>OY756414.1:0-10000000 GCA_963576865.1 Anania hortulata | reverse complement strand
AATGGGATCTATTCACTACTCAACCTCGCGCGGTCAGCTACACTCCGTATCACAGCTTCGCTACGCATCCTTGTACCCCAAAGCTACTTCGTACTTCTCTGGTGGACAAGCCGCCTAATGAAAAAGATAGGACTCAAATCTTCCCAAAACAGCTAACATCTCTGTACCGTTTAAAGTTAATGAAAATGTAAACCCATTTTATAGGTGGCTGAACACAGCCTATGCGTACACGCAGGCGTGTAGATACAGAGCATTGCAATGCAGTGGAACTTAAACGTGTTCGTGCCTATTGATCGTTTATCGAGGATCTGTAGCGCCAGTTTGCAGAGGCTCATGTTTACCAGTATACAGTCGACAACTCATCAATCTATTACAAAATGTCTAATTGCATCAATAGATTTTTTAAAATAACGTCAAACAAAGTTTTTTGTGTTGAAATTTGTTTTTCGATGAGCCGTTAACTGTACGATGATAAACCTTGGATTGATTGGATTAATCTATTAAATAATTTATATTGATTGTAATTGATCACCTAAAATCTATTAATAGCTGTCAATTTGTCACTACAAGTTTTTCATAAGACAAGAGAGTTTATGGGGAATTTTACGCAGCCAGCAATGATTAGCATCAGAATCGATAAGTTAGTCTCAATTGCAAAAGATGGCGCCGTAAATCGTAAGCAGTAAAACAGTGTTAGTATTCAACTTACCATGTTTTTGGCTGGATTTTGACTATTGTCACAAAGACAATCGAATTCAGAACCCCGTGCAACAACATCAGTAGGTAGATCTTTTCAAAGGCATTGATCGTCAGTTACTATAACTTGTTTACATTTTGATAAACCTACATTCATTACTCACAGACCTGGATTTAAACAAACCAACACCGGTATGTCTGTCATAGTCTACATCAGCCATACAAAATCGACACACAATAGAAATTTCTTCTTGGATGTGGACGAGTTAAGGTTAAGTATTTTAATGTGGACAAAGTTTATTGTGCTGTGATTTGTATAGCCATATTTCTTGACACAGTTGTGCTTATTAAATTAAACATTGATAAACAAAATATGTTTTTTTAAACCTTAGTAGTACAACTAAATCAAATAGCTGGCAGTTAGTAACGGAAGACCAATTTTTTTATTATTATTTTACCCATGTTTTGTTTTGTTTAGTTTAATTTCTTGGGCACAGCCATATCCTAAAACAGCTACACCTAGTATATGTGTACTACTATACATACACAATACTTGCGTTTTTATACTATAGTATTTCTGTGTCTAACTGAAATACTAACAGACATACAAGATAGTTTAATATAAAATCGGTTGTGTAATAAACATGATTGCGACCATAAAACAAATCTCAGCAGTTTAATAAATTAAAATAAAAGAATCACAAAATGTTAAAAAAACACTTAGCTACTCTATCAGAATATATATTTCTGTAATCTTAGTGCAATTTTAGAAATATGTGTGAATATTAATTTACTTTCTTGTCTTAAAATTTATTTATTATATTCTCTTTCGACGCTTTAAAACTCTTTTCACATCACAATCACGTCGCAGTTTTAGATTTAATACTTTTAATATTTACAATACAAACCCCAATTTTAACTCAATCATTTTAAATTGATCATTCTAGTCAATCTTTTAGCCACTGCTTACGGGAGCATGACCCAAAATCCTGTCACGGGAGCAAGCGGCAAGGCGCCTCTTGTTATGTACAGAAAAAATATAAAATCTGCCCGTTGCAATGTTATTACCCTAATGCCAAAAGAGGGTTATGTTTTTTAGCTATGACATTAGTAGATATTTGCTTTTAGCTTTACTTGGTGGACACGGAGGCAGTAAGGACCTGGCCTGGAGTAAACACGAGGGTTTGACACTTTCATGGCCTGCCTGATATTTAAGAAGCCTGCGTCAGTAGGGCAATGTCACACTAATCAGTCTGCTTCAGATTAGACAGAATCATCAATTGACTTTAAACTGGTAGTACACATTATAAAAACTCATTTTCTTATGTATTCTTATTATAAGTACTGATTTGATTTCAAATTTGAAAAATAACCCTTTATTATTCAATCTCAAGTGATTTCAAATAAAATTTAACTTATGAAAAAGTGATTTTTGATGGCATTTTGCGATAATAACTGAAAGAAAAATATGGTAAGTCTTACAGTCCCTCAATCTACTACAAAACCTCATTTTTCTTATTTTAAGAAAAAAATTGATCAAGAAAATGACCAACAGATGTACATACATGTACTTTTAGTACATACATCTACTTTTGTTAAAATTTATGAATTTGAATTAAATATAAGTAAAACCTTCAGGGCCTACATTGCTGCTTATTTTAAGAAAGGTGTTTGAACTAAATATGATTCTAAAACAGCTTCAGTCTGTGCACTAAAGCAAATGCCATCCAACAAAAGAAATTTCTTTTTTTGTCAAAAAAATAACTTACTGTCATCTAAAACTGCGCTTTCATCCATCAACTCCGCCAGCCTCTAAGAGACTACTCAATATTTACAAAAAGTCTATCCTAAGTACTAAATAGTATCAAGGATAAAGCTACGACGAAGGATCATTTTGCTAGACCAAATCAAGAGTGGACCTTACTAGCTAGTGTAAATAAATATCTAATATTCATTAACTACATATTATTATCTTGTATTAAAATCTGGTTACGTTTATCTCGAATTATTAATTTATTGCTTCATGTCGAAAGTTACAAATTGATTACTTGTGTAGAGGGTAAAATCTTCATGAAAATGGGTTTTAAAATTTCTAATAAATTGAAATGGGATCAAAAATGTTTGTAAACCTTTCAATATGTATACATATTAAACATATAAAACTTAAAACCATAGACAATGGAGGAGCTAGCAGTCAATTCGCAACAGTCAACATGACAAATACTGTAAAGTACTGTTCTTGCAATCCACAAACAAGTGTGATTTACTTCACTTATACATGGACAGTACGTTTAGTGTGCATGCTTGCACCAGAAAGAAGCACACTGCCTCAAACTTCATGTAAACTTGTCATAACCATACCTGTTTATGTAAAGCAAGATCATAAACAAACCAACTATATTTCTAACTAACTTACTGGTGTCCGTCCATGGATTCAGGATATGTCTTCTAAAACCGAAACTAAGTCTCACGTCTCCTTCGGCAGCAAAATGAAAGCGACGTTCACTTCACACTTGAATAGTTCCCACACTCACTAGCACTAATCAGGTGGTCGATGTACTACCGTTTGCGGTAACTTGGCGCACTCAACTGCTCTGCTTTCTTTTATTTCCCTATGCTTATTCTCATACTTCCTATCTTCTGTTCTGCTTCTATCATCCTTTCTGTGGTCTTTGTGGTCCCGTCTGTCTGATTTATGCGACTTGTGCGATCTAGACGACGAATGTCGCCTATGATGATCATGTTTCTCTGATCGTTCAGTTCTGTGCTTGTCCGAGTCTTTATGCCTGTGGTTCTTGTCTTTGTCGACTTTATCCGACTTGTCGCTTGTATCCGACTTTTGATCGGTCTTGTGATCATTTCGCTCTGATTTGTGGTCCTGTTTTTCTGTCTTGTGTTCTGTTCTGTCTGGTTTCTGTTCGGTTCTTTCTGATTTCTGTTCTGTTCTTTCTTTCTCAGTTTTGATTTTTTTGTCGGTTTTATCTGACCTATCCGTTTTCGTCTCGACTTTCTTCTCTCTCTTTTCTTCTTTGATTTCTGGTTTAGTCTGGACTTCAATACTTTTTCTACTCTCGGCAACTTTCAAGGCAGGTTTTTCTTTGAATTTAGCGCTGAGTGCTCTCATTTCTATCACTCCAACCTTGTGTTTTGATGCTTTTTTGGTGTCTGGAAAACATACAAAACATGTTAATTCGTTATGAATGACTATGTTGGGTTTTAAAGGGATGTACACAATCGAGTGCTGTATCGATACTAAATTGATTCAATAACTCGTCAGACGTCCCAACAAACGTAACAATTACAGAATTTTTTAAATTACTTGCACCAGTGTCTACGAGTTTTTTGGAAAAAAGAACAAGGGCATAGATTATTCTTATTCGATTGTAAATAAACACACATAAGTAAAAAAACATGCAAGAAAAAATGCCATTAATGATCTACCTACTTGCAAAAATAATTATTGGAAAAAATGATTTCAAGGATGGCGTTCTTAAGAAGTGTCGGCTTATAAGAGATCTTATATTCGTTCGTACCTGCAGGGGCGTGATTCTCGTGCGGCGCGTGGTTGGGGGCGGGCGCGGGGGCGGCGGCGGGGGCGAAAGCGGGAGCGGCGGCCGCGAGGGGCGCGGGGGGCGCGGGCTCGGGCGGCGGCCGCTCGTCGGCGGGGGAGGACGCCTCGGACGACGGGTAGTACTGCTTCAGCCGCAGGTGCCACGCTATGACACAAAACACAAGTTAACACGTTGCTCGGTAATGCTGTCTCAACTACAATAAGAGTGGCTCCAAAGGGCTAATTACGAAACGGAACTCCGTAAGTATGTAGCCTCCGATATTTGTAATTTACTAAAGTTTCATCGCAATCAGATCGCTGAGGAACGCACAAACGGGATGTTTACTTTAATTTACTACGTTTCAGCCATATGACGTCCATTGCTGAACATAGGCCTCCCACATTGACTTCCAGATTAGCCGGTTGGAAGGGTCCTGCATCCAGCATCTTCCTGCAACCTTTACCAGGTCGTCTGTCCACCTTGTGGGTGGACTTTCTACGCTGCGATTGTCAGTACGTGGTCTCCATTCTAGAACCTTTCTGGCCATCGGCCTTCAGTTCTACGTGCTATGTGCCCACTGCCGCTTCAGCTTGCTAATCCGTTGGGCTATGTCAGCGACTTTTGTTAGTTAATGGGTCTCCTCATTTATGATTCGATCTCGCAATTTTAATTTTTAGCTTACCTAGGCAGATTGGCGAGTGGGGAAAGACAAGTTAACACAGGCTCCATTCTAATGACCTCACTAAATGTAACCCTCTCCGCATATAACGGTTATGTTGCACCAATTATCAACTATGGACTTTTATTTTGGGGTAACAGCACAGACGCTATCTGCCTTAAGGGACCATTTGAATCATGTAGGCTTCTATAACCATTAATTAATTTATAAATTTGCTACACAACACCTGTACTTATTAAAAAGAGCAAGAGAGGAGAGGTATACCCGAGAAATACTAGGTTCCCAAACAGACTTGCAATAGATTTCTGTCAAAAAACCTTCTTATAAAAGAAACACTGCTTTTACATGTGTTTCAGCATTTATAATAAAATACCTATGAACCTATCTGGTTCAAGGAAGGGTCTACAAATGTGACATGTCAACTTCGAAATTGGCTTCTAGTTTGCTGTTTTTATAATATCGAAGAAGTCCTCAACGGAAAAAAATAAATAAAAAAACGGTCATTTTGCATGCTGTCAATATATAAGCAGAATAGGTAGCACTGTACTCATTATAAGATCATATTGTAATTTAATTTAACTAGCTGTTGTATGACTTTGAGACCCATCGAGGGGGCAGACTTAACCTGGATTCTATTTTTGTCTCAAAAATGTATTGCGCTAAAATCACAATCCATAATAAGCGTGTCATCATCACTTGCCATATTATTTGAATCTCCGAATTTTTCATTCAACGATTAGTCCTAAATCTCTTCAGTCATAATGTTGATATCTATAACAATCAAATCCTCTAATTTTGATTGCCATTAACATATGTGTCCGAAATATAGTTTTGCCTACAGTACAGCACACCGAATACTCACTTAGACCGGATTCGACCAAGCTGGTGTAAGTTTTAACTTGAGAGTATACCAGGTGCTTAATCTAGATTAAGCTGATTTTTCATTCTACCAACCACTTATTTAAACACATATTTAAACGGGCGATTTTGACAGTGTATAAATTATACTGAGAATAAGTAAATGTCAAAGTTGTCACTTGTCAAATCCAATCTTGTCACTTAGAAACTGTCAAGTTGTATAGTATAATCTACCATTGGCATTCTGTTATCCTACAAAATTTAATTGTTGTGGCAATTGATGACAACCTAGAAGAAATAGATTACATGGATTTCAGTAGGTTTATCTATTCATTTATCATTCACAATCAAATAAATCTGAGTATAATGTATTCCTGAAGTGAGTTGGAAAAACGCAAACGAAGTTATCAAAAAGTACATTCAAGAAGTAATGTTATTCCTGTTAAACTTGTTTAATTTTGTGTTTGGTCGAATCGGGAATAAACCGAAGCACAGTACATAAGCTAAAGTAGTCAAATAACTATGTCCGTTCGAAATGACGCACTCACACGGAAGTACGCCTCAACATGACCTCTAAGCGGTCGTCGCAGTGCTGTCAGCCGCGGGTGCCGAGTACTGCCGAGCCGAGGCGAGTTGTCAGTTGTCACATTTGGTGTGTTTCTCTATAGAATGCTTACTAAATACAAAACTATTTCAATCACATAAACTAAGAGGCCAACTCAAATGAACTATTCTGCCGTCATAAGGAAAAAAGACGTATCTGTCTTTTGTTCGTATTGAGTTCCTTTCATGTTCGGAATCAGTGAAAAAAAGTCGTATCTCCCAGTATTTTCTCTAATTTCGAATTTTGTAATGCCAGATACATCGTTTCTCCTTATGACATTACTGAAGTGTATGTATTTATCTCAACAAATAGGCCTAGTTTCTGTACTGCTTTATCTCATTTACTAGTCTGTCCTATACCATAGTGTAATTTAAAAGCCTGAACAGCAGAGAGAGAGAGCAGTCATCGCCCGCTGTAACAAATCTCAGGCCCCCATGCGAGTCTAAGCGGCTGAGGCTGGTCGCCTAGGGCTTGGGCCCTCATCCTCTGGGCAGACAGGTAAATCGCACGATTAGTGAGTAGTGTGGCAGTGGACCACATCTGTCGCAGAACTGATGAAAGGTGGAGTAAACGGGTTCTCGAGTGGAGACCACGTCTTGGCAAACGTAGTGTAGGACGCCCCCAATAAACGTAGTGGACCAATGACCTTAGGAAGATGGCTGGTAATTAGTGATGGGCAGTGGATAAATACTCAAATAGTAAATACTCGGATATTTATCCAAAATGGATAAATACTCGTTTTTATCCATTTTTATCTGATATTTACTCAAAATCACGGATAAAAATCTTTTCAGCTGTATCCACACACAACTTTTGTTTTTCTGTTCTACATTTAATGAATGGTTAGTATTACGTGTCCGAATACAATGTTATTAAAAATAAAATTGTAGTTTTAGCAAGGTTGCAGTGTATCCTGTCACGGTAATTATAATAATAACAATATAATATGTAGTGGAACTCAGTCCCGTCCTTGAAATAATTAGCCTTTCTTGCTCTTGCTCTTGCACACGGTGCGCACAGATCCGCGAGAGTTAGAAATAGTTATTTGATAATGCAGGGCTGCAAAGTTGGTTTTTGGTGCGAGTACCTACTTGTATTAAAACCTGAGCAAGCAAATGAATCTAGGATTGTTGTTCAAATACAGAATCCTGAGCGTAGCAAGGGTTTCAAAGGTACGAGATGCAAATAACTTTGCTGCCGAGTGAAACAATTTTTCACCTCACCACAGCGAAGAAAAGGCTAGGTGCAAAAAAATTGCTTAGTTATTAAATTAGTGCTTATTCGTTTGATTGATTTTCTTGTTTCTGATAGTTTAATAAAGTATGTTAGCATTATAGTCTCCGAAAACGTTTTCGCACCTTTAGAATGTCTCCATGCATTTAACAAATTGTACTCTTTTAAGTACTTTTCACGCGATTTTTTCGGTAGAAAACTCAATTCGGCACTATGTACCGCTTGTACTAACTCTGCAGTGTTAAATTATTATCTTCTTCGCTGGTGGACTCGCTCATACTTAATGAAATTACGATTTTCAAATCAAATTATGGAAGGTGAATTAAATAAAGAGAACATTTTTTATTTATTTAGTTTAGTGCTGCATCTGTGGCTGACCAGTGCAATTCTTCTTTTTCTTCATCTGTACGGACAATCCCGGTTGCGTCCAAAGCCGTTGATTTGGAGCCCAGGGTCCGCTTTCCTTGATTTACTCCTTCAGTTAGCATGGTCTTGAGCATCTCTAGTCGTGAGATCATTGGCACGCATGTCAGCCCTCACGACGTCAAGCCAGCATTTCTTGGGTCTACCTCTTTTGCCAGGACTTGGCGGTGGCGGCATGACCAGATATTTGTTTCCTACATAGCTTGCCGGTTTCCACAAAACATGGCCGTACCAGCGTAGGCGACTCTCCTGCAATTTGTCTACAATATCACGGCCACGAAGGCTACCGCGGATGAGCGAGTTCCTCTCGCGGTCCTTCCGCGTGACTCCGCACATCCACCGCAGCATATTCATCTCCGTGACACGCAGCTCCTGCTTGTGTCGCTCAAGTAGTGGCCGCGCTTCGCTGCCATATGAAAGGGCAGGCCTAATGATGGACTTATAGATCTGTCCTTTCTGCTTAACCAGCATTATGGGGTCACAAATGACACCAGTCACCTCTCGCTATTTGGCCCACGCAGCAGTAATGCGTGCTTTGACGTCGCAATCGATGTCTCCCAAAGCATGAAATGCAGATCTAAGGTTTTTAAACTGATCCGTACGCTCGACTTTGTCTCCGCCTATGCGGACGGACGTTGGGTCTGTAGAGTTACAGGCGAGACACTCGACTCCACTCGTTCACCCGTCTCACCAGCCTGCTTACAAAATGCACCTTGGTGCAAAATGAAAAGTTTATTCGGTTTCCTATGTTAGCCCGCGTCATCGCTTTGAGTTCCCCCCGTGCGTCGTCCGTCAGTCAGTAGTAAGCTTTGTGGGTGCGCGTTTTTTCACATAACTTTTTAAGTCCTATTATCGGAAGTCCGAAAATGTTTCCATACCATTTTACATCATAATGATCACTCTTCATAAAAATATTTAACACTGATGATCGAAACTCATGATCATTAGAATTCATCATGGAAGATAATTAATTTAATTTATGTACACATTACAACGGTGGTGGGGAAGTGAATTACTTACGGCCGTCCCCACACGGCACCGAACACGAGCACCTGTATTACGAGACGGGCAGCATCATTTGCGTGCGAAATCCTATAAAAAAACTGCAGTCACCAACCCGCCTGCCAAGCGTGGTGAGTATTGGCAATTCCCCCCAATGATAGAAGTCATTGGGGGAGGCCTATGTTCAGCAGTGGACGATCGATGGCTGTTATGATGATGATGATGATGTACACATTTAGTTGCATTCAAATACCATGAAATAATGAAATAACATGTTAAGCATTTGATAGCTGTTCTTTTGGCTATTATTCATTATTTATAGTTTAGAAACGCAGAAATACATATTTTATCTTAAAATTACTTTCATTTTATTACACTCTAATTTCGAAATTTGCGTTAAATAGAAATAAAAATGTTTAAAGAGTATTTATCCACCTTTTTGGATAAATACTCGAGTAAAAATGGATATTTATGAGTATTTATCCATTTTTAGTATTTATCCGGATAAAAACCCATCACTACTGGTAATGGATCAATTAAAGAAGCAGACGATCGTGCTCTTTGGCGCTTTGGCTTACGTCCAGCAGTGGTCTGCTGGCTGACATAATGATGATAGATGAGTGAGGACTCACCAATAGAGGCGACGGCGGACACGGTGCGGAACTGGTGGATGATGTTCCGCGGCAGGAAGTAGATGTCGTCGGAGCACAGCGGCAGGCGCGAGTAGCGCACGCCCTCGCGCCGCAACTGGTTCAGCTTCGCTTCTTCTAGCCTATACAACAAAAACATTTATTAATAATGGGAAAACCGCTTCTAACCGGCCAATCTGGAAGCCACTTGGGGAGGCCTATGTTCGGCAGTGGACGTCCTACGGCTGAATGATGATGATGAATAATGAGGAAGCACCAGCTTCGCCACTTCTAGCCTATACAACAAATTAAATTTATCATAACTAGCTGTCCCGGCGAACTTCGTACCGCCTCTTCATAATTGGTGAATTTTTTTGGTGAATTTTTTGATCTTTATGTAGTTATTCTGCTATTCGGAATGGAGACAAATCTAACAAATAAAAGATCATAAAAATTGGTAAAGCCGTTTTTGACTTATAAATGGTGTAACTAACCCGACTTTGTTTTATACAGGATGTCCCAAAAAATTGTGTGTGCATCACTAGGGCTATCCGAATCATGTATGTTCCGCGATTTTTGATAGTTTTCGAGTTATCACTCTTTTAATATATTTTTTGAATTTTTGTGTTAAGGCACTTTTTTGGTCACTGTGGCGCGAATAGTTAAGGTACATGCCTGATTTTTTTTTTCTTTATTAGATGAATACTAGCTGATTCAGAAGTATTTCCATCCATAACACTAATGTAACCCATTAAAATAAATTATTGAAATTAAAAAAGTTATAAATCCTGTATTTTTTCTAAACTTTGAAGCCCATTTAAAAAATAAAGTTACATAAACTTTTTCATTCAAACCTTTTTTTAAAACTTAACTATTCTATCACCTATTTATCATGAAAATTTCATTGAGTTACTTTGACGGTATCATACTTAAATTAGAGTTCAAAGTAAACTATGTTTAAAACACAGTTTCAGGACACCAACAGCACCATTAAAAAATACAATAAACAATTACAGCAGATTAGTTCTGATATATGTGCCAATTATAGGCGTACACAGCATGCTTAATACTACTTACAAACAAACACAGAAATACTGTCAAACAGAACGAAGATATTATAAAACGAGATACTATCAAAAGCGTTAAACTAAGAAAAAAAATTTCAACACTTCGGCAAGCTGTTTCGCAAAATGTCTGAAAGAGCTGGAGAAAATGTCTATCCTAGCACTGACCTCGTTTTAACACGAGCATAGGCGCACCATTGGTGAATTCAGGCCGAGGTTAGTCCGGTATAAAGGGCGATCAAAAATGTGTCCGGTTCTACTTCTCGGGTAGCAATATGGGACACTTAATTTGACACTTTAACCATATATAGACTGTCGACGACACCGTGGACAACCTTGTGCAAGAGACGCAAATCACGCTGTTTTCGCCTTACACGAAGTGAAGACATCTTAAAAACTTTAGCAGACTACCTGTCTGTCTACGTCCTGTGAGATATTCCGCTGCAAGAAAAGGCTAGTGATCTAGTAAAAGAGCGCTGCATACTCTCAATACGCTGCGAGTGACTGCTGTACAGCGGATTCCAAATATAAGATGCATAATCAAGATGACTTCGCACAAGTGAATAGTATGACGATATTTTAGTGTTGATGTTACGAAAACGAGTTACCGTTAATAAACCCGATCATTTTTGCAGATTTCTTTACTATTGCATCTATATGCGATCTAAAAGTAAGTTTTTGATCAATAATAATTCCTAAGTCACGTATTTCATTGAATTCATTAAGTGTAGCCCCAACGGTGTATGTCTGTTTTAATGCCTTTTTCTTCCTAAATCATTCATCAATTATCATTCAGGGTTCAACACTGAAACGCCAATTCAGTGACTGCCGCACGATCCGCTACTCACGCGCAGCATCGTCACAAGGCGCAACCCTAACGAGCATACGGGAACAATGCCATTGTTAATCCTATTGATAAGATTGTCAGTGATATTTTCGTATACGTTCAGGATGTAGGCTAATATAATTTTACGTATGGTAGGTGATGCTAGGTTGCACTATCTGGTATAGTGTGTTTGTACTTTAATAATAAATGACCCAGATTTTAAGACAATTTACACAAATGTAATCAATTTTATTGATTGGACTAATAAACCAGCATCAATCAAGTATATTGTTTCAATGGTTATCTGAGCTGCTCTTCGTACTAGCGCGGCAGGATTTAGTTTTTGTTTGAATTTTTCGAAGAAAGCGCTATTATTATTATATAATAACATACTATAATATTGTTATCAGTGTCTGCGTGTACTGACCAGGTGACGCACTGCGAGATGGGCGGCTCGTACAGGTCCAGCTGCAGCAGCTGCACCAGCTTGTTGAAGTCCCCGGCGTGGAACGCGACCACGTCCTTCGTGATGCGGCCGCGGTCCGACTCGTCGCTGCAGTGGATCGCTTTCAGCACTCCTACGGGAAGAGTTTCATTCGGATTGTTAGCTCGATGGACCGACGACTTTAGGAAGATGGTTGGCTGTGGCTGGATGAAAAAAGCGGGAGATCGTGCTCTTTGGCGTTCTTTTGGGAAGGCTTACGTCCGTCCGTCGTGGACTGCAATATGCCGACATGATGATGATGATTGTGTTAGTACGTGCGGGTCAGACTTGCGCGACGAGGGTTAATATAAACTTGTAGGTTTGTAAATAGTTTGTTCAATAGATACGGTCGGCGTGCGGCCCTCGCCTCGCACGGGGACCCATAGGACGCTAAGGGAGAGCGAGGCACTGACCGACGGCGGCGGTGGTGATGCGGTCGAGCCCGTGGCCCACGCGGTCGGCGTGCGGCCCTCGCCTCGCACGGGGACCCATAGGACGCTAAGGGAGAGCGAGGCACTGACCGACGGCGGCGGTGGTGATGCGGTCGAGCCCGTGGCCCACGCGGTCGGCGTGCGGCCCTCGCCTCGCACGGGGACCCATAGGACGCTAAGGGAGAGCGAGGCACTGACCGACGGCGGCGGTGGTGATGCGGTCGAGCCCGTGGCCCACGCGGTCGGCGTGCGGCCCTCGCCTCGCACGGGGACCCATAGGACGCTAAGGGAGAGCGAGGCACTGACCGACGGCGGCGGTGGTGATGCGGTCGAGCCCGTGGCCCACGCGGTCGGCGTGCGGCCCTCGCCTCGCACGGGGACCCATAGGACGCTAAGGGAGAGCGAGGCACTGACCGACGGCGGCGGTGGTGATGCGGTCGAGCCCGTGGCCCACGCGGTCGGCGTGCGGCCCTCGCCTCGCACGGGGACCCATAGGACGCTAAGGGAGAGCGAGGCACTGACCGACGGCGGCGGTGGTGATGCGGTCGAGCCCGTGGCCCACGCGGTCGGCGTGCGGCCCTCGCCTCGCACGGGGACCCATAGGACGCTAAGGGAGAGCGAGGCACTGACCGACGGCGGCGGTGGTGATGCGGTCGAGCCCGTGGCCCACGCGGTCGGCGTGCGGCCCTCGCCTCGCACGGGGACCCATAGGACGCTAAGGGAGAGCGAGGCACTGACCGACGGCGGCGGTGGTGATGCGGTCGAGCCCGTGGCCCACGCGGTCGGCGTGCGGCCCTCGCCTCGCACGGGGACCCATAGGACGCTAAGGGAGAGCGAGGCACTGACCGACGGCGGCGGTGGTGATGCGGTCGAGCCCGTGGCCCACGCGGTCGGCGTGCGGCCCTCGCCTCGCACGGGGACCCATAGGACGCTAAGGGAGAGCGAGGCACTGACCGACGGCGGCGGTGGTGATGCGGTCGAGCCCGTGGCCCACGCGGTCGGCGTGCGGCCCTCGCCTCGCACGGGGACCCATAGGACGCTAAGGGAGAGCGAGGCACTGACCGACGGCGGCGGTGGTGATGCGGTCGAGCCCGTGGCCCACGCGGTCGGCGTGCGGCCCTCGCCTCGCACGGGGACCCATAGGACGCTAAGGGAGAGCGAGGCACTGACCGACGGCGGCGGTGGTGATGCGGTCGAGCCCGTGGCCCACGCGGTCGGCGTGCGGCCCTCGCCTCGCACGGGGACCCATAGGACGCTAAGGGAGAGCGAGGCACTGACCGACGGCGGCGGTGGTGATGCGGTCGAGCCCGTGGCCCACGCGGTCGGCGTGCGGCCCTCGCCTCGCACGGGGACCCATAGGACGCTAAGGGAGAGCGAGGCACTGACCGACGGCGGCGGTGGTGATGCGGTCGAGCCCGTGGCCCACGCGGTCGGCGTGCGGCCCTCGCCTCGCACGGGGACCCATAGGACGCTAAGGGAGAGCGAGGCACTGACCGACGGCGGCGGTGGTGATGCGGTCGAGCCCGTGGCCCACGCGGTCGGCGTGCGGCCCTCGCCTCGCACGGGGACCCATAGGACGCTAAGGGAGAGCGAGGCACTGACCGACGGCGGCGGTGGTGATGCGGTCGAGCCCGTGGCCCACGCGGTCGGCGTGCGGCCCTCGCCTCGCACGGGGACCCATAGGACGCTAAGGGAGAGCGAGGCACTGACCGACGGCGGCGGTGGTGATGCGGTCGAGCCCGTGGCCCACGCGGTCGGCGTGCGGCCCTCGCCTCGCACGGGGACCCATAGGACGCTAAGGGAGAGCGAGGCACTGACCGACGGCGGCGGTGGTGATGCGGTCGAGCCCGTGGCCCACGCGGTCGGCGTGCGGCCCTCGCCTCGCACGGGGACCCATAGGACGCTAAGGGAGAGCGAGGCACTGACCGACGGCGGCGGTGGTGATGCGGTCGAGCCCGTGGCCCACGCGGTCGGCGTGCGGCCCTCGCCTCGCACGGGGACCCATAGGACGCTAAGGGAGAGCGAGGCACTGACCGACGGCGGCGGTGGTGATGCGGTCGAGCCCGTGGCCCACGCGGTCGGCGTGCGGCCCTCGCCTCGCACGGGGACCCATAGGACGCTAAGGGAGAGCGAGGCACTGACCGACGGCGGCGGTGGTGATGCGGTCGAGCCCGTGGCCCACGTGGTCGGCGTGCGCGCGCGTGCGGTCCTCGAACAGGAACTCTCGCGCCTCGCTGTAGCGCGGCAGGTACTGCAGGTTGCGAAGTTCGTTGATGCCCGTCCTAAAGCACACGTACAGACATTTTAATGAGCGTATCACGTTATACCGGATCATTCTTGACCGATCTAATCGTTCACAGTAAGCACTGTTGACAGTTTATGGCACTGAATAATGTGTCGTTTTCGACATTTAGAAGTAGGTTAAAAACGACTCCTAGAATTTGAAAATTATTTTAGTTAGTTAGCTGTTACTTACTTACAAATGAACTTAATAAAAACGTGTTAAAAAACCTTAGGAATATGTCAAAACATACCTTCGTTTCTTGATGGGACTCTTCCCCAGTTCAGCGGTTGGTACCAATTGTTCGCCGGGCCGGATCCACAGGATCGGGCCGTCGTTGGACTCCTGAGGCTCCATTTCTACGGCCGACATTGGACCCCACGGCATCGTCTGGTAAAACGAATACTTGACACTTTATAAACAATCAATTAAGGAAGGCAGGAGTTGCTAATTGAAAGAGATGCTGCAACGCTATTTCCGCCATCAGAGCAGCCAATTAAAAACGTACCGCTGCACACAGAATACACCTTAATTTATAACGTTCTATTACAAATGCAAGAAGTTGCGAGGTGAAAGAAGAGCCCTCCCACAACGTTACTCCCGCGATCAAAGGAGAACCAGGCCGTGGCCCACATGGGAAGCCTTGAACAAGAGGCCAACTCAGGTACAGTTATCTTAAGTAGGGCTACACAAATTGCACCATTAATGGTGGGGTGCCTCTTTCTTTGTCCTTCTTTTTCTGTCGCCTCAATGGCGCTTGTATCAACAACACTTGGCAACTCATCCTCTATGCGTTCTCCTTCTCTACTCCACCTCTGTGGCAAAAGACCTCTCACACGTACTGCATCAGCGGCTTCTTTTATAAGATACTAGCGGCCGCCCGCGACTTTCGACCGGTTCGCCCTCCTGATTACAAAGTTTGCGTTGGTGGGTTTAAATCCTATAAGGGCCATGGGTTTGTATGATGAGCTCAAACATTTGCATTTGAGTCACGCAAGGGTGATTATAATGTACATAAGTTACTATTGTTATTTAGTCGTCATGCACTGAGCTCACCAGCGAGATCTGGTGCAGTGGCCCGCAGCGGAACGTGCCGGCCGCGTACGACTGCTGCACCTAAGGACTCACCAGCTTGAGGAAGGGGCTGGCGGCGAGCATGGCCAGCATTTCGGGGAAGTAGCCGCACACCTCCTCGTGCACCGTGCCCACCAGCGAGATCTGGTGCAGCGGCCCGCAGCGGAACGTGCCGGCCGCGTACGACTGCTGCACCTAAGGACTCACCAGCTTGAGGAAGGGGCTGGCGGCGAGCATGGCCAGCATGTCGGGGAAGTAGCCGCCCACCTCCTCGTGCACCGTGCCCACCAGCGAGATCTGGTGCAGCGGCCCGCAGCGGAACGTGCCGGCCGCGTACGACTGCTGCACCTAAGGACTCACCAACTTGAGGAAGGGGCTGGCGGCGAGCATGGCCAGCATGTCGGGGAAGTAGCCGCCCACCTCCTCGTGCACCGTGCCCACCAGCGAGATCTGGTGCAGCGGCCCGCAGCGGAACGTGCCGGCCACGTACGACTGCTGCACCTAAGGACTCACCAGCTTGAGGAAGGGGCTGGCGGCGAGCATGGCCAGCATGTCGGGAAAGTAGCCGCCCACCTCCTCGTGCACCGTGCCCACCAGCGAGATCTGGTGCAGCGGCCCGCAGCGGAACGTGCCGGCCGCGTACGACTGCTGCACCTAAGGACTCACCAGCTTGAGGAAGGGGCTGGCGGCGAGCATGGCCAGCATGTCGGGGAAGTAGCCGCCCACCTCCTCGTGCACCGTGCCCACCAGCGAGATCTGGTGCAACGGCCCGCAACGGAAAGTGCCGGCCGCGTACGACTGCTGCACCTAAGGACAAAACGGGGACACTGTTATAGGGATTACGACTAACTTTTTTTTCTTTGTCTATCGAAATTTTTTTTTTCTTCTATACACTTTTGTATCTTAGCTGTAAGCTGGTGTTTCAAGAAAGCACGGGCAGAAGCCAAGTGCATTACCAAATTAAGGCTAAGTATTTCGATGGCGGTATGCCAGTGTGAGAGATCGTCATTGTGTTGACTGGTTCAGTTGTTTGGGGGTGATGACTGTGGTGGATAGAACAATAGGGACAATGTTGGCTTCAGCCAAACGCCACATTCTTTTAATCTCGTCTTACAAATAAATCAGTGTATTTGGACAACTTTTCAGCTATTCTACGTTGCAAATTATGAGTGTTTGGTATGGCTATGTCAATTATGTATCCAGTATGATTATTATTTGCATGCTGTGTAGGAGTTCAAGGGCCAAAACTGACCTGGTCCTTTTACGCTTACGTGAGGATACAAATCCAATACGTAGACACAGAATACCTAATAGTACTACCGTACAGAAGATTCACTCCGTAACAAAAGTCAGGTTTAGGTATAAAAATATACCTAAACTCGTCAGAGCTAACCGCCTGCAAGCAAAATTGAAACTTATAACCTCGCGCGAACCGTCAATTTTCTTTGCGCGCCCCAGTTTTATGACCGAGCTGCGAACGATGGCACAGGGTTGTCACTTGAGTAGTTTTTGTACCTTTATTAGTTTTAAGATAGATAAGTAGATTAAGCATTACAAAATTTGATTTTGTAAACATAAAAATTCCATCTGAATGTCGTGTGTTCGATTCCCACGGGTGTAACGGAATTAACTGGGTATTTTTAACAAAATAAAATAAAATAAAGTAAAGAAATAAAATGTGTTTATTACAAAATTATCTTACGATTGCTTAACTTGTATTGTTTGATTGATTTCTTTCCAGGTTTAAAATGATAGTTCTGATTCACTATTAATTTTATTCAGACATATGTTAACACATTAATTATCTTCCATACGGATTATATTGACGTTTAGGCTTAGAAGACATTGCTTCTGTCGAAAAGCAAAAAAAATATTTTCAACTATGCGCGAGCGCGACGTTAACGCGAATATCGTGCGAGCTGAGAGCGACAGCCCTATGCCATACGCCGCTTCGGGCGGCGCGCTGGCCGAATATACCAAAACTGCGGAGTGACACCCCCCTGACGTAGAGGCCGACAATCACAAATAATCAAACCTGAAAGTGTTACACTGCTGGAACCAATCTCTGACTATATCAGGGGATGTAATCAGAGATTATACCCACAGAAACTATTGAAACTAATAACAAATTAATTAGGTTTATTGAACCGTACTTCAAGTGTAGAGTTACGGGACACCCTGTGATAGGCCATGTTCGAGGCACTTATACCCGTCCCAAAAATAAATATAGGCAAGAACATTAAACTCCAACCACACGTGCTTCGGGTCAATGCCCTCATGAATATGATCAGTGAAGTTCATCTTTACCCATAGGTTTTGTTTTCCTTTGTACATTGTACTCAGTTTAGTTTGTTGAATACAACGTTGTCATGGAAATATATTATGTTATTTTAGGTTACGCGAACAATTGGATAATAAGTGAAATAGGGGAATATGCAGGTAAATAATATATTGTTTTTACTATATTTATATAAAATTATAGTGCTAATAGTAAAAACTAAATTGATGTTAGAGAAAAAATAACCATAATACAGTAATCAGAAATTGAGAGATACCTTTCTGAGCCTTTCTCTTTCTAAAACAATTTTATGCAATGAAAAATGTATGGCAGACGTGTACTGTGACGTCACGGTACACGTTGGATCTCCTTGTCTAGCACGCGACTTTAATGGGTTGTAAGTCAGGTATTTATCAATATTTACAAAAAATCTTTAAGTTTTATTAATTCTATTTAAGTACTATTCATTTTATGACCAAATAAAAATTTATGCATATTCGGTAATGTAACCCTATTCTCCATACAGGTAATATTCCCTACGTAAAGAATGTTTCCGGGAACAGTACATCTCTAATCCAACTAGGACTCCCATTACATAGCTAGCTATACCCTTTTCAAGATAAGAAAAAACTTATGTATAACACATTACGTGACTTCCCTGTTGACACAAATAGTGATGTGCCCTAACGGAATCCAACCGATTCTTTTCTTTATAAACTCTCTATTTTCAATAGAGAGTTTATAAAGAAAATTTAAATTGTACGTTTAATCTGTCTCGACGTTTAATCGTCGACAAAATTATGTGCCTGATATTTTGGCGTATTTTTTTAGCAATTTTAATGAAAGTAAATGATAGATTTAGTTGCTTAAAGTTGACAAAGCAAACACTTTTCGTCAATCGAGGAGGCGGGATTGATAAATAAATAAAAAAGATGTTATTTGCGAATCTGCTAAACTAAAGATTGGGATTGCTTTTGCATGTATTTAACATTCTTAAAATCTTTCTTAATGTTCCAAACTAGGCGCTGGAAATATTTGATTTAGCTTCAAAAATGAGAATTGGATCTTAAACCCATATCCTGGAGCCACATAACGTGCAGATTGGTCCTCCACCAAAGTGTGTTAGGCCAGACTTAGACCTTACTGTCAGATGTCATTAAGCCGCCCTAAGGCCTCTGACTAGGCTTCACGACTAGTATCAAGCGATATTAGTCGGGACCAACTTTTAACGTGACATCCGAAGCACGGAGATGCTTGTGATAAATGTCACTGAGTATCGTTGTAATGGTCACCCATCCAATCACAGGCGTAGGTGGTATAACTTTGGTAATCACTACCAAACCGCTGTTGCCACTGAGCTACAAGCACCTTTATATATAACTTACCTGCTGGTAATACCGGCTGACTGTAGTGGTCTCGATATCGGAGGCCCGGGCCAGCACGCCCGCCTTCACGGTCAGGGCGGGATGGGTGTCCGCCAGGTACTGCAGCAGGCAGGGGAACTGGGCGGCGGCCCCGCGCACCACGCCGCACACGAAGTGCGCCCAGCCGTCGCTGTCCTCGGAGAATACCAGCTGTTCAAGACATAAAATAATATGGGTGTTATTTAACGGGTTAGCATAGTATTCATGTTTTTGTTTGCAGAAAAATGTATTCTGACAGCAGAAATATATGATTGGTCAGCAGACCATGGTTAGCTAAACAATATCAAATCAATCGGCATTTTTTTACATTCTGGACGGCTGCAAATTTTTTTTAACATCATAATAATTTTATGAGCTGCAATGATTGACTCATGTTTAATAAAATGTTGATAAGCACTTAGAGGGTAAGCAACTAATGACATGCGCAAAATGGGCGCATTCCTTACAAATAATATCTATAGTAATGGGTTTAATTTCCGAGTGGATGTGTTTGGTAAAATGAAATAATAAAAATGTGATATAATTAAAATATTTTGTTTAATTTTGATGTTATAAATTAAAGATTCATCATCATCATTTCAGCCATAGGACGTCCACTGCTGAACATAGGCCTCCCCCAGTGACTTCCAGATTGGCCGGTTGAAAGCGGCTCGCATCCAGCGGCTACCTGCAACCTTTACCAGGTCGTCTGTCCACCTTGTAGGTGGACGTCCTACGCTGCGCTTGCCGGTACGCGGCCTCCATTCCAGAACCTTTCTGCCCCACCGGCCATCAGTTCTACGTGCTATGTGCCCCGATTACACATGGTTATTCTTTAAATAAAATTGAGATCGATTCAGAACCTTTGAATCAAAAAATTACACATTTGTAATTGAAAGTTTTATTCTTTTTTTTTACTTTTCATTAAAAATGCAAGCCCATTAGTTATTCTGCTAACCATGCTTTAAATATGCATACCGATCAAATAAATTGCTAACTAGACATGTATTCTTTGCTGACCAATCGTGAATCTTGCTGATCAAGTAGTTATTTTGCAGATAAGACTATTTATTTGGCGAACACATATTATTTGAAGCTATTTATGATTAAATTAATGATCATTATCAAGATTATTTGCGAAACAAGGATTGCTGATTGTTTATTTTTTTGCATACAAAATCTTTGAATGCTGACCAAATGATTAAAATACAGATTTTTGTGGCTAACCAATTTTATTACGACTGACCATTTAATTACTTCTCAAATAATATCAATAAAGATATTATTTAAAAAACTAAACCAACTTCACACTAATGTGCCTTCTGTCTTAAGTTATTACGTAATGAGCTAACCTAACAACATCTAATAGTGACCAACCAAGTGCTTTTGCTAAAGTTTTCTGACGAAAATGTTGAAGTTTTGCTATTATCTAAATACTATTTATTAGTTCTTATAAACACTAAAATATTTCAAAGTACCGCGATCTTACATAAATTTATATTTTAAACGAGGTTTTTGTTTAGTTTTAAAGTTAGCATAGTTATTTATAGCATTCGTGCCTTTTGTTTGTGCTTTTTTTTTAATTAATCACCAAATTAAGGATCGATAATAGATTCCACTTTTTGCGCGCCTACTTTTCCATTAGCGGATACTTTGATAATAAGGCGTTTTTGTGCGCCACGAAAAGGCGACGTTGCATGCCCGCTTAACCGCCGCTGGATGTTTAGGCTGTGAGAAGCATAGCACGGAATAGACGTCGCGTAAGTTGACGCTAAATGCTCAAGGTCACTTGCCTTTCCCTTCGCCTTAAAGATTCATAAGGATTTCAGTTAAAGTGAGTCTCCAAAGTTAAATTTTCTTCCTTGACAGATGTCATACCTTGAGGAACTCCTTGGCCAACACCTCCTGCTGTTGCGCGTTCAGCATATCGATGTCGCGCTGGTGCAGATACACGACGCTGGCTCCGCCGTTCGGGTGGGTCTCCACTCGCATTAATCTGGGTCAAGGAAGACAATGTTCTTTACATTTGTGCTATGAAGTCATCCACGTATAATTTAAGGGCGCTTTTTAGTGTAATGCAGAAGAACCACGATCGCAGCACGTGAGGCACGGTAGATATGCCTCTATTTTTTTACCCACGAAATGAAGTACCCAGAAAGTATATGTATAGTACAGCTGCCACCCGCAGCTTCACCTGCGTGGAGTTTGGTCTGTCAATTAGTTTTTATCAACGACCAAATAATGCATTATTTAGAACAAATTTCATCATCATCATTATCATCATTTCAGCCATAGGAAGTCCACCGCTGAACATAAGCCACGCTTGGCAGGCGGTTTGGCGAGCGCAGTTTTTAAGATTTCGCATGATGACGCTGCTGCCCGTCTCGTGCTACAGGAATTAGTCGCCTCAACGAACAAATTTGAAAACCATAAAAAAGGTTAGTGAGTCAAAAGATAGACATATTATACGCTGTCACGGACGAAAGTCTTCTCCGCAACCCACAGGTCCCCAACGCTACAAAAGTAATGACCACTCTAGTCATCATAGATCATTGTGAAGCGTATCAAACGAGACAAAGCGCTAGGAGATACAAGTGACTCACCTATGATACTTGAGGTTTTTAACTACAACATTGTCGGCAAGCGGCCCCCACGAGTCGGCGTGCGGCAGGCCGGGCCGGTCGCGGCGGCACTGGACGCCGATGGAGCAGCGCTTGGTGCGCGCGCGCCGCCGGCAGTGGTGGCACGACGAGTGCCGCGACGAGTGGGACGATCTACGATAGTGATACTTTACGTCAGTTTCAATAAGAATGATCTTATGGCTCAGGGCCAAGAGTGGCAGCTGATAGGCGGCAGTGGAAATTGTTGGAGGAAGCCTATAATTAAAAAACATAAACTTATTTATGGAGGGTAGAGGTGAGTTCTTTTACGGGTGGAAAGTTGTAAAAGTGTACAAAAAGCAGTAAATAACAGTTCAAAAATTATACCAGGTTTTTTTTTCATAATAACACATATTTTTTTGACAATAACTTTGGTTCTGTTTCACCCCCTTTCGGGATTTAATTTGATTGGAACACACTTTTTATTTAAAACAAATCTCTCATGTTAAAATATAGTTTGTTGAAAAAACAATATCACTACATAGGTAGTTTGTTTTGGCAAATAATTTCATTACCATTAGATATTGTTTATGTGCGAAATAAAATTATGAGATCCATATGAGTCGTTTTTAACTTTCTTTGACTTATATAGAATAGTTTGTCCGAAACTATAACAGGACAAAGAAAATAAATATTCAAAATTAATAGCACTCACCTTTCTCTCTCCCTCTCTTTTTCCCTTTCTCTATCTTTGTCCCTTTCCAACTTCACTTTATCACTTTCAGACTTCACTTTAACATCCTGCACTTTGTCAGATTCATTCTTAACACTTCTGCCTATTGCTGCGTATATTTGAGGAGACGACGAAGGTTCCTGTTTGATCTTAAACGGCAACTCGAGATTGCCATAGCAGGGCAATTCTCTTCTAGGAGTCGACTGGAAGCGAATCGCCCTCAAAGTCAGACTGAAATGCGTCCCAGACCGACGTGAGTTGGAAGTATCTAGCAGAACGTTCGATCTTGTCACACGAGGGTATTTATATCTGAACATGGATCTTTGGAAGTGTGTGTTGATGATCCGCAGTTGTCTGGATACTGAGGAGAATATTCTTTTAGTGATGTCATCGTCTTGGATTTTATTTGTCAGTTGCGACTGTTTCCACGTCACATTGAGACCTCCCAACCAGTCTGATGAGAGCTGATCTCGCAGACAGAAGTCGTGGTGCATATTGAAGAGTAACGGATTCTGCATAGGCGGTGTTTTGTTAAGAACGTGCAGAGTCAGCATCGCCCCGTCCCCGAACCCTCCGGAGTCGAATACTGGCCAGATCTTCGTTAGTTTTGAAGGTCTTAGGTTCTCAGCCCATGTGCACAGCTCTTTGGAGTCTATGCTGCGTTTGCGCTTCGTGCCTGTAAGAGAGTAAATAAAATGTATCCTTTAACTAACAACTTTAACTCCTCACCAAGTGCTTATTAGCTTAGTTCTAAGCATGCCGGATAAATGGTAATAGGGATGACGACTGGGTAAAGAAAATAAGTCTATTTAGTCCGTCAGTGAGTATTATCAAAATATATTCTTTCGTGAATCAACCATAAAATAAAGATAAAGGGCGTCAAAGTTTGGGAGTGGGAGATCGTGACGTCACTTCTAAGTAAAAATTGTCGCGAGACGTGACGTCATGCGATATTCAAAATCAATATAATATCTCTGTAATATTTTGAATTTAAGAACAAAGAAAAAAAAAATGTGTTCAATGCTTTTTAATATTCTACCTGATAAACACAGAAAAAAAGTTAGTCGGCTTCCCTATTGATTGCTATGGACTGTTTCAAACAGCCTAGAACCACTCACTGAGGTTACAATGGCTTATGAAGATAATGATGTAGGACTGTAATAGGTACTTCGCAAAATATGAGAGGCTAATAATTCCCTGATTGGTAGTGGTGAATGTAGTGTGAAACTGTAAAATTGTGGTTAGATTTTATGTTTGAGCTTAAGTGTTTGGAATTTTTTATCTACCATTCAGAAGATATGCCCAGCAATGTCTACCTTCTACTGATAAATGAACTGATTTGCATATTGTAGATAGGTGTTTTCTGAAATTTAATTCTAACAATATATACATGACTTGTTAAATATTTGTCATCTTAAATATGTTCTCTTCCTGCCAGTTAAGAAAATTGGAATCTAGCATTCCAACTAACCATAACATTAATAGGTAAATAAATATTGGACAACATTACATACCTACCTACATTGCCCTGATCTTATGGTAAGTAGCCAAAGCTCTTGTGTTACAGAAATCAGAAACAACGACGGTACCACAACCCCCAGACCCGAGACAATATAGAAAAGTTATTTTTCTACATTGACTGACCGGGAATCGACCGGGACCTCAAAGATAGCGACACCAAGTCGGGTATACTTGCCTCTCGGCTAAGGAGGTCGTCAAAGTCAAACAGACCGTCCTTAATCAATAATACCTAATAAACTTTTACTTTTGTTTTAACACAATTTAATTAGCTTTACTACAAAAACAAACACACGCGCGCACGCAGCCTTTGTCGTGGGAAAAGCCATAGTTAGATGTGATTTGACTATGCACCAACAGTTATGTAAGTGTAGCTTTAATTACTTTAGCAATATCTTAAATAAAAAATGTATACGGAAACCATTTGTTATATGTTACTAGTTAAGTCTAGAATTTCAAACAATAATCTTCAGACCCAGTCATAAAATAAACTAAATTATTTCTAGACTCAATGGGAACAAAATGCTCATTGTGTTGTAATAGAAGAAAATACAAACAGATAAGAACAATGATGTGAATCGTGGAATTAAGATTTTTTATTCATTTTAAGAACAGTTATTGGAATCAAAACTTGTTTAAGAAAACTGAGGATAAATATTGCACAAATAGACAAATCAAGGTCGACAAACGACCTGGTAAAGGTTGCAGGAAGATGCTGGATGCATCCATCTTCCAACCGGCCAATCTGGAAGTCATTGGGGAAGGCCTATGTTCAGCAGTGGACGTCCTATGGCCAAAATGATGATGTTGAGACAAATCATGCTTCACTTGACTACTAGATAATATGGCTTTCTTCTTTTTATATTTTCATGTGTTTTATATATATATATATATATATATATGAGCATTGTTATAATAACAACATATTTTATGTTTGTGTCATACAGTTTATGGTAGGTATGACACAAACGTAAATGTGATAATTATCAAGATTATTATCAATGATAAAATTATTTAAGTTTTTTTTGTTGTTGATTCAAACCATAAAAAAGTTTGTATTTTGTAAAAAAAAAAAAAAAAACAGAACTTGTAAAAACAACAATATTGACAATTTGCAACCCTAAGTTTTATGGCAAAGCAATTATAAAATATATTGAATAAGTTGCTGAATAACTATTAATACAAATTGGCTAGGCTGATACATTCTGAAATACACCTTTACTACTTACGAACATTTCAGAGCCTAGAAATTGGCTGGTGCTGAGAAGTTTTACGTGTAATATTCATATGAAAAATACAGATCATTAGTCAGTAGTGAGTAGTCAGCGAGTCATTATGATAGATAGATAGCGAAAAACCATCTGTAAATTTTATATTTAATGAATATTTATCTTTATTCAGGAAACAAACAGCTTTACAATATTTCATTTAGCTTAAAAATAATTTAATCATACACTAGCATTTTAAGTATCCAAAGCTAATTACTACAGGTATGCCAATATGGAGTCAAAATGAGAAAAATCTGAAAATATGTAGTAAAAAATAAGTTCAAGTTCATCTATTACCTCCAGTGGGCCAAAAATGAATGAATACTCTTAAATGTATCTCAGGAGATGACGAAACCGTATCAACCGTTCATTAAAAATGTCTATGTGACAGAATTTCGAGTTACAAGTTCTTCAACAAAAAGAAAAAACCAAACAAATATTATTTCCTAAGCTTTTAATCTGATTTCAATGAATCAGAGTTGTGTGATGCTGGAAGTGGAAGGTTTCTAAATTCAATTGAAGGCCATGGAAAGAAAGTCATGGGCAACAACTAATAATTAATGAATTTAACGTTTAAATGAATTGATTAACTGGTAGATTGATAGACACTCTTTATTATGGGATGATATGGGATGATCACTAGAGAAGCAATCTCATCCAGACAACCTTCAGGTAGAGGACAATATTTTTCTTTCAATTATATTTTTAGGTTTATTAATCCAATTACATGCATTAGCTTCATTGTTTAACAATAAGTTTTTTTATGTGTAACACTTTGAATGTCTCCATTATTTGAAATGTGAAGAATGCCTGAATCATATTAGGATAAGTCTGGTAAAAACCAGATGACTCATTATGAAATCAATGATTAGAAGATAAATTAAATACTAAGATTTGATTAGGAAACTCAAAATGTAAATTAAAAATTCAGTTATGTATTAAGTAGGTACCTAGTAGTTTGTGAATTTGCTATGCTGTTTCTGATTTGGAAAATGTTTGCTTAGTGTAGCCAAGTAGCCAAAAAAATATGTTAAGGATAATATTGTGTTTTGCATTCCATGACACACACAAATATCTTCACAATTTTTTGACCAGAAATTTAAAACAGTAGTAGAGTTCCTTTTACCAAAAAAAGAATTATAAATTACTGAAACTAAAAATCGAACCAGGGTACCACTCAGATTATAAAATTTTGCAGTAGAACATCATAGCAACAAGAATAGAAAGTGCTGGCCAGCCCTGACCAAGGTCAGTATGATGCAAACTTCACAGTATTGCAGCTATAGTTAAATGCTTAATTACCCCAAAATTACTACCATACTGTACGAAAACTACACACCAAAACAACATAAATGTAAAAGAAATGTTTATAAACAGTCATGACCTCCATTTTAGTGATGTAACTAACAAAAGATAGGTTACTAGATTTCCCACCAAAAAATTAAATCAATAACTCAGCATTGTATACACGATTAACAAGTATTAAAGTGCGTATTCAGTATGTAAGTACTTTACAGTAATTTGTACCTTTGGAATCAAGAGATTGTGGTTGTTTCGCATTGGTTGACACACTTGGATCATATCCCAGTTTTGAAAGTCTTTTGTAGTCATGAGTCACCCTTCGCCGCTTAGAGCCCTCGCCGGCATCTGCTTCGCTGTTCTGACCGTAGATTTCCTCATCGAATTCGCGATTTTCACCTACTTTTACATTGGATTGTACAGGTTGATCCGACGCCATTGTTTCAATATGAACGACAAATTCCCGATCAAACAAACGTTATTTATCAATTAAACATCGACGGCACGGACTAACTTTACTTTAAACACAACAATTAGAAACTACAGCCACATTGAATGATTAGAAATACATTGATTTCGAATAAAAAACAACTTGCGACGCCATTTCTTGCTACTCACTTAGTTTTTTTTAATGTTAAACTTTTTTAGAAAATCGGCCACAGTGGCGAACAATGGAATAAATTATTCAGCCTAAATGGAATGTTTGTAACTGTGTTACAATTAATTTTGTAGTCAATTGCCACTAAACTGTTTGATTTATTTTATTTGAAAGGTTATTTAAAAAAAACATTTAATTTTAATTAATAAAAAAGTTCCAGCGTGGACATCTAGGCAACAAATAGGAAGGAACCCAGTTTCAGTTTTAAAAAACTCTAACAGATGGCAATAGGAGTTATAAACTAATAGTGTGTTCTAGCCTTGCTAGATGGCGCAAATTACTGCGTAAAGTTGGTTTATGTTCTACAAACTGCAAAACAGCCCTGCAATGTGAAAATAACTATACCAATGGAACATTGGAACCTGTAAGTATTCTTAATCAGGCTTAATTAATTAAATGACCTGCTTTGTTCAATCATCCTGCCATCCCGGCCATATTATGATATGATGATCTACCATAATACACAAATGTAAGGCAGAATTACAGTGGCTATTTTGTAACGGAAGTGAAGACCTAGTGCTCGCAGACAGGTAAAAAGTAAACACGAAAAGCTAAGGTTGAGGAATGCTCGCCCGGCGTTGTTTACTCAAACAATTCAAGTTTGGAAAGCAATAAAAATAGTTTGTTAATATCCAAACTTTTCGGAACACGAAATGGCTGTGATGATATATTTATGGTTTATTTTAAAATATTATGAAGTAGAATTCAAAATCATTTGATAACCTACGACTACAAATACCTATACCTTTTACTAACCATAAGGTAAAGTAATTCTCATGTAGGTACTATTTATTTTAAATAAAACAAAATCCACGCTCATAATTTAAATAATTTGAATATTGCATGCTGACCTTACAGCCAATGAAGGATTGGAGGGGGGAGAGGTATGTGTATAGGTACCTATGTAATGGACTACGCCATGGGGTGGGTTTGTTTCCCGGTTTCATCAGTCATAATACCTACTCATAATAATAAATAAATAGGTAAGTATGCTTACCACACACCAATTGTCATGGTCTCTCGAAGCAAGGAATTAACATCCTTAAATTACGACGAGGTTCCAGCAGCTACTCCCAGAACCGAGCCAATTAAATAAAACGTTTTCTGAATTGGCCTGAACCGGGAATCGAACCCGGGACCCACGTTGAATGCAAAGAGTCTCGGGTACCTACGCCAATCAAGTAGATCGAGATATCCGTTTATTTAAACTTACATTATTTTCATTATCATCACCATCATTTCAGCCATAGGACGTCCACTGCTGATCATAGGCCTCCCTGCATACAAAGGCTTCCTGCAACCTTTACCAGCCTGCCTAGCATGAGCACCAAAACACGATATGGTATGATATGATATAGCGAAATATCGACACCAATTGTAAAAATATGATAGTTATAGCCGCCATTTTAAATTTTTATCGAAACAGTGATCATAATACGTGATGTCACCGGCACGGCGATTCAATATGGCGGCTATATCTAGCATATTTTTACAGTTGGTGTTGATATATCGCTATATCATATCATATCATCATATCGTGTTTTGGTGCTCATGGTAGGCAGGCTGACGCCCTACGCTGCGCTTGCCGGTACGCGGCCTCCATTCTAGAACCTTTCTGCCCCATCGGCAGTCAGTTCTACGTGCTATGTGCCTATTTCTTTAATAAATACCTAACACACAAAATGAAAAACCTTGAATCATGTCGGCCCTTTGCACAATAAAACCATGTTTTTAAAAACCTTAAAATGGTTAGAACATGTTTTACTAGTAGGTACCTATTAACAAACAATACAAAGATTTATGTAAAACTTTATGGTATCTGTTTATCTAAAACTCACAAAATGCGTGTCGATTTTTTCTTCTTTTAATAAAATATGTAATATCAACACGTTATTGATGTACGTACAGTCAGTTGCAAAAAAAGGAGATTGGAAGACTGAATTCTACATTAGGTGTACACAAATTAAACATAAATGTAACGTAGGCACAGCAAGTACAACGCTTGCAGATTTGGTAAAGTAGGTTCTCGAGTGGCGACCACGAATTGAGTAGTAGTAGTACCAGCCCCCCTAGCATGACCACTAAAACGCGATATGATATGATATAGCGATATATCGAAACTAACTGTAAAAATATGATAGATATAGCCGCAATTTTGATTTTTTATCGAAACAGCGATGTTGACGTGACGTCACCGGCACGGCGATTCAACATGGCGGCTATGTTTATCAATTTTTACAGTTTGTGTCATTAAATCGCTATATAATATCAATCATATCATATCATATCGCGTTTTAGTGGTCATGCTAGGGAGGCAGAATGTAGAAATATCACCTAAAAATAAATAACTGATGAAATTGACCTAGTTATACTTACCTATGTTGTAAATCGTAAAAAAATGGTTTATATAAAATCTAGTGATTGTAGTTTGGTAGCGGCAGCGCTTTTGTAGTGACTACTAGACTACAAAAGTTAAGCCACCTATACCCTCGGTGTGATTCGATGGGTGACAATTTTAATTATATTTAGTGACATTTATCACAAGCATCTCCGTGCTTCGGAAGGCAAGTTAAAAGTTGATCCCAGCACTCCCAGCTGATGGGTATTTCTTGATACTAGCCGTGAAGCCTGAGAGGCGTTAAGGCAGCTTATTATCATCATTCTAACAGTTAAGTCACTGACCTTACAACACCCCTCCTCTAGCAATCCGCACTGGGCCCGGGTGGTTAAGTATTCTGTATTGCCCTAACCACCACATGCCTCATAGTTGAGGTCTTGTGTCCTGCAGTGGGAGGCATAATTTGTATGGAGCCGCTATTTTTTTGACGATTTAGTTTTTGCTTCTGTACTAAAAGTCCCTTGATTAAAGTATAAACTAGTAAAAACTGTGGTTTTTTGTCGTATTATCGTCTCCACTCCACCTTGTAGGTATAAGGTACCTAAAAAAAACCTGTTGATAAAATTAAACCTGTTGTACAAAAATATTTTTAAGCAATTAAAGATTACATATTTACGTATTTATTTTATTTATCTTTCTGTCGAACTAAAAACCTTCTACTTTAAGTACTTATTTAAGGTAAACTATATAAAAAAGCTGTCCCATGAAAAGAACAAAAAAAAACTAAGTAGTAGTTTGTAGTAAAAAGTTAATATTAAGTACTTATTAATGTGCTAGACTGTACTGTTAGTATTTTTCACTATAAAATTATTATCTCCGTGTACTTAAATGTTGTATAATAGTAAGACATCGCCCATGAACTAATACAAAACAATAGACATGTCAAAGTACAAAAATTGGTAATCAACATAAATGCCTATTTTCTGAAGATAAAAACATAATAGGTAATATTTGAATTAACATGAAAACATGTTTTTTTCAGTAGGCTTCGAAAACATAACTCTAAATTGATAAAACTGTGCCAATATCACAAAGCAGGGCGTGTTTGTGTGAGTTGTTATACATTTTATGTGATCGAGAAGTATATTTGAATGTAAATACTAAATAAATCTACAATATAAAAGAAAGTTGGGTTAGTTACACCATTTTTAATTCAAGAACCGCTGGACCGATTTTTATGATCTTTGATTTGTTGAATTTGTCTCAGCCCCGAATAGCAGAATAACTTTAAAAAACATGGAAATATTCACGAAAAAAACATTTATGTAAGCGGTACAAAGTTCGCCGGGACACCTAGTAAATAATAAATATCGGACACCATCACATACATTGCCCTGATCATATGATAAGTAGCTTAAGCACTTGTGTTACAGAAATCAGAAACAACGACGGTACACCCAGACCCGAGACAATATAGAAAAGTTATTTTTCTACATTTACCGACCGGGAATCGAATCCGGAACCTCAGAGAGAGCGACACCAAGTCCGGTATGCTCGCCTCTCGGCTACGGAGGTCGTCATGGGTAACCGATTACTTGTCCGTAATTTACTTGACAGAATTTCAGTTGGCTGAAAATTATAGACCGTTATTTCTTTTGCTATACGTATCATTTGACATATTTTTAGTCCATCGAAATATCTCTTGACATAAGTATCATTTTATCGAACTACGTTGTATCGATTTTCAGAATAACTTTTTACTGTTGGCCGAAGTCTCTTTTGAACCTTTTTCATTTACCAGAATACTGCATATATAAAAAGACTAAATTGCTTAGGTTAGGTTAGAATAGTGACCACACACAGCGCGGGCGCTTAAAAACTAAGGATAAAGATGAAGGATTAATTATTATAATATTGGAAGCATTTTTCTGGAAACTAAGTCAAGTTCGGTATTAAGTTTTTCGAACAAATGAAACGTCGGGGTACCAATAAAAAACGATAATAATGATAATTCATAATAGGTCACTGATACAGTGGCGAAGGTCATTTCGATGAAATGAAAAAAGGCAAAACGTAATTAGTCGAAAAGTTTTCGGTAAACAACTTTTCTAACATAAGAAACCGTCGTCACGTTGAAATTATTTTTCTTTATACATATACAGGGTGTCCCGTAACTCAAAGATAGACTTGTAACCACATATCCTATACATCATAGTGAACAACTTTTGTTCTGACTTTAAAAAATTTGCATGAAATGGCCTGCATTCTTCCTGCAACCTTTACAGAGGCGTCTCTAGCCCATGTAGCGCCCGTGTGCAAACATCGCGCCCCTTAGTAAGCGCATGGTCTAAATGGAATGGGTACTAAGTAGAGAGCGGCGCTCGGCGCCCCCTAGGACCGCTGCGCCCGTGTGCAATCAGCAATGCACACCCTGCACCATAGTTAAAGACGCCTCTGGACCTTTACTTACCAGGTCGTCTGTCCGCCTTATGGGTGGACGTCCTACGCTGCGCTTGAAAGTACGTAGCCTCCATTCTAGAACCTTTCTGCCCCATCGGCCGTCAGTTTAACGTGCTATGTCCCGCGCCTACTGCCACTTCAGCTTGCTACTGTTGGGCTATGTCAGCGACTTTTGTTCGTTTACCGATCTCTCCTCATTTCTGATTCGATCTTGCAAGAAAACACCAAACATAGCTCTATCTTATTGTAAAAATATTTTGTTACTTAATATCACAATACTCAATTGTTTATGCTGTGTGTTTGTGTAATTCTATCTCCTGACCGATAAAATATATTTAATGTCTTTACAAAACGTTAGCTTACGTCGTGGGTGGTATTTGGAACCTTGTAACATGACACCTCATTTGTCTAACTACATACTAAATTAAAGTCTAAATAATTCATAAAAAAATAAACTATTGATTTTTAGTTTTGTATTTATGAGGTTTGTTTTCACAATCACACCAATTCATCATTTCAGCCATAGGATGTCCACTGCTGAAAACAGGCCTCTCCCAATGATTTTCATTGGGGGGATTTTTTATAAGGTATCGCACGCTGACGCTGCTGCCCGTCTCGTGCTAGAGAAATTAGTCGCCTCTTACGACACGCCTCCTGTTGGCGGTGGGGAAGTGTATTCCTTACGGCCGTCCCCACACGATACCACACCAATTATTAGGTAACCCAAACTAAGCAAAGCTTGTACCACAGAATATAATATAATATAACTATATTATATATACCTATACTAGATAACGGATAAACATACTTAAGGGTCAATTTCAACAAGTCCATTTTTTTTGTCATTACGGTGAACTTTTTTATTTATAACTTTTTTTGAAATAAAACCATGTAGTATTGTTATTTATGATATTGTTATGATTAATCTTTACTCGACATCAAATTCAGTTCATATACTTAGGAGATATAGTACTTTAAAATTTTGGTGTCACCGAAATTAAAGAATAGTTCACCGAAATGAAACTTCTCATCACCGAAATGAAAAACGCGAGTCACCGCAATGAAATTACTTATGCAGTCACCGAAAAAAACTAAACTGTTACCACGCAACGCACCTAAAATGCTGCTATCCTAGTTCCATAATTACTTACCTACGTTTTGAAGAGTGCTATTACACAGTACAGGTTATCCTTTTCTGACTATACTATAATGGTATTGAAAGTATTAATTAAATTGTACCATACATATTTACACGTACAGATATTAACTTATTTAAACTTAAATTCATTTAGGAACGTGTGAGAATAAAACAACAAAAATAACAAATATTGTAATAATCAACCATAAAAACTGAAAAGATAAAAATAATATCAACACATAAGTACCTAATCAGTTACTTTTGGAGTCGGTGCTATCCGATGAGAGTTTGAATGTTTTCGTTTGCACCGACTCCAAAAGTAACTGATTAGGTACTTATGTGTTGATATTATTTTTATCTTTTCAGTTTTTTGAAGTCGGTTTACTTTTTTTAATAAAATTTACTTATTTCATCTATTTTTAGTGATACATACAGTGACAATCCTCAACAATACGAATATTTTCAGTGCAAACATAAGTTAACGGCTGAACACCGATTTCATCCCTTATTTACCCACCTTAGAGGTGAAATTTTTCCAAAAAATTTTCAATATACTATCTTTAAAGTATAAGCTATTCGATAAAGAAAGAATCATCAAAATCGGTTCACAAATGCCGAAGATATTGGGCAACATAGGTACAAAAATCAGTTGGCACGGATGGAGTTCATGCAAAGTTTGATGATTTTCTTATAGATTCCATCATCAGAACTTGATCAAATTTATATAGGACCATTCCGAAAGTATTCCCTTTCGAACAAGTAAAGAAGTATCGAAATCGGTTAACCTGGTAACGAATGATCGCTGAACATACATAAAAAAAAAAAACAAAGATACTGACGAATTGAGAACCTCCTCCTTTTTTGAAGTCGGTTAAAAATATACAGGTTGCACCCTTTCCATGTTCAAAGGGTTCAAACTCTACAGCCTGCTGACTATCCGCGCAGGATTGCATTCTGCAGAATCATGTTAAATAAAATAAGGGAGGACCTGCAATTTTTCAATAAAATGTTGTGAACGGATGAATCCTCATGCCGGAAAGATGGATATCTCAACATCCACAATCTACATAGCTAGCAAGTAGAAAACCCACATTTGATGAGGGAAGATCGGTCCCAAGTTCAATTTAAAGTTAACTTGTGGACTGGGATTATTGGCGGACAGGTGATCGGGCTATATGAACATCCAGCTACACTGAATAGTGAAATTTACCTTAATTTTTTACAAAATTATTTACCCGGCATGCTAGGAGATATCAGTTTAGAAGTGAGGCGGAGAATGTGGCTTAAAAAGGATGGGTGCCCAGCTCACTACGCAATAGTAGTAAGAAATTATTTGAATCAACGCTACCCACAGAGGTGGATAGGCCGGCTCGGCCCTATTTTATGGCCACCCAGATCGCCGGATCTAAATCCCTTGTTTTTTTTTTTATTGCGGATGTCTGAAAGACCTTGTCTGTCTCTGTCTTGTCTGACCAGTATCCTCAATAACAGAGTTGCGGACTCGCATACAAAATGCAGCTGCATACATAAAAAACGTCTGGTTACGCGAGCCGCATCAAACATCTATATATATAAAAGAAGAAACTGACTGACTGTCTGACTGACTGACTGACATATGAACGCACAGCCCAAACCGCTGGTGCTAGAGATTCCAAATTTGGCATGTAGGTTTCTTATAAGGTCTAGGGGTACATTAAGAAAGGGTTTTTCAAAATTCACCCTCTAAAGGGGTGAAATGGGGGCCCAAAGTTTGTATGGGGAAACAAGATTAGTTAGACTATTTTATTCGAAACTTCACAGGAGTATTTCTAACAATAAATGATTAAACACGTGTTTCAGGTTTTTTGCGAAATCTACCCCTAAAGGGGGTAAAAGGGGTGACAAAATCTGAAAATCAACATGAGTATTGTTTCTATGGTTTATCGGGTCGCTGATTACGAAAACAACAACAATTTTAAAATACAACTTTGCAGACCTAAAATATCATCCCCCTATTGGGGTGCGATGGGGTTGAAATGTCTAAATATCAATATGGGTGTCGATTTTATGGTTTTTTGGGATGTTAATTACGAAAATGACATCGATTTGGAAATTTAATATTGTGGACATAAAAAATTCTTGAATTCAACCCTTAAGTAGGTGAAAAGGGGAAAGAAACTTTGTATTTCAGTTATCTATTTATATAAAATGGTAAACTGACTAATTGTTGATATATCAACGCACAGCCTTACCTTATACAGTGTAGACATCCATTAAGAAAGGGTTTTTTTGGAAATTATAGCCCTAAGGGGGTAAAATAGGGGATGAAAATTTAATGAAAGCATATCAGTTTCAAATAATAATTTTAAAATTTTGTATTATGGTGACGATTGAAAATAAATTTATGTATTACAGCGTTCTTAATTATTCAACCCTTGAAAGGGTTGAAAAAGGATATTAAGTTGTGTCTTGAAAGTCCTTCATTTTTAAAGTTATAATCACTAAACTTATGTTTATAGTAAACTTACTCAATACATTGTTATTTTCACTCGGCTGCCGTAGGAGGGCTATGTTTTTCGAGCGTATGTATGTGTGTTTATAAGTTTTTGGCACGCTCTATAGCCTAAGCCGTTAGAGATGTATTTCATCATATGAGATTCTTCTCAGTTGTGGAAGTGACATTAAGCATATCGTTTTCCGGAATTCCCATGGGACATAGGAATTACGCGGGGAACTCTGATCTCTAATGCTACTTACGTGATTTCAACCCTCGATGAAGGTCTGCTTTTAGATTAGTTTAAATGCTGTTGAAGTGTTCCAGAGACGTCGCCTGGGGTCTACGGGGGCCAAAATTTTGTTTATTTCGAGCTAGGACGCACCGTTTTCGAGATATCAAGGCGCTGCGTACACAACGTAGCAGGGCGGGCCGGACAATTTTGCCGCGAACAATAGACGAAAGGGAATCGTATACTGCAACGCACACGGCGGTCAATAAGACTGCGCCGCCAGTGCCCGCCCCGCACCGCGGCATGTCCGTGGCTGCCCGCCGTGGATCGCACAAACCAGTTTGTATACACTAACGCAGACGGCGGCGCGGGCGACTAGCTTAGTCTGCGTCGCGCGCTCTACTAGAATGGTTGTCCTAAACTGACCGTCGTGCACGTTGAGTACAAGGCGCGGGCAGCCGCGAGCATCGATGAGCAGTCGCGGTCTTTATTGCTTCACGGTCAAAAAGGCCGCACCACTGGGGTGTATGCGCAGCACCTTACTCCATTCTATATTAATTAATCTATATACATATATAAAAGGCAAAAGTGATTGACTGATGTATCAACGCACAGCCTAAACCGCGGGTTCTAGAGATTCCAAATTTGACACGTAGGTTTCTTATAAAATCTAGGGGTCACTAAGAAAGGATTTTTCAAAATTCATCCCCTAAAAGGGTGAAATGGGGATCCAAAGTTTGTATGGGTAAACAAGATTAGTCAGACTCTTTTATTCAAAACTTCACAGGAGTAAGTTCTCCTTACGATAAATGAGTAAACATGTGTTTCAGATTTTTTGAAAAGTCAACTCCTAAAAAGGGGAAGGGGGCTGACAAAGTCTGAAAATCAACATGGGTATTGTTTCTATGGTTTATCGGGTCGCTGATTACGAAAACAACAACGATTTTAAAATGTAACGTTGCGGACGTGAAATTCCATCTCCCTTGTTGGGATGCGATGGGGTTGAAATGTCTATCAATATGGGTGTAGATTTTATGGTTTTTTGGAACTTTGATTTTAAAATGAATATTGTGAACATGAAAATTCTTGAAATTATTTGTGCCAAATTGCAATCCAATTGGGCCAGTAATTTCGGAGCTAATCGGTTGTAACAGACGGACTGACAGACAGCCATACGTGATCCCAACACAAAGGTTCTATTTTTGCATTTTATGTATACCCGCGTTATCCTAAAATTAGAGATTTATCAGAGAGAATTATCAGAGCGCAAGGACGCCAATTCGAACATTTATTGTAATTAAAAAAAACACTTTCCTATACTAAAACGCGACCAGCTGGCATCAGTTTGTATGAAAACGTCAATTTTTTTTTTTGAGATTTTGATGTTGGTCCCATAGAAAAAGTTAATGTAATTTAGCCGTAGAATAACCCCTTAAAGTTTTATTTCACCTTTTCGTTACACACTGTATAATGTAAAATAAAACAAACGTAATCTCTTGTTATTTGTCTTCACAAAATCTTATTATTACACTTAGTCATTAATAAATCAGGTAGCACAAAAATCTATCTTTTGGATGGGGACACGACTCTAGCATAAATATTTCGGAATTTAAACGACAAAGGTTAATATTTCGGAAACCAATCACTGAATCGAAAAATGGTCTTCACAACCTCGCAATATATTTGAAAGACCCATCCAACGATACCCCAAACGATGGGGTAGACTAAAAATAAATAATTCATCCCTTCTTTACGTGTAGGGGAGATACCCTAGAATTTTTGTTTTCAAGATATTATTATACCATTCTGTCGGCGTGTTTAATGTTTATACTCGTGCAAAATTACAGCTTCCTAGTACAAACAGTATCTGTGCTAGGCCGTGGACTGACAGACGGACATGGCGAAAGTATAAGGGTTCCTTTCGTACCATTTTGGTACGGAACCTAAAACAGAACGTGTTCAATATTTTTGAATTACGTTTAAAGTGGACTAATTATCATAATTTATTCAAATAGCCTATTGCCCACGCGAGCAACAACTGAGGTTATTCTTTTAACTAATAGCTACATTTTAGTCCCCAAAACAAATATATTCCTTGTGCAACTAAAATGTAACAAAATAAATTATGGTCTGTTTTTCACCGAAGTGAAATAATTTGTCACCGGAATGAAAAAAAAAAACACCGAGATGAAGATAAAAATCATTGAAATGAACAACTTCTCACCGAAATGAAAAAAAATCACCGAAATGATATTTTTTCTCATTTCGGTGTCAATTTAGGTCACCGAATTCACCGGAATGAGATCACCGTCATGAAAAACAGCCAATAGAAGTTAACACTACAAGCACAGTATTTATGATAGAAATAAATTGATACTACCTACTTGATCAGGCGACATTAAGTAAAAGTACATATATTTAATAAACATATCGGATCATTGGATCACAACTTTTATCCACTCACGTGAATGAAAAAAAAAAGCGGTCCCTAGTCACCGGAACCCACTACTTACGTTTTTGGTGGGAACACCAGACAAGCAACACGCGTCCTCTCACATCAAGCGCTTAGGCGTCCCTGGTGCGCAAGTTTACTGCGCAGTAGCGAGAAGCTAGTGTTGTTGGATGCCTAGATATTCGCGTACAACGAAAATTCACCGCGGTGAAAAATCTAATTTGGACACGTGAATTTGTACTTACCATTCATTAAATACAACAGATTTTGTAATGAAGTTTCCGCAATAAAGTACTGCCACTATTTAGGATTAAAATAAAAAAAAGGAAATCCCTAAAAAATCAACTGTTTTTATTATAAGATTAAAAGTATACTGAAAAACAAATTGTGCCGCTTCACCGGTATGAAAAACTTAGGTGTTTATATTTTTTTTTTCCTTATTAGCGACAATCATAATGGAAAAATATTTGAAGGCTGCTGTAGGAGACAACACTTTTCATCTAAAAAAAAATATTACAAGTTAAAAGTGCCATCCTGCACTAGCAGTTTCAGCCATGCCGTTTACGATTTGGTGCTGGGAAAATCACCCTTAAATACATTTATAAACATGCATGACTTAGGTAACAATGCTCGTGCTCATCATACAAACATTTTCCTCTTGCGGGGTTGGAACCCGCAACCGCTGGCTTTGTAGTCCGGAGCGCGAACCACTACACCGAGAGGGTCGTCAAATGACGCCGGCGAATGTGAGGAAATGGGTAAGTATTATCAATATTATCAATACTATCATCATTATTGCTATACCTAGTTGCAACATTACAAAACAACAAATCACTTCAACAGTCTCGTTTCTCGAAGAATCGATGATGGCGACTCGGCCGGAGCATAGACAAGTTATTAATAAAGAGAGTAAAGAGTTTGTGTATCTTCTATAGTTAATTAATATAGGTACAGTCATCGGCAGGTCAACCTACTTAAAAAGTTAAAGGTCATTGAACCGATTTTCAAATTTAAGGCCGACATAGAGACCTCTACCTGAAGGTTGTCTGGAAGAGATCGCTTCCAGCGATAAGACCGCCTAAATTGTGCTATTCACTAAGTATTTACTTTCCTGTGATTTGTTTGTTTTGTGTGGTGTACAATAAAGATTATCTATCTATCTATCTATAGAGCTCATCAATTGAGAAATTTTGGCGTTTTGTTGAGTTGAAAGTTTGGGAATGAATCCCGTGACGTCACGCTTTGCTAAAAATTCGTCGCAAGGCGTGACGTTACGCGGAACTTTAACGGGCTATATCTTCATAATTTTTTGTTTGATTGAGAAAAGAAAAACTACTTGTCCAATATTTTCTGTTAATCCAACTGACGGACTAACTAGATTTTTTTAAGGAAACTAGCCCGCCTATTCATGACGACCTCTGTAGTCGAGAGGCGAGTGCGCCGGACCGCCTGAAGTCCCAGGTTCGATTTTTTTCTGAAAAACGAACTTTTCTCTGTCGGGTCAGGTCTGGGTGTTGTGGTACCGTCGTTGGTTCTATAATACAAGTGCTTTAATGTTTTAGGTAGGTAAAAAATAACCGTATTATAGTAATTAGAAATTAAAGTATACCTATCACTTTCTAAAACAAGTTTTACTATGAAAAATGTATGGCGGACGTGTAATGTGACGTCACGGTACATATCGGACCTCTTTGTCTAACACGCGACTTTAATGGGCTGTAAGTCAGGTATTTATCAATATTTTTTGAAAATTCTTAAAGTTTTATTAATTATAATTATGTACTATTTATTTTAGGACCAAATAAAAAAGCATGCATATTCCCCATTGGCGCTCCTTGGCAAACGAAGTGTAGGAAGCCCCCAGCTCGATGAACCGACGACCTTAGGAAGATGGCTGGCAGTGGCTGTTGGAAAAAAGCGGGAGATCGTGCAGTCTCCAGATCGAGATCGAGATCCTGCAGTCAGTCTATTGCAGTGGACTGCAATTGACTGACATGATGATGATAATTTTACAGTAGGTTTCTTGAGACCTTCGGTGTTGACTTGTTAAATTATAAAATTAAAGCTTTTTCTTTCAACCTATGCAATCCCGCTGCTGGGCAAAGTCTCTTAGAGAAGATCTTTTCGAATTCACCCGAACTGGAAATTGAATCCGGGACCCTTTGAGGTCAACGCGAATCACTGGTCAGTCACACAACGGTGCAGTAAGCACCATTACAACAATCGGGTCGTCGAGATCGATTTAAATTTTTAAAAGGGGTAATTAGTTTGGTTAGATCAGTTGGATGTAGGAGCTAAGGGGTAATCTCAGTGCATGGGGTGTTCTGGAAAACCACCTTGACCAATCAGGGATGCAAAGAGACATTTGTTCTTAATAACAAAAAAAAACTTTTAAGTAAGTATGTCTTCTTTTGCTGGGCTGAACTTCAGATGACACTGGCTGTTTAGTAGAGCTAGACACAGTCCAAAATAGTCTGAATCACTTTCTAGAGGTTACAGAGGATGCTGTGCGGTAAAGTCACTTTTACATGCGCCCAGCGGCTTCTATAACTGCGCCCATGGCCCATTCATAACTCAAAATATTTCAACTGAATCGGTTCAGTAGATTTGTAGCAAATTGGCTGTGACAGACGGACAGACAGACACTTGAGTGATTCTATAAGGGTTTCTTTCTGTCATTTGGACTTACGGAACCCTAAAAATGGTTTATCTTATAATTTCTGCGCCCCTCTAGGCCAGGTTCTGCGCTCTGTGCCTGAGCACGGCTGGAATCGTTCTTTACGGCACTGGTCTGACGACTGTCTCTCTGGACTCTGACAGACAGACGTCTGTCAGAGTCCTCAGACTTATCTGATTACATTATCACTCGTGCAAGTGATCCAATAATCAGAGGCCCAATTCCCGTAATTTGACAATAGCCGCAATCGGGTTGTATTACATTACAATCACAAACGGTATTCTCGTAAACCCAAAAAATTCAATTATAGTTTGTAATGCGACTGAAAATGGAAGAAACCTAAATGAGATTTTTTTTTGCTCTCTTTTCAGTCGCATTGGTATAGTTTTGATAACTTTACTTCTAACTACTTCTACTTTCCGTCAAATTAAAAGTTTACGAGAATACCGTTTGTGATCATCATGTTAAAATACTGGGAGCGGATCGACACCGGATTGCGATTACTGTCAATTTACGGGAATTAGGCCTCAGATGATCCATCCTATCCTATAGTATTTATTGCCTTTAGTTCGAGCGTGATCCGAGTTACGACAGGCGCTACGTCTTTAGGTAGCGAAAATTGAGAAAGATAATACTTTTCGAATGGACGCAATTGTTCGAATAAAATATCCTATGCTCAGAGTGAAGCTATTATAATGGCCTATCAATCGACGAATTTGAATTGAATCGGTTAAGCGGTTAAAAAGAAGAAGGAGAAGCTTCTTTTTGTTGTTTTTTTTTCAATAATTTAAGAAGTATTAGTACTAAAAAATAAATGCTATGCTCAGAATATTGTGTAGGCTTTGACAATTCTTAGCATATTTTTTAAATATTTTTCTGACTAACTGGGCTTAAGCAGTAGGCTTTTGAAACAACATAGATAGATAGATAGATACTCTTTATTGCACACCATACAAGTAAAATACACATGATTTTTACAGAAAGATGTACAATTTAGGCGGTCTTATCGCTAATAGCGATCTCTTCCAGACAACCTTTACTACTACACTAGTTTACATTTGACCACTATACTTGCCTTAACAGGCAGATACACAAGTGATCTTTTAAGGGTTTTGTTTTTACATCGTACGGAACCCTAAAACTACTAATTTCATCCTCATGGACGGCACACTCCACCAGATAATTTATAGTTCGGAATGTCCTATCATTACGTCACAATATTATGTAAGCGGCAGTCCATAAATTCGACTCATTAGCAGTCGGAACGCGTTCCCAGATTCGATTCCCGCTAGTTAAAATTCGCATGCCAGCCAAATGACCATGAACGGTTTTAATTTGCGAAAATTGTTTTGTTAGAACAACTAGGTTGGTATTGGTAGTTTTGTAAAGTTTTATGATCGAATTGTCTAACTGTCGAAATTGTTGACAAATATGTCTACCTTGAACAAGTGATCTAGTTGGGTAGGTTCAATTTCGAATAGGAGGTCAATCGTCGAATCTAATTCGGCTGGGCAGGGTTCGGGAAACTACACAACGTCTTCTCGTCCAAAATACCTCAGTGCCTAGAGACGAATGTCTACAACCAGTGTGTGTGGAACTAAAACGTGGCCTAACACTATGGGCCTCATAACAAAGCTCAAAGTTGCACAGCGTGCTATGGAAAGGGCTATGCTCGGTATTTCTTTGCGAGATCGAATCAGGAATAAGGAGATTCGTAAACGAACAAAAGTAACCCAATAGCCCAACGGATTAGCAAGCTGAAGTGGCAGTGGGCGAGGCACATAGCACGTAGAACTGACGGCCGATGGGGCAGATTAAGGTTCTATAATGGAGGCCACGTACCGGCAAGCACAGCGTAGGACGTCCAAGGTGGTCAGACGACCTGGTAAGGGTCGCAGCAAGACGCTGGATGCAGGCCTCTTCCAACCGGCCAATCTGGAAGTCAATGGCCCATGTTCAGCAGTGGACGTCCTATGGCTGAAATGATGATAGAAACTGCCCGGTCAACAGATATCCTATGAGATGGCTGTATTTTTATGGTACACGGTGAGAGTACTGGTCCAATGATTCGTGCTCCGGACTATAAAGCCAGGTGGTGGCGGCTTCGAGTCCCGGAAAGAGCAAATGTTTGTGTGATGCGCAATAGCATTTGCACTCATGGGTATTTATAAATGTATTTAAGTATGTATATATCCGTTACCTAGTCGCCACGTACAAGTTATTCTTAGTTTGAGGCTAGGTGTGACTGTTAGAAGACATTATTTATTACTAACCCATTTCTTCTTAATTCAATCTTCTTTTATTTTCAAACTATCATTAGCTTGTATAATTTCATGGGAAAAGATATGGGTGATATTCTAAAATATGAGTGAATTATTGTTACACATTTATATACGTCACCGCGATCGAATATACCAGCAGCGCCATCTCTCGGTGGTGAGCTAGTGATACAGCGACGACGAAAATTCTTTTATCATTTGTTTTTGCAAATATGCCTATACAAGAGGAAGTCTAGTGATAGAGCCAAAAAGCCATGTAATACTTTCCGCAATTTTTTTTTAGCTTTCGATGTTTACTTTTCGTATTATGTTTTTAAACCTTTACATGACTTCAGAGTAAGAGACGTCATTGGTCTCAGGAGACATAAATTATAAAGATACATGCTTGATGTTTTTCCGAAAATAGATTAAAAGTAGATATAACCCTTACGGTCAAAAATAAAGGTCACAGACTTCGCTGGCTCTGCCACATGGAAAGAATGGCCGACAACCAGTCAGTTGTCACAGGTACCGCTGGGGAGACAAGGTTGCGAAGGTCCTGCGCGAGCTCCACGTCAATAATTGGTAAGAGGTGGCGCAGAGAAGACCGAAGTGGATATTCTTATTGTCGGAGGCCAATACTCATTTGGGGTCACTGCGCCATCTTAATTACAGTAATAGGTTGATCTGAAACTATTGTACATTTCACCATAATTTTCTTTATCATAAAGTAAGTTTTTTTTCAATTCATAGCATTATGATACAGTTATGGCCTTTTCACTCGTCCTCAAATCTACCATTCCACTGCTTCGAGACATTTTTGGGCTAGTGCTAAACCAGTGCAACAAACATAGTTTTTTATTACATTCGAGGATAGTAGATTCATAAATAAATATTGGACAGACTGCAGAGATCGAAATATCTAATGGACAGCGACAGTGGGCCGACCACATCTGCCGCAAGACGAATGAAGTAAACAGGTTCTCGAGATACCAGGTCTTGGAAAAAGTAGTGTAGGTCTCCCCCCAGTTCCGATGGACCGACGACCTTAGGCTGGCTGGCAGTGGCTGGATAAAAAAAGCACGAAGTCATGCTTTTTGGCGCTCCTTACGTTTAGCAGTGGACTGCAATGGGCTGACATGATAATTTAATAAAGGCCCTCATCCGGGCTTTAATAAACATCCCTAAAACATAACTTTGACCACCACCGCTTCAGGAACTACTTAAATGTTGGCTGGTGATGAGAATAAACTTTATTCTGTGTGTGTTTCTAACCAGAAATATTAAAAATCTTGTGTAAAATGTAGACAGTACAACAGACAAACAGTTGTTCTACATAGTTAGAAATAATGAATTTTAATAATTAAGTACATACGTGCCTACCCTTCTAACACGTTACAACACGTTTATTCTCAGTTTACATATTAACAAGTTTAAAATACATGTTTAGTTGTGATGAAGTAATAAGTGTTTAGCCCTTGGAGTTTGTATTTTACAAAAAATATATTATCTACATCAGTAATAAATATGCATATTACGCAGTACATAACTTCTCTTTCACTTTTTAACCTTAGTTCTATTACTAGGCAAAGATCTCCTTAAATAAACTTTAGTGATGATCAAAGTGCTTTCTTACCTACTCGTTTTTAGTGGGAACCTATAAGGTGTGACTATACTATTAGATTCTACAGGGTGTAACGAAAAGGTGAAATAAAACATTAAGGGGTTATTCTACGGCTAAATTACATCAACTTTTTCTATGGGACCAACATCGAAATCTAAAAAAAAAAATTGACGTTTCCATACAAACTGATGCCAGCTGGTCGCGTTTTAGTATGGGAAAGTGTTTTTTTTTTTTTTTGCGAATTCGATGTTGGTCCCATAGAAAAAGTTGATGTAATTTAGCCGTAGAATAACCCCTTAAAGTTTTATTTCACCTTTTCGTTACACTGTATAATATTATAATAAATATAATATGTATTTACTACTATAATACTATATACTATAATAATAATATATACTAATATGCTATAATATTGATCTTTTTAGGACATCTACTTTCGTCACAAAAATGCGCTTAAAAACGAATTAGGTCATCAGAAGCCCCAACCTCCCCTTTTAATTAAAAAAAACACTTTCTAATATTGATATTAAATAAAGATCTGTACAAATAATCTGTGTTGATGATCAAGGTACTTACTAGTTGTTAGAGTGAAGTTACAGGGTGTGACTATATTATATTATTGTTTGGTGGATCTTTTTACATGACACCTACTTCAATCATAAAAATGCGTTTCAAATTTGTTTTTTACACAGGGCAGGGTTGGCCCTGTGATAATCAATAGCCCCAACATCCCCTTTTAACGATCTCCGTCGTAATTTAAAGATCTCCAAAGGAATCTGTATTGATGATCAAATAAGTACTAGTATTTATTGTGAAGCTACAGTGTGTGACAAGAACAGACATAGGTATTTTAGGATAATAAAATTGTAGATGTACTCAAAAAACTAGAAAATTTGACAGATACATGGGTCTAAATACAGGGTGTCGTTTTGAACTGTAGCCAATTTAAATAAGCTATTGTGTTCATCGATCGAAATCGAAATCATGAGAAAATAATTGCTGGTCCATACATTATTAGCGAGGTAGCGTGTTATTTTATATGGACATTTGAAAAAAAATCGATGTTGACCTCATAGAAAAAGTTGTTTGTATTGATAAACACATTACACATATTATACACAGGTATTAACACGATAATATTTTTTTTTTGTGTGTAATACGTGTAATGTGTGAAAATCACGAATCTTTGAAAGTAATTATTGATCAAAACAGTCGCCTCCTTTTTGGCTACTGTTTAACAGCCTGTATGTAAATAATGTTGGTCCTCTCATACAAACTGCCCCCTCGGCTGATGTTAAGGATTGTGTATGGAAGAAACGCGACGAATTGAGAGCCCGACCTCTAGCGACTATTAATCATATTTGTTAGAGATGTTTCAAGATGTCTACAAAATGCGCATACATTTGTTAGCGAAATTGGATACGTAAGATATGTAAGAGCACTCGCACGACGACAAAAAGAGTTGAAGTGGTTAGCCATAACCGGAATCTGTTAGGAGAAGAGTAGTGGTAGAATGGAAGATAAAAAAAAACAAAATAACTTAAAGGCATTGAATTGTAATTAAACACTTACATAATATATAAAATCAAACTGTTACGAATAATACGGTAAAAAAAAAAGCAAAAGAAACTTGGACCTGGAAAATCATAAAAATTATTTAATTAAATTTATAATAATAGATTCAGTTTTGCCTTGACATTTCACACATAACATCCAAATTTCAGGTCTAACTTCTTCCGTTTACGAAATAGAAACTCTATAAACTCTATTACGGATAGACAGACAGAATAAAATATAATAAATATGCGACAAACAACACACTAAACTGTCCCTCGTCTTAGAGTAAGGAGTTAACCTTTCTGTTACGAGGTCACACAGTCAATGCCAGGGGCGTGTCTCACTACACCCAGATCCAAGCCAATAAGAAAATAATGATTTCTAAATTGACTCGAATCGGAAATCAAACCCTATAAGACGATTCAATGCGCCACAGGTCTCCTAAAAATGATACTAAATATTACTATTATTATGTCACATCAACGTTGACAACAATTCTGCATTCAAGACGCCAACTCATTGAAGAAACGATAAAATTATCACAAATTGACAAACAAAGAACTATCTTTGCTCCTTGTATCAATGCTTTATTTATCAAAAGCTCAATAAATACGCTTACAATCAGAACAAATACTCCCGAGTAAAAACAATAATTGTTACATTTACTATGACGTCAATTTGACAAGATGGTTTAAGGCAGTTATTTATCGTTGCTTTGATTGTATGAGCAACAAATACGTTTACGTTCATTTTAAAACATTCGAATAGTTGTTCTTTAGCTACAGCATTAAAAAAATAAATTTATCTTTAGTAATAATCAGTGGTGAACTTCCCGCTAATTGATTCGCATAGACAATGAGGCCCAGACAACGCGAATTCGAATTTTAAAAATAAGTCGTTCGTATCGGAGCGTCCGCGCCGTGCACGTTCCACATTCGAAATAATAATTGTATTAAGGAAACATGAGCGCGGCGCATGTGTTTGTTTGTTTGTTTACTCGCCGGTGACGTCATATGTTTATTCTTGCGGGGAGGTACGGGCGAAATGGGTACACTGCAGTTTTAACATCAATTATTATTATTCTGAAGAAACAACAAAAAGATTAGGATTATAATTTTAACAATACAATCTAATTTAATTAATAGCTTGTTTTGTGTTATACTCATTAATTAATATCAAGGTTTAAAAGCCATTCCTAATTTGTAACCATTTTTTTTGTTATGGAATAAATCCCGCTTTATGTATAGCGGTGATTCTGTTAATGTCACTATTAAAGAGATACGACTAGGAGATTGGCTACCTCAATTAGATACTTTTTAAACTCGTATTTCATTCTCATTGAATTTTAATTTTAAAGACAGAAAACTCAGAATTTTGTAGCCAAATTCCAAAGTAGTTATTTCGTAAGATTTCAGTCAAAACACTCTTTTAAGGAAAGTTCAATATTTTAATGTTTAAGTCTTATGTATTTTTTAATAATATTTTGTTTTAATAGGAGAACGTTTATAAATAAATTAAAACTATTTTATAAGAAAAGTTAAAATAACACAAAGTCCCCGTGTGCTGCGAATACCTAGCAGACACAATAAATAATTTGATTTCTGTCTGTAGAAATCTATGCCCACAGCATAAGCAGGATTAAGTGTTGATTAACACTTTTCTGGTCTTTAAAAAAGCGTTAGTAAAATACTGTAAGTTTTGTTAAGATCATTGCTTGAGTTCTGGTGCTAAATATTACCAAGTTCAAGAACATAATTGCTATGTGATTAACAGGGCAGGAGACAGTGTTCCGTGCGAGCCTCGCCGCCTCTTGTTTACACACGCACACAAGCTCGGCACGCACACTACGCCGCGCCCGTCGAGCCGCTTATTTAGGTATATTGTTGTTTATTTTATTCGGCGCTATGCTCCGACACGGGGCGAGCCTTTCGACTCAGTTTTAACGCGCGTTTTATGAAACGACAACTATGCGTCGATGTTCGCTCTCCGATAATAATTATTCATATCGGGACCGCTCCTAGCGACCGAAATAGCGCGTAAACACACTCGCAACTTTACATTTCGCATTGTTTGTTAAGTTTATTTTATTATTTATTTTTTTGCGAGTGTCCCGGCCGGCGCGCGTTGTCTCCGCGAATCTTAATAGCGGTTAATCATAGTTTATTTTTACCGCGCAACGTGTGTTAATAATTGTGTTGGGGCCGCCTGTTTCTTTTATTTAGTAGTGTTTGATTGAATCGCGAATTGCGGAAGCGTTTTAGCAAAAACATTTGCTTAGACTGTGAAAACGAGATCATGTAAAGAATTATACTTTCAAATGTGTGCGGAAATACTTTTGACAGTTCTAACTTTGAGCGGCACGTTTTGTTCAAGTTTTGAAATTTGAATTTGCGTTTTGGCGCGAACTGCGGGTGCTAACGAAGTAGGCTGCACAGAAAGTTTGGAAAAGTGTTGTGCACACATCGGATGCTGGCGAGTGTTTTTTCAACGCGTTTTCGAGGCTAAGCGCTAGTTGTTTGAACAAGTGTGTTTTCTAATGGATTTATTTTGAGGTGAGTTTAAATTTACTTGTGTGTTGGTGTTTGTATTGTTTGTTCAACGTGTTTTGTGTGCGTGTTCGCGCCGGTGGCGGGAAACTGTGTGCCTAGCCGGTTCGGTGCGTGTGTGAGTGTACAAACAGTGTGGCTGTGTGCGTGTGCGACTTATTGTCACTTTGTAAGAGGGGAAACAAGGAGGGAGAGGTTACTTGTCATGTATTTAGGCGAAGACAAAACTTTGATGAGTTGACTTTTTAATTTATATGTTCCTTTTATGAGAGCGAAGGCCGGCCGAGCGACGTCACATATTTGCTCACGTACGGCCGTCGATATCTATATTGATTTTTGACATCACGCCATCAAATATTATATGCAAACGCGAAAAGTGATTAGCCTTTTCAAAAGTTAGGTTTCTGGTACTACTTTCTAACACACATCTTAGTTTAAAATATTAGTGTGTTTGTTAGAATTATTTAGTTTAAAATATGTTTATCACCTTTACAAAACTTTTGCACTGCATTATGCAAGTAATTTGCTTAATGATACGATCCCAACGGCTTACTTATTCCTTTCAAAAATGAAGTTTTCTATCTAGGAAATCTATAGACAAATATTGATCTGTTTGTTGAGTAGGTACTTACATAGTCATTTTAGTAAGAACTAAGACGGAAATGTAGAGTCATACCTACATATGCATTTCCTGATCTTGCAAGTTACATCACAAATCACAATCATTCTTAATTTTATTGCAAAGACAAATATGTATTTGCCTAAAATAGGTAACTTTTATCATAGTCGCAGGTACATGTATTTACTATTTAATGTTTTTGCATGGTGAATCTTCTACATGACACCTACTTTAATTATAAAAATGCGCTTGAAATTTAATCTTGCGATCACAGACCCCAACCTCCCCTTTTTAATGAAAAAGGCAGTTTCTGATGTTATATTAACTACTTAATAAATTATTGAAATTGTACAAAAAATATAGTACTTAAACCGAATGATGGTATAGGTAAAAAATGAAACGATCCATTACAAAATAAATTCTTAAAATAATCCTAAATACCTAATATAAATTATTAAATGGCATTTGTGTTAGTATTCATTTAAAGAGATTATGGTATACTGTTTACTTGTTCCTACTATCTTATATTTCTTGGTAATACCAACCCATACTAAAGTTTGGTATTCTTTGATACCAAAGATTACCAAACTTTGGTATGGGTTGGTAAGTAAGTAAGTTTGGTAAGTACCAAATATTACTTACATAAGTTATTTATTTATTTATCTCAACTATACACAATATTTATACTCATATTAGGCAAGCTCTACCAGTAAATTATATCAATGTAAAATATATAAATTAGGGACAGTTATTGTTATTCATGTAAGTCTATCATGAATATTTATTTTAAGTTCAAACACTATTAATTAAACGTTTCATAAAAAGATTTAGCCATCTTAAGTGTTCCAAAATCGTAAATGTTTCATATCATTTCATTTATTTATTGCCACACTTAATATTATGTAGGTCATATGTATATTTTAGAGCACAGATTTAAGAGGACTAGGAAACGGCACTGGAATAATTACAGATTATTAATTATATTTAATATAATATAATTTATAATTATAGTCAAAAAAAGTCAAATTTCAAAAATATAGTGAATGAAAAAAAAACAATTATCATCATCATCATTTCAGCTATAGAACGTCCACTTAACATGGCCTCCCCCAGTGACTTCCAGATTGGCCGGTTGGAAGCGGCCCGTATCCAGCGGCTTCCAGCAACCTTTATCAGGTCGTTCTAAAAAAAACATTACTTACATGCGTGTCAAGAATTGGTAAAAGAATAATCAAAACGAAGGCACAACATTATATAAATAAAATTACATGTAAGAGGTTTCAGGATTTGTGCGTTTGTTACTCTATCACGCATCAGCGGCTGAACGGGTTTAGCTGTAATCTAGTAATCAGATAGACAAACCTGGAATGACGCTTAAGCTACTTTTATTATGGAATGTCAGTTTCCTAGGAATGCGACTTCGTCCACGTGGTCTTAAGTTTAGACTAAATGGTTTTTTTTTTTCACATTAAAAAAACAGCGATATATTACGGTAAGAAGCGCCATTTATAATAATGTCAGTTATCTTGCATCCCTCGGGCACTGTACATATTTTTTTCCAGGATAAAAAGTTACTACCTACTTTACTATGGTTTATTTCAAATTAATTTTACCCCTTAAAATTTGGCTCGTACTATTTTACCACCCTGTATAGATAGCGCTAATTACCGCAGTTGTTGCTGTTCAGTTGCCAAAAAATGTTGGATGTGAAAACAATAATATCATTTATTTACATTCATTACTGTACTATTAAGAACTGACCAGTTAGGTTCTTCGAATGACTGTGTCAAACGAAATAGTTACAATGCGGGCGAAGACGTGAGCCAAAGGTAGTATAAAACATTATGTGTGGGCACTAGGCACTGAATTCCGTAGCCGAGGTGCGAGCATGCCGGACTTAATGTCGCTAAGTCCTGGGTTCGTTTCCCGGTCGGTCAATGTAGAAAAATAACTTTTCTGTGTTGTCTCTGGTCAGGGTATTGTGGTACCGTCGGCTTTAGCTACTTAATTACAATAGGATCAGGGCAATGTATATGATGTTGTCCAATATTAATTTATTTACTTCTTTTTATGACAAACTACACAGAAAACAAAAGGATCAAGTAATACTGATCCTTTTGCTTTTGATGCTTTAAGAGATCATAGTAACTTAAGTAAGAGATTATGGTAACTCTCTTGTGTGTGGTGGAATATAAACGTTTTTATTTCTATAACTAGTAAGCCCTTTGTAGATAGTAACTTACTTCAATCAACACCTTCAACGGATTAATAATAACAACATTAAAATTTCTATTATGTTGTCAACAAAATATTCCAGACTCCAAATCTCTCCTCAGCACTGGGAAAGGCAAACAGAGGGGATGAATTGTAAAAACAGGGTTTGTGTTGTGTGCTCTCTTATTGGGGTTTTGGGGATCCGTGATGAAGACAAAAAAACGAAGTATTTCAGGAAGGAAGAACTTATTGTGGAACGGAGAACTTAAAATTTTTGGTTCCACGGGATTCAAAATTTTTTACTCTCACTAAAATCTTCGTGCATATACCTTATAGTGTACACTTTTATTTCGTTTGACAATAATACCGACGTTTTGTGAAGAGGTACTGGCTGGCTGGTACGGTAATGGCTCCTGTTTATTAGAAGGAAAATGAGGCAACCCCTTCACGCTCGACACAGCTCTCAAAAATCGAACATAAGTAACCAATTATTCCACGCAGCGGCAGAATTATGAAAAAAAAAACCCCCGCAATGGTGCCGCTGAAGGGACTGGGACTATTTTATAGCAACAGACCGGACCACAGACGGGCTCTATTCTATAATGGTCCAGTTTAACGGACTTGAAAAAAAAGGTTCTATGTTCGCCTGATATTTTTATGTATGTATAACTTTAGTCTTTACCACGTTGACCAATTTCGACAGTGAATTTTTGTTCAAAATGAGATACCTCAGAAGGTCCCATTTAAATTTAATAAAGTATCCATATCCGTATCCAATTTAATAAAGATATGTTCGTCAAAATCCTTTAAATTATTTATTCAAAAACAAAAGAAGAAAAGTCACTAAAAAGAAACATATGTATTGTGAACGAACGAAGCAGCAGGCTCTACCTTGTCTTATTATACAAAGAAGTAGCCGTGACCTGGCCCTTTGATTTAAAAACGTACATTTCGTTATACTTTTGTCAACACGCAAAAATACCTTTATTATTGCCCAAGTTAGGATTACCATAAACATTAAAAATACGAAAGTAAAATACTTACTACATGTTAACATAATGTTAGTGGTAAAATATTCGTATTTACTTTTCGTACTTTGATCAATAGTTTGTAAAGTATAACACAAGTACTTACCATTTTTTTTACCATGGCTCTGAAGGCTGGGCCATTAAGAACCTTCTTAATGGCCCAGCATTCAGAGCCATGGTAAAAAAAATGTAATCCCCATCTGCCTAGATGAAAAGCGATTGCATGCAGTAGAAATGAGAATGTTAAGGTGGATGTGTGGGGTGACGAGAATGGACAAGATAAGGAATGAATATATTAGAGGAAGTATGAAAGTAGCACCTGTAGCAGAAAAGATGTAATGACACCGTTTGTCTTGGTATGGACATGTGATGAGAAGGGAAGAGGAGCACGTAACGAGAAGAGTGATGGATATGAGTATTGATAGGTGGAGAAGTAGGGGACGACCTAAGAAGAGACGGATGGATTGTGTGAGGAGAGATATGACTGAGAAGGGAGTGAATGACTCAATGACGAGTGACCAGATTGCATGGAAGAGAAAGACATAGCGCGCCGACCCCAGATGACCTGGGAACAGGGCAGGCAAATGATGATGATGACTTAAATTTTTTTTCTAATCTGTCTAAGGCCTAAAAAAATTTTAAACCTCAAGAATATTACAATCCAGCCTAAATAGATTTATAAGTAATTGAAATTTGACCTAATTGAAGTATAGTCGATAAGTTATAGCTAAGAACGTGTACATTAACACTTTTCTTATTGTCACTAATAATATAAATGAGAATACAAGTCTTTAAAAGATTTTGTTCTTTTAAGTACCAACTGAAAATTAACTGGTGAAGATACCCCTGATTTTTTTTGTGACGTGACTGTTGGCTTGGATATTTTTCATTTATTACTTACACAATACGACGTGTTTAGTCCTCCTATACTGATAATTTGATCATTGATTCTGCCACTGACCAAATAGGTAGGTACATTAAAGGTTTTGCTAAGTTGTCAAATTGTGTCTTGCGTCTAACAAACAGGTTAATAATGTCAAACTAGTGTGCAAAATCACATTTAAACATTAATATTTACGCTTCATTGATTTGCAAGACCAAACACACTGGTTCCATCTGAGATAGGGTAGCTTTGTCTATGCTTTCCTATTAAAAGCATGTTTAATAATCTAGAAGGGCTAGTTTCCTAAAAAAATCTTATTAGTCCGTCAGTTGGATTAACAGAAAATATTAGACACGTATTTTTTCTTTTCTGAATCAAACAATAAATGATATAGATATAGCCCGTTAAAGATCCGCGTAACGTCACGCCTTGCGACACTTTTTTGCAAGACGTGACGTCACGTGCTCACTTTGATGCGCTTTATCTTCGTCATTTTTTGTTTGATTGACAAAAGACAAAATATGGGTCCAATATTTTTTGATAATCTAACTGACGGACTAAATAGAATAATCATTTTTTAACCCAGGAAACTAGCCCATTAAAAATTTTGAAAATATCTCCCATAATAATCTTGGACACCTTTCGCCTAATACTCGGAACCGACACGCTTACAATGCCCACTGTTCACGATTTCACGCTCAATTTATTTATAATCGTAATAGTTTTACTATGAATAAAGATGCACTGTGACGTAAGCAGCCTAACTATGAGACCCTGATTCAGAAGCATTCGATAACGAATTGACAACCGGTAAATCACGTGTTACTAATGTTAATTATTATAGCGCCACGAGGTTTTCCGGTCGACAATTTGTTATCGAACAGGTTTGAAGAAATAATTATTTTAGAAGAAAGCAAAAGGAGTCCGTCCACCTTGTGAGTGGACGTTCTACGCTGCGCTTTTAACTGTACAATCTGGATGTCGATGGGGAGGCAATGTTCGTCGACCAGGTCCAGCACCTGTGGACGACATCGTTCGTTTCGTTTCAGCCATAGGACATCCACTGCTGGCTGATCAAAGGCCTCCCCCAATGACCATTATTGGGGGGATTGCCAATACTCGCCACGCTTGGCAAGCGGGTTGGCGAGCGCAGTTTTTTATAAGATACCGCACGAAGACGCTGCTGTCCATCTCGTGCTACAGGAATTAGTCGCCTCTTACGACACACTTTCTGTTGGCTGTGAGGATATGTATTCTTTACGGCCGTTCCCACACGGTGGCAATGTGGACGACATTGCATAGCTATAGTCTAATGGGGATCACCGATTATAATTTAGGTGGACACCAATCACAAATATTTACTAAATTGCTAAACTGCCCTAAACTTGAACCTAGTTTGATAATTTATCTATTCCATGGGGCTCGACTGATGCCTAGCCTGGAGGCCTACTATGAAAAGGTTTCGTTCGTTCGGACATTATTAGCCTACCAAATAAAATTCCATCTACTTGTGTCGAACCTTTGACAATTACAAAACGGTCGTGTTTTTACCCGGCTAGTTTCAGATGTTCATATTTTGCAAAAGGATTAACACAAGTTAATGGTAGTTTTATTTTAATAGGTTCATAAGTCCGAACGAACGAAAATGTTTTAGGCCTACGGTTTTAGGCAGTCCCGGTCCCGATGCCGCCACCACTAGCGGGTTCCCCGCTTGGTAGGGTGCTTTATGCGATGGACCCAAGCCCATCACACCCGCTAGTATAGGGCCCCTACACAGACCCTCGGCCGGGTTGCAGTCACGTCTAATGGGGCGAACCTAGGCTGAGCGCGTTCAGGATTTGCCTGTGGTAGCTGGATAAGGTCTATAAGGATACTGTCTCCGTCTCGTAATCAGGAGAAACTATTTTTTGCTGAAGACAGATCCTCCATAGCACGAAGAACTGACTGCCGATGGGGCAGAAAGGTTTTGGAATGGGGGACACGTACCGGCAAGCGCAGCGTGAGACCACCCACAAGGTGGACAGATGACCTGGCAAAGGTGGTGGATGCGGGCCGCTTCCAGTCGGCCATTCTGAAAGTCACTGGGGGATGCCTATGTTCAGCAGTGGACGTTCTATGGTTGAAATGATGATGATGATGATTAGCTCAAAACCAATCAAAAACCTACGCTAATTTATTTATTTAAACTTTATTGCACAAATAAAGATAGTACAAAAGGTGGACTTAATAACATGTGGCATTCTCTGCCAGTCGACCATTAACTAGCAAAAAATTTAAGTGTAATGAAAAAGACCAAGACTCGGTCATTGATTACTTTCGGCGTATGCATAAGTATTATAGAGCCTCACCACAGTGTAAAATGACATACACACCAACTTATCTCTGAGGGAAACAAAATTTTAGTAAAGTTAAATTGTGAAGACTGTAATTAATTTATCCTATCACTAAATATACTATAATAGACACAAAAGCCTACATGTTCTGCTATTTATCTAAAAAATATACAAAAGCAGCACCTATTCTTATGCCAGCGCCCTTCAACTCACTGATAACTCGATAGGACCTATAGTGGGACCACAGATTAGAAAGAGCATGTGCGGGACTGAGCCGCACTGGCTATGTTTATGCTACAAATGAAAAAAGTCAGCCTAGCGTAGAATCATTTGAATTTGACAGATGAAAAAAAGAGCTAATTTATTTTTCGCAAAAATTAAACGTGCGTGCCAGTTTCAAATGTTTAGGAAGGCAAAGGAGGTCGGAAGCATAGCTGATAGTCGTTTATTTAGATTTCGAGGCCGCACATTATTTAGGTTGTTTTGTTTTATCAGTAGGAAGGCGCAATTTCGTACACACTTTAACTGGTAAACGCAAAATTTGGAGATAAAACTGGTTTTAGAAATACCATCTGCTATTTATAAATTGAATATTAATAATAATACGAGACGTGTCCATTGTGATTCACCCACTCATCAATTTAAAGTTACACACTCTTTGTAGTTCGTTTAAGTGGGTAAGCGCTATAATTTTAATTCAATAATGATACTATTAAACACAGACAGACAGACAAATGAAATAGAAAATTCTTTTAATTACATGTCCGCCATTTTTGCAATTTTTATGTTAGCGAAGTGTAAATAAAAAAATAAAAACATTTAATTGTTATCCTACTTAATAAAAAGGAGGTTTGGTCCACTTGTCTAATTATCTTGTTCAATAGAAATAAATAATAAATAGTATTAATGAACACTAGGTACATTACCATTACAGTACCATTTACAAGCACGTTTTAAAACAATAAAAATATTAGCGCACAGTGTCAGGCTTATCGCGAAAATCTAGATTTTTAAAAGGCCGAGTTATGTTTACATTACCTACTTATTTATCGCTAAACATCGTGAATTTGTGACTGATACAAACATTACATAGATGAAAGAAAGTAGATAAGATTGTAATGTTGGAAATTAAAAATTGAGTGACTTTATCTGGCTATTTTCAGAATTCACAGAAACAAAATGTTAGGTACTCTTAATTTAGACGTAGTCCACTTAGAGCACCCGCCCTATTAGCACCTGCACCAATAGCACCTGGCCTAGTCCACGAAGAGCACCTATCGATATTTTAGGCTGGTGCTCTTCAAGGATTCAGATGCTAAAGGTCAAGAAAAAGTTAAAGGTCATTAAACCGATTTTCAACTTAAAGTCCGACACGTAGAAATCATTATAAGTTGAGAAAATTTGACGTTTTGTGGTAGATTGAGCTGTTGTCTGTACAATAAATCTATTCTTCTTCTTGTGCTTTGTCTGGTTCCTAGTCGGTTACGCTTGACTATAATTCTAGATGCAGCAAGTCTAGCTCTCACTTACCTCGCATCACATGTCTTGTAACTGTATTTCCTGTAAAAAGGCTGACAGGTGACTGAGTTTATTGCGCAGTTTCTTATCATCACCAGCCGATATGTAGTCCCGAAGCGGTGATAGGGCAACGCTATACTTTTGGGACCGGAAGAGGGCCTATATACTAAATAAACAACTATTATGACTCGTTATTAATTCGGAACGATTGCCATTAGACCACCGTATCCCTTAGACCGTGCCATGTGGGGACGGCCGTAAAGAAATCCACCGCCAATAGGAGGCGTGTAAGAGGTGACTAATTCCTGTAGCAAAAGACGGGCAGCAGCGGTATTGGCAATCCCCTTCCAATGAAAGTCATTGGGGGAGGCCTATTTTGAGCAGTGGAGGTCCCATAGCTGAAATGATGATGATGATGAACCCTTGGACAGGGAAACCAATTCATTTGGCCCATGGTTATACACCCAGTATTATTTACGTTACGTAACAGGCCTACGAAGTGTTACGTTCATAGTTTGCTATTGTTATTACCTTATTGGAAATTCTCAAACTCAAACTCAAACTCAAGCGTTTATTTGCCAAGAACACAGTAAATAAAGATATAATTTAAAAGGAAGTAGCGCATGTGTTCATACATAATTAATACTAGGCACCTTGGCACGCCTAGTGTAGACGTCCCCCAGTTTGATGGACCGATGACATTAAGAAGATGGCTGGCAGTTGTTGTTTGGAAAAAGCCGGAGGTCTAGCTCTTTGGCGCTCGTTGGGGGAGGCTTACATTTAGCAGTGAACTGCAAGTACTGAAATAGGCTGACATGATTTTGAAATACTATGTTTTAGTTAGTTGCAAAGAAAACAAACAGGTCTATTCTAGAACAGCTGAATAAAAGAACTGAATAGACTTAACTCTCAACGAACTGTTAGCAGCGCATCCTCGGCTACTTTGGTCATACTGTTGACAGCCAGATAACCTCTACAAGTTGGTGGTGGTTGGCAAGGTAGAAGGGAAACCACGCAGGCAATTACCAAGCCGCTGGTTAGTGTGACTGCTCTCTCTGATCTTAAGGTCTTATGTTCTACGGAACCCTAAAAACGATATCGAAAACCTTCTTTAGTTTAACTTTGTCAAATTTATACCTTAAAAAAGTCAAGTTCTACAAATCATTTCTGTACTTCCTCATACCTTGACTCATCTGATTTCTTCACATATACTGTGCGTGTTTGTTGTGTATTTTTGCAAGGCTCGAGCGCGATAACACTATCGCCCGTCACGCCTACACCCACACTAGAACACACACACGCTCATACGCACAAACATTGGCTATGTGTGCGTGCGAGGAAAAAAAACATAGTCCATACTTTTGTTGCTAGCTCGCCTAACTGTTTGTTGTCTCATTTGGGTGTGTTTTTCGTTTGTTCTATATCTGTTTAGGTATACTTACTCGATGTTGGTTTTTGTTATACTAGCTAGAGAGCGTGGCGATGCTTGGGTGGAGCCATATTTTCTTCACGTATGGCGACGCAACCTCACCGTTTTTAGTGACTCACACAAATCCGTGACAACTCTGAGTTAAGGAATTAAAGTTGTATTTTGGGTTATCATAATGACACTTGCCTTAGGTCTGTGTAAATTTAGAAACTCTAGATGTCACGCTGAGATACGAAAGTACACAAAACAATAATGATAAAAAATACTTATACCCCACACCACAAACCAGCAACCAATTCATAAGTGTTTATTAAAGTTCGTTTCCTAAATTGATCCTGACACTTATCGAATCCGGGACTCTGCGTTTGAGGTAAAGTACCTTTAAGAGTGTTTACAAAAATTCGTTTCCTAAATTGACTTCGACGCTAATCGAACCCGGGACTCGGCGCTGCACCGCACTACTGCGCAAATCGGGTTATTGTAATTTACTTCTTAGTTCTTATTACTTCCTAACGTTTATCTTGTTTCTCCTCCACTTCGCTCTATTCTCTTCCTTGACCTCTCTCTCTCTCTCTTCCTGGCTATATATCCCAAAAGGTGGTGGGGTCAGCCTTTTGTATATTTCTGCTACATTTTGCTCTTGTTCCTTGACCATCGAGCTCAAACCTTAAACAGTAATACGGATTTTATCTATATCCGATACTTATACGTTAAGATAACTGATGAATGGAGGCTACGTGCCGGCAAGCGCAGCATAGGACGTCCCCGCCCCCCAACAGACACAGACGACGGTAAAGGTTGCTGGTAGCCCTTGGATGCAGGCCGCTTCCAACTGGCCAATCTGAAAGTTATTGGGGGAGGGCTATGATCAGCAGTGGAAGTCCTATAGCTGAAATGATGATGACGAAACTGATAAGTGAAGTATGAGTTGACAGGTCTTGTCAACTCTCGCCCGCACTACCAAGACTTACTCAGTAACTCACTGTACAAATAATGGCGGAGTTGACGACCTCCGTAGCCGAGAGGCGAGTGCACTAAACTTAGCATCGCCACCTCTGAGGTCCCGGATTCTATATTATCTCGGGTCTGGGTGTTGTGGTACCGTCGTTGCTTCTGATTCCTGTAACACAAGTGCTTTAGCAACTTACCTTAGGATAAGAACAAAGTATGATGTTGTCCAATATTTATCCAAACAAAATTAATGACTTTTAATTTAACTCTTTAACTGCTGCACTCAGAGACGCAATTAACAGTAAAGTGTTGATTAGCATTTTCGTTCATTCAATAATTGTCTCGTCTGACGTCTCTCAGTGCGGCAGGAAGGTCACATAATTTATAAACTTCCTTATATTTAGGGGTTCTAAGGGTGATTTGAATACAACAACTTTTTCCATGGGATTCGTATCGAGGTCTCATAAAAAAAAGTTAATTTCTCTAAACAAACTTGTCGGCGGTTCTGGAAAAGTGATTTTTTTTTGCGATTTTGGTTTGTTCTAAGGAAAAAGTTGCTATATTTTCGAAGCATCACCTCTTAGAAGGTTAAATGATAAAGTAAATAAAGTAAGTGCCGTGTGGGGACGGCCGTAAAGAATACACTTCCCCCCCGCCAACAGGAGGCGTGTCGTAAAAGGCGACTAATTCCTGTAGTACGAGACGGGCAACAGCGCCTTCGTGCGAAATCTTATAAAAAACTGCGCTCGCCAACCCGCCTGCCAAGCGTGGCGAGTATCGGCAATCCCCCCCATTATGGGGGAGGCCTATGTTCAGCAGTGGACGCCCTATGGCTGAAATGATGATGATGATGAACAAAGTAAAACCGTATTTACACAGTGAGAGACTGGCACAGTTTTGCGTGGGTTTCCCATTTCCCAAATACTTAACAGTAAGTTAACAAAAAGTTGCCATTTCAATAGCAAAGTAAATATAATTTTTGTTTTACTGTTAGAGTAAATAAAGGAGCCTCTTACGGCTGCTAACCTGCGTCACTGATTTGGTATTATACTGCGTGATAGATGTGTGAAATGTTGTGAACGAAGTAAGCATAGAAGAACCGATGACAACGAACATCCGAAAAACCCACCTCGATATTTGGTTTGATGAACATAACACAACTTCTGCTGCTGTTTATAGCATGGTTCCTAGTTTAAATAGTCCATAATATTTCTGACTAAAGACGTATTAATACGACCTAATTAGGTCATAAATTTCGCAGAAGTAGTTAGGTAATGCACCGTAAAAACAGTAAATAGATATATAAACTTTATTGCACAAATTATCTAATAAGGTTTTTACAAAAAAGAAGCGGGTCGGAAAAAAAAGTTTTTGTGATAGTTGAGACTCACCGTGAGGTCGTTGTATGCGGCTAATCATAATGTTACTTGACCGGATCGAAACTGGAAATTAAATTACTAGTATTATGAGTAACTACCAGGCCTGTCTAACTTCCCGGTTAATTTAATTAAACTTTTAGTAAGACTTCTGTACCTGTACTATTTTTTTTATTATTATTTTATTGACATCTATTTATACAATTATTTTTACAGGTTTAAACCTAATACCATAGTGTTACCTAATTTATTAGATAGTGTAACTAATAATAAACAAAGTAGTCCTTTTGAAGGGAAGGCAAGGGAACAGTGAAACAGGTCGATTTTCACCGCTATGCTATGTGCGGGTTGTCAGCGCTCTCGTCAGCAGCCGCGGCCGGCGGCGACGCCACACGTATCTGTCGGGAACACTTAGGTTCACCACCCTCCGTACCTCCCCGTTAATTATTTTACCCCTTAATACTTTAAATACTTATAGATATAGCTTACTAGGCATAATTCTCTTCGCAGGCATTTATTCTGTGCTAGTACCTACTACCGATGCATTAAGTAAATCTGTGGCTAGAAACGTTTCGGTTTTGGTGTTTGTTAATTTGGAAATTAATTTTGTATAAGGTGCTAATTCTATGTTTTTCTTGCTTAATGTTGAAATGGAGATTTTAGTTTTGAATAAATAAAATAGCAATTGTTGTCTATTGCATATTTACGTATAAGTTTTTTGTTTACAAAACAGTCAAGGTTGCATCTGTGCTTGTTACGTACTAACTTGTTAAATGATACTCAGTAGACTTACCCCGGCAAATTTTGAGGGTAGTTTGACAGCGGCTTACGCTGTCACAAACAGCTGAGTCATCGCACCAATCTGACTGGTCTATAGGCATACGATACACCCTGCACACCCAGACCCGAGAGCCTTACATTACTTTTTATAATTATATTATAAGTAGTTGTGCCTAAAGTAATTTTGACTGTAGCATGCCTATAATCATTATGTCAGCCTATTGCAGTCCATTGCTGGACGTAAGCCTCAAGAGCGCCAAAGAGCACGATCTTCCGCTTTTTTCAGCCATCCACTGCCAGCCATCTTCCTAAGGTCATCAGTCCATCGAGCTGGGGGGCATCCACGCTAGATTTGCCAAGACATGGTCTCCACTCGAGAACCCGTTTACTCCACCTTTCATCGGTTCTGCAACAAATGTGGCCGGTCCACTGCCAGTTTAGCTTGCTACATTTTTGGACTATGGCTATTATATTATAACCTCGTTTGGGATGGCTTATTATAATAAATAAAACAATTCCCAAAGAGAACAGCTCCACCGTCTTTTGCCTGTTTTTTTTCTGTTATGTTCGTAATAATCGGCAAGGATTTTACTGATAGAAATTAGAAGAGCTTTCCAGAAAAATTTTAATTTTAGAAAAAACTGAATGTCTTTTGTTTTAAAGGATTTCTGCTATACGTGCGCATATACTGTTTGGTAGTTGATTGACAAATTTGAACATTACAGGAGAGTTAAACTGTTTATCATAATCAGAATATTTCAGGCGATCACTTGCTGCGACGTTGTTTGTTTAAATTTATTAAATTAAGACTACTTTGTATGCAACGATGATATTTTAGTACATCGTTGCTGTATGCCTAAACTCGTTATCGTTGTTAGTGAGAATTGGCCTCCTGGTAAACTAATACTCATCCAACAATGGGCTATGGAGAGAAAGGTACTTTAATTGTGGTCCCTTAAAATTGTCACTAATCAGCCCTAAGGGTGCAAAAATAGAGGATAAAATCAGCGTACAACAGAGGCCCAATTCCCGTAATGTGACAATAGCCGCAATCCGGTGTCGATCCGCTTCCAGTAACATTACACAATATTCTCGTAAACCCAAAAAATTAAATTATAGTTCGTAATACGACTTAAAATGGAAAAAAACAGGCAGATTTTTTTTTGCTTTATTTTCAATAATGTGATCGTAATTTTACTGGGAGCGGATCGACACCGGATGGCGGCTATTGTGAAATTACGGGAATTGGGCCTCAGATATCTTTAGCTTGGATTCAAATGATTTGACACTTCAAATATTTTTTATTAAAAATAAAACTAATCTCACAAAATCTAAATAATATTCACTTACATAAACTGACTGTATAGTACCTATATAGTTTTAATTTCAACTCGATACATCCACGTGTTTACGAGATAAAGAGTCTTAACATGCGGACAGACAGACAGACGGACAACTAAGTGATCCTATTAAAGGGTTCCGTTTTTTCCTTTTGAGGTACGGAACCCTAAAAATGTCGAAAAACTTTGTCTAACAAATCATATGACATTTCTACTATACAGGGTTATTTGTAAAACATCAACAACTTCCTAGAGGCTGATTCTGGTGCTCAAATACAACTTTTTCTATGGGACCAACATCGTAATCGCAAAAAAAAAAACACTTTCCCATACGAAGCCGCTACCAGCTGACATCAGTTTGTATGGAGAAATAAACATTTTTTTTTGATTGCAATGTTCATGTTGGTCCCATAGAAAAAGTTGTTGTATTTAAGCACTAGAATCAGCCCCTAGGAGGTTGTTGATGTTTTACAAATAACCCTGTATAATATATGGTATATGCTCGATTCAGACATCACACCAATTGTCTTGAAGTAAGGAATTACCATCCATGTGTCACGAGGTATCAAACAATGTATTTTGCCCGAGGCGGAGACGCAGCACACCCAAACTCGAGTCGAAAAGATCGTTTTCTGAATTACCCCAACCGGAACTCGAACCTTTGCTTTAGTGATTTATCGCACCACTACGGCTCGTCAGACAATGATGATAATCTTTGAATCTTTAAGTAAGCCTACTGGTCCCTATTTCATTTACCTATAAACCTTGTAAAATAATATTTGTTTGCGTATTTGCGACTGTAACTTAGCATGCTGCATCAAATACAATGGTAGTTAACTTGCCGGATCACTTCGTTATTCTAAAGACTTTTTTGTTGTTTGCTAAAAAATAAACATACTTAATGCATGTTTTGCAATAATTTACATATTTAATAATAGTTTATTTGAGTGGCGACAGCGCTTTGGTACCAAAGTTAATTACCAACTTAGTTGATTACCAAAGTTAAGCCACCCTACGCGGTCGCGAGTGGATTGGAGACAATTTCAACCTTATTCTCTTGCGTGCTGCAGTATTTTTTTCTTATGGATTTTTCGGGCTACAGTGGGTAAGTGGCACGCGAAGGGATTTAGTGACATTTATCACTAGCTTCGGACGTTAGAAGTTGGTTCCGGCTATATCGCTTAATACTAGTCGTGAAACTTATAGTCAGAGGCCTACTTACGGCCTAAAACCATTTGACATTAGGCTAGTCACTGGCCTTACACACCCCTTCACCAATCCGCACTGGATCCGCGTGGTGGATTATGGTCCAAATCACCTGATTTGAGGTGAGGCCTGTGTATGCCTATATGGCATACTTTATTTTATTTTGGGGCTCGAAAACCTTCTACATTTTCACTATTATTTAGGCAATTTATTCTAGGAGAATCAACTATAATATAACAACTTTAATGAAGAAACATGAAAATATTTGAAAAAAACTTTATACAAACTGATGTCAGCTGGTTAGCGGTTAAGTTTGGAGAAGTTACATTTGTTTGACATTTCCATGTTGATATTGTTGGTCCAATTCCAATAGAAAAAGTTGTATTTTGAGCAATAGATTCACGCTTTAAATTCTTACTGCACCATTCTGTAATGTGTACTTTAAGTATTGATATTTTAGCGTAGCCGGGTTATTAAAAAAAAGATTTTAAGTAAGAATTATCTTTTAACGTAGCTTTATCATACAGCAAAATAACTGTAAAATAAACGAAATACATTATCGCATAAATTAATACATTGCTGTCTTCATTAAGTGACGATGTGAATACAACAGTTAAGATACGAGTAAATACGTAATAAATTTTATTAAAAAAAATAAAACCGATAATCCTAACACTTAAGTACCTAATCAGTTACTTTTGGAGTCGGTGCCAGCCGATGAGAGATTCAGTGTTTTTGTTTGCACCGACTCCAAAAGTAACTGATTAGGTACTTAAGTGTTAGGATTATTTTTAGCATTTTAGTGTTTTGAAGTCGGTTTTATTTTTAGTGATAAATCCTAATCTAACTGCTGAACACCGATTTCATCCCCTATTTTCCTACCCTTAGGGGTGATTTTTATTTTGTAAACTTTTAGCATATTATCTTTGAAGTATAAGCTATTCAATAAAACAAAAATCATCAAAATCGGCTCATATTTGTCGAAGATAGGTAACAAGAACCACAACCAAAATACTATCTGGGCATATATTTGTTGATTTTCTCAAAAAGTTCTAAATCAATTTCGATAAAATTTATATGGGATCACCTCTGAAGTATGATCTACCAAACAAAAAAAGAATCATTAAAATCGATTCATAATTGGCGGAGTAATCGCGTAACAAACATACAAAAAAAAAAAAAAAACATACAGTCGAATTGAGAACCTCCTCCTTTTTTGAAGTCGGTTGATAGAATAAATCAATAATTATTTGTTACCACGTACCACTTTCAATGTAACGTCAACGTCACGCTTTTTGTTTTCTATTAAAATTTTTGCAAAACCTCGTGGCCGTTGCATTTTGAAACAACCGTCGTTTTTTGTTGTTTTCCTGACAATTGTTTTTGCCACAAGTAGTTTTTCTATTACAAATAACTAATCTATAGTGTTTGTTTTTACCTCCTCACATGTTTGGCGATAAACATTTAAATTTAACTCGAACTAATTAAAACGAATAATAAGGAGGGTAAATTAATTAATTAATTTAAGCCTTACAACAAGTCCTGGAAGATAGATAAAGTTTAAAAGCTTTTACTGCAGAAGTCTTCGTTAAAATTAAATAAGAATCCAATCAAAGATTCCACATTATGATCACAGTTCTCAGTTTCGAAAATGATACGAATGGATAATATTAAACCTTTTTTTACTTTTCTTCAGAAAATTGCCTATTTCAGGCTACTTTTTCTACTACTATTTCAAGCTATACTAAGTAACTGAGGCACCGTAGTGCCCCATGCCTTTGTATGGATAACATCCATCACATCTTAATAACTTGGTGTCAGGTCAATATAATCGTGCCACCATAGCCAGAAGAAGATTATTCACTCCAGCCTCTAAGATAAGATTAAGAACGCAAGCAGGGAATTATATTCCTTGGCTGTGCGCAAATAAATGAAGTTATGATACAACAATGGATTCAGGTTGTTGATGGAGCTGCCGCGCTGCTGCAATTTCGATCTTTGCAGAAGCGCGAGTGGACGGTTTCCACGCGATAATGCGCAACAGAAGCACTGGGTCAGTTTCCTAAAAAAATCAGAAAAGAATCGAACCTGGGACCTCAGCGATGGAGTCCAACGTACTTGCCTCTCGACTACAGAGGTCGTCATGAATGGGCGGGCTAGTTTCCTAAAAAAATCTAATTAGTCCGTCAGTTGGATTAACAGAAAATATTGGACACGTATTTTTTATTTTCTCAATCAAACAAAAACCGATGAAGATTCCGTGTAACGTCACGCCTTGCGACATTTTTTACCAAGGCGCGACGTCGCGTGCTCCCTTTCCCAAACTATGCGCTTTATCTTCCTAATTTTTTGTTTGATTGATAAAATACTTGTGTGTTTAATATATTTTGATAATTTAACCGACTAATATTTTTTTGACTTAGGAATCTAGCCTATTCTGTTGCGCACTATCTCATGCAAATCCATGATGCGACGGGTGCGGGGCGGCCCCAACAGCATCCTTATTATCGTGGCTGTGAGAGAAGAGAGCTCCATGATGCGGTAAAGGTGCATCTTACACCAGCTGCCCAGAACATCCGCTTTTAAAGGAAGTGTTGTTGTTATTACTATTTAAAAAAATATTGACTACTACTACCAACTACCATGATAAGTTAAGCTAAATGTTACTAGCAACTTTATATAATATATGTTTTTTTATACAGGGTTACATTGCAAAGGGGTGCCAAATTTTTAGAAGTGGCTTATGGAAAGAACAAAACCTTTTTTTTTACATTTTATTATTCCTATCCGCTGTTAAAAATCGTCGGCGTGGATAATTTAACTCATTCGTGAAAAACTTGCACCGAATGTGCACTGCGTCAGGTCCTTGTTGGCTCGCCGTACCTACGCCTCTGATTAATGACCGACGCGGCTTTCGTAGTCTCTCTATTGACTTTATTTTCGGATATTTTAATGGTTTTTTTTTTCGTAACATACGATTATTAAAAATAATATCGATTAAGGCGCTTCTTTAAATTGCTCCCTAGATATTATTCTTTAAATTTAGCACCCCGTTACAATGTAACACTGTACATGGTGTACCTACAGTGTTACATTGTAGTTAGGATAGTAACCTGCTCAGATATTTGAACGGTGATAGAAGAAGTCACGCTACACATTTATGTAAAGATTTATAAATCTCACTTGCTTTTCGGCAGGAAAACACTGGAAGTTCAGATGGTAGTCAGACCATGATGTTGGTCCAAAATTTTCTGGTTCCCTTGTCTCAGGGTTCTAACCCTTTGGAGCAATTGCTACCAAAACTCCGTCGTTTTGATGGCATTTGTTATATTAATAACCTGAGCCGCATTTAAGATCACTGCTACCCCGAGTCCTAATTTGAAACGGTAAAAAGTTGGCAAAAGAAGGAAAGAAGCCAACGGTGAAGAATAGAGACGGCGGCATAAGATATGAAGCTCTACACTGTAATCTAATGTTAAAAATCAGTGACATTCGACCTTACAGGTCAGGCCAGCGCATGTTGTCAATCCTGAGAACTGAGATACTAATAACTACGAGTATTTGTATTGTTTGTTCACACTATGTGGCGAGTTAAGGGTTTAAGTTACCACTAAAAATAGGTATACCGACAGAAAAATTGGGCTGCCAAACTGAAACAGAAAAGGTCCATGGTCCATCAGTTCTGATTTAGGCTAAGAGATTGAATCTAGATCCAGTAATATCTATCAGTCTTCAATTGTCTACTACTGGGCGCAGCAGTTTAATTTTAGCAAGTTTACTTTGAACATTATTGTTGTGTTTGTTTACCACGAAAAGTTATTTTTGAATTGAAAATAATGTCACGTTTGTACAAAATCGTTTTTCCGACGCTTCGTTGAAATCAGTGAAACATGCTGAAGTATTTTACAAAACAAATCACAGATTTTTTTGTTGTTGAGAAACACTGAATAGTTTAATTTAGTGTTTAAAGTTGCGCGTATAGTCTTGCGTGAGATGAGATTAAATACAATAATAAGTAATTATGTAGATGACATTAGGATTTTGGAAAAAGTTACAGCATATTATTGGGTAAAGTTTGTATGTGATAAAAACTTTTAATCGTCGTTCTACATAGGTTAGATAAGATAATAACTTCCTAGTAGAAATAGCATCAATATCTTTCTTTAAAGAAATAAAGAATATAATTAATTATTATTATATAATTATTAAAAATAAAGAATATATTAAATTAAATGTTTTTAGTTTTAGAATTACATATTACTCGTAAGAAGATATTAATCTGCTAGCATAATAACATGTACAGTCAATATTTATTGCAAGGTTTTTTTTAAATTTTGTATTTTTATAAATTCTTTTAAAGACTATTGCTAGGTTCGCTGGGAAAAATATAGATAAGCATTTTTCAGAAGGTTGGTTAGTCATCAATAGTTTACCTATTCAAGAATAGGAGATTATTCTATCTTATCTATACTATCCTAACTAATTTCAGAGGTCATCCTTTCTAACTCTACTTAGTACTAGGTACTAGACCTAAGAATAAAGTAAATATAATTTTTTGGAAAACTTTATATTTATGAAGTATGAAGCAAAACTGCGTTTGTTCACAATATTAGCGTAAATGTCTTACTTAGAGCGTTAATCAGATAGCTATAACATAGTTACGCAATTTGTTTGTGCCGACATCAGTTAAGGTAAAACAATGAAGTATGGGAAAATACTCGGCTTTCTTAACCATTTTTATACGTGCACATACAGACAGACGTACAAATTGTATTCATGTGAAACCCAGTTAAGTAACAGATTAGTTATCTGTAAGTTTATGTACTTACAGCTAAGCGGAACGGTTTGAGTAATGAAATTATAATTTTTAGATCACCTTTGAGGTTAAAAGTTATTGACCTGGTAGGACTTGGTTGTTAACGAGTATGTAATAAAAAAGGCATACCAAACTATTCCTTTGCAAAATGTAGAAATAATATGACCAATCTTTATTTTGAAGAACATCTAAGGAACATTCGTATTGAGAAACTAGACTTACTTGAAAGAGGCGTGGAGCTAAAGTTGGGACATAAGATTGAAATAAGTTCTAAAATAAGAAAATACCAGCACTTACCCTAATCACTTTACTATATAAAAGCCATGTACTTTTAAAGGTTTCTAGGGATCATGCTAGCCAGCTACCTCTAGAAGTCCAGACGATATTTAAACTTATTCACTTCAGAAATAGTAGCAATAATTTGTAAATGGCGTAACGTAATTTTAGGTAAGCATTTGGAAGATTCTCAATATGTTAAAATCAATATCTGCGATAAAAATGCTGCACATTCAGAAAACACTGGATGGAATGGTCTAGGATCCCTCTTTAAGGATCACCGAGGTCTGATGACCATCACTCAACATGTAAAACTAGACTTTCTGCATTTAGGATTAGGATAGGATAGATCATAGTCAAGCGTTCTCCTGACTTGGAACAGTTGAAACATTTGTTGGGAGGCATAATCTTTGAGATTATAAAGCTGTTAGGTATTAGTATTGTTATTTCATTATAACATTTCAACTACACAGACAAGAATTCTTAGTCTGCTGAGTAGGCTTTACTTTTTAATTTTGAAAATTCATACACTGCTCAAAGACGCACAAAAACGTACGTTCCACCGACATGTCTTGGCCATTAAAAGCATGAAATGGAGTGCACCTGCACAATAATGGCCATTGAGAATTTTTCGTAAATTGTTTAGCTTATTAAGAAATAGAAACAATTACATCCCCCCATTAACATTAAAACGTCTCACTTGGGTATGTCACGTCAAATTCCAAGACCGTAAATAACAGTTCTGTTTTTGTTAACATTGTTAACATTATTCATAATATATGTTAGCCATTAAAATGATGATTTCAAAAACAAATAGTTCTCATTAAGTCCTAATACTTTTAGTTGAATTAAGTTTAAGTTGGATTCCGAGCATGTCGGTGAAGATTCTTGAAGTGACTGCATTATTCAAATGTAGTATTTTACTCGAATTTTGATCATACTCATCGTAGTATCGGCAGACTGCAGCTGTAATAAATTTTACAAATATTACTTAGTTGAATTGAGTCTATGTATTAGTTATAGAGTGTATTTTGACCATTTCATACGCATTCCTAGAGAAACATCTCAAATTCTATCAACTATATTTGAAGAATAGGAAACAATTGTTTGCCAGTAGAAATCAATAATTGACAATAAAGTTGATTTCTTTCTTAGCTTGCAATAAAAAGTTTAGGCTAGTAATTTAATGAATTTCATTAGTAGTCATAATTACAATAGTGGACCGAGTAGATGACCTTGGAGGACTCCAAAAAATCTGAAAGGCTCTGAATTTCTCGGAAATTAAACCGTTAAATGGTTCAATGTAAATTATGATCTTTGACATATTATCAAACCCGCATCTATTAAAATCGCAGCTCATTACAGGCATACGCGTAAATACCTCCTCAATTCAGACAGAGAATTTATTGGCTGGCGGGGCGAGCAAACAACAACATTTTGTGTGCCGTCCTCGCGAGCGGCTGTTAAAACACACACGCACACATACAAAACCAACCAGGAAACGTCTAGCGAAAAACAAACAGGGGTCTTTTGTGTTGTGTAAACAATACCGCCGTATGCAACAGGCGTGACGACGAAAAAACAAAGCTACAGGTTACTTTCGACAGATGGCGCTGAACAATGCTTGTGCTTTTCATCTACAACGTAGTTTAGATGTCGCGTCATAGATGGCGTTCAGACTGATTGTTGGTCTATTTTTGTTGTAGGTATTTATTTGTTTTTACATAATTAACGTGGGGGGTGATTGATAAGAGTACTTAGATATTAATGTTGTATTGTAAACACATAGTGCGTGACAAACAGCAAATATGATAACTCGCATATTTATCTGTTGACCTTTAAAAATAACTTAGTTTAAGAAACCTTTAACTAGTAAACTTTGTTCTTCTTCGTAGGACATTAAGTTTACTTAACTACAAAAGCTAAAATGAAAAAGTAAATTCATCAATGTTACTGGTGAATAGAATAAGTAACCAGTGTAAAGAGGGGCTGTTTACCCCTACCACCGAGCAAGCGGTTTAAATCCTTATTAATTAAACTAGTCCAAAAAAAAAACTTACTTTCTGAAAAAACTTTTCCGCGAACTCCTTTCACAGTTCTACATTATTCTGAACAATAACTGACTTAACCCGATTAAGTTGTACCTATACAAGAGAAACCTACACTATAAAAAACACTGAATATGTAGCCACACTGAATATGTAAACACTCAGTATGTATGTATGGTCTAAAACTGTCTAGAACTCTGAGAGTTACGGTGGTCAGACAGTAATCATATTAACTAAATCTAATAATCAAGCTAACATTATCACATTTATATGATTTTAAGGATTATGCATGGTTAAGCGATCCTGTACTAAAAACAGGACAAGGCGCAACCTCAGGTAGAAAAAGAATAATAAAAGAAAATTCTAGAAAAAATTTGTTAGCAGAAAGTTATTGTACCAGATCAGTAGCATCCTCCCTTAAATAAGGACATTAACTATCAAAATATGACCTTAAATAGAGTAGATACTAAAAAATATTTTAAATGAAATCATAAATTAGTCGCAAGCCTGTCAAATTAACTAAATCCATCGAAACTTGACTTGAAGTCTAAATTCTACTATTCCAAATGTATTTTTTCCTCTGAATCGTTTGTTTTGTGTGGTGTGCAACGAAGAGTTTCTATCTATCTATCTTGACTTATTAAAGTTTTTATAAAAACTAAAATAATCTGTAACGTGTGTTAATTAAGCTTTCTAACCACTAAAATAATGTCAAGAAACCTAACACTTTCTTATCTACGAGTCTAGATATAAACTAACGCATGACACAGAATTAGTTTACGTTGCACGTAGCTTAGCTAGGCTCTGATAATAACAAAATATTTACTTTCAGTCCAGTGCCTTCAGGTGCCCTTACTGACATAGCACCAGTAATCAAAACATCTCACGTACATAGTTATCACAAAGTAAAATCCACTTAGAACCCTTACAATAAAATCGCATTTGGCACTAGACAACTTTGGCGATTGAACTACAAAGAGTGGCTACAGAAATTAGTCATAGACTTAGATTGCTGGGCAATATTTTTTAAAATATCAATTGTTTATAATGTAGACTATTGTAGAAAAAAATAAGTCGTAAACAAGATCCAACTACGCAGGTTCCGTATAAAGTAATTCTCTATTACACAACTATAATTAGCTTTGTATATCGAGCAAATATTTAATGGAAAAAAATACATTTAAATGTAATTTCGGGATTAATTTATTCCTTCTGGTCATTCAAACTCTTTGGCACATAATTTTTGTGTTTTAAGTAGATATTTTATTTATTTATCGACTATAATTATAGTTTACAAACAATAAAAATAAACTCTAGGCTGCTCCTGAAAATGTTTCTAAAGGAGCAGTTTTACTACAAAAACTAAGTATGTGACTAACAAAAATAGATCGAAGTTAAGCCTTTTAGACAACACCACTCATCATGGAACCCTCGCAAACAAACGTAAACATAGCACGTAACTGTTGGGCTTATTATTGTTTTTTCTTCTGTTACAGATTGTATTCAAAACAATCGGAGTGGTGCGCCTTCAGTCGATGCAGCGCGAGGTGTGCCGCAGGGTGCGCGCCTAGGGCATGTGATCTAAATGATATAAACTATAGCAAACTTTGTTCTATGAGAAGATTAAATAAACGATTAAGTGTTAGTGTTTGGTAAACCGGAACAATTTGTGATATCTGGATGTGTCTCCAACGGGACGAAGAGGATGTTGACTACATAGATGACTCGGTGAGTTTTGTTGTATACATTTAGTTTAGAAACAATATTTAATTTTAAGAAAATAACTTTGATTTAATTGATATTTCATTAAAATATATGAAATGTAGATATTATTTAACTTAGGTAATTATAAAGGGATTTCAATGACTTATTTGTTGAAACTTCAATCTTAAATATATATCCTTAGTTACCAGAGTTATCAAAGTTTTACCATAGGAACAGAGCAATGTATGTGATGTGGTCCAATATTTACTTATATTTATTTATTAATCACATAATATTATCTAATTAATAGTTAGAAATACGTGAAAAAGTAATAAAGCCTTACTTATATAACTTATAGGTGAAATGGTTTTCTTTTATACTTTCATTTTAAAAACACCATTTGTAAACTTGAAAAGTTCAATTTCTCATCGACAAGGCACTCCTAAAGCTTCCTTCTTCAAATAAAAACAAATTATCTTTCATTTGACGGTAATATCGAAGGCAATATCATGGAGTGACGAGGCGGTTTCGGTGGAAAAACATATTTTGATGTTCAGCCCTTGGGGAAGATGTGGAGGGAGAGTATTTTGGAAATGGTTAAATAAATGATAATAATGATTAGGTTTTTCTTAACCAATAACACCTCTTACTAGCTTCTGCCCGCGACTTTGTCTGCTTAGACTTCAGAATAACTCCAAAGATTATTAAAAATTCATCTGACGACCGACTGGTGTAATGGTTCGCGCTCCGGACTACAAAGCCAGGCGGTTGCGGGTTCGAATCCCGCAAGGGGCATATGTTTGTGTGATTAGCACGATCATTTGTACCTAGTCATGGGTGTTTAACAATATATTATTAAGTTTGTTTATGCGCTATCTAGTCACCATAGTACAAGTTTCGCTTAGTTTGGGGCTAGATAATAATAGGTGTGATTGTTAAAAGAATTTATTTATTTATCCAACGAGATCAAAACGGGTAAAATAACCTATGCATTAAGCTAGAATCATCATCATCATCATCATCATCATTTCAGCCATAGGACATGTGGACATGACATGACACACTGCTCAAATATAGGCCTCCCCCAGTGACTTCTAGATTAGCCGGTTGGAAGCGGCATAGCGGCCGATGGGGCATGAATGTACTACTAGAATGGAGGCCACGTACTGGCAAGCGCAGCGTAGAACGTCCACCCACAAGGTGGACAGAAAACCTTGTAAAGGTTGCAGGAAGCTAGAATAATAATTGATAATGTGCCAAATTTTAGCCAATTTTGCGTTCAGCCCCGGTAAAGCTTACTTAATTGAGTAACAAAAAACAACATTTACTTAGGTACTCAGTAACATTTATTAGTTACAATGTTCGCAATCAATGTCGATCCGCTCCCAGTAACATTACAACTCGCATCTAAAAATGTATTCTCATAAACCCTTAGGCTATTTGACTATTTTCTGGAATAGAGTTATTATTGTTGGTAATATTTAAATAAAGCGTCAACAGTTATATTTTAATTTTTAAACCTTTGAAAATAATAAAAAATTGTATTTCATTCTTTATGTTTTTAAAAGCCAGCGAAAACGCCGTCGTCGTCAATGTACTTGTTCGTGACGTCACGAGCCTTTACATACCCATTGAGTTATAAAGTACTAGAACAGGCATGTTAAAAACCTTCGTCGACGGTCACACTACTCATACAATGTGCGAGCGTAGCGCATAATCTAGCTTTCGGATGTCAGTTCTAGTACAAAGTTAGTCAATGGTGACGTGCCTGTCATTGTTGCTGGCGTTTTTGACAATGTAAAATACCGATAAAAATATAACATTCGAAAATGAATTTTTTACAGTAATCATGTATTATTTTTAATAACTATTAATATGTTTCGGTTCCATATGGTGCAATCTATTAAACTAAATAATTAGTTAAGTAAATTTTGGTACAAGGCAAATAGCCTGCCTGAAAATGGAAGAAACCACAATGAGATTTTTTTGTTCCATTTTTAGTCACATTACGAACGTTTTGATAATTTTACGTCAACAGGCATCGAACCTAATTGGCATGCCTGAACTTGATAGACCTGAAATAACATTATTTTAGTGTAAACCTATGAAACATACGCCAATCAATAGAGAAAATAATTACAAACAACAAATACTTTTTGACAAAATGTCGTAAATGATATACTTTCTTCAGAATTTCAGTTTTAATATATAAAACATTTTTATTTACATATTCAAATTCAAATTCTGAACAAAGTATACCATTCACGACATTTTGACGAATAATATTTGTTATTTGTAATTATTTTTTCTTTCGATTAACGTATGTTTCACAGGAGTACACCAAAATAACGTTATTTAAGGTTACTTACAACTTGAGGTATGCCAGGCTCCATACAAAAAAATATGTCTTTCAAAAGAAAGGACTGGATTGCAAACATTTTTTTTCAACCCGAAATTGGGCCTCTGGTAGTGGATACGTATTGGCCATAGAAAGTTAAACATAACTAGTTGTCTCGGCGAACTTCGTACTACCCCTTCATACATTTTCTTTTTCATGAAAATTACCGATTTTTATAGTTATTTTATTTCGTGAATTTTTACGTGTTTTTTATAGTTATTCTGCTATTCGGGGCGGAGACAAATTTAACAAAGCAAAGATCATAAAAATCGGTCCAGCAGTAGTTCTTGACTTATAAATGATGTAACTAACCCTAACTAAAATATATATATATATATATATATATATTGCCATGGATACGAAAAAGAAGTAGTAATAATCAAGTCATTATCTTGTATATCCAATAATCAAGTAACTAGTATCACTTTAAGAAAAGTGTTATTTCATTAATCAAGTAAGTTTTTTTGTTATTATTTATTCGTAAACACTATTCTTCTATCATACGAAACTTTCCGGTACTTAATAAATAAGGTCTGCTGTCAAGAATTTACTTGCTATTATAAAATGAGAAATGTCTTATTTTTCGCAAAACAGATAGCACGAACAACGCACAAAGGTATTAGTTTTGTTTTGTTGTTTGTCTATTATACATATGGGGACAGCCGTCCGTCCGCCAACAGGAAGCGTGTCGTAAGAGGCGACTAATTCCTGTAGCACGAGACGGGCAGCAGCGTCTGCGTGCGATATGTTAAAAAAAACTGCGCTCGCCAACCCGCCTGCCAAGGGTGGCGAGTATTGGCAATCCCCCCCAATGAACGTCATTGGGGGAGGCCTGTGTTCAGCAGTGGACGTCCATGGCTGAAATGATGATGATAGGTAATAGTTAAATCTCTGGCTGGCAACATGGTTGACTGGTAGAGAATACTTTTGGCATTAAATCCGAAATTTGTACTACTTTTACTGTTTATACAATAAAGTTTGTTTAATAAATAAATATGTAATCCATAAAAAATCCCCCAAAACTTATATAAAAAAAACATAACGGGGCTTAGCACGAAAATTAAGAAAATATACTAAACCTAGCTGTTGCCTGCGACTTCGTTTGCGTGGTTATGTTTAAACTAAGGTTTAGAAAAAAAGTGGACCTAATTATTCACCTAGCGGTATAAAATATACTTTACGACCTATTCTCATACTTACCATATAAACATTAAAAAAATCATAATAATCGGTCGAGCCGTTTCGGAGGGGTGCGACCACAAACACCGTGACACGAGATTTTTATAAATAAGGTTATTACTTAAGTAACACGCCTGAACTTTCAAATAAAATATATTTTTAAATAACAAAGACATTTGAGAAATATAGTGGTGGACTCTTTCTGGTAAGTGCTACAGCATCTGTGTAGGAGCCATTTCTTATCTCCTCCTTCTTCTTCTTCATCTATACGGTCAATTCTGGTTGCGTCCAAAGCTCTTTCTTTCTTAACAAACAGATGTAAATTATGCATGTACACTATAAACACGTTTTTATAGACAGGGTTACATTGCATGGCAATACATTTTCAGGAAGGACACAGAATCAGTAACTTAATACTAATCTACTACCAATCTCTGATTGAGGCGAGCATACCAGACTTGGTGTCGCCATCTCTGAGGTTCCGGGTTCGATTCCCGGTCGGTCAATGTAGAAAAATAACATTTTTCTTTATTGTCTCGGGTCTGGGTGTTGTGGTACCGTCGTTGTTTCTGATTTCTGTAACACAAGTGCTTAAGCTACTTATCATAGGATCAGAGCAATGTATGTGATTTTGTCCAATATTTATTATTATTATTAATGACCGCGCAACTCGCGTTTCCTTTTTTTCTATTTTTAAAATAAATTTTATTCGAAAACTGCGGAGATTTAAATTAATTACAATACAGTCGTTTTTTTATATTGCTTCTAGACCTTTTTTTAAAAAAAAATGGACTACCTTGCAATGTAGCCCAGTATATGAGAGAGACTTGATAAAACAAATCAAATAAGCCCAAACACAAGGGTTTTACTAATACCTATTAATGAGTTCCACTACCCACCTCCTGAGTCCACCATCAGATCAGTTCGTGACTAAATGTTTGTTGACTTTAGCTAGAGTCTGACTAAGGTGAAGATGTGAAGTAAGATGTTGCTTACCTACCATTGATGTTTAACTAGACTATAGTATTTTGCCGTGTAGGCCGTAAAGAAAACACTTCCCCACCGCCAACAGGAGGCGTGTCGTAAGAGGCCACTAATTCCTGTAGCACGACTGCTGGCGAAATCTTATAAAAAACTGCGCTCGCCAACCCGCATGCCAAGCATGGCGAGTATTGGCAATCCCCCCCAATGAAAGTCATTGGGGGAGGCCTATGTTCAGCAGTGGACGTTTTATGGCTGAAATGATGATGATGATATAGTATTTTGATGTACTCCATTGCTTTGCTTTCTATTTAAAAAAATATAATTTCTATCTGCGGACATCGCAAATCAATGTACCTACAGGTTATCTCAGAAACGTGTCAAGAGAAAATACAGAGATCCCCTGGGGTATACGGTGGATACGGGGCATACGTGGGAGTGATCGGGTGATCACTCCCACGTATGCTCTGTGATTTCATATTTTTTCTGGTATTTTTTGTCAAACCTTGACAAAAAATACGAAAGACACCAGACATAATGGTTATAGAGAGATGACTCTATCTCTTGAATCTTGACACATTTTTTTAGGAAAGCCTGTTTATCTAAATCATCAAAATCCTAGTCACACTACAGATTTTTAAAACGTTTGTGTGTAAAAGAAAAAACTGTACACACTCCAAAGAATGTCACAACAAATTTTGGCATGGTGCCGCAAGAAATGTAACAGCATTTTTAATTAAAAGTAAAAACATTTTTATCGCTACCGACGAATGTTTTCAAACAACATTTTGTAAAACGTAAACTCGGAACAGGCGAGAAGAGTCGTTTCTAAACAAATGACTGCTTTCGACGATTATTATAAACAGAAAAATCGATTGAAAACAAATATGGCCGTAAAACAATATGAATTTATGTTCCAAAAACATAATATTGACAGTAAAAAGATTAAAAAGTAAAAAAATACTTATTACAACTTTTAAATTATGCAATACATTGTGTTTAAACTAGACTTTTAAATAAATATGCGCCTGTGGGAGTCACACAAGTAGGATGATCGAGATTTAGTTAAATTAGATCTTAGTTTTCACAATCATACCAATTATAATAGGCGAATATTTTGTCCCATAGTTGTTAAAAATTATGAGTAGAGTAATGAATTGTCATAAAAAAGTCAACCTAGAGATCGTTTTTCTTTGCTTGCTTAATGAATATTGTAAATAATTATGCCATTTCTTTTATTACAAACATATCAGTGATTAACGAACTGTTACAATAAAAATGTTTTTTTTTGTTAATGTATATTACAATCATCATCATCATCATTACAGCCATAGGACGTCCACTGCTGAACATAGGCCTCCCCCATTGACTTCCAGATTGGCCGGTTGGAAGCGGCCTGCATCCAGCGTCTTTTTCGTCACCTTTGTAAGTGGACGTCCTACGCTGCGCTTGCCGGTACGCGGCCTCCATTCTAGAACCTTTCTGCCCCATCGGCCGTCAGTTCTACGTGCTATGTGCTATTAATTACAATAGTAGGTTATTATTTATGTGTTTCTCTTATTTTTAAATTCATAATTTCGTTGAAAAGTAATGTCAAGAGTGTTTACAATATTCGACAAACAAAGAAAAACGAACTCTCAGTAACACAGGCTTCAATCTAGATAAGGTTCGTAAATAAACATATATAATACAGAAATTATCACTCAATATTCATAATAAATGATAGCACTGATATAACTATTTTGTTGTTTATATTTTTTAATCAATCGTAATGTTTATTGAGAACGTAGGTACTTGCGATTATGCTAACAATAGGTACGTACAAGAGACTTGATAAGGCTGAAACACAGTTTAGTGCATCGTTACTGAGGTTATTACAAACAAAATAAACTGTTTATCATAATTAGCCCACGTCAGTAAACTATACCCGATTGGGGTAGTGGTGCGATAATTCGCCTTGCGTGCTATAGTCTCGGATTCGATTCCCGTTACGGTCAAGTGTTTATATCAATTAAATAAATATTGGACAGCATCGCATACATTGCTCTGATATTATGATAAGTAGCCGAAGCACTTGTGTTTCAGAAATCAGAAACAACGACAGTTCCACAACACCCAGACCCGAGACAATATAGAAAAGTTATTTTTCTACATTGACTGACCGGGAATCGAAACCGGGACCTCAGAGTTAGCGACACCAAGTCCGGTATGCTCGACTCTCGGCTACGGAGATCGTCAATTAATTGTATGATGACCACGAGCATTTGTACCTGAGTCATGTATGTCATATTATATATTTGAGTATATAAAAGGTGGTCCAAAAGGTAAGGGTCAAAACTTTCTATTTGGATTCCTTATATCCAGAGCTATCCAATTATACCCTATATACATATTATGTTACTTACCGGATTTTTCGTAGTTTTCAAGATATTTTTATTTTCTTCGATTTTGAGAATTTTCGTTCTATATAGTTTCAAAAAATAGTTTCTCCACTTTTTATTGTCATGTCGAATTTTTTTTTGTAGTATGATCCTTATAAATATAACTTACAGAAACAAAATTATCAGTTAACTTAGAATAACAAAAGTTTCTAAAAATTTTACCGAAAGTCAATAGTTTACGTTCAAGCTAGTCAGAGCTTAATTTTAAACTTTGATTTTTTTAAAAACGGTGGTTCCACTTACCTAGGTCATTTAAAAACTTTCCGAAAGCCTTAGCTTTAAAAATAGCACAAAAAAAAACAATTTGAAATTAGCAGCATACCAAACCAAACCATTTATGTCCGAAACACGTTAGTTATTCTTCACTTAAGTACATTTAGTATGAATTTAGATGACAGCTCCATACTAAAAAAAACATTTTTACTTTTTCTACTCTTTAGGGTATTTGCTCCATAGTAGATAGATAGATAGACACTTTATTGCACAAAAACATTAAAGGCCTTATCGCCAAAAGCGATCTCTTCCAGTAGTCCAGTTCCAGTTTCATAGTACCTATGGGTCTCTTCTAGATATTGAGTAAGATAGTTAATAAATAAATATTGGACAACATCCGTGCCGTGCCGTGCGTCGTCGTAAGAGGCGACTAATTTCTGTAGCACGAGACGGGCAGCAGTGTCTGCGTGCGAAATCTTATAAAAAACTGCGCTCGCCAACCCGCCTGCCAAGCGTGGCGAGTATTGGCAATCCCCCCCGATGAAAGTCATTGGAAGAGGGCTGTGTTCAGCAGTGGACGTCCATGGCTGAAATGATGATGATGATGATGGACAACATCACATACGTATTGCTCTGATCGTTTGATAGGTAGCTTAAGGACTCGTGTTACAGAAATCACAAACAATGACGATACCACAATACATAGACACGAGACAATATAGAAAAGTTATTTTTCTACATTTACCGACTGGGAATCGAACCCGGGACCTCAGATATAGCGACACTAAGTCCGGCGTGCTCGCCTCTCGGCTACAGAGGTCGTCATAATAATACTTACAAAACCCACAGCGCCGCGATATACAGAGTGTACAAAAGAATAGGACACTCATTAATACCACCTAATCAGCTGCTCATATACAACAACATCAAAATCGTGTTTCCTTTTTCAGATGCTCGATACATTATCATCGAAAAGTTGTTCTATATGAACAGGTGATCACGTGGTTTTAAGAAGTGTCCTATTCTTTTGTACACCATGTATAACCCAAGTCAACGCGAGCAAATGATAGTACCTAACTAATGTTAAAATCTTTTTGTTACAGAGACCAATGGTGCAGCTACCTTTACTGGTAAGTAAATAATTGTTTCTTTTATTTATCTTCTTTGTTTTCTTTACATAGGTAATTGTAATTACACATTAAAGAGTGGACAAAAGAATAGACATAGCAGCTGATAATTTATATGATCGGACTAACTTACCTAGTGACGTCCGATCCTCAATTATGTGAAGTAATCTCGTCCTCATTGTGTACAATGTAGTACGCACTTTTTGCTACTGCACTGATTACAATCTTCAAAGTTAGGCGCGTGCATGAACGCGTCAATAAACTAAAAAATAAATAACCGGAACGTGCCCGCACCGTCACCTATCAATGTCATCTGTCACCTGTCAATGTCATTATTTCAAAGGATTAAACTGGACACAACTTTCAAAAAGAAGGGAAACTAAGTAGTATGTAGGTATTTATAGCATATAATCTTTTTTGTACTTTAAGGATTGATAAATACATACTAACTGGGTCGGGCTGGGGATAGGATGAGGACGAGATTACTTCACATAATTGAGGATCGGACGTCACTAGGTAAGTTAGTCCGATCATATAAATTATGTTCCATAATCTCGTCCTCATTGTGTACAATGTAGATGTTCAAAGAGGAAAGTTGTGTCGACAAAGCAATATAAACATTTATTATGATCATTTATATGATTTGCTAAAGTCTTCGCACATGATAAAACTTTATTTTATTAACTATCTATTGGTAGATGCTTAATTCAAGTTTTATCTAAGTTTTATCTAACAAGGATATAGTTGTTTGATTAATTCATTGGAATTAATCAACCAACCCTGTATATCGATACAACCCTGTATATCGATACAACCCTGTATATCGATACAATCCTGTATGATGATACACTTTGTGTGATGATATACCCTGTATGATGATACACCCTGTATGATAATACAACCCTGTATGATGATGATATAACCCCGTATGCTAATACAACCATGTATATTGATACAGTCCCATCCCATTTGATGACACAAACCTGTACCTATTTTATACCATACAGGTGGGCCAAAAAATGTGTAGGAATTCTATAAAATCGAAAATAGCAAATTTTACTTTAATTGCAATACTCTTTTATTTTTCTTAAAACTGTAAGTCTTTATGAATTTATAGATTTGCTGGGACTGAGACTGATAATCCACCTGTTGTACACTTTTAAGTTTGTGCAATAAAGTTTTAAATAAATACCCCGCGCTATTAAGTAGGTATATTCTTTACGAATAAACTAGAGATCACGCAAACGAAATCGCGGGGCAACAGCTAGTTTAATAAGTTGTCATGGAAATGGAGCCAATGCTTTGAACTATTAATATCCGTCTCATTTATCCAGTAGTATGTAGTACATACTTAGTATATGGTTACCTAACAAGGTAAATTTATCGATGTGCAAGTAGGTAGTTAAGCTAGTATTTCTTCTGAAAAGACTTATTTTATTTTATATAATAAGAAAATCTAGTAACCTTTTAAGTTATCATTGTCTGTAATACAATTTTTTATGCAAATAAATTAGTCTTAGGTATTCTTAATAACTCCTGTTCAAGGTGTAGTTCCAAAGTAAAGGAAACTAAAATAAATAATATGGATGTTTACTATCGCAAATTTTTCATTAATTATATGTTATAAATAAGGAAATTATATACAAATACTACTAGTATTGTTCCAGTAGGGATCCTATTTTGTTGACAATAGTTTCAACATTATTTTACTGAGAAAGATTGATTTTTACTCATCTTCTTAGAAAACCGTTATATGTGTTACACTTGTATGGCTGGAAATCAGTATGAGACTTCCTGCACTTTATGTGTGGATCCCTGGTAGGGGATATTAATAAGTTAATGAAACAGTCTGAATACTTATTTATAAAAAGATTCAATGACTGGTCAATTCTTGTAAGCTAATAAATAATAATAATTAAATAAGTAATAATTTACCAATACATCACATCGGATAAGATAGAAAGTTTACTCCGGCTCAAAATACTTGTAGCAGCCTTACAGCCTTAGTCCAATAACAAGGTAAGGCAACATTTATTGCCTGCATTGCCTTAAGTATTGCCACTGATCAATGCCTCTATCGTCTCATCCATTTTTTTTTTAATTTTTTTTTTTTTTTTGAATTAAGTTAAGTTAGAAATTTTCTGTCATTATTTATCATCTCCATTTTTGCTTTACATGGTAATTTAATATCTAATAAAATTATTTATACATAGACTTACATAGGTACTTGACAATCTTCAATTATAATTGTAAGATTCATGCCTTAATTTAAATAATAATTTTAAGTCAGTAGTATATTTTTTATGAAGTTTATAGTTTCATGGATACAATTTTAATTTTTTAATTATGTTTTAATAAATCATATTTTATTATAATCATCTATTTAAATATGAACCTTTGTTATCCACCTGGGATAATTCAGTTTATTTACTATCTTTAGTATCTTGATAATTTAATGATTGGATGATTATTTATCTTTGTCTTCAATTTTTGGTATCAAACATTTTCACAAATAATAAAATGTCTAGAAATATATGGTTTATAACAAAAATATATTAAAAATATATTTAGGTCAGATTTGAAAATTCAAGTTATCATTGGAACTTTGTGTCTAGTTTTGAATTTCTCTTACTTTTCCAAAGGTAGCAGGTACCTACTTAAAAATTAAAATAATTGGTTTTCGACCTTATGACAAGTACATAAGGATCAATTATGGTGCGACATTTTTGCCTGTAAATAAAGCTGCATAAATCTTTCCATGGGTTTTTACTGACTGAAAATATTGGAATATAACATACAGTTACAGTTAAAAAAGTTTTTAATTATGGTAATTTTTATCTTGTTGATAACAAGGAGAATTATTTTTCCATTTCTGTAACAGTGATCTTCACTCACATTATTTGTAAGTAACACTCATCTTGAGTGTGTCTTTATTTCACTTGATGAAGACTAGAAATAATCTAACTAGCCATGGCGATCAGCTAGAATAATAACCTTAAGTCAGTAACAGTGTTAAATTTTAATTGCTTTCATAGATTATTATAGAATCTTGAGAATTAAGCTTGATACTATGAGAATTTAAGGTTTACCCGGTTGTAACCAGATCTAATATTATAAGTTATACAAATGGGATACCATATCAGTTGTATAGGAACATACAAACATGCACCAGCCAACATCAATTTGTCATGGTCTCCAAACAGGGAGTCAACTTCCCTGTATTATGAGGTACAAGACAATGTATCTCGCCAGGGTCATTCGACCAGAGTATCAAACCTGGGACCTTTTACGTTAAGGCACTTCACGAATCAAGTGGACTAATGATCTTTAAGTCACAGATATCAATTAGCAATGTCAAGTAATGTTTATTTATTTATTTAAGCTTTTTAGTAAAATATAAGAGATTTTTTTTTTTTTATTTTTTTTTTTTTATTTTTAGTAAAATATGGTCATAACTACATGAACTATTGGAGTAAACAGGTTGTTTTCTATGGTATGCTTTATAAAGTCTTGCCCTCTTGGGCCAACATCAAGAAGTATCTCAATTACTTGTGGTAAAAAACTTGTGGAAATCCACACCGAGATAAACCATAATTTGTAAAAGCGCTATTTATCATTGACTTGTATGTATATAAATGGGGCAGAATAAGACAAGCAGATCTGAGACCAACAGATTGTCTTGGTACCATTAATGGTTGCCAAAGGCCCAATTTGATAGTAACAACTGATGAAATTATTAAAAACTTAAAATCTTTATAAACAGACTGAAATTGTCTAGGTAAGTATATGACTTGTTTACAAAAGACTCAGAATTCCTTAAGCCTTCAATATCAGCAGGCAAAGGAGCTTCTTTCATAGCCTCCTTAGAGTCAAAGTGTTAAGTTGAAAAAATTACTAAGACGGAGGGCATTACCTCATGGTCTCGGTACCCATATTCTCCCTCCTCTCTTTTTTTCTTCAGTGGCATTCGAAGATATGTATCGTCTTGATACTTTTGTGTTCGACTATATTTTCAACTTCAATTAATGAAGTCGGTCTCTGGTCAACCTTATAAGATTTGCAGACCCGCAATATTATAACAAAAATTTTAAGCCACAGGCTAACCCCTCGTGAAAGCAAGTGGAAGTGTTATAATTCTGCTGCGAGACAGAAAAGAGGAATAATTGTTCTCTCGGTACATATGATGCGCTAGAAGAATTTTATAATATTAATAACTTACCTTATGCTATTACAGATCCTTTGTAGTATATTTCTGGTGCAACATTGTATCGGTCTCATGGTCAACTCGTCATGAAGACTAGAGCCATAATGTTACGTCTCAGGAGGAATCCCTCGAGGAGACGCTTCAGACTGAACAAAAACCCACTGGCCACTCCATCGTAAAGGCCAGTGCTTCTGTACAGAGCAGTTTCTGTGGAGTCATTCGGAGACATAGAATGAACATATTGATCACCAACGGCCAACCTCCCGTGAAGGCTCCGATGTCATTCATTCTGAGACATGAGAGACAACTAGAATGAACTTAATGATCACCACGGCCAACCTCCCGTGAAAGCTCCGATGTCATTCATTCTGTCTCGTTTGCGGGCTGAAGAATAACGCAACTCTGTCACACACACTCCTTGTTTTCATGATTAATTTCTGGCTGATTATGTTGTTGGAGTGGAGGCCACGTCTCGGCGAACGTAGTGTAGGACGCTTCTCAACTCGATGGGCCGACGAACTCGGGAATATGGCTAGATACATTTGTATCAAAGCAGGAGATCGTACTCCTTGGCGCTCTTTGCGTCCTTCCCGTACGTCCAGCAGTGGGCTGTCATAGGCTGAGATGATGGTGATGGTGATGATATTATAAATATAATAACACTAAAATTAGTGTGCTGTGGTGGTGATAGAAATCGTAGTAATCGTAATAATTGAGCCGAGGTATCGGTCCAACAATTTCACAAATTCAACTGACAAGTTTTGTTTTCCAGCCACCATACTTTTACACAAACATCACCGTATTTTCTTCTTGGTTTTTTGCATTTGTATGTAAGCTGTTAATCACTAATTAGTTTAAAAACTAATTTATTCTAAATATTTAGGTCTTCAGTGCTGTGTACAAAAAAGTACAATGACATTGACAGGTGACAGATGACATTGATAGGTGACGGTGCGGGCACGTTCCGGTTATTTATTTTTTAGTTTATTGACGCGTTCATGCACGCGCCTAACTTTGAAGATTGTAATCAGTGCAGTAGCAAAAAGTGCGTACTACATTGTACACAATGAGGACGAGATTATGGAACATAATTAGGTTTTTGAGTAATAAGAATGAGAATATTTATATTTGGCACACAAAAATAATAGGAAGGAAGAATTGAGTTGTACTAATAATCTCACAACTAGAGACGCTCAAGACCGCGCGAAGTGGAGGAGCAAATCAAGGAAAGCGGACCCTGGGCTCCAAAGCCAATGGCTTTGGACGCAACCGGGATTGACCATATAGATGATGAATTGAGTTGTACTAAAAAGTGTCAAAATTTTTCGTACAGCTAGTATAGAGGGTGACTCGTAAATCGACCTATTCCCGTTAGGGCGATATATAATAGAGGAAACTATTTTTAACTAATTTTATCTTACCTTCATTATCATCATTTCAGCTGAACAAAGGCCTCCCCCAATGACTGATCATCGGGGGGATTGCCAATACTCGCCACGCTTGGTAGGCGGGTTGGCGAGCGCAGTTTTTTTAATAAGATTTCACATGAAGACCTTAACCTAAATTAATGGTTAAGATTTTCTTTTCTTGAAATATTAAGATATTTTAACCTATGTTAACTGTAATTTGAATACTTACCTATTAATCGAAGTCAAAATAATAAATCTGATTCTAGTTTTTGACTAATTTTATAAAGAAAATATTCTAGCTTTTAATTGTCTCCATTAAATAAACAAAAAAAGGATTTACCTATAATTTAAAAAAAAAGCCAGAACGGTTAATTTAGATGGGGTATGATGACAGGATGAAATAGTTTAAAATAGTCCCCTCTTTATCCCCTAAAGAATTACCAATCACTCTGTATATTCTCAATTTTACAACTAGAGGTAGCAAATTGAGTAATTTATTTATTTATTTATTTATTTAAAACTTTATTGCACTAATAGTGTACAAAGGGTGGACTTAATGCTATTAGCATTCTCTGCCAGTCAACCGTTTATATGTACAAAACTAAACCTATCACACGTAGCCTTGTTACTTGGTGGTTCGATACATTCCCGCTAACCCGTAACCTAAACAAAATTATAAAAAGTTCAAACTTTCATATACTTAATCTACTACATTTTCTATCTCGTTCTTTCAATTGATCCGGTTTTATTATATCGGTTAACTCGATATGCATACGGGTAAGCCTATAAATACGGCTTAAACGGAACGTCGGGTTAGTCGTATAAGCGGTTAAGTCTTAAACCCGGTTTTTCGGTCAAAGAAACTGATAATTTCTATTAATTATGAAAGTCACAACCGATCTATAATATCATATTAATATTTTATCTTAAATGTGAGAAGGTCATATTTGGCGACAAAATGAGTCAGTTCGAATGGCGTCATTAGGCACCTACGTCACTTAGCTTATTGAATTCCCAAATAAAAAACGAACAACTCATAGTGCTAAGTGTGTAACCCAGTCACTATGATCAAGCTTTATTTTGGAGTTATCATGAGGTATACGATCTTTGATATTATAAACGAGTTAGATAAGAATAATAAAGAGTTGATATTTTGTTATCAAAACACATACAGAATCGCGATTTCCGTGTATTTTTAAAAGGTACTTTAATTGTTTATTACACAATAATTACTTTTTTGAAGTAATGTACCTATCATTTGTTTATTTCACAGATAAGATTCTTAAAACCACTCCAAGGTTTTTAGGGTTCCGTAGCTCAAAAAGAAAAAAGGGAAACCTTATATCTAACCCTATGTTTTTTTTATGGAATCAATCCCGCTGGTTATCCAGAGCAGTGATTCTGCCAATGTCGAGTGATACTTGATAAAGTGTTCACAATAAATAACGGGTGTTTAGTTTTTATTGCTTTTCTTGGATTAAGTGAAGGCTACTCTTCCCGTAGAAGCAGGTTTCAAGACGCTATCGGATCTAAAGCAAGTTGTCTTGAGACAAGTCACTTGACACTCGATACGGCGTTGAATACAATGATATTTTAATAGTTTTAAATCTTTATCACTTCACCAAACATTAGAACACAAGCTACACCAAACTTGCACTCTTAAGCTCTTAAGCTTAAATGATAAATAAAAACCATTAAAATAGATTGACCATGCTTTTCGTTCGACTACCCACCGAATCCCTAACCTTACATTAGTCCGTCTGTTTGTCAAGAAGATCTTTTTTGTCTGGAACGCATAAAAGTATCAAGTTGACATTAATAAGTAAATATCAAAAACTCAGTTTTCCAATCCCTGGAAGCTATGAAAAAAATATACTTCTAAAGTCAACGCAATCAAATTATACGACTGTTTATGCCGCATGTTTTGACACTTGCAAGGGAATTAAAACCTATAGGGTAGGTACTTCCCGTAGACCTTGAATCATTCATACAAAACTTTCTTCAAGAAATTACGAATTTTGACGTTACCATGTATTTTAAATTAAGTGTGTTTTGTTAAATTTAATGATCAGCTATTTACAAAATTCATAGATGTATGCAAAGAGCCTTTAGGCATCTTGAAAGACTTACCCACAGCGTGAAACTTAGGACTATTTTTTTTTAAAAAAAATTGCTGCGCCATGTGCTTCAAGGTATTTAATGCATTACCTACAGAATACCAATTTTTAATTGACATTTGCATGCTACTAAGTTAGCGAAACCTGTAAGAACATTATTCTAAAATGTAACACCTTAAATATTTACCGTGTTTTTGAGAATAAATGATTATGAAATTGAATCAATGTCTTGTAGCACAAGTAAAGGGGAAAATCCGAAAACGAGAAATTTGTAGTAACATCACAAAAAAAAAAACGATTTCCGTGATGAGAGAACTATTTAAATATTTATATCTTTGTACGGAACCCAAGCCCGTCTCGCACTAGGTAGTTATTTTTTTAAATTATCTGTTATCAACTGAATACAATAAATAAATATGTGCCAGACACTACACTAATTGCCAAGGTCTATTTAATTCTAAGGAATAATATTTTTGTGTTATGTACAGACATGAATTTTGTCAAGGGCGTTTCCCAGCATACCAGAACCGAACCTTTTTAGAAAAGGTTAATATCAGTTAAAGCTATGTTGAAAAATCTAAGCTACTTTTCTCCATTATACTTATAAGTACAACTGTTAGCGAAGATCGATGAAAGTCCAATAAAGTAGTTCTTCAAGTCACTGTTTAATACTTTACTCAATTTATTGGTTTATACAATTGAATGACAGGTATCAATTATTAATCTAGCACGCGCACTCTTTACTCTAGCTCAACTCGAACTGTCCGTCCCTTAAATCACACACAAACGTCCTCCCAATTCCACAACTTCAAATCAAGTTACCGCTAAACAAGCTAAATACAAAGGTAATATCAGAGCTCACACATGGGACGTAATTACATTAATATAAACAAACTGTACAAGACGGCTCATATTAAATACAGGGAACCCTACGCGTATTGGTCATTATCAAAACTTCTAGACATTCCGGGGGCCCGGCCGTAGACAAGGCTCGCCGTTGTTCCTCGGTTTGCACACGTCACGCGGTGCTCCGATTGCTGACACAACTCAGAACAATACCTCAGAACAACAAATGGTTTTAGTTATTGCCATTGGTTGCAATTGCGATCAATAGGTAATAAATAAATTCATTCGTGCAAAGTGGGCTACCGACCCACCGCAATGTCAGCGTAATTGTCACCTAACAACACCCCTCCACCAATCCGCACTGGGCCTGCGTGGTGGAGTATTGGACAACATCACATACATTGCTCTGATCCTGTGGTAAGTAGCCAAATCACTTGTGTTACAGAAATGAGAAACAACGACGGTACCACAACACCCAAACTACCGCATCGTTCTATGAGAGGTCTTTGCCCTGCAGTGAGACGTTCATAGGCTAGCATTGAAGCGTACCACACACAGAAGGCACCCATTTAAACGTATGTTATTAGACCCGCGGTTCTCCCGACCCGCCGTTCTTTCGACCCGACCCGTTGCCCGCTCCGCCCGCTCCAGCTCACGCCTTATGTGTGTGTTACGCTTAAGCTTAACATAACTTAACTGTCAAAAGTGGATACACATTTTTTAGTCGACTGTACCAAGCACTGTATGTGGACAGTATAGGTATAGCAATAATGACAGGGTCAAATAGACCTGACCCTTCTGTTTACGCAACATCTTAAGAATAATCTCCGAGGGTTGATACTAAGGACCATAAAGTTTAAGAGCTATTGTTCCCAGCTTTGATGCTCTGTGATTGCCAGTAAGTCTTCATTGGGGGCAAAAGACAAAATAACGAAAAAAACATAAGGGTACCAGTGTACCACTTATGATTGGCATTATCTCTTTTATTTAAAAAACTCTTTGGTTCAGTATTAAACTGAGGCGTAACTATGATATTATATTGATGACCTCCTTAGCCGAGAGGCAAGCATACCGGACTTTGGTGTCGCTATCTCTGAGGGCCACAGGTGCGATTCAGCTTATTTATGGTTAAGGCGATCTCCATTATGTCTCACTATCACTAGTTACCAGTAGGTAGGTATGTATTTTTCATCCGACTTTAAAAAGGAGGAGGTTCTCAATTCGACTGTATGTTTTTTTTTGTATATTGTCATGTCTACCTACTCCTGACAAATAAAAATAGACAATGAACAATTATTTATAGACTAGAGACTAGAATTATTTATAGACATGAATTGTCAATCAATTGCAAAAGTCAAAGTGAAATAAATGTTTACGATTTTTTGTGAAATTTCAGATTTATAAGAGAGGATTACTAAAATAAAGTATCTTAAGATGTGGAAAGGATAAAAAAACCGGCCAAGTGCGAGTCGGACTCGCGCACCGAGGGTTCCGTACAAACCTGTAGGTACCGTTATGAGTAAAAGTTCACCCATCACGACAATCGAGTCATAGTTATGGTATTTTTATTGCAAAATGAAATCCATAACATTACGAAAGTTAAATTGCGGTTTACGATTTATGACGTATTAAAAAAAAACTAATTACTTGATCTCGTTCAAACCAATTTTCGCTGGTAGTTTTTATGGTAATGTACATTATATATTTTTTTAGATTTATCATTCTCTTATTTTAGAAGTTACAGGGGGGGGGGGGGACGACACACATTTTACCACTTTGGAAGCGTCTCACACGCAAACTATTCAGTTTAGAAAAAAATGATATTAGAAACCTCTATATTATTTTGAAAGACCTACCCATTGATACCCCACACGTATGGGTTTGACGAAAAAAAAAATTCGAGTTTTAGTTCTAAGTATGGGGAGCCCCCAAAATTTATTATTATTTTTCTATTTTTTTGTGAAAATCTTAATGCGGTTCACAGAATGCATCTACTTACCAGTTTCAACAGTATAGTTCTTATAGTTTCGGAAAAAAGTGGCTGTGACATACGGACGGACGGACAGACGGACAGACAGACAGACAGACATGACGAATCTATAAGGGTTCCGTTTTTTGCCATTTGGCACGGAACCCTAAAAAGCAAAATTAAAAAGTGAGTAGAAAGTATAGAATACTACAATATATGTACATTAAGTTACTAATATTAAAATTACAATTATTCGTAGACCAAATTTTATTAGACGGCTGTAACGAGAAATCTAATAAAAAGGGTTATTGTCACAAATACTCCAGTAAGCAGTATCTTGATGTTAAACTTGGTAACTGCCAGTAAAAGTGTTTTTCTTACCGTTTGCCCGTAAAATAGCGGTGTCGATTCGGCGTTTTGTCAAATCATCACTGTTTAGTGGATAATATAAAGGTTTTTATCGGTTTGAGGTTATGTTTTTTGGCAATTTATCAGACTGATGATGAATAACTTCGTAAACGCTACAGAAATGCTGAAAGAAACACACAAAATGACATGATCTTGAATTAAGGATTTTTTATTCTTGTTACGAGGTACCAGACAATGAATTGTCAGGGACGCCCAGCATATCCAGACCTAAGCAAATTTGGAAAAGTTTTTTTTTTATTGTAACGGACCGGGAATCGAATTCGAGGCCCATTGTATTCAAGGCAATTCATCGGGATAATACTTCAAATGGGGTCGTCAAGATAGCATGGAGAACAAATTAAAGAAAAAAATGTTTCCACAATCACACCAATTAGCTAGCCCCAAACTAAGCTTGTACTATGGCGACTAGATAACGGATAAACATACTTAAACACCTTTTTAAACATCCATGACTTAGTAAAAAACGCTTGTGCTTATCACACAAACATTTGCCCCTCGCGCGATTCGAACCCGCAACCGCTGGCTTTGTAGTCCGGAGCGCGAACTACTACACCAGACGGTCGTCGAATGTCGCAGGAAATCGCCAGTTACGATTAAGAATTTTCGGCAAACTTGTCGTCGTCCTGTCTTCTATAAAACGTATAATGAAAATTCTTTCATCTCTTAAACATTCATAATTAAAATCCGTAACACTCCAAGCAATATCGTTTCGTTTCCACCCGGTTTTGTTCCATTCAGTTTAGTTGGGTATTCATCGCACTTCCTAGGAAGTAGGGGGCACCCCCCTTTATACATAACCTATAAACCTAGTAGTTTTACCATTTCAGCACTAAGATGCGTGTTAAGGAATTCTAAGCTTTAGATGTTGGTGTTAGAGTTGAGTTTAGAGTGGGAATAGACTAAGGTTTTATTGTTCAAGGCAGACTATGGAGCTTTATTGCTATTTCTCCGCCATTAGCGTTTATAGTTTAAGGGCTAATATTCTTATATTAGGTTCGGATAATATATCAAATTATAATAATTATTTAAATGATAGAAATTAGATATAATATTACCAACATCACATACATTGCCCTGATTCTAAGGTAAGTATCTAAAGCACTTGTGTTATAGAAATCATAAACAATGACGGTACCACAACACCCAGACCCGAGACAACATAGAAAAGTTAGTTTTTTTACATAGATATTTTACATAGATCTAACCGAGAATCGAACCCGGGATCTCAGAGATGGCGACGCCAAGTCCGGCGTACTCGCCTCTCGGCTACAGAGGTAGCTGTAGCCTTTCAAGGATTATAATGAATTAGCAATTATTAAGCAAGTGTACCTTACTACCAGTTACCAATTTAGACTATACAAGTTATCAAAAAAAACAGGCAAAGTACAAGTCGGAGTCGCGCGTCGAGGGTTTCGTTTCGTTTTCGTAAAAACGTAAAAACGTACGTAGGTTTCGTACAAACTTATAGATCATCATCATGTCAGCCTATTGATTTTTTTTCATCCAGCCACTGCCAGTTTCTACCTAGGTCGTCTGTCGATCTGGTCCACCGAAATCACGTCACTTAGCGAGCTATGGAAAGGTCGATGCTAGGAATTTCATTAAGGGATAAAATCCGAGGTTATCCCACAGAAGACCAAAGTAATAGACATAGTTCTAATGTAGCAAGTTAAAGTGGCTGTGGGTCGTCACAACTGTCGCAGAACCAAAGAAAGGTCTCAGAGTAAAATGGTTTTTGAGTGAAGCCCACTTCTTGGTAAACGTAGTGTAGGACGCCCCCCTCCAGGGGCGTGCATTGGTTTCTGATGGGGGTAGGCTGTGAGTGAAAATTGAGTAAGTTTGCGTGAAACAGTAGGCGATCTCGCGGCAGCCTAACATTGGTTAAATTGCACAGAAACTAAAAGTAGTCTAAGTTGCGCGCTTTAGTAAGGAATAAGTACAGGTAGACGACAAAATGGTTACAGGATACTTATTGTTTATTGTTGAATACGTAATTAATAATTATGGTTAGCTGTTCTGTCGGTTTTTTATGAAGGTAGGCTCTGCATAATAGCCTATATGGGATGCACGCCCCTGCCCCCCTCGATGGACCGACGACCTTAAAAAGATGGCTGGCGGTGGCTGGATGAAAAAAGCGGGAGACTCTTTGACGCTCTTTGGGTCCTACGTCCAGCAGTGGACTGCAATCGGCTGACATGATAATGATTTAATTTAGTTTTAGTTTAAGTCTGGATTATTATAAAAACTGTCTTTATTGATCTAAAAAAATCACAGTATACATTTTAAAACCATGTTGAGGTCAGTTAAGATTTATGAATGTTGTGGAAATGGATTGTAAAAATAGAAGTGGTGTATCAGCAGTGGGGTGAAATACTCGTATGCATGCCTGCATACTGAGGTCTCTTGTATTCAATAATAAAACTCTATATTGTACCTAACTAATCAAGTAAAACAACAACTTAAAACTTTAGTCTTATTATTTCAGGACTTCAGAATATTGGTTCTAACTCCAGATTTCATAACCTTACGCCTGCTGTTCTGTTAATTTAGTATAAATAACGTATTCAAAATTACACCATTTTGTTGCCAACAAAATTATAATCTGCACTACATCTCCTGACTGCGCGGGTAGGCGGTCGCTCAAAAGCTACGCTGGGCGTCGCTTTTCAGAGGGCGGCGGCCACGCCCACCCTCATCAACCTCCTCCTGTATTATTAAACTTCATAGTTCAACTCTTAATTAATATTTTTTTATAAGGCACGCGCCATTTTGACTTTTTTTTGTTTTTAAAGTTACAGCGCGCGATCGATACCGGTGCGGCCAGTTCGATTTGAATATGGAACGAGTCAGGTGTACTAACTTTTTTCTCTTTTCTAGGAATATATTACATGGCATAGAGCATAGATATATCCATTCGTAAAGCCTCTTTTATAACACATTTCAAAACCAAATTCCATAATAGAAATTAGAACAAAATTTAAAAGGAAAAAAAAGCCGCAAGAAAAACTGGTTTATCTTACAGTGGGGTCGCGTAATTCGTATCAATAGAGCAGACGGTAATTCTATTTTTTTTTCTGAGCAAGTAGATGACTAGTGAAGGCTGAATCGATAGGTGTTAAATCATCGCCCAATAAAAATGTCAATGGCCTACTGCTACTAGCCGCATTTACACCGTTTGCTCGCACTTCGCAAACAACGGCAACGCTTTAGAAATTGTTATTGTAATATTTCTTTTGGGTTACAGATCTTTCTTAATGATTTCAAACATGTTTTATATGCCTTAACAATAATTAAAAAGCAAATACCTGTTATTTATAACTTTAGAAACTACCGGTTTTCAGCAATTATTAAACTTATTTTGATCATTTGTTATCCTACAAAAATGTATTTACTAGGATGAAATGTATTCTGTTTAAAATACAGCACATAATAATATATTAGTAAGTATTGCTACGATGCCCTCCAAATCTGTTTAGCCGTTTATGCGTGGTTGGGTAAAGATTAACGAGCATTAAAACATTATAATAACAATTATTTACATTTATGTATAAATAGGCATTTAAAAAAACTGTTAAGTTACATTATTTTGCAACTTTTCTTAGTATGCAAAAAACACCGCTTTCGTAGTTTAGGTTATCGCTCCTACTTGTAGGTCAATGATACAATAAACATTAATTAGTAGTCGTAGTAAGTAATTAAATGACTTGTTGTGGTGTGACTGGTAAATACATGTACAGACTGTACATACTTGTACAGAACTATGTAATTAAGGCTAACTGAAGGCTTTTATTTTCAGAACAAATATCTGCTATAGCTCTACCAAGGAAGTTGTATTCTCTCGAACGCTACGGTGTAAATGATGCCTCGCGCACGCGCTAAACGTTCATATCGGATTATAATTGAAATAAATCCAGCTCAAACTCCCCACAGACTTTCGCAGAAAACTGATTACATTCTTATCTTCCTTACCTACTCGACTATGATGTTACGACATTCGTGAATCATACCAGATGCTGCGAAAACTGTGGCAAAAACGTTTTCGCGCGCTTTCTTACTAAAATGTACTTTTTATCTTAGGCTGCCTGTATAACGATTTAAAAAAAGGATTAAAATAAGTCAAAGGAAACGAAATTTGTACAGCCTACGCAGACCGTCTCGCGTCGGTGTTGCGTCAAAAAATAAACATTTTGCATCGTCAATAACATTTCGCACTGCCAACTTGTACGCATGCGTACAACGCTTCCGCACAGACGCGTTCCCTGTCAAAATTATGCAAATTTATCTATAAAAAAGCTGATTTAGTGTTATCACTACATATCAATAATAGTTGGAAAGTTGTATTTTTGTTTACGACTGTTTATTTCGAGTTGATGTGTGTTTTTTTCCGTCTAGGGCCCGCGTCGCGGCCTCTCTTCGTCTCTGTCTGCGGGTACCGCGCATGCTCCGTTGTAATGTTTATATTATTTGTATTTGAGCTGTGTATCACGTAAACTATAACTACCACAGCCGTAGCGCCAATACTGAGGGCCAGTGCCCGCCCCACCCCGCGCCGTAGTTAAATATTTCTTGCTTATTTCGCCCTAGCATTGTTGTTCCCGCCGCGTCGACGACTGTTGTGTATTGTTTAGAGGCGCGCTTTCGAAGCAAATATATTGTATTATGAATAAAATACCCCGTGTTCGATATTAACGGTTTTAGAACAGTGTACTTTGGCAGTTTTCGACGAATTTTGATAGAATGCAACCGATTGCAACGCGTAAATAATTTGCATCCAGAACTGCATCCGCGGCGGTGCTCATGAGTGGTAGATTTTGTCGCTGTAAAGTGTTGAAGTTTTGTTTTGTTGTTTAATTGTTTTTATTTATTATTGTTTTGTGTTTATTTATATTTATTTATGACACTGTGAGTGAATATCATAATTTTTTGGGAATTTTGGCAACGATTTGCCAAGTGCGGATTGAGTTTTTAAATTGAGCCAACAATCTTTTTATCTTAATTGATTAAGTTTTATTGATTTTTCACTAAATAAATACTTTTTGAAATTGTGTTGCTGAATTTATTGGACTCACGTAAGTAGACATCTTTACTAATAACAGTTAAGATTTTTAAATTTAATTCGCAAAGAAATTAGCATCCAATTCAATAAAACACTTTTTCAAAATAAATCCGACAAGACTCGTAGCTCGTAGCCGCGCTCGTAGCAGAGAGAAAAGTTTGAATTTCGAACGTGGAACTTATAAGCACGTGGTCCGTCGCTCATGTGCGCTTGTAGCGGCCAATGGGAGGGCCTCTCGGACTCGCTCATCAGCGGCTCGGCCAATCGCAGCCGCCCGCTTTAGAGCGCCACTTTTGACAGCTGATAAGAGACCGCGTTTCCCGCGAAAATGCATTCCGTTTTCTAAAGTTTACGCCAACCTATTCTGACAAAAAAGGTTTTTATTAACAAAAGACTCTACTAGACTCTAGAAATAGTTTTTAGATGTAATAATTTAACTAAAATATTCATATACCTGCGTAGGTAACTTGTTTAAGGTTATTCTATTTTTTAAACCAATTAAATCTATTTTTTTGTTATAATATTGATTTTGATTACAAATGTTAGTGCTGTATTTATAGCAAACGCTTTCAACCCACTTCACTGTTATCATTCGCAATTTTTAAGTGCTGAATGGGTGACCTAGCTACTGTGTGTTGGTTGACTTGGTATTGATAAGCGCAAATAATCTTATTTATAACAAAAATAAATACTAATACGTAAATAAATTATCTCTCAGTCTGATATTGGGCCAAATTACATGACCCAAAAATCTTTAACCAAGGTTTTTTGATTATTCTTATTAAAATAAAATCACCTAATAAGTTATGTTTCTTAAGGACGCATTTTTATGTTACAAGAAAGTAATACACAATAATTTGATAGTATTATTTGCAATTAATACTGAAATTAGGTGTAGGAGAGCATCTTCGTTGTTATTGATGGTGATAATCATCTCATGTTGGATTTTAAGATTCAGTTTTAAATTACTAATCAAGAGGTTAGTCTTCTACAAGACTTCTTTAGAATAAATAATGCTAAAAGAATTCAAATTCATATTTTTTTATTCTCACTGCGATTTTTATCAAATCCAATTTTAATAAATATACTTTGTATGCTACGATTCTACGACATCCTTTGGTAGTATTAAACATAACACCCATAGATTACTTCCTTAAAAATCATACCGAATCAAAACATCAATGCGCTTTCACTGCTTTTTTTTTACAAGGAACTGGCCTTTTATTTTATTTTGACACAAAATCTGTACCCTCGAAACTACAGAAAGCGTTCAAATACTTTATTTTATTTTATTTGAAGATGTAAAATACAGGGTTTAGCCAGAATTGCAAAATATTATAGTGTCTAACATACCATGTATGATTCTGACATATTATGTTTATAGGACAATAATAAAGTGAACGATATTAAAAAAAAACAATTAAGAAGAGTAAAATACACATATAATTATAACGAGAAATATCTAAAGATAATTTTATTGCTCTATAAAGTGTCTCTTACACCTTTTGAAATACGGACAAACGACTGATAACTAGTTTTTTTTTTTTCACACTTTTTTTTTTACTTCAAGTTACATTTAAAACTGTCAAAAGCTAACTTCACCGATAAAGAAATAACGTAGGTACCTATATATTTTCTATCTTCGTACACTACTACTATTTTTTGTGTATGCTCACTGCACTGATAATGAGATTTGCACTTTATTGACGTGTCATACAAAATCTCGGCTAACAAACTTTTGTGGCTACACGTATCAAACTTAAAGCCTTGGCCATTTATCGTTAGTGGTTAGGGCTACGTTACACGCCAGGTGACATCCTCAGGCGACTTAACGTCCTTCACACACAATTTTGCTACCGAGATAACCACGCTGACACGTCGATGATTATAATATCACATTGTTGGTGACGCTAGGCATTAACACTTAAAACAAAGGCTGTCAAAAGTGTAAAGTAAAGTGCGGCTGTCTAAATCGCCATCTTGAATACAAACAAAATAAGGCATATTAGGCCTTAAAGATAGCATGTCATATACATATTTGAGCTTAAAAAAATAATTCAAGTGGTGTATCGGAGGGGAGACGAATAACGTACTTTTATAACCATCACTTGTAACTAACTACTTACATGTAGGTAATCAAATGGAAGGCAAGTTTGACCTACTTCTAATGTATCGATATGAAAAATTACAAGTATTTGTAACCTGAAAGACAATAGTTATTGGATTCCACCCAGCAGATCTAATGGTAGGGTCGGGAAGTGGATGATGAAACAGTACATTCCCCAAGCTAGGTTCTACATATAATAACTATATGTAGTCTATCTATAGTGTTTACATATACACTGAAATAAAATATTTTGGTTTAGGAGTGTAAGTAGTAATAAGAAGTAATAAGTGTAAGTAGTATATTGTTACCCTAGGGGGTACTATAGGGGTGAAAGTAACTTATTTAGTTCGAGGGAATAAGTCTTTGACCCGAGGTAAACACTGTGTTTTTCATTACAAATACATGTAAAAATAAAAAAATGAATTAGCTAAAGAAAAAAATTGAGAATTTTAACAAAACTCTACCAAAGTGTATGTAATCACTACGTTATACAACTCGAAAAAACAAATGAAATCAAATTGCCGCTTTCCGGCCTATTTTATTTTCTGTGGCCAGCTATTCAGCCGTTATTTTTCATTTTCATCATTCAAAAATTGGTAAATATTTTCCCAAATCTATGTAATTTTAAAGAAATAGTTGAAAGTAAATTACTTGTAATAAGGTCTTTAATAGATACTTAACTTTACGTTATTTTAATTTTATATCGCCTGTTATTGATTGACTGCATAGAAAGTTAGAACAAGGTTAATTAAAAATGAAAAAATAGAACAAGTTTTTTTTATAATTTGACAGCTGTCGGTTGAAAACGATTCTCCCTAGGCCTGAAAAGTATTACTTTCAACCTGCTCCTCAGGCAACTTGAGAACTAATTTCTACGTTACTGCGACAGGTAGTTCATGTCACGATATCTGTTCCGTTCATAATGGAGTATGTTTATTTCCACATTTAAACACGAATTTAATTTTGATTTTAGAATGTAAAGTAGGTAGTCAAAGTGGAGATGGAAAACAAACGCTTTCGTAGATGCTACGAAGCTACGATGGCTACGACAGGTTTTGATGGAAGCAGATAGTTTAATAAGGATTCCGTTAACGACGTGTTCGTTAACGTAAGGTTTGTTATTTTGATTTTAAAATGTAGTAATGGATGTTTAGGTTATATAGGTGCAGGTAGTATAATGACGCAATACATTAATAAATTAATAATATGACTAATGATGTTTTTCAATAGTTCGAAAGGTTTTTTGTCAAAAGGTTTAAATCTGGCTCCTAAATTACTATGAAACTAAATAGAACAACATTTGTCAGCAAATGACATTTGATAGCAAAGCTAAGAAAAAATGGTGACGAAACCCTACATTCTCGTAAATTCTTGAATAGTGCGTGATGTAGAAGGTAATCAGAAACACTTAATATAATTGCTGTTCAAAATTTAAAAGATTTGATGGGACTTCCATTCCCGATATTAGGATATAACTAAGAAAAAGACTATAATTTTAGCCAGTTATACTAGAGACCAGTGATTTTCCAAAAAAAAAATTTTCATTAAGAATGAAAAGAGGTTTTCACTTTTCTATTGAACCATGTTCTAGTTTTCTATACACTCAATAACAACGCGATGAAAGATTGAAATAACATGAAGTTAAGTATTAATTAAAGAATATTTTTTTAATGACTTTATTGTAATTTACTTTCAACTATTTCTTTGAAAAGATGTGGGAAAAATATTTAGCAATTTTTCAATGATGAAAAATGAAAAATAATGGCTGAATAACTGGCCGGCCACAGAAAAAAAAAATAGGCGGGAAAGCGGCAATCTGATCTTCATTTGTTTTTTCGAGTTGTAGAGTTTTGAAATTCACTGATTTTTTTCTTAGCTAATTCATGTTTTTATTTTTACTTTCCTTGTATTCGTAATGAAAAGCACAGTGTTTAGCTCGGGTTAAAGCCTTATTTAGTCCCTCATACTATTGGCCAAACCCCGTCTCGTGACTAAATAATTTACGTTCACCCCTAGGGTAACAATGTACTATTAATCGTCTAGGTTATTTGAGGGCAGAGACTCCAAAAGCCTTTCTGCTCATGGCCAAGTCGCTGCTATCGCTCGCTGAAAGTTTTACGGGAGTGTTGTCAATAGGTATTTTATAGACATCGTAAAAAAACGAGGTACAGTCAACAGCACGTCAACCTACTACAAATTGTAAAATTTTCTCAATTGATATTGATCTCTAATTGTTGGACATAAAGTTGAAAATCAATTCAATGACCTTTAACTTTTTGGGTAGGTTGACCAGCCGTTGTCTGTACATACACACTTACCACCAATGATTATATTTTTTCTAGTTTAATTTAAGTTGCAAACGAAATATTGTGTAATTACTGTTGGATGCGTAAAATAAGTCTCATAATTGCCACAGCATGGGGTTTTTGGTCAACCTATCAATCTTAGGTCTAAGCTCCCATAAACTTAGAAAATAAAGCTCCTCACCCTCATTTCGTACAAAATAATGAAATATTTCCTGCCTCTGAACATTGACACCTCTTCGAAAGCTTTAAGATGTTGAAAACTGCCTTTGTTCGTTAGTCATTAGGTGAGTCTAATGACTAATTGATCCAGATACTGAAGGCATTAATAATGTAAATTTCATGCATACTTTTAATTATTCATACAAAGTAGTATATATCGTCTATAAGGAAAAGTGGATCGCTTTTACGCTGTCAGCAATATCCAAGGCAATAAATAGATGTTGGATTACCGACATTTAAAATTGAAAAAGCCACACTCTTATTACTTTTCTTTTCAAGTTAATAATACTTATTTATTTAATACATAAACCACCGCTAGGCCACCACTCTAGGAATATATTTCGGCTGGTGTTGACAACAAGCGGCCTCTGAAAGAATTTTCTTAGTTTGTAGAAACCATATAATCATTATTTAAACTATGATATCAAATATTCATAATGATTTTTCGTAAACTTAACAATACAACTGAATGCATTTCCCCAACAATGAGTTTACCAACTTTGTGTAGCCTGAAATTCGGATCGGCAGGTTTGTGTTTATTTCTGGTAATATATTTAAAAAAAACTTTTTAAACTATTAAGTACCTACTACTCTTTGAACTAAACGACAGATATTAACGAATATTTTTCATATATTATCATGATGTAACGCACCGCTTGTTTCAGACCATCTCATGAAAATTTTATAATAACAAATCTATCTAAACTCCGGCATAGGATTTACTATAACATTATTTTTAAACTACGTTCAATGTCCTAAGTAGGTACACACATATTTTCCTACTTTTAGCATACAGTTCAGAATTTCATATTCATTAATAAACCGAAAGCCTTTTGTGATATAAAATACACACAAGTACATATTGCTTTTGTCAGACGCAAATAATGTACTCTGGGATAATCTGAAACCTAAATACGCCTTCTGAAACCTATTTTATGAAAGTCGGCAACATCAAAAGGCGGCAACGTCTCTTTACAGCGGGTGGGCGTGTCCCTTTTCAGCGACGCGTTGCGATTGGCCGTCGCGTCCTTTGATGTTCCGCCGCTTAAGAGTGGGCCGAGTCGGCGCTTTTCAGGAGAGCTGATAAGCCTGAAGCTTTTTATTTGTTGGGAAGGTTTTAAATGTTTTTTCTATTTATAATACTTTTGTTAGGGGTTAGGATGTTAGGTAATTGTTATCGAGATGGAGTTACGTATATTACTGTTATCTAGGAGTAAATTTAAATAAGTAGATTGAGATTTCTTTGTACACAAGGATTTAATGAGAGAAATAATTAAACGCTCCTTATAAAATTATTTCAACAATGTAATCTATGGAATAATATTTATTTAAAACGAATGCACACTCACATTTTTTTGGTTTTTCTTATGTTAATATATTTTTTATATTCTTTTAAAATATTCTCATTTGCAAATAACAGCGACAAACTCTACCATAATTAAAAAACACAAAAATATTTTTTAGAATGTATCAAAATGGCGCTTACTTTATAACATGAGAGAGGCACAAACAAATAGTAAATTAAACTTATTTATACGAATAAAATAAAGATATGACTGATAGTTAGTATATCTTAAGATAGTGTACTGTAAGGTATTGTGCCAGTCCGGAAATATTGTGAAGAGAGAAGACATAGAAGATAATTATGTTGTACGCTGTAAGACAGGTAAGTGGTAAACTTTCAGGAAGATTATTATATTTTAATTAGGACTTGTAGACGATTTTATACAAATTTTCTCAATTTCTGGAAATAAAAATGATGGCTCGTTTCTCGCTCAAAGGCTTAGTATAGCTATTCAGCGAGTAAATGTGCAAGCATTCTCGCCTCCTTGCCTCATGGACATGTTTTATCTTTGAGTACCTACATAAGTAGATTTTATTTTAGGTTAGTTTATTTTTGTATTAGATACTCTAGTATAATATTGAATTTGAACACTAGAAATTATTACGCAGCCGAGTTTTACAACTACGAGTATTAGTAATGTCATTAAGGTTGTGGTACTTTCGTTTTTTCTCATCATCATTCAGCCATGGACGTCCACTGCTGAACATAGGCCTCCCCCAATGACTTTCATCGAGGGGGGGGGGGGGATTGCCAATACTCGCCACGCTTGGCAGGAGGGTTGGCAAGCGCAGTTTTTTTAAAACATTTCGAACGCAGACGCTGCTGCCCGTGCTACAGGCATCAGTCGCCTTTTACGACACGCCTCCTGTTGGCGGTGGGGAAGTGTATTCTTTACGGCCATCCCCACACGGCACCCATAGAGGGTTTTTCCCATAGCGGAACCCATAAAGAATCACATTGGATCACAAAGAAATCTATTCTTAGGTTTTAAATTAGTAAATATCGATACTTGATATTTAAATATGTTTATATCCCAACTTTGCGTTGTTCAAAAGGCTTTGTCATTCTATAAGCTTAGGAATGCTTTCATCATCATCATCATCGTCGTAAACAGTCATTTGTCTGCCCCCGGACGTCGGTCTACCTACACTTTAAGGAGCTTTCTCTACATTGCATTTATAAAGTCGCAGTCTTCACTCACAACACGTCAACCCCATCGACAATCATCGGCTTTTCGGCAAATGTGACTAGCGCACATTCACCTTGTTGTCCTATAGTTTCATCCTGCCTCATTTGAGATATAGTTCTCTGCCTGGCATTTCAGCCAAGAGCCTCTTGAGCGAAGTTTTAAAGATACTCCGCGAGCTATTGCTAACTTGATTGAGTAATTTTAAATTAGTGTACTAGTAATACCGTGCCCACGTAGTAGAGGCTTCAAATTATTTTAAGAAAAGTATAAGCTGCTGTGCCGACGTACGCAAGTCGGCTTTGGTAAGGGGTTTAGTCAAACTTGAACCATGAACTTAAGACTCAATAATTTACTACTTTAGCAGTATTACTTCAACCTTGTTTTTTCTGTACAAGAATGTAGACACCAAGCGACTAGCAAGGCCGCCGGTCTGTTGCTCTTTCTGACTGTCAAAATTGACATGCCTAAGTACTATATAGACGACCACCTTAGCCTATAGGCGAGTATACCGGACTCGGTGTCGCCATCTCTGAGGTCCCATTCAGATATCCGGATGTGTAACCATGGTCAAGGATAGTTGGAAGAAAAAAATTAGTATTACCTATTGAATAAAGTTTGGAATTAAAAAACTGAGAGCCTAGTAAGTATGTAACATTTCTTCCGAAGCAAAGTTACTGAGCTGCTCTTAAAAGTAACTAGAACAATACTACCAACATCTAACAATTATAATTTATATGCTCACAGTTGTTCGATTTATCGTTAGTTTTTGTTATTGCCGAGACGTTGGCAACACACATGTTTTGTTTCGCAACAGCGGCTGTTTTTCGCCAAAAACAAAACATGTAACTGGATAGCAAAACATTGTGCTGAGTCAAATATGGTCTCGGGTGCGGTTCAACAACGACGATTGTTATGTACAACAAATACTCTTGTGAGGAAACTATGCGAGACTAGTTTTGGCCATGACTTTAGCCACATCGAAATCAAATTGATACAAAATTTTATTAAAAAAAATAAAACCGACTTCAAAACACTAAAATGCTAAAAATAATCCTAACACTTAAGTACCTAATGAGTTACTTTTGGAGTCGGTGCCAGCCGATGAGAGATTCAATGTTTTTGTTTGCACCGACTTCAAAATTTACTTATTTCATCTATTTTTTGTGATAAATCCTAATCTAACTGCTGAACACCGATTTCTTCCCCTATTTTCCTACCCTTAGGGGTGATTTTTATTTTGCAAACTTTTATCATAGCATCTTTGAAGTATAAGCTATTCAATAAAACAAAAATCGTCAAAATCGGCTCATATTTGTCGAAGATTAGGTAACAAGAACCACAACCAAAATATTATCTGGGTATATATTTGTTGATTTTCTCAAAAAGTTCTTAATCAATTACGATAAAATTTATATGAGACTACCTCTGAAGTATGATCTACCAAACAAAAAAAGAATTATTAAAATCGATTCATAATTGGCGGAGTAATCACGTAACATACATACAAATAAAAAAAAAAACATACAGTCGAACTAAGAACCTCCTCCGTTTTTGAAGTCGGTTGAAAAGACACTGATATCATCATCATCATCAATATTACAGCCATAGAACGTCCACTGCTGAATCTAAGTAGGCCTTCCCCAATGACTTCTATCATTGGGAGGCGAGCGCAGTTTTTTATAATATATCGCACGCAGACGCTGCTGCCCGTCTCGTTCTACAGGCATTAGTCGCTTTTTACAACACGCCTCCTCTTGGCGGCGGGGAAGTGTATTCTTTACGGCTGTCACCACACGGCATTTGATATCTTAAACAGTAAATTCCCTCAGTACAAAAAAGCCTTATCTGATATCCTTAAGGCTGAGGCAGTCGCCTCTTGGTATTGGTTTTTAATGAAAATATGTTTTTTTCCCATTTATAAATAAGAAATTAAGTTTAAATCAACTTTAAATACCAATTGTTTGGATACAAAACTTGATTTTACACACCGTCTTATTAGCATATCAGCGATGTTGTGTATAATGTTTATGGGTTACGGTCCAGCGCAGATTCTTTCCTTCTTTTTATTTTTCATCATGTAGGATACGGCCTGTATCCTGTTAGTGTATGTACCTATTGTAAATAAATAAATAAACAAAGGCAGGGCACTTTGTCTTTTATATATTTAATCCACACGTAAATTTTTTTGGGCATCCAATTTTGATGATACTTTATTCCTTGAGATACGAGACCCCATTGGCGTAGAGGCTCGGTGATTCGTCTTGATCCAAGATTCAATTCCTGGTTCAGGCCAATTGAGTGTTTTTTATAAATTGTACCGGCTGGATGCCTTAGCGAATTCGTTATCTTGTTATCGAGACAGTGGCAGCTTGTGTGTTGTTTGGTGCATATTTATTTATTTACCTTGATGTAATAAAAAGGCTGGAAAATCGTATGGACACGTAATACGCCGAAATGTACATACTCAGACAAGTGGGCTATTGAAGCAAAGTATAGGCCTCACCTAAACTATATGGTGATGTGGGACATTCACATACTCTACACGCCCGCGTGTAGAGTTATCCCACACACGCACAGTTCGGTGCGATGAAAGTATGTTGTAAGGCCAAAGTATGAAAGAAAGTATGTTGTCAGTGACTAAACCTTACTGTCAAATGTAATCAAGCCACCTTGAGGCATTCAACTAGGCTTCACGACTAATCAAGCGATATTAGCCGGGATGCACGAAAACACTTGTGATAAATGTCACTTAATATGTTTTGGTGTTGGAATGGTTACCCATCTAATAACAATAATAGGTGGCTTGACTTTGGTGATGACTACCAAAGCGCTGCCAACACTGAAGTACAAAGCTGGACTACCTGGACGCAAACCATCCAAAATGAAGTTTTGACAGGGCCTAACGCAATTAAACTAGAATTGACGCAAAACGAATAGTAACGGCAAAGTATCTTGAGAACTGACTCCAAATAAAAGAAGAGCAGCGGTAAAGTATCATAAGAACTGACTCCAAATAGAGAACAAGTCGGAGATTGATTGATTGCGAACACTTTAATTGGAGCATTTAAATCAAAGTATTATAAGCAACAATTAACTGTCTCCGGCTTCCGCTTGCTCGGCAAATAGCTAATTATTATGTAACGTCACGCTTTCGACGGACTGTTTATAATAAACATATATAAACAATACCGCACACGTATGAAGTCTTTATGTTACGTGATGTTTGACACAAACAATGGCGATATTTAGTTTTACTTGTAATTAGTTAACAAAGAGTTAATGGACATTGGAGGTTTGAATCACGGTCGTTCCACGAAGCATTTTTGATCGATCATGAAAGAAAAGTAATTAAAAATGATCTATCTATGTTTCATTTGTTTCATCAGTCAATTCATTTTACTTATTACAATAAAATGCAATCATAATAATAATCATTAATGTTAAAGTTAGTATGTTTAGATGTTTGCAGGTTTGTTACAAAGTCACGCTTTAAAGGCTTAACAAAATTATCCAAAATTTAGCACACTCAAAGATTTCGATCCAACTGAACACATGATAATTTTTATCCTGGTTTGTGTTCGTGTGTGACGATCTTTTTAATTCTAAAGTCTATGCAAAAGAAGTCGCAGGCTAAAGCTAGTGAATAATTTATCATCATCATCATTTTAGCCATAGGACGTCCACTGCTGAACATAGGCCTCCCCCAATGACTTCCAGATTGGCCGGTTGGAAGCAACCTGCATCTAGCGGCTTCTTACAACCTTTACCAGGTCATCTGTCCACCTTGTGGAGGGTAAATTGAGATTTCAATGTCAGGCATATCAAAATGATTGATTGATGACAGAAATGTAAAGGCAATTGCATTCTAAGCACTTTATACAAAACTTTGAACTAATATAAAGGAAGACACGAGGTTTAGTACGTAGGTAGGTATATTTAATTTCACACTGATAGAGCGGTCTATCGGTGTAAGCCGCGGGGCTCAAAGTCAATACTGACAATAGAAAATTATCTTCTAACATCTCAGTGTTGAAACATTAATCTCAATGAGATTTTAATATAAGTGTAGGTAATGATGAAAGTCTGTATTATGATCTGAATAGATAAACTTAACTCCTTACAAAGAAGTTGGGAGAAAGAAATAAATTGCGAGACAACCCCAAATAATCAATGCGTTTTAGGAAGTTCAGAGGTTTTTGTAGCACGATTCGAGTAGTTTTTTCTAGAACATCTTGCACGTGTTTCTTACAAATTTTAAACAACCGGCCCGTCAGTTGACAATTTCTAATATTTATAACATAGGCCTAACAATACCCTAACCAATTGTCTAGCTAGAACATCGGATGTTTTAAAAAATAGTACCGCAATAGTTTACAATCTAGCTTTCATAATAGCTCTTGCTATTTGTCAAAACAGATCTCTGGTGGGTGAAGTCATAGTGCAAATATGTTTGCCCATTGCCGCCGTGTCAGATACAATAACATGGGTTGCTTGTTCGTTGCACTGGACAATTTGTGGCTGTATTACTCTCTAAAGAAAAATGTATAATTTAAAAGAAACTTGTCTTGGTATGGTCTCGATCTATGGAATTAACTTGTGTTACAAGTTTTAAGATAATTAATTTTGACATCTTAAAAGGGGCATCTTAAATCCCGCACACTAAACTCCTAGCCAATTTAAAAAGTTTGTTTCGAATTTACCCTACTAGGAGTCAATCCCAGGACCCTATTCGTTCAAGACGGCAACTATTACGACATTTGGATTTAAACTAAACCTCTGTTTTAAACTAAACCGGGCTATACAAGATGTTACTCTTTTAGTTAAGGCGACGGGTAAGGCAAGTGACCTTGAGCATTTAGCGTTGACTAATGCGACTTCTATTACGTGCCTAAGATAATACAACAGCTTCTCGCAGACTAAACATCAATCCTGTGCAAATAGATTTATCATTGCTAGCAAAATATCCGCTCATGGAAAAGTAGGCGCTAAGAGTAAAATCCAGTAAAAATCCTTATAATTCTTAATTTGTTGACTATTTGAAAAAACAAAAACTTTATCCCAAAGGTACGAATGTTGTAAATAACTAAACCAACTTTGAAGCTAAATAAAAACGTTGTTTAGAATATAAATGTGTACAAGCTCGCGATATTTGCGGTACTTTGAAATATTTTTAGTGTGTACATGTATAAGAAATAATAACTAGTATTTAGTACAACAGGATAAACTTCAACATATAAGTTACATGATATTGATTTCCACATCCTATATCCAGTATTGTCGCCAGAAAACTTGTCCAAAAACACCTCTTTTACGTGTACTCTCCTTACCCTGCGCCTTAACCTCCTTTTGAGTGATTCTACAGAGCAAATACCACTTTTGCTGACTAACATTATCATCACCAGCCTTTAGAAGTTAATACTGACATAAAATCGCGAAACAAACTCACTCCCAAACTAAAGAACTGATCAGCTGCCACACGCGTTGTTTCTAATAGGGAATATGCATGAAAAAAATATATTGTTTTTACTATTTTAATAATAAAAACAAAAATGATTTTAGGCAAAAAAAATCCGTAATATAGTAATTAGTAATTAAGTTATACCACCTATCTCTTTCTAAAACAACTTTTACTATGAAAAATTTACGGCGGACGTGTAAATATGTGACGTCACGGTACATATCGGACCTCCTTGTCTAACTCGAAACTTTAATGGGCCGTAAGTCAGGTATTTATCAATATTTTGGGAAAATTCTCAAAGTTTTATTAATTATAATTAAGTACTATTTATATTAGGACCAAATAAAAAAAACATGCATATTACCCATTATCTTTTTTTGCGATTTTGATATTGGTGGTTAAAGTTAACGTTCATGTATTTAAACACTAAAATCATAAATTACCATAACGATTGATGCAGTAGCTCAAGATTTGATGACATATTGTCTTTAACGCCTCGACCCAATGACTGAATTGGGTGGACGTGATCCCGATTGTTGAGGCAAACCCGAGTTATGATAAAGAGACCAGGCAAACACCGAACTGAGTTCTAGCCCAGTGCATCATTTGTCAGTAGGTACGCATTATTTCAGCTTTCTTTGTCTAACTATTTGACCTTTAGACTAATCATTACTACAGGTGACGACCTCTGTAGCCGAAAGGCGTGTACCTACGCCGAACTTGGCGTCGCCATTTCTGAGGTCACGGGTTTGATTCCCGGTTGGGTTAATCTAGGAAACGAACTTTTCTCAATTGTATTGGGTCTGGGTTTACTCGTACAGGTACCGTGGTACTGATTTCTGTAACACAAGTGTTTTGGCTAACTTTACATATGGATTCGACATATATATTTTTTAATAGATTGCACTAGAGTCTAGTCTAGTGACTAGACTATAGATAGATAGATACTCTTTATTGCACACCATACAAGTAAAATACACATGATTTTTACAGAAAGATGTACAATTTAGGCGGTCTTATCGCTAATAGCGATCTCTTCCAGACAACCTTTAGGTAGAGGACAACCATTCAAGAAAGAAAGACTATACAACAAGACTATACAAATGATATTACGACATGGGCATAATATAGAACATCCATTTTCGCGATTAAGATGTTTGTCTGATCAATTTCGATCTAAATGAGCCAGACAATACACTAAAATAGAACTCCTGGAAAAATTGTTGCTGGGACCGGATCGAAAATTGATTTAGACTACATTTAAATTACAGGAATTAAACCGCCAGCTAGCAGCTGGCCATAGCTGGATTTGGTGGTTCAGCAGTGGGCGGCAACAGGCTGATATAATAAATAAATAAATATTGGACAACATCACATACATTGCTCTGATCTAAGTAGCCAAGGCACTTGTGTTACAGTAATCAGAAACAACGACGGTGCCACAACACCCAGACCCGAAACAATATAGAAACGTTATTTTTCTACATTGACCGGCCGGGAATTGAACCTGGGACCTCAGAGATAGCAACGCTATGTCCGGCATGCTCGCCTCTCGGCTACGGAGGTCGTCATATGATATCATGATGATGATACAAAGATTACCTATCCTGATTTGGAACTCTGTTCCGATCTCTATCATTGTCTACCAGACTAGATTAAACTGGAATTCCTACGATTTTGTTATTAGCAGCTCGACCACAAACAAACAGCGATCGTCCAGTTTACTCTGCGTGGGCGCAGCGGTAATGTAAATCAAATAATGTAAACAAACTATTACATCATCCGTGTGTTATTGGCTGGTTTATGTGCGGGTATAGAGTAGAGTGGCCATGGGTATTGCGGAAAAGGAGATGTCTTTATAAGGAATAAATAAATAGCAAAATAATATTTGCATATTTTTGTACGTCGCGCGTCTCTATATGCGAGAACATCAGTCTGTAGGCCGTAGCTGTGACCAACTCCTCTGTTGAACTACTACTGAGCGCTATATATTAATAGTCATTATCATCATCATCATCATTTTAGCCACAGGACGTCCACTGCTGAACGTAGGCCTCCCATTAACATTGATAGTGTTGTCAATCAAATCAATCAAATGCATTGTAGAATGGTTTACGGTAAACTTTTGATTTTTGAACACTTGCTACATTAAGTTAGTGGGCATGAAAAAAAGAACTGGCACAAACATGAAAACTAAACAATACTTAAGCAATTTTGTTTTAGCTACTTGTACTTTTAACTACTTACAGAAAAAGCAAAACAAGGTTAAAGTAATAACGTTTTCAGAGCTTATCATATTATCTCTTGTGGTCACCCTATCTTTATGACTCCTTGCGTTTTTTAATAGCTGCCTTAAAGATTCGTTTAATCAACGTTTAAGTAAGTATCTAAACAGATACTCCTACAGTTTATGATTTTTACTTGAAGATGATTCTGAGTTTTGCTTATACAGTTAAAGAACAAGTTTAAGCACGCATATTCAGTAATGTTTACTTACTTATTTGTGCCTTTAAAACACCATGATATAAATATATAAATTATATTTAGAATCTAAACCAGTGGATCTTCTTCGCCGAGTGGTTTTCCAGACTATAAAGTATTACACTAAAAAATGCCGATTGTTTCTCTTTACTTTTCTCGGCCTACCAAAGTAATTTTCTAGAAACTTCCGCAATCAATGCAAATAACAATGAATCGTTTACCTATTTACTGGGCGATCATGCCAGTTTGAGATTAATACTCATGAGTCATGACCTAAGTTAGCACATACCACTTAAGGACTCCGTAGTACTAGCTAGACAAAAGCAATAGGGTAAATCTTATCTAACACAGATTCACCTAGTAAACAGGTTTTGGATATGAATCCAGGAATTATTCTACCGAGATTACAATGTTTGGGTCAGCCGACCGGTTTTGAAGATTCGGCCTAACATTTGGTAATTGACATTGAATAAGAATAGTAACAAGATTTACTACCTGTTGGCCGATTTCAAAATACAGAATAGTGATAGGTTCCTTGTTTATGATCCAAACCACCTTACAAAACTAGTGATGTCATCAAAGCGTATGTAACTGTATCCATCGAAAAGATAGATATAGATCTCCTTACCTCTCTACATACTCTTACTCTTTCATACGCGTCGTGGCATCACAGGTGCAGATATATTCCAGACGAGCAGTATAGCATAACTTTATCTTTCTGCTAAACCGATTTTAATAGTGTTGTATTTGTTGCAGGGTCCGGAGCCGGCACTGAACTCAAACCCGGGTGGCGCAGCAAAGCCGCCGCTACTCAACTCATTCGAGCTGGACCGGTGTCTCGACAGGTAACCATGAGATTTTGATTCTGGGCCTGCCATGTTTATTTGAGCTATTTAGGTACAATATGGTATATACGATGGCGATTTTGAAAATCTGATTGTGGTCATCGACTTTCGATGCTTACCGTTAGTACCAGACGAAGAATTCTTGCCAAGGGCATCTCCAAGCATACCCAGTTACGAGCTAATTTAGAAAAGATCGTTTTCTGAATCGAACCCGAGACCCTTTGCGTGCAAGGAGAATTGCCGCGCCTCTACACCATCACCACCATCATCATCATCATCGCCCTTTGGTTGTTGCAGAGAGGAGTCCGGCAGGTGGGGCGGCGAGGCGGCGCGGCGGCGCCGGCGCAGCTCGCCCCCGCGCCGAGCCTCACCCCCCCGCGACCATGAGCCTCTCTCGCTTGCACGGGTAAATCGATCTTTCTTTCATCTTTTAAAAAAAAAAGGTTATATTAGAAGATTGCCTTAATCTATAGACCTCAGGCTGATATGTCGAACTGTTTTTACTAGGCATCAGCTCCTACCTCCCCCACCGGTGGTTCAGCGCACTCCAGCCCAGCCCCAGTCTCCCCTGCCGGCAGTGGAGGAGCAGTGGCCGGCGGGGCCCGCTCTCCCCTTCCTCTAGTCGCACCAGACCTCCTCGCGATGCAGTTGCTGGACCAGCACACCCAGTTACAGGCACTGATGAAGCAGCGCCTATTCCATCAGCATCACATGCAAAAACAGGTAAGTTAGAAGATCGTAAGGATATTATTCACCATTGGTTTACACATTGGTAACTCCTGTGTAATAAAAAAAATCCTTTCGCTATCCGGGCAAATTCTCTTCAATCCAACTAAGCAATAAGTATTTAAAATGCAAAAATAAAAGTTTTATTCAAACTAAACAAAGCAAGATTATGTAGTCTTAGAAATAATTAAACTGTTAGGACAAAAACTTGATCTTAGATCAAAATTTAACTAAGATAAATAGGAGGGTATTGAGCAAAGACACGCACTGGAAGACATAGAGTGAGGTTCTGCCCGAGAGATGTCCGTCTTGATAAAGTTTGAAGAATCTTTAACTTTCTACGGCCATCTTAACATTGTGTATGTTTTGTAGCACATGTCATCTGAGGCAGCGAAGAGGCAGCTTGAGCAGTCTCGTCTCCAGGATCAGATAAACCTGAACTTGCTGTCACAGTCCCACCTTCCTCCGCCTGATACATCGCCGGGTAAGTAAAATGTTTAGGTCAGCTCAAGTCAAGTCTTTAACAATAAAGCGGACTATATATATGTATGAATAGGTTTAATAATAATAAATTCTTTTAACAATCATGTCAAATCAATTGGTGTAATTATCTATATCCCCAAACTAAGCAAAGCTTGTACGCGTACTATGGCAAGGATAACGAATAGATATACGAGGCTCAGGTACAAATGCTCGTGTTCTCACACAAACATTTGCCGCTATCGGCATTTGAACCCACAACCTCTAGTTTTGTTTTCCGGTCAACTCACCAATAGACCAGTGATAAAAACAGTTAACCATTTAATTTTCCTTCAACAATATGTGGCAGTCTGCGTGGCACATAGCACGTAGAACTGACGGCCGATAAGGCAGAATGGTTCTAGAATTGAGGCCACGTACCGGCAAGCGCAGCGTAAGACATCCACCCACAACGTGGACAGACGACCTGGTAAAAGTTTCAGGAAGCTACTGGATGCAGGCAGCTACCAGCTGGCCAATCTGGAAGTCATAAGAGGAGGCCTATGTATAACAGTGGGCGTCCTATGTCTGAAATGATAATGATGACAAGATGTTAATTTTAAATTATTAATTCGTATGCTAGAGATTGCTAAATTATTCTATTCTTATACAGGATCGCTCCAGCAGCAACTAGGCGCCCAGCAGCAGCAGCTAGTGCAACAGCTGCAGGCAGTGCAGCGCCAGTATCTGATGCACGGCCCACTCTCTGTTCCGCCTAATGCTCCGCCAAGTTAGTCCTTCCCTTTTTATTGGAATGGCTTGCTCCTGATAGCAATCTTCTTCAAGAGTGCAGACGACTCAAGATAAGACTTGATCAGAATAAGCCTATTCGAGGCTGGATGGCCTACGCGTTGTAGAAATGAGAAGATGTTCTTGAAAGTCCTTAAACAATTTAAAGGGGAGCACCCTTTGGAAAAGTTAAAGTTAGAATGTTTGTAAAAGGCTGGATCAACTTTAACTGACCATAAGATTCGTTTACACTATTCACATGGAGGTTGTAATAAGTCTTCGTTGTCACGACATAAGAGTTTTGTTACGTGGTTCCAATTGTCTATGTAAATTGTACTATTCTAAATGTTTTTTTTTCCTCTGTACCTACTGTTTGTTTTGTGTTGTGTGCAATAAAGAGTATCTATCTATTTATGTAATTTATTAGATATTCATTCATTTACTTAACATCATATTGATACATAGGTCTCATGCTGTGGGGTGGAGAAGTAGAAGAGCACCCACTCTTCGGCCGAGGAGTCTGCAAGTGGCCAGGATGCGACGCACTTGCCGAGGATTACCAAGCGTTCCTCAAGTAAGTAATAATTGAGATCCTGACATTAGATTCGTTTTCCCATGTTAAAAAAAGGCACAAGTTAAAAAAAACTTTTTTTTGTTTCTTTAAACAAACTAACACTCTACCTCGATGAAAATTTAGAGACAAAAGCTCGTCAACCTACCACAAAACGTAACATTTTCTCAATTGATATTGATCTTTACATATAGGACTTAAAGTTGAATATTGGTTTAGTGACCTTTAACTTTTTGGGTAGGTTGACCTGTCGTTGACTGTACCTACATGTCAATAAAAATAAAAAACTTAGACAACATCACATACATTTCTCTTAATTGGTAAGTAGCCAAATCACTTATGTTACAGAAATCAGAAACAACGACGGTACCACAACACCCAAGCCCGAGACAATATAGAAAAGTTATTTTTCTACATTGATCGACCAGGAATCGAACCCGGGACTTTAGAGATAGCGACACTATTCCAGTCCAGTCCACCACCACAGCGACGTCCAGTATGCTCACCTCTCGGCTACGGAGGTCGTCAAATTATACATATAATTTATATATAATTATTATGATAATGATAAATGATTAACTAGCTTCAGCCTGCGACTTCTTTGGCATAGACTTCAGAATTAAGCCAGTGATTGTCCATCAGAAAAACATATAGGGATAAAAATGATCATATCTTTGAGTGTACCAAATTTCAGATAATTTCGTTAAACCGTTAAAGCGTGACTCAGCAATAAACCTACAAACATCTAAACATACCAACACTCAGAGATAGCGACACCAAGTCTTTTTCATGATTTCCACGTTGACTGTAACATTCGCCTTCCTATATTTGGCTAGACCAGTTATTTTTAGTTATTTGCCTTCTGAATATTCCATAACCAAACTGCCCCAGGCACCTGGAGGCGGCGCACACGCTGGACGACCGGTCGGCGGCGCAGGCGCGCGTGCAGATGCAGGTGGTGGCGCAGCTGGAGCTGCAGCTGCGGCGCGAGCGCGACCGCCTCGCCGCCATGATGCGCCACCTGCACGCCGCTAGGGACTCGCATCACGCCAACAAGCATGCGCACGGTGAGCTGCCGGATCATCATCATCATAAACAGCCCACGTCAGTTCACTGCTGGACATAGGCCTCTCCCAATGTACGCCACTGAGCCCGATCCTAGGCTATTCTTTTCCATCCACTGCCAGCAGCCTCGCGTATATGGACGCTCCTCCTTGTCGGAGGGTGCCCCACGCTGCGCTTGCCTAGTTTTGATCTCCACTCAAGAACACGTCTACCACATTTTTTATCGGTTATCGGTTTGGCGGCAAATGTGACCAGCTCACTGCCACTTCAGTTTGCTTGTTCTTTTAACTATATCAATTACTTTAGTTTTCTGCCGGATAACTTCATTTCTGAATTTATCACTTAAATATATCAGTGGTATAAATTATTGAACTGTTATATCTCCACCAGCTCTTACTTTAACAATAGCACTAATTTAATTATAGGAGGCGCTAGTGAGGGTGCATCTCCCGGACCAGTCCGGCGTCGTGTATCTGACAAATCCGGAGTCGCTATTGCTGGAGGTAAGATAACATCAATAAAAACAAACAAATATAGGTAATTTCAATTCATAAAACTTAGGTATGTAGCCAAAAGAAGCCAATAATAATGATTTCTCCTGTGTTTTACAAGGTCTGCCTTACATGCTCGAAAGAGCTGGATTAGATGTTCAGCAAGGTAAAACGATAATATGAGGAACTTTAAATTTACTTTAAAATACCTAGTTTTAAAACTAAGTAATTTTAACAACAACGTAATAAGTAATTTAAAACAATGTATTTCAGAAATTCAACGCAATCGCGAATTCTACAAGAGCGCAGACGTACGGCCTCCATTTACATATGCATCGTTGATTCGACAGGTTGGTTAAGTTAAAAATCTAACTACAGCTTTTGACTTTGTCGAGCTCTACACATTACGTCACTTTTCACTTTATTTTATACACTATTATAATGTGATTTAAATTTCAAATAGCTTTATCAGTAGGTAAAGATCTTAAAGCTCAAGTATTTAAGATTTGACAGAGATTCCAGTTGTCGCTCAGGGGACAATATTTAGTCCGATGTTGTTTCTTTTAAAAAAGTAGAAGCAGATTTAAAAAATAATAATGAGGAATAGATTAATTTATTCAATTATTATATTTTACAGGCTATAATAGAATCACCGGATAAGCAACTCACCCTGAACGAGATCTACAATTGGTTCCAGACTACATTCTGCTACTTCAGACGTAACGCTGCAACCTGGAAGGTATGTCTTAGATTTTAGTTACACCTAGACATGAGACATATTGAACAGAATAATATTAAAACAAGGAAATAAACTAGAACAAAGTTATTAATAACATAAGTAAGATTACATTTTGAATGCTAGCTAACTCAAATAGCTTTAAAAATATAATTTTTATGAGCAATCTTTTCATATTGACACTCAAATATCAATTTATCACTAGCAAATTATACTACTTTATTAATTTCATGAAGCTAGTACATTGTCCTTATTTATTACAACCATTAAAGTTTAATCATTAGGACTCTTTTGAAAATATGTTTATAAACAGTTTGTTTTTTGACACACGATGCAATAAGGTAACTGTATTTACCTAGTGAGTTGTATTTATAAGAAAGTATTAATTCTACTATTTTTCATTGGCCCTACAAAATCACAAAAAAATATAAATACCGAAAAATAATGGAATTAACTGTAATATATTTTACTGTAACCTAACTACGATTAATCTACTGTTTCTCTTAACTATAAATATTTAATGTAGCCGATGTATTTATTTAATACTGTTTGTTTGATGACGATTCACTTTGTACGAATTTTTTCAAATTGTTTTATAAAAACAAAAATGAAACGTTTTATGTGGCAAAAATGGTCCAAGTTCCACTCACGTCAAAGTGATTCGTCACTCAAGTGACATTGCTGCGACCATATAAAGACTAGCCAGTACGAAAACAGAACGCGGTGCGTCACAACCTGTCGCTCCACAAATGCTTCATGAGGGTGGAGAACGTGAAGGGAGCGGTTTGGACAGTCGACGAGGTGGAGTTCTACAAGCGGCGCCCCCAGCGCGCCGCGCACGCGCCGCCGCCGCCGATGCACGCGCCCGGGTACGGCCTCCGCCCGCCGTGCCATACAGACCAGACTCTTTGAAATACACTTTGACATGGATACACTTGGACACGAAAATACTTATTGCATTTGGACACAAAAACATTGGACACGAAAATACTTATTACATTTGGACTCAAAAACATTTATAGCACTTGGACACGAAATCACTTACTATTACACTTGGACGCATAAAACTTTTATATCACTTGGACAAGAAAATACTTATAAGATTTGGACGCAAAACATTTCTATCACATGGACACAAAAAAATACTACACTTGGACACAAAGACACATAATACTGAAACACAAACATAATTGTTACACTTGGTCACAAAAACACTTATTTCATAGACACAATACTCATTTATAATATGTGGACATGAAATTACGTCACACGTCTTGGACACAAATACACATAAAACATTTGGACCCGAAAATATTTAAACACAACAAAATAATACTTGGAAACAAATAACACTTGCACACATTTCTTTTTCTATGACACAAAATTAAACTTTAAATTACCAAAGAGCTAGCTTAAGTCGCCACGCAAAATCTGGTACCTACATTGCCTGTCGCTCCATACAGAATCCTTGAAACAGGTACACTTTGACACGGATACTTTTACTTATATTACACTTGAACACAATAAACACACAGACACTAATATTCATAAGTCATTACTTACTTTTTTTAATATAATACAGGTACAATTAATTACAACTTGGAGACAAAAACTACTTTTAACACTTGAATACAAAACACTTAGTACAAAAAAACATATTTTACTGACAGAAAAACTAAAATTTGGAGGCAAAAAAAACACATAGACCCTTTCACATTTAGATCGACCAGGAATCTGAGTATTTTTAAAAAACATTCAAACACAAAAAAACACAAATTATACTTTAATACAAACATATTGAAATAAGTATACTTTCACACTTACTCTTTTACATTACTTTTGAATCAGCCAAACATTAACAAATTAATACTTCTCAACATCCTAACTTTTCTCTATAATATGATCGTAACGTAATGAAGACACATTTTAATTTGTAAATTACAAAAACTTTCTCACCAGACATTATAATAAATACAAACTACACTTCTTTTTAAATACAACCTTATTCGAATGAACAAAACTCACAAAACTTTATTTGAATTACATACTCATTGCCAGATACAAACAGTCATCCTTACACTTTGTATTTCCATTGAACCCTGTTTAATTAAATGCATCACACACCACACAAGTTAACTTTTAACAAAAACAAAATGTAATATACTTAACACCACAAATTATCACAAATCGTGACACGATTGCATTTAACCATACACATGACCGACTGCATCTTAAAGCAATGACACAAAATATGCATTACTTTCAAAAAAATAATAAGTACTTATTGTAAAATCTCAATTTCATTTGGACTATTAAATTAAATTAAAATTCATTTATTTCAGACAATATAGCATCCATCAAAACAAAAATTACATCAAATTTTAAATACCATAAATTACATCAAAACAAAAATTCACTATTGTAATCAGTGACACTGATTCGACACAAATATTTCAGTTTTTTTGTTTTTAATATTTCTCTGTCGATAATATTATAAACACCAAATTCATATCCATTCAAGTTGATTCACTTGGGTTTCTTCTTTATCAAAATAAATCTTTCAGTAACATTTGCAGATTTACCTAACACCTTTTTTCGAAATTCAAACATATCTTTCATAATCTCTACTACACAGTAAACGATCATTCAAGGTATATATTTAACTTAAAATTAACAAGCTTTCATTATAAAAATACTAACTACAAAAATTACTGATATTATATTTATTATCACAGTAATGATGATAATTATTAAAATTGTTATTAATTATATTTTTTGTTATATATGTTTCACTCGGCGAAATAGTACAAAACTTGGCAGTAAAATGTAAAAAATTAAAGACTTAATTCAAAACGACTATCGTAGAAAATATTTCATGAATTAGGTATTACTGAACAGTATAGCAGTACACTCAGCATTTCAGCATTCAACACATTCACCACAATACACTTTACAGATTTTAAAATTTAATATTTTAATCTTCTCTTAAATATTTTCTATCTAACCTAGCAATGTATCTAACTCTTATTGTGTAAATAAACGTTTTATCTCATTTCAGATTTGACTTTATTTGTGTAGTGGATTTTGGATTGGATTTGTAAGTGGTGTCATAACAGAATATATATTTGAATATCTGTTACGGCACCACGCTATGTGAAGTCATGTATTTTTGTATTTAGGTCTCGTTATATGTGTGTGTACGTGATTTTCAGCGCAACGGTGAATAACGTTTTTATCGCTTGCCTATTAACCTCGCCCCTCTCATCTGTTCCCTTCCTTCGGGGTCTCTCTTCTTGGGCCATCGTATCCTGCATGTCATATCGTTCACATGATGTATTTCCACGACGATCTGATTGTGTTTTCATCGCTGTTTCTTTAAATTGTTGACATTTAATTAAAATTCGAAGCAATGAAAGCACAAATTCGAGTTAATTTTAAGTGAGCTAGTCGCATCAATGGCGATTTCGTAGATTCGTTCTAAATGCCGATGAATTATAGAATGCGATCCGGACGAACCTGTCACTGCACAAATGTTTCGTGCGCTACGAGGACGACTTCGGCTCTTTCTGGATGGTGGACGACGCGGAGTTCGTGAAGCGACGCCACCTGAGCCGCGGGCGGCCGCGCAAGTACGAGCCCGCGCCCAACGCCGCGCCTCCACAGTAAGGGCGACGCCGCATCCGAGTTGCGACCGTCCAACGAATCTTTTTCACCCACTTACGACGACTTGTGGTTCTACACTGTCTATTTACGCTATTTTACAAAACCTGAACAAACAAAAGGTTATTTTTCATTTTAAACTTATCAATCATCAGGAGCTTGGCTCTAGTTGGTTCACCTATTTCATTTAGTTTAATGCTGTTTTTTATCTTCATGTTTAATAAAATACTTATTGTCATAATTTCTGCTTATGGCTTTGGAGGATGCAGAAAAGTTCATCATAATTATTTGTTTCGTTTATGATTCATTCGTAATTGAGGGTATTATTATATTTTGCTACGATTTTTTACACATAGTAATCCATGCTTCTAAAATGTATCTTTAATACAAGGATTTTTGACGAAGGGGCAGTGTTGAATCATGAAAGTCTGTCCCAGACGAATCTAGCAAGTTAATTGTGATATCTTCTTTTTCATTTGTAAAACAAGTGTGTTATATCGCGAATCGCAAATCCTTTTGAAACTGTATTTAATGAGAATCGTTGGGCGATCGCGTCCAAACATATCATTTTTGTATGTGAAATATCTGACCCGAATCGGAATTTATCACATCCACTAATCCGTAGAAATTCTAAGTGATAACTTTCGATTTCTCGATAGATCGATGTTTCTGACCATTACAATGTAAAGTGTCTCACTGTGTAAGCTTTAGATTAATTTCAACATGTCATGTTAGAATGTAACTAGAATCACGTGATTGTTCCAATATAATATAGTTATTTATGAATAAATGTGTACTTTATAGTAATGTTATTGTGTCTAAGCTCTGATTTTACTAGCTTTCAACAAAAAAAGTAAAAAGCTTTAGAACCAAAATAAGTACACATTTAAGTCATAGACTCTTAGAGTGCAAAGCTATAACCAATTGTTTTGCTATAGTTTTTAACATCACAATTATAATACAACTTGTTTAATAAATTAGCTTAATCATACATTTGTTGCTAATGTAATTTCTGATATATTTTAATTTGTATTTGATACTCCGTAAGCTGTACCAAATAACTATGATCATGTTTATTTATTGGATATATATTATGCATGTATTTAATATGAATTGTAAAAAAGGATCGTCGTTGGATACCCAAGTAAGACAAGAGATCTTTTTAATCTTTTCTTTTCTCCCATCTAACTAACATCTGCATGTTTTTGTAATCCTATATCTCTATTAGTTCAGGTAAGTGTCTGCTTCTAAGCTTCGCATGTTGCATTTTCGTCGCATGGTAATTATGTTTTATTATCTTTAATATTTTAATAAGCTTGCCTTTTTATCTATTTTTTATTACTTATTCTATTTATCTTTCTCTTTCACTACCACACGACACACATCACTTGGACACAAAATCACCGTTACAGACTAATTGGACTTTGTCATTCAAAATTGAACACTCCACAAAATACACATTCACAAAATCTACATTTGTAGCACGTAATAATGGTTTAATACCGTTATTTGAAGGTCTGAAATGGCCCGGGTATATTTTTTATTTTATTTTTGACATTAAATGCAAATAACATTAATATCATTAAAGTTTAGTAGGACATTTTTAAAGAAAGAATTTAAATAAAAATACATGTAGTTGATCATGGCAATATTTTGAAATATTTATGGTGGTTTGCTGACATGGTTCTTCATTAATTTGTTATCACCGCAGATTCATGGGAGCTCAAAGTCCGCCAATGATGACTAGCCCGCACGGGTACAGTGAAGCTCTCAAACGGAATCTTCAGGTACACTATCAATATCTTTCTATCAAAAACTTTGTATGCCCGTTTACATTATTGCCACGTTTTTTTTTTATGTATACCAAATGAAATTGCTCATACATTCTCGAGTATAAAAGAGAGTATACACATTGCATGTTTGGCGATACTCAAATTTATAAATTTACTTTACTCCAAATTTCCAACTTACAAGTGTAAACGGGGCATATAAAGTTAATCATTGCGTTTTCAAATGTTTTTGAATATTTATCAAAATTCATATTTTGTCTACAGGGTATGATGGAAGACTGCAACTTGTCATACATGTCAAATGATGACCACATTATGCAGACAGACGATTACCCGTCTTCCCATGATGATTACAAGTAAGATTAAAAGTCACGTAGTTATCATTTAAAATCATAGAATAAGAAAGGTTTTTTCAGCTGTTAGGCTGTAAAAACAAAAATAATCTGTTACCACAGGCAGCTAGTAGCTTCACGTCTTATCTGAAGTATAATTAGTCTACAGCCTACTACTACACTATATATTGATTTCCAATAGCGCAGTGAGTGCAGTCATCACGAAACACGGTGACACAGAGATTTACTTAATCCCAGCAAACTACGTTTTTTTGGTTTTAGTCAAGCTGATATTGAAAGAGACCTGTTGAAAAAAACGTAACGTAACACATTCAATACCGTCTTATTGTCATCATCATCATCTCAGTCTATTTTAGTCCACTGCTGGACGTAAGCCTCTCCCAAAGAGCGCCAAAGAGCACGACCTCCTGCTTTTTTCATCTAGCCACTGCCAGCCAACTTGTTAAGGTCATCGGTCCATCGAATACCTTTGTATATGTTCTGCGACATATGTGGCAAACCCACTGCCACTTTATCTTGCTACATTTTTGGACTATGTCCATTACTTTGGTTTGGCTTTGCCGTATGTACTTCGTTCTGGATTTTTTCCCATTCCATAGCTCGCTGAGTGACGTGAGTCGCTGGGCCAGCCTCTTAGCTTCTAAGTGTAGGTATATAGCGTAAATACGAGTAATGTAAGTAATAAATATATATTTTGTATTTCTAGCAGACCACCGATGATGAACGGCTATGGCAGCAGCAGTTCATCTCACGAAGTGAAAGCTGAAGATCTGAGCGCCAGCGAGGCGCAAGACATCAAGCCCAACATATACGCTCTCAAGAACGAGATGCACGCCTCAGATTATTCTAATAAAGGTAATTTGAAATTGAATTTTAAAAGATGACACCATATTGAAGTCTCCAAAATTTGTAAATCAGTTACACAGAACATTATTAAAAGGTTAAAATCGTAAAAATCTTACAACTATAAATACCTTCTAGGCTCTCTTTCAAGACTTTCCATGCACTTGAAGGCCAAGGTTTACCAACTCTTACTGTGCCTCTCCAAATAGTCACGTCATCGTTTTTTTGGGCGGCCCATAGGGCAATACCAATCATCAGGCATCTATTGAGTGACATTATACCATATTCTGTCTGTCTGCCGGATACAGACACATGAGGAATAAAATCAAGCGGAGCATTGTCATGAACTCATGAAGAACACAACAGGACTTCATGCTGAGGCATAAGCTATGACCGTAATGTACTATATAGTATGTCATGCCGTATTAAGCGTGTCCTGCCAAGTGTTGGGTTGAGTTAAGTTTTCACAATTCATTAGAATTTAAACCTATTAGAATACTTAAATAAAAATTTGATCATTGCAAATGACGCACATTCTATTTTGAACAAACCATGAACTAAGTTTGTTTTTGTTCTTAGGAGACTACGCAAACTCCACCAAGGAGTCGTCAAGCATCAGGTCGGGAGAAACCAGCCCGTACGATGACTACCCTCGTTCGGAAGACCGGTATCGCCCTTCGATATCCCACATCAAGGACGAAGCTGAGAATCTTTCCCTCAACGAACAAAGATCTGAGAAGTAAGCGCTCAACCAAGACGAGCCACAAGTGATTTCTGGTTCGAATGAAGTGAATTTATGGCAATTCAAATGTGAGTTTGTGGCAAACGCACTAAGTGATCTATGTGAAGTGAATTATTGTTCTGCTGACATACCTAATGACGTTTATTTGCGTATAGCGTCTAGCGATATAACAGTATGTAATACGGTTTATATTTACGGGTGTAGATCTATTTCAAGTTATTAGCATTGTGTAATAGATTGTAATGTGTTCACTGTTGAAGTTTTTATATAAAGTGGACGATCTCGAAATGAGGAATTGTAAGTTAGGATTACCAAATATTTTTTTCGTGTTTAAGTGACCCCGGTTTTAACGGGATACTGAAGTATTATAGGTTTTATGATTTTTCTAAGTTTTACTTTTAAGTTTGGTAGCTTCGGATTTTTTCAAATACTTATAACGGTAGAGAATAAGTGTTAGAATTTTTAGATGGAAACGAATTAAGCCAGAAGATTGGCAGTCAACGATGATTAACCTTAAAAGGTCCATATCAATATTTAAAAATATTTAATTGTCAACTTTAAAATAAAGAATAGAACAATAAGTAGTTGTATTTGGCTATTGAAATCGTAAGTAAAGTTCTAGTGAAATATACGCTTAGCGTCCAGTTGTTTTCACTTGTCTGCTACAATTTTTAAAACGGATTTTAGTAAATCTACTTATTATTTAGGTATTTTTTAAATGATCTTTAAAATAATTAAATCCAAAATATGATTTTGCATTGTCGCCGGTTGGAGTATCTTTGTTTTCATCGTTTATTTTGCAATGATTTGTGATTGTTACATTACAATGATCTGATGATTTATTTTTTAAAGCTTGTTATTACTTTACGTTATACATTGAATTGATATTTTTTGATAATCGAATTACAAGGCGTGCCATAATCTTTGGCTGCGTTTATTTTTTATTTTTTACATTAAAATTTCATGGAATTGCTTTTATTTTGTTAGCATAAGGTTTAGAGTGTAAATATTTATCATGAATAACATGAATTGTAAATTCTTTAAAAAGGTAAACTTAGGCGCATGTAAACGTTTACTTATATAACTATTGCATATTAAATCGTTCATGTTGTAGGAAATTTAGAAAAAAATACTTAGTAGTAAAAATATTTCCTTGTACCTTAACGTATTCGAAATCCTTTTTTTTACAAAAATAACATTTGCATTTCTCAAGTACTGCATTTATGAAGTAATAATAAATAAATAAACTTAATAGTTTCGTTGAGAATTCTGATAAAAAGTAATTAAAGGTAAAAATAAGAGGGTGAACTTAATCATATCACAAGTATGTATGTATATCTGTAATACTAGTAATATGATCGATAAAGTAAATGTATACCTGACTTGCAATAACGATAAAAATGTAAAATAAATAAAAATATTCATCATTAAAATACTGTCAAGATTTTCTTAGAAATGAAATTCTTACTGCTAATTAAAAAAAAAACAGATTCGATAAGAAATCGTAAAAGCATTTTTGGTAACGAAATAACGACTTATCACCTAATAATACAAACGAAAGCTTTGATGTAGTTGCAAAAATGGTTTTATACAACAACTGTGTTATACTTTTTGATTTGCCTCGATCATTATTATCGTTTGATAGTAATCAGATTTTAAGTACAAGGTAAAATTCCGGTTTGCATTTCACAAAGTTATAAAATAAGTAATAAGTAACTTTTTGGTTATTTTTTCAGGGAATTGATTGTTAAATTTATTGGTTTATGTTAATTTAGCTGACTAGAGGAGCGCTCTGTGGGTTGGATTTGATACTGATGTGTCTCATTAATATAAATGATAGTTTTTTTCACGTTTTAAATCAGTGTGTTTGTGCGTTAGCGTATAATATTTGATATATTTTTTACCATTGAGATGCTAGATAACATAAAATATGAAAATCTTCTACTTAATTCCAAATTTGATCATGCTGAAACATAAGTTGAATGTAATTGGTAGTTATTGATCTTTGACAGTTTTTTTTATTGTTACTTTTGTTTTTAGTTTATTTACGACAAAACTGTGTAAAATGGTAACATTTCGAGATACATCAGTATAAAGGGGTTGATAGTCGAGTGGCACGATACATTTATTGATCATTGTAAATTATACTTAATTAGTGTTGTATTAAACCAAATCATTACAATTATTTTTTGTTTCATTAATCCTGCAGTAAATGAATACATACTCGTACTTCTTATTACGGTAGATGTGATGATGTGTGGGTTTTTCCGGAAGTTGTAATCCTGAATTAATTCTTAAAAATAAAAATAAATACCAGAAAATTAAGGTAGGTACATACCTACACTTACATTAAAATCACTACATAAATTGTGACGCCGAAAAATGTATTCAAGTCCCTCGGACACAAGGACATTTTTGTTTTATTTTTGACATGTTTTTTTTTCCTTATTTTTATACCTAGCAGTTTTGTAAGTTGAAATAAGGATTTTATATCGTTATAACTAGAAACTAAAGTAAACTGCTTCTTTCTGGTTGTTGGTTTTAAAGTGTACTTTCTTATTTAATTAATTGTCATTCTTTGCTTTTAAAACGAACCACAGTGCAACAACTGGCGAATCATAAATGATAAAACACTGAATGATAAGTCCAATAGCTCAGACTATAAATTAAATCATAAAAATTTTCGCAATCACACCAACTAACCCCAAACTAAGCTTGTACTATGGCGACTAGATAACGGATAAATATACTTAAATACTTTCATAAATATCCATGACGAGATACAAATGCTCGTGCTCATCACACAAACATTTGCTCCTTGCGGTATTCGAACCCGCGACTGCTGGCTTTGTAGTCCGGAGTGCAAAGCACTACCTACACCTAACGGCACGACTATGCATGCAATTGAGTTGCGACGATGTATATGTATATGATACAGACTGAATAATAGTTATCTAAGTCGGGTTAGTTACACCATTCAAGGTCAAGAACGGCTGGACCGATTTTTATGATCTTTAATTTGTTGAATTTGTTTCCGCCCCAAATAGCAGAATAACTATAAAAAACACGGATTTTTTTCCAAAAAAAAAACTATGAAGTACGAAGTTCGCTGTGACAGCTATAAATAATATAGAATAAATTCTTACTTACAATCCAATGGGTCGTTAGGGTTGGCCTTTTTAATTTTTGTTAATTGAAATAGTTTTTTGTTTAGTAGTAAGCATTTTATAGAGATAATCGCAAAGCGTGACAACTGACAACTCGTCTCAGCTCGGTAATACTCAGGCAGTTCAGCACCCGCGACTGATAGCACAGCGAAGACCGCTTAGGGCTCTTGTTGAGGTATGCGTCTGTGTGGGTACGTCATTTAGAATTTGGTTTAGCTTATACTTATATTCCGAGATTTCTATAACATAGAACCCTGCCTATCATCTCCCAACATCGATCATCTTTTTTCCATGTCATGAATGACAATACAAAAATAGCCACGCCACTCAGCGGATATGGCTTCTGATAAAATAATATTATAGTCTTTTTGTTCGGGTCGCGCATGCGCCGCAAATGTTACCGCATGTTGACTCAGTCGTTATGACACATAGGCGCAAAAGTTTTATTTTCAGTGCAACAGTCAATCAAGAAAACCTTGTACCTTAATCCGGTCAGGGTTGTGGATAGCTTCAAGTACCTTGACCGGGTCCGGTACGTAGTTTCGAATGACGCTGTAGAAAATTTTTCAGAGTATTACGTTAGAGCGAAAAACCATTAAAGCGAAACCTGAAACTCGGACAAATGACACCGCAGCGACAAACATTATAGCGAAATATTATTGTATGTACTAGTTTGAAAGTCAAAAAGAGGAATAAAACACAGAAAATCAAGTTTCATTTTTATCAACATAAGCACCATGGTGGTGTGGCAGGGTTGGCTTTTACAGGAGCGACGGTCGTCTGACCCCGAAAGGAAAGCCTGCGCCAGAGCCTCGTCTGTTGTTCAGCTGGTGCACCGACTGGCAGGTGAGGTTGGCTTGGGCCCAAAAGGTCTTGGTTGGGCCCCTTACACCTAATTAAAAATGTAATTAACAAAAGCAAAAGGTTATATTTTGAAGTACTACTTATAAAATTCCTCAATACCTTGACCATCATATTTAGCCAACGACCGTCCTCTACTGGCCGGCGGCCGCTCCCGCAACTTAACACGCCACGAACCTGGGACCGTTGCACTCAAGGCAAAACTCCGCGCCACTGCGCCATTCGGGTACACTCTAAAACTGTGAGACATTTAAGAGCGAATTTCTCTTAGTTGATGTTAAATTGAATTAAATAACAGATAATACTTAACTCCTTCAGTTTTGGTGATCAATGATTTTGGTGGTCAATCAAATCAATCAAAGTTGAATTGTTATAACAATAACTTTTTCTGTGATTGAACGAAACAAGTGTTAGTATTATTGTTGCATCTATCATTATGTTATGTTATGTTGCATCTATCATAGAGGCCGTGCACCTAATTTCACTGCAAAAATAAAATGTTGAAACACAGTTCTATGCTTGTGTGTCTATGATGCGGGATAAAGCGTAAACAATGTTGATCCTTTACAGGATAATATTGATGATTTATTCGGTAGTGGACGTCCTACCTAGGTTTGAAAAACGATCGGTTTTGCGCGCTTGATTTTATAGTTAATTTTGACTTAGGTTTGATACTTAATTTTTTTTTTTATAAAATAAAAATTATATTTTTTTTAAAGTATACCTAGAGATTATTGTGTAGTTTTTAAATCTTATAATAGTTGTTCATAACGAACGAGAGTAAAAATAAGGTATCAGAATGGAAGTTTCTAAAATTTTATGTTATTACAGCATTTTTTTTTTGCTATATTTTGTAAGAAAGTTAAAAAAAGAGTTTCAACCCATGTGCAAATAGACCATATCTTCAATTAAATGTTAAAATCGCAATGTCAGGATAACGTGTAGTCTCTTGTAAACCGATGTTTAAATATAACTCGAACGTAATTTTTCTGAAAAGGGTAGTAACTATTGATGTTTTATCTTTATTTTTGAAATGATATGAAAAATTCATTCTCGCCACATGCAAGAATAAGAACTAATCTTTTAAAATCACGTGTTATTTTGTTTAAATTATCATTCATGTCTTTACAATCAGAGAACAAAATGTACGAAAATAAGACGATTTCTAGAACGGCCTCTTAAGAGCTCTTTTGCATGATTCGATTAATTTTAATAGTAATTACAAACAAATAAGTATGTTGAATCAATCAAGTTAATATCAATATATTGAATAAAGTCTATTTGGACTTTATCTTACTAAGGGCCGATTTTTCAATAATAATAAGTTTGACATGGTGACAGTTTTCGTATAGAAAATGTGTCAAGCGTCAATTTTATTTGTCGGATAAAAGTTTTATGGCGTTTGCAAAATCAGCCCTAAGATAGTTGTTCCTATAATCATTGTAAGTTTTAATAAGATCTTAGTTATATACTAGTAAAAGCAATTAAAGCCATTTATCGATGTATCTAACGCCTTGACAGGCTCGTATGGAGTCAAGATACATTGTAACAATCTTGTTGTGCCCAACAGGGTCTATAATGATATATGTATATGTACCATTATAAAACACTTATACCTATTTACCTTTATAGAACGCAATAAATATATTGAATTGAATTTTTAAAACATTTTTTTTATTGTAGATAGATAGATACTCTTTATTGTACATCACACAAAACAAACAAATCACAGGAAAGTAAATACATGATGAATAGCACAATTTAGGCGGTCTTATCGCGATCTGGAAGCGATCTCTTCCAGACAACCTTCAGGTAGAGGAAAGTTGAATTAATATTGAGAGGGGGGGGGGGTGAAGAAAAATAAGTGGTGAATGGTGAAGTGTAGTTAAATAAAGCAGTGGAAATCCGTACATAGATTTCGAACGATTTCGAATTGTGCTGTGGTATCCTGCCAGTGAGCTACCACGGCTTCTTCATCTACTAAGTATCTGTGGTTAATCAATTAAAATAATATTTTTTTAGTCCAAATCACACTCTTTTGGGTGGCCTCGATTTAAAGCGCAAGCGCATTCAAACAGTAAGTGCACCGTTTATAAAAACAGATAATTAAACAAACGTGTGTTTTTATTATTACATAGCGTAATATCATCGATACCGCCTGCGCTAGCTTGATTTATGACGAAGAACAAGTGCGCTAGGGATGTGCTAAGTATCGATACAATTGTAGTTTATTTTATTTTTGTTTTTGATCTAGGTACACAAAAATTTACATTTGTTGTCTCTATTTGTTATGAATTTTCGCCAACAGCTAAGTACAGAGATTATCCATGTGTGGCATATTATATGTGACAGTATCCTGAAAGAGATTGCAGGCAGACAACATGTTTGTCCTATAATGTGGCATTGAGCCAAAATACTCTGTCTAAGCTAATTATAAAGTACTATCATAACATGTAAGATTTTGTGTATTACTAACCCATCCAAATCTTTGTTGTCTGAATAAATAAATGAATATAAAAATATGCCATTTTTTAAAGAATATAATATAGGTAATGACCTGATTAGTTTTAAACTTGTTAAAATGTAATAAATAAAAAACTAATTAAAGTTTCCAAAGCCTACATATGCTTTAAATTGAATAGTGCAAAATATTATTTTTAAAATCGAAAAGAAAAAAGAATTAAATTACGAGTGCAATTTATGCAAGTGAGACTTTTTTTTGAAGTCGTTCAAATATGAATTCAATTCAATTCAATATATTTATTGCGTTCTATAATGTTTCATAGGTGTTATAAATAAATTAAGATATTTTTTGCATTGTTAGTATTTACTTAGACAAAGTAGTCACGAACTAACTTTAGAAAGTAATAGGACAATAAGTATAATTTGATTGTAATAATCTAAAATAAATTAAATTTATTCATTCAAGTCATTTAAAATAAATTGACAAGAGAATTGACATTATCATCGACGCACACATCCCTAAAACCGTGACATGTGGCTCTTAATTATAACTCAACTTGTACGTAACTACAAAACCACTGAGCCGACAAAAAATCTAAAATAACTGTATTTTTAATCCCGATCTGGTTACTGAACTCGACAAAAAAGGTTTTTTTAACACACATGTCTACGAATGGGTTAAAATTTGAAGTTTTTTTTTCTGAAAAAGTGTCATTTCCATTTGAAATGGTGTGTTAGGGGTTAATTTAGTATTTTCAGACTGGTTTAAACCGTTTTTTGGGGTGAAAAGAAGTAGATGAGTAATAGTAGGACATATGGCAATGATTTGAACCGTTGTCATAAGATTTTTGGTTGACGCACGTGAGAAACTTTTTTATTTAAAGAACAGTTTTAGACATTCTAGTAAGATGTTATGTCTGTCTATATTAGGTAGAAGACAAAAGGTAAAAATAGACGGTGACTTCGGTTTTGCATCATCTTTGTGCATATTACAAAGACGACTTGGTCTTTAACGATGTTGCAAAATGTTTCTAAAATATTTTAAAACTAAGTTCTAACTTAATGGTTAATGAAATTGAGCTATTATTTATAGTTTTAGTGAATTGCCTGCTTACTTTTAGTTTTATTATTCTATTTTAGCAACTCTACCCTTGAATCTTTCATCATGATTGTGAACATGGTTAGTTTTAATAATTGTCGCAATATGCAGTATGCCGGGAACTGACGCGATGACGCCGCCATAGCAAATTAGCTTAAAGAGAAGGTCATTTGCAAATTACTGGACATTACTTTCCCTAACTTTACTATCTCTGTTTTTTGTAAATTGTTTTTGCGTAAGCGTATTATTTTTTAACTCTAGTTTGAAGGAAGATCAGATGTATTATCGTAATGTTTATGACTACCAACATATAATAAAAAATATGATACAATGAAAAAAAAATTAAGTAGGTAGGTATACAATTCTTAGGTAAGGGATACTTCCATTCAATAATTTGGTATGTTCAGTTCCAGAAAACCTGTATAAACTGACAAAAAACTGTGAAATGCCATCAACCATTTACAATTTTACAATCATCTATCAATATCAAATTGAGTAAGAACTTGCAGGGTTCATAACCTGTCAGGTTTTTTACCCTTAAAATTGGTAACCGTCTCTTATTGGTCGGTATTGGCGGTACCTCGTTCTTGCTTATTGATTGTTTTTCTCGAAAAAACTCCTTAATGTTGCTGATATTTAACGGTTTAAAGTTTGTTTTATCGCCAATGTTGAGGCTCTATGTGTAAGGCTCGACTGTGCGGTGGTGGTAAATGAGAAGTCCGGATACTGATGAATAACTTTACTGGTGCACCAATATAAATATATAATCAATTTAGATGGTAGTGAGTGGTCGGGAAGCGCGGCGGGTGACGACTGCCGGATTTACATCGTGTCCTGTAACTGCGAACTGCGAATAATGCGAACGTCGAGCCGCTACAGTACCTACCTACGGCGTTTCTTTATGAAGAAATAAATAAATCATAACCCAACTTCACTCTCCTACAGGTAAGTAACCACCACCGTTAATATAAATAGGTCTTCTTCATAGTTAACGAACTCATATTACACCTAGTACTAGTAACACGGACTATCTCCGAAACTGGAGGTCTACTACGAAAATGATTCGTTCGTTCGGACGTAGGTATGTATATATCAAACCTAATAAATTAAAATAACCTTTCTCTTGTGACAATCCATTAAAAAATATGATCATCATCATCATTTAAGCCATATGACGTTGTCTGCTGAACATAGGTCTCCCCCATTGACTTTCAGATTGGCTGGTTGGAAGCGGCCTGCATCCAGCGGCTTCCTGCAACCTTTATCAGATGGGGCAGAAAGGTTCTAGAATGGAGACCACGTAACGGCAACAGCAGTGTGAAAAATATGAACATCTAAAACTAGCCGGGTAGAAATACGATCCTATTTTCAATTATTCATAAATTGTCAAAGGTTTGAAACAAGTAGATGGCATTTTAATTTGTTAGGTTCATATCGAACGAACGAAAAATGTTCGCGGTACGCCTTCTGATCAATGATTACTTATTTACTTAAACTAAGAATAGGTTTAGCATAAGTTGACAAATCTTGTCGTGTCTTACAAAATGATGACACAAAATATACCTATGCTCACATTATGGCTGCTGACATTTAGTCAGAAAACAATGGCATGCAATAAGTGGAGAGAAGCGGTAGCCAATAAAAATATATACAAATAAAAATAGAATTAAAAAAATATTATAGACTAAAAAAGGAACGCATTGTTGCCGATTTTACTGATCCAAGAAAAATAAGGGTTGGGTCCCGTAATTTTTACGATACCCTAATATTTTGTTACCTTATTTTTTAATACTCGTATTACTGCAGGTAATACCTAAGGGTACTGACTAAACGGATACCGCAATTTAGGGTAGGTACCTTAAAAATTTCTGATTTTCTGCCCCTGATTTGAATTGACCTGAAACGGGAATCAAACCCGGTACCTACCCTTTGCGTTCCAGACGAGTCACTGCGCCACTCCAAAAATCTAATCGTGAAAGTACCTACAGTCAAAATGAGTTTCACGTGCAAGCATACTATCCCATATTTACAATACAATCCTTTTGAGTCCACTTCAGAAGCGATAACCGTGCTTCAAGGAAAGTTTATTTATATAGTTTTTTCCATTCCATGTGCGGTAACGTGTGGCACAATTACTCGCTGCCATTATTGTATTTATTTCTGTTTTATACACATGTGCGCGTGCGCCTCTTCGGCAGGGGTTACCAAGCGGGCCGCATTACTTTTTTCAACGTAATTAAGAGACTTTTATTTATTTATAAAGAAAATAATAATGAGCCAAGTAAAGAATTAACATTCCTGTGGTACGATGTACCATACAGTGTATTTTTTTCTTTATTATGGAAACAAACAGAATGAAAAAGTACACATAAACCTTAAAAATATAATTAAATAATCATTATTATCATCGTAATACACCAATCGCTCATAATTTTTTCCAGGAGCGTCTCTCAGCACACCCAGAATCGAACCAGTTTAGAAAGTATTGATTTTTAAAATAACCCGAACCGAGAATCAAATTATAACTCCAACCGGATTGTCAAATTATAGTACATTATCAGTGATCGGAATAGGTAGATTGATTTGATGTACTTTGGTAGTGCTAGCATAATATGGATGTCTTTTTTTTAAAAACTGATACAAAGAAATTCCGAAATCCGAGAGGCATGTCCATATTAACATCAATGTTTGAGATCATTAACCCCAAATCAATCTACCTATTCCGATCACTGTACATTATACAACGAGTAATATGCCATGACTGTGTCCTGACCTTCGTCTATGGTCCTGACTGAAATATGACTCTACCTTGATATGTACAGCAATATTTTAAAAAATGTTGTGCCTATTAAATTGTACAGGTTTTGAAATATAATATAGGTACAGACTGCCCGCTCTTGCCTAAATATTTAGGTTTTACACAATTTTTTGGATGTTTTAATCTGCTATCGAACAAATCAAAGATAATCGGTCCAACCGTTATTGACTTAAAATGGTGTAGTAACTAACCCGACTTTGTTTAATAATACTCAATAATACTCATTTATTCAGTATATAGGCCCTCTTCCGGGCACTTATACACGTCCCAAAATATAGCTTTACCCTACCACCGCTTCGGGACTACATATCGGCTGGTGATGAGAAGAAACGGCGCAACAAACTCAGTCACCTTTGTCAGCCTTTTTTACAAGAAATACAATTACAAGACATGAAGTAAGTGCGAGCTAAGCAGGTTAAGTCCATGCACTCTTGTCGTTCAAAAAATCGTCTACCTTATAATACCCTTTTTTCATAAGGTTTTTTTTAATGTGAATTTTGAACTCATGTACAGGTAGTTCAACAAGAGTCTGTGGAACTTTATTAAAAAAATTAATACATTTCCCCAAGAATGAATTACCAACTTTGTGAAGTCTGAAGCTCGGAACGGCAAGTTTATTTTTATTACGAGTATTTTATTGATGAAAATCACTTTTTAAGCTAAACAAACTTAGATTTTTTCGAACGTACATAATATTTTCAAAAATGTATTGAGAGGCTACTGTTAATATATTAATATCTTTAAAAATCTCCCTCAGAGAGTCACGAGGTCCAAGACAGTATATTGCACGTACGGCTCTTTTCTGCAACACAAAGATTGATTCAATGTCAGCAGCAGAGCCCCATAGCAGTAAACCATACGACAACAAACTATGAAAATAACTAAAGTATAAGTTTGATATATACAGAGATAACTTTCATTACATTAAATAAATATTATTAGGTATTTTTTAATGCGGTCCGCGGTTGGGCGCGCGGGGTGCGCACGAGTGTGTTAATTTCGTATACCACCGCGATGGTCAGCGCTTCTCAAACTACTACTTTCACTATTATTACCTGAGTAAAACATTTGTAAAGTAAAGGTTGCAGGAAGCCGCTGGATTTTACCCGCTTCCAACCGGTCAATCTGGAAGTTACTGGGGGAGGCCTATGTTCAGCAGTGGACGTAGTAGCGGTAGGTGAAATGATGATGATAATGAAAAGATTTACGATTTTTTTATAAACTAGACAAACTACAAGAAATAACCAAAATACCTACCCACAGAATTTTATGAAAGATTTATTTTTTTTTTTTTTTGAATACGGGAATAAAGTAAGTATATAATTTTCACGTAAGGTACTTCATACTAATACATCTGTAAAGGTACTCATTGAGTTTATATTTTTATATGGAAAATACTGACATCTAAAAAATACCCTTTTTATAAGATCGTCAATTTAAAAAGAAAAACACTTCATTATCTTATTCGTTATCACGTTTTGTATGGGAAACTTATTATTTTGTGGGTACACAATTCAATTTAAATAAATACTTGTAGATGAAAAGTGAATTTTCTCCTTACATTTTTTTTTCTAATCGTGAAGGGTCAGGGCTAAAAGAAAACGAGGATTGCAGAGTAAAAGTTAGATATATATTTGCGACTAAGATGATACATCGAATGTGGCGCCAATAGAAGTGAGTGAGAGAACATATCTTACATTAATGTCAGTTTGACGTCTCTGGATACGTTTTATTATACTATCAAAATAGCGCACAATGTTGCGTTTGGTTTTACAATCCAACAAATCGACTACGCACTATATTAACAGTTTGAGAAACACAGTCCTAAGACAAGTGTAAGCGTTTCCCGCGTTCGTGTCTTGGCCCAGATCTAGCCAACAATACTGACGTAAATCATCATACTAAACTCGTCTAGATCATTAGCGGAATGAAAATTCGTACATTTGCAATTGGGTCATTTTTTACAAGTGTTAATTATAGTTTCATTGATGATTGTCTATGATATATTTAGGTGGTATAAAAGTGGATTGATCGATGGCTTGATTTGTATTTTTATGGATTGAATAAACTAAAATTTAATTAAAAAAAACAATTATTTATATATTTACATCGATGAAATGTATATGTTGGCTATGTTCACCCTAAACCAACTTAGAAAAAAATGTTTTCAGATTTTTCCCGAACCGAATATACGGTGTTAGATTTTTTAAAATATCACATACATTGCTCTGACTTTGTGTTACAGAAATCAGAAACAACGACGTTACCACAACAGCCAGACCCGAGACAACATAGAAAAGTATTTTTTCTACATTGACCGACCGGGAATCGAACCCAAGACCCTGAGGTCTTGAAGGGTTTGAAGCTAGCGACACCAAGTCCGGTATGCTCACCTCTCGGCTACAGAGGTCTTATAACACAAGAAGTAGTGGTAAAGGTATGTATCTGACGGTCTGCAAGAGCATACCAAACAAGAAAATTATGTACGTTGACTTCATTTTTAACATTAGGTACCCGACGGATAAGCAAGCTAAAGTGACAGTGGGCAGGGCACGTAGAACTTACGACGATGGTGGGACAGCAAGGTTCTAGAATGGAGCCACGTACCGGCAAGTGCAGCGTAGGACGTCTACCCACAAGGTGGACAGACGACCTGGTAAAGGTTGCGGGAAGACGCTGGATTCAGGTCGCTTCCAACCGGCCAATCTGGAAGTCATAGGGGGAGGCCTATATTTAGTAGTGGCTATTCTATAGATGAAGTGATGAAGAATTTGAAATAACATTCGATAGTTAGTGTATATTTTATGGTTTATAGACATTATGTTTAGATAGAATTAAGCCACCGAAATTAATTAAAGTTTCATATTCACTAAAAACATTATACCAATGTTACTAAGAATTTAAATAGTACTCCATTTGCACGCAAAATCGCATGCTAAGCTAGTCTTGCAACCCGCCACACATGTCACCCATAAGTGCATTAAAACAAAACGGTGCATGCGCGTTCATATCATTGCCTTTTTGTAAATAGACGTTTGGACGAAAAACAATAAGAGCGCAGGATATTGTTGTTTACAAATAAAAGAGTTTGGATAAACGTAAAGTGAGAGGGACTCGAGTTATTATTTTTAAAGTTTTCAGTTAGGTATATTTAGTGACCGTATTCATTATTGTAACGGCGATTGATATTTGAAAATCGAATTTAAATTTGAAATTTCGTGACTGGCCAAACAATAACGGGAAATCCACATTTTTTTTGTTATATTACCTGTACTACAAATATGTCTTTAAATTCAGGATTATATAGAAACTAGCTGTTGCCCGCGACTTCGTCTGCGTGATCTTTAGGGGTATGAAAAATAGATGTTGGCCGATTCTCAGACCTACTCAATATGCTCACAGAATTTCATGAGAATCGGTCAAGCCGTTTCGGAGGAGTACGGGAACGAACATTGTGACACGAGAATTTTATATGTAAGATGTTATTAATTGTTTTTGATTGTTTTTGCGCTTTGAATATGTTTTAAAACTAACAAATGAATTTCAATAATGCTTATTTATCAACCGACTTCAAAAAAGGAGGAGGTTCTCAATTAGACTGTATGTTTTTTTTTTTTTTGTATGTTTGTTACGCGATTACTCCGCCAATTATGAATCGATTTTAATAATTCTTTTTTTGTTTGGTAGATCATACTTCAGAGGTGGTCCCATATAAATTTTATCGAAATTGATTTAGAACTTTTTGAGAAAATCAACAAATATATACCCAGATAATATTTTGGTTGTGGTTCTTGTTACCTATCTTCGACAAATATGAGCCGATTTTGATGATTTTTGTTTTATTGAATAGCTTATACTTCAAAGATGCTATGATAAGAGTTTGAAAAATAAAAATCACCCCTAAGGGTAGGAAAATAGGGGATGAAATCGGTGTTCAGCAGTTAGATTAGGATTTATCACTGAAAATAGATGAAATAAGTAAATTTTATTAAAAAAAATAAAACCGACTTCAAAACACTGAAATGCTTAAAATAATCCTAACACTAAGTACCTAATCAGTTACTTTTGGAGTCGGTGCAAACAAAAACATTGAATCTCTCATCGGCTGGCACCGACTCCAAAAGTATCTGATTAGGTACTTAGTGTTAGGATTATTTTAAGCATTTCAGTGTTTTGAAGTCGGTTTTATTTTTTAGTAGGTAAACAGGCCCTGTTGTGGGTACAAAACACGTTACAATATAATTAATATATTATGAAGGGCTTTGCCCTACAAATCCTTCATCTATTTCAGGGACTGGTGCTGCGAAGAAACGCCGCAAGAAACCCTGTCACCTTTATTACAGGGAATAGTTACAGGTTTTTAGCAAGTGCGTGCGAGGCAGCTTATGAAGCCCATGCAATCTTGTCGTCATAAATCTATTAATTGTTTAATAAATAACTGTAACAGGCACTGGAGGAGGCCTATGTTCAACAGTGGTCGTCCTATGGCTGAAATAATGATGATAATAAATAAAAAAAACGCAAGACAAAACACTTTCTGGTCCCAAAGTAAAGAAATTATCATCCCTGTGATACGTAGGTCACACTATAAGTTTTGCGTAACTTAAAAAACAACATGTTATAACCAAAATATTATATTTATTGCTTTTCAAAATACTCTCCTTTACATTTTAAACATTTTTTCATGCGATCGAACCATTTTTTAAAACAGGAGGACCACAGATCTGAAGGCATGTTTTCTACGTGCTGATTGAACGCTATCACTGCCTCTTCGGAGTTGGTAAAAGTAAAACCTCTCATCAAATCTTTGATTTTGGGGAAAATACAGCGAGCGAGCATACCGGACTTGGTATCGCTATCCCTGAGGTCCCGGGTTCGATTCCCGGTCGGCCAATGTAGAAAAATAACTTTTCTATATTGTCTCGGGTCTGGGTGTTGTGGTACTGTCGTTGTCTCTGATTTCTATAATACAAGTGTTTTGGCTACTTACCATAGAATCAGAGCAATGCATTTATTTATTATTTATCATAAATTTACAATGTATTTTATAACAATTTTGTAAATAAAAAGCATTCCTTTATAAGTGATAAGTATAAGTGAGTGAAAGAGACAAAAATATACGCTAAATACGTTTGCTTTGTCAACATAAATTATATTTTCTTTTTATCTTGCCCTCTTGCAGGTAGGTATTGTTAATTTGTTTTCGATATTACACAGTCAACACTTGTAACCTTTGGAATCCACGCAAAATCGATACATCTTATACGTTTCCTAGGAAAACACACGTGTAGATCATTATCTTCTATTTACTCAATAAATAGGATAGTCACCCTTTGATAACAACATTGTGCGCGCGACCTCAATGTGTGCCATTGAGGTCGCAACCCTAAACTTTATAGCGACTTGCATATCATTGATTTGTTTATGAAATGAGAGCATCTCGATGGTGAAGTAAACTCTGTGGATATAAAAGTATGAAAACATACACGGTAACGGTAAATTAACGTTGGCTTTGAAGCCGAAAAATTTTGCCTGCTCAAATTTTAATGTAAGGCATAGATCGAAATCTCAAAAAAAAATCAATTTCCTAATTCATGACAACTGATAGGCCATTTTGTATGCGGAAGTGTTTTTTTTACGATCTTATACGAGTGTACTTCAAATACGGGGAAAAAACTAAATTATCATTTGAATTAAATTGTTATTAAACTGCGAGACTCGATTCATGAACTGTTTATAATTATGTATCTAGAAATTTGACAGAAACCCTCACCCTCAGTAGGCTAGTTTGACTCGAGCTTGTCCGGTATTGTTTTTTTTAGAGATTTCACATTCATATCTCATATTGGACAACATCACATACTTTGCTCTGACCTATTATAAGTAGCTTAAGCACTTGTGTTACAGGAATCAACACATCTACAGTACCACAACACCCAGACCCGCGAAAATATAGAAAAGTATTTTTTCTACATTGATTGACCGGGAATCGAACCCGTGACCTCAGAGATAGCGACACCAAGTCCGGTATGCTCACCTCTTGGCTACGGAGGTCGTCGAAGAAGAAGAAGAAGAAGAGAGAAGGAAGGAAGAAGGAGAGAAGAAGAGAGTGTTGCTGCGTTGCAAGCAATTATGTATACGAGTACATTTATCAAAATAAAAAAAATACAGATGCGCTTTTGGAAAAACTTCTATTAGCTTTGTAAAATACAAAATTATACACGTAAAATGTCTAGGTATAGGTACTAATACCATTTTAAATGTAAACTGAAACTAAAACATCCTCTTTAATCTTGTCATTTAAATTTATTTCGTAACACATCAAAGTATTTAGAAACTAAAAATACACACAAAAACTTGTAGAAAGCACTTGCAGCGAATGTGTAAAAACTTATACGTCGTTAAACCCGTCGTCGGCTAAAAAAAGATGCGCCCGAGCCGATGTTTTCATAGATGAGTGTCATTTTTTTCGATTTCGTAAGCGGTTCAATCGGTAGCACGATTAGAGCCCAGATGCACTTGAGTACTTATACAAATAAAAAAACTTAATAAAGGCATATCTAACAATTGATAAAAAATATGTAAATGCTGTCATCTATAGTTTGAAACAAGCTTTTTATAATTTGTCTTTTTTTTTACTTTTAACAAATTGATGATATTCTAAAAAAGATTCCTTGATTTTAAAAATTTTGAAATCTTTAAGTATTTGTGATGTCAATAATACTTACATAAAATAATAAAAAAAGTAAATCTGAGCAATAGATTATGAATGATTCATTAGTTGGAAAAATAATTCAGTTAGATCCATTCGATGAGTGAAGGCTGCCTGAAAATCGGGTGGCTTAACATTATCCACAGATGTTATGGACATATTTTGCAAAAAAAAAAAAAGATTTTGTAACTCTAATTTTGAGTTAACTTTACGTCCATTTTGGGTTCTAACTAGAAATTAAAATGACAAATGAATCAATAAAACCTGCTCTAAAGGGATTACGTACGGCGCCAAAAAGGAGTAAACTTTACCACTTTGACAATATTTGATTAAGTTGAACCTTATTTACTTGTTTTAAGAGTGAAATCGAAGTTAGGTAAGCGTACAACTATTTTGGTCTCACATTACACCATGTGTTACGGGTTTCAGTATTTTTTTTCGCTATCCCGCGTTATCCCGACACTTATTCCTGATCCAGTCTTTACAGAGTGCGGTTGTGGTCCCGTTTTTCAAATTGACAGTTCGCGCCAAAAGTTGTGACGTTTGTGATAATTTTTTAAGTTTTGATTGGTAAGTTGTTTTTTATTTGTTTTTTTTAATCCACCCTGGTTTTTAAGGTTTTATTATTGTTTCTTTGCTAGACTTGTAAAACCAAAGAGCAAGGGAAAAGATTAGGATATGATTTAAATAATAAAAGTTTACTTATATATTTTTTAAATTATTTTCTGTTAGTTTTTGAAAGTCATACATTCTGCAAGTGTTGTTTTTATGTGGCAAATACCTTTTGCGTTGAGCTAGCAGCAAAGGTCCAATCCCTAGCTAGCAGCAAAGGTGTGGTTGTACAAATAAAAATATCTTCTTCATTATTTTTTTACGTACCTAATATGACTTGTCGTAAAAATAATCATTTTTTTGTTAGGTATTCATAAATAACTATTGATAAGAATAGTTAGTTATTGTGTTAAATCAATCATGCATGCAGCTATGAAAGTAAAAGCCTTAAAGTGATTGAGAATGTGAGACACCTAATTCCCAAGGAAACATTGTAATTTTTAAGAATATTTTATTTACGTAGGTTTTTTTTCTTAAAGTAAGTAAATATGGCTTATAACCTGTTTTTTAAAGGTTTTTTTTTGTTTTGCGGTCAATAGTGTCACTGATACCAGTTTTATTAAGATGTACAGTAAAAAAATCATATTATGCAAGTGTATAATTTTGTTTTTAATTATGTACCTACTGTTGATGTTTACAGAAAGTACAATTTAGTAGGACGGTAGTAGGCTTTCCTAACATTAGGTAAACAACAAAAATAAAAACTAGAACTCCATTGAATAACAAATAAAAAAGACAACTGTGAGACGAGTTTGTACTAAGGATGGCGTAAGGCGTTATGGAATCTTAAGTGAGCGAGTCCGTCTTTTGACCGATCATTTAAAAAGCTGGATTCGTTTATAGCATGTAATAACTTCGGAGTTTCTAGTGGTGGTTTGACTATAAAAATACAAACAGTACCTATAATCACAGTCTAGATAAATACTTAAAATGGTAAAATTTTATCATTCGCATGCATTTTTTAAAATATCGTTAAAATATTATCTTATATATAAAATTCTCGTGTCACAATGTTCGTTCCCGTACTCCTCCGAAACGGCTTGACCGATTCTCATGAAATTTTGTGAGCATATTGAGTAGGTCTGAGAATCGGCCAACATCTATTTTTCATAGCCCTAAAGACCACGCACACGAAGTCGCGGGCAACAGCTAGTATATATATATAGATTAGAATTTTGTATATATATATATATATATTATATATAAGATATATAAAATTCTAACAGAAAAACATGTAAACCTTCAAACTACAAAAAACTGTAAACGCAGGCCATCAACCTCATAAACATAATCATTAAGATATTCAGAACCATATTTAAAAATCATTGAACTCTCATCACAATACATATGAACTACTAAAAGCAATTACTCGTAATTAACAATCCAACTGTTTTCCTGTATTTTTTGCAAATTAAAAAAATACTTCCTACCATTAATAAGATAGCAACAGAACACGTGGCCTCAACGTGTAATAATAAGGAGAAATAATTAAATTTATAATTCGCAGATGCTCAAGCCACGCGTTACGGGATCGAGAGAAAGTTTATTTTTGTAATAATAGCAAAACCACATGTGCAAACCACCATATGTACCAGCACCTCTTAGACTACTGAACCTTAGGTAAATGAACTTAGCAATATGGCCGACTATGATATCATGCCGTGCTACGATGAAGACGAATTGTTTCAAGACCGGAACGACAGCGTCACAGACCTTCACGCCTATTACATGACTCAATTCAATCTTGAATTAGAACATGGAAATAAAAAGAAAGTTGACCCTTTTAAATATGGAGTCGAAGAAAGCTTTGACTTTGAGTCCTTAGATAATTGGACTAACACTAATAGCAACTTAAATGATTTCGAAAATATCAATAACGTAATTGATAGTGATATGAATGATCAGAATATCAAAGAAGTGCTATTAGATCTAGATAGCATCGAGTTCGAAGAAAATGATCTTACTGATACTCAAAATATCAAGGTCACTGAAAATAAACATTTAAACACAAACGATTACATAGATGACGAGTCTTTGATTGACGAACTTTGCAGAGAAGAAGGAGAAACTTGCCGATTAACGCCTGAAACATTTAACGGAGAATACTTATCTCCAACCACAAATGATAAAAATCTTTTACCCTCTATAGAGACTGTGTTTTCTAAAAGATATTGCTACAATAACACAGACGATCAAACACAAAATGTTATCAATGCAAATGAGACAGTCATTCCAAACAACGATCTAGTGATAGAAAATTTAGATCACTATAGTTATCCGAATAATATACTCTACAATTTGGATGCTGAAAAGCAATACATATTACCAGATACACCTACTAGTTGTACGGAATTTAACTTCGACAGTAGCAACCGAAAAGTATCAGTCTCTGAATCTATTGAAAGTGACGTGCAGAGTTCCAGTTATTACGATGAAAATTCTGAGACCTTTGATGAAGAAGATCTGTTTATAAATTTAGATGATTTTGGTCTACATTTTGAGAATGAAAATGAAGAGTATCCACCCGAAAAAACACAGGATGAAACGAAAGTAGAAAAGGAAAAAAATCAAGGTAAATCATATAGATTTTGAAAAAAATTACTGCTATTAAATTTGTAGGATTGTTTTTTTAGAAAACAAATCGATTAAGTATAATTTAAAATTCTTATTGTTTCAGGTGAAAGAATATGCCTATGGGAACAATGTTACGAAAGATATCCAAATCAAAACACCTTGGTTGAGCACATAGAAAGAGCCCATGTCAACAGCTATAAAGGTAGGTTACAAATCATCTACATATTTTCCGTTTTTAGTTAGGTTAACAAGTAAGAAGACAATCTCAAAAAGGCGCGCAAGCGCGATGAACGAGTGGGAAAAACTACACCACTCTTAATCTTGCTGCTGACGTGCTGTCGATTTTGTATCAAAATCTTGAACTTGAAAAAGATTGAACTAAAACTTAGTTTTACATACTGTTCAATTTAGGCTGTGATTGCTTACAATACACACACACCACACCAAACCCCTCTTCTACTCCACCTGGGTCTAATACTGTTCAGTTTTTTTTTTTTAGTTTAGAAATTTGAATTTTAAATAAAAAATGGAATTCAGGGTAAAGTTTTTAGTTCTCTGTTCTTGTCGTAGGCGACGAGTTTAGCTGCCTCTGGCGGGAGTGCGCGCGCGCACGCAGGCCGTTCAACGCGCGCTACAAGCTACTCATACACATGAGAGTGCACTCCGGACACAAGCCTAATAGGTGCCATGTAAGTATCTACCAACCAGTATTATTCTATTTAGTCCGTCAGCTAGATTATCAAAAAATATTGGACCCATATTTTGTCTTTTGTCAATCAAACAAAAAATTGCGAAGATCAAAGTGAGCACGTGACGTCACGCCTTGCTAAAGAGTGACGTTACCCGAAACTTTAGCGGGCTATATTTTCATCATTTTTTGTTTGATTGAGAAAAGAAAAAATACGTGTCCAATATTTTCTGATCCAGCTGACATACTAATTAGTTTTTTTTTAGGAAACTAGCCCATTATGTGGTTACAAGGTTTTCTTTGATTTACTGGACACCAGTATAGTACAAAGCGGTAGTACCAAAAATATATATTTCAGGAAATGTATAAGTACTCATGTACTAATTATACAACTATGTGTGTCTATTTTTAAAAAAACGGCTGCCGTTAAAAGTAAAACTGTCATTACCAAGACATCATAATATGATTGTATGTTTTGACAAGTCGAGATTATGTTATCGAGGACAGAGATTCTAGTAATACCCCCACAACTCTAAATCGGTCCACATAATATTTAGAAGTTATAATATAACAATAATAAAAAAAATATTTCACAATCATACCAATTATCTAGCCCCAAATTAAGCAAAGCTTGTACTATGGCGGCTAGATAACGGATAAACATACTTAAATACTTTTATAAACATCCGTGACATAGGTACAAATGCTCGTGCTCATCACACAAACATTTTGCCCCTTGCGGGATTTGAACCCGCAACCGCTGGCTTTGTAGTCCGGAGCGCGTACCACCACACCAGACGGTCGTCAAAGTTAAGTTATATTTAAATGGATCATCATAGAACCTGAAAACGCTTCCTCCTAGCCGTCGAGCACATATAGAGCAGCAACACGACTTTTCTCAGATTTTTCTCCGAAACACGTTAGTGATTTTTCACTTACATTTAGTATGAAATGACAAATCCTGTGTCTTTATATGGGCGATAGTTGCGCCCATATAAAGACAGTATAGTACAGATTTAAAAATGACTGTCGAACCAATCATAGATAGATAGATAGACATGTTTAAACCTTTAATTATTTAATTTTATTTAACCAAAAGACACAGTTATGTACAATCAGGCGGCCTTATCGCCAAAAGCATTATAATCAATCATATGACATTTCTACTCTAGCTTTCACTCAGTCGATGAATATTATAATTATTCCTTCAGACTTATTTTGCCCATTATTATTTTTTCATTGCGACTTATTTGATTGAAAATGAAATTAATTTCTATAATGATCATCAAGTTTAAAAAATAGAATTATAATTATAAATGTTAATATTTGTTTACAAGGTATTGCCTTCCTAGCATGAGCACTAAAACACGATATGATATCATATGATATAGCGATATAACGACACCAACTGCAAAAATTGATAGATATAGCCGCCATGTTGAATCGCCGTGTCGGTCCCGATCACGCCTGCTAGTATGGGGCTCGACACGTACGAGTCTCACTCGGCCGGGTCGAGGCGACCGCTAGCGGGGCGGACCTAGGCTGTGCGCCTTCAGCGCACGCCACAACTGCCCGGGTTAAGCTGACGAATGTCTTCCTCAAAGGCACTCAGCGATAGGTCCGTCCATTAAAAAAAAAAAGCCGTGCCGGTGACGTCACTTAATATTATGTCCACTGTTTCGTCAAAAATTCAAAATGGCGGCTATATCTATCATATTTTTACAGATGGTGTTGATATTATATCGCTATATCATATCATATCGTGTTTTGGTGGTCATGCTAGGAGGGCTGGTGTAATGTGAGAAGTATTTCTATTTGTACGATCTTTTGCACTACATTTTAAGCAAATAAATGATTATCTTATCTAGAACTTTGTCCTGACCTAGTCGGGCTCAGGGTACGCTTGACCATGATCTAAGAACCTATAGATACGGCAAGGCTACTCTATTTAATACATTTGGAGCGATTGCTATCAGATCTCCACATATTTTTTTACTATGGCCACAAACCCTGAAAACATATTGTATTCATTACCGTATTTTTCCGAGTCCCACTCGCACTGACCAGTTTTTTTCCCTTCTGTCTCTTTTTCTTCTTTTTGTAAATATTTGAAACCAAAGTGATCACTTTTCAACCGATTTCAATAAAGGAGGAGGTTCTCAATTCCACTGTATGCTTTTTTTTGTTGTATGTATGCTACGCGATTACTCCGCCAATTATGAATCGATTTTGATGATTCTTTTTTTGTTTGGTAGATAATATCCCATATAAATTTTATTGAAATTAATTCAATGCTTTTTAAGAAAATTAACAAATAATATAAACCCAGATAATGTTTTGGTTCGTGGTTCTTGTATCTATGTTACCCAATATCTTCGACAATGTAAACCGATTTTGATGATCCTTTTTTTATTAACTAGCTTATTATACTTTATAGATACTATGATAAAAATTTGCGGGGAAAAAATCATTTCTAAGGGTGGAAAAATAGGAGATGAAATCGGTGTTCAGCAGTTAACTTTTTTTTCACTCTTATGATTTGTTTTGATTAGGATTTATTACTAAAAATAAATGTAATAAGCAAATTTTATTGAAAAAAATATATCTTCAAAACAATAAAACGCTGAAAATAATATTACAGTTCTAACTATAAAAAAAATATCTTCAAAAGAATAAAACGCTGAAAATAATCAGTTACTGGAGTCGGTCCTAGCCGATGAGAGTTTGAATGTTTTCGTTTGCACCGACTCCAAAAGTAACTGATTAGGTACGTGTTAATATTATTTTCAGCTTTAAAGTGTTTTGAAGTCGTTTTTTTTATAACTAAAATGTATCTAGTACAATATCTATACTAATATTATAAAGCTGAAGAGTTTGTTTGTTCGTTTGTTTGAACTTGCTAATCTCAGGAACTACGCATTCGAATTGAAAAAATATTTTTGCGTTAGATAGTCCGTTTATCAAGGAAGGTTATATGTTATATAACATCATGCTACGACTAATCAGAGCAAAGCATCAATGAAAAATGTTAAAAAACGGGAAAAAATATTCCTTTTGAGAGGTTCCGTTGCGTGCGCTGCGTAAACGGTAAAAGTTACGCAAAAAAAATCAAAGACGGAATTGTTTCCTTTTAAGTGTTAAAAAAGTGCCGTGTGGGGACGGCCTTAAAGAATACACTTCTCCACCGCCAACAGGAGGCGCGTCGTAAGAGGCGACTAATTCCTGTAGCACTAGACGGGCAGCAGCGACTTCGAGCGAAATCTTATAAAAAACTGCACTTGCCAACCCTGCCTGCTACCAGGCGTGGCGAGTATCGGCAATCCTCCCGGTGATATCATTGGGGGAGGCGCCTTTTGTACAGCAGTGGACGCATCTTATGGCTGAAATGAAGTGTTAAAAAAGTCTGTGACAGCATATGTCTATCTTTTATATATGTATATCTTTCTTATGGTGATCTAACTTATTGTAAAATAATCCATTATTTGGTCGTTGATATAAAGGCCGAACTCCACGCGGACGAAGCCGCGGGCGGAAGCTAGTTGCTTATACAGCCCAATTAAAATTTTAAGTAAAATCTATGAGATACATTCGGCTTACCAACTTGACATCTTTATCAGCACCCTGGCTGCGGGAAGGCGTTCTCCCGTCTCGAGAACCTGAAGATCCACATCAGGTCGCACACGGGCGAGCGGCCGTACACCTGCCCAGCCCCTCACTGCAGGAAGGCCTTCTCCAACTCTTCGGACCGGGCGAAGCATCAGCGGACTCATTTCAATGCGGTAAGACTTTCTACTCTACTTATAGTTACCTCTTCTGTGACACCTTTTTACGTCTGATGATCTGCAAGGGGAAAACTAGACTTTCAGTAAATACTGTGGTCCATCATTATTTAACAAATGACGGTAACTACTGGGCGTGTAAATTCATTTTAGTTTATTGTTGGATGTCAAATCACGGGTTTTCACATTTTGGAATACCAACTGGATTCTGGTCAAGTCAGTTTGTGTTGAATTCTGACATCTATTAATATCATATTAGTAAATAATTCTTCCGTACGTATGCTTGTCACCTAACTCCTCCGAAACGGATGGACCGATTTGAAATAAATTTTGTGATTTTTTATTTTTTTATTTTATTTAAATTCAATTGCACACTCCACTAACAGCTTATAGCCAAAGCGTGGAGTGAGCCAGTTACAGTTTTATAACATTTTTTACAAACACACATACTATCAATATTAGCCTAAAAAAGTGATGTTTCAATTGGTGGAAACCTGCGGATGGTTTGAAAACACAATTGGACCGAGTCCAGGTGGCGCTGCAATCGGGGTTCTAGATTTATTTTATTTGTGTGTAGGTATTTGAGTGGATAGTTTAGATCACAATGGGACCTACTAGATAGCACTGCAATCAGGTTCTCGGAATGTTTATCTTTTACTAACTAATTTGGACAAGACAATGTCTGCCAAGAGTCAAGACTGCTAGTGTATACTAAAAGACTTCAAACTTTTTTGTATGGAGCCTGAGATCTCATGTTTTATTTTACTATTTCAGAGACCCTATGCCTGCGGAGCTGCCGGCTGTGGTAAGAGGTACACAGACCCCTCCTCTCTCCGAAAACACGTCAAGTCCCACCCTCACATCGCGAACACACCCAGGACCTGCATAGCCCCATCCAGACCCATCAGGAAGCCGGATTATGAACAGCTAGTACCCAGTTCTCCAGCTAAACTGGCAACATTGAGGTCTATACGAGACAAGCTTACTGTGCCTAGGATGCAAATGATGTAAAGTTGCAGTTTCTGAGAACCACAATCGTAGTCATGACGTCATTATTTATCAACTTGTCTACGTAATAAAGACGAGCAATGTGTTATGTCTACGATATAATTATTCGCCCTGACTTCGCACGGGTAATTGTCGTAGCCAGCCCCCCTAGCATAATCACTAAAACATGATATGATATAGCGATATATCGACACTAACTTTTAAAATATAATAGATATAACCGCCATGTTGAATTTTTATCGAAATAGCAATCATAACATGTGCCGTCGATTCAACATGGCCGCTATATCTATCATATTTTTAAAGTTAGTGTCAATATATCGCTATATCATATCGTGTTTTGGTGGTCATGCTAGGGGGGCATATCTTAGAATTTATCACTTCATGATGAGTCCGAATATTTCATAAAATGGTGCAAAAAGGGTAATTTACATGGCAATTCTAACAACTACGAATTAATATCTCTTTAATTTGTGCAAGACCACAAAAAGAGAGATTTATTTATTCTATCATATTTGTGGATGATCATCATTACGTTATCAAGAGTGTTAAAAGTTCAATTAGATTTTAGATTTGTAAAAAAAAAGCTCAATTTGAAGACTGAAGAAATCAAAATTGGCTCAATTAGGTAATTTAAGAACGGTTTGTGTTAAAAACACAAAAAAGTCTTTTTAGGCCGTACTAAAGTTACTAGTAACAAAGTTCTTTTGTTTTTTTAGTCCGATAGTTATTTGCAATGTAAATATTTTATTTAAAAAGTATTGTTTTAAAACTAGATTTAAGTATATTATAAATAATGTATTAAATAATAAGAGGTTCTTGTGTCTAACACAGATCTCTAATAAAAGACATTAAAGTTTTTTGTAGGTAGGTATTTCGTTCATAATATATTATAATAAATGGTGGAGAAACGTAATAGTGCCCACTTCCGGTCTTTACAGATTTTTTATTCAGTACAGAATAATAAAAAATAAGCTGTTAAAATTATGGGGTAATGTTATTCAGTAGCCATATTTATTAAGTATGTTAACAAAATTATTTTATTCTTTTTTAAAGCCGATTCTAAGGAGGATATTTTGATGTTTTTTTTTATTGTTTTTAAAATTACTTGCACTAGGTATTAATGTATAGTGCGAAAATATAAACAACATCGAAATCGCAAATAAAAATTTGATTTAACGTCACATATTATGATCTGCTGTTTTGATTAAAATTCGAAATGGCGGCTATATCTATCATATTTTTAGAGTTGGTGTCGATATATCGCTATATCATATCATATGTCGTGTTTTGGTCGTTAAGCTCAGGGGGGACACAGGACAGGCCTCACCTCAACTATGAGGTAGTTTTGGATACTCCACCACGTGGATTTTGCACCTATATTTGCTCAATTAATTAAGAAATAATTGTATTATACTAACTAGTTGTGATTAAGAAAAAATAGTTAAATACAGTACCCGGCGGTAAATATTGCACATCGACCTTTGGAAAGAGACAATCGGCTAATTTCGGCTACGTATAGCGTTATCTGTGTCGCACACTACCATTTGTTGATACTACATAGAGTTGTTAAAACCCCAAACTATTTTGATTATATTTTAAATAATTTCGTTAGTATATTATACATATTGTTAGTTTTACAGCTCTATATAGTTAACGCGGGAATCAAAACAAAACAACAATAAAGTACTTAGTTCTGAATTCAAATTCTGATAAACGATCAATCTAATAATTGACGGACATGGAAATCAGCATTCGTTTGTATTCGGAAATGCGATGATTGCCGATGTGCATTATTTACCTGCAATATTTTTTACTGTACTTAGTTTTTAACTGCAAATTCTCATTTTGATATGAGTATGTACAAACGGCTCGCTTTCCAAAGAATCTCCTATATTATTTAAGATTTTTCCATGTTAATAAGATCTCTTAATTAGGAGTGCCTAGATATAGTCTAGGTGGTTTAGTTAAGGCAGTTACTGTCGTTAAAATTTTACTTCCATTTTAGTTAAAATATGCTCAAATTAATCGATATTATAGTTTATATGAGACAAAACCCATGTTGTTTTTGGTTATTTTACCCTATACCTAAACCTGCAAACTCATGTATCTACAAAAACATATTTCAGTAAGTTACCTTACCATATTGACTACAAAGCCAGCGGTTGCGGGTTTGAATCCCGCAAGGGGCAAATGTTAGTGTGATGAGCACAAGCATTTGTACTTAATTCATGGATGTTTAGAAGGTATTTAAGTATGTTTATCAGTTATCTAGTCTCCATAGCTCCACAGTGCAAGCTTTGCTTAGTTTGGGGCTAGACAATTGGTTTAACAATTTATTTAAGTATTTATATTACCTGTAGTCCGTACATACCTATATGTATATATAATAACCGTAGTACGGATTTCTAATAGGTAGAAGGTTGACAACAACTGTAATAATTAGAGACGCGTCATGTGTCTCGAAATCGAACCGAATACAATTTAAAAAAAAAACAGGTAAATAACAATTTTGATATTTTGTCCCACAACTACTACTACGAGTATGTTTATTGGCAAATAAATAAAACTATTCTATTCTATTCTTAATAATGACACAATTCTCCTTACATAACTCTATGGAACTTTTAAAAAAAATTCGATGTCAAAGTGTTTTTTTTTAAAATCAGCCATAAGGAAGATATAGATTTAGGTCTTTTAAATATGATTTAAAACACTTAGGAACAAGTAGAGAAATATATGACGCCATGCAAGAACTAAATGGTAAGAGTTAAGACAAAATATCGTAATTAAACAGTGCGTCATGACAACTAATTTACTTAAGGCGCGTGGTTAGTCGCCAAAATGTAAACTAGCATGTGGTTTCAAAAAAAACGAATGACTGAAAAAAAATAGTAAAAAAAATATATTTAATTACACTATGCTAAGATTCTTAAAAACTACACATTTTGAGCAGAGCATTTATGTTTCTAGTATCTACTTTCTATCCTGCTTTGATATTGTCAACTGGTCATTGTTGGTCACGATATTTCCTGGCATGTATCAAGTATCATTTTATGTATACAGGATGTAAAAAGGTGAAATAAAACTTTAAGGGGTTCTTCTACGGCTAATTTACATCAACTTTTTCTATGGGACCAACATCGAAATCGCAAAAAAAATTTAGCCGTAGAATAACCCCTTAAAGTTTTATTTCACCTTTTTGTTACACCCTGTATATATGTATGTATATTGTATGTATTTAATATTATATTATATATTATTGTTATGTATGTAAGTCTATTGTTATGTTCATTTCTATCTGGACTTATATATTTATCCATTAGGTATATTATATTTCACACTAAGCTCTCCGCACCACTTTCCCCTTTCTTCTTATCTGTCCTCTACCTGAAGGTTGTCTGGAAGAGATCGCTTTTAGCGATAAGACCGCCTAAATTGTGCATCTTTCTGTAAACACAAATTGTAACTTCTTTGTATGGTGTACAATCAAGAGTATCTATCTATCTATCTACTTATACTGCAGGAGAAAACGAAATATTAAAATGATTGAAAAAACAAACAAAAAAGATGCTAATTATCTTTCTTGTTTTTAACTGCTTGACCCTTATTTCTTTTATGCGTTGATTGATAGGCCAACATGATGGCTATATAACCTGAACATAAGGATTTTTAATTCAACAATTGCGTCTATGTGAAAAGTATTATTTTCTCCCAATTTTCGTTACCAAGGCGCAGCGATTGCCGTAGCAGCCACGTTTTTGCGCGATACTTGTACTAACACGCGTTGAGTCTCTAATTTAGGGGCACTACTCACCTTAATGATCCCATATCCCAAAGAAGTTTAACTGAGAAATTAAATTCGTCATGTACTGTTACAAGATTTGAGTGTTGTTATGATCACGAACATATTTTTTATGCTTGATTAAGGTCGCGAGTCGCGACACGCGGTCCCTCGAAGTCCATGTCTATTTAGAATTAGTCTTGAAACCACACGATATGATATGATATGATATGGTGATATATCGACACCAACTGTAAAAACACTAAAATGCTAAAAATAATCCTAACACTTAAGTACCTAATCAGTTAATTTTGGAGTCGGTGCAAACAAAAACATTGAATCTCTCATCGGCTGGCACCGACTCCAAAAGTAACTGATTAGGTACTTAAGTGTTAGGATTATTTTTAGCATTTTAGTGTTTTGAAGTCGTTTTTTTTTTTTATAAAATTTACTTATTTCATCTATATTTTGTGATAAATCCTAATCTAACTGCTGAACACCGATTTCAACCCCCTATTTTCCTACCCTTAGGGGTGATTTTTATTATGCAAACTTTTATCATATTATCTTTGAAGTATAAGCTATTCAATAAAACAAAAATCATCAAAATCGGCTCATATTTGTCGAAGATAGGTAACAAGAACCACAACCAAAATATTATCTGGGTATACATTTGTTGATTTTCTCAAAAAGTTCTAAATCAATTTCGATAAAATTTATATGGGACCACCTCTGAAGTATGATCTACCAAACAAAAAAAGAATCATTAAAATCGATTCTTAATTGGCGGAGTAATCGCGTAACATACATACAAAAAAAAAAACATACAGTCGAATTGAGAACCTCCTCCTTTTTTGAAGTCGGTTGAAAATATGATAGATATAGCTGCCATTTTTTAAAAATCGAAACAGCTTTCATAATATGTGACGTCACCGGCACGGCGATTCAACATGGCGGCTATAATTTATATATTTTCACAGTTGGTGCCGATATATCGCTATATCATATCATATCATATCGTGTTTTGGTGCTCATGCTAGGGAGGCAGAAACCGATCAACTAACTTTGCTAATCTTACGTATTGCTATCTAATTCCATCTCCTTACAATGTATTCAGTAGTTTAGTTTACTTATCAGAGGTCAAAGTTGGGTCCTAGACCCTGCGCGTGTAACTGCCAGCTCCATATAAAAGGGGTGAGAGTGGCCGGTATTTTCAGAAGTGACCTTCTCGTCAAACCACTCGCATCAGAAGACCATGAGTGGCAATATGAAGATCGTGGTGTTAGCTGTTCTGATCGGTATGTTTTATATTACTTTTTTTTTCTGTGTATAGTATAAAAAAAACGAAAGATCCTCAATCAAATGAAATAGAAGTTGAGACAATCAATTTTTATAGCATTTTTTAAATTTTTTTTATGTCAACCTGCCTAGTTAATTGGTTTAAACATTTTTTAAAAAATATTATTTCCAGACTTTTTCTACCTTTAAAAATAATTAGGTTCTTCAATGTTACATTACAACTATGTAACGCTTTTGTAATATTTGCTTTTGACGTTTTTTTGTTGTCATTAAGACAGATTTTATGCGATATTTTTTTACCTAGGGTATTTTACCCAGGATGTCTGAAGTCCCGGCAAAAGCCTGTTTGTATTAAGTACTTACATCAGCTGTTGATATATGCCAGATAATGGAAAGACGAGTTATTGCCTTGTGGTTTTGTTGTTCGCTTATTGACGACCGTCTGGTGTATTGGTTCGCGCTCCGGACTACAAAGCTAGCGGTTGTAGGTTCGAATCCCGCAAGGGTCAAATGCAAACGAGGCTCATGACACAAATGTCATGAGGCTTGTGCTCATTTGTACCTAAGTCATGGATAATGATGGTATATAGATATATATATATATATATATATATTATCTTTGAGTAGCCGATTCACTAGTCTACTCCACTACAGTATTTTATGTGAGGAATATTCTAATTTCCTAACTAACATTAACATTTGTTACGTTTAGCGGCAGTAACATCAGGCCGCCTCAGCAGCTCAGATGTTGAGGACCTGAAGCAGGGACCATGGCGCTTGGGTACTCTGTATCGATATGACGTGGACGCCTACACCCTGGCGCGTCTGCAGGAGGGGCCCAGCACCGGCAGCGCCTTTAAAGCCCGCTTCGTCATCCGCGCTTTCGCCCCTGGACGCCTCTTGGCTAAACTGGAGAACCCACAACACGCCCAGGTCCACCAAGAACTCCCCGGCAACAGGCAACTGCCCTCCGATCTCAAGTACCAACCCGTCGACAAACTCGACCAACCCTTCGAGATCACCATCAACGGTGGCCGTGTCAAATCCCTCAGCTTTCCCGCAGACCTACCTCTCGCCCACGAAAATCTGCTCAAGGGCCTCATTAGCGCTCTTCAAGTCGACCTTACCACCTACAGACATGTCCGCAGACCCGAGACCGGCTACGACAAGAAAACTGAGCAGGGACTCTTTAAGAAGATGGAGACCGATGTCACTGGTGACTGCGAGACCCTGTACAACGTCTACCCAGCCATCCCAGAGTGGCGCCGTGAACTTCCTAAATTTACCAAAGATGAGGAGCCTATCATGATCTCCAAAACCAAAGATTACGGACACTGCCACCACCGCGTCGCTTACCACTTCGGAGTTCCCCAAGGGTCCGAATGGTCTGGCACTGCTCACAAGAACCACGAGGAGCAGTTCATCCGACGTGCGACCGTTGCTCGCATCTTATCAGGCAAGCTAGGCCCCATCTACAAGACTGAGACCACCAGCACCGTTCATGTAAACCCCCAAATGTATGGCAAGGAGAAGGCTGAAGTACTCAGCTACGTTCAACTATACCTTGTGTCCTACGAACAAGATGGTGAAGCCGAATGGCAGAAACCAGAAAACTACCGACAAGTTAACAATCTATTGTACTCTATCACAGAAAAGCGTGTTACGATCAGTGACCGTTCCTCATCTTCTGAATCTAAAGAGGACTACTTCCAAGCGAATGAGGTGTTTGATGAACAAGTTCCTACAACCACTGAAAATCAAATAAATCGGATGCGTCGCTCAGTAAAGTCAACTGTTTCCAAGGATATGGCTAAAAGAAACGAAGCTAGCAGCTCCAGCTCCTCCAGTTCCAGTGACTCTGCTTCAATCTTCTTGAATGACGACATTCCTAAAAACAATGAGCCTGCTTATGCTGCTCTTTACATGATGCCTCAAACTCGCGCAGACAAGAAACAAAACCTAATGAACGCTCAAAAACTTGTACAGGAACTCGCTCAGCAACTGCAAAATCCTAACAATATGCCTAAAGCTGACTTCTTGTCAAAATTCAACATCCTCGTCCGCGTCATCGCGTCTATGAGCTGGGAACAGCTCAGTCTCACCAGCCGTAGCATTGAAGTCGCTAAATCATCAAACAACAAAATCAAGGCTGATATGTGGATGATCTACCGCGATGCTGTTGCGCAAGCCGGTACCATGCCTGCTTTCCAGCAAATCAAAACATGGATTCAAAATAAGAAGATCCAAGAGGAGGAAGCTGCTCAGGTGGTTGCTACTTTGGTATACACTCTTCGTTACCCCACTAAGGAAATTATGACTCAGTTCTTCAGACTTGCCGTGAGCGAAGAAGTTAGACAGCAGAGGTACCTTAACAGCACCGCGTTGATTGCAGCCACTAAGTTCATAAACATGGGCCAGGTTAACAACGAGACCGCTCATTCGTTTTATCCCACTCATATGTATGGCCGTCTATCCCGTAAGCACGATGCATTTGTCCTGGAAGAAATCCTTCCTCGTCTCTCTGAAGACTTGAAGCAGGCTATCCAACAGGGTGATACCAACAAAGCGCAGGTATACATCAAGGCGATCGGAAATCTAGGTCACCGTGGAATTCTAAACGTGTTCGCTCCATACCTTGAGGGAAAAATTCCCTTGACGACTTACCTCCGCAGACAAATGGTCAAGAATCTTCGTGTTCTGGCTCACCAAAAGGATGTATATGCTAGGGCTGTTCTGTTCACCATTCTGAAGAACATAGCTGAGCCTTATGAAGTAAGAGTGGCTGCGATTGACAATATGTTTATGACTCGTCCTACAACCGCAATGATGCAAGCGATGGCTCAGATGACCCACAACGATCCCAGCGTGCAAGTGCGAGCTATTCTAAAGGAAAGCATTGTATCAGCTGCTGAACTGAAGAATCCACACTACTGGGACCTGTAAGTATTATTTTATTTATATACATTCGACGTATTAACATATGTATTATCATATTGACACGACTACCAAATGCTTATAAATATCATTTTTACAGCGCCAGGACCGCCCAGGCCGCCAAATGGATGGTGACCAAGCAAGAGTATGGCAAACAGTACTCCAGAAAGTACTTTAACGAATTCACCGACATGGAAACTGAACTTAGTATCCTGAGCGCCTACACTCAGATTGGAAGTGAAGATAGTCTGTACCCCAAGGACTTCAGATTTACCATGAATAACAAGAGGGAGGGCTGGAACAAGGGCAACACAGTAAGTTAAATATGATAATGACAGATGAAATTAAATAAATTCATCGCGTCAAATATTAACGTAAGTTTTATGGCAAGATTTCAAAATGACTGGCATTTTATTTACAGATTTCTGCTTCGGTCTCAAGCATACAGAGACTTGTCAATATTTGGCAACGCCAAATGGACAAAATGAGAAAACCGTACCCTAGCTCAGAGGCTAACCACAAATACTCCGCAGAGAAAATCTCGGAGATGCTGAAGATTAAACCCGACTCTAAGAACCCTCTTGAAGCAGCTTTGTACTTTAGCTGGATGGGAAATGAGAGGTATTTTACCTTTAGCGAGAGTGACCTAGAACAGCTCCCGACTATTATCAGTCAAATGTTTGGTGATTTAGCCAAGGGTGTTGAGAGCCATTACACTAAAGTCATTAACCAGGCTCAAGTGTCAATCATGTTCCCCGTTGGAATGGGAATGCCCTTCATCTACAAATACAAGGTGCCTACAGTTGTCCACATTCAAGGCAAAGCTAAGGGTCAGATAACCCCACCATCCGAAAAAAATGAACATTATTTAGCCAACATCGACAAGGAAATCCAGTTTACTTTTGCCAGAAATATTGAAGGCAGCGTCGGATTTATGGATACGCTTTCCAACCAACTTGCTAGCGTCGGTGTGAGCAACAAACTCCAAGTAAATGTGCCCCTGAAATTGCAAATGCAGATAAAGTCTGGCGAGCTAAAGATGAGCATGGAGCCTCTCCGCCCTGACCAGGACAACACCATCGTTCACTACAGTATATGGCCGTACTCCGCCATCCAGAAAAAGGACTCTCTTGTGCCTGTTTCCCTTGATCCCGCCACCAAAGTTATAGTTCGCAAGACTAAAGTTGTTGCTATTGATACTAAGTTCGGTCAGGCCGTTGGCAACCTATTCCAGTTACAAGGATACTCATATTCTTTGGACTATAAAAACGTTGGCGAGATGATGAAGTCTAAGGACTTCCTGACTAACATTGTTCAGGCCCTTTACCAGAAGGATGTAGCCATGACAAACTTCAACCTAAGGCACCTTGGAAAACAGAGCCTTAACAAACGAGTGACTTTCACCACTGTCTTCGGTAAGTTTTGATGCTACATTTTATTAGCTTTCCACGTAAGATAAAGGGTATAAAATAACTAATAGTTTTTCTTTACAGATACGTTGTACAACCAAAAAGAAGCGTCTCATCCGCTTGTAGCCACCAACGTCGAAGAAATGGCTCCAAACAGTGAGAGCCGTCGCCGTGATATGGTAAAACGTGTTGCAGCTGGTATCAAGTCTGCTAAGGTTCAAGTACTAGATGTTAGCGCCACATTTGAGGGTCCCCAGAAACAAGAGTACGTTATCACCGCGGCAATGGCTGAGAGCCCAGTTGACTCCAAGATCCAGTATGCAGTCTTCGCTGGTAGAAACTCAGCTCAGCTCGGAAACAGTCAGATTAACGGTGTTGCAACTGTGATTAAACCTACGCTTTCTTCTCTTAACTGCCTCGAAGCTCTTAACAAAGAGATGAGGATGAACTTCGAGGCTGACATTAAGTTTGGCCAGAACGGAAACATCCGCATAGAGGGACGGTCTGAACGCAGCAAGAAGTACACTGAGCAGCTTAAGGAACATCAGCTTGGCGAGAGATGCGCTCTGGAAATGGAAAAGAAGAACAACTACCAGGACGCTTGTCACAAGATGATTGTCATGGCACATGCCCCTGACTACTTTAAGGCGTCAGTGACATACAAGGACATGAGCGTCAGTGCTAGGAACTACGTTTACCGTATGTACAAAATCGCTGAACACCTTGGATACTGGTACTCCGACGTTAACCTGTTGAAAACCATTCAAGATGGAAAGTTGGAAATCGAATCACAGATGTGGTACTTTGAGAACATGATGAATTTGGTCCTCAGCTCTAAAAATGGCGAAGCTCGTTTTACTAACGTGCCGATCCCACGGATGACTGCTGGCGCTCTTGCTGTTTACGCACCTATCCAGCCTCATGAGCGCGTGCTGAATTATTTCACGCGTCATCAGTACCAACGTACGTATTTAAATCTTTGCTTCTAAATAATTAATAGGTACAGACAACGACAGGTCAACCTACCCATAAAGTTAAAGGTCATTGATTTGATTTTCAACTTTAAGTCCGTTGACGTGCTGTTGTCTGTACTCTAACAGTCATAAAAGGGACATAATATTTACATTTCTTTTTTGTTTTCCAGCATACTGCTCTGTTGACTCTAGTAAGATCAGGACTTTCAGCAACCGAAGCTTCGACTACACCCTGACTCGCTCATGGCACGTGGTGATGCAGGATGAGGGCAAACGAGTTGGCAACGACAATGAACAACTCGTTGTCTTGGCCAGAAGACCTACTGACAAGCAAGAAGTTTACATTTCTTACAAGTGAGTAAGAGTATAAACCTATAAAAAGACAGTCTTCAGTTGATAACAAAACTTTAAACTTTCTATAATGATATTATAATATCCACTTAATGCTTATGTATATTATTACTTTTCAGATCACGCAGCGGCAAAGACTTGGAACTTGAAATCCTGCCAGCTCCTCAAGGCTCCAAGAAACCCACCCTGAAAGTCAAGACCAACGGCAAGAAAGTGTCTGAAGGAGACTTGACCATCTACTGGGACGACAACACAGAGCAGCCACTTCTAAAGTACTACACGCTGCCCGACGGTGTTCTGATGCTGAATATACTTCAGAACCGTCTCCAGGCCATGTACGATGGAGAGAGGCTGGTGGTTCTGGCCAGGGAAAACCGTAACAACATCAGAGGCATTTGCGGCCACATGAACGGCGAAGCTCGTGATGACTACCTGATTCCTAGTGGTCTAGTTGACCGTCCTGAGCACTACGGCGCTTCATATGCCCTAAAGGATGCTGAAAGCGACCCCAAAACCCTGCAACTCCAGGCAGAAGCCCAGAAACTGTCATACCCTGCCAAAACCCAGTACACAGACTTACTGCCGTCCGACAAGGAATGGGAACAGGCTATGCAAGACCTTTCATCTGAAGAGCAGAAGTTCAGTCAGAACTTGTACAAAGTGAGGAGCTACCTGAAATCTCGCGGCGAATGCCAGATTCAACAGCAGATTCAGTATTACGAGGACCACAGCGAGATCTGTGTGACTACCACGCCGCTGCCCTCGTGCCAGGCCCATTGTCGCGGTGAAGGATTCAAGATCCAGGCAGCCCAGGTGATGTGCAGGCCGAAGATTGACCAACTTTTCAGATCGTATAGAGACCAGATTCGCCAGGGTGAGAACCCCAAGATAGCAGGAGTTCCAGAAAAGCCCAAGGAGTTCCGTGTGCCTACAGCATGCAGGGCTTAATTTAATTTAGTTAAAATGTTTTGAGTTACTTAAATAAATAATTACATAATGACAACTCGGCATGAAATAGGACTGATGATGAAAAATATTTATTTATATTATTATTTATTAATTATTTTCAATGATGACATAATCGTATGATTTATTTATATTTATTTAAATCAACAATAAGAATTTACACGGAGATTATATATGTATTAAAAAGAAACAATCGTAATTTTTTAATATTATTGTATTCAATGTGATTTTTAGTAACTTCATTAGTATTATTTATTATAAACTTAGAATAGAAAAAGGCAAATGAGAAAAATAAAAAAATACAACACTATTGAATACCTTTTTTTAATAAGTAATTATATATAACTATATGGGACAATGAGTAGGTAGGGAAGAAGGGGGCAGATTTATTATTATTATTTTTTAAATTGACAATCATTTTTTTTAAATTGTGTCTTTTTTATCTTCTGTTCTTAACGTACGAATTATATTTGTTCTTCTGACCGGCCGTTGTAAAGACAACGCAGGTCAACCTACCCAAAGTCAAAGGTCATTAAATTGATTTTCAACTTCAAGTCCGACGTGTAAAGATCACTATCAATTGAGAAAATTTGACGTTTTGTGGTAGGTTGGACGTGCAGCTGCTGTTGTCTGTATGGATCGTCCACTGAAGTTCACGCCGGAATATCAGATTTAAATCTAAACATAAAATGAAATAATACTAACATTAAGAACAAATCATTTTGTTCAAACAGTCGCGCGGTCAACGGTCTTCGGCGATAACAAGTGACAGTTGTGCGAATGATTGTTGCCATCACACAAAAAGATATTTGTAACTAAAATAGTATTTCAATTCAAAACTGTGCTAAAATGCCTCCTTTTTAATCAATACGTACTTCATAATTAAGCTTTTATATCAGTAAAGAACTATTTTCAATTCAATCGACAATAGTAAGTAATGATAAAATGAACTTTTTTGAAGAAAGCCCTCTGATAGGTACCTTACAAATGTACAATACAGTACAGTATAATGCAGGTGATGAATGGTGGTGATGAATGTTACAAGTTTCCAATAAAAAGTACCAAATGTATGATTTCAATTTCCTACCTCCGCCTACGAACGCAACCACCAACAGGGTACCCAACAGCCGAGCGAGACACAGCACACAGTCAGTCAGATTGGTTGGGGTGAACGCACCCAAGGCAGACAGGCGCGGTGACAGTTCGTTGCTAGTGAGGTGAATGAATGGACACATTGATTTGCTGCACAATTAAAGCATCAATTCGCCTACCAACATCAATTGTATTAATTAACATTATACTTCGACTTTACATGTGCGGAATTATGTGTATCTTTAATTACAAAGAACAACACAAACAGACAGAAACAAATAAGACAAATTGACACAAAGAAATCTATTGATTGAGAGATTGATTAAAACCAGCTCTTTTATTTATTTACATTTCTAAGCTCATTGTCTAAATCTGTCTAATTGTAAAATTGTAAAGAAACTAGAAGGCGGTAGTTTAACAACTTGTAGTTTTTTTATAACTTTTTATAGCCATTTTTGTCTCACTGCAGGGCTCATGAAGTCATGACTTGACTTAGGTACAAATGCTTGGGCTCATCATACAACCATTTGTGGGATTCGAGCTCGCATCCGACTGGCTTCGTCAGATCAGAACTTTCTAAAATCACATCTAAATTACAATAAACTCAAACTAACTCCAAGTACCAAAAGAGCCTAAGATTCGACCAAGCTGGAGTAAGTTTTTACTTGAGAGTAAACTACTGTAAGCTGATTTTGCGTTTTGCCAACCACTCATCTAAGATTATGTTAATTAAATACGATTATATTTACTGATTTTGACAGATTAAAAGATTATACTTACTGAGATTATTAATATCAAAGTTGACACTTGTCAAATCTACTCTTGTCACCTCGAAACTGACAAATTGTCAACATCTACATTCACACTATTATCCTACAAAATTGAAATGTTGCGGCATTTCAAGTCAGCCTAGAAGAAATTAAATACATGGATTTTAGTAGGTTCATCAATTCGTTGATCATTCACTCTTGAACTATAGAATAACAATACCGAGTAGGTATAGTGTGTGTACTGCTCGAAAAACGTAATCGAATTTATCCATCGCCCATCGGTAAATTCAAGTTTATACGCGTCAAACAAAATGATACCCGTTATAGTTATTCTGGTATAACTTTGTGTTTGGTCGAATCGGCCTTAGCTAAAATTGACTTTAACGTCATGTAACATCACTAAAAAGTCAGCTGTTAATTTGACACATTGTGCGTGAGCCGTTTCCTGCTTGCCGCATCTGCATTATAGATTTTTCTTGTGAGTTTTGTTTGTGACTAAAAACTCTTAAAAGACAGAAGAAGATAACATAGAAGTTTTAGAACACTAGCCTGTGCCTGTTAAGTGAAGTGGTGACTCGTCGAGTTATTTTGAATTTGGAATCGACCTCTTCCAATCACTTTGCGTAAGTTCTTTAAATTGCTTTGATTCGTTCAATTTCTGACTTAATTACTTGCCGAATACCTTGATTACTTATTACTCTGCCGGCAACATGAATAGCGAAGAAAATTCAAATACCTTATAGTTTTTACTTTTTTGTCAAATGTTTCATTACAGCCATGTTCCTCAGTATAATGTTTCTTCAAAAAAGTTAGATTTATCATCATGCCTAAACTGTAATCTTCTTTTGTGTAAGTAAGTACTTCATAAAGTTGACAACCTGTTATGTAGATACTGTATTGTACATGTTTATGTTACTCAAAATTTAACATACATGATGTAGAGTTATTAATAATATTTATGATAACTTACCTCAAACAGAATAGAAATGTAGTAAAAACAGTAAGGGTTTTAACACATGAGTATACACTCAATCTACTAAGCTTCTGTCAAAGACCATGTCTGCACCCCTAAAGTTAGATCAAGCATAAATTACCTGTGATTGCAAATAAAGAATATTGAAAAAAAAAGATGTTACAGTATTGCAATTTTTATGGTTTGGTCTCTAAGCATGATTGTCTTGGACTTATATCATAATAGCAGCTAAGAAAACATTCCCAAATAATTCGCTGCTATTTCAAACAAGTCCGAAAAAGTGAGATTGTACTACTGTTGAAAACCATTAATTATGTTAACTTAATCAATTTAGGTGCACATACTTTAGTTATTTAATAAAGCCTGCAGAAATCTTGTTGGCAATATTGTTGTCACGACACAAATAGGTTCTATATTACAAAAGGCAATAAATTAAGTATCTGCTATATGCAACGACTACGGGTCAACTTCTCTGGTTTGAAGTCATTTATCGATAGATAGATTTTTTAAATTTATTTATTTTGGCACAAACAGTCATTAAATAAACAGTGTAATTATACAGAAAAACAAGGCAGTGCTGAAATTTAAGTAAGTAGTACATAAATTTAACTAGAACTTGTTGATATCAAATATTTGATAGATCATAAGTCGATTAACTAATTAAAATATTCAGACTAGACTATATACACACTTGATTGCACAAAAAAAAACAACATTATTACAAACAAGACACAGATAAACAATTGATGTTACATTACATGGGAAGTCAATAATCAGACTGACAAACATAGAAAAGTAAGCCTGATAAGTCCCACTGCAGGGCAAAGGCCTCACCTCAACTATGAGTTGGTTTGGACCATACTCCACCAGCGGGCCCATTGTAGCCATCGCAAGCCAAGCCGCAGCCTGTGACTAGGCTACACAACTAGTATCAAGACATTTTAGCCGGAACCAACTTAATGTGCCAGCATGGAGATGCTTGTGATAAATGTCACAAAAGATGATTACAGTGGTTACTCACAATTAATTAGGTAAAAAATTATAAAAGAAAATGTTCTAAATCTAAAATATTTTGTTTAAAAAGAAAGTTTCTCATAATTATTTCAAGAGCACAAAGTTCTGCTTGTTATTATGATATTAAAATTTTTCCCTTCTACTGAAACGAAAACGTTTTTAGGTCGCATTTGCTGGATTGACAAGGTTAAACACAACAATCCATAGTCCTGACAAGAAACTCTTATAGTTTCGTCATATCCGTCTGTATGTCTGCCTGTCTGAGGTTTTGCAAAGAGATTGTTAGTACTAAAAAGCTGTAATTTTGTAGGTGTGTATACAAATTATGCTAATAAAGTGGTAAATAAAATTTTGGGAAATAATTTTTTTAGGGTGTTTCTACATGTGAATTCGGGATGATTTTTTTTTCGTTGTCTACCCCATCGTGTACATCGTGTACGTGTTGAGTAGGTCTTTTAAAATGACTTAGGGTTGTTAATACTATTTTTGGAATTAATGCTTCATTTACGTGCATTTTTTTGTTTCAGTAGGTTGCCCTACCCTAAAAGCTAAACTATTGGCTTGAAAAATCTAAAAAAAATCATGATTTGCATTTCATAAACTTTAAAGGAAAATTAAAGTGATTAAGATGACTTTATTAGTTTAGCAGTAATAGTCGTTGAACTTAGGTGTTACATAATTTTGTACCAAATACAAATATTTTTACCATTAATTATAACATTCAGAATAAAGAACAAGAATCGTTCTATATTGTGATAACCGGCTACTACGGAACCCTACACTGCGCGTGGCCCGACACGCACTACGCCGGTTTTTTTTTCAATATTTTTATTGTATTATACAGTTAGTTATAGCAACAAGCATTTTAATTTATAAGTTAGTGAGAAGGACGCCATAGCGCCCGCATCTGGCAATAATCAATCAATTGAAATGCAATTTTTTAATTTACTCAAGATCGAAATACCTACTTATGTGATAAAAATATCGTGTAGCCTTTGAGGTAGGTATAATCAACATGATCATTCCTTGATTTAAAGAGTTTTTTAAAATTTAAAATGGAAATTTGTAAGATTATTAAATCATAGCAAATTTTTGTATCAGCAAAGGCCTACGTATACGTATCGGCAGGCGCAGCGTGGGACTTCCACCTACAAGGTAGACAGACGACCTGGTAAAGGTTGCATGTAGCCGCTGGATGCGGGCCGCTTCCAACCGGACCAGCTGGAAGTCACTGGGGGAGGACTTTTCTGTAACCTTAATCGGTTCGTCCTTCCATTACGCCAGTGCGAAGAGTGCGAGTTATTATTTGAGAACTATGCCACATTATGGTCTAACTAAAGGCAATATACCTCTACCTCTTTCCTTTCTAAAGTGCAAGCGCATTCGTGGCGGAGGTCACGTGCGCGCGCCGTGCAGCCAATAAGCGCGCTCCGCGAGGAGGCGCGGCGCTGACGCACGGCTTACGCAACTCTTGCGCAGTTTACGACAGAACCGCGCCTTTGCCTTTCTGGGAAATTGTTGCTATGAGCAGTATTTGACGTGTAGAGTTAGAGGTCGAAAGGGTCGAACTGAGGAAAATAAATTACACGTCATGCTGTAGTGAAGTATTTCTATGTGATCTGCAGTGGGTGGGTCACTCTCTAATGCAAGGTACAGGTCTCACGTCAACCATGAATACCTGTGTATCAACTATGAGGTGGTTTAGGCAATACTTCGCCACATGAGCTCAGTGTAGTTTGATGAAGATGACTTACTTTACTTTCAGATATAATTCATACGCTCTAAACTTTAGTCTTAACTAGATTATGGCCCTAGATCACAGAATATGTCCTAGATTATGTAATAATATTATTAATATAAAAACATGCAATCCTCACTCGTATTAAACAAATTTTCATTAGCTGGCGTGGTAAAGGCATGATGTCATCCACATAATTAATAATGTCTAGCTAGCCACACGTATGTACTGAATTTTGCAAATAAACCATTCTAGTCTAGCTGACAAAATATTAATTAATATACATATATCCTACTGGGATTGTCCTTGAATAGTTATTATTACTCGTACATTCTTTTAATAGGTCAAGACTATAGCTCGAAATGTTTGACCACTTTTTGCTGGCATTTTGAACCCTAACCTTTATTCTGATTCGTTGTTATCCGGATTCACGGATAAAATTCCTGACAAAAATTGTTGACATTTGGCACTTTCCTGCTTGACCAGTTTCGCAATTTGCTAGTTTATTGTCTAATCTTATTTCTATAGCCAACAAATCATTTGGACTTTTTTTAAATTTGTTCTTTTTTTTAAAATAAAATAATACTGCAAAATCGACACTTTATATTAATTACTAGGTCAGCTGTTATGTTAGATTTTTTAATGCTAGTTTATTTAGAAAATGCAGTTATTGCATTTTGCACTACTTGAGAGAGGAATGTATCGAGCTACCAATAAGCCTGTATAATGAGACTCGGTTTCAGTATCGTTACACTTTTCAATTGTATCAACACGATCATTAAAAAACCATTATTCATTCGAATATAATTAAGCTTTGTTTTCATTCATCCTTAAGAGAATTTGCGAATGGTTCGTATCACACTGTTTGTTTAGTATGATGACGTCCCACTTCATTATAATTCAATCTCGCGCAAAGGCAAATTTATTGGACTCGACATTGATGATACCTAGTTGTCTGGTCATATCAATGTTTTTTATTATTTGCTTTGCAAGGCTATCTGTGACGTTCTAGAGCGGTCCAGCTAAATCGAACTGTTGACATTAAAAGGGGAGTGTCGATCTTCGTTAAATCTGAATTAGTTTCTTTCATGGGTAAGTCTAAATTCAGTAAAAAGCTGTCACTGCAGGATCATTTAATTTTTTTACTTACATGAGCCTACGTCAAAGAATTGTAATTGTGTTTTTACATTAATTAATTTTAGATTATCCTATGCTTTGGAGCTGTAATAGTAGGTACCTTGGTTGGAGTGTCGCCTTACAAGCGTCGGTCAAGATTCAGCACGAATTTCTGATTTTATTTTAACATTGAAAATACCCTTTAATTACTGTTGGTGATGTTCCAATCATAGCTATTTTAATGATGCTTTATGTTCCAAAAAATTACTAAAATTTAACCTCTTTCTTTTGTGTGCGTGACCATAGTAAAAGCAGAAAATTGCCTTAAGCTTTATTTATTTATAGTACAGCTTAGCAATATAGGATTTGTTTGCTACAATATTAACTCCAGAACACTCCTTTCCAATTTTCCTAATGGTTTTAGTCCACTAACAATAGTAGCCATGAAATATTCAAGCGAATAATTCATCAAGTTGTTTGCACGACACATTACGTACGACGGAACGGTGTGTACAGGATTTTTAGATTGTTTTTCTTCGATTACAGTCGTAGATATTTTGACGATGACTTAAGTTCTTTAGCAAAACACCGATTGAAAAAACTTATATGGATCATCATCGTCATCTATACGGTTAATCCCGGTTGCGTTCAAAGCCATCGCTTTGGAGCTCAGAGTTCGCTTTCCTTGATTTACTCCTCCACTTTGCACGGTCTTGAGCGTCTCTAGTTGTGAGATCATTGCCATGCATGTCAGCCTTCACATCGTCAAGCCAGCATTTCGAGGTTCTACCCCTTTTGCGGCGGCATGACAGACATTTGTTTCCTACGTAGCTTGCCGGTATCCGCAAAACATGGCCGTACCAGCGTATGCGACTCTCCTGCTACTATACTGCAAAAAACTTATTTGCATGAATATAGTAAAGGTACGATAGGACAATTACCTAAAACTTTAACTTTATAAAGATTCGTTGTTGTCTGGTTTCATTTGTCTGGTATCGGGGATTGCGAGTTTCTTCGTCCAAGAGATTTGGGGTTCTCTGCATGGTGATACGATATGCCTCTGCATCACTTACGTGTCCGCGTCCAGGCGTCGGGGTCTCCTTTTAAAAATCAGAGTCGTGATAAGTCCCTGGCTGCACGACAAATGCTGATAACTTAGATTTATTGCCAAGTATTTTTATTTTCCATTTGTGTCAAATACGTATCTTATTCCTTACTAAAATAAAAACCATTTGTTGCAATATTATTTCAGAAGACCAATTAATTTCCTGATGGTTTTTAGTACACTATTAACGACAACGATGGTAGCTGTGGAATTTTCAAGAGAACTAATTCATCATGTTGTTTACACGACTCATTACGACGGAAAACGCCGGTGTGTACGATCGATCATGCCGAGACACATGCACTTTACGGTGTTGATAATTGCAGGACGTGTTGACAACATCATTCATCTAATATATAAAAATGAATCTCTATTTCCCTTGGTCATCGCATCACGCGTGAACGGATGAAACAATTTCGCTAATTGTTTTTTTTGTTGTATTTATTATTAACAGGAGAAGGTTCTTATGAAAGAAAAAAATAAGAAAGTTGCAGATTTTTTTTTATGAAAGACCTCGCAAACGAAGTCGCGGGCAACAGCTAGTCTAAAATATTTTTTAAGACTATAGACCGCCGTCCTTCGCAGGCAGACACCCGTGACAAAATTTATTGTGTAATATCGCGTATTTTCATATTTATTTTTTGGTGTTTACTGCCAGTTCCCCACGAATCTCGCGAGTCGCATGTTCACGCAAAATTCGCATTCTCCATACAAACTTCCAATCTCCATAAGGGTTAAATTTCCAAAAATCTCTCTTTAGTGCTCACTTACGGTATTTAATTTCAAATTTCTAGGTCCGGTTTTGGCTGATCGTGAATCCGTCAGTCAGTCAGCTTTGCTTTTTGTTTAATCTACCTCCATAGAGATTTGATTTGTCAGGGAGACAATCCATAAGCCACGATATTCTATTATTACCAGATTTGAGTATCATATATTATAGGCCGGTGAATTGACGATTGTTTCTCTGCTGGATATAGACTTATTGAACCTTACAGCGAGCAGCTTTAGCGGCTTAACTTTGACTAGATGGTCAGTCCACTGGGTTTGTGTGAGGCCTGTCTACGATGCGTCTTCCAGTTCGTATTCTTTAACATGGGTACGTTAAACTTGGCTACGTTACTTACGTCCATTTTACGTTTCTTATCACTTATGGTACTGCAGCTGGTGACGAATGACGTCTCACGTGCGTCAAATGAATCTTATTAGTTTGTTTTAAGAGGTTGTAAAGTCACTGCTAATTCTCTTCAACGTAGAGTTATTGGCTGAATATTTTAAAAAAACTGCTACTTTAAGATCTCTTGTGTTTTTGAATCGTCTTAAAAAAAGAAGTGTTCTCAATTTCTCCTGCATGTTTTCTGTGTTTATGTTCATATGTTATGTAATATCTTTGCCTAATGTGAAGGCCTATTTTGATAGAAAAAAATTGGACTGTTTATTGTCCCATAAAAATTTTAGGAATATTTTTACGTTTATTACGTTCAAAAATACGGATTTATTTGGTGTACAGTATCTTTTGTTTTAATTTTTTGTCTTGTGGACTGAACACTAACAATAGCAAAATATAATTTTTTGAATTTATTAAAACTGACTTCAAAAAGCTAAAACATAAACAGTTCGGTGGGGCATTTTAGGTATGTGGCCCATGTCCAGTTGTGGACTTCCAAAGGCTATTGATGTTGAAGATACTTACCTTAACAGTTATTTTAGTAGTCGGTTCCAGTTATGGAGATCTGAAATGTTTTTTCCACCAAAAATAACGAATTAGGTTTACAACAACAAATACAAATCTCCAAAAATAACCTAATTCGTTATATTGGGAGTTTTGTGTTTGTTGTTGTAAACCAACCTACATACTCTACCTGATGATTATTTGATTTTCATATTGTCAAATAAGCAATAATTTTGTTTGTGAGTTCTGTGACCTACAAATATGTGTTGCTTCAATTACTTTCACTAGCATGTTTTGTAATAGTTGTTATTGTCAAACATGCAATTTATCATCATCATTTAAGCCATAGACGTCCACTGCTGAACACAGGATACCCCAATGACTTTCATCAGGGGGGATTGCTAATACTCGCCACGCTTGGCAGACGGGTTGGCAAGCGCAGTTTTTTATAACATTTCGCACGCAGACGCTGCTGCCCGTCTCGTGCTACAGGAATTAGTTGCCTCTTACGACATACCTCCTGTTGGCGGTGGGAAGTGTATTCTTTACGGCAATTTATGGCACTTTCTAAATTGCCTCGCCTTGCAATGTAGCCCCTTATTGCGTGTCTTTTTGGCAGTTTACTTACTTGTCCGAGTGAGTAATAAATAATTATCTCTTTGTTTCGTATTTCACGCCACTGCTTAACTGATATCTATCAATAAATCACTACCACCAAAAACCCGGAACCGACTGGAATGGAGGCCACGTACCAGCAAGGGCAGCATAGGGCGTCAACCCACAAGGTCGACAGGCGACCTGGTATAGGTTTCAGGAAGCAGCTGGATGAAGGCCGCTTCCAACCGGCCAATCTGGAGGTAATTGGGGGAGGCTATGTTCAGCAGTGGACGTCCTATGGCTGAAATAAGGATTATGATGGCCAAAAACCTCGATATTCAAATGAGTTCTACGATTTAAAAATGTAAAGTTAGTACCTCTACTTACATAGCCCTAACGTTGAATAAGAGCTGTCTAGTCTCACCTTGTAAAGCATAAACTCCGTCTTTTACTAAAACAATGAACATAATATATAAATAAATATACCTGCTTAATCACGGTTGCGCAATAAGATATTTCTGTCGATCATTTTGATCTACATACGGAGCTGATGTCATCAATGGCTCGTTTAGCTAAATCAATTGACGCGAGTACACTCGGCAGTTCGGCACCTTGATTTGTCTATTTTAGTGACTTTAATACATACTTAATAAATAAATAAATATTGGACAATATCACATACATTATTATATCTGATCCTATTATAGGTACTTAAGCATGTGTTACAAAAATAGAAACAACGACGGTACCACAACACACAAACTAGAGACAATAGGTATAGGAAAGTTATTTTTCTACATTGTCCGACCGGGAATCGAACCCGGAACCTCAGAGATGGCGACAACAAGTCCGGTATGCTCGCCTCTCGGTTACAGTGGTTTTCAAACGGTGCTTATTTCTTAGTCAGGCCGCAATAGGTGGACCTATCTACCTACGTACACTCAGCATTGGTGGTGGCAGGTTGAAGAAGAGAATTCGAAAACCTAAGAATCATGTAGGTACCTATAATTTCCGAAGAATTCGTAATCATTTTCATACGCGAATTGGAATTCTTGTGATTCAAAAATAAGCGTGCTGATTAAAATTTGCAGAATAATGCAGATATACATATAAGTAATATTATTATCAGAAATGGGCGTGGGTATTATCAACGGCCTCGTTTGCATGTTTGCGATATCAAATCTTCACTTTATCATCTTGATTGTTAGCATGTGACTGGTGCGACTCGTTTGTTATCTTCGACAATTATAATCAAGTAGATATTATTTTCTGCGGCGTAAAGCATGGGTGGGTATGGACTTTATTAAATCATGAGTAATTTTGACAAAAAATATTCGTTTATGTTACACGAATAAGTCGGTCAGTTAGCTTGTCAAAAAATATTGGACCCATATTTTGTCTTTTGTCAATCAAACAAAAAGTGAGCACCTTGACGTCACGTGGCTTGCTAAAAAGTATCGCAAGGCGTGACGTTACGCGGAACTTTTAACGGGCTATTATCTTCATCATTTTTCTTTGATTGAGAAAAGAAAAAATACGTGTCTAATATTTTCTGTTAATCTAACTGACGGGCGAATTAGATTTTTTAGGAAACTAGCCCATTGTAGGGAGCTATAATTTTATTTTACGTTGCTTTAATAGTAACTTCCATGTTGCTTCCATATTAGTAAATCAATATAATCCTATCCTATCTCTGATCCTATGATAAGTAGCATAAGCACTTGTTTTACAAAAATCAGAAATCATAAAACTAAAACCTACATATCAAAAAGTTGTAGTATATGAGCAGCAAGAATATTGATTTGTGGTTTTAAGGAGTGTCCAGAGGGTCAATTCCCGTAATTTGACAGTAGTCGCAATCCGGTGTCGATCCGCTCCCAGTAACATTACGATCCCAAACGGTATTCTCGTAAACCCAAAAAATGCAATTATAGTTCGTAATGCGACTGAAAATGGAAAAAAACAAAATTAGATATTTTTTGCTCTGTTTTTAGCCTTATTGGGATAGTTTTAATAATTTTACGTCAAATTGAAAGTTTACGAGAATACCGTTTGTGATAGTAATGTTACTGGGACCGGATCGACACCGGGTTGCGACAATTGTCAAATTACGGGAATTGGGCCTCTGTTCTTTTGTACAAGGTTACGTGTTATTAAGCTTAAAGCTTTTTTCAGTTTCACAATTTGTGGCCTCTTTGCTTTAATTATATACAGGGTGGCCGGAAAAGTGACGTCCAAAAATTGATTTTTAGGTGCCTCGTTTTGAGAGTATCTGAATCACCCCTATGTATGTTCTACGATTTTTCGTAGTTTTCGAGTTACGATTTTTTTTAATAGCCTATGAAGTACTACTTTAGAGTTAGAGTCTAGCGCATTCTCTGGAGCTACTTAGAAACTAAGAAATTATCAGCTTTGTTTTTTTTTTAAGTTGAAAATTTAAACGATTACTCACTTAACATAAATTCTCAACTTTAGGTCAATTTTGTAGTAATTTCGATAAAAGTTATGAGGCAGTTTATTTTATGCATAGTTCATAGAGATTTAGCTGCAAAAAAAAATTCGTAGAAACCTTCTACTTTCGGGTGATTCAGATACATCTCAACACGAGGCGCCTAAAAAAAATTTTTGGACGTCTCTTTTCTGGCCACCCTGTATTCTAAAGTTGCTAGGGTTTAGGCGTCTATTTGTAGATAGTAAATACGAGTTTTGCTGGTTTTTATTGCTTCGTACGGTTAGCGCTTAAAATAATATACACATCCTCATCATAATCAGCCCACATCAATATAAAAATCCTCACATTTATCATCATCATCATTTCAGCCATAGGACGTCCACTGCTGAACATTCTCCTAATGATTTTCAGATTTGCCGGTTGGAAGCGGCCTGAATCCAGACATCCAGTGGCTTCCTGAAACCTCTACCTGTAGTCACATTTTTTGTAAAAAAAAAAACAGCTGTTTTGTGTGGTGTCAGTGGTGTGCAATAAAGAGTATCTCTCTATCTATAAGCAGCTAATTTAGATCGGTAGTGTGTCAAGCTAAGTTCGAAAAAAATAACGGGCAACGTCCTAATCGTCTTATTACACGAACCACCCGTATATTTTCCTTGTCTTTTTGCAATTATTAGAACATTTACCAAATTTCTTTTAAGGCGAGAAGTGCCCTTAAATTAGCGACTCGACGCGTGTTAGTACGAATATCGCACGAAAACTCATTAAAATACGGTTCATAACAGCGCGCGATGAAACGTGACTGTTACGACCGTCGCTTCGTTTTCGGATAGCGAAAATTGGGAAAAATAATACATTTCGCATAGACGCAATTGTTCGATTAAAATATCCTTTGCTCAGTTTGTAGCCATCAAGTTGGCTTATCAATCAACGTATTTATGAATTAAATCGGTCTTGTGGTTAAAAAGAAACTAACATCTTTTTTGCTTTGCGTTTTTCCAGTGATTTAAATATTTATTTTCTCCTGAAGTATAAGTACTAGAAACAAATGCTATGCTCAAAATGTTGTGTGGGTTTTGATAATTCATAGCATATTTTTTAAATATTTTTCTGACTATTTGGGTTTAAGTAGTAGGCTTTTGAAACCACATGCTAGTTTACATTTGGCGACTACACGGGCCTCAAATTTATTATATGTCTTGCAAATTTCTTAACTATTCTACCAGCTGGTGTATCTAGTATTTTCCGGATTCTTGGTACAGGTTCTAATGCACTGGTTATGTCACGTGGTTCTTTATATGCTCCGTTTGCCTTTGCAACCGGTTGCAATGCGCACCGAGGCCGACTGCTTTCCATAAGCTGTACAGCATGGTGGTCTCAAAAGCGGGTAGCAATCGCTTTATAATGTTCGAAAAAGCAGACCTGCTTTAAGAGCTCGTAAGGGGGTTTGTCATCAGTTGTTTGAACTTCGTCTGCTACTGTTTGCCATTAAAATCCACAGGCAAACAGTTAACATTAACTAAACCCAAGGATTTTAATGGCAAACTGTAGAAGACGAAGTTCAAACAACTGATGACAAGCCCCCTTACGAGCTCTTAAAGCAGGTCTGCTTTTTCGCAGTTTGAAAGCAGAAAGGAGCCTGACTAAATTATTTAATAATAGCTACCTTAATTTTAATATTAATAGCTACCTTTGCGGTTAGAAAAATTAGACATCTAACTGACGTTGTAACGGCAAGCCTCGTGTTTTTTAATGTCTAAGGGGTATTATAAAATTCAAGACTATCTTGATGTCAAGAATGTATGGTCAGTCCAGCCTGCACTAAACTTATGTACCTACCTGTTTATTTTGATTTTATATTTTTCTGTGGCAGCTAGTGGCGACTGATTCTGTTCCGGCCTTTCTTCTCAGCACTTGCCAGATTGTCTGTGTCTTGTCTCGAAGCGCTAGTGGGGCCAATAATGTTATTATTGACCTTCATAAGTGGCAATTTTCTGTCGTAAATTAAATAAATGATTTTCGACTTTGACTTTGAATTTTCAAATATTTTTGTCAGGTGTAATTCTTTTCCTTTCTAGTACCTACCTACTTAATTTTGACCAAATTTAGTGGAGATATGATGGAGCAAATAACTATTTCGTACTGACCTGATTATAGCTCTGAAACTAAAACCTGGTAGAGTAGAGACTGGTACAACAGAACTGTGCCTATATTAACGACTTTACTCTCATACTAAACGCACACGAAACTAATATCAATAAACTAACCGCGCTATAAAATCGCTACCGCTGTGTGTTATTATCGGTTTTTCCTAATATCGCCTGCGCTGGAGTGAATGACGTCAGGAGGCGCGCTGGTCTCCGCCAATCAGCGCGCAGCGTTACAGAGGCTCGGCCGTCATGACCGTGTGTGCGTGTGTGTGTGTTGCGGGGTGAGCTTAGGGTTGGCAACCCGGCTATCAATCTTCTATTGTGTCAATGGCTATTCTAGATGGACTTCGACCAAAACTTGGCCACTTCTACGGCATTTTGTGATGCTCTGCTAAAGCAGAGTCCTAAACCTAAAGGTCATACTTTGTACACTCGCCTCGTGGTATAGGTCCATAATAGGCAGGATAGTAGATGAGCTATATTTTGTGGGTCTGCGCATCCACAGTGGCCAACCTCTGTACGACGGTTTAACTCCTTCTAGGTTTGGCAAGCTGTTCTTGCCCAGAAGGTAAAAGTTCTTTATGCGATATAAAGTAAATAAATTTGTCAAACTGTAGCGTTCCATGTGAACTCGGACTTGTTGACTGCCAGGCCGGTTCTCCTCAAAAGTTAACACACTTAATATATGATTGTTTATTAGTCAGTACCGATGCCGTGGTGGCTAATAAAATACACGTTAAGTGAAGTGGCAATTTCTGTATGTTGTGGTTTTTAGGACCACGAAATGTTATGCGTTTGTAAATAACGTTTTGAAAACTATCTATTCTCCACAACGTTGCTCTACAACAACTGTGTTGCGTGTAAATCTCACTCTCATTTATGCAAACATCTTATAGTTAGCCTTATTCGCTCAGCGAAAGCAGCTATCTTGCGAGTGTGCACGTTCATTGCGTACCGTTGCGATACGTTTTAGTCGAAGATCTTAGCAACGTCGTTCATTGCCTGTTTTATAGAACGTTGTAAGAAATCTATTGCTAGATGGCCAGCCATGGTTGTGGAGTTAAAAAAAGGGGAGTCGAATTCTTCTTTACGATATGTTTTGATTGCTGATTGTTGACAAGTTATACATCACCCGTCTAATAGAGCGTGTGTGTATGTGGCGAACTGAATAAAATTAGTCATAGGTAGATTATTTATGTTGAATAACGTCTTCCCCACGATACGACTTAAATTCAGAAACTCGAAACAAGGAAATGTTGACAACCCTAACAAGCGGTCAGACTTTGAGACTATCGGCAGGCTATCGGTAAAGGTCGCTGGAATAATCCAAGCTGATTGAATGCCATAAAAGATAATTGTTTCTTCGGTGGGTGTGTCTCAAATTCTCTACATTGTTAGTCATTAACATCTCCCAATCTTGGGTAGGTTTAGAATTAGGGTCACTTGCATTTCTAAATCTGGTTTTGAATGTAATTCTGTCTATATCAGTTTGCTCGTAGTTGATAGGGACGTTGTTATGTTTTGATGCAGATTTATTAAATCTATGTTTAAGAGAGATGTAAATGGTCTGAAAAAGACTACTGCTAAGTTAAATAGGTTACCAAGTAACTGTTTATTCGGCACTGATTTAATTTGTTTTCGCTTGCAATCGAACTGTCTCGAACGCGAAAAGTTAAAATATTTTTATTGTTGTTTGTGTTTAAATAATTCATTTCATTGACGCCAGGAATACCTAACGCCACGTCAAAAACAAAATTGCTACTCAATTTTGTTTTGATTTTGCAATATCATGACTACATAATAAAGCAAAATCACTAGCATAAGCGTGATTAAGCTAAGAATTACAAATTACTATTAATTAGCCCTACCGATTTTTTAATATTAATACTAATCTTCAATTATGTGCGCGTCTCCTTGAACAAACCGAGTCTGTTTCATCTAAAGCATTAAACGTTCATCTTTCTTACTCTTGCTTCTACCCTTTAGTTAGGTACTTCTTAAGCACAACATTATTGACCATGGACCATTTCAACCATGATGGACCAGTGGTGGCTAAATAGCTGCAAACATAATAGTCTTTATACCTTTATAGTCTTGATCTTGAGTTAAGATTAAAAACCATTAACTCCTTTCATCTTTCTTACTCTTGCTTCTACCCTTTAGTTAGGTACTTCTTAAGCACAAAATTATTGACCATGGACCATTTCAACCATGATGGACCAGTGGTGGCCAAATAGCTGCGAACATATATAGTCTTTATACCTTTATAGTCTTGATCTAGAGTAAGATTAAAAACGGTTAACTCCTTCTCTTATGTGATTGACGCCTGCGTGGTTTTCAAGACCCTTACCCAAATATCATATTACGAATATCATAATATTACAATTGAACTTGATTCTGAGCACAACATGTTCCGAGCAAGCCTGTTTATGGGTAACCGGAGTCGGAACATGTCTGTAAGTCATGACTTGTTTCCAATTATCCTCCAACCTGACGTAAAACCACAGAATACGAGTCTGTAGGAACCAGATGTTATTTGATGCTAAATTTTTGGAGTAGGTTTATTGTGCCTAAAACTACTTATTTCTTTAACAAATTTCTTTACAAATTGTATGAATATACTTTTATATTAGCTGTCTGCCACACTCCATATTATGCTTGCATCTCCTGCATTTATTTTCCTAGTCTGAAGTTTTTAAATAGTTTTTAAATAATTTAAATAACCATGCCTATTAGAAGTGGAAGTCACTGGGGGAGAATATGTTCAGCAGTGGGCGTCCTATAACCGAAATGATGATGTTGATACACCATGTTTTTATATCGTATCATTCCTGATAGGTTATTTCAGCGATAAATGCACGAATATTATACACTTCGCGTGTATTGACTGTTTTCATGTTTTGACAGTTGTTCGAGGCGCCATTGTCGCCATTGTCTGACAGGTGGCCACAGTCGAACCGTCTCGTGTATAGACACGTGTAGTTGGTGAGGTTGTGACTCTATCAAACAATTAAGTGGGCAGGGCTTCTTTAGCTGTGGTTCAAGTTATGGACTTCTTGGTTTCGTGTTGTCAAGAGATCTGAAGATCTATGATAATAATAATAATTCGTAGAGTTGGTGTTTTCCAATTTTATAGTCTATGATATTTTTACTTTTTTGTATAACTATAACTAGCGGATCTCGGCGACATATCCCGGAGTGCGCTCACCAAAGTTTTATTATAATTGAATCTTGCCCTTGGAAGGCATGTTACAAACATACTATCCTTATCTGGAACTGAACGAATTCTGAACTTATTTGTATGTGCAAGGAAGTATAAGTAATAATAAAGTATAAATACAAAACCACATAGATTACTTTTTTACAAGCCAGTGACTTAATTCATCTTAAAGAGGTGACGCTAAGCAATGTCAATATCATATCATAGCCGTAATATTCACCGTAAAATGATCGAAAGTGTTATATGGTAACTTTAAACTACCTAAGGTTGAATAAATATCACTTGGTCATAAAAACAACTGTTAGTTTACGTCAGTAGTATCATTTGTGCCTATTTGAACTTGGAAGTGTAAATCTTACAATAAGCCTAAGCAAATTAATGTTTTACTGGGATATGTCATAAAAAGTGGTAAAGCAGTTCATTGGTCGACTATACTTTAAAAAAACAAAGTTCGATCAATACGGAACACAGAAGGGCTGTATTTCAGTAGGGCAGTTAGAACATTTAGTGGCTGGTTGTTTTTACGCTGGTTACGTAGTCTCTTATTAAATATTTTACTTAAATAGGTTTTTACTAAAGTTTTCTTTTTATCGTTGTACCTTGTACCACCAGACTATAGCAAATAAAGCCAGCATTATTCCCTCCGCGACCAAAGCCATTATGATCGTGTTGATGGAGCGTAGAGACGAGCGCAACACGGCGTTGTTTGTCAAATATTTGCAATTTGCGACGCGGAATGACTAAGGTTAGAATTTCAGAATGCAAAAATAACAGCATCATAGCCGGGAATGTTGTGTTTATGAAACTAATTTATTTTCCTGTTTATTTTTCTATACTTAACAAACTCGTTCATTATAAGTATACTAAATAAGTAATACAGTGTGTAACGAAAAGGTGACATAAAACTTTAAGGGGTTATTCTACGGCTAAATTACATCAACTTTTTCTATGGGACCAACATCAAAATATTTAAAAAAAAAAACGTTTCCATACAAACTGATGCCAGCTGGTCGCGTTTTAGTATGGGAAAGTGTTTTATTTTTGCGATTTCCTTGTTGGTCCCATAGAAAAAGTTGATGTAATTTAGCCGTAGAATAACCCCTTAAAGTTTTATTTCACCTTTTCGTTACACCCTGTATATATCAAAGGATCGCAAATAAATACATTTATTTCCAAAAGCTATAATACAACTTACAGAATATAAATAGCTAAACAGGTAATCCTGTATTTCAGGGACTAGAGTATTAGAGTTTCTTTTGACCTTGAACTTATTTTTAAATTTTATTGTTTTTTATACATTCACATGTTAAATTAATTAATTTAAATAGCTACATGTTATAATGGATGGAGTCTGTCTGCTATCTAGGGCCTAATATTTTAACATTGTTTGGTTTTTTCTTTATAGAGTTTGACGTAATAAAAAAAGTGCTTACGTTTTGTTTAGTGTTCTTGGTTACTCGTTAGTCTGTCACTGATCTTTCTGTCTCAACATTTTAAAGAAATCGAAAATTTAAATTTAGAATGTACATTTCTAACTAACATACTATGGCTTTCGAACTCACAGCATCGTGCTAGCTGAGGTGCTTCCCCCCCAGGCGATTTTTGGCACGTCCAAGTGTAAGTTAAGTATTATAATTTTTATTTCTCTCTTTTCTAAGTTTCTTTTTGTGTCGTTATCGCTCTTTTTTAGATCACAAACAAGATATCTGCGGCTGTTGATAACTCTATTTACTGTTTCAATTTTGCTCTTGACAGTGGCCTTGTGGGTACAAGCTGACATGTTTTGTTTAGACCGTTTTGGCTTGCTGGATAGATTTGGTTTATCAAATAAATTATGTGCTCGAAATTGGAAGATCAGAGAAATCGATCATTTCGGTCTCTTGGAAAAGTTTTAATTTCGAGGGAACACAATTTTTGGGAAAAATATCCAGTTTTGGCCTTCGCTCTCTAAGTAAGAACACAGAAATCATTATACTTCTCTATATTTTAAGTACAATTCAAAATTAGAAGCGGATAATGCAATGTACAAATTATTGTAAATAGGAATTCTTGAACCTGTATCTGGCAACCCTGAATTCGCAATTTTGACAGAAGCAAATGACGAAGACAAAGATAAAAGACCAAGTTCTCGTAGTAGCTTTAAAGACGCATCGCTTTTGCTGCAGTAGTGTATTGATTGCTTAATAAATAGATATGCCATTTATAAACTCGGTTGCGCTATGAATAGAAACCATCGATAATAATATTAGATTAACATTTTATCTATGTATTTAAATTTCCTACTTTAATTGCACCATTGCTGTCATAATTATAGTGATAATAAGTAATCTTATCTTTTTACTTTGTAACCGTAAAGACGTGATTTTATTTCTTTTTATTATTATCGTGGCTGGGAGGCCATTACGACAGTATTTAGTGAGATTTATCATAAGTATCTTCAGGCTTCGGAAGGCACATTAAAGTTGGTCACTGCTGATTAGTCATTAAAAGCCTAGTCATAGCATTATGGCGGCTGGATCTGATAGTCACTGTCAATTGCCTAATTGCAGTAAAGCACTACACTCGTGGTTGAGTACGGATCAACTACCTCATAGTTAAGGCCTGTATATGTGCCAACGACCTTGACTGTCTGGGCGGAGTAGTAACAAGAAAAGTAGAAGAACTGTTCTAGATCATATTTATTTTGGTATTTTTACGGTACGTTTCGAGGCAGTTTATGCAATAGAAAGTAGCGCATTTTTGTGGTCCTAGCCTGAGGAAGGGCCTTAAGGTGGGGCCTTCTGTGCCACAGAGGGACACAAGACCTGCAGTGGGACGTGTTTCGTATATTACCATTACTAAAGTATAATTAAGTATACATATAAATGTAGGTATTTTTTGCTAGTGGCGTCTACCAGCACACAGACTCGAGCCAATTCAATTCACTATACCAATATATAAGTATTTTATTCATGAGGTCATTTCGGCTCCAATGCCTCTAATCATTCGCTTTACCGGATGAGACTGTTCAAATCGACGCCAGCTATCCTAAGGAAAACTTCGGACGGAACCAGCTACTAGATTGTTCGATTAGTCTTTCGCTCCTATACCCAGTTCCGACGTTCGATTTGCACGTCATAAGCGTTTTATAAATATAACCTGCATACTTTATATTCATCATCATCTGGGGTCGGCGCAGTATGTATTTCTTTTCCATGCAAGTCGGTTATTTAACCCGCATACTTATAAATAAGGGGTAAACACTTTACAAAAATAAAGGACTGTCCAAACGCGTGTATATCAGTCACGACAAATATATAAATTTAGTATAATTGTACTTAAAAGTAAATAAAAATGTGAACGTGTATTCGGGTACCTTATAATACTACCCTTGTATTGTTTTTATGTAGGTATGCTATTAAAGTTATTGCCAATTTATAACCTACAAAGGCACGAAAATAGAACGAAATTCTTTGCTTTCAATGAACTCGTGCGATCGTAAGACACTGGCGGACCAATCACGGCGAAGTGCGAAGTGCGCAGGAAAATAGCACTCTTACTATTAAATAGGGTTGTCCACTAATTGAAAACGAAAAATACTTTATAAACACTTGATCAAAATACTAAAAAGAAATGTTTGCGGGCTATGCGACAAAGGATACGGATTTTTAGTAATTATTTTTGGTTCGTTTGTTGATTGAGTTTAAAAATACTTCGACCAGCCAGACTCAGTGCTGTCTGTACTCGAAACGTGTAGATGTAAGTTGTATTTATTTGTAAAATTAATATCTATTGTATAGATATTATAGATCAACATGATCCACTCATCATTTTAAGAGACAACAGCACTTCAACCTCCCACAAAACGTCAAATTTTCTCAATTGATAATGATCTCTACTTGTCGGACTTAAAGTTGAAAATCGGATCAATAACCAATAAACATTTAGTTAGGTTGACCTGAACTGCCGTTATCTTATATATAAAATTCTCGTGTCACAATGTTCGTTCCCGTACTCCTCCGAAACGGCTTGACCGATTCTCATGAAATTTTGTGAGCATATTGAGTAGGTCTGAGAATCGGCCAACATCTATTTTTCATACCCCTAAAGACCACGCAGACGTTGCGGGCAACAGCTAGTCTTTACATATTATATTAGTAAAATAAAGCAAGTTTAAAAGATATGCCTCTGCAGGTGCATACATTTCTGCATTTGTTGTTTTATAAGTAGTACTAGACCTAAAAACCTCTCTAATATTTTTTTAAAATTAGTTTACAGGTAGTCGATTTGTAAGATTGATTTGTAAGTGGTCACTTATTTCATGTTTTTACTTACAATTTTATCTGCACGCCTTGCTCTATAATTGAGTGTTTATATGTTCATATAGATGATAATATTGGCTTATAATATGTACAAGCTGTTATTAAAATAACGCCAAACCTCTTACGGGATGATTCTAGTGTTGAAATACAACAACAAACAAACAATGATGTCGCGGTTTAGTATGGGAAAGTAAAGGGTTTTTTTTTAGACTTTGATGTTGACTCCGAAAAAAAGTTGCAGTATTTGAGCAGTCAGTCAGAACAGTCAACAGGAGGTCAATCTACCCAAAAAGATAAACCGATTTTCAACTTAAATTCCGACACGGAGAGATCAATATCAATTGAGTAAATGTGGTAGGTTGACGATCTGTTGTCTGTACATCGGCATCGGTACTACATTTTAAATGGGCCGAAGCATCATAGCTTTATCATCTATGCATTCAAGTTAATAAACTTGGATAAAGTCTATGTAGTAATTGTAATGACTAGAAATATAAACATCGTCATAAAGTCACATCTAGGCTTATACAAACGTTACGCAACATGGCTTTAGTAAGAATTACTATGTTACTAATGCATAATTTGCTTTTGCAAATATGTAATTTATATCTAAACTAATAGAGAATGGATGATTTCTATCTCAAACGGGCTTAATTGTTAGGACTTAATTTAATAAAACAAAATAGTTTTATTCGTTTACATTTTTAATACAATAGGTGAAATTAGTACATATTAAGGCATTCTCTACCAGTCAATAACATACATAATGAAGTATTACATCCCAAAAATATTATCCCTTTTGGATTAGAGAAAAAAATGCTTTGAAACTTGACATGACTCTAGGATTAGAAAGATTCAGTGTAAGAATTCGATACAACTGAAATAGTACATTCACGCAACTGTTTCAACTTTGACAACGCGGCAACTGTTTTTTAGCAAATCAACTCCTCATTCACTGTATCTTGTTGATTGATCGCATGCATAAACATCGAGCTCGTCACTTTCAAACACCTGTGTGCGAGTTCATAACGAACAGTCAGTTGATATCCGACCGCCGCGCGAAACGGACGTATCGAACCAATAAAAACGCGAAGTTCGCATCAAGGAAATAGCACTGCAGTGCGACTGTGTTGTGTTGTGCTAACTGATCATTTCTCGGTAAGTCGAACCAGTTACGTGCATTAACCGTGATCTTGACGCGCCGCTTCCTCGTCCAGAAATAAACGTTTTGGCAACAATCCCTAAGCTCTACCCTTGAAGTATGAGCGGTTAAATCAAAATTACGATCTCCAAGTTTTGAAATACGAGTTCGCTTTGAAAATGGAACGTTCGAAATACAAATAATACTTCTGTCGGTTAGACGTTGACGTACTTCACGACAGATATTGTGATCCGATGCTATTGTGTTCTTTATTCCGTGTATTCTACATGCACTCGGCTAGTACATGACATACTGAAGGTCTTTGCTTTCATAACAATAAAAACATAGTTGTGTAAAATGAAGAGCGAGTTTTGTGCTCGACGATTTTTAATATTTAGGTTTTGATGTTCAATTTATTACTACGATTGGTTGTGTAATCTGTCAAGGAGATACTAAAATACATTCTGAATAACCTTAATCAATAAGTCCCAATTTACGGTGTGCTTCACTAGCAATATCTTTTGAAATATCCATGCATTTTATTACCTTTTACTGACATAGCAACATTCGCTGCCTTTTGATTGTTATTCTCGGTTGAATTAACTCCTACCTTATGTTTTACGGGCATGTTAAAAATCTTGTGTAAAGAAACTCATTTGAATATTCATTGTCTCATTAAATTCACGTGGGTAGTTTTTAATCACTGTTTTTTTTTTATTTAAACCAAAATTACTAAATAAATAGTTGTGTTTAATACTTATCTATTGTTATTATTTCTATGAAATAATGTACTTTGAATTAGGTAGAGTTTAAACTATGGATCAGAACCTCCATCATTCAAATCCATTTCATTTCATGCAGACAAAAAGTGTCCGCTTTAAAATAGCAGGTCATGCCAACCTTGAATACTTTTTTCTTGATCTAATACAAACTTAATCAGATTATAATGCTGTTCTTTGCAATCGCCTTGAACTTTGATTTGTCCGCACTCTAGGCTATGCAACTTGTATTTTCAATATACGTTAAATTTTAGTAAAGTAAATCTAAACTATGCTTTTAATGTAGCAAAAAAAGACAAATTTAATTTAAATATTTTTTTTGTGAAAGATTTATTAGAAAATTACACATTTTATGGGGTTAGCAAATTGCTACAATGTTATTACCACAAGTTTTCAACACATGTAGGAATGTAGTTTGGGTATTACATCCAATTACATCTTTCCGCCTTGAATCAAAAACAAAAATGCTGACGGTATTTTTTCTCAGTTCAGTTACCAGGCAAAGGAATAACAGCCGTTCAGCCTGTTTCATGTCCCACGCCGTGATTCGCACGTGCGGCCTTGGCTCAACGTGAGGCACCTTATCACTTGCACCGTGATGATTAAAATATTCTAACGCGTGGAGTTTCGAATTTCGAATACTAAACTTTTAATTAGGTCACTATTAGACTATGGAACCTAACAAACAGCCTGCGAAATAATAAAAAACTCTTCGTTATGATGATGGAATTTTTAATGTTTACAAAAATTTGTGTTGCAAGTTTTGCAACAGTACAACAACTACGATGTACATTTATGGTGTTTTTGTTTTAAACTCGTTAAATTGCAGTTGTTTACTAACTAAAATGAAGTTATATTTTATAGTGGGGTGCTTAGAAAACTCTTGTTAGTTATTCCTAAGACATTTGTATAAAATTGAACTTCCTGTTTACTATCACAATTTAAGATTTTTTCTAAATTATGATAAAACCAAAACGCATTCCAGGAAAAAGTTTACAGAGGCAGACACACTTATCAGTCATTTTATACAGTTGAAGTTGCTGTAAAAATAATTAAGGGTGATAGGAGTAATATTATCGTTGTTATCAGGTTTGTTTGTTTTATCAAATGTTTCACTCAGGACTCACCTGGATGCAAGAACAACGTTTTTAAGACAATTATATCATAACTATCGTAAATCGAATCGATATGTTCATCGGTTTATCTAATCAATTCCAGCATTTATATCCATATACACAGTCAGAGATGAATAATAAAAAATAAAAAACATTAAAATCCGCCACTGATCAACCTATAATGGATATAACTTGGTCAATAGCGATGAAAACCATGAATTAGTATCTGTTGTGTGTGATGCTTCACGGCCTAATTATCGACATTGTTATATGGATTCTTTTTATTACTTTCTATCGCTTGAAAATAAATCAAGAGCTATCAGCTAATGTAACACATGCTACGTAGATCTTCAAACCCATTGTCAACTGGATATATCCAGTAATCGTGACTGCAGCATGGAAAATCACTAAATATGTTGAAAACTGTGCCAATATATATTACAAACGCTATGTTCGCTAAATAAGAAGCTAATACCAATATTTTTATCACTATACTTATAAGCAGTATGGCTAGAAAAGTATAAAAACTAAGAAGCAAAATGTTGTCAAGAGATTCAGTTTTCATCGTTGAATATAAAATAATAATTTTATTATTACTTGCCGACGTCGCTGCCCGCTTCCCAGTTGTTTTCTAAATTAGCCATTTCTGTCCAACTGCTAGGCAAAGACCTCCCCCAAACCTCTCCACTTATCCCTGTCGGTGGTTAGGGCTTGCCAATCTTGGAGAAAATTGTCTAAATTATTGCGCCATCGCTTTCGAGGTCTACCTCTCGAACGATGTCCGTCTTCCCAGTATTCAAAATTTATACATCTCCCATATTACGCAATTTTGATATTTCTTATGATGGTAACGGTTACCTGCAAGCACCTGTGAATTGTTCACCGTCACTTATTGGCATAAGGCGTTCTAAGCCAATAGATCACTTTTTTGACCGGTGCTTGTAGCAACCGGTGCCATTTCAAAAGATTAGCTACATTCTTTTTTGCGAGTGTAGTTTTCTGTAATATCTAAATTATAGAAATTGCCAAAATTACACATATTTACAATACACTAATGGCCAGAAGTAAGGAATTAACATCTTTCTGTAATGAGGTACCAGACAATGAATTTAAGCCAGGGGCGTGTTCTTCATGTACAGTCAACGACAGGTCATCCAACCCAAAAAGTTAAACGTCATTGAACCGATTTTCAACTCTAAGTCTGAGATGAAGAGATCAATTTCAACTGACTAAATTTGAGGTTGTCGAGCTGTAGATGTACAGATCCAATTTAGAAATGTTTGTTTTCCGATTTGACCAGAGCCAGGAATCGTTCGAGGCAAATCACTGCACCACTACGCCAATCTAACTTGACAGGACATTCTGCAATCCCCAGGAACATTCCAGTCCAAATCAGGAGCGGTCTCTCAGGACTGCGCTCGCGCGGCGACGGTGCGACATACAGTTTGCAAATTGGTCTAATTCGATCTAATTTTCCTGTTATGTGCTGCGCCCACGCAGCCGTCTGATACGTTGGTTAATGTTGAGCACATTTTTGTCTTCATGACATTTCTGTGGTCCTATTAATAGACATAGGTTTTGGTGACGTATATAAAATAAAACATCATCATCTCAATCCCTCTTTGACCAATTTAGTGTAGGCCTCCTTTAACTTCCTGTACTTCGTTCTATGTTGGGTTTTGCCCGCCACCTTTTTCACGTTGTCCTGGGCTTTTGCGTTCCCATGAATACTGGTTAAAATGTTTGAATGACATGTTAAGTCACAACAACAGACAGATATCATTCTTGTCCTGTTAAAAGGTTACTTACTTTTGTACTATCTTTCTGGGTTGCCTTGTCGTCATCGACATCTCTGAGAAGACGACAATAGTACATATAAAGATGAAGAACCAAAAATATGTATTTATAGTTAGAACATCCTAACTAAAGCTTTTGCCCTAAAACGATGGTGAGACGATTTGACCAGGCTCCCAAAGTTTCCCAATTCCCTATTGGGTAACTTCGGCGCTGGAGATCGGTGGAAGATTTTGGAAGAGATCTTTCTTATCCCAGCAGTTGGATGGTATAGATTAGATTATGTGAAAGATGTTTTTCTGGTTGCAGTCGTTTAACATGAGCCTCTTAATCCAAAATTCATTCTGCGTTTAATACAATTAAATTTGCAATTTTAAAATAAAAATAATGAAAATATAAAATAAACGTTTTTTTAAGCCATTCCCACAGAAAAGTTAAGGGTGCCCAGAATGCTGGCTGCATTACCTCCCTGAATGACCAAGCTTATCCGTTAGCCAAGGCAAATTTATAATTTTAAAGTAATGCGAAAATTTGTCTGTGTGGTTACACTTTCACGGTAAAACCACTACACCAATTTTGATGTTGTTTTGTACGGAGAAAGCTTGCATCGTAGTTTTTTTTTATTCTCATTCTACCCACAGCGCGACTCACGTTATATAGGAACGGGCCGTATTATATGGCTGTCGAAGCTTACAATCACTTGCCAAACTACATAAAAACCCTCCAAGGTAAAAAGTATGATAGTGTATTAAAGAAATTGTTAATTGACAAATCGTATTATAATTTAAAAGAATTCTTTGATGATAAATTGTAGTATATACTCGTAATTGTTAGTTGACTAAAATGATATTATTGACAGACAAGCCTTATCTTTGACATTCATTTTATTTTGACATCTTTGCAATTTATCAATACCAGCATTTGTGTTATTATAATTTATTGTGACAATTTTTAGTTATTTTTGTTATGATTATTATTTTATGTTTTTCTTTTTTAATAGAATTCGAATACCTTTATAATGTTTAAAAGGTATTAATTTAAAATTTTATTATTTCTAAAAATCACGAATGCCTTAGTTGGTCATACTGTAACAAAACGAACATCTTTTCTTGTGTGGACTACTGTAACTGTATGAAAGTGAATAAATGAATTATGAATTATTACTTACCCCTTAAGGGAGTAAAATTGGAGAGGACTAGCTGTAAGTGCTGTGAAGCCAAGGGGATAAGTAGTTTAACATAAAATAGTAATGTAAGCAAGTTTTGTAAGATCTGTCCATGCATTCACAATATTTCACAAGACCGAAAATTTTAAGAGTAAAATCAATCGCAATGTCAAAGAACTAAAACGCCCTCAAAATATGCTGTTGAACTTTTTAGGACATTCGAATGACATTGTTGTCTTACAAATGTTACTATTTGAAGACAATAAGACGTATGTTCGTGACTTTCATTATAAACTTTACCGTGTTCTAATAAGAACAAATATTCAGTAGATGCATTGTTAAGATTAACGTTTGTGTATAGTATACACAAAAAACACTAAACTTTCAGTTTTTCTAGTTTATATCAATCTCTTTGGGATCTAGTTCTTACCAGATATTGCCTGTCTGTTATATTACTGTGGAACGTATTAAGTTTTTTATTGACTTGACCGGTCTAATTTGTTGGTGCTCGGTTTTTATGCTATTTTTTATTCTGATGAACGTCTATCGCTTGGTGTAGATGTATTAATTATAATGCTGTTTTACTTAACTGCACGATCATGATGTTATTATGGCTGTTATTCGCAACTTGTATTTTTGTAACTTGATGCTTGGTACATCAGTATTTTATATGATACTTACAAGTTGAAACCAATTGAACACTATGCAGTTTAAAATATAAATCTACTAGCTGTCCCGGTGAACTTCGTACCGCCCTTGCATATATTTTTTTTTCGTGAATTTTTCCGTGTTTGTTTTTGTTATTCTGCTACTCGGGCCTGGATCTGCTACTCGGGCCGGTTGAATATGTCTCCATATTCAACAGATCAAAGATCATAAAAATCGATCCAGCCGTTCTTGACTTATAAATAGTGTAACTAACAGTACCGTGCCGTCTCTAAAAATTTCTGGGTGTCGAGAAAAATATTCTGAAAGACAGGATGATTGTATAGGCATGACTCCTGTCGTGAAAAGCACTATGAGTACACCATAGTAACTTTGTAATTTTCACTTTTATTGTTATTTATTAAAGTATCTTTTGACCAATGTTTAGTTTTAAATTTCACTAAAATTCATATTTTATGTGTACAAAGAATTTCAAACTACTAGGTACTCTGTAGTCACTTCTCTACAAGCTAACAAACTGTTACGTTAAATGATTAGTTAATCTTTTTAGTGACCTCGTGACACGCATAATTTGCTGTACCTACTAATGCAAAATGCAATACTTCCACGTTACTTCATTTCAAACTTCCGTTATGACACATTTGCATGTAGTGGATTAATACAAACAATGATTCTTATCCAATTAATTCTACGACGGGTCAGTCATCATCCTATTGCATCCCACTGCTGGATGTAAGCCTCCCCCAAAGAGCTTTTTTCATCCAGCCATCTTCCTAAGGTCGTCGGTCCATCGAGCGGGGGAGCGTCCTACACTACGTTCTGCGACAGATGTGGCATTGTCACTTAATATGGTCGCAATGGTCACCCATCTACTGAAAACCGCGGCAAGGTTTGATTTATTTGATAATTACTACTAAAGCGCTGCTTCTACTGAGTAACACGCAATCTCTGTGTAAATATGTATTTTTCAGTCTGTCCAAAACATCCGCACATCTTTATCTTTTTCGTCGTATTAATAGATAAGTGTTAAAATGGAAAAAATAAGTAAATACAATAATAAGTGCCATCTTAATATTACTACAGAACGTACCTTAGCTAAATAATATTATTTTACGTGGTATTCTTATCACTTATGATGATTAGGACTCTTAGGAGTTAGCTTTATCCCACGAGAATGTCAATTGTATATCAGTCATACAAGGTCGCTTTGCTCGCTATAAATATCGACTAGAGACATTGCGAATTTGGTCTAACCTCGCCCATCGAAAGTAGAGTACTGCAAGGCAATGTGTTGGGTCCTACGCTCTTCAACCTTGAAATGTTTTAGAGCTACTTTTTGTATTAGTTGGTATTTAATTCAGTTGTATAAGAACTTGTTTTGGAATGTAAAGGCTAAGCTTGTAACAGGCTTAAGTAGTATCTATATCCTGGATTATTGTCCGTTATGACATGCTTTTTATTTTGCCACCTCTGAGTACAAATAGTAGCAATAAAAAGTTTCGACTTAAGTAAGTCATTTATAATTGAATTTACACATTTATATCTAGGCAATGTCAAATTTTAATGTGAACAACTCTTTGAAAAGCCACAATACTTACTCTAAGAAATAACAAACACTTAACAAACAGAATCTCATCTGTTTCTAACCTCAAATTTTACACCTAGGTTATAATCACGAACGCTAAACAGCCCCTTAGCAGTGTATGTACGAATTTTGTATTTATACAGAAAACAATTAAACAGATTATTAAAAGCAATACTGCTCATGGTGAACCCCTGTGTTTTAATTTCATCCAACAATTCAAGTGGATTAACATCAAAACAATTGCATTGGTGCGTCGGATTTGCAACTGATGAAATTCGTCATGGAAGTTTACTAGTTGCGTGCCAAGGAGTAATGCCAAATATATACGACCCGAGAGAATCCACTATGTCCCTGGCATATGATCTGCTAATGTCTGACACACCCATTGTCATGTAGCTTATTTATTTTAATAATAGCTACAAAGTTCTTCATGCTTCGATGGTAGACCACATGACTCCATATAAAATTGTTCTGGCATTACGTTTCATTCTTGCTATTTTTCCAAGAGTCGATGCCCTTGCTTTCGTTTTGGCATCGAAATTAGTAATTTAACGAGGCAAAATATTTGTACTTGTCGTTCGTTTTAGTTTTTCTTAAGTTTGCTAGGCATTTCTAACATTTTTGTAAAATCATATTTATTCTAAAAAAGTAAAAACAACAAATATATGTTACTAGGTGTCCCGGCTAACTTCGTACATTATTTTTTGTCAATTTTTCCGTGTTTTTTTAAAAGTTATTCTGCTATTGGGAGCGGAGACAAATTTAACAAATCATAGTACATAAAAATCGGTCCAGCCGTTCTTGACTTATAAATTTTAATGGTGTAACTAACCCGACTTTGTTTTATGTATAAGATAGATTTGTTAATTTATTTTCGACGTACTTATTAAAATTGCAAATCTGAATAATTTATGCGGTCATAAATCCAAGTTTTTCATTCAAACCAATTTCAATATCATCATCATTTCCGCTAATGAATTTGTCATCGGGGGGGAATGCCGATACTCGCCACGCTTGGCAGGCGGGTTGGTGAGCACAGTTTTTTTATAAGATTTCACACGCAGATGTTGCTGCCCATCTCGTACTACAGAAATTAGTCGCCTCTTACGACACGCCATCAGTTGGCGGTGGGAAAGTGTATTCTTTACGGCCGTCCCCACACGTCACAATTTTCAATATGTTAGAAAAAAATATTTTCAATCTTCTTAGATGTCCTACTATTGTCCGTTTTGGCATCCACATCAGAAACACGAGTTTCAAGATCATTGACGGCTGGCGTCACTGAGACAAGATCATAAATCTTCTAAGATTGATCTACAGAATGTAAAACATCTTAAACGATATTAATGAAGAACAAGAATGTTTAGGTATTCTACTTTTCATTAATGTTACCTAAACATTCTTGTTCTTCATTAATATCGTTTAAGATGTTTCACTAAGCTTTTCACTTTCACTAAATAAGCAACTTGTTATAAGGCCCAAGAACTTTTACAATTTTAGTAACATTTCTAATTTCATTTTCAGACGTAAAAATTTTGTTGTATAACTAACCCAAGACCATAACAGATTAATAACATTTTAATGCTTGTCGTAAAATAAAGTTTATAAATCGACCTTTTTGCGGTTATAGAGAACGTAAAGGGATGATTAACAGCATTTAAAAAAACCTAATTGTTGTCTTCATTTACAACTTTACAAAGACATATTCGATTCTTAACAAAACTAGACGAAATTAAAATGGGACCAACTTCAGTATATACCATATCCTACAAAAATCATCACCAACATTATACAAATTGAGAACGTCTTTCTTGTCTTTTTAAAATCGGTTGAAAACCCTGTAAAACCTCTTGATTTAACTGTTACGTTTATTACGAAATTAAAACTTCAAACGTTTGAAATCTTTCACCTGCCAAGCACAGGGTAGATCTAATTATACCACTGCTGACGTCATTCACCTGGGGGTGTGACCGTATTGGAAAGTGTCCGATGCACGTGCGCACACGCACGCACGCCATGTTTGACGTTCAACGGTGGGAGGGGCTCACGTGATTGAAAACATAGTCGGAGTAGAAATAGGATCAATTGAGGAATCTAAGTGGCGTGATTGCTTGTTTTATGAAGAGGGTACGTCATACTTTGTTATCGTTCTTTCCAATCTTGTAAACACAAGGATTTATATCTTAAGGCGAGTTGTGCACCTAAATTAGCGACTCGACGCGTGTTAGTATGAATATCGCACGAAAACTGATTAAAATACGGTCCATAACAGCGCGCAATGAAACGTGGCTGTTACGATAACTGATGCGTCTTTAGCTCACAAAAATTGGGGAAGATAATACTTTTAGCATGGACGCAATTGTTCGATAAAAAACCCTATGTTCAGTTTATAGTTATCAAAATTACCTATCAATCGACGTTTAAACGAATTAAATCGATGATGCTGTTTAAAAAGAAGAAAGAGATTTAGCTTTGTTTGTTTTTTCAACGTTTTTTATATTTATATTCTCCTAAAGTATAATATATACTAGGAACAAATGCTATGCTCAAATTGTTATGTAGGTTTTGACAATTATATTTTTCTGACAGTTTGGGTTTAAGTAGTAGGCTTTTGAAACCACATGCTGGTTTACATTTGGCGACTGCACTCGCCTTAAGGAGACCCATATGATTGTTGGAGCCTACGTTGGCAATTATAGAATTTGTTGAAACTAGACTAGAAAGCAGCATAGGCTTCTATCTACGGTTATCGATTAATACATAAAACTTCGAAATAAGTCTGTCTATATACTAGTAAAAAAAAATCAAACCCCTATAGTAGTTTTAAAAATTAGCCTTGTAGAACACAACAGACAAACGCAGCACGAGACTTTTTAATTTATAATAATATAAACGATAATTATGCTGTCCTACGTTCCATTGTATTTTAATGCAGTCTCAATAATGATATTCTGATCTCAAGTTGTTCATTCCGTCCTGTTATTCAATTGTTTTTATTTGTTACATGATTTACTACGTTAATTAGACTATTGGTTGTAAAAAATAGCGGCTTACCAAACGTACTCGTACGTGAGTACAATCACGTTTGCATTTAATTAGCATTGGCACTAAATTTACAGTCGTTATTCTCTTTAGCTTATTCGTCTCTTCAATCAGCTGCAGGGCATTGACCTACCTTTGTGAATTTCAACAAACGACCATCACAGTTGGTAATCTTATTAGAGTTTAATATCAGTTGGTTTCCAAAACAGTTGGTGTTATATTTATGTCATGCTCTTTCAGTTAAATCTGTTCAATGGAACGAAACGAAAGGAATATATTAAACCCATCTTTTCCTGTACTGTAATGTTTCGTTGTTAACAGACGCATTATAGAAGATTTCAGTCACGTTTGCTGCTGATACATTGGATATTCATGTGAGGCAATGTTTAAATATTGATAATCTTTCTCTTAACGTTAGAGCTGTGTCCTCTTCGGTAAGGAATAGAGAGTATAGAACAATATTTCATGTATCTGTATAGGTATATAATAAATATGTAATATATATGTGAGTCTTACTATATTTAGTCTTACTAAATGTCATGATAATCACATGATTCGTATCCTATATTTTTTTGTATTTAATGGTTAACATTTTAATAAGATAACGCTACCTTCGAATCCACTCTGACTAAATGATCGAGATCAATTAATTTTATCATAGATTTAGTAAATCTTAAATAAAATATTTTAAGTTCAACGAGCGCGACTAATAATTATGCTTCTGACTTAAATCTTGAAAAACATCTACATTATATTATATCTATTCCAATGTTTGTACTTCTGCGAAAGGTTGTAGAAATCGAGCATTTAAGAAATGTCTAGAATCCGAGACTCGATTCCTGATTTGTGATCTAGCCTAACCAAGGTTGGACGAAGGTAAAGTAATCTTCCAATTGATACTCGGGTCAATTGGCTCCGTAAATCATATAAAGGATGTCCACACTTATGTTGTATAAGCTAGCATATGCCGTTGCAGCTCTTATTACAATAGTTATAGTTGTTATAATAGAATGCAATATCCAAATGCAGTTGAATGTACTATCATCGGTGAAGTTGATGTAGTTTATTCATATGCTATAGATATAAGAAGACCTTGAAAGGTGTCACGTGAGATTTGCGGTTGGAAGAATGTTCTGTTTAAAATATCCTGTATTGTTAAATCTAGAAATCTAAGACAAGCCTTCACGAAGAAGACGAAAACCTTTGTCATCATTATCATCATCATTTCAGCCATAGGACGTCCACTGCTGAACATAGGCCTCCCCCATTGACTTCCAGATTGGCCGAGAAAACCTTTGTAATTGGTTAAAATAAAAATAAAACATAAATTTCTAGCTATCCCCAATAGTTGAATGTAAGATACATCATCAATCAGACATTAAGAAAGATGGTCCTACTAAGAAATCAATCCTTTCAATTGACTTTCAATTGAAACTTGTTGTCTTGATGGCAAGCAGAAGCAATATGGGTAATACAATTGAATTAAAACTTAATGCTGTAAATATGTGCAAATGCAAACATTAATTGCAATAAATCCTTTCTAAAGACGATTTTAATAGCTTCAATTGTAACTATGTAAACAAATATTGGAAGAAAATTTTAACCCACCTACTACTATGGTGCTACCTACTACTATTATGGTGTTACTGGACTACACACGTGCCTTCGACACCATTAACCCCACAGTCTTGTTAGCCAAACTAGCGTATTACGGTTTCAATCCTATGTCTTTAAAATGGTTTGCCAGCTACCTTACCGGACGATCCCAATACGTCGAAGTTCATAATAGCAATGGTTCTGTTTCTTATTCCACCATATCTAAAGTAGTCAGAGGTGTCCCACAAGGATCAATACTAGGACCAATACTCTTTGTGTTATACACTGCTGATATCATCAAAAATATAGAAAATTGCAAGTATCACTTATACGCCGATGATCTACAATTGTACATTTCATTCAAACCCGAAGCTACTACTGCAGCAGTGGACAGACTAAATGAGGACTTGAATCGTGTTAGCCACTAGAGCGATCGCCATAACTTAGTTTTAAACCCCAAAAAATCTAAATTTATAATAATGGGTTCAAAAATCGCCATTGACAAAATTACGTCCCAGGACCCAAATGTGTCTATGATGGGTAAACGATTAGATAACGTGAAACAAGCTCGTAATCTAGGTCTTCTAATGGATGAAAGGTTACAATTTGAAGAACATGTATTAGAAACAATGCGCAGCTGTTTTTACAGAATTAAAGTTCTTTATCGTATCCGCGATTACATAGATGTAGAGACGAGAATTATGTTATGCGAATCGCTTGTACTTTCTAAACTCAACTACGTCGATACTGTATTTGGAGGGTGTTTATTGGGACGGACGAAGAAAGTGCTCCAGCGTATTCAAAATGCATGTGCTCGTTTTTGCTTTCCTGTCCCCAGACGCTCACATATAACCCCTTTCTTAAATCGCAACAACCTATTAAAAATGGCCGCTAGACAAACCTTGCACTTTGCATCATTGCTTTTTGATGTCATCGTCAGTCAGAAACCGACATATCTATTCCAAAAATTGAAATTCGCCCAATGTAAAATGAGGATTGCTAAACGTCTAATGTGTCCACAATACAGAACGACTGCCTTTCGTGGTAGCTTTCGCTACGCTGCTACGAAGTGTTGGAACAACTTGCCACCGCCGATCAGAAACTCCAAATCAGCTGCTTCCTTTAAACGTCATCTTAGGAAATTTCTGTTCGACGAGCAAGTCTCCGTCAAATAAGCAGTCGTACCGTACTGTACAGATTATATTATTAATACATACCCTTAACACCCACACCACACATACACACAAACACACACACACCACACAAACACTCGCATACACACTGCACACATACCCGCACAAACATACATACCATTGTTCAGCTGTCGCAAAATTGTAATTGTACATAGTAAGTTTTTATGAGTAGTAGTACATAATGTATTTTGAATATCCCTTGTTTATTTTATAGTTTTTGTTTTTCGTCGCCGGTAACGCCATCTTCCTAAATATACGGTTTCCACTGAAAACCAGCGCAGTGGCTAGGTCCTTCACCTACGCCATCGCACATGCTGAGTGGATACCATTTGTTTCCTTAACACTAATTCCAAAATTTATAATAAGTCATGTATTCTCTTTTCCTTGTTGTCTCCTTTAGTTTAGTTTATTTGTAATAAAATTATTATGTATGTGTTTATGGACCAATAAAAATTTTCTATTCTATTCTTTCTATTCTATACTGTCGCTTGTCGTATTAATTTGAAACTTTGAAAGTATGGTATGTAGGTATGTACAATCCAGATAACAAGATACAATTGGGTACCATTTAGGAAATCTGATAAAGAGGACAGTGGATCTCTTCAATGGCTACTAAAAAAAGCTTTAAGTTTAGGCGCATCTGATTCGTTGTTAGACAAGTTTAGTAAACTACAATAATGATAATTCATATTATGACTTTCAAAACTAATTCTCACTAAGATAAAGTATATCGAGATATACCCTTTGCGTGCCACTTACCCACGGTAGATCGGGAAAACAATGGAAATCTAAGATTTTTTTTCGAGGCACGCAAAGTGTAGAAGACCTTAGATGCATCAATAACAAAGGATGTAAAAAATATCTAAGATCAAATGAGCCCTCTTTCACAAATGAGGATTGATTCTCTGCGAATTGAGATCACTTACCTTGCTATCTGTTTTATCAGCTCTTACATTACTAATAAAGTGTATTTTCTTGCGTGATTGCAATTTAGTGTTATTGTGGTAAACACTATTGTGTTTTACCACCCACACAGTAATAAACTCTGTGTTATATCCCAGTTCATCCCGATCATTTGCCATCGTACTACGTTTATCTCATCTATTTATATAACACCCAAGTTACAAATTGCTCAGTACATTCACAATATAGTAGCAAATTTAGGTGTGTTTGGAATAGTCTATCTGGGCACTGCATCAAGTGTTTTATTGGAGATTGTAATGTTCTTATTCGAAATTATTTTCACTACTTTGTTAAAAAAAGCTTTATAATTGATTTGTTTACGACGGTTTCTTATAATTTACTTGTGATATTATTATATTATATTATATTATCTTATATTTTTTCCTATGATAATCTCTTCATAATTACGAAATATCCTATTAATTTCTACGCTGAAATAATTGATACGAAACAATACTCGTATTAACAAACAATGTACCTTCTTGACAATTATTACTTGTTTTTTTTTTTACTTGAATTGAAGTCAACAATTAGGATCAGTCCCATGATTCAGAACCTTTCAATTACGAATTGACGACAGGTAAATCACTATTACTGTGACGTGGTTTTTCTGTCGACAGTTTGTTATCCAATAGTTCTGAATCGGGGGGTATGGACCGAAGTCTTTCCGTGTCTAGGTAGCTCAATACAATAAGAAAAATAATCATCATAATCATGTCACCTTATTGCAGTCCACTACTGGACCTCCAAGCCTCCCCCAAAGAGTACGATCTCCCGGTTTTTTCATCCAGCTACTGCCAGCCATCTTCCTAATGTCGGTTCATCGAGCTGTAGGGCGTGGTCTCCACTCGAGAACCGTTACTCCACCTTTCTTCTTTTCTGCGTCAGATGTGACAAGGAGGAATACTAAAATAGTTTTTTTTAAACAGCTGTTCGAACATACTATTTATATTTGACCAGTGTGAACCGATCCTCCATCCAATGTTTTATTGATCAAAGAGTGCCGTGGGTGTCACTGTCACGTAAGCGAAGCCGTATCCTGCTCTTTTTCGCACTACCAATTTAGCAGATTGTCCAATTGGAGGGATATGTGGGGACGAATGACGACTCATTTGTTTGAGATCCTGTTTATTATCTATTTCTGTAGTAGGATTTTTTCCTAGTGTCGCAATGCTCGCTTGTAGCTCAATGGCCTCAGGCAGATGGCAGAGGTTTCGTAGTGATCAGTGTTAAGCAAACCACGCTGCGGTTGTGAGGGGATGGGTGACCGTTCCGACTGTTTATAGTGACATTTATCACAAGCTTATCCGTGATTCTGGAAGCACTTTTAAAATGAATTCCAACTTTTATACTTGATGTAAGTCGTTTTTAAGCACGATCAGAGGCAATAGGGCGGTTTGAAGACATCTGAGAGTAAGGTTAGTATCTACAGCACCTCTCCACCCATATGTCCCAAACGGTCCCTAATGTATGTGGAAATATCCCAAATAACCTTCTAGTTTAGATGACTCCTGTGCTCTGTAGGAAGTAGACTTCTTGATTTCGTATAAAATTTGTGACGAAGACTTTTCAGGGCAGAAAATAACTGCAAACCTTTTTTTATTGTGATTTCATTTGTTATCTTTACTCGTTCTTTGGTTCTCGGTGATTTTTGGCCAGTAGCTGTAGTCTGTAGAGTGTGCTAGTGGTAAAACACTTACTAACCCTATACATGCAGCCAGTCAAGCAGCAGAAAAGGTTGGATCAGTGTTTATGCCAGCCCTGGAAAGTAATGTAGAGTATCGCAACGTAACCTAGTAGGTATTGCATCTAACATGGTGGCAATTATTAAACACAGAAGCCTACAAGTTATTTTCCATCGTAAGGTCGACTGACTATGCTAAAACGTGACTAATGCTATTTATAGAAACGATATCGTAACTGACTTTTGCTGTCAGTTTTTGCTAAAGAACCGGCGACCGTATATTCAATCGAGGAATTTTTCTAAAAAACATATTGTTTTACTTAAATAGTATAATTAACAGATTCTTTGCTGAAATGCTGATATTGAAAATTTCTGAACGTTGCAGTTGCGATGGCTGTCAAAAACCTAAAATTTGCTGGCTTAAAATTGATCAACTAATCAACTATAATAAGTCTGCTAAATTTCAGCTAATTCAGTTCACCCGGTAAAGCGTGACTTAGTAACAATAACTAAGCATATAACTCTAATATTTATAAATAACATTAGTAAGATAACCTTCAGCACACTAAACTAACTAACAAATAAAATTTAATAGTATCGTTTTTTTTTCTTGTGTCACAAGAATGCAAAAAAATCTTGGCACACAATCACAACCATTTGTCATGAGATGTTTTTAATGCACTGCGCTATTTTTACAAAAAATACTACCGAGACAATTTTGTTTAATTGGTTTATGAAACTATTTTAAATCTTCCACCCAACCCATGCAGATTGGCAATCCCATCAGCAACTACAACCTGTTTTAATAAAAATTGTTTCAGCATGTGTGTCAGATTATTCAACTTGCTTCCGAATTGGATCCAAACTCTTTCGTTTGTTACTTTTAAGAGAATCACATTTAAAATTTTAGTCGAAAACTGTTTCTATAGCGTCAATGAATTTATTCAATTCTGTCGTAATGGTCGCCTCAAGAGGTACCTATCTGATAAATTAATTACAAATGTTTAAATGTTTTTTTTATTTTTTTTAAACTACTTTTACTTACTTTAACTGACAAATAGAACTGTTCTGTTCCGTAACTATACTGACTTTATTACTTTGAAGTGTGACTGATAGCATTTGACTGTTAACTAGTGTTTGTGTTTTGTATTGACATTTAAATTAAATCAACAATTAATTACACTTTATTTCTATTTATGTTGCAATTAAATCTAATTATAGCTTACTGATATTCAATGGAATTTAATCGCAATCTAATTGTATTATATTGAATTAGTGTGTTGTTTTGATCATATTATTATATTTGAGTGAACTACACATGACAAAATCAAATCATTTGTATATCGATAGATCGATTATACATGTATGCGCAATACTTTAAAATAAGAACCAAAAATGTACCGTGTTTATACAAATAAAGAGTTATCTTATCTTCATTCTAATAGCTCTTTTGGCTATAAAATTTAATAATGGCTGAAGTCACTACGCCATTTTGAAAAATATTTAAAAAATATGCTAAGTCCAACATGCGTCTAGCTGCTAATATATAGGCACATTAATATTCGTCGAATACCAACACGAATAAAAACACAATATTTGGCGAATACAAATAATAGTATTCGTTGCATCCTTGCATCCTTAGTGGAAAAGCATTCCAGGAACTAAGAGACTTGGGTTCGATTTGAGGCAGTCGAAAGTTTTAGTTTTTTTTTATTGTAGGCCCCTTTAGTATCAATTTTATATGTCAACTAATAATTGTATTGTTGTTTGTTACAGAATGTCATAGGATCGGCACCACGGGTGCCTCTTCCCGAGTGCTTTGAAACCTTCGCAATACCCCTCAAGATGACCAGTCAACCATTCAGGAAGAAACCATCAAAAATATTGAATACATACCTTAATACGTAAAAAAAGTTCACAGACTTGAGCAAAAACGTTCCAAGTGATACTAGATTTAATTATTTAAGTGTTTTTGTTCCTTAAAAAGAGTGATATTAGTGTAAGTGTAGTGCCATTAAGGAGGATTGATACTTGAATCATGAAGATGTGGTGTTTTATTGGTGTTCTTCTTACGGTGGCCGTGGCAGCCGACCGAAGCACTCTACCTCCTACTTGTTTTAGGTAAGTGGTTCTTGGTATTCGTAGTTCTTAGTTAAAAAGACAATGGAGCAATGATATACAGAAATATGCTAGCAGGGAATGGAAAAGATAGCCGGGAATTGGCTCTCCCAATGCACCCCACTGAGCCCGATCCCTATGTCCAGTTATGTCCAGTTCTGGATTGACGTGAGCTGATTATAAATGTACTGAGTACCCAGTTCAGCAGTCGGATATGTCGACTATCTGATCACTTTTAGTCTGCGATTAGTCGACAGAATAACTGACTATAATGGAACGAGTTACGTTTCGTTACTGTCAATGACTTTGCCGACTGTAGGTAATAAAACGACAAATAGACAATAATTTCATACATTTAGAATACAATGAAAACCAAGTAATTAATTCGCAAAACAAACTAACTAGAATGAATAGAATGAAATGAATATCTGACAAAAAATAAGCCATTGACGGCTTCCTAAAAATAAGAGGATGCGGAATATGAGCCTTACACTGGTTTTCTACAAAAGGTGCTCGCGGCTCGCGCGCACTCTTACGCGTATTGCGTACCTACTGCGAAATGTTCGCATAACGCGTGCGTGAACTGATGGCCGGTGGGACAGAAAGGTTCTAGAATGGAGGCCACGTATAGGCAAGCGCACCGTAGGACGTCCACCCACAAGGTGGACCGACGACCTGGTTAAGGTTGCAGGAAGCCGATGGATGCAGGCCTCTTATAATGGGCCGATCTGGCATTTGGGGAGGCCTATGCTCAGCAGCGGGACCTCCTTTGACTGAAATGAATGATTGAATGATGAAAAGGATCTTATATGGTTTTGACTGAGTAGTAGTTTTTTATCTTGTGTCTCATAACATAGTTCGTTATTTAGCAGTGATTATCATCACAAATGGATGAGATGAAACCTATTATGTTAATTATCGTGGCCATGTAGGTACCACGATATCACGATGAGATAATGAGGACCCATATAAAATTCACCCTTCGTACCGCCTAAAGCCTAAATTGCATTGCCATAAAAATTACCAATTTTCTTTGTTTCGACTTCTTGGCGGTTCCTTTGGATTTTTTGGAATTACGTTTATATGAAGTTTAGATTTAAAAACATAATTATCAAACTGAAATAGGTATTCATAAAATACACATTTTAGCGATGCATACTATAACAATTAATGTAAGAATTAACCAAAGAAAGTGTCAGTTGAACATAGCAGTAGCATAACTGAACATAACAGTACATAACAATAGGTAATTTGTTTTATTTTTGATCGAACTCTAAATTCCGTTTTTAGTCACAATAGTTATGTTATTCTGACAATAGACAATGTCGTTGTGGCCACATACAAGTATAACAAGGTATAACCAGATGATACATATACAATTATCATCATCATCATTAGGTCGTCCACTGCTAAACATAGACATAGACAATAAATATGGGTAAACTATATTTGTAAGTACTGATGACCGATGGGGTAGACGTGTTCCTGAGTGGAGACTACGACTTGGCAAACGCCTCCATCGATAAGGTGACACCTTATCGTGTACACTTTACGGTCGTCCCCCCCTCACACGACACGATAAGGTATAGCGACGATATACTGATATACGCTGCTGCAGCTACAGCTGCAGTTGGAAACGTAAGAAAAGAGCGGGAGAGGCTGCAGTCCAGCACGTGGACTGACGTGGATCAACGGAGAAGCACAGACAAAGCTAAACTTAGATGGCGCCGGCGTGTTGGTCTTGTCAACTAATGTCCACACAATGGTCCACACCATAGACTTCGAATACGCTACGGTCCACGCAAACTTCAAATTTCGTTTTTTTTTTCTTTGCTAGTAGACGCAAGTTTGACACACGTTTGACAGCATAACATAACCTTTATCTATGTAGGGTAAAAGTAAGGAGTACTATCTTTGTTTTGAAAATCTGTCTGTCAATGTGCGTTAAATTAGGTGGCGCAACAGTAGCAACAGGGTAAATTGTTCAAATATTTTTTAAAGGATGGCTTTATTCTCCAGATTTAGAACTTACTAAAATGTTTAAAAATGTTCTAACTCGGCACTCCATACTCGGCATACTTCAATCCGTCAGCAACTGCTACATTCATACCATACCCTTTGCCTACGCTAGCTAGGTTATGGAACTGTTATTTACTGCTTTAGCTAGACACTTTTTCAATTTTTCAAGGTGCTCCCTATGCTCTAACGAAGTGTTACAAATCGGTAAAACTTCGTTGAAACAAAAAGTATGAATAAATAGGCGTACCGAACGATTGTTGCAATTTGTACTTTATAAACTGCAATGCAAGGGCGTCGAAATAGGAGCTAGCGCGATAACCGGAAGAGGCATTGTTGATAGTCACGGATATGCGTAAGCGCAGCGTTGTGCTATTTATATATTTTTTAAAGTGAAGCATAAAGGCCGAATCTCAGGCTTTTATGCTTTACGTCAAAAATAAAATCTGGAATGAGGTCATCCGGTAAGGCTTATTTCTATCTATCGTGCTGGGGGGCGTCCTACTCTACGTTTTCCGAGACGTGGTCTCCCGAGAACCCGACTCCGCGTTACGTCGGTTCTGCGACAGATGTGGCTGGCCCACTGTCACACTTTAGCTTGCTACATTTTTGAACCATGTCTATTACTTAAAGTCTTCTGACGTATGACTTTTGTCCGGATTTTATGCCATAACTTTACTATAGCTCGCTGCGTGACACGTGAAGAAGGTGGGCTAGCTTTACTGTCATGTTTCGCGTTTCGGCTCCGTAGGTCAACTATCATTGAACTCTATTCGTTCGACTTTAAATAAAAATCCGGTTGCGGAAATTTGACATTTTGTATTAGGTAAATATGTCGTTGACTGTACATCGAACTTCCACCCAATGCCTTTACTTTTGTCATTGAAATGACTCTTTCACGCTCATGTGGAATCGTCAAAACAAAAAATATCTGAAGAAAGACATGCGTCATTTGCGACGAGAATTCAACAAGCCGTGTACGAAAAGCGTGAATTTTTTATCTGGTGAAAACCGGTTTCCTGTCAGTCAGCTTATGCATAGAATTTACATAAAATGCAATATTCTACTACTACTAGAGGTGCTTGTTGGCTCAGTGGCGGTAGCGCTTCGGAGTGATTACCAAAGTTAAGCCACCTACGTCGCGGTTGTGAATTAATGGGTAACAATTCCAACCATATTTAGTGATATTTATCAAAGCGTCTCCGTGCTTCGAAAGGCACGTTAAAAGTTAGTCCCGGCTAATATCGCTTGATACTAGTCGTGAAGCCTAGTTAAAGGTCTTAAGGCGGCTTAATAACTATCTGACAGAAGGTGTCACTGCCCTTACAACACCCCTCCACCGCACCGCACTAGGCCTGCCTTTGTGGAGTAAAGCCCGAACCACATCATAGTTGAGGTGAGCCCTGTGGGACGTATCGGCATACTTTACTTTAAAATATACTAGTCAATATTGCAAGACAAATCTTAAAAACGTCTTCATTTGATAGCAACCAATTGGCATGGGTAGCAGCAATACGTATCTACTATTATAAATAATATAGACAACCCTTCCTCGAAATAATCTATTGTTAAAAGAAAACTGTATCAAAATCCGTGTAGTCTTTCTTAGATTAGCCTGTACAGATAGAAAAGACCAGTGATAAATGCAGCGAGGATCTGCAATTTATACGTAGTACTATAATTAGTCACAAAGTAGACAGACGACCTGGTAAAGGTTGCAGGAAGCCGATGGATGCAGGCTGCTTCCAACCGGCCAATCTGGAAATCACTAGGGGAGGCCTATATTCAGCAGTGGACGTCCTGTGGCTGAAATGATGATGATGATGATGATATAAATTTTATCCATTTCCAGTGAAATCTACTGCCATGGCCCGCTGCTGGACACGGTGCAGATGGCAGCTCTGTTCAACGACTCCAAGACCTTCGTGGACATGAAGATACGGTACTCCCCTAACATAACCATGGAACACTTTAGAATAATGATGAATAGGTAAGCAGCAGGATAATCATAATTCTAAAATAAGTATAAATTTATGTGCTAATAGCTGTTGCCCGCGACTTCGTTCGCAAAACCATAGTATGTCAAAACTAGTGTTACATATTTTTTCCACAAAAAATTGCCAACCGAACAGCGACATCTATCGGTAAGAAGGTATCTATAATGAGTTATCTTGCATCCCTCGGGAACCGTATTTTTTTTCGGGATAAAAAGTATCCTTTATTTAAGTTTAAGTATATTTTATTCTAAACTCATATCAATTTTTGTGCCAAATTTCATCTAGAGCCGTTCAGGGGTTATTGAATAACAAACATTTATCTATCCAAACATTCGCATTTATATTAGTAAGATAAGAATTACGATTAGTTAGTTAGTTTGTCCCCGAGTAATTATAGCCGTCTGTCCCTAAACGGTCTAAACGCCAATTCGCACTAAAACATAGTCACTTAGAAGTGACTTGCATTTGCATTGCTTAGCATACTCTGCAAACTCCGCTGTTATGTTTCCACCAAATCTGAGTGGAAAGGAGCGGTGTTTTCAATTCAATTCATTATGTTTATTGACTTCTGTAACAAGGTGTTCTATATAGTCATACAAATGTCATACAAACCTTTTCTCTCCTCCCCGCTATCTCACCCATAATCGTGTCAACATAAAGCTGGGGAAAATATTGACCTGTATGACGTTTTACTCGTAACGCGATTTCGATCGTCTGGTTATCCAGAACCGAGAGTACACTCCTTAGTTATTATAATTAAACGTGTATTACATAATCCAACGTGTTCCAGGACAGATTCCCGGCCGACGAAGGCTGAGATCATGGAGTTTGTTCAGCAGAACTTCGACCCTGAGGGCTCCGAGTTCGAAGACTGGGTTCCTACCGACTGGAAGGAGCAGCCGAGTAAGAATATCACAATTACTACATATCCACAAGAACTTCTCCTATTGATCATCCAGAGGAAGATTCAAGATAACCAGGCACAAGAAATAAACCTCTTACTTATCTCGTAATAAAATAATAAGTTAATATTGGACAACATCACATGCATTGCTCTGATTCTATGGTAAGTAGCCAAAGCACTTTGTGCTACAGAAATCAGAAACAACGACGGTACAATAACACCCAGACCCGAACAATATAGAAAAGTTATTTTTCTACATTGACCGACCGGGAATCGAACCCGGGACCTCAGAGATAGCGACACCAAGTCCGGTATACTCGCCTCTCGGCTACGGAGGTCGTCGTAATATTAAGGCAATGGTTCGGGAATAGTACTAGCCACCCGATTCAAAACGGTTATCGGAACAGTTTATCAGCGATAAACGGACACTGTAATGATTTAGCATTGGTGTCACGTGGTTTATCGGCTGTCAATTCCATTGTCAATGCCCATAACATCAGCATTGTCTTTGATCGCCAATAACCAATAGCACGACACCATAAGAATAAGAAGCTAGCATCAACATAGGTCATCTCCAACTCAGGGTATATACTCCTCATTAGAAGGCCAGTATCCAGCACGTAAAAAGTGCCACAGTCGCGCAACTGATTGGGCAGATTCGCCCCGAAATTGAATACAATGTCTAGAAGCGCTGCAGTGGCGTCACTGGCGCGACAGCGGCGCTGCAACTGTATATAATAGTTAAATAATAGTTATGGATATCAGAACCTAAGCTTTATACAATGCGCGCTCAAGCAAAGCAAACATTTCGGACCGTTCGGGCTCGAACTACTGTTAATATATTCCGAGATTACATGTCAGTGAGTCTATGTGTGCGTTACTTGAGCGCGCATTATGTGAAGCTTAACTTGAGATACATACAACTATTTATTCTGTCCATTAATTACCAACTTAATTAATTGAATTACCAATAATTATTTACCCTTTCGCGTGCCATTTAACCACAGTAGACCGGAATATCCATAGAAAAAAAAAATAGTGGCACGCAAGAGAATAAACACATCCATCACTTGAGTACAAATGCTTGTGCTGATCACACAAACATTTGCCCCTTGCGGATTCGCAACCCGTAACCGCTGGGTTTTTACACAGTACAACAGTATCCTCTTCTGGTCCTCAGAGTTCCTGAAAGGCATCAAAGACCCGCTCCTCAGCATGTGGGCGTCGGACCTGAACAAGCTGTGGCTGCAGCTGGGCAGGAAGATGAAGCCCGACGTGCGCGACAACCCTGACCTCTACTCGATCATTTATGTCGACAACCCTATTATTGTGCCTGGTAAGTTATTTTAAATGAGAAGAAACAATGGGGAATATGCATATATTTTTATTTGGTCCTAAAATAAATGGTACTTAATTATCATTATTAAAAATTGAAGAATTTCCAAAAAAATATAATAAATCCGAAGACAAAGAGATTCGACATGTACCGTGACGTCACAGTACACGACCGCCATACATGTTTCATTGTAAAAGTTGTTTTAGAAAGAGACAGGTATATCTCAAAGTTTTATTTTATTTTTATTTATTGATGTTACAGCAATACAATACAAATCACAACTTACAGGCGTTACACGTAGAAACGTTATTACAAATACATCTTTTAAATTTGCACTCCGATTATAGCCGAACACGACATTGTTTTTTAGCTAAAATCATTTTTTTTGCACTATAATTTCCTATAAATATAGTAAAAACAATATATTTAAAAAATCTGTACTGATTTTTTTGTGTGGTGTCCAGTAAAGAGTATCTATCTATCTATCTCTCTATATTATTCTTATGCATATTCCCTATTGTTTGAATTAGATGTGGGTAACTTAGTGAAGTAAATAGTTTACTGTCACCGCAAGGAGTAGGATTCCTGATTTTAGTTTAGCCAAATTATTTTTGTCTAATTATTTCCGATCTAAATTTCTTGGAAAATCCGTCCACAAAAATAAATCGTTGTTATCGGGTATCTCGCGGGGTCTTACGGGGTCTTTTTACCCAAAATCACGTGTATTTTTAAGGTACCAAGTAATCTCAATAATTCTCAAAATACTATAGTTAAATACAGGTATAATCTAAAACGATAAAATAAATACACGTGATATCTCACTACAACTACTATTTTGTAATATTTTGTGTTTTTTTTCCGAACCCCCCTTTTCGAGTCTCAAGTGATTAATGGACGACCTCTATTCAAAAACTCGATAGGCTCATAAAACATTGAGTGTGTCTTTATGAGTCGAGTCTTGTAATTAGAGTCGAGTTCGAAAATGTAGACTTCTGAACTTGAGTTTTTTTTTTGTGTTGTGTTTTTAGGGTCGTCGGTCCATCAAGCCATGGGGCGTCCTACATAACGTTTGCCAAGGCGCGGTTTCTACTCGAGAACCCACCTTTCATCGGTTCTGCGACAGATGTGGCCGGGCCAATGCTACTTTAGCTTTTCCGTTCACCATTGCATAAATAAATGAAGTGGTTATGTTTTATATTATTTCAGGTGGCCGTTTCCGTGAGTTCTACTACTGGGACTCGTATTGGATCATCAAAGGGCTCCTCCTGTCTGAGATGCGGGACACAGCGAGAGGAATGGTCTCTAACCTCCTGGACGTCGTCGAGAGGATAGGCTTTATCCCAAACGGGGGAAGGGTGTACTATGCCATGAGGTACGCTATTTCATATGGAGCTAACAGACATAATTTTAAAAAGTCGACCCTTTTTTTGTAATAATAATAATATAATCAGGGGCGTGCATCCCATATAGGCTATTATGCAGATAACCTTCATAAAAACCGACAGAACAGCTAACCATAATTATTAATTACGTATTAAACAATAAATATTCTGTAACCATTTTGTCGTTTACCTATACTTATTCCTTACTAAAGCGCGCAACTTAGATCGTTACTGTGCAATTTAGCCAATGTTAGGCTGCCGCGAGATCGTCTACTGTTTCACGCAAACTTACTCAATTTTCACTCACAGCGTACCCCCATCTGAAACCAATGCACGCCCCTGAATATAATTAATCAGGTATCTTAATTATTACCATTGATCGGAGTAGGTAGATTGGATGTACTTTGGTAGTGCTAGCATAATATGCCTTTTTTTCAAAAACTGATACCAAGAAATTCCGGAATCCCGGAGGCATGTCCATATTAACATCAATGTTTGAGATCATTGACCCCAAATCAATCTACCTACTCCGATCACTGATTATTACAGATAACATTATAGTAATAGGCCCAAGGCCCAATATAGAAATACCTTATAGACTAACATACTGGCGCGATGGCGCTATATGTTACTTAGTTCGTGGTCGCCCAGGTACTTTCTGTAAATCGTACACTTTTCCTTGACTCGCTCACCGGACAGGCGTAGCCTAGTGTGGGGAGTTGGGACCGCTGCAAGAACTGTAAACTAATACTGTATATGTAAATAAAGTAATTAATATACTTCCCAGATCTCAACCCCCGCTCCTGATCCCCATGGTGAAGCTAATCCTGGACGACGGCGCCGCGGGCGGGCTCGACTTCCTGAAGCAGCACATCCGCACGCTGGACAAGGAGTTCGACTTCTGGCTCAACAACCACACCGTCGAGGTCGACCTCGACCACCACAAGTGAGTGGGCCTTGCACCCGACGGGGGGACGACCTAGTCGCTGCCTGTAGAAGCCGCTGCATGGACACGGGCCTGACATGCAAAGGCTGATGACGATCTAGAAATACACTTTAGTAGTAAAGTAGAAATGCCTTAACTATGAGGTGGTTTGGGCCATACTCCACGCGGGCCCAGTGCCGGTTGGTGGAGGGGTGTTGTAAGGCCTGACCTAGCCTTACTGTCAGATGTTGTTAAGCTGCCTTAAGGCCTCTGACTAGGCTTCAGGACTGTTGTTATCAAGCGATATTATCCGGGACCAATTTTTAACGTGCCTTCTGAAGCACGGAGATGCTTGTGATAAATGTCACTAAATATGGTTGAAACGGTCACCTATCCACGACATGAGTAGCTTAACTTTAGTATCACTATCAAAGCTGAAGCACTGCCGCCAATGAGCTACAGGCACTTTAGTTGCAACAGAACACTTTAATTGTATAATTGTCTGGTGGAAACGCGGCAATTTTTTTTGTTTCTGAATAGGCAATTTTTTTTGACCCATGAAACTTCATGGGTCAAAAAATATTATTCTATTCAGCCCGTCAGTTAGATTATCAAAAAATATTGGACACGTATTTTGATTGATTTGATTTCAAAAGGTATTTATTTAGATAAATCATACATAAGTGCGTCTTAGGCCTAGTGTACATTAAATCCTAGGTCCAGAACATAGGTTTACAGTAAGTGTATGAGGCTATTTGCCTATTATAACTATTTGCCTATTGTAAAATTCAAATAAATATACTTGCCTACCTACCTTACATTTCTCAGTTTACGTACTTACTCATCTACGGGCACTTTGTTACAGCGACCGTTTTGGTCATAAATGATAATGATATTTGTGGTTGTATTTAACCACGTATTTTGTCTTTTGTCAATCAAACAAAAAATGACTAAGATAAGGCGCATCAAAGTTTGGGATTAAGAGCACGTGACGTCATGCCGACCAAAAAAATGTCGCACGGCGTGACGCCACGGGAACTTTAATGGGCTGTATCTTCATCATTTATTGTTTAATTGAGAAAAGAAAAAATATGTGTCCAATATTTTTTGTTGATCCAACTGACGGACTAATTAGTTGTTTTTTAGGAAACTAGCCTATTGTCGTTGCTGTTAACTTATTTAGAGCATTTTCTTAAATACTCAATACTCAATAATTTATTGCAAAACCATAATGACGTACATATAGATGTTACAAATATAAGAACCCGTGTTATGGACCCTGTTGGGCACGCAACTTGGGGGCTAGTCGGCATGACCTCACGTATTTTTAATCCCAAACTTTGATGCGCTTTATCTTCGTCATTTTTTGTTTGATTGACAAATGACAAAATACGTGTCCAATATTTTTTGATAATCTAACTGACATACATACTTTGATGTTGCACTATTGAATGTGTATTGACAGTATTTATGTGTTTTTAGGTACCTGTTATCAAGGTATATTGACCAGTCCCAGGGTCCACGGCCTGAGAGCTATAAAGAAGACGTAGACAGTGCCAAGTAAGTTTCCTAGCTACGTAGCGTCACGCAGCGCCTCTAGGTTTTTTTTAAATATATAAACTAGCTTCTGCTTGCGACTTCGTTTGCTTGATCTTGTAATCAGTTTAAAGCAAGGACCGGAAAACCCCTTTTTTTGATTAAGCCGATTGTTAGGGAAACCCTATTAGAAGGTTACCCAAAGATAGGGTTACCCTATTGATAAGCTACTCCAGTGTTAGCCTTTCGTTACGGAAACCTTTTTGAATAAAGATAACTGCTTTCAATGCGCTTACCGAATCAAATAGGGTATTGGTAATTTCAATATTTAGCACTTACCAACTAAAAGGGTTACCCTATTGTCTATGTCTTTTTCGCGCATTCTGGCGATTTGTATTAACCTGTCTGTGTATTTAAGTTCGCCGTAAAAGGTTATACAATAATGAGTCGAATGGTGTGCACGTAGAGGTTTAAATTGCTTGAGCGCTTTTAAAACCCTTTTATAGGGTAAGCCTCGATAGGGTTTTCAGATACGGTTAGTGCTTACCCGAATTAACTGTATTCATTTGGTTAGCCTTTCGTTGGAGTAAGTCGACGATATGCTTACCGAATTGATAGGGTTTGTGGAAACAAGTCTATGAAATACCAAATTAAAAACCCTTTTATTGGTATGCGGTTCCGGTCCTTGATTTAAATTCTATTTGTAAGTTCAAATAGACTTTAAATTGACTCAACTATGCTTACAATTTACAACTTCATTGGTTTTATTTTTTTGCGCGGGTTCTACTTTAATAATAATGCTTTTTTTGATTTTGCAAAAAAAACCTTCAATTTAATTTGTTTGAATGTATATGAATAGTAAAAAATAAATAGATTCTTCCAATAATCACACATTCACCTAACCCTGAACTAACCAAAGCTGGTATTACAAGACGATATTGACTGTAACAGTCAACATCATAAATAAATTAGTATCTGAATTTTCCAAAAGAATCTCATTGCAAAACATATCACAGTATAAACTTTTTTTTGCATTCACAACAATGCTAGTTTATTATATACATTTTTTGAAGTACATAAAAATGAAATGAAAAATAAAAGTATTTTCCTTGATGTATCACAATAGTCTGAACATATCACAATATAAACTTCGACTCAAAACATATCACATTATAAACTTTTTTTTTGCATTCATAATAATGCTAGTTTATTATATAGATAGATAGATAGATGGATACTCTTTATTGTACACCATAAAAGTAAAATACACATTTATTTTTACAGAAAGATGTACAATTAGGCGGTCTTATCGCTAATAGCGATCTCTTCCAGACAAAACAATATAAATATAACATAATTCAAAACATATCACAATATAAACTTTTTTTTTGCATTTACAATCATGCTAGTTTATTATATAATTTTTTTCAAGTAAATAAAAATGAAATGAAAATAAAAGTATTTTCCTTGATGTATCGCAATAGTCTGACAAAATCATTACGCACAAGTCAAATAAAAAAGTCAGGTTATTGTGACATTTCGAAGAGTTAGTAGTTTTGAAAGTTAAGTTTTTGATCAGCTACTTTGATGCTGACTGTACCATGGTGACTAGAAAGGAAAAAAATAAACTTTTGATTTATTCAACTATTACACAAATTATTTATTTAGTACGACTAATTGAAGATTGTAGTATGGTAGGCATAGACAATATTTCTTTTATTCTTTTTGCAGATATTTCGACACCAAAGATAAGAAAGAAGAGTTGTATGCGGAGTTAAAAGCAGCCGCGGAATCCGGGTGGGATTTCTCGTCTCGTTGGTTCATTCTAAATGGGACTAATAAAGGTAAAAGAATAACAAAAATATAAATAAAAATGCGTTATAGTTTGACCACAATCGCTGCTCCGCTTTCACTGACTGTAATAAATATGGACTGACTGTTGGTGATTACTTTTCCCGTGGTTGGAACGAAATCGGTTCAGTCGAGACCAGGATTTACGGTCGGAGTCGAAACGAGTCGAGTCGAAGTGCGACTGCGGTGCACCTGACCCCATGACCTGACCAGACCCTTTCCTCTGTGGTAAACAAATGCCCACTTCGCTGTTTTCCCGGTGAAATGTCGGGAGTCCATGAATACACACCTGCTGCTGCAAGATGGCTTAAAAACCTGGATAACGACGTCAGATCCACGCAGAAAGAATGCTATACGCAATGATGATGATGACTGTCCCATCCCATACAAATGTCAGCTAATTTTGTGTACTCATTTGAAGCGCCACAAGTGGGAGTACTGATAACAAATTTTGACGTATACTGTATATGACCAAGATGACTGTTTAGCTTGCGGCCATTACTAATTTAGTTATCTTTATCTTTATTGACTTAAAAGAAGGATACACACAATAATAAATCAAAATAATAAGCACAAGAAAGTTTTATCTAACAGAATGAAAGTAGAACTAATAATAGTTCCCTGAACTTATCTGTCTACCCAGCCTACAGCGCCAAAATGGCGATAACCAAATAGGCATAAATCTCATTTGACAGCAGCCAGTCCATATTTCTTCCAGGTCAGTGATCGCTCTATAGGTTTAGCCTAAATTCGCGGCGGTAAGTGGCGTTACTTGCCTTACAAATGAGATTAAAAAATCCATAAACGATCTCCATAGCCTGACTTAGCGCCATCTTTGAAATTTCGGGTTCGATTCTAGGTCGGGTCAATGTAGAAAACGAACTTTTCTATGTTGTCTCGTTTAGGTATGGTGGTATACACCGTCATTGTTTCTGATTTCTATACCACAAGTGCTTTAACTTCTTTCCTTAGGATCAGAGCAATGTTCTGTAATGTAGTTCTATATTTATTTATATTTATACTAGAAGAATCGCTTGTGGTCATACTATAGACAAGACTTTTGCTTGCTTTGCTGTAGTATTGGGTTCAAACTGTTGATTTTTATCTTTTATTTATTTATGTATATTTATTCACTAGACGCTATCCATCGTGATGAGGCTATAAATGACTTCTTATTCAAACTGACCGGACAGAATCAAGTGGGCGGTGAGACAGAGTGATGTGTGTGATTTTGTCATTTTCATGAAATATAGCATAGATGTAGCATTTGTTTGACAAAGTTATAGTGCATCATGATTACAACGTCTCGCACAACTCAACGAGAGGGAGACACGTGCTCTCATGATTTTCAATCCCATTCTATTTATATGTGACAGTAAGTCCGGCCAAAAATCGAATACTATAGTATAGTCAATTTGATTATTTGATTAAATTTCGGCAAGGAATTTATGTCGTACTGTACATCAAAATTCCATGGATTTTGGTTATCAACAGACACATATATTTGTACATATTATATAGTTGAGAGATACTCGTGTTTGTAGTCATAGTCGTTGAATGAACGACAAGTGGCGCCATCTGTATAAAATTTTAATAAAACTTATTCAAATTGCACAGATAATTTGTGATCCTGTTTTCCGTGTATTTCGTTTTTCACGTGATATTGGTGGAATAGTACTTACTCGTAAATCGTATTGCTCATAATCATGAAAGTGATTTAGCACCTCGTCGAGTTTTGTAGTGTTTTCAAGTTTACAACTAATATTTTGGCCCTCTATTTTCGAGTGTACTCATGTATATATTTTCTCGTTTTTTGCCCTCCATTTTGTCATTACTAAGGTACGACTTCACTGTAATCGTGTGTTGAACATTTGTTTACCTCAGAAGCATACCGGCGTAAGTCGTACAAAGTCATTATGCAACATACGCCACAATGCTTCTGAGCTGAAGGTTTCATGATTTGCTCGCAAAATAATTTCTCGCACTGATAAAAACGTGTAGGTCGTGTAACATTATATTATACAACACAGTTAATCGTACAGCATGTCTGTTCGGGTGTGGTTTCTGGAAAAGAGTAATCTACTACTACTCTTCTCAGAAACTGAGATACGGGTTGTCCTGTAACTTAAGCATAACCAAGAATGAGAGAAGGGGGGTGAAAATCAGTGCGACCCGAGACCTAGTTTTCGTGGCATGTGGCAGCATGTACTAAACCGCTTTTCCCTCTGTCATTTCCTCTATAATTTTTCTTTAATTACGATCATGACCACTATAAAAAAATGCTCGTAAAACGTTTCTGGAGAAGACAATTATAATGTTATTATTTTATTCTATACTACTACTGTTCTTTTTATGCAAATTCAATCGGCTGTTTGGTAATTTTGTATGGGAAGTCGACATTTTTTTAAAGCTTTGCAAAATCATAGAACAAAAGTTGTTCACCATGATATTGATCACATACAATATCATGTTGTTACAAGGTTATCCATGAGTTACTGGACACCCTGTAGAACCTATGTGTGGTCACACCATTATACATTTGTCGTTACTATAACTAATTGTTATTGTAGGTAATCTAACAAACCTGAAGACCCGCTCGATCGTGCCGGTGGACCTGAACGCGATTATGTGCGGTAACGCGCAGCTGATGGCGGAGTTCCACATGAAGCTGGACAACCCCGCCAAGGCGGGCTTCTACCGCATGATACACGCGCGGTACATGGAGGCCATTGAAAAGGTTAAAATTTTGTACTTTAACTGCCCAGCAAAACGAAACAAATTTGTTTTTATGGTTACGCTGTCTGCTTTATGCGACCGGTCGGGGTATCATCATTTCAGCCATAAGACGTCCACTGCTGAACACAGGCCTCCCCCAATGACTTTCATCGAGGGGATTGCCAATACTCGCTACGCTTTGCAGGCGGGTTGGCGAGCGCAGTTTTTTATAAATTTTTTTTTACTCGCACTTGGTCGGTTTTTAGGAGAGCTTACCCACTTTTTCTAGGTGTAACATATTAAACAAAAATGTAGTACAAAATATAAAACAAAAAACAGATGTCAGATTTATTTTTCTGCCAAAGACTCCTGCGTTTTTTTTCTTGGACAGCATCAGTGCATCGCAGCAGTGAAACCTTAGTTTCTTTCTTTTGATGTTTTATATCAGTTTGAAATCAGTCTAAAACTCCCACGTTTCTCTCAGGTTTTTATATTAATCTGACATCTGTCAAAAACTCCGGCGTTTCTCTTGGGTTTTGTCAATCTGACATCAGTCAAATACTGCCGCGTTTTTCTTGGGTTTTTAATATTATTAAAAACTCAAGAGTTTATGTAGGGCTTTTTTCGCCCCCTCGACGACGGGCGGAGATTTTTTTTTGTGTTTTCTTTGTGAATTCTACTTACACTAAGTATATTTATATAAAAAAAATATCTCGCAGGTACTCTGGCACGAAGATGTGGGTGTGTGGTTGGACTACAACCTGGAGTCGAAGCGGCGGCGCGACTACTTCTACCCGTCCAACATCGTGCCGCTCTGGACCGGCTGTTACGACCAGAGCAGAAAGGAGTACTTCGTGAACAGGGTCATCAATTACTTGGATAAGGTTAAAGTACGTTATCTGGACAGAAGACCAAAAGCTCTATACAAAAAAATTATGCTGATTTGAGAACCTAAAATCTTTCTTCCCTTTTGAGCTTTGCTTCCGCAGTGCTTCAGCTTGACATGCTTTGGTTGAAGGGCACATGTTTTTGGCTCACTTACCATTAATTCACAGGAATCTGTCAAAGTGACATTTGATGACAATGACATTGACACGAGGCGTTTTTCCTTCACTGCCGTTTAAATAACTTCGCCATCAAATAATATTGTATATTATAATTTGCTCCAGACTAAGTGTAGTCAATAGACAATATGTGTATCGTCATAGTCTCGATGTGAGGAATTAACATCTTTATGTAAAGAGTACCAGACTATGATTTTTTCCAGCGACCTCTTTTTCAGAATCGGAACAATCAGACTTGTGCTATAAAAAAAAACTCGAAGCCTAACCCGATCCTTTTAGATGATCGTGCTTACGTTCGCAAATCGATCGCGATTAAACGCATTCGTTTGAATCATTGTTAAAACAATCGCTAGCCCAAGATCGCGACCGCCACCGCGCCCGCAATTAGATCGTTCTGGTTTAACCGAAGCTTAAATAAAAACAGAGCTAGATTTAATGCTGTCCTTCTTATTCCAGGTGGACATCTTCGAAGGTGGCGTCCCTAGCACGTACGAACACACGGGCGAGCAATGGGACTACCCTAACGCTTGGCCCCCCCTTCAGTACATATTCGTTATGGGACTGGCTAAAACTGGCGTGCCAGAAGCAGTGAGATACGCCGACGAAATCGCCGCTAAGTGGGTGCGATCCAACTTCGAGGTGTGGAAACAGAAGGCGGCCATGCTTGAAAAGGTCAGTGACCCCATCTCGTAACATTTTGGCGCTCTATTTTGTTTGTTGTAGCTGTCGGAAATACGGAAATAGCCGAACGAAGCACGGAGATACACGAGCAATTAAGGTTACACACGACAAGAATATTAAGTTAAGGTATAAATTAACGAAATGCGTTCCTAGTAAGCCGAATTACTATAGTGTTCAAGAAAAATTTTAACATAATTTAAAAAAATAATAAACATCCGTCCCGTCTCCCAGTAAAATGCTTAACGCTGCGGTCTACAAAGCCAGGCGGTTGCCGGTTCGAATCCCGCAAGAGGCAAATGTTTTAGTGATGAGCAGGAGTATTTGTACAGACAACGGCAGGCCAAGCTACCCAAAAAGTTTAAAGTCATTCAACCGATTTTCAACTTTAAATCCGACGTGTAGAGATCAATATCAATTGAGAAAGTTTGACGTTATGTGGTAGGTTGACGAGCTGTTGTCTGTACTTAAGAGCCATTTCACAAAATCGCGCCGTTTGTATGGAGCGCGCGCTTGTGCATTGAAAATTTAGGATTTAGGGTAAGTTGTGAAAGCTCAGTTGTAGTTTTTGATCCTAATTACCTGATAGGATTTTAAAAAAAAATACATATTTCAAATAAATAAAGATCAAAGGTATTGTGACACAAACTTTTAATTGTAAATATGCTTAATTTAAAACAAAAATCCTGAGTAAACTAGCGCAATTTTTCTAAATAATTCACAAATTGTTTCATTTTATTTCGCCTTATTGTGATAATAAATCTATATTGTCGTACATTAAACGTCAACAAAATTATGTGTCTGATTTTTTGACGTATTTATTCAGCAATAATAATGAATGTAAATGAAAGATTTAGTTGCTTGAAATTGACATGGCAAACACTTTTCGTCAATCGAGGTGGCGGGTTTGATAATTTTATAAATAAAAAATAGTGTTATTTGTAAATGTGCTACATTAAACGTCTAAACCAAAGATTAGGCTTGCTTTTGCATGTATTTAACATTCTTAAAATCTTTCCTAAGGTCGCAAATTAGGCGCTGGAAATATTAGATTTTGCGCTAAAAATGTGAAATGGCTCTTAAGTCGTGCTTATAAATGTATACAGGGTATATCGGATACTGAACCGGTTGCAAAAATTCATTAAAAAACACGAGGCACCTAAAAAACAATTTTTGGACGTTACTTTCTGGCCACCCTGTATGTTTATCCGTTAGCTAGTCGCCATAGTACAGGTACAGGTTTGATTGTTAATTGGTATGGTAGAAGAATGTTTTCTTCTTTTCTAATCAATTTTCTGAAACGTTAACTCTTTTTAGTATGATGCAACAAGATTCGGTGGCTTCGGCGGCGGCGGCGAGTACGTAGTTCAAACTGGCTTTGGATGGACCAATGGAGTCATTATGGCACTACTAGAGAAATACGGAGGTAAGCGATTGTCGACCTTAAATAAATTAACAAATGAACCATATTAACTTATCCCTTCATACTTATATGTTTTTTTAATGTGCAACATGGCTGTTGGAAACAGGTCCAGGACAGATTTAAATGTTTAATTAAATAGTATAATCATTTAGAAGAAGTTTTTGAACATAAATCTTGAGTTGCAGATACTGATTAAATCATCACCTGTGATCGGAGTAGGTAGATTGATTTGATGTACTTTGGTAGTGCTAGCATAATATGGATATACCTTTTTTTTTCTTTTCAAAAACTGATACCAAGAAATTCCGGAATCCCAGAGGCATGTCCATATTAACATCAATGTTAGAGATCATTGACCCCAAATCAATCTACATCACAGAGGAATACTAAAATACAACCATCAAATAATTAACCATATTTAGTACATTTTATCAAAAACTATCGATATAAGTACTATCATACCAATATGATGTAATTCCAATTACTAACATTAATAATATTGTCATTTTTCGCTTTAATAATTATATTTTGTTTTTTCATCGCTCTGGAAGTCGATGCACTAGGTATGTCATCCATTTTACATTTAAGTAGTGTATATGTGTTTGTTTTGAGTAGTTTGTTCTAGATAGGTAACTTTATAACATTATTCTATATTTTTATGTCTACAGCCTGACGAAATATATGACTCTTGCCTTTTTTTTGTTAAGACCAAACTTGCTATATGAAGAGCGGTGATTCTGCCAATGTCTACAAGTATAGGTGTTTTCTTAGGGGCGAATCAAGCTTTGACTTTGTCATCTTTAAATAGCAATAACTTCATCTCGAAATTTGCAATGTCATTTTTGAAATTTCAATGTCAAAACTTTTGTCATCATTCAAATTGCAATGACAAACATGTGTCTCTGGTAATAAATGACTTTTAATAAGTGAAATAACCTAAACAATGTACCATGAACATAACATTAAAAGATGTTGTTGCTAATAAAGTAATTGTTATTATAATATCGTCATAAAATTTCAATTTACCTTAACGACAAGTAAATAAATGCAAAGATTTTATAAGTTATTTTGACATAAAACAAGAAATAAAGTTATTTTTTTATTTTATCCTTAAAATGAAATTAACTCCTGTTGAGGTTTAGCAAGGTCATACATTTCTTGTCGGGATATATAATATTGTTAGTATCGTATAAATGTTTATAATTTTCAGATTTTTCGAGTATTTCCTTTTTTAATAAATGACCTACTATATTTATTTTAATTATGCTTTTATTAGGGCTTTCTTTATTATTATCTATTTGCTACATACTGCAATTTATTTTTTATACTTGCATGCCTCGTTTCGGAAGATATTGTTTGGTGTGTAGAGTTTTGTATACTTGGTATTATTTATTAAATATTTATTTATTTAGAAGTATTTTCTACTTACTGTTTATTATGTATTTGTATTTAAGTTATATTTATAACCTTTGTATTTGAATCCTTACAATTTTTTTATCTTCAAAAGCTAAAAGGTTCTTCCTTACTAATCTAAAATAGGATCTTATAATGTTTCTTTCATATTAAGAAAGCAGTATTTACATAATGCTATCACATTGTTATGAAAATTGGGTAAAGGGGAGGCCGGGGATAGTTTACTAAAGGGATAGGTCATCTCTCAAAAAATTGACCTTTTTGAAAGTATTGCATTGTTCACGTGGTAAAAATAGAATGACGCAACGTTGTCAAATGAGTCTTGTTTTTGACAGTTAGTAAACCAACTTAACGACCTCCGTATCCGAGAGGCGACCATACCAGACTTGGTGTGGCTATCACTGAGGTCCCGGGTTCGATTCCCGATCGGTCAATGTAGGAAAACAACTTTAGTATATTGTCTCGGGTTTGGGTGTTGTGGTATCGTCGGTGTTTCTGATTTCTGTAACACAAGTGCTTAAGCTACTTATCATAGAATCAGATTAATGTATGTGATGTTTTCCAGTATTATTTTTCTATAGTCAACTATCTCTGGTCTCCCCTAACTGATATTTTGATTATTATTTCTCGGCTGCGCATGCGTTCGGTGGGCTCTAGACTAATGATATGGGTGTTAGTAGCTTTTTCTTTGGTTTCTATGGTTATTTATTCTTTCTCCTATGATGCTTGGCTAGTTAGTTAAATATTGTAATTTGTATTATTTAGTACTTACTCGTAGTTATACCATCGTGTATTTTTACTTTATTTGATTTAGATTGTGATTGTGAATTTGAAATGTTTAGGTTATAGAAGATGTTTAAAATGTTATACTTTTCCTGCTAAAAATGAGTAAATTATAATCTAAACTTCGGGTTGGAATAAAGTTAAGATAAATATTTAAAAAATGTATTCCGAAAAACGAACACTACAAAAAGTACAATCGAATGGATACAAATTAAAACAGAAATAACAGAATATTAGTAGCAAGTTACTAGAGATATGAGAAACTAACGTCAAATTTTTTTTCTCGTGTCGAAAGCAATTGAAATGTCATAATAGCTAAATCTATTGGACATTTAGCTCCATACTATATTAAATAGTATGGACATATTACATACTATATTATATAATATACGTATTGCAAATGAATTTTAGTCCCTCAAATCACCGTTAGTTCTAATGCGACTGTAACTAAAATAATAACCAAATTGGCTTGAGTATCTATGTTATAGTAATACCATTTCAACATGTTGACTTAAAAGTCAACTCAAAAAATATTCTTAATCTCAAGTACAGATAACCGATTTACAACATTAAGTCCGACACGTAGAGATCGATATCATTTGAGAAAATTTGTAGTTTCGTGGTAGGTTGAATTCGTATTAAAAATTGCAAATGGTGTTCGCGGAATTTTCGGAAAGAACAAATTGAAACGTCTATCGAACTACTTAGGACTGTTAGGCAAACCCATATCAAGTCTAGAGCCGACTGGTTGAGCGCGTCTCACCAGTTGTCTCTTACAGACACCCTGTCGGCAGCTGACGCGTTCGGGACCGCCCCTGCGGAGTCCGGGGCGGTGTACGGGGCGCACGTCGGGGCGGGCAGCGTGGCCACCTCGGTCCTGGTCATACTGGCGTCTGTCGCCGCTGGAACGTTGGGGTGAGGTATGTAGACGACTTTGTTTTATTTTCTACTAGTATTGAGCATCATGAATAATGTTTATAATCTAAACATTTACATGATGATCGTCTAAGTGTATTGGCGCTGTGATTCTCCTTAATAGCAGATCCTGGGTTCGAGACCCAATTCGGGCTAACTTAGTTTTTTTTTTCTAAATTAGCGTGTGCCGATTTTCGCCTTTAGCAACTTCGAGACTCTGACAATTCGTGTTTTCTGGGGTTTATTTAAATATCTATTGACTAATATTAAATATATAAATTATAAAAATAAATAAAGAGCAAAATCCAAAGGTTCATTTTAAATACCAAAGTGGGTTGGCATGTGAATTAATAACAGTTTTATATTTTTTGTAAAAGTGATTTAATCTGCCTTAATTTAAAGTCAAGATGAATAAATTACCACGTATTTTAATCAAGTGTTTTCTCTTGTTTCAGATATCTTTTTGAACATTCTGGTATTGCTAAGTATACTGGAAAGGTGTCATGAGGCCCACAAAAGTAAGATCTTTCCATTTTATTCAGTTCTTGCATTTTAACTTTTTATGTACGAGCAGTAGAGGGGTGTAAATTGAATAAGTACATAAAAATAGCACATTTTCCCTTTTTTACGATTTTAATGTGTTAATTAAAAAGTAAATAAAGTACATTGCAATCATTCGTTGCATGTGTTCGTTAAATGCAAGATCTAATCAGCTATTTTACTTGCTAATATTTTAGCACAATTATGGTACAAAATGTAGCTGTTAAAGTCCAAGCTATTACACAATATTAGCATAGGACAGTCAACAATTATACCTACAATCTAACCCTATTTTTTCAATCGATTTTAAACTCTATATGTTGGACGTTAAGTTTGAAATCGGTAAAATTTTTTTGCTATTTTGTAGTAGGTTGTAAGGTTGACTGTACATTCCTCTATGATATCTTGTCTTATACCAATAATATAATAATTTATTTGCTAACTTTTACTTCTTTGGGGTGACTTTACTGCTCAGATACAACTCGCGGCACCGTTCTTGAGCGCTAAGCAAAAGATGCGCAGACGACCATTACGTTCACGTGATTGGCTAGTGGTCCGCACCGCCGGCCGGGATTAGTTGCTAGCTCCGCGCACACGCGTCTTTGATACGATGTACGTCTCGCGCAAAGCGATCCCCACTCTTTCCTACAGCGCTCAAGATACGTGCCGGGGATTGTACAGCAACTTTTTCTATCTATGGGATCAACATAGAAATCGTAAAAAAAACACTTCGCCACACTGCTATGCCGTCGTATCGAAAATGGACCCAACTGAACTTTTTTGTGAAAACAAATTTTGTTGTATTGTTAAATTAAGCAAGAGTATTGATTTAATTAAATTCTATCGAACGTATAATATAGATCCCTTCTAATAAACTATCGATAGTATTACTCTTCAATGTTTATTAACTATCAATAGTATCGATATCGATAATATTGATAGTTTGATAGCTATTATGGTGCAGCACTATCAATAGTATTGCTGCGTATTTATTTCATTGGTATATTTAAGCAGTTGATAGTGTAACTGAATTTCAAGGTCAACTATCGATAGTTCGGCAACACTACCAACCAGCCGACATCCGTTTGTATTCTTTGTATAAAATTTATTTTTTGAGATTTCAATGTTGCTCTCATAGAAAAAGTTGTTACATTTAGTAGTAGAATCACATTCTTGAAGGAAGTTTAAAAGGAAGGTAGTTTTATGTGATTTTAATTTGGTATTTTAGGTACATTATCATGTTTTAGGTGCAGTGTGTGTTTTTATTTTACCATATTTATGGCAGTGTTGCTACCAGTGTTGTTTGTTTATATACATAGTAAAATATAAGAAAATTATAGGTAGGTATCATATCACCTTAGTAAGTGTTGTAATTTTGTACAAACGGTAATTATACTAACTTTATTTAATAGACATATCATTATTGCGTGTCATTTAGCTATTAACCTGGTATAATAATATACATTATTTTATGACTTAGCGATATTGATAAAATTTTAGTTTATTATTAGTGTTGATTGCCCAGATTTCTTAACTTCTTTGTATGGTGTGCAATGAAGAGTATCTATCTATCTTAGACGTTCACTCAGCGTTTACAATGAATCAATACTTTCAATCATCATATCAGTAAACGTGAGGGTTTCTATAAATTATTGGTTTTACCATGGCAAAGCTATAGTTTGAATATGTGTGTCAAGGTACAGTCAACTGCATATCGATAGTTTGATATGATACCACAAAATGTCAAATTTCCAAAACCGAATTTGAATCATTGTACGTAGAGTTTTATATAAATAGGAAAAAAAGAGGTTTTGTGATTGGTGACAAGCTAGTTGTACGCCTCAATCTCTCGGCTGTCTGTATTGATAAAGAAATGAATGGACCAATTTGTACCTATGAATAAAACGCACTTACCAACTGTCAGTAGGGCATTCCTCCGAGAGAGACTTAAAGTCTATACTCCTAGGAATGACCTCCATTTTATTCGCCTGGAAGTCAAGTTTTTTTCCTAGGTCCTCATTACGTAAGTTTCCCATTTATTTCTTTATCTGTGTACATATAATTGCATGCGACTGTACTCTGGCCGCTGAAGAAAAGATTTTGAGTTAGCAAGAGTAAGAAAAAGATAATGCAGTGCTGACACTAGCACTTTTTAAAGCAACGTATTTTATTTTATATTTTTCTTCTTTATAACCATTTAGTATGACTTAAGATACACCTATATTAGTAGCCAATGTCGTCTTAAATTAAATTGTGATACTATCAAATTAACCACATTCCATATTTAATTTATAATTTAGTTTAAACTATCAGGGTTAGTAGTGTAAAGTTACATCTTTTTATATCCTGAAAAAAGGGTATTTCATATTTTTTAACTGTAAAAATACTATACGTACTTTTAGTAAGTTAATCTTAAATTTAATAAATTATTAATCTTATTATTTAAAAATATTATTATTCTGTTAAGAAACAAAATCCAAGCCAACATTACCACCACGCTGCATCCTCTAAACGACGAACGAAAGACTGGCTGACGGTACCACCGTCCTGCGGCCTTAATCACGTGAGGTTTGAGAAAAAAACACAAAATATAACAATGGGGATGTAGTTACATCAAACGTCACGTGATTAATGAACGACTCCTTACTATGAACTCTAAGGGTTGTTTCACACGTACCACATCGCAGCGACAAAAAGCGATCAACCAGTGGTGACGTGTGGTTAGTGTCGCTGTAGTTGCGTTGTGATTTGTCGATGTGGTAGCGTTGTCGCTAGTAATTGCGACGTGGTTACGTTATGGCAAGTGTTTGCCGACAGACATATCAATTATATTTCCGATGTGGCCAGCCGCAGCGCTCACGGTGTCGCTGGTGGTTGTGATGTGGTCAGTACCGCTCACGGTTGAATTTAACAGTATAATGTGGTCTGTGTAAATTATAACTATCTATTCATATTCATATAAACGTAATGGGCGGGTGCCCATGTTGTGAATCAACCCTAAACTGAACCTTGTTGTATAAATGTCAAATTATACAGAAGAAAGGTTGAAGTTATACTGGTATGCTCATAGCTAGATAACTCGTAAGTTATTTCTAACAGCTTTGCTGTGTTTCAGATAGTTCTAAAAAAACAACTTCAAAGCGAACTTTCGGCCTGTGTATACTGAACAAGATTTTATTTACCTCGCAATATGTATCATGTAGTTTAAAACGGTGATTCCAGAAGCATTCTCGCAAGTCAATACAACTGGATGTGTCCAGTTAAATCATGACCGTCACGGAAGAGTAGGGGGTCCATGATTTTAACCACAAAATCAAAAACAAAAAAGTTTAAGGGTAAAATATGAGTAAAAAGACACAACGACATTTATGTTAAAAAGTTTATTTAAAACTAGCAAGAAACTTATTTAATAACAACACCGCATAAATGTATTTATTTACTTACTTTAATAAAAACTTTTAGCGACATTGGGTCGCTAGTTTAAACTTTAAATAAGTAATTTAATGATTATATTTTAATTTAAATTGAATATGCTAAGTACAGACAACAGCAGGTCAACCTACCCAAAAAGTTAAAGGTCATTAAATTGATTTTCAACTTTAAGTCTGACACATAGAGATCAATGTCAATTGAGAAAATTAGACGTCTTGTGGTAGGTTGACGTGCTGCTGTCTGTACATACACTTAAACCTACCTATTCAGATAGATACCACTGAGTAGCCATGTTTGAAAATGGTCTGGTTTCTGTTGGATGACAATCGGAGCGATTGATATTATTTAACTAGACATGACAGACTAAATGGTACAAAGAGCTAGAACATTTATAAAACATACCCTTAAACCTATATTTTATTTGTAAAAGTCCTTTTCTATCTCTGTCCACTGGAATCCCTAATTTTAAGTCACCCTGCGCTCCCTGGAAACAGTCACAGCGTCCGGTCATGCGCTATATTTTTACCCGAGGATTCGCCTGCGATTACAGTGATGACTCTAATTGATCCAATCTTGTATCATAACACTTGTCATTGTACGCATATGTCGCGAACTCTGATAAACAGGCTGTCTGAAAAAGTTAAAACAAATGCGTCCAAACGATAAACTTTTTTATGGCAATACTAAGTAAAATGTTGCCAACGTTATAATTTTTATAATACAATGTTTTCAAATACAGTAATAGCCAATTTTAAAGAGGCACTTAGAATCGAGTATAGGAGAGAACGGGGATAATTGACTATAGGTATAGGTTGACTGACTGTCAAAAACTGGACTTATTTGACAGTGTTGCGGTAATAGGTAGACATTTGAAATATTCACAGTCAGTTTTATTATGACCGCTATAGGAACAAATAATAAAAAAATATAAAGTTACAAATTAATATCAACAGTTTTGTTACATTAGACTCCCGGCTCCAATAGGGTCCCCATATAGTTGCCCTGTCAGGAAGGCTCAGTTCAGCGGCTTATGCAGTGAGGAAAATAAGGCTTTTAACTGATGTCGAAACGGCAAGACTAGTATACTTTAGTTATTTTCGTAGTTTGTTGTCGTATGGTTTACTGCTATGGGGCTCTGCTGCTGACATTGAATCAATCTTTGTGTTGCAGAAAAGAGCCGTACGTGCAATATACTGTCTTGGACCTCGTGACTCTCTGAGGGAGATTTTTAAAGATATTAATATATTAACAGTAGCCTCTCAATACATTTTTGAAAATATTATGTACGTTAGAAAAAATCTAAGTTTGTTTAGCTTAAAAAGTGATTTTCATCATTATAATACTCGTAATAAAAATAAACTTGCCGTTCCGAGCTTCAGACTTCACAAAGTTGGTAATTCATTCTTGGGGAAATGTATTAAATTTTTTTAATAAAGTTCCACAGACTCTTGTTGAACTACCTGTACATGAGTTCAAAATTCACATAAAAAAAAACCTTATGAAAAAAGGGTATTATAAGGTAGACGATTTTTTGAACGACAAGAGTGCATGGACTTAACCTGCTTAGCTCGCACTTACAAAGGCTTAAAAGGCTGACAAAGGTGACTGAGTTTGTTGCGCCGTTTCTTCTCATCACCAGCCGATATGTAGTCCCGAAGCGGTGGTAGGGTAAAGCTATATTTTGGGACGTGTATAAGTGCCCGGAAGAGGGCCTATATACTGAATAAATGAGTATTAATGAGTTAAATGTTGATCAGTGGTATGGAACCCTTCTCGTACAACTCGCACTTAGCCGGTTTCTTAACAGTCTGTATGACTGATACTGCTCATGGTGCTAGAAATAGTTAGCAACATATTGCCTTGGAAATGTTTCTATTAAAACTTAACCTCTCTCTAGACTCTTACAACGTTATTCATAAAAAGCGGCTAATTAACTTGTTAGGCATGACTTAGGGCCGTTTTTTCAACAGCCAGATAACTTTTATTTGAAGAATAAGCTTGACACGTTGACAATTTTCGCATAGAAAATGTGTCAAGTGTCAATTCTATTCGTCGGATAAATATCTGGCTTTTGAAAAATCGCCCCTTGACTAAGTAACAACTTAATATCTATAAGCTACCTTTATCTAATAAAAAAAAGAAAAACGCAACTTTAAATGTTGGTTTTAGGCACTTCTTTTTGATAGCAATAGTAGTAATCTGGCTGTCTGCGCGTAATTCTTGCCAAATGTCAAATTTAAAAAAAATTGACACTTGCTTGAATGAAACTCAGAATCAAAAGTCAGCTGTTTGTCAAAAGTCAAAATGGACGCCATTTTGTTAGTTAACTGAAAGGTGCAGTTGACATGTATCGTAAGAGCTTAATCTGTTGATTAGCTCTAAATAGCGTTTATTATTACAAAATTTCGCTAAGCATTATCTAAAGGATTTCTCAAAGTTAATTAATGTTTATAACAGCATTAGATACGAAAATCTAGACGTATATTCCGCACTTGTGTGTCTATATTTAGACTTTTTGTCCCTCGTCAGTTATTAGTCCGTACTCCGCCGGCAGTAGGACCTTGCCTCTTGCTTCCTAGCTTGAGATTTATTACAGGATACACCGTGCTATTACACTCTAATTAAATGAGGACGTAACTAGTCTTATAAATGATTGGATGTTTCTAGAATGTGCACACCGTTTGCCTTAGTTATACAGGGCTACTTTGCAAGGTAGAGTCAATTTTTCAAAATAAGGTTTGTTGTTCTCATAGTAAAATTAGTTGTATATGAACAGCTCATCATCATCATTTCAGCCATAGGACGTCCACTGCCTTACATAGGCCTCCCCCAATGACTTCTAAATTGGCCGGTTGGATGCGGCCTGCATCCAGCGGCTTCCTGCATCCTATACCAGGTGGTCTGGCTACCTTGTGGGTGGACGCCCTACGCTGCGCTTGCTGGCATGTGCATGAGCGTGTGGTTACGTGGTTTTAAGGAGTGTCCTATTCTTTTGTACACCCTGTAAATGGTTCTCATTTATTAGTGAACTTTCTTCTAGGGGGTGATTCTAATGCTCAAATGCAGCAACTTTTTCTATGGGACCAACATCGCAATCGCAAATAAATTTTATAAAAAAAAATAAAACCGACTTCAAAACACTGAAATGCTAAAAATAATCCTAATACTTAAGTACCTAATCAGATACTTTTGGAGTCAAGTGCCAGCCGATGAGAGATTCAATGTTTTAGTTTGCACCGACTCCAAAAGTAACTGATTAGGTACTTAAGTATTAGGATTATTTTTAGCATTTCAGTGTTTTGAAGTCGGTTTTATTTTTTTTAATAAAATTTACTTATTTCATCTATTTTTAGTGATAAATCCTAATCTAACTGCTGAACACCGATTTCATCCCCTATTTTCCTACCCTTAGGGGTGATTTTTATTTTTCAAACTTTTATCATAGCATCTTTGAAGTATAAGCTATTCAATAAAACAAAAATCATCAAAATCGGCTCATATTTGTCGAAGATAGGTAACAAGAACCACAACCAAAATATTATCTGGGTATATATTTGTTGATTTTCTCAAAAAGTTCTAAATCAATTTCGATAAAATTTATATGGGACCACCTCTGAAGTATGATCTACCAAACAAAAAAAGAATCATTAAAATCGATTCATAATTGGCGGAGTAATCGCGTAACAAATATACAACAAAAAAAAAAAAAAACATACAGTCGAATTGAGAACCTCCTCCTTTTTTGAAGTCGGTTGAAAAACACACATTCACTTAAGCTTCCTGTCGTCTAGACTCTAGAAATTAGAAATTTAAAATTGAGTACTTATATTTACTTCACTTTATTTATTTAAAACTATATTGCAAAACTTAAAAATGTACAACAGGTGGACTTAATGCCAAGGGCATTCTCTACCAGCCAACCTTTAGGTCATGCAGAAAGCACTTTAAAATAGTTTTTGAATTATCGAATGCTGTTTATTTGCCTACTTGTTACAAGTTTTAGCGTACTTACATTATTTGGAAACTTGTACCTAAACAAGCCATTAGCGTATTCATTTACCGCATTACCAGATCACGGTACCGTCAGCAATTATTAACACGCTGCCAAGGCCGGCCGCCGCGACTGTATAGCACATCCCTTCATTGTCACATTATCTAGTCACATGGTAATACGTCACAAGTTATAAGCGATAACGTTTTCATTCTCATATCGGTTTGTAAATTCTCGCAATTCTAAAACTATAACGTCATCATAAATACCTATTGCTGTAATGAACACAAAATACAGTAAACAAAAATATCAATATCTTCGTTTAAATTAGTTCCTTACGCCCCTTTCTAGCCAACAGCGCTAGCTTCTTCAAACGTAGATGTTAGATAACAGCGCTGCGGTAGCGCTGATTTTAACTTAGAGAATTGGTAAACCTGAAACTTATATGTGAAAAAAAAGTACTTATACGAAAGTGCTTAAAATGTGAGTAGGTACTAGTTGTCTCTAAATCATTCATGTTTTTAGTACGTAAATAATGACAGTTTTAACACATACATGACTGGACGGTATACGTATTTTTTAATGAGTCAGCCTGTGACGCAAAGGCTAATGTTTTTCCACTTTAGTATCTCACCAATTTCTCATTACGAGTGACACAATAGGTTTTTTTTTCAGACACTAATATTTTCCCGTTGTGTCACAATATACTACACCTTTTAAAATGTAAATGTGAGTCACAGGAAAATACTGTTAAAATATCTGACAGCGCTAATAAATAATTGTTCTTACTTTGTTTCCAGCTATGCTATTCTATAAGTTTAAGATAGTACCTACTGATTAATGTCTACGTCAGACATTTGACAACAACAATAAACGTCAACCTATGACGACGTTGGTACGCGGCGTTACACAGCCGTGTAATTCTAATTTAAAATTCTCAATACAAATTTCGCTGTTTTGCACCATTTTCCTCAGTTTTTCAGCTATTGTTATATCCATAATGTACCTAGGTGACATCCACTTCAAAAACAAACACAAACAGTAGAAATTTGATTGGATTCTTTCACTTCTTACCTATTTTTGTTGCGTGTCAGACTTTATTTTTTGAACGAGTTGACACAAATCTGCTTTTTCTAAACAAGATAAAAATGATAAATAATCGCTACCGCCTATGACTCAGAATTTCCGCACGACTGCTAAGTTAATTATCTACCCCTAGTTACACATACACTCGACATTAGATCCTAATTACTTTGCATTACAGGCTACATTAGCATAACAAACAGTTAATCGCTACTAGACTGTAACGTTATTGTGAAAAATAGCGATAACCTTCACAGGTAGAGTTTTGTGTCCTTTATTGGAATGTGCAAAATCGTGATATGTCATCTATTATGTTGGTGAATTGGTTTTTCCAGGCTTCCAATTTGATAGGGTAAATATTTAATCTTCATAATCACCTAAGCTAGTAAGTTACACTTAATATTCAGCAAATTACAATTCTTTTTCAGAACGTGTTTTTACAAACGAGTCGCAAGTGTCACGACACTGCAAAGAGAAAATTATCTCCTAAGTATTTTCAAAGTAAATAATTACCTTGTAAAATAAATTGCTAACAATCCTAAACAAGCAAACAATACGTAGAAATCTACATATCAACAGTGATAATGTTCTTTGTTTAAATGGAAAAGTCAAATTATCATCTAAATACTTGAGTCAGTGTTCAAAGAAACTATATCTTTTGACAATAGGTACATTCGATTTTTACACATAATGGCATGAAATGAAACGCAAAATATTTAATTATTTATTGGATCTACAGGCTTTAAAATACATTACCAGATAAAAGACTTGCCAAATGATAAACCTGTAACAAAAATATTAGTTAGTTTTAATATTTGACAGCGTAGTGGTCCGTATTTTTTTTATTAATAACTTAATTAAGATATTAATTTCCAGACAATAACAGTAATTAATGGTAATAGTTGAGTGGAATTAACAATAGTATAACATTATTAAGTTACTAATGAAAAATATAGCAGGTTAGCTGGTCCATAAACAAGTAAGTAGGTAAATAGACTTATATGCAAATGCTTAATGCACCTTACAAAATAAACCTTTGTATTATTATGTAGGTATGTAAAATGTGTCTATTCATTAGCCAGGGGAACTACAATACATGTTTTTCATTCTCTCTTTTAAATGTCATTCAAGGTGTAAACCAAACACTGTTCGATGCAAAAGAGGGTGATTCTGATGTAGAAGTGTTTTTATTTTATTTTGATATCGGACAGGTTTTTTTTAATATAAGTACCTTGTATAATAGGTAGCGTAAGTAGACTATAGGTAAATTAATATTCTAATCAAATCAATTCAAAATTCAATTCTAATCCAAGCAAATCTTCTACTACGCTCTGTACCGTTCCAAGTCGGGATACTATTATTATTTATTTAATAATACAGGGCTATTTTAAAACATCAACATCCTCTAGGGGCTGATTCTGAACTAAGCCGCCGACCAGCTGTCATCATTTTGTATAAAGAAGTTTTTTATTTTATTTCATTTATTTATTGCATTGCACATAGTTTTTTTGCGATTTAGATGTTGGTCCCACAAAAAAAAGTTGTATTTTAACACCAGAATCAGCCCATTGGGGGTTATTGATGTTCTTAAAATAACCCTGTATTTCAAGCGATTGTTATTAAATCTCTGTAACTCTTAGATTTGATACAATGAAACCAGGAGGCCTACTACAAAAATTCGTTCGTTCAAACGAATTATAAACCTAGTAAAGTAAATTAACCATCTACTTGTATCAAACCTTTGTCAATTTACGAGCTACTGAAAACGGTCGTGTTTTACATAGCTAGTTTAATTTGTTCATATTTTGTCAAAATTCACACAAGTAATTAGTTATTTAATTTTTTAGGTTATTACTTCCAAACGAAATAAATGTAGGCCTACAGACTATTTTGGCTTAAGGCTACATAACATGTTATTTACAAATCTGATATCAACATGAAAACGTGTAAAATGACTGAAAACTGTTTATTTCATTCAAAATAATTTATGAATTATAATGATAACATAAATTGGTTAGCTTATCTTTAGTCATGGTTTAGTACTTTATATATTTATTAATGAGTGGATAAAAGTTTAATGACATGTCATCTCTGAGTCAGTGAGATATTATGTACTTACATTTAAAATTACTAGTGAATCCAGAGACGTGTGTTCGGTGGGACACTCGCGCGCCGACTGAGAGAACGTTCGCTATATTCGATTGCGTACGCGCACGTTATGTGATTCAATTATCTTACCTCCATGCATATACAGGGTGTTGTATGATTTGTATTTGAATAATTGAAGTATTTATGAAGTTAGTTGGTAAAAGTTATTGATATTATTTAATTACTAAATTTAATTTTAAAAAGTTGGGTTAATTCAACTTTTTAATGCTACAAAACGTGTGTTTGAGTTTAATAATAAGAGACTGACTTATTTTAGAAACATTTTACTTAGATTTCATCTTGTTTACAAAAAAATATAAATGTTACTCTAAATCACCTTTAAAAGTATTTCTTTGTTATTATTTTAAATCATTCTGGAGAACGAGAGAGAGAGAGACATAGAGGGATGTGAGACTTTATTTAAAATTTATTGTAATGTGTTGTCTCTCCTATCAGTAGTAGCTAGTGGATTCTAAACGCAGACACGTTTCTTAAAATTCATATCATTCGAAATTCGATTTTACAAGCATTATATGCTATTTGTCTAGGCACTTAGTATGACTTATAAATGATGTCTACATCTCAACAAACTGTGTTGATAACCTTTGCCACACTGTATAAAAGATGTCTTTAATTGCGTCGTTGTCCGATACTGCGCTTATTTTTAATTATTTCACTGTGATTGTTGCATTCAGCCACCTGTTAATTTTCAATGTTACCGGCCGGTCAACCTTGCTTTTTAAAGATGACTTTCTAAATAAAGTGTATTCGATACTTAAAATGTTACACATTACAATGTACAAAATAGAAACTTCATTCTTTGATTTAGACAAATTTTATTAAAAAGTTAGGTATCATAAAATTGACAGCACCAAGCTATTTGACTAGTTTTATTTGGTTTTCTTTATGTTGATACTTTTAGGGCCTCTTTCACCACTTGCTGATAAGTTCCAGATAATCTGACATTTTTTGACAGCTGATTGTATGGGTTATCCGTCAAAACAAGTGCCAGATTAGTTATCCGGAACTTATCAGCAAGTGGTAAAAGTGGCCCTTAATATCGTATTCGTTGCACGCGCGCCGCTCGCGCGCATTGTGTTCTGCGAACAGTTCGCATAACGCTCGCGAGCTGCGCGTGAGCAATCTGACAGCTTCGTTTTTTGAGATAATTTAATTTCAAAAACGAAGCACGAACGAAGTCGCGATGCTGAGCGAATTAACTAAACTTTAATAAATGATATAAGTAGAATAAAAAGCTGACTCATTTGTCAAATTGTAGTCTGACGTTCCATAAGACAAAAATTTAGGGCGCGCTTGAATTACCAATCAGCTGTTAAGATTTATATTGAGAGTGGTTTTTTTTTTCAATCTCAATGTTGGTCTATAGAAGTAGTTGTTTTAAGCACCAGAATCGAACCCTATGAGGCGGTTAGTGTTTAATAAATCACACATCACACTGTATGCGTAGGTGACTGCAAATTTTTATGTCTCGATCGTTTATTATCGCCTCCAGGCGGTATGACACGGCATTGCAAATGTTCTAGTGTTTACAAGCCATCTGTGTAAATGTTAATGTTTACCGAGACTGTCAAGTACAAGTGAGACACGATTTCGGTTTTTGCGGACATCTTCGTTGTGTTGATGATCGCCTCTGAGTTCGGAGTTTTATTTGAAGTGTCCTTATTGATATGTTTACTACTTAAGCCTTTAACCGCCGAGTTTCTACAATTTATAAATAACGGTATATTTGTATCGATGTTGCAAAACATACTTGCCGATAGGTACTAAATAGCCGATCAGTATAGATAGATACTTTTTATTGCACACCACACAACACCAACAGTACAGAAGAAAAAAGTACATTAAGAATAGTACAACTTAAGCGGTCTTATCGCTAGAAGCGATATCTTCCAGACAACCTTCAAGTAGAGGACAGCTTAAAAAGTCGAGAGTGAGTTGGTTGTATGGAAACATTAAACTTTATGGGACGGTAAAAGTTTTTTTTTTAAATTTTTTTTTCGTGTATAAAAGCAGTTTTATCAACCTCTAACAGGAAATTGACTAATAAAATAGTACTCATACCTTTAATTGTTTAAATGGAAATTACTTATGATATGACTAGCTTGTTACTTTTTATTTGACACACCCTGTATTTCTATAGAGCAATAATTTATACAGTACACGACAGGCGACAGCTTTCATCACATTAAAGTGTCGTTAAACCAAACTTGGGCTAAATGTGTCAATCTACGGGAGATATGGTGCAAATGTGCTATTAATAATAATGGTTATCAATTTTAATTAATTAATAAATATTGGACATCATCATCATTGCTCTGATCTTATGTTAAGTAGCTTAATCACTTGTGAGACAATATAGAAAAGTTATTTTTCTACATTGACCGACCGGGAATCGAACCCGGGACCTTAGAAATGGCGACACCGAGTCCGGTATGCTCTTGGCTACAGAGGTTGTCAAAATAAAACTAAATATATTAATATCCTACGACCTCTTTAGCCGAAAGGCTAGCATGGCGTCGCCATATCTGAGGTCCCAGGTTCAATTCCCGGTCGGGTCAATGTAAAAAACAACTTTTTTATATAGCCCCGGGTCTGGATGGTTAAAGTTCCGCGTAACGTCACGTCTTGCGACACTTTTTTGCAAGGCGTGACGTCACTATTCCCATTCCCAAACTTTGATAAGCTTTATCTTCGTATTTTTTTGTTTGATTGACAAAAGACAAAATATGGGTCCAATATTTATTTATTTATTATATTTATTTATTAATAATCGAACTGACGGACTAAATAGAATAATCTTTTATTCGACCCAGGTAACTAGCCTATTATGTGGTTACAAGATTGTCCTTGATTTACAGAACATCCTATATAAGCGTAACTCGGCTAGGTTCGGGACCAGCGCAAAATTTTTTTTGTAAAAAAAAATAATACGGTAGGTAAAATAGTATTTTATGTAAGCCATTGTCATATTATGTTTAAAAACATTGTTGCCTTAAAGCCTTGTTCACACAGATCATTATCTCTTTAATAAAACATCAGGACGCAATAAGCCTGTACACACGGTGCCGAGATAACCTTCTGATAGTCTTGTTTTGCATCAATTGTTTGTGGTACTCATGTATTTTATGGAAATACATAAAAAGACCGTATCGTCATTGGAGTACTGTGATGTAAACTGGTACTAACATTTTAACGGTTATGTGGTTATTTGGTGATTAATTGTTGTTTAAAAGATAAATCGAAAATAAGAGGCAGCTGTCTTGAAAATATTTTGATTGCGAACATGTTCCGAATATACTTTTAGTTAATACGAGAATATGTGTACATATATTTTTATAATAAGAATAAGAATAAAATAATTTATTCCAAAACCACACAGTTGTGAACATGAAAGAAAAGTAAAAAATACAATTTTATTTTAAAATTAGTGGTTCAGAAATGGTCTCCACTCAGCAATATGTCAAGGAACCAAAAAGGTACCTTAACGCTGATCTTCCGTGGACACCAGAAAAATCACAAAACATTTAATTTGCGCGCCAGCGCCGCGCTTGATAGGAGTAAATAACAGATGTAAACTATATATGACCAGTTAACACACCACGAATATCATACAAGGAAAAATCTTATCTTTTTGGGTTTAACCTACTTTTTACATAGTATTTTTTAAAAATGACATATTATGAATAACTAGCTGTTGCCCGCGACTTCGTTCGCGGTGTCTTCAGTTTATTCATAAAGTATTTTCTGCGCAACTTTCTTTTTTTTTTCATAAGAACCTTCTCGTGACAATAATTAATACAACAAAAAAAAAGAATGTTGTTCAATCCGTTCACGCGTGATGCGATGACCAAGGGAAATAGATATTAATTTTTATATACATACTAGCTGTCCCGGTGAACTTCGTACCGCCCCTTTATATTTTTTTTTGTTACGTGAAATTTTTCGTGTTTTCTATAGTTATTCTGCTATGGACGCAGACAAATTCAACAAATCAAAGATCATAAAAATCGGTCCAGCCGTTCTCGACTTATAAGTTGTGTAACTAACCCGACTTTGTTTCATATAAATAGATACAGATAATTGATGTTGATGCCCTACTGGCTTAGTGGTGGTTAGCCAAAACGCAAAGTTCCCGGTTTCGCATTGAATACGAAATATTTATTTTACTAATTGGGGTGGGTATGCTGGGAGACAACCCTGTCAAATTAATTGTCTGGTACAGCCAAAGATGGCTTATGATAAATAAATAAATTATTTTCACAATCACACCCATTATTATTAGCTCCAAACTAAGTAAACCTTCTATGGCGACGAGACAAATGCTCGTGCTCATCACACAAACATTTGCCCCTTGCGGGATTCGAACCCGCAACCGCCTGGCTTAGTAGTCCAGAGCGCGAACCACTACATCAGACGGTCGCCAGGTACGCTTAGGCGGATAACATCATCTTAGCCATGCTTTGCGATGCCGCAAAATCTAGAAAAAAATGTTTTATAGTTCACAATTCTCGTAAGAATAACAAGGTGGTACAAGTAAGACAAGACTTCTTGCATAAGGATCAAATTAGTATTTACTAGATAAATGGCTTCCAATCGTAGCATGCTCGGCTTCCAGGCTAGAATTTAGCCACATTAAGACGCAATAAATGCTGTTTAGTCATTACCACTGTCATTACGTGTGTTCACTGGCATTAATCTGTGGCTTGTATTTACAGGCTTGTATTTACAGGCTAGTATTTTTTTATTTAGTTTTCATCTACTTTCCTCTTAAAGCCGATTTTTCAACAGCCAGATAAGTTTTGGTAAAGAAAACGTGTCAAAACGTCATTTTTATTCGTCGGATAAAAGTAATCTGGCGATTGAAAAATCGGCCCTTGGTTGATTTATCTCACATAATCAATCAACCCTGTTACTTGTGTAAGGTAGATGTCAAAAAATAACGCACATTGAATTTAGATAGAGACGCAGCAAAATTATTTGCAAGCTTTGATTTTGTAGCGTAATTTATTTTATTTATTTATTTAAAAACAAGTTACATTAAAAGCTTATATCTAATTTTATCTTCACAGTGTAGCAAAAACCAACTTAGGTTTTACCGTACACCGTGATTCGACATCGAGCGTTCGTAAGATCATTATAAAACAATACAATACAAATTATTATGTGGCATATCTGCACTACAGATGCGTTAACAATAGCAAATATTACCTAATAGTTTTGCATGTAGGCATACACTTTGACTGCTTGGCTACTGCTCCGCTCGGGTCAAACTTGTTTACGAGTTAGTGAATACACACGGCGTGATTTATTTTTGCATATCTATTTTGTTAGATCTGTATGTGCTAAAGATAAGAAATAGTGTTTAAGTTTGTTTTTTATATTAAGTTCTGTAATTTGGTTTTTGAGTGTTATAGGTAGATCATTTAATAATTTAGGTATTTGATATTGTAATAGGTGTTTTCCATATAAGTTATTGTATCTAGGTATAACCAGAGTTGTGTTCGAAGCACTTCGCGTTTTGTTACTACGGTAAACAAATGTTTTGTAAGCTTCAGTAAAGAAATGTTCACTGAGTAGTATGTATTTTACTCGGTCGTAAACTGGTATAATATTACAGTAATAAAAGAGTTCGTGGTAATTATTTTGGAATTTTAGTTTAATTTTTTTAGGTACAATAGTTTTTAACAATCTAACTTGTAATCTATATACTGGGTCGAGATGGGATTTACAAGTTCTGCCATAACTGGCGAGACCATAGTATATTGTAGTTTCCGCCAAAGCTTTGTACAAGTACAAAAGAGACGCATAAGGAATTTTACTTTTAACAAGAGTAAATTTAGCCAGCATTGCACGCTTCCTAATTTACAAAATTAAAGCTTGTTTAGTTTAATAGTGATGTTACCATTACTTTTAATGCAACTATTAGATGTTATTATTTTTACTTTCGTATAGCTACTTTATCACACTGCCCTTAAAACATCTGTTAAGCCTAGTAATCGACTGGTAAAGAATGCTACATGGCATGAAGTCCACCTTTTGTATGATTTTCAAATTGCAATAAAGTTTAAATTTACTAATAGATGCCCGGTTATTTAAAAAGGTTTTTTTAATTGTAACTTTCATATCTTTATAGGCTAATGGTATACAGAAAGAGACGTGACTACACTTCGTTAATCAGCGGTGAAGATCTCAAACTCATGTCGCGAAGGCCCTACACCGAGTTGAAGAGCTTCAACGGATCATCGAATCCTCCACAGAGTTCATCATCGAGAATTCGATGATTGATGGCTGATGACCTACCCTACTCGTCGACAAAGTAACTGACTTTGACTTTACAGTGAGATGAAAACAGTGATATAATCAATCGATATCGATATTTTATCGATAGTTGCATAACGTGTCCCTGCACTAAACGAATAGTATATTGCTTGTATGTTTAAAAAATATTTTGGGAACTCCATAGTGCACAGAAAAAGTATGAGTTTAATAGTTTTTTTTGTAAAGATTGTAATCGTACTTTTGCTTGATAAGTTTAAGATTTTGTGTACATGGAGTATCGTTGCACTGTCGATAAATTATGTTTGGACAAAATCACTATTAAATTTAGTATTCATTTCTGAATGTCTATTAAATAATAAAAGTAAATTGTTAAGACGGTAGTACGAAATCTAATAAAACAACTATCTCAAATACTAGTGTACAAAACTGTCTATTTTATTAAATATCTGTTTTAATAATCTCAGACTCTGATAACTCATAGAGAAATGATAAAAAAATAGAAAATGGAGTTGTATGAAACAAGTTTACAAGCTGTGCTGTGAATGAATTAAACTTTGTACATATAGGCGTAAGGTATAATATCGTTTGTATATTAGTTTAGGTCTATTAACATAGTCAACCCCAAAAATATATTAAGTACTGCTTCTCTTACATGAATAGGAAAGATAATTAATTGTCAAAAGTATTAGTTCCAAAGCCATCTACGCTAACAGTACTTATGTACGTTTGTATAGTATTGTTATTGTTGCTTTGGATAGCGCACAAAATCATTTTAATATTCAATGGAAATTGTGAATTGCTTGGCAACAACTACTAGCGCCATCTTTAGATTTTTGTTAAGTTCTTTCCAAAATAAAAGCGTTAGACATTTTTCGGGCTGACTGTGATTTAATGTATTAGGAAATGTATGTAATAACACTGTAATGACGACTATGTAGTGCTCAAATTCGAACTTTTTCATTATTTTTTATTATATTTACTGTCAAAGAACCTTAAAAAACTCGTATTGGCAATAAGAATTTTCAATATTTTTACCAATTAAAATAAGTTGACAATAAATATAACTTACATTGTCAACATATTAGTGTCATTTTGCTGTCAAACAATTTTATAGAAATATGTGTTTTAACCTACTATCAGTCCAGTATTTCTCTCACTAGAAAACTATAATTGTTTAATTTAACGAGTATAAATATTGTCTTTACATTACTTATAAATATTGTCTTTACATTACTTATATCTAAGATGAAGTTACACCTGAAAATTTACGTCTGCAGCGGATCAGCTCCCTAAAACATTTGAATTGTTGCGACCAGTTTAGTCTCAAGCTACTTAATCTATGAAGCAATATATGTATGTATGCCAAATGCCAATTAATATAATAAAAAAACAATTTGAAACCTCATTTTTATTTTAATGAATACACCTGACTTATTTTCTTTTAAATATATTAGTACAGCGTGAAAACTTTTAGTGATGTGCATGATGAATATTTATCGATAACATTATAATAAGTTCGCACTTAGAAATGCCATTTAAGTGTCACGTAAGAGTCTTTATCCAAATCAAAGAATATTTAGTAAATTAACACTTCTGCTAAATGATGTTTCTGAGTGTGGCCGCCAATCCTTGATATTAATTAACTAGTCATTAATTCAATGAGTAAAATTCTATTTCGTATAATAAATAACCATCTGATACTTTTCAACTTATCCCGTAACGTAGAACTTCCTAGAAAATACTAATATGCAAACACGAACAAAATAGTAGCCATCATATTTTGTTTCACTAATTTATTTAGGTATTAACTGAGAGTATTATTAGTTATAGTTGTTAACAGTAGTTATAAGTAGCCAATTTATTTCTCGTAAGTTAATAAATAATGCATTTATCGAAAATTGGAATGTGGTTTCAAATTGTTTAATTAAATTAGCGCAACAGATTATTCAGATTATTTTTTGTATTTATTTATCGCTATTGCATAACTGATAATATATTACAAGGATGTATTGATATAGATCAAGTTATTTCCAATTTAATTTCATCAAAATTACATGCGGGCTGTGCTATCTTCCATTATGCAAATAAAAGCAAAATAATACGTGTGAGTGTAGAGCTAACGTAAATAATCAAACTGACGACTGGTGACGTAGCCTCCATCTCGTTTACCTCTCATTATTACGATTATCTATATGATGTGAGGTTATAATGTAACTATTTATTCCCATCTTTTATGCCTATAAATGAATTATACTGCTGTTACATTATAAAGTGAATACTTGATTATGCAATAATGTTTAGTGACGTCACACTATCGATATACTTTGTATTTTGAAAATGTAAGAAACGAGTATCAAAATTCTTGCTATATCTTGAAAATGTAAGGATAAAATAAATAAATATATATAGTGATTAGATGCTATATTGCAAGTCTTCTATAATTTTATCAGTATCGACTGACATACTACCTGCCTAGAATAATAATGTTAAAGCATAATGCCTGCTTACACATTATTATTCTATCGATAATGGCGTATCAATTGCCATCACTACTGTTATATAAGTCTGAGTAAGCTATACATGATTGCTTCTATGTCACGCTATTGTCAGTTCAAATTGCGTTGGCAGATTAAGTTTGATTTGTCCTGACAAATTTTATTATAATAACTAGCAATGCTAACATTCGCATTGTGATCAAAGAATTATAGTGGCATAATTTTGTGTGTGAGTGCTGTATTTCTACAAAAATGAATGTATCGTTTTGTCGAAAAACAATTTGGTGACTACTTACATCGAATGTTACACGCAGGTTTGAGGTAAATAAAAAAAATATAAAATGTAATTATCAATGCGCATATTAGCCCAGTATGCCTCTTTTTAAAGTTATGCTTACGTAAAATTGTGTGGGGAAGCCCTGATAATGATGACGATGAGTGATCACTATTTGTGTCGTGACTGCATGTCCTGTCCAACTAAAAAACAAATTGATATTTTGACAGATGCTTGTTAATATATTTTTTTCTTACTAAGTTACAACTTATATGATTAAATTTCGTAGCAATATTGTTACTCGAGATTATCAAAATTTGAGACAGCTTAGGTTATTTCATTTTAGGTGCGGGTCACCATAGATTATAGACTTTTTATCACGTGTATAAATACATCATGACATAGATTAATATACAGTGGCCACGTTTGCGTTTTATAGCGAAGCTTTATTCTGTCTCTGTCACTCATTCTACAGTAAAACGGAGTTGAAAGAGAGGGATATAAAACTTCGCTGTAGGCCAGATGTAATCCCAGTATTAGTGTATCAATTATTTATGTTTTTTTAGAAATGTATTGTCACTTTGGTTAGCAATGATTTGTTATAGATATTTAATTTATTTAAATCTCTGTGACTTGTAAGTGTTAATTTAATTTTAAATATACATCGATATTTATCGACATCACTAAGGAAGGTACTAACATTTTGACGTTAGTCAATCAATCTCAGTTTTTAAATAATAGTACACCTCATTGTTTAATTAATAATTTCCCGTGAATCGTACAACCCTAACATAGCTTCTTGTGATATTTTGTATATAATTTTAACGAGATATTTTTGTAAAAGTAGCCATTTTGTTCCTAGACTATTTTGTTTTTAGAAATATATTTTTCAATTGTTTTCCTTAGGTACTTGGTATGGACTTGTTTGAATGGTTTAAAGGAAATGAGAAGTGATGCCATTGTGTATTAGCATGAATTTTGTCAAATAAATAGAAAATCTATTAAATTACTCTGTTTTATTTAGCAAAAAATGTAGATATAACCTAACAACAAGGCTATTCAATCGCTTTATTCACACCTGAGGCCCAATTCCTGTAATTTAACAATGTTCGCAATCCAGTGTCGATCAACTGTAACATTTCTATCTAAACGGTATTCGTGTAAACTTTAAATTTAACGTAAAATTATCAAATTGTTTGTAATGTAAACAAAAAACCTCAGCGTAGCTTCTTCCATTTTCAGTCGCATTACGAAATATATTAGTTTTAGATAGTAGGTAATATTATTGGGAGCGGATCGACACTGCCTTGCGCCTTCTGTTGCGCCTGCGCCTTCTGTTAGCGTTAGCTGCAGCGCAGAACAGCATAGAAAAAGCCTGGTTTGTCGCTGCATCCGAATCCTACTCCAATAATACCTACTCATTCAGTTTATAGGCCCTCTTACGGCCAAAAAATATAGCTCTGCCCTACCACCTACATATCGGCTAGTGATGAGAAGAAACGGCGCAACAAACTCCGTCACCTTTGACATTTTTTACAGGAAATACAAGAACAAGCCGGTTTCCGAAAAGGCTTTAGTACCATAGACCACATCCATACGCTGCGGCAAATTATACAGAAGACCGAGGAGTATAACTTGCCACTATGCTTAGCGTTCGTGGACTATCAGAAGGCCTTTGATTCGATCGAGACCTGGGCAGTGCTACAGTCTCTCCAGCGGTGCCATATTGACTATCGGTACATCGAGGTGTTGAAGTGTTTATACAGAAACGCCACCATGTCGGTCCGAGTACAGGAGCAGAGCACGAAGGCGATTCCTCTGCAGCGAGGCGTAAGACAGGGAGATGTTATATCTCCGAAACTGTTCACCGCTGCATTGGAAGACGCTTTCAAGCTCCTGGAATGGAAAGGATTTGGCATCAACATCAACGGCGAGTACATCACTCACCTTCAGTTTGCCGACGATATTGTGGTCATGGCAGAATCGCTTGAAGACCTCAGCACAATGCTCGATGACCTTACTCGAGTCTCCCAACAAGTAGGCCTGCGAATGAACATGGACAAAACCAAGCTCATGTCGAATGCCCATGTTGCGCCCTGCCCAGTATCCGTTGGGAGCTCTACTCTCGAAATTGTTGACAAATATGTCTACTTAGGACAAGTTATCCAGTTGGGTAAATCCAATTTTGAGAAGGAGGTCAATCGTCGAATCCAACTCGGCTGGGCAGCGTTCGGGAAACTACACCACGTCTTCTCGTCCAAAATACCTCAGTGCCTCAAGACGAAAGTCTACAACCAGTGTGTGTTACCAGTGATGACATATGGAACTGAAACGTGGCCTCTCACTATGGGCCTCATAAGAAAGCTCAAGGTCGCATTGGTGGTTTCCTTGCGAGATCGAATCAGAAATGAAGAGATCCGTAAACGAACAAAAGTCGCTGACATAGCCCAACGGATTAGCAAGCTGAAGTGGCAGTGGGCGGGGCACATAGCACGTAGAACTGATGGCCGATGGGGCAGAAAGGTTCTAGAATGGAGGCCGCGTACCGGCAAGCGCAGCGTAGGACGTCTACTCACAAGGTGGTCAGACGACCTGGTAAAGGTCGCAGGAAGACGCTGGATGCGGGCCGCTTCCAACCGGCCAATCTGGAAGTCAATGGGGGAGGCCTATGTTCAGCAGTGGACGTCCTATGGCTGAAATGATGATGATGATGATGACAGGAAATACAGTTACAATAGTTACATACCCAGTGATTAGTGACACTGATAAGTGCGAGCTACTCAGGTTACAAGATCCACGCACTCTTGTCGTTCAAATAATAAATAAATAAATCTTAATTTACCAAAAAGTATAATTACAACAAGCAATTAGATTTAGGTATGTCACTTGTTTGCACAGATATTTCGAAATTTTGCTTAGGAAAAATACAAAACCAAAGGTTTTCAGTGGTTTCCGTCCTGTGAGAAGCTTTTACACGACTTCCAATAGAGAAATAATCGTCTACTTCATAATAACCTTCTTTTAAGGATTTTTAAATGTGAATTTTGAACTCATGGACAGGTAGTTTATCAAAATGGTACTTTATTGAAAAATCTCTGCGAAAAGTCCTCTTTCTAACACAAAATGACTAAAAATGTTGAGCCTTAAATCGCTGTGTCGGCAAATCTGTTTACCTTCCCAATCTGCTGATTTCACGTCATTTTAATGTACCTACATACATTGTTTACATTAGTTACGAAATAATTCAGTGTCCGACTTTTTAGAGATGCGAACAAAATTGAATCGTTTTACCCCTTTATAAGTACCTAATTCAGATTCAACAGTGACCACTTTAGTTTGTCAATTCTGAGGTTTCGACTGTGGAAGTCAGTTCAAAATGAATTTCCTTTCGTTCTTATTACAAATTGCTTTAATAAAATGCAGTTTTGTTAACGAAACAACACACAGAATTAAGTATATTTTAAAGGAATGTACAAGACTCAAAAGGTGTGACGAAAGTAGGAAATTGGGAGACTTTGTGAATAAAACTTTGAACTTTGTTGATAAAACAGAAAGGTTTGGTGATTACCTCAAGTACTATAATGCGAGTGAATGTGTAAGAGGCAGAAATTCAACGAATATCAAGAGACACGTTTTAAATGGTTTGTTATTACACCATGACTTACCGCACAGCCACTGGCTTGAATATAAGGTAATACTTTTAAATTTTTTATTGTAGTATTTTCTTTAATGTCGAATTTATTAAATATAAATAAATCAATATTGGACAAAGTCACATACATTGCTCTGCTGCTATGGTAAGTAGCTCAAGCACTTTTGTTACAGGAATCAGAAACAACGACGGTACCTCAACACCCAGACCCGAGACGATATATTAGAAAAGTAATTTCTCTACATTGACCGACCGGGAATCGAACCCGGGACCTCAAAGATAGCGTCCAAAACCAAGTCCAGTATCCTCTCGGCTACGGAGGTCGTCTTAAGCCTAGACGCTAATCACGCCTACGATAAAAAAAACTAGATAGGTATTCTATCACCGAATTGAATCTTATTTCCTACGCAGTCCCAAGCCAAAGATTTTTAAAACCTCAAATTACTTTAGAAATGATTGATAGGTCCTAATTATAACATAGGTAATCTTCAAAAGTAGTTTAAAGCACCGATCTAAATGCTTTAACCAACTTTGACGACCTCTATAGCCGAGAGGCGAGCAAACCGGACTTGGTGTCGCTATCTCTGAAGTTCCGGGTTCGATTCCTGGTCGGCCAATGTAGGAAAATAACTTTTCTATAATGTCTCGGGTCTGGGTGTTGTGGTACCGTCGTTGTTTCTGATTTCTGTAATACAAGTGCATTAGCTAAGTACTTATCATAGGATCAGAGCAATGTAAGTACCTATGTAATGTTGTCCAATATAAAAAAATATAAAAAACTTATCCATAGCTTTATTTTCTTTCATAATGACGTGATGTGATCCTGCTGCCCTCCAGGCTCTACTTAGATAGCGATCCGTTTGCGATCGCTATCTTCTATCGATAGCATGATTACATTACTAAGGTCTCTCTCTATTTAAAAGTTACTTAGCTACGTATCGAATTTTAACGGTAAGATTTACAAATTCTGCTAAATTACTACAAATGTATAGGAAAGTGTTTTTTCTTGAGATTTGATGTTGGTTTTTTGAAAGTTGTCTAAGCACCAGAATCGGCCCTTTTGAGGTTATTATTGAACTAAATAATCTTGTGTAAGCTGTAAGCCGTAGGCGTGTGTGTGAATTACATTAATTATTTATTGCTCAGCACACGAAGTGAAAAAGTTGCACAATTTATTTTGGGAGACCTCGCTATTTGTTTTCATCACTTATCATCCAGTCAGTCTTCAAGAAAGCATACCGGTCTCGTCACCAAGAGTTGTCTGCGCTGGATCGCTGGAGAGAGAACCTGCGACTCGTGGCGGAACACAACCGCCGGTACATGGCCGGGGAGACCACGTACTCCCTCCACCTCAACCAGTTTGGAGACTGGGTATGTTTAAAGCGTAACACACACAGAAGGCGTGAGCGGGACGGCGACGGGTCGGGTCGGGAGAACGGCGGGTCTAATAACATACGTACCTACTTAAATGGGCACCCACAGACAGCCAGCGTGCGCGGTCAGTCATCCCGCTCACGCCTTCTGTGTGTGGTACCTACGCTTAAGTATTTATACTGAAATAAGTCACACCACTGAGTGTAACTTTATCGTTTTTTGGGACCTTGTTGTTTGGTTTGTGAGAGTGCTCTGCCGTGCCATGGATAAGAACTGAAAAGGTTATCCGTAGGTAAGGGTTTAATCGGTTTAATTTTAACCATTTTTTGTATGGGACAAACATCAAAATCACAAAAAAACACTTCTTCTGTTTTCCATACAAAATACAAACAAACTGAAGTCAGCAGGTTTAGAATGGGTAGGTAAGTTTTTTTTTTGCAATTTCGATGTTGGCATAGAAAAGCTGTAGAATTTGAGCACCAGAATTAGCACTCAATGGGTTGTACGTTTTTTTGTTTAAAAAGTAGGAATGCCTATATAGGTACGTCCCACTGCAGGGCACAGGCCTCACCTTAACTATGAGGTGGTTTGGGCCATACTCCATAACGCGGGCCCAGTGCGGATTGGTAAAGGGGTGTTGTAAGGCCAGTGACTAAACTTAGCTGTCAGATGTAACCAAGCCGCCCGCCCGTAAGGCCTCTGACTAGTATCAAGCGATATTAGTCGAGACCAAATTTTAACGTGCCTTCCAAAGCACAGAGATGCTTGTGATAAATGTCACTAATATAGCCGAAATGGTCACCCATCCCCTTACAACCGCGGCTTGTGTGGCTTAACTTTGGTAATCACTACCAAAGCGCTGCGCGTCACTGAGCTCGAAGAACCTCAGTTATTTCGTTTATTTATTGCTGGAGGAGGAAGTTTTACGCAGAATATACTAGGTATACAAGTTCTGGGTAAAACTTCCTCTTCCAGCAATAAATTAATACTTCTTGTACTATTTACACAGGACACTAAAGATTACTTCAATAAGATCTTAAAGCTGTTCGACACACATCCCCTGTTCGATCCGGCTGAAGACAAACAGAAGACTACCTACATCAGGAATGCACGACGGAAAGTACCTTCACGGGTATTTATCAATCTATTTTTCCCCAAAAATCCTATGCAAGTCCTATGTCTGAAATGATCATGATGAATTTCAATTGGGGGCCGGTGCTGATTTAGGGGTCTGCTGAAGAGCAACTCCAACAATTTTCATTGAGGGGGATTGCCAATACTAGCCACGCTAGGCAGGCGGATTGGCGAGCGCAGTTTTTTATAAGATTTCTCACACAGACTCTGCTGCCCGTCTCGTGCTACAGGAATTAGTCGCCTCTTACGACACGCCTCCTGTTGGGTACTTAATTTAACGCAAATGTCTTAGAAAAAAAGTAGTTGAAAACTAGAGATGTGCCGACTATGACTTTAGCCGACTAGCCGACTAGTCGGCAGCAAAATGGCCGACTAGTTGGCCGACTAGTCGGCTAGGCCGATCATTACTTTCGGAAAAATTCGGGTGACGTCGGAAATGTTCGTGAGCGCGCTCTTGGCTCGTAGAATCAAAAAAGAAATGACGTAGAATGAACGACGCAATGTCAACAAGACATTGCGTCGTTCATTCTACGTCATTCATTATTTGTAAACATAAAAACCGGCGTTTTATTGGTTTTTAATGAAATAAAGAATATATAACGTTCAATTACTAAGCTAACACAGTGCAAATAATTGAATTAATAGTGAAATTAACTAAATAAGATTGTTTGCGTCATGTCGAAAAAGACATCACGCATTTGGATTTTTTTTGACGAATTGTAGGGAGAAGGTAGCAGTAAAGTGAAGTGCAATCAGTTTCAAGCAGTTATTTCTCGTGGTGGTCAGGGGAAAAAGGCAAATACTACGAGCATGACAAATCATAATAAGGAACTTGTTCTGTATATACATAATATACAAAGTACACATAGAACAAGTTCCTATTTCTAGGTTGTAGTGTAAAGTAAACCTACCTACTTATTTTAAATATTTTGTTGAAAGGGTTTATTGAACCAATTAATACTTACTATACTTAGATACTTCTAGTATTGTTTTATTTTATGAATTTCGAGATTGAATAACATAAGGGGATGTCAAAGGAAGAGTTCCTATTTTTTAAGTTATAACTGAACCTACTTATTACCAATAATTGTTTGCTTTAACCTATATTTTGTTATTTTATAAAAGACTAAAGGAGTTCCTATTTAAATTTTCTACCAATTATTAAATTGTATTGTAAACTGAAACTGTGATTCTTATAATAAAAAATGACAAGAGTAAAGATACAATTTCATTTCAATCACCCTCTCTATTTTTTTAAGCATATTAACATGAGTGAGAAGCGGGCCGACTAGTCGGCGGATTTAGCCGACTAGTCGCCGACTACAAAAATGGCCGACTAGTCGGTACATCTCTATTGAAAACAGTTAATGGAGTTCACATTCTACATTCTATTCTATTCATTCATTACATTGTAAGTAGTATTAATGTCATTTATTTTATTCCACGAATTAAATGTCGCCCATATTATAAGTATGGGCGACAGTTGACAGGACTTGTCAGTCTTACTAAATGTCAGTATAAAATCACTAACGTGTTAGGAGAAAGATGGACCGTATTGCTGTTCTATTAGTGTACTAAGTGATCGATGTTTAAAAGGCTTACTTAGGTACTAGTGAAACTTACAAAAATATTTAACACAACATTTTGGTCATAAATAATATCAATTGTTATGTATAGGCATAGATAAATTAAGTTTCTCTAGGTCTTATAATAATATTGGTCGTAACGCATAGTCATTGTCATACTTTAAGTTTATTGCATCATGTTGGTACAAAGATTTTAAATGAATACAAGTCAGGGGCAAAAAAACCATTCAAAGTTATTAAGGTTAAATGGCTGCTCTGTAATATACTTAAGTATGTAGTTTAATACAATAACTACCAAAAGTATTTATTTTTACTTCCTACACAAGCAAAAACTTCTATAAACATTTTCTATTTTTATCTAATTCAAACCCTTATTTCTCCCAACTTTTGGCAAGTTACCTTATAAGTTAAGAAGATTCCGGAAGATTTATTTTACGCCACGACTCACTCATTTATTTCATCGGGTATTTATTGGCAGCCAGTTCAGTATTTTTGGGAGAATATTTCAAAATAACTCGAGTGAAGCTGGGATATTTTAGCACCACTTGAGCTCGCGTAAATATCAAGTGTTCTAGCTTCAAAATGTTTCACGAGTTATTTGTCGATAAGAGGGCTGATATTTATTTTGTGTTTTGTAAAGTTAAAATGAGAAATACAATGTTAAAAGCAATTTATTATAATAATTAGTTCCCAGTTGACGTTTTAAGTATTATTATAAATAAGAAATATTTAAATTACTTTTCGGATCAATGCGCGATAGACTTTAAACCAATCGTGAATGGAACTTTCGCAAATTAGACTGTTGCGAATAGTTATTATTACCCAAAATAAAACTAAACAATTCCTTTGCATTTTTGGAAATCTAGGGTAGGTACTTACATTTTTATAAATTTAATTTGTATCCATTATATTCTAACTAATACAAAACTTCGTTTTTTTTTTCTGTTTAACCTCATTACTTCCTCACCACATATTGAGATTTCGCTTTTATTAATTGGCAGTCGCTGCCTAGCAGTCGCAACCTGGTCAGTGGCTGGGTCGCGATATGTGTCGTGCTGCCGGGTGCGCCCACATCGGTAAACGCTGCTTATGAACCCAATAGAGCGGTGCCTCGCGACCTGGTACGAAGATATACGGTAAAGGCCGCACTGCGCTAGGCGAATAGCAGTTTTTGTTGCCTATACAAACCTTCCAGTTCGTGGTCGATCACAAACTGGAAGACACAGCGTGGGCAGGCCTCTCACGCAGTGGACTGACGACTTAGCCACGGTTGCGGGCAGCCGCTGGATGAAAATGGCCCAGAGCGGCTCGTTGTGGCATTCCATAGTGGAGGCCTATGTCCAGCAGTGGACTTTTCAACCGACTTCAAAAAAGGAGGAGGTTCCCAATTCGTGGGAACCTGAGGCTGATGATGGCGAAGATGATACAAACCTTATTTAATTCATGTTTCCCCTGTCCAGGTGGACTGGCGCGCTCTCGGCTTCAAACCCAAGCGCGAGGAGCAGTGGCGGTGCGGCGCCTGCTACGCCTTCGCGGTCACCCACGCGCTGCAAGCGCAACTTTACAAGAAACATGGCGAGTGGGGGGAACTTAGGTAAGGAGCCGTCCTGATGAACGTAGGAATAAGGTAGGAATTACATCCGTAGCAATTTGGTGAAGTTACTTATCATAATTGTTACGAGCGTCGGTACGAGCATCAATGTAAAAGACAGTTCTTTCAGAACAAGAGCTTCAGCAGTTTCTATAAGTGAAGGTAAATACGTAGCATTCTTTTAGGTGACGAAGCTCCACAGACATTAATATAAAGGTCTGTGCGAAGCTTTCACGTGGCGCTTTTAACAGATGTAGCTCAATGTAGACGTAGTAGAATTCCTCTTGACAGACACAGCACTGATGTGAACTTCGTGAGTGACGTATTCGCTTACTTGAACCGTTTCACTATTGCACTGCATTGAACACTTTACAAGACTTTTACTAACTTCTCGCTGTGCGACTTATGGCCCCTTATTCATACATGTCTCAAAAAGTTATGTTATTCTTTCCTAAGAAGTGACCCATGATGCTATCACCTACCGTGATCGTTTTCTTAGTCCCCAACAGATTGTGGATTGCAGCAACGCTGATGGCAACATGGGGTGCAATGGTGGCTCGCTCAGGGGTGCGATGCGGTACACGGCCAGGGCTGGCTTGATTGCTGAAAATCGGTATCCTTACACTGGGAAGGTGAGCCGATAAGAACTAGGCTATTACCTAAAATGTTAATCAAAGAAGGTGTACTTAAATACTTTGCTCAAAGAAAACTTACCCAATAATTACGAATATTGTTGTTACTCGCGACTTCGGTTGCGTGGTGTTCAATTTATTTCAGAAACTTTTTCTAGTGCACGCCAACTTACCAAAGTGTTATTAGTTTCATCGCATCGAATGAATCGGAACACATACGAAACACGGTGGCGAGTGGCGCTGCGCGGTCAATGTGGTGTAACCAATGGTGTAACGAGCTTACGATGGATCATGGTTCAAATGTGAACTTTACCATGTCTCATTCAGAAAGGTCGCTGCAAATCCGGCAGCTCGCTAGTGCGCACGCGGCCGAAACGCTGGGCAATGCTGCCGTCTGGAGACGAGGCTGCTATGGAGAAGGCACTGGCCACTATCGGCCCTCTGGCCGTGGCTGTAAACGCTGCTCCATTCACTTTTCAACTGTATCGGTATGAGCTATTTTTTGTTTTTTCCCCACCTTTGTATAATTCTTACCGTATGAAACATCCGTTTTTTTTGTGTTGCGAACTTGCAATGTTTTGGCATAATCCATGAATATAGCGATACCTGTTCTGTAGGCCCAATAGTTATATAGCTGTTCACTTTATATATTTTTTTATGAACATACTCCTTAAGAGGTTGACAATAGTGACCAAGTTTCTTGCGCTGATTCTTCTTAGCGCTAGCCCACTATATTGCCAGTTACCACAAAGCAGTGGTAAACTAAAAAAATACTGACGTTTAAAAGAACTTTTTATTTAGGTCTATTTGCAGAAATTATTTAGTCTTTTTTTCAATAGGAAGAACACACTTCGTACGACCTGTCACCCTGTATTCAAGTTCGTCAATAGAGGAATTATAAGTTGCCTTATATGCATGCCGTTCCATACTTCCACCACCCGGTGAACTGAGGATCTAGTTAAGTTTGGAAAACCGCTGAATGCATAGGCACGCGTTTATGTAGCAGTTTTTATATGGGAGGCCTATGTCCAGCTGTTGTCTTCCAAATGCTGATGATGATGATGATAATGATGATATGAGAACAGTCTCACTCATGAAATGTTTTAAACTACCAAAGTTGTTGATGTTCCGAATATAACTAATAAATATTGCAGGAGTGGCATCTACGACGACCCGTTCTGTTTCCCCTGGCACCTAAACCACGCCATGCTGCTGGTGGGATACACTCCTCAGTACTGGATCCTGCTGAACTGGTGGGGGCGGCGGTGGGGGGAGGATGGGTACATCAGGTAAGCCTTCTAATGCAACCAGCTTCTTACTTACTTACTTATTCTTAATGGTCATTAATTGATTTAAACTTTATTGCACAGATTTAGATCGCACAAAAGGACTTAATGCCATAAAGCATTCTCTGCCAATTGAATCTTGCCATGGGCGGTGCGACATAAAGGCATCATCATCATCATTTACGCCATAGACATAATGTTGTTAGATTATTAACGAATTTTGAGACCTTGACCGTGTGACCTTTTGCCAGAATTCATGATTTTAATTCAGCGATTTTTACAACCTAAAAGCAAATTAATCTCTACATGGTTTTAAAATATGTGTAGAAGTCCAAGGTGGTATATACTGGGAGATAAATGAAATACGTTCGTTACGTTACGCGTTTATTACGAGACAAAGAGCGGTGGGCTAACGCATATAGTCGTTCGTGGTATACCCTCTATATATTAAAATTGGTGTGCCCGCATACCTAACACAAGGAAGGTTTAAAAGGTGAGAAATTATTAGAGAGACAATTTTTATTAACGGTACGAAGTTTGCCGGGTCAGCTAGTTAATTTATAAATAAGGTATTACAACTGTCACTTTTATGTTTTTTTAATACGTGTAATGTAAATCAATTTCGAAAATGTGTGCTTAGTATGTATGCTTGTTACTACAATCGTAATGGTCACCCAAAGTACCCATCACTTCCAATGCAATGGCTATACATGTTTGTAATCCCTGATCCGCTTAACAGGTTCCCGGGGGCGCAACAGGTGCCAGCGGACATGGTTCAATGGTTTAAGTTCTTCCGTAATTCCTAAGCGAATATCCTTGTGTTTTACTACACAGCCTCATTTTGGGGTTTTCGAATTGATATGAGTCTTTTGCAATACCTTTTAACACACTTATAAGCTTATAAGCACTATAAGAAACTATCTCATTGACAGCTAACTAACTAACTATGTAAAATCTTGGAAGAAATCTTGGAAGTCGTTATATACCGTAGATCAGCCATACTCTAAGTGTGTTCCGCGGAACCCTAGGGTTCCGCGATACCCCTGTCGGGGTTCCGCAAGAAGTTAGAAAAAAAAATCAAAACACCTCTCTCTGGTCGACCGTTCTGTCGCGGCGTATCACGATTCACGAACAATATTACTATGCCGCCACCGCCGATACCTACTTGTGACCGCGCAATCCCTTTGATAAAAGCCGCCTTTGAAATTAGACGCTATAATTGTGAACAAGCGACTTTCGGCTCTAACTTCAAAACGTAAAGTCGAGATTGCTTACACCACATTTTTTGAATTTCTATTTTTATATCGGCTTTTTATTTATCAAAGACGCTGACTCGAGTATTTTTGAGAATGTTCGAGATTGAGGCTAGGACTATAAAAGCGATGATCAAGCCTTGACACTAGTCAGTCGACGATTAGCGTTCGGAGCGATAAGTACCTACCTGCTAGAAAAAAATTGTGTATTGTTCTACTGCTGTTTTCTGATTGTATCAGTTTTGTACATTTCTTCTTTGGACTAAAGTGCTAAACTCTTCTACGCAGTAACGACCGTGCATTATTTTAACCTCACCATCCTGAAAGAATGGAACGTTGGCTTAAAGGCGTTAAACGTGTCGCAACAACATCTTCCAACGAAGCCGAATGTTCAAAAGCAGTCCGCGTGGAGTATACAGCAATTACCGATCCAGACGATGATGCAACGACGTCAAGTTCCACGGTTTCAAAGGCGAAAAAAAGGAAGTATGATGATTCATATATCAGTTTTGGATTTGTTGATTCCAACGGCTCACCTCTCTGCATGTTATGTAGTAAACTGCTTCCTAATAGTTCCATGGCACCTGCCAAGTTGCGCCGACATTTAGAAACTGTACACCCCGAGTCTAAAGACAAGAATAAAGAATTTTTTGTACGTAAAAAAGAACAGTTATTGGAAAGTCAAAAAACAATGATGCATGTAACCCAAACTATCAATGAAAAGGCCACGGAGGCATCATATTTAGTTAGCTATCGCATTGCACAAGCAGGAGAAGCGCACACTATCGCTGAGAATTTAATAAAACCATGTGTATTAGACATAACAAAATGCATGCTCGATGAAAAATCTGCAAAGCATCTTTCTACTGTGCCGCTATCTAACGATACTGTTTCACGGCGAATTCATGATCTAGCAAGCTACGTCAAACAAGAACTAGTTACACGTCTACAAAAAACACAATTCGTCTTGCAAATGGATGAGTCGACTGATGTCGCTGGTCTGGCTATCTTGCTGGTTATCGTGAGATATCCATGTGAAAGTTCTTTTGAAGAAGACATGCTTATGTGTTCACCTCTACCCACAAACACTACCGGAGAGGAAATTTTTAATAAAATAAATATATTTTTTGAGGAAAATAATCTCAGTTGGAACGATTGCATTGACATTTGTACAGATGGGGCCAAGGCGATGACGGGTAAAACAGCAGGAGTAGTGTCACGAATAAAAAATAAAGCGCCTAATTGTAGTTCCAGCCATTGTATCCTGCATAGACAAGCACTTGCGATGAAGCAAATGCCGTCCAATCTAAAATTAGTTATGGATGAAGCGGTAAAAATAATTAATTTTATCAAATCACGACCACTACAATCCCGATTGTTCTCATTATTGTGTGAAGATTATGGCAGCACACATAAAACACTGCTGCTCCATACAGAAGTGCGATGGCTGTCTCGGGGTAAAACTTTAACAAGGCTATTTGAACTTAGAGCCGAGTTACAAATGTTTCTTTCAGATACTTCTTTTAATTTGAAAGACCGTTTGTATGATAAAACTTGGTTGTTCCGACTGTCTTTTATGGCGGATATCTTTCAGAAACTGAACGAATTAAATTTATCATTGCAAGGTAAACAGACAACAGTGTTCCAGGCCTGTAACAAAATAACTGCCTTCAAAAGAAAATTAGATTTTTGGATTATTTGCGTTGGAAATAGAGAAATAGAAAGCTTTACGTCACTCAGTGAGTTTCTTGGCGATAACAACTCAGAAATATTTCAAGATGATGTATTTGAAGAATTGGTCCAATATCTCACTTCGATGCGCGCATCTTTTGAGCAGTATTTTCCTGAAGAACAGAATACAAAAATGAAACTGAATTCATGGATTCATAATCCTTTTTTACCCAACTTACAAAAGCCCGAAAGTATGTCAAACGAGATATATGAATCTCTTTTAGAAATGTCATCTGACACAAGTATGGAGTCACTGTTCAAAACGACGCCTCTCAACGATTTTTGGTGCAGAATCCGAAATGAATATCCAATGCTTGCCAAAATGGCTTTGAATATTCTTCTCCCGTTTCCAACAACATATTTGTGCGAAACAGGATTCTCAACCTATGCAGCCACGAAAACAAAATACCGCAATAGACTGGACGCCGAACCTGATATGAGACTTCAACTGTCCTCTATGAAACCTGATATCAACCAATTGATGAAAAATAAAAAACAGTTTCATACATCCCATTAGTTAGATTTTTTTTCTTTTTCAATGTTATATTTATTATTATACTTGTTATGTAAGTAAGTAATAAGTAACTGTTACATGGTACTCTAATTATGCTTATTAATAAAAAATACACTTAAAAACCATTGTTTTATTGTAGGGTTCCATCAAGTATTTTGCTATCTAAAAGGGTTCCGTCACCAAAAAAGATTGAGAACCGCTGCCGTAGATATTTATGTATTCTCTAATATTTCCAACTGTAGGTATTCGCTATGTGCAAAGTGGGTGGTGGCGGCCGTCAAATCGATCGCAGCACGCAATCTGGCAGAAATGTGAAATAACTCTGGACTGTCATGTGTCAAATTGCTATATTTCCATAGAATTTCATACTTAGATTATTAAGTTTTTTTAAGTAAACACGTTAAAATTCGCGACATGGGTTACAGTATGTGTTGGGTTTTAAGGTGTAGAAACAATGGGACAGTTCGTGCATGTTTTATTCGTTTCGAACATCAAGATGGAAATTCAAGCAAAGTATTAAATGAATAGCTGCTGTAAAAAGAATAAAGTTTGTAGGAAGTACGTGTCACAGACGTTTGTCTTATGATCACAGCTCTTATTAAATAGATCTGTCCGTTGGTTCTAAGCTCTTCAAAGTCTCTTACATGCTGTACTTATACTAATTTTTCCCCTTTTTGGACAGTTTGAGGTTGGAAAGTTATATCATGTTGTATCGATTCAAATCCCGTTCATATTATAACATTCATATTTTAGTTCGAGTAAGAAAATCTAATTTCGAAGAAAAACAATCCAAAAATCATTCTTAAACCATCCAGTTGCCATATTTTGAGAGATCTTAAGTCCACAATACTTGTGGTCACTAGGGGCGCTGTCATCGCGCACACAGCGAATACTTATTATAAGATTTTATCTAATACTATTTCAATTTTTGTGCACCGCATACCATCTCTGTATGACCTCATGGTTAACTGGTACAGAATGCTTTTGTCATTAAGTCCGTTATTTGTAAAAATTTGTATAACGCCTGTGTTAGTTTCAATATACATACTTATAAATAAAGTCGATTTTTAACGGACTTCTAACTCTTTTGTTTTGAAACTTTGTAAGCTTGTGGCATTTAGCTACCAGATAAAGTCGTTTTGGATGTTTAGATGTATTTCGAATAAAATCCCATAATCTCCGGTTTCAGAATCCGCCGCGGGCACAACAGATGCGGCGTTGCAAACATGGCGGCTTATGTCGAACTATGAACGAAATAAATCAATACGATAACGATTTGTAGTTTTAATGCATAAGACCACGACTTAGCAAACGCAGCGTAGGGCGCCCTCCGACATGTAGGAGCGATAAAACGCAAAGTTGCTGGCAGTGGATGGAAAAGAATAGCCGAGGGTCAGGCTTAGTGGCGTACTGCGGGAAAGGCCTATGTCTAGCTGCTACAGTGGAATGTGAGCTGAATATGGTTATTATTATTGTTTATTGTTTAGTACCAAATAAACTTTTTTTCTTTCTAACTAACTTTTCATGATAATAGTAGAACAGCCCATTTAGCAGACTCAAAATCAGGAATTATAAGTGTGAAAAAAGTTGACGACCTCCGTAGCCGAGAGGCGAGCATACCGGACTTGGCGTTGCTATCTCTGAGGTTCCGGGTTCGATTCCCGGTCGGTCAATGTTGAAAAAATACTTTTCTATATTGTCTCGGGTCTGGGTGTTGTGGGACCGTTGTTGTTCTGATTTCTGTAACACAAGTGCTTAAGCTACTTATCATAGGATCAGAGCAATGTATGTGATGTTGTCCAATATTTTAATAAGCAAATACAATCTAAAAATAGAACAATTTACCAAAATAAAACTTTACATAAACTAACTTATCCTTAACCTAAAAACTACCTACTCAAAAATAAAAGCGTGTATTTATTTTAGACAATTTTTAATTATGAGGATTGTAACAAGACAATTTTAAGATTGGTTAAACGCATCAATTTAGGTAGTTTTAAGCTTATAAGGGACATTATAAAATCATAATTAAAAATAAATAAATATAAGAATTTTAAAAGTAAGTAAACAAACTCTAGTTAGTGTAAAGTATTCCTTTTTAGACCATTTTAAAAGAGCCTCATTCATTATTTCCAAACCATCACTAAACATCAGCGCGCATTCAAGTGCGGGTCAAACTAAACTCTAAAGCAAAGGTTCCTAGGGATGACGGATATATAAAAAATATAGATATCGATATCATCGATGTTTCTACAATAGTTTAAATTTTATCGACGTCTCATAAAAACCCTATTAGAGCGTTAAATTAAGTTTACAAACGTGCATAAAATTAGGAATTATTTGGGAGACATCAAGTTGTACGTCCTGAAAAAACATGCCTTTATCTGCACATTGAAAATACTTATCATTAGGCTGCTAGAATTCTGAGGTAGCTTAACGTCTTGTGTTCTTCAAGAAGATGGAATTTACAACCTATTAAAAGCGAAACAGTAAACATAACATTAATGCATTTTAATAACAAACACTTCTAATTAGGTTGATTGTCGATTAGCCATTCTGGCTTTTCTCAGGGCTAATACTCGTAATGGGTTATGCACTCATGCAGAGATCATAAGATAGGCTGAAAGTAGCTGTGCTCGATTTAAGATAATTACTCCCTGGCTAGTATCCATGACGCCACATAGGAGAAGTGTGGGATGCCTCCCGGCCTGGTAGACAAGTTCTCAAGTCAGTGGCTAAGGTAAACTAAATGAGGAATGCAATGATCCAGAAACTACTTATAGCATAGTTTTAAAAATACCTAAGTATCTGTCAGTGCAATGGAGTGACGTAGACTGCTTACGATGCAAGCTGATATCGATATTGACACTATTGCGATCATCCCTAGGTCCAGCACTATACAAATGGCGGTAATTTATAAAAGTTGCGCGCCCGCAGCGAGTTAAAATCTTAATTCATTTATACCAGTTTTCTCCATTCGTCCGCCGAATGCGAACTGTTCCGGCGTTCGTTTGAGCTAGGGAGGTGGCCCAAGTTATACTTACAATTTTGTCTTTCAAATTCAGTATTACTAAATAAATATAGAGTAGGTTGCGTGCACATAAGTAATTATTAAAGTTTCAATTCAATTCAAATTCATTTATTTCGGGCAACAGAGATCCATTTGTTAGTACAATTTATATATATAAAATAGAGCACTTACAGCTAGTGTTAGTAATTAAAATAAGAATTCATTTGTGTTTATAACTAATTTTAATTTGTCATGTAAGTAGGTGCCTGCGCGGCATCCCGCGCGGACGACACCCAGCGTAGCTAGGCTTACTATTTCGGTGGTCGTTCGCACGAAATGCCTTACAATAGGTGCATGCGGATCCTCTGCCACCATTTTAAGAACGCCGTTGTTACTCCCCCGCACCCTGTCCATCAGTGATGCCACTTTTTCCGAATCAGGGCATGAAAGGTTCACTGTGCTTCGCACTCTTGTTTAATTTCTCTCCATATACATACTAACATAGTAAACATGGGCCCCATTGAATCCAACAGGTCCCTACAAACTTTAAACAAATGGTTGTTTCACGCTGCGCTTATCAGCCAGTTCTTCTTCTTTCGTGTCAATGGCGACTCTAGATGGAGTTCGAACAAAATTTGGCAACTTCTACGGCGTTTTTTGTCGCTCTGTTTAGGTCATTTCTTATGCAGGTGTAGGGCCACAAAGGCCAGGAGATTAGGTGAGCCATAGCTTGTGGGTCCGCACCACAGTCGCACTCACTTTGCCGCTCGGTCCTCAGACCCCACCTTACCAAATTTTGTCTACAGCGGCCAACCTCTGTACGGAGACGGTTTAACGCCTTCCAGGCTGGCTAAGGCTGTTCATGCCCAGGAGGAAGGTGTTCAGACGGCGGTATAAAATTGGAAGGCGGAGGAATTTTGGAGGACCAGAAGAAGAATTTTGGAGGTATCAGCCAGTACCAAAGAATACTAGGGCCCAGTTTAGTTGAAACGATTTTTCACTTAAGCCGAATTAAATTGCGAGTACATTATGTGTATCATCATCATCATCATCATTTCAGCCATAGGACGTCCACTGCTGAACAAAGTCCCCAATTGACTTATCTGTTTGATTGATTTGATTTCGATGTTACTCCCATAGTAAAAGTTGTTGTATGATGAGCTGATCACGTAGTTTTAAGGAGTGTTCTATTCTCTTGTACAACCTGTACAATATTAGCTTTTCCGTTGACTTCATTCGCGTGGTTATTAATCGATTCAGAAACCCTCTGGATGTCCTCAGAAGTTTCATTATGATCGGATAAATAGTTTAAAAATACTTAAAGAACACACACACACATGCTCATGCTTCAAATGGACGTTAATTTTAAATTATCTATTTTCAAAAACTCTATTAACCTCTCACCTATGCCACCCCCTAACCTAATTGAGTGTACAGTTGAGAAAGCGGTCAGGGAGGCACAAATGCGATTTATCTGTTCCCGAGTCACTCAGCTCTGCACTCACTGTTTTGAGTTAGAACTGGATTTCATTTCACGCAGCACCATCCTATCACGGAGTTAACGCCAGGCACAATTCTGGACTTTACGAATGCCGAGAAATTCTCAAAGCACTGTAACATTGTTGAAGAACAGAATCAGTAGTTATGGGTTTTTTGATTAAATTCTGAAGGCATTTTCCAAAACAAATACAACGTGTAATTAAAATAACGCAAAACCTCTTCATATGTATTGATTTTGTAACTCAAATGCATAAGCTTTTTCTATGGGAGCAAATCTCATTTTTATTTATTTCTCCATATATAGACTGGAGTCAGCTGGTCAGCGATTTTTTTAAAATAGACTGTACTGGGAATCTAACCCGGGAACCTTTTGCGTTCTAGGCGAATCACCACGACACGTCAATCAAGTCGTCAACAAATTACCGACCGACTACCTATATGCGCCATTATGGCGCACTCCAATTTTCCACTAAAACCAACCCCTAACTGGTAGTACAGTTCCAAAAACCACAGAGTTTAGTTTTCTACTTGGATGTTCGGTTTAGTTAGCGATGCGAGCTCTAGTACGCTATTTATTTAAAACTACGCAATGGAAAACATTTAGGCGCTATGCAGACACAGCAACTTTAGTTTCCAGTTGCGGCAATCGGCAACTCGCATCTTGCAGTTATTTTTAATTTAAAAAAAATGAGCAACTTAGAAACCAAGCAACCTAGTAGCGATTTATGGCAATCAAAACTGTTTCCGGTTGCTGCAATTGGTGATTTAAATTGCCCAAACTGGCAACTGTCAGTTTTGTACCAGTTATAATGAGTTGCTGAAGCCCGCTCTCATAGATTTCCAGATTTTTGCAGCAACCGTAAACTAGGCCTCCATTACCTACGGTTTTAGACACCGCAACCTGTATCTGCTTAAATAAGTTGTCAGTTGTCTCAAAGCCGTCAACTGATGTAAGTTGCTCCGTGTTCATAGAGCCTTAGGACTGAGAAAATCATAGTATCTAAAGAAGGAAATGCGTTAAGGTTACCTAACCATGATCATAGTATACTGAATAAATACACTATTCGAACATTTTTTAAGTGTCAAAAACGCGGCAAGTGCGAATCGAAGTCGCACACGAAGATTTCCGTACCACACTATTTTCAGAACTTGCATCTAAACTTGCTTATTGTTTGCATTCACAATGAATTTCAAATCATAGCCAGTCAGTGAGGTAAATATTATAAAAATGGTTGTTTTTCTGTAAAAATACTAATAATGCAGAGAAGTCAGGCAAATAAATGGTAAAATATGTACCTATTTTATGTTTGGTTTTGTGTGTGTGTATAAGGCTTCGATAATTAACAAGAGAACAACTAAAACAGAAGTTTACGTGTCAAAATGGCGAGTAGAAATAAACGCGAGCGTGTTACAAGAATTCATTGGGTGCCGGACGTTTTTGAAACGGAACCTGACAGCTCTGGAGCATAGAAAAATGATGGTAACAGTTAGACGCGACAGTGCGACCACAACGGAGACGATTACCAGGATTTTCCTAAAAGTAGATAGATAAATAGAATAAAATAGAACGAAATAGGATAGATGGATAATCTTTATTGCATACCATACTAAGTTACAGTTGATGTTTACAGAGAGATGTACAATTTAGGCGGTCTTATCCCTAAGAGCGATCTCTACTAAGTACTCACAAAAAGTTATAAATGATAGTATTATAAATAAATGACTACGTTAACGCCATTTACAAACAATTTCAAGACATTTAAAAATTTAGGCTGTTAAACTCGATTCATTTGCAATTCTTTGTATTATTTTAAATCAATAAATAGTTAGTTGCTTTTTGTAAACAGTGATGCAACCGAAATAGTGAATATTTACTATTGACGACTTTGCCGTTTACGACGGAATTTAAAAAAAAACTTCATGGTTTAAGTCTGAATGTATTAAAAGGTGAATCTAGAGAAACTCATTGTCTGAGGTTACGTGATAACTTGACACAGAAATGTGAATTGCTTAAGTCTAGACTTTGACAATTATTGGTGTACTGTGCAGAGCGGGTATTTATCTATTTTAATTTTTGAAGCTTTTCCTCAAACATCAAACTTTCAGCTTCAGCGCCAAAAATTGTTTCCTATGATGTATAGAATATGTATTCATAGGGCTATTCTTGCGTTACATGGTGTCCCCCTGTATAAAGGCAATTGCCATGATAATCCTAATAGGCTAGTTTCCTTGGTCAAAAAAAGGTAATTCTATTTAGTCCGTCAGTTAGATTATCAAAAAATATATTACCCATATTTTGTCTTTCGTCAATCAAACAAAAAAAGACGAAGATAAAGCGAATCAAAGTGAGCACGTGACGTTACGTGAAACTTTAACGGGCTATATCTTCATAATTTTTTGTTTGATTGAGAAAAGAAAAAAATACGCGTCCAATATTTTCTGTTAATCCAACTGACGGACTAATTAGTTCTTTTTAGGAAACTACCCCATTCTTGAAGTATAACAAGTAGCTTAATATGAAGCAGATTGTTTAATAAAGCTAAAAATATCCGAGAGTTTAAAACAAAATGTAGTCACCTTACACAAAGAACACGCGTAAAATAGAACGAAGTTCGGACGATTTTTCAGCAAAAAAATCATGCTTTTTTTTTTGGTATAAAAAAGCAAAGGAACTTGATATCCGAATGGATTTTTCATGGGTATCTTTCATTTCAAAACGGAACTTTCGAAGTAATTTTTAGACAAACACAATTTTAGACACATGAGCAGAATACAATAAATTTGTCTGGTTTAAAAAATGCTGAAACAAAACTATGTAAGTATGTATTTATTTAAACCTGATGCAATCAAGTGTTTATAAATATTCTCTAGTGTTTATAAGTTGGGCCTACATAACAAAATAATTTAAGTGAACAGAGCAAAATTAAATGTTATTTATTGCGTATAGGTTTGTCTTCTTCACCCATTTATCAATGAATGATAAAGTCATATTAATTAAAAAATAATAATTAAAAACACATTGTGATTTTATAATAATAATATATCAGTTAAACATCCTTATATAGCACTAAACTATCAAAATCTTATTCTATTCTATTTATTACATAAAGTTTAATGACAGTGCTTTTACATAAATTCTTTTGCTATCTTTTCCCAATTAAAGAAGCCAAGAAGAGTTTAAATAACCCCAGTTTGAGAGGGTAGTGCCACCATTTGTCAAGGACAGTAACTACTATTCCAATTCCAATACGAAATAATGAGAAAATAAAATAAAAATAAAATTCAGCTCGAGCTTCGAAGATAATATCTCTGGCTAACAGAGTCGTACTCGAATCTCGGCCTCGGGGCCAGTTTGGTGTTTAAAAGGCCATAAAATAAATAAATAAAAAAACAACTAATAGAAAAAGCCTATATACATTATATTTAGGGATTATATTTGTGTGGGTTCATAGGTTTTATAGTCATAATTGATATTTAATCAGTATATATAAGGTGCTTCATAAATATCTGCAACGGCTGAAATGGGTAGAAGTATTGCCTATATAGATTACGATAGTGAAGGAATTACGTGTCCCGGATCGGTAATTAATTATTTGCGAAAAGACAGTAAATAAATGGTTACTTGCTTCAATTTGCATAACACACTTCGTCATCCGCCCATGACACTGCGCGGGAGTGGTATAATGTGAAACGTAAGCATTTTTTGACAGATGTGCACGGTTTGAGACAGAATAAAGCCTAATCTTTATCTTATATATTTTTTTTAATGAAAAAATTTATGATGTTCTGGACATAAAATTTCTTAACTATTGTAATCTATGTAAGCAATACTTTTAACTATTTCAGCCGTGGCAGATATTTATGAAGCACCTTATATAGTAATCCTTTTTGGCACTTCTACACGTAGCATAAATATATCTTCGCCCTACCACCGGTTCGGGACTTCATATCGGCCGGTGAAGAGTGAAACGGCGCAACCAACTCAGTCATCGTTAACCTTTTCAAAATACTACAGTAGGAAAAAATGCAGTAATCAGAATATTTAAGGGCCGATTTCAGCATAAAACAAAAATATATTTTCAAACCAATTTTTAAATCCTAAAAGATTTAGCGCTTCTTCTTTTAGTTCTTTGTTATTTATTTATTTCTTTTTAAAATTTGGATCATAGACTTCGTTTGACATGATAGACTGAGATATGTATTAGATTTAGTCCTACGTATTAGAAAAGTATTTGTTACTTAGATACTTACGTGTTGTACCGTGTACAATCCAGCCTCTTCTTCGATGTAGTTACATTATTTTGCATCCATGTTGTATAAATACGACCTCCGTAGCCGAGAGGCGAGCATAGCGGACTTGGTGTCACTATCTCTGAAGTTCCGGGTACGATTGCCGGTCGGTTAATGTAAGAAAATATATTTACTCTTTTGTCTCGGGTCTGGATGTTGTGGTACCATCGTTGGTTCTGATTTCTGTAACACAAGTGCTCTGGCTACTTACTATAGGCAGGCAATGTATGTGATGTTGTCCAATATTTATATTTATTTATTTATATATATTTTTTAAATGTGTCTGACTCTGAGTTCATGCCTTGGTCATGCATCAGGGGCATGGCCCCTGGTGGTCCTTATTACTGCCCTGCCCTCTGGCTAGACGATGTCTTGTTTGTAATAATAAATAACTATAAATTGACGGAGGAGGGTAGGGGGCTGATTCACCCCGATCAGAGATTGAAAGTATTTTTAGTTAAATGTTATACTTTTTTGATTCGGCAACAACAAGAACTAATCTAGTGAAAAATAAGTGTCTTTCTCTTTCTTTTGTCTGCTATACACTGGGAAACTTTTGAGTTGTAAATAGATTGGCGAATACATAATACGAGGCACATAGAGACAAAATTAGTGTATAAAAACAGTATTTTTTTTTACTTATTAAAATTAATTATTATGTCTAGTTCTAGTACTTCCAGTACTTACATAAAATAATTTATTTGTTTACTTAATTATGATTACAGGCATTACTTCTTTTTATAGATACTTTAACGTGGGCTGATGATGAAGGTAACACACTTGCAAACGTCACGTCTACTTATCTACAGGGTGGCCCGAAAAGTGGCGTCGTTTTTTAGGTGCTTCGTGTTGAGAGATCTGAATCACCCCTAATAGGTACGACTGATAATTTCTTAGTTTAATAATAAGTATAATAATACTAAAAAGTAGTACTTCATTGGCTTCATAGGCTATTTAAAAAAATCGTAACTTGTAAATTACGAAAAATCGAAGAACATACATAGAGGTGATTCAGATACCTCTCAACACAAGGCACATAAAAAAAATTTTTGGACGTCACTTTTCTGGCCATCCTGTATTATGTGTGTATTAGGTAGTTACACCATTTATAAGTTAGGAATTGCCGGACCGATTTTTATAATCTTTGATTTTTTGGATTTATCTCCGCTACAAATAGCAGAATAACTATTAAAAATAAGATAAATAGAGAGAGAGAAAAATTATAAGACAATACCATACAAAAGTAAAATTCGAGTAAAAAGCACAATTACAAGACAACAGTCATTTTTTTTCTAATATTACATTTGAGAAAACAAAACAGATTACGATTAAAATCATAAAACCAGAATTAGGTTCAAGATGAAGAAATTGCTATCAAGAATATACGCAGTACACTCACTCTACGCGGGACAGACATGCAAGTTATTACTGGATGTAAGGGCATATTTTATTACTTAATTTAGGGGGTTTCTATGTTTTAAATATAACAACATTAACTGTGGTAGTCTTAATAAATATACCATCACGTTTTAGGGGTGCGTTTGAGTCACGTCGTATGATTTGTTCAACTATTTTTTCTGCCATTTTTAATCGGTATCTGTACTTTTTTGTATGAGCGAGAGTTGACAGGAGTTGTCATTTCATACTAAATGTAAGTAAAAAATCACTTAGTAGTTTCGGAGAAAGATGGTTCGTATTGCTGCTCTATAACGTGCTCTATGGTTTGAGCTGTAGAAAAACAGATTTGGTGACCCAGTGTTAGCGACTCGACGTTTGTCTTGTTAGGTACGAATATCGCACGAATACTCATTAAATTATAGTTCATAACAAGCAAAACGTGGCTGTAACGACAACCGATGCATCTTTAGGTAGCGAAAATAGGCTAGTTTCCTAAGTCAAAAAAAGATTATTCTATTAAGTCCGTCAGTTAGATTATCAAAAAATATTGGACCCATATTTTGTCTTTGGTCAATTAAATAAAAAATGACGAAGACAAAGCGCATCAAAGTGAGCACGTGACGTCACGCCTTGCTAAAAAGTGTCGCACTCGCAAGGCATGACGTCACGCGAAACTTTAACGGGCTATATCTTCATCAGTTTTTGTTTAATTGAGAAAAGAAAAAATACGTCTCCAATATTTTCTGTTAATCCAACTGACGGACTAATTAGATTTTTTTAGGAAACTAGCCCATAGTGGAGAATATTTTTTCGTATGGACGCACAATAGTTTGATTAAAAACCCCTATGCTCAGTTATAGCTATCAAGCCATCAATCGACGTATAAACGATTTAAATCGGTTAAGCGGTTAGAAAGGAAAGAGAATTGATATCTTTTTTGTTTACTTTTTCGATGATTTCAATGTTTTCTCCTGAAATTTAAATACTAAAAAACAAAAGCTATGCTCAAAATATTGTGTAGATTTTGTCAATTCTTATCATATTTGAATATTTTCTGATTGACCTAAATTACATTGCCTAAATGGCCTAAATTGTATATCTTTCTGTGAAAATCATGTGTATTTTACTTGTATGGTGTGCAATAAAGAGTATCTATCTATCTATCTATCTAAGTAGGCTACATCTAGGTAGGTTTGAAACCACAGTGGATAATATTTGGCGACTATACTCGCTTTAAATTCAACCTTTATATAAGGTCGCCTTGGGGGTGAAATTTAAAGAGCAATTACAAAAACATAAATGATTTTTTGTTAAAAAAAAGAAAATTTTTATACACTAGTTTTCGAGAAAAACGCTAAAAACTATTTTGGTTTCAACGTAAAATAAAACACCCCGTGCCACGTGCGTGCACCCCGAGGGAAGAATGGGGCACGATTGAAATGAGAGAGACAGAGGCGATGACGTAGGGACGTTTCAGACTAGACAGATGGTCTTAATTTTTTTATTGTTTTTGTTAGGAATAATAAAAATGAAAACTAGCCCGTTTTTAAGAACGAAAATAATAGGGCCCGTTTTCTCTAATATAATTAGAAGTTCTGTTAAAGTTTCACCCGTTTATAAAAGGCGACCTTGTAGATGAACGCCACCTGGGTCGACAAACCCTTTCTTCAACTTAAGTACCTACAAGAGCTACCAGCAGATTAGTAAGTAAATCTCAGATATTATATAAAAAGCAATTTTCTCACTAAACTTTACGCTTACGCACAGGTAAAAGTTTCTAGAGGCAAAACTGTCTAGCATTAGCAATAACATAAATAATTTTCTGCTTATATTGCTAAAACCTTCTAGTTTCATTAGGTACATGTGTAAGATTTCTGCTGTCGAAGTAATGGAGCATTAAGTAATTGGATATTTTCAGTCTTAAGTAAACAAATACATGTTTGCCCTCTAAATTTATCGGATTGCCCTCTCAAAGGTTACTTAAATGTATTTTTTTTATGTAAACCCTCTGCCAGCTAAATTGTTATAAGAAAGGTGAAATCACGACGGTAAAGTTAAAAAGAAAACTATCGAAGCTTGATAGGCTTTATATGCTGGGGAATTTGCATACCTGACTTACAGCCCATTAAAGTCGCGTGTTAGACAAAGAGATCCGATATGTACCGTGACGACACATTACACGCCCGCCATTCTATCTCAAAATATCCAACTATCAAAAATGTATGTAATATATTCTAAAACAAAGAAAGAGATAGGTATACCTTAATTTCTAATTACTGTATTACGGTTATTTTTTACCTAAATTAAATTTTGTTAACACTATTAGCACTATAATTTCATATATTTTCCTATAAATATAGTAAAAACAATATATTTTTTTCATGCATATTCCCTATTATAAAATGTAATTGAAGTAGAAGTTTACATAAAGATAAATATAAATAAATATTGATAATAAGACGGGCAACTACAGAACCTACCATCTAAAGTAATATTTAATGTGACATGCAATAAATGATTTAAATTTTAATTTTAACCCTACATTGCGCCTGGGCTGACACGCACTTGACCGGTTTCTTAAAACTATCGGAGTATAGTCTTGTTACCTTCACCGTGGTGTCACGACGATGACCCCAAAGGAGCCTGCTCCTTTCTGGTAATTCTGGAAGATTCCAGAAAGATTTCTGGAATCCGAAATGTAGTTTCATTTCGGATTCCCTAAATCTTACTTAATAATATCGTTATTTGCGTCAAATTATATGGATAAGGTCTTAATGAAATTTCAATATACCTAGATTCGCCTACCGAGGGTTTTGTACATATTTGTAGGTACATATTTTTAATTAAAAAATAATTACTAAAATTTAATTATATCGCCACAATAGAAAATTAGTATCATCTGACCTCTTGTACACATTTCTCCTATTCCAAATAACATCATCATCATCATCATCTCTCTACAAGGCTCTATATCGATGCTAATCGTGCTATATCGATGGATAACTCATGGTCCTCACATATTATATGAAAGCCCGAGTCGACACGCAAAGAGGAAGAAGATCATCATCATTTCAGCCATAGGATGTCCACTGCTGAACATATTATCCGATTTACAGATTGGCCCGATGGGAGCGGCCAAATACATGCTTGTAAGTAACTATTACAGACTTAATTGATTACATACAGAATAAAAAAGAAGCATATAATTGCAATTACAAGGGTAAAGTGTTTCTAAGATCTCATAAAAGCAGGAGAAACATTTAATCTCAAAGTGTTATTCCCTATTTTTACGAGGGCACACTTTACTTTCCGAGCTTTAGTGTTGGCGCCGCCCAACTTATGTTTTATGGGCTATAAGCGATCTTAAACTATTTTTAAAATCTTGGTAGGAGAGTCTGATCGTACGATAGCAATTATAGGTACGTAGTGTCAAGTGGGAATTTGGCACAAAAATAGATTATAGACTTATTATTATTATAATTTTCTGCATTCTAATGTAATTTAAACGTCATTTTTTAAATAATTGTTTCTGAGCTAAATACCTACGCATTTTAATGTGTGTCGTACTCGGAAGATAGATGCGATTTAACTTGGTTCATGTTTCGGTAACCCGATTTTTATTTTCTGGTATTTTTGCATTTCAATTGCTTTAAATCTTTGTAACACCTACTTGAAAGTAATCTCTTCTTTTACCTCGCGCTAAAATACTTTTATAAATTAAGGGAGACCTATAATTAGCCTTACTAATTGATATTGTACTTTGTTTAATTATTTTTTGTAACGTGGAATATAAGATAGGATTCTTTTTATCCCGAAAAAAATTACTTACAGTTCCCGAGGGATTCAAGATACCTGTCATTATAGATGGCGCTTCTTACCGTTAGATGTCGCTGTTCAGTTGAAAAAAAAAATGTAACACTAGCTGTTGCCCGCGACTTTGTTTGCTCGGTCTTTCAAATCAAAAAATCAAAATCATTTATTTTTGCAAATAGACCATTACAAGCACTTTTACACGTCCCAATATTATTTTTTTGCCCTACCACTGCTTCGGGACAATTTGTGGGCTAGTGCCGAGAAGAAGCAGCGCAAGAAACTCGGTCACTGTTGTCAGCCTCTTTTAAAATTAATATCTTTACAAGTTTTGGTGCGAGCTAAGCAGTTTTAAATCCCCACATTTTTATCATTTATATAATCACTAACGGTGTAATAACCCTTTTTCATTAAAATCATCTTAACATGTAATTTAAGTTCAAATACTGGCAGTTCAGCAAGGGATTGTGGTAATTTATTAATAATACGAATACATTTTCCCATGAATGAACTTCTTACCTTGTGCAATCTGAAATTTGGAACGACAAGTTTATTTTTATGCCGCGTATTATACTTAAGTATGTCATTTTTCTTCTTTAGTTTAGACTATGGTTTTGCAAAGACCACGTGAATGAAGTCGCGGGCAATAGTTAAGTAAAAAAGTAAAGTATGCCTATACAGGGTTACATTGCAAAGGGGTGCCAAATTGAAATGGTAAGGTCTAGGGAAAAATATAAAGAAGCGTCTTAATTGTTATCATTTTTAATAATCGTATGTTACGAAATAAAAATACTTGAAAATATTCGAAAATAAAGTCTATAGAGAGACTACAAAAGCCGCGCGGTCATTCAATAAAGAGTGAGCCAACACGAACCTTACGCAGTGCAAATACGCTGCAATTTTTTCATGAACAAGTAAATTATCCACGCCTACAATTTTTAACAGCGGATAGGAATAATTCAATGTAAAAAAAAAGTTTTATTCTTTGTATTGTTTAACTAAAATTAAGTCCTAAAAAATATTATTACATTTTTATTTTATAAGTAAGCTCTTGTTTTAGAAGTAAACTCTAACTCACATTTGCAAGTCGTGGCAGCCTGTAACTGAATCTACACTTAGCTCATATTTTAAACCTGTTACTTGTTAATTGTATCATTGGTGTAAGATTTGTTGGTTGCTCCTATTAAATAAATAATAAATAATATAGTTCGATTAAGTTACTGATTCTGAAGATTCAGATTCTCCTAAAGATTTGGCACCCCTTTGCAACGTAACCCTAGATTGGTGGAGAGGTGTTGCAAGGCCAGTGATGAACCTTACTGTCAGATGGTATTAAGCCGCCCTAGGGCCTCTGACTAGGCTTCACGACTAGTATCAATCGATATTAGCCGGGACCAACTTTTAACGTGACTTCCGAAGCACTGAGATGCTTGTGATAATTTGTGTGAAATTGCCGTGTGGGGACGGCCGTAAAGAAATTACTTCCCTACCACCACCAAGAGGGGTGTCGTAAGAGGCAACTAATTCCTGTAGCAGGAGACGGGTAGCAGCGTCTTCGTGCGAAATCTTATAAAAAACTGCACTCGCCAACCCGCCTGCCAAGCGTGGCGAGTATTGGCAATCCCCCTCGATGATAAACCATTGGAGGAGGCCTTTGTTCAGCAGTGGACGTCCTATGGCTGAAATGATGATGATGATAAGTAAGGAATTGTTGCGTAGCCCGGCAAGCGCAGCGTAGGACGTCCACAAGGTGGACAAATGACTTTTGACAGGATGCAGGCCGCTTCCAACCGGCCAATCTGGAAGTCAATGGGGACGGCCTAAGTTCAGCAGTGGACGTCCTATGGCTGAAATGATGATGATGAAGAAATTAACAATCTTTATCAATGAATCGTACAAAACATTCACAACGATTGGTATTCCTTTTTCTTCCGAAACTCTGTAAGAAGTAACAAATGTCCGAAACTTGAAAAACCCTTGGGTGTCTAATCTGACGAAGGTACCGTCAGCACACGCACGTTAGTTTTTCAAGTCATTAATCACTCGAAGCGACAACCCTATGTTCTTACTAACCTGTTATTTTTTACGTAGTAACTTGTAAATAGGTAGGTACAATGTTTTTTTGTCTGCTTTATGAATCTTAGGCTCTAATTGTTTTCTATTTAATAGCTTTGATTTGTGGAGAGGGAGGAAGTAAGGACAAAAAAATATCTATGGTCCTGTATTAAGTATTAGTTAAGGCCACTTATCGACAACTAACAACAAAGCAACTTTTTTAATTTTCATATTATTTTGAGCAACTTTGCAGACGTTGCAACCCTAGTTGCGAGCATACGCAACTGTTTCCGGTTGCTGAAATTAGTGATTTAATTACCCAAACTAGCAACTGACAAAGTACCAGATATGACAAGTTACTGGTTTCCGCAACCGGCAACGTGGTTCGTCAGCAAACCTCTTGTGCAGCTGCCGACTAATGTAATTGTATTCATGTGGTTATGTCTGGTGCCGTGTGGGGACGGCCGTAAAGAATACACTTCCCCACTGCCAACAGGTGGCGTGTCGTAAGAGGCAACTAATTCCTGTAGCACAAGAAGGGCAGCAGCAGCGTCTGCGTGCGAAATGTATAAAAAACATTGTACCTATTGTAAGATCCACTGTAACCACTTTTATAGCGAAGAAAGATTATATTATAGAGTCACACTAGGCCAGAGCCAATTCAGAAAAGTTCGTCTTCTGAACTAACCGAAACTGGGAACCAAACCCGCGACTCTTTGACTCAGAAGGCAAACCACCATGCCACTACGACGATCTACCCGATCGTTGTTTAAATATGCTGTTTAAATATTACAAGTGTTAGGTAAACAACACACCTACGGATCCCTGTTTAGTCTAGCCCCCACCGACTGATAAATAATTCCGACCGGAAGCAGACTGTCGCCGGCGGAAGCACCGGAAATAGACTCAGGGCTGCCTCAGAAAAACATCTCATGGACGCGACCGTTATAATTTCAAAAATTGAAATGGCTAACTTTAGTTCAGAACTGGTTTTCAAAAATGTATTAAATAAAAGTCCTGACGATTATTTTTAGCGTTCTGTACCTCAGACGACATGGTAAAAGTTGCAGGGAGCCGCTGGATGCATGTCGCTTACAACCGGCCAATCTAGAAGTCACTGGGGGAGGCCTATGTTCAGCAATGGACGTCCTATGGCTGAATTGATGAACATGAACAACTTTTTAATGGGACGAACATATATATAAAAAGTCAGTGATCATAATAAATAAATAAAAGTCAGTCATGTCAGTGATCAGTGGTATAGTATGTGGAAGCGAATTAGTTGTTGGGCCAATAGAAAAAGTTGGTGTCATCATCATCATAATTTCAACCATAAGACGTCCACTGCTGAATGAACACGGGCCTTTCTCAATGACTTCCAGTTTGGCCGGTTGGAAGTGGCCTGCATCCAGCGGTTTCCTGCAACCTTTACCAAGTATACTCGTAAAGTAAAGTTGGTGTATTTAAGCAAAAGAACCCCTAGAAACTGGAAGGAAGATAAAATGATTAATAAATTAGGATCTTTTATTATAACTGACTCTCATTATTAAACGCCAACTCCATAATTTGCGATCTAAATCCAACTAGATTCACAGTGGCCGACCTAAGTGCTATCCGATGTATGCACGTTACTGATGTCAAAACCGGCGAGTATCCCCATAATTGGAGAGCCAACCATAGTACACAGAGATACAGAAGCCTTACCTAATATAATAATAACAATATTGAATATGAAACTAGTTTTTGACGTCTTGGTTTTGGTTGTGAGTGAATGGAAGACCATTACAACCATATCTAGTGACATTATCGTGCATTTCTGTACATCGGAAGGTACGTTGTAAGAGTTTGCTGGATGCAAATGGTCCCAAGCTGCTCACTGTGGCATGCTAAGGGCCTCTCTGTGTCCAGCAGTGGACCTCCAAACACAGATGATGATGATAATACCCGTAACTAACCAGCACTTCTTAGTAAGGTGCTAGATAACAGGTGTTAATAAAAGGACTCTATTGATTGATTACCACACCGTTCAGCTCTGCTCCGCCTCAATGGAGTCTCACCTGCATCGTTAGATACGTTTGTGAGCTCGTGTTATGAACAAGTTTAGTAAGAAGCGGGGCTACTGGTCCCGCCTACACTGTGGTCAGATGGACGGTAAATCTATGGATATGCAATTTTGTTTAATAATCCTGTAGATTGACAGGTAGAATTTATTTGTATCATCGTCTGGCACTATCGGATTTAAATGCAATGCTCTATCAGGATGTCAATTAGGTATTCCTGAGATTTTTGTTTTTTTGTTGAAGATTTTAGAGTTTCCTAAGACTTCCTGGCAGATTTGCGCTTCTGCTACCAGTAGGTTTCAGCACCAAATCAATATGAGCCAGACAGTTGACTTAACAAATTGTCATGGTCTCGAAGTAAATAATTATAGATGAAGACTAACTAATTGAGTCATAAAGTATTATTGACGACCCAACAGGGTGGTGGCGCGTGACTCGGGTTTTCGATTCCCGGTTCGAGACCATTAAGAAAACAAAATTGCTAAATTGGCTTGGGTCTGGGCAGAGGTGTTTCTAGCCCATGTAGCGCCCGTGTGCAAACATCGCGCCCCCAAGTAAACGGGTGGTCAAAATGGAATGGGTACTAAGTAGAGAGCGGCGCTCGGCGCCCCCTAGGACCGCTGCGCCCACCCTGCACCATTGGTAAAGACGCCTCTGGGTCTGGGTGAGCTGCTCCCAGCCCGTGGCAAAATTCATTGTGGCAGCTAATAACACAAAGATGAGGAAAATGTGATCGCAAAATGATTTGGTGTGCACCGACGATGTAGACGACCGTCCATGGTGTAGTAATTCGCGCACCGGACTTCAAACCCAGGAGGTTGCGGATTCGAATCCTGAATGTTTGTGTGATGAGCACGAGCATCTGTACTTTAGTCATGGATTATGAATACATTAAAGTATGTTTATCCGCTATCTAGTCGCCATAGTACAAGCTCCACTTAGTTTGGGGTTGGATATGATTGTGTGATTATTGGAAAAACCGGACTAGTCCGAGTTGGAATCGCGAACTGTTTAAGTATATTATAAATAGTTCAGAAATCGAGTTTCGCAGTAATTACAAATGTATTGTTTTCAGATTTTCCCCTGTACTTGTAGTTTTGCTCTCCAACATAGAGCACATACACTATAGAGTAGAAATTAATGTCATATGATTAGTTCGACGAAATTTTCCGCCATTTTTTGTATGGGCGAGAGTTGACAGGACTTGTCATTTCATACTAACTAAATGTAAATGAAAAATCACTCACTAGTTTCGGAGAAAGATGGTTCGTATTGCTGCTCTATAGGGTATGTACTCGATTCTCGCTAAATTTCATAGTTCTAGGTCAAGGGAAAGTACCTTATAGATTTTGTTTATAAGGTTATAAACGTTTTTTTATTACGTTAACTTGGAAGTTTGATGTAAATTGTTCGCAGCTTTAGGGAACTGTAGACAACCTGAGTAAATGGTTTTAATTTTAACTCGATACCTCCACGCGTTCCCGAGATAGGAACAAACAGACGGACAACGAAGTGATCCTAAAAGGGTTCAGTTTTTTCCCTTTGAGGTACAGAAAACAAAAAAAAAAAATTTGTCTTTTGAATAGTATTAAGGCAATTAAGGAATAGGGTAAGGAGAATACACGTAAAAGAGGTGTTTTTGGACAAGTTTAAGGACAAGCGAAAATACTAGACATAGGATGTGGAAATTAATATATCATGTAACTTATATGTTGATGTTTTCCCTGTTGTATCTAAATACTAAGTAGATTATTTCTTATAAACACTAAAAAATATTTCAAAGTACCGCAAATATCGCAAGCTTGTACATATTTATATTTTAAACGACGTTTTTGTTTAGCTTCAAAGTTGGTTTAGTTATTTATAACATTCGTGCCTTTAGGATGAAGTTTTTTTTTTAAATAGTCCACAAATTAAGAATAAATAAGGATTTTTAATGGATTTTACTCTTAGCGCCTACTTTGAGCCATGAGCGGATATTTTGGTCGCAATGATATCTATTTGCACAGGAGCGCAACGGATGTATGTTTAGTCTGCGAGAAGCATTTGTACTATCTTAGGCAAATAATAGGAGTCACATTAGTCGACGTGTAATGCTCAAGGTCATTTGCTTTACCCGTCGCCTTAACACGTTCCTCGTTCCTTGTAAAGCAAATTAACAATGAAACTAGTCTGTTTATAGATAGCGTTGTGGAGCATCTGGTACTCAATCGGTCGGACAGACTGACAGATAGCAGTAAGTAAGTAATCTCGTCTAATTCGTACAGAAGGCTCACTGGGGGAAATAAACGCGGGATTTAGAAATATGTTTTTCTTTGGTAAGGCTTTAAAATTTAACAGACAACTTTCAGTTTGTCTAGAAAAGTGCTTGTAGCTTAGTGACGACAGCCTTTTGGTTGTGATCACCAAAGTTAAGCAACCCACGACGCGGTTGCGAGTGAATGGGTGACCATTACAACTATATTTAGTGATATTTATCAAAAGTAAAGAGGACACGTACCGGCAAGCGCAGCGTAGGACCTCCACCTGCAAGGTGGACAGACGACCTGGTAAAGGTCGCAAGAAGCCGCTGGATGCAGGCCGCTTCCAACCGGCCATCTGGAAGTCACTGGGGGAGGCCTATGTTCAGCAGTTGACGTCCTATGGCTGATCGTAACCCCTTTTGTATGGCACGTTTAAAATTGGTCTCGGCTGTTATCACGTGATTCTAGTGGTGAAGCTTAATCAGAGACCTTAGGGCGACTTAATTGGTAGGGTTTAGTCACTGGTCCTACAACACTGATCACCAATTCCACGCCGGGTCCGCGTTGTGGGGTATGGCCCAAACCACCTCATAGTTGAGGTGAGGTCGGTGCCATGCAGTGGGACGTACCTATATATTATAGGCTTATTTAACTTTACCTTTAAATTCATCATTATCATCATCATCATTTCAGCCATAGGACGTCTACTGCTGAACATAGGCCTCCCCCAATGACTTCCAGATTGGCCGGTTAAAACCTTTAAATTATTAATATTCCTGATATTATTGTACGTCACTAGGGGCCTAGGTTCAGCAGTGGACGTCCTATGGCTAAAATGATGACGATGATTCCTAATTTTCGTTAAACTCTAATAGAAAAAGGCCGGCCATGTAAAAGATGGAGTGGTGATGTTTACCCAGAACTGGTACTTTGGCCCATGACAGAGATTGCCTAAAGACAAGAGAGAGGCCCAACAGCACAGAATGTATATTAGGCCAACAGAAAGAAAGTTGATTGATTGATGATATGATTTTTTACAAAGCAGAAGCCATATTATATTTTTAATCCAAAGAATCTTTCAAACCAATATTCCATATTAATCTTAAAAGGAATGTTCACTTTCGAACGAATTCAATATCTCTACGAGTGCACTACATCGTTATTAAGTTATAAGAAAATTGAGAATACTCAAGAGCCTCTTAAAACTTTAAAAAAAGTTCCAATAAAAATATTACCAGCAGTCTCTTAAGGTGAAGGGTAAGGGGAATACACGTAAAAGAGGTGTTTTTGAACAAGTTTTCTAGCGAAAATAGTGGATATGGCATGTGGAAATTTACATATATTACTCGTATGTAACTTAAACGTTGAAGTTTTCTTCTACAATATAAAAGTATCTAAGCTGCGGACAGACAGACAGATGTTATTCGGACGGTTTCCTTATTGTATAGCCATGTCCAACTATTTCTAATACAGAAGGTAAGGCAAGGTAAAAATAATAATATGTTTGTTGTAAAGAAAAACTAAGGAAAAATTATTAACTGGGCATTTAAGTCCGTCATTAAGTTATTATTCTACAAAAAGTATTTTTTTCCATTTAATGGACTTGATGCATTCTATACTGTCTAGTTCATTTTAATAGTTTACAGTGTAAAAATGACTATACAGAGTGTAACGAAAAGGTGAAATAAAACTTTAAGGGGTTATTCTACGGCTAAAGTACATCAACTTTTTCTATGGGACCAACATCGAATTCGCAAAAAAAAAACACTTTCTCATACTAAAACGCGACCAGCTGGCATCAGTTTGCATGGAAACGTCAAATTTTTTTTGAGATTTCGATTTTGGTCCCATTGAAAAAGTTGATGTAATTTAGCCGTAGAATAACCCCTTAAAGTTTTATTTCACCTTTTCGTTACACTCTGTATAAGCGCCTTGACGCTTTCTTTAAATATTGTCTAGTTCATTTTATTAGTACTTTACAGTGTAAAATGAATATTGTAAGCTCAAATGTACCAATTCTAGTGCACTGTTTTAAGACCTAAATTAACGTGTATTATATTAGTCATAAGAAAAAATAGTAAGTAAGTTAGTAAGAAAGTAAGTAAGTAAGTAATGATTTATTAGGTAAAATAGGTAAGTTATCACACGACTGGTAAAATAGGTAATAAAAACCAATAAAAAACCAATAAAACCAATTTATTTCTGTAAATAGGCCTAAATTAAGCTCTTTTACACGTCCCAATATATTTTTTTACCCTACCACTGCTTCGGGACAATATTGTGGGCTAGTGCCGAGAAGAAGCAGCGCAAGAAACTCGGTCACTATTGTCAGCCTCTTTTTAAATAGTGTGTTTACATTACAAGATAAAATGAACCTGTGCGAGCACGGCAGTATTTAATTCCATACATTTTTATCATTTAAATAGTCATTTACAGTGTAATAACCTTTTTTCATTAAAATCATCTTGACATGCGATTTAAATTCATACATAGGCAGTTCAGCAATGGACTGTGGTAATTTGTTAAAAAAGCGAATACATTTTCCCATAAACGAATTACCCACTTTATGCAGTCTGAAATTTGGAACGGCAAGTTTATCTTTATTCCGGGTATTAATATTATGCATGTCACTCTTTTTAGGAAATAGATGCAGGTTTTTGCGAATATACATGATATTTTCATAAATGAATTGAGAAGCCACTGTTAGTATATTAATTTCCTTGAACAGTTCCTTCAACGAGTCTCGGGGTCTGAGGTCGTAAATTGCCCGTACAGCTCTCTTTTGTAGCACAAAAATAGATTCAATATCTGCTGCTGAGCCCCATAATAATATTCCATATGACATTATACTGTGAAAATAGCTAAAGTACACCAATCTTGCCGTTCCAACATCAGTCAATTGTCTTATCTTTCTCACGGCATAAGCAGCTGAACTAAGTCTTCCCGATAGAGTCTCAATATGAGCACCCCATTGCAAACGGGAATCTAAAGTGATTCCTAAAAAGGTAGTGGAACTAGATGTATCTAGCAGTTCATCTTTTACAGTTATATGTGTTGGGACCAGTTTTACGTTCGGCATGGTGAATTTAATACATTTTGTTTTATTTGCATTAAGCATAAGATTATTGGTAGTGAACCAATGCAATACTTGCGAGAGAGCAGTATTTACATCGTCAAATAAATCTTTACCTCTCTTGATTTTAAAAATCAATGAAGTATCATCCGCAAATAACACTGTCTCGCAGAGGTCCTTTGTAAAAGACGGAAGGTCGTTAATGTAAATTAGAAACAGTAGGGGTCCTAATATTGATCCCTGCGGCACACCCATAGTAAGAGGCGACCCAGAAGACTCAGTTCCATTTATACATACTTTTTGTGTTCTGCCTGTGAGATAAGAGTTTACTAAATCTAAGGCATCATTTGAAACACCATAGTGCCTAAGTTTTTTTAGTAAAGTTTGGTGGTCCACACAATCAAAAGCTTTAGAAAGATCACAAAAACTCCCAAAGCATCCTGCCTACTCTCCCAAGCATCAAACACGTGTTTTAAGAGTGCAACTCCAGCATCAGTAGTATTTCTACCTTTCGTGAAGCCATATTGATTATCATGTAAAAGTTTATTCAGGGCAAAGTGAGATAACAGTTGACTAAAAATTACTTTTTCAAAGACTTTACTAAGTACTGGTAATATTGAAATTGGTCGAAAATTAGAGGGATTATTTTTCTCGCCTGACTTGAATAAAGGAATAATTTTACTAAATTTCATCAAAGTGGGAAACTGTCTATCATCAATACATTTGTTAAAAATATTTGCAAGATAAGGGGCTATCGTATTTATAATTGTATTGATAATGTTGACAGAAATACCCCATAAGTCCTCAGTTTTTTTCATGTTTAATTCTTTAAATGTTTTTATTACTATATCAGGGTTTATATGTCTAAAATTAAATGAAGTTTTACATTCGTCAACACCCGACTTGAGTAGGGACTCGGCTAGTTCAGCAGAAGAAGCTAGTTCCTTAGTTGTAGAGGGAGCTATGTTTGAAAAGAATTCCTCAAAAGTATTTGCGACATCCGCATTTGAACTAACCAGTTTATCCCCAATTTTAAGAGAGTAAGCATTATCATTTGGTTTATGTCTACATGTTTCTTTATTTATGATTTTCCATGTGGCCCTTGCTTTATTATCAGAATTCAAAATAACATTACGAAGATGGTTTGATTTTGCAGTGGCACATACTTTTTTAAATATTTTAGAGTAATTCCTCACATGTTCTATGACCTGTGGGTTTTGAGAGTTTGCTTTTAGACTATACAAGTCATATAATGTCTTTCTACTTTTGTAAATTCCTGGTGTAGCCCCATTCATTGAACTTACACTTAAGTCTATTTGCTTTTATCTTTTTTTGTGTAAAAATTTGATCTAATTCATTTTTGATTACGCCAAAAAGATCCTCATATAACAGATCGACGTTATGGTTATTGCTAGGTTTTAATGAGTCTATACCATCACAAATTTTCTCCTTAAATCGGTCTATTCTATTTACGGTTATTGGCCTGCATACATTATCTACAATTTCTCGGGCATGATGGTGCTCAAAAGACGCCTTTTGTCCACTATGGTCAGATCTTAAATAATTTATAATTGATTTGTCTATTACTTCGCTATTGCAAAAAATATTATCCAAACAAGTAGCTGATGTGAGAGTCACTCTTGTAGGTTCATTAAACAGGTTAATTAAATTAAATGATTTAAAAAGATTCAGAAAACGAATTGAATTTTGTGAATTTACTAATATATCTATGTTAAAATCTCCACATACGACAATTTTCTTATTAGAATTGCATACTTTTTTTAAGGCCTCTTCCATAGTGGATTCAAAAAGCTGGAAATTTGCAGAGGGAGGGCTGTAAACGCTTATTATAATATACTGCTCTAGCTCAGCACACGCTAGTTCAATAGTTCGTTCTATCGAAAGTGACACAATATCTTTACGTTCTTTACATTTTAATTTACTATTTAATAGTATAAGTGACCCCCCCCTTATAGCAGACTTTCTTGTGAACGAACTACCGAGTTTAAAATTTTCTATGTTTAACATTAATTCATATTGATTAATCCAATGCTCCGTTAAACATATAACATTTACACTTAAATCTTGTAAGAATAAGGCTAATTCTAACTCTTTGCCAGCCAAGCCTTGCATATTTTGATGAATAATATTAAAGGTAGACTTGGCTTTTGTCTTCTCTCTTAGTTTAAAATGTTAGAGGTTGTCAAGGGAACAATATTTAAGTTAGTACTAGTACTAACATGGTCAAAGTTTGTCTTAGTTTCGATAAAACTATTGTTAATATTATGTGCTAACAAAGTAGCTATTTGTTTTTTTAATTTATATGGCAGGTGTAAAGAGCCGCCCGTTAATATAAATTTATTATTAGTAAATTTGTTTGTGTCAAAAAACACAAACTTGTCACTATGACGTTCAGTTAAATTGAAAAATACGCTATTTAATAAATGAATTTTGTTATTTTCTTCAGTTGTTTGATACCTACAATATGGTAGGGCACTCAAAACAACTTTTTTTACAATAAGGCTAGACAACATTGAAAAGTTCTGTATAATATTTTTTTTTGTAATATTCTTGCTATTTCCTAATAAAATAACAAGTATTGTTTCACTATTAAATTTACTGTTTTGTATGCGTTTAATAATTTGATCCCAGGACGCATCTGGCATACAATTGTTAATTACGTCATATTTAATTGACTTATGCAACATTGGGCCGTAACCAACTCCTAACCTATCTGAGAAAACAATTACATTACTGACAGGCTTACATATGACATCTTTAGAGTGAGATGCAGACATTGACAACTGCCGGCCGGCATCGATCTGTTGACTCTTATCTAGTACTTGGGTGACTTTGATATTGGGTAGCGATTTAAAATCTTGGTTGGAATTTTCCAATTCTAAAAATTTATTAGCAGCCAGGATGTGTTCGTTAATTTGTTCCTGAGCGGAGTTATATTTAGCCGTCATAGATTGTAATGACTCATACAACTTCGAGATGTCAGCCTGAAGCCTTTCAATGTCCACATCATATTTACATCTACTTTCATGTAATTTATTATGATAGATTTCTAAACTATCCACTAACTCTATGCGTTGTTTTCTTAACAATATATTTTTGTAAAAGCATTTCTGTTTTTTAATTAATTTGTTAGTTTTTGTAATAAATTTACTAATTTTGATATATTTTTTAGCCTTATTATTACTTAATAATCTAATTTGTTTGTTAGTTTTCAGTAATGTTTTACTAGTTAAATGTAAATTCGAATCTGCTGAATGGCTACCAGGGCTACCAATCAGCTCCTCATAGAGATTCAACGACTTTGAGTATTCTTGTTCTTTTTTCTCTTCTTCTAAGTGACGAATGGTCCTATTGGCATCTCGCAGATCATTTTCCAGTTCGTTGCTACGCATTAAAGTTTGCTCAAAGATGTTGCTGCACTGGTCGAAGGTGCTGACAGTGTTGAGTAGCTCGTCACGGTGAACGGTGACTTCCTGGAGTTGGGCCAGCAGTTTGGCTAGTTCTTTTTTCAGTTTAGAGTTTTTATCTATTACAATCCTAATTTCTTCTTCACTTTCATCTCTTTCCCTAAGAAGTTGGTTACAGCTTTCTTTACTCTCTTTCAATTCCTCAAGTGCCTTTTTGAGTTTTAGCTCAGCGTTCTGAGAAGTCATTTTTCTGGTCATAATTCCACTCCGGGTAGTCATTTTGAAAGTTATAGGTTGGGCCTGATCTGGAATTATCAAAGAGAAGTGTACAACAGATGTTTAAGAAGGTATGAGTATTTGTGGAGAAAAATAATAATAATTTGGAATATAGATACTAACTAACCAGAAACATACGCTACAGTTTCTATTGAATTTATCTAAATTAAAGATACAAATAATATTATCCTATTAAATAAAATGTTTTATTGAGCAGTGAACAGGTACTTAGATGTCAAATTTATTAATTATGGATGGTGGTATCTATGTTGAGAGACAACTACAATCAAACTCTCAAAACAAAAGTTAGGTTTTTAAACAAATATGGATTAACAGTACATTTTTTTATTTTTATTTATTTCTACTTGAGGGTATTTTTTGTCAATATAAAAACGGTTTCCTCTGCTAAGTTATGCCAAATTATTTCCTATAACTAAAAATATTTCTCACTGATAATTACATTAATGTATATTGTTCAGTGTAAGGAGTAAAATGTCTGCGGCAAATGTTGTTTTCGTCAACTTTACTTCCACTATACGTCAAGTAAAGAGAGGCACAACTAGGCCGAAATGTGATGAATTGTGACGCGTCTCACTTTCGTGAGGTTTGTGCAGTGTTAAATGTTGTAATAACGTTATTACAGTAGGGAAATATTTGCTAACACCAAGTAGTTACGCAGACCTTGCTCACTGCAGTTATAACCTCAACTTAGTTTACTAAATAGGTATAGGTACCCGAAAGTCTAGATTTACTTAAAGACAACTAAACGTATTATGTCCTAATAAGGATAAATAATGGTTTGAAAACAGTACTCCCCTGGTTTTAGGTATTCCGTTAAACTCCTTTTGAACTTTGTTGTCAAAGCCGGCCGGCAACTTTGTCCAATTTTACGTATTATTTAGTATATTGGTTTGTTTACACTGTCACATATTATTGATAAAACGTTGTTTTCATTATTTAAGTTTATATAACGTTTGTTTTAAACAAATTATTAATAAATTTTAATTAAAATTACAACAGCTGTTTACGCTGCGTCTGACAGGCAGGGTTGCCAGCGCGCAAAAAAAAAAAAAAAAAAGTAAGTTATCACACGACTGGCAAGAATCTTGCTGTAAGACCATGGCCTAGACTAAGACCAAGACTGACTTAGTCTCGCTTGGTCTAGCATTTGGGCAACACTAGCTTTAGCTACTTACCTTAGGGTCAGAGCAATGTACCTATGTGATATGGTCCAATATTTATTTATCTGACTCATTTTAACAAGTTTGTTATCTACTTTCATATAAAAGTGTGTGCCGTGTTGCATATTGTGCCGTGTTGGGACGGCCGTAAAGAATACACTTCCCCACCGTCAACAGGAGACGTGTCGTAAGAGCCAACTAATTCCTGTAGCACGAGTCAGGCAGCAGCGTCTTCGTGCGAAATCTTATAAAAACCGTGCTCGCCAACCCTGCGTAGAGTGGCGATTGGCAATCCCCCCAATGATAAGTCATTGGGGGAGGCCTTTGTGGACGTCCTATGGCTGACATGATGATAATGATGACGAATTGTCTATAGTAAACTGGGTACTAAATTATAACAATTTAAATTTATTCATCATTTTCGTAGTCCGTGTCTGTACGTCGACCTTAACTCGCAGATTTAGCCCGGCTATTTATCCCGGCCCGGCAGTCAGTCAGCTGATATTGGGCACATTTATCATCGCCAAAATTCATTTTTGCCCTAAAATTTATGGTCAGAGTTAACGACATAAATCTCTTAGAGACTGTCGTGGATTACTCGTTGCAAGTTGAATGTATTTACTATGGATTACGACACTTATAAATCCATCTATTCTTGAGAGAATGATAAGGACAATGGGTATAAATAACAAAAACATGATTTAAACATTTTGAAATCCGTCGGTTTTTGCCATTCTCTGCCCTGAAATAAACTAAAATATTGCAGTTTTAGAATGTGACTAATTGAAAATAAAGCCCATTTTTATGGTTCCGTACCTTAAAAAGAAAATCCGGAATCCTTATAGGATCACTTTGTTGTCCGTCCGTCTGTTTGTGAAGACCCTTTTTCTCGGGAACGCGACATCATCTAGAGACATCAAAATTCTAAGTTAACGTAAAAAAAATGATGCGGCAGTTTATGCTGCAAAAACGTATATTTCGACACTCAAGGGAATCAAAATTAATATTTTTACCTAGAAGCACGAAATTGGGCAAGAAGCAATATCTTATAGCGCAAGTAAAGGCAAAAAAAACTGTTCATCATCATCAACATCATTTCAGCCATTGGACGTCCACTGCTGAACAGCGGCCATTGACTGCCTGATTGGCCGTTTTGTTGTTGTTGTTGTGCATCTAAATTAAATAAATATTGTTAATTGTTGTAAATTACTAACATAGTTTTAAGTAAATTGTTACTAACCAAGTGGGTTAATTTGCCTGAAATAAAAGATTTTTTTGATTTTTTTTAAAAGTCCGAAAACCATACATTTGTAGTTACATTAAAAACATATATTTTTTAACAAAGAAGAAAGTCAGTAAATTCAAGACTTAATCCGTAAAAGACGCATTATTTACATAGCTATAAGTTAGTCGGTTTTTTTGCTTGTCGAATTTTGTAAACTATTTCTTTGTAACAAAGTTTTGTTACAAAGAAATAGGCAAACTAATTAAACTATATAAACTAACTACTATATTAACTATATTAACTATATAAAATCAACAAACTTAGCATAAAATATAATAGGATTTTGTGTTAAATGATAAATTACAATGGGCTAGTTTCGTAAAAAAAACGAATTAGTCCGTCAGTTGGATTACCAGAAAATATTGAACACGTATTTTTTCTTTTCTCAATCAAGCAAAAAATTATGAAGATATAGCTCTTTAAAGTTACGCGTAACGTCACCCCTTGTGACACTTTCGAGCAAGGCGTGACGTCACGTGCTCACTTTAATGCGCTTTATCTTCGTCATTTTTTGTTTGATTGACAAAAGACAAAATATGGGTCCAATATTTTTTGATAATCTAACTGACGGACTAAATAGAATAATCTTTTTATAACCCAGGAAACTAGCCTATAGTAGCTACCGTGGCTAGCCTTTTAGGCACCTTTCCTTAAGATAGCGAGCTCAAATAGATATTTTATTTATAGCTTTTTTTTTTCCTGTAAATAAAATATCGGATTATGTGTAAATATCTTAGGGTCTTTTAAATTTATATTTTGTATTTTCTTTATCTTTTTTAGGGTTAGCGTTTAGGCTAATTTTCTTTTTGAGTTTGTAAACATTCTTTAAATTCTTTTGTTAATTATTGATATAGTAGGTTATTATTTTATTTTGTTATAAAGAAAAATCAAGACTATAGGTCACAATATTTGACAAATTCCTCAAATTTGTTACTAGACTTTAATTGATATTGTCCTCTTCTTAATTCAGTGCAGCAAATAGCAGCCCCCGACCGATCGTACGACATGGGTTTTAAAAATGTAAATGTTTTTATTTAAACTTTTGAGTTTTCTGACATTCATTTAATTGTGACTCGAGTATTCGTACTTTTCGGTTGATTCTGCAAGCAACACATCAAACCCTACTAGGTACTACTTAACAAAACAAAAAATCTATTGAAATGATGAAACCTACTCTAAAATGACGCCTATACTTATGTAACTAATATACTCTTTCCTTATGACACAGTGCTTGGGAAGAGTAATAGTAAATAATTTATGTGGATCTATATAAATTATTTATACCACCTCGAAGCTTACAACTATCTTCTAACAATGTATATTGTCATGCTATAAAATTTATAAAAGCTACCTAGAAAAGTTAGAGCCTTACCGCTCCACAAACTAAAATATGTTTTAAATAATTGGCTTTTATGGGAATGCTTTTACTCTGTTAAAGAATTTATGAACACAAACATAAAAGATACCTTACTGTTAACTGACGACTCATGAAAAAATCATGCTGTATAGTTTAGTTTCACAATGCTCAATTAATAATAATATATAATTTATTGATAATTTAATAGAAAATTTTGTAAGTACTATTAATATTTCTACGCCTAAACCAAATATGTTGTACTTGCTTTAAGATCTTGTGTTACCATGTTCTTGGAAATAAATGATTTATCATTATCATTATCATTATCATTATCATTGTAAAACCGCATCAACAAAACCGGCTGAAGTTTCTGAGAAGCCTCAAGCGCTAACCACCCTGGCTGCTGCAGAGCTTCCAGGTGGTCTACAGCCATAATTCCATTCAATCTAACATGATGATTCAAAGCAAATACCTTCATATAAGAAAATCAAACAACTCAACAAGTTATACAAGTGCCATGTATTTAAAAATACAAAGTTTAGATTTCATAAATACACTAGCCTTTTTGACGAACATAATGTATATTTCACTGACTATAGTACCACGAACTAGTAGTTGCAGATAAGATTATAAATTCTACATATAACTGTGAACTAACTTAACCAAAAACTATATAAAAATTAAAATCTTGACATATCTACCTTTTACACCAAAATGATCATTTATCATAATACTTTATTTGCATCAAACATAGTAGGTATAAACAGTTCTTCGTTACATTTTTGAGTCACATGTTAAGCTACGGAAATTAGCATGCAATAACTTGAAAAACATAAAGTATATTTGAGAAAACCAACGGCGTTACAAATGCTAAGGCTAATTAAAGGTTTAATTTACAAAAATATTCTAGCGCAAAGTAAAAATAATAATAACTCCATGGCCAATATCACGCTTGCAACACAGCTGAAATATCCGAGACTCAACAAAAATAAATAATACATACAAAAAATCTCGAATCAGTCAATTTCGTACAAAATTATGTTATAAATTCTTTAAAATAAGGCTTTTGCTTAGGCACATATACAGAAATCATAATAGAATACACAAATACACTAACCAAAAAACATCCACTATTCACAATGTTGGCAAAACTATTCCAAACTTCTACACACACAGAAGATGTCGATGCTGCCGTCAATAGCATAGTTACTGTAAGTCCTTTCCTTGAACCTTTAATTGCTCAGTATTGGTTTCCAAATTAGTAATACATAGATGCTGCTGAGGTTCTCTTTCATATAAGGTATCAACCACCATGATCTGATAAAAAAAAGGATTTATGGAAGATTTTCGCACCAAAACTTTTACTGCGTTTTTCTCAAAACAGTCGAGAGCGCACTTACTGTTAATATGCTATTGACGGCAGGATGTAAAATCGACATCTTCTGAAGTCATGAGATCAATTTTTGTCTTCCAATGAGGCCAAATAAAATATTTTACATAAGAATTCATAACAATACTACACACATAACTAACATAACCTGGTGGATCTGACTCCTTATTCGTCAATTTTTCCAAAATTACTGTAGCGACTATCAAAAAAAATGTCGTAATCAAAGACAATCTGTAAAACAATGCAATGATATTCGCTCTTCTTCGGAATCTCCCATCCTATTTCTGATAAGTAAAAGCAATGGCAAGACATTGAAAATAAAATCATGAGTAAGCGATTCTTATCGTTTACATCCAGAATAATAGAACAAACAGTTAATATTGATAGAAGTATTGACGGAAATATTATTATAGCAGCTAAAGATTCACCATTGCGATCTAAAACAAATGTAATCTGAAGCTGTATTTTATCACTAGTGTTTGAAACTTCATGGTAGTTCACAATTGTGAATTCAGGACCATAATCAGCTCCCGACATGTTAACAGCTCTCTCCTCCCTAGGTAGTAAATGAACGTTCTTCTGCTCTTCGGATATTTTGTAGTCAAGAGTGCATTTCTGAGTGTCATAAGGCCAATTACTCATATTTGTGGTGCACTGTGCTCTAACTAAGACTCTCGGTTCGCAAACTACATATCCAGTATTTTCTACCTTACACTGATCGTATACCCCGTAATCGTAATAGTACCTATTGTTTAGTTCTACAAAAGGTATCCAATGTTCCAATTTAAAAAAATAGCTCTCTGCTAGACCCCCGTAATCGCTCTCATTCCACTTGAGTCTTTCATCAGTCCAAGATATCGCCATTATATTGTATACATGGTAAATTTTTCACTATCACTATCCAAGTTGAAATATTTAATCACAAGTTTGATTTTTACTTTGGTAACATTGCAGCCATTTGGGCTCTTATGCCTGCCATTAAATCTTTATGGAGTTTTTTATCCCACGCTTCTTTTAATGTTTGATGGTTGATCACGCAATCACACCAGCATAGATGCAGCGAACTGATTATAATTAACAGATGATTTAACCACACCATGGCTGTCGAGAGACTGATTTGTGATTCAGAAATGTAACTCGTGTGGGTACGCCCCTTTGATAAGAGTCAGTGCATGTATTTATTTTAGTTTATTTGGGTAGAGGCACACATGCTCCAAACATAATGGCACGAAAGACACTTGCATGAATCAATTGACACAACAAGCTCTTCATGCAAAATACACTTACGAAAAAAAATTCACATCAATTTACTATCATTCACGCGAAACATATTAAGACGAAATATAATTTTAGCGATTACTAACGTGCTAGTAATATTTTTTTAAATACCAGCTCATAGTTTCTAAAACAAAGCGCCTTAAATAATTGTCAAAACCAAACCGGCAAATCTGGAAGTCACTTGGGGAGGCTTATGTTAAGAATGGACGTCCTGTAGCTGAAATGATGATGATATAATATTCAAACAAAATCATTGTCAAAATAAAACTTTTGTTACAAAATACTTATATTAATACTAAAATTTCCGTATAAATTGTATATCTATACAAACTATAAAAAGGCAACTAATGAAATAAAGTTTTAAATCACACAAATTGAAACTAGTTCATGTATAAGGCTGTTGTTTAGGCACATATACAGAAATCAAAATAGAATACACAATTACACTAACCAAAAAACATCCACTGTTTACAATATTGGCAAAACCATTCCAAATTTCTACGCATTTTACGTCAACATCTTCCGAAGTCAAGTGATTAATATTCGTCTTCCAATGAGGCCAAATAAAATATTTTACATGGGAATTCAAAACAATACTATATATAGAACTAATCAAAGTAGGAGGAGCCGACTCCTTATTCCTAAATTTTCCTAAAATTACTGTAACAACTATCAAAAACACTGTCATAAGCATCGACGATCTGTAAAACAACAAAATGGTAGGAGGATCTTCACTTTGCTTCGGAATCTCCCATCCTATTTCAGACAAATAAAACCAATGACAAGACATGGAAAATAAAAACATTAGCAAGCGATTCTTATCATTTACATCAAGAATAATAGAAGAAACAGTTAAAACTGATAAAAGTATTGATGGAAATATTATTATAGCTGCTAAATATTCACCATTGCGATCCAAAACAAATGTTAACCGGAGTTGTATTTTATCACTTGTATTCGAAACCTGATAGTAGTCGACAATCGTAAATTCAGGACCATAATCTGCCCCCATCATGCTAACAGCTCTTTCCCCATTAGATATTAGACGAACGTCCTTCTGGTTTTCGGAAATTTTGTACTCAAGAGTGCATTTCTGAGTGTCGTAAGGCCATTTACTCATCTTTGCGGGACATTGGGCGGAATCTAGGACCATTAATATGCAAGTTACATGCCCACTACTTGCTATTTTGCAGACGTCATTTATAAATGAACCATAATCATCTCCTTGCCGATTGTTCAATTCTAAATATGGTACCCAGAAAACAAAATGCATTAAAGTTTCTGTAATACCACCGTAATCTCTTGGGTTCCATATGAGCCTTCTATCAAACCAAGATAACTTCATCCTGCTGTTCATAGTGAAGATATCATTCTCGCTGTCCATAACGAAACTTCTCATCGAGAAGCTGATTTGTACTTCAGTGACATTGCAAGGATCTGGATTATCTAACCACACGTAGTTTTTCTTTAAATCATTGTCAAGTTCCTTCTCCCATGCTTCTTCTAAGGTTTGGTGGTTGATGACGCATTCACACCAGAATAGATGGAGCAAGCTTAAGAATATCAGATGAGTTAACCACGCCATGGTTGGTGATGCACTGTACTGATATCAGAACAATAATACGTTTACGCCCCTCTGAATGAGGTCAGCGTAACTTGATTCGATATTATCGACAGGAGTTGTGATTGTTTTGCATAGTCTAGTATTATAATTAAATATACTTATCGCTTGAGAATTAACTCTATCTCCACCACTGATCTCCACTACTGCAACACCTGTGTAGCCACGATTTCCAGTTGAAGCGTAAATGAAACCAGTATAAGGTCAAAAACAACAACTTAGGTTAAGCTTTGTCGACCGTCTGGTTAGTGGCTCACATCTAATCTGTCAGCGGTTTTTGGGGTTCGAACCCCAAAAGGGGCAAACTTTGTGTATTGATATTGTACTGAAGCATTTTTGTACCAGGGTTATGGATTTTATACAGGGTGTCCCAAAAAGAGCGTGTCAAACGGAAACTATAGCGCAAATAAAAAACCGTCCGGTTTTTTAGTGCGAATCGGACTCGCCCACCGAGGGTTCCGTACAAATTTCCGACGACAGCTCGTCAACCTACCACAAAACGTCCATTTTTTTAGGTCAATTGCGGTTAACGATTTATGACGTATTAAAAAAAACTACTTACTAGATCTCGTTCAAACCAATTTTCGGTGGAAGTTTGCATGGTATTGTACATCATAAATTTTTTTTAGTTATATAATTCTCTTATTTTAGAAGTTACAAGGGGGGACACACATTTTACCCCTTTAGAAGTGTCTCTCGCGCAAACTATTCAGTTTATAAAAAAATTATATTAGAAACCTCAATATCATTTTTGAAGACCTATCCAAAAATACCCCACACGTATGGGATTGATTAAAAAAATATTGGAGTTTCAGTTCTAAGTATGGGGAGCCCCAAAAAGTTATTGTATTTTTTCTATTTTTGTGTGAAGATCTTAATGCGGTTCACAGAATACATCTACTTACCAAGTTTCAACAGTGTAGTTCTTATAGTTTCAGAAAAAGTCGCTGTGACATACGGACGGACAGACAGACAGACATGACGAATCCATAAGGGTTCCGTTTTTTTCCATTTGGCTACGAAACAATAAAAAGGCTCGATCTTCTGTCCTAGTGTGACTTCGAAAAAGTGGTGCGTTTTTGCACAAACTGTGGTTTGTTTGGGGCTAGATAATTGTTGTTGTTGGAACAATATTTTTACGACTTTCTTGGCGTTATTAATCAAGATTCATGCGAAATTAAGTCACAACTTACTAGCACAGAGTCTGAACTACGCCGTCGACAGACAGACATAGAAACATGGAGAAGCTACAAGGGTTCCGTGTTGACTACGGAACCCTAAACATGCGTATTTATTAACGATCAGATAAGATAAATCCATACATGCTTGCTTTTTCCAACCCATACTTTAAATCCGTACGAGTCCATACTATAATGCAAAAGAAACTCTGTTACGTTTTCACGCTTAAGCAGCTGAACAAATTTTGATGATTTTTGGAAAATAGATTGGACCTTGGACTACTTTTTGTCACAAAAACTGAACCGATTTTGGTAAGATTTTATACGGAAAAAAGGTTGAACCCTAGGGAAGGACATTGGCTACTATTTTTAATACACCTCCTTAGGGAGAAGAATGGGGTGACATGCCGTATTCCACGCAGGCAAAGCCGTGTGCATAGCTAGTAAACTCCAAAAGGCTAACAGTTTGAAGGTTTTGATTTTGCCGTGTAAATTGTACCGTGTAAACCGTTCAAATGCGTTTATTGCTAATTAAGTCGTGTACAACAGAGATTGTAAAAATACATAATGTGACAAATACTTAATTACCTTTTTCAGATGTTGCAATTTTCTTATTCCAAAATTTTTTAAAAAAAAGTTAAGTAATAAAAAGAAGATCCGCCTATAACTTAATTTTATTTCCATTTTATTTGACGTGTTTTTTTTATAATTGTGTTAGTTTATGTTTTGGATGTGAATAATTCTTTTAGGGTGTAGAAGCAGTTGAACACCAAGTAGAGTTTAAATTTTTTTCGAGTAACATTTCTCTAACACACTGTCAGTTGTCTCAGTCTATTTTGTATCATTATGCATTGTTTTTCGCCATTCCTCATCCCTCACTACGATGGAGGGAACGAAAACACACAGTTAGGGTGGATCTGGACTAAAGCATTTCTATAAAAATATTTTTTGTTGCAGAATTGCTCATCAAAAAGGAAATAACTAATTTCTTTTTTATTTATACTCACAATAAACTTTATTCAGGTTTGAAGATGTATTAAATGAGATTGGATATACTAATTCTTCTTTTTTGCGTGTCGTCTCACGCTTTCATATTTGTGAGGACCAAAACTCAGCCACCGATATAGCACTATTGGTAGCCTTGTACAGATCCTCGCGTGTGCAGATGTAGGGACACGCAGGGCATGACAAAAGATGTGCCCTTGCCTGGAGGGAAATACTACATAGACATGTGCTCTCCAAGCTGTAACCCCACCTGAATCTTGTATATTTATAATAACTCCATTTAATCTTAAAATAGGACTATTGTGTTTGTAAAGCTGTATTGAACTATGAGCCAAATCAAAACAGGAATCAGAGTTACCGTAGTGAAGATTCACGTTCGTACCAAAAAAATATCGTCGACTGCCGAATGTTGTTACAGATAAACACACGAGTGTGTTGTCACCCTAATGGTCGCTGCCCGCGGGAACCCTTTTGACAGGAGCTGAGGTGGGAAACTACATTTTTTGCCGTCCTCTTACCTCCGTCATTTATCACCGGGGCGACATTGCCGACCGCGATTCTAGAAACAAAAGAAATGAAACAGAAATGGTATGATGTATTTTGTACATAGTTAAGTACCACTTGGTAATTTGAAGAAAATGCATGAAGACGGGTGGGACCAAGTATGATGAAGGACAACGAAACACTTAAAAACGTTTTTTTTTCTATGTGATGATGATGTACCATGGATTTTATTTTCATTTGTTAACATGTTAGTTGGTAGGTTGTATCAGGATGCCCCATGTGATAAAATGAAATGTTTTGGCTTCTTTTAATGTATTTTATGGCACTATGCATTCGGTTTTGAGTCAACATTCTAGAACTAAATTTTCAGGTAACTCATATTTCAATAATAATAAATATGTATTTACTTACTTTTTTAACTAGGTAACTAAGGTAGGTCAATCAATTCGACGTTTTTTTCAAAATAATCATATAACTATGATTGTTCTCTCGGTAGCTCTGTATTTGAAGACATAGTCGTACTTTCGTAAACCATAGATGATTTATAGAAATTAAGGCGTTCGAGGTTGCCAGGTATATAAGCAATGAAAAAAATTAATTATATACATTGCTTTTAGCTAATTAAACCACTATTAAGGCGCTGACTAGAGCCAATGACCTTGAGCAATAGAAATGCCCATTTAATGTTCGATAAAGCAGGTGCTTCTTGGAATGAAAGGGCCAAACAACAAAATCTACGATTTTAATCAAAATAATCACTTTTAAATCAAAAGTAGCCAATTGCTTTAGTAATATAAAAGCTGTATTTTGTCTAAAATCATTGCACATTACTATAGATACAAGTAAGAAAAATATGATTTTAGGTATTTTAAGAGGCAAATTTATTTATGTTTTCCATAGAGTGAAGTTTATGGAATCGCGTTTTAGAAATGAGCATTAGGTCAGATTAGGTCAGGTCAGAAATACGATAAATTATAGCTGCCTTGTCTTTTTAAAATGATTTGACCTAAGATTATACACGAAACCTTCTTTTGTTAGCACAATTTGGCTACATTCAAATTCTTTACAATACGACGTTGTTATCGAACTTAAAATTCGACTGTAGTTTTTATTTCCTAAACATTTCCCTCCTAACCGTACAGCGTGAGAGAGGCAGTTTGTTCCGTAGGTAAAGATAGCGGAAACACATTGCTGTGATACCATTTACATAATAGTGTTTATTGCAATTGGCCAACCTGCCCTTATCATTTGTGTGTACTGAACGGTTTTAGAGCATGCTACATGTTCGTGGTTAAGGCGTTTATAGGAACCTAACGAAAATTTACATGATTTCCAAAAGCCTACTGAAACCTAGAGTTCAAAAATTAAACAAAAATATGCTAAGAAGAACATCATCATCATCATTTCAGCCGTAGGACGTCCACTGCTGAACACAGGCTTCCCTGAAAAGGGAGGGATTGCCAAACTCGCCACGCTTGGCAGGCGGGTTGGCGAGCGCAGTTTTTTAATAATATTTCGCACGCAGACGCTGCTACCCGTCCCGTGCTTCAGGAATTAGTCGTCTCTTACGATACGCCTCCTGTTAGCGGTGGGGAAGTGTATTTTTTACGGCCGTCCCACACGGCACAGAAGAACATCATTGCCAATTTAGTTAATAGAATATTTTTTTTGGAAAAATCTCAATGTACTGGTACTGGTAAAGGTACTGTCATACCTTACTATTTATTTATCCATACGGTGAAGTATACATATATCATGTTAGCACTTAATGCAACAATAAATTTATAGTGACTTCGAAGACAAAGAAGCTAAGCTAAGCCCCATTTCTTTGTAAGCTTTGTAACCTTATAATTAGTAGTTCAGTCTATCTGCACCATATTAATAATGTCATTTGTGCCACTATACCTGCACGAGGGATGACATAAACAGAGCGCCACAAAATAAAATTTTACTGGCTGTAAGTTAAGTTTTGAGTGTCTGTATTAATTATGTTAGTGAGCTGTAGAATTAGTAAACAAATAAATAAAAAATGCCGTAATAATCGTTAAGCTTTGGTTCGAAGTCCATCTTGTTTCTAGTGTCGCCATTGAGACTACACAGGAAGAATAATAAATTACAACTAACCGTAAGCGGTATACCTCTTTGCGGCATGGTGGTTAGCCTTACTGACCACCTATATCGGATTTTTTAAAATTTGTTACACGGTTTCAATCCTGCTACCACTGAACTAATACCACGCTTTGATAAGTAAATGACTAAAATAAATTTTAGTTACGAGTCTATGTTCGTTATTATGTTTGTCAATTTAAATTGTGTTCAGATTTTCGTATCAGTAATTCTGATATTATACACAAATACTTAATATGGGATTTTTATAAGTATATTTGTGTAATTTTATTAAAAAATACCTTATAGCGTGTAGGTGGTAAAAATAATCAGAAAACCACCATATTTTATAAAATATTTAATTAAAATGGATTCAAAATTGGTTTTGGTCCTTTGTGTCACGGTGGTTAGCGTTAATAACCACATTTTTCCTTGAAAACCTCCCTGAAATTATTTTTTCTTCTAGTTTTTGTGTTTTTTAGGCACTTAATAAAGTAGGACTATACATATTTTTTATTTTATACCTGCAAAGAGATACAGGGATATCATGTCTGCATGAGAACAATCAAATAGGTACGGTACCTACTTTTGTTATTGCTTCAAATATTCCTCTTTAACATTTTCTACATAATTTTTCCCCAATTCCTAAAAAAAGGAGCCACTTCATCACAATCCCCCTAAAATCCATCACGCACTTAAAAATTAGGGGTACCCTTTCAGCTCTTAATAACAAGGCATCATGGCCCATAACGGGCCATAAGTCTGCCGTATCTATGCGGACATATTCCTCGCACCTCCCGCACGATGTTTTTCCGGGAACGTAATTAATGATGGACCATTATTTCGTGCAGTTCCTTGAGAAGATCGACGCACAGTGCTAAGGGTACGCGCGGTTTTAAAACGTTTTTGCTGCCAAAAAAGAGGCATCTTTAAAAAAAGTTCAGTTTACATAACTAACATCTTTACGTAATATTTCGCTGAATCAATAACTGTTTGGTATTTAATAGTCTACACTCTAGTGTCGGGATTGAACTATTGAGTCAAACTTAGTTCTGCGGAAAGGCATTCATTTTTATATTAATACTAGCTGTTGCCCGCGACTTCGTCTGCGTGGTCTTTAGGGGTATGAAAAATAGATGTTGGCCGATTCTCAGACTTACTCAATATGCTCACAAAATTTCATGAGAATCGGTCAAGCCGTTTCGGAGGAGTACGGGAACGAACATTGTGACACGAGAATTTTATATATAAGAAGATATCTAGGATAGTTGTGTGTTGAATAAGGTAATTAATTTCAGAAAACCGCTTAGAATTTTTATAGGTATATGCAACTTCTTTATGGAAATTCCGGCGAAAGAAGAAAACCATGTTTGTATTCATTCAAGTCTCAAACTGTGTGTTGTGTCTCTTATGCGCACGCATCACAGTTTTTCCAACTCTTTGCTTATTCTTATGATACAATATCTGTTCTACGCTGTGATGCGCTGTTTTAGTTCGCATTAGTTTTAGCATACGCCAATCCTTATGCCTAGCTTACACGACACTGACTGGCATCGGTGGCCATGTTATCCAGGACCGACTTGCGGTCACGAAGTCAGCACTGGACTGGGCTAAAACCAGTATCCACACCAGGTCAAAAACAAGACAACGCGGAACTGGGTTAGTGTACTTTAATCTATAATCTGTTGCATTGCCATAGTGTATGTAAATGATACATACCATTGCTAAAGACCGTAGAGAAATACCTTCCGTTATTAAAAACGCCGCGTTTTTCAAGCCTTGTGAGTAGGCTATTAATCCGTATTTTTAACAGCCCTAGTCCTGAGGTACTATTATTTTTAAGAACGTAAAATATGTTTTGAGCGCTTAACTCTGCATAAATCCAGGTTTTGTTCGCTATGAATTTATAATGGTGAGGATTTCGGTTAAGAGTTATTTGTAAGCATTTGGAAATTATTACTGAGGAAATTCATTTTGTAATTTTTAGAAAGAGAAAAGAATATAAAATTAGTTTTGTAAATTTTCGACCATCATTATTGATTGATCCATAGAAGGCCTAAACAGTAACTATGGTGTTTCTGAACTGAAACAGGAAAATGATAGATAAAAAAAAACATATTTTTTGTTCGTTATTTTAATTTTTGAATTATTAAAGTAGTGATAATATTTATAGAAATTACCCAATAGAATAGATTTAAAAAAATACTAGAACCATAGAACGCCCTGCCTGTAAAAAATCGTAATTATTGCCACGTGGTGACAAATTTCTTGTACTCACACTAACACCTATCGACCTCAGGCCACAACTGCGGCGGCGGATTTGTTTGTTTCATTTATCCTGTAAATAAACGAATATACTTAACAATTTATTCGTAATAATGGCCTTTCGTGGTCCATACTTTACAATTGTTTTAATTTTATTTTTGCCAGGCATTTTTTTGACTTTTTTTTGCAATGCCTTGGCAAATCTAAAGAAAGTAAGTCTACTTTGTTTCAGCAAAAAAACAACAAAAGATAATAATATCCACCCTAGTATTAACTGAGGTATTAATCATCAAGGAAGAAGAAAAATAAAAGGCGTCAATTTAGAAAACTATTAGCGTGATCTCCCCAAGAACAAGGGGGATACACCCCCTATATTAGTGGTAACCAACCTTTTTTGGTTTGTGGTAAAATATTTTTGTCTAAAACTTGATACAAACAGTATGTTAGTTAAAAATTTTATTTAAAAAAATAAAACGGACTTCAAAACACTAAAATGCTAAAAATAATCGTAACACTTAAGTACCTAATCAGTTACTTTTGGAGTCGTAGCAAACAAAAACATTGAATCTCTCATCGGCTGGCACCGACTCCAAAAGTAACTGATTAGGCACTTAAGTGTTAGGATTATTTTTAGCATTTTAGTGTTTTGAAGTCGGTTTTATTTTTTTTAATAAAATTTACTTATTTCATCTATTTTTAGTGATAAATCCTAATCTTGCTGAACACCGATTTCATCCCCTATTTCCCAACCCTTAGGGGTGATTTTTATTTTGCAAACTTTTATCATAGCATCTTTGAAGTATAAGCTATTCAATAAAACAAAAATCATCAAAATCGGCTCATATTTGTCGAAGATAGGTAACAAGAACCACAACCAAAATGTTATCTGGGTATAAGGTGGGTGACCCAAATAAAGCCTATGTCCTGATAAGGCCTATTTTTTAAATTTCCCGCTTCACGATTTCAAATGGCCGCCATGTTTGTAGAAGTGTGCGTGTACATTAACTAACACACATAAACACAACGAGCGGCCCGTGCCGCGAGTGTGTTGGAACCTGCAGTCGAAATCAACCACGACGTGGAGCGCACGCTTGTTTTTATAAAATTCTGGCAGAGCAAACAGTAAGTATTTTTATTTTTATTTGTACACGGTGTGCTGTGCTTTGTCTATAGGATAATTATACGTTTAGCCATCTCCTCACATAAGTGAAAAAGCTGTAATATCAGTGCATTCCATTTAATTGTTGTTTTGTTTACCCATGTGCCATGCCCTAATAAAGCCTATAAAAAAAATGTGTAGGCCTTATAACGGCACAGGTACAGGCCTTATTAGGACAATGTTTTATGTCAGTTAGAAAAGTATCACAGTAAAATAGTAAACCCTTGTTTTCAGTAACATCATGGAAAATGGATCACCAGCTTCTACCACAAGGAAAAAAAGGGCTCAATGGACTTCGCAACAGATGGAAAACGCTTTTAAAATGGTAGAAAGTTCTAGAATGGAGGCCGCGTACCGGCAAGCGCAGCGTAGGACGTCTACTCACAAGGTGGTCAGACGACCTGGTAAGGGTCGCAGGAAGACGCTGGATGCAGGCCGCTTCCAACCGGCTAATCTGGAAGTCAATGGGGGAGGCCTATGTTCAGCAGTGGACGTCCTATGGCCGAAATGATGACGGTGATGACGTCACGAGAAGAAGATGTTCCTGGCACTTCTTCCATGATAAAGCGTCATTTACTGGCTGTACATCTGCACAACCTGCAGTTGCTGCAACGCGAAAGCGAACCTCAGTAAAGGCCTTAGTAAAACGTCACAATAATAAATCTTCGTGGTACTGTCCAGCTTGTAAAGAAGATCGAGTTGATGATATGCGACAATGTCTTACTTGTGGCGTTTGGTATCATGAGCTGTGTGTTGGACTCACACCTTCTGATAAAATATTTTACTGTTCAGGAGATTGTTTAAAAAAAAAGATGAAAACGGCTGATTAATATAGTACTTTTACATGATGAGAAACTCGTTAAGTCTGATCTAAAATGACCAAAAGTAATTAATAAGATCTCATTAGATTTAATATAAGTATTGACAACGTTTTATATTAATTAAGAAGTTGAATATTTACTTGTTTTTATTAAGGCTTTATTAAGACACAGGGTTCCCAATAAGGCCAAAGTGTCATTGTAATTATTTGGGTTCATAAAAGTGTGATTTTTGTTTCTAAAGCAATTTTGTTTCATTTATTACAAAGTTTAATAAATAAATATAAGTATTTCAAATTACCAATGAATTTTTATTATAAACCTGCTAGTTAGATAATCATAAAAATAAGGTAGGCCTTATTTGGTGACCTTACCTTATATTTGTTGATTTTCTCAAAAAGTTCTAGATCAATTTCGATAAAATTTATATGGGACCACTTCTGAAGTATGATCTACCAAACAAAAAAAGAATCATTAAAATCGATTCATAATTGGCCGTTGAAATTGACCCGTCTCACAAGCGAGCGAGACAGAATAGAATCGTTACTATTTCGTTTTAAACACTGTGTTTCAGATTTTTATCATTTTATTTATATTTTTTGCAATTTGATATTTGTATTTTGATCGATAGATAGATACTTTATTGTACAAAAACATTAAGGTTATTACAAATGAGACATAGTTATATCTTTAAAAGTTAGATCTATTAATGATGTAAATAAACTGGCTTGAAAGGAAACGCTCTTTGTTATTTTATACACAGTTACATTTCACGGTAGTGCCAATTTTTCAGGGACCACAGAATCAGTAACTAAATCGATCTAGGTAAAAAAAAACTTTTATTTTATTTTCAATCCTTCCATTCTGCATTTGAAAAATAGAATACGTAGAAAATTACTTTACGAGACAAGACGTATATCTGCCAAAATTCTGGTAAGATGTGTCCTTTTTCAATGATTCCGAATTTCCGAATGTGAATGTAACTCAATTTTACAATAAATGTCAGATATGTCTTTGTTCCTTATGACGGCAGTATATTTCTCGTATGTTTATGTATTATTAATAATAGTTAATTCATGTTTTCATTTATTCAGTAAAAAGGCCCTTTTTTTACATGTCCCAAAAATAGCTTTGCCTTATTAGTACTATTGCTTCGGAACTACATATAACGGGTGATAGAAAAAACGGCGCAACAAACTCAGTCAACTTGTCAGCCATTTTTTTTCCTTTTTTTAAATATCTATTTTATTTTAATAACTCGTCATTTGGAATAAAGGATTACAGATTTCAGTACTTAAAATCAATAAAAGAATTGAATTTGAATAAAACTGAAAAGGCCACAGGTTGAGAACCACTGACCTTTAATAACCTCCCCCAGGTCATTTATCAGGCTGACCTTTAGAGGAGTTTTTTTTACATTGTAAAGTGCTGGTTAAGGTGAGATAGGAGTTAGTAAGGATGATGGATAGAGAATGGCTTTTAGCATTAATTTTGGACTTGGTTAATAATAGCTTGTAAAACTTGACTCTATAATTTATACGTCCGCGGGTACGCTTCAGCTTTGGAAGCGTAACAGACAAACAGAGCTACGTTCGCATTTATAATATTTAGGCAATCCCAGCGTGAGTCGACCAATATTGGCAGTTGGGTACAAACAATGGACGACCTAACAATTGACGACCTCCGTAGCCGAGAGGCGAGCATACCGGACTTGGTGTCGCTATCTCTGAGGTTCAAGGTTCGATTCTCGGTCGGTCAATGTAAAAAAAAACTTTTCTGTATTGTCATTAGTGTTGTGGTACATTGTTTCTGATTTCTGTAACACATGTGCTTAAGCTACTTATCATAGGATCAGAGCAAATATAAAAAAAAGCGACGGCAAAGTCGAAAGCAAAATATAAGTGAATAGATAGAAAGATAGATTCGTTATTGTATACCATACAAATAAGTTTACAGAAAGATGCTCAATTTAGGCGGTCTTATCGCTAAAAGCGATCCTTTCCAGATAAGCTTACGATAAAGGACAGATAAGAATGGAATTGTATGAACGCATTTTCCTACCCCCGGTGACGGCGACGGTAAATTTAACGACTAGGGTTCAATTCCTTTCCCCCTAGCAAACACGATATGATATAGCGATATATCGACACCAACTGTAAACATATGATAAATATAGCCGCCATGCTGAATCGCCGTGCCGGTGACGTCACATGTTATGATCGCTGTTCTGATAAAAATTCAAAATGGTTGCTATATCTATCATATTTCAAATAAAAGGGACAGTTGGAGTCGATAAATCGCTATATCATATTGTGTTTTAGTGGTGGTAGTGGCTGGTTCGGGTAATTTCAGTTTTTTTTTTAACTTATTTGGGTGTGTTGAAAGACGCCACTGGCATTTATCACTGGTACCTCGTAACAGTGAGACCAGAACCAATAAGAAGGCATCTCTATTCGCTTCTAAATTGACCCGACCCGAAAATGAAACCTGTGACCTTTTGCATTCAAGGTAAATCACTCGCATTCACCGGATCACTAGGACCATTGAGGGAAAGGAAAGAGGATGAAGGAAAGGAAAAGGGCTCCAAAAGACATTCTTCCCTCTGGTTCAAACGAAAAGCAAATCGTAAGTTCTTACTTAAACATTCTATTAAATAATATACTATATTTCCTGTGATTTGTTTGTTTTGTGTGGTGTACAATAAAGAGTATCTATCTATCTATCTATCTATATCCATCCATTTAATTACTAAAAGAAAAAAATACCCGCATTACTACCCCCAGATTTTTGTCTACACCCTTCGATACGAGTACTTTGTGTAAACATACCCACTCATTTTTTCACTTTATTATGCTTACACTATCTAAATTGGTAAACATTGTATTTTTTTTTTTGTGCTGTGTCGATGACTCTCTACAGTCTCTACCTTAATGGTTTCCACAGAAAACCAGCGAAATGGCAACCTTTGCCATGGCACAATAGCTGAGTAGCTGATATATCTATCAAAGTTTTTTTATTGCATTTAGAGTAATTATTTGTGAATAAACCAAATAAAGATTCTTCTTTCTTCCTTTCTTTGATCGATTACGATGCAACTACAACTTATGGACATAAACTTTTCCATTTCCCTATGTTTTCCACTTAAAAGCGATTTATTTTTGTTACAAAACAACTTGCCCCATTTATCCATGTGGCGCTAGTTGTTACGAGTCAACGAGGAAAGCATAGAAGTTTAAAGTAAAGTAAGTAGCATACAAAACATCGAATATAGTCGTATTATTTCATTCTGTCTCGTTCTCTTGACCATTCGGACGCATCTCTCACTCTCGATTTTTGAATATCACACGAAATAACGGCACAATATATATATATTCATCATCATAATCGTTTCCTATATTGGACGTCCACTGCTGATTATGGCCTCCCCAATAACCTCCAGATCGGTAGGTGAATAATTTAAAAATCAAAAAAGCGTTCAAAACATTTTTTTATATAGCATTTTTTAAAAGTTTGCAGGAAGCCGCTAGATGTAACCGGCCAACCGGCCAATCTGGAAATCACTACGGGATGGCTGATGATGATAACCACCCTATCATCATCATCATCATTTCAGCAAAGGGTAACACTTAATACGAAAAACAATAGTTTGTTTTCGTATTTAGTGTTACCCTTTGCTGAAATGATGATAAAAAGAACAACGTCGTTACTAAGACAAAAAATGCATGTTGCAATTTGGGCCGCCCCTCACTTCTTTCTGCCACCTCGTACCCCACCATAAATATACTTGATGAATTGATAAATTGTAGTCATGGTGTTTAGAAATTGCAAAATGTGTTTTAATTTATCTTTGTTTAAGTTTAGAATTAGATAAGACGCGAAATAGCTGACATCATCTATCTCCTAAAAATTATCACAGCTGAGATAGATAGCCCTGAACTTCTTGCTAAAATCAACCTTTATGCCCCTAGTAAAACTCTGAGGCGTAATAATCCGCTGCACATACCACAAGTATATTCTAACTACAGGCGAAACAGTTTTGTTTGGCGCGCTAGTCGTAAGCTGAACGAAATAGTTCAAGATACTGGCATCGATATCTTCAGCACTAGTGTTACGGCGGTGAGGCAGCTGTTGGTCGGACGGTTCATTTCTGGCGGCAATGAACGTGTGTAACTTAGAGGCAAACATTATGTATTATGTTGGCGCGTTCGTTTTTTCGTATTTTATGTTGTATCAGTGTGCTCAGTGTGCTTGGCGTGTGTCTTTTTTCTTATTACTACATTATGTTAATGCTACCTACGAAGACCTATAAGTGGTTTAGAAATGTCATATACTGTTTCCTACCACCAATTTGTAAACCCTGGTTTTCCTAAAATAAATAAATAAATAAAATAACGAGATATTAAAACAAGTTTATGTTATATTAAGTCTTGCACGCTCAGGCTTTTGAGACACTTAGTCATCTGAGCGTGCTCAGGGGAACGAAATTAAAGTTTTGATCAAACATGTGTAAACATTTAAATTTCTGCGTTCAGTATAAGCTCAGTAAAATATTTTTATCGTTATTAAGTAAAAAACTATTTCCAGTTTCACACTGAAGGCAGACGAAAACCGACAAGCAGCGGCCTGACCCTGAGCGTGCTTAGACTCTCAGCCCGAGCGTGTCTACTCGGCTCGGCTAAACGAGCCGCTTATTCACCGATGAGCTACATTAAACAAAAAGACTTTAGAGTTTCTATGCTTTCTCGCTGGTTGCTACAAAGATCTCCGGGGAATAAACTTGTTAAAAGCGATTATTACTTCTTCCAGCAATACGGGTCGTAGTAAAAGGTTTTACAGGCAATCAAAGCTGGTTCTATCTGTAGTGTTATTGTCTTTATAGAGCCGTAAAATATTGAAAACTGTGTAGATGGTGTTGAAAAGTAATCAAGGCTTTTAAATTCTGTAACAAAAACGCGGAATGCAAGCGAAGAAGCAAAACCTATTTTGGGTTCGAGGTTAACATAAAAATAAATATTCAGCCAGCAACGGTATTGTGTTGGTATCCATTTTCATTCATTTAATATCAATTTTTTTACAGTTTAGTTGGTATTTTTATAGTAAGTATTTTTTTATTTTATTCGGAACACTAACAACACTGATACATTCCATGAGAACAGAGTTTAAAACGTAGCTATATAATGGTATTCGCATTTAATCGTCGTTTTATAACAATATCGCGCAAGTCGAAAAAATGTGACGTTTTAATACATCATTTGATGCGCGCCAAGAAAAGCTATCCAATAATGTATAAAACATCACATGGGCATTTTGCCATTAAAATGGAGGCCACGTCCCGCAAGCAAAGCGTAGCACGTCCACCCACACCTGACGACAGACGACCTGGTAAAGGTGGCAGGAAGCTGCTACCGTCTGAACTTCCTACCGGCCAATCTGGAAGTCATTAATGACTTCCTCTGTAGGCCTCCTAGGAAGATAGGCCTCCCCCATATTATGTTCAGCAGTGGACGTCGTATGGCTTAAATGATGATGTCAATACATTTAAGCTATTCTGAAAAGATAAAGAAAAACATACAGAAAAAAGTAAAAGCCACAGTTTTTAAAATTTCTTATAAAATCTTTTCAATTTAACCACTGCTGATTATATCGTTACTAGTTGCATTTTCTTAAAAAATACATTATATTCCTAATACATAATAGTAATATATTCTTATTTGTTACTGTGCCAGTCAGCCGGAGTAGGTGAGCGGAGTACACGGAGACGGATGCGCTGGTTCACGGTGGTTGCGGCGGTGTACTCCTAAACGGTGTGTCTAGCTGATGCACGCTGTAGATCGGTGGTGGATCGTTGTTAAGTCCACGTGCGCGTGCCGCCGTCTGTGTGTGTTGCGCTTAAGTGTTACGGATCGTATCATTATCCCATGTTGTTTTTCATTTTCAACCGACTTCAAAAAAGGAGGAAGTTCTCAATTCGACTGTATGTTTTTTTTTTTTTGTATGTTTGTTACGCGATTACTCCGCCAATTATGAATCGATTTTAATGATTCTTTTTTTGTTTGGTAGATCATACTTCAGAGGTGGTCCCATATAAATTTTATCGAAATTGATTTAGAACTTTTTGAGAAAATCAACAAATATATACCCAGATAATATTTTGGTTGTGGTTCTTGTTACCTATCTTCGACAAATATGAGCCGATTTTGATGATTTTTGTTTTATTGAATAGCTTATACTTCAAAGATAATATGATAAAAGTTTGCAAAATAATAATCACCCCTAAGGGCAGGAAAATAGGGGATGAAATTGGTGTTCAGCAGTTAGATTAGGATTTATCACTAAAAATAGATGAAATAAGTAAATTTTATTTAAAAAAATAAAACCGACTTTAAAACACTAAAATGCTAAAAATAATCGTAACACTTAAGTACCTAATCAGTTACTTTTGGAGTCGGTGCAAACAAAAACATTGAATCTCTCATCGGCTGGCACCGACTCCAAAAGTAACTGATTAGGTACTTAAGTGTTACGATTATTTTTAGCATTTCAGTGTTTTGAAGTCGGTTTTTTTTTTAAATAAAATTTTGTTTATAAACTATCCGTGTGTGTTTATGACAATAGTAAATGTATCTTCAAATAAAGAATCAGTCCATCCACTAAGAGGATTGACGGACTAATTAACTGCCTTAGTAAATGGTTTCTTTGGTAAATGGATAAAACTACAAACAAAATGAATGTCATGTACCTATTTCCTCCTTTTTCTGTCGAATAAGTAAAGGGATTATCACAAGGGATGGGACAGGACAGACACAACTACGAATGACTTTTAAGACTATGGATTTATTTGTACAGACAACGGCAAGTCAACCTACCCAAAAAGTTAAAGGTCATTGAATTTATTTTTAACTTTAAATCCGACACGTAGAGACCAATATCAATTGACAAAATTCGACATTTTGTGGTAGGTTGACGTGCTGTCGTCTGTACATGTACTACGAGGATCCATATCCATACAGGATTGTATGCAATAATTTACGACCCATCTTTCTCCGAAACATGTTAGTGATTTAAATTTAAAAAAAAAAAACTTACATTCAGTATGAACTGACAAGTCCTGTCAACTCTCGCAGTAAAGTGACGACCTCCGTAGCCGAGATACCGGACTTGGTGTCGCCATCTCTGAGGTTCCGGGTTCGATTCCCGGTCGGTCAATGTAGAAAAATAACTTTTCTATATTGTCTCGGGTCTGGGTGTTGTGGTACCGTCTTTGTTTCTGATTTCTGTAACACAAGTGCTTAAGCTACTTATCATAGGATCAGAGCAATGTATGTGATGTTGTCCAATAAAAACACTAAGTATAAGTATTTTGATAACTTATAAATGGATTTACATCACTCGAACGTCAGTTAGGTAGTACGAGTGATCTACACGCGAGTACATGCCAAATGTGCGGGTTTCCTCAGGTTTGTGCAGGATCTACACAGATGATCTAAAATGATCTAGTTCGACTGTCTAAGATCCTTACCATACTAGCGATTTGCTAGCCCTTTCAACAAAGCGATGCGAGAACGAAGCGAGCTCGCCGCGTTGAGCCTGCTGTGCAAATCGCCAACGGTTGATACACTCTAAAGGTATGATTCGGATCTTGGCAGTCACCGCCCAGCAGTCATGACCCGGCAGCGGCTGCCTAGGTCGCAACGCAGCACTCTGTAGGGATTTGTGTGCAGTGCTTTTCGTTGCCGGCGTCTGTATCAGGGTACCGAGGGGCGTGACCTTCTTGTCGACACGGACAGTGCGGCATATAAATTCCTACAGAGGTAGGCTTTAAGGTATGATTCGGATCTTGGCAGTCGCGACCCGGCAGCAAACCAGCTTTCAGATGTCGGCAGCTGTGTCGCGCGGCCGCAATAAGACCACCACGTCCCCAATGCAGCGCGACTGTTCGACACAGCCGCCGACATCGGAAAGTGTTGCATACGAAGCCCTACAGAGCGATGCTTCCCGGCAACCGCCGCCGGGTCGCGACTGCAAAGATAACTTACTCAATTATTACAAAGGTTTGATGGAAATAGCTTAAAATGTACCTATAACTAAACTTGCCACGTCCAGAATCAAGGTAGGTACCCCATGGTTCTAGGAATGAGACAAAGCGCTGGATAAATGATCCATATAATTTTACAATTTGTAAATTATTTTTACAAGTTGGCCGTAGAGAATACACTTCCCAACGCCAACAGGAGGTGTGTCGTAAGAGGCGACTAATTCCTGCAGCACAAGACGGGCAGCAGCGTCTGCGAAATCTTATTTAAAAAACTGCGCTCGCCAACCCGCCTGCCAAGCGTGACGAGTATTAGCAATCCCCCCGATGATAAGTCATTGGGGGAGGCCTATGTTCAGCAGTGAATTTCCTATGGCTGAAATAATGATGATTATGAAATTATTTTCGATAAAAGTGTATTTTTGTTATTTTCGTATTCGTATTCGATTCGGTAATTTCCAACGAATTTAATATCGTTGGTAATTTTATTCAATTAGGTTTTCGTCCGAAAATAGTTTATACCGAATACTGATCAAATATCAATGAAAAAGGTTTCATCGCGACTTTTTCGCCAAAATTCTATTAACTACCTCACTAACCCTCCACTTTCCTACTCAGTTTTTTATCCATTACGTTGAAGTCACAGATAAAATAGTTAAGTAGGTCAACACTACATAGACAAAATCATTAACCAATATACCAAATGAAGTTAAAAAGTAGAGTTTGTGTGTGTGTGTGTGTCATCAAGCTCATACCCTATAGAGCAGCAATTATATAACCGAATATTTCTCCGAAACATGTGATTGTTTACTTTTAGTATGAACTGACAAGTCCTGTCAACTCCCACCTCTAAAACAGTACACAGATTAAATTACGGCGGTATTTTTGTATAAATAAATAACATTTCTACTCTATAGAATACGTGTCAGTACGTGGCCTGTGTTTTACACACGTTGTAAAAAAAATGTATTGCAGAAAAAAGAACAGGTTTTTCACCGCAACTTTTGGTATGTGTGTGGCTTAATTATGTTCTCTTATCTCTTTTTACTATGTCCAAGTTTATGTGAAATATTTAATGAGGCTGCCTTAAGGGAAAATGATTAAAGAGCTGCCCTAAGTAAATGTTTTACTTAATCTGGTTTGGAAGGGACATAATGGCGTCAGCACTTTAACATTGCACGAGTTTTCGAGTGAGTGCCCAAAATTTCTTTACGGGCTTACTGTGTTCATATAAATTTTTGATGCTATAAATTCAGAGTATTATTGTCTTTAATCAGATTGTACTATTATAATATGACAATCTTTAAATGCAGGTTGTAGTTAGGAAAATAAACTTTTTAAAAACAGGACATCGCGCGCATTTTGAAATCTAATTTAAATTATATTAAATACACAAATTTAACTCAAGGTACACACTAATTCTTGATCGAAGCTTGGGGGTGAGAGGAACAGGGTGTCGAGTTCCTCATCCACCATTGAAAATGGAAGGATCCTCCGACCAGACGGGTGTTGTGTCTGGTGGGCTACTGCCCAACGGTTGTTTGTCGGGTTCTTGTATATATGGTTTAATCGCTCCGATAACTTTAATATCGCGATGTAGGATACGTCAGTTTTATATGTGGCGAGATAGATGTCGCTACATCACTTCCCTCCGAGACCGGAGGTCGATAGCAGGTTGATTCGTCCATACATGTTGTGTTGCTTACCGGGCCAGTGGAATGTTCCAGTGAGTCGGAACCAGATGCCGCATAGTTCACGGCGAGTCGGAACTGTCTGCGGTGATGCCCCAGTGAGTCGGGGTGATGCTGCAAACGCTCCAGTGAGTCGAAGTGGTGCAGTGCTGCGTAGTGGCTGGCTGCTGCGTCGACCAGGAGAGAAGTGCGTCTTTGCTTGCTGACGGGCCGAAGTGCAGTGTGCTGTGCCAAGGTCGCTGAGAAGGCTGTGGGTGATGACCAGGAATGCTCTTCCGCTGCATGCTGGTGGTCAGGATACCCGTAGTAGCCGTGGATGCTGGCTGGCTTTTTGACTCACTGCTCGAAAGCTTGAGGAAGTGATGATGACGTCACGATGACATAGCTTTGCGAAGGCTGCGCTGACGTTCATGCTCCGGGTCACCAGTTTGGGGGTTGTGAGGAACAGGGAGTAAAGTTCCTCATCTCCCATTGAAAAGGGAGGACCCTCCGACCAGGCGGGTGTTGTGTCTGGTGGGCAACTGCCCCACGGTTGTTTGTCGGGTTCTTGTATATATGGTTTAATCGCTCCGATAACTTTAATATCGCGGTGTAGGATACGTCAGTTTTATATGTGGCGAGATAGATGTCGTTACAGAAGCATTTATCACTAATAGAAAATCGTTTTCCTTAAATTCTTAAATTTAGGTTACAATGTTCCATTTTTAAAATCCCTATGTTTTTTAAACAAAATCCATAGACTCTCACTTTCCGACAAACCGCGCGTCGCAAACACTGTCCCGGCCGAAAACAAACCAGCCACAGCGTAATATGCAATTAAAAAGTTTCAAAAAGCCGCTACACGTCGCCTCCTGAAATTCCACCATTAAACAATCCCGGAGCAGGTGGCGATAATTCGAGTTAGCCGAAACGGGGATGACAATTTTCAGATTTTTGCTGTACCGTAAAATTCGTAGCGTTCGGAGGGTTAGGTTCGGCGTTGACAGTGTAATTTAACTTTGGATTTTTTTTGTCCCACACCGTTCCACCGTTACTGCCATAAACTAACGGTGTGCATTGATTTTGACAGCTGTTTCACGAAAACTTATTTTTTAGCTATACATATAAAACTATTTTTTTCTACTATGTCAGATAAAGACTATGAAACCATCCAAGCGATGTGGCACAAACCGGTTTTATTAGAAAGGCAATTATGCGAAGATGGTTTTAGACCACTAAATATAATGCCAATGCATAATGCAGATTTAGTCGACTCATAAAGTAGTTTTTTTATGCTTTTTTTAACGAGGTAGCATCCGCTAGGATAATATTAAAATTAAAACATAAAGCAAAAAAAATATCAAAGATGTGTTTAGCAATTGTTTTTTCAATTAAAATACGGCAAAAAGATACCAAATATTATGGTCTCCATGTTATCCTTGTATTATATGACAAGGTACCAGACGATGAATTTTTGCTTGGGGCAAAAAGGGGGCAAAGGGGCAGACGATTTAAGTATATCTATTTTGATTCAACTGTCCTCTACCATGCTGGTCTAGAAGAGATTGCTTCTAGCGAAAAGACCTTTGTTTCTTTTGTGTTGTTAAAAAAAAAGTAACTTATTTAACCTACATTATCTATATATACCTCTATATATTTATATAAATGAATTGACATTTGTCAGTCTTACAAAACTAAAGAACGACTAAAATATTTGTCTACTTGTCTAAGAAAGGTTTAAAAGGTGAAAAAATATTTAAAAAAGACAACTTACAACAACAACTACTACTTTAACTGGTGGTACGAAGTTCGCCGGGTCACCTAGTTGTAGATAAATAATAAAAGAAAGTAGGTATAAGTAAAGGAAGAGAACCTCCAATCTCCAATCTGCAACTTGTAGGACAAGCGACTATTTCCGCCACCCAAAACAAGGTTCAGTAAAGAAGGTAACAATTACAATGTAGGCTGGCCCGCACGTGATCTCTCCCAGTCAACCTTTCCTATTTGTGCACACAATATCAGCGACATACCGCCGCCGCAGGCCTCTTTCGATGATTTAAACATGATCATAATGTCAACGCGGAACGCACACAGATATACAGCAGGCACAAAAGTTGGCAAGTCTTATAAACCCTTTATCGGGCCCAGCATGTTGATAATTTCCATTGGATATTATCTGTAGCTTGTTTGTTTAAACGAGTAATACATATGGTCCTTCCTTCTGTTTTGACCTAATCTAGCTAAAATATTATATTCACATACTTTTGGCGCGGTCCTAGCTCAATTGCCAAAGGATGCAAGTTCGAATCCGGAACGGTATTTGTTTGACTGATGGGCATGAGCATTTGTATTTTGTTATAAATACTCAGTCTTTCCGATTCCAATCGCCACTATACAATATCTTCTTAGTTTGGGTGTTGATAAATTAGCCCTTATCTACTCTATGGGCGTAACTAAATGGTATTAGTAATTGGCAGACCTAATAACTCTTTCTAAGATTTACCATGTAACCATAATTACCATTAGTAAAAATCATGTGTTATTTACTTGTATGGTGTGCCCTTAAATTAAAGTATGTATCTGTCTATTTGTAAGATTCGAAACCCTTGCTTTAAACAGCGTAATAAAACTTTTTATTTTCATTAGTATTCGACCATAAGATAAGGAATAGCGATGACGACTAACTTGTTTTTCTTCGTCTATCAGGTAGATTATCAAAAAGTTTTTGACATAATCAAAATATTACAGAGATATATTGATTTAAAATGTCGTATGACGTCACGCCTTCTTGGTACAATTTTTACATAGAAGTGATGTCACGAGCCCCCACTCCTGAACTTTGACGCGCTTTATCTTTGTCATTTTTGGTTGATTATTTTTGATTTTTGATAATATAACTAACAGACTAAATAAAATGTTATTTTCTTTACCTAGTTGTCATCCCTATTACCTAAACCTACAATTCAAAATATAGTGACTTTTAAACTACCACAGCCTTAAGTTATATCAGATAGATAAAAGAGAAAAGAAAGTACATTGTACTCGTACCAAGCTCGAATTAGTTATTTCTAAAGATAGTGACTTTTAGGGGGTGAGAGGAACTGGGTGTAAAGTTTCTCATTCCCCATTGAAAAGGGAGGATCCTCCGACCAGACGGGTATTGTGTCTGGTGGGCTACTGCCCGACGGTTGTTTGTCGGGTTCTTGTATATATGGTTCAATCGCTCCGATAACTTTAATATCGCGATGTAGGATACGTCAGTTTTATATGTAGCGAGATAAATGTCGCTACAGTGACCATAAATGGTTAAATCAGTGTAACCTTAAAAAGGGTGTAAAAAAAGTTTTTTTTTATGATTCCATAGACACGATACATTAGGTAAGTAGAACTGACAGCCGATGGAGCAGAAAGGTTCTTGACTGGAGGACACGTACCGGCAAGCGCAGCGTAGGAGACTTCAACCCACAGAATAGACAGACGACCAGGTAAAGGTTGCAGTAAGGCGCTGAATGCAGGCAGCTTCCAACCGGCCAAGTTGGAAGGCATTGGTCCCCCAATTGGGCCTATCTTCAGCAGTGGACGTTCTATGGCTAAAATGATGATGATAAGATACGTTCCATGTCCCATCTAGTCATTTAGCTCCCTCGCACAATATAGCCGGGAGATCTCGCGTCGCATTTATATGGAAATTCAGATGATGTACTACGCCCGCTAAGTTCCACCCTCTATATCGTGAACGCTAATTTTCTGTATGTTTATACGTTATTTCGTCGTAAATTGCTCATGATGAGGTTTCAGCTTTGATGGGAAAGTGAATTGATTTTTGACATACTTAACCACGATTTTCTTCATAGAAAACTCTTGTACGAGTAACTTCGTAATGACTGTTTTAATTTTGCAATTAATAAAATTACTCAGTCGTGTAAAAAATTCTTATAATTATATTTTTAGCATACTTTTATTATCTTCACATGTAAAACTAACTAACTATATAATCAAATCTTCGAAGTACATAGTTTTAAACCTAATTCTAACTGACAATGAATTAGTTTAACTATTCAAAGGGGGATCGCTGCCAGTATCTTCGGGACCTTACCTAAAGGGACTCCTTTAAATAATATATTTTAGTTATTATATAATATACGAGTATATATATATTTTTAAGGTTTTTAGTTTTAGGTTTATTTGGAGTTAAACATTAGGTATTTTTTCCTAGAATCTTTAAACTGACATAGTTATATCGATTTAACACTTTGTAAGTATCTGACATTCGGATGACAATACAATAATTTGACCATATCAAGCTGATCTGATGATGGAGTCAGGAGGTGGATGGTAGAACTTTTCAACAACTACTAGTAAAAACTTCGTATTTGGACTCATTTGATTCGTCAAAATGATGTGTTTTATAGTTTTTTAAACTATGATATCAGTTATAATAACTAGAACCGTAACAAAGAATCATTCTTTACCATCAAGTCTCTTAGAATTAGGACACCTTTTATAAACTAGTTAATATAAATCAATGAATGAATGAACGCATTAATTATATTCTTCATGCAACATTCATTTTCCAAAAACCTCTTACTGACTTGACTGTATGTAAATCAAAGAAGTGGCTTATGCTCCGTTTCTCACAGTCCCGCTATGCCACATTCGCAAAAGTACCGCGATGCAACTACTTAACTTGAACATAGGAAGAAAAAATTGATAAAACTTTTTTTAACCTAAACGTACCTAGCTGCTATATTTTACTTTCTGTTATTTTTGACTAAATAAGTCTATAACCCGAGGTAAACACTGTGTTCTTATTACGAATACAAAGAAAGGAAAAATAAAAACATTAATTAGCTAAAAAAAAGAGTAAATAATATTTACATACAACTTTCTGCAACTCAAAAAAAAAACAAATAAAGATCGGATTGCCGCTTTCCTGACAATTTTTTTTGTGGCCGGCCCGCTATTTAACCATTAAGTTTTTTTATTTTCATAATAATAATTGACAAAATGGTAAATATTTTTCCCAAATCTATGTCATTTAATTTGATAGCTGTTTGTTGAAAACGACTCTCCCTAGGGCTGAAAAGTATTACTTCAAACCCACTCCTCAGGCAACTTCAGTCAGATCTACTTTTCGAGTATGAGAAGAGAAAAAATATTTATATTAATTATTTTAACTGTCAGAAACGTATATAAAACATTGATAAAATGTTTCAATAATTAAATTTCACAAATCATTTTGCTGCTGTACATATATTCAGAATTAAGAATCGTGGCAGGGACTTTTCGGCAGGTATTTTGTGACAGTGGCATATCGGGACTGTGGCAGACGGGGCATAAGCCAAAGAAGTTGCCATTCACGCCGCGACCATTAAATCGGGGATCGTATAGACAGTTCATAAGGAATCATGACTTCGTGACACGCAGGTTCTAAAGAAATCGAAGTTTAAAATGAATTTCAAGAGACTATACTTAGATGATTTATTAGAGTTTTTTTTATAAGATAACATTTTAGTTTTTTTGTCCGTTTCTTTTTTAATAATATTTTAGTGAGTTTACCTTCAGCGATAAATCCTTATCACGTATTGATGTACATTATGTATGAGTCACGATTTTATCCCCTATTCCAACCATAGCTGCATAGGGTGAAATCTTTTATTCAAATTTAAATGCGATTACAGTTAATTTTACTAATAAAACAAGGATTATCAAAATCAGTTCACAAGATATATAACATTAAAATATCAATCAATTTAGGAACAATTATTTAATTTAGTTGGTAAAGAAAAATCATATAGGTACCTATGTTATGGGACCACGTTTTGGCAAACGTAGTGCAGGACGCCCCCCAGCTCGATGGACCGACGACCTTAGGAAGATGGCTGGCAGTGGATGGATGAAAAAAGCGGGAGATTGTGCTCTTTGCCGCTCTTTGGGGGAGGCTTACGTCCAGCAGTGGACTGCAATAGGCTGACATGATGATGACCTATGTTCATTTTAAAATCAAATATTCAAAGCGCTTACTGATGAACTTATCTATCGATGTCGAACTCAAATATTCAATGAACAATTAATTTTTCATTATCAGTATTGTCCAGAGTAACTAAAATAAATACATTTACTTAGCTTGGAAATCCGATTAATAAACTACAAACTTACAAGAACCCTCCAACTAATTATTAGAATCAAAGAGGGTAAAATAATTCATAGATTTAGTACACTTGTGAACTTTTCAGACGGATTATTAAATGACTTTAGAATTAATTAGTTTATAGTTTTGCACTGGAGATAAGTTGCAGTGCTTTTTACGATAAGTTTGGACTTGAGTTTGTATTGTTTTGTTAGAGAATGTAGATCAATAAACCCTAAATACACCCCTGGATTAAACTGAAGCCCAATTCCCGTAATTTAACAGTAGTCGCAACCCGGTTTCGATCGTGTCCCAGGTAACAATACTAGGTATCAAATGGTAAGTATTTTCGTAAACTTACTCGTATTAAACGGCTGATGGGAATCAGCACTTGTAATTAAACATACCTTAACCCATAATATAAGGGGTCTGATGTTTAAATAAGGAAAGTTTCTTGATAGTAACAATTCTTTTATTCACCAGGTCAACAGTTGGACAGAGTTTTTCCTTATCTTTCTCTAGTACCGAAAAAAGTGCCACAAAATGCTAAGACCCCCCGTTATAAATGATTTCCCCTACCCTACTTATTTCGTTAGAAATCTTGTCTCACTCCGCAAGTCAAATACAATACTTAATTAAATTACAATTTCCGTTACTTTAATCAATCGTGTAAATGTTACAGATAATAAATGTACTTCCTTTTAACAAAACAATTTACACTCAGTGTACCTATTCATAACTGTCTTTAAAAAGACTAGCTAAATATTATTTGCTTAGTATACTTCTCGCTAGTAGTATTACAATATTATCAACAATTCTTACAATAATCTTAATATAACGATAGACTGGAAATTGTGCAGAAGAAATTTCTCGGATGTATCCATTACAAATTTGCAAGAAAAAAAATACCGTATAATGAGCTCCTGGGAATATATAAAGTAACCACCCTTAAATCTAGGCGTGTACTTCTCGAGGCAATGCTGTTCTACGATCTCTGTCACAATAGATCGTATGGATATAACTGAGAATATAAATTATCGGGTACCCACCAGAGTACATCAGCGCGTGGCCCATCTTATAAACTCTTTTCTACTAATTTATGCCGAACTAATGCTGGACGAAGATGCTCTTTATCACGTATGATGCACTCATACAATGAGACCTTTAATGATATCGATATTCATGTCACTGGACGTAATAAATATAAGAAGATTGTCACTGAAATCCTTAAGCAAATAGATAAGTAGTAGTTGTTCTGTACACTGTCTGAAAATTTAAATACTTAATTTAAAACAGCATAAAATACTGTTAACGTTTATAGTTTATATGTATACATTGTACCAAGCTTCATCACCTTTTAACAACATTATTATTTAATTTAGTGACCTGCGTTGCTGAGTTCACAATAATTAAAAGTGTTACTTATCTAGTTAGGATAAGTTATTAATTGTGAACTTGTTTGTGGTCCAAAGTTTAATAAATTTAAAAAAAAAAAAACCTTTTTGTGAACTTCAGTGACCAGTGACTTACGATGTTTTTACACTGTTTAACTCTCCAATGGGAAGGAATTTAGATACGGGTGTAAGTGCAAAAAAACGTATTTTTTTCTTATTAAGATTATGACTGTAACTCAGAAATAACAAAAAGTGAAATACGATGTTATTCCCTGCAGATGTCAACTTAATTAATTTGTTAATAAAATTGTTACACCCGTGCAGGGTTTTTACTATTATGTCAAAATTGTGCAATGTGCAATAAATAAATACCCACAAATTGCCAAAAAAATCATAACAGGAATTAAAATGGACCGAAAAAAAACTATTTTTTGTTTAATTCACACTTAAACGAGAATTAACGCGGTTATTATTAATGGGTACATATTTAAACTTTTATATGCCTGACGTTTCGAGTGGGTTTTTCACATCGCTTAACAAGAGAGTTTCTAACGGATTATAAAGCTAAAATGGCAGAGGTCGGGGCACATAGCACGTGGAACTGACGACCGATGGGGCAGAAAGGTTTTAAAATGAAGGCTTCGTCCGGCAAGTGCAGCGTAGGACGTCCACCTAAAAGGTGGACAGACGACCTGGTAAAGGTTGGAGGAAGCCGTTGGGTGCAGGCCGCTTCCAACCGGCCAATCTGGTAGCCACTGGGGGAGGCCTAGGTTGAACCTAGGCTGCTGAACCGTTCAGCAGTGGACGTTCTATGGCTGAAATAATGATGATGTGAATTATCTTACTATGTCAGTTCTCAAAATCAAACGGATCTACTGAAAATTCAGCACAAGGAAGCGACAAATTTTAATTGCAATTTATGAAGTCCAGATGAGCAGCGGAGTTGGTAAAGGGAGTAATGTAATTAACCTAATTACGCGGTCCGCTAATGAACTTACGTTTTTTGAAGCCAAGTGTTTTACTAATTTAATTATGATACCGGACAACCCAATTGTTTTTGATGGTATTTATGACTCCGCCGATTAGAAATAGATTTTAGATGACTCAAATGTTATGTTACCAAGAGATTTTTGTCTTTTTACTTTTCCAGGTCCTAGTCGGAACGCTTTGTTACTAGATGGTGCAAACTATAGTTATATTACATTCTAACGATTGACGTTCAGACCTCGGTAGTCCAAAAATAAATCCAAATAATATTATAAATGCGAAAGTTCGAATGAATGGGTGTTTGTTACTCAATCACGCTATAACGGCTCGACGGATCTGGATGAATATCGGCACAGAGATAGATTCCAGTCTGGAATAGCACATGGATTTCATTTTACTCCAGAAATATGTTCGGTTTCCGTGGGATAGCTTTTTTTTCACAAAGCAAGGGATCGACTTGATTTTTTCATAGTGATAGTTTAGAAGTCAGAAAATTACATTTCTATTATACTTTTTTTAATTCACTTTTTAAGGGAGTAAAAAAGAGAGTGACAAAAAGTTTCACTTAAGCGAAGCCGCAGGTTGAGCTGTAATAAATAAATTGTTCCAACAATCCACACATAATATCTAGCACTTCAAGTACTACACAACATTCTAGTTCGCATCACCGCACCCGCCGACGAGCGAGTCCCGTCATTCATTTCGGACACAGACGTGTGCCTGGCCGTTTTTCCCCTGTCCACCCTACGAACGACGGCCCAAGTCGAGGTCCGAGCCTATAGAGGCGCCCTTCAGGCCCGAGTCCAACTCACCCCCTGATCGGGCCAGCTAGAATGGAGCCCGACAGCGGTCCGGCCTGTTTCGGCAGTCTCGGTCCCGTCGGCGCCACCACTGCACTAGCGGGTTCGCCACTTGGTAGGGTTGCCTTACGCACTCGACATGGTCCGATCACGCCTGCTAGTATGGGGCCTGACACGTACGAGTCTAAGGCTTCGCCACAATTGCCCGGTGAAGCTGAAGAATGTCTTCGTCAAAGGCAATCAGCGATAGGTCCGCAAAAAAAAACATAATATCTAGCCCCAAATTAAGCATAAGTAATTAATTAATGTGCAAGTTTCTTTATAATATTTCCCTACACAGCCGAGCAAGTGATATTTAACTCCGTCCTGGATTCTACGACGAAAAATCTATCACTGACTACCACCAGGGACACAAATAAATAAATCAATAAAAAATATTTTCAATGAGAGTAACCATTTTGGCAAAATTAATAAATGCCTTAGCAAAAGCAGACTGATTGGGTATTTAATATCGTTGGATTGGAATCACTACTTATTACTAATTAATTAAAAAAGGAGGATGTCCTCAGTTCGACTGTATGTTTCTGTCTACGACAGCACCATCTAGTGCCTATGTATTAGACTATTGTAAGGGGTGACATCTTTGACAGCAAGTTGGTGTGGCACCGAATGCAGAGATGTCGCCCCCATAATTGACAGTAAAAAACTGCGTTCTTTGATGTTTTAAACGATTAAGATTTTCTATGTCATTCCAATTTTGACCGTCGCGTTGTATCAATATATCCTATTTACCAAATATTTAATCAATCTTTATTTTCACTCTTCCAATCCTATTAAGTATCGTTCCATATAATGTCTAAAGTCTGAAGCATTGCGTTACAGTATTTTTGATGACCGACGTGATATACGAAATTTAAAAAATGGAGTCAGATTGAAAAATTCAATATTAATGTGAAAAGTGGACGCTTCGCATATACTTCTACGTATTAGTTTCAGCTTTCAGAAAAAGGAAGTTACAATAAGGATTGGATTGAATTCTACCAATTTCTGTTCGAGGACGGAAAATTTTCAAACAATTGTTTTTCAAGCGAGCATCGCCACAAACCTAAGAACAAATGGGATTGATAGAAAACTAGCTCATAGTCTTGGTTTGGACTTCTGTCATCAAGTAAGTGGGCTGGCATACTTATATCATAATCATTTGAACAATTTTTTCTGGTAAATTTTACTCGATACAGTAAATTTCCAAAATGGCTTCGTCTGGTGACGAATCCGACATAACCATTATAGACTCGAAATTAAAGAACCTTATTAGAAAGCGTGGGGTCGTAAAGGGGAGACTCACATTGTTTAAGAAATATCTATCTAAATTAACCCTACATTTACCGGCTGAGCAATTGATTGAACTAGACTTAAGAGTCAACAATATGATTAGTGCTTTTTCAGAATTTCAAACGGTACAGGACGAAATTGAGGCAATAAGCTCCGATGTAGAGCAGCAAATGATTGAACGGGAGGAATTCGAGAATTCTTATTTCCAGTCTTTGTCTTTAGCCAAAGGGTATTTAAAACAAGACACTACCATTGACAAAACGTCAAAACCAAATTCAAGTAGTGAGTCTTTTAATGAATCTATAAAATATCCCGATATTACGTTACCTACCTTTAGCGGGTGCATTACTAACTGGAAAGAGTTTCGAGATACTTTTGATGGATTAGTCAACAAAACCAATTTAAAACCTATTCAAAAATTCAAATACTTAAAGGGTTGTTTGACTGATGGTGCGCAGGAAGTAATAAGTTCTTTGGAATATGGTGAGGATAGTTACCCAATAGCATGGCAAATACTGTGCGAAAGATATAATAATCCTAAAATGCTAGTTTACAGCCATCTAAAGGCGCTATTCAATGATAATCAGGTAATTACTCAACCCACTCAGTTGAGGTCTTTATCGGACAATATTTCAAAGCATCTTCGTACTTTAAAATCCCTTAAAGTACCTATTGAGAGTTGGGACGTATTAGTAATTTTCTTCCTTACTTCAAAATTAGAAATACCAATGCAACGGAAGTGGGAGGAAAAAACTAACTCTTGTGAATTGCCGACATTGCAGGAATTCAAGGCGTTCTTGCGTAACCAAGCTAACATCCTGGAGTCAATAAGTCTTGCTCATGATGGACAAGCAGAAGCCCGAGTTGATACATCGAGGAAATTTCTGGTAACCACGTCCGCTTCGTCACAGTCGCACGATAAGGTACCACTCAAACCAAATAATAAACGTAGTCAATGTCGTAACTGTGGGGAAGGGCATTACATAAACCAATGTACTAAGTTTTTAGCTTTGAATGTGCCGTCACGCATTCGTGTTATAAAAAGATTAGGTCTTTGCGTAAACTGCTTGGGCTCAAATCATATATTTTCTAACTGTCGTTCAAGTAATTGTCGAACTTGTAAAGGCAAGCATCATACACTTTTACATATCCCTCGATCCACAGCTGATCCTCAGCCAAGGGAACAACCTACGGCTGCATCGGTCGAATCACCGATAGTAACAACAATGTTTACCAACCAACATTCAAATGATTCTATTCAGCATAAAAATATTATTTTATCCACCGTTCAAATCAATGTGGTTGATAATAGAAACCAATTGCATACTATGAGAGCTTTGCTCGATTCAGGCTCACAATCTAATTTTATTACTGAACGAGCATTCGCCAAACTAAATATACCAGCAAATAAAATTAATATGGAAGTATTAGGATTTAACGAAAATGTGACACGGATTAATAAAACTTGCAGGCTCACTTTTCATTCAAAGAACAATCTGCTTATGTCCAAGTTATCTTGTTTCATTGTACCAAACATAGGGAACTTACTGATAGATATTATTATCGGTGCTGAACATTTTTATCAACTTTTATGCATAGGTCAGCATAAATTAGGCGAGGGTCTTCCCATTCTTCAAAGAACCCGACTAGGTTGGATAGTGTCAGGTGCTATCAATGTCTCCAGCCTAGAAGGGGTACAGCAAAGGGTTAGTTGTAAACTTACCATTAATAACGATTTAAAAAGATTTTGGAACATGGATGAATGTCAATTAGATACTCTTTTACCAAATGATGAGATAACTCAATGTGAGAAAGTGTTCAACTGTCACACGAGACAAGCTTCTGATGGTAAATTTGTTGTCACCTTACCACTTAAGGAACCAATGACATCCCTGGGTCAGTCGAGACCAGTTGTTTATAAACGATTCAAGTCACTAGAGTCAAAATTTGCTAGAGATCCTCAATACAAAGAAAAATATGTAGCTTTTATGAAAGAGTTCAAGGATGCGGGTCATATGGAAAGGACTAATACATCTGAACCCTGCAATTACTTACCTCATCATGGGGTTGTAAACCTAGATAAATCTACCACTCCTCTTCGTGTTGTAATAGACGCTTCATGTAAGACTAGCACCGGAAAATCCTTAAACGATATTCAATTTAAAGGTACAACGAACCAAGACGACTTAGTATCAATACTATTAAGATTCCGAAAACACAAATATATCGTAAGCGCTGATATTGAAAAAATGTATCGTATGATACATATTAATCCTAAACAACAACATTTACAATGTATTTTATGGCGTGAAAACCCCACAGATCCCTTATTAACCTATAAACTAACCACGCTTAGTTTTGGTTTAAAGTGCGCACCGTACTTAGCGACGCGGTGCCTTTTACAGTTAGCAAGGGAGTCTGAAGATCGATTTCCTGTTGCAGCTGCTGCTATAGCTAGTGATTTTTATATGGATGATTTGAATCTAGGCGGTGATGATGAACAAACCGTCGCGGAAACAGCCATTTTAATAGACCGAATACTGCGTACGGCAAACTTTAACCTACTAAAATGGAATTCTAATTCCCAGCTTATACTCGACGCTGTTGATGGTTCTAAGCAACAAGTAAATAAAACAAACACTATGTTTGAAAACCATCTTAACATTCAAAGGGTGCTAGGGCTCACGTAGTGTAGTACCAATGACACTTTGACTTACACTTTCAAAGACAAATCGGATAAGACACCGTTAACCAAACGTAAGGTTTTATCGTTAGCGTCAGCTATTTTCGACCCACTTGGCTTATTGCAACCGATTATTATAATTGCTAAGTGTTTTATTCAAAAATTGTGGAAATTAAAGACCAATTGGGACGACACTCTCTCAAACGAGTTGGCAGTCGAATGGTTAACGTTTTATAGCGAATTACATTCACTAAACTCTGTAGTTATAGAAAGGCATGCGCTGATCAGTGACTATGTTCTGCTCGAATTGCATGGGTTCTCTGACAGCTCGCTCGTTGCTTACGGAGCGGCGATATATATACGAACTATAGATAACTATGGAAACATAAAGGTATGCTTGTTATGTGCCAAGACTAGAGTAGCGAGAAATGAAACAATACCTAGACTTGAATTACGGGCTGCACTGTTATTAGAAAATTTATTTAGGAAGGTATACGAATCTTTAAAATGCAAGTTCTCACATAAATATTTTTGGTGTGATTCCAATGTAGCCCTGGCTTGGATAAAATCCCAACAACTCGACAAATTAAATTGTTTTGTTAAAAATAGAGTAAGCGAGATACGGAAATTAACCGAAATTACCGACTGGCATTGGGTATCATCCAGTGATAATCCAGCGGACTTATTATCAAGAGGCCTGCACGCAGACAAGCTAGTTAACTGCTCGTTGTGGTGGTTGTGGACCTACATGGTTGTCTAAAATTATTGAAAGATGGCCTTTTCAGCAAGCTTTACATCAACCCCAACTGATCAATGAGTTTACCGAGTCTTATTGTAATGTTTCTATGACCGTACAACCAAACGAATTATTTACTAATTTATTTAAAAGATGGTCAAATTTACAAAAACTATCTCGCTGCATAGCTTATGTTTATAGGTTTATAAATAATTGTCGGAACCACTGCGATAAGTTGAGTGGACCATTGTCTATTAAAGAGATAGTTGATGGAAAAAATAGGTTAATTCAAGTATCACAAATAGAATCGTATCCCACAGAGTACAAGTTACTTCAAAATAACAAGCCGCTACATAAATTTTCAAATTTATTAAGCTTAAATCCTTTTATGGAGAAAGGTCTCATTAGAGTAGGAGGTAGATTAGTCTTGTCACAATATAACCATGACAAAAAACACCCTATCGTGTTACCAAAAAATCATGATATAACCAAACTCATTTTACAGGATGAACATGTAAGATTACTACATGCTGGTCCCCAGTTGTTGTTATCATCTATTCGAGAGCGCTATTGGCCAATACATGGAAAAACTATGGTTAACAAAATTGTACACAAATGCGTTACGTGTTTCAGAGCTAAACCGACATCACCAATTCCTATCATGGGAAATTTACCACCGTCACGGGTTAACCCATCTGTTCCATTTCTCAGTACGGCCATTGATTACGCAGGTCCATTCACGTAAAGAGACAGAAGGGGACGTGGTTACAAGACGAGTAAATGTTATATAGCTATTTTTATTTGTATGACAACGAAGGCAATTCACATAGAGTTGGTTTCTAGTTTGGAAACCTCGGCATTTCTTTCAGCCTTCAAGCGATTTGTATCCCGAAGGGGCAGGCCAAAGGAATTGCTAAGTGACCAAGGCACCACCTTCCGGGGTGCTAATAATGATTTAATTGTTCTCTATAGATTTATAAACGAATATACTAATGAACTAATGATTTCCTGTGCAGGTGAGGGGATCAAATGGACCTTCTTGCCGGCCTACAGCCCACACATGGGGGGGCTGCACGAGGCTGCTGTAAAGAGTTGTAAATACCACCTAAAACGGTTTTTGGGTCAGGCACTATTGACATACGAGGAATTTTCCACTTTACTTACACAAATAGAGGGAATCTTAAATTCTCGTCCATTGTGCCCCGTTCCTAGCTCAGATGATGATGATATTTGTTTTCTAACCCCAGCCCATTTTTTGATTGGCAGAACGCCCATTTCCATGCCCGATTATGAGTATGTAAATACCCCAACTAATAGACTCAATAACTACCAACAGCTTCAACAAATGCAGCAAGATATTTGGAAGCAATGGTCCAGAGATTACATAGGACTGTTACAAGTTCGTACAAAATGGAGAAGCTCCAAGGGCCAAGATCTGAGCGTCGGCACTATGGTGTTGGTGAAGGACGCGCGCTTGCCGCCCTGTCATTGGAGACTGGGACGCATCGTCGGGTGCTACAAGGGAGGCGATGGCGTCACAAGGGTCGCTGAAGTTCGCACGGCGACAGGAACTATCAGAAGAGCATTTAACAATATATGTCCACTGCCGTTAGATTTCTAAGTAATTGTTATTATTATATACTTATGTTTAGTGTGACCGTTTAATGTCAATATTTTATAATTGTTGGTAACGAGGAAATAAATTATTTTCGTTTATTGTTTTAATGAATAAACCATAACCAAGTGATAGGTAGTCAAGTATTAATTAGACAGGTTCACTAATTTTATTCAATGTTCTGACTCAAATCAATTTACTAGGCTTGCTTGTATTATACATAGATAGGTAGGCCAGTTTCTGCCCTTTTTTGTCCATGGTCCCTGTGATAGTCCCTAGAAGGTACCACGGGAAGTATTTTACCCGTGGTCCCTGAATTTCGTATAAGCTAACTAATTTAAAAAGGTATAATAACTGAACTGTATATTATAAAAACAACAACAAAATAAAACATAAGTACCTACATATTATACTCCATACGTTTGTGCTCTACTAAAATAACAAAATTAACAACATAAACATACTCCTTTAGTTCCTTCCAAATGCAATTCTTCTTTTGGTTTAGCGCAGTTTATCAAGTGCATGGCCAATGCCTATCTCGCCATTAATGAGCTCTAACAAAACACGGCGAATAACATCGTCATTCATTGTTAGTTTAATATTTCGTCGGGCCTTGCTTTTTTTAGTTATTTTTAGGTTATTTACGGTGTCCATGTCTCGTAATACATTTAAAAGACGCATCAGGTTAACTGTGTTTTTGTGAACTCTTTTGTTAATTTTGGCATTTAGTCCTTCAGCGACATTATTTGTTCGGTGTCTTTCGGCAAAAACACTTATAAAGTTGATGTATTTCGGTCTTAACCATTTTTTTTTTACATAATTCATGAATTTTTTCATACCGAAAATGTCCACGGCGGGTTCTGAATTTATGTACTCCCACCCCTTCAAAATCATGTCCTTGGGTAAAAGTGGTAATGCTGCACATAGTGCTACTATTCTTCTTTCCTGTTTGTATCTATCCATTTTCAGGAGTTTTGCATTTCTCCACATGCACTTTCCCCAATGGTAATAACAGCCCACAATATGTATCTCGGGAAATACTTTTATGATGGCGTTAATTGCACCGATTTCGTAATCACAATGCATTTTTAATGGGTTCCATTGTTTCAGTTGTGACTGTATTGTTAGCGACGCGCTCGATAAATAGTTTTATTTTGTTATAAATAGGGGTAGATCATAATATTTTTATTTTGCTACATACCGACAGGCTACGCCAATTGCTACTGTGAACGATTATTGTTTCATACGGCAGTCCTCTGCCATACGTGAGCCATATCGCACGGCTTCACGAATGTACGCGATACTCCTAATATAAATTCGTGTCCGCAATTCAGTGTTTCATTTCGCCACACGCTCCTAGACACCACACTAACAAAGTGGTCTTCGAGCCAAATTATGTTTTACACGCCACGTAAAATACAAACGCGTAGTGTGACATTACACCAGCGACAGAAAATGCGTGAGGCGCAGGAACTCGAACGTATAGAAAAGGAGGCCGCCATGTTGAAGTGCGAGCACGCGGTGAAACACGGTGAAAAGGCTGAGAAACAGCCACAGCAGTGTAAAAAAGATATTCCTGGCAGTATTAAATCGGAACCTGTGCCTCAGATTTCACACGTGATTACAAATAAACCCGCTGCTTCTTGCATCACAAAGGCTTCAGGCAGTAAGGATTCACGCAGATCTTCGGCGTCTAAAGAAGCGAAGCGAAAACAACTTCTATTAGAAGCCGCCAAGCAGAAGGCTATTATAAAAATGGACCTCATAGATAAGACCCTTGAAGCAAACTTAGCAGCACTTAGCGATGAGGAAGACCTGGAGGAATACAGTTCACAAATCGATGGAGACGAACTTCCTCGCAGCCAGGTAGCAGACTGGGTGGAACACCAGAGCAATCATATTGAACCACGAGAGGAGCAGCAAGCCCACGACCATGGCATCACCACGGGCGTGCTGCGCCCCCCTGTCCCGGCGTCGACGCCGGCGCCAGCCCCCGCCGCAGGCGCCACCCCCGCTGTCCCGGCGCACCCTGCGTTCGACAGCACCCTCGCCACGCTCAATAACACGGTTCATCTTCTGGCTGGAGCACTCAAGGAGCTCTCCACTACCAGTGCTAATAACATGACCAATGCCAGCTTGCTCAGCCGCATTAGTACGCCTAAGGACTTACCTGAATTCTCGGGCGACCAGTTGGAATGGCTACAATTCAAGCAGGCATACGAGGAGTCTTCTGAAGTGTGTAAATTTTCTGAAAAAGAAAACCTGTGGAGGTTGCGCAAATGTTTACGTGGAGCCGCTAAGGAAGCTGTCTCCGCCTTGTTTATCAGCGCCACGACACCAGACAAAGTGATGGCTACATTGGAGCTACGATTTGGAAATTCAGACAGCATCATTTCACGTATTCTGCAGGACATTAACAAACTTCAACCGTTACAAATGGATTATCATAAGGATATTGTAACATTTGCAGTGAAAGTCCAAAACTATGTGGAGGCAGTAAAGGCAGTTGGTCGTGAGGAGTACCTGCAAGGCATTAACATCGTCTCCATCATCTTGACCAAACTCCCTACTATACTCATTTCTAAATGGTCGGACTACAGTTACAGCCTTATTAAAGAGGGACAGAAATCTAGGTTAGTCATATTATCGGATTTTCTAAACGAGGAAGCTGTGAAAATCTCCGCAACTGCAAATATTTTGTTAACTACAGCTCGCCCAGAACAACAGAAATATAAAACTGGTTTTATTACAGCAACACGATCACATACAGTGTTAGTACAAGCCGAAGAAGGCGACCCTAAGTGTCAGTTTTGTAAGAAATCTATACACAAATTAACTGACTGCAAACAGTTTAAGAAGGCGTTACGTAAAACACGATGGCAATACATAAAAAAGAACGGTTTGTGCTTTCGATGTTTGATAAGTAAACATGAACGAAACTCGTGCACAGCCCCCGTGTGCGACAAGGATGGCTGTGGTCAGGCGCATCATGCTTTGTTGCATTTCACAATAAACAACACCAGCGAACGCGAGCCCTCGGCACCTGCGGCGCGTATCACTTCGGGTGCGCGTGAACCGATAAGTGCAACGTCTGTGAACGGGAAACAGTGCGAGCGCGAAGTTACGAGTGTTCCAGAAACTTTAACTTTTATAAACGCGAGTGATAAAGTTTTGTTAAAAGTAGTCTCAGTGCGTATACACGGACCTAACGGAGTTGTTGACAGCACCGCGCTGTTGGATGACGGTTCGTCGGTGTCATTAATGAGCGCTTCGCTGGCGTCGCGCGTAGGCCTCCGCGGCCGGCCCTATGCGCTACGAGTGCGCGGCGCGTTCGGCGATAATGAACTTGTGTGTAACTCCACTGTTGTGAACGTGAATCTAACGGGTATGGACAATAAGGTACATAATATAAAAATGCGTTGTGTTGACGAGTTAAATTTACCCTTGCAAACCTTATCTATTTTAAATTCTGTTAGCTATTTGCACCTAAAAGATATAAAAGATAAACTTTGTACGTCTGACTTAAAACCTGAAATGTTAATTGGGCAGGATAATCATCATTTATTGTTGCCTTTGCAAGTAATGTTAGGTAAATCGAATGAGCCGTCTGCTACCCTTACCCCCCTAGGCTGGTGTGTACATGGGAAAATGTGTGTGACGCGTAGCTGCCGTCCTCCCGGGGGTTGTTTTGGCGCTGACACCGAGACTAACTTATTTATACTAGGGAACGAAGAGGAAAGGGTCCTACTGCGTGATATCCACGAGGATGTCCGGCGTTCTTTTATCATAGATTCGTTAGGAGTATTGTGCAAACCGCGTCAGAACGCGGAGGAGGTGCGCGCCACCGCACTGCTGGAGGCGTCCGCCACGCTGGCACAGGGCCGCTGGCACGTGCGCCTGCCGTGGAGGGACGAGCGCTGCAGACTGCATGACGCCTTTCCGAGTGCGCTCACCCGGTTGAAGGGCATCGAAAGGAAAATGAGTAAGGACTTAGGTTTCGCTAATAGGTATCAGGAACGAGTGAATCATTTGTTAGAAAATGATTACGCCAGGGAGCTGACGGAACCCAATGCCACGCCTAGGACGTGGTACTTACCTCATTTCAGTGTGGACAACCCCAACAAAGGAAAACTACGCCTTGTCTTTGACGCTGCCTGCAAGGTAAATGGTTATTCACTAAATGACTACTTACTTACAGGGCCGGACCTGCTGTCATCACTATTTGGTATAATACTGCGCTTCAGAGAGAATAACATTGCAGTTACAGGTGATATCAGGGATATGTTTTTAAGAATTAAAATCCATACCGAAGATCAAGACGCGCTTAGGTTCCTCTGGCGGAACAGCTCCGAAGAGAACATAAAAACGTATGTAATGACATCCCTTATATTTGGCGCTAACTGCTCGCCTTTTATAGCTCAGTTCATAAAAAACCTGAACGCGCGGCGGCTAGCTTCAACATTTCCAGCTGCTGCCATCGATGCAGTCTGCAAATCGCATTATATGGATGACTATATCGATAGCATAGCTGATGAAGCAGCCGCCATAGAAATGGTCAAAAATGTTACAGATATTCACAGGGCGGGCGGGTTTGAGATAAGAAACTGGACGAGCAACAGTGTCGCAGTTTTGGACAGCATAGCAAAGGAAACCTTAGGCACCGCTGCTGTTAAGTTCAAAGTTGGTCAGCAACATGAAAGTGAACGAACTTTAGGTATGATGTGGTACCCCGCGGTTGACATGCTGAGTTTCGATATGTCGTTAAAGCGAATCCCAGAAAGTATCATTAACGGCGACGAAAGGCCGACCAAACGTCTAATGCTAAGGGTAATTATGTCGATTTTTGACGTCTTAGGCTTTCTAGCACCTTTCACTATTCAAGGGCGGATCATGCTACAAGATACCTGGCGATTACACGTTACGTGGGACCAGCACATTCCTGATAGTATTTACAACAAATGGCGTAAGTGGATTAATTTACTTAAGGTAATAAACTCCATACGCATACCTAGATGCTACAAAACAGCTGCAGCTACGAGCGACAGAGAAAGGGCATCAACATCTGCGCGAGAGAGCGAGACACCAGACTTGCCTGTGGCGTCATCGCCCCCCGCGCCACCCGTTTCGGCAACCGCAGATCGTGCGTCTACGCAAAGCGCTACGGCAAGTGCTACGGCCGCTGCTGCCTACGATTTCGTAGCAGACGCTACGAAAGATATTGGTGCTACGACGACTTTATCGGGTTATAGCAACCTACAGTTACATGTGTTTTGCGATGCTAGCACCAAAGCTATGTGTACTGTCGCATATTGGCGGTGGGAATATAATAACACTCTTCATGTTGCCTTTATTGCAAGTAAGTGCAAAGTCATGCCTATAAAGTCTTTGACAATGCCTAGGGCCGAGTTACAGGCGGCATTGTTAGCCGCGAGGTTAGCTAACACCATTGAGAGGGAACATAGACTGACTCCCGCGCGTAAGTATTTTTGGTGTGATTCTACTACGGTTCTTTATTGGATTCGCAACAACGCGCGCACGTACAAAGCGTTTGAAGCGAACCGGTTAGGTGAGATTGACGACTTGACTCGAATGGATGATTGGAGGTATGTACCTACCAAACTAAATGTTGCAGATTTAGCTACGCGGGAGAACTTCGATGGAACTATGCAAGAGGAATGGTTTTCAGGTCCAAAGTTTCTTTACCACGGTGAGTCTGCTTGGCCGAATGACGTAAATCGGTCATATTCTAATGATTTGGCGATAACGTCAGAATGCGTAACAGTCATACAACACGTTTCGGCTAGCTTACCTGTACCTGATCCGGAAAGATTTTCATCCTGGCTACGCTTGCTGCGGAGCGCGGCTACTGTACTGAAATTCATTGACAAATGCAAAGGTAACCGCCATACAGGTCAGGTTGATCGCGATACTATAGAACGCGCCGAGCAGCTGTTAATAAGGCATGCGCAAGGCAAAACCTTTGACGACGAAATAGCTGCTATAAGTAATGGTAAGTCATTACACCGTAGTAGCAGGTTACTTTCATTATCACCGTTTTTAGACGAACATGGCGTGCTCAGAGCTGGCGGTCGCATCGATGCTGCATCAGATGTAAGTTTGGAAATGAAGAGGCCTGTAATACTGGATGGCCGACATCCTGTAGCTCGGCTTATAGTTCGACACTACCACGTAAATGCAGCCCACGGAAACCAAGAGACCGTAGTTAATGAGCTGAGACAACGATATTGGTTGCTGAGGCTTAGACCTACCGTTAAGTCTGTCGTCTCCAGGTGCATGCTGTGTAGGATCCGCAAGAGTAAGCCGCTTGTACCGCGGATGGGTGAATTACCGAAAGCTCGGGTCGCTCATCATCAGCGTCCATTTTCACACTGCGGGTTGGACCTGTTTGGACCGATGGAGGTTACTGTTGGGCGAAGACGGGAAAAGAGGTATGGTGTCATATTTACCTGTCTTACAGTACGCGCGATTCATGTCGAGCTGGTCTCTTCTCTCACGTCTGATTCCTTAATAATGGCGCTGCGCCGGATGGCCGCAAGACGTGGCTGGCCGCGCCACCTTTATTCAGACAATGGCACAAACCTCAGGGGCGCTGACACGGAGTTACTAAGGTCGATGCAGGGACTGGACTCTGAAAGGCTAAAGAATGAAGGTGTCAACAACGGGATGGAGTGGACCTTTATTCCACCGGCCAGTCCTCACTGGGGAGGGGCATGGGAAAGGCTCATACGGAGTGTCAAAACGTCCCTGAAAGTCGTGTTGACTGAGCGTGCACCACGGGACGAAGTCTTAAGCACGTTGATGGCTGAAGTGGAAAACATAGTTAACAGCCGTCCCCTGACGCACGTCTCGGTTGACCCCGAAGGTGTTGAGTCTCTTACTCCCAACCACTTTCTCCTTGGCGCATCATCTAACCTGCCTGTCATAGGGGATTTTGACAACTCTGACTTATATCTGCGCAAGCAGTGGCGTGCGGCACAGAGACTGGCCGACATGTATTGGCAAAGGTGGGTAAAGGAAATTTTACCTGATCTTATACCAAGGACGAAGTGGCGCGACGAGAAGAAGTCGCTTCAGGTTGGTAACCTCGTCCTTGTAGTGGACCCTAATTCCACGCGTAATACATGGTCAAAGGGACTAGTGACTCGTGTGTTCCCAGGCAAGGACGGTCGCATCAGGTTAGTCGAGGTGCGGACGGCGACCGGCACTTTGCGGCGGTCGGCGGCTCGCGTCGCCCCTATTCTCTTAAGTGATGAGTGCTGTGACAGCACTAGGGAGGGGAATGTTAGCGACGCGCTCGATAAATAGTTTTATTTTGTTATAAATAGGGGTAGATCATAATATTTTTATTTTGCTACATACCGACAGGCTACGCCAATTGCTACTGTGAACGATTATTGTTTCATACGGCAGTCCTCTGCCATACGTGAGCCATATCGCACGGCTTCACGAATGTACGCGATACTCCTAATATAAATTCGTGTCCGCAATTCAGTGTTTCATTTCGCCACACGCTCCTAGACACCACACTAACATGTATCTTTTGAAACATAACATAATATGTATGCTCTTTTTTATCAGGCATTAACACATAAATCAGAGGCTTGACATTTGTTTTTTCTTCCGTACTATCAATCTCTCCAAGAATTATATACAATTGGGAAAATGGTGCTGGGCAGCTTTGGAACGTTGCATCCCCGAAGAATTCCTTTATATTTCTAATCAATTGCCTAGAATCTGGACTACAAAATATTATGACACGCTCACCTTCGTTACTACTGTAATCTGCTAAAATGAAATCCTCGAACTTTTTCGGAACTTCAACTTCACCATGTGATTTAAATTTTAACTTACGAACTCCAGCTTCTTTATTTCTGTCGCTATAAAGCGAATGTTGTACACTTGACAACTCTGGAAAGTGTTCCGCCACGTCATTTTTTCCATCATCCAATATTTTTTTAAGAGTACAGTCGTACAATTTTGGTATGGGTTCGTCAGAGATCTTCACAACCTTTCGAAGACATGCAATATTTCTATCTTTTTCATTTCTAACAGGATCCGCTGTACATATGTGCTTTGTTTTTTTTATTACACTGCTCTCCTAAAATAATTGGTTAAATGTATAATACAACGTGTAACATAATTTACGCAATCCCCTTTAGGAGCAAGCTAAGTACATGAAAATGAACAACTTTCACTATGGGTAGCAACGTCAAATCGCGAAAACAAGTCAAGTCAAGGCAGAGGACTATTAAAAAAAGAATCTAAGCTACTTTGGGGGGAGGTATGTCCAGCAGTGGACGTATTAAAATAGCTGCTATGAAAAAGGATAAAAATAAACTTACCTCTACAGTCACAGATCCAGGGCATTTAATCGATTTAAAATTACTGCATCTCCATTTTATTGTACCATTTTTATTTTTTGTGTGTTTATAAAATTGATAGTTATCGTAAAGAAGAACTTGACCGCCCTTTCTTTTAATAATTTCAATTTCAGACATTGCAATTTCTATTTCAAATGCAAACAATAACGACAATACAATGACATCTATGTGTTTAATTGACGTGACAAGGAATAAAAAAATAATTATGATTCAATATGCAATGCTGGCCACTAAAGATCCTGACTAGTATGTTTATGTTGTTAATTTTGATATTAATAGAGCACAAACGCATGGAGTATATATGTAGGTCTTATGTTTTATTTTGTTGTTGTCTTTAATAATATACAGTTCAGTTAATATACCTTTTTAAATTAGTTAGCTTATACGAAATTCAGGGACCACGGGTAAAATACTTCCCGTGGTACCTTCTACGGACTACCACAGGGACCATGGACAAAAAAGGATTCCAATAGGTATTTGCATATGTATGTAGGTAATAAGACTTATATAATTTAATACACGTAGGTATCAATTAGGGATTCAATGATCCAGTAAGTTCGTTAGATGTTTTAATTACCTTAGGTGGGAGCATGTCTAAGACAGCACCATCTAGTGCCTATGTATTAGACTATTGTAAGGGGTGACATCTTTGACAGCAAGTTGGTGTGGCACCGAATGCAGAGATGTCGCCCCCATAATTGACAGTAAAACAGAACTGCGTTCTTTGATGTTTTAAACGATTAAGATTTTCTATGTCATTCCAATTTTGACCGTCGCGTTGTATCAATATATCCTATTTACCAAATATTTAATCAATCTTTATTTTCACTCTTCCAATCCTATTAAGTATCGTTCCTTATGTCTAAAGTCTGAAGCATTGCGTTACAGTTTCTTTTATAAGCATTCATTTTTATATTACTTTAAAGATTAGCACAAATTTTAGGCAAACGTAAAAATTTAATTGCTCACTTCTAAATCTCAGAGCGTCCTTAAAAGGCTTGCTGAGGGCGTTTTTTTATGTAAAAATTGATGGGAAAGTGGGAATTTTTGATAAACGACCGAATTAAGGTTGTTGAGTGGACCAGAGCAGTTGTTGAGGGGATGAAGGCAGTTTTCTTTTTGAGACACTCGACCTAGTTGTCTGATTCTGTGAGAGAATGTCGATCTCGTCTCGTAGTCACATTGTTTGTATTGTCGCAGCAAAAACCAGACCAGCAATATGTGACTTCTATTGTTTTTGAAAACAATTGAATCACTTACATTAAGAATTAAATATTTGCAATGACTAATATATCTTTTGGATGTTTGTGGGTATAAAATCCAAGACTTTGACGAAACAATGCTGGCTTACTAACAGCTATAAACACTTGAAGAAATTCGCCAACATTACTATGTCCGTAGCTCAGTTGGAAGAGCAGTAGCCCGGAGGTCGTGGGTTCGAGTCCCACCAGAGGCAATTGGATAAAAATGTCAAGTAAAATTATATTCCTTGATATAATTGAATAACGCCCGTCACACAATTTCTGTCTGTCCGTCCGTCTGTCTGTCACCAGGCTATCTCATGACCCCGATAGCTAGACAGTTGAAATTTTTATAAATTATGTATTTCTGTTGCCGCTATAACAACAAACACTAAAAATAAATGTTTAAGGAGATCTCCCATACAACAAACGCGATTTTTTGCCCTTTTTTAGAATATTGTGTATTTCTGCTGCCTCTTCTACTACAATATAGTGTCTAATGTTGTATAGATAATGGTAGGAAACCCTTCGTGCGAGTTGGACTCGCACTTGGCTGGTTTTTTTATTTGGCATCTTTTTGGTTCCTTAGCAGAAGCTGGCAAATTGGAACAGTTGAATACAAAGAAGAAAAGGAAGGCAAACCCTACAAGCCCTTAGAGGAAGTAAACAATAAAATAGGACCTAACCTAAGTAAAACCAAATTCTTATCTAGTGCAAAAATCAAAATAAAAAAATCAAAATCATTTATTTTCGCAAATAAAAGCACACGTCTCAAATGTTTTTTTGCTCTGCCACTGCTTTGGGACAATTTGTGGGCTAGTGCCGAGAAGAAGCAGCGCAAGAAACTCGGTCACTGTTGTCAGCCTCTTTTAAAATTAGTATTTTTACAAGTTTTGGTGCGAGCTAAGCAGTTTGAAATCCACACATTTTTATCATTATAATTAATTGTAAGTAATTAAGTACTTAATGTGATAATATGAACCAAATAAATAATTTTCTTTCTTAACGGTGTAATAACCCTTTTTTATTAAAATCGGATATTCGGGCATATCGGGTATATCGGGCAGTCGGGTAAATCGAGAAAAGAGAAGTCGTGATAACATTGTTATATCTAGAATACGACCGTATTAAGTCCTTGCAAAGCGAGCCCTACGAAATGACAAGTGTCTTGAGTTGAGTTGCCTCTCGGAGACAATGGCGTTTCGAGGGGCTGTTAAATGCTTACAGAGCTAAATGCATACCACCACCATGAGATAGAAGTTTACCTAAAATTTCATTATACGATAAAAAGAAAATAAACACGACTGCCGTTAATAAAAGCGAACTAAATTTTTTTTTATTTAAACTTTATTGCACAAAATAAAATCGTACAAAAGGTGGACTTAATGCCATGTGGCATTCTCTACCAGTCGACCATTAGGCTAAACAAAGATGTCTTAAAATAAATAAATTGTAAATACAGTAGGAAATTGATTGCTGTCGTGTCGGGTTATATTTTTATTTCATACGTTTTTAATAATTCGTCGACAAATCACCCTTAAACAACCTTCATTTTGATACCCCTGGTAAGAATTTCTTACCTCAGATCGCTCTTTTTTGAGTATATAATTCGCCATAATGTTTTAATTGTGACACGGAAGGGACGGAAGGGAGAACGTAAGGATTCTAACAATACCTCATACATCAAAATCGGTTTAGGCATTTAGTCGTTATGGTGGAATAAGGAAACACACACATACATGAACCCCAAAACATTACACTTTATATTGCGCAGACATCTAGAAGTGCTCCTCTCTGGACTTCTGCTCTGGTACCTTGTATCCATAACACATGGATGTTTATTCTTTACTTCAAGATCATGACAATTGGTGTATTGTCTGGCGTATTTTTATGTTTTCATTATCATTTCAGCCATAAGACGTCCACTGTTGAACATAGGCCTCACCACAATGATTTCCAGATTGGCCGGTTAGTAGCGGCCTGCATCCAGCGGCTTCAGCAACTTTTTCCAGGTCTTCTGTCCACTTTTTGGCTGGATGGACGTCTCACGCTGCGTTAACTGTTAACTGCGTGGCCTCCATTCTAGAACCTTTCTGCCCCATCGGCCGTAAGTGCTACGTGCTATGTGCACCGCCCACTTTAACTTTAATAATATTTGACGACCTCCGTAGCCGAGAGGCGAGCATATCGGACTTGGTGTCGCTATCTCTGAGGTCCTGGGTTTGATTCCCGGTCGGTCAATGTAAATAAATAACTTTTCTATATTGTCTCGGGTCTAGGTACCGTCGTTGTTTCTGATTTCTATAACACAAGTGCTTTGGCTACTTACCATAGGATCAGAGCAATGTATGTGATGTTGACCAATATTTACTTATTTATTAATATCCTTATTTTCAATGACGTTGACGCATCCGAGGTGTAAAGATAAACAAATAAATTCCGCATCATTTAATATGATTAATTTTACCGACATGGATTAATTGATCACTGATCAATAGTGGTCTAAGTTACAAGCTTACAAATAGTCCTACCATACTACCATATACCACAGCTTGTGAATAAAAATTGATTAGTACCTAGTAGAGACAACTCGAAATTGTATTGTCACCTAATTAATATACGTACAGTCCATGGCAGGTCAACCCACCTAAAAAGTTAAACTGAATTTTAACTTTAAGTTCGACACGTAGAGATCAATATCAAATGCGAAAATTTGACGTTTTGTGGTTGGTTGACGAGCTGTTGTCTGTACTAATCAAGTTTAATTAATGTTAATTTCTTAAACTAAATACACATACGATCTTTCTCACGTGAAGCACAGGTTGGTTCAGGCAAATGTCGTCTTCTGTACTGTTTAGTTGTAAGTTAGGTATATCAAACTCAAATACAACTGCTTTTTGTGTCCGAAACGATTTTATTCATCATTATCATTTCAGCCATAGGACCTGCTGAACACAGACCTCTCTCGTGATTTCCAGATTGACCGGTTGAAAGCGGCCTGCATCTAGCGGCTTCTTGCAACCTTTAATTAGCTGTATATTTGAAGAAACTCATCGTCATCATCATTTCAGCCATAGGACGTCCACTGCTGAACATGGCCTATGTTCCTCATTGACTTCCAGATGGGCCGGTTAAAAGCGGCCGGCGTCTTCCTGCGACCCTTACTAGGTCGTCTGACTACCTTGTGAGTGGACGTCGTACGCTGCGCTTGCCGGCACGTGGTCTCCATTCTAAAACCTTTCTGTTCCATTCGGCAGTCAATTCTACTTCACTCACTTCGGCTTGCTAATCCGTTGGGCTATGTCAGCAACTTTGACCACCGCTATCTAATGAGTCGATAACACCCACAAAATTGTGTAATGATGATACCCTATTGACTGCAAATAATATAATTTGAATTTGTTCGTTTACGGATCTTCTCTTTCTTATTTGATCTTGCAAAGAAACACCGCGCGTAGCCCTTTCCATAGCACACTGTGCAACCTTGAGTATTCTTATGAGGCCCATAGTGAGAGGCGACGTTTCAGCACATAATATACAGGGTTATTTGTAAAACATCAACGACCTCCTAGGGGCTGATTCTGGTGCTCAAATACAACAACTTTTTCTATGGGACCAACATTGAAATCGCGAAAAAAATATTCATTCTCCCATACTAAGCTGCCACCAGCTGACATCAGTTTGTATGGAGAAGTGATATATATTTTTAAATTTCAATGTTGTTTCCATACAAAAAGTTGTTGTATTTGATCACCAGAATCAGCCCCTAGGAGGTTGTTGATGTTTTACAAATAACCCTGTATAATAGGATAAATTCAGTTTTGTTTTATCATTTATTATTATTATCTAGGCTCATGGTCAGATGTACGCTGGTGAATAGGACGAGAAGTTATCGGCTTGTACCAAGCTTGATCATCATGGCCTTAACACATTTTATGGTAAGGTGGAAATGCGTTTTCCCAACTAATGATACTTAGTTACATCATTAATACGGATTATCTATAAATAATACACTTTCATTGCCTAATGATCGTCTATTGTCACGAAATAATATAAGATTGTTGCTAAAGAATCTGGTATTATTCGTTAACATTAATGTTTTCTCAATGTTCCTTTAATCGTCTGAGAGAGAGGTAATGTTTTGTATTGGAATGAGTTAATAAAGGTAGAAATTGTTTTTGTTCTTACATTTTACATTTATTATAAAATTGTAACAGCCGGGTGTATGTGCGTATTTTCAAGATACCTACTACAAAAAAGGTTACAATCATGGTGTTAAAATTTTGTGCACTTATTATCTATATTGTTAAATCACCGATATTTTTTCTTTGTAACCTTATTTAAACGTATTGAACCGTTTTTAATGACTTTCACTACTCCTAATTACAATATGTAATCCTGTTTTATTCATAGTTTCTGGCGTCGAATAATTATTTTTATGAACGTTCTATGAATTACAGCGGATGTTCAAATCAGTTATTTTAATTTTACTTACATTCTAAATATGTATTTTCAAATTCGTCTAACTTAATTATACTTCAAAACTGTGCATTTGGCAAGAACTCGAAAGGGTTAAACATTAGTTACTAAAACTATTTAGAATAAGACGTTACCGACTAAATCGTTCTAGTTTACAACTTCCTGCCAGTGTTGCGAATCAGTCCTTGACTATCGATATATGCTTACGACACTCGCGTAATATTCCCAAACACTTGACGTATTGTAGAGGTACACTTTGATTGAGCAACTCTATCGCTACGGCTCTGTTGTGATGCCGGTAAGTTATGTTAAGTGATGTTAGTATTATGCACTTTAAAAAGTGATTTTTTCAAGTGGGATTGGATGGCCAAATCTGAAACTATTAGCAATAGGTAAAAATACTCAAAGGAGTCTCGGGCCCGATTTTTATGAAAACGAAAACTTCAACTTTAAAAATTATTGTTCCTAGTTTGGAATCAAACCAAAACCGTTGACTTTGGAAAAAAAACAGTATTATTACACCATCCGACAGTGTCGCTATTAAGGATCTAATTCTGGAAAGTAATGACATGAATTGAATTGAATGAATTCGAATTTTCTTCTTCTTCCTAGCCTTATATCCCGTCGTGTGACGTTGTCCGCTTTCCTGCTCTTTTGTCTTGTCTTCAATCTATCCCTGGCATCTTCTTCTGTGAGATCGCAGCTCGTCACAATCCGCATCATTTAAGTCTAAACAAAAGATTATCTGCTGTATACAAATCCCATCCTCAATTTTTAACCCTCATCAAGCCCAATAAAAACTTACACTTATCGACGATTCCTTGATCATGTTCATTACAAGATTCCGAGGTTTATCGATAAACGAAACCATCGTTAGTTCTACAGCCCTTTCGCCAAGTTGAGGGTTGGGTTGTTTGTGGAATTCAATCTCTCAACTCCCATCGACTAAATAATAATTAAGACTTAGCTTTAGTACAATAGAAACATATACCGAAGGCTCTTCGCAGCTCGGTCAAGATCCTCTATGAAAAGCCAGAGGTACGAGCCACACATGTGAGGCTAGACTGCCATTGAGATACTTTGATTTCATAGTCACCCTGTATTTAATCACATGTATTACAAAATAGATAACGTGAAGACTCCGTAAGATGTAGCCAATAATCTTTATTCCCGCCGGATTCTCACCAACTCCTCAATAACACAATTTTTAGTTCCTCGTCTCCCGGGCCCGCTACCCAACTGGTCTGAAGTCCATTCCAGCTAACGCCATTTTCCAATTGCTCTGAACAACTTTCGATATTGGTTATTAGAAGTTTGCCGCCCGGCTAAACTCAACCGCCATTTTTAGGGATCGGTAGCTGGTTGGAAAAACGCCAGGTCATAATCCTTCATATACAGGGTTACTCTTATAACTGTTACCAAAATTAAAAAGGCTTGTGTTTATCAATTTAAACAACGTTTTCTTTTGGGTAAGCATCGAAATTGCGTTTCTTTTTGTTTCTCCATACAAACTAACGTTTTGTATCGATGATCGATTTTAATAGAATGTTGACACGTTGTGTCGTACTAAGTCTCCACTCTCACCCTTATGTTTAATTGTTAACTAATCTGTGAATAACGATGTGGGTTTTTCAACTATCTTAAACTAAAATTAAGCAAATCTTGTTTTTCTGAAACATATTTTGAAACTGTTGTCTTGCCCAACAAATGAAAAAAAAAAGTTTTTTCGTGTTCAGGTTTTTTTTTGAAAAAATAAATTTTAAAAAAGCCTTGTTCTGACATTTACGAAAAAGAAATCAGCCTAATCGGCCAAGCCATTCTAGAGTTGTTGCGAGACACACGTCGTTAATTATTCTAAATTTTAGTATAAAACTTATTATTCAATAAGACTTCATGCCATCAAAAATTTTTTTACAAATACCGTGTACCGTTAAATACCGTGAAAATTATTGAAAAACTAAAATTTATTTAAGTCAGTGTAAGCAGAGTAAAAACTCTAGGTATAAGTATATATTATATTCCTTTACACAAGGTGTTAATGAAATAACGAAATAACGCAAAACCTTCTACAGGGTGATTCTGCTGCTCAATTTCTTCAATTTCTTCTATGGGGACAACATCGAAATTGCACAAAAAAAACACTTTCCCAGACTAAACCGTGACCAGCTGGCATCAGTTTATCATCAACGTAAAACATTTTTTTGAGTATTCGATGTTGGTCCCATAGAAAAAGTTGTTCAATTTGAGGACCAGAATCAACCCTAAAGAGGTTTCGCTTTATTTCATTAGCACCCTGTATATCGCTCGTATCTAAAACCATCGAGAATCACCGTGCTTCATCAGTTAATAATCCAGGATATCAAATAAATAAATGCCTTTGATAAAGCGAGCCGAGCATTTCAAAAAACTGAAAACCTGCCTGAATCCATCAAAAATAGGAAATTAAATATCACAGGCCGATACATTTTAGGCCGTTTTTTCTGTTTATTTATCGAGATATCAAATAACTGTGCCTCGGTTTGAGTTTAACATAGCGTATGAAAATAAAAATGGCGATGGTTTTTCGTACAGCGTGAGATAAAACTATGTTCCACAAATTAAAAAAATTATGACTGAAGTTTTAAATGTTATATTAGACAACATATACTGTCTGATTCTATGGTAGCTAAAGCAGTTGTGTTACAGAAATCAGAAACAACGATGATCGACCGCAACACCCAGACCTAAAACAATTTAGAAAAGTTATTTTTCTACATTAACCGACCGGGAATCGAACTGGTACCTCAGAGATAGTGACACCAAATCTGGTATGCTCGCATCTCGCCTACGGAGGTCGTCAATCAATTTGATTGCTTTATGGCCTCATATTCCATACAAACTAACGTTCTGTGAGTTCCTCATTTGACTCACGAACCTCCCTCTTACTGGGAACGGTTAGTTCTATGCATGACATTTTTAAGACCCTTGTTGTATAACTGTGTTCCACAATAAAGATTTATGATTATGATTATGATTATGAAAATTTATAGTATAATTAGTAGTGTTATTTCAATAGATAACACTACTAATTATACTTATATTAAATTATACTAATAGATACTTACAATTTTTTTTATCTTGTTTTGTGTTTTCTCGTAGGTTACGTATTAAATTCCTTTCTCGCATAATTCTGAAGTCTAACGCTGACGAAGTCACGAGCAAAAGCTAGTCTAATTTTAAGACTTGATTCCTAAAATTCCACCACAAAAATTCAGACTGCGCAAAAGCCTAACTGTTACTGCAACATCCCCCGGCCACTGGGGTTGTTAAAAATTCAGCTCTCGTCCCGTATCAATTAGACAGTTAAAAACTTTCCCTAAACACATTACCCCCTTTTTACATAGTAGGGTAATTCGGTTCTGGCGGAATAAAAACACAGACATTTTTAAATTTTGGCAGATGAGCAGAATGGTACGGGTACATCCTTACATTATTTACTAAGATTACAAAAAGTGCTTGTAGCTCAGTGGTGGCAGCGCTTTGGTAATGATAACCAAAGTTAAGCCACCTAGGACGCGGTTGTGATTGGATGGTGACCGTTCCAACCATATTTAGTGACATTGATCACAAGCATCCCCGTGCTTCGGAAGGCACGTTAAAAGTTGGTCACGGTTAATATCCCTTGATATTAGTCGTGATTCGTGAAGCCTATTCTGAGGTTTTAGGGCGGCTGAGGCTTTACTAAGTATCAAGATTTCAGGTTATGAGTAAATAATTGATTCCGTTTAAAAACTGAAATATCGGACGGCCGAACCACAAGGCACCAAATCCATACCTTTTAAAATTACATACATTTGCGAATTCATAAAACTCGCAAGGTCGGGAAATCAATTAAAACCATATCGAAACGGGAATCGAACTAATACCGTGACGACTCTAATTTAAACTTTTCGGAGTTTTCGGACGGGGGCGGCGAATATTATTGCGCCCTGATACCGGTAATAACTTCGTATGATTTTATGGGTCTCTGGGCAATTATAAGAACCGTAATTTTTAAAAGGTCTCACTTTATTATTAAACTACCTCCTGTTATGAGATGATTTCAAACTCTAAATAAGACTAAGAAAAATTGATTAGTTATAAACTAAGAAAAATACATGAAACGTTGTTTTTAAGTGTTTTTCTTAAAGAAAAATCTTTAGAAATGTGTCAAAAAGGTTTCTAGCATTTGTCGGACTTTGGTGGTATAAAAAGGGTCAAAATAGCTTGTCATTATCTTTTTTTTTATTAACATAAGTTTAGGGCGATCTTTACTTCTCATTAATATTTGGACGTCGCAATAACATTTTGTATCCATTTTTATCTGAGTCCAAAAAAGCACCCTGATTTTAACCATAATATTTAGGTATTCTGTGAAGGAACTAAACACTAAATATTATAATGGCAACATTTGCTTTTATTATCCTGCAGGCGCTGTCCATTTCAATATTGGCTCACTTTATTCAAAATACGAGACATAAAACTCGATAAATTATTGTCTTGTGGAAAGCAGGTCATCTAATCTTGTAAAAACATGGCGGTGGGCATGTTTAGCTCTGAAAAACAACACGAAGAAAATAGAAGTCATTTACAATGGACAGAAAAAGTAGAAAACGTGCTGTTTATGAAGCTAAGTGCTTTTGCTTTTGTTAGGAACAAGTGACAGAGAGAAGGGAATGTTTATTTTTATTAGCTAGAATAAGATTGCTATAAAATGTTTGTTTTATTCGATTAGCAAGGCAATATTTTATTAAAATTGGTACAAAGAAAATGGTTATTATGGTAGATTCTCGACTATCTGTTTTTCCTTTATTATGTTAGGAATTAAACATTTAAAAAAAACTATTAAAATACTACAATAAAACAAAACAAACACAAACTAAACTAACTAACATAACTGTCACGTAATTTTTTGTCACGGTTATGCCTTTATCTTTACCGCTGTAGATAAATACGATAAATTGCTGTTTTTGAATTTGTTTTTGTTTTTCTTTAGTTTTATACTGTCACCCGTATTGTTGTTGTAAAGGCATTCATAGCAGATATTTTGTATTTAATTCAAATTTTCTAGCCGTCTCTCCTGACTCCTTTCTCTCTCCCTCTTTTTCCAATAACAGTCAGCACACACCTGATCAAATCGTGCTTGCAATCAGTGATATTGATTGTAAGTGGCATTGCTAATACTATTTTTAGGCGCTCATAATGTCGATTGGAATTTAAATTATGTACATACTAATGCATAATAAGCAAATACTACATGAGATGTCATTTATCTTTTTTTTCTTAAACTTAACAGGTACTGGGAAATAGATTAACTTATCACAGGCACTAAAATAATTTAAAAAACACATGTTTTACTTCACATAAGTTTCAATTCTAAATTATCTCTATGTAAGTACTCTAAAATCGTATCATTCTATTCTTTTTCTGTGTGCGTAGAAACCTCAAAACAACATCCCAAATGAAAAATATCCAAAACAATATAAATTACTACCTAGATAAAACGCAAGTACCCATCCATGCGAATTCAGTGGGCATTATTTTCTCGTTTCCCGCTAATATTCTGTTAACGCAAAGAAATATTGTACAATGAGTTATAATTCTGTGAGTTATATAAATCACGCTTGGGCGGTAATGTCTAACGTGGATACGTTATCATAAAGAGGACATGGTATATTTTTTTGTCATAAATACTAAGTAAGTATTATCTTCATCAGTGTAAAATCATACAACTTAAATGTGCACAAAAATATGTCTCTACACATTGGGTTCAACCAACTTTTTTCAAATTAAAATCATTCAATAGTTATTAGGCAGAACAATGAATCATATCTCGACGTACCGCGGTGGTAGAACTTGACACGATTTCGCCTGACCAGCTCGATACCCTGATGGCACAGAACTTCTGACGTCCAACAGCTTTTCTTTGTTTCGGATAGAAAGGCAAGTTGGGGAGCGCCTTTCAAGTGCTTACTCAGTCGCATATAAAAATCCGGTCAAGTGCAAGTCTGACTCGCACACCGAGGGTTTTGTACAAACTTCTAGGTACGTTAATATATTTTTCGTCCGTCACAGAAAACGAAAAATATTTTTGTAATGGAACTACAAATTTACGGTTTTCGGATTTTCCATCAACTTGTGCTATAAAATATTGCTTCCTGCCAAATTTTAATGTTTCTAGGTAAACGGAAAGTACCCTTTGGGTTTTGAGTCCCTGCCTAGTCAGATTATGTGGCATAAAAAGCCGTATCTTTTGAATGCGTCGACTTAGTTTTTTTTTTATACCTCCGCGCGTTACTCACAAAAGGGATCTTGATAGACAGACAGACAACGAAGTTAACATTTAAAGGTTATATTTTTCCCTTCTGGTGCGGAACCCGCTCGGGAACTATCTCAGTGTCATTGTCAACATACTTATTAATAATACTCTATTACTATAATATAATACTGTGCGTCTTAGGTGACTGCGTCTTGCAGTCGCAGCATAGGTACGCTCAAGCGGTAGTAATTTAAAGAATTTAAAATAAATATTACGATTTGGACATCACACACAAATAGTAGATAAAGAAAACATTCCTATTTTTTTCTACAATAAAAATAACCAATTCAGCAGCGTATCCTCATTATGCACTACTCTGTGACGCAAAATACGTTTCCGCGGCGGCACATTGCGTCTGAAGATATATGTGGAGGTGTTCTCATATAAATCTGTCGTTTGTTTCCCTAAATTTATATAATTTTAATTCCCACTTTTCGACAAGGCGTGTTTTTTTTTGTAAACAGCCATTCTTTGGGGCGGAATTGCCCTTTTTGAATTTTTGCGAGGGACTATAAAGTTTATTTTAAGATTTACCCAATTGTCTACGGTTTAAGATTTAGACATAGGAGTTTAGAAGGCTATACTGGTTGTTAAAAAAGTATCAGCCAAATTTAAGGTCTTATCGCTAAAAGCAATCTCTTCTAGACAACTTTCGGGCAGAGAACATCTCTACAGTCCGTACAGCTTTGGTTGGAGAATATTGCAAACCAACTTGGTAGGTCTTTTTACAAATATAACTAATATTTAAAAAAACGAACTGTAAAAACCGGCTAATCTGGAAGTCACTGGGGGAGGCCTATGTTCAGCAGTGGACGTCCTATGGCTGAAATGATGATGATGATGATGATGAAGTCCAACAAGGTTTTTGTGATGAATAGTTAATTAACAAAGTAAGAAACTATTTTGTATCTATCTTATTTTTGAATGAATAATTTTGTTAAAAAGAACTGTGAAGTCAAGATTATCAACAAAATTGGCCCCGTAAAGGGAAACGGACGTGCTTACACGTTTAGTGATATTAATAATTATTGTGTTTTTATTGTAGGCTTTCTATCTTTATAACTTGCTTCTCTAGTGTAATTAGGTAAATATAGATTTGAAAAACTATTATATATCTGCGTGGACTAATAAAACGCACAGACTTGAATTTGATTTATGTAAATTAGATAATTTAAATCGAAATAGTTGATTTATTAATTTTACTATGCAGCGTTAAATCAAATTTATTCTCTAATTTGCAGTCGCGCGGTCAACGACCGAATTGGGGTCGTTACATACTACCTACCCGCTGGTCTATGTGCGATTGCGAAAACTGACAACTTGATACCAATATTTCGACAGACTTCCAATGATTACACTATCAAGCCAAACCCAAACTTTGCGAAGTTTTTGATATGGTGATAACACGGGGAGAGAGAGAGAGACATACTTAATACTTACCTGTTTACTATAAGTATGATATCCATGCCCCCTAGCATAAGCACCAAAACACGAATGATATACTGCTCATGCTCATCACAGATACAAAGATTTGCCCCTTGCGGGATTCGACCCGCTTTTGTGGTAGTCGCGAACCACGAACCGTAGTGGTTTAATTGGTTGGCTTGGCGATCAAACTGCAGATTGTGGGTCCTAAGACTGAGACTGAGACTGGTGCTCTTTCAGACAAGAGAGAAGTGACATTTAACTGTTTTAACTGTACCAAAAAGGAGCGTAATTGCAGATCAAAGCAAAGCTACATGCTTCGTACATTTTTTATTATACAATCGGATTTAAAAAATCGATCGATTCCTGATGACGGCACGGCGAAATGTCTTTATTCTGTCGCCAAATTGTCAGTATTGCAGTAGTTTTTTTTTCTCTTTTTATAGTATGCACGTCTTGTGCGTCAGTCAGGACAATAGGTCAAAAGGATGGGAAACGTTGAGGAAATCAAAAGTATGGATTCTTAACTATATACGTCAGAGATACATACTGTAACTTAAGGTATCTCTAATGTATTATGTATGAGCGTAATGTTTTTAGGGTTAGGTTGTTTGTGCGTTTGTTTTCTTCACCATTCCATAACCTAAGCCACTTACGCAGAATTTATTTAATCTAGATTATCTGTCTCTTTCAACTCCAAAGAAACTGACAGACAAAGAATGACATTTTAAAGGCATAAGAGATTAAGAAGGATGTGCTGTAAGGGCCCAAAATCTAAATTATAGTGCTTTGGAAGTGCTAAAATCAATAAAAATAAAACGAAACTAACTTAAAATATTTTATAGAAAAATTGATAATTTATGTTCCAAGTCCACTGTTACAGGATTCACAATAATTTTACGAGCTTAGCACAAATTTGACTTATGCGCTCCGGATTCCCGCGGAAGAGTTTATGGGCCCCGCTGAGAAATTGTTTTATTTGCTTATTCGGCTGAATGTAGCAGTATTGAAGATCGTTCGGCCATTTTCGAGGTTTGGCGTTCGGCGAAATTTTCAGTGCCAAGGTTTAGACTTTTAGAGTAGAGATTTCCGGGACGAATTTAGTTATGGAGTGGCAAATTCTAGAGATAAAGTGTTTATTTGTGATTACTATGGTGCACGTATATTTGCCACTGGGCAGAAACCCGCAACTGACCACAGATAACAAGCTTATGATCTTTAAGGCCTTAAAACCGATATGGAGCTACGGAATTTAGCTGTGGGGCTCCGCCTGTGATTCTAATCTCCATAATTCAAAGAGCCCAGAACAACATCCCGAAGCAGATATCTGACGCCACTTGGTTCATAAAGAACTCGGAAGGCCATGAACTTCAAAATGCCTAGTAAAAGAGATGAAAGCATTCTCGAACAAATATAAATTCAGACTGGCAAATCACCCAAATCGGCTGGTCATTCATCTTTCAAACAGACTGGCCAAACCGTCTCAGGAGGCGCAAAATCCTACACCCTGGCAGCCTATAGGCCGAATGCTTCCTTCCTAAAGGGTTATCCAGGCAATAGCGCCTACTTAAATTTATACCGCAAAAGCCATGATTTGTCAGGTATACTTATTACTTTGTTAGGCTCATAGTGTAATGGTACATGACGAACACTTGCTCGCTAAACACGGTAGTTGCAACATCTCTTTTTTATGAAATAAGTATTAACTTAAATGGTAGTTTTTCTACCCGCACCATTATATGGGTTGCACTTACACCTGATAAAACTCGTGCAACTCATCTGCTTATAGTCGACTCGACTCGTTACAAGATCTGAAAAACTATGGAGCATGTTAACAAAAGAAATTCGACAGTTTTTGAAGTAAAGTCTTAAAGACTCGTAACTCAGACTCCTGGAACTAGGACTCAGATGCTTTGTAGTCCGTTCCTTTATTTGGAATGTTTCGGATCTTTAGCACGAGCCCCTAACATGACTGGTTTTTGATATTTGTTTAATTACAAGAATTAACATAATAATCAGGTTTTACGCTTTCTTCTGCAGACACCTTAACAAAACTGGTACGGTAAAGATAGAACTGACAATAATTGTAATCGCATAAAAATATATTTGTGTTTTCACTATGAATAACTATAATCCGAATTATTTCCTTTATTAGCGCTGTACTTTAATACGGTCTTACCAGTAGCCAAAAAGATTTTAGGAAACGCTAAGCTTGAACTATTTTTGCCTCCTATCCTAGTCCTACCGTAATAAATAAATAAATAAGTAATAAATTAATTTTGGACAACATCACATACATCGCTCTGATCCTAAGGTAGTTACTAAAGCTCTTGTCTTATAAAAATCAGAAATAACGACGGTACCACAACACTCAGACCACAGACACAGATAACATAGAAAAGTTCGTTTTCTATTAACCCGACCGAAATTCGAACCCAGGACCTCAGAGATAGCGACACCAAGTCCAGCTTACTCGCCTCGGCTACGGAAGGTCGTTGTTTTCATCATTTTTTCCCTACGACTGCTTCGGGACCATTTGTGGGTAGCGCCGATATGAAAGGAAACATTTTTTTTAAAGAAACATGGGAAGAAACATCTTAAATAATTGAGCCTTCCATCCGATTCGACCTATAATCCTTTCCTAGACAGGCTAGTTTCCTATGTCAAAAAAAAATTATTCTATTAGTCCGTCAGTTAGATTATCAAAAAATATTGGACTCATATTTTGTTTTTGAATTGCCTTGAAATATGGCTAAACTAATATGTTACACATATAATAAATTAATAATATTCATGCCTACCTCGTGACGATATTTCATTCTAAATCTGTTACAGTGGACACGTGTTTGTACTTTACTTATTACTTAAATTACACCTCGTTTTTATGAGCAAAACGTGAACATTATTTATGTTATTAATTAGAACAATTTATAAATAAATATGTTCATAATACTTGTATATTAACACAGGTGTTAAGTTAGACTATATGTTAGTAAGGTGAGGCATTATACGTAATGGGAGACAGGTGAGAGTTAAATGACTTATGTGGTTACATACCTCTAGAGGTCGTCAAGTTGTTCGTGAAGAGAATGAAATGAATAGAAGAGAAAATAAATAGTTCGAACTTCATCATTCATTCAACCGCAGCTGAATGGACTAGCAGTCGCCAGGATATCGAAAGATCGTAAGTTCACATCTGACCAGAGGCAGTTGTCTTTTTTTCAAGTAAAATTTTATTATATCTGGGAATTGATGCAAGTATTTTTTAGTTAATGTTAGTTATAAAACTGTATGAAGTTTTTGCTAGCATGGTGACAGATAACATTCAACGCAAAGGGATTCTGTACTATACAGACAGCAGCACTTCAAACAACCACAAAACGTCAAATTTTCTCAATTAATATTGATCTTTAAACGTTGGACATAAAGTTGAAAATCAATTCAGTGACCTTTAACTTTTTGGGTAGGTTGACATAGTCTCGGTCAATATAAATGGAAAAACCTTTTAAAGTTGTCTGTCATAAAACATCGAGTGCGTAGATTAATAGTTTTACTTAAACAAAAAAAAAAACAATAATTTCGAAGATTTTCTGAGTCATCATCATCATCATTTCAGTCATAAGACGTCCACTGCTGAACACGGGCCTCCGCTAATGACCTATCATCGGGGGGGATTTCGCACGAAGACGCTGCTACTCGTCTCGTGCTACAGGAATTAGTCGCCTCTTACGACACGCCTCCTGTTGGCAGCGGGGAAGTGTATTCTTTACGGCCGTCCCCGCACGGAATTTTCTGTATAGATTCCCTTTATTAACGTACACATATTCCTAGGCAAACATACTCAGTGCCGTAAACACAGTGATCGGCGACCGGTAATGGAGCCATATCGGGCCCCGGAAACGTCCACGCATGTCGACGGCCGGATCTGATCTATCGCAGACATCGCAGTTCGACTCCCGTGCTGGGGATTACTAGATTATATGACTGTAATTCGAGATTCGAAAACATAATTATATGCGGTTATTAGTTTAGTCGAAAAATTTCAGATTCTGGAAATAAAACACGAACGAGAAAACGTTTTAGAATATGCCGTTTGTAGAATTTGGCAATCATAGAATCTGGCGTTTTAAACTCGTCTGTCATTTCCAGAATCTGACATTTGTCGATTAAAGATGGCTGGAGTGTTTTCAATAAAGACATGAAGAACTGCGATCTCACTGAAGAAGATGCCCAGGATAGACCGAATTACAGAACGAGCCGGAAAGCGGTCCCCGTCATAAGATGTGAAACGTGATATTCGGCTGCCCCATTTCAACACTTACTACCTAAGTGTCCGCATGAGTAGTTTCATAAACATTTTCTTATCTCTAGGCTCCTACTAGGTTTTGGTCTGGATAAGTTGGTAAATAGGTGCCTAAATGATAAATTTGACCATATCAAAACCCAGTAAGACCTTTTAAGCAGAGTTTTGAAATGGTATTTTAGCTCTGCTTTTTTTAAGATAGTTAATTTCAAAGTCAGTAAGGCTTATAAAACTTGCACTATTCAATTTCAAAAGAAAGCTAATTTTTTCACGATTTTTAAATACAAACATGTTATCAAATTCTCTATACTTTTGGAAGGCTAGCATGAAACACGTTTTGTGCTCTCCTGTGTTATGCCAAACACACTTGCCATGTGGGGACGACCGTAAATAATACACTTCCCCATCGCCAACAGGAGGCGTGTCGTAAGAGGCGACTGATTACTGTAGCACGAGACGGGCAGCAGCGTCTGCGTGCAAAATGTTATAAAAAACTGCGCTCGCCAACCCGCCTGCCAAGGCGAGTATTGGCAATTCCCTCGATGAAAGTCATTAGGGGAGGCCTGTGTTCAGCAGTGGAATTCATATGGCTGAAATGATGACGATGAAACACACTTACTAGGTTTTGAAATTGGGCAGGCGATATGCTAGGAACAAGAAAAATATTCCCTTGAGTTAATAAAAAAAATGTTTTAATCTAAATGAAGACTAATGACTACATTACGACGATAAAGAAGTGAACTTTAAATTAAATTGTCATTAATTGGTACTTGGCTTCTAAATGTATTTTTACTTAAACAATCGACATGTAAAACATATTCCAATGTCTACCTAAAGATAAGTTTCAGTAGTGCATTATCGTCGGCTACAGTATTGTGAAGTTTTGCAGTCAGTGCGGGTCGGTTGATTGCTTGCTATGTCTCGTAACCGCAATGAACGTATTTATTTCTTTAGACAGGTGAGAATGATTTATTGTTAGTTATTGCTTTTGTTTCTATAATTGTTTCATTTTCATTGTAGATTTAAAATTAAATCAATTATTTATGCTATTAATAACTTCGTACATTGGACATAAAACCTGTCGGTACCTAGCTACTCCTAGCTCATCTTTAACTGTCCATTTCATTGACTAATAGAGGCAGTGTTAATGACCGGATGTGATTGGAAACCTTTTTTTTAAACGGTTCGGTGAAACTGTATAAACGGAACTTTTTGAAAAAGGTTATCAAAGAACCGGTTTTCAAAACGTTTCTTTTTTTTCAATATAACTTTTTTTTTTGCTTTTTATGATAGAACACACGTGTTACGGTGGTTAATTGATATTTTTATAGTTTCTGAGCTGGTGGTTTTATGAGTTATAATAATGAACCGGTTTACTTAGGTTCGAAATATTGCTCCTATTTGGTTCCGTACCAAAACGGAAATTTTACATAAAACAGAGGTTTACTCTTAGGTTTTACCCTAATAAATCTGGTTAATTTTAAACCAGTTTCAAGCTCTGCTGGCAACCCTTTGGTTATAATTAACATTAAAACTGTTGTCTGGACGAATGTTTAATTAATTAAGAATTATAATCCTCGTATTACAAGGTACCAGACATTCATGGGGTGCCTCCCAGAATACCCAGACAGGAGCAAATTTAGATTAGTTTGACCCAAACCAGAAATTAAACCTGGTATGCCTAAACCCTTTGCGTTCAAGTCAAATTACCACACTCGGTACTACCGTAATCAGAACTTTTTATCGGGTTTGGTTGGATATAATATTAATTACTCAAAATGTATAGTGCTTTGAATAAATGACATAAAACTGGTCTTCTTGACTTAATTTAAGTACGTTAGTTTGATATTGTCAAGTAGTAACTACAAAAGCAATAAATCGGTTTTAAAACAAAAGTCTGGTTCAATTCAGTGACTGAGCCATCTTATAAGAGTGTTTTTTTTTGTCTATAATATCGATGTTGGACTCATGGAAAAATGTTGTTGTTGTTGTACTTGTATTGGGGCAAGTGAGTGTGAGTGAGAAAATAATCACAAACATCAAATACTCGTTGACAAAATGTCGTATATCAGAGCCTATCATATCAGCCTTTGTTCAGAATTTCAACTTGATTATGTAAATAAAACTAAATATTACATGTTCACCCTGAAATTCTGAACAAAGGCTATGAACACGACATTTCGTCAACGAGTATTTGTTGTTTGTAATTATTTTCTCTATCGATTAACGTATGTTTCTTATGTGTCCACAAAAACAACGTTATTTAAGGTTACTTACAACTTGAGGTATGCCAACTAGGTTCGATGCCTTTTGATGCGCTTTATCTTCGTAATTTTTCGTTTGATTGCCAAAAGACTAAGGGCCAAATATTTTTTGATAATCTAACCGACGGACTAAATAGAAAAACATTTTTTTGACCCAGGAAACTAGCCTGTTACTTAGGTGTTGTAGTTTAGAATTAGGTGTAGGTTTTATATTTAATAAATTAACATGAACATTTATTTTTATCAAGAAAAATAAAATGAGACATTAACATTAATAAGATAATTAATACCAAAATAATCGAAAATATTGCAGGAATAACAGAAAACGTCGCATACAGTTGACATAATAACTAAATGCGTTGGTTTTCCCTTAGCGTAGGTACTTGTTGTATTAGTACCATCATTTAGATAATGTTTGAAGGAAGGTTTCTGTTTTATAGATAACTCATTAATACATACCAAAGGTACAGTAAATAATTGTATAGAATTAAAGATACGTATGAAGATACAGTACAATGTGAGCGGTCTTATCACACAGTTTCCATGTAATGAAAATAATACGGTGAATATGAAATTGTGTATTTTCTTGGAAGTGTATAAATACACTTTATAAATACACTTACATGAAAATGTACAGTCAACGGCAGGTCAAGCTACCCAAAAAGTTAAATGTTATTCAACCGATTTTCAACTTTGAGTTCGACACAATATCAATTGAGAAAATATGACGTTTGTGGTAGGTTGATGAGCTGTTGTCTGTCCTTCATAAAGCACAACAATTAGGCGCACGGCACGGCAGCTGTTTGAGCTGCCTTCGTCTGTCAGCCAGGGTAGCCAGCGCGTAAAATAATCAATCAATAATAATCAGCTAAGTTATTTAACTGTTCTTTCTAGGGGTTCGTGCTTTTCACCATCATGGCCCAGTCAGTGAGCACTGGAATCTATTTAGGTTTTCCCGCCATTCTCAATCCTGCCTTATTGGATCCTGACTCTACTGACATTAGAGCCACTTCAAGCGACGCTTCATGGCTCGGTAAGATAGTTCCAAAACTTTAGTTTTAAAAAAACCATTGATGACACAAGCACTCTTCACAAAACGACATTAATATCATTAGAATTAAAAAATTGTAATAGTCCAGCATTACTGACTAAATCCTTGTTATTTTTCCAGCATCAGTCCTTGGATACGGCGGACTTGTTGGCTTCTTCATCCTATCGCCAATAATGCAAATATTCGGACGCAAAACAGTGCACATCTTCAAGAACACCTTGACATTAATCAGTTGGATAATTTTCTACTATGCCCAATCCTTACTATCTTTATACATAGCTAGAACCATCCAAGGTTTAACCATGGGAGGGATTTACATCAACGTTATCCTAATCGGAGAATACGCAAGTCCTGATCGCAGAGGATATTTCACGGCGTTCCAGAAAGCATCTCTATCACTTGGTACACTTATCTGCCATTCCATGACTTTTTTGTTAACATGGAGACAAGTGGCTGCAATCGCCATAATTCCGTCAGCATTGGGCACGCTTTTAACATTTTTGTGGCCAGAATCACCATTTTTCCTAGCCATGAAGGGACGTTACGAAGAATGTGAAAAATCATTCCATTGGTTAAACGGTACGCTAACCAGAAACAATGAACTGAAAGAGTTGATATCCACACAAAAAGAAAAAGCTGAAAACGAAAAATCTGAAGAACGTTTGAGTCTTAGTAGATTATGGAAATTAGGTTTAAGCCGCGAATTCATAAGGGCATTCTTAATAGTAGCCATCTTGTCGATAACAATAGATTTGTGTGGCCGGAACTATTTCAAAGCGTACATAGTTCAGATAATGACTGATTTAACAGGTAACAAAAACACTGGATGGTATATTTCTTTAGTATCAGATTGTTTAGTAATTATTGCACTGTTATTATCAAGCTTTGCTGTTAAGTGGTATAGGAGAAGAAGACTTCTGTTTACTGGTGGTGTTTTAGCAGTATTTATTCTTTATATGATAAGTCTCCTTTTATATTTAAAAAACAGTCGCGGTGTTAACATATCATCTTGGGTTAGTCCTTGCTTGGTTCTATTAATGAATTTTATAGTCCACATTTGTGTGAGCCCAGTGGCTTTTGCTATTATAGGCGAGATATTTCCTTTACATTTAAAAGGTCTAGGTTCTTGTATGAGTGGGCTTGTTTTAACAGCATCCTATGGTACAGTGTTGAAATTAACACCAGTTCTAATGGAAAGTATTGGTTTGGAAGGTGCGTATGTTATTTATGGATCTGGATTAGTTTTTTGTTTAGTTTTATTACATTTTATTTTGCCCGAAACTAAAGATAAGACTTTGTTAGAAATAGAAAATAGATTAAGCGGAAGTAAAGGAAGAGTAGCGACAAACGACAAAGGTTTATTAGATGTTAGTTGTTAATTTTTTTTGCCGTCGTATCTGGAATCGTACTGTAGTAAGCCTTTATATGTGTTACTGAATGGCCTACCCTAGCCTAACTTTAACCCTCAATTAAATAAAAATAAACCTTTTTAACTTTAGTCATCATTAACGCTACTAAAGGCGCGCCACTGACCTACAAGCAACTTAAGGCGAGTGGTGCCCCTAAATTAGAAACTCGACGCGTGTTAGTACGAATATCGCACGAAAACTCATTTAAATATGGTTTATAACAGCGTGTAATGAAACGTGGCTGTTACGACAATCGCTGCGACTTTAGTCTTTACCTAAGTAGAGAAAATTGCGGAAAAAAACACATTACGTATGGACGCAATGGTTCGCTTAAAAAACCCTATGCTCAGTTTATAGCTATCAAGTTGACCTGTCAATCGACGTGTAAACGAATTAAAATAGTCAAGCGGTAAAAAGAAGACAGAGAATTAGCATCTACTTTCGTTGTTTTTGATGATTTAAAAAAGTCTCCTAAATTATAAGTACTTACTAGAAACAAATGTTATGCTCAAAGTTTTGTGTATGTTTTGACATTTCTTCATATATATATTTTTGAATATTTTTCTGACAATTTGGGCTTAAGTAGTACCTAAGCTTTTGAAACCACAGGCTTACAGTTACATTTGGCGACACTTACGAAACTTTTTAATAGCCCTTCTGATACGTAGGTCACACTATAAGTTTTGCGGAACTTAAAAAAACAACATATTATAACCAAAATATTATGTTAATTGCTTTTCAAAATACTCTCCTTTACATTTTAAACATTTTTTCATGCGATCGAACCATTTTTTAAAACAGGAGGACCACAGATCTGAAGGCATGTTTTCTACGTGCTGATTGAACGCTATCACTGCCTCTTCGGAGTTGGTAAAAGTAAAACCTCTCATCAAATCTTTGATTTTGGGGAAAATACAGAAATCACAGGGTACTAGGTCGGGGCTATGCGCAGGATGGGTGACGAGTTGTACTTTTTCGGAAGCAAAAAATGACTTTGTTTTGTTGGCCGTGTGTGAAGAAGCGTTGTCATGATGTAGGAGAACGCGGCTTTTGGGTCGTCTTTCGCGAACTTTTTTTAACACCATGGGTAAACAAATGGTAGAACACTCGGCATTAACACTCTTTTGATCTTCAAGTGGAATTGTACAAATGGGACCCGTAGCTGAGAAAAAAACGCGATCATTTTTTTACCAACGTTTCTCGCCTGCATCACTTTTGTTGGCCTGTTCTCATTTTCAAACCCATTCACAAGATTGCTGTTTTTTTTCGGGTTCAAAACAATAAATCCACGTTTCGTCTCCTGTGAAAACGTCATAAACAGCATTAGAATGTCCGTGGTCGTACTTCAATAGCATCTGTGAGCACCATTCCACGCGAACAGCAAAGTTTCCGAACTTTCAATTCTTCGTGTAAAATTTTCTGAATTTGGCTCATACCAATCCCCAATAGTCCTCGAATTGTCTCATAGGTTAATCCGCGGGTTTTCTTCAATCAGCCGCTTAACAGTAGCCAGATTATTTTCGTTGACGGCAGCTGAAGGCCGCCTTTCACGAAATTCGTCATGTAAAGAAACTCGACCTCTCTCAAATTCAGCCAACCATCGCCTCACTGTGCTCAAACAAGGTGCTTCTCTCCAAGCATTTTGAAGACGAGCGGCACAGTCTTGCGGAGAGAGAGAACTTTTAAAATCATAAAAAATCATCGCTCTAAAATCTTTTCGACTTAATTCTATTTTCGTTGCGTACCTACGTAGAACTTTGATGTGTGATAAAAAACAATTGACAAATCATTTCCCGCCAATTGTTTTTTTTATTACTAAGAAGGTTGCAACGTTTAAAAAATATAACATTCGAAATTCAAATAGTTCTGATTAGCTAGAAGTGAAAACTTTTAGTGTGCCCCATGTATTACAATTGCGAAAGTTTGTGAGTATGGATGTATGGATCTTTGTTATTCTTTCACACAAAACTACTTAATGGATTTTGATGAAATTTTGCATACTGATAGACCATGGCCGGGATTAACACATAGGACACTTTTTATCCGGGTAAGGTCAATGCAGACGAAGTCGCAGGCAAAAGTTATAGAATAATTGTGCTAAAAGATTGACAACCGATACTTACACACTCCGGTACATCTAAAGGTGCTCGAACAAGTTACTAAAGTATCTGAACTCGCAAAGATTACACAAAGGAGTCCCAACACTCCCAACTCTGTACCCAGGGGAACTTCGCACTCATTACAAGTTATCTGAGAAAACGTTTTTATATTGAGTCTCGTTATTATCCAACTTTTGGAACCGTTTCGATGTTTTTCGCGTAGGTGCCCATTTATCATGATGTTTTTGGACATGGTACGAAATATTTATCTACGAAATCTCAGGAATTAATAAGTAATTTTGGATTTCGAAGAAATAATGTTATAAATATCAAGCTCGGAGGTATAATATGGGGTTAACCGAAAAAAATAGAATTAGTCCGTGGCTTCGCTCGTGAGATACAGTCTGTTTTGCCAATTAACACAATCTTTGTAACACATCAAGTCTGATCAAAATCTGTCCAGTAGGTTTGCGTGATGGTTGACTATGGTCATTGGTATGTCGTCTGAGTGTGGAGAGTAAGAAAACTAGGCTAGGTCGTCTAAATAAATGAATAAATAATAAATTGTTTCAATCACACCAATCTAGAGCCCCGAACAAGCAAAGCCTGTGTTATGGCTACTAGATAACAGATAAACATAGGTACTTAATAAATATGTTTATCCATGATTTAGGTACAAATGCTCGTGGTCATTACAGAACATCATAACATTTTCCCTTCATAGTAATGCCCTGTCCTTAGGATTCAAACCCGCAACCGTTCGGCTTTATAGTTTGGAGCGCGAACTACTACACCTATGAAGCAAATACCATATAAGAGTAGAAATGTCATTTTGTTCCACGATAAGTTCTGAACTTATCGTGGAACAAAGTTCATCATTATTTAATCTGTGACTGTATTGTTTTTGTATGGGCGAGAGTTAACAGGACTTGTCAGTTCATACTAAATGTATGTGACAAAACACTAACATGTGAGAAAGTCGGTTCATATTGCTGCTCGATGACTAAACCAGATCGTCAAAGAGCTTAAACAAAATAAATACTGATATTCCCTTAGTAAGGTTCAATCAGTAGCTAAAGACTAGTAGTGGACAAGTTTTACATCTAACGCTAGGGTCTTGCAGATGGCAGAAACTAATAGGGAGCTCATGTGTACGATCAAGAAAAGGAAATTTGCCTTTTTCGGACATTTGCAGAGGTGCGCCGTATGAATTCCCAAAACTGATTCTAGAGGGAAAAAGAGCCCCAGGAAGTCAAAGACGCAAATGGTTTGACGACATCAAAAATTGGATGGGCCTCTGCTACCCCGAAATCAAAGACCTAGCCAGCGACAGCCCCTTGTTTTGACATACTGTTCTCCAAACTTCGTTAGAAGATGGCACTCAGTATGATAAGTAGTGCGCGAACCGGTCTACCCATTAGTTGTGGCTTCGAAGCCCGCAAGTGACGAATTTTTGTGTGATAACTTGATAAACAATATCATTTGTGCCTGCCTCATGGATATTTATAAAATTATTTAAGTATGTTTATAGCTGCCAATGAAAAAACTTTGCTTAGTTTTGGGGCTAGATAATTTATGTGATTGTTAAAAAAACCTAATACAGTAACTATCTAAACCCCTTAAAAATTCTCTAAGTAGTTTAGTTAAAAGTACTAGTACTTACAAATATAAAATTATGTATAGTTAAGTTATAATTTGTTTAATTAAACTTTGAAGCAATTAGTTGTTAAGCCTCTTTAATCAGTTTAAAATTGTTAAGTAATTTATTTAGTTTTAAAGATAAGTGTAAGTAATAATAGAATCGAAATGTCATCAGACCACCACCAGCACAGCACTATTTAAGGTATTAAGTACCCCAAATATTGCTGTTATGGTGGTGGTCTACACATCAAGCACATACCCTTTTATAGAAGATAGAAGCAACTTAACTTTCAACTTAAAACCATAGAAAATCTACTTAATGGAACTTTTGTCATCATCATCATTTCAGCCATAGGACGTCCACTAACATAGATATTGTAAAAACAAAACACATCTCGATAATAAACCGCTGACCAGCTGACATAAGTTTGAATTTTTTTTTTAAGAATACTATGTTGGTACTTTTGAAAAAGTTGTTGTTATTTGAGCAGTACACTCACCCCTTAAAATTTACTTTCACGTTTTTTCTTTTTATTTATTTAACTTTTAATCATTAATGACTTAATTAGGTAGTGTACCGTTAAAATATCAGTCTAAGAAATGCACAAATAGGCTTGCTGTCTTTAGCATAGCTGCCCAGGCTCATCAAAAGGTAAGTAATGTATGTGCCTGATAAAAAACTACCACAACTAGGGTATAAAGTTTATATTCAGATTTGGGTTGGCTGCGGTCCACATCTCATTAAATTTTTTTTTAATTATTAGGCCAGACATTAATAATAATAAAGGCCAGATATTACAGTAGTTAAAGTAACTGCACTATTAACCCATTAACATCCAAACGGTCTAACAATAGAATTTATTTTGTGTCTCGTTTATGTATGCTTGATCAGTATTGTTCATACTGATCAAGCATACATGACTGTAAAATGTTTAATATTTTAAACATTGATAAAAAATTGGTGTGGTGTTGGAAATTGTTAGCCAATGATGATTAGGTACTTACTTTTTTTGATAGCACATTTATTTCTTTGTACATACCAAGATCATGTTTGTACATAAATGTAATACACTACTCTTAACTAATCATAGGTTATTAACATTCAGTGAAAAGTCTCTCATAGTTAAAATGCTGCAGAAAACCCAGTTTCAGTTTATAAAAAATACATGTACCTACTTTGGCTATACCCAAATTTCGTTTCTATGTTTGTGTTCTCTCGCACTCACTCACTAACTATCCTTTTTTTATTAGACAAATACGGAGTGTATTTGTGTGAGTGAAGATTGAAATTAACAATTAAATAACGAAATTTATGCCAAATACAAATGTATTTTTTATACCAAAACAAAATGACAAAAACAAAACAAAAATATCGACAGAAACTTATCAAATGACAGTGACATGACATTAGTAGTCAGTGCTACCAAAGTATAACATGAAAAGCTACAAAATTTCGCATAAATTAGAATAAGTAAAAATAAGCAGACTTGATAATTATTACAAAATACTGGACACACTTGTTGTGTGCACAAAAAAAAAATTTGAGACATTAATTTACAGTCAGCGATGTCACACAATGTAAAGAACGAAAAAAAATCGTGGTTCTATTAACTTTAATTAGCCTCTACGAGTAAAGTTAACTAATCGTTGCACATACAAAAACGTAATATTATTATATTTTCATCTCCTTTTTCAAATTCAAAGTACGAATGTGCGAGGCATGTTATCAAAAACTTCTAAAGTAGTATAAAATTTGTGTCTATGGCAACATACAAAATTTGCTGTGTTGCTGTTATTAAAAATATGCTGCAATTACTAAAAAGGGTTTTAATCTTTTAAAAGAAAACGATAAATACCAATCTGCTATTATTAATAAAGCTCAGTCAAAAACTTTGCGAGAAACGTGCTTAAAATGCTTTTATCGAGAATATTTATTTGAGCTTTGAATAAAGTGTTGAACTAGCACATAGCGCCCTCTGCTGTAAATAACCTTAAACTTCGCGTTGGCGGAAGATGGCCGTCGCGTGCCGAGTGTTGCTCCGTTTGTTTACGGCGATTTTATAAGTTTTTACTGTGAATATCGTAATAATTAACGTTTAAACAACCATTAAAGTGGTTTATCTAACTACCATAGTGATTTTAAGTTAGTTTTTGTCGTGTTACGTGCAAATTTTCACTCAAAAAGTGCGGCAACGATAGTGTGAGCGAAGCTACTAGTTTTCGAGTGAGTGTTTTTAAAGAATGTTGTGAATCCAAGTGGATTGTGTCTTGTTACCGGAGTTTCAGACTTGGATCAGCTGTTTATATCGCTAAAGGTGGGTGTTTTTACAAGTAGTTAACTTTGAGAAACTTTTAAGTTTGTTAACTTCCTACCGCGCATGATCAGTAAAGTTTTTGATGCACCTCATTCATTCATCTTTCTTCGGATGTCAAATGACTTCTTCATATTTTAAAGTAAATACTTACCTAGAAGGTTACTGGAAGGTACATACCTAATCTTAATGGAATACGGATACCAACAAACCTACGCTTGACAAGATTTTATGAAGCGCTTAGTACAAAGATTTTTCGAATTAATGCAAACGTATCTTAATAAAAATAACGAACGATGGAACAAACATTTTAATATATTGGTCGGTAGGTACCTAATACTTGTTAATCTAACCTGTTAAGTTTTTTATATCACAAAAAAGTTAGTCTAGAACCCATGCTTAGTACCTACTTGGACTGCTGGCGTTATCATTTTATTTCTTTTTCGTTGGTCATTGAACCGGGCGGTCGAGAGTCGTGATTCAACATACATACAGCCTCCGTGCCTTGCCCAAGTTGCCCAAGGAATCATTTTGATTGTGCTTCACACATTCTATTGTGTTCTAATTAGTGATTCAAGAAGGCAGTATGTTGCGTAACACCACTGCTTTCTTTATTTTTCGGTCTGACTGATTGAATAGATTTGTTGGGGTATTAATAAAACTTCTCAAATTGGTCAAACAGTATCTATTGTGACGATCTAAAAACTGTAGTTGAATGTTCCACTATCTTGAAGCACTCCACCTTCCACTATCTCGTTGAATTTTGTAAGCAAGTGAATTTAAGCATTTTTAGTGGTTTAGATTTTTCCCGCGCGTTAGGAAACGACGGTACTATAGCGGCAACGATAGCTGTACCTAAGTAATAATTGATTGTGGTATTACCTACATAATTAAATGACGAAGAGTATCTATCTATCTATACGACATAAAATCAGGCACATTATTAAAATTATGTCGGAAACGTGTATTGAACATTAAATATTATTCTATATGTCCAAGTGTGTAGTAAGTGTTGTCTATGTCTACTACTACTACTACTACTAGTCGTTGACAATGATTAGTGTTGTAGTTTTTAGCCTGGCTGGCTTGACTATTTACTAGCTATTCACATTTTTCCTACTGTTTTTAGTAGGTTGCAAATTATTTATTATTCACCTGGCAACTAAGTATCTAGGTTTGCTTCAAATCTTTGGCAAGGCAACGTTTAGCAAGGTGAGTGAAACAACCTGTTGTAGGTACAACGTTGCGAAACATATCGAGCGCTTCAATTGTTTCCAGACCATTTACCTACATGTTATTCTGACACGTTACTTAACTCAGGTAAGCCTAATATGAATAAGAACTACAAAGTAACACTGTATGAGTCACAGAACTCACAGACATGTTTATTCGCCGTCACATTGTCTTACTATTGTGTCTCCGCGAACAGTAAAGTTATAGTGGTTTTAGTAAACTTTGCGTTAGGCATTTGTTTATTGGTTTTGTCGCGCCGAAGTTGACTCACAACTTGGTGTCTGATAACAAACTTTATCCGAATAAACTTTGTTTCAGGTGTGAACGAAAGTTGTTTTTCAATAAAAGCTTTTTCGAGAGAATGTGGTTATGAGTTACCAAGAACTCTGTAGATTTATTATTTATTTAGAACTTGTAAGTGTTTTTGTGGGCCAATGCTGTTGACTGAAGGTCAAAGCTTAAACCGGCCGGCTAGCTATCTCGTCCGCGTCTCCTACCCCAGATTGGATCGTGTCCAATGCTGAAGGCATCTGTCCAAGAGCTAAACCCTCTGCAGGTTGCATTACAGCCTAATCTGTTAATACAGACCAATCCACGCAGCCTCGATCCCGGTAGCCTACCTACCCACGTTCGGGACTTCGTGAGTGTATTAAAAGTGGTCATACTAATCTCTCCCATCCCGTGCCTGCACTTACCTTATTTCTTTATTACGCTTGGTAGACAGGTACATATTAATAATTACGTAATAGTACCTTAATCCAATTTGTGAAAGAGGACTTCTGCGAAGACGTTACTAATTGGATAAGAATGACATTTATTTATTGCATAAACTACCTGGTTTGATATCCCCGGAATTATACTGGTCCCGAGAGATGCGCGTTTGTTTTTCTGTGACGACATACATATCTTTTATTATATCCTATTCCTAAAACCTCGTATTCACTAGGGTCTAATGTTCTGCGACACGTGTCGCTAGAGATGTCGTGCGACAATCGACGTCGTCATCAGACATTTTGTCTCGCGTACTTTAGACGAATAAGATAGAGAGCCAACTGTTAACAATAATAAACATTGTTTAAATAATCGAATAATTTAATTGATTCCGATAGTTATTGTAAACCAACTTAAAAAAAGGAGGAGGTTCTCTTATTTGTCGGAATCTTTCTTTATTTTTTTTATTTTAGTGACCATACTGCTTCGGTGATGGTGACACGTCAGGCAAGCATTTCGGACTTGGTGTCGCCATCTCTGAGAAATGTAGGAAATACTTTTACTACCTATATTGTCTCAGGTCTAGGCATTGTGGTACCGTCGTGTTACTGATTTCTATACATATAACACAATCGCTTTGGCTACTTACCATAGGACCAGAGCAATGTACCTATGTAATGTTGTCCAATATTTAAAAAAAATGCCCAGTTAAATCCTGAAAAATGCCACGATTTTACCATTCATATTAACCGACACGCGACAACGTGTGTGAAGTTTAGGAGTCTTCTGTTCTGCCAGAAAAAAAATCGTAGTTACTTGTATATTGTACGACTAACAGCAATATTATTCGACAAGGAGTCACTAGTAAAAATTTGCCAAAATCAAAATAAACACCTTGTATAAGTACATCCAACAAATATCAATATTATAGAGGTAGGTACTTATATGCCAACTAAATACGAATTGTAACCTAGATACATCGTTACATGTCATTAACATGCTAAATGTTATGCAGGTGCAATCGTAAACAAGACTGTACAGTGATCGTTGCCAGCGACAAAACGACTAAAGAGACAATGTTCATTGTACATTAACAAAATGAATGCAACTCGACTATCATTTGTAATGTATACAATTTTTACTACACTATTTTTAATATAACAATAATAAATAATATTAAAACCATAATGTGTAAAATAAAATATGACTAAGATCAATCAATTAATTGGATTTCGTAAGGGCGCATTTACTATAATTGTCAATTGCGACCTGTCACGGAACTCTGCTAATTTGAAACCACTATAATACCCATTAAAGAGTTTCACTATCCACCTTCTTGTTCCAGCATCAGATCACCTCGACGGTATCAAATTATTGTAGTACAAGAATTTTAAAAACGCGTTTTTTGGACTCTACTGGTCATAGAGAAATTCTGGACACTGTTTTTTTTTTAGTTAATGTACAGGAATCGACTTTTTACAGATTTATGTATGTATAGATTATTCAGATTACACATCCAAAGGTTTTAAATCGAAATGAAATTTAGGACAAAAAGATCGTGCGTAAGACAAGATGTCTGAGGATGTCCGCGATGTTAAGCAACGTTGTCGAACTTGTGTTTGCGCATCAATTATTGCATAAATACACGGCTTCAATTAAAAAAGTAAAGATTATTAACAACATGTAATTCATTAATTAACTACTTTTTCAATGTAGATTAATTAAATCCAGCTAGTCACTCATTTTCAATATTCAAAAATCATTACTGAATCTGCGATCCTGCATTTGCATTTTATGCTTCATTTAAAATGTGGCCTTTGTTCAAATCATTGTTCTGTTGTAAGCCAATTCGATGTTAATTGGAAATTCTGCTACTATTGTTCTATGATTTTTAGGGTTCCGTACCGAAAACACGAAACCCATAGAATCGATTTGAATCTATAGAAAAAAAACTGTTTTAACTTTTTTCTGTCAAGAGAATTGAGCATTTGCCTTAAGAGAAGGGCTAAAATAATAAAATTAACAGAATACCTATAATAATAATTACTTATAGGTATTACATTTATTAGGACAACCAACCAGACAATTATGAAATATGTTTACTATCTGTAGATTAACAAGATTTATAATGCTGTTTTTACTTTTCTGCTTTAAGGACATTCCATAGTGACTGGTGGGACAGTTTACTCCAGAATCCCTGACGATTAGACCTGTAACTTTGTATTTTGATCTAATATAATGATCAAATAGATATTTTACAATAGTTTATAAACCGACTTATAAACTTTTACCGAAAAAAAAACTCATATAAATATTATGGTAATATTTCAGTGATCAAAGGAGTGTGACTGGTGGGACAGTCAAAAATATCTCCTCTCCGGCTTCTGCACTGTCAATCGCGATTTTAGCCTAAATACTATACATAGCCATATGTCTTTTACTAAGCTATGAAATAATTAAATCGACTTCAACAAAAACTAAAAATTAGCACTAAGTTAAGTTTTTACAAGAAAATATAGAAAGTAGAAATTGTGACTGGTGAGACATTGTGTTGTGACTGGTGGGACAAATACGAAATTAGCCAAAAAAATAACTCGTTATATGTCATTTTTAGAATTGTTTATTAATAATTAAACCAATAATATAACGAAATAACTATTATTATTAAAATATTTTAGAAAATCAACATAGGTAGTCTCTCTCTCCACTGAATTTTAGAAGTCACATTAGTTCACGCAAAGCGTTTCCTTTTTCTCGGCGTTTTTGATAATATTTTTGTTTTGGTTTTTTCGAGCAGTCTTCCACTTACTTTCATCATTTTTCATATTTTCTCTAGATTTATGTTTTCGCTTAGCAGCATTCATCTTAAAAGCAGAAAAAGCAATCACACTTACAAAAAAGCATAGAAACAGGTTAGATATGTTTAGAACAGTCCATAACAAGTTATACAAAAATGACCAACCAGTCACTGTGACTGGTGGGACAAAAATGAAAACCACCTCTTTCCTATCCATTATCCCATTACACCATAAAAATATACTTAACAGTTTCGTAATTAGCCAATTCTTACTTCCCAAAAAGCTTCCTTTTCTACGACGCATTTTGAGGTTAGAAATACAACTTTTGTATGTTTTCGTGTGACTGGTGGGACATGCTACGTGCTCTTTGTATTTATGGGTTTTAGAGTAAAATTCTTACCTTTTCCGCTGTATTTTTATTTCAAATTAAAATTCAAGAAGTTTGTATCACTCTCCGACGCTGTTTGGTTGAAAATTGTAATCAAAATAGCCGAAAACAGTGTTGCTAATATGGTGCAAAAAAAACGTACAACTCGTTCACAATAATCAACAACTTGTCATAGTGAAAAAATTCTTAATCTTGTTTTTTTCTAAATATTTTTTACAGATCATGTAAATTTAATTAATATATATTGCATTAAGAATAAATTGGTTATAATCATATTAATTTAAGAAAATAACAAATTTTCCCATTTCCTGTGGAATGCCCCTTTACAGGATTCCTGATTCCTGAATTTCCTCCTCGTCAAAGCAAGATCCACGAAGTCCCTTCCTGATGATCCCATCCTATCTCTTAATTATCTTACACACCTTACATTTTACCAATGATCTATGACATAAGTCTATGATGAATCCCCATTTATCCGCACTTCACAATTTCACATTGATCCCAATAGGTGTCGCATTGTTTGATCTTGCCTGAGTGATTATTTGATCAACGGTGTTGCCACTGATCAAATAATCACTATGATAAAGGTTATGATAAGTTGTCAAGCGTGTGTCAAACTTGCATCTTATTAGCGAGGGCAGAAAATAAAACGAACTTTGGCATTTGCGTGGGCATTATTTGACAACGGTTGACAAGACCATACACGGTGGCGCCATCTGAGATAAGCTTTGCTTGTGCTTCCCCTTTCATCTATAAATTATAAATTCGAGGATTGTTTGTTGTTCGACCTTGACGACCGTCTGGTGTAGTGGTTCGCGCTCCGGACTACGACGCCAGTGGTTGCGGGTTCGAATGCCGCAAGGGGCAAATGTTTGTGTGATGAGCACGAGCATTTGTACCTAAGTCATGGATGTTTATAAAAGTATTTAAGTATGTTTATCCGTTATCTAGTCGCCATAGTACAAGCTTTGCTTTGTTTGGGGCTAGATAATTGGTGTGATTGTGAAAAAAATTTATTTAATTTATTTTACCCTGGGATTGATAATCCAATAAATTTCAAGAAAATCAAGACCACGCGATTTCAACTCGCACTTGTCTGGTTTTTAATTAAATGAACAAAATATAGGCATGTAAAAACTAAAAGTAATTACTGGCAAAAATATATTATTAAGCATTAAAATGAAATCCCTAAAATTTTTACAGTAGTAGTAATTTGAATAAATTTTATATCAGAGAGTGGTTTAATTCGGCAACGGACCGATTTACTGCATAAAAGAGTCCAACGAAGCTCGCTTTGCATATTGTTAAAGTATGGAAATGCGCCGTAGTGGTGATATCTGTATTCGTCACAGTATTCCGTGGTAATTGTCGATGCATGCACCTGGGGTCTCCAAACGATCCTGTTCCTACGGATTCGGAACACTATTTTGTCCTTTTACCATGTTAAAATATATGTGTATGTATGTCATATATGTGGGATCGGGCAAGGAATAAAAAGAATTAGTTTCCTTTTAATCCGTGTATTTTCTTCTTTCAACAAAAATCCTATCCTTCGTTCACAAATCACATTTCGCCATCTTGAGTCACATCCTTTCTCTCGCTCTCACATTTCCTTACTTCCTTCAACTTACGTTCCGTTTTCCCACACTCGGCCTTCCTGACCCAATGTCTGTCCTCGGACATTTATCTCTCATTTATTATGTTTCGTCTCTCATTACAATTCGTCACACTCTCACTACACTCTCACACAACACTGCTCAGTAGTAAGACTATAATAACGTTGTATACACTTCGAATCATAAATCAAAGTACATTAAGCATTTAATGTGCACTCAAACTTAAGTAAAACACTTCTTATTTTTTACAAAGTTTGCTTAGTAATACTTTTAACTTTTTACATTGTTTTATACATAATTTCATCCAAAACAAAACTTACTACGTTTTTTTAATAATTATTTTTCAAAAACACAAACTACAAAGACTTTCTCTGATACTAATAAACCTTGCTTAATATTAAATTTCTCGTTAAATTAAAATACCAATTGATATAGTAGAGCTTTCTTAACAATATAACCCCATGACAACGAATAAAGTGCAAGTGAGCTTTAACTAAATAGACAAAGCATTCATCATCTTTCATTCTTCTCACTAAAATAAAATACTCACTATGTCCCTTCTTTAGGCCATCTCTTCATATGATCAGCTGAACTGGAAGTCTTGTTAGGACCTTCAGTAGAGGTATCCATCTTCTCCAAGTCATATCGGTCATTTCTTTTCACCTTTACTACTCTATAGGGTCCTAGGTATTTGGGTTTTAATTTTAGGCCTGATCCAAACTGAGTTCTTTTTATAGCTGCTATATCTCCAATCTCATACTTAAAACTGTCTTTTCTCTTCTTGTTAAAGTTTTTTGTGTTCTCATCTTGTATCTTTAAAATCTGCTCCTTAGCTTGTTTTCGTAGTTCTTCTCTGTCTTCATTATACAGCTGAATATCTTCTTCCTGAAGAAGTTCCTGTATTTTAACATCTTTTCTCGTGCGCATTTTGGTACCTATTAAAAGTTCAAATGGTGTTGTTTTGATGCTCCTCTGAAATGTGCCATTTATAGCTCTCTGTACATCGCTGATATGTTTGTACCACAAGCTAGAGTTCTCTATACATAATTTAGTTAATAAGGGAATGATGATTCTGTGTATTCTCTCAACTTGGCCGTTACCTCTTGGAATGCCAGTGGTTATCGTCAAGTGTAAGATATCCTCTTCTGTGCAGTATTCAGCAAACTCACGGCTGGTGAATGCCATACCTTTGTCAGTTATAATTCTTCTTGGATTTCCAAACGTCTGCTGGTGTATCTTTAGTTTGCTCAGAACCTCTCTGCTTGATGTGGATTTTGTTGGAAATAACCAAACAAACTTGGTAAATGCATCTACTACTGTCAAAATATAGTTATACTGCTTACTGGTTTGTGTCAGTGGTCCCACGTGATCTAAATGTATGGTATCTAATGGAATACCCTCTTTATCAATTGGATGCAAAAATCCCTCTAGTTTGCCTTCTTTTTTCGTCGCTAACAAGCACGGAATGCATGTTATAATATAGTCCTCAATTTTCTTGTCTAATCCTGTTATGTAGTATCCTTTATCAATTAATTCTTTCATTTTTTTCTTCGAAAAGTGACCATTGCTGTGTACTCTCTTCAATATCTCTTTTTCTAAAGTTTTAGGTATCACCAATAGCTTCTTATTTCCTTTATAAAGTAAATCATTTTCTGTCCAGTAATCTAGGTATGACCTATCTTTCAACATCTCTTTTATGGCATTCAGCCCCTCGTCTTGTTCTTGTGCTTGTTTCACTGTGTCATGTAACGATGTTACTCCCACATATGGACAACGACTTAAAGCGTCTGCATGTTTCATCTTTGATGATGCTCTATGTTCAATTTCATAGTCATACTCGTCAAGGAATAGTACCCATCGTGCTACCTTCGCTGTCAGGTCTTTCTTTCTCAATGTCATCGCAAATGCCTTGCAATCTGTTATGATCTTAAAGTGTATTCCATACAGGTAATGCCGGAACTTCTTTACTCCTTCAATGATGGCTAATGCCTCAAGTTCGTAACTAGAATATCGACTTTGTGCGTCGTTAGTCTTACAGCTCATGTAATAAATCGGGTGAAGTCCTGTATCAGGGAAATGTTGCATAAGTATAGCTGAGTACGCCACACTGGATGCATCTGTATGCAACTCGGTCTTTAATTTTGGATTAAAAATCTTTAAAACAGGATCTGAAGTTAATCTTTCTTTCAATATCTGAAAAGCTTGTCGTTGTTCTTCTTGAAATATAAAATTTTTATCCTTCTTCAAAAGGTCTGTAAGTGGCTTGGCAATCAGAGCATAATTTTCTATGTACTTTCTGAAATATGATGTTAAGCCAATAAAACTGTGTAGTTGTTTAATATCACATGGTTCTGGGTACTTACGGACAGCGTCTGTCTTATCTGGGTTTGGTTTTATTTCTCCATCCCTTACAATATGGCCTAGATATTCGACTTCTCTCTTTATCAAGTTCGCTTTCTTCCAGTTGATTTGTAGACCGTACTCGGATGCTGTTTTCAGTACAATTCGAAGTCTTTCAACCGCTTGTTCTACGTTTTCCGCTAAAACCAAAATATCGTCAACAAAAATAATCATAATGCCTTGAGAAATTAACTCTCTAAATATAATTGTTACAAATCTCATGAAGTACTTCGGGCAAATGGACAAACCGAAAGGTGCTCTAAGAAATTCAAATTGTCCGTGATGGGTTACAAAAGATGTATACCGAATCGACTCTTCTTCTACCTTTAGATGAAAAAAACCATTTTTCAGGTCTAGGACACTAAATACTTTGACCCCGCACAACTTATCTATCATGTCCTCAATCACAGGTAATGGAAATTCATCTTTTATCATCTTTTTGTTAAGTAAACGGTAATCCACACACACTCTAGTTGTACCATCTTTTTTTTTAACTAACACCAAAGGAGATGAATACTCTGAATAACTTACCCTTACTATGCCTTCGTCGAGCCATTCCTTTACTTGTTCTTCAACTAACCTTTGTTCAACCAAAGACAAGCGTCGTGGTCTTTGTATAACAGGTACATCATCTTTCAGAATAATCCTCAACTGAATTGGTGCCTCCTTAGTCCGTACTGGAATATAATCTTCAATACACTGTAACACTTTTTGTTTCACATTTGAATCAATAATATGACCAATGTCGACAACCGCATCTGAAAAAAAGGAGAGTTTAGGCATCCATTCCTCTCTTTTAGGTAAAAGCGTCACTTTGCCTCCATTCATCACCATGGTAACATGTTTCAATAGCTCTTGACCTAAAATCATGTCAAACGGCATGACTTCCCTATTTACAATATGAAATGACACGTTAGTAAATTCTATTCCATCTATAGTGATATTAACACAAACGTTTCCTATGGATTTCACTGTTGAGAGTCCAAGTCCAGTGAGTAATAATTTCTCTTCAGTCACTTTCGCGCCGACCGCGATTTGACATTGGTGAGACATCAGGTTTACGTCGCTACCTGAGTCCACCAAAGCATCTGTTGTTATTTCCTTGATCGTAACACTTTTCATCGGCTTCTGAACACATTCACGCTCTTTGTTTTGAACCTGCATAACCTCCGATGTGTTGTCTGCTGTCACTGTCATCGTGTTGTCATCACTGTCACCGTGACGTGCCACCAGGTTGAAGTTGGCCTGCTGCTTTACCGACCGTCCGACTGCACCGCCACCTGTAGGCGCACTTCTTGATTGGTACTGCTTTACCGACGATGCAGCGGGTTCCATCTTGCCGCCGCTGTATCCGCTCTGCACTGTACAATGGATGCCCTTATGACCATATTTATTGCAGCGAAAACATTTTATGCCGTTCGGACAAGCATTTGCCATATGATCAATGTCACCACAATTATAGCATCTTGAATTTCGTGGTGGTGGTTTTTCGCCAACATTTCTTTTCGTACCTCTTGTACCGTCTATGGTATTAGTAGTACGCTGTGATTTCATTTTTATTTTTTCATAAAGATTCAACTTTTCTTTTAACACAGGATATGTAGTAGCTCCATATAATATCATCTTGTTCGACTCATAATCCTGAATACCATCAATTATGTACTGCACGGCCACATAATCGGGAAACTTTGCTCTGCGACCCAGTTCCTTCATAATAAGCATGTACTGGTAGCAGGTTTCGTCTTTACGTTTTTTCCTGGCCGCCATGATTTCGTGCATTTCTTTGACGTTTACAGAGTCGGAAAATTCCCTCTGAACCGCACCTTTTAACTCGTCCCAGCTTTTAAATACGTTTTCTCCCTTCAGCCACAATGCCGCTGTTCCGACCAGAGATCTGCGTGCGAAGATAAGTTTCTGCTGTTCTGTCCACTGAAATATCTCGGCGTTATCTTCCAGATCTTGAACCCATCTAACTGATGATAGGGTTTTGTCGTCGCCGCTGAATTTGGTTACTGCATCGATGCACACTGCCGCCATTGAAGCCGCCATTGGAGATGTCGTTGAAGATTCTGTGCCGTTCTGACTCCTAGTAACCATACCCTTGCTCGTGCCTTCTTCTGCCATGATGTGTAGTTAATTCGTCGTTTCCCGTCGTTGTTCTTTGGTCTTCTTTGGTTCGTCGTCGTCTTAATATTTTTTCCTTCCCAAAGAAAATTTTTCAGCGATCGTCTTATGTTAATTTGCTTCTTTTCGTCGTAAAACACGGATTTCTTGCTTAATCCCGGACGAGCCCCCAATTTGTGGGATCGGGCAAGGAATAAAAAGAATTAGTTTCCTTTTAATCCGTGTATTTTCTTCTTTCAACAAAAATCCTATCCTTCGTTCACAAATCACATTTCGCCATCTTGAGTCACATCCTTTCTCTCGCTCTCACATTTCCTTACTTCCTTCAACTTACGTTCCGTTTTCCCACATATATATATGTAAACCAAAAATAGCAAAACACTAAAATAGCAAAATACGAAATAATGAATAAATACGAATATATATATATATGAATAAAGTTTATTAACAACACGATTTATCCTATTATATATTTTTCGACGACACTGTACTAAATTATTTTTAAATCTGCCCAACTATAAGTAGACAAAACCTTACACCGCTTCGTACTGTGACCTGTGTGTCTGTGTGTACGTTAAGTTTTTATTTCTATCTAGGTACATTGAACAGTCGGTCACGGCTTCCATCACAAATCACAATGATGACCGTCGTTAAGCCATTTCAGAGGCCTGCATGATGGCTATAATAACTCGACAGTTAGATGGGCTACCAGCCCAACAAACCTACTGACCTGCATTGGATCGCCGCTGTAAAAGCAACATGGTAAGGTATAAGTACCTACTTGTTTCAGACAGAGAAAATGTCATCATTGTGACGGCTATAGTTTATATGTTATGGACCACATGGGCAGTGTACAAAAGACCCGAGCATTTTGAAAAATACCCAACTAACATTGAAATAACACAATTGATTGCTAAAGACAAAAGACAGGAACTGAATTGTCTAATCCTTATTAAGGCAATGGGATAATAGTTCCCATCATACTCTAAAACTTCTTCTCTTGTCACACGCTCGAAAAACAATTTAAAAAGAACAATTGGATAGGCTCTTAGGCTAGACCATATTAAGGTAAGTGGGGTCATTTAAGACAGCTTGCTAAATTTAAAAGTTATTACGATTTTGACAAAGAGCTACTCGCTTGGTTTACTCATCATTTACTGATGAAAATTAGATTCGAAGCTGTAGTACTGATATTTTTATTGAATATAAAAAAACTAACTAATCAATTCACCTCGTTGAGTTAGATTTGGTCGAAAATAATCATGTTTTGTGAAATGTTAAGGTGATTCTTTTTCTGTAAAACTATCTGTATTTTTTGCAGCTGCGAATCACATTTTGATAAGTATACACAGTAAACCAAGAACGCTGTTTTATAAAAAAAAAGTTAGAAATTTATAATTTCGACAATCCCCCTTAACTAAAACTGGCTTTATTGTCATAATTTTTTGCATATGGCTATCCTACTCGATATGATTGGTTAATATTTATGCGCGACAGGATTGCGTGGGATATTCTTTTGTGATAGTAGACGAGTTAATTTCAATATTGTAAGTGTGTACGTCAATTGAATTTGTATTCTTTATTGTTGGCGCGATACTGCAGATCTTTATTGCGCTTACAAGGTATTACCAATAATGCATTGCTAAATAATAACAATTGGTGATGTAAATGTGCTATCGGAGTTCACGATATAAGGTATTATGAGTGTTACGTTAACAAAATTAGATTTAATGATCTCTGTTAAAATTTTGTCATCGCTTCTATAATTAAAGTATTGTCATCGCTTCTATTAAGGTAGGTAAGTACTACATAAATTTTTGCATTACCTTCAGACAACGAAGTTTTTTAATGTCCAAACACACTTGACATTAAGGGTATAGGTATTTTGTGTATCAGTTGGTTAGTATATCTATAAAATGTTTGCGAATACATTTAGTGAAGATCAAAATTTTGCATATTTCATGATTTGTAATGGTTTGGTACCTAGATACAAATTTCTAATTCAAATCAAAAAGTTTGTAAACAAAACAGAATCACACTAAATATACGAAAACGCATTACTGCATATGTTCCATCTGTTTACAAAGATGGTGGCAGCGAAAAAAACTTCTAAACATAAGACAACAATGTCCAAAAATCAAACAATCTCCCCGCTACGGGTAAACAGTCTTAAACGCCACTCAAGACAAGTAAACAACGCCTCGGTAAGTGTTTACGTAAAAACAGCGATTCTGTGATGCCAGTTCAAACAAGCCCTGATTTTTACTGACGCGTGAAGAGCGGTATTTTGACGTAAGCGCCTAAGTTGAACTGGAAGTGGGAGTTGAAGTAACTTAATGTAGGCGACGTTTTAGTTTGGGTTTTCAAAAGATTAACTTTTATCGTCGGCTTAAATGTAGCACAGTACGTTAGCACAGTGGAACCATCCATAGTGGACTGTGGAACTATAAATAATTTTACGGTCAGTCTTCAAGTAAGAAATTACTTAACACTCTTGTGTTACGCAGTACAAGACAATTTAGACAGGGGTTTGTATCAGTTTTTCCAATACCCTAGCCAATTTAAAAAGTTAGTTTTTTGAATTGACAAGATATCTAAATCGATTTTTGAATGGACCTGGGACACTACATTTAAAGCGAACCACTTAGACTTCGAATCCTACTTCGGATCAATTTAGTAATATTTTTTCTTAATTGGTTCGGGTGATGCACCTTTCGAAACTCATTTGGTTACCTCGTATCGTAACATAAGGATGTCAATTCCCTATTCGAGACCATGTCAGTCCTTGTGTTGTCTGGCGCATATGTGATAATCGCTAAGTTTTAAACTTGCCTTCACAAAACAAAATATTCAAATACCCAGCTCGATGGATCGGCGACCTTAGGAAGATGGCTGCCAGTGAATGGTTCTTTGGGGGAGGCCGCTCAGCAGTGAACTGCAATAGGCTGAGACATGATGATATTGAAGATGATACTCATATGGGTTGCCGGGATCAATCTTGAAGGATCCAAGTGGGACCTTGAATTGTCTTAAAATCCATTATTTGGTATTGACGGGCATGATGAACTCAGGTGGAACAATAGTATACTAGATCCATCAAAAGAGCCATTGCAATGGAACCAAATAGACAGACGGCAAATAATGCATACTATTTAATTCACTTGTTTTATATATTTTTTTAAATATGAGTAATTATTATATTTTATCACAATTTATATCATACAAGTAACGTTGAGTTTTCGTAAATTCATTACAAAAATACAATATATCGTTGATAAATTACATTGCTGTGATTTCATATAAGTCCTGCTAGCAGCGTACATCTTTTATAGAATGCCTCGCTTGACCAGTGCAGCTGATCCCCCCCAAACAGGCGACATCACTACTCTAGTAATTAACGTAGTGATGGTTCAGGTCGAACTATCGTAGTCTAAAACCGGGTTTAGCTGTCTAGATGCCTAGGAATACTATTTGCCGTAGGGCAGGACATCTTATCATCATAACGTCAGTTTAATGTCTAGTATTAAAAATCATGTGTATTTTACTTGTATGGTGTGCAATAAAGAGTATCTATCTATTATCAAAGTTCTGTTCGTTTTTCTATAGCTTAAACAACAATTGAGTTCAATATACAAATAAAGTTATTAGAAACAAGCTTTTTATTCTAGTTAAAATTCTCTAAAACATCTAAATGTTCTAATAACCGCCATTTACAAATAACGTAAAAGAAACGTTACAAAAAACGTTTTCGTCGGGCCGCTATCACTGTATCGCGTTACGAATCATGATTAGTCGGTTATTAAACAATTAGTTAGCGGTTAATGAATGAGGAGTGAGGGGAATGTTCCCAGTTTCTCACGCACTACATGGCGGTGCAAGTAATTGAATTAAAAGGTATGCGTAGCAGCTAATTTAAGTTAACGTTTAGTTAATTGTAGTTGGTAGAAGCTTTTCTTCAGAAGTGAGAAGAAGTTAGTTATCAACTCCATACATAGGTACATTTGTTCTAATGTAAAATGACCTAATCCGATTGATTAGATTAACCCAATTGGGTTAGTGGCGCTTTAATCACCTTTGAACACAGAGGGTTTTGGATTGGATTCCTATTTCAGGTGCATTTAGAACGAACGACTTGGTTTGACGACCTGGTCTAGTAGTTCGCGCTCCTAACAGCAAAGCGGTCGCGGGTTCGAATCCGTCTAGGGCCAAGAACATGATCAATTTGTACATGAGTCATGAATGTCAAATAATGTATGTTATTTGTCTATCCGCTATCTAGTCGCCGTACAAGCTAAGCTCAGTTTGGGGGTAGATGTGATTACGTTTCTTGTGCGCGGTTTACTCACTCTCTCTCATCATCACCAGCCACTGATAGGTTGTTCCTAAAGCATTGGTTGTTGTAGGGCATAGCTTATATTTTTAGCAAGTATTCAGAAGGATTTTAATATTAATTATATTATTAATCAGACCTTACCTATATATTATTGAGATAATTGATGTAATTGATAGGACAATTTAATTATCATTTGTTATTATTAATCGTACTTGTCACTAATTAAAAGCTATCTCGGGAATAAGTCATGACAAATAATACATCACTATTCTGTCTTATGGTCCAATTACTAAGGTGGTCGGATTACCACAGGATTCCCCTGCAAACGAACCTTAGGGCGCCCTTTGTTTGCCTGACTGACGGGGCAGAGAGCAAATATCTCGACACTTTACCCCGCTTCAACCCCAATAGGTGAGGTAGGGGCTATTTTTGTGTTTCTCTCGAATCTCCCTTTTGTATTGGCACTAAGTAACTACTATTTGTTTAGAAGTTAAGAGTAATAAAGCTTATTGAAATATCAGGATGCGAGCTTGACGTTCTGTAATCACTTTTTTAACACAATTTTGTTTCACTTGTTACTAGGAACCAAATCTAGGAAGTATTTTTAACCTACTACTACTACTAACAATGTATCGATGTGAAACTTTCTATATCTGACATTCGGATGATTATACAATAATTTGACAACATCGTACTAATCATCAGATCAGCAAGATGGTTCATCATCCATCATCCATCCATCATCAGATGGAGCCAGGCAGTGGATAGTTCAGCTTATCAATGACTTGACTACTAGTAAAACCTTCGTATTTGGATTCATTTGTTTCGTTTTGACAAGTTTAATACATAAAGGTATGTGCGTTTTATAGTTTTTAAAACTAACATATCGATTATTATTTAGCAGCGCTATTAAGATAAAAAAAATCATAAGATTTATAACCAGATATTAAATACTGCATTCATTTAAAATTTTAGACTAAGCGTAGTAACTATACGTTAAACGAAAATATCATGTTCACACACAACAAAGTATAACAAAGTATAACCCTATAAGATGGCTTCACTAGATTTTAATTATGATAATACATCAACTATAGATATTCAATACTAAAATTTCGCTCTTCAAAATTGATTTTAGAATTAATTAAAAGTATAGAGGCAAAAGCTAGTTGGACAAAATTTGTCATAGTTAGTCAACACGGAAACACGACAGAACTCAAGCCGCGAAGCCAAACCGTCTAATGAGTGCCGAGGCAAACATAACCGAATGGCCAAAGTGCAAATGTTGACTCGCCGTCGCTACAGATAGGGTTGTCAGTCCAGAAGAATAAACCATGCCGACCTAGATAGGAATGGGACAGTTTTATTCTCAACCCATCATATTTACACCGGTGGTATTCCCAACTCATCATGTTTACACCCGGTGGTAGTAATATCTCAGTCAGTACTTTAAGTCTGTTCATTGCTGCCCTGTTTCTTTGTCAACCTTTCGCGGAAATTGCGCATAAAAACTGGAGCGAACTTTTTCTAATTAAGCGTACAGGCGCCCAGGCGTTATATCCGGCTTTGGCTTTATCACAAAATTGACAACCCTATGCAGCGCCTTCGTTCTCAATGTGGATCAGATGCTGCTATTACCAGCTCATGTCTTAAGATTTAGCGACTTAGTCTTTACTCTTTAGTTTCGCTGTATGAGTAGTTTTCATAATTGTGCAGAATTAGGGACCTTGTATGTGACACCCCAAAGATTGGATTTTCGTAAATCTATTCATTAGTCTATGATATTACCTAGTTGCATATTGTTCTGCAATATGACATCCTTAACATAATAATACTCCATAGTTCTGCTCTTTTCTCAGAAAATTCTGTCAATAATTAAGATCGTACCAGTTTTATAGTGACACAAAATTTCTATTAAATGTCAACACCAGCCAATCGCCTAGTAACGTCTTCAAAGTTAAACCTTAAACCACTTTACTCCGCCTACAAACTTTATGTTGACGGGTACTGAACGATGCGCGCCGTCACTTCCTTACAAGTTTTTAAACTCGATACTAGTCCCAACTCGAAAGTGTCCTGGGCATCTGTTCTCTGTCAACTTCTTCGGAACTTTCGAGATCTGTTAAAGGATTACACAAGTGCAACGTTACTACCGATTTTAGAACCTAAGCGGCGGAACTATGAATCCCACTGGATTTATCGAACTTCTGACAATCGTATTTGTTCTTTTGAGAACTGCTCATGAATTTTTATTGCCATGTGGGCTTGCTGAACAATAAGCTTATTGTACAACGGGGATTGTTTCTCGAACGTCCATGTTATCCCTACGCTCTATGGGGCCCATTAATGGTATGGTACGCCTCTAAATCCCTTTTAGAAATTCAATAGAAACTATCATTCCATTCGCTATTTGATACGATTGAAATCAGATTCAAACGACCGACGTCTTCAAACGCAAAATCCACGTTTCAGGTCATTGAAAATTGCTCAATTTCGATCATCTAATCTCGAGCGCACAGGAGATTAAATTTCTCCAAATGCTGTTACCTTATTGATATGGAAATTCTCAGAAATAAATTGCAAAGTTATTTGGCCCATAATCCTGTTGAAGTATCCACTTATAATACGGGCTTATTTTTCTAGTACGTTTTCAAGATCATGATTGAAAATGATAGGTTAGGCTGATAAATAAGATATTTGGGCAGTACCTAAGCCTATTTGAATTGCGATCGAAACTAAAACTATTACCTAAAAAATACTATATTTGGTTAGGCCGAATAAATAATGGAATATTTGACCCTGCCAGTCACTCCTGTCGTTTTTCGTACCTTCATCATATAAGTTTTCTTCGCAAACAATAACATAGATATTAAAAAGAGTTCTATCAATAAAGTGCGCGACTCTCCATATGAATATCAGCGTAGGTTTCCAACGTCAGCTAAAGTTTCTTTGACCTTACATTGAGAAAACTTTACAGAGTTACTTTACGGAGTGGATTATTTACTAACTTTCTCTGAAGCAAGAATATTACAAACTCCTAATTACGCATTATTTATGTGTTTAAAGTAACTTTAATCTCGGTTCTGCTAGCATGTTGAAATCTTCAAAGTCGGCTTGCCTACCACTGCATAATTTATCGGTTTGAATTCTGTGTATGAGTAACATTTTCATAATCTCTTGCCCCAAAGCTCAGATGGGTAGTGCAATAAATATTGTATGCTATGGGGTTACAACACGCTATTTGCCAACTCACAATCCCCTTGCTACTGCATAGGGGTTGTTTCTATTCATAATATGGCCAGAAATTGCGAACCAATCTTTCAGGACAATAAAGACTTAATGACAATGCGATAAGGTCCAGTTTCGGAATGCGGCTGTCAGGGCACTAGATTTATGTTGCTTATTACATTTTACACGCGTGAAATGAACAGCAAATGAAAAATGCAATTTGCTACTTTATATCTGCCAGCTTAGAAACTATTTGCTTCTAACGGGGCTTCATGGACCACGCTCTCAGAACCCTTTGTCGTCGGCTCGTAAATTATCTACTTAGGTTTACATTTGGCGATAAATTGGTTTTTATTCTTTGTTCAGTCATGAAAAAAATACATGTCAACAGTTGCTTTGATATGTGATATTAAAATCGGGTGAAATATGTTGCGCGATTTTGTGCTAGACTAGAAGAGAACTTATTTTCATAAATATTCTCGTTATTTCAATTTGGGAGCAGATGGATGTCGTATGTACGACGTCAAATGATGTGGACTTTTATATTGTTGATGTAGATATATTTTTACGCCTATTCTGGCACGTGCAAGGGGTGTAAAAGGTCTGATTGTTTTTTTTGATAAATTGTCTTGGTTGATATCCTCTTTTGGTAATATCATCATTATAATCCTTTTGTAAAAAGTTAGTTTATAAACATGTTTTTTAACCACTAACCGTATCTTGTGATTGTATCTGAAATGCCTTAGTGACAATTAATAAGTATACCATTTTGGTACCTGACTGGTGTAACACAACACTGGTATTCTTCGGGAGACTTGGACAGCCAAGATTTTTTCTTTCTTTACTTATTAAATGCATTCATTGTTCACCAATTGAACCACTAGCTCCTTGGAGTCGGAAGAAAATGAGTTTTAAGCCAGTTTTACCTCTTTTTTTATAGACGGATTTAAACCACAATTGAAACTTTTTTTTGCATATATGCAATTGAAATTTGTCACGTTTCATACCGAATTTGACCTTGCGATCGAAATTCAGGCGAACTGAGAGAACGACCCATTTAAAAGACAAAATTTTATGTTGAAAAGTAAACACTATTAGCATGAACAGAGAACTGTAGTCTAACTTAAATCTAGCTATTTTGTCGTGAATTAAATGAGCCAGTGAACTATTAAACGTTCGCAATAATTAATAAGTCCTTCCCGAGTAACCCATTCCAACTGTACATAATAAGACCTTTGTAGTTGGGACTAAGAATCCTGCGAATAATGAAAGGAGTTATTAAATTTGAGTGTACTGAGGAAATTTCAGTTTAATTTGTTTGTTGTTTCCACTGTCTAATTAATAATAGTTCTGTAAATAAAGTACTTCGTTGTTTTGTTACTATTTTTATAGTACCCAATTATTTAGTTCGCCGTTCTAAGCCTGACCTTCAACAAGCCTTACTACAGCATCCTATGTATGTGAGTAGCCACTGTCGTGTTAATGGCGATTCTAGATAGAATTAAACCGTTGGGAAAATGTGACCAGCAGTACCAGCACATTTACATTGAAAACTTAACAGAAGGCTTACCTATGCAGTCTTGTTTTTATAAAAAGAGTACAGAAAAAACCAAACCAAGTTTCATCATGATCAAGATCATGGTAAGTCCACCCCGATCAAGTATCGCCAATTTACTATGAGAAACCAGTACCCTTTTGTCTTGCAGAGTAAAAAGGACGAAATACCGATTTAATCCTAAAGTTATTAGTATATCCCTTATCATGCCATCGGTTGCTCGGATGCCGTTCTCGGGTCATAGGCCAACGATATCGCGAGTGAGCTAGCGATCTCTCTATCTGACAGGCGATAAACAACTTTATGCCCAGAGAACTAAGGTTAGTTTTAGTTTACTGTATCACAACACAACAGTACATTTCGTTGAAGAGTTTGAAAGAACTTCACTCGACCCATATCTTTGATGGATGTTCGTTATTTTATTAAAGGATTTTGAATGATGTTGGATTTTGAATGGACAATGGTTTAGAGTTCCAATTGGCGATTGGCTGTCTTTATTTGTAATGTTATTTTAACTGCATTAGTAATTGAACTATGAAGTATTAACGATTTCTTAAACTAAATTGTTATGTTTATTCTTTAAGAAGTGTTGAATTATTGTTTCTAAATCAATATCCGAATTAAGTAGACACCTTCTTTAGTCACATAGGTACAGGAAATAATGATAGAAGTATTCAAGTTAGAAAACAATTAAGTACCTAACCAATTTGAAACACAATTGGGTACCTAATATATTTGTGGCGACATCTATCTCGCCACATACGAACTAAAACTGACGTATCCTGCATCGCGATATTAAAGTTATTGGAGCGATTGAAACATATATACAAGAACCCGACAAACAACCGTTGGGCAGTAGCCCACCAGACACAATACCCGTCTGGTCGGAGGATCCTCCCTATTCAATGGGGGATGAGGAACTTTACACCCTGCCCCTCCTCACACCCCCAAATATTTTTATAAAACTAAAGCAAAACAGTATCACAATGTGTGTATAGACAACAGCTTGTCAACTAACCACAAAACGAATTCTTAATTAATATTGATCTCACAGTGACGGACTTAAAGTTGAAAAGTTCAATGACCTTTAACTTTTTGGATAGGTTGACCTGCCGTTGACTCTACCAAACCTACCTTTTGAAGTGAACTATAAGGATATTTTGTTAATACCGTGAAATTCAATAACGATAAATAAATAAGAAGTAAGATTCATCATCATCATTACAGCGATAGGACGTCCACTGCTGAACAAAGGCCTCCCCAAATTACTTCTATGCCACGCTTGGCAGGCAGGCTGGCGAGCGCAGTTTTTAACAGGATTTCGCACGCAGACGCTGCTTCTAGTCTCGTGCTACAAGAATTAGTCGCCTCTTACGACACGCCTCCTGTTGGTGGTGGGGAAGTGTATTCTTTACGACCGTCCCCACACGGCACGCAGAAGAACGCAGAAGAACGGCACATTCATATTAAACAATCATCAACATAAACATTTCCAGTAAATGTAAACATGACCACACAACGGAATATTTAATAACTCCACCGGACAGGCATTTCCGAGGGTTCCGGACGGTGTCAAGTATTCCCTTACAATACGTCCGTTTGTCTGGACGATTAGCGCGCTATCTGAACTCCCCTCTAAAAGTCTGTTAAATTACTTTCCGGAAGAATAATTAGTTCATGATTTATGTTATGTTAGATAATGTTAAACATGCGTTAGACAACACTAATGTCATGATCTCATGATCATGACAACCTCCGTAACCGAGAGGCGAGCATACCGGACTTGGTGTCGCTATCTCTGAGGTCCCGGGTTCGATTGGTAAATGTAGAAAAATAAATTTTCCATGTTGTCTCGTGTCTTAGTGTTGTGGTACCGTTGTTGTTTCTGATTTCTCTGACAAAAGTGCTCTGGCTACTTACCATAGGATCAGAGAGTATGTTATGTGATCCAATGTTTATATTTGTGTAGGTATTCATTTATTATGAAGATGTAGGGATTTAACATCCTTGTGTAATGTGGGAGCACACAATGATTATTTGCCAGCGACGTCTTCCAGCACACCTACACACGAGCCGATTATGTTTAGAGACTGCCATCCAATTTGTAACAGACTCGTATTGTTTAAGTAATGTATTTGAATTTGTATCGCCTATATCGCACCGCCCATAAATCGTCTCTGTTTAGCCTAATGGTCGACTGGTAGAGAATGCTTCATTAATGGCATCAAGTCCACCGTTTGTATGATTTTTTAAATCTGTGCAATAAAGTCTAAATAAATAAATTCTGCTTTTAAATATATTATTGTTCAATATTTGTAAAAAATAACGGAAGCTCCATTAAAAAATAAAGAAATAAATGAGAGACATGAAGAAGATTCAGCAAAATGTTCATCTCAAAATTTCCAAAAAAAAATCACTAAACACAAGATTAAAGGAACTTGAAAGCCGTTCATTACACAAACCATTAAGCCTGAGTAAGACGAGGAGTTAATCATCGGATATAAGTGTGTTTTACGTTTTTAAACCAACGTTTGACACATCCGTCCCGTATCGTTGAATAATGGTGGGCGCCATTAAATGTCTTCGTAAGGCCGGAGCTTAACAGAAGCGGCGATCGAAGCTAATCAAGAAGTGTAATAAAGGACTTATGACTTTTAATCGATAAACGTACACTAGCTCTGATAATTTTACTTTTGCTGGTACCAAACGTGCGTGTAATTCGATTGATAAAACCATCAAGCAAAATGGAAAGACTCAGCACCTCTACTATTCAACCTTATCTCTGATAAAAACAAACAGACATACGAGTCTATTCTAATTAATGGTTGTAATTACATAAGTAATTTTTTGTATTGAAAAATGAAATAACATGACAACTATGCTTCTGCATGCGACTCCAGCGTCTGCGTAGATTTCAGAATTAATTTAAAGAGAAATGATCAATCTTACAACGTTTCTTTATATAATGAAATTTTGTTAAATTTAAATTAATATAAAATTAAAATAATGTAAAATTTATTAAATCATTACGAAATCATCCTACGGAAACACAAAAGTGGGTTTAAAGTTAGACCAAGATTTATGCTTGTGCCAAACGAATCCTCGATTCAGTAACAAACATACTAACTTTTACAACAGTCATTAAGATGAGATTTTGTATTGGTGTTACCAACATTATAAAATTGTTGAGCATTTTAACGTAACGCTGTCATACAGACACGTCTTTACACGCCCCTTCGTTCCTAAAAATAGTTGTTGCCCTTTGACAGCTAAATGTTTATTTGTGGGAATATTTTAGGGGAATTCGGATAGTGACACTTTTAGGGATATTACAGATTTGCCCTGACACGGTACATTTAACAAACTCACCGATTCGTGTAACTTTTGAACTCTTGGATTAATTTATTAAAGTTAGGAACGTTATATATAATAAATTATTACGCCAGACGCCCTATTTTTTATCTGTAAGAGACAGGTGCCGTACATATTAAAAAAAAAAAAAAAAATTATTTGGAATTTACTTTCACGAAAAAAGACGCTCTCATGCTCTGTTTGTATTTTTTTCGGGATAAAAACTAGTTTCTCTTTATGATAATAATTTTTCAAATGGAAATGTTGGACTGTGGTAGGTACAGGTACATTAAGTAGGTCTACTTAGTTGAATCTGAGCAGCTAAACAGGTGACAAGCCATATTCCACGCGAGCGATGTCGCGAGTAGAGCGATTAATGTCATATTATTATTACATCCTCTACACCCAACTTTCTCATTCGATATGAAGCGAAACCAAACTTTGAAAGGCGAGAAACTAATATGGGGTATATAAGCCAGGATTATTGCTCGTAGTGAGACGGCGTCTGTAAACAAAATGGCAGTGCTTTGACGGCATGATTTACTTAACTTATGACTGAGTTTCGCGTGAAAATATTTAGTTACACATGCGAAGTTGCGCTGCGATATTCCTTACGTGTCTGTTTTAGTTTAGTACAGACAGGGATTTATGAAACACGACGAAGTTTGTTCGTTTTAATATAAACTTGGACATCTCCTGAAAACGAGCCTAAACATGCTTTTAGTTAGGTTATGGTTTTATTTACTTATCAACCGTAGCATTTGTTCACGATTAGAGAAGTATTTTGGTTTGCTATCTAAAAAGACAACAAGAAATATGCTCTCCTTTCAAGACTAAAGGAAAACTAAGTTTCTTTTATATTTATTTAAAAGATTTAACGAGAAAGATTAAATGGATTAATTAAACAAACTCAAATTCAGCCAACGTGCTATGGAGAGAACTGTGCTTGGCGTTTCTCCGCGAGATATGATCCGAAATGAGGAGATCCGTAGCAAAACCAAAGTCACCCGCTATTCGAATTGCAAAGCTAAAGTGGCAATGGGCAGGGCACATCACTCGCACAACTGACAACCTTTGGGGAAGAACTGTTTTCTGATGACTTGTTCAAGGTTGCGGGCAGCAGATGCAAACGGCCCAGAGCCGTTCGCTGTGGTGATCTATAAGGGTGGCCTATGTCCAGCCGTGGACTTCCAAAGGCTGATGATGATGATTGATGAAATTTTACATAAATATGCATGTAATGGCCAAAAAAAGGTTTATTATTGGACTCGCGTTGACCACTAGCATAATTTTATTTGTAACTGCTAAAAATGTCTTACTTGTACACGTTTTGCGTAGTAATTTATTACAAAAATCACTTTCTCTCATTAGTTGATGCCAACAAATCGTTCCAGAGTTTATCGAGTTCAAGAACACTTAACATGGCCGTATTTTTTTACCATAAAACCGGCTGTCACCATAAAAAAGGGTGTAAAAGCTTAGTTTTATCACTATTACCCGCAAACAATCGTGTCTGACTCACAGAGATAAGGTGGCCAAACAGTTGGGGCCCACGCGTAAAAATTGTTTAAACATTTGCTCATGAATTACCCGATAAGTCGCGGTGACAGCTGTCAAACCAGTTTGACAACCAGTCGTCGCGGTAATGCTCATCAGTTTGACCGTGTTACGTCAGATTTGAACCGAATGCCGTAACAGAATCGTGTTTGGATTTAATTAATCCAATTGGGGCATTGAAAAACATGGCTGGTGTAATGACACAACAAATGCTGTCTATTTTATTAAAATTAAAGTACTGTAAACGGTTTCTAATTGAGTTGAATTCTCTTATGTCACCCTTTAAAAGCTTCATAATAGCCCTGTATATGTACATGTTTCAACTCTTTTTGTTAACAACTTTTTTATACGGCGTCTCCCAACTCCCAGCACACCCAAAGCCAAACCAATTTAGAAGTTTTTATTTTTATTTTTATAAATTGACTTAGATCAGAAATCGATCCTTTGCGTTAAATCACCGCGCTACTACGCCAATTAGATCGTCGTTATCAAGTACTTAAACACTTTTTTGCGGTTTTTTGTTTATTAAGAATACTTATTATGAACTCCACCTGTAAGGTAAACAGACGACCTGGTAAAGGTTGCAGGAAGCCGCTGGATGCAGGCCGCTTCCAACCGGCCAATCTGGACGTCACTGGGGGAGGCCTATGTTCAGCAGAGGACGACCTATAACTGAAATCATGAACTCTGGAATAAAATATGGATTTAAATACCAAACAATAATTATACGATAACAAAGTAAAGTCCAGAACTACGAACATTTGACCTCTATCTGTCAATAATTGAGTATATTCCTTTTAATCGTTGTATTCCTTTCCGTTTTTTTTTACAAAACCGAAAGTAGAGGTACTATACCGAGAATCAGGCTATCTTTTAGTGCCCTGTGCTTATCGTATAAGGTAAATACAAGGTATCTCTTCTAAGAAATTGTCCACTGTAATTTCTTTAATAGTTGTGTGCTAACGGCAAATGTTGGCATTGATTACGATATTGGCGTTTTCGATAAGTAATAGGTTATGGGAAACCGATAACGAGTCTTATCGATATATTTTGTATGCTTGCAGCACTATCATGCGCACAATTTTTTGTAAATAATGTCTACTTGCACGTTTCGAAAATCGAAGCTATTAATTAGTAACTAGGTACTATGAATAGAGTATTTATTTAAATCATCATCATCATTTCAGCCATAGGACGTCCACTGCTGAACATAGGCCTCCCCCATTTCAATGAATGTACAAAATGTAACCACTTCTAAACCTCTTTTTTAAATTTAGTAGTTTGTTTAATAGTCTACTAGAGTACTATCTTTAAGTCTTATTTAATTTAACATACACAAATAAGAGAATTTCGACCCTCGTTTTTTCTGCCAATTTAAATTCTCACGCGACATGACGTGTGTAATGCCAACATATAGAAACAATCGAGTTTAGAACTTTAGAAGTCTTGTCGAAATTAGAATATTTTAAAACCTAATACTCAAGCAATCTGGGGTGGAAACTTTGGGCCCGTGGGGACCGACCAAGTGCCCACAAGCTATACCGTGAGTTGTCTAAGCGTTTAGTTGAGACATCTCACGATCCAAAGGCTGGCTTATACCTTGGCCAACGGGTTAGCCTAGCTATCCAACGTGGTAATGTTGCCAGCCTTTTCCTTGAACGGTGATCTCAGTCAGATAATTTATTTATAGGATATTTCCTATGAATACAAAATATCTGACTTTGTATAAAGAGTTTAGTTTTTGAATATGTACATATTATTAGGTATTTTATTTTTATTGGATTATTTATAAAATGTTTGATGCAAATAAATTATTTAATTTATTTAAAAAAAAAGCAATCTTTTACAGCTTTTTTTATGGACGGACGAATATCGCTGAGTGCCTTTGAGCATTATTACATTGTTCAGCTTAACCCGGGCAGTTGTGGCGTGCGCTGAAGGCGCACAGCTTAGGTCCGCCCCGCTAGCGGTCGCCGCGACCCGGCCGAGTGTGAGGCGCAGCGAAGCCTCAGACTCGTACGTGTCGAGCCCCATACTAGCAGGCGTGATCGGGTCAATGTGGATTGCAAAAGGCACCCTACCAAGCGGCGAACCCGCTAGTGGTGGCGCCGACGGGACCGGAACTGCCGAAACAGGCCGGACCGCTCCTCCTTTCTAGCGGGCCCGATCTGGGGGTGAGTCGGACTCTGGCCTCAAGGGCGCTCTTTTACAGCAACCATTGCCAGTCCTTAGATCTGTTGAATCGTTCCCTTCGCGTGCCACTAAAAATTTTCCTTATTGTTTTCCATTGTTTTTCCAAGGGTTACAAAAATGAATCACAAATCTATGAACGCGCGTAACTTCCGAACGACTGCACTTATTTGGCAATTTTTTTTTTTGTGTTTGAGATTTTCCGGAAAAAGTTTGTGTGAAAAGAAAAACTGGAAAAGTTTTTTGGAAATTTTACAAATTTTGAAAAAAACTAAACGTTCTTTTTCTATGAGAATTTTTGCCACTACGCAAATTTCGTTCTACATTGTCAAATTTGGACAAGACCACGTCTGCCGGGGCAGCTAGTACAGAGTATTAGAGATTTTGCGAGTTAAATAGATACTGGAAGCGAATATGCAAGCAAAACTTCGCCTGGACAGTAGGTATTTCTAGTTTCCTCGAAGCATCGGATAGTTCGGAATAATTTTCAGTCTACTTGCAGGTTTTACCTGTAGTATCGATCATAGTTTAGTCGAGAATTTAATGGTTTTATAGTTTGAATTTTAGTATCGTTAGTAAAAACACGAAACTAAATGTTCTTTGTTAAAATTCTAAATTCTTACTATTTTAAATAAGTTGAAATACTCAAGTATTTAGTTACCAAGACGTAACTAAATACTTAAGACTTCACGTGGTAGATTTATGTTATGTTTTAATCAAACAGCTATTGTCATTAGAGCATGAGTGTAGCGATACACCTACCGAACTATCGGTCGGGTAACGCGTCGCATGAGGTCGCGCTTTCTATGGTAAATCATACATTAATAAATAATAAATTGTTTCCACAATCACACCAATTATCTAGCCCCAAACTAAGCCAAGCTTGTAGGTATTATAGCGACTAAATAACGGATTATCATACTTAAATCTATCTATCTAAGTCCATCTATTTATATAAAACAAAGTCGGGTTAGTTACACCATTTATAAGTCGAGAACGGCGTGACTGTTTTTTATGATTTCTGGTTTGTTGGATTTGTATTCGCCCCGAATAGCAGAATAACTATTAAAACTTTGGAAAATTCACAACTAATAAAAAAAAAGTTGAGGGCGGTACAAAGTTCGCCGGGACAGCTAGTAATTTTATAAACATCCAAGACTTAGGTAAATGCTTGTACTTAGCTTATCACACGAAAATTTTTTTGAACCCGCAACCGCTGGCTTTGTAGCCCGGAGCGCGAACCACTACACCAGGCGGTCTGAAAACAAACGAGGGTTTATTCCAGGACTTTCGGCGTCGTACCTTCCTTCAGCGCTGTGTCGTTACACTTAACTTCTAAAGTAAAACATGTCTATTAAGATCTTACTGCAGGGCATATGCCTTAACCGTAATGGAAGTTATGGACGAAGTGAGCTTGCTACAAATATGTGAATCCAGTTTCTCCGATAAGGAGGTTGATGCGGCGCGAGATATCCTCGCACAAACATCGAATTTTCGCACTTCGAGAAAGGGAGACGGCAAGAATAAACGGGTCCTACAGTAGGAACATTTTAAAGAGTCCTGAATGAAACTGATCCAGATCAACTCCCGGTTTTTCGTCGCAAAACATTTTCATCGACTGCTTCTAGTAACGTTTGACCATAAAGACGCCACCACGCTTTTAAAAGATATTCTTATTTTATATTAAAACAAGACATAAATAAAAATCAAATAAACTTAATCAATTTTAATTTAAAGTTCATCTTGACTTCGCCACTCTATCCACGATAAAAAAAACTCCACAAAAATATGCAAACAGTTTTTTCAACGCGGTTCGTCTTTAGAATCGCTTGACCGTAGCAGAAAATAACCAGTTAAAACCTATTTTGGCGGGATTCCTTTATAACCTGTGGGAAGCCACAGATTGTAAAAAAACATATCGTGTTTTTAATGGTATAGCAAAGGCGTAAAATGAGGCGAGTAATGAGGAGTATCGGGGAGAAAATTACTGGCTTTATAGAACACATGCTCTTTAATAATACGGCCGGTGGAATGGCGGCCGCAGGTACAATGTTTTTTTTATTTGAACGTTCTTTTTTTAATTTTAGGGGTTGGACATGGACGATACCGCAGTTTTGCATTTAAAATTAACTGCGTGACCTTGTCTTTACATAAATTGTGTTGAATTAAATATTTGCTGAGGTGCTTGTAGCTCAGACTCAGTGGTGACGGCACTTAGGTAGTATTACCAATGTATAGACAACAGAACAACAAAATCGTTCAATGACCTTTAACTTTTTGGGTAGGTTGACCTGGCGTTGACTGTACCGCAACCCACGTCGCGGTTGTGAGTGGATGGGTGACCATTTCGACTATATAGTTTCTCGTTGTAACATTTATCACAAGCATCTCTGTCCTTCAAAAAACCTCTTTAGGTTTAATAAAAAACAGCAATTTTCATGGGTTAGCTACGTAATTCACCGGGAGAGCTATTTAATAATATTAGAAGGATTAATTCCAGATAATTCCTACTTTCGAATCTCCGTCAGAATAACATTTCTATCTATCAAAACTTGAATAAATAATGTTCTACTTAAAAATTCACAGTCCACTGTACTTCCACACGTGCCGATTCCCACGGGCCCCTTATCGTATGGAACGCATGGTGTATATTAAATTTGACGGTAGAAGGATATTTGCATGTCAAAGACGATACCCAACCTAACCCACTTTCAAAAGGGCGCTCGTTGATTTGATAAAGTTCTGCAAAGCTGTTCTAGTTTGAAGTCTTTATTAATAGTAAGCTTGTTTAGGCTTAGTTCGATTCCCGGTTTAAGTAGGTATGTCATCCAAATATGTCGTTGTTGATTTCTACATTGACTATAAGACTGATGGTTATTAAAATGTTACTATGTTTCAAATTACACAGAACGGGTACGCGGAAACCTTAATTATTAATTAAATTAATAATAACGATTTCCGCGAACCCTTTTTGGATGCTTGGGTATCGGGTTATTTATTTTAAAATACCCTGTTATACCCGTGTAGGTGAAAATACACTTTAAAAAAAACTAATTAATTAATGTTTTTTTTTAAAACGAACTAGAACCTGAGTTCATTTGTGTCACTACCGCTGTCACTGTGACCATAGTGGTCACAGTGACACATCCATCAGATCGTCGAGTAAGAACTAACTTAATATACCTCTTTTAAATAAAATAAATATAAACGAGTAGACACATAAATAAATAAATATTGGACATACATTGCTCTGCTGATCCTATGGTACGTAGCCAAAGCACTTGTGTTACAGAACACCCAGACCCGAGACAATATAAAAAAGTTATTTTTCTACATTGACCGACCGCGAATCGAACCCGGGACCTCAGAGATAGCGACACCATGTCCGGCATACTCGTCTTTCGGGTTCAGAGTTAGGTCGTCAAACAACACAACACGAAAACCTCGATCTGTACTTATGCCTAGTCATGACACCATAAATAAATTAACACACATTATTATTTTATATCTTCGAGTACAGAACGCAAGTTCCACTTGGATGGTTTCGAAAAATATTTATTTAACTTTTATCTTCCTAATTAAAAACATACAAAAATCTAGCGATAAAAATAACAGAGAAAGGACAAATTATCGGTATTTCTTAAATCGCTTATTACTCAGGAGTTTATGGGCCTACAACGTTTTATAACTCAATAAAATCTAGCAATATTTTCCACAAATCGATGTTCATAATGGAGGCTAAAGTCTGCAGTTTCGAAGTGAATTTGCTTAATGGAGATAATTTGCGTTATTACAATTTTATTACTTGCTAATTATGCTGAATACCGACAGACATGTTTTTGAGCGAAGACAAAGGTCTTTGTAACCACATTCTGTTCATATTATTTGAAAATCTATTGCTAAACCTCTATGAAATGCCACAGCGAAGACAGATCTTTGTACCTCATTCTCATAATACTCTTTGGAAATAGGCATTTTCTATAGAATGCCACAGCCGGGTTCCCGCAACCCTTACTAGGTCGTCAGTCCACCGAGTAGGACCTGCCCACGTTGCGTCTTTTAGTTCGAACCTTTTTTCGAATGAGGGATGTGGTCTGCCCAACACTCTACCTTTGGAATTCGAATAGCTATGACAGTGACTGGTTCTTCTTCGGATATCCTTGTTACGAATCTTTCTAAACCCCAAAATATGGTAAATATTTAGGATTCAAATATTCTCCAACTCTTTATTTCTACTTCTTGTATTCTGATATCTTCTTGATTTAAAAACCTAAACATGTAAGTTGTTTTAAATAAAAAATAAAATCTAACAATCGCACCAATAGGAAATGCATGCAAAAATATATTGTTTCTACTATATTAAGGGCAGATTTTTCAAACGCCAGATAACTATTATCTGACGAATAAAATTGATGCTTCACACATTTTCCATACGAAAACTGTCAATATGTCAAACTTATTCTTCAAGTAGAAGTTATCTGGGTTTTGAAAAATCGGCCCTTTTAAGAAAATACCTATATGAAATTATAGTGCTAATAGTGAAAACAAAATTGATTTTAGGTAAAAAATAACCGTAATACAGTACCTAATTAGAAATTAAGGTATACCTATCTCTTTCTAAAACAACTTTTACTATGCAAAATGTAAGGCGGAAGTGTAATGTGACGTCACGGTACATATCGGCTCTCCTTGTCTAACACGCGACTTTAATGGCTTGTATTGTAAGTCAGGTATTTATGATTGTTTCGAAAATTCTTAGTTTTGTGAATTATAATTAAGTACTATTTATTTTAGGACCAAATAAAAAAAACATGCATATTCCCCAATTCAAACTACGCATGTTGTACTATGGACACTAGAAAAGACAGACATACTTATATGACATCCATGACTTTTACTCATAGGTAGATTGATTTGGGGTTAATGATCACAAACATTGATGTTAAAATAGACATGCCTCCTGGATTTCGGAATTTCTTTGTATCAGTTTTAAAAAAAAAAGACAGATCCATATTATGCTAGCACTACCAAAGTACATCAAATCAATCTACCTATTCCGATCATTGCTTATTATCACACAAACACTTGTCCTATGAGATTTTTACCTACCTAAAAAAAAGTATGTGAACAGTTACATTTTCTTTTTTTTTTGTAAGTTATAGAAGGTTAATGAAAAGGTAAAACTGCCGTCTATTCTATCTTGCTGCTTTTAAGATGGCCAGTTTGTGCAAACCGTAGGCTGGGTATTATGCTATTAGGAAGGGTATAGGTCATCGGGCACATACCCTATAGATCAGCAATACGAACTTTTCTCCGAAACTAGTTAGTGATTTTTCACTTACATTTAGTATGAAAAGTCATCTCCTGTCAACGCTCGCCCATACAAAAACAGTACAGATACAGATAAAAAATTGGCGGAAACTTTTGTCGAACAAAACGTATGTCATTTCTACTCTATAGGGTATGTGCTTCATGGTAAGTATAGGTTTATTTTATTTATTTTAATTTCTTATTACTGTATCACGGTAATTTTTTACCTAAAATTAATTTTGTTTTTACTGTTAGCACTATAATTTCATATTATTTCTTCAAAATACCTACATATAGTAAAAACATTGTATTTTTTCTTATTCCCTATTGGTGATATTTGCAAGCGGAGTGTGAGACAGGTGGATGTAGAAGATGGACAGCAATCGTTTAAAGTGAAGCTTAAGTATCGATACGAAAAAGTACGTCGTTAGTTTGAAATTATCTTTAGTATCGATAGCTATATAGGTATCATTACATCGATAGATCTGCATTATGTGCTATGAGTATTTAATTGCAATATTACCTTTTGCCAGAAAGTCGACAGTGTTTGTAAATCGGCCTCGTTTGCCAATTCATGGTAACATCAAACAATCTCAAAACATCAAATTCAAATGTACGCTTTTAGAGCGTCGTTTTCAACTGAAATTCCCGGTAAATAATAAATTTCAATGTTCATAATATTTCCCGCGTGGTGTGACGCATTGTACGACTTATGACGTGTCATGGTTGAATTATGTAAGTAAAGTATATCGCTGAGATTTACCTCTCTAGAGGTTATTATAGAGGTTATTGATAGTGCTGCGAAAAATGCGGGTAACATTGTCCCGTAATGGATTTCGTTTTTTTTTTATCTGACCGTTAAAAATATTTACCTACTTACTGTTAAAATTTGATTCAGTCAATTTTTGATGCATATTTAGCTGCATTAAACATTGTTATACACAAAACATTGTTCCATGCATTCTCTACCAATCAACGATAAAAAATTGTGTAAGAATGTAGATTTTTTTAAGGTTAATTGTCTCGCCTCAAACTTTCATGAAAGGACGAAAGACATGATTTGAATTTCAATATCATATTAATTTTCCTTTCATTCTGTTTAAAAGTGTATGTCAGTTTCTACGTGTTATTAAATATCAGTTACGCATGACCTCGGCCAGCATATAATTAAGGCCAGCTTTTGGAATTAAGTTCGCCATTTATTTTAATATACTTAGTTACTTTTATTTTATTAATTTTTTATTTTGTATGTGTTTTATGTACATTTGTAAATACATATTATTGTCTTATAAAAAATAAATCTTTGGTGATTGATTCTTGTCAGCATTAAATTTGACAGTTTTGAAAAGGTTAAATTGTTACTGTCAGTTTGGTGCCAGTCATGACGATAAAAAGCGGTTTACTTGAACATCTCAATTAATGGCTCAAAATGTGCCAGTTCCGTCCCGTAAGTCCGGGATCTTTCTTGGAGCATGTTACAGCCCTTAATTCTGGCAAGGCCAAAGATGTTATAACCTATTCTAGTAATTACGTACACGCTTTTCTAGCCCTAGAGTCAGACAGGCGTGTATTATGATATCAGCCTATCTAAATGTCAAGATTAATGTAGACGTTTTACGTGGGCTCTTAATTTTACAATTTTATATTAAAAAACAGTGTATTATATCGTCGTACATAGGGTGATAATGAAGGCACGTAGCACGTACCCCCTTGAAGCATACCTTCAAGGGGGTACGTGCTACGCGCAATTACTCGTATCAACTTTTACTATAGGATTAAAAACGTAAGCGTGACCTTTTTTTCTTTTTCATACAAAGTTATATACAGGGTGTACTAAAGAATAGGACTCTCCTTTAAATAATGTTATCAGGTAATTTTGGAATTTCAACCCTTTAGGGATGTAACTGAAGGTGGAAGTTGGTATAGAGAATGCGACATTTCGCCGCGTTGAACCGTTAGTACTGCTACAAAAAAAAATGGATATACCTAAGGTTGCCAATAGCGGGTTGACTGAGAGTCGCATCTTGCACGCACTCCATCGTCCCAGCGGTGGCCCACACTAACAGGTCCAGGCTTGACTCCCAGTAGCTTCGGGAACAAGAAGGCAACGTCTCTACATATGGAGCCGTTCAATGCAACTGCCTGGCTCGATGGACTGATGATGATAACAACGGCAAGGCTGGTGTATTTCAGTTACTTTCATAGTATTATGTCTTATAGTCTTCTCTTGTAGACGGTCGGGTTCTGCTGCGGACATCGATACCATCTTTATTTTACAGAAAAGAGCTATTCGTGCTATATACAAACTTAGTCCGCGTGAATCCCTGAGAGATTTCTTTAAAGAAATTAACATACTCACTGTGGCCTCTCAATACATATTTGATAATATCATGTACGTACGCAAAAATTTATATCTTTTTATAAAGAAAAGTGATATTCATTCATATAACACCAGAATCAAAAACAAACTTGTAGTCCCAAACTTTAGATTGGCCAAAACAAGTAATTCATTCTTGGGAAATTGTATTAATTTTTTCAATAATATACCTCACAATGTTACCAAACTTCCTATTAATAAATTTAAGTCACATGTCAAAACTACACTGATGTCTAAGGGGTATTATAAAATTCAAGACTATCTTGATGACAAGAATGTATGGTCAGTCCAGCCTGCACTAAACTGATGTACCTACCTGTTTATTTTGATTTATATTTTTTGTGTGGCAGCTAGTGGTGACTGAGTTTGTTCCGGCGTTTCTTCTCAGCACTTGCCAGATTGTCTGTGTCTTGTCTCGAAGCGCTAGTAGGGCCCAAAAAATAAGGAGACATGTTCTGGCCCCCTAGGGGCCTATAATGTTGTTATTGACGTTCATAAGTGGCAATTTTGTCCTGAATTGAATAAATGATTTTTGACTTTGACTTTTGACTTTGACTTTGATAGACCTTAGCCGATAATGCAGAAGCTGCGAAGCTGTACGAAGAAGCTTACGTCCAATCAGCAAGCAGTATAGGACTTGGTTTAGCCAGCTTTTAAGCAATAAACCTTGAGTGTAAATATTGTTATTTTTATAAGAAAAGAAATTATAACTTAAGTATTCTGAATGATTTATGCCGTGGAGCGTCTAGACGTCCGATAAATCGCGCTGATCAAAAATACAATAAAAACTGTTATTTACTAATCGGATTCTACCAAATTTTTTATTACAGCTTATAAAGCGTATAAAATTAATTTCTATTCCACTGCGTAACGTTTTGGGCCAACAATGAAACGATTAGGGTGCCTAAATTTTCTGTGCAAATGTTTGCAGTGAAAATTCGCGATTTCAGCTTTAAATATTCAATCTGTGATTAACATGGTGCAAACAAAAGAACGTTACAGCACTGAACCCGAACCTAAAATTCGCGGTAGAGATGATCTATGTATCGATATTTTTGTGTATCGAGTTCGAAAAAATTTCGAAAAATTGTCGTAAAACAAAAAGCTAGCAGCCAAAGCTTGGCCACTGAGTTTTCCACCCTACGACACAGTGTAAATTTTTGGTGCCAATGATTGCGCTGCCTATCTTAACCATGCAAATTTGATACACAACAAAGCTGCTGTTTGCCGGTAGAAAGAAAACAAGATGGTACCACCAGTCGAGCTCTCGTCAATGACTCGACCACTGGTAGAAACCGCAGACCGTTCGGTTCTCGGCACGGCACGGTATTACCGTGTGCTTTTACCACTCGAATTCCAACAGTTAAGTTTAATGTTTGTTAAACATTGTTTAAATTTTGAATTAAATTCTACGTCTTTCAAATGTTGAATTAAAATTTTTATCATGTCTAAATCAGCAATTCTTCGCGAATCGATACAACAAGAAACGATATGTCGATAACTACAGTACAATGTAGAGCAACCCTATTCGTGCAATTTAGGATTTGGGGCACGACTGAAAGGGAGCCAAGTTGTGCACTCAAACAAAGTGCTCTCGTTTTCTTTTGGTAGCATTTTTGCTTGGAAAATACTCTTTATTTTTGTTGGTTGTTATTGTTGAGTCACCGAAAGTGAAGGTCAAGTTCGGTTAGACTGTCTCTTTCTTTTTGATAAATCCCTTTTATTTATCATTGAGGGATGTACAAAGCCTGTAAACTCGTTGGACGACCTTAGGAAAATAGCTAATAGCTGGCAGTGGCTGGATGAAAAAACAGGGAGATCCTGCTCTTTGGAGCTCTTTCATTTTGTAATTGAAAGTAAATTGTAATGTGCGCTTCTGATTCAAATAAAATCTTTGTCTTCTCTTAGAAACTTGGTCGCTTCCCTCGGAACATGACAGGGTAAATTAGCAGGCCGTCAGGCAACGCATATTTTGTGATTATGCAAAACGGGAGGCAGCCATTACAGCGAAATGTGTTTGACGCGTAATTTCATTATTTTATTGCGGGGTAATTAAATTACGTGTGCCGGTGTGGAGACTCGAGAGGAGCGAGGGAATGAGGATGTCCTCTTCACGCCTTTGTTAGTAATGTAATTGAGCAAGCCCTTTTTTTAACACACTTATCTCCACTATAACTACGCAATCAAATCTTTGAAGTTGAGTTTGACCTACTTGCAACGATATTGTACTTATTGTGTGTGTCGTATCGATTTAAAATATTTCATGTGTAATTCGAATAGTAAAGCATCTAGCCTTTTAACCACCTATAAATAGAACTATGCATGACTTAAAACATGGTATATTATTATTTCTAGTAATTTTTGCGCCCATTCAGGGTAGCACTGCTGGCTTTTTATACCACTCTCTCATTATACATGCATATAATACTTGATGAACTGTGTCAGATAGCCATGGTCCAAGATGGTCTGCTCCAAGGGGACTACATCATGGTCGAGAAAAAAAATGGACAAGTGCGAGTCGGACTCGCCCACTGAGGGTTCTGTACAAATTAAAAGTACATATATTTTAGAAATCGAGTCTCGCAGTTTAATTACAAAATTTTAGTACAAATGTAGGTATGTGATTAGTGTTATGACATTTTTGCCTGTACTTGTAATATAAGACAATATTACTTGCTAAATTTCATAGTTCTAAATCAACGGAAAGTACCTAAGTAGTATACATTTTGATTGCATTGAGAGTGTCGAAATATACGTTTTTTGCGACATAAAGGGCCGTATCTTTTTTTTACGTTAACTTCGAAGTTTCTTTTTTTCACAGCTCTAAGGGACGGTAGACTTAAGCATTGGTTTTAATTTCAACTCGATACCTTAACGTGTCCCCGAGTTAATAGGTCTTGACAGACATACGGACAGACAAACAGACGGACGACAAATTCATCCTATAAGGGTTCCGTTTTTTTTTTGAGTTACGGAACCATTGATTTAAATAGTAAAGATACGGCTTACAGAACAAATCACTCTACACGTTTAACATACATGACACACTAACGCCATCTATTATCACCATATCCCTAAACTGTGTCGTAAACGATTAAACAGCAACACACCATGCGTTGCTTTCTATTATGCCAAACGTTGAGATTAGGGAAACAAAATTTCTAAAACAATGTAAATATGTTTCTTATTTAACATATTTTCGACTTACCTGACATTAAATATCGTACTTTTTATAAGTTGTGCTTTTGTCGTAGTGAACACGACAAATCTTATCATTTTTCTAATTTTAACGTACCTTTGCTCTTGACGACAGCCGACAGCCAACTACGTCACTTCGGTCTAAAGAGGATCACTTTAGGGCCACGTTAGTGGTAACAGTTTAACATGCGGTCTGTCCTGTCCTTACGAAGTAATCTATAAGTCAATGTACGGAACCCTAAAAAATATGAAAAATACCTTATTTATCAAGTTTCTTGTGCATCATCTGGCTGATTGATAATTGATGTTTTTAGTCAAAAGTTCGATACTCGCGGAGTTCGAGGACACGCCCTTCGCAAATTTGATCACTCTCATTTGTTCCCGACTTTTCTGTATAGCGCAGGGTTACTCAAACTTATGGCCCCACGTACCCCTGTGAATTTTCCAGACAACAGAAAACCCCTAATCCCAAAAGAAAAGAAAATCAAGCTGTAGAACATAATCATCATCATCATTTCAGCCATAAGACGTCCACTGCTGAACACAGGCCTCCCTCAATGACATTCATTGGGGGGATTTGCCAATACTCGCCACACTTGGCAGGCGGGTTGGCGAGCGCAGTTTCTTATAACATTTCGTACACATACGCTGCTGCGTCTCGTGCTACAGGAATTAGTCGCCTCTTACGACACGCCTCCTGTTGGCGGTAGGGAAGTGTATTCTTTACGGCCGTCCCCACACGGCACGGTAGAAGATTTGTTTTTTCTTTCAATAAAAGTAAGAAATACAAGTATTAATGTGATGGTGGGCTTGTCGCAAATAGAGTCGATTTTAGAAGTTATTTTGGACGATTTTAATCTTAATTCTGAATCAGCATCAAGTCGCTTTCTGTTTTTGGTTTTTATCATAACCAGGTGTGCTGGTGTGTAATCCAGCCGCCATTACATAAATCTAATCGCGAACCCCCGACCGTCAAATGGCGAACCCCTAGGGGTTCGCGTACCCCATTTGAGTAACTCTGGTATAACGTAAAGTCCTCATAGCGTAGCAAACGAATTGCCTCGTTAACCTCCAGACAAATTTATCTTAAACTATTGTCACTGCACCTCTTGTTTCGTGGAGAAATTGGATCTTGGGGAAGTAGCCCTTTTCATTTCAGTCTTGTAATTCTCGTAAACTACAAATTAAACATTTTAAAAGTTTGTTTGAATTTGTTTGCAACTTTGAAGTTTTTCTTTGATTTTCGTTCTTTTGATAACTTAAATATAAGCGCGAGTATAGAAATTATGTCGCATACGCTTGCTTTCGTGCGCGAATTTAAGATTCACTTAATATTACGTCTACCTTATTAACATTTGCGGTTAGAACAACAACCCAAAAATACAGGGTGTAAGTTCAGCCAATCTTAATATTAAAGGAGGCAAATATGTACATAAATATTTACTATGGGATCAACACCTAAATTGTAAAAAAAAGCTCCATACAAACTAACGGTCTCCCTCGACAAATATGTATGAAGTGTCTCAATTTTTTTTTACGATTTCGATATTAATTCCTTAATAAAATTTGTTTGTATTGATGAACACATTTGCTTCTTTTAATATTACGATAGACTAAACTTACACCCTGTTTAATATTGAAACAACAAAACCAATGCACGGTTCTAAATGAATTTTCTTTTCTATTTTAAAGTAGGTAATTATTAATTATTTTTAAGTATTTAGATCTGTGAAAACCAGAACTACTTGATAGATTTTAATGTGGTTTCCACCATCCTGTAAAGAAAGACTTACGAGAAGAGTTAATTAAAGAAGAGTCTGTGGTCAGAAACCGAATGACAGTAGACTAAGGCTTGTGCTAAGGCGGGGATGGGTACCACTTAAGTTAATCTTGAACCACCTTCCAATACCACTCTATTAAACGGTCACCTCTCTATTTCTATACAAACTGATGTCATCTGTTCGGCGGTTTAGTATGGGAACAGGAATTCTTTTTTAGTCCTTCAAGAAAGTTAACTAATAAATTAGTATCTTTTATACGATTATTGCGAATTCGTATGCGAATTAGAATTCTAATGATACAAAATCGATTGTTTCGTAAAATAAATAAATAAATATGCGCCAGACAACACACCATTTGTCACGGTCTCGAAGTAAAGAATTAACTTCCTTATGTACGAGGTACCAGACAATGTATTATGCCAGGAGCGTCTCACAACACACCCAGTCTCGAGACAATTTAAAAAAGATTGTTCTGAATTTACCCGAACTGGGAATCGAACCCGGACCCTTGGCATTCAATGTGAATTACCGCGCTACTACGCCAATCGAGTCGACAATTTCTAAACTGACTTTACCAGATATCGAAGACATCGGACTAGCAAGTTGTCCTGTCACAAAGTGAGCTAAAGGAAATAAACAAGTTACATTTACAGCGAGTGCTTGAAAACAGCGCGAGCTAAAAATAGCTTAGCTCAGCTTAATTACGGCTGACGGCTTAATTCAACTCATTTAGCGCAAAATAGTCGAGCTCACTCACGCAGAGTTGGAAAACATGTTAAGGGCTCTTTAATTACAGAAACTTGTGTATGAATACTCGTAGGTAAATATTTTAGTAATAATGTTTAAAGTTTGAATCTTGTTACTTACCTACTAGTTAAGTGGTTGATTTTAGGAACAAAAAAAAGATTTATCGGATTATTTTTAAGTGCGCTTTATTGGGTTTCGTAGTCAACACAGAACCCTAACAGTTTCGCAATGTCTGTCCGTCTGTCTGTCCACGGCTTCTAAACAGTATCTAAGCAGAGTTGTTTTTATTTTAAACTATATTTTTTTGATTTGAACTTATTTTTTGTGTACGTTGACAGCAGGTCACCTGGCACAGGACTAGTGGACAGTACTACTATTACAACTCAAGCCTATAATTAATTTTCTTTTTCTGTCTCGAATCATGAAATAAATAAATTTTATCAATCAAACCTAATCAGAGCTTGTCTATGGTGACCAGACAATACTTAAGTAGGTACATTAATTACATTAATGAATTAAGTACACACTAATATTTTTGTTCCCCGCGGGGTCCAAACCTTTGCAGTATGGAGCCACTAACATTTATAAGACAGTCGTCACTACTTTTGTATTTTGACAAGACCTTTAAATTCCTGTTGAGCTATATATATGTATGTATAAGATAATCTAAAACTCTATGCACACTAATTAGACGAAGACTGCCTAGAACAGCGGTTCTCAAACTTATTTTGTCTACCGCCCACTTTGAAAATCATTTATTTTTCAACGCAACGTAGGCCAGTTTCCTGGGTCAAAAAAATATTATTCTATTTAGTCCGTCAGTTAGATTATCAAAAAATATTGGACCCATATTTTGTCTTTTGTCAATTAAACAAAAAAATACAAAGATAAACAGCTGCTTCAAAGTTTGGGAGTGACGTCACGCCTTGCTAAAAAGTGTCGCAAGGCGTGAAGTTATGCGGAACCTTAACGGGCTATATCTTCATAATTTTTTGTTTGATTGAGAAAAGAAAAAATACGTGTCCAATATTTTCTGTTAATCCAACTGACGGACTTATTAGTTTTTTTTAGGAAACTAGCCTATTGTACGCCCCCCTAAACGACTACAATACCCTCAATTTTTTCTAGGATTTTACCACCCTAGGCCTACAGCGCCCACAAGGGTGCGTTATCGCCCAATTTGAGAAATTCTGACCTAGAAGCACTTGACACAAACCAAATCACACACCCCTTAACCTGGCAGAGAGCCCTGTACATGTTAAACCTAGTAATTGGAGCAAAGCCACTTGCCTCACTAGTCCGGACTTGCAAGACTGTCTTCAGACTCAAGTAGATTGCAGTGGTTTAGTAAACAAAGATCGTTTAGGGTTCATAGCAGCGTAAAAAAAAGGATATTGAAGAGAGTTAGGCTGTAAATGTGGTCTTCCTTCGACCGTCACGACATTTTTGTTTGTTACCACTGCACTGCTGGCTTATTTTTGGAACTCGTATATTATGAAGTTTAATTTTTTTAAAACCATTTCGGCTCCAAGCACATTTTCTTGCCCTTTGACACTAAAACTTCGTGTTGAAAATTGTTGGAATATTATCGGGTATTGTTAGTCACGTTATTTCCATGCATGCATCAAGTATCATATTTAAGTGTAATATTTTATTCCCACTCAGGAGTAAGTACAGACAACAGCACGTCAACCTACCACAAAACGTCAAATTTTATTACTCGATATTGATCTCTGCATGTCGGTCTTAAGGTTGAAAATTGGTTCAATGACCTTTAATATTATGGGTAGAGTGACCTGCGTTAACTGTACCAATAGGTTTTGAAAAATTGTCCATAGGAGATTTTTCCAAAAGGCGAACTTGCATTGCATTGCATGCAATCTGTACCAGTCAACTTTAGGGGCAAACCACTAAATACCGCGCACAGATATATTATTATGGCGATCGCGCTGCGTTCGACACCCTAACACCTAGTACAAGCCAGACAGGGATTAGCAGCGAGAATATTAAAAGTGTTATAATCACAAGTTCTAATAACTTTTATGAGATACTTTAATAAATTTCATAATGAAAACTTGAATGACTTGAAAAGCCGTTCAGAATATTTAAATTCTAGTATCTTAAGTCCTCAGAAAATCAATAGTAGGGAATATGCATATATTTTTATTTGGTCTAAAAATAAATAGAACTTTATCTATACAGGGTGTAACGAAAAGGTGAAATAAAACTTTAAGGGGTTATTCTACGGCTAAATTACATCAACTTTATCTATGGGACCAACATCGAAATCTCAAAAAAAAAAAATTGACGTTTCCATACAAACTGATGCCAGCTTGTCGCGTTTTAGTATGGGAAAGTGTTTTTTTTTTGCGAATTCGATGTTGGTCCCATGGAAAAAGTTGATGTAATTTAGCCGTAGAATAACCCCTTAAAGTTTTATTTCACCTTTTCGTTACACTGTATATAAAACAAAGTCGGGTTAGTTATACCATTTATAAGTCGAGAACGGCTGGAGCGATTTTTATAATTTTTGGTTCGTTGTATTTGTATTCGCCCCGAATAGCAGAATAACTCTTTAAATATCGGAAAATTCACAAAAAAACAAAAAACATAAAATGGCGCGGGCGAATTAATAAAACTAAAAAAAAATATTAATACCTGACTTAAAACCCATTAAAGTAGCTGGACAAGGAGATCAGACATGTACCGTGACGTCACAGTACACGTCCGCCATACATTTTTCAATGTAAAAGTTGTTTTAGAAAGAGAAAGGTATATCTCAATATCTAATCACTGTATTACGCTATTTTTTTACCTAAAATCAATTTTGTTTTCACTATTAGCACTATAATTTCATATAAATTCTTATAAATATAGTAAAAACAAAATTTAATTTTCGTGCATATTCCCTACTAAGGAATCCTGTTCGTGGGCGGTCACTATTATATTATTACAGTAATAGTAAATATCGGATATAATTGATTAAAATATGTTTCTCTCAAAATACACTTAACGCGATCGCGACCATGCGTGTGATCATATGACAGCTAATTAGAACTGAATATGAATAGGAAATACCTAATTAGGTCCCATAAGACTGTCATCTTGAACAATTTACCTCAAAACCACATTGATATTCAACCTTATTGACATTGCGGGCGGGTGTATTCTTCGCCAACTTTAAAAGAATACACCTGATTTTGAACCTTGTTCCACTGATTTAAGGTTAATGTTTAATGTATTTCTATGTACAGTCAGACCGTGATATTATTAGAGTGGACACGAAGTAAGATTTTATTACAAGAATCCAGATGTGGAGTGGTGTTGAAATAGTATCGAATGAAATCAAGGTATTCTGCGCGAAATATCATATGATTTTTTTAAGCTACCTTTCACACCATTATTTTTTATTTTGATTACTTACCAAACTACATTTCTTAATTGTCATCATTTCAGCCATAGGACGTCCATTGCTGAACATAGGTCTTCTCCGACGACTTTCGGACTGGCCGGTTGAAAGCTGCCTGCATCCAGCGGCTTCCTGAAACCTTTATCAGGTCGTCTGTCCACCTTGTGGAAGTCCTACGCTATGCTTGCTTCTACTTGGCCCCCAATATGGAAATGCTGCCTCGTTCTTCGCTCAAAGGCTTAGTTAAGCCATTCAGCGTGGAAACCCTGCTAGCATTCTCGCCTCTTGGACACGCTTTTATTTTTGAGTAGGTAGTTTTTAGTCTTAGGTTAGTTTATTTTTGTGTAATTAGAATTTTAATTGTTAATAATAATAAATTGTTTCTACAGTTAATTGTACTTACTAATGTTTACAAGTAATCAAAAGAGAAATCGACAGCCATTTTTCCAAGAACTTCTTTATGATTCTAAATAAAATTTGTATATTTGGAACAGGTCTATCTGTAACCGGAGCTATCAAGGATTTAATAACTAAAACACGACCACTTACACCCTCTACCTCGATCGGAAACGATTCCAGAGAAATTGGGGGTTATTTGCTCTGTGACAAATTCCCACCTCCATTGCTTCGGCTTCTCGCAGCTAATTCTGCGATTCAAGCCGACTGCCAGGGCCGGCGTGAAGGAAAAAAAACTTGTAAAAAATATTGAGAACATTGATTCTAATGAATTGTAAAGAAAATTTTAACAAGTTATGAACGTCACAGAGAGAGAGTTTTTTTTTTAAAAAAAAGGATACATATAGTTTATAAATACACCAAAAAAATCACAATAACTTTGGTTAGAAAAAAAAACAACGCACAAGTAACGATGTTGTATCTAATGGCTACAGCTCATCGTGTGCTGCAGAAAACTGCAGCACTGATTTTTAGCTAAAGCCCTAGTCCAGCTTAAATCACTAGATATAAGTAACATATGTACGAGTACGTCTGCGTTTATGTAAAGCTGATGAAGGTGAATGTTACTTAATCACGTCCCTGCAATTTACGTTACATTCTCCAAATAAACACATCGTTATATTATTATTATACTTTATTGCACAGACAATAAGTTAGTACAAATGGTAAAACTATTCTCTACCAGTTAACCATAAGGGTTAGATAGATGAAAAATGAAAAACTACAAAGCATATTAGAGAGATACGGTCACGAGTTTTCTGTAATGTACTATTAGGTATTTGAGACCTTGCCATAAATATCTCTCCAGACGTTACAAGCCCTAACTCCGTCTCTGGCCTCAAGTGAATTAATTTTCACAATTACGCATTCGGCTCACGCCTTTGACACTTCACATCGCGACGCTCCAAATGGCCAAAATAAAATCACAGTCTAATTTTTGATTCAGCGTGCGGTGGGAGTGGATTAACAAGTTGGAAATAGCCTTTAAAAGATGATTGAGTGCCGTCTGATTTTGCGGAAAATTATAATTTATGGTATTTTTACGTGTGCGCAATATATTCAGTTCTTTAACGACATAAAAGAGAATAATACCTTATTTTAAGGCTGTCGGTAGTAGTTCTGCTTAACACCTTATGAATGAAAATATTGTACAAAGAAGATACAAGGACGTATAAAAATTGCCTTACCGCTGCAAGTGGACACAGGTCTGAAAAATTTAAAGGCACAAACAACACATGAAAGTGGCTAGACTCAGATTATTGGCGCTTAACCATTTTTTAATACCACCTTCAGAAGCAATGTTTCTACGTCGAACTATACAGAACAAACAAAACAAAGTTAAAGTAATACTGTTACGAGCTTATGGTAGAGGCTGATCCTATCACTGCTCTCTATCTAGAGTAACCGGCCATGCACATTGCAGGCATAGTACAGACGGAGAGGCTTGTGAACAAGGATCGGCGAACGGCGTCGAACAAACGTTAGGTTCCTTCAGTGTTGGAATATTTAATTAAAAAGCGGGCTGTATGATAAAATCGAGTACATTTCAAGATTAATTGCAGGAAGATACAGTTACCGCCCACTTATATGAAGTGTTTGACCGAGCAGCAATGTTCGCTCGCGAACCCAACGTTCCTCGCTGTCGTTCGCTGCCGTTCGCCGATGCTTGTTCATTAGTCTCAGTTTTACTGATTTACCTATACCTTACAGAAGTTTGTGCAGACAGTACTTGTTTCTATGCAAATTATCCACAACCTTCGTCGATCAGTGAACGAAAAACAAGCTACAATAGTCTACTCACACCAATAAAATTCTGTTGAATCCTCTGCCCAGTATTGTAAGATATTAACGGCCTTTTCTTACTCAAATACAACACAATACCGAAGGGATTACACCTAGAAAGTATTCGGTGTGTACTCAGTGTTGGAGAACATCTGGTGTACAAGTTATTGAATAATATGAACTATATCTCGACGAGTCATCGCTTTGTTACTCCGGCAAGTCGGGTGCTCAGTTGGCAACACATTCGAGTTTATTACAGGATAAGTGAGATTTTTGGTTTTAATAAGAAACATTTTAAGTATAAATATATTGGACATACATTGCTGTGATCCTAAGGTAAGTAGCTAAAGCACTTGTGTTATAGAAATCGAAAACAACGACGGTACCACGGTACGGACGGTAACATTACTGTCTTTTTTGACTTAGTGATCCAATAAAACAAATTTATTTGAAAATGTGAAACATTAAATATATAAACGAAATATTGGACTTGTTTTTTCATGTATTTAACAGTCTTAAAATCTTTCCGAAAATCGAAAATTAGGCGCTGAAAAATTATATTTCGCGATGAAAATGTGAAAGGGCTTTTACTAGCCCTTTTCCATTAAAATCATCGCGACGTGACGTAGCGTTAAACTATATTATGTATTTGAAGGTAATTGAGAAATAAATTGTGGCAATATTATTTTACCATTTAAATTTTCCCACTTTTATCTAGTCTGTAATTTGGAACGAGATTTCTTTAAAATATTAAAATCAGAAACATTTGAAAAATTCGACTGGTGGCTAAAATGTCGTCGAGTTAGAAGAGTAGCAGCCCGTCCAGAGAATAGACGTAGGTCGATTCTCACCTGAGGCGGTCGATGTCTTGGACAATAAATGCAGTTTTTTGCGGATATGTAGGCACTAATTATTTTCATAAATTAGAAGTGATTGTTATTGTAATTATTATTTTTCAACAACAAAGTATGGTCACCCCAGCACAGCAAACCGGTCCTAGTATAATTGAGGCTCTCCGCTTTTCAATTTTTGATGAGCGAGGATAAGGTTAACATTGCATTATTTAGTACCGTTCTTTATCGTGTAGGATTCATGTTGTTAAATTATTACAGTTTCATACTCCAGAATGTTGCAAGGTTTTAGAGATTAGAGTGATTCTGGAGAGCTGAGGAAGTGAGTTGAAAACATTGTTTGTAGTTATTTCATCATCATCACTTCAGCCACAGGACATCTACTGCCGAACATAGGCCTCCCCTAGTGATTTCCAGATTAGCCGGTTGGAAGAGGTCTGCATGCAGCGGCTTAATTCCTGCAACTTTTACTAGGTCGTCTGTCCACCTTGTGGGTGGACGTCCTTCGCTGCGCTTGCCGGCTCGTGACCTCCATTCCAGAACCTTTCAGCCCCATCGGCCGTTATCTCTGCGTTCTATGTGCCCTGCCCACTGCAACTTCAGCTTGCTAATCCGTTGGGCTATATTAGCGACTTTTGTTCGTTTACGGATCTCCTCATTTCTCGCAATGAAACACCGAGCATAGCCCTTTCCATAGCACGCTGGGCGACATTGAGCTTTCCTATGACGCCCATAGTGTATTTATAGTTTGTAGTTTTTTTTTTAAATTGTAATTTAATCAAACCACTTTTTTTATTGTAATTGAAAAGGCGAGCCATGCTTTGTCTAAGACATTGCTAGACGCGAAAACTCAAGATAAGGAGTTGATGCTGGCTGGGAGGGTAGTTCAGGTGACTTCAATTGTGGATATGCGAAAATTATACTGTAAGTATATTGATACCGTATAATGTTCGCAAAGAAACGAGTAGTTTCGTGAAACACTAGATTCAAATCGCGTTTTCGCGAAAACACTAGAGATGTATCGTAAGAATCGGTAAGTTAGTTTTGGTCTTTACGCGATAATCCGATTTTTCGCGATACTCCTCGTTTTTACGACTTTAGCGATCCTACCCTAATATGAAGGTGCTTGTAGTTCATTAGCGGTAGCTTTTTGGCAGTGATTACCAAAGTTAAGCAACCCACGCCGCGGTTGTAAGTTGATGGGTGACCATTCTGACAATATTAAGTGCCACTTATCACAAGCACCTCCGTGCTTCAGAAGGCACGTTAAAAGTTGGTCCCAGCTATGTTGCTTGATACTAGTAGGTAGTAAAGCCTAGTGGGAGGCCTAAGGCGGTTTGATTACATCTGACAGTAAGGCTTTAAAAAAATAAATAAGTAAAGTAAGGGAAATTAGGGATACTAAAATGCTTTCCATACCAACATGTTTCCAATTCCAGCTATAAACTTGCACCTACCTATTTCTCTATAGTTGTTCTTTACCTATAGGTTTTAAAGATCGCCATTAGCAATAAAACCATTTAAATTGAACGTATTGTGTCTTAATATAAAAATCATATATAATTTACTTTACATGGTGTGCAATTAAAGATTATCTTCTATCTACCAAAAGTTCATTATACAAACATAGGTATAATATCAAAAAGCCATTGTTTCTTAATAATTAAATATGAATACAAACCTCTTAACAGATCTACCTCTAATTTAGAAGCTATCGAAATTAACATCTTGATGTTAATAACAATTGTACATAACATTCCCAGAGTGAATTATGAAATAACTGCCAGTAACTGTTTTCGCGAGAAGAGCACAGACAAATTAAAATTAACAGACGCCACTCTGCCTAAATTTTGTTATAAAAAATGCCACTCTACATAAGTGCCGCCTTATTGAGACAAGAAAGTTATTAAAACAATAAAAAACTTTTTAATTATTTATTTATTAATGTGGATGAAATGGGTAACTGAGCCTCTATTCCTGGGTTTTCGCTTGTCACAATTATTTGGGGCATCCTGTATTTAGTGACAACTGATCTCATAAAATTAACACATTGACATTTAAATATTGTCCTGAAGCAATATTAAAGTAAAAAAATATATTCATCATTTCAGCCATAGGACGTCCACTGCTGAACATAGACCGCCCGTTGACTTCTAGATTATCCGGTTGCATCCAGCGTCTTCCTGCAACCTTTAAAAAGTCGTCTGCCCACCTTGTGTGTGTACGTCCTATGCTGCGCTTGCCGGTATTATTTATGTGTGTGAGACGAGTAACCCTAGGAGCCTCTAGTCCTGGGTTTTCGCTTGTCACAATTATTTTGGACAGCCTGTGTCTAGTGACAACTGATCTCATTTAATTAACACATTGACATTTAAGTATTGTCCCGAAGCAATGGTAAAGTAAAAAATATATTAGGTCGTATAAAAGTGCTTAATTTAGGCCTATTTACAGAAAGAATTTGTTTTTTACTATTGAACTGATATTTACATTACATATTATTATTATATTATTACATATTATATATTACAACACAACATTGTTTTAGGAATAGACTATTGCACTGCAGCTTATTTAAAAGTAACTCTATACGTCCCTATTTTGTAATTTTTATTCAAGAACAAAAATGATACTGTGGTAGTCCAAGTTAGTTACATGGCGAAAAATTACTAAGTTTATCAAACCTTTAGCCTCCTTTGCGGTATCTGTTAGAATAAGTTGTCTGAGAGCTGGGATCGTTTCGAATGTAATTACAATTTGAAATTTAAATTCTTAACAGCTGAAGTATAGCTAAGATATTATTAGTAAGATGGTTTTCGCAATTGCACGATTACTCGGAGTAACAATACCTCTTTTTAACCGACTTCCAAAAAGAAAGAGGTTCTCACTTCGTCTGTTTATTTGTGTATGTTAGAAATATAAATATTTATTGGCATAAAATAGTGCTACAAATATCCGCTTACCTATGTTATTTTATCTTGATGATTTTTTATTTGAATAAAGTTTTGTTAACGATAACTTAGGTCGACAGTGGTCCTTAGTGGTTAATTTCGACTACACGGCTTTAGGGGATAATTTATCACGTAGTGAATTCTACTCCCTCTTTGTTCGGATAAAAATATAATAATAAAAATGATTAGTGTTAAGTATCTAAGATATAGCTAAAAGTTGAATAATTTGTTTGTTTGGTTGATAGCGCTAATCTCATGAACTACTGATTCGAATCGAAAAATGACTTTTGTGTTGGATAGTCGATTTATCGAGGAAGGTTATAGGCTACGTAACATCACGCTCGACCAATAGGAGCGGAGCATCAATGAAAAATGTGTCAAAAAAGGAAAAAATATTCCATTTAAGAGCTTCCGTTGCCTGCGCTGCGTGAACAGTCAAGTTACGCAAAAAGCATGTATTCGGACGTTGATAAACCGAACTCCATGCATGCGAAGCCGCGGGCGGAAGCTAGTTTTTAAGTTTCTCCTCAGTTTCTAAGGCACTTTTAAGCAATAATTACATATTGTAGGTAATACAAATATCAGTGTTTATTCAGCAAGCCCATACCGGATCTATCACTAACGCACATATTGCCACAAAGGAACTGTATCCGGTAGGTTCGATACACAGGTATAAAATCAGTTTTACAGGGAGAAATGCCCAACCCAGGACCATCAGCTCCCTTTCTCAGGGAATCAAAGGGATAGTATGTTAGACTCATATTTATAAGGTCCTAATTTATTAAATAAATATAAATATTGGTACATATTGCTCTGGTCCTATGATAAGTACCTAGCTTAAGCACTTGTGTTACAGAAATCAGAAAAAACGACGGTACTACAACACCGAATATAGACAAAAAATATTTTTTTCTACATTAACCGACCGGGAATCAAACCCGGAATCTCAGAGATAGCGACACCAAGTCCGGTATGCTCGCCTCTCGGCTACGGAGCCGAGGTCGTCAAAGGGTTTTTGTGATTTTTGATTAATTAGTTAACCACCTTATAGGGTGTGATTCTACTGCTAAAATACAATAGTAATAGTAACAATATAATAGTAAAATAGTAACAATATATAGGTAGACAATTTTTAGCACAAAAAAGAATAAAGTCTATTACAAACAAGACACTGTTATGTACTCTTCCAGACATCTTTCCAACAACAGGCAGACGATGTAGTGGTTGATAGAAAACGTCTTTTCATCAACCACTGCAACAACGTTATTTGAGCAGTAGAATCACCGCTTAGAAGGAAAATAAAGTAATTAAAAAACCCTATGAAAAAAGTATAAAAGTAGACGATTATTTAAACGACAAGAGTGCATTACTTACTATTGACGCGTGATGTTTTGTATCGCCTTTTCTGTTAAAAATGCTGACAAAGGTGATTGAGTTTGTTTCGCCGTTTCTTGTCATCACCAGCAAATTTTTAGTCCTGAAGCGATGGTAGGGCAAAGCTATATTTTCAACCGACTTCAAAAAAGGAGGAGGTTCTCAATTCGAATGTATGTTTTTTTTATGTATGTTACGGGATTAATCTGCTAATTATAAATCGATTTTGATGATTCTTTTTTTCTTTTATAGATTATACTTAGTGGTGGTGGTACCATATACATTTTATCGAAATTGATTAAGCACTTTTTGAGAAAATAACAAAAGTATACCCAGATAATGTTTTGATTTGTGATTCTTGTATCTATGATACCCAATATCTTCGACAAATGTATACCGATTTTCATGATTCTTTTTTTACTGAATAGCTAATACTTCAAAGATACTATAATAACAATTTTTACCCCTAAGGGTGGAAAAAAGAGGATGAAATCGGTTTTCAGGAGTTAGATTAGGATTTATCACTAAAAATATAGAAATAAATAAATTTTATTTTAAAAAACCGACTTTAAAACACTAAAAGGCTAAGAACTAATATCAACTCGTAAGTACCTAATCAGTTACTTTTGGAGTCGGTGCAAGCTGATCAGAGTTTGAATGTTTTCATTGCACCAGAATCAGCCTCATGGGGGTTAATGTTTTTAAAATAGTCCTGTATATAGGTAGCCTAATACAGGTATACGATTTATAAAAAAACGACAAATTATTATAACCCTTCTGTATCTATATTAACTGTCAGAACTTGTTGTTTCAACAGTCAGTACATTACCTATGAATTTGATTTTGATTGTGAGTCAATATGTTTTATCTCGGATTAATTCAAATGCAATCAGAATTACACAGTACATGAATAAATACATATTGATTTAGGTACTTTATGTATTGGTTTAGGTAATCAATTAATTTAGAAGGTATTTCTGAAGTCAATATGTAGATGGTATTATTACTGATTAACATGCCATCTGTGACCAGGGGCGTGCATTGGTTTCAGATGGGGGTAGGCTGTGAGTGAAAATTAAGTAATTTTGCGTGAAACAGTAGGCGATCTCGCGGCAGCCTAACATTGGTTAAATTGCACAGGAACGATCTAAGTTGCGCGCTTTAGTAAGGAACAAGTACAGGTAGATGACAAAATGGTTACAGGATATTTATTGTTTATTGTTGAATACGTAATTAATAATTATGGTTAGCTGTTCTGTCAGTTTTTTATGAAGGTAGGCTCTGCATAATAGCCTATATGGGATGCACGCCCCTGTATGTGACGTGTATTTACTAAATGGGCTAAGCTCGGTAACATGAATGAGTAACTGTAGGTACGTACCTGTTTTTATGTATGGGTTATTTCAATTAATTAGTACCTAGGCTTTTAAACGGATTTCTTACACAGCACGTTGAAAAAAACAAAAGATTAAAATATCAAGTACTGGTAGAAACATAGTGGGATTTCTAAAACACACTAACGAGGGTCGGATCGGAAATTTAATTTGGTAAGGGTTCCTTAAGGGTCCGACCGCATGAAGCCATGGCGATAAAAAAGGAGAGAGACAATAATAATGATAGATAGATACTCTTTGAGTGATAAGTGAAGGACAAAGAAAGAAGGCGCAATCCGTTGGCATCCCAATCTTAGGATGCAATCTGTAGACAAGTACAAAGCTTAAAATCGATCAGTGCAATTGAAATACCTAACACATGTAGTGGGTGTATGCCTAAGGTCCGCGATTTAATCGGGGATAATGAGAAGGAACACTGGCCTAAAGTGACATCATTACATGAGATATTGAAAGGTACCTTATATCTATTACACTAAGTAATAACATTTGACACAATCAAAATATGTGACAAAAAATTAAGTAAAAAATTCAAATACAATTTGCAAAAGTCTTTCACTCAGTATATGCCTAGATGAAAAAAAATCTCTAAGTCGCTGATTTTCAGTTGCTATAAACATCATAAATTAAATTTAAACACACATACAAGTAGTCCATCTACGGTTTTATTTACCAACCGCTTTGAATAAGATGGAGATCTGAAATCCTTTGAGTATGAATTTGCTTTATTTTACTCAAAGCATACTACTTTTAGCAGACAGATATCATCTTATGATATGAAAGTTTAAATTTTTTATTCAGGAAATCAACGGCGATACATTGCATTTTAAAAATTAAATAGTTTCTTAAAATATACAGCTAATTATAGATTTCTACAGATTAAATAAGAACGTAAATAGATTAAACGATTAAATAAAATACTGTTCAAAATTAGGAATTCACTTAGAAAATTATCTTAAACTCTCTAAAAGGCCTGCTTTGAATCTACCATCCATCAACCATTTTCATTATTAACTAAAATTAGTTGTTAAAAAAGAGCATGGTGACTGTTTGTAATCTATTGTTAAATTTTCTATTCGTTTTAATTAAAAATACTTAAATTAGTTGTTAAAAAAGAACATGGTGGCTGTATGTAATCTATTGTTCAATTTTCCATTATTCAAGTCATGAAAAATAGTAAAACGATAACGCAAACTGAAGGTGACAGCAAAATTTGATAACGGGGTCGTATTCTATCAGGTTTTTACTATCTGACTTCAGTTCTAAAGCAAAACTGAAGCAGTAAGCTCACTTTCTTGTAATCTAAAGCAGCCTAAAATACTTTACTACATACTAAACCTATTTCTAAGTATTGGGCTCAATCAGTTTCTTTTACTCAATCTTGCAGCTAAATAAGTCAGGGAGAATCTTGTAAGTGCACTAGATGTGTGATGTGAGTGAGTAGTGTGCCACTACTGACTAAATGATACGTGCTAACGTCGTGCTGGCCACACGGTAGAACAGAATCACATCGCTGAAAACAATGAACTTCTGGTTAAAAATATATGAGTAGGCATGCAAAGAGCATATATATGTCTATTGTCAAGCATCATCCTCCGGCCGAGAAATACCATCACGGTTTGCATCCAATGGCTCTCTCTGGCTAGTGTTGCCATCTCTTCAAAGTGAAAAGCCGAAAATACCAGCTAGTTTAGCCAGACATTCGGATAAATATGCTAGACAAATTATTATAGAATTTAACAGACCGGACCCAGACTTGTTAAGCTGGACACGCAATCTAAAAGCCTAAGCTTGGCAACGCTACCTTGGCCTTCACTTGGTCGTACGTTTGGGTAAGCGGTTATTCCATGCTGCGATTGCCAGTGCGTGGTTTCATTTTCCATTCGAGAACCTTTGAATTTTAAGTAGAAGTATTAACCGTATCTGTCGCCTCGATTCACGGGGTAGGGAGAACTGAGTCTACTGTTATTGAGCTATACTGTGTCCGATTCGATGCGATTTTATAGCTCCAAGATTGGAATACGCTAGTTTTAGAGACAGTAACTTTATTATTTCGCGTATGGAAATGTTTTTGAAAGTTTTATCGTCAGTTTTATGACACGGTCAATGGGACGGCGAAACTGCTTTTATTTGTTTTGACTTCTTAAACAGCATACGCAGTTAAAGTTGGGGTTGCCAAGCGTTTGGCTGATTTGGCGTTGTCTAGATAGCTTGAAAAAGTGTTAGACGTTTTGTATTTAATAAATACTTGCTTTTAAACACGATCTGACCCAAGAGTAGACGTGGTCGTTATAGAGCGACCTTGCCCAGAAAAAGCCTTTTCAAAGCCTTTTCCTCATTTTGTTGGTACTGCTAGAGGTAAAGAAGAGCATTTAGGCAATGGATCATACCTAACGAGCTTAAAATAAATCTTCTAGAATTTTGACCCGTTTCTAATTTGGGTGCGATTAATCATGATTCTAGATGTTTTTCGGAGATGAATAGTATAACTTCAAAGTAATTAACAATAACTTATCTTAGCAATGTGGCTGGACCTTAGGAGAATGGCTAGCTGGCAGTGGCTAGATGAAAACAGCGGGAAGGAGAAGGGCATGCTCTCTGGCGCTCTTTACTTGCCTTACGTTCAGCAGTGGACTGCAATTAAAGGCTGAGATGACAATGATATCTTTGCGATTGATTCTTGTCACTAATTATTTACTAATTATTCTTATACTAATTAACAAAAATACTATGTAGTTGCAAGTACATTATTGTATGAATGCAGTCTTATTCAGTTATGTCTCCGCTATCAATACTGGGAAAAGCCTTTTTGATAGGAACTGCTGACTTTCAAAGTAATACCTAGTATTTCACAAAACAGTACACTTCTTGGTAACCCTACTAGTCAATTTATTAGTTAGAATATAAATGAAATTGTAAACCGCTTTCAGGGACTGGAATGTAGTTTCCTTTGCGGAATTTTCTTTACATAATTTTTTTTTTTATCATCTGAGTTTTTGTTAGTAATATTTGAGCGAGATTATGAACAATGTTTTTTTAGTTGATTTGGGTTATTAGACTGGGTTGAGTTCAATTTTTTTTTTCAAATCCAAATCTTCATTTGTTTACTAAGTGATGTACATTTCTGGTGCATAGGTTTAAAAAAATTAACAGCTTTTAATTTAACTTGTCTGTCTATAGCTTAAATGTAGCGTTATGCTTATAATATTTATCTCTTTCTAAAAACCGATTCTGGTGTTTAAATACAACAGCTTTTTCTATTATCTAAATTTTAAAAATTAAAAAAAACTTGCAGTTTGCAACATCTAACCTGTAATTTTTTTTTATTAAAGATTCTTCATGTTGGTCACATAAAGTTATCTTAGAACACCAAAACCAGCCCCTTAGTGGGTTATTAGCAGTGATCAGAATAGGTAGATTGATTTAGGGTCAATGATCTCAAACATTGATGTTAATATGCCTCCGGGATTCCGGCATTTCTTGGTATCAGTTTTTGAAAAAAAAGGCATATCCATATTATGCTAGCACTACCAAAGTACATCAAATCAATCTACCTATTCCGATCACTGGTTATTAGGGTTTTAAATTCCCGTACTCTGGAATCTATGCGCGCAATTACAAGCATAGGAATGCGGTAGTGGAGATTAAGTCAAACTCCAACCTATATCATCTGTCTTGTCAATTGTATACTCTGAAGTCATAAACTATACATCATCATCATCATTTCAGTCACAGGACGTCCACTGCTCAACATTAGCCTCCTCCTGTAACTTCCAGATTGGCCGGTTGGAAGCGACCTACACTCCACGGCTTTCTGCAACCAACCAACCTGAGATGACATAAACTATACGTTACTATGAAATATATTAGAATAATCAGTCATCGCAAATTGATTCTCAACATTGTATCTACACAGCACGCAAATGATGTGATTGAAACTAAGTCCGATAATATAAAGTTTCTACGAATTTCACTACAGTTCAACATTGTTTTCTCTATCTAAAACAAGACGTTCGTCAAATAAGTCCACAGATCTCTAAACAATTTAAACTAAATAAAACCACAAATAAATTCGGAACACTTACAACATTGTATTTAAATTGTCTGAACTTTGTATGTTTGCATTGTCTTTCTACTGTGCTACTCTATTTGAAAAGTTAAATTATTGGGACTTTAAAAAGGAGTCTGAATATTGGAAAATATTGAATTTTAGGGTTCCGTACCCAAAGGTTAAAAACGGGACCCTATTACTAAGACTGCACTGTCCGACTGTCTGTCACCAGGCTGTAACTCACGAACTGTGATAGCTGGACAGTTGAAATTTTCACAGATGATGTATTTCTGTTGCTGCTATAACAACAAATACTCAAAACAGAATGAAATAAATATTTAAGTGGGGCTCCCATACAACATACGTGTTTTTTTGCCGTTGTATAATAGTGCCCGTGCGAATCCGACTCGCACTTGGCCGGTTTTTTAATCCGTATAAGGTTGTTTGCTTCCAACCGGCTTATCTGGAAGTCACTGGGGTAGGCCTATGTTTAGCAGAGGACGTCCTATGGCTGAAATGATGATGATAAAGGTTACGGAGCTCTTACATCTCACTAGTTCACTTGTATAATCTTATTTAAGAGTCCCTTGGCAATATTTACGATAACGACAAAACCATCAGGTGAGCCTTATGCTTTGTAACGTCATCATCATCATGTGAGCTTATTGCAGTTCACTGCTGGAAATAGGCCTCCCCAAAAAGCGCTAAAGAGAACGATCTCCCGCTTTTATCATCTATCCACTGCCAGCCATCTTCCTAAGGTCCACCGAGCTGGGGGGCGTCCTACTCTACGTTTGCCAAGACGTGGTCTCCACTCGAGAACCCGTTTACTCCACTGTAACTGCTTTGTAACGTACATGTCGTCAAACTTGAATTCCGCGCTAGTTTTATTTAATTCAAAAACCTGTAAGAACCATTCAATGCAATCAACACCAACCTCGAATTCTCCCAATGGCCGCAAACGGCTGCGGGCCGCAATAAGCCGAGCCGACCCTCGCGATAAAAAGGGCGTAACGCGTGTCGCCGTGATTGCGGCTCAACTTCACCGTAAATACACCGCCTTACTGCTGAAAGAAACGGCCAGTGTTGCCAGCTAGTAGAAGTTTAGGCTGAATAAAAAACTTGGAAAAATAAACTTTATTATTTCTAGCAAATAAATTATTTGATTGGTCATCATCATTGCAGCCATAGTTAGTTATCCACTGCTAACACAGGCCTCATCCAATGACTTTCATCGGGAGGGATAGCCAATACTCACCACGCTTGGCAGGCGGGTTGGCGAGTGCAGTTTTTTTTATAACATTTCGCACGCAGACGCTGCTGCCCTTCTCGTGCTACAGGAATTGTGGGGAAGTGTATTCTTTACGGCCGTCCCCACACGGCTCTGCAATTATTACAACGATTTACCAATTGATTGGCTAAATATCCTTGATTAAGAATCTAATTATTATTTTACAGTATAAATAAATATTTCAACAACAAAACGATAACAGATCTTCTTGGGAAGTTGTAATAGTGATCACTAACGTACTAGGCATCGTGTGGCATAAAAAATCCTGAAATAAGTGTCTAAAATATACTTTAATAAACAATAAACAATTGTGCCTTGTTGAGTGACTGTGAGTGATAATTGTGCATTGTGGGTACTTCGGACATTGACCCCGGCACCTGTATCACCGGCTCACTGACCGATTAGAAAGGCTGTTGGCTATAGATTAAGTATTTCGTCATTACACGTCAGAGTTGCGGCGGCGCAGTGCTGCAGACACTAGACCGTATGCGCAGGAGCCTGAGTGACGTGACGGTGGTTCAAATCTCAGTTTAGTTTTCAAAATTGTTTTTTTTTGTTTTTTTTCTTTTTTTGTTCTTTTGTAACTACTATTTATCATTATTATAATTTTTTTTAGTCAAACTGAACAATGTCGCCTAAAAATAAAAATGGGAAACACTGTGGCGGATGCCTTAAAAAGCTTGAGGACAGGAGGTATTTGGTGTGCAGTGTGTGTCGGGACTGTTACGATTTGGATTGTGCTGGTGTGTCGGAAAAGCGCTTCTACAATACACTGACAGGGGAACACAGGGCGGACTGGAAGTGCACTGCATGTAAATGTAGGGAGCCTAAGACCGACAACACGAACACGCCGGCCCGGGCTCTCCCCGAACACGTGACGATGCGGCGCGGCGCTGCAACGATGAGCCCCATGATGCTCGACTGTACCATGGCAGAACAGAGCCCTGAGGATCCTAATGAGACCGTGCATAACGACACGATCGAGCTGTCGGATACTCAAGCGCTCCTTTTAGAGTTTCGCCAGTTCAGGGAGGAGATGCGAGACGAGTTGCGTGCGACGAGAGCCCAGATCGACGCTCTCAGGAACGAAATGCTGGAGGTGACTGGCAGGGTGGAGCGCTGCGAAAGTCGTATCGGCGCCCTGGATCGGCGCATGAGCGGACTGGAGGGCTGTTTTACTAGCGTCGGCGATGCGAACGTGGCGCGCATGGACGCCATCGAGCATAGGCTGGAGTCGGCGAGTAGGCGACGGGCGGATCCTGGAGCGGAGGCGGGTTCGGGTGTGGTCGCGAAGCTGGAGCGAGCCGTCGTCGAGCTCAAGCTCGAGCTGAGCGACCGAGACCAGGACGCGTTGCTGGCGGATCTGGAGATAGGCCACCTTCCAGAGGAGAAGGGCGAGAACGCGGTCCACAGTGTGGTCGTCCTCGCCAGCCGCATGGGGGTGACCTTGGAGGAGCGGGACATCGTGTTCGCGGAGCGCGTGGGCGCGCCCCCGGCGGAGGCGGGCGGGCGCGCGCGCCGCCTGGTGGTGCGGCTGGCGCGCCGCCGCCTGCGCGACGACCTGCTGAGCGCCGCGCGCGTACGCCGCTCGCTGTCGGCCGCTGACGGCCATCGCGTCTTCGTTAACGAGCGACTGACCCGTTCCAATCGCCAGCTCTTCTACCGCGTGCGTGAGGAGTGTCGCAGGCTTCAGTGGCGATACTCCTGGACGAGGCGCGGCCGTATATTCGCCCGCATGGCTGATGGCACGCAGGCCTTCCAGATCCGCACAGAGGAGGACTTTGTGAGAGTGTTTGAACCCAAGTCGATCTGACTATTCCGTGCCTGTAATGATGTTCTTGTCATTATTGTTCTTGCTTTTTGTTATTGTATTGTTCTTGCGTATATATTTTTAAATTGTAACCTTATGGGATGGAATGTAAACAAAAGTCTTTTTATGCTAAATCATGTATCTGAAGTAAACGTATCCTTAAATATGACACAGACTATTTATCACACAAATTGCGCGCAAATACATTATATCGTCGCTCATTATGGGGCATGCAGTGTGGCAGTAATTCGGTTTTTAATTTTTTCATTACCTAAATCAAAGGCCTAGCGTCAAGAAACTTATTAGTTGGTCTGTTTAATGCAGGTTCACTATGTACAAAGCAGGAGGAATTCATTGCAGCTGTGGAGAGTTTGGCGCCAGATATCTTGGCTATAAATGAGACCTGGTTGCGGCCGGGGGAGGAGAATGGGGCACCCAAGCTGACTGGCTATCGCCTGATGCATACCCCGAGACCCGTCTGCACTGGTAGGAGACGGGGTGGCGGGGTGGGATTTTACTATCGTAGGGGTTTGAATATAAAGCTTTGCCCACACCCTAACACCGTGGCTCCGGTAGAGCAAATGTGGGTCACTTTAAGGCTGCACAACCAGGCTATAGTCATTGGGACTGCTTACAGGCCACATTGGCTGGATGTGGACACGTTTCTTGACAGTATTACTGAATCGGTAGCATCATTTAGCAATGCCGATGGGCTAATATTAGTGGGTGATTTTAACATAAATCTTCTTGTTACTGGCAGTAGTCAATATAAAGCATTCACGCAATTCACACGCAGCCTGAACCTGTCTCAAATCGTCACAGAGCCAACGCACTTTACTGACCACAGCAGTACTTTAATTGATGTGATCTGTACTGACATTAAGTTATTAAAAATTACAGTCAAACACACGCCCGAATTGGGAGCACATGCCATGCTCTTCGCTGAATTTAAAATAAAAAAAGCTAGGCCCACCCCTACCTGGGTGACATATAGGCCATTAAAAAACATCCTAGTCGACCAACTTACTTCAGATTTAGAATCCATCAGCTGGGAAAATCTTAGAGAGAGTGATGATGTCGATTATCTGGTGGAAGCGCTCACTAATTGTATAAAAGGACTGATGGATCTTCATGCTCCAATAAAGACAAAAAGGTTCAAACACCTCCCACACCCCTGGATAACAGACACAATAAGATCTATGATGCGCATTCGAGACAATTACCACGAGCAATACAGGCAACAGAAGACTATGGCTCACAAAAATAGTTACAAGGAAATGAAGAACATTGTTGCAAACGCCATTGAGAGGGAAAAAACATGTTTTTTTAATAAAAATATTAATTCCAGCCTTAACAACCCCAAAAAGCTTTGGAACAATTTGAAAAGCACAGTCTTGCCCAATAAAAAAGTCTCAGCTGACTTACCATCATCACTTAATGATCCAGACGTTCTAAATGCACACTTCTTAAGTGTGCCAGGGGAGAACAATGTGACAATGTCACAACTAACTTTCTTCGAGCACCACAGACACAATGACTCCATCACATTCTCGCTCACAACTGTGACGAGGGAGGTCGTACTAAAGACTATCCAAGGACTAAGGTCAAATGCTCAGGGAAATGACGGGCTCTCACTAGATATGCTGCTCTTGACTCTCCCCTACTCTCTAGATGCCATTACTAGAATAGTGAATAGCTCTATTCAGCGGGGTGTCTTTCCCCGGAATTGGAAGGTGGCAGTGGTCAAACCACTTCCTAAGAACGGCGAACCCTCAGTTGTGCAGGACCTGCGGCCAATCAGCCTCCTCCCGATACTTTCTAAGGTCCTAGAGAGAATAGTGTGCAACCAACTAACCCAGTATCTTGAAGCAAACAACATATTACCCCACCATCAGTCGGGCTTTCGAAGGGGCTATGGAACGGCAACTGCACTCGCAGACGTGGTTGACAACTTATTAGAAGCCCAGGATCAGGGGAGGATTTCGTTGCTGTTACTTCTTGATTTCTCTCGCGCTTTTGATTCTATCAACATACCTTTGCTGCTATCAAAGTTGAGTTACTATGGTCTAGATCCTAGCTCGGTCGGGTGGTTTCATAGCTATCTGTCTTGCAGGCAGCAGTATGTGGAGTTAAAGTTGAACGATGGTACTGTCTCACAATCTCGGGCGCGTGCATTATCCCGTGGAGTCCCTCAGGGATCCATTTTGGGACCCATCTTATACATCCTCTATAGCGCTGACATAGTAAATGAAGTAACCCATTGCCAGTATCAGATGTACGCGGACGATTTACAGCTATATCTATCATTTTTCCCGGCTGAACTCTCCATTGCCGTCTCCAAAGTAAATGAGGATTTGCAACGTCTTGCTGACTGGTGCTCTTTAAACTGTCTAGTTCTCAATCCAAACAAATCCAAACTCATGATAACTGGGACACCTAAAAACATCTCTAAGGTCAATAATGCAGCACTAAATGTAATCATAAACAGTAAGCCAATTGAAAGAGTAGAGAAGGTACGCAACCTGGGTTTGGTTTTTGATAGCCATCTTAGATTTGAAGGGCATATCATGGAGTGTGCTAGGAACTGCTTTTATAGGCTCAAACTTTTATATAAAATAAGACCGTATATAAATGAGAAACTCAGAATCACACTGTGTGAGTCTTTAGTTCTATCAAAGCTTAATTACTGCGACACTGTATATGGGCCCTGTCTGTTGAAGAGATCTGCTAAGCTTGTCCAGAGAGTACAGAATGCCTGCGCTCGGTTCTGTTTCCATATTCCCCCACGGTCGCATGTATCTCCTTTCCTCAATGCTGCTAATCTTATGAAGATGGAAGCCCGTAGAAGATTGCACTTGGCGTCTATGATGTTTGGCATCATAGCCACCAGAAAGCCGGGATATCTCTTTGACAAACTTATGTGGACGTGCGACCGTAGTAGGTATCCCAAAAGAGAGTGCACTCACACTTTTGTCACACCAAAGCACCGCACCGTGGCTTTCAGAGGTTCTTTCAAGTTTGCCGCCACGCGATGTTGGAACGACCTGCCTCCACCAGTGCGCGCCCTAGAAGTAAAAAATGCATTCAAAACATACCTCAAAAAGTATCTCATAACACTGCAGAAAACAAATGAGTAATTGTAATTGTAATATATTTTTTAAATCTTTAATTGAATCATAGTTAATTAGTGATAAGACCATCTGAATTGTAAACCTACTGTAAACATCAACCCTAACTTTCTTATATGGTGTGAAATAAAGTGTATCTATCTGTATTAATTGTGCTTACTATCGAGGCTTGCGCGTCATGCGGGCGAGGCATGTTGTTCCGGCGCAGCGTGGTCGGCTGTATGTGTAGACGGATCTGGTCGAGGGCAGGGAACGTAGGAATTTCTTCAGTGCTTCTCTGCGGTGTAAATCCCCTTTCTTTGAGCCCGCCGTCGGGTTGTCGCCGCCATGTTCGCGCGCGCACTGTGGGTTAGATACGGGCAAATTTAATTTATATTTATGAATTCTATGATATTTTTACTTTTACTTTTATTAGACAAATGGATAGACACTCTTTTTCTTTGAACATACCTTTTCGGCCTGCGTGTCTGGCGGCCTGTTTTTGCTGTTCGAACTGCACTGCAGCCCAATAACCTTGTTGCTTGTATGATTGTAATTTGTATCCTCATCTGACCACGGCACTGACCACTGTACACATTGTGTCTGCTCACTTCACTTCACGGTTACTTAATAAAAATACAGCGAAAACTGTAAAGCACATGTATGCCGGAACTTGCTGGCATTTTCTTAAATTTTATTTTATGTGTGTAGGTTAAAATGTTTTTCGTTCGGGCGAAGTGTCAGTCAGATGACAGATTAAGTGAAGGCGCGTTCCGATATCCGAATCGGACCGAAATCGATTTTGGCGTACCTTACTCGTCCGGACTGATACTCCGCTCTGTCCAAATGACACTGTGTGGCGTGTACCTATAATTTCGTGTTAATATGTTGTCCCGTCTGGCACCGTGCTTGTGGGCGGCGGTGCATCGGCCTATCGGGGGTTCCAGGTTTTCTCCGACCGATCTTGTGCTCCTCATGGGCCTGGAGTCCGTTGGAGGGATTTGGGATTCTCTGGTGGTCCGATGTGCCGCTGCGTCACTCGCTGCACGTTCCAGCGTCGGAGGTTCCCGCCGAAAATCAGCGTCGTGATAAGTCTGTGGCTGTCACGACAAATGCTGAGCGGGCACCTTTTCGACACAATATCTAATTTATATTGTTTTGTGTATTATTATATTATTTTCTCTTGTGTGTCGAATAAACGTTTCTTTCTTTCTTCTTTCTTTCTTATTAAGTACATTGGGAGCGTTGACATCGCAACTATAAGAAATTTCATTTTACTGTTTGATTATGTACTTATTTAACTTTATGTTCGAATGTCCTGTAAATTTAGGGATAACCTTGTAACCACATATTCTATACATCATAGTAAACAATATATTATGCATATTCTTTTTAAAAGTTTTTCTGTACAAATTCAATCGGTAATTTTGTATGGGACGTTGATAAATATTCATGCAAATTTGCAAAAGTAATACTTTTTTTAGAACAAGTGTATCACTATGATCTATGATATATACGGTTACAAGATTATCCTTGATTTACATTACAACCTGTATACTGAGCAGATTGAATTTTTCGCCAGTCCCACTATATTTTTCATGACCGATTTTTATTACTAACATTAAAATCTGTATATTATGTCTCAGAGATTCTACTTATCTTGTTATGCCTTAACAGTTCAAAAGTCCTGTGTACCGTATGCGGTACACGGTAATTGTGTTACCTATTGTAGGTACGCTTTGTGAACTCCAAAAGTGTTACTAGGCCTAGCTTGTTGAATTTTAAAGCTAGATAGACTTACTGTCAATTACGATAAGTAACAAGCAAATTTCCCATAATCGGGGTAAATGTTCCCACCCTGGCAGCCCCGGTAAGTGTAACCTGCAAATTTACCCAACACTCCAGACGATACTAAAAGAGGACGTAAAATTGAGAATAAAATGTCACGGGACCTTTAACAAGTGCCTACAAGTTACAATCTATTGAGCTATTTTAAACCTTATCTCAAAGGTCATAAGAACTTTTATCACCTTACGTTATCGGGTATAACAATTTGTATCCAAAAGTGACACAAACGATTACTGAAGCCATAGTTAGATCTTGTTTAAGGTCATGTATAAAGTATAAACAGTATGTTTAGTATTATGATAAGAGGATGGAACTGGTTTGCTACCTATCTGAAAGAATAAAACGACAAAAACTGTCCTAAAATATGTTATTCGGTCCTAGTCTTTAGTTTTATTTTTAATTTAATTTAAGTCATTATTCGTACTGTATACCGCGTTGGTAAAGAATACACTTCCCCACCATCAACATGAGACGTGTCGTAAGAGGCGACTAATTCCTGTAGCACGAGTAGGGCAGCAGCGTCTTCGTGCAAAATCTTATGAAAAACTGCGCTCGCTAACCCGCCTGCCTGTTTATATAAGTCATTGGGGGATGATGATAAGTCATTGGGGGAGGCCTTTGTTCAGCAGTGGACGTCCAATGACTGACATGATGATGATGATGATGATGATTAATCGTAGCAGTTTCTGGCCAAAAGATGGCGCTTCTCATTACGTGCCAGTGACGATTTAAAGACCTGGCTCGTCCGATTGTGTCATAAAGTACTGTTGATTTGAATGTCTTCGAACAGCATCGTGTTTAATTTCGTTGACAAATTATAAATGTACAGACAACGGTAGGTCAACCTACACAAAAATTAAAACCGACTTTAAATCCGACCTGTAGAGATCAATATCAATTGAGAAATGTGACGTTTTGTGGTAGGTTGACGAGCTGTTGTCTGTACCTACTTAGGTTGTCATAATGCAACAATAGCCAAGCCAAGATCCAGTCCAATGCTGGAGATGGTCTTATTGTTGTTCTCCATAGATCAATTGTTCTTTAATTATGTTTTTTTTTTCATTTAATTTGTATGTAGTGTTCATAAAATAGATTTCTGTTCGAGTTTAAATTGCTTTTTATAATTTAAACTTGGTCAACAACTTGGTTTCTTAATTTGTTTAGTAAACAAGTTTTTATGTTCAGGCAAAAGCTCGTCAACCTACCACAAGACGTCAAATTTTCCTAATTGATATTAGTCTCTACATGTCGGACCGAAAGTTGAAAATTGGTTAAATGACCTTTAACTTTTTGGGTAGGCTGACCTCAGGGGCGTGCATTGGTTTCAGATGGGGGTAGGCTGTGAGTGAAAATTGAGTAAGTTTGCGTGAAACAGTAGGCGATCTCGCGGCAGCCTAACATTGGTTAAATTGCACAGGTACGATCTAAGTTGCGCGCTTTAGTAAGGAATAAGTACAGGTAGACGACAAAATGGTTACAGAATATTTATTGTTTATTGTTGAATACGTAATTAATAATTATGGTTAGCTGTCGGTTTTTTATGAAGGTAGGCTCTGCATAATAGCCTATATGGAATGCACGCCCCTGGCTGACCTGCCGTTGACTACCTACGACGTACCTACGTTTATTAGCGCTGCTTGATACAAATCATGTTGTTACTTGCATGCATTGCATGTCTTATTGTTAAAGCAATTACTAACCATTTAGGTACATATAAACTATCGATTGCCAAGTCAACTGCCGTATATGCCAAATAAAAAAGATTTAAAATACAGCTCCTATTATAAAATTATGTAGATTATGGCGATTACATTAAAAAATATATACAGAGTGTAAAGAAAAGGTGAAATAAAACTTTAAGGGGTTATTCTACGGTTAAATTACATCAACTTTTTCTATAGGACCAACATCGAATTCGCAAAAAAAAAAAACACTTTCCCATACTAAAACGCGACCAGCTGGCATCGGTTTGTATGGAAACGTCAATTTTTTTTTTGAGATTTCGATGTTGGTCCCATAGAAAAAGTTGATGTAATTTAGCCGTAGAATAACCCCTTAAAGTTTTATTTCACCTTTTCGTTACACCCTGTATATTACATTACATTATTACACAAAAAGTTAATTCATTTCCATTTCAAAAATATTAAAAACATTTTATAAACTAACCCTAATGTTTATAAGGAAAAAGAAGATTCTCTGAAAATTTAGTAAAAACTGTACGTCCTTTTCTTCTTTTTTTTTCTACTTCTTTTTTATGGCCAGTCCGCGTTTCTACGTTCGCTAAAAGTATGGAAATTTTACTTGGTGCGTAAAGGTCGTTTGAAAGCTGATTGACTATGAACAAGACAAAGTCTGTCGGGTCCAAAGACTTAGAATACGCTATCGGGTCAGCTACGAGTAATTATTATAATAAAAACAAGTAACTGTTATATTAAATAATGACCGTAGGGGTCACTACCAGCTATCAAAAAGGTTGCTTCTCTAAAGCTTTTCGAATCTGTCAATGTCACTCACAAAATGACATGCACATTTTAATTTTCCTCCAAAAAGAGGCATTAACGCGACTATAGCTTATAACCCGTTCTTTTTAGGCGTACGAATTTTTACGTCTGTTGAAAAATATTGTTTTTGAATACACAAACAGGGCAAATTGTGGGAAACAAAGCATAAGTGTTGGAATAACAGATGTACAGTCTGCAGAACAATAAGACGAATAGCATGTATTCTATTATAGGCCTTAAAACATTGGAGTTAAGACCGAACCTATACATCACTTGTGGTTACTGTTGTGTGGTTTTAACAAATTACGTATTTTGTATGTCGGCTACCGTGAAAAATGCATAACTACGGGATGGGGTTATGCAGTAGTGAGTACCTATGTTTTGTTGGTTTTTTAATTGCTTTTTCGAATTAATAAAATTTTCTGCTATTCCTTACAAACAAGTTATAATGAAGACTTATTGTTATTTTAAAATTAAATATAATAATTTATTTTTAATAATAATTTATTTATTTGTAAGAATACCTTTTACATTGAACATTGATTCCCTGACTCCCGAGCTAGAAAAACTGTGTTTCAATAATAATAGTACCTATTATTTTAGAAGTAGCCGAAGCCAGACAAGTTCGGAAATTTTTCTTTAGACTGACCGATAGATGCTCAAATTAAGATCGAGTCCTCCAAAATTCCTCCACCTTTTAATTTTATATTGTCATTTAAACACCTATCTTCTGGGCAAAACAGCTTCATCCAACCTGAAAGACGCTAAACTGTCTTCGTAAAGAGGTTGGCCGCTATACCTGTAAGATGTATAAACTACAAAAAAGAAACTAAAAAAAGGTTACAAAAATGCCGTAAAAGTTGCCAAGTTTTGGTCGAAGTCCATCTGGAGTCGCCATTAACACGAATAATTATCCATGCCTACAAAAGTCTAGTTAACAGTGTGTTTCTAGACAGAAAAGAAAGGGCGTCTCCAATTATGACTTATTCAGTTGGCTAATATTGCATTATTGCATGTAACCATCCCTACTAATGCGTCCCTCTGTATCTAGCTAATAACCTCGCGACCAATCTAAGCCTGATGATGCCATTAAGTTTTTGTCTTGCTCAGGAACGGATGTGGGATTTGAATTCTAAAACGTATGTTTTTGTTAATTTGGGCCTCTGTTTTCTGTGAGGTAAATTAATTTCAATTCAAAAGTGTCGTATTATCATGTTATGTCTTTATTGGCCCTTTTTATATAGTCTGAATAAAAAACAACATTGCTGACTGCTTGTTTAGAGTTGATTAGGCCCTTGGGTTGTAGGTATTCCTAATATACTGAATAAATGAGTTTTTAACCGACTTCAAAAAAGGAGGAGGTTCTCAATTCGTCGGTATCTTTGTTTTTTTTTTTTTTATGTATGTTCAGCGATCATTCGTTACTGTTTTGACCGATTTCGATAATTATTTTTTTGTTTGAAAGGTAATACTTTCAGAATGGTCCCATATAAATTTGGTTAAATTCTGATGATGGAATCTATAAGAAAATCATCAAACATTGCATGAACTCCATACCACGCCATTTTAGTATCTATCTTACCTAATATCTTTGCCAAATGTGAACAGATTTTGATGATTCTTTTTTTAATGAATAGCTTATACTTCAAAGATACTCCATTCAAACATTTTCGGAAATAAATTCGCCCCTAAGGGTGGAAAAATAGGAAATGAAATCTGTGTTCAGCAGTTAAATTATGTTTGCACTCGTAACATTTGTTTTGATTAGGATTTATCACTAAAATAGATGAAATAAGTTAATTTTATAAAAAAAATAAAAACCGACTTCAAAAAACTAAAACGCTAAAAATAATCTTAACTTAAGTGTTAAGATTATTTTTAGCGTTTTAGTTTTTTGAAGTCGGTTTTTTATTGAGTATGAACATTAGAGTACACGCGCAGGGCAACATAAGCGGACGCAAGCACTTATGTACAGACAACGGCAGGTCAACCTACTTAAAAAGTTAAAGGTCATTGAATTGATTTTCAACTTTAACTCCGACATGTAGAGATTAATATCAATTGAGAAAATTTGACGTTTTGTGTACTGTAACTCTTAACGGCGCGTGTATGTCGTTACTAGAGTTAAAAACGTCATATCACACTAAATACGTCAACATTTTAAGATGTTTTGTAGAATTATGAAAACAGCAAATTCACACGTCCGCCTAAAAAGCAGCAGGTATAATGTTTTTAAGGTTCATAAATGTTCCACTATAAAAATAACATATGATGAACTCATCATATGTTATTTTTATATTTTGAAATCCCAAAAAAAAACTTATTTACCTAATTGCATAGATCGGCAGTAATTTAACTGTAAACGATTTTGCCCACACAAATAAAATATAAATCTGGTTTTACGTGGAAATAAAATATTTTCAATAGATATATACACAATATGTACAAGTTTATTATGTATTATGTGTAAATCATTTTTCGTCCAATTTACTATGCTTGCAGTTTGAATAAAGAATATTTAAGCGCTAATTCAACTAAAATAACAATAAAAATGCATATGTTAGATCCTGTAAGGTTTTGTGAAAAAACGAGTTGTTAATATCATCATGATCATCATCATTTTAGCCATCGGACGTCCACTGCTGAATCTCTCTGAAAAAATCTCTCTCTCTCTCTCTCGTTGAAAGCTCTCCCCAGTGACTTCCAGATAGGCCGGTTGGAAGCAGCCTAAATCCAGCGGCTTCCTGCATCCTTTACCAGGCCTGCTGTCCACTTTTTAAGTCGTCACACGCTGCGCTAGCGTTTGCTGGCATTCGTGAGATTTTTGCTATGACTACAGCACTTATGGTGACCGGCTTAATAGTGATTTAAGCAGTGGTGTTTTTAAAGCAAACTTAATACAAAAAATAACAATGTTCAAGTTCGTACTTACAAAAGTACTGCATGTCTTTTAGGTGTATTTTCTGAAATGTTGTAAATGCAATGAAGGTATACCGAGATTTCATTTTTTTAAAAAACTATTATATTAGGTCTTTGGACCTGATAAACCCTAAAGAGATCCTATTGTTTATACCTAGGAAAAATGTATAAGCATTTGTGAACATTTATTCAATAAAGACCTTTTCAAAATCAAAAACAATATAAATATAATATGACTTGCACAAGCTTTGTTATATGTTATACTCGTAGAGTTAATAATGATTAACAATGACTGGTCACTTTTTTGATGATGTCGCATTCACTTTAATATCTTCATCAAGCTTTCCCTTTATAAAACCACAGTATAGTTATACACAGTAGCTTCTTCTTCTTCTTCATCTATACGGTCAATCCCGGTTGCGTCCGAAACCATTGCTTTGGAGCCCAGGGTCCGCTTTCCTTGATTTTCTCCTCCACTTCGCGTGGTCTTTAGCGTCTCTAGTTGTGAGATCATTGGCACGCATGTCCAGTTCCAGTCCAGTTATACACAGTAGCCACTGATATAAACGGACCTTCGGGCCTTGTGTAATACTCGACGCTAAGTACTTCTTACTACATTTGTTACGGGCATTGGATAACCATTAACCATATCTGGTTATTTTATTGGTTCCTGTCAATTCAGAAAACGACCTTTTCTAAATCGGATCGGGTCTGGGTGTGTCATCCATCTTTTAGGTCGTCACACGCTGCGCTTGCGTTTGCTGGCATGCGTTAGATAGATATATAGATAGATACTCTTAATTGCACACCATACAAGTAAATTACACATGTTTTTTTTAGATGTTTGCTATGAAACCAGCACTTTTAATTATTAGCAGTAAGCATAGTTGTTTAAATCATTTGTAGTAGCTAAGCCCCTATTTCAAGTTTTAAACTCACTGCATCTATGTCTATTGTGACAAAACATCAAAATAATAACCGAAATTGTAATGGCGGTCGTTCCGAGCTGCGCACGAGTTGATATCTTTGCTTTATCTGGAACCACCTTTGTGTTAATAAAGCTGACCTAATCTATATATAATGGGTTCACATGTCTTGCTTGTAATTACCACCGGTTACAGTTTTCGACCATATTTTATGGTACAGTGGGTTTGATCTAGGTTAAGTTATAAGAGGTAGCGTTTTTAGCCCGTTTCAATTCAGGAATTAACTAAAAAAAAACAATTTTGACAGCTTTCGATGTATGATGATTCTATTTTTAAAGAAATCAAAGTCGCCTACACATTACTAGATTTTGTTTGATTACACGTGTACGTAAGGATTAATTAAAAAAACAAATTATTTTTGATTTTTGAAAAAAAAAATTGTAATATTATAGTGAGGAAACCTGTAAATTATGGTAACTCTGGATGTGTAGCCATGGTTTAAAAATAGTCTGGTTACCCTCTCAAAGGGTAACAAAGGGCTGATGGCAATGGCTTCAAATGTAACAGATAACCAGACTTGCACTGCATCTAGGATCATAGTCAATGGATTGAATGGGTGTTAATTCTTTACTTCGAGACCATGAGAATTAACGGTGTTGTCTAGCGCATTTTACTCGTATATTTATATAATCATCTCTAAAACACAAGCGGGCTCCTCCTTGGTTGTATGTGTCGCAAAAATATATGAGCAGCGCTAAACTTAGCGGACGCGTGAGACGAATTGTTTACGTTTACCGCCCGCCACGTGTGCCCGCTGCGCTTGCATATCAGCGGAGGCCCTTATGACTTGCACCACGCAAGGTCCGCGTAGGCGGAGCGGTCACGCCATAGAGCATAGACGCTGGGCGTAGCGTTAACGCTACTTCTGATTAGATTTCTCAGGTTGGCCATTTTTCAACGTATTCCCATTAGCTGAGGTTTTATAATACGGGTTTGGATGTTTGCTACTAAGTTTTATTGAAGTACGCGTTGGTGTTGGATTGAGTTTTGATTGTGATTAAAGTTGGTATTGCTACATGTAACAATGTTTTAGATTATAATAACTTCTGTTATGTTTGTATTCGTAACGATAAGTTAATCTAGACTGGATTAAACTTTTAGCTTGTAGCTAAAGCTAAACTAATTTGGTATAGAATTTCAGAGAAACCGACCTATTTGACAGATAGACTTAAAATTTCGTATTATTTTTCTGTTTAGTTATATTTACGACCATATTGTCTTAGTAGCGAGACAAACGTGTTAAACGCATAAGGTTCCCAGTTCGATTTACCTCATCTATAAGGTGGTTTGAGCCATTAATCTATCACGAATGCCTAGTTCGGGTCGGATGATAACAGAGGCGTTGTAAAGAACCTTACTGTCAGATAAAATCTTATGCCTTAAAGCGGCTTAAGTAATATTAGCCGGGTCCAACTTTTAAAGTGCCTTCTGAAGCACGGAGATGCTTGTGATAAATGTCACTAAATATGCCCGGAATGGTCACCCATCCACACACGACCGCCGCATGGGTTGCTTAACGTTCGTGATTACTACCATTGCGGTACTACCACTGAGCTGAAGTCACTGAGTTATAGTAGTCTTATGTTATTATTCTGACTTTTTTTTGTTTTTTGTTTCAGGTACTTAATCTGCACATTACGGCTTTGTCAAGGACCTTCTAGTCAAATACAGTGTAAACTTAAGAGTAACTTAGGTCTAACTATGTTATTTATTTGTACATTGAACTTTATCAAAGGCATATTGACAGTAGAAAGGATTAAACGCTGATCTTTTTTGGCTCTTTGGCATTTTGGAAATTATTATCTTTACCTTCATTGACTAAACCAACAGTTTGACAATGTTTTTGATAATATGTCGCATGGATTACGGATTTGTATTCAAGACAATTTAAGCACTTTTTACTTCCCTCACTTTTTTACGTTATGTTAAAAAATATATTTCCTTCCGTTTTAAATATTGATAAAATGACTACCTACATTAGCAGTTTTGTCTTTTTCCATTCATTTTGTTTTTATTTTTGATTTTATTGTTATTGGTACGTAGAACTATTTTGTGTTTAGACAAAGTTTTTAAATGTTTAATTTGACCTTTAGCCTCCTTTTCAATAAAACCTTCAGCAAAATATTTCTCCATGAAATTGTTAAAACAAAGAATCTAAAAGGATTTCTATGTAAATTAATTGTAAGACAAGATAGCAAATAATGAAGCTATGAAGTAAACTGAAAGCACCTTCAGCTTAATTACTTATCCGTTATATCTTTGGAAAAAAGACAAATTTTCGATTATATTGTTATAATAATTCTATCGATATAATTATGTAAAGTTCTTACTTTGACACACCTCCACTTAAGAAGACACTCCTGTTGGAGTGTCGTTTAAAAATATCGATATTTTCCCGACATCCCTAAAAATTGGTCCCAAGGGCGTAATGCCCACTTGTAAAGGTCACATCACTTGTGTCCCAATGGCCCTCAAAGTGCTCAAGTTCCTAGATGTTCTGACCTTACAATGCTGATAAGTATTGTAGGTATGTGGAGAAATGTTTTTTTTCTGAATGGATATTCGTCAAGTGGCAAGATTGCTCTGTACCATTAAGTACCTTAAGCGCTAATTTTAAGGACAACCTTTTAGTAGTTAATCACTTAGTAGGGTATGTATCTATTTGAGTCAGGTAAGGACATGGATCACATACCTTAAAGAGTTCAAATGTCATGATTTGTTTGACAAAATTTTACCCCATTTTTTAATCTGTATCTGTGCTGATTCTGCGAAGTTTTTTTTGTAAGATTTCGCACGATTACAAGATAGATAGTTATTATTATATTGATTTGAAATGTCGCATGACGTCACGCTTAGGTACAGTTTTTACCTAGAAGTGACGTCACAAGGCCCTACTCCCGAACTTTGACGCGCTTTATCTTTATATTTTTTTGGTTGATTGAAAAAAGATAAAATAAGAGCCTATTATTTTTCGATAATCTGAAGGACTAATTAGAATTTTAATTTCTTTACCCAGTCGTCATCCCTGTTATAAGGTTGCGGACTGATCTGACGAATCGCGCGAACAGTTTGCAGTACGCATTCGCAATATAGACCGCTGACTGATAGCGCTAGATTTTGAGATTTCAAAAATATTAAAGTTTTTTTTATTTTTATATATTTGTCCAACCTACGACATTCGTTTGTGTCATCTTAGGTAGGTACTTATGAGTGCACGCAAACGGCGCGCGTACAGTTCGCATACTGACGGATAATACATTCCCAAAACAAACCAATATTAAAAAATTTAGTTTACTATAAAGATTTCACTTTGTATTTTTATACTTTATTTCACACAGGCGTGCTTATGTGCAAAAAGTATCATCTATCAGTACCATAGAGCCAGTCTAAGATAGTACAGGCCATACAAAAATATAGAAAGCCTTGCAAAACTCACGTACACAAAATGGATACATACATGCAAGTCACCTACATACATAACAATAGGGATGACGACTGGGTAAAGAAAATGAAATTCTATTTAGTTCAGTCAGTTAGATTCTCAAAAAATAATGGACTCTTATTTCTTTTGTCAATCAACCAAAGAATGACAAAGATAAAGCGCGTCAAAGTTCGGGAGTGGCTCGTGACGTCACTACTAAGTAAAAAAATTACCTAGACGTGTCGTCATGCGACATTTCAAATCAATATACCTCTGTAATATTTTGATTATGTGAAAAAAGAACCTATCTTCGACAAATATGAGCCGATTTTGATGATTTTTGTTTTATTGAATAGCTTATACTTCAAAGATGCTATGATAAAAGTTTGCAAAATAAAAATCACCCTTAAGGGTAAGAAAATAGGGGATGAAATCGGTGTTCAGCAGTTAGATTAGGATTTATCACTAAAATAGATGAAATAAGTAAATTTTATAAAAAATAAAAAACCGACTTCAAAACACTAAAATGCTAAAAATAATCCTAACACTTTAGTACCTAATCACTTAATTTTGAAGTCGGTGCAAACAAAAACATTGAATTTCTCATCGGCTGGCACCGACTCCAAAATTAAGTGATTAGGTACTTAAGTGTTAGGATTATTTTTAGCATTTTAGTGTTTTGAAGTCGGTTTTATTTTTTTTAATAAAATTTACTTGATAATCTACCCGATAGACGAAGAAAAAAAAGGAAGTCGTCATCCCTATATTATAGAATCCACTGTCTAAAGGTCCAGGATAGTCTTGAAAATCTTTATCGCCTCAAGTTGCTAAAGGACTAGGCAACTATGTTAGTCAACTATGTTGCCAGTATCGCAACACCAAAGGTCCGGCAACTCGTCCCTGCGGTCAGGTGAGGCCCTTCCCAACTTCGATTGCCGTCAAACCGCCGATGAACAAAGTTGAGAACAAATTTTGAGGGACTAAAGTCATGGGAGATAGCGTGTTTTATAATAACTACTTTGGGTGTACACCTGAAAAGGCTAAGATTCGACGGCGGATCGTTTACAGCAAAGATGCAGAAGGCGGTGATGCTTGATACCGCACGCATCGTCCGCTGACTTCTCTCTCTTTTGCCCTGATCCCAGCCAACTGCTATTGCCGGTCATTACCGCCCAAGATGCGAGAGGTTTTTGGCCTACATACAGAATACTAATACATTAGAGATTTCTCTGATCCTATGATAACTAGCTTAAGCACTTGTGTTACAGAAACAACGACGGGACAGCACTCAGACCTGAGGCAATATAGAAAAGTTATTTTTCTATATTGACCAAACGGGAATCAAGCCCGGGACCTCAGAAATAGCGACACCAAGTGCTCGCCTTTCGGCTACGAAGGTCGTGAAGGTCCTCGTTTATTAGCTAACTTCCATCTAGGGACTGATTCTACTGCTACATTACAAATACAAAAAAAAACTTCTCTAAATTAAACCGCCGACCAGCTGACATTTGTATGCTTTTTTTATTATATTTCAATATTGGTTCCATAAAAACTAGTTGTCTTTCCTTGCGCTAAGTTCACCACTCTAATACTTTTAAAAACATAGGATACATTATTATTTGAATCAAATTGAATTTAATTGGTCTTCATTTAACATCACAAATTCACAATCATTTCTAGTTATACGAGTATTATTGTGCTCACAACAAAAATGGTAAAAAATATTTATATGGTTTATCTAATAAAAAAAGCTGTAACTGCGTCAAATATAATTTATGTATCGTCATTCAAGGAGGATTCTTGCCTGCCCTTCATACATTAATTAAATATACTCTTATACAGGGTGTAAAAAAGAAAAGGACATTCCTTAAAACCATGTAGTTGGTGCACACATACAAAAACTTTTACTACGAGTATAAGTAACTTCATCTAAATCATCCTTCATCGAAATCGTAAAAAAAAAACTTCAAACATTATTATCCAGGTGCCGCCATAATTTGTATTTAGCACATACCATATAGAGAAGAAATACGTTACGGACCATCTATATCGGAGTATTATCTCCGAAAATGGTCAGTGATTTTTTACTAAATTAAAAGTATGTAGTCTTTTCAACACTCACTCGTGCTAAACAACAGTACATCACCGATCAAATATATGGAGGAATGGTAAAGCACAGGCAAAGCTAATCAAAGATGGCGCCAGTGTGTTTCATCATCATCATCATCATTTCAGCCATAGGACGTCCACTGCTGAACATAGGCCTCCCCCAGTGACTTCCAGATTGGCCGGTTGGAAGCGGCCCGCATCCAGCGGCTTCCTGCAACCTCTACCAGGTCGTCTGTCCACCTTGTAGGTGGACGTCCTACGCTGCGCTTGCCGGTACGTGGCCTCCATTCCAGAACCTTTCTGCCCCATCGGCCGTTAATTCTACGTGCTATGTGCCCCGCCTACTGCCACTTCAGCTTGCTTATCCGTTGGGCTATGTCAGCAACTTTTGTGTAAAGAAAATATTATATAAAAATGTTTTCGTACTACACACAGGCATCGTTTTGAACAGAGAACCAATAATCAAATAATAACTGAAAGCGAACCGAACTTGTCGAATAAAATGTCATTTCTAGTGTAGTCTCTTTATTAAATAAATAAATATTAGACAACATCACAAACATTGCTCTGATCTTATGGTACGTAGCCAAAGCATTTGTGTTTCAAAAATCAGCAACGATGGCACCACAACACCCAGACGCGAGACAATATAGAAAATATTTTTTTCTATATTATGTGCTCGATGGTTTTTTTGGAGTATTTAAATAAATTTTGTACGGTTTCAGTGTTCGATGTTATTGGATAGTAAAAGTGGTTTTAAATGAGCAGTTGATTTAAGGATTATCCTATTATTTTGTACACTCTGTATATTTCTATCAAATAAACTTCGTTTGTGACTTGAGCCCTCTACCCTCATCACGACATGATAGGGCGTGGGCATGTGGTTGCGTTTAGGTAGATACTCACAGGACGGAATCTGTACAAACCCGCTGCGTTTATTCATACATGATTTAGTATGATGATGATTATGTGGTCTTTGATTTTTAAGATACGTTTAGAAGTTTTATTTGAGGTTGCTCAAAAATCGAAGACCACTTACATGTACGCTGTGTTTATTCGATACGCTTACCACCTACCTATCTTATGTCTTTCACGAAATGATTAATGACAGAAATTAAGAGGTCAAGATGTTTATATTTTTGCTTTTCGTAGACATAAGTAAGTAAAGGATTAGTCACAGTACTTGACAAAAACAGTACACTATCTACTCGTAATTTACAAACTTCATATTCTTCGGTGTTGGGTTTGTTATAGAAAATATCATTTTATCATCGGGAATTGTACTTTCTAGGAATAATAATAATATGTCAATACAAGTGTTGCGTGAATAAGTAACAAACACTAAAAGTTTTTTTTTAAAAAGCCCAACACGTTACTGGTTTATAAATTACCTGTTTCTACTATAAGTATTGATTAGTGGAATATTAAAATCTCTCTTTCTTTGTACCGTGATTTTAAAACGAATATTTGGTAAAACCGTTCACTGCAGCGGTTGCGGGTGAAATTTGCTCCGTGTGTTTTCATAAAGGGTGCGGGTTTGACGCTCGGTAGACACCGCTGTTATTGATGATACTTGTTGCACGTTCTTGATCAACTTGAATTGTTTGTAAATTAATATTTTGTATGTTACATACGTGAACAAACAAAAGTCACAGACACTCAATGAACAAACACAATCTGATGTCAGCTGGTGGCGGCTTAGTATGGGGAACTGATTTTTTTTTGCGATTTCAATATTGGTCCCATAGAAAAAGTGGTTGTGTTTGAGCACCAGAATCAGCCCCTAGGAGGTTGTTGATGTTTTACAAATAACCCTGTATAACTTATGGTACAAAACAAGGTAAATATGACGATTTGAAATTCATACAAAATTTCTGAGTCCAGTTTTTCTTTTAAATGCTACAGACGTTTACAATTTTGTACGTTAATTAATATTCAAAGAAGAATCTGGTTTCACTTAATTTAAATTAATCTTTAACCTGGCAATAGTGTAACAATTTTGACACTTAAAAAAAACTAAAAGTTTCAACATCTTGAGAATTTTAACACTGCAATAAAACTTATCTCCGATCGGTCTCAGAGTACCTTATTCTAATTCTCGACACGTTACGCGTACAGTTAAACTCGCACGCGAGATATGTCGCGCGATGCCGAGATAGCGGCGTGAGGTTGTCAAAAAATATTGAAATGTTTGTTTTTAGAATTTCAAAGAATATTTATAATTCGTGTTAAAATAATCCTTGGATCTTAATCTAGAACATCGTAGTTATTTACTATCGCCTGCGGTATTTAAACTCTAAATATTTTGGCGCTTTATCGTTTTCGATAACAATTGTGTTGTTAACATAACAATATAGAAGCAACAAATATATTTAATTGAATGATACCTTCCTTATGAAAAAAATGTTCCTTATAATAAATAACATATTTGTTAAGAATTAATACTTAATTGTAATGTTTTTTTACGTATAACGCCATCCGCCTATGAATGAATCTACGCCACATCAAACACCCAATTTATAATTTAAATGATTTGATGACTAATGCCCTGAAATATCTTTAATTTACCTTCTAACTTAAAAATAATAAACATCTAAAGGTCAACCTAGCATTTTTCCAAAACAGTTAATTGTTGACCCATCACTCCCGCCGGCCGCGTTTTCCCTAAAGCCACTACCGGCCAGACACAAGACGCATATTTACAAACACGATCCAGCAATTCGCTCGATCCGAACTATCAGTTTGGCGCTTATTTACTGAGGGGATGGCCTCCCGTAGAACCCAGTTTTTCCTTTATAAACATTGACCGAGGAAGATTTGTTGTGTGGTATAAAACGAAAGATGTCACTGTCACTAATCTTATATATAAAAATGAATCGCTATTTCCCTTGGTCATTGCATCACGTGTGAACGGATAGAACAATTTGGCCAATTTTTTTTTTGTTGTAATAATTAAAGTCAGGAGAAGATTCTTTTAAATGAAAAAATTAAGAAAGTTGGGGTTTTTTTTTAATGAAACACCTCGCGAACTAAGTCGTGGGCAACACCTAGTAAATAATACAATACTTACCTATAGTTTGAATAACTATAAAACACACATTTATACAGAGCGATTTTTATTCTTTTTAAAATATTAAGTTCTTTGTGCTACTTATTTATTAATTTAGTCAAAATAGTCAATTTCTACTTTTTGACTGGTTTTAGAAGCAACATATTCTAGACACAAATTTTCATACATCAAAAATAATATTAATCTGGAAACTTATAGGATAGGATGAAATTAGTTAGAAATATTCCCTCTTTGTCCTCCTAACGGGCTAAGGTCGATTAATAGTCATCCTGTGTGCTTTGGACTTGTTAAAAGGAATCGAATGAACCTAAACTTTATAATTTTAAAATTTGTTCGTATTCTAAGGTCTAATATGTTTTTATTTTATTTTTGACTTGTATTTTATGAGGTACCAAATAATATTTTTTTCTTTCTTTCTTTCTTTAAACACGAAGGTTCACTAGTATAGCCATTAAAGAGTTCCATCAAACGCACCGGTCCAGACAAACGTCCTAATTCGACTATTAGCTTTTGCAATAGAAGCAAAACGATATTTGCAATGGATTTTTAAATATTGTTTTGCTGTATCCTAGATTCGATTCTAAACCACCTTTAAAAATTTGAATCGTATATGTGAAATAGATTTCAGAACGATTGAACAGAACGAATGAGTTATCGTTGAACGTATGGTTTCTGGACGATGAGAAAGCAAGACAGAAAGGTGTGTAAGCAAGAAGTATTATGTTCCCTTTTCAAAAAAAGTAAAGACGTTCTTCAGTTCTTTTACTGCGACGGTACGAGACTAAAATAATTTCAGTCTAACACTAAGATCCATTTTTAACTTCTAAAAACCTCGACCCCACATACATTTTCAACACCGACGACCTTTGGAAGATGGCTGGCAGTGGCTGGATGAAAAATGCGGGAGATCGTGTTCTTTGGCGCTCTTTCGGGAGGCTTCGTTCCGCAGTGGACTGCAATAGGCTAACATGGTAATAATGAATTTTAACACACTGTCTAAATAGTTATCATTGATTTCAACTTCGTTAGTTCTGTCAGTTAATGAATTTGTAATAAGACTGATTCTTGATTCTTAATGCAGATTCTTATAACTTGGCCCAACCCCCTAAAGTCGTATTAGGAAAGGAGGGAGGCAGAATGTAAAAAAACAACGGAAGCCCCAGCGGTAAGAGGAATACAAATCGAAGTATCGGTTTTTTTCTCTCTTTTCAATTGAATTATTCTCCCAGCGAACTCTGGGAAGGTGAGATTGGACCTAATAGAGGAAATACGTTTTTTTACCTCTTCGGGTAGCGCTTGATTTCTTGATTCGGAAATAATTATGTTGGAAGCGCGAGACGTTTTTAATCTTGCGAGAATAAATTAGCATTTTATTTTTGCTCGGTTTTATAATTGTTTTTTAGATTTTATTAAGTTTTTTAAACTTTATTATTGTGTTTTAGACTTTATTATTGTTTTTAGACTTAATAATTGTTTTTAATCCTTGCAATAAAATTTATAATTTTGAAAAAACAATTGTTTGTAACATTCTGTGTGGCACGGTCAATTGAAATAAGTTAATATTAAAGTAATGCAAATAACTCAATTAAATAAATAGTAATGTATCTGGTACAAACAATATGATTACTCAAAAAACTTTTATTTTATTTTTATAAATTCAGTGGATTATTTAATTAATATTTACCTCGCTTCACCTTCAACTTTTAACCGGATGTCGTCACGTGGTTCCGAACAGGTGTGTCTGCGCTGCCATTCGTCATTTCCGGCTGTCAAAGATGCGACACGTCATGACGCGCGACGTCTGAGCAGCGAACAAATGGATTTGAGACTAGACTACTACTACTAGACTGATTTGAATATTGTGGCATTAGTGGCTATGTTTATTTGATATCTAATACAAACCTAATCTATAATGATTGGTGTTTTGCACTTGAGTTTTTGTGATTGGAGTGGTGCCCGATGTTAATTAGAAACTATAAGTAAAATAATTTAATTTTCATATTTAGTAACGCCCAGGCTTTTAGTAACGCCTAATAATATTTTGATTAAATCCTTTTGAACATGACTTTGTTAGCTTTACTTGTAGTAACTAACAGCTAAATAAATATTAAATTAAATTTTGAAAGTCGTTTTTAGCCTATTTCTAACTGTCAAATCGATTGAGAACTTTGTTGTGACGTTAGGATGACAATACGATACATCGAACTGATCTTATAAAGGAGCCTGTAGATAGTTAAACTTTTCAATGCTACTAAGTAGAACCTTCGAGTTTTGGCTTGATTGGTTTAATTCGCCACTTTAGAGCACACCACTGACGACACCGTGCGTGCTCTTTAGTCCATTTCCATAACTGTATTATCTCTTAGATTCTTGCAATCCCTTATTTTATACAGTCTACCAGTCTTTATTTAGTTGACTGGTAGATAATGTTGTATAGCATTAAGTCCGCCAATTGTACTTACTTGTGCAATAAAGTTTAAATATAAATATATATATTATTTCTATCCCAGAGCTACGACCACGACCACGACTACGACCAAATGTTAGCATTTGGTCCTTTGAGCCGGATATGAAACAGTGACATATGAACCCCAACACGCAACCAAATAAAATGACTTATTGTATTTTTTTTTCATATTCTACTTCAAGATTACTAGACTCGTAATAGGTACTAAATTTTTCTTTAAATGATTTTCTATTTCGTCTCTTCAATATTATGACAAATCAGATTAACTTCACAACTCACAACACTCAATGCTAAGCCAGCCACTCCGCTTCAAAGAGTGTCTGATTAACTTCTCGAGACATTTCAGCTATCTCAGATAAATATATTTAAGTTAAGTTTTTGTAAAGGGTTTTTGTGAAACGATGTTATATTTTGCTGAATTGTTTATAAAGTAAGAAGTATTATTCATTTTTCAAAAGATGTCTTAAGTGTCTGGAATGAGATAACGTTAAATTGTGTGAGTGGATAGCACTTGAGTGTTATAAATTTTATAGAACGCCTTTTGGATTAGGTAGGCTTATATCAAGCCATATTTGCCATTTTTAAATGTTTTTCTTGTTAAATTTAAGACATCGATGGAACAACGCTGGCTTACTAATAGCTATAAACACTTGAAGAAATTCGTCAAAATTACTTTGTCCTAAGTAGCCTAGTTGGAAGAGCAGTAACCCGGATAGCGAAAGGTCGTGTTTTCGAATCCCACCAGAGGCAGTTGAAATTGATAGATACATACTCTTTATTGTACAAAGAAGTTACAATTTGTGTTTACAGAAAGAAGCACAATTTAATTAAATATATTTTCCTAAAGTAAAATTTTCTTCTGCCTCCTTGCCTTTTTCCATTATTTGGTGTCGGCCTTCCTCGTTCTTAGGCGCCAGGATGCTCTGTCCTGGGTTCTCTGCGCAGTTAGCTGTGCTTTCATGTCTCTTGTAACGGTTGCCCACCACCTGGCCAAAGGCTGCCCTCTGCCCCTCTTCGTATCTGGGATGCCCAGAGCCTTCATAACATCGTATTTTTCGTCTCGCCTTACCACAATATGTCGAGTCTCTACCGTCTTATCCGCGATACGAGAAATATTTCTGATGTACTCATTTCGTACTTTATTAAGTCTCGTCACTCCTGCTACCTATTGCAGCATAAACATACTTAAATATACAGGGTTACATTTCAAGGTAGTGCCAATTTTTCAGGGACCACTCAGAATCAGTAACTAAATCGATCTACGTTAAGCACAAACTCATATTTTTTTCATATTTAATTAAAATACGCACGCACTATCTGTGTGCAACCTAGAACTCCAATGTTCAATGCATTAATAATCACAATGGCGCGCAAAAACAAACCTTAGCCTTTACGTCGTAAGGTTCGCGTCGATGAAATGCCAACAAGGACCTTATGCAGTGCACATACGGTGCACCGTAATGTATGTGGACTGCATAGGTACGTTGTTGGCTCGGCGTAAGCGCCGCGGCGTACGCCTGTTACTATAGATGACCGAGCAGGTCACGTTGTCGTTTTTCCCGGATATTTTAAAGTTAATATTAAAATAATAGTAAAAAAGAAACGATGAAGACGCACTTTTATATTATTCTCTCGATCTTATATAAAATTTGGCACTACCTTGCAATGTAACCTTGTATTTATAACATCCATGACTTAGGTACAAATGCTTGTGTTTAACACACACACACCAATCGTCCCTAACGGGATTCAAATCCGCCATCGTTGACGTGCAGAGCGCGAACCACTGCGCAGACGGTCGTCAAATTGCTGCAACTAAAGGGTGTCTCAATAAGAGTGCTCTTTTTAAATGTAGTGTTATTTTTTTTTCGTGAAAGTGGCAATTTTGAAATTTGGCATAAAAATGGAGCGCTTTACGACAGAATAACGCGTTATAATTGTGAAAACTTGTTACAAAAATTATGCAAGTTAAGCTGAGACCGCCCGAATTTTAGTCGAGAAAGTGCACATAAAGTGCTACCATTCGAAGAGTTACAAAAAAATGAAGAAACTGAGTGGATTATAGTCAGTGAGACTGTTCTGAGTCAACGTACCGGTCGGTCTGTTAAAAACATTGTTGCAGTAACCAGGAGTATCGCCGAAAACATCAATTCGGCATCGTTCTCAACAACTTTAAATTTCACAAAGCACTTCGCAGCGAATTTTGACAAAAAACTACGCGTAATGCGTAAAAATCTTTGGGGATTTGTAAAATCTCCAGTTGCGAATAAACCAGAAACAATTTCTGACCTTAAATCCGAGATCCAACGCATCATCGGTGAGATACAGCCACATAATGTGAACATTTCATGAAAAGAGTAATGGCTTGAAGTTAGAGCCGTGGAAGCTATTTGCCGGATATTTTATTCCATATTTAATCGGAACATGTCTTCCATACAATCCAATAAAAAAATCACAACTCTCTAAAAAAATACGTGTTTTTATTATAAAATGAAAAAGTGCACTCTTACTGAGACACCCGTTACAAAGCCACAAGCACCTCAAAGTTACAAATGAACTAATTGAACCAAATGTAACAAACAAATTAAATTAACCTTTCTGTCTTTCTAAACCTACATACATCAATCAATGGGGCAACTTTTAACTAAATGTCATGTCACGAGTTGCGGGAACCCAAACACCAATGATCCACATATGTAACTAACCCTTAATTAAAACTAACCGACGAACTTGGGACATAGCTAAAATTGAACAGTCTAATCACCATTATACAGGTTGCGGTTTTAAAGAGTAGTCAAATTTAAAAAGGCGAATTTGTTCATCAGTACACTTAGAAAAAGTGAGACAATGAAGAGCGATTTTCTCTTAGTTGACGTCAAAAATAAAATAACTACGATATATACTCATCATCATTTCAGCCACAGGACGTCCACTGCTGAACATAGACCTCTCCCAGTGACGTCCAGATTAGCCGGTTGGAAGCGGCCTGTATCCAGCGGCTTCCTACAACTATTACTAGGTCGTCTGTCCACCTTGTTGGACGTCCTACGCTGCACTTGCCGGTACGCGTGGTATCCATTCTAAAACCTTTCTGCCCCATCGGCCGTCAGTTCTACGTGCTATGTGCCCCGCCCACTGGCACTTCTGCTGCTAAGCTGTTAGGCTAAGTCAGCGACTTAATCGTATACGAATCTCCTCATTCCTGATTCGATCTCGAAAAGTAACACCGAGCATAGCCCTTTCCATAGCACCTGTGCAACCTTGAGCTTTATTATGAGGACCATAGTGAGAGGCCACGTTTCAGTTCCATATGTCATCACTGGTAAGACACACTGATTGAAGACTTTCGTCTTTAGACACTTCGTTTCGTCTTTATACTTAAATCAATCAAAACTAAATAGTTATAACAATAACCTTATCTGTGATTGAACTAAACAAGTAGGTGTGTTTTTTAACCGACTTCAAAAAAGGAGGAGGTTCTCAATTCAATTCAATTCAATTAAATATTCTTATGTATGTTCAGCGATCATTCGTTACTACGTTGACCGGTTTCGATAATTATTTTTTTGTTTGAAAAGTAATACTTTCAGAATGGTCCCATATGGTGAAAAAATTGGAAATGAAATCGGTGTTCAGCAGTTAAATTATGTTTACACTCGTTAGATTTGTTTTGATTAGGATTTATCACTAAAATAGATGAAATAAGTTAATTTTATAAAAAAAATAAAAACCGACTTCAAAAAAACTAAAACGCTAAAAATAATCTTTATCATTTAAGTACCTAATCCGTTACTTTTGGAGTCGGTCCCAGTCGATGAGAGATGTTTTAGTTTGCAACGTTTTAGTTATTTGAAGTCGGTTTTTTTAAAATAAAATTAATTAATTTTAAAAACCATTACTAATTTCAATAGTAATCATAAATAAATAAGTATGTTAAATCAATCAAGTTAATATTGACTAAGGTCTTTGTTGGATTTACTAAGATGAATAAGTTGGTATAATCATTGATCCTGTTAGTTTGCTTAAGATCTAAGTTGGATAGTTATATTAGTAAAAGCAATCAAATCCATCTTATTCGATGTATATCTAACGTCTTAACAGGCTCGTATAGAGCCGAGATACTTTTTCAATCTTGTAAAGAGCAACATTTTTTTAGTGTGCAAAAAACTTTTGTACTACAACGAAAGATCGTTTTTTTTGTTTCTTAATACAATTTAACCTTTTCTACCTCAAAAATAATGTATGGAGCAGCATTATTTTTATGCCTTCAATGTTGATCCCATAGTAAAAGTTGTTTGTATCGATGAACATGTTCGCATTCTTAAATTTGTAACTGTTCAAAACCACACTATTGTGAATTGAAATTGAATTGAATCTAGCTCGACTACAATAATACAGTTATTGTAGTCGAGCTAGATTCAAGCGGAATCGAATTAAAAAAAAGCCTCTCGGCTATGGAGGTCGTCAATGATATCAGGTAAAGCCAGAGGATAGTCCTTCCTTTAAAACCCAAAAAAATTACAATTAGAAACAGAAAAAATACACTTCGAATGTCACAATTTAAGTGGTCTTATCGCTTGACACGATCTCCATCAGGAAGTAGAGGACAGTTAAATTAAAACAGAGAGGCAGGAGGTGAAGAGCTCCACAAAACAGTAACATTACCTTTTTTGTCTTTTTTAAAGTAAATACTTTTAGCGCTGATTTAAAACGAGTATACTGTTCATCCCGAGCTGTTAGAACCCTGCCGCGGTGGACAGAATACGGAAATTTACATTACACCAAAGATATAATGAAAATGTGTTTACAAGTGTTGCTACAAATACAGTTCCGAAATCCGATGCGGCCCATGACGCAAGCTAAAGGAAATAGCTAAACTACTAACCCTGATGGCGCTGTGGGTTTTGCTTTGGGCGCGAGGATATTAGCTTTGATTTCCGGTCAGGTCATTTATTTAAGAAATGAACTGTTCTAAATTGGCTCCCGTCCGGGTGTCCTGGGAGATGCTAGCGAAGAAAAAAAATGTCTGTAACACAAAAAAGCGAAGAAAAAAAATCTCTGTAACTTCGTAACACAATGATATTACAATGCCTTACTCCGAAACCACAACTAATCACCATCATCAATGCAGTCATAGGCCGCTGAACATAGGCCCCCATCGACTTCTAGATTAGGCGGTTGGAAGCGGCCTGCATCCGTGCACGTCCATAATTATCTTTTTCAATCTTAATTTTTTTTAGGCTGTCTAGTTGAATATTTTTTTATTTAATGTCAAATTTAAGATCAATTATAAACATCAATATCATCATGATAATTCAGCCTTAGGACGTCTACTACTGAACATAAGCCTCCCCCATTAACTTCCAGATTGGCCGGTTGGAAGAGGCCTGCAGCAGCGTCTTCCTGCAGAGTACTTTTCGAAATCGTCTCGCCACCTCTTTCTTGACAAACTAATCGGCTCATATCCAGCTATTCAGTGACGATCCAGGATGCATCCTGCAAACATGGGTTGTAGTATTATACGAGTAAGAGACGAGACGACCTCGTTAGCCGAGAGGCGAGCATACCGGACTTGGTGTCGCAATCTCTGAGGTCCCGGGTGTGATTCCCGGCCGGTAATGTAGAAAAATAGCTTTTGTATGTCTGGTGTTGTGGTAGCGTCGTTGTTTCTGATGTTGATTTGCCTACTTATTAAATACAATAATTCAAAAATTCTTACCTTTTAAAGCAGTCTTTCTCAAAGTGAGCAATAATGCCCCCTTTCGGGTGCTGAGGCCCTGACTGCCCGTTAAAATATTGGGGGTGTTTTAGGGTGAAATTGGGGGGCGTTAAAAATAAATTATTTCCAAAGTGGGAAGTTGACTAAATAGGTTTGAGAACATCTGTTCTAGAGTAATACTACCCGTCGGTCGCTTCTACCCCAGCCCACACATCCTGCCTCAAGCCAGACCCGTGTAATTCGATTCGGATAGATGTTACAAAGACTCGCCTAGGGTTGGAAGTCTATGCTTGTATAAGTAGCTGCACTTGTAAATGTTTTATGAAGAACTGATAACCAAATGTCCACTGCTGAACATAGGCCTATTTTCAGCAGTAGACCTATGGCTGAAATGATGATGATGATGATAACCAACTGTTAAGTCAAAATTTAATTTTTTTATGCTAATTTGATTTTTACTCGTATTTCCAAATGAATGCAAGATTACTAAATATTTTGGCTTAATTTAGGTTTTTCTTGGTTTAAAACTCATGCTATTGGTTAGTTACGATAACCATCTGGTGTAGTAATTCGCGCTCCGGACGACAAAGCCAGCGGTTGCAGGTTCGAATCTCGCAAGGGGCAAATGTTTGTGTGATAAGCACGAGAATTTGTACCAAAGTCATGGATGTTTATAAATGTATTTAAGTATGTTTATCTGTTATACTATAGTCTCCATAGTACAAGCTTTACTTAGTTTGGGGCTAGCTAATTGGTGTGATTGTGGAAACAATTTATTTATTTTTAGTTAATTATGAAATCATAAACTAAAAAAGGCAAAAATTTTAATTTAGGATAAAAATACTGCCGCTAAATTTATAGGACTTCTATTCTGTCCTAATGTAGTGTTTAGTTATGCTTGCAGGAATCGTAAAAAAAATGTTGTAATTAAAACCTATATGGTCTTAATGGGGCATGAGAGATTTTTGCAATGTGAGAAATACTATTGAAATTAAAACACATTTTAAAAAATGCCTTTGAAGTTCTGTTAAGTTTTGGTATAATTATATCGTGTATTTCCTGACTTTCGTGCACAGCCCGGGTCTCGAAGACCGTAACTAGTTTACCATTTAACCTAGTGAAAAATGAATACGCAAAACGGTTGGCCAGTTCTGTTTAATTACGAGTGGGTCACTTAGATCGTATTTTTGGGTTAAGGGTTTCCAACTGAATATTGATGGAATAGTTTCTTTTAGGCTTAACCTGTGATGAAGGTTGAAGTTGAAATAATGTGGTTTGTCAAAAGTTTGCTGTATTATGATTACTGAGAGGTGCTGGCAGTGGCGACAGCGCTTTGGTAGTGATTACCAAAGTTAAGCCTCCTATGCCGCAATTGTGATTGGATGGGTGAGCATTCCTACCATATTTAGTGACATTTATCACAAGCATCGCCGTGCTTTGGCTAATATTGCTTAATACTAGTCGGAGGTCTTAAGGTGGCTTGATTACATCTGACAGTGACGTTTAGTCATTGGCCTTACAACACCCCTCCACCAATCCGCACTGGGCCCGTGTGGTGGAATATGGCCTAAACCACCTCATAGTTGTGGTGAGGCCTGTGTCCTGCAGTGGGACGTATATAGGAGTACTTTACTTTAGGTACTGAATTATATTTTGGAAAATGTTAAGACAGAACAGACTTTCATTTAACCTTTAGCGTCCCAGCAGACAGTTACATTGTAAATTTTTAATATGGTTGTGGTAGCCAGCAAGGGCTAAAGGGTTAAGAGAGATTTGGTATTAATAAACAAATAGAACAGAATCTGGTAGTGGTTTAACAGTTAGATTGTTGAAAACAATCTTCAGGGAGGCTAATCGTGTAAGTTAATTATGGGAAACAAACGGTTTGGTCCAGATAAAAACATATCTTTCATTCTTTTTTTGATCATCTTTAGTTATCTACCAATCCATGGTCACCAACAAACTAAAACTACACTAAAATATCATCTCAAATTGGCTGACGTAAAAACTTTTCAGAATAAACAGCCAATCAGGAGAAGAAAGCGACTGGCAAATCGTCGGTCCCCAAATTTTTCGAATCTCATTCATATTTATATCGAAAACACGAAGGCTCCAAACAAAGGCTTGTAACAACAGTTCAACTAGTCTTGCGTGTAGGGCGACCATAGTTTGGCATCTTCATAGACTTTGTCATAACATATGATTTAATAGTTTTTTTCTTGTAAAGCATAGTCCTTGACCTACATCAGTAAGTTACCGGCCTGTGATTGTGGTTCCGCAGAACAGACGCTGGTGCAAATCACCAACGATTGCCAGCTGTACTGTTTTCCTGGTGGCCTGCAGGAACTTAATTTTCTCTCCTCTGGTTACGCCAACTAGAACTCGACATTTAAATTAGAATTAAAGCAGTTAAATGCCGCGGATATGATGAGTGTTCACATCGTCAGTTGCCAAGTATACGAAATAAAACTTCTTTGTGTTCCTGCCAAGTATTCGCAGGATGACGGAATACTGCTGTTAGCATGCACTCCACCTTACTAGCAAAAGCAAAATAAAGGTACCCGCAATCTTCAGCACTGATATATCAATTAACTAGTTGTTTGCTGGGTGCGTACAAATCTGGCGAATGCGCAGCTCGCGGCATTTTGTAGCGCGGACTAATCGTGCACTGCTTATGAGCCGAACGCTGCTTGCGCTCAATCTGACTGAATCTCTAAAAATGATGCTGATGATAAAAATCTGAATTTTGTTTGTGAATCATCGTCATCATCATTATCACTTCAGGCATAATACGTCCACTGCTGAACATAGGCCTCCCCTATTGACTTCCAGATTGGCCGGTTGGAAGCGGCCTGCATACAGCATCTTCTTGCAATCTTTACCGAGTCGTCTGTCCACCTTGCGCTGCGCTTGCCAGTACGTGGCCTCCATACTAGAACCTTTCTGCCCTATGGGGCAGACGGCCTATGGGCCGTCAGTTCTACGTGCTATGTTTGTGAATACCAAGAAGTGAAGTGGACTGCATGAGTGTGAAGTTGTGGTGAACTGCACACAATAGGCGCGCGCCATATGTGAGGTTTGCATGAGTTGCGCTGAACGCGCCAACAGACGAAGTGATTGCGCGCTAAGGTCGCGCATTCGTGGCACATTCGCCAGACTGTTCACGCGCTAAGGGTAGACGTGGAAGCATAATAAAATCCTTATGAAATTAAAGATAAATGTATGGAAACTGTAATATGCACTACCAAATCATTAACATAATTTTGCTCATTAATAAGGTAAACGTAGCAAGCATTTTAAAATTGGTTGCATTATACTCTGTTACTTTTTGTATGGAGCTACAACTCTGTTACCGTGCGATATTACGAAAATATAATGAATATTGGTATTTATTGATTTAGATGATAATCAATAATTATTATTATGTTATTGGCTGATTTCAGTTATCAATTATTATACACAAATACCTCGAAAAAATACCTGCAACCATCAGTCAATATTTTTGTAGAATTATTACTTCAATTTAATATTATTTACGTATGCATGTTCACGGAAATTCAACTCCCATCCATTGGAATTTCTTGGAATCATATTATTGATTTATTAGGCTCCCAATATGCACCTGAATTGCCGGATATCTGGTCACCCGACCTGACCTAGTTCTCCTTTCATAGCGAAGTCATCGATGTCCTAAGGGAGTTTCTGAAGACAATCAAACTGTCATTTTGCAAACTCGCCTAGAGACGAATCTTTAGCTCATCTTGCCTTTCGATTCTTTACAACTGATTCTGTACTAACTTTGTGGCGTAATGATTTTGATATTTTCCTTCTTGGGGTTTATAAGTTACAAGGGTTTTTGAGAGAGGAAAAATAGTTTTAGATGTAGGAACAAACAAGTCCTTAAATCGAAAGTTTATTAGGGTTTGATATACAAATTTGCCTTGATGTAATGATTTATCTTTAGTTTTAGCGGTTGGCGACATTGCGAGTGCGTTGTGATTTATTTGGCGAACTTTACGTTCGAACGTTAGCAAGACCAAATTTATAGAAGTTAAGCGCGCTCAATGATCATTGCTATAGGGCACAACAAATGTCTATTGGTTTTAGACCTTATGTTAAGTGAATAAGGTTCAAAATATGGTGTCTTATATATGGACAGAGCTCTATAAAGGGAGTAATGTATTTAAAAAAAAAAACTTCTCGGATTCGATACCCTAATGCAAATTTAGTCTACAAAGCTTTATACTACAAGCTGTCCTAACAAAACACAAGTCTGGAACTACCCTGATAAAGAAATTAGAAAAACCGGACAAGTGCGAGTCGGACTTGCCTACCGAGGGTTCCATACAAATTTGTAGGTACAGACGACAGCTTGTCAACCTACCACAAAACGTCATTTTATATTTTTTTATATTTGAGTTGATTGAATGAAAGGTAAATTGCGGTTTACGATTTATGACGTATTTATGACCAATTTTCGGTGGAAGATTCCATAATAATGTACATCATATATTTTTTTAGTTTCTCTTATTTTAGAAATTACAGAAGGGGGACGGGACACACATTTTACCACTTTGGAAGTGTCTCACGCGCAAACTATTCAGATTAGAAAAAAATGATATCAGAAACCTCAATATCTTTTTGAAGACCTATCCATAAATACCCTACACGTCCCATACGTGTAGGGGACGTCGCGTCGCGTCGCGTACGTCCCATTTGATGAAAAAAAAAAAAGATTTTATTCAATTTTTGTGTGAAAATCTTAATGCGGTTCACAGAATACATCTACTTACCAAGTTTCAACAGTATAGTTATTATAGTTTCGGAAAAAATTGGCTGTGACATACGGACACACAGACAGACAGACAGACATGACAAATCCTTGGGGGTTCCTTTTTTTGCCATTTGGCTACGGAACCCTAAAAAGGGAAAATGAAGTAGCCACCATAAATCGTTACTTAATGTCAATGAGTAAATTAATGCAAAAAAGAACTTATCAAATAGCCTAGATCTCTGGAAATGAGACAGAAAGCATTCTTAAATTCTGTTTTTGTTGGTTAAATAAGTTACCTCACGCACATAAAATCTATCGCACACACTTGCAAACACAGACACACACACAGAGAGAGAAATTTCTATAGTGTGTTTCTTTGTCTTTTCTTAGTTTTTCTTTTTTCCCTATTGCAGAACTTAAAATAATCAAGAACAAAGTACTCTCTAAGGACGAGAAGCTTCCTCTCTATGCCTTTTGTGCCTAATGGAGGTAGTTAAGTAACATTTTATTTAGTTTTTTATTAATCTTGTCTCTGTAATCAGTTTCCAAAAGGCTAAAAAACTATGTAAAGTAAATAGTCAATAAACGTCCCACTGCAGGGCGCAGGCCTTAACCTCAACTATGAGGTCGTTTAGGCCATACTCAAACACGCGAGAAACTGTGATAGCTGTTTTTTTTCTTTTTTCTTTCCTGTTCAGAATCATGAAAAGAACAACCTGTAGAAGCATGTCCGGTGTTCTAAAAGATATCCTGCGTTAATACCAAGATTGTAGCATAATAAATCGAAATTTTTAAGGTTATTGTACAATTATATAGCGGACATGGTGTCGCTATCTCTGAGGTTGCATATTTGATTCCCGGTCGGTCGATGTAAAAAAAATACTCTATATTGTCTCGGATCTAGGTGTTGTGGTACCGTCGTTGTTTCTGATTTCTGTAACACGTGCTTTGGCTACTTACCATAGAATCAGAGCGATGCATGTGATGTTGACCAGTATTTATTTATAAAATCCAGGTTCGTAACTTAAAAATTATAAACGTGTACTTCATAATGTTTCCTGCGTTCCACTGACCTTATAACAAAGTAAGTTAAGGTCCAGGTTAGTTTATAAGCGGCATGCGAAGAAGTGGCGAACGTTGCAAATTCGATTTAAGAGGAAGTTTGCAGGACAACGGCTGTTTGGTGCAAGGGGGAAGCTTGGAGCGAATGCTTAGATTTTTAGGTTAATTTTAATGGTGAAAATGGCAACTATGTAGACGGAATGTCTTCTCAAGGAATGAGCAACTCTGATTGACCTTGGAACCCTAAATAATTCACAGACAGAACCTATATTAATTATAATCTGAGGAGAACCTCGGGCGGGAAAACTAGTTTTGAAATCAATAATTTGACAATGTTATAGGTAATTACGTACGCGAATCGGAAATGTTCTTGCTATTTAGACTTGTTAAAATACCTACCAAATAATCCGTGTATTTTATCATCATCAATAATAACTCGTATACCCCAACAGTGAATTCCGAGGATTACCTCGTGCGAAATAAAATTACGTCCACAAATTGTTATGTCGGTTAATATTTTATTGATAATTTCAATGTTGAATTATCGAGCAAAAATATTTTTGGGATGTAAGACCTTAGTATTATAACATAACAACGACAGACGAAACAATAATACAAAAATCTATTATTTTAAAACAGACCTGTTTGTCTGTACAAAAATATGTTAAACGGTAAGCGTGACGATGTGGTGTGTAATGAGCACCAGCTCAGCGTGTGCTCCAGAATCCTGCAGTGCTGACTTTCAGATGGAGCCTCAATGATAAGTATCTGTGTGAAGTATAAAATGAACTACTGGTTGCAATAGATGAGTTATAAGTAAATTAAATAAGCTCACTCTATGAGAATAATGATGATGATGATAATTATACGTCATCATTTTTAGTCCAACTCCACTGATCACTGGTAGAAACGATATGATGGTGATTGAATTTGCAAGAGTGGCGGTTATTTTTACTATCCAAAACACATGCGTGTAAACCTTTTATACAGCAAAAATTCTAAATTAATAAAATCTAAAAATTATTAGTTTTGTGTTCTTTCCGCCATTTTCTTTTGCCTTGTACCACTCTCACAAAGTTAGCCAGTTTGCACCCGACAGAAGTGATGTTTCAACTCCTCACATGCCCTGATAAAACTGATGTTAAACCTACTTCTTTTTTGTTCTGCGAACTTCTACGAGCCTGGATTCTCAGGGAAATTTCCAGAAAGTTTTGACGTAAAATCTTGTTTCGTTGTATTGCAGTTTTTCGACGTGTTCGTTGAGTTTCTGTGCAATTGCGCAAGAGTTTTAGGATTTACTTGTTTATTTTGGGAGTAGTTGCGGGATGAGTAGTTTTAAAACGTGTCTTGTTTTATTTCCAAAACTTTTTTACGATCTGGCAAAAAAATTACGCTTACTATAATGTGGGGTACATTTCTGAGCGAATGAGTGAATGTTAAGACTAAATTATTACTGCTAACTTTTAAAACAATTTGTAAAAACTCGTTTGTACCTTTGTACAGACCCGAGCCGTCAGTGTCTTATTGATATGACTGCTTGGTCAGTGGTTCGCGCTCCAAGCCGCAAAACCAGCGGTTGCTGGCTTGAATTCCGCGTGAGGAAAAATGTTTGTGTGATGAGCACGAGCACTTGTTTAGATACAAGTGCTCGTGCTCATCACACAAACATTTTTCCATCATGGTCCATGGATGTTCATAAATGTATTTAAGTAGTTAATCTGTTATCTAGTAGCACATAGTAAAAGCTTTGCTTTGGGGCCAAATAATTGATATGATTGTTGAATTAATTAATTAATTTATAGATAAATAAATTCTTACAACTTATAAATCGTCACCTATATGAGATGGGTACCTACAGACTGTTGGTAGACCCAAGGACCTCTGTAAGACTTGGCTGTAGACCCAAGAAAAGATGGGGTGTCGATTGGGTTAACCTGACGTGGACTGATTGGGTTTAGGAGATAGAGATCGATAGAAGAGTCTGTGGGAGACCTTTCCCCAGCAGTGGGATTGAATTTGTTGAAAGAAAAAATATAGGTACGAGTATAACTCGTACAGACAGCTTGAAGCCCGGAAGTCCTTGACGCGGATAGCTCTTTAAACCCCGGGGTAAAAAATATTTCATTAAATCAACAATTCGGATACAAACGGAATATGCATTCATATGACCTTAATTTATTGAAAACAAAATACAATCTCGCCGTGTTTTATCACACCAAAGTAGAGAGATTCAGCAGCATCACATCAGGCAAACTTGGCGGGCAAACTAGCAACGGAAAATCTTCTTAGGGTTCCGTAGCCAAATGGCAAAAAATGGAACTCTTATGGATTCGTCATGTCTATCTGTCTGTCTGTCTTTCCGTCCGTATGTCACAGCCACTTTTTTCCGAAACTATAAGAACTATACTGTTGAAACTTGGTAAGTAGATGTATTCTGTGAACTGCTAATATTTTCACTAAAATAGAAAAAAATAACATTGTGGGGGTTTCCCATACTTAGAACAGAAACTTACCAATCCCTTACGTGTGGTTGTAAATTGACGGTCATATGCTGTAAGCGTCCGTCATTTATGATAAATGCTCGGTCACATTGGACATTTATTGTCACGATGGACACATATTTTTTTTTGTATAAACTAAAAAAAAAGAAGAATTCCTCTAAAGTAAGTCCTAAATGTTATGTATTTGACAATAAAAACATACAATAAAACATGTAATTTGATCTGGATTGAACAAAAACTTGCGCGTGACGCTTTTTATCTTGTTCGTGCATAAAGATAGATTAATTTTAAAAAAAATCATTTCGTTATAGATCATTAGTAAAGCCAGTCTTTCTTATAATAATGCACTTATTTGTGCCCAATTTTTTTTTTCATAGTTTGTCAATAGAATTGATTGTGACGTTAGTGACAATAAATGTCCAAAATGTCCGGTCACATTGAGAAAATGTCCAATTTGCTCGGTCATATTGGTCAGACATTTATGACGTGACGGACACTTTACAACTCTACGTGTGGTGTATCTATGGATAGATTTTCGAAAATGATATGGAGGTTTCTAATATATTTTTTTTCTAAACTGAATAGATTGCGCGAGAGACACTTCCAAAGTAGTAAAATGTGTGTTTGGGAAATACTCCACTACGCGGGCTCCGTGCCGTGGAAGGGTGTTGCTAGGTCAGTGACTTTGCCTTACTGTCAGATGTTATTTAGCCCGCCTTAGCGTCTGACTAGGCATCACGACTAGTATCAAGTGATATTACCCGGACCAACTTTTACCGTGCGTTATCTTAAATATTTTACGTGAGGCCTCACTGAATCCCTCCTCTACTGTGGTTTTGCCTGTTTTTATTGCCAATGAACAAAATAAAACAGTGTAAATATTTCCAGTACTTTTCGGGAATGCCATGAGTGTGTTCTTTGTTAATTTGCGCGAGTTTTCAGTGGTTAATATCCAAGTTACAACAACCTTAAATGTTGCTATGGAAATGATTAAGACAGGTAATAAGTATGTTATCTAACGAAAGCCGTTACCGTTAACCCGTAATACTATATCGCCCATACATACTAAAAAAAATATTGAACTGATGAACGTCCGTCTCTTTTCTCACAAGATTTACTTTCTCTCTCTGGCGCATGATAGAAAAGCGTCATTGCCAGTTTGCGCATTGTAATAACGCTAGTTACTATTCCGCGTTACGATTTTGGTTTTAAACAGGCGTTTCGTTTTTTTGTTTGGATTTTTGTGATAATTTTTGTAAATGTATATTTTTATTTGAATCTATTAATGATGTAGATAAACTGGCTGAAGGGAACCCCCTTCGTTATTTAACATTCTGTATACAATTGTGAATTTCCCCACATTCCTTAAAGCAACTATTTTCCTTGCAGACGGACACTTGACTCTTAACAAAAAATTGTATTGTATAGCTTAATATTGTCCTTATTAATAATTCTAAACCAATGATTCAATTCTTAGGTTAATACTCATAATACAATGTCATGAATCAATTTATTATTAATAGTATGCAATAAGTATTAACAGCTTTACAACTCATACGATTGTAAGGATGATTTAAAATAAAATAACATATTTAAATAGACTTAACAGCCGACCCCATTTTACTATTATCTTATAATAAACAGTAGTAAAGTAAATAGTATAGTAACCCTATTAAATCTGCGTTTTATTCTTTTGTATTTACTTACCATAAGGGTAAAAAAGCTTTGTTTTTACAAAGCAAACTCGACCTAAAATTTATAGCTGTAGAGTTTAATTTGATACGAAACGTTTTTACAATATAAGCCATCTGCCGCTTGAAATATATTTGCTCGACAGATTCTGTATTGTATTCAGTTCAATAGATTTTGGTTTAAATTGTAGTGTGGAGTTGTGAGTTTGAAATATTTATTTAATTGATTGCGAATAAGTTATGTGGGTATGATCGCATTTATGTCGAAAAATTAAGTGAAGATAATTGCATTTTTAAATCATCATCATCATCATGATGGAGAAGATGCTTGTAGCTCAGTGGCGGCAGCTCTTCGGTAGTGATTATTAAAGTTACCTACGCCGCGGTTGTGATTGGATGGGTGACCATTCCAACCATTTTCAGTGATTATTATCACAAGTATCTCCGTGTTTCGGAAGGCACGTTAAAAGTTGGTCCAAGCTAATATAGCTTGATACTAGTCGTGAAGCCTAGTCAGATTTCTTAGGGCGGCTTAATAACATTTGACAGTAAGGTTAAGTCACTGGCCTTACAACACCCTTTCACCAATCCCGCTGGGCCCGCGTGGTATGACTAAAATTACCTCATAGTTGAGGTGAGGCCTGTCCCCTGCAGTGGGACTTATATAGGCATACTTTACTTTACATCATCATGATTTCAGGTAAGATTATATTTTTCATCATAATCTGCCTAAATTAGTCAACTGCTGGACATAGGTCTGTTCCATCCTTGGTTATTCTTTTCCATTCGCTGCCGGCAGCAGCGTATATCGTCGCTCCACCTTGTCGGAGGGCGCTCTACGCTGCGCTTGCCTATCGCCACTCAAGATCACGTCTACCCCATCGGTAATCAGTTCTACGGCAAATGTGACCAGCCCACTGCGACTTCACCTTGCTTATCCTTTGAGCTATATCAATTTCTCTGTCAGATATTTTATTTATATTTATTGCGATTGTAATTCCCTTAAGCATTCGTAAAAAAATCTAAAAATAAAAAGTTAAAGCGTCTCAATTTTTTAAAGTAAAACACCGTCTAGAAATATGCGTAACTTGATTCATCTCCATCTTTAATATGTAAAAATGGTAAAAGATTGCCAAAGTTTGCTTGATAAACCGAAATGTTATTTACCAAGTTCGACAAAAAAATAAACACGCTGAGACTGAAAGATTTTCCCCAAGCAACTTACGACTTGAGGGACAACTTAATTTTCAACTCAATTTTGATTCAACAATACCTACTTATGTCCGCGAAAATCCTATGCATTAATAATTTTGAGACCGCGAAAACTCATTAAAAATAACACTTCAAACTTGTAATCGTTCAAAGCCGGGCCTTATAACATAGAGCACGTTAAACAGCCAGTACAACGAATTGTACTGTCCCATTATAATAATTATAATAATATCGACACAAAGAAAGATACATACAATAATTTATCAAAACAGTAAGCACAGAAAGTTTTAACAAAAAAAGACTTATTTGAACTTACAGATACGACGATTTCGTGTCGATGGGTATTTGAGACTGAAACAATATTTTCAAGTATCATTTCTTTTTTGCAAGAAGAATAAAGTTGACGTCTAACCAAAGATACTGCCGTCCGTACAATATTACAGCTTACAATAGAAATGTGTAGCTTAAGTTGTAGCCGTTCGTTATACAAAAGACAAAAAAAAACCATCTTTGGTTACTTTAATAAACAAATCTTAGTAAAAAGATTATCATTTATTCAGGAAAGATACATTTTATGAAATTGTACAAATTGAATAACAAAAACTAACCCTAAAAAGAAAAAAGAAAAATATGTACAAAAATATTTACAAGTAAAAAATGTATCCCAAATCGCCGTCCAATGAACGGGGCATGGTGCCAAGAAGGCTGGCCGCATTTCCACGCTGAATGGCCAAACTGATACGTTGACCAAGAAATGCGCCAGCCCTCCGGTCGCTTGGCTAACTGACTGTACAGTCGATGTGCGCTTGGTCCCCACGGCCCGAGCGTCTCGACCCCAAACAGCTCAAACATGTAGGAACTACTGAGAAATCTTAATTAAATCGTCCCGTTGAAACTTACACTCATACCTAGAATTATAGCCACAGAAAGCTATTAATCGTAATTAGATACGATTTGCAAGAATCCAAGCATCTACATTGAAATCTGGTTCTAACCAGGTCGTAGTGAGTTTGCTGGCTTTGCCCACCTGTGGCATAGGCCGAGGAACTTTAAATTAGACTTGTCACCCCGCGCCGAGGTTACTCGGAACTTGCTCGCAAAAAAACTCGGCTAAGTGTGTTGTCAGTAAAATGGAGGGTTCCTTCGTTCTTTTGAATTTGTAGGATTTTGTATAGGTTGAAACCCAAAGGTTTTATCTACTTTGATGACTGTCTGGTCTAGTGGTTTGCGCTCCGAGACTAAAAAGCCCGGTGGTTACGGTTCGAATCTCAAAAGGTGCAAATGTTATAATAAGCACGTCAATTTATACCTGTCATCGATATTTAAAAACATTTTATTATGTCTCTATTCAAGTCATATTGGCGTTTTGATAGTTGGAAGAGTTTGTTTATTATTAGCTGTTGCCCTCGACTTCGTTCGCGTGATGTTTAGTTTATTCATAAATGATTTTCTGAGCTACTTGCTAATATTTTTTTCATAAGAACCTTCTCGTAACTGTAATTAACACAACAAAAAAAGAATTAGCGAAATTGTTCCACCATTCCGCGTGATGCGATGACCAAAGAAAATAGAGTTTCGTTTTTATATGTTAGATTTCTTTACTGAAAGCGCACATAAAATAAATAATTTGACACATTTTTAAAATTATTATATTTTTGAAAAAATATCCTCTCAGGAGGAACCCTAAAAAAAGAAGTAAAGAGGGTCCTGCTGAGATAATACGTCTTAATTTTAAACATTACTTTTACCCGCGACTCCGCACAGACCGTCTTTTTAGTCTATAACTTAGTTAAAAAGTTTATATTGATTGCTCAATAAATACAACACTGATAAACTTTGTAAAGTAAATAGGTCCAGGCAGATTTCATAGCTCTAAAACAAAAGTAAGCCTGTATACGTCCCACTGCAGGACTTAGACTCAGTTCTCACTTTAACTATGAGGTGGTTTGGGTCTTACTACTCCATGCGGGCCCAGTGCAGATTAATGGAGGGTGTCAGGCTAGTGACTAAAGCTTACTGTCAGATCTAATCAGACGTCTTAAGGCCTCTGACTAGGCTTCACGAAATCACGACTAAGTACCTATCAAGCTATACAGGGTTACATTGCAAAGGCGGGCCAAATTTATCAAATCAAATCAAATCATTTATTTGTGAAAATGTGGGTAACAATAAGGTGACAAACATGGAGCAAAGCACAAACACATTTACCATCACTGGCTTACAACTTTTTATATAAAATTAAACTGTCATAAATCATACAATGTCCCTAGCAAAATGTCAAAACGAATAGAAACAAAATGTAAAAAAATCAATGAAATCAATTTTAAACAAAGTACATAACAAATCGACACTAAATTGTGATTACTTACATTTGTCTTGCAAGTACTCAGAGACTTAATAATAACACTTGTCCACTAACCATTTAAAAAATTGAATTTTAAATTTACTACTAGGCAATTCAGCAATTTGCGCTGGTATATTGTTATATAGCCTGCCCACCATTGAGTAACCATTTCTTTTACATATATCTGTTTTAATGGGTGGCAGAACTATTTTGTTTGGGTATCTGGTTCGGAAATTACATAATTGTCTCTTCTTTATAAATAGATCCTGATGTTGTTTAACAAAGTTACACGCCTCGAAAATATACATACAGGGAAGTGACAATAGATTAAGTTTTTAAAAAAATAAGATCTAGGGAACAATTTAGAGAAGCGTTTAAATCGTTTTTATTTTTAATAATCGTATGTTACGAGAAAAAAAACTTTAAAATATTCAAAAATAAAGTCAACAGAGAGACCATAAAAGCCGCGCGGTCATTCATCAGAGGCGTAGGTACGGCAAGCCAACAAGAACCTTACGCAGAGCACATACGGTGCAATTTTTCCATAAATGAGTAAATTATCTACGCGTACGATTTTTTACAGAAGATAGTAATAATTAAATGTAAAAAAAATGTTTTGTTCTTTGCATAGTTCGATTGAGTTACTGATTCTGAGCCACTCCTAAAAATTTGACACCCCTTTGCAATGTAACCCTGTAATTACCCGGGACCAACTTGTATCGTGCCTTCCCAAGCACGGAGATGCTTTTAATAACTGGTCGCTCATTCACCGCGGCGTTAGTTGCTTTCCCTTGGTAATTATTATTGTTACCAACACTAGACTGTTACTGAGCTAAGTACTAGCTAGTTTGTCACAACAAGTCATAAAATATTCCATGCAAGCACATTTAAGTACATCGCGCCATTTTTTTCCGAACTCGTTCAAATTAACATGCCCACCGAAAACAAAGTGTCAAAAAATCCGTGCTCTCCCTGATAATTCCGGAACATTTTCCGGTTTTACTGGTTTTTGTGCATACAAATTAGTTTTCCCTGATATTTCAACAGATATCGACGGAACGAGATTTTAATTGTGGGCCAAATTGGCTTTTGATAAATACGTTTATGCGAAACGACGGGATCAAATGCTCGTTAAGTATGTCAGTTATATGTATACGTGTGCTTAGAGTATTTTTTCTTAGCTGAACGAATGGATACATATTTCAAAGTTGTGTAAAAGTTCTCTTAGTTGGGTATAAACTGTAATCATATCTCTCCTAGCACTAAGTCTCGTTCCTAGCCTCGGTCCTGAATACGGCAAGTCTACTGACTACATTTTAAAGCCGTTGGCATTTTAAACCAGGCCATTTTGGGCTATGGAAACACATACAGTGTAAATTTTTTTGTTAACAATCACATGCTAATCTATATAAAACAAAGTCGGGTCATTTACACCATTTATAAGTCAAGAACGGCTAGACCGATTTTTATGATCTTTGATTTGTTGAATTCGTCTCCACCCTAAATAGCAGAATAACTATAAAAATTACGGAAAAAACAAAAAAAAAATGTATGAAGTTCGCCGGGACAGCTAGTTAGCTACCTATAAAGATCATCTCCAACCAAATCGGGGGGGGGGGGGGGGTGTCTGTTACGGGTATAATGCTTGTATTATCATCATCATCATCATGTCAGCCCATTGCAGTCCACTGCTGCACGTATTAAGCGCCTAAAGAGCGCCAAAGAACTCGATCTCCTGCTTTTTTTCATCCAGCCATCTTCCTAAGGTCGTCGGTCCATCGAGCCGTGGGGCGTCTTACACTACGTTTGCCAAGACGCGGTCTCCACTCGAGAACCCGTTTACTCCACCTTTCATCGGTGCTGCAACTGATGTGGCCGGCCCACTGCCACTATATGCTACATTTTTGGACTATGTCCATTACTTTGGTCTGCTGCCGGATAACCTCTTTTCGGATTTTATCCATTCACAAAATTCCAAGCATCGATCGATCTTTCTATAAAATCATATAAAAGTACAAAAGAATCGACTGCCTCAGTTGGGAGTCGACAAGTGTAATAATTCTATTACTAAGTCTGGCAGAAAAGCTTGTCCTAACAGGGACTTATAAACACTGGGTGGATATTGCCAGCTACAAGATTTTAGGTGACATTACCTACGTGTACAAGTGTATTAATTTATTCATAGTTTCTTTAGCTACTTACTTATCTTTTAATTCATATTGTATTGTCTTTATTTTAATGTTTTGTATTAATCATCGAGTTTGAAATAAAGAATAAACAGGGTGTATAAAAGAATAGGACACTTCTTAAAACCACGTGATCAGCTGCTCATATGTATTAACTTTTTATATGGGAGCAACGACAAAATCGTAAAAAAAAAATTATGCTTCATACAAACTAACGCGCTATCTCGATGATAACGAACACCTGAAAAAAATAACACAATTTTGAGATTGCTCCCATACTAAAAGCGGTCGTATATTTGTACACCCTGTTTATTATTATTATTAATTCGTGTCTTAACTGACACCCAATAAAACATCGTCATTAGCCAATTACATCCAAATTCAAGGTCAACGCGTGAGCTGATTGATTGATCCTCGCCCAGTTTACCCTAACCTCCCCTGCCTCTTATCGACTCTAACTATATCGACTAAAACGGGGAGCGGTAAGGTTGATCGAGATGTCAAGTTATAATGGTGGCTGAAAATCCATGCCCAGTTTGGTCTGAACTACCCTGCCTCGAATCAGCTTAACTATTGAGACCAAATCGGGGAGTGACATGAGGGATTGTGGGTTCAAGGTATAGTAGGAAGTTTGACAAATTACGTCGAAACCCCAATCAGTGTTAAACTGTAGCAAATTGTCACGTTAAATGACACGTGGATCGTTGATTATTGAGATTTATTTGGGATCGAAGGTGTTAAGGGGTGGTTCTGCCTCTATATTGTTATGTTTTTCAATTTTACAATGAATAAATATTTTCATTTTTTTTTCATTTTCATAAGGGTGAACTTCAAATTTTATAATTAACAATGTATAGCAAAATAACATCATTATCATGTCAGCTTATTGCAGGCCACTGCTGGACGTAAGCCTCCCCCAAAATAGAGCACGATTCCCGCTTTTTTCATCCAGCCACTGCCAGCCATCTTCCTAATTACGTCGGTCCATCATGCTTGATTGCCAATACTCGCAACGCTTATTTTAATTATTCGCATGTAGACGCTGCTGCCCGTCTCGTGCTACAGGAATTTAGTCGCCTCTTATGACACACATCTTGTTAGCGGTGGTTGGCGGTGGGAAAGTGTATTCTTCGGCCGTCTCCACAGTACGCCTGAAGTGCATTGTCGCAGCAAAATGTTGTCCGTAAACAAAGTAGGTACCTACATGTATTAAAAAGCTGTTGTTGCGTTTAAATGTTTATGAATTGATGAAGTTTTGAGATTTTCCAGAACTCTGGCAACTCTTGTAAACAAATTGCTTCTCATGTTAACCAATTATCTGTTTGTTATAGGACTCAATACGCTGAAGGGGTTAAGGTGTTATTTATTCTATTCGAGGTGCTTGTGGCTCAGTAGGCCTACTACAAATGTATCGTAATATCGTTCCTTCGGAGTACAATCCTAACAAATTACAATAACCAATCACTTGTGTCAATCCTTTGTCAAAATATGAACGTCTGAAACTAGCCGGGTAAAATTACAACCGTTTCAATTGGTCATAAATTGACAAAGGTTTGAAACAAGTAGACGATATTTTAATTTTTTAGGTTTATACATCCGAACAACCAAAACATTTCGTTTTTTTGCGCTTTTCGAAGCGCAGGAGCACTTAAGTAGTGATCACCTAAGTTAGGCAACCCGGGCCGTGGTTGTGACTTGATGGGTGACTATTCTGACCATATCAAGTTACATTAATCACAACCATATCCTCGCTTCAGAAGGCACGTCAAAAGTTGGTCCCGACTAATTTCGCTTGATACTAGTCGTGAAGCCTAGTCAGAGGCCTAAGGCGGCTTGATTACGTCTGACGGTAAGGTTTAGTTGGCCTTACAACACGGCCTCCACCAATCCGCACTGGGCCCATATGGTGAAGTATGGTCCAAACATAGACTTAGAATACGCTACGCTTAAACCACTTCATAGTTGACATGAGGCCTGTGCCCTGCAGTGGGACGTGTTTAGGCTTACTTCACTTTAAGCTAATCTATTCGATAGATTCTAGCCCCTCAGAGTAAGGATCATCTCTGTGACCCTTAAATAGGGTAAAATATACCCTAAAATTAAATTAAATTTGTAATTATGTAACCTTTGAATTAGCCATTTGGTTTTATTGCCACGCGTCAGTAACGACATTAATGATGCAGCAAGATGATTATCATTATTAATTGCATTAACACCCCAGCATCAAAATCCATTAGCTTTAGCCCACATATTACTGTTATTCATATTTAATTCATAATACGACTATGTAATTATAGTAATTTATGTAACTTGTGCCCTATTGTCAATGAGTTGGACGGCTCCATTCGTTTCGTGTAGTGGTGCCATGTTCGATTCCGGGTTCGGATCAGTTCTGGAAAGGAACTTTTCTAAATTGTCTCGAGTCTGGGTGTACGGGGAGAGGCCCCTGGCAAAATAAACTGTCTGGTACTTCGTAACACAAGGATGTTAATTCCATGTAAATATATAAGATAATGCCATAGGAGTATCTGCAGTCAATATAAGGTGTCCTTAATCATTAGCGCTTAAAGGCGGATTAGTACAAAACATGTTTCTTTAACAAACCACAAGGTGGCGCCTAATGACTCTTAATGTCATTAAAAATTACGTTTACGCATTTGTCAAAAAGCAAACTCGTACTATTTATGCCTTTTAAAGTGTACTAGTTAATAAGTATAAGCTAAAGTATAGTTTACCTAAAGCACCACATTATATCTTAATCACCCCTGTTGTTTTAAATAATACAAATTGTGATCCTCGAATTTCACTATTAGGGTGAAAGACTCACTTCACCCTTATCGTTACACTCATCATGTTTCCGATCGGGCAGTTCCCGAATGGGGAACTTTCTGTTGGGAAACAATAAAATACTTACAAAGAAGTAGCAGTAAACATTTGTTTGACTTTGATTTTACGCTGCTTCAAGATGATAATGGTAATGATACGCATAATTTTATTTTGATCTTGCTAAATCGGGTTTAAGATGTTTGAAAGTTGAGGCTATTTTTGTCATTTTGTGTTATTTTTTTCAATAAGATCTTTAAATATTTAATTATCAGCTTAGTTGGTTGATCACGGTACCACAAACGAGTAACAACTAATGTACGGGTACATTATTATGTAGCTTCGCATAAAAAAATTGTTCTTAATCATTTCTATTGTAAAAGTGATTGACTTCTAGAATAAAAAATATAAATTAAATTTTTTAAATGTTGCTTTTAAATCAAACATGCATTTATTGTATTTTATTCATAAAATTCACAAAAAAAATTAACAACAATAATTTGATGCTGGAGGTAAGGCTGACTCGTGAACCTATTATTTCGCCAGAAAAATACATTACGCTATCCACTCGCTTATAAATACAAGCTATGTCATACAAAAAGGGACACGCGTGTTGTCTTAGTTGTACTATGAGGTATTTTGTGACCATGTACATTCTTTTCGGTATAACTAAACGAGAATATCAATATAAAAATCCAGACTGGACAGTTACGAACTCTAACCATAACCTATGAAAAAGCTTTAGATTTCCGAAACGGTAAACAGCCGGAGTAAGAAGTGCCCTTAGATCCCTACAGCTGATATCATGTTATTTTCTATTAATGACTTATTCTCCCTTGCTCATTTCACCCCAGCAGTCTTATCGCGTCGATGCCATCGCATTTGCCCCCGAAAGAAATTATTTGAGGTATCCGACTATTGTTAGCTTAAGATCGGCGAGATAAGCAACAGAATGTAATTAAATATGTTTTGTTGCAATACTGATTGATAGATTGATATGTCATCGAAATGTAATTATTGTGGATTATCTTGTTGTCATTTTTATTGCAGTTTTTATAGCTTTACTACTCAATAGTTTTTATTGCATCGTTGAACGAGGCTGGAAATATTTATGACATATTCTTTGTGAAATAAATGCATCACTAAATAAATTATTGATTACTACCAATTACGTAGACTTAAGAATTTCTAATGTGACTAAAATATACAAAGAGTTTATTTTAAACAACCTACTTAAATAGTTGTCCGCAAAAACCCCGAAAACTGAAGATCCTTCTTCTAAGTTGCATAATTGTCGTACGCTAAATGTCTCAGTTGTTAGTTGCTAGTCTTTAAAATAAACATGAAAATAAAAAGTATCCTTAAACCTTTCTCCAAGCTTCTGCCTCGTTAACATCAAATACGGGATCCATAACGGGAAACCCCCGATTCCGGGTGCTGATTGGCTGAATTGTTTTTTGATGTTCCGCCCTCAACGGAGCGGTCTTTATCATCTTATTGTTATGATGCGGAACCCTGAAGTGTTTCCTTGAATGCCTCGATGTAATCTTAAAAAAACATTTCGCTTTTCACGTTCGTTTGGATCGAATCGTTTTGCCTTTCAGCGAGTTCGGATGTTTATTATCTGATTTCGCGCTTTGTATTCGATATTGGGAGTTATTTTTTGTGTCTTTGATTCAGGGAATAAATAAATGACTGTTATTAAAACGCCTTGGTAAATAAAAAAGGCTATTAAAACAGGTAATAATAAATTTTTCAACTTTAACGTAAATTTTTCTCGCCCCAAACCAAACGATATGCTATGCTATGTCCTATGGCATAAGAGCCATTCTCGGGATTTATCTGAAGAATAAAATCAGAAATGAGGTTTTCCGATTGAAAACTTAAGTAATCGATATACCTCAAACAATAAGCAGACTGAAGCAGAAAGCTGGCCCCTTATTCAGAACCATTCGATAGCAAATTGACAATCGGAAAACCACGTGACATTATACAGGTTGGCCAGAAAAGTGACGTCCAAAAATTTTTTTTAGGTCCCTCGTGTTGAGAGGTATCTGAATCATCATCATACGTATGTTCTACGATTTTTCGTAATTTTCGAGGCGAGGTCGAAACGTCAGGCAAATAAAAGGTAAAATATGTACGTATTGCTGATCGCGTTAATTCCCATTTTAGTGTGTATTAATCATGCAACGCGAAAGTTTAAAAGTAATTATGAAGGGTATAACCAAGGCGGCGCAAAGTTAAGCCTCACAAAACTACGTTATTGCCCGAGATAATACTAGTGACATAAAAATATACGTTGAGTACGTACATAATAATAACCGATATTATGTCTTACGAGTTTTATGACAACTATCACCATTTTCCGCATATCGATATAAGATACAATGTGTAAGATAGGGGGATGTATATTGGCTTATTTGAATAACCTATATTATACTGGGTTACTGGTAATTGGGAATTTTCAGAAAGAGATATAAAAAACGTAAATTTTAATGCTGCAAAATAGTTTTAGTACTGTTTTAAAAACTTATAATAAATAAACTTTTACGTGAAGGCACTTGTCAAAACAACTAGGAAAAAACATAATTGGACAACATCACATACATTGCTCTGATCCTATGGTAAGTAGTTAAAGCACTTGTGTTACAGAAATCAGAAGTAACGACGGTACCACAACATCCAGACCCGAGGCAATATAAAAAAGTAATTTTTCTACATTGACCGACCGGGAATCGAACCCGGAACCTCAGAGATAGCGGCACCAAGTCCAATATGCTTGCCTCTCGGCTACGGAGGTCGTCAAATAAATATTCAAGGTCAAATGGTATATTATGCCGAAACTATCTCATGTTAACATATGCATATACTTTAATTAGGTAGTATGGTGAATTCAGAAATTTAGAATCATCTATTAAAAATAAACTCATACAAATCGGATTCTGAGAATTGTTTTGTATGAAAATAAAATGATAATATGAAATTTCTGACTTCACCATAGCATTTACATGCGTATGTTAACATAGGCCAGTTTCGGCTTGATATACAGTTTACCTAACACCCTGTATACGGAAGCTTTTGGAGAAGAACTGCTAAGGAACAGGTTCGGCAGCGTGCTGCGCTGAGAGGAATATGTTTAGCAGTGGACTGACGGACGTGGGCTAATTATGATGATAATGACGAAATCTAACTAATTCTCATTTATTCCTGTTATAAAACTGATGACGGTCTTAATCTAGTGGTTAGTGCTCCGGAATACAAATTTTGCGGTTGCGGGTTCGATTCCCGCTAGTGGCAAGGGGAAAATAAAATGTGAGTAAATGTAGATATATGCACCATAGTACAAGCTATACTTAGTTTGGAGGAAGATAATTGGTATGAAAATTTAAAGAACATAGTATTATTATTGAAATCGATAAGTATTCACTTTATTCTACTTGTTACTAGAATATCATGTGTAATTCTGGAAACGTTACGTTTAAGTGTCGATTGCCGTGCGCATCGAGCTGAATATTTTATAATACGGTCTGTTTTTACACTTCGTGACAAAATATTGGGATAGTTAAGTAAAATATTAGTATGTTAGGTATAATTCCGCTTAAAGAGGTTTATATTCTGTCCTAGATGTTATCTTATATTAATCATGTGGTCCTTTCCGTTGACATTGTTTGAATTTCTCAAGGGGCAGGTGTTTGAGAAATGAACACGATCATTTGTAACAGACTCGTAGCATGTGGTCATGGATTACACAATTATAATGTATTCAAGTATGTCCTTTATTTAGTTTGGGGCTATAAAATTTGCATGATTGTTAGACGAACGTGAATGCAATAAAGAACTTTTAACTTTGAATGAATTATTTAGTCATTATAAATTAACCTGTTAATTTTATTTTTAAAAAATAACAACCTCTGTTTAACACTTTCCTGTCCTATTATTAGACATAATAGGTAAAAATATACTCATGTACTTAGTAAAGTACACTGGACTGTTAAAGTGTCATAACGTTTGGGTTTCCTTACCACGACACAAAAATAAATTGTGCTGATCCAAACGAGTTGTCCTCAAGTGTACACAACTTTACGACTGAGCAAAACACCGATAAGTCGTATCGATGACGTGCGAGCCGTAATCGATTAGCCATCGATTCTCGATACTTCACTCACCTACTTATTGCGATGCTTGAAGTGTTATACGTGCTAGTTTTGTAATGGGTATTTTTATATGTAGTATTTGGATATGTTTTTATCGTCGTTTTTACTTTTATATTTTTCGCATTTACAATAATGCCAAGTAGTTTAATATATATCAAGGACAATATTTTAACTTAAAAAGAAATCAATAAATTTCGCTATTCGGGCGACTGCTCTTCGAAGTAAGCTTCGGAGGACAGTGATCCTTGATATAATGCTTTAATTAAGAATGTCCGATCAGAATTTATATTCAGATTTCAAATTCTTCTTCTTCTCTAGTCGAGTTCATTTCCCTTAACCTTTTGATGACAATGCAATTCCCTTAAATTTTTGATGACTAGTATTTCGCCACACGAACCGCACTATCGGTGGCGCGTACAGGTCTTCGCGTGTGCAGCCGTCCGAACACGCGGGACATGATAGAAGGTGGTCCATGGTTTAGGGGGAAGCACCGCAGACACACTTGCTGTTGGTGCCGTCAATGAATGAATGAATGAATGAATAATTTTATTTTTAAGTAACAATGACTCATGTTGTTAGTAGATCTCATAAACTATGTAGCCCCTCTTTATTAGATGTTCCTTACAACGGCCGACCTGTGTTCGCCGCCTGTTCAAAGCTTTCCATTTCGAATTGCGAACCTTACGTGGCAACGAGCAGGCCACATCTCGCAGAACTGAAAAAACAAACCGGAGAAGAAACGTTCTTGAGTTGCGACCTCGAACTGAAAGACGCAGCGTGGGCAGGCTTCCCACCCGGTGGAATGACGAACTAGTCAAGGTTAGGAAGCCGCTGGATGGAAACGGCACAGAGCCGGAGGCTTTAGTCCAGCAATGGACTTCCAAAGACTCATGATGATGTCTAAAATGAAATGAACCAAAGTTAGTAAATTTTACGTAATTAAGTCTTTATTCGACTACGCTGTCTCTGTCGGATTTGAACCTAAGATTGAACTAGATATTTTAACCCTCTACAACTCGCAATGTGCTCCAACAATTATAGCAATAATCGGGATATTTGGCTCGCGATCACATTAACCCCCGGGGTCCAGATTAACCCGCTTGGCAAGGGTTCGGAGTGGATATTTACGATCCGGGAGGAACAATGGGGGCTAAGTTGAAAAGATGCAAAAATACATTTACATAAATACCCGTTCTTCTGCTAACCTAACATCAGGTTAGCTCTATAGTAATGTAAAATATGGTTTTATGCGTCCCACTGCAGGGTACAGGCCTTACCTCGATACCTGGTTTGGGCATACTCCGCCAAGGGCCCAGTGCGGTGCGATGAGGGTTGTTATAGGGTCAGTGACTAAACCTTACTGTCAGATGTAATCAAGCCGCCTTAAGACTAGGATTTACGACGAGATCAAGCTATATTAGCCGGGGCCAACTTTTAAAGTGCCTTTCGAAGCACGGGAATGCTTGTGATAAATGTCACTAAATATGTTCAGAATGGTCACCCATCCAATTACATCCCGGTTCGAATAAATTCAGAAAATAAACTTTCCTAAATTTAATCGACTAAAAAGGATTGATAGAATCCGCAACACCGCCATCCGCTCCAAAACCGGTGTCGCAGATGTAGGCGAGAAAACTGCAAAGCTAAAGTGGGAGTGGGCAGGACACGTGTGCAGAATGCATCCAGACAGGTGGGCCCAAATCGTCACCCGATGGGGGGTACCTATAGACGGCGGTCGCCGAAGAGGTCGCCAAAAAAAGATGGTGTGACGACTTGGTTAACTTAACGAGGGATTGGGAGTCATTGGCGATAGATAGAGATCGATGGAAGAGTCTGGGGGAGACCTTTGCCCAGCAGTGGGATTGAAAAGGTTGATAAAAAAAAATAAAAAAAAATCGACTCTTGAGTGTGCTGGAAGTGGCCCGTGGCAAAATACCCCATAACACATCGATATTAATTCCTAACTTCCAGACCATAACGTCGCCATAACGTCAGGCGTATATTAAAATAATTTTAAAAGATCTAGTGCGGGATCCTAAAACCGTCTCATACTTGACCAGTTTTTATTGTTTGTTTCATAACATACAGAGTTTGCATTATAATAGGCTAGTTTCTTGGGTCAAAAAAATATTATTCTATTTAGTCCGTCAGTAAGATTATCAAAAAATGTTGGACCCATATTTTGTCTTTTGTCAATCAAACAAAAAATGACGAAGATAAAGCGCATCAAAGTGAGCATGTGACGTCACGCCTTGCTAAAAAGTGTCGCAAGGTGTGACGTTACGCGGAACTTAAACAACCTCTATCTTCATTATTTTTTATTTGATTGAGAAAAGAAAAAATACGTGTCCAATATTTTTTGTTAGTCTAAATGACGAACTAATTAGATTTTTTTAGGAAACTACCCTATTACTGCTCGTCGCTTGTATGGATTACTCTAGACTCGTAGTAAAAATAGTCTAAAACTCGTCCCCCCATGCGCCAAAGTTTCCAATTTCTGCAAGGCTGGTCGAAGGTGCAAAAGGGCAATGCATCGGAATATAAAAATAATCTGAAAACCAGGGTTGGCCTGGATAATTATCGTGATAATTATCTTGATAATTATCGTTGATAATTATCATGATAATTACGTGTTGATAATTATCATTGATAATAACGAGTAACTGTTATTGTACAAAACAAAACGAATTAATATTATGTGTATCCAAACGCATGTTTTTTCGTCACAATATCAAGCGTATATTGAAGGTCACATAATAAAAATTGTAAATGACATCCAAGTTACTATGAATGCAGTCGATTTTCTAAAGCGATTGTCTCCTATTAGTATAGCTTTAAACAGAATGCAAAGGAACTACAGTACGATTGCCGTAGCATTAGAAATATGGCACAAATTACGATTGGATCTCGATGACCAGCCGCTAAATATAAAAAAATGCTTCGAAAATCGCAAAACTATGGCTTTATATGGAGCTCACTACGCTGCAAATATGATTGACCACAGAATTCTTGGCAAGAATCTGAGCAATACGGAAAAAAAGGAAGGCTTTGAGTACATAAATCAAAATGACAAAATCTTTGTACCCTTTGTTATGGCGTTATTAACGAAATCAGAGCCTTTTCCAGAATATATTTTCGGGTCTCATTTTAAAAACACCTCTCCTTTGCTGTGGTGGGCTTCAGTAACATTAGAAAATGAAAGTCTCTGGCCACAAAAAGAAAAGTTTCTTGCGTTCTGTGAACAACTCCTAACAGCTATTGCATCAACAGCAGCATTAGAGAGGCAGTTCTCTTCATTTGGATTAGTACAATCAAAACTAAGGAACCGATAAGGGAAAGAAAAGGCTGCAAAGCTAGTATTTATGTTTAAATACTACAATCAAGATAGTGAAAAAAGGAGTGAAGATAAATAGCACTCAAAAATTACAATAACTTAGTCGTACACATATCAAAATTAATAGTTTTTTTTTTAACAAAAGTAGTCACAGGTAAAACTAAAAGTAATATCTAAATATAAAAAAAAACTTTCATTTATATATACGTTATTTGATTTGATAGTTGGATAATTATCTGATAATTATCAGATAATTATCGGATAATTATCAGAGAAAATAATTATCTTGATAATAGCCAACCCTGCTGAAAACTATTAATCGCTATGACGACCTCCGTAGCCGAGAGTCGAGCATACCGGACTTGGTGTCTCTGAGGTTCCGGGTTCGATTCCCGGTCGGTCAATGTAGAAAAATCACTTTCCTATATTGTCTCGGGTCTGGGTGTTGTGGTACCGTCGTTGTTTCTGATTTCTGTAACACAAGTGCTTAAGCTACTTATCATAGGATCAGAGCAATGTATGTATGTATGTTGTCCAATATTTATATAGCTTATTATTATTGAGGCGAATGAAAAGTTAATGGGGTATAACCTATTGGCATCTACAAAAATAACTGGGCAATGTTTAAATAATTTGGCTTCAATTATATTGGATAGCCAGCAATTGCAAAGTATTATAAAAAACAAAATAACGGCTGCGACTTCTTGGGAGTATTTTTTTACATATGGCGATTGAAATTATAGGTGGGGTACTAAAAATAATGACATGGCGACTAATATTAACAGTCGGATAGCAAATAATATGTTATGGCTACTGGTCTTGGTCTAGCCTAGCCATATGTAGTCTAGTCACTCGTTTTATGTCTAACTCATTCACCCTGACGGCTGTACGGCTCTGGAACGAACTCCCCTCCAAAATAAAAAAATCCAGTTCAAAATTTTGCTTCAAAATGGCTTTGCGCAGCCATTTTAAGGAGTAACTGTCTCTTCCTCTCTTTCCTTCTTTATTTTGAAATTAATCTCGCTGGCATATGATCTGTGTACAATAATATTATGTGCATGTATTTGTATATGTATTTATTTTATGTATGTAAGTATAGCGTTTTGATATCTATGTATTTTTTATATGTATGTATTCATCTAGTCTGTGTTTATGTTGCTAGATTTTTTTTCTAACACTAATTACTGTTTTGTTGCACCGCCTGTACCATCTCTGTCTAGCCCCATTGTTGACTGGTAGAGAATGCTTTTGGCATTAAGTCCGCCATTTGTACCATTTATTTTTAGTTCTCTGCAATAAAGATTTAAAAAAAAAAAAAAAATAATAATGTATATTTAGCCCCTAATAAAAAAGTTACGTCTACGGGAATATCACGTAGTGACACATGGCAGACATTTGATGAGTATAAAGAAAAAACTTTTTATTTTGGAAAATTGTACTACCCAGGGCAGATTGGAAGTAAGGCACATGTAACTGTCCACAATTTTCAAAATATACACCTGTAAACATATACTGGGTCTTGCCATAAGGTTAAAACTAACAACTCCGCCTTTGGAGGCAAAAATGATTCCAATAGGACAAAAAAGAAAGCGAGGGCGCCCCACCAAATCGAAGCCGGCCCTAATTATCCAGTGATAATTTTAGTATAGATATACCTAGGTATAACTTCGTAACAATTACGTAACAATAAACAAATAAATAAAGATTGATTATTGATAACCTTAATGCCTTTTAATTTTTCTCCCTTATAAATAAAAAATGAGTCAAGAAATAAAACTTACAATATTTAAATTGCATGCCATTTTTTACTTTATTTGCACCTTACATGTCACACCACATATTATGTTAATTAGATCTCAATCCTATTAAATACTACCTAAAATCATTTTAATAGAAATCTCTACTTTACAATTTATGAATGCCTATTTTGTACTTTTTAGTTGCTTCCGAGTTTCCGCTCAACCATAAATTCAATTGCCAAAAGAAAAACTCGATGCCAGTTTAAATTAAACTAAAGCTTAAAATGACTTTTTAATGCTGCCAGTTTTTACATAATACTGTACTCCACCGTTGCTGCCAACCTATTAAATTTGCTATCCACTTTAATTATTTTATAAACCTTAAATCAGATTTATTAGTCGCAGCGTTAAATACATGCCTATTTATATTATTATTTATATTTATATTATATTATAGTAAAACATGACCCCTAAAACGCTTTAATTGTATAACTTTTAAAAGTTGAATAATTTAAAATAAAATTTCAATGGCTATTTGCAACGTTTATCTACTCTACACTCGTTTACCATAGACAAGTTATGTAAAAGTTCAATTTGTAGCTTAGGCATACTGTTTCTGTCTATGCAAAACAGTTCTATGTATCCTTTGCTCATTGCGCATACCTAGTAAAATATGCTTTATCGTACATGGAATACAGCACAACCTGCGAATTGCCTTATAAATGTGGGAAGGATCCGAGTAGGGTTGCCACTATTCAGGTCTAATACAACTTATTGTCAGAAAGAAAAAAAAAGTTTTCGGACACCATCATCAACTTGACGGCTATTCTTCTGACATATTGTCATTTTGATATTTCAAAACAAAAACCAACGTCGTTTTATGGTAAAATAATGTGTTTATCGAAAGAAATCTCTTAGGTGAAAATAGAGTTCTAAGTCAAATAAATATAAAGTTTTTTTTTAAATTACAGATAGCGTTTTGAATCTCACGCAAGTCGTCGCGTCGGTCACAAAAAGTACCTACCTAGTAAAATTCAAAAAACTATAAAACATGCTCATTACTTTAATTTGTACCTACTGTAACTCAAAGTATGAAACCTTTGAGTTACAGCCATAGAATATAATAGTTAGTTAATTACAAAGTTCCAAATCGATACTACAATCAGAAGTAGGTTAAAGGCGACTTCCAAGATGTACATAGTTAGTAGTTAGATAGCAAGCTGTTTAATTAGTTATATACAATTAAAGATAATTAAAACTTAATCGAAAAACTTGCAGTGGCCACTTGTCATGTCATGATTTATAGCTAAAAGAACAAGCAAACTGAAGTGGCTGTGGGCTGGTCACATTTGCCGTAAAACCGATGAGGTTGACGTATTCTTAAGTGGAGACCGAGGGCTGGGGCGCCCTCCTACAAGGTGGAGTGACGATAATTATACGCAGGGCTGCTGGCAATGGATGGAAACGAATAGCCGAGGATCAGGCTCAGTGGCGTGCATTGGAAAAGGCCTATGGTCAGAAGTGGACTAACGTGGGCTGATTATGATGATGTCATGATGACAAAACTAGTTATTTTTCGGTTGCCTTGCGCGATTTGATTTCCGGACGGCCAATATAGAAAAATAACTTTTCTATATTGTCTCGGGTCTGAGTGTTGTGGTAGGTACCGTCATTGTTTTCTGTAACACAAGTGCTTTGGCTACTTACCATAGGATCAGAGCAATGTAGGTATGTGATGTTGTCCAATATTTTATTTTATTTAACTTGTGATAGGAGACATTCTGGCATCGTTTTTTTTTTAAACGAACCGTAACTCCTTACCAAGTGACAGGGGCCAGAGACAACCCTAGGTGAACTGTAAATGTTAGTTTTACGAGAAATGCATTTTACAATGACCATTTCAAATTCATTGCCTTTCTTATGGGCTGATGCGTTTCTTTACTCTTTTCTCCGAATGCCTGTGTAGGTTTTATCCTTGTCTTTATTACTTGACTCGAAGCTATTTTAACCATAGTTTAATATTTTAGAAGATGCGTTAAAATACATTTATACAAAACTCTGAGTTATAGGAATTTGGTGTTTACCAAAATAGCCTACACCTACTAAAACTTATTGCGATCTGTACAGGGTTACATTGCAAAGAGGTGCTAAATTTAAAAAACAAGATCTAGGGAACAATATAAAGAAGCGTCTTAATCGTTATTATTTTTAATAATCGTATGTTACGAAAAAAAATTACTTTAAAATATCCAAAAATAAAGTCAATAGAGAGATTACGAAAGCCGCGCGGTCATTCATCAAAGGCGTAGGTACGGCGAGCATACAAGGACCTCACGCAGTGCACATACGGTGCAATTTTAATCTGAATAAGTTAAATTATCCACGCGTACGATTTTTAACAGCGCATAGAAATATTTAAATGTGAATATATTTTTTTGGTTTTTTGCATAGTTCGATTAACTTACTGATTCTGAGCCACTCCTAAAGATTTAGCACCCCTTTGCAATGTAATACTGTATAAGGTTATTTTTAAAACATCAACAACCCCTTAGGGGCTGATTCTGGTGCTCAAATAAACTTTTTCTATGGGATCAGTATCGCAAAAAAAACCACTTTTCCTTACTAAGCTGCCGACCAGCTGATATCAGTTTTTATGAAGCGGTGTTTTTTTTCCTTTGATTTAGATGTGGGTCCCATAAAAAAAGTTGTTGTATTTAAGCACCAGAATCAACCCCTAAGGGGTTGTAGATGTTTTAAAACCAACTCTGTATAATTAATGTAAACTATGTTGTAATAGATTATTTATAAGCTTATTATTTTATTAACACTCATACATAAACATAAAGATACTTTTTGTCTACTTAAGTTTTATATTATTATTTTTATTTTTGTAACACCATAATGTCTGCTAAGCCCGTCTGTTCTGAGGTGGGTGCTAATAAATTGCGACACAGTCTCTGACTATTGCAGTTGTTAACGCTACAATGCTTTGTATTATGTGTTATGGTTTCAAATAAAAAATTTCAATTTCAATTAAAACTTTATTGCACAGATAAAGATCGTACAAAAGGTGGACTCAATGACATTGGGCTGTCTCTGCCAGTCGATCATTTAGCTAAACAGATGTTTTGTGGGCGGTGCGACATAACGTTAAAAACAGAATTGACATAAAATCATAGAATAAACTACACACAGTATTAATATAACATATCATCATTATCATTTCAGCCTTCTAATGTCCACTGCACATAGGCCTCCCCTAATGACCTATCATCGGGTGGGATTGCCAATACTTGCTACGCTTGGCAGGCGGGTTGGCCTACATATTTTATAACATATAGATTACTTACATAGACAAAATACATACATAAATATGATTACAATTTATGGAAAGTAATGAAGCAAGGGTTCATGATGTCGAATTCATTTTATTTAAAAAATGAGTGCGAACAAGTATCTTAAAACAGTATTTATTGGGAGCTGCTTTGATATATTCGGTATGTATGTGAACTTTGTTCTTTATGCGTTAAATTTGGGGTCTGCTTTACATTACGAAAATGGAACAAACTTATCAAATAACTATCCCAAGGCTTCAATTAAGATGTGATATTGTCGTTCCCATTCGAGCATTCTGCATGGAACGACGCGCATTGAAGAAAGTTTTAACAACCCCCTTATGTAATCAAACAAGTTATTATGTTAAAACGGCCCAGCATTGTATGAAAATAGGTCACTATTTACTGGCGTACTACGAACATTTTTATTTCGTGTATGCAATATATTTTTTATTTGAATGTAAATAAAAATACACAATCATCAATGAAGTTATACAAAACATACATATGAATAAATAAGTAAATTATAAACAAATATCATGTCGAATGCCCATGTTGCGCCCTACCCAGTATCAGTTGGGAGATTAATTACTCTCGAAATTGACAAATATGTCTGTCTGCCTGGGACAAGTGATCCAGGTGGGTAGGTCAAATTTTGAGAAGAAGGTCAATCGTCGAGTCCAACTCGGCTGGGTAGCGTTCGAAAAACTACGCAACGTCTTCTCGTCCAAAATAGATGGACAGAGGACCTGGTAAAGGTTGCAGGAAGCTGTTGGATGCGGGCCGCTTTCAACCGGCAATCTGAAAATCACTGGGGGAGGCCTATGTTCAGCAGTGGACGTCCTATGGCTGAAATGATGAAACTACGTTTTATAACGATTTGATTTTAAAGCTCCGGGCAAAGGCCACTCAATAGTAAACAGTATTGGTCTGTTTAAAATACATATTTTAATTTTCAACCCACAATATGAAAAGTCAGTATTAAATATCTGAACGGCTCATTTGACTCGATAATTAAAACATCAGTAGGCCGAACCAGCCCCGATGGACTTCAACCCTCGCCCGCTGCATCCCTAAACAAGAACGGCCAGTCGATCCGCGAAGATCAGATACATTGTAGTGAATACGGCGGGCTAACCATCGATTTAAGATTTTTTTGATACTTATTATTATTTATTTTTCACGTTTCCATATGTAATCAAATTAAAAATACTTATAAGATTACCTCATCAACGTCAGTCTACTGTGGACATATTGTTTTATTGTACTAAACAATCGTTATATTCGACTATCGATCGTACACTAGGTTTTTTTTTTGGTTGTTTTTTTCATATAAATATTATTAGTATAACGATTTAATGATATAATTTCATTTAATATAACCTTTTTTCTATTTAATAGAACAACTCACTTAATAAAATAAACGTTTTACAAACCCTAACATGATATAATATCATTTAATATAACAATCATTAACTCTATCACTCACATATGACAACAATTTAAAGTTAGCTCATTAAATATGACATTAGTTTCATTTATTTACATTCACATTATTTTGTGAGCTTATACAAAATGTTATTATGTAAATATTATAACGAATAAAATTTTTATAAAATATAGTTAGAGGTAGGTAATTACTCTAAGTAAAAATTATAATAAATAAATGATATTTCTTTTCAGATTAGTTTATGTGGTTTTACAAAGGAAGCACAGCCATTTTTTTTCTCACTGTTGTAAAAATGTTTATCTGTTCTACCCGGACTGTGACATACGCACGGCACGCCCCATTACCCTCGTTGGTCATTAGTTCCCGATTTATGACTTTATTTTTAATGGGTCGCCATGCTCTATAGAGCTCCATTGTAAGCTCTAAAATATTATACAACAGTGGAAACAGTTTTGGGTCACGATGCAGTAAGTAGGTTGGCCATTTCTTAGACCAGCAGCGCCGCTAGCGGATGAAAATGGAACTAGTTTAGAGACGAAATTTAAATATGGAACACACTTAAAAGTAGTATGGACGATTTTAAGATATTTCTTATGACACACAATCAGAGCACACACCATTAATGTTTCATTTACTCCAAACAGACAGATTGCAAACACATTATTTTTTTTGATCAGACACCGTCCTGCAGTAACTTTTTAATGTGCACCTAAAAGTAGTGAGGACATAAAAAGTTATTTCTAGGTGAGTGCAGTCCAAAGAAAGTGATACGATATAATAATTGAAACTGTAAGTAGATGTATTCTGTGAACCGCATTAAGATTTTCACACAAAAATTGAAAAAAAAAAACAATACATTTTTAGAACTGAAACTCAAAAATTTTTCAAGGAAAATAATTTTACTTGAAAAAAATTTTCAACTGCCTGGTGGTATCCCACCAGAGGCAGTTCTCTGGAACTGCCTCTGGTGGGTGCCACAAGGTGGTAAAATGAGTGTCCCTGTAACTTCTAAAATAATAGAATGATAAAACTAAAAAAAATATATGATGTACATTACCATGAAAACTTACACCGAAAATTGCTTTAAGTAAGTAGTTTTTTTTAATACGTCATAAATCGTAAACCGCAATTTACCTTTCGTAATGTTATGGATTTCATTTTGCAACAAAAATACCATAACTATGACTCGATTGTTGTTTAGGCAGTATATATTTTTCTTTTTTTTATCCTGGTATCCCATCCCTATGAAAAAACTTGGCGCTGATCAGTTGGCAAACATTTTTAAACGTGAAAAAACGTATGTAACCATTGTTCACGACTTTTTGCGTGGTCTTTAGTTCAGACTTAATATGGTTTTGCCATGACTACGCGAATGAAGTCGTGGGCAACAGCTGGTATTTCATAAGACAGGTTCTTATTCACAATTCAAACGAAAAGTTTACAAAAACAAAAATGTATTAATTTTTCAGAGTCGTCCATAATAAAACAAAACGACGCTTTCCCTCTAGAGAGGTAATGAATTCAGTGGAGTGCCAAAACAGAGGAGTGCCGCCCTCCGTAATGTAGTCTTATACTGTTAAATAGACTCGTAGAGAGGTCTTAGTGAGGGTACTAATCGTCTTGAAAATAAATATTTAATAGGCTTCAGGTACTTATACTGGATAGTTTATGAATAAATGAATTATTTGATAGATCTGTAGGCGTAGGTGCTCTAAAATTAGCGACTCGACGCGTTTTACTATAAATATCGCGCAAAAAATCATTAAAATGCGATTTTAGGAACTGAAAATTTGTGAAAATAATACTTTTCACATGGACGCAATTGTTCGTTTAAACAAGTTAACCGATCAATCGACGTACGAGTATGTAGCGAATTAAATCAGTCAAGCGGGTAAAAAGAAAAAAAGGAATTAGTATCTTTTTTGTTTGTTTTTTTTTCTTTTTTTTTTCTCCTGTAGTATAAGTAGAAACAAATGCTATGCTCAAAATATTGTGTAGGTTTTGACAATTCTAACCTTATTCAATTTTTTTTTAAATATTTTTCTGACAATTTCATCTTGTTGTAAACTTTTAAAACCACATGCTAGTTTCCATTTGGCGACTATAATCGCCTTAAAATAAACCCTGTTTTTGCAGCAGGGAAAAATGTGGAGGGCCATATTAATCGAGTGAGCATGGAAATGGGAAATATTTGTTTTTATGGCGCTCTTTAGGGTTCCGTACTGAAAGGGTAAAAACGGGACAATATTACTAAGACTCCGCTATCCGTCTGACTGTCTGTCTGTCTGTCACCAGCTATCTCATGAACCGTGATATAAATTTTCTGAGAGAGAGAGAGAGGGGTGAAATCAGAAATTTGATGTCTTAATTTTAAAAAAAAACGTGAAAGTAAAATTCTTTATATGTATTAAAATTTTAATGGATTGTTTTTAATTGATAGATAGATAGATACTCTTTATTGCACACCACATAAAATAAACTAAAGTAACAGGTTAAAGTACATTAAGATGATGTTATCAAATCTCTGACTTCACCGTACTACCTACTTATAATATGCCCAAGTTATCATTTTCACATACAGAGCTATATTTGTTTTTCTGCAAATTTGTAATTACTAACACTAGAATAAGATTATTATGTTCACATCTATATGGATTTTTAAAGTCTGCAATAAACTGATTGAATTGAATATAGCCCTGTATATACCATATATTATATGGTCATAACCTAACAATGTTGATATTAGGAAATTACTACATTAAACATCAAATACATTATCAGCCGTGTTAAATGATACTTACCCTAAGGGTGCCAACCCTATTACTCTGGCTCAGTAGTCGGTCTGTCTGTCTGTCTGTCTGTCACAACGCTGTCATCTTTTAAACTGTAATAGACTTAACAGTGTCTGTATCACTATGACTTATATAACGACAAATAAACTAAAAAAAGTTAGGTATTTTTTTTCGCGTTTTTTTGCTTGCTTTGTACGGAATCCTTTCTGTGCAAGTCCGACTTGAACTTAGCTTGTTTTTTTTAAGTTACATATTATATCTAAAGCCGTTATAGCATACTAAGTAATTAACGTGCCCCTCCTTTTTAAAATACCATAGAAGATTTAAAATTGAATTATAACTGACAAAACACGCAACAAAAGCTCTCTCTCATTAAGGTAATGAACGGACTCTGTTAGTCCAAATATTGTATTGCATTTTTAAACAGTCTAAATGACACATGCAGTACCTACAGGTTAGCTATAATAAGAATAACTCTTGTACAATATAAAAGGCAGAGATTAAATAACGTTATTTTGGTGTACACCTATCATACATAAATTAATCATAAGAAATAATAATTACAAACATCAAATACTCTTTGATAAAATGTCGTACATGATATACTTTGTTCAGAATTTCAGTTTGATTATTTAAATAAAAGTAAATGTTCATTCTTAATATGTTCATCCTGAAATTTTGAACAAAGTATATCAAATACGACATTTTGTCAAGGTTTATTTGTTGTTTGTAATTATTTTCTCTATCGATTTTCTATTTTATAGGTGTACACTAAAATAACGTTATTAAAGGTTACTTGCAACTTGAGGTATGCCAATTAAGTTCGATGCCTTTTTAACTGTAATACCCTAATTGATAAAATAATACTTCAGCAATGCTTTGACTAAAGTTGTCAACTTGTCACTTTTTGCCAAATGTTGACAGCACTAAGTAAGAACGAGACAAAATATTAGTTAGTACAAGTAACCTTCTTAGTCCAGAAAAACGAGAAACGATAGAAATGTTCTTGTTACACTGTCTCATGCGACCACTCGGAAACCATTTAGTTTATTTAAAAAAAGTTATTTCTTACGAAATATACTTCAAGCCCTTTTTATAAGCAAATTATATTTCCTTTTAATAGTTATATAATTCAAGAGCACGACGCAATGGTTAGAACATTGATAAGAATCAATCAATAACAAAACACAATCGCAAAAATATTTCTCAGTGTCTCTGACACTAATATAAATCACAAAGAGCGCAGACTATAAAAAAATATATTTAAAAAGTTGTTTTTTTAACATAAAACCTTTGTAGTCCTTTATTATTATTATTATTATTTATTTTATCAAATAAATTAAAATCAAATCAAATTTATAATTATTTTTTCATTAAGATAGATAGACACTTTATTGCACAAAAACATTAAAGGTTATTACAAAAAAGACACAGTTATGTACAATCAGGCGGCCTTATCGCCAAAAGCGTTATTAAGGTACATTAGGTACCTACATTTTCATTTTTACTATAGGTACATTTTCAGAAGCTATCACTATCTCATTAAGTAATCTAATATATATCCCTATATATAAAACAAAGTCGGGTTAGTTACACCATTTATAAGTTGAGAACGGCTGGAACGATTTTTATAATCTTTGTTTGTGAATTTGTCTCCGCCCCGAATAGTAGAATAACTAATAAAACATCGCAAAAATTTACAAAATAAAATAAATAAGTAGGTACGAAGTTCGCCGAGACAGCTAGTTAGTAATAAATACATTTATCCAAGGGATGAAATATTCTGGTTTATCGACTAACATTTAACAAATTACGAGTACATACTAACTTAGAGCCAATAAAGAAAATTATCCATCAACAACATATTTTCGTCTACCCTTTACCTATGTTATCTCCCAAAAAATCTAAACAAATCCCACCATTGTCACAATATCTCATGCACCCCACCCGGGCCTCGAACCCCATATCTTACCCCGCCACTCAGCCTGAGTGCGTAACGACGTGTTAACAACTTTTATGGCGCAACTTCTTGACGAGAACAAATGGGTAGTGGGAGAGCTTTCTGGAATAGTTTAAGTAATATTAAGTCGAAGTTTTGAATTTTCAGGGTTCTAACGTCATGATAGTTAGTGAGGCACGCTTGTAAGTAGGATAAACTTGTATTTAATCGACGTTTTATGTTAAGATAAAAAATTGGGAACACTATAGGCAACATTTTGAAGAAATCCTACTAATATTCTGATATTAAAATGCAAACGTTTGTACGCATAGGATACTTTTTATCCGGGTAAGGGCAACGCAAACGAAGTCGCGGGCAAAAGCTAGTAAGCTATTAAAGGACAACCTTTATTATATTGGATAGATATGGTAACATTTCATCATTTCATGTCCGTCACCTGTTTACATACCGGGAAGGATAGAACAATCGGCTTTGCCGAAAATGCCTGTAACGCTTAACCTAAACATTTTCGTATATTTATGATATGACTATGACCGCCTAAATTGTGCTATTCTTAATGTATTTATTTTCCTGTGATTTGTTTCTATTGTGTGGTGTACAATAAAGAGTATCTATCTATCTGTCTATGATCATCAATAAAATATTTTTTTTCTCATCTTATGACAACCCTAACCATGATGACATTGTTTTGGCAATTTTGTCATTAGTAATCCAAAAATTTCTAGCAAAGTATTTGTTATCAATCATTGACATGGTTCCTCAAGACCATTTTAAGAAAAAGTGTTTTATTATTTAGGAGTGGTCCCTCGTTGTACCTATCTCACTCTATATTACGAAATTTGTAAATATCATAAATCACACAGCTCAATTAAAATAGTAAATAATAAAAAAAAAACGTCTGTGCCGTGACAGATAAACTACAACGACTAAAACCATCCATCCCGCATAATTTACCCGCTGTCTCAACTCAACGCTTCGAACTAAATACCGAAGTTGGCGTGCTAATTCCCAATAAAGTCTGCCATCGGCATAAATAACGTCCGTTCCCTGCGGAGGTCGATGCGCGACTGACGTGATTTGTATGTTTTGAGCCAGGGCCATCTCGCGTGATCTACGGGCGTTAGAGAAATTGAGTGTGAAGAGTGATTGATATTAGCTGATTAGATTAAGGTGTGAGTCCAGATTCTTGATTTTGACAGCGTGTTCAATATTGTAAACCATCTTGACATTCCCTTTTGACGAGTTATTCATTTAAAAATAAGATACACAAAAATAATTACCTAATAATAGCTAATAATTTATAACAAAATCCTTTTTATTCTTACAGTTTGTTTATTTTATACACTGATATATTTATACAAAGCATCTCTGTTTAGCCAAATGGTCGACTGGCAGAGAATGCCACATGGCATTAAGTCCACCTTTTGTACGATCTTTATCTGTGCAATAAAGTTTAACTAAATATATTTTTCTAAAGACATGCCAAGGTTGTTTTAATGATGACTGATTGACAATTCTTGACTTGACTCTACTTGTATTGCTGGCATAATTGCCGCCATTTCATTATAGTCTTGCTAGGAATTACGCCTATTTGGTTTCAAGGTTTTTATTGTGGTTTTAAAATTTGTTATGACCATACACAGAATGACGAAATCATCTACTGCCTGCTGCCAAAGGAAGTAATCAGCTAACGGACGCAAGAACATTTAAGATGAAAATGATACAAAAAATTCGTTTGCGGACTCAAATCCCGCAAGGGGAAAGCGTGGTTTGTGTAATGGGATGCATGAATTTATTATATATATTTTTAGCCCTATCAGCTTAACTAAGCTCAAGCTTAATTTGGGACTAGATTATTTGTTGTGATCGACGACCTCCGTAGCTTTTAGGCTAGACCGCTGGACTTGACGTCCCCATCTCTGAGGTCCCTGGTTCGATTCCCTGTCGGTTCCTTGTAGAAAAGAAAACTTTTCTATTTTGTCTTCGGTCTGGGCCGTGTGGTACGGTCGTTGTACGATCCGGAAGGTCCACAAGATGGACAGATGACCTGGTATAGGTTGCAGGAAGCCGCTGGATGCAGGCAGCTTCCAACTGGCCAATCTGGAAGCCTATTTTCAGCAGTGGTCGTCTTGTGGCTATAATGTTCATATGGATCTCACCTCTCAGTCTCTCACTCACCTTATGATTAGAGCAATGTATGTAATGTTGTCAAATATTATTGTTTACGAAATAATTTATTTCTTTTCACCCAGTATATTCAGACATCTGACTGTACTTGAAATCACTGCCCCCATATATCACGTTACTCGTCACTTGCTCCCAAAAATCAATTAAGACGCCCTAAACCAACCATCCTTTCTTTCCTTAGGGACTTAACAAAATTAAGACCTTACCGTTAAACGGAAAGGGGACGTTTTAACAGGTCTCGTATAAGATTTAGACCCGAATTAGACGTGGAATGACGCCATGTTATGTTAGAGAAAGGGTCATGGTAAAAACAGATGAGTATATCATTTTATTGGAGACGTTAGCCGTCTTGACATAATAAACATTGTCCTGTTTAAAAAAAGTTAAATTTTAGTGTACTTACAAAATTTAAAGGTTTTAAAACGTGAATAAAAAAAGAGAAAAGCTACCCGAAAGAAAGAGGCTCATACTCTTACAAGCCTCTATACTTATGGCAACGAGCTTGTCTTATGTGTCGTTCAGAATAAACTGAATAGATTTGTATGTATTTAAATTTGTAATAAACATTTGATATACCTAGTATGTTCTATTGAAATAAGGCGGGTTAAATTGACATTGACAGTTGTCCATACGCCGGTATATTGGTCCAACGAAAGGGTAAAATAGAAGAAAGTAGCTCACCTAGTATTCCCATAGTAGAAATATTGAACATACGTTACATTTATATTCACTTTGTAATACAAAGTTCTGTATTGTCAGTAAGCAAAAATTGTGGAAAGTTAACCCTTTCAAGGCATTTTAAAAAATATATTTTTTACAGAATAATTAAAAAAAATATCCGCCAGAATGTTGATTTCGTCTTGTCCGCTTGTAATAGACGAATGAGCCCATTTCACGGACACAAAAACAAGTATGACAACAGCACCGTCTGTTTAATCTGAGCTGGCTCAACTGTTTCCACTGTCACAGGGTGTGAACTTGGGTTGAAGTAATTTGGTGCCGTATTCGTAAAACGACGCTACTTTTTACGGCTTCAATGTTTAAGTAATGGTTTAGGCATCTTAAAATGATTTGAAAGAGAATTGTATAAAGAGAACTATGTAAAAATTGCATTTTATTATCTATTTTCTTGGCTTGGATTTAATGAATAGTTAGCAATATTAGAGATATAATCACATACCTTCTTCGTAATCAGTTTGTCTGTTAGTGTAGTGAAAACTGTATTAAAATTATTAAGTCTTGTGTACCTAGTGGTTCGCGCTCCGGACTACAAAACCAGCGGTTCGAATCCCGCAAGGGGGAAATGTTTGTGTGATGAGCACGAGCATTTGTCCTAAGTCATGGATGTTTATAGAAGTATTTAATTAAGTTTATCCTAGTTTGGGGCTAGATAATTGGTGTGACTGTGAAAACAATTTATTTATTATTTATTGTTATTTATCAGGTCGTCTGTCCACCTTGTGGGTGGACATCCTACGCTGCACTTGCTTTCAACAGGCCAATCTAGAAGTCATTGAGGGACGCCTACGTTCAGTAGTGGATCTCATGTGGCTGAAATGATGATGACAGTAAAATGTGGTGATGTAGGTCAAAGCATCATCTGCCTCCACACCCGACAATGTTATTGGCAATGTTCTTTGCAGGACCTTTTTAGAGGCCAGGCTTGTAAAAAATGTCTTGTGTCTAAGCAGCTAATCTTTTCGCTCAATTAGCGTTTTGTTCCATTCTTAGTCAAGGTACGCTTGATTTGACCCTGACCCCTAATACGACAAGTCTGGTGGAATGCCATTAGACCTCCATCACCCTTATGACAGAAAAACCAGACCTTTTTGGGCTATGGCTACTTATTTAGCGTAAGCAACCAATGAGTTAATAAAACAAATGACATCATCATTTTTAATTTTTTTAATGGCAACCAAACCATGCCAGGTTTATTTCTGCCAATATCGAAGACCTATATTTGATATAGTGTTTACAATAAATCATGGATGTTAAGTGTTTTTTTTTTACAACTTCCGCAGCCGAGAGGCCAGCATACCGGACTTTGTGCGCTCTCTCTGAAGGCCCGGGTTCGATTCCCGGTCGGTCAATATGGAAAAATAACTTTTTTATATTGTCTCGGGTCTGGGTATTGTGGTACCGTCGTTGTTTCTGATTTCTGTAACACAAGTGCTTAAGCTACTTATCATAGGATCAGAGCAATGTATGTAACGTTGTCCAATTTATTTATTTATTTTGCTTTTCATGTATCCCTTGATAGCTACTCTTAACGACGTCTTCGGGTTTAAAGCAAGTTGTATATTTGACAAGTCACTTGACACTGTTTTGCACGTTGAATACAATAATACTTCAATAATTCCATTTATTTTCATCACTTTACCAAACACGAGAACACAAACTACACCAAACTTGCATTCTAAAGTTCTTTAAATGTTAAATAAAAACTGTTAAAATAGATCGACCATGTTTTTCGTTCAATAACTCCTCGCCGAATCCATCTTCATATTGTAGTTATTCTGTAAAACCACTTCAGAGCTATTCTGAAGCTCTTACCATGATATCCGACTGTCATAAAGCGAAACGACGATCTAACTCAGTAGTTGGATTATGCTAAACTAACTGACATGTGTTACGGAACTGTCAAAGTTATAACCCATGTTAAATAGGGAGTGTGATGTGATTATCAAGGTTTATTTGTCTAGGGAGTTGTTAAGGATAATTAGTTGTTAGAATAATGTATGCGGGTTGCGAGTTATCATTGTAACGAACTATTAATTAATATAAGTTCTTTCATAACTGTCAATATTGACTCCGTAGCTGAGAGGCGAGTAAGCCGGACTTGGCATCGCTATCTCCAAGTTCCCGGTTTGATTCTCGGTCGGGTCCATGTAGAAACCTTACGATGTTGTCTCGGGTCTAGGTGTTGTGGTACCGTCGTTGTTTCTGATTTCTATAACACATGAGCTTTAGCTACTTTCCTTAGAATGAGAGCTATAAATAAAAATTGAAAAAAAAAGTCATTGTAGAGCATTTCTGGATTATTAACATTTTAACATTAGCTAAGAACTGCTTTTAATAAATCTCGTGCCGTTGAGCGGACAATACATTAGTTAAGACTGATGTTGATGATGTCTACTCATGAACAGTTTAAGGGTTAAATAATCATAGACCCTTGATCCGTGAGTTTAAAATACGCAGATAAAATTTAATATCCTTTGTTATTTAAATATTTATTTATCAATTATCATCATCATTATTAACACACTCGATCCTACCGGGAGTTGTAATCCGTAAATTTATTTACAAATACTTTATTGCACTGTAAAACAAAAAAGTGAATTTCAAATGACAAAGCATTCTCTACCAGTCAACTATTTATTGCAATCTAATTGTTACTGTGTCTACCTACTAGCCACATTTTTCTAATTAAAATTCTAGAATAACAGGAAGATGTCAATTGACGACCCGATTGGCGTAGTGTAGTCCCAGGTTTGATTTCCGATTCGTGTAAAATTTTTAAAGAAACTTTTCTAAAAATGTTAGATTTCTAATTGCATACTTTAAGCAATTTTTCTCTAATACTAGAACATTAAAAACTAATATGTAGCTTTCTATAACTAATAAAAATCTACCTAGATAGTTTTTAATGAAAAGATACGGTACTGTGTGGGTTTTTAGTTCTGTCATAAACATGGAGTACATGTCATATGATTTGTTCGACAAAATATTCCGCCATTTTTTAATCTGTATCTGTATTCTTTGTATGGACGAGAGTTGACAGGACTTGTCATTTCATACGAAATGTAAGTGAAAAATCACTTACTATTTTCGGAGAAAGATGATTCGTATTGCTGCTCTATAGGGTATGTACTCGATGGTCTTAAGTAAGTCTAATACATCAGTGCTTACGCAGTTAAAAAACTCAACCAAAGAATATCTAACTCACCTTTAACCTTTCACGACAGTGCGTTGAATCTCAGCCCTGAAATATTCCAAATCTTCACATAAAACGCTCCAGCAAAATCGCAATGACACTTCAACGTCCACAGGAGAAAGTGCCCAAGTAAAAAACTTGTTAAAACATTATCCATGTTCACAGACCACTTTGTGTAGTAGACGCCACATTAGTCATAAAAATGAAATTATAACTATGCTAATCTTAATGTACTTGTTAGGGTTCCGTACCCAAAGGGTAAAAAGGGGATCTTATTACTAAAACTACGCTGTCCGTCTGTCTGTCTGTCACCAGGCTGTATCTCGTGAACCGCGTTAGCTAGACAGTTGACATTTTCACAGATGATGTATTTCTGTTGCCGCTATAACAACAAATACTAAAAACAGTATAAAATAATTATTTGAGATGGGCTCCCATACAACCAACGTGATATTTTTGCCGTTTTTTGCTAGATATTAATAACGGCAATATGATGAATGTTCACAGAATATTTAGTTGTATATTTTATTAAAAAATAAATGGTTAATTTAAAATAAAATAAATGTTTAAGGGGGGCCCCTCCCATACAACCTTCCCATACAACAAACGTGATTTTTTGCTTTTTTTATATTATAGTGTATTTCTGTTGCTTCTTTTAAATATAGTGTAATGTTGTATAAATAATGGTATGGAACCTTTTGTGCACAAGTCCGACTCGCACTTGGACGGTTTTTCTTGTTACTTTATTTCTTTTGAGTGCTGTGCCATAAAGAGTATAGATCTATCTAAATCTAAAACCATAGTTTTTTATGTTTGAGCATGCGATAAATATTGCCTAATAATTTCATATTGGCGAACAATTGCGTATACACCGGCTACACACAAGCTACTCGGTGAAGAGATCTTGAGAGATCTTGAAAAAAAAAAAAAGTTTTAGTTTTATTGTAAGAGCTACAAACAAATACAATGCAGCTTTCAGTCACATAGACATTTTTAGTGAGCGTATGGCGAGGTTTCGTCGTCTTTTGAAATCCACGTAAGCCCTAACCGCACACCTACCTTCTTCTGCCTTCTATTTAAGTTAGGCATGTCTTATTGTTTAATCGATGTAGTTTTGTTTGGTTGTTGTTGCTCGATTGTTTTTTTTTTCCCGCATGTGTCTCTTATCAACATAAAATGTACCAATTAGCATTGAAAACTTTAAATGCTCATGTATAATTAATTTAATGTTAGCTATACGTATTATTAAAATGCTGTATGTTTCCTTAATAAAGATAAATAAAAAAAATTAAAAAAAATTACCAAATAGTACGTATACCAACTGAATTAAGTAACAATACCGAATGGCTCAAACATAATTCGAAGGCTGACAAAAGTTCTCAACAAAGGCAAGAAGTCGGAGCTGTTGTCTTAGTTTTTGTCAGTTTATAATCAATATTAAAAAGCCTCTAAAACCAGTTTTTATTTTCAAAGTTCTTTTACACGTCCAGTTTAGAGAAATCTTTATTTTGGTCTCAAAAAGATTATGGGAACAAAAATATAAAATGGGGCTAAAATAGTCTTTCCCTTAGTGTTACTTGTGAACTCGTGAGAGTGAATACCATTTGCTACGACACTGATTTTCTAGTAATGTCACTTTGTTTTGATACCGACCGATGCGACTTCTATTCTATCAACTTATCTGTGCCTATGACGTAACATTGTTAACTTTACTTATTATATTTTTTCAGGTAAGTCTGGGAGGACAGGAGGCCCGAGTTTTAACGAGCTCGGATTAGAACAGGATAATTTGGGAGCAACTTTAATGAGCTCCATCCATTGGAATTAAGTCATGGTGAGAGTTCGCATACTTTGAGTTTTTTTGATTCCTCAGTGGTTTGTTGTTTTCTCAATAAGAAACCCTTGGAACCCTTGTAGGGTCACTTACTTATATGACCATAATAATCAGCAGACGTCAGACTGCACGACAAAGACCTCTTCCCCAGCACGCCACTGATCATGATTCTCTTCTATTCTTTTCCATCTGCTGCTGGCAGCAGCAGCGTATATTATTGCTTTACGTTGATCGAGGGCGCCCTACGCTGCGCTTGCCAACTCGCCATCTCCACTCAAGAATACATCTACCTAATCAAGTGCTCACATGATGCGGCTTTATAATTATTGTCACATATTGTGATACTCACAAACTCACTATAATTTAATAATTCAAAAAATATGCGATTGGCCAAAGGACCACCAGTTGTCATACCTTTTAAGGAATTAACATAATGTGTTACCAGACTGGACAGTAAATTCTAACCATGAGCGTCAGCAGCCGCTTTGGCCGAAAAATTCACCGACTCACTCGAACGTGCCCCCCTTAAAGTCGTCCCCTCTTATTTGCATACAAAATATATGCGCGAAGAGAGCCCACTGTTTACTCAGAGAATCCAGAATTTAATGTTTGGTGCTCTGCTCGGGCCGATATCAGGGTCAGTAAACAATATTTTGAGCAATTGCCGGTGAGTTTTGGAAAAAGAGGAGTAAGCTAGATGCTGAATAAACATTACCTTGCATTTTTTGTCCAAAAAAGACGTGTATTTCTTGGGAACGCAGACATTTGCTACTTTTTATTTATTTTTTTATTCATATTTTATAACAATATGATTTTCTTAGCGATCTATCTTTATCTATCTTATGTATATCTTTCTATATCCTTATCATAAAACATCTGATACCTACAGACAAATATCCCCATTGTTAAAGGGCGATTAAAAGTATTCTAATTAATAATTTATTTAACGCCTCAAACGCAAATAACGAACATAACTCGCTGGGGATTGTCTTGGGTTTTAATTAACGATTACAACCCCGAAACTTCTTTTCAAATTTATATGTCGCATAACGACGTTTTCCTGTTGTTTGTCTGCCATTTTGTTTTGAAACCATTCGTAATTTCGCTCTTTCTGCTCTCCGAAAATTTAAATGACTAGAGGAGGCGGAATATTTCTTAAATAATAGTTGCATTTGCTTGTGCAAGCTTCTGAAAGTGATTCAGATATAAAAAAGGAATAAGTTTTAAATGAAAAACTTACCTTATAGGCACATGTCATGTACCTAAATGGGCGGGACACATAATTATCACGTAGAACTGACGGCCGATGGGCATGAAAGGTTCTAGAATGAAGGCCACGTACCAGCAAGCTCAGCGTAGGACTTTCACCTATAAGGTGGACAGACGACCTGGTAAAGGTTGCAGGAAGCCGCTAGATGCAGGCCGCTTCCAACCGGCCAATCTGGAAGTCATTGCGGGAGGCCTATTCTATGGCTAATTGATGATGACGAAGCACCTACGTATACCTACTGTGGTTATAGTACAACCATTCCTAAGAGTAGTCTGGACAATATTATCAAAAATTTTACTACCAAAAATAATTAATCACAATTAAGAATGTATGTAATGTAACGCCACAAGGGTGGCGAGTATTGGCAATCCCTCCCGAATGTTGGGTCATTGGGGGAGGCCTGTGTTCAGCAGTGGACTTTCTATGGCTGAAATGATGATGATGAATGATGAAGAATGTATATCCATGCGCTTTCTCTAGCTGTTTGTAATAAGTGGCTTTGACCATAACCCTTGATTCGACAAGCTTAATAATTACATTTAAAGCGATTGCCAAATGCCATCTGACCTCCGTATTCTTATAAGGAGGTCAGATGGCATTTGGCAATCTGCTCTCTAATTCAGAACCCTTCTATAATAAATTGTCGGCCGGAAATCCACGAGACACTATAGGATTTAACAATAGTGTCATGTGATTTACCGGTTGTCAATTCCTTATCGAAAGGTTCTGAATCGGGGACCTGTATTCACTTCCAATAAGGGTGGACAAGAAAAGACCACCTCAGTCTGCTTTATGCGATTTCTAAATGTCATACAAATATGATCTTCGGCCCGCGTTCTTGTTTGATGATGTCCAGGTCCAATGAGTTGTTTGTTCCCTCCAACATCTGATCACGTCGGTCCACTGGTAATAAACAACGTGTAAAAATAAAAGCAATGATTAATCGTGAGCAACGTTTCCAAGTGTTGAGCAACATAATATATTACCAACGAAAGTGTAAAGAGAGTTGATCAGTGGTACTGTCAGCATCAAAAGTCGATGACCACATTCAGATTTTCTAAGTAGCTAAACAACAAATTATTGCCGTGTGGGGACGGCCGTAAAGAATCCACTTCCCCACCGCCAACAGGAGGAGTGTCGTAAGAGGTGACTAATTCCTGTAGCACGAGACGGGCAGCAGCGTTTGCGTGAGAAATATTATAAAAAACTGCGCTCGCCAACCCGCCTGCCAAGCGTGGCGAGTATTGGCAACCCCCCTTTTCGGGGAGGCCTATGTTCAGCAGTGGATGTCCTACGGCTGAAATGATGATAATGATAAAACAACAAATTATACGTAAATCGCTTAACATGACAAACACCAGAATTGGCCTTACCTATGTGATAAATAAATAAATAAATATTGGAAAACATGATATTAATAATCGGTAATCATAAAATTCTTTGTTTAAATATTGCTAAAAAATAGAACTGTGGAGTCGATGCATTATTGTTATAGTCTATAACAGTTCTAATGGCTATTTAGAGTGCCGGCATAGATTCCTATGATCTGGGGTCTGTCACAGGCATATGGCATTTGACGTCATTATAAATTCAACATGTCAGACACCAGAGGCGATTTACAGAGGCCATAAACTGTTATTGACATCTCAATTAGCATGCCACCGATAAACCCATACTAATACTATTAACTAGCGAACGCCCGCGGCTCTAACTAAAGACGAACGCAAGAAAACTTTATTTTCCCGGAGTGTGTTTTCAAAGGCCTTAGACCTTCATTTGTTTAGGCCAAATTGCATCGAAATCCATTGATGTATAAATTATAATGTTTCAGATCTTCATCATCTTATGTTGTAAGTAGGATGTTTCGGCGTTGCTCCAGTGTTTGTGTGCTGGGTGATGGTAATATACAGGGTTTCATTATTACATACATAGGGGTGCTAAATCTTAGCCCCTTTGTCTTGTACCTAAAAACACAAGGACATTCCTTTCTCCGAGACTATTTTAATTGGTGTATTGTCTAGCTCATATATATTTATTTTTAAGTCTCAAAATTCAAGAAAATATAAGATTAGTCATTACTACTGACATTTTATTCCACTGTGGTTTTATTATTATTGGGAAATGGTTTCCCTCTGATATTCTTGGCGCTAGCTCAAATTCCCTGTACATCCGATTCAATACGGATGCCATTAGTTATCTTGAACATACGTTCTCAAATAATAGGATTGGCTATTATTAATGTATGTAATATATTTTTGTCTTTTATTTTTTGACGAAATAATGAGTTTGTTTCTTTAAAAACGATCATATTTTTGTCGTTGCTTTTTCTGTTTATAAGTAAAACAATTTAATGTCCCTAATCCCTTGTTTACACCTAGCATCAAATATCCCATTACTTTACAAAAGGGGGCCTAATAGGCATAAGTTATCCGTGCTTAATGAAACGGTTCGTATTTTTATTAAGAAAATTCCTTTATTTATCGCCTTCGCTTGAAATGTCTAAACTTGTGAATCTTGGTGTAATAGCAATTGGCCGTATTTATTGCTTTTATAGTGTTGTTCAACGCTATCGACATGAACGTGTCGATAAAGTTGGACGCAACCAAAGTCGACAACGCCCCCAGGGTGACGTTAACTTGTTGTTATTACTTGAACGAATAATAAACGAAATTGAACTAGACATAACAAATTGGCTTCAGTATATAAAATTCCCTTACGAGACATCCATACATGAGGTATAAAGTTCACCGTGCTTACTATATGCTGTGACTTTATTTTACGTTTTTGACTAGTATTCTAAAAATAGTTGTTCTACAATATCAATGCCTCAACCATTTTTTCTGTATTTTCTTTGTTTTTGTTATACCTATTGTTGACGACCTCCGTAGCGAGACGAGTATACCGGACTTGGTGTCGCTATCTCTGAGGTCCCGGGTTCGATTCCCGGTCAGTAAATGTAGAAAAATAACTTTTCTATATTGTCTCAGGTCTGGGTGTTGTGGTACAGTCGATGTTTCTGATTTCTGGAACACAAGTGCTTAAGCTAATTATCACAGAATCAGAGCAATGTATGTGATGTAAAAAACAATAATATCAAAAACCGTAAAACAGTCGTTTGTTAAACATCGATATTTTCAAAAACTCTCAACTGGCACCCCTATTCCGCCACTTCCGTATTTCTTTGTCCAACGCATCCTGTTTCCAGGGGCTTAATTTGAAATATCATGAGAGGGGAGGTTTCGAAGGTGCAACCTCCCTAATCACCGTAATGCAGTCTCAAGCTCTGAATAGGCTTTGTCTGTCTCTCATAAGTCTACTTTGAGACTTTTGAGCCATTAAAGTCTTAGAAACTGTTCTCTATACTTTGGGTTGTAGCTGATACTATTTGGATTCGATACTTCAATTGATTGTTTTTTTTCTTCTAGGGAATGAGTGCTTTGTCTATATTTCTACTAATCAGATTGGTAGGCAGTTGGGTTACCAAAGTGTGATAGTCTATGTAAAATACGTCTCCAGACATGAAACACTGTCACCGAACTGCGGACTAATGTGTTTATAGAATCTTACTAATTGGTTACTAAAACTAATCATTCGATTAATCAAACACAAACTTAATTTAACCATCCGTTATCTCGTTAACTCAGATTAAGTGGTTAATTTAACCCGTGACATGGTTGTACATAACTAAAACGCATTACGATAGCAATTAGCACATCTGAGCAAGCCCTGAAATATTAATTATTGAATATCATGAACAGCAACTAATTATAGTATTTCGAGAATTAACAGCGTTGTAGTAACATTCGGTATAATTTGACACGTTGTAAATCATCACCCGTCTACTTTTTTATATTTAGCTGTTGCCCGCGACTTCTTTCGCGTTGTCTTTATTTCGGCTGAGAAACCTTTCCCGACGTGCGTTGAAAAACTCACCAAAATAACCGAAATGTCATCGCCATTGGATGAATAGTTTAGTATCGCATAGGAACAAATAAATTTACATTGATTATTAAACTGCCTTTTTAAAAATTTATGTAAGTGGTGACTACTATTGTTTCCCGATGAGCTTGTTGCCTGTCTCATCATGATTTTGTTGGTTTACGTTTGCCGTCCGCGTTTTTGTTTTGATAGTTCAGTAGGTAAATTAGCAAGGTTAGGTTGAGATTTGTGGGTGGTTTTTTGGGCGGGGTTGTTTGTTTTAATGAGTGTGGGCAGACCTTTGAGTGTTTTGCGCTAGTAGGGTTTCATCTTGTATATTAAGCGTGAACCGTTTTTTCCTTGTACAAAATGCATAATGTGTTAACTGGTCTTAGTTTAGATCTGTTATTTACTCCCTATCAAGCGCGGCGCTGGCGCGCATATTAAATGTTTACTGATTTTTCTGGTGTCCACGGAAGATCAGCCTTAAGATACCTTTTTGGTTCCTTGGCATATTGCTGAGTGGAGGGAGACCATTTCTGAACCACAAATTTTAAGATAAAATTGTATTTTTTACTTTTCTTTCATGTGGTTTCTGAATAAATTATTTTGTCTTTATTCTGTTAATTCAATATTTGTTTAAAAGTAAATAACCTAAGTATTTCAGGATAACCTAAGCCCAGAATAACCTAAGCCTTCCAACCGGCCAATCTGAAAGTAAATGAAGCCTATCTTCAGCAGTGGACGTCCTATGGCTGAAATGATGATGATGACGATGCCTCTTAACTTACTTCGAGGACCCAATAAGACAATTCGTGCGTAGGTCAGAATTATTATATTTATTTATTTTATTATTTTTTACATATAGTTAGTGATACTAAGATTGATGTAGTCGACTTATAGAACGTAATCCTCAATTATCATCTACAAATTCGTACAATTGTACTGACGACGGGCCACTACAAACCGAAACTCAATTATTATTGTAGTTTGCTCGCGATTTGCGGTTTAGCACCGATATTCTATGATGGTTACTTATAAATTATATTGTTTTAGTCAGTGTTCGAAAAAGTATGAGCCAAAGTAAGGGGATGAATCAGTACGTCAGAGTCGGTAAAATATATTAAAAATATCAATTTATTTATCTCGTAAACATACCTGTTTAAAAAGAGGCTGATGATAGTTGACGAGTTTCCTGCGCTGCTTCTTCTCGGCATTAGCCCACAATTGTCTCAAAAGTGCCTGACTACCTGGTAAAGGTCACAAGAAGCCGCTGGATGCAGGTCGCTTCCAACCGGCCAATCTGGAAGTCACTGGAGAAGGCCTATGTTTAGCAGTGGACATCCTATGGCTGAAATGATGATGACGATGATCAATACTAACAACCTTTACTATGACATCGATATCGAAATCGTGAAAAAGGCATCATGCAATCTTACGCTTGCTCTTATCATAAATGTTGTTTCACTTGAATTTTTCTTTCAACTGCCTCTTTTGTGATTCGAACCAACGACCTCTGTCGTTTGATATTTATATTCGTAACTAGAATTATTGTAATTTCAAAAACAAACATTTAAAATGTACACTTGACCTTTGTACTTTTACTCGCCAAGAATTAAAAAGAATTTTAACACTAAAACTGTGCGACTATCTTCAGGATTCATTCCTCGGGCGAGCACCTCAATAAAAGTAGCTCCAGCTCGTGTCTCCTTTGACGTATATCCTCAGTAAATCGCCTAACATACGAACGCTTTTAGCGCCGGTCAGTTGGATCTTAATCTAGATCTAAACGTAGGAACAGACGCTCACCTCTTGAGTTCTTGACATACGTTTGGTGCAGTGTATTGAATATAAATTGATATTTTGATAGACCTATTTTGAAAATAGAATTTGCTTTATTCTTTAATAATTTATTTATTAGGTGCCAGTTACTTAACAAGTGTCTATTGATTCTTCAATTAAGAAAATGGGTGTACAAAAAGGGAAAACTCTGATCCTTTTTGTTTTATTTTCTTTTTGTGGCTTGCATGAGCATTAAATTTTCAAGCAATATTTGTTTTTCGTGAAGAAGGCAGTATCATGCCGACAACACTTCTTTACTATTCCGTTACAGAAGGTCTTAGTCGTAAAGACAATTGTGTATTTATAATATTTATACATGGTGCATTAAAGCAAAGGCATCGCATTTCTACAGCCACATTATGCATCCTCTTATTGTCTCATTACGATTTAATCACCATACAGATACAACTTAACACTCCGCTGCTCGGTATACTTTGTGCCCCTAGCTTTGTTCCGCCATCTTTTCAACACGCAAATGCTTCTAATTAGTATAATTTGCGACGGCACTGGGGTCTTGTTAGTACCGACACAGTCTGAGTAGAACAGAAAATACAAAGAAACTTCAATTGTCTTAATTATAATAGACGCACTAGACCGAAAGTTGCGACAGAAATAAACATTTATTAATTACAATTCTAGTTAACATGAAGTGTTGTCTTTATAAAGAAAACGCATTGATAGTGTTTGATTATTATATTTAAACTAGCTGTTGCTTGCGACTACGTTCGTATGGTCTTTAATTTTCTGCCCAATTTTTTAATATTTTTTTTTATGCAAGAACCGTCTGACAGTAATGTAAACAACAAATAAAGAATTAGCGAAATTGTTTCATCCGTTCATGCGTGAGGTGATGACCTAGGGAAATAGAGATTCATTTTAGTAGAGATAACATGAAGTGTTGTTTTTATAAAGAAAATACAGTGATATAGTATCTTATTATTATATTTAAACTACCCGTTGCTTGCTGCTTCGTTTGCGTGGGATTTAGTTTATTCATAAAGGATTTTCTGCGCACCTTTCTTAATTTTTTCTTTCATAAAAACCTTCTCCTGACAATAATTAACACAACAAAGAAATAATTATCTAAATTGTCGTGATGCGATGACCAAGGGAAATAGAGATTCATTTTAATATATGTGCAGGGTGGCCAGAAAAGTGACGTCCAAAAAAATTTTTTAGGTGCCTCGTGTTGAGAGGTATCTTATCGATATATAGAGATTATATATAGATATATAGATTATCTTATCAATTCTCATGTTTACTGATCTCTTCGGTCTATTGTACCGAGGTGGTGGCGTAAGAACATGAGGTTAAAAAGAAAAATAAAAAAGTTTTAAGTCTGGCACATTCGGTGCTGGGAGAAAAACAATGCAATTGCGGTGTAACTCGCTTTAAACAAGGGATTACTGCTGTTCTGAGCTATTATGCTAAGTTTATTAGAGTAATCTAGGGATGTTTAGCAAAAATATAGCTTAAAACATTTCTTTTGACTATTTTGCCTAAAATTATGTCAAAGTTACAGTAATTTGCGTTTTATTGCAAAGCTAAAGTGGCAATGGACAGGGCATATCGATCTGAAACTGACGACCGTTGGGGAAGATAGGTTCTCGAGTGGCGACCACGAACTGGATGCCGCAACGTGGGCAGGCCTCACACGCGGTAGACTGACGACTTAGGGTTGCGTTGCGAGTAGCCGCTAGGGTTGTATAACTAACAAAAAAAGGATCATAAAAATTAGGCTACCCAACACAAAGTATATACATAAAAAAAAAACTTTTTTTTAATGCTGTTAAAAATGATGTAATAATGTTGGTTTAGATTAAATTTAGATAAAAAAATATTTGCAAGTCTCGTTTAAATTTTCCTGAATTGCTGACAACAGTCTATAAATTTTTTTTTAACACTAAAATCCAGTTTGTTACTAACGCAAATTTTACTAATTGGAGTCTTGCAAGAAACAAAACAAAACAAATTTGCTCTGAAATAATTGTCAGAAAACACTCGCATTCCTCACAAGACGAGCGGTCTCTTTCACTTGAGTGCCATAGAATCGTATGCAATAATTACAACGCCCATTAACGGGTTAAATATTACTTAAGACAATTTGTTTGTTGCAAACTGTATCAGAATGGCTTCTGGACTTGAGCTATGCTGAAACGGAAAAACTACTGTTAGTAATAAAATAAAAGTACATGATAAATAAACTACACAAGAACACACTCAATCTCAAACACTAACTTATACACACACACCCAAATTCACCCATCCACACTATATGAGTACACCACACACACACACACAAATACATACACACACGCATACAGTGTCTAAATTAATAAAATAATAATTATAGTAAGTAAGAAAAGTTATATGTTTATGCTAAAACATAGATGCTACATCATAACTTTTTTCTTTGTCTATTGTAACAACATAGTTTAACTAGATACATTTTCAAGTATTCCGAGGTGGTGGGAGCCTGATGTCCTGTAATACAGGTATAATAATATAGCATAGGCATCAGTCTCACACAAAAACAAAAAATATATATATATATACATTAAATTGGAAATTATTCTCTGTACCTATTACTTTGTTTTTTGTGATGAGAAAATAAAGATTTAATTATTATTCATTTAAACATACGCATCTTTCATAATCGTACTTGTCTTTTCAACCGACTTCAAAAAAGGAGAAGGTTCTCAATTCGACTGTACGTTTTTTTTTTTGTATGTATGTTACGCGATTACTCCGCCAATTATGAATCGATTTTAATGATTCTTTTTTTGTTTGGTAGATCATACTTCAGAGGTGGTCCCATATAAATTTTATCGAAATTGATTTAGAACTTTTTGAGAAAATCAACAAATATATACCCAGATAATATTTTGGTTGTGGTTCTTGTTACCTATCTTCGACAAATATGAGCCGATTTTGATGATTTTTGTTTTATTGAATAGCTTATACTTCAAAAATGCTATGATAAAAGTTTGCAAAATAAAAATCACCCCTAAGGGTAGGAAAATAGGGGATGAAATCGGTGTTCAGCAGGATTTTAGATAAGGATTTATCACTAAAAATAGATGAAATAAGTAAATTTTATTTAAAAAAAAAACCGACTTCAAAACACAAATGCTAAAAATAATCCTAACACTTAAGTACCTAATCAGTTACTTTTGGAGTCGGTGCCAGCCGATGAGAGATTCAATGTTTTTGTTTGCACCGACTCCAAAATTAACTGATTAGGTACATAAGTGTTAGGATTATTTTTAGCATTTTAGTGTTTTGAAGTCGGTTTTATTTTTTTTAATAACATTTACTAATTTAAATATGCCCTTAAAGCTAAAGGGAAAAATTAACAAAACCGTTAAAAGACCTGTTTTGTTATATGGCTGTGAATGCTGTGCCGACAAGAAGGTGGATGAAAAGCGATTGCATGCAGCAGAAATAAGAATGTGTAGGGTGACAAGAATGGACAAGATAAGAAACGAATATTTTAGAGGAAGTATGAATGTGACACCTGTAGCAGAAAAGATGAAAGGAAACCGTTTGTCTTGGTATGGACATGTGATAAGAAAGGAAGAGGGGCACGTAACGAGGAGAGTGACGGGTAGGGAGGTAGAGGACGACCTAGGAAGAGATGGATGGATTGTGAAAGGAGCGATACGACTGAGAAGGGAGTGAATGACTCGATGACGAGTGACCGGATTGCGTAGAAGAGAAGGACATCTGCGCGCACTACAGTTGACCTGGGAACAGGTCAGGTGAATGATAATGGTTTTTATTAATAACTATCTGTCCCGGCGTACTTTGTACCGCCATAGATTTTTCTTCGTATTTTTTTTAAAATTTTATAGTTATTCTGCTATTCGGGGCGGAGACAGATCCAACATAGAAATCGGTCCAGCCGTTCTCGACTTATAAATGGTGTAACTAACCCGACTTTGTTTTAAACAGGGTTATTTGTAAAACATCAACAACTTCCTAGGGGCTGATTCTGGTGCTCAAATATAACAACTATTTCTACGGAACCATTATTAAAATAAAATAAAAAAACACTGCGTCATACAAACTGATGTCGGCTGCTTAGTATGGGGAAGTAAAAGTTTTTTTGCGATTTCGATAGCAGTCCCTTAGAAAAAGTTTTTGTATTTGAGCACCAGAATCTGCCCCTAAGACGTTGTTAATGTTTTACAAATAACCCATGGGCAAGACTACTCATCAACTGTCATGGCCTTGTGTTATGTATTTACATTGTCTGATACCTATAACACAGTTGGTGAGTTTTCTGACGCAGTTTTTTAAAATATGTATTACCTATTTCGCATATTCTTTAAGCAAATAAAATATCAATCATTTAAGTTAAGTGGAACAGCCCTCGGTGACATTCCACTCAATTTGGTATCCACACCCGCAGGCTTCGACTGTACTATATTCCGTTAATTAACATATCTGAAATATTAATTTATATATTGCGAACGACACCTTGCCACAGTGTAATGAGATATCCAGTAGCTCTAGAAGTAGTTATTATTGAGAAAGAAATCCAACAGCGTTCACATTAACAAAGTTTGTCATAAACAATCCAAGTGTAAGGCTAATAAAATATTTTTCTCGGTTTATTTGATAGGCAACGTGTCTTTAAACTATTAAACGAAAAGATAATAAAACTGAAAAAAAAAAACACAATCGTGACTAAAGTATCGATTAGTATTAGTAAAAACTAATAACGTAATCGGTAATTAAATTACTAACATCTTACTTAGTTTGACGCTACTAATAGTAATAATTAGTAATTCAATCTAATTCATTTGTGCGTTGCAGTGCTTGTGAGATATTTATAAAGACTCCCTTATCTCAACTAGAGTTGGATTAGGTCCTTATAATCGCTAACCTCTCGCTTCCCAGCATAGTGCGAGCTATGTTGGGAAGCGAGAGGGCATGGGAGGGTATGGTCTCCTTTTGCGAGGACGTGGTGTCGCAAAAAGAGGCTGCGGAGCGGGTCAGGGAGGACGATCCTCATGCTGATCCGATCCGTAGACGAAGGAGGGGGAGAAGGCGGAGGCATTACGCCCTCCGTCATCTCAACCCTCTAGCAGGCTAGTGAGTGAAGGGTCAAGGGGCCCTATGCTTGCCTATACAGCCCGCCAGGCTTGGGGTGATCCTGTGTGTACTGGATCACCTTATTCCATATGCCTGAGGCCCGGCATAGCCGTACGTGGGTGATGCATGGAAGTCATACATTGGGTCCCCATGCATCATCAACATACGTTGAGGTGTACACCGCAGGTTTTTTTAGTATGGTATGCTTGCCGAGAGACAGCGACTAGCGTTACCTCCCGGCAAGAGAGTATGTACATAACCTCCCGCTTGCCCTGACGCGGTTGGTATGCTAACGCATTTTCTTCTGCGTAAATAAAAAAAAAAAGGTCCTTATAATCGCCCAACTATTTAACACACCTATATTATTTAGTTAAACAAAAATAAATGCCGCTATAATTCTTATTTGCAAATAGCACATCACACGAACGTGAGTTCACTCCGTGTGCATTTCCACGCAATTTACCATTGATTGTCAGATGCAGAAAATACGTTGATGGATTAAAAATAATCGGGTTAAAGGCATACAGTAGATATATCATAGAGAGGGCTGTGTCTGTCGTTTTTCCAGTTCAGTAAGCGGAGGATAAAGGCTCGAGCAAACCAGAAGTAGTACAACAGCGAACTCAGGCTCAGACAAGTTGTAGTACTGGATACGAAATAAACTGGAACTCACAATACGCGGCGCACAACCGAAAAAACGAACAACTACTGGTTAATAATAGTACTAAACTTGCTAGAGTTCTGAATAAAAAGAAAATATCTGACAGTCATAATTATCTGACATACAAAATCTGATAATAAATTTCAGCTAATAATTTTCATTATTTTATTTTTTTTATTTTTTTAGCTAAATTTATTTATAATCGAAAGAAGTATTTAATGCCCTCTTCAGTATACCTACAATATTAATTTCAAAGAAATAATAAACTTGCCAACCGTGGCAAGTATTGGCAATATGATAAGTCATTAGGGGAGGCCTTTGTTCAGCAGTGGACGTCCTCTGGGTCAAATTATGATGATGATGAATGAACATTTATAAATACTTATAACATATTGCAAAATAAGCATTTAAACGTTTTATTTAATACTTTTTGGACGTGTAATTGTAAGGGTTTTAAATAGTTTATACATTTGAGCTACTGACTAAACCTATACTGTGTCCGAGCGTGATTTCCAGGTAATTAACCATCGCTGGTCGGTCGCAGCTGATGATGTATTAAAAACGAACGCGTTGTATGATTGATTAATTTGACTCACTGTTGTGTGAATTTATTATTCACTGGCACTTTTTAATCAACACTGCACTTTTCAGCTATTTGTCATACTGAGGTAAACGCGCGACTTGAACATATTTTAATATCATATAACGCTGTCCAATATACAGTATCACATATATTTCTCTGATCCTAAGGTTGGTACTGTTGGTAGCCAAAGCACTTGAGTTATAGAAATTAGAAACAACTATGGTACCAGACCACCCAGACTCGACACAATATACAGAAAAGTTTGTTTTCTACACTAACCGCCCGGGTATTGTACCCAGGATCCCTAGGAACCCTACCTCTGAGGTAGCAGCGCCAAGTCCGTCGTACTCACTTCTCGGCTACGGAGGTTGTCACATTATATTCATGATTCGCTTTAAACGGAAATGTCTCAGGTTCGATTCCCTATTTAACTCAGGAAACAAACTGCTCAACTGACTTAGGCCTAGGTTTACTAAGAGACACATGTGGTAAAATTCATCGTCTGCTACCTTAGTGTGTTGTTTCTGCGTCATCCCGACTTCCTTTACAGGTAGATTAGACAAAGCCTATGTCCTTCCCTAGGGTTCAAGCCTTTTCTGTATCTCTTCTTAAAGCTTATTACATTGTTTATTATAACTAACGCGACTTTAATTTGATACGAAGAGTTTACTTTAATGTGCACAGAATTTTATCCTATGTAATTAAAACTACGAAATTGCACAAGTTTCTTGCAAGCAAAATGCTTTTCTTAGTTTTATCTAAATTGGTAACAATTTCAAGACAGAAACACGAAATTTAAAATTAATTTTGTTACATTTTAATTGCAACTAACTATACTCTTAACTCCATGAATTTTAATTTTACTTGGATAATCTGGGATGTCAATTTTTTTATTTAAAGTCTGATCTAGGATCTCAAAAGTCGTTAGCATATCCCGACGAATTAGCAAGCTTAAATGGCCGATGGCGGGGCATATATGCATCAAGCAGTAGACTGCTATATGATGACTATTATCTATCCCTAAACTAATCAAGCTTGTACTATGGTGACTATTTATCGAATAAACATACTTTAATACTCATCATCATCACACATCCATGACAGATACAAATGCTCGAGCTCATTCCATAAAAATATCTGCTCCTACGGAATTTGAACTGGCTACCACGTACCACAACACCAGATGGTCGTCGAATAATAGAATAAATAAATAAATATTGGGCAACATCACATACATTGCTCAGATCCTATGATAAGTAGCTTAAGCACTTGTGTTACAGAAATCAGAAACAACGAAGGTACCACAACACCCAGACCTCTCGGGTCTTATATTATAGAAATATAACCTATTATAGAAAAGTAAATTTCTACATTGACCGACCGGGAATCGAACCCGGGACCTCAGAGATAGCGACACCAAGTCTGGTATGCTAGCCTCTCGGCTACGGAGGTAGTAAGTAGTATAGAAACCAATTAAAACTTTATTAGCTTTCTAATTACTATAATTCGCAAGGATCACTGACAAACATATCGTATAACAATGTTATATTCTAAGAAAACTTAGCTAATTTTGATATGGAGACGTAAGTAGGTCAGATCGAATCCACAGTGTAAATGAATACAGCAGACTTGCTCTGTACTGAGTTACTATGAGCGTAAGTAAGTCTCGCATGCTTTTAACAATTTGAAAGTGGATGAATACCTGGGTCCAGACGCTCTGTTTCCCTACGCAGATCACAACCTAGCACGTAATCGGCGACTCACTGACGTAATCGCCGATTTCTTTGCATTACTTATTTACAAAGACGATTCATTCAGGTTGAAGGTAAGGACGGAATTGCCAGACTATGCAAAATATGTACTTGAAAAAAATATCAACAGTATTTTCTTTGTATAGAATTTACAGTAAATTGTTGGCGGACAGGGGAAAACACACCACCTCTATCGATCATTAAATGAATATTTTTGTGTCACCTTGTAAGGTGAGAGGCCTTTAGAGTGCACCTCAGTCAGGTACTTATTGTCAAGTGACAATACGACTGTAGATGATAATAACAACACTTCAGCTGCTTAAGGGCTCTTTCTGAAAAAACTAAATCCAGTCAGTCAGTGATTCATATCTCGCTGTAAGTAATGATCCGTCAAAGATATTTATTAACTGAACCGTGATTTTATACATTTGCAATTAATTTTGACATAAATTATGGACGATTTGTTTTATCTTTGTCAATACCTTATCTACCCCAGCCTATTGGGCCAGGACTCTGACAATGCTTGTCCATTCATAGTTTTTCTTCGACAGACAGTCGTGGCCCGTACCCTACTAACATTATTTTGACGACCTCCGTCGACGAGAGGCGAGTACACTGAGCACGCCGGCCGGACTCGTCACCATCTCTAAGGCCCTGGGTTCAATGTAAAAAAAATTCTCGGGTCTAGGTTGTGTGCCGTCATTGTTCCTGATTTCTATAACACTATTGCTTTAGCTACTTACCATAGCATCAGAGCAATGTTACTGATGCTGTCCAATATTTATACATCTTTATTTAAATGTCAAAGTTTGTATGTTTGCTTTGGATGTTGATTTAAAAAGCGTATAATAACTGCGGGACGGAATAAACTGAAGTTTGGCACATATGTAGATATTGATCAGGCTTAACACAACTTTATCCGAGATGATTATTCATTCCTGTTTAGCTTAATTCTGAAATCTACGCAAACAAAATAGTGAAAACCCTAGTTTTTCATATACGAGCGAGTATACTGGACATTTCTACTCTATGACGAATCCTAGATGAATAGAAACTGGGTTGCTTTGCATATTTCAAGAAATGCCAGTCCATTGAATTAGGACGAGAAGCAGAAAGTATGGCTGACTCGAAATTTCATGACAAAGTTTCAGGAACTTTGACCCAGTTTGAAGTTTTCGTTACTAAATTATTTATTAGGGCTATGTGTTAGTTTATACAGGGTAAACAATATAGTAACTGTATGATTAATTAATTTAGTAGTAAATAGGTTAATCAGTCTACTATTTTTGTACATAGACAAGAAAACTGTAAAGTTAGGAAATTAGTACCTGGCGTCTGTTTGAATTAAATAGCATAAAAATATATGCGTCAGATAACACACCAATTGACATAGTCTCGAAGTAAGTAATTACCCTTGTGTAACTTGTGTAAGTTACAGCTCATTTAAACTCGAGACAATGTAGAAAAAAAAAACCGGCCAATTGCGAGTCGGACTCGCGCACATAGGGTTCCGTACCAATGGTACAGTTGTATAACTCATGATCTATACAACATAAGGGCAACAGAAATACAATATTTCATAAAAAAATACGTTTGTTTATATTCATTTAATGAATATGAAACTAAATACTGTGTGAACATTTTAGGCGTCTACCTGTTGCCGTTATTAACATCAAACAAAAAACGGCTAAAGAATCACGTTTGTTGTAAGGGAGCCCGCCTTAAATATTTATTTTATTCTTGTTTTAGTTAGTTTTTAGTTTGTTTTTTATTTGTTGTTATAGCGTCAACAGAAATACATCAACTGTGAAAATTTCACCTGTCTAGCTATCACAGTTCATGAGATGCCTGGTGACAGGCAGACAGACAGACGGACAGTGGAGTTTTTGTAATAGGGTCCCGTTTTTACTCTTTGGGTACGGAACCCTAAAAATCGTTTCCGTGTTTACCCGAAACGGCAATCGAACCTATAAAATCGTCTACATCAGCAACAAAAATCGAGTACTAAATACGCTGCTGATCTTTCAGAGACTTCTATACTCCATTTTTAACGATCTTGTAGTACGAGAACTTTTGTCAAGTGTTCTTCTAACATAATATTATACACGCATACTCTGCGTTACGACCCGTTATGTGGTATCAAAATAATCTCAAAACACTCCCGTCAAAGTGTACTGCAGTGCATTAACTAAACTCGGCCCACATCTCGGTAAGTGGCCTATCTAGCCGAATATCCGCGCCGAGCCTTTATAATAACCTAGCCAAAGCCTGATATAGATGAAACGATCAAAAAGGGTGCGGCATTTCGGATTTTAAATGGTCATTCGACCTTTTTTTAAAACGTTTTAATAGTTTCACTTGTAGCTATGTAATCAAGAATTGGAAAAAGATTTGATCCTTTTTAGGGCTGCTATACAGGGTTATTTGTGAAACATCAACAACCTCCTAGGGGCTGATTCTGGTGGTTCAAATACAACAACTTTTTCTATGGGACCAACATGAATACTAAAAAAATGTTTACTACTCCATACAAACTGATATCAGCTTTCGTTCTGAGATTTCAATGTTCCATAGAAAAAGTTGTTGTATTTGAGCACCACAATCAGCCCCTAGGAGGTTGTTGATGTTTTACAAATAACCCTATATAAAAGTGAATTGACGTTGGTTAGTCGCATAAAAACTCAAGAACTACTTGACCGATTTGGCTCATTTTGGTTTTGCAATATTTGTAGACGTACAAGGAAGGTTTAAAAGGTAAGAACTTAAATAAACAAAGACAATTTCTTATTGCGGTACGAAGTTCGCCGCTTCAGCTAGTAAGTTTATATAAATTCATAGTTTTGCCATGTCCATGTCTATGTTTTTAAGTTATTGTTTATTTCTTAGTTGCCTTACTTAGATTTATCCTTACCTGTCTGGTTACTCATATGTGGAAATTTGTAATGTAAAATTGTAATTTTTCATGATTCTTGGTCAACGGGAAGTACCATATAGGTTTTGTTAATTCCCTTGCGAGTATCAAAAAAGCGACAAAATCTGCGTAAAAAGAGTCTTGTGACAGACAAACGGAAAACGAAGTGATCCTAGGGTTTTTTTTATCTTTCGAGATACAGAACCTTAATAACGAGTGGAAATCTCGCACTATATTCTACCGAATGCACCATAGCGAGGTCCACCGCACCGCGGCATGTTCCACGCCCGCACGCTTTCAATTTGCATTAAGGGTTTATCAGTTTTAATGTGCGCTAAAAGTTCCCGCTACGCTGGCCCGTTTTAGGGTTAAGTCCTGATACAGGCACCCTTTGTGGCGCTATTGTACTACGATTTTCTTAACCCTGCGATATTTTACGCTGTATTGTTAAGCAGGAGGTAATATTTAGAAGGTTGAAATATATTTTAAAAGTCGACCCGAAGTAATGCAAGTTTTTTAAAAAGTTTTTGGTCATAATAAGAATTTAGAGCGGGCTTTTTAAATTAAAATAGAATGTCTAGATGCAGACACTTTTTATGGCACTATTGTTGTACGATTTTCTACATCATTCAGCATTTCAGCCATAGGACGTCCACTGCTGAACATAGGCCTCCTTCAATGACGTTTGTTGGGGGTGATTGCCAATACTCGCCACGCTTGGCAGGCGGGTTGAAGAGCGCAGTTTTTTATAAGATTTCGTACGCAGCTTGTCTCGTACTACAGGAATTAGTCGCCTCTTACGACACGCCTCCTGCTTTCGGTGAGGAAGTGTTTTCTTTACGGTCGTCCCCACACGGTACAATAGTGCCGTGAAGAAAATCTTCTTAACCTTGCAATATTTAACGCTATTTTGTTTACATTATTATATTTTTTTTGTTCTATAGTGTCTGATTTAAGGTAGTTTTTGGTAAAGTTATCAGTTCGTATGTATACGTCCTTTTTTTGTACAAGGATATTTTATAATTTTATTTATGCTTTTTAGTCCGTTGGTCTATGTCAGCAGGCCGCTTCCAACCGATCAATCTGGAAGTCACTGGGGGTGGGGGTCACCCATATTCAGCAGTGGACGTCCTATGGCTAAAATGATGATGATGATGACTGTGTGTTGTGCCAATATTTGCCAACGCGTGGACTTGTACAGCGTTCACGTAGTAATTTATTAAAACGATAATGCATACATTGTAAATTACACATTACATTATAAATTACTAGTTTGTATAAAAATATGGACTTCTCCCGATTTTGATATTGATTCTTGTGCCATAATGAAAGTTGATCATTTTAATAGGTAGAACATCCTGGTAAATCGAAAACCTCGTCTAACATCACACTCACCCTGTATAGTTAAGTGCCGATGTCCTACTTTTTGTAGGACATCGGCACACGTCAATCATGTTACGACTGCGTCTTCACGTCTTTTCCGTTAACGCGACTACTCGACGACTCAACAGATACGCTACTAAGTTGTACACTTACCCTTAAGTCATGTTTAAAATAACTCAACACATACCGTAATCAAAACTGTTATAACACGTTGCAGGTAAATTTTTGCCTACATCAAATTTTAAAGCTCACTTGACAAAAAAATGCACATTGCGAAAAACCGGCATTGTTAAAATGGCGCCCAACGTGGTGGTAGCAGACATCATTGCAATTTTTGCAGCCCACTCAATTAGCTCGAAACAGTTAAAACTGCATGACGTTGTTAATTCATTTAATGGGCCAAATTATTTAATGTTTTAGCGAAAATTTCACTTGCCAGTAATAACAGTTTAAATTCATTTACTTAACATGTCATGTTAATGAATGACTAATTACATGCCCTGAAATGATGTTCATTGCGTATCTAATACTGAATAAATTATCGTAATCAGGTGTTGCTTTAGTCAGTAACAACATAGTTGACCAATTTCATGTTAAAGCCTTTATTTTTAAAAGCACATTGAAAAATAAATAAATTCTTTAAGCAATAATTACACTAATTGTCTAGCCCTGAACTAGGCCCATATAGTGTTAGTAACAAATTATTTTAAGACTATTTTCAATAAATACAAGCAAAAACATCTTTAAAATTACGTTATTTATAATATGACATGACGTAATAATAAGTGTTACCCCTTCGCGTGCCACTAAAAAATATCCCATTTGTTTTCCATAATTTTTTAGGTCTAACACGGGTAAGTAGAAAGCGAAGGGTAAAGTTTTGTGTGTATTAAAACTCATCTCTGAAGAAGTGAAGAGTTCCAACGGTCTACAAAAACCTTCAAGATTGTATTGGTACTGCCTCGGAGACGAACCAGTGCGGAGGCGCACCATTTCCTCATTATTGTAGCGAAGCCATCAGGTCGTGTCTCCGCGAACATCCCGGATGCACTTTATCGCCTATTACTATAGTGATAAGTTAATAATAGTCATACCTAACTACATATGACATCTCACAAACACTTCCGGGATTCGAACAACCAACAAACTGTCTTTTTAGTCTCAATCACAAACTACTAGACCTAGAAACGTTATACCACATACAATGCGCGTTCGAGCAACGCACACATAGACATCGCTCACGGACACGAAATCCCGAAACATGCTGGAACAGTTCAAGTGCAAGCGTTCTGAGATTATGTAACCGTTAGCTATGACTATGTGTGCGTTCCTAAAGTGCGCATTGTAGTATGAAGCTAACTTCGGTTACTCTGTGTTTCGTGGATACACACCATGCAAAGAAAATAAGGTACAGGAAATACACTTGAGCTGCATAATAAATAATAATTTAGGCACGGAAAGTATTTTTAAATTTTGAAAGCAGTCCAAGTGTTTTCGTGATAAACGATCAACCACATGCAAAATAATAACGATATTCCAACGACTATATTTGTAGAGGTATCTATGTTGGGTATTAACATTTGCGTTGGCCATGCCCGCATGCAATTTGTGGGCAGCAGTGCATTTGATAATCCACGCCAATATCTGAATTCCATTACCGGAATTTAACGGAGATTTTCATTTGATATTTCATTACTTGAATGGATTGACCGCTTATTATTTGTTTAATATTATCTGCGGTAGGGTTACTACAACACCGGGTGCCGCGAACAGAAGAAGAGTAAAATTAAAACGAGAGTAATACATTACGGATTATTTTTATTTGGCATTAGGAGCTCGCTCTCAAGGCTGCTCTTGAATCTTAATAGCGGTAATGGTTAAGATAAACAACCTAGAAGCTGTGTAGAGATGATTGGTGACTTGCCATAATTGTTAATCGATTATTTAAGCAGCTATTTGAAGATTTCTTAGCGATGTTTTTTTTAAAGTCCAAAGTAGTAGAAATAAGTACATGAGTAGATTCTAAAGCGATCCAACTCCGATCCGACTCCGATTGGAATAAAAAGTAGTGTTCACCATGACCATGCCGTGTGGCGACGGCCGTAGTGCCGTGTGGGGACGGCTGTAAATAATACACTTCCCCACCGCTAATAGGAGGCGTGTCGTAAGGGGCCACTAATTCCGTTAGCAAGAGACAGGCAGCAGCGTCTTTGTGCAAAATTTTATAAAAAACTGCGCTCGCCAACCTGCCTGCCAAGCGTGGCGAGTATTGGCAATTGGAGTATTAAAAATTCGCTACATTGTAATCCAATAGATGAATAACAAAGTCACAGGCAAGGCAAAGATCATTAACAGTAACAGTACTTTTTAAGTCATTACGACTCCGATCACGAACAGCCATTATCGTCTAAATGGGTACCTTTCGCAACTATGACATTTTGAATACTTAGTCACTATACAATTTAAACAAAACTAGCTTATTCTGTGAACTTGTCTACGTACACCTTAGAAGTTATGTTGGATGATAATAGGTATTATGGCATTTGGGCGATCCTGCCGTAATATTAAGTGTGTGTCTTATAAATCTCTCTCCCACAAACAATACGTCACATCTTTACACACACGACATCATTTAAAATGCTGTCGTAAATAAGTATGATATCCGACCCTACCAAAAGAAAAATACTTAAGTCATATTTGTCTCTACTAAGTTTTATACTTTAATATCGATCACAATAGTTATTTACTCGTTAATACACTGCATTGCTGTTTGCAAAAAAACTAAAAACAGATTAGAGAACGGATAAAAAATGCAATTAAAGTCCACCACGTTGGGCGCCACTCTGCCCGGACATTACAAAGCAGTTTTAGACGGGTAATTTTTTGCGATAAAAACATTTTATGAAACCAGCTTCAACCAAGAACATTATATTCAAAGTATGTTAAATGTATAATTTGAAAATAATGCTTTAAGATATAATACATATTTGGCCATGCCATAATTGTATTTTGTGTAAATAGTATTATCATTTTTGGTGACTTAGGACTTATTTTTTTTAAATTGCGATGTAAGCTTCATTGAGATCCTTCTCCGTTTTTTGACGTAAGTTAATAGTGAAAGTATCTAGTTTTATTTGTCATCGAATTAGTTTTAAGAATTTATTGCACAATGAATGTCCCAGTATAAATATGCTGTTTATTCTCATTATTTTCATAGACTAAAAAAGTAGTAACATAGAATAATTGATCATTATTTTACGCATGAATAGCTTGTTATCATTTCTCAGTAACGTATATTGTTTATTGACGTCAAAATATTATAATAGGGTTATTTAAATGGTTAATGTTTGCTTCTTTTGTATGTTATTATACAATGAGTACAACGTTACTCAATAAAATATGTGTACTCATTACAAATATGTACAAATAAAAAACAATTATATAATTAAATTTAATATTTTATCCTATACGACAAAGACCTTTAAATTTTCTTTTAATTTCTGCATGTAGTTTATTTTAAGGTCTTCATCGTTTCAGGGCATTATGTATTTTGACAATTCCAATATTATTACTATAGTTTTTAAAACTATAAAATACTTTGTTATATTTATGGGAATCGTCAAAACGTATTATATGAGCGCAAATAAGGATTTACTTTAGTTGAAGAGTTGATATTCTTTGCGGATCGAGAAGTACAAGTAATCGCACGTGTGTGACGTTTCGATTCGGTAAGGAACATTCAAGTTGATCGACGATACGGTTATTGTGTACTAGAATTATTAGAAGTCAATATCTAACTTAATCCGTCGATAGCTGAGTTAACGTAAGGTTCTAAATCGATTAATTTGAAATAATTAAATTTATCTAAATAATTTAATAATACCTAAACTAACCTAATAAATAATTCTGTAAAAATCATGTTTTCATGTGTAATTCACTTGTTTAGTGTGCAATAAAGAGTATCTATCTATCTAATAATAATCCTAGGATTTGTTTATTTTTGATTCGTGTAACTGTAAACTTCAAAATAATCGGGATTCTAACCCTCAACCGTTCGGCTTTGTAGTCCGGAGCGCGAACCACTAAACCAGACGGTCGTCAAACGTCAAATGGTATAGTCAGGTAGTAATAAGTAAAATTTCAAAAAAATCCGTTAACTGTACATTTGTTTATGTCAAAACATCTGTCATGTCAGCTGAACCACCTCTTGTCACCAAGGCCTTAGCTGTCTAACCCATTTTGACAAGTTGAAACATGCCCGTCAGACAGCGGCGATGCGTTATCTGGAGATAAAGTTTGTACCTAATGGTCGTTTGTCATAGTGTCCAAAAAGCGACCGGTTACTACTACAACTGTTATTTTATATTGAGGCGGATCGTTTAAGGTAGCTTTAAGTTTTTTTCAAATACAGGTTTCTGTTTCAAGAGGTGTCTTTTAACACCTACAATGTATATATAGGACCTCTGAAACGACACATCATGCGATAAAAAACGAAAAAAACCTCCCCGTTAAACATGTAGAGGAGGTACGCAAAAGTAGTTTTTCAAAATTTTACCTATTATAAACTTGGTTTCTGAGATTATTATGCAAAATTACGGCTTTCTACTGCTAAGAGTCTCTGAACTTGGCCGCAGACAGACAAACAGACACGGACGGATATGGCGAAACTATACGGGTTTCGTTTCGACTACGCAACCCCAAAAACGGTTCAACTGTGACGTGTGTGTAAGTAATAGCAAAACTTTACACAATAAAAATCTATCACAATTATGTAAGTTTTGTAAACATGGAAATAGTTTTCTGTCTACGAGATCCAATATCACCTTTAGGGAAATGTAGACTTTCTCCCGCGAAGATAATTAACGTACATCAATACTGTCGTTAGAGACACTCTTTAGTTTACCCCGTAAAAGCAGTAAGGCTGTAGCTTAGTAACTACGAAAGCGATTTAACAAATTCTTCGTTAAGCCAAGAATTTGTCTGGTGTGGAGCGACGACCTCCGAAGCCGATAGGGGAATAGCCGGACTTGGTGTCGTCATCTCTGAGGTCCTAGGTAGAATTCTCGTGAAGTGAATTGCTATATTCTCTCGGGTGTGGCTGGTGCGGTGCTGTCATTGTTTCTGATTTCTGTAACATATGTGCTTTGGCTACTTAGTTACTTTTAAACTTTCGCGTTGCATGATTAATACTACCTGATATTTTACCTTTTATTTGATATATGAAAAATGTACCTTTTGCTGATCGCGTTAATTCCCGTTTTAGTGTGTATTTATCTTAGGATCAGAACAATGTATGTGATGTTGTCCTTTTTTTTAACACAAATGCTGTGGCTACTGACCTTAGGATAGGTCCTTGACCGAATAGTGCCCGCACATAGGAAAAAAGACGACAGGCGGGTAGAACTTAACCTCCATAGGTAAAACGAACGAAATCTGGTGGATACGATTAGCACAGGACACTAATGCATGACACTCTAAGGAGAAGGCTTATACCTGTCAGTATCAGAGGATCAGAATGCCTGAAATGATAATGATAAATAGAAGTTACAGTTGATGTTTACAGAAATGTACAATTTTGGCGGTCTTATCGCTAGAAGGATTGACATCATTCTTTAAACAGCGGCATTAATTTGGCTTTTGTTATTCCGCTCAGCTCATGACCCAAACCTGGCTCCTCCGCCACGCGTAGGCGATAAATAATCAGCCGTTCACCCATTACGAGCAGCGTACGGAACCCGGTAATTTATACGTCGTCGGCGCCTTAATACGCGTCAGTAAGGAGCTGGGTGTTTGTCTTAGTTCAATATGTTTTTGGTAGGAAAAGCCGAAATTATTTGGATCACGATTCAAGGGTGAACTGAAATACATGCAACACCAAAATTGACATACTGTCGAAATAAGGAATTGAAATCTTTGTGTATTAGGTATCAGACAATGTTCGCCAGTGGCATCTCCCACCACACCCAGACGCGAGCCAATTAAGTAAAGATAGTTTTCTGATTCGACCAGAACTGGGAACGGAACCCGTGGACCTTCGCATTCAATGCAAATTAGCGCTACTACATCAGTCGGGTCGGCGTTGTGTTAATTGAATGAATGAATTAGAAAATTTAAGGTCCGATAATACTTACTTTATTACATCTGACAGTAAGGTATAGTCACTGGCCTGACAGCACTCCTCCATTAATCCGCACTGGTGGAGTATGGCCCAAACCACTTCATAGTTGAGGACGTTGAAGTGAGGCTAGTGCCTTAAATTAGGACGTATACAGGGTTATTCTTAAAACATCAAACCCTAGGGACTGACTCTGGTACTCAAATACAACAACTTTTTGTGGGACAAATCGAAATCGCAAATAAAATTATTTTTTTCATTCTAAGCCGCCGACCAGATGAGATCAGATTGAAGCAGTTTTTTTTTTTTGATTTAACGATGTTGGTCCCATTTTTTTTTTATTTGAATACCAGATTTTAAATAACCCTAGATATACATTACTTTTTTACTGTAAATACGGGCATGCACAACCTTTACAAACAAAATTATGATGCCTTTTTTTTGAGAATAAACCCCCATAATATCTTCTCATTATAATCATCATCGGGCTTTAGAAGTCCACTGATGGACTAGGCCTTTCCCACAGAATGCCACAGAAAAAAATTCAAAGCCGTAATATCTCCTAAATCACTTCGCGAGAATCTCTCTCAAAAGATTTACGTTCATGCACATACATTAACTCGCTCTTTAATATGTATGAAGAATGAAAAATCGCGACTTAACTACATAATCTTGAGTTCCGTAACGGCCTTTAGGGAGTTATCGCGTCGTGTGAAGCGACCCTTATTTGCCTAATGGCGGGATTCTGCGAAGTGAGATTTTGTGTTAAATAGTGTTATTACGAAAACTGTGCAGCTTAAACTAGACTTAGAGACTGGCTAGTTTTCTAGTGTACTAGTCCACATTGAACTAAAATTCAGTAGTTTAGCAATTTGTAGTTTTATCGTTAAAGAAAAGAATCAGCTTTCAAATATGGCATCAACAGATTATTTATATCCTTATTTTAAAATTAAATATGACCAATCACAAATTTTTGTTTGTCATGTTCTTACTATTATATATATTCATTTATAAAATGCCAAATTTAAAGACAGATTATTTACTGAATCGCCAGTTCTAGTTGAATTGCTTGATATTGCTTACTACAATATTGTCCCGAAGCAGTGGTAAGGTAAAAAATAATTATTAGGACGTATGTAATGCTTAATTTAGACCTATTTGCGAAAATAATTTGGTTTCATTATTATAAAAGAATGATTGAAAGTGACAGTTTTTTTTGAACTGAAAAAAATTGAAAAAGAGTAACGGGCGATGCATAAGACCTGATTAAACGAACCATGACTTCCTCCGTAGCCGAGAAGCGAATGCGCAGGACTTGGAGTCGCCATCTCTGAGGTTCCGGGTTCGATTCTCGATCGGGTCAATGTAGAAATGAACTTCTCTATGTCGGGTCGTTTCTAGGTGTTGTGGTACCGTCGTTGTTTCTGATTTCTATAATGCAAGTGCTTCCGCTACTTACATTAGGATCAGAGCAATGTATGTGATGTCCAATATTTATTATTAAGCGCAGAAAGGTCATGATAAAATATTTTTTTGAATATTAGACTGAAAAAAAAACCTTACTTCCTTTTATTATTTATTTATTCATTCAGTGACAGAAAGACTTCTCATCATCATCATCATTTCAGCCATAGGACGTCCACTGCTGAACATAGGTCTCCCCCATGAAGACTTCTACCTACTGCGTTTTAACCGGCTGCAGAAAAAAAGACAATAATGTCGTTGTTTATTTTTAGAGAAAGTAAAAGTTATTGGACCTAATAAAATTCTCGAACATTCCACATACTAATCGTATTTATACGTCATCACCCAGTGGCATTTATGATAATTACAAACATGTAAATGAACCCCGATAATTCCCATCATAGCTGATGCCACTTAACCGATATAAGTACGTAAGTACACATAATTCCTATTGCTATTAACATTGACATTGACTTTGTAAGTCGGTTGGGCTTATAAATATTCAAACATTAGAAACAGAAGCGTCAGGTCGATAAAAGTTTTATGCCTACTAAAATATTGGAAGCCAAAACTAATTTTATAAAAGGGCTATTTTTATGATGTTACGCGCTAGTTGTAGAATCAATGGTCAAAACTACACTCATAGAAGTTAAACTTTTATAAGTAGAAGTGATGAAATACCTAATATTTTGCCTCCTACTTTGATTTATTCCACTAAATCGGAGTGCTTAATATTGTTTATCGGACTACACGACACGTATGTGGCTGGGCATTCATTTTCTAACGAAATAATATTTTTTTACTAGGAAAAGTTATTAAAAAATATTTAAATCAATATATTGCTGCAAACAGTTCCATAAATATCCATTCAATTGAATATATTTATTGTGTTCTAAAATTTAACACAGGTATTGTAAATAGGTGCATTAAACAAATCATTATAGACTATGTTAGGCACAGCAATTAAATAGTAGGTTAGAGAGACCTAACGAAAAAGAAATACGTAGGCAAAAATCAAAATCGGTTGCAACTTCTGCCCGCTATTTAAACTTTGCCGCTAACCGGACTCTCGTCCCAGCTTATTTGAATTTGTAATGACGCGACATCCCCGCGGTCAGGTAATGCCGTTTAGTGTGTGGGTGTACTGGGACTTCTTGGAACTATGCGCTGGGAATAGTCGACCATTTAGGTTACAGTCAATTTCGAACTACAAGTTTTAATTTATGTTTATGTTTAATGTTTGCTGTTGGTGGTTATACGAGTAAAGTAGATAATAATATAATTTTAATATAGCTAGGTACTTCTACGGCTCTGGTCTAGGTCTGTGTCTTCGGTCTGTGTATAACAAAAATGTTTGTGTAATGGGCTAGTTTCCTAAAAAAATCTGATTAGTCCGTCAGTTGAATTAATAAAAAATATTGGACACGTATTTTTTTTTTCTCAATCAAACAAAATATTATGAAGATATAGCCCGTTAAAGTTCCGCGTAACGTCACGCCTTGCGACACTTTTTAGCAAGGCGTGATGACACGTGCTCACTTTGATGCGCTTTATTTTCGTAATTTTTTGTTTGATTGACAAAAGACAAAATATGGGTCTAATATTTTTTGATAATCTAACTGACGGACTAAATACAATAATCTTTTTTTTACCTAGGAAACTAGCTTGTGTTAATATTCATACACATTATAACTTTAGTTCCTGGGTTTTTGAACACCCGATGCGCACGGTGGTACGGTCCCAGTTCCTATTTCCGGTCAGGTCTATTTAGGGAACTTATTCTTCTCTTTTACTAATTCGCTCGCGTCTGGGAGTGCTGGAAGATATTTTTAGCAAATTCACTGTCCGGTACCTCGTGGCAAGACGTTTGTTTATTCCTCACTTCAAGTCAATTTTTTTATCGCCATATTGGGTGTTGTCTGGCGCATATAATTTCACACCACCCTGTATAATATTGCAGGACTGTATACAGGTCTGCAATGCAATCCCATCGCTCTTTATTAGTAACATTGTGAGTTCCAGTTCAAGTCCCGCTATCCAAGATAATCATTTGGCCTGCAGCTAAAAACGGGCCTAGCAACGTATGGGTAAAGTCGCGGTTTGACTCGGGGAGGAAAGACAACATGTCTTAACTTTAAGAGCAGGCAGCGATTCTAAAGAGGACTCTTTAATGTACAGATACAATTATTTAAATATTACTTTTGAAAAATAAAAACGACTCCCTCGGGTAGGAATTGGACCAGCGTTTTTCACTATCCTAGAGATTTTTTGCTATTCCGACTGAGCCTGTTAGGGCATAGGGAAAACTGTAAAATTTTTACTATTGTAAAAAAAGCAAAACTCAATGTTGATTTTTGTTTTAAAGTAAATTTTTAAGAACACTCTTCTTTTAGGAAGATTTTAAAAACAAAATCTACTGGATTTATACAAACTGTAACAAATGTGTAAAGTTCAAAATATTGTTTCGTTTATATAGGATACAATCAGTGTACTGGACATACTATTTAAATCCCTTCTACTAGCTTCAAGCAAAAAGGCCAATTGTAGTTCTTCCTTTAACACCAACCCTGTAAAAAACCTTATTCTTATCAGCGTTTACTCATAGACTTCTTATTTCTGTACACCTTTCAAATCTTCTTGTATAAAATTCTGTTCAACAGGGTCAGACGTAAATCTTTAGCGACGACTAAAGTTCTCGTTAAAGTGTGATTTAGATCACAATGTATATTTTAACAAGTGTCTTTTATAAACGACTTACACGAGGCAATTTATTTAAACATACGTTTCTCTTTATTTTAAAAAATATATTTTGCTGTTAAAGCTAGTTGTATCATCTATTTTTTAATTATTTTACTATAAGTTAAGAAGCAAAATTAAATAAATCTCAAATCGACCGTAACTCATATTTAGTATACACAGCGTCATTTGTTATTTATTTCATTTCCTAACCGCCCGCTCTCAGTCAAGCCCCGCTAGATATCGTATCGGCACTCGGAGGGCTCACCGCAAGGGATCGTGATCCGCTAAATATTAATGCGGCTGATAAATGTACCGTTCCAGTCACGTGCCTCCTCCGATTGAGGAACAGAGGACTTCTGGAGTTAAGTAGCTATTACTATTCTTTACGAGAGAATCAGATACTTTCGCCACTTAGGTTTGACGACTAGTGGTTCGCGGATTACAAAACGTTGCGGGTTCGAATCCTGAAGGAGGCGAATGATTGTGTAATAAGTACGATTAGTCTAGTCATGTATGTTTATAATTGTATTTGAGTATGTTCTATCGGTTTTTAATCTCAATAGCACAAAATTAATTATGGTTTAAGTACAAGCTTTGCCTAGTTAACTTCTCTTTTAACCCCAAACGAAAACCAAAAGTGGGGTGTTGTCAGTTTAACGTGTGTATCTGTGTATGTCTATCTGTCTAGCTGTGGCATCGTAGCTCCCAAACGGATTAACCGATTTTTAATATTTTTTTTATAATACTTGATCGAAGTATTCTTACGTTCAGGGTATCTGTTCAGCCGTTTGTATTTTATCGGTCTTTTCTAATTGACGAGGGATGTGAGCAACGTCCACAGGTCTAATAGAATCGAAATTTGGTATCTTGTTACTGCAATGATATTGCAAGAACATGGTAACCTTGGGCAAATGTTGCAGCATCACCTGGAATCTTCAAGATACCATAACTGCTCAAAAAAACTTACAGCAGAGGTATTGACTTTAAATGGCTACTTTCAAAAACATTATTTAAAAAGTAGGTACTTATTTGAAAAAAATTGACGCTCATTCTACTGCTCAAATTACAACAACATTCTCTATGGACTATAATAAGCCCTTACCTCCAAGCGGTTTGTAACAAACCAGTTTCGTACACATATCACTACTTGTAATAAAATATCTATAACAAAAAAAAATAATTAACGACTGATATTTGAATTAGTCAATGTGCGAATTGGACCAAATGCTAATTGGAGAATTTGAGATTTGGAAAACATGCGAATTGGACAAATTGCTAATTGGACAATTTGAGATTTGGACATTGTGAGAATTGGACATTTTGAGGCCACTGGACATTTTGCGAATTGGACATAATGCGCCCAACCGATGTAACCAACATTAAAAGCGCAAAAAAAATGTGGAAAATTTAACTCTTTTTTAGAGAATAGAGCAGATTTCTCTCATTTAAGTGCGATAATTCTAATCCCACAAAAGTAGTAAGGTAGTAAGTAAATTAATAAAATATGGCCATGTTTTTTAATTTGAATTTGTTAATTTTTAATTTGTTAAAGCGTATTATTAAAAAATATGCTATTACGACGATTGGTCCTCTATATTTCACAAACTTTCACTGCAAGATTTCTTTTTGTTAAACCACCTAGGCACGATGTACAGTCATCAACCTATAGCGGAGCAGAAAGCGAGGTCGCTCGTGACATGATAATCTCCCTCTCCTGCCGATTATCAGTCTGATTGTACTCCGAGAGGTAAGCTAACGGTGCGGTATCCTGGATATTATGTCCTGGGGCATGACAACTTGCAGTGTCTTATGTGAAGGTACCGACGTCGATTTGTGTGGACGTTTGACCTTTGGACTGGATAATCTGGAACAAGAAAATGTAGTAAGCTCTTATTTATTTATCTATATAAATATAAGACTAAAGTTAATAACTTTTTACCACACTATTTATGAAAATTCTGCTACGAGTGGTCCTACTTGTTTTTCGATTTTTACTAGTAGAAATTAAGGGAGATTGACATGGACTAGTAAACTAGAGATTTGACATAATATGACATTGACACTGGCATTTTTAATTTCTATTTTCAGCGATTCATTACCAGTTTTTAAAATCAATCCCGGTTTTAAATATTTACTACGTGAAACGAAAACAATAACACATTTTCAACTTAATAAGTTAATAGGTTGTCTGGAAGAGATTGCTTCTAGCGAAAGGATCACCTAAATTATACTATTCTAAATGTATTTTTTCACTGTACTGTTTGTTCTGTATGGTGTGCAATAAAGAGTATCTATCTATCTTCTTAATGCGTAAGATTGTAAGCAATATAAATTCATTTATTACTCTAATTGTTTTCGTATTCGAATTCAATATTCATTTCTAATGATTTCAAATCACGTCTCTAGATCAGCATCGCGTAAGGCGAAGTACTGCTATTACGCGATAAATCGAGTTTACACAAACTCCTTATATTTTCATGAAAACACAGTTCTAACTCGATCATACTTCGCGATTTATTGATAGCCACATCTGATAAGCTTGGAAAAATTAATCCCAAAAGTTAAATTGATTGACCCATCGTAAATATTACTCCCCAATACCGTCCAATTCAATCCATATCCCATTACACAAATGCCTTAATACAATTTAACATCGTATGCGCTGACCCCCTATAAAACTACACAAATTTACTAAGACCCTCTAACTCAGACCAGATTCGTGCTAAGTCTAAATTGAAAAGCAGTTTCCCCTTTCCTCTGAATACTCCATTAACAGGATGCGAGTCCCCCGGGATCATATTAACACCTACCACTCCGAAGGGGAAAAGTCAATTATGAAATTGGGGATTTTCTATTACATTAAGTTGTTTATCTTTGAAGCGCTTTGAGATTGCGTCTTCCGTGAATGTTATTTTAACATGCAACCTTGGAATGTTAATTTTGAGATTACTGAAAATATTTCGCGAACTTGGCATGGCACTTGATAAGAGGGCCGCCTAGGGCGCTTAAATAGGGCACCTGCTCAGGGCGCTCGGGTAGCAAACCGTCACAGATGGAAAAATATGTACCGTATTAGTTTATAAATATAAAAAAAAAGTTTTTTTTTCTATACATTCAAACCTATGCTGGTCGGTGGTTTAGTGATGGGAAAGTTTTTTTGCGATTTTTATATTGGTTAGTAGTTGCTGTATTTGAGCACCAGAATCACCCCCAACGGGCAAGAAACGTCAAACAATACATTAATTGTAATATTTTCGATCGCAGTAAGTGATAAATAAATGATAAATTGTATACACAATCACACCAATTTGCTGGTCCCAAACTAAGCAAAGCTTGCACCATGGCGACTAGATAACGGATCAGCATACATAAATACGTTTATAAACATGACTTAGGTAAAAATGCTCGTGCTCATCACACAAACTTTTGCCCCTTGCGGGATTCGAACCCGCAACCGCTCGGTTTTGTAGTCCGGAGAGCGAACCACTGCACCAGACGATCGTCGTCAAATTAACATGATATAACATAAGTCGAACAAAATTGTTTCTGGCATCTTTATTAGGTTGCTATGACCATTAATTGCTAAACGTACGCTTGCGCAGTCAAATGCACACAAACCCATCTGTTGGTTGGTTATGTGAAACTGAAAAATAATCATATTCGAATTCAAGTTAAATACTACTGTCCTTAGCCACAGTACAGCACATGATAAATTTAAGTGACAAGTATTGCGGGGAACCCTTTTTCTTTTTTGAATTCATCCTAGCATTTTTTAAACCGGGAATTCCGGAATCGCGACGTCATGACACATCACTATCGATTATCGCTACCACTTCACATCCCAAACAAAACCCCTGCAAATAACCGCGCTGTCTCATCCAAAATCTAGCACTAAAACACCATAGAGCAACCTAAATCTCTGCCAGCACTAATCCCAGCGCATCAAGACTTATTACCTTCAGGACTCTGTCGGCGACGAGGAGTAATGATGTCACCGCATCCCGGATCCCGCGGGATCGTACTATCGCCCGCTGCACTGCCAGGGATTACGGTGGCTGTCCAATTTGGGATGCCTAAATGTTGCATATCAACAGGAGTTGATTTGTAGTGATTTTGGATATACTCCGATTATTTAGAGCATTATAAATGTTAATAGAGAAGTTTGAAGTCTGTGACGTACATTGACGTCCAATGACGCCGAAGGTGTAGTCAAATCAGCAACTAAATTCGCAAAGCAGAGCAAAATCACAGAAAAAAATTATTTTTAAGCTACACGGGTAAACACATTAAACCTACAACCCCTTACAGGCAAGATATTCGTTAGATTCTTCACTGGGGAAAAGTGTTGTTGGGTGCCAGTAGACAGGACTCATTAACAAGTTTCGTAGATAGTGGGTCCGTGCAAGTGATTTACTTGATCAGTGAGTCCATATTGCTGCTCTATAGTATATGTGTACGATGATAAAAGGCTTGATTAGCAGGTAGTGCAGGTACGTTAACAGGAATGAGCCACCTGCTGGAGATCCAGTGGTAATCAACGCTGCAGTCACCTAAAGCACACGCTGAGCTGAGACAATACATCAATACACCTGGAAACTGGCAAAAAGGAGATGAAGATATTCTTATTTATAGACACGTGTGTGAGATTTTTGCTTGCTACTTTTACTATTATTTAGACCGTTTTGTTTTTGTAGTAGTTTGAATATATAAAAAGTAAAAAACTATTTGAAGCATTATTATAGCAAAGACCTTACTGTCACAGGTCGGTTTATCATCTTGCTGCAGCCCTGGTAGACACAAATTGGTACCCTCAAACAGTTTACTCTGTGACACTAACCACTGACAAGAAATAAGTAGAAATGGGGGGCTTAATGCCAAAAGTTTTTAACCATACGGCCAGACAGCCAGACAGAGATTTTATCATGTGTTTGAAGTTCATTTTTACTTTTGATGAATGTTTCCTAAATCTTTTGTATGCATTACGTGTGTCTACTAAATGTTATTTTCTGTAAACATAACTATAATTCAGATGACCAAGATAGACAGACTGCCCAAAACAAACTTGTATCGTTTTGTATTTGAGTCCTATATCCTTACAAGTGTAAAGGCATCGGAATAGTTTCGTGATCTAACGAAGGCCGAGGCTGCGCAGGCGCCGAGTCACTGACACCGGCTCCGGAGGATGCGGATACGGTATACGCGGAGCGGTTTTATCCCCTCAGACTTGCAAAACTAGGCACAAATAAAAAAAGATTTGCGACCATGCAATGCGTTTGCATGGTTTCCTCAGCAGCTGATAAGTCAACATAATCCTTATTTTAACATAATATAGTCTGTCGGCTAACTTCTCTTAAATTACACTCAAACGTAAGGCTTTGTTGTTTTGTCTGTCACAGGATATTGTTTTTTTGAATAGGAAAATAAGGTACAATAACCTATAAATGTCGTTTTAACCTAACTTTGATGTCTTTTTACCATTGACTGTGTGTACATTAATGTATTCAGCCTACTTTTCAATAGAATGGGAAAACAGTTTAAATTTTTTTTAAAAACTTTCCAGTCATCATTATAATTTGTCTGGTTTTCGCTTTGGTTTGTAATTTAATGTTACCATGTTTTTTATTATTCGTCATCAGCAATTCCTACAAACGTTGAAGTACTTATCACTAAGTACCTTGCCTCATTCAGGACAGAATCGAAACGACGTACAGGAACGATTCCTTCAGACAGTGTTAATATCACCATGCAACTCTCTTAAATTTCATTAGGAAACCAATACAATACGTTTTCCGGTGTTTGACCCTTAATTACTTCTCTTGAAGATATTATGTATTGGTTGCTTGTTAGAATTCTCAGTGGTTCTAGCATAAACAGAAGAGCCTGTATCTGTTATTTTATTTAGCTTCTTATTTTAACAAATTTTCTTTATAAACAATCTCGCTACCTCTTATCAGCGTGTTCACAGCCGAACCAGAAGTACTAAGCCAACCGGTCTCACTCACACACTACACCAAACGTACGAACACCCCGGTTTGCATGTGTGCGTTCTGATTTATGTTAATGGTTCAATGTTGATTTTTGAGCAGGAATTCTTGTGTTGTCATCGTAGTATACGAATGTTAGATCATATCGGGTTATGATACATTCATAATTTCTTTAAAAATGTCTGATTTGTGGATCTAATAAAAAGGTGTCACATGTAGTTTACATTGGCTGTATATCAAATATTGTTGTTTGATGATAACTAAATGTTTACGTAAAACTAGCGACTGCCCGCGGCTCCGTTAACTTGGAATTTGAACTTTCAAACTGTGTTTTCGTAAAAATAAAACATAGCCTATGTTCTAGTCCTTGTCATAATCCAATTTCTTCCGTTCAGCTTTTGCTTTGTGATTAAATAGCCAACACAAACTTAGTAATTATTTACATAAAAGTATTATGAAATCCAGTTCTTGAAATCCGCTCAAGAACTGGGATCACTGATGCAAGAAAAAAAAAGCTGCCAATTTTAACTGGCAGGGCAGGCCATGTACGATATGTCCTCAAAATTGGACTAGAGTCGTCATTCACTGACTGCCTACTGAAGGACGTCGTCCAAGAGGCAGACCTCGAAAACAATGGCGTGCCCTAACCACAGACGTGGCGAGGTTTAGGGGTTTTGGCTAGCAGTGGGACAGAAAACGCTAATAAAAAAATATGGAATCCGCGGGTCGTGTGTTCCAATAGATATAGCACGTAGAACTGAAGGCCGATGGGGCAGAAAGGTTCTAGAGTGGAGGCCGCGTACCGGCAAGCACAGCGACGTCCACCCACAAGGTGGACAGACGACCTGGTCGCTGGATGCAGGCCGCTTCCATCCGACCAATCTAGAAGTCATTAGGGTCATCAGTGAGCAGCAGCCTCCTATGGCTGAAATGATGATGATAATGTACCATAATGTATTAATATTTATATAAATGTACCACAGCAAGAAGATTGATTTATTTAACACGGATTCGTTGTGTAGATGGGTATCACCAAATCTCCTTAACTTACAAACTTTATTACAAACTTTGCTTGTTATATCTTTTACAACTTCGGCTAAATCAGGCAAGATATAACGGTGTTGATAATAATTACTGCTTTTACAATGAATGCACACGAAGGTGTTAATAAAAAATATTATTAAAGCAACCTTCTCGTTTGAAAAATTATATTCCTACTAAGTTTAAACCATTGTGACCGTCCGTCTGTTTGGACAAGGATAAGTTCCAGGAACTGGTAGCCAGCCTTCTGTAATTGGAGAGACACTATAAGAAGAAGAAGAAGTCCGTCTGGTCCGGTGGTTCGCGACCCGGACTACGTAACAGTGGTTGTGGGTTTGAATCCCGCATGGTGCCAATATTTATGTGACCGAGTACGAGAATTTGCACCCGAGGCATTGATATTTATAAATGTATTTATATTATGTTTATTATGTTATCTATTGGCCAAAGTAAAAACTTTTCTTAGTTAGGAATGTAAAGTTAAATATTGTTTTGTTGTTGCAGGTCAGTAAAAGGCGCATAAAAGTATGTAAGTATTTACTATACTTTACTATTTAAGATATGGGCCGAATGTAAATTCATTCGAATACGAACTTTGTCCGAATGTTCGGTACTATATTGCACCGAATTTGGCCAAACCTTTCATTTAATGAACCGAATACGAAGGTCGGTCAAAATGGCGAAATTCGCTTGAAACGAATGTCAAACGAAATTTGGCTCATCCCTTCTATATTCTCTAAGCAACGATGGTAGAGCTTTCTCGCCTGCTTGGGTACTACCGTCTTCAGCACAACAGATTTGCTGTGCTATTTGTATCCTTTTAGAGAAACGTTAGCCTAATGGCGCAGTGCTGTGGGAAATGGCCAAGTGCACAATGATTCGATTCTTAATCGGGTCAATTTAGAAAAAAATAACAAATAAATTCGGATTCATTGTGTTGTATGTTTGAGAGACTAAAGTTGCGTCCATAACAATGAAAAATATAACAATGTGTTTTTTTATTTGTATTATTAAATTTTATAATTCATTGTATATTTGAATAAATACATTTGTTTAACCTGTTTAAACCGAGTTTAACCTGTAATTCGATGATTATTTGATGCCATCGAGCTGATCTCATCAAAGCAAGGAGGTGGTTGTTGGAACTTTACAATGGCGGCAACTTTACAATTTAACGAGTCCCATACACATAAAAGCGTGTTTAATTGTACCCTTTTCGGCGTACAGACAACAGCTCGTCAACCTTTCACAAAACGTCAAAATTTCTCAGTTGATATTGATCTCTACGTGTCGGACTTTATGTCAAAAATCGGTTGGATGACTTAACTTTTTGGGTAAGTTGACCTGCCGTTGTCTGTACCATACAATACAGTTTGCCATGAGCGTCTTACAGCACACCCAGATCCGAACCAAATTGGAAAAGTTCGTCTATTGAATTGAACGTGAACTGGAAATCAAAACCACCGTAAATCACCACGCTACTACGGGACCTAGCTGACAGAAAGACGTTTTTAAATTCTTAATCATGAAGTTCGTAATAACACTTCAAACAGGTCAGCACAATCTTATGTTGACAAACTACTTGATTTGATTATCTGTCACTGTTTTTTGAACACATTTTGCATGCAATCAACGCCATCTAGTCAGTTTATAGAGCGATGTTCATAAAGTCCAAATGCGCTCTCGCATAACACCATCCATCTGCATTAACATGCCTAAACCGCCTTCGCCGGCCGACAATATGGGATTATAGCTTCCGACATTGATCTGACCTACGATTTATGAGGTGCAAATGATTTTCGCCCCTATCTCCGAAAGTTATAGTCGTTTTTTGGGTAGGATTTTTTTTGTGGAAGATGGAACGGTTGTTTCGTTATTCAATAGACGCCCTTGAATTCCTTTGTGCATCTGTCTTATGTGATAAAAAAAATCATGCAGCATAGTGATCTATTTGATTAAATCATATGAAGTGACGATTGATTTTACGGAATATATCTACGTATACTAGTTGGTGATGCGGACCCTGGGCTCCAAAGCAATCGCTTTAGACGCAACCTGGATTGACCGTATAGATGAAGAAGAAGACTGGTTGGTGATGTTTAATTTTTTGGGCTACACTAATCTTAATGTACTTGGGCCAGATAACCTTGACAAGGCGGTTGTAGTTGGCAAGGTGGAAGGGAGAAGACTTCGCAACCGATCACCAAGCCGTTAGTGTGACCAGGTGACTGCTCTTACTGGGCTTACGATGGCTTCTTAAAAAATAAATCTTTAAGTTTTAACATCAAACAGACGACCTCTTCCTTCTGCACTTTTTTTCATCAGCATTCTTATTTCTCCCACATTTCAGTTAGTTCGTGCCAACACTTGCCATATGTCCGGGTTGTTTATTGCGTCCCGAACTTTGCCCGCGATCAATCCTGCTCGAGCCGGTTTAATCCGGAGTTTACCGGTTTCATCCGGAGTTTTCTGGCTGCGGCCGCGACCTTACACCTCCGTATTGACTAGTTGACCTAATTAATTAGCCGTAGTGTTGACGATTTCTGTGCTATTTAGATGTCTGTCATCATATCAAAAAATATTGATAATAGGTCCTATTTTGTAAATAAAATACAACAACTTTTAGTAAGACCGACATTAAAATTTCTAAAAATATATATTCCAACCGGCCTATCTGGAAGCCATTGGGAGGCCTATGATCAGATGATGATATATTCCTATATAACTCGTAATTCTTCTTCTTTCTCGTGTCGATGGCAATGCTCTCAAATTTGTGTTGACCAGTATTCCGCCACACAAACCGCACTATCGGTGGCGCATCGGTGGTGCGTAATATTTAAATCAGTTTTAAGTACCACACTGCTATTCAATATTACTGCTTCGCCTAGTGGTTGACTAGTAGAGAATGTCTTTAAGTATTAAGACCGCCAAATTTTTTTTTTTGTGCTTTAACAAAATATATACTATTTTTGCGATTTCGAGGTTTGCCTAGCAGTATAAAATGATGAAAAATTGAACCCGGGACCTCAGAGATGGCGGGCGACACCAAGTCCGGCGTACTCGCCTCTCGGCTACGAATGCAGATGTCATTAAATCTGTAACGGAAAGGCGAAAAAAAAATGTTTGCAGAAAAATAATTAATAAAAAGAATTGTAACAAACTACCGAAGCCTATCTAAAAGCCATTCATTAACTAGACACAAAAAATGACAGACAGATACAATGTAAACAATGATTGCTACATCGTTAGTGTGTAGCATACTTACAGTTGTTCCCAATAAATAAAGACATGCTTACAACTCCACAGTTGCTCATATGAGGAAACAGTAAAACTATTTACTTGCACTAAACGATACTTCGTATTACACATCAAAAAACGTTTTACATCCCATCTCCCGCCGCAAATCCCTTGGCTCAACAGTTCAGCAGTTACCGCTGTAAACACTGCTAAATATATCTGAACGGTCTTTACACGGTTCGACTGAGAGTTCTAAAAGTTTATAAATCGCATTTTTTTATAAATCACATTAAAGTATTTCATCGAATAGGATGTCCACATGTCGAAGTTAGTCTTACTAATGTTGTAATGTTAATTTTTGTATGTTTGGATGCTTTTTACTAAATCACGGCTGTTCAGAATTAGCCGAAATTTAGCACAATCAATAATATGTGTACCTTAACTTAACACGTAGGACAATTTATTGTATCATCATCATTATCATTTCAGCCATAAGACATCACCTGCTGAACATAGACCTTCCTTAGTAACTTCCAGATTGGCCGGTTGGAAGCGGCCTGCATTGGCCTTCTGGCAACCTTTACCTGGTCGTCTGTCTACCTTGTGGGTGGACATCCTACGCAATTTATTTGTACCATGCTTTTATGTTCTTGTATGGGATAGTAACCTTTCCTCTTTGGCTTGAATCTGAAGTCTACGCAGACGAAGTCGCGGGCTGAAGCTAGCTTACGATATTTTTACTATAATTATACAAACTTGAAAAATCAAGATAAAACATGACCTGTTAGACCTAGACTGTCTGGTTTAGTGGTTTGCGTACCAGACTACAAAACTAGCGGTCGCGGGTGTGAATCCCGCAAGGGACATGTTTGTGTGATGAGCACTGGCGAACATTTATACTTGACTCATGTCAATGTAATGTAAATCAATATGTCTATCCGTTAACTATTATAGTCAGCATAGTACACAAGCTATGCTTAGTTTGAAGCCAGATTGTTGAAAGAATTGATTTATTTATTCAGACATAGTTTGTTTAGTTTCGTATCAAATAAAAAAATAAAAATTACAGATTTTCTGCCCTAAATAAATTTTTGCATGTCATATTTAACGAAAACAAATTCGAACAGTGTAAATCCCACTCTAGTTCCTTGATGGTTGCGTTCACGCAGCCGTTTGCTATCGCCGACAGACTTACGGCTGCCTCTCGTCATCTGAAGTGACAGTGATGGTCTGTTTGGGCATATGACAGCATGTTTAGGAATCATTTCGCTCGGGCTATATCTCGGTTTGCACGTGATGAAATATGGGTTTACTATCTTGTCTATTCAATGTTATTTTCGGTTATGCACTCATAGATTATGTATAGACTGTGGACAGATGACCTGTTAAAATTTGCAGGAAACCGACGCATGCAGGCCGTTTCCAATCGGCCAATCTAGAAGTAATTGGGCCTTTGTTCTATGGCTGAAATGATGATGACTTACAGATTATAAAGTCCGGACAAAGACTTCGGTGGTAGAGTCTAATATTGTCGCCTAAAGACTTTTGATCATTTTGTTACATTCTTCATTTACGTCATAATGCATGCGGTGAAGTAGTTTAAAGTGTTTTCCGATGTTCTGCTTTTGACAGGACATCCCGTTTTTGGGCCTCTAGGAAAGTGTCCCATGACTGAGCAGAATGCCTAAAATCCCGCTTTTTTCATATAACAAATAGGTAAACTTTAGCACGAAATAAATAACAGTTATCAGTCAGCGAACGAAGGAGCACTTGTACTAGGCAAGTGAACGCCACGCGTAGGTTGAGGCGGGGTAGGGCTTGACTAAGTCTGATTTTTGCGTCCCAGTTCCGCTTTTAGTCACTATACTTGTAAATCACGTGACGTATGACGGGATGGCCGTAAAGAATACACTTCCCCACCGTCAACAGGAGGCGTGTCGTAAGAGGCGACTAATTCCGGTAGCACGAGAATGCCAGCAGCGTCTGCGTGCGAAATCTTATAAAAAACTGCGCTCGCCAACCCGCCTGCCAAGCGTGGCGAGTATTGGCAATCCCCCCCGATGAAAGTCATTGGGGGAGGCCTGTGTTCAGCAGTAGACGTCCATGACTGAAATGATGATAAATGATGATTTGGAAGAAACACTAGTGCTGTGTGTAAACGGAATGAAGTAAACTGTCTATCAAAAAAGTACTACTTAAGCTATAACAAAACTTTTTAAATCATAAGGCTCTCCAATTAGAAGACAATATTGCAACAAAATCGATTTAACAATCGATTCTACAAAAGAAGAGAGGCAAATGAAACTCCTCTTAACCTCCCTCATTAACAGAGTATTCCAGTATTGTACAGTGAAATGACTTTCGCTCTCAAGAAATTGTCTCAGCCGCCATTGTCTTTAGCTTCGTCTCCTTCGTTACTTGCTGCGACTGTTTGTGTAAGTTTTGTAAAGGCCGGTGCAGTAGGGGTCGCGCAGGGTGGTATATTAAGCCCGGTGCTTTTAATATTGATTATCTTTTGCATTTTATTTCGAGAGAGTGTCATTTTCGTTTCGTGGTCGTTATCTTTAATAAATTCATTGTTTCGAATTCAGATATCTAAGTTTGTAATGGTGATTGGTGAAATACAAAAGTATTTTTTATTTATTAAAAATTAACTTCTAACGTCCATCATCAGTCAACATCACTTTTTGCAGCAAATAAGTATTTTGTTTCCTCGGAAAATCGAACTAAAACCGAAATTTTACAGTCATCAGTAGTCATTAGTTAGTACATTTTACAGATCTCATGTTACCGTTTAGAAATATATCTTTCTTGTTTCCTAATTTTTCTGTATCTAATAAGATTGTCAATTTTTTGCCCCTCATGAGGTATCGTTGCAAATGACATATCCAATCAAGTTGTCTCAGATACTCCAAACTTCGTGGCTTTAGATTTAAGCCCCACTCTGTTTCATTTTCTACACTTGGGAAGATATGTTACCAAGTTATAAGGAGTAGCGTATTCATTTCTTTTAATCTATCAATAGAGTTAGTTTATGCATAGATCTTGTGTTATGTTTCAGTTAGTAAATCAATTCACTTCTTACCATTATCGTAACAGTTTTTTATAATATTTCGCACGCAGACGCTGCTGCCCGTCTCATGCTACAGGAATTAGTCGCCGATAAGCCTCCTATTGGCGGTGGGGAAGTGTATTCTTTACGGCCATCCCCACACGGCACCTCTTCTTACCATCTATACCTACATATTAAAGTTTTACAAAACGTTGCTTAGGCACCACCATGAACACTAGACAGTACTTCCTTTACAACCTGAGTAGCGTTGTTTTTCCGTTTACTTTTTGATAAAAAACAAAGCAAATTTTGAATAAATAATTGTAATAAAAAAAACGGGAAGCCATCGAGTCACTGATTTTAAAAACCTATAATGAATCGCTGAAAACGGAACATAAATAAAAAGTTGTTACGTCGGTGTCAATTTCATATTCTGTCAAATCTCTGTCAACCAAGTGGCGACATGTGTTTGATTGTCAATGTAAGTCGGGATTACTTTTTACTAGTAGAAATCGAAAAACGAGTGGAAGGATCAATCGTAGCAGAATTCACAGAATAAATTTTCAAAAATAGTTAATTTTGTAATTTCTTATTCGGATTGGAATTCGCATGATTCAAAAATAGGTCTCCTGCCGCCCTAGCATAACCAATTGACCACTAAAACACGATATGATATAACGATTTATCGACACTAACTAAAAATATAATAGAAATAGCCGCCATCTTAAATCGCCGGGCCGGCGGCTCAAAATGGCGGCTTATCTATCATATTAAAAAATACAGTTGGTTTCAATAGATCGCTATATTGTATCTCTATACAGTGTGTAACAAAAAGGTGAAATAAAACTTTAAGGGGTAAGTTTTATTTCACCTTTTCGTTACACACTGTATTATAATTTTATCTTTATATTATATCTCTATATCGCTATATTATAATTTTGCAATCCTATTTGTAGCAGGTAAATTTGAGAGTTAAAAGAACTCTGCACCACCTTCCCCTTTCTCTAATGGTAGTCCTCTACCTGAAAGTTGTCTGGAAGAGATTAGCGATAAGACCGCCTAAATTGTACGTCTTTCTGTAAAAATCTTGTGTAATTTACTTGTATGGTGTGTAATAAAGAGTACTATCTATCCATCTAAATCGTATTTTGGTGGTCTCATGCGCTGATCGCTTTTGACTTGGACCCCAAAATATCGAGGATAGTAAGTTAACTTTATTTTTGGGTACTCCCCCTCCAAGTATTTCGTAGGACGGAACCCGGCAATATTATTAAGGGTCCTTCCGGGCACTGATTGGACGCTTTTGCGCTAAATAAAATTGTCTCGCTGTACTACAAACTTGACGCATTTTAGTGAAGATTTCCATTCAGAATAACGAGTTTCGTAACTTCTGGAATGAGTTTGGAGAATCAGGTCTTTAAGGAGATATTTTGTTAGGAATTTCTTATGCGTCGTAATATTGTGTTTAATTTGAAGAACCGATAAGCGTAGTGGCGCGGTTATTCACAAAGGGTCCTGGATTCGATTCTCGGTACAGGTCTGGGTGTGCTGGAGGAAGGATGTTCATTCCTTACTTCAAGACCATGGTGTAATCTGGCATCTTTACTCTACAATACACAGAAAAACATAAATGGCGTAATTAAAACCTTTAGGCAATAACTAACAGTCGACTATCGAGAAAACTTTGGGTTGAGATACCATTATGGAAATTTTCTAGACAGTTGATTTAGTAGAAGCGTTTTTTATATAGGGTTAAATTGCAAGGTAGTTCCAAATATAAATATAATGTTCTAGAGAACACTTATGTTAAAAACAACTTTATTGTTACACTTTTAATCTTCTTATTTAACAAGATCACTGGCGTACGCTGACGCCGAGACGTAAGTATTCCTGTTATAGCACTCTTCTGAATAGCACCTTAGCGAATAGCACCTGTGGTATTCCTGTTGACGCACCTGCCAATATTTTTCGCAGGTGCTGTTTATTCCTGGAATAGCACTAAAATTTATCACTTCTTTGTCATATAGCCCTGTATATGGTTTTGATTTCGTAAGAAATATTTCAGCAGCAGAATCGGCACGGTCATAATATAATATACGTAAATATATAAACTGACTAGAATTTCCTATAAAATCCTTCAATATGCTTAATATAAAACGCCAAATTGTCTCAATTTTATATTGAACTCTATAGACCGCCTAAATTGTACGTCTTTCTGTAAAAATCATGTGTAATTTACTTATATGGTGTGCAATAAAGAGTATCTATCTATCTATGTATTATTTGGACTTAATTAGATCTAGATAGATGTCAGTTTGTATTAGGTAGATTACCGTTGCCTGTACTACAATATTATTAAAGCGTTAATAAACGGATTATTGTTAATTAAGTGCAATTCCTAGTTATTACTAATCGAAGTGCTAATTCGTTAATTGTCTACTTAGGAAACTAATAAGATAACAACGATAGTCTACAACCAGTATGTATTACCAGTGATGACATCTAGAACTGTAACGTGGCCTCTCATTATGGGCCTGATTGATGGGCCATAACAAATATGTCTACCTGGGACAAGTGATCCAGTTGGGTAGGTCAAATTTTGAGAAGGCGGTCAACCGTCGAATTAAACTTGGCTGGGCAGCGTTCAGAAAAAGAACGTAACGTCTTCTCGTCCAAAATACCTCAGTGCCTAAGGACGAAAGTCTACAACCAGTGTGTGTTACCAGTGATGACATATGGAACTGAAACGTGGCCTCTCACTATGGGCCTCCTAAGAAAGCCCAAGGTTGCACAGCGTGCTATGGAAAGGGCTATGCTCGGTGTTTCCTTGCGAAATCGAATCAAAAATGAGGGGATCCGTAAACGAACAAAAGTTGCTGACATAGCCAAACGGATTAGCAAGCTGAAGTGGCAGTGGGCGGGCACATAGTAGGCAGAACTGACGGTCGATGGGGCAGAAAGGTTGTGAAATGGAGGTCACGTCCTGGCAAGCACAGCGTGTGACGTTCACCCGCAAGGTGGACAGACGACCTGGTAAAGGTTGCAGGAAGCCGCTGGATGCAGGCGCTTTCAATCGGCCAATCTGGAAGTCATTAAGGGAGTCCTATTTTCAACAGTGGACGTCCTGTGGCTGAAATGATAATGATGATAAAACCCACTGCCAGGTATAGTTACACTTATGTCATTATAAAGCGACAGAACCACTATACCGATTTTTATGAAAGGTACGATGAAAGCTTGAACCCTAGGTAAGGACAAAGGCTACTTTGTTTAATCCCCCCTCAAGAGAGTAAAATAGGGGTGATGACAATGCGGTGGACGCCGCAGGTTCAGCTAGGTTTTAATAAATACGAACACAATTTAATTAACAAATATTGTCAGAATTGCACTAGAGAATGTTAACACCGGTCTCGTCTAATCAATACAAAACTAAATTAGTTTTTATGTTAGTATTTCGTACTAATCGAAAACACTCTAATTTGGCTAACAAGAGATAAAAAAAATAATAAAAACTGCGACCCATCTGCCAGCGGCCAGCGCCCTCTGTGGTTCGTTTAAAAATTCCAGTTTCACTTAATTGTATGAATTTTTAAACTCGACCGAAAACCATTTGTTAAAAAATATTTGAATTGGTTCCACAGTTAAAGTTTTTTATAAACCTGACCCATGATTAGTTTGTTTTGTTTTAATATATTTGATATATTTTCTAAAGTAAATTGTAGTTTTAATTAGACCCTGATGCGAGTCCAGTGCTCAACTCTGTATAGTAAAATTAATCATTATACTCATTTTTATGCGTTTTGAAACCGAAAAAAATATATTCTCCTACTCAATAGATAAGCACCTAAACTGGAGAAATCATAATGAAGAATTATAAAAGAAAGTCAATAAAGTATAAAATGCTCTTACTCATAGTAGACTTAGAAAAACAGCATCGCAGCCCACAGCTTTACTTACTTACCACGGATATGTCTTAGTTCTCAAATACGGTATTATTCTGTGGGGTCATAGCCATAATTCAACAGTCTTCTTAACACGAAAAAAATGTATTAGGGCAATTAGTATAGCACATTCATTAAAAAGGTGTTAAACTTTGTTTAAAAAAAATTATAAGTATTATACGAGTACCCAGTGATCGGAGTAGGTAGATTGATTTGGGGTCATTGATGTTAATATGGAAATGCTTCCGGGGTTCCGGAATTTCTTGGAAAAATTTGGAAAATAATTTGAAAAAAAAAAAAAACGACTTCAGTTAATAAAAGCGAACTAAAAAGTTTGAAATAAATTGTAAGCACAATAGAAATTTGTTTGCAGTCGGGGATCTTTATTATTTCAAATTTTATGAACTAAGTATGTGATACGAATTGTCTTTCAATTCATAACTGGCTTGTCCTACGAGTATACGCTATTGTTCAAGCTATTCTTCAAACAATACTTTTTCATTTTTTAAATGCAAAAAATGCGATAGAACAGTTTTATTAAAACCTCATCAAATAAAAATATAAAACTTGAATTAAAATCCCGTCGAAAACACTTTAGAAACGAGGAATAAGGCTCACCGCACACTCGCGACTGCCACTAAACGCCGCCACCGACCTGTGGACTGAAGTTTTTATACGTTTTATAAAATATTCTATTTTAATAGCTGATTTCCTTTTAGGTTTTAGATTCTACTGTTCAAATACAACAATAACTACTACTAGCTCACAGCTTCTAAATAACATACAATTACGCGTCCCTATTAAACCAAATAGACAGCGCCCCTCGTCACCGTCTCGCACAAACTACCGTCAGAAATAATTCTTTAGTAGAGTAACTAAAAAGTTTAACAAGACAGTCAGTGCATTTAGACTTATTTTGTACTCGCCCCACCGCGGTGAGAACATTGCTTGCAAATAATTTCATGCGTCCTACTTGTTGACCCTAATTATCTTTTTTTCTGAATTTATGTTTTATTAATAAGTAAGGTCTTAAGTTGGCCCTATCCAAAAATAATCATTAAAATTAGACGTTTTAAAATTTGTATAAAAAATATACATGCCGAACATCCACATGGTGGACAAACGCTCTGGTAAAAGTTGCAGGAAGCCGCTGGATGCAGGCTGCTTTCAACCGGCCAATTCGGATGTCACTGGAGGAGGCCTATGTTCAGCAGTGGACTTCCTATGGCTGAAATGATGATGATAATACGCGCCGAATAGAGAACGAGGAGTTTGGTAAGTATTTTTTGTATTCGGTTGAAAGGAAGCGGCCACCAACGACTTCTGTTTACACCGACCACCTATTGACCACTATATTGTCAGTTTCCTTCTACGGTCTTAGTTCATGTCACTTTTCATGTTCCGAATATCTTGTCGCTCTTCAGTTTTGGAAATAAAACGATCTACATTAACATCTTAAAAAAAACATTTTGTTTTAAAAAGACGCACTTCACGCACGACACTTCGAATCCCATAAGTGTCATTTTGCCGCTGTGACGCACGTTGTTGTGACAAAAGCATTGTGTTGCTGATGCAAGTCGCCCGTGTGCGGCGAAGCTAAGTCTTTTCCCACTATTGAAGTTAAAATTGAAAATGTCCGCTTTTCAGAGTGACATAATAAAGATCTAAATGTCCCGGAAAATGTACAAAAGAGAACCGATTTAAAAAATCGATTTCCACAATAAAGTGTACATTACCGATTCGCTTGCATAATATTTGGCTCTAGTAAAACGACGCGGTTTGGTCCAACTTATAAATTTATAGCGATTTTGATAGCTGTAACTAAAGTTGCAGTGGGCTACAGCCATGCTATAAGAAGCAATTAATTTCACCTACCGCAGCCTATTTCAGTCTAGACGAAGTCCTCCCCCAAAGAGCACCAAAAAGAGAACGATCTCCCGCTCTTTTCATACAGCTTCTGCCAGCCGTCTTCCGTCCATCTAGAGAGGAGGGGTTGTATGGATTTAGGAAAACAGGGGTGGTCACACACCGCTTGGTCCCCTCCCATTTTACTAAATACTGTCTACAGTGGCAAACATGTGTACGAAGATGGTTTAGCGCCTTCTTAGATGTCAAGGCTGCTCGTGCCCAGATGCTAGATTCTATAGGTGATATAAAATTGAGAGGTGGAATTGATTTGGAAGACTAGGGCTGAATTCGAGCATCGGTAGGCTGAGCGGATAAGGCATCGGTCAGTTGGTTCTTCTGCCTCGTTTCTAGGGGTGATGGCATCGATCATTCTAAAGAAGTTTTTTCGACTCTTTAGGGTACTCGGTGGACATGAAATACGGAAGGTCGGCTTCGCCAATCGTGTTACTATAAAAGATCAATCGCTTAGTGCTGTACCTTGGAGCACAATAGAAAGCAGTCGAGAAAAGTGGCTTAGTGAAATGGTCGCGTCGTGACCGCGCGATACGCTGTCTCGCGTCGACTTCGCTCGCGACACCCACGATACTGTTTCAACATTTTCGATGTAAACTGGTTTGGTATTTTGTACACAACTGTTGCAATGTTTTGAATTTTATTAAACTATGACAGCATTAACTGAGGTTACTGCACGCTGCTCCTCTGTCAATATATTATTAACTATCATTTACCTGCGACTTCGTCTGCGCAAACTTCATAATTAAGCCAACGGTTAATGAATAATCATCCCACTGGAACAAAACAACTTTCATGTGTGCTAAATATCGGCCAATTCTGTGGCATGTTAAAGAGTTATTAACAGGATATCAAACATTGAACTTTCATTTATAAGATTGTCGACTGTAATGCAGCGGCGCTATTCCGTCTATCATGAACTTACTCGCCAGCTGGACAAGATAAGAGTGATATACCTAACATCTTATAGTCCACGCAAACGAAGTCGCGGGCACAGCTAGTTACTTAATATTATTGCTACGGCTGCATAAACGACGAATAATAAATGTAAACAATTTAAAGGGCATGAAAAATTAAAAATACAAAAACGTATTTTACAAGGCGTTTTTTTTTTCTCAAATGAAAAAATTACAATTATACAAACGTCTCATTTTAAGTCAAAATGTAAAAATATTTTATTGAAATATGAGTAAGTAGAGTAAGATAAAGCTAAATTAAACATGACGATTCAAATCTAAAATAGCATGATATATTTTATTTACCTGCCGAACTACCCAGACTCTTCAGAAGTCACTCTCACTCACTCTTCGTGCTCAGAAGTTGTAGCCGCGTCTGTGTCGCTAACCAAAGCTAACGTTAGTCACCTCATTGCTGACATCTCGCTTAGTTCTAAATTTAGTTTTTAGTGTAGTTTGGCTGCGGTTTGTTGTTTAAAGTTTTAGTATACGGTGAAACTTTAATAACAAAAACATTTAACTGAAAAGGCTTGTGTACGACAGTGCGCGGCCACACGGCACTATAAGTTGGCGACCGTCTGGATGTAGAGATGTTTTAATATGACAAAGGATAATTTTTACCCCGTTTTTGTGTTTGCGTGTTATAGACTATTCATCTAAGACCAGATTCGACCAAGCTGGTGTAAGTTTTAACGTGAGAGTTACTGCTTAATCTAGAGTAAGCAGATTTTTCATTCTACCAACCACTAATCTATGAAAAATACTTAAATGGGCGATTTTGACAGTGTATAAATTATACTGAGAATAAGTAAATGTCAAAGTTGTTACTTGTCAAATCTACTTTTGTCACCTAGAAACTGTCAAGTTGTATAATCTACCATTGGAATTCTGTTATCCTACAAAATTTTATTGTTGTGGCAATTGATGACAACCTAGAAGAAATAGATTACATGGATTTTAGTAGGTTTATCCATTCGTTCATCATTCACAATAAAATAAAACTGAGTATAGTGTATTCCTGAAGTAAGTTGGAAAAACGCAAACGAAGTTATCAAAAACTAAATTCAAGAAGTAAAGTTATTCCTGTTAAAGTTAAACCGGTTTAATTTTGTGTTTGGTCGAATCGGGCCTAAGTCGCGGCCAGAAGCTGTCTTGTTCTAAATGAAGTATGTCCTTATACGTCCCACTGCAGGGCACAGGGCTCACCTAAACTAGAGGTGGTTTGGACTATATTCCACCACGCAGGCCCAGTGGGGGTTGGTGAAGGGGTATTGAACGGCCTGACTTAACCTTACCGTCAGATGTTATTACGCCGCCCTAAGGCTTCACTAGTATCGAGCGATATTAGCCGGAACCAACTTGTAACGTACCTTTCGAAGCACAGATATACTTGTGATGTCATTAACATTGCTAGAAATGTTCACCCATCCAATTACAACCGCATAGGTGGCTTGTACTTTAGTAATCACTACCAAAGCGATGCCGCTGAGCCACAAGCACCTCAATGTATTTTTTAATCTACTCATATTATTATGTGTTGTGTCTATTGTTTTTTTTTTTTTCTACAAATTATCTCACATATGTACACGTCCCGAAATAAGGAAAAACACGTATTAAAAAAGGATAGGACCTATTCGAATAAAGGATGTTTATTTTACAGTTTTACAGACATCTGGAGAGTTCTTTTAGACTTACGAGGAGGCCTATAGGATTTAGAGATATTGGCTAAGTAAAATGTATCCTGGAATGCTGTATAGCATAAATTGCGCGCACAATGTCGATTTATAAGCCGAATATGACAGGGGCGGACTCGGACATTTATTAAAGCGATTCTGTACAGAACTGAACAACAGCTAGGTTAATGACAGATGAATAAAAAAAAATGGACAACATCACCTGCATTGCTCTGTTCCTATGGTAAGTAACCAAAGCACTTGTGTTACAGAAATCAGAAACAACGACGGTACCACAACACCCATACCCGAGATAATATAGAAAAGCTATTTTTCTACATTGACCGACCGGGAATCGAACCCGGAACCTCAGAGATATCGTCACCAAGTCCGATATGCTCGTCTCTCGGCTATGGAGGTCGTCTAAATAGTGAATAACCTTTGTTTCAGGTCATAAAAAGTTGTCCAATGTCAAAACCAATGTCCAACATATGTTGTACCAATTGTCATGGTATCGAGGAATGAAAATCCTTGTACCAGACGGTATTTTTTCCTATGCGTATTAATACGTCCGGACCCGAGCCAAATAAAAGTTAGTTTTCTTAATTGTCCTGAACGGGGAATCAACCTCGAAACCCGCTGCGTTCTAAGCTAACCCCAACAGGATCATCAAACTTAATTATTACAGCACTAGGCATTAGGGGATATGGCTATGTCGTAGCCAGATCGTAAAATTGACCAATTCATGGTGTGACCGATCATTTCATAAAATGGTGGTATTTCATGATATAGAACAGAACATGCTGCCTACATCATGATGTGGTCTGATCAGATCAATGAATACTCAGCGTTTGACGATATCAACAGCTAAATAGATAATCAATTTTACGATCTGGCCACGACAGCTACATAAATACCACTAGTATTAACTAAATTTGTAGAGATCCTGACTGCCGAGTAGTTGGTATGATTTTATACAAGATTCTGAAAGTTCACGGTTTCTGCTGGAACTTGTACAATTTAATGCATGCGTTAAATAAACCCGTAAATTTTCGCGATTGCTGTTGGATGGGACTTACAATAGATTTGCCTATTGTGTTTTCTCATCGACAGATAGAGTTTCATCATGTTAGCTAAAGAGCACGAACTCCCAAATTTTTTCATCCAGCCACTGCCAGCCATCTTCCTTAGGTCGTCAGTCCATCGAGCTGGGGGACGTCCTAGACTACGTTTGCCAAGGCGCAGTCTCCACTCGAAAACCCGTTTACTCCGCATTTTATCGGTTCTGTGACAGATGTGGCCGTCCTACTGCCACTTTAGCTTGATACAGTTTTGGACTATCTCCATTACGCTCACTACGTGAAGCGATGATATCGTGTCGTATAAAGCATAAAAAAACAAATATATTTCTTTAATTAATAAAAATAATTATGCGCTAGACAACTTACAAATTGTCATGGTGTTGAAGTAAGGAATTCACTTTATTGCGCTACGAGAAACCAGACACTGAATTCGCCAAAGGTGTACCAGCCACTACCTAGATCCAATTTAAATAAAAAACTTGATTTCTAAATTGATCCGAACCTGGAATTAAACCCGAGCCTTTTGCGTCCAAGGCAAGATACCGTGCCATTACGCCAATCAGTTCGTAAGTACAAAATTGTAGAATGGCATAAAAATAGAAGATCTCGCGCCAAATCCGGCCCTGGCCAATAAAGGCAGCGCGATCGGCCGATATAAATAAAGTTAAGACAAAACAAAAGGGATCCGATCGGCTTAATGTCTCAGGTTCGACTCCGTGCCTCCGAGAATGTACGATTTATTTTTGCTAAAGCAATGGAGATAAAATATATCGAATGTTTTCGTTTTAGTCGTAACCGCATATAATCAGATCTTCAGATATATTTATAATGAATGACTGTAGGTGCAGTCATATACCTTAAATAAAAACGTCCCGATTACCGGTTTGGATCAATTCATATATTATTATTTTTTATAAATTGGTTATGGTCTGGGTGTACAGTACATAGTAATGTTACTGGGAGCGGACCGACACTGGATTGCGAATATTGAATAATTATGGGAATTGGGCTTCTGGTAAAGGTTGCAGGAAGCAACTGAATGCAGGCCGCTTCCAACCGGCCAATCTAAAAGTCATTGGGTGAGGCCTAGAGTTGCAAATTGTCGGTCATTTGCTATAAACGTCCGTCATTTATAATAAATGCTTGGTCACATTGGACATTTATTGTCACGATGGTCACATATTTTTCTTCAGTATAAATTAAAAAAAGAAGAATTCCACTAAAGTAAGTCTTAAATGTTAAGTATTTGACAATAAAAACATACAATAAAACATGGAATTGGATCTGGATCGAACTCAAAAAAAAAACTCGCGCGTAACGATACGACACTTTTTAGCTTGTTTGTGTAAAAAGATTTTAGAAATTTCATTTCCTTATAGATCATCACCAAAGCTTATCTCTCTTATAATAACTCACTTATTTGTGACCAAATGTTTTTTTTTCATAGTTTGTCAATAGAATTGAATGTGACGTTAGTGACAATAAATGTCCAAAATGTCCGGTCACATTGAAAAAATGTCTAATTTGCTCGGTCATATTGGTCAGACATTTATAACGTGACGGACACTTTACAACTCTAGTGAGGCCTATGTTCAGCAGTGGACGTCGTATGGCGAAAATTAAGACAGCGGCTGAACAGTTTGCTGCCTGTTCAAGGCTTTCCTAGTCGACCATGCAAGCACTGGCTTCCAGCAACGCTCTTTTCAAAAGTTTTGTAAGTTTACAAATACAGCAACTATGTTCTCGCTAACAATAAAAATGCGTGATTTTTATCAAAACTTTTGTTATATTGTTGTTACATCCTGTGAAAACAAAACAGAGCGGTTCTGCTCGTGACAGCTAGGGTTGGCACCTATCAGTTTTTTTTTAAATCTTACACCAGCAAACAGAAGCTAGCCAAACAAAATCGACTGGGCTAGACACATCACGGCAAACTCCAGACAGACCGACTTAATTACACTAATTTCTAGCCCAAAAAAAGTTTTCACTTTACATACAAAACTACATTTAAAAAAAAGTTTTGTGGTCTAGATAACATACACATACATAGTGAATTTTCATTGGTTATGTATTTATCTTAGTTTTGTTTAATAAATGATCAATTAAATATGTCTATTATTACATAATGGACATAAAATGATACCTAATATAAATAATATTCTATGGGCACAATAAAAAAACCCTAAAAATGGTTTTAAAGACAACAATTGAATGAAAAGTCTTAATTAACTATCACAAAAAGAATAAGACAGATATTTGGACCATTTACAACATGGTTGTAGCTTTATTGTAAATGTTGCTACAAGTTATGGGCGTCAAATTACCGGTGACGTTCTTTTGTTTTTTTTTTATAAAATCGTGGATTCCGCTGAGTGGCAGCCCTAAAGCAGGAGTTGTAAACATGGCCTCCGGCTAGGGAAAGTTACGGTATGAGTTGCAGGTGACGTCGCTTGGCTAATGTTCGCGATAACATCACCTGAATTAACGCACGCAATTTTCATACACGATTAGGGTTGTCAATATTTGAATTAAATTGAAGTTTATTAGTTTGGTACAATTAAGTAATTAAAAAAAAAAAAACGTTATTTACACGTACTTCGTGCATATACAGACATACTATAGGAAAAAGGCTCGTTACGAATACTGCTAGCCTGGGCGGCATTCTGAAAAACTAAGTCTTAACATAGTAAATCTCTCAAAGCCTACAGATGAAATCTTCGATAGTTATGTGCTGCCTGGGCTTACAGAGACGAGACGTGAATACTCACATACATACATACATACTCACATAGTGAATACTCTGTGCGGCAGTGAGTTTTTAGGGTTCCGTAGCCAAATGGCAAAAAACGGAACCCTTATGGATTCGTCATGTCTGTCTGTCTTTCTGTCCGTCCGTATGTCACAGCCACTTTTTTACCAAAACGATTCAACTAGTGACAGTTCGAATATCGAATTACGAGCGCAGTTGAAGCCATCTGTTCCGGCCTACGACGCTTCCTGTACACGGTTCGATTTATCTGTGACAGGTAAACGACGAGTGATCTACTCTGTAATATTTTTTTCGAGTTTGGAGTTTGTATTTAACACACCTAGGTCTACTTGCGCAATACCGAATTAGTTAGTTGGTACGGGATTAAGATGTCTGTGTCAACGCCATACAATCTGATAGCTCTATAGAATGTTTAACTCCGTGTTTGTGAATAGTTCGTTATTAAATTCGCTAACCCTAAATGCGCAAGTGGACCTTATATTAAACTAACTATTTAACCAAATCTTGGAAGTAGTTTTTAACCTACTTGTAACTAATGTGTCGATTCAAAACTTTGTAAGTATTCGACATTCGGATGACAATGGAATAATTTGACACCGTCGTGCTGATCTGATGATGGAGTCGGGAGGTAGGTGATAGACCTCTTCGAAGACTACTAGCAAAACCTTCGTGTTTGGGCTCATTCGATTCGTTTTGACAAGTCTAATACATATACTGGAATTACGATAAATTAGTATTTTTATATTATTCTATAGACCTTCTTTTTTAAATTTGGCACTACCGTGAAATGTAACTCTGTATAAATGTGTTTCCAGTTGTTCCAGTGTTGTGTGTCCAGACAGACTAGATGTTGTCAAGTACAATTGACTGTCAAACTGTCTCTTTGCAATTCGAGTGACTGCTTTTCCAACAGCTGAGCTAACTACGCTACATCGTGGCAAGATGGGAACACCTAAATGATACTTAATTTGTGTTTGTAGGCCTTTTTAAGCGATATTATTATAAAATAAATTCACTACAGTTTGTTTCTGTATTTGGCTCAACTGGGCATCAAATCCAGAAATCGGCGCTCAAGGCAAAACGTGACACTGTAGCAACCAAATCGTCGTCACATGGTATAACCCATTTCCTGTCCACGATCCCCATATTATGAATCGTATGTGATCCATGGGGCACTTCAGACTACATAGATAAACCAGTTACATACAAAACCAAACAAATAAATACTTTAATACTCGGTAATTTATTCATGTCAATCATTATGTTACTTAACAAGACAATAACGTAATATAAATTTAATTACAAGCTAATTATTAATTCAGTAATAACAACCAATTTCATGTTCTAATCTAGCATAGCAATATTAGTACCTGTTTGTAATTACTACAAAATTATTACGACGTTTAGCATAATATTTTAAGGTCCTAATACATTAAGGTACTGACAGGCATGCTCATAAAACAGCATGCTTATTAGTGGCATGCTCATGTCACTGTTCACATTTGCTAGAAATAATCATGCTTATTTTTTGCAAGCTCAAAGCAAACAACTGTTCACATGTGCCATTTGATCGCAAGCTACCGAACAAAATGGAAGCTTTGCAGGAAAATATAATAAAATCAGTGGTTCTGTACAATAAAGTAAATAAGTTAAATATGCATACGTCCCACTGCAGTGCACAGACCTTACCACAACTATGTAGTGGTTTGGGTCATACTCCGCCACGCGGGCCCAGTGCGGATTGGTGAAGGGCTGTTGTAAGGCCGCTTGGCAGTGACTAAATCTTATTTGACGAATATACTTGCCTTAACTTCTTTCTAGGGGGTAAATTTACGATTAAATTGCAGTGACTTTCTCTGTGTACTAACATCTGAATCGCGAAATTGTAAGGAAATAAGGACATTACAGAGGGTGTTCATTAATTTCCTTATAAAGCCGAATTATACGTGCTATATTCTTTATCTATATAAGAAATAATCAAGAGAGGCAAATGATCCCAAATTCAAAGAGAGGTGGTTCGGAACCCTAAACGAGTCCGACCCGTAATTGCCCGTATGACTAGAAGATCTTCAAACCACTCTAAATTTTAGTTCATTTTCTACCACCCTGTAGTCCGCTACTTTGTAATTTGTAAACCTTGTCCGGTCACCCATCCGCGATCTTCAGATACCACGCGCCTCATATTAAAAACTCAACACGTTCTCGAATCCACAATTAAGATCCGATGCGATATGTTTCGATGTAATACATAAAATGTGTGGCGATTTCTTATAAATAACTGCCATCAACGTTTCACGTAAAAAGCCGGAGAAATAAGAAGCCCGAGGCGGTAGTTGTCAGAATGGCTGAATATCACACCGAAGGGTAATTAAAACCATTGTGATTTATGTCTAGACCAGCACCACCGACGTTTTTGTCCTCTGCCCCCCTAACATGACCACCAAAACACGATACGATATAATATGATATAGCGATATATTGACGCAAACGGTATTTTTTTTTAATATGAAAGAATATAGACGTTAAATAATTATGATCGCACTTTATATTATGATATAAAAATGCGATCATAATTAATATCATAAAAATTCAACATGGCGGCTATAGCTATCATATTTTTCAAAATATTGACCGTTTGTGTCTATAAATCGCTATATCATACCGTATCATATCGTGTTATGGTGGTCATGCTAGGGGGGTTTAGTTAGATTTAAACTTATTTATCAACTTCACCAACATTAATATCATTTCAGCCATAGGACGTCAATTCCTGAACATAGGCCTCCCCCAATGACTTCCAGATTAGCCGGTTGGAAGCGGCCTGCATACAGCGGCTTCCTGTAGCCTTTAGTAGGTCCTTGCGGGTGGACGTCCAACACTGGGCTTGCCGGTTCGTGGCTCTAACACCTTTTTGCCCCATCATCTGTCATTTTTTGGTGCTATGTGCCCTGCCCAGTGACACTTTAGCTTACTAATCCGACGGGCAATGTCAGACTGTTGTTTATTTTCGTTTACTAGCTTCGTTGTTATTTCTATGTATGGTGTACAATAAAGAGTATTTATCTTTAAACTGTTAGCAGGATTAAATCGAATCTACGCAGCACTACTCAATCGATGACTCTTGCACGTCACTAAGATCTGTCACTAGACGTTTTGCTGGTCGCGCGAAAATATTGTGAAAGTATAAAAGTGTGATTATAAGTGTCAATTAAACTTATTTGTGTATTAATAAAGTATTCGACAAAAATAGTTCCCAGCTATTTTTTAAAGTAATTGTTATTCGTAAAGAAATTCGATAGTTTAAAGTCTTATTACAAAAACAATAAAAATTAAAAATCCTTAGGCAGTGTAAGGTTAACACTAATTTTGTAACTTCACAATATCTAGTTTTTTGTCTACTTATTTATGATAGAACTTAGGTTAAAGGTATTTTTTGTTACTGGACGGTGTAACAACCGACTCCTAAATAGCCGTCGAACCCAGCCGATACTCTCAATTGCTTAATCTCGATTCAACCATCGCATCGGGAATCGATTAACGGCATTCGATATTCGGATCTTTCCCCAAAAATATTGCACCAACCTAAGTATTAAAAGAAAAGATTCCATCGAGAAATTTAAAAGAAAACGATCGCATCTAAAATTGCTTCAGATAAATCGAAGGGGGTTCTGTAATTTGGCGGAGGTAATTATTGAGCGCATGGCCTCTTGGCTTGCGCGGATTGATATCGGTATTACAAGTTAAGCATCTTTCGGCGTGGTAATATTTCAGATGGGTGACCGGTTAAAACTATAATGTCGTATTATTATCATCAATATCATCGGCACGTAAGCCTTAGATGAACCCGAGGTTCTGATTATATTATATCTCACTTTCTTTCTCTCTAACATTTTGATAGATTGTTAAGGACTTCGAAGTATGGCATTAAAAAAAACATCAGTGTGTAACAACGAGGCTATAAATTTGGCCGGGGCGTCTTCTCCAACACACTCAGAGTATAGCCAATTCACAAGTTATTTTTCTGAACTGGAAATCGAACTTGGACCATTTTGCATTTGCATATAAATAACTGCGCCTACGAGTCATTAAAAATCCTCGCGTCATAAGTTCTATAAACTTCAGTTAATTAAAAAAATCGTCGTCCTTCGTAGCCAAGAGGCGAGCACGCCGGACTTGGTGTCGCTTTCTCTACGATTCCTGGTCGGATCAATGTAGAAAACTAACTACTATGTTGTGTCAGGTCTGGGTGTTGTGGTACCGTCGTTGTTTCTATACCACAAGTGCTTTAGCTACTTACCTTAGGATCAGAGCAATGTATGTGATGTTGTCCAATATTTTTTTTTCACAGTAATGTTCCAAGTTTGATTGAAAAGTCCCAATGTCGCAGTCCACGTTCATTTAATTAATTTTACGGCAATCCGGTCACCTATTCTCACTTGACCAAAGACCCAAATGTCAAGGTTAAGTGTGTCTGTAATCAGAAGCAACTTTTTTTATACCCAACAATGAAAAATTGACATATTATTTTAATAAAACAAAAGCTTTATTTGACTTTGTTTTTAACGCTTTCCTAAAAAGACGTATTATAAAAGTATACAAAAGCTCTGAGCGTTCAAAGAGTCTAACTACAAAGTATTGCATTCAACGAACTTTGTGGAGCTAAGTAGAGAAAAGTGAGTAAATTGCAACTAGCGAGATGGTTTGAAACTTCATTTGACCGCTTTTGTTTGGAAACATACGCAGTTAAATTGTGAACGTCGCCGCTGCGATTTTTAATTTTACTGTGAATAAGGGTCAGTTCACAACGAGATGCGATGCGACGCGATGCTGCACGCACTTTTTGAGCGACTCAAAATATACTTTATTTACTACACGAGAAGATACACATTTCGCTGTTTCGGCGCAGCGCTGCGTAGTGCAATGTAAACTGAATTCTCACAATGAAATGTGTATCTTTTCGTTTAGTAAATAAAGTATATTTTGAGTCGCTTTATTACAATGTGAGCGCAGCGTCACGTCGCGTCGCTTCTCGCTGTGAACTGACCCTAATAGTAACCATGAGTTTCTTACATGTTTAGTTCGCTAGCTATACTGGTGATTGGTAATATCCTGTTAAAGCGATTACTTATATCAACTTATTTAGCGTTTTACCCTAGCGTCTAGTCCCTGTATAGTTTTCTTTTTAGATTCCAAAAAAATACAGTACCAAAATCTTCTCAATTGACATTGATCTCTATGTGTCAGACTTAAAGTTTGAAATCGGTGTAAGGACCTTTAAATTTTTGGGTAGGTTAACCTGCCGTTGATTGTACAGAAAAAAAAAAGCGGGCGGCAAAAATATTGCACTAAAAAAATTAAGTAAAGATAGGTAATCAGTTTCTTGGATAAAGTCGTTTGTTATCATGAGAATATACAAATCCCGTTACTATTTTACACTAATAGAAATTCACACTATGTTCACTTGTTATCTAGATACTAAGTATCTAGATACTAAGTATCTAGATACTAAGTATCTAGATATTATCGCAGCCGAATCTCCTGTGATATCATCTCGTATATTTTCGATCTCAGAGATAAAATACTAATTATGTATTTCTATCTAGCGGGTAAATATGCTGGATAACAGAGTTGAGACCTTTTGTTTTTGTTCGTTCTACTATGAAGTGGATTAAAGCGATTTATTAATTTTGTAGTCTTTCATTTTAAAATCATATGCGTTAAAAAACTCGCTGCATATTCAATTTCTAGATTTTAATTTCAGATACTACGTTAGATCTTAATTTTTTCAGAATGGGAATTCTTTTCTTTACTTTTAATAACAATAAATCAATTGTTTATTGCTTCACTAACTCAATATTATGTCCATGCGTTGACACTGTCAAAAATGGGATTTCTATTTTATTTTTCTACTTAATCTCCTCCTAACCAATTTCATCATCATACTGTAGGTTTAATATAAATGTCAATCGCCTTAATAAATACTTACCATAGGATCAGAACAATGTATGTGATGTTGTCCAATATTTATACATATTTTTTTACTTTAATCCGTACCAGGCGGGCATTCTAGGAATTGTGATGTTGACACCATTCACGAATCTCATTTATAACATTATGTCATGCATATCATTAATTAATTATTTAATAATATTTTTTTGCTGATAATTCAATAAATGAAAATAAATATGCGCTCAACTACACACACACTATCTTGTTCTTAAATTAAGCAATTGTCATCCTTGTGTTATAAGCAGTGATCGGAATAGGTAGATATTTGGGGTCAATGATCTCAAACATGTTAATATAGACATGCCTCCGGGATTCCGGAATTTCTTAGTATCCGTTTTTGAATAAAAAGGCATATCCATATTATGCTAGCTCTAGCAAAGTACATCAAATCAATCTACCTATTCCGATGACTGGTTATAATAACTATAAGCTACCAGACAAACATTTCTCGTCGTCTCCCAGCACTCCAAGACCCGGGGTGGTTGAAAAAAAAAAGTTTTTAACCTGGTGTCCGATTCAAAACCATTCGATAGCGAATGGGCTAGTTTCCTAAAAAAATCAAATTATTCCGTCAGTTGGATTACCAGAAAATTAAGCAAAACAAAAAATGTTAAAGATATAACCCGTTAAAGTTCCGCGTAACGTCACGCCTTGCGACACTTTTTAGCAAGGTGTGACGTCGCGTGCAAACTTTGATGCACTTTAACTTCGTCATTTTTTGTTTCATTGACCAAAGATAAAATATGGGTCCAATATTTTTTGATAATCTAACTGACGAATTAAATAGAATGGTATTTTTTGACCCAGTAAACTAGCCTATTGTCGGTCGTAAAAGCACGTGACAATATATGACTTAACATTAGTGTCACGTAATATACCGGTTGTCAATTCGTTAACAAAAAGTTCTAAATTAGGGGTCTGAACTGGTAATAGAACTAAGAACCCATTTCATTTCAGGCGAACCACCACTTCTTCTCCCTCGGTCGCTCACTGATGAGGATCACGACCACATATGTATAATGTTCTTTCAAAGATCATACGCTGTGAGACCGCTGTATGTTTCCGCTCACCGTCGTCCTCACCGCGTCTGACCATCTCGTAGGTGCCCTACCCCAAACACGTCTGCTTTCCATTAGGCCTAAGATAACTTGTTTCTTCAGGCAATACCTTGAAGACCGCATAATGTGTCCTATGAAACTGAGGATACGCTTTTTGCAGTGGAGTGATTTTCGACAAATCATTTAACGTATGTTTCCATGATATTGAAGTGCGATCACCTGTAAACACGCGTCCTGTCCAGTCTCTATATCAAAGGAACTTTTTGTCCGTCCGTCTGCCTTTATAAAGGCCCCGCTAAACTGAATGGACGGCTGACACGTTGTATTAGCTGAACCAATACAGTGTCAGATTACCTTTTATACTGTAAGTATTAAGGGGCAGTATGCTTGGGAATTCTAGTCTTAAAGATTTTTTGTAAATACAATTCTGTTCATTAGAGGACTCACACTTAACGGCTTTTATTTTTTGTTAATCTGTAGGGTCAGCAATTAAATCACACCAAGTCAGACCTTTTTTATAGAATACTTATGGTCGTTTATTGAGACAGATGGACGGTTCATCTGTCCATACCGGACCATATACTGTTCCCATAAGGACAAAATCCTTTTTTTTTAACAAAACAAATAATATACTACCTAGTATGCTATACACGATATGGCTTATTATATATAGCTTACGGCCGTAAAGAATACACTTCCCCACCGCCAACAGGAGGCGTGTCGTAAGTGGCGACTAATTCCTGCAGCACAAGACGGGCAGCAGCATCTACGTGCGAAATCTTATTAAAAGATGCGCTCGCCAACCCGCCTGCCAAGCGTGGCGAGTATTGGCAATCCCCCCTGATGATTAATCATTGGGGGAGGCCTGTGTTCAGCAGTGGACTTCCTATGGCTGAAATGATGATGATGATGATATGCTATACACAAGACTGCAAACAGAAGTGGGAAATGAATAGCTGTGGATCAGGCTCAGTGACGTGCATGGAAGAGGCCTATGCTGTGGACTGACTGTGGGCTAATTATGGTGAAGATGAGATTTCTGCGGTCTCGATTATGTCCCTATGGCTGATGAGTTAAATAACCTCTTCAATATAATAATAATAAATAAATATTAGACAACATCACATACATTGCTCTGATCTTATGGTAAGTAGCAAAAGCACTTGTGTAACAGAAATCAGAAGCAACGACGGTACCACAACACCCAGACCCGAGACAATATAGAAAAGTTATTTTTCTACATTGACCGACCGGGAATCGAACCCGGGAGTCCGGGACCTCAGAGAAAGCTACACCCAATAATAATACTCAATAATACTCATTTATTTTGTACATAGGCCCTCTTCCGGGCACTTATACACATCCCAAAAGTATAGCTTAGTCCTACCACCGCTTCGGGACTACATATTGGCTGGTGATGAGAAGAAACGGCGCAACAAACTCAGTCACCTTTGTCAGCCTTATTTTACATGAAATACAGTTTACAAGACATGTAGTAAGTGTGAGCCAAGCAGGTTAAGTCCATGCACTCTTGTCGTTTAAATAATTGTCTATTTTATAATATCCTTTTTTCATAAGGATTTTTTAAATGTGAATTTTGAATTCATGTTCAGGTAATTCAACAAGAGTGCGTCAGGTCGAGCCAAGTCAGGTATGCTCGCATTTTGGCTACGGAGGTCGTCGAACTACGACTGATCAATGAAAGGCAATTGATTGTTAAGGTTTTTATTTTTCAGACAAAAATTATGATTGTTGCAGCGGCGAACTATTATTTGATCCATATACACAATAAACCAGATTCGTATTTGAAAAAATAACAACATAATAAAAGACATATTGAATTTCGCTGGCTTCGCTTACCCGTTCTTCTTAACTCCTTCAATAGGTCGGTTAATATTTAAAAACCTCTTACGAATGCAAGCAGTCAGGTATAGTTTGCAAACATTTCCTTTGGCTTACCCGTAGTCAGAATAAAACCTCAACACGTCAAAAGCACGCCGTATAAATAAAGTTCCCAACTTCACTCCTCACCCTTAAGGTAAAATTACCCTCATTTTTCCACAAACTATGTTTTCTAAGTTCAACATATTTTTATATTAACTCTTTGTTATCGCTATTTTCTTGATACCCTTGCTTAATGGAGTTATCTATTGACGGTGAATGTCAACTAGTATAATAGAAGTTTTCCTTTGAAAACGAACACGGGTAATATTCCTTTGAATGACATTGAGCCAACAATGACAAGCTGTGCAGGCGGGTTTGTTCGGATTTGAGATTGAATATATTTTATTTTAAGGTAATCGACAAAAAAAAATTGCCATCTGTAAAATAAATTTGTTTTTGTTTGTTTTAAAGTCAATGTGTTGTTACAGTCAAAACTCATGACCGGTCAAAAATACCTTTGACTGATGGAATCAGTAAATTCCTTTTGCTACATATAATATTTAGGTAAAATTGGACGATTGTATATGAAAATGAAATTGCCATCTAAATATACGAAAATTAAGAAAATAAATAAAATTTGTATTTACATTTAAAAATAAACATGGTATAAATAATCCAATAAAAATAAAATACCTAATTATATGTACATATTTTAAAACTAAACTCTTAAAATTAAAAAAAAATAATCAGAATTAGAACTAGGTTTTTCAACCTCATCATCATCATAATTTCAGCCATAGTACGTCTACTGCTGAAGATAGGTCAATCTGAAAGTCAATGGGGGACTATTGCCTTCCATATTAGCTTAGTAGAATCGCTTTGCATCTAGCATCTTCAAAGGTTCTAGCAAAGGTCGCAGCCTTTACCAGGTCGTCTTTTTTAGGTTACTTTACCAGGTACTACTACCTTTACCAGGTCCTACTTGCTGTTTATACTACATATCCAAGATTTGATTACGTTGTTAGTTTTAATTAAAAGCATGTTAAAAATGCGACTGATTTCAATTATTTACAAAAGGTATAACTGAAATTATTTCATTTTGAATTTATAAACATTCTAAGTTTTTAACCTACTTCTAATTGAGGTATCGGTTTGAGACTTAAGTACTTGACATTAGGATGACAATACATAATCTTCTTTGACACTATCGTGATGATCTGATGATGGAGCCAGGTGGATAGTGGAACTCTTTAACAACTTCTAGTAAAACATCCTCATTTGATTCGTCCTGACGAGTCCAATACATATAAAAAAGTGTTTTTTAAAGTTTTGAAACTATGATTTCATTTTATTTTATTATGCAATAGCATAGCTGACCTCCCGTCTGGGCCGGGTACCGGCCCTTAGGTTTGACATCTCACGCCCAATCTCTGGCGACCAACATCGCATTGTTTATCGCACTATCGAAAACAACTGTGTTTATATCGTCACCAATAAAATACTTACTAGTGTCAATAACTCAAACTATTATTCTCTGTGCAATCCCCAAAACCGCACATCACGCCATTTTTACGACTTCCCAAAGCAAAACGAAATAAACGACAAAGTTTAAGCTCGTTTCATATTTATGCCTCTATATTTTAGTTTCAACGGGCTATGTGTCGGGATCATCCGGACGCGGCCGCTGCCCGGACTACACAGTGCACTTAGATACAGTAGTGAATAAGAAATGAAGGCCAGACAACACGCCAATTGTCATGGTCTCAAACTAAAAAAAATAACATTATGACGTCCTCAATTTGAACTAATGTAGATAAACTAATTGCTTAAAATAGGTTCAGGTCAGCGTATACTAGAAGAGGCCCCTGGAAAAGTCATTGTTTTCTAAATTGACCCGACTAGGTATCAAAACCAGGTCTTAAGACCGGTGATACTGTGTTAAACAGCTTGTCTAAATGTACCTGCGTACGGAATTCTCTTTTTTTTGTTTACACAATACCTATTAAACATAACAAAACATAAGTGTTTTTCTTATCTTTCTACCCCATACTAAGTGACCGATCAGCTGAAACGATTTCGTATTTGTTTAAGGGTTTTAATGTTAATTCCCTTGTAAAAGTTTTCGTATCTTAGCACCAGAATCACGCCTTAAGAAATATTACGTAAACAACAAATAACCTTGTTTATGTAAGTACCTACATAATATCTATCTGTGTGTATTACTGGTTTACTGTATGGAATGAACCTTCTGCCTTCATCTGTACTGTGTACGGTCCGGACAGTGCATTACCGTCCGAGCTTATACGGTGTATTTAGGAACTGCTAGACTCTGATCCGGATATATGGAAGTATGAAATTGTTAGTGCGAACTGTATTGTATTGTTGCAGAAATAGATGCGTTTTAGAACTTACGGTTTTAGACATTTATTTTCCACACATAAAGAGCACTGCAAATTTCAAAAAGCACAAAATTTATAGAAAACAATGTCAAAGTATAGTAAGCCTTAAACGCTAAGGCTTTTTACATTGATTATAAGGCAGTTTGGTCCATACTACACCAAGCGCGCCTAGTGCGGCGCGATGGTTGCATGTCTGTACTAAGGCAAGTGTGTGACTAGCCGTATTTTCCAAGAAAGGTATTTTTCAAAAATCATTGTTTGTCTTTTTTTTAAAGTTAGTTAAATTAAAAATAAAAAAAAGTAAAAATAAAAAGTTAAAGTAAAATAACCTCTGTGTCCAATGAACACAAAAAAAACTAACGTTAAATATTTATGAAATTATACACTTTTTTTTTAAATTGACCACTTGTTTAATTTTTTTTACCATTATTTAGCCTACCAATTTATGTTTATGGACTTAGTCTAAATAAATATATTTAAGTTAAATTATGTGGAAAGTATTCAATTAGTACCTTTCATTTCTTTGTGTCAATTTATTGAAGAATATCTTCATGAACATAAAAAAAATATATCAGCCAACCAAATTTTCAATTTGGGTACGTTTATCTCAAATAGAAGATTATATATTTTTAAATAATTCCTTGCAATATTGTCTAAATACACAATACCTGTCTCTCCAAAACCAAGTCTCCTTTTTACACCCTCTTAACCATTCATGCGCCCATATATCACATGTTTATTCTTAAATAAGCACAAAGGCGTAACGGCTCATACGACGTAAGCGCGTTACGGCTTATCCCCAGATCAGCCCGGGACTCCAGGGACGTCCTGTCGCTATCCCGTAGCTTAGGGATGTAACTGCGACTTTGATTGCGAGTTTTTTGATTGTGATTACGTATAATATTTGTAAGAAAGAACGAACCCTGCTGTTCACATTTAGTTCTTCGCAGTACCTTCCTATCTTCTCTTTAGTTGTCCTCTACCTGAAGGATGTCTGGAAAAGATCGCTTTTAACGATAGGACCTAAACGCCTAAATTGTGTATCTTTCTGTGTATCAATTGTAAATTCTATATATGGTGAGCAACAAAAAGTATATACCTATCTATTGACAGATAAGGAACACTTCAGACGAAGAAGTAGAAGAATCCGAAATCCAGATTAATCTTCAGAACGGTTAAACGGTTTTCTGATTTTGGTATTATTCCAACAATTACACTAATTATCTAGCCTTACACTTAGCACACTAGCATAGAAATAGCTGGCATCTAGATAACGGATAGACGTACTATTATAAGCGGTTGTTTTGGTCATAATTTTAGCCATAGGACGTCCACTGCTGAATATAGGCCCCTCTCCCAGTGACTTCCAGATCCGGTTGGAAGCAGCCTATATCCAGCGGCTTCCTGTAACTTTTGCCGGACGTCCAACCCATCCTACGCTGCGCTTGCCGGTAACGTTAATCCAAAAAAAGTGGATAAAAACGCAAAAAAAACTAGTTGCAAATAAAGTAAAAATTTGAAAATATTATTAGGTTAGTACAGCTACTTCTGTATCAAAACAAATCCTCCAGAATATATTCCATCGACTTATTCAAATATTACGCCAAACAAAAAATCTAATATATCATGCATGCATTGCCGTTACCTGAATATAGCAGATCTGTTGAATAAAATCATTTCTATGACGTCATAAGGGTCCCTTGGTCACACAGAGTCCGAAACAATAATCCTGAGATGAACGAAAATACTTTATACGGGGGATTTATGTGAAATAAACTGATGTGTTATGCTTTTAATACAGAAAAGTTCCATTTGGATACGAATTATCTATAACCATTGTTTTCTTATCATTGAGCGAGTTTATTTCGAGAATCGAGATTTTTCCTTAAGGGTAAAATATGAAATGAGGACATCTCACAGAAAACTAAATCGATTTAACTCGAAGGGTAAGCAAGCTTAAAGGTGCAGGCTGGTGTCATTTGCCGTAGAACCGAAAACTGACTTAGTAGACGTGTTCATTTTAACCCTTCGCGTGTCATAAAAAAAATTCCCTCTTGTTTTCCATTGTTTTTCCGGTCTACTACGGATAAGTGGAACGCGAAGGGTAAGCGACTTGGCGGTCGTAGCGTAGGGCGCCCTCCGACAAGGTGGAGCGATGATGTACGCAAGGCTGCTGACAGTGGTTGGAAAAGAGTAGCCGAGGATCGGGCTCAGTGGCGTGCTGTCGGAGTGGCCGCTGTCTAGTAGTGGAATGAGGTGGACTGATTATTATGATGATGATTTTAAGAATCAAAAGCGTATAACAGTACAAATAGGGTTAATATTCTTTGGATGAATACGCATAAGTATCCCGTTGACATGAGGACAGTAACGATTTACTGTGGTCAGTAACGTAGTCCTCCTTCCGCGACACGCATAATTTTTTTCAAAATTAGATAAAAGTTCACGATTTTTTTTGTACACTTTAAGTGAAAGCTTGTCCTTATTTTTTTACATATAATTGTTTTGTAGTTGGTTACTTTCTTGTTGTGAAATTAAATTTTAATCCTATTTTCGACTAGTTCGAGAAATATTCGAGAACCCTTAGTAACCAAGCCTGTAATCCCACAGTTCCCGTATAACCTTTTGTGTAACTCGATATTTTACCAAAGCATCGAATCCGATCATTTTCCTTTGGTAACGGCGAACCCGATCGTTGAGTAACAAGAACACACACTAGAACTATTGTTGTGCGTTTAGTATAATCCTTGGAAGCCTACCCACGCCTCAATATTAGGATAATTCGAATAGGTTTATAGAATGACGACCTTCGGAGCCGAGAGGCGAGCATACCAGACTTGGTGTCGCTATCTCTGAGGTCCCGGGTTCGATTCCCAGGCGTTCAATGTAAAAAAAACTTTTCTATATTGTCTCGGGTCTGGGTGTTGTGGTACTGTCTTTGTTTCTGATTTCTATAACACAAGTGCTTTGCCTACTTACCATAGGATAGGATATATACTATAAATGACGACACTACTAGTCTGGTCGTCAAATTCAAAGCAGTCATTTATAAAGATTCATATAAATTCAAGATCGGGGAGAAAACTATGACTATCTTTATCTATTCATTGTAAAATATGTGACTTACCTTAATGCTAAGATCAATGGTTTTAATGGGCTAGTTTCCTGGGTCGAAAAAATATTATTCTATTTAGTCCGTCAGTTAGATTATCAAAAAATATTGGACCCATATTTTGTCTTTTGTCAATCAAACAAAAAATTACGAATATAAAGCGCATCAAAGTGAGCACGTGACGTCAGGTCTTGCTAAAACGTATCGCAAGGCATGACGTTACGCGGAACTTTAACGGCTATATCTTCAAAATTTTTTATTTGTTTCAGAAAAAAAAATACGTGTCCAATATTTTCTGTTAATCCAACTGACGAACTAATTAGATTTTTTTAGGAAACTACCCCATTATAATAATACACTTTTATCAGAACATTTTATTTAACCCATTGATGTAAACCGAACTGCAAGAAATTAAATATTTAATTCTGTCTCTTTCTTTAAAAGATTACGTACAATTAAGAACAAAAGTTCTTCAGTTGTTTATTAATTAAAACGAATGCGATTTATTATCTTGTTTTATTTCCTTATTTCGCAAACAAGGATAATTCGGAAGCAATGATTTATTAAAAGCGGGCTTCGGTATTACCGAGAAATGTGAAAATCTTTAGGAAATAATCTTTTGAGTTTTTACCGTGTAAAGGAGAAATGAACGCGCAACAATATTATATATATTATATTACGCCTTCTGTTATGGGTTTTTTTTTTCAACCTGTTGAATCCCACTGCTGGGAAAAGGTCTCCCCCAGACTCTTCCATAGAGTCCTATCTATCGCCAATGACTCCCAACCCCTCGTTAGTTTAACCAAATCGTCACACCATCTTTTCTTGGGTCTACCTCTGCGGCGACAGCCGTCTGTAGGTACCCACCGACAAACACATAAAGTGGGAGTGGGCAGGACACGTGTGCAGAATGCATCCGGATAGGTGGGCCCAAATCGTCATTATTATTTATTAAACTTTCACTGGCGGAGGCCTATGTTCAGTAGTGGACGTCCTATGGCTGAAATGATGATGATGTTTTTACAATGTACAGACAGACAAGAGAAAGTAAACAAACATACCCAAAAAGTTAAAGATCATTGAACCGATTTTCAACTTTAACTCCGCCAGATCCGACAGATCTATATCAATCAAGATTTTTTTAACGTTTTGTTGAGGTTGAGGAGCTGTTGTCTGAACATACATACTAAATTGGGCCTCCATTGCTGAACACGGGCCTCTCCCAATTGGCCAGTTGGAAGAGACCAGCCAGCTGCTTCCTGCTACCTTAACCAGGTCGTCCTTTAATTGTAGGTGGACATTCTACCCTGCGCTTGCCGGTACGCGGCCTCCATTCTAAAACCTTTCTGTTCCTATCGTCGCTCCACCTTGAGGCAAATATAAAAATAACACCGCAAATAATATCACGAGGTTTTGCATGGTATAAAATAAGTTCGTGAGTAATTGGTATTCTCAAATAAGAAAACGTTTTACAATATAATATAATGATATGTCACAAAATAATGATACAGCATAAAACTTCTTTGATACTTTATAGCATCTAATATTATTTCGTTAGAAACTCAGAATGACAAAATTGATACTCGCAACGCATATCTTTGAATGAGTAGCAAAACTTTTATGTCAAAGATATGATTATAAATTGCTGCTTTTATAAGTTTTTAGACGATGTTTCATATAACTCACTTAAGCGAATAGATATTTTATTGCGTTACGATGACATTTTAAAAACTATTTATTATAGTCTAGGGGATTTCTGAAAATAATATTACTTGCTCTTACCTTTTATTAAATTGCAAACAAACCTCTAAATAAGTTATTGATGCGTAAGAATCTTTCTGTTTTCATATTGTTTTTTTTTTAAAGCTTTTTGAAACAATTTAACGTTAGACAAAAATATGCCCGTTATCATAAAAGCAAGTCAGCTCTTGTATGAAAAACATAAAAAATAAACAACCGTTGATTTTGTCATGTCGTATTTATGATATCAACATCATAACAAGAAATCGAACCCTGGAACCTTTAAGTTCTAGGCCAGGGGTCCGCAACCTTTTGAGTCGGAAGAGTCAAAAATTACAATTTACAAAATTTCAAAGTTTTTACACAGCCAAAAATTTTTTGTATTAGGATGAATTTCCAAATTGGATTTACTTACTATTTGAGTGGAGAGGATTTACTATAAATGCTAGTAGTTTTGTTGGTTTTGAATTGCTGGAGATATATAGAAATGGTGCCTAATTAATCGATTGAGAACCACTGTTATTGTTCTTAATGTTTTTTTTTTAAATTAAATAATATTTGAGTATGAAACTTAAGAGCCGCAGCTTCACATCCAAAGAGCCTCATGTGGCTCGCGAGCCGCAGGTTGCCGTACCTAGGCTTATCATCGCAGCTGATTGGGTCGTTATAGTTTACAGGTCATAAGCCATTCGGTAGCAAGATAGATAAAGTCTTGTATTACTAAAGGTGTATCGTTAAATCGAAACCACAAACTGCCAAGTCCCGTATAACCAAAGACAAAACGATTGCCCATTGTTATTTTATTAATCAATTAAAGCGGAGAAATCGAGTCGATAAATTCCTTCTTACATTTACGGGCCGGCTTTAAATTCCGATCATTATTTATAGCGATGCAACCTGACACCTTTGGCATATCACAGCTAGGACCAGTAGGTTCACTGTCTACTAATCTTATTTGCGTGTCGACGGCAATGCTCTGAGTTTGATCAGTATTACTCCATACGAATTGGTGTGCAGCTTTTAGTGTGTGTGTGTGAGTGTATTAATGTTAAGTTTCTAGATTTAAAAAACGAACGGTTTTAGCTTACAGCTGTCAAGTTTACGGTGTTCGGTGTGGCCAGATCGCCAGGCCCCTCGAAAGTACCTTGACTCTCGAGACACTTCTTGCTCCAAGATCTTTGTTCCGTTTTTAGTCAGGATATGGTTTACCATGATTAAAGTTGTTATTACAAATACATCTAGATCAATTGCCATCAGATCTTCGTAACCCTTGGACAGAGGAACTACAATATTTGGTCATGGCTATACATTTACTTACCAGATCTATCCGAGTGTGTAGCTTTCCTCACGGTGTTTTTCCTGCCTGCCTTGCAAGTGGTATAATTCCGTATATAAATTCCGACATATCTATGGATTTCTACCTATGGTTACGTGCTGGGAATCAAACTCACGACTTACCCTAGAAAAAAATTGAGACGTGTAAAAGTACTTACTATTTTATCCGTAGAGCAATGATTTGAAGTACTTAGAGTAGTACGCGATAAAGCGAGCCTACTGTATTCTGTTCTGGTTATCTGCTTTAAAAATAATAAAAGTTAAAAGTGATTTTGTACACGAGTGTATTTTAGTGCAGTCTTTAATTTCTTAAATGTGTAAGCTGCTTCAGTGCATTTTTGTTTAAAAAAAAAGTTTATAAATTCGGGGAATACAATTTAAAGGATCTTTTGAACTTGTATTCAAGTGCCTAGTGAATTTTTGTTGAACTTAAATTCATTTGCTAAGAATGTCTAATAATCATGAAGATGATTGTTGTTTAGGTTATAATTGGTATAAATTGTAAAAAAAAAAGATAAATGGAGTCGAATTTGAATCTTCTTACAAACAAGCAACTACAAACATTTAAATTAACCTTTTCTGAACGGATAAACCAGTTTTAAAGTTAAAACAATTAAGTAGGATTTATTCTAGGGAAATTTTATATGTTTAGTTTAAGAAAAGTTGATTGCAATACTTTGTTACTATGAAAAACTTGACATTGCTCTCATTTAACTGCTACACTACAAAAATGTTTTTTGCTAATTTTTTAGATTTATGCGTAACAAAATTTCATTAAAATTGGTTCATCGATTTTGAAGATATTAAACTTAAAAGTTTGCGAAAAAGGCAGAATGTAAAGAATCTTAAATCTAACTCATTCTATGCATAACTCGTTAAGACTGGAGTCTACCTAGGCTTAGTTCCTAGGCATAGTGCTGTGACGTCACACTCGCAAATGGCCGCCAGTAATAAGGGCTCGCTTAGCGACGCGCGTGCTTGGGGTTGGAATGTACTGGAATGAGTATGTATACGGTGATAAGCGGAGCGGGTTTGTGAAGCCCCAAACTAATAAAAGCTTGTACTACGACGACTAGATAACGGAGAAACATACTTAAATACTTTTATAAACATCCATAACTAAGGTACAAATGCAAATCACACAAACATTTGCCCCTTGCGGGATTCAGAACCGCAACCGCTGGCTTTGTAGTCCGGAGCGCGGATGCTGGCTCTTTGGCAAGGCGTCTGATCTCTTGATTTCTGCTACGATAACTTTACGTCAAATGACATTCATGTTTAATGTTTCACAGCTGGGCAAAGGTCTCTCCAAGATTTCTCTATTATTCTCTGTTGAGGGCGAAAGTCTGCCAACCCCTGGTGCAAGTCTCCAAGTCGTCACGCTATCGTTTTTAGGGATACCAAAGAAATAATACTTTTGTAAAACCTGAGCCCAGAAAAACGAGACAAATAAATACTGTTATGCGGTTTCATGCGACCGCTCGTCATCCAATAAGTTAATCGCTCTTTCTTGCACTATGTTCAACCACATCCAGAGTGGGATTTACACCACGCGTCGGACGTATGTCATCATTCCCAGGCCGATCTACAAGATCCGCTAACACTTGACATCTCAAACTGTTTATATATACTGTATAGCTTACTCTTACTGCGTTGTGTTAGGTAACTGATTAGAATATCTACCTACTTACCTAGTACCTACACAAAATTTAATATCTTCCTCATCATAATTTCAGCCATAAGAAATCCACTGCTGAACATAGGCCTCCCCGATTGATCTATCATCGGGGAGGATTGCCAATACTCGCCACGCTCGGCAGACGGGTTGGCGAGCGCAGTTTTTTTATAAGATTTCGCACGCAGACGTTGCTGCCCGTCCTGTGCGACAGAAATTAGTCGCCTCTTACGACACGCCTCCTGATAGCGGTGGGGAAGTGATTCCTTACAACCGTCGCGACACGGCACATCTACCTATTTAATACTAACCGATAAAACCTAATAACAATCATGGTCAAGCTTAACCTACCCTGAATAGGAACCGGACAAAGTGCTGACTGGAAGAAAAGATACTGTTTCTGAAACCAAATTCTATCCAATAAATATAAATAAATAAATATGGACAACATCACATACATTCCTCTGATTCTATGGTAAATAGCTAAAGCACTTGTGGTACAGAAATCAAAAACAACGACGTTAAGTACCACAAAACCCACCAGACCAGAGACAATATAGAAAAGTTATTTTTCTACATTGATTGATCGGGAATTGAACCCGGGACCTTAGAGATAGCGACACCAAGTCCGGTATGCTTGCCTCTCGGCTACAGCTGTTGTTCTTCTTCAATGTGATCGATATATCCAATGGGATATGATGAATGCATCATCATCATCATTTCAGCGTCCACTGCTGAGCATAGGCCTCTCCCATTGACTTCCAGATTGGCCGGTTGAAAACGGCCTGCATCCAGCGTCTTCCTGCGACCTTTACCAGGTCGATTGTCCACCTTGTGGGTGGACGTCCTACGCTGAGCTTACTAGTACGCGGCCCCCATTCTAGAACCTTTCTGCCCAATCTGCCGTCAGTTCTACGTGCTGTGCCTCGCCCACTGCCATTTGAGCTTGCTAATCCGTTGGGCTGTGTAAATAAAATCCCATTCAATAAAGTGAAAGTATGATCAAAATCGTGTCACAAAAATATATTTCTTAAACACAATTTTCTCTCTTCATCTCACAAAAAGCGCGATATCAAATCACATTAGCCTTATTTATCACATATTCACACTCTAATCAATTTATCAACACAATATTTGTTCATTTGACGTCGATACAGATGATTGGGGCGTGTGCGGAACCTGGCCGGAATATTAAGAGAACCCTTATAGGAGGGTGTAATCTTAGATGTGGTGGAAAAAATTAGAGCATTGTTGTGAAATAGAATCAAGATATTTTTATTGCTTGCTCACCACCAATGGCAGGCTTAAAATAGTAAAATAAACGTTTAAACAGAATAAAGGTAGATCGTAGATCTGGTTTTTAGTTGCTCTCAGGTGGAACTGAAGTTAATAAAGCAGCATTTGATGGGTAGTTATGAAATGATGCGGAATGTATTATGATAAATCCATGTTTTTCTGACTTTTTTTCGTGCATTTGCAAGCATACCTTTAGGCCAAGGTACAGACAATAGCACGTCAACCTACCACAAAACGTAAAATTTTTTCAATTGATATTGATCTCTGCATGTCGGTCATAACGTTGAAAACTGTTTCAATGACCTTTAACTTTTTGGTTAGGTTGACCTGCCGTTGACTGTACTTTGCTCATGAAGCAATAAGTCAAGTAATTCAATTCAATGATTTTTTTCAAAAAGCTGACATAAATGAAGTTGAATTTGGAAACATACTTGCTGTGCAATGTCTAGCTGGGGATTTGGTGGGGGGGGTAGTCGAACGTAAAGTATGGTCGATCTTTTTCATGGGTTTTTATTTATCGTTTAAGAGCTTTAGAGTGCAAGTTTGGTGTAGTTTGTGTTCTAATGTTTGGTGAAGTGATAAAGATCTGAAATTAATAAAATATCAACGCCGCATCGAGTGTCGACATCGATAGCGTCTTGACCTGGTTCTACGGGAAGAGTAGCCTCCACTGAATACAAGAAAGGCAATCAGAACTAAACACCCGTTATTTATTGTGAACTATATCAAGAATACATTCGACATTGGCAGAATCACTGCTCTGCTTAAAGAACGGGATGAGTCCATATAAAAATAAAATCAAAGTTTTTCCAATGAAACTTATAATCTTAAACGCTTCCAGTCAAGACCAATCTTAAGATTCCGATCAGTCTTTAGATGGTCACTCGACCATAGAAATTCGGTTCCGTTTAGAAACTAATTACGCCATTACGCATGATTGTGGCCCAACTTCCCTCATCCATAAAAACAATATCTATGAAATATTATACGCATTCACATTTGCTATAGACATAGCACAATAGTTAATAGTCCCTTCGTCATATTTTTATGAGGCCTTTGATTAATCATTGTGTGCTTTAGGGGTCTGTACTAGGATCACTGTTATTCAAAATACAAACTTATGCCTTTGGAATAAGGGATAGGGATTAAGGGGTATTCCCTCGGGAATTTAATACGTGTTTGTTTAAGTGCCTACCCAAATGCTTTGTGAGTGCGGTTTTTGTATGGATAATTACATGGCCGGTGGGTAAGCTAAGGCTTACTGTGGATTTGATTCCTGTGATAAAATATTATGCAAATTGTTCAAAGTGTAAGCGCTTTTTATAAAAACTACCACAACTGTCTACTGGATTTGGCAAAACTGTACTTTTGTTTTTATAATTTTTCGGATCTGTAAAATCTTTCATTTTGACCTGACCACTGAGTCAATTAAATAACTATTTTTAAAAGTTCTTTAGCCATTTTTGACACTATTGGTACGTAGTTAATACAAAAAGCGATAAAGCGTATTTAATTACAATCACCAAACCAACAATTACTGGTGTTTCGGAGTTCTCTAAAAATGTATACGGTACTGCCGAATACTTGGCTTGTCTTATTATGATATCTGTAATGTCTGACAGACTTCTGTTTATAAAAAAAAAACTGTTCCATGTTAAAGTGAATAAATAGGTAGCTAGCTAAGTGAATAAATAGGTCCCAGCAGACTAAATTTGAAAATTAGTTGTAAAAAAAACCTGGGCTAGTAGTAGCCAAATTCTCATAAAGACTTTTAGTTTTATCCGAACTTAAAACATTTTCCTAGCAACGTTGGCTTCGACAGCGAGAAACATTTGACAAACGACGGGTTAGCTTAGCCAATGTCCTCGCTAGCTTAGTTGGAAAAGCACTCGCCTGGTATGTGATGAGACGTGGGTTCGATTGTCACATGAGGCGGTCGATTTTTTCAAGTATAATATCTTGTTTGCACCGACTCCAAAAGTAACTGATTAGGTACTTAAGTGTTAGGATTATTTTTAGCATTTCAGTGTTTTGAAGTCAGTTTTATTTTTTTAAATAAAATTTATTTATTCAAGAAACTTTTTATATTATTCTTTTCATACAAACTTTGTCTTAACAATATGAACACAACGAAAGAACAGCCAAATCGGTCACACCACGTTCGAATTTTTGCGAGTCTGCTGATGCAATTGTTTTTGTTATTATAAAAAAAAAGAAAAAGATAAAAAAAGTTAAATATATTGTCTTAGGTACTAAACAAAGTAATTGCACAATTTCAAAATAACTATTTATTAAGTGACCGTTTAGTTTAAATTCAATTTAAGTAATTACTTAAGGAAAAACAGCTACCCCGGTTTGTAGTTGCATTAAAAGCTTTTAGCAAATCACAAAATATTAACAATTTACTCATTGTCAGAAATTAATATTTCCCACCAAAATACCCTCATTTTAAGGTTAGCAAATTCACCGCTAGTTCATAATGATTGCGGTTTCATGAATAAATTATATCCTAAAGTACATAACAATAGTTGAGCAGACATAGATTTTGGGATGACCTCGTTATGAGTTTAAATTGTATTTTTAATAAACTTGTTGTTTGCAGATTTTGGGTTATATTATACTCATAACCTCTTAGGGGCTGATTCTGGTGCTTAAACACATTAATTTTGTCTATGTCACCTTTGTATAAGGTCCTATTTTTTTGTTAACATACTTTTAGGGAGTCATTCAGTAGAACAGAAGTGAACAGTTGAATGTACTAAGAAAATTTACCTTTTTGAGATTTGATTTTAGTCTCATAGTACAGACAACGGCAGGTCAACTTACCCGAAAAGTTAAAGGTCATCATCATCATCATCATCATTTCAGCCATAGGACGTCCACTGCTGAACATAGGCCTCCCCCAGTGACTTCCATATTGGCCGGTTGAAAGCGGCCCGCACCCAGCGGCTTCCTGCAACCTTTACCAGGTCGTCTGTCCACCTTGTAGGTGGACGTCCTACGCTGCGCTTGCCGGTACGTGGCCTCCATTCCAGAACCTTTCTGCCCCATCGGCCGTCAGTTCTACGTGCAAAGAAAAGTTAAAGGTCGTTGAATTAATTTTCAACTTTATGTCCAATGTTTAGAGATCAATATCAATTGAGAAAATTTTACGTTTTGTGGTAGGTTGACGTGCTGTTGTCTGTACCTAAAAGTTCTTCGCGAGCGAGTTCGAATCAGAAATGAGGAGATCCAAAAACGGACTGAAGTCGCTGACATAGCCCAACGGATTCGCAAGCTGAAGTGGCAGTGGGCGGTTCACATGGCACGTAAAACTGACGTCCGATGAGGCAGAGTGGTTTTGGTATGGACGCCACGTACCGGCAAGCGCAGCCTAGGCCGTCCACCCGCAAGGTGAACTGACGACCTAGTAAAGGTTGCGGGAAGCAGCTGGATGCAGGCCGCTTCCAACCGGACAATCTGGAAGTCATTGGGGTAAGCCTATGTTTAGCAGTGGACGGCCTATGGCTGAAATAATGACGATGAAAAGTTATCTAATCATTGACTATCATGAGATTATTATTATATCTTAATGCGATGGCGCTGGCTTATTGCTGTTCTGCTGCTTTTGTTTGATCTGCTCGAGGCTTGAGTCCAAAAAAACTTTACCTACTACGATTATGCACTCCATAGACTTAGAATACGCTGCGCTTACTAAATCTATGATGCACACATACTTTTTCTCCGTATTCACAACACATCCTCAATATTGACTCACGAATGTCACAGACATCATCCAAGTGGCATCCAAACAAAAACGTCAGACATTCTTCAACATGCCTGTCTGCGGTTAGTCGTCAGTTTGTTTAACTTGACGAACGAAACAATGCACTTTTTGCTCATATGACTCAATCTGATGTGTGATTTTGTGAGTTTTTCCTTAAAAAAGTCGTCTTTTAGCCAAATTCTTAGTCACTAACGGGTGACTAGTTTATTCGACGGACTGTCATTGCACTTGAAATCCTTCGTTAATTATCTTATCCTCGGTTTATTGATTAACAGATAGATATTATTAAGAATTTATGTTAACAGTCTCTTAAGTCTTAAGTGACTTTCGATTCAATAGCCTAAGCCTGAAAATTCAATACCTACCACATTATATGAATATCCTTTTCAGTGTTTTTTCTGAAAAATTACTTAAACTTAAAGTTAAAAAAAAACCTCTGAATCAACATCTCTTCTCCCCATAGTTGTCCTTTCTTAAGGTTCTCTGAAAGATATCGTTTTTATCTATATGATTGCCTAAATTGTAGATTTTCTTTATAGATCCACGATTACTATTTGTGGTGTGCATTAAATATCTATGTAATATTCTTCTATTCAAATATTGTTAGGTTTCCACGAAACATAAACTTCACCGTCACTCCACCCATCCAGCTAAAAACGGCAAAACTGGCCTCCGAGCCTCTCCATCAGAACATTGAAAGTGACAACCCTTTAAAGCCCATTCCGCAGCAAAATTGGCAATATGGCGAGCGCAGCCATCAAAGGGTTAAAGCGAGAGATCTAATTGGTGGCACAAAAGGGTTAGGTCCAAACGAATTTAGACGCTGGGCGCAGATTTTTAAACAGTATAGTGTCAGTAGCATTAATGGCTAATTCTATTTATAAAGAATTAACCCTGCAACTGATGGGGATACGTCAAATTGGAATTTAATTGCTTTCTTAATCACAATTTTTTTAACAGGTTTGGCAAAGGTGCGTCTTTGAAATCAGCGGACAAACTAGTAAACCTAGGGTTGAAAACATAGCAGATCATTTCATAAAGTACAATAACAAATTACGATTTAGCGGTAGACGAATATTCTCCATGTGTTAAAGACTGAGGACTGAGGAGTGATACACGAAGAACGTAGTAAGTCACACCCTTTCTCGTCTGTTCGCGTATAACACTTACAACAAATGATAATTTTATCAATAGTTTTGCCATAAGACGTCCACTGCTGTACATAGGCCTCCTCTAGTGATTTCTAGATTTTAATTACATTATAAAATAATTTAATATTTTTTAAATTATAATTTAAATTACAGCAATAGAGGGCGAAAAGTTTTTTTTTAAGCAAAAGATGATAAACAACACACTTTCTCAATGTCTCGAAGTAAAAATTAACATTTTCGTGTTACGAAATACAAGACAGTTAATTTTATCAGCGGCGTCACCCAGCTCAGGCAGGCCCGAGCCAATTACTTCATCATCATCATTTCAGTCATAGGACGTCCACTGCTGAACATAGGCCTCCCACATTGACTTCCAGATGGGCCAGTTGGAAGCGGCCTGCATCCAGCGTCTTCCTGCGACCTTTAGGTCGTCTGTCCACCTTGAGAGTGGACGTCTTACGCTGCGCTTTCCGGTACGCGACCTTCACTCTAGAACCTTTCTGCCCCATCGACCGTCAGTTCTACGTGCTATGTGCCCCGCCTACTGCCCCTTCAGCTTGCTAATCCGTTGGGCTATGGCAGCGACTTTTGTGATTTTACGGATTTTTTCATTTAAGCCAATTACTTAATACACATTATTAAATAATTATCTGTAGGTAGTCAAGTTCTCAGCTGTGCTTGAGGACCTACTCAGTCTACGCTCTTCGAATGGACAGCTGTGCAGAGTCGGTTCCTTTTCGTTGTATTGCCGACACTAGACAAGAGCTGCTTTTTGGACTTTTTTAAGGGTTCAGTTAAAGGAAATTGCTAATAGAAAATCCCCTTTATGAGTTTCCCTTTAGAAGGTTTTCGTAGGTAATATACGTTGATGATGTGTTTTGAAAGTTAGATAAATTGACCCTTTTTATAATGATAAGTTGTTGGTAAATGAAGTTGTCCAAAGTGAAGTTTCAGTTGTGTCTTTTTAATAATATTGTGATATATTTATGTTACACTGGACCAAACCGCAGACTCCTCCTATTAAAGATAATTTGCATTTTTATTTAAATTCTTACACTTTTGCCTAATTTGGTTGGTGTCAAGTCTTTCCACTGGAGTGCTGGATGTGTTAAGTGGTCTAGCTATTGATCCTATTATCCTAAGCCAAAGTTGCCATGGAAACAAGAGGCAATATTACTAAAAAATCTACAGAACTCTAATTCTAGAATTTCTTTCGCACTTGTCAATTTTCTACAGCCGTCCGAATGAAGTGGTAGTTTTAATTGGCCTGCCCTTTTGTGAATTTGAGGCGGCCATTTCCCTAGTTTATTGGGCGTCAAAACAGGCAGCCATTTTTCGGAAAATACTGCGCTTTTGCCACTTTCCAAAACAGCTAGTATTGTGTCGTTAAAGAACGGCTACCTGTTCGTTTTTATTGTCGTTTTAAGTGTGATTGGTTTCATGTTGTTGTATTGTTGTGTTTGATATCCATAACTTACTAGTACCTCAATGACATTAACTATCTTAACGTAAGAAAATGAATTATTTTGTAAATGTAGTGTTATTAACAGACTATAGGCAAAATAGGCTTAATCGAGATTATTTGATTCTCTGATTGTATGACGTTTACAAGCTAAGACTTAGCCTACTTATATTCATATCATAAAGGCCCGTGTATAGTATGTAAATTAATACGGTTTGAGATTATGAAGACTTTTTTGTTTGGGTCATCAACATGTAGATTCCATACTGTAGTAGGTAAATCGTCTTTATGACTTATTGTGGACGCATAACACCAGTCATGTAACCGAACATCAAGCTTAACTATGTTCAATTGTTATCTTGGCGCGCACTTGAAATGCGGGTAATATTCGTGTGAGATTTGCAATGCAATGTATTTCGACCTGTGTATTCAGATAACACTGGAAGTGTAGCCATGGTCTAAATTGGTCTGGTTTCCTCATCCAAGGTTTACGCTAAGGTTTAAAAATTTAATAAATAAAATCGCCACATCTAGGATCGTGATTATAAATTTTTTCTTAAAACGAGACGAAAAATCTTGTAAATTTTGATTTATTTGTCTAACAACGACAGTCAATTCTCGCTTTTGTTTTTACGTGTCACCTCCTGTATGGACTCTGAAAATAATCTGGTGACCGCTTCAGCAATGCTTGTGGCTCTATTCAGGTCCACATTTGTGAAATTACAGAGATATAGAGGGCAGCGTAGGATGTCCATCCACAAGGTGCACAGACGACCTGGTAAAGAGTTCTGGAGCGGACCGCCAAAAATCAGCGTCGGGATAAGTCCGTGACTGTCACGACAAATGCTGTGTGGGAACCTTTTTGACACACCAGATACCCTTGATTGTTTTGTTGTTGTGTATTCTTTTTCGTTTGTGTTAATTAAACGTTTCTATTGTATTCTATTCTAGAGGTTGCAAGAAGACTTTGGATGCAGGCTTCTTCCAACCGGCTAATCTGGAAGCCAATCGGGGAGGCCTTTATTCAACAGTGGATGCCCTATGGCTGGAATGATAATGATGAAGAGCGGGCAGTCAGTTCGCCATAATCTTTGGCTGTGCTCCACAATTACAACCAGCTCTAGCTCGTTCCTAAGCCCCCACTTCACGACATTATGTTGCCGCACACCACGCTAGATTGCAATCATTTTCAAAGTGCTTAACGTATGTAGACACAAACTGGTATTTTTCCCACTCCCCCAGACACAATAACACCGGTAAAGCACGCGATCCGGCTGATGTGCACACTCCGTTTCGGGATAAGCTTCGTACATGAATATTAAAGTGAAGCGTTGCTGTCAGGAACATTTACACCAAAGCGAGCGAAAAAATATTCAGTTTTAAGCCACTCATCTCAATGGAGCAGTTTCTCTTAATTTATCTGAAGGCACCAATCTCTAGGCTAAGGTTACACCAACTTGTCTAGGTATTATTTGGGCTACGCTAAACATTTTTTTTAGCAGTAGTCCTATGACGGAAATGATGATGCTGATGAAAAAATATCAATAACTAAAACTGTGCTGTGACCAAAAAGTTTTGCCCGAAGTATGGAGCAGTCAAGCCAAGTCCAGAGCTTGATCCTTGGTGATATCAGATATAAAACGAATTTTCTTTAATAGGTTTAGGGAAGAAGTCGAAACCAAAGCTTTAGTTTACCTAATTTATTCTGTAACACAATAATGTGTTCAAACTTAAAGCGCATGATGAAATGAAAAAAAAAAAGTTTTATTACATAAATAAACTTCGTTTACAACACATTTTGGTAACCTTCCTTTTAAGTATAAAATACCCGAGTAGGAGGTTACCGCTCTTCCAAAAGTATTAACATTACATTCTTAGTTAGTGTGTTTATGTGATGTATTGAGTGAATTAGTGTGTTGTGTTGTGAGTGGTGTATTGAGTAAATTAGTATTTTGTGTTGTGAGTGGTGTATCGAGTGAATTAGTGTGTTGTGTTGTGAGTAGAGTGTTGTGTTTATTATGTGTAACAATTTATTTAATTCATGCCATCCCATACGTCAATTCAAATATCATCAACTCATCATATTTATTAGTATCTAGGTAGGTAGGTGTTAATTCATTAAATAATTAATGTTATATTATTTTCTTAAGTAGATTTTCTGTTTCTGTATAACTGAGGGATTTTAGCCAGATTGTGAGCTTTTTCTTACAGTTATAGTATGTTAAATTGTATATGTTAACTTTTTTATTTATTATTTTATACAGGTATGTCGACAGATGATATAGTGGGTAAATTGTCTAATGCACTATTTAATCATGTAAGAGCTTTTGCGTCGCCTTTTTAATAGACTCTTTTATCTTTTTTTTTTTCGGACAGATCTCTGGCGACTTTTCATGAAAGAATTTTTTTAGCTACATCGGGTGAGTTTTGGCGTGTTTGTGTCCGACCCACTAACGATATTTGCAACCGACCTCATACTAGCGGACGTGATAGAGCTGGTGTGAAGACCCTACCAAATGTTGAAAGTACCACTAGGTCCCCACCAACCGACAGGACTATGATTCTAGCAGGCCCAATATAGGTGGGCATTGAACCACCACCACTTTCTGTGATAGAATTTATAAGCGACAAAATAGGATTACAATTATTATTTTCGATTACTAGCGATTTTTCGATCTCTCCAAACTTGATTGTTCCGGTGTGACTGAGGCAGTATTAAAGCTGCACTCGCGTGCATCAAATGCAGAACGTCACTTTGCATATTCTGGCGTGTTTGGCTAACGCGCTTCCCAATGCAGATTGTTGATTAACTTTTTAACCATTATTAAATAAAATTTCCAATCAATAAATAGGACAGAAAAAATTTAGCGCATAATGGCATCATGACTGAATCCATCATAAGTGGATAGATGATATACTGAGGAAAAATTGGGGAATTCACCAATAAATTCCAAATAATAAACCGCATAGATAGACTTGACTGGTCTAGCTCGCACTTACTACATGTCTTTTCACTGTGTTTTTGCAGCATAGGCTGTGTACACGATAGTAAGGTCGTATGTTGGGTTGAGGTGGTCAAGAAATAATTTCAAGAACTCGTTGGGTCAGTTATTTACAAAGTCGATATGTTTTTTAGAAATATCAACCTATAGCGCGAACTAAAGAAGTACAGCGCCATCTGTTGTCGAAACTAAGTAAGTATTTCTATTTACATTGTTTGTTGTTTCTGGTGGTGATCTTGAACAGGCTGACTAAGGTGACGTTTAGTTTCTCCAGTTGTCTGTGTCTTCATGGTGAAACACATAATCATGATTAGAAAATCTTAGGAATATGTTCAAACATTCAAATTTTAGCTGTATCAATAACAATGAAAATTACTATTCACCATACTTATTGTACAGACAGGTGTTCAACCACTAAAGTGAACTCAAATGAAAATAAACCAACACACAAAGCCTTTGTACAGATAAACCGATATTTTTATTCTATCCAACCGCTAACGAACGAAATGGAAACAGACGGACACTGGTACAAAGAAAAAATTCTAAACTAAAACAAAACTATACTAACCGGCCGACAAAATAACGCAGCACGGAATTGTGAAGTCGGAATTGAAAATACCAATCGAATTCGGAAACGGGAAGGCTTAGGCTTTTTAACAAAAAACGGAAAGCTAGGTAGTGACTGCAACATTATTAATTAAAAAAAGCAAGTTTAGTCGTTGTGTGCAGACCGTGAGCTTATTTTTGTATCGATCGACGGTTATTCTATTTTATTTGCATTTTCTACATTATTTCCAAAATTCTTTCAACAATCACACCATTTATCTAGCCCCGAACTAAGCTTAGCTCAAATCAAATCAAATCATTTCATCATGGTGACTAGTCGTATACACATACTTAAATACATCCATGACTTAGGTACAAATTCTCGTGCTTATCATACAAACAGTTGTTTGCGGGATTCGAACCCATAACAACCAGGCTTTGTAGTCCGGAGCGCGAACCACTACCGGTCATCGACATGTCCGCACTGGCTCCAGCGCACGCACTGCACGTTCTGGAGTAGTTTGAAAGAGGCCTATAAATGAATCAATATGTTTGAATATGCCTAAGTAAGCTTGCCTATAAACGAGTAATCTAAAATATTCGATACAGCTCAAAGAATAAGCAAATTGAAGTGTGAGTGAAGTGCAGTGGGTTGGACACATTATCCGTAGAACCAAAAACCGATGGGGTAGACGTGTTCTTGAGTGAAGATTGCGACTAGGTAAATGCACTGTAGGACGCTCTTCGACAAGGTGGAGCGACGATATACGCAAACAGTTCCATCTTTACCATAAGGGCACACGGGGCCTGTGACTAGGGACCCCGGCCTCACTGGGCACACGCACAAGCACTTAACATGTTTGTTAACTAAAAAAACACTGGTAACTGAAAATAAAGTAAAGAGGGTCAAAGCCTAGAAAAATGAAGGGAAAAAACATACTTTTAACGGAGATATGAAATAATTTTTTGGAAGTCATGAATTTATACACTAACAGTAATATATATTTTTACTTTGAAATAGGCTCCCCGAATTCTTGTGGGCCCCAGGGCCCCGGGATATGTTAAGACGGCCCTGGCTGCAGATATTGGATGGAGAAGAATAGACGAAGATCGGGCTCCGTGGCGTGCATTAGGAGAGGCCTATCTCCAGCTGTGGACTGGTGATGATGATGATGAAGTCAACATTAATATTGTGAAATCTAAAAAACAAGATGAAAAACTTGGGTTTTTACATTACCAGACAATACTTTTGCCAGGAGCGTCTCTTAGTATCTCCAGCAGACCAGAAACAAATCAGAAAAATCGTTTCTTGTATTGCAGTGTATCTTGGTATATGTCCGGACAGGGAATTGAGCCCACTGCGCTGTAGTAACGTCTGTGCATCGCCTTATGTTCATGTTGTTCTTCTATACCAATATTAGGTAATCAATTAGTCAAATTCTCAGTAAGCGTTCATAATTAATCGTTTGTTTGCGAGTTTCCGACTTTACAAGTAAGTGACGTCAGCTAAATCCAGATACGAAGTTCGTTCCAACAAATGGAAAATATCAACTCGAACGCGTGTTTCGTATTTGACTTGCAAAGTTTTCGGCTTGCGTACGAATGATAAATACGTTGGAGTGAAGAGTGATGAAAACGTAGTCTTATCCATAATTTACGCGAGCTTTTTCGTTTATTTATTGAGTTGAAGTGTTCTTATCACGTTTGCCGTAGAATAAGAACCGGTGAGGTAGACTTAGTACCTTAACTAGCCTTTTATGCCGGTTCGAAATTCTTTATCTCTATAGACTATGACTCTTCGTGCTCGAAATCTTATTCATATTTACTAAAAGATAATAACTTAGTTTACCTATAGTCTTAGCTATCCATAAGGGAAGTAGCCTGTTATTCCCAACACAAATGTCTATGACAACTTAAAGGAAAAACTCGTCAAAATAATTGTAACATGGCACGAAATATTGAAATAAATTTTATTTATAACTGAACATCGTCGTCATCGTCGTCATCATCGTTTCAGCCATAGGACGTCCACTGCTGAATTACTTTCATAGGGGGGGATTGCCAATACTCGCCACTCTTGGCAGGCGGGTTGGAGTGCAGTTTTTTTATAAGATTTCGCACGCAGACGCTGCTGCCAATCTCGTGCTACAGGAGTAAGTCGCCTCTTACACACACCTCCTGTTGGCGGTGGGGAAGTGCATTCTTTACGACCGTCCCAACATGGCCTATGCTTAGCCCAAAACATGGATTGGTCTAGTTATTTTCCGTCCCTCCAGAGTCTACGCCCTGTGCCTGGGCACCGCTGACACCACCATAGTTACGGTTCTTGGTAGACGCGTTCTTAAATGAATGCAGAGAGGTTTGATCTTTCACACATCTCTTTAAAGTGTCCCATCATGAAGGTATGTAGTGTTGATAAGCTAGACTTTTTAACAGTCCAATCTAGCTGATGAATCCACAGGCAGTGTTACTTTTGTGTTAAATTTATTACAAAAAACCCTTGTCATCCTGGGGTGTTACATAAACGTTGAAGAGCGAGCAAACTGTCCTTACCTAAGCAATTTTGTTTTTTTTAACTTTATACAATAAAACAAAAAAGTTTTAAGTAGACACTCTTTATTTCATCGGTAGTTTAAATTTTGTGCACAGATTAAAATCGTTCATAAGATGGACCTAATGCCATGGTCTTGAGGCGTTATTAGGCGTTCTCTGCAAGTCGACTGTAAAGCTAAAAAGAAATGTTTTGTGTAACACTGATTATTTAAATAAATATTGGACAACATCACATACATTGCTCTGCTCCTATGATAAGTAGCTTAAGCTCTTGTGTTACAGAAATCAGAAACAACGACGGTACCACAGCAAATGTAAATAATACATCATAACACTACTGATTCAACATCAAATCAATGCACATGTAGTCACATCGCAAAACCCAATCGACGATAGTTAATGAGTAATCTAATTGACCACAAACGCTGGCTTAACCGGCAGAATATCTAAATTATCGGTACTGTTTCTGCCTGTAGTTCAGTTCGGACGTGAATTATTTCGTCTGATGTTTAGCATTTTGGTCTGAGCGTATGAAATGCTCAATATACAGCATGTTAACTAACGAAAGGCGTTCAGCGTCTATACAAACAAAAAAAATATTCCTTATTTAAAATAAAAATGTATTTAATTTTAAAATTTCATATTGCATTGTAATTACGCTTGTTACTATTCCGCGTTACGAGTTTGGTTTTAAACAGGCGTTTCGATATATAGAAAAAAATATTTAGGTTTTTTTAATGCTTATTTTTGTAATTTTTTGTTTTTATTTGAATCTATTAATGATGTAGATAAACTGACTGAAGGGAACGCCCTCTGTTGTTTCACATACTGTATTGTATAAATTAAGTTTTGTTCTGTTACGTTTTTAAGTATAGATTGTTTAGCATTCGAGGACTGGGCTCAGTAACTTGGGTGAGGCCTTTAATCAGTAGTGGACTGACGCAGTCTGATATCGATGACTTTTAAGTTTTTTTTTAGCTATTGGCATGTTAGGCTGTTTAATCTTAACACATTGATGCACAGTATACCTGTATACCTGGAATAGGTTCACTTATTGAGTGATAGTTAAATATTTGCAACAATATTTCTATTGTATCTTAACTGTATGTAATTGAAACGTTTATAAATAACTAGCTGTTGCCCGCGACTTCGTCTGCGTGGTCTTAGGGGTATGAAAAATAGATGTTGGCCGATTCTCAGACCTACTCAATATGCTCACAAAAATCCATGAGGATCGGTCAAGTCGTTTCGGAGGAGTACGGGAACGAACATTGTGACACGAGAATTTTATATATAAGATGATTATACCCAGGCTATAGCAGTGGGAAACCCTTGAAACAATTCGAGGTTCAGCAATAGTATAGCTTTTATCGAATCAACAACAACATCCTGTATAGGTTAAAATAATGGTTATTATATTTATAATAATTATATTTATATTGTTTGTTACAGGTAAGTCAAAACACACAGAATACGCATGTATTTTACTCATGGAACATGAAATCTCATATTTATGGTGCGTATTATTTTAAATTAAACTTAGAGTGGGCACTGACCGGTGTGCGGGGCGTAATGTAACATGATTGTTAAGGTAATTGACCTACTAGTTGATTTACTTTGAACTGTGTACTAATACTATAGAGGTGTGCGAGTAAATAAAACCACTGTAAGTACTTGAACTAAGAAAGTGTATTTCAATAAAAGATTTCGACCATCTGATAGCATTGGTATACTTGCGTGAATTTAAACGAGACAGCGCCATCTGTTGTCAATTTTTGGAACGCGATTTAGGTAAGGACAGCGCCATCTATTGATATTTTTGTTTACTTATTAATGTCATTAAAACAATGATACAAAGCGAGCATTTATGCAGTCATTACGGGGAAGCATACAACCAGCGGCTCGTTGCTCGCTTTCGGACTTTTTTCCTTTCTTGCCAAGTTTTATGATTCTAGGTCAAAACCGTTGACAGACAGATAGACAAACAGACAGACGGACTACTAAGTGATCCTTTTTATGTACGGAATCCTATAAAACGATTTAAAAATGTTATAAAGGCATTAAATTAAATCCAACATATCGAAATGGCCATTTTGTATTACTTTTGTACGAGTACATTACCGTTCTGCCCTGCGGCTACTATGGCCACGATTCTCATGTCCCCTTTAAAACGTATCCATTTCCAATCACCCCCAGACACAATAAAATTAGGTTTCCCTAAACAAAAGGGGGAATATTCCCGTTTTTCCATACATCACAAACAATTGCTAATTAAAAGCGTTTGTAATTGATTTAAGTCGGCCGTAAAATTAACCCGCCCGAAATAATTACAGTTACATTCCTTTAAGGAGATACTTCAAAATGCTCTCCGTTCACGCTCCGGGGCAGTGATGAGAACGGAATAGACATGGCATTTATAAAAAAGGTGAAATAACATTTTTGTCTCGATTGAACCTAAATCTAGATAAAAATATTAAACATGACATTAGGTATTATAACTTAATTAAATTCCAATGTAAAAGAACGAAAAAGTATTTAAAAAATTGTTTTTTACTTAATGGCGTCGGGGATCTATCAGAAATTACTTTTATGTCGAGCGTTTTTAAATTTTCACTTTTATTTCATAGTTTTTTCTACTATTTTAACTAGTTAGTTATCTATTTCTTGTCTATTTCAATGAATCTATAGACGATAACCTATGCTATGAGTTGTGAGGTATCCCGCAGATTCCAGGTGATGCTGCAGCATCAGCCCATGGTTACAATATTCTTTTAATATTATTGAATGTATGATACTAAATTTTGAATCAGACAGACCTGTGTTGATGAAGATCAACTAAAAAATACCTGGTAATCTTCAAACAACTAAACAAAATTCCATGAATCTTAGCTAAGAACTCTCTCGATTAAGTCACAATTGAAAAAATCGATTTATCTATTACGATGCTACAAACAGACACACAGATACACACTTTAAAATTATAAAACCCTTGATTTTATCGAGGGTTAAAAAAGATAGTATTTATCAGACCGTACTTTACTTTTAGGCCTTCAGATAAATTGCTCTTGAGCACTGTTGATGTTTGTAAATTATATTAGATTATGTGGATACAATGCCAGGAAAGTTTAAAATAAAACAAAAACTAAATTAAAATTAAATTGTGTGAGTAAACAAAATAATTAATTATGCAACCAAGGTTATTTTATTCACGTCAACCTCAGTTTTTGCTTATTTTAATTACGAAAATATAATTTTTTTTCGTTTTAATTTTATATTAGCCACTTCCTAAGGATTCTTAGCTCTGTCCTGATTTTAATTACTCCCGCACACTCGCAGTACCTTTATGTGATTTATTTGTTGAAGAGCAAGTTATATTCATTTTTAATTGCACTCTTTGATGTACAATTGCGGTGTGTTTATGTTAATAAGCCAATTATGCGAAGCGAATTATTTTCTAATTAAACACGGGTTAGAGATGTACTGTTTTTGAAATGTAATTGCAATTGTTTCATTATCTGGTAATTGTTTATTCAGGGTTGTTTTTGAAATACTAATGACCCAGGGATTATTCCTGTGCTAAAAGTTTTATTTAAAAGGTCAACTTAGAAAATAAATAAAAAAACGTTTTCCTATATTTTAATGACCCGGCTAAACACTTTTTAGGTAAATCTTAAGTAAAATCTTAAGTAATAAAGTTTTGCAAATACGCCTAAGTTTCTGCCTACTACATGCCGACTAATTTCTCGACCTAATAATAGGGTGGCGCTAGTGTCGGAAACACGTCCTGGTGTAGGGATGTGAAAAGGAATTTAAGTCGATGAACGTTTGTGTCGATATCGATAAAAAAAAGCGTCTAATCAAGCTATACCTAGACATACTTTAGCTACGCCTACGTACAGTCTGGTACATGTGAGCAATTTAATTAATTTTCGTTCTGTCTGATAATAAATAACAGTGTAGCTGAATATTTATAAATTTTAAAACTTTTTAAATATTAAAAATAAGTAATTTACTAACAGCATAGTTAAATGATTGGTGACGGCTTCATCATCGAGATAACTAAGTAGACGGGGTCAAGATCCTCAACCGCTGAGGGACTGTCTTCGGAGGAGGAGGAGGATAGTTAGAATAAATGACCGTTTTTGCCACACCTTGTAACTAGAACACCATTTTCTCGACTCTATCATATTACCATTAAATTCTGTTATTAATTTACCCAGTTTTGGTACATTCCTTTTTATTTAATATTTTGTACAGACAACAGCACGTCAACCTTCCACAAAACGTCAAAATTTCTCAATTGATATTGATCTCTACTCGTTGTACTTAAGGTTGAAAATCAATTCAATGACCTTTAACTTTTCGGGTAGGTTAACCTGCCGTTGTCTATACAGTGTTTTTTTTAAAATCAATGTGAACTTTAGTCATGTCATACTATGACATGACATGAATGTCACACCGTTTTCTAGTTCCTGACAAAATACGGATTAGATTGACTCAACTAGATACCATAATTATTGCATACCATACATAGTAGATTAAATTCATATTAGAAGTTAATGATATTTTTTTTGTATAATTAATCGAAGTTATAGAGCAATACAGTAAAAGGCTAATATGTAATTATGTTAACTGACTACAAGAAAACACTATTAATAATAGTGATGCCCTCATCATTCCCGTTAAGCGCTCACCTATAAAGTGTTTCGACAATAACCGTAGATGGGATGTCGGCAGCACGCTGTAGTGACGTGCATTTAAATTATCGAACACGGAAGGTAGACAAAGGGGTCGTTGAAGAATCCTGAGCGATATCCGTCGTGTCGCGCACACTGCACGCTCCTGTGCATTTTGATAGGGATGGGACAGGTTATCAAGATTTAAATTTTTTGAAGTACCTTTTTTGAAGGGTAAAAACTTGGGACGTGTAAAAGTTATTTATATTATTGCCTATTTGCAAAAATAAAACGATTTCATTATGTTATTGGTTTTATTACTTTGTATTAGTTATAGGAGGTATATTAATGTTTTTTTTTTATATTCAATTACTTTATAAATGTCATTTTAACAAACCAAAGTATCAAAAGGAGTATGAGAAATATAAGAACATCTTGTAGTAATATTTTGCTTTCAACAACTTAAGCGTCCTAGCAAGTGAAGTAAAGTACGCTAAAATTATTTAATTTATTTTTAAAGTCAAGTAAAACTTATACGAGTAGTTCCCAAAAATCATTAAACAAGTTTAGTGCGATATAGGTGTTAGTATTTATCGATAATCTCGACAAATCGGATAACATCCCTAACCCTTCAGAACACGACAAAAATAAGACCACGCAACAGGCGGCTGCGGTTTCTGTTTTGTTTGCCTGAACGATCAGGCACGAACTCGAGGTAGCTTTCATTTTGTTAAAATACCCTCATTTTAAGCTTTGATACTTTGTTTCATTCCGGTTGGGTTGAATTTGGACATTTCTAAGTATGTGTTTTAAATCCGTGTGTCTAATTAGGGTCTTAAAAATCCACATGAGTTCACACAAAATGATGAGGATAAATTAATTAATTGTGTCATCAATCACAATAATTATCTAGCGTATATTACTTACTAGCGACTTGCAACGGTTTTTCATGGATACTAACTTTTAAATAATCTTTTTGTGATCACCGCTGCACCGCATCAAAATCCCTTCAATAGTTTTAAAAATTGGCGTAAGTATATGACGCTTAACTCCAAATACTCAAAACCTATTAGAGGCTGATTCTGGTGCTAAAATACAACACAAAATCACGTGACCAAAAAGTTTATTTATTAACTAGACACTATCCGAAAAAATATATAAAAATAACAAAGACAGACGAAACTATAATTCTAGAAAAAAAATTACTGAAAACAAATAGAAAAAGTATTACAAAGAAAACGTAAAACGGTATGCGCATCGAGCACATACCCTATAGAGTAGCAATACGAACAACATCTTTCTCCGAAACTAGTAAGTGATATTTCACTTACATTTAGTAGGTATTGAATGATAACTGTCAACACTCGCCTATGCAAAAACAGTACAGATACAGATTATAAAATGGCGGAAAATTCTATCAAACAAATCATATGACATTTCTACTCTATAAGATATGTGATTCATGGGTCAGAGTTATGACGAGGTGTCTAAACATTGACAGCAGCGCATGTGTGCTACAGAAGAAGTCATCAATTATAATTTAAAAAGTACCTATATTAATTGATTAGTGATGACAACATCTATTATGCATTACATGCATCGTCATAATACCCCAAATCCCTATCCACATCGATTAACCCAAATTACGCTAGCGTCAATATTTGTAGAGCCGTTAACTGCGTGATCCTCGGGAAAACATTTGCGTTACGCTTTTTGGGGTTACGCGTTTCAAATTATTTATAACTAGCTGTCCCGGCAAACTTGGTACCGCCGGCGCCTTTTTTCAATTTTTGTTTTGTAAATTTTCCGATTTTTTAATACTTATTCTGCTATTCGGGGCGGAGACGAATTCAACAAATCAAAGATCATAAAAATCGGTTCAGCCGTTCTTGACTTATAAATGGTGTAACTAACCCGACTCTGTTTTGTATATACAGATATAGATTTAGATTTAGCTATTACTGCAGGTTCAACTTCCTCAACAAGAAAAGCTGCAATAGAAAAATTATTCCTCATGGTTCTGCCCCCCTAGCATACCCATCAAAAAACGATATGATATGATACGCTTAAGCGATATATCGACATCAACTAAAAATATGATAGATGGCCATATCTATGCCATTTTGAATTTTTATCGAAACAGGGATCATAAAATGTGACGTCATCGGCACGGCGATTTAACAAGGCGGCTATATCTATCATATTTTTACAGTTAGTGTCGATATATCGCTATATCATATCATATCGCGTTTTGGTGCTCATGCTAAGGCTGCTGTCATGCTGCTGTATTAGTGGTTAAGGAATTACGTTTACTGTTAGTCGTCATGTCAGACATATCAGTATCTGACATTTGACGACCTCTGTAGCCGAGAGGCGAGTACCGGCGACTTGGCGTCGCCATCACTGAGCAGTGGTAGCGCAGGGGTCCAAGGATTTAAAGTCTTGCCTCACAGCCGTGGATTGTAACTCTAGTGAGTTAGCATACCACAGCACGTCGTCATCATCATCAATTCAGTCATAGGCCTCTCCCAATGACTTTCAATTGGGAAGAAGGCCGGTTGAAAGCGGCATACATCCAGCGGCTTCCACCTTGTGGGTGTCCACCCACAAGGTGGATAGACGACCTGGTATAGGTACCAGGCGTAGGACGTCCGTCCTACAATGCGCTTGCCGGTACGTGGCTCCATTCTAGAACATTTCTGGCCCACCGGCCTCTCTAAACCATGAGCCTCATAAAAAACTCAAGGTAGTACAGCTTGCTATAAAAAAAGCTAGGTGTTCATTTCCGTGATCGAATCAGAAATGAGTAGGTCCGTAAACAAACAAAAGTCGCTGTCATAACCCAACGGATTAGTAAGCTAAAGTGGCACTGGGCACATAGCACGTAGAACTGATCACAGAACGTAACTCTAGATTATTTAGAAGCTATGTACGGATTTATACAATTTGACGGTCCATAAACCATCTAAAACATCTAAATCTAACATGAAAATTAATATGTTTGTCGAACAAACGATTCTTGTAACCGGAGCTTATGTTGTCCCAAAGTTACGGCAAAAGACCTAATCAGCCGTAAAAGCAAAGACAAACCGACAGTGTGTATTATGTTATATTTTACTTGGTAAGCGTTGGTTGCATTTTTAGGCATGGGTTCTGTACCGTGTGTTTACAAAAGATACAAACTGTCTTTTATTGCACCTAAGGCTCGGATTATTCATCCGGAATTTGTCAGAATCCGTTAAAAAAACGGCCTCCGGCACCGGATCGTGTGTAGTCGATTCACAAAAATTTCATATATTTGCTTGAGCGACGGCTTGAATCCGGGCTTGTCCGGAGCCGTTTTTAACGGGTTCTAAAGAATTCCGGGTGCATGTAGTCCGAGCCTAAGGGTTGAAAGATGAGTCTGACTATATGAGACGAGATGAGTCTGCCTGAGACTAACTTAATGCCTTCCAAAGCATTGATATAAGTACTAGTGATAAATGTCAGTAAATATAGTCGGAATGGTCACCCATCCACTTACAACCGCGGCGTGGGTTGCCTAACTTTGGTAATCACTACTATAGCGCTGCCGCCACTGAGCTATAAAGCATCTCTTTGCAAGGGATGGAATTTGCGGCCGGCTTTATTGCCTGGTACAGACAACAGCTCGTCAACCTACCACAAAACGTCAAATTTTCTCAAATAATAGATAGATAGATAGATAGATACTCTTTATTGTACACCACACAAAAGAAACAAATCACAGGAAAGTAAATACATTATGAATAGCACAATTTAGGAGGTCTTATCGCTGGAAGCGATCTCTTCCAGACAACCTTCAGGTAGAGGAAAGTTAAATTAATATTGAGAGAAGGGAGGCGGTGAAGAGTTCCAAAACAAACAACAACAACAACAAATCCAAAAAATTAACAAAGTAATGAAATAAAATAAAATAAGAACAAACAAAAATAAAATACATACTTCCTAGTACATGTACATAGTAAAATACTTATATAAATACAGACATAATATGAATACATACTTAATGAAAAAGAATCTAGTTACCAAGATGTAGGAAAAATGGTTAAATAAATAAAGTAGAAGAAAAATAGACAGGAGAAAACTACAATGAAAGGAGATAGGTTTTAAGACTAGTTTTGAAACTGTGAAGCGATTCAGATTCTCGGATAGACAATGGCAAGGAGTTCCATAGGCGGATGGATTGCACAGTGAAGGACTGGGAATAGGTTTGAGAAGAATGGAGTGGAAAAACGAGGATAATATTGATCTCTACGCGACTGACTTAAAGTAGAAAATGACCTGTAACTTTTTGAGTAGGTTGACCTGCCGTTGACTATACAGAGACCTACCTTAATTCGAGACAATGATAATTTTTGTGTCGTTGAGCCCATATTTCAATATGGATCTCATGTAAGTTGATATTCTTGTTTAAATACGTTTTAGTAATATTTAAACTTCCGCCTTCAAAGACCCCAAGGAATATGAACGCAGACACAAGACCACACACGGCCGCGCCCCGCGGCGACCAGCCTTTACGACTCGTATTAACCGCATCCGTAATGATTTAGCATTTTTATGTGTTTACATTGGACGATTTTAAAATTAACCCGCGTTTTATCACTTGTGAAGTGATTGGATGAGTAATGAATGTTGCTTTTTTAAGATGGCAGAAGCTGGGTTAAATGTTTTCGACGGTTGCACATTAAATATGTCAATGTTTTTTTGTTATAACGGTCCTGTTGGAGTAACGGTAGTAGAAACAATTCGCCTTAAATGTTGTAGGTTCGAATCCCGGTACATGATGTATTTAAAATGCAAATTACTGCAAATAAATAAAAAAACTGATCATGTGTGAGCCGCGATTGTGCTAAGGATCGTGAATATAATGAAAAACGATGGCACCAACGATATTAAGTCAAATTATGTCAAAATAATTACTAACTAATAACTTACTAATATTTTAAATGCGAAATTTTGTTACCTAATCACGCCAGAACGGCTGAACGGATCTACATGAAATTTGGCACAGTAATATATTATAGCCTAGAATAGACGATAGGATACTTTTTATCCCGGTAAAAGACGGTTGCTAAGGGATACAAGATACCTGTCATTATAGATGGAACTTGTTACCGTTAAATGTCAGTTAAGTAAACAAATTTGTTCAGTTAGAAAAAAAAATGTAACTTCGTGCGTGTGATTTGACTAAGTAACTGTGGTTTTAACTTTAACAAAGACCGCGCGAACGGAGTCGCGGACAACAGCTAGTGACTAAATGAAAATGCAAGTGTACTGTTGAATGACACAAACATGTAATAACAATATCCATGAGATACATTGTTTCACCATAATTATTTTGCCACTATACAAACTTGTGTAGATACAAGATAATAACCTAACAATTTTGCCGTGATGACGTCACACGCAAGATTACCGCCAAAGTCAATATTGGTTTAGTTAATAACTTACCCTGTAAACATCCCTAGTAATAAACCAACCTATTTTCACTCTTAACTAATTAAAATAGAGTCAATTTTCCAATATCTGGCTGGGTAACACGTGGAGTAGTTGCATGCGCCAAACCATCTTCGACTTTAAATGTAAAACGTTTTAAGTTCAATTACAATTTGTGAAGGGATTTGAATGGTAGAGTGAAATTTTAGCTAAGCTTTAAGCAAATATGTTCCTTAAATGTTGTCGAATAAGGTTCAAAACTCAATGCTTTAGAAATTGTTGAATGCAACATTGGCGTTTAAAATAATAACTTTTGTCAAGGGTTATTCCATTGACTGTATGAAGTTGAAGTTACTTTGAACTGGTTAAAACTGTATATAACCGGCCAATACTAGTAAAGTTAGATATCGTAGCTTTATAAAGACATGTAACTAGTTATTAACCGCTCCAGTGGTATTTAAAAAACTATATTACTTGTTGGTTTTTTATGTGTGGGTAGGATGAAAACTATCCAACTATCCTATGCCCTTTTGTGAACTTTCCAGACTATGTGTAGTAAACTTTAAGAGTTGATTTTGAAGTTTAGTTCTGAAATACTCATAGACATAATTCTTTTATTTATGTAACAGTTCTACGTGCTATGTGCCCCGCCCACTGCCACTTCAGCTTGCTAATCCGTTGGGCTAAGTCAGCGACTTTTGTTTGCCTTTTGATTTCCCAAGGAAACATCGAGCATAGCCCTTTTCATAGCACGCTGTGTGACATTGAGCTTTCTTATGAGGCCCATAGTGAGAGGCCACGATTCAGTTCCATATGTCATCACTGGTAACACACATTGGTTGTAGACTCTCGTATCTTTAGGCACTGAGGTATTTTCGACAAAGTTTTGATGCCTTGTCCAAAATAAATGCATCTCTTTCTGAAACATCAACTGTAACTCCTCTCTCTATCTATGCCACTGCAACGTGAATGGGGAATAAGCATGTTTTTTTATTTGGTCCTACAATAAATAAATAGTACATAATTTTAATTATAATTAATAAAACTTTAAGAATTTTCGAAAAATATTGATTACTTACAGCCCATTAAAGTCGCGTGTCCTAGTCCCATTAAAGTAGACAAGGAGATCCTATATGTACCGTGACGTTACATTACTCGTCCGCCATACATTTTTCATAGTAAAAGTTGTTTTAGAAAGAGATAGGTATACCTTAATTTCTAATTACTATATTACGGTTATTTTTTAATTAAAATCAATTTTGTTTTCACTGTTAGCACTATAATTTCATATATTTTCTTATAAATATAGTAAAAACCATATATTTTTTTCATGCATATTCCCTATTGATATTACTGTATTTGTAACCAATGTTATGTTTCTACTCGTATACAAAAATCTATCAAATTCTACTAATGCTGCTTCTGACTGCACGTGACTGTGTATTTATGTATTTAAATATTTTCCCCTAACGTGCTATGGAGAGAGCTATGCTTGGCGTTTTTCTGGGAATTCAGAAATAAGGATATCCGTAAAAGAACCAGTCAGTTTTAATTTTTTAATTGCAAACCTTAAGTGGTAATAGGCAGGCCACATTACTCGCATAACTGATAACCATTGGATAAGAAAGGTTCTCGAGTGTGTGTGACCACGAACTAGAAGACGCAGCGTGGGCAGGCATCCCACCCGATAGACTGACGACCCAGTGAAGGTTCCGGGCAACCTATAGATGCAGACAGCCCCCCCCCCCCCCCTTTAGCATGATATGATATAGCGACATATCGACACTAACTGTAAAAATATGCTCATGTTATTGCAAAGGGGTGCCAAATCTTTAGGAGTGGCTCAGAATCAGTAACTTAATCGAACTATACAAAAAACAAATATATTTTTATACATTTAATTATTCCTATCCGCTCTTGAAAATCGTATGCGTGGATAATTTAACTCATTCATTAAAAAATTCACCCTATCTGCACTGTGTAAGGTCCTTGTGGGCTCGCTGTACCTACGCCTCTGATGAATTACCGCGCGGCTTTCGTAGTCTCTCTATTGACTTATTTTTCGGAAAAAATTTTTTTCTCGTAACACGATTATTAAAAATAATAACGATGAAGACGCTCCTCCATATTGTTTCCTAGATCTTATTTTTTAAATATGGCACCCCTTTGCAATTTAACCCTGTGGCGGACTTCCAAAGGCTGATAAATAAATAAATATAAATAAATAAATCATTTATTTGCCAGAATATGGTTCAATACAAAGATGAAAGATATTGTTTTTTCCAACATATTCTATCGCAATGCGACGTGCAAATGTTAATTTTTATCATACAATTAATGTCAATAATTTCAGTACAAATTAGAATTATCAATAGTGTCAAATATTATCAGTCAGGAATTCATTAATAGTATAATACATTTTCTCTTTTAAAAAAATTAAATAAATAGTTCTTAAATTTTGTAAATGTCAATGTTTTCAAGTTAACTGGAAGTTTATTAAATATTTGTATAGACATACAGTACACTTTTCTTGAATAAAGAACTAATCTTTGTGATGGAATAGTCAAATTATCAACTCTTCTACCCCTATATCCCGATTTATTTTTGTTTATTTCAAAAAGATGGAGATATTTTTTTACAAAAATACTAATCTCAAAAATGTATAGGCAAGGAAGGGGCAAAATATTTAAAGACTTGAACAGGGGCTTACAGCTGTCTAAATAATGAGCACCACAGATCGCTCTGACACATTTCTTTTGGGCTTTAAAAGCTCTGGGCATATCTACCGAGTTTCCCCATAAAATGAGACCATATCGTAACACGGATGAGACATATCCATGGTATGCCATGACTGCCGCATCCTTAGATGCTACTTGTCTTACTCGGTTAAGAGCATAAACGAACCTATCTATTTTGTTTATTACAGAGTCAATATGATATTTCCAATTACATAAATAATCTATTGTCAAACCTAAAAATTTCGTAGAATTAATATTGTCAACCTTACAACTATTATAACTTATGTCAATTTTTGCGTTATTATTGGATTTTGCTTCAAATTTAATATATTTGGTTTTATTAACATTGAGATTCAAATTGTTGCATTCTAGCCACTTAATAATTTTAATCAAATTAACATTTGCAATGTGAGCCAACTCTTCTTTATTTTTACTTTTGACGATAAGAGTGGTATCATCCGCAAAAAGTATGCATCGTTGATCAGTAACATTCGGCAAATCATTTATGTATAGTAGGAACAGTAGTGGTCCCAGTACACTGCCTTGAGGAACGCCACAACGATTACCGCAGTAGCTAGATGTATATGTGTTCCTAACATTTTTAGATAGCCGCGAGATTTGGACACACTGTTGTCGATCCGATAAATAGCTTTTTATCCAAGATAAAGCATTACCCCTTATACCATACCGGTCTAATTTATTAAGGAGTACTTTATGAGAAACAAAGTCAAATGCTTTGCTCATATCTAAAAATATGGCTAGTGTGTGCATTGCTTGATTTAAGTTTTGTGTCACTTCCTTAACCAAATGAAAACAAGCAAGAGTCGTTGAGCTGTTCTTCCGAAACCCAAACTGTTCCTTAATTAGCAAGTTTTCCATTGTAATAAATGATGTGATTTTATTGTGCATCACTTTTTCAAATATTTTTGATATAATGGGAATCAGAGTGATAGGTCGGTAATTATTTAGTTCGTCATGGGGCCCATTCTTATGCAAGGGTTTCACAATTGACTGTTTTAATCTAGTAGGAAACTGCCCCTGCACAAGTGAGATATTTATTAAATGAGCCAAGGAGTTTGAGATAAAAGCAGCACATTTTTTAATAATGTCAGTGTTAATGTTATCATAGCCTGTTGATTTGGTGTTTTTGAGTTCTTTAATTATTTTATATACATCGTTTTCGTTGATGGGGGTTAAAAATATACTATTTGAATGGAAGGGTATATTCTGTGTTGCATCTCTGAGTTGCGTTTCATTGTCATTTTGGGATTTGTTTGTCATATTTATATAAAATTTATTAAATTCGTTACATATTTCATTGGGATTTTCAATTATATTATTATCAATAAGTTTGATTTTTCGGATGTCTTTCTTAGAATCTATATTTTGTATATATTTTTTTAATATGTCCCATGACGTTTTGCAGGTATTTTTTGAATTTGCAATGTAACGTATATTTGTATGTTTCTGTGCTTGAAGTATACATTTTTTTAATATGCTAGTATAGCATTGGTAGCGCTTTTTTGCTATGTTTTTATTTGATGAGGACAATCGGTACTTCAGGTATAGCTGCCTTTTATGAATGCTACAACGTTTAATACCTTTCGTAAGCCAATTGTTTTTTAGGGGTTTGTTAACTATTTTTACTTTTATCAGTGGGAAACACAGGTTATAGAATAGAATGATGAGGTCATGGAAGCTTTCAAAAGCTTTGTTAATGTCAATCTCTTGAAGAACCTCATTGAACGACAGTGCTGATATGCAGTCAATAAATTTCTTCATATTTTCCTTGCACATATCACGCCTATACTCAAACCAATACTTTACTTTCTGCTCGTACTTGAGGTTTGTTTCTAGATCAAACGTTATACTTTGACCGGTTTCATGGTCCGATAAACATAAATAATGTATTTTCGGATCAATGTTTAAGTTTAGATTGCTAGTGATCAGGTCCAGACATGCATTTTTGCGGGTGGGATAATTAATATGATTTTTAATGTTATAGTTACTTAACAAGCTATCCAAGTCCCCACTATGCTTGCTATTTTTCAGCATATCAATATTCCAGTCTCCGCATAGTATAATTTTTTTGTTACGCTTTTTTGATAACATACACAGAAGAGACTGTAATTGCTCAAAGAAAATATCTAAATTAGAATTCGGTGTTCTATAAATGCATGCTATTATGAGATTATATTGCAAAACTTCTACTGCACAACATTCAAATGAGTAAGTTAAGGCCTGAGCAATATTAATTCTTTTGTAGTCTAATCTGATGATGAGAATGTCATCATCATTATTTCAGCCATAGGACGACTTAACATAGGCCTCCCCCAATGCCTTCCAGATTGGCCGGTCGAAAGCGGCCTGCGTCCAGCGGCTTCCAGCAACCTTTACCAGGTCGTCTGGCCACCTTGTGGGCGGACGTCTTACGCTGCGCTTGCCGGTACGTGGCCTCCATTCTATAACCTTTCTGCCTCATCGGCCGTCATTTACGTACTGTGATGATAATGTAATAAAATAAAAACCTTTTATTTTTCTTATGGAATCGAACCGGTATCCCATAAGTGCAATTGTGCATTCCAATTCACCAGAGAATCAGTTCAGGTTTTCATTTAAATACAAGATGCACTGCCTTTTTATTTAATGCTCATGTCAAAAACAACCTTCATATATCAAGTAAAACACACGCAAAAATTAATACTTGCCCCATGGGGGTCAAAAATAAACCTACCTTAATATTTCATTAATATTATTTGTACAGGTTTTGAGAAATATTCTGCATTCAATTTAGGACTTTATGATTTTGACTTAAGAACACCTATACATCACTGGTCGTAATTGTACAGTCGAGGTCGAAAATATGTGTACGTTTGTGACAGATGTTAACTTTACAAAAGAATGAGGTTGTTGAACTTGTATTGAATAACTTCACATATTTTGGAGTTGACTGTACATGTCAGAAAACTTATTTTGAGACGCGAAGTAACGAAGAACTTCGAGTACGAAGATAATAAATATCGTAAACGTTACCATACCATGTATGGTAGGTATAGTACTTTTTATTTTATTTTGTTTTAGGGTTCCGCCGTACTACAAAAGAAATAGAGGAACCCGATAGGATCACTTCGTTGTCCATCTGTCTGCCTGTCTGTCTGTCAAGACTCTTTTCGTTGGGAACGCGTATAGGTGTCATGTTGAAATTAATATCAAATTCTCAGGAGTTGAGGGGTCTTGGAGCTGTGAAAAAAACAAACTTCAATTTCAACACAATTAAAAAATATGGCCGATTCTGCAACATATTTTAACACCCGCAAGGGAATCAAAACCGATAGAGTACTTCCTGCTAAACTAGAATTATGAAATTTCTCAAAAAGCAAAGATTAAAGTTCGAAAACCAATAATTTTTCCTTAACAAACTCGTAAAAAATGGTCAAAATCTTCAAGACTCGGTTTCTATTATGGACGAACTATTGACATACCTACAAGTTTGGACAGAACCCTCAGTGCAAGTCTGACTTGCACAAAGCGGTTTTTTAAATACTAATTGTTTTTTTTCCGAGTCGCTAGGCGATCAAGTTGTATCAATTTTTTGTTTACCCTATCAGAACAGTACCTGATTTACCTTGAACGCAGAAGGTCTCGGTTTGGATTAATTTAGGATACGAACTGACTGGTAGTGGTGGGAGACGCCCCTGGAAAAGTTCATTGAGTGGTACCACACTGTGGCAGCCACAGTAACATGAGGATTTTAATTCCTTACTTGGAGACCAAAAACTATAAGGATAACTTGTGTATAAGCCACTGGGTGGGACAGCTTGCACTGAAGCACTAAATATATCTGCGAAGACCAGTAAAGAAGAACCATTATATCAAAATCAATCTTCCATTTTATTTATTAAACAGTCATCGCTATGCAAAAAATCTTAAATTCTAGACTCACGCACCAGTCAAGCTATACATTACCATTATAACCTGAACTCTCATTATAAGTACCGCCTGTGCAGTGAAAGTTTGGTTTATTCTGGCAGTTTATAGCTTGACTGGTAGTGCGCGTACGCAGCGGTCATGTCAATTAGCGTTCTGGTTGAATTATTGTATCGTCGCACGCGATTGAGGATTTGATGCCCGACCGGGTCGTTTGTATGTTAATATATGTTTGGATTTTTAAGTAGGAGTTAAATTTATGAGTCAATTTAGTACAAATTATATTGGATGCGTATTGTTTTTAAAAAATGGTTGTAAAAGGCTGACCGCCTTAAAATGCATAAGGTTTAAGAACACTTTTTATCCTTTTCTCGCGTCTCCATCTGCCTGTTTTTCGGTTTGTTACTGAAAAGCTTTGGTGCACACTACGCAGAAACTATTATTAGCGTCCAATTATTGCTGATCGATCAGATACATTTAAAGAAAAACATTTATCTGTTCGATAAAAATTGCAAACGAAGGAAGCCATTCAAATCCCTAAATTCGGATTGCATTTAGGGATTTGAATTGCATCCTTCCTCCCTGCATTCTAATCATTACTGTTCTATCCAAAATATCCATCGCCTTCTAACTTTTTTACAAACTTATTCATGTAACCTAATCTATGTCAAGCTGTCAACATAGAGTATCGAATAGTTTTTCCCCCAACTCACCATAGACCGTCAGAGACCATTGCCCGTCTCACGATACGATCTTAATGCGGCCTGGGACGTCAGCGGTTGGCCTTACGCCAGCCACCTATCGCACTCATCTGTACCAAAGCTCGGAAAGATCAACCAGTTCATTTGGAACAGTCTCAAGAATACTTCTCCCTGTTGTTTTAATGCAGTGGTACTAGAACCTAAAGTTTTAGAACTCCTACAATACATAGGATGAACCTAACTCTAACGACGCCAAGCAAAAATTTTCTGCTAAAGAATGACGTCCAAGTAAACAAGAGAAAACCCTATCAATGACTTTATCTCGCCTCCGAGAACAAGCTGGTTTTATGGGGGCTGTTTGTGAGCGTATCGCAGAAAGTAGCTGGTGATTTGAGCTCCGGAGGCCATTCTTGAACTTTTTACTGTACCGACAAACGTATCATTTAAATTGTAACGCCTATTTGCTAAAGAGCGCCCCTCACCCAGCTTCTGCCAGCAGTCATTACGAGATCATCTGTTTTACAAAACAAACGCCCTGGCCGAAGCCGATTGCTGGCCGAAGCTAGATGGGGAAGACAGATGATTGAGTATAATGACGCGCGTTGGAGAAGTCTTTGTTTAGTAGTGCAGAGCTATAAACTAATAATGATGATGATGATGAATCCTAAAATGTCAAGTTATGTTAACTGGGATCGAAAATACTGAGGTTAATTCCCTACATATCTTTCGATAAATCTTATTGGTTGTTAGTAACTAAAATCTAAACATTTACGATGCTATCATGCCTGCAGAGGGAATTACATTATCATCATTATCGTCAGCCTTGGGATGTCCACTGGTGGACATAGGCCTCCCTCAACCTTGGCTAGGTCATCAGCCCACCGGGTTGAAGTTGAAGGCCTGCAAGCAGCGTCTTCCAGTTCGTGGTCGCCACTTAGAAACCTGTCTCCCCTAACGGTTGTCAGCAACACTGCGAGTGATGTTACCAGCCTATTGCCATTTAAAATTTGCCATTGCGAGTTTGATGCGGAAGAGTAACAAGTTCCTCCAAGGCGTGACATGTCGCTAATATTCGTTTGTATAGGTTAGCTGATATTTTTACGATGTGGCCACTTAATAGACTTCGTTCGTCTAACATTACCTTATTTAGCACTGAAGTTTTATCTTGGCTCTGGACCACCTGCACCGAAGACGTTAAATGTAAAAGCAATGAGCAATTTCATGCGACTTTTATTTATGAGTAACATCATAGAAAGTACAAGTTTTACTGTTAGATATTAAAATTTTCTTTGTTGTATTCAATGTGCATGCTAACGCTGCGCTGCGTTACAATCCGTTCAAAAAATATTATTATACTGTTAAAGACTACTTACATGACAAATGTCTGTATTTAGATACTGCCCTCAGTCTCATACAAAAAGGATATCTACCTTGTTTTTTCCTCATTTGTACTATTTTGCTTTTGTGATGAATCGTGATTAGTGATGATAAATTAAGTTTTTATTTTATTTACTATGATTGCTCTGCCATGCCGTAGGGCACACCCCTATGCTGCGTTTGCCAAATCGTGGTCTCCAATCAAAAACATTTTTTCCATCGGTTATCGGTTCTACGGAAAATCTGACCAGCTCATAGCCACTTTAGCATCTGCTTGCTTGCATAGCCTTTGAATGTCGATAAAATATAACATGTCAAACAATACAGATTTTTCGCATAGATTGTGTAATTTATTAGTGTAAATGGCTTCTGCTCGCAAGAAGATCGCGACTACAGGTTTCTCTGAAGCTTAAACCGTTCACTCATATATGTTTCTTATAATGAAATAATCTCATAAACCCAACATACGCAATTAGCCTCAACAAGTGAGTTGATCGAGCGGGCACAGGATTCCACGCGACGTTGATCGATTGGCGGCCCTTTGAAGCTCACAGTGCTGTACCTATTCGGATATCAAAGGTGTCTGTTACAGCAGTTCTGACAATGCGAATAATAATAATTAAGGTATTGTGTAAATGTAGGTACCATTGTAAATCTTTGTGTATTTTATGCAGATTTTATATAGGAGGAAGGTAAGAGTGTTTCTAGTCCTGCTGGCCTTCTACTTTTGAACCATGAATCGGTTAGATTGGAGTTGCATTGAGATAAAAGCAAACTGATAAAACTTTATTGAGCCTGATCCTCGACTATTCTTTTCCATCCGTTGCCAGCAGCTTTCTCATCATCTCGCCACAAGGGCACGGGCAAGGGCATCGGTTCTACAGCAAATGTAAACAGCCCACTGCCACTTGAATATCTTCTGAGCTATATCGACTTCAGTTTTCTGGACCTCATTTCTCAGATCTTAAGAGAGAAAATATTTTAGATCATCTGTGCTTTGGAAGGCATGTTAAAAGTTGGCTTCGGCCAATATTAGTACTAGTCATAAAGCCTAGTCAAAGGCCTTACATCTGACAGTAAGATTTAGTCACCGGCCTCACAACACCGCTCTACCAATCCGCACTGGTGTGGTGGTGAGGCCTGTACTCAACAGTGGGACGTATATGGGCATATTTTACTTTATCTCCCAGCACACTAAACCCGAGCCAGTTCAGTGAAATTTGTTTTCTGGTGTTGCACCCAAACCGGTGATCGTACCAGAGACCTCTTCAACGCGAACTACGCCATCACGACAATGGGGTCGGCATATAAATTGTCATTTACTCTAACTGTTGTAACAGAAACGGTAATACGGTGTCATTAAGCTGGCTAGGGCCAGCCGCGCGGTTTTGGCCCACTTGGAGGCTAGCCAGCCGTATTTGGCACGAGGGTCCCACAGATTTCTGTTTATGTCCAATTTTGCTATACGCTATTAGAATTCAGACTTGTATTGGTAACGTCAATCTGGTCGATGCCATACGATTGGTTTGTTTGATTGAGTTTATAATTTTTCTGTTACGGTACTGAAACAAATAGGCATTTAAGGATTGAATAGTCGTTCCGTCGTTTTATTCAGAAAAATATGTCAAGCTTAGCCGACTTCCGCCCAAAAAACTTTGTAAGCGTAGAAATATATTTAATAGAGGTTTTTGTTTAATACATTTTATCTGTGTAATAAATCGCACACCTAGATAAAGAGTATCACAACTTGAAATAATACAAAATCGAGTTATTGCGATTATCGGAATGTGTGTAGAATCTACATTAACTCCAAAGACACCCGTGTACTTGAGACGTGCTACCCCTTAATTTAATCTCATACTACATTAACTACATGAATTTCAAAGAGACATTTATTTTGTGTTGTGCCGTCGCGTATTTCGAGTTACTACATATCTTTTTTTAATTAGCCATTCCTGTCCCACTTCTGGGCAAAGGCCTCTATAACTAGGTATGCGAAAGGTCGTGCTTGCCTCGGTGTTTAATACGTCAGCTCGTCATAGCTGCGTGACGTGTTGAAAAGATATTACAGTTTTCCAAAAATAGCTCTTAGTAAGCTTTTTAATTTAATTGGTTAAAGAAGAATTCAAAGCTGCATGTTACAAAAGCTTGTGGTAATTGCGACCGAAACAAAAGTGCAGCAAGACTAAGTTGAGGTCGATCCGGCTTAACGCCAAGTTATAATCACTACACTAGGTTAGTAAAGCTACTGGAAGTGGTTGATAGATATAATTGATAGTTTAAGGACTGAGTTTTCGGAGCTCTCCTGGGTATTCTATAAAGAGTACGTATGTTCCAACAACACTTATTTAGATAGCACTGATAAGTCACGCCCCCCAGCCCGATGGACCAACGACTTTAGGATAATGGCTGGCAGTGGATGGATGAAAAAAGTGGGAGATCGTGTTCTTTGGGGGAAGTTTACGTCAAGCAGTGGATTTCAATAGGCTGAAATGATGATGATGAGTCAAGACGACTGGCAGAGAATGCCTCATGGTATTAAGATCCTCATATAATATTTATTTATGTTAGTTTTAAAAGTGTTTATTTTTTATTTTAAAACTTTCTGTTCGTGGTCCAAAAGCTAAGTTAGTGCCAACAAGTAGTAGTTTGGCTAAATAGGTGGTGGTATTTCAAGTGTCGTTTCCAGTAATTCTCTAATTCAGCACCCAAGTCTGCAGCAACTTATAATCAAGTAATTGGTTTAGAAAGTTCAATCTGGGAAGTTTGCCTCAAACACCGTGTTGATGGCAACGAAATTCTATTTATCCAGTTTCTAAGGGGAAACTGCGTTACTACCAAATTGGCATCGAGTATTCTAAGGGATGCTTGTAATTGAATGAGATTTTACTCATCATATTATAGTAGGTAACTATCACTGATCGTCTTCATATTTGTGTAACTATGTATTTTGCCTGTGTTGTCTTAAGTATTATAGAATTGAGTTTATGTCAAATGGATATTTATTTATTTATTCAAACTTCATTGCATAGGTGAGTACAATTGGCGGACTTAATGCTATACAACATTCTCTACCAGTCAACCTTCAGGTAATGCAGATAATGTAGTCAGTGGCAGAGGATACTGTGTGTAGTATGCTGTGCTTTATTAAGTTAAAGCCTAGAAAATATTTACTACCCTGATTGGCGAATGGCAGATAATGTCTAATTGGTATAGCATTAGGTCCACCTTTTCTACCAATCTGAGCAATAAAGTTAAAGGCAAGGAAACATAAAATAACTTAGGTATGGCATGAATCCAATCATCAATTGTCAAGTGCTAATCCTTCATACATAATGAAAAGCAACAAATCAATGTTTGCCTTTTTTGGTGATTGGTATTATACTTTTTTGGTACCATGCGAGTTTGTTTTAGAACTCAAATATTAGAGACAAATACTCATCTACAAGGTGTAACAGAACTAATGCACATCCTCGGAGAAACTGATTTTAGTTCTCAAATTCATCAACTTTTTGTATGGGACCAACATCAAAATCGCAAAAAAAAATCGGTTCTCCACACAAATCGTATGAAGACATTTAGTATGAAGATGAAGTTTTTTTAAAGATTTCAATGTTGGTTTCGTACAAAAAGTTGTTGTATATGAGCACCAGAATCAGCCCCTAAGAGGATGTGCATTAATTATGGTAAAGATGTAAACCTTGTATAGCATCACCAGTTAATTACGTAGTACCAGGGGGGTGTCACTCCGCAGTTTAGGTATATTCGGCCAGCGCGCCGTCCGAAGCGTCGTATGGCATAGGGCTGTCACTCTCAGCTCGCACGACACGCGGTCACGTCGCGCTCGCGCATACCTACTTGAAAATATTTTTTCTTCTAAGCCTAAACGTCAATATAATCCGTATAAAGGATATTGCTGTGTTTACGGATGTCTGAATAAAACGAATAGTGAATCAGAACTAACATTTTAAACCTGAAAAAAAAAACAATCAAACAATATTTAAAAATTAAGCAATTGTATTATAATTTTGTAATAAACACATTTTATTTCTTTACTCATTTTATTTTATTTTGTTAGAAATACCCAGTTAATCCCTTTACACCCGTGGGAATCGAACACACGTCATTCAGATGAATTTTTTGTTTACAGAATCAACGTTTGTAATGCATAATCTACTTATTTATCTTAAAACTAATAAAGTTACAAAAACTTCTCAAGTGACAACCCCGTGCCGTCGGGGTTCACGGTTCGCGCGCGGTTTTAAGTTTCAATTTTGCTTGCAGGCGGGTACCTCTGGCGAGTCTAGGTATATTTTTATACCTAAACCTGACTTTTGTTAGGGAGTGAACCTTCTGTACGGTAGTACTATTAGGTATTCTGTGGTAGTACGAACTTACCTGAACTTACATGACTATAATGTCATCAACCATGCATAGATTTTATTATGGTCGGATTACTAATACAACAATTAACCCAGCTTATTTATAGAACGCTAATAAATTTATACCGATAAATAAATAGCTCCGCTGACTCACTCAGTTCATGCTTTTGACAATTTGACACCTAACATTAATCCGGACTTTTGCATCAAATTTAATCCAACGACGATAAAATCTAAATAGCTCGCACGAGACGATCACGAGACGGGCTGGACTCGCGCCAAATGGGACCGTGTTCCTACAGGAACCAAGTGATCGATGGGAATAACTCCTCGTCACGGCGCCTAAGCGTAAAATTGAGGAAACGACGTCAAGAAACGTCAACATTGAGGTACATGCATCTACAAACTCACTTGGAATATAGAAAAGGACTTTATCACTTAAGTTGTTGGGTTTGAAGGCTTTCTCTACTGCTCATTAGGTTGCATATAGATCCGCGGGTAAAATGGCGGCGATATCTATCATATTTTTACAGTTGGTATCGATATATAGGTATATCATATTGTGTTTTGGTGGTCATGCTACGGGTAGGTCGTTTGTCTACCTTGTGGGTGGACGTTCTACGTTGCGCTTACCGGTACGTAGCCTCCCTTCTAGAACCTTTCTGCCCCATCGGCCGTCAGTTCTACGTGCTATGTGAATTTTATTTATTATAAGTTTTTATGAAATTGCCTGCAGATAGAACAATTTCGAGTACAATTTCAATATAGTCAGGCCGGTCGTTGTCAACATTATTTTAATCCGGAATTTCCATAAACAGTGAGTTGCGGACACAGGATGGGACGCTCTGAATATTTATGCGGGACGGGACGGGACACAGATGTGGTCCCGTTATTTCGCAACTTAGCGCGGGTTTGCGATCTTTGACGAACAGACTACTTAGGTGATAGAGATCAAGGCACCCCGTTTTATTTTTGACACAATTTTGTCAGCTTCATTTGTAACTTGTCAGAAGTAACACTTGTTAGAAGTAGACATAACCTTGAAAGTCGTTTTTAACCTACTCCTGTCGTATTTTTATTAAACTTTGCAAGTATGTGACTTAATAGAGCCATAAGGTGAAAATATAGCTTTTTCACCTATAACTTGGTTTTCGTTATTAAGTGCTGATTCAGTTGTAACTCAGTCATCAAAGTTTTAACCCACACCCGTGTGTCTTGAGTTTGAATTCCTTTGCATTACAAAACCCATTTACGGTACTATACAGCCATGGCTCAAATGGTATGGTTCGGTCTGTCCATAGGTTACGGAGAAACCCGCTCTTATGATCCTAAATAAATCTACCTTATTAGGGTTTCGTACCTGAAAAGGTAAAGGAACCTTCATAGAATCACCTCTTTGTAAGTCATTCAGTCTGTCCGTCTGCCCGTCTGCCTATCTGTCTGTGAAGACCCTTTTCATCAGGAACGCGTAGCGGTATCACGTTAAAATTAATATCAAATACTCTTGTCTACAATCCCTTGAAGCTGTGATAAAATCAAACTTGTAAAGATAAAGTTGTTTATTCCGCATTTTTGATACTAGCAAGGGAATCAAAACCTTATAAGGCCAATTTCCTGTTGACGCAGAATAATGAAATTTGGCAATGTCATATAGCACGAGTCAAAGAATAAAGACCGAAAATCGTAAATTTGTAGTTTTACATCAAAAAACAGTTTTTTAACAAACTCAGAAAAAGCGTAAAAAATACTCGAGACTCGATTACCGTTATGGACGATTTATTTACATACCTACGTTTTTAAAGAACCGACTTTCACGTAGTTGTTTATTTTATAAATTAAGGATCTTCAGTATTTTTACGGACATAGGCATATTCAAAATTACATAAATTAATTGAGTTGTCTGTGATTGTAAGTGGTCTGTGTTGACAAACTATGAAGGAAGGCTTGGGTTTGTCAAGCGGCGAAAACATGGTTTAGATTTTAGATTAAAGTAATATTATGGGAGAGTTACTGTGTTTGTGGCATTGGAAAGCCAATATTGCTGATTATGATAGTATAATAATTGCCGAAAAGTTTATAAAATAATTAAACCAACTAACGAACTAAATGCAAATGCAAATAAAAAACAACAAAAAAAACACCGACTCCAAAAGTAAGTGATTAGATGCTTAAGTATTAATTTGAATTTAGCTTTTCAGTTTTTTTTTTAAGTAGGTTTTTTTTAATAAAATTAAATAAATAATAATCATCGGTTCACATTTGTCGAAGATATTAGTTAACATAGAAGATACAAAAATCAGCTAGCGTGGTATGCAATGTTTGATGATTTTGTTATACCTAGATCATTATCAGAACTTGACCAAAATTATATGGGACCATGCTAAAAAAAAGATTTTCGTCATCACACCAATTATCTAGCCCCACACTAAGCAAAGCTTGTACTATGGCGACTAGATAACGGATAAACATACTTAAATACTTTTATAAACATCCATGACATAGGTGCAAATGCTCGTGCTCATCACACAAACATTTGCCTCTTGTTTCGAACCCGCAACCGCTGGCTTTGTATCCCGAAGCGCGAACCACTACACTAGACGGTCGTCAGCATTTCCTTTTAAACAAAAAAAGAATCATCGAAATCGGTCAACGTGGTAATTTAAGGAATGATCGCAGCTGATACCTACATAAAAAAAGAATCCAACGAATTAAGAACCTACTTTTTTTTAAGTCGGTAAAAAAACAAATCACCCGACGGGGTACCCAACTATCTTGGTCTTATCAACTAGTAGTTTGCGCAAAAAAAGAGATTTAATGTGGTTCCATAGTAAAAGTTTTTGTATTTTAACACCAGAATCAGGTCCTAAGAGTGGCTGGGTTATTTTAATTGCAACTTGTATGGCATTCTTAATTGAATGCAGATAGCAATTAGATATAGTAGATGATTTTGCTTACCCTTGGTAATTTAGTCTAATATACCCCACAGGAACAAATGTCAACCCCACATCAACGCACTTCAAGCACTTATCATGATAAAATACAGAACAATTCCATTAGACTAGCAGCGCGCTCGCGGTCCGCCTGCATTTAGTTTGTATCGTCTGTTTGCGCGATGCTCGAAAAAGCAACTTCTTAATCCGCAGACGCGGAGCGCTTCGCAAACATGGATGTCACTTACACCGAAGAGTAAAGGATATTTAGATAGGCGGTGCGAATAAGAACATTCGAACTCTTATTTGGCTGGCACCAACTCCAAACATACCTGGTTTGTTTTAGTAAATTGTATAATAGAGCCATTTCTATATAAAATACTTCATCTCAGCAGCATATCAATATGTAAGGTAACATGTGCTCGAAAAGAAGAAGACATGTTGAATTGAAAGAGTAGGGGAGGCAGAAACTCTCTTTTTGAAGTCGACTGAAAAACTCTTATCATCGTTTATTTTATATTGTCTGTTTGCGCAATGGCCGAAAAAGCAGCTTCTTAATCTTCGCTTCGCAAAATAGATGACACTCACAGCGAAGTGGCTACTTAGAATGGAGTCAGTGTGAATGAGAACATTCGAACTCTTATTTGGCTGGCACCGACTGGAAACCTTTACTGATTAGATATGTTGAAGTATGTTTGATATTTTAGTTTTTTTTTTTGAATTTTTACTTAGGGCTATTTTGATATAATATTTAAAAAAAAAAACTTCCCTTTTTCTTTTGTCTAATTTAAAGAGGGGTATTATTGGATGATGATATAAATGTTCTTTTCACTTCGGTATGATGTGCGGCCTCCAACCATGAACGGTTCCGTCTCTGTTACGGTTTCAGCTCATTCTGAATTATGAAGCCTTTAGCGCTCCCGCCACGACGCTTTGAATAGCAATGCGCTTGTTCTAGGAATTATTGCATGCAATTATAACTAGGTGTTTGTGTTCATTTATTGTTTAATGACGTTGCGTGTTCAAGTGGCTCTATATTTCAATTACACAAATACCAAAAGGTTGGGTATAGATTCTTATCGGCACTTTTCCTTCTGTCGGCAAATAGCGCGTCTACGACTGGGATGGCAATGGGCAGGACACGTTTGTCATAGAAGTACATAGCATGCTCGCGAGCATTACGTTGTGCGAACTGATCGCTCGCCGCTCGCGCGCAGTCTAACTGCTTCGTCCTACTCTTATACCAAGAAGTAAATGGACTGCATGCACGCAAACTTCGCGAGGGCCCGTAAGCTCAAAATGGGCAGGAGACGTATTTTTGAATCATGCGAATACTAATCCGAATACGCAATCGCAAGATTCGCATGCAATCACCTTTTTAGGTCTCTATTATTAAAAATTTATTTCGTGAATTCTGCTACGAGAGGTCCTACCCACTCGTTTTTGATTTCTACTAGTAGAAAGAACGGAAGAATGACATTGACAAGTAAACATATAGTTATCAGAGATTTGTCATAATAACTTTTTATTTACGTTCCGTTATACCGGTTTTTAAAAATAATTGGTTTTGACATTCTGGTTCTTAATATTTTTTGAATGAAACGAAAATACATAGTTACAATTCTTTAAATTAATAGCAACACTTAATTCGAATGTATCAAAAATGCGTAAAATCTTGAGTAATGAAAAATGTATTCCATACACGATTTGTTTTCGTGTTCGAATTCATGATTCATTTCTACTGTTTCAAAAATACGTCTCGTCTCGTCGTTTACGCTAATTGGTTCGGGTCTGGGTGTGCTGGGAGACGCTTCTGGAAAAAAGTATTGTCTAATACTTCGTAACACACGGAAGATAATTAGTTCCTTACTTCGTCATCAAATAGGTGTATTGTCTATTGCTTGATCCAAAAACCAGAATATCTACACATTGAAATTTGAGGGCAGAATTTTGATGATCGAGTACAAATTTTGCGACTAGAACAGCTCGAAGCGCTCAGCTACCAATTTCGCAGCATGGATTAGTGTATAAAGCTGCAAAACATGTTTAATTCGTCGCCTAAACTCAACCTAGAGCACCTAGGCTAGACCGAACAAATTAGATAACGTTAGGTGGACGTAAAGTTTTGACTGGATATGCCATATTTATGTAGAAACCGTAAATGCTTTTTCTTAAAAAAAGTTTTAATATTCCACATTTTACAAATTAAACTTTCACCTTTTTTAACACTATCTTCTATTATTTCATAAAACTTTCGTATAGTTTTGTAAAGATCCTTATTGTTTAGACAAGTTTAGTACCGATATCAATTGCAATCGATTTACTAGAAGCCAAGGAGTTCTTGAATTGAGACTACTGACTGGCAAATGTAGAGCAAGAGCGAGTGTTCCAAGCATGGTAAACTATTTATCAAGTAAATGCCTGTTACCAAAAGTAAAGGCTTAGGCATGATGTTGAAATGCCTAATTGGGATAGACTAGCTACAGAAGGCAGAGGACGAATCATGGTCAGTGGTTTAGTTTGAAAAATACATGTGTCCAGGGATGGACGATTGTTATTAAAAAAACAAAACCCAACTAAACAGAAGAAATAGTTGGGGTTTTTTTCTGCCCTGAACATGCTTGCCTTTGGAGCTGGGTAGAATTTCTCTCTCTTTCTTCTAGGAGGAATATGAAACCACAAAAAATCTCGTGTAAGACGCTAGAGTCGCTGAAAGTCCAACACAGCATGTGATTTTCTCAGAAGCACTGTTCATTTTGCTAAATCACCCCATCAAAGTGTCGCATCTAGCAATAAAAACTCTTTGTAGTTTCTAACTCCGCGCGACTGTACTAATGAAACTACACTTTAACTGAATAACGAATTTGTCCACTGTCGGCAATATTCGGAACTGCGCTGTTCCACCTCACCCTTACCCCAACAATTTTAGAGTTCAAATTCGCTCGGAAATGCCCTGCAACAATGACTAGCTTTTTGTATGAATGTTTCACATCGAAGTTTTGGTGTCCACTTGAATACGAATGGCGAATACAATTTTAGAGTTAACTCATTAGCGAAATGAGTGACGTCCATGACAGAATACGTGAGGAATTCTACTTAGTTTGGGAACAGGATAGGTGACAAGATTAATGTTGGCATAATTACGCATCCTACTTCTGATACGCTGTTTGTACCCTTTTTGTATTGATATCCAAGGGTTATGTATACTCAGAGTTCCTTTAACGTAAGGAAAATAAGTCTCTTTATCATCATAGAGTGCCATCTTCTTACGAAGTTTAGAGGAAATTAACTGGATCATTCTTTCATTCCGCGGTAGAACCAGGCGTCCATTCTTTGATGTTGTCCAACTGTTAGCGTATAATGACCTGGTCTTAGAGCTCTTTTCCTCGATTTTGGGAAAAAAGGGGGATACTAGGATCAGTCTTGGGAATTCTAATTATTTACCTCTGAACGGCTAGCTGCTAAAATCCTCAATGTATTCTGGTTTCAAGAGAGACATAGGATTAGGATATCTGCTGTTCTTCATCAGAGATGTTTACAAAAAAGGCATGGAAAGAAAAAAAAGCCAGCACTCGTTGTTTGAGCTCATTCCTCGAAATCAAAAGTTTGATAGATAGACACTTCATTGCATAAAAACATTAAAAGTTAAATTATACAAACAAGACACAGTTATGTACAATCAGGGGGCCTTTTCGCAGAAAGTGATCTCTTCTAGACAATCTTTGGATTGTTAACAATGTTCCAGTTCCAGTTCCAGTTCTAGTAAATCGATTGCAAATCCTGGTAGCAGTTGAATAGATTACCCCCAGGATCATACTTAACACCTTGAATGCCATGAAGGTAACCGGTGACTCTAAACAACAGAGTTTCTAGTGTGTATAGGCAGTTAAAGATTTAATGAAGCGTCTTGAGTGTACATCTACTAGTTGTCTGGCAATCTATCTATCTAATGGTGTCTACAAATCTGGCAAAAGTTTATCAGGAATATGATTGTATAGGAACAAATAAAAAGATTATGATAATTTGGTAATAGTTTATTTGGAAAATAGTACGATGGGAAACAAAAAAAAGTATTCTAAGAATCTGTTAAAATTATATCTGGATTATGAGAATATAAGAAACAAAAAAATACTTTTTAAAAATTTGGGTTTTAGGGCACCTGGAAATTGATTCATCTGGGAAAATAAAAACGGAATTTTAATAAGTTGTCATTTATTACATCTGTCTTTTAAAAGTTCTACCAACCGTTTTCGGGGTTTTAAGATTCGGGTAACAGAAATTCGAGATTTCAATAGGTTACCCTACTAGGTGTTAATCATGATTATTTCGAGCAAATCATTATTAAATTTCTGACCAAACTATCTGTTATTTATGAACTGACTCGGTTCGTACGATATATTGGATAATCAAGGTGGTTGAAAAATCTTAAATGTGGCTAATTAAGGTAAAATTTTGTTCTGCATTCAATATCTTTTCATTTGGTAAAAATTGAACTGGGGCATATACAAATAAATGTATCTACTACCAGACACATAAATGTTTACTTAAGTACTCATCATTATGGATTCATTTGCATTTAACACGGAATTGCAATTAGACATTTATTTTTGCAGAGCTATGTTTGTCCTGAACTGAAATGCGTTATTGCATCATACATGACACGATGGAGGATAGAATCAGGGCCGTCTTTAACCTATTAGAGGCCCTGGGTACATTAGGATAATGGGGCCACTATGACTTACAGAAGACTTAAGCTTCATCGCCAAGAGCATCTCCCAGACAACCTTAAATATCTAATATTGGTTATCGGTTGGTGATCTGACCGGAACACGAAGGCCTCCCATCCTTCTTTCCCACAGTGCCCAGTGGGAAAGAGGGGCCTGGATAGAATAGGCGGCTACTTGTGACACGACGGCAAAAAGTGGGCTAAGTTAAGTGAATGCCGGGATCTCGATTGGTGTCACATTGTGTTTGGTCTTGCCTGTAGTATTTGATCAATAATTCTCAATAAAAAGGCCGATACAGAGAGCCTATCACGAAAAGGTTTAGTACCTGTCTTCGGATAGACCTCTCTCTCTCTCTCTCTTCCTAACTGTATATCCCATATGGTGGTCAGGGCAAGCCTTCCTCCGTGTCTTTCTTTTCCACTTCGCCCGGTCCTCGACATCGTCTTCGGAAACCTCGCACTTCCTCATGTCCTTTAACACTACACTCTCCCATATTGTCTTTGGTCTTCCTCTGGTCTTCGTATAAACCTAATAAATTAAAATTTTAATTTACTTCTGTGATGAAACCCTTGACAAAATATGAACAACTGACTTTAGCCACAAACCTTGAGGAACAGAAGTTAAGATTCATACAATTCCGACATACCGTGTCCGTGAGCGATGCCTGTGTGCATTGCTCGAGAGCGCATTGTACGAGGCTTAACTTCTGTACTCGTGTAGAAACATGTCTGTGTTCAATTGTTTTTATATTATCTCAGGTTTGGCACAACTAGATTGTAGTTTTAACAATAGCTATCTGAGATATGACATATCATTAAACCAGTATACTAGGTCATCGGCATGCTAACTTGTGCACGTACAAAATCGCAACATCACGCCAACTGAGATTAGTTTGACTCCATTAAACTTGGCCGTGCAGTGGCCGAATAATGCCGTTAGGGCGCATCCACAATTGACATGGATATGGATACTTTGTTCAATGTGACACTAAAGTGTTATGTCAATGTGTCATGTCTATGAAAGCATGTCAATAGTATTGCGTAAGATAGTTGAGATTTTAGAGCTTTATAATAAATTTGTAAGCTTCATCATAATCAGTCTACGTCATTCTTTGTCATACTGCTGGACAAAGGCGCCTCTTAATACACGCCACTGAGTCCGATTCTCGGCTATTTTTTTCATCTGCTGCCAGCAGGTTTCGTATTTCATCGTTCTTCCTCGTCGGAAGGACTTCTATTGCGTTGGCCAAGTCGCGGTCTTCAATGAAGAACACGTCGTCTATCAGTTCAACGGCAAATTTGACCAGCCCACTGCAAATTTTTCTTTTTGTACACGCTTCCGGCGTTAACCATTCCATTAATCATAAATTAATGATGATTAATCGAATAATGTCGACATTACACGCTCAATCTGATTGACGGTCAGTCAAATACAGTATCTCGCTGTGAAATGGCGTGTTACGATTTGCATCAACTTAAAATGGACATTCGCAAAAGAGTCTGTATTGTCATATTAGCAGCAAGTTTTACCAAAAAATATATTGTTTCCACTATGTTTATAAGATCAGTATTTTTCTAAAATTCTTTAAATTTTATTATATATAATTAAGTACTATGTAATTAATAAAAGATGGTGTGACGATTTGGTTAACCTGACGAGGGATTGGGAGTTTTTTGTGCTAGATAGAGATAGATGAAAGAGTCTGGGGGAGACCTTTGTCCAGCTGTGGGATTGAATAGGTTAAAAAAAAGTATTATTTATTGTAAGACCAAATAAATGCACATCTATTGCAGCATAGTATAGACGCCAGCTGTAAATGATAAGCATTGTTAATCCGCTAACGATTTTGAGTTTGTGCTATAAAACTTTTGTTACGACAATTTTAATTGCGGAATATTTTTATTATCAGCAATGTGCATTCGTCCTTAGATGTTATACCGCCATTGTGATACATCGCAAAGTTGAAACAGCTATTTCATCATAGGCTAGATTATGTAGATAAACACATACTTTAATAAATGTACTGTAACTATAAAAAAAACAATGTGACACATTCATAATGGCCTAGTTTCCTAAAAAAATCTAATTAGTCCGTCAGTTGGATTAACAGAAAATATTGGACACGTATTTTTTATTTTCTCAATCAAACAAAAAATGATGAAGTTATAGCCCGTTAAAGTTCTGTGTAACGACAAGCCTTGCGACACTTTTTAGCAAGGGGTGACGTCACGTGCTCACTTTGATGCGCTATAACTTCATCATTTTTGATTTGATCATAGACTTGGAATACGCTATGGGTTTGTTTGACAAAAGACAAAATATGGGTCCAATATTTTTTGATAATCTAACTGACGGACTAAATATAATAATCTTTTTATGACCCAGGAAACCATCCTATTATCTTACTTACTAATATTATGAATGTAAAGATTGGATGTTTGGATGATTGTTACTGTGCCAAACGGATTAAGCTGTAATTTGGTACACTTATCGTTCTAGCTTAACACACACTAAACATTATTTCTCGTTTATGTGTGTTATAATAATTTATTTCTCCTTGGCTTAATTCTTAAATCTACTTAGATAAAGTCGCAGGAAAAAGCCAGATTGGCATAAAAATTACGATAATAATATGGAAATGAGAGTAGGCCTTTTTTCATTTACCGTCCTAATCAACTTTATGGAATTGAGTGCCGGGACGACCGTGTTGGTCTAGTGGTTTGCGCTCGGGAATACAAAGTTACCGGTCCAGGGTTCATAGTCCCAACTAGTCATTGTGTGACGAGAATGAGCACATAAATAAAATTTACGAATTTTATTAGCTGCATATGAAAGTATATTCGGTACTTACAACAAAAGTAGTTCTTTTTTGGATTTTTGTCTGTCTATCTGTTTGTTTCGGCTTATCTCCGAAATGGCTGAACCGATTTTGACAAGGTTTTCAATGGCAGATAGCTAATGTTATAAAAAGTAAATAAAGCTACTTTCATTTGAGACAAAGAATTAGGGTTCTGTGCAAATAAATTTAATCTCATGAAATTGTGAACAATTTAAGATTAAGATAAGATTTAATTAAGGGTGTTTTCAAATTGATCTAAAGATTACGAGAACAATGTCGCGGGTAACAGCTAGTTTAAGTTATAAATTGGGGGGTGAGGGGGGGTATTTTCAGCAGTGGACGTCCGCTGGCTGAAATGATGATGATGATGTCTTACCGTTATCTTGTTGCCATAGTACAGTCCCAGACAATACATTTTGGCAAAAAAGTCTCCCAGCACACCCACGTTCGAGCCAATTTAGAAAATATCGTTTTCTAAATTGACCCAAATCAGGAATCAGTGCCGTGTGGGGATGGCCTTAAAGAATACACTTCTCCACCGCCAACAGGAGGCGATTCGTAAGAGGAGACTAAATTCTGTAGCGCGAGACGGGCAGCAGCGACTTTGTGCGATATCTTACAAAAACCTGCGCTCGCCAACCCGCCTGCCAAGCGTGGCGAGTATTGGCAAATCCCCCCTGGTGATAAGTCATTTGGGGAGGCCTTTGTTCAGCAGTGGAGGCATCCTATGGCTGAATTGATGATGATGATGATGATGATAAGGAATCAAACGCGAATTACCGCGCCACTACACCACCGACGTTTTTGGATCATGTCCGGCACTCCGAAATGTGATTAGGTCTGCCCATTGCCACTTCAGCTAGTTTATCCTTAAGTGTAACGACTACTCCAGCTCTTATTCTGATCATCATCATCATCGATACCTTTAGAAGTCCACTGCTGGGCAATGTCCAAACCCCATGAAACGCCATAGCGAGAGGCTCTGATCGTACATCCAGCTTTTCGCAACTTTGGTCTTCTGTCCACCTGGGGGAAAGCCTGCCCACGGAGCGTCTTCCGATAATTTCTTTAAAATCGAAGACTACCTTCGTTCTGTGTGTAAATCGGATCAAGGCACTCCATTAAGTTTTTATTTTGCTAAAAATGTACACTGCAAACCAATTTTCTTTCCAATTTGGCGTTAGGTCGCGTTTATTTTATTCTGCTTGGAACCTACTTTGTCAGCCATTTTGATTGCATTTCATTTTATGTCGCGTACTAAAAGAATCAATTACTCGAACTAAACGCTCGGCTTTCAAACTGGTGCAAAACAAAACGGATTTGTTGAATCCATCAGCATAATTGAGTGTTCACAGTAGATTTTGTATAGAAACAGTAGGCTCTTTTAACCAAAAACTCTTAAAACAATATTACTTTATCCGTGATTGTATAGACGACCAGATGGGGACCAGAGGGTGTAGTAGCGCGGTCATTCGCCTAAGGGTTCCCAGGTTCGATTTCCGGATCGGGTCGATTCAGAAAACGATATTTATAAATTGGCTTGAGTCTGGTTGCCCTGACAAAATGTATTGTCAAGTACCTCGTAACAAAAGATGATAATTCTTTGCTTTAAGGTGTGTTTTCTTCTCTGACGTACTGTGAAAAGTACATTAAGCAAACAAAGAGCCAGGAGGAGTACCTATACCTAGCTCTTTGTTCCTCCTACTCTTTACATTAGAGGGACTGCCAACACACGAAGAGGTATTGCATTCAATTCATGTCAACACTAAGGTTCAGCCTGTGGTTCAGCTAAATAAATGATTGTGATTTTATGTTTTTTCTTTTCTTATAAATAGCTCAAAGTTAACAAAAGTGAGTTAATTTAAATCAAAACAGTTTCAGTTTTAGTATCATCAAGCTAAGGTAAATATTTTTTGTCCTGTTTTTTTTTAACATGTAAATTTTTTTAATTTAAATGTCGTTCAATTGGCCAAAATAAACAATATTTTCGACACGTTATGTTTATTTTTTTAGGTAGTTATTAGTTGATAGGAGACTGTACAGAGGTCGCCATACATAAAAACAAGGTTCTCTGTGATGAGTGGCTACATGCAAATATAAGTTTGTTGAATAAAAATATGAATTAGGGGAGCCCGATTCCCGATCATGTCCCGACACGCACTTGGGTAGCAGTTAATGTAGAGCATGCTATTTTTAGGCCATCTATTTAGTACATTAGCTAAAGTTAAGTAGAGTTGTACTATTTATAGTACATTAGCATTTGTGGATTATCATCATCATAAAGTGTTTTCTTGTAACAAAGTTTGGATAACAGTATGTGAAATAACGTCAGTATTACCCACTTAAGGATGCATCTTAGATTAGGAAGCATCAATAAAAAGTAAACCTACTATGTTACTTCTACTATGTCTTGTCTTTCAGATTGAACTGACCTAGCCACATGGACATTATTCTTAGAAATGTTTAGGAATTTCAAATCGAGAAGCAATAATTGCTTTCTGAACGTATAGAAAAAATCCTTAGGCGTTTGCGATATCTGGCGAAATTACGGTTCTGAATGTACCGCCAATAAACAAAGAAACGTCAACTTTATCGTTTAAGAAATAAAGCGCATATTTCTTTGTTTAAGAGCGGTTTTGGGAATCGAACAAAAAAGGGCCCATGCGCAGGTAGTGATACACAAAAGCACACAGCGTTTGGTGCCCCAATATCAAAACTAACTCAATGACAATGCAATACGGACTTTAATATCATTAAGACATAGTTGTTTTTTCATTGAAGTAACTGAATATTTGATTATCCCTCTATCGGTCAGAAATTTTATGTTTGTACGAAGGCGTAGGACTTTTAGGTTAGTTTTGCGTCGCGGGCGATGATTTCGTCTATCTCTCTGTATTTTAATAGTTTTATTCAGATTTAATTAGTGAAATTAGGATCAGTGTTGTAAATATTGTATTTTATAAGTGTAGTGAAATTTTGTGTGATTATTTGTGTCTTTGGATTGCTTGTTTCTGTGTTTTATGAGAGCTTAGAGGTATGTAATGTTTTGAGGTTATGTTTGAAGTTAGTAAGTGCATTAGAGCTTTTTAATGAAATCATTTTTGGGGTAGGAACTTTGTAGATTGTTTTAATATTTGTGACTGTATGCATTGTTTTGATTTAAAAGTTATTTCGTGTTTACCGTTATCAAATATAAATGAAGCTTTATCTATCTATGAGCTTCGGGATTCGGTTTCGTCGAAATCTGTCCAAAACTAAACTCGTCATTGTTTGTTTGTGTTAGAATTGATTGTTATGTTATATCTGATAAAATATGAACTATATGTGTTTTAAGTACAGTATGACAAAATGTATCAGTGACAAAAACATTTTTGGTGAAACGTATGGACACAGTTTTTTTTGTACGATCAATATTGTAAAATTTTTACCCAACATCGATAAATCATTATTTTCACTCTACACATAATAAATTAATATCCCGTCTCAATTTTCTTAAACTTTTTAAGTACCAATAAAATAAGTACATATACTGTAAGTTTCATCATTAATTATTATCATGTAAATATTTTGTACATTATAGGATAAGATTCAATAGTGTGTGATTAAGGAGAAAGGTTTCTGTATCGCAGGACAATAAGGATGTCAGTGATATCGTACAATTCCTAGGGAAATCACGAAATCAGATAAGATGTCAAATATTCTAATACCTCTTATACTGAAAAAATCTAGTCATATGACAAAATACTATCTTTTTGTCAGTGATATAATAATGCCCTCGTTTGTTTCGTTGTTGTGCCCGACAGGGCAACTACTATTATGTAATAATAATTACTATTATGTACATCATGGCGACCTCCGTAGTCAAGAGTGTCGGACTTGGTGTCGCTTTCTCTAAGATCCCGGGTTCTATTCCCGGCCGGTCAGTGTAGAAAAAAGAATTTTTCTATATTGTCTCGGGTCTGGGTTTTCTGATTTCTGTAACATAAGTGCTTTGGCTAGGTACTTACCATCAGTGTCCAATATTTAATTATTTATCGTGGAAAAGCAAATATATTATTAAATTGAATTGATACGTCAATTTTTAGGCAAATTATTAAAATTCATAGAACAAGCTAGTTACTATGATGTATATAATATTTAGTTACAAAATACCTGTATAAGTGTATAGTTATTAAATATGGTAAAGTTGTTTTGTGTGTTTGTTAGAGATACTCTCATAAACTGAAAAACCTTTATCAGCTTCATTATTCATGTGAAAGACCTAGACTTTGTTTTATAGTAATCACACTAATTTTATGCAGGCGTAGTCGCGGAGAAAGATAGATAACAGCAACAAATACAGGCATAATTGATTCCTTTGTTTTCAAACATCAAAACGGCTACTAATCGTAAAAAAATAACATAATGCAAATTCATTTGCGATCAGAAACAAGTGTGCCCTGAGGCTAATCTACCGCTCTTTTTCTATATTAATCCCATTGTCTATTGCATTGCGTTTTTAATAAATATTTAACTAAATAAAGATTGTCATTGTTCTTTGATGGCTTTATTAGAAAATTATCCGATATTTACTTTATTTCTTTTCCAAAGATCTTTAGTACATGCAACGACAAAAATGTTAAGTTTTGTTGATGATTTTTATTGTACAGAAAGAAACCTGTTTTATTTCCATACTTCGAGACCATTACAAGTGGCGAAGTCATCATCATCACCATTTCAGCCATAGGACGTCCACTGATGAACATAGGCCTTCCCCAATGACTTCTAGATTGACCGGTTGGAAGCGACCTGCATCCAGCGGCCACCGACAACCTTTACCAGGTCGTCTGTCAACCTTGTGAGTAGACGTCCTACGCTGCCGGTACGTGGCCTTCATTATAGAACCTTTCTGCTCCATCGGCCGTCAGTTCTACGTGCAATGTGCTCCGCCCACTGTCACTTTAGCTTGCTAATCTATCGGGCTATATCAGCGACTTTTGTTCGTTAAAGGATCTTCTCGTTTCTGATTCGATCTCGTAAAAAACATTGCATACAGCCCTTACCATATAGCGCGCTGTGTAACCTTATACTTTCTTATGAGGCCCAGTGGCGAAATACCCAAATAAAAAATATATAGTTTACTGTAAACACAGTATGATAAAGCATATAATATGCTCATGTATTAATCTATTTTTTTTATCATTGTTTCAGATGCGTACCCTTCGGCAAACCATGTAGCGTGGCCCAACAACCGAATGTCGTCAAACATTTGGCCAACGTTGGCTGCGATGGGCAAGCAAGATTCGAGTTGGCGCAGAGCGAGTTTGTGTAGTGTAGTGAGGTGTTTAGTGTTGGTGTTAGTGTTGGGAGAATGTGTTAGTGGGAAACAGATGAGTGAGACGTTGCAGAGGGCGCTGTCAGCGGTGAGAGGGCCGAGTCCGGGGGCGAAGAAGCTACTTAATATTCCTGAGGATGGAGGTAAGTCGTAGAATGATAAGTAATGCCAAGCGAACTTATTTTTTCTTTTTAAGAAACAAGTGTTTAAGACACAAGGAAACTCCTTCATTAGAATTTCTGCGTTGGAAAATACTACTGCATAGAATTAGAAATACTGTTTACTAGAGTGAAATAAACCAGTACGATTTGCAGTCCGTTAAAAATGGTCAGTTTAGTTTATGACCTAAGTGCAACTTTAATTTTTCCTAAAACGTTACACAAACGATTCCCCCAGATTTCTGTGGTACTAAAATTACACAAAGTTGGCAGGGCAGTTGATGTCAAAAACCCCAAACTTTGGTCAAAATTCCACCCTTCTTAGTGAATTCCTTTGAAAAATTTGCCTCTTCTATATACATACTATTTGACAACGATCCAGAAGGCGCCCCTTAATTACTCAAAAGTTTTTGACTCTTGTCATTACAAAAGGAGAAATCCGCCCAGCTCGGAGGGCTTTCCGCCCAAGTCGGCCCTTATTAATTAAGAACTCGTGTAATTATACCCTCAGGTGCCTCCGATGTTATACAAGATTTTTTAAGACTCTACGGTCATTAAGAAATAAGGATATTCAGTTCATAGGCAAAGTTTGGGCAAGATTCCTTTCTCTTATAACAAGATAGTGAGCAAATATCATTGACGACCGTCTGGTGTAGTCATTCGCGCTCCGGACTAAAAAGCCAGACGGTTGCGGGTTCTAATCCCGCAAGGGGCAAATTGTGTGATGAGCACAATAATTTGCGCTTATGTCATGAATGTTTATAAACGTATTTAGGTATGTTTATCCGTTATCTAGTCGCTATAGTGCAAGCTTTGCTAAGTTTGGGGCTAGATAAATGATGTGATTGTGAAAATTATTTATATATTTATTCCTATAGTTATTGATCCCGACCCAAACTAACCTGAACTTTGCGACTAGATAACTGATAGACTGAAATACTTCTTAAATACATTACTATTTCATTTATGACTGACGTTTAAATTATGTACTCATCACACAAATCAATTGGCCACTTACTTTACCGCTTTACTGATGTCAAAAAATGTTAGCACATAATTGAATGTATATTTTGCGTAGTATTATTTATCATTATTTAAGGGGTCAAACAAACCAAATGTATTTTTAAAAATCTCTATGGAATTTTCCGTTCTTTTGTTAAATTTTAAATCACACTGATACCATTTTGGCTGTGTTTCAAAACTCGTTAAACGTCGTATCAGTATTATTAACATGAGATGATTATTATGTATAACAAATGCTTTTAGTATAATGTTTATTATTTGTAGCTCAGGCAGCATAAGATGATGAAGTAAAGCAACGTATGAAATGATCAGGAGTAGGATGGATGATCTAAAACACTGTGTTTTTGAGACAGCTGTATCATCCAAAAAAATAAGTGTTATTATTTTAAAAAATTAAACAAGAAAGTTTGAAATGTTCTGTTATCATTCAAGTCTGTAGGTGCCATCTGAATTCATGAGTCTTGTAATACAATCAAATAATAGCAGCCGTCTCTACGCTAGGGTTGTTTAATTATTAATAATTATCCCAAAAACTAAAATATGCCTTCCAGCATGATTTATAATAACTGTAATAATCTTATGGATTCACAAATCTCCAAAATAATTAGCCTAGGCCAAAATGATTATGGATTTACCTTTCGGTTTATCAGTAATTGCAAAATTGAAGGTAATATCTACGTGACCGTGATATAATTGCTGGCACATTTGAAAGAAAATGTCCGAAATGTTTTCCCATGAATTGGGAACGGTTACCGATTTGCAAAAACCGACTTTATCGCTGAGACTGATGGTCGAAATTTCTCACCGGATTCGGTTTCCAAGTCCGCCATTTTTAATAGGCATAGATAAACGCAATTGATGCTCGGAACTTTTTTCAAATGAGGACGGATTGTCTCTGCTGTCGTGAAATTTGTCGGAATCATCTCGGAGTGGTTGAAAATGTTAAATTTGGTAGTCTGTAACGGAAGAGGGGTTTAAAGTATATTAGGAATCTTTGAAATGGTTTCTTTAAATAAATGGGTAAAGAAAAAAGTTAATAATTGCATACCTAAAAACAAATGACATATTCACACTCATTGACGACCGCCTTAGTATAGTGGTTAGCGTTCCATCGACGTTAGTTTGAATGCCGCAAGGTGCAAGTGTTTGTGCGATGAGCATACGCATTGGTACCTGAGTCATGAATGCCATATTATTATAATGCATTTAAGAATGTCTATTCGTTCTGTAGTCGCCATAGTACAAGTTTTTAAAGAGGGAGAAAAATGTATGTAAAAATATTGAGAATTAGCACTTCGATATAATGATAACCTAGCTAGTTGGATATTTTAATAAGTCGATACTTATTTGTCAATAATTAACATTTATAATATTAGCTTCACTTGTAACTAACTATGTACCTAATCAAATCTTAGAAGTAGTTTTAACCTACTTCTAACTGACGTATCGATTTAAAACTTTGTAAGTATTTGACATTCGGATGGCAATACAATAATTTGACACCATCGTGCTGATCAGATAATGGAGGTTTGTGTTTGGGCTTATTCGATTCGTTTTGACGAGTCCAGTACATACAGGGTTACATTTCACGGTAGTGCCAATTTTCCAGGGACCGCTCAGAATCAGTAACTAAATCGATCTACGTGAAAAACATTTTTTTTCCTTTTTATTTTTCCATTCTGTATTTGAAAAATAGAATACGTGGAAAATTCACGATACTCGATTAAATTGCATCGTATTTGCATTGCTTGAGGTTCTTGTTGAAGCGGCGTCGGCCTGTGATCTCTGATGAATGACGGCGCATCTCGCGTTTTTTTTCGGATTTTTTAAGTATATTTTACTTCAGAAATACGACGGCTGAAATTAATGACGATAAATTAGTATTTATATATTGTTCTATAGACCTTATTTTTTAAATTTGGCACAACCTTGATTGAAACCTTTTTTTAAGTGTGTTTTATAGTTTTTAAACTATGATATCAATTATTTTGTTCATGATTTTCGCAGGTAGACAAGTCTCTGCATAGTATAATCCAGGCTATCTTTGTCTCGAAAAATGCGAAATGAGCGAAATCTAATACCCAATAAATATGCTCCATCGGTAATCTCAGCAGAAGAAAACTAGCACGTGCCACGTAACTCGGTTCCATTTCCTTGCCCGTACAAATCTGCATAACTTGAGCTATACTAGGGACGAGCGTAAACTGAGACACAGATTGAACAAAACAGCCATACCAGCTTCCAATAACGTTCGTCGTAAAACAAGGTTGTAGATAGAGCGACAATAAATACGCTGCGTGATTTGCACCGGTTCGAAAATTAAGAATAGCCGAGAATCGAGTTAGGTGAAGCCATTTTTAAAATGTCTGACTTATGTTAGCATTCTCTTAACGAGTTTGCTAGCAGTGGTCATAAGACTGAGATAGGTCACAACATCAGGAGTCAAGAGAGCTCTATAAAAAAGCTATTGCTTCGCCCTGTTTAATGTTAAAATATATCGTCCTTTGATGACCTGTCACTGCAGAAGAAAACAGGACAGGCACAGACCTGATATTTTTAATATCCAGACTTAAGAATAAAGGTTTTAGCTCACTGAGTACCACTGTTAAAATAGTTATCTATATTTGTATGAGCTGTTGCAATTATTCCATGTAAAGCTGATCGCCTGCCGTAAATCCACTTTAACGGGCACAACATGGACTGACTGATAGTTTTACGCTATGCCTCCACTCAGAACGAGCGCAAACTACCGTTTTACATGTAAATTTCAATTATACCACCCGTTTGCGCATACATCTCGGAGTTATTACATATACTCGTTAATTCGTTTCACTGAAGAAGAGCATCGTATAATGGCCTATCTGAAGTTGCCTGATACCAGGTGCTTGGCCGTGCGAACATACAGACCTAAAAAAATTACAATATTAATTCGAGGTGAAAAGTAAAAATTCTCATGTACCCCATATTTTTAATGGGGTTTGTTGTGGGATGAGATGTCTGTTTATTATTTGCTACATTTGCAGTTCTGCACCACAACTCATTGCAATAATCATCATTCATCACTTTAATTTCATCGTTTTTTTTTTCTCTTTTATTTATGGAGCTCTAAGGCCTTTATATCCCGAAAAACATCAGACCTTGCAGTAAGATCAAAAGCTGAACTGTTAAAAAGGGTTTTTAAAGCCCTAACAGCAGTATTATAGTTTGATGTCGCTTCGATGCTTATTTGTTTGCTACTCATTAGAACCGTGTGTAGTTTACTAGTTTCTAAATCGCAGCGTAAAGTGGGTGCATAGTTAGCACGTTTTGAGTAACTGCAAAATGTACTTGGTCATGCCCAGGCGTTGTTTCAACTTATGCAGTTGGCTGCAGTTTGCAACTCTCGAGTTTGAGTGAACAGATGTGTTTAAGGCGGTTTAAAGTTGCTTTATCTCTGTTATAGAGCTTTAAGCGATAAAAGTTTTGAATGATGTTTGGGATATGGTTGCAGGTGTTGGTTTAATTTAAATTTCTGTTGGTACTGCCAAACCAAGTTATAAATTTGACTTCGGAGTTTTAAAATTTCACATATTAAAAAGAAAAGACCAGTAAAAAATCTAGTGGAAAAACCAGGCTTGCAGGGGTAACCCCTGCAGCAAGCGGCTGACCATGTTCTCCAGTAAAAACCAACAAAAACAATGGTTAATGAAATAAATTTGGGTAACTATAAGCATTTTTACCCATATTGCTATAGTTTATGTTTTATTGCCATGCCATTACATCTTACATCATTCGTGCGTTCATTTTACTGTAACTATTTTTGATGGATACATTTTAGTGTGTTAACAGGCTTTTAATTTTGTCCTAGTAATAGAATTGCAGGAAGGGGAGTTTCTTTCATATAGCCATGTCGCATAATTGACATAGAGCTATGTCTCATAATTGGCATTGTTTTACTTTTAGTTAAATAAAACACGTCCGTTTACAGAACATTTTTGGTGACTATGTAAACTAAATAATTGAATGAAGGTTTTGAACCTGTGCATTTGTTAATGGACTCCATTCCATGTCATTCCATGACAGTTCCTTTAAGTTTTACAAACTTGTGAGTTTATTTCTGTCACTGAATGACGGGGATTGATTGATAGATACTCTTTATTGCACATCACACAAAACAAAAAGTACAGAGTAAAATACGTATAGAATGGTATAATTTAGGCGGTCTTATCATTGGTGGGAAGAATATTCTTCTTCTTCTCGAACACTCCTGGCGGAGTGGTCGCGGTTATGGATCGTCTGTTAAGTTGGTTGCAGCTCTTGCAAGACTTCTCCATCTCTTTCTATTCGTGGCACTGTGGGCACACTTAGCAAGAGAACGCTTCGTAGAAGATTTTATGAGGTCTGTCCGTCTTCCTTCTACTGAAAGAATAATATTATAAACTGTGAAAGTTTGGATTTTCTGAGCCCTTTAGTGAGGAAGTTTTATTTATTGTCTATTGTATGGTAGCACTGGTAGCGTAATCCCCACTTATTCAGCCAACATTATTAGCAACATATTACGGTATTAAGCGAAAATTCAAAGGGAAGTTGGAACACTGACACGACACGCACAAACACCGATCCGGGAATATACAACGGAACAAGTTTACAAAGTCTGTCTCTTTGTACGGGGGTGGGTAGAGTAGGGATGATAGCGGGATATACGGATCCTAGCTGGGATGTTTAAAAATAGGATTCTGTAATTTCTAATCTAGCATTTGTTTGGTTTGTCAAAAACAGACGTTGTGTATCCTTTGGGAGCTATGTTTTTAGAATATTTTAACAGGCAGCTTTGTTTTTCTGTTCAATTTCATCTAAATCCTATCATTTGTTGATGCTTTATTATATTTGTATATAAATAAGTGAAATATGAGTATAAGCCAGGCCAGGCCGGGCAACAGCCACAACCCAGAATTAGTTTAACGTCATTAATGTACTGTAAGAAATTAGTTGGTAATTTTAATGTGTAATATAAACTGACGGCCGCCGTAGCCGAAAGGCGAGCATACTGGACTTTGTGTCGCTATCTCTGATGTCCCGGGTTTGATTCCTGGTAAGTCTGGTCTGGGTGTTGTGGTACCGTCGTTGTTTCTGATTTCTATAACACAGTGCTTTGGTCACTTTCACAATGTATGTGATGTTATCCAATATTTCATTTAACTTACGGACTTATATGATGGTAAAAATTTAACATTCTGATGGATGATTTGATGATTCTGATGATTCTAACATGGACGACGTTTTTTGTTTTTCTTAGAGCATCTCCCATCACACCTGGATGTGAGGCAATTTGAAATCCCCGGATCCAAGATTGTGCCCGATATTTAAAAGAAATCTTTATATAAAGCTTGACTTTAATGGAACTAACATCACTTCAGTAATCGACTCGCTTACCGCGATATCCTCAGCACTCTGTCCTCCCCCGTTCTCCTTGAGTTAAACGACGTGCCCGTCGTTTGTCTCATTCAAATTCTAGTTTGGAACCTAATGCGACGTCAGTCCGACATTTTTCAGCCACGATCGACGGTTGATGTTTCCGCGTCAGTACTTCTGGATTTCAGAATTAGGAGTATTTTACGTAAAGAGCGTCATTTGCTGTAGTAATATTTGCATTAGGTATCATTGAGGGTTTCAAGGAAAACTATCTAGTATCATCATCATCATCATGTCAGTCTATTGCAGTCCACAGCTGGACGTAAGCCTCCTCCAAACAGCGCCAAAGAGCACGATCTCCCGCTTTTTTATCCATCTACTGCCAGCCATATTCCTAAGGTCGTCGGTACATCGAGCTGGGGGGTGTCCACTATGTTTGCCAAAACGTGGTCTCCACTCGAGAACCCGTTGACTCCACCATTTATCGGTTCTGCGACAGATGTAGCCGGCCCACTGTCACTTTGGCTTGCTACATTTTTAAACTATGTCCTATACTTTGGTATTTGGCCAGATAACCTCGTTTCGGATTTGATCTCTTAACGAAATCCCAAGCATCGACCTTTCTGATGACATACTATCTAATATACCAATTTAAATTACGCTTTGCTCAGGATTTGTCTGAAAGATAAAATAAAAAATGAGGTCATCCGATAGAAAACTAAAGTAATGGTTAAAGCTTAAAGGATAAGCAAGCTGAAGTGGCTATGGGCTGGTCACATGAACCGGTAGCCGATGGGACAAACATGTTCTTTTGTGGAGATTGCGACTTGGCAAACGCAGCATAAGGCGCCCTCACAGGAGTGATGATACACGCAAAGCTGCTGGCAGCAGATGGAAAAGAATAGCCGAGGATCGGGCTCAGTGGCATCCACTGGGAGAAGCCTATGGACTGACGTGGGCGGATTATGATGATGATGGCACTAAACCATCCCATTTCTGATTATAAGCCTCTCACAAGGAACTCCCCAAGCCAGGTTCTTGTCTATTTCTAACCTCTTGGCGTATATCATCGCTCTGCTTTTTGATGGATGACCTATTTTGGGTTGCCCATCACGTTCTCCGCTTAGATACTCCATCAGTTAACCTTTCATTTTAATTTTAGAAGGCCTACTATCTTTAGTCATTCGCTACGGCAACACAGCTGTAAAGGAAATCTTTGTAACAGCGCAATATACAACGCTCAAGCGCACGCTGCACGCCCCGCTACACGCCCCGCTGCACGCTGTAGTATGAAATCGAGTGTAACATGAGTTCGAGCTTTCTGGATGTGGGCGATTTTCTACAATTTTCACTTCATAATCAAAGTCTAGAACTTGTAAAAAATTAATGGTTCCCTAAAAATTAGGACTCGATCCATCAGCGGTTAGCGAATACTCCGAGGGTCGGGATTCGGGATTGATAGCGAGCATGCCTCCCGGAACGGGGTCAGTGACCGATTACGTATGCTGTTGGTATCAGCTGATAGAAATTTGTAAAAATAATAATAGCAAAATTAACTTCCAACAATTACAATATTATTTTATCAGGAGATAAATGGGGGAAAGATTGAAAATAATGACCTTTTCTCATATACAGATCAGTGATGATAACCTGGCACAACAAGGTCAGGTCGCAAGTTTGAATCCTGCAAGAGGCAAGGAGCAACCTGAGTCAGAGACGTAATATAATGTAATATGTATTTGGGCTACATAATTGGTATAATTGTTGGTACAAATAATTTATTTATTACAAAAACTTACAAAAATTTACTATATTTTCATTTACTACGTAGGAAAGAATGTAATAATTAAAAATTATTAAAATGGTAGTTTAAAACACTACAACAAACTTATACAGGGTTATTTGTAAAACATCAACAACCTCCTAGGGGCTGATTTTGGTGCTCAAACACAATAACTTTATCTATGGGAACAACAATGAAATCGCAAAAAAATAATACTTTCCCATACTAAGCTGCTACCAGCTGACATCAGTTTGTATGGAGAAGTGAAAATTTTCTTTTAGATTTCATTGTTGGTTCTATAGAAAAGTTGTTGTATTTGAGCACCAGAATTAGCCTCTAGGAGGTTGTTGATGTTTTACAAATAACCCTGTATATACAGGGTGTAACGAAAAGGTGAAATAAAACTTTAAGGGGTTATTCTACGGCTAAATTACATCAACTTTTTCTATGGGACCAACATCGAAATCTTAAAAAAAAACACTTTCCCATACTAAAACGCGACCAGCTGGCATCAGTTTGTATGGAAACGTCTTTTTTTTTTTGATATTTTGATGTTGGTCCCATAGAAAAAGTTGATGTAATTTAGCCGTAGAGTAACCCCTTAAAGTTTTATTTCACCTTTTCGTTACACCCTGTATACTGGACTGGACTCATTAAAACGAATCAAATCAGCTCAAACAAGAAGGTTTTACTAGTAGTCATTAAAGATTTCTACTACCCACCTCCTGACTCCATCAACAGATCAGCACGACGGTGTCAAATTATTGTATTGTCATCCGAGTGTCATTTACTTACAAAGTTTTAAATCGATAGCTAAAATAACTTTCAAAATAGGATAAGAAGCTAATACAATATTTTATGTAAAAAGGATATCACTAATACAGCTCATACTACAACAACAGCTGTATAACATACACATATACCACTTAGAGAAAGATCGATGTACGACATGACAAAACTAAGTCATAGTTTGTTGCGCCGTTTCTTCTCATCACCAGCCAATATGTAGTCCTGAAGCGGTGGTAGGGCAAAGTTATATTTCGGAATGTGTAAAGAGGGCCTATATCTTATATTTCAAACAGAAAGTCGGGTTAGTTACACCATTTATAACTCGAGAACGGCTGGACCGATTTTCTGATCTTTGATTTGTTGAATTTGTCTCCGCTCCGAATAGCAGAATAACTTTAAAAAACACGGTAATATTCAGGAGAAAAGAATTATGTAGGGGCGGTACGAAGTTCGCCGGGACAGCTAGTACTGTATAAATTTGTATGATCATGTACGTATAGTATTATTGACACTTCATGGGCATACGCCCAGCAGTGGCCCAACGTTTATGATGATAGGAACCACGGTGTATATCCTTATACGTAATCCACCCAGGCTATTGTGCAGAATTGAAAAGAAACGGCGTCCGATGGTGTTCCGATGCTGACATATCGTCCGCGCCGGTCGCGACACGCTCCGGCCATTCCGGTGCCGTGACGTGCCGGCCGTAATTAACAGCCGGTAGTATTTCAACAGCAGCTGGTCTTAAGAGGAATAAATTGGTTTTGTTGTGACCACACCAATTGGGTTAAAGTTTTCTTGATAATTAATTTTACTGTAGAACTCAATATTACTCATTTATTCAGTACTAGCTTCCGCCCGTGGCTGCGCCCGCGTGGAGTTTATTATGTCTCTTCAAGTCAACAATAATAATCGATGTCACTTTCCAGCTCAAAATAATCAAGCAATACAATAAACCACATCAATTCCTCGTTCTTACAGTAAAGAAGGCATTATTTTAGAGCAAGTTTATACCATAAAAATGTTTATAGTGAGTCAACCTTAAAAGGTGGACATATGCTGTCACAAAATTTTTCTTAATACTTTTAAAGAGGAACAATTTCGTTATACATGATTTTTGCGTAATTTTAACCGTTTACGCAGCGCACGCAACGGAAGCTCTCAAAAGGAATATTTTTTTCCCGTTTCTGCAAAATTATTCATTGATACACCGCTCCTATTAGCCGCGCAGCGTTATAGTATATAGCCTAAAACCTCAATAAATGGACTATCCAACAAAAAAATAATTGTTCAATAATTCGAACCTATAGTCGTGAGATTATCGCATTTAACCAAACAAACAAACTCTTTAGCTTTATAATATTAAGTATAAGGCCCTACGGCATCGCTTCAAGGATAACATATTACTGACGCACGCCGGAATTGGCTTCGCAATCTCTGAGGTCCCGAGTTCGATTCCCGGTCTGTCAATGTAGAAAACATACTTACTTACTTACTTACTTTATTTATTTACTTTAAAATATTTGCAAGTGAGCTTAGTGCTTACAGAGTACTCCAAAGCACTCACATTGCCAATTTAAAAACATACATTCATTTTGTTAGTAACTTATATTAATGGTTCTATAAAAACAATCTTAATCTATTTACAAAGTAGCCTAAGGAATTGGCAAACAAATCGACGTCTTGGACGGTTTGAGTAATCTTATATAATAAAGTTTTCTATATTGTCTCGGGTCTGGGCGTTGTTGTTTCTAATTTCTGTAACACAAGTGATTAAGCTACTTACCATCGGATCAGAGCAATGTATGTGATGTTGTCCTATATTTATTATTATTATACTGTAAAGGTCTGTAAGATAATAATAAATAAATAAATATAAACATTACAACATTACATTACAAATAAATACAAATATAAACATATAAACATTGTACAGCATCACATACATTGCTCTGATCCTGTGATAAGTAACTTAAGCACTTGTGTTACAGAAATCAGAAACAACGACGGTACCACAACACTTAGACCCGAGACAATATAGAAAAGTTATTTTTCTACATTGACTGACCCGGAATCGAACCCGGCACCAAGTCCGGTATGCTCGCCTCTCGGCTACGGAGCACGTCAATTAGTTGGATAAATAATTTTGATATGTAAATATAAACTGACGGCCTCTGTAGAGGCGACCACGTCGGACTTGGTGTCGAAATCTCTGAAGGTCCCGGGTTCGATTCCCAGTCCAGTCGATGTAGGAAACAAACTTTTCTATATTATCTCGGGGTCTGGGTCTGGCTAAAGCACAAGCAAGAAATTATCTGTAATTTCTCTCACTGATAAAAGTATGCCTGTATAAAGGTCCCACTGCAGGGCCTCTCTCTCCTTAACCATAAGTTGATTTGGGCCATACTCCACCCCTTGGGCTCAGTGCGGATTGGTGGAGGGGTATTGTGAGTTCAGTGACTAAACCTTAGCGTCAGATATAATCAAGCCAAAGGCCTCTGTGACTAGGCTTCAACTACTAGTATCAATCGATATTAATTAGCCGGGACAAACATCTGACGTGCCTTCCGAAGCACGGAGATGCTTGTGAAGATGGCATTAATATAGTCTGAATGGTCACCCATCCACTCACAACCGCGGCGTGGGTTGCTTAACTTTGGCAAACACTGCTAAAGCGCTGCTGCCACCGAGCTACAAGCACCTCCGTCAATCGTTTGAAAAATATGAACATCTAAAACTAACTGGTTAAAAAACACGACTGTTTTCAATTGTTCGTGAATTGTCAAAGGATTTAAACAAGTAGATGGTTATTTAATTTGTTAGGTTTATACGTCTGAACGAACGAATCATTTTTGTAGTAGAATAGAATAGTTTTTTTTTATTGGTCCATAAACACATACGTAATATTTATTACAAATAAACTAAACTAAAGGAGACAACAAGGAAAAGAAAATATCTGACTTATGTATTATACATTTTGAAATTAGTATTAAGGAACCAAATGGTGCGGAAACCAAATGGTAAGGAACCAGCATGTGCAATGGCGTAGGTGAAGGGCCTAGCCATTGTGCTGGTTTTCAGTAGAAACCGTATATTTAGGAAGATGGCGTTACCGGCGATGAGAAACAAATACTATAAAATAAACAAGGGAAATTCAAAATACATTATGTACTTATGTACTACTCATTAAAACTTAAAACTACTTCAGTAAGCCTTCTATGTTTTGTTTTACGGCTGTATACTGATTCTTTATTTCGTAAAAGAGTTACTCTTAGTTATCAACACGTCTAGTATATCTTGGAATCGAATCCTAACTACTTTTAATTCCATAAAAAAATATTATGTCAAAAAAATTGTGGCAAAGAGTAAACAATCGATTGAAAGAAGTAAAATCGTTTTTATCGTTAAATAATGGCGGTCGTATTGCAAGTGTTTATTGTCGCAGTTGGCTATAAATCCGGCTCGAAGGACCAAAATGTCGGACGGAAAGCGCGCGAAATACACACCCCCTTTGTTTGAGCTAAATTAACGTGAATAATGTTTATTCTAGTCTCTGTGCGTTTGTTCTGCGATTTTATGCAAATGTAGGTAATTAGTTTTAGGCCTACTTTCAGAAGCTTAATAAATCCAGTACTAGCTTAAACTTGAATAAAAATATTCTGCTACAAAACTGCTAATGATTGATGACTGCTTGGCCCAGAGCAGACAATAGGTTAAATAGCAGTGTACCACAGCTAAAGTGTTAAGTATGTTGTTTATCAGATACCCTAACTTTATTATATCTTTGATTTAAAAATAGGTAGACATATTAATAATTTAATTTTTTTTTTGGTCATTTCTTAGTTCTACTAATACACAGAACAGAATTAAGTAAGATAATTTACTTTGCTTTCTATTGTCCTGACGGGGATTCAAACCATCGCCCTCCTAGCTTCGTTATCTTAGACATAATGGTAATGACAAAGCCCCGAAAACAAACATTCATAATTAACAACCCTTACAAAGTCGAAAACAGTTAACGTAAAAAACATAGAACTTCGTTTCGGCCAAAGATTTTTTCTCTCTCTTTATTCAAGGAGATTTGTCAAACTGACCATGTCGCTCCGTAATGTTCACACTTTTTATAGTTTAAAATACAGTTTACATGATTATTAACTACATTGTGCTAGGTAACTTAAATAATAATAACATTATGTAAAGCGCCTTTGCAAGGCCAAAGTTAAAAATTCAAATTAAACCGTTCATTTGCATTACATGTGCATGGTTATCTTTGGAAACTGGTTGTTAATACATCAACATCATCGAATCAGGAATGAGGAGATCCGTAAACGAATAAAAGTCGCTTACTTCAAGACCATGATAATTAGTATTTATTTAGTCAGGCGAAAAAAGAATCGAATTACTCCTCATTAAAATTAAAATTTTAATAGTCTTCTGATTTTTTGGTACGTAGTGTTAATATTACTCGGAGTGGTTTTTCAGATTACGCAGTTTTGCATCATCTATGCTAATTTCGTTCGTTTCGTTGAAAATCAACTTGTGTTAGCAATAACCTTAGGGTTTTTTCACCTTAATTACTGCGGCATCTTGTTTCACAGAGTTTGTAAGTCACTTAACACCCAGTTTTGAAGTTTGAAAACCATTTTTTGCTTAAAATTGTGGTTTCGATTACAATATGGCGGACAGAAGGTCATTTATTACTCGGGCAAGTGTATTTCTAGGTATTCCGAACTATTTCATTGTTGAAAATTGAATTCACTTTAGCTCTGCATAGAGATTTCGTTTCGGCTCAATATTCACACCACTCAATTAGGTACTCTAGCGTTTAATATCAAAGCAGCCCTAATAAATAATAACAAACAAGAAATCGAAAAGAATTGCCAAGAATCAGGCTCATTATATACAGATAGTACATCAAGATAAACAACTTTTCTATGGCTTAAAAAATATGCATATAATTTTTAAGTTTTTTACAAATTCAATCGGCTTTTACGATAAATTTTATGCAAATTTGCAAAAGTCATAAAACAAAAGTTGATGATGTATGATATATTGAATATGTGGTTTTCCCTTGAAGTAGGGAAAACCTGTATTATCTTAGAATACGACTGACGTGTGCTAATTACGATGATGATGACACTACACCATCCCATTTCTGATTATAACCCTTCAACCCTGATTCAACGGAACCCCCAAGCCAGGTTCTCGTCTATTCTTTTCCAACCACGTATATTCTAACCACTTTAGCGTATATCATCGCTCTGTCTTTTTGATGGATGAATTATATTCAATTGCCAATCACGTTCTTCGCTTAGATATTCCATCAGTTAACCTTTCATTTTAATTTTAATAGACCAACTGTCTTAAGCCATTCATTTGCTACGGCAACACAGCTGTAAAAGAAGTATCTTTGTAACAGCGCAATACACAACGCTTAAACGCACGCTGCACGCCACGCTGCACGCCCCGCTGCACGCTCCGTTGCACGCTTTAGCAAAATGGCTTTAAACCTTGCTAAGTTGCCTCGTGCAGCAAGTGACACCAACTTTATATTCTTTGATTTTGCTCATACTTATTTAATATCATCTTTCGTATTCCAAACGCGACCACGTCTCACGTATGATCTAGCAAGTTCGTTGGACTGTAAAATAGCTTTGTTTTAGAATATATGAAACGTGTAAAATATGCTAGCTTGATATTTTATCGTCTGGCTACAGTTTTACAAATAATGTCGCATATCTATGATATATGATTAAAGCGACGTCAATGTCTGTGAGATTTGTGACGACGTGTGTGTCTTTTTTATGACACTATATTTATATTTTGCAATGAAATTGAAATTTAAAAAATACAGGTAGTAACACAACGCAATTACTACAAGTACTGTCAGCATCTAAAGTCTTCTTCTTCTTCATCTATATGGTCAATCCCGGTTGCGTCCAAAGCCATTGCTTTGGAGCCCAGGGTCCGCTTTCCTTGATTTACTCCTCCACTTCGCGCGGTCTTGAACGTCTCTAGTTGTGAGATCATTGGCACGCATGTCAGCCCTCACGACGTCAAGCCAGCAGTCGCCAGGACCTGGCGGTGGCGTCAGCATCTAGACTGATATAAACAAATTTTCAAAACTACACTTCTAAATGTCATAATAACCTTCTATATTTGACTTTTGCGTAGTGATTTTGTCAGACTATTGTGATATGTTTTACAATTCCGATAATTTTAGATAATTCAAATACTAAGCTACTTTTGATGTTGACTGTACTTCTAGTTTTAGGACTTTGAACATCTTCAGTACAATTAATGCAAGTTGTTTGCGTTAAATAAAAAGTTAAACTTAAATAAATAGGCTACAGACCTCAAGTAATTATGAAATACGTAAGTACATCTTATTCAAATTACAATTAGTCGAAATTAAATTAATTGCGTGACACTAAGAATTTGAAGATGCTAACATTAATTAATGCTAATAGACTATTAATTAGTGGAAAATTCTTAAGTATTTTCGCTTTTGAGGCTGAAATAATTACGGTTATAAGGATTTAATCAGTTAATGAGTAAATATTTAATTATCATGCTTAAGACGCATCACTTGTTGCTAAATATTTTAATTAAGACTAAGAATTGCGACAATATACACAATTAATTAAACGCTTACTCAACAAGCATCAATGGCTAAACAGATATGGATAAAATCTGACATGGAAATAGATTATCAAATGCATATCTTTTTACTGGTAAACACAATTTCTTCGGTATAGCTACGCGTTATCATCTTCCTTAAAAATAAGAATAAATAACCTGCTTAGACCGTCTAGTGTAGTGGTTCGTGCACCGGACTAAAAGCCAGGATGTTGCGGGTTCAAATCCCGCAAGGTGAAAATGTTTGTGAGATGAGCACGAGTTGTGTACCAAAGTCATGCATGTTTGTAAACTCAACTATGTTTATCTGTTCGCCATAATTGATAATAAAAGCTTTTCTTAGTTTGGAGCTAGATAATTGGTGTAATCGAAAAAAAAGATTTCATTTTTAAAGCCGGTTAAATACCAAGAATAACACACGAGTAGAGCCTCAGGCTGTTTGAAATAAATTATGGCCTTAAAGTCAGTGTTTCATAGTTCGTTAGGTCGTTAGTATTGTTAGGTTTCTACCGGTAAAAATGGATAGGTCAAAAACTTTGTAAATACAACACGTAATTTTTGAAGAACTTCTGTGCCCATTCCAAATAACATTTTGTAAATTAATTGATGTGTGTTTAACATTAATTTGTCGCAGAAAATTATGTGTGCTGCTGACACACAGCTGTAAAAACTTGGTGTAAGTATTTTTACGTTTGTAGTCGTAAGAAGACCTCAGGAAACAAAGGCATTCGAAATGTGGTTGTGGTACAGGCGTATAGTTTCTTTTAAACTTTCTCGTTGCCTTATTGTAATACACACTACAGCAGAAATTAACGCGATCATTAATGTTCCAGTCGGCTTATGACCACGGTCGGGGTAACTCTGAAATCCCTGGTTTAGTGTGTATTAGTATAGTTGAACTATACAGGGTGGCCATAAAAGTGACGTCAAAAAGTTTTTTTAGGTGCCTCGTGTTGAGAGGTATCTGAATCTGAGGTTATGTTCTACGATTTTTCGTAGTTTTCGAGTTACGATTTTTTTATTCAATTTTGCTAACAGATCTGTTTGAAAAATCTAAAAAAAAGTAGAAGGTTTCTTCGTTTTTTTTTCTTGCAGCTAAATCTCTATGAACTGTGCATTTATGCATAAAATAAACAGCCTCATAATTTTAATGGATGTTACTACAAAAGTGACCTAAAGTTGAGAGTTTATGTTAAGTGAGATCATTTAAATTTTCAACTTAAAATTAAAAATCAAAACTGATAATGTCTTAGTTTCTAAGTAATGCTTCAGATAATGCGCTAGACTCTAAGCTTTCATAATAATAATAAAAAAGTAGTACTTCATAGGATTCATAGGCTATTTAAAAAACTACAAAAAATCATAGAACATACATAAGGGTGATTCAGATACCTCTCAACACGAGGCACATACAAAAAATTTTGGACGTCACTTTTCTGTCCATCCTGTATAGTAGTACAGGTGTGGCGTCCATCGTTTTATTGATCGCTTAAGGATCCCTAGGGAAACTAGTAACTACAATATTAACAGGCCATAGGTATACGGCAAACACACGTATTTTGCAAGTCAGTTTGGAATTTTTGGCGCATAGGGTCACAATTAAGGAAGTCAAAAAGTTTTCCTCTTACATAAGACAAATAAAGTTCAGAAAACAAAAAAATACGTAAAGCAATAAATTAATATACAAATAACAAAAAAAAATACGATACGCTACACAAATTATCTGGCAACTAAGAGCTGCTTCCGGACAATTAATGAAATACATAATTTTTATTTTTTTATTTTCCATATGTTGCCATCTACATAGATGTTACTTTTGATATAACTCTCATAGTAAAAGTCGTTACATTTGATCATCTGATCTTAGGAGTGTCCTATTTTTTTCTACGCCCTTAATGTTCGCCGTTCTTAAGAGCCGTATGTCAGTTCATACACAACTCCAAACAGATTTAGCTTTGCAACAAACTCTGTGTTGACGAAACTTCTCCTGTCACAATTGTTTGTGAGATGTGGAAATAATTGTTTGTGCCAAACAACTCCTGGAAAAATGGGACAAATGTTTTGAATTCTTGCTTTAAATTGTTTAATCAAAGGATTGTAAATTCTTTCAGGACATTTTTCAGTTATATTTCCGTTGCAATTCTGTTACGAATCACACAATAATCTAGCCCCAAATTAACGCTTGTCCTATGGAGGCTAGACAACGGATAAACATATGTAAATACATTTTACAATTTTTGCCGTGTGGGGACGGCCATAAAGAATACACCTCTCCACCGCCAACAGGAAGCGCGTCTTAAGAGGCGACTAATTCCTGTAGCACGAGACGGGCAGCAGCGTCTTCGTGCGAAATCTTATAAAAAACTGCGCTCGCCAACCCGCCTGCCAAGCGTGGCGAGTATCGGCAATCCCCCGGGTGATAAGTCATTGGGGGAGGCCTTTGTTCAGCAGTCTACGCATCCTATGGCTGAAATGATGATGATGATGAAATACATTTATACACATTCATGACTGAGGCACAAAGCCTTGTGCTCATCACACAAACATTTCTCCTTTGAGGGTTTGAGGTTCGGATCGCGAACCACTACAAAAGACTGTCTTCAGTTGCAATTAACATATCATCCAGTCACTATATTTTCCATTGAATGGTTTACTGATTCACCTTTTCTTGAAGATCGCTCTTAGCGATAAGACTGCTTAAATTCTACATCTTTCTGTAAACATCAAATGCAACATCTTCGTATGGTGTGCCATAAATAGTACCTATCTTTGTATCAGCCTTTGGAGGTCCACTGCTGGCTCTTTGGCCTCTCCTATAGAATGCCACAGCGAGTGGCCCTGGGCCGTTTGCATCCAGCAGTTTTCAGCAAACTTCAGGTCGTTAGTCCACCGGATGAGAGGCCTGTCTGCACTGCTTCTTCCAGTTCGTGGTCGCCACTCGAGAACCTATCTTCCCCAACGGCAAAGTTCTGAGGCGATTTGGCCTACCCATTGCCACTTTGGCTTTGCAATTCGAACAACTATTTCGGTGACTTCGGTTGTTAAAATCCCTTTAACCCAGTTATTTAAGTAGCATATTTAACGCCAACATGCTAATTAATTTAGCATAATCGTTGGTATTTGAGTTAACAGTTTAATATTCATAAGTGCTAATGAAAATGCGAATATTTAAACTATTAACGAACACGATTTAAGCGAGAATGTCATATATTACCGAATTATCTCGTCACAGTGTGAATTATAATCAGTGCCATCCTATTAATAATATGGGAGAACTTGTTTATTATTTAATAAGTTAATTGATTGTACAAACGAGAACAGCCCGTCAACCTACAAAACTACTACTACTACAAAACGTCATTTTTTCTCAATTGATATTGATCTCTATGTGTCAGACTTAAGGTTGAAGATCGGTTCAATGACCTCTAACTTTTTGGGTAGGCCATTGACTGTACTAAAATATCAGTCAGTCATAAACGTACCACAGAATGACAATTGGGTAGTGATGAGACTGACTAACTCACTTTGTTACCATTCATCTTAATTCTACTCGCATCACCTGATACGTCACCCTTTAAAAACTACTACCCTTCCGATCCAAGTCCCGAAAGTAAAATCGAAATCTTTTGATTTTTCTCTTTTAAATCGAGCACCAGTGCCCGTAGTGTACCCAATTTCGGGCACTTTAAGCTTCGCTTTATAACGCCCTCTTTCGGATAAAAGGTCCAGGGGCAAATAGGAATTATTTCCCCAATAGAATTTTCTCACATCGGATGAATGCGGGGATACTGGGCATTCATAGCCAGTGGTTTTTCTGAAAAAGTAACTCAAACGGATGGCATTCATCGCCACAGGACACGGTCGGTCGCCCGTCATCTATAGAGTACAAGACACACGGTTGTGGAGTTCAGGTAGCAAGAGATCGAGCAAACTGTCGAGCAATATCGCATTGTCGAAGATGAAAACCAGCTAGTTTTGTGACCAAAATAACCAGTGACCGGTTTTGTTTTACTGTCATTGTAATCTTAATGATTTAATTTGCGATGAAAACAATTATAAAATTGAGTGAAGTAGTGTCCTATAATCATATATTATTCATAAAAAGTCGGATTATTTACACCATTTATAACTCAAGAACGGCTTGACTGATTTTTATAATCTTTAATTTGTTGGATTTGTCTCCGCCCCGAAAAATTAAAATTCACGAAAATCGACGCAGGCGATCACGGCTTCGCCCGCGTGGATTTATTTTCGTGAATTGAAAGCATACTTATTTATTAACGTCGGTTTGTGCACTAAAAGCTAAACAATATTGTTTCTAAATAAATAAAAAACAAGTGTGTGACGAATCTCTGATAAATGGAATATTGAGTTTAACCATCAATATTTCAGTGGTCCTACAGGTACAAAGTGTATAAGATAGAGCAATATTCTAAATATTGTTTCAACAACACCGAACCAAAACTCTCAAAAATCGTATAGACTTGAAGCGCTCATCGAACCCTAAACCAGTATACCCCAAAAAGGGTTTAAGATACCCTTTTTTGCGAAATTAGATTGCACCCTTTCGTACTGGGCCTTCAATTTTATACCCCCATATCCCATCGCCCCCAATAGTTGCTCTGGACAGGGCTGTATTGTGATTGTAATTATGTTTGGCGACCGGACAATGTACGCTCATTTTCTTGACATGTTTGACGGCTTTTTTGTTAGTGTGTATTAGTATTTATTGGCGTTGATGTGGGTACTACTCGTACTTCGAGGTTTGTTAGAACAATTTACGCTTAGTCACAACAATATAAATCGAATCAGTAAGGTTACAGTTACTTTAGAGGGTCTACAAATATATATCATTAAATAAATATGAAATACACAAAAGTTATTATTATGGTCTCAAAGTAAGGAAAATGAAATTCCAAGTGCTTCTCGTAACAAACACAGACTCGAGTCATTATAGAAAAAAAATTGACCCAAAATATTTGGATCGCTATTCGTAATTCATAACTCTAATAACCGGAGTAGGTAGATTGATTTGGGGTCAACGATCTCAAACATTGATGTTAATATGGACATGCCTCCGGAATTCCGGAATTTCTTGGTATCAGTTTTTAAAAAAAAGAAAATCCATGTTATGCTAGCTCTACCAAAGTACATCAAATCAATCTACCTACTCTGATCACTGCTAATAACTGTATGCTCGCCACAGCTTGTAAGCAGCTTACGCGCCATCATCACGCGCGCAAAATAAGTCACTTTATTGCGCCAACTACATTTTGTTTCACGACTTACGAGAATAATGAACAGTATAAAGTGGTCTATAGTAATAGGGTAGTTTCCTGGGTCAAAAAAATATTATTTTATTTAGTTGGTAAGATTATCAAAAAATATTGGGCCCATATTTTGTCTTTTGTCAATCAAATAAAAAATGACGAAGATAAAGCGCATCAAAGTGAGCACGTGATTTTTGATTCATAATTTTTTGTTTGATTGAGAAAAGAATAAATACGTGTCCAATATTTTCTGTTAATCCAAGTGACGGACTAATTAGATATTTTTAGGAAACTAGCCCATTATCCACGGCCGTCTATTGTAGTGATTCGCACTCCGGTCTACAAAGCCAAACGGTTGCGGGTTCAAATCCCGCAAGGGGCAAATTTTTGTGTAATAAGCACAAGCATTTATACCTAAGTCATGGAAATTAATAAATGTATTCCAGTATGTTGCCATTTGGGGGTGGCCGTAAAGAATACTCTTCCCCACCGCCAACAGGAGGCGTGTCGTAGGAGACCACTAATCCTCTAGCACGAGACGGGCAGCAGCGTTTGCATGCAAACTGCGCTCGACAACCCGCCTGCCAAGAGTGGCGAGTATTGGCAATCCCCTCCTTTTTGGGGAGGCCTATGTTCAGCAGTGGACGTCCTACGCTGAAGTGATGAAGTATGTTTATCCATTATCTAGTCTTCGTAGCACTAACTTTCCTTAGTTTGGGGCTAGTTAATTAGTGTGACTCCTCCTTCTTCTTCTTCATCTATACGGTCAATCCCGGTTGCGTTCAAAGCCATTACTTTGGAGCCCAGGGTCCGCTTTCCTTGATTTACTCCTCCACTTCGCGCGGTCTTGAGCGTCTCTAGTTGTGAGATCATTAGTGTGACTGTTGGAAGAATTTATTGTACGTTGTCTTGATCCCCACACCGAGATTCGAACCAAGGTCACTTTGATTTTACATGAAGCGAGCCTTCTGTGTTTATTTCTTCTGGTCAAGACAACGCGTACACTAAGTAATGGCCATTATAAGTAGCTTTTCTAACTAAATCCCAACTAATAATAAATATAAATGCGACAATAACTCTGTCTGTCTGTCTGCGGTAAACGGCAAACTACGGTACCAATTTTGATGAAATGTGGTCCAGAGATAGACTAGAGCTTGGGAAAGGACACAGGCTACTTTATGTAGTGAAAGCTGAACCGATTTTGATGAAATTTTGTACGGAAAAAGCTTGAACCCTAGGGTTCCTTCCTTAGGGTTCTTTTTAAAGGCTACTATTTTTATTTGATCTCCTAAGCGAGTAAAATAGGGTGTCATAAACCAGATTCCTCGCAAGCGAAGCCGCAGGCACAGCTAGTGTACATAACTACTTATAGTCGCAAGTCTGACGCTATTTTTTCACACAGTGGACTAATGATATTTGGATGGTAAAAACTAAAAGGTTATTAGTGTTTAAACAATAATCCTTTAATTTAAGTTAATGGGAAGATGACAGGGGTAAAAATACAGCATCAAGTTAATAAAGTTACGAATAATTCTCCATCCTAGGGCTCACAAGTCAGTCACGCATAGGGTTGCCAACCCTACTATATAATTTGTATCTTACTATATTTGGGTATCAAATACTACATTTCTAAAATATATAGTAGGCTAAACTACTATATTTTGCGTGTAAAGCCCGCTCCGCTCTACACAGCCCGCTGATCGCGCGAAAACCGCAGAGGCGCGAGCGAACGCCTGGCTAAGTGTGTTTTTTTTTTCTCCGTCTACTATATTTTTAAAGGTAACAGCTTCGAAAATACTCTATTTGATAGGAAAAAAGTTGGTAACCCTACCACGCACGAGTGAAGCCACGTTCTGCATACTTTTAATACTTAAAAAATATGTCTCCACCTTCCCGAATCCTCAATCCCCAAAGAGGCCTCGTGCACTCTGAGGACCCAAGTTACGGCATGTCCCTCCTGAAGCACTCTTGCTAAACTTGGAGCACGCTTATGAAATCTTTCAAGAGTTTTCAGGAAAATTGCAACATTCTTTCAACGCGCTCTCTTGTGTATTTTTGTTGGGTTGGCCTTTCTGAATTATTTATACTTGATACTTGACACCTTTTGCTGTTAGTGATTTTTCAGATTCAATTATACTGGCTGTCTTAAAAACAAAACCTTGTAAAATACAGATTTAAAGTATAAATAGAGGTGATAGGTATGTTTAGCTTAGTGGCAGCAGCGCCATATTAGTGATTACAAAAGTTACAGTTGGGTGATCAAAATAAGTGACATTATCATAAGCACCTTCGTGCTTCAGAGGGAACTGTAGAAGTTAGCTTGGCTTCATGACTATTTCAGAGGCCTTATGGCAACTTGATTACATCTAAATTATGTGACTGGTTTTACAATACATCTCTCACAAAAACGCACAGCATCTTACAAAATGACATTTAAAAATACACCCAATAACTCTTTAAAGGTAGTGTGTGAGTATTTCTTTACAAAATGATGCAGCCCAGTCAATTTGCGTATTTCGCTATAAATTCAAGTCGATTTCCCGAACCTATTTGGATATCCCAAAGGATATGAACGTAGGTACACCTCTTTTGTGAGAAAAAGATTGAATTTCAATAAGAATAACCCTGTATTGGATTCAGGATACCTTTTTTGATGACTGCACGTGTGAAAGAGCCTGAATTTGACACACAATATAACCTTGCGTCGTATTATACGTTAGTTTTGTTTTTGTATGAAGCCGAATTAAAAAAACAATAAGTCCAAAACATTTTTTACTAAACATCCTCCTCCAAAACCAGTGGTTGAGGATCGTGACCCCGTCTTCTATAGTCGCCTTAACGATTAGTCGTCTCCAGTCGTCGCGTGACTCGTCTGAAAGCCTCTTGGAGCGGCATACCATAAGTCTGTGCGAATTAAAACTCTCTGGCACCGACTCCAAAAGTTACTGAAAAGCATTCATTTAATGCCCTATTGTTAAAAAAAATATGGCACCAAGAAGAAGGTGTTTGCAGTACAGTGACGGCAGAGTTTTGGTAGTGATCACCAAAGTTAAGCAACACATGCAGTAATTGTGAGTTTTTTCCATTCCGACCATATTTAATGGCATATCAGCAGGTCGCATAAGTTTACTGTGCTAAGTAGGTACCTTACGTTGTGTATAGTTATCATTCTTAATATCGCTGCCGGGTTCTGTTCAATTCACGCAGAAAATATTTTCTTTGGGTAAGAAAAGACTATACGCTTTTGTTGGTAATCTACTCTTGTTGATTGTACGGTACGAAACTGGAATTTGCACCCCGACCTGGATTTGTCACGTCGAGTGACGCCACACCTGTGGTAAGGGTGACCATCCTGAAAAAAGTCGGGCATAGTTAGGACTTCAAGTAAATGGCCTCGTCATAGCTTAAACATTTTAGGGCTATATGAAATTATTAAAAATTGATTACATTTAATGGATTATTGATAATCAAGTCATAAACACAATACAAGGGCGGCAAATTGTATGCTACACTTGGCGTTTTCTTGCGTGACTAGATTCGAAATAAGGATATCCTTACCGTAGAACCAATGCCACATACATAGATCTCCAAATTTTCAAGCTAAAGTGGCAAGAGAGAGAAGAAAGGCAGCCCGATGAACCGACAACCTAGTCAAGGTCGCAAAAAGTCGCTAGATGCACACGTCACAGATCGGCTCAATGTAGTGTTCTGTGGTTCCCCCACAGACCCTATCCTACCTATGACCAGCAGCCAGTAGAGGACTTCCAAAGCCTGACGATAATGATAATTTAAAAAAAATCGTATTCCCTCTTATGATTATTATTCCAGCTCCGTTATCCAACTACTGGACCATTGCCCATTTCAAAGACTCTTGGAATTTAACAATATTCCCATTGATCGGAGTGGAAATTAGAATTATTGTCCTGTTTGTTAACAGCCTGGTCATCCTATGTGCACTCATTAGGAGCGCAGGGTCTATTGTTCGCGTAGCTTTGACGTCACGCCTCCGACGAGAAAGGAATTTCCCATTTTTACCCCTAAAAGACGTGTATTTGTTAGACCATATGCAAATATAAACAATATACTTATAGAAACAGATGTTGGATCCAAAGGTACCTAGTACTGAGACATGGAGTCACGACCTATGGATGTTAGGTAAGCCTTAAGCAACTTTTACTATTATTTGTTGCTAGCAACACAAGTTGTCTATGATAGTTTATAGTCTGTTTTGAACAGCTCTTTGTATCTGTATCTCTCTCTCTCTCTCTGATAAAACAATGTGTCTGTGTTAAAAGTTATCAATGTATAGTCCCTGTGCCAAGCCTGGACTACTTATTTACTGAACCACCATAAACAGTCTACGCATTCGAAGATACAATCATTAATAACGGCCTCCGTAGCCGAGAGGCGAGAACGCCGGATTTGGCGTCGCTATCTTCAAGGTCACGTGTTCGATTCTCGGTCGGATCAATGTAGAAAACGAACTTTTATATGTTGTTGTTGTATGGGTCTGGGTGTTTTGGTACCCTCTTTGTTTCTGATTTCTATAACACAAGTACTTTAGCTTGCCTTAGGATCAGAGCAATGTATGTGATGTTGTCTAATATTCATTTAATAAGGTATCAATGCTTTTATAGTAAACAAGACTACAATTTTTTGATCATATCACAAGAAGTAAAAAGTGCTTTGAAAAGAGACAAAATGCAATATCTTGTAGTCCACAATAACTCAGTGTGTTGTAAAGTATCTTAGAAATTACTAAGTCTCTTCTATCAGAACTAAGCCCCTTATATCAGAACTAAGTTTTACAACACCACATTTCTCGCGACGGAATCAGAGCTCTAAGTGAGTCTCTTTTGCATTGATAAAGGGAAATTTATACAAACTCCAGTTGTATTTCAAGAAGTTTACAAACAAGAAAATCGTCTGAAAACATCCAGCATTGTTATAGAAACACCCAGGTACACCGAGTCTATTTGCAAACGCAACTTTCCTCTTTTCCTGGTGTTTGAGACAAGTCTCAGACTTAAGGCGAGAGTAGTACACAGGGAAGCGACGTCTCATACGACCGCTTAGGGTTTTATAAGTTTATTTTATTCTTCTTCTTGTGTCAATGGCGAAGAAAATAATTTTGTGTGACCAAACCTCCGCCGACCAAACAGCTTATAAGTGGCATAAAGTAAATAGAGAGATAGATAGATATTTTATATTGTACACCATACAGAGAAGTTACAATTTGTGTTTACAGATAGATGCACAATTTAAGCGGTCTTATCGTTAAAAGCGATCTCTTCCAGACAACTTTATTTTATTTTATTTATATACTAGGATAACCAAAAAGACAAACACTAATACAAGTAAGGTACATAATTTGACTTATACTGTCTTATTATATAGCTAAGCGTCGTCTTTGATATAGGCTTTTCCGGCATAAAATGTGGACTACAGGTGTATTTCTTTAATGAAACACTTCTAACTTTTAATACGCAAACATTACATTTCTTTTTATTTTTATTCAATCAATCAATAGGGAATATGCACGAAAACAATACATTATTTTAACTATATTTATAAGAAACTAGCTATTGCCCGCGACGTCGTTCGCGTGCTTTCCTTTAAAGAAATTTGCAACTTTATTAATTTTTTCTTTCAAAAGAACCTTCTCCTGACAATAATTAACACAACAAAAAAAGAATTAGAGAAATGGTTCCATCCGTTCACGCGTGATGCGATGACCAAGGGAAATAGAGATTCATTTTTATATAATAGATATAGAAGATACATTTTAACCTACCAGCTTTTTTCTGTGACTTATACCAACCACTGTCACAAACTTGTCTGTTAAATCATTACGGCAATGGTGGCGAGAACAAATAAAAAGTTCCATTAACGCACTGCGACTACTCACTATTTATCTTAATATCGAAGTTTTGGTCCTCAAAGTCTTCTACTTACTAATGTGTCTGCAGCGATATCTAAAATTAGTTACAGATTTTTTTTTTATGGGTCTCTTAAGCTGTAGTGTGACGACTCGATTAGTAAAGTGGCGTGTTGATTCGCCTTAATGACAAAGGGTTCCGGGTTGAATTGTCGGTTTGAGTCAATATGTTTTTTTTCTTAAATTTAATTGTTATTACGCGCATCGTCCGCGTAGCGTAATTAAGTAACAAACATTCAAATATATAAATTTTCAAATGTATAATTAGTAAGATTATGTAAAATATAGAGGCCACGTACCAGCATGCGCAGCGTAGAACGTGGCGCGCACCTACAAGGTGGACAGACGACCTGGTAAAGGTTGTAGAAAGCCACTAGCCAATCTGGAAGTCATTGGGGGATCTGTAGCCCATGTTCAGCAGTCCTATGGCTGAAATGATGATGATGATAATGATATAGAATATTAGGTTTTATACAATATTAAAGAACTGATGAAAAATACCGAGGAAACCAATTCCAATTGAATTTCTAGAAAATCTGAGTTTGTTTTTAATTACAGTTAGTATTGCGAGTGATTAATGAGCTTTGCAGTTGAAGTGTTCTTCAGAACTACTTATTTCAAGCTATTTTCCAGAGCTTTTTTGTTTTGATAGCATTTCTGTTTAGCAGTTTCTGTTATTGGAAGTATTGTTTTATTTATATTTATATTATTGACTATCCATAAATTAGGTCACACATGAAGGGAGGAAGGGGGTAAACGAACTTCCCCTGACCCTATATTTGAAAGATCCATTTTCTCATATAAAGGTTTTTTCACCCTTTCAAAACTAGGTTTTGTCCGCTGCCTTGCCCGGATTTTTTAATTCTTAGAAACTGCATATACCTAGATATCCTGAGATAATAATAAAGCTTTGCCATCATAATCATCAGGCACTAGAAGTCCACTCACAAGGTGGTCAGACGACCTGGTAAAGGTCGCAGGAAGTCGCTGGATGCAGGCCGCTTCCAACCGGCCAATCTGGAAGTCAATGGGGAAGGCCTATGTTCAGCAGTGGACGTCCTATGGCTGAAATGATGATGATGATGATGACTAGAAGTCCACTGCTAGACAACCGTATCCTTGCCTTGGTCGTCCCCTCGCCACGCCCTCCCCACGCTGCGTCACACAGTTCGTGGTCGCTACTCCAGATTTTTCTTCCGCAACGGTTCTAAGCTCTGCAAGCGATGTGGACTCCCCATCGCCACTTCAGCTTTGAAATTCGAATATTCGAAGTAGCTTGTAGTATTCGGAAGTGTTGAAATATACAGGGTTACAAAGCAAAGGGGTGCCAAATTTAAAAAATAAGATCTAAAGAACAATATAAAGAAATTTCTTAATCGTTGTTATTTTTATTAATCGTTTGTGACGAAAAAAAAATTTCTTTATAATATCCGAAAATAAAGTCAATAGAGCGACTACGAAAGCCACAGGATCATTCATGAGTGGCGTATGTACGGCGAGCCAACAAGGACCTGTGCACTACGGTGTAATTTTTTCATAAATGAGTTAAATTATCCACGCATACGATTTTTAGCAGCGGATTAAATGTGAAAAAAAAATTTTTTTTTGTTCTTTGCCTAGTCTGATTAAGTTACTAATTCTGAGCCACTCTTAAAGATTTGGCACCCGTTTGCAATGTAACCCTGTATTTTTAAATCAGAGCCAAACCCGCCATCATTGAGCTCAATACGAAACAGCGCTAATGCGCCATCAGATCATATGTTTTTATAACTCTAACCAATATCTGCTTACGGAACCCAAAAGACATTTCATAAACATTTCCGCAACTAATTCCATACTGTCCCTCAACAAACATAATATCCGCAAAAACCCAGAGATCGTCCAAAAATAAGAGACGGAAAAAAAGGAAAAGTCGCGTGTGTGAACTGACCACACACGAAAGCCTCTTTCCCTGCAAAAACATTGCGGTTACGACATTTTTGGGGTCCGCAGTGGAATAGTGGTTGCTGGACATTTTTTCGCTGAGATTTTAGCGTGCGTACAGAGATATTGCGAATAACTTCTACAGCCTCGCATAAGCATTAGTTCACGAGCATTCACGACCTCCGTAGCCGAGAGGCGAGCATACCGGTCTTGGTGTCGCTATCTCTGAGGTCCCTGGTCGACTCCCGTCGGTCAATGTAGAAAAATAAATTTTCTATATTGTCTCGGGTCCTTCCCACAGCCTAGTGCGAGATCCACAAAAAAACAATCGCTTGCATTAATCGATCGAAAAGCAATACAAATTAACGTAAACTATTTGATAAATAAATGGAAATTACACTCTGAACATGTTTGCAAAAAGCTAAGTCAGTTTTCATTTGCTCTTTACAGACTACAACTAATAGTAAATGAATGTGCTGTGTTGACAGCATACCATAGCTATGTTGCATCTACCCTCAGATATGGTCTAATTTTTTGGGGAAATTCTACTGAGAGAGAAACTGTATTTAGAGCACAAAAACGCTGCATCAGATCTATGTATCGCTTGAAATCGGATGAGTCATGTAAGCCATATTTTAAAAATAAAAAACTTCTAACCTTTCCTTGTTTATACATCTTGGAATGCGCTGTATTTATTAAACTGAATTTGGATAACTTTGAATTTAGAACCCGAGCTCGCCACAAAGATAAACAATGCTCAATTCGAGCCAAATCAAGTTTATACAGCAAAAGTACATTTTGTAACGCTCCTCGTATTTTTAACCGGATACCAGAATCCATACGAGACACAAATGACATAGCAATATTTAAACCTAAACTTAGAAAATATTTAATTGACAAATGCTATTATTCCATAAGTGAATTGATGACGGATAAAACTAAATACTAAGTATCTATATTGACTTGCATGTATTTAATATTGAATGTATAATGTTTATCGATAGTAATTCTGTAAATCCGACGATGGACGATGAGTTTTATTTTAAATTTGTTTTTCATCCTGTTTTTTTTTTTTTTTAATTGTACGCCAAGAAGGCAGGACACGGTTAGTTCTAAGACAAACCCTTGTAAGACCAATGTACACCTGTGCTCCACAATAAAGATTTATGATATGATATGATCGATTTATGGGAAGCGACCACTTTACGAAACTCGCTCATAGTTCGTGCAGGCGATGCGAGTCAGGGTTCTGTCTGGCAAACACGCTTACGAAAACGCAAAAAAGCATACTAAGTTACAACATTTAAAGTAACAAAAGTGATCAGCATAAAACACATTACCCTATATTTTGGGCATTATTTTTATCGCAAACATTTATCTAATCACCATAATTTCCTCTTAAATTCATACGGAACGCACCTTCCAGTACAGTTTGCGTGAGTTTTTTGTTTAGGTAAACTTCGGCAATCAGTCGCTCCTGTTTGCTTTTCAAAAAGAACTACAAGCACTGCCGATGTTACACTGACGGATTCATATGGCAATGTTTGTTGGTGTCCTAAAGCTAGGCCAACGCTTACTTGAAACATAAAAAGAAATATTAGGGACCTCCAAGCATCTAAAAAGCAGCGTCAACCGCAACTTTTCGATTGCGACTAGGGATGCCATCCATCCGGGTTTTCCCGGAATTGTTCCTGGCTTAGAAGGCATCTGCCCCCCTAGGATGACCACCAAAATACGATAATATGATATGATATGATATAGCGATTTATCAACAAAAACGGTTTTTTTTAATACGATAAATATAGACGCCATGTTGAATTTTTATCGAAACAGCAATCATAACAACTATATATTTACCATCATATTTTGCAGTTGGTGTCAATAAATCGCTATATCATAACGTGCATTGCATGCTAAGAGCATTCAGGAGAGGTTTAAACTTTAGTCAAGTCATACACAAAAATGGACAAAGTAAATTATTGAATACAGAAACAGTCTCTTATTTAAGGTAAAAAAAATATTTCAAAGACCTTAGCTGTAATGTTTTATATAATCTGTTTTAAAATAAATAAAACCATTTTTATTTAACCGATTAACTTTAAAAAACATTGACATATCCGGGTTCTAAACTATAATATCTGGGGTTTTTACGTATCTTGTCCTGGTTGCCAGATATCAGAGATGGCAACTCTATTTTCCGCAGACGCGCGCGGCTAATGCGACAATACTCACAGCATTAGTCGTCGGCCGCGCACGTCTGTCGCAAACCTCACATTACATTACATTTTCATACTAGGCAGTATTATTTTTCCCAAACTGAGCAGAGCTATGACACTAGAACTCAAGAAAAAATACACTATTGCGTTTTGTTTTTTGTATATAAACTTTAAAAATATGAAAATATCTTTTCTGCAAACAATCGCTGTAACCGCAGCTTCACGGAAGCGAAAACCCAACAACTAATTGTGAAAGTCACAATTTACCCCGGAACTTTTGCTCACTTGCCCCCTAATTTGGGGGCTGAACTCCCAATAGGGGGTTGACAGGCTTAATTGAACCGGATACGTTATCGGCTGTAGAAAGTTGTAAGAAGATTTTGGTGCGAGTTTTTTGTCAACACCTTGGAGTGTCTTACTTTATGGAATGTTTGAAGGAATTATTCTAATATCAATTTATTAAAAGTCGTATTTTTAATTATTCTTCAGACCTTATTTCTAAAACTTGTAGCCCTGTATAGATAATGGATTTTCATTGGTGTTGTACCCAATATGTGGCTGTTTCTATACTACCAAAATCATGATCTCAATAAAAAATCGTTACAGCTGATAAGGTAGTTTTGTATGAGGATCAGATTTTTATGAGATTTCGATGTTGCTTCCATAAAAAAAATATGTTAGTGTATATAAGCAGAAAAGTGTGAATTTTGCGGCTTTAAAAAAACATATAAAAAATCACCAGGTATCTACCAAGACGTTGCATATAACCCCAGACCAAAGACTCTTGCCCTTAAAATGCCAATGCCAAATTACCAATGACGCGCTTCAATATTAGTAGGACACGGAAAAAGAAGTCATCAAAATATACTCGTACTTAGTAATTAAAATGTGCATTGGGGATAGTCTATAAATGTTACTATGTTAGTACACGATTGTCATTTTCGCGTCGCATTACGCATTCAAAGAGTGATATGAGTGACACGATCTTTGGTGGCGAAAGTCGGATACGAATTTATCAAATCGTATTGCGGTCTTTCTGTTACATAGTCTGGAAAAGCAAAGATATTTTTTTAGGAATCTTCCCTGCAGATAACACGTTTTTTTTCCTTCCTATCCCATGGTTCGAGGTGTCGTCGGATAGGTTTCACAAAAATAATCTGAGGATACGTTTGCGTTATATTAAGCTTTGAAGTACTATTTTTTGTTAGAGTCGAATTTTTTGAAATGTAGAAAAATTCACGACAGTAGTTAACGAAGTTAAAAGGAAATTTATTACAGCTGGTTAGGCTCTTCAAGTTAACAAGTAATAGTCGCCTAACTTGTACAATGAACAGCACGACAACCTATCACAAAACGTCAATTGAAAATAAATAAAAATCAATTGATATTGATCTCTACGAGTCGGACTTAAAAAATCAATTCAATGACCTTTAACTTTTTTTGGTAGGTTGACCTGCCGTTGTCTGTACTTGGAGCAGTAAAAAGAATTTTTCACAGACAACACGGCGCGTGGCCCGACACGCAGATGGCCAGTTTTTTTTCTAAACAACTCTTCTTCAGTTCCCATGTTTTTTTTAAAGATTAAATTATGAAGGAAGAAAACTCATTTGTTGGGCACTAATGAATCAGAATTTACATGTAATTAAACTATACATTTTACAGGTATTAATGCAAGACATCCCTAGTTTTGCGAATGCAACTAAGCCGAAACGTTGGGAAATCAATTCGCAAAAAGTGATAATGTTTCATTAATACCCGTAAAGTGTATAGTCTTCTTCCTCATCTATATGGTCAAATCCGGTTGCGTCCAAAGCCATTGCTTTGGAGCCCAGGGTCCGCACAAGGTCCGCGGTCCGTAAAGTGTATAGTACATATTAGTTAAAATAATTCAACAAGAAAGTTATTTTTTTTGTAAATTTTCGGGTATTTTTCACTTTCGGACCCAGTATCCGATTTTCATGTCCCTATCAAAAAAAGGTTACTACCCTTCAGCAGGGGAAGGCGTAAGGGTGAAGTCGAATTTTCTAGCATCACTCGACACCCTAAAAGTCGAACTTTACGTCTGTGATAGAGATGCAAATAAACTGTTGTAAAGTCAGGGGCTTAACTTATGTATCTAGTTTAAAACTTAAAATATGAGAGTAGGTATTGCAAGTTTAAGCGTCTACGTGATGTGTATTTGACTGCGTCTGTTTTCTTTAAAACAGATTATAGTTGTTAAATTTAGAATATGGAATGAAACGAGACACGGTGGAACTTTCATTGTTCGGGGTCTCATGCATCCTGAGGATTTACGTGTTAAACCATATCTGAAGGCCTACTTTGAAAATCTTTCGTGCGTTTGGATGTGTAGACCTAACAAATTAAAATTCTATCTACTTGTTTCAAACCTTCGATAATTTATAACCAATTTAAAACGGTCATGTTTTTTACCTGGCTAGTTTCAGATGTTCATATTTTTTTAAAGGATCTACACAATTGAATGGTTATTTTAATTCATAAGGTTTATACGTCCAAACGTACTAAACATTTTTTTACTAGACCTACTGGTTCTATGTTAGGAGTGAGCTTTATCGGAACAGTTTCAAAGAACAGGTTCTTAAAAGTAACAACATAGGAGTGTTTTGCTTGAACCGAAAAAACTGTTCCTCTTTCACAACAGGCCGAAACTATAGGACAAGCTCTTTTACATTTCGATATGCTCTGTGATGTTTATAAGAGATAATCATTTTACTGAAAAAGTTTGGGACATGGCTCTTCCTCCAAATAGCTATAAAAAGATATATAATATTTAACAAGTTACAACTGTTATCTGCCTGTAATTGCTTATTATCCTTCAGCAATATAACTGGTACTTTAACAGGTTACTGGAACTTTTCTTAAAGTGGAACTGGAATGGGTGTAATAGGTTTCTAAGTTCGCTGGTGCCAGCCTAGTCATGTAATATACCAAGACTCGGGAAAGAAGTCCATCTTTCCTAAGAATCCATTGTTATTGGTTCCCGAGTAATTACATTCGAGATATTTTTATGACCATATTAAAATATGAAACCCATGTTTCCTTCTTTAAATACAGTCATCACCAAACGTTATTGTAACTGAACGAAATTATAATAATCCTCGCAAAATTATTAAGCGCAAAGAATGTGAAATGCGAAAATATCACAGCCATTATGGAAACAATAAATTGGACGTTCAAGTACTGCATTTTTCGCTTCGCATCACAGACAAATTTCGTCTCCAGAGAGACCCCTCATTTTTAAGAAAACAACGTCAGCACTTTTTGTGTTTTTCTTATCATAATTTTGAGTCCGTGACAATTGATATATTTGGACGACCTCCGTAGCTGAGAGGCGAGTGTACCGGACTTGGTGTCGTTATCACTGAGGTCCCGAGTTTGATTCTCGGTCGGTCAATGTAGAAAAATAACTTTTCTATATTGTCTCTGGTCTGAGTGTTGTACCGTTGTTTCTGATTTCTGTCACACAAGTGGTTTGGCTACTTACCATAGTATCAGAGCAATGTTGTCCAATATTGTCTAATTGAATATAGTGGTTAATTTAGATAAGTGTTAGTATGAGGGGCTTTAAAATGTATTTTAACGTCGCAAACTCGCAGTCGCCTTGTATAAAATAAAGTGTGCCTTAAACTTTAAAAGCATTTTGGCAATGTTATTGGTGTCTATATTATAAGTTGTCTGTCTTAAAACACAACTCGTGTTATTATAGGTTTTAAAATAAGGTAATGCACGTTTAATGACTCTTTTTACTGTACGAAGGAATCGTTCCGAGAAATTAGTTGGCACTTTAAAAGGGGGAATGAGTGTTTCTTCGCAATCTTTCGATTTGTGATTTGAACGCTCGTTTTTAACTGACTTTGAAAAACAAAAGAGGTTCTCAATTCGTCGCGGATATTTTACCTCTTTAGGGTTCCGCAGTCAACACGGAACCCTTATAGCTTCACCATGTCCAACTGTTTGGCCCTTCGCCTTATCAATGATATATTTTCTGACTGTCGTCCGGATCTAGTGGTTAGTCACGCGGACTACGAATGCAGCGGTCGCGGTTCTAATCCCGCAAGGGGCAAATGTTTTAGCGATACTGAACCTCCTAGTCTCTAGACCAAGGCGATCGTCAATACCTAATTACTATACTCAAATTTAATAAATTCGAGTACGATATACAAAGAGTTTTGTTGTATAGTTGAGTATTGTTTAATATTGAAGACCCAGTTGGTGTAATGGCGCAGTAATTCGCCTTTCGATTATTCGATTTCGGTTCGATTCCCGGTTTATGTCAATTTAGATTTTTTTCTAAATTGGCTCTAGTCTGGGTGTGCAGCAAGACGCCCCTGGCAAAATACATTGTCTGATACCATCAAGCACATACTCTATAGAACAGCAATACAAAACATCTTTCTCCGAAACTAGTAAGTGATTTTTCACTTACATTTAGTATGAAATGACAAGTCCTGTCAACTCTCGCCCATACAAAAACAATACAGATACAGATTAAAAAATGGCGGATTATTTTGTCGAACAAATCGTATGACATTTCTACTCTATAGTGTATGTGTTCCATGTCTGGGACCTAGTACCTCAAGGACGCAGACTTCATTATGAGACCATACACTACAACTCTTTTAAAATGTAAATTAATATCATGATATATTAAATACGAAAGATCTTAAATACGAATGTCTGGCCATGCCGCCACCGCCAGGTCCTGGCAAAAGGGGTAGACCCAAGAAATGCTGGCTTGACGTCGTGCGGGCTGACATGCGTGCCAATGATCTCACAACTAGAGACGCTCAAGACCGCGCGAAGTGGAGAAGTAAATCAAGGAAAGCGGACCCTAGGCTCTGAAGCAATGGCTTTGGACGCAACCGGGATTGACCGTATAGATGAAGAAGTGATTAAATACGAAAGAAAAACTAAAAATAAACGAAACCTTTACAATAGTTATGTCATTATGCCTTACTTTGAGACCATAATAATCGTGTCGTCTAGCGCGTATCTAGGTATTTCTCTGTGCCTTAAAAATGCACTGTTTATCTTCTTTTTATATCCAAAACAAGCAAAGCGGTTTAGCGGCAGACTAAATTCCACAAAGAAACACTTAAAATTAACCAAATATGACATAGTTCCTCTACAAATGTCACGTGCTCTTTAAACGGCACAAAAAACCATAACGCAGTGCTTGTTTTTTCTTTGCTTCTTAAAAAAATGCGGTACTTGTAATTTACAAACTACTTTCCGAGAATCCGGAGGCGTCTGTGCATGTCTAGTAAATATTTATCTTTGCATAGCCGAAAATGTTTTATAAAAATTTAAACTCTATGTTCATAGGTTAACGTTGGATTTGGAATGGCTTCTGGTACCGGCGGTAGTGATGTGTTGACCGATTTGAATCGGTGATTTTTTTAGTGCAACTCAAAGAGATGACGGACGAGATTCAGTAAGTGCGATAAGTGACGCGTGGGCTGTTTATAAAAGGACCGTTAAACTAAATAGCTATCTTTATAACTTTGCATAATCTTGGAATACGTGGAAGATGAGTCATGATTTCATTTTAAAATACATTTTGTTGCCACATGACCCGACCCACGGCTCACAAACCTAAAATCGTAAAATCCTTGCTAAAGATTAAGTAAAAAAAAAAACAATTGAATGAAAGGGCATACAAATTGACTAAGTTCGCGCCGGAACTCAGTAAAGGTTCTACAATCTTAAATCACGCTACTGAAAAATTTGGACTTGTGGATCGGTGTTACGACAAGCCATGATGAGCTGTCACCAGCCATCGCGATCCTACGCACGTCTGAGCACCCCATGAAAAGGTATACCACCATGATTTGGGATAGTACACTGGTACCCACTCCAGTAGTTGTTGCTATGTTGATGTATTTGTGTGATGATAAACCGATTTATTTCTGTAAATAGACCTAAATGAGGCACATTTACACACCATTGCTACGACAATTACAAGCACTAGCATTTGATGTACTTAAGTTAACCATGTAATTTAAGTGTATTTAAGTATGTCTATCCATTATACTCGTAGTCGCCATAGCAAAGCTTTGCATATTTAGAGGCTATATGATTAATGTGATTGTTGCAAGATTGTTTGTATCTTCAGGGTTTTAGGAGTAGGTCCTCGACTATCATATAAGACAAATTTGTATCTGTAAAATTTTTTGGACGCTTGCCATAGGATTTTCAATCTAATTTATACTGATTCCATGTTTATATACTCACTCATATGATGGCGCAAACTTGTCTAGAAAAACCTTCCTCTTGTAAATTTATCTTACACTACTGTGTTTAAATTACCCTGTGTTTAAACACATAATGTATCCTATCATCGCAACAAGTATAATGTTCTTAAATTTTAACCTGTCTCTTTCACATCTATAAATATCTGTCATTTCTAGAAAGAGAGGAACAAGGAAAACGTCATGAACATATCATCTAGATAAACATAGTACCGGACATATCCGGGCAATTAGCCGCAAACGAGGCCCGGATACATTTATGGCAACATTAATTTATCCATGGGCGAATTTAGAATGTCATATGTTGCGGGAAAAAATAACATCAAGCACATACCCTATAGAACAGCAATACGCACCATCTACAAAAATAGTTTATGATTTTTCACTTACATTTAGTATGAAATGACAGGTCCTGTCAACTCTTGCCCTACAGTACACTTACAGATACAAATTAAAAAATGGCGGAGATTTTTGCTATACAAATTAATGACATTTCTACTCTACGTGCCCCATGGAAATTAAATCTATGGGGCAGGGCTTTGAATAACGTTAAAAATCATGTATTGTTACCTTCATCATATCAAGATAACGTTAATAGCAAAGGTAACGTTATGCTTGGTAACGATACTTGACCGGCCTTTTACAAACTAAAACTGACTTATCGTTATTTATGCTTTTACCGGAAAAAGTATCGATACTTAATTATAACGTTAATGTTTATCATTATCATATTGGTATCGATACTAAACTACCGTTACCTGTATTATCGTTAAAATTTTAACATTATAAAATATTGTTACTTAACGTGTGAATGGTGGTGGTGAATGTGAATACTTATTGTGTGAATTTGGTAACGGTAACAAGCCCTGCTATGGGGTCTGATTTGTAAATCATAATCAATCGGGTGTTGTCGTAACCTGCACGTTCAAATAACACTGCGAAGTGTAGCCATGATCCAAAATGATATTCCCCTATCTTACGGGTATGGATTCCTATGGGTACGGACTACGGAAGTTAAGACATTTTTTTAATACATTCCACAGTCATTTTGCAAGTTGTCACTCCAAATCGACTTGTAAATAATTTAAACCCACTCTCAAGTTAATGCTCGTCAGTGTCACGGGCAAGCAGGGAAACTCAGAAAACGCTACAAAAAACAATTTCCTTGTAAGATTAATCTTTCAGCCGACGTCAACGGCTCTTATTCCCCACGTATGCAGTCTATGGGGGTCTCTTAAAGCAGCGGGCATAGTAATAAGCGAAAGCGTGACTTGCATTACTGACAGTTGTCTTTAAAACCGCTTGACATATGCTTGACGTTTCTTTGGGTGGTAAGATTCTCTAATGATACATACATTCCATGTACCATGTTTCATGTAAATAAATGTATTTGAATTTGAATGGGGGCTGTCCAGATGTGGACTTCTGGAGGTGATGACCAGGATGACGATGATGACGGTCAAGCAAATTCAACACTGGTTGAATTATTATCTTTTTGTTTGATTGTATGAAAAGTCTGGGCATTTACTTACGTTTTAAATACCATCTATACATACCGTTGATATACCGACCATGATACATTACCGTCAGCGACTGACTTTTTGGCAGAAAGATGCAGCCCAAACCAGTTCTCAAAAGTTGTATTAAAGAGAGACTCATATAGAGCTGAATGTATTTGGCACACAGAAAAACCATGACCTTGATTATAATAAAACTTATAATAAGTATTTTTCTGGCACAAAAATTATAGATTTCAAGCAATGCTTGCTCGCGCTATTCTTTAACAAATCGTATCCACAGGGATGAGTTGTGGGCATTATCTTTAGACGATCGCTTGTCCCATCACCCAAGCCTGTGCCTTAAGGGTCGTTTAAGTATTCAAGCATCTCCCACCTGCAAGTGACTGGAGGGCGGCCATTGTGAGTGGCAGACAGACGCATATTATGCATAGACAGGTACGAGAGGGTTTAGTGGGGGGATTTTGTCTGAAGCCTTATTGTATCTGCCGAGAGATTACATGTAACTGGTAGACCTCATTGTGTTGGGGGCTTAACCAACAGATATGCTTCCTTGTAAAATTAGCAATGAGATTTTTTGAAGTTTTGCTTCTTTGAAAGTTTTAGGATGTGTATGCTGGCGCTGAGACATAGGATACAAAGTATTGAGTTTCCTCTTAAGACACTTCTACTTGATACTGTAAAAGTACTGGTGCAAAACCTAATACAATTATTGTGCCTCATGTAACACATCTAGCTGTACATGCTAATCATAAGCTAGTCGCTTATTTTTGCCAAATCTCTCCTTTTAACGAGAAGTCAGCTTACGCTGGAAATTTAGATTGACGACTGGAGAAAGGCACCTCCCATAGAACACCACAAGAAATGGCACAACAATAGGCTTTGCATTCAATGGGTTTCCGCATCCATAACTGGGTCATCGGTCCATTGAGAGGATGACCTACTCATGCTACGTCTACCAGTTCTTGGTTGCTACTAGAAAACTCTTTTTCCCCAACGGGTATCAGTTCTGAAAGCGATATGGTCTGCCCATTGCTACTTTAGCTTGGCAATTAGAAGAATTATGTCAATGAATTAAGTTCTCTTACACATATTCTCACTGCGGATTTTGCAAACGGCCAGAATCAGCTGATATCTGCACCAATTTGTCTTTTTATCTAAAAAATCTCCCATCAATAAGTCCAAGCTGAATCGTCGGTCCGATGGGTTAGGAATATGGGATAGACCTAACCACTGAAAAGGCACGAGCTAATTTAACGGTTGACCGCACATAGAATGGGTTTGTGTTCGTGATTCCACCGACACCAAGTCATAATATAATTAGGCATAGTAGGACTGCTCCCTCAAGAAGTAACTCTCATATTAATCTTGCAGTTGCAGTTTGCATTGAAAGAAAGAAAGAAAGAAACGTTTATTCGACACACGAGAAAAAAATTAATACACAAAACAATATAAACCAGATTTGTCGAAAAGGCATTTGTCATGACAGCCATTGCTTGATTTACTAAAAATGTTGTATGTGGTTGCACTAAAGACTGCAATGTAAACTAATTCTACCGACACCGAGGTATATAATTAGGCCTAGTAGAACTGCTGCCTCAAGACGTAACTCTGATATTAATTATGACATTTATGCAGTCTGCATTGCTTGATTTACTGGGAACATTGAATGAGGTTGCATGCTGCGATGTAAACTAAAGTTAATTATGAAAGAAGTAATACAGCAATGTTTTTTTTAGTTACGATTATGTTGGGGTAAGTTGTTTTATTTTTTTTTTGTAAATTTCCCCCCGCTTTACTTTACGTTATGGTATAAATTGTTAAAGTTATTGAAAATCAAAAATACAATGTTATAGACGTTGGAGTTCAACAACACCCATATTGGTAGGTCTATATTTTAAAAAGTTATCCACTAACCGTGCTTCACGTCAGATGTCAACTGGTAGGTAGCTCAACCTACCACAAAACGTCAAGATTACTCAATTGATATTGATCTCTACGTCATGTCGGACTTGAAAATCGGTTGAATGACCTTTCACTTTTTGGATAGGTTGACCAGCCGTTTACTGTACTACCTTCAACAGTAACCCTTTGTAGAAAGCAAGCCATAAGCGATGCTGTCATGCACTCCCAGATTGAATAGGTTTGCTGTGGATGACAAGCAATCTCAGAACAAACCAATGCAGAGATGGATGGTCGTAACCATTGTTACCCACCCTAACATCCTGAGAGTTCCGAAAAGTTGATTGCTCAAAATTGTTATCAAAGGTTTAGACATTGTTAGTTAATTTAAATCCATGTACGACCCGATTGGTGTAATGGTTTTGTGACTCGCCTTGAAAGCAATGGGTCCCGGTTTCTATTCCCGGTTCTAAGTCTGGGTGTGCTAGGAGACGCCCTTTTAAAAAAATATTGCTGGTACCTCGTACCACAAGGATCATCATCATCATTATCATTTCAACTATAATATGTCCACTGCTGAACATAGGCCTCCCTCAATGACCTATCATTGCCAATACTCGCTAAGCTTGGCAGGCGGGTTGGCGAGCGCAGCGTTTTTTATAAGATTTCGCACATAGACCCTGCTGCCCGTCTCGTGCTACAGAAATTAGACGCCTCTTACGACACGTCTCCTGTTGGCGGTGCAATGGGGAAGTGTATTCTTTATGGCCGTCTCCACACGGCACAAGGACCACAAGGATGTTAGTTCCTTACTTCGAGACTATGACGTTGTTTGACGCATCTTTAAGCCTTTGGCACACAGCCGACGGCGACGGGACGCTAGCGCGACGCCTGTGTTTGTAATGTACTGAAGTCTATAAAAGGCGACGCCGGGACCCGTCGCCGTCCCGCCGGGCGTTCCTACAAAACGGGCGGGACGCGACGCGCTGCTGTAGGGCGTGAGCGGGATAGTTAAATGTTGTGTTGCATGGTAAACGTACTTAGAAGTCACGTGGCGTTCTGTATTTGTATTTTCCAACTTTTTAGTAATTTAAAAATGGATTGTGGAAAAATCAAACGTCTTATTAGAACTAGAAACCGTCACGCCCGCAGTGTGCCGTGCACGCTGCGCTACTGCCCCGTCGCCGTCGCGCCTCGCCGTCTGTGTGGCAAGGCTTTATGGTTTCCGGGCCAGGCTAGGCCATTGCGTGGTACCAACGACTGAAACATTTAACTTGGTTCGAGTCTCATATATAATGATTAAAAGGAATCATCTTGAATTTCTGCAGCAGAATAATATGCGTGAGCAAAGACCTCTCTTTAAAAAGGATTTTAATATTTCCCTCCCATCAACCATAAATAGAGGCACTAAAACAGCACAAAATGTCATATTAAGCCACCCTCATGCAGTGACTTCAAAGGCAGCCTTCCCAGGTTCGATATTACTCAATTTCAGGCCGGCTTTGTGGCAGCCATATTGAGTTTAGTTGCACCCCACGTTGGTTATCAAAAATCTAATATTTTAAGTCAAATGACGTTTTCAAGTTTTGCCTGGAAACCTAAACGTTGCTCAACTTATGGTAGCATATTGAAAGTCTGCGTTAGTTTTGCAAGTTTTATGGTTCGAGTTTTTTTTAGTGGTATGGTACTATAATATCTCTGTCTAGTCTGTTCACCTAAGCCTATCTATCGTCAGAGAGTGGATTACGTGTGGAGGTGGTTACGACACCCTTTAGACTAGTGTTGCCGAACCATCGATACTTTGTCTATCGATAGTTGACCTTGAAATTCAGTTACACTATTATCGATTGTCAATACCATCGATACTATCGATTAAATATACAAATACTATTCAAACGCAGCAATAGGCCTCTCGATAGAAAGATATCGAGCGGCAACACTACCTTAAACCTGAGAAATGCGACTCTAGAAGATTATGCGAAGGTTCTGATAATGTTTATTAAGTTACCCAGTTAGATCTTGGTAAGAAGGGTCTTAAGGCGAAACTAAATGCAATGTTTTGTTTTAAAAACTTTTTTTGATTACAATGGTGAATACTATTTGATTTGCATCTATCAAATTATAGTTCGAATAAAATCTCGGTTAATCTACGAACAGTTTATTAAAATTACTGTCGAAAGGAATCAAGAAAATAATAGCATACAATTACTGTTTAAAGAATAAATAAATAAAGAATAAATTTTATTTTTCTATTTTATCTATTTAATTGAACTATGGTAACTAAGTAACTTAACCTATGATTTTGAACTGGCTACTCAAAAATAAATGCGTAAGACAATGCGACGAGAATGCTGCACCGTTTTTTGCTGAAGCCAGCGTTTTTATGAAAATAATTTTAATGCCATTTTGCCAAAAAAAAAAATTTGCATTCGATACAGTTACCACAATTCTCTATCGATTAAAAATATATAATAGATCCTCAGAAGGGCTGGATCCATTTTTGCATCGTCATTTTTGCGTAGGATCCACGACCTACGCATCGTTTCGAGCCTTTCTTTTCCCCATTAAAAATACGGATTCCTCGTAATCTAATAACGTTTTCCATCCCGTCCGCCTATTACACCGTAGCAATCGAAATCGTTTATCCCAACTAAATCGCAGGTATCGTCGGAATCCACTTTGCGAGCGTTTAGGGAGGGGTATCACGCGAGTGTGGTATCAAATTTTCGTTCACACATAATAAAACGCATTAGGTTGGCTGCCAGTCACACCGTGGTGTAATACGAGTAAGTTCTATTTTGTTTTGTATTTTCTTTTCGTAGAGATAAGTATGGTTATGTCGCTCAAACTTTTGAGAATAGGTAATTTTCAGGTAAAACCAAAAATAAAATTTTAAAGAAATTCAGTGCAAGTTCTTACATAATAAGAAAAGTCCGAGAATTGTTTTTGAAGTGCCCATCAAGTACATAAATATTAGTCATGAAAGATAGGTAGGTCGTGGAAAGGTTGTTATGATTGTTGTGGGTCTGGCAATTCTACGCCTTCTCTTGTTCTGCTTCTATCTTAAATGTGGATGTTTGGATCATCATCATCATCATCATCATCATTTCAGCCATAGAAAGTCCACTGCTGAACACAGGCCTCCCCCAATGACCCAACTTCGGGGGGGGATTGCCAATACTCGCCACGCTTGGCAGGCGGAGTTTTTATAAGATTTTGCACGCAGACGCTGCTGCCCGTTTCGTGCTACAGGAATTAGTCGCCTCTTACGACACGCCTCTTGTTGGCGGTGGGGAGGTGTATTCTTTACGACCTTCCCCACACAGCACAGCAGGATGTTTGGACGTTTGTTTCCAATTACTCTTTAACGGCTTAACGGATTTGGCTGAAATATAATAGTCACATAATATGCAATTCAAAATGATGGAGTGGCAATGCGTAGGCCAGATTGCTCAAAGTGCAGACAACCTTTGGAAAAGGTTCTAGAGTGGCGACCACGTACTGAAAGAATCAGTGTGATCTGAGCTTCTAATTGACTGATGATCTAGTCAGGATGCCGCTGGATACAAACGGCGAGCACTCGCTGTGGCGTTCTAGGGAGACGGGAAGATGACGATGATGACACAGAGTATATCTTTATTACGAAAAATTTTCTTTTATTCTAGAAAACAGGTCTTTACCGTGATTCACATTATAGTTTAACTGCAACAAACCGAATTCAACCCAATCAGAGCCGCGTGCAATCTGTCTAGAATAGAAGTTTATCAAGACGAATTAGTAAACGGTTACGAGTCGGTGTGAGTGACTGCCAAAGATCGCGACTCGCATTTTCCTAGCCCGGGTTTAGAAGCAATCTCTCCCCAATTTAATGCGAGCTCGCACGGAACTCGATCATACATAGCGCGGTATGTACCAGATACATGTAACACACAGTGTTGTACACGCAATGGAGGAATTGCAATTTAATTTTGACGTTAAATTGGGATTCCTTCGTTTTTACGGCTTGGCCATAATTTTTCTTGCGCCCCTTATGTTTAAGTTTCACTGCAGGCAGACTAATAAGAGAATGTTCATTAACGGTTTATGGAGGCTTTTGAAGCTTGATTGATTTTTAACCGATTTTAAAAAAGCGAAGGTTCTCAATTCGGCTGTTTTTGGGATTTGATATTTTGATGTTTTTTTTTTTGTATGGAATGAAGGTCCTATACCAAAATTAAACTAAAAAATTCACCTCTAACGGTGCCAATAGAAGGATAAAATTGGACGGTTTTTTTCACATGACAACAAAAGATATCTATCTTTTGTTGTCATGTGAAAAAAACCGTCCAAGTGCGAGCGGGACCGAGGGGCGTTTATAGGTATGCAACTACTTTGTTCAAAGCGGGAATCGAGTCTCTAAGATTTTTACCGATCAACAGGAAGTTCCTCATAGGTTTTGATTCCCTTCATCATCATCATTTCAGCCATAGGGCATCGACTGCTAAACATAGGCCTTCCCCAATGAATTTCAATGGAGGAGGCTCACTGCCAATAATCGCCACGCTTGGCAGACGGGTCGGCGAGTGCAGTTTTTTTATAAGATTTCGCACGCAGACGCTGCTGCCCGTCTCATGCTACAGGAATTAGTTGCCTCTTACGACACGCCTTCTGTTGGCGGTGGGGAAGTGAATTCTATACGGCCGTGTTCACATGGTACTGATTCCCTTGCGAGTAACAAAATAAAAGTCCGTATCTTTTGATTGCGTTGAGTTAGTCTTGCCAGGCGTAGATAGTTGAAATGTTGATTTGAAAATATATCATGTAAGCACATTATTATTTTTCCATACACATTTTAATATACTGTATGCTGTAATCTTGTTAACCACATACAAAATCTTTCTTTTAGCGATTTGTTCCGTTCCAGGCCGATTCAGAAACCTTTCATAACGAATTGACAACCAGTAAACCACGTGACACATATGCTAAATCATATATTGTCTCCACTTGGTTTTCCAGTCGGTAATTTAATATCGAACGGTATCGAATCCGGGGCCTGGTCTGAGTACGCTTGACTTATGCTGCCTAATAATCTAATTATAATGCTGCGTCCGCACGCTTTTGGCACTTGCCGCAAACTCCAAATCGCTACAAACGTCAAACGTGTGGACGCGTCCTAAGCGCTTACAGCAAATTCCCTTTGATTTGTAACAAAAACCGACACTCGTCGAATCGACGACAAGCGCTTGCAAACCTACGCAAACCAAGACAAACTCTCTATCCACACGTTTGAATTTGTGATAGTTTGTTGAGATTTGCTAGTTGTGTGGATCTGATGGCAATCGCTTCAAATGTTATGAGTAGACTAGCCTTCCATGGGCAAACGTACCCAGACTAAAAAATGGGACACAGCCTTGGTAAGAAGAATTCTATTAACTTGAGGGCCTCAAGAAGAATCGAATGAAGTTTCCTTTCTTTTTCTATTGCATTTTTCCGCAAGAATCGGCCCCCAACCGGTTTAATTTCAGTACATTTCTTAGCCATTCTCAATTAGCAGTCCCGCTAAGGGGTTAAATCTGAAGGTGCGACGCGGCGCGATTTTATCTATAATTACAATAAGCCGCCAGATTTAATTATACTGCCGACCATCCGATGGTAAAGTTTGTAGTACAGTGTCGAAGCTATGCTAATTTATGGATAGAGCCTATGACGACTCGAAACTGACGTGCGTGTGTGCGTGTGCGTGAAGAGCAATACATTAATGCACAAGATGACTTGCGTCACTCGACACTTAATGACCGCGTCAGCGGCAAAACATTAATTCGTGTGGGTTACTGAGAATGCAAACATCTGAAGTGATGTTTTTCTTATTTTAGATGAATGTCTTTTTACACGTGGACCTCTTGTTTGAACCTGTTATTGCTGGATTAATGTACATAGCTGTGAACATCAGATATACACAAACTTTATTTATAACCGAATTTATGCAAAACAATCAGCAATAAATTATCTGTTAGAGCCGATTGTCCAAAACTCAAGTTACGATCGCACTTTCTTCATTTTTCTATTGCTTTACATTCTCCATCGCTTTGCTTTAAGTGTAAAAATTCCTGGCCCCGCTGACTAACGTTTTGCAAATTTAGAATGTCATTAATTAATTAAGCCAGCCGAATAAATCGTTCAGTTGATTAATTTAAAACGATTCGTGGCTGAAACCAGCGGTTCGTTATTTCCATAATGACAGTTCATTTAGATAAAATCATATTTTTTATATTTATTTTGTTAAAACATAGACTAAAAATTTTATTTTAAATTGTGTTCTTTTATTATTTGAAAATAACCGCATTGTAGTTTAGTTTTGAAGTTTTTTTTTTATTGAACACAGTTCCAGTGGCTACTGACGAAATTTGCTGGTGCCGAGAAGAAGCAGCGTAAGAAACTCTTGACCAAGTAGTGAGTGTTAGTACACTACAGTGTCTATATTTTTAAATTATTATTTTATTGATGTAAGTAAACAGTTACCGAACTTTATACGTTTTTTTTTTAAATTACATCCAATGTTGTCAACCATTTAAAATGTAGGTATTTTTAAAATTAAAATAATCAAACCACATTAAGAAATCCGGTTTAAAAAACAAAACTCAGTAATTACACCGAGAAGCTCATAAAAAGAATTAATTACTAAAATATAAACGCAGAGAGGCTGTAGTGTTTAAACGTATTTATTTTATGAGTACTGACGTTGATCGTTAAGTGTATTACACGAATGAGGTTCGTATGCAAAGCTCTTACACCGTACTGTAAATCATCATTAAAATCATTATTAAAATTAAGTGTAATTAGATAAAAGAGTTGGTAGCTTAGTGGTCCGAGTTTTTTATTTATACTACTCGCTCGGTGAGGAAAAACTTCGTTTAGTAACCTACACATTAAATAAGTAGTCATGATCTTTATATTTTTTTATTGGAGATCAGCCCCCCTAGCATGACAACTAAAAACACGATATGATATGATAGATAGCCGCCATTTTGAATTTTTATCGAAACAGCGATCATAATATGTGACGTCACCGGCACGGAGATTCAACATGGCGGCAATATCTATCATATTTTTACAGTTGGTGTCGATATATCGCTATATCATATCATATCATATCGTGTTTTAGTGCTCATGCTAGGCAGGCTGGTGCCTAAACCATAACCTTTTAAAATAATGTTGTATTAATGTCAAAAGAAATACAGAAAAAATGGTCCCGTATAAAATTATAGGCATGTAAATAGATCGTCCATAACTGGAATAGAGTCTTGAAGATTTTTACCACTTTTTCCGAAATTGTTAAAAAAATATTCAAGGTGTTGCAGACCCGAGTATTAAATATTAATTTCAACTTGACACCTCCACGCTTTCGTGGTGGTAAAGGTCTTGATAGACAGACAAACAGATAGACGGACAACGAAGTAATCCTCCGAGAGTTCATCATGTTTAGGCCCCAGTTACACTTCGGTGTGATAGCCAGCCATCTTGATGGCTACCGTAGTATTTCAGTATTTTTATACTCATATAATTAGGTTTATTGGCACAGTTCAGCTGTTTTACACAGCTTACCGACTTTACGATGGGCAAAAACTGTTAAATTCGACGACTATGTTGTATGCTGTTTATTTTTGTTGCCATACGTAAACATTGGCTTACAATCCGTTCTATGTTGCAACAGAAAGTTGGCCTAGTTTTTTTCTCTGAGAATTTGAAACAGGAATGCGATGGAATCAGGTTAAGGCCACGACAATAGATCCCCGAGTCTTTTGTTTAACCCTTCCATAGCATACGGTCAATGTGACCCTACATACTTATTTTTTGGGATTCTGTACCCAAATGTGCTAATCGGGACCTATTATTAATAATCTGCTCTGAATAACGGTAAAAATCAGGTACCTTTACCTTCATCATACCAAGATAACGTTAATAGCAAAAGTAACGTTAATTTTAGTAACGATACTTGGCCGGCCTTTTACCGGTAAACTGATTTGACGTTATTGATAATTTTATCGGTAAATGGTAACGTTACCAAATAAATACTATAAATAACTATAATTAAAGTTATTGGTTTTCATCTTTTTCTTTTGAGGAGCTTAAAAATATTTTACTATTATACATATATTATACATTATGTAAAGAAAACACAGCCAAGATAATCAAAACAACGAAAGAAGCCGACTATTCTAATTTGTTGTAAAACTAACTGCATAATATGCACATATTATGTGTTGGCAACGACGCATTATGTAACGTAAAATGTATCGATACTTAACTATAACCTCCTGAGATCCAATATGATAGTACTAGGACAAAATGATATAGTACTGAATGCCCAAAAAAATTCACACCACTTATGGACGAAGACCCACCCGTACTAATACAACATAATATTTACGACCCTGTAAAAAGATTTTTTCATGCCTTAGAATTATATTAATGACCTAATTTATATTAAAAAATTCACACCACTTATGGACGAAGACCCACCGTACTAATACAACATAATATTTACGACCCTGTAAAAAGATTTTTTCATGCCTTAGAATTATATTAATGACCTAATTTATATTAAAAAATTCACACCACTTATAGACGAAGACCCACCGTACTAATACAACATAATATGTACGACCCTGTAAAAAGATTTTTTCATGCCTTAGAATTATATTAATGACCTAATTTATATTAAAAAATTCACACCACTTATGGACGAAGACCCACCGTACTAATACAACATAATATGTACGACCCTGTAAAAAGATTTTTTCATGCCTTAGAATTATATTAATGACCTAATTTATATTAAAAAATTCACACCACTTATGGACGAAGACCCACCGTACTAATACAACATAATATGTACGACCCTGTAAAAAGATTTTTTCATGCCTTAGAATTATATTAATGACCTAATTTATATTAAAAAATTCACACCACTTATGGACGAAGACCCACCGTACTAATACAACATAATATGTACGACCCTGTAAAAAGATTTTTTCATGCCTTAGAATTATATTAATGACCTAATTTATATTAAAAAATTCACACCACTTATGGACGAAGACCCACCGTACTAATACAACATAATATTTACGACCCTGTAAAAAGATTTTTTCATGCCTTAGAATTAGATAGATAGATAGATACTCTTTATTGCACACCACACAAAAAAAAACAGTACAGAGAAACAATAAATTTAGAATGGTACAATTTAGGCGGTCTTATCGCTAAGAGCGATCTCTTCCAGACAACCTTCAGGTTATATTAATTATGAATTATATTAATGACCTAATTTATATTAAAAAATTCACACCACTTATGGACGAAGACCCACCCGTACTAATACAACATAATATTTACGACCCTGTAAAAAGATTTTTTCATGCCTTAGAATTATATTAATGGCTCAAATAAAGTAAAAAAACATTGAGGTGTTTTTTTTTATCTAGCATGTTTAGCTCTATTTTAAAACACCTTAAATATCTAAACTTAATTTATTTTAACTACGCAGATAAAGCAAGGTTTTGGTCTGGACGTTAGGGACTTATGTTCTAATATTAGGACAGTTTTGTCTTTCTTCTTTGTACCTTCTTTTGAATTGGGCCGCAGGAGGATAACGTTAATTTTTAACATTATTATAATATGTATGGCTCATTTCAAGGATGATGATTAAATAACGTTCTTACTAAATAAATTAGGTTATTGTACGCAATCAACAATGCTCGAGTCTTGTTCGGACTTGACCGGTTTATCTGTTAACACATTGTAATTATGATAATAGGCATATTGTTTTTTCTTGTTTTAATTTTATTTGGTACTCAGTTGAAATTTTCTGTTTCAGGTAAGTTCTGCAAATATCGTTAAAGTTGTAGGTGGGTAAGTCATAATTAAGGTCAAAATTAATTAGTTTGAACCGCTATCTTCAACAAGAACACTTAAAGTCCTTAATTGAAGTTATGAATAGTTTTGAAATTTATTTCGTTAGTGGAGTTTCTTCCAAAAACTTGTTTCTTTAGTTAGTTTGAAGAATATTTGCTTGTTAAAAATTTGTACTTAAAATAACAACTAATAATACTTCACTGTTTACAATAACTTTGTATAATGGGAAGATTTTATTACTCAAAATAAAATTTTACTTAAATTTCAACTCTAAAAACTGTAAACAAAAACGAAAACCAATAATTTTTATTTTTTTATTATAATTAATGACTAAATATATAATTAAGGATGTCGGACCAGAAGATATCACGTAGTTTACCGAATGCTGCCTCATCGAGTTGGTTTCAACGTGCCACCTCTCTGTCGAAGGTGGACCTACCTAGACGGATCGTCTGTCCTAGATAAATATATTTGTAAACAACTTCGTGGGTATCGTCCCCAACCCAACAATCACTGGTACGGCCGCGACATGAACGTTTGATATGAACTTTGTCTTGTCCATGTCTGGTCTGGTCCATGGCCACGTACTGGAAGACGCAGCTTGGGCAGGCTTCTCACCCAGTGGACTGACGACCTTGTCAGGGTTGCACGAAGCCGCTGGATGCCAACGGCCTGGAGCCGCTCGCTATGAGGTTCAATAAGGGCCTATCACCTGCAGTAGACTTTCAGAGGCTGAGACGATAATCATCATCATCATCATCATCATTTCAGCCATAGGACTGTCCACTGCTGAACATAGGCCTCCCCCATTGACTTCCAGATTAGCCGGTTGGAAGCGGCCTGCATCCAGCGTCTTCCTGCGATCCTTACCAGGTCGTCTGACCACCTAGTGATTGGATGATAATAAAAAAATTTTTTTTTTACAAAATGGTACGTAGAAAGTTTGAACATTTTGAGATATTTTACCTTTCGGTCTAGCTGAAATTTTTATTGTCTTTTAATAAATAAATTACTGCCTAGAAATAGACACAATAGAAAATCTTTTTTTTTTTACGGCCTCCGTAGCCGAGAGGCGAATATACCGGACTCGGTGTCGCTATCTCTGAGGTCCCGGGTTCGATTCTCGGTCGGTCAATGTAAAAATTTACTGATTACTGATTTCTGTAACACAAGTGCTTAAGCTACTTATCATAGGATCAGAGCAATGTATGTGATGTTGTCTAATATTTATATTTTATTTATATGTATATTTTGATGGAGGGTCACATCACATCTGTGACCCCTATGGCATTCAAGGTGTTTACCAATAAGGTCATGTAGTCTAGACCTCAGTCATTTCATTTTGTAATGCAAAATCAATTTACTCATCTTTAAAATATACCATTATCAAATTCCACCAGAAATTGTTTGCATTTAAAATACCAAATTTCAAGAATAGGTTCGAATCCATTGTCGTCTAACAAAATGGGATGCCAGATTCCAATTGCGTCTGAGTCATCGACTCCATATTGAGTCAACAATACCTGCTCACTATTCTTGTTTATATAGGCGGGTGAGGGCAAGGTCAGTTGAAGGACGTTCTAGGCAATTATTTTGCGTATTTAGGCTGTAGGCATTGTTAGTTCTAAATGGAGTCTGCCCTGTTAGTATGAGATGTATAGAAATGGTTTAATGTGGCAAATGAATCAGACAACTGGAACTCACAGGATAAATGTCATACTTAACCATAATTTTATAAAACAAGTCTTGACGCCATTCAGAGAACTTTTTTTTTTACAATCACACCAATTATCTTGCCTCAAACTCAGCAAGGCTTGTACATATTATCCGCGGTAGCCTTCATGTCCGTGATATTGCAGACAAACTGCAGGAGTGTCGCCTACGCTGGTACATGCCACGGCCATATTTTGCGAAAACCGGCAAGCTACGTAGGAAACAAATGTCTGGCCATGCCGCCACCGCCAGGTCCTGGCAAAAGGGGTAGACCTATGAAATGCTGGCTTGACGTCGTGATGGCTGACATGCGTGCCAATGATCTCACAACTAGAGATGCTCAAGACCGTGCGAAGTGGAGGTGAAAATCAAGGAAAGCGGACCCTGGGCTCCAAAGCAATGGCTTTAGACGCAACCGGGATTTACCGTATAGATGAAGAAGAAGAAGACTTAAATACATTTATAATCATCCATGACTTAGGTACTTACAAATTATAATGTTCGTGCTCATCACACAAAAATTTGCCCCTTGCGGGATTTGAACCCGCAACCGCTGTCTTTGTAGTCCGGAGCGCGTACCACTACACCAGACGGTCGTCAAGTTAAAATATTAAGAAAAAATAAGAATCCTAAAAAACACAAATTATCATCATCAACAACCAAATATGGTTTCTCCTTAAGTTAACCTCCAGCTCAAACGATGCATCTTTTATCTTACTATCTGTCGGACTTTTTTAGACTCGTTTATACCCATGAAAGGTCTTTCATAATCCGCAAAGCACTGCGATTCTTACACAATATTAATGACACTTCACAATGTCCACAAGCACTTGTGAGTAATATAAATAAAAATCTGTGTGAGCCCATTGTTTTGGTACAAGATAATCGCATTAGGTGCGTACAGAGAGGAGGGGTTTAAATCATTAATCTCCATCACTGTTGGACTTTCAGTTTGGGACAAGTTATAGGAACATGTATTCATTGTTACGAACTTAATTCATAATTCATGCATTCTTTATTGCGAAACACAGGTAGGTACAAAGAGGTCTTACAAGATTTTTCAGCTCAGCTGTGATCTGCCTTAATAGGCGTACAAAAACAAATTGAAACAATGGTAATAATAAAAAAGAAATACAATTAAAGACACTTGTAGTAAAGTATACAGTACACAATAAAATAATGAGTAGTTCGGAGATGATATAGCTATTTAGCACATTATAGCCGTTGGATGCAGGCCGCTTCCAACCGGCCAATCTGGAAGTCAATGGGAGGCCTATGTTCAGCAGAGGACGTCCTATGGCTGAAATGATGATGAAAGCTACAAGCGTGCCAGAGTATGGAAATATGTAGACTGGGATATGAATACGCGAATATATGCGTAAGAAAAAGGTGTAGTGATCACCTTTTAAAACAGTTTTTATGAAAAACAAAAAAAAAAGGGACTGATCTTCAATACCTACCTCACTAACAATACTGCATGGCCCGACAGAAAAAAAAAGAATGAATAGAATACGTTATAGGTTTTTATACATCCATTAATTTAATGTACTGTGCTAAATGCTATTTTATTACACTTCACTATTTTTGTTGCTTGGTCAACGTGTCAGAACTTTTCTCATTTAATTAATCAGATATTTTCTTGTAGGAAGTTTTTTCAACTGACCCAATTTTAAGCCTCTTCTAATAACAAGCCAACCACAACCAAGCCATGGTTACTTTTTATGCAGCGGGCCAATCATTTAGTCCACTTCAGTCCACTGCAGGACGTAGACATTTCCCTATGCACACCACTGAGCCCGATCATCGGCTATTCTATTCTATCTGCTGCCAACAGCTTTGCAATCCATCCCCAATTAGCGCATTATATCCGATTATATGCAGGTACATAAATTATTAAAATAATAATGAATAACTGACGACCTCCCTAATCGAGAGGCGAGCATACCGGACTGGGTGTCGCTATCTCTGAGGTCCCGGGTTCGATTCCAGGTCGGTCAACGTAGAAAAAATACTTTTCGATATTGTTTCGGGTCTGGGTGTGTTGGTACCGTCGTTGTTTCTGATTTCTGTAACAAAAGTGCTTTGGTTACTTACCACAGGATCAGAGCGATGTATGTTGCTTAATATATTAATTAAACAAAGATAAAAGATATTTAAAACGCTCATTTCTTCTTTCTTGGGCCAACACACAAAATTCCGTAACTCCGGACAAACGATGACATGCAATACGCCCAAAATCCGCCTTTAAAAATATTGGCTTGCCCATATCGGTTTGTGGGATGATGGGGAAATAATTAGCCTCTTATGTCACTGCATGTTATGAGAGATTTACTGTGTGTTTGTTTTAGACTGGAGTTCTAGTTTGTTTTTGAATGGAGAATTTGAAAATTTGGGGTCGCATGTCTTACACTTCAAACTCTTCGCTATACAAATCGTAAGCTAATCAGTTATTTATTATTTCGCCATGCGTTTTTTCTGAGATTTTGATGTTGGTTCCATAGAAAAGGTACTCTATTTGATCATCACGATCGGTCCTTACTAAAGGGTCTTTCAACAAAGACGGGTCGATGTCAAAATTGAATAAAACAATATGTGTGTGAGATATTATTTTTTTTATTTGAAAGGCCCATTTATGCCATTATGGATGGAATATGACATCGTTCAAATGTCCGCCGCGGCTTCGTTTGGTGGCACAAATCCGAGAGGTCCAATTTTTAATGACTTTGCTGCATAGATCCGGCTGAATCTGAGCGATGGCCTGCGTTATGTTGGCTTTCAGGGCACCGGTCGATAGTGGCTTATTGGCATAGACCTGCGACTTCAAAAAACACCATAAAAAATTATAAAAGTCGTTTGAATCTTTTCATAAAGTATGTATTTACAAAGTCGTTTTCCGCGTGTCGTTGTGCTCTTAGTTCTTTAAACTACGATTTTGATAGGATTTTTTTCTATTGCTTAGAGAATTACTTCCGGAAGGTTTATAACTACACAATATACAGGGTGTTTGGTAATTGGTATATCAAACCGAGACTAGCCCATGTTAACATATGCATATATTAAATAGTATAGTGAAGTCAGAAATTTTATATTACTGTAGTCTTTTTTTTCATAAAAAAGTTAATTCACAGAATTCGATTTGTATGTTTTTTATTTCTAAATGATGCTATAAAATTTCTGACCTCACCATCGTAATTATATGCATATTTTGCACACACTTTTTTCATCTTGAAAACATAACCTAACTGCTTGTATTATACAGAGTGGCCTGAAAAGTGACGTCCAAAAAGCCACCCTGTATATTATATCTGTACAAGCATAATATATTTAGAAAGTAGAGGAAAAAATAGGTCACTGTTTTTTTTATTGCGAAACTGGGGCAATTTCCTAGATAAAAAAGAAACTGTAACACATCTTTATGCCATTTCTCACACAGCAATGCATGCTAGACATTGTAAACAAATTCGATTTCGACTGGATTGGGCAGTGATTATCTGTACTTAGAATCGCAACAGTCATAACCGCGCAGTGTGACATCGGCGCGGTTCTGAGCGGCTATTTCTCACATTTTAAAAGCAGTGTGATTCTCAAAAGGGTTTCGAACATGGCTCACTTTTTAGTCTGCCATTTTGTTTTTTGTTTTTTCGATTACAAAAGCTCCCTTTTGTTCTCTTCTTTTTATTCGACAGCACACTCAACCCCAAGCCAATTTAGAACTGTCGCCTTAAACGACAACCGAGAAGTCAAACTTCAATGTAATATCTAAAATCGGTATTTTACTTAACATACTATTTTTGTCACGTTCAAAGAAAATTATGTTTTGACCCAGGTATACATTTGCATGTATACTTGTAGGTAATATCACACGTGAGCCTTACTGCACAGCCCTTAAAAAATATAATAGTTATTACATAATAATAAAACAATATTAATCCAGTGAATTTCATACTTGAATACTATAAATGACGCAAACAATTTGAGAATAGCCCATCTAACTAATGCGACTCTCACTGACACAGGCAGACAGACAACACGGCTGATTAACGACCGGGCCCCGAGTTACACAGATCGAATGATACTTAGAGTTAAGCAACGTCGGGAGCTGTCAGGGTTGGATGGGTGACCGATAAGTTGGACGGCTTCCCGTGTGGCATGTGTTCATAGATCGAGAACCTGAATTTAACTGATTAGTATTTACATTTAAATACCATTTCCAAGTACGCGTTAATTTGCCAAAAAAATAAACTACTAGAGATTTCTTACCGTTTTATTAATTCTCTATTATTATTTCTAGTTTTATAATTTTTCTGACTATCTGATCTGGTTCTCGCTCCGGACTACCAATCCTGGTGGTAGCAGGTTCGAATCCCGCAAGAGGCAAATGTTTGTGTGATGAGCACGACCATTTGTACCTATATCAGTGCAGTTTATAAATGTAACTATTACTTTATGAGCTCATTTAGGCCCCAGGAGCGTAAGGAAATAATAATAATAATTAATCTGTCCTCAAAAGTTGCTGACATAGCCCAACGGATAAGCAAGCTGAAGTGGCAGTGGGCGGGGCACATAGCACGTAGAACTGACGGCCGATGGGGCAGAAAGGTTCTAGATTGGACGTACCGGCAAGCGCAGCGTAGGAGGTCGCCTTCAAGGTGGACAGACGACTTGGTAAAGGTTGCAGGAAGCCGCTGGATGCGGGCCGCTTCCAACCAGACAATCTGGAAGTCACTGGGGGAGGCCTATGTTCAGCAGTGGACGTCCTATCGCTGAAATTATGATGATGATTAATCTGTCCGGTCTATAAGTAAGGAATTAACATCCTCTTGTCACAAACTTACGATTATTTGCTGCTTGTGTCTTCCACAATACCCAGACACAAGCCAATTAAGAAAAGTTCGTTTAATAAATTGACGCAGCCGGGAATCGAACCCAAGACCCTTGTACTTCCCGCGCCACTGCGCCAAGGCGGCCGTCAGTTTACGACGTAAAACTTAACTTATTGTCAGTTTATTACGAAGTGACTAAGTCGTTTCAAAAGCTGTTTCAAAGTGCGACTTCACGGCAAATTATGACCCATGTTCTGTCAATGGACATAAAGATAGTATTTCTGGGCTTCCACGACTTCGGTATAAGGGTGTGGTCATACTTAAGTTTAATGTTCAATGGTATTTCTTAACCGAGCTTTTATAAAGTGCAATATTTACTTTTAACGTAGGTATACTAATATTTTTTAACCGACTTGAAAAAAGGAAGAGGTTCTATGTTCAGCAGTATGCATTTTTTTAGTTTTATGTATTACCGATATTTCATATCGGTATTTCGACCGATTTAGTTCTTTAAAGAGTATACTCCCGAGTCTGTCCTATTTTTAATAATTCAGAAACTGATGAAGGAATCTTGGAAATCTAGTGATGTTCTTTAAAATATAGGCACATAAACTGTGTTTATTCCCTTTTAATAACTTATTAGGTAGGTAGGTATTAGGGTAGGTTTACGTCATATGTGTTACGTCATCATATACTGCTGTAATGAGCTGACGATGAAAGCCACAGAACTCCATAACGATTAGAAGTTAGTGAATAATACTGTGATTTGTCGACAGAACGTATTTAGTAGTCTTGGGCAGACATAATGTTCACGAGGAAATTTAATTTACTGGGAATGTAAACCGGCACACCCAGATTCAAGCAAAATTAGAAGAGTTCGTTTCTTAATTTGACTTAGGTATTGAACAAAAGACCTCATCCCTAAGCAAGCTTACTTTCAACTGAATCTAGTTTCATATTAATAAATTTATCTTTTCAAACGACTTAAAAAATGTGGATATTTTCAATTTTTCTCAAATGATAAGGTATTGTTTAAGATTTATCACTAAAAATAATGATAAAAAAACCGAATAATAATAGCTTTTTTATTTTTTTATAAAATTGGTTTAAGAAAAATTATTCCATGTGCAGTAAAATACGGTTTTTTCTAATCACAGCTTTGCTCTACCACCGCTTCAGGGACTACTGATTCGCTCATAATGAGTCAACACAAATAGAGCTCTAGATCAAAAGCTAGTATTATTAACTACTGAGCAAAATGTCAAGATTTTTATTTTTATTTTTATTGGACGGACCTATCGCTGAGTGCCTTTGAGGAAGACATTCGTCAGCTTAACCCGGGCAGTTGTGGCGTGCGCTGAAGGCGCACAGCCTAGGTCCGCCCCGCTAGCGGTCGCCGCGAGCCGGCCGAGTGTGAGGCTTCGCGCAGCGAAGGGTGGGCAGGGGAAAAACGGCCAGGCACATGTCTGTGTCGGCCGAAATGAAATACGGGACCTCGCACCCTTCGGCGGGTGCGGTGATGCGAACTAAAATGTTGTGCAGTACTTGAAGTGCTTAAGGCGGTGTTGGCTGTTGTTCTACAGTACGCGGTGTAGGAATCGTCAGGGTCGTCCAGAACGTGCCGAGGCCGACGGAGTCGGGCAGCAAAATGTCAAGTTCCTTACCCGAGTAATTTAACACAATTACACTACCAATAATTTAGTTTAAACTTTTATTGCTAATGAAACGTCATGTTAAATAGCTCTGCCAAATAAACCGCCATTATACATGTTAGTTTATTAAAATTGCAAGTGTAGACTCGCCTTTAACCTTTCAGAGATTTCTACATTAACGACTAGAACGTGTTTATAAATCTGAACATTAAACTTGGAGAACTAAAAAACCTTAGAAGCCTCATCGAAACAGCCCAGCCCTAAGACACTTTTTAAAGGACCGTTTTTGGCGTAAAACGAATACGTTTTTTTATCGAATACGTAAGTTAGCGAAAGTGTTAAAGGTTATTCCATTTAAAAAAATACCATAATGTTTTGCATGTAAACGCAGAATGGTAAAAAAAAATTCCGTATTTGAAAACGTCAATTGAAATGGGTGTCTCCACATATTTAAGACGATAGTCAGATGACAGTTTCTAGACTAGCGCAGCCTCAATAAAAAAGAACGCTTGTAAAATGATGTACTATTTTAGAGAATAAATTAACAACAAATAACATCACAAGAAAAAATGAAAATAAAGCAAGAAATGTGGTTTTTCAACGTTTTAATAAATAAAAGAAGTATTAACACTTAATAATATAAAGTCTAAAGACACAAGCGTCAAACTTTATATAATTAAAGTGCAGACTCGTTAAGGTGCAGGGTAAGGAGAATACACGTAAAAGAGGTGTTTTTAGACAAGTTTTCTGGCGAAAATACTGGATATAGGATGTGGAAATTAATATATCATGTAACTTATATGTTGAAGTTTTTCCTGTTATATCTAAATACTAGTTATTATTTTTTATAAACACTAAAAAATATTTCAAAGTACCGCAAATATCGCGAGTTTGTACACATTTATATTTTAAACGACGGTTTTGTTTAGCTTCAAAGTTGGTTTAGTTATTATAAAATTCGTGCCTTTAGGGTGATGTTTTTTTTTTCAAATAGTCAACAAATTAAGAATTATAAAGTTTTTTAATGGATTTTACTCTTAGAGGGGATATTTTGCTCGCAATGATAATCTGTTTGCACAGAAGCGCAACTGGTGGATTTTTAGTTTGCGAAAAGCATTTGTATTATCTTAGGCACGTAATAGAAGTCGAATTAGTCGACGCTTAATGATCAAGGTCACTTGCCTTACCCGTCGCCTTAAATCAAAAATAATAAAAACCGATATAAGGACCGGCTTATACTAAGGGTCCGAGCTAAACCCGACTCGCAATCGCCCGATTTTAAAAAGGCATCGAACCTAATTGACTTACCTAAAGTTGCAAGTACCTCAAATTATGTTATTTTGGTGTACACCTATGAAATATCCGCCAATTGATAGAGATAATAATTACTTTACTTGCAATTTTAGTTATGCCAGGCTTCATACACAAAGTTCGAAGTCTTTATACCCCTCAGCCCAGAGGAACAAGTAAAATTTTTTTTATCGCTATGTGATCTCATGGAGTTTAGCGATTATGCTTCTATGCTATTACGCGACCACTAAACTGAAATGTCTTTCTGTCTGTCTATGACACATAACACCTACGTAACTACGTAGTGTTTGATATCTTTAGGGTTCCGTGGTTGTCGTGTCAATTTAACATTAGGTATTAAATCCATAACGTCTATAACAATTATTTTCTATTGTGTTTTGTTGTGCTTGGAGTGCTGGACCCAATCTGACCCAATCGTAATAGATATACAGAGTTACATTGCAAAGTGGTGCCAAATTAAAAAAATAAGATCTAGGGAACAACATGAAGAAGCGTCTTAATCGTTATTATTTTTTATAATCGTATGTTACGAAAAAAAATTACTTTAAAGTATCCGAAAATAAAGTTAATAGAGAGATTACGAAAGCCGCGTCATTCATCAGGGGCGTAGGTACGGCGAGCATACAAGGACCTTATGCAGTGCACATACAGTGCATTCTTTTCATGAATGAGTTAAATTATCAGCGCGTACGATTTTTAACAGTGGATAGGAATAATTAAATGTGCATTTTTTTTTGTTCTTTGCATAGTTCGATTACCTTCTGAGCATCGCAGGACTGTACGGACACTGCGTCCTTTACTCTATACTCTTCGAACCCAAATATCCATTTTATCTCAAAGATAAATTTTCATTCCTTAGTACTTCTCACGATAGAAATCTCCGTTAAAGTGATACTCTTCAATTGTATACACCACGTCACGCTTCCGATTTTATGACCAGCTCATTCACCCTGACGGCTGTACGACTCTGGAACGGACTTCCCTTGAAAATCAAAAAATCCACGTCAAAATTCTCATTCAAGAAGACTGCGCAAGAATTTTTTGGTTTAACTCTTTTCTCTTTTCCATGATTCTCGCTGGCATGAGATCTGTGTATAATTATATTATGTATAAGTATGTATGTATATACCGTATATAGCTATCTATGTATGTATCTAGTATGTACAACTATATATTTATTTTAGTTTTGTATGATTTAATTTACCACAATTTGTTTTTTTGTTGCACCACCTATACCATCTCTGTATGGCCCCATGGTTAACTGGTAGAGAATGCTTTTGGCATTAAGTCCGCCAATTGTACAACTTTTTTTAAAAAATGTCTGTGTAATAAAGTTTAAATAAATAAATAAAATTATGCGGGGCCTACTCCAGGGCACAGGCCTCACCTCAACTATGAGGTGGTTTGGGCCATACTGCACCACGCGGGCCAAGTGCGGTGCGGTGGAGGGGTGTTATAAGGGCAATGACTAAACCTTACTGTCAGATGTAATCAGCCGTCTTAAGATCTCTGACTAGGCTTCACGACTTGTATCAAGCGATATTCCAACCAACTTTTAACGTGCCTTCCGTAGCACGGAGATGCTTGTGATAAATGTCACTAAATATGGTCGGAATGGTCACCCATCCACTCAAAACCGCGGCGTGTGCTGCTTAACTTTGGTAATCACTACCGAAGCGCTGCCGCCACTGAGCTACAAACACGTCACCACAAATTAACTGAAATGGAATTATTGACAGACAAGCCTTATCTTTGACATCTTTGCAATTTACCAATACCATCATGTGTTTTATTCAGTTTGACATAATTTATTGTGACAATTTGTAGTTATTTTATTATGAATATTATTTTAAGTTTTCCTTTTAAATAGAATTTGAATGTATAGTGTTCAAAGTGTATTCATTTAAGATTTTATTATTTCTAAAAATCAGGAATGCCTCAGTAGGTCATACTGTAACAAAACTAACATCTTTTATACCTTTATTGTGTGGCAGTAGGCCACACAATGTATGGAAGTATGAAAAGAATAACTGAATTATGAATTATTTTTATTTATCTAACAGCCATCTTAAAAGCTAACAGAAATTCATCCAAGACGCTTAAAAGATTAAAATGATTTACAATATTCAATTAAATTAAAATAGATGTCAGAAAAAGATCCTTGCCTAATTATAAACAGAATGAAGTAGATTTGCACTTATGATTACGGTTGTCAGTCAAGAGTCACATTACAGATAATTAATACAATTAAATTATGAATACTATGTAAAAATTCATGAAAATTGAAATACGGAACTGCATGGCGGAGAGTTTTTTAAGTAACTGCGACATGAGAAAGTATTCCGGTTTATATAAATCTAAAAATTGACAGATAAAAGTTTGACGGCTAATCTTAACTGTTTATACGTGATCTAACTAAAGAAGAACACATGCTGATCCTTATTCAAAACGAGTATTTTATCATAACAAAATAAAGTTCCTCAAATAGATAGCCCAAACCATTTTGAGCTGTAGAACGTAAATTGACATACTTTATATTTTTTTTTAAAGATAACGCTATAAATCCTTTTTAGGATCCTTTTAAACGAATTAACTTCCAATAAAAAGGAATAATACCATATTGACTGAAAGAAAGTACTTTTAGCATTAAGTCCGCCATTTGTACAACTTTTTTTGTGTATTTTTATTAATTTTATTAGACCTACATAAATAAACCTCTATCTAATGGTTTAATGGTTGTCCTCTACCTGAAGGTTGTCTGGAAGAGATCGCTATTAGCGATAAGACCGCCTAAATTGTACGTCATCTGTAGAAAACATGTATAATATACTTGTAGCTCAGTGGGTACCTATAGACGGCGGTCGCCGAAGAGGTAGACCCAAAAAAAGATGGTGTGACGACTTGGTTAACTTAACGAGGGATTGGGAGTCTTTGGCGATAGATAGAGATCGATGGAAGAGTCTGGGGGAGACCTTTGCCCAGCAGTGGGATTGAAAAGGTTGATAAAAAAAAAATACTTGTATGGTGTGCAATTAAAAGTATCTATCTATAAAAATCCCAAAAAAAATATCTTAAATTATGTTGACTTTAATAGTGATTTATTTTTAGTAGTGACTTAAGGCGATATTATTTCGTTACATAGTTGTACAGTTACTTTGTGGTATTAAAATGTCTGAGAAAGTTCGAAAGAAGGCTTATTTCTTAAGACCCTTCACTTCTAAAAAGACTTTCATAATATAAGAGAGCCTAAAAAAAATGACACAATTCGTAGAAATTATACTTAAATAGTAAATAAATCTTTGTATTATTTGCGATGTCAACTATATCATGGTATATGACTGCTTTTGCCATAAATAAATAACAACATCACATACCTCTGTATATTGCTCTGATCTAAGTAGCCAAATCACTTGTGTTATAGACATCAGGAACAACGATGGTACCACAACACGATACGACACAACAACGGTGTTGTAGTACCGTCGTTGTTTCTGATTTCTGTAACACAAGTGCTTAAGCTACTTTTCACTGGATCAGAGCAATGTATGTGATGTTGTCCAATATTTATTTATTTATATCATCGCTCTACCTTACCGGAGGGTGCCCTTCGCTGTTTTTGCCTATAGGTAAGCTTTATAAAGATAAGATAAAGATAAAGAATATCTATTATCTGTATCTCTCTCTCCTTGTATCTAAAGGACATCACAACGACACATAACAGAACAGCACACAGACGAGAATTATTTTTAACATTATGAAAAAATTATAATATCCAAAAAAAATACATAAATATATCGTGATAACCGATATATTCCAAGGCAAATGTGACCAGTCTACTGTCATTTTGCTCGCTTATTGATTATCATAGTATTTGATTATGCTAATTTATTAATAATAAAAACCTCTCAATGTCTGCCTCCAAATTTTTTTCGCACAACTTTCAACCATCAATAACGTATTTATTGCTCAACTTAAAACATAATTTCCCATGCATTCGATTTGAGCCAGTGCATCGACTTATTGTTCGATGTTATCTGTGGCCTCGATCGTGCGCACTGACATACGAAATTCATTATAAAAAGGTCAGCTGCATTAGCGAGATGTGACTACAGAGATTACAGACTTGTGCTAAAGATGTAAATTAAAAATGGCGTTATATTTTTTTTACTTTGCAGGTGATTTTTGAATTAGACAACTTTCTGCAGTTCAATTATATAATTTTTTATTTGCGCCTGTCAACATACTTGTTGTCATGGTCTCGAAGCAAGGAATTAACATCCTCGTGTTCCGAACTTGAGGCAATTTAGATAATATTGTTTTCTATATTGACATAAACCGGCAATCGAAACTTTAAATTCACTTAGAGGCATTTTACACCCTACCGTTTTTAAGACAGCGAGCGTTTGCAAACGGGCGACGCCATTTGTATAATGACGAATCATACAATAACCCGACGACAGATCCATAACCTCGCTTAGTTTCCTTCTATTGAGATTGCAAACCTCTTGAAAGATAGCCTTTTTAATTGCAATAAATAGCATTCATATGACAGGTTATTAGGGTTAACACTTTTTTTTTCGGTTTAATAAAGATTTTCATTTTCAGGGGGAATTATGTAACACGTTATTATATTTATTTATTCAATATCGAAACGTGGTGTTTTTTAAATTGCCAAAAGAGTTATTGTGTCTTCTATAGCCAACTGATTACTCAACATCAAGTGAACCGTATCATTATTATAATCACCCATTCCACTGGTTAACCTAACCTATCCTCTCCTAATACATGTCCCTAATTCCGAGCCTCGGCTATTCTTTTCCATCTGCTGCCCGCAGCAGCAGCGTATATCATAACTCCTTGAGGAGGGTGCCGTAAGCTCCGTTATCTGATATCCGTGTGCATGTTTGTAACCGTTTTAAAAAAAAAGGTTTTTTAACCAAACAAAAGTAAAATAAATTTTATTCAAGTTCGCAGTTTAAACAGCCACCCTTTTACGCAACTGGTCCATGTTTAACTAAACAATAGAGCCGGATTGTCTTAGAGCAAGTGAAACCGAAAACCGTGTCGTACGCCCATACAACACGTCCGTCATACAAGGTATGTCTTGTATGACACATTAGTGTATAATGCTTGTAGTATTTACATAATGAGTGTATGAGATTGTGCTACTTTTAATATTTTGTGAATCATTAAGAGAAAATAAATTTGTAATAATTATCTAATCCGGAGATTAGATAGATGGGGTCAATTATGATGATGAACCATAAATAAAATCTTCTTTTTTATTATTTATCGTGTCCCGAACTTAACGCTTCAAAATGTTTTTTCTTATAAGTTGGAGTCGGTTTTATTTTACGTTCTAGGTTTTTTTTTATAATGCCTAAAAAATTTTAATTAACTAATATTGTAAATTTTGTATGTTTGGATGTTTTTTTATTTAATAATCAGCTTTAACGGCTAAACGGAATTAGCTAAAATTTAGCACATATTTAGATATTGGTCTAGCTTAACACAGAATCTTTATCTCGTTTTTGTGTTCTCTTTGGCTAAATTCTAAAGTCTACGCAGACAGAGTCGCGGGTAGAGCCTCGTCGTCGTCGTCGACGTCGGCTAAAATGACATAACGTTTACTCACTCATTGAGTACGAAACCCTCCCAACGAATTTCATCATCATCATCATTTGCCTGTCCTGTTCCCAGGTCATTTGGGGTCAGCGCAGTGTATGTCTTTCTCTTGCAATGCAATCCGGTCACTCATCATTGAGTTATTCACTCCCTTATCAGTCATATCTCTCCTCACACAATCCATCCATTTCTTCTTAGGTCCCAACGAATTTAAAGTATCATTTTCAACGAATCCTTAAATTCCGCATACCAGGAACGCTAAAAACCTTTCTCAGCTGAATTTTTGAGTAATCCCACTAACTGCATTCCCGCCATTAAAGTTTCATAGTCGCGACTAAATCTAGCGCGAAATATGGCGGAATGAATAAACCATGCCGCTCACCTCCATTTAGTTCTGACAGGGGAAATAAGGGGCGGTTTATATGGATAGGAATAAGAATAGCTTTTTTCATTTGTGTTTTTAAATCCTGTCCAAAAACAGGCCCTAGCTTTCGACCTGGGCGTTAAAGTTTGCCAATTTATTGACTATCTGTGTGTCTGTGTGTAAATTATATGGCTTACATTTTACGTAACATCAAGATTCTTATTTTTAACATATTAAGTTAGTATAACAATTCAAATAAGTCGTGTAAGACTGACATTGACAGTTATCAATAAAGTTTCGTTTCAAAATAAAACTAAGAAGAATATAGAGAGCCATTCTGCGCCTTGCTAGTTTTAATCACTGATTAAGTAACTCATTACGTTAGTTATATAGTTTATAAAAAAGGTTAGGTTCAATGTAAAGTAGCGACTGCACTAACACTGATCAGGTAAAACGCACTAACATCGATTCTCTACTTTCTATAAATGTAATATGCCGTGGGTACATAGCGATTTAGTTTGTGAGAAAGAACCAGAAAGTCTTTATTTTTGAGGATTTTTTGAATGTCTTATCTGGTAACTGCTGACCAATTGACAGTTAAACATATTAGAAAGATAGCTTTAGACCTCAAAAGTGGGCATTTCTCATTAAAAATTAATAAAATCAACATATCTCTGTATTATTTTGATTATGTGATAAAAGAAAAAATACGTGTCCAATACTTTTTGATAATCGATCTGATACACAAAGATTTTTTTTTGTCGTCATACCTATTTAGGCGGTACATCGTCATGTAAACCGAAGCTTTTGTGTGTATTTTCGCGCACCACCGCAAACGCGGGCGTTAAGTGTACGTTTAACGCTTCGACTGGCGGTTTTTGTTTCTCTTAGCGCTAATTTTGAACGCCCATTCTAATTAGCGTAGTTTTTACATTGTTCTTTGTGAATTCTAAATGAATTTGAAAGGTAGATTTCCTTATTTTAAATGTACGTTTGCTTGAATATGATAAATGAGTAGGGACCATAATATGTATTTTCTTTATTTTTAAAAATGATTACTAATTCCTTGTCTACAAGACAAACTCGCTCATATAAGCTACCAAAAAATAAAAAAGATGCTATTGGTGAAAAGATATTAAAGCAACGGATAATAAATAAAAATGATTTAGTTAACGTTTTTTGGGGTTCAGCTGTACCGCGAAAGGAAAAAGGTAAGCTTCATAGAAGTGAATTGGTCTTTGCCGTCCGTATGTCTGTCAATCAAGGCCCTCTCACCAGGAACACGTAGAGGTATAAAGTTTAAAATTAATATCGTATACTCAGGTTTGCAATCCCTTGGAGATGTGAAAAAAGGAAACTTCTAAGTCAACGCAATCAAAATGAAACGCAATGAAACGGTTATGCCGCATATTTTAATACCCTATAAGGGTACTTCCCGTAAACCTAGAATCATGAAATTTTGCAAGAAGCAATGGGTTTTAATGCAAGTAATAAAAAGTGCCGTGTGGGGACGACCGTAAAGAATACACTACCTCACCGCCAACAGGAGGCGTGTCGTAAGAGGCGACTAATTCCTGTAGCACGAGACGGGCAGCAGCGTCTGCGTGCGAAATCTTATAAAAACTGCGCTCACCAACCCGCCTGCCATGCGTGGCGAGTATTGGCAATCCCCCCCGATGTTGGGTCATTGGGGGTGGCCTGTGTTCAGCAGTGGCTGAAATGATGATGATGATGAATAAAAAAGTCCGAAAAGTTTAAATTTGAACTGACATCACAAACAAAAAAATATAAACAAACTCGGAAAATCAGTACTATCTTCGAGATTCGATTCCCGCTAAGGACGTATGTCCATAACGGGAATCGAGTCATTCGAGTTGAGTTCTATATAGTATAGTTCTATTTACAAACAAGTTTGTACGGAACCCTTGATGCGATAGTCCGACTCGCACTTGGCCGGGATTTTAAAAAGTTTTTTTATAATAAGTAATGTAATAATACCCAACTTAAGCTTCTAAAGAGAGAAAAGTAATTCACAAGAACCAATAAAGAACTGACTCAGTATTTACACAAGTTAGTCATTCAACATGTTTCACGGAAAGTTTACTAACGTTGTGATCACGTCTTTAACCTCAATACTTACAGAATATTTTACTCATTTATACCTATATCTCTTTTATGTCTCGTAACTCAACAAAAAATACAAAGATAAAGCGCTTTAAAGTTCGGGAGTGGAGGTTACACTTAAGTAATTGTTAAAACTTAAACATTTTTTTTCCCTCACTTGTAATTTTTGTCACGTGTAATTTTTGTAACTTTTATAAAAATTATAATGAAGTGTGTACTTTGTGTTGCAAAGAAACAATTTATCTATCTATCTTTCTAACCTAACTGATAGACGAAGAAAAAAAGTTATTCGTCATCCCTATTTAAATTGAAAATGTAGTCATATTTGATGGCAATTGAAACAATGGCCGACATTGGTGTATGTTACAGCTATGACCCAAATAGTATTGTCTCACTCATTAATAATCAGAACTGTTAGTACCTTGTCAAAATGTCTTGGCTTGATTATTAGTGTTAATTTATCAAATCGACTTAATGGCGTGTAATTGAACCAAGGAACTATGAAATTTTGATTAATGAGACCAAATCTTTTGTGGTGTGCTGACAGGTATGAATGGGATAGTTTCCCAAAAAAATCTAATTGGTCCGTCAGTTGGATTTAACAGAAAATATTGGACACGTATTTTTTATTTTCTCAATCAAACAAAAAATGATTAAGATATAGCTCGTTAAATATCCGCGTAACGTCACTCCTTGCGACACGTTTAGCAAATGATTGACAAATGACAAAATATGGGTCCAATATTTTTTAAAAATCTGACTTACGGACTAAATAGAATAATCTTTTTTTGACCCAGGAAACTAGCCTATTCTATGAATGGCAATGAAAAATTGTGTCGTGTGGGGACGACCGAAAAGAATACACTTACCCACCGCCAACAGGAGGCGTGTCGTAAGAGGCGACTAATATCTGTAGCACGAGACGGGCAGCAGCGTTTGCGTGCGAAATCTTATAAAAAAAACCGCCTGCCAAGCGTGGCAAGTATTGGCAATCCCCTTCCAATAAAAATCATTAGGGGCGGCCTGTGTTCAGCAGTGGACGTCCTATGGCTGAAATGATAAGCAAAATCATTTTTTCATGGACTCAATCCCGCTCTATAAGAAGAGCAATGATTCTGCCAATGTCGAGTATTGTCTTGAATAGTGTTCACAATAAAAAACGGGTGTTTAGTTTTTATAGCTTTTTATGGATTCAGTAAAGACTGCTCTTCCCGTAGAAGCAGGTTTCAAGACGCTAACGGGTCTAAAGCAAGTTGTCTTGAGACAAGTCACTTGACACTCGATGCGGCGTTGAATACAATGATATTTCAATAGTTTCAGATCTTTATCGTGCTATGGAAAGGGCTATGCTCGGTGTTTCTTTGCGAGATCGAATCAGGAATGAGGCGATTCGTAAACAAACAAAAGTCGCTGACATGGCCCAACGTATTAGCAAGCTGAAGTGGCAGTGGGCGGGGCACATAGCACGTAGAACTAACGGCCGATGGGGCAGAAAGGTTCTGGAATGGAGGCCACTTACCGGCAAGCGCAGCGTAGGACGCCCACCTACAAGGTAGACAGACGACCTGGTAAAGCTTGCAGGAAACCGCTGGATGCGGGCCGCTTCCAACCGGCCAATCTGGAAGTCACTGGGGGAGACCTATGTTCAGCAATGGACGTCCTATGGCTGAAATGATGATGATGATGAGATCTTTATCACTTCAAATCTAATCGCTACAATATCCATTTATAAATATTTCTTATTTTTATGCCAGGATCAATTTAACCACTAAAGGTATACTTGTATTTAATTATCTTTATTCAAACTGTTCATAATATTTTCCCGATTCTTGTTTTATTACTGCAAATCCGTGGTTTCCAATGAATCTTTAATTAACTGCGTATTCAAAGTTCAAGCATTAGTAATACTATTTTGAATTCAAGCTACGTCGTGAGTGGCCTTCTTAACATTACTCATTGCATTAAACGATCGAAGTAGTGATGTCGAGAGATCCACCTCTCGATTATCGTACAGTTTATCTATTTATTATTAACAAAGTTTACCTACCGACTCACAGCTTCTCAAAACGCCAGCATGCTAGTTTACAAGATAGGTTATTATAGAAATAAAATATAGGTAAATACAGTATGTTATCAAAGCCCTGAAAGAGACTTTTGTAGGGTAAGCAAGACATCGTCACTGTAGCAAATGCCTTTTGCTGAAGTTCTACTACCACTATGTAGTTTCTATTACGTACTAATTGTATTTGAAATTCGAAATATAATATATTAATGTTATTTCAATTGCCATACTACTGACGATATTTTGGTTGAGTAATTGATAGTATACTTATGAAATAGTTACACGTTATATTATAAGTTGTTAGAATTATGAAGTCCCACCATTCTTATTGGGATTTTCCCGACAGTAATAGCAGCTGTAAGTAAATTACAAATAGATATTAATCAATGTCCTAACACATCGATTTTTTACTTTGTTGAGCCACAGAATAGAAAATAGTAGTGGTGAAGCATAGAAATAAGATATCGAAATTTACAAACGTTTCACGATATAAGTACATTACATTTACATCAAAATTAAGACTTATTTTTGGTTATTTTTTTTAAATGTATTGTGTTTGTTATTTTCTTCTTTTGTTAGTGTGTTTGTATTTTTTTATAAGTTTATTTTCGATATGAAAATTATCGATAATAGCACCTCACTAATTCCAACTTTGAATGCAATCCGCAAAGCATGATGTCATTACGCGTTCTTATCATCAAACTGCATTCTGCCTTGCCCATACAAGCAAGTAATAAATTGTATGTCATTTTAACGACTTTGAGTTCAAAAGATCGCAAAATCCACAGGAGGTACAGATATAATATGTTAAATAAGTCAGTTGACCGGCATTATGATTGCAAATAAACATTCAGAGAAATTAATTAAAAACTTTAATCAGAATCACAAAACACTGGCATTTTTAAAATTTAAATCAAAGTGAACTAAAACAATATTATATTTTAAATTGATAGCGTGTCCGTAAACTTTTTGATAGCATTAAATTTTAAAGTGACACAAAAAGTATTTTTTGGAATTCCAACCAGCGTATAACGGAACGCGAGATATCTCTCGCGCCCAGATTTTTATTGCTATTCTGAACAGAACGCATTCCCGGCACGTCTTGATCCTCAAATCCGGATACCACATTACTTTGAACTATAGCGACTAGTTGCAATGAAATCACCATCGAATACACGAATTTCCATCTTACACCAAACTAAATTCCCTAATTGGATGGAGACTAGTCTTGATCACGTTCCGTAATTCAGATGTGAGCCAGCATTCGCAACGCATCACGAGCGAACTTTTTTTTCCAAATTTGAAATTTGAATTTGCAGTCGTGAGATTGGAGTGATTTATTTTTCTTGGTGGCCAGTGTGTGATGATAGATAAGATATTGTGTAACTCAAAATATTACGAGTACATTAATTTGATTGTCGGTCTAGATTAGTAAAATCGGTTTATTGTTTACAAACAACACATAAAACTACTTTAAAACGCATCAAAATTGACCTAGCAGTTTATACATAGTTTATAGACATTAATTAACTCCCAAAAAAAGGACAGACATTTAAGCTTAATTCAACAATTTCTGTTTAAAAAAATATCAAGATTTTTTTTCGAACCTATTTATTTTAACCTTACCAAAACATTGTTTCGCTTATATTAATCTACGTATGTAAGTGTCTCCACTCAAAACACATAACAAGCCCATTCGCACCTAAGTGTGCGTTACCTAAGATATAACCCTCCACGCAACAAATAGGGGGGACTATTTTTTCCCCACTCCGCATGACAGGCCTTAATACCGCTATAAGTCTTCGAGACTGTTAGGGCAGGGGCACACTGGATACTTGTAGGGTCAAACACAGGTTACTGATAAAGTTGAATCTTAATTATTATAAATGCTAAAATTTAGTTGAATGGACGGATGTTTGTTACTCAATCACGCCAGAACGGCTAAACGGATAGATAGATAGATAGATACTCTTTATTGCACACCATACAAGTAAAATACACATGATTTTTACAGAAAGATGTACAATTTAGATGAAATTTCGCACAGAGATAGATTATCGAGATAGAACAGAGATAGATGTCTGAGATAGCAGATAGGTTTCTTTCAGAGTAAAATAGAGGGTAAAAAGCCTTATCTACGCGGGTAAAGTTGCACAGCTAGTAATGGATATAAATATTAAAAACGCACCAGACAACACACAAATTTTCTGGCGTCACGAATTAATGAATCAACTGCATCCTTGTGTAACGAGAAACCAACGAATTTCATGAGTCAGTTCAAGGGCGTCACACACACCTAGGACACCCAGTCTTGAGTCAATTTAGAAGTTTGTTTTTGAATTGGTTCCGTAACTCAAAAGGAAAAAACGGAACCCTTATTGAATCACTACTTTCTTGTTCGTCTGTCTGTCAAGAACCTTTATCTCGGGAACGCGTGGAGGTATTAAGTTGAAATAAAAACGATTTACTCAGGTCCACAGTCTCATAAAACTGTAAAAAAATCAAACTTCTAAGTTACCGTAAAAAAAGAAACGGCCGTTTATGCCGCAAAAAACGTATATTTCGAAACTCAAGAGAATCTAAATTAATAGGGTACTTTCCGTTGACCTGGAACTATAGAATTTAGCAAGTAATATATTGATACTACAAGTACCTACAGGGAAAATTAAACTACGAGACTTGATTCCTAAATAATTATTTATAAATGTAACCTACAATTTTATACGGAACCCTCGGTGGCGAGCCCGACTCACACTTGTCCGGTTTTTTTTCTTATTCAGCGACAATTTTATCATAAAATCGACAATAGGCAAAATCGTCCAGTGTACACTGGCTCTTAGGTCTGGAGCACACGTTTCCCTAGAGTGTGGACGATTAATTAAAGTTTGTGCGTGCCTTATCTGTTTGGGCGGTGTGTGTTCCGCCTAACGTTGAATGGGTGATTTTTTTCTTACTTTTCGTACATAATGGGTAATAATATGTTTATAGTAACAATAAGAAAATGTGTGGCTATGGAGAGAAAAGGAATAGGTTTCAGTACTTGTAATGAATATTAGAATTATAGCTTCCCAACAATTTTTATTATTAACACTTATATTATTAGCTTCACTTGTAACTAACTAATGTAATCAAATCTTGGAAGTAGTTTTTAACCTACTTCTAACTGACGTATCGATTTAAAACTTTGTAAGTATTTGACATTCGGACGACAATACAATAATTTGACACCATCGTGCTGATCTGATGATGGAGTCAGGAGGTGGATAGTGGAACTCATCAACAACTACTATAGTAAAACCTTCGTGTTTTAAACACGATTCATGTTTATTAAATTTTGTGTTTTAAAACTAATCAAATGAGCCTCTTTAGATTCGTTTTGACGACTTTAATACGATAGTGTGTTTTTAACTTATTTGTTACTAGCTTTTGCCAGTGACTTCGTCTGCGTTGACCTTACCCGGATAAAAAGTATCGTATGTTAATCCAGCTTGTCTAGCATGAGCACTAAAACACGATATGATATGATATGATATAGCGAAATATCGACACCAACTGTAGAAATATGATAGATATCATAGCCGCCATTTCGAATTTTTATTGAAACTGCGATCTTAATATGTGACGGCGATTCAACGTACTATCGTGTTTTGGTAGACATGCTACGGGGGTAGGCCATGTTCTATCAGTATGCTAAATGTAATCAAAATCCATTCAGTCGTTTTTGCATGAAAGAGTAACAAAGATCCATACATCCATACTCACAAACACACATTATATTAGTAGGATTATTTTTATTTGGGGAGTGAAATTTAACCAACGAAGACCAGTCTTTTTCTAATAGTTAGTCAATTATTGTGCTGTTATACCTAACCATTTAACTTTGTACTGGGGATTCTACTCCAAAATACAACAAATTTCACAATGTGTTTTATTAATATCCAAGTACAGATTTTTTGACTGTTTGAAAGGGGGTGCGCTTCATTTGTTTAAAAAACCAATTAACTCATTTTAAAAGGAATAACGCTAATTTAATTAAAAAAATACTTGGACTAAATACCTTTTCTTTAACTTCATTTCGTATAATTTTCATTCGTTATAACATTTACAGTTTATAATTACATTTTGTACATAATAATTACATTATGGTTGGGACTCGTCATTGCAATTCACATGAGCCCAAACACGAAGGTTTCAATAGTAGGCATTGAAGAGAGAACTATCTACCTCCTGGCTCCATCGTCAGATCAGCACGATGGTGTCAAACTATCGTATGGACATCCGAATGTCAGATACTCACAAAGTTTTAAATCGATACGTCAGTTATAATATAAGTAGGTTAAAAACTACTCCCAAGATTTAATTAAGTACATAGGTAGTTAGATACAAGAGTGAAGCCAATAAAAGTGTGCTAGCCCTTCCCACGCCGTATCGTGCCACCCCCTCCCTTGCTTGGGCCAAACCCGTGCCACCGCATTTGTCATACACCGAAAGTGCACACTTCCGGTTTTTCTAGTTTAAATTTATGGAGTTTTTGCTATAGTGGCACTTATTTAACACCATATATTTTTAGATTTCTTCTATTTTATTGGCAATTTAAAAAAACGGATTTATTAATTTAAAAAATACGGCAAAATTAGGAACACGCAAAGTCAGGATCGACGACATTATCACAATTTTATTAAAGTAAAATACGAACTATGCGTTTCAAACACCTCATAACGTTTATAAATTAAGTTAGAACAAACATATCCATTGTTTGATAGCGAAATCTAAACAATCATCTACTTATATCACAAACACAACGATCTCAAAGACGGCCGACTGATGAGTCATCGCGGCGCCTTTGGTTACAAATGCTCGAAACCTGATGCAAGACGCGTTCTTTGTTCAATTTTAGTGTGGTAAGTCTGTCTCAATCTTCCTTCTAACTAATTTAACGCAGCAAACAAACATAGGTATTGTAACCGGCTGGTGCAGCAACCCCATTGAAAAAAACACTTAAGTGCATTTTAAGTGCATGCCCGTAGCGGGTATGTGGCGCAGTAGCGCAGCGGGTGTGTCGTCCCGGGAAAGGCTAGTAATAGCATTTTTTTTTAAATTACATTTATTCGTTTGTAAGTACAGAAAACAGCACGTCAACCTACCCCAAAATGTAAAATTTTCGCAATTGATATTGATCTCTACGGCTTTAGACTTTAAGTTAAAAATCAATTCAATGACCTTTAACTTTTTGGGTTGACCTGCCGTTATCTGTACTTTAGGTATGCTAATCAAGATCGATGTCTTTTCACAATAACCTGGCTTCTTTATTACCCTTATGCGTAGTGATTTTGTCAGACTATTGAAATTTTTTTTGCAATCAGGTTCTTTTGGGAAATTCAGATGTACTCTTGATTTTGACTGTACATCATACCTACCTACATACCATGCCTACGCACTGGCTTAACCAATAACTTACAGAGCTTGTATCATTATCAAACACATCTAAGGCTTAGTTGGATTGAAAGTTCTACAACAATTGAATAGAAGTGTGGGTGTTACGATTCATTATTTATTTGACTTTTACTAAACAGCTATTTATAGATATTTTAAGATTTATTCTTGGAAACTTTAAGGTTTCTTCAAATCAACTTGTTTTTTGTTTGCTAAAAGGTTTTTAGATCAAATTATCGTAATTTCTTTTTAAAGATTTTATATTAGAATCACTTTAGTAATAGTTTATTTTTTGGTTTTTAAAACAACAATAAACAAAAATATAAATTACCAATTAATAAATAGTTTGTTTTCACAATGACACCAATTATCTGGTCCCAAACTAAGCAAAGCTTGCACTATGGCGGCTAGATAACGGATAAACCTACTTAAATACTTTTATAAACATCCATGACTTAGGTACAAATGCTCATGCTCGTCACACAATTTTACCCCTTGCGGGATTCAAACCCGCAACTGGTGGCTTAAGACCGTATTATATGAGTGAGGCAACACATCAAAATGTCAAAATGTCGAAGTAAGGTAGGCATTAACGTTTTTGTGTAACGAGGTACCAGAACTACCAGACCCAGACCCAAGTCAACACAGAGAAGATTGTTTTCTTATTGCCCCCAACCAGGAATCAAACCCGAGACCGTTTGCGTTCCGGACGAATTGCTGTACTTCTACGCCAATCGATGTCAAATCATGAAAAATATTGTTCTTTCATACATTTACCTTTATTTTTATCTGTCTTCTACCTAAAGGTTGTCTAGAAGAGATCGCTTTTAGCGATAAGACCGCCCAAATTGGGCACCTTTCTGTAAAAATCCATTACAACTTCTTTGTATGGTATCTTTCTTTCTATCTATCTATTAACCATGCTTCTAGTTCGCTTTTTATATTTATCCCAAAATTATGAACCAAATTGTCACTTCAATCTACCACACAATTCTCTGTCGCATCCTGGCTTGACATCACAAAGTTTAGTCCTAAACGAGAATTTTCGTGCAATTTTCAACCTTAACGCCTGGTGCTAAGAACAAAGGCTTGCATCAATATGTTTACAAGAAATTTAATATCCATGGCTCTAGGCCGTTACGAAGCGCGTTACTTTGATGACATCGGTGCAAGCGCATTACAGTACGTGCAGTTATGAAGGGAATTGGATGTGGATTTCAGCCATAGGACGTCCACTGCTGAACATAGGCTTCCTCTAGTGAATTTCATCATTTAGGGGGGATTGCCAATACTCGCCACGCTTGGCAGGCGGGTTGGCGAGTGCACTATTTTATAATATTTCGCACGTTAACGATGCTGCCCGTTTCGTGCTTCAGGAATTAGTCGCCTCTAACGACACGCCTCCTGTTGGCGGTGGGAAAGTGAATTCTTTATCTTTTGATGCTACATCTAAAATGCCGTGTGGGGACGGCATTTTAGATGTAGCATCTAAAGTTATCTAAAAGTGCTATCGTAACTTTTACGACCTCCGTAGCCGAGAGGCAAGCATACCGGACTTGGTGTCGCTATCTCTGAGGTCCCTGGTTCGATTCCCGGTCGGTTAATGTAGAAAAATAACTAAAAATAATTTAGCGAAAAACACGGAAAATTATATATCGTTCACAATTTTTTTGCAAGTTAATGTAAAGGACATAATTAATATTTAACTGTTAGATTTGTCGATTCTTATAAATTTTTAGGTACAAGTTTATAAAAACTGGCAGCAAACCTTATTAACTCTGCCTGTATATTTTTGAAATCATGGTTTTTGCTAAAAAGTACAACTCCTTATTTAAAAAAATAATGACTTTTCGGGATACAGAGGCAGAAAACCAGATAACCTGGCAGTTCCACCACAAAGATTGGTGCTCTTCTCAAAAAATCCTTATTGTATGACCATAAAAATATTTAAAAAGTTTCCGGACGACTTAAAAAAATTGCCGTTTACTAAATTTAGGAATAAATTATTTAATTTTATAATGGAAAAGATGTATTATACAATTAATGATTTTTTCAATGATAAGATTTGACATTTGCAATATAATACTATGTTGACATTGTAAACTATTTAAGTATTCAATTTTTTTTTAAGCTTTTTGTAACCAAGGACCATGACATCTTTCTTCTTTAAAATTAAAGTAAATTGGTTATTAAAAATGATGTAGAGATCTCCTTATCAAAATTTGCACGTCGCTGGCGATAGAATATGTTGGTAAATATTATTTTAAAAACACTGTGTAACCATATTCTACTAGTATGTAGGCAAATAAATGATTTTATTTATTATTATTTATAACGATGATTTCAAACTTCTGCCATATTTTTCATCTTCTGATGAGCATTTAAATTTATTAAAACGCAAAGGAATGTATCCTTATGAATACATGACTGCTTGGAGTTCATATGAAGAAGATAAACTTCCTTCCCAAGATTGTTATTTTTAGTAAATTACCCAATTTTCAAATATCAGACGGATTGTGAACATGTGAGAAAAGTTTGGCAAAGTTTTAAACTATCGAACCTTGGCGAATACACTAATTTGTATCTTAAGTCAGATGTACAATTACTAGCAGACGTTTTTGAAAGTTTCCTTCGAATTTGCAAGGCAAATTATAAATTCGATCCAACTTTTTATGTGTTCTACATCAATACCTTATTACCTAAGTAGTGATAAGATGATGATCAGTGACAGAACCATTGATCAAATAATCACTACGGGCAAGACCGAACACAATGCGACATCTATATCGAGATAAGCGAGAGCAAAATGGTTCCCCATTGAATATATTGTTCCTAAACACGTGCATTACTGCGTATTATTAAGTAATTGGGCTGTAGATTAAATAAAAATATGTTCCGTTTTTATTTAATCGAAAAAGTAATGGAACGCTAAAAAACCTCGCAGCGCACTGACAAAAGCTTAAATTACTTTACCCATGATACCACGATTTCTCCAAATTTTTTTAGGTGCCTCGTGTTGAGACTTATCTGAATCACCCCTATTTTTGTTCTTCGATATTTCGTAGTTTTCGAGTTACGATTTTTTTAATGAATTTTTACAAGGATCAGTTTAAAAATTTCAAAAAAAAAGTAGATGGTTTCTTCGTTTTTTTTTTCTTGCAGCTAAATCGCTATAAACTGTGAATTTATGCATAAAATTATCAGCCTCATAACTTTAATGGAAGTTACTACTGAATTTACGAAAATTTTTTGAACGTCACTTTTCTGGCGACCCTGTAAGGTAAGGTTCAATAAGGTTTGCAAAAACGTCTTTTGGGGTACTAATACCGCATCCGCGGTCACATATTTCCCACATCAGACCCCAATCGCGTGGTATTGTGTGCTCCCACCGCGTCACGGGATTAATCTTACCACAATCCTTGCGACTGTAATTAAATTCATGTTCAGCATATTGGTTGTGCATAAAGCAACTGATATTTGACAGAGATTGGAGACCTTAAAAATGATTGAATAAGTTGGGGGACCTAAGAACGATACCTTTATTATTTGTAAGAAGCATGAGAGAGGTATTGGGTTGGTGCTATTTTAAAATACTGTGGTAAAAGAAGGAAACATCATAGTTTTGCCAAGGCTGTCTGTCTTTTCGCGGTTTAACTTAAAGATTTATGGTAGGTACTTCCAAGCTGTATAGTAATTTAGTATGAATAATACATATATCTAAATTAATCACGCTTACAGAGTAGCAAAATAAAATCTCTTTTTTTTTGTTATCTTCTTAATTAAAAAAAAACGGCTTACATAGCGTTTATCCAATAAATTATACATAATGTTCCCATAATTTCAAATATGCTCATATTGTGATAGGCACACAACTACGGACGGAACCCTACACTAACTCTACGCACAACCCAACCCAGCACTCAAGCCGCTTTTTTATGTTCATAATTCAGAAATAAGTAGGTATATGGAAAATAATTTTACTTGACCATTTTTTTACTGCCTCTGATGGGATTCAAACCCACGACTTTTCGCTATCCGGACGACTGCTCTTCCAATTGAGACTTCCACCAGATTTTTTCCATTATCACATCAGTGTGTGTCTCAAAATGTCCCGAACGATATATGTTACGCTTGTCAAATCATTTTATTTCATAAACTCTATGACATATGGCCTCGAGGATTTCAAGGTCATTTTAAACTCATCACTTTACATACTCGCTTTTACTTCATGTCCATCGGGAGACACGACCTACTAATTTTAATATTTTATTCGTGCGGCACGTTCGTCATATTACGCAACAAATCTTCACTTCGCATCCAATTGTGCATTTATTGCTCACATTAGGCCACAAAAGATTGTTTAGCGACCATGATCGCGATGGCCTTTAGTGTAGCAAAGAGAATACAGCCAAATCATTCAACTGTTTGGTAAAAGGGGCGATGGTGAAAAAGGTTCTATCAGTACAACGTTTGACATCAAATACGCAAAACCTCTAAGGAGCTAAGTCTGAATACAATAACTTTTGCTATCGGACCAGCATCGAAATATAATAAAAATATTTTTCGTACAAATCATGTCACGCGACCAAGAAGTTAAAGTGAACAAAAAGACCAAGATTTCGATGTTGGTCCTGTAGAGAAAGTTGTTGTATTTCAGATAATAATATATAAAACTGGATAAATACGCCCTGATGGCCCCGTTTATACTTAATTATGTAAGTAAAGTAGTTAGTTCATGCTACACTACCAATAAGTTCATCATCAGCCTTTGGTACTCCACGATTTAGTTATCGTTACGCCTGCCGTCCCGTCGCGCTGGCTCAATCTGCCTAAATATTTTTTAATTCCTAAAATCCTTTTTTTTTAAATTAACATACGTTTAATAAGACGTTCGATTTTTTCACTATCCATACTAAAAAGTTGTATAAATATACAAATACACAATGTCACTGTGTCTCGCGTACGCGTGTGTGACTGCTAAGTACCCATTTAAACGTATGTTATTAGACCCGCCGTACTACCGACCCAAACCGTCGCCGTCCCGCTCACGCCTTCTATGTGTGTTGCGCTTAACCGTCCTGCTTTTGCCCGATGGCAGCGCGTCTCGCCGCGAAATTTTTAATTAGACAATTCAGTAGTCAACAGTTTTTTTTTCAAAGTTTTTACAAACACTGAATTTCCATTGCATATTGTGATTTAATAACCGACCCGTTGGAGATTTCATGACTAACTAGAATCTATGGTTAGGCTGGCGGTTCTATTTGTTCTACGTAAGTGTTTAGTGATGGTGATGGATCATGATCTCGATGGCCTCTGAGCGGCCAAATGACTCGGAACGCGAATCTCTGCGATCGGCTGCGTATCGATTCTGACCCTTCAACTGGGCGTGTTTTGAATTAAATAGAATTTTTACTGGATCTTTTTCGGGTCGAAAAAAAGATGGCGTCAAATTATTCTAAAATCACATTAACATGGATTAAAGTTGAAAGAAACATTCAATTTGCATTTTAAAAGCGTTTTTTTTTCATTTGTAAGGATAATCTTTAAAATAAATATCGCTTAGTCTTATACTTCTGCAAAAAAGTTAGGACAGACGAACAGACAGACAGTGTTAGCTTAGCATCTGGACTACCAAACCAGGAGGTTGTGGGTTCGAATCCTGCAGGGGGTACTTGTTTGTGTAAGAAGCACAAGCATTTGCTAGTCATGGATGTTTATTAATGTATTTAGGTATGTTAGGTACAGTCAACAGCTCGTCAACCTACCACAAAACGTCATAATCTCTCAATCGATATTGATCTCTAAGTATCGGACTTTAAGTTCAAAATCGGTTCAATGACCTTTAACTTTTTAGGTAGGTTAACCTGCCGTTGACTGTACGTTACTCAGTACAATACAAGATACGCTTAGTTTGGGGCTACATAATAAAAGTATTGTTTAAAGAATTGATTCTTATTATCTATTAATTGCTGAAGTGGCAGTGGGCGGGGCACATAGCACGTAGAACTGACGGCCGATGGAGCAGATAGGTTCTGGAATGGAGGCCACGTACCGGCAAGCGCAGCGTAGGACATCCACCTACAAGATGGACAGACGACCTGGTAAAGGTTGCAGGAAGCCGCTGGATGCGGGCCGCTTTCAACCGGCCAATCTGGAAGTCACTGGGGGAGGCCTATGTTCAGCAGTGGACGTCCTATGGCTGAAATGATCATGATGATGATGATCTATTAATTACTAGCTGTCCCGGCGAACTTCGTACGCTACAATCGTTTTCTTTATCGTGAATATTTCCGTGTTTTTTATAATCATTCTGCTATTAGGGGACACAAATTAAACAAATCAAAGATCATAAAAATAGGTCCAGCCGTTCTCAAGTTATAAATGGTGTAACTAACCCGACTTTGTTTTATATATATAGATCCCTTTATAAACCCATGTAACAAAATAAATCGAATAGAAAATGTTATTTCAATACGATTACAAAATTACACATCACTTGAACAAACAGTTAACCTTTGTCTAAATCAGATAGACAGACTGTCACTCAATATACATAATTAAGCGTGAAGAGTTATGCGATTGTTATGTATTGTGCTTTTGTGCATGCTGTAAATAATTCGATAGCTTAGTGGTTTAGTGGATTCTCAAATTTATCATCATCATTTCAATCATATGACAACGAATGAAACAACGTGCAAGCCTTTATTTCAAACAATCTATTGTCACTTCCCTGTATGTATATTTTCGAGGCGTGTAACTTTGTTAAACAACATCAGGATCTATTTATAAAGAAGAGACAATTGTATAATTTCCGAACCAGATACCCAAACAAAATAGTTCTGCCACCCATTTTTTTCATTTTAGAAATTGATTTTTTGACATTTTATTTCTATTCGATTTGACATTTTGCTAGAGACATTGTATGATTTATGACAGTTTAATTTTATTAAAAAAATGTAAGCCAGTGATGGTAAATGTGTTTGTGCTTTGCTCCATGTTTGTCACCTGATTGTTACCCACATTTTCACAAATAAATGATTTGATTTGATTTAGGACGTCTACTGCTGAATTTGGGCCTTCCAAAATGACTTTTAGATTGGCCGGTTAGAAGCAGCCAGTATCCAGCGGCTTCCTGCAACCTTTACCAGGCTCGTGGCCTTCATTCTAGAACCTTTCTGCCCCATCGGGTGCTATATGCCCAGCCCACTGCCATTTTAGCTTGCTTATCCATCGGGCTATGTCAGCGACATTTGTTCGTTTACGGATCTCCTCGTTTCTGATTCGATCTCGCAATGAAACACCGAGCGTAGCCCTTTCCATATCACGCTGTGCGACATTGAGCTTTCTTAAGGCCTGTATGTAGCTTATTCTTAAAGTCCGAGTTTAATAACTAAACTGGTATTTTTATCATCATCATCATTTCAGCCGTTCATGTCAGCCGCCACTGCTGAAATAGGCCTCCCCCATTGATTTCCATCATCGGGGAGGGTTTCCAATACTCGCTCAGCTTCGCAGGCGGGTTGGCGAGCGCAGTTTTTTTATAAAATTTCGCACGCAGGCGCTTCTTCCTACTAATATAACTTTTCGCAAATTTTGTACTTTTCTATATCTGTATCAAAATGTTACCAACAAAACCTTAAGATTATCGCCAAATTACATGGAAGGTACGCTGCGGTCTACCCATAATATAGGTAAAAAATGATTAACGATCGATATAACTATCGACCGAATTATATAAATATATATTATATCGACAGAAAAAGGGAAGGGTTTTTCTTTTTTCTTGATTTCAATGCTATCTTGATAGTTAAAGCATTAGAATAACCACCTTAAAGAAAGTTAACCAATATAAAATAAAAATCAAATGCTTGCATGTGCATGAAATTGAACCTGATACCTTAACGAAAGTACACACTACTCTAACAGGGTCAATTGTGTAAGTAATATTGCTAACCCTATTATAAATTTCTAAAATTAAACCCTATTCTCACACGTTTAAGTTGATTTTAGGTTGGTTCTAATTTGTATAGGATAGGCAAGTGCCGAGTGGCTGGCATGCCGGGGTCGCAGGGTCGAGGCTCGGCTCCTTTCACTCGTTACGTAACGATGTATCGATTCAATACATGAAACATCGATAAAGTGGTCTCTCATAATGTTCTGTTGTTTGTTTTGATCTGTTAACCGATTACAGCTTGGCGAAATGATTATTATGTTCGTGTTTTATTCTTCTGTAGCCGAAAGGCATACCGGACTTACATCTTTGAGAACCCGGGTTCCATTCCCGGTCGGATCAATGTAGAAATCAAACTTTTATATGTAGGTCGTCTGTACCGTCGTTGTTTCTGACTCCTGTAACACAAGTACTTTGACTGGTTACCATAGGATCCAAGCAATGTATATGATGTTGTCCAATATTAATTTATTTACTTATATTTAATATTCTTTGACCTTTTGGTAAGACTTATTTCAAGGAGACGAAAACTGGCTCCTAAATCAAAAATGGTTTCACTATCTCGGGCGTCATGAAATCAGTCTTGTAAAAAAGATATTGCTGTGATAAATTATTAAATTACTATTTTTAATCAATATTTGTACTAGGTTCTAGAGTTTAATTATTGTGATCTTATAAGGTTACCCTTTCACAAGAAAACCAGAAAAATCTGGAAGTACGTAATAAAATTCAAACTTACGACCTACGGACTGTAAGACTGCTAATACTGAGCTACTACACCCAAATTCAATTTTCTATGTCCAATAATAAATATCAAACGACGTTACTCTCCCTATATCACGGGTGGCGTATTACGTAACACTAACATTAATATTACTTCCTTAAAAACATGTGTTAGCTGAAAAACCGCAACACAAAAACCGGACACATTCGAAACCGCGACAACTGCAGGAAAAGTTGTGTTCTGGCTAAAAGCTGCGGTTATACATTTGGAAGCATCATAAAAAATGACAGGAAACCCATTATTTTTGGACTAATTATTACGATTTGCTGGCGCTGAGGTGCGTATTTTTGTAATGGGAGAGTAGAAAAAAAAGTGCGAGAAAAAGTATTTGAAAACAAAAATATACATACATCTTGCCCCGTATGGGACTAGAACCTGCAAAGGCTTAGTTTTGCAATGTGAAAATGTATACTCAGTTCATAAATAGTTATTTGGCTACTTTTGTAGTTTAAAATCTGGGAGTTGAGCCTTAGGCACACAGCCGGTCGGGCGTGACGGCGACGGGACGGCGACGGGGCAGCAGCGCGGCGTGCATGTCACACTGCGGGCGTGACGGTGTCGTAATCGTTTACATCGCGCCTGCCATCACGTCGCGCCGGCTGACCATCTGTCTTAATATTTTTAAATTCCTTATGAATTAGATCATAAACAAAAACGTGACTATATACACCTAATAAGAAGTTCGATTATTCCACTATCCTTAAAATATGATAAAATCACAAGAAAGTTGTGTAAAAATATACAAATACAGAAGGCCGCCTTTCCGCCGAGCGCCACGTTTCACGCCACGTCGTCTGTGTGTCTTCTTAGTACGTTTACCATGCAACACAACATCTGACCTTCCCGTTGATCGCGCCGCGCCCCATTGTATTGTATCGCGTCGGTGCTGTATGACGTCTTCAATGGTCTTCAGTTTACTACAAACACTGTCGTCGCGCTAACGTCCCGTCGCCGTCGCGTCACGCCGGTTGTGTGGCCAAGGCTTTATAGATCTGTTAAATATTTTTTTCATATTCTTTAATTTTGTATTCAAAAAGTATTTAAGTTTAAAACAATATCCTGCCTTTCACTAAAATCAACACAACAATATTCTTATAAAATTACACTAAATAAGCTTATTCCGTACTTTTATTTCAATTAATCAGTCGTCTAATTCTGCTGATTGCACCAGAATTTGCCAGTCGGAATATTCCAAGAATGAGGAGAAGCAAAATAGTCGTTATCGCCATGGCGTAAAGTACATATTTTACTGCAATCACATTCTGTATCGATGAATTCTTACTCCCATCTGTTCGCACAATTAGCAATGTTGAGTCACGGTAGTTATTAGGATATCACTCGCTTTAAGGAATTAACTTCGCTCAGGTGCCAAATATGCTCTGGCGTGACAGCCTTTTGAGCTTACAGGATATTTGCAAAGTTTCATGAAAATCGGCTTTGTAGTGCTAGAGCCTAGCCTGAAGGCTAGAGCCTAGAAAAAAAGGAGTCTCATTGGTACTTAGAGGATGGATTCAATTGGTATTTAATTGATTTAATAAAAATCTTTTTTGATAGGACAACATTTTGACACTATAAAGGCAAAAGGTATTAACTATTTAGGAATCTTAATCAATAATTTTCCTAACACACAATGTATGTTTTACAAAGTTTATAAAAAGAATAAAACAAATAAATAATAAATCTTTCTCAAACAACACACAACCTGTCATTGTTTTAAAGTAAGATATTAAAATCCTTATATTACGAGGTACGAGAGGTGTTTTTGGCAGAGGAGTCTCCCAACATACCCAGACCCAGGCAAATGTAGGAAAATGCATCTTCGAAGTTGCATGACCTGAACCGGGAGTCGGACCCCTTTGCATTCAAGGCGAGTCACCGCGCGACTACACCAACAAGGTCGTCGAAGAGATTAACTAGACCGGTGGGTGGTTCGTCGTAAAAAAGTAAGATGCCTCAGCGCAACTTTCGCAAAACAAAAAAAAACTGTCACTGAGGTTGTGTATATCTTTTAAGCTATTTTTTAAAATAATTTTGTAACTGAAGAAACAAATTGAATTTTTTTAAATAATTAAGAGTATGAAACAAGGATGGTTAATTTAAATTATGTGACAAAAGGCCTAATCTGTTTAATTAAAAAGTAAGAACGTTTTCGTGAGTTGTACCGAGATTACTACGTAACAACACTACCAACAATGTTAAGCAGTGTGGTTAAAAAACATAATTTTAATCATTGTCCAAAATGACGATCGACTCCAGAATACTCCCCAAGAACTCTTGTACAATAGTAAGTAATTTTTCGCACCATTTCCTCTGGCGGTGCCACAATTACGGTTCGAGTCTGGGTGTTAATAACGATTGTTATTTCATAGCTTGTCTCCCTAGGGGAAGAAACGATTGCAAGAAATGACCTAAGTTTCCTTTGTGGGGAAACATAAGATATTATAGTCTATTGCACATAGAATTAAACTAATAACTAAATTTTCTGGTAAAATCTGGTAAATTCGACTATGATAGATAAATATATTACTTGAGAAAACTTCGACTGCCTCAGAATAAACATATCGAAGAGCAGTTGGCTAAAAAAAGTGAGTTCGAATCTAACCCAAAGCAGTCAAAATTGTCATAAGTGTAATATTATAACGACTTCCTTAGCCAAGAGGCAAGTACGCCGGACTTAGCTTCGCCATTTCTGGGGTTCGATTCTCGGTCGGATCAATGTAGAAATCAATCTTTTCTGTTAGGTGGGATCTGGGTGTTGTGGTACCGTCGTTGTTTCTGATTTCTATAACACAAGTGCTTTAGCTATTTACTGTGTCCAATATTTATTTTTATTTATTAAAATATATATATACCACACAAAACAAACAGTACAGAGAAACAATACATTTAGAATATTACAATTTAGGCGGTCTTATCGCAAGAAGCGATCTCTTCCAGTCAACCTTCAGGTAGTCTTTATTATAATTTGTTAAAACTAGCATGTAATTGAAAAAACAACATGTAATATTCAATAATTGCGATATAATGTGATCTCATTTCCATGTTTTTATCTGTTTTGTGCCAAGTAAAGAACATACTTACATAAAAAACATATAAAGTATTATTCTGAGATTATCTATTCACAATAAAAAGACATAAAATTATTACGATCATCCGAAATAATCATGAAAAGTTAATAAACTTTAGGACCCACTTTAACGGCCCATAAAATATGGTTTGACAAATGATTATGCTTCATCTTTCCTGATAATAGAATACGAAAATAAATCTGTATGTATGTTTGTTTGTTGCTGCTCAGCGGCTGAATTACGAAACCAATTTAGATGAATGTCAGCTCAAAGTTAGTATGAAACTTAAGCGATGACATAGGATACTTTTTATCCCGTTTTTATCCGTAGTTTCCATGAGATAACCTCGTTTCTGCAGTGATATTTCATACGAGCAAAGTCGCAGGCTTAGGAAACTTCTCTATAAATACTCCCCATGAATAAAGATAGACCCCATCGCTCATACCTTCCTTATGAGGGTAGGTATAAATTTTGGTCTTGAATGACCTTTCTCTGTATAAGGGAATTTGAACTTTAATCGTTCATACTTAAGTCCATATTTGTGTGTTGCTTGGTGTAGTAAATCTCTATGAAGTTGGTAAGTAACTGTGATTTCTTTTACCAGTCAGAAAGGGTTTAAATGATATCTTTTTGTTAATGCAAAAATGTTATGCGTTACGAAATCTTTTGGCATTTTATAAAAGTGTTTTCACAGTAAGTTTGACAGATGAACTTAGATTTTTAGCGCACCGTTAAATATTTACGTCTGTCAGGAAATACGTAATGGAGAAACTGCTAAACAAATTGTGATGGAATTAATTTACAAATTCACGAAAAAAACTTTTTTTGTTCTTCTATCAGGTAGATTATCAAAAAGTATTGGACGCGTATTTTTTCTTTTTTCACATATTCAAAATATTACATAGATATATTGGTTTGAATTACATAGATATATGCGCATGACGTCACATCTAGGTATAATTTTTACTTATAAGTGACGTCACGAGCCCGAACGCGCGAATTATCTTTGTCATTTTTTGGTTGAATGACAAAAGAAAAAAATAAGTCTCTATTATTTTTGATAATGAACTAACCGACTAAACAGAATTTTGTTTTCTTTTACCATTCGTCATTCCTATTGTATAGTTCTCGATTATCTCTAGCATGATCCAAATATACTATCATACTGAAGCCACAGGCAAAAGTTAGTTTATCAAAATAAAGATATAATCTTAATATAAAACTAATCTAACCCTAAATAAACTGGCTTTTAGAAGCCAAAGTTCACATGGTATGTACCCTAAAAACTTCTTGGAACAAGTTAGCCAACTTGTAAGTTGTAACAAGTTGTTAACTATCGCTAAATTGAAACTGTAACTAGTTTCATGTGTAACTTGGTTAGAATTTATTCCGGAATTTTGGTGTGATATAACTAAGTATGATATAATTTTATCCGAAACTATGAATATAGATTTAATTAATTATTATCAACCGACTTCAAAAAAGGAGGAGGTTCTCAATTCGAGTGTGTTACGCAATTACTCCGCCAATTATGAATCGATTTTAATGATTCTTTTTTTGTTTGGTAGATCATACTTTAGTAGGCTGGTCCCATAATTATATAGGTATTTTTTTCGAAATTGATTAAGCAGGTTTTGAGAAAATAACAAAATATATACCTAGATAATGTTTTGGTTCGTGATTCTTGTATCTATATTACCCAATATCTTTGACTAATGTTAACCGATTTTGATGTTTTTTTTTTTAAATAGCCAATTTTTTCAAAATACTATAGTAAACATTTTTACCCCTAAGGGTGGAAAAAAAGAGGTCCATCCTCTTCGGCGTTCAGCAATTAGATTAGGATTTATCACCAAAAATAGATGAAGTAAGTAAATTTTATTTTAAAAAAATAACCGACTTCAAAACACTAAAAAAACTAAAAATAATATTAACACGTAAGTACCTAATCAGTTACTTTTGGAGTCGGTGCAAGCTGATAAGAGTTTGAATGTTTTCGTTGCACCGACTCCAAAAGTTACCTATTAGGTAGTACCTACTTACGTGTTAATATTATTTTTAGCTTTTTGTGTTTTGAAGTCGGTTTTATTTTTTTAAATAAATTTATTACCAGTACAACTTAGGAAGCTGCCAGTAGCTGGATGAAAAAGGCGGGAGATCGTGCTCTTTGGTATTTTTTGGGGTAGGCTTACGTCCAGTAGTGGTCTACGATGGGCTGAAATGATGATGACGATGAACAGTTCAACGCATGGTGACCTCATAGATTTCTATGACTCACATGATTCTGTGATTGGCTTCGAACGAGTATAGAAAATACAACCTTAAATTCTTATACGTTGTATTTTAAAACAGAAGCAAACTTTTTACTCAGCTGTATTACGTTTTTTCTTCTATTTATATACCTTTTTTTCAAAATAATTTGACGTAATTTATATTTTTGGACTCTTTTGTTTTTTTGTTACTCATATTTTGTGTTGGTTTTTTTTTTTCAAATAAATCTTCAATCTGTCCATCATTCGTTTTAGATCTCAAATTAAAATAATTAAATAATTAACCTTTTTTAGACTGAAATTATTTTCGCGAACTATAGGAACACTATAACTATACGGGGAAGATTTCTACTCAAACATTGTTATAGCAATTAGTTTAGTTACGGTCATATTTGTCTTATCAGTTAGGTTTGAGGACTTGCGTGTCTCTAGGGATGCTAATTGAATGAGGTGGCGTAAGTAAAGGGACGCTGGTTGACATCGCTTGAAGGTATTAAGTCTGTTTTGTCTTTGTTTTGTCTCATAATTGAACTGACTAGTGTAAGATGTTGTAAAAAATATACTTCCCGATCGCCAACAGGAGGCGTGTTGTAAGAGGCGACTAATTCTTGTAGCACGAGACGGGCAGCAGCGTCTGCGTGCGAAATCTTATGAAAAACTGCGCTCGCCAACCCGCCTGCCAAGCGTGGCGAGTATTAGCAATCCCCCCCCATTAAAAGCCATTGGGGGTTGGCCTATGTTCAGCAGTGGACGTCCTATAGCTGAAATGATGAAGATGTTGCCTGTGGCTTCACCTGCATAAAAAAAGTTTAAAATAGGATCTATAATAAGAATTGTTTTTAATAAGATAAAAAGTAGCTAATGATTTAATCCTGTTGATAGTTTATTTGTGCAATTTTTTATAAAATCAGTTCAACCTTTATTCCGTGAGCAACAAAAAAAAACAAACAAGAACCAATCAAAAGATAATAACAATCAAAAGCTCCAATAGCTAAGGTTTTTTTTGGATAATGATGTTTTATTTAAGATTCTAAATTCAGCTCAAAACATAATTTTATTTCTTTTTTTACGACCATCGGATCTAGTTCGCTTTCACTACAAAACCCATTGCTGATTGCTGGTTCGAATCCCATAACAGCCAAATGTAATTAAAGTATGCTTATCCGTTATCTAGTATAGACATTATACAAATATACAATATCCCAGGGCCCCCGCAGAATACCAGTGTCACGGCAGCTATTTCTAGCTGCCACGACTTATACTGAGCGGGGGACCCTTTTTGGCACATTTCTATCTTTATTTAAATATGTCATTATGATGTGTTTTTTTTTTGTGCCAAATAAATAAATTTATACTTATTTTTCTTATTTTAAATGTTGCTTAGTTTGGGGCTAGAGTTGGCGTGATTGTTAAAAATATTTATTAATTTACTCATAGGTCTCTATTAGCACTGCCTGAAAAAACACGTCGAATGTGCAATCACCCTGTATTGTTACTTTATTAAGGACCGCAACAAGCTGAAAAGATGTACAAATTTAGTTGTAAACATAACGTAGACTGGATGAGGGACGTGGAAATCCATGCCACCATTTCTAAATAAATATATTCGCATATTACAGGAATATCGTCGTCAAACTCAAGCGATAAGAACCCAATTTGGTAAACATGTTTGTTGACAGCTGTGCAAACGGACATTTTGGCCTCAAAGCCTCATGTTTGGCCTCAAACCCTTATATTTGGCCTCTAAAACCTCGTGTTCACAACGCGTTTTCCTCCGGATCACATGTGCTTCCTTTTTTATTTAATTGTTAAACAAACAGTAGGTATGTTTGAGACATATTTATCTTACGTAGGTCAATTTAATAAAAAAACACATTTGTGAAAGTAAATATGCATTTCTTCAATTACATTTCCGAGCTTCAGACTACACAAAGTTGGTAATTCATTATTGGGGAAATGTATTCAATCTTTCAATAAAGTACCACAGACTCTTGTTGAACTACCTGTACATGAGTTCAAAATCCACATTGAAAGGGTATTATAAAGTAGACGATTATTTAAACGACAAGAGTGCATGTACTTAACCTGCTCAGCTCGCACTTACTACATGTCTTATAACTGTATTTCCTGTAAAAAAGGCTGATAAAGGTGACTGAGTTTGTTGCGCCGTTTCTGCTCATCACCAGCCAATATGTAGTCCCGAAGCCGTGGTAGGGTAAAACTATATTTTGGGACGTGTATAAGATGCCCAGAAGTGGGCCTATAAACATACATATTAAATGAGTACTAATTTTATTTGTGCCGACCTACTAAAGGTCGTAGGAAGCCGCTGGATGCAATTCAGTTCAATTCAATTCAATATATTTATTGCATTCTATAATGTTACACAGGTGCTATAAATAGATGCAGGCCGCTTCCAACCGGCTAATCTAGAAGTTATTGGGGGAGGCCAATGTTCAGTAGTGGATGTCCTATGGCTGAAATGATAATGATGACGAAGTTTGAAGTTTAAACCCTGAGAGGGAGCAACACGAAATTCCTTAGTTATTCATTCAAATGTCCTCATAAAATTCCACGCTTCGGCTTGAAAATAAAAAAAGTAACACGTAAACGTATTTTGTTACACTCGTAATCCAAACTCAGCGTTACGAATATCGGATATACAACGAATATCAAAAATAACAGGGATTCATATGCATATAGAAATGTTAGGTTTGCAAACGGATGGGGTGGGTAGGGTTGTCGCAACATTCGTGCAGAAACATTTTCTGGAATGTCAGCAATTTTGTATATTTTTTTTTACATTTAAAGCTGTGCTGCCATTTATTCAGTCGTTGTATCATTTGAATTAAGTAATTTATTGCAGATTGGATAGAGATCAGTCTGCTGCTTTGTTTTATGCGACCATTGTGATGTGATGGGTCTGTATTAGGTTAACTAATTGCTGATTTTTTTCTTGTGATACTTAATTAAATCAAAACTAGTAGAAAGCAGTAAGAGCATTGACTTTTTTAAACGTATAGATATACGATACCGCAATTAGTTTATCATCTCCTTAATGAACTAATGAAAATGAAAATGAAAATTTCTTTATTTGCAATAGATTGCGGTATCATTTAGTTTTTTAGGATTTATTATATAGAGCCTTTTTGATTAGATGGAGATCTACACTTGCGAGCTTTTAACTAGACTCGCTTCATGGCGGATTAATCAAGGCATTTTTTTTTTTCAATTTTTATGCAGTGAGCTATGGGTTGTGGTATATCTTCTGAAAGGTAATTTTATTAACTTTCAAGTGATATACGTACTACAATTGTCCAGAAATTGTAAAAAATTGTCTTGATTAACTTTGCATTTGCATTGGTGGGCACGACTAAATAGTTACCCATATTTTCAAGAAAAAAGAAGGAAAAAAAAATCCTTAGGCAGAACGAGATTTCTGCCAAAGGTTAATTTGCATTTCTAAAAAAGAAATAACTGACTAAACGCATTTTATCTGAACGGCTTATCTTGGACTATTTAGATAACAAAAAATCTTAATAATATTAATGCAAAGATCTTGACATTCCGCTTTATTAACTTAGTAATAAAAATATATATTTGTAATTGAGGTTAATTCAGGCTTACTTAAATAAATAAATTAGTGTTCTAAGGTTTAACAGTTAATTTTTTTTGCGAAAACGGTATTATTTTCTCAAAACTCGGTATTGCCAACCTTACAAAAAGGAAAAGGTGGGTCCATTGAGGATATTGGAAAGTACAAAAGGTGTGAGGCAAATGAAGTTTTCAGGGGAATTGAAGTTTGCTTTCAATTTTTGTTTTTTATGCATCTCATGTTTCTGCTGTCTTTCTCGGCTTTTCTTTCTTCACGTGTTATACTTTGGAAAGTGTTCTTTAGAAACTGCTATCAGGAATACAAATTAAGCTGCTTTGCGTTCACAGAGTACATAAAAATTTTGAAATAAGTGTATATTGGTGAAGTTTTTGATACAGTATGCTAATGTTTATAATGTATTTTTTAACACAGTGATATTTATTACTAAAACGAACCCTCTGTTTTATTAAATATGCCTTATTCCTTTGGTTAAGGCTAAAATTATAAAGTTGTTTTATTATTTTAATAGTTGCTAGGTGCTAGAATAGTGTGCTAAGTATCGGAACCATATGAATATATTGTATTGCAATATATACAGGGTTATTTAAAAACCATAAACAACCTCCTAGGGGCTGATTCTGGTGCTCAAATACAACGTTTTCTTTGGGGTCATAAAATCAGGCCTTAACTAGTTTATTTTAGGATTAAAAACTAAAGAGTTATGAAAATATGCTTTAATATGGCATACAATCTTGCATATAAGTGTTTTTTTCAGTCGATCAAAAATGAGCTTTTTAAAATACCACGTACAATACTCTGATCCTATGATATTTTGTAACTTAAGCACTTGTGTTACATAAATCAGAAACAACGACGGTACCACAACTCCCAGACCCGAGATAATGATTGATTATTGTAAAATAAGTTAGCTATTTGAAGTCAAGTAGGTGTTTCCTCTCGTTTAAGAGACTTTCCCCTTTTCTTTCTATAGTCGCTTTCTTTCCATTTTGCTAGTAAACATCCAGTCTTTTGTGAAATTCTGATATTAAAATTTCTAGAATTCTTTTGTAATTTTTTTATTTTGTAGAAAGACCCACCATCAATGTATTGTCCAGATACCAACGATACATGCGTTGCGAAATACTAATCTTTCTGAGCAATTTACACTCAGTTGGTCCATCCTTCATGGCTCGCTGAGCAATTATATACCTACAGGTTGTACAAAAGAATAGGACACAGCTTAAACCACGTGATCAGCTGGTCATATAGAACAACTTTTACTTTAGGAGATACATCGAAATTGGAAAAAAAAATACTACAAACAAATGCGCTACCTCGATAATAATTTATGGAGCATCTGAAAAAATCACGAAATCGATGTTGCTCCCATAGAAAAGTTGTTGTAAATTAGCAGCTGATTTTTACATCATGTATAACTGTGCCTTACTATTAATAAAAAAAAGTTTTAAAATGATTGACTCAGTGTAAAATGATATTTTGAATAGTACGAATCGCATGAAATTAATGAAAAATAGTCTTGGCTCAGTCTTTTAATGAACTCTCACACCAATCAACAACTATTCGTGAGCGCTAGCAATTTTTAATATGGCGGCACTGCTTCAAAATAGCATCCATCCACAAAAATGGCAATAAAAAAGAAACACAAGGCTATTTTTCATAATTAACCATAAACTCATTCATTTTTGCGGGATCACTTATCTACAGTCTCCTTTGGTCATAGCCTGAAGCTTACTTGAGCAAGTTTCTTTGAGAAAAAGAGTAATTTTGTGAGTAAGCCCGAATTGATTCTTTTTATTTAATCAGGAAGTTTATTTATTATTAAACCGTTGAAGCAAGACTCTCTAATTTGGTAAGTAATGTTGCTTTATCCTGCTATTTTCTTTCGACCTAGAATTCGGCTGGGATTCTGACTAGTTATTTTGAACTCTTTTCTAAGAGTTGTATGATTTAGATTAGGATGAGAGGGATTGTTTGCCAGCGGTTCTCCGAGTAAACACGCGTGGTTTCAGCGAAGGATCCTCGCACATTAAGGGAAAATACACGTAGCATTAACGTTTAAAAAAAAAAACTTTTATGAAATAAGTACCTTTGATTCCCCTGACGTCGACTTTCAGGTCTTTAACTCCATCTGTCAAGCATGAGGAGCCCACAATCATAATATCAATTTAATAAATACTAAAAAGCCTGCACTAGGTCTAAGACACTCTGCGTTTCAGCCCGGATAAATATCTACGCGTCGCGTCCCTTGAAGGTACTATCAGTCGAGTGTCACTCGCGCGGGCTGTCATCACACACCCTCTGATGGGATTATAACTAACTCAACGCGATCTGACTTTATTTAGTCTAATGAATAAGAAAAATAAAAAAACAGACGATATTGCGCAAAATACAGGCGAATAATTCATGCTCTTTCCTAACCCCATAGAATTTTTGCTAAAATTGTTCGTAAGGTTAACGTATTTTGCCGCGATTTAACCAATGTTTGAAAGCTGGGAAAAAGTCAGTTAAACAATATTTAAAAGTAAGACCGTTAGATAGATAGATAGATAGATACTCTTTATTGCACACCATACAAGTAAAATACACACGATTTTTACAGAAAGATGTACAATTTAGGCGGTCTTATCGCTAATAGCGATCTCTTCCAGACAACCTTTAGGTAGAGGACAACCATTAAAGAAAGGGGAAGGTGTTGCAGAGTTCTTAAAATTCTTACCTGATACAAATAGAATTGCATAAATTTATGGCATAAACGTATACATACAGTAATAAATAAATAAAAATAAAATAAAATAAAAACATAACAATAATTATACATATATACAATAAACATACATACTACTTGATATATGCAAGGAGATGTCGAAACTAACAGTGACCAGTAATATTCTAAGATATAAAGGCAGTTTGTGTCAAGAAGAAAGAAAGTGTGCTTTAAGCCGATTTTTAAAAATGTTGAACCGTTGAAATGATTTATTACGTCATGTTATTATTTCATCACAGAATTCATTTACTGATTGTAGACTACATTTTGCCACCGGCTCGGGTAGCATTAGCAGCGAACTGTGCCAAAGTAATTTCATTCATACCGTTTTTTTTTTATTTTCCACCTCTGCAACGTCAATGTGCATAGGGCCTTCCGCCTCCAGCGTTAGGCTCAGTGAAATATTTATTAGTCACTGAAACCTTATTTTGAAGTTACTCGGAGCCACGTGGAAACCACTTGAGTGAACTTAGCACAAACAAACCTGATGTATTCAGTCTGAATAAGATATAGAAAATTAAGCAAGTTTCTCATTAGATGATCAAAGTTTTCGTGATTTTTCTTATACGTTAAGAAGATTTGGCAACCAGATTTGCGTAGTGACGTGGTATTTCACCTTCTTAGACGCTAAGGTTTTGTTCGATTCTCGGTTTGGGTCAATTTAGAAAACTTTTTTTCATTGGCTTGGCTGAGCTGGGAGATGCAATAGGTTGAACTCAAACAGCCCAGTGCCGCTTTTTGTCCCGTTCAATGGGACCAATGTCCAGCCTTCTAGATGTATGAATGATCAAATCAACGATACATAAATAATATCAGTGCCGTGTGGGGACGGCCGTAAAGAATACACTTCCCTACCGCCAACAGGAGGTGTGTCGTAAGAGGCGACTAATTCCTGTAGCAGCGTCTGCGCGCGAAATCTTATAAAAAAAATGCGCTCGTCAACCCGCCTGACAAGCGTGGCGAGTATTGGCAATCCCCCCCGATGAAAGTCATTGGAGGAGGCCTGTGTTCAGCAGTGGACGTCCTATGGCTGAAATGATGAATGATGAGGAAATAATATCAGCATTTAGTACCCTTCAATTCCTATGTTTAAAATTTTAATTTATTCTAACAAAGCAATTTAATTTTATAAAGTGGCCAGTCATAATTCATAATTCATTTATTCACTTTCATACAGTAACAGTAGTCCACACAATTCTGACGTCAAGATGACCGGTCACATGTTTAAAATTTTTAATTTATTGTTAACAAAGAAATTTAATTTTATAAAGTGGCCAGTCATAATTCATAATTTATTTATTCACTTTCATATAGTAACCGTAGTCCACACATTCTGACGTCAAGATGACCGGTCACATATTATGTGTCAGATATTTACTGTCACAGAAAAAAAATGTACTGAGGCTCTTAAAAAGTAATGGAATCTACTGACTTGCATCGGTTATGATGACAGAAAAATATGTGAGTGGGTAAAAATAATATGACCCGTATTTTAAATAGTTTAAGATTAAGACTTGACAAAAAAAATCTAATGTTTTTGTTTCTTTTGTTACAGGTATGTACTGCAATAGCAATAAGCAAAAAACCTTTTAAGGAACGTAATACACAACACATAGAAATAAAGACAAGGTAAAGTTTATTTATAATAATTTTAAATTGCTCTACCTATGTGAGAGAAGAAATTAATAAAGATTTATTTATTTATTTGTGGAAACCATTTATCATTTATTTATTTAATGTTCTTTTTGGTATTATATTTAAGTCTATTAATTGCCATAACAATTTTAATCTATATATGTAAAAATGAATCTCTATTTCCCTTGGTCATCGCATCACGCGTGAACGGATGAAACAATTTCGCTAATTCTTTTTTTGTTCTGTTAATTATTGTCAGGAGAAGGTTCTTATGAAAGAAAAAAATAGGAATGTTGCGCAGAAAATCTAAACTATAGACCACGCAAACGAAGTCGCGGGCAACAGCTAGTCTTAATAAAATTATAATATTTATAAAGGTACCTATCATGCATATAAAGTACATTTGCAATGTATACAGTGTGTGGCCTAAAGCGGGGATAATATTGAAAACCGAGACTCTCTAGAGTATTCAATGTTTTTTCTGAAAAAAGTCCATTTAACCAAAACCCATGCATTTCACACAATAAGAATTTTAAGTTACGATTTATAATCAGTGTATTATTGCAAAACGATACTATCGCTAATTTTGTCAATGTCGTGTCATAGAGACGTCCCGATTAGCTCCGAATAAGTACGATGCAGAATGAACTCAATCGATCGAGTTAAGCGGAGCTATTGCATTGTTTGCATTAATAAAAAAAAAACAAAAAGTAAAGTTTTGATTTTAATTAGTTGGGCCCATAATGATTCAATTACTAGTCACCTCTACAGTCTCTGTTTTCTATATTATCCCCGGTTCAAGGCTGTTACTGTATACGCTGGATGCAGGCCGCTTCCAACCGGCCAATCTGGAAGTCAGTGGGGAGGCCTATGTTCAGCAGTGGACGTCCTATGGCTGAAATGATGATGATGTAGGTATCATGCATGTTGGCGTGCGCGCTACTAGTCTTATAACATAAATTAAGTAAATAATATCAACATTCTCTCTCGATCTGTAACAATTAAAATTCATTCAAAATTACAGTTGTTAAGATACGAGTACAATTAGAGACATAGCATTTGAAACAATACTCTTAGTTAAGTACTCTAAAAACTAATTACAAACTGAATATTCCGAAACCGCAGACACTTAATTTCATTCAGTTGTCTAGATTTGTTTTATATGTAAAACTTCGAACCACCCCTTTGCCGCAGGGTGTACGCCGAAAATAGATTAAATTTGGACCCTATCTCACTGACTTAAAGTTGAAAATAGATTGACTATAGGCTGCACAGTGGTAACTTATCAGAGCCTGTCACTTGACATTCTTATGGAACCCTCAGAAGTTAATCTAAGAAGACAATGGGGGACTCTGTTTAATTTCAGATAACATTAAGGCGGCGTGAATTTAAAATTGTTTTTAGTTTTATTTAGACATTATGTGTAGTTGTTTGGGCTTCGATAGCTTCTTGATTGCTGGTTTAAATCCGGCAAGGGGCAAATGTTTTTCAATAATAAATTTTTGCTAATAGGCCACTATTACACGTCTCAATTGGTTTTTACCCTACCACTACTCTGCAATTTGTGGGCTAGTGCTAAGAAGCAGCGAAATATCTGTCACTATTGACATCAGCCTCTTTTCAAATAAAGATTTACAAATTCTGGTGAGAGCTAGGCAGTTTTAAATACTTGAGTGATAGATGTTTGTAATGTATTACTTATAAAGTATGACTATCCGTTATTTAGTCGCCATAGTTCAAGCTTTGCGTTTGGGATTTTAAAAAAAAATGTAAATGTGAAAACAATTTATTATTTATATATTTATTGTAGTTTTTAATATTCGTATGCGTGGCGCCGTAATTCGCCTTAAACGCAAGTCCTAAGTTTCATTCCCAGTTCGGGTCAATTTCGAAAACTTTTTTACTAAAGTGACTCATGTCTGGGTGTACTGGGAGACGCCACTTGCCAAATACATTGTCTGGTACGGAAGGATGTTGATTTTTTACTTCGAGACCATGACAGTTAGTGTGTTGTTTTGCACATCTTCGATTCTAAATCATAGTAATGTCGAAAAATCTCATCATCATCATCATCACTTCAGCCATAGGACGTCCACTGCTGAACATGGCCATTGACATTCAGATTGGCCGGTTGGAAGCGGCTTGCATCCCGCATCTTCCTGCGACCTTTACCAGTTCGTCTGTTCACCTGGGTGGACTTCCTATGTTCAAAATCTCAAAATCTTAACCAGACCGAAAGGCTATAAATATATATTTTCACATTATATTATTATACCTTGACATTTGTAAGGTTGTTCATCATAAAAGGACGTTATTCAATTTGTGCCCTCCCTCCCCTTCCTTGTTTACTTCCTCATCGTAAAAGGTACTCTGTGGCGTATTGGCAGAAATAATGAACCTTGCACTTTTAATCCCCCCCTAGCATGCCTACCAAAACATGATATGATATGATATAGAGATTTATCGACACAAACGGTAATTTTTTTTACAAACATGATAAATATAGCTGCCATGTTGTTTTTTTTATTGAAAAAGCGATCATAAGAATTTAATATGGCGTCTAATATCGTTCATATTTTTTTAAATTGACCGTTTGTGTCGATATTTCGCTATTTCATATCATATCATATTGTGTTTTGGTGGTTATGCAGATCCACAGAATTCAATAAAAAAAAACGAAAACGTTGTATAAATGGCAGAGTATTTGAGAAATAAAATAATACAGGGTTTTAGGTGGATCCAGGGGCATACTTCATAAAGTTTACATTTTAAGGTCTGATTTTTCAATAGTTAGAAAACTTTTATTTAAGGAATAAGTTTGACATGTTGACAGTTTTCAAGATAATGTGTCCAGGCGTCACGTTTATTCGTCAGATAAAAGTTATCTGGCGATTAAAATATCGGCCCCAAATGTAAACAATTTGAAACAGAGTCCAAAAAACAGCTGCTGCTGTACTGTTTTTTTTTTAAAATCATCATCATTTCAGCCATAGGACGTCCACTACTGGACATAGGGTTAACCCAAAGATTGCCAGATCGGCCGGTTGGAAGCGGCCTGCATCCTGCGGCTTCCTGCGACCATTACAAGGTCGCTTTGTGGGTGGACGTTCTACGCTTTGTTTGCCTATACGTGACTTCTATTTTATATCCTTTCTGCCCCATCAGCCGTGAGTTAAGTTTTTTTTAGGATAGTTTTTAAATATTTTAGTTTCCGATTTATTTTAAGTGTTATATTATATTTGTCTTCTTTCAAATGACCTTATAAAACAATAATTTCACTCCCAAATCACTTTCTAACCTACAAAATGCGAAACCCTAAATTGCCATCACTACACAATTTGGGGAGAACGGGCCAATATGGGCCAGCGCTCACTTCGAGTCATATATCAAAAACACGACAGTATAGGCTGTAAGCAGTAAGTTCGTATGCACGAAACAAGACAGATATTTCCCTATTAGCGGCTTGTCCCGTTACATGTTGAAGTAAGATTAACTATCGTCCTAGATGCAGTTATGTAATAGTTAGTTTCTAGTTATTACATTTTGTCCGATTGAAGACCAGCTGCTCTAAAAATTAGGCGGTTGCGGGTTCGCATCCCGTAAGGAGAAAATGTTTGTGTGATGAGCAAGAACATTCGTTTCTGTGTCATTGGTGTTTATAAAGGCTTCCATAATTCAGCAGTTTTGAATGAAGGTAGTCATTTAAAACAAAATCATTTGATAGTAAAATGTGTAACTTCATCATTAATCGCGGTTTTTTTCTCCTTACTAACCCTATTATCTGTTATTAGTTTTCAAATATTACGTAATATTTAAATTTTTTTTAAGCGAGATTAGAGGTATTTTGCAAAAGCGTTTTTTAAATTTTCTGCTAAAAGTGCTATTAAATACTCTGTGTTTGTTAATGTCATGTTTAATGTGTACTTGAGAGTATCTACAAGCTAAGTACCTACTGGTTCTATTTAGGCTGTGTCAGCTATAAATCAATAACACGATATTAAATAAAACTCCCCCGTATATCAGCTAGCGAGCCTATTGTATAGAAAAACGACCAGAAACGCTTCACCCGCCTCTCCTCTCTGAGCATTTGTACAAACCTTTAGAAAGGGGAAAATCGCTTGTAGGGAAGAGGTCTTGTAATAGTGGCAGTGTCGTCTGTCAAAGATACTAATGCCGGTTTAATATGAGAACTTATTGTTATTAGAAATTGAACGGTTACTAAATGATAATTTATTGTTGTATGAATGTAGGGGAATTACGAATTCGAAACAGATGTTTTTAGTTATATTGTGAATTTGTTAAAATGTTTGTGGATGAACAGTAGAGCTCTGGACGAAAATTTTGTGATCTATCTTTACAACCGCCAAGTCTGGTCGTGCTGGTAGCTGTCCCTGGCAAAATGAAGTGTCTGTTACGTCATTAATCAAGGATGTTATTTCTTATTTCGAGGTCATGACAATTACTGATTGTTTATTTATTCTAAGTTAGCTCGTGTCTGGAAATTTTTGGTCTAATGCTACAAAGGCGTTTCTATGTCAACAAATATATTACAAGAACTTATCTCTTAAATAAAACAAGTACAATCTCTCACACATACTATGTTTTAAGACCAAAATAATGGACATAGTCCAAAAATATAGCAAGCTAAAGTGGTAGTGGGCCGGCCAGATCTGTCGCAGAACCGATGAAAGGTGGAGTAAACGGGTTCTCGAGTAGAGACCGCGTCGCTTCGTAAACGTAGTGAAGGACGTCCCCCAGCTTGATGGACCGACGACCCTAGGCTGATGGCTGGCAGTGACTGGATAAAAAAAGCGGGAGATCGTTTTCTTTGGCGCTCTTTGGCTTATGTATAGCAGTGGATGTGGATGTAGGAGTGCAATAGATGGTGGACATGGACATGACGATGATGGTGACTATGTTTTACAACTAAATTCTGAAACACACTATACACACGGTTCGATCAAATCACAAACAAATAGCTTTCCGATTTAAAAAAGTTACCTTTCCAGCAAACGTATCCCTCAAAATGGGCGAATTTAGGTAATAGACCAATATACCTAATCTGGGTTCGGATCTTGCCGAAAATCGAGTCTATACGGGACCCTAATATGACGGTTAAAGGTCGATTTTGTTGCCCAATATTGTTGTAACGGTGCACTATTTATCACATAAAGTTGTCCCCCGTACACACGGTTGGAACGTTTCGTAAACTTTTTGTTCAAATTGAAATGAACAAGGATCTTAATGTTTTTTCCTGTTTTTAGGCTGGGCACGCAGGATCATCATCTTGGATACGGCGAGTCTAGATACATTAAAAGCGATTGCCATCAGTCCTACGTCATCTCTTAGAACATAGAACTAGACAATTTTATACGATGGCTGTTTAGCCAGTAGGTGTGTATTTTTCAGAATACGCATTTTTTACGATGTTCTCCTTTACAATCGAGCAAAGTGGTATAAGCTGGTACATATATTCCAATAAATCCGGTGGTTGACTGCGATTTAAACGTGAATGTAAGGCAAAATTCCGACCATTGAACTATCATGGTTTATACTTTATGCACAATCCTACAATCAAAGGAATAAATAGAGTGTAAGCGGTACTCTATGCAGAGGAAGAACAGTGGAAGCTTAGAGGCTCAGAGGCAGTTAGGTATTTTTGCTCACCAAACGTACCGCCCGTGTGTCCCATCGTTGCTGAAAAAATGAAACGTGATCTATCGCCTCCAGGTGACGTATGCCGTCATCTCGCTATCGCGCTCACCAAACGCGCTGGCTGTGTGTATGACTTATTTGTCACGTGATATTGAGTGGGGTGTTTTTTGGGATTTATTGATAGACAAAATTGGTGTGTGAAATACGGGCGATAAATTCGGATAGCGGGTAGTGTCTGAAAGTCATTTGTTGTTTATGGCTTTTGCATATAATGGAAATGGAGCTCTTATATGGATATTTGAAAATCATAGTCTAACTATTGTCATTTTGGGATAAAACATTTTTAAATCTGTCAAGCTCAAACCACTTACATGTGCAGCCACATGTAAATGTAGCAATTAAATTTCCGTTGTGTCTCGTTACCGTTGCAACGAAAATACTTTTTTTGTGAATTGTGGTTGATGATGTGCCCTGTATGGTTATATGGAAGAGATTTGTTGTACTATAATGGGAATATATGACGACCTTCGTAGCTTAGAGGCAAGCACACCGGACTTGGTGTCGCTATCTTTGAGGTCCCGGGTTCGATTCTATATTCGATCGAGGTGTGGTAGTAGACGCACAGCCTAATTAATTATCTGGTACCTCGTACCACTGGGACATTAATTTCTTACTTCGAGCTCAATCCTTGCTGAATAACTTCAATCTATTTTGCGCTTCAGTTTAGTTTAACTTGAAGGCCTGTCTGGATGTTACATAATGTTAATATTACACAAATCCCTAACCTACCCTTAGCAAATACTTATCCATAACTGAATAGCAAACATGGGCCTAAGTTTCTTGCCGATTCTATAGATAAGTTACATCACAGTGTATACACAAACAGTAAAACCACTCGTTATTAAGCGAAAATAAGTGGTATGTCATTTGTTTTCCTCACATAAAAAGGAGTGGGGTCGTATTTTAAGGACAACAAACAATAGATTCTCTGTTCAAATATATAAAAATTAATTGCCCATACTAAATAACCGATTAATTCTTGTAGGATGTTTGAGAATATAGTTTTTTTTTGCGGTTTCGATGCTGGTGCCATAGTAAAACTAGTTTTATAAGAGCAACAAAATGACCACGTAAAAGAGATTTCGGTGTTGTTCCCAAAATTGAGAATTGGTCCCTAAGTAAAAGCCATTGTCATCCGCAGAAAGGTTTTGGAATGGAGGCCACGTTCCGGCAAGCGCAGCGTAGGACGTCTACGCACAAGGTGGACAGACGACCTGCTAAAGGGTGCAGGAAGACGCTGGAGGCAGGCCGCTTCCAACCGATCAATCTGGAAGTCACTGGGGGAGGCCTATGTTCAGCAATGGTCATCCATAAAATTATGAAAAAGGTCTAAACTTTTCAGCCATGCGCTAAAAGGTCACAAACGGACTGTCAAATTTTCAATATTACGAACGAACTTTCTGTGTATTTCTATACTATGTACATACCGTGAATATGGTCCTTTGTCCATTTGATGAGGTACCCTAAATTATTTTCAACATTCTCACCATTACAAACTAGCTCTTACGTCTTTCACACAAGGTTCGATATTTAGATGTAAGATTATTTCCGATGAGAAGTAGTATTTATCTAGCTTTTACCTTAAAGCAGTACTCGGAAAACTCAAGTAGGAATAACAAACGGAAATGTATTCGTTTATTTCTCTATAGACGTTTATTTTTTATTTTCTTAGTCTTTGCAAGAAGTAGAAAATAGCTGTAGAAGAAAATTAAGAATAAGTGAAATGGAGAAAAAAGACAAAGACACTTCTTAAAACCGCGATCTCAGCTCACCATTTCAGCCATAGGACGTCCACTGCTGAACATAGGCTTCCCACAGTGATTTTCAGATTGCCTGCATCCAGCGGCTTCCTGCAACTTTTACCAGGTCGTCTGTCCACCTTGTGGTTGGACGTTCTACGCTGCGCTTGCCGGCACGTGGCCTCCATTCCAAAACCATTCTGACCCATTGTTCTCAGTTCATATTCGTGAAAAAATATTTAAAACAAACTGCCGCTTCCAACCGGCCGATCTGGAAGTCACTTGGGGTGGCATATGTTCAGCAGTGGACGTCCTGAAATGATTAAGAATGCGCTACCTCGATTGTAATGTTTGGAACATTCCGCTTATTTTTTACGATTTAAATGTTGCTTCCATGTTTAAAGTTGGTATATACTATCAAATAATTGTTTTAAGGAGAGGCCTAATATTTGTTCAACCTGTGTAACAATATACTGTCATAAATATTGTTAACAGCTATCAATAATATTAAGGCAGGCGAATCTGATTTAAATTTGAATAACACAAGGATGGTTTCTTCAAAGCCATGACAATTGGTAGGATAGCTCTTATGTAGGAAATAGGAAGCCAATGCTGTATCTTATCCCCCCCCCCTCTAATATAAATATTTGTAACTTTAAGGTTTAATCAAGTCTAGTTTGTAACGTTTTGGAATAACATCAGACGGAGTTCGCTCGCATACATTACGTAATATCTTACACTACTCACTCCTATCGCTTAGGGTTGTCACTCAAGTAATTATACTAATCTATGAAGAAAAAAGACAGTGATGGACTTAGTCCAAAAATGTAGCAAGCTAAAGTGGCAGTGGCCCACTGACACTTTAGCACATTTGTCACAGAAACAATGAGAGGTGGGCTCTTCGAGCACATATACCCATAGAGCAGCAATGTATGAATAATTTATTAGTAAAAAAACGTTTTTTAAAACAAGCTTTTATTTAAATGCGTTGAAATTCTTTTGAACTATATATTCAAAAGAGTTATAATATAGGAAAGCATGGAAAACTTAAACAACCATCTTCAGAAGTCCGCCATGTTGAATTTAAAGTGACGTCACTTTATTTTTCGAGTATTTTTAGCAAGTCCTTTCATTTGATACCCATATTGTAGGAGTGCATTAAACATAACTAGTCCGCCATGTTTGGTGTTCTGCCATGTTGGATTTAGAATGACATCACACAGCTAACCATGCATTGTCATCCAAACTAGACGTGTATCCAAAATTTCAGCTCAATCGGTTCAAGATATCTGCTTCTAAATTGAGTTGCAAGATTCCACCCAAGCAAACTTAATTTAATTATATATATACAGAAATGAATTTATTTATTTATTATTTATTATTATATTGCAAGCTAAATAAAAGCTTTTAAAAAAGCGGGAGATCGTGCTTTTTTTGCTTTAGGGGGAGGTTTACGTTTAGCAGTGAACTGCAATAGGCGGATGAGGTAGATAGATTTTTCAGACAATAACATCTACCCGCATCGACAACAGTTCGTTTGTAATCATGGCGCTTACAATAGTTCCGAAATATTACAAACTTAGAATACTCATAGAAATTATCCTAATTTAATTATCGAATAGACGTAGTTTTAATATATTGTCTGGCACGACGCGAGTAGGGTTGTCTCACCAGGCCCCCGATTCAGACTTTTTGTTACCGGTTCTGAATCGGGGGCCTGTACACCTAGACTCTGGTTAGGCAACCCTACACGCATCGTATATTTCGGAGGCGGTACCTGAGACACAAATAACGCTATATGCATATTCATTATAACATCCAAGTGTTGTAACTTACAGTTGTGGATCTACGAATATTTGATATGGTTACGATCGGCGTAGTGGTGGTGATTCGCTTTGATTGGGTCCCTGGTTCGATTCCGATTCGGATCACTTTATTAGAAAACGGTCTGTTGTCTTTGACATAATAGACTGTCTGGTACCTACCTCGTCAAAATAATCAAAAACCTTGCTTAAAAAACTAAACATCCATAAATATTTTTTACTTAAACGGTGTCTTCAGTTACTTTTAGTCGTTGCGTAGCTTATTTTATATGTGTAAGTAAATACTAGCTTTTGACCTTACCCGGATAAAAAGTATCCTATGTGTTATCTGAATGCCAAATTTCATCAAAATCTGTTAAGTCGTTTTTGCGTAAAAGAGTAACAAAGATCCATAAATCCTTACAAACTTTCGCATTTATAATATTAGTAGGAAGTAGGATTCTTTGTGTATTAATATTTTTAAATTCAAATTCAAAAGTTTATTTGCAAAAAACACAATTATGACAGAATGGTAACAATAAATATATATAGTGTATGTGTTCAATCTGCTCGCAAAGATGTGCAAAATTTAATTATATAAAATTAACTAAGCTTGGGTTTATAAGTCGGTATATACAAAAAAACATAATGAGAACCACCTCCTTTTTTCAGTTGGTTAAAAAATACCAAACCATAAATAACTTTGTGATGGCTTTTTAGGTGAAAGTTGTAGACTAGATCTTAATTGCCACATCCATTACAGCATTGAACCTTCTCCTTCATAGTTCTACGTTCCCTAACAAACCTAGCATTGTGGGCCAATAATTAATTTTATAATTTATGCGAGTCCCCGGAGGAATGTGTAGCTGAACATCAGCATTGATTAATATCGATTTATTATGTCAAAGTTATGTATATACTTTTGGTATCAAAATCCATATTCATATTAATAGGGTTAATAATTAGTGTAAGTACTTATATGTATTTATATTATGTATGATCATTATTTATAACAATGTGTAAGTATGTATATTATTTTATTTTTAGTACCTATGTAATAAATATATAATATATTATGTAATATATTAAATTACTTTAAACTCTTCACCGCCTCCCCTCATAACGTTTTTTCTTTTTTTTCTTTTCCAACTTTCATCTACCTGGAGGTTGTCTGGAAAAGATCGCTCTTAGCGGTAAGACCGCCTAAATTGTACCATTCTAAATTTATTGTTTCTCTGTACTGTTTTTTTTTGTGTGGTGTGCAATAAAGAGTATCAATCTATCTATCTTATTTTTATTTTTTATTTATTCATGGTACAGCAACAGAATACAAATCACAACTCTCACCTAGAAACATTATAAATACATATTTTAAATTTGTACTCCGATTATAGCCGAACACGACATTGGTATAATCTACATAAACGCTATAAAAATGTTTTCAACCTTTAATAAAGAAAAATATAGAATAGCCGTATAGAATACACTTCCCCACCGCCAACAGGAGGCGTGTGGTAAGAGGCGACTAATTCCTGTAGCACAAGACGGGCAGCGGCGTCTGCGTGCGAAATCTTATAAAAAACTGCGCTCGCCAACTCGACTGCCAAGCGTGGCGAGTATTGACAATACCCCCAATGAAAGTCATTGGGGCCTATGTTCAGGAGTGGACGACTTATGGCTAAAATGATGATGAATATGAAATGTTACGTATTAAAAACATTTTGGTAATTAACCTTCGTGTAAAGTTATTCCGATGATTTATTAATAAGACGGCAAGTGTAGTAAAGCATTTCTATCGTTTAATTGCTATTTGAATTTGTTTAATTAGTAAGTGAAAACAATGGTTCTCAAGTGGCAGGTCGTGACCCGGCGGACGGACGACCCAGGCAAGGTTGCGGAAAGACGCTGGATGCAAATGGCTCAGAGCCACACTCTGTTCTCTGGGAACGGCGAATGTCCAGCTGTGGACTTCCTAAGGCTGATGATGATGATAATGATGATGAAGGTAAATTGTTATTTTAAAAATATAGTGGGTGGTTCTTTTGCGACGAATTAAACGTACGGGGTCATTTAAATTTATATCGATTTACTTTTGCGATTGCTTCTGACCAAAGTATTTTTATTATAGCCGCAAATATCAATTGTAAATGGCCCTCTGAATAACCTTAATGCATTTAACTTGTTTTAAAATGTCGATAAAATGAATTTACCGATAACCTTCGATATCGATAACCATCTCTTATCTTTCGAGATTACGAATTAAAAGCACTTACCGGTGAACTGAAAAGCATAGAATAACACTTTTAATTTATATGTGTGTTTTTAAAGTACATAATATTTTACTGCCTAGGAACTAGACACATTAAAACCTGTTTTTAGAAATCCCCTTTGACCTTCATGGCATTTAAGGTGTGTCCCCTCGAGCAGTACATAATTATACCTACCTATAGTACCTACACTGCCGTCATAAGGAAAAAATACGTATCTGTCATTTTTTATACGAATGTAGTTACAGTAGTTACATTCATATTCGGAATCAGTGAAAAAGACGCATCTCAATCAGTTTTTAGGGTTCCGTAGTCAAATGGCAAAAAACGGAACCCTTATAGATTCGTCATGTCTGTCTGTCTGTCTGTCCGTCTGTCCGTCCGTCCGTATGTCACAGCCACTTTTTTCCGAAACTATAAGAACTATACTGTTGAAACTTGGTAAGTAGATGCATTCTGTAAACCGCATTAAGATTTTCACAAAAAAATAGAAAAATAATAATAAATTATGGGGGCTCCCCATACTTAAAACTAAAACTCGAAATTTTTTTTTCGTCAAACCCATACGTGTGGGGTATCAATGGATAGGTCTTTAAAAATGATATTGAGGTTTCTAATATCATTTTTTTATAAACTGAATAGTTTGCGTGTGAGACGCTTCCAAAGTGGTAAAATGTGTGTCCCCCCCCCTGTAACTTCTAAAATAAGAGAATGATAAATCTAAAAAAAATATATATAATGTACATTACCATAAAAACTACCAGCGAAAATTGGTTTGAACGAGATCAAGTAATTAGTTTTTTAATACGTCATAAATCGTAAACCGCAATTTAACTTTCGTAATGTTATGGATTTCATTTTGCAATAAAAATACCATAACTATGACTCGATTGTCGTGATGGGTGAACTTTTACTCATAACGGTACCTACAGGTTTGTACGGAACCCTCGGTGCGCGAGTCCGACTCGCACTTGGCCGGTTTTTTTTCTAATTTATTTTTGTAATGTCAGATACGTCTTTTCTTCTTAGGACGGCAGTAGATAGCATCGAGCAGTCCGCCCTACTAAATTGACGCCCCAATTACGTCTCGCTTCCTCTGTCAATCAGAGAAATAAGACGCGGTGCGAGAGATAGTAGGGTTTTCTATACTTTTTTCTACACCTTTTTACGTATAAAACATTTTTAAAATCGAATGCTTGGAAGGCAAGCTTTGTAAAAATAAGTGCTGTAAGTGTATTGCATTGATCTTATCTATGAATAAGTGGCCAAGTACTGGAATTTTTCGGGCAAATTTTATTAATACGGTTTGAAAAAATAAGTTTTGTAAAAACTATTAACAACTCACTGTTCGTATCAGCCTAGCATTGTCCAATGGTAGACAAAAGCCCTTACAGGTCTTTAAGTGTTCCCTAGCCATCGAACAAGAATGAAAATTCTGCAGGAGGTTTTAATCAAGAGTATAATTGACATCGACTATAGGCAATGGTAGTATGGGCGTTTCTGGATTAATGGTCTTAAGTTAACTTCTTTTTAGAAGAATTTACTTCTGATTCTTAGAGGTGATTAACAGTAACTTTTACTATATTCTATCGTTATAATCTCACTAAATAGTATTGTGTATTTAGTAATGTGCTAGCACGTAGAACTGACGGCCGATGGGGCAGTTTTAAAATGAAGGCTACGTACCGGCAAGCGCAACTTGGGACGTCCACCCACAAGGTGGACTTGCAGGAAGCCGCTGGATGCAGGCCGCTTCCAACCGGCCAATCTAGAAGTCACTGGGGGAGGCCTATGTTCAGCATTGGACGTCCTATGGCTCAAATGATAATGATGATGATTTAGTATGGGGAGTTATTTTTGTGATCTCGATGTTGGTCCCATTTTTTTTTGGCCGGTTAGAAGCGGCCCGCATCCAGCGGCTTCCTGCAACCTTTACCAGGTTGTCTGACCACCTTGTAGGTGGACGTCCGCTTACCGGTACGTGGCCTCCGTTCCAGAACCTTAGTTAGCTAATAAAGTGCCTTATTAAACCAGGTAAGGGCAAGACGACAAGACTGTAAAATCCGAGGACAATATTGTCAACGGTCTGTGCAGCCCCTTACAATCGTTAAAGACCACACTCGAAGACACATCAATTGAAATTAATAGCCAATAACAATAATCAGTGAACAACAGATTTGTTTCATGCAAATCCATTACTTCTCTATTAGCATAGTGGTTCGATTCCCTCGTTAGTGTTGCGGCAAATGATTTATCGACACGTCGATATCGAGATCTTGTTTGAAACGCCTGCGGCCTCGGTACTATAAATTATTATTCATATAAAACTGCCACAGTTCAACTGAAGAACTAGTTATTATCTGTTTCCGCAATTCTATGATTTCGCTTCAGACTTTGGTTGGTTAAAGAAAGATTTTAGAAACAAAATTTTAAACCATTATTTGCTAATAAATCTATTAATCATCTTTAACTTTCTCTCTGATACCTCTGGTGTTCTTGTTCAGAGATGGAGGCAAAACAAACCTAATAATTATAAAATATACTCGCCCCAAATTAATCCGGACATGTTTTTATTATTACGAATGAAAATTCGCTGTGGGAAATTATGAATATTCATCACAATGAATTAATTAATCAGTTTCAGTCGAAATTGTTGTCGTGATGAAACATTATTGAGTTTTTCTTGCGTCACGTGGATGTTATTGCTTTCCAGAATTCATAATTATGTGCTCTGTTCCTAACTAATGCTGACTTTGTATTATCAATAATCTATCAGTTGGTCCGCTGTTAGGTCAAGCCATGATTTGTTAAGTATCATCGTCGGTTTTTTTTTGTCAGTCACTGCAATATTACTTCAAAATGTCTGCATATCAAAGTCACCAGTCATCTGGATCTTCAATGAAGTGAGAGACTTGAGAGGTTCTACTAAAATATTTTAGTAAATGACTAACCATGTCAATAAATCTTTTAATTAGTAAGCTCATGACTATATAAATATGTCAAAAAATAAAGCTTTAAATAAAAAAGGTTCTAGTTAACGAATTGAGAACCTTCTCCTTTTTGAGAAGTCGGTTAACGCTCATCAAACGTAGCGTTGGTTGAAAAATCAGAGCTTTAAATGTATTTTCTATTTTTGTGTCGTCGAATTTAGATTTAAGTTGATCAAAATGCATTCCAAAATCGGTATTGCGTTCATTTATCTATATTCGCATTGGAATGCCAAAGCGTTAATTTTTAACGTTCGCACATTTCGGTCCGCATAAACCGTCACTTTGTTACGCCTATTTCCAGCCCGATTCCATTTTTTCAACGAATAGGCATATAATTGTTTTACGGACGGACCGACGAGTGCGGTGTGACATCCCATTTCAATTTGAATCTCAAATTCGTTGTATAATTTTAAAACTGCTCTCAAACTTCCAATTTTTTAACCGATTTTCCCAGGGTAGCTGCCAGATTTTCGCATGTTCTATATACGGTTTTTCGTTAATAAATTTTTGGATCCAACCAACTTCGATATCTGCTTTTGTGTCGGCTAACTGTATTGTCTTTTCGTTAAATATTCAAATTGGAGAGATAATTTGAAAATTGCTGCCGCTTCGGCGTGCGGAAATTTGTAAAACTTTTTTTTATTCTGCTAAGGGACACTGGATAGTTCGATGTTCACATTTCAGCAGATTTTTACTCTTAAATTGGCTGGTTATTCTCCTTAATTGCGAATATTTCAGTGCTGCATACGTAGATGAACTAAATTAATGTGGAAGTCATTAGGGGCTATATTCAGCAGTCGACGTCCTATGGCTGCAATGATGAAGATGATGATGAATTATAATCATTGCCTAGATTTTTAACTGATTTTAGGAGGCAGTACCATTGAGACCTTAACTATTAAATGACGGGATATCTATAGAGGTACCTATATGTTTTTATTCGATCTCTACAAAATAACTTTATCCCAACCCGTCGTTGTATCGATAATTAGTCTTTTTAATTAGTTCCCCTCACTATTATGCATTCGAATGGCAATATTTCGAGATCTTAATAAGCTTTGTTTTATAAAACTGGTTTTTAGACATGAATAGTCCATTTAGAACATTTTTAATGGCCGCTTTTTTTGCAAAAAATATTTTAGTATTCTAATGGTCATTTAAAATGCAAAACGGGAAGTGAACAACGGGTATTTTGATGGTTATTATTTAAATTTATCTTTACATAAAATAGGCCTTCGATAGTGAGGTAAATTAGTTATTAAAGACAAACCCACTGAGTGGGGATAAATCCTCCGTAGCTGAATCGGTAAATCTTCTGCGGTCTTAGCAGTTCTGAGTTCAAATCCCGCCATATTCTAGGTTTTTGCTTTAACACGTCTTCGAAAATACTTTTTAATTTATTTTCCAAAAATAATACATATTTGATAAATCTATTAGAAATCGTTATCATTCGCTTGCCCTGTTCCCAAAGAAGAGATGGATAGATTGTGTAAAAGGTGATATGACTGAGAAGGGAGTGAATGACTCGATGACAAGTGACCGGATTGCATGAAAGAGAAAAACACACTGCGCCGACCCTTTTTGTGGAGTGAATGAATGGAAATTCCAGAATTTCCGTTCATTAACTCCCCTACTCAGTCATATCACCTTTCACACAATCCATCCATTTCTTCTTAGGTCGTCCTCACCTCAATTGCAATTCAAAACTTTATAATTATTACTAGCTTTTGGCCGCTACATTGTCTGAGTGGACTTCAATGTTAAGCTAAAGAGAACTTTAAAACGGGATTACATTTTGACTTATGTGTTAAGTAAGATCAATATCTATATGTGTGCCAAATTTTAGCCAAATCCGTTCAGCCGTTAGTACGCGATTGAGTAACAAAAATACAGAAATTCACATTTATTTATTAAGTACGTACTAGTAATATAGATACATAGATACTCTTTATTGTACACCATACAAAGAAGTTACAATTTGTGTTATATTTATAACAGAACTTAAATTATTTCTACCCCAAGCATTAATTATTATAATAATGATAGAATGACAGGATGGTACTCACATGTCATACTCCGGACTTTAACCTCATATGAGCCGTAATTTTTCCTCCCAATATATTTGCTCAATCAAAACAATTTTGGGGCGAGAACCTTTTCTTCGCGTATCCCATTGTGCTCCCAAAAAAGGGGCCTTTTGTTATAAAAGGTCTTTGTCGTCGCCAACAGTCCAAAAAGTATCCGGCCTTTGCATTGATGTGTTATTATGGGCCTGACATGTTCCTCCTAGTGCTTTGTTTTATTTATAGGTATCCTGAGATATAAATGTCCGAATTACAACTGACATATATTGCTATAAGTGTATACTGTTTATGTAAAGACAACGGCATTATGAGTATTGTAGCTATGTTACGAGTAACATGTGGAATGATTGGGTTTAAGTGAGCTGGGAGATCTCTTGTCATATTGGCTATGTTCAGTGTGTCTTTGCGAAGATCCGTAAACGAACAAATGTCGCTGACATAGCCCGACAGATTAGCAAGCTAAAGTGGCACTAGGCGGCGCACACCGCTTAGAGAACTGCAACTGATGAGGCAGAAAGGTTCTAGAATGGAGGCCATGTACCGGAAAGCGCAGCGTAGGACGTCACAAGGTGGACGGATTCGTTTTAGCTGGTCATTAACCTAACAAGGTTTTGGAAGGTTTATTCCTAATTCCCTATATGACTGATTAGCTTTTATAATATGGGGTTGATTTTTGGTGACTTTAGTGTTAGTCCTATTGAAAAGTTTGAGGCTTATAAAATCAACTTCAAAGATTTAATTACTTAGCTAATGAAAGCGTGTTAAAAAGACTACGTTTTAAGGAAATTATTTTTCAAACGTATTACGTCATACAGAGATCAAGCCACATACAATAAATGCAATATTATGTTTGACAGACTGTTCAAGTTTAAAACAAAAAAAAATCGTATGAAATTTCAATTTGGTCGGATATTTTTCGGACACTCATTCCACGTACCTAACATGAACTGCATAAAAGCTCAAAGGGAGACGTCCAGTCATCCGTAAGACTCCAACAAAGAACAAAATGACTCCAAAGTGCATAGAATGATTCGAGTCCCAAACTATTCCAATCTTTGATGTCTTCAAATATTTCTTTGCAAACACTTTTCTGAAATAAAAAAGTTATATTGGATCCCGCTCTTTATTACGAGATGAATTAACTTTTTTATATCTTACCGAAGTTTATTATTCGAATCAAGTGACTGCTGTCTAAAAATACAACATCGTTTTCTTGTACTCCAATAATAATATACTTTTTAGATTTAATTTTGAGTCAATACTTAACTTTAAACAGTAAGTTATGACAAAGCCTTAAGGTAGGTACTGACTATTGTAATGTAACATGTTACAAAGCGAGCATTCGTGTAATCAGTACAGGGAAACAAGCGAGCAACGGTTCGCTCGGTGTGCCTGTAGGCAGAGCATGGTAACTGAGTTAACCCTTCTTGTTACTGGCTTGCTGTCAGATGGCAATAATAGTAATAGCAACTACAACTGGCTTATTTTCCAATCTTATCATACAATACCTATACCAATAGTTATCTATCAGAATTGACTTTCATAATTATAACTGTAATTCAAGAATAAATGTTACATACTATACCATTAACCCCCAGTCGTATACTATAACTATACATAATAATACAAGTTCAAAACTGTATAAATAAGAGTAAATCATTTTATTTAAAAATTACAATATTAATCATAACATTTCGGTTCCTAAATCATATTAATACCAAATTATAAGACAACTAATGCAGTCTCCAAATCTGATACCGTATTTAACAAACGAGATCAGAATCACCGACCTCCGAGCTTTCGTTAAAAACCAATAATTCCGAAGGCCATTAATACATTTTAAATTCTGAATAAAAATGCTATGTCAGATAACGTGGCATGCTTGAAGGTTCCGTATGAGATTATACTTATAGTTTTTTTTAGGTAAAATACTTAAAAAAGAATGTAAACATTAATCCTGTAATCAACTTTCTTCATAGTGACGACAATGTATTTAAATAATGATTTAAGAACTTTATTATATTATCTCATCAAGAACTATTTACAATACACTTACTAAAAAAGAGATATTTGACTTGGTTAGATACGTAGGTGTAAAAACAAAGTACATGCACAAAACTAAATACCTACTTAATTACCAAAATTTAACGGCAATCAAACCACTGTAGGTAGATTGTAACAAAAATATTTTTCTCGGAAATATGCATTTTCTGAAGACAACAACTAACTCTCGTCGTATCCTAAATCTATGAAATAATGTAAATAAAACTGTTTTATTCAGTTACTATATAAAAAAAAAACATTTTGTGTAAAAGGAAAAGAATTTAAGATTTCACAATGTCCGTAACATAGTCAAATTTATAAATATTTTATTTTTATTCTTCAAAACAGAACCCTAAAAATCAGTCAATCCGCTTTGTACCTCCTACGCACTGGATAGCGGTATAAAATGTTAATTTCCCTTAAAAATTAATTACTCCAGCATTCAAATCGATGAGTTGTGATTAGGAAAACATTATATTATTTCTAATTTATTCGATACCATTCGTGTGGGACGAGCAGGGGTTAATAACATTCAATTGGTAAGTGTAGGTTGTTGGTATTGATTTGTTGGTTTGAGTAAATATCAGATTTGTTTACAATGGACTTAGTTTATTAGGTTTAGAATTAAAAGTAAATAAGTTTAATTTAATAACGTTTTAATACCGTTTCGAGTAAATTCAGAAAATGATATTTTCACAATTCGCTCGTGTCTAGGTGTACTAGGAAACGCCTCTTGCAAAAATAAAAAACACTAGTACCTCGTACGAAATATTAAATAAATAATAAATAAATAAATATTGGACAACATCATATCCTATGATAAGTAGCTTAAGCACTTGCGTCACAGAAATCAGAAACAACGACGGTACCACAACACCCAAACCCGAGACAATATAGAAAATAGTATTTTTTGACATTGACCGACCGGGAATCGAACCCGGAACCTAGTGAGATAGCGACACCAAGTCCTCTTAGCCACGGAGATCGTCAACAAAATCATATTTAATCATAATCAATTGGTATGTTGTTTGTCGCATATTTATTTTTATTAATTTATTTAAATAGGTCATTTTAACTAACAATTCATGTGCAAAAGGGTTAAAACTAACTAACACGTTTCATTCCAACAGGAAAAGGTTGAACAAATCGCTGTTGCGAAAAAAAAATACAAGATCCCAACATCGAAACAAATTGACGTCTTATTTTTATCAGCATGTAATACAAAAAGGCTGACGACCCCTGTCGATTAGTTGACGGTACGAAGTGGTCATTCCGACCAATCACGGTACATGTCACTTTAGGGCCGGCAGGAGTTCTCAAACTTTTCCTTGTTTTTTATTTCACAAAAATGATAGCTATTTTTCTTTAGAAAAGATAATGTGATGTATTTTTTTAAATAAGCACAAGCTCAATAATTTTGCATACAAGGTCGATTTTCGTAATTTAATATTGAGCTTTATTTAGCTATATTTTAAGTTAAAAATCGGTTGAAGAAATTGATATTTTTAAATAATTGATTTAGCGTTTCCTGTGCTAGTACAGATTCTGTATATTAGATTATGGTCCTGCCGCACCCGTGTCTAATTTGGTTTATTAATAGAAATACGTTAATACCTAGTTCTAGTAAAAGTTTGTTAACTAGGTATTACATATTTACGCAGCATGGCCGAGCTGTTTGCTAGATTTATTTCAGGTCTTTTTACCGTGAGTAAGTAAAAAACACATAAACTTAAACACTTAAAATATGTATTATTAATTTTTACTTACGTAATACGTACCAAAATCGTAATCTAAAAAAAAGTTGTTTCCGCATGTAATCTGTAACGTCTGCTCGGTTATGTAATATATTTTTTTAAGTAAATTTGTTTAATGTTTACTAAGTTATTTATGATGCCATAGTTGTGTTGCAATAAAAAATAAACAAAAAATATCGACCAAACATTGAGAAACAGAGTCCTAAAGACTTCCAATTGACAGAAGCATTCTTCAAATGTACGATCATCAGAGATATACAATTGTCACTTCACTGGACAAGCCTATAAAGTGTTCCACTTGATTTATTGTTCCTAAACGTTATCGACTTTGTTGCGTAGGCAATAAGGCTAAAGTTAGTTATAAGAAGTACGCCCAGACGATTTAATGTTTTGTATAACGATCGATGTACAATTATGTTACTTGTCAATTAGTTTCATAAGTGTTTGTGTTTTGGTGCCATTGTAATAATGGTCTTGTAGATATCGCAAAATCTGTTTACTGTCTTTAATAAGTATATACTTAACCTAAATATAGACTATATAAGACTTTTCGGTAGGTATTATGTGACTGGCATAACGAAATACCTCATTATAACCCTATTTTATGGGCCACCCTGTATCAAAATCTTTGACGAGACAAACAATGCCTCTGTAACGTAGCAATACAGGCCACCTTTTTCGAAACACATGAGTGATTTTTCACTAACATTTACTATGGAATGACACAGTCTTGTCAACTGTCGCATACTAAAACAGTACTGTCTAAGATTAAATAACAGCCTATTTTTGTAGAACAAAATAATAAAGAATAAAGAATAAGAATAAGAATTAGTTTTATTTATTTGGCACAAAAAACACATCACAGTAACATTATGTACATAGAAAGAAATGTGCCAAAAAGGGTACCCGCTCAATATTAGTCGTGAAAATCAATCACATTTCTACTCTATAGGGTAGGTATGTGTACTCGTGGGTATGCGTAGGACGTAGGTTCAATTACCAGCTAAGGATGACATTTTTTTTTGAGTTCTATGTTTATTCAGAAAAAACATTGTCTATCTAATCTTGTTTTCAGCCGGCCTGAAATTGTTCGATCACATAGCTTTAAGTTTTCGATATCCTCAGACATAGTTAACCTCCTTAACTTGAAAACTTGGGCTCGTACCTCAAAATTCCACCCGATCAAGTTGACATCAACTAGTTAGCTGGTAATTTAAGACTAGAAAGTTCCTTGTCATCTATTGGAGTGTTAAAGTTAAGTTACCTACTCTAAGTTGGTGTTAAGTAGCCTCCATCCTGCTTGAGCGATCATACTTTGAGAACATTCGTGCCGATATATTTGTTTAGGCTTGTATTACAGTTTGGGGTTTCATAAAATAAAGATCTAGATAGGCGTTACTGCCTTAAAATTAAAATTGGCTAAATTGGCTCCTAATACTCAAGATTTGAAATTAGGATTCTTTACTTCAGCTGACTTTAGTTTTAAAAGTGTATGATGATTTTTAAATCTATTTCTATTTTAAAAATAAATTAAAAAAATGTACAAGACAAGGCCTTAATGCCATGAGGCATTTTTTGTCAATCGACCTCTAGGCTAAACAGAAATGTATTGTCTTCGCTGCTACAAAGAAAAACATAAACATTCAACTTGAGAATTACAAAAATTAGGTAGACTAAACAAGTATCATTTATTTTAATTATTGTGTCCTCTTATGATCCAGTGTACTTTACGAAGTAGAAACTAATAGTGGCAGTTCAGACCTGTCATTTAAATTTAAATAAAAAATAACTGCTTAATGTGCTATATGAAGTACAAAATTTTAACCTTGTACTTAAAACTTATTTGGTTGTTTTTGTGTTAACTATTTGAAAATTTAATCTATTTTGTTTCAACATATTTTGAGTCTTCTTTTTAAATATTTTTCAGTAAATATTACAAAAATACAAAACTTAATAGGTAATAGGAAACTTTTCCTCTCGGTCTGAAGCACTTTTCGTATTATGTACTTGTAGCAGTACATTAAGTTCTTAGAAATACACCTGTTTAAAAAACACAGGACGTACACGGATAACATAGAGAATATTAAATCGCTTTATCTATATTTACCACCAAAATTTGAATTAAACTATCTTAGTTAGGAGGAGGTATGAATCCAAACCCTAGACTTAGTTCATTTAAGTGTGGTAAGCAACAGTAATCTTGTGTGACGGGTGGCTCACGTCAAAACATGTAAATAATTTAGACTCCAAACTGTTAGAGTTACTAAGTGACTTCGTGATTGATTTAATAATAATTCAAAGCAATAACACATTTTGAACAAAAATGTTGCTTTTAGTAAAAATTATAATAAAAAAAATTGTTTATCTTCACCACAAACGACATATAAAATAAAATACAAGATGAAATTGGAATATCTCAAAACCTGTTAGGGGCTGATTCTGGTGCTCATTATTTATAGGAAAAAAAACCCCCAAAACAATCGAAACAGCTGATCAGTTTTAAATTTCACAGTTGTTGTGTGCACCAAAATCAGCCCCTATTTTGCGTTATTTCAATTTCACCTTAGGTGGTGACATGCTCATCTAATCGATCGTAACGGTGGTTTTTTTCCTTTCATTAAAATTCAGCAAATCTTGGTTTTTATTGCAAATCAATTTGCATCAATCGTACGTTTTGTATAATAATAAATCATACGAAGTAAAATAGTAGGCGAACCCAAGTGTGTAAGTTCGCTAACCGAACTAGGTCGCTCCAAGTTTAGAAGTTCAGGGTCTCGTAATAAAGTTGAAAGCTTTACGGCTCTTTGGTCTCGACAAATAAATTGGATTATTGTCACCTAAATGTAGATTTTGGTAATATTGTATGGTACAATATACAAGAGACAATCATACATATTTCTCTACTAAGTACAAAACCAGAAAGAAGGTTATCCTACAAATGATTTAAGTTATCGATATACTAAGAACTTGAAGTGGTAACGGACACATTTAGTGACGAAACGAAAGAGAAGTATATTTTTTGTGAAGACTGCGACTTCCCAAATGCCGCCCAACAAGGCTCTCTCTCTATAGAGGGTAATAAAAAAACATGTACGCCCTAAGTATAGCGACAGTTGCTAATATTCAATGCTGTTCCGAGCAGTTGCGGGTTCGAATCCTTTCAAGGGGCAAATGTTAGTGTGATAAGCACATCATTTATACCTAAGTCATGGATTTTTATAAACGTATTTAAGTTATGTTTTCTCGTTATTTATTCGTCATAGTACAAGGTTTGATTAGTTTGGGGCTAGCTGATTGGTGACTGTGTAAACAATTTATTTATTCAAAAAACAATTACATTGGGCCACATCAAAGGTTTTCTTTCGCTATTTAGATTTTAGTCCATAGCAGCTGATAAAGTACTTTCTGGAGTTACACACGATTAGTTATTAGCCGTGTAAACGCTGTATGTCTAGCGATTGGTGTTAAATTTAGGCTCTACCGTGTTCCGCTTAGGATTAAGTAAAAAAAGAGATTTCTTAGATTATTATATATTTCTCAAAACTGGAGGCACATTCAGAACCTTTACACCGCAAGCAAGAAGACATAGACAAGTAAAGTCAAAAGTACTCAATCATAGACTAGCTAAAAACAAACTAAAACCTTATCAACAGTGAGAGTCTAAAATTTTCATGCAATATTCCGAACCACACTATCGAGCTCGAGTCATATCTAGTAGTGTACTGACGTAGATCAATCAAACAAGTCGTGTAAGTGGACCTAAGTTTTTTACTTAAACCCCAGCTAAATCCTGAAGGCGATGGTTAAAGGATTAAAGCCTAATTATATAATGTATAAAGACGCAGTCTTCAGAGTCGCTATTTTATGTCCTGATTTAATCATTCAAGGTTCATTGGATATTTTCGACAACGCAAAATCAAATAGGCGTCAAAGTTTTTAACTTTAAATAATATGAAAACAACTCTATTTAGGGTGTATAGTATTGTAAAATTACAAACGTTTACAGAATACAGAATTATCTTGGAAGCTGTTTGTTTAGTTGGTTCATGTAAACCGGAATTTAGGACTAACATCAAAATCGCAGGAATTGTTTTATACAAAATTATAGTATTTTTGTATTTGAGGGAATTTATAAATATTGACTTGCTGATACCTATCGGACCTCGATCCTAAAAGCACCAGTTTAACATAGGTGTGACATACTGCCCCAAATGCAGAGGATGCATGGAGGCAGAAGAAACTCCAAGCCACGTGCTTAAGGAGTGCAGGAGCGTGGCAGATCAGCGGGCACGGATTCTCTAATCTCCAGGATCGCTCCCAGAAGCCTGCAGCAGTCTGAAAACGCTGCTAACCTTCTGGGACGACCTGGGCTGGTTGGAGTAAGAAAGAGCATGTAGCATGAACAATGGCCCAATCAAGAGGCTAAGTGTGGAAAAGGCCCATCTATACAAACTAAACTAACTAACTATGATCCTATCAGCAACTGTCGCTCCACATGAGTATCGCTCCCGAACTTCACGGTCTGTAGTAAGCTACTTATTTATTTGAGAAAACATATTTCCCGAGGGATACACTAGAAATGATTCTAATAAAGCCGTAAACAAAAGAACTCTTAATAACCCAAAGAACTTGGTTAGTATAGCTTAAAATAAATTGTTTTTCTTAACATCCATTACATCAAAGACAATAAGACACTTAATAAATCATAATTAACCCTGTTTTAACTAAACGTTTTTTCATGACTATAAACGAATGATAAAAAACAAAAACGCAACTCACTCTCCGGCCATTCATTCTGTTCTATAATTAGATTAAGCGAGTGAATGAATGAGCTATGGACGCCGAGTCATTCGTTCTGAAATTTATTATACTTTTTGTGACAAAATTCAACCCTTTTCAGGCAGGCCTCCGTTTGTGGTTATTATGGTTGAATTTCGGTCATTTGGCTAAATTAATGTAATCGACCATTATGTAGTTTACTGAACAGTTCATTTTTCTTCCGATCTCACTTGCTTAGGGTACGCTTGACCATGATTTCTAAGAATTAAATTCTATCTATCTATCTAGGTATTGTATATTTATGTAAGCAAATAAATATTTTTCATTTTCATTTTCATTATCATTCTTACGTTTTCTTATGCGATATGGAACTAATGATCCACACGTCTCCTGTCTTATACGTACTGTAGGGCCAAATGCCAGTGGGACTCGCGGATCAAAATAAAAAAATGCAAGCAGTAACTACAAATTCACTACTTAAATCTTGTGCTATAAGAGACATTGCTTCTTGCCAAGTTTCATGATTCTAGGTCAATAGGAAGTATCACTCCTACAGGTTTTGATTTCCTTCATCATCATCATCATCATTTTATCATAGCCTTGCCGGGTTTCAAAATAAGCGGCTTATCCGGTCGTATCTTTTGATTGTGAAACCTGATAATTATTTGATATTACTTTTAACTTGATACCTCCAGGAATACCTGCCTGTCTAGCAGGAGCACTAAACACGATATGATATATCGATATATTGACACCCACTGTAAAAATATGATAGTTAAAGCCGCCGAGTAGGATTGCCGTGCCGGTTACGGTACATATAATGATCGCTGTTTCGATAAAAAATCTAATTCTATATTCATCATATTATTACAGTTGGTGTCGATATATCGCTATATCATATCATATCATATCGTGGTTTAGTAGTCATGCTACGCAGGCTGATGAAAAGTGTCTTGACCGACTGACAGACAAACGGACAACGCAGTGAATAAGGGTTCCTTTTTTCCTTTTGTGGTACGTAACCCAAAAAAATTTAGCTTACTATTGCAATATTGGATTTAACTCAATAACGCACACTCATAATGCAGACTGAAATGTAATCTAATAGATGTTACCCATGCGAGTTAAATGGATTGTCATTAAACTAATGTCAACGAAATCGCAACGTCAGCAATTAATTGGACTTCTGTTAGTCATTCATTAAAATAATTAACAAAATAGCGGGGGCTTTAGGTCTATTTCAGCTTAGAATATTTAATAGTTATGTTGCATACATGACAGGGCGCATACCACTTTGTAAATTAAGTACAGATTTAGTTATGTCATAAATGTCAGTATGTTACTACAAAGGTTTTATGTAACATTTAGTTTGATGTGTAAAATACTCGTATCAGTGTTAATACATTTATATTTTAACGCAATTATTGCATTTGTCAATAATTGTTATTGTTATATGTTGTTCAGGGCCAATTTTAGCCAGTCATTTACCTTAATCAGTGGTGGCAACGCTTTGCAAGTGATAACTAAAGTTAAGCAACCTACGCTGCGGCTGTGATTGGATGGGTGACCATTCCTGCCATATTCTTCTTCTTCTTTAATTTAGTTTGTGTTTCTTATAAATAAATGAATTTAATTTATATGTAATTTTCAATATTTACTGGCATTTGTCACAATCATCTCCGTGCCTTGGAAAGACGTGTTAAAAGTTGGTAGCAGCTTTTAACACTTGATTATTCGGTAAAGTTAGTCGGAACAGAAACATTGATTACATCTGACAGTAAGGTACCACCAGGCCCGCGTAAATTAATAGTGGTAGCCCCACAAATTGTCCCGAAGCAGTGATGGGCAAAAAATGATTTTAATGGGAAACTAAATGATTTGATTTTAAGTCAAATTTTATCCTTGCTTCTATATTTTCCAGTAATCGTCATAATATTTTTGTATAATGTATTTTGCCTATGTAGTATGTATTATATAATTTAGTTTATATTACAATGTCATTAGATACTGCGTGCAGTTTATTGTTTTTATATGCTTATTCTTTTTACACTTTATATCGCACCGCTGACTAGACCGTCTAGTTGACTGGCAGTGAATGCCATAAGGCATAAAGTCCACCATTTGTGCAATAAAATTTAAAATAAATTAAATTGATATGAGGCCCGTGCTCTTTAGTAGGACGTTAAGCTTGCGTTACTTTAGAAACAAATAAAAAATATAGTTAATAAAACTATAAAACACACATATATGTACTGGACTCTTCAAAATGAATCGAATAAGCCCAAACACGAAGGTTACACTAGTGGTCGTTGAAGGGTTCTACTACCCACCTCCTGACTCCATCATCAGATCAGCATGATGGTGTCAAATTATTGTATTGTCGTCCAAATGTCAAACACTTACGAAGTTTAAAACCGATACGTCAGTTAGAAGTAGGTTACAAACTACAACCAAGATTTGATTATATAGTTAGTTAGTTAACTAACTTGTAACTACAAGTGAAGCTAATATAAGTGTGTTAATATATGACTTACTTCTCATTTCAATAGAGACGCTATTAGAATTCGGTTCTATTTACGACATATTTGATTAAGCCCCGGAATTACGGTTACTCCTTGAAATAACACCGGGTATCTTACGTCAGGCGTGAGGCAGTATGTTCAACGGAACATTATAGCCTATTTAGATAACACAACCCTCGAGACAGGGCTGCCAGTCGAAGGGAAATAAAGTCTTAATGTACTTGTAGCTCAGTGGCGGCAGCCCTTTGGCAGTGATTACTAAAGTTAAGCCACCTACTCCGTGGTTGTGTTTAGATGGATGACCATTCCAACCATATTTAGTGACATGTATCACAAGCCTCTCCGTGCTTCGGAAGGCACGTCAATGGTGGTGATGGTGCCGGCCAATATCGCTTGACTAGTCGTGAAGTCTAGTCAGAGGCCTTAGTGCCTTGATTACATCTGACAGTAAGGTAAGTCACTGGCCTTGCAACACCCCTCCACCGATCTGCACTGGGCCCACGTGGTTCCAACCACGTCATAGTTGAGGCGAGGCCTGTACCTTGCCAGTGCAGTGACGCGTCTAAAAATATATAAATATGTATATTAATTTAATCACTTCGTAAAATACCGATATAATCACTTTTGAGGCTTTTAGATTGTTGCATTCCATTTATTATGTAAACTGAAAATATTTTAAAATTACGAATCATTCACTTTTGAGGGTTTCTTGATTGTGCCATTTGCTTTACGATGAGGGTCTAGCCAAAATAACTGGCAACAACGAAGTTTTGTAGCATTTCTCTGCTGTCTTATGATCAGTGATCGGAATAGGTAGATTGATTTGATGTTCTTTGGTAGTGCTAACATAATATGGATATGCCTTTTTTTTTCAAAAACTGATAAAAAGAAATTCTAGAATCCCGGAGGCATGTCCATATTAACATCAGTGTTTGAGATCATTGACCCCAAATCAATCTACCTATTCCGATCACTGCTTATGATAAATAAAATCAGTTTTCTTATATTTCCTAGACGTTTTCATTTTGTTAAAAAAATATTACACAGGAAGTACCTATTTATCTGTGACAACCCTAGCTTTAACATATGTATGTTTACATGCAGCCCTGAGACTGTTACTGTTACTGTCCTGAACAAATATATTTGTTGCGAAATGTATGCGGAATTACCGGCCCTTAAAAGTATGAGAATCATTAGGATATTAGATGATTTAGCTTGATTTTGATACAGGGTGTGTAAAAAATAATTATCAAGTCCAGAGATAGAAAGTCCCTAGGAATATCATCATCTTCATTATTTCAGCCATAGGACGTCCACTGCTAAACAAAGGCCTCCCCTGATGACTTATCATCAGGGGGGATTGCCGATACTCGCCACGCTTGGCAGGCGGGTTGGCGGGCGCAGTTTTTTATAAGATTTAAACTCGCACGCAGACGCTGCTGCCCGTCTTATGCTAAAGGAATTAGTCGCCTCTTACGACACACTGCCTGTTGGCGGTATTCTTTACGGCCGTCCTCACACGGCACACTTTTACCTTACTATGTAAGTGTAATAAAATCATTATTTTACTCTTTTCACTTCTACAAGCTTATTCATTATTAATATTTAACGACACGGCCGGGTGGCAAAATGGCTTATGCAACTAAACAAAAATTTCGGGGCGAAATTTTTACGACATAGCATAAACTTTTATGAGAGTATATGACAATTTGCTGTAATAACAATATAAATTTTAATGCATATTTATTAAAAAGAAGCGGCAAGCAAACAGCAGTCTTGTTAAATATTTTAAATCCAATGTACATTCGGCGAAGTCTTAGTAAGTAGCTGAGAGGCGGCAGCACTTTGGAAGTTACCTAAGTTAAGCAACCCATGTCGAGCCTGTGAGTGGATGGGTGACCACGAACCACATTCGTGACATCGAAGAAAAAGTTACAATCGCCTCTATTCTTAACGCTTGTTGGCCGTTTAAATAAGATTGTTTGAAGTTTACTGCACAGAATTAAAGATTGGCTTAACTTTCAACTAATTCTTTTTTTATTTGAGATTGAATAGTACAGTTGCAACCGAATACAAACACACACAAACACACAAAAACACACACACACACAAAGTCTATAAAAAAACCTTATAAATTTCTAAATTCTCCAATCAACAGCGAAAATTAAAACAAAAGACTTGCCTCATTGTTATTCACATCTTCAAAGCGAAACGAGAGCGGTACGTTCAGTAATACACATTCAAGTAGATTACAAGATAAATATGTTATGACATAACAGAAACAACATTATGGAAGACAGTCCGTTGAACTGGGGTCTCGGTGAAACAGGGTTGCAGCTTATATAGAAAAGCCTGTTCATTCGAATACAACATTACTTTAAGAATGCAAAAAATAAATTCCATTGGTAATAAATTTGACTAAGTTTCAAATTGAAATAACAATTGATTATCAGATAGCATATTATTCTGTTAGATACATGGGATACAAGTCAAACTATGTGTATTTTAAACTAAACTTCCGTCGTGTAACATGCGTTCGCGCTGTATTGAGAGTACAGCAGAAACAAATATCTTGGTTCGTAGCTATACGTACCTAATGCTTAGCTGTCTTTAGATAGAACAAAATCTAGGTACCTACTTAACGCGCTAAATATTTTTGAATTCCTAACACTCAATGACAAAATAACGAAATATGATAAAACTAGAGGCAGAATCGATGTGATTGCAGCCAGCTATATTACTATTTGGTCCTCTTATTTCCCTACATCTGCAAGTGGGCGAACCTAAACAGGGCAACAAAAACTTTTGTTAGACTTTATTTACAATCGCTATTGACACCACATAATAATAGATTAATTAATGTGCCCCAGACACAACACTAATTGTCTGTTTTTTTTGCACACTCAGATTTTTTACTTAAATTTAATTTAATTAAAAGTTCGTTTTCTAAATTAAACCTACATCAAAACCGCGACTTTAAAACTCTGCGCTAATTGGGTCGCCTAGGTAGAACAAGAAAACCTAACTTTCTCTTTAATGTATTATCCTGGCTGTTCTTTTCAGGCCGTCGTCGCGGTGAAACAAGATTTTCACGTGAAAACATTTTTCCCCGAGTGTACACACAAAATTGGAGTCGCCATGTGTTGTCTCGAATGCATAATGTTTGAGTTAACACGTTTCTCGGGGCTGCAATCTGTTGTCCATTTTTTGGTTTGTAAAAGATATATTTTTGGGATGTCGTGTGGCTATAAGTTAGGTTTACATACAAACTTCCACATGCTAGTTGGTACAAATTAAAGATTCAGGGAAAGCTCTAAAAAAGAGTGTAACTATTTCCTTTTTAATGAATTATTATTTCACGGTCTCTTTATACATATTATAATGATATAATTTACACCGATAGATTACTGATGCCAATATTGTCAATCAATCTTATATATGAAATTCTCGTGTCACAATGTTTGTTCCCGTACTCCTCCGAAACCGCTTGACCGATTCTCATGAAATTTTGTGAGCATATTGAGTAGGTCTGACAATCGGCCAACATCTATTTTTCATACCCCTAAAGACCACGCAGACGAAGTCGCGGGCAACAGCTAGTTATTTATAAAAACGTATAAATACTAAACTTCAATTTGTTTCAATTTGTCAAACAAAAAAAAAATTAAAGCAGTAGAATGCTACTGGAGAAACCCTGAATCGAGAAGTATCTTGTTTTTGAAAGGTTTCGAAATTGGTCCTATAAAAAACTTAATGTACTGGAGCACCAGAATCAGCACATAAGAGGTTATTAATAAACATATTATATTAGGAATTATAGTAGGAATAAGGAACTTTTTGCTATAGATTAAACTTTAACACACAATGAACCTCACAACCACGACATTGTTCAAATTATTATGTGGGAATTATTAAAGTAATAACTTATTTTACTCCTCCCGCCATTTCTCACACAAAAATTAAAAACGCCAACCCCAAAATGCGAACTGAAAAATGTCCTCATAAAATTGTAAGTCCGGGTACATTTGTCCCTAACCATACAATATCCGAGCTAACTGTAGATAGAGACGAGCGAAATTTCCTTTTTATCGATAATCTCAATTGCAATCGTTAGTTTCTAATCATAGAGTTTTTATAGATGTACAATATTTTAGATAATAAAAAAACATCGCAAAGCAGTAATAAAATATTGTTTCGTTTTTAATTAATAAAACTAAAAACAATGAAAATGTTTCATTGCATAATTCAAAAACTTAATATTCAAACATATATTAGTCATATATTCTATCAAACATACCTTTGATTTACTTGTATATTTTTTTATTAAACATTTATAGATGCACTTAGAAATTATAAATTATTACATCAGAATTCATTAATGCAAACTACTGCTATGCCATATTATTTGAGGCGTGTTTTAACTCCAGTCTGACTTGATCAGTCGATAAAAATATCGATAACTATCGGCCATCTCTGAAGCTTTTTCACTGACTCGTCTGACACGGACAGTGTTAAATTGCCGGGTGTTTCGGGACGTCCGGTTAACCCGTTCGTACCCGGGTCTAAAGTACCCGGAGGAGATAAGGATTTTAATTAAGTTTGCTTGAATTCGGAATTTATAAGGTTAAGATGCGTCTTGAGGAATTGGGTAGAGTACTCAAGTGTTTCTTTATAATGAGTTTTGTGTGATAATTTGTTTAGTAAATAAACGAAAGAAAGGCATACAATAGTCACTGGCTTTTTGTTAATCTAATACTAGGTGAACATTAAATTTAATATTAACTTAAAAAACATCCGATCCTTTTACTTGGAACTTGGAAATGGTGAACAAAACCTGTACCTTTATATACAAAATATCATCCAATTGACAATAAACTATTATAATGTGTGCGTATTAGCAGTTGTTTAAGTACGTATATAAGAAATACATTTGCCTTTTTTAAATACGCCAGTTATCGGGCTCAAATATTGTTATAGTCTTAAATTAAGAAATAAACAATATCATTGTGTATTATGACTAGACAAATAATTTTGCTAGGGATGCCCTTTACACACCACACCCTACACCAGCCACTTTAAAAACATCCGTTCTTTTTATCGTATCGAACCATGAATCGAACAGACGAAATTACCTCACCACTAGTAACTGCAATCGGGTTTGTCGATACTTTCAAATATTTTTACAATAAAATCATATTTGATATCACAATCTCTTGCAATTTTTTCAACGAAAAAAGAAAATCTCCCGAAATTCAAATTGCTTATGCCTTTTTTAACTTAGCAAGTTTCTTATCATCCGTTATCTTGACTTCAGAAACCCGGAAAACGGTTTCAAAGTGAGTAGCAGTGATAGCGTTAACAAGCAAGCAATCTTGGCAGGCATTGTCAACCTTTTTGAGGGGTCGAGGGGATAAAAGACTAATCAGGTACCAAAGGTTTCGTACATCTGAGGGCGCTGGAAGTGATCTCAATGGTGGTTTAAGTGCGGTTTTAATTGGTGCTTAACTTTTGGGTGCTTGAGATAAAATGTCGAGTGAAAAGGTGCAAGTCCTGTTTGGTAAAAATGAGATATTTTATAATCAAGGAAATTACAATCTTTTGGCTGCTGTTATTTATCCAAAGTTAAATAAATAAAATAAACGAATATTGGACAACATTACATACATTGCTCTGATCCTATGGTAAGCAACCAAAGCACACTTGTGTTACTGAAATCAGAAACAACGACAGTACCACAACACCCAGACCCGTGACAATGCAGAAAAGCTATTTTTGTACATTGACCGATCGGGAATCGATCCCGGGACCTGAAAGATAGCAACACCAAGTTCCGCATGCTCCCCTTTCGGCTACGGAGGCTGACAAAAGTTGTATTTATGTATGAAACAGTTCGCTGACATACAGACAACATACTAAACTGCGCAAAAGAAACTTGGGATAAAGTACTTAAGGGGCAGCAATGTACTAAGAAAAGACAATTTAGGTTTTAGGCTCATCATATTGCCTTCTTCAAATTGAAATTTGGTACATTTCCTTTAATTGCAAAAATATTATAATCAGACAAAAACCCCTAACCCTCGTAATCTCAAGCCACATCAAAAGTAGTTCTGAATCTTCACGCAATTATATGTATAATCAAGTATCTTACACAATAACTCTTGACGGGCGTCCCTATCTCCCCTAGTCCTCTAGTACCCCCCTAACCCCCTATTTCCTCGAAAATAAATTAGCATGAGTAGATTGAATTGTCAACGAAGTTCGCCTTATTCTAATTTAGACAGGAAAAACTTTCTTGTTTTTCGCCAATCCAATTACCGAGTGAATTTTGTTGAAAAATAAACAAAATAGGCGATGTACTGCTCTTAACATGTTAGAGAAAAACATATTAAGGCTTTTATATTATGTAAATAACTTGGTTCTCTGGTAAATGTACCGTACAATACACAAAACACAGGTATATTCATCATCATTCCAGCCATAGGAGGTCCACTGCTGAACAAAGGCCTCCTCCAATGACTGATCATCCAGAGAGATTCCCGATACTCGCCACGCTTGGCAGGCGGGTTGGCGAGTGCAGTTTTTTTATAAGATTTCGCTCAAAGACGCTGCTGCCCGTCTCGTGCTACAGAAATTAGTCGACTCTTACGACACGCCTCCTGTTGGCGGTGGGGAAGTGTATTCTTTACGGCCGTCCCCACACGGCACAGGTAACAGGTATATTGGTTAGGTAAAATAAAAGTATACAATACGTCCCACTGCAGAGCACAGGCCTCACCTCAACTATGAGGTGGTTTGGGCCATATTCCACCACGCGAGACCATGCAGTGCGGTTAATTTTGTGGAGGGGTGTTGTAAGGCCAGTCATCATCATCATTTCAGCCATAGGACGTCCACTGCTGAACATAGGCCTCCTCCAGTGACTTCCAAATTGGCCGGTTGGAAGCGGCCAGCATTCAGCGGCTTCTTGCAACCTTTACCAGGTCGTCTGTCCACCTTGTAGGTGGACGTCCTACGCTTGCCGGCACGTGGCCTCCATTCCAGGACCTTTCTGCCCTATCGGCCATCAGTTCTACGTGCTATGTGCCCCGTCCATTGCCACTTCAGCTTGCTTATCCGTTGGGCTGTCAGCAACTTTTGTTCGTTTACGAATCTCCTTATTCCTGATTCGATCTTGCAAAGAAACACCGAGCAAGTAAGACCAGTGACTTAACCTTATTCTCAGATGTTATTAAGCCGTCTTAAGGCCCCCGACTAGGCTTCACGACTAGCATCAATCGATATTAGCCGAGACCAACTTTTAACGTGCCTTCTGAAGCTCCTCTCCTCTTCGATGCTTGTGATAAATGTCACTTAATGTGGTTCGAATGGTCACCCATCCACTCACAACCGCAGCGTGGGCTGCTTAACTTTGGTAATCCAAAGCGCTACCGCCACAAAGCTACAAATAAATACTAGTAATAATTGAAATACTAAAGTAACGCAATATTTTACTTCTCCTTAGCTCCAGCAAACGAGACACGTGCGATTTTTATTATTAAATTCTAAATCGAACAAATACTTTTTTTCACAACATTATTACTAATATAATCAAATAAACGACTAAAATAAAAAATGCGTCAGACGTTGCGAAATAAGAAATTTACATCCTTGTGTTACAAGGTACCAGACAAATATTTTTTGGGATTTTCTCCGCACACCCAGACCCGAACCAATTTTTAATTGCCCAGATTAACAGATTATGAAATCAGAAACGACTTCGTATCATTTGCGCCCAAAGCTAGGATTTTAATCGTTAACAACGATAACTGTCATTGAAACACCAGCGCTTTTAATCCGCAAATACAATGTGATTCAACGATAAAGTTAATGACTTGATAATGAAAACATATACAAAAACTATGGTAATAGAGTATCTCCCAAAACGCGCTTACTACAACGTTGTTCGTTAATAACGGTAACCGTTATAAATAACGGCGGAACAACGCTTCTAATCCGCAAATAACGTGCTAATTCAACGATCAGGTGGTACAAAAACAACGGCGGTCCGCCTAGCGAGGGTTAACTGCCCGTTAGAGGTTTGAGTAAGAGACACACTTGGAGGGATGTGATGATATAAAAGCTCCAAAAAAGTGAAGAAACGTATAAAGAGAAATCTTCGGAAATTTGATACCAAACCGATAGGTGCATTATGGCGAGGCGAATAACGAGTTTTTATTGTTGTTAAATGACAGACATAATTTCATTTGATATTTTCTGCCCTACCTTAAAAACTAGATTTAACTAGACAAATTTCATTATCATCATCATCATCATGTCAGCCATAGGACGTCCACTGCTGAACAAAGGCCTCCCCCAATAGTAATAATAATAAATTGTTTCCACAATCACACCAATTAACTAGCCCCAAACTAAGCAAAGCTAAGCTAAGTACTATGGCGACTAGTTAACGGATAAACAATGACTTATCATCGGGGGGGACTGCCAATACTCGCCACGCTTGGCAGGCGGGTTGGCGAGCGCAGTTTTTTTATAAGATTTCGCCCTAAGACGCTGCTGCCCGCCTTATGCTACAAGAATTAGTCAAATTTACCAATGGTGAATATGCATCTATTTTTATTTGGTCTTAAAATAAATAGTACTTAATTAAAATTAATAATTATTAAAGAATTTTCGGAAATTATTAATAAATAGATCCGATATACGTACAGTACACGTCCGCCATACATTTTTCATAGTAAAAGTGGTTTTAGGAAGAGACAGGTATATCTTAACTTCAAATTACTGTATTACGGTTATCTTTTACCTAAAATCAATTTGTTTTCACTATTAACACTATAATTTCTTATAAATATAGTAAAAAAACATATTATTTTCGTGCATATTCCCTATTTACACAACAAAATGCACCCATTGTATCCCTACCCTTACCCCAAAGAGACCGCTAGTTCCGATCCCAAGATTGAGGTTAGCAATTCTATTGCCGATCGCAGAACCCTAAATTACGGTTCGAACTGTTCCGTATTCCGTTTGTTGAGGTCCATGTTCTGTTTATATCTTTAGTGTCTAGTCTAGTAGTTCTATCTATTACTCCTCACTAGCCCATTATTAGAAATAGAATTAAAAAATATATATTGGTCTATAAACCGTTTACATTACAAATCAACTAAACTAAAGAAAACATAATAGGCTAGTTTCCTATTGGATTAACAGAAATTATTGGACACGCATTTTTTCTTTTCTCAAACAAACAAAAAATTATGAAGTAGATATTTAAGTGAGATATAGCCTGTTAAAGTTCCGCGTAACTAAAAAGTGTCGCAAGGCGTGACGTCACTTCCAAACTTTGACGCGCTTTATCTTCGTAGTTTTTTGTTTGAATGACAAAGGACAAAATATAAATTCAATATTTTGTAATAATCTAACTAACGGACAAAATAAAATAATTTTTTTAGGAACTCGCCTACGAACCAGGAACTAGCCTATTGATATTATAGACAAAAAAACTATAAAATAAACTTTTTTAAGTATTAAACTCGTCAAATCGAATGAGTTGTACTAGTAGTTGTTGAAGTGTTACTCTATCCACCTCCTGACTCCATCATCAGGTCAGCATGATGGTGTCTAATTATTGTATTGTCATCCGAATGTCAGATACTTAGAAAGTGTCAAACCACTACAAATAAGTCAGTTAGAAGTAGGTTATAAACTACTTCCAAGATTTGATTACATAATTGGTTAGTTCTCACTGAATTGTTTTCCAAGAATTATATGAAAGCGGCTGAATTAAGCGATCGATGAACAACATGGCGATCGGACCTAATAATAAAGGCTCTAGAAATGCCTTTCCAAGAGGCCTTATGACGGGTGCATGCATGGGTCTCATTAACTATATAGGTAGAGTAAAAATTACATTTATTTTGTTCTTTTATGCCATTATTTATTAATAATTCACGCTCGTTCATACAAAATCAGTACAGCCACAGATTTCAATTTTGACAGTTGACAGGACTTGTCAGTTTATAGTAAATGTAAGTAAAATCACTAACGTGTTTTGAAGAAAGATATTTCTTCTGTGATATTTCTTCGTATTTCTGCTCGATGGGTGCAAGAATACGATGACTGGAGACAGTTCATCATCGAGGCGACTAAATAGACGGTGTCACAATCCTCGATAGTACTTAATGATTGTGTTGTCATCCGAACGTTACAAACTTACAAAGCACGGACTAGTTTGAAGTAGGTTATAACGACTTGTAATATTGGAACTATTGACTTAGAAATTAATATAGACTGGCTATCCCGTACAAATGACAGCTAAATTTTTATGCCCATTTGAAGCCATACTAGTTGCCTAGCCACCCACAGTCACACTGTAACCATAATAAATAATGAAGATCGAAAAACGTTACGAATATGGAAGACAACACTAATTTAGTTCCAAGTTCAGATACTGGCGCTGATTAATAATATAGTAATTTTTTGCTCTGCCATTCTGTTAACTATGTCATGATAATTATATGTACAAAAAAGGCTCTGAGAATTTTCAGTGGAAAATTCTAGTCTAAGAGTTGTTTAAATGCCATTGAACTTTTTTACGTTAAATTAACGAATAAACAGTAAAACCTTATCCTGAGGCGATTGAAAAGAAATATCTTTTTTGTTATGTTCAATAAATTCTTTGTAAGGCATTTTCCGACGATTTCCAGCAATCCTGTTTTGACTATTCTTTGAATTTCGATTTTAATTTGTTTGTTTTTTTTTTCAGGTAAGTTCTCAAAGTGGCTAACAAAAATAAAAACATCGGCAAAGGTATGTATTTGAAATAAATTAAGAAAGCAGAGGAAAAATTAAGTATAGAAGATTTTACAAAATAGTCGCTTTTAATTGTACCGTGAATTTCTTAATTCAATACATAAAACCATAGGTAGTATTCGTATTTATCATTTCAGCCATAGGACGTCCACTGCTGAACACAGGCCTCCCCGATGACTTTCATCGGAGGGGATTTCCAATACTCGCAAGAGCGCAGTTTTTATAACATTACGCACGTAGACGTCGACGTCTCGTGCTACAGAAATTAGTCAGTGTCGTAAAGGGCGCTTACGATACGCCTCCGGTTGGCGGTGGGGAAGTGTATTCTTCACGGCCTTCCCCACACGGTCATATTCATATTGCTATGGAGTTTTTTTATTAAAATTGCAATTTTTTTAATGGGTATCATTTTATTTTAGGTTTAGTTAGTTTATTTAACCTTTTAAAGCTAAGAGTTCGCATGAGACCGCGTAACAACTAAATTGACTATTATTCCTCATTTACCGTTAAATTTAAGAAGTTTTTTGCTGTTATTTAATAGATCATCAGCATTCACATACATTGTATCTAATACAAAATAGTATTTTTTAAATACAGCTGAAACACTTCAACATGTCAATCAAACTAACTTCCCCTTACCACAATACTGTGATCTTACTCTTTAGTCTTCTAAGTAACTCTACACTCTCGTGGCCTCTGTCGAACTTGGGACCATAACGCATCGCCCTGCCAGCAGTTTTATTAAACACTGAATGGGCAGAAAAAAAGTGACAAACATAGTTTGTTAGACGTGATAAACATAGTTACTTTTTAAAATTGTTTGTATCCAAGGGAAGTCAAAAGTCATTCCTGTCAGAAGTATCTAATTATTTATTGGGAAGACTCCTCCTCGGACATGACTGAAATATTGAAACAAAAGTAATTTATGTTCTTGTATTTTAGTTAGGCTTAAGAAAAAACGGCTACAACACGTTGTGGTCTTTTAATAACACCCACATTGCGTTGTTGACACTTACAAAAATTGGTGGAAGGAAAACCCATTGATAATCCGCTTCGATGCTGTCATAATTTGAACTAATGCGTTGTGTTGTAGAAGTTAACGTTGTGGTCATTAATTAAAGCCATAAAGCAATGTGCACTTGAATAAATAAATAAAAAAGAGCTCCTGGTTTTCAACTATGGAGGTAATAGCAGAACACACATGGGTATGTTCTGCGATTGTGTGTATGTAGTTTTAGTTTTCATTTTTTTAAAATATTGTATTAACTCCATGACATTAGACATGAGTTATTGAGATACATGCTTGATTAGCTTCCGAAAAATTTCAATAGTATGTGTTACATTCACAACAACAGTTGAGGTCAATCTGATAAGTACCATTACGCCAAAAAAAATTGAATCCTAAAGTAAGTTAAAATTAAAAACAGATAGTGCTAGGTGGGGTGTTTGACATGTACACGGATGATTATTATGGTCACCTTGTATAAAAACACAACTAACTCTATGCCCTCTAAACGTGTCTGGAGAGGCTGTGTACAGAAATCTCCAACCTGAAATCGTTATTATAAACACTTCAGGCAGTCAATCAAGCTTACAGCGAGTCTCCCCTCCACTCACGTAGAGGGTCCTCCATTCGTCTGAGTGTGGTGTCGAACACGCTACCGTAATGGGAGCACCGATACTGTTGGGTTGAATGCTTTGCTAGTACTGCGAGTGCGAAAATTATCACGAACGCGTTGATTTTGTTTTGTTTTTTTTTAATTAATTGGTGTGATTTTTTCAAACTGTGTGTGACTTCAAGAAGGTTTTCTAATTGGAGGTTTTTTTTTGTTTAGTAATGTTATGTTTTGTTGGCAAATATGGACTGATTTTGATAATTCTTTTTTTATTCAATAGAGTAAACTTAAAAAACGGGTAGTCGCAAAACGTATCGCATTTTTTAACCTATGATGTCTTACTGCTAAACAAAGGTCTTTCCTAAGTCCTCCCATGTTTCCCTGTTGAGGGCCAAAGTCTGAAAATCCTTAGCATGGCTCTCCAAATCGTCATGCCATCGCGTCTTTGGACGTCCTCTACGCCGATACCCAACATCAGGAATCCTAAATCAGAAACCTGAACTGAGTGACGATCAGGGTCCATTTGTACGGATGCATCCGGCAGATATGACCCACTTCCACTTTAGTTTCGCTGCCTTCCTACCCACATCGACTATACCAGTTCTGGATCATCGTACGTGGATAGTCGTACGTATTTCTGATCCTGTCCGGCCTTTTTATACCTAATATGCTACGCTCCTCTACGCTCTCTGGCAAACCCCGAGTTTAAACTACTGATTTAATAGTCTTCTGACTAACTTCTGATCCCCTAATAGTGCAAAAATAGGGGATAAAATCGGTGTATATTTTGCTTAGACTCAAATTTGTTCATCTTGTGGAAGACTGCACATTAAAATGGACACACAAATGAATTTTTTATACGAAAAACCGACTTTAAAAAAAATTGCTGTGAGTCAGCACATCCAGAAAAATCCAATACAGACAAGTTCGTTTCCCAAATTGAACCTACCGAAAATCGAATACCAGGTCATCAAATCAATATTGCAAACTGCCAATAGCTAAAATATTAATCAACCAATCCACTACCGTCAGGATTTCCCCGAAATAATTACAATTAATTATTCGAATTGCCAAACAGAACAATAGTTAATGAGCATTAGACATGTCAGACGATGCGTTAGTTAATGCTCCATTGATGTCGTCCAAAAGGTTTGTTTGTGCGGAATGTCTTTGTCGCAAGTATAGCCGTGGCATTCATTTGTATTATAGATTAAGCATGTTAAACAGAAGGGAACTATGGAAATTTCGGAATTTTAGATATTGGCGATTGGTGTGCCGCCATTTGCCTTGAATGCAATAGGTTTTGCGTTTGATTATAGGTTTGGGTCAATTTAGAAAACGTATTTTTTTATACTTTTTGTTATGTTACTGTAAGTTTAATTGTCCTGTATCACTTCTTCTTCTAGCAGTATTCTCCGAGAGTAACTTTTCATATAACATATTATGTTATGACATCTAAAAACATGATACTTGGGAGCTGAGGTCTTTCTGTAAAGTTTTCTGTTAAGATTAACCTAAATTATTAACTAGGGTTTCACGCTTTACTTATTAAAGATAATTATTATAAAATGAGTAATACAGATGTGTATCATTACATACGTCTATATATTTTAAACTGAGTTAGACCGAGGAGAGATTTAAGTCACATAATAGGTATATTATACAAAAAAAAGGCATCAAACCTACGATCCACTCGGTAAAGTTTGATATTTAAACTACCATGGATAGTCAAAGACTAGTAATTACACAGAAGTGTATCCACTAAAAATCTATTTTGAACCAACTACCCAATCGACAACTATTCACCGACCACCGCGTCTTGAATCGTTGCTTCGACATCAGCTATTCACACATTCGCGTCTGTCCTTTTGTCTCGATGTTTATTGAAGTTATATTTAGCGGTAAATTAATACCCAGAGACAGCAAACACTCCCAGACTAACGACCGTTTGCTAGAGAACAAATAAATCGTGTGTGTTGTTGACAAGACGGTTTGAAGTAGGGTTTCCAATCCCGCAGGCTCTTGCAAGATCTCAGTATACTCTGGATCATACATCTTACTAACCTTATCTTACTATCCTTCCTACTAATATTATAAATGCAAAAGTTTGTGAGATGGATGTATCAATGTGTGTTACTCCTTCACGCAAAAACTACTGAATGGATTTTGATGAAATTTGGCATACTGATAGACTATGGCCTGGATTAACACATAGGATACTTTTTATCCGGGTAAGGTCAACGCAGACGAAGACACGGGCAAAAGCTAGTAATATTGTAAATGTGAAAGTTTGGATGGTTGGATGTTTGTTACTCGATCACGCCAGAACGGCTGAACGGATCTAGATGAATTTTGACACAGGAATAGATATTAGTCTGGAATAAAAGATAGTGTCGCTGGTAAGTGAACCAAAATTTATCATGTGAAAATATTTTTTTTGTTTAGTTTTGTCTACTATGGTTTTGTAAAGAACACGCGAACAAAGTCGCGGGCAATAGCAAGTTTTCGATGTATACCTCGTGCCTCGATGCCATGATTGATGTTGTATGATGAATGTGAATTAATTTACCAGTTAACAATTTAATGTCATTACAAACTAACGCAAATATATATATATATATATATAAAACAAAGTCGAGTTAGTTACACCATTTAAAAGTCAAGAACGGCTGGACCGATTTTTATGATTTTTGATTTGTTGAATTTGTTTCCGCCCCGAATAGCAGAATAACTATAAAACAACGCAAAAATTCAATAAATAAAAACTACGAAGAGGCGGTACGAAGTTCGCGTACGAAGTCTGAAATAAAATTAAACTTCATTTGTCCTAAAACGGGGTGTTATACGAAATCAATGGGCCCTTCACCTGACAAATTGTCTGAGGGTTCCCAGACAGGGGATCGATTGATGCCAGGGTCTCACATGGGCTCCACTGTCGGTGAAGGATTAAGTTTGACTGGCCTGTTAGACACCTACGTTGTAAAGGGTAGCACCGAATTTAATGAAAGCGAGTTACATTTTTAATCTATGACATACACTTTTATTATTGTTTCTATTAGACTCGTTAAAATGAAGATTCTTCCAGCCCATACGTTATGTCCATACGAATTTACAACAGATTGCCGGAGTTTATGAAAAATGAAGTAAATGATTTAAAATTTATAAAACAATTAAAATTAATGTTAATAAAAAAATGTTATTACACAATAAACGAATACTTAAATGACAACAATCTACAACAATAAATGAAATCCAAAGATAAATAAATATTTAAATGCCTAAAATACTATTTATTTGATTATGTTATTCAATAAATTATTCAATAATTATTTAATTCTTTACAACTTTTTAAAATAAACAAATTGATCTAATTATGCATGGCGTCATCCTCTCTGCCCACAATACCTATCTTATTGTTGTGCCCTACAGGGTCTATAATGATCTATTTTATGTATCTAATTATAACACCTGTGTAACATTATAGAATGCAATAAATATATTGAATTGAATTGAATTGAATCAAATGAGTCCAAACAAGACAGTTTTGATAGTAGTTTTTGAAGAATCTTACTATCCACCATCATCAGATCAGCACGGTGCCGCGGTGGTGTCAAATTATGGTATCGAAATACGAATATCATAAAGATTCAAATCGGATCAAGAGTTATAAGTAGTTTTAAAACTACTTCCAATATTTGAACACACAGTTAACTATTATTTCGACGATCGACTGGTGTAAAGTTCGCGCTCCGGATTACAAAGCCAGCGGTTGCGGGTTCGAATCCCGCAAGGGGCAAATGTTAGTGTGATGAGCACGAGAATTTGTTAAGCCATGGATGTATATAAAAGTACTTAAGTATGTTTATCCGTTATCTAGTCGCATAGTACAAGTTTTGCTTAGTTTGGGTCTAGATTGGTGTGATTGTAAAAACATTTTTTTTTATTTACATAGCTATTACAACATCCATGACTTCGGTACAATTTATTGTTATAACACTAACATTTGCCTCTTGGGGGATTTGAACCTAGCTTTATAGTTCGGAGCGTGATCCACTAGTCCTACCTATTTAATTTAAGTATGTTTTCATGTTTGTATGTTAAGTTTATGTTTGTTTGTATTTAACATCACGCTTCAACCTATAGTTGAGGAGTATCAATGAAAAATGTTGCAAAAACGAAAAAAATAATCTTTTGAGAGCTTCCAAATGCGATGACGAAATTGTTTTCCTTTCAAAGTTCTTAAAAAAGGCTGTGACAGCATAATATATTTGAAGTTGACTTACTATACCTAACCTTTTTTATGGTAATAAAATTTGTTCTAAAATTATTAATTTGATGGTCTTTGTTAAAGACTTTAAAGACGGTTAGCAAGTAGTTGCAGTATTATCTATCATCATCATCATCATTTCAGCCACAGGACGTCCACTGCTGAACACAGGCCTGCCCCAATGTCCCATCTCGTGCTACAGGAATTAGTCGCCTCTTACGACACGCCTCTTGTTGGCGGTGGGGAAGTGTATTCTTTACGGCCGTCCAGACAGGACACACAGATTATAGATCTATATCGATGTCGAACTTTATCATGTCTTCGAATAAAGTGTCTGTAACCTACGGACGTGCGGGGCACATAGCGTAGAACTGACGGCCGATGGGGCAGAAAGGCCGTCGAGGCCGCGTACCTGCAAGCGCAGCGTAGGACGTCCACTCACAAGGTAGTCAGAAGACCTGGTAAGGGTCGCAGGAAGACGCTGGATGCAGGCCGCTTCCAACCGGCCAATCTGGAAGTCAATGGTTGATGATGATGATGATGAACCTACGGACAGACTAACAAACCTTGAAAAAGTCCACGCACATCTTTCAGAAACCGCGATTCCCTGCATCTTCTATCGCCATAGACACAAATAGTATTATAAATCGCACGCGCATTGTCGCCCATTACTTACACGTCATTGTTTATTTGCTCGCGTTCCATTGACTGTTGACTGGTGTGATAAAAAGAGTACATTCGAATTGTCATTCAGATGGATTGGACATAGAGCAAAGAGCGCATCGAAGTAGTACTATGACATAATGGAGATAAAGTTCGATCTTTGTCTATGGTGCTGTTTTAAGTATTATCGATATAAAAAGCATCGATATATACAAAAAACCACTCTTTAAAACTACATTATCACCTGCTCATATACAACAACTTTTACTATGAGAGCAACATTAAAATCGTGTTTTTTTTAGTTGCTCCATATTGAGGTAGCGATTAGTTTGTGTGGAGTATCTAAAAAATATAGCGATTTCAATGTCGCTTCCATAGTAAAAGCTTTTGGTTTGAAGGAGTGTCCTATTCTTTTGTTCACCCTGTATATGCAATGCTGCTGCCAACAGATAAAAAAAAAATAGCCGAGGATCGGCCTCATTGAGAGAGCTCTATTTCCAGCAGTGACGTGGTCTGATTATAATTGACCTTACTCCTAGGTCATCTGGGTCTTCTATGACATCAATCATCATTCTACGTACAGCCGTTTCTATTACTAACTGATAAATAATAAAACTGAAAGCCTTGTCACTTTTGTTTCGTAAGAATTGAAAGAGTAATAAATCAAAATGTCGAGTGTAAGCTCTTCGCAGACAGGCGCGCCGTCCACTTGCACGTAATCGGATCTTCGAGATCCACTCCAGTGTCTGCTGAGCCGAAATCGCCGTCTCGAGTGAAACTGAGAACGCGGATTGAATTTTAACAATTTTTATTTACTTTTCAGAAATACAGGTGTGATGTCTCAGCAAACTGGTTTTATTAGAAATTCAATTGATTATTTAGCCCGAGCATTAAGTATACAATAATAACTAAACAGAATATGAAATCTATTGGGCTTGAGGACAGTGGTGTGCCGCGAGGCGATCGACGTGTTAACTGCTTACATTCAATAAAATGACTAGGTTTGTCGTTGAATGACAAATTACTACTAAACGATTTACTTGATAATGATCAATATCTAATTAGACAAATTTGTCTAAGACTAATTAACGGTACGTACTGGCTTTAACAGCTGTTAGTAAGAGTATTAGATAATTTTCGACAGGTTAACAAAAAAAAAAACCAATAAAGATAAGATAAAGATAAAGATAAAGAATATTTATTGCTAAAGGACATCACAACGACACATAACAGAACAGCACACAAATAATAATTACTATTAACATTATACAATTTGAACATATTATAAACAACAACAAAAATGGTAATACGTAAGTATAAAAATAAAAAAAATAATGACCGAACAGTGCTGTTACGCGCGTCGCGATGCCCGTCGCAAAAGGACCTCACTCAGCAATGAATTAACCAGCTCAGTCATGAATATAACTAACGCTAGTTTATAAAATTAACCATCATCACTCCAGCCACGGGACTTCCAGATTGTCCGGTTGGAAGCAACCTGCTTCCAGTGGCTTACCAGTGGTGTGGCTTTACCAGGTTGTCTCTTTACCTTGTGAGTTGATGTCCTACGCTGCGCTTGCCGGTGTTTGGCTTCCATTCCAATATCTACCCCATCGGCCGTCAGTTCTACGTGTTATATTAAAATTATGCGTTCATAAAATTAGTAGCATAATAACAATTTAAGTTCTACATTAAAATATTAATAGAAATAAATAAATCAAACTATCATCCATTCTCACATTATCGGATCTCCGAGATTGACTCCAGTGTCCGTCTAGCCGAAGTCGCTGTCTCAAGTGAACCTCTTTTTGAGATTATGTGAACTGAATTTTAAACTTTTGCATGACAAAGCCAAAAGGTATTTATTGGCTGCCTGCACACACTTCAATGTCATTGACAATGTGCATTCAAATTGCGACCAAGTTGGAGTAGTGGCGCAAATCACCGCGCCACTACTCCAGCTTGAATGCAATGGGTCCTTCGTTCGATTCCCGGTTCGGGCAAGTCAAGAAATGATGAACTGAGAAATGCCCTAGTAAAGTTACTGTCAGATAGATAGGGGAGACCGAGGATAGTTGGCTATAGGGGTAGTTTGATTAACTGCCAAAAAATGAACTTTTGATAGTGTTGCATTATCCAACTGGGTTCTCAAAGCTGTTTCCTCCCCGCTCAGTTGGCGGACACACAGCATTGCATTTCTCGCGCTTAGTTGGTTGACGAAAAACTGTCAAATGAGTTTTTGATAGTTAGTCAAATTATCCCTATAATACCTATAAACCTATAGACCTCTGTAACCGAGCAATTAAAATTCAAATTCAAATCTTTATTTACAGCAAAATACGTATTGCGTTGAAAATCTTACAAAAAATAACATCTCAAATTTTTCCCAACAAAATCAAACATCAATACTTATTGAAAATGTCACAATTTATGATAATAATGGTAATTGCAAAAAAACAATTGAAGTATTAGATATTAAGTACTATGTATTATTGATTAATTACAAATTATGTCAAATGCACTGAGAAATAATAAATCGTCAAAAACAAAGTATATTTCTCCATTAAAATTCGTCAAAACTAACTATCTATTTATTTGGTCCATCCTCAAGGTATTCCACCACAGAATAATAACATTTTCTCAAGAGAAATGACTTTAGTTTTCCTTTAAAAACCGATAATTTTTTGATGTACTTTAGTTCTATCGGGAGTCTATTAAACAGACGCGCTGCCTGGTAGCAAGCACTCTGTTTAAAAATATTCAATCTTTCCTCCTGGTTTTAAGTCTTCTTTCTCTCTCCAGCGGTGCCTCTACTTTGTCCGGGTGTTTAATTATGTTACATAGAGTAACTAATATATATAGGCATGGAACCGTAAGAACCTCCATCCTGATAAAATAATTCCTACAGGACTGTAATTGGGATAGACGAAAAATTACTCTTATTACCCTCTTCTGTGCTACAAAGGCTTTGATATTGGTAGAGAGGCTAGCATACCGGACTTGGTGTCGCTATCTCTGAGGTCCCGGGTTTGATTCCTTGTCGGTCAATGTAGAAAAATAACTTTTCTATATTTTCTCAGGTCTGGGTGTTTAGTACCGTCGTTGTTTCTGATTACTGTAACAAAAGTGCCTAAGCTACCATAGTATCAGAGCAACGATGTGATGTTGTCCAATATTTATTTATTTATAATCAACAATCCCCGGTCTCCCTTCCTCCTAACAGAAGGAGGTTATTTCTTACTTCAAGACCACTGGTGCGTTGTCTTACGCATATTATTAAATTATTGGCTTCTTCCAATAAACGCCCCTGAGCCAGATACTCGTATTTTTATAATTTTTCTGTTAGCTATAATCCCCTTACAAACCCCATTGAAGCTTAATCGGTGAAATCAATTTGCGAAATCGGAAAGGTATTAATAAATACAAATCCATACAAAATGTCCGCTTCAATAACAAAACTCCTGAACGGTGAGTTCTTTATTAAACGAGTTGCAATTTTAATTAATACTTAGTTGTAAAACGTGTAAACTTTTTGATTGATTTCTGTGAGTCGTCGATAGGGTTGTAACTTTGTTGGTTCATAAACTTCACTTTTTCTTGAGTCTGTGTGTTCTGGGAGATGTAAAACAAGGATGTTAGTTCCTCACTTCGAGGCCATGACAGTTGGTGTGTTCTTTGGCGTATATTTATTTATTTACAGTGATCTAGATTAATGGTCGGAGTCTTTCCTGGGTCGAGTGGATCGTGAGTTTGCATCCCAGCTCGTATTTGGATTTTGCTACTTATGCACGGATTTGTAGCACTTTCTTGGCAGTGAGGCAAAACAACAATATATTTTTTAGGGTTTAGGTGTTGTGGTACCGTCGTTGTTACTGATTTCTATAACACAAGTGTTTGAGCTACATACCGTAAAGCCTTGGCCACACAGCCGGCGGGACGCGACGGCGAAGGGAAGCTAGCGCGACGGCCGTGTTTGTAATGTACTGTCTATAGAAGACGACAGACAACACCTGTCGGCGTCCCGCCGGGCTTACCTACAAATGGGTGCGACGCGACGCCCTTTCGTCCGACGTAAGCGAGACGGATAGATGTTGTGATGAATAGTAATCGTACTTAGTAGTCACGTAGCGTTCTGTATTTTTTTATTTATACAAATTTTAAGTGATTTAATAATAGATAGAGGAAAAATAGAACGTCTTATTAGAATCGTCAACAAAACCGTCGCGCCCGCAGTGTGACATGTACACCGCGTCTCGCCGGCTGTATGGCCAAGGCTTAAGATCAGAGCAATGTTTGGAAATGTATGTGTTGTCTTTTAATGAAAAAATATTTTTTTCAATTCAAAATTTGATTTAAACTTGTCTATTTTTGCATGCGATAACCCTGCCGCGGCAGCAGGCGCAGTTTTCCTGTACTTTTAGTACTTCTCTAGAATTACGTCTGTTTCAGAATGAAATACATCGTTAAACCGCTAATATACTTGTTTTTATCTACTTTGCCAGTATTTAAACTTAAATAACATGTTATAGATGATTTAAATGAAAAAAAAAGTTATTAGTATTACGCTGCTTCGTCTCGACACTAGCCCATAAGTTGCCCCGAAGCAGTGGCAGGGTAAAAAAAAACTGGGGTAAAAATGCTGCTAATGGCCTATTTGCAAAAAAAATATTTGATTTTGTATTTAATGTTATACTGTTAAACTATGAGCATAACAATTTAGAGCAGTGATTACTTAGTCGTTGAAATGTACTTGGATTGTGTGTTTGAATCCCAGCGGGTAATACTAGATTTGTCACAACCTACGTACAAATTTATGTACAACTTAGCAAGTGAATGAAACCATGTAAACCGGCACGCTTGTTGTATTGACGACCTCCGTAGCTGAGAGTTGAGCATGCCGTTCTTGGAATCGCTATCTCTGACAGCTAGTCCCGGGTTCGATTCCTGGTCGGTCAGTGTAGGAAAATTACTTTTCTATATTGTCTCGGGTATGGGTGTTATGGTACCGACGTTGTACCTGATTTCTGTAACACAAGTGCTTTGGCTGCTTACCATAGGATCAAAGCAGTGTAATATGTTGTCCAATATTTATAATTTATGTTATATTACTAAACGTAGCAGATACATCAAAAACAAAACAGTTTTTGAACAAACTGAAATAGCGATAAACAGGGTGATCGGTAAAACGATACATTCCTCATACACCTGTGAGGAATGTAAAGGAGCAAAATTGCAACAACTTTTGGAATAAAACCACCAAAATTTTTGCTTCTACATACTAAATACAAGATCAGTTGTTAAGATTTGTATGGGAAGATAAGTTTTTTTGCATTTCGACGATTGTTTATTAAGAAAAGTTTTTGCAACTTGTCTCCTCTTTCTCCCAAGAGGAGTATGGCTTTACCAATCACCTTGTTTAAGATCGAGACTTAATTTTTCCTTTATGGACGAACTATTTACATACCAAGTTTGCACGGAACCCTCGGTGCACGAGTCCGACAGGCACTCACCTAGTCTGGATTTTCCCACGAAAGGGCAAAAGCCTCTCCCAAATACCAGCACCACCAACCCTCTCTATCCACAGGCAAATTCTGCTATTTCTAGGACTACTAGTCCAGATCGTCTCACCATCTTTTCTTTGGCCTCCTTTTTAACCTTTTTTTTATTAAGTATGGTAAGAAAAGAAAAAAAAACTAAACCGGCACGCTTTTTTCACTGCACATTTGCCAAATTTCACACATAATTTACGTTGCCTAGGATTCTTCCCGTTTCTCGGCTTAAGAAAAATGTTTAACATTTCAAACAGGTACGGAAAATGCGGTGAAAATTTATTATTCGAAATATATTTTCCAATTCAAGCAGTTTGTAGAAAGTAACAGCAACGTTTAGGGCTGCCCATAATTGGATGGGTGACCATTTTAGGATTTTTTTCAACAATTACAAGAGGAGTGTATGTGTTTCTTTTGTTGTGTTTGAGACTCGATTAGCGTAGTGGTTTATTCTTGGGTTTGATTCCCGGAAATCATGGAAATTCAGAATACAAATCTTTGTTTAACTGGCTTGAGTCTGGGTGTGCTGAGACGTCCTGTTAAATTAATTGTCTGGTACGTCTTTAAATTTAATACATATTTTTTTAAATGGATTATCCACAACATTTCAGAATCACACCAATTAGAATAGCTTCTGTTTAAATCAGTTTAAAATAGGTAGTCAAACCAAAACAAGTTATTTCGGACATCATAATCCAGAAATCCAACGTGCCGAGTTATAATGACAGACAGACAGACACGAGCTCGATAACCTGTCAAATTCAGTTACGACACGCCTAATCCAAAGCACCGTTAGCTCTGCTACCATTTTTTACAGTAAGGCTTTTTACACACGAACGATTCGTTGTTAATTACTTTTTTGACAAGTCACGGATTTGTCTGACTCTTTTTGTTTGGTAAATTAATAGAGTTGGTATCATGTTGTGATATAGAATATTATCAATAGGAAGTCAATCATTTTCAGTATTACTTATTTATTACCTATTTTTCAGTATTCCAGATTAGTTTAAATTTTCTTAGACTAATCAATCTTTTATCAAATGTAAAATTATGGTCAACAGTAATTTTTTTCAGATTATATATATACATTTTAAGATGGTCCCAAACTTTAAAAATAAAGTCATAGGCTCTAGAGAACAATATAAAAAAACTACTTTTTTTGTATAAAATTTACTTTAAAATATCTGTAATAAAAACGAGAGGTGCGCGGTCATTCACGAGAGATCACAGGCCTACGCCGACCCATCGCCAATAATTTAAGGTGCAATTTAATGGACCAATCGTAAGTGGTCCACGAATCCCATTATTAACAGCAGTCTGGAAGAGATCGCTTTTACCGATAGGCCCAATTAGGTAAATTGTGATCTTCTAAATGTTGTTACCTCGTACTTTATTTGTTTTACGTGGTGTGCAATAAAGATTATCTATTATATCAAATATCCTGGTTTGTCATGACTTTTCATTTTATTTCATTCAACGTTCATTTAAGTTAAACGTTCCAAATAGGTAGCACGCGTGTGCCAGGCCTTACTGTGCAGTTCAGAGCAGTAAACCCGAACAATACCTGTTTATATAGTTATGATTGAAAATAACATCGCCGAACGAAGCGACCGTGATCACGAAACGCGTGACTGGTAGGTAGGGCTACCACATTTTGCGATATTTTTGAGGATTTTTGAGGACTTTAGTTTAATTAAGAAATTGTAGCTCAAAATTTCTTCGTATTTCTCCATGACATGTTTCCAAAACTAAATTTTTTATACTAAACAGCTGAACACCAAAAATGACTGATCGCTTAAAAACGATGCTTACCTGCTTTTTATAAATATAATAGAATCAAGAGGACCAAGCTTTTGGTAAGCCTATCTTGCAGTGTCAGTGTAATTAAAATAATTATATCCAGATCGAAGCTACCATTTTGGACACCCTATTCTTCTCTTCAAAATATCTACCTCCGGGCAAGCTCGTTCTACCAAAAACAAAATTGGCGCTTCTCGTAGCCCCTCAATTACAGTCGCGAACAACAACGTGTTAACAGTAAAGTAACTCTTAATGTCTGTGCAATAAGGTTGAAAAAACAGCTCGCTCCTGTATACGTATATAGCCTCATGGGTACAATCTCCAAAACCGTTTGCTTAGTTCTAGAGTTTTTAATAGCTGCTAATTTGCAGTTAACCTAATTTAAAATTAATTACAGTATAATAGTTTTATTGTTTTTAGTGTTTAAAATTAAACAGGAGTATTCGTGAACTGTTTTTTGGCATCTTTTTTTTAGTTAATGAATTATTATTTTGTTCTCGCTAAGAACTAATGAGAAATTTAGGATTGATTGACCATATGTGCTTTAAATATGTTTCTACATAACCACTTTTTAAATTAATTTATTTACAATCTATCTAATGCTATAAGCCTTGGGCACACCGCCGGCGGGGCGTGACGGTTTAGTTGACGTCGCGCCGGCTGACGATCTGTCTTAAATTCCTTATTAGATGAATAATATAACAACATCATAATTAATTGCTCTAATCCTATGATAAGTAGCCAAAGCACTTGTGTTACAGAAAGCAGAAACAACGACGGTTCCACAACACCCAAACCCGAGACAATATAGAAAATCTGTTTTTCTACATTGACCGACCGGGAATCGAACCCGGCACCTCAGAGATCCGTTGGTCCGAAGAAGTCCGGTGACTTGGTGTCGCTATTCTCGCCTCTTGGCTACGGAGGTCGTCACGTCATTATAGAACCATTCTGCTTTATCAGCTGTCAGTTCTATGTGCTATGTGCCCCACTTCCACTTTCACATTTAAAATATTATAAAGATCTCCTGTATTCACTTAAAACTCAAATGTCGCAAGCGTCATTTATTATCTATCCTCTCAAAAACGTATCATCATCATCATTTCAGCCATAGGACGTCCACTGCTGAACAAAGGCCTCCCCTAATGACTTATCATCAGGGGGGATTGCCAATACTCGCCACGCTTGGCAGGCGGGTTGGCGAGCGCAGTTTTTTATAAGATTTCGCACGAAGACGCTGCTGCCCGTCTTGTACTACAGGAATTAGTCGCCTCTTACGATACGCCTCCTGTTGGCGGCGGAGAAGTGTATTCTTTACGGCCGTCCCATTACCTAAATAAATCCCCAAGAAACTGTACAGAGGTCGTTGTGTTAATTCGAACTCTATAGCTAACCTACGCCGGTTCAAATGTCTAATGAAGATTCGCCACACCTTGTCCAATAGAATTTGATCCCTATTCTCTAGGCAATAAAGACGAGTGCGTAATGCGTATCTGTAATGTTGCAATACATCCATTAGAAACCGTATCGAATTCTCTATAAGAGCACTTGATGTAAGAAGTAACTAAGTAAGGTGTTTGGATGCGGTAATTTTTGTGATCACTGAGATTTATTGAAATTATTTTTCTTGTATGTATAGTATAGATGCAGTAAATACAGTAAACATTATTCAAAATAGTACTTGCGAACATTAAAAAAAAACATAAATAAAACTTTTTTCAAAATAATTATTTGTTTTTATCTTAAACATGATAAATGTAGCATTCATGATTATAAAGCGTTTGAGGAAATCCAAATAAAAATTTAAAGGAAAAATTTTCAAGTAAATTATTTGTGTTCCTCTTAATTATCCCTATATTTATCATCAAAGTAAATTATAATGACATATGTGGAATAATTACGCAGTAAGCTCCTGAAATACTCTTATTTTAATTTTAAGAGCAACGATATTCCGACACCAGTTTTTTTTTTGTCTACAAAATGTTGTATCATAATTTAATAAAATTTAAATGTATATTATGTATACTTTGATGATAAATGTATGGCGCATTTTAATATTGTCCCAAAATTAAAAGTAATTTTTGCACACTGAAAAAAACGCATTAGTTCATACTCACTCTATATACGCCATGTTCTGAGCATTTTTACGGATAATAAAAAAGGACATTTTATAATATTTAAAAAGTAAAGTTGGTAAAGTTCACACAGTAAGTATGATAATCTGGAATACCATATCCACCCGCACCAATCAATTCACACATCCGAGCATCGAACCATTAAGCCCTACCTTTGATGGACTTATCAGCTATTGGCTAAGAGTCGTGATCCCATCGGATCGCAATCGAATCGCTATCGTGATAGCAATCGCTAATTGTGTCGGAAATAATGAAGTTCGTTTTGATTGTTTGGAACATTCGGAAATGATTGTACGAGAACCAAGATACAGTAGGCTCTGTGCCCAATAAAATAATTTCTTTTTCTAAGGAATTACATGTTTGATCTAAAAAATAACCGGACAAGTGCATGTCGGACTCGCCCACCGAGGGTTCCGTACAAATTTGTAGGTATTTTGTTATATTATTATGAATAGTTCAGGAATCTAGTCTCGCAAATTTTTCCCTGTACTTGTTGTATGAGAGGATATTACTTGTAATTTTTTTTATTTCTAGGTCAACGGAAGGTGCCCTTTAAATTTTGATTCCCTTGAAGTGTTTAAATATACATTTTTTGCGGCATAAACTCCCGTATATTTTTTTTTACGTTAACTTAGAAGTATATTTTTTCACAGCTTCAAGGGACTGTAGACTTGAGTATATGGTTTTAAGTTTAACACGATACCTCCTCTCGTCGTGTTCTCAAGATAAAGAGTCTTGACAGACAGACCGACGGACAACTAAGTTATCCTATAAGGGTTCCGTTTTACCCTTTTGTAGTACGGAACCCTATAAAGCCACCGCCTCAGATGGGAGTCGAACCAATGCCTCATCGCAATCTGGGTGACTGTTTTTCCCAATTGGCTACCGAGGACGTTAGCTAACCTGTCGAAATTTTTGAATGTTTCTCGCTGTCAAAGCCAGAATTTTATCTTATCAATGTTGTTGTTAAATGTACCTAAGTAGTGTTTATTTACCTTCAAATTACTTTATTATATGCTAGTTGTCAGTTTAAATATTAGAAATAGCTGATGTTACTCAAAGAAGGCTTTATTTTGTTTTAAAAACAAATCATACCGCATTTTCAAAAATCAGCACTCCATCGTCGAGAGTGGAAATAAAATTCACCGCCTATAGGTATGTTTCTAACAGATCAATACCTACATCAAACCTCTCAAATCTATCGTTGAAGTTTGGAACCCTATAACACGAATCAATCTCAAAAAAATCTGTCTTTGAAGTTTGTAATCCTGTAAATAGCAGTAACGTAGCAAAAGAAATAAACTAAGTCAATATGTTCCATACCAACACTAATATTCATGGTCTTGATTTAAGGACTTATTATTCTTGTGATGATAAGGTATCAGATAACGTTGTTCTTTACCGGAAGCGTCTCCAAGCACACCCAGATACTAGTACTTCATTTCGTTATACATTTAGCAGTACCTACTATGCGGCATGACACTAGCGCTTTTTAGTAAAAAAATGTTTTGGATAATAAATAAATGGTCTTGACAGCTGAAAAATCCCTTTCACCACTAAGATTCTAAAAGTGCGGACATTCAATTTAAAATAGATGGTTATGAGTTGGCCTACTGAACGTTCTTTCACTGTGACAAGACCTTGCTCCTAAAAGGTCTTATTTTAGTAATACCTATACTAAAGCGCTATTAGTAGCCCGCTGTGCGACTATAGGGGGTAATGTTAAGATAAACCTATTGCATCAGGTATTCATAAAGTCACAAGTTAGCTGGTCGTAAATCGCCCTGGTATATAGGTCAAGGCTAAAGATTATTAATTAAATAAAACTGATCCAGCAATCACAAACAAAAACACTAAATAATCTAGCCCCATACCGAGAATGGCAAGCTACCTAGTACATAATAGAGAGACGTACTTCAGTCTTGACGACCTCCGTAGCTGAGAGGCTTGGCGCCGCAATTTCTCATGTCCTGGGTTCGATTCCCGGTCGGGTCAATGTAGAAAACGATCTTTTCTATACTGTTTCGGGTCTGTGTGTTGTGGTACTGTCGTTGTCTGATTTCTGTAACACAAGTGCTTTGGCTATTTGCTTTAAGATGAAAGAAATGTATGTGATGAATGTCGTGCCTATCACACAAACACTTGCCCCTTGCTGGATTCGAACCCAGACCCTGTAGTCCGGAGCACGATCCGATAAACAACAAGAAACTCTGCCAAACTTTTCACCGCCTGCTTTAAGTCCATAGGTACCTAAGTACCTAGTTAGAAAAAATATATCTATTGCACACCACCTAAAAAAAATTTTGAATTATAAGATATTGTTATAGTTAGTATTTACCTTTTTTTTTCAATATGGCTTACATAAATAAACCTGAAGATTTTGTGCTGATTTGAGTCATCATTTTACACTAGGTATTTCTACTTAAAATGCATAACTCTATCCGAAATAGTCAAGCGTGAACGGCTGGGAATGTTGGCACACTGCACTATATTTTTCGTTTCACCTCAACGCTGCTTGTGAGGTAAAATTTTCTAGGTTCCTTTAGGAAATACCGAACCCTTATTCTTAAAAATCTCTACCGAATGCAGTTACAACTTGGTTTATGCTTTTTTTTTGTCGGTAGGAATAGTTAGATGTTATTTGTCAATTACATAATTTGCGCCTACGATTTCACGATTCGGCCACGATTTCTGTCTAGAAAACAGACTATGCAAATCACATTATTATAATTCTTAAAAAACTCTCTTTAACTCTATAGTAATTATCAGTACAACTTCAAGGCAGACAAGGACTGCCCGATTTTCCAATCGGCAGATAACTTTTATTCGAAGAATAATATTGACGTGTTGAAACTTTCTATACAAAAACTGTCAGCATGTCTAATTTATTCTTCAAATAAAAGTTATTTAGCTACTGAAAAATCGACCCTAAATGGACTTAAAAAAACAACTAATAAGCAGACATATTATCCGTGCTGAAAACCTATGGCACCAGTATTCCACTCATTTGTAAAAGCTGTTTCTAGGCCTGTCTAGATCCATTGTGTTATGTTCCGACTTACTCTTGACCTTTTTTGGATATTTTCGCGTTACTTTTGAGAGCGGATCTTTCTAAGAAAGCTCTTTGAAAATAAATTCTTCCAGAACTCTGTAAAGTCGGGAAATGTTCTAGCTTTTGTTATTTTGATAAAGTTTGTTATATCTTCATTTTGACCATTTACGAGTAGGTACTTAAAAAACCGACTTATTTCGCTGAACTTCTCTCTCAAGTGTTACTCCTTTATGTATTGTAAACATCTTAAACAATTATGTAATTAAAAGAGCAAACATTTAGGCGATCTTGTGATTATGTGAATCATGGCTTTGAAGTAAAAAACCAATGTTTTAACAACCGTCCTGGCTTGGCATGGCTTGGCATAATATGGCGTGGCTTCAACATAATAATACAAATACAAATATTGGACAACATCACATACATTGCTCTGATCCTATGATAAGTAGCTTAAGCACTTGTGTTACAGAAATCAGAAACAACGACGGTACCACAACACCCAGATCCGAGACAATACAGTAAAGTATTTTTTTTTACATTGACCGACCGGGAATCGAACCCGGGACCTCAGAGATAGCGACACCAAGTCCGGTATGCTCGCCTCGGCAACGGAGGTCGTCAAATAATATGGACTTTATAATCTACCTTGCTCAAACTTACTTCTTGTAAATGTAATTCCTTTGGATACCAAGCACATAATCCATAGGTCACATTCCACATTGAGTTTTTCATATTCTTTTTGTTAACAAGTCAGTATAGTTTATTTGCATTTTTTGATCCAAGGAGTAAGTCGAGTCCCTGAAGCGAGGGTAGGACAAATTTATTATTTCGGGATGGTTCTAGCTGCTAGAATCTGTAAAAAACTACTTTTACTTTCAGACTTCTAATGCAAACAAATGTCATCGACTTCGCCGCCATGTTGGTACTAATTAATTTTTGCACCTCAGTGAGGTCGACTCTTAAGGGCCTCACGTCGAGGGTGCTCGCTGTAATAGCAGTGGGTCAGTATGGTGCGCCCTGGTTTTTGCAAGTGCCATTCATAGCTAGTGTTTGATAGTCAGTTCTATTATTTTGGGTAACTATTTTGTGAATATTTGAAGTCATGACAGGCCTCCATGCAAAAAGCATTATTTTCCCCAATTTTTGCTCCCTAAAGACGCAGCGATTGTCGTAACATCCACTTTTCATAGCGAGCTATTATTAATAATAATAAAAATTGTTTCCACAATCACGCCAATTGGCTAGCCCAAAACTAAGCAAAGCTTGTACTATGCGACTAGATAACGGATAAACATACTTAAATACTTTTAAAAACATCCATGACTAAGATTAAAATGCTCGAACTCATCACACAAACATTTGCCCCTTGCTGGATTCGAATTCGCGACCGCTTAGTCTGGCGTGCGAACCACTACACCAGACGGTGGTCAAATTATGAACCATATTTTAATTAGTTTTCGTGCGATATTAGTACCAACATGCGTCGAGTCGAGGCACTACTCCCCTTAATTTTTGTGGTCGAGTTGTAATCCAAACTCGACTAAACTTACGTAGTCCAAATAAGGCTTTACAGTATCATGTGGTTTTTAATATTATTTTAATATTGTAGTGTACGTTAACATTAAGAACTGCGCAAGATTTAAAGAAACCTTATTAGGCTCTGCAGTCTTTCTTACCCAGCAAACCCAATTCGCATCCAAAACGAAATCTGCAATACAAATTCCCCATCCAATTTTAGACTAAAAAAACTAGCAACTAGACTGCGCTTACTTCAAATGGATTTTAATATTCTATCTTCAATTCACGTTCAGAATATCAAAGTTACACTTTCCAATTCTTATTTCATTGTTAAATACGTGTACAATAAAATGGTGGAAAAGCTAAGCGGTGCTGCAGAGAAATCACGATTTACCTACGTGACTTACGATAGTTCTTGTCAGGCAGTAGCGTTGTCATAAGCGGAGCGAGCTAAGCGGATTTAAAAAAACCTTTTTAATTCATCATCGGGTCAGTGCACTATTGCAGTCCACTGCTGGACGTAAGCCTCCCTCAAAGAGCGCCACAGAGCACGATATTAAATTAGCTTGTAACTATGTGCAAAATAATCTTGAAGGTCAATATTAACCTACTGCTAATTTTCGTATTGATTTAAAACTATGTCTGTATGTCTAATCCAGATGACAATACAATAATTCAATACCACTGTGATAATTCGATGCTGAAGCCAGCAGGTAAATAGTGTAACACTTCACTAGTGGCGAAACTTTCTGACTACAAGTAAAACGAATTTAGGCTCATTTAATTCGTATTCAAGAGTCCCATATAAAAAAGGTTTTATAACGTTTTAATTTTTATTTGTTAATATAATTGTAAATTTTAAATTATTTCTCTTGACGTCATCTTACCATTTTCGTTAAATCCCTTATTAGTTGAATTAATATTTCTATTGTGGCTGATTGCTAGACAATGGGTTATGAACAATTCTGGCGGATAAATCATCACCTTTCGTAACATACATGACGTCACGTCAGTAGCAACGTAAAAACTCTGCGTTCTTTTCTACCTATCTGATGTTATCATAGAAAGGAGTTTTCACATATAAAAACATCCGATAGCTGTATTTTAGATTGGTTTATTCATTTTTAAACAAATGTCTTGTAATTCCTCTTGCACGTAGGTTCCCACTGTCTGCCGAACCCGATTCTCGGCTATTCTTTTTGAAGATACTTTTGTTTACGTCATTCTTAAGGTACCGTCATTCGGATCGGTGATCGGGAAGATCCAAATGGTACCTTTACTTTTTGGGACTAACCCGACTTGGTTGATATAATACTACTCTTTAAGCATAAATCTTTACAAAATCGCTCTGCTTATGCACCAAGCCCCCAACGCTAGCTAAGATGCAACGAAGCTCCAAGTTTCAGTCTGTTTGTTTTCCCCACTTTAATACTGCCGTTGTTTTATACTTAGTTTGTTTTAAAAATTAAATTCTTATCATCACAGCCCATTGTGAAAGAAACGAGATGGTATTATCTGTTGTTCGAAAAGAGAAATATAGTATGTTCATCTAGACTTAAGGGGTAGCAAGGGAGGTAGGAGAGCAAGGTATCCGACCAGTGCGTCCTACCAGTGCAAGAGATGATCTACGGAGCTGAAACATGGAACATGACAGTAAAGCTGGCCCACCGACTTCGTCGTTATTACAATAATATTTAGGAAAATATATTTTAAGTACTTGGAATTAACGGCAAACAAAATCATCTTTTCAATTTTGTATTTTATTCCGAAAAGCAATTTCACACTTTGTTCATAGCATGTCTGCTAGTAATTTAAAATAAAACTTCAAATAAAATATAATCCCCTGACGCGAAGGACGCTTAGATCAAAACATTACTATGTAATATTACTTGTAATACTTAAAGTTTTAGGGCCAAAAAACAAATAGTTACATTATAATGTTGTTTATTATGTCGGGAGGTATTTTAAATTGTTTTTTTTTTCATCGACTCGATCTTACTGAGGTAAGAGATGCTGAGATAGCTTGGCAAGGACTCTGTCCCAACGAGGACATCCCAAAGGAACGTCACATTCAAAAACTCTGGGATGTCCCACTGGCGAGAGAGTCCTATAAATTCCTGGTCCAAAATTCCTTCAGTGACTGTTATCGCGCTAGGCTCTTAGCAGTTTCTTGCAAAGAATCCGGACACTGGCTTTATGCACTCCCATCAAAAAACCTTGGCACACTACTAGACAATGAATCATTTCGGGTGTGTGTGGGCTTGCGTATCGGGGCTCCAGTTTGCGAGCCACATCCGTGTCCCTGTGGCAAGGAGGTAGACAGATTCGGTCTTCATGGTCTCTGTTGTCAGCAAAGTGCTGGACGTCTTGCCCGACACGCTGCACTCAATGACGCCATCAGAAGAGCTCTTGCCAGCATCAACGTTCCTTCCACGCTGGAACCTCGTGGGTTGGTCCGTGATGACGGCAAGAGACCTGATGGTCTTACGCTGATTCCCTGGGAGAGGGGTCGGGCTTTAGTATGGGACGCAACTTGTGTTGATACCTTGGCCCCTTCTCACCTCAGGGAATCAGCTGTAAAAGCAGGGGCTGCAGCAGAGTCAACAGAAAATGCCAAGCGGCGCAAATACGAGTCTCTTGCAAGTGACTATGTGTTTGCGCCATTTGGTGTAGAGACGTTTGGACCGTGGGGACCGAACGCTAAATTACTTTTTGGCAAAATAGCACCAAAATTGATTTTTATTTCGGAAAATAAAAAAGCTGGTTCGTTCCTCGCACAAAGGCTTAGTTTAGCAATTCAGCGAGGAAACGCTGCCAGTATCCTCGCCTCTATGCCTCACGGACACGCCTTTATTTTTGAGTAGGTAGTTTATAGTTTAGGTTAAGTTAGTTTATTTAAAGTATTTATTTTATTAATTCTATCATTTAATATGTGTATTTTATATGAATGTATCAATAAAGTCATGTTCCTTTTACTTGGTAAATTTATTCAGTTTCATTTTGGACTCCATATGTTTTTTCCAATAATTATCGGCTATATAGGTAATCAATAGATGTTCGTCACAATAAACCACCATTAAGACACCTTAACCGACTTTACGTAATTAAAGAATGGTATTACAAATTAAATTTTAGCTATTATTTTAACTACCTATCATTAATTAATCTGACATTACCGTTAGAAACAACATTAAAGGTACACGCTTTATCCAAGCGAGATCAGAGGTCAACAATAGTTGTGGCAAGACATCAAAAACGAATTCTCGACCTTAACACAACCATATAAGTTTGAATATAGTTGGGCAGGAAAATATAAGGTCTGATGCTGGTTATTGTACAAAGAAAATTAAATTTTACGATAATAGGAGCAAGGTACCTAATTGCTTGACCCTTAGCATTTCGCAGTGGCCAACATGTTGTACTAAAAGTCAGGTTTTGATGAACACAGCATTTTCTTTCGGGTTCAAAATGGTGATAAAGGTTATGTTTAGTTATTACGAGGTGTAATAACATAGACCCTTAACTGCGGACCTAAAAACAAATTTATTAGTTCATTCTCATAAGTGGTCTCGGGTCTCATTGAGCACATTCCCTACATAGTAGAAATGTCATATGATTTGTTCGACAAATCCGCCATTTTTAAATCTGTATCTTTCTGTATGGGCGAGGGTTGACAGCACTAGTCATTTCATATTAAATTTAAGTGAAAACTCGCTGACTAGTTTCGGGGAAAGATGGTTCCTATTGCTGCTCTATAGGGTATTAGTTCGATGGGTCTGGGTGATGTGGTACTGTCGTCGTTTCTGATTGCTATAACACAAGTGCCTTAGCTGCTTACGTGTCGTCTACTCATTAAAATCCAAGCGGTCTCATGAGACCGCATAACAACGGAATTTCTATTGTGTTTATCTATCTCGATTACGGATGCTTGGCGATTTGACAACGTGATGTTTTTGTCAACTTTTCAACCCTTTCCCCCTGGTGATACATTTTGAGGTTTAAGATTAACTTCCCCCTCCCCTCCAAATCACGTGTATTTTTATACCAACTAAATATTTTTGAAAAGAAGCAAATCTGCATTGCAAGATTTTTTAAATTACCCACTCGAAAATCAAACCGGCTAAAATACTCAAAACTGACACCATGAACTTTTATAGCATTAATCGATATATATGCGTGGTATATGCTCGATGGGTCTGGGTGTTGTGGTATTGTCGTTGTCTCTTATTTCTATAACACAAGTGCCTTCGCTATTCAAGATCGTCTATTAACCACGTGATGTTTTTTAACCACCTTTTAACCCTTTCCCTCTGGTGATACATGGTGAGGTTTTAGACTAAACCCCTCCCCCCCCCCAAAATCACGTGTATTTTTTTATACCAACTAAATATTTTTTTAAATACTGCCTCCCACTCGAGAATCAAACTGGCTAAAATACTCAAAACTGACACCACGTACTTTTATGACATCAATCGATAGGTTTAATCATGCAGATCAGACATGGTTAATTAAATAAAAGGAAAACCATAAAACCTACAACATATACAAAACCTCTTTTCTGCAGTCGCCTAAAATCAACGGTACCCTAAAATAACTCTTTTCTGCAATCACCTTACCTTAAAAATCATTTCAAAATAGCGTTATTAATATCCGTACTCATTAAACAAGCAAACATTAAATTTTTACATTACTCGACTCGAGTCTGGGTGTTCATCAATCATTGTTTGCAATACCTTTCCCAATAAGTTAGGTAAGCTGTAACAAATCATATAATCGCATTACAATACTGACAGACAGACAGGCCGTTGCGCACATTTTACATTAGCATGCATAATAGAAAGGTCAAGTATGTAGGGTATTTAAATATTACTAATATTATAAATGCGAAAATATAAATAGATGTGTCGGTGCCGTGTGGCCGTAAAGAATACACTTCCCCACCGCCAACAGGAGGCGTGTCGTAAGAGGTGACTAATTCCTGTAGCACGAGACGGGCAGCAGCGTCTGAATGCGAAAACTGCGCTCGCCAACCCGCCTGCCAAGCGTGGTGAGTATTGGCAATCCCCCCCAATGAAAGTCATTGGGGGAGGTCTATGTTCAGCAGTGGAATTTCTGTGGCTGTAATGATGAATAGATGTTTGTTATTCTATCACGCCAGAACGGCGTAACGAATCTGAATGAAATCTGGTACAGAAATAAATTATACACAAAATTATATACAAAAGAAATGTCTTCATCTTTATGCCAAATGTTCAATCAGCTGTTACGATTTATTTTATTCTATACTATAGACGCTTTTTTATGATTTCAGTGTTGGTCCCATACAAAAATTTATTGTGTTTAAACGTTAAAATCACCCCTTAAGACAGTAACGTAATCAGCGACAGCGACAGCGGCAGCGCTGTGGTAGTGATTACCAAAGATAAGCAACCTACTATGCGATTGTGAGTGGATGGGTGACCACACCGACTAGTTTTGCGAAATTTATCACAAGCATCTCCGTGCTTCGGAAGGCACAAAGTTGGTGCCGGCTAATGTCGCTTGATACTAGTCGTAAAGCCTAGTCAGAGACCTTAAAGCGGCTTGATTACATTTGACAGTAAGGTTTAGTCAATTACCTTACAACCTCTCCTCCAATCATCACTGTGCCCACGTGGTGGAGTAAGGCCCAAACTACCTCATAGTTGAGGTGAGGCCTAGCCCCGCAGTGGGACGTATTAGGCATACTTTGAAAAATTACTTGTTTAAATTTTTATACAATTTAAACATTGACTTATTTATCACAAACATGCAAATTACAAAGCCCTTCCTAAAAACTCCTATTTAAGGCTAACATTAATTAAAGCAAATAGATTCAATTAAGATATATTTTAATTAACAAAGCGGCTGGCTCATTTAGTTTATCAAAGACCCGAAGAGGGCTTTTTAAAAGGACCTTTTTTGGGAAATCTCTTCATTATCAGAGAGTAGTGGAAGATAATTGAGGAATACAACGGTTTTTGTGTCTTTAATGGACAAGACATATTTTTTTAAGTTCGATAGAATTTCGGGTGTTCTTTCTTTGATGTTACTCGTAGCAGCTTAACTTTTAAGTAAAATTACGTAAAATACATACATAATGTATGGATTAATTCTTCAATTTCCTCCCCATTCTACTAATTACTATACGCAGTCGTTTACTGTCCAGTCCATTCGCCTCTGGAATTCCTTACCATTAACAATCAGAAAATCCGAATCGATTGCTATTTTTAAAAATCGGCTTAAAGCACACTTTCTTTCTTCTTGACACAAACTGCCTTTATATCTTAGAATAGTACTGGTCACTGTTAGTCTCGACATCTCCTCGCATATATCAAGTAGTATGTATGTTTATTGTATGTATGTATAATTATTGTTATGTATTTATTTTATTTTATTTTTATTTATTTATTACTGTATGTATACGTTTATGCCATAAATTTATGCAATTCTATTTGTATCAGGTAAGAATTTTAAGAACTCTGCAACACCTTCCCCTTTCTTTAATGGTTGTCCTCTACCTAAAGGTTGTCTGGAAGAGATCGCTATTAGCGATAAGACCGCCTAAATTGTACATCTTTCTGTAAAAATCATGTGTATTTTACTTGTATGGTGTGCAATAAAGAGTATCTATCTATCTATCTATCTATTAAAAACTGCTTAGCTCGCAACAAAACTTGTAAAAATATTTATTTTAAATGAAGCTGGCAACAGTGAAAAAAATTGTCCCGAAGCAGTGGTAGGTTAAAAACATAATATTGGGACGTGTAAAAGTGCTGGCCTATTTGCAAAACAAATTATTTTGATTTTTACGGACTTGGCTTTCGCCGTCTCTGACCTTTCTGACTGGTGGTTGTGGTACCGTCATTGTTTCTGATTTTGATAACAAAAGTGCTTTAGCTACTAACATTAGGATAAGATTAAACTCTGTGATGTTGTCCAATATTTACGTTAAGGTTTGTCAAAAATACGAAATAAATCAAAACTCGAAAAGTACAATAAAATTCGAAACATATGGGGGTGCTCTATCTAGCTGCCTATCCCTTGCCACTTCTTTTAGACTATGTTTAATATGTTGTACATTGTATAATATGTTTTTTTTAATCGCGGCGTGCAGCACTAAGATTGCAGCAGTGATGTCACTAATGCCCCGACCATCGCTTCGCTGGAAATTGGGTATTTTTCCAATATATCGGCGGGCGCTGTGCTCGCTGCAATTTATAATCTCCTTTGTTGTCGCGCGGTTTTTAACGATTTTCGTTAGGTTTATAAATTTTAAATTAAGATTTTGTTATACTGGCAGCGTATGATAGGCTAGGTAAATGGTAGGCTGAAGTTTTTGGGATTTACGATTATAGATCTTTATTTTTTCAAGGAATACATAGTGTTCGCAACATTTAGTTTATTATAAATAAAATAAAAGAAAAAAGAAAGAAAGAAATAAAATTTTTTGTCTGTGGTCAATCACTTCTTCCAATGGTTTCGGCCCACATTGTAATCATTTTCAATGTACTAAAATAAAGCAATTATGATTAAAAGTGAAGTGTTTTATCTAGTCTACCACCTGTCTTATCACTGCCAAGGCGACACATCTACTATAGTGCAAAGACCTGCACACATAGAACACAAATATTTCAAATAAATACAGGTGATACGATGGTGCCGTGTGGGGACGGCTGTAAAGAATACACTTCCCCACCGCCAACAGGAGGTGTGTCGTAAGAAGCGACTAATTCCTGTAGCACGAGACGGGCAGCAGCGTCTGCGTGCAAAATCTTATAAAAACTGCGCTCGCCAATCCGCCTGCCAAGCGTGGCGAGTATTGGCAATCCCCCCCGATGTTGGGTCATTGGGGGAGGTCTGTGTTCAGCAGTGGACTTTCTGCTGAAGTCCTGAAGCGTAACTGGAAACTGGATTTAAGATTAGAGGTAGTAGCTCATAAGAAGCTCAAGCTTCAAGGTCGCACAGCTTGCTATGCTTAGTGTTTTCTTGCGAGATCGTTATCAGAAATGAGGAGATCCGTAAACGAAAAGTCGCTGACATAGCCCAATGGATTAGCAAGTTGAAGTGGCAGTGGGTGGGGAACATAGCACGTAGAACTGACGGCCGATGTTTGACGACGAAAGTTTCTAGAATGGAGGACATGTACCGGCAAGCGCAGCGTAGGACTTCCACCCACAAGGTGGACAGACGACCTGGTAAAGGTTGCAGGGACACGCTGGATGCAGGCTGCTTCCAACTGACCAATCTGATGATGATGAGTTGCCATCACCATATAATTTCATCATCGTCATCATCATTTCAGCCGTAGGACGTCCACTGCTGAACATGCCTCCTTCAATGACCTATCATTGAGGGGGGGATTGCCAATACTCGCCACGCTTGGCAGGCGGGTTGGCGAGCGCAGTTTTTATAAGATTTCGCACTTAGACGCTGCTGCCCGTCTAGTGCTACAGGAATTAGTCGCCTCTTACGACACGCCTCCTGTGGGCGGTGGGGAAGTGTATTCTTTAAGGCCGTCCCCACACGGCACAATATAATATAATTTAAACTTTAAAAAATCTATTATTTTAATTTCAATTAATCTCATTATTATCCCATGCAAATAAAAATAAATTCTTCTAAAAATACCTAATTAAATCCCCTAATCACCAAAACATGTCTGACATGACGTCAGAGTTCGCAAATTACCAGAACACGTTAACAAAGCGATTATTTTGATGTACTTTGGGAAGTACAAAGGGATTTTCCTCACATTTCAGAACAATAACAGTGAATACACGTGTTTTGGGTAGAGAATAGAGGGTGATGGAATAATTTTTTTAATATTCATAATATTTTTACTTGAAAAAAAATCATTTCAAGTTATTTTGTGTAAGTGGATTTTAGTTTTAGGTTAGTTTATTTTTGTTGTTAATTGGTTAATGAAACTGCACTAAATAAATCAAGATATAAATTTCAAATATTATATTGCCATTTAAAAAACCCACCGTACTTCCTAACATGGTTCATATTCGTTTTCGGACTTCGTCATCTCATAAATACCTTCAGTAATACTAACTTTATTACGTAATGCCACTACCGTTATACTTGTAATTAGATACAAAATAAATGTCCAAGAAATAAAACTTGTTATAAACATTTTTACAGATAGGTTGGGGAGACCGGGGATAATTGACAATTGACTATTTGACTGGATTGCGTTTTTCAACTAAACACGAGAAATGCAACACTTTCAAAGAGGTCAATTTTTGACAGTTAGCCAACCTATAGTCAACTAACCCCGGCCTCCTCTACCCTATAAGACGAGTCTGAAACATCACAGTGCGTTTTCTATTACTACTTGCATAATAGTAAAAGTTTCTATGGCGTAGTCATTCGACATGAGATGATGCGAAAAAGAATTCAATATTATGCCATTCACCATAATATAACTGCAAACAACACCAAAAGGACAAATAGCTTACAAACTAAAGCTGTTAACTCAAACACCCCCTTAGTTGGGCAATAAGTGCGCGAGGGGGGGGAGGAGGGTAGTAATGAAAAATGTTTCGGCGACACTCCCGCAATATCTGTCCCGCAACTTTATATTGGAGTTTTGTTCTACATACGTCAGTCTTCTGCTAACGTCTTATGAGTTGCGAAGGTCCGGTAACTTTGGTACTGTAAATACTGGGCGTTAATGAAATTGTACTTACCACGGTCGTATGTTCAAACCCCGTTTTTTTAAATCTACTTGGTGTACATAAGAATAGATTAATCTGTAAAACATTTAATCAGGTGCATATAACTTTTTTATTTAAAAAAAAAACCCTCGATACATATTTTTCGTGGTACCGCGTTTATTTTAATGGAGCATCTAAAAAAAATACGATTTTGATGTAGCTCCCATAGTAAAAGTTGTTGTGTTTGAAAACAACCTGTATAACTGCCATGTGTCATTGTCACCCTAAATAACATGATATGTAGGTTGATTTACTCATAAAAAAGTAAAGAAAGCCAGTGTACGTCCCACTGCTGGGCACAGGCCTCCAGTACAAACTCCACCACGCGGGCCCAGTGCGGTACGGTGTTGTAAGACCTGTCAGATGTAATAGGCTATTTTACCTTTTACTAAAATTTACTTAATTAATAATTTAGTTTGATAGTTTTCACCATATGGAACCGAAACATATCGGTAGTTACTAAAAATAGTACATGATTACTGTAAAATGTTATATTTTTTCGGTATTTTACATTGTCAAAAACGCCGGCCACAATGACAGGCACGTCACCATTGAGTAACTTTGTTCTAGAACTGATATACCAAAGCTGGATTTTGCGCTACGCTCGCACTAAGTATGAGTAGAGTAGCAGCGAGCGACTGTCGACGAAGGTTTTTTAACATGCCCGTTCTAGTACTTTATACCTCAATGGATATTTAAAGGTGCGTGACGTCACAAACAAGTACATCATGGCCGACGGCGTTTTCGTAGGCTTATAAAAACGTAAAGAATGAATTACTATTTTTGATTATATTCAAAGGTTTAAAATTGAAATAAAATTGTTGACGCTTTATTTGAATATAATACCAACAATAATAACTCTATTTCAGAAAACAGTCAAATAGCCTATTCTATCCTAAGCCCTCTCTGATGACTACTAGGTTTTACGATTAAGTATCAAGCGATATTAGCAGGTACCAACTTTTAACTTGCTTGCTGAGTTGCTTGTGACAAATATCGCAATATGATTGGAATGGTCACCCATCCACTCACAACAGCGGCGTAGGTTGCTTAACTTTGGCAATCACTTCCAAAGCACTGCTGCTACTAAGCTGCAAGCACGTCACCTGTGTATGTAAAATACCTAATTACTAAAAAGTGATCAGACTCCTAACGTTTGCAAGTAATTTGATCGGTGTCATAGTTAGTGTAGGTTGATGTTAGAGCTTCTTAGCATGCATGTTACCCTGGTACTTCTGAACTAGGTGTTAGGTAATTTGAACTAAAGTTACTGTGAAGTCAATTAAGTATCAAGTGTGTTTCAAGATACATACTGAGTTGTTAGGTTAAAGATAGATAGATAGATACTATTAAATGCACAACACACAAAGTAAGATACAGGAAATACATTAAGGCGAGGCGTGGTTTTCAAAGCTTACTACTTAAACCCAAATTGTCAGAAACATAATTAAAAAACATGCTAAGAATTGTCAAAACCTACACAACATTATGAGCATACCATTTGTTTCTAGTACTAGTATTTCAGAAGAAATTGAAAAAAAAATATTTAAAAAAATAGAGACGCTAATTCTCTATCTTCTTTGTAACCGCTAGAGCGATTTAATTATTTTATACGTCTATATTGATATGCCAACATGGTAGCTATAAATTGAGCATAGGATTTTTTAATCGAACAATTATACTCTCGACCTCAGAAGCATAAGGTCTGATGTGTGCAAGGTTTTCAATCACACATCACGTCCATGCGAAAAGTATTATTTTCACCAATTTTCACTACCTAAAGACGCAGCGACTATCGTAACTGCCACGTTTCACTGCGTGCTGTTATTTGTATTAATACGTGTCGAGTCGCTAATTTAGGGGCACTACTCGCCTTAAGAACTTAACTGTAACTTTTAAGTTACAGTCCGTCCGTACCGTCTTTTAAGACGGTCTCACCGCTAGAAGCGAACTCTTCCAGACAAATTTTAAGTAGAGAACAGTTTAATTGTATTAGACGGTAAAAAGATGGTCGAAAGACTATCTATCTATATAAACATAAAAATTGTTTCTACTTATGTCCGTTTAGACTTTGAAACCAACCAACCGATGTGCCCCAAACTGGCTTCATTGAAAGGCAATAATGAGAAGATGGTTGGGAGGCCACTAAAACAATGCATCGGTCCTTCCATGAAGTCGATTTTCGACTTTTCCCATACAACATTTTTCAACCATACATTATGTTTTTTTTTTAGTGAAGTAGCACACAGGCTGGGTATCCGCTAATCTTATATATATAAAACAAAGTCCAATTATAAGTCAAGAATGGATGGGCTGATTTTTATGATTTATGATTTTTTGGATTTGTCTCCGTCCCGAATAGCAGAATAACTATTACTAAAACATCGAAGAATTCACGAAAAAACGAGGCGGTACGAAGTTCGCCGGGACGGCTAGTATAAAATGAAAATTAATAATTATTTATTTATACATCGTACCAACACGACACCCCAATAAATCTAAAACAAAGAAAGTAATTAAAAACTCAAACATGGTGCGAACTCCACAGTATTAGGCATAATTAAATATTTCAATTGGAGACATATTTATTGTTGTTCCGAGAATTTGGTAGATTCAATTTCTCAAATTGAAAATGTTTATGGTTTGGCATAAGTATATTCTTTATAGATAGATAGATAGATACTCTTTATTACAAACTACACAAAAAAAACAGTACAGGGAAACAATAAATTGAGAATGGTACAATTTAGGCGGTCTTATCGCTAAGAGCGATCTCTTCCAGACAACCTTCAGGTAGAGGAAAGAAAAAAAAAATTTTATAGTATCTGTGGATACAGGGTGGTCCTGGGAGTATAGGTCAAAACGCATTGACTATTATTTAAAGAACGTTTCCTACATTTTAAAAAAAAATTAAGTCATAAAACAAAAGTAGTTTACCATGATGTAATATTATATGTGGTTAAAAGGTTGTTCTGTATTTACGAGACATTTTAATCCCGTAATGTGATACAGTCGTTGTGTTTGATTTCATCTTACTCTAGCCGATTACCTTAGGATCAGAGCAATGTATGTGACGTAGTCAAATATTTATTTATTTTTATAATATTAGCAGCACTAACTAGCGATATCCAATTATATCAGTATAAAATGTTAGAACAAGTAATAAATTCAACGGTGTACCTCGGCACAGCAAACTAAATGTAGTTACAAGTTACCTTGTTAAATCGTCACGCCGACTGCGCTTTAGGACTCGCGAGACACTCAGAGCCAAAGCACAGAATAAATAATAGTTATGGGTATCAGAAGTTAAGCTTCCTACAACTTGACGACCTGTGTAGCCAAGAGGCGAACATACCGGACTTGTGTCGCTATCTGTTAGGTCCCGGGATCAATTCCTGGTCGGTTAATGTAATAAAAAAACTATATTGTCTCGGGTCTGGGTGTTATGGAACCGTGGCTACTTCTGATTTCTATAACACAAATACTCTAGCTCCTTATCTTAGGATCAACAGTGAATGTGATATTATCTTATATGAAAAGGGCTATGCTCGTTGTTTCTTTGCAAGATCGAATTAGAAATTAGGAGATCCGTAAACGAACGAAAGTCGCTGCCATAACCCGACGGATTAGCAAACTGAAGTGATAGTAGACGGGACACATGCCACGTAGAACTGATTGTCGATGGGGCAGATAGGTTCTCGAATGGAAGCCACGTAACGGCAAGCGCAGCGTAGGAAGTCCACCCGGAAGGTGGATAGACGACCTGGTAAAGGTTGCAGGAAGCCGCTGGATAAATAAGTAATAGACAACATCCCATACCGTAGCCAAAGCATTTGGATGCAGGCCGCTTCCAACCGGTCAATCTGGAAGTCACTGGGGAAGCTTATGTTCAGCAGAGTATGTCCTATGGCTGAAATGATGATGATGATCAAAATTTTTATTTTTTTTCTCTGTCTGAAAGGCAAAAAAAGTAATGTGCATATTTATCTTACTCTCATCCCTAATTGTTTTTTTTAGTAAGCCCAAATAAATTCATTTCAATGCTAATAAAAAGTCAATCACAAACATGTGCTCCCTAGGATCAATGACACATAAATAAAAATTAATGTCACCACGTTCAAACGAATTAAAAACCCATTTTTTACAATCGAACTCCGACCGTGGACAGTAATCATTTATGTAACACAGCGATGGTCATGTCATATTGAATTCATTTCCTTGCAAGTTTTCTCTTCTCTTTCCTCAGTGCTGAGGGACGAGATTGCTCAGATAGAGTATCTTAAAACTGTAAAAGAATGATTAGACATTTACAATTTGTCATAGTTAATTATAGATACTCGTCCGCGAAATTTTCGGACGATAAGTTTCTGCAACCATCCAGCACACATCAGTTTATTTGTATTATATATAGAAGGTTTTTTTATATATTTCGATGTTGTTTTTATATTAATGGTCGTTGCATTTGATCCAGAGACTGTGATACCAGTTTGCGGATCCAATACCAACGTAAATCCTGCGCGTTTACTTGTAAATATAGATTTTCGAAAATATATGTCAGTGCACCCTTAGGACGTTTCAGTAGAATATATCCAGCCAATTTTATGATTTATAGGTCCACTAAATACGTACTAGTTTTTACCCGCGTGGTATTTACAACTGAGCAGTTACGGTAATTAGCACCATCTATATTGAAATCTATCTCGCATACATGAAAAATGATTTTAGAAAAAATTTCGGGATATAAAGTAGCAAAATGCCTATCGGAAGGGCTTATTATAATTACAAATTACAAGGATAGCACCGGAGATAACCTTCTACATCTAAACATACATAACCTTTTTATAAATATTATTAGTAGAGATAATAGATAAAATATGAAAACTGTAACCTTTATAGCAAAGGTCAAAAGCCAACTGTTTTCGTAGTGAACCATACACCCCAAAGTGGGTATAAGTCTAAAAAATGTAACTCGATAAAGTCTCGGAGATATAAAAAGTGTGTGAAAGTGGGGTCGAGTGTACTATAGGTACAGTCGGCCTCATCTCGTAACAAATGATTCAGAACTCGCGGAAGATGGATGACCGAGGTGAGACTCTGGGCCCATGTGGTGTACGGATAGCAAAAATGCGATTGTGATTAAAAATCCTTTTTTATTTTTTCTTGATATACGTTAACGTTCATGTTAAAACGAAACTAACTACGTCCTTAACTAAATTTAAAAAAGAAAGTATTTTTTGTTGCTATGGGTGACTTGTCCACTGTATTCTAATATTCCCGATATCAACACTAACGTTACCAACTAATACAAAAATATAAATAAAAACATCAATAATTATATTTGACTAAGTATTGTTAGTTCTGATTCACACAGTTTTCTCCAACAGTCGTAGGAGGCGTCTAATTCCTATAGCACGAGTCGTGCAGAAGCGTCTGCGTGCGAAATCTTATAAAAAACTGCGTTCGCCAACCCGCTTACCAAGCGTGGCGAGTATTGTCAGCAGTGGACGTTCTATAGCTGAAACGATGATGATGATGATGATCATCCGCATTGGAATCTGTGCAAATAGGATTATGGATAGTCGATATCTATCCATAATCCTATTTTTACCTTTATTGCACATCACACAAAATAAACAAAGTACAGGAAATACATTTAGAATAGCACAATTTACGCAGTTTTATCGCTAGAAGTCATCTCTTTCAGACAACCTTTAGGTACTTAGAGGCCGGTTTAGTTAAAATTGAGAGGGGGAGGCGTTGAAGAGTTCCAAATTTTTCATAGAAAGTACAGTCATTTACAAGAATTAAAAACATTATACAATGGCAATAAACGATTATTACACATTGAAATAATTATAAGTGATTATATAATAAAGTAATTTACTTAAATTACTCAATAAACGTAACAACAAAACTGTGTAAAACTTCGTGAAGGTTAGTACGTTTTTTCCGGCACATTAAAATTTTTCGCAATATTATTACAGAAGACGCAAATAAACTAAATTTACCATGAAACATGCGTTTTATTGAGCCATTAGTAACACCGTACTTAATAATTCTTGGGAAACAAATAATGATTCAACTAATTCCTGCAAAAGAAACCAACAATCTTGTTTTTTTATATTACTGCCAAAAAAAAGGTAATGTTTTACGGCTTATGTATGTATGTGAGTCTCTTTATTCCACTATAACGACTGAACTCCTTAACCGATTTTTCTCCCGGGTGACATGGGTTATGTAATGACATAATAAAAGCAATATTTCGAATTATATACACAATAATGTGTGACATAAAGAAAAAGAGTTAGAGTGCGGTTTTGAAAGGTAATTACAAAAAATAAATACACCTTATGTTGTGCATTATGACGACGAATTGTTTCAAAAAGTAGGTAAGAAATAAAAATCAAAAATCAAAAGCACGACTGTTGATAATAAAAAGGAATTAAAAATATAAAAGTAAATTGTAATTAAAGTAGGAAATAATGTAAAACAATGGTTATACGAGTAAATATGTTTTTTTCTATAAATTAATAAAAAAAAGGCGTGAAAATATTTTGCGGACCGTACATTTTATTCAGTCTACGTCGAAAGAGGAAATCCGCTGAAAACCGAGTTCAACTCACAATCTCACTGATACACGACGAGAAAAAAATGATTTTAGAAGTTACCGCCTTTAGCGCGATGGATTTTAAACCTATTTATCATTTGGACTTTGTAGCCGGTTTTTATTTTCTGGCCGAGTTGAGATATGGCGGATTTTAATGGAGATTAATAATTATTGCCAGGAAAATGGTTTATTTTGGAATATTCGTTTAGGAATCTTCAAATTGGGGTTTGTGGACCATTTATTTCATTTTATATCAGATACCTCTCAAATATTACCGTGAGTTAGGATCACAGTACCTCTGCGTTTTCAGAATCTATTTTAGTATTGCTTGTAGCTTACTGGCGACAGTGCTTCGGTTGTGATTACCAAAGTTAAGCAGCTCTCAGTTTGGTTGTAAGTGAATGGCGGACTAATGCAAATAGTTAATTTTTCAGCAGCATCTCCGTGCTTGTAAAAGGCACGTTAAAAGTTAGTCCGAGCTAATATCGCTTAATATTATTATTTCTCTGTTCGATCACTGGTTGACTGTTAGAGAATGCTTCTTGGCATTAAGTCCGCCATTTGTACAATTATTTTTAAATGTGCAATAAAGTATAAATAAATAAATAAAAATATTAGTCGTTGCCTGGTCATAGGCCTCAGTAGGGTGGTTTGAGACATCAGTAAGGGTAAACACTTGCCTCTCACAGCGGCCCTCCAATCCGCATTATCTATGTCCTAAACTACAGTTGAGGTGAGGCCTATACTATTATATATAATTAGCTACTTAACTTTACATACATATTAGGTGAAGAATACACTTTCTCACCGCCAACAGGAGGCGAGTCGTAAGAGGCGACTAATTCCTGGAGCGTGCGAAATCTTATAAAAAAACTACGCTCGCCAACCCGCCTACCAAGCGTGGTAAGTATTGGCAATCTCCCCCGATGATAGGTCATTGGGGGAGGCCTTTATTCAGCAGTGGACCCTATGCCCGAAATAAATGACATATTAGGTACGAAATATTTGCGTCCTACACTACGTTTGCCTAGACGTGGTCTCCACTCGAGAACCCGTTTACTCCACCTTTCATCGGTTCTGCGAGAGATATGGCCGGCGCACTGTCACTTAAGATTGCTGCATTTTAGAAATATATCTATTACTTAGGTCTCTGCCGCATGACCTCGTTTCGGATATTATCCCTTTATAAGAACCCAAGCATTGCCCTTTCTATAGTTTGCTTAATCGACCTTAGGACGATGACTGGCAGTGGCTGGATGCTAAAAGCGGGAGATTGTTCCTTTGGCGCTTTTTGGGGGGGAGCTTACGTCCAGCAGTGGACAGAAATAAGCTGACACGATGATGATGATGATGAAGTGTTTTATGTAGTGTGTATTGAAGAATATGTATATTAATAAATAAATATTGGACAGCATCACATACGAGTACATTGCTTTGATCCTATGGTGAGTAGCGAAAGCACTTGGTCACAGAAATCAGAAACAACGACGGTACCAAACTTCCAGACCCGAGACAATATAGAAAAGATGTATATCTATTATCTATAGTTAGTTACAAGTGAAATCAGTAAAAATGTGGTAAAAACCATGCTAGATTTAAGATTAAAACAATATTAATATATTTCTTTTTCTTTTCAGGTAATGACTACTTATATTAAATGGTGGTAGCAGAACTTCAAGTAAGGATATGACAACTATTAAGAACCCAATAAAACTAAAGTTATATTTTTTTATTAAAACAAATGTGTGTGCTATTTTTCCGATTTTTTTAAAAGTTTTTGCGTTTTAGCTAAACAGGATTAAATTATTAACAGTAGACTTCCAGTATGTTCAACCTTACACTATAAATAGAATAAGTAACGATGGCAGATTAATTAACAAAGCCTTACTCCTAATTAAATGAGTAACCAATGAAGTCATACACCATTATCTTACTAATCAATCTTATCAAATTTTAAATCAACCCTTTATATAGCCTTTGAAATTGACTGACGAAATTCTAATTTCATTTTCCATACTAAACCATCCCTCAATTTTCGCAACACATCTTACTTAAACTAATTATTTAACTACCTACTTTAATACCATGCTATAAGGTTGAAAATCCTTAAGTAATTAATATAGGGTTGTCACAACAAACTTTGTATTTGTTTATGACAGGTACAAGAACCCTTTGACAGTAATATTCTGGTTTTGATGGGTGCGTAAAACCCTCAAGCACTATCAGGGCCCTGTAGGGTTAATTAAACAAGGTATTGTCACATTTATTGTACCACTATATGTGGACGAATATCAGGGCACTATTGTTATAATTGTCGGGTTTGAATTGCCGAATAACGCTTGTTTAAATTGTTGATAAATAATTAATATAAAATGAACTTATTTTATCTTAAAAATAAATTATTATCTTCCTTGTAACTAGCTCTAAATGACTAATGAAATCTAAGAACTAATTTCTAACTTTTACATCGTATATACTTTTTTTCAGAAGTGAATTAGATTCAGTAACTTTATCAATCTACTTAAAGACCAAAAAAATTTATTTTCATTTATAATAATTCATATCTGCTGTTAAAAATGGAACTCGTGGATAATTTACGACTGGTCTATTAAATTGAACCGTATGTACACTGCACTGTACACTGTATTGGCTTGGCGTCGGCGTTGTCCTATATAATCAAATAAATGATCGCAAACCTGGCGTTGTATTTTTATTGAAATTTTGAATAAACCTATTCGAAAACTACGAAAAATAAAAACAATTTATAGTAAAATAGTTTTTTAATAATGTTTACTAGACATGATTTAGAAAATTTGGAACTTCCAACGTAACCCTGTGTGTATGGGACTAGTAAAAACGAATCATGTTAGCCCAAATTTAAAGGTTTAAGAATTATACTTACCCATAGAGGGAAATCTATGATGCCACCTGACTCCATCATCAGATCAGCACCAAGATGGTGTCAAATTAATGTATTGTTATCCGAAAGACACAATGTAAGTATGTCATACTTACAAAGTTTTAATCGATACGACAGTTTAAAATAGATTACATACTACTTCCAAGATTTGATTAAATTGTTAACATTGTTAGTTACAACAAGTGAAGCCTATGATAGCATATTATTATAGCAGTTATTAAAAATACTAGTTCTTTATTTGTTGATGAAAAAAAAAAGATAACATCTAACAGACTGTCAGAGAACAAAATAAAAAATAATTCTAAACGCGGCCGAAGCCATTCCTAAAAGCCACTGTCCTCCACAGATAATATCTGAGACAAAGATAAGAGTTTTCAGTGAACTGTTTATTTCCCAATGGGGCGAAAATAGGGCGAATCTGGGACTCAATTACACCGAATTATCGTATTTTTATATGAGAACTAGCTTCCGGACGCGGCTTCGCCTCTACGCAGGCGAAGTCTTTGTTACCGACAAAATAATGCATTATTAGATAAAAGAAAAAGGTTGTAAGTAGTAAGTCAACCTTATAAGGTAGACATATGCTGTCACGGACTATTTTTTTAAACAGGAACAATTCCTTCATACATGATTTTTGCGTAACTTTAACCGCACGCAACGGAAGCTCTCTGAAGATATTTTTTTCCATTTTTGATACGTTTTTCATTGATGCTTCGCTCCTGTTGGTCGTACCATGGTGTTATAATCAGTGATCGGAATAGGTAGAGTGATTTGTTGTACTTGCGTAATGCTGTCATAATATGGACATGCCTTTTTAATGAACTGTTATCGAAAAATTTCGGGATTTCGGGATTTTATTAAATATTATTTAGGTCGTGATTTAGTAGCCATTGTATTTGAAATTAGAGGTTACGATAGCAAAGCACTTTTAAGTAGTACTTATTTTGCTATTTGTATGAGAAATTAAAAAAAAAATGGTTAACGGAAACCTATATTTAGACTTAGCTTTAGAAAGCACGTAAAGCTATCTAGCTAAAGCTAAATAGCTTTACGTGCTTACCAAAGCACGGATATCAAACACAGCCAGCTCCGAGATTCGGTGCTGTTGCTGAAAATTTCTTTACAAAAAAATCCAAGTAAATACTTTCGACCCCAGCGGATTGAACCCGGCACCTCGAGCGCAGCAGTCGCGTTAAAGTGGGAACCTCTAATCATTGCACATAGTAAAGAAGGACATAAAGGGATAGGTATAATTTATTAAAAGACTCATGTTAAATCATATTTTTATTCTTCGTCCATTACAATGTCTTCATCCACGTCATAATTTGTGAAATTAAAATAAATGACCATAATTTTTTCTATATTTTCTACTTTTAACCTGTTTCGCTTCACGTCTAAAATCCATTTGTAAGTCGAAAACGATCGTTCGACATCTACTGATGTTAAAGGCGCAAATTGGTAGTGCAGTATATTTTGGTCATTTATTTCATTTCTTTCTATTTTCTCGCTATAATACCTAAGTATTTCTAAGTCGGGATTTCGATCTATGACTTTTTCAATTTTATTTTTTACATTTTGTGATGTGCATGCATTTATTGCAGCTCTTACTTGATCAAATGCTAAAAGTGAGTCACTTATTGATAAATTATTTTTTTGTAATTCTTTTAAAGAGTGTTGAATCATACTATAATATTCTTCTATATAATTTAAATCAGTCTGCAAATTTTCGCTTTCTAATATGTTTTTCGCATTACAAATAGCTATTGCGTCAGAGCTGTTTAAATGCGATAAAACGTCCCTTATTGCATCAAAATGTTGTGCGTAATACGATGCTGCCTCTAACCAAGTGCCCCATCTTGTGATTACTGGTTGTGGAGGCAGCGGTAAGTCGGGGTACATTTCCTTCAAGAGTTGCACTCTACTCGGAGCTTTTAAGAATATCTTTTTAACATTTGCTATTAAAATATCGACATCGTGGTGTTCTAATCTTATTTGTTCAGATACACGGTGCAGAGCGTGCGCCAAACATGTAACGTGTTTCATCTCGGGTAAATAGTTTTTCAAATTTCGCCCTGCAGATATCATGTACGCTACACTGTCAGTACAGAGCATCAGAACATTAGCAACTCTTTCCTCAAAAGAATCTTGCCATAGATTTTCTAAACATTCTATTACAAATTGCGTAATTGTTTGTCCGTTAACCGCATTCAACATTTTGCAAGCAATCAAATAACGTCGACTGAAATTATTTGGATGCAGTGGTTTTATTAAAAAATGGACTATATATCGTCCTAAAAAGTCGGTTGTTTCATCTAAGGAAATCCATAGTTTCTCATTTTTATTATTTTCATAAATCGAATCGATTTTGCGCTTAAAGAATTTTTCCAAATAAACTTTTCGTAGTAGTGACTCGTCGGGAACTTTACGATCAGTACATTGACAACAGCAAACGCTGCACATATACTTTTGAAAAAATTCTTTAAACATAGGGTTTTTCATTTGAACCCACGGAATATTGCACATAATCAGGAACTTCATTAGATCAAAATAAAATTCTTCTTGAGGCCGTTTAAACTTTCCTCGATGTACTGCCCCATTGATATGTCTTTCGATGTTACTTTTAAGTATCGCTTTTATGTGGCTCTCACATTTGATACAGTAAATCGTATGACTAGCGTTGTCGTAAAGAAGCTCAGGATGATTGGCTATCCACTTCTCTACTGTTTCAGCTTTGACGTTTGCCATGCTTGACCTTTTTTCTACACAAGTTGTATTCCTAAAACAATTTCCAAATATAAAAAAACTGACAAATATACTTTACATTAAGTTATTTACACAAGCAATATGCGTGTAAATAACTTAATGTAAAGTGCGTATGTGTAAATACCTTAATAAAAATAAAAGACAAATAGATATAAAGGAACAAAACCAAACTCATTTAGGTAAATAATTAATACTAAAACTTACCAGAACAGGGGATCTCGAGTAGTAGTCTAATTCAAGAGAAGCAGATCTACTAAGTCTGTAAATCCAACCCAAAATAGTCTTCGATGTGCCCAGAAGTCAGTTAACAAGGTGACTTGTTCGTTTATGGAGATTCGAAGGCGTATCAGACCTAGAAATAGTTAAGTATTACAAAATAGACATACGTAGGTACATTAAGTTAGTACTAAAAAGGTTACTGACATACGTACAGTGTAGTTAGCACATCAGGTTACCACAAAAAGTTTAATATAACTATATGCATGGTTTTAAGTTGAAAAGAGAAATTTGATGAATTTGGATAGCCTGATGTCCTGTCTAAAACACTTTTAAATGTTCATATACGACATCCAGTAAAGACCAGCCAATTTAAAATAGGTAGGTAAATAGTATTGAAACTTACCAAAACAGTGATACTCGATTAGAGGTCCAATTCAAGGTAAGCAAATCGAAGTCAGTAAATCCAAGCCCAAATAATCGTTGAAGTTTCCAAAAATAGGTATACAACACCGAGATATAAAGTGGTGTCTCACCTAAAAAAATAGTTCATGTTAAACTATCATACGCACCATGTATTAGGATAGGAGGTAGTTAAGATTTTAGACTTTCGCGTTGTAATGTAACCAAATAAATATTTGTCGCGTTAAGTCCCAATGCATAATGTTAGGTAGGTAGTTAGTTTTAATAAGATTATTTCGTAAGCAACTCATTTTTTTATATATAAATAGTATCGAGAAAAAGCCATATTCTAATGAAATAAATAATATTAAAACTTACCAGAATAGTGACAGTTATGCAGTAGGTAGTCCGAGTCAAGAAGCAAATCCAAGTCCGTAAATCCAAGCCAAAATAGTCGTTGAAGTTTCCAGTAATTTGTACACACAACACTACACAGCAATTAATACGGGCGCACTCTAGAACTCGAAGCTAAAGAGTGAGCTGTCTTCCTTCGCTCGTTGCCAGCGCGCACGCATTGTTTCGTTAACAAATGAATGAGTCAAGTCAACCGTCGATTCTTGGTTCTGATTGGTCGTCCGGCATTATCAGGTGCGGCACGCACAAAGACTCGCTTCCCGCAGAGGCATAACGGCACGCGTCTCTCCATAATGCACCGAAGATTTATGACATCACAGGTATTCAGTCTTTGACGTCAGTATAGGCTAATGTTCAGTACATTTTACTCACACTTACTGAACTTTCAAATTAGAATATCTATGTAAAACAAATGTTTTAAATAAAGCTGGTACTTCTTTTAATATTTAACACCCCGAAAATATATCCTACTGCATTTTTCATGTAGGTAAAATAAAACGATTTTTAAATTAAAAAAATGTTCGTCTCAGACAGGACGTTCAAACAATTTTTTGTAGTTGATCGTACAGAAACATGCATGCAAAGGTAAACAATGGACACCACATAAAATTAAAGTCTGAATAATGTCGAAATCCCCGAAATCCCGGAGAATTAAAGCCCAATAGTTTCGAAATCCCGAAATCCCGAAGGTTTGTCCATATTAATATCAGCGTTTGAGGTTATTGACCCTAAATCACTCTACCTATTCCGATCACTGGTTATAATAGCCAATAGACCTTCCTTGATAAAAGGACTATCCAACACATTTTTTTAAACTTTGAATTAATAGTTCCTGATAAGCGCGTTCAACCAACCAAACAAACTCTTTAGCGTTCTAATATTAGTATAGATAACTACTAGATGGCGCTGTATGCAGTAACGTCGCGCTACAAGCTGTTCATAGACGACGTCTTAGTGTTTCGTACTCCAGACTACAAAGCCAGACCCGGGTTCAGATCCCGCAGGGTTGAAAAGTTTGTGTGATAAGCACGACCATTTTTACCTGAGTCATGGAAGTATACAGGGTTATATTTCACGGTAGTGCCAATTTTTCAGGGACCATTTAGAATCAGTAACTAAATCGATCTACGTAAAAAACAATTACTTTTTTTTTCATTTTTAATTCTTCTATTCTGCATTTGAATAATAGAATACGTAGAAAATTTACGATTACTTGATTAAATTGCACCGTATGTGCACTGCATGAGGTTCTTGTTGGAGCGGCGTCGGCGTACGCCTGTGATTTCTGATGAATGACGGCGTTTTTTAAGTATATTTTACTCCAGAAATACGACCACTTAAATTAATTACGATAAATTAGTATTTTTGTATTATTCCATAGACCTTATTTTTTAAATTTGACACTACCTTGAAATGTAACCCTGAATATGTATTTATGTTTGTCTCCATTATCTAGTCGCCACAGTACATGCTATGCTTAGTTTGGGACTAAATACTTGGTGTGATTGCTGGAACAATTTATTTATTATTCAGCTGATTTGTCCTTTTATAGTTAAGGCTAGGGCATTCGGCTGCAATTGTCGCAAGACGATTACAGCGTTTTATATATTTTAAAATATACATTTTAAGATAAAAAAAATGGTTTAAAACTACGGTCCCTGTCAATTCCCGGCTGTGTAAAATCAAATATTGGCAAAAATAATATTATTTTTATCAAACGCATGAGAAGATTGGGTCTACGAAGTATTTTTTAAATTATTTAGTTTAATTAAACATGAATGCAATTAGTTTGGTGAAAGACTCCACGTAATAATGTTTTTTGGTAAAAATTATATCATTGCTTTTTTTATTTATTTTAACCCTAAAATACTATTCGGTGTAACGTGTAGTCATTAAAAGGATCGTTCACAAGTGGCCGTGTTAGAGAAAGGAAAAAAACTTTGTTATTCCAAACAAGACTCTTACACTATTGACTTATTTTCCAAGTATTTGTTACTATTAGTTTTGGCACGAAAATAAACTAGTATTCTTGCGATGGCGTGTTTTCAATCAGAAACGAAAGCTAACCCTAATGTTGTAGTAGAAATGTTTCGAGTGCTGTTAGGATTTATTGTCTATTTTTTCCACGTAGTTTAGGTAATGGCGAAATTCGAAGAGGTCGTGGGTTTTTTTTTTTTAACAGAACTAAAGTACTCAAAAACGGTACAATAAGCCTAAATACGTCCTACTACAAGACACAGGCTTCACCTCAATAAAGGAGGTGGTCTGGGCCATTTTCTAACAAAAGGGCTCAGTATGATTTGTTAGATAGGTGTTTAAAAGCCAGTGACTAATCCTTACTGTTAGTTGTCATCAAGTCGTCTTAAGGCATCTGACTAGACTTTACTACGTGTCGTAATTTATATTATAATTTACTCGCTTGATACACGTATCAAGCGATAAAATTATAATTAGCCGAAACCAGGCACGTTAGCCTTCCGAAGCATTCAAATAATATGTTAATAAATATTTAGTAGTTAGCAACCATTATGGATTTATAACCATTATGGCCTATGGGGCAGAAAGGTTCTGGAATGGAGGCCACGTACCGGCAAGCGCAGCGTAGGACGTCCACCTACAAGGTGGTCAGACGACCTGGTAAAGGTTGCAGGAAGCCGCTGGATGCGAGCCGCTTTCAACCGGCCAATCTGGAAGTCACTGGGGGAGGCCTATGTTCAGCAGTGGACGTCCTATGGCTGAAATGATGATGATGATGATGAAGAACCATTATGAATACAAGATGTCACTTAATTCGCCTAAGAAAAAAATATGGCTACCGCGTATTAAAATTAAAACATAAATAAAAAAAGAACCTACCTTGGACCACAGTGTAAAATCTCTTAATTGATTCCCTAAAAATAACTCCCAAAAATTATTTAACACAATAACGGAATTCCGTTTTCGAATATTATGGAATGCGCCATTCCGGCGCCTCTAGATTAAAACAAAAAAAAAGCAGCTCTTAATTTGGAAAGGTTTTAAACCCCTATTTGCCGGCTGGCTGGCCGCGGGATACAGATTTCAGTTTCAGACTGTTGCGTCTAATGTAACGGGTTAGTAAACGGAAGGTTGAAAGTTAACCTGGTATTTTTTTGATTATTTTTTTCGTTTGCGTGGGTTGTAAAGACCCATGATGTAATTTAGGGTTAGATTTTTTAATCGGAGCGTTTTAAACACAGATAAATATTCTAATAGAAGAACTGTAGTGTGTGTTTGAAGAGTGACCAGCACTATCCCATTTTAGCTCGTTTCGCTTCACTTCTTAATAGCTTCAGTTCATATATTGGTTATACCTCTTATTGACAATCGATTATAGGTCAATTTGTGTGACTTAACTGTAACATAAAAAACAAAACGTTAGTAGCCAAAATGTATACTAGGCAAAGCAATAACGCATTAAAATCTGACACTCTCAGCTGTCATTACTTGAAAGTCTGCTGCATTCCTGAACTCTATTTTTTCAGAGTGCATCGCTCAGCTTTCTTAACTCAGTTTATTAATTATAATGAAGACGATGTGTGTATATAAAACCTTTTTAAAATTTTGCTCTTAAAAAGTGCGAAAACTCAAATACAAAGGCGTCAGTGAAACAGAACACTCGGTCCGATTACTCCTTTGCCATTTAAACGTCCAAAAACGATATTTGTCCTTGTTAGCTCAAAGAATTCCCGCCGTTAGCTCGACATAAAGCGACAAACGAAAATACCAAATACTCTCTTTTGGGTTGAACGACCCTTACTATCGTAACTCGGGGAAAATACAGATTCGAAATGCGAACCATTGACTTGAACTTAGTCAACAGCAGGTTAACCTACCTAAAAAGTTTAAGGTCAGTGAACCGATTTTCGAGCACGTACGTAGAAGATCAATATCAATTGAAAAAAAATTACGTTTCGTGGCAGTTGGACGTCAAAGTCAAAGACAAAAATCATTTATTCAATTCAGGACAAAATTGCCACATATGAACGTCAATAATAACATTATAGGCCCTTAGGGGGCCAGAACATGTCTCCTTATTTTTTGGGCCCTACTAGCGCTTCGAGACAAGACACAGACAATCTGGCAAGTGCTGAGAAGAAACGCCGGAACAAACTCAGTCACCACTAGCTGCCACACAAAAAATATAAATAAAAAAAAACAGGTAGGTACATCAGTTTAGTGCAGGCTGGACTGACCATACATTCTTGTCATCAAGATAGTCTTGAATTTTATAATACCCCTTAGACATCAGTGTAGTTTTGACATGCGACTTAAATTTATTAATAGGAAGTTTGGTAACATTGTGAGGTATATTATTGAAAAATTTAATACAATTTCCCAAGAATGAATTACCTGTTTTGGCCAATCTAAAGTTTGGGACTACAAGTTTGTTTTTGTTTCTGGTGTTATATGAATGAATATCACTTTTATTTATACGACGAGCTGTTGTCTGTACTTAGATCTTCTTCTACATACCGCTTTGCCCCTTTCCTAGTCGGGTCACGCTTGACCGTGATCATCATTTGATAATGATCCATCATTTCAGCCATAGGACGTCTACTGCTGAACATAGGCCTCCCCTAGTGACTTCCAGATTGGCCGATTGGAAGCGGCCTGCATCCAGCGGCTTCCTGCAACCTTTACCAGGTCGTCTGTCAACATTGTCGGACGTCTTACGCTGCGCTTGCCGGTACGTAGCCATTCATTCTAGAACCATTCTGTCCCAACCTCCGTCAGTTCTACGTGTCTCTCCCACTGCCACTTTAGCTTCGTCCGTTAGGCTCTGACTGCGATTTTGTTCGTCTACGGATCTACTCATTTCTGATTCGATCTTGCAAAAAAATACCGAGCATAGCTCTTGCGATAGCACGCTGTGCAACCTTGAACTTTCTTATGAGGCTCATAGTGAGTTACCAACACATAGTAGTCCCGAAACAAAGTAGTTTATTTAGATCTGCTTAGGAGAGGAGTTGGGGCTGCTAATTATCCCATTCTCTCGTATTGCTCTTAGTGTGTTGTGCTGTCTTGTATGTTCAAAAATGCAATGGAGGTGTATTTTGTTTGCTTTGCTTGTTAACCGACTTTATTAAAGGCCTAAATCTTTGCCTTGCTTTACTTCAAAATTTTACTAGGACCCGTTCTATTTCACGAATTACGTATTTGGTGTGATCAAAATCTTTTTTGATAAGTACTTCTAGTTCCATTAGTATTTAGAAATCGGTTTTGTTTTTAATAATCTTTTTGTAGCTTTATTTGTAGGTATGTAAACTAAGTAACTAATACACTTGACTATGTAATCAAATCTTTGAAGTCGGTTTTAACCTATTTATCACTGTCATATCGATTTGAAACTATAAGTATGTGATGACAATACAATCATTTGATACCATCGTGCTGATCTAAAGATCAAGCCAAGAGGTGTAGTGGAACTCTTTAACGGCTTCTAATAAAACCTTCGTGTAAATAAATAAGCATTAATATCTAATATTGGACCACATCATATACATTTCTCTAATCCTGTGGTAAGTAGCCAAAGCAATTGTGTTACAGAAATCAGAAACAACGACGGTACCACAACACCCAGATCCGAGACAATATACAAAAAAATCGAACCCGGGACCTTCAAGTCCGGTGCTAATGCTCGCCTTTCGGCTACGTCGGCTATCATCGTTTTTGGACTCATTTGATTCGTTTTGACATGGCAAGTCCGATACACATAAGATTTATAATACCTATTTGAACTTTATTGCACAATGCGATTGCTATTAACTTTGAAATATATGTTTTTTTTAAATAATCACACCTTTTTACTTGCTATATAAAATAAGATATATACTCTAAATAAAGACTAAAATAAGATAGATATTGAGACAGTATTGAAATTGGTATAGGAATGATAGCGATCTTTTAATACTTTGCCCAATCAAACACGTAGGTACAATCATTTACAAAACGTTTTAACTTTTTTCTGCATATTGAAAAATGTGATTAACTCTACCACAGAGCACCGTCACGCTATATTACTAAAATTCCTTTTAGGGTGTGATTCTACTCTAAAACAATAACTATCACTATAGGATCAATACTGAAATCTGATTAGCAATCTGATTAAGTAGATAGATAGATACTCTTTATTGTACACCATACAAAGAAGTTACAATTTGTGTTTACAGAAAGATGCACAATTTAGGCGGTCTTATCGCTAAAAGCGATCTCTTCCAGACAACCTTCAGGTAGAGGACAGATAAGAAGAAAGGGGAAAGTGGTGCGGAGAGCTTAGTGTAAAATTTAATATACCTAAAGGATAAATATATAAGTCCAGATAGAAATGAACATAACAATATACTTACATACATAACAATAATAATATATAATATAATATTAAATACATACAATATATATACAATATACATACATATATATACATATATATATATATACATAAAATGATATGATACATGCCAGGAAATATCGTGACCAACAATGACCAGTTGACAATATTAAAGAAGGATAGAAAATGGTTTGTATGTCGAGACGCAAGAAAATGTGCTTTAAGCCGACCTTTAAAGATATCAATCGATTCGGATTGCCTTATAGGTAAAGGTAAGGAGTTCCATAGGCGTATGGACTGCACAGTAAATGACTGAGAATAATAGTTAGTAGAATGGGGAGGAAATAAGTGTGTGGTGGGATTGTTTTTTTTGCAATTCTGATGATCCGATGATGATGATGATGATGATGGTGATGATGATGATGATGATAATGATGATGATGATATAGTAAAACTGGTCAATTTAGAAGTTACTGGATGAGGCCTATGTTCAGCAGTGGACTTCCTATGGCTGAAATGTTGATGATTATAGTAAAATGAACCCTATAAAGGAAATTAACCAATAAAATGGGACTTAATATTTTGTGGAGTTGATCTGTCGTCACGCAGAAGAAGTAAGAATTGAACTATTTGGCATTGAACGCAGTCGTGCCCCCCTAGAATGACTACCAAAACACGATATGATATGATATAGTGATTTATCGACACCAACGGTTCGACGACCTCCGTAGCCGAGAGGCGAGCATACCGGACTTGGTGTCGCTATCTCTGAAGTTCCGGGTTCGATTCCCGGTCGGGTCAATGTAGAAAAATAACTTTTCTATATTGCCTCGGGTCTGGGTGTTGTGGTACCGTCGTTGTTTCTGATTTCTGTAATACAAGTGATTTGGCTACTTACCACAGGATCAGAGCAATGTATGCGATGTTGTCCAATATTTTAAAAAAAAAAAACGATAATTTTATTCAAAAATATGACATATAGGCCTAGCCTAGTATATACGCCATGTTGATTTTTTATTGAAACAGCGATCGTAACATGTTATGCAATCGCACGGCGATTCAACATGACGGCTTTATCTATCATATTTTCGCAGTTGTTTTCGATAAATCGCTATATCATATCGTGCTTTGTTGATCATGCTAAGGCAGGGATGAATGTTTGGTTCACGTAATTCAAAAAATGTTGCTGGGACGTTGCCCTAAGCAAATTAATTGTCTGCGTCTCAATTCCTTTCCCCGAGACTGTAAAAATTTTTCGTTGTCTGTTGTCTGCGCGTGTTAGATTATTGGCCATAGTTTAATTTGTTGATAGGTAAATTGATGAAACTGAAAAGCAATACTTTCGAGAATAGCTCTGTTTAATTTATTTTATGGTTATTGTAATTTATTTTTTCTGGGAACAAACTATTTGAGATATTCTTTAATAATATGTAAAACGAACGAATTCTTAGTAAAAACAATACAAAAATCATCTTTTTAATACTTGGGAATAAAAACTATTAAAATACTTAAAATAAATCCCAGCTGACACTACAATTTTCACATGATTTCATAGAACACATTTTGTCATCAAATATTTATTTTTCATCCTTGGAATTTTCAATATGTTTTGGCTCCAAATTGACCCCTATTACTCAGACTCCACTGTCTCTATGTCCGTCTGTCACAGGGCTGTATTTTTTAACTATAATAGATTACTTGAGATTTTCACATCTTGTGACTATATTGTTTGTAGCCCACAAACAATAAAAAAATTAAGAGTAAAATATCGTGTTTACCGGTCGATGTTTTTTCATCATCACCATTTCAGCCACAGGACGTCCACTGCTAAACTTAGGCCTCCCCCAGTGCCTTCCAGATTGGCCAGTTTGAAGCAGCCTGCGGCGGCTTCCCGCTACATTTACAGGTTCGTCTGCTTGACCTAATTTATTAAGCCATGAGGTAATACGTATAGACGTCTTAGTAATACAACTATTACGCATACTCTTAGTAAGATAAAAAATCATAAAAACCAGCCAAGCATGAGTCGCTTTTTTGTATGTTATATGCCCCTGTATGGCGCTGTTCCTGCGCCATACAGGGGCTTCTATTTAAAAAAGATGTACTAGTCTTAACCCGTATGGTTTCACGGAACCCTACATATGTGAGTCTGACTCGCAATTGGCCGGTTTTTATTGTACTTATTTGTGTAGCCATATCTAAAAGACCGTGGCACACATTCTCCCACTTATTACAGGCAACACTTCGTTCCCGGAATGTTTGTAATTACAGGCGTAAGAGCCTTTTCATCTCACTCCAGACTACTCCAGAGTGACGGAAAGGTGCTCGTGTTAGAGCTTACGAAAGTGTTTCTGGAATGGGACTGTCTGGTTTTAAGTTTTTAGTCTAGTAAACAATTTGCTAAAGTTCTTAATGTGTTAATTAATCATTAGTTTTAAGCAGCTATCTGCCTTGCGTACTTTGTTTGTTCAGTTTGTCAATAAATAAATTGTTTTTTTTACAATTTCCTTAATTTCGGCCTGTTATGAGGTTTCGACACAATAGGCTAATTTCCTGGGTCTATAACAGATTATTCTATTTAGTCCGTCAGTTATATTATCAAAAAATATTGGACCCATATTTTGTCTTTTGTCAATCAAACAAAAAATGACGAAGATAAAGCGCATCAAAGTGAGCACGTGACGTCACGCCTTGCTAAAAAGTGTCGCAAGGCGTGACGTTACGCGGAACTTTAACGGACTATGTTCATCAATTTTTTGTTTGATTGAGAAAAGCAAAAATACGTGTCCAATGTTTTCTGTTAATCCAACTGACGGACTAACTATATTTTTTTAGGAAACTAGCCCATTACCAACAATTGGCGGTACGAGTAGATAAAAAAAGGAATTTGAAGAAGTAGGATATGGAAGGCAGAGAATTAAGATTTGTTGCGCTGTTAACATATGTCTAATTGTGGAAATTCAAAGGCTGATTTAATTAAATTTTAAATTTTTAAAAACAGCATAAAAAACTCCTAACACTCAACTTCGCGACTGTACTTCACACGCGCGCAAAAAAGCGCCACTGCGGTAGCGTTTCGCTAATTCCGCAAAAAGCAATAACAATTTGGTGGAAGCGTTTCCCAATGCGACTGCTCGCGTAAATCAAAACTGCGGTCCTGGTACAGACAACCCAGCTTGATAGACGTCGCATTTCTAAATAATTTCAGTCATAACATCACATGTGAAATAAAACCACGATATTTTCAACCAACAGTATATTCTCAGTTAATCACTTTACGTTTAAACAATTATTATTATTATTACAGCTTCCAGCTATCGGACATAGATTCGACGAGTACTCTTAACTCCACTGAGGCTCACGAAGGAAAAAAATACCAATTCTACTTTTGGCCCGACCCAAACCTCATTACCCCCACTACATTACCACTTCTCTAGTTAAACAAGTAACGACTACCGGTGTTGCCATTTTTTTTATTGTTTTAAAATATACGAAAACAAGACAAATATAAACTAAAATCATGACACATCCATTGTTCGATCCCTGAAGGAGTCTTATTCTTTGGACCCTACCCACACTTCGAGACAAACATTAAATGAAGCAAGTGCTAAGAAGTAGGTCTGAACACACTCAGCTGTTCATAATATAATATGATAAAAGTCTTATCATCTTAAATAGAGAACAGCACAAGGCACTTGAAATTCGTAACCTGCAACTTTCTTAATTTTTTCTTTCATAAGAACCTTCTCCTGTTAATAATTAATACAACAAAAAAAGAATTATCGAAATTTTTCCATCCGTTCACTTGTGATGCGATGACCAAGGGAAATAGAGTTTTTTTTTAATATAGATTATTTCTTACAATTTTAGATGAAGACTCTAAGTTGTCTGGATCTGATGCACTGGCATTGAAAAACGACGCTTTTTAAACGCCACACTTTGAGGATGAACTTTTTACAGAGTCTGATAGCATAAGTGTAATAAAGGAATTGTTTTATTCAGCTTGAAGTTGTATAACTTTATTCTGCAGCTGTTAACTGCATAAAGTTCCTTGAGTTTTCAGCCAACTTGTTTTTCTGTTTCGATTTCAGTTGATTTGTTAAATAAATATGTCATGGTCTCGAAGTAAGCAATTAACATACTTGTCTTACAAGGTACCTGACAATGTATTTTGCCAGAGGCGTCTCCCAGCACACCCAGAGCCAATTTATCAAAGATAGTTTTCTGAATTGATCTGAACCGTGGATCGAACCTGGGACTCTTTGCGTTCAAGGCAAAATTACCACTACTACACCTATCAAGTTGTCCTGGCAGCTACTTTGCAAGATGCACCTGAGAGTACTCGGTTCTGCGCTTCCGTTGAAGCTCTCAGAAGAAATATTTTTTACCGTTTTTGCAACATTTTTCAATGATACTCTGCTTTCTATTGGTCGTAGCGTAATGTTATATAGCCTAAAACCTATCACGATAAAAGGACAATCCAAAACAAAAATAATTTTTCAATTCTAATCTGTAGTTCCTAAGATTAGCGCATTCTACCAAACAAACAAACAAACTCTTAGTTTTATAATATTTATAGATATTTTAGTATAGATTATTTGATCATGATTTTGATGTACAATAACGATAGTAAAAGTTGTATCAGCAGGTATTAACGTGGACTTCTACATTCTTTTGTCTACGAAATCTTGAGTCAACTTTTCATTTAGCCAGAAAGCACACGTGCAATATCCTTGATACTCGTATCGTAGATAAATATCGAACCGTTCAGATCCAATCTATCGTGGGTCCCCGAACGCACCGAACACGATACAAATGAACGCCTTTTGTTTGAATAAACACAATATTCGGTTATGCGGTATCCGAATTCGGTTCCGTTTACGGTATAACCGCATGATAGTTCCAGCTTTGTTTAGGAATTTGGTCTTCGATACAATTGGGAATTTGATGCGTTTTAAAAAGGATTCTTGCACTAACAGTCACTATCTTGGGCTTAAAATATGAAATTGTCATCCTTGTTTTACGAGAATCAACGATTAATTTTGCTAGGGTCATCCTCCAGCCTAAGCCGACCAAATACAGCTTAAAGATCAACAACTAGAGTTTAATATCGATAAAATTGAGTAAATTTTTCGTTTCACAGAAGGTCAATGAGCTATTAACTGTACTTCAATACTATACGTATTAGGAGTTTTTAATCAAAATGCAAAAGTCTCCTCCAAACTCTTCCACCGATCTCTTTCCTACCAGAGTTTCCCAGTCCCCTGCAAGTCTGTTATTTGAGTATTTTAATTCATAACCTATGGATCCCTAAACAAAATCTTAGGTGAAAGCCAAAACATGCCTCCACATGACGCGTCCAATATAATTCGACAAGACAAATTGGAGGCGAAATAAGACTCCGGTCTCCCCTGAGAGTGCCTCGTGTGAACGAATGCCGACAGTGAACACTCGGCTTTACTTAACGATGTTTTTGGTGATTTAGAACGATATAAAACCTGTACACGGCCTTTAAGCAACCTTTTCGTAAAATACAGTCAGGATTTTGAATTCAGATGGAAAGGTAGACCAATTTCTTGCTTATACTACCTTCTTTAGGGCTGCTTGTACAGCCTTTTTACGTCAAAATATAACATTCTCGAAAGGCTTGTTTGCCACTTCAGAATGGCTTGAGAATTATATTTTGAGGAACTGGAAGACGCAGCGTGGGCACTTGGCAAGGTAGGTTGCGAGAAGTCGCTGGATAAAAAACGGCCTAGAGTACGGCTTTGGCGTTTATTATGCTGACATATGACTGCCGGTTAACCGGACAACCGGTCAAACTAGTAGAATAAAGCTTTGGGGGGAGGCCAATATTCAGCAGAGGACGTCCTATGGCTGAAATAATGATGATAACACATTTAATCCTGAATCAGGCCATTGAATAAAAATTTTTTAAAGAAAATATTTACCCTTAGTTTATATTTATTAAATCTTTCAAAGGTTTCTGATTTTATAATTATAATAAAATAAATTGGCACAATATTGTAATCAAATAAAATGCGCACTGATCGAAAATGTCCTGAATGCATCACTAATTACCAAAATGATGACACGAACGGTTCGTTAAGTTGCAACAATGACGGACTAACAACTCATTATAATTTGTGACATGTCACAGAGTAAAATTGGTGTAAGTATAGAAGGTACACAATTAAGAAATGTGTATTTCTCCAAAAATTTTTTGCAGCTTGGGCAGGTTCCACCTGTGGACGTGGATGCAAAGGGCCTACTCCTGCTCCCTGTGCCGTTCTACGGGAGGCCTATGTCCAGCTGTGGAAATCCAAAGGCCGATAATCATGACGGTGATTTGTTCATGTGGATTTAGATTCAGTGTAAATTGTGTGATCGGGTAGTCGTTTTTGTGCTGCGACTTGGCAAACGCAGCGTCTTACAAAAGACGACGATGAATAGCTGAAATCGAGCTCAGTGGCGTGCATTGAAAGAGCCGAGAGGCCATCAGTGGGCTGTTATGGGCTAAATATGATGGTGCGAACGTAATTTTTTAATGTTTTTATTTCCTTTTTTTATTGGACTGGGATCACATTTTGTTACTCAAATCTATACCTACTTTCTTTTGATCTAGTGTTCTGACGTAATATGAGGTGGTGAAGTAAATCTGAATGTGTAGGTTACGTCACGATGTTTTCCCTGACATCCTGGGACATTGTTTAAGTCTTCACATACAGGGTGTAACAAACTAAAAACCACGTTGTCGGCTGCTGATATTCAACACGCTACTTTTAATGTTTGAAGCATCTAAAAAATTTTTTTTTTTATCGCATTGTTGCATTTTATGTATATGAGCGGTTATTTGTACGATAACGATAACAATATATTTAAGAAATGTCTTTTTCTCTTGCACATCATGTTTACTCCGAAAAATCCAGATCTACGAGCTGAGATTAGATCTCATGATCTACACATGTAAGAAGACACTTCGACCACTAACCTATTAGTAGCTTAGTGGTCGAAGTCTTGTCTTGGGTTGTAAATTGTAATCACTTACTAAGGACAGTAATGTCCTTCCTGTGGGACATGTAAACTGAATTTGTTATTACAGAAAGCCCACACGGCGCGGCTTTAATGTTTTCTGCCTAAGAAAGGGCCCTGAGGCCTGCCCATACTCGTAATACGCTTTCGCTCTCCTTGTAAATTTCACGGTTGGTAGCAAACAAATTATCTTTGTAACGAGTACACTTGGATAGATAATTTGAAACACTGTTATGGCGCTCCTCCAAGGATATGAGTGGATTAAGTCTAACAAGCTATCATGTTTCAATGAACTGCGTTTACTGTCTGAGGTTTCTGATTTTTTATTCAGTGAGTTTGGTGGAGAGTAGGTGGGGGATAAAAAGAAAGTAGAAACTTCTAGGGAGGTACGATTAATAACGCTTAGAAATTAGAACATTTATTTTAATAATAAAATACGTTAAAAAGTAAAGAATTAACATCCTTGTGTTACAAGATATCAGACAATTTTGCCAGGGGCGTCTTCGAAATAATTTCGTTTTCTAAATTGACCCTAACTGGGAGTTGAACCCGGGACCCTTTGCGTTCAAGGCGAATCATTGTGCCGCTACGCAAATCGGGTCTTCATATTTGCCCGAGTCTGTGTGTGTGCTGGGGGAGTCTGAGAGACGCCCTTCGCAAAATACATTATCCGGTACCTTAAATTCCTTAGGTCTCTAAGTAACTAACTGTTTTGTGGTCAGGTAAATATTTGTTATTTACCTAGTTTTTAACCGTAACCCTGTATAAAATCTTAAAGCAATTCACATTGGAGCCTGCACACGTCCTCAAAGTGCAATATATCTCACGTTTAGTGTCACGTGGACGGTTCACCTTGAAAAGCTTTCCGGACTCCGGAGTTATCACGGATCTCCGGACCGAGTCCGGTTCCGGCCCGGTTTGATGGAGTGCCCGGCTTTTTAGGGTTAAGTCGGCTGTGATGTATTTTGGGCATTTATGAACTGAACGAGGTAAAAATGGCCGTGATTTTTCGTAACGAATGATTGAATGTTTTTTAAATGTTAGTCTTTTTTATGTTTATACGATTACTAAAAAACTAAGTTATTGGTTATAAAGAAGATTGGCGAAGATCGACCCAATAATTTACGAAGTTGGAAAAAATACTTTGACGACCTCTGTAGCCGAGAGGCGAGCATATCGGACTAGTGTCTCTATCTCTGAGGTTCCGGGTTCGATTCCGTGTCGGTCAATGTAGGAAAATAACTTTTCTATATTGTCTCTGGTCTAGGTGTTGTGGTACCGTCGTTGTTTGTGATTTCTGTAACACAAGTGCTTACTTATCATAGGATCAGAGCAATGTATGTGATGTTGTCCAATATTTATTTATTTATTTATAGCAAAAATGTTAAGTAGGATTAACAGATTACGCCTCTAAAATTTCATATTTTTAAAAGTTGGGAATCACATATCATATCACTTTAAATTTTGCGGTTTATATAACAACATGCCATTTCGGAACGAGTTTAAGTATGCTTAAATCAATTATAGACTAATTCGGAACACACTTTTGATGTAGAAAGTGGTCTGTCAAAGTCAGTTATGTCAATATCAGAGATACTTTGTTTGTATTATGTTATGCAAAAGTGTATACAAAAATATTGTTTGCAAAGTGTAGATAGCTCGTCAGGTTACTTTTGGTCTTTTAATTTTAAAGTCTTGCCTGAACCGGCTCAGTTGAGTTTTACTTACGAATTCAATTTATTTTAATGCTAATTAGACGAAACACAATAAACCATAACCTCACCATTTCATGTTTTTACTATATCTCTTGAATCCCTGCTTTAAGAGGGTAAGATCGATTAACTTTTTTGTTAGCCTTGCTTAGTTGTCCGAGAAGCAGTTAATTAATGAATGGGGAATCAAAATGTGGGTCCATAGCTCGCCATACTTCTTTACTTCTTTAAGCCTAAATAATTCGTGTTGATTGTAGAAAGAATTTATTTATTAATATGTCTCCCTGTATAAAAAACATTAGTCATATTACCAACTTATCCTCACGAGTTCTGACAGTGACACAAAAACACTAAGATAGTGAGTAGTGTCAGCAAAACAAACCTATTCCCATGTGTACCGTTCACAACACAAGCGTGCTCTGGACGGTCAGCAAAAACGACGTTCGCTATAAATCTACGCCCGTTAACAACAGTTTTGCACTTATTGCGCTGTCGGTACTGAGTTATTGAGATGTCCACCGCAAAAGTTGTTTTTCATTATAGTGTATAAAGAATGGTATTGATTGACACTGGGGTGTTAGAATCGTTTTGTTTTGGCGTTTCTGAAAACAATAAAAAAAATTTTTATAGACTTTTCACTTTGGTTTAATGTTTAATATGTCATCTTATTTCTAGATGATAAATAATATACCTGTAAATTTGATTTTGACTTAATAATTCAATCTCTAAGTAAACTATAAATTATATCTACTCAAATAACACTAATACACAGGCTAATTTTTGCCATAGTCAAAATGAAACCCTTATAGTTTCGCCATGTCCATCCGTCTGTCTGTCTGTCCACAACTTAAGCTCAGAGACTCTTAGAACTAGAAAACCGTAATTTCGCAAATTTCGAAATATTTACCGTTTTTTTTAAGGAAGTCGTCCAGTTTACTGTTTCGATTCCCGATTGGGACAATTTAAGGTACTCTGCTAAACCATGGCACCCGCTTGTTAATATTATGTTTTGCAAAAATTGTTCATACATTTTGAACCGTCCTAAATCAAGTGGACTCATTGTGGCATACCTTTTTTAAGCGTACGCCTACTCGCCTTTAGACGAAGGTCCTTAATTTGTTAAGGCTTAACTTCTGCCCGCGACTTTGTTCGTCTGTAGAGACTTCAAGATTAAGCCGAAAAATTAAACATTTGGTTTGGTATAGCCATACCAAACCAAATGTTAACATGTGGCTGTGGTGTTAACAAATGGCTAACAGTGACCACACCATGCGCGAGCTAAGCAAGCAAAGCAAGCTGTGTCGTAGCGTTGGTGAAACGCCAGAGAAAAACTTAGGGAAAAAAATAAGATTTCGAGTTTTGACAGTTTCCACTAGTCAAAATTGGATTTGAGTTGACCGGTTATGAGTTATGACTGTAACAATTATGAATCTAAAATGGTCCTTCTAAGCTTCACTAGTATTTTATTATCTACTTAAAATCCCTTAAAATGTTTTCAGTAGATTCGAAGTTCAATTGTTGATCCAGTACTTTTTAAAGGACTGACATCCTAAAAAGTACTTTAGTAAGTGCTAGTGTTAAACACTATTCGCCTTAGATAGAAATGTTCCCTCGTTAGGGTAGCACGGGCTGTGTATAAATCATTTTATATGGACATAAGCGTTTAATGCAGCCCCAATTAGGGGTTGCTTCAGGTAAAGGTGTGGCTAGTGTGCCAGCGTTTGTAGAAAATATTATTTGAGCGGTGATAACAATTTAAAATACGTATTAAAAAAGGCTACTCATCTATGTCGGGCCTCGAACCCTAAACTCCTGCTTAGCATTACCAATTAAGGCCTTTCCTGATATATTCTCGCTAACTTGCTAATTTCGAATTTGACATGGTGCGGACAGCCCTGAGTCGATAACAAGTAAAAGTCAAGTAAGCCTATTATACGTCTCACTATAGGGCACAGGTCTTACCTCAACTATAAGATGGTTTGGGCCAACTCCACCACGCTGACCTAGTGGGGATTGGGGGAAGAGTTTTGTGAGGTCAGTGACTAAACTTTACTGTTCAAGCTCCCAAGCTTAGGCTAGACAATAGACTTGTAAATAAAAGGAATAGTAAGTAAGTAAGTAAGTAATATTTTATTTGGCACCAAAAACAATCTAAAATTACAAAATACAGGAATTGTCGGTGCCAAAAAGGTCTCCCGCTCAGCATTAGTCGTGGCATAGACCACGACACTGGTATTCCGCGGGAGCCTTGGACACCGCATCATTAAATAATATAAAATTAAACAACAACAACAATAAAAAAACACAATAAAAAGAATAAAATAAAACCATTAAATTACATAGAATAGAAACTTTTTTATAGAATAATGTGTGATGCAGTTGCTAAATAGCAATAGTGTGGTAAAATCCAAAACTAGTTAAATTGGAAAAGCGCCTGGTACTTCAGACTCCGACTCGGCAGGGGTATCTTCGATTTTTTTATTGAACTTGCATTTCACAATATTTCTAAGGTTATTTGCTTAAAGTAATACCTAAGTGCCTACGCCTGCCAATCGTGGCAAGTATGTGCAATCCCCCCTAATAAAAGTCATTGAGGGAGGCCTATGTTCAGCAGTGAACGTCCTATGGCTGAAATGATAATAAATAAATAAATAATAATAATAATAAATTGTTTCCACAATCACACCAATTAGCTAGCCCCATTTGTATGTACATTGTACTATGGCGACTAGATAACGGATAAACTTACTTAAATACATTTATGATTAATACCTACGCTTGCTGTGCGTTCTATAGGCGAGGCCTTTGTCCAGCAGTGGTCTTCCAAAGATGATGATTATGAATGCCTCCTTTTTTAAAATATTTAAAATATACATCATTCTTGTAGCTTTTTTATTACAAGATCCCTAAGAATTGATGTCCTAACGTCTACATTATATTGTCTACAATGTAGGTACTTGCTTACACTGAGTCCCCACCCTAAGTATTAGCAACGGTGAGGCACAAGTTGTGCTCAAGTGACGATCCTTCCCATTTCGGACATCCACCATACCTTCCGTATCACACCATACATGCCATAGAGTTCAATTCCGCTTGAATTTTTTGACCATGACATCATCTTTCAGACCTTATAGAGAGGACTTAGAAGTCATGTTTGTGTGACTTTTTCGAAATGGTTTTGGGAAGGTAAAGGTAACCTGTAATTTTGACCGGCCTCAATAATCAAATGTAAGGGTCTATTGTCAAACACCTTTGATATTTTAATAAGATGCTTGTCAGGTAAAGGTAAAATCTCTCTTACATCTATTCTCAGTGACGTCATTTTATGTTGACTTAATTCACGACTTGCATAAAAATCTAAGTTTAACGTGAATAAAGGTTATATGCAAACTTAGGTACAATCAACGGTAGGTCTACCTACCTAAAAAGTTTAAGGTCATTGAACCGATTTGCAACTTTAAGTCCGACACGTAGACATCAATTTCAATTGAGAAAATTTAACGTTTTGTGGCGGGTTGACGAGCTATTGTCTCTACCTCTACGAGAAAAGTCCATACTTTTTCCTTTTACATGGGTACATAACATTAACTTCTATTAACGCATTCAGGTAAAAAGCAAAGCCGAAAAAGCGGAATGGAAGTTATTTAGGCACGTTAAATGGTAAAAGGGAAAAAGTTCCCTGAAATCAAACCCGCACTATTTTTGGCTTGGCTAACTATTCGAGTATAAAAAACTCACCGGCCCCCGGCGAAATGGGTGGTGCAAGTTAGCAGGACCACCCATACAACAAAATATTCCGTCTCTAAAATCTTTTACTCGATGCAGAGGGTCGTTATCATTATGTGGAATGAAACACAAACAACGATTCTCTTTCGCAATGTTTAATGGGGCTGTGCAGGTTTCCGCACGATATTGTCTTTTCTCGTCAGACAAAAATATTTGAAAAATACTGTAGGCAGGTAATACAATACGAACTTGTACTGTCAGTACTCAGTAAAAGATTTAGGGTAGGCAGCATTGCATTACAAATCTCAACAAAATTTTTTTCGTAAAATATATACTTTAAGGTCTGTATTGTTATCATAAATTGCGACAAGCATTTGTTTTTTTTTGTACAATATTATATGATAAGCTTCTCGATAGTTTGAACTTTTAGTTAAAATTTTTGTCTGTTATTTCATGTGCACGCAGACAATTTAGCGTTGATAAAAACACTTAATTTTTACATCTTATTTTTATTCTACCTGGTTCTCTAACCGACTGCTGTAACAAAATGTACTCAACAACCCATCTTTAAGATATCTTACCACAAAGAGCTGACTCAAAATCATACACTCCTGCATTGCGACACATTTCTTGCATCAAAATTTCAAAAGGTTGACTAACTTCGATAGTCTATTAGTGGTCCCGCCAAGCGGGGGACACGGAGGTCACACAAAAACGGCAGATCACGCCCTGCATAATTCATTAGTGAGGAACTGAGGAGGGATGGAAGTGGATAATAAAGACCTGAGGACAAAAAGTCCAAATCTGAGACCTCCGTATAAATAAGGCGTAACGAAGCGTCGGGAGATATTCAGAATAAAACTTGGGAGGTGTTGTATCTTTATGAAAGTATAGAAAATTATAAAGATGTTTACACGAATATTATGATGCAGTGAGATATAAATAGACTACTTAAATTATAAATTCGTATCTTTGAAAGAAGGTATCGTAAAAATCTCGTCTAGCTTAGAAATGTCAAAGTCAAAGTCAGAAATCATTTATTCAGTTTAGGACAGAAAACTGCCACTTATGAACGTCAATAATAACATTATAGGCCCGTATGGGGCAGAACATGTCTCCTTATTTTTTGGGCCCTACGAGTACTAGCGCTTCGAGACAAGACACAGACAACAACAAACAAATATGTGGTCATCATCATCATCATCATCATTTCAACCATAGGACGTCCACTGCTGAACATAGGCCTCCCCCAGTGATTTCCAGATTGGCCTGTTGGAAGCGGCCTGCATCCAACGGCTTCCTGCAACATTTACCAGGTCGTCTGTCCACCTTGTAGGTGCTGGCTTCGCGGTACATGGCTCCAGGTTCCAGAACCTTTTAAAATATGTGGTAACTTTTAAAAAATACAGCCGAAAAAAGAATAAATGGTCGAGTTATATTGAGGTTTTACCTCCAATAAAACGTTCCTATCTATAAATAGACTGAAGTGGCTTATTATAATGATAATATGTATAAGTGCCGTGTGGGGACGGCCGTCAAGAATACACTTCCCCACCGCTAACAGAAGGCGTGTCGTAAGAGGCGAATTCCTGTAGCACGAGACGGGCAGCAGCGTCTGCTTGCGAAATCTTATAAAAAACTGCGCTCGCCAACCCGCCTGCCATCGTGGCGAGTATTGGCAATCCCCCCGATGAAAATCATTGGGGGAGGCCTGTGTTCAGTAGTGGACGTCCTATGGCTGACATGATGATGATGATGAATGATAATAATGAGAAAGGTAAGCTAACTGGCAGACAGGTAACATATAGTTATCCCTTATATATCCTACATGCTTATGTATGGTACCGTCGTTGTTTCTTATTTCTGTAACACAAGAGCTTTGGCTACTAACCTTATCAAAGCAATGTATGTGATGTTGTCCAATATTTATTTATATTCAATGCGTTCGTAGACTAGTTACTGAAGCTGTTATTAAAACGCTTCGTATCATCATTTCAGCCATAGGACTTCCACTGCTGAACATAGGCCTCCCCCAAACGCTTCTTATATACACTTGAAATCTGTTATTAGAAGCTCAAGGCGATATAGTCAAGTCAAGATTTATACAAACCATTCTATGTATGTCATTTAAATATCCATCTCTATACCGGGTCTACCTCAGATTTCACACCCGGCCTGTCACTCCAAGGTAATAGTGGAGATTTGGATGTCACTGCCATAGTACAAAAACATATTTCTAGTAGCTCAACTCCTATTTTACCAACAATTTAAAAATAATATCAATCTCACTCATTTTTATTACGGTTGACTCTGATGATGAACTGTAAACAATTAAAATGGATATTTAATTTTGTTCATATTGGAAAACCAATTTAAATTCCCAAACCACTAGAAAACTACTTAAATGACCAGCCAGATGGAAATTAATTGCGTACTACATAAAATAATATACTTGGGTACCACATTGATTAATTTATTTTATATCATGACGACCATCTGGTACAGTAAGTATTCCCAGTTCACACCGGTCTACAGAGTCCACGAATCCAGGGAGGGGCAAGTTTGTAAGTAGCTAAGTAATTAATGTCAAATATGTATTTCAGTATAGCTATCGATCCGTTATCTCTTCGCACTAATACAAGCTTTTATGGCAACCTCCGTAGCTCAGAGGCGAGCACGCTGGACTTGGCGTCGCCATCTCTGAGGTCCCGGGTTCGATTGCCGGTCAGTCAATGTAGAAAAATAACTTTTCTGTATTGTCTCGGGTCTGGGTGTTGTGCTACCGATGTTATTTCTGTAACACAAGTGCTCCTTTAGGACAAGGAAGGCTACCTCCGTTAACCGGACCAGAGCAATGAATGTGATGTTGTCCAATGTTTATTATTTACTATCTGTTGCCCGCGACTTTGTTCGCGTGGCCTTTAGTTTATTCTTTAAAATTTTCTGCGCAACTTTCTTACTTTTTTCTTTCAAAATAACCTTCTCCTGACAATAATTAACAAAACAAAAGAAGAATTTGCGAAATTGTTTCACCCGTTCACGCGTGATGCGATGACCAAGGGAAATAGAGATTCATTTAGATATATATAGATTAGGAGTAAATGATTCCTGTTATTGTTATAAAATGATTACATATTATCTAAAAGACTTTAAAGGGGATTTTACCGCACACACAGATAATCATCTCTTGCCGATTTCACAAACTACGCCTTTCATACTGTTACCTCAAGAACATTGTTAGCGTACTCTATGATGCTTGCGTACTTTCACTCTGCGTCACCGTTGTCTGAAGTTGGCGTACTATTCTCATTTCCACTATGTCGCTGCCATGATACATTATCAATGCCTTGTCAATCATAATCATGCTTTGATGTGCGCGCGGCCCGATGGTTTGGAAGTCGGGGAGGACCAATCTATCGGGTTATGCTCATCCGATTCCGTAAGCCTTCTTGAGATGCATGGTTTCATTGAATGCAAGGATTCTGAACTATGAAACAATGTTAGAAATTCGGGGTTATTACATTACTTTTTATGTAGGGTTCCGTAAACTATTACTAACGATACGCTGTCTGTCTGTCCGTCCGTCTAGCAGTGTTGTATCTTATGAACTGTAATAGGCAGATACTTAGAATCTACATCTTAGTCTACATCTAAGAATACACTGACAGGATTAATTTCGATGCCGTAAAGAATACTCTTCCCCACTGCCAACAGGAGGCGTGTCGTAAACGGCGACTAATTCCTGTAGAACGAGACAGGCAGCAGCGTCTGTGTGCGAAATCTTATAAAAAACTGCGCTCGCCAACTCGCCTGCCAAGTGTGGCGAGTATGGCAATCCCTCCCGATGATAAGTCATTGGGGTGGTCTTTGTTCAGCAGTGGACGTCTTATGGCTGAAATTATGATGATGATGATGATGGTTAATTTCGATCCCGAGCGTTCCATAGATATCCGTGAACGATGTCTATGTGTGCGTTGTTCTAGCGCGCATTGTATGTAGTTAAAATTCTGATACTTATAACTATTAGGTATTCCGTGCTGCAATCGTCAAAGCGGCGTGGCCGCATGAGTGACGTCCATCAAATATGCAGTGCGCTCCAATGGCGTATCGACTAGTTGGAATTGAAGCATTTTTTATTCAGGCACTCTTGAATAGTCAGATTTTAGCGCCGGCATGTTGGCCATACCCATGAAGCATATACTCTATAATGTCATTTATTTAGATCGACTAAAATTCCGCCATTTTTTATCTGTGGCTGTACATTAGTATGGGCGAGGGTTGACAGGACTTGTTATTTCATACTAAATGTAAGTGAAAAATCACTTACTATTTTCGGATAATGATGTTTCGTATTGGCGCTCTATAGGATAATGTGCTCGATGGCCATACATAAACGATATTTAATAAGTTTGATTTAAGACAAAAAAAACATTTTTAAGATTAAAACGTACTTTTAAAGACTTCATAGTGTTTCAGTTGCTTTTTAGGAAGATCACTAAAAACGTATAAATTAATAAAGAATATTAACTGATTGTTTCACACGAATCATCTAGGAATCTAGACTCAAACCCCAAACTTAGCCGAGCTACTATTGTATTTACTAGATCGAACAGACAGACCTACTTAATACATAATATGACATTCATGAGTCAGGTACAAATACTCGTGTTCATCACACAAGCACTTGATCCAAGCGGGATTGGAACCCTCGACCAAGGTTTTTAAGTCCAAAGCGCTAACCACTTGACTTAAAACGTTCGTCAAATTAATTAATAATGTATTTTTTATTTATTTAACTACATCGCTTCTTATCTTCCTACACGTTTATCTCACCTATTTTTAAGTACCCATAAAAATACGATTAACGCTAAAAATATGGGATATAAAAAACTATTCACCCCAACATGTTGCCCCAACATAGTTCATTCCCTCACACCTTTCAGCCAGCACATAGTTCATATAGCTGACACTTTTAATCCGCCACTATCACCCTTCTCACCCCCAAATTTTTAATAAACCCGCACGCCGGTATAGTTTATGGACTACCAGCGACACTATAGCAAGTACTGGGAGGTATTTGGACCCAAAATATGGCCCCGCAAAATGCCGGCCGGCCTCTAAAGGGCACCTTACCTCCCTTGTCACGGAGGGATATTAAAAAGGGTGCTAATGTCAAGGAGTGAGGAAGAGAATGTCTAGCGTGGATAAGGCATCAAATTAATGAAATTCGGTAACCAGGATAATACCTTCCGTTGCTCACGTGAAAAGCCTTGAACAGGCTACGAACACAGGTCGACCATTGTAAAAAAAACGAATAAAGTGGGGATAAATGGACGGCACCAACAGCTAGTGTGTGCAGACAGGTGCTTTTACCCAAACCATGGGCTACCTTCTATCGATATATAAGCAAGGACCGGAACCGCTTACCAATAAAAGGGTTTTTAATTGGGTATTTTATAGACTTGTTTCCACAAACCCTATCAATTCGGTAAGCATATCGTCGACTTACTCCAACGAAAGGCTAACCAAATGAATATCAGTTAATTCGGGTAAGCACTAACCGTATCTGAAAACCCTATCGAGTCTTACCCTATGAAAGGGTTTTAATCACTCAAGCATGTGAAAACGAGACACAATAGAAATTACATTGTTATGCGACCGCCGGTGGTCTTATAATCCTCAACCGGTTAAAAGCGCTCAATCAATTTAAACCTCTACGTGCCTTATTGTGTGTGGTTATCACCACGGCGAACTTAAATACACAGACAGGTTAATACAAATACAGAATGCGCGAAAAAGACATAAACAATAGGGTAACCCTTTTAGTTGGTAAGTGCTTAAATATTGAAAGTACCAATACCCTATTTGATTGGGTAAGCGCATTGAAAGCAGTTAACTTTATTCAAAAAGGTTTCCGTAACGAAAGGCTAACACTGGAGTAGCTTATCGATAGGGTAACCCTATCTTAGGGTAACCTTTTAATAGGGTTTCCCTAACAATCGGCTTAATAATAAAAGGGGTTTCCGGTCCTTGTATATAAGCGATAAACAGTCGGGACTAACTTTTGACGTGCCTTCTAAAGCACGGATAATGCTTCTGATAATTGTCGCTAAATATTGGAATGATCACCCATCCAATCACAACCGCGGTGTAGGTGACTTAACTTTGGTAATCAATACCAAAGCGCTGCCAACGTTGAGCTGCGAGCACCTATACGAAAATAGTTAAAAATGCCTTATCCAACTGCCATCGTCCATCCTGTCTAAGCAGCAGTATGCTCTACTCCCGTCGCGAGTAATAAACCTGGTTTCCTCCAAAAGACGTCTGCTTATTTAAACATTTTCTAACGGCTAACGGCCGCCGCCAGAATTACCCATGAAATATGGTAATACCCGCAATTCCGGGTAATTCGCTTGTTTTGTTACCCGTTTTGCATTTATCGTTGACAGCGTGGACAGGTTATGGAGATATTTTTAAGTTAGGGTTTTTGACAGTCAAAATCGCATAAGTTTAGTCCAAGCACCCAATGCTTGAACTAAATTTGATTTTGATTATTTTTCTGTCAGGCTGTTTAGGTTGCATATATCATGGAAGGAAACAGTAAAAAAGAAGAAGAAAATTCCACAGCAAGCGGCTATGGGTCGTTTGCATCACTCGGCTTCCCACAACCTCGACTAGGTCGTCAGTCTACAGGGTGGGAGGCCTGCCTATGCTGCCTCTTCTAGTTCGTAGTCGCCACTTAAGAATCTGTCTTCCCCATTTTTTTTTGACAATTTGACATCTATGACTCGAAACAAACTACGTAATAACATTTGCGGGATTCGAACCCGCGACCGCTTGGCTTGTAGACCGGAGGTTAAACCACTAGACTCAAACGGTCGTCAGAAATGTTCTATGATCGATGAATGTACGTTTTGACGACAAAAGACAAATATTATTCCATGATTTAATATAACTTTGCCTCAAAGATGAAAATAAAGACCATAACTTATGAACCATTAGACCCACTCTATTTGAGCCCAAAAAGCCTAAACCTTTAACAAAAAAACATTTAACAGCTAAAAGGTACTCTAACGAGAAAAATAATAGCCAACCATTAATTAGAGAATTTTTGCCGGATTCGTCCAGAGCAAAGACAACAAGCCGTAATAGACGCCGCCTCAAGAATACTACATTATTATTAGTTATAATCAGACTTCACAGATCTGGTCATGGGTAAGCATGCTACGACCAGCGCTGGGACAATGGTCCATTTTTTAATAATTTTTAAAGTCGTATTTCGACTAAGACAGTCCTATTGGACCCTTGTTAATAATTTTAACTAAAGCCAGGTATTTAAATGTTTAGACATAATATCTATGTTAAGATCTCTAGCCGCGTGATATTTTGACTTGGGTACAGGTGATTGCCCTTGCGTATTCTTTTTACCCGACTGTCTTTTTAGGGTACCTTTCAGAAGATTGGATAGAGGCAATGTCTGCCAAAAGACTTACCACGATAACGATCTTTGTGTTACGAGGTATCTGACAATGACTTTTGTCAGGGGTATCTCCCAGTGCACCCAGACCTGACCAAATTTAAAAAAGTTCGATTTCCGAATCTACCTGAACTGAGAATTGAACCATCGCTTCTTTACGCTAACCGAGTAGTAGTAGAATCTTTTTGGGCGCTGCGGACTTGGCGTGAACGTAGAAAAGTACCATAAATAAAATATTAATAAAATAAATAATACTAACTAGTAACATTGCTCTGATTCTAAGGTAAGTAGCTAAAGCACTTGTGTTGTAGAAATCTGAAACCACGATAGAACCACAAAAACTAGACCCGAGATAATATAGAAAAGTTGGGTTTCTACATTTACTGAAATCAAACCCGAGACCTCAGAGATGGCTACACTAAGTCCGGCATGCTCGCCTCTCGGCTACGGAGGTTGTGAATGGTATCAAAAGCCTCTAAAACCTTAGTTGTCTATGACCCAGACAGACTCGTAAATTGAAAGGAAAAACGGGAGAAACGTTTATCGCTGTAATGGGAACCATCACTGCGAGCGTATGGTGATGTATGGTACAAGAATTGTTTTACAAGCTTTGTATCCTATTCAGCATGCCTAGCATAAGCACTAAAACACGATATGATATACCGATATATCGACACCAACTGTAAAAATATGATAGATATAGCCGCCATGTTGAATCGCCGTGCCGGTGACGTCACATATTATGATCGCTGTAAAAGTTGTTTAGAAAGAGATGGGTATAACTTAATTTCTAATTACTATATTACGGTTATTTTTTACCTAAAATCAATTTTGTTTTTACTATTGGCACTATAATTACATATATTTTCTTATAAATATAGTTAAAAAAAAATTTTTTTTTCATGCATATTCCCTATTGTTCCTCTTTAAAAGTTTAAAAAAAAAGCCATGACAGCATATAATAATATGTCGATCTTGTAAGGTTGACTCATTAAAACCTATTATATATTTGTTATAAATAATGTAGTGGGGTGATCGTTTGCCTTAAATGCAAATGCCGGGTTTGATTCCCGGTTCGAATCAATCCAGGAAATGATCTTTTCTAAATTGGCTCGAGTCTGGGTGTGCTCGGAGGCGCCCCTGGCAAAATACATTGTCTGGTACCTTGTAACACAATGATGTTAATGCTTTAGTTCGGGACCATGATAATTGGATGGCATATTTATAAAAATAAAAACCGGACGAGTGTGAGTCGGACTCGCCCACCGTTCCGGTTCCGTACAAAGTAGGTACATATCTATATACAGGGTTAATATTTGTAAAACATCAACAACCCTCTAGGGGCTGATTCTGATGCGCAAATATAAAAACTTTTTCTATGGAACCAACATTGAAATCGCAAAAAAAAACACTTTCCCATACTAAGCCGCCACCAGCTGACCTCTATTTGTATGGAGAAGTGAAATTTTTTTTTTTATTTCCATGTCGGTCCTATAATAAATGTTGTTGTATTTGAGCACCAGAATCAGCCCCTAGGAGGTTGTTGATGTTCTAAAATAACCCTGTATATAAAAATGAATCCCTATTTCCCTTTGTCATCGCATCACGCGTGAACGAATGAAACACAGGCACACAGATACAGACAGACAGACGGACAACATAGTGATCTTATAGGATTATTATAGGGGTTCCGTTTTTTCCTTTTGAGGCACGAAACCCTAAAAAAGTTAATAATGGAACATAAAATTAAATGTCAAGAAAAAATTTAAGATAAGTACTATTTTTTGTAAAACTGTAAACACTTTCCAAAAATAATTAATCTTCATATTAAAACAACGATAAATGTATACCAACGCCATTAGGGACTTGTTACAAAAATTAATTAATCCGGGATATTTCCCGTTTTCCTGTTCCCGTAATTAATGTTAAAAAAAACGTTCTTTCTCCCTTTCTCCGTTATTAATAGAGGCTAAAATGGATAATCTCAAAATAATTGTTATGGATTGCCATTGTTTGGTGCAAATAACTGATTTATCTGCAACTCAGGCGAAATATAGGGTGGATATGAATTCTCGGAAGTCCATAAATCATACTATCCCAAATCACCGACAATAACCTATTCCAAATATACTTTTTTTTCTCTCGAGGACCAACTTTAAAATCCTATAAAATCTCTTTTATTAACGTTAACGTAACTAATCAATTCAACCAAAAATGTTTTTTTTTTCCGTGTCTGCGATATAAGGTTTCTCACATATTCGATACCGAGCGTTTGTATGAAACCGGAACAATAAATAAAACTTATGTCGTGGCTCGTTTTAAAAGTTGTAGTAAATATACAGGGTGTCTCGCAACTCAAGGATAACCTTGTAACCACATACCTATTTACAACATAGTGAACAACTTTTGTTCTATGATTTTTGCAAATTATACAAAATTCTTAAGAGCCATTTCTCATTTTTAGTGCAAAATCTAATATTTCCAGCGCCTAATTTGCGACCTTAGGAATTATTTTAAGAATGTTAAATACATGCAAAAGCAAGCCTAATCTTTGGTTTAGACGTTTAATGTAGCACATTTGCAAATAACACTATTTTTTATTTATAAAATTATCAAACCCGCCACCTCGATTGACGAAAAGTGTTTGCTTTGTCTTTTTCAAGCAACTAAATCTTTCATTTACATTCATTATTATTGCTGAATAAATACGTCAAACAATCAGACATATATTTTTGTTGACGTTTAATATACGAGAATATAGATTTATTATCACAATAATTCAAAATATTAGACAAATTGTGAATTATTTAGAAAAATTGCGCTAGTTTACTATGGATTTTTGTATTAAATTAAGCATATTTACAATTAAAAGTTTGTGTCACAATACCTTTGATCTTTATTTATTTGAAATATGTTATTTTTTTGCAAATCCAATCTAGGATCAAAATAAAAGGTAATTAGGATCAAAAACGCTTTCACAACTTACCCTAAATCAAAAATTTTCGATGCACAAGCGCGCGCTCCATACAAACGGCGCGATTTTGTGAAATGGCTCTTAAAAAGCCGATTAAATTTGTATAGAAAGACTAAAAAATTATATGCAGATTTTTAAAAGTCATAGAACAAAAATTGTGTCACTATAGAATATGTAGTTAATGGTTAATAATGGTTAAAACCTTTTTGTCTTTGAGTTACGGGTCACCCTGTATCTTTTTTAAAATAAATTGTTGTACATCTTTCTGTAAACGTTTACTATAATTACATAGTTTGAATGTTGTGCAATGAAATGTACTGTCCGTCTTTTTCTGTCAGCGAAGAATTTTGATAGCCATTCGCATCTGTCCAAAACTAGCTAAAACTTATATCTAGGTAGTTTTGAAAAGATTTTATTTTATTCTAATAAAATCGTAAACAACTAAATAAAGTTTCAGTCAAGTATTCAACCAACAAAAGACTTTGAACGTAAACAGAATCGTTTAAACTTTCACAGAATCAAATTACTTTTACAAAAAACTTAAATTTTTCAAAAATGTAATATTTGTTTTTAATGGAGTCTTCTACAAGTATTAAAGAATAAAATTACTAAAATGGGCTAGTCATTGAGAATATACCCTTTAGAGCAGTGTTTCATAAAGAAACTAACGCCCCCTTGTAGGCGCTGAAGGCTTAGAGGGGGGCGCTAAGAGGCCCAGAAAAAATTGAGGGTATTGTAGACGTTTAGGGGGGCGTAAAAGTAGGGGCGTTGAAAAAGAAATAGACAGGGCAGTAGACAAAATAAGTTTAAGAACCTCTGCTTTAGCGTATATACATGTAATGTAATAGCGTAAATTCTATGGTTCGGACCGCTGTTGGCGACACCGAACCGTTCCCCATCACCGTCGGAGTACACCAGGGTTCCGTCCTCAGTCCGTTTCTGTTCAGTGTGATATTAGACGTTGTGTCAGACAGCATCAGAGACTCACATGAGCAGCCACCATGGCAGCCGATGTATGCTGACGATATCGCACTGGTGGACGCAGACAGGGGCAGGCTGGTGAGACGGGTGAACGAGTGGAAGCAGTCGCTTGAGAGCGGTGGTCTGAAACTCAATGTGGCGAAGACCGAGTACCTGGCCTGTGACTCTACAGATCCAACGCCCGTTCGCTTAGGCGGAGACAAGGTCGAGCGCACAGATCAGTTTAAATACCTTGGATCTGTACTTCACGCGTCAGGAGACATCGATTGCGACGTCAAAGCACGTATTGCTGCTGCGTGGGCCAAATGGCGAGAGGTGACTGGTGTCATTTGTGACCTCAGAATGCCGATTAAGCTGAAAGGACAGATCTATAAGTCCATCATTAGGCCTGTCCTTTTATATGGCAGCGAAGCGTGGCTGCTACTTGAGCGACACAAGCAGGAGCTGTGTGTCACGGAGATGAATATGCTGCGGTGGATGTGTGGAGTCACGCGGAAGGACCGCGTGAGAAACTCGTGCATCCGCGGTAGCCTTCGTGTCCGTGATATTGCAGACAAACTGCAGGAGAGTCGCCTACGCTGATACGGCCATGTTTTGCGGAAACCGGCAAGCTACGTAGGAAACAAATGTCTGGCCATGCCGCCACCGCCAGGTCCTGGCAAAAGGAGTAGACCCAAGAAATGCTGGCTTGACGTCGTGAGGGCTGACATGCGTGCTAATGATCTCACAACTAGAGACGCTCAAGACCGCGCGAAGTGGATGAGTAAATCAAGGAAAGTGGACCTTGGCTCCAAAGCAATGGCTTTGGACGCAACCGGAATTGACCGTATAGATGATGAAGAAGAAGAAGTGCTTTAGCTACTTATCTTAAGATCAGTGCAATGTACTATGTATGCTGTCTAAAATTTATTAATTTATGTTATGGCATCTACTATCAGTTTACAGAAATTTAAATAACTTTTTCTAAATAAATACCATTAAAAAAAAATTAAAGGCCAACCCTTGGGCATGAAGTTGGGTTGAAAGTTTGAGAAATAGAAATTTGTGCGGACGAAGTCGCGTGAACCGCTAATAATTCATAAAAGTCTAAGCTTTGGAGACAGACCAGTTACATTATTCAAAAGATTTCAATAAAACAACACTATTATTAAGAGATTTTCTCATTTTTCCAAAACATTCCTCATTTGCCATTCATGAGGCAAAGCTTAAACTGAATAAATGAATTCTGATGAAAGCAATACCTTTGATAATACCGTTCAATGACAAAAATATCCGAAAAACACCTCCTTTTCAAAACAAATGAGAAATTTTATAATAATGGACCTCTAGTTAAGTAGGAAATAGGTGAAGTTGCAGCAACAAGTACCGAAAACATGGATAAAATTTAAAAGTCGAAAACTACATAAATTACCTACTCAATGTTGTGTTGCTACTTAGTGTTCTGTTGTACTAGTATTTAAAATATCTTTGTGATGGTTTCGGTGATGATTTTTTAAACACTTTTTTTGTTTGTTTTTGCAAACATGCTGTCGGAAAGAGCAGTCGCCCAGATTCTGAAGAAACATGGGTCCGATTATTTTTTTATTCTTATAATCATCATCATCATCATGTCAGCCTATTGCAGCCTACTGCTAGACGTAAGCCATTTTTTTTAAACATTTTTCGTCCTACCACTGCCAGCCATCTTCCTAAGGACCATCGATCTGGGGGGCGTCGTCCACTACGTTTGCCAAGGCGCGATCTCCATTCGAGATCCCGTTAACTCCATCTTTCATCGGTTCTGCGACAAATGTAACCGGCCCACTGTCACTTTAGCCTGCTACATTTTTGGACTATGTCCATTACTTTGGTCTGCTGCCTTGCCTTTGGCCTTATATTATGATCTTACTATTATGTAAGTTAAAACTTATTTTAATTTTAATTTTTGACGACGATGTCAATGTAGAAAAATAACTTTTCTATATTATCCCGGGTCTGGGTGTTGTGGTACCGTCGTTGTTTCTGATTTATGTAACACAAGTGCTTTGCGATACATACTTGCTACTTACGATAGGATCAGAGCACAATATATGTGATGTTGTCCAATATTTATTTATTTACTTTTAATTTTTGATTAACAATCATAGTGTTTTTGGGTTATAAACTTCTACTCGTTTGACAAATTGAATAAATAAATCTTTGGATCAATGAAGACAAACCCAGTTGGCGTAGGCAGACTTAAAAAAATTGCATATATAAAAATACTATATTCATTTTGTTAAAAAATTCAACTGCCTCTGTAAATAAATATCTGCAACAGTATTTTTTTCTGATGTTTGCAGGTTGAAACCCAAAGCATTGATGATTCGCCAACATAATTATGTCTTCCGTAGCTCTGTTGGAAGATCAGTTGCCAAGGTTGCAAAAGGTCGTGGGTTCGAATCCCATTAGGTTAAAATGAATATTTTTGATGTAGGTACATTAAAATTTGTCATTTCAGAACATACTTTCTACATCTACCTTGTTTTGTCTTTCTGTATACAATTTGACGTTAAAAAAAACTGCTTAGGTACTTCTAGTTTTAGACCTAAGGTATTAAAACTACGGAATCATGAATTTTCAAATCTAACAATAAATTTACATTCGAAAAAATGAAATATTCGTTGACAGGATAAACTGAATTTTGAACGAAACCCTAAAGAACCTCATTCTCCTGGGAAATTCCAGACCGAGGTCTGAAGATGCTAAAAATTTCATAAAGTGGAAGCCCCAATCTTGGAAACGGATCTTATTATGGGGAAATAAGTTTTCTCGTCCGCATCACTCATTCTGCTGCAAAATTCCTCATTTTTTAATTTTTTGGTCTGAGAATCATTTTTGTAGATATTATTTTCCTTTTTTATTTACCGGGCTCGCCCATTGATTCATTTAGTCAATAACCTAACCTAGTTCAAGGTAATTACCAACAACATTACCGACGATTACAACATTTAAAGATGTTTTTTATTAATACTTAATAAATACAGCTAAAAAAAAACTGCCATGTGAAGAAAATGTATGTCAAACAAAAATATTTTAACCACACTTAGACGTAGTATAAGTCGTTTCACATCCATTTATTTGCTATTGAATTCTGACTGTTTATCATTGATTATTTAAACTTTTTGAAAAGATTTTTTGTGATTATAGTTTAACTGAACCTGAACCCAAATGTATTAGCTAGATATTAATTTTTGCTATTATTTAGAACTGAACCAAAACCTAGTTAAATATTGTAATAAATATTTTTTATTGCACAAGTAAATTACACATTGGTTTAATACAGCTAGGTTGCAGGAAGTCGTTGGATGCAGGCCACTTCCAACCGGCTAATCTAGAAGTCTCTGAGGGAGGAACTGGACGTCATATGGCTAAAATGATGATGATGATGAGACGATTTGATTACAAATCATCGAGTAAATAGGTAAAAGTTATCTTTTTAAACATTCGACAACATTGGTGCTCTCACCTAACAACAATAGCCCGTACAATCCGAACGAGAACTTGCGCAGTTTCGCCGAACTAAAACTCTTAGTTCTTACGTCTTTTGTTTAAGGTTTATTTTGGAACTCTAAATCCATTACACTAGCGCCATCTATTTGGATAAAAGTGCAGAATTCGTATCAGGTGACTGAAACAGTAAGTGTGTTGGGTTTAAACAATACCCTAGAGAGAAAACTGAATAGTTTTGTCGTTTTAGTTGAAAGGTAAATGAGAATGTGTTGTTCTTTTTCCGTTGAAAAGATCATCATAATCAGCCCATGTCAGTTCACTGCTGGACCAGTGTTGCCGCAACTGGGTTCCTAAAAAGGTGCATATCCAAGGTAAATTGGTACATTAGCATTTTATACTAAAATCACTTACTAGTGAGAGACCGCCTGCCCAGAGTTTTTGGTTTCTATGCGTTATAAAACGCGGTACATGCAGCGTTGATATATTTTTACACAGATTTTGGATGAGTTCAAAAGGTGTAAATGAACCCCATTATACATAGAAGTCTAAAAAGGTACGTCAAATGTGTACAATTTACGCAACTTCAAAGTTATCAAACTTCGAAGTTAACATAAAAAAAAAGATACGGCTGTTGCCGCAAAAATCTCAGATCTAGAACTGTTTGGCAAGTAATGTCGCCTTAATCTACAAGTACAGGAAAAAATCTGGAAACTATTCATTTGTAATTAATTTTTAATAAAAATGCGAGACTCGATTTCTGAACTATTTATAATCTGTACCTACAAATTTGTACGGACTCTCGGTGGGTGAGTCCGACTCGCACAATTCCAGATTTTTTTCTTGGCCTTCAACGCTAGGCGCTAAGCGAGGCATCCAGTAGACATCGGAAGTTTTGAATCCGAATTAGCATAACAACGCATGTACTTACACGACCTAATAGTGTAGGTAAGTCTGAGTGAGACTGTCCTTCGGGAGTGCTAATAGAAACAAAACCTCTGGCAACGACGATGTAAAATAAATAGAAGGTGCGATAAATAAGGCTGCGTCTTAAAAATTGTTTATTTTTGGAATATTTTTAGAGATATTTGATTACTTGTAAAGATATTCCCACCACCCACAAGATGGAAGACGACTTTTTAGAGGTTGCAAGAAGCCGCTGGATGCAGGCCGCTTCCAACCAGCCAATCTAGAAGTCACTGGGGGAGGCCTATGTTCAGCAGTGGACGTCCTATGGCTGAAATGATGATAATAATAGTGAAAGACATTCCCCGCCTCCTGTCATATTACAATGAAAAAATCTACAAATAGGGTTGTGATAAGCAAATTTCAAGAAGTTTGATACCATAATGACGACCCCTATCTAATGATTTATTTCAATCTTCCTTTATTAGTTCTGATTTAACAACAATAAAGGGAAAAGGAAAATATGAAGCAACACTAAAGACTTGGCTGTATGGATACGTGTCACAGCGTTAAACTTTTAAAAAAACACCATTTGACCGGTTGCTTTCGTTTCAATAGAATGTCCTATAGCAAAGGGTGAGCGGTGCATAACAAAGTAATTTTCGTAGACAACGGACCATGCACGCGGTTCGTGCACGTTTGCATTGCATTCGCATTTACCCTTGTTACCTACTTTCTATTTTACTTATAAGCTTAGTTATATAACCTGATTAAGAAAAAAGGAATTAGAATATTCTGTGAATTCTGCTACGTTTTTTGTTTTCTGCTAGTAGAAAGTACGGAAAAATAACATTAATTTGACGTAATAACTTTTTATCTACTTTCCATTACGTACATTTCTTATTCGGACACCACACATACAAAGCAGCATAAATAACTACATTTATAAAAAAAGCTACATCAGTAACACTTAAATATTTTTTTCATAACACCCACAATAAGTATTTAAAATCGCATGATACAAAATCCTAACTCGTCTTAAGGAATTGGTAATTGTAATTCTGTTCTGATGCTTCAAAAATACAAAAATACGAGTACTGGAGAAGACAACTAAACATGTTTAATATCTAAAGCATTTTAAATATTTATCTTAAGCGTTTATGAATGAAACTCTAAACTCAGTCAAACCCATTTGTTCAAGTGCACTCGCCCATTCGAATGCAGCATTAAGGCGCGCCCCGAAGAAAGTAATTTGGTTCCTGGATAAGTATGGCCTTAATTGCGTTTAAAATTGCCGCCCGCACCTTGCCCTGCCTAATTTGTGGTCCGTGACCATGTTGTGTGGACGTATTGGGTCCAACTTTGGAACCATTCTTGGCTGTAAGTAATGCTCAAGGTTGATTCCAATAACAATGAATTAATTTTTTATGATGATTTTACTTTTTATGTTCCTTACTTCAAAAGAAAAACTCTATCTGTCTGTCCGTCTGTAAAGAACATTTATCTCGGGAACGCGTGGAGGTACGAAACCTTAAACTGAGGTCTACAGACCTAAACTAAAAAAAACTGCTAATTTATCGTAAAAAAGTCGACCGATTATTCCGCAAAAAGACACTCGAGAGTATCAAATTTTATAAGGTACTCTCCGTTGAACTATAAAATTTTCTAAGCAACTATGGTCTTATACTACAAGTATCAGAGCAATGTATGTGATGTTGTCCTATAAAAAAAAGTACAAGGAAAAATCTGTAATCTATACATTTGTAATTTAGTTTTAAAATTAATTTATATTTAAACAGCGAGACTCGATACCTGCCCTATTAGCATGAGCACCAAAACACGATATGATATGATATGATATAGCGATATATCGACACCAACTGTAAAAATATGATAGATACGTATAGCTGCAATTTTGATTTTTATCGAATCATCGATCATAATATGTGACGACACAGGCATGGCGATTCAACATGGCGGCTATATCTATCATATTTTTACAGTTGCTGTCGATATATCGCTATATCATATCATATCATGTCGTGTTTTGGTGGTCATGCTAGAAGGGCTGAACTATCTACAATATGTACCTACAAATTTGTATGGAAACCTCGGTGGGCCACAGCGACTTGTAATTGTCCAGTTTTTTTAAAGGTTTGAAGCTGGGTGTGCTTCATTCATCCATTCTTCCTTTTCTATGATCGTAGAGCTTTGCATTATTGCTTTTGACCATGATCCTACACGGGGTAAGTCGATCACAAATTCACAACAGAGATTAATGAAAGAACAAAGGGAAATTATGGCCATACTTATAAATAAAACTGTGTTCTGCGTTAAATTTTAACAACATTCCTCAAACCTACTGTCCGTAAATATTAAAAGCATACAAACAATACAATATTTTCCCATGAAATGTCACTCATACTGTACATTTTGGCGTTTTGATTCCCCTAATTACAGTCCGAAATCATTATACTGTCGTTATTTCATGCTTTGTAAGCTTAGTCAATGACACTTAAGATAATAGTAGGTAGGTACTGAATACAGTATTATAAGTCGTTTTTCTGTGTCCCTTAGTACAGACAACAGCTCGTCAACGAACAAACAAACCACAAAACGTCAAATTTTCTCAATTGAAATTGATCTCTACGTGTCGGACTTAAAGTTGAAAATCGGTTCAATGACCTTTTCCTCTTTGGGGTAGATTGACCTGCCGTCGTCTGTACTTTAGGTGGGTGGACCATGGAAGGCTACTATAATGAATAAACAGTTATAATTCGTTTATTGACTGGATAAATAAAACAAACAAATCCGCCGCCGCGTCTGTGGCCTTAAGTTCGATGGGTGTTAGTGTGAGTAGAACGAATTAGTCATCACACGGCAATAACTACGATTTTTTAAATAATTTGCCTTCGAAGGAGCATGGCTATCCATGGTCAACTCAGTTGTTTTCCTACTTTACTACGCACTTGACGAAATTTAATCCCGTGTACTTATTTACGAGTTAGTAAAAATTATAGCCGACTTCGCTAAAAGTAATATTTACAAAAATAATTTTTTTTTAAATTGTATATGTACAAAACAGGTTACAGCCATCACAAGTAGCAAAATTACAAGCATTAAAAACTTAAAGACTAGGTCACGTTACGTTACGTTCTCGACGTTAGCCCACAATATTGTCTAGAAGCATATAATGGACGGACCTATCGCTGAGTGCCTTTGAGGAAGACATTCGCCAGCTTAACCCGGGCAGTTGTGGCGTGCGCTGAAGGCGCACGGCCTAGGTCCGCCCCGCTAGCGGTCGCCTGACCCGGTCGAGTGTGAGGCTTCGCGCAGCGAAGCCTCAGACTCGTACGTGTCGAGCCCCATACTAGCAGGCGTGATCGGGCCAATGTGGAGTGCAAAAGGCACCCTACCAAGCGGCGAACCCGCTAGTGGTGGCGCCGACGGGACCGGAACTGCCGAAACAGGCCGGACCGCTGCCGGGCTCCTTTCTAGCGGGCCCGATCTGGGGGTGAGTCGGACTCTGGCCTCAAGGGCGCTGTCTAGAAGCAGTGGTTGGGTAAAAAGGTACTCTCCGTACCGTACGTAATAACTAAGACGTGTAAAATAGCTTAATTAGACCTATTTGCAGAAATAAATTGGTTTTATTGTTTTACTAATCTTAACATAATTACTTACTAAGTGTAATAACTTTGAAGCAAATAATATTGTAAAGTGTTTTTGCGAAAGAATACACCCAATCTCCTTTACTGGAATGGTTAAAAAAAAACTGTTTAGTGTATTGCAAATATTATTTTTACCACGCGCCATTCGAATCGCCAAATCGTGACAGTCGTATCTTGCTCAGCTATGTTTTATGTTACCTGGCTATAGTTGCATTCTAAAACCTAACAGTCCCGAACATCGAACCCGCACTAAATAACCACCAATAACACAACCGCGTTGGCTCCGAGCCAAACTTTTGAGATATGACTGCCAGGGATTGTCGCCCGCATTCGCCGTCTTTTTTCCTCTATCCTGGATAGTTGAAATGGAAGATATATCTCGACTTTAACCGAGTTCGGTTTGGACGTTTTAATCTTTCACGGTATTGAGATTTCGATCGCAATTATTGGGCGGTAATCACCCTGGATGCCTTCACTAGTCGCTAGGCTAGGGGAGTAACGATAGGAGCGTGCGAGTTGTATCTCCCTCCTAGCATGACCACGAAAACACGATATGATATAGCGATTTATCGACACTAACTGTATTTTTTTTATTATGATAGATATAGCCGCCATGTTGAATCGCCGTGCCGGTGACGTCATATGTTATGCGCCGTTTTGATAAAAAAAATCAATATAGCGGCTATATCTAACATATTTTAAAAAAAATTGACAGTTGGTGTCGATAAATCGCTATATCATATCGTGTTTTGGTGGTCATGCTAGGGTGATCGCCGTTTCGATAAAACTTCAATATAGCGGCTAATATCTATCATATTTAAAAAAATGACATCGTCGATTAATCGCTATATCATATCGTATTTTGGTGATCATGCTAATTCACTAAATAGTCACCAAGGGGATACTCTTTATTGACGACCTCAGTAGCCGAGAGCCGAGCACGCCGGACTTGGCGACTATGATGTTCCGTCTTCAATTCCCGGTCAGGTCAATGCAGAAAACTAACTTTTCTATGCTGATACGGACCTAGGTGTTATGGTACCATCGTTGTTTTAAGTGCTTTGGCTACTTACTTTAGGATCAGAGTAATGTATGTGATATTGTCTATAAATAAAAATATAATTAGCATAATTCAGATACTAAAATCTACTCGTTTAACTACATTCTGATCGTGTGAATTATATATACGGTGTCCTTGGCGTGCCCTCGTTGACCACCCCCTGTATAGATACGTATATATTTAACCCCATTAATCGAACCCTGAAATTTGCGCCCACAGGTTATTAAGGAAATGACTAATAAAAATAAAAACCTTATCTCCAAGTAGGTAACACAAGTAGGGAAACATCTTATTACAAAGGGATAAACGAGGATTTCCCGCGTATTGTTTACAAGATTATTTTCGGCAAAATTAACGAATTTATCGGAATACCTCCTCTAAATTTGTTCATGAGGGATTTGTTTCCTTAATGAGACCTCTCGTATTAGGTTACAGTGTAAAGGCCCAAATATTATAAAGGACGGATGGGAAATATTCCGTACCTGATATAAAGGTTCTTTCCACGTATCACCACACCACATCATCATCATCATCATCATCATTTCAGCCATAGGACGTCCACTGCGGAACAAAGGCCTCCTAAAATGACCTATCTTTGGGGGGATTGCCAATACTCTGCACGCTTGGCAAGCGGGTTGGCAAACGCAGATTTTTATAAGATTGTGCACGAAGACGCTGCTGCCCGTCTCGTGCTACAGAAATTAGTCGGCTCACACCACATCACGATACTTGAAGTGGTCAAGCAGCGGTACATCATCATCTCAGCCTATTTTAATCTACGCTGGATGAAAACCTCCCCCAAAGAGCACGATCTCCTGCTTTTTTCATCCAGCCACTACCAGCTATCTTCCTAAGGTCGAGTCTTATCTGTTATTTGAAGATGACTAAGATTCATCATCGTCATCATCATTTCAGCTATAGGACCTCCACTGCTGATTGCTGAACATAGGCCTCCCCAATGACTACCAGATTGGCCGGTTAGAAGTGGCCTGCATTCATCGAACAAACGATATAAAATTGTAAACTAACAAATGTCGCTGACATAGCCCGACGGATTAGCAAGCTAAGGTGGCAGTTGGTGGGGTAAATAGCACGCAGAACTGACGGCCGATGGGATCATGAGAAAAGTTCTAGAATGGAGGCCACGTACTGGCAAGCGCAGCGTAGGACGTCCACAGAGGTAGGTCGCGTAGGTGGACAGACGACCTGGTAAAGGTTGCAGGAAGATCGCACATGGGTTGCTTAGTTAAATGGCATACCAATGCTGTTAAATACAGTTTTCTATATTTTATTTTTTACTATCTGTAATTTATTAGGCATCGAACCTAATTGGCATACCTTAAGTTGCAAGTAACCTTTAATAGCGTTACTTTGATGTACGCCTATGAAACATATTTTCGATAGAGAAAATAATTACAAACAACAAATACTCTTTGACAAAATGTCGTAAATAAAATGCTTTGTTCAGAATTTCAGTTTGATTATGTAATATTTATGTTTATTTACATATTTAAATAGAAATTCTGAACAAAGTAAATTACGAAGGCCACAGCCGGAGGATGCAAAAAAATACAAAATTTAATTAAACTAATTTATTTTATAATAAAATTACAATAATTAATTACTAATTATTAGAGATGACGATTGATCGAAGAATGATCGAAAAGTGAGGGAATTTGGTGTTGCGTTGAGCACGTCGAATTATGCTGCGTCAGCGCTTCGTGCTTGGCCGTTTCCGTTCGGTGTTGTAACTGGGTCATTGCGTCAATGCTGGCTGCAGTTCCTATAGTGCATCAATATGTTGCAATTGCTGGTCAGCAGTATCTAGGATCTATCCACATGTAACACCTCCATCCGCAGTTCAGCAACTATTTGAGAACTCTGTTTGAGATAGTTGCTGAGATGTTTCTGTGGTCTACTTTAATCTCGTTGGGATTGGTAGATCTTGCGTCTGGGATTGCATAGATGCTGGGAGCTACATCTGTGTTTCTTTCAGTAACGTTGCTCTTCTCTCTTAGACAAGTATTTCGTAGTCGTCGGCTTGCTACGGTGATAATAAATGTTACAGCGCTAATTAACACTACGTATAGTGGGATCGTAGTGTGGTACAACGACTGATCTGTAGCATCGCTCAGTTTGACTGGAGACTGCAAGGATACTTCTGTATTGACTTTATGTAAGTTTTCTAAGTTCACAGTGTTTAAGGTTAGTGCAGGATGTTCCAAGTGCCTCGACTCATCATACTGAGGCATTTCCATGATCTTCACGGCTTGTCCTTTGATGTGCTCGTTCATGTTGGCTATGGTAAAATCAGGTGTCTTGAGATAACAGTTAAGCGGGATTGTGAGCAGGAAGCTGCCTTGCAGTGTTCTATATTGCTCTGGTCCGCAGGTGATCTTAATCTTGGTCGGTGTTGGTAGGTAAAGAGTGTAATGTTTGTCGTCGAGCTGTTCGAGGGCTTCTTTCATGAGAACAACTGGAGTCTGCCTACAGGTTTGATTGAGTTCCTGCTTGATGATGAGTTGCTGGATACAATCAGGTTCATCTCGGCTTCTGTAGTTTGGTGTAACTTGGCAGAGAAACCATGAGTTGGTCTTCGGACATTCTGTCTCTATATACCTATACTCTTTTCCAGAGATTGCTATATAAGGTGAAGTGGGAATAAGGATATTGTGGTATTTGTTCGGGATAATTGATAATCGGTATAGGTTATAAGGTAAAGGATTGACAATCGGTACCTTTATAACTATAGTAATACTATCTCCAATGTAAAAATATCCTAACCTAATTACGTCATAAAAGTCCCTATAATCTATGTCCAAAATTTCATCCTTTGAATATAAAATCCTAGTTTTCCTAATCATATCCTTAAGATTATCTAAACTTAAAATAGAATGAGGGGTGCTCGATGCACGTATAAATGCTAGTGTATTTTCTAGCTTTGATAATTCGTGAGATAAATCATCGATATTATCTCCTAAGATAATTAGATGCTGGGCCAGATGAGCATGTTTAGTAAGGTAAGCTACTCGTTGAGTGTTATTGGCCATAATATCAATTAAAATCGAACTAATCTTATTCTGGTTTTTAACTATTTTATCTAGTGTCTTAGTATTTAGCGAAACCCAATTTTTATTTAGAGTAACGTGATGATCAAACTCAGTTTCTAATTTAACCTCGTTATCCTGGAGAACTTTGATTGCTTGATCATATTTAATCGCATCTGTGTAATCTAAATTGCCAGAGATACTCTTAATTACAGAACCCAAACCATCTATAAGACCTCTCTTGTTACGATTTGGTTCAAAGGTACGTAATTGATCAGAAATTGAATCAAGTTTAACACTAAGATGTTCTATGTGGGGATCGTATATAGTTAAAGTTATATTACTGAGTTTAAGCTTAAGATCGAATATTTGAGATTTAGCTATTTCTATTTGCTTATGAATATTTTCAAGATTAATATGGTTAAGAAAGGAATGGTAATGGGCTACGATTTTAGTAGGTCCTAGTTTGAATGGGAGTAAACCTGGTCCATTGTCCAACGAGTCAATCGTTACATCTTGTCCTCGAGTCAGATGGAGCAGTGCCGTCAGTAGAAATGTCCTGTAACAATGTAGGATGTTTAGGGCTTCGCTTTAAACGTGATTTTGCAACAGGACCACGTTTCTTTTTAGTGTAGATATGTATAGGGAGATCAGCGAGAACGGTGTCCTGAGTATATCGAGGAGCTAGTTTTTGTCTGTTAGCCATTGGATTTTGTATAAATATTTGTTGGTCGGGGACGTATTCCTGTTCAGGTTCGCGATCTTTGTTTCTGTTTTCAGTTAGTTCAGTTCTATGATGTAGAGCAGATTCATTTATTAGATCGTATACTTGGGTCATACGTTTCTTGTGGTCTAATGAGTACTGCTGTAGCAGGTGTTCAGTCAGATCTATGTCTACAGGGTCACGAGGGTCAAAATGTCCAGTAATTAAGTCTAAGGGTCTGCACCTAGTGAAGCTGTGAATTGAACTGTTATAGGCCAGTACTGCGTACGGCATGAGATTAACAACGGGTTCAGTACGTTTCTCAAGTTTTAGTAATCTTAGGTGCTCTAAGATAGTAGAATGGAAACGTTCTACTATACCATTGTCGTTGGGACTATGTGCAAGAATCTTATGATGCTGGATTTTGTGAAGTCTCGTAAATTCCGCAAACAGCTGGTTAGTGAACTCGGGACCTTGGTCTGTAACTATGGTTAGAGGGATACCATGATGTGTAAAATATTGAAGAAGGGCTTGGACTACGCTAAGAGCTGTCCCATCTCTAAGATGATATGCCTGAGCGTATTTGGAAAATGCATCAATTAGTGTTAGATATTTCTCGTTTTGAGCTGTGAAAAGATCAAGATGGACTATTTCAAATGGTTTGGTAGGCGGTGGAACGATTGAAAACCTTTGTTTGATGGGATTACGGTCATATTTGGCTTGGCCGCATACACTACATTCATTGATGTATTTAGTAATATGTTCTTTCATTTTGGGCCAGTAGTATTTAGAAGATAGGGCTAGATAACATTCATTAATACCACGATGATTAGTTTTACCTTCGTGATACTTCTGTATGATTTCTTGCTGCCGTAAATACTCTTTGACATTTTCTAATTCTGTCTTAGTTAATACTAGACTCATAGCAGAACTTTTAAACGTATCCTGGATGATAGGGATAATTTTATACATAGCCAGAGGTGGATGGATTATAAATCCTGTTTTAACTTTAGGATTGACGTATTCCTTAATTGCGTTTACAACATCATCTACCAGGTTGGATTCTGATAACTGTATAGTCGTTCTAGTATGCGTCTCAAAGGGTTTAGTCACGGTTGGTTTTTTTTTAATGTCACCTACTATAACAAAGCATATCTGACGATTAAACTTATTAAGAGGATCATCAGATATAGGGATCTCTAAAACAGGGTGTTCGTCGCTGGTATGAGCGGTTGCAGTGGTAGAGCCTGCTAAAGATGGTGGCTTTTCTGATGGATTAACTGCAATAGAATTGGTATCTTCATTATTTATCTCAATTCGAGATAAAGCATCGGCGTTGGTATTATGTTTGCCTTGCTTATAGACTGTAGTGAAGTTATACTCGCTCAATTTTAGTCTCCAACGTGTCAATCTAGAGTTGGGCTCTTTCAGATTCATAACCCATTGTAATGGTTTATGATCAGTGACTATTTTAAATTTTCTACCAAACAAATATGGTCTAAAATATTTTGTGGCCCAAACTATGGCCAGGAGTTCCTTCTCTATTGTGCTATAATTAATTTCACTGGAGTTTAAAGTTCGTGATGCATAAGCAATCGGTTTGTCACTTCCTATTATGCCTTGTGAAAGGACAGCGCCTATAGCGAAGTTAGATGCGTCTGTAGTAAGGACAAAGTCCTTATTGAAGTCGGGGTACTGTAAGATTGGGTCATTTGTCAGGAGTGTCTTGCAAGTCTCAAAGCAGTTAATATAATTTGCGTCATTATAAGTTATCTTAGAACCTTTCTTTAAACATTGCGTCATGGGTTTCGTTATGCGAGCGAGATCCGGGATAAACTTCCTGTAGTAACCTAATAGTCCTAGGAATCGTTTTATTTCTGTCGCGTTTTTGGGTAAGGGGAATTTCTGGATTGCTGTAATTTTGTCTGGATTAGGTTTGATGCCATCCTTACTAATTATGTGTCCTAGGTAAGCTGTTTCTAATTTTAAGAACTCGGACTTGTCCATTTGAATTTTGAAGTTCGAATCACGCAGTCTCTTGAAAACCTTTTCTAAATTAACCATGTGCTCCTGAAGGGAGACGCTGAATACGATGATGTCATCGAGGTACACCAGGCATACTACGTTTTGGAGGTCCCTAAGGACATTATCCATCACCCGTTGAAAGGTTGATGGAGAATTTTTGAGTCCCATGGGCATGCGCAAAAATTCGAAGTGCCCATGTTCAACATTAAAGGCTGTTTTAGGAATGTCCTCTGGATTCATCTCGACCTGGTAAAAACCGCTGGCGAGGTCCAGGGTGGTGAAATAATGACAGTTACCCAGTTTATCCAAGACATCAGTAATATTTGGGATGGGATATTTATCATCTATGGTCTTTTCATTTAATTTCCTAAAGTCTACGACGATGCGCCACTTGGTTTTGCCAGACGCATCAGACTTCTTGGGAACTACCCATATGGGAGAACTCCACGCTGACTGTGAAGGTCTGATGATGCCTTGGTCTAGCATTTTAGAGATTTGATCTTGCACTTCTTGTCTATGAATGAATGGGTAACGATAGGTTTTAGTATAAACTGGTACCTCGTCGGTGGTTCGGATGCTGTGCTTGATCTTGTTCGTAAAGGTAAGAGGTTCACCATCGATATAGAAGACATCAGCATATTGCGTACAAAGTGATTCTAAGTTGGCACGCTCTTCGGGATTCAAGTGGTCTGTACGCAGGCGGGATAGTACCTGATTTACGCGATCGGGTGATTGTTCAGTGCGCGTGCACTGAACATTAAATAGTTCGGCACTAACAGGTCTGTCCATTGAAAATACTATGTCGTGTCTAGTCGGGTTAATAACTTCAACTAATCCGCGACTATTCGTGACTGTGGTTAAGCAGTTTCTTATCTGACAATTTGAAATAATTTGTTCGGATATTAATGCGTCTCCGTCATGAAAGTTAACTGGTATGCGAATCAATTTAGAAGTATTCGCTGGGATGATATCTTCATATAGATTACAGTTACGAGAGTCATACATTAATAAAGGTATCTTAGATTGTCGTGTAACTAGGACTTTGTTTTTTAAGTCGATACTAGACTCTAACTTTTCCAATAAATCGTAACCAATCAAACCATCAAAGTAATTATGGAACTTGTAGATAAACAAAGTAATGTGTTCTTTTTCATTAAACTCTTTAAAAGAAGGTAAGGTTATAGAGTAGTCGTTCCGTGTGGTAGCATGGATGTTAGTTACTTCGAACGGGTCGTAATTACATGGTAAGTCTGGGAAAAATCTATCGACAGCTTCGGGGCTAATAAATGATTGATTTGCACCGGTGTCAATAAGTAATTTAAGAGGTGGATTAGATATCTGTATATACGGTAATTGTCGCTGCGTCTGTAAGTTAATCTCTATTTTAGTTTTCCTGATTTCGAGGTTTTCTGAAAATCCTCACTGTCGGTAAGAGGAGTCTCATCCTGGGCTTCCTCTACTGAGACAGGTGTGTACTCCTGATAATACGGATATTGGTCGTATGAAGTGCAAGAAAAGTCGGGGGTGTCATAGTAGTCTTGTTGATAGTTATCGTAATAGTCATAGTTAGGTTCATACTGATATTGGTCGTAAAATTCATTAAAATTGACTTCCCTTGTTTTAAAATAGTTAGAAGGGGGTGGATTCCCGAATCGAGACCAATCGTGTGGGGTGCGCATGGGCTTAGGCACATAATGGCTAACGCCGCTCATAGGTGTGGGCGCGGGATTCGCGTTATTAGGCTGGAAGCCAGGATTTCTCTGTGGCATTCTAAAAACATTACTTTGGGGCCTATAATTTGGTGGGGGTGCTGCAAACATTTGCTGGGTGCGAGTGGGACCATTATAAAGAGGTTGCTGGGGTCTCCAGACTGGCGTTGGTCTTTGGGGCTGATTAGTAAATTGCCTTGATGGGCCAGGCATGTTAGGCATGTTAAAGGGTCGTGATGGACCGGGCATATTAAATGATTTTAACGGGGCGAAGTTAAAGGGCTTATTATTAGGCATAACGGGCATTGGTGCGCTATAAGAAACTTTAGGTAAGTTAAATAGAGGAGTGGGCTGTAACTTTCTCTCAGGGCAATGTTCATTTCGCTGTTGCAAATACAGTGTATTCATTTCATCGTGTACAAACTCTAATGCCTGTTCGATAGTATTAGGTCGCATACACCGAATACGAGCGCCTAGTGGGTCGCGCAGACCGCGTAGATAGGATTGGAGTGTTAACTTTTTATAGAGCGCACGTTTCGCTTCGATAGTGCTCGGTATAGTTTCGTGTAGACTTATGTACGTCATAATAGTGCTGAACAGATTTTGACACTGTTCGTAGAATTCTTGTGGGGTTCCTATACCTTGAGTAAGCAACGACAAATCGTTATATAGTGAGGTCTCATCGCGGTGATCGGCAAATGTATTAATTAATATTCTACGAATATCGCTCCAGTTCTCCGGGATACCGCTAGAATTTATTATGGAAGATGCGGAGCCGGTGATCTTGTTTAAGATACCGTTTATTAAAGAAAGATTACTCAACCTATAATCGTCTCCTTCCCTAATAAACTGAGTCACTAATTGATCGCACAAATTAACGAACCGTGTTAAAACATTTGAGTTCCCGTCGAATTCGGGAACGAGCCGAAGGGCTTTATAGACCTGGTCTACAAGTGTGTTGGCCATATCGCTAGATATTAAAATATTATTTTCGTCTATAGTTCTTAAATCTCTATTTGAATCTAATATTGATAATCTATTATTTATTCCTAACCTACGAGACCGTGATTGCCTTGGATGGAAAATCTTGGTATATTATAGGAAATACAGTAAGGAAAGCAACTCTAGTAAGATCTAGGTACTTACATACGCATTTTGATTTCTCTGCCGTATCGATGTCTGGATACTCCTCTGGACTGCAGCTCTTGTAGGTTCTGGATAGCCGCTCGCCGTGATCAATTCACTGACTCTACTTTACGACTATCCTACCGACTGCGCCAATTACGAAGGCCACAGCCGGAGGATGCAAAAAAATACAAAATTTAATTAAACTAATTTATTTTATAATAAAATTACAATAATTAATTACTAATTATTAGAGATGACGATTGATCGAAGAATGATCGAAAAGTGAGGGAATTTGGTGTTGCGTTGAGCACGTCGAATTATGCTGCGTCAGCGCTTCGTGCTTGGCCGTTTCCGTTCGGTGTTGTAACTGGGTCATTGCGTCAATGCTGGCTGCAGTTCCTATAGTGCATCAATATGTTGCAATTGCTGGTCAGCAGTATCTAGGATCTATCCACATGTAACAAGTATATCATTTAAGACATTTTGACAAAGAGTATTTGTTGTTTGTAATTATTTTTTCTTTCGATTGACGTATGTTTCATAGGTGTACACTAAAATAACGTTATTTAAGGTTTCTTGCAACTTGAGGTATGCCAGGCTCCATACAAAAAAGTTCTAAGTTTAGCTAAGAGAATTTGGCACAAGAAATATAGGAAAAGTATAGGTTGCCTATTTTGCCCTCAGCACAACTATAGAGTTACCAGGTATAAACAGATGAGCAAGCTTTTTTAATGTACCCTCATCAGACCCTTCGCGTGCCACTTACTCACAGCAATGTAGACCGAAAAATCCATAAGAACATTTTTTTAAGAATGGTTCATTGGTTTTGCCTTGACATGACAACAGACAGGCTGGTTACTACTCTTACTTTTATAAAATTAGTATAATATCAATACAACAGCCAACTAACAAGCCTGTCAAAGCCAAAACAAACGCAGCATTTAAACGCCGAACAATTTATTCAACCCGCCAATGCTCGTGGTTCGCCTGTGCCCGTAATATTGAAATCTGACAGGTAGTTCATAAAGTACGTCGACTGCACGCGTTGCTTAAAAATTGTACGTTAAAATTTCCTACTAAGGTTCCAAATCGAAAGTCGAGCTAATAAAGTATCGAGCTAAGATTTTACTGGTATTTTCAACTGATCAGTTATGATCAGTTTATAAGTTCTATTTACTGATTTTTTTTAAATTATAATCCTTAATTTTTAATGCAATTCCAAGTAAAAAATATAACAATTAAAATTCTAATAATACATATATAAACTAACCTAAAACTAAAAGCTACCTACTCAAAAATAAAAGCGTGTCCATTCTTAATTAATTATGACACTTATAATTAATGTTTAAAGAATAATTAAATTATTGATGTATGAATTTTTAAATGTTTCTTGGGCCCAATAGGGTTCATAATGGTCCTTCCTTTAACCTAGGCTCCCGCAGAAAACCAGTGTCGTGGCATATGCCATGACTAATGCTGAGCGCGAGACTTTTTTGGCACTAACCTGTTAACTGTTACCAACGATTTGTATATATATTGCCAAATAAAAATATTCACTTACTTACTTTACCATATTTTGTAACATTTGCTACAATGCTATGTAGAAAAGATTATAAATATCTCCCAAAATCACAATATACAGTATGAATTAACACCTCTACAGCCAAGTTTATAAATAAAAAATAACAATACATTAGTACAGAACAAACAGTAGTAAAAACACATATTTGATCGACGATTTTTATGCTTTAATAGTAAAAAATATTTGATGAATAAAATAAACTATGAAAATTAATTTCTGCATGAAAAACTTTTCTTCAATAATAATAATATTTTTAAATCCTGTTATTAGAACAATATTTTTTATTATCAGAAGAAAATTATTTCTTTAAATGTTGCATTTTAGGTAAACATTTATAATGTAATATATATTATAACAAACAGAATAATAAAAGCTTTACCAAGTAAGCAAGAGGTACATAAATAAAAAAGTATAAAGAGTAGAGTAACACTCACATCATTATTGTATAGTCCATCAAAAATACATAAAAGTTAAAAGAATACTTCAATAATCCATAAAACCATTTCTGTTTCTAGGAGTCTCGCTCCCAACTTTTCATTTTGCGGCATAAAATGGCAGCTGAAGCTTAAATAGATAATATTATTTAATAAACCCATCGAGAAAAGTCGCCGAGAAACAAATCCTCTTGAATTTTTCTCTTTTTAAAAATGCATTACTTAAAACTTTAGCGCAGATCTCTAAAACCCAGAGCTCCACAGTGCGCGATAGTGTTGTTCTTTTTTAACCGTCCAATGCATTCTGCGTTTGACGTCTCTCGCGGTGGGCCTCTGTGACCCACATTTGTCATTGGAGGGTTGAACGCGAACCGACTTTTTTATTTTTAAATATTGCGGCCGTTTTAACGATGGTAAATGGCGGTTATATTTTTTTAAAAACGAGTTTTTGTGTTTTATGCGCAGTGGCGTATCTGCCGATTGAGTCGTGCTTTTTTGTGTGTTCTGTTGGTTTTAGTCAGTTTTGAAAAAATATTTAAAAATGATGTTCGATTTCAGACGAAGTGTGAAAGTTTTGCAATTTCTCTAAGAAATATTTTATTTTGTTTCAGGTGAGTCGGCTTCTACATTAATTTAGTTGAAGTTTTCTATCCAACAACATATAACGTAAGTAAGTACCTAAGTCTATATGTTTATTTTTTAAAACCATTATAAAACAAAAACAAAACGCTTCCCAATATTGTTTCGTCTCCAAGAATGTATTAAATATATTTTTTAAAGGTTTATACGGAAACAAAAAACGATCAGACATAAAAATCTAAAATCACACCTAAATTATTTTCTTTTATACATTTCAATTTCAACGCTCCGAGGATTCGCGGTACCATATGTTAATTACTGTATATATTTTGGTACAATAGGGTCCTTTGTACCTCATTGAAAAGTTTTTAGAGTTCAAATTAGCGTGTATTTTGGAGGGTTATTATCAGAGATCTACGCAACATAATCCGACCTACGCTCTGTACAGTGGCGAGCAATAAGATGTTTACACTTGGATCTTATCACAATGGCCAAGGGTCTAAATTGAATTGAATACAATTGGATAATCATAGTTCGCGACTGTACATTACTGGTTACAGCTTGTGTTAAAGACTGACATTTGTTTCAACACCTTTTCGTGATTTTTTATTAGTAAGTATTGCAACATTTTAACATGAAAGTAGAAATAAGAGTATCTATCTATCTATCTAATTATGGACTAACTGACGCTTGTCGTACTTTCTTACTAATATTTTTAGTATAAGCGCAGTGTAGGACGACCACCTACAAGGTGGACAGACGACCTGGTACAGGTTGCAGGAAGCGGATGGATACAGGTCGCTTTTAACCGGCCAATCTGGAAGTAATTGGGGGAAGCCTATGTTCAGCAGCGGACATTCTTTGGCTAAATAATCATGGGACTAATGGTGAAATCAAGTAAAAAACCGGTCAAGTGCGATTTTGACTCGCGCATTGAGGGTTCCGAACAAACTTGTAAAAATAGTTTGTTCTTAACAAGTCATCATCATCATTATCATTTCAGCCATAGGACGTCCACTGCTGAACATAGGCCTCCCCCAGTGACTTCCAGATGAAACAAGTATTAAGTCTCAAATACTATTAGCGTTATTTGCGAGTTCGTTAAAAAAAGATTTTAAGTTTTATGATTCTTTTTAGAGGTGTAATGCCACGTCCAAACCTTCCCACTTCCAAGACTTCCGTAAGGGGGGTGTGTGAGCAATTTAAGCGATAAGATCGGGCAGGCTCGAGCCACGATGCTTCTTAAATTATTCAAATAAAATCCTACAACGATAACTCTGATTGTAAATTTTGGTGTACAGATGTGTTTGTACACTTGAGGCCGAGAGATTAAACTTGTTTTTAGGGTTACGTAACAACGTAATGAAAAAAAGGGTCACTTTAAAAAAAAACTAAATGCTGTACTCATCTCAATGATGTACATAGGCGACTACTGGCTGGAAGACGCCGCGTGGGTAGGCTTCCTACCCGGTGGACTGACAACCTAATCAAGTTTGCCGGAAGCCGCTGGACGCCATTGGCCCAGGCTGTGGCGTTCTATAAGCGAAGCCTATGTCTAGCAGTGAACTTTCAAAGGCTTATGATGATGATAGTGAATTCATCTAGCGTGCAAGATTTTACAATTGGTTTTGAGTTAGATGCTTCATACATATACTAACGAGCTACCTTGATTATTAATTAATATATATGTAGTTTTTTTTTTAATTGTGGTATTTGGCAGTAAAATCATCCCTCAACAGAAGGTAAATAAGTAAAAAATGCCCTTTTTTCACATATTAGTTAAATAAAGAAACTACGAGTATTTTTTTATATTGCGCAAAATCACATACATTGATACTCTGATCAGTAAGTAGCTAAAATATTTATTTATTTAAACTTTATTGCACAAGTAAGTACAATTGGCGGACTTAATGCTATACAACATTCTCTACCAGTCAACCTTGAGGTAATGCAGATAATGTAGTCAGTGGCGGAGTATAAAGTATCCGACATATTTTTTAAGACGAGTAAAATACATACACATACATACCAATTCAGACAATAATAAATACATACTATATAATATATTAGGGAAGTCGATTATTAATCGAAAGTGTGAAAAAGAAGAGAAAGAAACATACAAAAAAGGAGTTGAGTAATAGTAGAATGGACAGTTCTGAGAGGTGCCAAGATAATAAATATTTGTGTTATAGGAGAAGCAACGATGGTACCACAATACCCAGACCACGTGACAACATAGAAAAGTTTGTTTCCTACATTGACCCGACCGAGAATCGAACTCAGATATAGCGACGCCAAGTCCGGCATAGTTGCCTCTCGCCGACGCAGAATTACTTAAAGGTTTTTTCATATGAAATAAGTAATGTGCACTTTCCTTTGTCCCCAAGTGTAGTTCTCATACAGGGTGCGTTGTTCTCCACATCACCTGTAATGTTTGTGTCCTTATAATTCCCGTTATTTCGAGTCGCCAAACATTTGCTATGGCGGAACGTTAAATAATGATTAACTCATGTTTTCGTAATATATTTCTCGTTTATTGTTTGTGCTCGACGTTTCATATATGGTGATAAAGCGTGGTGGAAATATTTAATCTGCGAAAATAAAATAAAAGTTGGATGGGTTTGTGCCTTCTTTGTTGTATTTATTTAAGTAGATAGATAGATAGATAGATACTCTTTATGGCACACCACACAAAAAAAACAGTACAGAGAAACAATAAATTTAGAATGGTACAATTTAGGCGGTCTTATCGCTAAGAGCGATCTCTTACAGACAACCTTCAGATAGAGGAATGTTGGTAAAAAATAACGTTATGAGGGGAGGCGGTGAAGAGTTTAAAGTAATTTTATATTTAATATATTACATAATATATTATATATTTATTACATAGATACTAAAAAATAAAATAATATACATACTTACACATTGTTATAAATAATGATCATACATAATATAAATACATATAAGTATGTACTTACACTAATTAATAACCCTATTAATATGAATATGGATTTTGATACCAAAAGTGTTAGGAAAAGTAAAGAAAGAAGTAATTCAAAGAAAAACATAGGAGAAAACTAAAGTCCAAGGAGATATGTTTTAAGTCTAGTTTAAAATTTGTAGTGTTTCAGACTGCCGAATAGACATTGGTAAGGAGTGGATTGCACAGTAAAGAACTGTGAATAAGTGTGTGAAGAAATTAGGGGAGAGGTGAGTCGGAGATTATTGGAAGACCGCATTTCGTGACCCAGGGCAGACTGCAAAAATTTAAAGCGCTCCTTTAGATATGGCGGTGACTTTGGATTGAATAATATAGAAAATAAAAAGGAAAGCATATGATACTCACGCCGACGTCGTATAGGAAGCCATTCTAGCAAAGCTCGGTATTCCGAGACATGGTCGTACTTACGTAGACCATAGATGATACGAATGCAGAAATTCTGAAGGCGCTCGAGCTTGCTTAGGAGACATTCGTTAAGATCTGGGTAGCAACAATCTGCATAATCAAGAATAGGAAAAAGTAGGGTCTGTACAAGCGCAATTTTAGTAGGTATTGGTAAGTAATTGCGTAATCTATTAATTGAGGCCGCCGCTGCAAACATTTTCCTGCTGACCTCCGAAATAAGTAATTGAATAGCAATATTTTCTCGTTGTTTAGGTATTAGTTTGATTTAAAATTATAAAGTTATACATTTTAAAAAAGTCGCTGTGGCTGTTAGCAGCAACCAAAAAATGTAACGGCCAGTAGATAACAATCTTATTCAAAAAGTCGCAAAATAGCAATGCAGTCGCTAAGTCGCCAATCTCGGATGATGGTAAAATTATTGATCTTAAACAGGATTACTTTGCAAGGTAGTGCTAAATTTTTGTCTCAGAATCAGCAACTTTATCGAACTATGTAAAGAACAAAAATAGTTTTAAATTTTTATTGTTTTCATCTGCTGTTACAAAATTAAAACGTAGATAATTTACGATTGGTCGATTAAATTACACTGTATGTGCACTGCATAAATGCTCCTTGTTACCTCAGCGACGTCATATACCTTAGGTACCTATAACAAGAACCATCTATGTATTTATCATAGTATGATCTCTGATGAACGCACCCCGCATTTCCTTTTTTTTCAGATATTTTAAAGTAAAACTTATTGTAAAAATTCAAGGTATAAACATAACTACAAGTAGTTTTTATTATATTGTTCTCTGGAACTTATTTTTAAAATTTGGCATCTCAAAGTAGTAAAAACGTTATTAAAATATTTCATTACAACTGTTTCATTACATTTTAATATTAAACAATTGACATTGACTACGAGAGATTCAGAGTAATTCTCTAAATCTCTCCCTCATTTGCCTTAGACAGGGTCCCGGTTTTGATTGCTAGTTCAGATCGATAAAAAAACGAATTTTCTTAAATGGCCTTTGGTCTGGGTTATTCAGTTTAGTTTAGTTGGTCTGGGTTTAGTTACAAGGATATTTAGTTTACAGGGATGTAAATTCCTTACCTAAAGATCATGAGAAAAGGTGTGTCGTCTTAGTATTTTACATAACCAAGTGCTCCACAACTCGTATTTTCTATTTAGATACTATTTTTGACATCCCTATTTGCGAACACCCTGTGTATATTTTCTAATATAGCCTACGCATTGTTCCGAGCCAGGCTTTATGCAGAAACACGTACGGACAGACAAAGAGACATACATCGATTGCCCCTTGGCTCCCCCAAACAATGTTACCGATTATGGCTCGGCCACTAATACAGACGTTGACAAGACAGGGACCTACCGCATCTTGATTTAGGGTAAGTCTATTCTAGATAGCCTAAGTCTCAATGACAATGATACCGCGATAGTTGAATTAAAGGGATATTATTGCGATTTAGTCTATTCTATAATTATTGATCTGGCACACAGATTTAGGAAGATAATAATTCCATGAGAAGGACTCATACTATTTTACTTATCTTATTTAACTAAGTATACATTTTAAGTTTTATGTTGTATATTTTATAAATAACTGTTATTTGTGTGTCGCCAATAAAAATCTCTCTTTTTTACTGCGTAAAAAAAAACCATACAGCTTATTTGCGAAACGTGGATACGTTGCAGGTTGTTGCCAAAAACATTGCGCTTTTTTTTGCTTGTGTACGTACATATAGATTATTAATATGTCAGTGCTATGCACCATATAAGCAAATAATACACGTTGTTATTTAAATCTCAGAAGTTTTTTTTTAAATATGTCTCAGGCGACTTCCAAGTATGGCAGTAGATACTATATGAGAATGACCACATCCACGTTAATCCAACACATGGTAACTATAACCAGGTTAGAGACAACAGGGCGAATTGCACTGATTACGATAATCCACTAAACTGACTTGTGAATTACTAATGAAGCTATTGTAATATTAATTATAGGTAGATTAATACTTAAATGGATAACCGGTGTCTTGATTCAAAGTCGAAATAGGTAGGTAATATCAAACTATACCTACGAGTACTAACGAGTTGGAAATAGTAAAAAATCCATAATACACAGTTAATTTTGCTTAAGCACGTTCTGCTGCTCAAATAAAACGAAGTAATTATAATTATGGTGTTATTAAGAAAAGGAAAATAAGCGTTATGTAAGTTCTACCTATTGAGTCAGTTCTACTTCGCTAAATGATACTTTTCGAATGCAAATGATGCTTGCATTCTCGCAATTCCTCATAAATCCCATCATCAGAATTAGATTTAGAAAAAAAATTGACCAATATTTTCCAAAATAATCAGTTATTAAATGGCGGAGCTCTAAGAACACAAACGTTTAAAAAAATCGAGTAAAGGACGTCCCTTCAAATTTTTTTTTTTAATTCTGTACCACATTTTTTTTTTACGTCTATTGTAGTGATTGAGGATTTCCTTTTAAGTAAATAAATACTTGTGTTAGGAAATCCATATCAGCGATTTACATTAGTGATACCTATTAAGTAGATGATAAGGGCCTTACTACAAAAAAGACAGACCAGGCTCAAACACTGCCCAAAGATCAGCCAACCAGTTAAAAAGTATGGTAACATAACCGAGACATGTGGGATGTGTCAATATTCCAAACTGTATGGCTACTCCCCAGACACGGTTCAAGCCCAGTCCATCCCCTCTGCAGTAAGGCCATTAATGTTTGATTACAAATGTTTTATTTTTAAACAGTTAAAATTTATAAAGTTTTTTTTAAGAGTTAAAATAATTTGCTTACAAAGAATAACAGAAACACTTTAAAAAAAGAAAAAGGTTAGTTTAGTTAAAAAGGTGCGACATGAGCAAAGCGAAACAAACATATTCTCGTTTCACTTTGCATCCAGTGTGGCCTACGCTTAAATGAAGACGTTCACAAGTTCGAAAGCGTATAGACTGGCAGACATCACCGATGTCATTAAGCTTATGTCGAACTAAATCCATATAAGGTAAGGGGTAACGAAGGCGACCGCTTTAAACCGAACGACAATTTTTCCCGTAGGATGTAAACAAGGTGAGACGATGCAATGTATTTTGCCAGGGGGATCCCCCAGCATATCTTTACCCAAGCCATTTAAAAAAAGTCGCTTTCAGAATTGACCCAAACCAATAATCAACCGCAAGACGAGGCAGAAAGGTTCTAGAATGGAGCCCACGTATCGGCAAGGGCAGCGTCCACCCACAAGGTGGACAGACAACCTGGTAAAAGTTGCAAGAAGCCGCTGGGTGCAGGCCGCTTCCAACCGGCCAATCTGGAAGTCATTGGGGGAGGCCTATGTTTAGAAGTGGATGTCCTATGGCTGAAATGATGATGAGGAAGCAAACCTAGAACTCTTTGTGTTTACTCAGCGGGACCTCGCCAATCGGGTTGTTAAGATTTTAAAATCGGATTTTTTATTTAACATACTGAACTGAAATTAAATTTACAATTGGTTGAAGTATCCAACAACTGTTTTATTTACTCGCGCTATTTGTCACAATCGAATATGCCCACAAGGTGGACAGACGACCTGGTTAAGGTTGCAGGAAGCCGCTGGATGCAGGCCGCTTCCAACCGGCCAATCTTGAAGACACTGGGCCTACGTTCAGCAGTGGACAACCTATGGCTGACTGAGGTGATGATGATGGTGATCTGTCACAAATATTTTATCGATCGTCTCCGGTAGCCCTTACGTTCGATGCAAATTGACACGTCTGACTAATTACAAGCAAATTATGGAGCTACGTCTGGGGTCTTACTATGCGTGTGATAGACTAATCAACGATTAATGAGTCGTGTGATTAGATCACATAACAGTTGGAGAATTTCGTACATTGTATTGCTGCGCCGCAATTTTCTGCAGGTATTGACGACCTCTGTAGCCGAGAGGCAAGCATACCGGACTTGGTGTCGCTACCTCTGAGGTCCCGGGTTCGATTCCCGGTCGGACAATGTAGAAAAATAACTTTTCTATATTGTCTCGGGTCTGGGTGTTGTGGTGCCGTCGTTGTTTCTGATTTCTGTAACACAAGTGTTTATGCTACTTATCATGGGATCAGAGCAATGTATGTGATGTTGTCCAATAATATATATATATATTAGCACCACGTCGATACGCTGACCTATGATTTTATATGCCATCTTCTTTTTTTTTTGGTTATTTGTCGTACCTATTTTTCTGTTGGTATCTTTTTATTTTAATAACAAAAAACCGGCCGAGTCCGAATCGGACTCGCACACGAAAGGTTTCGTGCCATTATTTATACAACTTTAGACACTATATTATAATCAGTAATCGGAATAGGTAGATTGATTTGGGGTTAATGATCTCAAAAATTGATGTTAATATGGACATGCCTCCGGGATTTCGGATTTTTTTTTATTAGTTTAAAAAAAAAGACATATCTATATTATGCTAGCACTTCCAAAGTACATCAAATCAATCTACCGATTCCGATCACTGATTATAATGGAGAAGGCAACAGAAATACACTATATTATTTGAAAAACAGCAAATAATCACGTTTGGTGTATGGCGCTTAATAGCGAAAGATAAAGAGAGCAAAAGATAAGGAGCCCTCCTTAAATATTTATTTTATTCTGTTTTTAGTAAATGTTATTCTAAAACAACAATTACTCCATGCAACAGAAATACATCGACTGTGAACAACTGTCTAGCTATCACGGTTCATGAGATACAGCTTGGTGACAGACAGACAGACAGACAGACAGACAGACAGTGGAGTCTAAGTATTAGGGTCCCGTTTTTACCCTTTGGGTACGGAACCCTAAAAATGTACTGCTGATAACAGTTTGGGAAGTATGGTTCACGAGTAGCGACCACGAACTGGAAGACACAGCGTGGGCAGACCTCCCACCCGGGGGACTGACGACCTAGTCAAGGTCAGGTCAATGTCCAGCATATAAAAGTCCATTCACAGTCTGATGATGAATATGCTGATGTACAGAAAACAGCACGTCAACCTACCACAAAACGTCAAGTTTTGTCAATTGATATTGATCTCTACATCTCGGACTTAAAGTTGAAAATCGGTTCAATGACCTTTAACTTTTTGGGTAGGTTCACCTACCGTTCTCTGTACTATTGTAAATTGTAAACAAGATCTTTCATGGATTTCAAGCAAATGAAGCTGTTTTAACGACGTCCGTAGCACGTTGACATTTCGTTCCTCTGAGGGTTCGATTCCCGGTCGTATCAATGTAGTCTCGGGTCTGGATGGTATAATACCATACCGTCGTTGATTTTGGTTTTCAACCGACTTCAAAAAAGGAGGAGGTTCTCAATTCGACTGTGTTTTTTTTTTTGTATGTTTGCTACGCGATTACTCCGCCAATTATGAATCGATTTTAATGATTATTTTTTTGTTTGGTAGATCATACTTTAGAGGTGGTCCCATATAAATTTTATCGAAATTGATTTAGAACTTTTTGAGAAAATCAACAAATATATACCCAGATAATATTTTGGTTGTGGTTCTTGTTACCTATCTTCGACAAATATGAGCCGATTTTGATGATTTTTGTTTTATTGAATAGCTTATACTTCAAAGATGCTATGTTAAAAGTTTGAAAAATAAAAATCACCCCTAAGGGTAGGAAAATAGGGGATGAAATCGGTGTTCAGCAGTTAGATTAGGATTTATCACTAAAAATAGATGAAATAAGTAAATTTTATTAAAAAAAATAAAACCGACTTCAAAACACTGAAATGCTAAAAATAATCCTAACACTTAAGTACCTAATCAGATACTTTTGGAGTCGGTGCCAGCCGATGAGAGATTCAATGTTTTTGTTTATTGTAACAAGTACTTCAGCTACCTTAGGATCAGAGCAGTGTATGTGATGTTGACCAGTATTTATTTACAACTAGCTGTCCCGGCGAACTTCGTACATTTATCATACATTTTTTCTTCGTGAATTTTTCTTTTATTATTCTCCTATTCGGGGCGAAGACAAATTCAACAAATCAAAGATCATAATCGGCTTAGCCGTTCTTGAACTATAAATGGTGTCGTGGTGTGTTATAGATGTCGTTGTCAATTTATATAATTGATTTGAAATAATGTTTCAAATACATTCAAGATCAATTAGTTACGCAGCGATCTCTCACGGCTCGTCCTAATTACGTGTTTGCTGTTAAGGGTCTCCTATAATATCGGGTTTCTTTGGGTAGTTAAATTCGTTTTAACATGTGTATGTACTACATTATATAATCAAAGTGTTATTTTGTGATCTGTGACTTTGAGATGCGATAATAAATGGTGAGGAGTTAATTATGCTAATGTTTCGATATTAAGCTGAAAGTTGAATACAATTACACTTTGATATTGACATTGACAGTTGGAAACAAAGCATTTTATTTATATATTTAAATGATTTTTGATACTTACTAAGATTATTTATTGTCTTCGTCTGTTTACTAAAATAGTCATACTGCTAATACTGCTAATAGATAGGTATTTGAAACTTGCGCTACTGTTTTAACTTAATCCGTTCATCCATCAAGGGTATAAAGCCATTTTTAAGACACTAAGATATTCTTCAGTGGCGATATCTCAGCAATCAATAAACACTTTCCATATTGGAATCCATCAGCTTCGTCCGCAGAAAATCATAAAACCGCATTATCCCTACTAACGTTGTAATTTGAGATATCCAGATATCCACGGTATCTCAACTGTCTAAGCGAAAATCAACTTAAATACCTTTCAATAAGGTTCAAAGAAGTTACGAAAAATTACATCAAAAAATTCCACGCTCAGCTCTCGATTAGGACTCTTAATGGAGTAATTCCTTTGCCACGCTTTGAAAAGATTTTAAACCCTATCTTGTTAAAGTTAGAGATGAGTTTAGGATGGCAGCTTAGTCTACAGCCGAACAATTAGGGTTGCCATAGTGATGAGTAAAAATAACTGAAATTTTGTGTGCGCTGTTAATGATGTTGTATCAAAATTAAAAGGTTCTAAAATTCTGCTAAAGTAAAGCAAAATGGTCGCTTTATTGTTACATTGAAAATATGATTTTACAGAATCTATCCGTTTTGTAGCTTCGGAAATCGGATCATCATAGATACATCCTAAATACAATTAAATAGTAGATTTCTGCACGTTAGTACTTATCACAGAGAACGCTTAAACTTGCTCTTAGCTACTAGTTACTTAACAATTAAAGCAAATATTATGGAAAACCGTATAAATGAAACGTATTACTAATAATATATAGTACAAAGTACAATCTTAAGTTAAAAGCTTTACTTAAATTTTGTTCAAACGGCCATTTGTGTCATATTACACGATTGTTGTCAAGTAGACCAAACAAAAAATTAGATGTGTCTAATTTTTTGTTTGGTCTACTTGACAACAATCGTGTAATATGACACATAATACAAAAAGTCGAAAATACAAAATAAAAAACTAAGAAAAATGTTTTCTTGCCTCTTCTTAAATCAGTAGTGCCAACCCTATGCACAATAGGTCTTACTGCAATGCAAAAAAGGATCTTCCGCCAATTTTAAACTTTGTCCTCTTAACTTAGAATTCAAATTTGTTTGTTCAACTTATAGATTCTATCATATGACCATACGAATGTTCGTTTGCCTATTTAATTAACTCCACGGCTTAGACGATGGGGTATCGGTTCGATGCCTGGCTCGGACACAGGTTACAATTACCGTGCGATCGGTTAAACTTAGTGCTTTCTTAGTTTTAGTTTAATTAGTAAGATCGCGATAGTGTTGCAAAGTTACTTTAAGAGTTAGAAACTAACTGAATGTTTGTTTGGACGGTTTAATTGTGGGTTTGATGACGCAGAGATTTGCTTGGACAATTTGAAATGGGCCACGTTTGATTGTCGGTTAGAGAAACAAATCTGTTAAGTTTTTTCTCGCATTTAAGTTACTGGTAAAATGTAATTCTGGCTTTGTAGGGGTTTTAGTTCGTGGCAGTTTAGCTTTCATTATGAGCTAAGTTCAAAGCTAGACAAAATGCTCAATGTTCTGTTTCATCAAGAGATCCGTAAATGAACAAATGTCGCTGACATGGATAGCCTAATAACCCAACGGATTAGCAAGCTAAAGTGCCATTGGGCGGGCGGGACATTGCACGTAGAACTGACGGCCGATGGGGCAGAAAGATTCTAGAATGGAGGCCACGTACCGGCAAGCGCAGCGAAGGACGTCCACCTACAATGTAGACCTCGTAAAGGTTGCAGGAAGTGGATGGAGAAGTCCTATGGCTAAAATGATGATGATGATGATGAAAGTTCCAAGGCACCTTACTTCGATGACAAATACTATATATCCCATGTTAATGGTTATAAAAATGCGTCTAATAAGTACATACAATATACTCATAAACATTTGACAAAACCTCTCTCAAGATACAGTACTTGGCCCTTTATTTCTTCGAGTCAATGGCTACCGAAACAAAAGAAACGACGTGCATCTTGTTCTATGAAGATGTAAATGTTCTATCTCGTTCTCTCTTTCCACATTTGCGTTATTAGACTAAATAAATCTTGGTTTGCTCCCGGCTATTAAACTGGGGGAAATATCGCTGTATAATGTTATTTTTTCTTCGCCTCCAGCTTTACGTACGAGGTAAAATTGTTTTGGGGATCTGTGCACCTGAAACTTAAGTTTTTCTTGTAAAATGGAATTTGCTTTGGTATGCAAACATGTATGTATATTGCCTACATAATTTATGCATTATTGTATTTAGTTTCATCATCATGTCAGCCTATTACAGGCCACTGCTGGACTCAAGCCTCCCCAAAAGAGCGCCAAAGGATACGATCTCCCGCTTTTTTCATCTAGCCACTAGCAGCCATCTTCCTAAGATCGCTTGTCTATCGAGCTGGGAGGCGTCCTACACTACATTTGTCAAGGCGCGGTCTCCATTCGAGAACCCGTTTACTCCACCTTTCATCGGTTCTGCGACAGGTGTGGGCCGGCCCACTGCCCTGTCACTTTAGCTTGCTACATTTTTGGACTATGTCCACTACTTTGGTCTGCTGCCGGATAACCTCGTTTCGGATTTTATACCATAACAAAATTCCAAGCATCGACCTATAAAAGCATAAACTACACAAATAATAATTATTGGTATTTTATGCTTTTTTTAAAGAATATTTATTCTTAAATATTTTTATAAATTTAAATCTCCGTCTCCTTTATCGAACTGCACACAAAACATCTTTCTTTAGCCTAATGATTTAGTTTAGGTTTAGTTTTCTGATTTTTGTAAGACAAATGCTTTGGCTACTTACCATAGGATCAGAGCAATGTAAGTAATATGTAAAAAAAAAATTTAACACAGACGAAGTCCGCGACTTCGTAGAAGCTAGGTAGTCAAATAATCGGATCGTACGAGCTACGGAACCACTGCACTAAATAAATAATAATTTTGACTTTTTGTACGTGTAATGCAGATAAGGTTCAGTGTCGGATGTCTTCAATGCGCTTTCCTAAATCCGGCTCGTTTCAAATACGGGGAATTCAAATTTTATCTTTATTAACTTACGGAAGGACGTGTTTTGGGGATGTTTTTCTTCTTGTATACGTTAAATAAGAATATTTTCATTTTAAAAAGCTTTACCGTGATCCTAGATTATTTTAAGCTATGATAAATTATTTAATGATCCGAAAATCAAACCTATTACAATTAATATCTAGCCCCAAACAATATTGTATACACATACTTAAATACATTTATTTATTTAAAATTTATTACACAAAAATAAAATCGTACAAAAGGTGGACTTAATGCCATGTGGCATTCTCTACCAGGCGACTATTAGGCTAAACAGTGATGTTTTGTCGGCGGTTCGATATGACGTATTCATCCTTACTTGACGTTATACACTTTATGCAACTTGCATGTTGCATGCAAATCCAAATAAATAAGTACATTTTAAAACACAAATTGAAAGAAATTATATCTTTTTAATTAATTAGTACTTACCAAAAAATTAATTTACTACAGGCGAGCCAATCGGTTTTCCAAATTGACGTAAACTGGGAATCGAACCCGGGACCCTTTGCGTTCAAGGCGAATCTCTTACTACTACTCCATTCGGGTCGTCCGAACATAATAAGCGAATTGAATATACCAAAATTTTGTAAGTCTAAGTTACCTACGCATTAACAGCGAGAGCGAGAATGGAAAAGAACGTGGTTGCATCTCACTCACTCAATCCCCCCGCAACCCGCTTACCTCTGTCGTCATTCCACAGCGCGCCAGTCAGTAGCCTATGTAAGGTCGTTAGAAATTGTTGTGCTAATTTATTTTGCCAAATAACAACACAATTTTGCAGTTTGGAGTCTTAAGGTGAGCTTAAAAAGAATATAATAGGTATAGGTTGTTACTTATCGCGTTAGAAGTAGTTAAAACTGAGTTGTTTTAGTATTATTGATATCAATATAGTCGCGAGAGCCGCCATTTTCTGAACGCGTGACCGCGCGTCTGCAGCGTAAGGAACACGCTAGTGATGCCGGCAATTTTATCGATACGTATCGCGTTTTATATCGATACATAAGTTATTGTTGATCTGTTATTGATACTCGATGTAGATAAATCATCGGATCGGGTCGATCAGGTAGTTAACTATTAATACGAGCAAAATATAGATAATTTTAAAACGAGTAATTAAGGTGCCGATATTTAATAGATTTTTTTCATAATTAAAATGAGTATTCAAAGTATCGCTAATTTTATTACTCGGTAACTAGCTCTGCCCGCGGCTGCGCCTGCGTAGATAACGGTTTTTCATCACCTCTTTTAGGGGATTTTAATAAATTTGCGTATGTATATTATATACTTACACAAGGCTTTTAATCGGTTCCTGAGAGCGTAACAGACATCATTTACATGTATAATGTAAGTGTATTGAATAGTCAAGCCACTTCGGGCGGCCTATGTTCATCATAGACTCTTACCTGTGGCTATGATGATGATGATGATTGAGTATAGATTAAAAATATTGTGATCTTTTTAATAATAAAAGAGATTAATAATATTATATGTTTAATAGCGGTGTTTGGACTCATTTTTTATTTGTTAGCTGTTCCCCGCGACTTCATTCGTGTGGTCTTTAGTTCATTCGTTTAGAATTTTCTGCACAACTTCCTTAATGTTTTCTTTCAAAATAACCTTATCCTAAAAATAATTAACACCACAAACACAGAAATTGATCCATCCGTGCACGCGTGATGCGATGACCAAGGGAAATAGAGATTCATTTTTATATATATAGATTTATTTTGTTAATATTTATTTCTTAAGGTTTAGTATTAAGTTTAGTGTTGCCTTTAGTAGTAATTTATATATATAAAGTCCTATTATTACTTAACTACCCTGTAGTTTGATTCTACTGCTTAAATAAGTAATTACTTACAACTTTTTATAAAAACCAACATGAGAATCTTAAAAAAAACTTTTAATACAAACTGCCCCCCTAGTATGACTACTAAAACAGGTTATGATATAGCGATTTATCAATACCAACTGTCTTTTTTTTACATGATATATATGTATAGCCACCATGATGATTTTTTATCGAAACAGCGATCATAACATGTCGACGTCACCGGCACGGAGATTCAACATGGCGATTGGTGGCTATATATATCAACGGTCCCAGGTTCAATTCCCGGTGCGGGTGAATTCAGAAAACGATTATTATTAATTTAACAAGAGTCTGGTGTGTTAGTTAGTAGAGGACCTCTGACCAATTGTTTGTGTGCAAAGAAAGTTATACAAGGATTTTACTTTTCTTATTCGAGGCCATGTTTGGACCATAGGGAATATGCAAATATTTTTAAATCGTTGAAATTGAAATTAATAAAACTTAAGAATTTTTAAGAAATATTGATTGAAATACCTGACTTACATATACCCATTAAAGTCGCGTGCTAGACAAGGAGATCCGACATGTACCGTGGCGTCACACACAGTACACATTCGCTATTCATTTTTGATAGTAAAAGTAGTTTTAGAAAGAGACAGGTATACCTCAATTTATAACTGTACTGTAGGTACTACGGTTTTTTTTTTCCGGAAACAATTTAGTTTACTATTAGCACTTAATTTTAAAATAGCCGTTTAATTGCACGGCTAGCCAATTCATTGAACACAGCGTCATTTAACTACACGCCTAGTTTTATCATTATGACATTTAAAACATTTAACATCACGGCTAACTTAAAAGCAGCCTTAACATTGAATAAGTTTTTTCTTCGCCACCGTGGCGCTGCCTTGTTTTGTTTACAAGATGGTGGCAACAGCAGGAGTTTTTTTTATCGTTGTGGGTTGTTTTGTGGTGAAAAAAAAAAACAAAATAAGTACCCTATGTTTTTTATAAGTACAAATAATGCAGTTACCTACAAGCGTTTCAAATAAATTAAAATGTGTTGTCATTTAACTATCTAGCGGAGTGTCGTCTAACTGTACTGTTGAACGTTGTGTTCAGCCATTCGGCTATTTGACGTTTAGGCGTATGGTTGAATGACGTTGTTCAATAAAAGCGCTAGACGTGCAATTAAACGGCTATTTTAACCAGTTGGCTGCGAAATAAATATAGTTAAAACAATATATTATTTTCGTGCATAGGTAATCCCTATTGATGTGTTTTCTATTATTTATATATTCGATGTAACATTAATATTAACATACTATTGGTTCTAGATAAGAGATCACAACAATATGACCACAGAGTATTACGAGAAAGAAGACATTGCAGAAAAGATAAAAGTGGTAAAAAATATTATATCAGCGGTTAAAAAGGAAGATGGTACTACGACCAAATCTTTTGCCGAAAAATTTAAAGAATTGACAGGTTGGGTACTCAATGACACCGTTGCAAAAACACACGAAATCAGCTATCGAAACCTTTACAAGTGTAAAGAAAGATCAAAATTAATAGATATTCAAAAGATTCGAGATAAATTGAACAAATGGTACCTTGTTGACCAGAAACCTCCTTATGCATATCAAATTATATATTTTGGTAAGTTATTAAAAGATCAAATAACCTTTTTTGACTTAGCTTACTATGGTTTCATTTGGAAACAAATCCCTGGTACAAAAAAAGCTATATTCATAGAAAGCAGTGAGCGCATATCACAGAGAATTTATTATTTGCTAAAGATGATGCATCATAGGGATGCTGGTAAGAATCTCGTGTATTTAAACGTCGATTACGTGACGAATTATGTGGAAGCAGTGTCAGTTAAGCGCGGTGTGATCTATGAAAACAAGAATAAAAAGAACAAAAAAACATACAAAGAATGTTTTCTGGACATTCTCGAAATTGTAAACGAGCCTTGTGTGTTTGTATACCCACAGTTGATGCAGAAGAAAATGAGTCCGTTCAGCACGAAAAAAAATTTGATGACGTGTTTGATGGACAGAGGAATTCCTTACAACCCGAAGTCGCATCGATTGGAGTTATACGAGATGGTTAAGCGTTTTGATAAAAATAAAGTAGATGAAGTTGCACAAATATTCGTATCTGCTGGAAGCGAGTGTGTCGCACGACCTTCTTCATGTGGAGACCCCCTTAACATATTTTCTTTCTTGAAACGTGGCCGTAAATTAAAGTGGGCATCCAAACAACACGATTGGAAGCAGTTAGAGAAGAAATTAATTATGAACGAAAATAAGATGTATAAAGAAGATAAAATGATGGAAACGGTGATTGATAAGATACTGACGCACGGAAGATATGGAGGCACAACGCCAGATTTTTTGACTGATTACAGTGAAGTCATGAAGTATGATCTAGAATTTGGGCCAGCCAATGCGTTTATTGATTAAGTTTGATTTTTTATTTGCTAATTAAAAATGAAAATATACTTACTTTACATTTTTAATTTATCCTATAGTATCTTCTGCCGCTTGATAGTCCACTATGTCGATAACATTATCATTTTTATATATAGTAATTGCAATAATCCAATACATTCCATAGTAAAGATTGATATTTTTTTACTTTCATATTATTTTTATGACCATTTTCAACTTAAAACTCAAAATGTAGAGTTGAAAATAATTAAATGAGATTTTTGGGGTAGGTTACCACAACCCTTTCTAATTGATTATGAGCTGTTGTACTATCGATAGTGTTTATAAAAAATATCGATTACTAGTTAGTTATTTTTAATAGTTACTAGTAACTATTAAAAAACTCTTTTTTTTTTAAATGGCTGAAATGATAGTGATGATAATAAGTACATCTTTAAAAAAAAATCAGTAGATATAACAAATATATATATATGAAAACGAGGGTACCACAACACTCAGACCCGAGACAACATAAAAAGTACGTTTTCTGCGTTAATCCGACCGACAATCGAATCTGGAACCTCGGAGATTGCAAACGCCAAGTCCGGTGTACTCGGCTTCGGAGACTTCGGATGTTACAAGGAACCATACAATGAATTTTTAACGGAAAGAGTTCCGGGTTCGATTCCTGGGTCCGGTCAGATTAGTCAACGATCTTTTCTAAATTGGCTCGAGTCTAGTGATGGGAGACGCCTCTGGTAGTTTTCCGCCTCCGCCAGACAACATACTAATTGTCAGAATCTCAAAGTAAGTAGTTAAATTATTTCATTAAATTACTAAATACGTAAATATATCGTGATGTTCCTGTAGACCATTTATGGATAAATAACTATATATTGTAAATCCTTTATTGGCTGTAAGGACAGCATGTAATATTCAAACTATGTTAATTAAGAGCTGTGGGTTTTGTTAAATTTTTTTTTTTTTTAAATCCTTGGAATCAGACAATGTATTTTGCTAAGGGCGTCTCGCTTGCTCACCGCGCTGTTAAAGCAAAATGCGTTCTATTTACTTAGCAACTACGTTCTGATTGGAGCGGGCAGGGTGGTTCACAATGTTCACGTGGCGGTGGCCGCGGGTCTGCGTGGGTAAGTGAGAGAGGAATTTGAAAGCTATTGCCTTGCAAATAGAGTTTAAACTCGGTATTAATAAACACAACCTGGCGTTTACCACGCGGCGGCTGCAAGATAGTTTTCGTGTAGTCTAGCCGCAGCCAAAACGGATTTTCAAATGATAGATAAGTTCTCTTTATTGTCCCATACAAAAAAGTTACACTTGATGTTTACAGAAAGATAATCAATTTAGGCGCTCTTATCGCTAAAAGCGATCTCTTCCAGACTACCACCAGGTAGAGGACATCTAAAGAGAAAGGGGAAAGTGGTGCAGGGCTTATTAGTTAAAGATATTATTATATTGAATTAAAGTACTTTATTTAGCGATATCAATAAAACGCAGAATTTAATTTAACATTGCTTTATTTTATACTTATTTACACTAAAAAATAAATTAGTCAGAATCACTATCTAAAGGTAAGTCGGAATCTCCATCACTGCATTCAATATCCAGTGACTCCATTTTCTTAATCAAAAGTTCTAGTTTCGAATCCAAAACTATGTCGTCACACAAAAACGTTCTGTACTTCATAAGGCCTACATCAACGATTTTATCCAACACTGCAGTATCTATCGAATTCATTTTAGCATAAATATTATCGCGCCGCACATCTTGATCCAAGGTAACATCAAAAAAGTTGGGTTTATTCTTCAGGAGGTCGTACAACTGTGCTCCAGGGCTTAACATATGCATGTGTCGGGGAATCCGCATAGGTATATGTCCACAAGAACGAATAACACTATCTAAAGTGGTCACCCTATTATGAACGTCAGTGTAATTCTCAATCAACGACCATAACTCGACTTTTGGCATAGTTTTGTCATACGGCACCTCGTGACGGTCCAGCCAATCCGTCATTTCCTCCTTCAAACTGTTAATTGTGGGGTAGTTAAACAAATCGGTAAGGTAATGCTCAGTGTTCACAACAATTACGCTTTCTACCCCCAGAAGCGGAATCAGCTCCCCAACTATCCAATTTTTGTATTCAATCTCAGTTCTATTCGGGGGTAGTAGAAAATTTTTGAACACAATCTCAGATTTAGAAAAGGCAAACACTATTATATCTTTCCCGGTCGCATCAGACGTTTCTGTAATGTCATAGCGCGACTCCGAGTTCAAAGGAACAACCCATTGCTCAACAAAGTAAAAAGGTAAGTTTTTATCTTGATATTCCGAAATGTCTTTTAAAAACATATATCTTTCGTAAGTTATCTCTGGTCTTTCCAATATAACGAATTGATTGCCTAGTTTTTTCCATACATAATCCATTCTGTACAGTAGTTTTCTAAAAGTAGCAATGTCCATGTGTGCAGGCAACGTGTGACTGAGTGCGTTAAACAACTGTTTCGTTGTTGGCAAGATATTTTTTGATAGGTAGAAACTAAAAAGTTGTTTATGAATAACAGCACGATCGATGGGTTTATTAGTTAAATCTATGGTTTCACCTGTTTTAATCGCTGTGAGGGCATTAGCCCCTAGCCCTGTCATCTGGGCCTCTCGGTCCCCTTTTTTCAGATCCTGTTTGTTGTCTTGTGCTCTTATTTCTGCTCCTAATTTTCTGCGAACTCGTTCCAGGATTTGTTTTGTTATCGGTTTTTCCTTCAATGTTGACGTGGTCGGGATTTGAGACATTTTGACACAGGTTTTGCAATACTTGAAACTGTTAGTAAACAACGTAAAAACGCGTACGGGTTTCTTCCGCGAGCAATGGAATACGACTGCCCGCCATTTTGAATTATCGGTGATACGGGCTCCCTGCACGAGTTGTGGGAATGAGACAAACGATGTATTTATCTCACCTCAACAAACACTGCTCGCTAGTTTAGAGTGAGCATTTATGACGTGATTATGACCAAGCATTATTTTCTTATTAAAGTTTCTTGAGGTAATTAAATACGTAAGTATTTAACTTGATCTGTTCTTATTTTAGAGTTAAGTACTCAAATCTATAAAATATGAGTTACAATGTTGAAGAATATGAATTAAAATGGTGATTAAAATGTGACATAAGTAAAAAATATTTTGAAACAATAATAATCTATCATACTTAAATAAGGAAAATTAAGTTATGGTACGGTATGTACGTAGAAATATGATAAAAAGTGATTTTTTTGTAATGCATTGGCGAACTACCAAATATAGCTTAAAACTTTTGCCATAAAAATAAAATAAAATATACAGATTTCAAACAGTATTTAACGGACTTTTTCATTGATTGCCTTCCGTTTGACATTTATTTGTTCTGGAATTATCCTCAATTCTTAAAACGACTAATAAAAAAACATGTAACTTATTCGTCAAAAAACTTCAAAGATCAAATTGCAAAGAAGTTGAAAATGTTAAGCGCGCACTATTATTTAGTCAGTTGCTATTTTTAGATTCCGTTGGAGTGGTAGGTACAAACAAAGGCGCGCCGAGTTTGCTAGCTGTGTGCTGTGTCTGTGTGTGTCAGTGTGTGCTATCGCACGGGCTCTCTCTCCCCGCGCCCCTCTTCCCTAGTTGTATGATTGTTTGTATCATAAAAGAAAGAAATGATAATAAATACTTCTGCAATTTAGGTACTCTAACCCCCTTAACAAAAATATAGACTAGATTTAATCCATGACTAAAGATTAGCCAGCAAATTGATAATGTAATGTAGTCATTAATCATCCATCACCATTATCGAGTCGAGCGAGACATGTCAAGGACAACATTTCAATTTAACATTGATGTACCTATGTTTAGTTATTCCGAGGATAAACCAAGTTTATTAATAGAAAAAGGGTGTGTAGCTCTGTGTACGCCTACTTATAAATTAAAATTACCGTTCTATTTGTGACAAACCATTCAAAATGTGTAAGCAACTAGCTGGCGCGTAAAATATTATTCTAAACTTGTTACTACCTTTACTTTACATTTACTTTACTTGGCATAAAAAGTAACCTATATGACGACCGCCTAGTGTAGTGGTTCTGGCTCCGGACTACTAATCCAGCGGTTGCGGATTCGAATCCCGCACGGGGCAAATGTTAGTGTGATGAGCACGAGCATTTTCACTTAAGTCATGGATGTTTATGAAGTATTTAAGTATGTTTATTCGTTACCTATTTAGTCGCCATAGTACAAGCTTTGCTTAGTTTGGGGCTAGATAAATTGATGTGACTGTGAACACAAATTATTTATTTATTTATATGCTAATCAAGACTATAATCTAAGACTATAGTGATTGAGTAACATATATCCATTTCTTCTTATTTTTAATATAAGATTTAAAACCGCCATGTTTTTTACAAGGTTAGTTTCAGTTGTTTTTACTTTGTCAAAGGATTGACAAGTAAATGTTATTTATTTATTAAGTGCCGTGTGAGGACGGCCGTAAAGAACCGTTCCCCACCGCCAACAGAAGGCGTGTCGTAAGAGGCGACTAATTCCTGAAGCACAAGACGGGCAGCAGCGTCTGAGTGCAAAATATTATAAAAAACTGCGCTCGCCAACCCGCCTGCCAAGCGTGGCGAGTATTGGCAATCCCCCCCAAGTTATGAAAGTCAATGGGTAAGTGTTATGTTCAGCATTGGACGTTCTATGGCTGAAAATGATGATGATGATTAGGTTAGGTTTACAAACGAAATATTTTCGTTTTATGCCCACTGTATGATGGACACTGTATCCACTGGCATAGTACTGCCATCTTACAAGATCGAAATTGGGAATACAACAAATCAACCTCAGCCTGCCTAGCATGAGCACTAAAAACACGATATGATATGGCGAAATATCGACACCAACTGTAAAAATATGATAGATATAGCCGCCATGTTGAATCGCCGTCACACACATATTAAGATCGCTGTTTCGATAAAAATTTAAAATGTCGGCTAATTCTATCATATTTTTAATGTTAGTGTCGATATTTTGCTATATCATATCATATCATATCGTGTTTTTAGTGCTCATGCTAGGCAGGCAGAGGCTGTGCGTATAATCACATTTCTCGGTTTTAAACACTGCTATCTATAATTGTCTAAGAAATATCGCGCTTATTATAAGACTCGTTCCCTGTAACGAGAATCATCTTTAACTATGAAGGGTTAAGTTTAACATAATGTTATACTATTTATCAGCGACGATCGAGGATCAATAGGCTGTCGCGGTCTCTCTCGCGCACGAACGCAATGATAAACCTATCTCGCTTTGACAAGCGCGCGCGCGCATCTTTTTTTATCGTCCTGGTATGACCAGTTTATTAATGTTAAGCGTTTTATTGTGGTATAAACTCATTATTATGCAGAGGTGCTATAGATAATAAATTATCATTCGAAGTGATATGTTACGGAATATGTAAAGTGGATAATGTCTTTTCATCTTAATATCTTGATCTTACTGATAAAAATGTGAAAGTTCGTATGTTTGTATGCTTGTTACTACTCATCATAATAATCATCAAAGCCTCTAGAAGTCCTCTGCTGAGCAATCTGGGCATAGGACGCCACAGCGAACGGCTCTGCCGTGTGAATCCAGCGGCTACCCGTAACCTTGACTAGATCGTCAGTCCGCTGCGTCTTGCAGTTTGTGGTCGCTCGCCACTTGAGAACCTTTGTTACTCAAACACGTTCTAACGGCTGGACAGAATTAGCTAAAGTTTGGCACACATGATGTATTGATCTAGGTTAACTTAAATGATAGATATTATCCCGTTTTTGTGTTCCTGTAGGATGTATCATTCTGAATTCATTTCTCAATTAATTCTGACGTCTAATCCAACTGACGGACTAATTAGATTTTTTTAGGAAACTAGCCCATTGGTGTGATTGTGGAAATAATTTGTTATTTACTAGCTTTTGCCCGCGACTTCGTCTGCGTTGACCTAACCCGGATAAAAAGTACCCAATGTGTTAATTCAGGCCATGGTCTATCTGTATTCCAAATTTCATCAAAATCTGTTCAGTAGTTTTTGCGTGAAAGAGTAACAAACATCCATACAAACGCGTTTATAATATTTTAAGATATATTATAGTAAGGATTATTTTGGGATGTTTTTCGCTTGACTTATTAAAAGCTTGACCGACTGAAAGTAATATGTTTTATTTACGGATCCCACTTCACTCTAATCCATTAGTTAGATTGAGTTAACTATCCCACCTTCAGTACCAATATCCTCTTTTTGTTTGATTAGGGATAGCTTGTAGAGTGCCCTTCGACCTCACCTTGGCCTCAAGTAGAGTATCTTTCAAGCAAAACATAATCTATTTTTGGAATAAATCTTAATAATATTATATATGCGAATGTTTGGATAGACGGATGTTTGTAACTCACGCCAGAACGGCTGAATGGATCTAGATGAAATTCAGCACAAATATAGATTATGTTCCATAATCTCGTCCTCATTGTGTACAATGTAGTACGCACTTTTTGCTACTGCACTGATTACAATCTTCAAAGTTAGGCGCGTGCTTGAACGCGTCAATAAACTAAAAAATAAATAACCGGAACGCGCCCGCACCGTCACCTATCAATGTCATCTGTCACCTGTCAATGTCATTGTACTTTTTTGTACACAGCACTGAAGACATAAATATTTAGAATAAATTAGTTTTTTAACTAATTAGTGACTTACAGCTTACATACAAATGCAAAAAACCAAGAAGAAAATACGGTGATGTTTGTGTAAAAGTATGGTGGCTGGAAAACAAAACTTGTCAGTTAAATTTGTGAAATTGTTGGACCGATACCTTGGCTCAATTATTACGATTTCTATCACCACCACAGCACACTAAAATATAATATCATCACCATCACCATCGTCTCAGCCTATTACAGCCCACTGCTGGACGTAAGGGAAGGACGCAAAGAGCGCCAAGGAGTACGATCTCCTGCTATGATACAAATGTATCTAGCCATATTCCCGAGTTCGTCGGTCCATCGAGTTGAGAAGCGTCCTACACTACGTTCGCCGAGACGTGGCCTCCACTCCAACAACATAATCAGCCAGAAATTAATCATGAAAACAAGGAATGTGTGTGACAGAGTGGCGTTATTCTTCAGCCCGCAAACGAGACAGAATGAATGACATCGGAGCTTTCACGGGAGGTTGGCCGTGGTGATCATTAAGTTCATTCTAGTTGTCTCTCATGTCTCAGAATGAATGACATCGGAGCCTTCACGGGAGGTTGGCCGTTGGTGATCATTATGTTCATTCTAGTTGTCTGTCATGTCTCCGAATGACTCCACAGAAACTGCTCTGTACAGAAGCACTGGCCTTTACGATGGAGTGGCCATTGGGTTTTTGTTCAGTCTGAAGCGTCTCCTCGAGGGATTCCTCCTGAGATGTAACATTATGGCTCTAGTCTTCATGAAGAGTTGACCATGAGACCGATATAATGTTGCACTAGAAATATACTACAAAGGATCTGTAATAGCATGAGGTAAGTTATTAATATTATAAATTTATTCTAGCGCATAATATGTACTGAGAGAACAATTATTCCTCTTGTCTGTCTCGCAGCAGAATTATAACACTTCCACTTGCTTTCACGAGGGGTTAGCCTGTGGCTTAAAATTTTTGTTATAATATTGCGGGTCTGCAAATCATCTTATAAGGTTGACCAGAGACCGACTTCATCAATTGAAGTTGAAAATATAGTCGAACACAAAGGTATCAAGGCGATACATATCTTCGAATGCCACTGAAGAAAAAAGAGAGGAGGGAGAATATGGGTACCGAGACCATGAGGTAATGCCCTCCGTCTTAGTAATTTTTCCAACTTAACACTTTGACTCTAAGGAGGCTATGAAAGAAGCTCCTTTGCCTGCTGATATTGAAGGCTTAAGGAATCCTTAGTACTTGTGTAAACAAGTCACGTACTTACCTAGACAATTTCAGTCTGTTTATAAAGATTTTAAGTTTTCAATAATTTCATCAGTTGTTACTATGAAATTGGGCCTTTGGCAACCATTAATGGTACCAAGATAATCTGTTGGTCTCAGATCTGCTTGTCTTATTCTGCCCCATTTATATACATACAAGTCAATGATAAATAGCGCTTTTACAAATTATGGTTTATCTCGGTGTGGATTTCCACAAGTATATAATTGAGGTACTTCTTGATGTTGGCCCAAGAGGGCAAGACTTTATAAAGCATACCATAGAAAACAACCTGTTTACTCCAATAGTTCATGTAGTTATGACCATATTAAGTTTTTTATTTTTCTCTTATATTTTACTAAAAAGCTTAAATAAATGAATAAACATTACTTGAAATTGCTAATTGATATCTGTGACTTAAAGATCATTAGTCCACTTGATTCGTGAAGTGCCTTAACGTAAAAGGTCCCAGGTTCGATACTCTGTTCGAATGACCCTGGCGAGATACATTGTCTTGTACCTCGTAGTACAGGGAAGTTGACTCCTTGTTTGGAGACCATGACAAATTGATGTTGGCTGGTGCATGTTTGTATGTTCCTATACAACTGATATGGTATCACAACCGGGTAAACCTTAAATTCTCATAGTATCAAGCTTAATTCTCAAGACTCTATAATAATCTATGAAAGCAATTAAAATTTAACACTGTTACTGACTTAAGGTTATTATTCTAGCTGATTGCCATGGCTAGTTAGATTATTTCTAGTCTTCATCAAGTGTGAATAATTTCTCAGAAAATTTATAAATAAAGACACACTCAAGATAAGTGTTACTTACAAATAATGTGAGTGAAGATCACTGTTACAGATATGGAAAAATAATTCCCCTTGTTATCAACAAGATAAAAATTACCAAAATTAAAAACTTTTTTAACTGTAACTATATGTTATATTTCAATATTTTCAGAGTCAGTAAAAACCCATGGAAAGATTTATGCAGCTTTATTTACAGGCAAAAATGTCGCACCATAATTAATCCTTATGTACTTGTCATAAGGTCGAAAACCAATTATTTTAATTTTAAAGTAGGTACCTGCTACCTTTGGAAAAGTAAAAGAAATTCAAAACTAGACAAAGTTCCAATGATAACTTGAATTTTCAAATCTGACCTAAATATATTTTTAATATACCTTTGTTATAAACCATATATTTCTAGACATTTTATCATTTGTGAAAATGTTTGATACCTAAAATTGAAGACAAAGATAAATAATCATCCAATCATTAAATTATCAAGATACTAAAGATAGTAAATAAACTGAATTATCCCAGGTGGATAACAAAGGTTCATATTTAAATAGAGATAAAATATGATTTATTAAAACATAATTAGAAAATTAAAATTGTATCCATGAAACTATAAACTTCATAAAAAATATACTACTGACTTAAAATTATTATTTAAATTAAGGCATGAATCTTACAATTATAGTTGAAGATTATCAAGTACCTATGTAAGTCTATGTATAAATAATTTTATTAGATATTAAATTACCATGTAAAGCAAAATGGAGATGATAAATAATGACAGAAAATTTCTAATGAACTTAACTGAAAAAAAAAAAATTACACGATAGAGGCATTGATCAGTGGCAATAATTAAGACAATACAGGCAATAAATGTTGCCTTACCTTGTTATTGGACTAAGCCTGTAAGGCTGCTACAAGTATTTTGAGCCGGAGTAAACTTTCTATCTTATCTGATGTGATGTATTGGTAAATTATTACTTATTTAATATTTTTTAATTTTTTATTAACTTCACAAGAATTGACCAGTTATTGAATCTTTTTCTAAATAAGTATTCAGACTGTTTCATTAACTTATTAATATACCTTACCAGGGATCCACACATAAAGTGCAGGAGTCTCATACTGATTTCCAGCCATATAAGTGTAACACATATAACGGTTTTCTAAGATGAGTAAAAATCAATCTTTCTCAGTAAATAATGTTGAAACTATTGTCAACAAAATAGGATCCCTACTGGAACAATACTGGTAGTATTTGTATATAATTTCCTTATTTATAACATATAATTAATGAAAGATTTGCCATAGGAAACATCCATATTATTTATTTTAGTTTCCTTTACTTTGGAACTACATCTTGAACAGGAGTTATTAAGAATAAGACTAATTTATTTACATAATTTTTTTATTACAGACAATGATAACTTAAAAGGTTACTAGATTTTCTTACTATATAAAATAAAATAAATCTTTTCAGAAGAAATACTAGCTTAACTACCTACTTGCACATCGATAAATTTACCTTGTTAGGTAACCATGTACTAAGTAGTAGTAGTATGTAGTACATACTACATACTACTGGATAAATGAGACGGATATTAATAGTTCAAAGCATTGGCTCCATTTCCATGTTTGTGTTTGCGCTTGCGTGATCTCTAGTTTATTCGTAAATAATATACCTACTTAATAGCGAGGGGTATTTATTTAAAACTTTATTGCACAAACTTAAAAGTGCACAACAGGTGGATTATCAGTCTCAGTCCCTCTATAAATTCATAAAGACTTACAGTTTTAACAAAAATAAAAGAGTATTGCAATTAAAGTAAAATTTGCTATTTTCGATTTTATAGAATTCCTACACATTTTTTGGTCCACCTGTATGGTATAAAATAGTTACAGGTTTGTGTCATCAAATGGGATGGGACTGTATCAATATAAATGGTTGTATTAGCATACGGGGTTATATCATCATACAGGGTTGTATTATCATACAGGGTGTATCATCATACAGGGTGTATCATCATACAGGGTGTATCATCATACAGGGTGTATTATCACACAGGGTGTATTATCACACAGGGTGTATCATCATACAGGATTCTATCGATTTACAGGGTTGTATCGATATACAGGGTTGTATCGATATACAGGGTTGTATCGATACAGAGGGTTATATCGATATATAGGGTTGGTTGATTAATTCTAATGAATTAATCAAACAACTATATCCTTATATATATCCTATATATCCTTGTTAGATAAAACTTGAATTAAGAATCTACCAATAGATAGTTAATAAAATAAAGTTTTATCATGTGCTAAGACTTTAGCAAATCATATAAATGATCATAATAAATGTTTATATTGCTTTGCCGACACAACTTTCCTCTTTGAACATCTACATTGTACACAATGAGGACGAGATTATGGAACATAATTTATATGATCGGACTAACTTACCTAGTGACGTCCGATCCTCAATTATGTGAAGTAATCTCGTCCTCATCCTATCCCCAGCCCGACCCAGTTAGTATGTATTTATATATCCTTAAAGTACAAAAAAGATTATATGCTATAAATACCTACATACTACTTAGTTTCCCTTCTTTTTGAAAGTTGTGTCCAGTTCTATCCTTTGAAATAATGACATTGACAGGTGACAGATGACATTGATAGGTGACGGTGCGGGCGCGTTCCGGTTATTTATTTTTTAGTTTATTGACGCGTTCAAGCACGCGCCTAACTTTGAAGATTGTAATCAGTGCAGTAGCAAAAAGTGCGTACTACATTGTACACAATGAGGACGAGATTACTTCACATAATTGAGGATCGGACGTCACTAGGTAAGTTAGTCCGATCATATAAATTATAGTATGGAATAGCAGATAGGTTACTTTTTTTTTTGTTATGTTAAACTTGCTAACTTACTTACTTTTTGCTTTTTTATATTTATCTTATTTATTGCTAACGTTTTTACGTATTTTTGAATCGCTCGGATTAAGTGTTACTAGTAAATTTAAATCTTGGAACTATTTTCGTTTCACGTAGAAAATATAAACCGGTATGCAAAAACTAATTGATTTTAAAAACTGGTAATGAATCGCTCAAAACAGAACGTAAAAAAAAGTCATTATGTAATGTAGAATACGAAAAACTAAACTAAAATAAAAAGAGGACGGATTCTGTGGGGGGGTAATCAAACAAAAAGCATGGTTGATCTATTTTAATGGTTTTTATTTATCATTTAAAGAGTTTTAGAGTGCAACTTTGGTGTAGTTTGTGTTCTAATGTTTAGTGAAGTGATAAAGATCTGAAATTATTGTATTATCATTGTATTCAACGCCGCAACGAGTGTCAAGTGACTTGTCTCAAGACAGCTTGCTTTAGACCCGATAGCGTCCGGAAACCTGATTCTACAGGAAGAGTCATCGTCATTTCAGCCATAGGACATCCACTGCTGAACATAAACCTCCCGCAATGACCTATCATCGGGGGGGATTACCAATACTCGCCACGCTTGGCAGGCGGGTTGGCGAGCGCAGTTTTTTATAAGATTTCGCACGAAGATGCTGCTGCCCGTCTCGTGCTACAGGAATTAGTCGCCTCTTACGACACGCCTTCTATTGGCGGTGGGGAAGTGTATTCTTTACGGCCGTCCCCACACGGCACAGGCTACAGGAAGAGTAGCCTCCACTGAATTGAAAAGCAATAAAAACTAAACACCCGTTTTTATTGTAAACTGTGTCAAGGTTTGACTTCGTATTAATATCAAGAATACACTCATTTTCAGAATCACTGCTCTGCTTTAAAAGCGGGATGAGATGAGTCCATAACTTAAAAAAAAATAAGAGTGGGTAGGACGGTAGGACCACTCACTCACTCTAGGCTAGTTTCCTGGGTCAAGAATATATTATTATATTTAGTCCGTCAATTAGATTATCAAAAAATATTGGACCCATATCTATATATATATGGTCATTTGTCAATCAAACAAAAAATTACGAAGACACAGCGCATCAAAGTTTACACGTGACGTCACGCCTTGCTAAAAAAGTGTCGCAATGCGTGACGTTACGCGGAACTTTAACGGGCTATATCTTCATCATTTTTTGTTTGATTGAGAAAAGAAAAAATACGTGTCCAATGTTTTCTGTTAATCCAACTGACGGACTAATTAGATTTTTTTAGGAAACTAGCCCATTTACGAAATCAATTTCCAAAATACAGTGAATTAAGCTGTTCGCATGCGAACCTTGCGATTTCGTTTTCGAATTATTGGAATTCGCACTAAAAATACGTATCTTGGTCGTAAATGACAGAAAATACAAAATGGCAGTTCTACTTCAACTTGCTGTTTTTTGTTCGTATAACTACTTACCTAGTTTTATTGTAGAGACAACAGCTCTTAAATTTTCTTAATTGATATTCTCTAGGTGTTAAGTTTAACGTTAAAAATAATAATGTATAATGGTATAATGACCTTTAACTTTTTGTGTAGGTTGACTTGCCGTTGACTGTACATTCTCTCGTATAACTTAAACTACATCCGGAATTATATTTGTTGTTTCAAATTGGTATTATATTATTGTTTGCTCGTGGATTCTAAAGATTTTCCCACGAGCCGACGCAATTATAATGTTCGCAAGGGCTTACATTAGAGTAGGTAATTTTAACTTCAATCTGTTCTGAAGGTGAAGGGACCTAGCCATATTGAAGGCTGAACATAATCGGCTATGTACCAATAGTACAGTCAGAAACATAGCATGGCTAAAGATCCTTTAAATGAAGATTTAATGGCCGAAGGTTGTGGTTTATCGTCGCTTCCGAGGAACATCACCAGAACGGCTCCAAGTACTAAGCCATAACCAAAATTAAATTATAATCTTAAATGTAACTTGTTGTATGTATGTTAGTCGGTAAGGTATTTATTGTATGTGCCTTTTATTATAATGCCATCTGTAATAATTATGATGCCTGAAATAAATGATATTATATTATTTATACAGGGTTACATTGCAAAGGGGTGCTAAATCTTTAGAAGTGGCTCAGAATCAGTAACTCAATCGAACTATGCAAAGTTTTTTTTTCACATTTAATTATCCTATTCGCTGTTAAAAATGGTACGCGTGGATAATTTAACTGGTTTATGAAAAAGTTGCACCGTTTGTGCACCTGTGTAAAGGTCCTTGTAGGCTCGCCGTACTTATGCCTCTGATGATGTGCGGCTTATGTAGTTCCTCTATTGATTTATATTGTTCCTTAGATCTTATTTTTTAAATTTGGCACCCCTTTGCAATGTAACCCTGTATGCAATGTTACACAGTACATAGATACATAAAACAGATCATTATAGACCCTGTAGGGCACAACAATAAGATAGGTATTGTGGGCAGAGAGGATGACGCCATGCATAATTAGATCAATTTGTTTATTTTAAGAAGTTGAAAAGAATTAAAATACATCAAGAAATCATATGATAATTATTGAATAATATATTGAATAACATAATCAAATAAATAATTTGAATAAAAATAGTAATATTAATAAAATTCAGAAAATTACAAAGAAGTGCCTCTGATAACAAGATAATGTACAGGGTAATCTGTAACTCAAGGTTAACCTAGTTGCCCCATATTCTGTATCATAAGGGAACAACGTTTGTTCTATGACTTTTAAAAATATGCTTTTTTTTGTCTTTCAATACAAATTCGTCATAAACAACGCCTGTTATAATGTTACAGGCAGACACAGCTACTTCCGTTTTCATATCATAACGCATATGGGTTACCGAAGGCTAGAAAGTGGTTTGAAAATTAAGCTCTCCGTTTCTCACTAAAAGCTCCAAGTGACCAGGTGTTCGAGCTCCGGGATCAGCCGTTATGGTCATTACGACGGAACCAATCATCGTTAAATTTGACCCCACTCACCCCTTCAAAAACGCAATAGGATTTTCAACCTTGAACTGAAGAAATAAAGACTTTGTTTCGTATAAGGTTTGGTTACGAGTATTATCATTTTGTTGGGAGCTGCAGCGAAAAATGTATGTCAGATCGAATTTTAGGTGTTTAATCATTGACTTTATTTTCAAAGATCTTAAATATGGCCATAATGAGGTAAACGCATTTAATTCAATTCAATTCTATATCGCATGTCACAATTGACCCTGCGCGAAAGCGGACCCTGGGCTCCAAAGCAATGGCTTTGGAGGCAACCGCGGGATTGACCGTATAGATGAAGAAGATTGCATGTCACAATGGAGGCAACTTGTTAATCTTATGGACTACCTCCGTAGCCAGGAGGCGAGTACGCCGAACTTAGCGTCACTATCTCCGAGATCCTGGATTCGATTCTCGGACAGGTCAATATACTTTACACTCGAGAATTATACAGGGTGTACAAGAGAATAGGACACTCCTTAAAACTGCGTGATCAGCTGATCATATTTACTATGTGTGCAATATCGAAATAGTTTTTTTCAGATGCTCCATACATGATCATCGAGGTAGCGAGTAAGTTTGAATGGAGCATCTAAAAATTTGTTTCGATTTCGATGTTGCTTCTATAGAAAAAGTTGTTATGAGCAGCTGATCACGTGGTTTTAAGGAGTGTTCTATTCTTTTGTACACCCGTATATTAACGCCTTAACCGTCCTACAAATACTTAGCGATTCACATGACAAGGGTTTAACCGTAGTTTAAATTTAATAAGAGGAAATACACAACCCTTTGAGAATTGACTCTGCTTGACATGCTCGCAACGCGGTTAAATACTTTAAAGCGTAACACACACAGAGCGTGCGCGGGACGGCGACGGGTTACGACGGAAGTACGGCGGGTCTATTAACATAGGCCTAAATGGGCGCCCACACAGCCGGCGTGCGCGGCGAGTCGTCCCGGTCACGCCCGCTGTCTGCCTCATTTAAACGTATGTTATTAGACCCGCCGTACTACCGACCCGACCCGTCACCGTCCCGCGCACGCTCTCTGTGTGTGTTACGCTTAAGTAAAGATGAAACCGAACACGAGAAGGAGGTTAAGCGAAACTGAAATAATTTTAAGCTAAATATAGTTAGGGAATTATTAGCAAATGTCAAGTTTATTTTGGGCAAATTTACTGTATTTCCTGCGTAGCCGAGAGGCGAGCACGCCAGACTTGGTGTCGCTATCTCTGAGGTCCCTGGTTCGATTCCCGGTCGGTCAATGTTGAAAAATAACCTTTCTAAATTTTTTTGGGTCTGGGTGTTGTGGTCCCGTCGTTATTTCTGATTTCTGTAACACAAGTGCTTTTGCTACTTACCATTAGGATCAGAGCAATGTATGTGATGTCGCCTAATCTTATATATAAAATTCTCGTGTCACAATGTTCGTTCCCGTACTCCTCCGAAACGGCTTGACCGATTCTCATGAAATTTTGTGAGCATATTGAGTAGGTCTGAGAATCGGCCAACATCTATTTTTCATACCCCTAAAGACCACGCAGACGAAGTCGCGGGCAACAGCTAGTAATATATATATTTTATATTCTATAATAAAGACATTGAAATAATGAATACCAAGAGTTCTAGGTTCCTTTCCCGATTCTGTTTATTTAAGTTTTTTTTTTTTAATAGGCTTGTATCTGGGTGTTCTGAGAGACGTTTGTGTTAGAATTTGTAGTCTAGTACCTCGTCGTAACACAAGTGTTTTAATTTCTTACTTCGAGACGATGACAGCTGGTGTGTAATGTCTAGGGCATATTTATTTATTTATTGTGTAAATATTTAAATATTGGAGAAATAACGAAAATCAAAAGTATTTTTTTTTTTTCGTTATTATCTCTTTATAATGATGCACCAATGACAAAGTAGGTCCAGAAAAGAATTCAACTTAAAGTTAATAAGACATAGTCCATAGCTCTTGTTAGTGTTGTAACTCTGTTAATGAGCGAGTATAATGTATCAATAGTATTTTTAGTTCAATCGACGTACTGTTTGTTTAAGGATAGTTTAAACGTCATTGTGGTGTGCCACTCTCTTTTGGAGAATCCTATCCGCGAATTAATCAGTCTACCCAATTGGATTTACCCGCTTTGGCCTTGTAAATTAGAGTTTTCTTTTTAACGAAACCTATTAAGCCAGGCATCATCGGCTGTGTACCGTAAGAGTAGGGTTGATCATCGATAATTGGCGGGATACACCAATGTGAGCGGGTCTTCTATAGCCTACTTGTAAATATTTCAATATTATTGCCAGTACCATGTCCAGTACCACTTGCTCAGTGGTTTCTCACCGTCCAACATAATAAGTAAAGGAAACCTTCACATTCAGACACTTTGTGTGTAGTCCTGATTCCAAATCTGTCTAAGGGTTACAGAAGTCTAAGGGCAATCGCCAAATAAAATAATTCGACTGTCGCATCATGATCATGGTCAAGCGTACTCTTACTTTGCATAGAAATAGAAGAAAAGACTATGAGTACTGCCACACGGCAACATCGCTTTTGTTAGTATCGATACCACTGACAGACATCGGTTACATCACTAGTAGTTCCCTAATTAGTTTCGCTGACAGAACAATCGTACAGTAGGCTCGAGGGACGAGCGAATTGTCGCAAATTTGTTATGCCCATTAACTATTTACAGTTACTGATCACCGAAATTAATATCGGGTTGTGTTCACTCGGCTATGATTTAAGCATTCGGGTTCTATAACACAGAATAATCTGTTAGTTTATCAGACCAACATATTTGCAATAAAATTGTTAAACTTCAGAAAACATAGAGTAACCTTTGTCCGTAGGATATCACTACAGACCTCTTTCACTGACTTCCAGATAGGCTGGTTTGAAGCCTGCACCTAGCGGCTTCCTTCACCAAGTCGTCTGTTTACCTTGTGGGTAAACTTCTTACGCTACGCTTGTAGGCACATGGTATCCATCCTCCTGGGACAAGTGATCTAGTTGGGTAGGTCCGGTTATAAAAAGGAGGTCAATTGTAAAATCTAACTCGACTGGGCAGTGTTTTGGAAACTACCCAACGTCTTCTGGTTCAAGATATCTCAGTGCTTATAGATGAAAGTTTACCACCAGTGTGTGTTATCAGTGATGACCTATGGAACTAAAACGTGGCCTCTGACTAAGTGCCTCATAAGAAAGCTCAACTTGCACAGTGTGCTATGGAAAGGGCTGTTTGCGAGATCGAATCAGAAACGAGATCCGTAAACTAGTGATATTATATAAGGTCCTAAATTCCTAATTTTATAGCTAACATCCTTCTAGGGTGTGATTCCACTGCCTAAATATGAAAACCTTTTTCTATGGGACCTACATCCAAATCTAATAAAAACATTTCTCTATACAAACTGATGTTAGCTGGTCGGCACTACGGCAGATTAGTGTATAGGGAATTAAGTAAAGGACTACTACTTTGTGTATAGTATTATATAGTGTATATCGCATAGTGTGTACAGCAAAAAAAATATTCTGGTCAAATACAGCACTTTTGAGTAGAATCATTTTCTAAAAGGTGTAAGTATAGTATGCCTATGCATACGTCCCACTGCAGTGCGCGGGCTTTACCTCAATATGAGATGGCTTATGCCATACTTAACCACGCGGGCCTAGTGCGGCGCGGTAAAGGGGTTTGTAAGGCCAGTGACTTAACCTTACTGTCAGATGTTATTAATTGCGGCTTAATTGGCTTAATTTGGTTATCACTACCAATATGTTGCCGCCACTGATCCACAAGCACCCCTAAAAGGAATTTTAATAATACATAAGGACCTTATAATACATAAAGCTAAAGGAAACATGCGTGGTTGCTAAGAATGGCTGTATTTGAAGTATTAGGGAGCTAGCTAAGACATTTTAATGAAAATATGATACAGTGTTATTGATGGCTGATTCGGATGCCCAAAAACAACATCTTTTATCTTGGCACCATTATCGAAATTGCGAAAAAAATCAGGCTCTTCATAAATTATCGTCAAAGTAGCTGAGAATTTTGTGGGGAAAGACAAATTGCTTGCATTATCGATATAGATCGCTGTACTCAACACCAAAGAAGATCAAAGAAGCTCTGCATAAATGCAAATTGCGTATAATGTTTTTGTTTTTTAAACCTAGGATATTCATTTCATAAATGCACACACTATCAACAGCTTTTAGCCAAAGCTCTCCAAGCCAAAGAAGAAATAACCCTCCAGTTTATTTCTTCTATATTTATAGTATACACCACATTAATATACCTCATCATATCCATTTGGAGCTCTAAAACACAGTTTTGTTCCTATTCGGACATTCAACGTCCTTGTAAAAGATACTTATGTTTCAAAGGGCCGGAGGTTTATACCTCGGGGAACCCAATCTGTGTAGTCGTTAACAAACGTTTTTAATTAATGCTTATTCGTGATGCTTTTCTCGTCCCTAGACTTTGAGAATACACTTTGACGTAATTAAAAATCTGCCTAACGTAAGGAAAAACCATTGCGAGGAAAGTTTCATACTGATTGAGTATCTAAATGGACTAGCAAACTGCATATTTAATAGTGCCAAGACAACCTTTGAGTGTGTTTCGTCACATCACATATAAAGATCACGAAACCTTGGTACTTGACACGACTTAAGCCCTTTCTTTAGCAACACGAACAGAATTTTCATTTATGTTGTCAAGTACCAAAGAGTATTTTCACAGGATTATATAAACTTTGAAGTTATCTAGTTAGAAAGTTAGGAATATGACTGAAATAATAAATAGCAGGCGATCCAAAATAAGCCACGGTTTCAGCCTTTGAAATTTAAATTCGATCTTATGCATTGAAACCTCACTGTAAGGTATGTGACATGCTAGCAAACGAACTGCGGGTTTCATGAGATCGTCAACGTATACTTCTTTGGTTTGAGCGAGGTAAATTGGCAGATATGGTTATTGGATAGCATTTTAGCGACTCCCATTGGAGGAGAAAGTTCCTCCCGTGTGTAAGTTATTATAATATGTCAATCTTACAGCAGTGTAAGACGTCTCATCTGCCTGCCTGGTCATATACGACCTGATGAATGGTTTTAGGGAGCGTTTGCATTAAGATATAATCTGTGGAAGAAAAAGATTTTTGCACAGCTGTAGGACTAAACTACTGAACGATTGCTGATGTAACTAAGATGGCCAGAAGCGCACATATCCTATTTTTAATACAGTTACAATTATTACAATGTTTTAATTTAAAAATCGCCATGCCTCCACTTCTGGTCGGCCCCGAACCCTGTACCCGTTAATGTCCGCCCCACGTACGTATTTGCATGTGACACGCTCACACGTTCCTAGTTACATATTTTTTCATACATTCCCGCTGACACCGGCGTTTCAAAGCGACAGCTTTCGTTTTCACTTAACCTACTGCAGCGCTGAATGTGTGAAGGCTTTATTCAGTGATGATATATTTTTTTAAACTTTTAATCTATTGTATTAATATTGTTTGGATAGATGAATGTTGTTACTCAATCACGCCAGAATAGCTGAACGGATCTGAATGAAATTTGGCACAGAGATTTTATTTTAGTCTGGGGTAGCACATAGGCTACTTTTTGTCCCGGGTAAACTGTACGATTGTGAAATAGTTTTGTTTTACCTTTTATAGAGCAAGAGATTGACATGATTTTTTGTATTGTGGTAGCATATTATGGGTTATAGAATAACATATGCTTTTTTTCTCGGATAAATGCACGGGTCCTATGGGATAGCATAACAATTGTGTCCAAACGAAGGCTACTATTTTTAGTTAATCTCCTTAGGGACCGAAATAAAGGGTGACAAGCCATATTCGTATCGTAGGTGAGGCCACGTACCGGCAAGTGCAGCGTAGGACGTCCACCCACAAGGTGGACAGACGACCTGGTAACGGTTGCAGGAAGCCGATGGATGCAGGTCATTTCCAACCTGTAATCTGGAAGTCACTGGGGGAGGCTTATGCTCTGCAGTGTATCAGAACATATCATCATTGATGATGAAACCGTATTTCACGCGGGTGAAGCCGCGGACACAGCTTGTATTATTAAAAAACAACTGCCTCTGGTAGTAGTCTGATAGTAGTTGGTAAGAGCAGTCGCCCGGATAGCGAAAGGTCGTGGGTTCAAATCCCACTAGAGGCAGTTGAAAAATAATTTTGAGTGAAAATATTATCCTTAATACTCGTATAGAGTTGTTTATATTAACGGGTATAATAATCTGATAAAGCGATTCTCTTATCTTATCAGTCATAATGTTATTAATAATCACAAATAATCTAGGTAATTTAATTACTACTAGTGTTACTAACCTATTATTTATTTTTGTTACAGGTAATTATCTTACTAACGATATGCTGAATTTCTAGTAAGGTTTGGTAACATGAACTAAGATTACGCTTGGCCGCTTTGTCATTTCTAGACAAAATGGCGTCTTTCCTTTTCTTTACGCCCATGGTTGCGTCCAAAAAGTATCCCTTTTCGTAAAGTTTAGTATATTACTGACAATGATAGGGATTTTTGACATTGTCTTTTGACTTTGAAATTATCTATTCGGAGACTTCGTCAACCCGTTTTATTTATAAACTCGTTTTATCTCTAGACAACATGACTTCGTGGTTTATCTCTGCCCCCCTAGCACGACCACTAAAACACGATATGATATGATACGATGATATAGCGATTTATCAACACTAACCGTCAACTTTTTCTTGCTATGGCCCCAAGAGTTTACAATAAAATACCTAACAATATTAAAGAGTGTAATGAGTTTTTGGCATTTAAACAAAGACTAATTTATGTTTCTGACAGCTCACTCATTCTATTCAGTCAATGAATTTCTAGAATTTAAGTGCCAAATTAAATAAAACTTTCTATATCCGCTTGACTGCCTGCCCTATAATTTAATTAACATTGACATTAATTTGTATATCAATAATTTTGATATTTATTATTATTATGATGGATTATTATGCTATATAGTAATTAATAGTCATTTACATTTATTTTAAAATTATTTAACATTTACATATAGATGTTTTGTCATTATTAATAACTCTGTTACATTTGTATGCCGCCAAGTCTGATCACAGCGCCTTTATAATACCCTGTTCCTATGTAATAATAACTATTTACCTGTGTGTCACAAATAAATGATTTGATTTAAACTTTTTTTAAATATGATAGATTTAGACGTCATGTTGAATTTTTATCGAAACAGCGATCATAACATTTGAAGTCACCGGCACGGCGATTCAACATGGCGGCTATATCTATCATATTTTTTTAGTTGGTGTCGATAAATTGCTATATCATATCGTGTTTTGGTGGTCATGCTAGGGCTGATATAATTTGAAATGTTGTCAAATTTCACAAACATGTCTCTATAATGGCGAAATAAATTTTAAACGGAACTAACTAATAGGATTCTAGAATGGAGGTCATGTAACGGCAAGCGCAGTGTAGGACGTCCACTCACAAGGTGCACAGACGACCTGGTAAAGGTTACAGGAAGCCGCTGGATGCAGGCCGCTTTCAACAGGCCAATCTGGAAGACACTGGGGGCTGTGTATGTTCAGCATATGTTCAGCATCGGGTTTTCTATGGCTGAAATGGTGATGATGACAATATAAATTTGTTGGCTAATCCTATTTTATGTTATATTTTTAATCTAGTCCTTATATATCTAGTCTATACTTCAAGGAAAATAATTTTACTTGAAAAAAAATATTAACTGCCTCTGGTGGGATTCGAACCCACGACCTTTCGCCATCCGGGCGACTGCTCTTCTAACTGAGCTATGAAGGACATAGTAATGTTGGCGAATTTCTTCAAGTGTTCATAGCTGTTAGTAAGCCAGCATTGTTTCATCAATGTCTTGGATTTTATACCCACTAACATCCGAAAGAAATATTATTGCAAATATTTAACAATCAGTTAAGATGAAACAGCTTAATCAATTTAAACTTTTTTGTTTTTTGCATTCACAATAATGCTAGTTTATTATGTACGAGTATACTGTCTAGCTAGTCTATACTGATATTATTAGGAAATAATGACATTACCTAACTAATTTGAGTTAGTCTCATATTCACGTTTGCCATAGCATAAGCATTGCATAGAAGCCGCCTAACAGTAAAATGCGCTTTAAAATCACAATTTCTCTACACTCCAATACACTGTAGCTGAAATATCTTTGCACCGGGCCGGAATATCCGTATTCCTGTGGGATCATTTCATTAGTCGATGATTTAAATATCAAAAGAATACATTTGAACTCCGGATTCACCTTAGGTCATTATGTATGCAGTTTTCATTATATTCCTTTTTCGTGTCGATAGATTTTCTGCTTTGTGGTTGAACTATTGGATACTTTGACTTTAATATGAAGTCATTTAACGAAATTTTGAATCAGAAAAGTTATTAAGTTAAGCAATCCACGCAGTGGTCGGGAGTGGATGGGTGACCATTCCGCCTTTATTTAGTGATGAGTAAAAGTTATCAGAAATATCTTCCTGTGTAAGAAGACAGGTTCATAGTTGGCCCCTGAAACCTTGAAATTCGGTAAACCTAGTCAATTGCTATGCTATAGTGGCCGACTTATTAGAAAAACTCAGACCAGTTAAACTCCTTGGTATAAATCTTGTGAGTGGCTACTATATTTCAATATTCCGATTATTTCTCCAAGCAATAACGGCTCCAATCTGTTACCCTTAATGACTGATGGTAGTTAAAGTTTTCTTCGCTAGTCGTCTGAATGGTTCCATCGCCTCTTTCATATCCAGCTATCAACACCGGCAAGGGCCAACCCCCCTATTCTCTATCTAGGGACGCGTCCGGTGCAGTGCCAGAAACGCTACATGGGAACTCGAACATGGCTAGCAACTTCAGCCTAAAAATACCAATGATTAAAACCTTCTTTTTGGCTTCTAAAAACCCTTTAACTCCGAACCTTCCGATGACAGCACTCAATATTATCGCAAAGATGTCCGTTAAAAAACTGTCTTGACATTTTCCTAACTTTCCCCGATCACTCAGGCCATTAAACGGTGACTCGGCGAAAGTGGGACATTCCCTGCAAATGAAGTGGAAACGGTCAAAGCGTTACGGTTGACAAAATATGAAAGGATTTTTGGGACACTCAGCATGACACTTACAAGGTTAGAAGAAATATTTTATTTGTATCTAATTTGATTTGATTGATAGACAAGTGCGAGCCATGTGGGGACGGCCGTAAAGAATACACTTCCCCAACGCTAACAGAAGGCGTGTCATAATAGGCAAATAATTCCTGTAGCACGAGACGGGTAGCAGCGTCTACGTCCGAAATATTATAAAAACTGCTCTCGCCAACCCGCCTACCAAACGTGGCGAGTGTTGACTATCCCCGCCGATGATATAAGTCATTGGGGGAGGCCTATAATATGTTCAGCAGTAGACGTCCCGACGGCTGAAATAATGATGATGATGATAAACAAGTTCTTTTTCATTCCTCTATTCAATGGAAAGGTACCGAAGGTCATTGGCAATAGAGATGATTTGATGCTTGATAATACCGGTCAAGTAATGGTCCGGACAAAATAAAATGAAATTCTAAAGATAAAATGGGTTACTAGTAGTGTCTTGTAACTCTCGAAGCGTTGTCAGACATTGTGCAGAAATTGTAGTAGTTTTAATTCTTGACTAGGTACTATAAAAAACTAACTGGTTTCTTTGTCGGAGTTTTCTACCCAGATCCTCGTCTTCAGCAGATACTTCTTTTGCTTTAAATCTTTTCATGTATCACTAAGAATTGCGCAAAATATGACTAAGATATGTACAGCCGCTGTCTTCTCTATAGTGTTAATATCTACTTTCTTAGATAATATTATACTTTCAATAAAATCGAATCCATGTCTCTACGCTATTCTTCCGTCTCTGCTGCTCTTGACGCCTGACGCCTCCATCTAAGGAGGCTATTTTTGGAAAAAACGCATAAGATTATTTTTACGCATTTGATTTGTTTATTCAATGTTTTGAATGGTTGTTAATTACTGTAACTTACTAAAAATATATTGGTAAACTTCACCGCCTAGACCCCTTTTAATTTAAATTAAAATGTCTTCTATCTTAAGGTTCTGGTAGCGATCCTTTCTAGCGATAAGACCGCCTAATTTATGCTATCCTTAATTTACTTTATCCTGTTATTTTGTTTCTTTTTTATGGTATGCAATAAAGATGTAACTTCTTACGATGTAATCTTAGATATAACTAGCATGTAATTGCAACAGCAACATTTTCAATGTATTTTCTTGTGGTAGAAAACCTCGAAAATATATAGCGATCTCCTATACTACCGACAAATACTGAACCTACAATACCACATGACACAATTAACCTCCATGCGTCTTAGCTAAACAGTCATCCTTTCGATTAATACCCCAGCCAGTATTAAAGGACCTTCCCCGCCCCCTTCGTGACCTGAATTCCGCGTGATAGGAGGGAATACGGCAGCAGTGATGGATGTCAGGATTAAATGGACGTCTCGGAGACGAATTTGTATGGCGACATAAGGGGCAGAATTGGGATCATGTGCGTTTGTTTACGGATATTGTTGTCATAAGAAAATAGACCATATTGTGACCATTCAGGATCACACGAGAAATTAATATCAAGGATCTAGCTCTGTTCAGAGCAATTTATAAAAATACCAATTATATTAGATAGAAAGATAGATACTCTTTATTGTACACTATACAAAGAAGTTACAATTTATGTTAACAGAAAGATGCACAATTTAGGCGGTCTTATCGCTAAAAGCGATCTCTTCCAGACAACCTTCAGGTAGAGGACATACATTATCCGATTTTGATACAAGAAATATCAAAACACTTGTTTCTGTACTTAAAAACACTTAGAATTTTGAATACCTACATATAAAAAATATACCTATAAGGCTCGGATCTCAAACTTTTTGGTAATTTAAGGTTTTTATGGACCAAAAATATCGAAATTGTCATGGTCATGGTAACATAGACCCAAAAATAATAATTATTTGTTTTAATTATATTGTAGTAAACTCGATTAACTTATTTCTCAAATTACGTATCTCTTTAAAATCAACGTTCAAGCATAATTAATTTAAAAAAGCCGCATCTTACGCGTTCGCAATATCAGCCCGTATGCACCCGCTGTCTTCAGCTAAGGCGTCCAACACAACAAGAGCTCTTCCAAGTCTACTCTCCCTACTCTTTTGTATTGGTCTCACTCTCATGCCAGGCCAGGTTATACTGGTTCTAGAAGAGATATTACCTGCACGTTGTTCACTAATGTCCTCGATGTAACAGGAACACGGAATGTCGGGTGTTGAGGTAGTTTTGTTAGGAATCGAGATGTGGACGTGTGTTAGGAGTTCCGAAGTGTTCTAGCCGAGTTCTTGGTTAAATAAATAAATCTAGCCAGTTTGCTGGATTTCTTATGATAGAAAGCAGATGTTTATTTATTCAAACTTGATTGCATAGATTATTGTTGAAATGTGCACTTAATGCTATTAGGCATTATCTGTCAAATAAAAGATGAAATTGAAAAAAAACACATTAACACACAAAAAAATTACGCGTTGCCATATTATGTACTAATTGTATCAGGGTTATAATTTATGGATAAGCAATTTAACATACCATACCATAAAATGCGCCAGAAAATACCTATTATTATGGTATTGAAGTAAACTAACCTAACTAACTAACTAACTGACATCATGTTAACCAAACAGTAAATTTTGACAAGGGCGTCTCCCAGCCGAGCATACCCAGATCCGATACAATTTAGAATAGTTCAATTTCTTAAATGCCCCGAACCGGGAATGGAACCCGGAACCCCTTGCATTCAATGGGAAGTCCGTCACTAAACCGGGTCGCTGAATGTATGAGCGCCTAGGACGCACGCAACTGGTCTCGATTCTCAGTTGAAAGCGTATCGGTTGCAAGACTACGAATACAGGGCTACACCTAAATGTCTCAACATTAGAATTAGTGTAATAGCGCAATTTATTAACGTTTTTATCTGAAACACAACACAAAAACTGCCATTAAAAGCCAAAGTAATAGACAACTCTCCCGCCTGTTTGTCTATGATAGGTCATGGACCACGTTAATAGGTAACATCATACCATTTTATAGCATCATAAAGAGATCGTATATGACTAATTTTGCTAAGTGTATCCGTCTTTATGTCGGTCGTTAACCTAAAAAGGCAAGAAAGAGATAGTAGGTTTTTTTGTTCATTTCAATTTTTGAGACTAAAACAGGGTGTATCGTTGGGCAAGAAAGATTCTTGAGTAGCTACCACAAACTTTAATTACACCTTGCCATCATAAATAAGCCTTTCGAAGTCCACTGCTGAACTTCCCCATACAACGCCACAGCAAGCGGATCTGGGCCCGATTCAGAAACTTTCGACAAAGAATTGATTTCTTTAATGGTTGTCCTCTACCTAAAGGTTGTCTGGAAGAGATCGCTATTAGCGATAAGACCGCCTAAATTGTACATCTTTCTGTAAAAATCATGTGTATTTTACTTGTATGGTGTGCAATAAAGAGTATCTATCTATCTATCTATCTATCTAACCGGTAAATCACGTGACGGTAATTTTAAATCGCATAGTGTCACGTGGTTTCCCGCAACCTTGACCTTGAGCTCATCAATTTCTAACACGATTTATCTTTATCGTAATTAAATTTAATCCTTGTAACTTTCTAATCAAATTTCCAAAAAAAGTGCGCATCAAAGATCACAGGCGGCAGGTACGCCGAACCGACAAGGACCATATTATATACGGTGCAATTCAATCAAAATTCATTTTTTAACAGTAGCTAGAAATAATTAACAACGATTATTTATATTGTTTTTTATGTAAATCGATTAAGCTACTGATTCTGAGTCGCCCCTAAAACTGTAGCCATATCTTGCAATATAGCCCTGTATAGTCAAGGTTGCGGGTAGCCACTGGATGCAAACGGCCCAGAGCCGCTTGTGGCGTTCTATGGGGCAGGCCTAAGTCCAGCTCTGGACTTCCATAGACTGATGATTACGGGGTGTAGTTAAAATTTTTATTTTATTGTAATAAGTATTAAAGTTATCAAACATAGGATTTACTTTAGATAATTAGAAAGTAGAACAAGTTTCCGAATCGTCTTAATTAGTTTGAAATATTCAGCCTTTCTAAAAGTTTCTTAACGTCTAAATTCTAGACTCTGAATATTTTAGTCTGACATTCTGCCTAAGTTACATTTTGAGAATGTAAAAGATAATTATATTACGTTAGTACTACATTTTTAAAATTCAGGTCTCCCGCGGCGTTTGTCTGTGTTTCTAAGCGAATTTCTGAAACTGCTGTGTTAATTTTGATGCGGTTATGATTAGGGTGTTGGTTTCTTTGCTAAAATTGTTGAGTTTAGCAGCAGTAGAATAATATGTGCTGTGTTGGGACTACCGTAAAGAATACACTTCTCTACCGCCAACAGGAGACGTGTCGTAAGAAGCGACTAATTCTTAGCACGAGACGGGCAGCGGTGTCTTCGTGCGAAATCTTATAAAAAACTGCGCTCGCCAACACGCCTACCAAGCGTGCGAGTATTGGCAATCCGAGGCCTTTGTTCAGCAGTGGACGTCCTGACATGATGATGATGATGAGAATAATCTTCTAAAAAAAATAAGTGGACTTTTAAAATATACCCATAAAACATCCTGAATCATTTATTACGAGATTCCATCTTACTTAAAACACAAAGAACTGAAATAATAAAATTAGTTTGTTGTTCAGAAGATATTTTGAGGTAAATATCTTCTTACCTTGCTACTTAATTTATGGCCTAAAGTTCAGCGTGTTCGAATTTTATTTCACGACATCTGTTTTCATTTTGTTCTTTTTATACTGTTCTTTCGTAAAATAAAGATTTCTTGGAGAACAGCTAGCAATCTAGAGCGATATAATAACAGTGCGGTACAGAAATAGGGCAGATCCAACTATCTGTACGAGCTTGGGCCAATAAAGAGCGCGTATAGGCCTGGCTACTGCCCCTAGATGTCCAGGAACTAACTAACTAGATGTGGCACTTGGTAAGACCAAAATCAACTACAACTAGGTTTTAAACTAATTTAGGATCAAAGAAACAAAATCACTTAAATGAGAAGAACATTAAAAACAAATAAACATTTATTTATTTATTTAAACTTTATTGCACAAAATAAAATCGTACAAAAGGTGTACTTAATGCCATGTGGCTACCAGTCGACCATTAGGCTAAACAGAGATGTTTTGTGGGCGGTGCAATATGGCGTTACAAAAATGAAGATAAGTATACAATCATACACACACACACACACACTTCTAGAATCGCATCATAACCACACTCGTATTTTTGTTTATATTATTACATTGTTATCTTATAAATTCTACTTTATCAAGTCTGTACTAGCACTGTAATGCTTATTTTCAACCGACTTCAAAAAAGGAGGAGGTTCTCAATTCGACTGTATGTTTTTTTTTTTTTTTTTTTTGTATATTTGTTACGCGATTACTCCGCCAATTATGAATCGATTTTAATGATTCTTTTTTTGTTTGGTAGATCATACTTCAGAGGTGGTCCCATATAAATTTTATCGAAATTGATTTAGAACTTTTTAAGAAAATCAACAAATATATACCCAGATAATATTTTGGTTGTGGTTCTTGTTACATATCTTCGACAAATATGAGCCGATTTTGATGATTTTTGTTTTATTGAATAGCTTATACTTCAAAGATAATATGATAAAAGTTTGCAAAATAAAAATCATCCCTAAGGGTAGGAAAATAGGGGATGAAATCGGTGTTCCGCAGTAAGATTAGGATTTATCACTAAAAATTGATGAAATAAGTAAATTTTATTTAAAAAAATAAAACCGACTTCAAAACACTGAAATGCTAAAAATAATCCTAACACTTAAGTACCTAATCAGTTACTTTTGGAGTCGGTGCAAACAAAAACATTGAATCTCTCATCGGCTGGCACCGACTCCAAAAGTAACTGATTAGGTACTTAAGTGTTAGGATTATTTTTAGCATTTCAGTGTTTTGAAGTCGGTTTTATTTTTTTTAATAAAATTTACTTATTGTCACTGTAATCCGATGAGTCCTGGTGACCTGTAATACCGGTATTTTTATAACTATGTCAGGCACCAGACTCTCACATTAAGGTATCATCTGTTTGCATACTAAGCTACGCACTGAATGTATTGTGTAAACCTATGTGAAGAGTAAATAACATTTTAAATTATTTAATTAAATTATAAATTATAGCATAAACTACACACAGTGTAAATGTCAATATATTTAAACTTAATAAAATAATACATAGACTACATAGATAAAATACATACATACATAAATATGATGACGTTAACTGGAAAGTATAGAGTCAAGGGTTCACGCACGATAGGTTCTTACTCCTTCGTTCACGATAGGCTCGGTCACCGAGCGTGCCAGGTACAGTACACAATATTTTTATAACAACAAACTTTAGCTCAGAAGCATTCTGGCGTATGTTGCATAATGACTGTATACAACTTACGCCGTTATGCTTCTGAGTTGATAGTGAGGGTATAAATTACCATTATAACAGGATTGATCATCGTGCAAACAAAACAAACGGAACAGGCGATCAATTTTGAACTGATAAAGAAATCAATGTTTCGCATGTATAACAAAAATAGAGTAGTAATCAGCTTAGTGGACAAGTGACCTCTAGCACAAAGTATCAAATTTTTACTTAAAGTTCAACACGTGGAGTTTACAATCAATAATAATAAAATCAAGGATGAAGAAGCCTCGATAGTACTAGTTGGTAGTACTCATCTTAGACCTGTCTCCACCCGATGCTGAGTGTAGGTATCCTCCATAGCACGCAATCCCAAACGATCTTGAGCCTTCTGCATCCATCCCCATCATCGATCCAGTTGGTGGTACTGCCATCGGCACATTAAATGATTATCAAACGGCGTCGTCTATTTGCAAATGCACGTCTATAATTCGATATGTATATTTTTTTCAATTTAATTTTACTTCTTAATCAGAAAAGATATCTTTGGTCAATCTCGAGACCTGATTTACAAGTGGACTTAAAATAAAAATAAGGATAATTTTATTTATTTAGCACCAAACATAGGTAAATTACGTGGACTTCTTTTTAATGTTTTCGCCTCAAAGCGACCAGTACCTAAGGATGACATTCTTTAAAAAACGGCCACATCTAGTCGTTCTTAATCCGTGTAACCAAGTGGGGTTGTTATTAAAAAGGCCCAGAACAATCACACGGCGGCTCCGAGCGCTCATTTTAGCCTCGTATCCAATTACGGACTTAAGGCCGCGGGAAATGTACACTTGTACCCTTAGATGTTATCGCATTGAAGTCGAGCACCACTCCAATTTGCCCTGTACAAGATTTTTCCTAGATACAGCCTTTTGAGAGCGAATTGAAGTGTTTTTGACATTCAAATTAAGTAATAAGGATGATAGCAATTATCAGCCATCTTAAGTTATTCTGGTCCTTAATAAGTTAAGGTCGCGTTGCTGTTTCTCGGTTTTCGAGCGTTTTTAGAGTTCCGTCCCTTAAAAGGAAAAAACAGAACCCTTGTAGGATCCCTTTGTTATCCGTCTGTCTGTCTGTCCGTCTGTCTGTCAAGACCCTTAATCTAGGGAACTCGTGGAGGTATCGAGTGGGAATTAAAAACATTAACTCATGTCTACAGTCCCTTAAAGCTGTCAATCAACTTCTAAGTTAACGTAAAATAAATACGGCCATTTATGCCGCAAAAACTCTCAAAGGGAATTTGATTCCTAAACTATTTATTATTTCCTTACAAATTTGTACGGAACCCTCGGTCCAGTTTTTAGTGTCACGAATTAGTCAACAAATGCGTCCACTCGCAAGCAGCAACACTATTTCTCTAATACATTAGTGTTTATTGTAATGCGTGATGCGTCACTCACGCAACATCAACTTTTTAATTTTTTGCATTCACAATAATGCTAGTTTAAATGACACTTGAAGAAATTCGTCAACATTACTAGCCCAAATAGCGAAAGCTCGTGGGTTCGAATCCTACCAAAGGCATTTGTTTTTGTTTTTTTAAGTGGATAATATTTTTATCCTTTCTTTAGTTTGTTGTTTGGTTGTAAAGCCTTTGATCATCATTAATGGGTCTAGCTAGTGTAGACACAATTTGTTACTTCATTGTCCCTAAAACCCGAATATACAAACGGCAAACACATACCTACATTTATACAGGGCATATCGTCGCCTTACAATAAACAAATTCAGGCCAACCCGCATGCTTGTACTAAGCTGCATGTCCTTAAGAACCCCGCTACGTGGAGCAGAGCGCGGTCAACCCTCGTTTTTTGAAAAATTAAGAACATCGCTATATTGCGCGGGCCGCTATGCAGTGAAGGCCCTTAAACGCCTAAAGCTATAATACACACTACACGATTACATACGAGTGGTTCCGCGGGCAGTGTTAGTGATGTTTTTTGTTAATATCGCAAGGTAACAAGGAATGCCTTGTAAATTTACGCAAGCGACAATATCCACAGCACTGCGGGACACCAAATTTAATTAAAGCCACAATATAGTTACAGAGCACCTATGAAGCTAGTGTTGTGACCTGACACGTTACGTCACTAGTGTTTGTGTTGTCTTGCAATTTTTAGGAAAAGTTTATGACATTTACCACAGTCTGCTGCTAAACTATCTAATTTTGAATCGTATGTCAAAATGATTTTAATAAAAAAAGGTAATGTGTGCTGCTAAACATTTTATCTTGTATTGTGACCGAGATTCTTGCGCTGCTTCTTCTCGGTGCTAGCTCACAATATTGTCCCGAAGCAGTGTAAAAAATGGGACGAATGGAAAGAGCTTAATTTAGGCCTATTCGCAGAAATAAATTGGTTTCATTGGTTTTATCGTCAGCCCACCGGAGGCCACCCCACGCTGTGTCTTCTAGTACGTGGTCCCACTCGAAAACCTTTCTTTCTTTTCTGCTAATATCACCAATTATGTGTCTAGTCTAGACACATCTTATTTTTTTTTATTTTTTTTTATTTATTGATTATATAGGTACACCAACAACATAAACAAATGAAGGTGAAGTGTCTTGTTCTTATATATCTTAATATTCCAATGTCCCTTAAACCCGAATATACAAACGAGAAACATCCCTACATTTATACAGGGTGAATTAAATTAAGGTCCCTAACAAATATATTGTTGGGCCTCACGATTAATTTTCTAGAAAGACTTCAACAATGCTCTGGTTCTGAAATTTACAATCTACTAAACTTCCCAAAGGCATTTATTTCGCAAAACGTTTTTATTTCTTAGAAGATATTATCACTTAATATTTCTTTTAAAAACGCGCAAAGTGATCTATGTTCTTAAGAGAGTAATACCTCAAATTATTCGGTGAATACTCTTTTTTCTTTACTAAACATGAATATTACAAGGCTATTGTGCGATAGCAGATAATGGTTGATGTAGTGTTGGGTATTTGCAAAATATTATTGTTCGGATAAAATTTGTGCAAAAAAATCGGAAAAAATGTAAAATAATTTTTTGCTTTTTTAGTTTTTGGTTTGTGATTTCAGCGCGTAAAATGTTATTTTTGAGATAAATGGATATGTTGGTGTAATGAAGAAATGGTTAATATGATATGCAAGTTTTTTACTTTTATGTTAAAACTTTGATCTATTCTCTTTGCCATGATGTTTACTTGCTGTTACTGTGTGCTTGCACTTAATAAAACTAATTTATTGAGTTCAAGATCTTTTATTTTTTTCGCCCTAGGGTTGTAACCCTTCACAATACTTTTTATTGCATACCAAACCAAGAAGTTACAGTTGATGTTTACAGAAATATGTAATATTTAGGCGGTCTTATCACTAAAAGCGATCGCATCCAGACAACCGTAATAGAATTGAGGAAAAATGTAAACCTTTACGTTAATGTCAATTTGTCTATCGACTACCAGACTGAAATGTTTTCACCCTATATGTACAGGGTGTCCCTGGAAGTAAGGATCATATCGAACAGGAATATTTAAAAAAAATGGTTTTTGTAGCTTCAAATGTAATAACTAGTGTTTGATGAAAAGAAATGTTATTTATGTAACTTAATATTATCCAACATGTAGGTACTCGTATAACGTAAGTTTTGTTTTTATTACCTAAGATTTGGTATAAAATCTTATCAAAAATTTCCATTTTTTGGTTTCATTTTTACAAAATGGGAATCATATTTATATTGGTATAAGTTTAAAAATGACCTTCGTCATGCCTGTAGATTTGACCCGTATTTCCAGAGTCCTTATTTATTATAGGGTATCCTATACAGCAATTACTAACTCCTCCAATCTATACAAGTAAACATAAACTCGAAATATAAGGTTCCCGTAAACAGGCTTTTATCGTGATGATCCGAACCGCCGTTAGGGGCACATCTCGGTAATACCCGTAAATAAACATCGCCTGTGGAACCTATCCACGTGGGATGCCGATTTGTTTACATCTAATGGGAAAACGGTTAGCAAATGTCACGCAGTCACACCGTGGCGAAAAGTATGGGTATTTTACGAATCAGAAATAACTGATTCGGAACTATTAACTAGAACTTGTTCTTAATAAAAGTTAAGTAAGCCTATACATATATACTTCTTCACCTCATCTACATCTTTATGGTAGTATTGGGCCTTGGGCGTGCCCAGTGAATTAGTGGTGTAAGGTCAGTAACTAGACCTTATTGTCAGATGTAATCAATTGGCTACAAGACTAGTATCAAGCGATATTAACTGGGACCAACTTTTAACGTGCCTTCCAGTTTATAGATGCGTGTATCACGATAAGTCCAGTAGGATCGGAAATATTAGGTAGGTCACCCATTCGCAACCGCGGCGTTGCTTAACTTTGTTTTAAGGAAATTTTGGCAATTTTGCAAGCATGGATGAAATATAAAGTATAAGTCTACGATATTTCAAATAGTTAAGAATATTATTATGTTATTATTATGTTATTGGCAGGCAAGCAGTTGAAACAACTGATAACAGCCTGCATCTCGTTGTCATAGTTTAAGTTATCTTTTCCTCCAGATACTTATCTAATCTGTTCTTAAACTGGTTAGTAGAATATCATGAAAAAATATTACGTAAAACAAATGACGTTGCGAAAGTTGCTCATTTCTAACTAGCATTCAATGTCCGATTTCTGTCGCCTCTCCAAATGAGAGAGGATACGTTCATCAGTAATTGTTTGTAGCGACGGTAAATTTATTCTTAGTTATGTTATCAAATGTGTCACTTTATTTCTTTGGAGCATCCATTTTTTGTTCTTGAGTGGTAACCGCGACTTGGCAAATGTAGCGTAGGGTAGGGCTTTTCGACAAGGTGGAGCGATGATATAGGCAAAGCTACTGGCAGCGGATGGAAAAGAATAGCCGAGGATTAAGCATAATAGTCGTGTATCGGGAGAGGCTTATATCCAGCAAAAGGCTGACGTTGGTTGATTAAAATGATAATATAAATTATAGTGATTGTTTTTTTTTACCGATTTTTGTCATAGGATGTTTGAACTGAACCAATCCAAATAACGCAACGGTGTGATAGTCAGCCCTCAGGAGCCATTCCGTCTAGTGTTTTATTTGGAAGCTATTAAATGTGTCTAATAGCCTCTAATAGACTTAACTACTCCGTGGTCGGACTAACGAGTGCATGCGGAACAGAATGTTCGATTGCTATTTAATTAACATCAAGAGTACGTAATGAGGAAAGCGTTTGTAACATAGTTTCGGTTCCACATTTACTTGAGTGGGGTTAATTCTTAGAAATAAATGTTTAAATTATGTGATCCTGTTTTATTACTTATTATCATGTCAGCCTATTGCAGTCCACTGCAGGACGTCCTCCCCAAAGAGCTCCACAGAGCTCGATCTCCCGCTTTTTTCACCCAGCCACTGCCATCCATCTCCCTAAGGTCGGTCGGCCTACTTCGGGCCGGGGGGCGCCCTACACTACCTTTGCTAAGGTTTTGTCCCCACTCGACGGTTTTATTACTATTATGTACTACTAAAATACAACGATTTACAATATTGGACCAAAATCGAAATCTCAAAAAGAAGTTCAATTTAATTTTCCCGTCGATCAATTCGTAACAGCGATCAATTATTTAGTATAGAGAAGTTATTTTCTTGCAATTTCCATTAAGGTCCCATAGTAAAACTTGTTGTATTTAATATCAAGAAAAATAATTTCCTTGAAAAAATTTTTCGACTGCCTCTGATGGGATTCGTACCCACGACCTTTCGCTATCCGGGCGACTGCTCTTCCAACTGAGCTACGGACATAGTAATGTTGGCGAATTTCTTCAAGTGCTTATAGCTGTTAGTAAGCCAGCATTGTTTCATCAAAGTCTTGGAGTTTATACCCCACAAACATCCGAAAGAAATATTATTGCAAATATTTAACAATCAGTTAAGATGAAACAGCTTAATCAATTTAGACTTTTTTAAAAAAGACTAAATTGTTGTATTTAAGGCTTAAAAGCAGTCAGGCAGGTTTAATCGCCTTTTAAAAGTAAAAAAACTAATCAAAAAGGACCTTGTTGTACGGCAAAATAATATTTTCAAAATCATAATACTTCATTGTATGAACAATCACGATATTCTTTTGTTAGAGAAGCTTGTTTATTTAGGAAATTGCACTTTTCTGATACCAACATTGAAATTGTGTTTTAACGGTTAGTTTTTGTTTGTGCAAACTCTAAAACGTTTTCTAGCCGTTCTAAAAGCTGACATTCACTTAGTTTTTTGCTGCTCATGGTTCGAAAGTTCATTATTCCTGTGTTTTCCTATTAATGTATTTTTAATTAAGAAAACTTAGGTCTTAAAACAATAAAATGTATACTGTTCTGTGGTGAACGCATTGTCTTAGCTGGACAGATGTACCTACTTTTAATTTTAAAATTATTTCTTAAAAGACTATAAAAACTCTTTCATAATTATTATGTATGGGACCTCTGAAACATATTCGATGATTAAAACTCAACTGTTTTTCTAGCTATTGATTAGTTTTACTCATAATTGGTCTCCTGGCTCCATCATCAGTCCAGCACGATGGTATCAAATTCAATAATTACGAGTATTGATACAATGGGCTAGTTTCCCAAAAAAAATCGAATTAGTCCGTCAGTTGGATTAACAGAAAATATTGGACACGTATTTTTTCTTTTCTGAATCAAACAAAAAAATATGAAGATATAGCCTGTTAAAGTTCCGCGTGCAAGACGAGCAAGACGTGACGTCACGTGCTCACTTTGATGCCCTTTATCTTCGTCATTTTTTGTTTGATTGACAAAAGACAAAATATGGGTCCAATATTTTTTGATAATCTAACCGACGGACTAAATAGAATACGAGTAATCCTTTTTTGACCCAGGAAACTAGCCCATTATTGTCATCCGAATGTCGCATACCTACTTTCAAAGTTTTAAATCGATATGATAATAAGAAGGAGGTTAAAATCAACCCCAAACATTTGATTACACAGTTAGTTACAAGTTAAGGCGAGTAGTGCCCCATAAATTAGCGACTCGACGAATGTTAGTACGATTATCGCCCAAAAACTCTTTGAAATACAGTTCATAACAGCGCGCAATGAAACGTGGCTGTTGCGACAGTCGCTGCGTCTTTCGGTAGCAAAAAATGAGGAAAATAATACATGGACGCAATTGTTCGAATAAAAAATCCTAGGCTCAGTTTGTAGTTATTATGTTGGCCTATCAATCGACTTATAAACGAGTTAAATCGGTCAAGGTTTAAAAGAAGAAAGAGAATAAGCATCCTTTTTGTTGGGTTTTTCTATAATTTTAATATTTTTTTGTCTTGTAGTTTAAATATTAGAAGCAAATGCTATGCTCAGAATGTTGTGTAGCTTTTGGCAATTCTTAGCATATTTTTTCAATATTTTTCTGAAAAACTGGCCTTAAGTATGTATGCTTTTGAAACCACATACTAGTTTACATTTGACGACTACACTCGCCTTAATTCAATAAAACATGTTATACAAGATTTGATAATATATTCAGCTGTTATTTAGTTACAAGTGAAGCTAATTAAAATAACAAGAATTTGATGATTCTTAAAAGTTTACGATGTTAGGTTATCTTGTCGAGTAGACTCAGACCTACCTCTATCGTAGGTATAATAAAATTGCAAATGGTCTAATTCTTTGTGAAAGACGACACAAAGGATAGTTTCACCTTCTCAAGTAATAACATAATGCCTCGAATCTGCTGTGCTTTGAGCTTGAATTTATTTTATTTGGACTCTGAACAGAAAATAGAATGTGAAATTTTGAAAGCATACAACACACAGTTGTTGTTATAGACGTTGCGTTGGTAAAAGATTTGACAGATTCAATAATCTTACTTGAATTTCTCATCTTCAGATTGATTGAATTTATTTTGTCTATCCCTCATGTTATCATGTTTCATGACGTCAAAGTAAATTAGATAAATAAATAATGAATAATTTTTGTTTCCTATGTCTGTGAAAGGCCTTTAAAGGCATAAATTGGTAATGTAAGTAGTACATACTTACCTTAAAATTACAACGACTTAGACTACAATTCATTTTTTTTGTCCTTACGTTTTTTAGCGGTTTTAATTACATTTTCATTAGGAAATTGATTCATCATCAACATCATTTCAGCCATAGGACGTCCACTGCTGAACATAGGCCTCCCCCAGTGACTTCCAGATTGGCCGGTTGAAAGCGGCTCGCATCCAGCGGCTTCCTGCAACCTTTACCAGGTCGTCTGTCCACCTTGTAGGTGGACGTCCTACGCTGCGCTTGCTTTTCATTAGGAAATTGATTCAATAACAGGATAATTATGTAGTTCAAAAATGGAGCTCTGTAGTTTAGGAAAATCTTTACTGTTGATTGTTTAATTTTGTTGCAATCATACTGCTATCGTTTTAGCCATATAAATTTCTCTGTTAAACGTATATTTTTTTTTTGGAAATAATGTTTTTTATTCTTTATGTAGACCACCCGTTTTAAAATCGCAGCGGCACCACTCAAATTGTTCTCCCGTATGTACCATACGTATTAAACCCAGTGTGTGCTCACCTTTAGAGAATTATAACAGTATTGTGCTTGCACAATATCATCTGTTGGTCTCAAACTGGGCGAGAGATAACACCGTCTTCGGTGGAGATATACAACTTTGCTGGATGTGATTATAAACATTAATAACATTGCGAAGATAGATAGATAGAAAAATAAAGTAATTGATATAGCTCAAAGTAAACTGAAGTGGCAGTAGACTGGTCACATTTGCCGTTTAACTGATGGGGTGTCTACCCCATCAGTGTTCTTGAGTGGAGACCGCGACTTGCCAAAAGCAGCGTAGGGCGCCCGCCGACAAGGTGGAGCGATGATATACTCGAAGTTGCTGGCAATGGATGAAACTGAATAGCCGAGGACCGAGCTCAGTGGCGTGCATTGGGAGAGGCCTATGTCCAGACCAAGGATCGAAACCGGTTAATATTTATTTCAGAATGTATAAGACCCATTTCTCCTATTTGATAGTAAGTTGTAAAGATTTGACCATACAACTAAATTTGCCATAGCTTTTAAGTCAGTATTTGGAGTATGTGATAGTTAATTTAGGTTCCATAATAAAATAACCGGTTTCCGATCCCTGGTCCAGATCGACGTGGGTTGATTATGATGATGATAAGTTAAATGGATAGGTACTTTACTGCACACCACACAAAACAATACAGGAAAAAAAAAACATTAACATGGTCGACTGGTAGAGAACGCCTCATGACATTAAGTCCACCTTTTATATGTTTTTTTTATTGAAGTCTAAACAAATAAATTTATTAGAAAATGCACAATTTTATTGGCAGTCTTATTCTCTTCAGTATCTTAAATACTTACCTGTAAATTTGTATTCTTAATAGACTCAAGTAGAATAACGGTTGTGGGTTCGGATCTCGCAAGAGGTAAATTATTTGTACTTGAGTCAGGGATGACCTGAGGATTATCCATTGGTAGACTCTTACACCATCATCATCAGCAGCAGTAGCCTTTGCCTTTTTCACGCCACGCCGAGAAGCTCTGTCTCTCTCTCTCACCTAGTTTTTCAACCGACTACAAAAAAGGAGGAGGTTCTCGATTCTACTGTATTTTTTTAAATGTATGTTACGCGATTACTCCGCTAATTAAGATCATTCTTTTTTTCTTTGGTAGACCATACTTCAGAGGTGGTCCCATATAAATTTTATCAAAAGATAAAGCGCTTTTTGAGAAAATAACAAAATGTATACTCAGATAATGTTTTGGTTCATGGTTCTTGTATCTACGAGTATGTTACCCAATATTTTTGAAAAATGTGAACCGATTTAGATGATTCTTTTTTTATTGAATAGTTTATAATTGAAAGATACTATGGTAAAAATTTGCGGCAAAAATTTTACCCCTAAGTGTGGAATAATAGGGGATGAAATTAAAAAGTTAACTTTTGTTTGCATTTATCACTAAAAATAGATGAAATAAGTTTATTTAAAAAAAAAACAGACTTCACAAACTAAAAAGCTTAAAATAATATTAACACATACGTACCTAATCAGTAACTTTTGAAGTTGGTGCCAGCCGATGAAAATTTAAATGTTTTCATTTGCAGCGACTCCAAGTTTTTAATTTTTAAGTTTATTCTAGTTAAATCTAATTCGGTGTCTTCTTTATGTTTTAGCGAAGTGAGTTTCCGGGTCTTATACATTTCAGTTTGCAACCGCTGCTTTTGTTAGTGCAAATTCCCAATGAACACACTTATTTATTATATATTATCTTGGATGCGAAAATAGCGAGTCTTAGTTAAGAGCGCACATTCGACCAAAACCAGGATATACTATCCTAGTTAAAATAACGCCTATAGAATAGTTAGAATTACAGACACGACACTCCTCTGAGTTTAATGCTGACTACTGCCTTTGCTGCCAAAGGCTTTGAACTTCTGTGAGGCTAATCTCAAAAGATCTTTTTTTAAATAAATATTTGTTTACCGGGTCATTTGGTCACTTTTTTGTTTTACGCGTGTGATTTGACATTAAATTAAAATCTTATTCATCACCATGTTTTATAATATTTGGCCCCGCTTGACTTTTTTTTTTGATAATAAATAGGTAATAGAAGATATCTAAAACTAGTTTTTTATTTTGTAGTGACTCGTTTTTATTGTTTGCAATTTAGTTAGCCTTTATTGGAAAGATCTGACGAGGGAGTATGTTTTTTTTGTATGTAAGTATGTTACGCAATTACTCCGCCAATTATAAATCGATTTTGTTGATTCTTTTTTTGTTTGGTAGATCAAACTTTAAAGGTGGTCCCATATAAATGTAAGTACCTAATCAGTTACTTTTGGAGTCGGTGCGAGCTGATCAGAGTTTGAATGTTTTCGTTGCACCAACTCCAAAAGTAACTGATTGGGTACTTACGTGTTAATATTATTTTTAGATTTTTAATGTTTCGAAGTCGGTTTGGTTTTGTTTTGATTCTGATTAATTTCATTGCGCACCACACATCGCTCGCTCGCTCCAGTCAGTAGAGTGGTTTGCTCAAATAAAATTCCAGTAAGAAATGCATGTGGGTTGAGTTTTAATTTAGACTTCGAACGTGTGTAGAATACATTTGTCTAATAATACTGAGTAAAAATCCTTTTGCACAGAATTATGAATTTATACGTTTTACGACAATTAAGTAGCAATAAGATTTTGATAGATTAAGATTAAAATCTATTTTTTTAATAATTTTGTATAGATTTTAAAGATTATGTAGTGATAGGCACAAAAGTTTACTCACAACTCTATAATACTAGGTAATTTATCTACGTTAATTCAATCAATCTACATCGTTAGAAAACGAACTGTTCTTAATTACCTCGGGTTTGGGTACGCCCCTGGCAATATTGATTGTCTGGTACCTTTTAATGCAAGGATATTAGTTTCTTACTTCGAGACCATGACAAGTTGGTGTATGATGTCTGTCGATGTTCGCACACTAAGAGTATTTTAATTTGTTAAAGTAATTTGTAGCATGTAAGTGGAGTTCCGTGTGGGGTCGGCCGTAATAAATACATATCCCCACTGCCAACAGGAGGCGTGTCGTAAGAGGCGACTAATTCCGGTAGCACGAGACGGGTAGCAGCGTCTGCGTGCGAAATGTTATAATCAACAGCTTAATCAATTTAAACTTTTTTGTTTTTTGCATTCACAATAATGCTAGTTTATTATGTATACTGTCTAGCTAGTCTATACTAATATTATTAGGAAATAATGTCATTACCTAACTAATTTGAGTTAGTCTCATATTCACGTTTGCCATAGCATAAGCATTGCATAGAAGCCGCCTAACAGTAAAATGCGCTTTAAAATCACAATTTCTCTACACTCCAATACACTGTAGCTGAAATATCTTTGCACCGGGCCGGAATATCCGTATTCCTGTGGGATCATTTCATTAGTCGATGATTTAAATATCAAAAGAATACATTTGAACTCCGGATTCACCTTAGGTCATTATGTATGCAGTTTTCATTATATTCCTTTTTCGTGTCGATAGATTTTCTGCTTTGTGGTTGAACTATTGGATACTTTGACTTTAATATGAAGTCATTTAACGAAATTTTGAATCAGAAAAGTTATTAAGTTAAGCAATCCACGCAGTGGTCGGGAGTGGATGGGTGACCATTCCGCCTTTATTTAGTGATGAGTAAAAGTTATCAGAAATATCTTCCTGTGTAAGAAGACAGGTTCATAGTTGGCCCCTGAAACCTTGAAATTCGGTAAACCTAGTCAATTGCTATGCTATAGTGGCCGACTTATTAGAAAAACTCAGACCAGTTAAACTCCTTGGTATAAATCTTGTGAGTGGCTACTATATTTCAATATTCCGATTATTTCTCCAAGCAATAACGGCTCCAATCTGTTACCCTTAATGACTGATGGTAGTTAAAGTTTTCTTCGCTAGTCGTCTGAATGGTTCCATCGCCTCTTTCATATCCAGCTATCAACACCGGCAAGGGCCAACCCCCCTATTCTCTATCTAGGGACGCGTCCGGTGCAGTGCCAGAAACGCTACATGGGAACTCGAACATGGCTAGCAACTTCAGCCTAAAAATACCAATGATTAAAACCTTCTTTTTGGCTTCTAAAAACCCTTTAACTCCGAACCTTCCGATGACAGCACTCAATATTATCGCAAAGATGTCCGTTAAAAAACTGTCTTGACATTTTCCTAACTTTCCCCGATCACTCAGGCCATTAAACGGTGACTCGGCGAAAGTGGGACATTCCCTGCAAATGAAGTGGAAACGGTCAAAGCGTTACGGTTGACAAAATATGAAAGGATTTTTGGGACACTCAGCATGACACTTACAAGGTTAGAAGAAATATTTTATTTGTATCTAATTTGATTTGATTGATAGACAAGTGCGAGCCATGTGGGGACGGCCGTAAAGAATACACTTCCCCAACGCTAACAGAAGGCGTGTCATAATAGGCAAATAATTCCTGTAGCACGAGACGGGTAGCAGCGTCTACGTCCGAAATATTATAAAAACTGCTCTCGCCAACCCGCCTACCAAACGTGGCGAGTGTTGACTATCCCCGCCGATGATATAAGTCATTGGGGGAGGCCTATAATATGTTCAGCAGTAGACGTCCCGACGGCTGAAATAATGATGATGATGATAAACAAGTTCTTTTTCATTCCTCTATTCAATGGAAAGGTACCGAAGGTCATTGGCAATAGAGATGATTTGATGCTTGATAATACCGGTCAAGTAATGGTCCGGACAAAATAAAATGAAATTCTAAAGATAAAATGGGTTACTAGTAGTGTCTTGTAACTCTCGAAGCGTTGTCAGACATTGTGCAGAAATTGTAGTAGTTTTAATTCTTGACTAGGTACTATAAAAAACTAACTGGTTTCTTTGTCGGAGTTTTCTACCCAGATCCTCGTCTTCAGCAGATACTTCTTTTGCTTTAAATCTTTTCATGTATCACTAAGAATTGCGCAAAATATGACTAAGATATGTACAGCCGCTGTCTTCTCTATAGTGTTAATATCTACTTTCTTAGATAATATTATACTTTCAATAAAATCGAATCCATGTCTCTACGCTATTCTTCCGTCTCTGCTGCTCTTGACGCCTGACGCCTCCATCTAAGGAGGCTATTTTTGGAAAAAACGCATAAGATTATTTTTACGCATTTGATTTGTTTATTCAATGTTTTGAATGGTTGTTAATTACTGTAACTTACTAAAAATATATTGGTAAACTTCACCGCCTAGACCCCTTTTAATTTAAATTAAAATGTCTTCTATCTTAAGGTTCTGGTAGCGATCCTTTCTAGCGATAAGACCGCCTAATTTATGCTATCCTTAATTTACTTTATCCTGTTATTTTGTTTCTTTTTTATGGTATGCAATAAAGATGTAACTTCTTACGATGTAATCTTAGATATAACTAGCATGTAATTGCAACAGCAACATTTTCAATGTATTTTCTTGTGGTAGAAAACCTCGAAAATATATAGCGATCTCCTATACTACCGACAAATACTGAACCTACAATACCACATGACACAATTAACCTCCATGCGTCTTAGCTAAACAGTCATCCTTTCGATTAATACCCCAGCCAGTATTAAAGGACCTTCCCCGCCCCCTTCGTGACCTGAATTCCGCGTGATAGGAGGGAATACGGCAGCAGTGATGGATGTCAGGATTAAATGGACGTCTCGGAGACGAATTTGTATGGCGACATAAGGGGCAGAATTGGGATCATGTGCGTTTGTTTACGGATATTGTTGTCATAAGAAAATAGACCATATTGTGACCATTCAGGATCACACGAGAAATTAATATCAAGGATCTAGCTCTGTTCAGAGCAATTTATAAAAATACCAATTATATTAGATAGAAAGATAGATACTCTTTATTGTACACTATACAAAGAAGTTACAATTTATGTTAACAGAAAGATGCACAATTTAGGCGGTCTTATCGCTAAAAGCGATCTCTTCCAGACAACCTTCAGGTAGAGGACATACATTATCCGATTTTGATACAAGAAATATCAAAACACTTGTTTCTGTACTTAAAAACACTTAGAATTTTGAATACCTACATATAAAAAATATACCTATAAGGCTCGGATCTCAAACTTTTTGGTAATTTAAGGTTTTTATGGACCAAAAATATCGAAATTGTCATGGTCATGGTAACATAGACCCAAAAATAATAATTATTTGTTTTAATTATATTGTAGTAAACTCGATTAACTTATTTCTCAAATTACGTATCTCTTTAAAATCAACGTTCAAGCATAATTAATTTAAAAAAGCCGCATCTTACGCGTTCGCAATATCAGCCCGTATGCACCCGCTGTCTTCAGCTAAGGCGTCCAACACAACAAGAGCTCTTCCAAGTCTACTCTCCCTACTCTTTTGTATTGGTCTCACTCTCATGCCAGGCCAGGTTATACTGGTTCTAGAAGAGATATTACCTGCACGTTGTTCACTAATGTCCTCGATGTAACAGGAACACGGAATGTCGGGTGTTGAGGTAGTTTTGTTAGGAATCGAGATGTGGACGTGTGTTAGGAGTTCCGAAGTGTTCTAGCCGAGTTCTTGGTTAAATAAATAAATCTAGCCAGTTTGCTGGATTTCTTATGATAGAAAGCAGATGTTTATTTATTCAAACTTGATTGCATAGATTATTGTTGAAATGTGCACTTAATGCTATTAGGCATTATCTGTCAAATAAAAGATGAAATTGAAAAAAAACACATTAACACACAAAAAAATTACGCGTTGCCATATTATGTACTAATTGTATCAGGGTTATAATTTATGGATAAGCAATTTAACATACCATACCATAAAATGCGCCAGAAAATACCTATTATTATGGTATTGAAGTAAACTAACCTAACTAACTAACTAACTGACATCATGTTAACCAAACAGTAAATTTTGACAAGGGCGTCTCCCAGCCGAGCATACCCAGATCCGATACAATTTAGAATAGTTCAATTTCTTAAATGCCCCGAACCGGGAATGGAACCCGGAACCCCTTGCATTCAATGGGAAGTCCGTCACTAAACCGGGTCGCTGAATGTATGAGCGCCTAGGACGCACGCAACTGGTCTCGATTCTCAGTTGAAAGCGTATCGGTTGCAAGACTACGAATACAGGGCTACACCTAAATGTCTCAACATTAGAATTAGTGTAATAGCGCAATTTATTAACGTTTTTATCTGAAACACAACACAAAAACTGCCATTAAAAGCCAAAGTAATAGACAACTCTCCCGCCTGTTTGTCTATGATAGGTCATGGACCACGTTAATAGGTAACATCATACCATTTTATAGCATCATAAAGAGATCGTATATGACTAATTTTGCTAAGTGTATCCGTCTTTATGTCGGTCGTTAACCTAAAAAGGCAAGAAAGAGATAGTAGGTTTTTTTGTTCATTTCAATTTTTGAGACTAAAACAGGGTGTATCGTTGGGCAAGAAAGATTCTTGAGTAGCTACCACAAACTTTAATTACACCTTGCCATCATAAATAAGCCTTTCGAAGTCCACTGCTGAACTTCCCCATACAACGCCACAGCAAGCGGATCTGGGCCCGATTCAGAAACTTTCGACAAAGAATTGATTTCTTTAATGGTTGTCCTCTACCTAAAGGTTGTCTGGAAGAGATCGCTATTAGCGATAAGACCGCCTAAATTGTACATCTTTCTGTAAAAATCATGTGTATTTTACTTGTATGGTGTGCAATAAAGAGTATCTATCTATCTATCTATCTATCTAACCGGTAAATCACGTGACGGTAATTTTAAATCGCATAGTGTCACGTGGTTTCCCGCAACCTTGACCTTGAGCTCATCAATTTCTAACACGATTTATCTTTATCGTAATTAAATTTAATCCTTGTAACTTTCTAATCAAATTTCCAAAAAAAGTGCGCATCAAAGATCACAGGCGGCAGGTACGCCGAACCGACAAGGACCATATTATATACGGTGCAATTCAATCAAAATTCATTTTTTAACAGTAGCTAGAAATAATTAACAACGATTATTTATATTGTTTTTTATGTAAATCGATTAAGCTACTGATTCTGAGTCGCCCCTAAAACTGTAGCCATATCTTGCAATATAGCCCTGTATAGTCAAGGTTGCGGGTAGCCACTGGATGCAAACGGCCCAGAGCCGCTTGTGGCGTTCTATGGGGCAGGCCTAAGTCCAGCTCTGGACTTCCATAGACTGATGATTACGGGGTGTAGTTAAAATTTTTATTTTATTGTAATAAGTATTAAAGTTATCAAACATAGGATTTACTTTAGATAATTAGAAAGTAGAACAAGTTTCCGAATCGTCTTAATTAGTTTGAAATATTCAGCCTTTCTAAAAGTTTCTTAACGTCTAAATTCTAGACTCTGAATATTTTAGTCTGACATTCTGCCTAAGTTACATTTTGAGAATGTAAAAGATAATTATATTACGTTAGTACTACATTTTTAAAATTCAGGTCTCCCGCGGCGTTTGTCTGTGTTTCTAAGCGAATTTCTGAAACTGCTGTGTTAATTTTGATGCGGTTATGATTAGGGTGTTGGTTTCTTTGCTAAAATTGTTGAGTTTAGCAGCAGTAGAATAATATGTGCTGTGTTGGGACTACCGTAAAGAATACACTTCTCTACCGCCAACAGGAGACGTGTCGTAAGAAGCGACTAATTCTTAGCACGAGACGGACAGCGGTGTCTTCGTGCGAAATCTTATAAAAAACTGCGCTCGCCAACACGCCTACCAAGCGTGCGAGTATTGGCAATCCGAGGCCTTTGTTCAGCAGTGGACGTCCTGACATGATGATGATGATGAGAATAATCTTCTAAAAAAAATAAGTGGACTTTTAAAATATACCCATAAAACATCCTGAATCATTTATTACGAGATTCCATCTTACTTAAAACACAAAGAACTGAAATAATAAAATTAGTTTGTTGTTCAGAAGATATTTTGAGGTAAATATCTTCTTACCTTGCTACTTAATTTATGGCCTAAAGTTCAGCGTGTTCGAATTTTATTTCACGACATCTGTTTTCATTTTGTTCTTTTTATACTGTTCTTTCGTAAAATAAAGATTTCTTGGAGAACAGCTAGCAATCTAGAGCGATATAATAACAGTGCGGTACAGAAATAGGGCAGATCCAACTATCTGTACGAGCTTGGGCCAATAAAGAGCGCGTATAGGCCTGGCTACTGCCCCTAGATGTCCAGGAACTAACTAACTAGATGTGGCACTTGGTAAGACCAAAATCAACTACAACTAGGTTTTAAACTAATTTAGGATCAAAGAAACAAAATCACTTAAATGAGAAGAACATTAAAAACAAATAAACATTTATTTATTTATTTAAACTTTATTGCACAAAATAAAATCGTACAAAAGGTGTACTTAATGCCATGTGGCTACCAGTCGACCATTAGGCTAAACAGAGATGTTTTGTGGGCGGTGCAATATGGCGTTACAAAAATGAAGATAAGTATACAATCATACACACACACACACACACTTCTAGAATCGCATCATAACCACACTCGTATTTTTGTTTATATTATTACATTGTTATCTTATAAATTCTACTTTATCAAGTCTGTACTAGCACTGTAATGCTTATTTTCAACCGACTTCAAAAAAGGAGGAGGTTCTCAATTCGACTGTATGTTTTTTTTTTTTTTTTTTTTTGTATATTTGTTACGCGATTACTCCGCCAATTATGAATCGATTTTAATGATTCTTTTTTTGTTTGGTAGATCATACTTCAGAGGTGGTCCCATATAAATTTTATCGAAATTGATTTAGAACTTTTTGAGAAAATCAACAAATATATACCCAGATAATATTTTGGTTGTGGTTCTTGTTACATATCTTCGACAAATATGAGCCGATTTTGATGATTTTTGTTTTATTGAATAGCTTATACTTCAAAGATAATATGATAAAAGTTTGCAAAATAAAAATCATCCCTAAGGGTAGGAAAATAGGGGATGAAATCGGTGTTCCGCAGTAAGATTAGGATTTATCACTAAAAATTGATGAAATAAGTAAATTTTATTTAAAAAAATAAAACCGACTTCAAAACACTGAAATGCTAAAAATAATCCTAACACTTAAGTACCTAATCAGTTACTTTTGGAGTCGGTGCAAACAAAAACATTGAATCTCTCATCGGCTGGCACCGACTCCAAAAGTAACTGATTAGGTACTTAAGTGTTAGGATTATTTTTAGCATTTCAGTGTTTTGAAGTCGGTTTTATTTTTTTTAATAAAATTTACTTATTGTCACTGTAATCCGATGAGTCCTGGTGACCTGTAATACCGGTATTTTTATAACTATGTCAGGCACCAGACTCTCACATTAAGGTATCATCTGTTTGCATACTAAGCTACGCACTGAATGTATTGTGTAAACCTATGTGAAGAGTAAATAACATTTTAAATTATTTAATTAAATTATAAATTATAGCATAAACTACACACAGTGTAAATGTCAATATATTTAAACTTAATAAAATAATACATAGACTACATAGATAAAATACATACATACATAAATATGATGACGTTAACTGGAAAGTATAGAGTCAAGGGTTCACGCACGATAGGTTCTTACTCCTTCGTTCACGATAGGCTCGGTCACCGAGCGTGCCAGGTACAGTACACAATATTTTTATAACAACAAACTTTAGCTCAGAAGCATTCTGGCGTATGTTGCATAATGACTGTATACAACTTACGCCGTTATGCTTCTGAGTTGATAGTGAGGGTATAAATTACCATTATAACAGGATTGATCATCGTGCAAACAAAACAAACGGAACAGGCGATCAATTTTGAACTGATAAAGAAATCAATGTTTCGCATGTATAACAAAAATAGAGTAGTAATCAGCTTAGTGGACAAGTGACCTCTAGCACAAAGTATCAAATTTTTACTTAAAGTTCAACACGTGGAGTTTACAATCAATAATAATAAAATCAAGGATGAAGAAGCCTCGATAGTACTAGTTGGTAGTACTCATCTTAGACCTGTCTCCACCCGATGCTGAGTGTAGGTATCCTCCATAGCACGCAATCCCAAACGATCTTGAGCCTTCTGCATCCATCCCCATCATCGATCCAGTTGGTGGTACTGCCATCGGCACATTAAATGATTATCAAACGGCGTCGTCTATTTGCAAATGCACGTCTATAATTCGATATGTATATTTTTTTCAATTTAATTTTACTTCTTAATCAGAAAAGATATCTTTGGTCAATCTCGAGACCTGATTTACAAGTGGACTTAAAATAAAAATAAGGATAATTTTATTTATTTAGCACCAAACATAGGTAAATTACGTGGACTTCTTTTTAATGTTTTCGCCTCAAAGCGACCAGTACCTAAGGATGACATTCTTTAAAAAACGGCCACATCTAGTCGTTCTTAATCCGTGTAACCAAGTGGGGTTGTTATTAAAAAGGCCCAGAACAATCACACGGCGGCTCCGAGCGCTCATTTTAGCCTCGTATCCAATTACGGACTTAAGGCCGCGGGAAATGTACACTTGTACCCTTAGATGTTATCGCATTGAAGTCGAGCACCACTCCAATTTGCCCTGTACAAGATTTTTCCTAGATACAGCCTTTTGAGAGCGAATTGAAGTGTTTTTGACATTCAAATTAAGTAATAAGGATGATAGCAATTATCAGCCATCTTAAGTTATTCTGGTCCTTAATAAGTTAAGGTCGCGTTGCTGTTTCTCGGTTTTCGAGCGTTTTTAGAGTTCCGTCCCTTAAAAGGAAAAAACAGAACCCTTGTAGGATCCCTTTGTTATCCGTCTGTCTGTCTGTCCGTCTGTCTGTCAAGACCCTTAATCTAGGGAACTCGTGGAGGTATCGAGTGGGAATTAAAAACATTAACTCATGTCTACAGTCCCTTAAAGCTGTCAATCAACTTCTAAGTTAACGTAAAATAAATACGGCCATTTATGCCGCAAAAACTCTCAAAGGGAATTTGATTCCTAAACTATTTATTATTTCCTTACAAATTTGTACGGAACCCTCGGTCCAGTTTTTAGTGTCACGAATTAGTCAACAAATGCGTCCACTCGCAAGCAGCAACACTATTTCTCTAATACATTAGTGTTTATTGTAATGCGTGATGCGTCACTCACGCAACATCAACTTTTTAATTTTTTGCATTCACAATAATGCTAGTTTAAATGACACTTGAAGAAATTCGTCAACATTACTAGCCCAAATAGCGAAAGCTCGTGGGTTCGAATCCTACCAAAGGCATTTGTTTTTGTTTTTTTAAGTGGATAATATTTTTATCCTTTCTTTAGTTTGTTGTTTGGTTGTAAAGCCTTTGATCATCATTAATGGGTCTAGCTAGTGTAGACACAATTTGTTACTTCATTGTCCCTAAAACCCGAATATACAAACGGCAAACACATACCTACATTTATACAGGGCATATCGTCGCCTTACAATAAACAAATTCAGGCCAACCCGCATGCTTGTACTAAGCTGCATGTCCTTAAGAACCCCGCTACGTGGAGCAGAGCGCGGTCAACCCTCGTTTTTTGAAAAATTAAGAACATCGCTATATTGCGCGGGCCGCTATGCAGTGAAGGCCCTTAAACGCCTAAAGCTATAATACACACTACACGATTACATACGAGTGGTTCCGCGGGCAGTGTTAGTGATGTTTTTTGTTAATATCGCAAGGTAACAAGGAATGCCTTGTAAATTTACGCAAGCGACAATATCCACAGCACTGCGGGACACCAAATTTAATTAAAGCCACAATATAGTTACAGAGCACCTATGAAGCTAGTGTTGTGACCTGACACGTTACGTCACTAGTGTTTGTGTTGTCTTGCAATTTTTAGGAAAAGTTTATGACATTTACCACAGTCTGCTGCTAAACTATCTAATTTTGAATCGTATGTCAAAATGATTTTAATAAAAAAAGGTAATGTGTGCTGCTAAACATTTTATCTTGTATTGTGACCGAGATTCTTGCGCTGCTTCTTCTCGGTGCTAGCTCACAATATTGTCCCGAAGCAGTGTAAAAAATGGGACGAATGGAAAGAGCTTAATTTAGGCCTATTCGCAGAAATAAATTGGTTTCATTGGTTTTATCGTCAGCCCACCGGAGGCCACCCCACGCTGTGTCTTCTAGTACGTGGTCCCACTCGAAAACCTTTCTTTCTTTTCTGCTAATATCACCAATTATGTGTCTAGTCTAGACACATCTTATTTTTTTTTATTTTTTTTTATTTATTGATTATATAGGTACACCAACAACATAAACAAATGAAGGTGAAGTGTCTTGTTCTTATATATCTTAATATTCCAATGTCCCTTAAACCCGAATATACAAACGAGAAACATCCCTACATTTATACAGGGTGAATTAAATTAAGGTCCCTAACAAATATATTGTTGGGCCTCACGATTAATTTTCTAGAAAGACTTCAACAATGCTCTGGTTCTGAAATTTACAATCTACTAAACTTCCCAAAGGCATTTATTTCGCAAAACGTTTTTATTTCTTAGAAGATATTATCACTTAATATTTCTTTTAAAAACGCGCAAAGTGATCTATGTTCTTAAGAGAGTAATACCTCAAATTATTCGGTGAATACTCTTTTTTCTTTACTAAACATGAATATTACAAGGCTATTGTGCGATAGCAGATAATGGTTGATGTAGTGTTGGGTATTTGCAAAATATTATTGTTCGGATAAAATTTGTGCAAAAAAATCGGAAAAAATGTAAAATAATTTTTTGCTTTTTTAGTTTTTGGTTTGTGATTTCAGCGCGTAAAATGTTATTTTTGAGATAAATGGATATGTTGGTGTAATGAAGAAATGGTTAATATGATATGCAAGTTTTTTACTTTTATGTTAAAACTTTGATCTATTCTCTTTGCCATGATGTTTACTTGCTGTTACTGTGTGCTTGCACTTAATAAAACTAATTTATTGAGTTCAAGATCTTTTATTTTTTTCGCCCTAGGGTTGTAACCCTTCACAATACTTTTTATTGCATACCAAACCAAGAAGTTACAGTTGATGTTTACAGAAATATGTAATATTTAGGCGGTCTTATCACTAAAAGCGATCGCATCCAGACAACCGTAATAGAATTGAGGAAAAATGTAAACCTTTACGTTAATGTCAATTTGTCTATCGACTACCAGACTGAAATGTTTTCACCCTATATGTACAGGGTGTCCCTGGAAGTAAGGATCATATCGAACAGGAATATTTAAAAAAAATGGTTTTTGTAGCTTCAAATGTAATAACTAGTGTTTGATGAAAAGAAATGTTATTTATGTAACTTAATATTATCCAACATGTAGGTACTCGTATAACGTAAGTTTTGTTTTTATTACCTAAGATTTGGTATAAAATCTTATCAAAAATTTCCATTTTTTGGTTTCATTTTTACAAAATGGGAATCATATTTATATTGGTATAAGTTTAAAAATGACCTTCGTCATGCCTGTAGATTTGACCCGTATTTCCAGAGTCCTTATTTATTATAGGGTATCCTATACAGCAATTACTAACTCCTCCAATCTATACAAGTAAACATAAACTCGAAATATAAGGTTCCCGTAAACAGGCTTTTATCGTGATGATCCGAACCGCCGTTAGGGGCACATCTCGGTAATACCCGTAAATAAACATCGCCTGTGGAACCTATCCACGTGGGATGCCGATTTGTTTACATCTAATGGGAAAACGGTTAGCAAATGTCACGCAGTCACACCGTGGCGAAAAGTATGGGTATTTTACGAATCAGAAATAACTGATTCGGAACTATTAACTAGAACTTGTTCTTAATAAAAGTTAAGTAAGCCTATACATATATACTTCTTCACCTCATCTACATCTTTATGGTAGTATTGGGCCTTGGGCGTGCCCAGTGAATTAGTGGTGTAAGGTCAGTAACTAGACCTTATTGTCAGATGTAATCAATTGGCTACAAGACTAGTATCAAGCGATATTAACTGGGACCAACTTTTAACGTGCCTTCCAGTTTATAGATGCGTGTATCACGATAAGTCCAGTAGGATCGGAAATATTAGGTAGGTCACCCATTCGCAACCGCGGCGTTGCTTAACTTTGTTTTAAGGAAATTTTGGCAATTTTGCAAGCATGGATGAAATATAAAGTATAAGTCTACGATATTTCAAATAGTTAAGAATATTATTATGTTATTATTATGTTATTGGCAGGCAAGCAGTTGAAACAACTGATAACAGCCTGCATCTCGTTGTCATAGTTTAAGTTATCTTTTCCTCCAGATACTTATCTAATCTGTTCTTAAACTGGTTAGTAGAATATCATGAAAAAATATTACGTAAAACAAATGACGTTGCGAAAGTTGCTCATTTCTAACTAGCATTCAATGTCCGATTTCTGTCGCCTCTCCAAATGAGAGAGGATACGTTCATCAGTAATTGTTTGTAGCGACGGTAAATTTATTCTTAGTTATGTTATCAAATGTGTCACTTTATTTCTTTGGAGCATCCATTTTTTGTTCTTGAGTGGTAACCGCGACTTGGCAAATGTAGCGTAGGGTAGGGCTTTTCGACAAGGTGGAGCGATGATATAGGCAAAGCTACTGGCAGCGGATGGAAAAGAATAGCCGAGGATTAAGCATAATAGTCGTGTATCGGGAGAGGCTTATATCCAGCAAAAGGCTGACGTTGGTTGATTAAAATGATAATATAAATTATAGTGATTGTTTTTTTTTACCGATTTTTGTCATAGGATGTTTGAACTGAACCAATCCAAATAACGCAACGGTGTGATAGTCAGCCCTCAGGAGCCATTCCGTCTAGTGTTTTATTTGGAAGCTATTAAATGTGTCTAATAGCCTCTAATAGACTTAACTACTCCGTGGTCGGACTAACGAGTGCATGCGGAACAGAATGTTCGATTGCTATTTAATTAACATCAAGAGTACGTAATGAGGAAAGCGTTTGTAACATAGTTTCGGTTCCACATTTACTTGAGTGGGGTTAATTCTTAGAAATAAATGTTTAAATTATGTGATCCTGTTTTATTACTTATTATCATGTCAGCCTATTGCAGTCCACTGCAGGACGTCCTCCCCAAAGAGCTCCACAGAGCTCGATCTCCCGCTTTTTTCACCCAGCCACTGCCATCCATCTCCCTAAGGTCGGTCGGCCTACTTCGGGCCGGGGGGCGCCCTACACTACCTTTGCTAAGGTTTTGTCCCCACTCGACGGTTTTATTACTATTATGTACTACTAAAATACAACGATTTACAATATTGGACCAAAATCGAAATCTCAAAAAGAAGTTCAATTTAATTTTCCCGTCGATCAATTCGTAACAGCGATCAATTATTTAGTATAGAGAAGTTATTTTCTTGCAATTTCCATTAAGGTCCCATAGTAAAACTTGTTGTATTTAATATCAAGAAAAATAATTTCCTTGAAAAAATTTTTCGACTGCCTCTGATGGGATTCGTACCCACGACCTTTCGCTATCCGGGCGACTGCTCTTCCAACTGAGCTACGGACATAGTAATGTTGGCGAATTTCTTCAAGTGTTCATAGCTGTTAGTAAGCCAGCATTGTTTCATCAATGTCTTGGAGTTTATACCCCACAAACATCCGAAAGAAATATTATTGCAAATATTTAACAATCAGTTAAGATGAAACAGCTTAATCAATTTAGACTTTTTTTAAAAAGACTAAATTGTTGTATTTAAGGCTTAAAAGCAGTCAGGCAGGTTTAATCGCCTTTTAAAAGTAAAAAAACTAATCAAAAAGGACCTTGTTGTACGGCAAAATAATATTTTCAAAATCATAATACTTCATTGTATGAACAATCACGATATTCTTTTGTTAGAGAAGCTTGTTTATTTAGGAAATTGCACTTTTCTGATACCAACATTGAAATTGTGTTTTAACGGTTAGTTTTTGTTTGTGCAAACTCTAAAACGTTTTCTAGCCGTTCTAAAAGCTGACATTCACTTAGTTTTTTGCTGCTCATGGTTCGAAAGTTCATTATTCCTGTGTTTTCATATTAATGTATTTTTAATTAAGAAAACTTAGGTCTTAAAACAATAAAATGTATACTGTTCTGTGGTGAACGCATTGTCTTAGCTGGACAGATGTACCTACTTTTATTTTAAAATTATTTCTTAAAAGACTATAAAAACTCTTTCATAATTATTATGTATGGGACCTCTGAAACATATTCGATGATTAAAACTCAACTGTTTTTCTAGCTATTGAATAGTTTTACTCATAATTGGTCTCCTGGCTCCATCATCAGTCCAGCACGATGGTATCAAATTCAATAATTACGAATATTAAAACAAATATTGTCATCCGAATGTCGCATACCTACTTTCAAAGTTTTAAATCGATATAAATAAATAAATAAAATAAAAAGGATTTATGTCGAACAATTATACAGTTCATATTGGGGTTAGTATAACTACAGAAACTTAGATTCTTATTTAAGTAGTGTTAGTAAAATTATATGATATGATAATAAGAAGGAGGTTAATATCAACCCCAAACATTTGATTACACAGTTAGTTACAAGTTAAGGCGAGTAGTGCCTCATAAATTAGCGACTCGACGAATGTTAGTACGATTATCGCCCAAAAACTCTTTGAAATACAGTTCATAACAGCGCGCAATGAAACGTGGCTGTTGCGACAGTCGCTGCGTCTTTCGGTAGCAAAAATTGAGGAAAATAATACATGGACGCAATTGTTCGAGGAAAAAATCCTAGGCTCAGTTTGTAGTTATTATGTTGGCCTATCAATCGACTTATAAACGAGTTAAATCGGTCAAGTGGTTTAAAAGAAGAAAGAGAATAAGCATCCTTTTTGTTGGGTTTTTCTATAATTTCAATATTTTTTTTGTATTGTAGTATAAGTATTACAAGCAAATGCTATGTTCAGATATTCTTAGCATATTTTTTAAATATTTTTCTGAAAAACTGGCCTTAAGTATGTATGCTTTTGAAACCAAATACTAGTTTACATTTGACGACTACACTCGCCTTAATTCAATAAAACATGTTATACAAGATTTGATAATATATTAAACTGTTATTTAGTTACAAGTGAAGCTAATTAAAATAACAAGAATTTAAGGATTCTTAAAAGTTTACGATGTTAGGTTATCTTGTCGAGTAGACTCAGACCTACCTCTATCGTAGGTATAATTGCAAATAGTCTAATTCTTTGTAAAAGACGACACAAAGGATAGTTTCACCTTCTCAAGTAATAACATAATGCCTCGAATCTGCTGTGCTTTGAGCTTGAATTTATTTTATTTGGACTCTGAACAGAAAATAGAATGTGAAATTTTGAAAGCATACAACACACAGTTGTTATTATAGACGTTGCGTTGGTAAAAGGTTTGACAGATTCAATAATCTTACTTGAATTTCTCATCTTCAGATTGATTGACTTTATTTTGTCTATCCCTCATGTTATCATGTTTCATGACGTCAAAGTAAATTAGATAAATAAATAATGAATAATTTTTGTTTACTATGTCTGTGAAAGGCCTTTAAAGGCATAAATTGGTAATGTAAGTAGTACATACTTACCTTAAAATTACAACGACTTAGACAACAATTCATTTTTTTTTCTCCTTACGTTTTTTAGCACTAAAAAGTTGTTGACTAAAATTAGATTGTTTCAAGGTTTTTATTACATTTTAATTAGGAAATTGATTCATCATCATCATCATTTCAGCCATAGGACGTCCACAGCTGAACATAGGCCTCCCCCAGTGACTTCCAGACTGGCCGGTTGAAAGCGGCTCGCATCCAGCGGCTTCCTGCAACCTTTACCAGGTCGTCTGTCCACCTTGTAGGTGGACGTCCTACGCTGCGCTTGCTTTTCATTAGGAAATTGATTCAATAACAGGATATTTATGTAGTTCAAAAATGGAGCTCTGTAGTTTAGAGAAATCTATACTGTTGATTGTTTTATTTTGTTGCAATCATACTGCTATCGTTTTAGCCATATAAATTTCTCTGTAGAACGTATATTTTTTTTGGAAATAATGTTTTTTATTCTTTATGTAGACCACCCGTTTTAAAATCGCAGCGGCACCACTCAAATTGTTCTCCCGTATGTACCATACGTATTAAACCCAGTGTGTGCTCACCTTTAGAGAATTATAACAGTATTGTGCTTGCACAATATCATCTGTTGGTCTCAAACTGGGCGAGAGATAACACCGTCTTCGGTGGAGATATACAACTTTGCTGGATGTGATTATAAATATTAATAACATTGCGAAGATAGATAGATAGAAAAATAAAGTAATTGATATAGCTCAAAGTAAACTGAAGTGACAGTAGACTGGTCACATTTGCCGTTTAAGATGGAGTAGACGTGTTCTTGAGTGGAGACCGCGACTTGCCAAATGCAGCGTAGGGCGCCCCCCGACAAGGTGGAGCGATGATATACTCGAAGTTGCTGGCAATGGATGGAACTGAATAGCCGAGGACCGAGCTCAGTGGCGTGCATTGGGAGAGGCCTATGTCCAGACCAAGGATCGAAACCGGTTAATATTTATTTCAGAATGTATAAGACCCATTTCTACTATTTGATAGTAGTTGTAAAGATTTGACCATACAACTAAATTTGCCATAGCTTTTAAAGTCAGTATTTGGAGTATGTGATAGTTAATTTAGTGAAAACCTTTATTATTCCGATTAAGGTTCCATAATAAAATAACCGGTTTCCGATCCCTGGTCCAGACCGACGTGGGTTGATTATGATGATGATAAGTAATGGATAGGTACTTTACTGTACACCACACAAAACAATACAGGAAAAAAAAACATTAACATGTTCGACTGGTAGAGAACGCCTCATGACATTAAGTCCACCTATTGTATGTTTTTTTTAAAAATCGAAGTATAAACAAATAAATTAATTTAAAAATGCACAATTTTTTAATTAATCAGAGTTGAGTCTTAATAGACTCAAGTAGAATAACGGTTGTGGGTTCGGATCTCGCAAGAGGTAAATTATTTGTACTTGAGTCAGGGAGGACCTGAGGATTATCCATTGATAGACTCTTACACCATCATCATCAGCAGCAGCAGCCTTTGCCTTTTTCTATGGGGTCCTATGTCCACTGCTGGACATAGGACCCCATAGAACGCCACGCCGAGCTCTGTCTCTCTTTTTCTCTCTCTCACCTAGTTTTTCAACCGACTACAAAAAAGGAGGAGGTTCTCGATTCTACTGTATTTTTTTAAAATGTATGTTACGCGATTACTCCGCTAATTAAGATCATTCTTTTTTTCTTTGGTAGACCATACTTCAGAGGTGGTCCCATATAAATTTTATCAAAAGATAAAGAGCTTTTTGAGAAAATATCAAAATGAATACTCAGATAATGTTTTGGTTCATGGTTCTTGTATCTACGAGTATGTTACCCAATATTTTTGAAAAATGTGAACCGATTTATATGATTCTTTTTTTATTGAATAGTTTATAATTGAAAGATACTATGGTAAAAATTTGCGGCAAAAATTTCACCCCTAAGTGTGGAATAATAGGGGATGAAATTAAAAAGTTAACTTTTGTTTGCACTTATCATTAGGATTTATCACTAAAAATAGATGAAATAAGTTTATTTAAAAAAAAAAACAGACTTCACAAACTAAAAAGCTTAAAATAATATTAACACATACGTATGTTTTCATTTGCAGCGACTCCAAAAGTTTATAATTTTTATGTTTATTCTAGTTAAATCTAATTCGGTGTCTTCTTTATGTTTTAGCGAAGTGAGTTTCCGGGTCTTATACATTTCAGTTTGCAACCGCTGCTTTTGTTAGTGCAAATTCCCAATGAACACACTTATTTATTATATATTATCTTGGATGCGAAAATAGCGAGTCTTAGTTAAGAGCGCACATTCGACCAAAACCAGGATATACTATCCTAGTTAAAATAACGCCTATACAATAGTTAGAATTACAGACACGACACTCCTCTGAGTTTAATGCTGACTACTGCCTTTGCTGCCAAAGGCTTTAAACTTCTGTGAGGCTGATCTCAAAAGATCTTTTTGAAATAAATATTTGTTTACCGGATCATTTTGTCACTTTTTTGTTTTACGCGTGTGATTTGACATTAAATTAAAATCTTATTCATCACCATGTTTTATAATATTTGGCCCCGCTTGACTTATTTAGATTTTTTTGATAATAAATAGATAATAGAAGATATCTAAAACTAGATTTTTATTTTGTAGTGACTCGTTTTTATTATTGTTTGCAATTTAGTTAGCCTTTATTGGAAAGATCTAACGAGGGAGTACGTTTTTTTTTGTATGTATGTTACGCAATTACTCCGCCAATTATAAATCGATTTTGATGATTCTTTTTTTGTTTGGTAGAGCAAACTTAAAAGGTGGTCCCATATAAATGTAAGTACCTAATCAGTTACTTTTACAGTCGGTGCGAGCTGATCAGAGTTAGAATGTTTTCGTTGCACCAACTCCAAAAGTAACTGATTAGGTACTTACGTGTTAATATTATCTTTGGGGTGTTTTGAAGTCGGTTTAAAAAAAAAAAAAATATTTTGATCCTGATTAATTTCATTGCGCACCACACATCGCTTGCTCGCTCCAGTCAGTAAAGTGGTTTGCTCAAATAAAAATCCAGTAAGAAATGCATGTGGGTTGAGTTTTAATTTAGACTTCGAACGTGTGTAGAATGCATTTGTCAAAGAATACCGAGTAAAAATATTTTGGCACAGAATTATGAATTCATACGTTTTTATGACAGAATTAAGTTGAATATGATTTTTTTTAGAGATTTTAAAGATTATGTAGTGATAGGCATAAAAGTTTACTCACAACTCTATAATACTAGGTAATTTATCTACGTTAATTCAATCAATCTACATCGTTAGAAAACGAACTGTTCTTAATTATCACGGGTTTGGGTACGCCCCTGGCAATATTGATTGTCTGGTACCTTTTAATGCAAGGATATTAGTTTTTTACTTCGAGACCATGACAAGTTGGTGTATGATGTATGTCGTTGTTCCCACACTAAGAGTATTTTAATTTGTTAAAGTAATTTGTAGCATGTAAGTGGAGTTCCGTGTGGGGTCGGCCGTAATAAATACACATCCCCACCGCCAACAGGAGGCGTGTCGTAAGAGGCGACTAATTCCGGTAGCACGAGACGGGTAGCAGCGTCTGCGTGCGCAATGTTATAAAAAACTGCGCTCGCCAACCCGCCTGCCCAGCGTGGCGAGTATTGGCAATCCCCGCCGATGAAAGTCATTGGGGGAGGCCTGTGTTCAGCAGTGGACGTCCATGGCTGAAATGATGATACTTAGTTTATTATGGAATTACGGACCACCTATCAACGAAAGTGCTCAGAGGTTTTTCAGATAAGCGAAGTATGAGTTGACAAGTCTTGTCAATTCTTGTACGGCTAAAACTCAATCATGTTTAGCTCAAACAGACAACCTTTACCAACAACATTTCACCTCAAAGACTCGCTAAAGGCAATGGCTAGAAGTCAATAAATAACAAAGAATTTGCAACCATACATTTCCTTCGAAGAGGAATTTCTACACCATTTCTAACCATTCATCAACCATGGCAATAGTTTTAACCGGTCAGGCTTCCATGACCCTAACTTACCCCATCCAAGCGAATTAATATAACGCCCCAACGGACCGAAACCAATTTTTAGGCCGCCTGCCCCAGTGACGAGGGCTTGCGTTAGTTTGTTCCCTTCTTACTCACGAGATTTAAGAATGATGAACATGAAGTCAAAGTCAAAGTCAAAGTCAAAAATCATTTATTCAATTCAGGACAAAATTGCCACTTATGAACGTCAATAACAACATTATAGGCCCCTAGGGGGCCAGAACATGTCTCCTTATTTTTTGGGCCCTACTAGCGCTTCGAGACAAGACACAGACAATCTGGCAAGTGCTGAGAAGAAACGCCGGAACAAACTCAGTCACCACTAGTCAAAAATATGGGAATGACGTTTAAATATGTCAGGCGTCTTATGTGTCAGATCATCAGATCAGATATATCAATATTGCATGAGTAACAAGCACTCACTTGCCATTTAGTTTCCAACGACGTTACATCCGAGGGTTCTTATGTTTATGTGTATGGCTGAGTACACGGAGAGAGAACCATCCAACTGTTGGAGCTGTCAACTGAATCTAATTTAAGTCTGAACTAGGAACATCATTTGGCCTCATATCGCACATCAATTTCGAAACTTGACAACCTCGTGAAGAATGGAAATTAAACAATCATTTTTCGTAGGAGCTTATAATGCACATTTCCTTTACATATTACTAAACCTGGATGATTTGATCAAGCTCATTCGCTGTGTGTGTCTATTCGGCCACTATGAATATGCTGTGCAGTGCCATCGCTGAATACTGACACATATTTGTGTCAACTCACTTGATACGTCAAAGTCAGCATTTAAAGACAGTAGTCCTGACAAGAAACTACTTCCTCATCAATACCTCTCTGGTTTAGTGGAGCGCTCTCTGAAGTACAGAGCCAGGCTGTTGCGGGTTCGAATCCCGCAAGGGACAAATGTTTGTGTGATGAGGACGAGTACTTGTACCTAAATCATGAATGTTAATAAATGAATGTTTATTCGTTATCTAAGCGGCATAGTACAAGCTTTACGTAGTTTGGGGCTAGATAATTGGCGTGGTTGTGAAAATATTCTACTAGTACGCTCGCCAAATAGTCGTCCATCCTTCCCACCCGTATGTCCCCGTTAGTCGAACATGAAACCGCGGTTCCTTGTTTTTGCGCGACATAATAAATTATGTACGGCTCGTATTGTCTTCTGATGCTATCTTAACTTAGTGGCTCCATTTGTTGTAGCGATTTATAAGCCCCTTTGTTTTAACTTCGTTTAATAAACGCCGATGGCGCGAACTGCGAGTTAATTCGTTATTTTGAATGGGGTTGGATGTTGCTGTGAGAGTTGTAGTGGCATACCGTATGATGCTTCAAAATCAAATCTCGTAAGTAAATGGATATGTGGTTATACTTGTATTATCGCATTGTTGTGTGTAGGATTAAAATGGTACTCATATTTAAGACCGAAACCCTCCAAAACTCGTTTTTGTCTACCTTTTAGCAGCTTTCTACTCCTTATCCCGTGAGGTGCAAACTGGTGTTCTGCGGATATTGTCAAAATGTTTTGCTTGTGGCACGTGGCTGCAGAACACCACTGGCGTCATGCTTACGTAGAGTCGCGTTCAAAAAATCATAGAACGGTGACAGACGGAAGTCTCAACCGTGTATCGCATACCAAAAAAAAGTTAAACCGTTTAAATGTGTATTTACTTTATTTAATTTTTACGAAGACAGGCTTTTAAACTATATCGATAAAAATGTATGATATGCATCTCCTCCGTAAGTAATCCTTATCTTAATTTTGGCTTTGACCAATCAATAGAAAATCTTAAATACTCAAAATTAGCCGGAAAAAAAATGCTCGCGTAACCGCCTTAAGGGCCCACATAAACATTTTGATGTATCAGCAAAACATACCCTCTGATTCTCGACTTGAAAACAAAAAGGAATATATAAGCTTCCTGCTTCAAACTAGACAAGGATAATAAATGTATAAATGCTCTGATAAAATAACTTGATTAATAGTGCACTCCACCTTAAAATGCATTTCCCAAAACGCACCAAAAATGTGCTCAGCATTAAAATTAGAGGAACGATCGCGAGGGAATGGATTTGGTGCCCACTCGAATTTATGTTGGGTCTCTTGCATAAATTGCAAGTCCTGTTAAATGTATCCATTACATGTTGACGGTGTTTAGAGTGCAGTTCCATGCGCGCGATTTATCGACTCACGCGTCAGCGGGCGTTAGGAATGTCGTCGTTTTAAATAATAGTGTAATGTTTGAACAGTTTTATGGAATGATAACGCTCGAGCTGAAAATGTATAATACTGTTTGGACTCTGATGCTTGCTGACTTAACAGATACAGACCGCTTATCATTTAAACTCCACTGCTGAACATAGGCCTCCCCCATTGACTTCTAGATTGGCCGGTTGGAAGCGGCCTGCATCAAAATAAATAAATACCACTGATTAATCAACAACTCAATGTATATAGATTGAGTTCTTGACCTTATGGTCAAGTTTGAATTCCCTCAGTCTACTAAAATAGAGTCCGCCGTAAGCCTGTAGCCCTGAGCCGTTAAGACAGCGGCCGCGTAATGACTCTGACGCCTGAGACTTTACGAATAAGGCTTCCCAAAGATGAGATAAAGACAAAATAATCTGAAAATATGTGAAAACGACAATCTTTTAAGAACTGACACTGATACGTACTTTCATATGAATGCCTCCGAATAGTTGCAAGACATAATCTTGCGAACGGAACCGCGTCTTAACCCTGCACTCCGTGCCCTGGCGCGGATCCAAACCGCTAGTGGCCGCAGATGACGAGGCGTCGCCGACTCGTTATCGCGACTCCGACTTGCGCACTCACGGAACTGCGGCTTAATTGAAGAATAATTTATTCGGATTAGAGCAAGGGTCTGAATGGATGTTCCTAATTTATCCTTACTTATTATAAAAAAATATATAATAAATATTGGACAACATCACATAATAAATTGCTCTGATCTTAAGGTAAGTAGCTAATAAGGCACTTGTGATATAAAAATCAGTAACAACGACGGCACCACAACACCCAGACCCAGGACGACATAGAAAATATCGTTATCGTCCTCGGCTACGGAGGTCGTCGAGTCAATTATAAATAAATAAAATATACGTCTTCTGTAAAAATCATGTGTAATTTACTTTGTATGGTGTGCAATTAAGATTATCTATCTATAATATTTTATTGCTACTTCATTAAAGTCGTAATAGGCTACTAATTCCTGTAGCACAAGACGGGCAGCAGCGTCTGCGTGTAAAATCTTATAAAAAACTGCGCTCGCCAACCCGCCTGCCAAGCGTGGCGAGTATTGGCAATCCCCCCCGATGATAGGTCATTCGGGGAGGCCTATTATTTTGTAGGCTTTTACAATTGTTAGCATATTTTAAAAATATTTTTCTGACAAACGGGGCTTAATTAGTAGGCTTTTGGAACCACATGCTAGCTAGTTTACATTTGGCGACTACACGGGCCTTAATGGGCCTCATCACACTTGCCAAATTAAAATTTTCTACTACTACTAAGAGTCTCTGAGCCAAGCCGTAGACAGACAGACGGACGGACATGCCGAAAATATAAGGGTTTCGTGATGACTACGGAACCATAAAAAGTTAGGTTCAGAATTGTGCCTTGAAATTTTTGCATACTCTGACTGGACGTTTAAAACATAAAATGTACTTATTAAACTCTATATTTTATCTTGAAATCGTTGTAAACACAGCGCCATTTAAATCTGCTGTTCATTCTCTGCCTCGACATAATTGACAACGGTCCAATCAACACAGCGAAGATGTTTAAATTTACATGTTATTTAAAAACTCCGATCGAGAAATCTCGATTACATTGCAAGTTGACGCCATATCGAGTTACTGGACAAAAATGTTCGCGATATTGTAGTAATGAAATCATCAGAGGTGCTTGTTAAAAGTATTTTATGATCCAATTTTATTGTTATGACTCGTTTTAGAGGAATCCGGTCCGTCTATGTAGAAAAAGAACTTTTCTATCTTATCTCGGGTCTGGATGTTGTGGTACCGTCGTTGTTTCTGATTTCTGTAACATAAGTGCTTAAGCTACTGATTATATCATCAATGTATGTGATGTTGTCCGATATTTATTATTTATTGATATAGTGTATTTTAAATATATATTTTTTAAACTTAGGTCAAACGGGAAATCAAAATGGCCGTCTCTTATAACCGAGCTCACTCATAAGACACTAAACCGTCTCTATGAGGGCCTTATCACTCTTATCAGGACATCTTTTCCCTGGCTTCGATTTTCCGAGACACTGACCAATCTCATTACTCTTTATCATCGAATGCTTATCTTTGGCGTTGATACACCCTGTATATTTTATATCTGCGGACTGGGGTTATAAAGTTTTTAATATTTGTTTTCGTTAGGGTCTAAAATGTTTAGGATGAAGGTCTTCAAGTAAAACACTAATCACAGTAAAAATAATTATTATCACCTCCATCACCCTACAGACTGACGACCTTGCGGGAAGCCGCTGGATACAAAAACGGCCCTGAGCCGCACAGTGTCGCGTTCTGCCCCATCAAAATCGGTTTAGGCATTAAAGATTAGCCGGAACAAACTGATAGACAGACAGACAAAATTTTTAATGTATACTACAGTACCGGCGCGGTAAATATTGCACATCGGTTATCATCGCATTTCCGAATATAAACGAATGCTGATTTCCATGTCCATAAATTATTAGATTTATTGTTTATCAGAATTTGAATTCAGAACGAAGTACTTTATTGGTGTTTTGTTTTGATTCCCGCGTGAATTATATAGAGCTGTAAAACAAACATAAATAAATTGGGTTTTAACAACTCTAGTGTCTAGTGTGTGTCAACTAGTGTCAACAAACGTCATGGTAGTGTGCGAAACAGATAACGCTATACGAAGCCGAAATTAGCCGATTGTCTCTTTCCAAAAGTCGATGTGCAATATTTACCGCCGGGCACTGTGTTATTAAATATCGTGTAAACTTTCATATGCAATTAGTAAAAAAAATTGGTACATTTTAGGTGTGCTTGTCTTGAGATCGTCATCATGAAGGAGTACTAATACGATGTTTCTCCAATATTAATAATTGATATCATAGTTTACAATACACACATAATTTATATGTACTGGACTCGTCAAAACGAATCGAATGAGCCCAAACACGAAGGTTTTAATAGTAGTCATTGAAGAGTTCTACTACATACCAAATACTTACAAAGTTTTAAACCAATACGTCACTTAGTAGTAGGTTAAACACTACTTCCAAGATTTCATTACATAGTTAGTTAGTCGCTCAGCGAGCTGAGGAAAAGTCGATGCTTAGAATTTAAGGGATAAAATCCGAAACGAGGTTATCCGGCAGAAGACCAAAGTAATGGACTTAGTTCTGAAATGTAGTACGATAAAGTGGTAATGGGCTTGCCACATCTATCTCAGAACCGGTAAAAGGTTGAGTAAACGAGTTCTCGAGTGGAGACCACGCCTTGGCAAACGTAGTATAGGACGCCCCCTAGCTCGATGGACTGACGACCTTAGAAAGATGGCTGGCAGTGAATAAATAAAAATAGCGGTAGATAGTGTTCTTTGGCGTTCTTTGGGGAAGGCTTACGACCAGCAGTGGACCACAATAGGCTGAGACATAATAATAATAAATATTGGACAACATCACATACATTGCTCTGATCCTATGGTAAGTAGCCAAAGCACTTGTGTTACAGAAATCAGAAACAACGACGGTACCACAACACCCAGACCCGAGACAATATAGAAAAGTTATTTTTCTACATTGACCCGACCGGGAATCGAACCCGGAACCTCAGAGATAGCGACACCAAGTCCGCTCTCCTTCCGGCTACGGAGGTCGTCTGAAATGATTATGGTGATGATGAAATGAATCTAATATAATTGTGTTATTAGTTGTTGTATATCCCATTACTTGATATAACCCGTTAATATCCAAGCGGTCCCATGATACCGCATAGCAATGGAATTTCTATTGTGTCTCATTTAGGTATGCTTGATCAGTTAAAGGAGTGTTACTTTTGCACACCCTGTCAACCTTGTGTGACCCTGTTGTCAACGAATTCGTGTTCAACGTATATTATTGTGTAGTAAACTACATGAAGCGAGTTCGGTAATGCAATAAACGCATCCCGGCCTCATCCGAATGCGTCGCGCTCTCCGTTACGGAGATATGAATCAACGCAAATGTGTTCCTGAGCGGTGCACACATTATTCAAGCGAGGAGGACATTATAATCGTATGTAGTTTGAGCAGGGATATTGTACTACATCGATAAATGCACTTTAATAATGTAAGCATGTTTGTTTTTAAGGCAAAACGTAGGGGTGAACGTATTTGGATGGGATTGTGCGAACAGAAAGGTAATGTTATGTATGCTGATTTACGTCCCACTGCAGGGCACAGGCCTCACCTTAACTATAAGGTGGTTTGGGCTTTACTCCACCCAGAGCCCATTGCGGATTGGTGGAGGGATAGTGTTAGTGACTTAACCTTACTGTCGGATGTTATTAAACACTATATGACCCTATATTATATTGTACTATATATTGACTTCAAGACTAGCACGAGTATCAAGCGATATTAGCCGAAAATCTTCTCTTATTTCGAAGCACGGAAATGTTTGTTATATACAGGTTGGCCAGCGTAGCTTCAGAGAATGCGCTGGACTTTAATCTTTCATAATAATAATAAAAAAGTAGTACTTCATAGGCTTCATAGGCTAAAAAAAACTACAAAAACTACAAAAAAAATTAAAACATACATAGATTCAGATACCTCTCAACACGAGGCACCTAAAAAAAATTTTGGACGTCAGTTTTCTGGCCACCCTGTATGTCACTAAATATGATTGGAATGTTAAAGGTAATATAACACTTTAAATACAGCTTTAGATGGATATCGAATATTTCTGTAAGGTTGTATACCACGATCAACAAATATACAAATATTTTGTGAAGCATTTTAATTTTTCGTTTCTCACATTCGTATAAAGTCTAACACAGAACTGTAAACTAAACAAATACGACACAAAAAGGGACAATACATTGAGGCACATAACGGCTTATTTATTCTCAATGCCCAATAGACGGTGTTTGGGACCAACAATGGTCCGATACGATTGTGTTTCGGAAACTTTTACCCTTTTCGGGACGCTGAAATATCGTTGAAGGAATTGTTGATATGCTATGTTTGGTGTGCGGTTTTTGGGGCCTAACTATGAGCTTCTAAACAGTATTACTTTGAAGTAACGTCAAACTATAGTATATAGTTTCTGTGTGGGTTCCCTGTGGGTTTTCGAAACACTTTTCTGTGAATTTTTCTATATTGATGCCTAGATATAATTTTTACTTACTCTGTAAGTAGTGCTTTTTTATAAAGTAACGTATTCTGCTGCCCTGAACCGCGTATAGACTTAGGAAACAATATATTGTGTCCTATATAATAACAACATATTTAATATTGATTAAGACTGCATAATATCCTGTATTTCTCAACAAGCGAATTGTATATTCTAATGAGAAATAAAAATCTAAGAACTTAGATAGTGCGATGGCTTGTTTCTGCGACGACTTACCTTATTATTTCGACTTTTGTTTCCCATAATGTTATGTTACTACGAAAATATATTGCCAATTAATTTTTAAGAAATATAATAACATAAATATTTATTTTATTTAAGAACACACTACACTTGACACTAATCGAGCAGCTTCTATACTTTTCCGTTGCAGTTTAACATATTATATTATTATCACATGTGAAATATTTAACACCTTTCCCGTCAGATGTCCGTCAGCGCACAAACTGAGGCTTGCGTGTTTCGTGATTCATAGTCCTTGTACACAAAAAATACAGCCCACTGTCAGGGGATATTTATCGACATTCGGGGGTTTGGGAATCCTCAATGTAATATAATAAGGTTAGAAAGAAAGTGTAATAATATAAGAACAGCAGGTTCAAACTAGATGAAATTTATAAAACCAACTTTGTTAAACTCTAAAAATCTTATAAAGAGTGGTCAAAATTGAACGTCCCATAAAAAATATTTTCAAAGTCAGGTAAAAAGAAAATGTAACATAGGATCTTGATTCTAGTAAACAATTTATTACAAAGAATTTTAATACAATTCGGATCAGACAAATCAATGAATTGTAATATAGTACAATTTTAATTCAAAAAGGCAGTACATAAAAATATTAAAAACAAAAGTTGGTTACATTGAAATTAAAATGAAATTACATTACACAAAACAGTCATCTGTTACCAGTCTAACATACAGTCTTTAAATTTTTTGTCCTTCAATTAAACAATTCAATAATAGAATGTTACGAGCAGACAATACATTTTTCAAAGGGCGTCGTCAGGGCTTCACAATTGCAGGCCAAATCGCGCATTTCTAATCTAAAATCTAATAAGCAGCATTCAAAACAGAAAATTACTAAGACAATATGATAAATTCGCCTAATGCCTTCGATTTTAGCATTTTTTCAAACAACCACACAAATAACAAAATGTATAATGTTAAATCATTCGAGATGAATGCCTCAGTTCGACTGTATTTTTAAACTACTCCCCTGTCTGGTAAAAAACTTTTGCCGCGAACAAAGAAGTTCCTTCGGTAGAGGTAATCATTAACTAGAAAGGCAAAAAACTTGAAAAGTTTTGGTTTTATAGTGCAGAGTTAAAACAGTAGGTCAACCTCGACCGAGTTCATCATTTTGAAGAACAGATGGCAAATTTTTGAAATAATGTTCCTTTTATAACCCACTTGTCACTTAAAAAATAATTTTTAAGACCTTACTTTGATATAGCTTGATGGTTCGCGCTCCTGACTACAAAGCTGGCGATCGTAGGTATAACCCCCCCCCCCCCCCCAGGGGTAAGAATTTGTACCTGAGTTAGATAGTTGTTATTAATGTGTTGTGTAGTTTATTATTATTTGTATATTATTTGCAATATCATTGTTTGTTTTGAAACTGTACCAATGAAAATTTATTTTGGACCTTTACCGCACCCATTACCTGCTTTCTGCATGCATGTAGAGAATGCCCTTGTCATTAAGTCCACCTGTTGTACATTTTTAAGTTTGTGCAATAAAGTTTTAAATAAATAAATAAATATTATTGTATTGTTTATATTACTGTGTTGTTTATGTGTTTGTCTGTTATCTAGTCGCCGTTAAACAAGTTTGAGGTTAGATTTGAGGTTAGACAGTGTGAATGTCAAAAAAAATACTGTACCCTACATTTTAGGATTTAAAAGTCAAGTAACTTCATATGTCAAACTGAATTTGTTGCAAAAAAGCAAATTTTCTAAAATCATCCGTCATTTCCAAGAGTGGAAACGATCATACGATAACAAATTAAATCACCGTTTTTATTAATCTATACAAGCATCTGGGAGCAAGCGTAGGGCGTCCATCTACAAGGTGGACAGACGACCTGGTAAAGGTTGCAGGAAGCCGCTGGATGCATGCCGTTTCCACCCGGCAAAACTGTAAGTCACTGGAGAAGGCCTATGTTCATCCTATGGCTGAAACGATGATGAAGATGAAGCCTCTTTTACTGGGTAATAGGAGCAACATTGAAATCGAAAAACAAAGATACTAGCTTTTTACATTTTTATGATTTCTTATTTTGTCGTCCGATCGTCTTATCCGTATGCCTGAATCCGGACTCTAATTAATTTTTAAACACCTATATTATTTCGTTTTTTTACCTACTGCCTTAATTATGTACTGTGGTCCCAAAGTAATTTAGCAATACAAGATCGAAGTTTCTTTCAATATTAAAAGTTCTGCCCATCGACAGCTGTAAAGTGCCCATTGTGATATTGTTTTACACTCAGTTTTTGTTTCATTTTTATACATAGTAATTAGTATTCTCTGATATTTCAATGATTTCAGATAGTTTTGCGTTTAAAGCAATGCGAGTTTTGGATGTATCGAAGCTACTTATCTGATTTTTGTTTTAATTAAATAATTAGTTAACTTCGGAGCATGACTAGACATAGGCTTTATTTTATTGCGTTTAAATAACCATACACTTAGTCCTACCTGTTCGAAGCTTCGTCAATTTAGTGAAAATTACACTTTTCAGTGATTAATTCCATATCATATTCTTTTTCAGGTAATGTATCCGGAGAATTGAACTGATTAACAATGAGAAATGAGGCTATTCATGTCATGACGTCCGTCCAGTGAATACGGTAAATTTTATATTTACAATTTATTATTTTTGACACGCTTTTTTAAGGATGCAGACTGTTTCCAACCGGCTAATCTGGAAGTCATTGGGAAACATAGGCAATGTTAAGCAGTGGTCGTCATATGGCTGAAATGATGATGATAATGATACTTGCAACTAAAAGCTAACTATGTAATCAAATCTTGAATCTATGAAATGATGATGATGAAGCACCACAAACTGTTTGGAGGTAATTTAAAGTAAATGTAAATAAATAAATTTAAAATAATTCTATCTGTAATTTTAGGATTGCTTCGCGGTGTATTTGTGGTGCTTCTAGGGACCACCAGTGGTTTACGGACCACCGGTTAAGAACCACTGATTTAGATAGTAAAACTCTTTATTATTTACCACTGAAAACCAACGTCGTGGCCTATGTAGTGGGCAACGACTTATGCTGAGTGAGGTCCGTTTGCGAGGGGCATCGCGACGCGCGTAACGGCACTGTTCGGTCATAAATATTTTTAATTTTATTTAATTTTTTATATTTACGTATTACAATTTTTGTTGTTGTTTATAATTTACGTTCAAATTTTATAATGTTAATAGTAATTATTATTTGTGTGCTGTTCTGTTATGTGTCATTGTGATGTTTAGTAATAAATATTATTTATCTTTACTTGTGAAACCCTCAAGTTTGTGTTTATCCTATGCTTATGAAAATATGTTTTAAAGTTTTTTTTAGTTGACAGTGACAGCATTATGTTTTAACCGAGTGTTGGTTCACTCTTGATTTAAAAAAATCGCCACGTGAGTTTAAGTTATCAGAAAAACAATTTTTTTGTAAGTAAGCAAAATAAAGTAGTAAAGAATTAGGTTAGGAATTGGGCAAGTTGGCATCGTTTAACAAAAAATACTGATAAAAACGATTAATTTCTGCGAAAAGGCCTTAATTAAGCTCTTTTACTACTAGTATTTATGAAAATAAACTATGTTTGTGGAACTTTATTATAAAAAGACTAACTAGCTAAGATGGCAGTGACCCAAAATGAGTCTTACAAAACGTTAAAAATCTAAAAGTTCCCCCAATCTCGCAATGTCTATTTCTCTACCGCCGATATTGAATTCGCATACTTCGAGAGCGTTCCACTTAGAATTTTCACATTGTTCCCCTACCGGTATATTAGATCTCCATCCTTCACTATCTTTCGACCTTTCACATTCCACAGCCAACCTGTATTTTTGTTCCGCATACATCTCTTACTTACTTAGCAGCAGACTCCCGTGCGCCGCGCAAACCCAGCGATGGTACGGTATATAGGGTGAAACAGTATTGTGTAATTTAAAAAGCGGTAGATCTCAGTACAGTCAGCGCCTTCCGCTCTTGATTGTGTTTGCAGGTACAGTCGACCGAGTTAATTTTCTACATGCTCTCAAGTTACGTGGTGCTATTTGTAGTTTTACTCGCGTTGATCGTGTTTGAACTGATTTTGAAGAAATGGTGTTCCTTTTTATTTTTTAAATTTGAATGTGATATTTGGATGCTTTTTTATTTATTTTATATATTTTTTTCTGAATCAGAATCATTTATTTCGCTTAAAAGTGGTACAAAGATGTTAATATAGTTTATCATCACACATTTCACCATAGTATGGCATCTGAGATACAATATTAACTTGAATTTAATTAATCATTAGTACTTAAAATGTCACTAAACATACAATCAGTCATACATTTGCAAAATAAATAAATATATTACAAAATCCTGGATTTAAAAGAGTAAAAATATGCATCTACTGAGTAAATTATTTTTTCTATCAACCACCTTTTTAGCGTAACCTTTAATCGGTTTAATAGGAGTATTTTCATGTCGTTATTTAACTTGTAATTTTTTATAGACATAGAATACGTGTTCCTCCTGTAAAGGGTACATAATAGTACTAAAATCTATCATAATACCATACGATATTATGACAAACTAGCTGTGGCCCGCGACTTCGTTCGCGTTGTCTATAGTTTATTCATAAAGGATTTTCAGCGCAACTTTCTTAGTAATATTAGTAGGAAGTAGGATAGCTTTTAGCTCGCATCCATCAATATCCATCCATACTCACAAACTTTCGCATTTATAATATTAGTAGGATAGTAAATTATTTCAATTAACAATCATCATCACCAGCCTTTAGAACTCTTCTGCTGGACATAGGCATCCCCCATAACGCCACAGAAAGAAAAGATTTGGGCCGTTTGCATGTGTGAAGTGGCTTCCCGCAACCTGGACTGGGTCGAATGTCCACCGGGTGGGAGGCGTCCCCACGCTGCGCCTTCCAGTTCGTGGTCGCCACTCGAGAACTTTCCTTCCCCAACAGTAATCAGCTCTGCTACCGATTGTGGCCTGCCCATTGCCAGCCACTTCAGCCTTGTTATTTAACTTAGATAAAATAATGTTAAAATATCCTACCGGCCAATATGGAAGTCACTGAGGGAGGCCTGTGTGAAGCAGTTAGACGTCCTATATATGTTTACCTCCGAAGCATACCGGCGTATGTTGTATAAAGTCATTATGCAACATACGCCCGAATGCTTCTGAGCTGAAGAATATAGTCCTATCCTGAAATTATGATGATGATGAATATTTGATCTTGATTTGAACAGAATGATATTTTAAACCAAATCTAGGCTAAATCTAGATTTAATAAAATTTCTCAAGTGGGCATTCCTTTTGATAGATGAAGAAGTCGTCAACATAAAATCAAAATAAAAATACATACAAAATTAATTAAAGGTATTCAAATGCTAGATAATTAATTAAATATTTGATTTACGATGGTCATAACGGATGTGTTTTTAGGTAATCATGTAATTAAAGAGCTTTAATGTTGTAATTAATGGACCGGTATTATGTTTTATGGGTGCGATTGAATAAAATGACTGGGCAATATTTTTTTAAAGTTAAGTATTATTTATTACTCGACTTCAGAATTGAGAGTGATGTATTTTGTTGGTGCGATGATTTTCTGTGAACAAAAAGTATTTCAGGCATTCAGAACGTTTCGACAACGAGTTGTCAACCGGTACATCACGTATCACTAATATTAAATCCTATAGTGTCACGTGGTTTTCAGGTCGACAATTTGTTACCGAATGGTTGTGAATCGGAAGCCAGGTTCGATGCCGGTTCGGATCGATTCGGAATATAAACTTTTCTAAATTGGCTCGTGTTTGTGTGTAGAGGAGGCAACATTTATTATCTAAGTCTAAAATAATTTAAAATTATTAAAGTAAGTAAAATTTTAAGTATGATGGCTACTAGTTACGACTACACTAGAAGGGTCTTCCCACAAGCTAAACGCTTGTGTTTAATTAGATTAGTGATAGAAAGACGGATTATCTCCTGTTTTATTTCCCAAAGGATTAGTGTTTTTTTAAAAGGTAGCCTATTCAGTTTCCTAAGGTTTCGATTTTCCGGTACAAAATGTTATCAAAATCAGTTCAGTAGCTTCAGACAGAGTTTAAAAATCCTTTACGATCTCATAAATTTAAATAAAACAGTGGTGTTATTATACTTAAATACTTGCACAGACAACAGCTCGTCAACCTACCAAAAAACGTAAAATTTTCTCAATTGACATTGATCTCCACGTGCTGGACTTAAAGTTGAAAATCGGTTGAATGACCTTTAACTTTTTGGGTAGGTTCACCTGCCATTGTCTGTACATTAAGAAGGTTTAATTGTAGAATGTGTTAGTCTATTAACTAATTTCATTACGCAAGAAAACTGGTTAAAACCGGTTCGATCGAGTCAATTAAAATCGAAATTTCCGTTTTATTTACTGGCCGTTAACTCTATCAGCGCGAAGATCTACTTGGAGACAATCCCGAATCAAGTGTAGACTAAACAGTTGATGGATTTATAGCGCCTAACAAACAAAGACCGATTCATACGAAGAAATCCCCGATACAAGCAAATCCCGGACGCGCGACTAGTTTTATACGACCAGAGTAACTTGACCCGTAGAGTAGTCGCCCGTTTTAAATTTGTATGCGAAGTCCTTTGATAGGAAGCGCCGCGGGGGTCAAGCTGGTTTGGTCGATTGGATCAGAGTGGGTACCATCCCAACAGCATTCGAAGGTAATTGCGATCATGAATCAATCCTATCTTGATCCTTTTCTCTGAACCATCTTCGACGACATTGATTTATTTTAAATACACTACGCATTTTGTATATAATGCCGCAGTGTAAACCAGTACCGAGCGAGCGATGGATACGGTATATTGTAATACAGTAAATGCTAGTTAAAGTTCTGGTATACAGGGTGGCTAGTAGGAGATGTATACCAATACGATACTTTACGAAAACTAATATAAGGAATTCCCGGCGATTTCGTTATAGGCTTATTGCTTGCCAATGTGACTGAGAAGCTTTATTTATAGTTGCACAATCGGCGGTAGATGTCGCTAGGATAGTTTATGTTTATGATCTGGTTATGGCTTGTTGTCTATGGAAACATGCGGCATTATCTGTGGATGACCAGTTTTATTTCGATTCGTTTGACTTAAGTCGTTTTATTAAATGCAGATAAAATATATTATACTGTGCTCAAAATTATAGTCACACCATTAGGGATTCCTAGTTTTATAATAAAAAAAAAACTATAATATTGTTTGCCATAAACAACTCAGATAATTAATTTTTAAACGAAATCTGTCGTAAACAAAGTTATTATTAAAGTGGTTTCGTGGAAAAAATCCAATTTATTTTTGTACTTAATACCTTTCTACCCTGTATTTTGCCTATAAATAAATCAGATAAAAATTGTGTCAATAGTATATTTTTCAACTACATTTCAGGCTTTTTTCTTTGATTATCATTACGGCAACCTAGCATTTAAATTACTAGGAAGGATCGTTTTAAAATAAAACCAATTTAGTTAGTCAATTGTATTTTGTTTTTGTTAAACCATATTCTATTCTAAATTTAAAAAATGTTTTTCAAACGAAATTGTTTCCAGCCAGTCCGTTGCAGCCGGACGGAAGTGAGAATTCTTTTTTCGTAATTAGCAACTTTCCGGGCTCTGATAACACAATAACGGGACTCCCGCCATTTGTGAGTTGACACTAACTATGTTATACGATAAGTATTTTACAACTGTGCACGGTTAATCATATTTTTATTTGAGGGAAAATTTACAAATAAACTTTGCTGTGAAAGTGCTTAAGGGTTTACAACTTTTGCCGCTTTGTTGAAGTCGAAATAATAACGTTGTGTTGTAAAAATGTATGCAATGAATAACATGACAACGTCTTTCCAGACTTTATTTATAGGGATGCAATCTAGCAACAACTGTAACTTGTTTATATGGTGTGCAATAAACAGTATCTATACAAGGTCTAACCGAAACAGTGCTCAGTATTTCTAGAGGTCAAAGAGAACATGATAAGGATGATGATAAGGAGGAGAAAAAAAACATAAATAACCCAACAACTTATTTTTTATTAATGAATACTTATTTATTATTGTAATGGTGTTTTACGTAGAACGCCATTCGTCTATGAAGAAAAATCTACGCCCAGCGACATTTGTGGTCATCTCGTAACCAAAAGAATGTAGGGATGACGTAAGGCTTAAAAATAATGTCATTAAGAAAAAATACATTGTTGTACCTAATGTTTATGTTTATATTTTCACAAACAAGATCCTTATCGTGTACTAGTTGACCTCTTGCAATATTGAGCACTATTTCGGTTAGACCTTACATATCTATCTAACATTCGAAAAGGTGGATCCTAAAATAAAAGACAGAGCACCACTAGGAGTACCCAAATCTTGATCCGCGATGGTTATATTTTTCCAATATTTTTTTTTTATCAAACCTTAACTTTCGAGACATACGAACTATAGGGACTAATATCGCTTAAACAGTTAACATTGTGTAGTATTAAATATATATTTAAAAAATTGATTGTAGAATAAAACATGTACAGACAACAGCACGTCAACCTACCACAAATCGTCAAATTTTCTCAATTGATATTGATCTCTACTGGTCGAACATAAAGTTGAAAATCGCTTCTGTGACCTTTAACTTTATGAGTAGGTAGGTATTCTAATTATAATATATATAATCTTTTCTTTCTCCGTCTGTCTGTCAAAACCACGACTAGATAACGGATAGGCATCTTTCAAATATGCCCATAACTCGGTGTACAAACAACAACATTTAACTGTTTCTAGTTTGAAGTTTTTTGGGCAATAAAATCTATTTGCTTATCTACAAAACTTAATAATGGAGCAAATTAAATCGCAATTCCATGGGATTTCGGGTACCATATTGTGTTCTTCCAAGGCCACGGCACAAACTGGCGAAATATCACAATAACATGGAACTATACACTGTCCCTCGCAGCACGTGCCACATGGACACCCTCGTTCGTTAGGCCGACGCAGTAGTAAATCGAATTCGGCAGGACACTGCGGAGGTACGTGCTGTACTGCTGTTTACATGTAGTCTGCAACGAAAGCGGAGATTTTGTAATGTCGATTTTAGGTTCCAACTCCGCTTCCAACCGGCCAATCTGGAAGTCGCTGGGGGAGGCTTATGTTCAGCAGTGTCCTATGGCTGAAATAATGATGATGATGATTTTAAGTTATTTTTGCTTGATGACAACTTTGATTGATAAATAAAATTACAGCACTGACTTTTTATGTATGAAATTGATTCATAAAAATGTTTGAAAGTTCTTTTTAAATATCTATTAAAATACCTGTCATTTTTAAGTCGTTGCAAATTTATCATGTTGACTTATCGATGCCAGCCGGTCGCTTGAGACAATTTAACAATAACATTTCTATTTTCGTTTTGGTGGGTTAAGGGGTTAAGGAAAGTAGCAGGTAGAATTACGCATTTTACTTTTGGTTTACTGTAACCACTTCAAGGAATAACGAAGAAATATGAAACGTACAAAATATGTCATAGGCAAAGTAATTTTATGTAAGTTTGTTTTGTTGTTATTAATGCAATATAAAATAGATTTATTGCTCTGCGACAACATTCATTCAGTGTCAAAACTCTCTCAGTTACAATTTTTTTTATAAAAGTACCTAATAGACATTATTTGTGACGTCATATAATATGTCAAATAAATAACTGACAAACTAATTTAGGTAACAGTTGCGATTTTCAAAATTGCGCTCTTACGTTATACTGTGTTCCGCTGTTTGGGCAGCCACAAACAAATAAAGTAACTAACGAAGTACACAGCTTGCCAAAAACAACTATTTTAGTTAGTTTTTTTACTTCCCAATTGAGTCCACGTTTGACGACCTCCGTGTGCCGAGAGGTGAGCATACCGGACTTGATGTCGCTATCTGTATAATAAAAAAAGATAAAGAACTTTATATTATAATTATAAAATCATAAATTGCAAGTATTTAATTAAAATTGACCGAAATTACGAAATTAAAATACCAATAAAACACTGAACAACCTAACCCAACTTTTTGTTTTTAAGTTTTTAAATCCGGAACTCGGGCAAAGGCGTTCCATCGAGCTGTCCTGACGTAATCCGCGAAGAAAGATGCAAGCGGGCGGATTGTATCCAATGTTTGCTTTGCCGACTTTGCGATATGTTCGAATTTCGGATTTGTTCGAAATTTAAAATTTCACTGTTCTTTTAGAGCGGAAATAGTTTTATTTTTTTGTTTACGGCCAGCCCGTACTGTATGACATGTAGACGTCAAATATTGTGGTTTTTGAATGTCAGGTGCAGGATTTAGAATAGTTTCCACCTTTACAGTAAGTTAGTTTCGCGGTCGAGTTATTTTAACTCACATCGAATGTTAGTTCGCTTTTATTTCGTGTTTATTTGTGTAAAGTATTTTCGTTTTAATACATCACAGTCTGCAACGAAACTAACTAACTGCAAAGGTGGAAACTATTCTTGCAGTACCTATCTACCTATTAGTAACCAACATAAATAAACCGGGGCTTTATTAGTCTTATATTATTAAGGGCCTCTTACACCACTTGCTGATAAGTTCCAGATAAACTATCTGGCACTTGTTTTGACAGATAACTCATACAATTAGCTGTCGAAAAAGTGCCAGATATTTTGTATGGAACTTATTAGCAAGGGGTGTAAGAGGCCCTTTGTCTACAAATAAAGTTTTGATTTTTCTCATTTAATTTTTGAGACCTTGTGATAGGCAAGTAGCTATATTATTATATTACGTAGGTACGTATAAACTCTGAAGCTTTGTTTTAATAAACGAGACATTAGCACTCATAATAAAATTCACATTATAAGACCATACTTTATTATCTTTTTTTCAACCGACTTCAAAAAAGGAGGAGGTTCTCAGTTCGACTGTGTTTTTTTTTTGTATGTATGTTACGCGATTACTCCGCCAATTATGAATTGATTTTAATGATTCTTTTTTTGTTTCGTAGATCATACTTCAGAGGTGATCCCATATAAATTTTATCGAAATTGATTTTGAACTTTTTGAGAAAATCAACAAATATATACCCAGATAATATTTTGGTTGTGGTTCTTGTTACCTATCTTCGACAAATATGAGCCGATTTTAATGATTTTTGTTTTATTGAATAGCTTATACTTCAAAGATGCTATGATAAAAGTTTGCAAAATAAAAATCACCCCTAAGGGTAGGAAAATAGGGCATGAAATCGGTGTTCAGCGGTTAGATTAGGATTTATGACTAAAAATAGATGAAATAAGTCAATTTTATTTAAAAAAATAAAACCGACTTCAAAACACTAAAATGCTAAAAATAATCCTAACACTTAAGTACCTAATCAGTTACTTTTGGAGTCGGTGCCAGCCGATGAGAGATTCAATGTTTTTGTTTGCACCGACTCCAAAATTAACTGATTAGGTACTTAAGTGCCAGGATTATTTTTAGCATTTTAGTGTTTTGAAGTCGGTTTTAATTTTTAAATAAAATTTACTTATTTAAACTCGTGTTGTTGTCTATTCTTTTTAAATGAAACTGTGCCAGAAACAGTGAAAACCAAAAGGCAATCGAGAAGTGAAGGACTCCCAATAAAAGCAAAGACCCTAATAACATAAAACCAGAATCTGAAACGAAAAGTCTGCAACGCAAACCGATTATTTACAAAAACTATTGTGTAGTGAAAACGCGGGAATAAACAGAGACGAATAAAAACAATAAATCCGCAGCGTACTTTACCCGACTGCCGCGACACTGGAAAAAGTGCTAACTTGCAACTACACTGATCAGGGCTGACACAACAGGGCTGTGTTCCGAAACAGCATTCGCGTGTACCGGACTTACACTAGCCGTTCCAAAACTCTCGTGTGTGCCCAGTGTGTTCTCGAGTGAGCCATTCAGAAACACACAAGGGTACACTCGTGTGCACCGGACTCTCTCTAGCCGTTTCGAAACTCTCGTGTCAGCCTGGTGTGTCCTCAAGTAAGCCATTCAGAAAAAAACAAAGGTACATGTGCCATCAAACTACCTGGCGAAATAATATGGTTAGTCGGTGTGGAATCATAACTATCCCCCTAGCATGACAATCAAAACACGATATGATATAGCGATATAGCGACTGTAAAAATACGATAGATATAGTCGCCATGTTGAATCGCCGTGACAGTGACGTTACATCTTATGATCCCTGTTTCGATAAAAATTCAACATGGCGGCTGTATCTATCATATTTTTGAGAAAAACAGTTATTGTCGATAAATCGCTATATCATATCGTACTACTTTATTTATGAGCTTCCAAAACACGATATCTAGATTTTTTATGTTAGTGTAATTACTTTAAGGTATGACGTTTTTCATAAGTAACTTGAAAAAGTAAAATAAATATATTTTGTTTCCTATGAAATTAAAAATATTTTTTACAAATAATTAAAAATGACGAATAGAAGAATGTATTAATTAGGTGTTATTTTAAAGCTAAATTGTCTTCGAATTTGTTTGTAAATATCAATTCTAATTTTATTTATACCCACTAGTACAGTCAACGACTAATCAACCTACCAAGTACAAAACATCACATTTTCTCAATCAATGACACCCTGTACATTCCATTTTTAAATTTGGTTCGAATCAAACATTGTACATGTTGCAGAAAGGGTAAAACTGATGTCAAAGACATATCGTGTATTTTAAAATATATTTGCCAACCCTATTTATTGAAGCGAGATGGATGGAGCCGGCGGCTATTTGTCGCTGCCGACACGGAGTTGGGAATAACAACTAATGCTTACTGTTTTATTTCACTGCGGTACCCTAAATGTTGCGGTTTTTGAATTGTGCCACTATAGTTTGTTTTTTGCGTTTTTGACAGAGTATGAAACCTGGTGAAACTAAATTTTTTTTTTTAAAGTAGGTATATATACTGGGTGTCCTGATATTATATGTATATACATGGTGAACAACTTTTGTTCTAAGACTCAATGGAATGCAATAGGCTGACATGATGATGATGACAGAAGGTTGTCTGGAAGAGATTGCTCTTAGCGATAAGACCGCCTAAATTGTACCATTCTAAATTGGACATATTGGACAACATCAAATACCTTTCTCTGATCTTTGTAAGTAGCAAAAGCACTTGTCAAAGAAAACAATCAGAAACAAACAACGACGGTACCGCACCACCCAAACCTGGGACAATATAGAAAAGTTCATTTTCTACACTGACCAGAGCGGAAATCAAACCCGGCGATGCCAAGTCCGGCGTGCTCGCCTCTCGGCTACGGAGGTCGTCAAACATCCGCATGACTCAGGTACAAATGCTCGTGCTCATCACACAAACTGACCCCTTACGGGATTGGAACCCGCGATTGTCATTGTTCCGGGTCGCGCACCACTAAACCATCTCGTGTACACAATTTACTTGATTCGTGCTATCAAATCGTGAACAATAGTACCAAAATACCTCAGCGGTACCAAAACCAAAATGAAGCGAATGGAACTAATATAGCGGCGATATATTAGGCTGCCTATCACACCGATAGATTTTTACCTCTAATTATTAGCGCCAGAAAGACAACACTATTAGGGATAACGACTAACTCTTTTTTCTTGTCTATCAGGTAGATTATCAAAAAGTATTGGACAAGTATTTTTTCTTTTCTCACAAAGTCAAAATATTACAGAGATATATTGATTTGAAACATCGCATGATAACACGTCTAGGTAACTTTTTTACTTAGAAGTGACGTCACTCCCGAATTTTGACGCGATTTATCAATGTCATTTTTGGTTGATTGACAAAAGAAATAATAAATGTAATTTTTTGATAAATCTAACTAGGACGGACTAAATATAATTTCATTTTCTTTACCCAGTCGTGATCCCTATTGTCATGGTGATGCAGTGATGTCATATATACCAACTTTTTGGTAGATCTACCAATTTTCAATTCAGTCTTCCTATCTACCACCCTAGACCTGAAAGATACCTATTTTTTAAATTAGTTTGACATATCACCACTTCGAATTATTTTTATATAGACGAGCGACGGCGATGCATGTGTTGCGTGAGCCATGCGACGATGCGTCAAGCATACATGTCCAGGCTACAAATACAAAAAAATAAATAAAGTTAGCAACAGTTCGCCGTTCGCGCCATTTCGTGCCAATAGACATTATTATACTGTTCTGTGGCCCATTCCCGGTTGGTTTGTTGCGGAATCAATGGTGAATCTTTGCTCCTGTTTTGTGTTGTTTGTTGTTGTTTTCTGCAATTAATAATATGAAAACCTTCCAGAGAAATAGAATTTGCACGGAGACTAAAGGGATTGTTGCGTACTAAAAGATTTGTAGCAAACAACGGACAGCCTAGCGCAGAACATTAAAAATTTTCAATAAAAATATGTATAATTTCCAAAAATTTACATTTTAAGAACAGTTCATGCATTTTTAATCTTGAAATTTTTTCTAAATTGAGGTGGTAGATCTACCAATTTTGCATTTTACATTCTACCAACATCTGGCACATAATCTACTAATTTTCTAAAATTCGGGTTGGCAACACTGTGGTGATGTGAAGTTAGGAACAAACACCCTTATGTTACGAGGAACCACGTTATTTTTCTCAGCACACCCAGACTTGAGCCACTTAGAACAATATATTCTATATATATTGTCTGTTTTTTTTTCTATTATGTATTTTTCTTTTCTATTCTATTGAATTGACCCGAACCGGAAATCTAACCTGGGACCATTTGCGTTTAAGGCAAATCGCCGCGCCACTTTACCAATCGGTCCGTCTAAGTGACAATCAATCTCAAGAAATGACCACACTAGCTGTCCCGACAGAGGTTGTCTTGTTCGAAAGACAATCAGCTGTCAAACGACATTTTCGTCCCCGTCATGTGTTGCGATACGAGAGTTACGCGCGTGCGCCCTTGTTGCGCTATAGCGTGAAATCAACCTACTGTGACAATAGGATGTTATATTTTTAAATCCAGATAAGACACGACGACGACCCGTCGACGCTTTATTTCACCATCTTGTCAGCCTATTGGAGTTCACTGCTGGACGTAAGCCTCCCCTAAAAAGCGCCAAAGAGCACGCTCTCCCGCTTTTTTCATCCATCTACTGCCAGCCATCTTCCTAAGGGGCGTCCTGCACTACGTTTGCCAAGACGTTGTCTCCAGAACCCGTTTACTTCATCTTTCATCGGTTCTGCGACAGATGTGGCTTTATTTAGCGCTGATTTTATTTTTTTGCGAAACACACACCTCGCCCCCACCTAAAAACCAACATACAATATTCGGTGTGATACGCAGTCCAGATCTCCGCCCGTCAATTGGGGAATTTATTAACTAATTCGATTGCATTTCCAAATCGAATAGATTGGAAATAACCGACAAGTGGATTGGATGCTAATTACTTGTATTAGGATTTGTGCTTAGATTTAAATGGATATTGTTCAGTGCAACGCCCTGGGAATACTGGTTAAGTATCCATATATCCTGGTGCCGTGTGAGGACAGTTGTAAAAAATACATTTCCCCACCGCCAACAGGAGGCGTGTCGTAAGAGGCGACTAACTCCTGTAGCACGAGACGGGCAGCAGCGTCTGCGTGCGAAATATTATAAAAAACTGCGTTCGCCAACCCGTTTGCCAAGCGTGGCGAGTATTGGCAATCCCTCCCTTGTCGGGGAAGCCTATGTTTAGCAGTGGACGTCCTGCGGCTGAAATGATGATGACGATGATCCATATGCTAATTAGTTACAGTTATGATGATAGACTCCGCGGCTGCGGCCTGCGTTTTTGACAAAGAAACTTGCAGCAAGAACGGCGTAAATCAGAACCGACTTTAAAAAATATGGTTCTCAAGTCGACGCGACGAGTATAACTTACTTTTTCAGTTATTTTAGAGCACGCTTATTTCTTATTGAGATTTTTAATTTTGATAATTATTTTTTAATTGGCTTCTGCAACAATTTGGCCCTTTTTCAATGACAGAGGTTGGAACCAACGGTTTTATAATCATCAGTTTCTCTAGCGGGGCAATTGGGGCAAACTTGGATGATGATCAGATGTTGTTCTATCAATGTTCCTATGAACCAGAGTGGTAGTGAATATGGTTTTCGTGTTATCCTTTCGGTATGAAACCGTAAACGTTACTTACAGTATGTTTCATGTTTCTTGTCGGTTACTTGGTATTCTAGGTAATTCCCGTCTCTCGTTACGTGTATAGATTTGTATTGAATCGCTAACAAATGCCGTGCCATATTTCTTTGGTTAGCGCAGGTGCCAAGAGTGTTCCAGTGAAATCGGCGTCTGGAGATTTGGGTGCCAACGCGCAATTGCCGTTCTGTTTCTTAGCTAGGGTTGCCACGGAAGATGGGAGATAACAATAAATAATTAATTATTCCAACGACTGAGATTTCTTTAAGTTCCGGAAGTACTTAATAAGCTCGTGTAATACGTCATCAACACACCACGATACGTTATCTAGTTCCAAAACAAGCAGAATCTGGGCTCAAGAATCTCAGACTTCAGGTCCCTGTTCAGGGCAGAAGATAAAGTAAAGATTGCCATTATGATCGCCAATCTCCGGGGACAACAGTACAGCACCGTAAAAGAATTAACTACGTAAATATTGTACAGTCAAACTCTCATCACCACTCAGAGCCACTTCAGCTTGCTTTATGCTTTAAGCTAAATCGGTAACGTTACCTATCAGTCATCATCATTTCAGCCATAGGACGTCCACTGCTGAACACAGGCCTCCCCCAATGACTTTCATCGGGGGCGATTGCCAATACTGGCCTCGCGTGGCAGGCGGATTGGCGAGCGCAGTTTTTTATAACATTTCGCACATAGACGCTGCTACCCGCCTCGTGCTACAGGTATTAGTCGCCTCTTACGACACGCCTCCTGTTGGCGGTGGGGAAGTGTATTCTTAACCGTCTCTACCCACTCTCCCACACGGCACCTATTAGTCAGATAGCCTCAATTCTGATTTTATCCTTCAAAGTAATACACGTATTATATTTCAACGTAATATGTATTTTGCTATGAATACAGATTTGAATTTTGAGTTAGTACAGTGAGTGTCCACTAACCAATGCATGGAGAAAGTGATTGTATTCATGCTATTTTAGTTTTGCATTTAAATGTCAATAGTAACTGTAAATCTCTTTGTGATTCTCCAAATGATGCAATAAATGAATTTGAGGTTAAGTTAAAAACCTTGTAAGTCCCAAAAGCCTTAAAAACCATGGTGTCAGTAGTAGCAAATGATCTAGTGTTGTATTTGGCGGTTTATTCTCTAGATCCGCAGATTTTGATCAACTAGCCTGTTTGCTGAGCTTGAAAAATCTGGATGTTTCCGTGTGAGGCTAAAACGTGATCTGTGTGAGATAGTTTTTTAATGTTTTTGACATTTTTGTCGATAAATATTCCAATCCCAAATCTCGATCCCAAGATTTCCAATAATCGCAGGGTCTAACCGTTAACTGTACTAACTTTCAGACTTGTAATTCGCAAACACACACGCACACACACACACACACACACACACACACACACACACACACACACACACACACACACACACACACACACACACACACACACACACACACACACACACACACACACACACACACACACACACACACACACACACACACATACACACACACCTGTTGTTCTTGTTTCTCTTGTCTTTGTCTTGTCTTATAAAAGAAGAGCGGGGCCTCCTGCCACAGGTACCCTTCGTACTTGGTAGACCCCAACCTCAGACTATTGTTATATTTTAAGTGGTTAAAGAAATAAACTATTTTATTATTATTTATTTATATCGGTGGTTGTATTAAGTACAATATACCTTCAAACAATCTGTCTACAAAGCCTCAGTTTAACCAAAACATAGTATCAATTACGAAGCGTATCCCAATTAAAACTTTTGTCAATAACCGAATACATTGAAGTAGTTAGGCAACTAATGAAACAGGTCAGCTGAAACTACTGGGTTACATTGTAAAGGGGTGCCAAATTCAAAAAATAAGATCTAGGGAACAATATAAAGAAGCTTCTTAATCGTTATTATTTTTAATAATCGTATGTCACGAAAAAAATTACGTTTAAATATCCGAAAATAAAGTCAATAGAGAAACTACGAAAGCCGCGCGGTCTTTCATCAGAGGCGTAGGTACGGCGAGCCAACAAGGATCTAACGCAGTGCACATACGGTGCAATTTTTTCATGAATGAGTGAAATTACCCACGGGTACGATTTTTAACAGCGCAAAGGAATAATTAAATGAGAAAAAAAGGTTTTGTGTGAACAGGCGGGAAGCAAGTGTGGCACCACTCCCGACGTCCAGAATATACGGTCAGACAGGATACTAACTCCCTAGTGAGCGTAGAGTCCCTTTTACCCCAAGACACTAAGTCCCTAGAGCCCTAGCCCCACCTAACAATAGATACGTAAATATAATAAGGATGTAGAGAGGAAATGATAGAGCTGATCCCAGGTCGCTCAGGGTAGCAGCGTTAGGACGGTAGGTAGGCGGTGTGGACCCGCTGCCAGTCTGGCAGACTCACCAGACTGATCGTAGTGACGGCTAAGGTAGTAGTAGTAGAGTGCCGACGGTGCATGTGCAGGGTCCATGGGTCATCCGCCGGTTTGTAGGTCGCTGACGGCGCAGCAGACAAATGTAATCGTAGCTCGTACATTGTGCTTTACATAGTTCGATTAAGCTACTGATTCTGAGCCACTACTAAAGATTTGGCACCCCTTTGCAATGTAACCCTGTATATTTCTGCACTAGTTTTGAATATTCTAGATAGGCTAGCTTATTCGTCTGCGTTGACTTTACTAGGATAAAAAAAAAGTATCCTATGTGTTAATCCAGGCTATGGTCTATCAGTATGCCGAATTTTATCAAAATCCATTCAGTAGTTTTTACGTGAAAGAGTAACAAACTTTCGCATTTATAATATTAAGAGGATATAACCGCATATCTTTTGTTTGAAATCGGCCAATATAAATCCTCGAATTAACGAATTATGTCAGACATTAAAATAACATGAGCCGTAACTTTAAACCGATTAAAAACTGCGGTTGATTTCGACAATTTATTAATGGCCGCCATTTTACAAGGATTTTAACAATCCGATTTAAATTCGATCTGACAAGGGATTTAAATATATTCCAGCAAATAATTAAATTATTCGCCAGTAATTAAGATTATTTTGAACCAGGCCTCCGATTCAGAACCTTTCGGTAACAATTGTCGACCGGAAAACCACGTGACACTATAGGATTTAACATTAGTGTCACGTGATTCACCGGTTGACGACTCACTATCGAAATGTTCTGAATCGGGGGTCAGATCTTGCATTGTGATAGACTAGTGGGAATAATTCGTCACGTTCATTCATGACAGTAAAGTCATGATGTTCGATTCTAAATAGGTACCTACATAATCTTATTCTAAATCATCATCGATTCAGTAAACGCGCCTATTTGGTCGCCTAAATGGTATAATAAATACCTAAATGACAAAATTTTAAAAAATATATACGAATTTTCTTTCCCATGATTGCCTCACAAAATACAATTAAATTAATTACGATAATTATATTCATTATTGTTTCAATATATTTCTATTGTTCAATTTTATAAAAATTATTACTATTTTAATTACTCATTTAACCCAACAGGGTCTATAATGATTTGTTTAACGTACCTATTTATGACACCTATGTAACATTATAGAAATATATTGAATTGAATTACTCCAAGGAAACTTATTCTTCGAAAATTATCATCTGCGTAATATAAATACATATAAATAATAACTGCTAATTAAAGTTCGCACGTAGAACTGACGGCCGATGGGGCAGAAAGGTTCTGGAATGGAGGCCACGTACCGGCAAGCGCAGCGTAGGACGTCCACCTACAAGGTGGACAGACGACCTGGTAAAGGTTGCAGGAAGCCGCTGGATGCGAGCCGTTTTCAACCGGCCAATCTGGAAGTCACTGGGGGAGGCCTATGTTCAGCAGTGGACGTCCTATGGCTGAAATGATGATGATGATGATGAAAGTTCGCTATATGTACATATAAAAGTTGTGGATATTGTACATTGTTATAAGGGAAGATGAACTAGTAAATGTCTGCAACTACTTTTCAACTTCACCCTGTATTTAATATTAATAACCTTCGTCTCGACAGTACCGAGCATGAACCCTACGCTAGTCCACTGAATAAAACTACTATATTTTAAAAATGTAACCCTTTCTTGCTCGATGCATCGGTATCTCCTTAGTATTTCTAACACTGCTGTTTCAACCCGCGTCAAACCCTCACGTCCAATCCGGAATTGGGTTGAAATATTAACCCCTCATACGTGATTCTGTCTGCGTGTTCTTGGGTATAAAAATACCCTTTGTTTTTTGTAATTTTTGCTTCGGATTCAATTATTTATATTGTTTTCGTGTGAAGGAAAATAATTTTCGAGATACACGTCTTGGGAGTGTGTTCATTGATTTTCTTTGGCTTTTTTGTGGATTCTCAGTGCTGCATTATTTAGTCGGGTTTATATACACCACACGTGAAAATGTTATTGAAACAAACAAGTATAGCGGGTTCCCGTGAGTTTGCAACCCAGCGCGTACCTTTTAATTTTTCGGAATCTATTGATTTATGACGACCTCCGAAGCCGAGTGGCGAGCGAGCATACCGGACTTGGTACCGCTATCTCTGAGGTCCTGAGTTCGATTCCCGGTCGGTCAATGTAGAAAAATAACTTTTATATATTGTCTCGTGTCTGGGTGTTGTGGTACCGTCGTTGTTTCTGATTTCTGTAACACAAGTGCTTAAGCTACTTATCATAGGATCAGAGCAATGTATGTGATGTTGTCCAACATTTATTTATTTATTATAATACTTTTATTTTATTTTATTTATAAGGTTTACTAGCAGTTATATCACAATACATAATTACAGATCAAATAGTTTATGGGTTTAAATATATGTAAATAACTATCGCCGTGCCGTGTGGAGACGGCCGTAAAGAATACACCTCCCCACCGCCATCAGGGTCGTAAGAGGCTACTAATTCCTGTAGAACGAGACGGGCAGCAGCGTCTGCGTGCGAAATGTTTTAAAAAACTGCGCTCGCCAATCCGCCTGCTAAGCGTGGCGAGTATTGGCAATCCTCCCCCGATGAAAGTCATTGGGGAGGCCTGTGTTCAGTAGTAGTCCTATGGCTGAAATGATGATGAAATAACTATTTTAAAGTAAACACCAATACTTTCTCACCGGTAAGGAAAAATATAATGAGGAAACCTGCACTTTCAGATAACACTAGACGTGTAGCCATAGCCAACAGCCATGGTCCAGAATAGGTTCTAACACTAAACGTGTAGCCATAGCCTACAGCCATGGTCCAGAATAGGTTCTCCTAGCTGGCTACGAAGGTCTGATGGCATTTGCTCCAAATGTAGTAACTACGCTTTCCGCATCTATGGTCATGACCAAATTTGCCATCACTGCAAAAAGAACAAAGCACAAAAAAAAAGGAAATATACTTTTTTGGGTTTCGTACCCGAAGGATAAAAACGGGACCTTATTACTATATATATTTTGTAGAAACCGGCAAGCTACGTAGGAAACAAATATCTGGTCATGATAGCCTTCGTACCCGTGATATTGCAGAAAAACTGCAGAAGTGTCGCCTACGCTGGTACGGCCATATTTTGCAGAAACCGGCAAGCTACGTAGGAAACAAATATCTGGTCATGACGCCACCGCCAGGTCCTGGCAAAAGGGGTAAGGAGCCAAGAAATGCTGGCTTGACGTCGTGAGGGCTGTCATGCCTGCCAATGATCTCACAACTAGGGACGCTCAAGACCGTGCGAAGTGGAGGAGTAAATCAAGAAAAGCGGACCCTGGGCTCCAAGGCAATGGTTTTATACGCAACCGGGAATGACCGTATAGATGAAGAAGAAGATTAGTAACGGCAACAGGTAGACGCTTGAAATATTGACGGACACCATGACAGGTGAAACTAAAAAAAAAGTTTAATAGATAATGGTACTTAACCCTTCGTGCGCGAGTTCGACTTGCGCTTGGCCAGTTTTTTTTAGAGACACGCGTTTCTAGCTGTTATAATAAAAAGATTATTTTATGGTTTTTGTAAGAATACACACTTTGCTTTCTCTATTCTCTTTTGCATATAAAATGAATTTAGTATAATTACGATGTTGTCTTCATAAAAATATTTAAACCTACTAATATCTAGGTTTGCGATCAAAGATCATGCAATTTAAGCGAATCAGAAACCACCAACAACCGCTTTAAATCAGCCGAGTCCACTTTAAAACAAATAGAATCACTCCAACAATACCCGGATCCCGCTAATCCCGGGGCGATCCCGGAGAAATGTCCCGCTTAGAGATGCCCGTTATTTTATGTTGTATCGATACATTTGTTGGTTTGTCGTTGGGCATCATTTTGTATACGAAACGGTACACGAAATATTTACGTCTAGCAGTGAACTGCAAATAAAGCTGACATGATGATAATGACATGAAATGTCGCTTATACTTAGATAATATATTTAATGATTTGAAAAGGTTGTAAATTCATTAGAACTATGTGATTATGTGAATGAAGTGCAAACCCGAAGTTTGTAAATGTCGGTACATACAACACTTTAAGTTTACGTTACTATATCTTCATTTATTCAAGAATGTTTATATAATCACTCCAAGAATAACCGCCATAGTACCAGCTCTGCTATGTTCAGGGCTAGATAATTAATGATATTGTTGAAATAATTTAAAATATAGAATGACAAAAACAACTGTGTTTCGTTCAAATATAAGCATTTAAAAAAAATGTTGTACCTGCTTACTCTACGATAGACGCATTCTGCCATTAAAAGACACTGTCGCACACCGAAAAACGAATCGGTTATTCGGTTCGAAAAAATATATAATACCCAATAACTATTTGAAGTTAACTAACTATGTTCAGCAGTGCACGTCCTATGGCTGCAATGATGATGATAATGATGATGAACTATTTAAATAATCGATAAGCATGAAACATCACTATGCCCGCACCAAAAACGCTCTCGCATTGGGTTCAATCGTTCAATTCGCTAGTTTCTTTCGCCAAAGTAATATGAGGTATTACATCGTCTCCCGGGATTGGGATCCCGGATCGCGGGATTTGAGGGGATTCCCTCTCTTATAAGTTTGAGATTGGTCTCGAGCTGTTTCGAAGTGGGATTTTAGGATGCTCTTTTTATATCGCCTGATGTAATGTAACTGGTTGATATTGTTAGGTTGTTTAAGAAATAGTTGTAGACGTGATATTTGTGTTTCGACCCGTACCTACGTATCTACTAAAAAGAAAAACGTTCACTATTAAAATCTACTAAAAAGGATACAGCTACTTCTTCTCTCGAGTAGCGATCACGAATTGGCAGACGCAATGTGGGAGATCTCTTATCCGGTGGACTGACGACTTAGTCAAGGTCGTGGGAAGCCGCTGGATGCAAACGCTCAAGAGCTTCTCGCTTTAGTGTTCTATGGGGAAGCCCTTGTCCAGCTGAGGACTTCCAAATGCTGATGATGAAAACCTAATTCTTCAAGTTACTAAGGTTCATTTGTTTGATTGGTAGTCATCATCATCATTTAAGCCGTAGGACGTCCACTGCTGGACAAAGGCCTCCACCATTGACGTCTAGATTGGCCGGTTGGAAGCGGCCTGCATCCAGCGGCTTCCTGCGACCTTTACCAAGTCGTCTGTCCACCTATTGGTAGTAGTTAATGAATTTAGCACATTCGCAGAAAGTATTCCAGACACATAGAAGTTTACTGTTATCACAACTAAAGTAGCGCATCGTCTGCCAAAGAATTAGGTAGCAACAATACAAACTGACGCTACCTAAAACTGATTTTGAGTATCAAAAATATATTTTTTTTAAAACACGTTCAGTGCCTGCCGGTATAAAAACAAAACACCGGATTTTCCAAATATATTTAACCCTTACAACGTTGCAATAAAAAAGGTTTTTGGTCCAAAACCGCGTAACCACTTGTTCGATACAGAAACAAAACTGACAAGGGAACATCGATCAGCTGGCCCGGCCATCATCAGTCACACGCGGCGCGAGATTTATTGTACGTACGAGCTGTTTCAAATGCCTTAGGTTAGGTGCAAACTTGCGACGAGAAGAGCAACGGCAATTATTAAAGAATAAAAATAAAATAAAAGGCAAACATTTAAGAAGTTAGATGAAAAGCGATTGCATGCAGCAGAAATGAGAATGTTAAGGTGGATGTGTGGGGTGACGAGAATGGACAAGATAAGGCGTGAATATATTAGAGGAAGTATGAAAGTGACACTTGTAGCAGAAAAGATGAAAGGACACCGTTTGTCTTGGTATGGACATGTGATGAGAAGGGAAGAGAAGCACGTAACGAGAAGAGTGATGGATATGAGTATTAATGGGTGGAGAAGTAGAGGACGACCTAAGAAGAGATGGATGGATTGTGTGAGGAGAGATATGACTGAGAAGGGAGTGAATGACTCAATGACGAGTGACCGGATTGTATGGAAGAGAAAGACATACTGCGCCGAACCCAGATGACCTGGGAACAAGGCAGGCAAATGATGATGACATTTTGTAAAATAAAATACAAAATAGGAATACTATTGTGTGATATAAGAAGTATAAGACTATTATTTCAATTTTTTGGCACCCTAAGGAACACTTTGGGATTCCCTCTGTTTTTTTAAAGAACTCTAGTAATCCAAATAAGTAATCTCTATTAGTATGTAGAACAGATGGCCGATAGGGCAGAAGGGTTATGTAATGGAAGCCACAAACCGGCAAGCGGAGCGTTGGACGACAAGATAGGCAGATGGCCTGGTAAAGATTGCAGAGAGCCGCTGGGTGCACGCCGCTTCCAACCGGCCAACCCGGAAGTTCTTGGGGAGGCCTTGTTCAGTACTGTACGTCCTATGGCTGAAATGATGATGATCATAATGACGGCAGACAAAACAACCCCCCCCCCCCCCTTTCTCGATTTTTATATATTGTTGTGACTATTTACAATGTATGTGGATAAAAAAAGGGCTTACCTTCCAAAAAAACTGAAGTAGAGAAGTAGCAAGTACTCGCCCGCCTTTATAACGGAACATTCGCAAAGTTCATATATAAACGGCTCTTAGAATCGTATTCGCTTTAAACTCACATTTTTGTCGAAACTGCCGCATTTGGTCATGTTCAAATATTGAAACGAGCACAACAAAATGTCAGTTACGAAAAAAATCATTCTTTAAAATACAGGATGAAATTATTATTATTATTATTTATTTATTTATTTATTATGCATACAACATATTGCAATTTTTACAACAGAGTCCTACAAAACTGTTTATACGGTTTGTCTGTAGAATCAAGTGAGTCTCACCTAAAATCCTTTACAGATTATTTTTATATAACTAATTTTATAATATTTTTATATTTTGTCGTTAAGTCGGCGTAGTCGGCTACGGTGGTCGTAAATGTTGTTTGTTCTTAAGAGTAAATACCTATATACAGGGTTATTTGTAAAACATCAACACCCTTCTAACGGCAGATTTGGTGCTCAAATACAACAACTTTTTCTATGGGACTAACATTGAAATCTAAAAAAATTTTTTCACTGTATTAGCTTTCGCTTAGTATGGGGTTTCGAGCGATTTCAATGCTGGTCCCTTAGAACTAGTTGTTCTTTTTGAGCCCCTAGGAGGTTGTTGATGTTTTACAAATAACCCTGTATAAACTCTTAAGTATTTTACCCCATAAAAAAAACATCATGTCAGCCTATAGCAGTCTACTGCTGGACGTAAACTTCCCCCAAAGAGCGCCGAAGATCACGATCTCCCGCTCTTTTCGTCCAGTACTGCCAGCCATCTTCCTGAGGTCGTCGGTCCATCGAGCTGGGGGGTGTCCGATACTACGTTAACCAAAAAAATTCCTATACCTCGTGAGGTGGCATCTGGTGTTCTTCTCGCAATGTCAAAAAGGTTCGCTTGTGGCACTAACCTGCAGAACACCACTGACGTCATGCTTTTACGTCGAGTCGCGTTCAAAAAATCATAGGACGGTGACAGACGGGAGTCTCAACCGTGTATCGCATACCAAAAAAAAGTTCAGAGTACTGCCAATAGATTGAAAGTGTTTCTATGATCTCTGCGTGTAAGGTCTGTTTAATCTGTGCGTGCAAAGTTCACCATATGATTCTGATATTGCGTGCGTGGGTGCGTGTTGATAAATAATTTTGTTTGATCAATGTTTAAGTGAAAATACATGAGAATAGTGCTTAAATCGATAAAGTGAGTGTGTTTAGATGGATTTGCAGCATTAGTTTGCATAATGGAATGATATTTCAAGGTAAATTTTATAAAATGTAAACAAATATTTTGGCGGCCGCCATTGCTCGAGATTTTTGGTTAGTTTCAATATTAATTCGATAAATTCATATCAAATAAAGCTTTGATAAATCTATTTATAGAGTCAGCAACGTAATTAATTTAATAGATTTGTTTTAATAAGCCATAATTACTTACAATATCGAAATATTTAGCGCGACGGCACTTGACAACAAAAATGTATGATTTTGTTGGTCATTTTTAGAATATCAAAGTTTAATCCTTATCCTTTATTTTAAGATAAATCTAAAGTAAATTTGATAAGCTTTATGAATACATATTTACTTTTTAGGAAAAATAAATGAGTTTTGTTCTACACACCATTTGTTCGAGGTACCTACCGATTTTAGGGTGATTTTGCAGTGGTATTTTCATTTACCTTAATTATGTATTAATTATTTACTTTTCTTACATTATTATTTCAAGAATAACAATATTATGAATCATTCTTTGTAATTCCGTCGTTTTTTTGAGGCTAATTGGCCAACTTAATTTTTTGCAAAAATTTATTTTCCCGTGTTGGCGGGTGGTCTGCAAAAGACTTTTGCCAAAAAAAGCCATTATTTAGCAAAATTTTTATGGAGTTGACTTTTTGTTTGTTTGTGCTTAAAATCCATTGTAAATTCGTATTGATTAATAATGAAATAAATGAAAGGCAATCTCTCGATAGAATATTGTTTATTTGGTAGATAATTACCTTTTTTTGCAAAAATCGGGGAAATTTAAGGTCAGCTGGATTCATGTCGCTAATAAATCGCGTAGTTAACTCGAATTGCATAATTTAATACATAATAAAATAGGTTGTTTCCTAAGGATTCCAAAGGTATACAATACAACCCCCTTACGTGCCGGCTAAGCCACCATATGTTAGTTTGACCCAAAACGCGTCATTATCTGCGTCATGCGCTGCTCACCTGTGCCAATTGTAAGGTGAAAGTGATTTATTACCGTGCCAAAGGAAGGGATACTTATTAATGTCTTATTTTATTAGCTAACTATCATTTAGGGGTAGATTCTACTGCTCAAATACATCAACTTTCATTTTCATCATCATCATCATTTCAGCCATAGGACGTCCACTGCTGAACATAGGCCTCCCCCAATGACTTCCTGATTGGCCGGTTGGAAGCGGCCTGCATCCAGCGGCTTCCTGCAACCTTTATCAGGTCGTCTGTCCTTCTTGTGGGTGGACGTCCTACGCTACGCTTGCCGATACGTACGTACTTTTACTTTTGGACCAACATAATATTTAAAAAAATAATATGCAAGACAACATACTGTTATAGTCTCGAGGTAAGTAACTAACATATTCATTACGAAGGTACTAGACAACGTATTTTGCCTGAGGAGAGAGTCTCACAGCACACCCAAACTCGGCAAATTGATTCGGCAATTTAGAAATGATCGTTTTCTGAATTGACTCAAACCGGGACTCGAACCCGGGACCCTTGCGTTTAGGGCGAATCGCCGCTCCACTACGCCAATTGGGTCGTCTTTTGATTACATTATGGCATAGAAGATCATTTGATGCTTCTGAGAAAGGAAAAAATGAAGGTGATTACGTACGAAACCTGTAAAAAAACTCCTCCCATCAATAAACTGGCTGCATAATGAAGACTTTGATTTTGAAAAGAGATGTATTTTGATATAAATGATAACCCAGCGGACACAAGCGTACTTAGCATTGGTCGTCATTATGGAAACACATCTCTCTGCTTAAGTTGAAACCTACTCACCCTTAGAAATGAACCTTCTGCATTATCTCTACTATGACTACAAAGTAGTGGTAGCAAATTAATTGTGCATTTATCGGTGCGCGTGATTCTGCGGATTAATCCGATTGTTATCCGATCGCTTCCCTATTACAGAGATTGTGCATTTTACGATTCGCTGTAGGGTTGACAGCTACCTTAAAAATAAATAAAAATAAATATTGGACAATATCTCAATATTATATTATATATACATATATCTGTTTGATCACTAGTTGACTGGTAGAGAGTGCTTCTTGGCATTACGTCCGCCATTTGTACAATTATTTTAAATGTGCAATAAAGTATAAATAAATAAAAAATATCACATACATTGCTCTGATCCTTAGGTAAAGTAGCTAAAGCACTTGTGTTATAGAAATCAGAAACAACGACGGTACCACAACACCGAGACTTGAGACAAGAAAGAAAAGTTCGTTTTCTATAATAACTCTACCGAGGATCGCACTCGGGACCTCTGAGATGGCGACGACAAATCCGGCATACTGGCCTCTTAGCTACGGAGGGCGTCAAAATTAATATGGATTCCTTACTTATCACCATCTACCACCACGCCCCAGCCAAATCAAACAATTGCTGAATACTATGAACTAACTGTCTTTCTCTTTAATTATTTGCCTAGTATTGGGTTACACAAAAAAATACTGTACCTTTAAAAAAAACATTTTACTGATGTAGGTATACTAAAAACGACTAAACTTAAAATAGTGAATATTTATAAGGTTTTGTTACAAATACAGCAGACTCTTATTGTTCGTATTTAATTATCATACTCTGTCTAATCTGTGTTACGAGTAATTATTGCTAAGTGGAACACATTGTCTGTGGTTAAAGCAATGGTCAGGTTTAATTTTTAATATTCTGCCAGTGCCTTTTAATTAAAACGCAAAGACTCCTTTTACTTTTTAAAAACAAAATAGTTCGTTCTTAAAAAACGAACTAGTGACAACCCTACTAGTTCGCCATTCAGGGTTCAGGCTTACGTCTGGTGCGTAATGCGCACTCCACTAAATTGTTTCGCACTCGATGGCTTTTTGTAGGCAGAATTAATTGAAAAGTATCAGTTCGGTACCATTTTAATCTTTGGTAGAAATACACTATTTTCTGAAAACACAATAATTTGCTTTATTGGTTGAATTTACACATGTTCCCGGCTTTAATTTATTGAACTAAATAAAAACATGGGAATTCTAGCAGCAAAACAAAACATAAAAATGATTACGTCAGAACGAGAAAGGAATGATAGACCGGGAAATTTTGTATGCAAAATATGCAGCTGCATTCTGACTTCTGATATGGGTTGTAATACCAAGCTATTAATACGTTATGACAGATTTTATCAGTGACTATTGTCTCTTCCTCAACTGCTTCGGGATTTTTTTAAAATTTGTTAAGGATACCCTATGTCCTGTTCTATACCCCTGACAAGGTGTAGGCAAAATTTCATGATGATCGGTTGAGTAGTTAAGATGTGAAACAAACAAACTCACTTTCGCATTCGATATAGTTAATATTAGTTAGGATTTATAGTTGTAAGTAATATGGCTGTATTATGACCTACACATACAGCCATAAGCACTCGTTTGTTGATGAAACGAATGATCTTTTGAAGAATACTAACAATATTAACTACAATCGTACGACCTCCGTAGCCGAGAGGCGAGCGTACCGGACTTGGTGTCGATATCTCTGAGGTCCCGGGTTCGATTCCCGGTCGGTCAATGTAGAAAAATAACTTTTCTATATTGTCTCGGGTCTTGGTGTTTTGGTACCGTCGTTGTTTCTGATTTCTGTAACACAAGTGCTTAAGCTACTTATCACAGGATCAATGGAGCAATGTATGTGATGTTGTCCGATGATGTTGTTGTTGTGATGTCATCCAATATATGAATCGTCACTGGCAACATCATCAGTATATGACTAAGCTTGGTATTACAACAAAAGGTATCAGTCAGAATGCGGTCTGCATATTATTCAAATGAATAACCCCGTGCAGTCAGCAATATTGAGTCAAATAAATATTTTGCCAAATTTTGAAACTCGTTCTATTTTTGAAGTTGGTTGAAAATGGTAAAATACTTAGTTGAAATATTCAAATAGTTTCATGATAAGGATGACTTTGATATTTTTAGGTAAAGGAAATTAAACAAAAAAGATAAATGATATTGAGAACATCATTAATGGTAAAAATTATTAACGTAAGCATTTCTTAAAATAGAACTAACAATTTAACTTGCAACTAACAAAATGCATTCACAAACGTGTTAGTTATGCAAACTCCCTTTTGTTCTCACACGAGGCAGACATATTAACATAATATTTATGTTAATATGCCGCAGAGCATATTATTAGGGCCAGACGCACTCTATCCTATCTTAACCTAATATTAGCACTTCTGATTTTGTCGTGATTACCATACGTACATAATACGGAGTTAGATTATGAGGAAAGCATAGACAGCTCAAGGTTATTGTAAGTGATGAGACATTGCTATGTTTAACCTCATCATCATCATTTCAGCCAAAGAACACACTGCTGAACATAAGCCTCCCCCAGAGACTTTTAGATTGGACGGTAGAAAGCGGCTTGCATCCAGCGACCTTCTGCAACCTTTACCAGGTCGTCTGTCCATCTTGCGGGTGGACGTCCTACGCTGTGCTTGCCGGCGCTACGTAGCCTCCATTACATATCATTTCTGCCCCATCAGCCGTCAGTTCCACGTGCTATGTGGCCACTGCCACTTTAGCTGGCTATCCGTTGGGCTATGTCAGCGACTTTTGTTCGTTTACGGATCTCCTCATTTCTGATTCGATCTCGCAAAGAAATGTTTAACCTACTTCTACATAAAACTAGTTAATAACTAAGTAATAATATTAATAATAAAAACACAAACCAGATTCTGTTACCATTATAATATCCTTTGACCTTGAACTAACTTTAGAAACTACTACATTATGTAGGCATAAAACTTAAACTCTTGACCCTCGGTCTTCCTTCGCAATCTGCGATTTCAGTATTTAGTTAAATTTGCATATTTCAGAGATTGTTGTTTTAGTTTGTTGACCTTTGACAGCCTCCAAGTGGGCTATCATAGGAGTGGCCGGTCTGTTGCTCTTTTGTTGATCTTTGGCACTACTTGCCATTCTGAGAACTCTGGGGAGTGATGATATTCATTCATTGATGGTTGAAGATTGAATTAATGTGCTCGAGTAGGCTTTAGTCCTAACTGTATAAATAATAGATAGGAAAATAAAGATAATGTAGTGAATTCCTCCAATAACTAGAAAAAATACGTTCGTAATAAATAACAAAACAAATAATAAAGAAATAATTAGATGATAAAGAATAAATAGATATATACTTAATTTGACGACCTCCGTAGCCGAGAGGCTAGTATGCCTTGGCGTCGCCATCACTGAGGTTTCGGTTTCGATTCTCGGTCGGATCAATGTAGAAAATGTTTTTTTTTATATTGGGTCGGATCTGGGTGTTGTAGTACCGTCGTTGTTTTTGATTTCAATAACACAAGTACGCTTTGCGTTAGCTACTTTACCTTAGGATCAGAGCAATGATGTGATGTCCAATATTTATATTTTATTTATATTAAATGTTTTTATATAGCCGTCTCTGCCCCACCGCTGGGCAAAGGTTTCCCTCAAACTGCAATATAATACAACAATAATAAGAAATAAACTTTTAAAACTAGTTAATATTGTCATTGTTATGTATTCGAGCAGTCATACAAAAATACTCTCTGCAAGCGAACTTAAAGTTTTGAGCTGGAATTAAAATTACAACATTCCTCTTCCTAAACGTCGGGAATATTGAAAAGTAATAAATTCGACTCGAAGAAGTGACATTGGGCACAAACCGCCAGATGATTGAAAAAGTTTAATTCGCCTGACACTTCCCGTACGCCGACGGCTCTTACTATGGAAACTCGATAGTAAAATCTGCTTGCTAACTTCTGCCGTTGGCTTTGTCTGCGGTGATTTCAGAATTGAGGCTAATAGAAATGTATAATCGTCCTGCGAAAATTCGAATAAGTTGTTTAGCCTTGAAGGTTGTATTTTCGTTAGAACCTCACAGATTCTATTCCAGAACCTTTTTTTATTCAGGGTTTTAGACTGCGTCTCGTATTTGAAAAGTGATGAATACACGAATGATATTATATTATATTAATACCTAATTCTTTGAAAACCTCCGTAGCCGAGAGGCTTGCATACCGGACTTGGTGTCGCTATCTTTGAGGTCCCGGGTTCGATTCCCGGTTGGTCAATTTACAAAAAAACTTTTCTATAAGTATTGTCGTACCGTCTTTGTTTCTGATTTCTATAACACAAGTGCTTAAGCTACTTATCTTAGGATCAGACCAATGTATGTGACGTTGTCCAATATTTAAATTTAATTCGTGCTCATTAAAGCTAGCGTACCCAATCACACTACTCGTGCCCACATGCGATTAATTTCGTTCGCTATTTAGAGTTATCAAATAATTAAATTTTCGTATTCGGTTATAGATTTCCGTGAAGTAACACGTAATACTATTAATAATGCAGTGATTTAGCCCTTGATCTATAAGAACAAAGACTAGTTTTATGATATACGTAATTCAAAAGACTTCGAACTTTTTTGTATGGAGCCTGGCATACCTCAAGTTGCAAGTAACCCTAAATAAATTTATTTTGGTGTAATATATGAAACATATGTTAATCGAAAGAGATAATAATTACAAACAACAAATATTCGTTGACAAAATGTCGTATATCATAGCCTTTGTTCAGTATTTCAATTTGATTATGTAAATAAAAATAAATATTACATGTTCACCCTGAAATTCTGAACAAAGGCTATGATATACAGCATTTCGTCAAAGAGTATTTGTTGTTTGTAATTACATATTTTCTCTATTGATTAACGTGTTTCACAAAAATTACGTTATTTAAGGTTGCTTACAACTTGAGGTATGCCAATACTATATAATCTATGTGGCGTACCTAACTATGTTTCATGTAAACCTATTTTTAAGGAGTTAAATATCTTACCACTGCCGTGCATGTACATGTTTGAACTTGCTTGTTTTGTAAAAATGAATCCCCACTATTTCAAGACAGCACGGGATATATATCCCAGGAATACGCGAAATCCAGACAGATTGGTCTTTGATATACTGCCTAGAACCAAATCTTACCATAGACAAACCCGAGCTATGTGTATCAAGGTGTTCAATGCCTTACCGGAACACTTAAAAGCATTGCCATTATCAAAGTTTAAGAGTGGATTGAAAAATTGGCTTATGGGTAAATTATTTTATAGCACAGAGGAATTGATTAATATTAATAAATAAATTGACAGTAAAAATAAATAACGCAATGAAAATAATGTATATTAATAATAATTTTGTAATTTCGTGAGTGTTTTAATTTGATAAATTGATTTATAAATTTTGCATGCTTTAAATGACAAAGCTAAAAGTGCTGATCTATATGACATTATAATTATTTATAAGACCCACTGTAACCACTTTTATAGCAAAATAAAGATTCTATTCTATTCTATTCTATTCTAATAAGGTTCAATGCCTTTTACTGTCTGGTATGTACACAAAAGTACAAAATTTTTAAAGTATGCATAAATACGTCCAACTGCAGGGCACAGGCCTCACCTCAACTATGAGGTGGTTTGGGCCATCCTCCACCACGCGGGCCCAGTGCGGTGCGGTGGAGGGGTGTTGTATGGCTAGTGACAACCTTACTGTAAGATGTTAGGTATTTAGCCGCCCTAACGCCTCTGACTAGGCTTCACGATTAGTATTAAGCGACATTCATCATCATCATCATCATTTCAGCCATAGGAAGTCCACTGCTGAACATAGGCTTTTATTGGGGGGATTGCCAATACTCGCCACGCTTAGCAAGCGGGTTGGCGATAAGATTTCGCACGAAGACGCTGCTGCCCTTCTCGTGCTACAAGAATTAGTCGCCTCTTACGACACGCCTCCTGTTGGCGGTGGGGAAGTGTATTCTTTACGGCCGTCCCTACACGGCACACAATTAAGCGACATTAGCCGACTAAATATGGTCGAAAAGGTCATCCATCGACTCTTAACCACGGCGTGGGTTGCTTAACTTAGTAATCGCGACTATGGCGCTACCCCCTCTGAGTTTTTTTCACTGAAGCTTATTGGATAATATTTTTATTCTTTTTTTGTGGTAAATAAACACTACTTTACTTCACTTCACTTTTACTTAACCAAAAGATACATTGGTAGTGGTTAACCTTAAACGGACAATAGCTAGATGATTAAACCGAGTTATTTCATTAGCCCCAATCTTCGGAATTCAGTTAGGCCTCATGTTGGGCTTTTCAATTTGAAGGTCGAACCCAATTTCCAGGAACCAATTAAAATTGTTATTAATGAGCACCGGATAAAGAGGCACTAGTAACGAAAACAATTAGGGAACATTTTACAACACCACCCACATACAGGGAAATGGAAAACTTCCGGGTATTCCCGGAAATATTTCTGAGCCATAGAAGGAAATTGGGTAAGAGGTTATTATAAATTATTTCATTATCATCATCATTTCAGCCATAGGACATCATCCACTGCTGAACATAGACCTCCTCCATTGACTTCCAGATTGGCGTCAAAAATACCTGGGGGCTTAAAGACGAAAGTCTACAACCAGTGATGGAACTGAAACGAGGCCTCTCACTTTGGCCTCTAAAAAGCTCAAGGTCACACAGCGTGCTATGGAAAGGGCTATGCTCCGTGTTTCATTGCGAGATCGAATCAGGAATGAGAAGATCTGTAAATGAACAAAAGTCGCTGACATATCCCAACGGATTAGCAAGCTGAAGACGCAGTGGGCCGGGCATATAGCACGTAGAACTGACGGCCGATAGGGCAGAAAGTTTCTAGAATGGAGGCCAAGTGCTGGCAAGCGCAGCGTAGGACGTCCACCCACAAGGTGGACAGACGACCTGGTAAAGGTCGAAGGAAGCCGCTGGATGCAGGCCGCTTCCAACCGGCCAATCTGGAAGTTAATGGGGCTATCAAGTTGGCCTATCATACTACGTGTGCATAACTATGGCTTCAACTTTAAGTTAAAATGATAAAAATAAAAAGTTTAATATTAATGGAATTCCCATACAAAAAACTAATATTTTCGTTGTTTTCAATCAGTACAAAACCCTTCATGTGTAAGTCTGCTTGCTGTGTTTCTTTTGTTGTTTTTGTAGTTTATTTTAAAATTAATATTGATTATTTACTTAATCAACAACTTCTTCGAAGCCATACTTCAAGGGCGTATATAAATTGGCAATTTACAAACAGATCAGTTTTTCCAACAAACTCCTTAGTTGGAAATGTTCTTCGAAATATTTGTAGGCTTTCATCGAGAAATTTTTGGTTAGGTAAATATTTTCTCCAATAAGTTTTACGTAGTTTTAATATTGTGAGTAAAAAGACAATTAATATTAGAATTTCTGTTACTTATTGAATCTAAGATAGAAACTTACTATCCGACAAAGAACTAAAGTAATCGATATAGTTCAAAAGCAAGTTGAAGTGCAGCGTGGGGCGCCCTCCAACAAGGTGGAGCGACGATATACGCAAGGCTGCTGGCAGTGGATGGACAAGAATAGCCGAGGGTCGGGCTCAGTCGGTGGCGTGCTAACGCACGGCGGTCAAGAATTTCCTAATTATCAATGCAGCGGTCATTTTTAGCTTTTTTCACCATGTTTTACTAAAAATAACAAAAAAAACTACAAAATACAATAGACTGGATTAAATTTGTCAAAAAATCTAAATTTAATATAATAGTTAATATAAGTAATACTTTTCTGTCTCATATCAAAGGTCAATTTTATCTTATTCAAATAACACTATGAAGTGTCCTAAAATAGCCTAGTTACAAAGGTCTGATGGAAGGACTTGCCTATAGTTGAATTCTAAACTTGAATATGATCATAGATCATCCATATGTAATATAAATATCCTAAATAAAATATTTGACAACATCACATACATTGCTCTGCTTCTATAGTAAGCAGCCAAAGCACTTGTATTATATAAATCAGAAACAACGACGGTTCCACAGCACCCAGATTCGAGACCATATAGAAAAGTTATATTTCTACATTGACCGACCGGGAATCGAACCCGGGACCTCAGAAATCAGACTCACTAAATCCGGCATGCTCGCCTCTCGGCTATGGAGGTCGTCAATATAATCTATGATCATATTCAAGCGTACCCTCCGACTATACAAACGGGACAAGGCGCTAGGAGCCAGGCTAATATTACCACACAAATCCCAAATTCACTAACAATTGGGACATTTCACACAAGATACACCCTTACAACTCTAGTCATGGCTGATGCAAAAATAATTAAATTAAGAATTTTTAATCGCCACGCGATTTCATCTTGGAAGATGGCGTCAAGGGAGATTGGCAATTATAAAAAAATGAACCCAAAATTTTCCCCTGATGAAAAAGGGACAATGTTAGGTTATCGTACATAGTCGAAATTATACTCTTCAGCGTTTTTAATAAAATATATATTTCTGTTATATCTTGAAAAATTATGTAGCTAACATTGAAACACTGGTAGCTCATTTAACATTCGTTAATCGAAGGTTCAAATCTCAGTAAAAAATGAAGACTTTTCGGAATCTATCTACGGTTTTATACCACTTGTTTTGCTAACGTAGTAGCAGGAATCGAACCCGTGACAGTTAAATAAACAAATGCCAACGATATTTTGACACAGTCATGCGAGCCATTACGTTCGTTTAATCGCATTCGATTTCGCTTTCCCCTTATCAGCCTCGCAAACGTTTTTCATTACTTTCCCAGACGTCAAAACGACTCGTACCATGTACTATGTTTTCGTTAAAATCCCAGCGAAGTTGGAAAGTAGGTATTTCTCTTGCTAGTTCAAAAATTGCGCCTTTCGTGTAATGATATTAACTTAATCCTAACTTAAATAGCTTATTTTTGCATAAGGCTGAGGACCTTCGAGCACAAGTTTTCTTTTTTTTTTTTACTTTTTTGCACTAATTTAAAAAACAACTGGTGGATTTAATCCTAAAGGCATTTTCTGCCAGAATACCTTAGGTTCATGCAAAGGCTAGTTATGGGGGCGGTAAAAGATAAATATGACTTAATTGTATTCAGATTTTGATATTACTCAGCCTACCTACTCATTAATATCATTATTTGGCCAAAAGACGCAAGGACTATAATTTAAAATATAAAGAAAAAATGTGTATTAAAAAACAGTTTAAGTATTGCAAATAAGCATGTATGAATCACTTTTATTCGTCCCGTTTTAACTACTATTTACGAAATTACAACTAGCGGCACGGATCTTGAGCGCTGGGCAAAAGATGCGCAGAAGACCATTACGATTACGTGATTAGCTAATAGTCGCTTGACGCGCCAGTACCGCCGGCCGGGATTGATTGCTCGCCCCGCGCACACGCGTGTCTGATACGATAATCGTCTCGTAAGATGCGCAAAGCGATCCCCACTCTTTCCTCCAGCGCTCAAGATCCCTGCCGAGGATTGTACCAATGATCTAAATATGTATACTAAAACACGTTATATCAAGAACCAGATAAAAATCATAAGTTTATGTAGTAGTATATTTTTAGTACAGCTTAGTGCTCAGACTGTCCTATTTCTTAAAGTCTGTAAATCAAGAATATTTTCTGTAAAGAGTTCACTTTGTCTCTCATAATAAAATTAATTATTTCGTGTGCACTAAGCCTTATTCTAGGCTCGTAACAAGAACGCGTGTTTTCTAATTTGGTACACGAATTTATACAAACTTTTCACGTTTTCAAGACAACACTGCAATAAACGACCACATACTTAAGACTCTGTTATTGTCTGTCATGACGACATAACATAAATAAACCACAGATTTTTTTGTAAATTTGTAATTTGCTGCAAAAGTTGCTGACATAGCCCAACGGATTAGCAAGCTAAAGTGGCAGTGGGCGGGGCACATAGCACGTAGAACTGACTGCCGATGGGGCACAAAGGTTCTGGAATGGAGGCCACGTACCGGCATGCGCACCGTAGAACGTCCATCTACAAGTTGGATAAACGACCTGGTAAAGGTTGCAGGAAGCCGCTGGATGCGGGCCGCTTCCAACCGGCCAATCTGGAAGTCACTGAGGGAGGCCTATGTTCAGCAGTGGACGTCCTATGGCTGAAATAATGATGATGATGATGATGAAATACAAAAATGACATATGGATTGCATTTCATAATTCTAATAGTACTTATTATTCAGTATCAAAGTAATTTAAACTGAGTGGTAGTGTATTTCGCTAAAATTTATTAATAGTTCAGGAGACACATTTTTGAAACATTAGAAATGAATCTGGACTTCAAACACGTAAACAATTCGTGAATGAAATTCAATTCAATTATTGTTCATGATTTTACGTATTAATGAACCACTTGATTAATTTGAGTTGCTATTACATTAAAATCTTGTAACTATTTTTGTTTTACGCAGAAAATATTACAAAACCGCAAAGCAAGAATCCATTGATTTTAAAAACTGGTAATGCAACGCTAAAAACAAAAAGTTATTATGTCAAATATGTGCCAACCATATGTTTACTTGTCAATGTCATTCTTCCATACTTTCTACTAGTAAAAAAAGGAAAATCGAGTGGGTAGCAAAATTCACGAAGTGAATTTTCAAAAATAGTGATTTTAGGCATCCGCATGCGATTCTTTAGATTTCGTTTGAAGGTTGTAAAGAGCGCTGACCTTGCTGCCTCTTGACAAATCGTACTTTGCAAATTATTTAAAAACGAGAAGTTGTTTTATAAAAATGATATTTTTTTTCCGATAAGATTTCCATAAATGCTGATAATTATTATATAGGTTCGAAGTAGTTTTTGCGTGACAAGAACGGCAATTTTAATTCCTTACTTCTGGACCATGATAACTGGTGTGTTGTCAGTACATTCTTGGAGGCACACGAGTGCTCGCGTGGGCTACATGTGTAGCCCATTTTTAATACAGTTCACTAATCAATTCCAAAAGATGAAATTAAAAATACGTTGTTCATAGACTTACTTACTTCTTAAAAAATAATGTAAATCAGCAAAACTTAGAAGTCTTCAATAATGTTTACTTACCTAGGTACTTACTTTTCAACCGACTTCAAAAAAGGAGGAGGTTCTCAATTCGACTGTATGTTTTTTTTTTTTTTTTTTTTGTATATTTGTTACGCGATTACTCCGCCAATTATGAATCGATTTTAATGATTCTTTTTTTGTTTGGTAGATCATACTTCAGAGGTGGTCCCATATAAATTTTATCGAAATTGATTTAGAACTTTTTGAGAAAATCAACAAATATATACCCAGATAATATTTTGGTTGTGGTTCTTGTTACCTATCTTCGACAAATATGAGCCGATTTTGATGATTTTTGTTTTATTGAATAGCTTATACTTCAAAGATAATATGATAAAAGTTTGGAAAATAAAAATCACCCCTAAGGGTAGGAAAATAGGGGATGAAATCGGTGTTCAGCAGTTAGATTAGGATTTATCACTAAAAATAGATGAAATAAGTAAATTTTATTTAAAAAAATAAAACCGACTTCAAAACACTGAAATGCTAAAAATAATCCTAACACTTAAGTACCTAATCAGTTACTTTTGGAGTCGATGCAAACAAAAACATTGAATCTCTCATCGACTGGCACCGACTCCAAAAGTATCTGATTAGGTACTTAAGTGTTAGGATTATTTTTAGCATTTCAGTGTTTTGAAGTCGGTTTTATTTTTTTTAATAAAATTTACTTATTTTTAGTTACAATGTTTTTTTCTTTTTAAGAAAATCAGTACTTAAGTTTCTTCACATTCAAGACATTATTATAACCAGCCCTAAAACACGATATGATAAAGCGATATCTCGACACTAACTGTAAAAATATGATAGATATAGCTACCATGTTGAATGACGTCACATGTTATGATCGCTGTTTCAATAAAAATTCAACATGGCGGCTATATCTATCATATTTTTTGAGTCAGTGTCGATATATCGATATATCATATCGTGTTTAGTGGTCATGCTAAGGGGGCTGGGCTACTTATGTAGCCCGCGCGTGTACTTTAGTCTAGTATGAGGTAAAAAGAGAACTACAAAAAAGTATTTTGGCGTTATTTCTTTAGACAAGGACAAGTATTTAAAAAAATTGTGCCTACAATTAGGTCCTAAGGACACAGGGATTGTTTAGACGAAATCTCTTGAGCATAAACAGTGAGATTTCACCAGATAAGTATAGTAGACGCGAAAATACCTGGCGTCATCCCTAAGCCGGGGATTTAGTTGGCGGGGCGGATTTACACGGAGCGACTTAACGACACAATCTTTGAATTATGACACATAAATGATGGTTCGGTTACTTAGGAAATTACAAAATTGAAGTAACAAAAAGTTATGTGTGCAAACATTTAGACACATACACACGCACACCACTATGAAATAGGGTTGCTCTTAATAGTAGTTCTCCTCAAAACCGGGAAAAAATCTATAAAAGCAATACCTACCTATCTAGATTGTCATGGGTTCGGAGCGGATTGACATTGACATTGAGCACTACGGAGCTGTCAGGCGTCCGGAGCCTTCTGTGGCTCTAATTTTGTTGCTTCAAATATTGCGCGTGGCTTACGTATCTGTGTCATTAATCTAAGTAATTACACAATATAAATTAATATTTTATAATGGGAAATGTTTGTGTGATAAGTACGAGAATTTGTACCTTAGTCATGGATGTTTATAAAAGTATTAACTAAGTGTGTTTATCCGTTATCTAGTCGCCATTGTCGCTTTGCTTAGTTTGGGGCTAGGTTATTATTATTGGTGTGATTGTGAAAACAATTTATTTATTTTATTTCCTTACTTTCTTTTATATGGCGATTCTACTTCCTAAATACATCAACTTTTATCAATAACATCGAAATAGCAGTAAAATATTGTCCTATTCAATAGCCGATTATTGGTTTTATTATAGAAAAATTTAAAAAGTTTTCTGAATCGACTCGAAACCAGCTTAACTCATAAAGCATGCGTAATCGAGACAATAGAAATTCCATTGTTGATGGTGTGTGTTTGACTTTAAGAAGCGGTTTTTTGTGATTTTGATGTTGGTCTGAAAGAAAAAGTTGCTGTATTTAGGCAATATAATTTCCTTCTAAAAGAAAGATAACTAATATTTTATTTTATAGATAGGTATAAAATACAAATAATGATATTTGTAGACGCTGGCACGTAATGAAATTAATGAGAAGAATGGGGTTTTACGATACAAAGTAATACGTATATTTAATGGATTTACAGTGATAGATTTAAGAGACGGCACGTGACATCAGATGTCATTCCATACTATGACAGAATAGCAACGAGGTCTAACTATCGCGTCGGCATCCATATTATTTTATAAACGAGGTCTTACTAACGCGTCGGCAACAATATTATTTAACGAATCAACAACAATCGGTCAGTGTAAAGACCGCAAAGAAAGCGCAAGTTAGGGAGATATGTATCTAACACATGTTGTACTGAGCGGGATAATCTCGGATCTTTGAATTGGCGAGGCAATGTTACGTAATAAGAATTTTGTTGTACATGCAAAGCTTGAACGCGGTTGACGTAAAACAAAAAGTATGGAGTTACTTTGGAATTACTTCTCGCCCTAACAGATCATATAGGTACATAGTAAAACTTAATTACGTTGATTTTAAAATGAATTTCTTCATCACTAAAGCATTGGGCACACAGCCGACGGGACTTGACGGCGACGGGACGCTAGCGCGACGCCAGTGTTTGTAATGTGCTGAAGTCTACAGAAAATCAAACACAGCGCCGTCGCCCGGCGCGACGTTGCCGTCCCGCCGGGCGTGCTTACAGACGGGCACGGCGCGCAACGCGCTGCCGTCAAGCATGAGTTAAGCCTTGACCACACAGCCGGCGGGATGTGACGGCGACGGGACGCTACCGCGACGCCAGTGTTTGAAATGTACTGAAGTCTATAGAAGACGACACAGCACCGTCGCACTCGGCGTCGCCGTCCCGCCGGGCGTGCCTACAAAAGGGTGCGACGCGACGCGCTATCGTCTGGCGTAAGCGGGACAGTTAGATGTTGTGTTGCATGGTAATCGTAGTTAGTAGTCACGTAGCGTTCTGTATTTATTTATACAACTTTTAGTGATTTAATAATGGATAGAGGAAAAATCTAACGTCTTATTTATTAGGAACGTCAACGAAACCGTCACGCTCGCAGTGTGACGTGCACGCTGCGCTGCTGTCCGTCGCCGTCACACCCCTTATCTAGGCTAAAAAAATATCGAAAACATAGTCCGATAAATATCAGATTAAAAGATAGACGTATGCTGTCATGGACTTTTTTTTAGAACTTTTAGATGGGAACAATTGCGTAACTTTAGCCATTTACGCAGCGAACGCAACGGAAGCACTCAAAAGGAATATTTTATTCCGTTTTAGCAATATTTTTGATTGATACTTCACTCTGCTCCTATTGATCGTAACGTGATGTAATTTAGCCTAAAACTTTCCTTGATAAATGGACGTCCAACACAAAAATAATTTTCCAATTCGGACCGGTAAATCCTGACTAGCGCGTTCAACCAAACGAACTCTGCAACTTTAAGATTAAATTATTAGTATAGATTTCATATTAAATGATTTATTAAAATAGTAGCTTATTATGTTTGTATCTATCTAATTTTTGAATTGAGAACCTCCTTCTTTTTTTGAAGTTGGTTAAAAAGGAATGTAAGTCAAAATTGTATACAAAATTTGACAAGCAAAAAAACCGACCAGTTAAAGTCAAGTCTTTCATAAAAATATCAGTTTATAAAACTAACAAACTTTTAGAATATAAAGGTTTTTATTTTAAATTATTAATTAAAATGGTAGTATTTTTCTTTGTGCGTATCCAATTTTTAAATAAATTTAGTTACATAGAAATGTTTAGTATGTTTACGATTTCCGCCTAGTAAAAAAACGGACATAAAATTTAATTTCATGCTTCGAAAGAGCCATAGAATGTGTGTAAAATAAAAAAATATCGGGTCACTGTTGCGTAACGAGTTTATTTAATTTATATTTATATTTCACATTATTTGGATTAGTTCCGAGGAATGTGATAAACGTGATAACGTACGATAAAAAACACACATAGAAAATAAATGATTCGATAGCACTAACAATGTCTTCGCTGATATATTTTTTGGCTGCAATGAGATAAAAATGATTACTGCGAGTCTTCTGTGACAAAAATATCGACTTATCCAGATCGAATTAGAAATGAGGAACAAAGTCGAACAAAGTCACATAACCCAATGGATAAGCAAGCTAAAGTGGCAGTGGGTGGGGCACATAGCACGTAGAGTTGACGGCCGAGGGGGCAGAAATATTCTAGACTGGGGGCCACACGTACCGGCAAGCGCAGAGTAGGATACAAGGTGAACATATGAACTGGTAAAGGTTGCTGGAAGACACTGGATGCAAGCCGCTTGCAACCGGCCAATCTGGAAGTCACTGGCAGCCTATGTTCAGCAGTGGACTTCCTATGGCTGAAATGGTGATGATGGTAGACGTATACCATCACGGACATTTTTGTAGGCTTTTATAGTTGTACCATTCCGTAACGTTTGCAATGTAAGCGTAAGAAAAATTATTTTTACGACTTCTGAGCGGCTTCCTTACACGAAATAACTAAACCCTTCGCGTTCCGCTTACCCGTGGCAGACCGTAAAAACAATTGAAAACAATAGGGAAAATTTTACGTGGCACACAAATAAATAAAATACATTTATTATATTGTGGAATATGGAGTGTAAGGATGTTAGCTAGTAAGAAAGGTCCGAATGACTGATGTATTAAAGAGGAAGAAGGAAGATAATATGTATTTTTTTTGTTTTTAACAAAAGCATTTTTGATGGTTCATAAATAAACGAGAAGTTTGTTACTGAAGGATGTTATTTTTATTAAATCTCTTATTCCACAATAATATATAAATCTACCGATTTTTTTTATTATTATACCGATAAGTTGCTTAGTAAAACTAAGCGCACAAACGAACAGACGCGCATAGCGACTTAGTTGTATAGGTACTATGTATTTGGAGATTATAACCACTACTGATTACTGACTTAGCTTATAAATGTACCTACTGTGTAAGAAATACCTACTATTTAATTAACAGCTAGATTAGTGGTGCGCGTACCGGACTACGAACCCAGCAGTCGTAGGTTCGAATCCCGAAAGCTCTACGGCGATAGCCATCCAAAAGTACCCATTGTTTTGATGAATATTATTATCTATGTACATGTATAAACAGTTTTATAATAATTTTAAAGTAATCTATAAATATATTTCCTTGTTTCAGGTAAGTTACTACTTAAGTGAACTTGGAGAACATAGCGCAAATATACTTGTAGTAAGTCAAAATGTCTTAATAAATTCAGTTACATATTTTTTATTTATTGTATAACTAGCTTCCGCACGAGACTTCGCCCGCTTTACTTTAACCGTCAACGCAGCGCATGCAACGGAAGCTCTCGAAAGGGATATTTTTTTCCGTTTTTGAAAAATTCTATTAGTCGTAGCATGATTTTATAAAGCTCATATCCTTCCTCGATAAATGAAGTAACAAAAACAAAAAAAAAATACAATTCGAACCAGTAGTTCCTGAGATTAGCGCTTTCAACCAAACAAACAAACTTAACAGCTTTATAATATAGTATGGTATATATAAGGTGCTTCATAAATATCTGCAACGGCTGAAATGGGTAAAAGTATTGCTTATCTAGATTACAATAGTAAAGAAATTTTATGCCTAGAACATCATTAATTTTTTCATTTAAAAAAATATATTAAATAAAGATTAGGCTTTATTCTGTCTCAAACCGTCTACATTTGTCCAAAAATGCTAACGTTTCACATTATACCGCTCCCGCGCAGTGTCAAGGGCGGATGACGAAGTGTGTTATGCGATTTATTTACTGTCTTTTCGCAAATAATTAATTACCGATCCGGGGCACGTAATTCCTTCACTATCGTAATCTATATAAGCAATAGTTTTACCCATTTCAGCCGTTGCAGATATTTATGAAGCACCTTATATATAGTATAGCTATATAATATAATATAGTGTAGTAGTATATATTTCGACGACCTCCGTAGCCGAGAGGCGATTATACCGGACTTGGTGTCGCTATCTCTGAGGTCCCGGGTTCGATTCCCGGTCGGTCAATGTAAAAAAATAACTTTTCTGTATTGTCTCGGGTCTGGGTGTTGTGGTACCATCGTTGTTTTTCAGTAACACAAGTGCTTCAGCTACTTATCACAGGATCAGAGCAATGTATGTGATGTTGTCCAATATTTATTTATTTATTTATTTATATTTATAATATATATATATTAATAGACATATAAACAAGTAGCTACGAGTAGTAGAGTAAACTGTGAAGACAACTTGACTGACTGGACTTGACTTCAGAACCAGAATTGATGTTAAGGTAGGGATAAACAGGGCCACATCTTTGATTACGTTACAGTATTTGACCATTAAAACATGTAGGGCCTAACCGTAAGTTCTTAAAAAAGTAATACTTTAAGCCTTCGCGTTCCACTTACCCACGGCAGACCGGAAAAACAATGGAAAACGATAGGATTTTTTTTTAATGGCACGCGAAGGGTTAACCTTCTTTTAATGTTTTTCTTTAATTTAATGAACAGTATTTCGCCACACGAACCTCATTATCTGTAGCGGGACATAAAAGAAGGAGGCCCATGGTTCGGGAAGAAGCACCGTAATCATACTTGTGGTTGGTGCCGTAAGTGTACCTCCCCATTCTTAGGTTCTCCTTACAACGGCTGACCTGTCTTCGGAGCCTGTTTAAGGCTTTCGGCCAAGGCAGATCTTTGTCTGGTTAGGCTCTCTGACAGTGAGAGCAACGGTGTGAGGTACCTCTCTTTCTACCTTGTAATCCAGAATTGAGTAGCACTCTCGGTGATGCAACAGGTCTTTGATATGAAGCTTGAAGGTTTTTAAGCTGTTAAGAGCTTATTTTAGTTTTCTGTGTAGACTAGTTCATAGTTAAGCCCCAGGTATCACATTTTATTAAAATAACTAATATTGCTATGATACTACATAAAAATAAATGTTATCTTAGAGCTATATTTAATAAATACCTTTAAATATCAACTTCTGAAATATACTTCTCAGAATTAAAATAAAACGTTCTTAAAATATAAAGTTCTTGAGACTTGTAAACCATTTAGCATAGGTCCGCTTAAATACCCTATAATCCTAATCTTATACCATTCTACGGCCACACAATAGGTTCAATCCACTCAATGTACCTTGACACTCTTGTATAAACACCAGGAGCCATTTTCCTTCCACAATCCCTCCCAAATGATGTCACCCCCACCACTTTATGAATAGGAAAACTTTTGACGCAGTCTACTCTCTCCTCCATCACTTGTAATGGTCCTCCTGAATCTCCCTGACATGTATCACGACCTCCATGCTCGTAATCTCCTGCGCACAGCTGGTCTTCCACTATTCCTTTTGCCAAAACCTTCCTCCGAATCATAAACATCATAGTTCTATTACAAGTTGCATTCTCTATTATATCAACATCTACTTTCATCAGTGTCTGACTCCCAGACATATCACCAGATGTAGTCACTCCAAATCCAATTGCTGTTAAGTTCTTCTTATATTTAATATCATGTTCGGTTTCCAAACAAGCTATTCTTATGTCCCTGCTCAATATGAAGAAAGGTTCAGCTCTCATTAAGGCGATATCGTTATACTTGGATGGTGGCTTGTATTCTGGATGAGACACAATTTCAGCAACTTCTCTTTCCTGAGCCATTTCGTCGACTTCGTCAAACTCGAATGTAGCTGTTCCAACCCTCATAACGCTGGCTTTTCCACTGTAAGGATCTTCTCTACAATGAGCTGCTGTTAACACCCATTTTTCGCTGATGAGTGTTCCTCCACATTTCCAAGCCGGTACGTCTGTGATGTTGTGTCTAAAACCTATCAGTACCATGTGGGGATACAGAAGGAAATCTATGGGGACTCGGACTCTTGACATTGGGAACAGGACGTTGTGACACTCTAGCATGCTTTGACCGTAGTTTCTGCATGCTTGAAGTGCTTTTTCTCCGACGGAATTGGCTGTTGTCAACCAAATTAGAAGTAGAAGTGCGCGGGGCATATTCAAGACTGCATAGCTGTAGCCATGCGCGCGGGCATGCTGCCGCGTTATCACTGATTTGCCTCGACAATTTCATTTCGCTCAGCCATACCTAATCTAAACGTGACGAATCGAACCTGCTTAAGTAGACTTAATTTAGTGTTGATGTTGCTGTGCTTATTAGTGTTAGACGCATAATATTAAAGGTCCTATTAAAAGCCTGCCAGTCTTTTAAGTCATCAATGGTTCCGTACTACCTTATTTACTTATATTAATTAATTAAACATTAAACTAAATTATTAAACTATTAATTAAACATTGGACAACATCACATACATTGCTCTGATTCTGTGGTAAGTAGCCAAAGCACTTGTGTTACAGAAATCGGAAACAACGACGGTACCACAACACCCAGACCCGAGACAATATAGAAAAGTTATTTTTCTACATTGACCCGACCGGGATTCGAACCCGGAACCTCAGAGATAGCGACACCAAGTCCGGTATGCTCGCCTCTTGGCTACGGAGGTCGTCATATTCAGATTGAGATCCGAGCGGGCCGACTTACGTGACCAGTTTTGATTATTCGATGTTTTATTTATTATTGTACTCTCTGACTTTATATCTTGAGTAGATGTGCTCTATTCTCCCGGACATATTTTCTGATACCCAACAATAGACCGCTAAGAGCCATAGAAAAGCCTGAAATCTGTTTATTTATAACTGCCGGCCATTGTGTTCGATAAAACGTCTCTTTTTGACCAATCCTAACCCTGTGAAAGGCACCACTTTTTCCCATTTCGATCCGGACCCAAAGACCCACTATTTGCCAGCGGCAGCACAATACGGCAAACATCCAAAGGAAAGAATCCTCGGATTGGGTATGGAGTATCGAAAGAATGGATATGGCATGTTAAATTTAAAAACTGCCAACCTCGCACCAGAATGTTGGTCTTGTAAATACTTTATTGAAAAGAGGCTGACAGACAATAGTGGAGATAGACGAGACAAATTGTCTCGGAGAAGTGGTAGATTAAATATTGCTTTCCAAATATTGGTTTAGAATAACAGAAATAGCCTTTTTCATCAAGTGCCTTGAAACTCACCACAGAAAACAGTTTGCATTTGTGAATCTAATAAAAATAGGTATATTAAAAACTTATAGATAACCGGTCAGCTACTCAGAAACGTTCGAGCCTAAATAACGCCTTACTTCAAAGTGGATCTTATTTTGTATAAGTTATTCTGTACTTTATTTCTTAGACCTTAAGAGTTGTATTTATAATAAGTAGTTACTGCAGATGCTTCAAAATAAAATGAGACTGTATTTTTACGAACGCGTGTGATCGACACAAACAAAACTGCGCCTTAACGTTTGCAGTTAAGGCATACGTTAAAACTAAATTATTGATTGTTTTATAGTCCTTATATGGTAAGACGGTGCCAAATTTGAGTACTGTTTTATTAAGCGAGGCGTTATCTTGTTATAGTGTATTCTTGATCGAAGATTAAAATGTAAAGCTGCATAATGCCGTGTCCATTGTTTCGCAGATCGCGTCTATCGGCACAACAGTGCGCCAGCAATCAGGGCACATGTGGGTTCAAATACAGGTTTTAAAAGAGAAATATTTCCGCGTCCCACCCCTTTTGCTCCTTCGGACGCATATTAACAAATGCCACTTATTCTCGGCGATTTACTAAGTTATCGAATATGGAGTTTCTTGGAATTTCTAAGTATTTTAAGAACTAGCCGTGAATTCATGTGTGTAGATATCAGAAATAAGCTAAAGAGGAATAAATAATCAAACTACAGTAACACAAAAATGAAATACAAAATATACGATCACCAAAACTATACAGGGTGATTGTTATTTTAGCTATTAAAATGAACCATACAGCTTTCTGTACAAAATTGACATTTAACTCTACAATAAAGTATGCAGTAATTTTTTCGAGTTGCGACGTTGATCCCACAGTAAAAGCTGTTTACATAAATGACCAGAATATCCTAATAAAATAAATAAATAAATAAATTGTTTCCACAATCACACCAATTAGCTAGCCCCAAACTAAGCAAAGCTTGTACTATGGCGACTAGATAACGGATAAACATACTTAAATACTTTTATAACCATGACTAAGGTACAAATGCTTGTGTTCATCACATTAACATTTGCCCCTTGCGGGATTCGAACCCGCAACCGCTGGCTTTGTAGTCCGGTGCGTGACACCAGACGGTCGTCAAAATCAATCCTGTTACAGTAATTATTTCGTCTTACAATTATCAATACCTGATATCTTCTAATTCTGTTTAGCTATTGAAGCGTAATTTAGTGACAAACATACAAACTTTTACATTTGTAATATTAGTTACTAAACGTCAATAGCATTAATAGAAGTAGTAACTTGACTGATGGTAACAACGCAGCAGCAACAGCAGAAGGAAGAGCTTGCGAAACACGTCAGTTCGATTCCCAGCTGAGGCGGTCGAATTTATTTAAGTGTAGGTAGGGGAGACCGAGTTGACTATAAGGGTAGGCTTCCTCATAGTCGTCATGTCAGCCTATTGCAGCCCACTGCTGGACGTAAGCCTCCCCCAGAGAGCGCCAAAGAACATGATCTCCCGCTGTTTTCATTCAGCCATCTTCCTAAGGTCGTGGGTCCATCGAGCTGGGGGCGTCCTACACTACGTTTGCCGAGACGCGGTCTTCATTCGAGAACCCGTTTACTCTACCTTTCATAGGTTCTGCGACAGATGTGGCCCACTGCCGCTTTAGCTTGTTACATTTTTGGACTATGTCTTTTACTTTGGTCTGCTGCCGCATTCGTTTCGGACCTTTCCACAGTTCGCTGATTGACGTGATGTCAGTGGGCCAGTTTTACTGTCAAAAACTTAATAATATAAAATAAATTATTTAACTAGATGCAAAAGCCGTTTCATCTTCACCCTCAGTCACCTTACTGGTCATGCGGTATTACATTTCTTGCGGTCAGTTAAATGACGCCTTTCAAATAAAAGTCAAATAAGTCTAGTTGACAGTTACTCAACCTACCCCTATATTCAACTATCCCGGTTAAAAGACTAAAATGTTGATAATTACTTAATAAGTAATCTCTATAAATTGTTATCGATGTAAACTTATTGTTACGGAATAAAACATTTTTGATTTTCATTTTGATTATTTTCGCTAATATTATCACCACTCTAGTCTTTAGATACAACAGAATCATAATCATAATTTTTAATCTTTTCTAATCTTTCAGATTAGTATAATAATTATTTATTTCAAACTAGTTTTACTTATCCAGCTATAGACAATATCATGCAAACATGTTAAAGGGTACAGGTAGGTATTAAACAAATAATATTCTGTACAAATCAAATTAAAAATGCGTAACAAAATAACAATAGTAATAATTGCAAACGACAAGTAAGTGCTTATAATCTAAGAGCTCCTGGACTGGCTAGAATACACGTTCGATTAGCCATTTATGCAGTGCTACCCTGAAACCAGTACAAGGCTTGTCTTTTATAATCATCATCAATTCAGCCATAGGACGTCCACTGTTGAACATAGGGCTCCCCCAGGGACTTCCAGATCGGCCAGTTGGAAGCGGCCCGCATCCAGCGGCTTCCTGCACCTTTACTTCTAAAATACTCAATAATAATCGTTTATTTTGTACATAGGCTTTCTTCCGGGCACTTATACACGTCCCAAAATATAGCTTAGTCCTACCACCGATTCGGGACTACATATTGGCTGGTGATGAGAAGAAACGGCGCAACAAACTCAGTCACTATATTATGTGGTATCTTATTATGTGTATATTTTGTGGTATATTTATTATTATGTGGTATATTTTGAAATACATATAATACCAGTTTTTTTTTTAAATCGAGCGCATGTTGGAATTAAATTAATGACCAACTTGTTACAGTCCCTAGGGTTTCTAGAAACTATGTCCTTAGCACTTTTGAAGTAATGTTGGTTTAACAACACTAAAATAACTACAAAAACATACAACGTCACACATTTGAAACACAAGTACTCGTAGTTAAAACAAAAGCAATTATTGCCCACTATAATATTATGAAGTGAAAAATAAAAATTCTTAAGACGTTGCGCAATCTGATCGTTCCGCGCAAACTTTAATCAAGAGGGCTACGTGAGGACTGATAAACTATGTACCTCCCAATTGGCTGCCTCCCAATAGTATACACATATTCAGTAGGTTTCTCTTTATTTATTTCTATTTATTTATTTTGACGACCTCCGTAGTCGAGAGGCGAGTATACCGGACTTGGTGTCGCTATCTCTGAGGTTCTGGGTTCGATTCCCGGTCGGGTCAATGTAGAAAATTCACTTTTCTATATTGCCTCGAGTCTGGGTGTTGTGGTACCATCTTTGTTTCTGATTTCTGTAACACAAGTGCTTTGGCTACTTACCACAGGATCAGAGCAATGTTTGTGATCTTGTCCAATATCACTGTTAGTCTCGAAATTTCCTTGCACATATTAAGTAGTATATTAAGCATGTTAAGTGTATGTATGTATGCCACTGAGCTACAATCACCTCTAAAAAGATACTCAAATTGTTTCCAAGCACACCCAGACTCTAGTCAATTTAGAAAAAACATAATGTTTTTTAAATTCCCGGGTCGAATTTCATTTTCCGGGCAAACTGGGTCGTAATGCTCGTTTAAGCGATGCTACTGCATGTTTCTGTATTGTTGAGGTTTAAGCTTCTAAACAGGTAATTCTTTGCCGGATAGATTTAAGGAGAGCTAACTTGCTCTTTTATTCCGTAATGTTTTGTTTTAAACTTGTAAAAAAACTAAAGTTTTAAAAATCTATACAGGGTGTAACGAAAAGGTAAAATAAAACTTTAAGGGGTTATTCTACGGCTAAATTACATAAACTTTTTCTATGGGACCAACATCAAAATCTCAAAAAAAAAATTGACGTTTCCATACAAACTGATGCCAGCTGGTCGCGTTTTAGTATAGGAAAGTGTTTTTTTTTTGCGATTTCGATGTCGGTCCCATAGAAAAAGTTGATGTACTTTAGCCGTAGAATAACCCCTTACAGTTTTATTTCACCTTTTCGTTACACCCTGTATTTTTAAGTGCAAAATACTTCAACTGAGACAACTTTGCCCAAGAAACTTAATGCCTATCTCAACATAATTTTGTTGGTTTACGTTTTCTGTACGCGTTTTTGTTATGATAGTTTAGTAGATACATTAACAAAATTAATTTCAGATAGGTTTCTTTCATCACGCATTGCTGCTGCATGGGCCAAATGGCGAGAGGTGACTGGTGTCATTTGTGACCCCAGGATGCCGGTTAAGCTAATCTATAAGTCCATCATTAGGCCTGTCCTTTTATATGGCAGCTAAGCATGATTGCGTCCCAAATTTTTTAGGGCGTTTTTTTTTTAATTTAAATAATAGAATCTTTGATTTTTTCAAATAGCAACATAAGGGTTATTGTATTGACATGATTTCAAATTTTTACAGACGAAATATGAAATCAAGTTTCAAATCAATAGGCTATTCAAATAAGTCGATAAATAACAAAGGGAACGCTGCAACCGACATCAGTTATACAGGGTGGGTCTTAACGGGAGAAATTTTTATGTATTTGTAGAATTTCTGTAGTAATAGTAGTGAAAAATAATTTTGTTGGTTAAGGGTGTGGATGCATGTATGAGTCCAGTTATGCCGGATCGTTTTTCTTTTAGAAGGTCCTATTAGCTAACTTTGCTGCAAAATTTACTATAAAAAACTACATTGAAATCTCAAATAGGGGGTATTAATTACAGAAAATTGCAACGTAAGGTTCGTAAGAAAATGTTTTTTTTAAACATTACAAGGCAGTGCCCCTTCTTCTTCTGGTGACGATGGCAATTATCAAAATTTTTTGTTGGCCAGTATTCCGCCACACGAAACGCACTATTGGTGGCGCGTACAGGTCTTCGCGTGTGCAGCCGTCCGAACACGGTACACTTCGGACATGATAGAAGGTGGCCCATGGTCCAGGGGAGGAGCACCGCAGGCACACTTGCCGTTGGTGCCGTCAATGTAGCCCCACTTTTTTAGATTTTCTCACATCGGCCGACCTGAGTTCGCAGCCTGTTCAAGGCTTTCCAGGTCGCCAATGGTACTTCCATCCTTAGGGAAGTCGATTAATAAATTAGACCTTAGATGAGTTGCGATCACCTAAACCCATTCTCAGGCTAAGGAAAGATATGATTACTAAGAATAATCTACTTATAAAGCCAATAAAGCATAATTTTAATTATCACTCCTTTTGTAGGGCCACCCTGTATAATAAACTATCGTTTCAGCCGTCTGTCTGTTCGGGGAAATGAGGTTTTTCAGATCCTCACAATGAATTTAATGAGATCCTCCTCAAACAACTTAGAGATGAAAGAATGAGAATTTTATGGCGTAATTGCGATTTTAAAGTAGGTAACCATGTTATAATACATGTAGTTTATTGAATTCCTATGTGTTGTAATAATGTGTTTAATATTTATTTATCTATACTAATATGATAAAGCTAAAGAGATTGTTTGTTTGGTTGAGGCTAATCTCAAGAACTACTGATTCGAATTGTAAATTTTTCTTCTTTCTGTTAAGGCGAAGGGGAAGGCAAGTGACCTTGAGCATTTAGCGTCAACTCGCGCGACATCTATTGCGTGCAATGCTTCTCGCAGACTAAACATTCAGCGGCGGGCATGTAACGTCGCCTTTTCGTGGCGCACAAAAACGCCTGATTACTTAAGACTCGTGTTTGTTTATAAGAATAATGTTTATAAGAACACTATGAAATAGTATTTAGATACTACGAGCAAACTTAACTTATAAGTTACTTGATATATCAATTCCACATTTCATATCCAGTATTTTCGCCAGAAAACTTTCGCAAAAACACCTCCTCTCCGTGTATTCTCCTTACCCGTCCTCTTAAGGTGGACTCTGTAACCTATTTTGTGGTAATCAAATTTGTTTTAAGATAATGCAGTTTTTTTGCAATGCAATGCAGCAGGCGAAGCCGCGGGCGGAAGCTAGTTTATAAAATATACTGTTAAGTTAAAATCAAAATCGTCTTCTAAGATTTGAATATAGTTAGTTACTTCACATGTAAGTGTAACTCTTAGTTAACTGACTAATAAGTTAATAAAAGCTCGTTAAAAATAACAACACTATCTTGTTCTGGAAAAGGTGACTGGAAATATTGCGACTTATGAAGACTTCGGTGGTGCAATGTCCAAAATGTCTGCTCATCACTTAGATGTCCTGGATTTAAATCCCAGTGAGGATAAAAGTATTCATTTAACCTACCTATATAGAAGAATCTGATCTATTTATCGATATTCAATTATATTGAGAAATTTATTCAATTAGTATAAATATTAACAAAATCAAAACATAAACTAACTTAAAAGCTAAACCTAAAAAAAGAAAGAAAATACAATGTAAATTAAAAAAGAGATATTTGCACGTAATCTGATATTCTATTTATAGGGGGGGAAAACCCTATAAATAAAATAACTGATTGAGTTCGCTATCTTGGGGTAAGGTGCCCAAAAGGCTGGCCAGGTTGCCACGCTGAATAGCTAAGCTAATGCGTCGGCATAAGTATTGGCCAGCCTTTGTATCGTGGGATATCTCAGCTAATCGCTTAGACATCTCACGATAAAGTTTGTGGGCACTTGGTCCCCACGGGCCCAAACCCACCTACCTATATTCAAATTGGTCCGTCCGTACTACCGTCTACTTATATTAGTTTTTAATATTAGTGATATGTGTCTATAAACATTTATTACTTTTTAACTTTCGCGTTGCGTAATTCATAGAATAGAACGGGATTAATAGGTACATTTTATATTTTTAACCCGGTCAAAACATCAGGCAAATATAAGGTAAAACATAATACCGTTTAAGTGTATTAAATCAATGTATTTATTCATTTTCAACCGACTTCAAAAAAGGAGGAGGTTCTCAATTCGACTGTATGTTTTTTTTTTTTGTATGTATGTTACGCGATTACTCCGCCAATTATGAATCGATTTTAATAATTCTTTTTTTGTTTGGTAGATCATACTTCAGAGGTGGTCCCATATAAATTTTATCGAAATTGATTTAGAACTTTTTGAGAAAATCAACAAATATATACCCAGATAATATTTTGGTTGTGGTTCTTGTTACCTATCTTCGACAAATATGAGCCGATTTTGATTATTTTTGTTTTATTGAATAGCTTATACTTTAAAGATGCTATGATAAAAGTTCGCAAAATAAAAATCACCCCTAAGGGCAGGAAAATAGGAGATGAAATCGGTGTTCAGCACTTAGATTTATCACTAAAAATAGATGAAATAAGTAAATTTTATTTTTAAAAAAAAACCGACTTCAAAACACTAAAATGCTAAAAATAATCCTAACACTTAAGTACCTAATCAGTTACTTTTGGAGTCGGTGCAAACACAAATTGAATCTCTCATCGGCTGGCACCGACTCCAAAAGTAACTGATTAGGTACTTAAGTGTTAGGATTATTTCTAGCATTTTAGTGTTTTGAAGTCGGTTTTATTTTTTTTAATAAAATTTACTTATAATAAGATCATTTCTTCTGTAAATACTCAAATTCATGTATAGAAAATTCTGAATTTCGAAAACCACCTTTAATTTAACTTGTACTTTTTACCACCCTGTATAGTAAATAAAGTAGAAAACTTGAAAATACCCTTCAGGTAGTTAATATTCGTCAAACTTTATTCATCAAAAACTAACAGTTGTTCAAACAGATGTCGCCACTTCAACTTTCATAATATTACTCCGAAACCCTTTTGACAGATTAACTTGGTCATCCATAGACAAAAGCATAAACCATAGTGAAATAAAAAATGAAAAATGTCTATCTAATACACTGCACGCGAAACTCAACTTTAAAACTAATGATGTAAAGTTAAAAACAATATTTGTGACTTTCATAGTCGCATCTGGGATTCGGTTGTACTATATACCTCACCACTGCATAGACCTCTGTTGTAATGCGAAATCCATGAAGACGGAGTCCAAGTTTACTGGTCATAGTGGAAAGATGTCCAATTTAACAGAGCTCTATTACAGTTTAGTGCAGTCGTTAGGAGAGGTCAAAGTTATTTGGTAGGTAGTATAGAAGCATTAGGCATTTCGCCAAATGTCTTGCACGACTGTAAACTTAATAGCTTTGTGGTACCGACAGCATAATGACCGTAACATGACATTAAACTAGTATTATTGCACTTCACTTGTTGATATCGGATAACTTTAAAACTGACAGTCTTAGTCATACGATAACTAACTTTAAGAAAGCCTTTATGCAAAGATTTTTGACGCTGTGTCTATTTACACCTTTATATTTAACAAAACATTGTGTTCTTAAACGCTATGAATGAATGAATAATCTTATTTTTTAAGTAACAATGACTCATGTTGTTAGTAGATCTCATAAACTATGTTAGTAAAAATAATTTAGATTTAGAGCTAATCAACAGATTAAGCTGTTACTTAAATACTTGTCAAATAAAACAACTATTGTACTCGTACCTCTCTTAAAAAATTATAGTCATTATTGTTGTGTTATTTAATTTTGTTTAAAAAATAAATATCAACAAAATGGCGTCCATCTAACAAGAGTTTTATTCTCTTTCTGTCAATGTCAAACATATTTTTTAAATTTGACATTCGGCAAGATTAACTCACAAACAGCCAGACTCCTACTGAACCAGAAATCCTACTAAAAAAAACTTAACTAACAATGTTTAAGTAGCGGTTATGAATACAAAAAAAAAACTGGTTAAGGCTTAAGTTGTTACTTAGATAATGCTTAACAAGTTAATAGTAACAACAAATGTTCTTGGAAAGTCTGTTTTAGTACTGACTGACAAAAAATGTGTTAAAAATTCAGTTCGAAAGCTTTGTGCAAATATTGGACCGATTCGTCAAATAATTTTTATTTAACAACATCAAACGAACCATTAAATTATAACAGTGAACGTAAAAAGAATTTCCTTATTATTTAATTTCAACAAGTCTCTGTCAATATCGTCTGTTGAAACATTTTCAAATATTTATCGAGAAAAAATCGAAAAAATCTTAATAATGTCCATTTATTCGATCAGGAAATAAATTCTCACAAAATTTTGTGTTTTTCTACGAAGGATTCTAAATGTTAGCTGATCAGATATTCATGGCGGGACCGGAGCTAGGGATTAGAAATAAACATAGTTTATTATCGATAAAATAATTTGATCCTATTAGAAAAAATAAACTATTTATAACACCATTGAACTATAATTAAAGAACACAACCGTAACCGTATTAATTAATTTGATTATCTCTTATATCGCTAAACTTTATTTAATTATAAACAATGCTATGTAAATTTATTTTAATGGTGTCATTATTTATTTAAAACCAAATTTAATTATTACATTATAAAGTTAGCACGATTATTTTCGTCTCTTAAATTAGTTTGTAAGGTATAAGTAACTACTTTTATGACACAATTTAAAGCGAATATTAATAATAATTTGTTTCAACAATTACACTAATTATCTAGCCCTAAATTAAGCCTAAAGCTGGGGGGCTATGGCTACTAGTTAACGGATAGACATACTTAAATACTTTTGTAAACATCCATGACTTAGGTACAAATGCTAGTGCTCATCACCCAAGCATTTGCCCCCTTGCATGATTCAAACTTTGTAGTCCGGAGCGCGAACCACTAACCCAGACGGATGTCAAGAACGGAAACCACTACACCAGACGGTCGTCAAAATAATAATCGATAATTATGTTCTATCGATATTCCAAAATTTATTTCTAAGGATAGTTGTCCGTCACTAGTCATAGCTGTTATCTTATAAAGTAGGTCAAGTGTACGGCTTTATATGCCTACAGTACTGTTTGAATTGTACAAACTGCGTTTTGCAGACGATACTTAGATGTTAGCCCGGTAAACTGTAGACTAGTGATGCAATATATAAGGTGCTTCATAAATATCTGCAACGGCTGAAATGGGTAAAAGTGTTGCTTATATAATTCAATTCAAATTCAAATCTTTATCCACAGCAAAATACATATTGCGTTGAACATCTTACAAAAAATAATATCTCAAATTTTTCTCAACAAAATCAAACATCATAACTTATTGAAAATGTCACAATTTATGTTAATAATGTAATTGCAAAAAAAAAAAAAACAATTGAAGTATTCGAAATTAAGTACTAAGTATTATTGATTAATTACAAATTATGTCAAATGCACTGAAAAATCATAAATCGTCAAAAACAAAGTATATTCAAAAATAACTATCTATCTACTTGGTCCATCCTCAAGGTATTCCACCACAGAATAATAACATTTTCTTAAGAGAAATGACTTTAGTTTTCCTTTAAAAACCGATAATTTGTTGATGGACTTCAGTTCTATCGGGAGTCTATTAAACAGACGCGCTGCCTGGTAGCAAGCACTCTGTTTAAAAATATTCAATTTTGGGCCGTCTGTGTTACCTCTAATGGGAATATCTTTCCTCCTGGTTTTAAGTCTTCTTTCTCTCTCCAGGGGTGTCTCTACTTTGTCCGGGTGTTTAATTATGTCACATAGAGTAACTAATATATATAGGCATGGAACCGTAAGAACCCCCAGCCCGATAAAATAATTCCTACAGGACTGTAATTGGGATAGACGAAAAATTATCCCTCACTTCAGTCAATCATATCAATTCAATCAATCGAGTCAATAAAAATTCCCAAAAACTTAACATTTTTTACTGTTGCAATGTTAGTGTTATTCAATGTGCATTTTACAGTATCGATATTTCTAGATGTTGATTCGAATAACATTACATTAGTTTTATGGATATTGACGGCTAAGTCGTTAATACAAAACCACGTCGAAAAAGCCGACAACGCCTTATTAACCTTAATATTTAGTTCTGGTAAAGTATCTGCTGTAATTACAGCGTTTGTGTCGTCCGCAAAAATTATTGGTTTGACATTTTGCAACTCTATATTTATAAAATCAAATAGGTCGTTTATAAATGTTATAAAGAACAAAAATTAAAAAATAAATAAAATCAAAAATAAAATCAAAATCAATTTATTTCAGACAGAGTCCATATAAGTGACATAAGAGGCATTCAAATTCAGATCAATATACTATAACTAACTAGCTACAACAATTCAGATTTAGATTTAGACAAAGGACCCAGAATAGAACCCTGAGGAACACCTTTTTTATGGTAACCATTTCCGATTTATAGGTGAACTCCTCACAGCCACTGAAAGATTTCAGCTCAACATACTGTTTCCTGTTTGTCAAGTAGCTTCTTAATAGGCCCAGTTGTTTATGTCTCACACCATAATGAGCTAGTTTATTTAACAAGACATCGTGATTTATACTGTCAAAAGCCGAACTCAAATCCAAAAAAATACCCGCCACTTTTTTTCGTTTGTTTAAGTTTGTCACCGTTTCATCTATTAGGGTATCTATTGCTTCTATGGCACCTATATTCTTTTGATAACCAAACTGTCTCATATTTAGAACATTATTTCCAGTGAAATGGTCTAATAGCCTCACTTTAATTAGTTTTTCGATAATGATTAAATCGGATCGGTAAACTAATTAATTATTTGCGAAAAGACAGTAAATAAATGATTACTTGCTTCAATTTGCATAACACACTTCGTCATCCGCCCTTGACACTGCGCGGGAGCGGTATAATGTGTAATGTTAGTATTTTTGGACAGATGTGGACGGTTTGAGACAGAATAAAGCCTAATCTTTATTTAATATAATTTTTTTAATGAAAAAATTAATGATGTTCTGGACATAAAATTTCTTTACTATCGTAATCTATATAAGGAATACTTTTACCCATTTCAGTCGTTGCAGATATTTATGAAGCACCTTATATACAGTGTGACCCAAGAAAGTAATGTAGAATCTAAGTACAGAACACCCGAATGACTCCCATGTGTGTTTGTGCTGGGACACACACATACACACACATAACCAAGACCTGAGTGCGCGCTTGCTACTTCTACCTTTTAAGGTAAATTACATTGGCAGCTTAAGGCGCCTAAGGTTGAGCGATGAATAGACAAAGGTGCTGGTTGGATGAAAGAGAATAGCCGATGATTGGGCTCAGTGGCTTGCTGCGGGAGAGGCCTATGTCCAGCATTGGACTGACATGGGCTGATTATGATGATGATGACATTTTAAAGCTATCTGTGTGAAATGGTGCGCTTCACCGAGTGATGGGCTACTAACTACTAATGACGACCTCCGTAGCAGAGAGGCGAGCATACCGGACTTTGGTGTCGCTATCTCTGAGGTTCCGGGTTCGATTCCCGGTCGGGTCAATGTAGAAAAATAACTTTTCTATATTGTCTCGGGTCTGGGTGTTGTGGTACCGTCGTTGTTTCTGATTTCTATAACACAAGTGCTTTGGCTACTTACTACAGGATCAGAGCAATGTATGTGATGTTGTCAAATATTTAAAAAAAAAAAAAACTACTAACTAAGTATCTTTTTCTATATTTATGTTTTATTATTAATTAAGGTCTTAATAATGTATTTGGTTTTTATATTAATCTTAAGTATGTAATTTAGTACTAATATTTGCCTACTTAGAGGCGAAAACTATAAGCTTGTTGAATATCTGTTGTCGTAATTTTATATTATTTAATTTACAAGCTGTTTTTTTCCAATAAAATAAAATAAAACTGTCGTTTTGCTTTTCGAGTTGTTTTTTGTCGTTTCATGGTTTGTCACTCGAGTCACTCGAGTCGCATCACTAGGGGCGTCTCTCAGCACACCCAGATCCAAGTCAATTTAGAAAAATCTGTTTTCCAAATCTTCCCGATCCGGGAATCGATCCCGGAACCTATAACTACCTCACAAGTCTGATTAGATCCTCAACAATGTTGCAGTTTACGTTTCTATTATCATCCCAATGTAATTAATTCAGTAACAAATCTCCACTGTAACCCCAAATTTGAGCCAAGTCCGAAGTTTCTGCAACTGAACCGAATTTCGGTTAGAATTTACATGACAATACCGCGTTCCATACTAGTTTTGTCCCCCGAGTTCTGTCGACTCGGTGTTTATCCGGCTATCTGGATGTTTTCGGCAAATAGATATCGCGGCTGCGTAGTAAATGAGACTAAGTTTATTTTTATTGGAGCCTTTTTAGGGCAGTTGACGCGAAAAGGTCGCAATAAAGCTTTTGTGTGACTCTAAAAATAAAAATAAGGTTTGCTTAGTGTTCGCAATATGTACAGACAACAGCTCGCCAATCTACAACAAAACGTCAAAGTTTATTGATCTCTTCAATTAATATTGATCTCTACGTGACGGACTTAAAGTAGAAAATCAGATCAATGACCGTTAACTCTTTGGGTAGGTTGACCTGCCGTTGTACTTCTATAGTCTTATCATCATTCGTAATTTCAGCCATAGGAATTCCACTGCTGAACACAGGCCTCCCACAGTGACCTATCATCGGGGGGAATTGTCAATACTCGCCACGCTTGGCAGGCGGGTTTTTTTTTTTTATGGATGGACCTATCGCTGAGTGCCTTTGAGGAAGACATTCGTCAGCTTAACCCGGGCAGTTGTGGCGTGCGCTGAAGGCGCACAGCCTAGGTCCGCCCCGCTAGCGGTCGCCGCGACCCGGCCGAGTGTGAGGCTCAGACTCGTACGTGTCGAGCCCCATACTAGCAGGCGTGATCGGGCCAATGTGGAGTGCAAAAGGCACCCTACCAAGCGGCGAACCCGCTAGTGGTGGCGCCGACGGGACCGGAACTGCCGAAACAGGCCGGACCGCTGTCGGGCTCCTTTCTAGCGGGCCCGATCTGGGGGTGAGTCGGACTCTGGCAGGCGGGTTGGCGAGCGCAGTTTTTTATAAGATTTCGCACGCAGACGCTGCTGCCCCTCTTGTGCTACAGGAATGGGCTAGTTTCATGAAAAAAACGAATTAGTGCGTCAGTTGGATTAACAGAAAATATTGGACATGTTTTTTTTTTCTCATTCAAACAAAAATTGATGAAGATATACCCCCCTTAAAGTTCCGCGTAACGTCACGCCTTGCGACAATTTTTAGCAAGGCGTGACGTCACGTGCTCACTTTGATGCACTTTATCTTCGTCATTTTTTGTTTGATTGGCAAAAGACAAAATATGGGTCCAATATTTTTTGATAATCTAAGTGACGGACTAAATAAAACAGTCTTTTTTTGACCCAGGAAACTAGCCTATTTGTACAAAAGTTTAATATTCCCTGCTTTGATATTGTGAACATTAAAAGCAGGACTAACACTACTTCAACGATAGTGGCACCTGCACCAGCAAAAAACTATTTATTTATTAATTTAAACTTTATTGCACAAAATAAAATCGTACAAAAGGTGGACTTAATGCCATGTGGCATTCTCTACCAGACCGACCATAAGGCTAAACAGAGATATCGCAACAAGAAAATAGAACAACTATATCGCAGAACTAATGATCGTACTGCGACATTTCTTAGGCTTGTCTTCTTATTCTTCTTCATCTATACGGTCAATCCCGGTTGCGTCCATAGTCATTGCTTTGGAGCCCAGCCTGCCTAGCATGAGCACGAAAAACACGATATGATATGAAATGATATAGCAAAATATCGACACCAACTTTAAAAATATGATAGATATAGCCGCTATTTTAAATTTTTATCGAAACAGCGATCTTAATATGTGACGGCGATTCAACATGGCGGCTATATCTATCATATTTTTACAGTTGGTGTCGATATTTCACTTTATCATATCATATCATATCGTGTTTTAGTGCTCATGCTAGGCAGGCAGGGTCCGTTTTCCTTGATTTACTCCTCTACTTCGCAACGTCTAGAGCGTCTCTAGTTGTGAGATCATCCGATCACAAGATCCAATTTCTTAGGCTGTGTCGGCTTCAATTTGTACAAAAGTTTAATATTCCCTGCTTTGATATTGTGAATATTAAGAGCAGGCCTAACAGGACTCCATCGGCAGTGGCACCTGCACCAGCAAAAAAACTATATCGCAGAACCAATGATCCTACTGCGACATTCATTAGGCTGTGTACAACTTGTGTTATATCTCAAAACTTGATTAAACCAACATCATAAGGAAATTTCATTATTATGGCAGGAATCTATTGTACTTGAAAGGTTTTCCCCCAAAATATTTGGGACAATTGGGCCGTGACCCAGAATGCTGGCCCCATTGGGTATTGTTATGGGAATAGTTCTGTAAGACGGTAAAAAGGTGTGGAGTTTTCCATTTTGCTATTTATTTTGTATTGTCATGGTATTACTGACTTGCCTTCTTCGCTGGCTCAGCGACCCGAAGTAGATTGTGGCCTCCGTCATCAAGTCTCGTCACTTGTCCCTATCTCGTACCAGTAGATCCTATGAAAATATTTCCTTCATTTGAACGTAAAAACCTAATAATTTGAAAAACCATTTACTTGTGTTAATTCTTTGACAAAATATGAACATTTGAAACTAGCCGGGTAAAAACACGACCGTTTTTAATTGTCAAATGTCATTCGACCTATTAACGTACTATTGACGATTCGTGTATTCCGCAATCCGTTGTCGACTTTTTGACGTTAGACCTTTTAGTCGTCGGCGTAATGAGCCAAACCCACCATGCGGCTAGTCTTCGGCTTCGGTTGTGTTAAGGCTTCTACGAGCTGCACCGGTTGCAGCAGCTTGCCGCATCTTCTCTAACGGCAGGCCGCGAACGTGAATAGACAAATTTATAGTTGCAAAAAATATATATTAGGATGAACTTTAAACCGAATCCACAAAATAAAGTACAAAAGAAAAAAATATTTAAACATCGGTTTTTCTATAACAAATTCTTTATTTGTATATTTATTCTTACATAAAACGAATTCACCATTTTTTTTATCCATTTTCGTAAATTTAGTTGTTAAAAATAGTTTTTTTAAACAAAATTTTAAGATTTTATTAAGGTACTGACAGACATGCTCATAAAAGAGCATGCTTAAAGCAAGCTTATTAGTGGCATGCTCATGTCACTGTTCACATATATATTATAAGTTGGTCCCGGCTCATATAGCTTGATACTAGGTCGTGAAGCCTACTCAGAGGCCTTCGGGAGGCTTAATAACATCTGACAAAAAGGTTTAGTAACTGCCAAGCGGCCTTAAAACCAAATGTTAACCAATGCGTACTGGGCCCGCGTGGCGGAGTATGACCCAAACCACCACATAGTTGTGAAAGGCCTGTGTCCTGCAGTGGGACGTATGCATACTTTACTTTTATACCTTATTGTAAAGAACCACTCATTTTATTATATTTTCATGCATAGATTCCATTTTGTCCGATAGCTTGCGATTAAATGGCACGTGTGAAGAGCTGTTTGGTTTGAGCATGCTTATTTCAAAAATAAGCATGCTTATTAATGGCAAGGCGTGTTCATTTGCCATTAGGTAGCAATTGCTACCTAGTGGCATGCTTTTTGGCAACTAATGAGCTCTTAGTACTGGAAAGCCGTAAATTCGCAAGGGTATACATATAATTCAAGCGGACATAGTGGTAGAATAAAATCCTTAGAAGTTTTTTTCTAGGTACTCTGCACGTAAGTATAGGGATGATGTTTTTAACCCCCGAGGAAAAAGAGGGGTGTTATAAGTTTAACGTGTGTATCTGTGTATCCGTGTGTGGCATCGTAGCTCCTAAATAAATGGACCAATTTGATGTAGTTTTCTTTGTTTTAAATCTGATATTTCAGAGATGGATCGTAGCTATAAATTATGAAGATATGTTCAGCCGTTTTAAAATTATCAGCTCATTTTCTACTTAACAAACTTGACTTGTTTGAACTTATAAGAATGGTTTCAATAAGTCGGTGTTAGATAAAAGATAATCGAAGCCTTAAGCTGATGCAGCACATTTTAAATTAATTAATTATTTTCTCGTTTATCGCATATATGAAATAGGTCGTTTTCAAACTTTTTCTAGTTCCATTTGCGTAATATTAAACTTGAAAGTGTAATATTTTGCTAAAATCAAGTGCCCCACACTTGACTTCACTTGTAAAAAAAACACGACAGTATAACAAAGTTAAAAGAAAAACCATCACCAAGTTACTAAAATAATTTGTAAAGGAAAATTACTTAGATGATGTTGTTAATTATGTAAAACTGGTTGTAAATATCGCATATTATGACGGGTAACCACGGAACCTTACATTGCGCGTGGCCCGACACGCACTTGCCCAGCTTTAAATAGTAGGTAGGTTTTGAGGGTGTTTGGCGTTTACTGATTACCTATGTACATATAATTGTTATGTCATCAAAACTAAAGGTATGTACCAAATTTTAAGTCAAGCGGTTAACAGGAAGGGGCTAAAATTTTAATTACTAGATTTGACCTTCCCTACTTCTTAACGTTCACGTCATTTTATCAAATAAAAATCTTTTCTAACATTTTTTAACTAAAAAGTCATGTTCAGTCAGCTATAAAAGCTTGGCTAAAAATTAGGTATTTTTAAATATTAAGATTAGGTATCCACTTTTACTTAATCCGTCCATCCATCTTTTTTTTGTGTTAAATAAATAAAATTTATTCTTATTTATTCCATCTCTCTCTCTAGTCTAGTAGTCACCGCTCAGTGTCCGTTTTCAGAATAATACATTTATTACGTCCTCTACCTACACATTACTGATTATAGAGACGAAGTTAATACAGTTCGTCTCTGTTCCAAAAATAAGTAACTGTCAATGAAAACAGACTTGAAAAGTTTTATAAAATAATTTATTGAAACCGCGTATTAATGAATAGAAAAAAAGCAATGCTTGCGTCAACTAACTGCGCACAGCGCCATCTAGCAACTATTTTCTAAGGCATTGAGTAGCGGCGCGGCAGAGAAAAAGTGCAAGTTTTAACAATGTCATTTAGTTAGTTTTTAGGCATCCTACAATGTTTTCCACTGTTGAACTGTTGGAAAATCTATTAACTTTTAATTTATTTTATTATTTTAGGTATACAAAACAGAAAATAATTAAATAAGCATCATTTCATCATCATTACAGCCACAGAACGTCCACTGGGGACCACATGTTGACACTCTGGCTGGGAGACTTGCTTCAGCTGCCTTTGCGGTTAGAAAAATTAGACATCTAACTGACGTTGTAACGGCAAGGCTGGTGTATTTCAGTTACTTTCATAGTATTATGTCTTATGGTCTTCTCTTGTGGGGTTCTGCTGCGGACATCGATACCATTTTTATTTTACAGAAAAGAGCTATTCGTGCTATATACAAACTTAGTCCGCGTGAATCCCTGAGAGATTTCTTTAAAGAAATTAACATACTCACTGTGGCCTCTCAATACATATTTGATAATATCATGTACGTACGCAAAAATTTAGATCTTTTTATAAAGAAAAGTGATATTCATTCATATAACACCAGAAACAAAAACAAACTTGTAGTCCCAAACTTTAGATTGGCCAAAACAAGTAATTCATTCTTGGGAAATTGTATTAAATTTTTCAATAATATACCTCACAATGTTACCAAACTTCCTATTAATAAATTTAAGTCACATGTCAAAACTACACTGATGTCTAAGGGGTATTATAAAATTCAAGACTATCTTGATGACAAGAATGTATGGTCAGTCCAGCCTGCACTAAACTGATGTACCTACCTGTTTATTTTGGTTTATATTTTTTGTGTGGCAGCTAGTGGTGACTGAGTTTGTTCCGGCGTTTCTTCTCAGCACTTGCCAGATTGTCTGTGTCTTGTCTCGAAGCGCTAGTAGGGCCCAAAAAATAAGGAGACATGTTCTGGCCCCCTAGGGGCCTATAATGTTGTTATTGACGTTCATAAGTGGCAATTTTGTCCTGAATTGAATAAATGATTTTTGACTTTGACTTTGACTTTGACTGCTGAACATAGGCCTCCCATGCATATGCGCAGCTGATCACGTGGTTTTAAGGAGTGTCCTGTTCTTTTGTACACTCTGTATAATAAAGTCTTTAGTTACACTATTTATAAGTCAAGAACGGCTTTACCGATTGTTCGACCGATCGTTGATTTGATGTTTTTGTCTCCGCTCCGAATAGCAGAATAAGTTATAAAACATAAAAAAATTGGTTACTAATATTGCAGGCAAAGAAAACACAAAAAAAAACTTTTCTAAGTATAGTGAATGACCAGTGCTCATATCTTGTTAGTTAAATATCGTTTAAAGGCAGTGAAGGAAATCAATTGATTAATTAATTACAAAGCAGTGTAATTGATTGTGTTTACGACAATGGCCCGTTGTAAACGTTCCAAATGATTATTGCCACTGAGTGATCAAAACAGCCAGTCAACGTTGCCGAGATTTAGGAAGACTTGATAGATCTCATTAAAAAAAAAATGGTCAGCCAGAGTCGAGCGCATTTAACATTTCGAACTAAATGTAAGATGACATGGTTGTTTCATACAAAGAAGCTTCCTTCTTTTGTTTAATTTTGTGAAAATCTGCGTTTGTGTACGTCTAAGGGTTTAAGTGGTACTTTAAAAAATCCTTTTGACAGATTTTTAAAAATATGAAAGTAGCACGTAAAACCTATTCTCGTTTTAAAATCGCTAAAAACTGTATTTAGATGGTTGGACAGATAGATAGGTACTTTTTATTGTACATCACACAAAAGAAACCATTCACAGAAAACAAACAATTTAGGCGGTCTTGTCGCTAGAAGCAATCTCTTCCAGACAACCTTCAGTTAGAGGACAGTTGAAATAAAACTTCACCCTTCACCGTCTTCCCCCGTTTTTAGTTTGTAAATTTTTGTGCTTTAATATTTTTTTGTTTTGAATCATTACAAAATACAAAAATTTACAAGCACTTAAAATAGTAATTAGATAATTAATTTACTGATTAATTAAATCCTTATAGTTGTGTTTCCTGCTTAGTCATTTCAATAAGTGTAATGACGTGTAATGAGATGTCCGTCCTTATTTGGCTACACCATTGCGCTTTGAAATTCTACACCATTTGGATTCAATTCCGTTGGTTTACCAATTAATTGGTTTTATCAGAGAATTACTGCGTGCTATTGTTTTTCAAAACGGCGACAGAAATGACGGGGCGTTTGATATGTATTGTTGTTTGGTTTTGGCGGATTTTAGTCGTGTGAACATTAAAGGTATGTCAGTATATGTATGTTAGCTTGACCTATTTAACATAATAAAAGAGCATTCAATCAAATCATGCCCTATTGTCCCATATTTGAAAAATTGATACATCAATTGACTTGAACATCGTATCTTGGCTTGTGCAGGAATCCCCGTATTGAAAAATAGTTTAAATGTTGAGTTTTTTAAATGCTATAATTTTAATATAAATATTATTACATTAAACTTAGCGACCAGTTATAATTTATTAATTTTAAACTTTAATGCTTACAACATCTATTCTGTTCATCATGCTTGTTTATGCCTTGTTTAACAAATAAAGTAAGAATTAAAAATATTAAGATGATCTGTTAAAGGTTGCAGACAGCCGCTAAATGCATGCTGCTTTCAACCGGCCAATCTGGACGACATTGGGAAGGCCTATGTTCAGCAGTGGGCGTTCTATGAGTGAAACATATATTTAAAAAAAAATGATTTTCTCTGTTAGGCTACTAGTTTGCTAGTAAAGAACGCTCCTTAGCATTAAGTCTGCTAATTGTTTCGTTATGAGTAATAAAGCGGAAATAAATAAGAGAAAATTGTATTCTATGTATGCTGTTTTTTTATTATTTGAACCGAAATAAAATAGCTACAGGGAAATGTTAAATGAAAAATTCATTTCACAATAAAAAAAAATTGCTTGTTTTTTCTGCTTATTGTGTATTAGATATTTTCGAACTGTTGATTAAAAGGCAATAATTTATTGTGACTTATAAAAGCATTCTTTGGCTACAAGCAGCAGTATGTTAATATTTTATCGTAGTAAAACCGTGGCCTGAAGTTCGGCGTAATAAAAAATTAAAAATAAATAAATAAAATATGTTTATTAAACAGATCACATTAGCTAAAATACAAACATTCTATGACTCCCACACTAGGCTAGGCCTGTCTCGTGGGGTCAAGCCGAATAGATTGCCAGAACAAACATAGTGGCCATTTGCCATGGTTACATAAAAATTAAAAAAATATATTATGTATAATATTTTGAAGCTAAACAGGATCAAATATTTGTTATTGTTAGTCAAAAGTCAAAGTCAAAAATCATTTATACAGTTTAGGACAGAAAACTGCCACTTATGAACGTCAATAATAACATTATTGGCCCATATGGGGCAGAACATGTCTCCTTATTTTTTGGGCCCTACTAGCGCTTCGAGACAAGACACAGACAATCTGGCGAGTGCTGAGAAGAAGTGTTGATGGCAAGTGTTGAGGAAGGAAGGCAAATAATGTAATCCACACTCATTATATCATTTTAAAGTATATTCTCTAGCCGTCCTTGTAGGTTTGCTCGCGTGTAATACAGCTTATGAATAGGATTTGAAAAAAATACTTATGTACAGACAACTGCAGGTCAACCTGCCCAAAAAGTTAAAGGTCATTGAACTGATTTTCAACTTCAAGTCCGAGATGTAGAGATCAATATCAATTGAGAAAATTTTTCGTTTTGTGGTTGGTTGACGTGCTGTTGTCTGTACTTTCCTAGGGTTTAGGGTTTCTTATCATTTCATAACAATCTGTTTTGCCGTGAAAGTCTCTAGGTTTAGCATTTAAAACTTAGTCCGGACAAGTCACACTGCTTCGGTATTTTAAATAGGCTAAGAAGCAGCAACAAATTAAGTCACTACTCATTAGTACATACCTCGAGTCTCTTCCGACTGAAGGCTTTAAATCGATGTCAATTTCATGTACAATGTCCTTCTTTTGTCTTATTGGTTTTATTTTTTAACACGATTTTTTTAGTTTGTTTATGTAACTAGCTAATATAATACCTAGGCAAATTGTTCCGGACGTTTTATAGTTTTATAGTGTGATTATTGTTAATTACTTTGTAAATAAAGATTGGCTATCATAACACTTAGATATAGGTACACAATCCAGCTGGTGTAAATATAGTATAGGTACTCACCCTCTAAAAGAGGTTAAGTTTATGTAAAATAGAGCTCGGCTCTCATTAAGGTACTGCCTTTTACGAGTAGATATCATGATACTATCACACTCACACTATAGCTTTCGCTCGCACCTCGCTCCGTCCTTGTCGTGACTCGGACCTCTCTTTCATAACGAAAACTACGCGCGGTAGTCACTATTTGGGAGCAGGGAAATGTTATATAAGTAGCGCTAAAACAGGCTAGATCACTGTACTGAACACAGTCCAGTCATTAGTATACAGTCCACTCAAGAACTCAGGAACAGCAACAAATAGCAGATAGTCCAGGAACACCTTCAAACTGAGAGCATAGTGCAGGAAGATCATCAAATAGGAAAAACAGACAGCTTTAGGAACGATCACCAACTTGGAACCTCCTAACCTGTTTCATTTCAACAAGTCCTCCTCGTACAACATAGAATTCTCAACATAACAACGAGCGATCAGTAACAAGATAGAAGTCTAGGCGCAATCCAGCAATAGGTGCACAAGGGATAGTTGCCAATATAGAACATCCCTCACACAAATCTTAATAGTAGATTTTAACCAACTTCTATTGTAGTTTCGTATTGTATTGTAGTGCCGTGTGGGGACGGCCTTAAAGAATACACTTCCCCACTGCCAACAGGAGGCCTGTCGTAAACGGCAACTAATTCCTGTAGCACAAGCCGGGCAGCAGCGTATGCGTGCGAAATCTTATAAAAAACAGAGCTCGTCAACCCGCCTGCCAAGCGTGGCGAGTATTGGCAATCCCCCCCAATGATAGCCTTTGTTCAGCAGTGGACGTCCTATGGCTGAAATGATGATGATGATTGTAGTTTCGGTTTGAACCTTTGTAAGTATGTGTTCTCTCTTGTATCTTCTATGTGTCTTCTCTCTGTATCGGAATGACAAATACATTAATCGTGATGATTTGATGCTAGAGCCAGACGACGGATAATGGACCTTTGGCTACCTAATAATAAAACCTTTGAGTCTAGGATTCGTTGTGACGAGACACATATTATGTATATATTATTGTTTTAAAGCTATAATATTAAATAACACAGTTTTTTCCATGTCTTGACGTATCTCCGCTCAAAGCGTATCGGTTTTCATTATAGCGAATTATCGCTTGCAAGCAAACCCTAGCTTTACTCACACGTGAGAACGCACACACATGTCAAATCGTCATGCTGACTACAAACGGAATTGCACCCTGTTGGTAATTATCGAGGGTGTATACTTAATGACTGTAATTATTGGCGTCTTGAAGACTTAAGTGTGCAGTGGAATGTCTGTTCTTGCGTGTGCTGTGGTTATTATTGAAAGCCCGCTTAATACTCGTATGTTTAACTTAATTATGCCTATTTATGTTTCATTGTGTTTTTATAGGAAATAGGAATATGCAAAACTGTTCCATAATCAAAGAAAGTAAGCATAAAGTAAGCTTAAACAGGGTTATTTGCTCAAATACAACAACATTTCGTATGGGATCAACATTGAAAAAAAATATTTAAAAAATACTGCTCCATACAAATTGATGTCAGCTGGTCGGCGGCTTAATATAGGGAAGTGTTTTTTTTTGCGATTTCAATGTTGGTGCCATAGATAAAGTTGTTGTATTTGAGCACCAGAATCAGCCCCTAGGAGGTTGTTGATGTTTTACAAATAACCCTGTTTACGTCCTACTTTCAGAGAACAGGACTCATCTCAACTATTTATTAAAATTTTAATGCATAGATTTAAATTGTACAAATCCTAACTATGAGATGATTTGGTTCATAGCCCACCACGAAGATCACCAAGCCTAATCAGGCTTGATGGAGCAGAGAAGTTGCTTTATACCATACGTACTGTCAGAAGATGCGATTCAGCTGCTATACACAGATTAAGACAATCTTTTTTATAGCGGCTAAATCGCATTGTCTTAATTATGTGACGCAATTTGACGACCTCCGTAGCCGAGAGGCGAGCATACCGGACTTGGTGTCGCTATCTCTGAGGTACCGGGTTCGATTCCCGGTCGGTCAATGTAGAAAAAAAACTTTTCTATATTGTCTCCGGTCTGGGTGTTGTGGTACCGTCGTTGTTTCTGATTTCTGTAACACAAGTGCTTAAGCTACTTATCATAGGATCAGAGCAATGTGTGTGTTGTCCAATTTTTATTTTTATTTTTTATGTACGTGCCCTGTCTTTGTACAGGAAAGTCTAAGCATTTCATTATATATATATAAGCATTTCATTAATATATAAGTCCACTGTAGGACCTGTCTAGAATGTATTTCTCTCGCTAAACTTATCGCCTTGTAAAATGAAAAACCGCATAAAATCCCGTAGATCAGTCTATCTACATACAGACAGACATATTTTTTTGTTTGGTAGATCATACTTCAGAGGTGGTCCCATATAAATTTTATCGAAGTTGATTTAGAACTTTTTGAGAAAATCAACAAATATATACCCAGATAATATTTTGGTTCTGGTTCTTGTTACCTATCTTCGACAAATATGAGCCGATTTTGATGATTTTTGTTTTATTGAATAGCTTATACTTCAAAGATGCTATGATAAAAGTTTGCAAAATAAAAATTACCCCTAAGGGTAGGAAAATAGGGGATTAAATCGGTGTTCAGCAGTTAGCTTAGGATTTATCACTAAAAATAGATGAAATAAGTAAATTTTATTTTAAAAAAAACCGACTTAAAACACTAAAATGCTAAAAATAATCCTAACACTTAAGTACCTAATCAGATCCTTTGGGGGCGGTGCCAGCCGATGAGAGATTCAATGTTTTTGTTTGCACCGACTCCAAAATTAAAACATTAGGTACTTAAGTGTTAGGATTATTTTTAGCATTTTAGTGTTTTGAAGTCGGTTTTATTTTTTTAAATAAAATTTACTTATATTTTATATTGTTAAGAACATACAGTTTTCTTCATTTTTACAAGCCTTATTATGTACTTATATCAAGAGCCTTGTTTTGATTATAGATATTATTGAGCTATTATATTAAATAAGTTAAAAAAACAGGAAACATAGCAAGAATTTACGCAACAACAATTTGAAAAATGCATTCATAATTTCCTTGTCATTTTCAACTAACAGCAAACTATAATTGTATAAGAAAATCATAATCAGCGCAGACAAAGACACAGGCGATTGCTAGTAAAACACAAACACAATCTGTTCCAAAATACAATAACTGAACCAAACACGCCTTGTTATGTCCTCAGACATTCTCGAGGCGACTAACGCGTAGTTGTCGACATTATAACGAAAAAAAGTTAGGGAAAACCGTCGCCTGGAAGCAATATCTGGCCCAACGGTACCCATGTGAACGAACACATGGAGTTAAATATGTCTGGATAAGACTTTATCATTTCAGGATGCGTGCCCACTGTTAAATATAGGGCTTACTAAGACTTCGTTATTTGGGTACATCGAGTACATACCCTACACAGCAGCAATATGAACCATCTTTCTCCGAAACTAGTAAGTGATTTTTGACTTACATTTAGTATGAAATGACAAGTCAGACTAAAAATTGGCGGAAAATTTCGTCGAACAAATCATATGACATTTCAATTCTTAAAGGGTATGTGCTCTATGTTTGGGTACCATCATGCTCACTGCTAAATATGATCGTTTTTCTTTTGTTTCTCGAGAGAATAATGCTTGTATTATTATCATCATCATATCAGCCTATTGCAGTTCACTGCTGGACGTAAAACTCCCCCAAAGAGCGCCAAAGAGCACTATCTCCCGCTTTTTTCAGCCAGTCACTGCCAACCATCTTCTTAAAGTCGTCTATATCGAGATGGGGAGCGTCCTACACTACGTTTGCCACGGCACGAAAAAAAAATTGTTTATAAAATAGGGGCAAGATAGAAAATAGTTTATTTTTAATTGAGAAAGTAATAACAATAAATAAAAAAACCGGCCAAGTGCGAGTCGGACTCGCGCACCGAGGGTTCCGTACAAACCTGTAGGTACCGTTATGAGTAAAAGTTCACCCATCACGACAATCGAGTCATAGTTATGGTATTTTTATTGCAAAATGAAATCCATAACATTACGAAAGTTAAATTGCGGTTTACGATTTATGACGTATTAAAAAAAAACTAATTACTTGATCTCGTTCAAACCAGTTTTCGCTGGTAGTTTTTATGGTAATGTACATTATATATTATTTTTAGATTTATCATTCTTTTATTTTAGAAGTTACAGGGGGCGGGGGACACATTTTACCACTTTGGAAGCGTCTCACATGCAAACTATTCAGTTTAGAAAAAAATGATATTAGAAACCTCAATATCATTTTTAAAGACCTATCCATTGATACCCCACACGTATGGGTTTGACGAAAAAAAAATGTCGAGTTTTAGTTCTAAGTATGGGGAGCCCCCAAAATTTATTATTATTTTTCTATTTTTTTGTGAAAATCTTTATGCGGTTTACATAATGCATCTACTTACCAAGTTTCAACAGTATAGTTCTTATAGTTTCGGAAAAAAGTGGCTGTGACATACGGATGGACGGACAGACGGACAGACAGACAGACACACATGACGAATCTATAAGGGTTCCGTTTTTTGCCATTTGGCTACGGAACCCTAAAAAAAGGACCTAAAAAAACTGAAAAGCTAAAAATAACATTAACACATACATACTTACATAATTAGTTACTTTTGGAGTCGGCCCCAGCCGATGAGAGTTGGAATGTTTTCGCTTCATCATTTCAGCCATAGGACGCGTCCACTGCTGAACATAGGCTTCCCCCAATGACTATACTCGCCACGCATGGCAGGCGGATTGGCGAGCGCAGTTTTTTATAAGATTTCGCACGCAGACGCTGCTGCCCGTCTCGTGCTACAGGAATCAGTCGCCTCTTACGACACGCCTCTTGTTGGTAGTGGGGAAGTGTATTCATTACGGCCGTCTCCACACGGCGCGGCACGGCAGTTTTCGCTTGCAATTATTTTCCTTCCCCTATTATATACTATGCAACTTTTTAACGATAAGCACTCAGACAGTAGGTACCTACATACTGTCTGTCTGTAGTAACTTTTAGTGGCAAAAAAATACGATATTTTATGTCACATATCGCATTTAACCTTAATCCGTGTACGATCGCGTAAAGTTTTGATAGCAGATGCTTGGCAATATTTGACGGGGCCTCCACGCTTTTATTTAGTTTTCATTTTCCGCGCCAAGGCGCAACGCAACAACGATAACGCTTTTTTCGCGATATAAAACGTTATTTTTATAGTCGGGATGTTATTGAATAGAGTTCGGTTATGGCGACTGCTTGATTCGGAACGCTTATTTGTTTGATAATCTGTTCCGATTCGCGTTGTTGCTCCTTTTATAGGCTGTGTATTGGTATGTCTTTGATGTGGGGTTAGTAAAAAACCGAAATGGATATCTGAAATATTGTGCGTTCTTTGTTTTTTATTTCCATATTTTTGAATTCAGAATTATTCGAACACATTTTTAAAGCGAAATTTTTAGAATCAATAAATGTTAACATTTCGGAACTCGTTTGATATTTATTATTTTTTAAATGTCTGTTTCGTTTTTCAACAATATAAAACTTTGAACAGCAGTTAATGTTTTTTGAGTGATCATTCAACCGTGCCAGTTTTAACGTTCGTTTTACAACAATTTGTTTATTTTAACTGCCGGTACGATATTGTTCAGCGAATATTAAAACAATAATGTTTATCAGTTTATTTACTGTTTCGATACTTTTCTTAATAAACAGTTGAAAATATTAAACCAGTTTATTGGAAAAATTATGAATGAAAAACTATAATTCAAGACAATATTAAAAAGAAATAAAAGTTACTTCGAGAAAAGAAGCAAAATTTTTTTTTTTTTTTTTAATTACGGTGCCCGCTCAGCATTTGTCGTGACAGCCACAGACTTATCACGACGCTGATTTTCGGCGGGAACCTCCGACGCTGGAACGTGAATTTATGAAAACAAACGGCAGTCGTAAAACTTTATTTAAATCGGATACTATTAAGATTTTTCTAGTTTGTTGCTGTATAATATTTAAAAAAAACGATGTAATTTTGAACTACAATTTTTTTTAATAAAACGCATTACTCCATTAATGATGAATAAGTAAAAGAGACAAACCTAAAAAAACGCCATGCATTTGTTTGTCTGTCTTATGTTGGGCCAAGACATTATTTTACTATCTTGGCCCAACAATTGGAACACGCAAACAAATTATTATAAAGGTATGCAGGGCCAAATATAATGCTTAGATTAAAAAAAAATAACGGCAAGTGTTTCGTGCCTGATTCATTATGATATTTAGTGACAGTTAAAAACAAGGGTTTTTACACATGTACCAAATAATATATTATTATCAACGCTATCTCTGACATTTCGTAAAATGTTAACTCTATGATTTTTTCTAACCTGCCTTCTATCAATGGGGTACTTTTTTACATTTTTTCTGGTCTTATTAGATCTCCCATCAATAGGGTTACCCACCATGACCGATCGCCAGCTGTTAGACAAATAAATGTCAAATTTAACCACACGTTACACTAACCGCTTGACTAGGGAGAGTTACTTCTAATAGTTTTAGAAACGGTTTCTTTGCTCAGGCTTTATACAGGGTTACATTGCAAAGGGGTGCCAAATCTTTAGAAGTGGCTTAGAATCAGTAACTTATTAGAACTATGCAAAGAACATAAAAATAAAATCTCATTTTATTATACCTACCTGCTGTTAAAAATCGTACGCGTGGATAATTTCACTAATTCATGAAAAAATTGCACCGTATGTGCACTGCGTAAGGTCCTTACTTTATTGACTTTATTTTCGGATATTTTAAAGTTTTTTTTTTTCATAACATACGTTTATAACAAATACCTAATAACGATTAAGACGGTTCTTTATATTATTTCCTAGATCTTAGTTTTTAAATTTAGCACCGCTTTGCAATGTAACCCTGTATAGTTTTAACGTTATTATTTGGCTTGGATTACTTTAGGGCGTCACTTGTACCTTACCTACCCTATAAAATCTTATGAATCATGTGTCTTGCAATGAAAAACCTAAATCTAAAAACAGTCACTGACCGCCCGAAATTTTAGCAAACTAAAGTCGCAGTGGCCCCTCCCACTGGCGGGGTACATAGCACATAGAACTGACGGTTAATGGGGCAGGAATGTTCTAGAGTCTAGAGTAAAGGCTACTGACCATTAAGTGCAGTGAGACGTCCTTCCCCAAGGTGGACAGACGATCTGGCAAAGGTGAAGGTGAAGGTGAATGCGGGCTGCTTCCAACCATCAATCTGAAAGTCATTGAGGGAGGCTTATGTTCTGCAGTGGACGTCCGTCCTATTGTTTAAATGATGATGATGATCTTAGAAAATTGAGTAGTACAAGTCGAGAATAAGTAACGACCGCCTGGTGTAGTGGTTCGCGCCAAAGCCAAGCGGTTGCGGATTCGAATCCCGCAATTGGCAAATGTTTGTGTGATAAGCACGAGCATTTGTACCTTAGTGATGTTTATAAACGTATTTAAGTATGTTTATCCGTTATCTATTCGCCATAGTACAAGCTTTGCTTAGTTTGCGACTATAACTATGATTGGTGTGATTATGAAAAGAATTTATTATTTTTATTTATTATAGGACCTGCATAATTGAATTTTGCATTAGCGATCGAAAATTAAAACTGCTACTGGAACCCAATCTCAATCAAAAAGTCGCGAAAACGCGATGCAGTCGCAAAATCGCCAATCACGGATGCTAAAAGTCGCAATATTGTTTTTAATCGTGGCTTGAAATGAAATGAAATGAAATGAAATGAAATGAAATGAAATGAAATGAAATGAAATTTATTTGCATATGAAAAAGGGTACATTGTGGATGGAATTGCGGTATAGCGTTCAGCTTTTTCAGCCATTTACAAATAGCATGCAAATATTAAATAAAATAAATTGAAGTCTAATTGTGGAAAATGTAAAATGTCAATGTCAAAACGAATAAAATAAATTGAATTACAAATTAAAAACAAAAATTGGAAACAATTAACCTAATACCATTTTTAACACATGTCAAATTTGATTCCAATAATATCACAATAGTCAAATATATTAAAAATAGATTACACGTTAATAAAATAGTATACAAAATTAACTATTGAAATTTAAATATTCATTGACAGAATAAAAACAATGTTCATTTAGCCACTTGTAAAATGTTACTTTAAATTTATTGAAGGGCAAGTCTTGCATAATTTTGGGTATTTTATTAAATATAACAATGCACATCCAATAGCAGTTTTTACGAAATCTTGCGGTCTTGGGAATTAAATCGGAAACCAGCCTATTGCCATTTCTGGTATTCCGAATATATACATGTTTTGCTTGTTTAAAATAGTGCATATTTTGTTTTACGAATTTGGCAACTTCAAATATGTAAAGACATGGAAGTGGCAAGATTTTTAAATATTTAAATAGTGGTTTACATGGTTCGTCTGGTGCAGTGCCGCATATAGCCCTGACACATTTTTTTTGTGTAATAAGTACCTTATTAACATCAGTGCTATTTCCCCATATAATTATACCGTATCGCAGTACGGAATCTACGTAAGCAAAGTATGCTGTAAGTGCTGTGTTTTTTGTCGCTACTTTAGTTAATTTGTATAATGCGTATGAGAATCTATTAATTTTATTGCAGACATTTTCCACTTGGTTCTTCCAATCTAATTTTTGGTCAATCAATATGCCTAGAAATTTTGTCGTATTTGTACCTTTAAGTTGTTGTCCTTCAAAATGTATGTCAATTGTCTGGTAAAGTATGTCATTAAAATTAATAAAATATGTTTTGTCAATATTTGTACGAAGATTGTTATTTTTCAGCCATGTAACTATTGCTTTTACTGTATTATTTATTTCGATTATATGGTCATTTAATGTCAATTTACTATCAGTTTTAACTATTACAGATATGTCGTCAGCAAATAAGACACATCTGTGTTTAGTCACTTCTGGGAGATTATTAATATAATTAGGAACAGCAGCGGTCCTAACACACTACCTTGTGGTACTCCAAATTCATTTTCGCGAAAGTCCGATTTATATTTTTGAATTGTTGCATTAGAGTCAAGTTTAGCTATTTCGACAGATTGTTTCCTATTTTGCAAATAGGTTTTTATCCAATTTAAAGCAGTGCCTCTGATGCCACTATTTTCCAGTTTTCCTAAAAGCTGTTTATGTGATACAAAATCGAATGCTTTCGACATATCAAAGAAGAGTGCAGTTGTATACTTTTTATCATTCAGGCATGTGAGTGTCTCGTTTATCATGTCAAAAATAGCATGTGCGGTTGATTTCCCCTTTTGAAATCCATACTGATTATGTTTCAGAACACAATACTTGTTAAAGAAAGCTACTAATTTAGCTTGCATAATTTTTTCGTATACTTTAGACAACACTGGAACTAGCGTAATTGGCCGGTAGCTTTCCTATTTAGCGGTCGTGGTCTGTATACTGCCAGTGACAATTTAGAATTAACATATTAAATCTACACTTTTTGACCACGTTTTTGCGTCTAACTGTACCCAAATTGATTGTATGGCCGCAACATGTTATTTGATATTAGGAGTGCTCGTTATTTATTTTGTGTGTGCGGGCGTATTTTATGATGTTCGAATGGCAGTTATTATTATATTTGAGATAATTATAGTTCTACTTTCAATATTAGTTTACCATATTTATTATTAATTGTGACTTATTAAATTAAACATAGTGTCTGATTACTGATTACTATCAGATTCTCATTTGTGAAGAGAATGTTGATAAAGCTCTTGTAAGACTACACTAACACTCAATGTCAAATCTAGACAGACAATATTTGAACATATGTAGTAATAGATGTTGTAAGAAGATAGATATGCAATGTCAAATCCACACGGACATATTATAGCTGAATAGCATTCGGTGGGGGGTAGTCGAACGAAAAACGTGGTCGATCTATATAATATGTATATTTAGTATGGTTATGGTTATATTATAATAGTTTTTATACATCATGTACAGAGCTTTAGAGTGCAAGTTTGGTGTAGTTTGTGTTCTAATGTTTGGTGAAGTGATAAAGATTTGAAAGTATCATTGTATTCAACGCCGCATCGAGTGTCAAGTGACTTGTCTCAAGACAACTTGCTTTAGACCCGATAGCGTCCTGAAACCTGCTTCTACGGGAAGAGTAGTCTCCACTGAATCCAAGAAAAGCAATAAAAACTAAACACCCGTTATTTATTCTGAACTTTGTCAAGCTTTGACAATCAAGAATACACTCGACATTGGCAGAATCACCGCTCTGCTTTAAGGGCGGGATGAGTCCATAATTTAAAAATAAAATAGTTGAATAAATATTATTACAGAAATTAAAGTAGGAGCTGCGTGTCACGAAGATGAATATGCTGCGGTGGAAATGCGGAGTCACGCGGAAGGACCGCGTGAGGAACTCGCGCATCCGCGGTAGCCTTCGTGTCCGTGATATTGCAGACAAACTGCAGGAGAGTCGTCTACGCTGGTACGGCCATGTTTTTCGGAAACCGGCAAGCTACGTTGGAAACAAATGTCTGGCCATGCCGCCACCGCCAGGCCCTGGCAAAAGGGGTAAACCCAAGAAATGCTGGCTTGACGTCGTGAGGGCTGACATGCGTGCTAATGATCTCACAACTAGAGACGCTCAAGACCGCGTGAAGTGGAGGAGTAAATCAAGGAAAGCGGACCCTGGGTTCCAAAGCAATGGCTTTGAACGCAACCGGGATTGACCGTATACATGAAGAAGAAGACAGAAATTAAAGTAGGGTTGAAATATAAATTCAAATTAATAATATCGATGACGAGTGGTGCGATGAATCGTCTTTAACAAAGACTTCCCGTTTTGATGCTTGTTCGAGCAAAAAACACAACACAACAAACTTTTCTCAATTGCTCTGTCTGGATATGCTGGGAGACACTAATTATTGACTGTATCGTAATACAAGAATAACTCTTTACTTTTACTTTACTTTTAGTCTACTTACTTACTTTACAAAGCCATAGCAAGGCGTGTTGTCTGGCGCATATTTATCTATTAATAATTTGTTGTTCTAAAACATATTTATCTAAAGAAAACATTATCTTAAAAGTATGTAAAAGAAAGTTGTGTGGGGTACGTCAGACGATAAACATACTAAATAATTCATTAAACTTAGGGTAAAATAATCTCTTTGTTAAATATTCATTATTCTATTTGGTACAGATTTTATTAGTTTTGTTTAGTAAAAATATGATTGAGCATTTTTGGGTTAAGAACAAACAGATGAAGTGTAATCATTCAGCCGCAGAGAAGCGTCATTAATTACGTTATTTATAATATTAATCAAAAGGTAGAATCTGAAAATGAACGCGAATTAATAACAAAATGTTTTTATGACAGATATTTCATAAAAATAAGTAGGCAATTATAACTACTCGCTATACTTAGATCATTTCACATTAACTAAAAGCGAAAGTCTGAAAATAAATGGCAATCAAAATAAGAATATTTAAAAATAAGTCAATAATCAAGATAAAGATATCTTTTTTAGCTTTAAATTAAAAGTGAAAAAATGATTTTTTCGTAAATGAAAAGGGTTAACAAAAACTGAGATTGGATTCTCTTCACTCAGTATAAAATACATTTGTGCCAGGAGATACTCCTATATGTATAAATGCATTAATGGTTACATATTATTTTTTCATTTTTTTTTGTCTTAAACAGTCCGTATTAATACAAAAAAATACTGATTTATTTTGGTAATAATAGCCGTCATAATAATTTGCCAAAATCGACCCTAAAACTGAGTTGAGCACTCCCGAACCATAACACTAAACTGCCGACGGGGTCCAAACCACCCCCGCTTTCCACTTCTGTCCTACAGATTTTAATAATACAATTTTAATGCAACGACTACCGACGCACATGTCGTAATGAAAAATAAACAATGCGCGAATGCTACTGGTTGCTTTAGGCCCAGAGTAAACAAGTATAATAGTGGAGTAGTGGCAGGGTTAGATTAGGAGGGACGGTTCCATTGTTGTCGGATTTTGGTTGCATTTAATGTATTGCATCATAATGTACGATTTGTATAAGAGCCTTAGACTTAGTAGCTACTTTTAATCAGCGCGTTGATACTGCATCGTATTTGTATCCACCATAATATCCTGTAAAAAAAAACGTTTTTGTAATTCATTGACAAAAGAATGGCAATTGATTTGGATGGAATTTGGCACACAGATAAACCATGTTTTTGACTAGTTCACAGATTACTATTTTTCTTGGTAAAATACACATTTCTCGAATGATGCGTGATGTGCAAGTCTTTGAAAAACCAAAATCCACACGAACTAAGCCGCTGGCTTAACGATCATGTAAAATAATATATTTATTATTATATAGTACTAATTTTTTACTTACACAATAATTTTGCGTACATAACTATTCAAACAAATCAATGATTCCAATATCCTCCGAAAGATAAATCTCAAATCTATCTTTTGTCGGATATTGCAAAACAATTCTGTTTTGTTTGTTGTAAAATTATTGCTTTTTATTATACCTATTTTTACACCCTACTAAATACAATAGGTATTTGAATTTTTAGAATACCGTTTAAAGTATAGGTAACTATAGTGACACGCAGCTCCTGCTTGTGTCGCTCAAGTAGCGGCCACGCTTCGCTGCCATATAAAAGGACAGGCCTAATGATGGACTTATACATCTGTCCTTTCAGCTTAACCGGCATTCTGGGGTCACAAATGACACCAGTCACCTCTCGCCATTTGGCCCACGCAGCAGCAATGCGTGCTTTGACGTCGCAATCGATGTCTCCCGACGCGTGAAGTACAGATCCAAGGTATTTAAACTGGTCCGTGCGCTCGACCTTGTCTCCGCCGATGCGGACGGGCGTTGGATCTGTAGAGTTACAGGCCAGGTACTCGGTCGATATGGAACAAGAACTTAATGGAAGAAATTTTGATGGAATTCTCCGTGTGCGACTAACACTTGACTCGTTTTTGAGGTTCTGTACCTTAAAAGGAAAAAAATGAACCCTTATGGGATCACTTCGTTGTCCGTCTGTCTGTTTGTCTCTCTGTCTGTCAAGACTATTTTTGCCACGTGATGACGTATCAACGTGAAATTAATATCAAATCGCCTAGTAATCGCAATCCTTTGAAGCTATGAAAACATCAAACTAAGTCAACACAATTAAAATATTTATATTATAATATACTTACGTTAATACTTTGCCACCCGCATGGGAATCACATCCGGTTTAGGTACTTCCCGTTGACTTGAATTATAAAATTTAGCAAGAAGCTATTTCTTATAGCACGTTTATTTATTTTATTTGTTTATTTAGGATCAACAAACACTCATTTAATACATGATTTACACATATAAGGTTAAAGGTTACATTTCAAAGTGAAGCCTTAATTATAGGCTGCCACGGCAAGCAATATACTATTTATATTCCTACTAGTTTGTACGGAACCCTCGGTGTGCAAATAAGACGCGCGTTTGACTCGTTTTATGGAACTCAACCCTTACACATTCCTCTTTAACTAATCTATCAAAATCCTGGGTTTTTGGGTGGAAACATTTCACTAACATATTCACCGTCTTAGAGTCCGTATGCTTGGATAATAACACCTCGGGAGTATGTACGTGACGTTGTCATATTTTTACGACTACCCGACGTTATCAGAGTGATTGCTGCCTCCCGACGCCATGTTAAGTTGCAGGCAGATTGTGGTAGGCATGTTTGAGTTTGCCTATTTTTTAACCCTGACGCAAAAGATGGGTTTTATAAGTTTCACTTTTAATGTCTGAATGTTTTTATGTACCATCGTAGTTCCTAAACGAATGGACTAATGGACGCGTTTTTTTTAAATACAAAGCTAGTTTATAAGTGATTTAAGCTATGTGTGATAATATCATGTCAGCCGATCTGATGATTATAAGCACTTTTCTCTTTTGGTGAAGGGATCTAAGCTGTAAAATGTATTTCTAGCTCTTTCTGATCAGTCGTATTCTGACTATTTTAGAATAGTTTATACTTAGTTATAAATGAGATCATTTGAGATTGCCTATAGTTACACAATATAATTTAAGGTGATTATTAAATTATATATTTTATTACAATAACTAATGGGAGTAACATATTATTATTTAATTAAAAAAACACGATTTACTTCGACATCTACGAGTACTTCGACGACATTGTATATTTCGGGTCTGCTTCTTTAATGCAATTAAATTACTGGCCTTTTATATAACTTTTTTGTCGTTTAATATACAAACACACACTGTTTTCAATAATATTAAACATTGCTACTATTGCCCTCCGTCACAGTAAATAAATGTTTTGGCCTATTTCAAAAACGTGCTACAACTTATACGAGACTGCAGAGCACTCTGGAGTTTCTTTTTGATGGTAAAAGTGATTTCGACAAAACACAAAACGCGAGCGCGCGTGTCGAATGTCCCCTGCGGCAGTGAACGGGTTACATATATTTTTTTACTTGAGACCCTGTTTGTCAAATTGTTTGTAGGCTGTACGCCTTGATGCCTGTGCCATAACAACGCGAAGAAAGTCTAGCCTGTATGATTTTGATGTTTTTGCTAGAAAAAGTTTTTCATGTTCCTTATTAAGAGCTCTTAGTGCAAGGTTGCTTTTGAACTACTTTGATATTTCGTACTTTTAGATTTTCAAAGCAGACAGTAAAAAAAACAGGCCTACTTTAAGAGCTCATAGTAGAAAACTCATGAAGAAGGGTTCCGAATTCCGATTAAAACGTTTTTAGCTGCATGGCTGTTTTCCTTATTTTTATTTTTATATTTTGTAAATTAATTCATCGATATTTTGAAAGTGAAGCACTTTATATAAAACAAAATATAAGTGAAAAAAACAAGATACTACCAAATCGATGTTATTTAACAGCGTGAACTCTTCATAACCTTGTATGATTAAATTTAATTTACATCATATGTTCAAGAAAAGATTTATAAACTACTAACTGTTGCCCGCGACTTCGTTCGCGTGGCCTTTCGTTTATTCATAAAGGATTTTCTGCGCAACTTTCTTAATTTTTTCCTTCCTTCCTTCCTAAAAGAACCTTCTCCTGACAATAATTAACACAACAAAAAAGAATTCGCGAAATTGTTATACCCGTTCACGCGTGATGCGATGACCAAGGGAAATAGAGATTCATTTGTATAAATCAACTATAATAAATTATTTTATGCTAGTCTAATAAACTACAGCAATAAAACAAACGGATCATCTAAATCTCATTTGAAATAAAACCACACACAATTTGCATCTCGAAAACCTTACGATCTCGATTGAGCGTTAATATACAATTTCACGTAACTTCACGGCTCGTGAACAATGTTAGTGATGCTATTTGTCTGTCCCGTTATAAGCGGGACGGCCTTATATCGGGAAAATATCCACTTAAAATCGGGACACCAAAATAATTATGAATTTAGATGACGACCAACAGGTGGTAGTACAATTGCAGTATGTAATTGGTTGCTAATGGTATAATTTTGTTATGAGCCAATAAACCGTTTAAATAGTAGTGCCCTGCAGCAATAGAAATCGAATTTTGAATATACAAAATAAAATACACGCTAAAATATTAAAAGCGTACTAATAATATCTTCATTGACAGGACGGACGACAGAAAAACGTATCAAAGGACTTTAATTTTAAATGATGATTGAAAAACCGTAATGATTTTTTCGCATATTAATTTTTCCCGTCCCGTTTTGTAGCATTTTGTCACAACACTACCCACAAACCACATAACAGCACGGAATTGTCCAGCGCCGAACATCGAACTTGGGGCTAACCGCAGTCGTCGGCATGCAACAGTTACCTACGAGGCTACATCGATACGGCATCGGCTGCATCATGACTTCAAAGCTGATAACTATAGACATACATATTTATACAGGGTGAATTAAGACAGAGTTTTTTGTTTAAAAAGAAGAGTTGCGCCTGCAATCTTTTAACATTTATATTTAGAATTATAATAATACAATAAAAAAAAGATTTTTTTTTTCTAGAAAATGATCAAATTAGATAAATACACACAAATACATGAATTAGTAAAACTGACGGCCGATGCGGCAGAAAGGTTCTGGAATAGAGGCCACGTACCGGCAAGCGCAGCGTAGGACGTCCACCTACAAGGTGGACAGACGACCTGGTAAATGTTGCAGGAAGCCGCTGGATGCGGGCCGCTTTCAACCGGCCAATCTGGAAGTCACTGGGGGAGGCCTATGTTCAGCAGTGGACGTCCTAGGCTGAAATGATGATGATGACATGAATTATCCTGAATCTGGGTGTGCTGAAAGACAGTTAGTAACAGCCTCGTAACACAGTGATGTTGTTGACATTGAATGTGTTTTCTGGGGCAGTGGGGTATATTTATTATTATTTTTTTTAATTTAAACTTTATTGCACAAGTAAGTACAATTGGCGGACTTAATGCTATACAACATTCTCTACCAGTCAACCTTGAGGTAATGCAGATAATGTAGTCAGTGGCGGAGTATAAAGAATCCGACATATTTTTTAAGACGAGTAAAATACACATACATATCAATTTAAACAATAATAAACACATACTATAATACATACTATTTAATATATTAGGGAAGTCGATGATTAATAATCGAAAGTGTGAAAAAGAAGAGAAAGAAACATACAAAAAAGGAGTTGAGTAATAGTAGAATGGTCAGTTCTGAGAGGTGCCAAGATAATGCTCACGTAATGATTTTTTAAACACAAATTTTGACGGAGATTGTTTTATACTAAGGAGGAGAGAATTCGAAAGGCGAATAGCTGATTATATTATATATATTATATACAGGGTTAGTTTTAAAACATCAACAACCTCCTAAGGGCTGATTCTGGTGCTACGACTACTTTTTCTATGGGACCAAAATTAATATTTACTCAATGGTGTTTCTGTGCAAATAATGTGGTTCCAGTATTAAACGGCGTCTCTCAAACCAAAACTCATTACTAAAATTACACTATTAAATCAACTCATGAATGGATATGACGTATGAATGTCACCCTATATGTCCCAGAGATATCAAAGAAGCATAGAAGCTCCTCATTTGACGACCTCCGTAGCCGAGAGGCGAGCATACCGGACTTGGTGTCGCTATCTCCGAGGTCCCTGGTTAAATTCCCGGTCGATCAATGTAGAAAAAGAACTTTTCTATATAGTCTCGGGTCTGGGTGTTGTGGTACCGTCGTTGTTTCTGATTTCTGTAACACAAATGCTTAAGCTACTTATTATAGGATTACAGCAATGTATGTAATGTCCAATATTTAATTATTTAACACTATACGTACACTAAACGGGTATTATGCAAAACATACCTTATTTTACCAATAACGTAAAATAAGGTATGTGTTGTATTATAAAGGTTCTAGAGTGGAGGCCTCGTATTGACAAGCGCAGCATGAGACGTCCACCCACAAGGTGGACAGACGACCTGGTAAGGTTACAAAAAGCCGCTGGATGCAGGCCGCTTCTAACCGGCCAATCTGGGAGTCATTGGAGAAGGCTTATGCTTAGCAGTGGACCTCCCATGGCTGAAATGATGATGAATGATTGCTGGTCGTCATGACCAAGCGTGGCGTTATCGCCTTCGCTAAAAAATGCTTGTGTAATTTGTCTTTTAGAGTTGTCATAATATACCATGTCTGCTTCTGTGACTTTGTCTAGCTCTGCCCCAGACCTAGCCATTACAGACGTCCTTCAGAGCCTAGGGCCTTTTGTCGCAGACGTTTTGCATGATTACCTCCACACAGTGCAATATTAACGTTTATAGAAAACTATAATATTTTTAATACAATGAGAAAATCAATTTGTTTTATTTGTACGTAGGTATCACTCGTTTGGACAGCAATAAGAGACGTAGGTTCGATTTTACACAGCACTCGTTTAGAAAGCAAGAGATTTAGGTTAGATTTCTAGTTATAAAATATACAGGGTTATTTGTAACATCAACAACCCCCTAGGGGTTGATTCTGGTGCTCAAATACAACAACTTTTTGTATGGGACCAATATCGAAATCACACAAACTGATGTCAGCTGGTCTTTTTAATACATGTGTGGTCCGTCGTATATTCATTATTCAGATCCACACATCCCAATTTACCTTTTTTGTTTCTAAAAAGAGCGCAAATGGTTGGTTCTTCTTACTATTTTCACTACGACACAGTTTTGAAAAACTGCACTCTAAACGATACAATAACAGAGAATTTTCACTAATTAATTTAAGGCGATGATAGTTTGCGACTTTGATCGAATTGCAAATGCGAAAAGATGATGTTAATTTTTTTGTGTATTTGGGTAGTCTAGTCCTTTTTCTTTGTTCTGCTATACATAGCATAACTTAAATTAAATCTATATTATTTTTAATTAGGACTTAGCTGTAAAGTGAAAGCAATTACGAGGATGAGGACTAAGACACATTTCAATTATCTTTCGCCTTAAGATATATACCAAATTTTACGCACTGAAAAACAAATTAAACCCAAACGAATGTGCCTAATCTTCTATGCCTACCTATCGAAACATATTAATACGAACCTTTTTCAAATTTCGCTACAAAATAAATCAGCAACCTAATCCCAATTAGTCAAAAGCCCAAAGGATCCCGGCCGGTTTCATATTGATTGCGTATTGCAAGATGTGGATGTCTACTTAGACATAGCCCAAATATATCAGCCAGATACGTCCAAGTACCTACTGAAACGACAGAATACGACAAAATCGAAACGCAACATGGCTTAGGAAGGGTGCTTAGATAACTGATATCCATTGTCTTTTTGATTGCCTCGATCGCTGGTATTGTTGTCCGGAGCTCGACCACTAGACTATAAAAAAAGAAGATAGAAGCAGAGGCAGAGGCAGAAGATTGCATCTTATTTGGCTTCACCTAAGGTCACGTGTAGGGTTTTGAGGAATAAAGTTCTATCAAACCCTAAGCCTCAGAATTCCAAGGTAAGTATTGTAATTTGCACGGTACTTAAACTAATTTAATCACAACTTAGTGAGGATGTGATGGTCGTTTTGATAAAATAAACTAAAAAATATATAGGTTGGTGTAATTTAAAATTTTCTAGCATATAACTAGTTTTGTTGCGCCTTTTCTTTTCATTACCAGCCAATAAACAATCCCTGAAACGGTGGTAGGCTTCATTCATTTATGGTCGTGTAAAAGTGCCCCGAAGAGGTCACTATTAAGATAATGGGACTACCAACAAGACAAACACTTTTTACAAAAAATTAAACTATTAATCAAAAACTTTTTTTTATTACAAATTAAACTGTCGGTTCTATTCCACCCATGTCCGAATAGACTTAACTGGTCGAACCTAACCTTTTGACACGATCTTTCGCAGTTTCGTAATATTATACATTGGCTAATACTTGTTTTACCGTTGGAATACTATTTGGCAACTAAAGATGTAACATGTTAAATGGTATTAATGTTGAGTAACTTAAATGCTAATTTTTACTAGTCACTTTTGGATCGGTGCTAATCTAAGATGATTCAAACGTTAATGAAATGATGATAGAAGTTTTTCGATTTCGCAAACTTGTAACCCACTGGTTACAAGTGATGATCAATTTTAACTTAAATAAATAAATAAAATAAAAATAAAATAATAAAATAAAAATAAAATAAACTTATAAAGGCACTCTTTATAAGTTAAAATTGAACTCCATCTAAGACTCACGTAAGTGGTATGTATGTTATGATCATCATCATCATCATTTCAGCCATAGGACGTCCACTGCTGAACATAGCCCAGTGACTTCCAGATTGGCCAGTTGAAAGCGGCCTGCATCCAGCGACTCGTTATGTAGCGACAGCGTGATTTTGTTAGCAGAATTTCACAGTTATTATTTTTGTGCAAATTATACTAATATTATAAATGATAGTGATATCGCTTTTAGCGCAAGACTGCCTAAGTTGTCTGACATTCTGTAAACATCAACTGTAACTTCTTTGTATGGTGTGCAATAAAATTGAAAATGTTTTGGATGTTTGTTAATCGATCACACTTTAACTGCTGAACGGAATCAGATGAAATTTGGCATACATACAGATTTTTGTCCCGTTTTTAATTCATGTGGGAAGAATAATTATGTCAAATTTCTGACTTCACCATAGTATTTATATGCATATGTTAGCATAGGCTAGTTTCTGCTTGATATACCATTGACCTAACACCCTGTATAAGGTCTAAAAATAGTGCTTAATATTTCTAGTGGTCAATTATTACACAATAAGGATCATGTTTATAAAATAAAAACATAAACCTAACAACTGTTTTTTTACTTAATTACATTAACGTGTATTAATGTAATTGTTTTTTTTTCGCATAACGCCATCCCTACATTCTGTTGGTTATGCGATGACCACATGTGTCGCTGGGCGTAGATTTTCATTCGTAGATAAATGGCGTTATACGTAAAAAAAAAACAATAAATAAGTATTCATTTTTAAAAAAAGGTTTTTTTTCATTACAAAGATCTTTATCATGTACCCTTTCACCTTTAGAAATATTGAGCACTCTTTCGGTTATACCACATAACATTAGGGAAGTCGTTGATTATTGATCGAAATCTATTGCCATGTGTGTTACAATTGTATTTCATTGTAAATTTAATCGTATTGCAACCCAAGCGTATCAGTTAATTTCAGTTTCCTTTTTCCATATCATTCATATGAGGAGTCATATTAATTTAGCTAAAACAGTATTGCATTGCAAGCTTCACTCGCACAGTCGCACTCGCAGTTGGCCAATCAAACGCAATCGCGAAATGGGAACGTAAAACAAAGACGAAATCTCATTACCGCAGTTGGACGGGCTAAATTAGAATGAGCTAGTTGCATTGTGATAAGGTTGTCACTTGCTAGAAATTAAACATTCCTTTTTTTTTTTCAAAAAACTTTCTTATTACAAACAAACAAATCCGGACACTGTTAGCATAGTTTGTCGAACTGATTCTACCACGGCCACAAATAATGAATAAATGCGAGTAGGTGAATATTTTTAATCGCGCTCGGGCAGACGACGCTGTACATCGCTAGTCATCCCGTGACCACGGCCTATGCAACTAAACCGAAACGTTAGAAAAATCAGTTTGTAAAAAGAGGTTTGTGTTGCATTAATACCCGTGTAGTGTTTAGTAAAATGTGTAATACTAAAGTAGTAGTAGCAGTTGTGAAGCTGCTGGCAGCGGTTGGAAAGGAAAAGCCGTGGAGCGAGCTCAGCGGTGTCCATTAGGAGAGGCGTCCATTTTTTCTATGTGACCAATATTGAAATCTAAAAAAAAAAATTCACTGCTTCATACAAACTGATGTCCGCTGGTCGGCAGCTTAGTATAGAGAAGTGTATTTTTTTGCGATTTCGATGTTGATCCTATAGAAAATTTTGTAGTATTTGAGTACCAGAATCAGCCCTAGGAGGTTGTTGATAAGGTATACATAAATGTAAAAAAATCATCGATAAAAAATTGTGCAAGCTTGTGGCAGCCCTATCGTCACGATTGACGGACAACATGTTTCGTGTTTGATGTAGGTGGAAACAGGTTTCAGATAGAACTAGCGATTTCCAACAAGAAGCGTTCAGAATGTCTGATTACCAGTTTGGATCGAGATAACTGGGAATAAACTGACCTAGTGATTTCATAGATATTACATTGAGACTAAACTTCTATCTAGAAATTGTAACACCAACTGAGACCAATAGCTTAATTACAAACAAAACCTTACCCGAGTAATACGCAGAAGTGATTTAACCGACTTTATAAAAGGAGGTTCTAAATAAAAAAATAGTACCAATTGTAATTTACCATTACTTTTTACTTTAATAAATCATTCATTCTTTAAAAAAAATAATTTTATTTAATAAATATATATATTTCTAAAATCTCCGGATCTCCTGTTTTTTAAAGGTGGCAGCCCTAGGTGTAACCCACATTGCCTTAAGGGCTGATTCTGGTGCAATATCCAATCAGCTGTTACAATTTGTATAGGAAAACGTATATATTATTTTAAATAAAATGTACCTATCACCCCGAATATCTTAGTCATGCGACGGCCAATTTTGATGATTACTTTTTTCTTGGATAAATTAAAACCGCCTAGCATTGAAACAAAAGTAAATTATAATTATGAAATAAAGAGTCATCACTCTCTAACAAGATTGGGAGGCTTTTGCAATGTACAAGGATCTCTGGATAGGATTTTTGGAGACATAAGGGATAAGTTGGTAATTCCAAATTTAAGACGGAGATCAATCGTCGAATCCAACTCGGCTGGGCAGCGTTCGGAAAACTACACAACGTCTTCTCGTCCAAAATACCTCAGTGCCTAAAGACGAAAGTCTATAACCAGTGTTTTACCAGTGATGACATATTTTATTGCCCTACCTATGTCCAGCTGTGGACTGTCTGATGATGATGATTGATATTGATCTAGCTTAACAGTTATGATAATTTTTGCCCTGAATGATTATTTATTTATCTTTGTGATAGTTCTACGCCATGGAGCACATACCCTACCCTAATGTCATATGATTTGTTTGACGAAATTTTCTGCCATTTTTAAATCTGTATCTGTACTGTTTTTGTATTTGCGAGAGTTGACAGGACTTGTCATTTCATACTAAATGTAAGTGAAAAATTACTTACTCGTTTCGGAGAAAGACGGTTCGTATTGCTGCTCTATAGGGTATGTACTCGATGGTCTACGCAGACAAAATCACAAGCAAAAGATAGTAAGACAATTACTTCAAAATTGACATAAACAGCATAGCGTATTTGAGCTAGACCATAAAACAACAAATCAACGTGACTTTCTTCACATTTCGCGACGCAATCCGGACTAACAACGGGAACGAATGGGTCGGGCATCGAACCCGCTACTAATGGGAATAAAATTAACGTCATCATTATTTTCTTGTACGCCACCGGGCCTCTTTTAATGTCGTGTAGATATTTACTTGAAGCACAGAGGCTTAGCTTTTAGACTTCGCATACTTGTTGAAATTATGCATGCCTTAATTAGTTGATGGGCCAGCCTCCGGTTAACCCTTTCGACGCCATGCATTTTCCTAGAAAACATGCCTCTTGAGTCACGGCCTCTTGAAAAACTTAAAAAGAGGGTCGAAGACAGACACTATTAGATCAAGGTCATATATTTTTTTATGAATGTTTTTTTCGAGTTTATTGAGTTTTGAGGTAGGTAGACTATGGAAGGTCACTATAACAAATAAACAGGAATCATTAGTTAGTTAGTTTACTAGATAAATGAAAGAAACAAATTCGCCGCTAGGTCTGTGGCCTTGAGTTCAATGGGTGTTAGTGTGAGTAGAAGGAGTTTATCATCTAATGGCAATAACTACTATGTTTTAATAATTGGCCTTCGATGGTCTACCCATTGTTTATGGAAATAATAAAACCATTTTGAACACAATAAGAGCACAAACAAACACACAAGTTATCATCATCATAAGCCTTTGGAAGTCAACCGGACATACATTAGGCCTCCACCATAGAAGGCCACATGTGGCTTTAGGCCGTTTGCATCCTAGCGACTTTCCGCCATCTTGACTAGGTTGTTAGTCTACCGAGTGGGAGGCTGGCTTCTGCTGCAGACTTGCAGTTCGTGGTCGCCAGTCGAGTAGAGCATTTCCCCCAACGATTCTCAGCTATGTGAGCGATGCAAGCCAATATGTGAAAACACGAATAGAGACTTTGTTTTAATTAGAATAATGTTTAAGTAAATATTAATGAAGTTGTAAGACTGTTATCGATTCCCAACTGCCCAAGACAATAGTGGTTCATTTGGCCACTGCAGACTGAGGACACAAACGTATTTGTGATTATCACAACCAACACAGCACATAATAAAGTTGGAATCACTTAATACTGAATTTCAAACCTCGGCCTTTGACAGACTGTAATGGCCGGTCGTAATGGCCTAGTTGCTTTTACACATAACGATTCTGAAGCTATGCTTTAAAATCAAACTAAGCAAAGCTTATCCTTAAATATATTTCATCATTATTATCATCATTTCAAACATAGGACGTCCACTGCTGAACATAGGCCCCCCTAATGACTTCCAGATTGGCCGGTTGGAAGCGGCCCGCATCCAGCGGCTTCCTGCACCTTTTACCAGGTCGTATAGCCAACTTGTAGATGGACGTCCTACGCTGCGCATGCCGGTACGTGGCCTCCATTCCAGAACCATTGTACCCCATCGGCCGTCAGTTCCACGTGGTATGTGCCCCGCCCGCTGCCACTTCAGCTTGCTTATCCGTTGGGCTTTGCCAGCAACTTTTGTTCATTTACGAATCTCCTCATTCCTGATTCGATCTCGCAAAGAAACACCGAGCATAGCCCTTTCCATGGCACGCTGTGCAACCTTGAGCTTTCTTATGAGGTCCATAGTGAGAGGCCACGTTTCAGTTCCATATGTTATCACTGGTAACACACATTGGTTATAGACTTTCGTCTATTATCAATTAAATTTATTAAATATATTATCAATGATTTATTTGTATGATTAAGGACACCCGAAGCTGAGAGGCGAGCAGCAACCATGATACTTTGTTCGCCATTTCTGTGGTCCCGGATTGGATTTCAGGTCGGATCAGTGTAGAAAACGAACTTTTCTATATTGTCGGGGGTCTGGGTGATGTGGTACCGTCATTGTTTTTGATTTTTATAACACAACGGTTTTTGATATTTAGGGTCAGAGCAATGTATGTGATGTTGTTTTAGGATTTATTAATTATTATCTGTTTAGGATAAATTTGTTGCCATTTTTCAGGTCGCCGCGTATAAAGGCCCTATTCGTGCGTGTTCGTTTGCAATAATTTTCGTTGCGATTACGCCGCGGTGCGGTCGCGGCCCGCTGCGATCGGCTGCGGTTTGACGTAGAACGTAATTGCAGTGTGTCTGTATTGGGAAATCCAGAATTAAGTGCAATGCACTGTTTTAACCAAAATTCTCTATAAGTAATGTAGCAAAACGTTATTTATTCACAACAAAGTCAGGTTAGTTATTTTAACTCAAGAAAGACTAGACCGATTTTTCTGAACTTGAATTTGTTGGTTTTGTAACTCAAGCCGAATATCAGAATACTAACTATGACGGTATGTCCCTCGTTCCTTGGAGGATGGGTCAGCCCTTAGTGTGGGACGGGACTTGCGTCGACACTTTAGCCCCTTCTCATCTTCCATCAACTGGCGACAAAGTGGGTTCTGCAGCCACTTCTGCGGAGATCCTCAAACGGCGCAAGTATGCAAGTCTCGGTGAGACATAATATATTTGAACCATTTGGGTTGGAAACTCTGGGACCGCGGGGACCGAGTGCCCAAAGTTGTATCGTGAGATGTCAAAGTGTAAAGGTGGGTACTGACCAACGTTACGAGGCGTAATGTAACATGTTACGCAGCGAGTATTCATGCTGTCAGTACGTAGTGTTACGGGGAAACAAGCGAACAACGAGCCGGATTAACACGGAATTTAGCACTCAGCGTAACGTAACATGCTCGCTGCGAATGTTACATTACACCTTGTAACATTGGTCAGTACCCACCTTTAAGTTGAGACATCTCTTGATACAAAGGCAGGCTTATACCTAGGCCAACGGATTAGCCTAGCTATCCAGCGTGGTAATGTAGCCAGCCTTTGCCAAAGGTGCCCCTTTCCACAAAACAGCGATTTAAGTCAGATATTTTATTTATAGGTTTCTTCTTTCTTATTAATAAAATGTCTGACTGCGTAAATATAAAAAGTTTAGGATAAAAATATGTACATAATAATTATTAGGCTTTAAAAAAAAAGTTTTTTAATGTCTGATTAGTTAAAAAATAATTGATACACATAAATATTTTTTTATTTGATTATGTAAATAAAAATAAATATTATTATTATAACGTCGTAAAAATGAACATACATTTTTTTTTATGAATGGGACATTTTATCCCCTGTTTTACTCCCCTAGGAGGTAGATTGGAAAACAGTAGTCCTTTCTTAGGGATCATGCTTTTTCGTACTAAATTTAATCAAAATCGATTCAATTTTTGCAATAAAAAGTAGTCCATGTCCTTCTCCAAGGTCCCATCTATCTCTCTACCAAAAATCGAATTGAAAAACATTCAAGGTAGTGTCACAGAAAAATAATAGTACAAGTCGTAGTGTGGCAAAATCTTATACAGCTTACGGCAGTCAACCTTCCAAAAAATTACATACTTCCTCAACCGATTTTCAACTTTAACTGCCAATACATACAGTTAAATATCAGTAGATAAAATTTTACATTTTGGTGAACTACCCACATGAAATAAGTAATAATCTTCTTATGAAAAGCTAAAGCAGAAACACCTGTAACCGTTTATAGATTTTCCGGGAAAAGTATTACTTACTACGGGTTTGTTATCGCAAACGAATTTTCAACAAACCTTTGAGAATATACATTGCAGGGCTACTCCATTCCTTTGAGTTCTAGAAGATGGGGTTCTATAAATGCAATTGGCGCATTTTACTAACGCAGAAAAGAGACGACTTGAGAGACAGTAATCATCACCATCATCATCATTTCAGCCTATTGCAGTCTACAGCTGGACGCAAGAGCGCCAAAAAGCACGATCTTCCGCTTTTTCAATCCATTTACTGCTAGCCATCTTCCTAAGGTCGTCGGTCCATCGAGCCGAAGGGGGTGCTAACATTACGTTTGCCAAGACTTGGTCTCCACTCGAGAACCAGTTTACTCCACATTTTATCGGTTCTACGACAGATGTGACGGGCCCACTGACACTTTAGCTAGTTATATTTTAGAACTATGTCCATTACTTTACTACAGTAATCAAACCAGCTCAAAGGGTAAGCACTGATGTCCCCTCGCCCCTCAAAGGGTCACAGTGGCAAGTTACAATTACAATCCCCAAGACAAGGTGGAGCGACGATATAAGTCGCTGCTGGCAGTGGAGTACCGTGTGGGAATGGCCGTAAAGAATACACTTTCCCACTGCCAACAGGAGGCGAGTCCTTAGAGGTGACTAATTCCTGTAGCACGAGACGGGCAGCAGCGTCTTTACGCGAATCTTATAAAAAACTGCGCTTGCCAACCCTCTTGCCAAGCGTGGTGAGTATTGGCAATCCCCCGCGATGGTAGATAATTGGGGGCGGCCTTTATTCAGCAGTGAACGTCCTATGGCTGAAATGATGATGATGATGATGCTGGCAGTGGATAGAAAAGTATAGCCGAGGATCGAGCTCAGTATCATGCATTTGAATAGGCCTATGTCCAACAGTGGACTGACGTGGGCTGATTATGATGTTGATCAGCGGTCTCTGTAACTTGCTTTATTTGATAGGCAAAATTTTATTTTTTATTTTACGTAACAAATACATAATTCACGCCCATAACTTAGTTCGGACAAATTGGACGTACAATATTCTAATATCCTTTGATTAGTCCCCGCGGCGCGATTTGTCAGTCTGTCCGCGGGATTAGTTGAGAAAGTTCAATAAAAACTTTTTTGTGTTGTTGTTTGGAATACAATATAAAAATAATTATAAATTCATGTTTTTCACTTTCACTTTGAGGTTAGTTGTAGTGGAGTTTTTAGTTTCCAAAAAGTCATTAAGCATAACTCACAATATTGTTCCAAAGGAGTCATCATTATGATCATTTCAGCCATAGGACGTCCACTGCTGTACATAGGCCTCCCCCAGTGACTTCCAGATTGGCCGGTTGGAAGCGGCCCGCATCCAGCGGCTTCCTGCAACCTTTCTTTACCAGGTCGTCTGTCCACCTTGTCGGTGGACGTCCTTCGCTGCGCTTGCCGGTACCTGGCCTCCGTTCCAGAACCTTAAATACCTTTAAAGGAGTGGTAGGATAAAAAATTAATTGGGACGTGTAAAAAGCTTTGTTTAAGCCTGTTCAGAATTGGTTATAATGGATTTTACATATCAAACTGGTAATCGAGACATTTTGGACATTTAACAGGTTTCTCAGCAGTCTAAGTCTCGCATCAAATCAGCGTGGAGTTCTAATCCCAGCACGTACCTCTGGAATTGAATAAAATATCTTGAAACGTGTAGGGGAGACCAGGGATAGTTGACTGTCAAAATCTAGACTTAATTAACAGTGTTTCGTCATTCAACTAGGCGCGAGAAGTGCATTGCCGCGTGTCCGGCGATTGACCGGAAAGAGGAAACAGCTTTTAGCTACCAGTTGAATAATGCAACACTTTCAAAAAGGTAAATTTTTGACAGTTAGTCATCCCAACCCTACAGACAACCATCTCCGGTCTCCCCTATTCACTTCCTCGGCGGTGATAAAAAAAAATCGTAAGGAAACCTGGATATTCAGATAACACTAGGTGTGCAATAACTTGACAGCTTCCATGACTTGATAACTGGAAGACGCAGCGTGGGCAAGCCTTCCACGCGGTGGACAAATGACCTAGTCAAGGTTGCGTGCAGCCGCTGGATGCAAACGGCTCAAAGCCGCTCGCTGTGATGTTCTATAGAAGAGGCCTAGGCTTTGTCCAGCAGTGAACTTCTAGAGGTTGATGATGATGAGCCATGATCCAGTGATGTAGAAATGATCCAACATAGTCTGGTTCCCCACTTTAAGGGTCTGGTGGCAATTAACCCAAATGTGAAAACTAGTCTTGCCGTCTAGGCAAACGTAATCCGACTTAGAATAAGACAGAACGCTAGGAGAAAGATTATTTGTTTATACGAGTATGTGTCATCTGTCACTCTGTATAAAACCACGCAATAAATTCAACAATACACGAAACTACACATCCCAACTCATCCTATAGATACAGAATCTCAACCCAATTCGTCCCTAATACATGTAGAACTATTCCAATGGCTGTCCCATTTAATAGTGATCTTGCATAAATGTTTTAATCAAGAAAGGCCGTCATCTATTATGCAGCGGAGTCTAGTGCCAATTAACCCTAAGCCAATATATCTGATATTCTGATCGATGGTAAGGACATGACCATGACGTGAGCGGACGCGAGAGCGGGTAGTAGAATTAATTTAGATATACACACTGATTGATTGACCTTAAGATGTGGACTGAAAAATGTTTAAAAACACCAATTAGATTTTGATTCTACGTTACGGATTTTTACTGTACTACCTTATAGGTAGGTTGAGGTTTCAATAAGCTTTATCAGACAAACACCAAACAATCTAACTCCAAACTAAGCAGACCTTGTATCATGGCAACTAAATAAAAGATAGACATTCAAGCTTCTTCTTCTTTTTGTAATCTGAGTCAAACAAAAACAAATGCTGGTACTCATCACAAACACTTGGCCCTAATGATTCAAACTGGTCCTGGTTGTGTAATCCGGAGCGATAACCACTAAACCGAAACGATCGTCAGTAAACTTATACCAAATTATTAAACAGGCACTTAACATTTCAAACTTTTTTGTTGCATTTTTAAACTAGCACTATACAATATACGGGTATAAATGCACCACGGCCACAAATAATGAAGAAATGCGGGTAGGTGAATATTTTTATCGCGCTCGGGCAAACGACGGCGCACATCGCCAGTCATCCTGTGACCGGCACGGCATATGCAACTAGGCCGTAACGTCGGGAAAATCAATTCGTAATTATAAAAAAAAAAAAAACCGACTTCAAAAAACTAAAACGCTAAAAATAATCTTAACACTTACGTACCTAATCAGTTACTTTTGGAGTCGGTGCAAACGAAAACATAGAATCTCTCATCGACAGGCACCGACTCCAAAAGTAACTGATTAGGTACGTAAGTGTTAAGATTATTTTTAGCGTTTTAGTTTTTTGAAGTCGGTTTTTATTTTTTTTTATAAAATTAACTTATTTCATCTATTTTAGTGAAAAATCCTATTCAAAACAAATCTTACGAGTCCAAACATGATTTACCTGCTAAACACCGATTTCATTTCCTATTTTTCCACCCTTAGGGGTGATTTTTTTCCAAAAATGTTTGATTATAGTATCTTTGAAGTGTAAGCTATTCATTAAAAAAAATTCTCATCAAAATCGGTTTACATTTGGCAAAGATATCAGAAGATAGATACTAAAATCAGTTGGCGTGGTACGGAGTTCATGCAATGTTTGATGATTTTCTTATAGATCCCATCATCAGAATTCAACCAAATTTATATGGGACCATTCTGAAAGTATTACCTTTCAAACAAAAAAATAATTATCGAAATCGGTCAACGCAGTAACGAATGATCGCTCGATACATAAAAATTTTAAAAAAAAAGATACCGACGAATTGAGAACCTCCACCTTTTTTGAAGTCGGTTAAAAAGAGGTATGTGTTGCATTAATACCCGTATAGTGTATAGTGATTAGAATAGGTCGTGGACAATAATTTAAGCACCGTTGTTTATTCAAAATATAATCGCTCCCGCTACAGCTGATCACAAAAACCCGCCCTAAGGTTGAACTAGATAATATTGTGGGTGTAATGTGGTTGGGCTGCGGTTTCAATAGCAAATGCTGATTGAATGTACACAAAAATGTTTAATTTCTTAGTATGACGGGTACAGTTGGGCTCGGGATTAGTTTTGTAAACAGAGTATCGAGGTAGAGATGAGATGTAGTCGATGGTATCGATATTATAGTATTGAACGAAAACAAGGAGGTTCTCAATTCGACTGTTGATAATTCTTTTTTTGTTTGGTAGATCATACTTCAGAGGTGGTCCCATATAAATTTTATTGAAATTTATTAAGCAGTATTTGAGAAAATAACAAAAATATACCCAGACAATGTTTTGGTTCGTGATTCTTGTATCTATGTTACCCAATATCTTCGACAAATGTAAACCGATTTTGATAATTCTTTTTTTTTATTGAATAGTTAATACTTCAAATATACTATGTATAATAATTTTTTTCGGAAAAAAACTTTACCCTAAGGATGGAAAAAATGAGGATGAAATCGGTTTTCAGCGTTAGATTAGGATTTATCAATAAAAATAGATGGAATAAATAAATTTTATTTAAAAAATAACCGACCAAAACACTAAAAAGCTAGCTAGTGCAAACTGATCAGAGTTTGAATGTTTTCGTTGCACCGACTCCAAAAGTAACTGATTAGGTACATACGTGTTGATATTAATTTTGGCTTTTTAGTGTTTTGAAGTCGTTTTTTTTAAGGTAGGTAAGTACTGATAGACATATTATATAATTTTGGTACTGCTATAGAAATCAACTACACAGTACACACGACGACCTCCGTAGCCGAGAGGCGACCATACCGGACTGAGTGGCGCTACCTCTGAGGTCCCGGGTTCGTTTCCCGGTCGGTCGATGTAGAAAAATAACTTTTCTATTGTCTCGGGTCTGGGTGTTGTGGTCGTCGATGTTTCTGATTTCTGTAACACAAGTGCTTTGGCTACTTACCATAGGATCAGAGCAATGTATGAGATGTAGTCCAATATTATTTATAATGATTTGTTATACCTACACTCCAATTAGATATGAACCACTGACATCCGAGCTCTCGATTTTCACTTTAAAGGCCCAAAATATTATACCCTCTACTTATTATAAATGAATCCTTTCTAAGCCCTTGTCCTTGACACAGGAGCCATATTTCATCAATACTGAAAGATTATCCCCTTTAATTATAATCGTCGGAGCTTCGTACAAATAAAATTTAATTAATATTTGGACCCCGTAGGGAGCATTGTTGGCAGTGCCCCAATTATTGACATCTTAATTGTTGTTATTTATCTAGGAAATATTGATTTTTAACATAAACTATTTCGTTGACATAAGGTGCTGTAAAATACAAAGTATTTAAATTTTGTTGCTAATGTCAAAATAGGTATCATTTTTAGCTGATTAGCAGTCTAAGTGATTCTCGTCACCTGCTTTTAATTAAGATCTTTATTAAGGGTAATTACATGTATCATAAAAATTAAATTAAATTATTCTAAATTATAAAAAACTGTTTCAGTGTTAGATCTTGTACATAATATAATATTGATAGACACTTAGACTATGACGCAAAACGAAATTTTAAATTAAACTTAAATTAACAAGAAAATGTTCCCTAGAAAACATATTAGTTCCCAGAATACTAAATTGATAGAAGCTGTATTAACACCTTTGAGTCTTTGTTAGAGGCCTCAAAGAAACAATTTTCATTATAAACAATTGCTATTCTCATTGACCGAAGCTAAGAGCCGCTTTAACTATTAAAAGGGAATTTCAATTTGAGTCGAGGCAAAAGGAGTTGTGAAATAAACTGTCTAAGTACTATGATAGTACGATAAGAAGTTTTGATGATTCCAATAGTTGTTTTTACTGGTAATTAGATTTGACTGTAAATTAAGATATGTGCCAGTTATGGCCAGGGTTCCATTTATTGAATGAAGGATAAATTATCCTTCGTTCCGTAATCCACACTAGTTTACCATTAATATTTGCTACTAAATGCCGTGAAAAGATACTTGTATAAGTGTTAATTAAACAACAACGAGCTATAGGGATCAGGTCCTACCCTCAAACAGGAATTTCAATTTGTGCCAGATAGAACGTCGGAGGTGTTAAAGTAAACACTCCCAGCGCTAATAAAACTGCGTGAATGTCCACTATTAAATTGTTATTCTGTTACTTTTAGTCTTTAGTCTCATAGGTACCATTTATGTAGAATGGCTGAAGGTTTTACGATGTCATAGCGTAAAAAGTTATTACATCTTGCCTTTTGTATAATATTAGCGTTTACCTGCGACTTTGTCCACTTTGTTTCAATAAAAAGTAGACCACCAATTATCTAGCCCCAAATTAAGCAAACCTTATACAGACTATAGCGACTAGGTATCGGATAAATATATTTTTGTACTTTTATAAACATCCATGATTTAGGTTTAAATGCTCGTGCTCATCACACAAACATTTGCTCCTTGCGGTATTATTGATTTATATTGCATTTTTAAGAACATACTCGTAAGAAAGTCCGAAACAAATCAAACCAGTTCAGCTGTTCTGATAAAACATTTCTTGGATTATTAGTAATGTGCATTAAATAGCTTATTTCAATTAATTGGTTTACACTAGGGCCGCAAGTGCAGAGCGGCTAGCGGAGAGTGTGTCTAGCGGAGCGTTCATCGTTACATTTATAACCATAATCAACTTAAATATCCTTAGAAAAAGGTTTTCTTTGGAAGTTCACTGCTGGGTATGGGCCCCCTTTTTATTTTCCCGTGGGATAAGTATTCATTCCTGTTTAGCTTAATTCTGAAATCTACACAGTCGCGGGCACAAGCTAGTTCACATTATTGCCTTGCCCCAGACTAGTGGTGACTGAGTTTGTTCCGGCGTTTCTTCTCAGCACTTGCCAGATTGTCTGTGTCTTGTCTCGAAGCGCTAGTAGGGCCCAAAAAATAAGGAGACATGTTCTGGCCCCCTAGGGGCCTATAATGTTGTTATTGACGTTCATAAGTGGCAATTTTGTCCTGAATTGAATAAATGATTTTTGACTTTGACTTTGACTAAGTATTACTCTTGGCTTATAATATGTGTATAGATTCTGGAATGGAGGCCACGTACCGGCAAGCGCAGCGTAGGACGTCCACCTACAAGCTGGACATACGACCTGGTAAAGGTTGCAGGATGTCACTGGATGCGGGCCGCTTCCAACCGGCCAATCTGGAAGTCACTGGGGGAGGCCTATGTTGAGCAGTGGACGTCCTGTGGCTGAAATGATGATGATGATGAATTGCTGATCACACCAGCTATTTTAAGTCTTCTGCTGGAAATAGGCCTTTAGAACGCCACAGCGAGCGGCTCTGGGCCTTTTGCAACCAGTGACTTTTTCGCAACCTTGATAACTAAATAACGTTTAAACGTACTTTAATACATTTATAAACAATTAGGTACAAATGGTCATTGTATTACACAAACATTTGCCCCTAGCGGTATTCAAACCCGTAACCGTCTGGCTTTGTAGTCCGGAGGGCGACCACTAGTCCATATATCGTCTTATTTCAGCGTGACGCGCAAGAAATGTACTACTTCAAGCATGATCCATAAAAAGAAAGATTTTAAGTCTTTTGTGTACTTACCTTTACTAAATGAATTGAAACTAATAACGCTCCCAAAATTAATTTGAACTGATAATGTTATAACATTGATGTCCTTTGAAATAGAATCCAAAAAATGCTAATCTTATTCGATTTTATTGAAACCAGTCAACTTCTAAGTACTTTGTGAAAGGTATAAAAGTATTTATTCAAGAATCATTTGGTTGGAACTCAAATTAATCATTCACAAAACGTTAGGAACATCTCCGAATACTCGCAAGTCGTGATCTAAGTCCTTAGGATCGTGACCTTCCTGTAAAATAAAATATGTTTAACATTGTAGAACTGTCACGATGTTATACGTAGGATTGATATTTTTTATGTTTTAGAAAGACATGTTTTATGGGAGACTAGGACATGCAAATGTATGGACATTAAGTCTCTGAAAACGACGCTCAAACTTGTATTTAGTTTGATTTGAGTTAATAAAATATGTCATTACGCCCACATTTTGTTTTACGCTGCTTCATGCGACAGTTTAGGGTTTCACGTTGATTAGGTTGATTCCTATATTCTTATACGTCCCACTGCATGGCACAGGCCTCACCTCAACAATGAGGTGGTTTGGACGTCACACGCTGCGCTTGCCGGTACTTTACCTCCATTCTAGAACCTTTATGCCCCAATGGTCGTCAGTTCAACGTAATGTAATAATGTTCTATGTTGTTTGATAACTGTAGTTTTGATGTCTATAATAATGATTAGAAGAACATCTGATAAAACTATGCCTATACATACCATTGCCTATCATCATAAGCCCACGTTATTCATCGCTACCATGTATGAAATGAAATAAAAAAATAACTGACGTCTTTCATTTGAGAGTTAAAGGTCCACTAAAGTATTTTCTATTCCACTTTTTCTAAGAATATTATACATTAGCATTTCCAAATAGTATTCCCATGATTTATTAAAACATTTAAAAAAAATAGATCTCTGATCTGAGATTTGATTTATAACAATCGCCATCGCTCTGTCAGCAATAAATAATATAAATATTTTTTTCTTACAAGACACTCACATAAATCTAATACATTTTCTGATAAGATAAAAAAGAATTCTTATTAGACACTTATGCAATTTATTAAAACTAAACTATTCTATTATTATTATTAACACTTTGAACGTTTTGATGTTTGTCACTTAGATTCACAGGTGACTGCGTTTGTTGCGCCATTTCTTATCATCAAAAGCCGATATTTAGTACCTACCGAGGTGGTGGTAGGGCAAAGCTATATTTGAGAAAATTTAAAGTGCCCGAAAAGAGGGCCTAAGACTGAATAAATGGGTTTTATGAGTTTTTTTATGCACACGTGCATACATAACTAAAACATACGCATACGCGTATACGCAGGTAGCCTGTCGCGTGAACCAGACTATGCGGCGACGCCAGTGCAATCACGTACTACTTTCTTATGGGACCATCATCATCTCCCCTATAGAACGCCACAGCGAGCGGGTCTGGGCCATTTGTATCCAGCTGCTACCCGCAACCTTGACCAGATCGTCAGTCCATCGCCACTTTAGCTTTGCAACACGAAAAGCTATGTCGGCAACTTTGGTTTTCTACGGATCTCCTTATTTCGGATCTTATCTCGCAGAGAAACGTCAGGCGTAGCCACAGATATGTATTTCAGTAAATTTCACAATTGTCTGTCGAACTGTCTTGTGTGTCTCAATTCCGATTTTTGGACGGAATTGGTTCGGGATAATGCCAGGCTACCCTTGGCCGCGGTGACCAATAAAAAGATGTCTAGCTTAATATAGGGTGACAAAGGTTAACCAAGGTCGTAAAGAATGGCCAAGTCGTCTGGTCACTTCATTATCCATTATTCTCACCGTTTAAATTTTAGGCGAAAATGGTGTTACCACAATGTTATTTTAGGCCGTTCTGCTAATCTTAGTTTAGGTATTATTATTCTAAACGTGATCAGAAAGCTTTATGGAATTTGATGAACAGAGCATTTACACCGCTCGACCGGTCCTACAAACTTTCAAGTCCAATATCATTGAAATGGCTAAACCAATTTTGATGAAATTTTTGTATTTCCTATAGGTTTATAGTGCCGAAAAATTTTACTGAAATAATTTAAACTTAAACGTGCCGTGTGGGGACGGCCGTAAAGAATACACTTCCCCATCGCCAACAGGAAGCGTGTCGTAAGAGGCGACTAATTCCTGTAGCACGAGACGGGCAGCAGCGTAATATAAAAAACTGCGCTCGCCAACCCCGCCCGCCAAGCGTGGCGAGTATTGACAATCTCCCCGATGATCGAAGTCATTGGGGGAGGCTTGTGTTCAGCAGTGGACGTCCGACAGCTTAATTAAATAATTAATTTAAACTTACTTAAGGTACATAAAATACTTTACGAATTATGTAAATAGTATCTAATAATAAGCAAGTTGTGTACGCCAATTGATTGGCACATAAAATACACTTGCGGCTTAGCGACTGCCCGGCGGTAAAACCTTTAGGGCATAATCCAAGATGGCGGACAAAAACCTTGAAAAGGTTAAAGTATAATAATAAATAAACTTTGCTGAAGCTGACACGATAGGACGTGGTCTACTTAGAATTTCTAAAAAGATAATTAAAATACTCTGTTCTCATAGAAAACCTAAAATCGCTCTAATTTAGCTAGTACACTACACATCTTTTCAAAATTGTTCTTAAGACTTATATGTTCTGCCTTTGCGCCTTATTAAAATAGTCTATTCATTTTGAAAATATTGTATTTGAAAGTTTATATCTGACGTCGTGTGGTGTAAACGCCCTTAATTATAATCACGTTTAGCGAGATAAAAATTGCTAATATTTTATTCTCTAATCTTTACCTAAAAATACTATTGTTACTTAGGAATATTACCATAATCATAATTCTAGAGTTTCGCAACGAATTAATACTATCATTTCAGCCATAATACGTCCACTGCTGAACGGAGGTCTCCCCTAATGACTTATCATCAGGAGGGATTGCCAATTCTCGCCACGCTTGGCCGGCGGGTTGGCGAGCGCAGTTTTTTATAAGATTTCGCACGAAGACGCTGCTGCCCGTCTCTTACTACAGGAATTAGTCGGCTCTTACGACACGCCTCCTGTTGGCGGTGGGGAAATGTATTCTTTACGGCCGTCCCCACGTGGCACGCGCTCGATAAGTCATGTACAGTACAAATATTCTATACAGTTTAATAGCTACTAGTACCTATAAACGTTCGAAATTCGAAAATTGACAAGAGGTCTATGCAGTCGTCGCAGTGCTGTCAGTCGCGGGTGCCGAGTACTGCCGACCCGATACGAGTGGTCAGTTATCACGCTTTCCGATTATCTGTATAGAATGATTACTAAATAAAAAACTATTTTAATTTACACAAATTAAAAGGCAAACCCTAACGCCACATTGAAGTGTAAGTATTTATGTCAACCTAACCTAGTTTCGGTATTACTTTATCTTATCTATATACAGTGGTACATGTCTCTAAGCAAACGTCACGATATCGACTGGGGCATTATGGGTTCCCAAGTCACTTTTCAACTATTAGGAAAAGTTATGTGTGTGAGTGCGTGCGGCGCTGTTGGAATAGATCAACATAAAAATCATCTAGTACCTAATTGGAAATCATTTTAAGAAGCGACCTCGTCAGCAAACAGCATTTAATTATAAGATTAAACGAACTTACCTTAAGTGAAGTTCAATCTTAATTATACGCAGCTGATTGTTTGAGATATATTTACGAGTACCGATGTTCTACAACAGCGTCGGGTCACAATGTTTTAAAGCTGGAAAAGAAAAAACATTTATCCCTGCAAATGGCAACATTTGTTGGTAATGTCATTACGTTTAAAGACAGCCTTATGAGCAACCCTGTAATATACTGGGATAATACAAAGTATTAGTGGGTGGGTTTTTGGGACTGTCATATCTCAAACAATCAGCTGCGTATAATTAAGATTGAACTTCACTTAAGGTAAGTTCGTTTAATCTTATAATTATACTTGCTGATTGTTTGAGATATATTTACGAGTAGATGTTTGAAGTTCGGTTGCGAATAAGTTGCTTATTAGTTTAGAAAATGCCAAAAAACATTTTGAAAACTAAGTACAATCCGGAGACGTTTGATGGCAAATCAAAACAAAAAAAGGTACTTATATTTAATCATATCTTTTAAGTTTAGTGCTAAGGCTGAGTAACTAATGAATTCACGTAGAATGTCTGAAATTCTGAATGCGTCAAGAGTAAAATTACGTTCCATTTAGGTCTCACATAATATACTGCACAAGCCAGGCCACAAAATAATAACTAGTCTATTACGATAGTGTTACAACATCGCACTTTTTTTTTTTTTTTTTTTTTTTTTTTTTTTTTGTAAATATATTTTTATTTTATTATCTGATTATAACAACAATGTCCATTGTTAGCAAATTCCATAATTGAGTGATTAAACATCGAAAACAATTGTTCCTGAAGACCGGTTGTAAGACAAATATGTTGTTATAAGTACTGTAAATACTTATTTCAATAGTGTTCTAACAAAAAAAAAAAAACAAATAAAAAGATTAAAATGAATATAACGAAAGGATTATATTATAAAAAAAAAAAAATGCAGGTGCGCAATCATAATATCTTAGCGTATGATTACAATTAATATTTTTACTAAAGGTGGCAATAATGATTAAAAATATTTATACTTTAAATGATAAAAGTCTGACTGCCACAAACTAGACACAATAGAAAATCTATTGTTTGCGGCTCCGCGTAGCGCTCAACGTGTTAACAATCAATTATTATATTCTTTTATTTTTTATCTCAGCTAAGGCCGGTAATCTATAGAATCAGTACGGGAAATTCCAAGTAACTGACCTATGTAATTAAGTTGGCGTTATTGTTGGGGGTTCATCCTGTAAAAAGTTTTTTTTTTTTTTTTTTTTTAATTGGTTAAAAACATTAATCGTTATGCATTATGCAACTTTTAATCTAGTCACTTAATGAATGGGTGACCGTGGTCAAACAACTTCAAGTTTAATCACTTTAGTCACTTATTGGATCAACCTCAGGTTTGGTCACTAAATGGATGGGTGACCGGGGTTCTAGAAACCTCAATTTTGGTCACAACTGTACGGATGACCATAGTTAAGATACATCCTTATTGCTACCGAATGTTAATATTATGGAAATAATATTGCATAATTTGGTTGAAAATATCGATTGAATTCAATACGGTAGCTTAAGCTTTATATTTAGCAAGATAGAGCGTATAATCGGATCATAAAACCAAATATTTTATCAGTTGATAATATTGTAAACTAACAGAAAAAAATGTTCTTTAACACTCAGTTATAGCTTTATTTGAATGCAGCAATGTAGGCATAATTTTAATAAATGTAACATTAAGTTATAATGTGAAAGAATGTGTTAATTTTTTTTAATTTTTTTTTTTTTTTAATTAATTTTTTTTATTATTATTATTATTATTATTTTTTTTTTTTATTTGCTATGGTAGAAAATATTATTGAATACGTTAAATGTATTTATCAGTTCGACATCTGTTTTAGCTCTATATTGCCCATCTCTTATTTTTATTGACTGTTATTGGGCAGTCAACGGGTTAAGTGTTTACCAACAGGGAATGGTTCTATCTGAGACATGTTTCTACATGTACAGGTTAATTATGGTATCTACTAAAATGTCTGGTTACTAGGCTTTGTTTTTGGAATTTACTTCCATATTTTTTATTTATACCTAATTGATTTAAATTAAGTTTTCTACATGAATTAATTATTTGAAGTACAATTATTCTTAATGTATTATTTTCCATCACACATTATTGTCAAGATTGTCATCTTCTTTAGTAATTAGTAATTACAAGAATACTTTTTTCAATATGTCATATTTAAGGAAGTTCAAGCCCTGACATTATGTAATTTTTATCAGGACAACAGGTATTAGACTGTTCCTGTTTTAGTGACTTAAATGAAATAAAAGTAATCTCTAAGATTATATTTAAGGTAAAGGATTATTGGTATATCACAATAAGTACATATGTAGGGGTACCTACTATGTTCTTATTGTGAATTTATCTATTCTTAATTTTGAGAAATGTCTGTCTTAATGGTAATTTAAAAGGGATATTTCAATTTTAAGAAATTGAATAGGTATAATGATTTTGTTAGATTATGATCAGAACTTTTGTGATTAGAAGCAGTTCCTTAGCATGTGATAGGGGTCACAGCGTTATTTTATTTTATTATCATAAATATATAAAAAACAAAAGATCTATTGAAATTACTAAATTAGTATTAGGTAAATGATCATCACATAGCCTTTATGTTAATTCAGCGGTTACAGAAGTCTACCTTAATAAGGTTTTATTACATTTTTTTTTTTTTTTTTTATAGTCCTCAATTAATCATAACAAGATATTCAGAAGAAGGTCAGCCAAAGAAAAGATGGTTCCACACATATAGCTTGGGCTTGACTGGAAAAAGACTCAGCACAAAAGGCTTAATAAATAATAAATAAATAGTTATATACATATTACTAATCTTACAGACTTTTGTCCATCTTATACTTATTTCATATCGTTATGATGGAGGACTGAACAAATCAAGCGTTCCCAATAGTTTTAAAATGTATCTTATTTTGAATAATGGTACTTATGTAAGTACATATTTATAAATAGGTATTCTTAGTACATTACATTGTTTACCACAATGAAGTAAAGGAAAGGAATCTGGAATATCTAGGTTATTATTTAATTAAATAATGTAAGCCTAATATTTTAAGGGTTTTTATGGTACTTCCATAACACCTTTACTTTTCAATTTGTTTGTGGCATTAACTTTGGATTAGGGTTAATAAATTTTAACCTTAAGGATTTCTATGCAAAAAATTTTAGACATGAAGTATAAGCAGATAAGATGGCATCTGATTTGTCACAAGCTGGATTTTATAAACGTTGTCTTGTCAAAATCCTTGTTTCACTGCAATTTTGCAGGACTATTTATTTCTTCCAAGAATTGCATAAGTGCAATAATACCTTTAAATACTAATTAATTAGTAAAAGATTGGGTTAGTTATATAATTTCTTGATAAATTATTCAGTAGTGCAACTTCATTATCTGACTATGGTAAAAACCAAGAAAGGGTTATTTTGGAGTTTTGAACCAAACAATGGATTCATTAGCGCAATGGCTAAGACTTTATAATAGAGATTTGTGATTTATAAGATGGCCAGTAAAGTAATCCATAGCTTTGATAAGTAAGTATCTGTATCTCTATTGTAACCTTCTTTCTTGAGGTAAAGGGCTTTTCACAATAATTCCGGTTTGAATTTTCTATCTCCATCCAATCCCTTAGGAACTAGTTAAAACCATCTTTGTTTATTTGTAATAGTATTTATCAGATATTAGCACTATTGTCTGACAATAGTAATATTATAGTGTTGTGTTGATTTTGTACAATTGGTTTTTCAATTTTATATAGTATTGTTTCATACTGTCATCACATCAGCTTACAGTGCAAGATTTCAAATAATTTGTTTGATTTTTCATTTGTTATGTATGTAATATAACACTAATTGCATAGCAATAGGTTAGTTAATATAACAAGTGAGCCTGCTTGTTTGTCCATAATTTCTTTTTATTCTCTTAGTATATTAGCACTTGTTTAATAATGAGTGAGCCTGCCCATTTCTATATACTGTCTATTTGCTTAGTAACAGTAGGACTTGGTGTTTAAAAATGAGTGATCTTGCTCATTTGTTCATACTATTTGTTGTCTCATGATAGTAGCGCTAGTTGATTGAAATTGAGTGAGTATGCTTGTCTGTCCATACTATTCTATCCACTTGGTGGTAGCGTTAGACATCTAATATTTTCGTGTACTTGTTCAAATTTAATTTTCATGGTATTGCAACATATACTGTCATACTGTCTTCCCGCTTTGTGAAAGCGCTTAATGTCAGGTCATTAGTGCACCGGCTCAATTTTCAGTTTTCCTGATATTGCAACATACTGTCTATCCGCACTGTGATAGCGCTAGATGGCAATTAATTGGTGCACTGGATCAATTTCCATTTTCATGGTATAGCAACATACTGTCTATCCGATAAGTGATAGAGCTAGATGTCAAATAATGGGTGCATTGGCTCAATTTTCATGGTATTGTCTATTGCCCATTATGTATATACTACCCAGGCGTTTGAAGTTTATTTCAGTAGGTAATTTGTAAAGTTTTCTCAACACCCAGCCATTGCGTTTCCACTTCAATTTCATTGATATAGACTGAAGCCTGAGGAGGCTGCTTCAATATTTTCTATGTGAGTCTCCATACTTGTGTCATGGTTTCTTCATCTTGCTGTTTTCTAAATTTCTTAAGTTTTCCTTATTTTCATAAATTGTATATTTACTAGGTATCTTCAGTTTTGGGGCGAACTGGAGCTTAAACTTGATAGCTCTGTATTTCATTCTCAACTTCTATTAAGTTTTTTAGAAGAAAAAGTAACAAGATTATAATTTAAAAATGACTTTTAGGTTAGATTCTATCAATCAATTATACGTTAGGTACATAAGTAATTCCTTCATAGGAGAATATCTATAATTCACAAAAGGAAGTAAAGTATTTGATTGTACATACCTGTAACTGGAACTAATGAATACTTAAGTTGATTCCATTAATATAGCGTTAAAAAACAAACCATAACCGCGCCTGATTATGGCGCTCATCCCTTGTTGATTTTTGGCTGAAATTCACTATAAACCTTATTGTAAACACAATCCACATAGAGAACTGTATAATAGCATTCTAAACACTAACTTTTAAGCTACAAATAGAGTAAATAATAGTTATTTTACACATTTTATTGCAAGGACTACGTGCCCGCGCTGTCACAAACAATCGTAATGACATTACCAACAAATGTTGCCATTTGCAGGGATAAATGTTTTTTCTTTTCCAGCTTTAAAACATTGTGACCCGACGCTGTTGTAGAACATCGGTACTCGTAAATATATCTCAAACAATCAGCAAGTATAATTACTACATCTTCCTAAAAGTAAAAGATCTAACATGTTGAACAAACCTAATTTCTTTCAAACCTAACGATATTTATTCTACTCATTAAACAATCGTTATTCTTTTATATCAAAAGCGTTTCGAAAACGCAAATATCTCACGAAAGACAAACTCGTTTTACGTTAATTGAGCATTCTTTTTATTTTATTTCACTTTTTATAACACTTCGTCGGCCCTTTGTGCTAATTTCTGCACACCTACGAAACTTGACACGTCTGCAAATCTACCATGCCTCATAATGGCTTATTATTCGAACCAGCGTGTAATATTTCAAAGCTTAATATTTTGAAAATTAACAATATAATTGGGCACTCAGTCGTACTTCGTTCACAATACCAGAGAGCGTACTTCCAAACATCTGCGTCGAAAAAAGGGCGGATATACCAAACTGAGTTCAATAGAGACGCGTATCCCAAAGGCATATTGACCTGTCCGTTATTGGAGCGTATACTCCACATACTCAACACTCGAAAATGATCCTTACTTTTCGTAGACAAAGTCGATATTAGCTTGTATCGGATAGGCGGTTGTATCGTTTGGTTTTGAATAGAATAGGTGCATCTGAGCATCCCTTAGAAACGCATTCAGATCTCTCTCGCGCATATAACGTCGTAACTGGTATATAAGAAATTGAAATGTATGCTTTATTGGTGTGGTTTTTAGAGCGATAGTTGTGTGTGCCAGTTTTTTAAAAGAGTAAGGCAAGATCTCACCCTTTGTGAGGGTCCTACGTACCGTGTAATTAGTGATTTCATAAAATTGCTAGGTAAATACGTAGGCCGTTCGCAAACTAACGTTGCATGATTTCGCAACGCCTACTATAATTTGACATTATTATGACTGCTCGACATTTTCTCTGTAATTGCTAACTGGCTTATCGCCCTATTGTCGCGACATAGTTTATTAACCTATTTGCTACTTCATTTAAGGATTGTACAAACTACTAACTCCAATAGAATCACTTGTTCGCCATCTTTGGGTCTCTAATTAGTCTGTCTGTGGATCCTCGGGTGTGACAGCTTTTTTCTTTGTCTTGTTTTTTTTTATGGACTCAATCACGCTCTATATGTAGAGCAGTGATTCTGCCAATGTCAAGTATGTATCTTCATAAAGTGGACACAATAAATAACAGGTACATATTTATTGTTTATTGCTTTTCATGGATTCAGTGAAGGCTACTTTTCCCGTAGAAGCAGGTTTCAAGACACCATCGGGTCCAAAGCAAGTTGTCTACGAGACAAGTCCACTTGACACTCGATGCTCGTTCAATACAATGGTATTTCAATAGTTCCATTTAACACTTCATGATGATGTGATGATAGTTACGTTATTTCACAGAATCTGTCATTTCAACTTAAACTTTTTGACACGTGACATTAAAATTTCTTTGACATTTTTGACGTGAACCCGCTGATAGGTCAAAAACGCTTATACGGCCAATTTTTACGCCTTCACGCTATAATTAGCATATTATTACCTATTAAATACTTAGGCCCATAACTTAATATTGGTAGATGCTGTTATACAGCAACTTTGGTTATGGAATAGGAGTGATATAGAAACCGCAAGTTTATCAAATTTCCTTAGGAAATTAACTTACTTACCTTGACGAACAAAACGAAAATCGAAAACGTAAGATAGCTAGATAAGAACTGTTCCTCAGAATAGTAAAAGGGTATTTATTACAAACAAACAAGGCGGTTCAATTGCCAAAAAGCGAACGTAATTGGATATTTCAAAAATGAAATCATAAAAGTGTATTATAAGATATATTTTATCAACGGATGTCTAACTAAATATTCAATTTAATTTAAAACTACTAATTTTAAACAGGTGTGTTTAAAAGCAATAGATATTTTCTTTCAAAAGGGATTTTATTTCGACTCTTTTGAAGTAAAACGTAGTTTTAAAGCAAAAACCTTTTAGTGCTAGCAAATTAAACAGAAACTGTATGGACATTTTATGTTTCGTTTTAACAAAGAGTGTAATGAAAAATAGATTACTTTAATTAATTGACTTCTGTCTGGAGCTTTGTGCATTTTGGGGTTTCTAGAAACTTTTGAAATATTATTAGCTGCTGTGGTAGCTGGTGACTTTTTATTATTTTTATGTTAGACTAGAGACCCTCCCTGGTTTTGCTTGGGTAGCAGGTAGTAGTTGTAAATAATACTTTTAAAAACAGGATAAATTTTAAGAAGGCGAATTTGTTTATCAATACAACCTTTAAACAACTTTTTCTATGGGGTAAACATTTATTATTATTTTTTACCCTAAATTTTGAAACAATCTTAATGCACAAATTTTATTATTTTTACCTCTTAAAGCTCTACAGAATTTGTTAGGTGGTACAAAGTATTTAACTAACTATGGTTTAAAACATAAAGTGTTAGTAAAGAACTGACAAAACCTTTTGGTGTTTAACTCATCCTAGAGCTATAGAGTAACCTTGAAGGTAATACAAGGCATTTAACTATGTTTAAGAACATAAAGTATTAGTAAATAGCTGACAAAAACATTTAGTGTTATACTCTTCATAAAGCTGTAAAAATTACCCTTAATAATAATAAGCTGTAATGTTACAAGTAGTAACTCTGTTTAAACACCTGACAAAAACTTTTGGTGTTTTGTTTTTCCCCTATAAGATTAATTATTTATCCTTAATACCACAGTTTAGTTTAATGCTGTTATCGGAGCTCTTATAGACCATTTAAAAAACTGTTAGCGTTAAAAAGGTTGCCCTTAGCGCTGAAATGTTTGTAGGGAATTGCCTATCCCAACATTGTTTGTTTCACGCAGAATTAATAAAATGAAACAGCTATTTAGATGGTTACTGAATCGGAAATATTGTTGCTAAGTCAACAATCACATCAAATGATGTCTAAATATACTTTTATCGCAAACACGTTCAAAAACCTCGTTCAAAGGAGCTCGAAAACTGGGCTCTTTGATAATTACCGTAAAAAATGTCTGCGAAATGTAAATTTCATTTGAAATTATTTCTAAAACGGGCGAACTTGTTACAAAAGGATTCCCGACCGAATGCCGTAGTCTGCGACAGGGTTGCCACATAAAGTGTTCCTAATTTACATATTTTTACTAAACAGTTTTCCCGAAAAAAAAAATTGGGGTAACAAAAATATTACATTTAAAAATACATAAAATAATAAATAGATACGCTACGGTTCTGCACTGTTGAGGCTGCTTCGATTCTGTAACGCATGGGGATGTCGCTAAGACGCGAGTAGATTGTCTCCATAGTATGTAGATGCGCAAGCAGTGCGCAAACAAGGTGTGAATTATGGTTTAATTAATGATTCAGAGAGAGATATAAAAAATTTACGCACACAACAATACAAAAATCAGTAATCAAAATAAAACCATAGACATGCAATACATAAACATAAACTTCAAATGCAATGGAAAAGGTGTTGAGACGAGGAATAAGCTATCAGAACAGCTTTGGTGCTTTCAAAAATGAAGATAAGTAAATAGGGTATTTTTCCTCCAATATTTCCCTAACGCGGAAAAAATCGCCCAATCTAGCAACCCTAAACGCCATAGTCCGGGAATGGCTTAACTTCAACTTTTGTTTGAAAGGGATTGTGGCCGTTTAAACTTGGACTTTTAAGGGCTTTTTTATTTTTGAACACTAACTTTTTGTCTATTACTGGTTTGTGACGCTGGATTTTATCGGACGAAATTTTTTTTGACATACAGGGTACCGCAATATTTTTTACACCAGCATGTTATGTAATTTTGACAACCCTATTGGCGTAGTGGCGTGGTCAAAAGTCAAAGTCAAAGTCAAAAGTCAAAAATCATTTATTCAATTCAGGACAAAATTGCCACTTATGAACGTCAATAATAACATTATAGGCCCTTAGGGGGCCAGAACATGTCTCCTTATTTTTTGGGCCCTATTAGCGCTTCGAGACAAGACACAGACAATCTGGCAAGTGCTGAGAAGAAACGCCGGAACAAACTCAGTCACCACTAGCTGCCACACAAAAAATATAAATCAAAATAAACAGGTAGGTACATCAGTTTAGTGCAGCTGGACTGACCATACATTCTTGTCATCAAGATAGTCTTGAATTTTATAATACCCCTTAGACATCAGTGTAGTTTTGACATGTGACTTAAATTTATTAATAGGAAGTTTGGTAACATTGTGAGGTATATTATTGAAAAATTTAATACAATTTCCCAAGAATGAATTACTTGTTTTGGCCAATCTAAAGTTTGGGACTACAAGTTTGTTTTTGTATCTGGTGTTATATGAATGAATATCACTTTTCTTTATAATAAGATCTAAATTTTAGGCCACAGTGAGTATGTTAATTTCTTTAAAGAAATCTCTCAGGGATTCGCGCGGACTAAGTTTGTATATAGCACGAATGGCTCTTTTCTGAAAAATAAAGATGGTATCGATGTCCGCAGCAGAACCCCGTAATTCGCTTTGAACTTTAAACACAAAGTTTCCGGGTTTGATTGTTAAAAATTGGCTGGTGTGCTGGAACACATCCTTGGTAAATTCATTGTCTGGTACCTCGTAACACAAGAATGTCAACTTCTTACACACGGAAGTGTTGTTTGGCGCTTATTTAATATTTATGGGCAAGAATAATAATCTGCCGTTACCAAAGTTCTTCTCTACGATTTGAGTATTCACCCTATTTTTTAATTAAATTAATATCCAAATATTGAACTTGGCTATTAATGTACCTTCACGCTGCGCTGCCTATGGGTAACCGACGTCCCAACCCGACCCGGGGGGCCGACTGGTCTATAAGACCCCATTTGTACCAATTTTACGACTATTTGTTCCATTTATGGGCACACCAAGTTACCGAAATGTTTGTTTCTGACGGTTCCCGGTATTTAACGATTTCGTAATATCGTTTCGTGTCAACTGTTTTTTGTTTAATTTGATGTCAGTTTTACAGGTTTTTTGTGATGTCACCAACATTTAACATAATTTGTAGGGTTACATTTATGTTCTGAAGGTATTTCTTTTGACCAAATCAAATGATAATATGTGCATTTATGATAAGTATGAATAAAGTATCTACAGTTTTTATTATGTTTATAAATTTCGAAATATAGATGAAGAAAAAGACATTTCGAAACTATCGTTGTAAACGCCAAAAGTCGCCTAACGTTGTGAGCTTAAAATTGGGTTCAGTACCAAAATTTGCAGAATAGGCATTCACATTAAAATTGCTTAAAAAAAAGTATAACTTTTGAATTCTGCCAACAGTTTCGAAATAATTGCTATGAATAATATGAATTTGTTGGTTATTTTACTAACGCAGTATATTTTTCTTTGTTTCAGGTATAAAGACATGTTTAGTTGTATTATTAACTACACTACTATGTAGAAGATGTAAACGTAAGTTTTATTAATTAATATATAACATAATTATATTAAATTAAAGTTACGATGCATTAAAAAAAAACTCCGATAAGTGTGTGGCTTTTATGATATTACTAGCTGTCCCGGCGAACTTCGTACCGCCTCAATTTTTTTATTTATTTTGAGATTATTTATTATTTATTCTGCTATTCCGTTTTTACCCCAAAAACCAAAATCAAGACTTTCAAGTTGATTTTCAATCATTTAATTAACGTATTGTATAATTACGACCTATACAAATATTTTAGCCGCAATTTAGGTCCAAATTTAACGTTGCTTAACAAAACACTGCACTCTCTTTGAGAGAGTCGAACGCGCACAAATACATCGAACGGGACGTCTGGGAACACGGGACGTTTTGAACAGGATATTCGAGAATATGGGACAAACGGCTATAGTTCACGCCTCACTTAATTCGGAATATCGGTGGGTATTTAGATTTGAGATGTCTTTGTCATATTGCACAATACAAATCGATATCTATTCACCTTTTGCTTAAATACGACTTAATATAAGTTGTAAAGAATTTAACAATCTATACATATATAAAACAAACTCGGGTTAGTTACACCATTATAAGTCAAGAACGGCTGGACCGATTCAAATGATTTTTGTTTTGTTGGATTTGTCTCCGCTCCGAATAGTAGAATAACTATAAAAAGATTGGGAAATTCACGAAAAAAAAAAAATGTATAAGAAGCGGTATAAAATTCGCCGGGACAACTAGTATTGTATAAAAAAAAACATTAAAACACTCTTTTGTATGTTTGAGATTTGCCATCAAAAGAGACCTAACTCAAAAGTTTTACTGTAACCATTGAAACGTTCCAATATCCACTTCCTGGCTCCATTATCAAATCAGCTCTTTATTACTGTCATCTGGATTTAATATACATACGAAGTGTCCGCTAATGCTAAACGACAACATTGACGTGTTGTTGAAGAGGTGCTTGTAGCTCAGCGCTTTAGTAGTGATTACCAAAGTTAAGCAATCCACGCCGCGGTCATGAGAGGATGGGTGGCCAACCATATTTAGTAACATTTGTCACAAGCATCATCGACAGTCCTCTACGGGGCAGAAAGGTTCTAGAATGGAGGCCATCACAGTAAGCGCAGCGTAAGACGTTCACTTACAAGGTGGACAGACGACCTGTTAAAGGTTGCAGGAAGCCGCTGGATGCAGGCCACTACCAACTGACCAATCTGGAAGTCATCGGGGGAGGTCTAAGTTCAGCAATGGACAGCCTGTAGCTAAATCATGATGATGATGATCTTCGTGCTGCGAAAGGCACGTTAAAAGTTGTTTCCGGCTAATATCGCTTGCTAATAGTCGTAGTAAAGCCTAGTCAAAGGCCTTAGGCGGCTTGGTTACTGGCAGTAAGGTTTGGGCATTGCCTAACAGCATTCGTCCACCGTCAAAACCACCTCATAGAAAAAGTGAAGCATTTTTTTTTTTGTTAAAAAGACAAACGTCACTCAATAAAACCGTAAAAGTAATATTAGAGAGTACCATTTCAAATTGCCTAAGATCCAATTTGGGAATTGTGACAAACGTCTGTTTTCTAAGTGGAAATTTTCGGACAGTCATCCCGCTACAATTATTCGGTTTCGGACTCTTTTTGTTGTTACTAGGGTACCGTGGTTAAATGTAAAGTGTAGTCTTCCAGATACATATATTATATTTATACACTGACACATAAAGTAGTAGAAACAGGTAGTAGTCATGTTTTGTTTTATTTTAATGAACCGATAATAGTGTTTTTTTTTTAAATATATAAGGAAAAGCAAAGTAATTAAATAGTATTTGTATTTTTATTAAAAACTCATTTTATTGTGAATACTTTTTTGTAAAATGTCCTGCACGCGTTAGAATATAAGAAGAAAGGAAATATTTTTAATGATGTAGTGGCACAATAAGCCTTGTACGCAAAAGGGCCTGGTTCGAATACCGGTTATGGCTCCCAATTCAAAACTGTTCGATAGCAAATTATCGACTAGAAAACAACGTAACAATATATGATTTAACATTAATGTCATGTGATTTAGCGGTTGTCAATTTGCTATCGAAGGGATCTGAATTGGAGGCCTGGTCAATTTTGAAAATCGTTTTTCCCACATTGGCTAGGATGTGCTGGGTGACCCTTTCGGCAAAAAACATTGTCTGATGTTTATTTTGTAATTGGTATTGACAACAGTTTGTCAACCTACCACAGAACGTCAAATTTTCTCAATTGATATTGATATGCGACGACCTCCGTAGCCGAGAGGCGAGCATACCGGACTTGGTGTCGCTGTCTCTGAGGTCCCGGGTTCGATTCCCGGTCGGTCAATGTAGAAAAATACTTTTCTATATTGTCTCGGATCTGGGTGTTGTGGTACCGTCGTTGTTTCTGATTTCTGTAACACAAGTGCTTAAGCTAGTTATCATAGGATCAGAGCAATGTATGTGTGTTGTCCAATATTTATTTATTATTATTTATATCTACGTGACGGATATACAGTTAAAAATCGGGACCTTTAACTTTGTGGGTAGGTTGACCTGCCGTTGACATACCTCGTCAATTGCTATGTTGTCTGCCGAATGTTTATTTATTTATGAAATAAACTGTTTTTATCTATGCCATAACTTCTAAATTAGGACTGTAACAATCAAACGGTAACAAAAACGGTATTTCTTAACCAAAGAAAAAAAAAATTAATCAACGTCATAAGGTTTATAAAGTCAAATCGCTTTAGCACAGTGTTTTGCAAATAAAGCCACAGGTGCAGACTAGTGCGGCATATTGTGACAACGCCTGGCGTATGTCAAAGTGTCGAAGTGATCACCGCGACCCATAAACGCAAATAGAGCTTCGGTTACCGGTAAGCGTTAACACAATATCGATAAGTTTAATTGTACCAGTTTGACCGGTATAAGACGATTTCTTTAGTTTTTATAGGTTTTAGACACGATTTTCTTTTTTTATCGCAGTCGGTGTATAAGACGCCAGAGGTTACCAATAGGATTGGTATGTTTAAAAAAACCGGTTGTTAAAATACATTCAATGGCTTGTTTACTGGAGTTTTATTTATTTTTTTATTTCAAGGACAACCAACAAAGCATACACCTTAAAGTTAAACAATACTGTTACATTCACAAGCGAAACATTCTACAGTGTTGCCTTACTTACAGGCTACCACGACGTGCATAAATATAGAAATTCTTACTCCTGTACACATATTATTATTTTAAAATTACAAAAAAAATAATTGATATATTTTTTTAAACTTAAACCTTTTTTTTTACTTGGCCGAAACAAACTGGTCGTGTATAAATATTTAAATACATAAATATTTAAGTCCCTATCCTTAAACGTAGAGCTACGATGTGCCATATGTTTAAAATATCGTTATCGAATCATCGATATATTTGCCGGTACCGGTACCCCACCACTACATGTAACCCAGTACAGTCGACTGCGCACGCGACGGCTGTCAGCGCGCATTATGCAGCCGACGTTACCTGCGTGCGAATTTATAATGCACTTTATTGCGCATGTATGGGTTACGGATTACATAGGTTTTATGATAGAAAACTAATGAGATGGCATAATATTTTATATCTAATACGGTTATTAGTTAACTTTCTTCTAGGGGGTAGCAGAAGTCTCAACCAAAAAAAAAACTAGACCAAAAATCATCAAAATACAACAAAAAAAAGGTCTCCATACAAACTGATGTCAGCTAGTGGGCAGTTTTGTGTGAGAAAGTGTTTTTTTTTGTTTTCGATGTTTGTCTCATGTACAAGTTGTTGTATTTGAGCAATAGAATCGCCTTTTAAAAGCCAGTTAATGAATACATAAGGACATTATCTAAAATAATTAAAATCATAGTAGTCAAAACTATAAAACACACTTAAGCTCGGAGTACATGCATCCGGAATTTTTCAAAACCCCATACAAATCGGATTGAATCCGGGCTCGTCCGGAGACATTTTGTATGGAGTTCTGAAAAATTCCGGATGCATGTAATCCGAGCCTTATACGTATTGAACTCGTCAATACGCCTACGCCCTACGTCCAATAAGCCTAAACACGATGGTTTTACTAGTGGTGGTTGAAGAGTTCTACTATTCACCTCCTAACTCCATCATCAGATCAGCATGATGATGTCAAATTATTGTAGTGTCATCCGAATGTCAAATACTTACTAATTTTTAAATAGATACGTCAGCTAGAAGTATGTTTAAAACTACTTTCAAGATTTGGTTCCATAGTTAGTATGATGTGTAGCTAATATAGGTAAGTGTGTTAAAAAGGTTTTATTAAGATTAAATTGTCTAAAGAATATCCAAATAACTTAGTTTAAATTTATGTATGTCTACTGTATTTAATGTATTATCATTTTTTTTTTAAATTATTAAACTTATCAATACAAGACAAGTATAGTTATTCAATTGAAACAAGGTTAAAATTACATTCACAATATGCTTCTAACTTTAAAACGAGCCATGCCTAATAAGAAAAAGTAAATAACAACAAGCCAAAAATCGGCTTGTGTACTTAATCCCCAATAAAAACTGACCAATATATCATATCATTTACCAATAAAAATATAATATCCCCATAGACGCAAGAGCTTGTTTGTTTCATATGACAAATCGGATTACCTAAATTGCTTCTTTACAGCCAAAAGCTATATAATAGCTTTATAATAGATCTTGGCAATTTTTACAGTTGACTGAACGCATGTCAGTCAGATAATGGCATTAGTTTTTTATCCTTTATGGCAAAAACGGGCCGTATCGACATCTGTGGTGAATAGTGCTGGGAAAATGTGGGACAATACTTCGAAGAGGGACGAGGGGAATTTATTTTAAGTGCAAAATCAGATCGATAGGGCCTTTAAAATGGAAGGGATTATGAGATTAGTAATAGCTAATTTGAATTTAATAAAACGTCTTATTCCATTAATGATTTAAATATAGAAAGTTACAGAAAAATTCGTAAAAAATATCATGAATTGCACGTCATACTCAGTAATAAACCATATAGTGAAGTAATCAATAATTAAATCTTCTAAATTGACATTTATTTGACAGAATTCATAGTAGATGGTAGCTACCATTGATTCTGTCAAATAAAAAGAAGAAATTATGAGGGAAATATGTTTTTTCTATAGTAGCTACAAAAGTCGCGGTTTACTCTGCATTTGAGCTACAAACAATAAGATTTTATTGTTAGTTCAGTAGAAATGATTAGGTCGGCATTTTTCTCTGTTTTATCCGTGACAACTATATCAGGCAAAAAATAATCCTCTCAAGTCATTACAAGCGGGATGCATTAGTATTTATTTAGAGATTAAGATTTTAATGGTTTTTTTTTAAATGAAAAAAGACTAGAAGAAAGAAATAAACATCGTCATGTTACGGCCTAGACCATTAATTGCGCCAGAAAAAAATCGTTTTCTATATCAACCAAAACTGGGAATTGAACTACGTTCAAGACGTATTAAGTAATATTTAATCGGCTCGTTGGGATTGGGACATTACCTGACACGTATCGGGATATTTCCCACCCCTACGGTACACTGACCGGGCACAGCTCACCTGCACTGGCTTCAGGATAGGGTTACGCACTTGTACGTCATCGCGTCTGTCGGGGTCTGATAGGCCGAATGCCGGTGACGGGTTAGTTTCGCTTCTCATAGGGTAAATGTAGATATGTAACGGACTAGGAGTTACAAGGGTCACTTGCAAAAGACTTCGAACTTTTTGTATGGAGCCTGGCATACCTAAAGTTGCAAGTACCTAAAATTACGTTACTTTGGTGTACACCTAACAAACATACGTCAATCAGAAGAGAAAACAATTACAAACAAATTTTTTTTTTTGCCAAAATGTCGTAAATAGTATACTCTGTTCAGGATTTCAGTTTGATTATGGAAATAAAAATAAATATTACATATTTTCAAAATTTTGTTGTTGTTTGTAATATTTTTTTCTGTTGATTGGTATATTGTTTCATAGGTGTACGCCAAAATAGCGAAATTTTAAGTATTTGCAGCTTTATGTATGTCAATAAGGTTATGCGATGCCTTTTGTGGTTGTTTTACTTTTAGATTGTGATGTTATTAAGATAATCAGCCTAGCGGAAAAAGCGACACTACTCATTCCCGACTATAGTACAAGTCGTAGGTCATTTTTACCACTATTTGGCGATTAAATTATAATATTACTAATTATTAATATATTAAATATTAAACAGTAATATTGCCAAGGAAGTATATGAAGATTAGAAGACTTATTTTGTGATTGTCAATTATTTTTTGATTAAAAAACGCCTGGTTATTAATACAAACTACTCCATTAAATTAGCTATGGGAGAAGTAGGAAGAGTGTTATACACACAGTAACATGTAAATAAAGAACAAGATCTGTTCCTCTTCAAGAATCAAGAATGCTGTAAACCAGTGTTGAGAAGGTTTTTCAATTTCACCCAAAAGTAAAATTAAATTATTAGTAAATTAGCAATGTAACCTACCTCAAACACCAAAATATCCCTGAATTTGGCAAGCCGAATGTGTGACAAGTTACCCTAAAATTATTTACACCTTAAATTCCGGGGTTACCAGTGACTCATAAACAACAGAATTTTTATTATGTCTAATTTGTAGGCAGTTATGGACTTAAGTGAAATAGATATGACTAAAGTAAGGATTAAACTTTAAGTACATTGAGTTGGCTCCTACCCTAAGTGCACCTCAGTCGGACTGAGCCGCTGAGGGCCATGATTTAATTTGTAGTTATAACTCCTATTAGCTCTAAGCTGGTAACAACATAACCCTTTCTAGCAAACTCGGTTAATAATAGGGTTGCCACCGAGTTATGTTTAGAAATAAATATAACAAAATAATACATTTGAACAAAATCACATCCTGATCCTAAGGTAATCAGTTTAAACATTTGTGTTATAGAAATCAGTAACAACGACGGTACAACAACACCCAAACCCGATATAATATAGACAAGTTCTTTAAAATCATTAACTAATTAAATTAATAGAATAATTATATTTACCTTTTTTTAAAATATTTTTGTGTACATTTTGTAAATATTATTCTGTCCTTTATTTTTAGTTGTAAATAGTAATATTTGTTTTTAGGTAATAGATGTATTTTATTATAAAATATATATCGGGCAATTCATTTTACCATAAGAATATTACTAACAATAGAATAAGACTGTAAATTTTTTGGAGATTGTAATTAGCAAGTGAAATATAACCGTACTCTTCTCACATGCGCGTTTTAAACCTCTGATTAAAAAGAGACAGCTGCCGCTGACTATCGTCGCCTCAAAATTGCAAAATAATTTATTGGCAGCCCTACCCAAGGAGCCTGGCTGAAGGATACAAGCAGTGTCCCCCGGAATTGTGTTATTACGAGACGCCGACTGTTTAATTAATCTGAGCATCGAACTCGCTACCGGGCTGCTATAACGCTTTGTTGCTGCTTTAGCTTAGTTTAGAGTTAGTGGTGGGAATGGTTTTGTGTTAAGAACATTTACAAGATATCTGAGAGTAATTTAGGGTAGAAACTAAAACGTGGCCTCTCACTATGGGCCTCATAAGAAAGCTCAAGATCGCACAGCGTGTAATGGAAAGGGCTATGCTTGGTGTTTCCTTGCGAGAAATGAGGAGATCCGTAAACGAACAAAAGTCGCTGACATAGCCCAACGGATTAGCAAGCTGAAGTGACAGTGGGCGGGGCACGTAGTACCATAAACTGACGGCCGAGGCAGAAAGGTTTTAGAATGGAGACCACGTATCGGTAAGCGCGACCTAGGACGTCCACCCATAAGGTGGACAGATGACCTGGTAAATGTCGCAGGAAGACGCTGGATGCAGACCGCTTCCAACTGGCCAATCTGGAAGTCAATGGGGGAGGCCTATGTTCAGCAGTGGACGTACTATGCCTGAAATGATAATTATAATGAGTAATTTACTTAGAGTAAGTTATTCTCAGAAATCTAAAGTCTATTTTATTTAAGTAAACAACCCATTGATCTTTTCTTTACTAAAAAATATACAATTTAGGTGATTAACAATCCTCATGAATCTTAAAAAACATACATTTATGAGATATTATCCTGTAAAAACTTACAGAGTTATAGGTTTTTTTTGTAGATAAAATTATCGCATTGCTTATAATGTTCGGACAGGATATAATGTAGTTATGTTATAATTATTTTGTCTTCTAACTCACGCAGAAAAAAAATACGCTGACTGATAGTTGCTGTTTTGCACAAATTTCACACCGATTTGGTTCGCGTTCACAGTATGTATATAAATAAATAAATACATGAATATTTGATAACATTACATACATTTCTCTGATCCTATGGTAAGTAGCCAAAGCACTTGTATTATAGAAATCAGAAACAACGACGCTACCTTAACACCTAAGACAAATACAAAAGTTTTTTTTTCTACATTGACCGACCTGGAATCGAACTGACCTCAGAGAGAGCGACACCAAGTCCGGTATGCTCGCCTCTCGGCTACGGAGGTCGTTAAATGGCAAATGAGTTAAAAAAAGGGTGTCCTAATTCGGATAAATTATATAATGTATGTCAACAACACATCATAAAACCGTTTCAGATGGCTTTATTTTGTTATTTAACGTTTATTTCACGGTTCCGCCGCCTATATAAACATTTTGGGGATCAACAAAGTATCTTGTTTCTAACAAAAAACTTAACAGACTCAACCTAATCTCAGATTAAAGTTCTGTTAACTTTTGTTACCCTAATCCATACTCGAACCACCTGTGATAACCTCTCAAGTAATATCCAACTCTATTGCATACGGAATAGAGATAATTTTTACTGAATATAGTTTTTGGTAACTTCTTAAATTTTTTGCATATTTTTTGTTCGATATAGTACGGAAACCATGCTTCCATTTTTTGTGTGTTGTGAATCTGTCGGCGCCTTAAGTGTATTAGAAATGATAGTGAGTATTTCACGAAGTGATTTTAGAATGTTGATATGTGGGTTTCAGGATATGATTGAGTTTATGGAACTAAAAACTTTGCCAAAAAACATGGACCGAAATATTAAAATTATTTGCGGATCTTCAAGTTCAAATCTTTACTTGCTTGTATAATGTAAGATCAAGACTGATCGAATCAGTAATGAGGAGATCCGTAAACGAACAAAAGTCGCTAACATAGCCCGACGCATCAGGAAGCTAAAGTGGCAGTGGGCGGGGCACATAGCATGTAGGACTGACGGCCGATGGGGCAGAAAGGTTCTGGAATGGAGGCCACGTACCGGCAAGCGCAACGTAGGACGTCTATCCACAAGGTGGACAGACTTGGTGAAGGTTGCAGGTAGCCGCTGGATGTAGGCCGTTTCCAACCGGCCAATCTGGAAGTAATTGGAGAGGCTTATGTCCATCCATACTAAATGATCAATCAGCTGTTAAAAAAATGTTTTTTAAAGATTTTTAAAGTTTTCAATTTCCAACCCTTTGCTATTTCAATTAAACCTTGCTTTAAAGTCGATCGAGTATGTCATGTCGGCGTTATTCGACGCGAATGAAGGCAAAGGCATTATTACATGAACCTCTAGATTCCATCTGGGTATTTAACACCGGATAATTAAATAAAAGCTATTAACATGCAAGCCTCGTCTCATTTTAATACTGATTCGAGTTTATCTCATCGATACCGCTTCTTAGGCGCGCGTAATGTGAATCCTCTCAATGAACTAGTAATGTCCATATAAGATATTTAAAACAATCGTAACTAAAAAAACAAAAATATTTAAAACAAGAATTTGCATAGAAATGCATGTTAATTTTAAATCAAAAATCTATAGATACGATAGGTTGTCGCTTTTTCCTCGAAAAACTTATATGAGAATGACCTAGTCGTAAATTAGTTATTTCAATACGTACAATTTCAAAATTTCACATTTAAATAAAATTGCATAGTTAGATAGATATATTTTATTGTACACAACACAAAAGAAACAGTACAAAGAAAAGATACATTAAGAATGGTACAATTTAGTACATAGTCTTAACAATATAAAAAATCGGTCCAAACATCGATCCTTGTAGAAGCCTCGGCTAGATTGCAGCTTGCATATCGGATTGGCCTAGTTACGTAAATGCGTTACTATCTATCATCATGACAGCATCAACGTCACCACTTGCGTAAACTTATTTATTTCCTGTTATTATGTTTTCTTTATAGATAATACTATAATTTTCTTTGTCATTTTCGTAACATAATTTGTTGATTTCCGTCGCTGAATGTAGTTTAAGCTGTATGATAATTTTCAATATTAATATCTGTACTTACATAAGCCCCTGGCTTTGCATTCCACTGTGAATGTTTATACAACATATTAGAAGCAAGTATGAGACTTACGAAGAAGCAGCTCTAACTACACTATCAATGTAGGGTGTAGGTGCGGAAAATCAAGAAATTCCGGACTCAACACTTTGCCATTTGTTCCGAAGTCAAATTTATTTGGAACGTTTAATTTATTATACCTAATTCAAGGGCTTTGCATAACTTTGTGTACTTTGATCTGAATTCCAAATAATAATTGAGAAAACAAAGGCTTTTACCTAAACCTGGCCTTTATTTGTTTGGTTTTAACAAACCTATTATTATAAGTTATCTTTCTATTAGATGATTCTCTTAAATACGGCTTCCTCTTTAAAATCGATTAAATTATCACTTGAATTTATTCATTTGTTTTTGAGATAGATAGATAGACACTTTATTGCACAAAAACATTAAAGGTATTTATTACAAACAAGACACAGTTATGTACAATCAGGCGGGCGGCCTTATCGCCAAAAGCGATCTCTTCCAGACAACCTTAGGGCAGAGGAAATTAGGTTGTAATACAGTGGGGTAGCGTAGTGAGATTTGGATTGCGACCCCACAGTCAGTGACATGCGTAGTGAAATTGCTTATATTCTACTGTGTGCCGATTTTTCAAAGCCAGATAACTTTTATTTGAAGAATAAGTTTGACATGCTGACAGTTTTCGTACAAAAGATGTGTCAAAGCGTCACTTTTTTTCGTCGGATAAAATCTCTGGTTAATGAAAAATCTGCTCTAATTGATATAAATAACATTTAATATGGTACCAGTATCGAAATCAGAAGAAAAAAAATACCTTTTCATACAAAATAGTCCATAACCTCGATGCTATTGTATGGAGCAGCAGGGTTTTTAGCGTGCTACGACTTTGACCACATAGTAAAAGCTGTTTTATCATAAAAGGCTGAAAATCCTGTTAAAGCGAAATCCTAGTCTAACCAGTCACCCTGTATACAGGGTTATTTGTATAACATCAACAACCTCCTAGGGGCCGATTCATCATCATCATCATTTCAGCCATAGGACGTCCACTGCTGAACATAGGCCGGGAGGCCTTGTGGGGACCATTGACTTCCAGATTGGCCGGTTGGAAGCGGCCTGCATCCAGCGTCTTCCTGCGACCCTACCAGCTGATTCTGGTGCTTAGATACAACAACATTTTCTATGGGCCTAACATAGTAATATAAAAAAAACACTGCTTCATATGTCAGCTGGTCGCGGCTTAGTATAAGGAAATGTTTTTTTTGCGAATCGATCGTGTTCCCTCATCGTGTCGTGTCGTGTTAGTCCTTAGGAGGTTGTTGATGTTTTAAACAAACCCTGTATCTGTATTTGTGCAGTAGAATCATACCCTAAAGAGGAATTAACTAATAAATAAGACTTTATTTATCTAGTCTTACACAGCGCTACAACTCGAAATACCGTCATCAAATCAAAGGAAAATTTTGGCAAGACCGTGAAATATTTTCAAATAAGTAAAGCAGTGAAATATTTCTCAATAGCGAATACTGATACTAAAAAGTGTAAAGAATAAAAATATCTTCCCTTTTCGTTGCTAAAAGCACCATTGAAACGTAGTCTAGGAAAAGTAGAAGCAGTAACTCAAGACGTTCAGATTCAGATGGGTCTAGTGAAGAAAAGAGAAATGCTATTACATTTAACAATATTTTTAAAATACCAATAACCTTTTTTGTAACCTAAATTATTATGATTTTACGGGATCGACATTAAAATGTCGAAAATGGTTGTTTACAAATGTAAATATTAAGTGATTTGTATGAGAGAAGTGTAAAAACGGAAAAAGTTATATGTAAGTGTTCGTTATTCCATCAATGTTACGATCACACCATCTATTCATTGACCCGATTTCCCGCTTCGAGTCAATTCAGAAAACGTAATTTTCTCTATGGGCTTGGGTCTGGATGTGTTGGTCGTCCATAGTAGATTAATTGTCTGCGTTACTTCGTAATAGGGTGGGTAGTAAGTCCTTAAGTATAGACAACGGCAGATCAACCTGCCCAAAAAGTTAAAGGTTGATTGAACCGATTTTCAACTTTAAGTCCGAGATGTAGAGATCAATTTTAATTGAGAAAATTTGACGTTTTGTGGTAGGTTGACGTACTGTTGTCTGTACATCGCGTGTGATGCAGCTGTCCGAACACGCGAGAGATAATAGAAGGCGGCCAATGGTTTGGGGGAAAGCACCTCAATTGCACTAGCCTTTGGTGCCCCACTTTCTTAGCTAACTTACTGTTAGCCATTTTGCACTGTGTACCAAGTTTCACCGTGAATATTATTTAGATTCCTTACATTTGGCGCGCGAGTGAACCGGAAGTGGATGTAGCCGTGTTGGGAACGGGACTCGCCGTGCACGTATCTTACCTGTACTCTGGAATTAATGGAGGCATGATACTTTTAACATTTATACAGGGTGGAGACGTTATACGATAATAAATAAAAGCTATTTACTAGTACTTTGAAAGTTACTATGGGATAAATGACAAAATCGTGTAAAAATTTGAAGCTCCATACCAAATCATCAACGTAAACAATTAGTTAGACGATAGTCTAGTGGTTCGCGCTCTGGACTACAAAAACGGCGGTTGCGGGTTTGAAACCCGTAATGGGTAAATGTGTGTGTGATCGGCGCGACTATTGTACGGCCAGCTTTAAAAATCGATGTCTACATTCAGATGCCTATGCCTGCCTATACATTTTTGACATCAGAATTTTTGAAAAAAATACAGTACACATTTCTTGAGTAAAGAACTAATCTTTGTGATGGAATAGTCAAATTATCAACTATTTTACCCCTATATCCAAATTTATTTGTTTATTTAAAAAAAAAAAATAACGTTTTTTTTAACGCTGAATGAAATGAGATTTTAGCCCTTTAGCCCAGCAAAAGGAGACCTAACATAAATTGTATTGTAACGCGGTCTCAAGCGACCGCTCGGCATCCAATAAGTTCATTGAGATTGAGATTACTGCGCCTGCTTTTATTGTGTTTTCTTTTCTTTGCGACTGCAAACGTTCGGGACTTTATTAAAAAGCTGGAAATATACTCATATTAAACCTGTTAAATTAAACTGTTTTTCTGAATTTCCGTCTCGTCCTCTTCCGCTTATATAGACGGGAAAGTATGTGCAGTCAAGTGCAATACATGCATCCACTTTTTATTTGTTCTGCAGTCTGTTCGTATCTTTCCCCAGAGAACGCTTTAGTATACTTGTTGGAATACTAGAAAGCACGCAGTGGGCCGGTCACATCTGTCGCAGAACCGATAAAAGGTGAAGTAAACGGGTTCTCGAATGGAGACCGCGCCTAGGCAAACGTAGTGTAGGACGCCCCCCAGTTCGATGGTCCGACGACCTTAGGAAGATGGCAGCAGGCTGCTGGATGAAAATCAGCTGCTCATATACAACAACTTTTTCTATGAGAGCAACATTGAAATCGAAAAAAATTTTTAGATGCTCCATACAAATTTATTCGCTACCTCGATGATAATGTGTGGAGCATCTAAAAAAAATCACGATTTCGATGTTGCTCCCATAGTAAAAGTTGTTGAATATGATCAGCTGATTACGCAGTTTTAAGAAGTGCCCTATTCTCTTGTACACCCTGTATATGTCCAGTGATCACCAAATTATAACCACATATTTGTCAAATATTTGTAACAGGCCTCTTAACGAACAAATTTAATTGGGGAGAAAGTGGTACGAATTTTGAATACACTTACGAGTACATATTGTTTGTTTCTTTGTAATACCGAATAGTTAAATTAGTTTTCATCAAAGATTATTTGAAAAAAGAACGCATTGGCAATATAAAACGAACAAACTTTAAAATATGATAATCGAAAACATGGAACATTGACATTAAACGTTTAGTATATTGTATCAAATAACCAAAATTACGTTTTTTATATAGCAATAAATATCTGTAAGACCGCAAGAACTATAGACATTTAGTATCTTTTGATTTAGATCACCAATCTCACTATTATAATTTTAATACTTCTTTTATATTAGCAATAAATCTTTCTAAGTTAAAACAAAACAAGAATTTAAACACGTATTGCGTTTCACTCATTTCAAAAACGTCAATAAATTTTTGAACAAACGTTTTTATTGGTTGTAAATTTCGACGTTTTGTCTGCGTATCTGTCGCTAACAGCTTACTTTTAAATAATTACTGTCAATTTTGACACAAAAGAACCCGTCAACCAAATTAGGGGTCGGACTTTACCTTCCGAGAAATAATCTTTGAGTACCTACGTTTTATTATTGTGGTATTACTGTTTTGGCAATAATGGTAAAAGCTTTTAAGAGTGTACCCTTATAACAATGCAGTAAGGTCTATTTTGGGTATCATTTCAAATGCGACTGTACATGAGGCATGAATGAAAACTCCTGGTTTGTCACTTTGCACCTTAGCTAGGGGTATTAGAATTTAAACATGTTTGAAGGTGGAGTGTATTGTTTGAAATGTGTTAATTCAACAAATGTTTTGTTTGTCGTTGTCATGTTCCTTCTCGTTTCTATTTCTAATATTTCGTTTGTTTCGGTAGTTAGTGCAGATATTGTAAAGTTTGTTAAACGCGTTCGATTAACAAATTAACCTCACACAGTTGAAAAAAGTCATTCACCCTTTTGCGAGGATCGTCGAGTGAAAATTGTAATTTATAATCGCTGAACTGTGAAACGCTAAACTGTGTGCGTGGCCGGAAGGACGCTGAGGCTGATGCTCAAGTACTTCAAAAAAAAAGATTTTCCATACAAATAATAGCTATCACGTGACCAAGAAGTTACATAATATAAGAAACGTATTGACACTGGACTGTTAGAGGTGGCAAGGTAAAAACGGTCTATTTGCATTCAGCACGTGAACGTGATAAATTTAGATAGAATTGAAAAATCATTTCATTCTATCATAAATTTTTACTTTTGCTTCACAACTTCAGCGATACTTTAATCATCTATCGTCCATTAGTCCTGTTCCGTTCTGAATAATTCTAGACCGATTGTCACTGATAATTCCCGTGTCTCACGGGGGTCGACATGACCGGTATTCGGAATCTGCTTCTAATGGAACGGAAACTTGCAGACTCAATCTCCGGGCAAACACCTGGGAATAGCATCATTGTTGATATGGATTGCGTTATTGTGATCATTTTTTTAATACCCGCTGCGTCTCCCGAAACTGGGTTGTTGTGGGAAATTAGAGTATTATCAATATTATCTTTTTGTTAGTCTTTTTTGCATCAGGTTTCATCAAAATCTGAATTTGTATGTCAATAATAATTATTATGTTCGGTTTTTAAAATTTTTTTGAACATGGAAAGATCATAGGATTAAAAAAAAGGTCGCCATAAAAATTTCCCATGTTACCTGTTAAGTTTGGAATAAGTAAGTGATATTTCGATTTTGGTCTGATACATAAAGTTGTTGTATTCGAGTAGAAGAATGTAAAGATTTTGACTCCAAAACCAACGTAAGTTCACCCTGTATTTTTAACTGATTATCTGATGATTGTCTGAATTTTTCTCTAAATTATTACAAACATTTTCATATCACATATGAAAATATCATTATGTCAATACTTTGATTTACTACTTACATACATACTTTGAAAAAGAGTAATCCAATTAACATTCATATAAAATTCATAACTGGCGGTCTTTTAAATTGAAACCGCCAGTTTTTGTGTGGCATTTGAGACATTTCGACAAACAATAAAACAAACTCGAGGACAAAGGATAGATCTTGATGGGAATTCTCAGAGTTTGGGAAAAAACAACGGGGATATAATATTTTTAAGTCGGTGCTACACCGTGAAAGAAGCGAATGCGATAAAATTTGGTTTGTTTAGTCTTGTACTGGCTTAAACTTTCTGTTATAGATAGTACTCATAAATATAGCTCGTCCATTTTATACGCGATACTCATGTGGGGTGACAGATGCTGACGGGGACGAGGTGAGCTGGGTATCAGCAGCGGCAGGGCAGTGGGGAAATTAGGCACGCACGCCCTACTTAAAGTTAAAATTAAGCCAATTATACGTCCCACTGCAGGGCACAGGCCTCACCTCAACTAGTCCAAGTGGATTGGTGGAGAGGTGTTGTAAGGCCAGTGACTAAGCAGATGTAATCAAGCCGCCTTAAGGCCTCCAATTAGGCTTTACGACTAGTATCAAGCAATGTTAGCCGGGACCAACTTTTAAGGTGCCCTCCGAAGCACAAAGATGTTTATGATAAATGTCATTAAATATGGTTGGAAAGGTCAAAGGTCACTCACAACCGTGGCGTGGGTTGCTTAATCACTACCAAAGCGCTGCTACCACTGAGCTACAAGTAACCTACTTAATAATATTAGGTATTACCTTGATAATACCTATCGTTTTGTCCCAGCCAACGCCTGTCGTCTCCACTATCGTATCGGGCACGTATTTGACGGCTTTGTAGCGGCACCCCTTGATTTAGTCCGTGTAAATGTAGGATTCTCCACATAAATCTTTCGTTTCACATGTTTGATATTCCAAAAACCTTTTTAGTGCTTACTTACGGTATTTATGGAACCTCTGCAACATTTCATGTTTCGAATCCGTTGGGTTTTGGGTTCAGTATTGGCGGCACGTTTCAGAATTTTGGTCAATCAAATAGACGTGTAGTGTTAAATAGTGTTTTAAACAAAAGTTTTTTTTTATTTGATTGAAGAATACTTAAGCGATATAACTGTCCACGTAATGCAATGTGCGGGTCGATCTGTATCTCGTTGTAAGGATGCTAAAAATAAAGACCACTAACAATAAGCCGCTATAGTGTCTCTATTCCAGCACAAAATCGCTTCTCTTTTAGTGAGCACGGGCATTACCAGACTGTCTTTCATTCGGGTAGTCAAGGGGAAAGATTGTTTGATACAGGCTCATAAACTATGGAAGAATTAATTAATGAAATGACGTCGGCCGCCTTGTGCTCCGAATTTTTAATATCTGGACTTTTTGCTTTGTGGACCTCATTTTTTAATACATAGCTCCCTCTTTATATTGCTTTCAGTCTGGCCATTATTTGCACAGACCGACTGAATGTTTAATTGTTTTTTGTAACAGTTGATTGGACAAGCAGAAGTTAATAAATGATATATCAGATGTACTAAGCTATTAGTAAAATTGCTTCATGATATAAAACAAATATACATTAACACTACTACTACACTTAGAAATGGTTGATATGACAGTTATTTTGGGAATACATTTATTTTGGCCTACAGATAGATAATCTTTATTGCACACCATACAAAAGAGTTACAGCTAATGTAAAATCCATTATTTAGAGCACTAAAATCTCTTCCAGATAACCTTCACGCCAGAACAAGTATGGTATGGTTGAGAAAGTGGTGCAGTAAAAGTGTAGAAACACCTGTTGTTAATCTTGCCTACTGACTCGCAGTTCTCGAGTCATTCAAAGTGATTAGACAACTCGAGCTAAAAGCTCTCGGGGCCGTACGAAGTGTGGCTTTTCAATTTCACAGTTATAAATCCAAAAATTCTCAATCAATCACACGATTCCAACACCACAGTACAGTTTGCCTGGCCCAGTAATCACTCAACATACTCAAATAGTGTATGTTCTCGTGTGTAATATCTCTAATGCTGGGACGTCACAAGAGTCGAATCAAAATCCCAACCGGAGTACATAATTACGGCGGGCTTAGGGTCAACACTAAGGCTTAGTGCAGACGCTGCGACTTTTTGTAACTGTAACAACAATATATAGTATATCTACTTTATGATTAAACCCCTTATAGAAGTTCAAAAACTCAGGAAAAATCGGATAGTGGCCATGAAAATTGTAAGTTTTAGTATTGATATAACGGAAGTTTGATTGTCTTGATTCTGAACTAGGTTCTCTGAACTAATACCTTTAAGTTTTAAAATCACAAGCCTATAAAAATTCTGACAGTTTTACCGTGGATTTAGATTTTTTGAAATAATTATTCTTACAGTATTGTTTAATATTGCTTTAACTGATAATACGTACACTACTTACCGTAGCCGTAGATTGGTAAAAAGTCGTCAGGCATGGTGATTTGACTAGAATGAGTTTGCATCCAGATCCAATCCCGGGTTTGAATCCAGATCGGGTCGCAATCGCTTTATTTCATATCGGTTCAAATTTGGGTGTATATGGAAAATGGCAAAAACCGTTGACAAGGCCTCGAAACATTTATGTCTGTAGTTCCGTAACTTCAGAACCAATTATTATATTTGGTTACCGATGATATGACTTAGTCACCTGTGACCTAGTCAACCATGTTCCTAGTCAACGGGTGTTGGCAGCCAGGACGGGGTCCTGTCAGAACTGGTCTTCAAAGTCGCAGGACATTTGCGACTGAGTCGCTCGCTTGCATCCAGCCTTATCTCTCTCGCCGCAGGGTGGGGTCGTAATTGGGCCCGTTCATTTGCATCGAGTACTCCCGATTTGGTCTCGCGATTGATTTCAGCGTTACTACTAGATAAACCCATTGTCAGCCTCGGGCTTGACTGTCAAAGGATAACTAGACGGTCCTTTGATCTTGAAGGACTCTAGATGGTAATGACGGATGCTGTTGTTTTGACAAGTGTTATTTCCACGGTGGCTGGTTCGAATCCCGAAATTGAGCATGAGCAATTTGTACAGAAAACAGCTCGTCAACCTACCACAAAACATTAAATTTTCTCAATTAATATTGATCTTGATTTGTTGATTGATCTACGTGTCGGGCTTAAAGTTAAAAATCGGTTCAATACCCTTTAACTTGTTGGGTAGGTTGACCTGCCGTTGATTTTACCTGAGTTACAAAATAATGTGGTATTGCATGGTGGTTCAACATGTTTAATTAGCCAGACAATACACCATTGTCATGGGCTAGAAGTAAGGAATGAATGTCATTGTATTACGAGGAACCAGATAATGAATTTTGTCAGGGGCGTCCCCCAGCACACCCAGACCCGAGTTCAGAAAAGTTCGTTTTCCGAATTGACTCGGACCGGGAATCAAACACACCGCGCTAGTACGCCTATCGAGTCGTCAGTAAAAAGTACAAACTTTGCATATAATTGTGAATTTATTTATAAATTGAAAACTGTAAATGATAAATAAGAACATATACAATTGCGAATACAGAAAGTCATAACGATGTTTGTCGATTCCCGATGCAAGGTTCGTTAAAAAAATCCATACTAAAAAATTAAGTGTAGGTAACTGTCAAGAAACCTATCACTGCAATAATAACAGTGTCTCTGAGTCCCTAGAAACGATCGTTACCGTCCTATTCGCCGTCTTAGCAAATTATTCACTCGAGCGACATTTCCAATCGATAGTTCATTGGATATTCCGATTTTAAATCGGCCCCGTGACAGGGTGCGTTTATACTGCACGAGATGTGGTAGATAGATACTCTTTATCAGAAGTAGATATACAGGATGTAGTTCATATCGGGTTTTGAACACTAGACAAATGTATTTGACTATTATATCGTTAATGTGAAAAATCTGGTTGCTTATAAAATTGTGATAATATAAAATTGTGATGATATAAAAGGAGTAAACAAAGAACGAAAAGAATAAAATTAATATATTTCCTAGCAATAATATCAAAATCTCGAAAAAAACCTTCCCCATACAAAAAGTATGCTCCTTGATATAAGAATTGAAATGAATGAATGAAATGAAATGAAATTTATTATTATGATCAATTTAACTACAATACATAATTACTTATTTAATTCAATAATTTTTAAAAACGCATTATTTATTTAAACATGCATTATTTATTTCTGATTTTATCAACTTTCATAATGCCTCCCACTGCAGTATTTTAATTTCCGTTATGTTATATTTCAGTTCGTCCCGAACCCGTTAAACATAGCGACATCGTACCTGAATCAAAGTATACATTTCGAAACACGTGGAAAACGTAACGTAAAATAAAATTGTAATAACCAAATCACGATTCCGTTCCCCCATTCCTTATCAATATTTGAAGACTTCAAACCGCGCTCCCGGCTAGTGAATACGCCTTTGTATAAAACTCTACTGCACGTCTGCACGGCGTCTTTGCCTGCACAATAGTGGTAATGAAACATGCAGTGCGAGCGCTTTTGTACGTCTACTACCATCGACCAATTAGTGGCGCGGAGATGTTAATAAATTTTTGAATTCCGGACTCTGAATTGGGTTTATTCCTTTTATGAATTTTTGAGTGTGCATGTCTGAAATGTTATATTGAAGGCGAATGTCAATACCACGAAGCACATACCCTATCGAGTAGAAATGTTTTATGATTAGTTCGACAATTTTTTTCTGACATTTTTTAATCTGTCATTGTACTGTTTTGTATGGGCGAGAGTTGACAGGACTTTTCATTTTATACTAAATGTAAGTGAAAAATCACTAACGTGTTTCGGAGAAAGATAGTTCGTATTGCTGCTCTATAGATTTGCTCGATAGTCGATACAAACAACTTTTTCCACAGGACCAACATCGAAATCGTGATCTACTATCTGGTTGGAGTAAGAAAGAATATGTAGCACGCACAATGACTCAATCAAGAAGCTAAGTGCGGATAAAGCCTAGCTAAACTAACTAAAACCACTTCAAATATGCTTATAAATTTTTAAGTTGGCTATAAACAATGACCCAATCAAGAGTCTATGTGCGGAAAAAGCCCAGCTAAACTAACTAACTAAAACACTCCTCAAATTCTTCTTCTTAGTCGTTACGCTTATGACAGAGCGGTCGTGGTCGTCATGAATGGTAGATGTGGGCGGACGTAACTCGCCTCACGATTTTTCGCCGTTTCTTTGTATTGTTAATGTTAATCTAGAAGACTCGTGTAAGGGGCCGCCCACAGAAGACTTGATAAAGTCCGTCCATCGCATGGATGATCTACTACGTGTATTCCTCAAATATGCTTATGATTTTTTAAGTCAGCTATAATCAATGGCACAATCAAGAAGCTAAGTACAGAAAAAGCCCAGCTAAACTAACTAACTAAAACATTTCAAATATGCTGATGAATTTTTAAGTCGGCTATAAACGATGACCCAAAACTAACCACTAACACTAACCAGTCATAATCTATGCAAACTTACTGCACACTCAAGTGAGACACGCACGCTAAATTGCACAGTGTTATCGACTGTATTCTCTCTGACAGCTGGTTGTTGCCACTGACCGAGTAAAACTACGTTATAGTTGTTGTTTTATATCTGTGAATGCCTATGTTCCTGGCTCTTACACTCAGTTGTTGTCCTTTGTGTTTTTCTTTTTATTTTTGTATTGTTTGTAATTTAATTGATTAATAATATAATTATAATTGTAAATGAAAATAATAGTAATTTAAATATATTAATGTTTTTTGTATAATTGATTGAATTAAATTATTGGTATGGTTTTGTTTTTTTTTTTCTTTATGGCAATTATTGATTTAATTTATTTTTAATGTTTTCACCAGGTTTGTCTGTCTAAATAGCCCAGGGTCGTGGCAGCTATTTCTAGCTGCTACGACTAATACTGAGCGGACTGAGGGACCCTTTTTGGCACATTTCTTTCTTTATGTACATAATGTCACTGTGATGTGTTTTTGTGCCAAATAAATAAAATTTATTCTTTAACTTACTTACTAAAACACTCCTCAAATATGCTGATAAATTTTTAAGTCAGCTAAAACCAATTTCTTTCTTTAATGGTTGTCCTCTACCTAAAGGTTGTCTGGAAGAGATCGCTATTAGCGATAAGACCGCCTTAATTGTACATCTTTCTGTAAAAATCATGTGTATTTTACTTGTATGGTGTGCAATAAAGAGTATCTATCTATCTATCTACCAATGACCCAATTAAGTCTAAGTGCGGAAAAAGCCCAGCTAAACTAACTAACTAAGAAACTCCCACAAATGATCATGAATTTTTAAGTCAGCTTTTAACAAGTGATCGTTCTGTTCACCCTTACACCGCTTAGCTAGTTTCTTTTGAATAATCGTATTAATAAAAATCATACTTCCATCTCGGATGTAACATTCGCGGAATGTCTTCGCTATCTGTTCGCCATTTACGCGCCGGTCTCAAGCGTCGGGAATTCAATTTTAGCGTAATACTCTCGTAAATACGCGATTTCGTGTAAGGATGGGCGATATTACGCGGTGAGACGGCAACTGGCGAGCTTATTGAGTTTTGTAAAGAACTATTAGTTTTTGCGAACGTATTTTTGACCTACTTTGGAATTCACAGGCCACAAAGAGACAACATAAAAATACACTAGGTATAACTGGTCATCAGTCAGTGGTAAGAGTTTCATTTAGAAAACGATCTTTCCTGAATTGATTAGGATCTGGGTGTGGTGGGAGACGAACCTGGCATTATCATTATCTGGTACCTTATAACGCAAGGATGTTTATTATTTACTTCTTTGCTAGCTGTCCCATCCCAGCTAGCTGTTTAGCTAGATAGACATAGAAGTCCGTAACTCAACCTACAACATCTCCCCCCCCCCCCCTTTAACCCTTTGCACAGCCCTTACCTTACCCCTGAGGACTTTTGGTATATTCATTTTGACATCTCAAATCTACGAATTGTTTCTACTGATTTTATTATTTCTTTGGGACATTATGAAAATTATGTAAACATTTTTTTTTTGTAAAACTTTAATCGTAACCACGAATAAAACGATAATAAATTTAAAACGATATTATATAAATATATTCACTTGATTGTTGTTTATGTGTTCAATCAAAAGTCGTTCGGGCGCCGTCGAATTAGTACTACCACTATTAACTTTAATACAATATCTAAAAGCAAATTTGCAGCGTTATTGGCGCGAGTGTAGCGCGTCTGTAGCGCTTCTTAACGCAACTAATTCGAAGGCCCCCGTAAAGTCATCGGTTATACGATATGTTTCCTAGCTGGGTCTTATCTGTAATCTGATCCAAGGCTCGAACCTCGATATACGAGCAAACGCAGTTGGGTAGCCGCTCTCGCACGACGCTGCCCCGAAAGATTTGACTCCGATCTGCAAAAACAACAAACTGTTTTAAAAACTAGTATTTTGTCACTAAATAAGTCTTCAAGCTACTTCTGTCACTTCTTTCATCATAATCAGCCTATGTCAGTCCACTGCTAAACATAGGCCTGTCCTAATGCACGCCGCGAAGCCCAATCTATGGGCTATTCTTTTCCATCCGCTGCCAGCAGCATTGCGTATTTATCTACAGCCATCCAGCCTATATAAAGGAAGACTGTAAGGCATGCTGTCCACGTAGTGTCGCTTCGGACGCACTTCTTTTTTCTTTCCGGATGCAGTACCTACTGCAAGCGTAGTAGTCCTTGAGAACCAAACAAATGTTCAAAACATATATCCACTGTCCACGGAGCTTAATTTTGCATTTGTGTAGTTGCTGCAAGCAATTGTCATGTTGTCTTAACGGCAGCAGCAATAGCAGATCCATGGATGTGGACCCCACAGGGTGGATTGAGGACCTAGTTAGGTTTGGGAGAAGCCATTGTAATTGCCATTGCCATTTGTAATAGTCTAGTAAACGGAAAATGTGTCGTTTTGTGGGGAACATACTTCTAGAGGGTACGGAAGATGATAATGACTCAATCGTATTGCCACTGTTGCAAGACGTAAAAATGTAGTTATCTTCACGTCTTGCTTTTAAAATTGCTACTAGGCAGTGACGAAAGCTTGCGTATTAAGTGATATTAGGTAGATGATAGGCATAAGACACTGACCAGTCTTGCAGTATTGAAGTTGCCAGCGCCGGAGACGAGGGGGCCGCCGGAGTCGCCAGGACAAGTGCTGGCACCGTGTCTGGTGCTCGCACAAATATTGGTCTCCAAGATAGCTCTACCATACGTCTGACGGCATTCATCGTTGGTGATTACCAATAGTCTGGCTTCCCTCATTTGTGGGTTTGCTTCGCCTGGATCATCTGTAAACGAATAATGAACTTAGCTCAATACATTTTACAATATCATTCTATCATGACTTGACCAGATTTCCTTAAACAGACTGCGTATTCAAGTTGGCCGCTGTAAAGATAACCAAAATAGTAGTTAACAGGTGGTACCGATGGCAAGTGCGATTGCAGTGCTTGCCCCGTAACCATGGTTCATCTTCTTGCTTTTCCTAATTTTACCGTCGATACGAAAAGAAGAAGACCATAATTAAGAGAAGAACGCTGACAAAGGGATACTTAAACATTCCAAATAATGATAATTAAACTTACTATCGCCGGTAAGCCCAAATCCAGCAGCCGTCGCCCACGTGCCCGCGTAGTGATCAAACAAACCGCTAGGTGCCAGCCGGATTTGTCTCACTCCATCTGGAAAACAGTTAATAGTGAACATATCGACGACCATGTGGTTGACCTTTTGGCGCATCTCTTTTCTTTCTTCCTCTATCTGTAATTTCTTTTTTTTGTGCCAAATAAAAATAATCTTATTCTGTTTAGTAATGCGCACTCCGGACTACAAAGACTGGTGCTTTTTACAGTCACCATTACATCCAGTTAACACTTTAACTTGAGGATTTAAAACCAACTACTCAATTTGAAGTTCTCGTGGCGACTATGAACTGGAAGACTCTATGGCATTCGCATCGATTAGACTGGCGACCTATTCAAGGTTTTGGGAAGCCGCTGGATCAAACGGCCCAGAGCCGCTCAGTCCTACTGACGATTTCTAAAGGCTTATGATAAAGACAGTAATTCGATTTGACTCACGGTTGAATGGCATATGTCTGTGTCTTATGATGGCCACATCACTGTTTAATGTGTTCATGTTGTAGTTAGGGTGCAAGACGATGTCGTTGGTGTTAATTCGGAAGCCGCCGGTCAGCAGGCGGTTAGTGCCCCACACCATGGTGAATTGGGTCGCTATAAGCGTGGGCGTGCGCCAGCAGTGCGCGGCGGTTATCGAACGAACGGTGGTCAGCAACGAGCTACCGCACATCGACGTCCTGCCATTTCTGAGAGTGATGATGATCCCACCCTGTAGGCAATAAATAAATACATATATCAGACAACACAGCAATTGGTAATGGTCTCGAGGTGAAGAAATAACATTTTTGTGTTACGTCGTACCAACGGTTTTTTTCTACTGTCGAGCTCAGGGTATCCAGATCCGAGTTAATTTAGAAAAGTTAGGTTGCTAAATTGACTAGATCAGGAATTATACCGGGGACCAGCGCCCAAAATGGATCCTCTCATACTCATCAGTCAGTCTTTCATTGCCTGCCTGGATAAACATCAACTCCAGGCCATCGATTCAGAACCTTTCGGTAACAAATTGTCGATCGGAAAACTACGTGACACTATAGGATTTAACATTAGTGTCACGTGATTCACCAGTTGACTACTCGCTATCGAAACGTTCTGAGCCGGGGGCCTGATCCCTGATTGCCCTAAGCATCTAATAAAGTTGGCAATCGCACTTTACCAAGCAAGTTGTCATAATAACATACTGTCACATGGAATGGCACTGTCATTGGGAGATGCCTATATTCAGTAGTGGACGTCCTATGGCTGAAATGATGATGATGATAGCCGGAAGTCAAAGAGTTAAAAAAGTACTTGCCAAATAGGGGTGGGCCGTGAAGCTAACAGTTTGTCCGCCCCATATCCTGCCACCGTCAAAGTCGATGCCCTCCTCAAACTGCTTGATCGCGGAGAATTTGGGAATACCCTCGGCTTCGTGGTAGTGGACACCCGGCTGCAAGTACTTAGCTTCCACCGCTACCAGCACTAACAATAACAGAAACGACTTCATCGTCACTGCTGGACCTACCAGAGGCACCTATCGTATCCGGTCTGACTCTTCTTGGCAAGTTTCCGTTGTTTTATTCTAATTTTCGTCAAATTAAGCAATAAGATAATTCTAGATTATAATAAGAAATTATCAATTAATAGATTATTATTAACTAATTATTTAAAATCTTATGTGAGTACTACGTAGGATTATAAGTTGACTAACGATTTCCCGCGTCTTCGTCAGCGTAAATGTAATGAAATCTTCTTATAGGGTCCATAATTATGGTTCTTTAATCATACAATGTAAAAACACTAATGTACACTAAATAACCTTATTAGAAATAAATTGTATTCCCTAAATTTAGCGATGGTTTTTCGATAAAGCCTTCCTTAATGCATTTCTATAGGTATGCAAAAATATAACTCCAAATTTTAAAACTCAAAATCTCTAAGGTTTTGTTTGTGTTGTCTCTCTGTTCTGTTTGTCTTTAGTCACTGTACCTATGTACTATGTACATTATAGTATGTGTCTGTTTGAAAACAATTATAAAAGGTGCCTCTAACTCCAATTTGATTTTCTTTATTTGACGACCTCCGTAGCCGCAAGGCGAGTAGGTACTTGTGATTGTTGTCTGTTGACTGTTGACACTTTAGTAAGTTTTTAGGAGTTTTTTTTTACACATTAAGTTCAAATACCAAAATATCAAACTAAAACAAGCAAAGCAAACATTTTAATGACAGAATAGAAACTAGCCAACAGACATGTCGTAAGAGGCGACTACTTCCTGTAGCACGAGACAGGCAGCAGCGTCTTCGTGCGAAATCTTATAAATATGCGCTCGCCAACCCGCCTGCCAAACGAGAGTAATACCTTCCTATGATAAGTAATTGGAGTAGGCCTTTGTTCAGCAGTACGTTTGACGTCCTATGGCTAAAAAGATAATGATGATGATGATGATAGATAATAGACAAAATTTTTGATAGTTAGACGCAGAAGTTTGTAACAAAATCTTTAAATTGTTTTTTAAATGTTATTTTTTTAAAATGTTTATTCATTTTGTTAAAAATTGAGTTACGGATATTTACGACAAAAGATAACGGAATCACGAAACCACTTACGTCAATAATTATTGATCTTATCTTATCCTCCAGCTGATTTCTCAATATTGTGAAATATTATGAAATATTGAGAAATTTCCATTAAATGATACCAAATAATACTCATTTATTCAGTATATAGGCCCACTTCCAGGCACTGATAAACGTCACAAAAAAATATAGCTGTGCCCTCAACTATGAAAATGATAAAAGTTAGTCTTGCCGTTTCGGCATCAGTTCAAAGCCTTATTTCCCTAACAGCATATACGTAGAACTGACGGCCGATGGGGCAGAAAGGTTCTGAAATGGAGGCCAAGTACCGGCAAGCGCAGCGTAGGACATTCACCCACAAGGTGGACAGACGACCTGGTAAAGGTTGCGGGAAACCGCTGGATGAAGGCATCCAGCGGCCAATCCAAAAGTCACTGGGAGAGGCCTATGTTCAGCAGTGGACGTCCTATGGCTGAAATAGTGATGATGTTGATGATATAAGGAGACCGTTTCATCTACCTTCCTTCACCTGTGCCCTATCCTATTCTTACCCGCTTGACCCTGATCCTAGGTGATGCAAGTCAAATTACTATATTTGGAGCAATCAGACCTTACACACATAACTAGGAGACGTATTTTTGAAGCATTAGAAATGAATCTTGATTCGAACACGAAAACAATTCGTGTATGAAATTCATTTCTATTGCTCACAATTTTACGCATTTTTGAATCACGAAATATGTGTTATTAAATTGAAATCTTGTAACTATTTTTGTTTCACGCAGAAAATATTATAAACCATAAAGCAAAAACTCATTAACGAACGTAAATTATTATGTCTCTGTCACACATACGTTTACTTGTCAATGTAATTCTTCCGTACTTTCTACTAGTAGAAAACAAAAACGAGTGGTCGTTGCAGAATTCACGGAATGAATTTTCAAAAGTAGTGATTTTAGGAATTCGCATGCGAATCTTGCGATTTCGTATTCGAATTGGAATTCGCATGATTCAAAAATACGTCTCCAGACCATTTTAGACAATGGCTACGAATCCAGAGATATGAATGTGCAGGTCCTTACAATGTTTTCCCTATGTGTATGAATCTGTTCATAGATTCCGAAAAATTCAGTGATACGTGCTCGGATTCGAACTTACTCGATTAGGGGTGAGCCTCCGACCACTGAGCCATCGTATTAGGAACTTAGCAATAAAAATCTTTCTAGACTGAATTATATCCTCAATATCAGACCTGATTACTTAACTTGTATCGCAATATCAAACGTGGGCTGTATAACAATCTGCAGTCGTGATGTCCGAGAGATGAACGACTTTAATCGAATCGGAATCGTTTTAGCCGATGCGTGCTTCATACTAACAACTGTTATGAGCCTTATAAGTTGCAGTAATATGATACCGCTTTCGGAATTAAGGTTGGTGGGTATAATCTCTTCACGTTTTATAGTGGTAAGTGTGAGAAATGTGTAGATGTTTCAACTAGCTTGTCTTGTGTAGTTTGTATCTGTCGCAGCGAACTCGTTAAACTAGCCATTTAATTGCACGGCTAGCCAATTCATTGAACAACGACATTCAACCACACGCCTAGTTTTATTATGACATTTAAAACATTCAACATCACGGCTGACGTTATCCATATGGCCATATCGTTGAATTACTTTATTTCTACACCACCGCGGCGCTGTTTGGTTTTGTTAACAAGATGGTGGCAACAGCAGATGTTTTTTGATCGATCGAGCTTTGCCCTACCACCGCTTCGGGACTACATATCGGCTGGTGATAGACGGGCGCAACAAACTCAGTTACCTCTTGTCATCCTATTTTACAGGAAATACAGGGTTACATTTCAAGTTAGTGCCAAATTTTAAAAATAAGGTCTATAGAACTAAATAAAAATACTAATTTATTGTGATTAATTTCGTCAACAGTAAACAGTCGTCATATTTCTGGAGTAAAATATACTTAAAATATTCCGAAAAAAAAGAAAACGCGCGATGTGGCATCATACATCAGAGATCACAGGCGTACGCCGACGCCGCTCTAACAAGAACTTAATTATTGTAAAATCGAGTTATTGTAAAATTCTACGTATTCCATTTTACGAATGCAGAATGGAAGAACTAAAAATAAAAAACAAAATTAGTTTGTTTTTTACATAGATCGATTTAGTTACTGATTCTGTCCAGGTCCATTGTTCTGACAGTGGTCCATGAAAAATTGGTACTACCTTGAAATGTAACCCTTTAAAGTAAGTGCGAGCTAAGCAGGTTAAGTCCATGCACTCTTGTCGTTTAAATAATCTTCTACTTTTTATTATCCATTTTTCATAAGGATTTTTTAAAGTTAATTTTAAACTTATGAACAGGTTAGTTCAAAAGCCTGTGGTACTGGAGTGGAGTCAACATCAAAAACGTTGTGTCACAATGTACGAGGTAGCATGACAATTAATCCATACTAATGTTATAAATTCGAAAGTAACTCTGTCTATCTGTTACGCTACGTTTTAACCCATAAACCGCTAAACCAATTTTGATAATTTTTTGTATAAATATTATTATTAGATGGGACCTTAGAAAAGGGAATAGGCTACATTTTTGTGATAGCTGAACTGATTATGATGAAATTTTGTACGGAAAGAGATTAGAGCTACTTATTTTTATTCCACCTCATAAGCGAGTAAAATATGAGGTGACAAACCGTATTCTACGCGAGCGAAGCGGCCGGCACCGCTAATAGTAAAATAAAATTTATAAATAAACCAGAGTGTCAGATAAGATAACACAAATCTTATCTGGCACTTAATTATTTATATTTTTCAGTAAACGCTCAGTCATACATTAAACTCAGCCGCAATTATTACTACGACTATTGCTTAGTTTCCACATTGGCCGGTTGGAAGCGGCCTGCATCCAGCGGCTTCCTGCAACCTTTACCAGGTCGTCTGTCCACCTTATGGGTTGGCCTCCATTCTAGAACCTTTCTGCCTCATCGGCCGTCAGTTCTACGTCACGAAGTCACTGGGGGAGGCTGTTTTCAATGATTAGGATGATTAAGCAATCATCTTAACCAAACTAAGCAGTTTAGGTAAATTTTTTTTTATTTATTAGATTTTTTATTAGACTCATTTACTTAAGTTTCATGTATTAATGCAAAGTTTTTATACAAAACATTTTTCATCCTTTTAGATTTTTTATTTGGTGACAGACAACGCCGATAAACAAAGTCGTCTTACAGAATTAAGACACCAATCAAGCAATAGCAGCCGGAAGGAATTTCAACTTGCCCTTCGAAGAATACTGATGCTTGTTTTAAGTGTTACTTTACAAATACAGGGTTACATTTCAAGATAGCGCCGAACTTTTAGGAGCGTCTCAAAATCAGTAACTTATTTTTTTCATTTTTAATTATTCCTAGCTGCTGTTGAAAAAAATCTTGTGGATTTTTTTATTGGAATCGGATTAATCGGAAAATTAAATTCCGATGATGGGATCCATAAGGAATAGAGGGAACTCTTGTGCCAGCCGTGAGTGTTTGAATGTTCTTGTTTGCACCGACATGCACTCCAAAAATAACTTGATAGGCATGTTTGTGTTAATGTTATTTTTAGCTTCATTGAAGTCGGTTATTTTTTTTTATTAAAAATTACTTTATTACAAAGATAGAGATGAAGATAGATAGACCTCGTACGATAAATTTAGCCATTGCAGATTTAACGACTTTGAGGTTACACACGGAGGGCTGCAGCAAACATATCGATACATAATACCCAGGTATTAATTAACTGATCAATAGCGTACCAAATACGAATTAACCTTTCATAAACTTCAATATTGAAGTCAGTATTTGATCGGTTCTGTTTATTTAGAGGTATCCATCCAAGGTATCGTAGCATTGACGATTGCCCGCTAAAACCGAAATCCCATTGGAAGTCTAGACTTGCACTGATAATTCGACGATCCTCTGCCATGACCACAGAGTAAAAAGATGCAGAATGCGCACTCGTTTGGGTGATCTGTTTTAAACTAGCCTTAGGCACACAGCCGGCGGGGCGCGACAGCTATGGGACGGCGAAGGAACAGCAGCGTGCACGTTACACTGCGAGCGTGACGGTTTCGTTGACGTATAAATGTAAGACGTTCGACAACGACGACAAGACGTTCGATTTTTCCACTATACTTTATTAACTCACTAAAAAGTGCATGCAACACAAGATCTAATCGTCACACTCACGACCGACGGTAGCGCGTTGCGTCGTGCCCGTTTATAGGCTCGCCCGGCGGGTTGGCGACGGGTCATGTATGTTATATTCTATTGACTTGATTAATTAATGACATTTGCACATTACTCGTTAGCGCGTTTAAAATGGAGCGGCCTTATTGAAACTACTTATACTGTGGTCTCAACCGCAGACGCACAAATTGGCAAGTAAAATAGACCGAAACTATGATATTTGAATTCCTATAGCTCGATTCAGATGCAAATGCTATTTTCTTCCTCGAAAATGGTCTTTGATGGCTGATACCGACTGTTCTATTATAGCTGTTCTATTATACACCTTTTGTACCTACATTTATTGCAATGAGGAATAAATTACACGTTTTCGTAGCATACCTACTATTTATTCAGGAACTTAAACTTTAATTTTATATTAATTTAGTAGTTGTAAAAATTGGGCAGTTTGCGAGCGGCGCGCAAACCGAGTATTCGCGTCGCGTTCTTTAGATCTGAACGCACCCTTAGATTATGACACATACACTGTAAGAACGCACCCTTAGATTATGACACATACACTATAAGCAATGCTATAACGAAATTGACCATATAACACACACACTGTAAGCAAAGCAATAATAAAATTGGGTGAAATGAGCTCATAGATAGATAGATAGATACTCTTTATTGTACACCATACAAAGAAGTTACAATTTGTGTTTACAGAAAGATGCACAATTTAGGCGGTCTTATCGCTAAAAGCGATCTCTTCCAGACAACCTTCAGGTAGAGGACAGAGAAGAAGGGGGAAGATGATATTGAAAATGTAATAATAATGATCTCCGTAGCCGAGATGAGAGTTTACCGGAATTAGTGTCGCTATCTCTAAGGTCCCCGGTTCGATTCCCGGTCATTTAATGCAGAAACATTTTTTTTTATTATCTTGGGTCTGGGTGTTTTGATACCGTCGTTGTTTCTGATTTCTGTAACACAAGTGCTTTTACTACTTACCATAGGAATTCATAGGATCAGAGCAATGAATGTGATTTTATTCAATATTTATTTACATTTATTTATTTATAGAAAACACATACATCTGGTGCATCGTTCAATAAAAATCGCGGCTCACTCGTAGTTATTGTAATTTGACTCAGTTCTTTGTGTACTTGGATTGTAATGTACCTCTAGTCGAGTATATTCGTATGGTAGCTCATTATTTGAACACCATGACAATTATGGGGAACCACACAATATCACTCCCCCATACTAAGCCGCCGACCAGCGGACATCAGTTTCTATGAATCAGTGAATTTTTTTTTAAATTACTATGATGGTCCTATAGAAAAAGTTGTTGTATTTGAGCCAGGGATCGGAAACCGGTTATTTTACTATGGAACCTTAACCGGAATAATAAAGGTTTTCGCTAAATTAATTATTCTCCAAATACCGACTTAAAACCTATGGCAAATTTAGTTTTATGGTCAAATCTTTACAACTACTATCAAATATTTGAAATGGGTCTTATACATTCTGATATAAATATTAACCGGTTTCGATCCTTGATTTGAGCACCAGAATCAGCCCCTAGGAGGTTGTTGATGTTTTACAAATAACCCTGTATAGATGTAATAAATTATACGTTCTAATTGACAGTGTCACCAGTGATATTTGTCACAGACAACGCAGCCGAAATCTAGACGTCTAAAAATATAGACAGTTTATCAGCATCTATTCTAGCTCGTACCCCCTTATCCCCACTCCCCTGACATAGTAAACAAGATGATCTCCCAATCACTTAGAAGTGCCGCGGGATCCTCTTGAATAGCAGGCGGCTTTGCTTTGAAATATTGAAAATGCAAGCTATATCTGTCAGACTTGCTAGAAATGTAAAAGGATTTTAGTATCGATACGAGTCTCTATGTTGTATTTGTAATTTTAAGGCTTTGAACAATGTATTTTATGTCGTAAACGTAATACAGAGTTTATTTGCATATTTTTTAAATGTTTAAAATAGATCGTGGACATTTTGACATTTTGTGATAAATTAAGTCAAAGTCAAAGTCAAAGTCAAAGTCATTTGACGTACAGTGATCGGCAGGTCAAACTACCCAAAAAGTTAAAGGTCATTGAACCGATTTTCAACTTTAAGTCCGACACGTAGAGATCAGTATCAATTGAGAAAATTTTACGTTCTGTGATGTGGACTTGCGCACGAAGAGTTCCGTACTATTGTCTTTACAACATTAGACACTATTTAATTTTTTAAGTGAATATAAAACTAAATAGTCTGTGAATATTTCAAGCGTCTACCTGTTTCCGTTATTAATAACGAGCAAAGTACATGGTTGATATTGAATAAATTTTAAATGGTACTACATAATTTCAATATATGGCCTATACAAAAAAAGAAGAATCATCTTTGCTGACTCTAGCTTTAATCCGAAGTGAAGACAATGTTTTACAAGTTTTTTGATTTGATTTTCCTAAGAAGTCTGAAAACTTTAACATACTTATTTTGAAATAAAACTCATTGTTTCATGAAGTTTTGTGTTGTTGTCTTTCAAGGAATAACAAAGATTTTTCTTTATTTATTTATTCTAACAACAGTTACATCACATTTGATATTACCCTGCCAAATTATGTGTGTGCTCTTAAACGACCGATTAGTATAGTCCCGCGGTAAGTTTCGAGTCCCAGTTTCAGCTCAATTCAGAAGTCGATCGTTTCTAAATTGGTTCGAGTCTGGGTGTTCTGGGAGACGCCTCTGGCAAATAAAATTGTCTGGTACCGTGTAACACAAGAACGTTAACTCCTGACTACAAAACCATGACAAATTGGTGTGTGTAGTCTTAAAACGTTTTTAAACTCAAAAACAAATTCGAATTGTAACTTTGTTATAATTTAATTATTATAAATAATTAAAATGTTTTCACAGTGACACCAATTAGCTAACCCCAAACTAACTAAACCTTGCGACTAGATAACGGATTAACATACTAAAATATGTTTACGGATTAACACACAAACATTTGCCCCTGGCGGGATTCGAACCCGCAACCACCTGGCTTTGTAGTCCGGACCGCGAACCACTACACCAGACGGTCGTCGGTACGGTTAAAAAGATAAAAGTATATTTAAAATATGTATACTGTTAATAAGTCTTAGTAAAAGCGTTTCTAGTTGTTAAATTATTACCGTAAGTTCTCAACAACATGTATTCTTTCACGATATCTTTACTGTTCTGTATCTACTACGTAAGGACTTAAAAACAACATCGTTAATTGGTACTAAAAATACCACATAACCCGTGAATCATGTCGCAGGCGGCACTTGACCCATTACGATATTGGAAAGTAACTGATAAACAAAAAAAACAATGGAAACCAGTATTTCACCTGACCGATATATCTTGAGCCGTCATACCAGGGACGCCTTTACAAATTCTCAAAGCGCGGCCAGATTAGCAGGGGTCTTTTTATAAATGTTTTTTGTGAATCATCATTTTACAAAGAATTGAGGTTGGGAGGTATTAAATGTGTGATAGTTGTGTGAATTGTGAATCATGTACGCTGTTTTAGCCGCTAGATTTTAAAGTTATCTATCTGTGTCACTTAACATTAATTGTATTGTTAAAACTTTAACTAACAATGTAACCTGCTGGACACTATAACTAGAACCTATCCAGCGATGGTCTGATGATGATTATAATGATAAACAAAATTTAAAGTAAAGTATGCATACGTCCCACTGCAAGGCACAGGCCTCACCTCAACTGTGAGATGGTTTGGGCCACACTCCACCACCGGGTCCAATGCGGATTGGTGGAGGGGTGTTGGAAGGCCAGTGACAACCTTATTGTCAGATGTTATGAAGTCGCCTTAAGGCCACTAGGCTTCACGACTATATCAAGCGATATAAGCCGGGACCAACTGTCACTTGCCTTGTTACAGAGATCCTTATGATAAATCTTACTAAATATGTTTGGGATGGTCACCCATCCAATCACAACCGCGGCGTAGGTGTCTTAACTTTGGTAATCAGCGTTGCCGCCACCGAGCTACAAGCACCTCAGCACTTTTGCTCTATTTTCCTTTTTTTCTACCTCTACCCAGGTATTAGAGAAAGAGGTGCCGTATCACAAGGGGCAATTGAAGGCTGCGGTTAAGTCGAACTTCTCGGCTTCCTTCACTCCCCTTTTCTTGGTGGCTCAACCTAGTTGGAACCGGCTACAGTACAAATTATAACAGCTGATCATTTAGTAAAGAGTTTTTTTTGAGATTTCAAAGTCTTCCCTACCAATCAGCTTCTATTTCAATTACACCTAATATATATTAATTTTTTACCTACTTTTAACTTTTCATAGTTGTACCGCAATTTGCTCCACTGTGGCTCTTCCCGTCTCTGTACAAATCAAATTACTTAAAAAGCCATGCATAACAACACTGGTACTATGTTCCAGTCTCTAGATTCAAATTAAAGTGTTCAGACGAACGGCATGCGCGATCCAATCATATTATCCCTGCTACTTATATCGTTTATACAGGGTCACAACAAAAAAGACTAATAAAAACTTAGATTTATAACGTGAGCATAATATCAGGACGTTTATACAGTTGTCCAGTAATTCAATCCAGTAATAATTGTGTTATAGAAATCAGAAACGAGTACCACAACACCCAGACCCTACCCAACATAGATAAAATCCTATGGCTAAAATGATGCCGATGATGATGATTAAATTATTATGCAATGGTTATGATTAAATATATTATTTAATAGTTAAAAGTGTTTGTTCTCTGCAGATAAAGGCATTAATGTCCGAAAATAAATTTAAAATTAATCTTGCACACACCCTGTATGGCCGAGTCGGATAAATGCAGAGTCGAATAAAACCACAGTGTTTGCGAAAGGATTAAATTTTAAAATGGAATTGATTTTTCTCATTACATTGTGTTGAAAAAAATTGGAAACAATATGGAAGGGTTTAAGGGAATTGGAAAATAAAACGTGGGACTCCGAGATTATAATATCCATTAAGATTAAAACGCTAAAAGAAAATACAATTCCATATCACATAATAAATTAAAACCGTATTAAACCTTTTACCATTTTCTAGTTCATTTGAAGCAAAGCCGGTTCATGAATATAGGCCCAGTCAGACATACGTTTTTCGCAGTCGGTTTAAAAGGACCCGTCAAGCAAGACCGGAGCGTCCGGCTTGTTTTCGCCATTAGGATTTAAAAGCGACACCCAGGGAGCCTGAATTTAAATAACGTTATTTATCTAATCAGTCAAAAGGGTCTTGTAAAAGGTCGTTTTAAATGTTATATGTTGGCCTCATAAACAAGCTTAAAGTCACCCAGATAGCTAGCAGATCGAATATTTAGCAAGGAAAGTGTTTTGTTGAACGGTTTTATTTAGCTTACCTTATTTGTGTCGTGTCTGGGTATTTTGATGATACTCTTCTAATAAAATTTGTTGTATCGGAGCAGTATAATCACTCCTTAATAAGATAGGACTTTATTCCCATTGCTGGGAATAGATATTCTTTTTACTGCGCCACATATCGCGGTTCTGTGCTAATCTTTCCCGATTTGTCCCAGCCATCAGCTCAATACATTTAGACTTCTCTTGGCCACCACTATTACTAACTGCTTCGCTTCACCAGCTGTATTTCAATCTTGGAAAATGTCCCAAAGTGTTATTATAAGTGTAACCAAATAACAGCTAATAAAACGCCTAAGGTACTTATTTTAAAACCGATTACTTACAAGCGTTAAACCAAGTTTAGTAAATCGGATAATCACTAAGACGTTAAGGATCTAAGCCGCAAAAGCCTATTTGAATTACTAGCGGGAACCCATATAAGGTTCATTTATTATGTATCAAGTTCTCTGTAAGTACATCAAATACAATTTTGTGGTTAGTATTTTCTTGAAAGTTAGGTCTATTCTTATCGCATCGAGTTTATAAACACGTGCTACGTTTATAATACTAATAGTAATACAGGTAGTTTATGTTAAACACATTAGTCAGCTTAATGTGTCAGTACGATTCCAGCCAAAAATAAAATTACGAAGTATTATTTTTATTTTAAAATGAAAAAGAACAAAAAAATCTTTTTTTTAAATAATACTTACAATAAATATATTTTAAAAAAACTTTTGAAAAAAACAAGTTTTTTTAAGTTGTTAATAAAGTGTGTATATTTCACTTTCAGTGTAAGAGTGACACCCTATATTACTCGAGTTTAATTTTCTTTTAAAATCGATTAGTAGGATGTATTTGACAGCTCCACAATACCAAAATAATCGTCCATATTTTTCTGACAGCTATTAGGATAAGCTAATGACAAATTATGTTTGTTTGTTTCAGGTAACGCCCGGAGTCCTGTGGTTAATTGCCCTATTAATATACCGGCCGCCGTTTTTGCAAGCCCCGGAAATAAAGGGTGCAGGGTTAGAATATGGCTAGATGCAGTTATATTGTTATCTTTTCAGAAGATATAGTTTAAAAGTATATTAAAGTTAGAATTTTAAATCTAGGTTTGGATTTTCGGTGTTCTAATTCAACTATTATATAGGTAAGTATAGCAGTGAATATTATCTCTTTGGTGACAAATATTTTGAGAAGTAACCTTTAACTAAACTTATAAAACAAAGAAACGTTAGTAACGTGGTCAAAAAAAGTGATCATAAAGTCATTTGTACTGTCATCTGGTTTTGTACAATAGCAAAATTCTGTCCAATTTTGAGTAAGACAGAGACAAGTAATAGTAATCCATCTGACATCTCAAAAAAATTATAACTATATAGCAGCTATACAGCATGGTTTATCAGAACATCCGAGGTCCATGAACTCCTTGAAACTCCTCCTTCGCCAATGGTGAAAGAGGAGATAAATGCACATGGCGCTAAATACAAATTGCGTTTAGAAAAGCTCCCAAATCAACCCGCGGCACAGGTTCCAATCCCTGAATCATACTTCGTTATCTTCGACTAATAATGGTCACCAGAGAGACTGACTACTCAAAAGAAAGCTGGCTTTGTTGGAAGTGGCATCGTAACCTGACACTACCTTACGCTAGTAAAATGATGTAATTTTACTTGATTGGCTTTTTAATTTTTATTTGGAATGTTTTTTTTAAATTCAAAATATTTACTATTATTATTGTGTATTAAAAGATTTCTAATAATGTGAGGGTGTTATGGAAGGGTAATTTTCTATTTTATTTTTATTATAATTATGAATTATGATGCAGTGCCTAGGCTCCCGCAGAAAATCAGTGTCGTGATCTATGCCACGACTAATGCTGAGCGGGAGACCTTTTTGACACTAAACTTTGTCTGTACCTACGATTTGTAAATGAATATTGCCAAATAAATTAATACTTAATTACTTACTTACTACGTCACATCTGCTTATAGTCGACATGATGACTGATCGTATGATATACCTAATAAAATAATAAAATACAGCTAAATTAGAACATCTTTGGTTCAAACTACGTAATCCAATAATCTAATTGACCTCACGTCTAGTTGACAGGATACATGGTCTTATCTTAGAGTACCTATTGTTTATTTAACTACTAGATATGCAAAAAAATAACTTTGTTTCATCAGATTTATGCACAGTTGTTATTATGTATCATCATCATCATTTCAGCTATAGGACGTCCACTGCTAAACAGTTCTCCCCTAGTGACTTCTAGCCTGGCTGGAAGGTTATTATGTGTAGTAAACAGAAAAGGCTTGCCACCCTGTATTTTTTCCACCGCGTAAAATATGGCAGGACTCGAGAGCATCCATTAATGGCCTCTTCAGTTGCCGAAATTTTTGTTCTTTTGGTTACAGATTTTTATCTGAGTGCAGTGTTATTTGGCCCTTTTCTTCGCTCCCTATGCGGCGTTTACACGAAGCGACTATTTAGTCTAGGAGTTATAAACAATTTAAACTATACAAAACAATAAAAGTAATTTATTTCACGGGTATACCCCAACGGATTAGCAAGCTGAAGTAGCAGTAGGCATGGCACATAGTACGCAGAACTGACGGCCGTTGGACACAAAGATTGCAAGAAACCGCTGGATGCAGGCCGCTTCCAACCGGCCAATATGGAAATCACTGGGGACGGCCTATGTTCAACAGTGGACGGTCTGTGGCTGAAATGATGATGAGGATGATGAATTTATTTCTGCAAATATGCCTAAATTAGGCTCTTTTACACTTCCCAATAATTTTATTTTCCTGCCACTGCTGCGGTGTCCCGTATTATTGTGGGACCCCCTGTTTGACCCATATTTTCAATGTTCATTCCGTTTGATAAGTTTTTTTTTATGTCAAATAAATCTTATTAACTTGTATTTCCATTTCAAATAGAACCTTTTTGACACAGGAATTGTTGTGTTTATTCTGATTGTAATGTATTTTTATTTTATGTCAAATAAATCTATTCATTTCTATTTTTTTTGCTACCGTCTGATGTAGTGTATCGCGCTCCGGATCACTAAGTCAGCAATTGATGCTAGCTAGGTAATTGGTGTGATTATTAAAAATAATTATTTTTCCCAATCTTCACGTTAAATGAACGCTTCAGTGTACCGCAAGGAGGCATTTTGGGTCCTTTACTACTCTTGTTATATATGTATAAATGACCTCCCGAAATCAATAAAACATTTATTTATTTAAAATAAATAAATAAATGTTTTATTGATTTCGGGGATGTATTGCGATGACAGTAGAACTGTGTAAATCGCTATCCAGCTATGGGTCCCTTTTCCTGCGGGAACGCCTGAGGCTTTTAACGCCTCCCCGCTCATTGTAAAGACATCCTTGATTTGTTTTCGGTAACTTTTTGCGGGTAACCTTTTTATCTTTTGCTATCTTAAAAGGTAAAGGAAAGTTCAGTGACAATATCGATAGGTAGTTAGTATTTGGTTATTATTTGTATAGTAAAATAATTTTAAGTAGACTTGCCACTTTTCTAATGAAGTCGTAATTATCTAGAGATCATAAAACGTTTTCGCGAATTCGTCCCTGAAAATATAAATATAGTTGCTATGTAAGATTATTATTTTAAGTAAATAAACAAATTCCTCTGTCAAGAGAGCTCTCTCAGGGCAAAAAAAAATACCCAAACAGACAGACAGACTTTTTTATATGTATTTTTGTTCTGATATCTTTAAAATAAATAAACATTTCATATTCATTTATTGCGTCATAAGTGTACAATGTACATTAAGGTGTTATTACATCGTGTGAGACCATACTCATGGACAGGGATCGGAAACCGGTTAATTTACTATGGAACCTTGACCGGAATAATAAAGGTTTTCGCTAAATTAAATATCATACACCAACTACCGACTTAAAAACTATGGCAAATTAAGTTTTATGGTCAAATCTTTACAACTACTATTAAATATTAGAAATGGGTCTTATACATTACATATTAACCGGTTTCGATCCTTGCTCATGGACCCTACAAGGGTATAGCATGACCTCATATTACATAAAGCATCTTACAACCAAGAACTTTTAATAATTTTCTTGTAGATTTAATTGATCTGGTAAAAATAATTAACCGTCTCGAATAAAACATTAATAATAATAAGGAGGCTGTAGTTAGCTATCATAATTTAAACTTTAGTCCCTTGTCTTAAGATCGAAAACTAAATGAAAAGTTTTTAAATGGTTAAGTTTTACCTTTGAAGGGTTAAACTTATTTCTATTAGTTACTTCAACTTACTATTAAATTTTCTTGAAACTGTTTGTAGTTATTTCTTTGCAACATACTATGAAAAAATACCGAGTAAACTTCTAAGAAATTTTGCTAGCTGTTCCTCCTTCGAAATGTGTTATGGCCGAATGGGTATAATGTGGCCCCAATCGTTAGAGGGATTATGGTTTACGATGCTCTTAATAACCATTGAATTCGGAATGTAGTTTAAAATGCACCATCTATAAAAACAATTGTATTTTAATTAGGTAAATTATACGTCCCATTTTTTTAAACTTAGTAACTGGAACCAGTCATTAATTTTGAAAAAAAATGTGCTAGATTTCCTCTCATCGTGAATAACCAGACCTTTTCATAAAACTAGGTTCTTCTCACTTACAAAATATCTATAGATATTTATAGATTACAATTTGACAGACGGCCTTCTTAAATTAACCTAAAAAAACGGTACCGCAGAAATCATAGCGACACTTTTTTACCTATTTAACCCTTCACTGCCGCATCCCACTTGCATCGCAAGAAGGCTATTAGCAAAATGCTAGAGCTAAATGCGAAAAGCGAAAAGTTAACGACGCTCTTTAAAACCCACTAACCGCAGAATGTACCGATAGTAAAAAAGTATTACGATCGAGGAGCGACAGCAGTGGACGGATTTTTGAAGCATTCGAATTGTAACTTGATTTCGAACACGACAACGATTCGTGTATGAAATTATTAATCTCTATTGCTTACGATTTTACGTATTTTTGAATCGCTCGAATTAAGCGTGAGGCTATTAAGTTAAAATCTTTTAACTACTTTTGTTTTACACAGAAAATACTAAAAACAAATAAAATACAAAGTAAAATGTCCTAATGTTTGACTTTTGATGTCATGCAAATGGAAAAACTCATTGATTTTAAAAACGGGTATGAATCGCTGAAAACAGATCGTAAATAAAAAGTTATTATGTCAGTGTAAATGTCATGTCCAGTCAAAAAGTCATTATTATGTTTACTTGTCAATGCCAATCCCTTACTTTCTACTAGTAGAAATTGAAAAATCGTAGCTGAATTCACGAAATGAATTTAAAAAAATACTAACTTAAGGTATTCGCATGCGAATCTTGCGATTGTAATTCGCATGATTTAAAAATACGTGTACAGAAACAAATCGGCTTAGCGTAGCATATTAGGGAGATTTGTCAGCTCTCTCGATGCGGTAAACGGTGGTTAGTAGATTTTGTTGTTAAATCGTATCGTAAAATTTGTGATCGTTTGGTGTAGTGGTTTGCGCTCCGGACTACAACGCAGGTTCGGATCCCGCAAGGGGCAAATGTTTGTGTGATGAGCATGAGCATTTGAACCTGTTATGGATATTTATAAATATATTTTAGTATGTTTTTATTATCTAGTCGCCATAGTACAAGCTTTATTTGGATGTCTAGTGTGATTGTTAGAAGAATTCAAAAATCCAAGATCATAAAAATCGGTCCCGTTCGTGATTCTTCATTTATAAATGGTTTTACTAACCCGACTTTCTTTTATATTTAGAGATGTTTTTTATTGTTCTGCTATCTGTTTAAAGTTCAGTTGAACCAGAATCAACCAAAAACTATATAATTAGTTAATTTCAATATTTGTTATTAGTTTGCATCTTAAAAAGGGTTAAACTATTGAACGTCACTTCACAACTTCCTTAAATGTAAATTTAACTTAAAGTATTATAACACATCGCAATGCCTCTACCCTCTATTAATTTCATAGAAATAGACATACCTACTTGCCAGATTTGTGTTAAATCTGGGTTTAAAGAAGAGTATCAAGTAGACTATTATCAAAACTGACGGTCTAGCACTTAAAAACCTCTAATTTGTTTTGAAAAAACATCATATCAACTTTATAAAATCATAGAATTATTTCAGCTAATATTACTCGTACTAAATCTCAAAGCCTAACATTATCTAGCCCTTTCAGCTAGCCCTAAAACTCTAAACTTCCGCAAATCAAATACGCCTTCCCATCTCAAATCCTGGAATGGATCCTTCCATTTAGATAATGACCTCGGACGACTTGTTAAATGAAAACTAGGATCCTAGACAAAGTAGAGATTTACAGAAGGTCCACTCCATTCTAAATGCGCAAAATTATAACACGTTGCGAACAGCGGCCTCCATATAACTATTTAACTAAACAAATATTATTAAACGCGCGAATAATAACACGCTGCGAACAGCGACCTCCATCAAACTATTTAACTAAACAAATATTTTTCAACGAGTTCTACCTAAAGATGAACCACAAATGACGCAATTTAACTTAGCTTCGGCCAGAAAAAATAGCACCATACACTCAGTCTTGTGATTATCGGGCAGCAAAAAGGCTAAGGTATAAAGTGCACTCAACCCAGTTCTGAGCAGAGTGAGGCAAATACAAAATTACATGTGTTAATTGAGTATTAGTTTGTCTTCCATGTCCCTGCGTCGCAGCAAACGTACCACTGTGCTTGTTCTGCTTTCCCTCGTAAGCGTGTCTTAGGCATGAACTCCTTCCATGTCAAAAAAGTGTCAGATAGGTTATCTGGTACTTATCAGCAAGTGGTGAAACTGGCCCTAAGGATGCAACTTGATATTTGGTTTGAAGTTTGAGGGAAACAAATAAGACAGTAGGTAATAGTAACAAGCGATTGGCATGATAGCTACGTTCGCCTGCGTCACATAATAGGAGTGGACCTTCTGTACCTTTTTAATCTGTGCCCAAGATTCCAAGAGTCAGAAGTCGCCAACTTTGGGTTCTAATGATTTCCATTAGAAATTTAGAACGACAATGGAATAATTAAATTGAATAACAGTGAAACTTCGGTCCTAGAGGCTGTAAAGTCAAATATACGGAAGTCAAGTCCTTAGAAGTTTCACAGAGATTTTTGGGCAAGTTTTGGAAGTAGGGGGTACGGTAATAACTTGACGATTAGGCCCATTGGTTATAAAATGGGGTAACGTGATTTTACAGTATCAACCTTCTAAGAATTCTAATTCATTAAATATTATTGGGAAACATGAAAGGTGCTATTTTATTAGCTGACATCCTTAAGGGGGTGATTCTGCTGTTAAAATAAAACACTTTCCAAAAAACATTTCTCCAATATACTAATTAAAACTAAATAGCCGATCAGCTGTAAATGCAATGCAATTTGCAATTGGTGTCCTATAAACAATTGTATTGAGCAGTTGAGTCATATTTTACGTTTGCTTATAAAATGGGTCGCATAATATATATGTATATATATTTTTTTTTAAAGGTTCGTTTTCTACTTTGACCCGACCGGGAATCGTACCCGTAAACTCAGTAATGGCGATGTCCGGTGGGCTAGTCCATCGGGTACGGAAATATAAGTACCTATATATTGGACAACTCACATACATTGCTCTGATTCTATGTAAGTAGCCAAAGCACTTGTGTTGCATGAATCAGAAACAACTACGGTACCAGTAGCCGAGAGACGAGCATACCGGATTTGGAGTCGGTATCTCTGTGGTCCCGGGTTCGATTACCGGTCGGTCAATGTATAAAAATTACTTTTCTATTTTGTTTCGAGTCTGGGTGTTGTGGTACTGTCGTTGTTTCTGATTTCTGTAACATAAGTGCCATAGAATCAGAGCAATGTATGTGATGTTGTTTTATATTTTTATTTATTTATCTATGTGCTCGGTATTGTAGGACCATGTTACATTTGTCAGTGGTTTTGTCCCATAATGTTTGTATGTCAAAAATGGCGAGCTAAACCTCCAATTACGGTAACACGCTTGAACAACTAGAAACAATAGATTCTTAATGAGGCGGTTAATTGCTCGATTGTACACAAAACGGCTGTACCGTTCACTGATGAGTCAATTTTGGACCGACTCAAAATAACGCTTTGATGTACTTTTCCTCGTTATTGTATCTAACTATTGACGTTAAGATTCCCAGGTTCAATTCCCAGTTAGGGTTTATTTTTCAGAATATTTTTTTTTCTAAATTAGTTCGTTGGTGTGCTGGGAGACGCGTACCTACCTACGCTTAGTACCTATGCCTACGCGTTACTTCACTGTAACAGTTGTAATCTGAGGCAAAATTTAGGTAAAGTACATTTTCAATTCGTTATAACGTAAATGTATCGGAATAGGTTATATTTAGGTAATATTTAGTTTTAAATTAACAGATAATAGATACTCTCTATTACACCATAGACAAAATCATCATTTCGCCCATAGGACGTCCACCGCTGAACATAGGCCTCCTCCATAGACTTCCAGATTGGCCGGTTGGAAGCGGCCTGCATCCAGCGTCTCCCTGCGACCTTTACCAGGTCGTCTGTCCACCTTGTGGGTGGACGTCCTACGCTGCGCTTGCCGGTACGTGATCTCCATTTATGGCAGTGGGCGGGGCACATTGCACGTAAAACTAATATTACTCGTACTGTAAATTAGGTAACATGTAATAATAATTTATTTACCTCACAACAAACATAATTTGTGTTGCACAAGGTGCGCTCACTATCGAGACGCAATGTCTGTTCCAGCTTCGCTAGTTCAATGTATCCGTGCAAAGTTACCAAACGGCATCCTGCACCTCAACTAGCGATCGAGCCGATACAAAGCTACCCACATGTTATTTATATTAAGAAATGTTATTTGTCGCTCTGTAAGTAAGTTACTTGGTAAACTATTTTAATTTCTCATATAAGTGAATTGTAAATTCTTTTTGAGAAAAATAAATGTCTTAAACCCCAAACTGACGGCCAATGGGGCAGAAAGGTTCTAGAGTAGACACAATGTAACTGGAAAAAACAATCTTCACAATTTAGGCGGTTTTATTACTAGTAGCAATCTTTTTCAGACAATCTTCAGCACTTGAATTAAAGTTGTGAGGGTGTGAGTCACAGAAATCAAATTAATCTAGTTATTCAATTAGTATTTGTTCTTATTAATGTAATCTAGGACATTTCCCACTAGTTATCTAATAACAAAATGTAACAGACAGTTTCTTTGACGTGGGATTATCTCCTTATACCATGTTCAGCCTAGCTGATCCTGTCTTTGAGGGCTAAATAGAACGTAAGTACTACCGAATAACTTTATTGTGAAATAATATTGCTACAATATGTACCTACAATTGTGTTTTGTAAAGGGTTAATCTGGCCGAATTATTTTATCTTAGCAACAGAATAAACAACGTGTAAAAAAACACTTTCCATAAAAAGAGGTTTTTTACATTAGGTGCCGGGGGACTGTGTGTGTTTAATCCTATTATAAAAATGGGCTAGTTTCCTATAAAAATCGAATTAGTCCGTCAGTTGGATTAACAGAAAATATTGGACACGTATTTTTTCTTTTCTGAATCAAACAAAAAATGATGAAGATATAGCCCGATAAAGTTTCGCGTAACGTCACGCCGACACTTGCAAGACGTGACGTCACGTGCTCACTTTGATGCGCTTTATCTTCGTCATTTTTTGTTTGATTGACAAAAGACAAAATATGGGTCCAATACTTTTTGATAATCTAACTGACGGACTAAATAGAATAATCATTTTTTGACCCAGGAAACTAGCCCATTCGTGTATCTATTAAAAACGGAAATAGGTTTTTCATTACTTTCGTTACGTACGGTTTTTGATCCTATACGTAGTGTTTTTAATGTTAGTTTTATGTACTTACCTTTTATTTTAAGGTTTTTAAGAGTATACTTTGGAGTCGATTAGACGAGTGAATGACAGTTAGATGTAAAAGTTATCGAACCTTATACTGATACTTATACTGAGCGGGGGACCCTTTTTGGCACATTTCTATCTGTATTTATATTCATAATGTCATATGATGTGTTTTTTTTGTGCCAAATAAATAAATTTATTCTTATTCTTATTCTTAACCTCATTGGCATAAGTACCTAAAGTTGCAAGTAAAAATAAAAATAAATATAACATATTTAAACTGAAATTCTGAACAAAGTATATCATTTACGACATTTTGTCAAAGAGTATTTGTTGTTTGTTTATTTAGAGTAGTATGTTACATAGGTGTACACCAAAATAACGTAATTTTAGGTACTTGCAACTTCAAGTATGCCAGGCTCCATACAAAAGAGTTCAAAGTCTTTTACAGCTGAGATTGTAGATCTTAGTATTTGTTTTTAATGTGAAAAAGGGCCACGACAGACTTACAGACAGCCAAATAAGTGAGTCGATGATTTCGTTCAACTTTTGCGATACTGAACCCCAAATGAGATTAACACTGAAAAGCCGAGTATCCTAAAACCCATTTATGCAATCACCCAATCTATTAACTTAATGTTCTTGGTAAGAAGCCAAGTGAAACTCAACTTTGACGGGAACAGGAATTTAAACGATGTATTACAAAGACAAGTTAATAAACTAAATTGGAGGGTAATTCCGGGGTTGAGAAATCTGTATTTTGGTACCAGTACTCCGGTATCCAGATTTCTAAAGTCGGAACAATCGTGTTTTGCCGCTGACGCAATAGGATTGTGAAATATGGTAAGGTTTCACACAGAAAATATTAAAAACCGGAATGAAAAACCCATTGATTTTAATAACCGGTGATAAATTGCATATAACGGAACGTAAATATAATGTTTTTACGTCAAATCTCTGTCAACCATACTTATGTTTACTTGTCAATGTCATTCTTCCGTACTTTCTATAACAAAAAAAAAACGAGTGTAACAGAGCGGGATTGGGTCCAATTAAAAAAAAAAACTAGGATTTTTTATTGGAATTCGCTTGATTCAAAAATACGTCTTCAAATCTGTAATTCTAAACGCGCACGTAATTTTAGAAGAATTTCATCAGCACGCGCTTCTTAGAACCAGGATCTTCAAAACCAGTAAATTCAACTTAGCTTAAGTTACCCAATTTGAAGAACACTAATAGCTAACCTTCTCCATCTAACCCTCTACCCTCCGAGTTCTCAAGAGGTTCGATGAATATTGCTGAGAATTCCCCGTTAGAAATAAATGAGATGTGTTCGAGAGTTAATTAATTTATTGTTTTGAATCAGCTTTATGAGGGTCAAATGTGAAGAGCCTGAGTTCAAACGATCGTGAACCTTGGAATTTGTACTTGGTGAGTTAGACTAGTGATTACTCTTGACTTTGTCTATGTGTAGCTTTTTTTTTCTACGTTTAGCTTTTTTAAATAAGGAAAAGCGAAAAACTCCAATTCCTGTTATAGACAAACTATTTACATACCTACAATTTAGTACGGAACCCTCGAGTCCAACTCGCACTTGACCGGTTTTTGAACGTAGCCCACGTTCGTTAAAAATACTTTCCCCGAGATCTAGCCAAAGCGATTATAAACTTAGCTTGGGATAAATAGCTATTAAAATCATAAACGTTTTAAATTCTAAATTCAATTAGTTCCAACGGGGTCTTGAATATTAAAACTATATAAACCGACTTCAGCACTATTTAGCTCTGAATTAAAAATATACACTAACTAGCAAATTCTGGAACTAGCAGTAATTTACTCTCATTTTAAATTCTACGAAAAGCAAAGTAGAAAATAAAATAGAATGCAGTGATAAAGATTCTTTTTTACTGTGTTTTCCTTAGGGTGGGTCCTTTAGTTCAGCGATTTTAAGATACTTTTTATCGCACATCATACAAGTTCATCATCATCATCATCATTTCAGCCAAAATACTTCCACTGCTGAACAAAAGCCTCCCCCAATGACTTATCACCGGGGGGATTGAAAATACTCGCCACGCTTGGCAAGCGGGTTGGCGAGCGCAGTTTTTTATAAGATTTCGCACGAAGATGCTGCTGCCCGTCTCGTGCTACAAGAATTAGTCGCCTCTTACGACACGCCTCCTGTTGGCGGTGGGGAAGTGTATTCTTTATGGCCGTGTAAATATATATATTTAAAGTGGGGGCCACACGGCACCATACAAGTTAGTTAAAGAAAAATACACAGCTTAGGCGGTCTAAATCTAGTGGCAATCGCTTTGAATGTAACTAAACCTGTGACATCTAGTGGCAATCGCTCCGAATGTAATAACTAGACCTGCCACATCTAGTGGCAATCGCTTTGAATGTAACTAAACCTGTTACATCTAGTGGCAATTACTCTGAATGTAACTAGACCTGCTACATCTACTGGCAATCACTCTGAATGTAACTAGACCTGCCACATCTAGTGGCAATCGCTGCTAATGTAATGACTAGATCTGTCATATCTAGTGGCAATCGCTCCAAATGTAATAACTAGACTTGCCACATCTAGCGGCAAATCGCTCCGAATGTAACTAGACTAGGATAATTTTCAGTGTCCTCTAGCTAAGACAAACTGCAAGGTGAAAAGACTGAAACTGCTCCGCTACCGATGAAGACACACTTATACAATAATATTTTTTCTTTTTCATGTCTTACAAAAGGAGTGAAAGGTAAAAGTGTATGGTTTTAATTAAATTTTTTAAGATATTTATTATTAATTTTCTTTATTAAATGTTTGTTGACATACATACATACCTACATTATATAATGCGCCAGACAACTAAAATATTATAATAAAAAATTAATCATCGTTGTGTTACGAGGTACAAAACATCAAAATTTTTTGCCAGGTTCATCTCATCTCACAGCTCACCCAGGCAAGTATTTGAATTGATCCAACTAGGAACCGAACCCGAGACCTTTGCGCTTCAGGGAAAAGCACGATCGGTCAATTCTAAAACTCCACCATTTTCACAAGCACATTTAGATAACAAAATAAATCAGCAAATAAATGCTGATTTTGTTAGAGTAAGCTTATTTGATTTAGCTAAGATAATAATTACAGTTGGAAAAAAATCGACCGTGCCATCGAACCTACGTCTTTTCGATAACCTAACGAATTCTTGAAAGCCATCATTGTAATTGATATAGCTAAAAAATAAGTAGACCTAACAGTGAGTTGAGTAAAAAAAAAACACTGACATAATATTTGCACGCCGCATTGCGATAGAATATGCTGGATAATCTATGATGTTAACTACCTTTTGTCACCATATTCTGGGAAATAAATGATTTATTATTATTATATTGAGCTAGTCAAATTCGCCGTACAAACGATAACCGGGTAGACGTGTCGAGTGGAGACCGCGAAGAGACAAGCACAGTGTGAGGCGCCCTCCGACAAGGTGGAGTGACGATATATCTACGCAAAGCAGCGAGCAGTGGATGAAGAAGAATACGAGTACCCGAGGATCAGCACCAATGGCGTGCATTAGGAGAGACCTATTGTCCAGCAGTGGACTGACGTGGGCTGATTAAGATGATTATTTGAAGTATTTCGCTGTTACTGCCAGCGTTCTCTTCATTTATGCTGCATTCAGATAATCAAACGTTAAAATTTTCTGTCGAGTCACACACCCATGTCAGTTTGACCCTTACCGTGCTAAATTAATTATTTAACATTGATAAATTGATTATTTTTAACAAGACACCCGATATCACTAAATCATCGACTAAATACAATGACCCTTTGTATGAATTGATTGTAAGTTAAATTTACTTTTATTTCTATAGCAACTAGGCTCATTTTGCATTTGTTTTGCTGTTCACAAGAGAGGGTAGACCATATGGCTACTTTTGGGGTCCATTTAATGAGCTGTGACTTTTAAAATAAGCGAATAATACCTAGTAGTTTTAGGGTACATTTCAGGTTCGCGCTGAGGAACAAATTAAATAAATTAATAGTAATGTATGTAATGTTGGACAACATCACATACATTGCTCTGATCCTATGGTAAGTAGCTAAAACACTTGTGTTATAGAAATCAGAAACAACGACGGTACCACAACACCCAGACCCGAGACAACAAATAGAAGTTCGTTTTCTACATTAAACCGCAGAGAATCGAACCCGGGACCTCAGAGATGGCGACGCAATGGCCGGCGTCCGGCCTCTCGGCTATGGAGGTCGTCAAAAATTGAATCGGTGATATGTTTTTTTTTAACACTTCAGTGGTAATAATTGGTGTTACAGTAGGTTAATAAAAAATATTACTCACTATTTAAAACGAATCATTTTTCATTATTTTAGTATTTTTTTTACTATTTAATATCTACCTCATGTTTTATGAATTTCGAATTTCATACTTTGATCAATCACGTAAACTATGCATCAACAAATAGAGCATTTTTAATTCGTCTCGTTATTCGGAATCCCGTTAACTCGATTCAGTAATCGATTAACGAAACTCGCGGCTTTAAAAATACTTCGCGCGATGCCCGTTCGCTTGATGCCGATTCGATACTATGTTACGATTGGTAGGGGTGCCAATGGTTAGATTTATTTTTTATTTAAAAAATATTTCACTTGAAAAAAAAATGTCAGGCAGGTGGGAATCGAACCCACGTCCTCTCTTCGCTAGCTGGACCACGGGTCTTTCAACTAAGCTACAAGGATAACTGGGTAACCTGTCGCATAAATTATTTTACGGCATTCAATATTAGTCCTAAAAGTTTTAAGTTTCATCATCATCATGATTTCAGCCATAGGACGTCCGACGCTGAACATAGGCCTCCCCCATTGACCTCCAGATTGGCCGGTTGGAAGCGGCCTGCATCCAGGGTCTTTCTGCGACCCTTACCAGGTTGTCTGACCACCTTGTGAGTGCAAGCTGCGCTTGCCAGTACGCGGCCTCCATTCCAGAACCTTTTAAGTTCTTGAGAACTTTAAGTTTACTAAATAATAAGTAATAAAAAGTAGTAGTAATAAAAAAATATGTGAGATTGTTTTTGCAATACAATATGATGCGGCCTGCCTCAATGTGCTTTAAAGGCTCCATTAGGGCTATATGACTGACTAGAAACATATTTACAAAACAAACTGTCACTATAGTAATTTGGGTTTATTCCAAATTAAGCCGAAATCGATTTTGGCCTTAAATGTTTTCTGAATTAAAATTGCCTTAGCATTACCATAGTTTTAGCTCTTATATCGATTTTGTCTTAATTGGTAACAAAATAAGTTTTTTTTAAATATCTCATATATCTAAGTTACACATACAGTTTATTTCATATAATAATATGGAGCACATACTTACCCTCTTAAGTAGAAATAACATTTATTTTGTTCCACAAAACTATCACCATTATTTTGTATGTGACTATAATGTTTTAGCATGAGCAAGAGTTGACAGGACTTATCAGTTCATATTAAAAGTAAGCGAAAAAACAAACATGTTTCGGAAATAAGTGTTGCTCCTCTATAGTGTATTATTGTGCTCGATTTCTTAATTCTATTATCATTAACATCAAACTGACAGTTAAAACAGCGATGTTTAAAGTCAGATCAAGGCCAAGTCTAGCATTAAAATGTTTGTGCAAGCCCAAGTAGCCAACCCTAGTGTGTTTCGGCTTAAACGAAATGAAATGCAAGGATTGTTTGCCTCCAATCGGATATTAAGGTGCGCTCTTTGTTTTCTCTCAAAGACCGGTTCTTTAGCCGATTAAATTATGGACATACCAACGACGCTATTGTTACAACTGATTTTCGATCCACAATTGCAATGTTACTTGCTTTTGTTGCGAGAAAAATACGAGCAATGGTGATTTTTCAGTCTGAGGATGTCAATACCTTCAAAACTAAGAGATCTACAAAGAAATGAATTCTGCAGTCTTATTAAGAAGAGACTAATATTTAAAAGTTATTATGACATAAATGAGGCTTTATGCGATAGTAAAATATTTAATGTTTAAATTGTAACATCGAACTAAATTGAAATTATTTTAATTATTAAGTAACTTTGTCGACGCTCTAGGTTGCTGAAGTATTTTTTATATTATTTTTATCTGACACTAGCTGTCCCGGCGAACTTCGTACCGCTCTTCCTTTCATTTTCAGTGAATTTTCAGATTTTTATTAGTTATTCTGCTATTCGGGGCGGAGACAAATCCAACAAACCAAAGATGATAAAGATCGGTCTAGCTATTCCTGACTTATAAATGGTGTAACTAACCCGACTTTCTTTTATATATATATATATATAGATTTATTTATATCTTGACATGACTTTATTTAATATTATCTCCATTAACCGACATTAACATTTAATAAATTTATGTAGGTACAAATAGTTCATAGAATGTTAACTGTATTAATAATTTTGGGTTAACACACAATTTATTTAAAAAATTATTTGTAAAATGACGTATCTAAGTGTATTGTATTAAACCTAAAGATGAAATAAATGAATATGAATATATGACCACTTTTTCAAAATCATCAGGAACTTGTATTAACCTCGTAAGTCCTGTGTATTTTAAACAAATGTATTTCTAACAAATTAAACAAGTACATATTAAAAATAGTGCTACAAGTTGAAAAGATAAGTTTCCCATTTCTGTGATGTTAAAGTTTAAGCCTTATTTTTCATATAATTTTTGTGTTTGTTATGTCAGCCCATTGCAGTTCACTAAGCCTAAGCGTGAGCTTTTACCCAAAGAGCGCTACAGAGCGCTATCTCCCTTTTTCATCCACCCACTGCCAGCCATCTTCCTAAGGTCGTCGGTCCATCGAGCTGGGGGTGTCCCACGCTACGTTTGCCAAGACGTGGTCTCCACTCGAGAACCCGTTTACTCCACTTTTCATCGGTTCTGCGTCAGATGTGGCCGGCCCACCGCCACATTAGCTTGCTACATTTAAGGACTATGTCCATTACTTTAGTCTGCTGCCGGATAATCTTATTTCGGATTTGTTATACCTAATGAAAAATATTTAAAAAGAAGAATTACTCAAAATATGTACTAGTAGTTTCGTAGTAGATTTATAGATTCTCAATTATCGATCGTGTATCGTAGATTCTGCGATGTGTTATTATTGTATTTACTCCAATCATCATGTCAGCCATAGGACGTCCACTGCTGAACAAAGGCCGCCCCCAATGACTTATCATCGGGGGGATTGCCAATACTCGCCACGTTTGGCATGCGGGTTGGCAAGCCCAGTTTTTTTTATAAGATTTCGCACGAAAACGCTGCTGCCCGTCTCGTGCTACAGAAATAAGTCGCCTATTATGACACATCTTTTTTTGATGGTGGAGAAGTGTATTCTTTACGGCCGTCCCAACACGGCACGGCATTTGCTTTAATACCTATATTATAAACTAGACTCAATAAACGTCAGGACGAAAAAATACTTGTGTTTAACGGCCTCATATACCTTATTTAAACCAATGTCCGTGTAATCCAACACCCACAAACCGTGACAACACAAAATAAAACACCCAAATGAAATGTCGCCCATTTTTTGTGAACCCTTACAATCTGTGCCCTTTTTAAAATTTATTAACAATTTTTTATCTGCGCCGGGCTTGAAGACTTTTTTTTATAATGGCAAATGGCCTTTTGTAGAAAGCCCAAATCAGCACTGCGCAAACGCGATAACTCTCCCCCGGCTAATGAAGCTAGCGAAAGCAAATTTGGCGTCTGACTGTACCCTAAAAGGTTGGCAACCACTGGTAGCGACTACTTTTGTTTTATATAGATTTTAAATTAACTTTTTAATTAAAGAAGTGCCACAGACGCGCTGAAAAAACGCGCGGCAGACACTCCACAAGAGGTCAATATAAAGATAAGCCAACGAGACATCAAAATATAATAATGTTTCCTAGCATAAGACTGCCATTATTTAAGCGAAGCCTCTATTGCATGGCTATTAAAACATATAATAAGTTGCCTGAATTTTTCAAACATTTGCCTTTAGTTACGTTTAAAAAACAGTTGCATGCCTGGCTTCTGAATAAATGCTATTTCTCAATACAAGAGTATTTTTAATAATAAATAATTGATTATTATATAGCTTTTTCTTGACATATTTTAATCATAATATAATATTTAAGCCTCGATAATGATAATTCTTTTGACATTGAAATGCTTTAATATTGCTGTAATTTTCTTATAATTATGTTCATTGATTATCAACTTTTTATATTTGCGTGACTAATTAAGTCAAACATGTGGACATATCATTTGTAAAACCATGTTAAAAGCAAATAAATATTTATGATATTTATGATTTCACTATAGTGTTTTCAAATTAGCATGAGTTCTATGACAGGTCACTGTTGTCAATTTATAGTGATGCGCCCTAGCGAAATCCATTCGTTCGGGTAGTCGAACGAAAAGCATGGTCGGTCTATTTTAATGGTTTTTATTTATGATTTAAAGAGCTTTAGAGTGCAAGTTTGGTGTAGTTTGTGTTCTAATGTTTAGTGAAGTCATAAAGATCTGATACAGTGTTAAGTGACTTTTCTTAAGACAAGCTTGTCTTAGCTTTAGACCCGGTAGCGTCCTGAAACCTGCTTTTACAGAAAGAGTAGCCTTCACTGAATCCATGAAAAGCAATAAAAACTATACACCCGTTATTTATTGTGAACTATCTATATCTTTGACTTTAAATCAAGAATACACTCGACATTGGCAGAATCACTGCTCTGCTTTAAGAGCGGGATGAGTCCATTATAAAAATATAGATAAAAAAACATACGATTTTATCAAGAAAGTTAATAAAAAGCTGTTATATTTGAGCACCAGAATCAGTCCTAAAGATGTATTGGTATGTGTTTTATGTCTTCTTACTCTACCAGTGTAAGACGAGCCTAAACATATCTCTCTCACAAAATGGGTAACAAGGCCATCTTTCCTTTTGGAAATAAGCAAATTTAATTGCCATAACATTTTTGTAAACAGAACTGAAAATATTGTGACATTCTAGCTGTTTTAAGGTTTTGACATTTAGTAAGCTAGTGTAAGATATACAGGGTGTAAAATGAGTTCATCAATACGGTCAACTTCAACTACATTTTATTCTATATTCTTTTTTTCCAGAATGTACATAAAGGTCTTGATAATAGTATAACAGATCATTAAGGGCCCTGTCGGGCACACATAATAGATGAGGGCATTATTATTATTCTTATAACTATGGGATCAACATCGAACTTGTGAAAACCTTCAACCCCTCCCCCTTTCTACACCTTCAGCACATCTTCCACCCTTGAGGACTTTTAGTATGTTTATCTACCTTAACCCCCCCCCCCCCCTTCTCTGCACCTTCAGCACATTCCCCACCCTTGAGGAGTTTGAGGATCTAGACACCTCTAATTATATAAGTGTTCCAATTTTCAAACAACACGTTTTATTTTCCCTTATTGCCCATATTTGTTGTTAAGAAGAGCTATTTAAAGCGTGTTAAAATTGCTGTATCATGTTTTAAATGGATCAATTATAATATACTTAGTAACTATAACACCTTATCATCATCATTTTAGCCGCAGGACGTCCACTGCTGAATATAGGCCTCCCCTAGTGATTTCCAGATTGGCCGGTTGAAGGGGTCTGCATCCAGCGGCTTCCTGCATCCAGCGGCTTCCTGCAACCTTTACCAGGTCGTCTGTCCACCTTGTGGGTGTAAGTCCTACGCTGCGCTTGCCGGTACGCAGCCTCCATTCCAAAACCTTTCTGCCCCATCAGCCGTCATTTCAGCTTACTATGTGCCCCACCTACAGCAAGCTGAAGTAGCTTGCTGATCCGTTAGCCTATGTCAGCGACTTTTGTTTGTTTACGGATCTCCTCGTAAAATAGCTGAAATGTGAAAAATAACACCCCGAAGGCAGTAGCAGGTGCGGGTTCAAATCCCGGCCATTAGGTTCGCGACGTCTGATTAATTTGAGGAGTTAGTGACCTACTTAAGTGCTTATGATATTGTTATCAATTATCGTTGTGTTTTCTGTACTTAAACACGTAAAATAATTTTTTAAATGGTGATTTTAATAATTCGACCTTTACGACCTTCGTATCCGAGATGCGAGTATGCCGAACTTGGCGCCACTATCTCAGAGGCCTCGGGTTTGATTCTTGCTCGGGTCAATGTAGAAAACAAACTCCATTCTAAAGTAAATATCTCGAGTAACTTATTCTCAGTTTAATTTTTACTCGGACGATATCACCCGTTTTAATATTTACTCGATTATTCTTAGATAAATGGTTGTTAAAATGAAAAATCAGTTCATTCTAGATTAAACAGTGGTTTACTCGGGAGTAAAAACTTACTCCAGCTTGGTCTAAGTGGAATAGCACAGCAACCGCGCGCAGCAGAGATCGTTGAGAATTTCCTTGTGTGTCTTGTTCTCGCATGTGTGAGTCTACTACATGAATTTATATTGCGGATCAGGTGTGCCCAACCGCGGGTAGTTCGCGTGCGTTTAATCGGACGCCCTAGCAGCAAATTGCAGATGTGCGATGCGGACAACTTATGGGGTAACCATAGATTCCAAACTTTAGGATGATTTATTCCTGCATCTTGTATGCTGCTTAAATTTTAAAATTTGACCTTTTTTATTTACGTTTAGTAGGTCGGTAGATTTGAAAAGGCAAGTTTCTAAAAGATCATATAAAGTTGCATGTAATGGTAGTAGGTGCTAGGTATATTATGTCAAATTTAGAACTTCAAACCTATTATTTTTTGCGTAAAACAATATTTATTATCATCATCAGTCTCCGAAAGTCCACTGCTGGACACCACAGGCCTCCCCCATAGAACGCCACAACGACCAACGACAAAGTGCATATTCTATTCGTTTATTAAAATGTCTATTGTAACTTACTGTAATAATCGACACACTATGTACAGTTACCAGCCCATTTACCTACCAATACTGAATTGTATTTGTTAGACTTTATAGATAGATAGATAGACAGATACTCTTTATTGCACACCATACAAGTAAAATACACATGATTTTTACAGAAAGATGTACAATTTAGGCGGTCTTATCGCTAATAGCGATCTCTTCCAGACAACCTTTAGGTAGAGGACAACCATTAAAGAAAGGGGAAGGTGTTGCAGAGTTCTTAAAATTCTTACCTGATACAAATAGAATTGCATAAATTTATGGCATAAACGTAAACATACAGTAATAAATAAATAAAAATAAAATAAAATAAATACATAACAATAATTATACATACATACAATAAACATACATACTACTTGATATATGCGAGGAGATGCCGAAACTAACATTTATATCTTATTTATATATATATTTAGAAGTTTATATCGGGTGAGAAAATTTTACATTTTTGGATGACTGTACAATATAATAATTAAGCGCCGAAATATTTTAATGAGCCCCAAAGCAATCTAAATCACAAGAGATTATGTCAAATTAGAGCTTCACCAACATAACATCTTACAAAAAAAGCCATCCCAATAAAATATGAAACTATTTTAAAATTCTCGTCCGGAAGATATAAAAATTAATGGTCACCGCAACAAAGGCATATGTCTGGCCAGATTCGAGACGCCCAGTTTCTCCTCACCACTAATATGACCTAAATGATGGAATTATACTCCACGACCCGCCATTTTTGTTTTACAATCCGCCCGGGACTGGTTCAAAGCGGTTAATGGCGGTCTAAACCAGAAAATTCGTGCTTTAAAACCGCATTTAAGTTGTATTTCGCTTAATTCGCTTTTAAATATGAGTGGCTAATTAAAAGTTTGTATAGTAAAGAAAAATATATGAGCGAGTTCATTAGTTTCAAAAGAGTTTTAGAATTGACCTAAATTTAATCTATAAAACTACTCAGCATGTTCATTTGTGGATATTCGTTTAACTTATTGAATAGATACCTACACCAACGGAATACATAATAACATGCCAATTCTTTAAATATAGGTAAAGAACAGTGTCTTGTAGTGTTCTTGTGCATCGTTTTGGATCTTGAGCCAAATTTTCTTTCAGGGCGATTTTTCTCTTTTAATTAAGCTTTAGGAACTGAGCAAAGGCATCCATATAATTCGGTTTGTGGTTTTATTATATGCCAATATTTGACAAGGTTCATTGTCCTGTCATCTCTCCGTCTGTTTCATTTCTGGCTAGTGGCGTGAGCGCCTCTGGAAATATTTAGATTTTGTGCCCTCCAAAACCTTTTTTTATAGGATCCCAGCGGACCGTAGACTGTGTGGGTGAATTGCGCCGCGCCAATTTGCGCCTCTGGCAGGCAGCCACCTGCCTGACCAGCGGCTATGACGCTGCGCACACTTTTTTAGTTTTCTAACATCATACAATCAAAATAGCATCGAGCGCGAGGATCTCTACAAGGCCGCTAATAGTGCTTTATCGGTGGCTGAGTTTTGGTCCTCACATATATAAAGGCCTGTCGACAAGCGAAGAAGAAGAATTACCTTAAGAATAGGTTTACATACTTATGTAACTCCCATGACCGTTCTCTCCGCTCTTCTAGCAATCTCCAGCTACTTACGCCTCTTCACCACTCTGCCCACTTCTCCAAATCGTTCACAGTGAGGGCTGCACGACTCTGGAACTTGCTTCCCTTAGATATTAAACATTCGGAATCAAAACTTTCTTTAAAAAATAAACTTAAAAAATATTTCAGTACATAGTTGCATATTTTTTCTTATTTTATTAATAGTATGTATGTTTATTTACTTATTATTTATTTATTTTGTGTATTGTATCATATTTATCCAAATATATGTGTATTTTATTAAATTTAATTTGCATTATCAAAGTTTGTTTAGTACCAATTACAATTTATTTTGGACCTTTACTGCACCCATTACCTGCTTTCTGCATGACCCAAAGGTTGGCTGGTAGAGAATGCCCTTGGCATTAAGTCCACCTGTTGTACATTTTTAAGTTTGTGCAATAAAGATTTAAAAAAAAAAAAGAAGAAGCCTAGTAATAAAACAATAAACAATAAACGACCTCTGTAGTCTAGAGACGAGTAGGTACGCCAGACTTGAAATTTCTGAGATCCCGGTTTCGATTTTCGGTCGGGTCAATATAGAAAACAATATAATATTGTCTCGGGTCTGGGTCTTGTGGTACCGTCGTTTAACAAGTGTTTTAGCTACTTACCTTAGGATCAGAACAATGTATGTAATGTTGTCCAACATTTATTATTTATTTATAACTAACCCTGCCAATACTGCCAATAAATACAAAATAACAAAACCATTTACCAAAACCAAGTGAGATTAGCAGTTGACCCACATTTTTGCCATGGTCAATGTTGTCATAATAAACGAAACGGTCTGATTATTTTTAAAAGCAATTGAATGTTTCGTTTTAACAATGATATGGTTCACTGAAAATACCTAATGATGAGATAAATAAATACGAGTAGGTCCCATTTTGGCTAGATATTTATCTTTGTTTTTAGGGTTCCGTACCTCAAAAGGAAAAAACGGAACCCTTATAGGATCACTTTGTTGTCCGTCTGTCCGTCCGTCCGTCCGTCTGTCAAGACCCTTTTTCTCAGGAACGCGTGGAGGTATGAAGCTGAAATTTATATCAATTACTCAGGTCTACTGTCCCTTGAAGCTGTGAAAAAATCAAACTTCTAAGCCAACGCAATCAAAAGATACAGCCGTTTATGTCGCAAATTTTCGACACTTGCAAGGGAATCAAAACCTACAGGGTGCTTCCCGTGAACTCAGAATCTTGAAATTTGGTACGAAGCAACGTCTTATAGCATAGATAAAGGAAAAATTACGAAAACCATAAATTTTTAGTTACATCACATAATATTTTTTTTTAAATAATTTTAACCTTACTACCCATTTCCTCATAAACGCGTAGAGGTATTAAATTGAAATTCATACCAAATACTCAGGTCTACAATACCTTTAAGCTGTAACAAAATCAAACTTCTATGTCAACGCAATCAAAAGAAACAGCAATTTAAGCTGCATATTTTGAAACTCGCAAGTACTCGCAAGGGAATCAAAACCTAAAGGGTACTTCCAGTCGACCTAGAATCTTGAAATTTGGCATGAAGCAACGTTTTATAGCACACATAAAGGAAAAATTCCGAAAACCTTAAATTTTTAGTTACATTACAAAATATATTTTTTTTAATAAATATAAACTTATTACTTTTTTCCTCATGAACGCGTAGAGCTATCAAGTTGAAATTCATATCAAATACTTAGATCTAATTGCCTTTAACCCGTGAAAAAAAAAAAAATCTAAGTCAACGCAAAAACGCAAAACGCAAAAGTACAACCATTGATACCGCATATTTTGAAACTCGCAACTACACGCAAGGGAATTAAAACCTAAAGACCACTTCCCGTTGACATAGAATCTCGAAATTTGGTAAGAAGCAATAGCTTACAGCACAGGTAACAGAAAAATTCCGAAAAGCTTAAAATTTTAAGTAGTTATACCACCAAAAAAATTGTGATTGTAAACATAATTGTAGTTACAGCAATGACCGCGAGTTATTATACTATGTATGGGGAGGGCAACATTTTTCAAACGGCAAATTTCATCCATATTATCCATATTATTTTTCATCCATAAACATGTTTCCGTTAATAAACAGTAGCACTACACGAAGTTGTACAACTATTGATAACGTTTTTTCGAACTTCAATGTTCAATCTGGTACTATTCATAACTTTTTCAGTCACCATTTACAGGTCTGGTTCAAATTTAATACTTAATTAATATTTTTGAACCAGATTTCTAAATAGTGACTAAAAAACTTAGTAAATAAATAACTTTAATAAAAGAACTTTCGCAAGTCTGCTGCAAGGCTAGTATAAGTGTTTCAGTTATATTATAGATAAATGATATGTGTTAATATAAAATAAAGGATTACTTAAACGATAAAGAGATCTTTGTCTTAAATTTATGCTCCTCCATCTTTCCCCATTGTAATGTTATGAATTTCATTTTGCAATAAAAATACCATAGTTATGACTCGATTGTCGTAATGAACGAACTTTGTAAACCTTGCAGGTTTGTACGGAACCCTCGGTGCGCGAGTCCGACTCGCACTTGGCCGGTTTTTTATTTACCCAAACGATACCAACCCCAACGAACGACCCAAATAAAAAAACGATAATACAATAAATTTAGAAAGTCTTATTACAATAAAGCGACTACAGACTTCTAGAAAAGATTCAGGTTTGATTGAATGATTACCAGTGATCGGAGTAGGCAGATTGATTTGGGGTCAATGATCTCAAAAAATAATGTTAATATGTACATGCCTCCGGGACTACGGAATTTCTTTGTATCAGTTTTTGAAAAAAAGGCACTTCCATATTATGCTAGCACTACCAAAGTACATCAAATCAATCTACCTATTCCGATCACTGATGATTACAGAGAGACAGTTGCCATATTCTATACAGTCATCATCATCATCATCATTTCAGCCATAGGACGTCCACTGCTGAACATAAGCCTCGTCCATTGACTTCCAGATTGGCCGGTTGGAAGCGGCCTGCATCCTGCATCGTCTTCCTGCGACCCTTACCAGGTCGTCTAACCACCTTGTGAGTGGACGTCCTACGCTGCGTTTGCCGGTACGCGGCCTCCATTCTAGAACCTTTCTGCCCCATCGGCCGTCAGTTCTACGTGCTATGTGCCCCGCCCACTGCCACTTCAGCTTGCTAATCCGTTGGGCTATGTCAGCGACTTTTGTTCGTTTACGGTATTCTATACAATAAAGTACCTTTAAACGTTTGAAATGATGTACACTCACAGACGCACACCTCGACAAGAGCCTAAGCGGTCGTCGCAGTGCTTTCAGTGAAACGAGGTGTCAGTCAGTTGTGACGCTTTGCGATTATCTCTATAGAATGCTTACTAAACAAAAAACTATTTAAAAGGCCAAAGGCCAAAGGCCTAACGACCCATTGGAGTGTAGGTATGTCAAGAAATAGGCCTAGTTTCGGTACTGCTTTAGCTTATTTAATATACATAATGTGCATTTGCCGTCTAATTCACTTATCGAGCACATACCCTATAGAACAGCAATGCGAAGAACCATCTTTCTCCGAAACTAGTTAGTGATTTTTCACCTACATTATGTATGGAATGACAAGTCCTGTCTACTCTTGTCTATAATAAAATAGTACAGATACAGAATAAAAAATGGCGGAAAATTTTGTCGAAGAAAATAAATGACATTTCTTCTCTAAAGTGTATCAACCTATGTGCTCCATGACTTCACTGGCTTTGTCTAGTTACCGAATCTACAATAATTGAAAAATTATTATTTTTAATACAACTTCGAAATAGTTATAATAACATTATACTAAGTCATAAAGTATTATTGCATTATCAGGGTTTCAAGTCTCAAGTTTGCGTGCAACAAAATCAAATTCAACAATCAAAATTCACGAGCCACATTTACATGACATGGAAACTCAAAAAGCAAATAAAGTCCGAAATCCCCCAAAGGAAGTTATTCAAATTCATACAAAGGCAACTCACGTATGATCTCCCATAGCACCTTTCATTAGTACCAAAAAATGCTAATTCCATACAAAATTTGCATACAGCTGTCAAAATTTTACGCACAAAGTGTGAAATCGAGTAATGAGTCCCGGGGTTTGATTGTCGGGGGTTGATATAAGTTTGTAAACACACGGGAGTATATTTTGAACGGACCTGTCGAAAAACATACGTAGTAGGTACTTTTTTTACCTAATGTTTACCAACGTTATAATATTTCAAAATAATAACACATTGATAATATTTTAAACACACAATAAATGCATGCTGTGGTGTATCTATATTTGTAAGAGCAGTTAGTTATAAGACACTTGATGTAAATGTTTAGATTAACGTTGCTGTTACTTAAGTTAGAAATCCAATAAATAAATAAATAAACTTGTTTTTGTCAGCCGAATTTTCTGGAAACATAAGACTAGGAAGGACTGAGGAGACTAAAAGCAAAAAGAGGTAGTCGTGATCTTGACCGCACTTGGCCTACGCCGCGTAGGGCGCCCACTGTCTGTCTAGGTAGAACGTATACGAGTAAGTAGCTGCTGCTAGCAGAATGGAGATGATGAAAGAACATGGAAAAGAATAGTCGATAATGAAGATCAGTAGCGTGCATTGAGTGAAGTGCATTTTTGAGAGATTATATCAAGCTATAATGATGCTAAGACGGGCCCTTTCCTGTTGCATCAATGTTTCTATAAATTAATCCAACTCTGTGCTAGCAATATTAAACGACCTCCGTAGCCGAGAGGCGAGCATATCGTAATTGGTGTCGCTATCTCTGAGGTCCCGGGTTCCCGGTCGGTCAATGTAGAAAAATATTTTTTGTATATTGTCTTGGGTCTGATTTCTGTAACACAAGTGCTTAAGTTACTTATCATAGGATCAGAGCAATATTAGTGATGTTGTCCAATTGAAAACTTTGCTCGTTCTTAGTCGTGAAAAAGTATTAAGCCAACAGGCATATTGTTTTTTATCGGGCGTGCCCGTCCATTTTATGTAATCGTATGTTTTCAAACTTATTTCAATAATAAACAACTCGCCCCCGACTCGCTTCGCAGGTGTATCGGATAATGTTGTTTAAAAATATACCGCACCATTAATCACTGAACCGAGTTTATTAAACTTATTCCGAAGTTACTGTACGATCTTGCGGTGAATACAATACAATCTTGAAATAGTACACTACTTATAAAAACTTCGTCTATAAAGAATCATATTAAACTTCTCGAAGGATTACATTAGAATTATTTTTTGGCTAATCTGTAAAATATCTACGTTACGTTACATTTATGTTGTATTAACAATTCTAAAATAATATTACATTTGAAAATAAATTTGACCACCTTAGGTGGGAATCGAACCTATTTGTTTCTGTAAGTCGGTTTATAATTTTAATAATAGAAATATATAGCTAGGCTGAAAGCTCAAATGCTGCAAACATTGTCGATTCATTTTGTAAATGCAATTTATTTATGTAAAAAAAAATCGGGTTAGTTACACCATTTATAAGTCAAGAACGGCTAGGCCGATTTTTATGATTTTTTTGGTTTTGTCTCCGTCCCGAATAGCAGAATAACTATTTAAACATCAAAAAATACACGAAAAAAAAAACGAGGCGGTACGAAGTTCGCCGGGACAGCTGGTAATAAAATAAATATTAAAATCTGTTCATTGTTATAAACAATAAATTAATATAAATAGTAAATACAAACCAAACAAGACTATAATTGACGATCTCAAATTAAGGAATTAACATCCTTGCGTTATGACGTACCAGAAAATGAATAGTGCAAAGGGCGTTTTCCATTACTCCCAGCCTCAAACCAATCTAGAAAAGTTAAATTTCTATATTAACCCCAACCGGGAATGAAACCTGGGACCCCTGCGTTCAAGCCGAGTCACGCCACTCGGGTTATAACAATAATATTTCTGTTGCAATTCCGATGAAAACTTTCGCCTTCAACATGAAGGTCCACATTCTAACTAAATTGAGTTGACCAAAAACAATTTCACACCAAAAAAGTACCCTCGCGCCCAAACCCGTGAAACTGCGAAAAATGACATTATCTCCGGCAACACCATGACCAAACAATTTTATGCACTCAAAAGTTATTACACCATAGATTTCAATTAACTGCACTAGGCCAAACATTTGCCACTCCAAACTCATCCTTATCGAAATGGATAAAAGTCCTTATTTCTTTGTTCTATTGTCGATGTAACTGTGAGTATTTTGTGGTGTCATACGCATAGTAGACGTAGATCCAGTAGACCCAGTCAGCATGCAAACAAACATAATTTAGCTTTGTTTTTATGGAATAGAGACTACAAGTTTTTTTGATGACTAAACTTATGTATACGCTGGAAGACTCATCTTTAACCTGCCTGAGTTGCTACATACGTATTATCAATAATAAGAGCCCAATCCCAAGATTGATTTTAACCATCGCCACCCTCTTAACTTATTTTGGTTTGCTTTCTCTCTAAATAATTAAAAGGGACACTAGACATTGAAAAATATGTCAAAAATAGGTAGCATTCCTTTGTTTGCCTTTGTTTCAGTAACTTTATATGCCTTGAGTTGATGTTTGACAGATTATTTTTGGATTAATGTTTATAGTCTGTCTCTTTTGTTCAAAAAGAGAATAGTACAGGTGAATTTTAAATAGGTTTTAAAGAGTAACTGCAGGGCATACCCTATAGAGTAGCAATACGGACCATCTTTCTCCGAAACACGTGGTCTTTTACTTTCATTTAGTATGAACTGTCAAGTTCTGTCAACTTTCGCCCATACGGAATTTTTGTGAAACAAAATAAATGCCATTTCTTCTTTAAAGGTACCCATTTATGTTTTTAACGTTTATAATATGCGTAGACCTACTGCATTCATATAAACTGTGGTGCATGACAATTAATAAAGCTCATATTCGCTCGACAAGCCAAGGGTAAGGAGTCCGTTAGGGTCTACCTACCTGCGTTTTTACAAGTATAGCGAGCGAGCTTGTTTTGATTATAAATTCGGTATTCGGAGTAACACGGGATATGTGAAGGGAGGAATGGTGTTATGATACGAGTAGTTTTAATCTTTCTAACATAATACGAGTTAGTGTGAAAGTTTAATGTTTGTTACTCAGTCACGCTTTAAACATCATCATCATCATTTCAGCCATAGGACGTCCACTACTGAACACAGGCCTCCCCCAATGATTTTCACTCTTTAATAGCTGAACGGAGTTCGATAAATAGATTTAACAATTTAAAACAAGGGTTTTTGAGTTCCTGTGGAATGATTATTCATTTCACCATTTCGCCAGTCGATGATATTTGACAATTTTAAGGGTACAAAATATTTAAATGTTTTCACGATTCAAGCCTATAATTTAAATTAAATTGATTTTTCAAACTAAGCAGAGCTTGTACTATGGCGACGAGATAACGGATAACATACTTAAATACTTTTATAAACAATCAATCAATGACTTGGGTACAAATGCTCGCGCTCATAACACAAACATTTGCCCCTTGCGAGATTCGAACCCGCAACCGCTGGCTTTGTAGTCCAGAGCGCGAACCACTACACCAGACGGTCGTCAAATTTACTTTGAGTATGAAAGTACTTAACATTATTAATTCCGTAGTTAATTAACAGTTAATGTGTATAAATTTGCAATGTTTAAATCATTGACTTATATATTACTAATGTAAATTTTATCGCATACTATTCAAAGAGTTTTGTTATCTTTTATATAGCTTATGCCCACAAATACAGTAAACGGAATATATATATACCATTAGGTTGTTCCTTTTGATTATGTAAATAAGGTTCAATATAAATAATTATTTACACATGCCGATGCCTGAACAAGCTTTTACGATGTCTGATTTAATCTGACTATAATTCCCTGACGTTTTTTGCGATTCATGAAACATAATGTCAAGTAAGTACGTAATAAAATTAATTTGCGTAATAAACACAGCGGTTTACGGTTCTCACAGATTCTTCTTAAACATTCCAACAATTGATAATAAGTATAAATATAGATTAGGAAATATAGATTATAGCGTAAGACGTCCACCCACAAGGTGGACAAGCGACCCGGTAAAGGTCGTAGGAAGACGCAGCATGCAGGCCGCTTGCAACCGGCCAATCTGGAAGTCAATGGAGGCCTAAATTCAGCAGTGGACATCCTATGGCTGAAATGATGATGATGATGATGATATGTTATGCGCAAGACAACTCACCGATTGCCATGAATTTAAAGTAAGGTACTAATATTCTTGTGTTGCTAGGGGCATCTCTCAGCACACCCAGACCCGATCCAATGCAGACAAGTTCTTTTTCCGAATTGACCCGAACCAAGAATCGAACCTGGGAGTTATTGCGAATCATCGCGCCACTACGCCAATCGTGTCATAGCGTGTATGTCATGTATGTCATCATCATCCTCATTTCAGCTACAGGACGTCCACTGCCGAACATAGGGCTCCCCCATTTGACTTCCAGATCAGCCGGTTGGAAGCGGCTTGCATCCAGAGTCTTCCTGCAACCTTTATCAGGTCGTCTGTCCACCTTTACCTGGTTGGAAGCGGCCTGCATCCAGCGGCTTCCTGCAACCTTTACCAGGTCGTCTGTCCACCTTTACCTGGTTGGAAGCGGCCTGCATCTAGCGTCTTCCTGCAACCTTTACCAGGTCGTCTGACCAGGCGAACGTCCGACAGCCGTCCTATCACACAATATTTTTTTATGTAGATGCAAAACACCAATTTTGATAACATTGTCTTTAAATAATGTCGACCAGGAACCGAAGCCCGAGCTACTATTTCACCCACGATATTTGAACAACACCAAATTAAAAAAACGCTATCTGTTTCGAACCACAAATTCTAATGGCCAACCTTTTTAAATACCTGAGACCCGATTCGCCCTTTGGTCTACGGAAAAAGTGTAGAAACACAAACATCTTTAGATATATTATTGCTGTATCAGAATTATAGAGAACCACCTTTCCTATGCTCGTCTTTGTGTGTGCTCACATAGGTAACATTCAATAGTACATATTATTAAATGTGTCGTGGTGTACTCGTGTTTAAGCGATATTTATACATATTGAACAACATCACATACATTGCTCTGATCCTATGATAAGTAGCTTAAGACAACAAGAGGTGTTACAGAAATCAGAAACAACGACGAGACAAAAAAAATGATTGTATAGATTTAATATAATTTGCTTGGCGGCGAGGGAAACAGGAAGAAACCTGCACATTCAAATAACACAGTATGTTTAAAATTGTTTGTACTTGTCTAATGATCACGAAGGTCTGATGTGTTTGTTGTTCGAATCAAAGTTATTTTTCTACATTGACCGACCGGGAATCGAACCCGGGACCTCAGAGATAGCGACACCAAATCCGGTATGATCGCCTCTCGGATACGGAGGTCGTCATATATTTAAGAATAATAATCTTGTGTTTAAAAATCTCGTGTCACTGTGTAGTCGCACTCCTACAAAACATTCACTTTTTAATATTTATTCAATTTTTTTGATTAACATTTAATGTGATATGCAATGTTTTTGAATGAAATCATTTAGATTTTAATCATCATCGTACCAACTTATAATAAAACTTAAATCCAATCCAATGGTTCCCCACAATCTTAATCAGGTTGTCAATCCATCAGCTCGTCCAACCAACTGCTTCTACGCTTCCTTGCTTTTGCTTCATGCCTTTTTTCGTCGTAGGGGGTGGTTTTTACCACAGTTAACTATTTGATACTCCTGTTTTTGGGGTAATCTTAATTATACTTTACCTGTCTAAGAGATTGTAATGCGATAAAATAGTTCCCATTTTGAGTCAGTTTTCTTGAAAGACTGTTCTAGATGATGATAACATTCTTGGGAATTAATAAAGTCATATTTGTTGTTTTTTAGTCTAATTTCAGAATGTTAATGAATAAAATGTTGGAGTAGTTAATTGTCATGACCCAACAATCCCAAAATTACATAAAACTGCCTATAATGAATTCTTGGTAAAATAAACTGTTTGCCTGATGTTTTCGATAGAACTTTTGAATGTAAAATAATATTAATGAATTGATTTTATACTTTTTTTTTCATAATCCTTATTAAAATTTTAATAACAAACCTATGGTTTAAATAGTATTTTCAAATATTTATTTATATATATATTTTTTAAAGTGTCTTAATAAAATATATAATCAGAAGTCTTTATGAAATTAACGTACTGAGGAAAAGTGTTAAGTTTTAAGATGTAATTTTCAGAACTTCTCATTCAAAAAAATGTTTATTATATTGGTTAATAATAAATAAATAAATAAACATAAGCCAGGCAACACACTAATTGTCATGGTCTCTAAGTGCAAGACAAGGAATATTTGCCAATGGCGTCACCCAGCACATCCTGATTCGAGCTTAAATTTAGAAAACATCGTATTTTGAACTGACCGACCGGGAATCGAACCCGGGACCGTGTAGTTGGCGACGGCAAATCCGACGTGTTCGCCTCTCAGCTACGGGGGTTGTCTTTTATATTACCTCCGAATAGGCTATAATAGGCTATCTATAAAAATGCACATTTTCCGAGGGATGCGAGATAGATATCGCTAATTAACGTTTATTATGTCCGCATATTATTAGGTAGGTATAAGGTGGACAGACGACCTGGTAAAGGTTGCAGGAAGCCGCTGGATGCGAGCCGCTTCCAACCGGTCAATCTGAAAGTCACTGGGGAAGCCTATGTTCAGCAGTGGACGGCTGAAATTATGATGATGATGATGATGTCGCATATATAAAAAATGTGACAACACGAAGAAGATATTTATTACCCGTATTCGACGGGGAGGAAGCCGCAAGCACAACAAGTAATTTAAAATTGACAAACCAAACAGTTCAACGGACTATGTCGGATACATTCGACATTCTGTCTGGTACTATAAATAGACGAACGTTGCTGAAATCGCGTTATTGCGAAATTCGTAATTTTGCGGAAAATCGCATTTTAGCCATGTTCAATTGTGCCCGAGGTCCTTTACGGAATTAAGCAGATCAAACCGGTTTTTAACATCAATATTCACTGTTGTTTATGTCCGAACGTATTTGGAATTATAATGAAAATAATTTAAGAACATGTCATTCATGTAGTTAAAAGGAAACTAAGGGTTAAAAAGAAAAATCATTATCAATATTAATTTTTGATTTTAACAAAGGTACTTATCACATAATATAATTTAAGCAGATTAAAAAAGTTAGAGCAATTTGAAAATTATAATCATCCTTTTGAAATAAGTACACGGACTAACAAAACTTGTTTTGATACTTAGGAAGAAAACTTTCGACTGGCACATATAAAATAGCATGCAAAGCTGAATCCGAACTCTCGAAATAATTGTAAGATTGTTACTCTGACCATCGAACACCGGGCGAGTTTACCTGTTTTTTTATTCGAAAGCTCGCTAGAAAGGGACGCAAGACCGTATTCTGAGCGTGTGGATATTCCTACCTATGGAAACGAGACGACCAAGACCGAGGGTGACGATGCCAACAATGCACAGCCTATCTGGTTATAATAACCGCCCGTGTTGTGTAACCCGACTGTTCGCAGTACCAGTCGAACGAAGTGGGACTCCCTGAATGGGAACGGTTATACGGCCAGCGTGCGCGGAGCGGCAACATGCGCCGCGCATTCTTCACCAATCCCAAGCAACTTCATGCTAGTATTGCCAGTTGCCCCACGCCCGCGCGCCGCGTCAGACGCACGCCGGTCGCTCCTCCGAAACTATCGTCAATATAACTGTTTAACAAATTAAAGTGTTACAAATCGATTCACACCGCGAAATTTCACTGTGTAAAAGTGATGAAAAGTGACGCGTGCCATCCGACACTCGCCGAACGATGACCGAAACTTTGGAAAAAAAAAGTTGGAAATGCAATCGGCCTCACAAAAAAAATATATTGTGCTCGTAATGTAGTGATGTACCGATGGGATCCCAGTGCGACCGAAATCTTGTAGCTAGTGATGTGTACTGTGATATAAAAAATCGACAATCAAGTAGATGATTGCCGTTCGTGATAATATTAGTTTATTAGTTACCAAAGATTCCTGATGATCTTGTACATTAGTTTGTGTTTCATATTGGTAGTTTTAGGTGAGTACCGTTGTAATGGCTTACACACTATAATTACACGTTATCGTAAGATTTATTGGACCGGCCCGGGTCTCATTTGCGTTATGAGTAATTACAGTTATAGGTCTTAGTGCACCGATAAATTGGTGAGTGATGCAAGAAATGGGAACGCTAAATTATTAGTCAATAAATCTTGATTGGAGATGAGGATAATTAAATTTATGAATGTTAATAACTACCTACTAACATGATACTTACAGCCAAAGTCATTAAAATTGAGAAGAGATGCTAATTTGGAACAATTTTTAATTTAAAAACGATCTTGATCTTATGATTGCGAAGAGATTTAACTAACGCTAATCTCCATTCAGAAACCTTTAAAAAACATTTATAAAGAGATCATCAACGTATAATCTGAGAGCTACAATTAGTCATCAAGCAAAAAATAACATTGAAAAAACTGTCACCGATCAGTGGGACGTAAAAAAGCTAATTCCTTCTCCACCCCTATAATATAGGGACAGTAAAAAAGTAGCCCTCACCATAAAATTTGAATTAATCGGTACATTTAAACTGCCGTTAGAAACGGCACAAATGTTCACTCAGCACATTGATATTTCAGAAGCGAAAGTTTATTTAATTAACATTATAGAAAATAAGAAGTAAAAGGCATTAGGAAATAAAGAAGTCCGTTTTTAATGACATGGGCGAGGCACTTAAGTCTAGACTGGAATAAAAACTTGGATAACAATAATCTGGAAATGGACCCCTAATATATTTACATATATTCATGCAAAGAAATTCCAAAGTTCATGAGCTTAGAATCAGTTTGTAATCAATATATTAACACACCACAAACATTAAACTTACAAATCATAGTACGGTAAATTACTCTTTAAAGTCAGTGAGAAATTTTCTGAAAATTTTATCCTCTCCAGAAAATCTAGTAGAATGTGCGATCCGAAGAAATAATATATGGAAGAGTTACGAATCGCAAGGGAGTTATATGCTCATAAAATATTGCCATTCGGCGAAGTAAATTTCATTAAAAGTAGGTAGGCAGAAGTTGTAAAAGAACTAATGTAATTTCCGAGAAATACTAGGTCTTGTACAAGCTACTGTATTCCTCAAGGTATTCTGTCAGTACAGAGACGATATTATTTCACATAAAAACATAAGCTATAGATTTTAAGCATAAAGTAATATCTACTGGAAGATACAATTGGTGTCAAAATTCCAACGGAAAATGAGACGACAAATCAGACCACTAAATCACCAAAGTACTTCTTGAACTTGTTTGAATTAAATTCAAAACTGACACACTGGAGAAATATTCAGACTAAGAATTACAGTATCTTTTCACATCTACGAGTAAAACAACATACCATCAGTTTTCTGTTTTACTGCTTCTGAACTAGAAAAATCAAATTAAACTTTACCTGCTCGAAGAAATTTCAACTCTCCAAAACCTACTGCACTTCCTATCATAAACTAACAGAGGCAAGCATCGCGGTGAAACTTTATAATATCACAAATATATCTTCATACTCTACAGATAACAAAAGTATTCTGTGGCCAGATATAGCAAAAATCCGACTTGAAGAACTTTGAAACTAAGAACTAAGCAAAACTAATTAAACTATATCAAATCGATTAACTATAAATTACACGTTAAGCTGCGAGCTTCGTGTGTAATTCAATTATGGAAAAGGTGTGAGGTTTATAAAAACCCAATAAAATATAGGAATCTCACGAAATAAGAATAATGCTTAAAGCTAGCAGGACTTAATAAAAACAAGATTCTAAATTCTGTGTCTAAAACGACTACTTAACTAAAATTTACGCCACCAAAATATTTGCTGTTGGAGAGGTTTTATCTTCGCAAATACCTAGCGCCATCTCCCGGCGAGTAGCAGAACTAAAGTCGTAAATGTTTTAAACACCTTGTTTTACTGTCTCTACTAGACGGATTGATTGTCGAATTAGATAAAATAATTCATTGTAAACATTTAAATTACACGAAGAGGAGGGAATTTATTTATTTTCTTTACCTTAATGACATGAGATTGTTCTAGTATTAAAAACATTAGTCTTACTACCACGAGTCCAATTCGGATACACTTAAAAAACATGGTGACAATTTTTTGTATTTCAATGTTACCGAAAAAATTTGAATATCCAAAAAAAGAACAACCAATCTCGATACTTTTACAAATTCGAGTTTATTTATAACGCTCGTTAGAACAAACTGAATTCGAATTTCGAACACGACCCATGGCGATCGGGTTGCAAGTGGTATTTCTACTAAATCTAGTTAAATGTGACTGCCGTTGCGTCAATTAGTACGCAGTTCGATTTAATACGGGTCGTGCATCAGTGGTAGGGTTGTCGGTTAGATAAATTGTGTTTTTTTTTTTGTTAAACTGGCTTAGGGTCTTCGATTACTTTTCGGGAACGGATGAAGGGATTCTTTTTAATACTGATTAGTTTTGTTATCGTAAAACGACGAATGTAAGCCAATGTTGTAATAGTGATTTAATAATATACTGAGATTAGAGTAAGTACCTAAGCACCTTGATTAACACAAATAAAAAAGCAATAATTTACATGACAATCGTTGAGTTGTTCGCATGTTTTTGAATACAATTTTGTCTTTGAACAAACAACTCAAATATTTAACTCTGCCCACACCAAAATTTGTGTAGAATGATGAATCAAAAGCCCAGACGTGGGGTGAGCGATTATTAAAGAGTAATTATGCTTCGAAACCACAAAACTTGTTTGTATCATCTGTCATGTCATAAGCATAGGGTACGTTATAAATTAGCCAAGTTTTAAACATCTGGCAGATTGCTGTTTAAACGTACGTCAAAATCAGTTTTAAATCAACTATCTATTTGTTTATGTCATATTTCTAAAATTAAGATTTCTGGTCAAAAACTGAAGGGTGGTAGTTAATTAAAATTGACATATTATGATATTAAGGTATTTAGTTTTAAGAATCCTTACTTTTTCTCCCAAATAATGTTATTTGTGCTTGATATTTTATGATATTCTTTCACTTAATTCTACATTTATTCCTTAATCAGTTAGGTATTGATAGATTTTTACTAAAAAGCCCTTAAAATTGACATCATTTGTGCTATCTGTGTGTCTCTCTTGTAGATTTTTATCATATATCTAGGTACATGTATTGTGTTTATGCTTGTGCTTAGTATTTTTCAATTTCTTGGTACATTTTATACGGTTTTAATAGCATTTTAAAATATTGTCAGAAAGGTACTTATTATATTTTAATCTTCTTTATTTAAAATAAATAAACAATGGTATTTATTAACAGTTCAAAGCAGTGATAAATTAAGAATAAAAACAGATTCTTGCCTTACGTAATATCAAATACACACGATCATTATGCCAGAAACCAACGTGGCGAGTTGTACGAGTCTAATCCTCGGAGTAGGCGCGTCAAACCACGTCCAGGATTAACCGCTCCAACTTTGGGAATTTTGGGATACGGGAACGGTGGGCGTGGAACTTTTATTGAAGTAGTTTCGGTAAACAATAGCGGGTTATTAGCTGTTATGAGGGCAAACGGTGAAAGTGGTGATTATAGTTTGAGGATGTAAAAAAGTTATCCTAGTTGCAGCTTATAAGTTTAATTTTATATCGATAATATTTTTATTAAACATATTTTTTAGTATCTTTTATAGACATGACCTAAATTTTGTAGCACTTAAATGTATTTCTAAATGTGGCTTAGGTGGTGATAAATAATAAGTAATTCTAACTTAGTATCAATACTAAATATAAATGGAAAACTCCTCGCCACGTTCGTCTGTCTTTATAACCTCCGAAACTGCTGTTTGGAATTAATTAAATTTGTTCCGGCGTTTCTTCTCAGCACTTGCCAGATTGTCTGTGTCTTGTCTCGAAGCGCTAGTAGGATCCAAAAAATAAGGAGACATGTTCTACCCCGTATGGGCCAATAATGTTATTATTGACGTTCATAAGTGGCAGTTTTCTGTCCTAAATTGAATAAATGATTTTTGACTTTGACTTTTGACTTTATTAGCTTTATTAAAAAATATATAATAATTTATAGCCGAGTTTTTCCTTTACAATAGTTTCAAGTTTTAACATCTGTTTTATAATTCAGTTATTTTGTCCCAGTGGCGATATTTTTTTGTTAACAGTATTTTATTACATTACCTAGTTAATTATTACTCAAAAAAAAAAAACTAACTTACTGTCTCAAAACTTGACCCATTTATTTTTAACAAGAACTGACAACCCTATCTAGACCACACATATGAACTCATACATTGACTAACACGACATAATTTTACTGATGAGCTAATTAATGTTATTTTCAAACAAAATCTCGTTTGAACTAATCAATTAGTCTTTATCGTAGATTTTATTTATAGATCAAGATTTTGAGAACAGATAAGTAGTTTTATTGCTGTAAAGGTCGTAAATTACGTTTTTGCATTGAACTCGATTAGAGATAAAATTTTTAGTTTAAGATTTTTAAATGACTAAAGCAGGTGATTCTCCTTTAACTAAATATGTTGAGTATACCTACCATTTTTTATTGTTCTGTTTATTTTGTGTATTTTTTACTTTTATCTTTTGGAAAACATGAAAACGCACGTAATGGGCTAGTTTCCTAAATAAATCTAATTAGTCCGTCAGTTGGATAAACAGAAAATATTGGACACGTATTTTTTTCTTTTTCTCAATCAAACAAAAAATGATGAAGATATATCCCGTTAAAGTTCCGCGTAACGTCACGCCTTGCGACACTTTTTAACAAGACGTGACGTCACTCCCAAATTTTGATGCGCTTTATCTTCGTCATTTTTTGTTTGATTGACAAAATATGGGTATAATATTTTTTGATAATCTAATTGACGGACTAAATATAATAATCTTTTTTTGACCCAAGAAACTAGCCTATTCGTTCATAGCATTACTTTGTTATGTGTAGTGTTTCTAAAACTTGACATGGCAATATTTTACAAACTCAATTCATGATATTTTTATTATAACATGCCTAATGTGTAAGCATAAATAAATCGTATGTATCCCTATGATAATGTGGGTAACCCACAATTTCGAAACTGTGAGATGTAAACTAACGCCATCTAGCGGGGAGTAATTAATTCAAAAACATTCTTATTAAAAGTATCAATATTCCAATTATTAAAATATCGTTTCATTACTCTATTTTAGAAGAAAATTCATATTTTTCAAATAAAGCTGGTCAATTACAGTTAGATTAATTGTCTTTTTAATTAATTTATTCACAATCAATCAACGTAGACGTCCATTAATTAAAATTGAGTGAATGACTATTATAAATCTGCGACCATTATGCGCTCGTCATTTTTAGTTATAATGAAAAATTTGTGTGAAGAAATAAATTACCATCGTAATATTTTAAGTCTAGAAATCTGTTAATCTTACAAAGTTTTCTCAAGGGTCAAATAAATAGATAATACGTTAATGAGTCAAAAATATTCAAGTCATACTTGCGCCATAATGTTGATTACAGTTTACTTAATAATGTTTGTTCCAAGCTAATGAAAAAATACAATAAATCTGTTTAATGATCTCATTTGCGGTAGATTTTTTTTTCTTTGTCGAAGTACAGACAACAGCACGTCAATCTAGTACAAAACTTCAAGTTTTGTCAAGTAAGTAAGTAGTAAGTAATTATTTATTTGCATAAAACACGGTAGGTACATTTAGTTTTTATCGTTAGGCATGGCACATACATGTTTTATCGATCTATCGATAAGCAAATGTTCGCTATCGTCGTTCATTTAATATAATATATAATTGATATTGATCTCTATATGTCGGACTTAAAGTTGAAAATCGGTTCAATGACCTTTCACTTTTTGGGCAGGTTGACCTGCCGTTGACTGTACAAATGAAGAATTTTACGTACATACGAAAATACGGTACATAAACAACTAAAATCGTTACCATAAATAAAGTCGTTTATATGCGCATACATTGATCAAGATAATGTAAGTAATATGACTAATAATTAAATTATGACAACCTATAATGCATTGAATGACGACATCTTTTACTAATCACGTAAGTCTATATGAATCTAGTTCATTGACCTAAACGGGAAAAGACGAAAGAAATAATGACACGAAAAAGAAAGTGTCACAATTCAATAAAAGGCCTTTTAACGTCGCGTCCTCGCATCCTGACCTCCCGATATTTCCAATCACTCTGGATATTTTAAGTTATTTTTTAGAAAGCCGCAAACCGTATCAAACCGAATTAAGGCGACGTGACCGCAGCGCACGACTTCGGTACCGTCTGCAAAGAACTATGGAAAATATAAAAAGGGGACGTTACAAAAATAAATAAGATAAAAACGATGCTTGTTGATGTTATCACGACTTTTGAATGTAGGGTGGCGTGACCTAGAAAAACAGCTTTGATCCTACTGCCACTGGGGAAAACACCATGATTACTAAACAAAAATTTCGCACGTAGGTAGGTAGATATAAATTTATATTATTTAATGTTTGTGTAAGTCCAAAGTGAGTTTTAAAAGTATGTATGATATTATCGTATTCTCTAGTCTGCAAAAGAATCAGTATCCATCCACAAACTTGATACATAGATTCAAACTCCAATAAATGGACCTTTTTAGTACTAGATAAATCTATTTGAAATTACAGTTCTGCTGACATTGCTGTTGCAACTATCAAATATTCTAGTTAGAGCTCAGTGCTTCTAATTTATTTTATCAATTCGAAACTTGCTTTGAATTCTATCAAATATAATAAATCTTGGTTTGTTTGTGCCAGCTAAGACATATTCATATACTGGTAGTTCCAAGAAATATGTGATATTGTACAAGTATTCGCAACTATTATTTGTTTATAACATCAAAGAGATGGGTTTGCGGTTAACGTAGCGGATTAAGCGACCGAGCTGATATCCTGAGGTACTATTACGTAATACTCATGACGATTAATGCCTATCACATTTTGTAACATGTTATGAAAATCACCATGACGTTGAGATATATAGCGGTTGGGATCTGTCGGCTAAATGGACAAAGTATTAAGAAAACAATAGTCATGCATCCAATACTGCTTGAAAGAAAGAAAAGCAAATTTTTAAATAAATATGTACTCTGCAGCACCTTGCACTACATGACTGTGTTTTCTAAATTTTACAAAAACCAGCGTTACTCTTCTGGGATTTAGCCCTGTTGGGGTGTCATTAAATAATATTATCTATTTTTGTACCACATTATGTACTCTCTGATCTAGATGGCTATCACAAACATGCCCATTATTTAAAAAGCGTGTTTACTAAATATATTAATAACAAGTGACCTGGTAAAAAGATAGATACACTTTTGTGCACATCAGAAAAACGAAATAAATAAAGTACGGGAATAAAATTCATAGCAACACAAATTAGGCTTATTAGTAGAAGATCACTCTCAATTCTTTAAGTTTCATCAAGGCTTTTTTAAAACTCCTTCCTAACTCAAGTAAATTCTAAAAATGACATTTTACAAAAGAAGTACCTAATATCAGAATAATATAAAAGTTTAAGTTGTGCTTCATGTGCTCTAAGTTAAGATAGGGATTTCGGATTGATCAGTCTCAATTGTGTTCTGTAATATATTTGCGGGTCGTTTCAAATGTTTGTTATTGAAACAGATATTAATCTCGGATATGGGATATTCCCCGTTTACGGTTTATGGGCGAAATTATAATTAGGATCTGGTTAATTATAACCGAAACTACATTTAGATGATATCGTTAATGAATTCTGAGACGCGAATGGTGATCAGTGTTTTGACGGTTTAAATGCAGCTGTTTGATTAATTACTTATTAATATTTCTCAAAAAGATTTCAAAATGACGTTTTGTGTCATCTTTGTTGCATCCTATATACATTTATACCATTTTGGTTTGCTTCGCTAATGTATCACTTGGTTCTATGTGTATTATGATGAATTATTTAGGAATATATGGCGTACTAACGTCAAAACGCTGTGTTTTTTCCTTATTCGACTAGTATGTACTAGTTAGTACACTCAAATATGAATCGGACTACTTAAAGACCAAATAATACGAAAGTTTTCTAAGATAGTAATTTGTATGACGCAGAACCTATGGTTTTCATCATCATCATCATTTCAGCCATAGGACGTCCACTGCTGAACATAGGCCTCCCCCAGTGACTTCCAGATTGGCCGGTTGAAAGCGGCTCGCATCCAGCGGCTTCCTGCAACCTTTACCAGGTCGTCTGTCCACCTTGTAGGTGGACGTCCTACGTTAAGATTTTACAAATCACGGTTCTAAATGAATGACTAGAAAGAATTGATCTAAAGATCGTCTAGTCTAATATAATTGGACTGCCTAAGTTAAATAAATCAACTTTCCAGTTTAATGTAAGAATTTTATTATTATTAATTTTTTCGGCGACAGATCGGGAAATCCTGTTGCAAAGGATATTGACTGTAATCATTTGCTGCCAGACAGGATAACTTTTGGGGGCCATTTTGTAAATTATTATAATTTTACCTATTGAAAAGGGGTTATTCTTTGGTGCCCAACAATTTTACTTTCGCAAATGTCTTCAACTCTTATTTCTTCGCTGACGCTACACGGGCTTTTTATATTATCCGCTCTATCTCGGGACCGCTTCAGGAATACAGACGCTGCCTACGTTTAATCTTACTGTAATGTACCGATAAATATAAGCTATATAGCATTTAGAGATCAAAACAGCGACATTATAATACAAAAAAATGTTTTTTTTTTAAAAACACTGAATTGAATATATATCGGTAAAATTATGACCACTGCTTTCTACTGAACTTCCACAAATCGGTATTTTAAAACGATTGAAAATTTAACTGGTAAAAATAATATGATATATGAATTTAAAAACGCTCATGCATCGATACATTAAACCTATAAAGGCTGACATTAGTGTCCATTTTTTGTTTGCGCTGCTTCTTCACTAAGCTTTAATGTTAAGCTAGTAATGTTACGGTAATACTCACAGACACGACAAATACATGAAATATAAAATTATTAACGTTTCGTAGTTAAATTGATTAGAACACTAATGTTCAGTCGTTGATTTAAAAGTTTTTAAAGAGTCATTAGTTGAAGATGTTACGCTTAATAAAAATTAACAAACAAAAACTTAAATGCTTAAGTAATGCTTATTTTATATACATAATAAGAAATTAAGTTCGTATTACCTATCTTATACGTGAGACACATTTTTTTTAAGAAAGAGTAAAACGTCAAAATATTGATAATAAAATATAATAATGATTATATGTTTCGTCGATATTGAATTGAATATTTATTCATTTTGAGAGGTATTATTAATATTCGAAATAAAATACCTCCTATCAAATTTAGAGTTTAATAAAATCGTCGAGTACATAAAACTACTTAATTGAACAATATTGTTCCCTGAGCGAACAAGTTCCAGCTGTTTTCTAATTTTCACAGAAAATTAAATATTTGTTTGAAACTGTCAGACATTTTCAATATTTCCATTAATTAAATTTATGATCATAAATTTTGTTTGTAGACAGATCTTTCGCGTTATAATATTAAACACTTTATATTGTAAAACGTCTTTTCGATTTGTCTTGCCGCGTCGCTGCTGCTAACGCCATCTGTTGCCGAGTAGTGGAACTAAACGTGTAAAGTGAGCCGTGCGTTGTCCAGAATCTGTGTTTATTATTTAACTCCAAACTACGTTTAACTGTGCAAACTGGTATGCCTCAGGGATATATTGGCCCATTACAGTTTTCACAGAATAATCGTGTTTATTTTGAACAGTTTAAAGTTTAAACACTGTTTTAAAATCCGTGCAAATTAATTTTCTTGGTCATTCCGAGTACTACATTATGCGTTTTCATTTCATTGGTTTGTGCTTTGTATTGGTTGTTCCGCTTAAAATGTCCGCTATAATTATTTCGACGGATTGTCGTGTTTATTGGGTAGGTGAATGTAATGCTGAAAAGTAGAAATAAATAACAATTTGGTGGCAATTAATAGGTAAAATACGTGTCAGGTGTAAACCGTTAAATTGGAGATTTAAATTATTGAAATGACATAAGCTGGTTAAAGTTTTAAGACTTAAGTACATATTTATTCTCTTTTCTTTCTATCATCGTCTATTTTAAATAAAATAAAATAAAAAAGTATTCAGCCACTTTTGTGGCATGCTATGTAATTTAAAGAATTTAAAGTTTTAGTCTGTATTTCTTAGTTTTTGGAACATAGAAATCGGAAAGAGTAGCAGAGTGAGGCTTTGGTTTTTGGCCGGCATAAGAACTAAAGGCTCGCAATAACAATAAACGACAAGATTAGCGTAGTGACGTGTTGATTCGGGTCCCGGGTTCGATTCCTAGCTCGGGTAGATTCAGTAGCAAAGTTTCCTAAATCGGTTAGAGTCTGGGTGTGCTGGGGGACGCCTCTGGCAAAATACATAGTCCGATACCTCAATTCGAGACCATAACAAATTAAGTGTTATTATTAATAATTAGCAAATAATCAATTCGAAGAAAAGTGCTTGCCTTTGTAACTAATATCGATTCTTAGCCGCAGAGCCTCCTTAGGGATAAAACTATCGCGGAATGGAGAGAAAACATGAATATGAACAAACAATAGGTAAAAAATGGCCCCAATAACGCACCGTAAGCAAACACAAAAAGAAAATAATGTTTTTTACGTTTCTGCTCCATAACAGGAAATAATTCGCCATTATTTACCCCATACATCAAAGGCGTGTCATATGTTGGACTCCATTTTTCTTTTCTTTCATCTTTTAGAATAATTTTTACGATTGTATTTCAGTCAAATCAGATAATGTTATTTTATTAATCATTAACATAGAAACACTGTCTGAGATCAGAGGCCCAATTCCCGTAGTTCGATAATAGTCGCAATCCGGTGTCGATCCGCTCCCAGTAACATTACGATCACAACCCAAAAAACCGGCCAAGTGCGAGTTGGACTCGCGCACTGAGGGTTCCGTACAAACTGTAGGTACCTATATAAGTAATCGACGACCTCCGTAGCCGAGAGGCGAGCATACCGGACTTGGTGTCGCTATCTCTGATTCCCGGTCGGGTCAACGTAGAAAAATAACTTTTCTATATTGCCTCGGGTCTGGGTGTTGTGGTACCGTCGTTGTTTCTGATTTATGGTATTTTTATTGCAAAATGAAATCCATAACACTATGAACTTAAGGTAAATTGCGGTTTACGATTTATGACGTATTAGAACGACCCCCCCCCCCCATTTACTGTTTTTTTTTTCTATTTTTGTGTGAAAATCTTAATGCGGTTCACAGAATACATCTACTTACCAAGTTTCAACAGTATAGTTCTTATAGATTCGGAAAAAAGTGGCTGTGACATACGGACGGTCAGACAGACAGACATGACAAATCCGTTTTTGCCATTTGGCTACGGAATCGGCAAGCGCAGTGTAAGACGTCCACCCACAAGGTAGACAGACGACCAGTTGCTAAAAGCCGCTGGATGCAGGCCGCCTCCAACCGGCCAATCTGGATGTCATTGGGGGAGGCCTATGTTCAGCAGTGGACGTCCTATGGCTGAAATGATGATGATGATTAAAAAGATGATAAAAATCTAAAGAAGCACCTATTGCCTTTATCTATCTAAATATAAAAATAAGTAAATTTTATTTAAAAAAATAAAACCGACTTCAAAACACTAAAATGCTAAAAATAGTCCTAACACTTCAGTACCTAATCAGTTACTTTTGGAGTCGGTGCCAGCCGATGAGATATTCAATGTTTTTGTTTGCTAAATTTATATGGGACCACCTCTGAAGTATGATCTACCAAACAAAAAAAGAATCATTAAAATCGATTCATAATTGGCGAAGTAATCGCGTAACATACATACAAAAAAAAAACATTCAGTCGAATTGAGAACCTCCTCCTTTTTTGAAGTCGGTTGATGAAATGCTGTTCGTTTGTCTCGCTAAAACTCGAGAATGGCTTTACCGATTTGGCTAATTTTGATCTTGAAATATTTGTGGAAGTTCAGGGAAGATTTAAAAGGTGAGAAAATATTTAAAAAATGCAAGGAAAGTAGTAAAACAAGTATTTTATTTTCCCATATAAACGAATTGGCGGAACGAAGTTCGCTGGGTCAGCTAGTATGTCATAAAATCGTACGACTAAGTATTTATTTCAACTAATTAATTTGTACAAAAGTCAACTATTTAGGTAGTTAACTTGTCAAACGATATTTGTTTGATAAACACAAACGGTTAGGTTATTTGATTAAGTTATTATCGGTATCATATAACAGCAGTAAATTTTATACCAATATGTCTATTTAATAGTTCCACTAGGTATTTGGTATTGACAAATCACGTTTACTATTTATTACACTATACAACTGAATTGAGAATCTTGTCTTTATTTAAAAAACTGGTCAAGTGTGAGTCGGTCTCGCGCACGAAGGGTTCCGTATCATCTTATATATAAAATTCTCGTGTCACAATGTTCGTTCCCGTACTCCTTCGAAACGGCTTGACCGATTCTCATGAAATTTTGTGAGCATATTGAGTAGGTCTGAAAATCGGCCAACATCTATTTTTCATACCCCTAAAGACCACGCAGACGAAGTCGCGGGCAACAGCTAGTTATTCATAATATTATGTTAATATTTCAAGCGTCGACCTGTTGCCGTTATTAATATCGAGCAAAAAACGGCAAAAATCACGTTTGTTGTATGGGAGCCCCACTTAAATATTTATTTTATTCTGTTTTTTTTTATAGCGGCAACAGAAATACATCATCTGTGAAAATTCCAACTGTCTAGCTATCACGGTTCATGAGATACAGCCTGGTGACAGACATACAGACAGACAGACAGACGGACAGTGGAGTCTTAGTAATAGGGTCCCGTTTTACCCTAACCCATAGGGACGGAACCCTAAAAAACAGTACAGTTAAAAATAACAAATAAACTACATAGAGTTTATCTAGTTCTCAATTTTAAAAACTCATGATTAATCATAATCTATAAGCGAAGGCCTATGTTCAGCAGTGAACATCCTATCGCTGACATGATGATGATGGTAATGAATCATAATCTCTCTAGTTAGGTACTCTGTTTCTTTTTTTACATGTTGCCAGCCAAATTGTTACCATAGCGGTTTCACTCGTAAAAAGCGTAAAATTCACATAAAACAGGTTTGTTTATCCGAAGTTTCTGTGAAACACAAAAAAGTTTAGCTTCCCCAAAACCGGTAATCGTTGTCAAAACAAATCATATGGCAGTTGGCATATGGTTTCTGTGTTTAGTTTTTATAGAAGTCTTTGGTCGGTATATGGCAAAGAGAATTTATTACGATCACTTAAGTCGCATACATGTATGCGATACTGTATCACAGTCCAGATTATTGTCAATTTCAACGAATGTTCTTGGTTTTTTATAGAACTTCTGCCATCTTTGTGGCTCAACGTATATATATATACAGGGTGTAACGAAAAGGTGAAATAAAACTTTAAGGGGTTATTCTACGGCTAAATTACATCAACTTTTTCTATGGGACCAACATCGAAATCGCAAAAAAAAAACACTTTCCCATACTAAAACGCGCCCAGCTGGCATCAGTTTGTATGGAAACGTAATTTTTTTTTAAATATATATATGTAATAAACACTTATAAGCTTACAATATCTCTCAGTACTTAAGTATTTAGTATTATCCATGCTAATCTAAGAGCAGTGGACAGGTACTATTATATTTATTTGTTATACATGGGATGAGATTATCTCCTCACTGCACAAATGACACTTTGGTGCAGTTGTTATGTCAACGCAAAAGTTTCTAAATTGAATGAACCCGTTAACATCCATGGAATGGAATGGTATAACATTGGAATTTCTTTTGTGTCTCGTTTACGTGTGCTTGATCAGTTGTTACGTGCTTCATGAAATATATTTCTGTATTCCATTCACGAATGTCAAAAAACGTTTAAATAAACACATTGAATGAAAAATAAGAGAAGAGAATTACAGTAACTTTAACCAAAAATAAATAGTGTGACATTATTGTACCATAAAATATTACTTGATATCCTGACATCTGAAGGGCCGCCCCACCGTCACTTATGCCCAAAAAACACTTCCTTTAGTTCTAAAAATATTCAAATGTGTTCCACCGTCTTCTGTAAGTTATGGTGTGTCACTATGGCCCCTATTTATGATATCTTTTACTTCTGACATTGTTTTAGAACTATTTTGAATTAGAAAAGTATTTATAAAAGATGGTACTCACCAACTAGTGCTAGATTATGATCTAGGTAGGTATATTTTCATTAAATATACATTTTAAAATATCTATATATATATAAAAATTAATCTCTATTTCCCTTGGTCATCGCATCACGCGTGATCGGATGGAACAATTTCGCTAATAAATTTTTTGTTGTGTTAATTATTGTCAGGAAAAGGTTCTTTTGAAAGAAAAAAATAATAAAGATGCGCAGAGATTCCTTTATGAATAAACTTAAGACCACGCGAACGAAGTCGCAGGCAACAGCTAGTCATTTAAAAAGTTTAATTTGTCTTATTTTACGTCTCCGTCTTTTTAACAGCCCAACTTATGAATTCTAAGACACTTTAATAAATATGCACTCAAACTTTCCTCGGTTAACTACTTGCTTGAAGTTTCTCAAAGTTTTCGCTTCAACTCGAGTAAAACAACAGCAAGAGTCAAACAGACTTGTGGCAAATCGCTAGGTTTATTACTAAGGTACCTAAAGGAGAATGGGCGCTTTGGTTGTTTAATGGAATGAATAGTACCTACTGCTTGAGTTCTTATGACAATAGGAAAAGTAGAAAATTATATACAAGACGTTAAAAAAGTACCGTTAAAGGAGATCACCCATTCTGTGATATTTAATATATATTTTTATTAATATATAGTTTTTCTACAAAGCGAGCGGTCGCGGGTTCTAATCGAGCAAATTTTGATGAGCACGAGCTCTTGTACCAATGTTATGGATGTTCATAAATGTATTTAGGTATGTTTATTCGTTATCTAGTCGTCATAGAACAAGCTTTGCTTAATTTACGGCTAGATTTGATGTTTGGATGTCATTATGAAAACATTTTTTTTTTTTTGGTGCTAAAGTTGAAATCGTTTCGGATTCGTAGAAATCGGAACAATGAATGCCTAGAAAACCCCAACTACATTACAGCATCGCCATAGTAAGAATTATACTTCAGTTAGTGAAATGTGGTTCGTTCCAGGCCGCCGACTTTTTCTTTATATTCCAAATCATACAAAATGGGTAATCTCCTTTCAGGTGGTGATTTAGAATCTAGTAGGTACACGGGAAAAATATGTAGGTATTTAGATAAGTAGGAAAGTTCCTGTCTTGCCCACTGCAACACCTATCACTGCTGATGATACCAAGAGCACCTCGCGTCAGCGTCAGTTTATCATCATCATCATCATCATTTTAGCCATAGGACGTCCACAGTAGGGCCTCCCCTAATGACTTCCAGATTGTCCGGTTAAAAGCGGCCTGCATCCAGCGGCTTCCTGCAACCTTTACCAGGCCAGCTAGCATGACCACCAAACACGATATGATATGATATGATATAGCGATTTATCGCACAAACAGTCATTAAAAAATATATATGAAAGATATAGGCGCCATGTTGAAGTTTTATGACACCAACTCATGATTATTGTTTCAATATGATAGATATAGGCGCCATGTTAAATTTTTATGATCACTCTTTCGATAAAAATTCAACATGGCGGCTATATCTATCATATTTAAATAATATTCAGTTGTTGTCGATATATCGCTATATCATATCGTGTTTTGGTGGTCATGCTGAAGGGGGCAGGTCGTCTGTCCACCTTGTGGTTCAGTTGCACATCAGTAAAGTAATAAAACAAACGTAATTGCTGAATGTAGATAAAAAATAACAGATAAAGCTTATCGTTCATAAGCGAATAACCTCTGTTGGCACAACAGTGGTAAATCATAGAGCCAAATGGTTTTTGTTTGGTAAACAGATATAACGGAATAACGCTTCCATTTGTATTATTGCCACAGAAACAAATAATAAATTAACGTGCAACGGATAAAACACCAAACCCGCTAATATTATAAATTGGACATTTTGCATATTCTATATTTAATTGCATAAAATAAATTTTTAAAAATACTATAAAACACGCTATTATATGTATTGACGACGACCTACGTAGCCGAAAGGTGAGAATACCGGACTTGGTATCGCTATCTCTGAGGTTAATAAAAAAAAAAAAAATTTCCATATTGCCTCGGGTCTGGGTGTTGTGGTACCGTCGTTGTTTTGATTTCTGTAGCACAAGTGCTTTAGTTACTCACCATAGGATCAGAGCAATGTAAATGTGATATTGTCCAATATTTATTCATTTATGTATTGATCTTGTTATGTTACGATGGGGTACCGGTCAGGACAATAAATATTCCCCATATGGCGTCTCCCAACACACCCAGACTCGAGTCAGTCTAGTCAAGTTATTTTTAACCAGGAATCGATCCCGAAATCCTTTGTGTTTAAGGCGAATCACTGCGCTACTATGCCAATCGGGTCTATATGTTACTGAAACCCCCATAAAAATAACAACGACAATTTCATAAAACAGCTTATCTCTTCACACGTATATGCAAACTGTCCAAACTCAATATCCATTGTTTTTATCTCTAAAACCATTTATGTGCTAATTTCTAAACTTATACGTTTAATGAAAATCTTTAAGCAAAAAGACCCAAGTCCAAGTGTTCAAGTTTCCAAGTTAGTTAAGAAGTGAGCACATTAAAAGCTATGTTAGTAAGAGATTGCGAAGCTATATGGTGAGGTAATTAAGTGAAGTCGTGGCCTTTATCAGGTGCTCACAAGACGCATATATTTTAACGAGCGAAATTGACAACAGTTATTATTTAACATGTGATTCTGTGTAATAAATTAATGAAGTTAGTTAAATGAATGTTTTTATTAAGTTATAAAGAAAGGTACGGTAGGGTAGTGGTAATGAGTGCCACATTACCCTGCTGTCGTCCCCACGGCAGTGCGTGTAAAAGTGCTTAATTAAGGCCAATTTGCAGAAATAAATTGTTTTTTTTTTAACTAGAGGTCGTCAATTAGGTACTTATTTCTTACGAGTCCAATATCTATTTTTATCTTGATGATAATATGTATAATATCAAAATTGTCTAATCTTGCTCTAAACTGTACGCTAGAAGTGGCACCCATTTCTTACAAGAACTTATTTTTAAAAAAGAATCAATCGCTTTCGATATTATCGCATCCTAAAGCATATCTTTTACTGTGTACTATCCTAATCGACTAACGCACCCTACATTAGGGATTTATCAGCGGGTTATCATCGAATTCCGTCACAGTTTCGAACTTGTCCGCAACTGACATTATAAAGTTACGGACTTGGTTACGGAAACTTAGGGAAATAGGAAACACGAATTATTTGAGAAAATACGTTTTGGGGCGTTATCTCTTTACTATGATGTTGTAAATGTTTTTTACACGATCTTAAAAAAAAATTGGCATGAATCAGAATCATTTATTTTGCTTAAAAATGGTACAATGATGTAGTTTGATTAAAATATGTAGTTTTTTTAAAGATCTCACATATTACCATAGTATGGCATGCAAAATATAATATTAACTTAAATTTAATTAATTAGGTACTTAAAATGTCGTATAACATTAAACAGACATACATTTCCAAGATAAGTGGGTTACATGTTATGTAGAAATGCTCGTGCTCTTAACACAAACATTTGCCTCTTGCGGGATTCGAACCCACAACCGCTGGCTTTGTAGTCCGGAACCATGACAGCAGACGGTCGTAAATAAGAAATATATTGTTGGTAAGGTACACAAGAAAATATCACTTAAATCAACCAACGGTAGGTACAAGCTGAAAAATCCTGACTTCACTGCCATCGTCATTATTATTCAAAATTTTATCTTCATCATCATCATTATTATTTCAGCCACAGGACGAGTCCAGGTCCACTGCTGAACAAAAGGCCTCCCCCGATGACTTATCATCGTGGGGGATTGCCAATACTCGTCACGCTTGGCAGGCGAATTGGCGAGCGCAGTTTTTTATAATATTTCGCACGCAGACGCTGCTGCCCGTCTCGTGCTACAGGAATTAGTCGCCTCTTACGACACGTCTTCTGTTGGTGGTGGGGAAGTGTATTCTTTACAGCCGTCGCCACACGGCACAAAATGTTATTCTTGCATTCACAATATCATTAAAAGACGCGAAGGCCCCAAAAGGAAATTCAACCCACATCCTTCTTTTTTTTCTATTGCTTTCAACTAAATTATCATAATTATCAAAGGATCGATTATCCTTTTCCAAATAGCTCCGTAAACAATATCAATTTAATGTCGAACCGTAAATACGGCTTAATCGATTACAAAACTCGGATCGGTAATCGTTATCTCGTCTCATCCCTCATAATCCCGATATTGTTAAATATCCTACAGTAAAGTAATTACGATTTTGGATTCAATATTTACTGGTCTTCTTATTTTCCGTCTGTATTGGGTCCCTTATTTCTCGTCTCGGGTTAATTTTCTTGCGTCAAATATTGGATCGTTATTGTACTTTTTGCTTCAACCGAGAATTTATTAAAACAGCCCTTTGTTCAATATTTAATAGGATTTCTGTAATGTAAACTTTGCGAGGCTTAGGGCTGTCAGGTGCGAGTGTAAAGGAACGGTTGAGAGAGTCTGTTCTTGGTTGATATTTTGTTGAATTGAATGTGAGAGTTTAAGAACGATGGTAGTAGCGTTTAAGGTTCGCCTCGAGTCCGTGGGTCGAGTTAGTTCGACTCCCAGCATGTACATTTCAATGTTTCGGAATCTATGTTATTTTAAATTTAATTCAAATCCGTTAAGCTGTATGTGATCACAAAAACACAAATAGGTTTGACAAGACTTTTGTAATTTTTTGATATTTTATTCAGCATTTCAGCCATAGGACGTCCACTGCTGAACACGGGCCTCCCCCAATGACTTTCATCAGGGGGATTGCCAATACTCGCCACGCTTGGGAGGCGGGTTGGCGAGCAGTTTCTTTAAAAGTGCTTTTAATGGCCTATTTGCAAAAATAAATGATTTTGATATAACATTTCGCACGCAGACGCTGCTGCCCGTCTCGTGCTAAAAAAATTAGTCGCCTCTTACGACACGTTTCCTATTGGCGGTGGGGAAGTGTATTCTTTACACATGGCACATAGTATATTACGGCGGCGATATTTTATTACCAAGATTTTATATTGATTTTTTCTTGACGAATGTGCCAACCCTAACTCAGCTCAGATTTATTCGTACTGTTGCCTTCCAATGCTATCTGCGCAACTTACAGGATTCTGCTATTACCACTATCTTCTTTATTGCCCTTTGAATGCCTTAGTAGACACGGTACCTAATTTATTCGCTTTTAATATCGCGAACGTTCGAGTATTGTCCGGATAATTGAATCTGGAATATACGATTTATATCACCTTTTAGTTGTGATGGCGATAGTTGAGAAGCGTCTATTATCTCATCGGATAGTGTTACAATACTTAAGCTAAATAATTTGATACAATGCCTAATTAATTGGGATTATTTACTGAACCGTTGCCGTGCCGTGTGGGGACGGCCGTAAAGAATACACTTCCCCACCGCCAACAGGAGGCGTGTCGTAAGAAGCGACTAATTCCTGTAGCACGAGACGGGCAGCAGCGTCTTCGTGCGAAATCTTATAAAAAAAACTGCGCTCGCCAACCCGCCTGCTAAGTATTGGCAATCACCCCCGATGATCAGACATTGGGGGAGGCCTTTGTTCAGCAGTGGACCTCCTATGGCTGGAATGAATGATGAATGATTTACTGAACGAAAAACAGATGAGAACCTATGCAACTTTTATAAATACGGTATTGTAGATGTTTTAATAATGTTTATTATTGCCAACATGGCATTACTTACGACCGTCCGGTCTAGTCGTTCGCATACCGGACATAAAGCCAGGCGGTTGCGGGTTTGAATCCCGGAAGAGGTGTTTTTGTGTGATGAGCACAAGCATTTAATTTTGTTCATAATTCGTTCATGTTTTTAAATGTATATAAGTAAGTTTATCCGTTATCTAGACGCCATAGAACAAGCTTTACTTAGTTTTAGGCATATTGGTGTGATTGTTAAGAATTACTTTATTAATGATTATTGTTGCTGATCAAACGAACCTATAAGTTTTCAACTAACGAATATAAAGAATTAAACAAATAAAAATAAACTGAGACACTTAAAAACCCTTTTTCCTTATCATCCGACATTTTTCACAGAAGGACTCATAGAGAAACCAGAGAGAAAAAATGACACACGTGTTTTCAAGATCAGTTATCTCGGGAAATTCTAGAGAAATAATTTATGACACCCACTTCGGAGGCAAACGTTTTGCGAATATTTCACGAGGTAACAGCAGAGGTGGGAAATAGTGGTGAGGAAAAATATTTTGGGACGGGACAGTCCTATCTTATTTAGTCTTATCAAGGTCACTATTATGTGAAGGGACGAGATATAGGACAGAATTCTGTTTATGTTTAATATTATGAGGATACTAGGGTATCCGGGACAGAAAAGTTAAGTTGTAGAGGTATTTAGTTTAATCACAGTATCTACATGCGCTTGACATGTAAGCTTTGTAGCTTGAAAATCTTAAATTAATCTAGTGATATTTCACTATGTATAATCCATCTTCAATCTACAGGGTTATTTGTAAAACATATCACCAACCTCTTAAGGCCTGCTTCTGGTAATCAAATGCAACAACTTTTTCTATGGGACCAACATTGAAATCGCAAAAAAAAAAATCACTTCCCCATACTAAGCCGCCAAACAGCCAACATCAGTTTGTATGGATCAGTGAAATTTTTTTTAAAGATTTTAATGTTGGTCCCATTGAAAAAGTGGTTGTATTTAAGCACCAGTATCAGCCCCTAGGAGGTTGTTTATGTTTTATAAATAACCCTGTATTTAATAAAAAACCTCAAAATATAGTGTTTGATTTTGTACTTTTCTGTGATTGTGCCAAATAAACTTTTATTCATTACTTTTATAAAACTATAACTTAATTAACAAGTCGAAGCCACACAATATTAGAATTACGTTAAAAACGAATGAAGTACCTACCTTCTATTACTTATTTATGAATGGACGTGCCAGCGTACTAAATTATCGAGTATCTCATAGTTTCGTAGTAGCGGCAAATTACTAGGTATTATTCCAGCCCGATCGCATTTGGTCATTCAAGGAGATAACCTAATTTGATTACAGTATCTAGTTAGACTTAGTACACAGAGCTCGTTCATGAGAATATGCTATTTCTGACCTATTTTGCTTGAGATGAGATAATTGTATAAAGTTCTTGTAGAACAAAGAATATTAGTGTTGTTTTAAGAGAACATTTTATGAAGCACTATTTCATACAAAGATTAGCAGTGTTTTTTTGCGAATGCCTTAAGTAAATTCTGTTTATCATATAACTAAGGAAAATAATAACGCTGCACTTATAGTAAGTATTAAAATGCCTTAAGTCAATTCGAGGCGTTATTAGCCCACTAGGGTATATTCGCATATTGATACATATCGTTATGAATGAGATACACAGTTATATGACTAAGATGAGTAACAGTTAATTTAAACGATGACTATAACTTAAATTCATACTTGTATTGTAATATTATTATATATAATAATCACATAAATAATTTTAATTAATTTTTTTTAAACTGTTCCTCTAATTTTTTTAAACAAGTGTCCCAATTACACGGGCCAACACTAGCAAAAGGTTCCGAATCGAAGTAAGTCTTTACTTATTCATGTCTAAATTATCGTCCACGTATCTATCCCTCTGGATCTGGGTAAAACCTTAGTATGTACCTGGGAACCGTTTGGGTACAGACTTATGGTTGTAATACAGTTTTACGTATGCAATTACTGGAAAATACGGCTCATCGATAGGTAGAAATACGAGAAGTTTTATGTTTTTTTTAGTAGTGTAGCCAAAGGAGTACTTTTACTAAGCTTACGCTCTCTATTTTTATTTGTAATTTGGCGTCATATTCATTACAATGCTTACACATTATAATAAAATTCACTTCCATTGAATATACCTTACAGAATATACATAGAATAATCAAAATGTAGTTAAGTTACTTCTAGGGACTTAGCACATGCTTTTTTCTACAAATTTGACCTCGATAGGTCTTAAAATCGGTACTTTCCCCGAAAATAGGTTTTAGCCAGAATATAAATTAGCTTGAGTGGTTTTCCATTACTTTAAGTATTCTTAGCCATAGCAAATCATTGGTAAACATGCCAGTTTTCATCTACTAAAACCATTTAGCTGATTCTAGTTGATTAAGTCAAACTTACACAGTAGTTTATTAAAAGAGGATATAGCCGTTAATTAGATTCATTTCGTAATTAATTTAGTGTTTAAAAAAACTAATCGTATCATAATGATTATATTGTTTATAAATACCCATATCATATCGGTATCAGCTTACCACAAAATGTCAAAATTCCTTGACCAATTCTCAGATTAAAATTTAACACGTAAAGTTCTATCAATTATTGACAAAAAATTGGATGGTACTTGGGTTTATGAGTTGTTGGATGTAATAGTGTAGGTATTGCTTAATGGTAAAGTTACAGAATATAACAATCAGTTAAAACCCTAAACCTTTCCAGATGAATCTTAAATTTATTACCCAAAACGAATTAACTTCGCATGAAATACTTTGAAATAACCATCCTACAGAAATAAATCATTTCCTTTCTCTTTGCAAGAAAACGTCCGCCATTATTATCCGAGGCGTTTTTTGTCCCGCTTCCTGTTCAGACGAAGGAAAGAGATGCACTGCACTATTACCATTTCGTAATTGAATTGATGCAACAATTGAATGTCTGGACTCTATTTAATTGAAGTGTTCCGTTTTTTTTTCAACCCTATTTTTATGAGTCAAGGGAATGCGCATGCGACGATACATACTGACATTCTTATGGCCTTAGTAATAAAGACGATAATTGAATGATATTGTTGTGACAGCATGACAATGGGGTATTGTACAACGCAGGATATTTATATCACAAGTTTTCGTCCATGTGAAGCTAAAGTTCATTTTTACTTTGAAATACAATAGTGTTGATTAAGAATTTGAATATGAATTGAAATGAAATGTAGATACTTTTATTATGTGTCAGAAAAAACATCTATTGTCAAAAAATATATAGTTGAGTGAGAATATGTCTTATTTCATATTTAGGGGAATACAGGATGACATATGACAGGTTGAATAAGGGTATCGGTATGTATTTGACAGATAAACGTCAAATACTGGATTGTTACTTTTTCAAAGCATCTCTACTATATTTTAGATTTTTGACAGTAACAGTATTTTACTTCTAACCGTCCCGTCGTATTTATTTGTAACATTGTAAGACATATGACGCCACGTACCGGCAAGCGCAGCGTAGGACGTCCACCTACAAGGTGGACAGACGACCTGGCAAAGGTTGCAGGAAGTTGACATCAAAATAATTTGATACCATCGTTCTGATCAGATGATGGAGCCAGGAGGTAGTGGTTCGCTTCTATGGCTACTAGAAAACCGTTTTATGGTCATTATAATTGTTTTTCGATGCGTCTAATACGTTAATGTAAGTGGCTTAACTTTGGTAAACACTACTTATGCGATGCCACATCTGAGCTACAAGCCCCTCCCTGACTTAATTGGTGAAGCGGCGCGGTAACACGGTCCCGGGTTCGATTCCCAGCAGAAAATGATCTTTCTAAATTGGCTCGAGTCTGGGTGTGCTGGGAAATGACCAATTCATTGTCTGGTACCTCTTAATACATGGATGGATGATTCCTTACTTCGAAACCTTACCTGACAATTCTGCCGTCATAAGGAGAGAAGACGTATCTGACATTACGAAAATCAAATTATAAAAATACTGATTGAGATGCGTTATTGACTGATTGCGAATATGAATGTAACTCAATTCGTAAAAAAAGTGTCAGATTCCTCTTTTTTCCTTATGACGGCAAAATTAGTATGTTGCCAGACAACAAGGCTTATTTATATATAAATCTGACAGGGAATGGAACCTACGACCTATTTGCGCCCTTTGACTTCCGAGCCGACAATGTATGCATGTATCTCAGTAATAAACATTCAAACCATGAAATTTGTATTAGAGATTCTCAGAACTATCGGCATATTTAGTTCATTATATTTGCATCGATTTTAAACCTTCTTCCATTGTGTTAAAGTCGATCATTAGTTAATTTCGACTGTACATTATATGTAAATTCAGACGTATGAATATTTCCGGTAATACTCCCATATCTTTATTACAAAACGTAAAACTATTCTAGCATCGACTATTGATTGAATCATTTATAGATCTAGACATTTATGTTCAATCTGAACACTATAAAATCTGAATAACGTTTATCATCATCATCGTGTCAGCCATAGAACATCCAGTGCTGAACAAAGGCCTCCCCCAATGACTTATCATCGGGGGGGATTGCCAATACTCGCCACGCTTGGCAGGCGGGTTGCCGAGCGCAGTTTTTTTATAAGATTTCGCAAGAAGACGCTGCTGCTGTCTCGTGCTACAAGAATTAGTCGCCTCTTACGACACATCTTCTGTTGCCGGTGGGGAAATGTATTCTTTACGGCCGTCCCAACACGGGACACGGCCGTCCCAATGATGCTACCTATCCGTATTATGACGTATTACAATAAAAAAAAATCAGTCTAAAAGTCTTAAATTTAAATTTGAATTTGAACTGAGAATCGTTCGAAACGAATCACTGCCCTACGCTAAAGGGCCGTCAGCTTTGTTTAACGTACTTAAAATCGGACCACAGTAGAATTATCAAGTCATTTTAATAACTGTACTTACATTATTTATACAAAGCACTTAACATTAAATTTAATATTATATTCATAACTTTAGATTCTAATCTAAAATGTTAATGTGCGAACTAAACAATATATTACAATTAATACTTATTTTTTCGCCTAATTACATATTCATTTTGATATAAAATTCTCAAACTTTTTGCTTTCTTGGGAACGGACCCGTAATTATATGGCTGACCCAAAATTACAATACCAATTTAAACTTTAATGCTAGGCTACTGTTCTCCAATCCTCATAATGATTGATTCAAAATTTTTTTGAGTCATGACTCAGCAGCAAAAAGAAAACGGCCAATTCATTCGGCTAAAACTTCTTGGATTTCACAAAAACTGACTGCAATTATTTATTTGTAACTGACGCAAACAGGTGTTACAAATTTAACTTGTTCTAACTACAGACAGATACCTGTTTGTGGAATCATAGTAATAGTTCCTAATTGGATGAACCGATTTAGATTTAATTTTTACAGGGTGTTATACCCTAGGTTAATAGATGTGCTCTAAAACATCAATTTGTGTATGGAATACGCAAGAGTACACAAAAGACATACGTGTAAATACTGTAATGACTCTTTTAAAATCTAACATCTAACCCGATACGTTTAATGTTATAATTTGTTCTCGGGGTACGCGCTATGAACGATAACACCATTCAGTCGCAAACTATTTCAATCGCATGTGTAGATGGTGATCGCATGTGTGAAATAATTTGACTAATAATGACTGGAAATAATGATGATATGAAATAATATGACTAAAAACTAAAATTATAATGTAATTGTATGTATTATTAATATTTACTGATTATAATATTGTTATCTACCTCCTTAGTAATTTACATGCCATACAATGGCGAGACATGTTGATTCATTCTCAAATATGTATCCATCTTATTATACCGTGTCTGTGAGTAAATAAATGATTTCATTTGATTTGATGTGGGCATTAGGAATTATTTTATTTCTACTGTCTATGGAAAGCTGAAACCATAGACAATAATTTTAATGAATTAAATTCTGCTAATTAATAGTTTTATTGTTTCATTGGTTGAGAGCAATAAGTATCTAATTCATGGAATATATCGTAAGTATCGCGGAATACGTACGAAAATGTACGTATTCCGCGACGTTTGTGGCACGCGAAGTTTCCATTGTTTTTCCGGTCTAACACGGGTAAGCGGAACGCGAAGGGCTAACGTAAACATTTAATAATAATAATAAAAAAAATTTTTTTTAAACTTTATCTTTATATATTTAATATTTATTGATTACCTACAAGACAGTCTATTGTAGGAATGCAATCAGGGGCGTGCATTGGTTTCAGATGGGGGTAGGCTGTGAGTGAAAATTGAGTAAGTTTGCGTGAAACAGTAGGCGATCTCGCGGCAGCCTAACATTGGTTAAATTGCATAGTAACGATCTAAGTTGCGCGCTTTAGTAAGGAATAAGTACAGGTAGACGACAAAATGGTTACAGAATATTTGTTGTTTATTGTTGAATACGTAATTAATAATGATGGTTAGCTGTCGGTTTTTTATGAAGGTAGGCTCTGCATAATAGCCTAAATGGAATGCACGCCCCTGATTGCAATGGGCATTGTTCATATTTCAAAAAATATTGTAATTCAAAAACCATTTCGAGGAATAGGCTTAATGACTGTGTTTGTCTAGACGAATTTCGAAAATACTTTGTATTGTATGATATTTCAGTAAAAGTTTGTTTGTCCTTAATTTGACCTCTATGTGACGTCATCAACGGCATTATTGGTACATGATTCCTTTGCATCATGTAAAAAAAACTACTACTACTATCCTTGACATTCACTGTCAAAACATAACCTCAACAAAATACCGTATAATCAATTTCCCAGTTTCACAAACCCAAACATTAAACATTTATAAGTTAAACATGGAAAACAGATATTGCTTTGTTCCTAGTTGTAAAAATAGTTCGACTAATTGCCCAAATAAAATGTTTGTTCGCATTAGAGAAGACTTGCGGGAAAAATGGTGCCGCGAAGTAAATGTGGAATATCATAAAGTTTATACAATGTATTGTTGTGAAGATCACATTAATGTAAGTATTGCAAGCAACGCGTGTGCAGTGTAATTCTATTTTAACTGACTTTAATTTGAAAAAAGTATTTTGAACTGAATTCTTATAAATTTAATTTGCAGCCATATGAAGATTTGAAAAACTACCATAAGTATAAACTAATGAACCAGGAGCCTATCTTTAAATCCACTGCAATACTGCGTAATATTACAATGATAGCAACAGAACCAGAAAATGTATGTAATTTTTTTCTATTTCTTCTTTTTTACCCGACTGACCCAGAAGGAGGGTAATGTTTTTAACAAACTTCATGAAACCAACTTTTTCTCTTTGATTCAGATTCCACTACCACAGGATACTGAGTTAAGCAAATTATTATTAGAATGTCCAATGGAAAGCATTCAAATATCTGCAAAAAAGAGAAAACTTGGTGTCATTCCAAGTACATCTACAGCTTTTGAAACACCCATACAGGTACTTTTACAGACCATTTTTAATGTTTGTACTTTTCTGTATTTCTAAATTAATATAAAAGTAAGATAGCTGATACAGTTATGTACAACTATATTTTTTCAACAGGTACATGTTGGAACACAGTGCAAAGTTACTATGATAGACAAAAGTACAAATTATAAAACCAGGAAACAAGTCAGTACTTCTGCTACACTTGAAATACATTCTTCACAAGAACTTTCTTCAGCTACTCCAGCAACGAATTCCCTGTTTAGTTATACATCAGGAACTGAAGAAACAACAATAGAAAAGTGCAAAAAAGAAACACTAAATAGAAATAGAATGTTAGAATTAATTTTTAAAAAACCCAAGATGTATTTAGGGTTACCTAAACAATACCTGTGGTTTATAGATTATATTGTTAAGAAAAGTACAACTAATATTGACTGTATTTGTGTTATTGCAACTTTATTCAAAATAAAACAAAATGATTCTCTTGAAAGAATAAGTGATCAACTTGAACTATCTAGAACAAAACTATCATCAATGATCTTTAGAGGGATTGAAGTATTAGCAAGTTTTTTTCAAAATATTATATTTTGTCCACAACCAAAACAAATTAAGAAGAATCTGCCTTTAGTATTTAAAATAAGGTACTCTAGTGTACAAATGATTATAGACTGCTTTGAAATACAGATTGCTAAACCATCAGATCCCCTGAAACAAGCTCAGACCTGGTCGCAGTATAAAAATTGCAATACTGTAAAATATTTAATAGGCTGTACTCCCAATGGCCTTATTAGTTTTGTTTCTAAAGGTTTTGGGGGAAGAATATCTGATAAAGCTATTTTAGAGAAAAGTTCGTTAGTGGATAATCTACAGCCTAATGCTGTGATTTTAGCTGATAGAGGCTTTAAAGAAATAGAATCACTTTTAAACTCACATGGAATAACACTTCTGAGACCACCAAGTGTATATGCAGGGATAAGGCCATCATTAGGTGAAACTATTAAGAGCAAGGTAATAGCTAGTTTAAGAGTTCATGTCGAAAGAGTGATCAGACGTGTAAGGGAATTCGCTCTACTGAAACCACACTCCGTTGTAAACTACAAGTACGTGCCATTTTTAGATGAAGTTGTAATTATATCGTGTGGACTTATTAATTTGCAAGGAGAAATAATAAAAAATTGTTAAAATTTAAAAGTTTTTATTTTTAGTTTGATTTTGCACTTCCTAACAATTTGGGAAATATGTAATTCACCCAGAAACCTTCTGCCTTTTCAATGACACTTTGAATATATTTTTCATCAAAATCTTCCCACAAAATATGTACATTTTTTGAGGTTTCAAAACAGGGATCTGCAACACAGAATATGCCTCTTTTTTTTCTACAAGCAAGCATTTGACATTGTATTTGTGCTTTAAATTTTTCTTGAATGTGATTGTTTTTAATATATGTTGACACAGCTTTTTCGGAAGCTGGACATTTAACCTCCACGACAAAATCATCACCTATGCCATCTGGAGATGCTCCTAATATGCCATTAATGAGTACAAACCCAGATTTTTTAATGTCCACATTCAGCTTCTGTGCAACTTCTTTTAAAACTCTTTCCTCTAATTTTTTTCCACGTTGAATGGCTTTGGTTTCTGGAATTTTGTAGCCTCCTAATATTTGCTCCACCAACGAGCCATCAGTTTTGCAATTAGCAGCTTCATGCAACTTGGAAGCTGTCAATCTTCCCTGACGTACACTGTGCCAGTATTTGCTGTCAGTTTGACTCTCAGTCATTTTAGCTATATCTTCTATTACTTCCTGGCTAAAAACAGTTTTTAGATATAATTGAAAATTTGCAGGACTATGTAAATTGTTTTCTTCAATAAAAGTAAGCATGAGGTCAAAAATGTTTTTTGAATCATTTTTTGTATTTTCATCAAAATTCACTATTAATGAATTTTTTATTTTTCTTCTTGCACACTCTTCTTGAAACTCCAATAGAATGGCAGGGTCTTTGGGCTCTAGTTTAGGTTTTTTTGCATTAGCAAATATGTCTTTGCTTGAAACATGTAGTGTACGAGCACTGGATAATGATGGTTTGCTCCAATAGCAAGTAACTGCTGTTGATGATGGTTCAGAGCTCTTTTTTTCTAGCCAGAAAAGAAGAAGCAGTGAGTGCTTGCAACCACCTGTAAGAAACAATACAAATAAGATATATCATTATAGAACATTTACCATTCATTAACAAATTACAATATACAATAAAGTTAAAACCTGCGGCAGCTGCACAATCCTCACAAACAGAATCAATGATGATGTCATCTTTTTCATTAATGTTGCAGGTGACAGTGTACAACTTATTACCGACTCTGTGTTCAGGAACAACTTTTGCCCTAACTGTACATTCACTGCTAGTCCTCTTCACTTCAACATATCCAATAGCAGTATTCAAGTAAGAATCTCGAGAAGACCTGAAACAAGAAATAACTATTTTAAATATTTTGTTAAATTTGAGACATCTAGTTTATGTTAATCTAAAAATTTCAACTGATCGGATCATTAACAATTCTTTATTTTTAAGGAGTGCCAAATAACTAATTTGACTTGATGTGTATTATCTACAATACTAACATAGTAGGTACTTACATAAGTATTTTAGCTCCTCTTATTTCAGCCACATTATGCTTACCGCTAGTAGCAATGTATTCATATAGCATCACACTTTCAACCTTGGGTAAGTTACGGGAGTCGGCTTTAACGAAAAAATCGGTCATTTTATATGAGGCGTGAGGAGGTATAACGTGAAAGTACTATAAATACGTTATACGCTTTAAACTAGCAAATAAACAAACAATGAACACGAAAGTTGTAATTTTAAAGTTAGACCGAGGCGCGATTTTGACACTTATCTGACGTTGACAGATCAACACTTTTTTTTCTTCTAGTAAATGTCACAGTCAAACGTATTACACTTTATCGCGCCAATGATGACGTCATAGCCCATAACTCACTTTAGAATTTAAAAATATATTCCAGAAAAACTAAGCTGCAAAATTTAGAAATATTCAAATAGGTCTCCTAAAATACACTATATTTTCTAAAAAATATATAAAAACTATAGGTTATTTTTTTTGAACAATGCCCATTGTATTACAGCGATACCACCTTAACGTGAATTGATCAATGTAACCAATAGTTTACTAAAAAAATCTATCGAGTGGGCCTTCTTTGTGACTGTTAATTTGTGCTCTTATTTAGGTTGTACTTTACTTGACTTGCTGTTTTATTTGTGCTATGTCCATAGCCGAGATTCGAATTCGCACCTACTGATTGCTGAGTCATCGGCCTTAACTGATTTTATTGCTCATTGTCGATTTCTTTCGGCAGAAGACTTTTTTTTCTCTTTATGTTCGTAATTGTGTTCGTGTTTTATTTGTCATTGAGTTTTTCTGCGACTGAGGGAAGTGATGAAACGGTTATTGCGGTCGCTTGTGGTTTATATGAAATTAGTCATTTTAGAGATCTGTCAGTCCGTCCGTCCGTTCGTTTTATAAATTAAAAAAGGCAGTAGCTTTTAAATTCACTTTATTTAGCTTCTTGATTCATACCACGACATTTTTGTTTTATTTATTGGAATTTATTTTTGTGTAATCTAATATTTAATAATTGAAATAAATGTTTTTCTTTGTTCCTTTCATAAAAGCTTAATAAGTTGAATTGTTGACAGATGTTTTAATATTGCGGATTTTCTCAAAAACATAAAAAAAAATTAAACCCCAAAAATAATTTTATTGTCTTGTCTTTTATTAACTAATACAATTGTTATTTTATTCTTGTCTTGTATCAACTAATACCTATAAGACACCTTAATGCAATTGTATTTTTAACTAAATAAATTGTTATAACTTTAAGGGCAGGTTTTCCAAACGAATCATAAATTTTGACCGACGAATAAAATTGACATTTTGACGCATTTTCTATACAAAAACTATATGTCAATATGTCAAACTTATTTTCATTTAAAACCTTTTAAGTTATAATATAACTTTATTTGACTGTAAACTTAGTTTTATTTAGGAAATTTGAGTTTTTATTTCTTACTTGAGACAGAATTTTTCTTCTACTTTCTTTATAAAATGGGCATTACAACCATATTGTTCTATTTTTGAAAGTAACGTAACTATCCTGTCTTCATAAATATCCGTCAAGACGGTGCGGCCATTTTTTGTCGGCCAATTTTTTAGTCAGCCATTTTTAAGACGCAAAGGCATCACCGATCACTTGTCTTGTCAGCCTTTAGAAATGCGAGCGTATATAGTATAATTTGACTCAGTAAGTTCACTCCAATTTAAGCAAGGGTTGAGGTTACGCGTTAAAACTAGATTACAAGTATTGAATCATGGATGTCATATAATGTTTTAAAGTTTTGAAAGTTAATAATTATTTATTCAATGGCAATAATTAATTAACATGACACAATACTCTATAGTTAGTATGATCATAATATGTCACTTCAGCAAGACCTTATTGTATAATAGTTACACGAGCATTGTGCCCAATTACATAACTAATCAGTAGGTACATTAAGTGACAAACAAATATGAATCCGACTTATATTATATGAACACACACATTCACAAAAGGACAAAATCTTACATAAAATTGCCCCCCATTGGTCTGCGAATAGATCGCAGTCGGGATGTAGATCCAGGAGTGCATTGAGGCCGGTGTGCGTTGCGTACATGTGTAATAATGACACATCTTTGAATAATGATGACCCATAGAATTACAGTTCGGTACCTACGGTAACTACAAAGAAGCAACAAAACAGTTTTCTGTACAAGCGTTTACACACAGACACACGCACACCACCTTAAACTAAAGTTGCTCTTACTATTAATATCGTCAGTAATTTTCCCCGGTTTTGGGGAAAGTTACTATTAGTTTTCCCCAAAACCGGGGAAAATTCGATAAAAGCAATACCTACATCTAGATTGTTTGACAGAGACAGAGAGGATTGACACTAAACACTACGGAGCTGTCGGGCGTAGGGAGCCCTCTGTAGCTCCAGTTTAGTTGCATCAAATTTTGCGCGCGGATTACGTATCTATTTCATTAATCGAAGATCCATATATATTTTACACTTATGTAAGTAGACCTACCGTATACACTTCTACTGTGACCTGTAGAAATGCAAGTACTTTTTAGTTACGCTTTCTCGTATGCCGAAATCATAAAAGTAGGGATGGGATACCCGAGGTGGTTATATCGATATAATTAAATTAAATATTAGACAACATCGCATATACGTACTTTGCTCTGATCCTGTGGTAAGTAGCCATAGCACTTGTGTTACAGAAATCAGAAACAACGACGGTACCACAACACCCAGACCCGAGACAATATAGAAAAGTTATTTTTTCTACATTGACCCGACCGGGATTCGAACTCAGAACCTCAGAGATAGCGACACCAAGTCCGGTACGCTCGGCTCTCGGCTACGGAGGTCGTCAAATAATGTAATAATAGAGCAGTTTGGAAATAAGCATAATAATTGATGTTTAATGATACCTACTAAAGATTTTTTTAAATATTCTACGTACACATATTTGAATAAGCAGTCGTTTAAATACAATATTTATTTAAGTTTATAATTTAAGTTTCTAAATTCCATAATAATTGTGCAATTCTTATTTTTTTTTTCCTGTACTGTCTGTCTATTTAACTATTTAATTGCAGTAGCACATTCACAGCTGAGTATTTTGCTACTACCGGCATCCTTCAAAACATTCCAATTAGTAGTATTCTATTGATCATTCAATACTTGCTTTAAGTATCGAAAAAGCAATTGAAATATCATATTATAACCCGTAGCAATAATCGAGTTGCATTGCGCCAAATGGTACACCAGAAACATTTACGATATTCGCTTGAAATTTCAAAATGTATCCTGTTTTCCAACTATCAAAGCTATCGGGATTGCGTCAATTAGCCTTTAAACAACCTTCTTTGAAAGTAAAATCATTTTTGATGTTAACTTTACTTAACCTAAAGTTTTTTTTAGATAAATAGAAGATTTAAAAAATCTTCGGTAGTTTGTATACTCGTAAGTAACGATAAATTCGTATGATTCTCGGAAAAATACCTATTTTAATAGGTATTTTTGTACCTAAAGATGTATCTAAAGATAAAATCGTTTCTCCATGTTCGTCTGTCGCTGTCTGTAATAGCTAACAACATCTAAAATAATAAATGTATTTTATCGTTAAGATTATTTCAGATAATATGTTTAAGGATAAACTTTCGTCAGCTGACACATCCCATATCAAATAGAATCGCACCTATAAATTATATGTGATCTACATGTAGCCTTGCGTAAACTGTTTGACAGTAATTTTGGGCATTTTACGTTAAAAAACGGAATCGGAACATCCGAATTCGATTTTCTAAAAATCTAACCGTTACATCACTAGATCTGGGTCACCGAACAAAGACTGGCCACGATAAACTTTACACGGTGTCCGCAGTAACGAAACACTATCGACCTGACGTTTAAGAACAATGGCTTTTATCTCATTCGAGTGAACTTGGAATTTGATAGCCCGTGAGAAGCGCAAATACTCGAATCGGAGACGATACTTGCTGTTTATTGTTTACGACGAAACTAATACCGATTTCAAAAATGGAACGACATGATAGTCCGTGTTCCAATTTCAAATTAAATTCTTTGACGTCGCGTCAGATATAATATTATTTTTATTGATATTGGACTATAAACGCTTTTAGCTTGCCATTACTTTTTAATAAAAAAATATTTTTCCATGATTCGAGAACATTTTTTGACACGTAGTCAAATTAAAATGACTTCTACGCAACGTTAAGTTTTGTTTCGATCGAAATTGAAGATAGGGATTGAGTAATTTGTATTGAAACTTTATTTAACCTCCTTATAGGTTAGTTTTACGGCAATTATGCAATTAAACGGATTGATCTCTTCTAATAATTGTTTTGAGAATCGTAAAAGCGTTCGGGCGTGCCGAATTCTTTGAAAGGTCCATTGTTTAGATAAGAATAAAGTCACTCGGAATGTTTACAACCGCGTCGTTAAGTGTGCGCTTCAAATGGCAGTGTCTAATAAACATTTAAATACTGAGAAATAACACATTGAGCCAACATAGACCTCCGAGAACGATTTTTCTTAATAACCATACATCCGGAGGAGTTCGAAGTGACTTTGTACCGAGGTGTTAAGAGTAATAAATTGAGATGTGTATTAGTTATGGATGACATGAGATTTAATAGGCGGGTAGTATAAATGCGTTAAACGATTATTTTTTATTTCTTGTAAAATATGTATGTAGATGTTTAATGTTTATGTCATATCTATAATAATTGAATTGACCTAACTTTGAGTTTGGTATATTGTTGTTGTGTATTAATGTATATTTTAGACAGATTAAATGTAAACTAGGAACCTATATACGTACATACTTCTTTATCCTAGATTTTTTAAAGACGGGTGCCTGATTTAGGTTTAAAAATCGGCCAAGCGCGTGTCGGGGTACGCCCAGTGTAGGGTTCGCAGAATTATTAAGTATATCCATGTACAAATTGTATTTTTTTAGTACTAAGTGTCTTTGATAAGAACCGCGGACAGACAGACGGACATGTCGAAACTATGAAGGTTTGTTTGTTTACTACCGTACCCCAAAAAGAACCTGTGTTACACTATGATGAAAATCATAACAAAATGTCGTTTTTAAGTCGCAATCTGTTATAAATCATAATTATAATAACAAAGAAAAACTCAATTTACAAACATAATATCCGGCAAAAACAAAAAGTGTTTTTCTCACGGCCACCAAATTAACTAATGATTATAAATCGCTGTGAACAATCCGTGGCTTTTTGTTAACGAAATAAAACAAAACCAACGTTATCTTGTTTTTGTTTAACTGAACGGAATTTAGTTTTTATGTGTTCATTTGAATACTTAGTAATTTTTCAATCAGTTTATTATCATCTACTGCTGGGCGTCATGTATCTTTGTGCCTCACCCATGAAGCACATATTTTATTTATTTAAGTATTTTCAGCAACCAAATTTACAACTATCATCAAAGATGTTTTTGAACGTCATTGACTATCATTACAGATTACCTCAATGTGATAGTAAAGACAAAAAAAAAATCAAAACCCAAATAAAACGAAACGCCTATTTAAAAACAAAATCGTAACGCGGAATATTAATTAGCGTGATTAAAATGCGCAAACTGGCAACGTCGCTTTTCTATCTTGCTCGCACGGTAAGAAAAGGGTCGTACGTTAATTATTTTAAGAAACTAAAAATTTAAAACTTTTTCATTTTAAATGTTTTTTTTTTATGTTATGACGCTATGGTATACCTACGGGTTAACGGAAATGCCTTTCGTTATTTAACATACACTATAGTATGTGCACCTATTTTATTTGTCTTATAAATATGTCAAGTTTGACTGAGAGAATGATTTATAGCATTAAGCCGATTATACTTACCTATGCTATAAAGTTTAAATACATTAATAATCCCTTATAGAGTAGAAAACTAAAAATGACATTTATTTTGGACAACCTATTGGTCTCTATAGTGGTCTGGATCGCGCTCCGGACTAGGTAGCTACAAAACGTCAGGCGGGTGCTGGTTCGAATCCCGCTAAGGGTAAATGTTTGTGTGATGAGCACGACCATTTGTACCTACCTAAGTAATGGATGTGTATGAATATATTTAAGTATGTTAAACCGTTATCTAGTCGCCATAGTTGTTTAAAAAGTGACATCAATTGTAACTTTGTAAAGAGTGTAATAAAAAAATTCTACCTATAGTATCTATCCTAAAGGTTGTCTGGAAGAGATCGCTATTAGCGATAAGACCGCCTAAATTGTACATCTTTCTGTAAAAATCATGTGTATTATACATGTATGGTGTGCAATAAAGAGTATCTATCTATTTATCTATCTATCTAGAGCAATTAGATGGTTTCTGGTTTCTGAAACACAAGTACTTAAGCTACTTATCATAGGCACAGAGTAATGTATGTGTTGTTGTCCAATATTTATTAATACTCATTTATTTATTTATTATTTATACGCAAGCGCGATGTAAACGCGAACAGCACCACCTAGCTGTACATTACTTGAACTTCTTATCTTTTGTTCCAGCCGATCCTCTTCCCGGCAAGCACGTGCCGCTTGAGAGCTATGAGAGCGAGCTGGAGCGAGAGCACGCACTGCCGACGTCGGTGCCGAACGCAGACATACTCAAGACTAATAGCAACCCTACCTATCATAAGCCTAGGTAAGTTTAACAATTTCAACTACTTTTCAGCTGGTTTCGCTTTTTTAGCTCAGCCTAATTAACTGAGCTAAGTTTAAGGGTACTTTATTTTCTACTTGTTAACAATAATACCCGGTATAGCTATTATAGCTCAGATTAATTAACTAAGCAAAAAATAAGTTTTTTACTACTTATAATAAACTGATACCTGGAATGGGTTTTTAGGTCAACCTAATTAGCTGCGTATCTTATTTGTACAATATAAACAATATCATACGGTACCGCTTTTTTAGCTCAGTCCGTCCCGCTTCATAGGAAGCAACTTATGTTTGTCATTAAGACTGCATAACAGAAACTGAACCTGCCTCGCATAAAAACTTGTTACTCCACTAAACAAAAGTCGCAATTATCACTCACGGCTGTTTTAGCTCAGCTCAGCTTAATTATAGTCATAAGTTAGTAGTACGGTCAGCATCAAAAGTCGTTGACCACATTCAGATTTTCAAAATCGCTATACACCATATTATACCTATGATAATCACCACATTCTGGTCAACGACTTTTGATGCTAACCGTACAATAGCAATGCATATTACGCTCAGAAACCGCCGCCTATTCCTTTTTATAGTGTAATAGTAATAAAATAACGAACGAAAATCACTAAAATATACTAAAACATTGTAAACGTAAAGTTGTAATGGCTAACAACAAAGATAACAAGACTATCAAGCCTTGTATCGTTTGAGAAGTTAGGTCCTAATTAAAATTACTCAGTTTATAATTCTCAGAAATATTATAACCCAATTTGATGGCGATATCGGAGTTACGATCAAAACATCATCCAAATTGGTTGTAAATTACAAAGTTAAGATTTACGATTGGACTCTTTTTTTGGGTCGCAGGTGAATTCGGACGTTCTTTTAATAGTTGCTAATTCTGATGTAAGGGTGTGTTTATATGGAAGACTTTCCCTGAATAAGATGCATGTATGATGAAGTTCACGGACAGTTAATTCCTTCCAAAAAAAGGCTTTAGTAAATTCCGCTGGTTTGACTAAACATTGAAAGAGTTTTGAATATTTGGAGTTATATTTGCATAGTTTTTTTTTTTACAAAATATAATAAATAAATATATTAATTCTGATAGAATGGATACCTACTATTTTAGAAATTCAAACCATTAATATTGTTACCATTACTGCTTTCAATATCCTAACAGTAAGGTTTAGTCACTGGCCTTACAATTACAACACCTCTCAACCAATCCGTACTGGGCCCGCGTAACGGCCCCAAACCACTTCATAGTTGAGGTGAAGCCTGTGCCCTGCAGTTGGACGTTTATAGGTTAAGCAATGATTTTATATTGTCTAGATTGAGCATACTGCTTGCATCGTACTTAAAAAAACAGGCCAACATTGGTCGAAAATTAGGTACTCAGCGATGGTATATTTACTTTGTTATTTGTCTTGTCTTCCTTTATAGTTTCTTCACACTTTAATAGGACAAATCGCCATTTCCGATACCTTGATTTTACCTAGCGACATGTACACCTCCAGGGATGAAACACATGCTGGGAAGCGATTTAACGACTAGGGTTTGGAACAATTTTTGTTGCAAAGTTCATTGCCTCGACTGTCCTTCTAGATAAACATACTTATAAACTTGGTCGAAGAGGTGAACATAACCTAATATCCTAAAAAAATGTCAAGGTCAACAAGGTCGCCGGTGTAGACACACCCTAATAGTTGCTAATTCTAACGTGAGATAAGATGAGATTTATGCGATTTTTACGATCATGGACGAAACTGTGCGGAAGGAATCAACTTTTTACGCGCGCCACATAAAACGGTGTTTAAGTTTAAAGCCTCTATCTTGGGTTTACGATAATGATTTTCATTTCAAATGGAAATACTTTAGTACTAAGATTTTGCCGAATCATGATCGTAATTTGGTGATTGTCCTCATATAAATTCTGCACACATCTTCAAGAAGGTACAATTGGGTAATAAAGCCACTTGATTTTACGGTTATAATGTGAATCATCAAAAATATTCCACATCAGTCCACTGATATACGTAGCCTCTCCCGAAGCACGCCACAGAGCCTGATAAATAAATAAAATAAATCGTTTATTTGCACATATCCTCCTATACATCATATGATCCTCAGCTATTCTTTTCCATCTGCTTACCATTTTTCATCGCTCTACCTCGTAGAGTAACGTTAACCAAGTCGTGGTCACCAATCAAAAACACGTATACCATTGGTTACTAGTTCTATGGCAAATATGGTCAGTCCACTACCACTTCAGCTTGCATCTGTTAATCATCACTTCAGCCATAGGACGTCTACTGCTGAACACCAGCCTCCCTTACTTTCATCGGGGGGGATTGCCGATACTCGCTACGCTTGGCAGGCGGGTCGGCGGGTTTATATATCTGATATATTTCTGCAATGCCTTGCATTTATGGGTTTACTTATATTGGGTAGTTGGGTTTATTTAATAGTTTTTATTTATTGATCTCGTCAAAATTGGAAAATTTTAATGGAGGCCACGTATCGGTAAGCGCAGCATAGGACGTCTACCCAAAAGGTGGACACAATCTGGTAAAGGTTGCAGGAAGCCGCTGGATGCTGGCTTCCAACCGGCCAATCTAGAAGTCACTGGGGGAGGCCTATGTTCAGCAGTGGATGTCCTATGGCTAAAATGATGATGATGAGTACAAGAGATAAATAACGTTGATGTCACTGACATCGACAACAAAGTTAATTATCGACATTTGACTTAAAATATCTGTACGCACGGCTGCACAAATTCACAATTAAATACATTATAACTCGTTAAGAAGTCAAAGTAATTAATTGACGTACTCTGTTCACAATTTAACCGCTATTTTTGGCTCGAACTTCGAGAGTTCCTTTACGTCGTAAAGTTAAAGTTCTGAACATTTATCCCATGACGTGACTCGGTAAAGCGGATTCAGTTTTGAATTCAAAATTTAATCTACAAACTAGCAAAAGACCGCCGCTTCGCTCGCTTCGAATTAGAAATGGAATTATAATACATTCTTTCCACAATCACACCAATTATGTAACCCCTAAACTATGCAAAGCTTTTATTATGACGAGTAGATAACGGATAAACATAATTAAATACATTTTTAATCATTCATGTCTTAGGTACAAATGCTGGTAGTAAATGGTATTCGAACCCGCAACCGTCTGGCTTTGCAATTCCGAGCGAGAACCACTACACTCTAAAGACGGTAGGAATTTAGAAAAAATACGACCTTTTTCTTTATTAACGTTGTAAAGGATATCTCTTTTTTTCTTTTGCTTTCTAGCTCCAAGGTTTTGGGCTGAGCATTGATGAGTCAGTCAATGAGTGAGTCAGGGCTTTACTTTTTAAATACATTTAATGTTTAGGTATTTTAATTAAAATCCTGCTGATACCAAATCCTTGTAAATAATATTTACTGGATGAAAGAAACACGTAAACCTACCTGACTTCTAAATCATACCGACTTTACAAAATAGGTTTCATAATATTTTTTGCTACATCTAAAACCTCATCCGAAATGACCTTTTGACCTAACAGATCTTACACAGCAAGAAGATGTTATGTCTTAATTAAAATCGCTGAAGGTTGAGATCTTAATTCAGATTTCATTCTACTCGTAATGACTCAACGAATCAATCTTAATTTGCATAAAAAACAAACAAACAATTATTTTTAGATCCTTTATGTCAATTTTAATTAGGTAAACAACATTGTAAACAATAAAAACCACAGATAATCCTATCGTAGACAAATTAGCCTGGATTAGTTGAATAAGTATTTACTTTTGTTCGGAACATAGATTAAGCGTAGCGTATTCCAAGTCTATGGTTCGGAATTATTCAAATTACTGCTATACATACAAAAGAAATTTATTATTTTCAGGCAACACTTGAGACAGCTTTTGTTTTTTAATCTAACGATACTCTTAAATGTTATTTTGAATTTAAATTTTTTTTTTTTTTTTGTTATGTACATGAAAGTTGCCAGTGTCGAGTTTAAAGTGTTGGTTTGTTAGAATCCATCAAGTCATGTAGTGTCAGAATGTTAGTGTCAGTGCGCCGTTAGGTTTTTTAAAATGTTAGGTATATACGGACTAGATTATTTTTGACAACTAACAGTTTGTTTTAGCATCGTCTTATTTTAATATTATGTAGAATGACATCATCTACTTTCTTACCAATTACCCTATTATTACCTAATGATGTCCTATAAATCAGTCGTATTATACTTTAATCATCAAATAAAGTCTAATTCACAATGGTGGTATCGGCTCTAAAAATTATAAATTATTTCAAAATATCGTACTTTACCTGTACCTACATAATTAACGTACAGCCAACATGACATTAGTTAGGCCAATTCCAGGATAAGTTGACCTCGCGTTATAGAGGCATTTGATACAATAACGCCATCAGCTTTTAATAGACATGTACCTATATCATGTGCTGTGTTGCATTTAATCTGTAGTAAAACTAAGAGGATGACTTATGGAGCATAAACTTTTCCAACTTATGTTTCTTTAAACCTATTTCGGTTTATCCAAATACCAGTCAAGTTTTTGTAATACACATCGATTTAGATTACCACGAAATTTTTTCGATCAATCATTCTCGTTCGAGTTTCGTCAAAGCCAAACTCCGAATATGGTAACTTGTTCATTATGTGATCCGAACCTTATTTGACTAAAAACTAGGGCTGTCCAATGACGATTCCGGGATTCGTTATTTTTAATCCCGGAAAATACAAAGTCGATACAAGTTTTGGTATTTGTTTTTCATCGCCTATGTGTTTAGATCAAAAACTGACCACCTTAAAGATAAAAATATATCTTTTTTTACTTATGGTAATGTATTGTTAGACCGAAGAAATTATACCTACATTCATGCATGTGCATAAAAGAATTGAATTGCATTAACATTCACTGATACAATGTATGTAATGGACTACTATTACAGCGGTAAGATTACATAGTTAGTTTCCATTTTGAATAGAATTTTACTTTATACTCAAAATGGACTAGCATTTAGCTGCAATCTAACAAACCTTATTTATTCGCCGTCACAGCAAACATACAGTTGTGACAACAAATAAACAAAATTATATTCCGCGAATTATGTTCAGAAACTGTTTGTTTTACACGATGCAAATTAACACTATCTGTATACCAGTAAACGCTTTGTTTAATAAACAGAGAAATTTTAGTTTTAAATAAGATTGTATTTCTAAACTGTGTTATTTAATGTACATATCGCAATAAAAGTCAAATTATATTTAAATATTCCATAAATATATATAAACAACAAATTCGTCAGTCATTGCACTAATTGTCATCGTCTTGAGGAAGGAATTAATACCCTTATGTTATGGAAAACAATAAGTTTTGCCAGTGGAGTCACCCAGAACAGTCAGACCAGAAAATTTAAAAAAAATACGACATCCTATTTTAATTCGAACCAGAAAAACCGAGCCCTTGCCCTTGCTTTATACGGCAAGTCAAGAATTATAGCACCACTAACTAATTAATAAATAATGCATTTAATCGTACTTAAAATTAAATTCAAAGCACACGGTGCTGATCCCGCAAATCCCGGGATTCCGGGATTGGTGCGGCCCTACTAAAAAGCAAAGTTCCCGAAGCAATTGAGCAAAACTTGGAACCATACCAAGTTTCTTGTCGCCATTGAAAAACTTGCTGTTTTTGTTTCGGGAAATCGTTATTAGAATCCTGACAATACGCAGACAGCCAGAAAATGACTTGGAGATTTGCACAAAATGGAAAATCGTAATGTTTATTGTCTATGTAAACAAGTAAATATTTATTTAGAAACGTAACTAAAAGCATGGCATCGGAAATAGGCTAGTTTCCTGAGTAAAAAAAAGATTATTCTATTTAGTCCGTCAGTTAGATTATCAAAAAATATACTGTCTTTTGTCAATCATACAAAAAATGACGAAGATAGAGCGCATAAAAGTGAGCACGTGACGTCACGCCTTGCTCAAAAGTGTTGCAAGGCGTGACGTTACGCGAAACTTTGACGGGCTATATCTTCATTATTTTTTGTTTGATAGAAAAAAGAAAAAATACGTGTCCAATATTTTCTGTTAATCCAACTGATGGACTAATTCGATTTTTTTAGGAAACTAGCCCATTGAAGAAAAAATTATAATAACGATTTCTAAATTCCTTTACCAATTACACCAATTATTATGACCAAAACGTCAAAGAAAATATATAAAATCTAATAATTTAATACATAAATAAATAATCAAATACGTCAGACAACACTAATTCATGATGATGATGATTCATGATTTCGAAGGAATAACAATCCTTCCTTGTATAAGGTACTAGGCAATTAATTTTGCTATGAGCGTCGCCCAGCACACCCAGACCGAGTTTTAATTTTTCCAAATTGACGGAAATCGAACCCGGGACTATGCGTTCAAAATGAATCGCCGCGCTACTACTCCGATCAAGAACCCTTCGATAGCAAATTGTCGACTGTAAAACCACTTTAACACTACTGTCACGTGACTTTCAGGTTCTAATTTTTTTATCGAAGGATTATAAATCAAGAGCCAGCCTGCCTAGCATGAGCACTACAAACACGATATGATATGATATGATATAGCGTAATATCGACACCAACTGTAAAAATATGATAGATATAGCCGCCATTTTAAATTTTTATCGAAACAGCGATCTTAACATGTGACGGCGATTCAACATGGCGGCTATATCTATCATATTTTTACAGTTATTTCGCTATATCATATCATATCGTGTTTTTAGTGCTCATACTAGGCAGGCAGGTCGCCAAATGTAAATCAAATGTAATGTAAAGTACAGACAACAGCACGTCAACCTACCACAAAGCGTCAATACTTATCAATTGACATTGATCTCTAAGTGTCGGATTTAAGGTTGAAAATCGGTTTAATGACCTGTAACTTCTGCCGTTGACTGTCCCATATTTGGTATATTTTTTATTAACAATTTTCTATGTCACTAAAAGCGCCTCGCAATTTATGTGTAGATTATTAAATTATAGCGCAAACTTGGTATACAAGGATTTCTTTTATAAAGAAACTTTCACGTAAGTACATAATACATAAACATTAACCTATTTTTAGACACTAATTGCTCGTTTACTGACTAACTAGGTACTTAGATACTTTTAGATCTTTTCTTTGAAAAGCATTTTTATATTTATTGTGCGAGTTGATCTTATTTTTAGTGTTTACTTAAATGATTGAAAGATTCGATACATTTGTAAAACGATACATTCCATTATATTATGAGTACGTTTAATATTTTTAGACATCTTGTGTTTGTAAGATTAGGTTTAGTTAAAAAATGGATATTATTCAGATATTCGTTAACCTCAGTCAATTTCTGAATATTTGCATGCCAGCTTACGGCTAATTGTGCGATCTTTGTCATTTGTACCATCTTAATATGTACCACTTTTCGAGCAAATAAATGAAACTTGAAGCATTGCCTAAGAGTAATTTAAAAAAATCTACGTCTATCAAAATCGGTATCGCAAATCGCAGCATTTGAGTCTTAAGAGTGTTTTAATAAAATACGTGACTCAAGCTCGGAATACGGAGTTGCTTAAGTTAACTGTCTTAGTGAATTATGCAAATGGTCGAGTTATTACGACTGACACGAAGAAACGTGATAATTCGCAGGGTAATAACCATAGTAGAAGTAGATCTAGTAGACCCACTGCTAATAGTTCCATCGTGATATGTTTAAGCAGAAATCTATCTTTAAACATAAAAATGAATATAGATTTCCCTTGGTCATTGCATCACGCGTGAACGGATGGAACAATTTTGATATTTCTTGTTTTGTGTTATTTATTGTCAGGAGAAGGTTCTTTTGAGAGAAAAAATTAAGAAAAATGCGCTGATAATGTTTAATGAATAAACTGAAGAACACGTGAACGAAGTTGCGGGCAACAGCTAGTATATTAATAAATACATTATTTCTACAACCACACTAATTATCTATTCCCAAACTAAGCAAAGCTTGTACTATAGCGACTAGATACCAGATAAAAATACCGAAATACGTTATAAATATAAATATCTATGCTTTGGGTACTTAGAAATGCTCGTGGTCATCACACAAACAATAAGCCCTTTTCGGAATTCGAACCACCTGGCTTTGTGTAGTCCAGAGCGCGAACCACTAAACCAGATGGTCGTCTAACATAGGTCATTATTTTAACCATAGGACGTCCACTGCTGAACATATGCCTACTCTAGTGATTTCTAGATTGGCCAGTTGGAAGCGGCCTCCATCCAGCGGCTTCCTGCAACCTTTACTAGGTCTGCCCACCTTGTGAGTGGACGTCTTACGCTGCGCTTGGGCACGTGGCCTCCATTCCAAAACCCTTCTGCCCTATCGGCCGTCAGTTCTGCGTTCTATGTCCCCCGCCCACTGCCACTTCAGCTATCTAGTCCGTTGCACTATATCAGCGACCTCCGTTCATTTACAGATCACGTTTCTGATTCGATCTTGCAAAGAAACACCGAGCATAGCCCTTTTTCAACCGACTTCAAAAAAGGAGGAGGTTCTCAATTCGACTGTATGTTTTTTTTTTTGTATATATGTTACGCGATTACTCCGCCAATTATGAATCGATTTTAATGATTCTTTTTTTGTTTGGTAGATCATACTTCAGAGGTGGTCCCATATATTGAAATTGATTTAGAACTTTTTGAGAAAATCAACAAATATATACCTAGATAATATTTTGGTTGTGGTTCTTGTTACCTATCTTCGACAAATATGAGCCGATTTAGATGATTTTTGTTTTATTGAATAGCTTATACTTCAAAGATGCTATGATAAAAGTTTGAAAAATAAAAATCACCCCTAAGGGTAGGAAAATAGGGGATGAAATCGGTGTTCAGCAGTTAGATTAGGATTTATCACTAAAAATAGATGAAATAAGTAAATTTTATTAAAAAAATGAAACCGACTTCAAAACACTAAAATGCTAAAAATAATCCTAACACTTAAGTACCTAATCAGTTACATTTGGAGTCGGTGCAAACAAAAACATTGAATCTCTCATCGGCTGACACCGACTCCAAAAGTAACTGATTAGGTACTTAAGTGTTAGGATTATTTTTAGTGTTTTGAAGTCGGTTTTATTTTTTCATAGATAAAGGTATTCTTAGGTAGATAGATACTCTTTTTTGTACACCATACATAGAAGTTGCAGTTGATATTTACAAAGAGATGCACAATTTATGCGATCCTATCGCTGAAATCGATAGCTTCCAGATAACCTTCACGTGGAGGAGAACTATAAAGATATACTTGAAGGCTTTACTATATAGAAATGATGTCTTGATAATAATACCAATGTGAATTGCGTCAACATACTCCCAATTTGGTAGGACTGAGCCTACTGAGTCATTTTGTGTAATAAATAAATGAGCTGTTGTAATTTCGGATTTGCATTATGAATTGCGATGTCAACATGGAATTTGCTTAGGAATTTAATGGGGCTTAACAACAAACCTTAAGAAATTAACAGCTGAGTCTTGGGCTGCCTTATATTTCTCTACCGATGCTTCGCCTGTGTAGAAAAAAATCTGTTATTTACAGGAAGACTTAATGAAACTAGGTTTCCCTATGGGACTGCAATTTTTAAGCACAAAAGTACCCTTTACCATATCCAGGTTACTATTTGTTTTTATTTTCATTGTGAATAACATCTAAATCCATGCAGCCGCTAAAACTTGATACATTCGTATCTAATTTAGTGATTATCAGTCTTTAATTCAATTGTTTTAAAAGAATAATATGAAGAATGTGGTTTTAAATAAAACGAAATGCCATTAGCGTGATGTAAACGCGCACATTCGTATCTAATTTAGTGATTATCAGTCTTTAATTCAATTGTTTTAAAAGAATAATATGAAGAATGTGGTTTTAAATAAAACGAAACGCCATTAGCGTGATGTAAACGCGCACAACGCCATCTAGTATAAAAGGTAGGACAAATCCAGGCACAGAGCCAAGTTGTAGCGTTGGACCTAGCCAACTCTTTTATGTGCAAATATGGACATCATTGTACTCCTGATTGTAAACTCGATTTGGTTAGAGCTATTTGGTTTTTGTGTCAGCGTACTTAAATAATTTTCTATAATCCATAATTTATTAATTGGAGTGTTCGGTATCGCCTCCCACCATCAATAAAATACGGAACCAATAAAAAAGAACAGAAAACAATCAATTACGATGGAACAGTTCAAAATAAACTTACTCTGTAACCTACTTTCGCTAGGGAACAATAAATTGAATGATTTATGATTTCAAGTTTTCAATAGCTATACATTATTATATTGATTTGTGTTATACTACCCTCGAGAGCGTTCTACAGGGTGTTTATCAATAGCTTTACCTCATTACCAGTGATCGGAGTAGGTAGATTGATTTGATGTACTTTGGTAGTGCTAGCATAATATGGATATGCCTTTTTTTCATAAACTGATACCAAGAAATACCGAAATCCCGGAGGCATGTCCATATTAACATCAATGTTTGAGATCATTGCCCCTAAATCAATCTACCTAGTCCGATCACTGCTCATTACACCATTGATTAGTGTTATGTCATTAATCCAGAATTAGATCCTAAAGTAATTCAGTGGGTTTTTTTTCTCCACAATCAACGGATTTGAGTCCTAGCTAGAAATATTGGGTGGACGTCCTACCCTGCGCTTGCCTACGTGTCCTCGATTATAAAACCCTTCTGCTCTATCGGCTATCAGTTCTACGTGCTATGTGCCCCGCCCACTGCTTCAACTTGCTGATCCGTTGGGCTATGTCAGCAACTTTTGATCGTTTACGGATCTTCCTTATTTCTGATTTGATCTTGCAAAGAAACACCGAGCATAACATACCACGCTGTGCAACCTTGAGCCTTCGTATGAGGCCCATAGTGAGAGGCCACGTTTCACTTCTATATGTCATCATTGATAACTATAACACACACAAGGTGGACAGACGATCTGGTAAAGGTTTCTGATAGCTGCTGGATGCAGGCCGCTTCCAACCGGCCAATCTAGAAGTAGGGAAGACCTACGTTCAGCAGTTACGTCCTATGGCTGAAATGACGATGATGATGATAGGAATATTGATTTTTCAAAAATGCTGTTTGAGTTTTTACCAAAGTTATGCCCAAAAGTCCTTCGATTATATTTTTTAACCTTTTATGTCCGGATTTGGCCATATATGCCCACTTGAAGTAATCACCCTGTATACTTCTGCGGGATGTTCTTCTCGTGTATAAATAACTTTACTAATATCTACTATATACATAAAAATGAATCTCTATTTCCCTTGGTCATCGCATCACGCGTAAACGGATGGAACAATTTCGCTAATTCATTTTTGTTGTGTTAATTATTGTCAGGAGAAGGTTCTTTTCTAAGCAAATCGCAGAAAATCCTACATGAATAAAATAAATAACCAATAGAGCAAGCAAGAAAAAATACATTTTGGTCGAATTGCCCATATAAAAGCAATATTCTTTTCGCGATGCTACCATTTTTCCTTTAATTAAACCATAGGAGGTTATTATATTTTAAAATTACTTTGTATAGGTATCTAAATCTTTAATTCCTATCGATAAATCTAACAAAATCACCGTAAATTTGATATATCTTGGTTAGAATTAAAACAATCTAAGTGTCAGTCTCAATGCCGATTTAAGGATTTGTGACTAGATCCGTTTTTAGGGCTTCCCTAAGCATGATTGAAACATTAATTCTGCCCTGTCAAAACGTTGATATAAATCCAGAATTTAGGGTATGGTACAATTCTAAAGAGAATCGCACTAAGAATATGTTACTACATTGTTCAAACCCTTATTTAGTGTCCAATAAGATCTATTTGACAGTTCGCCAAAGAATTAAAACCGTAATTTTATTGTATTAAAATAAATCCAAATGGGCAAAACCAGTACCACGTTTGACTACGCTTCAATTAATTATTCCAATTTTAAGAAGGTAGGTACATACAACATAACCATTTGATAGATTGTTGTTCTAATTTTAAATCGCGTTAAATTTCAAATTTTCGAATAAGACATATTCGTGCGTTCCATATTCAAAACGTATTCTATCGTTCCAAATTCAAAATAATCTCTTTTATTCATATTTCGAAAATGTTTGCGTTACTTTATCTTACTCCACCGGCGCAAGCTCGCATATTTTCCCAAGTATTTCCCAGCCGTCGGTTTAGCGCGCCATCATTAATCTAACCATTGTTTTAACTACACTCGCAAAACATTTTTATTTATCTTTTATTGCTTCAATGCCTGCAAGTTTTGCGCTGTGAGAGGAATAGATCCTATAAACATTTGTGAATTAATTTTGTAGTTGGATTTGAATATTTTATGATTATTTGAAGTTCTTTTGTCTTCTATGCCAATTATTTTAATAAGCATGTATAATTGTCCCTATATCAGATAAAGTTAATCAAATTAATCAAATTGAAGACCACAAATACGAAATCACAAATAACACCTAGTAAATCATAGGGTCTTAAAGGTGTCGCTTACGATTGTTCTGCTACAAGGATATAAATATTTTATTCCGTTGTAGAAATGCAATAACTAGATCATTAAATCCCTAGTATTTGATACCTTTTGTTGATCAGATTCAAAACAAAGGTAACGCGGAATGTTCGTCACAGGGATTCCGCGACGGAAAAATATATGCAATAATATCTATCCACGTAGTCTGCAAGTTACTTTCTGCGCTTTGTAAATTTCAATTAAACAAAATACCTACTAATTTTAAAAAAGTACCTACTTTGTATCTACTTAAACAAGTAACACGATTAACTAGAGCCAAACATTAGCTGACGAGATGAAGCCGAATGAAGTAGGTACCCATGCTTATTTGAACTTGGGCTCAAACTGTTCGGAAAAAACTAAAACGAAAATAAAAACGTTGCACGCTTAGAGCCTAAGACTGAATTTCAGCCAATGAGAATTTTTAAGTTACGGATGCCTGGTTTAACATGCTTAGGTTTTCAAATTTATTAACGCAATAATTTAAAATATAGGCCATTTATTTTACAACATCTTTAGATATTTTACGTTACGAGGTAGTTAAATCCCTAGATATTGCGAGCTCATTATTTCCATAACATTGCGGATCTCAAAAAAGTCGTAGGAACTTAAACCGCCCGCGGTATCGGAATGAGGGATTGTGCAATTCGCTAGAGTTACCGCTATAAAACTCGGAACATCCATTAAAATCTGATTAATAGTTCGCGCCATTTTTCGAACGGATTTTCATCGTTCTGAATCGGCGCCATTTCTAGAAGTTTTGATTGAAAGATGGTGTAAAACGTTTTCTTCGTTGTTGTTTGTTTTGATGTTTTATGTATTTTCTGATTTACCAAAAGATTTGATTAAGATTTTGCTATTTCTTTTTGTAGAAATATTGTACCTGTGATATGTAACTACATTTGTCTTTTTTAATCGGGTATAATACGATGACAACAGAGACTATTATGGATGCCAATAGAATTGTATGATTGTCCTAATAAAAATGACAAGAACCCAAACAACTACACAAAGAATTTGCATTATGCTTTGCTTGCTTGCAGTTTTTCTTCAAAAACACGAAAACCGTATTTAAGTTTTTACGGAAAGGCTGAGCTGATTTATTATAATGCAAAATTAAAATTTAATTCATAGTATAGTTACCCTTATTTTAAGGTAAATAGGTACTTCTTTTAGTTTTTATAATAAATCATCATAAAAGTCTTAATTACTTACTGAAACTTGACTCCGCCATCTTTAAAAAAAACAGTATGCCATTTAAATGCAAGACACGGGCAAAGGAATAAAGCGGATAGTAGAGTAATGGCTAAATGCCAATTTTTCTGATTTCCATACTGGAATGTACCGAATTACAAAGAACTACACATTCGCAGTGGAAGTTTTGCCTCGGGGCTCATTTAACGTTGGTCGATTAGGGTCAATGACTTAACAAGAAAATCTATAGCACTAGTCTGTGAGTTTGCGCTAAATAGTTATTTTGCGGTAAGAACTGGGTTAAAATAAATTCAACAAACGATATTCATACTACGAGCTTTTGTACTACTGTCCTAGTATGTTTGCTAATAGTAAAAATTTATTTATCGAGTCCCATAAATATAAAACAGTGTTTTATAGTTTTCAAAGTTATTTTATAGTTTTTAAGTTCATTCATTACAACCAAAATGAAATAATTCTGTATGTTGTTTCCTCATAATTTGGTGATCGTTCATAATTATACGCTAAAATGAAAATAAAAAAACATTTACGTCGTACCAATTAGTCGCCTCTTACGACACGGCTCCTGTTGGCGTTGGAGAAGTGTATTCTTGAAGGCCGTTCCCACACGGAACTAATTTTTGACTATCAATAACTCCATCCAATTAAGCTTTGTTGTCATGAAATACAAATTAATAACAGTTTTGGAAACAAAGGTTAGGCGTTTCTATAATAATGGTATTACCCGGTAACATTATTTTAGCCAGTTTAAAAGGATTATTTCACGTTTACCGTTCTAGCTTTAAACTAATATAATTAAAAGGGATCAGAGTACTAATTAAATATTTGCTAACAACCCTATATAGGCTGGCCTGTTGAATAATGGCTGGGATTTGTATTTCGCTCTATGAAAGTACCGTACGTTTCTGACAAGCTTCAGGCATTAGCACAGAACACTGACCTGAAATAAATATGGACTGGCTGATGTCAATTAAATTCATGCCTATTTGATTATCGACATTTTGGCGCTGTAGTATATTCTGTGACTGTGGGCCACAGAATAGGCAGATGCGAGAGTACTGGGAACTAAATTGTAATTGTAAATTTAGGCAGCTTTGAGTATCTATACAGGGTGTACACAAGAATAGGACACTCCTTAAAACCACGTGATCAGCTGCTCATATGCAACAACTTTTTATAGTGGGAGCAAGTGTCCTTTTCTTTTCAACCGACTTCAAAAAAGAAGGAGGCTCTCAATTCGACTGTATGTTTTTTTTTTTTTGTATGTTTGTTACGCGATTACTCCGCCAATTATGAATCGATTTTAATGATTCTTTTTTTGTTTGGTAGATCATAGTTCAGAGGTGGTCCCATATATAAATTTTATCAAAATTGATTTAGAACTTTTTGAGAAAATCAACAAATATATACCCAGATAATATTTTGGTTGTGGTTCTTGTTACCTATCTTTGACAAATATGAGCCGATTTTGATGATTTTTGTTTTATTGAATAGCTTATACTTCAAAGATAATATGATAAAAGTTTGCAAAATAAAAATCACCCCTAAGGGTAGGAAAATAGGGGATGAAATTGGTGTTCAGCAGTTAGATTAGGATTTATCACTAAAAATAGATGAAATAAGTAAATTTTATTAAAAAAAAAAAAAAACGACTTCAAAACACTAAAATGCTAAAAATAATCCTAACACTTAAGTACCTAATCAGTTACTTTTGGAGTCGGTGCAAACAAAAACATTGAATCTCTCATCGGCTGGCACCGACTCCAAAAGTAACTGATTAGGTACTTAAGTGTTAGGGTTATTTTTAGCATTTTAGTGTTTTGAAGTCGGTTTTATTTTTTTAATAAAATTTATTTAAACCTTGTTTAAGCAGTCATAAGAAGGTAAACTCAGTTCTCGGTCAAGCCAACCTCTGATACCCATAACTGTTATTATTCTGTGGTGGTAATAAGTGCCATATAAAATATATGTTTAATTAATAATAGGTTTTTAGCATTTTCTTCTAAGTAATAACAATGGTAGCTTACTGTTCTCCTCACTTAAAATATTTTAGGACCTTCAGGGAATATAATATCCTAGTGTTATGAGGTACTAGCTAGACAATAAGTTTGTCATGACCTTAAGAAGTCATATATCTGTATTTTGTGTTAATAAAGAATTCAAATACAAATTTGTCAGTATCGTCTCCCATCACATATTGTCCCAAACCGGGACGGGAACCCTTTGAGTTCTTAGCGAATCATCGCACAACACCATCACTTAAAAAAACAAAAAGAAAAACTTTTTTCGTCCTCATAGAAACCTTAAAAATGTAAACTAAGAACTCACCTGTTTTATGCTTAACTAGAACAAACTATTCCAGCTAACCCTAACGAAGCCTAGACAAACATTGTCGTAACCCTAAAAACGCGCATAAACATTTGCATTCAACCAGACGGTTCACAACTGAACAAAAATCCGTTCGTATTTTAAATTCAGAATGTTTAGAATGCGAAAATGTAGAATACATTAGAATACGCGATACGCGATTCATTCTAAACCCGCTGACAATGCCATGCAAATCCGCTCGTTGCAATTTCAATATAGCATTATCGGAATGGTATGCCTTATTACGGAGGTACTGTGGCCATCAAATTGTGGAATTCGGAACAGTTATGTCAGCATTTAGATTATATTATGTTGGCAATAAAATCACTGGAACAAATACTAGTCACGTCAAGTACATCGAGCTAAACGTTTTCAATATTTGATCTCGCGATAAAAGCGAGGGATGCTGACTGCTTTAATATGAAAACCCATTCTTCATCCATACGGTCAATTCCGGTTGAGTCCATAGCCATTACTTTGGAGCCCAGGGTCCGCTTTCCTCGATGTACTCCTCCACTTCGCGCGGTCTTGAGCGTCTCTAGTTGTAAGATCATATATTGGCACGCATGTCAGCCCTCACGACGTCGAGCCAGCATTTCTTGGTTCTAAACCTTTTACCAGGACCTGGCGGTGGCGGCATGGCCAGACATTTGTTTCCTACGTAGCTTGCCGGTTTCCGCAAAACATGGCCTTACCAGCGTAGGCGACTCTCCTGCAGTTTGTCTGCAATATCTGCATTTATCAGCACACGAACGCTACCGCGGAAGCCGAGTTCCTCACGCGGTCCTTCCGCGTGACTCCGCACATCCACCGCAGCATATTCATCTTCGTGACACGCAGCTCCTGCTTGTGTCGCTCAAGTAGCGGCCACGCTTCGCTGCCATATAAAAGGACAGGCCTAATGATGGACTTATAGATCTGTCCTTTCAGCTTAACCGGCATTCTGGGGTCACAAATGACACCAGTCACCTCTCGCCATTTGGCCCACGCAGCAGCAATGCGTGCTCTGACGTCGCAATCGATGTGATGAAAACCCATTACTAATATTTGGAGCCGTACAAAACATGATGTAGAACGGCTAGGCAGATTTAACATAGGAACTCTGTTGTAAGTAATCTCTCGAACTGCGAGTACTGCGACCTACAAAACAGACACGCAGACAGAAATCACAGGAAACGTCCCTTTGTTTATTATCAAGTGATCATTATCATAAACAGCCTACGACAGTCCACTGCTGGACATAGGCCTTTCCCAATGCTCGTTACTGCGCCCGATCCTCGGCTATTCTTTTCCATCTACTGCCAGCAGCCTGGCGTATATCGTCGCTCCACCTCGTCGGAGAGCGCCCCACGCTGCGCTTGCCTAGTCGCGGTCTTCACTCAAGAACATGTCTACCCAATCTACCTCATCGATTATCGAGTGGTGCGGGTCCGTCGCGTCGCATCACATACTATCCCCACTACACACTTGCTTCTCGTTGCTCGCCGACTTGTTTCTAGTTTCTAACCGTTGCTTCTTGTAAATTATCGGCGACGGGATAGAACCCGGGGAAATTTTAAATTAATTTTAACGGTAACTAACCAATAACTTTGTTTGTCCACAGACCGCCCCAACATCACGGCGCGGCCCTGCTCGCCGGGGTGGGCGCTGGGGCCGTGCCCTCGTACGCCCCCCCTGGTAGGGCCTTCTTCACGCCCCCCCTGCCGCCGGAGTACAGAAACCCATTCGCTGACAAGCCGACACTTAGAGGTAATTGTCAATAGCACAGTATAGATATTACATCAGGAACAGGTAACAAGTAACAGGTAATAAGTAATAGGTTACAAATAACAGGTTACAGAACAATTCATACAAACCCTAAGGTGGATTAACACTTGATCATAAAAAAATATAAGGTCTATTTTGCTTGCCTTTAATTACGTCAGTAGTGATATTTGTGATTATTTGAACAGTCTTAAGAGAGCCAATTATTATTTTACTGGGATAATGTCATCAGATGTGGTAAAGCACTTCCCTGGTCGACTATACCTGTGCGAGAACGGCAGTATTTAATTCCAGCCATTTTTGTCATTAAAAAAAACATTCAAAAGATCATGGATCATACCACTGGATGTGTAGCCATGGTCCAAAATGATTTGGTTTCTCTGTCTAAGGGTTACGGAGGGTTGATCGCAATGACTCCAAGTGTACGTGACTTACAGTGTTTAGGATCATGGTCAAGCCAACCCCGACTAGAGACAGGAGTCTAGAGAGTGCGCTATGAGGAGGACATGCAAAAACATAGTTTTAAATGTTTTATTTTTCTAAATTTCAGGCACAAACACGGATGGGAACAACTATCTTAACAGACGGCCCATCCCTCCCCCCTCCCTTGGGCCAGGCCACGAGAGAATTCCCATCAGACCACCGGGACAGGTAACTAATACATTTCACTCATCATCAACAAGGATGTCCCACAAAGTAGTGTCAATTCGGACTCCAGAAACGTCAAGATTCTTTTTTCTCACCTTATAATGTCTATTTTCCAGGAAACATCGTCTCCACAAGTGCCGGCCCCGCCCCCCGCGCCGCCGATACCCCCTGCAGGTCTCGAGCCGCAGAAGAAGAAAGCACTTAACACCCCTAGCCATAAGGTTGGTTTTGCAATGACTGGTGATCACCTGCTGAACATTATGCCTTCCTTGATAGATCTCCAACCGATACCTTTATCAGGTGGCGACAGGCTTGGCGACTATTATTCAGTCAAGCGCCCAGGGATAATATTATAATACCCCACATAAATCGACGCCACCAGAGTGTATCTCCCTCAGGGAGAGGCCTGCTGTGACTGATCTGGAAAATCCTCTACAGGTAGCAGACTCAGATCGGCTCGTTCAAAAGCTAATCAACTGATACAATAACAGTGTGTGTTTCCAATGTTTTAACTGTTACTAATTTTCATTATTTGTATATATTCTGATTATTATTTTTCTCTCTTTTTACAGCCAGACGAACTAGACAGCGACGTGAAGCACGGCACAGACCAGGCCAACTTTACTGATTTCGTCCCGAACTCGCTGAACATCCCTACCATATCGCGCATCCTTTCCGGCTCCAACGGACGCAAAGAGGACATCCCAGACGTCCTACTACGGACCGTCACCGCCAAACCTCAGCACAATCAGGAAAGGACATCAAAAAGCGACATCTTCATCACTAAAGATGCAGGTGTCACTCTCAGTGACGCCAACAGAGACCCCTCAACAGAAGGGTCAGTCTTAGCTGTGCTAGATCCAGAAATGAACAATTTAGATAGGCCACTAATCATAGATCAAAACGGCGAAACAAACACTAGAAGAAATCTTCAATACGCCACCAATAAGCAATTAGATGATAGGAAAAATGACAGCTACACCCCAGCTACAACGATAGGGTTCGAATTGCGAGACCCAGAAATGTCTACAGAGAGATACCACAATTTAGCAAACGTGAATTCAGATAAGAAGATTCTGAAACACGATCAGAAAAGTACTGGGCCAGTCCAAAGGCCTGGAATCACCTGGCCTTTCGCGTGGGGACTGCACGTCCACTCAGCGACAATCATTTTCACAATTTTAGCTATTTACTCAATTTACAAAATCATAGTCTATAATAGAATAACACATTTATTTACACAGTACTACTTCATAATATTACACCTAATCCTAGTGTTTGTTTGTCTCATGAGAATATTCTACATGTGCTACGATCCTTACAATATCAAGAATTCTCTGCCTATATTCTTGAGCGAAATTCTCCTGCACGTACCAGAGATTTTCCTTACTATAGCGTTCTCTTGCACAATTCTGTTCCTTTTAACAAATAGCATTAACTTTAAAGCAACGTGCTGCTCTTTCCTATTTCGTCCCAGGACGATCATAATCGGCGGTAGTTTGCACATACTCTCGTGCTTAGTATTACATATCTTTGAAAATAGTAACACAATTTATAGAACTCCGCAGGGAGTCGAAAAAAGGGTATTAGGTCTAACTTGTCAAATAATATTTATTCTAGCGTGTCTAATCCTGGGCATATGCTACCTCTATGTATATAAAAAGTTAAAATCAATATTGCAGAGAAAGAGTAACACATACCAGGTGGGATTTAAGAATTTCTACCAGGCGATACATATAAATTTAGCTACGGCTTTGCTGTTCGTTCTGATGGCCTTACTCCAAATTTACGGGATCTTTGGGATAAACCACATGAACATGACCAAATTCAACTGGCTACAGTGGGGGTACCAGTTCTCATTGCGTCTCATAGAAATCAGTATAGTTGCTCTGATCTCTTGGGTTACTAGTTTGAAGTTAGTAACGTCTTTGCAGCACGAAAAGACTGATGGCAACAAAATATCAGGTTTAGGTCTCTTCCCTTGCACGACAGGATCTAGCAATGAGCAATTTGAGTCAGACTACCCAGCTATTTGCGGGACGAACACCAACCTTAAGACGTACAACGTCAGGATGGGTAAGCCGATATACGAGACGGCAGGACATCACCCGACATTGCCTGATCAGTACTGCGGCCCGGAGCATCCCAGGTTCCAGCTCAACACCTTAGCTGGCAACTGCGACAATAACTCTGGCACAGAGAACTACTCAGGGCACAGTTCCATAGCCAACGCAGGGCACAGCACGTCAACTGAATCCAGCAACGCTACATCCAGCCAAGGCGTGACTAATCATTTGATCAAACCGCATCCAAGTATGGTCGGGTACAATGGCATAGAATCAGCGTCAGACGACCACTATTCCAACTGCGACCCCATCCAATCCCTGCAAGGAGATGAGCCCTTAGACCACGAATACAATGTCATCCAATACGGCAGTAACAGCGATTTCATCCGAGACATCAAAAACCAAAACTACAACAGTGGCTCCAACCGCAGTTCCCACAACTTTAAACATATGTCCTACGATAGGGTGTCTTCTAGAACGAACAGCAATCCTCGGAAAAAGCACAGAGTTAAGAACAAGAACGTCCAGAATTGCATGACGATGGGTTACGATTCGTCTATAGGGCACCACTATCACCAGCCCCATATGCCTGATGACTACGGCAATTATAACACAGAGAACGCGTCGTATCACGCGTCAGGCATTCAAACCCTAAACCCGAATCGCAGTTACGGCGATCAGATAAGGAATTCTCAGCGCCGGAATTCTCCTTCGACGTCTGTGGTTAACTCTAGCGGGAGTCAGAAGCGGGGGAAGGGAAACGGGTTTCCTGAGAGACCTAAATCGACTGACCTGTACGGTTTCTCTGAGGATCCCAATGAGAGGAGCTACCCTTGCGCCCTGGGGCCGGCGCCGCAGCCCGCGCCGCGAAACTGCGCCTACGAGGCCTCGTACTCCCAGCCTCAGGACGAGGTCCACCCGACCGAGGCCGCTGGGAACAGTATGCTCGTTGCTCAAGACGGATTTGTGAGGTTCCGTCCATTAGAAGACGGAGCGTCGCAAACCTGATTCACCATCTCTCTGTCGCATGCGGCAGAACTCGGCTTCTGATCACGAGGGACCGGCCCTCTATGCGTACTATGTCTATGACGTCACACGTCTATGTACCTATGTAAATGTCTTATTAGGTCGTACGATATTTAAGCCAACAATAATTAAAGCCTAATGTATATAGCCATTTTAAGTTTAGCAACTTTTGTAAATTGCAAGCATTGTCTTGGATAGATTATGCCATTTAGTTTTTAAGTTAATATCGTCGAATAAATGGAAATATTGAGATAATGCTGTTTATAAAATGTTGAGATAATTATAATAGATATCTAAACTGTTGAACGGATGTGTGAATGCTTGATTTGCAGTTTTTTAAAAAGTAATTTAAGACACGAGATGCGAAAAACTCTTGAGTAATTAACCTATTGATGTGTAAAAATAATTTTAACATTTCGACTAAAACAAACTATCGTACGAAATTAAATTTGCGAAAAAAAATGTAAATAAAACAAATTAAACGACGCGTATAATACTAAAATTAATTTACAGATCCCCACAAAATAATTGTACTATATCCTCATCAATAATAATTTTACCAGATGCCGGATTTTATTATTGAACATTAAATGAATACACTACAAGACCCCTAGATAATGCCATTTAATAGACGTATTTATATTATTCTCCATTTTATATAATATTAATTATACCTATAGATTTATACTGTATGTGATATTGATATTAAATTTTGTTTGAAACAAAACAGTCCATAGTTTAGTAGACTTAAGGTCTAGTACCCTTGCCCTTCGCATATAATTGTTTGAAATAAAAATTTGTGCCACTGATTTTTAATTTTCAATTTATATTAATGTTTTATCATAATTCTACGACACGTTTTTCAATTAGTAACACATAGTTGCAATATTTTGTTATAATTTAATGTGTGATTTAAGTTTTCTACAAAATGGTAATTAAATACTCGTAATGTTGTAATACGCAATGTAAAATAATATCTGGTGTCCTATTAAATGTTACCACTATAAGAGATTTCCTAAAACTAGAAATGCGACATTAGAAACATCACTTAGATAACACAATTTACGCCAGCATTGCACATTAAATCTGAATGCAATCATGAATTTATACGACGACGATAACTCCGCTTAAAAGATGTATAAAGTACACAAAACGAGAATGAAACCGACCCTTATATCTGTGTCACTGGAGTTATCAATATACCATTATCCTGCCATTTTATTATTAATAAAAAAAACATTTTATAATGATAACTTGTTAGACTACATTAATGTTGAAAATACGTGTTAATATAGACAAAAATATCTCAAATAAATGTTGACCCTACTCTAGATAGGTAATGAAAATAATTGTATAAATATAAATTAGACAAAATCAAAGATTATTTATGAGAAAATACAGTTCTTTGTACTAACATAAATATGATTTGAAAGGATTACATTGCTTGTTCCATCTATGTAAATATGTATAACGTGTATAAGTATGGTAGGTATATTTGAAATACCATACTTAGATACTTTTAATTTTGTATATAAAAAACGAGGGATACTGAGTTGTACCCGGTCGAACTTAACATGATTTGTTGTATGTAAATTATACTTTTTTTTTCAAATATGTCTAAGACTGTACCTATCTTATCATGGACAAAATGATAAGTGACATTTAATATGTAAAAATGAATAAAAACGGTAATAAAATGTGTTGTTTTATTTTAAAAAGTTGTGCCCACAAACAGTGCATCAGCGTGATCATGTATCATCAAGAGTTTTACAAAAACCTAATTTACGGGCCTAAAATCATTGCATTTTTGAACAATGAATATGTGGTTTTTCTGATAGAGAAAAATATTTCTATTGAGTCTGCAAAACTAAAAAAAATATTAAAAGCACCGTTTTATTTTAAATAAATATTAAAAATCCAGATGGTTTTTATTCCGTAACCTTTTTTTGCTCAATAAAACAAAGAAAAAACTGCCAAAAATCATTTTTACAATAATAATTTCAAAACTTAATAAAAACAATCTATTTAAGAGCAATATTTATTGACTTTAAAATAAAATTAACGAAATAATTACATAAAATGGATGTATGGCATTGATTCCTTTGCTCGGTTAATGGAATAGAAAAACCATTACCTGTCACTGTCAGTGTTCTGTTACTTATCACCAGTGTTGCCAGACGTGCGATAATTATCCTAGATCCACGATATTTTTGATTGAATTCCACAGAAAAAATAATTAATTATCATAATCATAATATTTTATTTGCCTAAGAACATGGTATAAAGATGTTACATTAAAAAAGGTTCACATGTCTTGCCAGGATTTTTAGCATGCAAATATTAATTAAATTAAATGTAGATACATTATGTGTGAGACAATTATAATATAATTAGATTGACAAATTAATAACATCGATTGGAATACTAAATTACTAGGTATTATCACTTTTAATTAACTGGTTAAATTAAGTCGAGTCAATGAGATGTGCGGTCAAGTAGTTTTTTTAGGTCATAAATTCTTTGGTCAATAAGCCACTTGTACAATTTAGTCTTAAAAACATTGATTTTCTGTTTTTTTATGTCATCAGGAATTTATCGCACGATAAATCTACGATAATCCACGATATTTTGCTCAGTTGGAGATAACTTTAGGAAATCATTTTAATCCGTGTACCTATTTGAACACATTTTACGTTTATTTGGACAGTCTGACTCTGACAGCACGATAGTGAAATTAATTTCTTTGCTCCAAGAACGAGATCGACTCTTGTCAGCGTAAAATTTGACAGTTTTGAAAAGAATAGAATTGTCACTGTCAGTTTGGTGTCAGTCATCATGACGAGAAAAACCGATTTACTTTAATACTTGTGTAGTGAGTACCTGCGGCTATCAGTTATAATTTTGATAACGGTGTGCTAACATGTCCTCAATGTATGCGTGCCTTTATAAATAAAGTTGGGTACGTAAGCCATGTTAGGGCACACGAACGACAGCAGCAAAATAGGGAGTAGAAGCGGTCCCCGTAACCGAATACGGTTAGGAGGATTATTATTAGTGAGTACTGCAGTTCAGTTAACAAAAACTTTTTATTTTAAAAAGTAAAGAAGTGGGTAGTAACAAGATTTAAACTTTTCAGTCGTATATTCTGATTATTCTAGATTCGGTGGAGTTACAAAAACGATAATTCTGTGAACTGGGGTTGCGATAAAAACACGATAATCTTTCAGCAAAACTACGATAATTCTAACCTATGAATCTGGCAACACTGCTTATCACTGTCAATCGTTTACGAATTGAAATATTAAGCTGTGGCCACACCTCAAACAAATCTGCCGCTGGTAATTGATGGACAAATTGGCTAATTTCAAAGACTATGACATTAAAGACTACGTTTTTTATAAACTTTCATAAAAATATAACATTGTCTCTGTTCAAAGCAGGTTCGAATTAAAACCCAGCTTCCATACAAAAGTACTACATGTCCTTTGGGTTTAATTTTAAGGTTAACATTTTTACCTTCAAACTTTATTTATCGAGATAAGACCTGTGTGTATGTGTAACTAAAAAGAATGTGCGTCGGTATTGCCATCACTATAGTTGCTTGTAGTAGCAAGAGCACTTGCTAGTTGTGCCTATACATAGTTGATGTCAACCAGCCCCCCTAGCATGTCTACCAAAACACGATATGATAAGATATAGCGATATATCGACACCAACTTAAAAAATATGATAGATTTAGCCGCCATTTTGAATTTTTATCAAAACAGCGATCATAATATGTGACGGCGTTTCAACATGGCTGCTATATCTATCATATTTTACAGTTGGTGTCGATATTTCGCTATATCATATCATACCATATCGTGTTTTAGTGCTCATGCTAGGCAGGCAGAGGCACAATTCCCTTAATTTGACAATAGCCACAATCCGGTGTCACGATCACAAACGGTATTTTCGTAAACCCAAACAATACATATATAATACGTATAACGTTATTCAATTTACTTCCAAATAATGTCCAAATCCTACCATTGCCTGTTTTCAGGAGGACCATATTTAAAGTTTTGGTTGAAAATTGCTTTTATGACACTAAAGAGTTTATAAAAGGTTTTGCCGAGACGAACATTTTAAGATAATAGCAAATGATTTAAATATTACTTGACCCGGTTCTATCGCCTGACATTGTATTGTATTATTGCACAATTGACATTGACGACTAAGTATAATTTTTAATTGACTTTTTTTTTTGTACAATATTCTGACCTTTTTTAGAAATGTAACACATCTTTTGACATAATAACTAATATTTTTGAAATCAATGTAATTATAATTTAATTGCTTATTATATAATTTTTTGTCTGTATATTAATGTTAAATTCACGACGATAGCGAACATTTGCTTATCGATAGATCGATAAAACATGTATGTGCCATGCCTAAAGATAAAAACTAAATGTACCGTGTTTTATGCAAATAAATAATTACTTACTTAAAACAATTAAAGTTCGTAATGGGACTGAAAATGGAAGTAACCAAAATTAGAAAAAAAATTGCTCTATTTTCAGCCGTATTGGGATAGTTTTGATAATTTAAAAAATTAAATTTTGACGTCAAAATAAGAGTCTACAAGAATACCGTTTGTGATCGTAATGTTACTGGGAACGGATCGACACCGGATTGCGACTATTGTCAAATCACGGGAATTGGGTCTCTGGTTTGTTATTAAGTGCGACTAGGTAGGCATTCTACTTCAATCTTACCAGAGGGTGTGATCACGAAAGTCTTTGGATGGTTATATTAAAAAACACGTTTATCATACAAATTGTATATTCGAATTATTTACACAATAACACTATACGATCACTTCGTATTTAGTCTAAATTGTCTAAATATTAATTAATAAATAACAAAAAATTACAACGAAACCCTGAAATATAATTATACACAAATATATGTACAGTCGTAAGAATATTATATTATTTATGATGAGTAAATCAAAATTTTCATATTTCAAATCAAAATCTGTAAGAAAGAACCGAGTAAGCAAATGTATAAATTAATTTAAAAATTATACATCTCACGCTATGTTCTGTAGAAAACATGTAAAATGATCAAATAACTTCACGTAAAACAATAAAAATTTATTTAAATTGAAAATATGATAATTTACACAAACTGAGTCGGAAAATTCATTGCAACCAGTACAATAGTCTATAAATCATTTACAATTATACAACAAATCAGTCGAGAGAATTACTATTTATTCTCTTATCGTAAATAAAATTATATAAAAATATACTCACCTTACGATACTAATACATTTATATAAAATATATTAATTCAGGAGGCAGTTTTGGATATAAACATTATGCGCTTTTGTTTATTTCATGAGCAATATAACTCAGTGGCATTGTGGCAAGATAAAAGAAACACGTCTTGTTTTTGTCAAATAATATGAATGTATAAATTATACAAACAGTCGTGATGTTAAATATTCTAGTAATTCCACATAATATAAATATAAAATCTGGTAAGAAATTGCCTATTGTTAGATCATATAATCTATCCATTTCAATTTAATTCATGTTTTGAATTAACGGCAAAGGCAAAAACCACCTGGGGTAATATAGATCTGATGACAAAACATCAAGTAACCACTTTCTTTCTGGCCGAAAACTGTTCCCCCAATAGTTTCATGACCTCAGCATGACTCCTGCCACTTTTGAAGGAGCCATAGTTCTCTTTGACATACTTAGCGAACTCACTAACCTCCCCCTTGCGAGCTGGTGTCGAAACTACCAGGCCTTCTTTGGTTTTCTTGTTGAGAATCAACTCGAAGGTCCCACGGCAGTAGCCGCAGCATTTCTTCGTTGTGTCTATGGATTTTGAGTGGCGCTGTATGCTGTAGAATGTTGAAGGGTTAATAAAGTAAACTGGTGTATGGTAATACAGGGAATAGAACATTTATTAAAAACCACGTAATCTTAATATTTATTTATATCTCTCAATTCTGGAACCACAGGCGAGATACATATTTATTTATAGATGACGCCTGTTCGGTCTTGTCAACCAATCTCAACACATTGTCAACTAATGTCCACGACCCACGTAAATGTCAATGACCGATTTTTTGTGCTCGTTAAATAAACACAAAACTAATGTAAAATGTTATTTGCTAATAATTTTTACTAGTAAACAGAGGCATCGTTTTATGTTCAAAATTAATTGTATTTACTTTACTTAATATTGTAATGTGTTCGACGCAAGTATGACCACAGAATACCTAATAGTACTACCGTATGACACAGGTTTGACAACTTCACAGAACTTTTAGTATGTGTACTAATGTAGTGATTATTTGATCAGTTGCAAAAATATTGAATCAGTGATCAAATAATCACTACGGGCAAGACCAAACACAAGGCGAAACCTATCGGGAAAAATGTGCAGTGTTGTTCTTAATTAATACTTTCTTTTTATGTATTTCTTAAATGACAGGGAATTCTAAGTTTTGAACTTGAAAGTCGAAAATCGGTTGAGGAAATCGACATTTTGTGGTTGGCTTATAAGTCAAAAGTCAAAAATCATTTAATCAATTTAGGACAGAAAATTGCCACTTATGAAAATTGACAATAATGTTATTTATTGGCCCATATGGGGCAGAACATGTCTCCTTATTTTTTGGGCCCTACTAGCGCTTCGAGACAAGACACTTGACAGTTGACTGGGGTGACTATACCATAGGTAAAATGATTGAAGACTCACCTGTAGCCGCATTTAGTGCATTTGTAAGAATATTTGAAATGTATCTGCATGTCGTGGCATCTCGATATCTCGCCCAGCTCTGGGAACTTCCGGAGTGCGTGGGTGGCCCTGGAACCACAAAAACAAACAGTTAAGTATGAATGCGGTGTTATAGACTATACTTGACCACGCGGGCCCAGTGATGATTAAAAATGAACGTGTGAGAGAGAAGTACAGAAGTTTTCTGGGTCTTCCGCAGGCTTTACGTAGAGACCTTAGGTTAAGAATTTCTTTGTGTTGGTCGCGTTTCTGGACCACTTGGGTGGCAGTTTCGTCTTTGGGAAGACTTTCCCTGCAGAAAGGGCTGTGTTGAAGATTGTATGTGGGTGTTTGTTTAGGGGACAGTGCTAGAGTGCTTCAGAATACTAACCATTTCTTCCACAGCGGCCCGTGTCCCGTCCTGAACACTGCATTGTGTATAATCGTGTGCGTAATCACTGTAGGTCATCCACCACTTTGGTAGATGCACGCACACACGCTGGCTGTCTGTGTTATCTATGGTGTGTAGGTGTTTGTTCAGAGTGCTACAGAATACTGACCATTTCTTCCACAGCGGCCCGTGTCCCGCCCTGAGCTCTCCGTCGATGAGCCACGTGGCGGCGTGGCACAGCTCGTGCACCAGCGTGTCCCGCAGCCGCTGCGGCCCGTCCACCACTTTAGAGGACAGCTTGATGCTGGACGTGCGCCTGCGCTCGCCTTTAGAGTTCTTTAGCAGTCTGTTCGTTGTTGTACTGGAATTATTATTAATAAAATTAAAATAAAATATTTGGGGGAGACCTATACGTACAGCAGTGGACTTGATATGATTTATTATATAAAGATTGGACAACATCACATATATTGCTCTGATCCTAAGGTAGGTAAGTAGGCAAAGCACTTGTGTTATATAATAGAAATCACACATCATCAACAACGACAGTACCACCACACCTAAATAAATATTATATCCTAGCAATATATAAAAGTTTATTTTCTACATTGACTTAACCGGGAACCGAACCCGGGATCTCAAGAGATGTCCAAGTCCGGAAACATCGACTTTTTTCTACTCTCCCTTTACTTATCAATTACATATAATAATTTTTTGGTTTTATTGGTATTATTGAGGCCAAATGGACACTTCAATTTTATTTATTTGTAAAGATTGACAGTATGGAGGCCACTTCTAACCGGCCAATCTGGAAGTCAATGGGGGAGCCCTTTGTTTAGCAGTGGACGTCCTGTGGCTGAAATGGTAATGTTGATGATAGATTGACATACCCAGCGGTACTCCTGAGCTTAGAGTCCCACACCACCGGCATGTCTTCTTCTAGCTCATTCGAGAACACTTCCTTATTGAACTCTGCGTAGAGCCTGCGCGTGAGTTGCTCGCGAAGGGACTTGTAGTTGTCACGGTATTGGAAAGCTTCGGGGTGACACCGCCAAGTTGGGACATTGTCTGCAAATGTTTAAATCAATTATGTAAGGTATAAAAAAAATTGGTCAAGTGCGAGTCGAACGGGCCACAATGTAGGGTTGCGTAATTTTCCGTGATTCCCATCACTTTCTCCTTCAGTAATTTTTTTCTCTTCCCAAGACAGACAGACGGAACGGAAATTGCGAAACTATAAGTTTCGTTTCTTGTTCGTGTGATATCATTTGTGAGAAGAATCTTTTTATTAAAATACTAGCTGTTGCCCGCGACTTCGTTTGCGTGGTCTATAGTTTATTCATAAAGGATTTTCTGCGCAACTTTCTTATTTTCGCATTTATAATATTAGTAGGAAGTAGGATAGCTTTTAGCCCGCGACTTCGTCGGCGTTGACCTTACCCGGATAAATAATATCCTATGTGTTAATCCAGGCCATGGTCTATCTGTTTGCCAAGTTTCATTAAAATCCATTCAGTAGTTTTTGCGTACTTTTTCACACAAATCAAACATCCATTCATACTCACAAACTTTCGCATTTATAATATTAGTAATATTTTTTTATGTTGATCCCATATAAAAAGTTGTATTTTAGCAGTTTCATCTTCCCCAAAGAAGCTTTTCCTATTTGAACTTATTATATGGCCGCTCACTCGCGCCATACGGCGCATCAATACACTGGCAGATCAGGTGGACCTATTTAGTTGTTCTCTGAGTGAGTTCACAAGGGCTGCATTATTCGTAATTTGTTATTTGTAAGTTTAATTTTAAGAAATAAGTGTATTTTATTCTATCGCATTAGGTTAAGCCTGTAATGATAGTTGTAAATTTGGAAAATAAATAAATAATAATAATATTTGTGTTATATTTAATGAATGAATGAAGTTATTTTTAATATCCAGAAAGTTAATACATACTAATTTTGAATAATAACATAAGCCTATGTTAGGTCTGGATACTATTAGTTATCTTAACAAAATGTACTAAAGCATCCAATTTTAGGCATAGACGTTCCATCTATTGTTATTATTATTGAGCGTGAGCACACAGTGATAACAACACTCTGTGTTATTATGTAATGTACATACCTCAGACAGACATAATTAAAAGTAAATAGTAAAATAGTAAATAAATATTGGACAACATCACATACATTGCTCTGATCCTGTGGTAAGTAGCCAAAGCACTTGTGTTACAGAAATCAGAAACAACGACGGTACCACAACACCCAGACCCGAGGCAATATAGAAAAGTTATTTTTCTACATTGACCCGACCGGGAATCGAACCCGGAACCTCAGAGATAGCGACACCAAGTCCGGTACGCTCGCCTCTCGGCTACGGAGGTCGTCAAAATAAAAAAAAAATATGATGATGATGAAGAAAAAAAAGAGAACATACCTGCTAAAGATCTTACAAAACTAAATCTCTTCACATCGTTTGATGGAGTTACAGTTACACTTTCTACTTTCTTCGTCAATTCATTAACATCTTTCTTCATTATTTCTACCAACTCGGTCACTGACATTGCTTTTGCCTTCTTCGTCGTACTGTTAACATTTCTTGTTCTAACTGACTTTGGTTTCGGGACGTCTGGTGTGCTAGGTACTTTCTCAGTATACAATTTCTTCTTAGATTTTTTCTCTGACTCACAGTAATTACCAAACTTCTTCTTAGCATCTGAACCGGTTAAGTACAACTCTTTATTGCGTTGCAAATCATATCTGATATTTTCTTTATCTTCATCGTCATCAAACTGTAACTTTTTTGATACACCCTCAAAGTTTTCATAATTTTGCGATATGGTTTTAAATAATTTTGGTATAGACTTCCATGTTTCTCCATAAAGATCGCTAAGTAACTTCTTCTGAGATTGTTGAATTTTCTTCAAAGAGCATTCTTCTTGTGACTCGTTTGCTATATCTCTGGGTGTGGAAGGCACGGTTTCGTACCTCGGTGTGGCACAAATGATACCTTGTGCCGGGGACCACCCCCCTATACTGGGCCTGGATTGTTTCGTACATGGCGATTTTTCTTCTATTGACTTGTTAAATGATACCTTTAATGTTTATTTTAAATATTTTAGCTGAACATCATTATTACATCATTATTTTATATTTTCTGTATTTATGTTTATTATTATTTTCTATTTAAAGTATTTGTTTAAGTTTAGGTTAATTGTATATATTATTTTGTAAATATCTACGATTATTATAATTAATAACGACTAATGATAATCTTCATTGTAAATTAAGAACAATAATTTGTTATTTCAATTCAACAATTATAAAGTAATTTGTTTATATGTAGCTTATTTCTATACAAATCGAAGCTTATTTTAGCACAATATGTAGTGATAAACATAGTAAAGAAAGAATCTAAAACATTAAATCTAAATCAATGTGAAAGATTGATGAGAACTTATGACTTACATTTCCATTCTTGCTCGGTTCTATATCCTTTAGCTTTATAGCTGGTAAGGAATCGTCAGATAAGTCACAGGAGTCATTTATTACAATCGGTGAAGATATTATTGGTGTCCTCTGGAAACATGGAAAAAACTTCGTAAAAAATATCCAACTGCTGGTCGTAAGACTTCCTGATTTTATAAATATAATAGTTAGTTGTTAATTACTAAATCACTTTAATATCTAAATGGAATAACTTAGCTGAAATTTGGCACACATACTAATCTAACTTTACACAGATTTTTATCATGTTGTTTTTTTGGAATGATCCTGTCCTTTTTGGCTTAATTCTAGTCTACACAGACGAAGTCGCAGGCTAATAATATTATAAATGTTATGTGTGTGTTTGTTACACATTAAAAAGCCTAACAGATGTGGATTAAAAATGGCTTAAAGGTAGACAGCAAGGATGATTACTATTATTTACTACTATTTTCTAGAAATTATAAAAATGGGAGCCGACAAATCTATCTGCGCAGCCTAAGTTCTTTATAACACAGCTTAGACTATTTATAGTAGGTACTTACATTTAATTTTTTAGGATAATCAGATTTTAATCTCTCAAATGATTCTTCCAGTAATATAACATCGGAACTGCGGTTTGCTTTCTTAGATTCATCCTCTTTTCTCCGATTTTTCTTGAGAGATAGCTTCAAGAAACCTGAAAGCAGCGGAGGAAGTTTTATAGCTACAAAATTTGAATTTTCGCTACACAACTAAAACTAATAAACAGTACTTACGATTTTTCTGAGAATTTTGCGTTTTTATTCTGTCCATTTTATTTATCACATTGGCCTATTTATTAAATAAAATTATAATATCTAAAAAATTAAGGAAAATTCAAACACCACACCAGCCGTTGCCTGTTTTAGATTTTGTAATTGTAAAACTTCTTGGCTTGACAGATGGATGTCACTGTCAACTGTCTGTCAGTTCAGTTGCTCAGCTGGCAGTTTACTGTGCTTTTACTATAATATGCCATCTCGTGGCGGCAGCTACAAATGTAGTCTTATAGAAAACTAGTTAGTCTACTAGCCACTAGATGGCAGTGACTTGCTTGAACATGCAATCTACTTGACCCACAAGATGTCACTTTATGAGTTTTAATAAAAAAGAAACTGTTTTTGTGGAAATAAAATTTTCCTCTTTTACGAGATCAGTTTTTGGTTCCCTGACAATTGTACAAAATTTAAGTTTTGGTTCGGAAAAGATTTATAAAGTACAAGCAATTTAAAAATACTACTTCATTATTATCAGTGCTACCTACTACTAAAACTCATTTATGATTCCTATCTATCTCATAATTAGATTTTCATTGTAATTTATGTAACAAACAACTAAAATCATTTTACCCGCCGCTTTAAGGGTTCGGATTGCTCGTTAGTGTAATTTGCTATCGGTTTAATGGTGTTAAAAGATGATTAAAAGAACCTTCACGGCGGTTGTGCCTTTCATTTTTATAGTTTACGCAAGCCACGCAAACCGTTTCGAGTTCAGCGATGCGCATGTAGGTCAGAGACATTACTTTTGAAATGAATGTACAGATGATGCGTGATTAGTAGTCTATTCTCACAATAATAGTATTCAGAGTCTAGTAGATATAGGTCTAAATTGATTGGTTGCAAAGATTGGCTGATAATGATAACCTACAAGTATAAGATGAAAACTAGGTAGCCACAGAGGTATGTGTCGGAAGAGTAATTCTTTTATGTCAACAGCACAAGCATAGCACACAAGCTATTTGAGTCAATGTCTCCAGTATTAGCTGATCGCTTCTTTCAAATAGCTATATATCGCGGGTTCAGCTTATAATATAAGCTAAGCTATTCTTATATTATTAGAATTGTAAGATGTTCTGTATTCCGGCGACCTCTGCGACATTACTCTGATTTTGTCGGCAATAATACTTTAAGTCAGCGAATCTGCTTCACAGGGTTCTTTATCTCGTTTTTATTTTTACAATAATAAAAATATAAACATGTTTGATCTACCCGAGTAAGCTATAAAAATAAATGTACTCTCGGCGTAAACCGTAAAGAACAAGTAGAGGCCATTTTTTGACGACCATTAGAAGTAGGGTTCAGTATGAAAATCCAAACTTAAACAAAACTAGGTACGATAGAAAAACGAAAGAAATAGTTAAAAATTGCATATCGAAATCATGATTGATTTATGATGTCTCCCAGACGTTAAGGAATAAAACTTCGTCTTTTTAGTCGCCTTGATAGTCGCAGCGCAACCTAGGACGTCCACCCACAGGATGAACAGACGATCTGGTAAAGGTTGCAGGAAGCCACTGGATACAGGCCGATTCCAACCGGCTAATCTGGAAGGCTTTTGTTCAGCAGTGGACGTTCTGTGGCTGAAATGATATCAGCATCATTAGTTTTTTTTTAAAGATGAATATTATGCCTTACAATCACAAAAACACTTGTTGTCGTACCAATTGAGCTATCAAAAAACAAAGTTAAGTAAAATAAAATGAATAACTACTGGTGATTTAGTAGTACCTAGTACCTACCTACCTACCTACTGGTGATACCCTACCTAATTGGGGCAAGGTGGATAAGGTTAAGGAATGGATGAAAAGCATCTGTCATTTAGTATATATTAGTGCTTTCACTTATTTATTATTTTTTTTATTATTATTAGAGTATTTTTTTCACAAAATTAGTTTGAGATGCATTGTAATTTTACAATAAATATTAAATAAACACCCTAACTAGCACCAAAACTATTAAAATCATAACAATGTATTATTCAATAAAGTTTAATAACAGTTCTTTGCTTACATAAATTCTTCATCCATCTCCTTGACCCAAATATAAAGGTGAGGTGTGGTAGATCTTTAGACTTCTACTTGACACATTTTTCTAGGAAATACTGTATACTCTGTTTTATTTTAACTTTACTTCCTTAACGCTAAAAATTTGATAAAATTATAAGCAACTTTTTTGGTTCTAGTTACGTACCCCTAAAACAACACAATGAGTTGAGTAACACCGGGAAACAATATTTGTAGTTGAATAAATTTGAATTTATAAATGTTATTTTGTTTCGTAAAAGTCATATCTACAAGATTTTACAAACGACTAATTAAAAAGAGGTTTATTTTTACTTTTATTACTTAGAGTTATGAATAATGAGTAACTTCTTATAACTTTAATGCTAAAACAGAAATCTCCATTCATTACTATGTTTACACTACTTTCACTTATTTAATAACGTGGATATGATGAATTAATTAATTATTACTTCAAATGATGATCATTTCAGCAATAGCCCTTTCGCGCACAAGGTGGGTAGACGACCTAGTACAGATTGGAGAAAGCCGCTGGGTTGGATGCAGGATTGCAGGTCCCTTCCATCCGGCCAATCTGGAAGTTATTTGGGGGAGGCCTATCTTCAGCGGTGGACGTCCTATGGATAATCTCTTCTGGATACTGCACAATTAATTTATAAATTATAATAATAATAATAATAATTAATATTATTATAAATCGATTTCTCCAGGATGAACCCGCCATTTCTACCGATCAATTACAAACTAATTGAGACCATTTACTTTGCAATGCCCGTAAATGTTTTTATTTTATACAAGCCTTTGAGCTGAGAAAAACAAAAGGAATAACAATAATAATAATAGTATTACCTGCAATTAATACAAGCGAAGCCTTGATAAGTCACTGCTAATTTTAAATGTAATGCCTATCGAAAAATACCAAATTAGATTTTTACTCACAAATACGAGCAGTATTTGATAAAATCGTTGTGTCCAATCTGTGTCTGGTGTCCATAAATTTTCTTCTTTTTCCTGCTATTCTCAATTGTCTCCAACAAAGTCCTCCTGTCGTCAATCAAATTTTAAAATTTTACTATAGAAGGAAGAATGGATGCTACATACACCAGATAAAGGAGAAGCTGAACGTCGTGTCGTATCAGGATCTGAAAAGAGGCGGAATTTAGAGAGAGATGGAAAAGCCTCCACCGACAAGGAGCAAAACTCTTATATAGGATGATAGATTTATTTATTATGAGTTTTCGCAGCTAGCACGAAATTGCTATCCTTAAGGTTTCTCATGTATTACGTAATATTTTTATTTAGGTATTTATAAGCGCTAGACAACACACCAAACGTCGGTCTCGAAGTAAAGAATGCCATCCTTGTCCTACGAGGTGCCAGATAATGAATTTGTCAGAAACGTGACCCGGCACACCCAGATACGAGCCAATTTAGAGCAGTTCATTTTCTGAGTTAATCCTAACCGGGTTTTAAACCTGGGATCTTTTGCGTTTAAGGTAAACCATCGTGCCACTACGCCAATTTGGGTCATCTCTATTCTTAACGCAAACACTTTTAGCGACAGGTTTCTATTCGTGAAACCTTACATTTCTTGTACTATTAGTGTTTCATGCTTCCGTAAAGCAGAAAAAGTACCTATGTATTTTACGGCTTCTAAGAAGTTTTATAAGTGATAAGTACTTTAGTAAAAAAAAAGTGGTGTGTTACATATTAATTTTTATTACACCTGATTAAATAAGTATTTTTATGAGTAACTGAAGTCTACACTAGACTATAAGCATTTAATTTTGCCACCATAACAGATTATCTAGTTACTCATACTGCAAAAAGCATTTTCGTTCGCATTTTCCACAACTACCTCATTGACCCTGGTAGAAGTTATTATTAGACCAAACGTAGACGACGTCTACGAAGCAACCCTTGCCCTTAACCCTCACACATGCGCAGTAGCGAAAACGCGACCTAAAATGGCGTCTAAGTATTTCACAAATAATATAACTCGTGAAGCTGAAAAATGCTGGCGTTTGAACTATGTTTTTATTCAAAAAGTGTCTTTTGATTCAGCGGAATCTGAATCCACACAGTCCATTTTAGTTAGAGCTGCGTTTAAGTGGCCTACACATGCGCGCAAAGGTCGTGACAGATCGGACTCAGCTGTTTTCAAAAATCGAATGCATGCCGAAAATCTTTCGGCAGTTTGACGTCAGCTTCTTTACAGAACGCACGGATTCACCATTTTCGACCATGTAATGGTGAGTGCGTAACATTCGGTGAAATGTAACGAATAGTGAATAGTGACTTAGATTGTATGGCGTAGTGTTTTTTTTTAAAGGTGGAATGCGAACAATGTGCTTTCTAGAAACCAGTGATAGTGGATGTTGTGTGTAGTTTTTTTTAAATATTTTTGCACATAAATTGGCTTTTTTATGTTATTAGAAAATTTTAGGCATTACAAAAACACAGTGACTGCAAACTTTACAACAAAATCGATAGTGCGCAACCTTTTAAGGATTATACCACGTGGTCTACAGATAATCATTTCAGTCAGTTGGGCAATTCAATGCATTTTTTTGCAATATTTCTTCATTATAATTTATTCACGATTTACGTTACAATTATAATGGATATAATTTGTACTTTGCACATTTTATGAGGCACGAACGTGGCAATTTTACTATCGGACACATTGCAGCAATTAGTAGCACTTTCAAAAATATAAACTTTTCCAAAATCTAGTGTTATTATGTATTTAAATTATTATTAAACTATCATTCCTTCTCTATCAATATACAGTTTTGAAAGTGGCACTAACTTGCTCACCACGGTCAAAGAAGGTTGTAGGTATGCGAGAAATAATTATCTCACTAATATTATAGATGTGTAAGTTTTTACATTAGGATATTTGTTATCCAACTGAACCGAACTAGCTGAAATTGGATGCCTTAAAGAAAAATTAACATTGCCCACATTTCTTTTTATATTATACTCATCAGGTCCCCTTGTCATATCCATCAAAATATTTAATAAACTTCCAGATTCAATAAAAAATATAAATACAAAGAAACAATCTTTGCAAACAAAATAAAATAACTTTTAATCGGTAAACACGACTACACTTTACAAGAATATTTAAATGATAAATTATGAAAACTTAAAAAAAAAACATTGAAACCCAATGATGACCCCGATATACAGGCCCCATAATGATCTCTTAGCTTTAAGCATAATAATATGGATATTGTATCACCTATAAACATACATTATGGTTGCAAATAAAGGTTTGAATTTGAATTTGGATAGGAAACATACATCCTTACGTACAAATTATGTTATAGTATAGATGTTGATCTAGCTAAACACATAATATTTGATTGATTACTCAATTCTTCTCCTAGACTAAATAAGTCTACACACTACGCAGAGAAACATACATCCTTACGTACAAATTATGTTATAGTATAGATGTTGATCTAGCTAAACACATAATATTTGATTGATTACTCAATTCTTCTCCTAGACTAAATAAGTCTACACACTACGCAGAGAAACATACATCCTTACGTACAAATTATGTTATAGTATAGATGTTGATCTAGCTAAACACATAATATTTGATTGATTACTCAATTCTTCTCCTAGACTAAATAAGTCTACACACTACGCAGACTAAGTCACCGGCAAAAACTAGTTTTTTTAAAAGTAAAAAGTTATTTTTATGATAATTATCGTAAGTAGTTTAAGCTTTAAAAAACAGTCGTTTTGTTTGGATTGGTACCACCTTTTAAATCACCGACGCGCCCACAAAACCTCTCTGTTTCGCATAATGGTCGACTGGTCGAGAATGCCTCATGGCATTAAGTCCACCTTTTGTATGATTTTTTAAATCTGTGCAATAAAGTCTGAATAAATAAATAAATAACATTAAGGCAGATTTTGAATAAAAGAGGTTTCCTATTCTAATAAAGATTTATTTATCAATAAGTTTAATCCACCCACGTGCAACTAGAAACTGATAAAATTCTCAAGTTTTCAAAGAAAGAAAATAAATAAAGTTACTAAGTACTTAGGAATGTAGGCAGAAAGATAATGCTTAGTGCAAATCTAAATATACCATTTTAATAAGCCATGCCAAGCGTCTTACTCACAAAATCGAATTATTTAATTAGGTAATACAGATTACATAAAATGACGAGAAACTGTTTTTAAAACTACTGTCATGGCGTTATGTCTCATCTTTATTTTTAAATTTGCATTAATTAAGATTAGTTTAAATTTAACTTTTAAAATAGTTAAATTTTGTTTTAAGATCTTAACATACCGTTTTAGCGCCATCTAGTATGGAGTAGAACAACATATAGGAAAAATGGGGCCATAGATGGTATCACATGCAAAAACCTTATTATTTATTACCGTTATTAGGTACTTTTCTAATATAAGTAGCCGAAATACAACAGCATGTTTCTATGCAGATGTCAATAAAACAAGTATTAGTAGGTAACCTTTAATTTCTTCTAAAAATAATATTGTAGGTAAGTAGGTATCTAAACAATAATAAAACAGAATATTGAATAACATACCTGTATAAATTAATTTTAAAGTTTATGCAGTTTCTCAAAGTGACACCATTCAATTTTATGTCTTTCTTAGTAAAAATCTTTCATGGTTCTTAGAAATAGCATTAAATTAGAAATAAATTGTTTCATTAAAGGCATACCTACTAATGTAGTCTTAACTTTACTTATTAAGTTAAAAGTATTAGTAATGACAGTAATATAATGTAATATATATTATATTATATTAAATGACAGTCAATAATTATTTCAGATTGCAGTACTTACTTACATTTTACTCGTATTTATTATTGAATATTATTATGTGACGTGTAGGTCGCATAATGTAGATTTTACACAATATTAATAAGTAATAAAAAAACAAAAGTAGATTTTCACGACATACAATTCAAAAAAACAAATAAATGAAATCTAAAAGATTGGCAGCGGTGGGATTCGAACCCACGCCTCCGAAGAGACTGGTGCCTTAAACCAGCGCCTTAGACCGCTCGGCCACGCTACCACTTGCCATGCGAGTCGAAATTATGGAAGAGCTACTAAATATATTTATTACTATTTTTAGGGTTAGCGCTCGTCCATTCATTTAAATATTTCGGATTGTGGGTCCATTGTGCACGAATTAGAATAAAAATTGAATTAATTTAATCTGTTTCTGTTTAGCCTAATGCCACAAGACATGAAGTCCACATATAAAAGTGTTTTTCAAATCTGTACAAAAAACAAAAGGATTTTATCATTATTTTTGAAGTACGAAGATGTTTGTGATAAATGTCACTAAATATGATCGGATTGATCACCCATCCATTCACAACCGTGGCATGGGTTGCTTATCTTTGAATAAATAACACAACCGAAGCGCTGCCGCTACTGAGTTACAACAAGCACCTCATAAAATATAAATTAGTCGGGATAGTTATTTACACCATCTATAAATTAAGAACGGCTGAACCGATTTGTATGATCTGTGATTTGTTGGATTCGTATCCATCTCGAATAGCAGAATAACTGTAAAAACTTTAGAAAAATTTGTCAAAAAATAAAAATGAAGAGGCGGTAGGTACGACGAAGCTCGTCGGGACAGCTAGTACTAATAAATTAAATATTTTAGAATGTATAATTTCACCAAATATTGAAGTGCTGATAAACTCAAACAGTACATTATATGTAGTCTTTTAAAATATATTGGACAACATCACACACATTGCTCTGATCCTACGATAAGTAGCTTAAGCACTTGTGTTACAGAAATCAGAAACAACGACGGTACCACAACACCCAGACCCGAGACAATATAGAAAAATTATTTTTACTCGTCTACCCCATCGATTATATTATCGGTTCTACGGCAAATGTAACCAGCCCACTGCCACTTCAGTTTGCTTGTTCTTATAGCTATATCATGACATGACAAGTGGATACTGCAATTTTTTTTTATTTTTTTTATTAGGTTCACTTGTATGTTACCAACTAATCAGCTAACTACTAACTCTATAAATCTTGGAAGTCGCTTTTTTACCTACTTCTGACTTTCGTATCGTATATTGATTACAATACAATAAATAGATACCATCAAGCCACAACACCTAGACCGGAGTCAATATAGAAAACTTATTTTTCTACATTGACTGACCGGGAATCGAACCCGGGACCTCAGAGATAGCGACACCAAGTCCGGTATACTCACCTCTCGGCTACGGAGGTCGTCAAATGTTATATATAATATAGTACATAAGTAAGTACGTTTTACGAATCCACTTAAAAGATTATCGTATCTCGCATTAACATTTAGTTAAGTAATGACCTATTTTTAATCTCAGAAATCCATGTCAGGGCAATTATGATAAGCGACATTTCTCTCAAGATTGAGGTTGAGCAAATAGGCCATTATTTATTCCATTATTACTAGGTAATGGATAATAATTTCAACGATAATAAGTAAATAAGGATAGTAAAAAAGGGGTTCCCAATTCAGAAACCCTTCGAAAAGAATTGACAACCGGTAAGTGACGTCACACTAATGTTATTAGGATTTAACATTAGGTTAAATCATAATATGATTTAATCGGATTTTTCCGCTCGACAAATTGTTATAAATCCTAGGTTAAATTATATAAGGTGCTTCATAAATATCTGCAACGGCTGAAATGGGTAAAATTATAGCTTATATAGATTACGATAGTGAAGGCACTATCGTCGGCATCGGCATCGGTAATTATTAATTAATTATTTGCGAAAAGACAGTAAATAAATGGTTACTTGCATCAATTTGCATAACACACTTCGTCATCCGCCCTTGACACTGCGCGGGAGCGGTATAATGTGAAACGTTACCATTTTTGGACAGATGTGGACGGTTTGAGACAGAATAAAGCCTAATCTTTACTTGATATATTTTTTTTATTAAAAAATTCATGATGTTCTGGAAATAAAATTTCTTTACTATCGTAATCTATATAAGTAATACTTTTTCCCATTTCAGCCGTTGCAGATATTTATGAAGCACCTTTTATAGTGACGTGCTTTTCCGCTCGACAAATTGTTATCAAATGGTTCTGAATCGGGGCCTTGACCAGATAGCTCGACAGTGCATTCCCTTAAATCCATACATTTGAGCACCTCCGTAGCCGAGAGGAGAGCGTACGTGATACGTGAAAAGAATAGCCGAGGACGGGCTCAGTGGCGTGCATTGGAAGAGGCCTATGGCCAGAAGTGGACTGACGTGGGCTGATTATGATGATGTCATGATGACAAAACTAGTTATTTTTCGGTTGCCTTGCGAGAGAACGATCTCTGAGGTTCCAGGTTCGATTTCCGGTCGGTCAATGTAGAAAAATAACTTTTCTATATTGATTCCGGTCTAGGTGTTGTGGTACTGTCGTTGTTTCTGATATCTTTAACAAATGTGCTTTGACTACTTACCATAGGATCAGAGCAATGTATGTGATGTTGTCCAATAATAAAAAAAAAGACGGACTGTATGGGAATGTACTGTAGTTAGTAGGTACGAAGTTCATCAAGCAATACTAGATAAGTATTTCATGATGCAGAGCGCATAGATGAAAAGGTAGATAGATAAATAGATAGATAGATAGACACTTTATTGCACAAAAACATTAAAGGTTATTACAAACAAGACACAGTTATGTACAATCAGGTGGCCTTATCGCCAAAAGCGAACTCTTCCAGACAACATTTGGGCAGAGGAAATGAAGTTGTAATAGGTACAGGTACTAGTATATCTTTGTGCGAACCCGACTCTAATTGAGTATTTTTTATTTCCTACTATCTGTAAAAATTGAAAATCGAAAAAAATTGCGAAAACCCACGCAGGCGAAGCCGCGTTATTCTGTTATTCGGGGCGGAGACAATCTAACAAATCAAAGAACATAAAAATCGTGAGAAAAATCTTGTGATAAATGTCACTAAATATGGTCGTAATCTTCACCCATCCACCCACAACCGCAGCGTGGGTTGCTTATCTTTGAATAACACTACCAATTACCAAAATGCCAAAAACCTAAAAGCCGACTTTGTTTTATTAAAAGAGAAGATTGTGATTACTTTGGAGTTTGCACTATCTTTATGCACACTAAAATAATTACAACTGTCTCGTCAAAATATTATTTTACTCTGTATTGCTAGGTAAATCCCTACTCATGGTCCGTCACTCAGCGCGTTTTCCTTAAGCAGCGTGCGCCTGCTCAGAATACGAAAGCATAGTCAGGGGAAAAACTGATAAAATGGTAAACCCTCTTAGATCATGAAGGAAATCGTATGCAAACTCGATTATTTTGCGGTTTGCAAGGCAACATTTAATATTGCAGTTCTCAGTGAGTAACCTAATCTTGGTTTTATCCGCGTATTTAGTGCATAGGTGATGAAAATGGGGGTGGAAAGATGCTGGGGCACACGTCACACGATTACGAAGGAATCATCGAGGAGGAGGTACGAGTCTCTCGGTCGTGAACTTTCTGTCCGTAGATTTCATTGCATATTTTTACATCGTCTTTCGTCGTGTGCAAGCTCTGAGTGCATTGAAAAGGCGACTGTAAAAATCAAATTAATAACACTTAGGGCCTCTTTCGCCACTTGCTGATAAGTTCCAGAGAACCTATCTGGATTTTTTTTGACAGCTAATTGTATGGTCGGTCAAAACAAGTGCCAGATAGGTTATCCAGAACATATCAGAAGGTGGTGAAAGTGGCCCTTAGAATATATTAACCTTCATCATAATCAGCCCACATCTTTCCACTGCTGGACATAGGCCTCTCCGAATTCACGCAACTAAGCCCGATCCTCAGCTATTCTTTTCCATCTGCCAACAGCCTTGCGTAATATCGTCGCTCCTTGACGGATCACGGAGGGCGCACCACGCTGCGCTTGCCTAGTAACTATTTCCATTCAGAAACACGCCTACCCCATCGGTTATCGGTTCTACGGCAAATATGATCAGCCCACTGCCATTTCAGTTTGCGTATTCTTTGAGCTATATCGATAACTTTAGTTTTCTGTCTCCGTTTAGTTAGTTTACAATAACCTAAGCCCGATTAAATGTGTTTCTTCTCCTATTCCACAGTTCATCAGTGGTTTAGGATCGTAATTCCGTCTATTCAGTTGCCTCGATGATGAGCTGTCTTTAGTCATCGCAGTCCTGCGCCGGTCTAAAGGCATTGTGGAAAGCCTGGAGCTTACCCTATAGAGTAGAAATGTCATGTGATTTGTACGACAAAAATTTCGCCATTTTTAAACCTGTTTAACTGTGCTGTTTTTGTATGGGCGAGCGTTGACAGGAGCTGTCATTTCATACTAAATGAAAGTGAAAAATCACTTACTAGTTTCGGAGAAAGATGGTTGTATTGCTGCTCTATAGGGTAGGTATGTACCACCGTTATAATCTTCGGCCGCTTGGTCTTTTGTCGTATCGTTTCCCGATGAGGATAGTATTTTCGAGGTGCTCACGCACGGTGCCTCAAGTATCAAAGTAGTAGATACCTACCTCTTAGGGACGATTGCAAGGCGTTCTTTGATCCTTAATCGAATTAGGCCCAAGGTACTGTTACACCCTGTAGCTGTAAGCATAATTGCTGAGCAGACATGTCTGGCGCTGCATCAGCATTTTAGTCAGAATCCGCTCGCCCGCTTCCCGGGCTCGCCAGTCTCTTCCTACCACTCGCGCGTGACGGCTGCCATTCCTTAATAATTAATTAATTGTTTTATTCATTATTCCAGTTTAATTAAATTTCCTTTTTTAAAAACCTTGAAAAGGGGCCCGGTCTAACATTGGTGGCAGCTCAAGGGATTTAAATTCCGTAAATCCTCGGTAAACGTCTCCAACCCATAACCAAAGTGAAACTTATCCAAAAGTGACTATTTCAAAAAAAAAAAAAAACGTGAACTTAGTGAACTGTGTCCGCGCCCCGCTAAAATATCACTGTTTCTCTGTGTCACTGTGCCCGTAAACTGTCTTAATACCATTCTACATCGTCGTCACCGCTTCACTGTATCCTGAAAGGAAGAAGACTCACCATCACCGCTGTATCTTCATTACTATATCCACTGTGTCCTGAAAAAGAAGAATCTTACAACTGTATCCTGATTATCATCCCCTCTGCATCCTGAAAGAAAAGAAAACTCGCCGCTGTATCTCGTCCCGACTATCTCCACTGCATCCCGAAAATTAATCCAGTTCAACATCATCGAGCCGAACTTAATTCCAACTCGCTATCGCCGTGCACCGTGTATCGCCGAGTCCGAGACGCTCCTTATCGCTCCGGAATGCCATTGCCACTTCCCGTCGCCGCGCTCGCCGTCTACGCAACATTGTTACAGTGAGTCTGGTCTTTGTTATTCGCTCTGTATAAACAATTACTTACAAGAATCCAATTATTCATTTCCCGTGCATAAATTATTGGTGTTAAACTTTTAAGCATTATAGAATTATTTTTGTGTGTGTTCTAAACTAATTAATCAAAATGTCAACGGACTCCAAGGTGCCTAAAGAATCTCTTACAATCCCTGCGGATCTTGATCTGCCAATATCGGAGGACGAAAGAGCCCCAAGCCCAGTCGTGGACGTAGAAAAGAAAAAAACAAAGAAACCTCAAACATGTTCAGCCACTGCACTGAATCTTGACCTAAATATACTGTTAAAATTCATCAAACCTTACGACGGAAGTAGGGAAACTCTGAATTCATTTCTAATTAATTGCAATAATGCGTACAACCTGGCAACTGAAATTCAAAAACACGTTGTTTTTAAATACATACTATGTCAACTCCACGGAAAAGCGGAGGTCGCGTGCTCTATAAAAGAATTTAATAATTGGGAACAATTAAAGGACTTTTTAAAAACACAATTCAGTGAGCGTAAGCACTACGCGCACCTACTCATGGACTTGCAAGAAAGCAAACAAGGGCCCAACGAAAACGTTAGCCAATATTCTTTGCGGGTGGAAACCTGCCTATCTCAATTACTCACCGAAATCTCTCTGTCAAACACGAAAGTTAGGGAACTCCCTGGCAGAACGGCTGCCATGGAGGACCTAGCTCTTCACCATTTCGTTATGGGGCTTTACCCTAGGATATCAAATATAGTCCGATGCAGGTCTCCTAAATCGCTAAACGAGGCTGTCAACCTCGCCGTATCCGAAGAAAGGATACAACAAACCCTTAATAAAAAACCATTTCCCACAGAACGACCCAATACATCTAACAATCGGTTCGCGCGACCAAGGCCATTTCCAAATAACTCACAAGGTCCAAACCAACCCTCGTCCTATCAAACTGCTAATACTAACCCGGCTTTGACCTGCCGATACTGCAAGTTCCCCGGCCACAGTATCGAAAACTGTAGGAAACGGGAATACAACAACAAGCTCCGTAATCAAAAGATTCCACTTCCTTCCAATTCTAACTACCAACCCCGCAGGGTCAACTTCACTCAAGACCAGTCGGAAGATGAGGGCCATGATGAGGTCGACCTTGATCCTTCCAATACCGATTTAAACGAGTAATGGGCTCCCGGCGGTGTCCCGCGAGTCCAACGCCTCATACTATACCATTTCCATATCAAAAGACACCTACCAAATCCACTGTATCTGCCAAATCCGCTGTATCTGCTATATCCACTGTACCTGCCAAATCCACTGTATCTGCTAAATCCACTGTATCTGCCAAATCCACTGTACCTGCCAAATCCACTGTATCTGCCAAATCTACTGTACCTGCCAAATCCACTGTATCTACCAAATCCACTGTATCTGCCAAATCCACTGTATCTACTAAATCCACTGTATCTACCAAATCCACTGTATCTGCTAAATCCACTGTATCTGCCAAATCCACTGTACCTGCCAAATCCACTGTATCTGCCAAATCTACTGTACCTGCCAAATCCACTGTATCTACCAAATCCACTGCATCTACCAAATCCACTGTATCTGCTAAATCCACTGTACCTACTAAATCCACTGTATCTGCCAAATCCCCTGTATCCACTACATCCGAGGGATGTACAAATTATACTAAATCCACAAAAACTACAAAATCTAATACATCAAAATCTCATTTGCCATCTCCAAAAATAAATAAAGAATCACAAATCTATGAAATATCTTTCGACCCCTCAAAGAAATCGTTGCCACATGTCGTAATAAATACCACAACTTCTGAAATACCCCTGTCCCTTCTAGTGGACACAGGCTCCTCAATTAGTCTTCTAAAAGAATCAGTAATCAACTCCAACACTCCGCTACGTAAAGAAACGCTTAAATTAAAAGGATTTAATTCCACTGATGATTCCGTCCCAACATTGGGCTCTCTCGATTTGTTTATGTACATAAATGATAAATACAAAGACTCTATCAAACACAAATTCCACGTAGTTGGAAACATCGATTTTCCCTACGATGGCATTGTAGGCAACGACCTTCTCAGCAAATTTCAAGGCAGTATCAACTTTACGCAAGAAACCCTAAAACTCGGGAAACACAATCTGAAATTGTTCTTCACAGATCCCTACTATATCATTCCAGCACGTACCGAGAAGGTAATAGAATGCTCGGTTTCCAACCCTAACCTCGAAGAAGGCCTCATACTAGATCAAAATCCATCCGATAACCTTCTAATTGCAAATTGTCTCGTTCAAGTTAAAGAAAACAAAAGAATTAACCTTACAGTTGTTAACACCTCTGAATCATCACTAACCCTGAAAACAAATCTTAATCTAAAACTTACTCCTGTTAGTGCTATTTCTCAACATTGTGATTCTGACTCAATTCCTATTAACCATATTAATCATACTAATTCCGCTGAACGAACTCAACAAGTCCTAAGCATGCTACGAATAGATCATTTAAATAGTGAAGAAGCTGACGCTCTTCTACAACTCTGCTCCGACTACTCCGATATCTTCCACCTCCCTAACGAAAAGCTCTCTTTTACTAACGCCATCAAACACGACATAAAAACTACATCCGAAGTCCCAATTCATACTAAATCATACAGATTCCCCGAAATCCACAAAAAAGAAGTCGACAAACAAGTAAACCAAATGCTTCAACAAGAAATTATAGAACCCTCTGTATCTCCTTGGTCCTCACCAATATGGGTTGTACCTAAAAAACTCGACGCATCAGGTGAACAAAAATGGCGCATTGTCATCGACTACCGAAAGTTAAACGACATCACTATAGGCGACACCTATCCCATTCCACAAATCACAGAAATACTAGATCAACTCGGAAACAGCAAATATTTCTCAACCCTGGACTTAGCTTCCGGATTCCATCAAATTCCAGTAAATAATCCCGAGAAAACAGCTTTCAATGTGCCTCAAGGACACTTCCAATTCACCCGCATGCCGTTCGGGTTGAAAAACGCACCCTCTACATTTCAAAGGCTGATGAACACAGCTCTAACTGGCCTACAAGGCATTCGCTGCTTCGTATATCTCGACGATATCGTCACATACTCGTTTGATCTGGTTTCCCAAATCCAAAACCTAGCGGAAGTATTCCAAAGACTTCGTGAATTTAACCTCAAATTACAACCTGACAAATGCGAATTCCTAAGACGTGAAGTCGCCTACCTTGGTCACATAATTACGACCGAGGGAGTCAAGCCTAATCCCGACAAAATCAAAGCAGTCATCGAATTTCCAACTCCATGTTCCCCTAAAGATATAAAATCGTTCCTTGGACTCGTCTCCTACTACCGCCGATTTATCCCTGATTTCTCCAAAATTGCTAAACCACTTACCTCATTACTCAAAAAAGATACTCCATTCAATTGGGAAAATCAACAACAAGTAGCTTTTGATTTTTTGAAACAAAAACTTACCACTGCTCCAGTCCTTTGCTATCCCGACTTTTCTCAACCATTCATTCTCACATGCGATGCTTCTAATCATGCCATAGGCGCCGTTCTATCCCAGGGTCCCGTCGGTAAAGACCGACCTATTGCATATGCGTCACGTACCCTCAATAAAAGTGAAACCAACTATAGCACAACCGAAAAAGAACTTCTGGCAATACTCTTTGGCTGCAAAACATTCCGACCATACCTATATGGAAGGAAATTCCAAATTATAACTGATCACAGACCACTCAAGTGGCTATTCAATCACAAGGACCCAAGCAGCAAAATGCAACGCTGGCGTCTAAAACTCGAGGAATTCGAGTACGAAATCATCTACCGCAAGGGTAAACTCAATTCAGCAGCTGACGCTCTCTCTCGCCATCCAGTTAACCCTATAATTCCTACAGACCCACTGGATCAATCTGAAAATACCAGTAATCCTAATCCAGTACAAAATCCAAATCCAAGAACTCCATCTAGCAACGAACAATTACCATTCAGTCCCCTTACACTGGAGGACCTGAACGTACAACTTCCCACTGTTTCTGACAACGATGGTGACAGCATGCCGTCGATTGACATGCTGGATGACGACCACGAAATCATATTTCCATACAACACTGAATCTACTAACCCAACAAAATCCACTGAATCTACTAATCCAATACCTTCTATTTCCAATGAACCTTTACCTTCCACGAGTAAAGACACATTTATAAATCCAAACCCTGAAAATCAAGAATACTTACCTTTGTTGCAACCCTTCACTGAATCTCCTGATATACAAAATCTACTAAATACCCCTCCTAATCCTGAAACACAAGAAACCTTACCTTTACAACATCCTCCGCTGGATCCGCTCATACAAAACCCTGAAACATCAGAAACACGGAATCATCCGTTTAACTTATCATCGCAATCCCCAACTGATAATTCCGATCATACTTCTCTCAGCGATGACTACTCCAGATTCCATAGAGAAATTAACAACAAAAACAAGAACTTCAACACTAGAATCCTCGAACACAACCAATCTCTTTTAAAAACCCATTGCAAAACCATTCTTATTCCCACATCCATGGATTTAGACGAATCCAATGTATACATTCCCGAAATCGTAGAAAACCTCACTGAACCTAACGAATTCCTTCAAAAAGAAAGACAACTCTATTCATTCGACAAGGTTCCTGAAAGTAATAACAAATCTATTTACCTCATTTTCACAAAAGTCCATCACTTTGAAGACTGCACCTATCCTGAAATATTCTTAACTTTGAAAACCATAAGAAACCACATCATTTCAACCGAAAACGAAATCAATGAAATTGCTATATCTGATTTTAAAAATCCTTTCGAAAAACATTTCTTTGCTAAAATATATAACATACTAGTTTATCTTTTCCACGATACAAATATTACAGTAAACATATATCATAACAATATCACATATCCAAACCTCAATGAAATTAAGAAAATCCTGAAAGAAAACCACGATCTCCCAATTGCAGGCCACCTTGGCTGCAATCGAATGCTAAATAGAATTCAAGAACGTTATTACTGGAAAGGTATGAAAACTGATGTCGAAACCTACATAAAAAATTGCACCTCCTGTCAGGAGAACAAAGCCCTTAGAAGAATTAATAAGGCACCCATGCAAATCACTACCACTTCTACTAGTCCATTCCAAAGAATCGCCCTGGATATTGTCGGTCCACTCCCTGAATCGGGTCCTGCCAAACTCAAATACATCCTAACTATGCAAGACGACCTTACTAAATTCTCTATAGCTTATCCCTTACGCAGTGCTACGTCAGAAGAAACCACCGACTGTCTCGTTCATTTTATTTCCTTATTTGGAATTCCAAAATCCATCCTTACCGACCAGGGGACAAACTTTACTGCTGATCTCTTCAAGAAAACGTGCGACTTCTTAAAAATCAAACAAATATGGTCCACTCCGTATCACCCACAAACCCAAGGGGCACTGGAAAGAAGCCATTCAACCCTCAAAGAATATTTAAAATCCTACGTAAACGAGAACCAGGATGACTGGCCTCGCTACGTTTATACTGCCATTTTGGCCTACAATTCCGCCGTTCACAGTACCACGAACTTTACTCCTTACGAACTCCTGTTCGGGCATAAAACTTTCATCCCTGACTCCGTCCATAGCCAAGACCTCACTACATACCCCGATTACGTTCGGATGCTCCAACATAGACTCAAATTGTCCTGGGAACGGGCTGTCGAAAATGTACAAAAATCCAAAGAAAGATCCAAAGCTTATTATGATAACAGAACTCGTCCAGTCCAATACAAAGTAGGTGACTTTGTATATTTAAAAAACCACCTAAGGCTACGTAAAGCTCTATCGCCCATATGGAAAGGGCCATACAAGGTCATTGCTATTCACGGCAACAATACATTAACTCTGTTAATAAATCGACGCCATGTCAGACACCACTATGATGAGGTGAAACTAGCTGGCGTTTTTCCTAGTTCTACTTAGATAAGTTAATTAAGATTTCTTTCATGTTAATTCTAGAACATTTATTAGATAGGTTGGTAATAATAACAAGGCTTAAATTTATTCAGCATCACTTTTATTAAATTGTTTTATTTTCAGTGCGTCGGCTTCCGCAACGCCAAGTTTCATAAAACCAATCCCATCAAGTTCAGGCATTTACTTTGATTATATTGGAAAAGCTAGAATTATAAATGGCCAATTAAGTATATTAATTCCCGTAGATATTGCTTATATTAGACCACATCTACAAAACGTTAACTTATTATTAGACAAAGTAAAATATATATGCGAACAAATTAAATCGATTGACAATTCAGAGTGTCATAATGTCCTCCAACCCTTTATTGTCCGCTTTAAGAACATCATAAAGGAATACTCGTCAATAACTCACCTCATAGATAGTAGACTCAAACGCAACGCATGGATTGGTGGTATAGGTTCCGTCATGAAACAAATCTTCGGCACTTTGGACGAAGATGACGCCATCAAATACGAAACAGCTATTAACCATGTACAGGATAACCAAAAGAGATTAGCTTCCTTAATGAAAGAACATATATTGATCACTAAATCTGCCTTAACACGGTTTAATGAAACTTTTAATAAGGTTAAAATTAACGAAGATAATCTCAACTCAGCTATCAACAAGCTCTCATTTAAACTCAAAAATATAACTGAGACTACAAATAGTCTACTAATAACCTCAGAAATAAACACGATGTTTACCAACTTAGAATCATCCCTTCTGGTTTTATCTTTCCAAATTGAAGATATTACCAGCTCAATTCTTTTTAGCAGTGTTAATGTTATTCATCCATCTATTATAACTCCACAACAACTTTACAGAGAGCTTGCCGATAACTACAGACACTTACCAAATGATTTAGAACTTGCTGTAGACTTAGATATAAGTTTAATCCATGTTATTATGAATATAGGTAAATTAGTTAGTTATTATATTAATGATAAGATTATGTATGTGTTACAAATACCTCTAGTAAGTAAACGCCAATTTTACTTGTATAATATTGTTCCGCTACCTATTCCCCATAATGCAACAAGACCAGACTCATTCAGCGTAATAATCCCCAATTACAAATACATTGTAATTACAAAAGACAAATTATATTACAGCAACCTGGACTCCCTAGAAAAGTGTAAAAATACCAACGACCAAAATTATATCTGCGAAATAGTGAATGTGCTCCCCACAAGTGATAACCCCAATTGTGAAAGTGAACTTTTGTCAAAAGTGATAATAAACCTCCCTAATCAGTGCAGAACGGAATTTATTCGTGGTAACTTAGATATTTGGAAACCACTCCGCAATAACAAGTGGATATTTATTCAATCCACTTCAAGCAAATTATCCATAGATTGTATAAGTTCGGAATTATTAGAAATAAACATTTTAGGCACAGGAATTATAGAGATTCCACCATTTTGTAAAGCTTATTGTAAAGAAACCCTACTTTTGCCTAAACATACTGTCTTAAATATTAGTTTACCTTCCACAAATTTAGATTTTAACTTAATTAATGATTCATGTTGTAGTATTTCTAAATTTAATAATTTAGTGAATGATGTTCCCAGTATTAGTTTAAAAGATTTAGATTTAGATAAAATAGATTTTGCAAAAAATACTAACAATAAAATGATTACAGAATTAGACAAAATAATCCAAGAACCACATATCATAAGATACGGGGCACATTATTCTTCACTTACGTTATTTGTAATACTTACTATTTTGATAGTAATTTTGTCCTTATTGTATAAGAAACTTACCAATAAATCCGGCAGCATTCACGATGACGAACAAATTGAACTCCCAGCAATCAATCCTAAAATTAAGGTAACTGAAGTAAATGACCAACAGACAGACACAGAACAAACTGTAACAATATTAAAAGAAACCTCTTTTCCAAAAACGCGAAGAAATTTATAGACTATTAACCTTTTCCTCATCCATAAACTTAGAAGATTAAACCCCTAAGTTTAGTCTTATTGGGGGGAGGTGTTACACCCTGTAGCTGTAAGCATAATTGCTGAGCAGACATGTCTGGCGCTGCATCAGCATTTTAGTCAGAATCCGCTCGCCCGCTTCCCGGGCTCGCCAGTCTCTTCCTACCACTCGCGCGTGACGGCTGCCATTCCTTAATAATTAATTAATTGTTTTATTCATTATTCCAGTTTAATTAAATTTCCTTTTTTAAAAACCTTGAAAAGGGGCCCGGTCTAACAGTACGAAGCATCCGATAGCACTACATTTCAAAAGCGTTTATTTTGCACTGGAAAATTTATAAATTTGTGTGCACTAGTGACAATTATGTTTAAATCATTAATACAAACGAGTACGTAACTATATATTGGTTACAATAATCTTAGTTGAAATTAACGTGTTCTTTGACCATTGTGGCTTACTTTAATCTTTGTTTAAGAAATATTAAAACAAATAATGAACATGAAACATGTAAATTGACATTGGATAATTAGGCTAACATGTAGTGCAATACTATATAGCTGTGAAATTTCTCAATAAATAAAGTAAAAAAACTAAACTAATATTTTCTCGACACTAGGTAATATATTTCTGCAGTGAAGCCGAAGGTCAGGGTCGTAGTCGGTCCTTCGGAGCGAGGACACGGCTGTCTTGATAACTTATTGTAGCAACTTTCATTTTCTTTCACTAGCTTTTAGGCTATAAAACTGAAATCACGATCGGGACGATATACTTAATTAGGCTAGTTAAGGCGACGGGTAAGGCAAGTGATCTTTAACATTTAGCGTCGACTAATACTAATACTTCTATTACGTGCCTAAGATAATACAAATGCTTCTCGCAGACTAAACATCAATCCGTTGCGCTCCTGTGCAAATAGATTATCATTGCGAGCAAAATATCCGCTCATGGAAAAGTAGGCGCTAAGAGTAAAATCCATTAAAAGTCCTTATAATTGGTAATTTGTTGACTATTTGAAAAAAAAAACATCCTAAAGGCACGAATATTATAAATAACTAAACCAACTTTGAAACTAAACAAAAACGTCGTTTAAAGTATAAATGTGTACAAGCTCGCAATATTTGCGGTACTTTGAATATTTTTTTGTGTTTTTAAGAAATAATAACTAGTATTTTGATACAACAGGTAATCTTCAACATATAAGTTACATGATATATCAATTTCTACATTCTGTATCCAGTATTTTCGCCAGAAAACTCGTCCAAAAACACCTCTTTCACGTGTATTCTCCTTACCCTGCGCCTTAATGGGCAAGCGCTGCGTGGGGCGCCCTCTGACAAGGTGGAGTGACGATATACGCAAGGCTGCTGGCAGTGGACGGAAAAGAATAGCCGAGGATCGGGTACAGTGGCGTGCATTGGGAGAGGCCTACGTTCAGCAGTGGAATGACGTAGGCTGATTATGATGAATCCAGATAAAAGTGAAGTCAAGATTGGGACGGATTGATTTTATTCTTGTTTCTTGCAAATGTACTGAATTCGATACACCAACAAATCTGACTAAAACTAACTACTTACCTACTTTAATTGCCTGAATATAATATGTGTCTTGTTTGTAATACCTTTAATGTTTTTTTTTCAATAAAGTATCTATCTATCTTTTTATCTTAATTGCTGAATATTATAAAAAAGATAACATTATTTAAAAAAAAAAATTAAACCCCGAACCAATATTTTTTAGATGAAGGTGATTTTTTCATTGCTATTCTTAATTAAGGAGAGGTGCCTAATTAGCCTTAAAATAGATACCTTGCCGTGATTTTAGGGCAAGACACCAGACGGTCGTTAAGTTATAGTCAATACCGCTTGTAACATTATGCCGTGCAAATAAAATGATTATTGATGTTTATCCTATGGTTTTTGCAAATACAAAATGAAATAAGTAGTTTATAAGATATTTGACCTCCGTAGGTAACCGAGGGGCGGAATTGGTGTCTGTCAGTCAATGTAGAAAAATAACTTTTCTATATTGTCTTGGGTCTGGGTGTTATGGTACCGTCGTTGTATATGATTTCTGTAACACGTGCCTAAGCTACCAAATTATGATCAGAGCAAATTTATAAAAATTATAAATATCATTGTCAGAGGTATTTATCTAATCTTGCCAATTAAGTTTGGTTTTACCACTTATACAGGGTTACATTGCAAAGAGGTGTCACGTTTAAAAAATAAGATCTAGGGAACAATATAAAGAAGCGTCTTAATGATTATTATTTTTAATAATAGTATATTACGAAAAAAATGACTTTAGAAAATAAAGTCAATAGAGAGACTACAAAAGCTATCATTCATCAGAGGCATAGGTACGGCGTCGACGGTGAAAAAAATTTTTTTGTTCTTTGCATATTTTGATTAAGTTACTGATTCTGAGCCACTCCTAAAGTTTTGGCACCCCTTTGCAATGTAACCCTGTATGTATACTGTGACCAAACCAAAATTAGGAATAAAGATAGAATTGTTATTTATCTGTTTTTACTGTGTTAAAGTTAATTGGTGATCATCACTGAGATTCGAGGCTCATGACTTTACTAACACGCAAACACGCACACAGACAAAATCACACAATTCATATTATTAATAAACATGTTTTAAAGAGTTCAGCGTTCTTCAAGGGGAAGGCCTGTGTATTATGACTGCACCTACGTACACTATACCTACATATAAATAAACCTATATCAATGAGAGATAACGATATCTTTTCGATTCTATCGATTACCAATTAATAACCTTGTTTGGAAGTAATATTAATTTATTGTTAAGATTGTAAATTCTTTGTTTTTATGATTATCGAAATCAACATGTAAGGTGTAATATATTTAGTATCATAAAAATGCAATTATAGGCTTTATTTATTACTAATACTACGAATGCTTGTAGTAACTCAGTAGCGGCAGCTTTGGTAGTGATTACCAAAGTTATGCAACCTACGCCTCGGTTGTGAGTGGATGGGTGACCATTCCGACCATATTTAGTGACATTTATCACAATCATCTCCGTGCTTCGGAAGGCATGTTTTAAAATGTTGTCCCGGCTAATATCTAGTCGTAAATCCTAGCCTAGGAGACAAACATACTAAATATACTAATCGTATCTCTCGTAGTAAAGAATGGGCTAGTTTCTTTAAAAAAAAACTAATTATCCCGTCAATTGGAATAACAGAAAATATTGAACACGTATTTTTTCTTTTCTCAATCAAAGAAAAAATGATGAAGATATAGCCCTTTAAAGTTCCGCGTAACGACGACACATACTTACTTTGATGCGCTTTATCTTCGTCATTTTTTATTTGATTGACAAAAGACTAAATACGGGTCCAATATGTTTTGATAATCTAACTGACGGACTAAATAGAATAAACTTTTTTTGACCCAGGAAACTAGCCTATTAACATGAAGCACATATACATATAGAGTACAAATGTCATATGATTTGTTCGACAAATATTTCAACCATTTTTTAATCTGTACCTGTACTGTTTTAGTATGGGCGAGAGTTGACAGGACTTGTCATTTTATGTAAGTAAAAAATCACTTACTAGTTTTGGAGAAAGATAGTAACGTATTACTTGTAAGTCACAACGGATTTGGGTCCGCCGTAATACAATCTTGAGAGATTTTCTTGCTCCTTCGTGTAGACTGTATAGTTGAAATGAAACACTTCTTTCTTCCTTCTTATTCCGATGATGATCTTGACCGTGAGCGCAGTACAAAATTTGCGACCCACGGCCCCTATATTCATACAATCTTAGCCTATGTTTACTAGTGACTATCGCGGGTTAGTTCATAAGACAAGGACATACAAACTTCGTTAGTGTAACATTTATGTCTACCCTCCTAACATCGAGATACTGAGGAAGACGACCTATTGTTTATGTTCTATCTCTGTCTACACATTTCTAAACCTACCTACAGAAAATGTGAAACTGTGAACAAATTTCCCACTCACAACATTCTACCTCTGTTGGTGTCCTACCCTCCGAATGTGCGAGATGGGCAACAGAGATAGTCTGCAGGTTCTACCGGTCCCACCCTCCAGTTCCGTCGATTAACTGGTAGGGTGAGACAACCTTACAGGGTCTCTTTCACACCCGTTTACCAAATACCATACAAACCTAGTTACCTTTATTAGCCCTACCTGCCTACCTAGTTGCAAGTGGGATATATCTAAACAAACTTTATTAAAATAAAACAATCCCTGCGCTAATTACATATGCCTTATAGCTAGGCCCTAATAGAAAATTAAGCTTTATTTACAAAACATTAAACTTATAACTATTACATCAAAATAGATTGGTTTGTCCGTAACATTACTGTTCTATAGCGTATGTGCTTTACGGGAATTAACATCCTTAATTTCGAGGTACTAGACAATGTATTTTGCCAGAGGCATCTCGCGGCACACCCAGACCAAAGCAAAACGAACTTTTCTAAATTGACCCGAACTGAGTATCGAACCCAGGAGTCTTTGCGATCGAGGCAAATCCGCGCCACTACGTCACTAATGGGTCATCGTGGATAGCGTGGCATATAGTTCCTTTAATATAAAGTTACATACCTAGTAATATTCCAAGTAGGTACTTGCTTCCGGATGATAAGTACATTATCTAAACAAAGAATGCGGCAGATTTGTTTTTGTTATTATTGAATTATATTTTATAGATAAAATATAGGAAGGTTAACAATAACCTTGAAATTGAAAAACATAGATAGACACTCATTTAGATTTATTTATTTTACTTTTATTTATTTAACAGCCATCTTAAAAGCTAACAGAATGGATGATTTCTGTTTAGCCTAATAGTCGACTGGTAGAGAATGCCACATGGCATTAAGTCCACCTTTTGTGCGATTTTATTTTATGCAATCAAGTTTAAATAAATAAATAATTACAACTCTAAAAATCATCTTAACACTTAAGTACCTAATCAGTTACTTTTGGAGTCGGTGCAAACGAAAACAGAATCTCTCATCGGCTGGCACCGACTCCAAAAGTAACTGATTAGGTACTTAAGTGTTAGGATTATTTTTAGCGTTTTAGTTTTTTTAAGTTGGTTTTTTATTTATTTATAAAATTAGGTTATTTCATCTATTTTAGTGATATTATATCCTAATCAAAACAAATCTTACGAGTGCAAACATAATTTAACTGCTGAACACCGATTTAATTTCCTATTTTTCCACCCTTAGGGGTAAATTATTTTCCAAAAATGTTTTATTATAGTATTATTGAAGTATAAGCTATTCATTAAAAAAAGAATCATCAAAATCGGTTCACATTTGGCAAAGATATTAGGTAAGATAGATACTAAAATCAATGCTTGATGATTTTCATCAAAATTTAACCAAATTTATATGGGACCATTTTGAAAGTATTACCTTTCAAACAAAAAAATAATTATCGAAATCGGTCAACACAGTAACGAATGATCGCTGAACATACATAAAAAAAAAAACAAAGATACCGACGAATTGAGAACCTCCTCCTTTTTTGAAGTCGGTTAATAAATAACTAAACCAACTTTCAAACTAAACAAAAACGTCGTTTAAAATATAAATGTGTACAAGACCGCGGTATTTTGAAATGTTTTTTAGTGTTTTTACGAAATAATAACTAGTATTTAGATACATCAGGAAAAACTTCAACATATAAGTTACATGATATATTAATTTCAACATCCTATATGCAGTATTTTCGCCAGAAAACATGTGCAAAAACACCTCTTTTACGTGTATTCTCATTACCCTGCGCCTTAACTTAACCTCAGTTAAATAAAAATGAAACAGCTAAGCCTATGTGTAAACGTCAAAAGTAAACAATGGACCAGAAATTATTTATACAAATAACAAAAAAAAACATATAATAGATATAACTGTGCACTCTGATTGCAATGTAGGAGCAAGAGAAACTAAGTAAATATCATGCGTTAGAAGTAGAGATCAATAGACTTTTGAAAATGCCTACTGAAGTCATGTCATACTTGTAGTAGAAGCAACGGGGGTTAGCTAAAAGCGTACTGGATATTGCGATAAATTAGACTCACACATAAATTTTCACATCTTTCAAAAACAGACAGCCATACACACAGTTACAATTAAGTATTAGTAAATTTGTTTGGGAAAGGGAGGAGACTGAGCAACCTTTTTAAACCAAACCAAAAAATCGTAGACAATTTAAACAAAAAACTGGTCAAGTGTGAGTCGGACTTACTTCCGAAGGTTTAAAAATGTTTTTAAAAACTACAAAAACAAATGTGTCACTTCATCAGAAAAAAATACAGATGTTTTTACCACGGCCTTTGTTTCAATTAATCGATTAAATTGTACCATCGATAAACATGTCTAGCCTCGCATTATTATCATGATTGTTGCGATAATGTTACACCATTATAAATAATTTTATATTGTCTTGCAAATTGATTAACTTATTCTATCAGTAAAAAATAAAACATATTTTCTTTAAGACAACATAACACGACAAACTTATATTCGTACCTAAGAAATACTATATTTTTGAAATACGTACTGAGTACTTCGAGCTGCCAAGTTTCTTGAAAAGTGATTTAGCCATTTCGCAAAAAGTTTTCTTAACTATAATTATAGTAATATTACACAATACTTAAGGCTCGTGTAGTCGCCAAATGTAAAGTAGCATGTGGTTTTAAAAGCCTATTACTTAAACCCAAGTTGTAAGAAAAACATTTTTTTTAATATGCTATGAATTGCATTTGTTTCTACTATACAGGATGTAACGAAAAGGTAAAATAAAACTTTAAGGGGTTATTCTACGGCTAAATTACATCAACTTTTTCTATGGGACCAACATCGAAATCGCAAAAAAAAAACACTTTCCCATACTAAAACGCGACCAGCTGGCATCAGTTTGTATGGAAACGTCAATTTTTTTTTTGAGATTTTTATGTTGGTCCCATAGAAAAAGTTGATGTAATTTAGCCGTAGAATAACCCCTTAAAGTTTTATTTCACCTTTTCGTTACACCCTGTATATACTTTAGGAGAAAGTAAATATTTTAATCATAGAAAAAACAAGCCAAGAAGATGCAAATTCTCCTTTTTCTTTTTAACCGCATGGCAGATTTAATTCAATTATACGTCGATTAATAGGCCAACTTGATGGCTACAAACTGAGAATAGGATTTTTAATCGAGAGAGAGAGAGAGAGAGAGATTTTTAATAATTGCGTCCATGCGAAAAGTATTATTTTCCATAATTCGCTATCTAAAGACGCAGCGACTGTCGTAACAGCCCCTTATTTATTGCGCGCTATGTACCGTATTTTAATGAGTTTTCGTGCGATATTCGTACAAACATTCGTCGAGTCGCTAATTTACTGGGCACTACTCGCCTTAAGTATAAAACTTTGACGACATGGCTAAATCACTGACTTACGAACTTCGAAGCCGAGAGACGAGCATGCCGGACTTAGTGTCGCTATCTCTGAGGTTTCTGGTTCGATTCCGATCGGTCAATGTAGAAAAATAACTTTTCTATTTTGTCTCGGGTCTGGGTGTTATAGTACCGTCGTTGTTTCCGTAACACAAGTACATCATCATCATCATCTCAGCCATAGGACGTTCACTTCTGCCTTCCGCAACGACTTCGAGATCGGCCGGTTGGAAGCGGCTTGCGTCCAGCGGCTTCTTGCAACCTTTACCAGGTCGTCTGTCCTCCTTGTGGGTGGACGTTCTACGCTGCGCTTTGTACGTGGCCTCAATTCTAGAGCCTGCCAACAACCTAGCCCTATCGGCCGTCAGTTAGAAGTACCAGGCAATCATTGTTAATTAACAAAGGGGCGTCTAAAAAAAACCTACAATCGACCTGAACCTTTTTATTGGTTTTAATATAAATTTGTTAAATACATATAAATCAAATAAAGCTTAGATAAAAAAAAATATAGCCAGTAACGAAATTAAATACATAGATTTGTTCAATTAAGCCATAATTACTGACAATATCGAAATATTTATCGCGACGGCACAATGTCGGAAAATTATGTGATTTTGTTAATGGTTTTTGGAATAACTTAGTTTAATCCTTATCCTTTGTTTTATGAGAGATTTTTATTAAATTTGCTGCAAAATTATTTCACTTTTGCACCTTTTTAATTATTATTAAAACTGAAGAACATGACAACACATATTAATTTTTTTTTTTTTTTTTTTACAATTAAATGTTAATATGGATAATTTATTTGAACTAAACTTAATAATAATACAATACTATTATATATACTTTATACAAATAAATATACAGCTTAAAACTAAATATAAGGCAAATAATAATATATTACAAAATGTACATAAAAGACATACAAAATTAAAAATGTATAAAATAAAAATTTATCAAAACCTAACATCGCCCATTCCCACAGAAATGTTAACATACACACATATTAATTAAATAATTCACTTACTTTAGCAAAAAATATGATCCATCAAGGTTCTCTTTTTCTATGACGTCACGAGTCTCGTAACTCGTTTATTTATCGAGAATCGAACCCGGAACCCGCATGGCCGATGACGTTAAGCTTAAGAAAGCCGATATTGGCAATGCATTTTTGTATTTTAAATGCAAAAATATGAAGAGACAATGAGAATATTATTATCACCTGTAAGGTAAGCGTCTCAGTGAACGACCTTGTTCCGCCTTTAAAAATTTAAATAGTTTCCAGATTTTACAAAAAAATAAGTGATTATTTAATCGAATATTTAAAAAAAATTAAAAGATGTAATTAATTTTGTTTAATCCGTTAGAAGATTAAAGGCATATGGAACACGTAAATTTTAGTTGTAAACAGTCTTTTCTCATCGTAAAGACCTGACTGTCAAAAGAAGGCGTGTTCTTCAAGTTCGAAGATATTATTATAATAATTTAATAATACAGTTTCGACGACCTCCGTAGCCGAGAGGCGAGCATACCGGACTTGGTGTCGCTTTTTCTGAAGTCCCGGGTTTGATTCCCGGTTGGTCAATGTAGAAAAAATACTTTTCTATATTGTCTCGGGTCTGGGTATTGTGGTACCGTCTTTGTTTCTGATTTCTGTAACACAAGTGCTTAAGCTACTCTAACATAGGATCAGGAGCAATGTATGTGATGTTGTCTAATATTTATTATTATTTATAATAAATGTTTGTTAAAATTATTTTTGAAGTTGATGAAGTGAATGAAATTAATCCAAATAGCTATACCCATAGTTTCAACAATTTATCTACATAGGTTGTTAAAATTACCTTAGAATAATAATCTTACTTATTACTAATATTATAAATGTGTATTATATATTTAGATGTTTGTTATTCTATCAAGCTTTTACGGATAAACTGAAGCAGCTGAAAGGCTTATCAATATCTTATTTTATCTATTTTTTATAAAAAGTCCATTAATTGCACTACACGTTCTAATAATTTATTTATTTTAATTTTATTATTTACAAAATCCACAGCTCTTACAGAATACATTTTCTTGGTGACAAAGCAGACAGTAATGTTTTACCGTACCACTGCTTCGGGTCAATTTGGCCAGTGCCGAGAAGAAGCAACGCAAGAAACTCAGTCATTATTGTCAGACTCTTTTCAAATGAATATATAAGCAGAAGAATGACCCCCTAGAAGATTTTGTGTTATTTCAATTCCACATCGTAGATATTGATCTAGCCCCGTTTTAGTGTTCCCGTGGGATAAATTTATAACTATGTAATGTAAATCCTTAATTGGCTGTAAGGTCAGCACCTAATGTTCGAACTATGTAAATTAAGAGCTATGGATTTTGTTAAATAAATAAAATAAAATAAAACAAAGTAAATTATTGACTAGACTTGCAAATGCAAACAACTTTTAGAATGCAAACAACTACAAAGCCACATTTACATTAAAAAAATGTCGGATGAATCATTTCGGGGGGAAAGTACCTTTTCTGTTCTCACAAAGAAGAGTAAGATGCGACAAAGTAAAAAAATATATTTTTACATATTTTCAAGGACTAAGGTCGCTAAAAATAAAAAAAAGGGGAAATGGTGAAATACCAACTGAAATATGTAAATCCTTGACAAAATATTTATTTAGGCGGCAAGGTGTAAGTCATGTGATTTCAAGTATCTTTTTAGGATGTATTATTTCGGTAACTGTTCGTTAGATTACTACGGGGCCTCTAAAACAGTAATGCTGTAAATTGACGATATTTTTATACAGTGAAACATTATCTGTTACAAAATAGTGTGACAATTAACATTTGCAGGTATTTTATTTATCGTTTATAGTAAATACCTGAGTGCCTGAATTAAACGTCTGAAGGGCAAGTCTTAATTTAACGAGTAATATATTTACTTAAGTTTTTTTTTGTATATGCAAATTTACAATATTCTAATAGATCAATAGACGTAGTATGAACTTAAATCTGTAAACTAAACCAGTTGTTCTTAAACCTTTTGGTGACCCCATTAAAGGCTTAATATTTTAAGGAGCTCTAAATCAAATCCTGGTTCTACCTCTATAGTAAAAATAATGCAATAATGACTTTTCGTATATATGTAATTCCTCTTCCTCTGTAATTTTATTTCATATTAATGGGAAAAATGAAGTTTTTTTTAAAATTTAATGGACTCAATCCCGCTCTATAAGCAGAGCTGTGCTGTGTGTGATTCTGCCAATGCCGAGTGATTCCTAATAAAGTGTTCACAATAAATAACGTGTGTTTGTTTAGTTTTTATTGCTTTTCTTGGATTCAGTGTAGGCTACTCTTCCCGTAGAAGCAGGGTTCAAAATGCTGTCGGGTCAAGCAAGTTGTACTAAGACAAGTCACATGACCCTTGAAGCAGCGTTGAAAAAAATGATATTTTAAAAGTTTCAAATCTTTATCACTTCACCAAACATTAGAACACAAACTACACCAAACTTGCACTCTAAAGCTCTTTAAATGATAAATATATTGGACAACATCACATACATTATTATATTTAAATATAAATAAAAACCATTAAAATAGATCGGCCATGCTTTTCGTTCGATTACCCCCCACCGAATCTACTTAGTTGTTTTTTTGACCAAATGTTTAATGTCAGGCTTGACAGGAAAGAATTGAAGACGCATGTCAGGTTCAGTCTTGCCTAATTTTATTCTACGACAGGATTTATTGTCTCGATTTTTGGTTAGATGGTTTACATTATCGGCGAAACCCTTGCAACAAGTCTTACTTCCAATCTCTCAAAGCATACTTTGAGAATCGGGCAGAAAGATGTTGGAATGAAGGCCACAAAATGGGAAGCACAGCGTAAAACGTCCAGCCACAAGGTGGACCGACGATCTGGTAAAGGTTGCAGGAAACCGCTGGATGCAGGCCGCTCCCAACCAGCCAATCACTAGGCTCCCCTATTTTCAGCAGTGGACGTTATTTATGGCTCAAACTGGTGATGATGGTGACACTTTGAGAATCGCTGCACGAAACAAACTACCATTAATTATGCCATCTTATAGATGAACAGAATGATTATGTACATATCATATTATTATGTATATTATTATGTTTTTCTTAGTATTGTTCAACTACTTATCTACTTACGGTGATTTCAGTAACTTGTTTGTATTACTACTAACTTTCCTTGGCCTGTTTATTTTCGAGTGCTTTCAAACAGTCGATAAATCAAGTTTACTGAGAACTCTACAATACACACGAATACTTGAGAACCTTTGTTAAAAATATATTTAATTTTTTAACAATAATTTTTAGGTAATAAAAATTCAACATTGTAGAATATTGCACAGTAACTTTATACTGTAACTTAAAAAAAACAACTATGTACATACAAAATTCTGCATAATAAATATATATGTACAGCTGGTAGTTCGTAACAATAACTTTTTTAACAACAATAAAAAAAAATACAGTTTCTAAATGGAAAAAAATATCGGAATATGGAAACTGACCGTTACCGAAATATTAAAAAAAGTACACTAAATCAATATTTAGAGTCTCACCTAGTATGGGAAAGAAATATGATTTATGATAATGGTTACTTACAAATGCATCATACAATTACAAGATCATTACTATCTTATACTAGTTAGCCACTTAAATAATAAAGTCACATGAAACTGCTCCTCTTTACGTCTTCCGCGTTAAAAAAGATCGAAAAAAGTTCTCACGGATTCTACGCCCGAACGTTGACCGACAACCGGTCGAGCCAACCCCTAGGCTAAAGGTAGCTTGGCGACAACGCTTTTGTTATCATTTATCACTCATTGAATTGTCCACCTGACGTATTGTGGTAATAAGCGACGGCTGGTTACCTGAACCGCAGTCTGCCGGCAAGCGCGCGAACGAACGCACCTGTCAAATTCGAATTCAGAACGCGATCGAAGATGTAAAGAAATCGAACGCACGGGAATGTAACTCAAAAACTCTAACTGGACAGTGTACATATTTTTGTGTAAATAATTTTAAAAGTGTTTTTTTTTGTGTGTGTAAATAGATTTATATTTTTTAAATAAAATCCTGTGATATTAGTTATAAGCAACCCTGTGAGTGGACAACAGCAAGTAAGTATTTTGTTGCATTTGTATTCTTTATTAGCATTACCTATTTGTTTAGTTACACTTGATAAATTGTATGGGCATGGTCGTTAGTACTAAAGAGCATGTAATTAGGTTGTTATAAAATTTCTTGTAGGTTTTAAAACCGTACGGTAAGTGTTTACATATATTACAAAAAAAGAGAGTAATTAGGAATTGTAAAGTAAATTATTTAGGTATTTTTGTTATTATCCTATTCAATACCACACACGAGGAAATATCTATAAATATTACTACTTTTATATCTCATTTCATGTAAGTGCGAATCGAAATATAGTTATTTAATAATACAAAACCTCAATGATTATTTTATTTTAAAGTAAATAACTCAATAGTATTCATGATGTTTATGATAAACAAAAACCAACTGACTTTAGGTTACTTAATTTAGTAAAATCATGTATGAAAATATTTGTAAAAACATATTTTATATAGCGGTATCCTAAGTTTTTATGTTATTATATAGGAATAAATAGAAATAGTACGGAAATACGTTCAAAGTAAATAAATACAAACACTTTCATCGTCTATGTAAACATTAGTATGTTTAACATGTGCAGATTGTTTCCATAGTGTAAAAGGTTATCTCATTATCAGCAGTGTCAATTAGATATTTACATAGAAAATTATGACGTATAAATTGCAATGAAGTTATGGGCAAACTCGTTTATGGTCATGTTGCGTATTTTGAATTATCACTTCTTAAACGTATTTATCATTAAAAATATGTATTTATGGAGTTAGTTTTATCTGTAGTGATCTGTCCTATTATTATATATATTATAAAATATATATAATAATAGGACAGATCACTACAGATAAAACTAACTCCATAAATACATATTTTTAATGATAAATACGTTGACACCACAGTAACGTACAAACGTACAAAAGTAATTTAAAAAATCTTATTTCAAATTTATTTTTCATGCATAAAGATATTAGGTTACTTATGATTTCAGGTTAGATACTTTAGAACATTAAAATAGATACAAAATAATACTTTATTAGGCACCTGGATGGTCAAAAATGTTATGTAAAATAAATAATTAGCGTAATTTTATGATATGATAAAAATAAAATTTAAACTTATTTAAACTATTACTTACAGACATTATGATAATAATGACATACCACTTACGTTTTAATACAATCATTTATTATAAGGTGGTCAGTTACCAAAAGTTGGCCAGTAATACGTTGATTTACCCTACTATCTTAAATGTATAAAAAATACCCGATTGTAAAACGCTATCGATCAATTGGCGTGAAAGTGAACATTTTGAAGAAATTCAAATTTTAATTATGTACCTACTTGCTAAATCCAGTAAAGCCGCAAACACAAAAGTTTTAGAAACATTAAAAAAACCAACATTATTATAATGTTGTTTATTAATCTTGATAACAGTACTTAGTCAAACTATTTATTAATATTCATAAAACTCAATCCTAAATGACATTCAGTTTGCAACCTCTAAAAGTATATGCCTAATTGTGATAATTTTCTTAATTTTAGTAATCACTATCCACTAGTTAGTATTCGGTTGTTAATTAGGAAAAGTACGTTTTTTTAAATGACAATGGCTATTGTTTGCTATTGATAAAATTAAACCTCTATTTATTTATGTTAACCTTTTGTTTATTCTTATCGAACATGGCTCCTATCCTGAAAATCATAAATCAAGAATCATTCGATATTTTATCAAAAAAAAAAGACAATTTCTTATTAAAAAGGTTCAATGCTTTTATAACTTACCACAACGTTTTTTGTAGTCTTTTTGGAAAAGGCAAAGGTATTTGCACTCCTACAGCCTAACTTCCACAATAACCCGTTTAGGGCTTAGCAGCGTTATGCTCGTTTTTGAGGCTCCAAGTAATTCGGTGTTATGTTACGATTTATTTAAATTTAATGAATAAATCTACTCGTACATTGAAACGTACAAAGTGATCTTCCAAATGAGATAAAATAATCGCAGTTTCTTGAATGATTTACTGATACAATACTTTTTTTGTCTGGGGTTAAAGAATAAAACTGTAAGATCCTATTTTATAACTTAGGTCCCTTTTAGGGGGTGATTTTACGGCACATACTTAAACAACTCTTGCTATGGAACCAATATTGAAATCTCCAAATGCCGATTTTTCTCCCATTCTTCATTCATTCCCATTCACGACCTTCGTAGCCAAGAGGCGAGGATACCGGACGTGGTATCGCTATCTCTGAAGATCCGGGTTCGATTCTCGGTCGGTCAATGTAGAATAATAACTTTTCTATATAGTCTCGGGTCTGGGTGTTGTGGTACCGTTGTTGTTTCTGATTTCTGTAACACAAGTGCTTAAGCTACTTATCATTGGGTCAGAGAATACATTGTAGTCCAATATTATATACTCTTATTCAACCTTCCACAGCCAACCTAATTAGTCTGGGGAAGTGAGATCTTTTTGCGATTTCGATTTTGGCCCCTTGATGATTAAATATGGCCCTAAAGCCAATTTATACTGGATATCAAATCTAAGACAACATTAATTTAAGATATTTTCTATGTATTTTTTGGTTGCAAGACATACAAAAATAAGTTAGAATGATCAGCAGAACAATGTAAAATGACTGAGTCAGTCAAATATGGTCAAATTGACTTATACATTCCTGTCTAATTTATCATCATCATCATCATTTCAGCCATAGGACGTCTACTGCTCGGCCCGCATCCAGCCGCTTTTTGCAACCTTTACCAGGTCGTGACCACCTTGCGGGTGGATATCCTACGCTGCGTTTGCCGGTACGTGGCTCCCTTTCTAGAACCCTTCTGCCCCATCGGCCGTCAGTTCTACGTGTCATGTGCCCCGCCCACTGCCACTTTAACTTGCTAATCCATTGAGCTATGTCAGAGAGTTTTGATCATTAACGTATTCGTATCTAATCATTCCTGATTTGATCTCGTCTCGCAAAGAAACGATAGCCCTTTTCATAGCACGTTGTGCAACCTTGAGCTTTCTTAAAAGGCTCATTATATTTTTGTTTTTATTATAAGGGTTTTATTGGAGTTAGTTCTGAATATATTTCATAAGATGGCGCTTAGTTATTTGGGATCAGATATCATATTATTATCTTAAATATTATGTTTATTTTTTATCTGTTTACAAAATGTTTATTTTGTTTGAATAACAAGTCGCGCGTATGTTTCGGCTTATTTACAAATACTGTGACCTATCCCATGTCACAATAATAACTTTGTTTGTGACTTTGGTATTACGCTTATATACTTACAAGAAACAAGCCTTCAAATATTTGGGAGTAGGTACGTATTTCTTCTTTGCCTCTGTAAAAGGCATTGAACCTAATTGGCATACCTCAAGTTGCAAGTAACCTTAAATAACGTTATTTTGGTGTACACCTATGAAACATACGTTAATCGATAGAGAAAATAATTACAAACAACAAATACTCTTTGAAAAAATGTCGTAAATGATATGCTTTTTTCTGAATTTCAGAGTGAACATGTAATATTTATTTTTATTTACATAATCAAATTGAAATTCTGTAAAAAGCATATCATTCACGACTTTTTGTCAAGGCGTATTTGTTGTTTGTAATTATTTTCTCTTTCGATTAATGCATGTTTCATAGGTGTACACCAAAATAACGTTATTTAAGGTTACTTGGAACTTGAGGTATGCCAGGCTCCATACGAAAAGTTTAAAGTCTTTTCAAATCTCCCTCTGTCAAAACTTGAAAATGTTGGATTTTAGGAATCTTACATTAATGTGAATGTTTTAATTAGCAGAAAACACCAAGCATTCTTTCTCCGAAACTAGTAAGTGATTCTTCACTTACATACATTTAGTATAAAATTACAAGTCCTGTCAACTCTCGTTCTAAAACAAATACCGATTAAAAATTGACGAAAAATTTTCGAACAAAACAAATGACATTTCTACTCTATGTGGCATGTGCTCCATGGGAAAACTACACACATAGATATCGAGTTAAATATCCGTAAAAGAACCAGTCTTCGTCAATTGCAAGGCTGAAGTAGCAATTTTTCCCTCGCAAACCTGACTATCGTTTTAGGAAAACAAAGTTCTCTATTGGCGACCACGGACTGGCAACGCTATTAAATGTAAAATTTATAAATTGTATTTTGTAGTGTCTAGGTGTATGCTTTGTTGGCTGTCCTTAATTAAATAAATAAATCAATAAATACTTCAGATAGTGTTTGCCTTTGAGCTTCGCGAAACCACAAAATATTTAATAGGATAAAGCCAAAACACACACTCGGCGAGTCCGACTTACCCCCAGATCGGGCCCGCTAGAACGGAGCCCGACAGCGGTCCGGCCTTTTTCGTCCCGATCCCGTCGGCGTCACCACTTAGCGGGTTCGCCGCTTGGTAGCGTGCCTTACGCAATCGACACTGACTCGATCACGCCCACTAGTATGGGGCCCAACACGTACGAGTCTGACGCTTCGTGAATCTTCACACTCGGCCGGGCCGCGGCGACCGCTAGGGGCGGACCTAAGCTGTGCGCCCTCAGCGCACTCCACAACTGCCCGGTGAAGCTGAAGAAGCCTTCCTCAAAGGAAATCAGTGATAGGTCCGTCCGAAAAAATTAAAATAAACTTACTCTCGGACGGGTGGCGGCAACCGTCAGGGGAGCGGACTTAGGCTGAGCGCCTTCAACCGCCGCAACTGCCCGGTGTAACTGAATAAGGCCTTCTCAAAGGACGTTAGCGATAGGTCCGTCCGAAAAAAAATGGACTGCCTTGGCCTGATCATTATTATCATAGCCTTTATTTAGGTAAATACAATTATTATTTTTATAGCAATTTGGTACAAAATTGAATTGAATTTACATAATTAAAATAACATTAAACCATGTTACTTTCAAGTTCGATTGTACTTACCTCAAAAGGAAAAAACGGAATCCTTATAATAGAATCACTTTGTTGTCCGTCTGTCTGTCTGTCTGTGTGTTTGTCAAGACCCTTTATCTATGGAACGCGTGGAGGTATCGAGTTAAAAAAAAAACATATACATACTCAGGTTTACAGTCCATTGAAGCTGTAAAAAAAACAAACTTAAGTTATCATAAAAAAGAAATACAGCCATTGATGCCGCAAAGAACGTACCTATATTTCGACTCTCAAAGGAATCAAAATGTATGCTGTAGTACAGGTAAGAATCTGAAAATTATACATTTGTAACTAAACTACGAGACTCGATTCCTGAACTGTTTATTTGGTACGAAACAATTTACAACATACCAACAAGTACCAAAATGGTATCCGCTCAGTATAAGGTCGTGACGGCAGAGAGCACGTCGCGACCACTGGTATTCTGCGGATGCCAGCTGAGATGGGGGGCTCGGCCCACATCTTACATTAGTTACCTACCATACAAACAAATTTTTTTTTACAAACAATCTGATACTTAGATAGAAAATCATTTTTAGTTACATACATGCTTTAAAGTTTACTATCGATACAATGACAATCAATCTACATACCTGTTTGACTATAATGTAAGGCTCTATAACAAAATTGAAAAAATAAATATTATTATATTTAACTGTTTTGAACACAAATGAGGTTTGTTTCGGAAAAATGCCACTGTTTTGACAATTTATAATATGTACCTACAAATTTGTACGGAACCCACGGTGGGCGACTCAGACTTGGACTTGTCGGTTTTTTTATACCTGTCATACTCCTTTCCATGGCGCGTTTCCATCATAAATGACATAATTAGATAATACTTACTAAGACAACATGCAGGTATTTACGTATTTCACGTGTACTTAATTCTAACCCATAATTTATGGTTGTACTAAGTCCAAAGGTGTTTTCATCGCATTTTCCTTCATAAATAATTACTTACGGTTCTTGTTTACCTAAGTACATACTTTAAATATTGAATGACAATGAAGTTTTTTCAGATCTGAAGACATTAAACAGATGTTTGTTTCTGTTTTTTTTTACTACGACATTGTTATAAATTTTAAATAATTACCTAGTTGCGCACGCGCAATAAAAATGAACTCGCCGTGACTACACAAAGTTGGTAAATAATTCCTGGGGAAATGTATACAATTTTTCAATGAAGTACTACAGGCTCTTGTTGAACTACGTGTTCCGGAGTTCAAAATACACTTTGTAGTATCAACTTTATAGTATATATTAGAAGATTATTATAAGACAAGGCACATTAAATAATCTATGGTATTTATGTACCTGTAATGTATTATAGATTAGTTACTTAAAAATATTCTAGAATGGAGGCCACGTGCGGGCAAGCGCAGCTAAAACGGCCACCCACAAAGTGGACTGACGACCTGGTAACGGTAGCAGGACGCCGCTGGATGCAGGTCGCTTCCAATCGGCCTATCTGGAAGTCACTGAAGTATGTTCAGCAGTGGATGTCCTATGGCTGAAATGATGATGATGGTGATAGGATTTTTTTATCCCACTTATGTATTCCCGTGGGATAATAATTAATTGTTTCTAGCTTCATTCTGAAGTCCACGCGGACAAAGTCGCGGGCAGAAGCTAATACTTCATAATCACATAATTTATTGAATTTCTTGTTTTTGATAAGCTATCGATATGTATCGAGAAAGATAACGACTACTTGTACTTGTACTTATTTTGTTAATCTTTCGCTCTTGTCATCCTCTACTGATCATGATTCGCTCTGAATTAACACTCGAGTTAGGGTCTTGTTTCTTTCGTTATCATGAACACATCAGCGTGATCATAGAATGAGTAATTGTAGCCTATCTTCGTATCAATAGATTAATAAACTACAGTATCCTACTATGGTCCATTTAAGTCTTTTGTACTGCCTTGAAACTAGGCTAAATATTTTGTTTGGGAATCACCAGTCGGGGACGCCATTTCTAAAAAATTTTAAAATCCTCGCTAAATGTCTAAACTAAGCCTCTGTGCGAAGAACCAGCCTTTTTATTTACTGAAATAGAAATCTATTTTGGTGCTATTTTGGCAAAAAGTAATTTAACATTCGATCCCCCCACGGTCCAAACGTCTAGTCTTATATTTATAGTATATATAGTCTTGACATAGTAAATGGTAGCCTAGCCATTGTTCTAATCACGTAATTGCAAACGCATTCCATTCAAAGGACACTAATATTAATGCTATTTGATAATCAGTATAACCAATCTTGGATTGTTTAGCGGAAGATTTCTTTTAGTTATTATTGCATGGAAAATTAGGTTAATTAACAAATAATGGCTCTTCGAAAACAAATTCTATTCATAGACGAAGCAAGCAATTATCTTACGGGAAAATAATTAATAAAAGTTAAGAATTGTTTTAATCGGAGACAGTAAATTCAAATTAAAGATTGAAATGAAGAAATGTTCTTTGAATGCACTAATATATTTTTGACATACTCGTACATGTTGTTCCAAAAAAGAATGCTCTGGCAAAAGAATCTAGTCTACTTGACTGGCACCGATTGTAAAAATCGCTGATTAGGTATGCTGTAAATATTATTACTGGTTTTTGAAAGTCCTTTTTAATATAAAAATTATGTATGTAAATTATTACTTAAGTCAACGTCGTCTGCGTCGTCTGTCGTCGACGAGATGAATTTTTTACCCTTACCCCAAATTTCAATTTAATTGGGGCAACACATAATGAGGTTTACATAATAAAAAAATGTCATCAAATCTTATACACCGATTTAATCCCCTATTTTCTGTTAGGGGTGTTCTTTTAAATTAATATGGCACAACTTTTTAAGTAAAATATTCAAAAAAAAAAATCATCAAAGACAGTTGGCAAAGTAACAAACACATATATTATGCATTCAAATTGAGAAGCTTCTCCTTTTTGAAGTCTAATGGAAATGAGTAAAAGATGACATTTATTTTCTTCAAATTCAGTCTACGTACCTACCGAGATATCATCAGCTAATTAATGGTAATGAGGACGATGCTTGCTCAGATAATTCGTGACGTGTTCCTCTAATTACTTTATCGTTTCATGATCATGATGGCATTATTGCGATTGATGATATCCAAGGAATTAAGGAAAAACGTATTTTTTTCAATTTTGTAGGCGCAAATAATTATACCTACAATCACCGGCACGGATCTTGAGCGCTGGAGGAAAGAGTGGGGACCGGTTTGCGGATCTTACGAGACGATCATCGTATCAGAGACGCGTGTGCGCGGAACATGCAACCATTCCCGACCGGCGGTGCGGGCGCGTTGCGCGAATAGCCAATCATGTAATCGTAATAGTCTTCTGTGCGCATCTTTCGCCCAGCGCTCAAGATCCGTGCCGCTAGTTGTACACCGTGTAACTCTAAATACGATACCTCTCACACTCCAGACCCCGGTAATACTGACTGGAACTACGGGACGAATGTAACATTCGCAACGAGCATGTTTTGTTACGTCATGTTCCAAAATCTTTGTCAATCCGGCTCTCAATCTCGCTTGTCAACCCGTACAGACTGAACAAATACTCACTTTGTTACATTATGCCCCTTAGCGCCAGTGCTCTGGTGCTTAAACACAACATTTTTTTCTATGGGACCAATATCGAAATCAAATTGCGCGCAACGATGCGCGCACTCGTTGCGTACGTACTTTTATGTGATGATAATGTTTTTTGATTTTAAGTTTTTTGAAGTCGGTTTTTTTAAAATAAAATTTACCTATTTCATCTTTTGTTAGTGATAAATCCTAATCAAAACAAATCTTATGACTTGTCAATCTCAGATTTCAATCCCTATTTCCACCCTTAGGGGTGTAATTTTTTCCGCAAATTTTTATTAGGTATAAGTAGTATCTTTGAAGTATAAGTTATTTAATAAAAACAATTAAAATCGGTTTACATTTGTTGAAGATATTGGGTAACAATTAACATTGATACAAGAACCAACCATATTTTGTTATTTATTGATTTTCAAAAAAAGCGCTAAAACTATTTTGATCAAATTTACTAAAGTATAATCTACTAAACAAAAAAAGAATGATCAATATCGATTCATAATTGGCGGAATAATCGTCTAACATACATACAAAAAAATACAGAAGAATTGAGGACCTTGAGGAAGTCGGTAAAAAATAATCATCAAAATCGGTTCAAATTTGTCGAGGTTTGGGTAACACACATAGATACAAAGCTACGAACCAAAACATTATCTGCGTGGGATATATATATTTTTTGTTTAGTTCAAATTAACAAAATTGATGTTTATTCGGATACACCTATTTACCTCTAGACTCCTGCTTGACACATTTTAGTGAAGTGATGTCAGTTTCATAAATAAATATGAATCACCCTTTTTGGTCTTTATTTTTTAATCTACAGCACATTTCACTTGAGTGACTCATTTTTATGGTAATTAATAAAATATGTGATTATCTAATTGCCGGGCAGATCAAATCAGTTAATAATTAATTTGGGCCGTTATATCATTTTTGGGAGGTTATCAAATAAATCGTGACAGTAATCTTTGGCCAGTAATTTTGGGAAATTAATTGATTATTCATATGGGATGCATTCCGTATTGACCCGTGACCCGTCGATTTTAGCGTGCTAAAATTCGTATCGAATTGATTTCCCATAACATTGCCCGAGTGTGATCTGTGTAATAAGTACGGTGCAATCGTTTTTGGTTCAATTTAAAAGATGGTATATGACTAACAATGGTATGCATACTATTTTGAAATGATGCGCTGTCAAGACGCCACAAAAAGAGTGATCAAGTTTTATACGAATTAAAAATTCTATAACAAAGCAACTGTTATCAGAGATTCGATGAATAGCAACTGAAAATGATAATTCAGTGAATGACAAACAAGAAATCGTATCTCTAGCGTAATAGGTGCTGCTTAAGAGATTTGTATTAGCCTCCGTATCACTTATCTGCTTCACTTATCTGCTGAATAGCTTTAGTAAAGCATATTATAGACCGATTTTAAATTCTATATTTCGTATTTCTTATAAAATAAAATAAAAAATATATTGGACAACATCACATACATTGCTTTGATCCTATGATAAGAAGCTTAAGCACTTGTGTTACAGAAATCAGAAACAACGACGGTACCGCAACACCCAGACACGAGAAAGAAACACCTATAGAAAAGTTATTTCTCTACATTGACCGATCGGGAATCGAACCCCGGACCTCAAAGATAGCGACACCAAGTCCGGTATGCTCGCCTCTCGGCTACGGAGGTTATGTGTTTTCCTTGTCTTTATTCGTTCTGTCACTTGCCCCAAGGGTTTGGTGGGTGGCAGGGTAAGGCTACAGGCTCTGTTTGGAGCAAATTAGTGCCATAGTTTCTATAATAGGTCCTATTTCAATAAGAATCTTGCGTGTAGAGGAATGATTTTACTGCGTGTTCAGCAACATTTCCTATGGACAAAAAAAAACAAAAAAAAAATGAAATGCTTTTATACAACCATTAACAACCGAGGGCTATTTTTAAATTGTAAATAAAAAATTTCGTAAAATCATCTCCTAAAAGAAAGGTTACTAATAAAATTGGATCTTTACCATTACGCGCTTGCATGATAGCCAGCCACGCGATAGACACGCGGCAAGATACGAGTGTACTAACGTAGCTGCATAAGTACTGTACTATATAATATATACTGTATGTCCGGGTATAAACTCAATTCAGGGTCCGCTAAACGTCAAATACAGGATACCATCAAATAAATTTGTGTTTAAAAAATCATTACGTGAGCATTATCTTGGCACCTATTACTCGACTCCTTTTTTGTATGTTTCTTTCTCTTCTTTTTCACACTTTTAATTAATAATCATCGACATCCCTAATATATTATATAGTATGTATTTATTATTGTCTAAATTGTTAGGTATGTGTATCTATTTTACTCGTCTTAAAAAAATATGTCGGATACTTTATACTCCGCCACTGACTACATTATCTGCATTACCTCAAGGTTGACTGGTAGAGAATGTTGTATAGCATTAGGTCCGCCAATTGTACTTACTTGTGCAATAAAGTTTAAATAAATAAATAAACACATATATACGTCAAACTGCATGCCTAGGCCTCACCTTACCTATGAGATGGTCTCGAAGGAATTAAATTGCCTATGTTTCTTTCTAACTCGTTTTCTATTAACCGCAGCGGTGGAGAAAGACCTATAAGCCGTATTATAATTATCGTCCACCTTAGCCTTACAGGTGGGGTATAGATAGACGTGTTCTTGAGTGGAGACCGCAACTTGGCTTATGGCGCCCATGAACAAGGACTTACGCAAATCTGTGGGCAGCTGAGTGTCCTTTTCTTGTGATGCAGATATCAGCCCGCATGTAGATTTGGTCCGCGTGCATGTAAAATCACGCTGCAGGTTGCACGCAAGATAAGGAGTAGAAGAACGCGCATGCCCCGCATGCAGATTGTGTGTCCGCAGCCAATCCGCGTTCCGCGTACGTGCGGTCCACGTGATAGGAAAAACTTGTATGAAATATTAAAATGCGGACCGCCCGCATGCAGATTGTGTCCGCAGCCAATCCGGGTTCCGCGTGCGTGCGGCCCGCGTGATAGGAAAAACTTATATAAAATAATAATATGCCGGCAGCCCGTATGCGGATCAAATCCGCACGGGGGCGGTAATCCGCATGACAGGAAAAGGGCACTGATTGAAAAGAATAGCCGAGGATCGGTCTCAGTGTCGTACATTGGAATTAGGATGACCCTAACACCATTATGGACGTTAATATTTTCTTAATTTATTCCAGTCTTCTGATTAGTCATTTTCCCCAAACCACAAAACGGCGTGAATGTTTGTGTCAAGCGTGCGACCATATTATTTTCCCATAGGTGAATGTTTTCAAAGCAAATCTCGCACAAGGAAAACATGATTACGGGGTTTCGACCCGTGTTATTGGTGACGGCGGAACCGTGCGACTTTTAGAAGCCAGTAAATTCTAGCTCACATAAACATACTTCGGACTGTACATGGTGATTAATGACGAACGTTTTGTACTAAACTCAAGTTCAAACGCATTCTCTTGTGAGGCGACAGACGCTGACGGGACGAGGTGCGCTAGTCGGTAGCGGCAGGTGGGGCAGTGGGGGAGTTAGACACTCACCCACTCATTGTACTAAGCTCAAGTTCGAGCGCGATTCTCTTGTGGGGCGACCGAAGCTGACGGGACGAAATGCGCTAGTTAATAGCGGCAGGTGGGGCAGTGGGGGAGTTAGACACTCATTGTACTAAGCTCACGTTCGAGCGCGATTCTCTTTCGAGGCTTGCGGGGCGACAGACGCTGACGGGACGAGAAGGTAAGGCAGTAAGAGAAATTTAACTGCTTATCCGTGATACTTTGACTTTGACATTAAAAAAAAAACAATTAAACTGGCAAACATGAAGGTAAATTATCATTTTAATGCTAAGTACAAACGCGTAAATCGATAAAAACTAAAGATTTATCGTCGTATTTCGGTTGTATCAAATGAAGATTAGAGTATCTTATCCTGTCCTTAAAATAAATCATACGAGTACACTTGTAATTTCTCAATGTTCCATTCGTCAGATTATAAATGGTGTCATGTTTTCTTATCTGAGTCTTTAGGAGATATGGCTTTATAGACCTGTCTTTAAATCCACTTTAAATTCATTTCGGCATAATTACAAAAGGTATCTATTGAACTTGCAAACCGACGTTTAGATTGTAATAATCAGTATAATTTTTCAGAAACAAACCTTATTTGTGTTCAAAACAGTTAAAATATACTATTATTTATTTTTTAAATTTTGTTATAGAGCCTTATATTTTAGTAAAATAAGTATGTAGATTGATTGCCATTGTATTACTCAACTTTAAAGCATGGATTTAATTAAAAATCTCAGCCGACATCCGCTGAATACCAGTGGTCGCGACGTGCTCTCTCTCTGCCGTCACGGCCATATACTGAGCGGATACCATTTTGGTACTTATCGATGTGATATGCTATAAATTGTTTTATTGTTTAGTACCAAATAAACGTTTTTCTATTCTATTCTTTGACAGATAATACATAGGTTTCTGTAAAAGCAGTCCCGATAGACGTTGTCTTGTCCAAATCAGCTGTCAGAAGACATTTACGCCCTTATAAGGATTATCATAATAAGGCCAATTCTGTGTGCGACGCGTGTCATTTTGAGCGATTTAGATAGGTACTTATAGGGATTTTGAAATTCTGAATGTGGTCATCCACTTTTGATGCTGACCGTACAGCAGCATGACATGCATACCGGACTTGGTGTCGCTACCTCTGAGGTTCCGGGTTTGATTCCCGGCCGGTCCATGTAGAAAAATAACTTTACTATGTTGCCTGGGGTCTGGGTGTTGTGGTACCGTCGTTGTTTCTGACTTCTATAACACAAGTGCCTAAGCTACTTATCATAGGATCAGAGCAATGTATGTGATGTTGTCCGATATTTATTTATTTATGCATCTAGACAAATGAGTGAAAGAAATAAAATACACTTGATATGGAGGACGTCACACACAAAGCTGCAAAAAATAGGTACCTACAGTGACACACAGAAAAAACAACGCGACGTGGGTTGCTTGACTTTGGTGATCACTACCAAAGCGTTACCGCACCACTGGTCATTCATCATCATCATAGCCATAGGACGTCCACTGCTGAACATAGGCCTCCCCCAATGATTTTCATTAGGAGGCATTGCTAATACTTACCACGCTAGGCAGGCGGGTTGGCGAGCGCAGTTTTTTATAAGATTTCGCACGCAGACGCTGCTGCCCGTCTCGTGCTACAGTAATTAGTCGCCTCTTACGACACGCTTCCTGTTCCTGGGGAAGTGTATTCTTTAATCAAATCAAATCAAATCAAATCATTTATTTACTCACAGACACGGTATAATAAGATGGATACATATTTGAGAATGAATCAACATGTCTCTCCATTGTATGGCATGTAAATTACTAAGGAGGTAGATAACAATATTATAATCAGTAAATATTAATAATACATTGCATTATAATTTTAGTTTTTAGTCATATTATTTCATATCATCATTATTTCCAGTCATTATTAGTCAAATTATTTAGTCAATTCCTTAACACTATAAAAATTACTTTCTAAAAGCCACTCAAACAATTTCTTTTTAAATAATATTGGTCCCAGTGTTTTTATATTTACGGCCGTCCCCACACGACACGGACACGACGTATTTGATATTAATGAATATAAAATGTATAGCCAGCCGCCTATGGTGAACAGACTGATTCTCGGCCCCAGTGTGAACTTGAACTCAGATTGTATTAGGCTACTTAATACTTACTAAATTACGCAGATGTGAGCGTACCATGGAACTAAGTTAGTTATGACCGCAAGATAGGCAGTCATATGCTTATACTTTCAAATTAGTTCTCATTTCCGTTCGATATTTGTACCATCACGAGTCGTTTCGCTAATTTAAGAGCACCACTCGCCTTAATGATAAGACGGTCAAGTCATGAGTGTCCGGTGAAAGGTCCCAAAAATAAAGCCAACCAATTTCGCAATAGCGATTATTTGCACATACATCAATTAAACTCACATTAATCCCTTTAATACTTAACAGTAGATAAACGCTTTTTATATATTTAACTTATCGAGTCATTATCGCCGATTTGTAGATGTAATGCTCAAGTCTACCTTGATCGATGAGAATATTTACGTTAATAGCTTAAGGCGAGTGTAGTCGCCAAATATAACCAGCTTGTGGTTTCAAAGCCTGCTACTAAATCCCAAATCATTAGAAAAATATTTAAAAAACATGCTAAGAATCGGCAAAACCACAATATTTTGAGCACAGCATTTATTTTTAGTTACATAAGTATACTTAAAGAGAAAAAAACATTAAAATAATTGAGAAAACAAAAAAAAAGATGCTGATTCACCTTCTTCTTTTATTAAACCGCTTGACCGATTTAATTAGTTGATACGTCGATTCATAGGCCAACTCGATAGCTACAAACTGAGCAAAAGATTTTTTAATCGAACAACTGCATTATTATTTTCCCCAATTGTCGCTACCTAAAGACGCAGCGATTGTCGTAACAGCCACGTTTCGTTGTACGGACTTGGCCGTTTTTTTGGGTCTTCTTATTGTTAAGTTTTTGTTTATTTTTCTGTATGTCACTGTTTTTGTTTTTTGCTGCTTTGTGTGTGTGCTGTTCTCTTTATTAAATGTATTTTATTTCTTTCATTCATTTGTCTAGATGCATCGGGCAGACTCGGTCCGTCTGCACGCATACCTTGCTACGTACAGTCAGCATCAAAAGTCTATGTCCACATTCAGAATTTCAAAATTGCTGACAAACGCCAGAATTGATGGTTATTATATAATAACAATTCTGGGGCTTGTCATGTTCAGCGATTTCATCATCATCATTATCATTTCAGCCATATAAACGTCCACGCCATATAAACGTCCACTGCCAGATTGGCCGATTGGAAGCGACCTGCATCCAGCTACTTCCTGCAACCTTTACCAGGTCGTCTGTCCACTTTGTGGGTATAGACGTCCTGCTCTGCGCTTGCCGGTACGTGACCTCTATCCTAGAACCTTTCTGCCCCATCGGCCGTCAGTTCTACGTGCTATGTGCCCCGCCCACTGCCAATTCAGCTTGCTAATCCGTTATGTCAGCAACTTTTGTTCGCATTTTCGCATTCCTGATTCGATCTTGCAAAGAAACACCTAGCATAGAACTATCCATAGCACGCTGTGCAAAATTGAGCTTTCTTATGAGGCTCATAGTGAGAAGCCGCGTTTCAGTTTTAGGTATACATCAATATCATCAGTATCATCAGTATCAATGTGGTCATCGACTTTTGATGCTATTATGCTATACTGAGATGATAACGATTTGGTATTATGCTAGACTGAGAGTCAGTGGGCCAGAGAGTCATAAAGTCTCCAACTAGAATCTTAGAAAAACAATCCAGAAAGAAAACATATCACACACAAATTAAATTTCTTAAAAAATTTAGAATGTATAATGTATTTAGTTAATCTTAATCAACCTTTGGAACCTCCCCTATATTTTTTTATAAACAACACTGCGCATTTGTAAGTTAAAGTAACTAATGTGGACAGTAGGTAGGCTCTTAATTTTTGTTATTTTTTGAACTGCTGTTTTTTTGGGCTTTTTTTTCTTGCCCAAGAAAAACGTACTTGAACTCACGACCCGGTGACGATTTGTCACCACTACCTAGAACTAATATTACTTACCATTGTTTTAAAACAAGGTTTGCGTGTAACTTATGTGTTACGTTCTGAAAAACGTGACTTCGGCACGTACGGAGATAAAACAGCAATTTTATTATGTCAGTGTTAGAAATACGGCCATTACTAATTCTGCGATTTAATATGAATATCTTGCTGTGAAAAATTAATTAGCACTTATCTTAAACTAAAATTTACATTAAAACAAGTGTATAATATAGTAAGTTTCGTCTCTCAAATCATAAACATACTAAAAAGTAAACTACCTATGCCTACCTATATCAGGCTTCTTCCAACTCTACCCGATCCCCGATTTATAAAGACCTAACAAAAATCCCAACTCTACCCTATATGATAAAAAGTACAGTCAAAATGAAAAATATTTAAACAATAAAAAATGCTTTAATCATCAACATTTTTTATCATCAATTACATAAATCGACATTATAATAAAAAAAATTTTTTAATCAAAACACTTACGTAAACACTAATAACACAAAAAAGAAATATAATAGTAAAAATTTACTAATCATGCAAAATCACAGATTGTGTTTTGAACATAGTTTTTATCTTCAATGTTTATTTTAGGAAATAATTTCTAATAGTAGAGCTGGTGGACAACAATGATTCACTGCATTCTTAACGCGAAAGAACTATAACCAGTGTTACTTTGCCAGCGCATGCACCATTACAACAATGATCAATCTATTTGAATTTTTTCGATAACTGAAATTTTTAAAATTTTTCTTTTCAACTACTACTTTACTCTTACTTTTTTCTATCAAGAATGGGGTAAAGTTGGGATTTTTTGTTATGTAATTTTAAATCGGGTAGAGATGGGACCAGGTAGAGTTGGGATGAAGCCTATCAGGTCTAATAGTCCTCAATAGTGTCAACTAGTACACTTTAAGGATCATGTTTGTGAAAATAAAAGCATAAACCTAATAATTTATTTTTTAAAATTACATTACTTAAGTTTATAGAATTTTTTTTTTACGCATAACGTCATCCCTAAATTCTTTTGGTTACGTGATGACCACAAAATATGTAGCAGGGCGTAGATTTTCATTTATGGACGAATGGCGTATACGTAACTTATTGTAATGGTTTATTACAATAAAGTATTAATTAATAAAAAAAATGTTGTTAGGTTATTTATGATTTCTAAATGAAAATGAATGGGAAGTCGTCCCCACGGCAAATAAATAGTATGAATTATAATTAATAAAACTTAAGAATTTTCAAAAAATATTGATAAATACCTGACTTACAACCATGCTCACAACCAATTAAAGTCGCTTGCTAGACAAAGAGATCCGATATGTACCGTGACGTCATAGTATACGTCCGCCATATTTTTTTATTATAAAAGTGGTTTAAGAAACAGGTATAGCAAATATCTGAATTTCTAATTACTGTATTACCGTATTTTTTTACCTGTTATCACTTTAATTTCATAATATCATTTCTCATTAATATATTAAAAACAATATATTACTGTCTTGCATATTGCCTATTGACATGGTCTCCAAGTAAGGAATTAACATCCTTGTCTTGCGAGGTACCAGACATACATTTTGCCAGGAACCAGTAATAATAAATAAATATTGGACAACATCACATACATTGCTCTGATCCTATGGTAAGTAGCGTAAGCACTTGTATTACAGAAATCGGAAACAACGACGGTACCACAACACCCAGACCCGAGACAATGTAGAAAAGTATTTTCACTACATTGACTGACTGGGAATCGAACCCGGGACCTTAGAGACATCGACACCAAGTCCGGTATGCTCGCCTCTCGGCTACGGGGGTGAGTATTCTCGCAGCACTCCCAGACCCTAGGCAAATACCAAGAATTAAATCTGGAACTCTTTACGTTCAAGGCAAATTCTCATGCCACTACGCCCTCAATTCAGAACCGTTCGATAGCAAATTATCAACCAAAAACCACGTGGCATATACAGGGTTACATTGGATCATCATCATCATCATTTCAGCCATAGGACGTCCACTGCTGAACATAGGCCTTCCCTATTGACTTCCGGATTGGCGGTTGGAAGCGGCCTGCATCCAGCGTCTTCCTGCAACCTTTACCAGGTCATCTGTCTACCTTGTGGGTGGACGTTCTATGCTGCGCTTGCCGGTTCGTTAGTTATTTATTACATTGGATGGCCAAATTTTCAGGAGCGTCTCAAAATTAGTAACTTAATTGATCTACTTACAGAACAAAACTTTTTTTATTTTTTTATTATTTCAATCTGCATGTAAAAAATAGAACTTGGGAAAATTTACGGATATTCTATTAAATTGCACCCTATGTGCACTTTATATAAGGTCCTTGTTGGAGCGGCATGTCGACATGAGTCTGTGATCTCTAATGAATGACGCATCTTGCGTTTTCTTCTTATTCCAAAAATATCGATGTAGTTAAATTTTATTCCAAAAGTATCGATGGTCAATTCGTTATCAAAGGGTTTACTAAATCGGAGGGCAGGTCTTCTCAACTAAAAAATAACTTATGTTATAGGAACAGCAAGAAAGAGTAAAAATAATACTACGTAATTAATATTCAACATATTTGTAAAACTCCACAAAATCACGTGAACTCGTAACTCTATTTATAGATTGTATAGGTACTAATTATCATTATAATTAAGCAATTCTTACAATGAAATACCGGCAGCGAGACATTTGTTAAGGCGAGTATAGTCGCCAAATGAAAAATAGCAAAAATAGGTTTCAAAAGCTTACTACTTAAGCACTATTTGTCAGAAAAATATTTTTAAAATATGCTAAGAATTGTCAAAACCTAGACAATATTTTGAGCATCCATTTGTTCCTAGTACTTATATTTCAGTAAAAAAAAAGGTATTGAAGAAACTATTAAAAAAGAGGCAAATTCTCTTATCTTTTAAACATGATAGTATATTTTGGATAGGGTTTTTAATTCGAATGAATTGCGTCCATGCGGAAACACTTATTTTCCCAAGTTTACCCTATTTACCCGAAGTCGCAGCGATTGTCGCAACAGCCTCGTTATTTTTTTGAAACTTTATTGCACAAATTAAAATTGTACAATAGGTAGACTTGTCATTGCGCGCCATAATAAAGCTTGAACCGTATTTTAATAAGTTTTCGTGCGATATTCGCATCAACACGCGTCCCTAATTTAAGGTTAAAGAAACTTTATTTCTCAGAAAACCATTACAGTCACATAAATGAGAAAATATAATGTCCAGTGGGTAGGCGGCAGACACAATCATTTTTTTCTTTTTTGTTCGGAGTCAGAAATCAAGATGTAAATTTAAGGGCGCTACTCGCCTTAATTCCTCTAAATACCATGAAGTTATTTTTACGTATTATAGAAGTTTGTCCTCAATAAATTTAAAACATTAGGTACAGTAATTTCCAAAAATAAGTAACATTATATTTTGTTATTAGGCTAAACATTTTTACATATTGAATGTTAGCTGAAGGTATTGTTAAATTAATCCATTTTGCTACATACTATTTAAATATTTACGCAAGTGAACTGATCACCGATGGGGCAGAAGGTTTTGGAATGGAGGCCTCGTACGGTCAAGCGCAGCATAGGTCGTCCTCCCACAGAGGACCTGGTAAAAGTTGCAGGAAGTTACTGGATCCAGGCCGCTTCTAACCGGTCCATCTGGAAGTCACTGGAGGAGGCCTATTTATAGCAGTGGACGTCCTATAGCTGAAATGATAATGATGATGATAGTATGTAACGTGTTATACTTTCGTCTTATTTATTAGAATACTAGTGACCCGCCCCGGCTTCGCACGGGTGCAATGCTGATACTATAAGTACAAACAAACGCACCGCGGCCCCCTGGCCGGCAACCGCTATGTCCCTGAATTTTAAATCTGTAATATCTTCGATAATATTTATTTAAATTACATGCTATGAAATGCCATATTATACAATGTATTTAAAGCACCTAATCGGATAAGGATTAATCCTGTATTGCTTAAAACCGCCTCGTAAATAAGCCATTATTTCTCGTAAAAAGTAAAGGATAAAAAATGGTTTTTGTGGGTTATCCCTAAGAGATAGACATTATACCATTGCGGACTTTTTTGTAGATCTTTATAAGGTGTACAATACTGTAGTACATTATGTTAATTTACCTCGTAGGGTTCAGCCAGCGTTTACAATGTAAGCGCAAAAAATGTGCTTATTTACGACGTCACCTTAGAAACCTCTAAAATTATCATAATATATTATGCATATATTATACATATAAACCTTACTCTTGAATCACTCTATCTATAAAAAAAAACGCATCAAAATTCGTTGGGTAGTTTTAAAGATCTAAGCATACATAGGGACAGACAGACGGGAAGCGACTTATTTTATACTATGTAGTAATGTAATATTTCCTTAAATAACTACGTAATTAAATCCATTTGCGATATTAATTCAAGACAATTTCATGAAGTCGTCGTTTCACTTTTGCCGCGTTGACAAGTTTATCTCATCCTGTAACTCTAAATACGCTCATACATCTACATACAGTGCTCAAATAAACTTTTGTATGGGACCAACATCGAAATCGCAAAAAAATAATTCGTTTCCCCAAAGCGTAACAGCTGTTTGGACATTAGTATGAAGATGAAGCCTTTTGTTTTAAGATTTCACTGTTGGTTCCATATACAAGTGTGGAACCCACGGTACGCTGCATACACTAGTCGGATCGAAGGCATCCAGCAACGGTTTCTAAGCTACTTAGATTACAAAGCTCACCAAAACAGTACTAATTATCAACATCGGTGTAGACGATACCATTTTCTGCCACTAGAGACGAGACGCAACATAAGTGACATATGTTTTTGACACAAATAGCCACTGGTATGACAGATAGCCCAGATTTATTATCTAAGATCTCACATAACACTAATCTGCTTAGGTTCGATCGCACCTGATTCTAAATATACCCACTGCAAATACTAACTACAGACAGAATGCCTTTTTAATTCGTAGTTGTCTTAGTTTTTCTAAACTGTCTATTGATATTGATCTGTTCTTTACCAGCATTGCCTCGATAAAGCGACAAATGACAAGGACATATTTTGAGATTCTCGAACTTTGACAATAGCCTGTTACATTTATTATTATTACTAAGTTAATATTGTTTATTTCTTAGTTGCCTAACTTAGACTTATCCTTACCTGTCTGGTTACTCATATGTGGTGATTTGTAATTAGTGTTGAACCACAGTATATTGTACTAGTTTACTGTATTATTGAAACTGTAAATCTTCCTAAAATAAATAAAATACAATAGGTTAGCACCAGGATCAGCCCCTAAGAGGTTTTGCGTATTTAGTGTTACACGGTGTATAAGTGCAAGACAAACATACTCATTGTTATAGTCTAGTAGGAGTAAGTAAGTCATAAAATCCTTGTGTTTCAAGGTAGGTACCATACAGTGGATTTTGTCAGGGGCAGATGCCGACTGGGATCTCCCAGTACACCCAGACTCGAGCGAGCTAAATTAGGAAAGGATTCCATTATGTTTTTTTGATGCAAAATAAACGCTTTTTATTTTTGTTGTATGATACCATTATCCTCATATCAAAGTTAAGCTAATCGGGCTTGCCAAATCATTTAAATATAATTTTCCTTGTGTTGGCTATTTTTAAGTCTTTTTCCTTTATTACTGCTACTAGGGGATTTCTCGATGACCTAGGTAGGATAGTTTATTTCTAATAAGGTATAATTACATGCAAATCTAGCCTAAAGGTAATTTCAAATCGTTACTTGATGCAAAAACAATAATTACATTGTAAAGATAGGTAATATCGATTCTTATTGAGTTATAAATACGGCTAAGTGTGAGTCGGACTCTCAGACGAAGGGTTCGGTACCATTTTACAATAATTAACACTACATAATGTGTAACTATCTCTAAGGTTCCGGTTTCGAGTAGACTCGGTTAATTTAAAACAATAACTTATCTTTAATAATAAGAATAATAATAAATTAATTGATTGTTTTCACAATCACACCAATTATCCAGCCCCAAACTAAGCAAATCTTGTATTATGGCAACTAGATAACGGATAAACATACTTAAATACTTTTATAAACAACCATGACTTACCACCACACACCTTGTTCGAGTCAATTTATAAAACTTTTATTCATCTCATCATCATAAAGCCACAGGAAGTCCACTGCTGAACACAGGCCTCCCCTAATGATTATCATCGGGGGGATTGCCAATACTCGCCACGCTTGGCAGGAAGGTGGCGAGCGCAGTTTTTTCAGCACTGAGACGCTGCTGCCCGTCTCGTGCTACAGGAATTAGTCTTACGACACACCTCCTGTTGGCTGTGGGGAAGTGTATTCTTTACGGCTCACACGGCATAAACTTTTATTATTCATCATTATCTGTTCGGGTCTAGCTAGGTATGCTGGCCGACGCCAGACAAATTAATTCAAGGCCTGTGTTGTCTTATGCACAAATATACTTTAATTTATCTTGTCTTTTAGTTATCAACTACTTCAACAATAAAATGCTATCGTGAGATCAAAATCTTGTCTCAAAATGATTTACACTACCTAAATATCGTATTCAAGTCAAAATGCTGACTGCCCATTGCAATGCGATATGCCTTCATTTGATGCCTAAGTTGAAGTGTCATTATCTGTGTGTCGCCACTTAATTCTTATCTGTTGCTAAGGTCTTTATTTAGCTAGCTATTCCCACGGAATCGTCTGCTTAGAGACAGGGTTTAAGAAAATGATTCATAACATGCGATGATATTCGCGATTGCGCTGAAAATAAAACGATAAAAATATATCTGAATGGTTTAATGACAAAAAAAAATGTGTTAAGGAATTTATTGACAACTAGCTAGATTTTACTGACATATAATTAATATTGAAATTTTAATTCCTGTCATTTTTTATTATTGAAATTTTTAAATACATGTAATGTAATTAAGACCGCTGACATTAAATTTGCATGCTATTTTTATTAGCGAAACAAACACCTTTTATTATTGAATTTTAGTAACATTTATACCGTGTTTTGTCGAAATAAGCGATTTATTTATTATTTATTTAAAATAAACATCTTATTCTAGACTTTTCAAGATTTGCGAAATTACAGCTTAACAAATTACAAATACTAATGTGTCTCTGAGATAAGATGTCTGACAGACAGACAGACAGACAGACAGACTGACAGACAAACAGACGGACAGACGGAAATGGCGTAACTACAGGAGTTACGTTTTGACTACAAAACCCTACAAACTAATGAAACTCATTTATTTTTATTTTAATAGGCCGTCTTCCGGGCTCTTATACAAATCCCGAAATAGCTTTGCCACCACCTCTCCTGGAAATACATTTAGCTGGTGATGAGAAGAAACCGCGCAACAAAAAAATTCAGTCACCTGGTTCAGTATTTACTACAGGAAGTACTGCTACAAGACATTTAAGTGCGAGCTAGGCAGGTTAAAGTCCAGACACTATCTACGTTTAGATATTATTGTATAATGGGCTAGCTTCCTGAAAAAACTGACGGACAGTTGGATTACCAAAAAATATTGGACACGTATTTTTTCTATTCTCAATTAAACAAAAAACTATAAAGATATAGCCCGTTAAAGTTCCGCGTAACGTTGCGACTTTTTAGCAAGGCGTGACGTCACGTGCTCACTTTGATGCGCTTTATCTTCTTCATTTTTTGTTTAATTGACAAAAGATAAAATATGGGTCCAATATTTATTAATAATCTAATTGACGGACTAAATAGAATAATCTTTTTTCGACCCAGGAAACAAGCCTATAATGTAATTTATTCATAAGGATTTTTTAATGTGAACTTTTAAATTATAAACAGGTAGTTCAACAAGAGTTTGGTAGTAGGCACAATATTTTATTGAATTTTTGTCCTTAAAAATGAGGATAGTGATGGTTTTTTGAATCCTCTACCTTCTTAAATATATACATATATATAAAACGAAGTCGGGTAAGTTACACCATTTGTAAGTCAAGAACGCTACGGATTTTTATGATCTTTGGTTTGTTAGATTTGTATCCGTCCCGAATAGCAGAATAACTTTTAAAAAATCGGAAAATGCACATAAAAAAAGTATCAAGGGCGGTACGAAGTTTGCGAGGACCGCTAGTAAATAAATAAATATTGGACAACATCACATACATTGCTCTGATCCCATTGTCAGTAGCTAACGTACTTGTGTTACAGAAATCAGAAACAACGACGGTACTACAACACCTAGACCCGAGACAATATAGAAAAGTTATTTTTCTTCATTAACCGACCGGGAATCGAGCCCGGGACCTCAGAGATAGCGACACCTAGTCTTGTATGCTCGCCTCTCGGCTAAAGAGGTCGACAAGATATTGAAAAAACTAAGAATTTTTACTATGAGTTGAATAGCTTGATATTTATAACAACATCGTCAAAAAAAGACAATTGAACTTAATTATATTTATTCAAGTGCAGCATGAAAGTAAAACGTCTATGCCAATTGCGCCTCTGACTTCATTTGTGTGAATTGAGGAGACTTTTAAATAGCGTTTTATTTATTTATTTAACGTTTATCGGTACTATAGATGTGCTTGTCGCTCTGTGGCGGCCTCGCTTTGGTAGTGATTACCAAAGTTTAAAAAAAAACATTTTAGGCAACTGAGCCCATAATTATACCTATAGTGTAAGTAAGATTTATTGATAAATGAGTTGATTGAAGAAATAATTATAAAAGATAGTATATTTTTAAAAAATCAACTCTAAAATCGAAAAAATAAGGGATGAAATCGGTGTTCAACAACTTTGTTTTCACTCTTATAATGCGTTTTGTTGAGGATGTATCACTAAAAATAGATGAAATAAGTAAATTTTATATTAAAAAAAATACTTCAAAAAACTAAAAAGCTAGAAATAATATTTACTGGCTTTTTCGTTTTTTGAAGTCAGTTTATTTTTAATTTTGTATGCGGTCTCATTCGACTCCTCGGCTTCCAATAACTAAGAGCTCATGGTTAGGTTAGGTTAGGTTAAATGAACAGCCGGTGTCCCACATAACCCTCGGCCGACGGGTATGCGGAACAGCATTTTCCAGACAAAAAAAAACAAAAGAAAGGTCAAATGAACAGTGTATTATAAATGTATTTACATTTACGATAAAGCCTTTCTAGTATTACAATCGTCGATCGGTCTCAGACTTAATCTAAAGTCAATTTTCAACAAAACAACTTAATCTACGGAACAAAAACCCGCGGTTACTCGACAACTATTGCAACTAGCACTTAGCTGCGCTTGCGCCACTCTGTCGCAACTGTAATGCCCATTGTACAAGGGCTTTGATAATGGTTACATAACAGTATTGTATAAAAACTTACATCTATCTATATATATAAAAATGAATCTCTATTTCCCTTGGTCATCGCATCACGCGTGAACGGATAAAACAATTTCACAAATTCTTTTTTTGTCGTGTTAATTATTGTCAGGAGAAGGTTCTTAAAAGAAAAAAATTGAGAAAGTTTCTGTTCTAAAGACCATGCGAACAAAGTCGCGGCCAACAGCCAGTTAGAAATAGAAACATTTATTCGACGCACAAGACAAAATTACATAACAATAGAAAACTTTAAAGGGATCTGATGTGTCGAAAAAGGTTCTTTACATTAATTGAAAAGGTATTCGTTTCATCTCAATATTGAATCGTTAGCTTACGGTTTAAATAAAGAAAGAAAATACATTCATTATAATAGACAGCAACAGTCCACAAATAATAGTAATAATAATAAATAAACATTGGACAACATCACATACATTGCTCTGATCCTAAGGTAAGTAGCTTAAGCACTTGTGCTGCATAAACAACGACGGTACCACAACACTCAGACCTGAAACAATAAAAACCGACTTCAAAACACTAAAATGCTAAAAATAATCCTAACACTTAAGTACCTAATCAGTTACTTTTGGAGTCGGTGCCAGCCGATGAGAGATTCAATGTTTTTGTTTGCACCGACTCCAAAAGTAACTGATTAGGTACTTAAGTGTTAGGATTATTTTTAGCATTTTAGTGTTTTGAAGTCGGTTTTATTTTTTTTAATAAAATTTACTTATTTCATCAATTTTTAGTGATAAATCCTAATCTAACTGCTAAACACCGATTTCATCCCCTATTTTCCTACCCTTAGGGGTGATTTTTATTTTGTAAACTTTTAGCATATTATCTTTGAAGTATGAGCTATTCAATAAAACAAAAATCATCAAAATCGGCTCATATTTGTCGAAGATAGGTAACAAGAAGCACAACCAAAATACTATCTGGGTATATATTTGTTGATTTTCTCAAAAAGTTCTAAATCAATTTCGATAAAATTTATATGGGACCACCTCTGAAGTATGATCTACCAAACAAAAAAGAATCATTAAAATCGATTCATAATTGGCGGAGTAATCGCGTAACAAATATACAAAAAAAAAAAAAAAAAAACATACAGTCGAATTGAGAACCTCCTCCTTTTTTGAAGTCGGTTGAAAAAAAGTTAGTTTTTTAAACCGATCCAACCGGGAATCGAAATCGGGACCTCTTTAGAGATGGCGACTCCAAGTCCACCGTGCTTGCCTCTCGGCTACGGAGGTCGTCATACATAAGCAAAACAATAACGCTATAGAACGCTCATACTGCGACCGCCGATCTTTGAGCACCAACGCCTTATCTTCATAATCAGGCCCCGTCAGTCCACTGCTGGACATAGGCCTCTCCCAATGCACGCCACTGAGCCGGATCCACGGCTATCCTTTTCCATCCTCTGCCAGCAGCCTTGCGTATATCGTCGCTCCACCTTGTCGGAGGGCGCCCCACGCTGCGCTTGCCAAGTCGCGGTCTCCACTCAAGAACACGTCTACCCCATCAGTTATCGGTTCTATGGCAAAAAGGACTAGTCCACTGCCACTAGATAACTATAACAATTTAGCAAATATCTTTCTTATTCTTACATCATCGATACAATATCAGATAAGCGATGATATCAATGATATATCGATGCTTTTAAAGAGGCAGTGTCATAAACTGTGTTATAGATTGCCATTAATCGAAGATTTATTCGTCTTTGTATTATACAACTTTACAAGAAAAGAAAGACATAATGTGAATGATCCTTATTAACATAAACATAAAGGATAAAATCATGAATCTTCTGCTGTGGTTGTATGTCCGTAAACAGGATTTTGTTAGTTTTATTGCACACGTGTTTATGTATTTTAATTATTTTATTGGGTGTTCCAACTTTACTCGTGAGTTCTTGTGATTTCTAATCGAAAAACATATCCAATAATTAACAAGTTATAAATCTATACTCTGGGTGCACTAAAAATCTTTAAAAAATGTTATCCTTTCATTTATAACCTTAACTTGTCCTAAAATAAATTTAATTTCTCTTCCACAGATACGTATTTTGTATTTTAGTAGGTTTAGGTCGCGTGTCGAAGTCCGATTTCTAGTTTTTATTTTATTTTTATTTTGAGTTGAGTTAAGGCGAGTATAGTCGCTAAATGTAAACTAGCATGTGCTTTCAAAAGCTTACTTAAAAACCCAAACTGTCAACAATATTTTAAAAATATGCCTGAATTGTGAAATCCTACACAACATTGTGCCGTGTGGGGACGGCCGTGAAGAATACACTTCCCCACCGCCAATAGGAGGCGGGTCGAAAGAGGCGACTAATTCCCGTAGCACGAGACTGGCAGCAGCGTCTGCGTGTAAAATCTTTTAAAAAACAACGCTCGCCAGCCCGTCTGCCAAGCGTGGCGAGTATTGGCAATCCCCCCCAATTAAAGTCATTGGGGGAGACCTATGTTCAGCAGTGGACGTCCTATGCCTGAATGATGATGATGATGACACAACATTAGTTTGTAGTACGAATAAGTACTTTAGAAGAAAATAAATATCGTAGTCATTAAAAAAACGAACAAAAACCATGCTAATTCTCCTTCTTCTTTGTAACCGCTTAACTGATTTAATTCATTAAGTTTGATGGGCCGACTTAAGCTATAAGCTATAAACTGAGCATAGGGTCTTTTAATCGAACAACTATTGAGTCGATGGAAAAATAACATCTCCTAATTTTCGCTACAAAGACGCAGCGATTGTCGTAACTGTTTGTTTGTTATAAATGCCGTGTACGCCTGTAAGAGGTATATATATAAGAAGCTTATGTGATAGTAGTTTTAGTTTTAAATGTTTTTATATATGTACTGTTGGTGTACCTTTCCAATAAAATAAAAATAAATAAACAGCCATGTTTCATTGTGCGCTGTAACTGTTTTTTCATGAGTTTTCGTGTGGTATTAGTAACACGTGTCGAGTCACTAATTTAGGGACACCACTCGCCTTAAACTAAAGTCTTTCTTCCTTCAGTTGCCACGTCAGTAAGTGTCATCAGTATATGAATATGTTTAATTTTGACAGAAACGTTTTTTTTTTCACGTGACGTAATTCTAATAATTGACGCGCTTGGTTTTAATTCATTTTAAAGCACTTGCACGTTGTTCTCTTGTTTTGTTTAAACACTAATGCTCCAGAAACGTGCACTGCGGTAGGGTTGTCCCAAGTAAAATTAATATGAATTGGCTGATCTGTGATTATATTTTTAATCTGTATCTGAGCTGTAATGATTATAATAACATACTTACATACCTACTTACTTGTACTTGTGCATATAATTCCTTCTTTTGCTAGTATTAATTGCAAAAATATTCCAAGAGATCAAAATCAATATGTACATACTACGTGCATATTACTATTGATTTATGTTTTATTCTCTCTTAGTCTTATTTCGTTAAGATTTTTTCTTATATTGCTACTTCTCAAAGAAAAATAAGGCCTTGTAATATAAAGATGCAAATCCCATAACTCCGAGATCATGGCAACTGGTCAGTGGTCTCTAGGTCTTGCATGTTTATTTAATAACTAGCTGTTGCCCACTACTTCGTTTGCGTGGTCTTTAGTTTATTCACTAAGGATTTTCTGTTTGATTCTGATTTTTTATTAGAACCTTCTCCTGACAATAATTAACACAACAAAAAAATATTTAGCGAAATTGTTCCATCCGTTCATGCGTGATGCGATGACCAAGGGAAATATAAATTAATTTTTATATGTATAGACTGCTAAAACTTAATAAATTTTCTGAAAAGCATTAAGTGCTAACCCTACTGACGATGTTGATACGATTTGTAAACCGATTACCGACGATAGGCAATCGAATGATATCTTTCTCGTTCGATTACGATAGTATCTGAATTTATTTTTAGTTTATTGCGGACACTTAGACACAGGTAGGTACACGTCAAGCTATAGGTACTTTACCACAGAGGTCAGCTTATACCTCTCTTTAGTGAGAGGTCAGCATTAAATCTCCTGAAAACCGAAATTTCAGCTTAAATTTCAGCTCAAATGTCATTTATAGCTTGACCTGTACCTGTATGTACCGTCATTAGCGTCGATCAAGATATATTATACAGGGTTATTTTTAAAACATCAACAACCTCCAAGGGGATGATTCTCGTGCTCAAATACAACAACTTTTTCTACGGGACCAACATAGTACCTAATCTAAAAAAAAATCACTGCTTCATACAAACTGATGTCCGCTGGTCGGCGGCTTAGTATGGGGAAGTGTTTTTTTTTGCGATTTATTTTCGATGTTGCTCTCATAAACAAAACGTTGTTGTTGTATTTGACCACCAGAATCAGCCCCTAGGAGGTTGTTGACGTTTTTAAAATAACCCTGTATATGCCTAGATAAGCTAGCGTGAGGTTATCTTATACTGGAATTTTTTAGGGTTCCGAACCTTAAACGATAAAACCTGCTGCCTCCAAAAAAACGGAACTAATTAGGTATATCATCATGTCAGCCATAGGACGTCCACTGCTGAGCGAAGGCCTCCCCCAATGACTTATCATCGGGGGGATTGCCAATACTCGCCACGCTTGGCAGGCGCGTTGGCGAGCGCAGTTTTTTTATAAGATTTCGCACGAAGACGCTGCTGCCCGTCTCGTGCTACAGGAGTTAATCGCCTCTTACGACACGTCTCCTGTTGATGGTAGGGAAGTGTATTCTTTACGGCTGTCCGAACTTGGCAATTAGGTATATAGAATTACTTTATTATTCTCCGTCTGTCAAAATCGTCTGTTAAAATGAAATAGATATAAATATCATGTTGAAATTATATTTAAACTACACTGTCCCTTAGCTTCTACAACAATGAAATCAAAAGATACGGCAATTTATGACACATACATTTTGGCACTTGCCAACTCACTCATCAAACGATAGGTAAGTACTTCTCTAAAATAATGACACTCATTGTACAAAATAAGCAAATCAAAACCCTTAGGTATTGTACTTCCCGTTGACGTAAATTCATGAAACTCATCGTGGGGAGCTAGTTTCAAAAGGACGCAAAGGAAAAAAAAAACAGATAATCATCTACTTGTATTACGTCACATAATTTTTTTTTTTCGCAACACAATTTCAACCTATTTTCGTAAGTAACAGAAACTTAGGGCAATTTCACCATCGACAATTAAAAATTACTCGACAATTAATTAAGTTTAATGCGCCTAAATTAAGAATGTATATTGAATGGTATTTAATAATCAATTGCATTATATTTTAATTGTCAAATAAGAACTTCACGAATGTGAAGTAAAAACTAAGTGTCACACCAAAAACCTGCCTACAGGAAAAAACAGGAAATCATGAATTTAAAATTATGTCACATACAAAATATTTTTTGTTATTACAATTTAATAGACCATTTATGTTAGTATAGTAATGATAAAATATAAAGCGTCAATCTTGGTGTGATTATAGCGCGGAGTTGTAAGTAACTCATATGTGTAAACTATAGAATAGAATACAATAGAATATTTATTCATTTTCTTAGAGTATTGCTATAGAGTAAAACAACCTTACACAACAAAGAATAATAAAAACCGGTCAAGTGTGAATCGGGCTCGCATTAGATCCTGATCGATACGGATACGGAACCATCATCAGTGTGAGTCGACTTGTACTTGTCCGGTTTTTAATTTGTTGCCACATTTCTCGAAAAATATTAAATTGAAACTGCAAATCGATTGCTTAATCAATTGCAGTTTAAAGTTGCTAGTTAATTTAGTATTTTTAGTATCAATAATCTCTGTTATTATTGGTCATCGCAACAATGTCAATCTGACAAAAAAAGATAGTTATTTGGTAAGTTAGTTATTCTCTTACCCCACTTGCTGATAAGTTCCAGATAACCTATCTGGCACTTTTTTGACAGATAATTGTATGGGTTAACTATCAAAACAAGTGCCAGATAGGTTACCGGAACTTATCAGCAAGTGGTGAAACTGGCCCTAAGTCTCTGTCTTAAAAGTCCAGTTCTAATTTATGGACTAGTGATAATACGGGTCAATATTCTGAAGTCTTTTCAGTGGCCTCTAAAAACTACAATGTGTAAACTTCACTATCTGCATTACCTGAAGGTTGACTGGTAGAGAATGCTATATAGCATTAAGTCCGCCAATTGCACCCACCTGTGCAATAAAGTTTAAATAAATAAATAAATGTGAGACGACGGGAGCCGAAATAAAAAAAGGGTTTGCGCACACTAGGTTTAATAATGGATCTTAAACGACACTAACCTAAGCGTATATACCATAGGTAATCTATGTTATATACTAACTTATGTACTAAGTGTGGGGTGAGATGGTACACACACTACACCTAAACCGTTTTTAAAAAAAACTACTTTTTTTTACATAAAATAACAATTAAATAGTGACAATTACTTTATTAGTAATAATACGCAGTATAAATTACAACCAAAAAAAAATTACTACAAAACAATTACTAAAATACTACAAAACTTGACGACCGAGCCAGCGGTTGCGGGTTCGAATCCCGCAAGGGGCAAATGTTTGTGTGATAAGCACGAGCATTTTGTACCTAAGTCCTGGATGTTTACAAATGTATTTAATTAAGTTTATCCGTTATCTAGTCGCCATAGTACAAGCTTTGCTTAGTTTGGGGCCAGCTAATTGGTGTGATTGTGAAAACAATTTATAATTTATTATAATGTTACCTTAACATTGTTCTGTTTTTTTCGTATAGAGTGCGACTTAGAAACAACACTGCTTACGTAATGTTCATGGCTTCAGTACCAAGGCTTTATTAAGTGATACCAAACCAAAGAGTATGTACAAAAGCTTCTTCTATTCGACTTAGACCGTTTCCCATCAATCCAAAGTCCAAGTTCAAAGATCAACGTGATACGAGGTTACTCTTTAGACTTTGGACCCATTAAATACAATCGTTTTGGACATTAAACTGAGCTATAAAAACCTAGCTAGCAAAAAATTTATAATATGACTAGATAAAGGATTGTACGGCTTGAAATTTAACATAAGCTCAGTGAATACGCAAAGAGAAGCATGGTGTGACATCTGTGCTATGGTGTGTCAAAGCTATTCACTACATGTACCTGGTGAGTACCTACTTACTCTTAAAGTCATCCCTCATTTTAAACTTTTTATTTTTTTTGCATTCACAATAATGCTAAAACCAATTTATTGCTGCAAATAGGCGTAAATTAAGCTCTTTTACACATCCCTTTTTTTTACCCTATCCACTGCTAGTTGTGTGCTAGAGAAGAAGCAGCGCAAGAAACTCGGTCGCTATTGTCAGCTAGTTTTTAGAATGAAGAAAAAGATTTTCACTTAAAAAAAATTACTGCCTCTGGTGGGATTCGAACCCACGACCTTTCGCTATCCGGGCGACTGCTCTTACAGTTGATTTTTTTTTTAAGTGAACATTTATCTTGATATTTCATCCCTCATATTGGCAAATCAGTCACTATCTTAAGGTCCTAATTATTAGTTAATTTGGTTCTATTAGATACTCTTCTATTCTTACTACTACTACTCTTCTACTGCTGTAATACAACGACTTTTTATATAGAACTAACAGCGAAAACTCAAAAAAAATTTCACGTCTTCTCAAAAACTAATGTCAAAATACCAACAAACTATTTTGATTTGTATAACTAATTTGCTATAAGATCTATCCGATCTGAGCGCATAATTTACACAAAACTTAGTATTATTGAGGTTCTTGTAGCTTAGTGAAGGTAGCACTTTGGTAGTGAATTAGTAATTACCAAAGTTAAGCCACCTACGCCGCGGTTTAATTGGATGGGTATCCATTCAAAAATAGCGTTGCCAGGCGTCCGGATAAAGCCGGACATAGTTAGGCTTTTTGATTGTCTGTCCGGCCAAATAAATACAAGTCCGGCCTGTCCGGCTTTTGTTAGACTTTGGGCCAGTGTCATGGGCATGTGGGAGTCAAATACGCCAAAAAGTTGGCGCTCGCACTCGCGCACTTGTTTTTGAAGTCTCGTAACATAGGAACTATTCATTCGGCGTGAAGGCAAGGGGTAAGACGAGATAATTTCTCGAACCTTGTGCATAGTTCCTCCCCCCCCCTCCGTTGAAAGCTAGTAAGTAACAGTTTTTTTTATATTTAAAAATCAGTGTGTCTGTCTTTTACGTCTTAATGTCCGGCTAAATAAGCATTAGAGTCCGGCTTTGAATTTTTGGGCCTGGCAACATTAATTCCAAACCATATTTAGTGACATTTTTTATCACAACCATCTCCATGCTTCGGAAGGCACGATAAATGCTAGTCCCGGCTAATATCGCTTGATACTAGTCGTGAAGCCTAGTCAGAGGCCTAAGGGCGGCTTAATAACATCTGGCAGTAAGGTTAAGTCACTGGCCTTACAACAAATCTCCACCAATTTGCACTGGACCCGTGAGGTGGAGTATGGCCCAAACCACCTCATAGTTGAGGTGAGGTCTGTGCCCTGCAGTGGGACGCATATTATAGGCATACTTTATTTTATTTTATTTATAATTTTTGACCACAAACAAGTTCACTATACAACAGTTTTACTAGGAATTATTAAATAGTCAGTACTTATAATGAATCCTACATCGATGGTCACACTTTTGATAAGTAAAATTAATATTAAGTGGAGCCCATTGAGACTTAGATGACAAATGAAATTTCCACAAACAAAGCTGTCATTTTGCAGGCATAAGACATAAACAGATAGTTTAACAAACTTTTAAAAATATGTGTGCGAGTGTGTGTTCGTTTAGTATTGTTTATGTCCTAAAAACATAGGTATTTTTTTACATTTACTTCGAGTAGTGTGCAATAACACTATCTATGTAAATCTATCTGAACCATCGCCTGATAAACATTAATAAGAAAGCGCCAAATGATAAGATACAAATCATGTCCATTAGGTATCTGATGGATTCATTCATTATCTGATTGATTAGTTAAAAAAGTAATTAATTTAATTGATTGTTCTGTTTTATATTGTGTTCAAACAAATATGAAAACAACAATAATTCATGTTCTCATTATAAATATTTATTGTACTTTATAACAACAAATGGCGTTATAACAACAAAAAAATACAAATGGCGGACCTAATGCTACAAGCAGTCAAAATGTCAGTAACTGAACCTGACCTATCCTGAACAGGTTTCCGTAAAATCAAAATCCTTCAGAAATATCGATGCAATTATTTCCATCAAAATAAATCTAAAATGTTATTAAACTAGATGTACAATCAAAACATTCAGATATTGAAGTTATTTTCGATTTACCTGAATCTACATTTTATTTAAGAGTAAAGATGTACCTAAGTCCTGCCTGCCTAGCATGAGCACTAAAACACGATATGATATGATATGATATAGCGATATATCAGCACCAACTGTAATTAAATATGACAGTCACAGCCGCCATTTTGATTTTTTATCGAAACAGCGATCATATTATGTGACTTCACCGGCACGGCGATTCAACATGGCGGCTATATCTGTCATATTTTTACAGTTGGTGTTGATATATCGCTATATCATATCATATCATATCGTGTTTTAGTAGTCATGCTAGGAGGATGTTCATAAAAGTATCTAAGTATTTATACTGAGTATTATTGAGTATTTATCTTAAATAGTCAAAGGTTTATCCGTTATCTAGTCGCCATAGTATAAGCTTTGCTTATTTTTGGGCTAGATGATTAGTGTGATGGTGGAAACTATTTTCTGATTGATATTTCATTAGTTTCGTTTATTTTTGTTTTTACTTGTTTTTATTAATTGATTGTGCCAAATAAAGCAATTCTTATTCTAATTTATTTATTTATTTAAGACCACTTTGCACTCTGAAAGCCGTGCCTGATTACAACGAAAATAAAAAATACACCATTTAACAAAAATAGAAACACTATAGGTACATTTTTCCCAGTATCAGTTAGGAGCTCTATTCTCGAAATTGTTGAGAAATGTGTCTATAAGTGATAGTTACCAGTCATTGTCACAGTGGTGGACCTTACTTATTAACTGTTAACTGCCGGGCATCAGGCATAGGATTAAGGTGATCCTGCGCGGGAGTCCCCAGTCAGGCAGGCTGTACAACATGAGCAGGGGACCCCGCTCCGCGCCTACTAGTGGGAAGTTGAGTTTGACGAAACGCTTCCCCCTTCTCCCCCCCCCCCCTTTCGTCTTCATATCGGGTCAGCAAGAGTATGTTCATCCCAGCCTGATCCGCAGCCAAATGCAACGACACGGCGCCGCCACAAAAAGCCGCCCTCACCTCACGCCCTCTCGCTCTAGCGAGGAACTTTCACCAACCGTAGGGTCAGGACCCCGCACGGCATACTTCCACCGCGTCAAGCACCACGGGCACCACGGCCCGGCCAGGTCGCGGAGGACAGGGAGAACGGCGCACCTTATCACCGACACTCCTTTTCCCCCGCGACCACCGTATAGGCCGCTCTCACCCCCCCACAAGAGCCACCCTCACGGAGACGCATCCACAAGCGGGTGAAGTAGAATTGTCCCCTAGCTGGTGTGTGGTGTTAGGACCATAAATAGACGAACCTTTATGTTACATCTTGTAAGTAGATAGATTAGTTACAATCAGTGTGGAAGACTATGACTTTAAGGTCTATAATCGCTTAACACATTACTAATTTAATAACTGGCAGGATACTTTGAATTCGCGCTATATCACCTTACTAGTGATTGATAACTCACTCTCATTCAAATACCAACCTTAAACTGTTTGCAGTAGGTTCTAAATAGTGTGAAAGGTCAAGCTACCTATGCAATTGGTGTAAAGGTCAAAGTGTACAGTTTTGAAATGAAAAAAAGCTAAGGAAGCAGATAGACATTTGAGGAGTAGGTATTGCATGTTTTGACAATACTGGTAACACCGTCTTACAGAATTCAATACAATTTTGATTAAGTGTTCCTAATCTTAATTACTTTATTTGTATACACCGTGTAACTCTAAATACGCAAAAACTTTTTAGGGCTGATTCCGATGCATAAATACAACAACTTCTTGCATAGGACCAACATCGATAACGCAAAAAAAATCGTTTCCCTATACAAAGCGTACCAGCCGATTGGACATTATGTATGAAAATGAAGTTTTTTTTAAAGATTTCTCTGTTGGTTCTATACAAAAAGTTCTTGTATTTGAGCACCAGAATCAGCCCCTAAGAGTTTTGCGTATTTAGCGTTACATGGTGTATAAGGTCTAACCAAAATAGTGCTCAATATTTCAAGAGGTCAAAGAGTAAGACATGATAAGGAACTTTGTTATGAAAAAAAACACAAATAACCTGACAACATATTTTTTATTAATTAATACTTATTTATTGCTGTAATGGTTATTTTACGTATGACGTATGAACTCCGTACGACGCGTTGTAAAATCAGTGACAGAACGAGGTGAATGTTCATCTTGTAACCAACAGAATTTAGGGACAGCGTTATGCGTAAAAAAAAACTACGTAACTACATAAGTAATGTAAATAATAAAAAAATATGTTGTTACGTTTATGTTTTTATTTTAATAAACATAATCCATTTCGTGTACCAATTGACCTCTAGAAATTTTAGCACTATTTTGGTTAGACCTTATATAATAATATGATATATGTAACGATGTATTGTGCACATGTCTAAGGTTGACGACCGCCTGGTGTTCGCGCTTCGGACTACAAAGTAATAGTTAATTGGTGTGATTGTGAAAACCAATTATTCATATTATCATCGTATTGAAATCAGAATCATACCTACTACATAGTTTCAAATCAATACGATACGACAGAATTAGGTTAAAAACTTTGATTTGATTACGTTAGTTCGTTAACTGTTAGTTAGTACGAGTGAACTAAAGTAATAAAAGAATTTAAAACGACGGTGACGACGTTTGATAAAATCCGCGGAGATTCGTATTCTGAATGATTCATCATCATCATCATTTCAGCCATAGGAAGTCCACTGCTGAACATAAGCCTCCACCTATCATCGAAGGGATTCCCAATACTCGCTACGATTGACAGGCGGGTTGGCGAGCCCAGTTTTTTCATAAGATTTCACACGAATTAGTCGCCTCTTACGACACGCCTCCTGTTGGCGGTGGGGAAGTGTATTCCTTACGGCCGTCACCACACGGCTATATCGATATAGCTCTTCGAATTGCAAACCTAAGTTTGTATGCCAGTTTCTGGTGGACTGTGCGGATATTTTACACAGGATGTACAAAATAATGAGGCACTACTTAAAACCACGTGATCAGATCAAAATCGTAAAAAAAATGCTCCATACTAACTAACGCGCTATCTCACTGATAATGTATGGAGCACCTGAAAAAAAAATCATGATTTCAATGTTGCTTCCCTATTGTAGAACACTGTTCATGCAAATATACTGATTTGATTTGATTTGATTTGATTTGAATGGGCAGGCCACATCACTCGAACTGGCAACTGTTGACGAAAAAAGGTCTTCGGCTGACGAGTACCTATGGATTAGCAAGCTAACGTGGTAGTGGGCAGGAACACAGCACGAAGAACTGACGGCCGATGGGTTTAAATGTTCTAGAATGGAAGCCACGTATCGGCAAGCGCAGCGTAGGACGTCCAGAATGTGGACAGACGGCCTAGTAAAGGTTGCGAAGCCGCTGGATGCAGGCCGCTTCCAATCGGCCAATCTGGAGGTCATTGGGAGAGGCATATGTTCAGCAGTGGACGTCATAACTGAAATGATGATGACATTTTGGGAGATGTATTTTAAAAGCCTGGAAGAGGTACTATTAACTAAGAAAAGTAGTAAATGAGTATGTTAATAAATAAAAGGAACATTTTAGCATAAAACGAATCCTCAAACAAAATGATTTGTTTGATTTTAATGACGCAAATCGTTTTGTTTCAAGATCGATTAGGCTCAGCGTAACTTGTTATTAGTTTATCGAAGGCTTATCGCCTACACGAAATTGGTTAACGTCCAGGAGACGTATTTTAAAATCATTAGAATTGAATCTTAAATCCAGCACGAAAACAAATTGTAAGGGAATTTAGTTTCTTTCTCTCGATTTTACGTTATTTTTAAATTTCAATATCTCTTTTTATGTTTCAGGCAGAAATATTATTAGAATGCAATTTTAAAAACCGGTAATGAACTTACGAAAATCTCTACCAATCAAGTTCAAGAAAACAAATGTTCAGTTACCAGTGTTCTTCCTTCTTTCACTTTCTACTATTAAATCGAAAAACTAGGTGACTAGGACCTGTAGCAGAATTCGCGAAATAAATTTTTAAAAAAGGTTTCTGGTATTTGTAACGTGTCTTGCGATTTCGTATGCGGATTGGAATTCGACTGATTCAAAAATAAGTCTCCATGTCAACGGAATTTATATGTTAGATCGGATTTAATTTGTCGGTTTTTGATGGTCGGATAATTTAATTATATGGACAAATAATAAAGTAAACATTAAAAGATTAGAAATCTTTATTCATACATTCCATTGATTTAACAATTTTTAACAAGTCTATTTATTCTGCTTGACTTGTCAATACTCAACCAAAATTATACTGAAGCTGTAAACAATTTTGATAGTGTAAGCCTATAATGAAGATCATAACTTTACTTTACTTCCCTGAACTAAATAATTGATCACCTCTTGTAAGTTGTATGGGAACATCCACCTTTTTATTCATCATCATCATTTCAGCCATAGGACGTCCACTGCTGAACATAGGCCTCCCCTAGTGACTTCCAGATTGGCCGGTTGGAAGCGGCCCGCATCCAGCGGCTTCCTGCAACCTTTACCAGGTCGTCTGTCCACCTTGTAGGTGGACGTCCTACGCTGCGCTTGCCGGTACGTGGCCTCCATTCCAGAAGCTTTCTGCCCCATCGGCTGCAGTTCTACGTGCTATGTGCCCCGCCCACTTTTTATTCATTTATTAATTAATCAAACTAATAAGACAAACAGTACTCAAGTTAGGTACAAAGTTTAACATCTAACAAAGAGCTAAGCGTCCTCATAGTTATTGGCCACCACGACATGCAATATGGACTACAGGTTTATTAAACGCTTGCTTATTTTAATCCATGGTTTAAAACTAGTACTAAGCTCAGTAATATGTTTAAACTTTGGTTTAAAATAAGAGGATATAAGCTTAAATTAGTCGAAGCTTCTACTACTATATCACATTGTTTGATTTTTATGTACCTACATAAGCAAATAAAATGTATAAATAAAGAATATAAAATAAAATATGACCTTTTAATTTGTATAGTAGTGGTAGTGGTGGTCAATTTAAATTAGTAGGGTAATACTGTCATTGACAGTTGTCTACTTATGTCCCTGCAGTTTCAGTGCGGTTTCGGTCCGAACGAAAGAACTACACTCTTAACATAGCTTAGTAGGGGCCCATGAGGTAGTTGTTATATTTCCTTGTGATATCTATCATATAACATGTATACATATGTATGAGGATATTTGTAACACTATTTTATGCTAATAAATATTTCTATATTTCTTTTAAAAAATTGCTAACTGTCGAAATTGTCAAATAAACAATATCCAATCAAAATAAGACTAAAATGCTAGAGGATGACAATTATTTTTAATAATTAAGTATTACTATTGGGATTGGGATTAAATTAACTAGTATTTTTTTATTTTTAAAATCATAGCGTTAATAGCAATGTGACTTAACAGCAAAGACAATCGAAGTATTTAGCATAAACATTACTTTATTTCTTCTATATTTCTATTCCACCACAAAGGACGTCAAATAGGGCTTATAATAAAACGCATTCCACTCGAGCGAAGCCGTGGGCATAGGCGTAGTTAGTTAAGGCCCGTGTAGTCGCCAAATATAAATTAGCATATGTTTCAAAAGCCTACTACTTAAGCCCAGTTTGTCAGAAAAATATTTTTAAAATATGCTAAGAATTCTCAAAACCTACACAACATTCTGAGCATATAATTTTTTTCTAGTACTAATACTTTAAGAGAAAAAAAAATTGAAATCATTGAAAAAACAAGCAAAAAAGATGCTAATTCTCCTTCTTCTTTTAAACCGCTTGACCGATTTAATTCGTTTATGCGTCGATGGATAGACCAACATAATAACTACAAACTGAGCATAGGATTTTTTATTCGAACAATGGCGTCCATGCAAAAAGTATTATTTTCCTCAATTTTCGCAACCTAAAAACGCAGCGACTGTCGTAAAAGCCACGTTTCATTGAACGCTGTTATGAACCGCATTTTAGTGAGTTTTTATGATATATTCGTACTAACATTCGTCAAGTCGCTAATTTAGGGCCACTACTCGCCTTAACAATTAATGTAAACCGCTCCGCTACCATCCCCGCTTCCGCCCGCAATGTAAGCCGCGCAATCAAAATAATCACGTTTTGTATTACCAAATCGAATCCATTACGCCTTCATCAACACCATTCGTTCTGAAATAGATATCACAATGGGTTTGCATGGTTTGTTAATTACGTTGTTGACCAATGGGCCCTTGATTGCGTGCCCTGATTTTGCTGGCTATTACACAGTTAGCCTCATATTACCTACCTATTATTATTTCATAAAGTTGCGTGTAAACGATAAATAATTTCACGATAAAATGTTGACGAAAGTTGACAAGAAAAAATTATTAATATAAACTGATGTCAGCTGGTTGCTGTTGTTGCTGCTAGCTTAGTATGGGGAAGTGATTTTTTTTTGCGATTTCAATGTTGGTCCTTTAGTAAAAGTTATTGTATTTGAGCACCAGAATCAGCCCCTAAGAGATTGTTGATGTTTTAGAAATAACCCTGTATATTTTCTTATTACCATACTTATTAAAAAAGAGGCTGACCACTGATAGTGATCGAGTTTCTTGTTTTTTTTTCTCGGCGTTAGGCCAATATTGTTAACAAAGCAGTGATAGGGTAAAATATTAAGAATCAAGACGTGTAAAAGATCTCAATTCTCAGGTGTTGCAGAGTTAAAAAAAACTACTAACTACTAACTTTAGGTTAAGAGTATTGTCTGGGTAAAATTCTAATTCAAACGTGTATTGCATGTTACATTACAATTTTGCGGTGTTAGAAAAATAAAGGTTACATGTAACGCCCTGCAAGGGCATAGCAAACAAGAGAGTGACATATATACATATTTTTAAATTTCATAAGTAATAAGTTATAATAAGATTAGTGTAAATTTCAAGCATTATACAATTATAGATTTATAGATAATAAATTAAATTGAATTGTGCCACCGAAGAATATTATCAGTTAAATTTCATATTTATCATTGAAAAATTCTGTTAAGTTATAGTAACTTTTATTTATTAGGATATTTATTATTGTAATCTGCTACTAACACACTGATCTATGTTAGTCGAAATAAAGATTAATTAAATATACATGTGCTACTATAGCATAACACAAAGATTAGACTAAACAACAGATTTTCTATTGTGATTGTGTCTAGTTTAGATTTGTATTCGTGCTCAAATTTAGTATTTACTGTTAATGCTTTAATAATTTTATAAAAAAAATAAAAACCGACTTCAAAAAACTAAAACGCTAACAATAATCTTAACACTTAAGTACCTAATCAGTTACTTTTGGAGTCGGTGCAAACGAAAACATTGGTCTCTCATTGACTGGCACCGACTCCAAAAGTAACTGATTAGGTACTTAAGTGTTAAGATTATTTTTAGCGTTTTAGTTTTTTGAAGTCGGTTTTTATTTTTTTTATAAAATTAACTTATTTCATCCATTTTAGTGATAAATCCTAATCAAAACACACGAGTCTTACGAGTGCAAACATAATTTAACTGCTGAACACCGATTTCATTTCCTATTTTTCCACCCTTATGGGTGAAATTTTTCCAAAAATGTTTTATTATAGTATCTTTGAAGTATAAGCTATTCATTAAAAAAAGAATCATCAAAATCGGTCTACATTTGGCAGAGATATAGGTAAGATAGATACTAAAATCAGTTGGCGTGGTACGGAGTTTATGCAATGTTTGATGATTTTCTTATAGATCCCATCGTCAGAATTTAACCAAATTTATATGGGACCATTCTGAAAGTATTACCTTTCAAACAAAAAAATATTTATCGAAATCGGTCAACGCAGTAACGAATGATCGCTGAACATACATAAAAAAAAAAAAAAAGATGCCGACGAATTGAGAACCTCCTCCTTTTTTGAAGTCGGTTAAAAATACTTCTTCTGAGCATAAAATTAAAATTTTTTTTACTAACAACATTTATTTAGACTGATTAAAAAATACGTAAAATCGGGAACAGAAGTTGAATTCAACAGACGATTTGTTTTCGTGCGTTCGTTAAAACTAGAAGATTTGAGCACAAAATGACAGACAAATTTTAAACTGCAAAAATAACTTTTTTGCCTTAGTTTTCCTTGATAGGTAGGTATTAAGTACTTTAATCGTGATAAAGTTGGCCAAATGTTGCTCGTTTTATAGTACCTACTCATATAATGTTAACTACACCGACCAATGACATTTATTGTCGCTATTAACTATTTTAAGAATGATTCCTATTAAAAAAGTAGAAAACTGGTTCATAGTATGATGTCATAGGTTGATTTTGCTATGAAAGCATAACTTAGGTACTAAAGAAGCGATCACGTGACAAAATACAGGTCATTGATAATGAATATATAATTAATTATTCCAAAAATAGCTCCTAAAAATCTGGCCTCAATCTAAGCAGAGAAACTACGATACTAGTTATTATGACTTTAGGACAGTTTATTTATTTAGATAAGCATTAAGTCCTTACTGATTTTAATCATCATGATCATCATCATCATCATCAAATCATGATCATCGTCATCATCATTTCAAGTTTTCAACCATAGGACATCCAATGCTAAACAAAGGCCTCCCCCGCTGACTTATCATTCGCACCACGATTCATTCACGCTTGGCAGGCGGGTTGAAAAGCGCAGTTTTTATAAGATTTCGCACGAAGACGCTGCTGCCTGTCTCGTGCTACAGAAATTAGTCGCCTCTTACGACACACCTCGTGTTGGCGGTGGGGAAGTGTATTCTTTACGGCCGTCCCCCCACGGCAATCATCATGATCATGTCAGCCTATTGCAGCCCACTGCTGGACGTAAGCCAAAGAGCACGATCTCCGGCTTTTTTCATCCAGCCATTGCCCTATCTTCCTAAGGTCATCGGTCCATCGAACCGGGGAGCGTCATACGCTACGTTTGCCGAGGCGTTGCAACACAACTGACAATTCTACACAGAATGATGTTTTTTTCAGAAATTCACTGCTAGATGTACCCTCCCCCTCCTTTCTCAGCCCCCTCACGCCACAGCGAGCCTCTCTGTGTCGCGGCCGTTTGCATCCAAAGGCTTCCCGCAATCTCATCTAGGTTATTAGTCCACTGGGCGCGCACCCACACTGCTTCAAGTTCAGACCAAACAGTTTAAAAACTAAGACATGTATTTTTAAAGGTCCCCGTTACCCACTTTATCTATTCAAGTTGGTTCACAACTTGGCCGTTGTGTGAAAACGGATTGTTTGAGCATTTTCTAAGAAACTCTTCAAGCCTTACGATGTCAAAGGCTATTTAGTTACGGTCGGTAGTGCATAAGTTTATGACCCACTTAACATTTGTGTGAGTAATATGAACAATAAGTCAAGTACCTATGTGTCAAATGTAGTGTATAAGTACATTATGGGTTTTTCGTCTACTTTGTAGACGGGAACGTGTATTTATAGTCACTATTTTGTTACGTAACATTAATATGTATAAATAATAAATATCGGACAACATCGTATACATTTCTCTGATCCTATGATAAGTAACTTAAGCACTTGTGTTACAGAAACAAAAAACAACGACGGTACCACAGCACCTAGACCCGAAAAAATACAGAAAACTTATTTTTCTATCGAATCGAAACCTCAGAGATATAACATGTAAACCCTGGTTTTCCCGTAGTAAATAAATTAAAAATAAATAAATATGTACTTACATATGTGGCTCTTACATTGGCAGTCACGGGCAATGTGGAGCAATTAGTAAAAAAAGGGCAATTTATATTTAATTTTGATCTTTAATTAATACGACTTGTCATCATTATAACTCGACAGTTTTACAAAAATCAAACGATTATTTAATCTACACAGGATGTAGTTTCGATCATAATCCGCACAGCTGTTGAGTTATTATAACACCTGTATGGATTTTACAGAATTTAATTACGACATTAACCAGATTATAAAGATTTGTTTTTATTACATAATTATTTCTTATTCTCTATGACCAATTCTCTTGAGGTAGCAGAGTCCGATAAAAAAATCATAATTGAGGAGAGTAATACTCGTATGGCGCTTGTAACGTATAGACTGTCTGTCTATCCGTTATGTAGGAGGCGTACGACTCGTGTCGTTTCGTACAGATGTGTAATAAACCATATTTATCGAAAACACGGGGGATTTCGCGAAAAATCGGATTTAAAGTAGTAGTAATGGGATAGTTTCCTGGGTCAAAAAATATTATTCAGACAGTTATACTCGTATTATCAAAAAATATTGGACCCATATTTTGTCTTTTGTCAATCAAACAAAAAATGACGAAGATAAAGCGCATCAAAGTGATCACGTGACGTCACGCCTTGCTAAAAAGTGTCGCAAGGCGTGATGTTACGTGGAACTTTAACGGGCTTTGACTTCATCATTTTTTGTTTGATTGAGAAAAGAAAAACTAGTCGGTCCATCAAGATTAGAAAGAGTATCTAGTCCAACCCCCCTAGCATGTCTACCAAAACACGATATGATAAAGCGATATATCGACACCAACTTTAGAAATTTGATAGATTTAGCAGCCATTTTGATTTTTTATCGAAACAGCGATCTTAATATGTGGCGGCGATTTAACAAGACGGCTATATCTATCCTCGACGACCTCCGTAGCCGAGAGGCGAGTATACCGGACTTGGTGACGCTATCTCTGAGGTTCCGGGTTCGATTCCCGGTTGGTCAATGTACAAAAATAACTTTTCTATATTGTCTCGGGTCTGGGTGTTGTGGTACCGTCGTTGTTTCTGATTTCTGTAACACAAGTGCTTAAGCTACTTTTCACAGGATCAGAGCAATGTATGTGATGTTGTCCATATTTATTATTATTTATTATCATATTTTTACAGTTGGTGTCGATATTTCGCTATATCATATCATATCGTGTTTTAGTGCTCACGCTAGGCAGGCAAGTTAGGAAGATGGCTGGCAGTGGCTGGATGAGAAAAGCGGGAGATCGCTCTTTGGCGCTCTTTGGGGGAGACTTACGTCCAGCAGTGGACTGCTTTAGACTAACATCATCAATAAGGTTGTTACACAAACAATTATGAAAACGCGAAAAATTATGAAAACGCGAAAAATCATGAACGAGATTCATTTGCGTTTTCGCGAAAACACTAGATGAGTGCAAAAATTGACAGATCGCGTGAAGATTCAATTTTTTAACCGACTTCAAAAAAAGGAGGAGGTTCTTAATTCGGTTGTTTTTTTTCATGTTTGTTACCGAACTCCGCCACTAATGAACCGATTTGAAAAATTCTTTTTTCAATTGAAAAGGTATACCTCCAAAAATAACTATTAAGTATGATTGTTTAAAAGTTATTTTTAGCTTTTTAGTGTTTTTGAAGTCGGTTATTTTTTTTATAAAAACTTTTTCGAAACTCCTTGTATTATTACGCCAACAATAACATTAAATGTCTCAGGGTAAAATTCTTAAGCTCATCTCACAAGAAATTTCTTTTTACTCGAGCGTCTTATTCGGCTACACCGGACAGTTGTGGCGAGCACTGAAGTCGCTCAGCCTAGGTCCGCCCCACTAGTGGTCGACGCGGCCTTTGTGAGGCAGGCTAAGTGGGCGTGTTAGGGCCAGGGTCGAATGCATAAGGCACCCTAAGTGGCGAACCTGTTAGTCGTAGCGCTAACGGGACCGGGACTGCCTAAACAGGCTGGACGGCTTTCTATTAGCGGGCCCGATCAGAGTGTATATAAGACTCGAGCTTCAAGAGCACTATAGCTCCGTAGGCTCCGACCTCATCTTGGGCTGTCATCCGAAGTGTCACATGTCTGTGTCCGCCAAAATGAAAGACAGACCTCGCACCCGACAGCTGGTGCGGTGATGCGAACTACTGTGTTGGGCAGTATTTGAAGTGCTACAAATACTTACCGCAACCGCTGGATGTACAGCCAGATGCACGAACCAACATACCAGTTTTTAAATAAATAAATATTGGACATCATCACATACATTGCTCAGATCCTATGATAAGTAGCTTAAGCACTTGTGTTACAGAAATCGGAAACAACGACGATACCACAACACCCAGACCCGAGTCAATATAGAAAATTTATTTTTCTACATTGACCGACCGGGAATCGAACCCGGAACCTCAGAGATAGCGACACCAAGTCTGGTATGCTCGCCTCTCGGCTACGAAGGTCGGCTTTTGTGTAGCCGAATCTTTTATTTTTCTCCGCTAAACATAGTTTACACAGACGAGACGCATATTTAAATGATATAATTGCTGCACTTCTGTGAGTGTAAAGCATAAAAACGATTACCTGTTCCATATTTAGACTACGGCATTAACTACTGTGTTGCGTAGGCTGTGGTATCTATTAACTATAGGCTGTAGCGTCATTCTGTCGTCTAATGATTGAGCTTTTTCGAGAAATAAAAAATAAATTAAATATTTTAGTTACATAAACAATATTTTACGGAACAACAACCTGTATGATCTTTTAGTAAAAATGAAGGAAATCAATCATTTATTTCGGAATCTCCAGAATTTAACATGAAAATATTAAGATCGAATGATAAAATAATTTAGATTGTTTACTACGATAATAAGTAGCAGTTGTCATTTATGTATAAATTCCTAATTGCTTGAACTAACTAGACAGTACTAAATTATTAAACGAATGAAAATGGCTCAGTGGTAGTCTTCAGAGCAAGTTTAATGTATCTAAGTAAGTAAGTTGCAAACTTAATTTAGTGAATTCAACGACAAACATTTTCCAGGTGACTCCTATATATATAAAGTTAAGTAAAGCAATTAATTTATTTAACAGAAACTTATTACATTAACGTACAAGTTTTAACTTATAATGAATCGGGATATAATGGCTTATATTGCTTTAGATAATAAATAAGGCGCAGACTGTAAAGTAAACTATATATGTAATAATCGAGTTATTAAATATTTCGGTTTTATTTGACTGCGCCGAGTGCCTTCAATAAACAATTGTATAGTTTGTGTTTTTATTAAATTATTATTCACATATCAACAGCTGAACGGATTTAGCACAAAAGATGCCCTGAAAATCATCAAGTTTTGTATTTGTTTTTTAAAAACAACCCTGTATAAATGGGGTCACCCTATATTAAGCTACTGGCCAAGTTACCTAATTTGCATTAAAGAAGGAAGCCATATTAACGGAGTGGTCTCATTCGGTAACCTAAATTCCCTCTAATGGACACCTAACAATGAATAGTGTCAAACTTCGACCTAAATGAAAACAATCAATACGGTGTCGATTCGGTTCAACCACTAACTATACTAAAAGTCAGTATAGTTATTTTAACAAGCCGTTATATAATATAATAGTTAGGTACATAACTAACAAATAAAAACAAGTCTAGAAACTTTAAAAGTCGATTATAACCTAACATTTTCGCTTAAAACTAGAAATAATAATAGAAGCCTGTATTTAAACAAGTTTAAATACATTTTTTCTTACTAGCTTTTTTTCTTTTTTTATACATATCTTGATGTACAGACAACAGCTCGTCAACCTATTACAAACTATCTAGTTTTCTCAATGGGGAATATGCTTTTTATTTTGTCCTAAAATAAATAGTACTTAATTATAAATTATAAAACTTTAAGAATTTTCGAAAAATATTGATAAATACCTGACTTACAGCCCATTAAAGTCGCGTGTTAGACAAAGAGATCCGATATGTACCGTGACGTCACATTACACGTCCGCCATACATTTTTCATAGTAAAAGTTTTTTTAGAAAGAGATAGGTATACGTTTATTTCTAATTACTATATCACGGCTATTTTTTAACCTTAAATCAATTTTGTTTTCACTATTACCACTATAATTTTATATATTTTCTTATAATATAGTAAAAACATTTTTTTTTTTCATGCATATTCCCTATTGATATTAATCTCTACGTGTCGAACTTAAAGTTGAAAATCGATTCATTGACCTTTAACTTTTTGAGAAGGTTATCCTGCCATTGACTGTACCGTGTTTCTAAATAAATAAATGAATTTGAATTAAAAGTTTAGCTTCAAATTAATCTTGCCTCGACAACTCTGTCTGGTCGCTTTTGACAAAGGCATAATTTCTGTCCATCACCAGCCACTCTTGTGCATGAAACATTACCTATCTTATCGACCCATCTTCTTAATGACCTGTCTCGTTTCTTTTCTGTCATCATAATCATCATCAGCCTTGGCAAACGTAGTGTAGACGGCTCCCCAGCTTGATGCACCGACGGCCTATGGAAGACAGCTGGCAGTGGCTGGATAAAAAAGCGTAAGATCATGCTCCGTGGCGCTCTTTAGCGGAGGCTTACGTCCAGCAATAGGCTGACATGATGATGATGATGATGACTCTCCCATAGAATAACACAGCTAGTGGCTCTGGGCCATTTGCATTCAATGGCTTTCCACAACATTGACTAGGTCTTTAGTCCACCGGATGGGGTCTGCACACGCTGCGTCTATCAATTCGTGGTCGCCACTCGTAAACTTTTCTTTCCAACGGTTATCAACTTTGCGAGCGATGTAGCCTGCCTCTTGCCACTTCAGCTTTGGAATTCGAAGAGCTATGGCGGTGACTTTGGTTCTTTTTACAGATATCCTCATTTAGTCAAGAATCGCCAAGCATAGCTCTCTCTATAGCTTGCTGGGAGATTTCCTTTCGTTAGTTCTTGTAAACTAATAGAATATGATCGTTGTGGGCCAGTTTTCTTTGCCTCTGATGGTATTTCTATTTGAGTTTTCTCGCCATAATAGTATCTTTAGTTTTGGTATGTATGTTAGTTACAGTTCTCCTTCGCTTACAGCTGTCCATGTCGTTTACATACCATTTTTAGAAGGCGTTACATCACCATGTCATACTTGAAATATCATAAAGAAACAAGGCCTTAGGGTCTTATAAATCATTCTTATTATAAGGCAAAATTCATTTTTTTTCTCTACACAAAATATAATTGAAGCATCCAATTTTAGGCGTTCTATTGTTATTGAGCGCTTCGACAGTTCTAGATTGAAACCTGTCTTTCAAACACAAACCGAAAATGGTTAAACGGGTTTATGTTTAAAAATACATTAACTCGTTTGATCCTCGAAATAACTTTACAAAAAGGTTTCCATGGATTGTACAATTTTAAATGTTGGCTGACATGTCTCGATAGTGGTGACATGATAATCTTTAGTCGTAGTTTAAATCTCTCCTATAATTTTGTTTATAAGGAGGTGAAAATCAGTTCAGTTACTCATAGAGTCTGTTTAGTGAAGTTTGAGACACACTAGCAGGATAGAAAAAACACAAGGTACCTACTTACGTTTTAAAATACAATAACGCGCAATACAAAAAAAAATGCGTCTTTGACGTTGGCGACCGTCAAAAATAGTGATGTACAACAATCAAATAATTTATTCGATAAAAAGCAATCACTACGTACTGTAGTTAGAACATAATAAAAAGAGGTTGAAAGTTAGGAATAGATATATATCAAGTGGTAGAATCCTAACAGCAATTTCTATTTTTCCAGGCATGGTTGGAGCACCCGATGTCGTCAAACCATCTGACAAGGTCGAAGATCACTCGCCGCACGTTAACGGCAGCCCAGTTTTCACTATCAGCAGTAAGTGTTGTTAAATTCTATTGTTCTTTTATTCATGTGAACTAACGCTCTAATCAAAAAACAAAAATTCTATGATTTCACAGTATAGTTATTGTATTTCTATTTGATGCATAGCGTTTGAACTTGTATATGTAGTACATTAGCCGAGAATTGCATGAACTAACAGTAAACTGTGTGCGTTGTGGAACGTAAAAAGATGGTAGCCACTATATGCATAGCAAAACTGCAATACTACAAAGTGGTAGGTAATGAGTTTAAAAACAAATATGATTATGTTCGATACGTCGTCATGGCCTAATCTTTAAAGTTATCACTTCATGATGTGGCTGACCATTTCATGAAATCATGACATCTTAATATAGAACAAAACTTGCTGCCGACATCATGATGGTCTGACCAAAACAATAAATACTTATCGTTTGATGATATGAACAGCTAAATGCACAATCACACGTTAAACATTAGAGATCATATCGTAAAATAGTTACGTTGTCCACCAAAAGAGGCGCTAATATCGATTTGTTTTTTGTGATGTATCATGGCTATCGACAACTATTCTGTTAACAACAAGCGATTAAAATGTACAAATTGCAGTGAAAAGACATTCGTTACGTTACCAAGCTACGTTATTTTTTAAAGTCATTCGAAAAACGATTGCAAATAAATAATAAGTCATTTAATTCCCTGCATTAATGAAATGGCCAAACGTAATGCGTAACGTAATGACATATCGTCAAACGTGGATGATATTATCAGTTTTTACTGCTTACATAATACAACCATTATTTTTATGTAACTGTCGGTAACATAGGCCTAAAAACACATAAATATAGGCATAGTCTGATATAGCCCGAAGAAAATAAATAATGACCCCATCATATTTATCAAAAAATGGACAATAGATTAAGTAAGTAGTTGAGAAGTATAGTAATGGATACATTGGGTGGAAACAGGTTAAAAGAGATTTGTAAAGGTCTGACAGTTCGGTCAGACACATCATGAAATAATCGATTCTAAGATCTGCCCACGACATATAAAACAACGTGTAACATATTATGTTACTATGTTACTCGTTTACCTTAAGACCTTTATTTAGATATATTATGTGAAATTAAACTACTTTGGCAAAGAAACATACCTACTTTGGGTAAACAAAACATGGAAGGTCCAAAAATATTTTTTTATGTTTCGAGTCTTATTTTTCATCAAAGTAGCTTAGTTTCAGCGCAGCTACATAAATCTTAAAATATATCCGTACCTATATAACACGTTGTGTACGTGTGTGTACCTATAAACATAATTTTTTCAAAGTCAATGTTGTGTACTTATTTATACCTTTACTGCGCACAGTACGGTGCTGCTCTTCCATGTTTAAGGATGTCATTATAATCGTTACTAATAACGATCAACGTTTTGGTTGTCTGCGCACTCATTTTCCTGCTTCCGTTATTGTTTTACCGCTCACAACATGAACTTTGCAATCATTAGAATGCAGGTGTCGCCACCTGTGACATTGTTGTATCCTTGAAGAGAGTTAAAAAAAAAACAGGTTACCCTGTTGTCTGTGACATTGTATTTGCACGCATAACTCGATTCAATATCTTTATTGACTTAAAATAAGGATACACACAATAATAAATCAAAAACTTAAGCACAAGAAAGTTTTAACTAACAGACCGGCAGAACTAATAAACCTTTACAACTCTCATCGAGTTGGTTGTAAGTGTTACGTCGTAGTTCGACCACTACATGGATTTATTTTCTAGCACTTATTTTAAGTTTTCATATATTAACTAGAAATTAGGAATTAGAAAAGTTACAAAATATGAATTGTGGATATTATAACTTATGTATTGATGGTACCTTAACTAGGCCTATGCTGTATTTTAGGGCTTAAACTTTGGCATGAAGTTTAATGGGCGATCGTGGTATTTGAAATTAATAAATCAAATAATTGAATTTGGCGGTGCCATTTAATACGTCTCGCTTCAGCCACCTTATATTACGACTAATGTCCGTTGACACTGTCATCAACAAAAAACTTTTGAAAGGTTAAAATAGATTTTTAGTAAAGATTTAAATGTAACTCCAAATACGAAAAACCTTGGATACCTTATAAATGATAGCACGTGACCAAAAAGTTAATATGGGTTGGGACATCGCTTTTTTTGGGATTTTGTTGGTATCATTGAAAAAATTATTGTATTTAAGCACCAGAATCAGCCCCCAAGAAGTTTTTCGAATTTGGAGATGCAGTTGCACGTTATAATTTTTTTTTGTAAAATAAATACTAATACTTACATAGGATTGCATGTCGTATAAGTCGTCTGCACTATTTCACCAATGGTCCAGCGTTGTCACACGTCGTCACGTTTTGTGTGTGACCTCCCTAGGAAGGGACATGCATGCATGGGGCCTACCCCATAGTTGCGTGTCAGTAATTCTATTGAGTAACTATTCTATACTATTCTTATTACATAAAAATAAATAAATTGATATTATCCCCAAGGATCGATAAAGACTACAAACCACAAATGATCTAGTGTTAGTGCTTGATTATGATGTTTATTTTTTTCGGATTTCTATCGTAATAAGTCGACAGCTCATATAATTAATGAACGAAAAGATTCACGCCTTATCGATGGCGATAAAATCGGATTTATACAGTTATCACTTCACTAAACTCATCGGCGTACTTGCTATGTACCGAACCCAGTACCTAATTGGCAGCTTATTGGAATAGCTTAATAGCTTAACGAACAAGTGCAACAAGTGCAAACAAGTGCAACGGTTCTTTACCTATTTAAAAGAAATATTTTACGGAAATAAGTGGGTAATGTGCCGTGTAGGGACGGCCTTAAAGAATACACTTCCCCACCGCCAACAGGAGGCGTGTCGTAGAGGCGACTAATTCCTGTAGCACGAGCAGCGTCTGCGTGCGAAATCTTATAAAAAACTGCGCTCGCCAACCCGCCTGCCAAGCGTGGCGAGTGTTGGCAATCCCCCCCAATGAAAGTTATTGGGGGAGGCCTATGTTCCGCAGTGGACGTCCTATGGTTGAAATGATTAATCATTTACTTACATTTAGGTACTTCAGTACCTTCTTCATCATTTTAGCGTCAATTTTCATTGATTTTTCTTATTGACATTAAAACTATTTATTTTAAAATATTTAAAAAAATTAAAACCCTCGCAATAACTCCTTCAATTGATATAATATGTGTATAAATGTCAGACAGTGTGCAAAAGTTTATTTTTCAATTTATAAAAATAAGATTAATTTTGTTCCTAATAATTTTACAGTGGTATAATAATCTTTAGTGGTAGATATGTTTTGTTTGTGTTGAGTGAATCCGATAGTCTCTTCTATAATCTTTGATATTTCGGTAAGCGCCATGTTCACAGAAGAACGAAAGAGGAAATTATGTGGGTAGATAAGAAGATTTTTAAAAATCAGACGTTTCGTTCCCTCCTTCTCATTATTACGCTAGGCAGTGATACCAATGTCATAACTAAATACTAATGTATGTAATGTATGAAATCTAATTTAAATATTCCTAATGTTAGTGATAATGAAAGTGATTGTCTTAATCAAACAGTTTTTGTTTCTTGGAAAACCCGCTAAACTAAATACGTAAGTGCTATTTATCTCGCCATTCATAATTTATAATATAACGATAAATGTCATTAAAACATCTTGTTTACATTTCCGATGATGTCCTCCATTATCAATTTAATATAAATCACTATAATGATTTATAATTTCTCTCTCAATCGAACGGAAATTTTAACGAGCGATAACATAATAAAACTACTAATTATCAGAAATATCGTGGGTATATTTATCACGACAATATGAACCATATAAACAAGAATAACCAAACTTAGTTGCTAACATTCGATACTTTGGTATCATCTTGTATACACGTACCAGTTAATTTTAACTTTTGTTCGAATTATGAAATGTTCTGTTTGGTTACCCCAGACTAAAAAAATAAATTAGTGATGTAACAAAATATAAGTACGATGCGGTTTTTAAAAAATTAAACAAAATGAACCTTCTAAATTTAAATATTTTGTGCCAGTATGTTTACTTACAAAATGTGACTGAATTATATTATATTTAACTTGAACTTAGGGGGATGAGTTTATCTAACCACCTAGATCCCGTTATCATAATGTTTTTATCATTGATTTAGTGAGTGCCGCTTACAAAGCCCGACCTAGAATGTTTTTAACGCAGTTTTTAATGAGGAAACTATTATTTCCTGAAGACGTTAAGTACAGTTACTTAGTCTTCAGTCGTCATTATAACTAGGTGTTGGTGTGTTTTAAGTGAGAATTTTAGTGATATGTCATTTTTAATTATGGGAACCGCTTTGGAGAAATCTTTGGACAAATATCTCAAGAGAATGAAGGGGTACACTATTTTAGGTGAGAAATATTGAATTTTATATCTACTAATACAAAGTAAAAAGACTTCACACCATTTTTACAGACACTTCTAACTAACAACTAGCATAATAGGTTAGCCTAGTTTCCTGGGTTAAAAAAAAGATCATTCTAATTAGTCCGTCAGATAGCTTATCAAAAAATATTGGACCCCTATTTTGTCTTTCGTCAATCAAACAAAAAATGACGAAGATAAAGCGCATCAAAGTGAGTCACGCCTTGCTAAAAAGTGTCGCAACTTTAAAGGGCTATATCTTCATCATTTTTTGTTTGATTAAGAAAAGAAAAAATACGTGTCCAATATTTTCTGTTAATCCTACTGACAGACGAATTAGATTTTTTTAGAAAACTTAGACCATTAAGTGTGTAAGGCCCATTTATTAGCTCGCTTACTACATGTCTTGTAACTGTATTTCCTGTAAAAAAGGCTAACAAAGGTGACTGAGTTTGTTGCGCGTCTTCTAATCACCAGCCTATATGTAGTCCCATAGGACAAAGCTATATTTTTCGATCGCATATACAGGGTTACATTGCAAAGGGGTGCCAAATCTTTAGGAGTGGTTCAGAATCAGTAACTATGCAAAGAACAAAATATTTTTTTCACATTTAATTAATTAATTTTTTTCACATTTCCCTGTTAAAAATCGTACGCATGAATAATTTAACTCATTCATGAAAAAAATACACCGTATGTGCACTGTGTAGGGTTCTTGTTGGCTCGCCATACCTTCGCCTCTGATGAATGACCGTGCTCATCATCATTTCAGCCATAGGACGTCCAACGCTAAACATAGGCCTTCCCCATTGACTTCCAGATTGGCCGGTTGGAAGCGGCCTCCATCCAGCGGCTTCCTGCAACCTTTACCAGGTCGTCTGTCCACCTTGTGGGTGGACGTCCTACGCTGCGCTTGCCGGTACGTGGCCTTCATTCTAGAACCTTTCTGCCCCATCGGCCGTCAGTTCTACGTGCTGTGTGCCCCGCCCACTGCCACTTCAGCTTGCTAATCCGTTGGGCTATGTCAGCAGTATGTATATAGTGGAACTCTTCTAAGACTACAAGTTAACCCCCAGGGTTTGGGCATTTGATTAGTTTTAACGATTCATACGTATAAAAGTGTCTTAAACCACGATATAATTATTATTACTTGTATATGTCGAATGAATATTTATCTTTATTAATTACCTACGCAATACTTTTTAGTGAAAACAATCTTCTCTATCGTGATTATGAGGATTATTAATTAACTCTTTTTGCGCAATTAATTAATCGATACTTAAATAGTGCATGTCATCTACCTAACGAGTACAATAATGTGATAATTCTCTCCATTATATAACTCATACATGCTTGAGTAGGTATCTTAAATTAAGCCTTTTGATTTTTTTACTATTCTTAAGTTACATCACTTATTGCTAACAATTTTACTCTGTAGGTATCTTAGTTTTGGTATCTTGTATTCTAGGAGACAGATCCTACATAATATGACATGTGTCTCATACGCATAACTTTAAAATGTACATAATGAGCTAGTTTCCTAAAAAAATCTAATTAGTCCATCAGTTGGATTAACAGAAAATATTGGACACGTAAAAGAAAAAATGATAAAGATATAGCCCCTTAAATTTCCGCGTAACGTCACCTTGCGACACTTTTTAGCAAGGCGTGACGTCACACGCTTACTTTGATGCGCTTTATCTTCGTCATTTTATGTTCGATTGACAAAAGACAAAATATCGGTCCAATATTTTTTGATAATCTAACTGACGGACTGAATAGAATAATCTTTTTTGACCCAGGAAACTAGCATATTGTAACTGGCGATTATTTATGTGTTAAGAATTGTTGTGTGTGAGTGTGTGTGTGTTTGTGTGAGTGTGTATGTCTGCACGTGTGTGTGAATGTGCTTAATTGAGTCTGTTTGTAAAAAGTACGTTGTTTAAATTATTTAATGTTAAATATATGTTATTTTTACTGTAGTACTACATACCAAGCCTTATTTGGTTAATTGGGTAACTTTATTTCGGAAAATATTGCGAAAATTAATTATTATGTAATATATTGGTGTTTTTTTATGAATTCGATAATAAAAAAATATGATTTTGTTATTGGCTGATTTCAATTTTAAATAATTAAACACAATACACAACAAAAAAAAAAGTTACAAACAAATTATTTAGGCAGGGACATTATTTTATATGCGCTCGATTTTTAAATGACTCGAGTTTGAAAATAAGATTTTATTTTTATTAAGTCATTTATTTATCTAGAAATGTCAAACTATTTATGTCAAATTTCCATTTTATGGCCGAGATCACCTCACATATATCACTGATTTGGTATTATATAGTAAAAAGTTCTATAAATATTCTTGTTAGCTGACCTAGTCCATAAGACATAGCTAAAAAAAAACGCATCCGAATCGTTCCATTCATTTTGTCTAGTAGAAAGAAATGGGCGTCGAATGTTACTCACTTACTCACTCTTTTTTCCGTCATGGTTGAAAAATTACAATAAGTGTAGGTACATGATTAGATTCCCTTTATCTATTCCATATCAACAGATTTTAATATTTTTTTATCAATAAAGAATTTCTAATTATGGTTCGATTTATATCATCAATTTAATCAAATCAAAACAAGAATATTTCTAAGAAAATTTAAACGATGACATATTTTATTGGTTGAGATTGTTTTATTTATTTTCTAGCTTAAACAGAATGTCAAAGAATTTAATGCCTACTGCGTAAAACATCAATAGATTACATAAGCATCTTAATTCGATAAAATGCTCCATAGAAACGATTTTGTGAATTATTCACAATCAAAGCTTAGTGATAAGGTTTCAGATAATAATTTAAAAATAAAATACATCGGTTTTCACTTAACACTGTCGTATAATCCGCCGAACGAACATGTAGTGATTTTCAGTGACATAAATAAAAAATATCTTTTGTGTTTTTAACTTGGACTAACAGTCCAATAGAAACACAAAGGAAAAGTGCGTTGATTAAAAAAAACTTTAGTTAAAAGTGTATAAGTTCCAAATTTAAAATTAAAAATCGGTTCGAATTTTAAAATCCGTGAAATTTTAACCAACGTTCGATGTCTAAGCCGTGCAGCGGTGAGTTCTTTTGCTTTCGTAACGGGCCCAAATAAAAAAATGCAACGTCAACCTTGGATTTGTCACGGTCGGCTTTCACGAAACACGCTGTGGCATGCAATTTTTAAATAAGACGATTATGTTGTAGGCATTTATTGAAATCAGATTTTTTATAATACATTACTTGTAACTAAATTTGTAGTAAGTAGCATTTTAATTTGTTTCTTCTAAAATAAGTTGTACAAAGTAACGTTTAAAAATGTCAAAAGTTGAAAAGTTATTAAAAAAATTACAAGTTCCAAACATAATTTTTTATTTTTAAAATGTACCTACCTGAAACTCAACGAAATACAACTTTAAAAAAAAAAATACAATTCAGAAACTTTTAGCTATGACTGACGGCAGTTTACACCCGAAACATTAAACAAAGTTGTAATCATTTGCTTTAACTGACCTTCGACTCAAACTACTTACTTAACTAAGTAAGTAATTGTACCTAACTGGGTACACTTATTGCGCGACTATACCACACCACTAATAAAACTAAAATAAGCACTTCCCAAATATGTATTTTTTTTAATTCTAGGATTATTCCAGCTGCCCAACTCCCGTATTAACAATAGTCGCAATCCAGTTTCGATCCAGTCCCAGTATCATTAAGATCAAAAAAATTCTGTAAAACAAAAAATGCAATTGACAACATTTTAAATATTTAACATAACTACTTTTACAACTTAAAAGAAATAGGTCACCCATTTTTTAATTTTCATTCCTTTCTTTCTATCTCTATTATCTAAATTAATGAATTAAGCACTGTTTATTCTAAAAGAGCGTAAGTACAAGAGTTAGGTTGTGTAGTATTAAAATAATTGCCACGGTCTTTGAAAAAAAAATGACAATAAATGTTAAGAGTTCTAAAGTGATGTGACTGTAAGAGCAAACTATCAAATATCGATTTCATGAAAGAAAGGGAGGTAGTCATTGTCAGCTTGCCTTTTAAATGGACGAAAACCATAGATTCTGGCAAAACAAATTCAAAAATAGGGGGTAGATGTTTTTCTTTGGAATTGTGTTAAATTAGGCCGCTGCCGCAAAAGACGTACATTTTGACACTCTCAAGAGAATCAAAATTTAAGAGGTACTTTCCGTTGACCTAAAGTTATGAAGTTTGACAAGTAATAACGTTTTATACTCCAAATACAGGGAAAAATCTGGAACTATGCATTTGCAATTAACTTTTTTAATTAAACTACGAGACTCGATTCCTAAAATATTCATATTATGTGTCTACAAATTTGTACGGAACCGGTACACGATTCCGACTCACACTTATCCGGTTTTTTAAATATGTACCGCTTGCATGTCGCATATTTTTTTAAGGGTTTTCTCGTCTTGAAAGGGCTTAATTTTACAAAAAATTATAGTTATGCCCTTTTTCATTACGACAGCAGAATAACAGTCTTACACAAAAAAAAGATACCGACGAATTGAGAACCTCCTCCTTTTTTGAAGTCGGTTAAAAAGATCGTAACAAATCCATAACATCTTTATTACAAGTAATAAAACACTGAAAGCGTACCTAATGATAATATTTTGTGGGACAGATCATTTATTTCATCGGTTAATCAGAAGACATAAAAAAATTGCGCTTTAAAAGATTGCTAAGTCGGTTTGTAAAGAAGTTATAAATAAATAAATAAATAATATACATTTTACCACAAGCACACCAATAAACTAGCCCCAAAATTAGCAAAGTTTAACTATGGCGACTATACAACGAATTTAAAACATAAATACATTTATAAACAGCTATCACATAAACACAAAATCATATGCTCATCACACATACATTAGCCCCCCATTGAAATCCGAACCCGCAACCGACTTCATTATCCGGAACGCGAACCACTACACGAGACGATTGTTTTTGTAAGATTGGATTTATTTGATACACGTGAAATTGGATTCTACAAATAATAAAATGGGATCAAAGTATGACGTTGACAGCGACATACTAACCTAGTAAATATTATGTCAGCTGTTTGTTAAGTGTAGGTACCTACGTTAATGTCAGAGTTGACACAATATTTGTTGAATGTAGAGAGTAAGCTAAAAACATGTCTCGACGACCTCCGTAGCCGAGAGGCGAGCACGACGGTCGCCATCGCCATCTCTGAGGTCCCGGGTTCGATTCCCGGTTAGGTAAATGTAGAAAAAGAACTTATCTATGTTGTCTCGGGTGTTGAGGTACTGAGGTAATTTTGAATTTGAATTTGAATTTGTACACCAATTACATGTTTCCATCTGAGATACTTGTTGCAAAATCTTGTACATAATTTATACCTACTTTACATAAGTTTTAGCTATTTGCCTTAGAATCAAGGCAATATGTTGTCCAATATCTATTTAAGTATTTTAATTTTAATTGGTTTTATTGTAATCTCCAACGAAAAAAACATATAAATTGTTCTAACAATCACACCAATTATCTAGCGTTTGGGGCTTGTACTATGGCGACTAAACAGCGGGTGGATATACTTAAATACATTTATAAATCCATAACACATACTCGTGCCAAATCTCATCACAAAAATACTTGCCACTAGCGGGCTTCGAACCCGCTACCTCTGCTTTTGTAGCTCTAGATAAAAGGTTCGCTCACTACTGAAACAGATTTTATGTCTTGGGGTGCGCAAAACTTCAATTTTACCCATGTACCCTTAGCCCATAGCTATAAAGCAGTTCCTAAGCTCAAAGTACAATGAACTTATCTTTATCTGAACTATTTGTAGAAACGATTGTTCGAAACTACATAAATACAATGAAATAAAGTCCATCATCATAAGACCCGGTGTTAGACATACAAAAACACTTGTATCAACGAGTAAATATTACATTATAACAGAATAACAATGCTCAACTTAAACAATCGATTTGTACTCCGTTTCAACGCGGGGCTGTCCCAATTACAGTTCCAAATAACTTTAGATCTAAAGGACGTTAAATGTTGACAACAGTAACAGTTAATTTCAAAGATTTCTGTTTAGGTCAAATAAGAAATTTTTTTTACTAAATTAACTCGGGTCTGGGTGTGCTGGCACCTGGGAGACGCAAAAATCATTGATGGTAAACGTCCTACTATGATTGAAATGATGATGATGATGAAGTTTAATAACATAAATCATGGTACAGCCCATTAGTCAGCGCGTGCGCTCGCGCATCTAACAGCTGCTCACGCCAATCACTGGTCACGTTTCCGTTATCTGTCATTATTGTCAATTTCTTTAAACACCGCCGCTTCTGGCCAATTATGTAAACCTTTGTTGGTACTTGGTTATTCTTTGAAATGAAACAATCCATTGAGGATCTTTCACTTTGTTGACTTCCCTTTGCATACCATCATACCAGTAGCCCTCTATTATGAAATCGTTTTCCTTTGTAAGTACGTAATCAGTTGCGACAGCAGCGAGTTTTATTTTAGAAGTGAATACGTAATTACGATTTTTTTAGATAAACTTTTTTTTTGGTTTACGAAAAAATACATGGCTATTTTTTAAACTTTAATTACTTCTAAGAGGCTGATTCTGGTGCTCAAATACAGGGTGGCCAGAAAAGTGTCGTCCAAAAGTGTTTTTTAGGTGCCTCGTGTTGAGAGGTATCTGAATCACCCCTGTGTATGTTTTCCGTAATTTTCGAGTTACGATTTTTTAAAAATAAGTAGCCTATGAAGTATGTTTGTAGATACTACTTTTTTATTATTATTATAAAATGTTAGTTTAGCGCATTCAAAAAAAAATCATAACTCGAAAACTACGAAAAATCGTAGAACATACATAGGAGTGATTAAGATATCTCTCAACATGAGGCACCTTTAAAAAATTATTGGACGTCACTTTTCTGGCCCCCCTGTATTACAATTTTTTTATGTGACCAACATCTAAATTTAAAAAAAAACCCACTGATACCGCGGTACCTAATATTATTCAATACCTACCTATTTAACTTAATAAGTGAAACAACAAATGAAACCGGAAAGTTTTCTGGTTCTACTTACAGCACTCATGACAGGTCTCAAACTAAAGATCACTAATACAATTTGTTATTAAATTAACGCAAAACCTGAAATTAGTTAGTGCAACATTGAGACGAATCGATTGCAGACCTCTTTTTAAAATTGGTTATTTTTTTATCAAAAATATTATGTTATTATGCCGTGTCTAAAAGCTAAAAGGTGCGCGCAACTCAATGCAAGCAACGCGCGCTTACGTCATTAATAAAATGAATTAGTTATAGACCTACCAATCAAGATAAATAGACAAAATAAAATTAGAAATAATGATACGCTAAATCAATTTTATGATAATAAAAATAAATTGGGGTGTTTGTGCTTTTAAGATCAATTATACAGTGTGTAACGAAAAGGTGAAATAAAACTTTAAGGGGTTATTCTACGGCTAAATTACATCAACTTTTTTCATGGGACCAACATCAAAATCTCAAAAAAAAAAGACGTTTCCATACAAACTGATGCCAGCTGGTCGCGTTTTAGTATGGGAAAGTGTTTTTTTTTTGCGATTTCGATGTTGGTCCCATAGAAAAAGTTGATGTAATTTTTTAGCCGTAGAATAACCCCTTAAAGTTTTATTTCACCTTTTCGTTACACTCTGTATATTCCTTAAGTGAGTCAGAGATGGACACAGCTATCGATGATGAGGTCGCCATTCTATTCAATCTGTCTGTATTACCTATTTGCATTCTATTTTAATTCCTTAATAAGATTGAATGGTTTTCCTTTTACATTCTAAACAACCACAGTATAACTTTAAAACAGCATCTCATAATCTATATATATATATATATATATATATATATATAGATATAGATATACATATACATATGTATATATATATATATATATAAAACAAAGTCGGGTTAGCTACACCATTTATAAGTCAAGAACGGCTGGGCCGATTTTTATGATTTATGATTATTTGGATTTGTCTCCGCCCCGAATAGCATAATATTTATAAAAAACATCGAAAAATTCACAAAAAACAAGGTGGTACGAAGTTCGCCGGGACAGCTAGATAAAAATGAATTAAAAAGTAACAAGTTCTTTAAAAACAGCTCTTTATGAGAAATATATTTTCGCGCGTTAGTGTTAAATTATTTAAAAACACTAACATACACAAACAAACGATTTCATTTATAAATTAAGACCTTATTTTTTTTCGGTCACCATAATTTTTTCGGTCAAAATTGGACAAAACAAATGCCCTAAGAAATAACATTAAAACCTTTTTTACATCATTTCCGATAGAACAACGTAGGTATAATTTGTGCCCATCAAATTCGTCAAAGAACATTATGAGTTATCTTGAATTAAACGTTAAGTACGCCATTAGTTGGCAGTTAACCTTCTGCGTAATGTTGCTCTGTGATAATTTACCGTAGACTTCGGAAGAGGAAACAGTTTGACAATAAATTGTATAAATTCTTGAACAGATACGGGCTAAATATAATGTTATTGATGTCTTCTTTAGTCTAAGGATCTGTTTACATTGACATATTGTTTATAACATAATATAACATCGAACCTAATTGGTATACCTAAAGTTGCAAGTACTAAAATTAAGTTATGTTGGTGTACACCTATAAAAATCATTAAAAAAAACAAACACTCTTTGACAAAATGTCGTAAGTGATATACTTTGTTCAGGATTATCGAATTTAAAAAATATATATTACAACTAGCTGTCCCGGCGAACTTCGTACATTTTTGTGCATGAATAATTCCGTTTTTTTAAAAGTTATTCTGCTATTCGGGGCGGAGACAAATTCAACAAATCAAAGATCATAAAAAAAAAAAACTAAAACTAACCCGACTTTGTTTTATATTTATAGATTCCATAAAAACCGATGTCAGCTGGTCGCAGTTAAGTATGGGAAAGTGTTTTTTTTTGCGATTTCGATGTTGGTCCCATAGAAAAAGCTGTTGTATTTGTGCAGCAAGATCAGCTCCTAAGAGGATTTGCGTTATTTCATTAACACGTTGTATATAGTTAGGGTGTTAGGTTAAAACATAAATATACTGCTATTGTTTGTGTAATGAATTTATACGAATATGTTTTGCTATTTTCATATAGTCATTCATTTCATATTATCTATCTATATACTCTTTATTACACACCATACAAGTAAATTACACATGATTTTTACAGAAAGACGTACAATTTAGGTGGTCTTATCGCTAATAGCGATCTCTTCCAGACAACCTTCAGGTATAGGACAACCATAGAGAAAAAGGAAGGTGGTGCAGAGTTCTTAAAGTTCTTAAATTTACCTACTACAAATAGGATTGCAAAAATGTATAGCATAGACGTATACACAAAAATACATACAATAAATTAATTGAAATAAATACATAACAATAATATACATCCATACACTAAACATACTTAATACTACTTGATATTTACGACATGTTTAAAATTGCAATGTTTACCGATTCTAGAAACAGATAAAAGTATTTTTCCAAGATACAACAAAATTCAATAAGGTATATTGACTTACGCCTTTTCACAATTGTCCTTTATAAGTTAAATAGATATGGCATGCGTGTACATACAATAGTAAACACATTAGTAATCCTAATACTGATAATAATTACAACTTACACAACAATTAATATGTCCGACCGCAGTTAGTGGGAAAAGATGAATAATATCCGGATAATATCATGTGAATTAAATGACGTTAATTATATCTATTGTGTTCCATTATTCTTTCATAAAATATTATGGAAAGGTTTACCTTGTATGCCTATGTTGGTTGGCCCAAGTTAGGTTAATTTTTTTCAAGTTCCTCGTACTAGTGTCGCCTGATACATGCTTAACATTTCCGGGACATTTCTACTCGGTTTTTCGGTTACTCGGTTGCTATTGTCCCACTGTCTGTATCTAGCCCAAAACTAAGCAAAGATCGTCGTACTATGGTGATTAGGTACCGGATAAACACATTTTAATATATTTAGAAAAAATCTATGACTTAGGTACTCATCATATAAACATTTGAATTTTTAGTATTAAAAAAAAAAACAAGTAAGCAAACGACAAAAACTCCCAATAAAGTTGAAAATAAAATCACAAGTTAACATTAACGTCATAATGTTTTTTTAATACGGATTTTTTCAAATCTAAAAGAAGGGTCTCTTCTTTACACTCTAAAAACTACTTGGAGTTAATAATAGACATTTTATTTTTATTTATTTTTATTATTATTATGTAGCGACATCTATCTCGCCACATACAAACTAATCTGACGTATCCTACATCGCGATATTAAAGTTATCGGAGCGATTGTACCATATATGTACAGGATACCCGTAGTAGCCGTGGATGATGGCTGGCTGAATGAATCGCTGCTCGAAAGCTTGAGGAAGTGATAATGACGTCACGATGACGTAGTATTTGGCGAGGGCTGCCCTGAAGATCACGTCGGGGTCACCAGTTATGGGGAGGTACGGAACAGGGTGTTGAGGGGGGAGGGTGATCCTCCCTTTTCAATGGGGGATGACGAATCATCCCCCATTGAAAAGGGAGGATCCTCCGACCAGACGGGGGTATTGTGTCTGGTGGGCTACTGCCCGACGGATGTTGTCGGGTTCTTGTATATATGCTTCAATCGCTCCGATAACTTTAATATCGCGATGTAGGATACGTCAGTTTTATATGTAGCGAGATGTCGCTACAATTATTTTTACATGTAGTTTCTTAAGACAAATTTTAGAAGAAAAGCAAATAAAGTTTATCTTTTAAGGATTTTCGGTCGTTGTTACCTGTTAACTGTGCCTTGTAGTACGTATTTATACCGAGCCAGTAAATGTCACGTTTGGTAGTGTTGCCAGTGAGTTGCAAGAACTGTAGGTACCTTAATTAGAACAAAAGAGCGAATCACGAGCACTTAGATAGTAATTTTACGCTAATTAACACAAATTAAAACGCGGAGTTTCGTGATTCTAACAAGATATTGTACTCGTGCTAAGATGACTTACGACTTATTCAAGTATAATACGCCTCATTACCGAATGTCATTATTTTTTAAACAATTTTTAAATAGCCCGATAACTTTTACTTGAGGAATAAGTTTGACATGTTGACAGTATTTGTATAACGTGTGTCAAAATGACAATTTTATTCGTCGGATTAAAGTTATTCAGCATTTGAAAAATCGGCTCTTAAAAAAATAGAAGGTTCTAATTATTATTCTAAATCTTTAACACACATTTATTAGTTTCACTTGTGATGTGACCAATTAATTAACTGACATCTAACCAACTATACAGGTTGCTCCAAAAATGGCAGACTGACGACAGAGATAGCTTCGCTACAAACTTTTCAGATAAAAATGTCCCATGTCACATACTTATAAAAAGAGTATTTAAAAAACTACATTATCAAAAATAGCAGTCCCGGCGAACGTCGTATCAATTCACAATGTTTTTTTGTGAATTTTTTCGATGTTTATTAGTTATTTTGCTATTCGGGGCAAATACAAATCCAACAAACTGAAGATCATAAAAATCTGTCCAGCCGTTCTTGACTTATAAATGGTAACTAACTAACTAACCCGGCTTTGTTTTATATATACATTAATATAGTAGATTATTCTTAGTAATATTACTGAATGACATTTAATTACTATAGACGATTAATAGTAGTAAGTAATTCTAAATTGACGATTGTAAAATAGATCCCATAGACATAAATGTAAATGGTCTCTAACGTTTGTTTTAAACTGTGATTAACGTTTACTTATTGTAATTAAATGTGATATCGCCATAACGAAGTTTGCGTAAACATAGTGTTTCCTTATTTACCTACAGTCTGCATGACAATAAACTGCACTCAAGAAATTTACATAATTATTTCAATTCAGTCTTTTTTAAAATTTTAAAACCGATTAGTATGTTATTTTTAATGATGGTAGGTATAAAATTTCTGACTTCTAGTAATTTAGTATTTAGCATACATTTTTCGGCTTTATTGGGTCATACTAATATCCTAACACCCTGTATACTTCACCATAGTAATATTAAAAATTATGTGCTAACATATGCGTTAGCACATATTTTTTTTCAGCTTTATCGGGTCACTAGCTTTCGCACGCGGCTTCGCCTGCGTGGAGTTCGGTCGGTCACTTAAAGTCCTTATCGACGACTAAATAATGCATTATTTTAGAACAAAGATTACAATAAAAAAGATTATAGTGAGTCAATCTTAAAAGAAATATTATGCTGTCACGAACGTTTTTTAGGATTTTTAGAGGGGAACAATGATTTTGTCAGTGGCGTTTCTCAGCACTTTCAAGCTAATTAAGAAAATATCGTAGATATAGAAAAACGAGTGGGTGTAGGACCACTCGTATCCAAAATTATAGGCCTTATGATGATGATGATGATGATATTGATGTCCTCGGAAGTCTTATCCGTCGATGGCAACAACCTACGAATTCGACGATTTCGGCAGCCTAGAGGCGGGCACACCGGACCTTGAATATTTGTATGATTCATCATCATCATCATCATTTCAGCCGTCGAACGTCCACTGCTAAACATAGGCCTCCCCCAATGATTTCCATCATCGGGGGGATTGCGATTACTCGCCACGCTTGGCAGGCGGGTTGGCAAGCGCAGTTTTTTTTATAAAATTTCGCACGCAGACGCTGCTGCCCGTCTCGTACTACAGTAATTAGTCGCCTCTTACGACACGCCTTCTGTTGGCGCTGAGGAAGTGTCTTCTTTACGGCCGTCCCCCACACGGCACATTGTATGATTAGAACGAGCATTTCTACCTAAGTCATGGATGTTTATAAATATATTTAGGTGTGTTTATCCGTCATCTTGTCGCCATCGTACATGCTTTGCTTAGTTAGGGCTAGGTAATTGGTGTGGGATTGAAAACCATTTGTTACCATCTTAAATTAAAGTATGCCTATATTCCGTCCTACTGCAGGGCTCAGGCATCACCTCAACTATGAAGTGGTTTGGGTCATACCTACTCCACCACTCGAGTCCAGTGTGGATTGGTGGAGGGGTGTAAGCGATATTAGCCGGGACCTTTTAACGTGCTTTCCGAAGCACGGAGATGTTGTGATAAATGTCACTAAGTATGGATGAAATGATCACCCATCCACCCACAACCGCAGCGTAGGTGGCTTAACTTTGGTAATCATTACCAAAGCGCTTCTGCCACTGAGCTTCAAGCACCTCCGCTGTTGCTACGCCTATTTATTTTTAATTATTTTCCTCAGATGATATCAGCGGGGTCTCCACGTACAGTATGGCGTCGATAAACTCCAGCGGGGACCTCAAGAGTCCAGGTGACCCGCCAGACAAGAAGGTCACCGACGCAGACGCCGAGAAACAACCTCTTTCTGGGGTGAGTGTTATTATTCATCATCATCATTTCAGGCATGGACGTCCACTGCTGAACACAGGCCTCCCCCAATGACGTTCATTGGGGGGGATTGCCAATACTCGCCACGCTTGGCAGGCGGATTGGTGAGCGCAGTTTATTCTAACATATCGCACGCAGACGCTGCTGCCCGTCTCGTGCTACAGGAATTAGTCGCCTCTTACGACACGCCTCCTGTTGGCGGTGAGGAAGTGTATTCTTTACGGCCGTCCCCACACGGCACGGTATCTTAAGTGTTATTATTATTTTACCTTCGTTTATTTAAAACTTTATTGTACAAAACTTATAAAGTGTACATTAAGTGGACTTAATGCTAAATGCATTCTCTGCCCGCTAAGTTTAAGGTCATGCAGAAAACGAGTTATGGGTGCGGTTCACATATTAATAATATCGTTGGCAGTACAGGTCCAATATTATAGTTATAGTTAACCTGACGTTAAGGTCCCCCGTTAACACACGCGTACATCGTAAGCACAGGTACGCAGGCCTTCCACCCGGTGGACTGACAACCTAGCCACGTTTGCGGAAAGCCGCTGGATGCAAACGGCCCAGCCCCCATAGCATGACCACCAAAACACGATATGATATGATATAATATCGATAAATCTCTACAAACATCATAAATCGTACATATCGACACAAACAGTCAATTTTTTTTACAAATATGATATAGCCGCCATGTAAATTTTTTATCGAAAGACCGATCGTACAAATTCAACATGGGGTTTGTGTCAATAAATCGCTATATCATATTTTATCATATCTAGTAGTTAGTAGTAGTCTGAATATTTTAATTAGTCAATCGACTTATAATCTAACAAACATTTGTTATCAACAAGTTCTAGTTTTTATGTACTGCTTACATAAGTTTCGGCACTACCTTGTCTTTCTGTATAATTACTGTTAACAAATACACTCATATTCATATTCATATTCATTTATTCACTTTACAATGTAAACCAATAGCAGTACAGTTAATAGGCTTAAAAAGATAGTAATAAAATAGTTACATTATAACCTCTATGAGGCATTCGTGAACTCAATTATTTGATAAAATTAATCTTAACAATATTATCATTCCATTTACAATTATTAGACAATATTTATTATTTATGCACTGTTTATTTAATGACTGTTTGTGCCAAAATAAATGAATATATATATATATATATATATATATATATATATGGTGCTTCATAAATATCTGCAACGGCTGAAATGGGTAAAAGTATTGCTTATATAGATTACGATAGTGAAGGAATTACGTGCCCCGGATCGGTAATTAATTATTTGCGAAAAGACAGTAAATAAATGGTTACTTGCTTCAATTTGCATAACACACTTCGTCATCCGCCCTTGACACTGCGCGGGAGCGGTATAAAGTGAAACGTTAGCATTTTTATACAGATGTGGACGGTTTGAGACAGAATAAAGCCTAATCTTTATTTAATATATATTTTTTAATGAAAAAAATAATGATGTTTTGGACATAAAATTTCATTACTATCGTAATCGATATAAGCAATACTTTTACCCATTTCAGCCGTTGCAGATATTTATGAAGCACCTTATATATAATATCGTGTTTTGGTCGTCATGCTAGGGGGGCTGAGTCGCTTGCTGTGGCGTTCTATAAGGATGATCTCTTATGGTCTGATTCTGGTGCTTAAATAACAACTTTTACTTTTTACTAACTCACTACAAACAGCTTTTAACCAAAGCCTGGAAAAGGCATGAACAATTTTACAAAAATAATATATTTTTAAGGCAAATAAAGTTTATTTTATTTTATTTAAAAAGTTACGAAGTGACTTATGTACTTACATTAGTCAGTTTTATTTTATAACTATAACTATAAAAAAATGATTGGACATTTTTATCGCCATAATGATAATAGGTACCTTGACTTAATAGGTCACGTAACTCCAATATTTCAATATCATTCAGTACCTATTAAATATTACGATATCTTAGAATATCAGGCGCAAATATAATCCAGCAATATTGATAATCATTAGGACGTTGCCCAGCAATTAGTTACTGTTGTATGATGTTGATATCCAAATTGCTACAAAATATTAAATAATAGAATTTGTTATTCACAAGCCTAGACTCCGGAGACGTATTTTTGAAGCATTAGAATTCCAATTAGAGTACGAAATCACAAGATTACCATCTACCCCTAATTCAGAACCGTTCTGTAACGCATTGACATCCGATAAATGACGTGACGCTGATGCTAAATCATATAGTGTCACGTGGTTTTCGGGTCGACAATTCGATATCTAAGGGTACTGAATCTGGGACCTGGTATTCTGCTAATACTTACCCAAAATCCCTATTTTTGAAAATTCAATCCATGAATTAGAAAGTAAGAAAGATTGACATTGACAAGGAAACTATAAACAAATAAGACATAATGGTTAACATAGATTAATGGATTCGGTTTTTGCTATACCTCCTAGGTAGCTAAGTTTTTAAGCTCTACATAAGCCTAAAACTAATGTACACCACACTTAGTAAGCAATAAAGAATTGAATTGAATTGAATTTGACATTGTGACCTGTTAACTATTTATTTGCTTTCCATTTTCGGCGATTCATTACCGATTTTTCAAATCACTGGGTAAAATATTATTTATAAACCGGAATTTAATAGCAACACTTAATTCGAGTGATTCAAGAATGTGTAAAATCTGCAGCAATAAAAAAATATTTCATACACGAATTGGTTTCGTGTTTAAATTCAAAACTAATTTCTAATGCTTTAAAAATACGACTTCTGTTAATGTCGAAAACGATTAACAACTAAACAAAAACCCGGAAAAAACTAGTCTTTCAAAGCAAATGGGAGTCAATGACCGATAAGGACATTTTTACTATACCCGTGCGTTTTTCTAATAAATCATCTTAGCGTTATGATGATGAAACAATTGGCTATAATTTAATCAATTTATCGATCATTTCTGATGGTAAAGCAGTTAATAGATACTATAATTTTCTTTTTACTTTTCTTTCTTGGAGACTGACAACCTGTCAGATACAGTGTTTTTTATTTATTTTTTATTTGGAACAACAAACAATTACAAAATATTGCTTAAACCAAAACATAAACAATACTATTACTAAATTTGTAACCAACTACGTTATTCACAAATTAATATTTATACTACTTATATAAAATTTATATATATATTTTTTTTTTACATTCCATAAGGTGAAGTGTAACACTTAATGGTATTGGATCTAACTGTTTTGTAAATCTGTAAGTGTTACTGAGGAAATACCAGACACGCTTACACATAGAAGAGAAACTAAACCAAACCATACCAAAATATTAGTATTTCACCATGGATGCGAGATAGATGAATAAATAAATATTGGACGACATCACATACACTGCTCTGATCCTATGATAAGTAGCCAAAGCACATGTGTTATAGAAATCAGAAATATGATTTTTGCTTTTCTTTTTTAATATTTTTTGCGTAAAAACAGTTACAAAATTTTAAATTTAATAGTAACACTTAATTCGGGTTATTCAAAAATGCGTAAAATCGTGAGCAATAGACATTAATTACGTACACAAATTGTTTTCGTGTACGAATTCAAAATTTTAATTTCTAATGTTTCAAAAATACGTCTTCTAAGCTACCTAGTGCACACAGTGCGGGTACAGTTAAACTATAATGATTAGCTTATATATTTATATATTTGTATGTATTTATTTATTTATTGCAATAATGTACATTATCAATACAATTGAATACAGTATAAAACCTTGTTAGGGTGCAGCAAATATAAATTTTATGAAAGTAATTTCATTTTTTCCTACTTTTAGCAGCTTTTTTCTCGTTATTTAAGTGCATAAAAATAATTGAAAGAAAACAATAATTTTTGAAAAATTGCATTTACTCTATCTTATATTTACGAAAATAGGCTTTTATAATACGTCGATAAAAATGTATTCTATGCATCAACTCTGTAAGAAATCCTTATTTTAATTTTTTGGTTTGACCAATCGATAAAAAATTTGCCAAAAACAATTTTGAATTGGTCGATTATTGATTATTTCTAACAATTATTATGATCTGCTAAACTCAACTTCTGTTTCTCTGGCGCGCCGTCCATGGTAGAGAGAGAGGTAACTAATGCTGAAGGTCATTTGCTCGGGAAACCGCCTTAAATAAAGATATGTAACCCTGCTATTAGAGCTCCTTATCGTCGAATGAATTACGGTCCATTTTTTATGAGATTTGCTTGTACTTATCGTAACTCCTGCAATCACTTAATCATAGTACCTTCCTTGATTAGATTAGTTATGATTTAAAAAATACCTTCTAACATGTGTCATAGCAAATATTTAATAAATTCCACACTTAATTATGTTATCTATCACAACAATATCGTACACCTCACTTTACTTTAGCTATTCAATAATACGTACACTCAGTGCCAAAGATATTGAGCGCTTCGCTTCTTCTATATTCTATATAAATCATAATATAATTTATTAGTATTAGACAGCACACACATGCACAGCGTATGCACGCCCAACGCGAAAACTCATACGCACACATATACATGCACACGAACACAAACAGACATACACACACAGCTTGTAAAAAATATATTTATTATATCTAGTCTACATTGGATCTGTAGAAAGAGCGGGACTAGTGTCCAACTTAGAAAGATATTTTGAATTGTTCCTAAAATATACAACTTGTGACAAAGTCGGCTTTTCTGCTCTTTCTCCTGTTCTCCTCCTCTCAATTTAGATATATTTTATTGCATTGTGGTACATACATTTAAGAGTAGTAAACAGACGTTAACCATTAAAATTGGACCTTATTCGGGGCGAACAAAAATACAACACGCCTTAAAACCACGCAATAAACTGCGCATGTATAAAAACTTCTACTATGGAAGCAATGTTATCTTTATGTCGGAATTTTTACATCAATATTTATTGCCTACTGAAAACGAAGCATTTTAAAGAATTCGACAGGATTATCAAGATGTTGTCCATTGTAGCTCAGTTATATGAGCAGTGCAGCTTGGATACCGAAAGAACGTAAACTCGGTTTCGGCTTAGGATATTCGGTTTTTTCTCAAATGTAATCTTTAATGTTACTACTAATTGTGAAAGCAAAAATAACATTTTAATTAGAGAGCAGCCATACTGTTCCGTTATTAGCACATTTTCCTAACGCAAATTGCATCTCATATAAATCAATATCAAAATACAAATAAAATCCATCGTGAAATACAAGAACTAAAAAGAACTGCGTTGAACGGTTAAAAGATTCGTTTTTTTACATTTCATCCCGTCAAAACTTTGGAGCTGTACCTAACTTTGCCACTGAGTGTACCACTCAAGGTTTGATTTCATTTGCCCATTGTTAGCTTCAAGTGTTTTCCCTTAAGACACTCACCTCTGTCTACCAGTTTATTACGCATTTTCAAAGGACAATGCGAGTAAAAACCCCTTTGAAAAACAGTAATTTTTGCTTGACGTTGTCATGATTATGACGTAGGTAAATATTTCTGACACATGCACTTATTAAATTGTAACTGATTAGTTACCTAACTTTATCGTTTTACCACAACAATATAAAAAAGGCGATCTCGTCCTTGAAAAAAATCGAGTGCCTTGACTAAAAAAAAAAAATTCTACTAACTTTTAAAAAGTTCTTGATTATGCAAAGTATTTCGAATTTTCGAATCAGTACTTATTATGGAGATCCGTAAAAGAACAAAAGTCGCTGACATAGCCCAACGGATTAGCAAGCTGAAGTGTCAGTGGGCGGGGACTAGCACGTAGAACTGACGCCCGATGGGGCAGAAAGGTTTCTACAATGGAGGCCGCGTACCGGCAAGCGCAGCGTGGGACGTCTACTCACAAGGTGGACAGACGACCTGGTAAAGGTTGCAGGAAGACGCTGGATGCAGGCCGCTTTTAACCGGCTAATCTGGAAGTTAATAAGAGAGGCCTATATTAATCAGTGGACATCCTATGGCTGAAATAATGATGATTGTAATGAAGTAAGTTTCAGTTCAATAGGGAAATTTATATGGATGATTTTGGACATTAAAATCTGCAATGTCCTCAGACTTAAGCCAAGTAGCCAAGGTGGACAGACGACCTGAAAAAGGTTCTGGAATGCCGCTGGGTAAAGACCGCTTCGGAAGTCATTGGGGGAGGCCTATGTTCAGCAGTGAACGTCCTATGGCTGAAATGATGATGATGATGAAATAATAAATAGTCGTCCCACATACCAAATTCAATAAAAAAATCGGCTAATTCCATTCAGCCGTTAAAGCGTGATAAACAAACATACAAACTAAGATTATTCGGGCGATAGAGTTAAGTTTATCTTGTCTACAGTACCTTCTTCTTCTTCGGGTGCCTCTTCAATTCTGAAGGTTGGCCGTCAGCTTCTTGAACTCCTCTTTATCAGTAGCCAACCGAAACAGTTGTTCGACGGAGGTTATGCCGGTCCATTCCCGTATGTTCCGCAGCCACGATTTTCTCCGGCGCCCAGCGCGTCTTTTGCCCTCGACTTTGCCCATCATGATAAGTTGAAGCAGTGAATATCTGTCGTGTCTGAGCACGTGCCCAAGATATTCTATTTTGCGCTTTTTGACGGTTGGCATCAATTTCCGGGACATATGAACACGCTGAAGCACGATCTCATTTCGGATTCTCTGTGTCCAGCTTATGCGCAACATTCGACGGTAGCACCACATCTCGAATGCTTGCAGGCGTTTTGTGGTGTCATCTTTTAGGGTCCATGTCTCACACCCATACAAGATGATAGGCCAAATATAACACAGTAGGAGCCTGACACGGAGCTTAATGTTCAACCTACGACAACACAGAACTTTGCGCATTTTGTTAAATGATGCTCGTGCAACTTCTATCCGGGTCTTGATCTCCTGGTCGGATACCCAAGCTTCGTTCACCCAAGCTCCAAGATATTTGTAATGTCGTACCCGCTCAAGTTGACTTTGCGCTACTGAATACAGTACCTAAGTAGAGTAAATAATACAGAAACATAACTTCTAGGTAATTGTCGGTCATAAAACAATATGTTATGACAATTCACTCAAAGCAAATATTTTTTATTGCACATCATTACGAAAAAACCTGACAAATACTCGTCAGGTACAATACAAGTCGGTATAATTGTGCTCCGTCCGAGTTCCGTTTTTTTATTCAGCATCCAGACGATTTAAGATCAGAAATAAGGATTCTGTAAGAGGACCAAAGTCAAGGTACAAAGCTAAAGCGCGCGAAGCCGTGCTTGGATCCAAACGGCCCAAAGACGCTCGCCGTGGCGTTCAAAGGGAGGCCTCTCCAGCAGTGAATTTTAAAAGACTCATGAATGATCTTTATGACCGCGGCCGCACTGCTTAGTGCCTGGCATCTAAGGCGCTCAGCAACTAGCGAGGCCGCCAAGCGTGAAGTGCGGCTGATCACGTATACCTATGTTCATACGTTTAAGTTTTCTTGGTATATTGTTTATAAGCAAGACAAGTGCGGCTGCGAGTGTGCGACTGAATGGGGTTTTAAAAATCCATATTAAAAAAAACATTATGCACACTTTAAGAGGCCGTCCTAGAAATCGTCGTATTTCCGTACATTTTGTTCTCTGATTGTAAAGACTTGTATGATAATTGAAACAAAATAACAAGTGATTTTAAAAGATTTGTTCTTATTTTTGCATGTAGGGCGAATGGATTTTTCATACCATTTCAAAAATAAGGGTAAATCACCAAAAGAACAATCCTTATTTCAGAAAAAATAAGTTCGAGTTACCTTTGAACATCGGTTTACAAGAGACTTTAAGTTATTCTGACAATTCGATTTTAACATTTAATTAAAGATATGGTCTACTTGCACATTGGTTGAATACTTTTTTTTAATTTCTTACAAAATATAGCAGAAAAAAAATGCTGAAATAACATAACATTTTAGAAATTTCCATTCAAATATCATTTATTTTTCTGCTGTTATGAACAACTATTATAAGATTTAAACACTACACAATAACCTTCAGGTATACTTTTGAAATAATATAATTTTTATTTTATGTACAAAACAAAAAATTAAGTAGGTAGTAAACCTAAGTCAAAATGAACTATAAAATCAATCGTCGTAGACGTCCACTACCTAATAAATTAAGCATCAATATTATCTTGTAAAGGTTCAACATTGTTGACGCTTTATCCCGCATCATAGACGCACGCACGCAAGCATAGACCTGTATTTCAATTTTGCACTGAAAAAAGGTGCACGGCCTCTTAAGCCTTTTCTTGGATCTCAATTCGAGGCGAATTAATATTTAACTAAGGTTTTTTACGATTTAACATTAGATAAAAAGGTCTGCTGACTTTAGATAGATTAGGTTTATTGGAGTATAAAATCATAATACACCAATTAATATTTACATGAACTTGTGCGAAAAGTCCCGCGTTGTTTTAATAACAAATTAACCTTGTTAATTACCCGCATCGAGATTTACTGAGATAAAATCCAGCTTATTGACGTAGAGGAGAACGGGGATGGTTGGCTATAGGGGCAGGTTGCTTTATGTCAAAAACTTTGAAAGTGTTGCATTATTCAAATAAATGCGAGAAACCTTTTCCTTGCTCAGTCACGGGCACGCGACATTGTCTCAGTCTAGTTTTTGACAGTTAAGTCAACCTATCCATAAGAGTCTCCCTATGGTCTCCCCCCTATTTCGGTTTCTATTTGATTTGAGTGATCTTGATTCGAAACCGTAATTTTGTTTTCCTTGCATACGATACTAATTTATTAAAAACCATTTAAATCTTTTTCTTTGTTGTTTATCGGCAAGAAAAATAAAGATAGGTAATATGTATTTTTAATGAGTTGCAATAACTGTTTGGCATTTTTTCATTGAGCATATGTCTTGGCCTAGAATTAAACATCTTCTGACCAATCTGAAAAACATCTGGTACCCCTTTTGAGCAATAGAGTAGAAATTTCATTTATTTTTACTACTAATAATCAGAAAGTAGGTCTGAAATTGCCTGAGGAGCGGGTTGAAAGTTTTATAATTTACTTCCACCTATTTATTTAAAAATATTTACCATTTTTTCAATGATGTTAATCAAAAATAATGGATGAAAAAAATAGGCGGGAAAGCGGCAATCCGATCTTCATTTGTTTTTTCGAGTTATAGAATTATATTTTAAATACTTCCGTATATCAGATATCAGGTAATAACGGCTACCAATTAGTTTTGGAAATAGATTGTCCATATTGCTATCTAATAGGGTATGTGCTCAATGGGTTCCCTGGCTTATCAGATGACACTCACTCCAAACAGTAACTAGACTTACCTCATCTATGATTTTGGTCTGTGTACCCCGACTTCCCCGACTAGGGGCGTAACAAATCTCTAGAAAGAAAAAAATGACATAAAAGTGTAACATCATCAGAAATAAATTATGATTATTTTGTGGAAATTAAAACCTGAGATAAGCTTTTACAAAGTCATTCGTGACTAAGGATTACTTTAATTTTGGTATAATGGTAAATTTTAAGTAAATATTCATTTATACAACATTATCAAAGCTTCTTATGAAAAGTGCTACTAAATCCTATAATGCTATACAAAATGACATATCTAAATCCAAATACTATTTAGGTGTTGCGTATTCTACATTTAAGTAGTACCAGATTATGATATCAAGAGGATATACTCACTCAGTGATTAGATACCTATTTTTAATTTCGATCGTCAATCATTTCAGACCACAAAACCCAAATCTCGCAAAAGGCAATAGGAAATATGCACAAAACATATATTGTTTTAACTATATTTATAATAATAATTTTTCCGATGAAAGATGGAGTAAACGGGTTCTCGAGTAGAGACCACGTCTCAAGGGAATATGCACAAAACAAATTGTTTCAACATTACCAAATAAGGACATGAATTTGCCCTAAGCAATGCACCGTGACGTCGGCGGCTAGGATTGGTCCACGTATCGCAAGATCGGAGGGGGCTCATAGAAGAAGCGACGTTTTGAAAATTTGAACCCGCCATTAATTAACTAGCTAACAGAGTGTCGAAACTGATTTGTACCTTTTACTTAAACTAATAAATATTATCTAAAGTTAAAATCATCGCAGAGTTATTTCTACTACGCCTCATCGAAACATATGGACCTTCGACGCCAAATTTGATGAAAAAACCATACCAGACTGACTATTGAAGCGAAGCGCAAGATCGTTTAAGAAACCGCTAAAAACTACCCTGGTGAGGTTGAGGTAGCGGCTTATGCAGTTTGGAAGTCAATGAGAAGTGGAAAAAGGCTCATAGATCCGCAAAGTTGTGAGAAACGTCGGTCCCGTACCTGAAAACGCGCATAGGTACGTCCAGCCATCCTGCCTATTCCTGCTTCATCTCCATTCCCACTGTGTAATATTTGCTGTTCTGCTAATTTCAGTGTTAACTACAAGTGCAAATTACTTCTTGTCGTGCCCTACTACGTGCCTTTCGCTATAGCAAGTATTCATCATTTAACTGTAAGTACTTAACTCCATTTTCACTACACTCCGCCGAAATGAGTTTAGATATCCAATCCCGTGATAAATCTCCTTATAGATCTAGTGATGATAGCTTATTTAAAGAGTTGGTTAAAAAGCGCGGTATAGTTAAGGGTAGGTTAACTAGGTTTGCAAATCATTTATCGTCACTCAAAGGTGAAACTATGTCTAGTAAAAATTGTATAGATCTTAAATTGCGCATTCAAGGAGCTAATAACTTGTTTTCAGAGTTTAACGAAATTCAAAATAAATTAGAGGAAATAGCCACCGACACTGAAGAACAGTTATCACAAAGAGATTTATTCGAGGATAGTTTCTATAGTACAATGTCGCAAGCCGAATATCTTTTAAATTCGAATCAGATCGCTGACAATTCCGAGGGTGGTAGCAGTCACAAGCATAAATCGATAAAATTGCCTACTATTTCTATGCCCACCTTCAATGGCTCATGTGAGCAATGGCTCGAGTTTAGGGATACTTTCCTATCATTAGTGCACAATTCTAACGACCTAAGCAATATAGAAAAGTTTCATTACCTTAAGTCATCGCTAAAGGAAAGTGCGGAATTAGTGATCAATTCAGTAGAATTCTCCAGTGATAATTATTCTGTTGCTTGGGAATTGCTTCTCAACCGCTACAATAATAGCAGATTATTAGTACATAATCACGTCAAATCCTTATTTACTATGCAGGCTATAAATAAAGAGTCACCTGTTTTAATTAGAAAACTAATAGATACCGTGCTAAAGAATTTGCGTTCCTTGAAAATTCTTGGTGAACCTACTGAGTCGTGGGATACATTAGTCATCTATATAGTAGTTTCAAAATTAGACCCGACTACAGAACGCGAATGGGAACAATGTAAGGGAATGTTAATATCTAATTCTAATGAATCTAAAAAACAACTCAAGATTGACGACTTAATAAGGTTTCTTAAGGATCGCGCCGATTTGTTGGAAACATTGCAAGTATCACACAGCAAAACTAATCCCGATACTAAGAAAAATTATTCGCAAAATCAGTCTAAGATTCACTGCAATGCCGCCACAAATAATCCAACAGAACGTCACTCACGCGATTTTGTGAAGAGAACCTGTTTACTGTGTAACGCAAGTCACCCACTTTATTCTTGTCAAAAATTCATTGATAGTAATTTGGAATCTAAACTTAAATTAATTAACGACAAAAGGCTATGCATGAACTGTTTACGTTCTGGTCACACTATAGATAGTTGTAGGTTTGGGCCATGTCGAATGTGTAACAAAAAACATAACTCGTTAGTTCATCCCGGTAGCCCTAATGTTGTTTCGAGTAATAGCTCCGCCGCCTTCCCTGTGTCGCACGGTACTAGTGGGCAGCTGCCTGCACCGCTCGTTGCGCCCGAGATGCAGCCCGCTCCCACCACATCACACTTGTCGTGCGCGTCATTACTCATGCAAATTCCTAAGATTCAAGCAAATAAGGCACATTTAAGCTCGCAATGCACACAATCTACAGTTTTGTTATCGACCGCCTTGGTTATGATAGCCGATCATCGCAATAATTATCACCCGGCCCGCGCGCTTCTAGACAGCGGCAGCCAGCGATGTTTCATTACTAAATCTTTATGTAATTTACTTCAAACGCCAGTTTTACAGTCCACTCACGAGATACGCGGTGTAGGTAATTCGGTTACAAGCTCGACGCAAACGTGTAGTGTCGAGATTAAATCGCGCACAGAATCCTTCGTTGCGCATTTGGAATGTTTCGTTTTGCCTACAATTACGTCATCGATACCCGCAATAGCAATTGTTCCCGCGCAACTGAATATTCCTGAAAATATTCAATTAGCAGATCCGCAATTTTATCAAACTCAAAGTATTGACATTCTTATAGGCGCGGATATATTTTGGGATTTGATAAAGAATAATAAATTTAAGTTAGCCAATGGGCCATTCTTGTTAGATACAAAATTGGGATGGATTGTTTCCGGACCTATTTGTTCTATTCCGCGTAATGATAGGTACATTCAATGTAACTTTTCGCATTCAATTGAGTCTCAACTAAGACAGTTTTGGGAACTCGAAGAAATTCCTCGGGAATGTAGGGACACGCGCACCAAGGAAGAACGTACATGCGAGGAACATTTCATCAAAACTACTACGCGCAATATCGATGGAAGGTTCTGTGTACGTATACCCTTTAAAAAAAGCCCTGATTCCCTAGGTGAAAGTTATACGCAGGCTGAACGTAGGTTTTTGGCCCTTGAAAAGCGATTGCAGCGGAATGATAGTTATAGGCAACTTTATAGTGACTTCATTCATGAGTACATACGTTTGGGTCATATGAGTCGCGTTGAGCGTTATGGGTCATCCCATTATTTTCTGCCTCATCATGGCGTTTTGCGCGAACAGAGCAGCACAACCAAATTGCGAGTCGTCTTCGATGCCAGTGCTGCGTCAAGTAATAATGTGTCGCTAAATGAATTACAAATGATAGGCCCAGCAATACAGGGTGATCTCTTTCCTATATTATTGCGATTTAGATGTCACAAATATACCGCTTGCGCAGACGTTGAAAAAATGTACCGGCAATGTTTAGTTCATGAGGATCAGCGTGACTTTCAATTAATTTTATGGCGTGACGATCCTTCTGAACCCTTGGGTGTCTATCGTCTTAATACAGTCACTTACGGGACAGCTTCAGCGCCATTTCTGAGTTGTAGATGCCTTAAACAACTTGCAATCGAAAGTACTGATCCTGACGTCATAAGGGTAATAAGCCAGGATTTTTACGTTGATGACATGATTACAGGTAGTGACAGTAAGGAAGAGTTATTGAAAATTTGTTCCACAGTAGAAAGAGTCCTAAATTCAGGCTGTTTTCCTCTTCGCAAGTGGATTTTGAATTTTGATGTCAATGATCCAGTAATTGATCAGTCTGATTTATTCAAGCCCTTATCTTTAGTCAACAATACAAGTTCCAAAACTTTAGGTTTGGGTTGGAATCACTTTAGTGACGAGTTTTATTTTAGCACGCAATTTAGTAAAGATGATGAAATTATTACAAAACGTTATATGATGTCAAACATTTCACAAATCTTTGATCCTCTGGGATTATTAAGTCCATTTATAATGATTGCAAAAATATTATTGCAGAAACTATGGCTGCTAAAAATAGGTTGGGATGACAGGGTTCCAATAGAGGTCGAAAAAACATGGGAACGGTTTTCATCTTCTGTGCTTAGTTTAAATGAAATCCGCGTACCACGTCATGTCATAGGTGCTGGTCCGGTGCGTCGGGAATTACACATTTTTTGCGATGCCTCGGAGTGCGCGTACGGTACATGCATATACATACGTACTATCAATTATGATTCTGTAACAGTCAGGTTGTATTGTTCGAAGGGAAAGGTTGCGCCGTTAAAACCAGTCAGTATCCCAAGATTGGAGTTGTGTGGGGCTTTATTGGGTGCCAGGCTATATAATGCAATTCGCGAATCGCTCAATTTTCAATTTGATAATATTATTTTTTGGTCTGATTCAACGATTGTACTGGGTTGGCTGCGTATGGCTCCTAATTTGTTGAAAACTTTCGTGCAAAACCGAGTAGCTGAAATTCATGAAATCACAAAGGACTTACCTTGGTGCCATGTAAGCGGAAAGAGCAATCCAGCTGACTTAGTGTCACGAGGGGTCAAGTTAGAGGACCTTAAGACTTCCACTTTATGGTGGGAAGGGCCTACATTCCTCCGCGACCTTAAATTCGATTGCAATAACTCGATTTTTGAACAGCCACATATAGCACAGTTAGAGTTACCAGAAATAAAGCCTGTTCAGCCTATCCACTTATTAGTGACCACATCAGAAGTATCATTGTTTCCTTTTGAAAGATTCTCTCAATATAATCGTTTGAAACGAACTTGCGCATATGTATTACGTTTTATTAATAATATACGACACAAAGATAATGATCGACGTGGAGTTCTTACTATTGACGAACTTAGAGAGGCGGAAATGATGCTGGTGAGATTGTCTCAACAAGAGTCTTTCTCGAAGGAATATAATATATTATTAAATAATAGTCACTTAAAAAATACACACAATTTAAGTAAATTTAATTTATTTATGGATAGCGAGAATATATTACGAGTAGGCGGTAGAATAAAAAATTCACCGAATTTTTCTTTTGATAAAAAGCACCCAATGTTGTTATCTTCAAAGCACTGGTTTTCTTTGTTGTTATTTCGTTCCGAGCACAAGCGCCTACAACATGCTGGTCCGCAAACGCTTTTGTACAACACACGAGAAGTATACTGGATAGTTGGAGGTAGGAATCTTGCTAAACATACTGTACATAAATGCGTTATTTGTACGCGTTTGAGAGGCAAGACTTTATCTCCCATAATGAGCGATTTACCTGAACAGAGAATTACTCCAAGCTTTCCATTTTTACGTTGCGGTGTAGACTACGCTGGGCCGGTGCTCATCCTGAACCGCAAAGGAAGGGGCTCAAAACTTATAAAAGCGTATATTTGTTTGTTTGTTTGCTTTGTGACTCGCGCAATTCACTTGGAACTTGTCAGTGACCTATCCGCGGATGCCTATCTTCTAGCGTTAAAAAGGTTTATCGCACGGCGAGGCAAACCTGCTGAAATTGTCTCTGATAATGGTAGAAATTTTGTAGGACTTGCTAATGAATTTTCAAAATTTTTAACTAACTGTTCTAAAGATATTATTGAATACGCTACAAATGAAAACATCAAATTCCGGTTTATAGTTCCTTACACGCCTCATTTCGGAGGACTTTGGGAGGCTGGAGTTAAGTCCTGCAAACACCACATGTTACGAGTAGTTGGAAATACACACTTGACTTTTGAAGAGTTCAGCACTGTATTAACACAGATTGAGTCTATCCTGAACTCCCGTCCTCTTAATCCCATGTCCACTGATCCGAACGATTTCCAACCCCTGAGTCCTGCTCATTTTCTGGTTGGTCGTCTCCTAACAGCGCCTGCGACTGAACAGCTGACTGATGTCCCTGTTCACCGACTAACGCGCTACCAGCGAATCGAACAAATAAGACAACATTTTTGGACCAGGTGGAGCAAGGAGTACGTCTCGGAACTACAAACTAGAACTAAATGGAAGGAGCACAAGGCCGATCTTCAGACTGGCACGATGGTCGTTATCAAAGAAGACAACACGCCGCCTTTAAAATGGAGTCTAGGGCGCATTATTTCCACGCGACCAGGAAAGGATGGGATTTCCAGAGTAGCTGACATACAAACCGCCTCTGGAGTTATCAGACGCGCGTTTCCTCGAATCTGCCCTTTATTCTGATAACCATGAAGACAACAGTTGGACGCTGGTGCTTCCAAGGCCGGGGGCATGTTTCAACATTACCAAATAAGGACATGAATTTGCCCTAAGCAATGCACCGTGACGTCGGCGGCTAGGATTGGTCCACGTATCGCAAGATCGGAGGGGGCTCATAGAAGAAGCGACGTTTTGAAAATTTGAACCCGCCATTAATTAACTAGCTAACAGAGTGTCGAAACTGATTTGTACCTTTTACTTAAACTAATAAATATTATCTAAAGTTAAAATCATCGCAGAGTTATTTCTACTACGCCTCATCGAAACACAAATATATTGTTTTTACTAAGTATATTTGTAATAATATTTTTTGATGAAAGATAGAGTAAACGGGTTCTCGAGTGGAGACCACGTCTCGTTAAACGTAGTGTAGGCAGGGGCGTGCATCCCATATAGGCTATTATGCAGAGCCTACCTTAATAAAAAACCGACCGAACAGCTAACCATAATTATTAATTACGTATTCAACAATAAACAATAAATATTCTGTAACCATTTTGTCGTCTACCTGTACTTATTCCTTACTAAAGCGCGCAACTTAGATCGTTACTGTGCAATTTAACCAATGTTAGGCTGCCGCGAGATCGCCTACTGTTTCACGCAAACTTACTAAATTTTCACTCACAGCCTACCCCCATCTGAAACCAATGCACGCCCCTAAGTGTAGGACTCCCCTCAGCTAGCCTAACCGACGACTTTAGGAAGATGGCTGGCGACAGTAAATGGATAAAAAAGGCCAAAGGATCTCCCGATCGTGCTCTTTGGCGCTTCTATCCAGAGACAGGAGAGGACGTCCACGTCCAGCAGTAGACTGCAGTAGGCTGATTTTAACGTGTCACGTAATTTACGGATAGCCTCGATGTCGGATAGTCACGAAATTTGATGACGTTGAATTAGTAAAACTGATTCACTCTTTATGATTAAACATTTCACATAGATATAACTTATTCATAAAATATTTGTTGCAAAGGGTAGATTTTCTTAACTACAGATGATTAACTTTTACAACTGTTTGTGATGGTTAGACTGTGGTATTGTAGTGAAAAAATATATAAAAGCGGCTAAAAAAATACATAGAGGAACTGTGGCTTAGATAAAGGTATATAAAATTATCTCATCTTAGTTAAATAGATGTGAATGTTTGTATGATAGGAGGTTTGTTACTCATCACGATAGAACAGCTAAACTGAACTAGCTGATATTGATTATTTATTCTATGATCTAAGTTTTTGTAGGGATAAAAGAAATGCTGGTCTTCAAACAATACTCGGTTTATTCACATTCAAAATCCGCATTCGTTTTTCCTCTCGCTCACTCCATCTTCCTTCTCTTTCACACAATAATTTACGTTCCATTCTTTATATCACACATTTATATGGTTTAGTTCGGAACTCCTACTGGGAATTTTTATTCGATAGCATTCGAACGAACGTAAACTCGGATTTGTAAGGAAAAATATGGTTTTGTTGATGTCCCGGCAAGCGATGCCACCCCAAAGGTTATACCAATTCAGGGTTTATCGAAAGCTATAGGAGTTAAACCATGTTAAACTTAAACTAGGCATTTTAAAGTTCATGCAGTCACGGGCAGAAGCTAATAAATAATAATAAATTTTATTTCTAATCAAAATTTCTAAAGCATCTTTTTTCCTTCTAGAAGAAAGAAGAAAGATGGTGGACGACGTTGATGCAAGTGGCCGTGCCGTTCTTCATCGCTGGCTGCGGCACCATCGGAGCTGGACTTGTCCTGGGAAAAGTCAGGGTTAGTATACCATCATCAGTTCTGAGATTTTTGAATCCTTACCGAGGCTAAATTGCATCATTACGTTTTTGGTTGTTTCTAGATAATTGTAACATAGTGATCTCTTCTTCTTTGCGTGTTGACTCAGGCTTTTATATATGTGAGGATCAAAACTCAACAACCGATGTAGCATTATTGGAGACCTTGTAGAGATCCTCGCTCGCGCAGGTGTAGGGACACGCAGAGCATGACAAAAGATGTGCCATTGTCTTGGGGGGAAACACCACACAGACGTGCGCTCTCCGATCTGTAGCCCCACGTGCATGTTCTCCTCGCTTCGGCCTTATTGGATCTGTAGTCTAGTCAAGGACTTCCAAGTTGCCAAAGGTAGATCATGTCCAGGTGGGAGTCGCTCTGGCAGCTCTATGCATGGGTCTATGGGATATCTCTCCTTCCACAGCTTTAAGCGGGCGTCTTTACCATCCCCATCCAGAGGAGGGACCTTTTTCTTCCTATCGCTTTGCCTCGTTCCTAATCAAGGCACACTTGAGCATGATTTTAGAAGAGGCAAGTGTGGTTGTTACATTTGGAGCGATTGCCTTCAGCCAAGTACGACTAGTGGCACGGTTCTTGAGTGCTGGGCGAAAGATGCGCAGAATACCATTCCGATTACGTGATTGGATAGTCGCGCGCCGCGCTTCCCCTGCCGGCCGGGATCGGTTGCTTGCTCCGTGCACACGCGTCTTTGATACGATGGTCGTCTCATAATATGCGCAATGCGACTCTTTCCTCCAGCACTCAAGAGCCGTGCAGAGGATTGTAAACCCCTATAAATCTTGCTCGCCTTGCTTGCTCGGAAAACATCATGAAACAACCTGCACCATGATCCAAATGGTCTGGATCCGCTGTCTTAGGGCACGAAGGTAGCTATCGCTCCAAATGTATTATCTAGACTTGCCGTATCTGGGATCCTGTCAAGCAAAGCAGATTACCTAGCTAGATTAATAACAAAAAACAAATCACTGTACAAGTATGTTTGTATATTTGACAACCTCCGTCCGAGAGGCAAGTGCGCCGGACTTCGAATTCTCTGAGGTTCCAGGTTCGATTCTTGGGCGGGTCAATGAAGAAAACGAACTTTTCTATGTTGGGAAGGGTCTGGGCGTTGTGGTACCGTTATTGTTTCTGATTTCTATGATACAAGCGCTTTAGCATTATTTCTATAATACAAGTGTTTTAGGATCGGAGCAATGTATGTGATGTTGTCAAATATTTATTTATTTATTTATTTAATTAAACTTTAGAACCATTACGCATTATTTAACAAACTGTTGATTGTCAGTGTTTTGTTTCGTAGGTACATAATAAAAGATGACTCAAGTTAATCGCATGTTCAACAAAGTTAATTTTAAAGAATAGTCATTAAATATATTAGTGGTCTGATATGCCGCTGCGTCACTCGCTGCACGTCCTAGTGTTGGATTCCCACCGATAATCTGCGTCGTGATGTCTGTTACTGTCTCGAAAAATGTGTACTTTTCTTTCATGTGTGTCAAATAAACATTTTCTGGTTCTATAAAGTAAAATATTAATCATCATCATCATCATCATTTCAGCCATAGGACGTCCACTGCTAAACATAGGCCTCCCCAAATGACTTTCATTGGGGATTGCCAATACTTGCCACGCTTGGCAGGCGGGTTGGCGAGAGCAGTTTTTTATAACATTTCACACACAGACGCTGCTGCCCGTCTCGTGCTACAGGAGTTAGTCGCCTTTTACGACACGCCTCCTGTTGGTGATGGGAAAGTGTATTCTTTACGGCCGTCCCCATACGGCACAATTATTAATATTAACTAATTATTGTTACAGGACTGGGACGTTTTTCTGAACGTGTCAGCTATATTTGTTCTAGTGCCATCTCTCTCTGGACTTAAAGGTGAGATATTTATTTACTATATTGTTAAAATCTATAAAGTTTCTGCTACGATAAAAAAGAAGGTACAACAACCGACGTTCACGTACACAAAAGACTTCGAACTTTTTTGTATGGGGCCTGGCATCATCATCATCATCATCATTACAGCCACAGAACGTCCACTGCTGAACACAGGCCTCCCCCAATGACTTTCATTGGGGGGGATTGCCAATACTCGCCACGCTTGGCAGGCGGGTTGGCGAGCGCAGTTTTGACGTGATAACGTCTTTAAAATCGTTTTAGTCGGGTGACATGTTCAGAAACTTGTGTCACACCAAAACCTCACGAGCGCGATCGCAGGTATAACGAGAGAGAGACGGACCGATCTCCCGTCTCATCTCGAGCGCTGCCAGTCATTCCGTGAAACTTGTCACGCGGAATCCTCACGAGCGGAGGCTGGCATAGCGTTCGAGTGAGTGGACCGATCTTCCGTCTCTCTCACTCTAGCGGCATACAAACGAATGGAGATTTTCTCGTGCGGTTAAGTTTGATTTGAGTTAAAAACGATAGATGTAATTTAAAATTTGAAAAAATTGTTATCTTCATTAATTCCTTACTTCCCAAAAACTTATATCACCAATAAGACGTTATCACGTAAACATCTCGATCGTAAACCTACTTTACAAACAACCAATTTTTTTTATAAGATTTCGCTCGAAGACGCTGCTGCCCGTGCTACAGGAATTAGTCGCCTCTTACGACACGCCTCCTGTTGTCGGTGGGGAAGTGTATTCTTTACGGCCGTCCCCACACGGCACATGGGGCCTGGCATACCTACCTAAAGGTGCAAGTATCCTAAAATAACGTTATTTTGGAGTACACTTATGAGACATATGTTAATCGAAAGGGAAAATACAAACAATAAAACTGTTTGACAAAATGTCGTAAATGATATAATTTGTTCAGAATTTTAATTTAAATATGTAAACATTACATGTTGAAACTGAAACTCTGAACGAACTTACGATATTTTGTCATATATTATTTGTTGTTTGTAAATTTTTTCTCTGACGATTGGCGTATGTTTCATAGGTGTACCTACACCAAAATAACGTAAGTTTAGGTACTTGCAGCTAAGGTATGCCAATATGGTTCGATGCCTTTTGATCTTATTCAATGTATTTTTTTTAAATTCAATTTAAACCCTTTATTTACGTTGCGTCCGTATTTAATTAATAAAAAACGCTGAGTTAATGATCAAATAATGTTTAAGTAGGTACCTATTTTTAATGAATTACGTGTGTAATGCCAGATGTTTAACGAAGTCGATTGACGCAAATAAAATTGCTATCTAGAGTAATGATTCAAAAATATATTTTCTATCAGACATTTCGAATTGACAAGTAGGTTATTGATTGGCGATCATTATCAAATATATTTTTACCTATTGAGATTAGATTTGATTTAGTTAAATCGCAGAAGTATCAAAAATTTTCAACCTGGCAGATTCTGAAAAAAACCTAAACATCAATCGTAATTATTTTGATAAAGACAAACATTATTACAATATATCGCCAGGTGTTCAGCACTAATACCTAAAATTAATAATACCTAAAATTTTAAACTTTTTTTAATCCCTCTCGCGCAAATGGGCTAGTTTCCTAAAAAAATCTAATTAATTCGTCAGTTGGATTAACAGAAAATATTGGACACGTATTTTCTCTTTTCTCAATCAAACAAAAAATTATGAAGATACAGCCCGTTAAAGTTCCGCGTAACGTCACACCTTGCGACACTTTTTAGCAAGTCGTGACGTCACTTGCTCACTTTGATACGCTTTATCTCCGTATTTTTTTGTTTGATTGACGAAAGACAAAATATGGGTCCAATATTTTTTGATAATCTAACTGACGGACTAAATAGAATAATCTTTTATTGACCCAGGAAACTAGCCCATTGTTTTAGCTGCTTTTGGTTGGTACAATATTTTAATGTCTCTTTCATGTTGTATCAGAATTTCTCATAAATCGTAATATTCCGATACTGCAATATTGTAGCACTCTGCACCATTTTCCCCTTTCTCTATAGTTGTCCTCTACCTAAAGGTTGTGTGGAAGAGTTTTTACAGATAAGACCGTCTATATTATATATCTTTATTTGAACTTCTTTTTAAGGTCTGCAATAAAAATTCATCTTCTATCTATTCCTAGATCAAGAGGGTGGACAATTTTTTGATAATAAAAAGCAATTTGAAAATATATATTTGATAAGTAGGTGTCGACCTTAGGCTTAGAAACTTGTAAATGTATTCTTAAAATTTTATTCAAAAGGGAATTAATGATCTGTAAGTTATCCAACTATCATGCTCTTGTCGAATAGACAAGGAACTGAACAGTAGCAAATTGTGTTTCATTTATGTATTTAAAGTTCACAAAAACAGGTAAACATCAATGCTACTAGTTTCCTCTAATCAAATACAAATTGTATGCAAAAAAAAACCTAGACACAGTCATTGCGAAAAATAGTGAGTCAGTTTCCGCTCGCTAAACACATGTTGATAAGAATCTGTCATTTTCTCAAAGCCCCAGTCATCGGCGGAGTTCTCTTGTGTAATTATTGTGTACCTACTTACTTGTGTGCTAGAGGGCAAAATCTTGGGCTTATGCCCCGTATGCCACGGTCCAGCTATGGCACAGTCGCAAAATACCTACTAGAAGTCCCGCGATGACTTGAACATAGAACATTCGAAATGTAATTCTAAAACTTTTTGATGTAAACACACAGCTTATTTTCTTTTAAGTTTACAAAAGGATTTGATTTTGAATTCATTTTTTATATAATGATTGGTCTACAGTCTGATTACTTATAGCACTAAAAATATTTATATTATATTACACGACGACGTTACAGACAGAAACGCATATAAAACTTAAAAATGTCTAATTATCAAAATTTTACAAAGCATTTTGCAGCTGGATAGCCAATATTAAGAAACGTAGCATGGCGGGACTTTTTTAAAAAATAAATAGGGTAGGTAAATATTTTGTGATGAGGCATTGCGGGATGGTGGCATACGGGGCATAAGCCCAAAATGCGTGTTGTGTGTGGTTGCGCGACGAATGGCGCGAGGGATGCGTACCGCACCTTGCCTTGCTCATCAGTCATTATTTTAAAGTTAACAGTTTGTGGTAATTCAAGAAGAAGTTAAACATTTTCTCACAGTTATCTGAAACAACATTACCAACGCAAGTTTTTTGGTTCTCAAGCCATACGACAACCGCCATAGCCGAAAGGCGTGCATACCAGACTTTGTGTCGCTATCTCTGAGGTTCGATTCCCGTGCGGTCAATGTAGAAAAATTACTTATTGTCTCGGGTCTGGGTGTTGTGGTACCGTCGTTGTTCCTGATTTCTGTAACACAAGTACCTACTTAAGCTACTTATCATAGGATCAGAGCAATGTATGAGATGACCGATATTTAAAAAAAAAATGGGTAGGACTATGTGCGAAGTGGACTTCCAAAAATGATGATAAGTTCAAAAGGATGATAAGTTCCAGCGAGTAATAATACAATAAAAATACACTTCAAGTCGTGTCAATGACCAGTACTAGCATACAATTATACTTACTCCTTAAGGCGCACGTACACGCGTAATTTCTTAAAATTACAAGGAGGTAGTTTCGCGACGTATTTTATTTATTGTGTTTGTGATTTTTTGTTATTGCTCCCAATTTCTACAATAACATTAAACAAATAAATAAAGTCTATGAGTAACAAATGATCCTTCGGTTGCGATGTACCTATGTACTAGACAATCTATTTGCGAGATCGAATTAGAAATTAGGAGATCCGTAAACGAACAATAGCCCAACGGATTAGCAAGTTGAAATAGTAGTGGGCGGGGCACATAGCACGTAGGACTGACGGCCGATAGGGCAGAAGGGCTTCTGGAATAGAGGCCACGTACCAGCAAGCGCAGCGTAGAACATCCACCTACAATGTGAATAGACTGATAAAGGCTGCTGAAAGCCGCTGGATGCAGGCCGTTTCCAACCGGCCAATCTGGAAGTCACTGGGGGAGGCCTATGTAAACCAGTGGACGTCCTTGACGACCATCTGGTGTATAGGTTCGCGCTCCGGACTATAAAGCCAGCGGTTGTGGGTTAGAAATAGTTAGAATCCCGCAAGGGGCGAATGTTTGTGATGAGCACGAGTATTTGTACCTAAGTCATGGATGTTTATAAAAGTATTTAATAGGCTAGTTTTCTAAAAAAATCTAATTAGTCCGTCAGTTGGATTAACAGAAAATATTGGACACGTATTTTTTCTTTTCTCAATCAAACAAAAAATTATGAAGGTACCTATAGTCCGTTAAAGTTCCGCGTAACGTCACGCCTTGCGACACTTTTTAGCAAGGCGTGACGTCACTGCCAAACTTTGATGCGCTTTATCTTCGTAATTTTTTGTTTAATTGAGAAAAGACAAAATATGGTTCCAACATTTTATTAATATCTAACTGATGGACTAAATAGAATAATATATTTTTGACCCAGGACACTAGCCTATTATGTTTATCCGTTATCTAATCGCCACAGTACAAGCTTTGCTTAGTTTGAGGCTAAAACATTGGTGTGATTGTGAAAACAATTTAAATAATGATGATGATAATGAGACAATCGATTTTGCCTGGGGCGTATTCCAACACTGACAAACCCAGACCCGAGACAATGTTGAAAAAACTTCGAAGCCAGTATTCACACAGTTCCGGAATGTAGAGGAAAATTTAGACCCTCCCTCCCTCTTGGTATACTTACTTACCATCTTTTACAAAATAACTCAAAAATACTGACGATCTACGCTTATATTATCTAATAGCTGGACGTTTTTGCTAAAATTTCGTTTTTTTTGTACAAAAAATACTTAGTAAATTGCCACATTTTTTAGTGATTTCGTTGGTTTCCCACATTCAAATGGCACCATGTATTTACGACAAGTACTTACCATAACTATTTGCCATCAAAATTTACTTAAAGTGTGTTTTCTTGACATTCTTACTAACTATAATACAAAATAAATTACTATAATAATGGTAGGTAGATCAGGCTCTACTTCGGCGAGTGTGATTTAGAGCTCAATGAGGTGCCAGAAGATTATTTAGTATTACGTACCCTCGTTGTACTTACCAGAAGACCCTCTTCCTCTCTGGACTATTATACGATAGCCAAAGAACCCTCTAGCAAATTCTTCTTCTATGTATCATCTTAATCGTCCACATCAGTCAATGCATGTCACAAAGCCCGATCCTCGGCTATTCTATAGCTTTGCGTATATCATCGCTCCACCTTGTCGGAGGGCGCCCTACGCTGCGCTTGCCAAGTCGCGGTCTCCACTCAAGAACACGTCTGAGAAGATTCGGTTATCGATTAATCGACAAATTCGACGAGCCAATTGCTTATTTTTTGAGATATGTCGACAAGTACACGATATATTATCGAGTTCGAGTTAGACAATAACTTAGGAGGATGACCATTCCCTTTCCCTGTTATCTTCTTTAAGTGTCAAAGGTAATTTTGTAAAATTTTACCAGTATTCTGGCAAAAGAATTGCACTATCAATGGTCTTCACGTGTGCATGCGGGACATGAAAAGAGGTGGTCCATGCTTTAGAGAGAAGCACCACAATCGCACTCATTACCGCCCAAGAGGCGAGCGAGGCGAGGCGAGGCAATGGGTTTTTGGCCTATAAAGAAATAATAATAAATTGTTTTTACAATCACACCAATTTTCTAGCCCCAAACTAAGCAAAACTTGTACAATGGCGACTAGGTAACGGAATATACATACTTATATACTTTTATAAACATCCATGACTTAGGTACAAATGCTCGTACAAATACCATTGGTGCCTTAAGTGTAGCCTACAGATGTGCCGTTTCCGTGAACATGAGGCAAATTGATTTAAGGAATGAAATCTCTAGTGTAGTCCGAGTCCCACATTCTTATTCTTACATACCTTCCGCCCAATTATATCGCCAATCAAAATCGTTTCTGTATTTTCTACGCAATAAATTTACTTACTACATTACAAATTATTAACAATAAGTTGAGTAAACTAATTATGCACAATAATTTGATAACGAATCAAACAATGCTGATAACAACGACATTGGCACCTGGTTTGATAAGATCACAGTTTATAATTAAAGTTGATACAGCAGTCTCATTACCCAACAAGTGTGCATAATTTGTGTTAAAATAGTTATTTTCTGTTACCTTAGTTTTTTTGTGATTAATAAAGTTAAGCCAGTCACGCCGTGGTTGTAATTGGATGGGTGACCATTCCAAACATATTAAGTGACTAGAAGCATTACATGTAACGCTCGGTGCTCGCGCCGCGCTGACGCGTCCATTGACTATCGGTTTTGGCGCGAACACGTACTTTACATTACACTTTACACAAGCTTGGACCAGAAGGCCAGCTACGAAAATGTTTCATTCCCTTAGACATATAAACCTAGCAAATTGAAATACCGTCTACTTGTGACTAACCTTTGACAATTTGTGAACAATTGAAAACGGTCGTGTATTTTACCCGGCCAGTTTTAGATGTACATAATTTGTGAAAGAAGTGACACAAGTTAATGGTTATTTTAATTTATTGGGTTTGTACGTCCGAAAGAACGAAAAATTTTTGTAGAAAGAAGGCCTACTGGTATCACAGAATAAATAATAGTACCAGTAGTAGCTCGATCCTCGCTTCGCTGAGAGAAATTGCGGTCTTATTCTATCCTTACAAAATGTTCACTATGTTTCTACGTCTACAGCATAAGCCCGGCCTGTGACATGTGGACCTTCTGTATCTTTTTTATGTAATTATCGTGGACTACTCAGTTACGTAAGGTGAAATATAATCGTCATATACTATTCCACAGTGGTTTGCACAACGATTTTTAACAATAAAATAAATGGTTAACACTTTTAAATGTACGTTTCATCAAATACTTTGCTCATAGAAAATAATGTTAAAGTATAACAGCCTGTGTGAAATCCAAATTCGTTCAGCCTTTTATCTTTAGGGAACAAACATCTATCTACACTTTTCCATTCACGAATAAGATTTTGTTTTGATTTTCGCAATGGAATGTTCAAAACTAAAAAAAAGTCGGATTTGGAATCCCCTTTTTTGAAATAAAAAATACGCACAGTTAGTACCTAACAGTTTGACAGTAAAAACATAGTAATTACAAGACAAGCAAAAACAAACAGTTCAAGTTATACTTAAATAAACAGAATTTAACCTGATTGACAATAAGTCCTACCTTCTTCTACTTCATTATCTGAAGAGCAACAAAGTTTACTTATATCAATTGTTCGCGACAAAGTAATCAATCGTTTGCTATGGTCAAGTATTACTAAATAGGACATTCAGGGGGATTCACCTATTATAATAATGGCGCATAAAGCTTCTGAGAACGTTGAGAAATATTATATCTTAAAGAAAGAATCCTTTGTCATTTTATTAATAATTATAACTGTGATAAACTCACATAATATTTACGGTAAAACTTTAATACACAAATGGGGACTTCCCCTGTTTAAATAACAATGTTGGTGCTCATAATTACGCAAAACTTATGCCTTTACGTCCCACTGCTGGGCACAGGCCTCACCTCAACTATGAGTTGGTTTGGGCCATACTCCACCCCGCGGGCCCAGTGCGGATTGGTGGAGGGGTGTTGTAAGGCCAATGACTAAACCTTACTGTCAGATGATTTCAAGCTGCCCTAAGGCTTCTGACTAGGCCTAACGACTAGTATCAAGCAGCGATGTTAGCCGGGACCAACTTTTGACGTGCCTTCCGTAGCACGGAGATGCTTGTGATGTATGTCACTAAATATGGTTGGAATGGTCACCCATCCACTCACAACCGCGGCGTAATTAACTGAAACTTAAACTTAACTTAACTTTGTTAATCACTAGATACCAAAGCGATGCCGCCACTGAGCCACAATAATTGTTTTAAAAAAAAATTAATTCTTGCCATCATTTTTATGGGTACAACTAAATCAAGATCTAAAAAGCAAATGAACCGCAGAACCATCATAAATCTAGACTTCACGTCATTTACACGACCGTCTGGTGGTTTGAGTTTTGGAGTACAAATCCAGGCGGTTGCAGGTTCTATTACCAGAAGAGGCAAATGTTTGTGTGATAAGCACTAGCATTTGCACCTGCTATGGATGTTTTTAAATGTGTTACGAGTATTCGTTATCTTGTCCCCATTTTGTTTAGTTTTGGGCGAGATAATTGATGTGATTATTGTTAGAATATTCTTTTTATCTAAGTTAGGTGTATAATTTAAAAATATTTTACAAGAAAATTGACTTAGTCTGACTTTGTACCGGGTATTGAATACAAAAAACAATTTCAGTGATTGAAAAATAAATAGTTAGCTACGTAGCTCTTATTTAAAATTATTATACGCAATTGTATGCAAATGAGAATCATGTCTGTATCATAAAAAAGATTGGGTTTGGCAAAAAATAATATTCAAAATAATATTCGAGTACCTACCGAACCTACCTACAATGAATTACGACCTGGTACAGGTTGCAGGAAGCCGCTGGATGCAGGTCACTTCTAATTGACCAATCTGGACGTCACATGGGAGGTCTATGTTTAGCAGTGGACGTTCTATTGCTGAAATGTCACATGTAACCAGATTTGTGCCAAATAAATGAAATGATTCTATTCTATCTCAAGTGATGATGAATCAGCCATCGTCAGTCCACTACTGACCATGTCCAGCCTCTATAATCCTCCCAATGCATTCCACTGAATCCTCGGCTATTCTTTTCCATCCGCTGCCAGGAGTTAACGTGAGAAAATACTTTTCATTACTGTAAATATAGTTAAAGTAAAGTTATACGTCCCACTGCAGAGCACACGCCTATCGGTGCAATGTTATGGAGGATCGTGAGCCTTATTGTCAGATGTACTTAGATAATTAAACAGCCCTACAACTTTTGACAACCTTTGATGACTAATATCAAGTGAGATTAGTCGGGGTATTAACTTTTGACGTGCCTACCAAACGAAGATATTGTGATAAATATCGCTAAAATGGTTGGAATGGCTTACACATGCAGCGCGGGTTGCTTAACTTTGGTAATCACTTCAAAGCGCTGTCGCCACTCAGCTAACAACACATAATGTGAATGTGAATTGTCTAAAACCTAAGACGACCGTTTGATGTGGTGGTTCGCGCTTTGGACTACAAAGCCAGCGGTTCTTGGTTTGAATCCCGCAAGGTGCAAATGTTTATAGATGAGCACGAGCATTAGACCTTAGTCATGGATGTTAATAAAAGTATTTAAGTATGTTTATCCGTTAAGTCGCCATAGTACAAGCTTTGCTTAGTTTGGGTCAGGTTGATTGAAGTGAAGAATTGGTGTGATTGTAAAAACAATTGATAAAAAAACCTCTGAGTGAAACCCAATTCTTTGGCGGTATCTTTCAAACGTATCTTGTTAATAATTATTTCTCGTCTTGGCTATAAAGTTTATTGCTACCTGGGTGGGTAATCTCATACAGTTCGCCTTACATTAATCAAGTAACACTATACTCAGCTCAGCGTTGGGTAAATATTTAGAATAACAAGTACTTAATTGTGTTGCAAATCTGACCTTTTGTTTGTCCTTTTTATAGTATTCGTCTCGGATAGGTGTCAAAGTGACCTTTGTGTTTATAAAATAAGCCTACAATAAGATTTATCTAACTTAGTTAGCTCCGCAATCCGAGCGGCGTATTTAAATAATGGTAGGTAGGCTACATTAGGGATGGGCTGAAATCCGTTTTACATTCGATTTAGCCGCACGTTAACCGATTTTCGTATTCGATTCGGTTTCGGTTTATTGAACCCAAATTCGCTGCAATTCGGTACATGCACTAGACTTCCGCTTGCTTAAAAATATTTTGCAATTTTTCACTTGACTTTATTTTGATTATCAGTTTCAGAATAGATACCTCTAAAATGAGACAAACAAAGAAAGTTTTCTACTAACTTTCAGTCAGGTTTTTTATTTTCAGTTGCATTACAAGCGAATTTCATTTTTAACAATTTGACGTCATAATTATTAGTGTATGAAAATACCGTAGTGTTACCAGGACCGGATCGGAACTGGATTTAGACTAGATACTTTCAAATTACGGGAATTGCTTAGGCTTTAAATTGCGTATCGGTTCACAAGCACTGCGCACGCGCTTCTTGACTGCCAACGAAGATGATCGAACAGATAGATTTTTGTTTTGATTTTAATATTTAGAAACAACAAAAGCACAGACGTAATAATATTGGTGTGTTATATGACACGAAAACTGGGGGGGGGGGGGGATTCGAACCCGCATCCGCCTAGCTTTGTGGACCGGAGCGCCAACCACTAGTCCAGACAGGGTCGCCGAAATAAGTAATAAACAGTGTAATTTTACATATTTTAATATGTTCTTCCCCAGGTAACCTAGACATGTGCCTCGCGTCCCGACTGTCTACACAAGCCAACCTGGGGAACATGACATCAACGAGAGAAGTCATTTCAATGGTCGTCGGAAACATATCACTAGTTCAGGTCAGAGCCAAACCATGTCATCTGTCCACTAGATAGCTGCTTCTATGGCAAACCGACTTCTGGCCTCCGATTCATAACCGTTCGATAACAAATCATCGACCGATAAACATTTTAGCATTTAGGACTAGTGTCACGTGATAATGGTTGACAATAATTTGCTATCGAAGGGTTCTGTAATAGGTCTACTGCGAAAAATTTTCCACTCATTTGTGTCTAATCCTTTGACAAAATATAAACAACTAAAGGCCGAAATTTTATAACCCAGATAAGTTTTATTTGAAAAATAAGTTTGATATGTTGACAGTTTTATAACTAGCCATAGAAAAAAACACAACCGTTTTCAATTGTTTTTATATTATTAAAAGTTTGACCCAAGTAGATAGAATTATCGGTCGGATCGGAACACGCTAATCCAATTTATTGATTTATTAATAATTTATAATGCTTTTTTATAATTTATTTAAATTCTTAATTGTTACAATTTTTTGACAAACGATTGGATTCTCTGTAGTTAAATTTAGTAATTATGTAATTTTTTCAGTTAAATATTACCTTATTATTGTAAATTTAAAACGAAAAAAATATTAATACCTACCTACTTTAATTTGCTATGCCCGACAGGGTCCATGTCACCTGTACCTAAAAACTAAGACCTCTGTAACTAAACATATGGTTATGCAATAAAGAGTTCAATTGAATTGAATTGAATTGAATTACCTGTGAAGTTCATAAAGTTAATGTCGGTTTGTTATTTATTTCCTAGCATGTGTGTAAATTGGTGCAATAAGGCTTTGCATGATAGTATTAAGAAAACTGAATTGTCTGTTTTATAACATTACTAACCTAACCTGTCCAAAATGTTTCCACAACCGATTATCAACTTAAAATTTAACACAAAGATTATCATGAGTTAAGAAATTCTGTGATTGATTGGGGTTTGGGGTAAGCTGTTGACTTAAAACATTACTCCTTGATAGGATGTTCTGTTCGAAATTGACATGAATATTCCTTTAACAGGTCCAAGCAATAGTTGCATCGTCCGTGGTATCAGTGTTTGCAATAGTAGTAAACTCCATCACGGAACGAGAGGTCCACGGGCCCTACGTGCTGCTGATCACGGCGTCTGCCATCTTCACGGCAACCACAACGTGTTTCGTGTTAGGTGAGTATATTTTATTACAACCAAAATAACAATGGCAGAGATTGCGCGTCGAACCACTGACTGATGGGGCAATATGTTTCTGGAATGAATGAGAGTGCACTGTGCAGCTTATATAGAAAAATGTATACAGGGTGAAAGCTTGAACGGAGGCATCACTGTAATAGAACATTCACAAATCTCAACATTCTGTTAAAGTGATTCCATCCTCTCAGTCACCCTGTATACTAGAGGTTCTCAAACTTATTTTGTCTACCGCCCACTTTTAAAATCATATAAGTATTTTTCAACGCCCCCCAACGATTTTTAACATAACAGCGGATAGGAATAATTAAATGTGAAAAAAAAAACGTTTTATTCTTTGCATAGTTCGATTAAGTTACTGAATCTAAGCCACTCCTAAAGATTTGGCACCCCTTTGCAATGTAACCCTGTATACCTTAATATTGTGAATATCTGTCTGAATATTGTATATCTTGAACGCATTAATTCCTTTTTTCCAGATTTTGTGATGGTGATGGTGATCTACGCGTCCCATAAGTTTAAAGTGAACCCAGACAATGTGGCCACACCACTAGCTGCCTCTATCGGCGACATCGTCAGCAACTCAGTCCTCGCCGTCACCGCCCAATATATGTACGAGCAAATACGTGAGTATAAGAGTTTGTCATTGATTTCAAAGAAGGGGTTTGGTGCTTTTTAATCATCAATAAAAAAACAATAAAACCAATTTATTCCGGCAAATAGGCCTAAATTAAGCTCTTTTATACGTCCCAATTTTTTTTTACCCTACCACTGATTCGGGACAATTGTGGGCTAGCGCCGAGAAGCAGCGCAAGATACTCGGTCACTATTGTCAGCCTCTTATTAGATAGTATGTTTACATTACAAAATAATATGTACCTGTGCGAGCAGGGCAGTAGGTAATTAATTTCATACATTTTTATCAATTAAATAGTAATTTACAGTGTAATAACGTAAACCACCTTGACATGCGATTTAAATATAAGTATCATCATCAAGAAAGGCTGCTACGAACCCAATTACTAAGGCTTCGCTGTCTGTCCGTCTGTCAGGGACGTATCTTTCAAACGTGTTTTTTTTACGTTTTTTCGGTGCTTTTTGCTTGGTCTCAATAATGGCAATAAATACAAACGTCTAACGCATACAACAAATAAATTATAAAAACCGGCCAAGTGTCAGTTGGACTCGCGTTTATTTATTACGGCGACATCTTTACGAATAACATATTGCTATTAGCAACTCTCTTGCTTTTACTAAACTATTTTTTTATATAAATAATGTGGTGCCCTTCGTGTGAGACTCTCGACTCGCACTTGGCCGGTTTTCTATGAAACACGTAGATATACCAATGAAGAATTAAAATTAACTTATTCACCACCTCGAGGACTATTTATTGTTAAGCCATGATTTAAAGTCTTACACGGTGAGATGTCTAGCTAGGTAGGAAGGATAATTTTAGTGTAAGTAAAATAAAAACACAAATTTTTTTTGGCACTACAAATATGGTTTTTGAGCCTACAATTATTATTATCGTGTTAAGTTTAGACAAAAATACTCAGTCAAGATTATTTCCTATGTAGAGCAGATTTTATCAGGAACTGTCAATTGCTGTATTTCAGTTATTATTTCAAGATCAGATAAACAAATGTTGAGATTTGATTGACGTAATATTTTTATTTCTATCCATCAAGAGCCCGATAACCGCGGTGACAAATCTGGTGAGTGTTATCAGAAAGAGATCCTAGAAAAGTAGGTAATGCCTTAGGCAATCATCATAATCATCATTTTAGCCATCGGATGTCCACTGCTAAACATAGGCCAGTGACTTCCAGACTTCCTGGCTTGCATCCAGCGGCTAACTGCAACCATGACCAGGTCCTCTGTCCATCTTGTGGTTGGACGTCCTACGCTGCTCTTGCGGTATGTGGCCACCATTCCAAAACCCTTCTGCCCACATCGGTCGTCAGTTCTACGTGCTATGTGCCCTGCCCACTGCCGGGCGGGGCACATAGCACGTAGAAGTAGTAGTCTTAAACACCAAGCCTTTCCATAGCCCGTTGTGGTTCTCATCAAACCTATTGAAGGCCACTGAGTGCTACTGAACGTGGTCGCATCGCAGTGTACCGCTTTTCAATACAAATACAATATTTCGACTGACTCAACCCCAATGGCCGATTATTGTACTATACTTCTACTATCATACGCCGTGGACGCAGACAGAAAATTTCTGACTAACTGTAGTGCATAGACGAATGAAAACTAATTCATCTATGCTGTAGTGTCACTGGTGACAACATGTTTGGAGCGAACAACGCGTAGATAAAAATCGACACATTTTAGAATGTATGTAGTTGTCATCCGCAATTTCATCTAGATCTAGCGAGAGATAAGAAATCCATCAATATCAACGTTATAGGTTGTCGATGGAAAATTGATCTGTTTACCGTTACTAGCTGAATTGCGTACAGATAATGTCTGTGTCAGATATTATCAGTATAAATCGATTGATAATTTATTGTAACGTGCACGTTTCTTCCTGTTTTTCAATAAACTTGTCATGAGTATTAAAATATCGAGTTTTTTATATATCGTATCGAGTTAAACTAGTGGTCCTTCTTTTTTATTTCAATTTGATAACTAGCTTTTCCTGGCGCCGTCATTAGGTGACTATTTTGAGTTCAGTAAACTCTCTTCCGGAGAAATTTTCATAGATAGTAGATATCCCAATTTTTCTTTTTTTGTCGTAATACTCGTATAGATAGATAGATAGATACTCTTTATTGCACACCATACAAGTAAAATACACATGATTTTTACAGAAAGATGTACAATTTAGGCGGTCTTATCGCTAATAGCGATCTCTTCCAGACAACCTTTAGGTAGAGGACAACCATTAAAGAAAGGGGAAGGTGTTGCAGAGTTCTTAAAATTCTTACCTGATACAAATAGGATTGCATAAATTTATGGCATAGACGTATACATACAGTAATAAATAAATAAAACTATTATATATATTATATATGCAAATGGCGCCGTGCAAGCAAAATAAAAGAAGTCAATTCAGCTAGAGAGACACTTGACGCTACATCAAATCTGGGTATCAAAAGAGTAAGTAATCCTTCGTCGGCCGTTGCGTTTGTCTTTCGCCCGTCCTGTCTGTCTGCAAATAAAGACTTATCTTCGATACGGCTTAAGGGATTTTGATACAGTATTCATCTAATAGATCTAATGATTCACGAGGAAGATCTGTGAATAAATGCCTTCACAGAAATGATAATACGTATACGTACGTATATAAAACATGAAAATAAAAACGGTATTAGATAAACTGTGATTCCGTCATAATTATTCGTTGCCTGTCAAGATAACATTAATTACATTTTTAATTTTAATTGATAGTTGGAAATTATGGATAATATCGATTTTATTCGCTGATACTCGTAATGTGTTACTTTGATTTCTTGTTTATACAAAATACACTTAAGTCATAACTACTTACTAAAGCTTATATTAGATACCTACAATGAGATAACAATAATAAAAAGCACGTGCATCAAAACGTGCAAAATACAAACCGATCCTTGCTCAATTTTAATTTGCTGATTATGCAGATAGACGAGGAATGAATATTTATGTCGTGTTTATTTTTCAACACTTCAAAATTCATCAAATCTTGGAGGTTTTGAACTATGTATTTCCAACCGCGCGCTGCCGCGCTGTATCGATTCGAAACTTTATTAAGAATGAGACATTCGGGTAACAATACAATAATTTCATACTATAATAAGATGTGACTAGTGGAACTATACTTTTGCTTTGCAAAACTATCAAAATTTAAAACAAGAGGTACTTTTTTAACTCCATTCGAGGCTGACTCCATTTAGGAGGTTGACTGTTGTGGCTACGCGTAGCGTCAGACTGACGACGGTTCGAGCAAAAGCTATATATTACTTACTAACATTAGAATCTCAATAAGTATTTTGGTGGTGGTGACACTTATAAGTCAGTTTAATGACTTTGCAAAAGTTAGAGGAATTAATATAATACACATTATGTGTGTAAAATTGTAATAAAGAGATAAACAATCTTGTTTTAGCTGCTTACTACTTATAATAAGTATGCAATATTTTTACTGTTCTAATGTGTAGTAAAAACGAATGTTTACTCCAAAGCCATAAATTGACATTGTCATCCGTAGTCATGATCAGTGATACATAGGTGCTAACCTGTATATCACTGATCATGAAATCATGGCATGAAACGTGTTGTAACAGCATTGTTTGTCATGCATATATTCATAAAATCATAATATAAAAAGCCAGCCATAATTTTAATTTAGAGATGAAATATTTTAGTATCGTATCAGTTATTTAGTTGCCATAGTACCTACAAACTCTGCTACGTTTGGGTCTAGATAATACATAATCGATTTTACTACTTTTTTATAATCATTTTAGAAACACTGTTTTTTCCCACATTAGACAACAACTCGTCGACCTACCACAAAGACAACAAAATTTCACAATTGATATTGATCTCTACTTAACGGACTTAAGGTTGAAAATCGGTTCAATGACCTTTAACTTTTTAAGTAGGTTGACCTGCCGTTGTCTGTACCATTGCTTACTTGCCTCGTGAAAAAAAACGAATTGTTTTCTTACCAATTTAGTTATATTTCATATCTTAGAATATTACTGGTCACTGTTGGTCTCGACATCTCCTCGCATATATCAAGTAGTATTAAGTATGTTTAGTGTATTCAATCTATTTATTTTATTTTATTTTTATTTATTCATTACTGTATGCATACGTCTATGCCATAAATGCCTATTTGTAGCAGGTAAATTTAAGAATTTTAAGAACTCTGCAACACCTTCCCCTTTCTCTAATGGTTGTCCTCTACCTGAAGGTTGTCTAGAAGAGATCGCTATTAGCGATAAGACCGCCTAAATTGTACATTTTCTGTAAAAATCATGTGTAATTTACTTGTATGGTGTGCAATCTATCTATCAATTTTTACAGTAGGCACTTATTTATTATTTGCCTTAATATTTTAGTAATTAGGTCTTACAATTTTGACAGTTACATAATTCTTATTGTTACCTTGTCACAAAAGAGTGAAATATGAGAGTTGGTAAGCGCACATCGTAAAGTATTATTTGATTATCAAACTTTTGTTTTCTCCACAGAGGTATCACTATGGCAGCCCATCGCCCTCATGTGTGTGTACTACAGCCTGCTCCCTCTCTGGGTGTTCGTGGTATGGAGGAACAAGTACACGAAGAAGGTCCTTACCACTGGCTGGACTCCCGTCATATCTGCTCTCTTTATTAGCGGGTATGTTGCTGTATTTCTTAATAGTCTCCTTGGGTCTCTTTTTATTTTTAAATATCATATTAAAACTTTAAATTACTTACACACATTAGTTACTTTTTCTCACTATTGTTATGAAATTTTCTTTGCTAGTTTTTATCTTTTGACACTCACACTTTTCACTTTTCCTGGTTTGTTTAGTACTCATCATTCACAGAAATCTCTCAGAAAATGTATGAATTATTCGTTTAAACACATTTCGTTGTATTCCAATTAAATTCAAAGTTATTAGCTATAGTTATTCAAACTATAGTTAATAAATATGAAGTCATTAAATACACATTACTCAGTGCTAATCGTTAGTGTTATTTTAAAACACTAGCAAGATGCATCTTCGAATTATAAAGTTTTATTTCTGTAGGGAAGACGGGGATAGTTACTTTAAGTTAAGGGTAAGTTGACTAACTGGCAAAAACTTGACCTATCTAACAGTATTCCATTATTCAGCTAGGTGTAAAAAGCTGTTTCCTTTTTCTGCTCAGCATTGCAAATTTCACGCTTAGGTGAATGACGCAACACTTTCAAATAGGTCTAGATATTGACAATTAGTCAATATAGTCAACTATCCCCGATCTCCCCTAAATTGTTTGCTACTTTGTTCTACTGAGATCCAGATCTACAATATAATTTTCTTTTTTGTCTACACTTTAATAATAACCAAAAACTTTTTTTTCAGTATCGGAGGTATCGTCTTGGACCAAGCCGTGGACAGGTATCGAGGGTACGAGGTCTTCCAGCCCATTGTTAATGGGATTGGAGGAAACCTGGTCTGTGTGCAGTCATCCAGGCTTGCCACGCACTTGCACCAGACCGCTATCCCTGGTCAACTGCCTGAAGGCACCAGGATCGTGGAATGGCCGTGGAAGACGCTGTTCTATGGAAGTGAGTAGCAAATCCAAGTCCCACCATTGACATCATAACTTAACACTGAATAATCACGAGAGCAAGCAAGAAATCGGATAAGGAAATGATGTAAACGAAATAACTCATTAAGTTCGCAATTTTCTGTTCTTATCTTATATAAACTGTCGCAAAACATAATACATTACGTTCTGATGATAATAATATCGGATTAATTGATTGATATCTCGTTAATTGAATTCAGTTATAAGTTTATCACAATCTGACAACAATAAAATATGTGAACATTTATGTAACGTAACTATCTTCACTAAAGCTTCTCTCATCCATAAAATTTACAATACCGTACTGATTTCACATTCGATTTCGATAACAACGTAACCTTTTAGGGTTCCGTACCTCAGTAATAAAAACGGAACCCTTACAGGATCACTTTGATGTCTGTCTGTCTCTCTGTCCCTATTTATTTATTTATTTAAACTTTATTGCACAAAATAAAATCGTACAAAAGGTGGACTTCATGCCATGTGCCATTCTCTACCAGTCGACCATTAGGCTAAACAGAAACCCTATGTCTGTCAAGACTTTATCTCGAGAATGCATGAAGGTATCAAGTTGAAATTAAAACCATATACCTACTCAGGACTAGTCCCTTGAAGCTTTAAAAAATCAAACTTTAACGTTAACGTTAACGTAAATAAAAAAATACGGCTGTTTATGCCGCAAAAACTTACAATTCGTCATTCTCAAGGGAATCAAAAATAGGGTTCTCTCCGTTGACCTAGAACTATGAAATTTGGCAATTAATATCATCTTATGCCACAAGTACAAGAACAATCTGAAAACTATACATTTGTAATTAAACTGCAAGATTTGATTCCTAAATTCAAATTAAAATTTTCAACTTTTTAATTTAAATTTGAATATGAAATTAAACTATTTATAATATGTACCTACACAGTACGGAACCCTCGGTAGGCGAGTCCGACTCACACTTGTCTGTTTTTTATTTATTCAATAGCCTTATTTCACCTGTAATAATAACACAGGATTGCAAAATGCCTTTTTCAAGCACCAGTTTATGAAATATTGTTTTAAGTCACGTTAATTTAAGGCCTTGTTCAATATTATTATTGTGTGAGAAATATTTTTTTTAGAAAAAGTTAGTCATTGTTCTGGAACTGACACTAATGCAAAAATTTGGTACGCAACTAATACTTAAATACATTTTCTTTTATCTTTCAGCTACTGCAGCGAAGGTGGCTCGTATGCTGATCATCCTCGCCTTGTTCGGTCAGATCATCTTCATGACAGTGGCCGACTTTGTGTATCAAGGAGTGGTCACCATCCAAGTAGCTTTCGGTCTTACCTACCTCATGTGCTCTATGTTACAGGTAATAACTATTATTAGGCTACATGGTTGCATGGTTGTTTATGATTATATTAAGCTACCTTAGCAATAAAAAGTCAAATATTACAAGTAAACGATATTATTGTGCAAAAAGTAAAAGTAAAATAAAATATGTCTATATACGCTGAAGAGCACAGGCCCCACCTCAACTGTGAGGTGGTTAACCGTACTGTCAGATGTTATTAACCCGCCCTAAGGCCTTTGCCTAGTCAGAGGCCTTAGGGCGGCTCACGACGGTTCACGACTAATATCGAGCGATATCCGGGACCACCTCTTAACGTGCCTTCCAAAGCACGGAGATGCTTGTGATGAATGTCACTAAATAAGGTTGGAATAGTCTAACCTAACCTAACCCACTACCACGCACAACCGCGGCTTAGGTGGCTTAACTTTGGTAATCACTACCAAACCGCTGCCACCACTGAGTCACAAGCACCTCATTATTATTATACAAACAACAGTATAAATATAATCTTAACAGATGTATACGTTATTAACGATAATTTGTATTTTCCAGGTCATGGTGCTCTTATACCTGGCATACATGCTCATCCACCTTATGTGGAAGAAAAAGAAGGACCCTGACAACGCAGCTATCCCGTACCTTACCGCTCTAGGTGACCTCCTGGGATCAGTATTCTTAGGCCTTGCCTTCGTCATCCTGTCCATCTTCGGGCTAGAATACGGTAACAATGCTCAGTGAACTATTCAAAAGATTTTTCCTACGCTGGATTTTATTCTTTTTATCTCAAGGAAGGAGTTCAAAGGTGCAAATTGGTGTCAACGTTGTCTACTTTCGTAGAATTGCACAGACAATATGGTCGATGATATGGCAATCAAAATTGTTAATTGAAGGAGAAACATTAAAAAGCCCTCTTGTTGTTGTTGTGTTTCGAAATTTACTACGATTTGACTTGATACGTATTTTAATATTGACACCAAAATTAGAAATGAGAACATTGCCTTATCAACGACAATATTTTTTGTCAAATTTTTTGTTGTTGCTACGTTTTTATTTAATAGAGTTTAAATTGACTCGTAGACGCAGGTGACGTATTTCAACAAATAAGCTTTACTTGATTGTAGTGGTAATGCACTTTTATTTGGAATAGAAAAGTATACGTTTACTATAGAATACGTACCGAATGGAATTTTAAATCCTTCACCAGTATTGAAAAACTATGATAGTAATAGAAAGTATTAGTGTTTATGGTGCCAATTTGTTTTATGTGGATGACATGTTATTGTATAGTGCACAACTCGATGATCTTTCTAGTTGTTATTCTTCCATATGTTGAAGAAAAGCATTATGCTTAGTGGATATCTCGCTCTCTCGCTCTGACTTTTTGTATTTTAAGAATGAGAGTAGCTCAGACTGTGATATGTACCCAAAAATGTGATTTATTGCAATTACTATCTTTTTAACCTTGACACCATGTTTTATCGAGGAGGACAATAAATTGACCGTTGGGGGATATTTTGAATTACTATTGTTGACGATTTATGTGCGGCGTGATATATTTTTTCGATCATGCTACCTATTTATCGACTGTTTACTTTTTGTTTTAATCATTATTTTATTTGCGTTTTTATAACTTTGGTATATTTTAGTTTTGTTTTTAAAGCATGTTTTATGTATCTAACAAATGTCTAATCATATAAAATGTAATACTAGGAATAATGAAAATTGAAAAGTCCTCATATTTTTTGGTAGATTTTGTCTATGAGTAGTTAGCATATCGAATTGTAAATTGCAATTATCTTAGTAAATTGTAGATATTGTTGAATGTAAATAGATTGTGTATTATTAGTTTGTAACTGCTATAATTGTGCCGTTTGCTAATGTGATATAGCAGTATATTTTACCCGTATTTTATAAAGTTTCTAAATTCTTACCGATTTAGATTAAAACTTTCCGTTTTACTATGTTTTTTGAATAGATTTTTATTGGTTTACTTCAAACTAAATCAACACTATGAGATTTTGTCCATTTTTGTAAATTTTAAACACTATTATAATTCAGGAACCATTCAAGTTACCTATAATGTAGATTTAGTTTAGAAAATGAGTACAATAAAGCAATTACGTAGATAAGGTACGAGGCCTAAAGTAATATGTAATTTATTCTTATAATATTTAACGACTAATGTACTAGTTAAAGAGAGCATTTTATGAATGAACGTTTTATTATAAGAAGATATATTGTGTGTGTGATGAGATCTCAAAATAAAAAAAGGAATTAATAAAATGAAATACTTACGATTTGGACCTATCATTTGCATCTACCTCCAAAAATAAAATATAAAACTTAAGTACTTATTTTTGCTATCAAGAAAAGTATTCATGCAAAGTACTTATTACATAGCATGATCTTAAAAGAAAGATAATTAGATAAGTAGATTATTCAATCTAAAAAGTAACTTTACAGTCGCGTAATTATCCAATTTTCTTGTTGTTCTTTAATTTAACTAATATTAACAGTAAATAGGTAAAAAAACGGCAATAACGTAGGTAGGTAATACCTAGGTACCAAATATGTTTGTTTCGAACTGATTTGAGCAAACAAATCAAAACAATGGAAATTGTGCAGTTAGAAATAAGTAACTTTAAAAGCAAATCCATTGCAATATTTAATAATAATAAGAGTGTTTCGACGTTATAAAAGACAGATAACAAAAAAGTATTAATCAAGTGGCAAGAAGTATTTCTAGACTCCTGAGCCTTGACATATTGAACAAAAAATTCGTAGCTTCAACGAATGTCTTGATTAATATCATCAAAAACTTCAGTATTGTTGAAATGGTAGGTAATCAGCTTAATAGTAGCATCTGTACTGAGACACGGCCAGCAGATCAAAACGAAGCACAATGCGATAGCTACAAATACATTTTGAGTTATTGTCGCTTCTAACTGCGGCCAGCATAGTACCGAGGACGAGTAGAGCGATAAATTTGGCAAAAGGTATATTTATTAAACTACTTGACCAATAAAAATGGTGCACAACAGCAATACTTAATACAAATACCAAAGAGTAAAATAATTTTAAAAGCGCTAAGGACGTCTTATCTAAACTACTTACTAAACGTTCTTGAGATCGAGTAAGCTCAGTAGCGCAGGCGCAGAGCCGATGTTTAGGCGCCGAAACTTCAGAACTGTCAAATTGATTTGCTATTTATTATACAGGGTGTAAAAATATTATCAAGTGGAACTCCAAATATGGGTAACTGAACACCATCAGTTTTAAATTTTAAACTAACTTTTTTTTTTTTGGCGTAATTGTATTTAAATGAAAATTATTTGCCAGAAACAGTGTTTGTGAGTATAGCACAATGATGCAATCGGCGCGTTTCCCTTAGATCCAACACAAGCATAAAGCCATGCCCGTCTTACTCGCACGCGGCTCAGTGCGGGTGACGTCTAGGGTTATTACTACATGACTAATTTCTGAATAGGTTCCAAGGTCCCACAAAAGATGTAGTTTGTTAATTTACATTTAGGTATCTATATTTTTTAACCGACTTCAAAAAAGGAGGAGGTTCTCAATTCGTCAGTATCTTTTTTTTATGTGTGTTCAGCGATCATTCGTTACCAGGTTAACCGATTTCGATAGTTCTTTTTTTGTTCGAAAGGGAATACTTTCGGAATGGTCCCATATAAATTTGATCAAGTTCTGATGATGGGATCTATAAGAAAATCATCAAACATTGCATGAACTCCATACCGTGCCAACTGATTTTTGTACCTATGTTGCCCAATATCTTCGGCATTTGTGAACCGATTTTGATGATTCTTTCTTTATCCAATAGCCTATACTTTGAAGATAGTATATTGAAAAAAATTTGGAAAAATTTCACCTTTAAGGTGGGAAAAATAAGGGATGAAATTCAGCCGGTAACTTATGTTTGCACTCAAATGATTGTTGAGGATGTATCACTAAGAATAGATGAAATAGTAAATTTTATAAAAAAAAAAAGTAAACCGACTTCAAAAAACTGAAAAGCTAAAAATAATATCAACACATAAGTACCTAATCAGTTACTTTTGGAGTCGGTGCAAACGAAAACATTCAAACTCTCATCGGATGGCACCGACTCCAAAAGTAACTGATTAGGTACTTATGTGTTGATATTATTTTTAGCTATTCAGTTTTTTGAAGTCGGTTTACTTTTTTACTACCTAAACAAGTTTTATATAAAATCCCATTAGAAGTACCTAGTAATAATACTTTAAAATAAAATAAAAAAATTCCATCTTATACACTCATCTAATCATTGCATTACATTTCACACAATTATATTAAAGAAGGTCTAACTAACTACACTTCACAAGCGAATTCCTTAATAATAAATCGTTTACCCAATACTTTGAATTTTCATAGGAAATTAAATCATTTTACTATCGTCTATTTAGATGACGTATGTCAGTGTAGTAATTTACTGACTAAACATCGTATTTTCCGCGCATGCTGCGTGACGCTCATCCCTTGCAATGAGTCGCTGTCGAGCATGGAGAAATGTCATATGATTTGTTCGACAAAATATTCCTCCATTTTTTTATCTGTATCTGTGCTGTTTTTGTATGGGCACATGAGTAAACTTTACTCATGTGGTATGGGTAAGCGTTGACAGGAGCTGTCATTTCATACTAAATGTAAGTGTTAATCACTTACTCTGTACGTGGTTTTTTAAATATATTTCCTGACTATGCACTACAAGAATGAAACTAAATAATTCACGTCTCTGTAATCAATATTGTCTGCTATCATGACAAGTCATTGATGAAAATACAATACAAAATATAAATTGTTTGAAAATACGATACAAAAAGAACTTGATAACTACCAACAATCGCAGAACATATAGATTGACTCGGGTTACCTTTTCCTCTCTATATCTGGACTTCAGCTTGACACCCTTGTTTTTGGGACACCCTGTAAATTCGATGGTAGTGAGTCAACATATTGTTATGTTTTTGGATCGTTTCGTGTCACTTTCGACCGTTTTTATCAATCGATAGGCCAACAAATGGTACGGTGCATTTTATCGATTGTCACTTGCGATATTGATCTATAGATAACATCTCAGACACTACTTACAAACTTATCATGCTCATATAATATTTTATTATCAACAAGCTGCTGCCAGTGTCTTCGTTTACGAGGTCTTTAGTTTATTCATAATATAATAATGCATGTACTATACAAATAAACCTTCTCCTTGAATCATTCTGTCTATTGATGAAAACCGCATCAAAATCCGTTGCGTATAGTTTCAAATATCTATGTGTACAGACGACAGGAAGCGACTTTGCTTATTAATATGTATAGATATGAATTTTATATATCAATCAATATTTACGAAACTTTAGGTTAAATAACTGCGCTCGCCAACCCGCCTGCCAAGCGTGGTGAGTATGGGCAATCCCCCCCGATGAAAGTCATTGGGGGAGGCCTCTGTTCAGCAGTGGACGTCCATGGCTGAAATGATGATAGGTAATGATGATCAGGTATCCTGATCCGAAGATTAGTAGCTCTTTTTCCTTTTAATGAAGGGATCTTAGCAGCAAAAAAACCGATTGCCTCAGTCAGCTACTGCAGTCACTACCCCGATGGCAAGTGGTTGTAGGTCTGGATCCTTCGTTTGTAAGGCTTCGGCAAATTACTACTCGTGTTTAAAAACCTAACGATATTTTGCCCCATGTTTTATTCCAACCTTTTTGGCTTAAATCATGAAGCACATACCCTTTACAGTAGAAATGTCATATGATTTGTTCGACAAAAATTTTCGCCATTTTTTAATCTATAACTGTGCTGCGAGCGTTGACAGGAGATATCATTTCATTCTAAATGTAAGTGAAAAATCACTTACTAGTCTCGGAGAAAGATGTTTTGTATTGCTTCTCTATAGGGTATGTGCTCGATGTGCCCAACTAAAGATACAGAACATCGTGTCGAGTTGTGATTTTTTGTTAGTATTTTTCTTGCGTGTCGAGTTGAGAACATGAGTGAGGCATAATCCACCTTTTCACTATTAACACGATTATCAAAATTTCATATTTATTTAAGTTAATAAAAGGCATAAGTAATCATACCTCGACTCATTTGACATGCCTTGTAGTAAAGACAAAATATCTAATTATGTCACAAAACGTGACCTGACTTAGTGAATTTAAGGTATATTTTTGAATGAGTATGAATGTGATATCTAGTATTTAGATTCTATTATGTATTAATTTGTATAAAATTAATTGTTATGTAGTAAGTAATTCTGACGCTGTTGATAGTTTTTTAGAGCTAACACCAATTAAAAGAATACTAACTAAGTCACTATCTTTAATCGTTTAAACTTAATTAAATAAGGTACCTCTTATGTAAATAAAATTATATTTTTGGTTAGTGAAGGGGCTTTTATTTACCTAAATATGGTAAGATAAATCAACACAACAAAAAAAATTTATGACATAATTTAGTTCTGTATACAGTTAATCCTTAAGTTTGTGCACGTTATAAAAAATGTGTTTTTGTATATTTTTAAAGGCTTTATCTCATGTCCGAAATTAGACTTCGTAAAAATCGCACCATTTTAGCACAAATTGCGATTTTGAGTCCGATCCGTGCGATTACATCACTAAGTGAGCGACTAGAAATACAGAAAGAATATTGAAACTTCAATATTAATATAGATTCGATTCTTCCAATTGAGGTTTTACATAACGAACTACTAAAAAGTTCACTTTAAGCAAAGTTTTGTAAGCTATAAGATAAGATAAGATTTTCTGATAAGAATTGGTTAATTATACGATCTGGCTACGACATAATATATAAATAACTGTCCACCGTAAAGAACAATGAACAGATAGCATTAACTGGTTATTTTTACCTATTCCTTATTGTGATGTCCACGTAAAGGTGTATAATTGTATATTTTTAATTAATAATTAGATAAGATAAGATAAGATAAGATAAATTTATTTATCTGTAAAAACTTAGCATAAATACATGAAAGTGAATAAAATAAATGACTGCATTTTTTGTTAATCTCCCTGCCTCAATAGGATCTGTAGATGCCATTGCGACTACTAATCATTCAGGACAAAAAAATGTTTTGCAATAGCTATTTAATACTTTGAAATCTAAATGATTTATTTTCACAACTTTCCAAGAAAAGTGGTACAAGTAAAAATTAATCCAAGAATTCACAACAAGCAACAACAACATTGTCACTGTCAAATTGAATGAAATTTAATAATGAGAATAAAAATTTAAACTCGGTTTAAAATCTGGATTAAATTAGATTCTGCAAGTGTGCCTTATTGGGCGAGCGAACGCTGTGTGCGCGATGACAGCGCCCCTAGTGACCACAAGTATTGTGGACTTAAGATCTCTCAAATTATGGCAACTGGATGGTTTAAGAATGATTTTCGAATTGTTTTTCTTCGAAATTAGATGTAAATATCTAAAAAGTTTGTGCATATTATATATTATTTATATGTGATTTTCTTACTCGAACTAAAATATGAATGTTATAATACGTACGGGATTTGAACCGATACAACTTGATATTACTTTCCAACCTCAAACTGTCCAAAAATAGTATAAGTACAGCATTTGAGAGAATCTGAACCAACCGTTAGAACCAACGGACAAAGCTACTTAATAATTAAGAGCTGTGATCATAAGACAAACGTCTGTAACACAAACTTCCTACAAACTTTATTCTTTTCACAGCAGCTAAGTATCCATTTAATACTTTGCTTCAATTTCCATCTTAATGTTGGAAACGAATAAAACATGCACGAACTGTTTTTCCTATTGTTTCTACACCTTAAAACACAACACGTACTGTGGCCCATATAGCGAATTTCAACGTGTTTACATAAAAATACTTAATAACGTAAGTATGAAATACTATGAAAATATAGCAATTTGACACATGACAGTCCAGAGTTATTTCACATTTTTGCCAGATTGCGTGCTGCGATCGATTTGATGGCCTCCACCACCCACTTTGCACATGGCGACTCATACATTCTTGTGGTACACTTTACAAAAAAACGATCACACCTTTGGGGTTGAACTTTAACATAGTAATTTAATTTTATGTCTAGATGTGTTAAACATCATTTAATTAAGCAAGCAGAAGCAGTTAAATACCTTAGTATTTAATAAATTAACTATTGAACCTTAACTATTGAACTATTGAACCTTAGGTTCAATAGTTATTCAGACAGAGTAGCCTCTTTAGATATAAACATACCTAAACAAAAACCCGTGATCTATAATTATGGCATATGCACCTCCTGAAAAGAGCAGCGACGATGAGTTTGGTGTATTTTATGAAACTCTAGAAACAGCTATACAGGGTGTAACGAAAAGGTGAAATAAAACTTTAAGGGGTTATTCTACGGCTAAATTACATCAACTTTTTCTATGGGACCAACATCGAAATCGCAAAAAAAAAAACACTTTCACATACTAAAACGCGACCAGCTGGCATCAGTTTGTATGGAAACGTCAATTTTTTTTTGAGGTTTTGATTTTGGTCCCATAGAAAAAGTTGATGTAATTTAGCCGTAGCCCCTTAAAGTTTTATTTCACATTTTCGTTACACCCTGTAGAGGCACGAACTTCCGTGAAAACCATGCTAATGTGCGATTTTAACGCTCAGTAAGTACTTCTTACCCTAGACTATACGGGTCTCAGTTTTAGTCAAATCTGATCATGTTAGAAAACACCTACTTTTCATCGCTTCTAACGCCGTGCGAAGCGTACTAGCCATAGTATGATATTTATTATTTAAACATCATATTACCCCAATTATCACTTTTACCAACAAAAAAACAACCCCTTCTTTACACATGATAATTATGACCCCACATCCAACCAACACTTAATTGCTAAATTTATAGAGCACGTTGTCTATTATCAATGTTGTAATTTTTAACCAAAATCTTATTTCTGAATTCATTTTAAAAGTCAATAGCACTAGACGTTAGCAGACTTAGTAAAGATATTATTAATCTCGGAGGCTCTTTTATTAACCCATCACATTCGACAGCATCCAAATCCTGTTCAGAAAAGTCGACTACGTCGTAAAAAACCTAGGTGTATAAATTAATTAAAAAAATATATATCTGAAGAAGCACTTAAACATTTTTTGCAATCTTGGGTTACTAACCGTCTCTAAACCATCACTAGAGAAAATTTTCGCACAATCGTTGCGGTCTTACTCAACAACAATGTTATGATGAGAGGTACACTTCGATTAGCATTTCATGACAAAGTCCCGTAATTTAACAGTAGTCGCAATTCAGTTACAATCCGCTTTCAGTAACGTAGTAATGTTACTGGGAGCGGGTATAGGTAGTAATCTAAAACAGTATTCTCGTAAACAAAAAATTCAATTATAGTAACAGTTGGTAATGCGAATAAAAATGGAAGAAACCAAAATAAGTTTAAAAAAAAAAAAAAATTAGTCCTATTGGGATAGTTTTGATAATTTAGAATATCGTTTTAGATAGTAGGTAATGTTACTGGGAGCGGTTCGGCACTGAAATGCGACTACTATTAAGTTACGGGAATTGGGTTTCTGGTTTAATGAGTTTAAACGTGGTCGAAGCAAACTCACTGATGATTCCCGAGAAGGACGTCCTTCAACGCCGACTACTGAAGATGATAACGTGTCAAACGTGCGTGCGGTGTGGCTAATGATAGACGCTGATAGAAGGATAACATATCATCAGATTCAAGCAACATTAGTTAGGTATTGGTATGAGTCAAGTACAAAAAGTCTTACATGATCATTTAGCGTCAATAAGCTTTGTACTAGTTGTATACCTCATAATTTAACAAAAGATGCAAAACGCCATAGATTGGCGCCACTCAAAAATTATAAAGTATGGCGTTCTCACCTCATGCTATGGATGGACGGGGCATTTCGGAACAGTTGTCTTATACGATAAAAATACTTTTACAGCAGATTAGTATGTCAGTTATTGTTTACCAGTTCTCTTGGAAAATGTTAGACAGCAGCGCCCAAGAAGCGAGTTCCTTCTCCACCACGACAACGCTCCAGCTCACTTCGCCAGACCGAATATCGAAGGTGTGGAGTTAGTGAGTCATCCTCCTTGATAAAACTTTGATTATTGTACCTAGATAAGATTTCACGCCCTTGTGTATTAAAAAACTTATATTTTTAATCATAAGAATTACAACAAATTTTAAAGCACTAAATAAACAATACAATAACTATAAAAATAACTAACTTAAAAAAAAAACCGACTTCAAAACACTAAAATGCTAAAAATAATCGTAACACTTAAGTACCTAATCAGTTACTTTTGGAATCGGTGCCAGCCGATGAGAGATTCAATGTTTTTGTTTGCACCTACTCCAAAAGTAACTGATTAGGTACTTAAGTGTTACGATTATTTTGTCAATTTTAGTTTTTTGAAGTCGGTTTACTTTTTTTTATAAATTTTACTTATTTCATCTATTTTTAGTGATACATCCTCAACAAAACGAATCATTTGAGTGAATACATAAGTTAACGGCTGAACACCGATTTCATCCCTTATTTTTCCTACCTTAGAGGTGAATATTTTCCAAAATTTTTTCAATATACCATCTTTAAATTATAAGCTATTCGATAAAGAAAGAATCATCAAAATCGGTTCACAAATGCCGAAGATATTGGGCAACATAGGTACAAAATCAGTTGGCACGGTATGGAGTTCATGCAATGTTTGATGATTTTCTTATAGATCACATCATCAGAACTTGATCAAATTTATATGGGACCATTCCGAAAGTATTACCTTTCGAACAAAAAAAGAACTATCGAAATCGGTTATCCTGGTAAAGAATGATCGCTGAACATACATAAAAAAAAGATACCGACGAATTGAGAACCTCTATGTGCAATAAAGTATAAATAAATAAATAAATAGTTCCATCGCATGTGACGGTGCTTATAAAGGAACGGAGACTACTTAGAAAAGCAAAAAATACTAGCAGGTTTCTACATAATTTAGTCTTTTATTTCTAAAAACATTCAATGTAACCCTCAAAATGGATTGAAAACTGATTTTTCAATGGAACTTTAGGTTAAGTCGAAGATAAAATTTATAAAAAAGTGTGCAGTGTGAGCGTCAGCGCCACAGCGCTAACTTATTCCGCAGGTGGGTTCTCCCGCTCGGCACCGCCAGCAGCCGAGGCCTACTACGCCTAAGTATTGGGTTAACTTCTATTCGTTTAACATTAGATATGCGGATTTCCCTAAGATATATTAAGCAGTATTAAAATCTCATGCATGTTACATGGTAGGAAATGAGAATAAATCCGTTTATGGAATTTTGCAATAAGTATGATAAAAATAAAAAATAAATCGTGTTAATTATTTATGAAATAATATTAATAATCAATACATTAAAAGATAATCCTATTAAAAACACGGTCCTCAAAATTATTACTAGGTAAACAGTGTTCGCGAGCCCTCGCAAAGCGGTGCTTTTTGCTAGGTTTTTATTATTATTAAACTCCTATCAAACAAAATACACTTACATAAAAATTTAAGTACCAAGCGACATCTATCGGGGTATTAATAAACAAATTAGTACAACGAAAATCCCTAACGGTTTTCGCTTTTCCGCGACGAATTTAGCTGGGAAAATGATTTAGTTACTGAAACTGTCACGAGATGGCAGTGCAGTCGCATAATCATAGAATAGATATTTACGTTTTTTTATCCGCTACAGAAATAATTTTGACTTGATTAAATTAGAAAAAATAAACATATTAAGATTATATTAAAAAACTTAAACTTCTTTTTTTTACTAAATGTGACCAGCAATCAAACCGGAAGTGTGTTAAGCTTTCAGACAGGTTCCATTTTTCACCGCTAGGGGCGCTGGCGCTACGATTACTGATTAATTGTTCGTATTGTTCATATGAAATTACTACAAAATTATTCATTTAAGTTTCTCGTGTGTATCTTTAGAGGATAATATAAAGGTGGGTTTCCACTAGATGTGGAAAAGAAGAGATGTCTAGTCCACCTGTTCACGGCTGTCGGATCGTTAGGCGGGCGGGCTAGGGCGCGTGCGCGCCGCCCAGAGCCGGCAGTCAACGCCGAGCCGCGAGGTTGGACGAACCACTCGACAGTAACGGCCGCACTGCCACACCGCGCATGCGAGTATCGATCGCCCCACGAAATGGTCCCTGTAACTAGGTTATTCAGCTATAATTAAAGGTGCGTACCGATTTCAAGGTTGCCACCATCACTGGCGCAGATCCGAAATAACTATCTTACACGGAAAACGGTGTATACTTAAACACGTATGCGTAGAGGCGAGTATCGCGTGCACGGCAATGGCGGCACGGAATTATGTAAGACTCGTACGTTGTTGTGCCGTACGAAAATTCGGTTCTTGTGTGTGCTAGGTTTACGCTAAGTTACCGGTACGCGAGTGACGGTGGTATACAACTGTAAATAGAGGGGTGTTGGCCCTATTCTGTGGCGTGAACGGCGGTCCGTAAGTAGTTAGGCAATGTTAATGTCCAGACAAATATAAACCGAGCTACGCCTGGTATTCGCCTGAAATCGCTTTCAGCTGAAAACCGGCCTCGGATTGTGAATAAACCCAAATGTCAGAAAGTCCAATTCTAACCTATAACCTTTCCAAAAACTCAGCTCTAAGATAGTGTCAACAGAATGTATATAATTGTTCTTCTTTTAGAAATCGTGTCCCATTTTATGTTTGTAACGAGGTCATGTATTATCTTCAGACACGATTCGAGGAATTGACTATTGATTTTTTTCTTTCTTACACTTCCTCGGAATCGATTGATAGATTTTAGTGTTTAGTCTATCCCAAAACTCTTATTCAGGTTATGAATACCTATGACAAACATCTACAATGATTCATTATAATAAAAAACGTTATGAAAATGACAATCTATATTTAAGGTGACATTAACAATTTGGACAATCATTAGTTATTAATAACGTTATTACTCTATTTTGGGTGTTTTAGCGGCTAGTTAAAAGCTTTAGGTTAGTTTCCGGGAAATAACGCTAGATGTCGCTAGTAGTCACGATCGACTTTTCGCATTGATGCTGGAAAATGTGTGGCATATTGATTTAACGAACACAAATCATGTTTCGTTAATTATTTTATAACAGTTAATACCTAATGTGTATACGTTATTAAGTACCTCAAATTAATGTTTTGCTACTAGTAGGTACTTTTTTTAATAATTTTTAAATCAAACCTGTGATTTTGGGCTACAGTTTATGACTTATATTTTAGTCACGTGTATTGCATGCAAATAAAATGCAAGAGGCAAATAATTGTGTGATGAGCACGAGCATTGGTATCAAGTCATGAATGTTTATAAAATGTATTTATGTATGTTTAATCGTTAGAAAGTCGCCATATTACAAGTTTTGCTCAGTTTGGTGCTAGATACTTTGTGTGTGTGGAAATCATTTTCATTGCATTTTTATTGATTTATGTTTTTTTTTACTAACAAAATTTTATTACCTAAATAATAATAAATTATTTGAAAGAAAGTGGAGTAAGTATAATAACTTATATTATTGTGTGTTATAAGCATAGCATATTATATAGGTTACGCTTAATCAATAAATGAAAATGTCAGATATCTGTTAGTGAAAACATAGCGTATAAATAGTGTGACTAATCTAATGGAAGAAATCGCTTCTAGCGATAAGACCGCCTAAACTGTGCTACTCTAAATGTATTTTTTCCTGTGATTTGTTTCTTTTGTGTATTGTACAATAAAGGGTATCTATCTATCTATATAGAATATAAAAGTTATACAATGGGCTAGTTTCCAAAAAAAATCAAATTAGTCCGTCAGTTGGATTAACAGAAGATATTGGACACGTATTTTTTCTTTTCTCAATCAAAGAAAAAATGATGAAGTTAAAGCCCGTTAAAGTTCCGCGTAACGTCACGCCTTGCGACACTTTTTAGCAAGGCGTGACGTCACGTGCTCACTTTGATGCACTTTATCTTCGTCATTTTTTGTTTGATTGACAAAAGACAAAATATGGTTCCAATATTTTTTGATAATCTAACTGGTGGACTCAATAGAATAATCATTTTTTGACCCAGGAAACTAGCCCATTGTACTAGCAGTGGCCCGCAGCTGCGCCCGCGTGGATTTCGGTTACACACTGACTTTATCGTGCGCCTTCCGTAAACTTATGTTTTCCCCGAAATAAAAAGTAGCTATGTATTAATCATATGTGTAATCATCTATTCTATTTGAGTGTCAAATTTCACCTAAATCCATGTTATGATTGACCTATTGAATTGGCCACTTCCAAGCGGTCAATCTGGAGGTCATTTGGCTGCCCCAAGCAAGCAAATCCTATGTTCAGCAGTTGTCGTCGAATGATGAAAATGATGATGATTGTTGTGACATGTGGTTGAGCACTAAACACACGAACTTACACATTATTTATAATATTAGTGTAGTAACAAGGTTAAAGTATTTGATATAATTTTAATGTGTTGTGTACCAACTTACTTTTATTCGATTGGATACACGCGGCATGCCATATTTGTTCATTAAATTCATGGGTTAAAAAGCATATGCTTACGCGAACTTAAGGCCATGTGGCATTCTCTGTCATTTGACTATTAAACTAAACAGAAAAATCTGCCTTATTATACTCATAGCTTGTTTATTTATACAATTCCTGTTGAAACAAGAGTTTAAAAATCAAATTAAACCTATGATTTCCATTGATAGGTAGGAAGTTCTTTATTTACGTACAGTCTCATTCAAAACTAATATACTAAGTGTCGATTGATTACAATGTTTAAATGTCTAGGAACTATCTGAAAATTTGGTTGATACAAAACCAATTTTAGGAAGAGCGGATTTTTATCTTATACGCATTAGTCTTGGTTGTTTAGGGCTAAAGAATTGATGTGATTGTTTAAATAATAATTATCTAAACTCTTAAACTTATTCATTGCTCTGTTACGCATCGGTTCAACTAGTCATCCTGGTATCTAATATTGAACATGACTATACAGACATCTCGAGTGCAGAGCTTAGAACTCGTAATTTTTTTAAATGTGTTGATTATATTTCCATATTTTTTTAACTAACGATCATAGCCTTTACAATCTCTCATCTAGTTACAGCTCTTTTCGAAGTCTCTTCCCAGTGGGATGACGACTAGGTTAAGAAAATAAAATTCTATTTATAATAAAAAAACGGCCTCTTATTTTTTCTTTTGTAAATCAACCAAAAAATGACAAAGATAAAGCGCATCAAAGTCCCCGGGGCTCGAGACGTTACTTCTATGTAAAAATTGTACCTAGGCGTGACTTCATGCGACATTTCAAATAAATTTAACAAAGTAATATTTTGATTATGTGTAAAAAGAGAAAAATACGTGTCCAATACTTTTTGGTAATCTACCTGATTGATGAAGAAAAAAAAAGAATGTCTAGCTTTGTCCCATTCACATAGTCGGTCTCACTTAACCGCCGTAACCTTTCTGTAGACATCATAGCTTCAATCCAGTGATCTGAATGTGCTGGTTTCCTCACGAGTTTAGCTTCCTCGCCTATGGAAGTGGTATAAATCCAGAAAAAACAAACAGCACGTTCTATAATTCAAACTCACCATTTGTGTATGTTTGTTACGTCATCATCATTTTAATCGTTAGTCCACTGCTGGGCATAGGCACTTAGCCCGATCCTCCGCTGTACTTTCCTATCCTCTGCCAGCAGCTTAGCGTACAATCATCGCTTCTCCTTGTTGGATGGCGGCTTATACGCTGCATTTTCCAAATCGCGGTCTCCATTGAAGAACTTCATGAGAGAAGCTTGTAAAATACAGCTGGGCTGTGAAGCATTTTGGTAACTTCGTCGAGGCTTCTCATCGTCATTTCCTCAAAGTTTAGTAGCTACCCGTGATTACTTAGGGAGCAGAGACGTGGACACTCACAGTACGACGTACCAATTCCAAGTTAATCAGTAAGCTATAGAAAGAGCTTAACGTACTCGGGATTTCTTTCAAGAATAAAATCAGAAATGAGGTCATCCCACAGAGAAATAAAGTAATCGTAGTACGTCATAATTAAGGTCTTTTATTTCTCAACATAAAAATATATCTTTGGTATCTTGTAGCCGCTTAATTGAAAATCTTCGGCTGTTTTACTATTTCTTCTTAAATCTTCTTTATATTCTTCATTGTGTCGTTTATTAATTGGTGCTTTTTCTTGACAATTCATTTCTTTAATTACTGTTAGTTAATCAGGTTGATATCCTTCGATACGTATGGACATGGCATGGCTAAGGGACGTCATGATTGTGTGAAAGAAAATTAACATCAAATTTAAAAAAAAATGCCGTTGCCTTTTCATTTGAACAACCAATTAGTGTGGGGGTTTTCTGATGATGTTTTCCAACACCGTTGGGCAGTGAAATCTTCGAAAAAATTGTAGCAAATTTTTTTGAACGTGGTAAGAACGATATTGGGTTTTCAATAAGGTTGGGTAAAAATTAAGGAAAAAAAATTATATATATAATAATTATAGAAAAAAACTATAAAACACATCGTATTTGTATGAGACTTGTCAAAACAAATTAATTGAGATTATACTTAAAGATTACGGATCCAACAAATTAGCAATATGAAGTGGCAGTGGGCGGGGCACATAGCACGTAAAGTGACGGCCGATTAGGCAAAAAGGTTTTAGAATGGAGGCCACGTATCGGCAAGCGCAGAGTAGGACGTCCACCTACAAGGTGGCCGACTGGCAGAGAATGTCAGATGGCATTAAGTCCAGCTATTGCACGATCTTTATTTGTGCAATAAAGTTTAAATAAATAAAGAGGACAGACAGACGAACTGATAAAATTTGCAGGTAGCCGCTGGAAGCAGGCCGCTAACAACCGGGCAATTGGAAGTCACTGGGGGAGGCCTATGTTCAGCAGTGGACGTCCTATGGCTGAAATGATGATGATGATGATACTTGAAGGTTTTACTAATAGCCATTGAAGAGTTATTCCTATCCATCTCCTGGCCTTAGCATCAGATCAGCTCGATGTTGTCAAATTAATATATTGTCCTATACAAACTTTATTACCTACTTACAACGTTTCTAATTGATACGAAATAGAAGTAGGTTACCTTTCAAGATTTAATCCCTAGTTAGTTGCTGCAAATGTAAATAAAAACGTGTTAAAATATTTAAAAAACAACTTTAAAAAAGTATTGAGTTTTTCTTTTGCTAATTAAAAGAAAATCTTTCTAACTCTGTAACTGTAATATTATGAAGGTCTTTAAAGTTATGCAAGTTGTAGTATGCATTCCCCGAGTAAAGTGAGTTAGAAGTTGACGACCCCTGACATTTAGCGAGGTCAGGGCAATCCAGAATAAACTTCAGATCTCATTCTTCATCACTATCTCCTACTATAAATTACAATTAATTTCGTTTAATAATCGTCTAGATGTTTTTGACATTTACCGTTTAGAAATTAACAAACTTTGTTAAAATTTAAAAAGTGCACGGTCTTCAAAAGGCGAGGCAAACGGTTGGAGAACGATTGTTTGTGATTGAAATGTTACGGCAAAATAATCTTCCCCATTCCCCGCACTTCCCCACCACCAACAGGAGGCGTGTCGTAAGAGGCGACTAATTCCTGTAGCACGAGCAGGCAGCAGCGTCTGCGTGCGAAATTTTATAAAAACTGCGCTCGCCAACCCGCCTGCCAAGCGTGGCGAGTATTGGCAATCCTCCCCGATGTTGGGTCATTGGGGGAGGCCTGTGTTCAGCAGTGGACTTTCTATGGCTGAAATGATGATGATGATAAGAATAATCTTTGCCAAGATTGGAAGTATGTCTAAGGATAAATAGAGTTGCATTAAAACTCATTCATAGCCCTCCTAAATTTTTAGAAACCCAGATATTCAAAAGCTTTCTTTATAAGCTTAAGATAGAGTAGATGATAGAATGATAGATCAATAGAAAAAAAAGTTGTTGACAGAAATATTTACCCAAAATATACTCAGTAGGTAAACCATTTTATCAGATTAAACACAGGGAAACCTGATTTTGTTGTATATTTATCCTAAATCTGATTTAAATCATCACATACCATCAATATCATCTGATTTCTATACCTGTCACTCTTTTTTGGAGTCGACCCTGGCAAAATTAATTGTTTAATTTCAGACACGAGTATATAGAAAACATCGGAACTAGCCCGAACTAGGAATCCAACCCGAGAATATTTCCGATCATGGCTATTCACATCGTCACTACACCAATAGAGTCATATAAAACTATTTAGTTTAATTAACAAAACTAAGAACTGCTAAGAATACGGCTATGTTAACTAGCTGACACAATTGGACATAGCAACACATTTCCCGGCCAAAGCGCGTGTTGCCGACCTCTGACATTTCACGGGGTCAGGGCTCGTGCAACTCGGGATAATTTTTATGTGCCGTTCCTGAGAATTAGCTTTTACGACACAAATTTTACGTTTCTCAAAACGTTTGCAACCGCTGTTAGAGGTGTAATAAGCTGTTATTGTAACCTTAGTTACTAATTATCATCGAGCAATTAAGTTTTTTTTTATTGGTAAAGGTACACCAAAACAGTACCTATATTCTAAAACAGAAATGAGAATTTTCTTTACAAATTAAGATTTATTAAAATTAGAATTAAAAATAGCCATTAGGAACAGATTTCTTTAAATTTTCACTGCCACATAGCACGTAGAACTGACGGCCGATGGGGCAGAAAGGTTCTGGAATTGATTATTGAGGCCACGTACCGGCAAGCGCAGCGTAAGACGTCCACCTACTCGTACAAGGTGGACAAACGACCTGGTAAGGGTTGCAGGAATTTTAAGCCGCTGGATGCGGGCCGCTTCCGACCGGCCAATCTGAAAGTTACGGAGGAGGCCTATGTTCAGCAGTGGAAGTCCTATGGCTGAAATGATGATGATGATGGTGATAGTTCTAGGTCAACGGAACGTACCCTATACATTTTGATTCCCCTAAGAGTGTCGAATTATACCTGCGATATTTGTTTCATAAACAGCCGTATCGTTTTTTTACGTTACCTCGTTTGTCCACCTTGTAGGTGGACGTCCTACGCTGCGATTGCCGGTACGTGGCCTCAATTCCAGAACCTTTCTGCCCCATCGGCCGTCAGTTCTACGTGCTATGTGCCCCGCCCACTGCCACTTCAGCTTGCTTATCCGTTGGGCTATGTCAGCAACTTTTGTTCGTTTACGAATCTCCTCATTCCTGATTCGATCCCGCAAAGAAACACCGAGCATAGCCCTTTCCATAGCACGCTGTGCAACCTTGAGCTTTCTTATGAGGCCCATAGTAAGCGGCCACGTTTCAGAACCTCGTTCACCTAGAACTATGGATTTTGGCAAATAATATCGTCCTACTCCAAGTACACAAGTACAGTAGTATTTCCTCTACCTGAAGGTTGTCTGAAAGAGATCGCTCTTAGCGATAAGACCGCCTAAATTGTACCATTCTAAATTTATTGTTTCTCTGTACTGTTTTTTTTGTGTGGTGTGCAATAAAGAGTATCTATCTATCTACACGAAAAAATCTGAAAACTATACATTTGTTATTAAAAAATTTAATTAAACTGCGAGACTCTATACCGAACTATTTATAATTATGTACCTACTAATTTGTACGGAACCGTCAGTGGGCGAGTCCGACTCGCACTTGTCCGGTTTTTTATTTTATTTAGATGCTCTATCTGCTTACAGAAGACCGACTGACTTTTTGACGTCGTCTTCTGCGTTACTCTCGCAAAAACTCGATAATTGTCTGGAAAAGAATTGTAAACTTCCCAAAAAAATAAACAAGAAAAATTTACCTTTCTTTCCATGGGAATTTTGCAACTATTGAATATCGTTTGACTGCCGATTATCGACTAAACCACAAAATTAAAAGCTAAGGAAAGACAATAACCGGGAATTAGTTTATCTAAGCGACGAGCAATGCAAAAAATAAAATAAACAATTAATTGATTAAGCTTTTTCATCTTAATAAAATTGATTGGTAATATTTGCAATAACTAATTTACTTTCGGATTTTGTGGGTATAACATCCAAGACATGATAAAACAACCTAACAGCTATAAACACTTGAAGAAATTTACCAGTTTATAGGTCCTCCGTAGCTCAGATGGTAAGAGCAGTCGCCCGGATAACGAAAGGTCGTTGGTTCTTGTCCCACCAGAGGCAGTTGAAAAATATTGTCCTTGATTTACACAATAATAAACTTATTATGTTATTTATTTTAAACACGACCGACAGTTTCGGTTCCGTATTTTAAAATTAGGTACATATTTATGACTATTAATGACTACCGAAAACAATATAATACTCGTACTAACTACTTGAAGGCACCTTCAAATACATACTCTTTTTTCCTCTCTAATCGCGTAAAAACCCGATCTCTGAAACAATGCAAGTGAAACACATAAAACCGTGATTCCGTCCAGATAAATAAATAGTCGGCCATGTTGTTTCTCGCAACGCCATCTGCCGAGGATATATTTTTGCTTTTATTACTAACCGTTACGTTAATTAACCGATTGATGACTTTGAAAAGGTTTTATGGGTTTCCAGCCATTTTGATGATAGTAATATGTTCCTAGGTGTTTGGTATTTGTCAAATCTAAAGTCTTGTAAGCGTAATAAGCGTAAAGAAAAACTACAACCTTGTATTTAGACTAATAGTTCTTCACATATTTATTAATATACAGGGTCATAGGTAAATGGTATATCTAGCCGAAACTAGCCTATGTTAACATAATATTCATATAAATACTGTGGTGAAGTCAGAAATTTGATATTATCATTAAAAAAACATACAAATCGGATTCCGAATATTAAGTTTTGTATGAAAAAATAAGAATGATGATTTCAAAATTCTGACTTCACCATAGCATTTAAATGCAAATGGTAAATCTAGCCGAAACTAGCTTAAGTTAACTTACCATTTACTTAACATCCTCTATATGCGCCCCCCAGACAACACACAAACTGTCATTGTCTCGATGTAACGAAATAACATCCTTGAGTTACGAGGACAACAGCTCCTGCTTGTGTCGCTACTTGAGCGACACAAGCAGGAGCTGCGTGTCACGGAGATGAATATGCTGCGGTGGATGTGCGGAGTCACGCGTAAGGACCGCGTGAGGAACTCGCGCATCCGCGGTAGCCTTCGTGTCCGTGATATTGCAGACAAACTGCAGGAGAGTCGCCTACGCTGGTACGGCCATGTTTTGCGGAAACCGGCAAGCTATGTAGGAAACAAATGTCTGGCCATGCCGCCACCGCCAGGTCCTGGCAAAAGGGGTAGACCCAAGAAATGCTGGCTTGACGTTGTGAGGGCTGACATGCGTGCCAATGATCTCACAACTAGAGACGCTCAAGACCGCGCGAAGTGGAGGAGCAAATCAAGGAAAGCGGACCCTGGGCTCCAAAGCAATGGCTTTGGACGCAACCTGGATTGACCGTATAGATGATGATGATGATGGATTACGAGGACAATGTATTTTGCCAGGGGCTTCTCCCCGCACACCCAGATTCCAGCAAATATTAAAGTGCGTAAATTCAGTGCCCTATTTTGGTGAGACTTATGCTTATCTTAAGGCCCCCGAGCATAGGACCTTCAGCATTCTCCCTCTTTACCTCTTACGATACGCCAGAGAAACAGAAGTTCGTAGATAATCAATAATTGATGAAATAATAATGATAGGTACAAATTTAAAAATGTTTTCGGCTTAATTTGAGTTTTAAAAATTTTCTATCGATTGGTCAAAGACAAAAATTATGTCGACGTAGTTTAAAAGCCTGAAATATAGTATAGAGTAATTTCAAATTTTTGTGTTTTAATTATTTTATATGCATTAAAATTAAATAAAGAGTAGAAAGGTGCTAAATAGTAGAAACAAAACAAGTTCCCCTAAAGTTTTGGTAGGGTACGGCCTTAAAGAACACCAGTGAGATCTTTGGTTATTTCTAACTATTGGTGGCAAATTAGTGGCCTAAGAAGCACCACCACAGCCGGTTGACAACCACGGCCATAGACGAGTTTTGTACTCTAGTTCGACTAATGTTACCTTGATGATCAATACCTCGATGTCTTCACCTCGATGGTCTAGTACCTCGATCGTTTACTCGAAAGACCAATACCGCAAGGTGTTTCTGTCTCGATATAACTTTGCTGCGAGTCTCGTTACCTCGAAAAGTCACTGATACCGATGGCGGTATCAGTGACTTTCAGACAAATTTCAGGTACCTAGAGGATGGCCTCTAGGTACCTGAAATTTGTCTGGAAGAGATCGCTCTTAGCGATAAGCCTAAATTGTACCATTTTAGATTTATTGTTTCTCTGTACTGATTGTTTTGATCTATTGGCACGGCAGGGCGTCTAGATATTGTATGATAATTAGTAGTGGCGCCAGGTACGCTCCTTTGACCACAAATTTGAAGACACTTAATATGTCATCAATGGTGCACATAAACAGTTCACGTAGTATAAAATGACCAATCATTAGGGGAGATTGCCAATACTCGCCGCGCTTGGCAGGTTGATGAGCGCAGTTCTTTGTAATATTTCGCACGCAGACTCTGCTGCCCGTCTCGTGCTACAGGAATTAGTCGCTTCTTACGACACGCCTCCTCTTGGCGGTGAGGAAGTGTATTCGTTACGACCGTCCCCACCAGTGTGTGTTACCAGTGATGACTTAATGGAACTGAAACGTGGCCTCTCACTATGGGCCTTATAAGAAAGCTCAAGGTTGCTCAGCCCGCTATGGAAAGGGCTGTGCTCTGTGTTTCTTTGCGAGATCGAATCTAGATGACGAGATTCGTAAACGAACAAAAGTCGCTGACATAGCTCAAAGGATTTGCTAACTGATGTGGCAGTGGCCGGGGCACATAGCACGTAGAACTGACGGCCGATGAGGCAGAAGGGTTTTAGAATGGAGGTCACGTACCGGTAAGCGCAGCATATGACGTCCACCCACAAGGTGGACAGACGACCTGTCAACTCTCACCCATACTAAAACAGTACAGTCACAAATTAAAGGCAGATCTTTTGTCAAACAAGATTCTCTTTAGGGTAGACTTGCTCCATGTAACCGTGCCACGCTTGGAATATAATTTTTAACTTCGTTTCCTATTTTAACCCCTGCACTCTTCGATTATGATAAGTCAGCTTTACAACCATCAATAAACAATTACCTTTAACATTCTTCTACCAGTACCTGCCAGTCAAACTGACATACCTGCCAGTCCGATACAGGAACCAGCAAACAAAGAGCTCTCCCGGCGTATCTCGCACGTACAATCGTTGAACTGATCATTTGACAGCGAGAGGCCATTTTATAGCGTGCCACAATGAAGCCAGAACAATAGCTTATCTCGCTCTGTGGTCGGGAAGCAACACTAGCGCTCAGGGTTGCTCGGTTGCGGGATCATTTTGCGATTTTTCTTGGTAATATAGGGTTACTATAATATTAATATTATTACTTGTTTTTGGACTATTACCAATTTAAATAAAAATATTATTTATTGGATTTCAATCCACAATACACAGTAAAATAAATTATTCATATTTTCCAAAACAGTATTAGGTATAAATTTACTTTACGTTGCCAAAAAAAAAGTTGTAAAAGCACTCGTAGAATCAAAGTAGGTAGTATGAAAATCATCAGTAATAATAATTGACAATTATATATATATTATATATTGTCGACTGCATCGACAAGTTGGTTGTTTCTTTCTTTTACTGTATTCATGGCTTTCCAGCACCATTTCCAACTACTGTTTTAAAACAAAAGGGACCTGTCATATTTAATGTTAAGTACTTTATGATTTTAAATAAACACTATTGGTTTTCTTGATAAAATAAATTGTATCAACCCTGTAAAAAATAAACGTTAAGTATAAAAAAAAATATATATATAATAGATATTGTAGATAAAGGCGTAATATTATTTTATATCAATCAAACAATTTCTTTTTCAGGTAAGTGTCGCACTGTTTGAATCAACTTTCAATCACCTGGACCTAATCTTGAAATTAATATTGGCCTAAACGTGAGTACCTATGTTTAATATTGGTAGTTTCTTAATTCGTTTGTTCGTTTGTCAGCTGACTATATTTACTCTCGCTTGCTGCAAAGATTCAAATTCAAAATAATCACGTAAAAAAAATTTTTTGATCATCTACGGATTTCTACCACTCGCTCAGGAGTTATAGAAAGGATTCCTGTACATTCAGGTAGCATGGTGCTAAAATTATCTGATAATCAGTTACGGGCTACTAAGGAGCCATGGAGGTCTGTGGAAATCGCTCCAAATATAATGACCGAATAGGGATTATGCAAGAAAATAATGTTGTTTTTACTATATTTATAAGAAATTATAGTGATAATAGTAAAAACAACATAAATTTTAGGCAAAATATTAAATTATAACCGTAATATAGTAATTAGAAATTGAGATATTCCTGGCTCTTTCTACATCCACTTTTATAATGAAATGGCGGACTTGTACTGTGACGTCGTCACGGTGCATGTCGGATCTCCTTGTTTAGCACGCGACTTTAATGTGTTGTAAATCAGGTATTTATCGATATTTTTAGAATATTCTTTAAATTTTATTAATTTTAATTAAGTACTATTTATTTGAAGACCAAATAAAAATACATACATTTTCCCCATTTCCGTATCAAAGATGATGGTCAAGCATTATTAGTATTATTACCCTGACTAGGAACGACAAAACTTTAGAAGAATGATCGAGTGAAATTATTTTCCTGGCATTTGGGTGAGATTAAAGTTTTTTATAAGCTTATTTTAATTTCAACCACACGTACCGACAAGCACAACGAAAGACGAAGGTAGACACTAGAACATCGAGCATCCTATAGAGCAGCAATACGAACCATATTTCTCCGAAACTAGTAAATGATTTTTCACTTACATTTAGTATAAAATGACACCGCACCGCAGCATATAGATGAATATGCTGCGTTGGATGTGCGGAGTCACGCGGAAGGACCACGTGAGGAACTCGCGCATCCGCGGTAGCCTTCGTGTCCGTGATATTGCAGACAAACTGCAGGAGAGTCGCCTACGCTGGTACGGCCATGTTTTGCGGAAACCGGCAAGCTACGTGGGAAACAAATGTCTGGCCATGCCGCCACCGCCAGGTCCTGGCAAAAGGGGTAGACCCAAGAAATGCTGGCTTGACGTCGTAAGGGCTGACATGCGTGCCAATGATCTCACAACTAGAGACGCTCAAGACCGCGCGAAGTGGAGAAGTAAATCAAGGAAAGCGGACCCTGGACTCCAAAGCAATGGCTTTGGACGCAATCGGGATTGACCGTATAGATGAAAATTTAGTATGAAATAACAAGTCCCGTCAACTCTTGCCCATACAGAAACAGTACAGATACAGATAAAAAATGGCGGAATTTTTCGTCGAACAAATCGTATGACATTTCTACTCATAGGGTATGTGCTCCATGCACTAGATAGACGACCTGGTAAAGGTTGTAATTCCTCTGGTTGCAGGCCGCTTCCACCTCGCCTCCAACTGGATGTTACTCGGGGAGGCCTATGTTTAGCAGTGGACATCTTAAGACTGAAACGATGATAATGATTCTAATTTCTAGTGTTTCAGTAAAGATAATTTGGTAACAGAATCATTTATCACTCGACTAAATTACTAATACAGTAGGCTTTAGTTTAGTCAGTTAGCCATGCCATGCCATACCATACCACTAGGGTTGATGATTCCTCGAGTTTCGAGAATTCTCAAAGCCAATTTCTCGCCTTTAAAAACAGATAAATTAGTTGAAATTTAATTTAAAAAAGCGAAATTTATAATCAATACTACTTGTATTGCACCATAATCATTGTTTGGTAGTATTTGGTACTACTGTTGTATTTTTTTATTTTTAGAATGAACCTCGAGCAGAAACCACGTCTATTCTGAAACTTCCGCGTTTCGTTCATAATAAACCAAAATATTGAAAATAACATTAAATTTCGGACACTATTTTGTCCATACCACAGAGCAATAAATACTAGAGATAAGACACTAAATCACCGCAAATGTGTCTTCTTCGGTACGTGCAGTGCACGGAATGGATATCTGTCTCATGTGGTGTAGCTTAAGCCCAATTGCCCAGAGCACACACTGCACATACCAAATATGCGCATTAGATGGAAAATTACCGTCACATTATCGTGTGCTGTTTATACATTACGGCATCACTACTTGTAACTACAACAAAACACGATTATTACGCAACGGTACGGTCGATCACTACAGTAAGCAGTCAGCAAAAGTATGAAGTACCAAGTACTACCGCTGTATGTGACAGTCTGAATCCATATTCTAAACTAGAAGGGACAGCCCATCTCTTTAGATTTCAATATCTAAGAAAAAGTCAGACACGGGAGTTTAGTTGATTTGATTCTAACTTAAGGTTACATCTCTGTGAAAGGATACTTTCTTCTCTAACAAAAAAGGTGTTATAAATTCAGTAATCCTAATGTAGGTAAAGCAATGTGACGTCACCATCGTCACAGTGTCGTGCGCTGGCGCTGCTCCAGCCGCCACGAATAGCAGCAGCCATGCCGCTGGTAGTGATGTACGTGTTTCGTCACATATTTCGTCTATGTCGTACGAATAATGGATATGTAATAATATATTATGTGCCAGACTAGATACGTTGTTATAGTCTCGAAGAAACAAACAAACTCTACCCTATTTAAACTTTTTCCGAAGAATATCAGCTGCCATGATTAATACTAATACAGTAATAGTCCGTCAAGTTGGTGTTAGATACGATATGCGGATGAGGAGCACTAGGTGTCAGCAGCGGCCGGTGGGCCAGTAGAGGGCAGTGGGGGACTTTTAGATTTAGTAAAATAAAATAAAATAAAATAAACTTTATTTGCCATAAACATGGTATACAAAGGTGTTACAAAGAAAATTAAGTACTAATCATGTTTAGCCAATTACAGAGGCATGCAAATTTAATGAATGAGAACATAAATTAAGTATTGAAATTCTTTAAATATCAGTTATCATAATCCATAATCATGTCATAAATATAATTAATTTTTATTATTTAGAAAATCCTTTAATTCATAAAAAGTACGTGAGACAAGCCATTTAAATAAACTTGTTTTAAATTGGTTAATATTCATTGTCTTTAATTCATTAGGAATATTGTTGAAAATTTTTACACACGTAGTTAGACAACTTTTTCTATACATTAATGTTTTTGGAGTTTCTGGTAGTACCAGTCTATTTGGATTTCTTTTAAATAGTTGCTTATTATTAACAACAAATACACATACCTCAAAAATATACAGAGATGTCAATGTTAATATTTGCAATTGTGAAAAAAGAGGACGACAGGATGTTAATGGAGGGACACCGCATATTGCTCTGATGCACCTTTTTTGAGAAATAAATGCTCTATTTATGTTAGTGCTATTTCCCCACATTAGTAATCCATAGCGCAATATAGATACCACATATGCATGATAGGTAGCAACTGCAGTTTTTACATTTGTTACAGATTTCACTTGCTTTAGAGCATAAACAAACCTATTGACTCTGTTACAGATAGTATCTATATGTGTTTTCCAATTAATGTCTTGATCTATAGTTAATCCTAAAAATTTTATTTGTTTTACTTCGTCAATTTTAATAATTCGTAATAGCTAATACCTTGATAAAATCTAGCGAATTGCGTCCCAGTACCCAACGCCCATGATTATCACAACACATGATTAACTTGACGGGCTGTAAGTGAGAGTGACTTTTTTAGTGCAAATGCCTACTCTTGCCTTTTTTGATTATGTGCAAAAAAAACGAGTAAATTATAAAAAAAAAGGTAAAACTGAGAGCCGATGAGACAGAAGGGTTCTAGAATACGTTCACCCACAAGGTGGACTGACCTGGCAAAGGTCACAGGAAGACGCTAGATGCAGGCCGCTTCCAACCGGCCAATCTGGAAGTCAATAAGGGATGCCTGTATTCAGCGTAAACGTCTTATTGCTGAAATAATAAAGATAAATAGAATAGAAAAAATCGTTTTAGTTACTAAAACGATTTTTTCTTTCTTTTTTATCGCGTGCTTATTTTCAATGGCTTCTAATAAGCCCTACATTAGCATCGATAAGATTGCCGGCACATCACTAGCCACACATGCGCTTTATGCCTTTACTAGCGCGGTTGTACAGCTATTTTTACAGATAATCGTGGTTTGAGGCTAGACGGTTGACATTGGGATTTCTTCAAAATGTCTGGTTATTGTGTTCATAGTTTGACAAATGTGATAGCTATGAATTAAATTCAAATGTGTTTTAAAATTAGACGATTCAACATCGAGGAATTTGTCGTAATGGGACTGTCATGAGAATTGTAATTTATAACACAATCTATGTTTTCGAAGAAAAACTTCTATTAATTTTTCTCGAATTAATCCACACAATTTTAAATCGGAAAGTAGGTAAATTTGTTCGTGTTTAACTTTGCGAGTGAACCGAGCCAAAGAACTTAGGTCAAGAATTTAGTATTTTCGGCTCAGAACAAGTTTTATACTTATTTATTTAGAATTTATTGCACAGATTTAAAAAAAAACATACAAAAGGTGGACTTAATGCCATGAGGCATTCTCTACCAGACGACCATTAGGCTAAACAGAGATGTTTTGTAGGCGGTGCGATATAGGCGATACAAATTTAATTGAAAGGTCCGTGTGAATTATTTTTAAAAGCATAAACTACATACAGTAAATAACGATATACATAAACTAAACACTATCATACAGATAGGCAAAATATGACGACGATTATGAGACTACAAGGGTTCAAGATGATGATTTCAATTTATGAAGAAAATGAGCACGGGCAAGTTTCTTGAAAGAGTATTTTCAAGGGGCTTGTTTGATATTTTCAGGGAGAGAGTTCCAAAGTCGAATATAATAGAATTATATCAAAATTGACGAATATTTTCAGTACGAACGAACGAAACGAACGAAGTATCACCTTAATCTTGACCTAGAAATGCCACTAGTTTATACGAGTATCTCACATTCGTTCCTTCGTCGCAACAAACACTGCTTTGTGCTTGCTCATATTTAGCAAGGCCTTTTTCTTCCTTTGACACCCATATTCCTGGACCCATCGCTCGACCAGTCGCACAACCCGTCGAGCTTTCCCGAAAGCTCCCTAGGGAGCGCCGGTGTCGCCGCCCGACGCGACGTGCTGTCGCTACGTCCCGACGTGTTGTATGAGTAACTGATGAAATATACTTATTGACAGTTGTATCGAAGAATTTGGAGGATTTTACTCAAAAGATTTAAGTTAAACGTACCTATTTTAATATAGCTCGGAGTTGGACTCTGTTCTTCTCGATCTTACCATTGATTCATGGAATAAATTAGTTACGGCTCCTGAAATACAGTTTACACTAGCGTAGGAGCCAGGGCCTCAATTAAATGTAACATTGCAGTAAAGATCTATCTACTACCAATCATTCTACCAATACTTATTGTTCGTTCCATTCATTCCAGGTTCATTCCATTGTATGATATATTCATCGTACTTTACCTTTTTTGCTACTTATGTTTTGTCATCTTGTATTTTTTGTACAATAGTATATCTATCATAGTAATGTTCTTATTCTTGAATAATCCATCCCGTATTAGGATATTTCGAGGAACAAGAGACCCATGGCGAACAATTGGAGCAAGGGCATATTATGGATTACTTACTCACCCCGCCCGCCAAGTTATTTGCAAACAACATCAGTTATTACCATCAAGAAAAAATAAGAAAAAAATGTATATTGCAGCGCCTACTGGCGAGTTAACACTATAACACAACTGCATCTGAATTAGTCCAACCGTTTCGGAGATAAATGACAACTTTGAGTGCGCACACATACATAAACATCAAATAATTAAACAAACAACGTCTCACCTAAACGCATAGGTATACCTTCTTCGTTTCGTCGTGAGTTCGTGAGTATAAGGCTACACTGATGGTACTAATGCTGCAATATTGGCACTGGATATTGTCCAATTCTTATATTCAATGGCAACTGTGTTTGCCAGTGTCTGCAGTGCTTTCCCCCTAACCATGGGACACCTTCTCTCATGTCGCACGTGTTCGTACACCTGCACACGCGAAGACCTGTTACAAGGAACAATAGTGTGGGGAAATACTGGATATCAAAAATTGCCATTACACGGAAAAAAATAAACTGGAAACCCAATTACCTATTATTGTTCCTTCCTATTTCTTTCGCCGTGACGGAATCAAATACTTAATATTAAAGTTTTTAGTCGTTCCAGGTGGGTTTTATGATCTCCAATCTATTCCAGACAGAGAATAAAGCCGTTCTGCACTAATCCAATTGTTAAAGCCATGCCATCCAACGCCGACCGCGTTAGTGTTATTTTCGACGCTTAGGATTTAGGTATTTGTGTGTGAGTAACTTCGTAGTAAGATAATTTTTGCCAACCATATTTAGCTTAGTGATTCAACTTCTAATAGACACCACATTATTACCAACACCATAGACAAAAATATACTAAAACTAACTAAGATGGCGCATTGACCCAAAATGAGTAGGTAAGGCCTTTGACAATAATGATTGACGACCGCCGTAGCTGAGATGTCCCACACCATGAAGCTCCTTGAGCGGATTGTGGACTCCCGGATCCGACAGAAGTGTGATGTCTCGGGGTGTCAATATGGGTTTCGTCCTGGCAACAGTACTATGGACCCTGTCTTCGCCCTAAGGACCGTCATGGAGAGATACAGGGCGAAGAACACGCCTCTGCACTTGCTCTTTCTTGATCTGCAGAAGGCCTTCGACTGTATCCCTCGAGTGGTGATCTGGTGGGCACTGAGATCCAAAGGGGTCCCCGAGGCATATATTGACATTATTCGGGACATGTACCGCAGCTCCGATTCTATGGTTCGGACCGCTGTTGGCGACACCAAACCGTTCCCCATCACCGTCGGAGTACACCAGGGTTCCGTCCTCAGTCCGTTTCTGTTCAGTGTGATATTAGACGTTGTGTCAGACAGCATCAGAGACTCACATGAGCAGCCACCATGGCTGCTGATGTATGCTGACGATATCGCACTGGTGGACGCGGACAGGGGCAGGCTGGTGAGACGGGTGAACGAGTGGAAGCAGTCGCTTGAGAGCGGTGGTCTGAAACTCAATGTGGCGAAGACCGAGTACCTGGCCTGTAACTCTACAGATCCAACACCCGTTCGCATAGGCGGAGACAAGGTCGAGCGCAAGGACCAGTTCAAATACCTTGGATCTGTACTTCACGCGTCCGGAGACATCGATTGCGACGTCAAAGCACGCATTGCTGCTGCGTGGGCCAAATGGTGAGAGGTGACTGGTGTCATTTATGACCCCAGAATGCCGGTTAAGCTTAAAGGACAGATCTATAAGTCCATCATTAGGCCTGTTCTTTTATATGGCAGCGAAGCATGGCCGCTACTTGAGCGACACAAGCAGGAGCTGCGTGTCACGGAGATGAATATGCTGCGGTGGATGTGCGGAGTCACGCGTAAGGACCGCGTGAGGAACTCGCGCATCCGCGGTAGCCTTCGTGTCCGTGATATTGCAGACAAACTGCAGGAGAGTCGCCTACGCTGGTACGGCCATGTTTTGCGGAAACCGGCAAGCTACGTAGGAAACAAATGTCTGGCCATGCCGCCACCGCCAGGTCCTGGCAAAAGGGGTTAGACCCAAGAAATGCTGGCTTGACGTTATGAGGGCTGACATGCGTAACAATGATCTCACAACTAGAGACGCTCAAGACCGCGCGAAGTGGAGGAGCAAATCAAGGAAAGCGGACCCTGGGCTCCAAAGCAACGGCTTTGGACGCAACCGGGATTGACCGTATAGATGATGATGATGATGATGATGACCGCCGTAGCTGAGAGGCGAGCATACCCGACTTGGTGTCGCTATCTCTGAGGTCCCAGGTTCGATTCCCGGTCGGTCAATGTAAAAAATTACTTTTCTTTATTGTCTCGGGTCTGGGTGTTGTGGTACCGTAGTTGTTTCTGATTTATGTAACACAAGTACTTAGTATGTGATGTTGTGAAATATATATATTATCTCCATTCCGGTCTGTCCTGCTTGAGCCAATTAGCGAAGTAGAGCTCGCGCAGTTCCTTCACAACCTCGTCTCCCCAGCGGTACCTGGGACGACCGTCAGGTCGTCAGCCACTCGGTCTGCCCAAGTACGCTTGCTTCGCCGCACGATCCTCTCCCAGTCTTTCCATTTGGCCGAACTAGCGAAGTCTCATCATCATCATCATCATTTCAGCCATAGGACGTCCACTGCTGAACATAGGCCTCTCCTAATGACTTTCACTGGGGGGGATTGCAAATACTCGCCACGCTTAGCAGACGGGTTGGCGAGCGCAGTTTTTTATAAGATTTCGCACGCAGACGCTGCTGCCCGTCTTGTGCTACAGGAATTAGTCGCCTCTTACGACACGCCTCCTGTTGGCGGTAGGGAAGTGTATTCTTCCCCTTCCCCTTCTTCCTTTCCCTAAGAAAAGTGACAAACATAATTTTAATACCCGGAATAAAGATAAACTTGCTGTTTCAAATTTTAGACTGCATAAAGTGAGTAATTCGTTCATGGGGAAATGTATTCGCTTTTTTAACAAATTAACACAGTCTATTGTTGAACTACCCATGTTTGAGTTTAAATCGCATGTTAAGATTATTTTGATGAAAAAGGGTTATTATACTGTTAATGACTATTTAAATGACAAAAATTTCTGGAATTAAATACTGCCCTGCTCGCACAGGTATACATTATTTTCTTTTCCTTTTTTTTGTGGCAGCTAGTGGTGACTGAGTTTCTTCTCAGCACTTGCCAGATTGACTGTGTCTTGTCTCGAAGCGCTAGTAGGGCCCAAAAAATAAGGAGCCATGTTCTGCCCCATATGGGCCAATAATGTTATTATTGACTTTCATAAGTGGCAGTTTTCTGCCCTAAACTGAATAAATGATTTTTGACTTTGACTTTGACTTCATGGCCATCCCCACACGGCACCAGCGAAGTCTGTGAGCTTTTATTTCGGCGATGATGTTTGGTTCGGCTACGAGATCTTCTAACTTTAGGTTCATTCTTCTCCTCCAGGTGCCATCCTCTGTCTGTACCGATAGATAAAAACTAATTAAATAAATAAATATACGCCCGAGAACACCAATTGACTGTTGTGTTACACGGAACCAGACAATCACACCTAGACTTAAGCCAATTTAGAAAAAACCGGCCAAGTGCCAGTCGGAGTCGCGCACGAAGGGTTCCGTACCATTCTATACCACATTAGACACTATATTATAACCTTTTTTTACGCGAACCCTTCGTGCGCAACTCCGACTCGCACTTGGCCGGTTTTAAGGATTCGTTGTTATAATGGCAACAGAAATACATCATATGTGAAAATTTTAACTGTCTAGCTATCACGGTTCATGAGATACAGCCTGGTGACAGACACACAGTCAGACGGACGGTGGAGTCTTGGTAACTGGGTCCCGTTTTCACCCTTTCGGTACGGAACCCAAAACACGTTTTCTGAATTGACCAAATATTGAAATCGGACCCTTTTTCATACGTAGCGATTTCCGCGCCACATGTCAAACGGGTCCTAACTCATAAACAGTCGGTCTGGTAGTTAAAAGATGGCTGAATCAGGCTTATATGCTCCTTCATAAATATGACTCATAATCAGTGATCGGAATAGGTAGATTGATTTGATGTACTTTGATATTGCTAGCATAATATGGATATGCCTTTTTTTTTCAAAAACTGATACCAAGAAATGCCGGAATCCCAGAGGCATGTTCACATTAACATCAATGTTAGAGATCATTCACCCCAAATCAATCTACCTATTCCGATCACTGCTCATAATACAGGGTCAGACTCCCTGAAGAAGTCTAAGACGAGGGAAACGCTTTAACAGGATATTTTACTCATTAAAATAAACAACATTTACTACGGTACAATATCTATATTAAAAGAAAAAAGTTCACCTCTCACAACAAAATAGTTATCTACCTACCTCGATTGAGGATCAGTAATTTACTCGTGCTATGACTTTGGCCCCATTTCAAAAGCTGTTTACCGTAATGGGCACAATATGCTGTTAGAGCCACAAATTAATAAAACATGTCTATCGTCTATACAGGGTTATATTGCAAAGGGGTGCTAAATTAAAAAAATAAGATCTAGGGAACACTATAAAGAAGAGTCCTAATCGTTTACATTATTTTAAAAAATACTTTAAAATATCCGAAAATAGAGTCAATAGAGAGACTACGAAAGCCGCGCGGTCATTTATCAGAGGTGTATTTATTTTTTATTTTATTTTATTTATTTAGTGTGAGTACGGCGAGCCTACAAGGACCTTACGCAGTGCACATACGGGGCAATTTTTTCATAAATAAGTTAAATTATCCACGCGTACGATTTTTAACAGCTGATAGGAATAATTAAATGTGTAATTTTTTTTTGTATTTTTACATAGTTCGATTAAGTTACTGATTCTGAGCTACTCCTAACGATTTGGCACCCCTTTGCAATGTAACCCTGTATACAAGGTGCAGTATAGCGTTCAGTCAACCGAATGGCCTCTTTTCTACATACGCCAGTCTTTCAGCGCATGTCCGTTACAGTATGAGTTAGAACACTTTTCTCGCTTCCATTGCGAGTTGGAACCAACTGTTATAGAGTCAGTCTATTGTCCAACTTCGTACATTTCTCAGACAAACGTCAGGAAATTACTTAATGCCGTATTATTGACAGTAAATGTGATTTAAATAGTGTGCCTAGTATTGAAGTTAAATCTATGACACCGTTTTAATTTAAGTTATAATTTCATTCTACATGTAGCCACTGTTAATGGCTATGTATAAGAAAAAATGCGTGAAAAAACATTGAAAAGTAACACATGTATATTTTTTTATGTAAACCAATACTTACTTATACGTACATAATTAAAAAGATTCTGACAATAGGGACTATTTCTTGCGCTAGTTCTTTTTGGTGCTAGCCCAACATAATTTATTGTCCCGAAGCAGTTATTTTTTCAAAAATAAAATGTTTTTCCATCAATCAATCACTTTATTTATTTCAGACAAGGCTCCTGGTTTTTACACGACTCCAAAATAGGAGGAGATTCTTTGACTTCTAATTTTATTTGTAATTTCTCGTTGGATGATAGGGCATAATAATATAAAGATGAAGTTGGTCCTTTTTATAAAGAAAATATCTAGTTTGTTAAACCGCAGTTATACACTCCTATATGGTCGTTTTTATTTTCACAAAAATGAATCATCGAAATGTATGTACGCGCGTAACTTTCGAACGACTGCACCAATTTGGCTAACTCTTTTTTGTTGTGTTCAAAATTGTCAGGAAAGGGTTTGTATGAAAAAAAAAATCAGAAAATTAAAAAAAAGACCGTACGTCCTTTTTTTTTAAGTGATTGTTTCTACTACGAGCGCAAACCTAGTTTTGCATTGTCAAATTTGGACAAGACAACGTCTGTCGGCGCAGCTAGTAAGAACTAAAAAAAATTATCTAAAAAATGCTAAATAATCTTTATGTGGACCAATATATATATACTTGGCCGCGCTCGACTTTATAATGCCTATTACCTTTTTTTGTTAAATTCAGTACTTAAAAAAAACGTTTTTTTAAAGGACAGATCCTGTCAGGACTATAATTAACCCAATTATAGTCACACCAGTCATGCCAATACACTCTCAATCATCTAAAGCTTAATTAACACCGCGAGATCATCGCATCATCATTACCGTTTGTCGTCATCGCACCTGACAGCTGTCAGGTCCATGACGTCGCCGCCACACGGCTAATGACGTCACTTGGCACATATCATAATTGGCCGTTTTATAAATAATTTGCTCATAATCAAATGTGGGCTAAGATTCTAGTATCTTAAATTAGATTAGAAGTGACATGAGCGACTTTGTTTCTTTGACGGCTCTTAAGATTTAATACAGATTTGCCTAGAATCGCGAGAGGTACCGGGTTTGATTTCTACTTCGAATTAGCTCTGGTCGGGGTGAGTGTGTGACTGAATTAGAATCAGAATTATTTATTTCGTAAAGGTGTGTTGTCAAGACTAACTGTAGATGTGTAGTAAAAACGGTTGGGAGATCTAGCTTTATTTTTTTCTCTTACGTAATTTTTTTTTACCCACTCATATTTAACAAAGGTGGTGCTGGTGACGCCCTTTGGAAATCATATTATGATGATGATTAATAATTTCCCTCTAGCAAGGCAAGTTAAAGAGTCTCTGAAGGACTATTAGTATCGATATTCCACCCGCATTTCGAAGCTCTGCCTCCCTAGCATGAGCACATTTTATAATATAGAGATATATCGACCCCAGCTGTAAAAATATGATAGATATAGCCGCCATGTTGAATCGCCATGCCAGTGACGTCACAAATTATGATCGCTGTTTTGATAAAAAATCAAAACCGCGGCTATATCTATCATGTTTTTAGCCGACTTCAAAAAAGGAGAAGGTTCTCAATTCGGTTGTTTTTTTAAATGTTTGTTACCTCAGAACTCCGCTATTTATGAACCGATTTAAAAAAAAACTCAATTAGAAGAGTATATCTCCAGATTAGTATTTTTTTTTTCTAAATTCAATTCTGATGATGGGATCCATGAGGAATTGAGGGAACTCCTAAAATATTATAGGTATACATATAACGATTTTAGTATATTAAACAACAAGTCAAGCATCTGCATTCAGAAAGTATCATTTGCTGAGGTGGAATTGATGAAGAAGACCATACTTGGCACAATAGTCTTCCACCAGTAGCGATAAGATATCTTCATTAAGACAGTAAAATTTCGCCATAGTCGACAAATCAAATTTTAATAAATGATTCTGGTGAAAATGGTACCATCAAACTGATCTGATGACGATCATCATAGCTAACTAACATACATATACAAGAATAAAAAACCACAATGACAAGATAAAACAGAAAACGGCAGCGCTGATTTTCAGCTTAAGACCCTAATGTCTCAAATCCGTATAAAAGTACTTTAAAATAGACTACACAATGAATACCTCAGAAATAAATATCGAAAAAGTACTTAAATGGTGGGTATTCCATTTTATTCATTTATTACCAAAAAAATGTAAAAGAAGATTATCATCGGAGCTTACTTAAACCACATTTACGATCAGCATGTACCGAAGTAGTAAATTTTTTCTAAAATATACCGTCACAGACGACTCTAAATCATCGGGTCCAGACGTGGTGACGTCACTGGAACGCCATAACGCGCTGTGACGTCACTTGGCACAGCTTTCTTTTACGATCCCCGTTACATGTGATTGCGGTAAACCAATTTATTTTCCTGGTTTTATTATTAGATTTCTTTTTGCCGACTGATGTTTGTGGTGTCTACTGAGTATAGTTTAAAACAATGTAACTAGATGAGGATCTTTGTAACCTCAAGGTATGGGATAATCGGGGAAAATACGAATATTACCTTAGAAAGATTCGGCTAGCATCAGTTAGCTTTTCAACCTCGCATACTGTAAGTCTGATGTAGAGTACTGTAAGTCTGGTGTAATTCCATGAGATAGAATGCACACCATACAAAGAAGTTACCAGAAAATGCATAATTTAGACGATCTTATCGCTAAAACCGAGCTCTGGGTGCCTGGATTCTTTAGTTAAGTAGATGACAACTATGGAGAAAGTGGAATGTGGTGCAGATCGCCTGATGTAACATTTTACGTACCTGATCAAAGATCAAATGTATGGTCGAGTATCTTGCTTTTTCTTCTTCTTAGCGTATCGATAGAAAAATAAATTATAAGCTCAGCGGATGGCTGGATTGCCAAGCGCATACCATAGGCCGCGTCCATCTGTCAGGCACGTGCTCTGTGTCTTGATCAGGGTCATAAATCAGCCCACTATGACGTCTGATCCCCCAGTGCACGCCACTAAGCCTGGTCCTCGGCTATTCTATTCCATATCTCCTTCATATTGTTGAAGAGTTTCCTCGCTACGTTGGCCGTGTCGCGTTCTCCACTCAAAAACACGTTTATCTCATCGATTCTAGGGCAAGTGTAACTGGCCCATTGCCATTTTAGCTTGCTCCTTTAGTAAGCTATCCTTAATATTATCATCAGTTACTTTAGTTGTCGGATCCTCTTTTTTTTTAATTATTAAAATATATAAAATTTTTACAGTTGCTAGACATAGCCCCAAAAAGACTGTAAAGAAGTTTATTTTTAAATTTACCCTTGAGAGAAGTCTTAGCTAGAGAGTATAGCTCTCTCCTCTCTCCATAGTTCGCGAAGCAAAGGTCAAAGATATTATGCATTATTTCTACTCAAAGACGTCGACGTCTAATGAGCTATTGCCATCGACCGGTCATTAAGGTAATTCTGACGTTAAACTGAGCGTTATGTAGGGTTCACACGACACGTTTTTTAGAAATAGAGAATCATCCTACTGTCTCTTTACTTAGTTTGGCTACAGAACAAGGCTTTTTATATTCAATTCAAGCATTTAGATCATCAACATCATATCATCATCATTTAAGGAATAGGACATCGACTGCTAAACAAAGGCCTCTCCCTTTAACATCCAGATTGACCGGTTGGAAGCGGCCTAGTGCATCGAGCGTCTTGAAATCTACTTCGCTGCGACTTATAGAACGCCTTTGGGCCGATGCATCTAGCTGCTTCTCGCAAATTAACAAATTTGTCTAGTGTCTAGTAGTGTACTACTGGGCCTCTCCACGTTGCGTCTTTTAGTATATGGTTGTCATTCGAGATATTTTCTTCCCTGACGGTTGTCAGCTCTGCAACTGAGAGCGTGGCCTGCTTATTGCCACTTCACCTTTGTAATTTGAAGAGCAGCCCCCTAGCATGACCACCAAAACACGATATGATATAGCGATTTATCGACACCAACTGTAAAAAATATAAGACTAGCTATTGCCCGCGATTCGTCTGCGTTGACCTTACCCAGATAAAAATTATCCTATGTGTTAATCCAGGCAATGGTCTGCAGTTTGGCAATAAAACTTCATCAAAAACCATTTAGTAGTTTTTGCGTGATCCATACATGAAGAAAGATCCATCCATACTCACAAACTTAGGCATTTATAATATTAGTATTAGATATAGCCGCCATGTTGAATCGCCATGGCGGTGACGTCACATGTTATGATCGCTGTTTGGATAAAAAATCTACGTGGTGGCTATTATCTATCTTTTTTTTTAAAGTGACACTTGGTGTCGATAAATCGCTATATCATATCGTGTTTTGGTGGTCCATGCTAGGGGGGCAGATGTGGCAAGAAAACAATAGCAGTTCTTGCGAATGAAATTTCCTCGTTAAGCCTATGCAAAAAGGATTTCAAAGTAGGTAAATCCTGGCATTACTTATATTATGGAGGTATTTGTGTGCCTGTGTGCGTGCGGAAGTGGGCACGCGCTAATCCGACAATCGCCTCCTTCCGCTGCGACACATATTCATTGCAGTATGTGTGGTTTCATTGTTACGTGTGGCGCGATAATATCTCGGATACCATTTCCTTCGAACAACTATCAGTCCTGCCCCCCATGCATGAGCACCAAAACACAATATGATATAGCAATATATCGACAACAACTATAAAAATGAGTATGATAGATATGTGATATGTTGAATTTTTATCGAAACAGCGATCATAATATGTGACGTCACCTGCACGGCGATTGAACATAGCGGCAATATCTATCATATTTTTACAGTTAGTGTCGATATATCCCTATATCATATCGTGTTTTTTGTTCATGCTAGGGAGGCTGGATGAAGATGCGTAATCTGCATTAATAGGTTTTCTGATCAATATGAAAATTGCGAGTCTTGTTAGTGCTAGCAAGTAGTAGGATTAATGCGTCAGTATAACTATTATACCATTGTATAATACACATTACACTGGCTCTAACCGACGACTTTATGAATTCATTAAACCACAGACAGTGGTGATTGTTCTTGCTTTACAATATAACTGTAAACAAATAATAAAGTATTTCGATCGAAAGCACATGCTCTTAAAGCTTTTCTGTCTTTCATACACAAGGCACCACGGGAAATGTTATAATGGAAACACGTCCCAGTAATTGTGTTTGCAACGGCCACGCTTGCGTGTCGCGGACGAGTGAGCTGCGGTCGCGACGCGAATTGTCGTAAGATTGATATGGGACATGGAAAACTACTTTACCTTCTGGAACGCATCAATATGCTTTTTCATTATTATACTTAAATTTACTTCAGTATCATTCTTAGCTCTTCTTGATGCATCAATACATGCAGTCGTCATCATCATCATCAGCCACTAGAAGTTCACTGCTGGACATAGGTGTATAGAACGCCACAGCGAGCGGCTCTGGGCCGTTTGCATCCAGCGGCTGCCAGCAGTTAGAGGCATTACTATCCTTAAAATTTAAAGTAGGTAGTTAATTGTACTAAAAAATACTATAAAGGTACAAAAAATGTTTGTGCTCATAATTTTCACAAACATTTGCCCCTTAAGGGATTTAAACCCGCAACCGCTGGATTTGTCTAAGATTTCATTTTGTCTTCAAAAATTAACCAAACTGCATTTATAAAATTTCAAATATTAGCCAGGTATTGAACTGACTTACACTAAAAAAAGTAATTAATAAAGGGGACTATATTTCTTGTCACCGAAATTTATATTTGTCATCAAGTTGTATCTCTTTAAATTAGTTTGCTTAAATACGTATTAGGACAAACCTATTATTTATTGTAAAATTGATTTTATATAGTTTGGTAGTCACCATTTTGGTGACAAATCAAATATTTCGCGGGCAAACCCTATTATTTAAGAAACACAAAACTAATTAAATTGGCGATAGCTTAAAATATACCCATTAATAAAGCCTATAATTAGTAAGATCTTTGATTAACTATTTAAGAATGAAACGAGTCAACTTGTACACACAGCACCACAAAACCTGAGCAAAAGGTCATCCTTTTAAAAACCTTTGTGATATTATTATCACAAAGACCATTAACATCTTTGCGGACGGATGTCTAGAACCGGATCAGTGTTTGTAAGAAAGCATACTGCTGCTATAGTAAGTACAAGTCCATAAAAACTTTGTCCTATCTTTTAATATCGTTGTTGCTTAGTAAGAAACGTTACGTGCAGGGACATTTTAACGAGTTGATGTTGTTAGATTTGTCGGAATTCGTTGCACTTTCGTATGATTTATTATTGGACACCAAACAATCAGTATAGTCGTTTTATTCATTAATAAAACTCTGGACTCTTTCACTCTGGACCATATAACTTTGCAATGTCATAGTCGATTACATTTTTAACATTTAACAATAACCCCAAAATGTTTAATCCATCATAATGTCATACACGACCCATTTACGCCTAGACATTTTTCCCCATAATCAGCGTGGCTTTTATTTTTAATTTATTCCCGACCCTCTGGAGGGTTATTCTACGTCACATATGAAATATAATTAATTACAAAACTCGCTAAGTGCGTGTCGGACACGCATAATGAACGTTTCCGTGTTTCGGACTTTATTTATATCGTTTAGATCGCAACAACAATTTTGTACTTACTAATTTTGCTTAATTACTAATTATTTAAATAATTTAATTTAGATGACATTGTATTTGAATATTATTACTTTATCTGATATTTTTAAATAATTTTATTTGAATTTTATAAAACATTCGTATGCCTTTAAGGTAGATCATATTGGGCCCCTTTTAATTGTAACAACTGACTTTTATACCTATGATGACGAATAAATATTTCATTTCATTTCATTTCATTTCATTAATTACTATGTATCTAATACTAAGTTTTAAGCGTTATAATTATACACTGACAAGAGCGTAACTTAGTTCAAAAAGCTATGCGATATCAACTTAATACCAAAAGATAGTGCGCATATAAAATACAGGGTGTAATCTATATCTACACCAATTATCGAGTCCAAAAAAGGCAGTACTTTTACTATGTCGACAAGATAACGGGTATAAATAAGTTAATCCATGACTCAAGTACAAATGCTTGTAAATGCTTATTACACAAACATCCCTTGTAGGATACGAACCCGCAATCTTTGGCTTTGTAAACCGGAATGCGAACCACCAGACTACAATCATCAAATAAAAAACTCTGTAGTAGAATGTCTTTCAACGTTACCTATTAAACAATTTAATTAAAATATATCATCACGTCATATCACAATTTAATTATAAGCTAGCTCCGAATATCGACGTGCCAGTATACACTACCATAATGGCTTTTCAAAAAGCTTTAAGCTCATTATCCCACGTGAGAGTCACATGTCATATTAAACGGGCAACATGGCCGACGGATGTGACGCGCCCGAGCTACACCTGCGCCACCGCTTCCGGTGGCGGAGACCCGCAGTTTTCATTTTCATTTTAATTAGAAGGGTTTCTTGCGGCTCTTTTTGTGCATTCGTTTGTATGTTTAATTTTGTATGTAAATTATGTTTCGTATTGTGAGGATAAAAAGATTATATCAATTATGACAACGTCTCAGCCTGGCTTTTTTGATATCATACCTTTTTATTACTAAAAATATACACTAGATTTGACCAGATGTATTATTAACGTATTATATAAATATAAACAGTGTTAACACATAAGACATGTCTCTAAAATGTTGTTACAATCTAAATAGGTTGGCTAATCTTTAGTAATGGTTTAAAAACCCTAGTTTATACATAATTCTTTGTAATGAGAAACTAAACACTATGTTTAGTTCAATCTATGTTAAAGATTTATTTCAGTCAATTGATAGGCTCTCCTGGCTTTGTTTTTTTAACCACTCTGCAACCAATCAAAGTTAATTTATATTTTCTCACTATACGAGTAGTACTCAACGCCCGTAGTGTTTCTTGAAGCATTGATTCAACTCGTAAAAAATTATGTTTTCTCCGAAATCCAATCAGCCTCCCAGTTTTTAAATAATAAACGCGCCAGTCAAATGCAGAAAGCTAAGCCTCTTCACAGGGCCCAGAACGGGAATGGGGGGTAGGGTGACCACACAGTAGGAAGAACATTCGGTTGTTTGATAACAAATGACAATTTACTCGCGAAAAAAAGCTAACTGTCAAATAGAAAGTAAACTCAACCGTAGTATGTACAACAAGTACTACGGTTGCTTTTACAAGTCAAAAAAGTGATGAGATTCCACACAGTGACGGTTTTTTGTAGGACATCTCTTTTTTGTCAACTCATTCCGTGATTGATAGATGTGGTAATGATGATGATTTTAAACAAATGCTTTTATTTCGCATCCACACGGAAATACACACTTTAAATGTTTGTTCTAATGAGATTCTGCCAAAACATATTCAATTAATGCCTCAGCCTGCCGTAGTAGAAAATAAAAGAATCACAAACATATGGTATAAAACTTCACTGTTTCTCATAATTATTAAACTTATACAAACATACAAAGAAATAGATTTTACATATTGAAATTTGATGATTACACCGAAGATGAATGCACAGCAAAAATACGTGGACACAACGTATGAACGACTGATCGTTAAGTTCTACGTATAATATAATTTATAGTTTTTCATTGGGTAATAAATATTATTATAAGAACAAATAAACAGTAATTTGTAAAATTTGTGTTATAAAATGTCTGATTTAATATTTTTGTCTCATAAATGGATGATTATCATGGAAACCCTACCCCGTCTACTCAATTATGCACGCTTCGGGATCTGCGCGGCTGAATCTTTGATACGGTATCTTAGTACGCGATTACGGCACGAACACTTAGGTAAACATGCATGTCGCCTTATACTCCTTGTTGATTGACACCCTAGTCTTTGCGAAAGACTTCTCTTGGAAGAGCATGAGAGACGTTTATTTTATTCATCAAGTAAGTAAGCAAATTACGTCAAAATTGTCTATGATTGAAAAATAGGAAACCTTTAGCTGGCACCAACTTAAATATCTTTGTTTTTGGCTTTTTTCCGTAACAGATCATCATCATTGCAGCCATCTTCTCTTCTTCTCTTTCAGCTTACTAATCTGTCAGTGACTTTTGTTCGTTTATGTCAGTGACTTTTGTTCGTTTACGAATCTCCTTATTTCTGATTTGATCTCGCAAAGAATTACCGAGCATAGCCTTTTCTATACTACGCTGTGCAACCTTGAGCTTTCTCATGAAGCCCATAGAGAGGATAATCTAAAGATAAAAACTTAGACATTAATAACATTAGTAAAATAAATCGCAATCGCATCAATTATCAAACTCTAAACTAAGCAAATAGCATGTACCTTTTTCTTCTTCTTTATCATACTACACGGTCAATCCCGGTTGCGTCCAAAGCCATCGCTGTGGAGCCCGGGTCCGCTTTTCTTGATTTAAGCATGTACTACGACAACTAGATATAGGTTAAAAATACTATATAGATACAAAAAAATGTTTGTGCTCATAATTTTCACAAACATTTGCCCCTTAAGCGATTCAAACCCGCAATCGCTGGATTTGTAGTCTGAGTCACTCAGCACTCTAGACAATCGTTAATGTAAAACATATACCTAGTGCTCGGATAAATGTACCTTGAGTAGAATAACTGTTAAAGATTGGATTAATTGCTTTCAGCGATAAGGCCGCCTAAATTTAGCATATTTCCATACTCAATACTCAATAATTTATTGCAAAACCATAATGTACATATAGATGTTACAAATTAAAGAACCAGTGTTATGGACCCTGTTGGGCACGCAACTTGGGGGCTAGGCGAGAGGAAGCGCTTTCATCTACCTATGTGTTAATGACATTTTGTTTATTATATTATAAAGATACAATGTAATTAAAATTGAGCTATTTGGTATAACCTATGTATGTATTATCGATAAAATATTCATTCAAGCTAAGTGTGAAGCATAGTGTAAATATGACGTCGTTATTTTCGTTTTTTAGTGAGTCAGGTAATTTATTATATATTTTTATAGAAGAACTGAAGGTGCTTGAAGAATCTAGTTTAGTCTAGCCATAAAGAGTCTATCCATAAATATGTTTTCGATATTAAAAGGATTCTCATTCTGTGCAAACGGCTTGTTCTAGCCAATCGCAAATCCTTCCAAAATATGGCTAATTGTCCTAGATTAAGAATTTATGGGCTGAATAGTTAGTTCCGCCTCATAAAATACGCAGTTACCCTCAATAACTGCCGACAAAGCAGTAAAAACGTATTTTAGCGCCATGATTGAATTCTAGCTTGTTCAATGGACGGCGAAGCTTTCGTAGTTCGATGTATTCATGGTCTCGGAGTAAGGAATTAACATAATTGTAATACGAAGTACCAGATAACGATTTTTCATTGTGAGAGTGTCTCCCAGCCAGAACACCTAGACCCAAGTCAATCTACTAAAGTTGCTTAAATTTATGTTAGAATCAAACTTGATGAAACGGTTCCTGCCGTAATCGGTCGTTAGTAATTTGTTTATTGTTCTTTCAACGATTACACGTATTATATCTAGCCCCAAACTAAGCAAAGCTTGTACTATTTCGTTAAGATAACGGATAAACAAACTTACTTAATGATATTATAAACATAAACAAATATGTAAATGTTCGGGCTCATCACACAAACATTTGCCTCATGCGGGACTCAAACTTATTAAGGATACGTTATGTTCTACGTACGTATCTATCTCTCTTATTCTTCCTGGCAACGTTTTATCCTATTTCTAATCGGGGGGAGTTAAGACGCTTGACTATTTTTTCTCATAGATAATATAGAATAGGAGCGAGCTTAAAGGAGTTAAAATATCGCTAAACATTAATAAATAAATAAATGAATTATTCATTTTCAGAAACATAGTAGTTACTTATAAATTTGATGGAATTAAAACACAACAAGTGTTAACATTTTCACCAATCTATGGCTTGCAAATTTAGTAGCTTATGTTCCACTTTGCTTAATAATTATGACCATTTAAAACGTTAAACGTGTCAATGTGAGTTGTTTGTTGTTTATTTAAACGTTGTCTAATTCCTATAGTGCTACCAATCTAGAAAGTAGTCGAAGTATTGTTTTCTCATGAAAATACTTACGCCTACATTAAGTAACAGGCAATCCATTATTGCCACAACATTACGGAGTGCAGTAAAACGATCCATTTGCTACAAGCAAGGCGACGCAATCCACAGCGCACAAAGCTTTTTAATAGAGTGGCTAATTGTTTATTTAAACTACGGACTGGGTCTTAAAATAATAGAAAAAAATACTGAATACTTTGCTACTCACGCACGCAAGACTTAACGCGATCATAATTTCTAATACTTTGAATGTTTCAACTGTCAAAAACAAACTTTTTACACTAATATAAAATTAATATCCTCGCTTCCTTATCTCACGGACAGGATTATTAATTCCAGGTTATGTTGGTTTGTATTTAACGTATCGTTTTTCGTTGTTTAATTTCACCGTTATTTAGGCAATTTATTCGAGTAAGTACCCATAGATTACAAATACATATTAACACATTCAAAAATATTACGTCACGCAAAATATCATCATTTTGGACCCTCTTCCCCACTATGTAACGCTTCTTCCCCGTGTCTATAACGCACTGTCACGTTTTTTGACATGACCGGCCCCCCTTCATGACTGTGACGTCATTATGTAGTCCGCCATGATTCGACCAAACTCCCTAGCATGACCACCAAAACACGATATGATATGATATAGCGTTTTATCGACACCAACGGTTAATATTTTTAAAAATATGGTAGGTATGGTATGGTACGCCATGTTGAATTTTTATCGAAACACCGATCATAACATGAGACGTCACCGGCACGGCGATTTAACATGGCGGCTATATCTATCATATTTTTGCAGTTGGTTTCGATAAATCGCTACCTATATCATATTGTGTTTTGGTGATCATGCTAGGGGGGAAGGGGTCGACTACATATGACGTGACATCAATAACCTAAGGATGGTAGTTAGTAAATAATGTGATATTCTCTTGTCCCTAAAAAGAGTTAAATAAATAACAATCATTATTAAGAAGTTGGGTGGATCTGGGGCCTAGAGGACCCTGGGTCTGCAGTTTATAAACATATTGTAATCTAAGCAAATCAACGACGACAAATGCTTACACCTTCTTCTAGTTTTCGCACCGTGAGTATAAAAACAATCATTGCAATTACCCTGGCACATTAATAGGATTAGGCATTTGTAATCCATAGACGCGTTTGTAAATACGGGCCTTAGTTAGGGAACGCGTATTGACAAACTGGCCCACATCTCGGCGGCGGGATGGCGGCGCGGCGGCCTTGAGCGTCCCCCTCGCCCCTCAGCCTACAGGGGTAGGGCTGAGAAAAATAGGGGGGTAAATCCGGGACACATTAGATTAGATAATATAATATGCTAAAGAGGCTGAGAGCTAATTAATGTGTGTCAGAATGTGGCCATCGAAGTCACATGACTTATTGATTACTAATTTGGGATTTGATTACTTATTTCTAAGGTTATGGACCGTGCCGTGCCGTGTGACGACGGATCGCAAGGGACGACTTACTACTGTACCGCGAGACGGGCAGCAGCGTCTGCGAGCGAAATCTTATAAAAAAACTGCTCGATAGTATTGGCAATCCCGTCAATGAAAGTCATTGGGGGAGGCCTATGTTCAGCAGTGGACGTCCTATGGCTGAAATGATGATGATGATGAAGGTTAAGGACCAAGAAAGTAAAAACCAGTATTTCTTGTGATTTACATAAATTTGGAACCAATTTGGACTTTTCAGTGACAGGATTGGACAAAAATGAATATTTGTGGCCAATAAGAAACATACTTGTTTTTAAATAAGTTTTAAAATTACTGGGATTTAAAACTATCTGGGATGTAAAGGATTTAAAAAAAATATCAACAAAATATATCGCATCATAGAGGCACACAAGCATAGAACCGTATTTCAATTTTGCACAGAAATTAGGTGCACGACCTCTTAATTATTATTTGTTTTTCATATTAATGTTACTGACACCGGATCGAAACAGGATTTTGAATACATTTACATTACAGGATTAGGCCTCGGGTGTACAGTTTCCCCGTACATACTTTTATCATCATTATCGTTTCAGCCATAAGACGTACAATAAGATAAGATAAGATAAGATAAGACAAATTTATTTCTCTGTAAAAACTTAAACTTAGCATAAATACATGTAACTTAAGTAATTTAGTTTAATCTAATAATTATAAAGTTGGTACCTAAACTAAGCAATAGTTTTGCCTGTATCTTAGGTATCTATTAATACTCGTAAACGTAGGTTAGTGCTTATTCAACATTAAAATATTTACACAAAAACGATTACTAACAATGGTACACTGCTGAACCCAATGACATCCAGATTTGACGGTTAAAAGCGGCCTGCATCTAGCTTCCTACCGACCTTATTTACCAGGTCGTCTTACTTTGTGTGTCGGTGTTTCTTTGCGAGATCGAATCAGAAATGAGGAGATTCGTAAACGAACAAAAGTCGCTGATATACCCCGACGGATTAGCAAGCTAAAGTGGCAGTGGGTGGGGGTAGAACTGACGGCCGATGGGGCAGAAAGGTTCTAGAATGGAGGTCACGTACCGGCAAGCGCAGCGTTGGACATACTTACAGCCAGATGAAATGTTTTTTTGATGTTATAAAGTTATGCAACCATTCTGCCCAGAATGCCAATAGTGAAACAATTTTTTAAAATCTTTAATTCGAATTCTTGTATAGATTATAACAAACAATCCTAAATCCAAGTCCTAAAAACATCTTGCCTTAACAAGACAGGGTCGCAAATTCGCGAGTAGAAAGTTATAATTCATTTTGAAAAATCTTGCGCTCGACAACCCTACCCCACCCCTCCCCGTCAGCTTAAGGGATGACCTAAGATTTCTATGGCGGGAAATGGAGTCCTTGACTTAATTCCTTCGGGACGTTTACGACATTCTTTCTAGTTATGTCTTTGCTAGAATCACATTTATGACAAGCTTTGAGTGGCGAAATGACATTGAGAGTATTGGGACCTAAGTAATTAGAAAAATGTGATGTAAAATATCTATTGAGTAGATCGGATACAGGTTTTACATAATGATGGCTTTAATTTCCAATCCAAGCAATTAAATATGATTTTTATAAATAGTAGTACAGACAATATCACATACATCATCATCATCATCATTATAACAACCATCGGTCGTCCACTGCTGAGCATAGACTATAGAACCAATGACTTCTATCATTGGGGGGGATTGCCAATACTCACCAAGCTTGGCAGGCGGGTTGGTAAGCGCAGTTTTTTATAGAATTTCGCACGCACATGCTGCTGCCCGTCTCGTGCTACAGGAATTAGTCGCCTTTTACAACACGCCTCCTGTTGGCGGTAGGGAAGTTTATTCTTCACGGTCGTCCCCACACGGCACATATATTACTCTGATACTGAGTAGCTAAAGGACTTGTGTTATAGAAATCAGAAACAACGACAGTACCACAACACCCAGACCAGAGACAACAAAGAAAAGTTCGTCTGCATTGACCTGACTGGAAATCGAAACTGGGACCTCAGAAATGGTAACGCCAGCCAAGTCAGGTGTGCTCGCCTCTCGGCTGCGGAGGTCGAGGCTTTAACTTTTGGGGTTTTAGACCTCTTGAATTGAACACATTTTTTTTTATAATTACTTTTAAAAATTTCGTTTTAAAATTAATTGTTCTTTGATTCTACTGCTAAAATAATGAAACAATACATTTATTTAAAACATAATACAATATGCGACAGATATATCATACTAAATTGCATGACATCATTGTGTTAGACAACGGTTAGTTTGCCTAGGCCATTCCCCAGTCCCAGTACAACCAGACACAGACAATTTTTTAAATATAAATAATAAACTAACTTCTAACTACTCTAAGACACTATTGCATTGGGTTTGGGTTATCATAATTGAAAATAAATGTGCAAATAAATAATATTAAAAAATTAATTGAAATGTTAGTTTTTTGTATTGACATGATCTTAATCCAGGCTTAAACTGAAAATGCAAAACGCGAATGGTTTATAATATTAAAGTAGCAAATGCTTCACAAAGTTGCTAATAGATGGAGCTAGAAGTATATTCAATCGTTGCAAACATTTTCATCTGGTGTTTTTTTTACAATAATTTGTTTTCCTTTTTAAACACAATAAGCTAACAATTTAAAAGAACAAACAGTAATAAAAATATAACAGCTTCTAATCAACTAACAATTCTAAATATAAAAGTTATAAATATTTTTTAACATCAGCGGTTGCTGTCGCAATGAGTTCCTGCATCGCGGTATTAAAGTTTTTACGCGCGCCGAACTCAAATTCGCGTATTTTGCGTATTATCCCGGGTGGTCCATTTCTACACAGTAAGCCAGCCCATCGGGGAGCTGGTTCGAATCCCCGACGCCTAATGTGTCTCTTAACACTATGTCTTTCTGTAATGTGTTCGAAAAACCAACCCAAAATGTAAAAAAAAAAATCTGGCACTTGACCGTTTAGAGAAGTTCTCAACACCACTGTAGTAGAAACTAAGACCACTTTTTGAAAGAATACAGGTAATTTTTTATATGTAGTTCTCTATTATTATACAAATAACTGAATAAAATGACATATTTTGATTCTAATGCTTAATGCAACAACTTTTACTATGGGGCAAACATCGAAAACACAAAACGTTAATCTGTGACAGCTAATAATAAGTTAGCTAATAAACTAACATCATCAACAGCTGCATGTTCACTATTTATATTTACTGTAAGTAATGACGCCTTGATGAATGATTTTAATGACGCGGACGCCATGATGCTACTCGCAGTACTGCCGCGATCAAATATACAAGTAGCGCCATCTCTTAGTGGAGCGCGCAATCCTAGTTTCGCAGCGTTGAGAGCACTACCTACTAAGAATCGCCACACACCCGGTATACTTTCCACGACTTAAAAACAACTAAAACCCTTTTTGGCACATTTCTTTCTCTATGTACATAAAGTCACTGTGGTGTGTTTTTTAAAATAAATAAAATTTATTCTTATTCTTATTCTTAAAAAAGCTAAAAATAATATTTCCAACAATTATTGTTTAAATGTTTTCATGCGCATCGACTCAATCAAAATGACTATATCTGCTGCAGTGCAGGTACTTACACTGATTTCATCACCTAATGTAAATTTTTATAGAACCACCCCTAAAGTCATAAAAAAAAGAATCATTAAAATCGGTTCACATTTTGCGAAGATGTTGCATAATATACACACAAAAAAAAACAGCAGAATTAAGAAACTTCCTTTTTGAAGTCGTTTGAAAATATAATTATTTTACGTAAGTGTTATATCAAAATGCGTCGGTACTTATCGGCTTAGAACTACTGATGTCATAGTGACCTAAATGCGATTACAACGTTTTTATCTTTCTTCGTGATCTAATCTGTATTATTTTTAAAAACAGACGCCTGCGTGCAGGATTTGCGCTCTGAGAATTCCGCACAAAATTAACTATCTGTGGTAGCAGTGCCGTAACTAAAGCGGTGCCAGTGGTGGCACACCACAGACAGACCCCGGAGAGGTGCAGAAATGACTAGACCGGAACATGTTTGCCATGTTACGCGTGGGCGCAGTTATAGAAGTTACTTCTGCTTTTTACTTAAAGATTTAACTATTGTACTGACTTGTTTTAACTATTGTAGCAGTTCCTATATTTTATTGTAGGAAATGAAAACAAAAAAAAATTAATATGTGCCTCGCTACTAATGCAAAATTATCGTTTTTTTAAGAAATGTAATAAGCGACCTACCTTCTATCCTTTCATCATTCTAGGTCAACAAAAGTTACTCTATGATATTACCCTTTAGGTTTTGATAAGTAATGTAATGATCAGTGATCGGAGTAGGTAGATTGATTTGGGGTCAATGATCTCAAACATTGATGTTAATATGGGGGATTTATCTCCGGGATTCCTGAAGTTCTAGGTATTCTGAAAAAAAGGCATATCCATATTATGCTAGCACTATATCAAAGTACATCAAATCAATCTACCTACTCCGATCACTGGTAATGATCGTATCTTTTGATTTTGTTGATTGACAACTTAATTTTTGTGCACCTCTCAGAAAGACCTTAGTATTTAAAATATTTTTAACTAGATACCTCTATGAAAAAAACAGACAGACGGATTATAAAGAGATTCTTTAAGGATTTTGTTTTCTCCTTTTGTCGTACGGAATCCTAAAATACATTTATCTACTAAGATAATAACAAATGATTTACTAAACATTCTTTTGGTTAGTGTATTAATACCACATGTCACGTTTTTGCCGCATTTATTAATTTGCAAAATATGTAGGTACGTAACTTTGGTTAAATAAAGTCGGAAAATAACTTGAAATACTACTTGCTTTTAAGTATTTTAATTAATTAAATATCTTTATAAGTAAAATTTTAATTGGATGGTAAGTAGAAAGAACGTTAGCATGTTTTTTTAAAAATTAATTTCACCTTTTTTACATTATGTTTAGGACAGTGAATTTATTCGTGATTTTTCGAGCTCTGTAAATAAATATAAAATATGAAAATGATGACCTTTACGTATTTGCTACGACGCGCGTTACGCTTCTACGAGTCGTAGCCTTGTGGCCTAACGTAGCAGAAGTTACATTTAACTTTTCTACGAGAGAGGTAGCAAACTTGCTACGAGTCGTAGCATAGACAAATTGATTTCCATAATATTTGCTCGTAGCCTTGTGGTAGCGTACCTTCGTCAAAAGCTATATTATAAATAAGAACATCAACTGTCATGGTTTCCAAGTGAGGAGTTAAAATCCTTATATATTTCTGTTAAGAGGTATCAGACAATGAATTACGAGCGAGCCGAGAGACAAGCAAACTGGACTTGGTGTCGCTATCTCTGATTCCCGGTCAGTGAATGTAAAAAATAACTTTACTATATTATTTCGGGTCTGGGTGTTGTAGTACCGTCGTTGTTTCTATTTTTTGTAACACAAGTGCTTTGGCTACTTACCGTATGCCGTAATTTGTTTGCAGCATGCAGCAGCTACATTTAAAATTCTTTTATGTTGGCATTTTGCATGCTGCATGCCTGCTTGCGTGCTGCATGCCTGATTGCATGCTGCATGCCTTCTTGCATAATGCATACTTGCCTGCATGCTTCATGTTTGCAGCATGCAGCAGCTACATTAAAAGTTATTTTATTTTGGCTTTGTTTTTATATTAAATGATATTACAGAAATTTTTGTTATATCGGATAATTAATAAGTCGGAATTTTAAATAGTTCGATCTATTAAAAATCGGAATTATGAAATTAGGAATTAAAACGTTAGGTAAATTGAGATTTCCGAATTTTTTATATCGGCATAATGATAAATAGGAATTTTCATTTTCGGAGTTTTAAAGCGTTCGGAATTTTAAGATTCGGTAGTTTGAAATTCGTGATAGTAAAATTCGAAATCAAGTTTTTCGGATTTATGTAGTGTACCCCACATATACTTTTAATTAAATTCAAATAAAATAAAACTGATTTTGATAGATTAATACTTGCTTCATCATCATCATAATTTCAGCCATGGGACGGCCACTGCGGAACATAGGCTTCCCCTAATAACTTTCATCCGGGGGGATTGCCAACTCGCCATGCTTGGCAGGTGGGTTGGCGAGCGCAGTTTTCATAACATTTCGCACACAGACGCTGCTGCCTGTCTCGTGCTACAATAATTAGTCGCCTCTTACGACACGCCTCCTATTGGCAGTGGGGAAGTGCAATCTTTACGGCTGTCCCTAAACTTGCCTAAATACTTGAAATTTTTAAATACAGGAAAGTAGAGTTAATTCCCTTTCTATACCTGCCCCCCTAGCATGACAACTAAAAACACGATATGATATGATACGATATATCGACGCCAACTGTAAAAATATGATTGATATAGCCGCCATTTTGAATTTTTATCGAAACAGCCATCATAATATGTGACGTCACCGGCACGGAGATTCAACATGGCGGCTATATCTATCATATTTTTACAGTTGGTGTCGATATATCGCTATATCATATCATATCATATCGTGTATTAGTGCTCATGCTAGGCAGGCTTGACCTCGTAAAATTGACCCTTTAGGGGAAAGAACCAGGACGCCTTCGAAAATTGGGGTACCCTTGTCAGAGTGCCGGCAGCGTTATTGAAATAGTAATTGCTGTCGGCGACCGACAGAAATAAATACACAACCTAATTATTGCTAGCTAGTATCAGCATTATATTAATAAATTAATATTGGACAACATCACATACATTGATCTGATCCTATGATAAGTAGCCAAAGCACTTGTGTTACTGAAATCAGAAACAACGACGGACGGACATAGACCCGAGACAATATAGAAAAGTTATTTTTCCACATTAACCAACCGGTAATCGAACCCGGGACCTCAGAGATAGCGACACCAAGTCCAGTATGCTGACTGCTCGGCTACGAAGGTCGAATAAATATTAGCCAGACAAACACACACAAGTTGTCATGGTTAAGTAAGAAATTAACATCTTTTTCAACCGACTTCAAAAAAGGAGGAGAGGAGGAGTTTTTTTTTTTGTATGTATGTTACGGGTTTACTCCGCCAATTATGAATCGATTTTAATGATTCTTTTTTTGTTTGGTAGATCATACTTCAGAAGTGGTCCCATATAAATTTTATCGAAATTGATTTAGAACTTTTTGAGAAAATCAACAAATATATACCCAGATAATATTTTGGTTGTGGTTCTTGTTACCTATCTTCGACAAATATGAGCCGATTTTGATGATTTTTGTTTTATTGAATAGCTTATAATTCAAAGATGCTATGATAAAAGTTTGCAAAATAAAAATCACCCCTAAGGGTTGGAAAATAGGGGATGAAATCGGTGTTCAACAGTCAGATTAGGATTTATCACTAATAAACAAAATAAAAACCGACTTCAAAAAACTAAAACGCTAAAAATAATCTTAACACTTAAGTACCTAATCAGTTACTTTTGGAGTCGGTGCAAACGAAAACATTGGTCTCTCATTGACTGGCACCGACTCCAAAAGTAACTGATTAGGTACTTAAGTGTTAAGATTATTTTTAGCGTTTTAGTTTTTTGAAGTCGGTTTTTATTATTTTTATAAAATTAACTTATTTCATCCATTTTAGTGATAAATCCTAATCAAAACAAATCTTACGAGTGCAAACATAATTTAACTGCTGAATACCGATTTCATTTCCTATTTTTCCACCCTTAGGGGTGATTTTTTTTCCAAAAATGTTTTATTATAGTATCTTTGAAGTATAAGCTATTCATTAAAAAAAGAATAATCAAAATCGGTCCACATTTGGCAGAGATATAGGTAAGATAGATACTAAAATCAGTTGGCGTGGTACGGAGTTTATGCAATGTTTGATGATTTTCTTATAGATCCCATCATCAGAATTTAACCAAATTTATATGGGACCATTCTGAAAGTATTACCTTTTAAACAAAAAAATAATTATCGAAATCGGTCAACGCAGTAACGAATGATCGCTGAACATACATAAAAAAAATTAAAAAAAAAAAGATACCGACGAATTGAGAACCTCCTCCTTTTTGAAGTCGGTTGAAAATAGATGAAAAAGTAAATTTTATAAAAAAAGTTAAAACCGACTTTAAAATACTAAAATGCTAAAAATAATCCTAACACTTAAGTACCTAATCAGTTACTTTTGGAGTCGGTGCCAGCCGATGAGAGATTCAATGTTTTTGTTTGCACCGACTCCAAAAGTAGCTGATTAGGTACTTAAGTGTTAGGATTATTTTTAGAATTTTAGTGTTTTGAAGTCGGTTTTATTTTTTTTTATAAAATTTATTATAACGAAACATTTAGACCCGAAACAATTTAGATAATATCGTTTTCTTAATTGACACGAACAGGGAATGGAACCCGGGACCAGTGCTGCCAGATCCGATTTTTAAAAAATCCGTAGGGTGACTTTTAAAAATCCGTAGAAATCCGAAGATAGCTTAAACAACAATCCATAGATGTAAAGACTTAATTTTAAAACTAAATCTGACTATTTAGAGGTGGATTGGCCATTATCCTAATTCCTTGTCGGTAAAAAAAAACAGCCGTGTTCTGTATACAAACGAACCATTTTTTCAGCAATTTATAACCCCCACCCAACAACTTTAAAACTATTTATTCTACTATCATTTTAAATGTTTTATTCCACTTTTTAATAACTCTCATTTGGGCTGAAACTTCGGAAAAATCTATTCGAAACAAAGGGAAACGTGTTGCGTCAAAACCCGCGTGATTTATAAAACCCGTAGATAAGACCAAAAGTCCGTAGACACACGGACCTGAGGCCCAATTCCCGTAATTTGACAGTAGTCGAAATCCGGTGTCGATCCGCTCCCAGTAACATTACGATCACAAACGGTATTCTCGTAAACCCAAAAAATGCAATTATAGTTCGTAATGCGACTGAAAATGAAAGAAACTAAAGTTAGATTTTTTTTGCTCAATTTTCAGACGTATTATGATAGTTTTGATAATTTTACGTCAAATTTAAAGTTTACGATAATGCCGTTTGTGATCGTAATGTTACTGGGAGCGGATCGACACCGGATTGCGACTATAGCCAAATTACGGGAATTGGGCCTCTGTAGGTAACGCTGCCTGGGACCCTTTGCGTTCAAGGTTGAATAATTCCAGCTATTTCGTAGCTCCATTAGGTCGTTAAGTCAAATATGTCACAACCTGTCAATAGGTACGATAGCATTTTCCTTCACAATCGTTAGTGCACAGGGTAGCGGAGCGTAGCGTGTCATTCCTGTTCTGTGGGTTAGTGGCTAGGGCTACACAAAAGCAAGTTCAGTGATGCCAGATTGGGTATTTTTCACGCAATTCTGGGTAAAATATTTGATCCTGGAGAAATTTTGGAGAAATCAAATTTTTGGAGAAATGTTTGGAGAAAAAAATATACTATGGAGAATTTTGGGGAACTATAAATTTAGTATCTTTGAATAGTGTCAAAGTATTTTTTATAATTAATTATTTGTAATTTTATAGTGGCCAAACATTTTATATAGATCAGCCGATCAGCTGTTGTAAGTTATAGGTATAGGAATAAACATTACCCTTTTTTTTATTTCGATGTTTTTCCAAAACTTATTGTTTTAATAATGAGCAGTAGAATCACTTCCTAAAAGAAAGTATTATCTAATAAAAAAGGGACCTTATCTTTAGGCCTTCTACACATAAACCTGTTTTATTTGTCAGACAAGCAATTAAGTTTGAAATTGTTATTTCAAGCGGTTCAAAACTAGTTTTTTAAACACGATAATTTGAACTATGTTTTTTTTTCGTAACAACTGACTACTAGTGAAAATACGCCGTTAGACCACGGGCAAAAAACTAATCTGGGCCTTTGGGTAAACTAAGGAAAATAGTATAATTTCAAACTTGGGGAGAAATAGAAAATCATTTCTGGCAACCCTGGTCTGGTTCTGTGTATTTGAAAATCGTCTAACCAAACACGGGGTCCGTGGTCTTTAGTCTTTTAAAAGATAATAAAATAATATACAGTGCCCCTGTAAACTATTTTATATAATCACTAGCGGCTTCTCTCGCGTGGAATATGGTTTGTCACACCCGATTTAACTCGCTTAGGAGATGGAATAAAAATAGTAGCCTGCCCCCATGTCCTTTCCTACGGTTCAAGCTTTTTCCATACAAAAATTCATCAAAATCGGTTCAGCTTTCACTACAAAAAAAAGTAGCCTATATCCTTTCCTAAGCTCTAGTTTATCTCTGTACCAAAATTCAAATCGGTTCTGTAGTTCAGGCGTAAAAAAAATCACATTTTTTGTCACAGTTTAGTTTTTATCTGCTGTTCCTACGTGATAACACAGGCCGTTGAGTTTACAAATAAAATTAATAAAAACAATTTCTTGTTGCAGGTTTCGCCGAGCGAGCGAGACAGACGATCGCGCCTTTCCTAAAACGCCTTATATGGAGGGGGACGGGCGCACGCTACGAGCACCGTCTCGATCCAAATCACACAAGCATCTCGAATGTAGGTAATAGTGTTGGATTGGTGGCAGACTGTTGAACTATTGGGTGCTCTAGCATACTTGCCTTTGGTTATGTGCGCGGCGTAGGCCGGTGGCGTGCGAGTGTTTCGGAGTGCGAACTGTGATGCGGCGGTACAGGAGGTGCAATCAAGGGCTACTAGTGAAGCCTTTCGTGCTGGTCTGACGAATCCGTTAGGGTAAGTGGTTTTTGATTACCTGTCTTTAGGGTACCGTACGCGAAGGGTACCAACGGGTTGTTGCTTGACTTATGCTCTCTGACTATCTGTTTTTCTTAACTTTACAGTACCTAAGGGCACTTTTAAAGATACAGTCAACATCAAAAGTAGTTTAGTGTATTCATTTCCCAAAAGAATCTCATTGCAAAACATATCACAACAGTCTGACAAAATTAATACAAAAATTCAAATAAAGAAGTCAGGTTATTGTGACGTTTAAAAGAGAGTACTATTGAAAATTAGTTTTTGATCAGCTACTTTTGAAGCTGACTGTACAGCCAAATGTTTAAGTGAGTGTAAGGAATTTAAATGTTGTTGCTATGTAAATAAAGTTCAAACTCAGTAAATAAACACAACCGCGCGTCTACGGCGCGGCGGCCGCCCGGCCGCAAGAAAGTTTTCGCATCGTCTGACCGCAGCCTAAGAGGTAGCTGAATGCTGGTTGAAATGTTCAATATGTGTTAGTGAGGCGGATAATCTTAAACAACCCTTTTTTTACGTCTGGAAAATGCTATTTTGCATAGGGACTCCGACTCTCAGAGAGCCGCATACCCACAAAAAAACAGACGGTTTCCTCCGGTGCCATTAAGTGAGTTGGAACTGCGGGTTATCGCCCCAGGCAAGCCCTGGGCATTCGCCAGCAGTTCCATCTTAAACAACCCTGGAACAACCCTAGCACTAAGTTACCCCCCAGGCACTTTCTGAGCAATTTGTTTGCTCTGAAAGAAATAGACAATGCAGATGTAGTCTAACATCGCAGAACCGATGAACGGTGGAGTAAACGGGTTCTCGGATGAAGACCACGCCTTGGCAAACGTACCGTAGGACGTCCCCCAGCTCGATGGACCGACGAGCTTAGGAAGATGGCTGGCAGTGGCTGGATGAAAAAGACGAGACATCGTGTTCTTTGGCGCTCTTTACGGGGAGGCTTACGTCCGGCAGTGGACTGCAATAGGCTGACATGATATTGTAGTCTTAGCCCAAAAACCTCTTCAAATAGACTTAACAGAATTGCTCGACTACCAGATAAAGACCTAATGGAAAACATCAAGACATAGGCAAACTATGAGTTGTCCCAACTGCTTGCCTGATTATAATAATCCATCAATAATCAATAATAAAAAATTAAGGGGTCTCCCATGGAGGTTCCTATCTGTTATTATTTTCGCTTTTTGTTTTAGCTCTATCGAAGAAATCGGTTAAACAAGTATCAATCAAACCTGATGTGATAACAGTGAACTAAAGAAACCATCAGTACGCGAGTCCGACTAGCTCTTGACCGGTTTTTACATAGTTTATTACCTTATGGTCCACTATTTATGCTGTGGGCACACATAGCAAACATTCACCAAATTGCAAACGCATCCAGTAATATCAACAAGGTAAATTCACTCATGTGGTCATGGTAATAAAATGCGATTTAATTTAACAGGGTCGGTACTTGAATCATTCGCGGTATCTAACAGTGTAGCCAGCCACAGCATAAACAACTAACCTACGAGTTATTCATCATGCAAACACACCTTACACGGCTGAATATAAAACAGAATAAGCAGAATTTATTCTCTTGCTAAACGATAGAACAGAGCTCACGATCCATCTCTGTCGGTCTATATCCCCGCTCGGGGGTTGGAAAGTGACAGATATACGTATATCAAGTGCGGTCTTCATCAATCGTGTCTTGTCAATTCTAAGATAATTTCCTACTTATCTTAGGGTGAGGATAACTTTCACCCGAAGATATCTTGTTGTACCAATCGATTAATTTCAGTGTAGGAACCACGGAGCGTAGCGTGTCATTCCTGTTCTGTGGTAGGAACTCAGTGAATATAACCTTCTCTTACATAGTGGGGGGCGATTATAAGATATTAATGAAATCATTCGATTATAAATGAATATGTCTCGTGATATCTTAATAAAACTTAATAAAAAAAATGAAAGAAACCATTTTTTTTTGCCCGTCTGACCCACTGCTGGACAAAATTCTCCTCCAAATTATAAAGCAATTTGATCGAATTTGTTACTTTTGTCGCTAAGTGAGACTATACAAATTAGCGTGACCACAAAAATCAAAATAGAGTATACTACTCAACGAGAAACCATTTTCTAAATTGACCCGAACTGGTTATCAAACCTGGGAACCATTGCGTTCCAGGCGACCAATCGAGTCGGGTCAAAAAGTATTTAATAGAGTATTAATGTAGGTACCTTGGGGAGGCCTATGTTATCTTTATAATATAAAACAAGGTCGGGTTAGTTACACCATTGATAAATCAAGAACTGCTGGACTAATGTTTATGATCTTTGGTTTATTCAATTTTTTTTCCATACTTACATAGTTCATTTAATGTTAAATCTCGTAAGAAGAATAGCTAAAACACCTACAAAACTGTGCGAATATTAACAACCGCTATTCTAACTAAAGGTGGGTCATTCGGCGGAGATCTATAACTCCAACAGAATACGTTACCCTTGAACATTGCCAAACATTTCAAAACTGGCAACACGTTCAGAATTAGCACGCGTGTGCGCGACACAAACAAATTCGAGTTTTATCGTAAAGCGATGACTTTCAGAAGCGGGCGAAGGCGTAAATCAATAAACGCCAAACAATAAATGCTCGTGAGGCGGGGAGAAGGAGGTTATGTATAATCGAAAATAAGTTAAGTAAGGCATTGGCATGGCCGAGACAGTTTAAACCAGCCACTCACTAGAGAGCCTGTTATTAGGTACGAATAGCGTTTTTGGGAACCGGGGTCGGATATACCCGGGTAAAAATTTTTTGGACCCGGGTAATATTTGACGAAAAATCCGGGTACCCAGGTATTTTACTTTTCTACGTTTTAATAGATAGATGAGATAATAGCTAAGTTTTGAATACCATTTTATTGAAACTTTCGTTACATGTTATCGTTTTATATTTTATCACTGTTTGATAAAAAAAAATGGGACCACCTCGGGAGTATTATACCCATTCAAACAAAAAATAAATTTTGTAATTAGCTTAAAATTAAAGAAAATATCGGTAACCATAAAATAAATACATACTTCTCATTATTACAATTATTAAACAAATTCACGTAACTTGTAAACATATTTTTATTTTAATGATATGGCCAAACGTGGATTGACATTTCATCTAATGTTGTCGTTTAAACGATATGGTCAGTTTTAGTAGTCATAAAATACCACCATTTTATGAAATGATCAGTCACATCATGAAATGACCAATTTTAGGATCTGACCAAGACATAATATGCCAGGCAAGAAAGTTATAAGTAGTTGAACTGAGCGCGGACTCGGTGTGACGCGCGAAGAACACCTGTTTTGCTCCGGTTTTTATCGGCAAGATATTATTTAAAAAAATACTTTTAATCATACTTAATATTTTTACCTGTATTTGTATAGGTAAATAAATAAAGAATCATCTTAGTTTTATTCTGAAGCTGTAGTGTACATAGATTAGGATTTATGAGTGTGTGACCGCCTAAAACAGCCTTCGAAGAACTACTCGCAAGTTAATGGTAAACCCATTACCTTCTTAGACACTAGTCAACCATCGCGTGAAGATATTTTCCTTTACCGTAAGGCAGCGATATCTTTCAAAAGCCGTGCTATCATTAATTTTCAGCGTAGGTATACCCCACCAAAAGCATTCGCTTGTCTCTTAAATACAAGTTACTATTTCCTTCAGCCTTTTAGCATTAGGTCCAAACTTCTCTGCTACATTTAGCGGGTACAATGGACCAAAAAATGTTTTAGATTTTCCTTAAACATTTAGAAATAAGGTTCAATGTCCTTTGGTACAACAACTAAAGTACAATGTACCTTACTGCGGAACTTTTATGAAAGTCACCGGCGCGGCGTCACCACCGCACGCATTTTTGGGTCGTACCCGAATAAATACGGTATTTTAGAGGTACACCAAGTTTATTTCGTTACGAAAAAATGGCTGACGAACAGCTATTTCTTGAGGAGTATAATTGGCTAACTTTAGTCTTTATAGAGGCAGGGAATAGTAGTAAAGCTATATATACATTTATCACGACACCATGAAATCAATCAGCATACTACATAATTATCTAGGTTCTATTCGACAGAATACTAAAAACTATTAAGATTGAGTTAGGTACTTAATCAGTTACGCCTGTAGCCTTAGGTAATTGTATAGTATCAATTCAAGGCAAGAATAGGAGCTTGTTAACCTAGACATTTTCTTTTTATGCACTTAAATTAACAATTAAAAGTTATAATTTATGTACGGCATTTTGTATCGCTCTGTTTAGGACATCCCTCGGGCAGGTGTAGGCAGGGCCGTCTTAACATTTCCCGGGGCCCAGGGGCACACAAGAATTTGGGGGCTGTATTGCAAAGTAAAGGTCGCAGGAAGACGCTGGATGCAGGCCGCTTCCAACCGGCCAATCTGGAAGTCAATGGGGGAGGCCTATGTTCAGCAGTGGACGTCCTATGGCTGAAATGATGATGATGATGATGATGATTGCAAAGTAAAAATGAAGTACCTACTGTTGGTATGAATTCCAAAAAATAATTTCATATCTCCGTTAGAAGTATAGTTTATTTTCCTTTTTTTTCTAGGTTTTGACCCTTTTCTTTCTTTTCAGCTAACAGTGTTTCTTTAGAGAAAGTTTTTACTTATTTTTTAATAGGTTATAGAACAATTTGTCGAGTCATAAAATAAGCAAGTATTTATAAACAACAAAATAAAAATAAAAGTCTGTAAACATTTGATCGTTTTTTATTCGCATTATTCAGATAACAACCAATTATGTAGTTCGTTAAATCAATCGATTAGTCTTTCGTCCGTCTATTAAAATTAATTATAGGGAAAAAGGGCTGAAATAATTTTTAACAACAAAAGTGTGACGGAAAAATAAATTAACTACACTTTGTAAGAATCAAGTAAATTAAGAAAGCACCGCAGCGTGTCGCCACAGTCGCCGGCGGGCTAACGAACTTGGAAGCCATATTGGATTTGCCGAGCGCGCCAAATTATTACTACGCGGGATTATAGCAGGAAAATTACCAAGATAATCCATTTAGGATCGTAGAAAAATGCAAATTTTTTATTTCTTATCTGAGGAAACAGTGCTTTCCATGTATCATTGTTCAGATTCCCAAAAAATAACTACTTAAATAACACTATTTCACTGTATTTCTTTAGTCTACTTACATACTTGACCTTCGTAGCCGAGAGGCGAGTATACCGGACTTGGTGTCGCTATCTCTGAGGTCCCGGGTTCGATTTCCGGTCGGTCAATGTAGAAAAATAACTTTTCTATATTGTCTCGGGTCTGGGTGTTGTGGTACCGTCGTTGTTTCTGATTTCTGTAACACAAGTGCTTAAGCTACTTATCACAGGATCAGAGCAATGTATGTGATGTTGTCCAATGATGTTGTTGTTGTGATGTCGTCCAATATACTACGTATAAGTAGTACTTACTACTTTGCTTGTCTTCAAGATCTATGCTTCAAGACCATTACCGTTCGTATACGTTCAGTGTTAAAAGTACAGTGTTGGTAATTATTAATTTTATTATTTACTTACATTTAAGTAACTTTCTAGCAAACACTTGCTGAGACCAACCGAAAAATTTATAGTAAATGTGTAGTAGGTAGGTACTAGGTAGTGCCAATTTTTCAGCGACCACTCAGAATCAGTAACTAAATCGATCTACGTAAAAACAAACACTTTTTTTTTTCATTTTTAATTCTTCCATTCTGCATTTGAAAAATATAAATACGTAGAAAATTTACGATTACTCGATTAAATTGCACCGTATGTGCACTGCATGAGGTTGCTTGTTGGAGCGGCGACTGCGTATGCCTGTGATCTCTGATGAATGACGGCACATCCCGCGTTTTCTTTTTTTGGAAACTTTTAAGTATATTTTACTCCAGAAATAGGACGACTGAAATTAATTACGATAAATTAATATTTTAATATTGTTCTATAGACCTTATTTATAAAATTTGGCACTACCTTGAAATGTAACCCTGTATTTAGGTCACCCTTCAAATGCAAAACCAAATGATTCAATTTTTTCAATGAAAACCTAAAAATTCGCTGTTGCAAAAAACATGTTTAACAAATACGAGTATATCCTCTGCACCTGCACTTTATTTTTCAAAGAGTCGCGATGTTGCTCGTAAGACATCTTATATATAAAATTCTCGTGTCACAATGTTCGTTCCCGTACTCCACCGAAACGGCTTGACCGATTCTCATGAAATTTTGTGAGCATATTGAGTAGGTCTGAGAATCGGCCAACATCTATTTTTCATACCCCTAAAGACTACGCAGACGAAGTCGCGGGCAACAGCTAGTAATATATATTATTTAAGCGCCACAGCCTAAAGCAGCAGTATTTCAAGTCTAGATTCAGCAATAACAGCTCTCAGTACTAAAATAACGGTAATTGCGACTCGCTTCTACAACTATTTACCTATGTGGCTCAGTACAGTCACGAGATAAATTGCTTTATATAAAATAATATTATTTCCAGACTCATAATTTTCAATTTTTACTATACTTGCTACCATAAAAGCCAAGGAAACGGAGATATTTTATCTCGTAAAATAAGTCTAATTACGTTTTACGGTACACGGTGGTTATTAAGGCACATGTAAGTTACATGGCAATAATAAGCGGGCTGGCTCGGAAAGATTTTTTTAAATGACATGTAAAAATAATACATAGGTTAAATATATACAGGGTGTAACGAAAAGGTGAAATAAAACTTTAAGGGGTTATTCTACGGCTAAATTACATCAACTTTTTCTATGGGACCAACATCGAAATCTCAAAAAAAAAAATTGACGTTTCCATACAAACTGATGCCAGCTGGTCGCGTTTTAGTATGGGAAAGTGTTTTTTTTTTTTGCGAATTCGATGTTGGTCCCATAGAAAAAGTTGATGTAATTTAGCCGTAGATTAACCCCTTAAAGTTTTATTTCACCTCTTCGTTACACTCTGTATAAACATCAACTTTATAAAAGAAATGAAGAAATTAAATAAGTTTTGCACTTTCTTGCAAATACTCGGTGTTTTAATTTGTAAATAAGCATTCCGAGCGGATCAAAACTTTTAAGATTTCTGCGCATTTCAGGATTACCTAGTGTTTTGTTAAGTCTGAAAACAGTGTCGGCTGAGCTCTCGCGTTGAATCAAGGGGTTAGGAAAATCTTTATTAACGATAGCTATTAGTTTGAACTCTACTCCTTTGAATATACCTATTGTCTAAATGTAACTCGTCTAAAATATTTTGGAGCAGGCAACAAAATACCTCTAGCTAAATTACTATTTTTTATTTTATTAAATTTAATTGCACCACTAACGGCTTTTAGCCACAGCGTTGAGGCTTAAACTTAAAAACCATTGCTCCATAAATTAGTTAATTTTAAGCAATCATTTCTGGTAGGTTTGTTTTACTATTAAGAGATCATGAATTGTACAAATAAAGTTTTCGTTATCGTGTATGATATGAGTATTAAAAATCGTTTTAATTATAAGAACATTTACATGCTGTTCTTACATAAACAAAAGTTCACTTGATATTACGTAGAGAGAAACGTAAACGTAAACTTGTCTCTCTTTGTTGTCTGTCCAATCTGAAAACCAGAGTGCCCGTATATCGGTTCGTATTAAAAGTTTTATTTATTCAGACCACTTTTCGTAGTGGCTGTACCTAATAGAAGTAGTTAAGCAGTAGGCTTACCGGTACTATTAAATATTTTGTGTCCACGGGCGCCCACAGATGTAAATTAAATTAAATGTTTTTCACAATCATACTTATTATCTAGCCCAAAACTAAGTAAAGCTTGTACTCTACGGCGACTAGATAACGGATAAACCTACATAAATGCTTTTAGAAACATGCATGACTTAGGTACAAATGCTCGTGCTCTTTATACAAACATTTGCCCTATGAGGGATTCGAACCCATAACCGCTGCTTTTGTAGTCCGGAGCGCGGACCACTACACCAGACGGTCATCCATATAGGGGCACCAAGTACCAAATTGCAGACGCTGACTAAACTGGAGACCACGGAGATCGGAAGGCTGTTTACCTTGTGAGACGGTTGCGGCTAGCGTTACTCCTACCGTGATCCACCCACTGAGGAGGCAGAGGACCTTGAACTTTTTGATTCAAGATCTTTGAAATTGCTGTAGCACCGTCGGGAAACAGAGACAACACGCCTTAGGAAAACAGAGATGAGAGGAGAGAAGAGGACCTGTGTTTCCATACAAACGATAATCAAAACGGATTCTTTTCGTGTCAACTCGGACAGTTATTTGTATAAAAACACAGCTGATCGCTTTATTTCTTAGCTTTGGGAAAACCCCGCTTACCCTTAAACAAAGATGGTAGCCTCAAGGTCAAAGACTTGAGATGTGTTGGAAATGTATTTTCACAAATGACAAGCCAAGCGGACTACAGCGAACTTTGTTTTAAGTTTTGCTATCTTGGCGTCTTTTTTGGATAAGATTTGGTAAAAACTTGGCAAAAACCGGACAACAAGTCAGAAACAGACAATCAATAACAAGAGACCTTAAGAATTGGACTGTTCACGAGTGAGATAGGGGACATAGCGTGGACTAAACCTGCTGCACTTACTTTAATTGTGACCCGCACGAGTCCAGTTTATTCAATTTTTATCGTGTCACGAATGCAAGACGGATGCAGTTGTAGGTACTTTGCTTTTGATTGCAGTTTTGATTTTATATTCTGCTTGTTTTACTATCTTTAGATTGTAAAGTCTTATTCTTGACGACCTCTATAGCCGAGAGGCGAAAAAACCGGACTTGGTGTCGCTATCTCTGAGGTCCCGGGTTCGATTCCAGGTACGTCAATGTAGAAAAATAACTTTTCTGTATTGTCTCGGGTCTGGGTGTTGTGGTACCGTCGTTGTTTCTGATTTCTGTAACAAAAGTGCTTAGGCTACTTATTGTAGGATCAGATCAATGCATGTGTTGTTGTCCAATATTAATTTATTCTGTTTGTTTTTGCATTATTGCGACATTTTATTAGTACAATGTTCAATACTGTGTGTTTTTTTTGCCCTATTTTTTAGCAACATTTGAACGGCGAAGTTATGAAAATTCTAGTTGTAATTGTTGAGTTAAACCTAAAGACGTAAGTATAAGTACTCTAAAATATTAAAATTGCGATCTAGGGCGTACCTTTCCTTGTTTATACACGAATTAAAAAAAAAAAGTAAGGTGATATCAGTGTAAAGTTTGTCTTTTTAAACGCATTTCGTTTTTTTTTTAAAACAATCATTTTTTCATTTGGTTGACTTGCTTTCAAGTCATCTAGGGTCGGTATAATATTATGTTTTGCTCATAATGCTAGACCTATCGTCATTAAGCATTCCCTTCAATCATATCATCCTTCACACAATCTCACTCACCTGAACTCACCTCTACTACTAAAGATGACGACCTACGGTATTATTTCTACAAATATTCGTTCTAATTACTATTTGCGTCACGTTACTATAAACTATCGATTAGCTAAAATCATTTACGTAATGCAAAAAAACGTAGCAAATATTTTTCAGTTCGCACAAACTTTATATCCCCTAAAGTGGGGAGTTCTGTCGGAGCGTCGTACAATAGACCCAGTTGGTACAATAGGAACGCTGCCTTTGCCGCGTTTGAGGCTAGGAAAAAGGCTGACGTCATTGTTATCTGGGGCTAACACGAGGTTGGGTGTACTGGCAGTTTTATGCTGTGGCTTAGACCTATTTCATAAATCAACCTTCATACATCCAGTTTAACTTGAACATATATTAAAACATCATTCTGTGTTTCTCAAACTGTAAACGAGGAATAGAAAGACTATGGGGCCTTAGTAACCTACGGATAAAATTAGTTACTTAATTACACAAAAAATCTAGATTTCTATATAAATAAATAAATATGCGCCAAACAATACACCAATTGTCATGGTATCAAAGTAAGGAATTATACCGAACTAATTAGGTTAGAAGTGGCCTGCATCCAGTATCTTCCTGCGACCCTTACCAGGTCGTCTGACCACAAATCATTTATCTGACGACCTCCGTAGCCGAGAGGCGAGCATACCGAACTTGATGTCGCTATCTCTGAGGTTCCGGGTTCGATTCCCGGTCGGGTCAATGTAGAAAAATAACTTTTCTAAATTGCCTCGGGTCTGGGTGTTGGTACCGTCGTTGTTTCTGATTTCAGTAGCACAAGTGCTTTGGCTACTTGACACAGGATCAGAGCAATGTATGTGATGTTGTCCAATATTTATATTTCTATTTATCTATTAAATATTTAGGATACGGAACTTAAGTCTCTTTTAAAAGATTGCTCAATACTTGACATTGTCCTTGACATCGCTCAGAAGCTTATTGTACAGTTTTCCTCGTTTAATTATAATAGTTCGTTTTATCTTCTTTTGTTCGTAGGTACAGTCGGTAGCATTAGGTTGTTCCTGTTGTATAGTGAGTGTGTGTTCTATTGATTTATGTCCACTTGTGAGTGTATTTCTTTATAATTATCTTTCGTATTCTATACAGTTCAGCCTAGGAGGGCTGAGCTGAGCTGCGTGAGCACCAAAACACGATATGATATAGCGATTTATCGACACCAACTGTATTTTTTTTAAATATGATAGATATAGCCACCATTTTGAATTTTTATCGAAACAGCGATCATAACATGTGACGTCATTGGCACGGCAATTCAACATGGAGGCTATATTCTATCATATTTTTACAGTTGGTGTCGATAAATCGCTATATCATATCGTGTTTAGTGGTTATGCTAGGGTTGTTTATCTATCTATCTGTGTAATACTTACTCGTATCTTTTCGCAAACTGAGCATAGCTTGTATTGTGATCTGTGATGAGTAGGTTAGATTTTATATATGTAATATCTTGCTCTGAGGCTTATACATGGAGCACAACCCTATAAAGTATGTAAGTATATGAAATGTCATATGATTTGTTTGACAAAATTTTCCACCATTTTTTAATCTGTATCTGTGCTGTTTTTGTATGGGCGAGCGTTGACAGGTGTTGTCATTTCATACTAAATGTAAGTGAAAAATCACTTACTAGTTTCGGAGAAAGATGGTATGTATTGCTGCTCTATAGGGTAGGTACTCGATGGGCCTATACAAAAAATAATAGGACTGCTAAAACTTACACTATGTACCAAAAAGTTTACCATTTCTCTCTTGGTGTGTAAAAGGGCAAATAAATAGTATTTTGTACAGCACTGCTTGTACACTGGTTATTTTGTGATAAGTTTACTGCCTCTCCGCGCTGAAAGAAAAATAGAAAAGTGATTTGATTTTTTTATATAACAGTATATTTAGGTTAGGTACCTACGAGAAAAACTCTTTTACTGCTGCTGTAGCGATATTAATTAAAATAAATTAATTAAGATTTTTAATCAGTCTCTTGACTCTTCACTTCTTCATGACTCTTCTATTCAGAGGCATTTTCTTGTTAATAGAAATAGGTAAGTACTAACTAATAAAAAATCAAATACTTACACCTTTAAATTTTATTAATTAATGGACTTACTTTTGGATTCCTATTTCTTTTTAAGTAAGTTACATGAGAGGCAGAAGACTACATAAAATAATATATACACATATCAGTTTCATTTCAGCTATTCTGCCTTATGTTCTGCCCATTCTGCCTAAGAAAAAGAACATGTTTTTCAATCACTTAGCACCTACTTAGAATATAGAATAGCTATAATTTATAAACCCCTTTGGTAAAATTAAACTGATAGAATCGTTGCGTGTCTTACAGTTTGTTGGTTGTTCAATCCATCTTACATCCATTAATTAGATACAACACCCCAATTATCGTCTATTTGCCGTCAAGAACAGTTTTTCACAAGAAAATCGTCGTCAAAGCCATTATCAAAACGAATAATATCTTTGAATTCTCCCGCCCCAACTCCGCCGCCCTGTTTTATAGGAATTTGCGCTAAAATACCTGCGCACAGCGTCGCTATTTCATTGTGCGATACGTTTCTTGTGACCTTTTGTCGTGGTCTAATTTCGATTTAAAAAGTTTTTGTTAAGCGCCTAAAGCGCTTTAGGGTAGGGTGCATGCGTCGTGTCTAAGGGGCGCGGATGCTTCAGCGCTGAAAGAACGCGGCGCGGATCGATGGAGCGAGTGCGCGCGCCGCGTGACGTCATCGTCGCCGGGCGGGCCGTTCGGCTTTCAAACGCGATCACTTGATATGAAGAATGGAGAAATTATTATTTATAAATACATCTATCACGAAAAAATGTATCGGAAAAATTCTAGGATGTTTTCGGACATGTTTTCAGAATTGCGATACTGATAAGAGGAGAAAGACAAAATGCAAACACTATCTACCTACAGCAAAAGGCTTACTACTGGCAAAATTTTATTAGCCTACCAGTGATGATAATTCCTCATTTTACTAATTATTACAATTAATCTTGCTGTATCAGATTATAACAAAAATGGATTTATATTACGACGGGATAGTACCATTTTAATGGCCTTCCTATTAAATTTGTAGAGTACTGTCATTATAATCATTATAACAATTTTGTAAGTTTTTCAAACAGTAGGCAGAGACGACAGGTAGAATAAAAATAAAATAATTTGCTCAGATAGAAACCGCACATTTGAATGAACAGGTACATTTGAATGAAAAATTTAAATACACATTTTGTTTTACTTATAATTTTTGGTTCTGAAATGGCCTCCACTCAGCAATAGCAACTAGAAAGTTCAAGTTCAAAGGTTTATTAAAGGCACCTTAACGCTGATCTTCCGCGGACACCAGAAAAGGGAGAGAACTGTGTAGGTACACCGTACAGCCAGTAGTAGATTGGTGGTAGGGTGTTGTGTGTAGTGGTGAATTACTACATTGCCTACTGTCGACCAATTATGTAACCCCACAACTATTGTTACCAAGACCCTAAAGCTAGTTATTCCAGACTCATCATTTCAGCAATAGGACGTCCACTGATAGGTCTTCCCCAGTGACTTCTAGAGTCACCGATTGGAAGCGACCTGCATCCAGCGCCTTCCTGCAGCCTTTACCAGGCCGTTTGTCCTTGTGGGTGGACGTCCTACACATCGCTTGCCGGTACGTGGCCTACATTCCAAAACCTTTCAGCTTCATAGGCCGTCAGTTCTGCGTGCTATACGCCCCGCTTACTGCCACTTCAGCTTGCTAATCCGTTGGTTATTTTAGGCTGAACTGGCATTAAACCCATATTACCAAATGCGGCACGGTTGCTAACTTAGCAATTTATACAAAAATAGGTATTTCCTCATTTACTGGCTTATGCGGTATGCCACAGTTACAAAAACCAAAAAGCCCCGCTATCCCCCGATTCTAAATATTGGTCATTAAAGCTGCAAAATTGTACTATTCCATACATACACATACACATATATAGACATTTGTATGTGTTACGTTGTCGTGTTGTAATATTATAATTAAAGCTATAATCCAATGGGCTAGTTTCCTGGGTCAAAAAATGATTATTCTATTTAGTCCGTCAGTTAGATTATCAAAAAATATTGGACGCATATTTTGTCTTTTGTCAATCAAACAAAAAATGACAGAGATAAAGCGCATTGAAGTGAGCATGTGACGTCACGTCTTGTTATAAAGTGTCGCAAGGCGTGACGTTACGCGGAACTTTAACGGGCTATATCTTCATCATTTTTTGTTTCATTCAGAAAAGAAAAAATACTTGTCCAATATTTTCAATTAATCCAACTGACGGACTAATTAGTTTTTTTTAGGAAACTAGCCCATTGTACTTAGACCAAAAGTTATATTGAAAATGTGACTTTTTTGCTGGGTTAATCTATGATTTTTATTAACATATTAAAATGATTAAGATTCCATATCCTTTTGTAAACTTATCAAAAATTTAATAAAGGATAAATAGATAAATACTCTTCATACTTAATTGCACACCACACAAAAGAAACAGTACATAAAAAATACCTACATTATAATAGTAGGTACTTAGGTATGTTTTACATCAAAGTTTTATAACACTTTTCTTTTCGAATGTAAGGTACATTCAAATTGTTCTAAAGTTCAAGTAATTCGTGGTTTTTGGTGGAGTATTTGGCGACTGTGGCATAGAAGGGCTGTGGCATATGGCCAGTATGCCACGGGGCACAAGTCCCTTTATTAACTTAATAAACATGGTGATTGATTGGACAATAGTCATCATCATTTCACTCTCTTGGCCTCTCACTATGGGCCTCATAAGAAAGCTCAAGGTTGCACAGCGTGCTATGGAAAGGGCTATGCTCGGCGTTTCTTTGCGGGATCGAATCAGGAATGAGGAGATTCGTAAACGAACAAATGTTGCTGACATAGCCCAACGGATAAGCAAGCTGAAGTGGCAGTGGGCGGGGCACATAGCACGTAGAACAATAGTCATACATCCTTCCAATTGTAGTAGGTACGCGTAGTAGCGTGGTGGTTCGCCATAAACGCAAATGGTCCTTCAAAGGTTCGGGTCAATTCAGAAAATTAACTTTTCTAAATTGGCTCGGGTCTGCGTGTGCTGGAAGACGCCGCTGCCAAAAAAAAAATAACCTGGAACTGTATGATACAAGGAAATTATTTATTTACTTCGAGACCATGACAATTTGTGTTCTGTCTGGTTCAAATTTACTATTTTTATTATTTTAATGCTGTTGTGAATGATGATGACGTGTGAAAGTGGCCTTACTTTTTATCAGATTTCTATTTTTCATCTTTGTTGTTCAACTCGTTTACAAACTGTCTCAACAATCGCAGAAAACAGTGCAATGCGACGTTTAATCTTATCACTTATCAGTTCCTTAAAACGTGTGTGCGTCAAACAAGCGTTTGCTGCGTCAGTGGAATAAAGTTACTTTAGTGCTATCATCATTATGGAATTTAAATTACTGCTGTTATCCTGTACTGAGTACACTTGAGTATCTAACTTGATAGTGTCAACAAAACATAACTATGATTGATGACAGAGGGTCTATTCTAAACTTCATTCGATAGCATTTCATAAGAGGAATAGAAGTAGGTAGGTAGAACTTGTTCCTGAGTGGAGACCCCGACTTGACAAACGCAGTCTAGGACGCCATCCGACAAGGTGGAGCAATGATAAAAAAGAACGCTGCTAGAAGTAGATGCAAAGCCGAGGATCGGGAATGGCATGGCCTATGTCCAGCAGTTTGCGCAGTAGATAGACTGGCGTAGGTTAATTATAGATGATGATAGGCGCTGCAATGCCCGCTACCTATCTGGTGTCGATAATAAAACCTCATTATTCTATCCAAATCCGCATCTTACTTACCCTCTTATGGCTCTTAATCAAGTAAAACTTTCAAGTGATACTCGGATCTTCAAATTTAAAAAATATCGATACAAGTTGCATCCCATACTAAAGCCCGTCCCCGCTCCCAGGGAACGACCGTAAGGCCGTCCGGTCTCTTGCCGTCATCACGCACCAACCCACGAGGTTCCAACGTCGATGGAACGGTAATGCTGGCAAGAGCCCTCTTGATAGCGTCATTGAGGGCAGCATAGCGGGAAAAACGCCCTGCGCTTTGCTGACAATAGAGACCGTGAAGACCAAGTCTGTCCACCTCTTTACCACAAGGACACTTGTGTGGCTCGCAAACTGGAGCTCCGATGCGCAATCCCACACACAACCGAAATGATTCGCTGTCAAGTAAGGTGCCAAGGTTTTTTGATGGGAGTGCGTGGAGCCAGTGGCCGGATTCCTTACAAGAAACTGCCAAGAGCCTATCACGATGAAACAGTTAAAGGTCTCCCTCGCCAGTGGAACATCCCAAAGTTTTTGAAGGTTACTTTGATTAAAATACTTAGATACTATTGTTTCGATTTAAATCTAAGCATTGAATTCGAGCAGATGATGATGATGATGAAACAAGATGAAACAATGAATCGTAAACTGTACAAAATTAGTTGGTTTAATATACGTAATCTTGCAGACTAAACATACGTCCAATTGTTTTTGATTCGTCTGTGCTAAATTTCATTGATGTAGAAAAGTAGGTACTGCCAATTTATTCCAATTCCCATAGAAAATATAGTTACAAGATAGAATTCTATTGTTTTTCTGTATTGAACCTAGAAGTTTATAGAACTTCTGGCTTTGAACGGACAGACGCACAGCACGCTCGCAACGATTGATGTCCAGCAGACTCAAGTCACCTGTTTGCATACTTTAAAAAAAATCCGTTATATCTAACTTCACGCTTGATTGGCTCAATGTTACCTTTTCTTGGCTGTACTTTTTGGATACCTGTGCATTTAACTTTAAACTTTAAAAAAAAGTGGCCAAGTGCGAGGCGGACTCGCCCATGAAGGGTTCCGTAAAAGCAAGTAACATAGTATAAAATATAAAAGTTCTTGTAGTTCGTTGTAACTTTCATTGATGTTTTAATAGTGTAAATTGCGGTTTACGATTTATGACGTATTAAAAAAAACTACTTACTAGATCTCGTTCAAACTAATTTTCGGTGGAAGTTTGCATGGTAATGTACATCATATATTTTTTTTAGTTTTATCATTCTCTTATTTTAGAAGTTACAGGGGGGGGGGACACATTTTACCGCTTTGGGAGTGTCTCTCGCGCAAACTATTCAGTTTAGAAAAAAATTATATTAGAAACCTCATTAACATTTTTGAAGACATATCCTTATATACCCCACACGTATGGGTTTGATGAAAAAATAATTTTTGAGTTTCAGTTCTAAGTACTTATGGGGAACTCCCAATTTTTTTTTGTTTTTTTTTCTATTTTTGTGTGAAAATCTTAATGCGGTTCACAGAATACATCTACTTACCAAGTTTCAACAGTATAGTTCTTATAGTTTCGGAAAAAAGTGGCTGTGACATACGGACGGACGGACAGACAGACAGACATGACGAATCTATAAGGGTTCCGTTTTTTGCCATTTGGCCACGGAATCCTAGAAAATGACAGCTTGATAAGGTCATTTTACACAGCAAGACTTGTTTTTTTTTCGGCTTAGAATAATTCATAAAAGGGTCACTTAATTTTTATTCCAAATAAGTTAACAATAATTATTTATATTACTAGGTAGGTACTAAATTGATGAATAGATGAAGCTGTTTGAACTTCTAAAAAAAGATTAAGTTTAAGTCTCCGCTAAGTCATTTTTTGACGCTTGGGATATTTAAGTTATAATATGCTTATCTGATTACTTATCAGGATGATAACCATTAAGTCAATTTTTCATCTTTATTACGAATATAATAATTTATTATACTTAGTCAATCGGTAATTATGAAACTACTTATTAGACGACTAAATTGCCCAGCTACTCCTCGGCTGCCCCATTTCAAAACCTAGTAAGTCTCCAGGATGCGATTTTGATATTTTTGGCTAAATACCATTTTCTAGTAAGCCCCTAATTTATGCAAAAACACCCACATCGATAGCTCAAATAGATAAAAAGTTACGGTCTAGTAAGTGGATGTACCTTTTCGATTTGAGCCGACTTGACCATTTCAAAACATAGCAAGTCACAAAACCATTTCAAAAGCCTAGCAAGTGCGGTTCACTTGCTATATTTTGAAATGGTCATTTGACATACTAGGTTTTGGAGTAGTTACTACAGGTTTTTAATAATTTTTAAGTCTAGTAACTGGAAATATAACGCTAGTCACTTGGTTTTTTAATATGAGTATTTCGTAGTTTAAAAGTTTAAAGCGCGCGAATCTGAAAACTTTTTGTGTTCTTGTAAGTGTTAAATATTTGCCTAATAATTGCCATAAACTTACTTTAGGAACAGATTTATCTTTTGTGAAGTAAAATACATACTTATTTAGTTTTTAGGGATTTAGGGATTTTTTTCCTTTTACCTAATACTAGTGATGTTCTGAATAGTTAAATAATAATACCTCGTTTTTATTATTTATTTCATAAAAACTTTTTAAGATTTGTTGCAAACATATACCTAGAACTTACCGACTTTAAGGGAGAGATTTATATTTTGAATCTACAAGAAATTAATTAATCTGAGGTATGAAATTGACAGATTTTATTGCATATCTAACTTGTGCTTATACGATGTCGCTATTTTTGCTATTTTTATGCTGTTTTTTTATTATTTCTACCTTAAACCTACTAGTGATGGCATGTATAGCTGCATAGTAATACTTCTTTTATTTCATTGAAATATTGCTCGCATTAAAAGCGAGAAATATCTACCTAAATCTAATAATTATTTTATAATAAAGTCAATTTTTTTATTAATAATTATTTTATTGTGAATGTGTTTGTCTATTAATTGTCAAAACGAAGCAAACAAACTACTGAATACTTTTTGACGAATACATAATTATCATATTTTTTTCTGAAATTAGTTAGTAGTAGTAGTAGTAAGTAATAAAATAGTAGCGTCTGGTCAATTGTGAACGACAAACCCGGACACGTTTTTTCAAAGAATTGTATGTTTTTCTTTAATAAAATTTTATTGTATTATTATTATAAAGTACCTATTTAAAAGTTTAAGTGCATCCGCTTCCCTCGTCAATTCGATACAGTAGGGAATATGCATGAGATAAATATCGATCACCGTATTTGATCGTAAGGTACTTGTATTAAAAAGAAGACAATAGTGAAAACAAATCAAAATTGCCCAAATATTTGCTGAGATACACACCGTTTAAAAAGTCTCTATGAAAGTCGTAAACAAAATAATAATGTCATGTCTATATCAGACATTTCTGTCTAACTAACCAATTTAAGATTTATAACTTTTACACCGATTATTAATTATTATTTACCTGTTGTGGTATTATTTTTTCAAATTATTTTATATTATTGTATGTGTGGTTACTAGAAATTATAAATAAGAACGTGCATATTCGTTAAAAAAAACGTTACGGAAAAAAATGAATTGAAAAAAGAGGAAGAAAAACATTGTTATTGTTTACAACTTTAATTAAACTTATTTTTCTAATTCCAACTTTACATAATTCTCTATTACCCACATGCCTGCGGGTATATTTTATAAATATTTTCTCATCTCTAGAGCTCTTACTAGGTTTTGGTCTGGATAAATTAGTACCTAAATGATCAATTTAACCATATCAAAACCCAGTAAGTCCTTTCTAGCAGAGTTACTAGGTTTTGAAATGGTATTTTTGCTCTTCTTTTTTTAAGATAATCAATTTCAAAGTCAGAAAGTCTTATAAAACTTGTACTATTCAGAGTAAATATGTAATATACACTTCAAAAAAAAGCTATTTTTTTTCTCTATTTTTTAAATACTAACATGTTATCAAATTCTTTGTACTTTTGGAAGGCTAGCATGAAACACGTTTTGCGCTCTCCTGTAAAGTTGTGTCAAACACACTTACTAGGTTTTGAAATTGGGCAGCCGTCCTGGTTATGTTCACACTGCACGCTTATTGTTCAGGAATTATTAAAAAAAAAACAGCATTTTACATTTTCTTAAATACTCATCATCATCATCATCTAGCCATAGCGTCCACTGCTGAACATAGGCCTCTCCTAATGACTACTCACAGTAATATATTTAAGAAAATGTACGCATATTCGCGTAATGTAATAGGTAATCATAATATAACATTTAGACAATTATAGGAACCATACTTACTACCTGCATCTTATTACCCGTCCAATAATTTATTAGTGCAATGAAGTTGTGGAATGGGTGCGTCGGTTTTTAGACTCACTACCGAAACTATTTTGTAAAGTATTTCCCTTTATTTCGCCTTTTTATTTTGCTTGACGCATTTCAGTATGACGGTTTCTTAAATAAAGATGAAGAAGCGCTAGTTTGAATTATTCTTTCAGCGTGAAATGCAATTAAAGGGGATTAAATATGGAGATTAGTTTGTTGAGTTTTACTGCCATCAAAAGATTCTTGCGAAATTCCTGGTTCATGCTGATAAGATGCAAAACGTCTTTGCCACGCCGCTTTTTTACCCGTACAACCATTGTTTTTATGTATTGTTTCACCTTGTTAATATACTTCTTTCAATCTTTAGGAATTGTAAACTCACGATAGGTTAAATATAAGTATTTGTGGTTTCTACACGCTATATTGTCTTGTGTACGCTAAATAAATAATTTAATAAAAAAACGGACCTCAAAAAACTAAATCTAAAAACAATCTTAACACGTAACGTACCTAATCAGTTACTTTTGGAGTCGGTGCAAACGAAAACATTGAATCTCTCATCGGCTGGCACCGACTCCAAAAGTAACTGATTAGGTACCTTACGTGTTAGGATTATGTTTAGCTTTTTAGTTTTTTGATGTCTTTTTTTTTATTTACTTATTTCATCTATTTTTAGTTATTGTTTTCCTATTTTTATTGATAAATCCTTATCAAAAAAATCTTAAGAGTGCAAACAAAATTTAACTGCTAAACACCGATTTCATTTCCTATTTTATTATAGTATAATTTTTATTATAGTATCTTTGAAGTATACTATTCAATAAAAAAAGAATCATCAAAATCGGTTCTCTTTTGTCAAATATGATACATAAATCCGTTAGCGTGGTATAGAGTTCATGCAATGTTTGATGATTTTCTTATAGATCCCATAATCAGAATTTGACCAAATTTATTTGGGACCATTCTGAGAGTATTACCTTTTGAACAAAAAAATAATTATCAAAATCGGTCAACGTAGTAACGAATGATCGCTGAACATACGTCAAAAAAAAGATTCCTACGAATTGAGAACCTCCTCCTTTTTTGAAGTTGGTTAAAAAACATTATATACTTACCCCAGATAATATGTTTATGTGGCCGAAAATATTAAATCCATTGTTTGCTTAACATTAATGTAGTTCAATTATACATCGAGCTTCATTCCTCGAAATTAGAAGAATAATTGTAGTTTCGTGTAACTACTCGCTAATCATACACTGTAGTTTAAAGTTAATAAAATATCACAGATATGACATTAAAAACAAAAATATTTATTGCACTGGTATCCCCGGGTTTTCGTAACAACGGTCGTTCCTTCAAACCTTCATTCGTGTTTTAGTGCTTCGCTTGTCTACACTTATACTCAAATCGTCCGTTTTGTGCTTATAAAATGCCAAAAAGGAGTAATGATGAAGACAGTGATGAATACATCAGGCGCAAGATGAGAAAAATTGAAAAGAAATTGCGCAAACGCAAAAAGCGTTCTCGTCGATTAAGTTCGGGTAGCAGCGACTCGAGAATGGAATGTGCATCGCCCGTGCTATCAATAATCGAAGGTACCTACCTATTTCTAACTTATTGTTACCCTTTGTATATTTAAATAGTTGTAATATCCAAAACGTAATGACCTAGTTTATTTCTTATGTGGATAATAATCACCTACTTGAATTTTTTATTGCTGTTCATTAAATGAAGTACTTAAACGTACCCACATTTTTACAACATTCAGATGTACAGATACTGGTGCGCAATTAAGTTGCAGTGTGACTTTATTACGCCATGTAAATAATTTTGTACGAATGTATCTTATGACTTTATGACTAGTAATCGGTAGGAGTTTTTACTTGAATTTACGAAAGAAACAAATACTTAGCAAATATTGCTTTGTAAATAATTTTGTTTTCGTAATTAAAGAATCCATTGTAGCTACATGCTTTGGATGTACCTAATTATGTGCAAAATAATAAAATATTCGTATTTTATGCACTTTTTAGATGGCCAAGAACCGCAGTTAACAGAGCCAGTAGTTTTGACCGAACAACTCGGCCTACCCACACTCGATGTGGATTTAGAACCTGGCCCAGCGCTTTCTCCGCCGGCTCAGCCTGGTCCCGACGAATGTACACTAGATAGTGATATTCTCGAGTTATTAGGCGCATCGCCGTCAGAATCAAAAAGAACAGGTGACAACATCCAAAAGGATATTGCATTAAGATGGGAGCACATTGCAACTTCGGGCCTCTCTAAGGACGCCCGAAAAGATCTTCTAGATAAACATTTAGTTCCCGGAAACTGTCTGAAGTTGGGTACCCCACTTTTGAATCCGGAAATAAAAGCAGCCTTGGCTGATACCATGATTGGCAAAGATAAGGCTTCACAAAGTAAGCAAACACAAGTAACGTCCGCTATTGCTTGCATTGGGGAGGCTCTTACTAAGATTTTTCAATCTGATCATAAAGATCCTTTAGTTATAAAACCACTTCTTGACGGCGCTCAACTTCTCTGCGACTTGCAACACTACGAGTCGATGAAAAGAAGAAGCCTTATCTGTGCATCTATCAAGAAAGATATTAAGAGTCAGATTTATGAAACAGGAATTGACAAATACCTATTTGGTGAGAACTTAGCTGATACTCTTAAGGCGGCTAAAGCTATCAATAAATCCGGATCTGAAATTAAGGCACCTAAACATAAAGCCGGACCGTCACGAGCCCAGCCCCGAACTTTAAACTTGAGACCTCAGCTGGCGAGCGGCAGACAACCAGCCAGGAGGAGACAGGAGCCTGCTTCATACGCACAGGCCCCAGCTGCGCTGCCACCCCCTGCGCCGCCGCAGTGGCGCCAGTACCCAGTGCAGCCGCCTCTGCCACCACCGCCTCCTCCGCCGCCCCCACCGCCGCCACTGCCACCGCAACAACAGCAGCGGCCCAAACAACGCCCGTATCAACGCCGTTAGACCCGGTACGTCCCTCTGGGAGACTTGCTTTATTTTACAATCAATGGTGTCAAATAACCAATGACTCAACGATATTATCTTGGGTTAGGGGCTATAGTATTCCTTTCTACAAACCAGTTATACAGGAACGTATTCCTCAACCACCTAAATTGTCACAAGTCGAAATGTATAATCATCATGAGGCCATAAAAGAGCTTTTGGACAGTGGAGCTATTTCTGAGTGTGAACCATGTGAGGACCAATTTTTATCTAGCTACTTTCTAATAAAAAAGAAGAATGGAAAATACCGTTTCATCTTAAATTTAAAAACATTAAATAAATTTATCAGGACTGATCACTTTAAATTGGAGGATCTTAGAATAACTTTAAAATTAGTGTCTAAAGACTGTTTTATGGCTTCCTTGGACCTAAACAATGCATACTTTTTGATTTCCATAAATAGGAGTCACAGAAAGTATTTAAGATTTGAATGGGATGGCAAACTCTTCGAATTTAATGTCCTTCCCTTTGGTTTAAGCACAGCGCCATACGTTTTTACCAAGTTGCTCAAACCGGCCATGTCTGTGTTGCGATCATTAGGGTATCTCTCAACCATATACTTAGATGATGTATGTTGCCTAGCACCTTCTTATCAGGAGTGTATGATGAATATAGCACAAACAAGAAAATTGTTTGAATATTTAGGTTTTTTAATCAACGAGGAGAAAAGTTGTTTTACTCCATCTAATAAATGCACCTACTTAGGATTCATAATAGACTCGAAAAATTTTACCGTTTGTTTACCTGATTTGAAAAGAAATAATATCTTAACAGAATTAACTAAATTGAGTCGTCTGCAGCGTTGCACAATTCGACAATTCGCTCGCGTCGTTGGCCTTCTTACTGCCGCCTGCCCAGGTGTACAGTATGGCTGGCTTTACACAAAGCAACTGGAAAGATGTAAATATCTTGCTCTTTTAAAGTCAGATGATGATTATGACAGTTATATGAATATACCCACTTATTTACAAGATGATTTTAAATGGTGGATTGGTTCCATTAAGAATGCCACTAACCCAATAAGAGAAGATATTTACACCTTAGAAATTTTCTCAGATGCCAGCAGAACTGGGTGGGGGGTAGTATGCGATGGAAAGACCGCAAACGGCCAATGGAGCGTGGAAGAGGCTCAAAAACATATTAACTTCCTTGAATTAGTAGCTGCGTATTTTGGTATAAAGATATTCGCGTCCAAATTAAATAACTGCCAAATACTGTTGCGAATTGATAACACGACTGCTATATCGTATATAAATCGTATGGGGGGAGTACGATTTCCACATCTCAATAAATTAACCAGAGAAATTTGGAACTTCTGTGAAAGTAGAAACATTTTTCTATATGCTTCGTATATAAGATCTAAAGATAACGATATAGCAGACGCGGAATCTCGTCGATTACATCCCGACACGGAATGGGAATTGAGCGACTCAGCATATAAACGGATAGTTCATAGCTTTGGGAAGCCTGACATTGACCTTTTTGCAACGAGACTAAATACAAAGTGTCCTAGATATATTTCATGGCATCGAGACCCAGGAGCATACACTATCAATGCTTTCACGGTTAACTGGGATGGTCAAAATTTTTATGCTTTCCCCCCGGTGTCGGTCATAGCAAAAGTTTTAAGAAAAATCATAAATGACAGAGCTGAAGGAATAGTTGTAGTTCCCTACTGGCCGACGCAGGCCTGGTTTCCACTATTTAACCGACTGCTCTTGTCAGAACCTATTATATTTGAGCCAGCTGAAAAGACGCTAACTTTTGTCTCCAGCAGTGTGATGGCGCAGCCGCAGTTCAGACTTATGGCCGGCAGATTATCCGGGAAGCTTTCTCTAGACGAAGTGTCCATCGAGTTCCTTGGAAATAATTTGTGCGTCCCTTTCAAATAGTTCTATATCGCAATACTCCGTAGCATTTAGACGTTGGTTGGACTTTTGTAAAACAAATAATATAAACTGCTACGAAGCGTCAATTCCGAATATAATTTTTTTTCTTACAGATGTTTTTAATTCAGGTGCACAGTATGGTACTCTTAATAGTTACCGTTCTGCCTTATCTTTAATAATAGGTTCACGAGTAAGTACAGATGATCGGATCAATAGGCTTTTCAAGGGTTTTTATAAGCTTAGACCTTCTTTACCAAAATACAATATCACATGGGATACTTCTATTGTTCTTGATTACTTGACTAATATGTATCCAAATCAAGACCTACCTTTGGAACAGTTAGCTAAGAAAACACTTACGCTATTGGCTCTTATTACAGCACATAGGATGCAGACATTTTCATTAGTAAGAGTACAAAATATTGTACGTTATACTAATATGATTTCTATAAAAATACCCGATCCTATTAAAACATCAAGGCCAAGTGCCCTTCAACCGTGCCTTAATATTCCGTTTTATAATGTAAAACCTGAAATCTGTCCTGCCAATGCATTGTTGCATTATTTAGAAATTACGAAGCCATTGAGAGGCAATATTGATTGTCTATTTATTAGCTTTCGAAAACCATACAGATCGGTTTGTAGTCAAACTTTGAGTAAATGGATAAAAAATATTTTAAATGAAAGCGGAATTGACACTTCAATATTTTCGGCTCACTCCACTCGGCACGCCAGCACATCCGCGGCCAGCAGGCTCGGCGTGAACATTGACACAATAAGGAGCACTGCCGGGTGGAGCGGGACGTCCAATGTTTTTGGAAAATTCTATAACAGGAATTTAAATAATCATGATATGAATAAATTTGCCTTAGATATCCTAGATAATAATAATAAATGACAATGGCTGTGATGATTATCATTTTTTGTTCCAATAATTCATTATAATATTAAAATGTAAAAAAGTAATAATATCTATATTTTTTATAAAAACTTGTATATCACATGTATCTATATCTCACAATAAATAAATTTATCGATGCTAATTGTGATAATTTAACTCAAAATAACATTTCTTAGACTCTCAAGGTCTACAATTATTCTTCTAATTTCGAGGAATGAAGCTCGATGTATAATTAATGATTAAACGAACTTACCTTAGTGACGTTCTATCATAATTATACGAGGGCTTCATCCGAAGAAATTAGAACCCACCCGCCACATACTTCCCAACGATACGAAATATTATTTTTTTCTCTTTCATTGAAGTTTTAGACACTGCGACAACATAAATGTGTCTTGTGTAATTTCTAATTAATCTTACCACTTTCAACTAAATGAAGGTTTGAAGGAACGACCGTTGTTACGAAAACCCGGGGATACCAGTGCAATAAATATTTTTGTTTTTAATGTCATATCTGTGATATTTTATTAACTTTAAACTACAGTGTATGATTAGCGAGTAGTTACACGAAACTACAATTATTCTTCTAATTTCTTCGGATGAAGCCCTCGTATAATTATGATAGAACGTCACTAAGGTAAGTTCGTTTAATCATTAATTATACCTACATTATTTTTCTAAACAACTTTTACTACGGAACCGTGGTGAAATGCACAAAAAAAAACAGTTTACCCAAGCTAAAGTATTGGTCCCATAGTAAAAGTTGTATATATTTATGAGATGAACATATAGAAGTACGAGGGACACTCGTCATTCAACCTTACAACCTGTAGGTCCCTTACGTATTGACGTAATAAGTTTAGAGACGGTAGACGTACCTATTATACACAATCATCACAAGAAAAAATAAATAAATTATAAACCATCCAAGTGTGAGTCGGACTCGCGCACCAAAGGTTCCGTCCGTACAAACTTGTAGGTATGTAGGTAAATAGTAGAAATAAAGTCTCGAAGATATTTACCGCTTTTGCAGAGGTTCTTAAAAAAAAGTTATGTAAGATACACACAATAACAATAATTGCAAATTTACAGTTTTTGTCGTTTTTCTTTACTTGTGCTATAGGACATTGTTTCTTGCCAAATTACATAATTCTGGGTCAACGAGAAGTAAGTTTCAAAAATACGGCTTAAACAGCCTTATCTATTCTTGACGTTGTCTTTTAAGTTATATATTTGTTTAGAGCATCAAGATATTTATATTACAGACTTGAGTATTGTATATCGTATCAAGCCAATACCTACTTACACGCGTTCCTGGTTAAAAAAAATCTTGACAGGCAGAAAGACAGACGGATTACAAAGTATTATTATAAGGGTGCTTTTACCTTTTAAGGTAGGGAACCCAAAAAAAAGAATGTTCACGTTTCTGAAATTTTTCGGGGAGGACAAACGTAATATTCGTGGTAATTTAATCCTAAATGAAAATCAATTTTAATAGGAAGTTTGTTACAATTCTTTGGTTATTACAAAAACTAGGGCTACTCACTGACGTTGTACCCTCGGGCTGACTGACGCATGCGCGTCTGGTCAACGTCTATCCCGAACGGATATAGATGACTATTGGCTTGTACGTATTTTAGTAGTCCGCAGAGAGCTTTTCAACTTGGCTACATTACTTTACGTTAGAACCCACGTTCAAATGGATATCTCATCATTTTGTCGCATCGCGCGATATAGATAACGGCACGTTAGTACAATATTTTGTCAATTACGAGATAGCGGGATTTCTACTTGTAATATAAATGAAAATTAAATTGCGACAGAAGCATGCCGTAGCGTGCAGTCGGTCGTGTCGGGTTGTGTGTGGCGCACGGACATCGTGTAGGATCGTGTGTAGCGGCCTTGTGCCAGTCAGAAAAGCGGACTCAGACCGCGCGGTCGCGCGGCGCGTCGGTGCTTGTAGTTTTTTAGTTTTGACAGTTGGCGGATTTTTCGTTTCGGTTCAACTAGATATTTATTGTGAAAATCATAGATTTTAAGTTAGTGTAATCTGTGTTTTTTCTACTTACCTTCTAGTGTTCGACTAGTCATTTGTGAATTTTCCACATCGGCTGTGAATAGTGATTGCACGCCCCGTGTACTGTCGCCGTGGTTTGTGCTGAATTTTGTGATTTCTCATTGGGATATTGTTTTGTGGAGGTGTTTGTCCTGCTGCCAGGAACGACAAAGGTACGTACCGTTGGTTTGCTATTCAAACCAAACTGGGTACTTATTTGTATGGTTTTGTAATGGAGACAGACATTCTCTTGTGCCGTGCAAACGGGTTCCGATTCCAAATATAGCATGATTTCTACATGTCTCGAAGTCATGATTTAAGTTTGGTTGTTGCGAATAGTGATTTTCCCTTGGCCGGGCTGAGATGAAACAGACAGCTGCTGTGAACGCGTAACGGGTAAAAATAAACACGCGCATTATCTGCTAGTAGACAAACCGGCTTTGCAGAGACAACGTGGTATTATTAGTGCATATTATACAATCCCCGTGGCCTCTTAGGTTAAGTTAACGTGTAAGGATTCCATTCTAATCGAGAAAATTTATATAAGAAAAATGCACGTTTGAAGGTATATAAACGACAAAATAAGACATGTCAAACGTTCATGCTAATGTTATTTTAAACGTTATCCTAATAGGCTTAAAGGTCATAGCGTGAGGTAACTTGACATCAGTTATTTAACGTTTAATTTTTCCTCTTGTGTGTTCAAAACTTGTATTTACTCTAAATAACAAAAATAAAATTTCATAAATTTATTAGTTAAGTAACAAAAATTTGGTAAGTACCTAATTAATTACAATGTTTTGAAATGATAGATAATTTTATTTTTACTCCTCATCTTGTGTCCCCCTCCAGTACACTTACTCAAGGTCATTGACCTTGTGACCTACTTGTTCATTTCTTACTTGAATGGTTGATGGTTGTACCCAATGTACATTTCTATAGTAATGAATCATTTAAAGCTACAGTCTACAAAAAAATACATACCTACAATTTAATAATGTAATTATAATTTTTGTTGATAATTAAGACACCTAACTAAATTTAGTACTCATTGGCAAAATTATACACAAACTAAAGGTCAGAGTTGCAAGTTGTGTGACTCATACCAGTCACAACAACACTATTTACAAGATACATAAGATAAGATAATATACTGTGTAATACTTAAATGGGTACCCAGACACACCACTTGCCATAGTCTTGAAGTAAGGACTTAAGATAGGAAGTACCTATTTAGAGGTACCACGCAATGCAATTTTGCCAAGGATGTCTTCCAAAGTTCCAGCACTCCCAGATCTGAGCCAACCCCGAACCTTTGTTTGCACCACTACACCAATTGGGTTATTTTAAAAAAGAAACCAAGAACCAACAATACCTGACTTTACCCAAATAAAAAATCCTACATTTACAGCTTTCTTGTGTCACATCTGTTCTGTTGTCAGTACAGTCATCGGCAGGTTTACTTACCCAAAATGTTAAAGGTCATCGAACCAGTTTTAAACTTTGAATCCGACACGTAGAGATCAATATTAATTGAGAAAATTTAATGTTTTATCATAAATTCACAAGCTGTTGTTTGTACATTCCAAAAATACTTTCTAAATGCAATATGAAACTCATATCACTCATTTCAAATTTCAAATAAATAAATTTCATTTCATTTCATAGTAAGAAAAAATTTAATGAAAAATATATTATTTCCAGTAATTTTAATTAACAAAAACTTTCACAGTACTTAGCTTATAAATTCCTTCTTAAATCCAGGGCAGATTTGCAATAAAAACTCTACAGTGAAAAAAATATAACCAAAAAACTGCTAGACCAGAAAAATGGAGCAGCATTATTTTGTATTATGACCTAATGATTATTATAAGTAGGTATAACTTTATGACAGCTTAGACACAATAACTATACTGTAAGTTATTTCACTGTGACTTGTATGTAATTGTATTGACATTCTTGGCCATCATCCAAGTTGTAATATAGACTCAACTTTAATAAATTAAGTATTCATTCTATATGATAATCAATATTTTTCATATAGATTATAAAGATTTTTTTAGAGCGGTCCTATTTAGTGTATTTATGTCAACCTTGTATTTTTTTCTTCATGTTGTGTAAATTTAAATTTTGTAATAATTTACCTATTACTTAGCAAAAGCTCCCTTATTAAACTTTTAGCCACTTCATCCCAATAGTGCTTTAGGGCCACCTATCTGCTGGTGTTGGGAAGAATCTACAGAAAATCTTTCCTGTCTACTGACTTGACCAAGTAAAACTATATTTTTAGTGCTTTTTTTTAATAGGAATGCTATTTTTCTCCATTTTTATCTTATTTTATTTACTTCTTCCATAAAATTTAACTAAAAACATAATAATAATAGAACCACACATAATAAAATAATTTTAACAGAAAGTTATTAAGGATCCAAATTAAAGCATGATTAATACTACTAATAAAACAATAGATTATATTAACTGAATTTTTAAAATGAAAGGTTATTTATTTAACCTTACTATTGCTTCTAGATAAACATTTGGCAATGTTCATGCACTTTGTAAGAAGTAAATGCAATTCTTACTACTCATCACTAAGATATAGTAAAACTATTGAAAATAAAATACTACTGGTATTTTGTGTTTATTTCTGTGTGTTAAAGGTATGTTTTAAGGATATTTTTCAACTTGATATGTAAGTTAGTTAAACTGTAACATTCATAGATGTCTAGTGTGATATTTATCATCATTATTGTCCTAGATTCAATCACCAATAAACTTCTAAAATCACCAAATATTTACCTAAAATCTCTGTGAGTGCTCTAAATCATACAGGGTGAAGTGCCAACATTTTCAAAGCCTGCCGACACTGCCGAGATCCTTTCACACATACTATGTGCCCTATTTGGGCCAAAGTTTCAATTCAGCAGCAGTAATATCTCACAAGCAATTTGGCAGTGCCCCGTATGTACCGCCTGGAACCGCGGTTAGCGGGGTGGGGGTTGAAAGGGGCTGGGGGAAGCCGATTTAAACTGAAATATGACAACTAGTCGCCGGGCGCCGCAGGGTGACTTCCCAGATGCATTTAATATGCGTTAGTATGAAAATTTGTGCAGAATTCGCTGTTGTTCGGAACAAATGAAATTACGACGTCGCCCACGGATTTGTTTGCTTCTACCCGGTATTAAACTCGGTTTTCAATTTGTTTTACAACCATTTCTGAATTGTGGACTAGCTAGATAACATGGGAAATTGCTTTTTAAAAATCTAGATCAAAACCGTACATTGCAGTCCTTTTGCAAATTTTCTAAGGTGTAGTAATTAGTCTATCAATAATTAATCCACATTTTTTTAAACTAACCGTGTGACTGTCTTCGCCGGCCGCGTCATGCGCGTGCGTCACCGCGACACGCGAATAGAAAATTAGTGACCCTCAGACGTGTGACGTCATCGGCATGACGGCTTGTCTCACATTACTAGCGAAAGTGCTGAGCGGAGACATTAGGAGACCTGATACCTTTCGACGAGGATAAAGAACGACGTTTGAACTTTAACATCTATCTCGAGATTATTCTGAAAATTGTGCAGCAACCAATCTGCAACGAAGATCTCTTGCACCTCTTTCAGCACAGCCAGCAATGCATTAGCTAGCAAAGCAAGCAATGGTTTCCAATATTTGTGGAATTTAGATGTTAGTGTTCAATCGATTAACTATCTAATTATCAAATAAAGCCCATCGTTGCCTGGCTCACATGTAACCAAAAAAGCTACGGAGAAAATAATGTAGGCAGAACTGATACTACATACTTAACGATGACGACAGATAGTGATTAAGTAACAGGGGATAGTGTTCGAAGTTAATATTAATATACATAATTATAACTTATTAAATACGAAACTCAAACTACAAGTAATGTTTGTGATAACATGATCATGTCCAATGGAACATCATTATACTTGGTAATTTTTTTGCACCGTGCAAGATTATAAATGAAACTTTATTTAAGCCTGATTAAAAGAGAAGGCTCTCGCAGGCGGGTTGGTGAGCGCAGTTTTTTATAATATTTCGCACGCAGACTGCTGCCCGTCTCGTGCTACTATTATTAGTGCTAGTATTAGTCGCCTCTTACGACACGCCTCCTGTTGACGGTGGGGAAGTGTATTATTTACCGCTGTCCCCACATGGCACAGGGAAGGCTCTCTCCTTAGTCCTAAATATAGGAAAAAATTTTTCAGGAGTTAGTGGCATGACTTTCGTCCAACCCTCTTGATTGCGTTCATTGACGTTTGAGATGTATACGTAGAAAATGTACGGCATTGCTAACCAGGAATGTAAACGATTGGGCGTAATAAACTAAGTAAATTCTTTCATGAAATGAATTCACGAAAAAAATGTGCATAAAGAAGTTGTGACGTCACCAATTACAAGTTTCGTCGGCACAAACTTAATTTAGCTAGACGACTCCCGAGAGCGGAACTCGAAGAATGTGCGAGGAGCAATCTCAAATGAGGTTCATAAAGATTCCGATCTCCCTCTATTACATCGTGACATCACTGTACGGTGACGATTACGTGTATTGATTAGGTGAGAGACAATTTTGAGACAGAATCTTTATCAGACGCAAAAACGTTTTCTAGATAATCCATTGATAATATTATAATAAGTAATATTGACCTAATAACATTGGAGATAGAATAATGTGACTGTATTTCTGAATACGTTCGCATGTTATCAGCCGGAAATAACATAACCGATGACTGCATGGACATAATTATGTGAATATAGTAAATTGGGGAAATGTGATAAAATTGTATTTAAACAAAATGTAGGTACCAAAAATTGTGGGCGTACAAAAAAAACCACGAGCGTTTAAATATCTGTTTAAAACGTCGTTTTTCTGAGATTTTGATAAAAAATGATCACATTTTTAAATTATATTATATTATATATTATAATATGTATGCTGCAGCCATTTATCCGTTTCAATTAGGATTTTAATTTAATTAACAGCCTAGCCTATTGACTTAACGGCGCCGTTTATTCAGCGACTGAATGATTCATCCATTCAATCAAACAGCTAGGCAAATGACTTTGTTCGTTCGATAACGCTTGTAGCTTGTCAGATCCCGAGACATAAAAATACTACTTAGGTTTAGTTTTTGTCATCTGGCGCTTAAATCCAAACTGTCAAATGGATCGACAAGTAGCAATAATTACGTATAGATCGCTTCTAGCGATAAGACCGCCTAAATTGTATTAATCTAAATGTATTTTTTTCTCTGTACTTATTGTTTTGGGTGGTGTGCAATAAAGAGTAATCTATTATACGTAATTTGTCTTTAAAAAATGTGAGCATTATCTTGGCACTTCTCAGAACTGACCATTCTACTATTACTCAACTCCTTTTTTGTATGTTTCTTTCTCTTCTTTTTCACACTTTCGATTAATAATCGACTTCCCTAATATATTATATAGTATGTATTTATTATTGTCTAAATTGATATGTATGTGTATGTATTTTACTCGTCTTAAAAAATATGTCGGATACTTTATACCTACTCCGCCACTGACTACATTATCTGCATTACCTCAAGGTTGACTGGTAGAGAATTTTGTATAGCATTAAGTCCGCCAATTGTACTTACCTGTGCAATAAAGTTTAAATAAATAAATATAAAAATATATTGCTTTGATGTTTTGTCTTTACTAACACCACTTCTGAGTAACACTAGTGTCTTCATAAAACTTTTACAGCTCAAGCTAATCCCGTTTAATTCGATTAATGCATTAATTAGTAAAAGCTTATCCTTCGTAATCTGTTTCCTCTGAATTATTATTACCATAAAATTTTATTGCGGCAACTAAACCGAAAGGGGAGCGATCGGAACGAAAATATATGTGTCCTTGAGCGCTAAATGGATTTGCGGAATGCCCTCCCATCAAAAAGGGACTATGACAAATGACGCCTCTCATACGAGAACACATAAAACGGCCCAGAAAAACTATTTATCGCCGCAGTATCAAAGGGGTCGTCTTGCTTTGCCACTATTGAAATACAGTTTCACAGCTACCACATTCCGAGATTTCATAAAGTGAGGAGCGAGTCTTTTCTGTTTAGTATTATTCGAGAGGTTTCTTCGAGTCGGATTATGAATGAAACAAAATGCCTGTTAGCTTTTCCTCCTTCAAACGAACTGAAATTCAATAGACTTCTAAAAGGAACATTTAATAATAAATAAATAAATATTGAACAACATCACATACATTGCTCTGATCCTATGGTAAGTTGCCAAAGCACTTTTGTTACAGAAATCAGAAACAAGGACGGTACCACAACACCCCGACCCGAGACAATATCAAGTTATTTTTCTACATTGACCGACCTGCCCCCCTAGCATGACCACCAAAACCCGATATGATATAGCGATATATTGACACCAACTGTACAAATATGATAGATATAGCCGCCAATTTTAATTTTTATCGAAACAGCCATCATATATGTGACGTCACCGACACGGCGATTCAAAATGACGGCTATATCTATCATATTTTACAGTTAATGTCGAAATATCGCTGTATCATATCATATCGTGTTTTGGTGCTCATGCGTGGCAGGTAGGAATCGAACCTGAGACCTCAGAGATAGCGACACCAAGTCCGGTACGCCTCTCGGCTGCGGAGCTCGTCAATACAAATAAATACTATTTAGCTCAGATTTTATTAGAAGAGAGAAATAATTAAACAAAAATATTAAAGACAATGTTACATATTCAAAAGGTATCTACTACTAGGCCCAATTAGCTCAGAGATTCTGAAAGAGAAAATGTAAAAATATGTTCAAATTTCATAATCACCCTCCTCTGCTGCTTGGTTGCGATGACGGTCACTGACCTTGTGGTTTTACATTTTTGTTTCCTTTCGCTTAGCGTACTCATCGTTTATATATTCCGTTATTTCACGAATGTCAGCAATAAATTCTAAAGTGCTGAAAGGAAAAATAATTCTCTTAAAGAAGTAAGAAAATTTTTGCCATAGTTCGCTGATGACACTAGGAAGAGGTTTCGCGTTTGGGAAAACTGGACACGTTGTTAATACAAGTAATTGATACTTTGAAAAATACTGCATACTAAGGTACCTACTACATAGTGCCCAAATTTTACTTAATCTGTTGTACTAGCTGTCCCGGCGAACTTCGTACCGCCACTTGTTTTTCGTGAATTTGTAAATCTTATATATAAAATTCTCGTGTCACAATGTTCGTTCCCGTACTCCTCCGAAACGGCTTGACCGATTCTCATAGAATTTTGTGAGCATATTGAGTAGGTCTGAGAATCGGCCAACATCTATTTTTCATACCCCTAAAGACCACGCAGACGAAGTCGCGGGCAACAGCTAGTATTCTAATAGTTATTCTGCTATTCAGGGCGGAGACAAATCTAGCAAATCAGAGATATAAAGATTCAGCCGTTCTTGACTTATAAACAGTGTAACTAACCCGACTTTGTTTTATTATGAATAGATATAGATTAAGAACTAGTTGCCATACCTTAAAATCCTTTGAAATTACACAATGCTATAGAAAGTACTACGAATGTTATTATAGTAACCTTCGGGTACTATAAAAACCGCAAAAAAACCTAAAACTACGGATAAGTCAAATACTTTATATTTAAAGAGGTTAATCTGTTGGATTAGGCTAGGTATTGTGTTGAGTTATGTTATGTAATAAGCTTTCTTGTTCTATCTCTTTCAGGTCTTTTGCACTTGTTTTGTTCACAGTTCAAAAGTGCAAAAGTAGAAATCAAGATTTGTAGAATAAAAACTTTAGTCAATTATATCGACCTAGTTTCATTAGTAAAAAAGTGCGCAAGTGCTATTTTTAAGAATTCTTATCTGAACTTGGAATGTCGTTGAATCAATTGACCTTAGGTTAAAAGTCACTTATATCACGCTGATGTCATCAGGTGGGTGTTTGCAATCAAAAAGTCAATGAACTGCGAGAATTAGATCGGATCAAGTGAAATGTCATAGGTGAATAGGGTCTGAAGGGTAAAGTAACTTGTGAAGGTTTCCTAAAACATTGACCAGTCTACGCAACTACAAGATTTAAACTTCGAGTGTTGCTGTTAGTCAGTATATATATATATAATATATAAGGTGCTTCATAAATATCTGCAACGGCTGAAATGGGTAAAAGTATTGCTTATATAGATTACGATAGTGAAGGAATTACGTGCCCCGGATCGGTAATTAATTATTTGCGAAAAGACAGTAAATAAATGGTTACTTGCTTCAATTTGCATAACACACTTCGTCATCCGCCCTTGACTTGGCCGCCGGGAGGTATAATGTAAAACGTTAGCATTTTTGGACAGGTGTGGACGGTTTGAGACAGAATAAAGCCTAATCTTTATTTAATATATTTTTTTTATTGAAAAAATTAATGATTTTCTGGACATAAAATTTCTTTACTATCGTAATCTATATAAGCAATACTTTAACCCATTTCAGCCGTTGCAGATATTTTTACAGCACCTTATATATATGTATATATATACAGGGTTATTTGTAACACATCAACAACCTCCTAGGGGCTGATTCTGGTGCTCAAATACAACAACTTTTTCTATAGTTAGCCGAAATATCTCGGTGACCTAACTATTCGGACTTAAGGGGAGTATAGTCGCCAAATGTAACTAGCATGTAGTTTCAAAAGCATGCACTACTACTTCAGCTCAAATGGTCAGAAAATAAGATGATAAGAATTATTGAAACTTTCACAACAATTTGAGCATAGCATTTGTGTCTAGTACTTATACTTCAGGAGATTTTTTTAATTTTTTTTTTTAATTTTTATTTTATTGGTGTACACAACAGGTAACAATCTTAAGGGTATTAGGCAAACAATTTAAGAACTTAGATCTAGATTGTAACCTAAAAACATGTACACACAGCATGACCAACTTAAGTAAACACTATGCTACTAACAATTCAATTCCAAAAATGTGCAACTAAAGACAGTTTTTAAGTAATATTTTTCAAGTGTTATTTCATAAGATTTTTTTATTGAAAACATTAAAAAAAACAAACCATAAATTTTATTTAAAAAAATAAAACCGACTTCAAAACACTGAAATGCTAAAAATAATCCTAACACTTAAGTACCTAATCAGTTACTTTTGGAGTCGGTGCAAACCAAAACATTGAATCTCTCATCGGCTGGCACCGAGTCCAAAAGTAACTGATTAGGTACTTAAGTGTTAGGATTATTTTTAGCATTTCAGTGTTTTGAAGTCGGTTTTATTTTTTTAATAAAATTTACTTATTTCATCTATTTTTACTGATAAATCCTAATCTAACTGCTGAACACCGATTTCATCCCCTATTTTCCTACCCTTAGGGGTGATTTTTATTTTTCAAACTTTTAGCATAGCATCTTTGAAGTATAAGCTATTCAATAAAACAAAAATCATCAAAATCGGCTCATATTTGTCGAAGATAGGTAACAAGAACCACAACCAAAATATTATCTGGGTATATATTTGTTGATTTTCTCAAAAAGTTCTAAATCAATTTCGATAAAATTTATATGGGACCACCTCTGAAGTATGATCTACCAAACAAAAAAAGAATCATTAAAATCGATTCATAATTGGCGGAGCAATCGCGTAACAAACATACAAAAAAAAAAAAAACATACAGTCGAATTGAGAACCTCCTCCTTTTTTGAAGTCGGTTGAAAATAAACGCTAATTCTCATTCATCTTTTTAAGCAGCATAAAGGTATTATGCGTGTATTTTCGCTCCGAGCATCTCAAAATATCAGGAGGTCGACAAAGTGTGACATTGTGTGACAAGGATGTCCTTAATTTCGTGACGTCACATTACAAAACCTGATATTAAGTAGTAAAACACGAAACTTTCGTTTTGCAAATTTTCCAAATGTTTGGTTTTATATGAAAATAAAACTAATTTCGGAACTGCTGTTTTAATTTAACAATTTCTGCAAAGTCAAAGTGCAAAATATGTGATAGGTACTAGAGAGAGAGGAAAAAAAACATGAAATTTGTGCGACGTAATTTTGGCCCCTTTTGATTTTGGTAATCGTCTATTGAAAACTCATGTACAGACAACGCCAGGTCAACCTACCCAAAAAGTTGAAGGTCATTGAATTGATTTTCAACTTTGTCCAACATATAGAGATCAATATCAATTGAGAAAATTTGACGTTTTGTGGTAGGTTGAGGTGCTGTTTGCACCTACGTTTAGTGGTTTTGCTTTATTAGATACTATCTAAGCTTCTCAACGTTTTACCGTCTATCTAAAACACGCCATTTGAATTGATCAAGACGACCCAACCCAAAATGGTTTGGGCTAAAGCCAACTTGCGGGTTCCGAACCGAGTTTTCCGATTCAGTTAGCATTTAGATAACAGACGAGTGACGTTATCAGCTACAGAATATGTAGAAAGCACCTGGAAGCAACTAGATCTTAAAATATCTTGCTGATCTCGCACATAATTTTTTGTTTATTCTGAGAAAGTAGGACATGTTTCATATGCTATAGCTTCGATTTAAAGAAAATTAAAAAAATAACCTATAATATCCCAAGCAGAAAGACTACCAAGGGATTTTGAATTTAATAGTGTCTTGTCTGTGTTAATTTGGAAAGTATTTAAATTGGCAATTCTTGATTTTCATGTTAATAGGATCAAAGTACTTAGACCTGGAAAGATTTTTGATAGGACTGAGTAACTTCAGTTTACAACGATACAGGACTTATTGGATGGAATATCTTAATCAAACTAAACTTCATATTGTATTAACTAGTGGCTTAGAGGCTTCGTGCAGATTACTCGATACAAACTTACTGTCGACATAATATTATGTAGGCTTTGAATTTGTCTTGAATTGAGGTAAATAGACAACTCGACAACGCTATAAAGCTCATTTTGTATTCAGGTACACCTACACGAGATTCATTAATATTTATGTAGTGAATAATAACAATAGAAGGGTGTGCGACAGTGACAAAACAAGAGCCGAATTTACGAACTAACCTAAAAAATTTTTATGATATTTATGAAGTCATATAGTAAGCGAAATGATACCCATCATTACCCTCTGTTTTGGACTGGCGAAGTAATGGACTTTGATTCATTATCATTATCATTTCAGCCATAGGACGTTCACTGCTGATATCTGAACATAGGCCTCCCCCAGTCATTTCCAGATTGGCTTTTGATTGATTACCAATGAACAAAACAGCACAGAAGTAATCAAAGCTAGAATTTAACAATATAACCCCGCAGTCAAAAATTTTATGAATTAAAAACCCACGAATCCATAGGTCTTAAATGTTTCGTGTTCCGAGACTTGAGCCGCCTCCTAAAATACATAATCCATAAACTCCATCTACCTAGCTATGTAGGTACGACAGCACTCGAGGTGTAAGGAAGTATTACCTAACAAAATATTTCTATAAATAACGTGGCACTTGATGTAAACCGACCGAATAGCGGAGCGTCAATATGTAATGCTGTGTATAAATTTTGATATATACCGCCGAAACTGTGTCTGGTGGAGTAACGCTGCCTGCGTAGGAGTCGATTGCGCGGTGACTCACGCACGCAAGATGGCCGCCGACAATAAGTAATTATCGGCAACAGCCCGCAACACTTAAACAGTATATTTTTTACTGTTCCGATTGTTATGTGTTTAGCTTTGGAACACAACCGGGTTGCCTTTTCATAGCAACAGACTGTACGTATGCGTACTTTAACGATGAAATAACGAAAGGCAGTTTTACTTTCGTTTTAACACTGCATTCGGCTCTGGTTTTAATGTTAGAGACACTTCAAATTTTTATTTTTTGCTTATTTTTCTACATTTTTATTTTTATTTCAATCTAATAATGATGTAGATAAACAGGCTGAATGGAACGCCCTTTGTTATTTTACATACTATATTTTAAATACAAAGACTAGATAAAATGTTTAATATTACATTACATATACAATTACATTACTGTGTAACATTATAGAATGCAATAAATATATTGAATTGAATTAAATTGAAAAAATACATCGAATGTTGGTGACAGATGTAATATACGGCTCGTTTTGTCAGTTTTGGGCCAGCAAGCGGCATCAAAGATCTTTTTGGTAACATCTCCCAGGGAGTGAAGTTGTGGCTATTCCTGTCTAAACACATAAGAACAAAATATTCAAAGATAATTTAACAATTGACGAGTTTCGACGGGATAGCTAACGTCCTCGGTAGCTTAGTTAGAAAAGCACTCCCGGCCTGCGATGAGACAAGGGTTCGATTCCAACCTGAAGCGGTCGATTTTCTTAGTGTTATATTACGCTTAGTTGCTAGATCATCTACATAATTTGTATACGACCACCCACGGGACATAAGAGGCCCGCTACCTTTTGCGCGAGGTCATTTTGTCTATTACATCATTGTTTTTTTATATATGTCTCACGATCGCACTATGTTTTTAAACAATAAAATCGAGTCTTAAGTGCTAAACGATTATCTCTACTTCGTGTCATGGAATTTACATATTTTAAATATGTATGATATCATCTTACTATGAATTTCGCATAATTATTTAAATCTTACAATATGTAAAAACAATATTGTTGGTATCTGTCATTTTGACAGAAGGTTTTTAAGTTGAAATTTTAGCATGATGTCAAAATTTACTAGACTTCCCTTTCGTTGCCTGGTACTTTTAAGGCTGATAGTTTATTCCATCTCTCTTTGTGCCGTTCTATTTGATAAACAAACAAACCTGATTTAACGGATCAATTGTTGCCAAACGCTCGCTGCCTTCATTCCGCGCAAAATCTCTGTGAAATGCCCTTTTTACGTTGTGTGAACATCGAAAAATTCCCCAGATACCAAAAACACATTTGGAAAAGTATGCAGAGTCTAACCGACACAATAACAACGTGGATGCATTTTATTAGATCGACATCGGAATCAAATGTGCATCGAATTCCACTTTGGCTCGCATAGCAACACTTGCTTAAAATGTAATGGTTGCAACAAAGTCCCCGTGCATAGCCAATTGTACTAAACCCAGTTAAAAGCTACTGTTTTCTTGTAAATGCTTTGATAATGCAACAAATATAGCTAGAACAATTGGGTCTGCTTTTAGGACGACATATTAGCAATTTGTTCCAGTATGAAATCCATTTCACGTGACGAATACCGTACAACAAAGTAACATATTTTTTCTTCACGAACCATTTTTGAACGTGAAGTGAACGGATCAACCGAGGTGTAAAAAGCATTTACCTTCGGGGGAGCTAAGTGTGAAATGGTCTAATTCACCTTTCCATTTTTAATGACACAGCTTCTGCTATTCATGAAACAAAAGATTTTATACAATTAAGGTATTTTACAAACATACATTGATGTAGGTATTCACTGTTTCATTTTATCTGAATTTGTCAACCGATACAAGCAAGCACTGCAGACTATTTTCTTATTGTCTACATACTACTTGGTCTATGCCACGACTAATGCTGAGCGGGAGACCTTTTTGGCACCGACCATTCCTGCATTTGTATTTTTTTTTTATATTGTTTTTGGTGCCAAATAAAACATTACTTACTTACTTACTTTAAAAAAGATAAGATTGAATATTTTATTGAGTTTCATAATAACTCTCGTATAATATTTTCCTGCCACAGAGAGTTCGCATACCCCCAGAGTTTAATGAAATAAAAAACCTCACTTCGACGCCGAGGGAGTAGTTCCTGGAAACTTAGATTTACTGTACACAAGCGAGCTGCGAGGTCTGCTTTGCACTCGAGAAACGCATAATGAAAATTGTTATCTAAAACTTCAGTTGGCTAGGCTGTAGAAAACATTCTTTATGACACTCATTTGGATCTCATACAAAAGCCAGATCTTAAAAAATGGGACGTTTTTAGGTAAGTCTGCTATAAAACTAAAAAAAATTGTCCAACCATTATCTGATTCTGCTTAAACTAAGTAGAACTGACGCATAAATAACTAATTTGCATACTTCTACTTATTAATTCCATTCATTTATGAATGGCTTAAACAAGTACAAATGTTCGTGATCTCTAGTGTTTGTGTGATCACTGATCAGAAACACTCGGTTCTTGTAAGATTCGTTTGAACCTGCCACTGATTAGTTTAGCGGAGCTCTAAGTACTAACTAGACAAATATGGTCGTTAAATGATAAATGGCATGACAGTGTTTACTGCACTGAGACTTTAATAGACATTCTTAAAACGAGTATTCATAACTAGTTATGCTTGTTACTTCATATTCATTTATTCATTGCGATACAAGTACCAACACCTAAAATACAAGACTATCAGTTACTTACAGACACCAACATAATGGAAATAAAACCATAAAAATAGATCCATACATTTCTAATCACTATTGGGTATAGGTCACATTTTAATTCCGCTACTTCTCACGGTCCCTTATCAATATTTCCCGATGTAGCCCAGCAATCTGTACCATATCGTTAGACCAGCCAAATGGTCTGTCCATTGACCTGGTCCTTCTTATGACCAGCCTTCTGTAACTGGTTTGGTCTACCGGCCGTCTTACCTTCTAGCCAAAAGTTAAACTAGTGATTAATGCCGATTAGACACTTCCATATAAAAATAACGTAACACTTAAATTAATGTCAGCCCAGTCATTGATTGAAACAAATTAACTGCTGCTTAACTCAAAGGAAAAGATAATATTGAAGGTCATGGAGAAAAGGTGAATGAAACAATTATGCAATGACGTACGAAAAACTTGTTTCGGATCGACTTGATAGCTTTTGCAAATGATGATTCAATATTTTTTTTTAAACCAAGGCAATCGTCTTAGTTGCCTGCGCACACTAGTGTGCGTGTCTGTGTGATGGCTCTTATATTGTGTACACAGCAATATTTTAACGAGTAACTAAGTGATAATAAAATTACTCGATTTTTTAAATTTAATTTGTAATCATACAAAATTCACATTGTACCTAATATTTAAATAGATTTGTTAGCAATCAATATTCAAAATTTGTAATTTAAGTAAATAGTAAGTTATATATTTAAGTAAATTTTCCTCTCCTCAGTAAACCTACTCCGGTCAAATTATAAAATAAAATGTGCTGAGAGATGCCCCCCCGGGTATTATTCATTTATAGTTCTCGTAACACAAGAATGTTATTTCAAATATTTAAAAAAAAGTGTTGAAATTCTTCAGTTTAACACAGGATATTATGACACCAAACATCATTACCGACAGGGCCCAGTAAGCTCTCATTGTATGTGAATCATCACTCAATTTCTTGTTTTGATAAGTGTGATCCGTGCTTCCGTTTGTGTCGTTTATTGGCTACATTTTGTATTACAAACGGTCAAATTCATTCACAATGAAAATGAATTTGCGGCACAACACACCAATAATTTGACTGTCGTTTTGAAGATAGGAACTTTATTTGTTTTATACTCCCTGTGTTAGCTTACGAGATACAGGCCAATTTTATTTCGTAGAAGACGTTTTTCAGGCAGAAGTTTCTTTATTATCGTAACTGGAAACCGAACCACAGACCCCTAAGACATAGAATAAATTTCAACTGTTCATTAGGCTTGACTAGTCGATTGTAAAATGATTTCTGCCATGATGTTTCTGTAGTTAAATTGCTTCTCTATTCACCGAAAAAATCCGTAATTTATTCGCTCATATGCAAAAATATTTTTTTAATATTTGATTTCAAAAGACAGGTTTGTTTGTATATTTAAAAATTAATGACCAGACTAATTAATTCTAAGAAAAGTGCAAAGGTAACTCGAGATCCGTCTGAAATCCTGAACCCAGTAAAAGCGTAAACATTTCAGAAGCAGCGCTCAACATCAGTCGGCTTGTCCAAACAGTTCTAGGTGAAACAAGTAGTCGAGCCAACACAAATTTCGAGTTCATGAGTTATACAATGTCGTAATCCAACGTAGGTGGGACGTAATGGCACAACGATTAGACGGCCCGAAGATTCTCTTGGAAACCCACGGGATAATCGCCTTGATTATACGTAATTACATTTTCGTCTCCGGACTCGTTACGAATTCTTTTTTAAATTACTGAAGATTAGTCCCTGACTCGCGGTGTATTCCTCTTTTAGGAAGAAAACGTTTTGTAAACGAAAATTGTTGGTCGACTTTTGTCGACGATACGGTGAAAGCAGATCTTCCTATCAAGTTAAAACTCTCTCCCATGACTTCTAAATCCTCTCAGAATAATAGAAACAGATGTCATTTTGTATGATTTGAAATAAATTACCTATAAGATGATAAAAGAATGAAAACAACTTCACGGTTGTCCAAACAGTTTTCAAGATAAATGTCATAATTAAAACTTTGCCCGCGAACGGTTTAAGCTGTTTGAATTCTCAACGGTCCATTAAAAACTTATTAAAAAGGCATCAGGTATGCGCACGCGGCGGTTTAAAAACCTCGGAACGTGTCTGAGACAGCCGACGTCCGGTTATTTTCAGCTGATCCACGTCTGGCTGCTATTCGAATTTCAAGTCTTGTCGCTTCAAATTTATTGTGTGGTGTTAGCTTTATGAAATGCTCCAGATCTTTGCCTTGGATCACGAAGTTGGGTAATGGTAATCGGTATTGACAATTTGGATGATGCAAAACGTTTGCGTCATCGCATATCTTACTGAACACAGAGACGACCCTCAAAATAAAGACAGACTAGATAACAAGTCTGTCATAGCTCCGTATATCTATGTGGCTAATTATAGAATATTTTGACTTGTCCCCCTATCCGTAAATCACAATATCCTTAAGTCAAATGAAAGTCATGTAGCGCTGGCTGGCATAGCTCTAACTTAAGCAAGTGGCCAGAATTTCGCTTATTTTAAAGATAAACCCTCCTCTTCGTAGTTTTAAACGCAGTCTTTTGTACATTACTAACTTTACAGAAGTGGCCAGCAAGGGGGCTGGTAAGTTGGTAAATGACTAGAGCATTTGTCTGGCTGACTGACCTAAAATACTTCTTTTACTTAGTGATTACAATTTTAATTTAAAACTTGTCCTACGAAACTTTTGATTGCTATTCAGTATAATTCAATAACAGTACTTCCATGCTTAATACAGGAGAAAAGTCAAACTGGCGAACCTCGCTTTAAAAATTGTGTTAATGCACCATATAGTCTGCTTCAGAAGTATTGGCAAGGCTGATTATTACAGTGATCAGCGAAATGTTCACACCAGTCGTGCAATATAAACTCGAAATGCAACAGATAATCCGATAAACTGATTGTGGACCTGACAATCCCTAATTTGCATACGCAAACAGGAGATAGCACTATGTGAATGCTGTTGTATATAAATTAACTATTACAACGTATGTAGCTTTGTCCGGACTCCGGTTCATTTAAAAAGCGTTAAATGGCGTTGCTTTTTAACTGCGATCGCCCTCAATTTTTTAAACCTGTGATAAATTAAACATTCTAAACATATTGCCTCCTCTACAACATTGATCATCGACATTCACGCATTTTTTTCTGGATTAACAGAAAATCAAGTAAAATCATTGTATTCTGATCGTAACAGAATAATTTAAAAGTACCTTTAAACACCAATCCCATAATGTAGTGAAATGAGAATCTCGAAATTCAAATCACACTAAAAGTGTCACAGGACCCTTCGCTTATCACAAAGGGTCTAAAACTCAGCACAATATTTATTTAGGCACTTTGTAATCCTATCGCAATGGTCAGAGGGAGAGATGGTCAATAAATTGGACGTAAAACACCAAATACACTTGAGTGAACTAGGGTTTCAACGTGGATTTGGTCGTGTACAGCAGAGGCCTTTCTACCTGATGGCACGACGGCAACGGTGACGGAAGGAGCACGCCAAATTTCTGAAAGCCGGGCTTGTACAGTCTCTAGTAAAAGAAAAAACGCGTCGATTAAATTCCATACCTTTGCCGTGCTGTTTCCGTTGGCGTCACCGTTCCTTCTCTATTGCCATTTGCCGTCTATGCGACGTCTAATGGAAAAGCGCTCACTGTCTATCTTCGACATTTAACGCGACGCGATCATTCACCACTCTTAGTAAATCAATCAATGGTAGCCGTATATCAAATTCCTAACACAATCCTCCACTTATTGGAATCTAGAAATTTTTGATCAAAATTTTCAACAGCAAATTTAATGCAGCTTGACTTTTTTTTTTGCTATACCTAATGGTATTAGTCATTATGACCCTAAAGTTAAGATGAAGTTCAGTTTCAGGTATACACCTAAACCCTACGTTCTGTTGCCGCTGCACGGATAAAACAACAATGCATCAACAAAATATTGCGTAATGGGTCATAATTGCAGTAAATATATCAAACAATGTTATCGCGAAACGGAAGACAATGTTTCAGCTGATTCCATGCTCACGTTAAGAATATAAATAAAGCCAAGGCCAAAAAGTGTATTAGGATAATATTCACTCTCTCTTAATGAGAGAGAGAGAGATAAAAATAATTATTATTAAACACACACAACGGTCTGTTGATTAATGTTGTTGATAATGTTTCTGTATCTTCTACCTGATTATCTCTATTTTATAGATGTTTCGTTAGTAAATGTTATACCGCTATTACAAAATTCCCATCAATCCAATCTAAATCCATAATAGGTGTTTGGACAGTTTCAAGAATAGGTCCAGCCGACATGTCAGTGTCCTAACCAATTCGTTCTATTGTTGGCACGACAGTCCTATTATCGGTACCCCCATCTGTAACCGTTAACTGGATATGAATGGTAGTGCTTTGCTTTAGGCTTATTGAATTGTGCGACACGCGAACTGAGTAGGTATAATACACGACCTATCTTGTGGCATTGCACTATTATTAGAATCAGTGTCTTCCTTTACTGTGCGATCTGTCCTAATAGCGTTAAATTCTGGAAGGAATTCTTTTGTCTTGTTATATAACAAATAGAAGGACAAGGTTTAATAAATGAATAAATATTCACCAGACTATACACCAATAATTGGATAGTAAAAACGTCAAATTTTATTCATACAGCCCTATCATCTGCTAACTTTAACTTCTTTCCTATGTGAATTCATTTTTAGACCTAAAATAGTTCCCTTACCTCATCATCATCATCATCATCATCCTCATCATTTCAGCCATAGGACGTCTACTGCTGAACATAGGCCTCCCCCAGTGACTTCCAGATTGGCCAGTTGGAAGCGGCCCACATCTAGCGGCTTCCTGCAACCTTTACCAGGTCGTCTGTCCAACTTGTAGGTGGACGTCGTACGCTGCGCTTACCCCTTTTACCTAAGATTAATAAAAAGATAGGTACTAACATATACACTAAACTACGAGTAATACTGCAGAATTTCGTGTAGATTAAAGCCAGAACACCAACCTGGGAATAATAGATCACACTAACGTTTCGAGACTGCGTCAACGACCGAGGCAAAATTCATACACTAATAAACTCTAACATCTGATTCAATAAATGGTCGTTAGCCAGTTTAGCTTCGTAACAACAAGTATAATATCTGGTAATACCAGAAATAAACGCTTTACAAAAGTTATTTTTATAAATTTAATTGCACAATCTGAATTTCGTGGTCGGTCACCATGCGTAGCTTGGTCACGCACTGACCGATGCGGCAAAACTAAATGCGTTAAAAAAGTAAACACTTACCCCATTCGATATTCAACTTTAAGGCTATAATATTAAGTTTGCGAATGAGTTCAACTAACTTTTAGAAATTTTCTAGAAGGACATTGTCGTGGTCTGGTAGTTCAAATTGATATTGTCATGATAAGCATTATTTTTACCCCTTTGACGCCAAATGTTTATACCTTTTGTAGGTATAACAGCAGTTTATGTTTTAAATTTTTATCGTCTATTTTATTGTCTGGGTTTATTGGTGAGACTGAAATCGAGTTCGAGACAATGATCAGACTACCTATATCTCATCTGTTTTTTTTGTTGATAAATATAAAATTACTGTTTGTTTAGATAGAACGTTCAGTCAGACGTTTTAAGAACCTTTGAATGTTTTTGCAATTAACATTAAGTGTTGCAATGGCATTGTCTATTTCCTAAGATCTAAATTTGACCGCACGGTACTTAGTTTACATGACAGTCAAACATAAAACCATCTAGCGAACAATAAAATTGCTCGTATAATATCTAGTCCATATTATTGCATGTGATTCAATTCCTTTATCTTCTATGGATACGAATAACATTGTATTGTATCACAGCGCAACAAGAATATTAAGTTCAGTCATCATAACGAGTCGTGAAAGTAGCGAATGATGTAAATTTAGTATTTAAAATTTCAAATAATATGTATTGTTTTGTAAATGTTTATTAGAGGCACGTTACATCATATCAAAAGCATGCTAAAGAACATGCTTTTTTGATTAAAAAATGTTTTTGTTTATTTTGATAACCAAATCATTCCCTTTTTAATTTGCCTATTCGAGATGAGCATTTAATTTCTGGGCCCTGTTTATCAAAACTTAAAAGACTTGTTTTATTCTGTTCCATTCATTCCATCTCATAAAAGCTTTAGTGATATAACATAAGTGAACAGTCTGATTCTTTTTGGCTGTAACTGCATCGTAAATATTGGATTCGGTTCGGTTGTGTAGCATATTATTATGGGTATTGTACAATGTTTCTTCTATTGAAATTACTAAAACGAGAGATATATATACTATACGGTTAACGTAAACAAATAGTGAGTGCACCTTGTCACTGTACCGTAACACGCTACTAAAACATTATAATAACCATTTTAGTTGGTAAATAGTTGTTTAATGATTGTAAACTTGGCAGTGGATGTGGGTCTGATTGTTTTACTGTGAAATGAGCATGTTTATTTGTACAACCGACCTGTTCATTTTGCTTGTTGGTTGGTTTAGTTTCAATAACTGATTCCTTAACTTTTTTTTTCCTAAGGCTGTTTTAGGACAATTGTTAGGTAATTGTTGTTAAGGCTTAAGACCCAGTTCCTTTTAAACATAGTATAATATCATATTTATTTTATTTAAGACTAGCTGTCCCGGCGAACTTTGTACCGCCCCTTTATAATTTTCTATTCGGGGCGAAGACAAATTCAACAAATCAATGATCATAAAAATCGATCCAGCCGTTCTCGACTTATAAATGGTGTAACTAACCCGACTTTCTTTTATATTATATTATAGATATATATACTTTTATATTATATTTATTTATTATACTTTTATATTATAGATATATACCAACACCAAATTATACATTACATGACTAAACAGTGTTTTGAATATACCAACAATAGGAGTTCACAACTTTTGATGTGGTGACATTATCATGGCGTCCTCTAAGCATTGGATCCTACAAATGAATATCACCAAATAACAAAATACCTCAGTTTAAGGTTACGTCACAAGCAGAAGCAGGCCAGCTTAAGAGCAGTAGGAATTATATTCCGGACACGACTGTCGTCTGTGATAAGATCATAAGAAGGTCAAGTGTCGTGATGGAGGGTCCAATCAGTGGCAAAGGGCCAGGCGGAATAGTTGACCTTTGAATTGATTCTGCAGATTTTGGGACTAAATAATTGTTTTACAGGTCGCTCAAAAAAAAAGGTGTAGTATTGAACATAAACAATAAACTGAAATGAAATAGTTTTAGCTCTCCTACACAGTCTAAGGTGGAACTGATCGATTTAGTATGGATTGTCCTAAATTTCTAAAATGGGGAAAATGCATGTTTTTTTATTTGGTCCTAAAATAAATAGTACTTAATTATAATTAACAAAAATTTCAGAATTTTCGAAAAAAATGTTACAGAAATCTACAACCATAACGAATTACAGCCTTCTAGCGAAAATAAGATGCGAACAAAAATACTATGCGTTGGTAACTAAAAAAACTAACTAAGCTATAAATAGCTTTCTTGAAGATATTTTAAGCCATTTCTTGAACAGTATTCTTGACTACTTAGCATCAAGTTACCTTGTAATGCAACACGTACTTACTAAGTTGTTACGTTAACAAACAATCAGATTTAATTTTGCACTAGTTATGTCATGCAAAGTAGGTCATTTCCGCCACTTTTAGCACTATAGAACGTTCAAATAAATTACTTCTATTGAAACTAATAACACTAGGTTAATAGTAAACAATTTTAGAATAGATTCACTCATTGATTTCTTAATAGAAATGCAATAAATCGACAAGGAGGAAACAAGTAAGTTACTCGCAGGCTAAACTAAAACTTTTTTAAACAAGTTGTTTTAATGACCCTTTCCTTTACCTAATTTTAAAGATATCATTTACATTTCTTCATTCATATTTTTTTCCCCCACAAGGTGGACAGACGACCTGGTAATGGTTGCAGGAAGCCGCTGGATGCTGGCCGCATTTATCCAGCCAATCTGGTAGTCATTGGGGGAGACTGTTCAGAAGTGGACGTCTTATGTCTAAATTACCTATGATGATAATGATTATTATTTTCAACCGACTTCAAAAAAGGAGGAGGTTCTTAATTCGACTGTATGTTTTTTTTGTATGTATGTTACGCGATTACTCCGCCAATTATGAATCGATTTTATGATTCTTTTTTTGTTTGGTAGATCATACCTCAGAGGTGGTCCCATATAAATTTTATCGAAATTAATTTAGAACTTTTTGAGAAAATCAACAAATATATACCCGGATAATATTTTGGTTCTGGTTCTTGATACCTATCTTCAACAAATATTAGCCGATTTTGATGATTTTTGTTTTATTAAATAGATTATACTTCAAAGATAATATGATAAAAGTTTGCAAAATAAAAATCACCCCTAAGGGTAGGAAAATAGGGGATGAAATCGGTGTTCAGCAGTTAGATTAGGATTTATCACTAAAAATAGATGAAATAAGTAAATTTTATAAAAAAAAAACCGTCTTCAAAACACTAAAATGCTAAAAATAATCCTAACACTTAAATACCTAATCAGTTACTTTTGGAGTCACTGCAAACAAAAACATTGAATCTCTCATCGGCTGGCACCGACTCCAAAAGTAACTGATTAGGTACTTAAGTGTTAGGATTATTTTTAGCATTTTAGTGTTTTGAAGTCGTTTTTTTTTAAAAATAAAATTTACTTATTTATATTAGTAATAGTCAGATGAAGGCCTCCGTGACCCTGTAACGTCACAGCTTGCTATTGCCAAACAAAATCTATGAAAACATTTCGTTTTGACAACTCATAAAAAAAGCTGTTATCCGTAGCCTGCACCTACACAGGCAGGCTAAAAAACTACCCCTCTGTAAAAGCAATGAATATTTTTTCATTTTTATTAGTGGTGTCGTGTGGGGACTGCCTTAAAGAATACACTTCTCCACCGCCAACAGGAGGCGCGTCGTAAGAGGCGACAAATTCTTGTATCACGAGACAAGCAGCAGCGTCTTCGTGCGAAATCTTATAAAACACTGCGCTCGCCAACCCGCCTGCCATCGTGGCGAGTATCGGCAGTCCCCCCCGGTGATAAGTCATTGGGGGAGGCCTTTGTTCAGCAGTGGACGCATCCTATGGCTGAAATGATGAATGATGATTAGTGGTGTCAACAGGTATCTGATCTCACAAATGGACTTTGATGTGTCGTTTATCATCATATTAATTTAACGTTAGTAATTGACATTAAAATTAAATTAAATATCCGCTGAGTTGTTTTACGAATCTAAAAATATAATATACACTATCATGCTTAGCTTTGCCGCAGTTGGGTGTAAATGATAATAAGATAAAAGCATAAAATGAATTTTTAAACATCCTGCTAATTGGACCTGAACATAATACACTGTCCGCACTGGATGGGTTAACTTGTCAAGTCGACACTTGTTGAGTTTTACAGTTATGGTAAGTAAGCGTGATTTAAATGCGGCTTGCATGTCGGCGGCGCAATGTGCAACGTTATAACTTAGCCGCGCCACACCTAGGGATAATTAAGTCGTGCCAAAGCGTGGGCTTAGAAGTTGAAGCTAGGTCTTTAAATTCTTTAAAGGCTTTAACAGCAGGCAGCAGGCATTCAAAGGTTAACGGTTTTGGAATGTTTATAATTCTATGGAATTGTAGGTATGATTTAAAAAAAAGAACTAACATTTAAAGGGTCATGTCATGTTTAAAAATACTTCTTTTAAAAAAAATTTTTTTTTTATAAATTAATTGTAGTGAAACAAACAGTTTACACAAACAAATTATATATTATATAAATCGTTTGTGTAAACTGCTCTATAATATAACTCGTGCTCACCACACAAACATTTGCCCCTTGCGGAATTCGAACCCACAACTGCGAGGCTTTGGACTACAGAGCAGAGCGCGAACCACTAGACCAGATGGTCGTCATATTTAAATGTTGTAAAATATATACGTTAAATTTTTTTTCTATCTTTTTTTTTAATGGTTCTATGCTGGCGGCGGAAGGCCTTCTCCAGCTTTACCGGGCAGATTTGGTGAGTACAGAAGGTACTCAGCCTAGAGAGCGGCCGACCAGCAGGTACCTCGTGCGCAGGCCAGGTCCGCCTCCGGACCCCGTACTAGCGGGCGCGATCGGACCGTGCAGAGTGCTGAGGGCCGGCCAAGAGGTGAACCCGACTAGTGGTTGCACGGTCATGATCCTTGGTGCCCCACAGCCTAGTCTGTGAGCGCAGGCTAGACCATACAGGCTCCAATCTAGTGGGCCCGATCGAAGGGGAAGGATTTTTTTTCTAACCTATAATTCCACTACGGGGCAAAGGTCTCCCCCAGACTAATTATATTTTCACTTCGATTAGGTATACTACACCGTTTTAAACCCCCTCTTAGCCCAGCAAACCGAGACACAATTGTATATATTTTTATGTAAAGACAGAGTGTCTCATGCGACCACTTAACATCCAATAAGTAAAACTATCAAATCCTCAATGTAAAAAGTAATAATTTGATAACATCTCTTTGTTTTCATGAATTGTATTGGGATATTACCACCGACGAAACATATTTTATAGCATAACATAGACACGCGAAATATATTTGTCCACAAAACTCCATTTCCCCTATACAAAATGCATGTCATTAGTTAAAGCCAATTTTATAGTTGCCTCTACACATGCGAAACAAAAATAGCGCTCAGGTCAAGGAAACCTTACCCAACCCAGGGTTGATACGGCCACCTTCAGTCGGAAGGACTGGTACCGAAGCATGCGACGAATAATAAAAGGCTCGGAAATGGATCCGCATTGAATTTGTTAATGAAATTGTATTTGGCCTCCGGAAATTTCTAAAATGTGAAGACGTCGATAACTAACAGATACAAGTGTGTTTATTATTTGAAGTTTCTAATACATCAAACTTTTCTCTAGTCCAAATCGATCAGACATTTATGAAACATAAAAGATTAGCAACATGAAGTGATGAAGATCAGATTGATCTCAATTGTTCTTGTTGCCAGGACAAAAAACCTGGAGGACATATTCCATAGACATCAAGTAAGCAAGCAACAATAGTGTTCTTGTAGCTTGAAATAAACTCTGAAACGTCTGAAAGCTGTTAATGAACTTGGAACAACAATAGTTTACAAAGAAACATTCAAAGCGGCTAAAATATTTTATTCTCTATCTATTATACAGAAAGACACCGTAGCAAGCCCCATTGTCTGCATTTGTCTTGTCACATAGATTTCATCTTCTTTGTGCTTCTGGTGAACATTATTATTTAAACAAACACCGGTAAAATCAATGCTGTTCTTAATAATGACAACATTCGTTATTGTATCGTTCCCAATTATGTTTGCTGTTATTGTAATTTACTCAGCGCTTTGAACATAATATTATTCAATGATATAATTGTAATCGAAACGTGCTCGTTTTGATCATTTGTAGCGTTTTACCTAATTATGTTTGAATATTTTAGTATTGCTTTAGTGTAATTTTTGGAATTTACTTTTTAAATCTTATATCTGTCGCTAAACAAAAGTCTAATTTAGATTATTGATTTCAATGAATACCACAAACCATTACATATATTTACAATAGCAAAACATCACGGAGCGATTAACCACACTTTCCAAATCCGAAATTTCAGAATAAATCACATTACTTTCTGTTTTTAGAAAAAAATTAATAAGTTTCGGTAAAGGTACTATAAATAAAGTCTTACGTTCTTGATAACATAACAGGAGACGGGACGGGAGTTACGTAACTCCAGCACAGACAAACGGACGTTATCACTTAAAATATAAATGGCGCACCGACATTACTACAACCACAACTTACACACGGCACTACTACTCGCAAGTAATCAGCTAAGTTGAAAAACTAATTCCTTTCAGAGCTGCTCTCTTTTTGCAACCCGGAAAACTTCCATTAACGAAGAAAATCTGAAATAAAATAAAAACAACGGGAATGTAAAACGATCGGGCTCTTACGTAACGCCGGAAACCTTCGGCCTCGTACCATTTCAAAAGGGAACAAAGTACTAATCGCTCGAGATTCAACACACGTGAACATTCCCCCCTTTTTGACACGCTTTTCTGTGACTTTAATTAAAAATGAAAAGTTTTATGTCGAGTGTCGTAACTACTATACTGCGTTATTCTTTCGGATCCTCTCTTTCGTGTTAGCTGAGGTCCTTTTCTGGCAACCTACATAGTGGCTGTGCCAAGTCTGTATATCGAACCGAATAAGCTAGCTAGCTTTATAGATTTTTGTGTTTTAGCATTGTGGTTGGGATCTTGAGTGTTATCCGCTCGTGGGGTGTATAAGCCCTCTCACGGTGAATCCCAGCTGTAGTTCCGTAATAAAGGGAGGGAAAGTGCATAAGTAGTAAGTACGTAGAAATAACCTTGATGGTGCAACTGAGCGGCCACCCGCCGCGTCTGCCCGGGCCGACGTTCGATTTTCACTTGGAGCATCAGCGCGCCCGTGTCTCGCCCGGGTGGGCGTGGTCTGCAGGCCGGTCAATAGCACGGCATCGCCTCTCTCGCTCTCACGCCCCGAAAAACCATATTCGTGTCCCTATCCCCCCGGGGATGATTGAAACGTCTGATGCCGCAGGCGCCCCGCGCGCCCCCTCGCCAAGGACGTTCAGTGAATCCGTCCCTCTCTGCCCCGAAAGCACGTGTCTCCGTTACTATTTCTTATAATGTGTGCCCCCTTAGTACCGCGCGAAAATTCACAATCAATTATGAGTCAAGTGCCTGATAAATTAGGTAACAAATTCGATGCCTGAAAGGAATCCAAAAGTCGCTTATAGCGATGAGTGAGGCGCGCCGCTTTTGAGGACAATTAAGTGCCCCCGTAAAGTGATATGGAGATAAGAAGATTTTCCGGGAACATCACTTCTTCGTGTTTTCCGTCCTGTGTACTCTCTTGCCTAGTTACTGCTCTCGTGATATCTTCAGGTATGTAACCAAGTTCGAAAAATTGTGACAGTGATTGTACGTAAGCAGAGCGGAACCACATAACCTCATTTCACTGGTTGAGAATATTCCTCCATCTTTACTGGCAGCAGATTTATATATCCCAGTCTCATTATATTTCCATAGACGTCGCCTGGCTGTCGCCGGGAGTCTAGACACATAATAATTATACATCGAGCCAACAAGGGTGGTTCTGGAGATGTGACTCACCCGAATTCGTCTTCGGCATCGATCGTATCTCGTCTATTTGTCGAAAAGGTCAGAGAGTAATCGTATACGGCCCATTGTTTGAAATAAAAGCTTGAAACAAACGGTGTTACGCGATATCCAATGTTTTTTGTAAACTTCCATAGTCTGGTTATTATATTATTATGTATCTACAATGTGTTTATGAGGAGCGCTTGATACAGTTTTGCTCAGACCGGTGAGTGATAAAAAAAACTTTTTTCACCAAGAAATCGTTAAAATCGTAGCGAAGCAGATAGCCGTGACACAAGGCGCTGACGTTACAATGATGTCACCGGCCCTTGCCCATTGCCACTGCAGGCAGTGGCTGATTCACTTACATACGCCCAGCGACCATACAGTAATTTGCGGCGATAATCTTAGCCACAGACGTTATTTACGCAATCGACACAAACAAACTGTAAAATACAACTCAAACACCTACATTTGTGGTAAATTGGAAATAAAAGCGGTTTCTATACTGCAATTTAATAGATGAATCAGGCAGCTAAATTACCAATTTAAAATCATCACACAATATCTTATATTGGCGGTAAATTTACAGAATACTAGAAATTAAAACTTGTATTTATAAAATCAGTGGGAGTCATTTGAACTGTGACACAGTGAAGTCATCACAATAAGTCACGGTTGTAATACAGAATTATCACTCGTGTGAATCATCTCCTCTGCGCACAACTTCAGTTGCTATGGCTATTGAAAACTGAATATTTTACGATTCTTTGTCAAAATGATTTGTCTTAATGCCTGTCGTATCAAATGATCTCGGAAGATTTCTACAAACCTTGAAACTCATGAGTCGTTGTTTATTCCCAACAGTATAAACTAATTGTAATGTCTTTACTAAACAAACACAGATACATGTAACAATATTTGTTCGCGTGTATGTATCTAGTGTCACACATAAAAAACATGTCTGTGCGCAGTCATATCTTTACGGTCTTGAAACGTCTTATGTAAATAATTAAATCGTCAAGAATCTTGTGTGACTGGTCTTGGATATTTGGGTCGTTTTCCGGTATTCTCTAACTATAGTGAGGTCAATATCATATCCAATCGGCTAAATGACATCATGTATTTGCATTTTATTAGCACCATTAGTCCTGAGTTGCGAGCCAGACAATGCTGAATGGTAAATGGTCATCTGGCCATAACCGTTGGGGTAGTCGTATACCGGCAGCCCACTGTGCTAAATAGTTACAATCCGATTCAATTAAGTAAAGGGTTCTTTTACTACGTGTCTGACAGTGTGTAAAACTTGCGTAGTCGTTATATGACTAAGTACGGATGTCCTCGTTTGGAAGAAACTAATTGGCTATTTCAGCCATATGCGATTTCATTTTGCAAAGTGACTCATTCATCCAATTGAAGTATGGGCTAAGGCTGAGACTTAGCCAAGCACTTCTGGTTTATGTAACTTACTATACAATTAATGCGATAGCGATCTGCTATAGTATAGTGATGTAACAGGCAAAGAACACCGCGGCAGTTATCTGTATTTATTTAGAGATTTGTTTGGAGAGTAGTAGGAAGGCTACTTACTATTTGACTGTGTCACTCAAATCAAACTGCGGCAGTGTACAGTACAGTACAGTGGTACCTCACAGTTACAGTCAATAAATTAAAATAATTCGTTTCAAACAAATTCGTTGTTGTAAAAGAATCTGTAAATTTTTTTTTTACTTATTTCGATTCGAAGTATATCAACGAGTGACCCCAATAGTTTTGTGATATTTTCCTCAAAAATCCTTCAAGGAAAAGTAAGCTTTTCATTTGTACCCAACATTGCTGTTGTTTTATCGTGTTTTCTTTAACGACACTATTATTTATTTATAGCTATTTCCACGTGCTTGTTGTCGCTTTAAAATTGATGAAATACATTTTTCAATCATTCAAATTAATAAGCATTCTGTTATGTAATACCTTAACCAAATGGGCTCGTAGTTTGTAGTGTTCCTTACTATTATATATTAGGACTAGATGCATATTGAACAGAAGTTCGTCCAACATAAATATCGCATGTACACCTTCTTAATGCGTCACTGCACGGCGTCTTACAAATATTTGCACAACCACCCGCTGCTGAACCTTAATTGGTTATTTGTCCTTCTCCTTGGACCCTCGGGCCTCTCCTTTTGTGTATTCTACTCCCAAGTTATTGAGTCCTTAGGGGTGTTAAGATAAGATCTAAGAGGGGTTTACTCTCAACGTTTCGAGGTCAGGGGAAGTGGTCTTGTGTTGATAAAACTGTCCGATAACTCTAGGTTTTGAATAGAAGCAGGGCCTTTGTCGATAACTTTGTTGGGTGTTTATTTAAGTATTCTGCGGTGTTAAGTTTGTTTGGTGTTAATCTTTTTAATATATTTTTTTAAATTCAGTAAACAGTAAAATGGTGTCATTTTGAATTTGAATGACTTTGTAGCATTAGGCATTAACTCGAGCCATTTTAGTTGGGGCGGTCCCTTAACTTTAATTTATAGTGGGACTTTAATGCGGAGTGCTGGCAACACAATAATTAATCCTCGTAACACGTAGGCACGTAAGCCAATACGGTGCCCTAAATAGGAGTGAGCCCACTAAGCCCTCGGCTCGGGTAGTTGTTCCGGTGTACTCTCACGAATTCCAGTTAAATGCCGGTACTCAGAACTGCATCCTGTGCGATTTGGATCTACTCCGAACGCAGACAATTTGAGCTTCGTAATTACTCATAAGTGCTGGTTAATGGTTTTAGCGTTTACAACTAGGAAGTGCCGCAAGTGGTTCGCAAGTACAGACTTGTGTTGTTCTTCTCCTTCATTTAGATGTATTTGATTTCATTTAGCCACACTCCCCTAATGTTCTGCAGTAATGATTTTGTGCTTTACAACGATATCAATTACTTTTGCATTAGCCCAGTTTGAATTGTTTAGTTCTATTATGTTATTAACAGGAATATAGGTAATTATTAATTGAAGCTATTTGTGTTACGTTTACTTAAAGCGTTAATTTAATGCTGCCAAGCTCCGACTAAGATTCATGACACATAAATTATCGTGTCGTATCGTAAAATGTATAAGCGTTAAATTTCCTTGTTTGTGCCATGAATAATTGTGTTTTTTCCTTGTTTCAGGTCGGCACCTGCAGAATAATAGGGAGCCATACCCCGCGGCAGAAAGACGGGTGCGACACGCACTCGTGGTATGTAATCCTTTTTATAACTTTATTGCAGGATTTACACACGTAATTTCTTATTTAGGTGAAACAATACAACCAAGTCTATATCAATGATGACAATTTTATCAGTGATACAATTCACAGCGTTACGACAACGAACGTTCCATTGTTACCATACGTGTATGATGTTGCTTAGTACGTCATTGACTGACACTGTCACTGTCACTAGAAATTTCACTGCTGCAAAACCTTTGATATAAATCTATATATATAAAACAAAGTCGGGTTAGTTACACCATTTATAAATCAAGAACGGCTAGAACGATTTTCATGATGTTTGGTTTATTAGATTTGTCTCCGCCTCGAATAGCAGAATAACTATCAAAACATCGAAAAATTTACAAAAAAAAAAAACAAGACGATACGAAGTTCGCCGGGACAGCTAGTCAGATATAAATGCAAGCCATTTCAGCATTTTATTAAATGATTTTTTATTAAGTATAATTATAAAAGGCCATGACATGTATGCAGGTCTCCTGCAATCATACCATAATATTTCGTCTCATAACATTAAGTTAATAAACTATTCTGTTGTATTGTAGTCAGCTTTATTTTATTCTTACTCGTATTCTTAAATTGTCTGAAAGACTTGCACTTGACTATATAACCTACCAAACAAAACCAAAACAACTTTAGAAAAGATTTTATTGAAATAAAACGGTTATTAACGCAATCAAACTTTCTATTTCCAACGTGTCGTTCGATCGGGTTACACCGTAAGTGATCACAGGCTGACTCAAAAGGTGATGTCAGCCTGTGACTATGATCGGTGTAATAAAATAAAAATGTTTTCTCTAACAAGATCCTTGTTTGTCTTATTTACACTGAAATTATTGTTTTGCACTTCAGTTCTTTTCTTTCCCTTGTCAAGCAAACGGTAAAACTCAAGTAATTTTCAAGAAGTACTCTAACAGAGAATCTTTCTAGCGAAGCAATATTCAAACCACTAGATCAGTGAAGCGGATATGCTTACGTATCTGACCTAAAAATACTACCTTCACCTCTCAAAAGCAAAACTGCTTTAAGTGCTCTTGAAAAGATCCCTTTGCCTATTGGAACTCTCGGAAACCCTTTAATTTATTTTGAAGTACATATTCTTAAAGATAAGTGTATAATTACGAAAAGTTTTAATACAATTACCCTTTAGAAAACCTCTATACGTTGATGAATGTCACAAGCTGCAATTTTAAAAAGACGTAAAACTAGCTAAACGCCAATAAAATAGCTATCAAAAGAGTCTGAATTTAATACAATAATTCAGCAATCTGCGGTTTTGTTGTCAGTGTGTCGTTTCGTACTTTTTTTTAGATATCAGATGGTGCGAATTCTGTGACATTTTCACCTCCATTTCGTTCATACTTACTACTATACTATACTTCACGACTGCATGAAATCGAGAATCGAATATTAAACAACAGTTAAGTAGCTAAGTTTGGTATTCTAATCGTAGCTATTTCCGTATGGACTTATACATTTATCCATTAGGTATATTATTTCACACTAAGCTCTCCGCACCACTTTCCCCTTTCTTCTTATCTGTCCTCTACCTGAAGGTCTGGAAGAGATCGCTTTTAGCGATAAGGCCGCCTAAATTGTGCATCTTTTTGTAAACACCAATTTTAACTTATTTGTATGGTGTTACAATAAAAAGTATCTATCTATCTATCTCTCAGTATTGAGTTTGACTCGATCTTGAAGATTTTGTGTATGATCAGACTTCAGATTTTTTAACTAAACCACTTACATTTTTGCCTCTGCATATTTTCATTGCAGTAGTATTAAAATTATAACCAAAGGCGTGACTGAAATATATCTACCAGCACGTCCACGGCCCGAGGTAGGGCAAGGTCCACGCAAATCAAATTACGTTGCACTCCGGATAGTGTTTCGAGAACATTCTATTAGGGTGGCTCTTCTAACAATGCAGAAGGGTAGTTTAGTGTAATATCAGTGTATGTGCTACACTAGATTATGTCCTGAATGTGTTGTGGGACTATATACATTACTGCAGCATTTAGATATCAACTTCAGAAATGAGGTGTCTTATGTATATCGTTAAGGTTGTGATTGTGATAAATTGTAAGTTGAGGTGTCAGTTGGTAGAAATCGGATAGAAGTATTCTACGGCTTACATTTACATTATCTGCATCGACCACGTTACCTGTAATTGAATTAGACGGTGAACGATATCTCTCGATTACCTGTCGATAAATGTTTGGCTAATGTTTTCATCGTTATCATAAACCAATATGTTGCCACTAACGACAAAAAAATCGTGATCGCATTATCGGTTCTCCGTAACAAAACACCATAACAATGCCTTTGTATTCACTCTTTGGTGCTCTTACAATAGTTTCAGCTTAGCAATTCATTTTCTTTAGTGCATGTTCGATTGGTTTCGGATCAACTGCATTGGTTTCATGATCGTGGTCATCAATCTTCCTAACAGCCAAACATCAAAACAGCTTAATTTCAATTTGATTCAAATCAAGATTCAATTTTCTGATTCCAAACAAACTATTGTTGGAAGACCGAGTTATTGTTTATTCTAACTGGTATTATGAACTATAACTAGAGCGGGAGATACTATGAATGACGTTCCAGACTATATTTGCTGGAGGAACTGACGGAATTGTGCGCCAGCCAATAGAATAATAAATGAGGTCAAATGCATTCACATTAAAAGATTTCGCACGCAGACGCTGCTGCCCATCTTGTGCTACAGGAATTAGTCGCCTCCTATTAGCGGCGGGGAAGTGTATTCTTTACGGCCGTCACACGGCACTTGACGGCCGTCGCCACACTAAATTTGAAATATATGTGTACATATAGTTCTTAATCGCAGTTATATACTGTGTTATAAATTATAACAGCTTTAGGTTAAAACAAAAACTTTAGGTTTTATAGTATACTAGCTGTCCCGACGAACTTCGTACCGCCCCTTCATAATTTTTTTTGTGAATTATTCCGTGTTTTTAATAGTTATTCTGCTCTTCGGGGCGGAGACAAATTCAAAAAATCAAAGATCATAAAAATCGGTCCAGCCGTTCTTGACTTATAAATGGTGTTACCAACCCGACTTTGTTTAGATATCTTCTAAACAATCTCAATCTCATAATAAGTAATTCGATCATGATACAAGATTTCTTATGTTAAAATTACATGAAATGTCAACATTTCATGCAAGCAACCTAAATGCAGGTACTAGTCTAGTGTACGGCGTTGCAAGTGGCCCATGGAAAGCGTTCAACAATATCGCTACAAAGGGACTAAGCTGAGCCTCCATTCTAGTCTCGAGAATCTCAAAAGGTTTCTGTCTCGCTCGCTCGATAACCATAAGCCGTTTGCGGAAAAGAGAGGTCGTATCGTATGCGCTGAACTGCGTACCAGAATTATGAGTAGCCGTAACTAAACCAACTTAGATTATCTAGCTGTGCCTTTGAAGCCGTCCACCGCTAAACTGGTTTGCAATCAATTAAACGCACTCTCCCTGCTGCTATTGAAATGGACCACGTTTGAGTGATTGTGATTGCACGTTAAAACGATATGCTGTACGGATTTAGCTGCCATTTTATGAATTAGTTAGCCGAGAGCGGCGAGAGCCCTTTGAAACATTCACACGGTAGGCACTCGCGAAATCTCGTATTTGATTGATCGAAGTAGCATGAATGAACGTCGATTTGATCAACATGTTTCAAATTTCACGGCTTTTAAAATGCAAACTTCACGTTTTACAAAATTGATGATGTTATTAAATCGAGTTCCTAGATTCGATCTGTATTTGATTGAAAGTATAATAGCAATTCAGTAATAAATTGTTTTACCCGGTAAAATTGCGTTATTCTGCAGAGAGCCGTAACACTCGTAGACATATGTTAAAAAAATCATCGCAGTAAATGTCGTGTTGAAAGCGCCAGACTCGCTTACCCGTCAAAAGTTATTTTTTCTCCGAACATTCTTTGGTAATGCCTTCTTCGTCGGAAAAAATATAAGTAAAAACGGGTAAACTAGGGCTCCCAACGCAACAATACTACGTTACGGTACACCAATTTCCCGGAAAGTTCGATGTACTCAGTTTTTATCGGTGTACCTGAGTACCTGACTATAGCGTCGATTCTATTTTGTCGTTAACAAAGTTATTTGTAGAAGCAAAATCATTATCTTATCTTTAAAGGTGCAGAACCTATTGCATCTGCAAAGACCTTCTATTTCAACTTAAACCTGACTATCAAACACATTCACACATTTCCAGCAACGTTTCATTTGTTATGTTGATGTGTTCATGAAGTGAACTTTCACTAACAAGTATTTAATCAATCGTACAAAACCGTATAATTGTTTGATTTCGAAACTGCCATTAAATTACCTCACCTCATTGTAGTCGATAGCCGGTTTATAGATAATTTTATCGATTAAAAGCCACAGTAAACAACTTGTAAATGCAATTTACGCCCGTGGATTGCCTCCGAAAACCCACTTAACGGGCAGTTTAACCAGGATTGAATATAATTAAAACACAACCATTTTTGTTTGCTCCTGTGAGCTAATTAAGCTGCCAGCCGCTTGCAGATTAAACTTTTTCATATTATTCCAGCTCTTAACCAAAGTAAAATGTCGATCGTTCAACTTTTAATGAAGCATTCTTAAAACGGGGGCAAGAGTGACTTTAATCTTTACTTCATCGGTTTGTGTTTGAGATAATAAGAGTTAGTAGGCCGAGTTCATTTTTTGGATCATTACAATATTAACAGTGCTTTTAATTCAAGCGTCCCGAACTTTTGTTTAACAAGAGTTGACCATACATCCAGCGTTTTCAAGACTATTCAAGAATTTTAGCAGCCGCATATAGCATTTAGAATTTTGAGTTAAATTAAACAAATCGTTAGAAGTTTAGATAACTTGTTACTGTCCAGAATGGGCTTTATTGAATTATATGTGATTCATTCAGAGAAAACCTTAAAACAATTAAATTAATCTTAGGAAGTCATATGCGTCCGTTTTTTATACTATTTCTCAATTTATTTCAATCGTTTGAAATTTTATCCGGTTATTTTACTATCCTGGTAACCCTTCAAATGAGTCAAAAGAAAGTTACCTAATCATTGCTACACAAACATTCTCGGGGCTCGGCATAACTCCTGATTAGTTGGAGTCAGTTGGAATGGCGGGCGTGCGCTGAATTTCTATGTAGTGGCAGGTGGACATGACACGGAACTTCGTACATTTCTTGGGTACAAAACTTTTTGTTACGCGTGAGGACAGTGCCAGATTTGCTTCAACTATTTGTTTTGTTTTATTGGTTGGTATACCGTGTCCTGAAACTCCAGCTCTGTCCCACCCACTGCAGGGCACAGGCCTCACCTCAACTATCAGGTGATTTTGGCCATACTCCACCACGCGGGCCCAGTGCGGATTTGTGGAGGGGTGTTGTAAGCCATTGAGCTTTTAGTCATTTTTTTTTTAAATGTCATACGTTATGAAGAGTTATCAGGCCGCCTTAAGGCCTCTGACTAGGCTTTACGACTAGTATCAAGCAATATTAGCAGGGAACAAATTTTCACTAAATATGGTCGGAATCCCATACTGAAGCGCTGCCGCCATCGCGCCACTGAGCTACAAGCACCACTCCAGATAATTAATACTTTTTGTTAGGTCTTTGAATACTTACATAAATGGGATGCTAGTACTGGTTTATGATTGGTTTAGAGCATGGTGGTTAGCTTTGAACACGGGTTGGATTCTCGGATCTAGATAGACTCGAGTATGGGTGTCCTGGGAGATGCCTCTGGCAAAATTCATCATCTGGTTGGTGCACCAAAACAAGAATGTTAATGCCTTTCTTGGAAGCAAATACTTTTTAGGACCAATTGAAGATTTTGTTCAGATTATTTTCTAAAAATGTTAGCCCCAAATTATCTTATCATTATCATCATAATTTCAGCCATAGGACATCTACTGCTGAACATAGGCCTGTCCCTGGCTTCGCTCTACCGAAGCATCGCGGCTTTAGAGTAAAAGTTTATTAATGTTTTATGTCCCATAATATTTTCGGATATTTTAGATACTCTTCTTCTTCTCATGTTGATGGCAATTCTATCAAGATACTCCCTTAAAGTTGTTTATGATTTTGAATACAGTTTCACATCAAGGCAAATAACTAGACGTGTATGTATAAACATCCCGTCTCATTTCGTTCAGAACAGCCTCGTGACAGCCGGACGGACAGTTACCACAACAATACGGTTCCGTCTCTAGTGTTTGGGTTCCTTTTAGGAATAACAAAGCCCTAAAAATATTGTTCAGGGTACGTTGATATTATACATAAAATGTCTATATTGTTCGACCCGATTGGAAGTTCGTAGTGGCGCGGTGAATCATCTTGAGCAAAGGTTTCATTCCCGGTTTGGGTTAATTTAGAAAGAACTTTTCTAAATTGGCTGGATTCTAGATGTGCTGGAAGACGCCCCTGGGAAAATTGGTTGGCTGGTACCTTATAAAATAATTATGTTAGTTCCTTGGGGCTAACTTAGGGATTAACTGTCAAAAACTAGGCTTATTTGACGACCGTCTGGTGTAGTAGTTCGCGCTCCGGACTACAAAGCCAGCGGTTGCGGGTATGAATCCCGCAAAGGGCAAGTGTTTGTGTGATGAGCACGAGCATTTGTACCTAAGTCATGGATGTTTATAAAAGTATTTGAATATGTTTATCCGTTATCTAGTCGCCATAATACAAGCTTTGCTTAGTTAGTTTAGCTAGATAAGTATCAAATTTTTAAAAAACAATTTATTTATTTATTCAAAAGTACCACGTCGCAGCAGATACGTTCCTTTTTCAACAAATTTGTCCAAAAGCAACCTTTGTCACCATGCCACCATGAATAGACTCCAAAGACAATACAATAAACTCAGCAGAGAATGTGACATCGACATCTTTGCTGACTCCATAGGAAAGTTTAAGAGGAGGGTTTTGTTATCCTTATCTGTTTAGCCAATGTCTAATTTTGTTGAGTTGTAGGTTATTGATAAATTGTTTATTTTGCACTAAAATAGTAATAGCTAATATAGCAACAATATAATTAAGGTCACTTATGTAACTAAAAAATTATGTAGTCCATTATTGCATGCCGTGGCAACCTGTTATTAAGACGGCACTTAGTCTATAGCCAATATTTGCATGTCTTACCAATTTGCTTGTAATTGTGCTTGTCTTGTTGGTTGTCCTAATAAAATAAAATTAAAAAAAAAAAAAAAAAAAGTGTTGCGTCATTCAACTAAGTGCGAGAAATGCAATGTCAATGCAAAAATTGAGTTGGGCGAACAAACGGTATTCGCACCCAGTTAAAAAATGTAACCCTTTCAAATATGTCAAGTTTTTGACAATTAGGTAACCTACCTCTATATTCAACTATCCCTGGCCTCTGTAAATTTATTGGTTTTGGAGCTGCAAAAATCATATATTCTCCTGATCAAATATAAAAGAACCTTTTCTATCAGACCAACATCGAAATAAAAATAAAAAATACTTTCCCGTACAAAACCGTAAGTGATGGATCATTTTGACAAAACCAATGAAAAATCACCGCATTATTGTACTGTTTTTTGCTTACTCTGTGCCCAAAGCAGTAGGTATAATACTAGAGGCATGATACACTATCACAACCGCATTCGACCACAGGTCATGGTACAGCCTAATTAGTGGCGGGGCTGATGCGTAATGAATGCAAGACCCAATTCATTTCACTCCACTCGGTGTATGAATGTTTTTAGAAAACTGTAGATTTACAGTCTTCAAGTAACAATAGTTTAGTTTTTTATAGTACGTTCCTATAAAACTGATTATATTTAATTTGAACTTCTTCTTCTTAGGGTGCCTTCCCCTGCCGGAGGTTGGCGATCATCATCGCAATTTTTACTTTGTCCGCTGCTGCCCTGAACAGGGACCTGGTGCTAAGTCCGAAACACTGTCTAAGATTCTTGAGCCAAGAGGTCTTACGTCTGCCTGGTTTCCGGCGTCCTTGAATCTTCCCCTGGATGATCAGTTTGAGAAATTCATACTTGTTGTTGCGCATTATGTGGCCAAGATATTCAAGTTTACGTTGCTTTACAGTGCGCAAAACCTCTACCCCTTTGTTTAATCTCCGTAAAACCGTCTCATTTTTCACCCTGTCAGTCCATGAAATCTTCAAAATTCTTCTGTATACTCACATCTCAAAGGCCTGAATCCGCTTGCACATTGTTTCCGTGAGTGTCTAAATCTCGACTCCATACAATAGAACATATTTAATTTTAACGGTACTCTAAAAATCAATTCCTATTGGTCTAAGTATACTTGTTATCAAATCCAAAATTTATTGTTTAGAATTTAAAAAGTGCTCCAAGAAATTTACTCGTAGTCGAATAAAACAATTAGATGTGCAACTTAAAACTAAAATAAAAGAACTAAATAACATTTACAAAATGTACATAGAAGTAATAAGTACTTCAAACTATACCGGCAGAAGCTTAAGTTGTCACCTGTCAAATGACATTTTGCACCCGTAGAAGCAAAGTTTCCATAGAAAAAAGGATATTCAGTTTTTATCGAATTTGATAAATTTCTAATTTTTCTTTCCAAACAAACCTTGTCAGGACAATTACGAACACAAGAAACAAAATATTATCCAACTTGGTGCAGTCGTTCGGAAGTTATGCGCGTACATACATACATTTAATGTTTATTACATTCGATTATACATTAGATTACTAGTTTGGATCTAGTCTGCTCGGCATGTCACATTATTTAAAATGAATTTAATTCCAAGCTTTAAGTACTTCGTTGCTGCCGCTTACTGATTTACATTTCTCTTTTAGTTTGCTAAAATACTAAAAAGGAATGTGACAAACCAAATACTTACGTAACACAGAACGGTGCTTAATATTTATCTTTGCTGTTAAGCCTTCAGGTTTTCGTTACTTTGACAAGCTAATAAAAATAAAGCCTAGCGATACGCCGACACTTGCGAGTTGTTAAGCAAATAGCTATTATTTTTTTGCAGAATATCAGGACAAGCATTTTTCGTGAGTGTAGTCACGCCAGTAGTTACATAAGAGTTGGTTCCCAATATAGTCTGTACTATAGTTTGTATTGAACATCACATACCTCGCTCTAGTACGATACTAGTATGATAAGTTAAATACTTATCTACTAGCTACTTGTGTTACAGAAATCTGAAACAACGACGGTACCACAACACCCAGACCCTAGACTATATAGAAAAGTTATTTTTCTACATTGACCGACCGGGAATCGAGCCGGAAAACTCAGAGATAGCGACGCCAAGTCCGATATGCTCGCCTCTCGGCTACGGAAGTCGTCGTTAATTTATGTCAAGAGAGACACTCAGTTATCTAAAACCACAGAATGCCACTGCTGAACCCATGAAAGTCTAGGAACTATCAACAGCGGTTCCAATCCAATGGCACCAAACAATACATTTTGTATGGTCGTTCCTCCATCAGAGAGACGGTCGTTCAACGCTCCGTGGTCCCCTCAACTCCTCTCTGCACCAGCAGCTGTCAGTTCTCTCCGGTAGGTGTTCTATTCTATTCTCAGTTCAGCAAAAAATAATAAAATCTTATCGATTTATTTCAAAAGCATCTAATAAAGATTCTTCTATTTAGTGATGATATTGTTGTCAATACCAAAGCCTGTCATCCAATCGCATATGTTTACCAAACTTTCCGATGCATTTTGGAGTTTAGATACTGTAACATTATTTCCAATATGTCTGTATGCCTTTCACTTTAGACCTTCAATGGTGATTAACAAACAATGCTAATATATTCACATGTGTTAGAGAATTTTAGCACCAGTAACTGTAGGCCTAACAACTTTATTTTCAATCGTCTTCAATTCGACGCGTATGTTTTATGTACTACGAATATTTTTTTAACCTTTTCTAGGCCTATGATCAGTGATTAAAGATAGGGTTTTATGTTTTTTGTAATTTTGGTATTGATTTTCATTTACTAAATATCATAAAATCATAATATTTTATTTAATTAAATTTTAAATGAAAGCTTTGACACAGCTCTGCCGATATTGAAAAATATAAGCACCCAAATATCTAAGGCTTCTTTCTTAAATATTAAAACTGCGAACGCTTTTGTCAGGTGTTTGGTCTGTCTGTCTGTCGTAATCGTAATCTGTATTTCAGCCAAACGAGACTGCTGTAGCGATACGGTTTTACTAATAGATTTACAACGAAAAAAGTTTTTGTATTAAAATAACCGTTGATACTCGGTTACCTATTCAAAGCCGGGGCGCGTCATTAGTTATCCAATATTTATAAGAGTCGACATTCTTTTTTATTCCCCGCTATATAGAGTCGTGTAAAGTTAACATCGGCGTTCCTCCGCCATTTTTCAAGATGAAGTGTTAGAGCGGACGCCGTGAACGGAATACCTAAAGGCACAGATAGCATCACGTACAAGAGAATGTGGGGTATAGAACATGTCACACGGCTACCTTGTACGTGGTAGTAGATTGGGGATATAGTGGCTTTATGATATTAGTTTCAGGGTGAAACTCATAAAGGTTGGAAAACTAGATTTTTGGCGATCAACCGGTTTGATGATCCATAAGATTTGTTACTACTTACTAGCCACATAGTACACATACTATGTAACTTTTTATGGTTCGTTGTCAATCAACCGAAGAGTAATACTTCTTATCCTACTTACTACTGATATTAAAAAAGGCGAAAGTTTGGATGTAAGGATGTTTGTTTATCATTCATGCCAGAACGGCTAAACAAATCTGGATGAAGTTTGGCACACAGATAGATTATAGTCCATAGGGTAATTTTTATCCCGGAAAATGTACGGTTTCTGTGGGATAATTTTGTTTTTGTTTTTCATAGATTAAGGTATCGACATAATTTTTGCATAGTGGTAGTTTATGGATCACAGAATGACATAGGCTGCTTTTTATCCCGGAAAAATTCACGGTTCCTATGGAATAGCATAACAATTGTGTCCAAGGGAAGGCTACTATTTTTAATTAAGAGAGGTAGAAAATAGGGAGTGACAAGCAGTATTCCTCGAAGCCGTGGAAACAGCTAGCATATAATAGTATGTGGTAAGATTATCCTTTAAAAACTCAAGTTTTTGTATCAATTATTACATATTTACTTTTTAATTTCGTCTTTGTTTGTTAGTGATTCATTATTTTGTATTGTGCTGTGTATGCGTAAGTTTATTTCGGCGAGTCTAATAAAAATCTCTCATTAATACACTTTCCCATATTGCAAACTTAAATCACTTGTTAGTTGTTTCTTCTATTAAGTACAACTAATTAATGAAGCACTTCGGGTTATTGCTGCACACCAATTGTCATATCAAAAAATTATTCTTTCTAAACTATTATTTGCTAATAAATGTCTTTATCTTTCATCTTTATCTCTAAAACCATTAAACTCTGTAAAAATACCTTGCAAAATGAACTTGTGATCGAACAATAAAGTGACGTCTTCTTGGCGTTTCATCACCAACAAAGCTGGTCCTTCGAGCCGGATTTGAAACAGGATTTGAACAGGAAATAGACTATCCCCAGTGACAGGCGGTTCTAATCAGTGCATTGCTATGTGCCTTAGTCTAAGTACTGCAGTTATTCTAGATCCTAGACCTAGACTGCATACGTATAAACATAGGTATTGTTCGATTGATTCACCTTAAGGCGCCGGGTAAGAATGCACGTAAAAGAGGTGTTTTTGTACAAGTTTTCTGGCGAAAATACTGGATATAGGATGTGGAATTTAATATATCATGTAACTTAAATGTTGAAGTTTTTCCTGATGTATCTAAATACTAGTTATTATTTCTTATAAACACTAAAAAATATTTTAAAGTACCGCAAATATCGCGAGCTTGTACATATTTGTAATTTAAACGAGGATTTTGTTTAGCTTCAAAGTTGGTTTAGTTATTTATAACATTCGTGCCTTTAGCGTGAATTTTTTTTTTTACAAATAGTCAAGTTTTTTATGGATTTTACTCTTAGCGCCTACTTTTCCATGAGCGGATATTTTGCTCGCAATGATAATCTATTTGCACAGGAGCGCAACGGATGGATGTTTAGTCTGCGAGAAGCATTTGTATTATCTTCGGCACGTAATAGAAGTCGCATTAGTCGACGCCTAATGTTCAAGGTCACTTGCCTTACCCGGCGCCTTAAACGCAAGGGGTCCCTACTTTGGGTCAATTTAAAAAATGATTTTATCTAAATTGGTCAGGTCGCCGCTGCTAGTTCATCGTGTCAGCCTATTTCAGTCCACTGATAGACGTAATCCTCCCAAAGAGCACGATTTTCCGCTTTTTTCATCCAGCCAATGTCAACCATCTTCCTAAGGTCGTCGGTCCATCTAGCTAGGGGGCGTCCGGTTCTGCGACAGATGTGGCCGGCACACTGCCACTATAGCTAACCCTGACACAAATTCATTGTCTGGTAGTTCTGGTACGTCGTAACACAAGGACGTTAATTCCTTAATTCAAGGCCATGATAATTGGTGTGTGTATGTTAACTGGCGCATATTTACATTTTATACTAACTGTCCCGGCGAACTTCGTACCGCCCCTTATATTTATTTTTTCGTGAATTTTTCTGTGTTTTTTATAGTTATTCTGCTATTCGAGAAGGAGACAAATTCAACAAATCAAAGATCATAAAAATTGGTCCAGCCGTTCTTGACTTATAAATGCGATAACTAACCCGACTTTTTTATATATACTTATAGACTAGCTGTCCACATTTTTTTTTCGTGCAATTTTCGTATTTTTTATAGTTATTCTGCTATTTGGGACGAAGACAAATTTAACAAAACAAAAATCATAAAAATCGTTCCAGCCGTTCTTGACTTATAAATTGTGTAACTAACCCGACTTTATATAAAGATAGATAGATTTAAAGTGTGAGTTTATCCTTACCGGCTGGACTGGTCTAGCGGGATATACTACTGTTTAATATTAAATTACTTTATCTCGAACTTACCTTAATACTTACACTAAAGGAATGTATTTGCAACTAACAATTACTAATTGAGTCTTTGAAAAAAATATTTTTAAAGGAAAATTAAAGTAGGTACCATTGAGTTTTATCCCTTTTGCCCTAGAAAACGGGACCCAATGATAGTTTTACTGTCACTCGGTCCCATGGACTTGGGCTTGGGGTTTTGTGGTAAAAAATACGAGGTGAGTTTCTAAAAAAATATATATTTTTGGAGCTCTAAGAACCATATTAAGAAATTAGAAGAATAAAAAAGGAGATGTTACAAGGTTGATGTTAAAAATGAATTTTCTATATTGTTTATTTAGAGAGTACGCGACGTTTTTAACAAAAAAAAATGCTTTACCTATTTCTTTATTTTGAGATCATATACCTACATAATAAATGTTATCCTCTTATCAATTACAATAAATGTCGTAACATCAATATTGGTAAGGCGTATACAATACAAATATTGAACAATGCCTCGTCCAAAGCCATTGGCATAAACGTCGCTAGAATCCAAAGCCAACTTCGCTCCATCATTTATTTAAAGTTTCCCGTATTTCCGGCTAAGCCGCCCCGCCGGACGTGACGTCACTGATCGCGTATCGCGCCCATCCACTCGATAGTGTGCAACGGGACTAAGTTGGATTTCTGAAAAGTATACACTTGTGTATATGTGCAAACTTAGATCATATAAACTGATTTCTATAATCTGAGTGTACGTCTGTTGCTAAAACTGTTTAAAAGCTGTTGAAAGTTTTTAGTGGGTAGCTTGCTTGCTTATGGTTTGAGTAAGTACTTTGAGTATTCTCAGATGAAGAGTCTTGATATCCTTTCTGTGTCTTTGATAGATAGATACCTAGATAGTCTCATCGTGAATGCAAAGCTATCTCTTTCAGACAACTTTCTTCATTTTACACATTTAAGGGTAAACCAAACCTGTTCTGTGTGGTGTTTTCTTAACTTTTCAAAACAATTTGACATCGTTTAGATCTCCCGTGTAGGTCCATATTTAAAATATATTATGATCTAATCAACCGACTTCAAAAAAGGAGGAGGTTCTCAATTCGACTGTATGTTTTTTTTTTGTATGTATGTTACGCGATTACTCCGCCAATTATGAATCGATTTTAATGATTCTTTTTTTGTTTGGTAGATCATACTTCAGAGGTGGTCCCATATAAATTTCATCGAAATTGATTTAGAACTTTTTGAGAAAATCAACAAATATATATCCAGATAATATTTTGGTTGTGGTTCTTGTTACCTATCTTCGACAAATATGAGCTGATTTTGATGATTTGTGTTTTATTGAATAGCTTATACTTCAAAGATGCTATGATAAAAATTTGCAAAATAAAAATCACCCCTAAGGGTAGGAAAATAGGGGATGAAATCGGTGTTCAGCAGTTAGATTAGGATTTATCACTAAAAATAGATGAAATAAGTAAATTTTATTAAAAAATATAAAACCGACGTCAAAACACTAAAATGCTAAAAATAATCCTAACACTTAAGTACTTAATTTAACATTGAATCTCTCATCGGCTGGCACCGACTCCAAAAGTAACTGATTAAGTACTTAAGTGTTAGGATTATTTTTAGCATTTTAGTGTTTTGAGTCGGTTTTATATTTTTATCATCATCATTTGAAGTCCACTGCTAAACATAGATCTCCCTTAAAGACTTCCAGATTGGCCTGTTGGATTGGAAGCGGTCTGCAATGTCTGCATTCAGCCATCTCTCATCATCATCATCATTTCAGCCATAGGACATCCACTGCTGAACACAGGCCTCCCCCAATGACTGTCATCGGGGGGGATTGCCAATACTCGCTACTCTTCGGCAGGCGGGTTGGCGAGCAGTTTTTTATAAGATTTCGCAAGCAGACGCTGCTGCCCGTCTCGTGCTACAGGAATCAGCCATCTAATGTACAAAAAATATTACATGTAGTAAAAGAGAACTGCATAGTGTTTTTATGTTGTGTGTGTTTCATTGCACATAATGGCCATCAGCGATAAGTTTACCTACACGACTAAGAAAAAGAAGTGGTTGATTTTTATGCCATTTTCTTAAGAAGGAGTGCCATAAATATCCAATATTTCGCGAATTAACCTTCTCTGACCTCCGTAACAGGTGTGGCATAGCCTTCTGCACGCGAGGACTGTGTAAATCAGAAGCCAACCAGACTGACCTTGTTATGGTATCGATAATGCGATAGCATTGTTGCTGAAATTTCGCATAAAAATAGTCAGACTGATAAGGGAGTGTCCGCTTTAAGAGAGCGATAAAATGAGCGTTGCAGTTGATAACTACTGTTTTAAAATCCCATGACCCATCTAGGATTACGAAAATTAACAAATCTCGAAGCACCTGACATAAACATTAATTTCAGGTCGCGTCTAACTTCTAGTTTACTCTGTTCTGAAATTGTTGCATGCTGGCTTTTAGCGGGGGTTTAAAAAAAAACTTAATAGATGTTCGCTTGAGATCAAATAAATTGCCAGGGTCTTAAAGTACTAAAATACATCCTTGAGTAATGATAATGAACGATTTACGGGATAGACAAAACATTTTTATTGGGATCTCTTCCAGTACCCCTAGAACCGAGCTAATTTAAAAAGTGATATGACCGGGAACTGCTGATTCTAAGGCAAGAATGTTTTTTAAATAATTTGTAATACACCTGACCTTCTAAAGCTAGCCATCTAAAAGTCTAGTAACCCTGATAAAAATTGTTGCGGTATTGCTAAAGTCGAATTATTCACAAAACCTAACCATATCTAATTCGACCTCCAGTCAGAACAGGTGTGTCTAGACACCGCCTTTGCATGCGAGGAGCATCTAAACTAGAACTAAATTGGCGTCTTAACAGTGATCATTAACTGTCGATGCCTTTAAGGTCAGTTTCGAGCGATTATCAATACAAAATCATCGATGGATAGTAGACAGGTCGTTCAGACTTTTTTTCAGATATGATCCTCTAATCTTAACAACCGTCTACTAAAAACTACCTAAGATGTGAAATCTGTAGAATCTATAGACAATAAGGCGAGATCTAATAAATCCAATAAAAAATGGATGTGATCTTTCGACCCGTCCAGAATAAGGCTAGACTTCATTATTAGGTTATCTTTCTGTTAATTGTTAGTGGCTAAACCTAATGAGCATTGGCAGACCACTCGACTAGCCAGACTGATCAATGACATAAAAGTCGTCGTAAGAAATCACTTGATACGATCAATGCAAACAAAACAGAAACAAATCGCTCCAGGCAGACAAAATGCCTAGTTGTACTACTCAAACATGGAGGCAACAAAGGGCTTACAATCATACAGGTCTTGTTTTGACACCCACCGCCAGTCAACCTTGAACCTATGACTTATTGAAGCCTAAACGACGTACTCCGATTACAGGATACCGTTGTCAAAACAAAAGGGTGTGTAGGTACTCGTACTCCGTCCCCTGACGCGAGTCCCTATCTCTCCACACACTTGTCATTATCTCCACATACCTGACAATGCCGATAACAGCTACGTCATCAATATACGTTGCCTTGAGGCGTAATTACGTAGGCAAAATTCGGCTTTAATATGTCCCACCATTTTGAACTCATTAATCAATCCATGAGCCAGTGTTGTGCAGCGCCATTTTTTAAATCAAGATTTTATAAATAATGTGTCATCAAATATATTGCGGTCATTGACTTTTGGATAGCGTTATTCATGATTTTTTGTGCAGTTTTTTTTATTTAAACTCTTTATATTGCTTTTTTAACATTTTTCTATTAAACAGTTGACATTGAAGAAGTAAAGTCTCTACTTTACCCGACCCGACCCGGTTTTTTGTTTAGTATTTCAGAATACTTAAAAGCCTACGCAGATAAAGAATGTATCAAGGAAGCTGGACGACAAAATTAAACTCTACACACTGCAAAGCTAAAGTGACAATAGGCAGGCCACATTGATGGCAGTGCTGACAACCGTTGAGGAAGAAAGGTACTCTTGTGGCGACCACCAACTAGAAGACGCAGTGTAGGCCTCCCAACCGGTGGACTAACGACCTAGTCAAGTTTGCTGGAAGCCGCTGCTTACAAATCGACCTGAGCGGTTCTATGTGGCATTCTATGGGAAAGGCCTATGACTAGGCTGATGATGATGACAAAGTTAAAGTAGGGAATATCCAGCAGGTTAATACAAGATGCTACGCGTACATCAATTGTTTTGCTTCACTTTATCGTAACAAATGCCTTTCGAATATCGTCTATAATCACGTGATCGTAACATCGCTACAACCACGAGGTAACCAGGCACACATCGATTAATCCCGCTCAGCGCAGCCGATTAGGGGCACTTTCAATCAAGGTTGTTTACCCGACAGCGAGTTTGCACAGAAAATGATTGGCCTACTTACAGTACACTTTTGTTTGTGATCTCAGCAGTGACATGCTCGGCTTGACAAATTGCGACAGCTTCAATAGCTCAAATATAGTAACTAACTAGCTACTACCCTCGACTTCGTCTGCTTAAAATAAAGCCAAGTAGGAATTAATAATCATCCCACGGAAACACAAATACAACATCCTATGTATTTGTGTCCGATGACCTTTTAAGCTATGAATATCTGTATGTGTGTCAAACCAAATATCAACAAATTCTGTTCAGCTGATCAAGCGTGATTAGGTAACAAACATCTGAACGTACTATATTTCTATACTCTATCTATACTTGAAAGATAGATGCCAAATTAAAAAAAAACCTTAGAACAGTATAAATATACAACTTTATTATAAATATTTTCGGAATAAATTTTACTCTAAAATTTCCGGAAAAAAAAACACATGCTGACTGGACCAGCAAGCAATGTCTGCACTCCGTACGAGAGGTAAATTCTTTACTAACCCTTCAAATATTTTTTTCGTGCCAAGTACCGCCATTAGACTGACTTTGTTTCTATAATATATTTTGTATAAATCATGCAACGCGAAAGTTTGAAAGTAATTAATTAACCGTCAGCCAGCAGTGAACTTAAAACAAAACATAAATGCCTACTTCCTTTGAGAGTAGAATTTCTCTCTACCATCCATTGTCAAAAGGTCGTATTAAATGATTCTGGCTTGAATACAAGCCAGACTTATGTTGTTGTTTCCATTTGTAAGATTTCATGTAGCCTCCATCAGAATAATAGATCTGCTAGGCATTCTCTCTGACCTAGTAACTAAAGCTCACTTTAGTCCAAAGCTTTATCGAGTTTCAGTGCCATTCTGTGAGCTTTATGTCTATTGTTCTATCATCCTACACCGATTAGTCGTATATGAAAATTGAGTAAATGTATTTCCTCATTCCTATAATTTTTACTGTAACCAACACTAAATAAATATTGAAAAAAATACTATTTTAAGTAGCCTGTCAGCTGTTATTGTATGAGATAGTTATTATTGAAATGTTTTTTGTAATTTCTATGTGGTTCCTATGGTAAAAATGTTTGTATTTGAACATAGAACGATCCCCAAAAAGTAAATTACTTTAAATAACATAGGACCTTATATGTAGGTACAGGGGCGTGCATCCCATATAGGCTGTTATGCAGAGCCTACCTTCATAAAAACCGACAGAACAGCTAAACATAATTATTATTTACGTATTCAACAATAAACAATAAATATTCTGTAACCATTTTGTCGTCTACTTATACTTATTCCTTACTAAAGCGCGCAACTTAGATCGTTCCTGTGCAATTTAACCAATGTAGGCTGCCGCGAGATCGCCTACTGTATCACGCAAACTTACTCAATTTTCACTCACACTTAGATACTCGCTGCTTATATGTGAACAAACTGAATTTAAAAAAAAATGAAAGTCGCCTAAATTAAAGATTACACCCTTTTCATACATGACAATCGGACGGAAGGAACATTCCTTATTAGCAGCATAAACCGGATATAGGCTCGCCTACTTCGATCATTTGCACTTTAAATATGTCGTATTTTATTAAAACTTGACAGTGCAAGATATTGAAATGAATATTTAAAATGATAAAATCGTAATTATATTTATAGAAACGTTTGAAAATAATAAAAAAGGGTTACAGTTCCTTGAAAGGTAATGCATGCAGGACATTGTTTTGATACAAAGTTTGCGTCAGCAATTTTTTCCATTAGTTTCATAGTTTGCCGCCGGCGGCTGTCATCTCGCGAGTTTTGATAAATCAGATTATAGTATTACTGATCTTTACACCTTTTTTGAGTGATATCTTTGTTTTCGGGGTTAAGTGTTGTGTGGTTGTGTGTTATTCAATGGAAAAACTGCAAAGTGAAGTATTAATGCGAATTCTAGGTTAAATAAATTACGCGCCAATCCGAAGACAATCAAATGTGGATTTGTGTTAGTTGCAAAAACAAGACATTATCAACAGATTTTTCGTACATAGCCATTACGGATATCAGATTAATGACTTGTTTTAATTCCATTCATTGTTTTGATATTTGCTGTGGTAAAATAAATCAACGACCTCATTCACCATTTTGCAAAAAGAAATCGACATCTGGGTAAGAAATTATCATTTATTAAACAATGCAATACCATGTGAATTTCGACCTCTTTATAATTTAGTTGAAAATCCTAAAGGTAAAATTAAAGTTTTTATCATTTAATTTTTTAAAGCTCCATCTATTGAGTTTTTCACATAACTAATCATTACCCTGCTTTAGCAAAATCCACCAATTTATTAACTTATTCCAATCTAATTACCAAGATGGCGCTTGTTACGTGAACATGTCAATTTTATTGCGTTTTTTATTTAGTATTTACATTTCCTAAACCGCGAGATGTGGACGAGTACAATTTATATTTAAAAAGCATTAAGACGCGGTCCTTACTGTGACGTAGATTTATGTAAACAAAATACAGGATTAAATTTAATTTCAGTGATACCAGAAATAAATGTATCTAGCATTTATTTAAACGCTTAATATGAATTACGGTTTAGGCTTTCGTTGTTCACTGGCTTGAAATGTGTATGTACCCAGCCTACCCCTATCTGAAACCAATGCACGCCCCTGTGTAGGTATGTCAGTAAGTATATCTAATCATATCAGCCTATAGTTACCCGCTGCTCGATATAAGCCCCTTTTTACGGTCCTGTGCAAATATAATATTTCTCAATGTAACCTAACCTATGCATTTGTACAATTCAGTTTTCATATCACAGAAAATAAATAAAAAACTCTTACAAACCATCGAGTGATTTGTTCGCTCTTAATCAAACAGCTTGTCTCATCAGAACTGCAAAAAGTAGATAAACACGGAGCTAGAGATTCTTGGCGACTGGAAGGCGCTACCGAACAAGATGGCCACTCGGGCGACCTAATTGCGGCCGTTGAACGACACTCAACCCGGATGCTGCAACCCCAGTAGGGGGTAGGTTGCCAACGGGGTGGCTATGTAAAGGACAGTCTCAGTTTTACAAGAATTTACCTCTTTGTTCTTGATAACACAATGTCTTGTTCCAATAAAAAACAAGTAAAAAGGGTAACATTTTTCTTGACTTTTACTAAAAACTGTCAAATTTGTTGTAATTTAGGGTTATTAGATTAGATTAGATCATGTACAAAATATCTAAGGAGTAAATTTAAAGATATTTAATTTCCATTGTTGAATTTTTTCACTATTACATTCAAGTTCCGTGTTAAAATCATCCTCATTATTATTATGCTTTCCATTATGTGTCCTTCATGGAAACGTAAAATGTCGTCACCCTTATTACACCCCCTCCCCACGCGGGTTAATAGCTAACACGCATTTAAGATGTTTATGTTATTGGTGTTATAAATAAGGTTATCTCTACATTACGATAATCGGTTTATGTAATGCTTTGAGGGGGTCGTTATTATTTGCTCGGGAATTACGAGTCGACGACAAAATTAAATTGTACCGTACTAAAATAATTTTTCTATGCTGTTGATAACATTCAATTCAGTTTATTCATAAAACAGTAGGCAGGGCACATAGCACGTAGAACTGACGGTAGATGGGGCAGAAAGGTTCTAGAATGGAGGCCACGTACCAGTAAGCGCAGCGTAGGACGTCCACCCACAAGGTGGACAGACGACCTGGTAAAGGTTACAGGAAGACGCTGGATGCAGGCCAATCTGAAACTCAATGGGGGTGGCCTATGTGCAGCATCGGACGTTCTATGACTGAAATGATGATGATGATGATATCATGAGCTGAAGTGATAAAACAATATAATTTCTAAAGACTAGATATAATTTTGTTCAGGCGACAAATTACCAGTATTAATAAAAAGTTAGTTCAATTGCATTGACTGAAGAGAAAACTAAATTTCTACTAACAGTTAAAGAACTTCATAAATTAGAAGACAATGCTATTAATCACAAAGTTAACTCATCATTATATGACGCAGGACTTCCAAAACTCCCCAGAGGTCACCCAATTCAGATCATTCAATATTGATTAACACGATAACCAATTCAGGCAAAGTTCGCCATTTCAATACTGACAGGCAATAACTTAATCGGAAGTTCCGAGGAGTTAGGAATAACATGCCAACATTTAAAGTTAGCATAAGCAAGCATAATTTCCGCATGAGATGCTGTGAACATAGGTCGTAAAACTTCCCCCTATAACCCCCATTTCCACCCCTTGTGTATTCTGTACGGCTTATGAGGTACTTAACCCTTGCTTTTTGGCAAGGCTTTGTACTTGAGTTGATGTCTGGCGAATATTTTTTCTGGGACGTCCGATAAATGTCATTGTACTTCTGAACCTAATTACAAATGGTAAATCTTATGCTTCGTCTATGACCTATGTTAGTGGAAGTAATCTAAGCTAAGGCATCTCTTACGGATGCCAAGCAGAATACCAAAGCACTATAATATGGAATATGCACGAAAATAATAGAGTTTTACTATATTTATAAGAAATAACATGAAATTATAGTGATAATAGTGAAAAACAACTTTGACAATGAAAAATGTATTGTGGACGTGTACTGTGACGTCACGGTACATGTCGGGTCTTTTTGTCTAGTACGCGGCTTTAATAGGTTGTAAGTCAGGTATTTATCAATATTAATCGAAAATTCTTTAAGTTTTATTAATTATCATTAAGTACTGTTTATTTTTACAGCAAATAAAAATATATCATGCATGTTCATCATTAACAAAATTATAGTTTGAAGCCTATTTAGTCAACAGTATAAAATCCTGAAGTAAAATAGGTTACGTCGCAACAAGAGAATTTAAGGACATATTTAGTCGCCTAATTCAGGAGCACGCGTAAGACCTTAATGATATAATTAGGATTTCCTAATTCCCTAAATTGCCTTGGGAGCGTATATTGAGAAATTCCCTAACTTTAAGAGATATTTCCTATAAGGTTCGACATGATGACACAAATAACAAAGTATCTGAAGACTGACTAAGAGACTGGAGTTGACTCCACACAGTAATGCCTTAGAAGTTATTTCATATACATAGTTCAATTTTTCATTTCTTTATTCTTATAAAAGTATATTGATAGCATGGAGCACATACCTTATATAGCGGAAAAATTACATTTACATTTATTTTTATCGACAACAATTTCACTTTTATTTGAACAGTCAGTGACATACTGTTTTAGTTATAGGGGAGTGTTGATAAAACAATAGAGTCAACTCATTCATAGTTTAAGTGAAAAAATATTTATCAGAATTATCAGTTGATGATGGTCTGTATGTGCTCGATGATCGATAGCGACGTTTACAAACAATTTCTTCACTTACTATGCTGTGTCAACACTTCCTATGAATAAATAGTAAATAAATTAGAAAACATGAACAATTTAATGACCCAACCAGTCCCGTAAAATCTCAAATCCCAAAACAGTAACTCGCAAAATTTCATCAATTCATACAAACAAGCCTTGATGACCTGTTTTATTACACGGCCCTCTAAATTATGCATGCCATCGAAATGAGGCGGCAGTGCGGCACATCATTTTATGGCATTGTAAAAAGGCTATAGACATCTCAGGTGTAGGTTTGCAATTCATTTGGCAAAGGTCGATGGTGAAATCGATTTTCATTCATATTAAATTCACCCGTATCAGGTGGATAGGCATATAAACTTGTTACTTTTTCATTCGCTGCCTAATTTTGTCTTTCTGCCTGGACAATTCTTTGATACTGGTATATTTTGCGTTTTCAATTTCTTTTCTAAAATCAATTCTAATTGAGTATGACAGTGTGAATGGGATTTCTCTTTAGATGTTCTTGTCGTCGAGGTCCTCAAAATGTGCCGTTTATCATAAAATTCAGGGTAATCAAAGAACTTGAAAGAATCTACTCGAATACGATAACAAGTAATAAAAACAATAAGTGACCGACTGACTTTTCTAATCAAAGAGAAATGTGTAAGATATCACAGACATTGCTTTCTTTATCAATCGTTATACTTAGGCATTTATATATTGCTTTGTAGATGACTGTTTGTTATCCTAAATCTATTTCGAAGATTTAACTTTAGATGTTTATTTCAATATCATTCATATCATTCATATCAACGGTGTAAGTTAACCTCGCTGCAATCTTTTTTTACCCATGTTCAAATTGTTCAAGATGCTAGAATAATTCTTAAATGATTCAGTGCTGTTAACAATGTTTAAAGATACCGATATTGATCGACTCGCTCGATGCTCAACTCTGTCAACTATCGAGTTACGTTTCGATATTGAACTGTCCTGAAAGATTCAGTTTTTTAGATATCATCGTAAATATGTTATTTGTGACCTTAAAGTATAAAACCTTTCTTCGGATCCCATTTTATGAGGCGTATTACAACAGTTGTGTATGGTTAATTGGTGATTAGTTAAATAAATTAAAAATACGAGGACGCTATGTTATGAAAATCGCTATAAAAATATTCACTGCTTGTGCAATAAATTAATATGTTTATGGCTTTCATTATTTTATAGTACCTACAGTCAACATTAAAGGTAGCTTAGTATCAGATTTTTTCAAAATAATCTCATTGTAAAACATAATATCACAATAGCCTGTCAAAATCAAATAAAATGAGAAGTCGGGTTATTGTGACACTTCGCAGAGTCGGTAGTTTTGAAAATTAATTTTTGATCTGCTACTTATGACGCTGACTGTATGTAGTGGCCTCCGGTTTTCGTTTTATCTTTTAAATGGCCAGTAATTATTAAATAACCGCATAACAAAAAATAATTACAGGCCTCTTAAATATGCAATGTTTGTCTTGTACAATCCCCTTGAAGTTTTCTCATCAACCTTGTTTTCCCGGAAAAAACATCTGAAAGCCTTCAATAATTATGTAGGACAATCCCCTACCCTGTAGGCGTGAAACCTACCCCCCGCCCTTGTTTAATTATGCACCACTTAACTGCAAAGTGCATCCCACAGGGAGTTGTATAGTGCCGTAAATAGTGCACAAGTTTGTTGGCCGAGAAAAATAAATATTCATAAATCTACCTAAAAGTTAAGCTTTTAAATCAACAAGTGCTCATGCCCCTGCAGTTTTTATTACAATGTTGAAATGTATTATTTCTTTCCTTCAACAAGATGGCATAATTCATACTGTCTAAATTCTATTTTAGTCAGAACCAGTTTTATTTTCCTTAATATAAGTTAGCTTTCATTCTAATCATTTATCAATTTACTACCAATGTCAGACGATGTTGTCCTTACATCAATAACTAATGCATTTCGTTCAAATACTTCTACATTAGTACGATGACATGTTACTTCGGTGGAACTTGTCGAATTCATGCTCTTAATGTATATTCTTAGTCTTTTAGCTTGCTTAAAACAACAACACTGTCTTCATTTTTAACTCCCACACGGGCGCCTAGTGCATCGTCGGTTCTAGCAGTTAATCAAATGCTACTGCCATCAGATTTCACAGTTGCGGCGGACAGACGATCGTTTACAACAAGGGTAGGTGGCGCTGGCACCGGCGTCGCCCATTCATCATTTTGTTTGCGTGCAACAATTACTGTGATCAGTTCACGTTTAAACAACTGGGTCGATGTAGCGAATGAAATTATTTCGGAAGGTTGAACGAAAATATCATTAGGCTTTTCTGTGGCTGTTTCTACGGAAGCAAATTGAACCGAGTGCTCATTTTAATCTAAATGAATTAATAAAATCAGAAGTGCTGACCCCAATTTATCTAAAATATCGATATTCAAAACAAGAACTAATAAATCTTTAAGAGATGCTTGAAAGGCTTAAACAATTTACCTGTATCACTAGTTGGGTCAGTTGGGTGACGTAAGTTAAATTTATTATTTGACATTCAAAGTATAGGTATATTAGGCAAAGTGCTTCTGCCGTCGCCTGAAAGTGATACTAAAGACATTTTCATTTACGTGAATGTTTATGTCCTTGTCCGTTTGCTCAGAAAGGTCAACTCGAAAGGACACGTTGGTATCTTTCAGTGCAGTACTTTGGTTACACGAGTTCTGATGAACTTGTCATCATCACCACTACAGAACATATGTATGAGTGATATGCCCCTCTTAAGACGCCACTGATCCCTATTCGTATTTTTTTGATTGCGTCCTTTGTGTGCCACTTACCCACAGTAGACCGAAAAAACAATGGAAAACTATAAGAAATCAATTTTCGAGGCATGCAAGGGGTTATAGTGCCTCCATCCTGATGGTTATGTGGAGAGTGGAGACCGAGTAGCCAATCCAGCTGTTAGCTATCAGCAACCGCCAATAGGATGTCATGTTGGACTTTTACATTTCTCGAGTCCTGCAGACCATAATTAGTGCGGTTAAAAATACCTTTATCGAGTTAATCGTCCATTGATCTTGTTAGAGTTGTTAGCCACTTTTCGCTCAAGTAGAGCAAAGCTGAAGGGAGTTCGGACTCCTAATCGGTTATTAGATGTTACTGTTGATAAGATGTGTATTAAAGTTTATATATTTTGTTGCAGATCTAGAGGGTTGTCGGGCGTGGTGCGGGCGGCGGCCGCGGGCCCGGCACCATGGCTACCGTGGAGGGGCGGCCGGCGCAATATGGCGTCTCCCTACGGCAGCTTCGCGAGCTGATGGAAACGCGTGGCGCCGAGGGATTAGCCAAGATCAACGCGCTCGGCGGGCCGCAGGAAATATGCAAGAAGCTGTACACATCGCCCACAGATGGTCTGTATCTGCTTGCTTGATCATTGCGTTTAAGGTTCTTGCTTTTAAGTCCAATTTAAGGTCACAATGTACTAGCCATTTTCCTGACAATGTTGGCTTCTAGAAGTAGCGATAATGCAAAATTTTCATCAGATTTTCTCAACCTTAAAGGCATCAGACATTTATTTGAACCGTTAACAGTTGTATCATATCTAACTAATATTTTAGAATGTTAGCCGCCTGAAATAACATGTATTTGCGATGTACTACATGTAAGTCATAGACATTTCTTATGTTACAAATACCTTTTCACTTTTTGCCATTATCAATGTTTGCCTTCGCAGAAATTTCAGTCCCTAACTCGACCCTGAATCGTCAGGCGCCGCTTAACCCTCGGAAAAAGTATTAGGTGTCAATTTTTCCCATAATGCACGTCAGTCAGCCGGTTCTTACGAGACGTAAACCGACTTTAGGCAGACCCTCACGTTTTTATCAGACCACTCAGAGGAACAGAGGACCAGCCAGCTTCTGACACGACATGTTACAAACGACGTTGGTGCTTACGGACGTATATACTAGGGTCTAAACTTCGATACCCCCTGCGTCTTTTTGAGGGTCTAAATATACGGTAATCTATAATCGGCACGTAATATTATACAGGGTGATGTGATATTGTATCATGCATTGTTAAAGGCTCCTTCCGCATACAGGTAAAGCAATGAAAGAACAATTGGATCACTGCGGTATTTTCTCACCACGAATTCGTATTTCACATCGGTCTCTTTATGACGGGTTTATGTGGGGTTTTCCGCATCGATCCCAATTTTAGTTGTCCCAGTAGAAATCAGAGAAGTAAAGTGTATTTTGTATTACTTTTTGTTTAGAAATAACTGTTTATTTATTTATTTACTTTTAATTACAAACAGCTGGTACAGTTTCGTGTTCCGGATTATTCTATTAATTATTTAAGTCGGAGAACAGTTTACAAATCTCACTTTCAAGTTAAATGTTAACCCGACTTGGCCTTCGCGTGACACCGTCTTGTTTGTCAAACTCGTACAAACTAACGTGTCAACGTCCCTTTGCCACTTGACTGTAATAACTAGACTAATAAGTCACCCTGTATACTGGCCGTTTACAGATCGATCACACCACTTGTCTTATTGTATGATCATTCGTCAAATCGGAGAAAAACGTGTATAAATCATCATATTGTAATTGAAATGCAACATTTTATTTAAAGCTAAGTTATGCACGTGACTTATTCCCCTAAGATTTCGGCTTGTGCCTAAAAGAAGCGATAAATTATACTGAATATGTCCATACTGAAAGTTCACTCTAAATGTAAAGAATTCTTTCATTCTGATGAGTAGTTTCGGAGTCTATAATATCTTTTATCCCAAATTACAAACTACCTTTTTATAATATTCGTATTAACCGATATCGTGACATAAAACTTGTTTATCAGTCAAATTCGACCGTAATATTTTAGCTAAAATACCAGAAGTCAAAATTTTTGAAAATAAAGCCTACGTAAATCCTCACATTGGCTATGTTAATCGCTCGGATAATAGGTATGCAGGCAAGCTTAAAAGGCCAATTAATCAAATGTAAGCCTAGTTATATAGCAACTATTACAAATGAAACCATGAAGTATTAATAATAAATAGCGTTATTAGAAGTTATGCAAAATTTCACTGCAAAATACAACATCAAAAATTGTTTTTATTTGTAATCTGTAACTGTAGAGAGGTTAACTTAGTTTGATAATTGTAGATAATCTAGAACTACTTATTCGATTTAAATAATTCTCTGACCAACTTTAAATACATCGTCGAAATGAACATATGCATATTTAAAAAAAAAACACATTTACCGAGGGATGCGAAATAGATGTCATTATAGATGGCGCTAATCATCATAGATGTCGCTGATTTAGATGTCAAAATAATTAAATGTGAAAACAATAATAACTTACTACCCACATTTCAGGCGGGTGAAGCAGCCGATACAGCTAGTAAACAATAAAACTGTAAACATATGTCAACTACTTGATTGCTTAAGTACCATCATTATGGCGCGTTTTCTTTCGGTTGTAATTAAAGTTGACTTATAATCACGCACTGCTTGCAGGTCACATTGAGCATGGTGTTTCTGTGCCCTTTCTCAAAATTGCCTTACATCTGCCTTAGTTAATGTAGGGTAAACGACCCTTTGATATTGAATATGCTTTTTATTCTGCGTGAATATTATCTCAAATCTACTTTTTAAGACACTTTTATTAGGTTATATGCTATCTTGATATTTAAAATGTTTAATTTGGATGAAAATGCAATGTTTTAATATGATTAAGTAGACATGATTGAGCCAGGAGATAGTGGCATTCTTCAATGGTTACTAGTGAAAAATTACAAGTTTGGACTAAATTTATTTGTTTTTTCGTCCCATAGATATAAAGGCGTATTTTATAGTTTTTTTTAGATTCTGTAAATAGAGATTTGATTTTGATTTTTAACTCAAAACAATTTATTTGCTCATTCCCATCAACACCCACCTCTACAAACCTTGCGTTTATTATTAGTCGAGCTATTTTAATGAAATCGATACTCGGCAAATCGAAGCCGCATCGTCAGTGACTCCGGTCTCAGGTCCGTTATGTCATTTATAATTCATCGCAACACCGATATCCCTACAAGGAACAATAGGAGAATTCAGTACACGTTCAATGGAAAAGCTGTGTGCGTTCATATTTGTCTTCCATGAGAAGGCACTGGTAAAATACCTTGGGTTGTATGTACACTAATATTTTGTTAAAATATCTATGCTATCCAAGCTTCTACAATGGAGGCCGCGTACCGGCAAGCGCAGCGTAGGACGTCCACTCACAAGGTGGTCAGACGACCTGGTAAGGGTCGCAGGAAGACGCTGGATGCGGGCCGCTTCCAACCGGTCAATCTGGAAGGCAATGGGGGAGGCCTATGTTTAGCAGTGGACGTCCTATGGCTAAAATGATGATGATGATGATGATGATGATAATCTATGCTGTTAAGCTATTAACTTGATTAGAAAATTTAATTCTTAGTTTGTCAATGAATCAAATTGGTTTTTTACGATTAACACGCTTTTGCTTTACTTGTAACTATGTTATCAAATCTTGCATGTAAATTTTAACCTATTTCTAAATCGTCGTAACGATTTAAATCATGTGAAATCGAGCTGATTTGGTGATCGAGTCAAGTGGTGAATACAGTAAAAATATTTAACGGTTTCTAGTAAATCCTTCGAATTTGGGCTTATTTAATTTGTTTTGGCGAGTTCTTAACATATACAAGCCTGTTTTATAGTTCTTAATTTAAATTTTACTACTCGTATTAACAATAATTTTTACTCTTGTGTTACTAATTCAAGATCTGTCGAAACTGTAGTGTAATGAGGTCAACTCAAGCCCAGAACCCAGTCCTCAAAAATTAGTTGACCTATAAAGTAAACAGTCTCGTTAATAAGAAACATACTTCTTACTGGACTTCCAAAGGATAGGATAGAAAGGAATATTCGAAGGATGGTTGTATAAAAAACCTAGTCATTAAATTCTAGACTTAAACGTTGACATAAATACGTTTCCCGCTCCAAAGGTTAAATGCCAACAACCTCTGAAGAGAACCTCATGCACTGAGTTATTTTGAAATTCCTAAGTGCATGTTATAACGTAAAGTTGTTTTCCTCATTTTAGCTCGATCTAAAAATAGATTCTATCGTAAAGTTTTGCTTCAATATGTAAAATGTAGCAAACGGTGTGAGGTCATTTAAATAATACTAAATGACATAAAGGACGTCTTCGTGATTCATTAAAACATTTATAACTATTATAAACTTCAGGATTTTATAGTATACAGTTACAAAATAGGTTTTAAATTGCCACGTAAACACATAAATCTATTATAGTTACTGTCAAGTTTAAATTAGTATTTCATACAACACATGTTTTTGAAATCAATCACAATAAACACCACATTAAAAGTAATCGTTTGAGCAATAAACAGCTATCAGAAATAATAATACCTAGTTAGTGCTCTAGTTCAACCGACGCGACGTTAGATTTTTATAATTTACCCTTGTGGATAAGGAACGCTGAAATTTTCCTCTGTAATTACTATTGTTTCTTTTTGATACGATAATATAAATATTATTGAACGCGATATTTTTATAAACATGTTTTATTAACTGCGTTAAATATATTTTCAACGACTCACCTTTACATGTTTCACCAGCTATTAGATCTTAAGATCTCACTGCCATGTCTTGGAACGATTTTGTATCAAACGTACTTGTATAGATACAGTTAAAACTAATATTCCCTTAAGAGCTTAACGATCACAGTATCGGGGTGGACCCCATTTGATACCTGTGTCAAATCTCAATACTCAGTTCGATAACAATCTTTTGCTAAAGCAGCCTTTACTTTGCAACAACACCCTAACTTATCCCCGAAACCATTACACGTAACAAGAAACCCTGAAACTTGCAATCTCATCTGTACGCATGTTCCCAGGATAAGTGGGCCGCAATCGGCTAAGGTGACGCGGGTAGATCCCGCGGGAGACGTGCCGCCGCAGTCGGGTTTCGGGACGAGCCCTGGTTAGCCAATGTTTTATCTCCTGCCTTGATGATAGATGCTGCTGATTCGTCTTGTTAAACGTGCCTCAGATAATGTCTGAAAAACTTTTTGCAGACGAGTAATGTAGGGAATGAAGCAAGGAGGATTATTGCAAGAACAGAAATAAATAATATTTTCTTTAAAATGCAACATGAAACTACAGCTGTAAAACTAACTTACTTTGTGCAGATCTGATAAGTCAGAACACAAAGACACGACAGTCGTAAATGTAGCTCATATAAACAATGGCACTGTTAATACTTAACATTGAAACTTCCGAACGGAAAATATTACCCATATTGTTCTGGAACTCGAAGGGTCGGACTATCAACATAACAATCTAACATTGACCTTCATACTTCATAGAAGATCGACGATGACACTATCTCTGAATCTATGCTACACACGCTGACGTCGCGATCTATATCTCGGACGGTGCTTATTTTCTTGAACCCGCTTATACGATGACAAATTGGACATGCTTACCGTATCGACAAATACAAATGACACATGACGACTCTTTTGACCGTTGAACCATTGAAAAGTATTGATTAGCTTTATTTTGAACAAACGTAGCCAAAGCAATTCCGAGTTCGACGCTGAACATTCTCAACATTCGCATAAAATTTCATCTAATAATATAAAAGCTAGAACAAATACCAACTCAAATTTACCGTCGGGTAAACCTGCTGTAGTTTAAGGTTATTGATTTACCAAAACAGTTTGTGGAAGTGAACGAGCCAAAAGTGAAGGTATCAAATTCAATTACGATCATTCCAGAATTTACGATACACTAAGCCCGGTACAATCAATGCAAATAACCTTGATTGAGACGTTGTTACAATCAGCGGTAATGCAGAATTAGCGTTGGGAAACAGTGTTAAATCAGAGCGTGATCGTCAAAAGGCTGCCAACGCAAACAGCGCTGGAGTCATAATGAAACTTTTCAATGCGACTAAAGACAATTCCGCAATAACTCCCTGCCCAGCGAGATTAGCATTACAAACTTTGATCTAACGGCTTAAAGGTCTTATAGTGATCGTCATCGTAGAGGGTAGTGCGTGGAACTCTTTGATCTTTGTAAACCATTCAAAATGATATAATAATGTTATTGTTTCCTATAACATAACTTTCCGAAACGAGAGTAAATATTTTAACATAAATTTGTTACTGCGACGACACTAGTAGGGTAAAGTGTTTCTGTTACCGTTAAAAAAAATTGTAAACCACGTCACAAAAATAGCGTTTTATGGAAACATTTTGTGTGTCGTGTCCTTTTAATGCATCCCATAATCTTGTTACTCACGCTTCTCTCATCAAAAAGTAATTAGCGGCAGCTAAAATACATTGTGAGTCAAGCGCCGACGCCATTACACAGATCCATTTTCTTTCCGAGACAGTCCCTCCATCGACGGCATCTCCGCTAATTTATAAATGGATATGACAGACACTCAAAGGAGGCTTAGTGCCGGAATTTAGTGGGGATTTTTATGACCCTCGCAACACCTACTGATTCTTTAATGAGCCCTCGCCTTACTCAGCGATGTTTTACGATGCTGACATCTCTAATTTGGGGGTGATTTTTACGAACTTACAAAGGAGCCTGAATATTAAACAATTACCTTCAAGAACCAGTTCGAACTTGGCGATGGCACGCCCTTTGATCGATTGCAACATTAAATAAAAAAGAAACAGATATTTTCAGTCTCGTCTACAAATGGAACGGGCGTTGTAACGAGCAATTTTATTTTTGTAACACGTGAGTACATACTCTACCACTGCCGAATGAAATCTACAGTGGTTCAGCCAAGTTCGTTGAACCAGCATGATCGATACACGGAAGGTCTCCTCGTGAACTGTGAACTTAGTACAATGCGAAACGATGAAAATTTAATACCAACAGACCATTAGCTTTGCTTCGTAAACGTGCTTTTAGCAGATTCTTTTCAATACTTACACAAATTCAGTCGAATACCAGCTGTCACTAATGAGCCAATAGCGAGGGAAATATTTCATTATGAAATATCGGTGTTCGCCCTGCAAGTCACGCGATTCTCGCCCTTGATCCATAATATCCATAAATTATTAGGTTTATCGAGATGTTTGGTAAATGGTGAATTAACAATCGTTAACCGTCGCGTCGTCTCAATGACATCAACGCCAAATATATTGATCACGATGATAAAAGCTTTCAGTATTCCAGATATAGCATCGATTTAATCTTAATCGTTCGTAATTCGTAACCCATACGGTTTACGAACGATAAATTATGGCAAATAAAAATTCCCTACAAATCATTCTGAAATTGATAGCAATAATTCATTCCTTCATATTTCCAAATTGAAATACTTCAAATCTTGAATAAGTATTTCAATGGCTGCATTTCGATGCCGCCACAAGGTTCTATTAGCGAATCTCAAACAAGCTACAGCAGCATAAATGCACAACCTTTTTAGACGGTGCTGTTCCGAGAAATATTCAGGTCGATTGCCTGACCGGGCGACAGCTAACTCTCGTTCTTATGTCTTAAGTAATAAAGTGGAAATTCGCTTGAATTTTGTGTTGATATTCTTCGCCGCTGATAGATCGCCCCTGTCAACTGTTTCGCCAAGGAGCACTCGCGCGGGCGAAAAATTATCCTCCTCGCTTTCCCGCCGAATAACGTCTTTATCTAGCGCAAAACGTCTTATTACTCATTTGTACGAGCTTACGACACATTTTTCTAATAGCTCTTAACGCAATTAAATATCATCTACATACATATTTTTCAACTGGATCGTTGCCAAATTGTGTAGTATTGTGATATTCGTAATTCTTATGACGACTGAATTAGACAATTAACAGGTGGATCACCGAAAATTATTATAACGTTCTCCGGTTGCATTAGCGTAAAATTCATCATCGTTGTTAATTAGAACCAATCAACGTGTATTAGTTTGTAACACCTATTATCCCGCGTTGACCTTACCTCACCCTCTGTATTTAGCATGTGATATATCAGCTCCGTGATAGATACCAGGGTAATCGCTGACTTTTATACGGCTATAAAGTTATCGTGATTGAACGTAATACGCACACGCCTCCATTGTCTTCTACATCTCGTAAAACCGTGTGAGATGGCGTCACGTCTGGAATTAACCATTCCTTGGCATTGGAATGAATGAAATTTAATATGCCTACCCCAGTGCCCGTTTGGTCAAATGACCGAGATAGGATAGTGGGGATGATGTTGCATTGTATGCATGCATGAATTGACTGAGGATTAAAATACGATTTACATGAAGGTTCACGTAGATATATTTGTCACTACTAACCAACTTGAGCTTGTCGATGACACCGACAAACTGACAACACCGACGTTATACAGAGTGACAGGTTGATCGAAGGAATTGCTTTATCAGGAGAACATAAATGCGGACGACTTTTACTATTTGGCCAACGATGATTAAACTAATGGATGTGAATGCAGGTATCCTCACGTTTGGAAGTAAACTAGTAAGGATATTGTTTTTTATAAATTGTACCATAAATATCTACTACCTACTCTATGGATGTGAATCCCATGTGCATTGGGTCGTCGTCATTCATCACGTTTAGCACTATCAGCTCCACTGGACTCGCATCTTAAACCGTATTCACGGTGACGGAACCTGAATGAACTGGTTCACGAAGGCTGGCGACAAATCGGATTAGGTATCGAGGGTCGATGCAGGCTATTTTTATATCAACTTTTTTACGCTTCTGATGGATGTTTTATAGTATCACTCCTAGATAGCATTTCAGCTTTATTTTTGTCATTAAATAATCCTAGGGTTCGGGTTTTTCCTTTTAATGTATGACACGCTAAAAATTATGGGGCACGCCAAGAAAAATAAATTATATTTAATTATAAAATATAATTATTTAAGCAAGCTGAAGTAGCAGTGGGCGAGGCACATAGCACGTAGAACTGACGGCCGATGGTGCATAAAGGTTTTGGAATGGAGGTCTCGGACCGACGCAGCGCAGCGTAGGACATCCACCTACAAGGTGGACAGACGACCTGGTAAAGGTTGCTAGAAGCAGCTGGCCAAGTTGGAAGTCACTGGGGGAGGCCTACGTTTAGCAGTGGACGTCCTAGCCTATGGCTAAATATGCTGAAATGATGATGATTATGATTATTTAAGTCAAAACCAAAACAAAGGCAAAAACCGAATTTCAAGTCTATTACTTATTCCATTGTGTTACTATAGAAACTAGCTCAAAAAAATTAAGGACTGGTTAACATAAGACTTCGTACTAACCTCTGACATACGGACAGACAGCAAAGTGACAGCAGGTTTACGTTTTGGCTTTTGAGTACTCAAAAAATTAAATCAATTTGAAATCTCCATCTTCAGTATCTCCCTCAATGAAAGGTCACAGCAGCGGTCCTCTATCTAATCTCGAGCCCTCCTGCAATTGACAGCTCACGCAAATGACCTCCGACCTCTCGTCCTTTGTCCCAGCACCCGCAGCTCGCACGAGTGACATGGGTGGTTCTGGTACATTAGTCAGTTTAAACTAGTTTTGAGTTTATTTAGTTTTGTTTAGAAAATGGGACTTTGATTAGTTTTGTTAAACTTTACTGTATAACAGTCTTCTATTACTGTCTGTTAGTTTACAACTATTCATAAAACCCCAGCTCCCTTTCTAGTTAGTATTATATGATCTGTAAATTAAACTATTTTCATTAATTAAATCAGCGTTTTGTTTTCTTCAGAAAAGTGACAAATTACCAAAATAATTGGTACAAGCAACTGCCTGTACCAATATAAGTACCGTATAGGGTAATTTGTTATAACGATAACATATACCTAACCAAAATAACAACACATTCGTTGTATAAAATTGTACAAAATGTTCCTACTAATATCAATAAAAAAATACAGGTTGGCAAGTTAAACGACTATGTTCTACACATTCACGTCGACCCTTGTCATAAAGCTGCGTCCATCGTGGCATGGTGTTACTCTTGAAATGCTCTCAAGTCCCACGGGTATAGCCTAGCAGACAAAAAATGCAGCTAAATAGAGTCGGAGTGTTGCTTTTGGGAATAGACGGTGAATCAGTGCAGTGACATACAAATAATGATAAAATAACAGCTATGGTTTCTTGTTTTTCTTTTATATAAATATTGGACAATATCACATATATTGTTCTGATCCTATGATAAGTAGTTTAAGGTTTATTACAGAAATCAGAAACAACGACAGTACCACAACACCCAGACCCGAGAAATTAAAGAAAAGTTATTTTTCTACATTGACCGACCGGGAATCGATCCCGAGACACAAAGACCGGTATGCTCGCCTCTTGGCTACGAAAGTCTGAGTTTTCATCGTATGTAAATCAGATGTTCTGAAATTTTTAGTCTTTTGTCATTGATCAAATAAAAGACATGTCTTTATACTCGTGTGTTTAAATAGCAGTAGAGAATTTGTTTGATGTGATATTTATTAATAATTACAAGTTCCCTAGATACAGTTAGCGTGCAATTCCCTCCGTGTCGAAACAGCTATTTAGGACAATTAAAATGTAACCCTATATTAAATATTGAAACGGTAATGACACACTGCGAGTGTAATGAATGACGGTCAGAGTCAATTGTACTATTAGTTTGATTACTGCCTAGGCAGGAGTACGAGTAAGAGGTGGAGTTAGTTTATGGTGGCTTTATAAACGCAACATTAACATTAACTTGTTTCTATGAACTGTACCGAAAAAACTTAAGGAACCTATTTTATTTATGTTATTTATTTATTATTTATTCGACGAAACAAATGTAGGTACAATAGGCTAATTTCCTGGGTCAAAAAAAGATTATTCTATTTAGTCCGTCAGTTAGAATATCAAAAAACATTGGACCCATATTTTGTCTTTTATCAATCAAACAAAAAATGACGAAGATAAAGCGCATCAAAGTTTAGGAGTGACGTCACGTCTTGCTAAAAAGTGTCGCAAGGCGTGACATTACGCGGAACTTTAACGGGCTATATGTTCATCATTTTATGTTTGATTGAGAAAATAAATAATACGTGTCCAATATATTCTGTTGATCCAACTGACGGACTAATTAGTTTTTTTAGGAAACTAGCCCATTGGCGGACTTAATGCCTAAAGGCATTCTCTACCAGTCGCCACTAGGCGAGGCAGAAATATTGTATGGCGGTTTGGTACTTAAAAAATAAATTAAAGGTGCATAACGAAAATGTATATGTCGTAGCCAGATCGTAAAATTGACCACTTCATGATGTGACCGATCATTTCATAAAATTGTGGTATTTCATGATATGGCCAGCTAAAACCGACTATATCGTTTAAACGTCAACATTCGATGAAATGTCAATCCACGTTTGGCAATGTCATTAAAATAGAAATACATTTACAAGTTACGTGAATTTGTTTCATATTTGTAATCATAGTCGATAGATAAATTACATATTTTAAATAGTTATTATTTTTAAACAAAATAAATAAATAAAAAGACGAATAATAAATACATATACATACTTAAATGTGTTAAATAGACATACATAATATTACTAAGATTTTTACGAGTTTCAATTTAGATCTACAAAAGTAACTAATAATAATAAATAATTGAGATCCTCAAAATATAATCGTAATTAAAATGTAATAGTTTTATAAAGTACTAGCTGTTGCCCGCGACTTCGTTCGCGTGATCTTTAGTTTATTATAAAGGATTTTCTGCGCAACTTTCTTATTTTTTTTCTTTCATAAGAACCATCTCCTTATAATAATTAACACAAAATAAAATTTACTAAATTGTTCCACTCGTATACGCGTGAGCGATCACCAAGGGAAATAGAGATACATTTCTATATAAATAGATTAAACACCCTTTTATTTCTCGTCAAGATGAATCAAACCTTACAAGTAGCCATCGAGTAAGTAGAATATTGACGTTCCGGTTTCCATCATCAGATCAGCAATACAAGGTTTTAATAAAATAACGCAAAACCTTTTAGAGGGTGATTCTACTGCTAAAATGCAGTAACTTTTTCTATGAGGCCAACATCGAAATCTCAAAAAAACTATCGACGTTTCCATACAAACTGATGTCAGCTGGTCGCGGTTTAGTATGGGAAAGTGTAGGTATATTTTTGCAATTTCGGTGTTGGCCTCATAGAAAAAGTTACTGCAGTTTAGCAGCAGAATCACCCCCTAAAAGGTTTTGCGTTATTTTATTAACACCTTGTATAATCGTTATCCGGACATTCTTACAAAGTTTTTAATCGATATTACAGTTAGGAGTAGGTTAGCTTCTAATGATTTCATAGTTAGTTAAGCTAATAATGCAAGCATGTTATTAATCAACTATTATTTTTCAACGCAAACCAAATTAATCCATTCTAATATGAATAAATGACAGGTTAACATAGGACTTCATCAGAAATAAGTAAGTTTTTTTTTAAACCATTTGGTAAGAAAGGTCCTTGAGGTCTACGTACTGGAAGGAGCAGCGTGGCCAGGCCTCCCGGTAGACTGACAACCTAGTCAGGGTTTCGGGAAGACGCTGAATGCAAGCTGCTCGTCCAGCAGTGGACTTCCAAAGGCTTGATGATAGTGAAGTTTCTAATGTTTTTCCAAAATGAAAACAAGCAATCTACTCTACTATTCACATAAATTCAACCTATGTCGTAAGACACGCCCCGCCCGAGACCCTATTTAACTTCCAGAGTTCCTTGACGTCGATTAACTCATTTGTTTCCTAGTTTCCTCATTTATTTAAGCGAATCCCGAATTAAAGTGATTAATTTTTAACTCTATTACTTTCATGTAACCTCTTGAGCGTAAACAATTTAGTTGTCTGTGCACTCGCATTTTATCAATGTCGGACTTGACTAAAATCTGTCTTAAACATCATGACATCTGCCACTTTGTTTGAAGTTGTAGAAGACAGAATGATGTTTAAATCCGGATTGAGAATAAACCTCGATTATCAGTTTTGTAGTGCAACCTTAATTCAACACTTAATTGGACCTAGTTCTGCAGAAGCAGCCAAGTGGCACTTTTTCGAAGATCGAGTTATACTAAACACACATACACATACACATTATACACAGCTATACTAAATTTACTTTATTAAAAATATTTTTTGTTGAATAGATGCATTTGACGGCTCATATCTCCGCCGTAAGAAGAGATATCGAAATGGCTGTTTTTGCAAAATTTTGTATGGCTGGGTTAATAACTCGATCTTCGAAAAAGTGCCACTTGGCTGCTTTCTGCAGAACTAGGTCCAATTATAACTATAAATAAAAAGAGTATTTTAACTGACTCCGAATCTCCGAGTTGATATCTAACGTAAATGAGATTATTATTGCATCTTTAACTTCATAGATGATCAATCATTTAGTTTTATGAAAGTGAATTAAAATGCTCTCCGTACATACAAGTATAGTAAATTATTAATATAAAAATCTGGAAAGTACTTTATTTTATTCAACTAAAAATTACACATGTTATTTACTATAATATGACGTCAGAGTAACGAAACAGTGGGCGAGATTGCTACTAATTTCATTTATAGATAATACATAAATAAACGCAAATTAATCTAATTTAATTTGATTGCGCGCGTCATTAATGATCGAAACAGTTGCTAATAATATAATAGCCACATCTTAAATTAGGAATGATGTAGTAGTCGTAATGACGTCACGACTGTCATAATACGTGTGACTTGAATGTGTTAATGACGTGCAGTGATGTCATATCAGGATGTTTGAATGTTAATTCGATGTCCTTTATCGTTGTGAATAGTAATGAGTGGTTTAGTATCTAGAATATTAAGTTTACCGACGTCTGCAAGAGAATTCGGGCTCAAGAGTTTTGCTTGACATAATCTTATATTTATTTACGAAGCTACTCAAAGAGGGAGGAGAACCCTTGCTAAAACTATAGATACAATTAATAGGTAAGAATGTTAATTTAGCTAAAATGCAAATACATACTGGCAAAACATAATAAATACAATAATGCCAACACTGGTTTAAAACACTATAAACCACACTCTTAAGTATGGCATGGTACTCGTCAAAACGAATAAAAAGAGCCTAAACACGAAAGTTTTATTAGTAACCATTGGAGAATTACATCTTCATCATCAAATTATTGTATTGTCATCTGAATGACACATCTTAGAGGACAATTAGAAGTAGGTTAAACTCGACTGACACAATGTGATTACAAATGTAAAGTAAAATTATTTTAAAAAGAACTAAAATCAAGTATGTAAATAAATTCGAAACAAAACACAACACAATAATATTATTCAAATTCACCTTTCTACCAAGCTCAAAATATAACAACGTATGACAACATATTCTAATAATAACAAAGCAGTTAAGATAATATGGTAATGTTAATATGCCACAACAAGTAATGCAAATCTATAACCAATTTTGTTATTGAGTTTCTGTGTCGCTCAATTTTTTTGTATAGTTTATTACCGTAGCAGTTGGCTGCATGAGTAATTTCATATGCAAAAACTGCAAATATATGATTCACTTGCAAATAACAAACATATGTTATTATATGCCTTTTAGTAGATATTTTGTTCCACGATTATACATGTTTTGACGTCATTGTAGCCTCTGGTATGCCGTATGTCTGATATAATGTTTAAAATGGATATTGTGTATTTGCCATTTCATTTTCCGAAATAGAATACACTATGTGAATTAATTCTTATAAGTATCAAAATAGCCATTTTCATTAACGCGTCTAAACAGGGAATATCTGTGTTACTAAGGCCCAATTTGACCAAACAGGAGTAAGTTTTTACTCGAGCGTAAACCACTGCTTAATCTAGAGTAAGCTCTTTTTTTGCATTTTACCAACCACTAATTTATAACATAGGTTTAAACACGAGTAAACGGACGATTTTGGCCGAGTAAAAGATTAAACTGAGATAGTAAATGTAACTTGTCAAATCCACACTTGTCACCTAGAACAAGACAAGGCGTCATTATCTGGCATTGACATTATTATACTACAAAATTAAATTGTTGTGGCAGTTTATGTCAACCTAGAAGAAACGGATTACATTGTTTTAGTAGGTTTATCCATTCGTTCATCATTTACACTTGGACCATAGTTATACAAGTGTATTCCTCAAGTTGAAAAAACGTAAACTAAATTATCCACGACTAAATTCAAAGAGAAAAACTATTCCCGTGATAGTTCAACTAGTTAACATTTGTGTTTGGCCGAATCGGGTCTAAGCTGTAAAATAGCACTATCAAGAGCACTCCCATATCACCACCGGCTATATTTATGTATACTGAAATTATACTCAAAATAATTTATTTTCTCGTGACAACGATTATTCAATAGTGACCATAATTTTCGGATTGAACTTTGAATTTCAGTAATATAAAAGTATATGAGATATATCCATATGAATAATTTTCGCAATGCAAACTAATTGGTTATATCACCACGTCCGCCCCAAATCATCTCATCAGCTATGAACCGTTTAGGCGCGTCAAACTTTCATCCGGTATGGGGGTAATTGTTGGGTAACCCATTTTGGGGCCCATTTAAATATTTCCATGATTCCATAATGAAAAATGTTTGTGTCATGCTCATGTCATGGCACATTCCAACCTTTGGACGGAATTTTTGATAAAAAATATTGTCATGTTGCGTCGTGTCAAGTGTGATTAATTTTGTCCAAGCCGTAATCATAATGGAAATCATAAAACAATTGAAGATTTGTGACTTATTGAAAATGCCTTGCCTAAATGTTGTATTGTAAATGGCATCATTACGTTAAAAATACAAATTGTACCTTCAAGGTCAATTCGAAGATTATTACTTTCGAGGTCACTGTCCGTTGCAATTACATCACCAATCCGTCGTGTATCTAAAGACACGTGAGCCGAAATTAAAGATGGCTGCTCATCTAACTTGGCAAACTTAAATAAACCCACGCCACTGTGGATGAAAACAAAAGAAATGTCTAATAATTTTCATTTTATTATTACTCTATTCTGTTTAACGGTAGACAAATATCGTCTAATTGGCATTTTCGGCGAAAATCGTTGAAAGTGATCAAACCATAGGTTTTTATAATTTTATTATTAAGCACCAACCTGCATTTACCATCAGATTTTGGGTTCGACTCCTCAAACAATAATGTTATCGTAAACGGTAACTGTAGTGTGTTTTATTCTACTATGATAAAGATTGGTTAATTCTTTTTCGTTACTTACTGCTAAATAAAGGCCTCCATTTCACTACGCTTCTTTTCTTACTCAACCGCTATCCGTGCCAAACTCAACCCAACAACTATCCATACTGATACTCATTTATAATATTAAGTTCCATTTTTGGCATGTTCATATTTATTTATTGCATGTTGCTGTGATCGTACTATATAGTAGTAATTTGTGCCCGGCCGGTCGGCCGCGGCGCCGGTTTCTCTGCGGCCTCGTTTTTCGCCCTCAAATCAATTTCCACAGTGACGTCACTTCACCCCGCGTCCCCCACCGCTCTGACACCATGCCCTTAGGATGCGACCGTGTCCGCTCCTTACGCAGCGTTGTCTTTACATTATGTCTGTTATCCTAATTGTGTCTTTGTTTTATCATCCTTATTATTGATCCTAGTTATTTATAGTTCATTGATTTCTGTTCGAGTTTCAAATGCTACTATGGATGTTGTTTTTGGTATCTTATTACAACGAACAAACAATTGTAAACTGAACGTTAGTAACTGTACATTACATCAATACCTATTATAATGATGCAGAAGCAAGCTTCCATTAAGCAAGTATTGCCCAACGGAAACGCATAGCGTAAACTGTATACCTAAAACGCAACTAATCTCGTGCGCAACAGAAACAAACCAGGTACAACGGGTTATGATTGAACGCTCGCAAGTATTTTCGTACATAATATTCATGCTCAGGTTAAAATAAACCTTCGCCTAACGAAAGACGGACGAGCGGCTAACTCCGAAAACTTTAAAACAAATAATCAATATGTTTAACATACCATTCGCGAGCCCGTTTTTCTGGTGCTACATCATCATACTTATCGCCGTTGCAGGTTAATGTGGCCGGCAGTACACCACAGAAAACAATGGAGCTATTTAAACCCTGTTTATACCCGGAGTACATATACCGAGCTGTATTATGCTAGAACTATTTAATCTTGCTACATTTTCTTATGTAACCGCACCAAAACCTTCACCTGTATCTCTCTCAAATCTGCATATGCAATCTGAACTATAAAATTCGTGGCTGCGAACTTATGTCATAAAAATTCACACATTGTTGACAAACAGATCGTTCATCCAATTTGGCAAGCGACAATAATTTTAACGACATAAGTAACGTTACGTCACTCAAGGTAGTAGCCCTGAAGTCATTATCTTACATCGTGTCATAACTCTTAATAGACATACGAATGTGCCACGTTTTTATAGATGAGAAACACGTCATCATCAAAATTAAGCAGCTATTGTTTGCTCGATTACCGCGAGTACGCTCATTATTATACGTTTTCCGTAAAGTGGGTAATAAATAGCAATGTAACGTTAATCTAAAATTTAAGCCGGTGGATCATTAGTCACATGATTTCTGATGTTCCCAGACACAGAAACGAATTCCGAGACATGTTTTGCGACGTGCAGAAATAGAACGCAGCCGGCTCTATACGTGCTCCCTGTGTGACGCCAGCCGGTGCTTTCATCCCGCTCTGTCTTATAACCTGGATGTATACCTTTCCTGTTCGTGCGCACTCAGTTCATTGTTTTAAAGTGTAGCTCTGTTGGCCGGTGGACTGAAATAGGTCGGGAGCGTCCGAAACAGACGGTTCACGCTATCGAAAGCTTCTGCGAGGTCACTGCCGGAAAATCATGACACGAGGACACTAACTGATTTCGTGATATATTTTTTTTTAAAGTTCCATATTTATTCTATCATGGCTGAAATACACAAACTTAATTAATCACATTCTACAAAAAAGACGTTTCATTACATAAGTGACATAGCTAAATAAGATTCAACCATACACTCGCCCATTGCACGAGACTGGGTATAATAATGACAGCCATTTAGTAGCGAGCGACCTCTGGAGTTTCGCAGTAATTGCTATGCCTCTATAATCCCCTCGGGTAATCTCGTTGACACCAAAGAAATGGCTACGTTTAACTCTAGGAAATCTCCAAGTCTAATTCAATGCTCTATTGGCTTTCCTTTCAGTTCGATTTCTGAGTGTGATACAATCAGTGGCTTTTCCTTTATTATTTTTATTTTTGTGGCATTTTCTTGGTTGCATTCGAAAATCGCTGTTTAATCATTTTCTGTCAAGATTTAATTGTTAAAAATGCTCTCGGTGACTACTATATGTATTTTATTTATAAATTCATCAGAACCGTTTTGTTTCTACGGAACAACCCGTTGAGCGCGCACTCCCATTATTCCTTTCATTTACATTTTCCCTCGTGGAATATAATTCTTTTCTTCCTCACAGCTTGATCTACAAAAATACACTTTTTATTACCTTTGAAGTCATGCTTCTTTTGTCTGATTCGCGATTTAAATGTTTTTACTAAGAATCACGTCATTACTTCTTAATCTGTACTTTATAATAATACATATCAAACGACGTTCGTAATTGATTAAGCCACTCGCAAACAGTACTGCTGGGAACTGAAGCAAAAAATTAAAAGAGTATCCAATTTAAATTTTCATAAAGCAATTTTTGGAGTTGACATTTGATTTAAAACACGCAAGATACAAACTGTTTCTTAAAAGGTCTCGTTCCCTAACTCCATCATAATTTGAAACAAAACCTTTCCACAAATATCTTACGGTGTACTTAACTTCTTCATTCAACGCCTGGCCCACTAAATAGTTAATCTAACCCGCACTTTTTACAATAAATAAACATCATAACTCACGCTGCCAAGCATCAGATCTTCCAAGCGTCATATTCGTGGATCCAGTATGTTGTATGTCGGTAGCTTCGCCCTTTGGCAGGCATCGCTGCCAGTGCCCCGACCAGATAAGGCAGACCCCGAACAGTTCATTGGCTTTCACTTCCAAAACCAATGCTGTCAAGCGAGGAGGGGGATATGGAAGGTCTTCTACCCTGGCCGTTCTATAGTTGGCACGCGCTCGGCCGTCTGCCTGCCTCGATTAATGTTTTGTTAGCGTTTCTGTTGCTAACTCTACCTGCTTCTAGAGATATCGATAAGAAAGGAAAGTATCGATGCCAAAATATAATATCGATAAAAACATATATACGAAGATATTACATTTAATCTACTCGAAGGGAAATTTAACTAAAAATCTATAAACCCATCGTGGCGTTTATATAAAAAACATTGATTATCGTAACAACTTGTTTATCGCTTGTTAAATATTGAATACAAAATACTACTAAAGATCGATACTATTTTCAGATCCCCACCGTTGTCTGTTCACTCGTGTATCGGCAAAGGATTACGTATGACCAATACATCATACGTGCGAATAGTGCCAAAGCGTACCAACAGTTGTTACTTTAATTAAACATCTCAGATATTTTGATTACTTGACAAATCGCTACATGTGATCTCTAGAAAGCTATTTCTAAATAAACACTGCCTCTAACAAACAGATTTCATCGATCGGTCGTTCACAAGGGGCTTAAAAGGCTTTGTTCATTCATGCCGATTATGATTAACATTTGCACGTCGCATTCCGATAGAATATGTTGGAAAAACAGTATCTTTAATCTTTGTATTGAACCATATTATGGCAAATAAATTATTTTTCTTATTATTATTATTATCAAATACTCTTAATTTCAGCTGCATCAACGAAATTCCATGCAATCGATTATCCAATTTATGAATGTTTTTAAAATCAAAATTATTTTGTGGAACTCTTAATAAGTTTATTGTATAGTGAGAAGTCATACAGGAAAAACTTAATACCATGTATAAGTTAAACTTAAAAAAACATTTCCTGTATGACTCCTCACTATATTTTACTTTTTGTTGGGATATTCGTCATAATAACAAATATTTTGTAAAAATTACGGTTTAAAGAAGTTTAAACGATGCAGCCTACGGACTGCCTAGGTTCAGTAATAGAGTCCCGTTAACACATTTTGGTTACGGAACTCTAAAAAGTGTCCAATTTGTCAACGGTTTATTGGATGGATGTTTAGCGCGTGTGGACTATGACAGGGCAGTTACACCGCTTACTTAATTAGGTTGGCACTAACCGCGCCGCGACACGAAAGGTAAAGTCTCGTTCAAAAAGAGGTTAACGGACTCGTCATATACATTTACGATAGGAAAGATAAGCACAAAGCTTGGTGTACGAGCCATAAACGTTTTGTGGATATGTGCACTGTTAATTTTGAGAATGAGATGTTTGACAGCAATAAACTTAATGATAACCATCACATAAATGGTATATGAGGGATAAAATAATAATATTAGCCAGGAGTTTTAGGACCGAAGTAGGATCTAAAAAGGCTGAAACAAATAGGTATCTGGAAAATCCACTGGAACATCCACTGGAAAATCTACTGTTACTCGTAGCTATTCATAAGTTCAAATAATAATTGATTGATGCAGTATATTGCCATAAGAGCATACTGGTGGTCGTGATATCTCTCAACAAAAACGCCTACAGATAGAGCCAATATCTGTCTTGGATACCGTAAACAAATTTAGATCACTAGACCACGTGCCATTTAAAAATAAAACGAAAACTACGATAGCCCTTCCCAGCATTCCTGGGCAGCGAAATTTCGCCAACTTGTGATGTGACGTGGTGCCCTTGACGTCAATGCGGTCGTCATGACGTCGGACCATCAAGACCTGTCTCACGCCACATGTACAACAATTATCGCCATTTATACCTGTGACGTTACCCACACCTTCGTAATTTTAAATCTATTCTAATCCACTAGGTGGACTATGTCAAATGTAGTATTTATAGCATTCGCATGAAATATTTTTCGCAGTTCTAATTTTGCTATCGGAACAGATGTTTTTTGTGTTTTCAATGTAGTTTTTACTTCGGTTTAATTAAATTCTGCATTTATCAAATTGTTATCTTTTAAGCGGGCTGTGGCTTTTACTTGCTCGACCGGTCGAAATCTGGTTAGAACAGCCAATTTCTGAAACTACCGTGGTCCCGGAGTGTTTCATTTGTCAGCTCGGTCTACTCCGAACGCTAGATTGGATCTGATGTGAGATAGGATTGGCTGCTGCGGTCTTGTTTACCTTTCGAACTAACTTTGCATGAATCGCAATTAAGATAAAATGGAAAACCATTTTTGGATTTTTCATGTTTCTGACGTCCAACGTCCGGATGTAGATTAAAGATAAAAAATACAGCTAGGTGACACGCGATGATATTAAGGCATGATACCCAGCTATTGTACAATTTTGAGTTTTGAGTACTTAGCAATAAAGTAATTTGAGTGTATTTTGGCCTTGATGTAACATCAAGCAACAAACACAATATTCGTCATAAAACCTCTACAAATACGTAAGGAAAACACCACTAAGAATTCAAATTCCGCCCATAGATCCCACAGAACGGAATACCCAGCCGGCAATTTAGTTTCATGTCCCTTTCCTTGAATACCAATACTCATATCGTCTTATGTTATGTCTACCTCTCCTCTAGATTTGATAAAGGTTTCTCTTCGTTTTAACTTTTTAAAATATATTTCAAGTAGTATATTGTGTCGTGCTACCTAGTTTCTTAAAATCATTTGTTCGTTCATTTGTGCATTCAAAAGAACCTTCATTAGTTAATCTTTCTATCTTTATATATAAAACAAAGTCGGGTTAGTTACACCATTTATAGGTCAAGAACGGCGGGACCGATTTTTAAGATATTTAATTTCTTAAATTTGTCTTCGGCCCGAATAGCAGAATAGCAGAACAACAACAAAAATCACCTTTTTTTTTTTCATTTGAATTATGGCGGTACGAAGTTCGCCGGGACAGATAGTACTGTATATTTTTCGTAATCTTATTTTGATTATTTTAATTTAAACCTTATGCATATTTTTTATTACCTTCTTTGATAATTAACAACATATTCTGGCTGCCTATTGGTATTAGTAAACAAGCTTTTCATTCCATATTTAGATTGCACTACATCAAACCAATGAAAATTAATCGTAATTGTCAAAGTTGTCCAGAATTTACAAGCCTTGTCTAACTAGCTTAACAACCGCCATAGATGGAGCTTTACATAGCTGTCTGTCTATGGCACGAAGTATAACTTCTTCCTGGAAACGCAGCTGTAGGCTGTTACTTATGCAAAGTAAAAGTCTATTTATATTCTGTGGGGAAGCAAACCATCCATCATTGGAAATTAAAAGTTCCACTTTAATTTTAAATCTGGCAAAATTGTTGCGATAGCGCAAAATAAATTAAGCGATTGGCAATGTTATTGTAAATGAGTTAACGATAAATTCAAACCAAAACTGTCTTATCTATAAATATCGACGTCATTATGTCAAATCAGGTAAAATGATTTGGGAAATTGGAATGGGAAATAATGGATTCGGCGAATCCACACTTTTATAATACCGGTTCCCCCAAATTTCCTTTCCATAGAATTTCTACTGATGGAAATTTGGGGGAAATGGTATATGGTTATTCATTAATATTAGTGATGATATAAAATAACCCGCAGTATATTTTTAAATGTATATATTGATCCATAAAGACATCATCACTAATAACGTAAGTAAGTATAACGTTGTCATAATAAATAGTTCAGAAACCAAACTTAATCACACGATACACATTAGTGGAACCCTTGCTAATTTTAAATGGGACAGATTTAGAACACTCTAATTCCTCATTCCAATGATCAAAGCATACCGGACCTTTTGGTACCCGTATAAAGTGTAGTTTACTTTGCCAATGCTGGCGTAAGAGGATTATAACTAACTGGTCCTAAATACTGTTTCGTTTTAGTACAGAGTACTGTGTGGTATACTTATGATTTGGTTCAGAGAAAGGATTATGTTTAACTAATTTATAAGATATGTCTCGTTCTTCATTTTCAACGACCAAAATGTCGATTTCTTCCACAGCTCTTTCATTATGTGGTTCGTCTTACATAAATACAGATTTTAAAACTATCTGTATTATTTGTGTATTTTAGTCTTCAGTTATCTATTTCGATAATTGCTGTTTACTTGTTATGATGACCAATGCTTCTTATTTTAGATTGAATGGAATTGAGAAAGGATCTTAATAATATTACTTCTCAAACTACGGTAGGTTTTATGATCTGAAAAATACGGTTAGTACAACGCCGTATACAAAGTTAAAAGAACCTTTTCGCTTCGTCGGTTTTACCGATAGTAGGTATTATCGATATCTCACCCACTGTGCGCGTTTTCGGCCTTACTATAACGAACGTTACGTAATACGAGGTTGTATTTTTTTGTTTAAATCAAAGGCTACGTAAAAAATGTAACAATCGCATTTTCTACGAATTACGAATTGTATTTTTAAAGGAGATTATAAAATATACTTCCAAACTGAACCTACGTCACTCAATCCGCATTTTCCGTCCCTCTCAGAGGATCTGTGGTGTATTGTGGTTTAACGAAGCGCATACTCTGTTCAACTCTAACGTTGGCATAACAATATACCCAACTTTTAGTAGAAATATGCGATGTTTTTCTTAAAGTGCGTGGATGACGTGATGTGGAAATTCTTTACGAGAAAAGTTTTTGTTGAAGGCTCGTTTTTACTACGCGTATGGATTTGATACGTTACACCAAATATTAACCGTAAGATGATACTTTTATATAAGACTGAAAACTGTTTTAATGTTGTTTCTTAATGCTCTCTTAGCAATTTGATGTGAACTTAGGGCCTCTTACACCACTTGCTGATAAGTTCCAGATAACCTATTTGGCACTTTTTTGACAGCTAATTGTATGGTTTATCTGTCAAAACAAGTGCCAGTAGGTTGTCTGGAACTCATCAGTAAGTGGTGTAAGAGGCCCTATATATTGTTTGCCATTATTGTCTTCTAGCTTCGACATTTCTCATCATCATCATGTCAGCCTACTGCAGTCCACTGCTGGTCGTAGGCCTCCCCTAAAGAGCGCCAAAGAACGCAATCTCCATTCGACATTTCTAAGAGACAATAAACAATTAATTTAAGTCGCAGAATTAAAAAAAATACTTAAAGTTAAGGACAAAAAATTTCATCCCTGCAACAAAGATTAAATAAGTAAATCCTCACATTCTCCTTTCGTTTACCCCGTTAGTAGGGACCAATGGAACACTGGCCGTAGACAATGTTAAACAAACAGGTGTACGATTTTAGACCTTCCTGCAAAGAAATAAGAGCAAACATGTGTTGTTCACGGTTGTAGGTACCTTACACGCGATCCATTTTAGATAAGCTAATGTTGTAAGCTAGGGAGACATTGATAAGCGAAGCGGGCTATAAAACGCCTAAAAAAATGGTTGTTGATTTTTTGTAAAATAGAGTTTTGAAATACATTTAAATACTTAATAGAGCGATAATAGATGTAGTATGTGGTTTATGACAGTCGCGTAGTCGGCAAGTTGTAATACGGCATTAGGCTCATTTATGATGTTATTTTTTTTATAACTAGTACAGTGAATTCTCATTATTAGCTAAACTATGTGGTCGACACCACAAGACGTGAGAAATCTTGTAACAAAAAACCATTATAACACTTGTCAAAGTGTTTTCTTTTATTATGGCCATGTACAGGGAGTTACAGTACATGAATTAATCAGTTGTTTAATTTGATGCTCTTAACAATTACAATTTTACTAGTTTTCCTGGAATATTTATAAGACAAAAAAAATATATTGAGTTTAAGGGATAAGGCGTATAGTTTAAAAGTGTTTTAAAGCAATTTGTATTCAGCGCTACCCGCTCTCCGTTTCTCCTTTCAACATACCCAACCCCTTCCTATCTGGTTATTGTTCGGTTATTGGTAAAATATACGTCATTGTGTAGGGCCCGGGACACGTGAAAAGGTTTTATATTGGCCCTTGATAAGCCTAATCGAGACCCTTTCAAGGTGTAATCGCCGAAGACGAAGAATATTAGTAGTTTTATGAGAAAACTGGAGCCTGAAACCACAAAATACGATCACACAGAAGACCCATGTTTTTTACTTACCATTTCAGCCTACAGTCGTCTACTAAATAAAATAAGTAAATACATTTTATATTAGACATAATATTAGGTCCATTGGCTATGTAGTCTTTTGGTTTCGGTCCATTTGTAAAACCACCACGATTAGTAAAAAGACATGGAAAAAGCTAAACTCAACAACAATTCATAACTAAAAAAAATCTTACCTAAAAAACTGTTCGTAAAAAATAGCAAAAACAATAATTAATTAGGTCAAAGTTATCATCCTACCCGTTTGGTAACCTACCAAAAAACGCAGACTCTCACCTATATCTATCATTATTTAGAATCCCGGTAAAGCTACAATGATGAAGGTTTCAGAACACAAGGTAGAATTTTGTATAAGAATAAAGTAGATAACAATTAATTGTAACATTAAAATGGTTTGATATTAAAGTGGGTGTGATAAGATTTAAAAAGCCAAACTCAAACGTTATCTAAAACAAATAAGAATCAGTTCTGAAGGTAATGCTTCCGTAATATAATTTAGATTTAGTTTTAACCTCGATATGGTTATCAGTAAATCAAAGTTAAATAAAATCTATGATAAGTTGGAAAATCTTGAAACCATATAAATTATTTAACATTTGATATTTTTATCAGTACAGGCTTATTGTTGAATGTATAAATTCATCGTCGAGAAACTTCGAAATTTAACATCTTGCGTGATGTGCCTTGACCATGTGGTCTGCATATTATTATCATCATCACTTCAGCCATAGGACGTCCACTGCTGAACATAGGCCTCCCCCATTGACTTCCAGATTGGCCGGTTGGAAGCGGCCTACATCCAGCGTTTTCCTGCAATCTTCACCAGGTCGTCTGTTTACCTTGTAGGTGGACATCCTACGCTGCGCTTGCCGTTCTTCTTCATTCTAAAACCTGCATGTCGCGAGGTGCCAAGTAAATTTTACGAGGTAGTAGTAGCATTCGGTCTTCTTCTTTCTCTTCTTCTTCCTGCGCTTCGTCCCATTCTTAGACGGAGTGCGCTTAGCCGCAAGTCGGCTTGCGGCAAATCTGGTCTGGGGCGATTGTTGACCTCCGTAACCCTAACACAGACCATACCATTTTTGGACCCTTAGTTGTATTTAAACGTGCTGGTTTTCTCATGATCTTTTCGTACAAAATTTCATCCAAATAGGTTTAGTTTTCACGACAAAAGTAGTAAGTCTTTTTCCAAGGTCCCATCTTTATACCAAAACTCATCAATTCAGTTTATCGGTTTATGCGTGAAATGAAAACATAACAGACAGACAGACAATCAGAGTTACTTTCGCATTTATAATATTAAGGAGTATGGATAGGTTACCGGGTTGATGTGATATGGTTTTAGCAAAAGTCCCAAATCGGTCAGTTTTCTTGGGATTCTTTTAAAGAGACATCAAGAGTCTTGTCTTGTCAATGCCTTAGTTAGATGAACTGAATTCCTGTTTATATAAAACGTTTTTACATTTAAAAAAAAAACTCGAGTGAGTCAAACGTTACGCACAAACTTAATCATGCAAAAAGTTCTTCATTCATCTGCTTTTATTAAAAGTTTAAAAAAGTATTTCTAGGTAGCCCCAATTTAATTTTTTTTTTACTTCTGTTCTGAGACCTACCTCTACCATTCTAGCTTTCTATGATTCTAAATTGACGGAAAATACCCCATAGGTTTTTACGAGTATGTTTGCAAGTGTCAAAATATGTGACATTAATGGCTGTAAAAATATTTACAATTTCTAGCGTTTTATTATAAAATGTGTTATTTATAACATTCGTTGTCACAAATCCAGTATCAAATAAGCGCCGCTTCCGCGGTGACGTCCTCACTAATAACAATAATTACTGTTATCCTGTTTGTTCAACTAAATTGTGACTATTTGTGACATTAGCCCAAGAACAATTTAACATTAATCGTATTCTCTATGACGTCAATGACATAAAACTATGTAAATTTTAATGGTTTAAGGTAGGCATGTTTTATAAAGTTATTTTAGGACAATAATATCCCAAGCAACGCTTCAAGGAAAGTAAAAAAAGTTGTCAAAATATTTAAGGCAATATGACATGTCATACCCAAGGCTATTTGATGTTTTAATGGATGACATATCAATGGATGATCAATTTGTCTAATAATAAGTACCTGATACCTACCTAACTCGGTAAACTGATTAAAAGTATTTTGTAACATCGTTATCTTTCCTTGTATAATCTAATAAGAATCTATTTATTATTATCCTCACTTATTTTAGTCCACATGAAAATGACAGTACAAAAGTACACAAAACTTACGTAACTAGTCTTACGCTACCAAATTTTTGTTGTCAGGGTTGCCTATACACACAAAAAAAAATGTCAATGACATATTTTACTCTGTACTGCTCTATTCATAAGACTTGATATTATTAATGGGAAAGTAACTCTCTGTTACGTTTTCACGCCTGAGCCGCTGAGCTAATTTTGATAATTTTTGGTAAAGAGACAGATTGGACCTTTGAGAAGGACGGAAGTCGGAACTGACCGAAAACTGAAGCTAGGTAGGGCAAAGCTATATTTTGGGACGTGTGTAAGTGCCCAACATAGGGCCTATAAACTAAATAAATGACTTCTTCTTTGCGTGTCGACTCAGGCTTTCATATATGTGAGGTCCAACAGTCAGCCACCGATTAGCACTATTGGTGGCCTTGTAGAGATCCTCGCGTGTGCAGGTGTAGGGACACGCAGGGCATGACAAAATATGTGCCTTTGTCTGGGGGAAAATACCACATAGACATGCGCTCTCCAAGCTGTAACCCCACCTGCGCATATTTTCCTTGCTTCGGCCTACTTGGGTCCGTAGTCTATTTAAGGACTTCTAAGTTGCCCAAGGTAGATCATGTCCAGGGAGGAGTCGCTCTGACAGCGATCTCCCAAATACAAACTGACAGAAATATCCCATGGGACATTTCTCCATAAACAGCTTTAAGCGGGTTTTTCTTTAAGCATCCCCTTCCAGAAGAACCTTCTTGACGAAGTTATGGCGACTAAATAACTATTAATAATAAATTACTATTATCACTATTAATCGATTTTGATGAAATTTAGTAAGAAAAACGGTTAAACATAGGTTACTATTTTTTAATCCACGTCATCAGGGGTATTCCACGCAGGCGAAGCCGCGGGCACAGTGAATATTAAATTTATGAAAACAGCAGACTAATGCATTAGGACATTTATATTGGGTGAAGTCCCTGGCAAACTAATTGTCTGGTACTTCCAAAAGGGTCCTCCTACAAAGGTGTCCATTTCTTACTCCGAGGTTATGATAAATGTGTGTTGTCTGACGCATGCTTAAATAGTTATTTTATATTTTCGATTGGCCGGTGCCAATCTGGAAGTCACTGGGGAGGCCTATGTTCAGCAGTGGACGTCCTATAGCTGAAATGATGATGATGATGATACAGGGTTATTTGTAAAACATCAACAACCTGCTAGGGGCTGATTCTGGTGCTCAAATACAACAACTTCGAAATCGCAAATAAAAATCACTTCCCGAGCCGCCAACCAGCGGACATCACTTAGTATGAAGCAGTGAAATTTTTGTTTAGATTCCTATGTTGGTCCCATAGAAACAGTTGTTGTATTTAAGCAACAGAATCAGCCCCTAGCAGGTTGTTGATGTTTTAATAAATACGAATAACCCTGTATATATATGAAGTAAATAAAAAATGAGAAATAATATTCTCCACATATTGCTTCGCCAAATAATCAGTCGGACAGTATCCATGTTCTATTTGCGTCCAGACAGCTGCTCAGTAACGGTTCATCAGTTATTCAGCGCCTATTGTCTTGACTCCACGTGACACGCCCAGCGCCCTGGTCTGGCGTGGTACTACTTTCCAGTGATTGCTTTTAGATTGTATTTGGAGAATTGTATGCAAAAAAAACCGGTCAAGTGCGAGTTGGACTACCGGTTTAATAGTTATTTGACATGTTTCAGTTGTTATGACAAAAATATTCTGAAACTGACAAGTTTAATTGTCTTCCATTACTTTATTTTAAAAGATTAAAAATTATATTTGTTCTCTTGACCAGCGATTTCAAAAGTTCGAAACAAGATTCCTTTTTTTTTGTTTCCTTTTGGTAAACAGCCAAAAAAAGTGTTTCACCGAATCTAATACATTTCTCAAAAACTTGAAACTATTCGCATGTCATTTCAAGTTGGATGTATCTGCGACAACATTGTAGTGTTTAAACAATGGCAGTGCTGTATTCTGTTTGATACTTTCTAAATTATTTATCACAATTCATAGGCATTATGTGCACAAACACTGTAGATGCGGCCTTGACCTTTACGACCTCCTACAAACAAAATCGCCCTAGACCTAATTAAGGAGAAACGTTGCATTTTTCTATACTTATGGCAAAACATTTCACATTTATTTGTGGTGATTTAATTGTACTACGTTCTCAATTAAATTAAAGGTAAGTATGGCCCTTTTTCTCTTGTTCCCTTCGTCCGATTCCGGCTCTGCTTTTTACACCCTGATTTCACCTTTTCTGAGTTGGCAACCCTATTTACGAGTTTAAATATCGAATCTTATGCAACATTTGTTTACAGGAGTAAACACATCTATGACCGATGCATGTGTATTGTACAAACATTTGCAATAATTTGATCCAACGTTTGCCGTATTGCGTTACGTAGGGCGTATTTTGATTTTATTACGCGAGTAATTTTATCACGGTGTGCGCTTGTCTGTCCATGAAATCGCAAGATACGTTAGGTCAGTAGTACTCATGTAACAAGCCGCTAAATAAAACATATTTATCTTCAACTTTGAAATCTCAAAAACTAAATACATACGTTAATTAACGAGAGAAACGAGAAAACGAGAAAGATTTATTTTTATGTCAATGTTGGTTTCTTAAAGTTATTTTATGTCAGCACCAAAAGCAACTGATAGGCGGTGCCCACATTATTCACTAACCCTGTATACGAGTAAGCCTTCTGTCCCTCCCTAATTTGTGTCTCTACCGTCCGTCCGTGCAACAGAAGCAGCCGTTCCGCCGATTTATCGACGATAAACCGCTTTTCATTCTTGTTTTATACGTAAAGTGTACGCAAAAATAAATTTGTTTATACGATACAAGAGTAGAGTATAAAATTTTTATTCGATTATTTTGAGTTTCTTTTTTTAACGGTACAGGTTATGAAGGCGCGGAAGCTTAGTGCGAATATTTCGATTCATTCATGCTTGCATAACACATTATTTTTGATCTTTAAGATTTTATTATCGTTCTTGTTTCGTTTTAACTAGTGGTCACCCGCGGCTTTGATAAGAATGTGAAGTTGCAAATTGGAATGAAACATTGAAAATCATAGCTTTCTAAGTCCAAGCGTATATGGCTTGATGAGTCAGTAAGTGAGTCAAGACTTCTTATTGATTGATTAATCACAGTTTAAACTAGAAAAGTAACTCGGCTTTATCTATTTATTAGTTCACGAAGAAATAAAAAACATAATTTAGAAAGAAAGCATGCGAGCTTTACCTATGACCATGTTTATGTAAAATTGAAATAACGGCTTTTGTAGCAGCAGAATGAGCTGTTTTGTATAAAAGTTACCATCAAAATGTACGCATTTATCCCTCTTGGTATACAGGGTTAATTGTAAAACATCAACAAACTCCTAGGGGCTGATTTTCGTGCCCAAATACAACAACTTTTTCTATGGAACCAATATAGAAATCGTATAAAAAATATTCACTTCCCCATACTAAGCCGCCGAGCAGCTGACACCAGTTTATATGGAGAAGTTTTATTTTATTTTTATCAACCTGTTCAATCCCACTGCTGGGCAAAGGTCTCCCCCAGACTCTTCCATCGATCTCTATCTATGGCCAATGACTCCCAATCCCTCGTTAAGTTAACCAAGTCGTCACACCACCTTTTTTTGGGTCGACCTCTTCGGCGACCGCTGTCTACAGGTACCCATCGGGTGACGATTTGGGCCCACCTGTCCGAATGCATTCTGCACACGTGTCCTGCCCACTCCCACTTTAACTTTGCAGTTTTCTCGCCTACATCTGCGACACCGGTTTTGGAGCGGATGGCGGTGTTCCGGATTCTATCAATTCTTTTTACACCTAGTATGCTCCGCTTCATAGGCCTTTGGCAAACTTTGAGTTTGGACTTTTGACTCTCGGTCAAAGACCAGGTCTGCGCTCCGTAGGTAAGAATGGGCAGGATGCAAGTGTCGACTCGAAGTGTCGTCGATGGAGAAATATATTTTTTTTAAATTTCAATGTTAGTTCCATAGAAAAGTTGTTGCATTTGAGCACCAGAATCAGCCCTAAGGGTTGTTGATGTTTTACAAATAACCCTGTATAATATTATGAGGAAATCTGCACATTGAAACACTGGGTGTATTCTAGCCATAGTCCAAAATAGATGGTTGACTGGATCCCGTGTCTATGATGGTAATTGCTTTAAATTTCGTCATCATCGACCTTTGGAAGTCCACTGCTGGCCTCCACCATAGAACGCCTCAGCAAGCGGCCCTGGGCCGTTTTCATCCAGAAACTTTCCGCAAACTTGACTAGGTCATCAGTCCACCGGTTGGGAGGCCTGCGCCCACGCTGCGTCTTTCAGTTCGTGTTGAGGTCGCCACTCGAGAACCTTCTTCCCCAACGATTCTCTACTCTGCGATCAATGTGACCTGCCAATTGAGCTTTGTTTTGCTATTGTCTTTCTTTCTGTTTGATTATGGTCAAACTTGCCCCGAATAATTAAAAGTTGTTGATAGTCACGAAATAACTTTTTTGCTTTGGATCATTCAATTATTACTTACTACTTAAAAATCTTAAACTTATCTTAAAGTGTTTCCCGATAACAAACTAAGGCGGCATTGTTTATCCGACTAAATCAACATAAACTTTATCGGCCGTCACTCGAAGCAGCCATTTATATAGTTGTATAGTAAACCAGCTGCGTAATCGCGTACCTGCGCCTACGCTGACGAACAACTTTACGTAGAGATGCCCGATGTTATCAATCGATAGAATCGATACGATTGTATAGAGGTATAATTGTTATGATGAATCTGACGATATTTCTGTTCACGGTCATTGATTCGCTAAGTTTGGAATGTTTCTCTCCTCTTAAGGCAGCACATGTTAAGTATATTATTTGCCATATTGTTTTTATTATGACATCACATAGCTTATGTCACCCGGGAGAACGTAAGGATTCTAACGGTACCTCATACCTCGAAATCGGTTAAGACGTTTAGTCTTTATGGTGGAATAAAGAACCTCACCACATACATGTTCCCTAAAACATTAACTCATTTTTTGAGCAGTCGTCTATATAACAAAAATTGTTTTACACTAAAAACTTTTATTTTCATACTAAATAACATTATCGATAAAGACAAAGACGTGCTATACTATTAAGTATCGATACATATTATAATATGGTTATCTCTACTTCAGAATGACTCATGCGCAGATCTCCGAATACTTTCTTCTAATATAAATTGGGAGCCGATGGACTTACGGCATGCCTTCGGTAGTAATAGGTAAATAGGAACTATGATCTATGCCAGGAGAAGCAGTGGTGGGAGGTAAAGATAATACGTTCTCTTTGAAAAGTGGACAACTATTTGTTGTTGAAGCGGCCATATCTCACTTTCTGAAAATTGAGAGAGACCTAGTAATAGGATCCCATTAGAAGAACGCTTTGGGTACAGAACCCTAAAATCTCTAGTAACTATAACACTAAATTTATATTCTAAAACAAACTATACGCTGAAGCCTAAATTACATTTGTCATAAATACATTTCTAACCTTTAATCTCAGTCTATAGGTATTAACTAATTACATTAATAATGGTGCAAACAAAAATATAATTAAGATACTTTCTGCTAAATGATGCTATTATTGATGCTAGATGTTAAAATAATATTTGTGATAAATAAATTTCTAACCTTTAATCTCAGTCTTATGGAGCAAACAAAAATATAATTATGATTCTTCCTGCTCAACAAGGCAATATCGAGTTCCACTCTGCGGTTAATTACGTAAGGGCTATTTAAACAACCTCCTGAACATAAACCTCTTCCATGAAGTCATCAACCAAACTGTTTTCAGACCTGTTTACGGCCCGGCCCGTCTTTAAAGTTCATTTAATTTACGACATTACAAGATACAGGGAAAAATCCGGGATCATCAAAATACCAGGTTACTGACGAACAAAAGCAGGACCAGGAAAACTGTTTTTTAGTTGAAAATGTTTTATTTAGGTGATGCTCTTTGAGCAGTCATATTAAAAATAATATAAAAATGTATCTATTTCTCTTGGTCATCGCATCACGCGTGAAAGGATGAAACAATTTCGCTATTTCTTTTTTTGTTGTGCTATTTATTGTTAAGAGAAGGTTCTTTGGAAAGAAAAAATTAAGAAAGTTGCGCAGTTTTTTTTATAAATATACTGAATACAACGCGAACGAAGTCGCGGGCAACAGCTAGTTATAAATAAACATATTTGTGATGTAGAGAAAAGATAAACCCACAGATGCCTTTATATTATGTACAAACAAACCTCTACATACGCTCGAGGCCTCGATAATCTTTACCCTTCTTCCTCTTTCTCCTCTCTTTGGCAGTCGGGTAAAAAAGACGTAAAGGTTTATTTAGAAGAAAACATTACTATATCAAGCCAGTGTTGATTCCACTATTAGTTTTTCGTGCACCAAGTTGCGTGCAGGAATGCAAAACCTTTTAGGAATTTCCGGGGAATGTTTAACTTTTCTCAGTGTTAAGTATTGTTTTTAACTAGGGGTGATAAACATTCCCAACGAATTTAGTGCCTTACGCTGTTTTAACACCTGAAAATTACTTATTTTTAGAGGAAACTAATTTTACTTAAAGTACTGACAACGGCGGACAACCTACCCAAAAAGTTAAAGGTCATTGAACCGATTTTCAACTTAAGTCTATGACATAGATATCAATATCATATCAATTAAGAAAATTTAACGTTTTGTGGTAGGTTGACGTGCTGTTGACAGCTCGTGAAATGGCGCGACCATCTTAAATTATCTTCGGATTGTGTGTCCAATAAAATTTTGTACATATTCTTAAGAATAACAAACAGATTAATATTCTCTCAATGAACGCAATTTCCGAGACAACAGCTGTTTTTCTCTTAATACAAAGCGCGAATAGATAAGTAAAAGAAAAAACAAAAAGAAAATGTATAAAATTAATTCAAGTATGACATCAAAAGCGTATTACTCCGAAGAAATTGCAAACGCGAGAACAATTTGTTTCTCTTTTTACAGCGCCTCTTCCGGGATGATGCGGTATTTATTTGACAAATTATCGGGTTCAATCCAACCCCGAGTACCCGGGTCGTACCCGCCTCAAGGCGTACTTTGGGGCGTTTTTCCGCATTGCAATGGAAAGGTTATATACCTATACACTTTTGTATTCTGATAAGTGTAATTGATACGACAATAGGTGTATATTGTTATTTTACTACCAAAATGGTTAGTGGTGGGGTTCGGTTTGTGACAGTGTGTGTTTAATGAATTTGAGTATATCATTCAGCTTCAGCTGACTTTCGGCAATACTGGTTTCATAATTAAATTCTGCCGAAGTGATGCCTACTTGTCTGCCTTAAAATTATTAGTGTCTATCTACATAATAATAACTAATAGATAAAAGGTTGACAGCATCTGAAATGAAGTAAGACGAAAAAACAAAATAAATTATGCAGATTACTAACAATTTAATTAGTACTACTTGAATTTCTACTTCATTTCTTTAATTTTCTTAACTTAAAAATAAAGCCTCACATTAACATATCGCGTGCATTTCTTACCGCGACTAGCACAACAAATTAATTAATGCAACTAATTGTATACCTACTTTTTATTTGCAGCATTAGCATGCTATCTCTTTCATCACTTTGAATACAAAATTACTAAGCGCTTAAACTTTATCATCTGCCTTTCCGTTTCCAATTGCACGAGTATCTGCGGTCACAGAGCAAATAGAATAGACACTCGCTTCAAGCAAACAAAAGGTGTTAAAATAAACGACGATTAATCTTAATCTTACCAATAAACCTTGTCAAGAACACTGAATTACGGATGTATATGATTGTGTTTGCATGCATTTACGTACTTGGGAATGATGTAAATTTCCACTGTTACGAACACTAATGGAATCTAAAATATTTTATTTTATGTCAAATTGACATAACAACGATGCTCACATCGCATTAACAACCATTTTTGAGTTTGCGAATCTCGTATAGCATCTTGTGTAATCGATCAATCACTTTGTCCAGAAAAAATACAAAGAACACCCACATACGACCAACGACATGATTAAATTGAGGACAAACAATTAGTTACTTACCAACCAACGTAAATAGGATGAAACATTCATTTCGTGCGACTGTGATATTTTACGGGGATCCATTTGCGGCTATCCATGTGATTCTGCTACCTCACTGTGGTATACTCCACAACTATTTTTGTGTTTCTAGAGCTAAAACTTTTTGATATTTTTAATTTACTTGCCAATGACACTTGTAACCTGTTTTGTGCTCAATCATCATCATCATCATTTCTGCCATAGGACGTCCACTGCTGAACATAGGCCTCCCCCATTGACTTCCAGATTGGCCGGTTGGAATCGGCCTGCATCCAGCGTCTTCCTGCGACCCTTACCAGTGCTCAATAAATAAAATTCTTCTTCTTAATACTAATTAGGAATGTTGATTCGTAACCTAACTTATAAAAACCTTAACGTTTTCTTTATGGCTAATTAGTTGTGTTGGTAATCGTGGCTGTTCTCGGCGAGCTGTGTAGTTATGACAGCTTTATGACAGCTCCATTCAAGCTCTTCTATTATGAATGGAAAGGAATACGTTTCGCATAAACTTTACGATTATCCTCGCCCTCGAGTCACTTCAGCACTTACATTTTATAACCGAAGGGAAACGTTTCGCATTACGAAGGTATGAGAGTTTAAATTACTATTTCGTTGTTAGACAAGGCCAGAACTAAGCGTGATTCATATTGTTTGAGTGAGTCGTTCACGTACAATTTTGAATTTGAAATTATTGAATATTCGAAGGTTTTTTATATATTAACATACTCGTATCAAATATGTGTTTAACACATATTTTTTATATTTTAAATCTTCTGGAAAACTCCCTGAAATATATTATCTAAATAACTAAGTGTTACTTAACTATTTTAATTCCAACAATCAGTTTCTAATCTGAATATTTATGTAAGAAGAAATTTTAAATTTTTCTTCAAAACTAGTGTTATGATTGTTTGTATTATTTTTATAAGATACCTTTCGTGTCTCGAATATCTTAGTAAACCGTGTGACAAATATTTGTTGATATTATGGAAACTTGAACCCAGGAAATTGTATCCTGTCATGTTCTGATTTATGTTCACATAAACTTGAAACAGTATAAATGGAGAGCTCACTTCAAAGGCGTCTTTAAGTATTATTGTAGCATTCATCACCAATTTAAACTAAGATTCCTCCTTTTATGATTTTCAAAATAAACATACAACTCTCGTAACTGAATTAGCTGATGAGGATAATCTTATACAAAGACTAGCTGTTACCCGCGACATCGTTCGCGTGGTCTTTGGTTTAGAAAAAAATTCTGGATAGGGACACCCTAACTGCTCACTGATCACCTAGCTGTATGAAATATACTTTAAAACCTATTCTCATACCAACCAAATACACATTTAAAAAAAACATAAAAATCGGTCGAGTCGTTTCGGAGGGGTGCAACCACACACTGTGACACTAGATTTTTATATAAATATATAAATTTCGACTAGAAGCTGATAATATATAGTAGCCTAAACTGTTGTCCCGTTCCTAGTCGAAGTAAGCGTAAAAAAAACTATTTTAGCTACCAAGCTGGTTCAGGTTCTGGGATTACCTAACTTACTTCTTTCAGTTAGTCTTAAATTGTCTTGGCCTGGAAGGACTCTTAATCTTTGGCACTCGCCATATATGCGTACCCAGTATAAAAAAAGTTTATTTTCGGACAAGTAAAGTATTCATAACTTGTTAGTAAACTTATATCTAGTTGTGTTAGTACATACATTTTATAAATGATAGTGCTATCCTAATGAAATAGACAACAAACGGACAATTCCCGCTATCAACTATCACCAATAGTGAAGCCCTCAAGACAATGTTACTGCTGCCTTTTACGTAGGGTGACACCAAAGCTTGCACCAAGGCAAGCAAAACATAGCTGAGGCACTACAAAAACGTGGCAGCATCAACAACCTTAGTGCCATTAGGAGTTGTTATACTGAATCCGCAAGGCAAAGTAAAGTTCAAAATAGTTAAAACCTTTTCGATCCACAACACCATTAATATTAAAGGCAGATTTAATTTGAGATGGTTTCTGCTAACATTTATCTTGTGTTATTGTGTTCTCTATCTCAACTAAACCGATGAGCCCTTATACTTATCTACATTTTTTCTTGTTCCCAGGTCTTAGCGGTTCAAAAGCGGACCTGCAGCATCGACGCGAGGTGTTCGGTTCAAACCTCATCCCGCCAAAACCTCCCAAAACCTTCCTCACTTTAGTATGGGAGGCCCTGCAGGACGTAACCCTGATCATTTTAGAAGTGGCTGCCGTTGTATCATTAGGATTGAGTTTCTACAAACCGCCAGAGGACCCGCTCGATGCCGGTGAGTTGGAATTTTAGGTTGGCTGCGTAAGAGAGTCTCTGTTATAGAGAATAATGGGTTGAGTAAAATACCAAACGTACTTGAATTTCTTCCATTACCTCTGAGCACCATAGAAAACTCTCTTATGCGGTCAGCCTTCAGAAACAGATGAAAAGCATAAATATCTCCGATCGACATATAGACAGAGGATTTATGCTTTTACATGTTTGGCAAAAGACTATGTATTATAAATTGAAAATCACAGCCCTTGTACAAAACTCCACACACCGAGAAACATTACTAAGTGCCTTAAATAGCAATAAAATAAGAAATCATAAACCATAATTCGAAGCAGGAATACGTGATGTTACGGAATTTTTATGTAAGCCCCCGTTCTGAATTATTCAGCAAGCTTTTGATGTTTTCCGCGTTTCGCGTGTGCGTACCACGTTCCTGAAAGATCGATATATAACCAAATTAATACTGAATTATGTTGCTAGAACAAATTTTGCTACCGAATTGAAATATTATTTAGCTCCCTTATGAAATTTTCTAGCTTCATCAAGTACAAGTACAATATTTGAATAATTCAGAATGAGATCGCAGGCATCATTGGCATTTTCAATTTCATATGCTTTCAAAAATGTAAAATCTTCATCCGCTATTTCATTAACATACTTACCTGTACATTCGGTTTAATATATGTATATTTGCTTCATCAGGCGAATAAACAACTACGGTAAAAACAGATTCCACTTCTATCAGTTATGCCAATTTTTCATAAATGGCTTAAACTGAAGCAAATTTTAGTTGTAATATAATTTAATTAATCAATGTATTTTCTGTTTTCAATAACAATGTGGAATCATTAGACGACCCTGGTAAGAATGTGTAAATAATATTATTAAGACACCTACTTCCCATAGTAATATGTACTCAAGCTTTTATCATCAGAACTTGTGTTATTTCAAAATAATTGTTATTTTTATCTGCTGCAACTGAATCGATATGTTTTGGAGATGTTTTAGCTTTTTCTTTTTTAGATTCTTATTTGTCTGCACCATGGTTATTGGATGTGCACAAATTATGTAGAAATGTAAATTTTTAGGGATCGTTAATCTTTCTCTGATATAAAGTTTTAAAAATCATGGTGCTAGTCATATTCTTATGATAAATCGGTTCAGTTGCCAAAATTCTTGAGTACCAAACCAACCCGTGTAGTGAATGCACCCTACACCTGAATGTTAAACCCCGTAGGCTAGTCCATCCGCTTTGTTATATATATGTCATCACTGTGAATGTTGACTGTTCAGTGTGTCTACTTCTTGATTCCGTGTCAGAAGTTTGTAATAGTTTAGAAGATTGACACTATGCTGGTATATACGACACATCGAGATCTGACTTATGTAGTTAGTACTGATACTTATTTTTTTCACGCATAGAGAAACAACAGCCTTGTTATTTGCATACTGGGCAAAGGCTTTCAGCCAAGCATAATCACTACCTAAGCTTGCTTATTGCGGAACAATGCTATCTGCTTTAAGCTACCAAAAATATGCTCTTTAAACCATAACCATCGTTTATTCTCGATATGTCATATAAACGGCCGAGTTTCATAGTTCTATAGAGCGTTATAAATCTATAGTTATTACAGTCAATATTATTACAGCTATTGGATAGATCACAATCAGGAATTACGTGTTCGTATTCACTGAACCGGACCTAACATTGGCGCCTGGGTAATCGGTCCCATTTACTAGTTCCAATGCTTGATTATTACCATTTTATATATGGTGTTATGTTCAAATCAAAAATTTAGAACTCGCATCAAAACGAGTAACGTATTTTGAAATTTTTCAATTATTCTAACAAAGTGTATTTTCCGAACTCTGATACAACATTTTTGGCTCTAATTGGGATAAAAACACCTTTTTTCATTTTATCGTTTTTAAAAGTATCCTATAAAATACTTCCGTTGAATCCAGTATTGCCTCCACCAACACCTCTCTTCTCTCATTGGAAGGTTAATCTAAACCCTCCGGTCATCGAGCCTGTATAGATAAACCAATTAATTCAACGATATGGGGAGCAGTATTGCAGCGATAATATTCAATGCCCGTCCACACGGTGTGTTCGCTTCGATATCGGCAATTACTGCTTTGTGATATAGCGCTCCGTCCCTTTCGTTCACACTATTCTAAGTGTTGCGAGAATAAATAGAGATTTAGAGATGCAGCTTACAGCAACGTCGATATTTTCAGGTTTACTGATATTTCTGTAGATAACCATTAAATTTCTGTTTCTGATATTACTTTTACCGGCGTTAGTATTATGTTTATTTTATTTATATACATTTCAATGTAATATTACTGCGAGAAGTCACTTCACTAGCGTTTCTTCTAAATAAACATTCATTCTTTTATTTGAGCGAACGAAATTATGGTATAGGTAGCCCCAAAGCTGTTCTTCGTTTCTCCTTCTTGATTTCGTATCTTAGCAGTACTGTTTATTCCGGAAACATCGATGTCGTAGCGATAAAAGCATGTATCGTTATTCGTTTCCCTCAGGCTTTTGTCTCTTTCATTCGCATAGGGTTCTGTTTCGTCGATAGGGTTATTCAGTTCTCGACACGAGCCGTAGTGTTAATTGAATTAATAATGACGATTACTGCGCGCCCGTTTTGCCGCGTTTTAATGAGGTGTGGCGATCGGCTTACTATAGCATGATTGGAGTGTGGGTTTCTTATAGATTTTAACACGTGGTCTTGTTTGTGATAATTATATTTTATCTAGACGATACGGTTATAGTAGGGAAGTCAATGGTAAACCTCTTCATTTAAAATAGCTATGCTGTTGTTAGCATTTTATATCACATGAATGAGGTGGGCAGTCGAGACTTCTTAAGAGATTGGTATCGGATAATGTGATTTTGATAAGCAGAGAGTTTTTAACAGGTATAGGTATTTTTTTGTGATTAGGATATGATTTTTATGGGCAAGCTTACTTCACTTTGCCCTATGAAGATTCGGGTCAAGTGCGAGCCCGTTTGTTAAAGACAAAATTACATACACGTTACATCTATATTGAGTTGGTAATGATGGTTACTTCATACAGAAATGTACAAATGTAGAAGTAAGATTGGTTTTATCTGGTAGTTTTACCAAACCGTAATCCCCTTTGAATGCTAAATGTTATCGTTATCGCAGCTAATTAGTAGAATTATCACCATTGTGAACTGATTTAGTCCATTGTCAACCAAGAATAAGGAAAATTCGTCTGCTTACACAAAGTTTAGAACTGACATATTGTTATTTATAGTAACTAAGCTAATAACAAGATTAAATAATACAGTATGTAAAATAACAGAGGGTGTTCCCTTCAACCAGTTTATCTACATCATTATTAGATTAAAATAAAAATATAAATGTACAAAAATAAGCATGAAAACATTCAAAATTTAAAAAAAAACGAAACCCCTGTTCAAATCCAAAATTATAACGCGGAAAAGTAAGTAGCGTAATTACAATGCGCAAACTGGCAACGTCGCTTTTCTATCTTGCTCGCACGGTGAGAAAAAGGTCGAAAGTTCTTCATTTTTTATGAAATTTTAAAATGAAAGATTTTTATTTTAAATAGAAATATTTTTTTTAGGATGTATGGACGCTATAGTACGAGTATTAGAGTTAGCGGGAACGCCTTTCGTTAGTTAACATACTGTGTTTTATAATAGTTTACTTTACCTACAATATTCGAATTAAACATTCTACTAATCAGCTGCGACAGACGTATGATTAAATAGCTCAATATAAATATGCACTACTTGTTTCATTCTAAACAAAATTATTAAATAACTCTTAAAACTGTGACAATTAAATACACTCTTCGTAATTTGCCTATTCTACCGCATGTAATATTTAGTAGTATTAATAATCCCCAAAAAGGGATTATTTACTTCTAATTGTATGTCCCCATTTCCTGTCTGAACCTTCTTCTCTTTATCTTCCGTTCTTTAGTGATGTTCTAGATCTAAGGCTCGTATAGAAAGTTGTTTTAAAACAAGAGCAAGGTTTATTTAATCAAGTTGTTTTTTACGACTAGATTTAACTTTATGCTGTATTAAATCTTGCTCTCTTTATTAGTCTAGTTATAAGTTTAAGGAACTACAGGAAAACTTGTGTCTGTCTGAACAAAATTCATGTTGTATGCGATGCTTATTGTCAAATGTTTATGGTGTAAAACAATATTTACGTCCTCATATCATTATTAGCTTTTTTAAGGCTCGAAGTCGACTGTATAGTTGCATCATTGCTATAGTTTTCTACCAATTTCTGGCTTTGTCTAGCTGATAATGCACGGTGCGAATAGGGGAATTTCACCCATCCCGCTCCCTGCGATAACTTATTGTCTCAATTAAATGGTAGAGGAGATCGGTGATACTTGTCTATAGGGGTATGTTGTTTACTGTCAAAAATAGACTTATTTGTAAGTGTTGCGTCAATTAACTAAGCGCGAGAAATCCAATGCGCGGTGAATGAGCGGGGAAGGAGAAACGGATTTTCACACCCGCCTTAAAAATGCAACCCTTTATTTAATAAGAGCAACCCACAAGTCTTACACCAATAATACATTCTTACACAAGTAATACCTATTTGAAATATGAGCTAGGTGTAGATTCAGTTACAGGCTACCACGACTTGCACGTGACACTTTCAAATAGTTCAAATTTTTGACAGTTACTCAACTTACCCCTATAGTCAACTATCCCCAGTCTCCCCTATTAATACTTGTGTATTCTATAAATCAGTATTTTAAGGATTTAAAGCTAATATAGTATGTGATGTCCTTCCAGCACATATAGACGAAGAGGAGGGCCACTACCAATGGATCGAAGGTCTGGCGATCTTAATATCTGTAATAGTCGTCGTTATAGTCACAGCGTTCAACGATTACACGAAAGAAAGGCAATTCAGGTATGTTTGCAGTTTGCTATATTCCAATTTGTATCACCGTAGTACGTGGCGCTTTAAGAAGGAGGCTTATACTCTGCCAACTCTATAGAATCAGAGTGGCCAAAATTATAATGACGATTTATTTATACATACCTTTTTATCTGTTCTTGAAATGCTATTGAAATCTCATTACAAATTGTAATTAAAAATACTATGAACTCTATGAAAAAAAAAACGTTTTTGAGCTTTAATTTAATTTATTAATATATTTAAGCTTAAAAGTTATTCTATTTTGGTATTCGTGATAGAGTGCCTTAAAATTTCATTTGTTGTAGACCCACTTTTTTAATATTTTACTCGTATATAAGCTGCCAAGTTCCGCAAAGACAGGCATATTTTCACTATCTCAAGTCATCATCACTTGAAATGGTATCAAAATGCTGATAATTAGTGTTGCTCTGTATTACTATCGATATTGCAATATTATTCTATTGCTCTATCGTAAACTATATAGGATGAAATTTTATTAGTGTAAAACAAATTTGCCCATGAAACTACTTACCTATCTCAACTTAATTTTGATAATGTACCTACTTAACTATGTTAACAAAAACGCGGACGGCAAACGTAAACTACTACTACGTTTCTTTGCCGAAGTTGTTTGTTATCATGAGTATATATAGTATATAAACAAACCCCGAAGTATTACACTAATAAAAATTTACCCTGTATAGATATATAAAAGATTCTCAAACCCTCTCTCCCCTTTCAGAGGGCTACAATCTCGGATAGAAGGCGAACACAAGTTCGCCGTGATCCGAGGCAACGAGGTAAAGCAGGTTGGGATCAGCGAGATCGTCGTCGGTGACATATGTCAGATAAAGTATGGAGACTTGCTGCCGGCTGACGGGATACTGCTGCAGAGCAATGATCTCAAAGTAAGTAAAATTTCATTACAGTAAGCGTGTCATAAGGATAAGGTCCGCAAACGAACAAAAGTCGCTGATATAGCCCAACGGATTAGCAAGCTAAAGCGGCAGTGGGCGGGGCACATAGTACTTAGAACTGACGGCTGATGGGGCAGAAAGGTTTTGGAATGGAGGCTGCGTAGTGACAAGCGGAACGTAGGACTTTCACCCACAAGGTGAATAGATGACCTGGTAAAGGTTGCAGGAAGCCGTTGGATGCAGACCGCGTTCAACCGGCCAATCTGGAAGTCAATGGTCCCCCATTGACTTCCAGATTGGCCTATGTTGGCCTATGTATATTATATTATAGGTAGTATATTGGCCTATGTTCAGCAGTGGACGTCCTATGGCTAAAATGATGGAGCGATTGCCATAAAACCTCCGTAACCTTAAAGCAGGGAACCAGATCATTTTTGATACACATCCAGTGTTGTCTGAAATAACGCTACGCTATGAAATCTAAATATATAAAAATGAATGTCTATTTCCCTTGGTCATCGCATCACGCGTGAACGGATGGAACAATTTCGCTAATTCTTTTTTTGTTGTGTTAATTATTGTCAGGAGAAGGTTCTTTTGAAAGAAAAAATTGAGAAAGTTGCGCAGAAAATCCTGTAGGAATAAACTAAAGACCACGCGAACGAAGTCGCGGGCAACAGCTAGTCTATAGATATAAAAAGATAGTCGAGTTAGCTACACCATTTATAAGTCGAGAAAGGCTGGACCGATTTTTATGATCTTTGATTTGTTGAATTTGTCTCCGCTCCGAATAGCAGATTAACTATTAAAAAACACGGATAATTCACCAAAAAAAAGTATGAAGGGGCGGTACGAAGTTCGCCGGGACAGCTAGTGTAATATAAAATTACATCAATCATACCAATTGTCTAGCCTCAAACTAACCAAAGCGTGTACTGTAGCGACTACGAAAATGCTGGTAATATGCTGAAAAATATATTCATTTTTGATCATTTGTACATTTGTTTTCCCTCGTCTGATATGCGATATCTTAAATATTACTGCAGTTATAAATCTATATAATATTATTATTTAAATGAACCCTAATTATATTTAACTTTATATAACTGATCTACCGTCTTAATTTGTATAGTTCAAATCCTCCCAAAAAAGAAATGCTAATCGCAAAGACACCGAACTCTTTTCGCATTTTTGCCGACTCATCTAATGCAACCGACACATAGTAACTAGTAAAACAAGCCCGAAATCGCTCTCATATCGGCAAGCAATAAATTTAACGTTATATTAATCTCTGACAGGTAGCAATAATTTCTATATTTGCCGCTTATCAGATTTGTTATGTGCGTCATAAGATAGCCGTTATCGCACTTTATTGGGTTATCGATATCGGCAGGTATAATTGTAGTACACACCACTTATATCCCGTTTTTTGCTAATTGAATTTTGTATGTGACTTTATATACAAAAAAAATAAAAAAACATTTTTGGGACTGATTTTTGATGATTCTTTAATTTAAATACTAGGTATCAATGTATTCGCTATGTGCAAAGTGGGTGGTGGAGACCGTCAAATTGATCGCAGCGAGCAATGTGGCAGAAATATAAAATAACTCTGGACTGTCATGTGTCAAATTGTTATATTTCCATGGAATTCCATACTAACGTTATTAAGTATTTTTAAGTAAAAACGTTAAATTCACGATATGGGTCACAATACGTGTCGTGTTATAAAGTGTAGAAACAATGGGAAAAACAGTTCGTGCATGTTTTATTCGTTTCCAACATCAAGATGGAAATCGGAGCAAAGAAATAAATGGATAGCTGTGAAAATAAAAAAGTTTGTGGGGAGTGTGTGTCACAGACCTTTGTCAGATTATGATCACAGGATATTTTCAACTAATTTCGAAGAAAAACAATCCGAAAATCATTCTCAAACCATCCACCAATTATTATTACCATAATTTGAGAGATCTTAAGTTCAGTGTTTATTCAATAATTGTGGTCATGGGCGCTGTAATCGCGCACACAGCGAATATCTTCTTTAAAAGTTTAAGTTTGTGACGGCATACGTCTATCTGCTAAGGTTAACTCACTATAACCTTGTTTATGGTAATCAAATTACTTCTAAAATAATCCATTATTAGGTCGCTGATAAAGGTGACAGACCGAACTCCACGCGAGCGAGGAGCTGCGGGCGAAAACTAGTAAAAATAATATATATATGTTACAAATGATATCACTTGACTAGGACGTTAGTATAGGATATTGTTTTTTATTAATTAGCCCTTAAGAGTTTTTGCGAACTGGCGTTACTCGTATAGTGAACGTAAACCCATTGTAGACTAGGGCTACTGCCGAATAAATGCTTTGCAGTTTGGCAGAAATATTTAACATGTAAGAAACTTTAGTAAACAAAAAAAAAACCTACCTTCAACCTTTTTTTATATTATAAAATAAATGTTGTGAAAGTCATGACCCAATTATGGCAGACGCGTTTCAAGACTAACCTACTATGTAATTTTAAAACCTTATCAAAATTTGTGCAGTGCGTTAGTGTGTGATTTACACAAAAATAAATCTGTTCGTTGGTCATACAAGTCTGAAGAGATATCACAAATAGATAAGTGATGATAAAAAAGTCGTAATGCGGCATTTTTATCTAACAAGGCTATTTGCTTAATTAAAGGTATACTGGAAGATGTTTATAAAAGATTATGTAATTACATAATGAGCAGCAACTGATTGTATACACATTTTTTTAGTGGCAGCAACACAAAAATATATATATTTTTAAATAATGAATTTAACTTATTGCATGCCGAGCAGTCGCATGAGACCGCGTAAAAATAAATATTTATGTTGTCTCGTTTTATAAATTAAAAAATTAAAGATAGACACTTTTAGTCTGTGGGGCCTTAGGCACTGGATCCTCTATAATAAAGTAACAATTACATTAAATAACGTCTATACAAAAATCTGATTTAATTCGCGATTTTTTTGTTGAATTTAATAGCGATGATGATTAGTAGTCAGAACGTCGCTTCGCATCCGTGTACTTACGGTCGGTTTTTTTAAAATAGACGCACTGTGAGAAACACTGCACTGTGTTTATCTAAGAACCTGCAATAAAAAAAACTGAAATTTTCATTAATGAAAAACAAAAGTGATATTTCCAAATTTTCAAGTAAAAATTACAACTTGTAATCAGATAAGAAGCAATTTTTTTCCTGGCTCTATCTGAGAGGACCCTTAGCTAACTTCCTAAAAAAAAAACTCTTGTCTGGGCCTGTAAACCACTTGCTCACCGCTGAGGGAAAACATTGTGAGGACCTTCACTGTGAGACAACACTATTCTGTTAGTCTGGTTTCTCTGACCAAGGGATTTAGAGGTCTGGCAAGCTGGCCGCATCTAGGTGATCTAGGATCATGGTCAATCGTACTCAGACTAGAAGTGGCACAAAACGTCAGCAGGAAGATTTTGTTGTTGACCTAATAGTGAAGTAGACCGTATCAACAGCTAATTATTACATAATTACAGGGAAATACACAATTCATATAACTCAAGGAAAAATTTATGGTTATTCATAGTAAAAAGGATGTTTACTATGAATAACAATACACAAAACAAACAGTACAGAGAATTAAAAAAAATATTTATAATTGTAAAGTTTAGGCGGTCTTATTGCTAGAAGGCTATCTACCTTCAGGGCAGTTTAAAAAAGTTGAGATGCCTTCTTAAACTGTCCTCTACCTGAAAGTTGTCTGGAAGAGATTGCTTCTAGCGATAGGAAAACAAAAAATATACATATACCTCCAGCCCCTATATTAGTTTTTTTATTTTATTTTTTAAAATATGTGAATTATGTTGTATTTTTATCGAAAGAGCGATCATAAAATTTTTAAATGTTGTCTATATCTTTCATATTTAAAAAAAAAACTGTTTGTGTCGATAAATCGCTATGTTCATATCATATCGTATTTTGGTGGTCATGCTACCCCCTAGTATGCAGATGTAGTCTGGACATTTTTTTTGGGTAGAGATCATTTTCTGTAATTGTTAAGACATATGTCCGTAAAACTACACAATTTTTAAAACAAATTCTAAACATACATTCTACTGAAATTATGTGACTTTGAATCCTAAATTTAGTATATTTTTGTTATAGATCGACGAATCCTCGCTGACGGGTGAATCGGACCATGTCAAAAAGGGTGAAAGTTTTGATCCCATGGTGCTATCCGGTACTCATGTTATGGAAGGTTTGTATGAATTGATTTTGCAAAGATTGACATAATACTTTCACTACCCTCAAATGTTTAAAGTATTTCAAAGATTGCACATTCTTACTAGTAGTGTTTGTTATACAAACATATTGATACGTTAACTTAACTGACTCTAGAATTTCCTCTTGACCGCCTAAGACAAGATTTTAGGTGCTGATTTGGATGAATTATTAAATATTGTTTTGTTAGGTGCTTTAAGAGCACCTTTTATAAATATAAAAGTGATAAGGTCATCATCCATTGTCCATTGCTTGTTAGGTACTACTACTGTTCTGTAATACAACTATTTTTACTAAGTTCTTTGCACCGCTTCTTCTCGTCACCAACTTATATGATGTCCCTGACGCAGTAGTAGGGTTTAAAGTTTTAAGGACATGTATAAGTGCCCGGAAGAGGCCTAATACACTGAATAAATGAGTATAATTATGTTACATACATATAAACTTATATCTCACGATTGCCATGAAAATTTACAGGTTCTGGCAAAATGCTAGTTACTGCCGTTGGTGTTAACTCTCAAGCTGGTATCATCTTCACCCTCTTGGGTGCTGCAGTGGAAAAGCAAGATAAGGAGATAAAGCAGATGAAGAAAGGTCAGTGCACCCATGTACTTATGGTTGCGGTAGCATTAGATATTGTCCCCTTAGACGTGAGCCGCTTTTTCTGATTTTAGCCGAGTGTACCTTTGTAAATTGGTTGTACCTTAGTAATTTTTGTGTACCTTAAGAATTAACTTTGATCATTGACATGAAAAAAATATCTTTGAAGTTTGCAAGGTTTTGTTCCTAATTCTTAAACATACTGAACTGACTTTTTTAAAATATAAATAGTCGTTTTATCAACAACCGTTATCCACTGGAGATTATTTCAAAGTAATCTCTTGATAATTAATTACGAGGTCGTTTATATAATTTATCTCGTTTTAACATTATATAATTATTTACTTTACCACAGAACATACATTTTAATTATCAGAAAAGGCGCCTCGCATAGCAAATCCCCCGCAAAATATAGTTAGCATTGTCATATACTTTGCTCATTTAGCTGAATCTAGAACAATAGAAGCTGTAAAGCTTTTACATGTACGCTACCAGCTTTAATAGGAATAGCATAGTTATATTGTCGACTACATATACCCAAGTCAATAATATATACGTATAACTGTCCTTAGTGTTTTTACCATGCATATACAAAACGCTCAGATATTTTTAATATATTAAACTGGTGTAGGATAATCGTATATGACTCGGTTTTTAAATGATCTATATTAATATGGGATTATATATTTGGAATCAGCGTGCTTACCAAAGGTTTTCCCTTTAGCAAAAATGAATACACGATTATTTGCAAAAATGTGTATATTATTTGTGTCAAAGGGAAAATAAGTATTATAAGTAATAAATTAAATACATCATAAAATAAGTAGTCCTTATTATTACTATTTTTTTTCAAAAATCACTAACTTCCTGTATGACATTAATAAATTAGCTACAGTCAGTTTTATATTAAATTAATTAATCTGCCAAATAGAACATTGTTACTAAATCTTTCTCCTCAATTTCATTGACTTAACTAAACTATTCAAATGATCTTTATTTGTATTTTTTTTTACAACAAAAGTGCGTTGATTCTATCACACGTTTTTAAAATCATTGTTCTTAAATAGAAAAACAAAAGAAACACGAAAGTTATTTGATCTTTACGTTGATAAATATCTAAATGAGCATAGTAATGACTTTATGCTTGGTTGTATATCCTAGTGCTCCAGTGACGTTGAAGTTATGCCCTTCCCTACCATCGGGACACCGCACCCTCGCCCGATCTAACTAGGGTTTTTGTTTTGATGACGAAATTGGTAAAACGACATCTACTAGGCTGCTTAAATTAAACAAGCTGACACCTAACTATTGACAGCTACATTTGCACATATTCTATCTTAATTTAACTCAGATCTAAATCAAAACATGATTCTATGTCTGTTAACTTCAAACAAAGCTACAGATTCAGAATAACATCTCTTGTTTAACCCGGTCAGATACATTGTCTATCAGTTTTACCAATTTTGTCACATAATTATGAGATTATTTTATTTATTGATCATGTGGAATTTCAAAAATGTATTTTATCACATTTTTGGTGATATTTATTCCGTCTTGTGCGTTGTCCTTTTATGTTACGTATTTTGACTAATAGCCTGGTTCATGTTTGTGGGCATGTAACATTTAATAAATCAATTTGCTGTATTATGTTCCATTCGTAGTTTTAGTTGTGTTACATTTTTTTGTTGGGACCAATAAAAAAAATAATCTCGTTCCAGTTTCATAAAACATGTTTTTAAAATGATACCCTTAAAGCAACATTTGTAAATGCAATTTAGTAGATAAATTCAAGCACTTGTGGCCACGGAAAGTGAACACTTAAAAAATATTTTCGTCGCCAAAAATGCTTGGAATGTTTTGACATAACCCCCTATAGATTTAGTGCCACCAAACATTCTAGTGTGATCCGTTCAATGACATCCAACTTTTTTTTTCTCCACCCTCGAACCCCGGCCTGCTGCACGCCCCACCTACATGTCGCCGGTGAAAATAAATAAATAAATAAACATAAAACTTAATTTAAAAAAACATACACATTGAAACTGCATCGTGTATCTGTCGTGTTGACTGCATGATGTATAAAAATATCACTTATATCAACTCGTTGTCATAAATGTGTATGCTTGTATCGGAATTTTAAATCAACGAATACGGAATTGATGAAAGTAGAAGCTAAAAAGCAGCAGAAAAAGGAAAACCAGCGCAAGAGTCTCACTGGTAAGTAACCTCCTTTGCTAAACCCCGCTTTGACTACCCCCGTACACTCAGGGCCAGAGTAATGTATACGCCTTAATTATTATTATATTTGTGGGTTGTGTCTCCGCTTCCATATCTAGCTTTGGGCTTTTGTCAAGGGTCACTGGTTAATCTGTCCTTTAGTGTACTTTCAGCAACGAAACACAATTTTACAACTAGTATTACTTAGATCTACGCTGTAGTTAAACCACTAACTATACTAAATCTCGAAATACAGCACTCATAGTGATGTTACTAATTAAAAAATCTAATACAATTTATGATACTGTAGAAAAATACTAGTTTTAGATTTTCTCTTGCATTTGTAGTAACCTCACTGTAGATAACTTCTAATTGTAATTCTACTTACAACTTCCAGTTTATTACTTTCCTCTCTTCAGTAAACTTAATCATAGGTAATATTTAATTTTTACAAATCGGTAGGTTTAATAATGTGAATCTTATTTCCTAAATTCACTGTGTACTTGGATTAATATACGCACCTTTTAATCAGCAGAAAAACGTGGCCCATGTTTTTTTGGAATTAATTAAAACTATCTAGTATTATTGGGTTACGGATTCTAAGCGCATAACTTTTTTTTTTTAAATAAGGTACGCCGTATGCTGTACCTTGACTTAGTGTTACTGGAAAAGGATAACACAGCTTGCAAATAAAAAATATACATTACAACTATAAATTTACAACACTGAAATGTATATTACAAATAATTGAACTATAATAATTTTATAATACACTTTTATATGCATTGAACGAATCAAGTGAACCCAAACACGAAAGTATTACTAGTACTTGTCGAAGAGTTCTACTATCCACCTCCTGACTACATCATCAGATCAGCATGATGGTGTTAAATAATTGTTCCAATTTTTGTATAAAGGGCTTAAACTATTTGGTTCTTATCAAATTCTTTTAAATAATTGTCGAAGAGTTCTACTATCCACCTCCTGACTACATCATCAGATCAGCATGATGGTGTTAAATAATTGTTCCAATTTTTGTATAAAGGGCTTAAACTATTTGGTTCTTATCAAATTCTTTTAAATAATTGTCGAAGAGTTCTACTATCCACCTCCTGACTACATCATCAGATCAGCATGATGGTGTTAAATAATTGTTCCAATTTTTGTATAAAGGGCTTAAACTATTTGGTTCTTATCAAATTCTTTTAAATAAAACCTATTTTGATTCCACATAATATCAAAATTTTACTGATAGAAAAATACAATAAGTAACTTAAAATTACAGTGGTCCTAATGTGGATATCCTTAAATTAACAAAAAAAAAAGAATATTTTCAAACTAAAAAGCGCGAAATCCGTGCCCAATCTCTCCTGGCACGCACTTACAATCTTCCTCAATCTGCAGGCGATGAAGACGCGACCCTCCCAGCGTCGGGCAACAGCCACGGGGCCAACCACGCGCGCCCTGACGACAACCACGTGCCCGCGCCATCTACAGACAAACCCCCCGCTGAGACCTCGCACAAGAAGGAGAAGTCGGTGCTGCAAGCAAAACTGACCAAACTAGCTATACAGGTGTGTCATCGCTTTAAATTGAGTGTACCTTAGCTCATATCCGCGCCCACGGCAAATACACCCCCGCTAAGGCTCCGCACATGAAGGAGAATTCCGTGCTGCAAGAAAAGTTGACGAAACTGGCTATACATATCAGTGACTGCGCTCTAAGTTGAGTGTACCTTAGTGTCCCTTAGCTAATATCCGCGCCCACGGCAGACAAACTCCCGCTGAGACCTCGCACAAGAAGGAGAAGTCGGTGCTGCAAGCAAAACTGACCAAACTAGCTATACAGGTCAGTGTCGTCACTCTAAATTGAGTTTACCTTAGCTCATATCCGCGCCCACGACAAATACACCCCCGCTGAGGCTCCGCACACGACGAAGAATTCCGTGCTGCAGGAGAAACTGACGAAACTAGCTATATCACTATATCAGTGAGTATCTTGCTGTAAGTCAAGTGTACCTTAGTGTCCCTTAGCTAATATCCGCGCCCACGGCAGACAAACTCCCGCTGAGACCTCGCACAAGAAGGAGAAGTCGGTGCTGCTAGCAAAACTGACCAAACTAGCTATACAGGTCAGTGTCGTCACTCTAAATTGAATTTACCTTAGCTCATATCCGCGCCCACGACAAATACACCCCCGCTGAGGCTCCGCACACGAAGAAGAATTCCGTGCTGCAGGAGAAACTGACGAAACTAGCTATATCACTATATCAGTGAGTATCTTGCTGTCAGTCAAGTGTACCTTAGTAGCCCTTAGCTCATATCCGCGCCGGCAGACAAAATCCCGCTGAGATCTCAAACAAGATGAAGTCTGTGCTGTAACCTAAACCGACTAAACTAGCTATACAAGTTAGTGTCTTCGCTCTTAGTTGAGTATAACTTAGTGCCTCTTAGCTAATATCCGCGCCCACGGCAGATAAACTCCCGCTGCGACCTCGCACAGGAAGAATTCGTGCTGTAAGCGAAACTGACTAAACTAACTATGATCAGAGCAGTTAAGTGCCAACAGGGCTTGTGTTTGAAGACTGTTTAAAGAATGACAGTTCAGCCTTCTTCATCATCATCATTATTTCAGCCATAGGACGTCCACTGCTGAACACAGGCCTCCCCCAATGATTTTCATCGGGGGGATTGCCAATACTTACCACGCTTGGCAGGCGGGTTGGCGAGCGCAGTTTTTCATAAGATTTCGCTTGCAGACTCTACTGCCCGTCTGGTACTACAAGAATTAGTCGCCTCTTACAACACGCCTTCTCTTGGCGGTGGGGAAGTGTATTCTTTATGGCCGTCCCTACACGGCACTTTTAATCACTTTAGGCACTCAGCCTTTTTAATGAACTTAAAAATATAGATTGGTGACAGTGCTAATGATTACTATTTGTCACTTAAGCACAACTTCAACCACGTGTTCCTAGGTAGGCATCCTCATCTAGATGAGGATTAAGCCTCTAACTTGTGTGATTTTATCTTAATATGTTTGCTACAACTTTGTTGGTTTTTCGCTACTCAATATGTTGACGATGTTCTAAAACGGGCAATAATATCAATGTTTATGTCCGCAGATCGGTTACGCCGGCTCGACGATCGCTGTGCTGACGGTGATCATCCTCGTCATCCAGTTCTGCGTGACCACGTTCGTGATCCAGGAGAAGCCGTGGAAGGCTATCTACATCAACAACCTGGTGAAGCATCTGATCATCGGTGTCACTGTGCTCGTGGTGGCCGTGCCTGAGGGGCTGCCGCTAGCTGTCACGCTCTCTCTCGCTTACTCTGTCAAGGTGAGTGAACGATAGATAGTGTAAAGTTGTGGTCTAATTAAAATATTGTTGAAACGAATAATAATTTCATAATATAATGTTTAACCTGATTTGGATTCGATTATTTGTAGAATTCATTTTTTATTATATACCTCGAAGTGTATGATAGTCATAAAGCAATTGTTACCATCAGTCAACTGACATCATTTTTATGACCTTAAAAAACGCACCTCTTCCTTACAATTTATAAGGCAATAGGCAACTGTGACGTCTCTGTTTACAAAAAGTTTACTCTTTTCACTTGCAAGGCAAAATAATGTTGCCATGTGAATGGTGTCCACATCCCAATTGTTCATTCTTCTTCTTACTACACTATTGCAGTAAGAAATTAGGAAGAGGACCCGTTTTGACAGGTTATAAAAAGTGTGACAGTTAATAGGTAGTGTGAACACTGTTAACTTCCTTACAATGTTTGAATAGAGTTTAGAGAGTAGATATGATTAAGAAAATTTGACGAATGTGACGTGTGTTAAAAAGTGAAATTATCTACTGAAATAGATTTTTGTTTTCATCTTTTGACTATTATCCTTTGACGTTAAAATATCTTCAATATCTAACATACTTTTGTTTATCCCCAGAAAATGATGAAAGACAACAACTTAGTACGGCATCTCGACGCGTGCGAAACGATGGGTAACGCGACAGCCATCTGCTCGGACAAAACCGGCACCCTCACCACGAACCGGATGACCGTCGTCCAGTCCTACATCTGCGAGAAGCTGTGCAAGGTCACGCCCAACTTCCGCGACATCCCGGCGGAGGTCGGCGACGCCATGGTGGAGGGCATGAGCATCAACAGCGCCTTCACCTCGCGCATCATGGTGAGACCCTACAGCTTACACGTCGACCTGATAGGCGAACGACGCGTGGCGTGGTGATCCGCCTCAAACGCAAAGTGCCCCGACGACGAACTTTTTTAAAGTGTTGGTTCCGGGTGTGATGGGAGACTCCCCTGGCTAAACAATATTATCTGGTACCTCGTAATACAAGGATGTTAGTTGCTTACTCGGAGAACACGTCGATTGGTGTATTGCATGGCGCATATTCATATTTATTTATTTTATTGTTTACATATATCGCAGAAAGGATAGCCAAAAAACAAAATCATGGACAGATGATCTCATCAGCTCACTTATTAGTTTTTCTAGGGTTTCCCAAGCTATTAAAACCAACGTTTTTTACTTCCTCTTACTAACTTGACCGATACAGACAAGTTCCTCTACTCGATAAGTTTAACCTTAATCTTTAATGGTAACAACAAACATCCCTAATTAATGCAAAACATTGCATCGTAATATTAATGGTCTCAACTATAGGCCACAGATTAGAGGTCTTTGGCCAGAGAAAATCTGCAATCCCGATGTTAAATAATTATGAATTTGATAAATAGATAGTGCTAAAAGTCATGAGATCACTAATTACTCTTAAGAAATGGGCTATTACAAATGTCCAGAAATCACCAAATAACTATAAAAACGTAATAGGCCTATTTTTTTATCTTATTACCTACACTCAAGATAAATTATCATCATCATCATTCGTCTACTTCTGAATATAGGCTTGCATCTACGCTTTATGACCAAAATAATGTAATTTTGTTCCAGCCTGCCTTAGACCCAACCGCCCCTGCCATGCAAATAGGCAACAAGACTGAATGCTCCCTGCTAGGCTTCGTGCTGGCCCTGGGCCAGAGCTACGACGCGGTCAGAGAACGGCATCCTGAGGAGTCCCTGACGAAAGTGTATACCTTCAACTCGGTGCGCAAAAGCATGTCCACCATCATCCCGTACAAAGGCGGCTATCGGCTCTACACTAAAGGGGCTTCTGAAATCGTACTTAAAAAGTAAGTGTGTTTTAATCATGTATTTCTCAAAAACTGAGTTTGTGATCGCGATAAAAATAATGTTTAGTCCTTTTAATGTGTATATGTTACGGGCAACGTGATAAACTGGGCATTATTAATAAGGACCGGCCATTATTAATAATGCCCAAGAGCGATGGGCAAAGTGATTAATTTATCTCTTTGACCGGCCATTATTAATAATACCCGACGGCCCGTGGTCCATGTAATAAGTCAGTGTTTGAGATAGCTTGAATTTATCACTTGGACCGGGCAGTATGAATAATTCCCTACTCGTAGCCGATGTAGCCGAGGCAATGTGATAAATTGGACATCCTTAGTTCTCGCACAGTCCTTAATTATTACTAATTTCATCATCATCAGTTTACTAATTTTTAAACTATTGTTCTTAAGTAATATTTTTGTCAAAATAAAAGTAGGTAACTAATGATGTTATTACATTTTTAACTACTATGTTCAATAGTTTATTTTTTGTTAACATTTCATGATAATTTTGTAAGTTTAATTTCATTTAATAAACAAAAACAAACACTCAAGATAGGGTGGGCATTATTCATAATGGCCGGGAAAAGTGATTAATTATGCTGTTTTAATCACATTGTCCAATTGAGTCGGGCATTATGAATACAGACCGGCCATTATTAATAGTGCCCGGACTTGTCAATTTGCCCGTAACATATAAATATAGTATATAATCATCATAAAGATAGGTGCATTACTTTAGATATACCATCATAAACATCATACGCAAAAAAAAAACTCTAAGGAGCTCCTACGATTTTGACTATTCCTTTAACTCTGCACGCAAGAGCATGTCCACCATCATTGGCGCTTAGGCGATATGAAAATGTTACAAGGTTGATTTCTATTCTCGCCATAATTCTGACCAGAAAAAAAAACTATATAATGATTTTTTTTGCGAATATTTTCCGTTCCGACCCTACTGTACTGCGGCTTACAATACTGGAATATATTATGGTTGCGCCCGGCGACAAATTGTAACGGTCCCTTTGTCGGACGTCAGCGCCTTCGAAACTTGTAATGGGGGCATTTTGTACGTTACTTATCGAATTCGATTATGGATGTCGTAGTTTATTTAAAATTTTAGTCAATTTTTTTACTGATTCGTTATCAGTATACGATGCTTAATCAACTCCGTAAATATGGCGGGGATTGACATCAACACTCTGTATTATAGTCCTTTCAAGTTAAGAAAAATGACACTTGGCATTTTCCGTTTCACCCATACTATTTACGATAATATTTTATAAAATATATTGTTAATTTTTAATTTATATCATTGCAAAAACACAATAATCTTTGCAAACCAATAATATATCTTAATGATTCAACTAAATTAATAGGATTTCCTTCAAATACTTAATGCGTAAAACAGAACGTTTACTTATAGGGATTGACAATACATAATCGGAACTAAATCGATGAATCGGTTCGGTCATCTCGTGAAAACCTATGCGTTGACGTCAGTAGTACGAGAGCGTCTGCCTTGTATGCAATTTGTGTTATCGTTATTTTTCGCAGTTCCTATTTTGACTTTTGCTACTGTTTTTGCAAAGTTTTCGTTATTGTTTTGCTTTTATTTGGTAAAAAAAAATAAAAAAGACTTATCAAAAAGCTGTATACGGCACTCTGGCAGTAGAACATTGCAGTATATCTCTTATTTTAAACAAGTTCATTTGAATAAAAATCGATAAAACTTTCTTTATAAACTTTCTCGATTTTCAAAAAGAATCGGTTGGATTTCGTTAGCGCACTATTTGTGTCAACAGGAAAGTCACGTGATGTGTCATAAGTTTCTTCTTATCTTGAAAAGGGTATAGATTATTACAATTACTATCTTAAATAATTCTAAAACAATCTAGCTTTGCCGTTACTAAATATCATAAAGATGTCTCCATTAGTTTCAAAGATATATCGATACAACTGAAACGTTTTCTCAACAGATGTGCATTCATATACGGGCACGAAGGGCGGCTAGAGAAGTTCACGCGCGACATGCAGGACCGGCTCGTACGGCAGGTCATCGAGCCCATGGCCTGCGACGGGCTGCGGACGCTCTCCATCGCCTTCCGGGACTTCGTGCCGGGGAAAGCGGAGATCAACCAGGTAACTTCCGTTCCGGGTACCGTAGCCAAATGGCAAAAAACGGAACTCTTATGGATTCGTCATGTCTGTCTGTCTGTCTGTCTGTCCGTATGTCACAGCCACTTTTTTCCGAAACTATAATAACTATACTGTTGAAACTTGGTAAGTAGCTGTATTCTGTGAACCGCATTAAGATTTTCACACAAAAATAGAAAAAAAAAACAAAAAATTTTTGGGGTTCCCCATACTTAGAACTGAAACTCAAAACATTGTTTTCATACGTGTGGGGTATCTATGGATAGGTCTTGATATTGAGGTTTCTAATTTTTTTTTTTTCTAAACTTAATAGTTTGCGTTAGATACACTTCTAAAGTGGTAAAATGTGTGTGTCTGTATGTTTGTGTGTCTGTAACTTCTAAAATAAGAGAATGATAAAACTAAAAAAATATATATGATGTACATTACCTTGCAAATATGCCAAGTATGGAGTGCCGAGTTAGAACATTTTTAATTTAAGAACTTTATTAATTTCTCATAAAAAATACAAATTCACTTACTGAGAAATATATTTACATTTTGTGAATAATACACGACAGACGAGCTAACACGGAACCAAAACAATACTAAATTAATTTACAAATTTACACATTTAGTGACTTTTAAATATGAACGATAAAGAACAAAGGGTTAGTTTCCTAAAAAAAAAAAATTGCTTGTCAGTTGGATTAACAGAAAATATTGGACACTTATTTTTTCTTTTCTAAATCAAATTAAAAATTATAAAGATATAGCTCGTTATACATATTTCCGCGTAACGTCATGCCTTGCGACACTTTTAAGCAAGGCGTGACGTCACTCCCAAACTTTGATGCGCTTTATCTTTGTCATTTTTTATTTGATTGACAAAAGGCAAAATATGGGTCCAATATTTTTTGATAATCTAACTAACGCCTACCTAATTTAACGCACTTTGACGGACACTTTTTTAATACGAAGATAGTACTCCTTACGTCTGTACCCTCCGTAGTGTAATGGAATAGTTGTAAAGGTCGTTTATTTTAAAATGCGTTTAGTCCAGTACCTGTTTATTGACGTAAACGTTTGTTCACAGGTGCACATAGACCAAGAACCGAATTGGGACGATGAAGACAATATTGTGAACAACTTGACCTGCCTGTGCGTTGTGGGCATTGAGGATCCAGTCAGACCAGAGGTAAGAATAATACTATAAACAGATCTCCCCAAAACCAGTTGTTTAAGTCAATCTCTAAACTATAATTGACGACCGATTTGCGTAGTGGTGCGGTAATTCAACTTGAACGCAAAAGGTCTAGTGTTCGATTCCCGGTCAGATCCGACAGAAAATTTATAAATGCAAAATTCATTGTCTGGTGACCCTGCCCGTAGGCTCCAGTTAGAATGTAGTTGCTAAAGAAATAGACCGGTTTGCGACAACCCTTTCAAAGGCAGTACTGTTAATAATCATTGTCGTCCGTATTACAAGTGAATAAGATACTCAATGCATAAATAAAGTTCAAATTATGGTGGCATCAAGATTTAAAAAGGAAACAGCGCTCTATGAATACGCGCCGAACAAATTTGTGTCATGTATACATGTTTTAAGGTTCAATATCGCTTGCCCAGGTACCCGAAGCGATCAGGAAATGCCAGAAAGCCGGCATCACGGTCCGAATGGTCACCGGAGACAATGTCAACACGGCGCGCTCCATCGCCGTCAAGTGCGGCATCCTCAAGCCCACAGACGACTTCCTAATCCTCGAGGGGAAAGAGTTCAACCAGCGGATCAGGGATGCCGATGGCGAGGTAAGCATAAAAACTAAATACCTTCCGCCATATTGCGAAATTTGTAACAAACTATTTTCATCTTGATGATAAAACCGACTCATTATGTTATTTCTATGGTAACATGATTATTTCAGTAAAGACAGAAGTTTGACATTGAAGTATTTAAAGATAACAAAAAAGTAAAAATTAAGGTTCAAGCAACTAAATCTTTCATTTACATTTATTATATTTGCTGAAAAAATACGCCAAAATATCAGACATATAATTTTCTCGACGTTTGATGTACAAGAATATAGATTTTTGATCACAATAACTCTAAAAATAATTAAACAGTTTGTGTTTTTTTTCCAAAAAATGGCGCTAGTTTACTACGGATTTTTATTTTAAATTAAGCATATTTACAATCAAAAGTCTGTGACATAATATCTTTGATCTTTATTTATTCGAAATATGCAATTTTTTTGACAATCCAAGATCCAAGACAAGATAATAACACCCAAAACAAAAAACACTTTAACAACTCACCCTAAATCCAAAATTTTCGATGCACAAGCGCTTGCTCCATAGTAACGACGCGATTTTGTGAAATGGCTCTTAATTCTTAACAATTTTGTTGGCAGGTTCAACAGCATCTGCTAGACAAAGTGTGGCCCAAGCTCCGCGTACTGGCGCGGTCGTCGCCTACGGACAAGTACACGCTCGTGAAGGGCATGATCGAGTCCAAGGCCTTCGACACGCGCGAGGTGGTCGCCGTGACGGGCGACGGGACCAACGACGGGCCCGCGCTGAAGAAGGCTGACGTTGGCTTCGCTATGGTAAGCGATATTAGACTTAATACTCTAGACATAAGGGCTAGATTACTAAACACGCTTGTGAAGGGAATGACCGAGTTCACGGCTTTCGACACGCGCGAGATGGTCGCCGTGACGGGCGACGGAAACAACGACGGGCCCTCGCTGAAGAAGAACGACGTTGGCTTCGCTATGATAAGCGATACTAGCTGTAATGTTCTAGATATAAGGACTAAATTACTATACGCGCTCGGCAAAGGCACGATGAAAAAGTTGTCATTTGACTAATTTATAGATACTCAACAATATTTCTATACAAGCTAACTTAACTAATGTCTTTCGCAGCTCAGTTCTCCCAGATACCGAAATTGTTTTTTAAATTAATTATTATCCTTAGCAGGTATAGAAACTATGAGTAGCATTATTGTTAATACAAAAAATTCGCTATGGGAAAATCGTTTTCTTTGTCAATGGGGTGGTAAAATTTTCCGAAACTTACCAAAAATTATGAACCAGATGACGCCAATGAAAGGACAAAGATTTTTATCAAGAAAAAAAGTGTTCTTTTTGTATTGACAGAACTTGATATTGGCATGTTTATCCTAGCATATTTCGTTATTTTGACTGCTGAAATATTCCCCCACGACCTATTTTATCTTATCATCATCACCATCATTGATAACACCACTGCTGCACATAGGCATCCCCTATAGGCCCGTTTGAATTCACCGGCTTCCCCTACCCGTGACTAATTCGTCAGTCCATCGGGAGGCCTGCCCACGTCACATCATTTAACCTTATGACTTTTCTAATTTCCTTTCCCCCCCAGGGTATCGCTGGCACGGACGTAGCCAAAGAAGCGTCGGACATCATCCTGACGGACGACAACTTCTCGTCAATCGTGAAGGCAGTGATGTGGGGCCGCAACGTGTACGACTCCATCGCCAAGTTCCTGCAGTTCCAGCTCACTGTCAACGTGGTGGCCGTCATCGTGGCCTTCATCGGCGCCTGCGCGATACAGGACAGCCCGCTCAAGGTTAGAAAGAAAGAAAAAAGAGACAAATAAATAAAATTAAACAAGAAAAAAATGCGATTTCAATATTCGAAAAAAGTGTTTTTCTGTGGGCATCTTTTTCAAAGTAGTCTGGCACAAAGTGTATTAAGTGTCAAACAGGTTAAAAAAAAGGGCTATTATCTTCTTGAGCATGATGATAAAAACTTAATTCGGTGTATATAAGTTCTAATTTTTGTTTACATGACATTCTTTGATTATCTTTTTTGTCTTATCTTCTTAAGTATTTTACATCGTATAAACAAAAATTACTTCGTCTTTTTATTAAAGTGGTATTAGTAAGAAAACATCATCAAGATAATGTTTTTACTTCCCAGGCAGTACAAATGTTATGGGTGAACCTGATCATGGACACGCTCGCCTCCCTGGCCCTCGCGACGGAAATGCCCACGCCAGACCTATTGCAGCGGAAGCCTTACGGGCGGACCAAGCCTCTCATCTCCCGTACCATGATGAAGAACATTCTAGGACAGGCACTGTATCAATTGTTCATCATATTCTCCCTGCTGTTTGTGGGTGAGTAATCATTAACTATTTTTCAAGTTCTCTGTTAGCTTTACTACTTTGCCACACGACTGTGTGCAACTGGGTACTTAAATCCGGTCGCCTTTACTATGTCACCAATCTGTTTAACGGGTACTCTGGTAGCGTTGACTACGTCCCCACAAGACTGTGTTCCACAGGGTACTCTAGTAGCCTTCACTACGTTGCCACACGACTGTGTACAACAGGGTACTCTGGTAACCTTTATTATGACGCCGCAAGACTGTGTTCAACAGAGTACTCTAGCAGCCTCTACTACGTCGCTGCAAGACTGTGTACAACAGGTTACTTAATTCTGGTAGCCTTGACTACGTCCCGACAAGACTGTGTTCTACAGAGTACTCTGGTAGCGTTTACTACGTCCCCACAAGACTGTGTTCCACAGGGTACTCTGGTAACCTTTATTATGTCGCCGCAAGTCTGTGTTCAACAGAGTACTCTAGCAACCTCTACTATGTCGCCGCAGGACTGTGTACAACAGGGTACTTAATTCTGGTAGCCTTGACTACGTCGCTACACGACCGTGTTCAACAGGGTAATTTGCAAATATTTTAAACCCAAGTGTTTTGCAATAAGGTTTACTTTTCTGTAATCAGACCTAAATAATAAAAAGACTAGACATAGTGTGTAAACTATAGGTAACATCATTAATTTTAAGCCTTATTAATTTAATTTAATTATTATTCTACATTAAGCCCATTCTAAGATTAAAATAGGTCAATTAAATGCATTTCTTATCTTCTAGGCGACAGATTGCTCAACATCCCCTCAGGCCGTGGCCAGCAACTGGCCTCGGAGCCCACGCAGCACTTCACAATCATATTCAACACCTTCGTGATGATGACGCTCTTCAATGAGATCAACGCAAGGAAAATCCACGGCCAAAGGAACGTATTCCAGGGCCTCTTCACTAACCCTATCTTTTACTCTATATGGATCGGCACTGCGCTCTCACAGGTAAATACGTCACAATGCAAAAGCCAAGCTAGACACTTTAATACACAAAGTACAGGAAAAATATATATTTATAATAGCATAATTTAGATGGTATTATTGCTAGAAGCAATCTCTTCCAAACTAAAGTTATCTGTTAATTAATTAAACACTTTATTAAACGCAACGACTGACTGGTCAAATTTTTCGCGCTTCGGACTACAATCCGGTGGTGGGTTCGGATCCCGCTAGGGGCAAATGTTTGTGTGCTAAACACGAGCATTTTTGCCTTAGTCATGGATGTTTACAAATATATTTGAGTAAGTTATCTAGTTTTGCTTTGTTTTAGGGCAAGATTATAATTATGATTGTTGCTTGATTAATTATAGAATTTATAAATCGTTTGTCTTTTGTTTTCGACACTAGAAGCACTCTACATCTCCCTTCTCTCTCACACAGGATCACGAGCTAGAGAATCTCTATAAGAATCTCTGAGAACAGCTGTCCCGATTTCTATCCTATGCTTTATTTATCGAATACAAACAAATAGATCGTATCCCTTGTGTTCCAGGTTGTAATAGTCCAGTTCGGCGGCATGGCGTTCAGCACGGCGGGGCTGTCGATAGACCAGTGGCTGTGGTGCCTGTTCTTCGGCGCCGGGACCCTCGTGTGGGGACAGCTGGTCACCACCGTGCCCACGCGCAAGATACCCAAGACTCTCACGTGAGTGACACTTGAGTGACTTCTCACTCAGCGAGTAGCTTAAGTCTGAATTTTTCAGCTGAGTGACACTTCACTTAGCGAGTGGAGTAAGTGACAGACTTCAGTCCATAGATTCTTACGTGAGTGACACTTGAGTGACTTGGCGCTCAGCCGCTCAGCGAGTAGCATTAGTCACAATATTTCAGCTAATTGACACTTCATTTGGTGAGTAGGAGTGGGTGACAGATAATAGTCCAACTGGTCACCACTACGCTCAAGATACCCAAGACTCACGTGAGTGACACTTGACTGATTTCCCACTCAGCGAGTAGCTTAAGTCTGTAGTTTTCAGCTGATTGAGACTTCACTTAGCGAGTGGAGTAAGTGACAGACTATAGTGCACAGATTCTCATTTGGGTGACTACTAACTCAGCGAGTAGCATTAGTCACAATATTTCACCTAATTGACACTTCACTTGGTGAGTAGGAGTGGGTGACAAATAAATAGTCCAGCGTTCCCGCGTGCAAGATGCCCAAGACTTTCACGTGAGTCACACTCCAGTGACTCACTCAGCGTATCTCATGAGTCACTATATTGAGTGACACTTGAGTAATTCCTTTCTTAGCTAGTGGCATATGTGATAGATTATTGTCAAGCTGGTCACCTCTGTGTCCACATAAAATGTGAATACTCTAACGCAGGAGACACTTGTGTGACACGTCATTCAGAAAGTAAAGTAATTGACAAAAGCACAGAATAAAGTACTATTTTATTTTATTTTTCTATTTTCATTGTCTATAGACGCACATCGCCGACGGAGTTTAAAGTTTATATTATACTTATTCACTAAAAAGGTCGCTAGTTTCGAACCCGTACCCGTTTTACATTTTATGAAGAAAACCTTGTAAAAATAACAAATAGACAAGAGCAACGAATCCTTACAGTTGGGGCCGCGGGCAACCGGATCCCGAAACGATCCAGCCAGGGCCGGACTACGACTCGGACCTGGATAAGAAGCCGCGCGCCGGCCAGATTCTCTGGATCAGGGGCCTTACGCGACTGCAGACGCAGGTACGCACTCAGGGCGACGCGCCCCACACACACGACACACACGCAGGACAGAAATAGGGGGTAGGCGTGGCTAGAGTTCTTTTTTTATGGCGACTGAGTGTTTTGTTTTTATTATGAAGACTTTGACAATCAAATTGAACTTAAACTTTATACATTTTTTTTAACAAAATACACTTACTACCAATTAGTACCTTCTGGGTAAACTAGTGTTATTTATAATTTAATTATATCGAATTTAGAATATAATAATTAATACCTCATCGATTCATTGCCTTGACTGAAAGAGTGAAACTTGAGCGAAATAGTATGATAAGCGCAATAAGTTCGTGAATTCAAATGAAATTTAATTTTTTATGTTTATCATTGTTGTAATGACAACAGTGATGAACTAAGGGCAGTTTTAATAAAACAAAACAAAAACTAAAAAAATCTAATTAATCCTAGCCACACCTATCTGGGTATGAGGACAAATAAAGTGCTGTTTACACTTAATCACATTAAATTTAATAAAACTGTCTTCATTTTACCAAATCTAAAAAAAAAGGTTTTTGTGATGCATTTATTTGTCCTATTTGGGATATCTGTTTCGCTACACAAGCCATTTTTAACCTTTTAAAAGTGTGGGAAGCCTTTAAAATGTTATTTGGGTGGGTCAATGTTTTATTTGACTATTGATGTTATCCGAACATCATGCGTTAAATGAATGTGTGAACCGGGGTTAATGTTGGGATATTACACAATATTCGGTTATTTAACGATACTGGTAGGTATATCGTTATTTCACGGAATCGGGTACACAAAATGAAATTTAAATCTGAAGATATTTTCAGATTTGGATTTTTATAAAAATGAGTTGTAAATAAAAGTCGAAAATGAGTATTGTTGACTTAATGAAACTTAAAAGACTGATTTCCAGTATTACTTTAATATTACACGACTTTTCTTTACTTAGAATGTTGGCAGCTGTCAGATATATAACTGTTTTTTTATGGCAACACTTTTGAATGTCTGATACAGTTGAGAGCTGGCTATATTTTTATTCATAGATGACATCATGAAATAAACACGGTTTTGAATAAAGACTGATTCATGATGATAACTATGATACTCATAAGGGAATTTATCTGATTGTTAATGTGAAGGCTCAAAAATGAACTTTATTTAAAACAGCGTGGGTTCAAATTAGCCTGATACAATAACAATGTGAACATTTAATGATGTGAAAATTAAAATTGATAGAAATGAATAAATAAATTGGAAAAATAGGAGTGGCAGAATACGTTCGTGTCCAAAGGAGGGATAAGTTTTGAGTTTACAGCTGATATATAGAAATAGATACAGCAATGTCACCAGGTCAACACTGCGGATACCTTGGGCATCCTGACGCTAAGTTATCGATATTATTGTCCATTTATATATTATACTTTTTACTATTTTTGCATACAAAACGAATAATACCACCATTTTCAATTATACTATGCATCCATTAGAAATAAATACCGTTATAGAACAATAGATTCATTTTGTATTACACATGTTTACTTTGTCCGTACAGTGAGCCGGATTATGATAACTAGATTATAAAATTTATAAAAATATAACACAGAATGTTTCGACGAAAAATTCAAACTTTCAAAAATAACTTACGTTTATTTATTTTTATGTTTATTTTGTTTCCTTTTTCATTTTCCTTTTTATGTCTTAACACTTTGGTTTTATTCTCCTATACTTCAGTTCTCGTTGAAAGTTTTATTTTATAACCTACACAGAGAAACACTTCACAAAGTAATGAGTAGTTGACGCTATATGATTTTGGCCCCTACTTAACGTAGAGATCCGTTGTTCGGTCACTGATTTTGTCAGCAAAATTTCACTTAATTTGGTAAAACATAAAAACAACGAAATTGGCAACCGAGCAAGAGCTATATTAGATTTTTATTTTCCAAAAAAAAGTACTTATTTAATTATCTCTAGTAACCTGGTTTCATGACATACTATCCTCACTCTACGTCCACGACTGTACCGTTTATCTATGTATATGTTGAGTATATGTATCGAGCACAAGTGCGACCGCGGGTCTCGTGCCATGAAACCGGGCCGCCCTTGCGCGCTGCCTGCATGCGCGGCACGCGTCAGTCTGACGCTTCCCTATTTATTTACCTACCCTCATTTATAATACCTAAGTTGACTGTACGCCCCACCTTGAACCCTATTGGCATGCTCTACGTAGGCTGTGACGATGTTACTTATCCCTCGTATACCCTCAAACAGTTACTATGACTTCCCGTTAGCATATAAACCACTGAACATCAACCACAACGCGGTATGAATATGACTGTCTCTTTCTCTCTCTATCTTTTGTTTACTCTGAGTCATACTGACTGTTTGATTTTATTTCACTACTTCTTTTGATTTTTTGTCTGTTTTATTTTTATTTTTTAAGAATAGTGTTTTTTTTTGCTTGTGAAACGCCAACCCGACCTCCTCGCTACTGATCCAAGCAACCCAAGCTCTGTTTGTTTGATTGAAGCCGTTGATAATGAACCCGAAAACGGCTCGGCCGCACGCCGTCCGACTAACAGCGTTACCGATCTAAACTAGCAGTAACGATACCTCTCTAATACTGTACAGTTATTTTTGGAATTAATTTATTTAGATTTTTACCGGATTGTATTCAGTTACTGCTGTAGAATGGAACGTTTTATTTGAGTGTGGAGTGGATTTTTCTTGATAAATACGAAAGTTAGACACACACGCGAGCATGCGACTCGCCCGCCGTACTAACACTAAAGTTAATAACCGTTTTCGGTCGACCTGTCTTTTCCTTTTGCCGTTTGTGTTGTCTGTGTTTTTTTATTTTTGTGTTTTTATTTTTTGTTTGTTTTGTGTTTTACTTTTTTGTTTGTGAATGTTGTCCCTTAGTGCCGTATGTCGGGGTGTGTTGTCAGTCAAGGGTGAAAGCGTCAAACTGGCCAGCGAGGGTCCTCATCAGTAGTGGCTTGCCTTGGAGATGCCTTCACTGTGTTATTTTGCGTTTGTTAGGCTTGATGTAGTGTCCTATGTTAATGTATATAGCAGTTACCTAGGCGAGGCAGCTATCGGTGAGTATAGTATGTAGATGGTATTATATTCAGTGTATTAATTTTTTTATTAAAACAAAAATGTACCTGAAGTATAGTCCTGTTTAGCTTACTAACTATTTAGAATGGCGTCGTGGAAATATTACGTAAAAGTAAACGCTTACAATTTTATATCTGTAGTTGAGCTACGCTACCTTTACCTATTATTACAGTTACAACATTTTTATTGTATTTAGATTATTAATTAAGTAGTTGATAGCGCTTGAATAATATTTCCACGATTGCACAATGTCGTTTCAATACTAAAAATCGTGAACTCCTTGGCTCCTTAAATGTTTTAATAAAAAAAAACTAACATGGCATGGTAGATGTTCCATAGATTAAGTACCTATTGTGATTCGACATTCAGGATCGCGCGCCACCTGTCGTCGTGCGGCGGCACTAGGTCGGTTAGTTCGTGTCCCACGTAGGCCCTGCGTTGACTAGGCGTAGCGTAGTCGGTCGTCCTGGGTAGAGACTCGACCCCGTTTAGTTTGGTTCCGTTTAGTTGTTTATTTTGTTTGTTTTGTTGTCACTCTTCCGAGTCATATTCTCCACGGACACACACGCATCGACACACACATTATTCCGTTTCTTTGTTTTATTTTACTATGGGTCTATTTTTGTGTTGGCCTGACTCTGGGAGGGCCTTGCCGTGCATGGCACACTCAGACTGATGACGTCATCATATTTTTAATTAATCAGTAAATACTTGCGTATTTCTCTTTGCCGTATTTGAAGTAATTGATATATTTTTTTCGCTATCGCTATAGCTAATAAGCTTTGAAATTTTTGTCAGTAATTAGTTCAACTGTGATATCTTTAATTGGTAATTAGAACATTGGTATTACGTATTTTAAATTTAATCTTTTCTAAATTAAAGTAGGACTGTATTTTTTTAAATATTTTGGAGTTATATTAGTAATATTTTACTATGTGTAACCGTGTCTTCGCTATAAATTTGTTTTAAAAATGTTTGTTGCGACTATTAAAATGATAATGCACAATTAAAAATAGCAAGTGCCTTTAAATTCTAAAATTAAAACAACTCTGGTCCTAGTTACCCAAAGATTCCAAAAATAGCGTATTATCGTGTTATTTTAAAATAACAACTGAAGTTCAATTGAACTAAAACAAGTTGTACTCTCGAACCGTTCGTTAGAGCAACTAAAATAACTTAACCCTGAAGGGTTAAGCTATCGATGAGTAGGCAGACAAAATAGACAAAACTATTGGTATTGCCGCCCGACGGCAAACCCGACACTTTACGGGTTAGAAAGTAAAATTACACCAAAAACCGAGTACAGTTAAAATTAGTACCATCGGACTTTAGTTAAACTGTGGTTTCTAAATTACTCCTAGAGACAAATAAATGTCGTTTCAAACTAACTATTATCTTCATTAGTTTCAACTAAGATAATATCCAGCTATCTCAAAACAAAATAGACTAGGAAACCTTAGTAATTAAAATGTTTTCGAAACCTGAGCAGGCAACTAAAAGTCACTAAAACTAAAATAACTCCAAAATACAAGTAGTTTTTTTACTTCTCAAGGGCGAAGCGTCCTAAAATGACTAAAACTAGGTCCAGTAAGTAGAAGTATGGTGACGTCGGGGTCGGTGATCGGTTACTAAGTAGGTCGGTCGGTAGGACGGCGCCGTGGAGTGGGGCGGCGAGGCGCGCGTAGAGCGCTGTTGTTGGCAGCCGCGCCCCGCGCTGGAGACCGAGGTGTAGCGCCGCCAGGACTCACGGTACCGACTTGGGTAGAGGCTGGGCCAACGACATGAGTCATGACACGGCTAGAGTATGACTGACAAAAACTGCACATCAAAAATTGGGACTGGAATTGTAATAGCTGTAGCTACCTCTCGCTCTTTCCGATAGCTCTCTCGATCGTTGCTATAACTGTATAGTATGATCACAGGTGCTGTACCGCGCCTGGATTTATTATGTCATGATGCACAAAAGATGACGTCACAGTCCGGTGCAAGTAACGCGTCTTACCGCCGCAAATGTCGACAGCGAAGTGACAGAATAATGCAAGCTACCCCCACTTCTCGCCGGCTACCTAAGTAGCTGTACAGTGTGTGTGGTCATACTATATCTGCTGGTGATTGCGAGCCGGCTTTTCTTTCTTGCTCACTCATTCTACTGTGAGAGTGGTTCTGACAGCTGTTGCGATATCTAATCCCATTTTCATCTGGGCAGGATACTTGAGGATTGACTGAAGACCTGGAGAATTGACTGTGGAATAGACTATTGTGGAGAATTGACTGTGAAATAGACTTTTTATAGACAGTATACAAAGATAGTTTGGTATCATGAAATAATTTGATTTGCTAGGGTATGAAAAAGAACAAAAAGTTATGTCAATATGATCAATAATCACGACGTTTTTAACACACTTGCGAGAAATACTGCAACTTCAAAAATCTTAATTTTTACTAATATACATTTGTAACAACTACTATTTAGTACGCGCCATGCTTGAGGTTGCGCGTCTATAGAAAAAGCACATAAAAACTCCTGACCCTGACTGAAGTATGAAAAGCATTTCTCTGTCAAAAATACTTTAAAACTTTCATACTTTTAAATTTCTTTGAAATTTTATATGCACATACACACAATTGATTGGTTTTGCACGTAACTTCAACATATTAGTTTTTTTTTTAATTCTTGCTTCACAAAGTAAATTAGCATATTCTTAATATAAATTCTACACATCACAAAAACTTGCACAAAATAAAAATTTACTATGACTACAGTTTTGACTCAAGATTGACAAAATTCTGACTACGATTTGTTTATTTTTTTTCCTTTTGACTTCGATTGGTTTTCTGTCACCGACTGATTTTTTAGGAAAGGGACTTATCGTTTCGAATGGAAGTATTTTTCGGGGAAAATGTACTAATCATCCCCTTTATCAGAAACAAGTGTCGTTGGCTCACCGTTTGCGTTTGAACTAGTTCTGTTTTCTCGTCTGTCATGCAACCCACGTCTTCCGGATAGCTCCTTCCCGTACAAAACAAACGAACACCGGCCACCTGTTTATTTGTTTTGTCAGCACCGGAGTTTCGGCTCGCCCCTCCCCGCTTCTAGACAGGACACGTAGGTGCATGCGCACCGGCACAGTAGTGCATGGTAGCGTCGCGGCATCGCTGAGTACAGACATCGCGAGACATCCACACCACACTCGAATAGTACGGTCGGGCGGCGCGGCGCGGTGCCTCGGCGGTGGGCGGTGAGGCAGTGAGGCGGTAAGGCGGCGAGGCGTCGGGGCGAGGCGAGGCACTGGACGTGTTGTTGGTTGCAGCTGCGCGTGGTCAGGGCCTTCAAGTCCACGCTCGAGGACCTGGAGGAGCGGCTCAGTGCGCACTCGGCCGCCGGCCTGCGCGCGCGCAGCCGCCTGCGCGCCGCGCCGCACGACATCGCCTTCATCGACGCGGACGACGTGCCCGCGCACCCCGCGCACCCCGCCAGCCCCCCGCAGCCCACCAAAACCGAGACCACCATATTCTGAACCACGACCACGACCACCGCTACACACCTCACCCGACCGCACCCGCCCGCGCGCCCGCGGCGTCTCGATACTCTGTATTAGAGCTCACTACACGCTAAGCTAAACTAAACACGTAGCCAGGCGAGCTCAGATATTTTCGAAAGATCATCTATGCCTCCGGCATAACGTTTGCGGCAATAAAATTCGACACAAAAAAATTATAATAAAAATCGCACACTTTTGTAAGTTTTATAACGGCCGTGTTACGTAATCATTATCGAATATAGATTGTCTACGAAATCTCGCCCGTCCGACTTCTCGAAAAACGCTTCTTTTAAATGTGTTACGACATGTGAGAAAGTAAAAGATGTGCATTAGGTATGCACAACGGAGTGTGTGCGGTGTATTTTTCAGTAAATGGGAGGCAATTGTTGGATGATTAAATTGTGTATGTACACTACATATGTGTATACAATACAAACTAAAAAATGGTGGGATTTAGTAGACAAATTAGTAGACTAGTGAGCCGTGTATCTGCCTGCTGCGGCCGCGGGCGCGCGGCCTCGACGATTTTGTTTTGTTGTTCTGTTGTTAGCGACGTTAGTACTTACGCGGCGCGGCGCCCGATAGCAATAATTGTACGACGAGTTCGCCCGCAGGCCCTCTCGGACCTCCGTTAGGTTAGATACCCCGAACACTGCTATTTTAGAGAAAAACATGTTTGTACATACCTTAGAGACTCTTTACTATCTTAATATTATGTATATCGGAGCAGTGATATTTTATATAGGTAGCTATTGTAAAAGGAAGTGATGAATTCCATTTTAATGAAAAAAATGTAACTTTTTAATAATTAGACTTTGAAATTTTACTGAAGATTTAAAAGATTTAAACGTTTTCGACTCTCACTAGCTTTTTGTGTAAGTAGTTTGTTACGAGGTATTTTACTGTGAAGTTATCTTGAATACTTTACTCGGCAGCTTGTGTGTTTTGTTTCATAGTAAATTTTGGGACCACTTTTAACCCGTTTCTAACTTTTGCGAGTATCGTTTGCTGTAATGATCGTCTGACCGCGAGCGCCTAAAGTTTAGTATGAATGAGACACCTCACGCTTGACTAAACATCAGACGAGAGCTACTAAGATGTATTAACTACCCTGGTTTGCGAATGTTATCGAGAAATATTTACATTGAATAAATTTTGAAGCAAACTTAGCATTTTCTTTCGCCACTCGTAGTGTATTGGTGGGCGCCCAGTTTTAGCAGAATCGCTCTATTTCAGATGTTGACGGTAAGTGTGACTAGTAGCTCTGAGTCGCTAGGGGAGCTCGTAAGTACCGTCGCGTAGGGCTCGCATGACAGTACTTAGTGCCTGCTTGTGACGAAGCCGCCGCGGATGGCTCATACGCCCGAATACTGACACTCAGACTTGACGCTCTGTCATCGGGACATGATCTCAATTTTATTATTGTCATTTGTGGACAGGAGGATGAGTCACAACATTATCTGGTCTTACAACACTGTCGAATAATAAGATGATAATCAAAGTTCAGCCCGCTTAATTAGCTGTCGTTGCTATATAAGTTGTTATTTAACTATTTACATACTTTTAGAGGGCGATTCACCAACTCAAATACAATAACATCCACAAATGGGCGTAGATCTAAATAAATAAATAAAAATTCTCATTTCATCAGCCGATTGGCTTTTGGGCATGGAAGTGGGTATTTTTCACCATTTCAATCTTGGTTTGTTGTAATATAGAAAAAGTGGTTGTATTTGAGCTATATAATAGTCACTCGCTTAAAGAAAGTTAGCTAGTAAATATAGGTCCTTAAATAACTTAAAATGTGACCGTAGAATATTGAGATGTCCATAAATAACAATAAATTGTTTTCAAGTTGATCCTATGTCATGATGACGAGCGATAACAGACGCTTAACTTCGAGTATGAGCCGATTTACACCTGGTAAGTACAGTAGTGTGTTAAGTGAGATAGGTAAAAGTACATTGCTTGGCGTGTATGGGACTCGAAACTTAATATCATATCATGTAGATCAATGTACATTTACTCGTCTTTTGTACTATACCTAGTAAATCTGCCGTATTCTTTTGGTATTTGGAAGCGCAAATAAGTGCAATAATACACTGTTAATTTTGCGTGTCGTGTTCGGGCGTTGGACTCGTAACTCCTTCACGACCACCGCAAGGTGAGATCACTGAGCCGCCATCTTGCCTCCGCCATTTTGTGCTTGGCGCGCGACAAGATGGCCACTCGTTAGTTATATAAGCGTCTCGTCTCGAGTATTATTGATGAACTGTATATTTTTTATTTTGGTACAAAATGTTGTTTACAATGTTGATTTTACTTTTATGCTTCGCATTTATAGTGTGATCATGCTTATGTTACAGTGTTATGCATGTATACAAGTGTCTGTGAGTATGCACAATTTGTATTTCCCCTTTTTATTATTATTAATATTAGATGTTTGGTATCGAAATTTCGATAATTAAAGTATGATTATTATTATTATTTAATAATTAGTGAGTAGTGAATTGTTTCTGATTATCGGAGTCTCAGTAAAGGGTTTTATATCCGAATTTTTCTTTTCTTATTTCGTAACTATCATTGAATATAATAGATCTAACTACCAAACTTCTAACACAGTAGTATGTAAGCAGATAAAATAAATAATACTTCTAGTTTAAAAACAAATCGAAATATGCATAAATTATTTAATCTCCACGTTTACACCAAAATTAGTAAAATAAGAAACATCTCATAATATGAGAACTAAAAAAGGCTTTTACTTTTGTTTCATTTATTTTGTAATCATTAACTCGGTTGTGTATGTACTTATTTAAGTTGGTTACGTAATTTATTTTTTGAGTTTTATGTAACGATTCTTTTATTGTTAAAATTACATACTTAACCGGCACCATAAACGTTCATTTTAATATTAAAACTCATATCAATAAAAGTATTTATTTAAAGGATACGGATATTTCATTTCTACCTGGAAAAACACTTACAAAGCCGCGAAGTAGCTCACATACCGGATTTTTTTTACATCTATGCGTAGTAGTAGCTTCGACACGATTCCCCTCGATCCCTATTGTTGCGGATGCCCTCGACCCCAGCTAGTGTGAATGCCCCCTACCTAGTTCAGTTAGGCACCCTTCTAACGAAACTGCTTTCTAATACAACTCCTTAGTTCTACAGCTCTTCACTTCTTGTAGTTTTGAGATTCTAAAGCCAAATACATTTTTTTAAAAGTACAATCACCAAGAAAAGTCTTTATATTTGGTTTTGGAATGCCAATAGTTTTTGTTTGTGCGATTGGCGACAAAGCAGTTTTGTTCCGCGATCGCGTAGTGGCGGACGGTACACTGACGCGTCCGTGGTTGTTTTACAGCAAAAGGCAGACATATTGGCCGGACGCAGGATTTTTGTCAATAATTATTTGGCGGAGCACCGAAGGATCAGCGTCCAATCTGGCGGCAGCTCACTACCCGCGCTCAGCCCCGTCTCGCATCAGAGCGATGACTAAATCATTACCACCCAAACAAAAAACATTTTGGATAACACTCCCCCACACGACTGTACCTTGACCACCATTGTTAGAAGCAAATAAACTGCCATTTAAAATAAAAGATTAAATACAAAAATGATATTCTAAAGTAACCCATGTGGATTTTAAAAATATTACAAAATATAATACATTTTTTAAAATTTCTCTATTAATATGTAAATGCGGTAGACGTAAGATTAATGTTTACTAAAATATTAAGTTAAGAAAATATTAGAAACTCGCAAAGTATATTGGATAGATTGTAACTATGGTGCACCATTATTTAGATGGAGTTTATTAGGTCCTTAGCAAGGCTGTTCGTTTAACACAAATAAGTAGTAAACGAAAAAAAGTTTCAGACACATTTATTTTTTAACAAAATATATCTCGGTACATTACTTTCTGTAAATAACATACTTTCCTTACTCTCGTCGTTTTTATAATTAATATTTACAAATAAATATTAACATGTGTTGTACTAAAAGTAAAAATATATACTAAATATAAAATACATGTGCCATTTTTTATATATAAAATAAAACAAATTCACAATTTGTGCTACTCAAGTGCTTTTATAAACGTTTTAAACTAGGGTGATATTTAAATTTGCTTGTTATTTGTTTATTATTGTGTTTTTTTGTTGGAAACGAATGCGTTTTTAGATATTGTGTGTCGAAATGACATGGTCATGTTTAATGTTTAGATATATTTATATAGAGGCTCGTTGTGTATTTTTTTACCTCCCTCCCCGTAGAGTGTGCAGTTGATTCCTATGTATGTTGTACCTCGACTACCAACTACACGACTGCTATGCTAATTTTTGTTTCGTTTTGGTTATTTTAAAGATTTAAAATAGAAACGAGATAGCAATACTGTAGTGCTCGCATACATCGAATGCTATGAGAGATCCTAGCGATAATCACGATATAAATAAATAGATGATAAACACAGGATGCATGAATATGTTACGGCGAATGAAACACAACGCGATACCGACATACCTTTCTGTCAACTATACTTCAGTGCTTCGGTGACTGCGATTTACTGTGAGCTTTCTAAGCTTTTGTCTCAAATACTTACCTTGTAGCTTACTCTCATTGTAACAACAATGAGTCAAAAGCTCAACTAGCCTTTCAATGCACGCATTTTTCTATTAATTGCATAGTATTTGGAGACAAAATTTGCAAACTACAATGTATACAATTTGCAAAACAGTTGTAAGCTACTATAGTTATATCAATGACTCACCTTTAGTTTTACCGAATGTATACAACAGTTTCGCTCGTACACTGTATGCGCAGTCACCGGAGCACGCCACTCCTCCAGCACACTGTACACAACTGTCCACTACTCTCTGGTCTTCCAATTTCTTCTACTCTACTAATTTCTTTTTCTTTATTTTCACTTTCTTCAAAGGTATCGGATCTCAAGCAAATTTAACTATCCGTGGAGTATGTCTCTGGAATATTAGTGATCTTAAACTTGTTTATATATTAAGTATTTAAATTAGATTATGAATATAACATATTGATTCCTAAAACTCGTAAATTGCACATCGTGTAGTGAAAACTTTAAATCATTACCTGCTACATGAATGTTAAAATTTAGATATAGTATATATAAAAGAAAACTTATATTTAAAATATTAAAATTCATGTCTTGGTGTCCACCAAAGTTAGTTGTAAACGATAAATAAAATATTTTTTTCTAAAATCTAATTAACGCTTATAGTGGGTAACACGCCTATAGTGATCGAGTCACGTAAACATCAATAGAAGCATGGTTTCCTGCTATACCTAAACTAAACTGGTACTCTGTTAACTCACTAACGCTTCATGTCTTTAAAGATTAGTAATAAAGTATCTATACTCCAAAGTAAATTTCATTTCACCCAACTGCTACGCGGGGAGCTGCATTTCTAAGGTAACGGCCATGCCGATGTTGTCTGGATGTGCAGGCGCAGGGGGCTGCCTGCCCGCTGTGTCCTTGTCGTACGGTGTATACTCGATGTTAGCCGCTTCAACGCTCGCTCTTCGTAGAGTTACTCGATCTAGACTAGCAAACCAGCTATAAGCATACTTCAACGCGCCCTCAAAACATTACCATAATAAATTAAACAAAGGAGTTTTTGATGGAGGGATATCAAGCTTCAACTTTTCTTAGCTTTGTCTCTGTCGTTAATTTACATCAGGCAGTAAAGGTCACGCTTTACAAAACTGAAGCTTAGCTGTCTCTTTCCAAGCATGACAGAGATACAGCTCTACAAAATCGGAGCGAAAAGATCATGAGCCGAATCTCCTTTTAAAAATCTAATTTATTGATTTTCTGGGTAACTGAGCACGCGTTGATACTGTACCTACAAACGCTTTACTAGTAACTGCCATGCTAATTACTCGTAGAATTAATTGTAAATAGTCTTGCACTATAGGAATCACATTTGAATAGGACCAACGTATCCATTGTAAATGCTTGTGTACATTTAGTATGTAGCTTTCTAGATCTAGCCGAAACATCAATAGACATCTGGTATGTGAGCGACAACGTAAAACAATATATGTGCTTCTAGATCGTATAGTTCGCATGAGACCAAATACTGAACAGACACATGACAGTGCCGTCCCGACGACACTACACACAAACGAATAAATCGATGTTAAAGCTTCGAGATGACGTCACGATAAATGTTCGATGTACAACGGTCAATGTTGAAAAACGTGTTATGTTTATTTCGTTTAGTTTACATTACCTTTATGTTCACGATTATTGAAACGATGTAACGGAGCCCTGGATGAAATGTAAAACAAAAGATAAATATGTAGTTGTAAGTGCACACCCCATGAATGTGCTTCTTAAGGTAATAGGATGAGCCCTGCGTTATTTTTATGTTTCTACTCTATATTTTGTTTACTTCTTCCTACAAACTTCATCGCTTCGCGAAGCACTGCTTCGGTCAGTCCCCCAATAAATTTCTCTATTTTCTGATACACTTTATTTGTGATAATACCTTCCACTTGCTGTTGCGTCGAACGTTATTCTAAACTCATTTCTAATTCTGAATAAAGTCAATGGAAATATATTTTTTTTAAAATTACCTCAACAAAAACGATTCTGTTTTTTTTAAAATATTTACCGAATGAAATTAGAATCGCGTTCGATCTCACACCGCCGAACTGCGTCTGTGTACAAACCTCGCGCCCGACTCTTCTCGTGCCGTGACTCTTTACTTCATGTTCTCGTTTTTATTTTCTTTTCCATGATACCCATTGCACCGGAAGGTCATAGGTGGCGAGTTACAAGAGCGCCTGATTCCGGTGCCGTACAGCAAGACGTCTACCGACCAAGCTGTAAGATTTGACTCAATATATGCCGGAGCCTGCTGATTTGCCCACACGTCTCTTGTCTAACTTTTATGTTAACCATTTTGTTTTTATACGTTCAACTGTTGATACTGTACTATCTATCTACCTACATCTTTGTCCGTTCTCTACTATTGTCCCATGCCTGAACTGTTATGCCGGCCTTTTGGTTTGACTTATTCATTTAAATTAAGTCAAAATGTTGGTACAAGGAAATTTGTTTTAATGTTGAATGAAGGAAAACTAATTGGTCGGTGTAAACTGCATGCACATGTTTGTCATCCATCTGCATGACCCCTGACGCATGCGCTGTGTTTATTCGTTACATTTTGGATCGCAACGTTTTTTAAATGTTTGGAGGATATTATACTCTTTTTTGAAATCGACTTCAAAATATTTATCTATTCCACTTGGGCAATAATTGAGAATTATAGTCAAGTAAAAATAAAACACCTTTAAATTTTCACAAAATGAACAAAGTAATTGAAGTCGATTGTTTTTTAAAGTTTTACTGTAAATAACTTAATTATCTGGGATTGTTTGTACAGTTTAATGTTTTATGTGTATTGTAATCGTTCTGTGGCAATGTACATACTGTTTAATTGTGATCTCAGTGAGTCAAAAGTGTTCGCAAATGTCCACTAAGCTTCGGATCTCCGTTGTGACAAGATAGGTCCTTTTTCGACTGATAAAAAGAAATTTTGATTAAATCGCGGAATCGTCACTAAAGATAGATAGTGGAGCTTTATTTTAAGTTAGCATCATTCTCATATCATCGTAGTGTTTCGTATTATATTTTGCCTCACACAATGCACCATCAAATTCGTGGGGTTCTTACTTTTTATACTCAGTAGCATCACGAAACGCCAGGGATTCGTAATGGATTCGCTTTCGACTCATCTTATGATAATTAGAAGCATTTGACGCAACAATAGCTTTTAGTTTAAAATTTTATCATAATAGGCTAGTGGATACGCTTAGTTTTGTATCGGACGAGCCGACCGTCGGCTCCGCGGTAGGACATCTCGGAACCGATCGATGTTGCTTCGTGTATGTGCATAGTCTGTGTAACATACGGCAGTTCCATAGAGCTTTGCGAGTAGCTCACATAGATGGGTCAATGTCCAATTACAGTCACAGACGGTATGCATGGTACACGGGTTCCGTTAGCGCGCACATCGGCACAGATGTCTGTATTCAGAGGTGCCCGGGGCCCCTCACTGCATGGCATGCCGGCGGAGACACGGATTATAATCTGTGACTGGAATTTTGAATTACCTAACGCTTTCTCGCCTCTTTTTTATGGCTCGGTGTGCTTTTATGTTTCGATAAGACTGTAAATTTCGCGGGACTCTTCAAACGCAACGTTTGACCGGTCTCGTCGCGTTCGTCTCGCTCTGACTCGTTCACTTTCCCGCCATTTTAACTATCAAATCTTCACTAGAGTGCTCGCTAGATGGTAGAACCTTACGTGTTGACCTTGTTTGACTTCGAGATTGCATCTTTACCTGCTACACGGTTGCTACTGACCTCTCGCCGACTAAACTATAGATGATAATCAAAATCGTAGACTATTCAAAGATGGCAGATGCATTAGTCTATAGTTTAGATTATTATCTGTAATTTAAGGTTCGTTCAGTAGCAACAATGTAGCAGTGAAGGTTAAACAAGGTGACATAGGTGCCTACCTATGACCCGGACTAAAGTGGTCAAACGGAGGACGGACGCCTCTTGACATTGTGGGGACAAACACTGCTATTGGACGATCCTTTCGTCCACTTCCGGAACAAGATATGTTCACCGCCAGCCACCAGCTGATATGTAGTCTCGAAGCGGTGGTAGGGCACAGCTTTATTTCGGGACGTGTATAAGTGTCCGGAAGATGGCCTATATACTAAATAAATGACTATTAGAAGCGAAGAGTCGACGGCCAAAGCGATGTCAAGAGGAGTCCAGACTCCGTTTGTCAGACCCAAGAGTGAGTATCATCGCCGACCGCGCGGCCAGAGCGAGAGGAACGCGCCGGCGCAGCGAGTAGCGTGTCGCGCCGACGCTAACGGTTCGTGTGGCGTGGCGCAGATCCGCGTGGTGAACGCGTTCCGGCAGGGGCTGGACTCGCGCGGCTCGCTGGCGGACGCGGCGCTGGCCGAGGCGCTGCGCAAGCAGACGGCGCTGTCGAAGCGCTTCTCGCACTCGTCCAGCATCGAGTACGCGGACGCGCGCGACGCGCTGGCGCCGCGCGACATCGACGTGGAGCGGCTGTCGTCGCACAGCCACACCGAGACCGCCGTCTAACGCGCGGGGGACCCCCGACCGTCGCGCTGCCGTCGCTCCCGCATTGATCGTGTATAAAATCATATTTTTAAACGTAACGAGGATGATCGAGTTTATTTATTTCGACGCGTACGGCCGGGGCGCGATTCCCCGCGGAGCCCGTACCGCATCCACCGGTGTATTTGAGCATAAGTTATTGTTAACTAGTGTGTTTAATTATTCGATTGTTTTGAAAATATTTTATTATTATACGCGCGCGTCGTACCGCGCGCGTCTGTTGAACAAATAAAAAAATATTGTCTAATTATTAATTTTAGATTTAAGCGCAAGGACGAGCGAATGGGCGTGTGTTTTTTGAAAAAAATAAAATTTTCGCATACCATCGTGTCATCTCTTACACGGAATGAAATGTTTTATATTGCTTTTGTCAAAGACATGTTGTGGGAGAGCGCGGGGCGCGCGCGCAGCCCCTGTATAAAGTTGTTCACCCGCCGCGCCCGCGCCCCGCGCCCCGCGCACACACTATATACTAGAATATTCAAGTATTAGTTAAGGTGTTTGTTATAAATTTCAATAACTTTTTTTTTGTTTTTACGACCTTTTCCCCTAAATCTAAGTATACATTTAAGTCATATCTCGAAGCGTAGACGCATCAACTGAAAAGTTTCTATACAAGAACCGTCAAACTGCATTCTTGTGTAAAAACCGAGGTAGTCCACTTTAAACATCTTCAAAATGTTTAAAAATAGAAATAAACATTAAATTGTATAGCTGAAGGTATTTATTTGTAATGCTAGTCTCTTATGAAAACAAAATACTAAATATTCAATTATTATAATGTACTTATTGATTATTGATAAATACTTCAAGTTTATTAAACAAGATATAGTCTACGGTATAACGAATTGATTTTGGAATTTTTTCTCTATGAGCAATAGCGACGCGCGCGCACCGTGGTGCGTGACGGACGCGCGGCGGGCACGCGCGTGCGCCCGCCGCGTGCGCCCGCCGCGTGCGCACGCCGCGTGTGCCCGCCGCGGCCGCACGCCGCACGACGCGCGCGCCGCCCCGACATAGGCGACGTAGGATCGCAGCAGTGGCATTTTCAACTTATAACGTAAGACATGTACTTTATCGACTTAGTGACGAGTTGAAACGAGAGTCGCACCGAGCGGCGGCCGCGCGCCGCCCACTTGTTTTAGTAATAAATTGAAACAGAACGATCTAGCGAATCGGCGATGTTCAATTTTGTATAGAACGTTTCATAGTAGCGGTAATGAAATTGTTACGTTTTATTTGTGAGGCCGGGCGCCGAGCCACCGCCAGGCGCCGGCGCCCACTATTAAAACTATTAAACAATCTTGTAAGTAATTAAGTATTAGCTTCGAATCAATAAAGCCTTTTTAAAAAATTAGTTAAAAAATGAAACTATTGAAACTTCACATGTTTAAATAAATAATAATTAGTTATGATTTCAGTGAATAGAGAGGTCATGGTATCGTTTTGTGTATATTACTATTTCTTTGATATTCGTTACCACGAGTTCCCCGATGAAAGACATAATTAGGAGTCTACTGTACGGAGCCGCCCGCGGCTTACCTAACATTGTTTTGACACGACAGTCTGCCACTAACCATTTTAGGTAATAAGTCCCATTGTTGTATTTTTCGTCTCACAATAAATGAAAATCTATTTTATTGTTTTTAAAACTGTAGTTTTATTTATTTCCTAAGATAACATGGTTGGAACAAATACAACTCCCGCTATAAATGTTTAATGAAAGACTGCCATCGTGAAAACCTCAATAAAATTATATGAAAAATTCTACGTGTTTCCCTAACACCCACCTCCCTTATAAATAAATGATAAGGGCTACTGTAATAGTTGGCTGTGCTGTCAATATGTATCCAGGGCTAAGATATGATTATGAAGTAAAAGCATAGTTTAGTCATGGATGGATAATGCAGCCAAATTAATTTTAATAAAAAAGATAAATCAGTAAACAAAATGAATGTCTCGTAAAAAACAATTTTCACAATGATCAGTCATTGGAATAAGCTGGGTGACTATACTTTCCTCAACTTTGTGATGAGACATAACAGAGTTGTTAAAACGACTACATTTCCGGTTTATTCGAAAATTGACTAATTTATATTTCAAACGTATTATTACATTTCAACATTATTTTGGGATACTTAAACTATTGTATCGAATCTTAGTAAAAGCGAATTTTTTTCTAGAACAAAAGTAATAATCTTATCCTTAACTTGTTGTCTACAATCAAATAATCTCGCATGGGAGATATAAACTGGCAAGACGCTTAGAATGAATGTAAAGGTAAACTGTTTTTTAGCATCATAACATGAGTGCAATTGAAGCAAAACGCATCGAAAATGTCGCGCACTGCATACCCTTTGCTGGGGACGTATTTTCCATACAAAACGATCGCTTTTTGCCTGTTGTGTATAGTGTTGATAATAATATTAATACATAGTTTACAACAGTTAACTATGTATTTTTTATATAACATAAACAATATTATATAACAATAAACATAGAAATTCTTCGTATTTTTTGAGAAACCCGGAAATTCGATGGCTGTAACTACTCTTGTTATGTGTCATCACAAAGTTTAGGTAAGTAATTAATATAGTCACCCAATTCCGATTACTGATGCAATCCTAAGGGCTCTTTCATTGACGTTTTGAACAGTCGTGCGTTTGTTTGCAGCACAATAACTGTTTGTAGTTGTCATATTTTTTCCCAATGCAGTTGTCATACAATGTTCCGTGTGCGATCCTGCAACGCAGGACAGACTGCCAGTTTAAAACGTCTTATTTGAAAGAGCCCTAAAAAGTTGTGTTAACCACTTCTATGCCGCTATTGCATTATACTGAACAACTTTGCGAAAGAAACAATAGCCGAACTGTAAAAAACATTTCTGGACTTTCTATAAATACTAAATCGATGAGTTGACTGGACTGGGCTGGGCAGTCTTTGGATAAAATTATTTCTAATATATAGATGTTTCTTCGGCAAACTTGTTCAATTTCATGTAGACGCTATCTCGATGATGGGGCGAGCGTAAAGAAGCATATTCACTCCTGCCGAGTTCGAATACGGACTCGGAATTTTTCTATTCTTAGCAATGCATTTAAATAATATAATATTTTTCCAAAAATCACACCTATTATCTAGCCCCAACTGAGCATGGCTTGAACACAAACACTTGCCTGTTACGGGGTTCGAACCTGCGACCATCGTCGTCGAAAATTGTGTCAAGCCTGTGTGGACCGTGTTTAAAGCACCCCAAATCACCACTTTTAAATTGCGCCAGACAAGACAAGACACCAATGGGCTAGTTTCCTAAAAAAATCTAATTAGTCCGTCAGTTACATTAACAAAAAATATTGGAATGGGTCCAATATTTTTTGTTAATGTAACTGACGGATTTTGTCTTTTGTCAATCAAACAAAACATGATGAAGACTGTCATGGTCTCGAGGTAAGGAAATAACATCATTGTGTGTTACGAGGTGAGGACAATGACGTTTGCCAGAGGCGTATCGGTATCGTTTGTAAACCATAAAAAATGGAAATAGGGACTCACTTTTTTTCAGTTAGTTAAAATTAAAAACTGACGGTGGTTCGGATATCTATAGGTACTTTATGTCTAGACTTTCGCTTGACACAATTTCTTGTAAATGTCTGGTCAAAGTACCACAGGGACACGGAATCCGACGTGGTTGCCTTATAAATAAATATTGAATGAAACGTGGTTGTATAAAAGTAAGTTTATTTACAATTGGCCTTAGATCTACAAACGAGTGAGCCTTACGACGTAATCACTGCTGGCTACTGGAAGTTGATGAGGCCGGGCGGCGGCTCGGGCGGCATGAACGGCGGCAGCGAGGCGCCCGCGTCTGCGGACATTACCTTTATTTGTTAATACGAGTAAGTAACCAATACAAATTACTGCTGATAATAGGGAAAAATCTGCAGGAGAGCCATACGGGGTCATTAATTGATTATATAAAAATGAATCTCTATTTTCCTTGGTCATCCCATCACGCATGAACGGATGGAACAATTTTGGTAATTCTTTTTTCGTTGTGTTATTGTCAGAAGGTTCTTTTAAAAGAAAAAATTAAGAAAGTTGCACAGAACTGAAGACCACGCGGACGAAGTCTCGGGCAACAGCTAGTTTATTATAAATAAATAAAATAAATATTGGACAACATCACAAAAATTCCTCTAACAAACTGCGACCAGCTGACATCAGTTTGTATAGAAAAGTTTTTTTTTTGAGAATGGAGAATAATTTGAGAAACAATTATCTAATTTTTGACCAATAATAGTATTTTTTTATTATTGATTCTGGCAACATCCAGTGCGCCCTACAAAAGTCATTGAATAAGTGATTCGTTGACATTTTGAACCGTTGTATTGTTTGCGTCAATGCACTTTTCCATATGATTGAATCAATTTTAAAACATTTTTGCCACTCCTCCGTGGTGACGGCAGATACATGTTTTTCATACTTTTCGACAGCCTCTTGTGATGATGAAAACCGTGATCGCGTAATTGGTTCTTGATTTTTGGGAACAGAAAAAAGTCACACGATGCCAAGTCAGGACTGTATGCACGATATAAGTTGAACGTTTTTCGCCTTCAAAAATTCGTCTGTCTGTCTAGCCGTGTGGGAACTTGCATTGTCGTGGTGCAACAAGATGATACGGCGTTTACCGTTATTTTCACGGAGTTTGTCAATAATTTCCGGTAAACAAATGGTCGTGTACCAGTCACTCTTCACGGTACGACGATTTTCTAAAGCAACAGTAGCCACGTGTCCAGTTTTATTTAATAAAGAAGCAATCATCCGCTTTGAGGCACTTTTCACACGCACCACTTTGGTTGGTTTCGGCTCATCTCAAAAGACCTACACGCTCGATTGCTGCTTCGTTTTGGGATCGTAGCTATAAATCCATGTTTTGTCACCTGTTACTATGTCCCACAACAAATTTGAAGCCTCTTTATTGTATCTGGCAAGCATAGCACGGCACCTAGTGATGCGGTCCGTTTTTTGAGCATCAGTCAAATTTTATGGGATCCATTGAGAACACAGCTTTCTCACACCTAAATGTTTATTAAGGATTGACTGTTTTTAACTGGATCTGGATCCGGATAAAGATTCGATCATACGGCGCACAGCATCAATGTTTTTATCGTTCACCGCGTAAACAAAAATGTATCGAGTTGTTATGCACATAAGGTTTTCTGACTCCCGGCGGTCTTAATAACAATGAGGTTACTCCAAGTAAATAATGGCATTGTTCCTGTTGTATTGGTCGACAGGGGTGCACCTTGTATGCCAGGCCAAGTCAAAAGTCGGATCCTCGTAATACCAAGAGATGGCGCTGCCTACACAGTGCGGGCGTCGAATGTCGAAATTAAGCTTTTCCCTATTCGCTATGTGCAAAGTGGGTGGTGAGAGTTCCATACAATTCCATGCTAATGTTATTAAGTATTTTTAAGTAAAAACGTTAAAATAGCGTTATGGTTCACAGTACATGTTGTGTTATAAAGTGTAAAAACAATGGGAAAACCAGTTCGTACATGTTTTATTCGTTTTCACATCGAGATGGAAATTGGAGCAAAGAAATAAATGGATAGCTCTGTAAAAGTAAAACAGTTTGTAGGGGATTTGTAGCACAGACGTTGGCCTTATGAGCACAGCTTTTATTAAGTAGCTCTGTCCGTCGGTTCTAAGCTCTTCAACGTCTCTCACACGCTGCGCTAATACTAATATCATGTTATATCACGTTGAATCGATTCAAATCCCGTACGTATTATAATATTTATATTTTAGTTCAAGTAAGAAAATGACTTTTATAATGTGCACAAACTTATCTAATTTCGATGAAAAACAATCCGAAAATCATTCTCAAACCATTTGCCATTATTTGAGAGATCTTAAGTCCACAATAATTGTGGTCACTAGGGGCGCTGTCATCGCGAACACACAGCGAATAATAGCTAGACTCACCGAGTTTGAGGGCGTGCAGGGGCGGGGCCTGCAGCAGCGCGTGCTGGGGCGCGCGGCGCAGCAGGTGCAGGGGCGGGGGCGGCGCGCGCGGGGGCGCGGGGGGCGGCGAGCCGGGGGGCGGGGGCGGGGGCGGCAGCGCGTCCCACAGCGGCACGTGGTCCGCGTGCGTGGCGGGGCACGGCCACGCGCAGCCCAGCCGACGGGACTTCTTGCGCTGGGAGGGAGATAACCCATTGAAATTTTAGCCGAGAGATGGACAATATCCTAGCTAAGGCAATAAAAAAACAAACCGACGTTTTTTTAATATCGCGACATGAAAGAAAAAAGTGACGGACTAAAATGTCAAGACGTAGACTCTGAGCTACCGAGGATGACGCTAATTAGTCAAGTTCGAGATGTTAAGAGATGACGTCTTGACGAATATAACTGATGTAGGTGTTGCCTTTTGCAAGTATGACATATTAAAACAATGCTTAATAAAAGACTCATGAATTGATTAAATATTGACTTGCAAAATTAAATAACGGATTTATGCATGATAATTCTATCGGAGATACAGTTATTGATCTCATTTCTTATATATTATCACCAAAAGATTAAATAGATCGAAAAAGGGCATTTGACACGGTTTATGTACACATTCTTGACCATCAACTAGAGCAGTAAGGATTATGAAACATAACTCTTGCCCGTTTCAAAAGCTATCTTTCAGACCGTACACCGACTACTCTCCACACTAGCAACGATTTACTCGTAACTTATGGGATACCTCAAGGGAGTGTGCTTGGGCTTACCCTCTTTGTAATAAACACTAATCTAACTCCGACCACTGAGTTACCACTGCTCTGAAGTTAAGTCTGTCAAGCTGCGCGAATTCATACCCAAACGATTTTTTTTATCTGGCAATAAAGGTCAAGAAAGGAAAGTCGTAATAAGGTATTTGACACTACAAATCGTCAGGTACTTTTTACACTATCAAAACGCAAACCAAACCAGTTGCCAACTACTGCGAACTGTAACTTTACTGTTTGCCATAATCAACTAAAGAAGTATTGAATAACTTCAAGGCAATTAAAAATCAAAGTAAAAAATTTATCAACAAGATTCTAGGCCTCAAATAAGTTGTTATTTAAGATAATGTTGTCTTGAAATTATTCGCAAATGGTGTCAATATCCAATGTCAATATGAAGAACAGCACTGTACCTTTTTGACGGGCGGCTCGTCGACGTCGGAGTCCTGTCCGGGGCGGAACCCGTCCGCGAAGCTCACGCGCTTGCCGCCGCGCCCCGGCTCCACGCACAGAGACTTCCTGACAATTACAATCAAATAAAATAAGGCATACAGCAGTCAAACTATATAACACAAACTTCAAACTGCACACAACTGCAAATCAATTGTTTGGGGATCATCGCATCGGTGAGCCCCGCGCGTACAATGTGTTAAACAAATAAATCTACAGTTATATTTCTAATACAAGTAAATTGGGCTCTCTTTTATGTCGTACACTTGAAAACTAATAAAGAAAACTATCAATTATAGACCTAGCTAGCGACAATATGTGTACTCTCAAGTCCAAGCGAGAAAAAATTGTTAGCCTCTACGTTCACCTATGATTAACAGATTGTGCAAAAAAAAAGTAGCGACTGGTGGCTACAGGCTTTTTTCAGTAAGAACTCTTACGAGTAATCACTTACTGTTCATACAGGCTGATTATAAGCCTACATAGTGAGTAATCAAATTTTTTTACTTTTTAACCACTTTAAAATGAGAGCAAGATCTGAATCACAAAAAAAGTTTCGTTCTTATTTGTCAAACAATTATTTATCTCTACGAATATATGGAGCACCTGCATATATTTTTTGTGATTTCAATGTTGTTTACCATCATTAGCTTTCCTTTGGTAATCCACTAATGGACATAGGCCTTTCCTATAGAACGCCAAAGCGAGCGACGAGCGAGGTCCTTATGATTAATACAATTAAAATTTATAAAATAACATTTGTCAGGAGCTGAATCTTTAGATATCGACCTTAAGTGGTATGAAACCATCTAAAATCATATACTTACGTAACCAATATTCCTTTCTCCGGGGTATCCGTATCCTTATCAGCTTCCACGTCGTCTGTCTCCTTCGTTACTTCGCCGAGAGCTATAAATTAATGATATTACTTCGACAAATAAATAAAATGAACGACAAATAATAGGTTGGTATTATTTTTACACTACAGTACATAATTCCTAGTAAATTCCTATAAAATGGATGTGTCATTCAAGTGCGAGCAGGTCTGCACCCAGAGTTTGATACAGTCAACGGCAAGTCAACCTACTCAAAAAGTTAAAGGTCATTGAACCAAATTCAAACTTTAAGTCCGACAAATTGAAATCAATTGAGAAAAATTGACGTTTGGTGGTAGGTTGACGAACTGCTGTCTGTACAAAGTTAATTATGTATGTAGATAGCTAATACTATATTACCAAATGTATTTTGTATGTGATACGTATTCGACGTCACACACATTAGCACATTCTTTCTTTTTTATTTTCTATACTAATTAATCCCAAGTCACCGCTATATCTAAAGGAGCGCTTTAATTGGCAGAAGACACCGCATGCAACATCTCGGTTTTCTTAGAAATACGACGATGCTCATCACGTTTAGAGCTTTCTAAATGCTAGGAATTGTGGTTAGCAACTGTAAAGATCTGAAGCCAACCACAAAATTTTTATAGTATAAAGCATATGTACGTTCGATCTTAGAATACTGTAACCTGGTGTTGTCGCCTCGCTTTGAAGTACATAGTAAATAATTAGAACGTTTGCAAAAGAGATTTCTGTGGCACGCCTCATTCCAATGTGGTCTAGCTAGGCAGTTACTTTCGTACACTGACAGGATTTCAAAGATACTCAGTTTAAAAAACAGAAGATAATTGTTGGATTGTTTTTGTTTAGGATTGTGAGAGGTAGTCTAGATTGCCGAAGGCTCATGAAACAGCTTGATTTTAATACACCCTACAAATCAGAGTCAATGTAGATATTATGTTCCATTCACTACCAAGAGATCTAAAAGCAATTTAGGTCATAAATCCATTATGAACAGGCTTTAACGTCAATATAATGAGTAAGGTAAGTAAGAAGTAAAGATATACTTTCGAACACCCTCCCCAAATTCAGAAAATTGGCAATAGTATATAATTCTTATCAGTAAGTTTTAGCTGTTAGCTTGCCTGAAACTAACTCCTAAAAAGGATAATTTCATATTTCTTAAAGTAATATTTTGTTTAAAAGTAACATGACTTACATTTGTAAGTCGTGGCAGCCTGTAACTGAATCTACACTTAGATCATATTATAGTTATTACTTGTTTTATGTATGTATTGGTGTAAGATTTGTTGATTACTCCTAAATAAATATCCTAAAAAAAAACACTGCTCTGTTAAACACCATCCATTGAAGCAAAACTGTTAAAATAAAAGTACTCTATTGGTTGATTTCCATACAGCTCAGCTAGTCTCACGCTAATTGGGGTTAAATCGGTTTATTCCTAGCGATCGAACAAAAACTCTTTCCGTCAAATCCACCAATTTAAAAGTTTCATACTAGTCTGTCGCAGCACGCGGTTGATCCGCTCGTCGAGCGCCGAGAAGCGCGAGTGCGAGGGAGACGGCTGCGGCTCGGCCGCGAAGCAGTCGCCGTACTGCATGCGGTCCGACGACCCGAACATGTCCATGTACGCTTCGTCGTATCTGCGTCAAATACATATGTTATGGCAACGACTATTTGATATCATTTGCATGTTAAGGTGGAAAATGTCATGCCTGGGGCAGGGCGGTTGGCTATGTTCGCACCTACTGGGTTGGTTATTGTGCTTGGGGGTAAAGGGGTGGAATATTATTACATACTAACGACAAGTCCTGTTTTCGCCCTAGGTATCTATAGTTATAGACATCTTTAAATCGAAAAGCTAAAGTGGCTATGGGCAGGCCACATCGCTCAGAAGACTAATGGTTATTATTATGACCTAGGCTAAGAAACGGTTCGCAAAATACCGGTTCATAAAGGTTTTTAGCCAAGTTTTCCTAATCACTCGCTCGGAGCGGAACCTATACGCGAGCGTTATTGTCGCTGGGATTAACCTGGTTAATATTAATAATTTATCTCTTTTCAACACGTTATAAGGAGGAATTCCCATCTCGCTCGTATTTCGGCAAGATATAAATCGTGCGAGCCAATAAACATTTTGTTCCTTACGGCAACATTTCAATGCTTTCGCCTGATTTTATTTTATCATAACTTATTTAAAATGGATCGCGAACAGAGAAATGATGATGCGAATTACTTCATTTTAATTCAAAAATATTAGCAAATTTTCAATGTAAGTCACTGTAGGGTAATTAATGACTAAGAAATATTCTTTAAACCTAAAAGAAAACTGACACATGTATGAAATGTTGTAAAGTTTATGAGAAAAGTTTCTGCATAAATTGTGTTTTTGATATTACAACGTATTCTAAGTTGCGGTAATTCATGCCTAAAATGTTTCATTTTGCGTTAGTAATATTTCACTTCCGCATTACAGCACCCAAATCGAGCATTTTTATAATTGTAACGCCGCATCAATCCCTACTGCATTTCAGCAGATAATGGGAGTTATTCCTATTTCCTAATTTAATTTAATTAAAAATTCCTAAAAATATTTTTTTGAAATAAACCGGTATTTTGAGCAGGAACCGTTACTTTACGCTCTTTGATCAAAACCGAAATAATATGGATTCTGACGGAGCGGAATCGAAATGATAATGCTCTTTCTATTTTTGTGTTTTGTACATCGCTTCTTGTTCCGGATAAGGCATACATCGATTTTAGCTTATTGAAACTCGACTGGCGTAGCTGAATATAAACTTGGACTAAGTTTGAAAACACTAATATCGATTATGGCCAATTTCGAAATGGTTTCCGTACAAAAAGGGGGCGGAGTCTGGCTGGCGGGCTGACTGTTGTCATGTTTAGGGGGGAAGGCCATGTTCGCTTAACCGCTAGGCTGGGCGTCGAGCCTGTTGGCGAGGGAGGGTATCTCGTAGAGCCCGCGTTCTAGCGCGCTGCGGATGGGGTACTGGGCCGCTGTACTGTTGTCCTGCTTGGGAAGGGGGGAGGGGGGGCGGGCATGATTGCTTACCCGCTAGGCTGGGCGTCGAGCCTGTTGGCGAGGGAGGGTATCTCGTAGGGTCCGCGTTCCAGCACGCTGCGGATGGGGTACTGGGCCGCTGTAGTGTTGTCTTGCTTGGGGAGGGGGGAGGGGGGGGGGGCATGATTGCTTACCCGCTAGGCTGGGCGTCGAGCCTGTTGGCGAGGGAGGGTATCTCGTAGGGCCCGCGCTCCAGCACGCTGCGGATGGGGTACTGCGCGGGCGCAGGCTCGCGGGCCGCGCCGCCTGTCAGGACTATGTTCACTTCCCCTGGCTTCAAACCTAGGAAACAGGGATTTTTCATTGATTATCTACTTATGACAAAGTGAAATCCTATTTTTGGGTGTTTTTACTTGATATTTTAATCATATCATCGAAGGTGGTAATTTAAAGTTTTCTTTTTCTATTGATGTTATTATGTGAAAAAAAAACGTTTTGTAATAATTTACGGTACACAATATACTTTTTTGGGACACAAGGTACAGACAACGGCAGGTCAATCTACCCAAAAAGTTAAAGGTCATTAAATTGTTTTTCAACTTTAAGTCTGACACATAGATATAGACAAATTTGGCGTTTTGTGGTAGGTTGACGTGCTGTTGTCTGTACGTTAACACAAAGTATCTTTTACTAATCATGTTACAATATGTATTGTGTAAAGCTCGCCATTCTTGAGCTATCCTGCCCCCCTAGCAGTACCACCAAAACACGATATGATACATGGGGCACACTAAACGTTTTGCACTTCTAGCTAATCGGAACTATTTGAATTTCGAATGTTATATTTTTTTAAACGTTGCAACCTTCTTAGTAATAAGAAACAACAATTGGCGGGAAATGATTTGTCATTTGTTTTTTATCACACATCAAAGTTCTACGTACGCAACGAAAATGGAATTAAGTCGAAAAGATTTTAGAGCGATGATTTTTTATGATTTTGAAAAATCTCTCTCTCCGCAAGACTGTGCCGCTCGTCTTCAAAATGCTTTTGGGAGTGAAGCACCTTGTTTGAGCACCGTGAGGCGATGGTTTGCTGAATTTGAGAGAGGTCGAGTTTCTTTACATGACGAATTTCGTGAAGGGCGGCCTTCAACTGCCGTGAACGAAAATAATGTGGCTACTGTTAAGCGGCTAATTAAAGAAAACCCGCAGATTACCTATGAGACAATTCGAGGACTATTGGGGATTGGTATGAGTCAAATTCAGAAAATTTTACACGAAGAATTGAAAGTTCGGAAGCTTTGCTGTCGTTAGATCCCTCATGAACTGACAGCGGAGCAGAAGCGGGCTCGCGTGGAATGGTGCTCACAGATGCTACTGAAGTACGACCACGGACATTCTAATGCTGTTTATGACATTGTCACAGGAGACGAAACGTAGATTTATTGTTTTGAACCCGAAAAAAAACAGCAATCTTGTGAATGGGTGTTTGAAAATGAGAACAGGCCAACAAAAGTGAGGCAGAAGAGAAAGATTGGTACAAAAATGATCGCGTTTTTTTCTCAGCTACGGGTATCTGTACAATTCCACTTGAAGATCAAAAGAGTATTAATGCCGTATTCTACCATTTGTTTCCCCAGGGTGTTAGAAAAAGTTCGCAAAAGACGACCAAAAAGCCGCGTTCTCCTACATCATGACAACGATTCTTCACACACGGCCAACAAAACAAAGTCATTTTTAGCTTCCGAAAAAGTACAACTCGTCACCCATCCTGCGCATAGCCCCGACCTAGCCTGTTATTTCCTGTTATTTCTGTTATTCCCAAAATCAAAGATTTGATGAGAGGTTTTACTTTTACCAACTCCGAAGAGGCAGTGATAGCGTTCAATCAGCACGTAGAAAACATGCCTTCAGATCTGTGGTCCTCCTGTTTTAAAAAATGGTTCCATCGGATGAAAAAATGTTTAAAATGTAAAGGAGAGTATTTTGAAAAGCAATAAACATAATTTTTGGTTATAACATGTTGTTTTTTTAAGTTACGCAAAACTTATAGTGTGACCTACGTATAGCGATTTATCAACACCAACTGTAAAAATATTATAGATATACCCACCATATTGAATCGAACAAAAATGGCGGCTAATCTATTATATCAAATCAAATCAAATCAAATCATTTATTTACTCACAGACACGGTATAATAAGATGGATACGGTATATATAAAAAAAAACAGTTTTCAAAAACCCTTTATATCTTTATTTTTATTAAATATCTTATCGGTTGGTGATTTGGCAGAATCGCGGGGCCCTGGGCACTTGCTCAGAGTGCCCAGTAGAAAAGAGGGGCCTGTAGGGATCAAAGACATTTATTCTCATACGAATTTACATCATCATCATTATTTCAGCCATAGGACGTCCACTGCTGAACATAGGCCTCCCTCATTGACTCCAAGATTGGCCGGTTGGAAGCGGCCTGAATCCAGCGTCAAACTGCGACCTTTACCAGGTCGTCCGGCCACCTAGTGGGTGGACGTCCTACGCTGCGCTTACCGGTACGTGGCCTCTATTCTAGAATCTTTCAGCCCCATCGGCCGCCAGTACTATGTGCTATGTGCCCCGCCCGCTGCCACTTCAGCTCGCTAATCCGTTGGGCTATGTCAGCGACCTTCGTTAGTTTACTGATCTCCTGGTTTCAGATTCGATCTCGCAAGGAAACATCGAGGATAGCCCTTCCCATAGCACGCTGTGCGACCTTGAGCTTTCTTATGAGAGTGAGAGATCGGATCGATCGTCGCGCAATAGATGTCATGGCATACCCCATCTGGAAGGGCGCTGGTTCTGGTGCGGGGTGGGCTCGTCGCCCGCGCGCCAGTCGCACTTGATCTCCCCGCGGCGCCGCACCACGGTCTCGATGCGCTGGGACAGGGGGGACTCTAGCGCGGGCTCTACCGTCGTCGTGCCTGATAACTGCTGAAGAATACACTAATTTTATTGTAAAGACATTTTTACACATCTATCCTCTCGTAGATTTCGTCTATTTACTCATTTATTTATTCTAGAATTAAATTATTACTTGCTATTGCTTCATTTAACTATCGATTATTATTATAAATTTAATTGCCTGCGTTAAAATGCGTTAAAATTTTGCATGCCGAATCGCGGTAAAATATGCGGACATTATTATTGTGACTACCTGTATTACCATATTTTATGCAATAAATACTATTTCTATTTTAAATATATGTCGCAAAATGAGGAGTACTTGTCCTCTTCCAAATCCACAGCCTAGAGACTCGAGCACCTTGTCTAGAGACGATCTCTGCATTTCCGTCAAAAACAATGTCAAACAACTATCAATTGGACTGCTAGATGGCGACACAAGCCATGATCTTGAAATACAGTCTTTATTTTCATCTTATCACCGACATAGACAAGCCGATTTGTAAAAAAAAAAATACAGGTATAATTCTGTAGCATTAAAGATTACAAATAAAAATATTTCAGCTATAATTGAAACACAAGCATATTCACTCTTATCGTCTCCGATTCTCAATTAAACTTATTTAACGAATTAAAATGAAGACAGAAAATGTTTTCAATTGACACTAATAATACAATAATCCTCTTGATACACACAAATTACAATGTAATGAAGAAAACTGCAGAAAATATATTTCATACCACTTACCTGATTGGCAACGTCGCTCTGGTACGCCATAGCCATTTGCTCTAACATTTCATAGCTATCTGCGAACTTGTCTTCGCCATCCCCCTCTAACTCCTTCTGATATATATCACCCTGCTTTTGATAAAGTTCATCCTGCTTCTGATACGTGTCACCCTGCTTCTGATAAATATCATCCTGTTTCTGATAGGTGTCAACCTGCTTGTGATAGATGTCACCCTGCTTTTGGTAAATGTCACTCTGCTTTTGGTAGGTATCACCTTGCTTCTGATAGACGCTGCCTTGTTTCTGATAGATGTCATCTTGTTTCTGATAGGAATCATGGTTCTGATAGAGCTCATCTTGTATTTGGTACGTATCATCCTGCTTCTGATAGAGGTCATCTTGTTTTTGATATATTTCATCTTGCTTCTGGTGGATGTCAGCCTGCTTCTCATAGGTGTCACACTGCTTCTGATAGATGTCTTCCTGTTTCTGATAGGTGTCACCCTGCTTGTGATAAATGTCACCCTGTTTCTGATAGATGTCGCTCTGCTTCTGATAGGTGTCTCCTTGTTTCTGATAGAAGCTGCCCTGTTTTTGATACACGTCATTCTGGCTGGCAGTTTCGTTGCAATAATTATTTTCTGATAACGCCTCTACGTTTTCTGTCTTCTCTAGCTTGTTTTCATCGCAAGGGAGAGAGATTTCATCCAAATTGGTTGTTATTACTGGTTCGTCCGGTAGAGGGATAGAATGAGATTCGAGCATTTTCGGCAATTCAATTTCTTCGACTAGTTCCTATATAACAAAGAATTTAAAATAACATTATGCAACGATGCTAACAATACTATGATCACTAAAATATGTTTGTGAAAACTAATTAAGGAATAATTCAAATATATGACTATGGTCAAGGGAATAAATTTTGTAAAATCTACAAATAATAGGTTTGAGATTTCTTTTTATTTTACAATTTATGATCTCATTTTTATTATCGATTATTTAATTTTTGTTCTTGTATCACCTTATAAAGTGGGTCGAAACAAACTTTGCCGTTATGCAATCATTAATCTAAAAATAAAACTTTAAGGGGTTATTCTACGGCTAAAGTACATCAACTTATTCTATGGGACCAACATCGAATTCGCAAAAAAAAAAAAACACTCCCATACTAAAACGCGACCAGCTGGCATCAGTATGTATGGAAACGCCAATTATTTTTTTTGAGATTTCGATGTTGTTCCCATAGAAAAAGTTGATGTAATTTAGCCGTAGAATAACCCCTTAAAGTTTTATTTCACCTTTTCGTTACACTCTGTAGAGCAGCAATATGGATGGAATTATCTCCAAAACTATTTAGTGATATTTCACTTAAACTAAGTATAAGTGAAATAGTCTAGTCAACTCTCGCTTATGGCAACGTCACTGATAAAATTATCAATAAATAATTATTTGGATCAAATTAAATAACATTTATGATCTATAGAATATGCGCTCGATATGTAAAACTAACAAACACTAATGTGTACCTTAACAGGCATTGGTTCTTCTGGTTTTGCCTCCACCACAGCTTCGACAGGCGGTTGTACCATTTCGATGTTTACTTCCTTCTTATCCACTATCGGCGGACTGGCCACTTCTTTTGGGGAATCCATTTTTTCCTGCTTAATATGAATATTATTCCCAACGAAATCATTCTGCAATTCTTTCACATTTATAATCTCTCTCGGTTTCTGTCTTCGCGGAGAGAACTCATCGTCACTCAAACGTTCCGTTTTGATATTTTTAAGAATGTTCACGTCAAACAACTCCTCGCTTTGAGTGGAGTCGGAGGATTGTTTGCGTTTCTTCTTATCTTTCTTCTTTTTCTTAGCAGCAAGTTGCTTTTTCTTCATTTTCCTCTTCATCGCTACGTCGGATTCGGAGTCGGAACTACTGCTGCTTGAAGACGACGAGCTGCTAGAGGATTTCGCCCTAACTTTTTTCTTCTTTTGTATTTTTTTTAGGATTAGCTTTTTTTTCTTTTTGATCTTCTTTTCTTTCTTTTTTTCTGCAAATTGATCAGAACTGGTTAAAATTTAAAGTTGCCAACCGTCTGGTTAATTGATTAACGATATGATAAAGGTTTCTTTTTATAAGATACTGGCCACTATTTTACCTAAACAGTGTATATTTTTTAGAAGATACGTTGATGGTAGAAATAAATTATTTAATATTATAGCGAGTATGACACTGTACCTCTCTCGTCCCCGGAGTCGTCGCTGAGCTCCTCGACCTTGAGTAGTTTCTTCTTCTTCTTCTGTTTATCTTTTAGTCGCTTCTTCAACCTTTTGTCCAAGCGGCGTTTCTTGGCCAGCTTTGCCTTCAGCTTCTTGTTACCCTATCACAAAGATTGTAAATAAATAAGTATAAATATTGTATAGGGTGTAAAAAAAGCTTAACGATACCATAAACCGCTTATTTGCGGTACTTTGAAAAAATTGTTAGTGTTTATAAGAAATAATAACTAGTATTTAGATACATCAGGAAAAACTTCAACATATAAGTTACATGATATATTAAATTCCACATCCTATATCCAGTATTTTCGCCAGAAAACTTGTACAAAAACACCTCTTTTACGTGCATTCGCCTTACCCGGCGCCTTAATATTTAAAATTGCGGCAACCGTACACTATGCCTTGATTGCTGATTTTAGTCACGGCAACTGCTTAAAAAGGTTAATAGTTGCGTCAGCTAAAGTTGCCCCGTGTAGCGCCTAAAACTTCAAACAAATGCGGTCAAGCTGCAAGTGGCCCATATATAATAATAATAATAATAATAGCCTCTATTCAAACAGTATATCAGTTACATTATATGATTATCTCTAATAAAATTTCAGTAACACTTTTTACAACACTGCACTTATTCAATAATTTTACTATGCATCGACTCCCTGTCTGTGTGCCACTAGTTGCCAAAGGCTTCCTCCAACTGTCGCCATTTCTCTCTATCATTAGCTAATCTTGTCCATAAGCCCTGCTACAGCTTTAATGTCGTCAACTCACCGTCTAAATGGTGGTAGACCATTTAGACGGTGAGTTGAGACTTTTTTTCTTCTTGTCAAGCAAGTGGTTTCATGGCAAATGGCCCATATAAAGCGGAATTGAATGACTCTCATTCTGATGATTTACAATAAGTATACAATAATTGGCTATGCCTGTACCTTCTTTTTCATCTTCTTCTTCTTGTCGCCGTCGCTGTCGGACAGCGTGGAGTCAGTCGACGCGGAATGCTTGCGCTTGCGCGACTTGTCCTTCTCTTGCTTCAGCTTCTTGCCGCTGAAGACAACAACAAACAAATACAACAACAAAACAACAAACAGTTTATGTAATAACAACAATATCTATTTTATTAAAGATGCTAATAAAAAATCTTTGGTAAAAATTCTACAAGATGTTGTATTGCCAAGGATTTATTTTATCATAATCTACATAATATAATAATACAGGGTGTACACAAGAATTGAAAAAATACTTAGATGCACTATACAGAATGGCCGGTAGCGCCTTAGTTTGTATTGAGCATCCAATTACTATTTTTTTCGATTTCAATGTTGCTCCCATAGTAAAAGTTTCACCTTTTCAAGCACTTTCACCACGCTTTCTTCACAACATTTTGAAAATTTGGTCAGACTTTTTTGAAAATTTGCATATATTTATTAATTATTGACGACCTCCGTAGCCGAGAGGCGAGCATACCAGACTTGGTGTCGCTATCTCTGAGGTCCCGGGTTCGATTTCCGGTCGGTCAATGTAGAAAAATAACTTTTCTATATTGTCCCGGGTCTGGGCGTTGTGGTACCGTCGTTATTTCTGATTTCTGTAACACAAGTGCTTAAGCTACTTACCATAGGATCAGAGCAATGTATGTGATGTTGTCCAGTAATTATTTATTATATTTATTCGAATTTCCGTACAAAATTGCAAAACAGCTGATTGAATTTGTGTACAACAAAAGTAAGTCAAAATGTTGTGTAGAAAGCGTGGTAATAAGGTTATGTGGTCTTTAGGCCTTTAATTAGCAGCTAATTACGTGGTTTATTTAAGAAGTGTCCTATTTTTTGTACACCCTGTATAAATTTAGATGAGAATACGTGAAATACGTTTATTTCGGATTTATTTTGTTATAGTATTATTTGATCTCTCATGCAGTCGGATCCATATTTAGAGTATAATACCAACACCAGTTTTTAGTTTTTATACACGGAGTATTTTCGTTAGTTTTTAAACCGCAAATATAACACTTTTGCTTAAATGCGATGCAACAACGTTTACTGAAACTGGACTGAAACTTGAACTTGAACTTGAAATCTCAAATAGTCACTACTCCACACAAACGGATGTCATCTGGTTAGCGGTTTAGTATGGGAAACTATGTTTTTTTTGCGTTTTCGATAATAGTCTAACACATAGTAAAAGTGCATTTAAGCCGAAAAATTTGTCTTTTGCGGGTCCAAAGCCTACGAAATTTCACCCCGCATATTAAGGGAATAAAACAAAAAAATACGAAATACTTCACACAGACAAAATTTACTCAACTAAGTGATGCATTCGTAAAACAAACCAACGGATGCAAAAATTGAAGAAAGCAATGACGATCTAACAAAATCTAAACTATGTGTGCAGAAACCGAAACAAAAATGACAGTAAAACCTCTGAAACAATAACCAAAAATTTGACCCTTCGAAAGTAACTTCTGTTGATCGGCTATCTTCGGTTTTGTAGAGCGCCCTGCCTGCCTAGCATGAGCACTAAAAACACGATATGATATAGCGTTAAATCGACATCAACTGTAAAAATATAATAGATATAGCCGCCATGTTGAATCGCCGTCAAATATTAAGATCGCTGTTTCGATAAAAATTTAAAATGGCTAAATCTATCATATTTTTAAAGTTGGTGTCGATATTTCGCTATATCATATCGTGTTTTTAGCGCTCATGCTAGGCAGGCTGATGGCAATATTGACGCCCGTATCACGACGACACCGTAGTAATATTATAATGCGAAAGTTTGATGGAGAGCGGCTCATAAATTCTAGATAATATACTATACAGATAAATTACTTTTTATCCCGGAATGTACAACCCGAGGGATACAAGATAACTGTCACTATAGATGGCGCTTCTTACCGTCAGATGTCGCAGTTCAGTTTAAAGCAATAAAATTGCGTCTTGTACTTCAATATACAGGGTGGTCCAGGCCAGATGGATATAATTTTTTTTTAGGTAGTCGGCTTAGGGACCTATTTGCTATAGTCTTTAAGTGAAAGAATTAATAAAATTTTTTTTTTGGAAATTAATGTTATTTATTTTGATTCCTAGTTAGATTTTTGAAAAAATCTTAACTTTTTTTCTGGTTCGTTAACATGAGACTTTTTTGGCAATTAAAAGAGCATAAGTTGCTACAGTTTAAAAAAAATCATGAGTGCTTTGAATCGCTTTTTAAATTTTTAATTGGAGTTTACGAAAAATCTGTCGATTTCAAGGAAAGTAATTATTAATTAATTTTGCATTGATATGAAATTAAATACACTTCAAATTTGCAGATCAGTCAGATTTTTTTTTGAGAGAGTGCGATGTCTAAGTAAGCACCTAAAATAAAAAAATAATAGATTTTTTCATTTTAAAAGTAAATAAAAAATGATTTAAACATTTAAAGTGGTGGTATTTCTAAAATTAAAAAAAAACATATCTTGTAAGCGGCTGACAAGCGATTTTTTTCCTGGCGGGTACAAATAGGTCCTTAAGCCGACTACCTAAAAAAAATGTTATATCCATCTGGCCTGGACCACCCTGTATCTGTGGGCATTACTATACAAAACTGAAGCTAAGCGATTATCTTTCTCGTCTCTTATAGTTTCTACTTTAGATTATACTATTAAGATTTCACTAAGGTCGAAAAAAGGCGAACAATATTTTATGCAGTATACCATTACTCTCAACAGCACATAATAAAATAAATTAACTAAATTAGACACCAAAAGTTCAAAAACGCTTAAAATTAAACGTGCTTTTATTTTGCTTATTAGGGTGGATGTCGATCAGAGTCAGTAAGATGACGGCGGGCTAACAATAATATTTGTCTTTATCAAGGCAACTAGATTGAATAAGAGAACAATAGGCTAGACACTTTTTTAAATTGTTAATAAGTGTTCCATTAGACCGAAAAAAAAATATTGTATTTTTTAAGACTTAGAAAACTACAAAACTTTCATTTTAAATTAATATTTTCATAAACAAACGAAAACGCGGTCAGCCATTTTGGTTTATAAATTATCTGTGCCATGACGTAGTCTCTCTAGTAAACAAACAAACAACATAGACGTCTTTACGAATACAACCTCCCCTCCCCTCATAACGTTTTTTTTTTCCAACTTTCCTCTACCTGAAGGTTGTCTGGAAGAGATCGCTCTTAGCGATAAGACCGCCTAAATTGTAAATTTATTGTTTCTCTGTACTGTTTTCTTTTGTGTGGTGTGCAATAAAGAGTATCTATCTATCTATCTATAACCTCTCTGAATTAATCAAACATGATTTGTAATAGTTTAAACAAAAAATATTAGTAATTATCATTACTGTATCGTTCGAGAATGCAAAAATACATCAGACTCGAACGACATTTGATCGTTTACCATATGAGTGACGTCACTCACGTCGCGAACATGGCGGATAGCGTTTTCAGTTTTAAATTATAGATTAAAAAATATATTTTTTAATTTGATTTCTACAGGTATCTTCTACTTTTAAGTATTGAAATCGAATTCGAAGTCGAATACTATTTGAAATAATTCTTTGTTTAATTAATTTTGATATGAGTCGAATAGCCTATTAAATACTTGTTTTTTATACAAACACAAGGCGTGTTGCGAGATGCGGACCTCTCCTTCTATCTACATAATATCGTATTTATTCACGCGTGGTAAGTGTTATCTAATTTTAACGCATATTCGTGCGTTTGCCTATTTTCAGGCCTAAAACAGGAGGCCTTATATAAGGTGTAACCTTAATAAACAACGCAAATAGTCTATAGGACTGATTTTGGTGCTTAAATACAACCATGTTTTTTATTCATTTACTTACTATTTAGTAAGTAAATGAATAAAAAACAATTTTCATTCATTCTCATTTGACCGATCTCCTTTTATGGATTTCATTTTTTCATCTACTACTCTGATAGACACATTCCTAGGAGTAATATTGCATAAAGAGTTACCATTGGATTTATATGGACATGACCAGTGCAATTTGTTATTTATGAAAAAGCAATTGCACTGATAATATCCATATTAGTATAGTAATAGGTACTTTAAATACGCTCTTTCGTAATGACGACTTTAGGGGAGACCAGGGATCGTTTACTTAAGTAGTAGGTTGACGAAATGTCAAAAACTAGACTTATTTGACAGTGTTGCGTCATTCAACTAAGCGCGATAAATGGTCAATTTTTTGGCAGTTGTCGGACTATCCCCGGTCTCCCCTAGTGTGCGTGCAGTACCATTGTACAGTGAGTAGGGGCTCGGGACTGAACCCGAACAAGTCTGCGAGCCCCGCCGCCGCGGCCGCCCGCCTGCGCGCGCGCATGTAACAACACGCACTATGCTTTATACGCACAAGACATAGACAATACATATTACATACGATAAACATGAGTAATACACAGATTATAGAATATAAAATAGTATTCATTTTACAATAAATCAATAAATACATTAAATTACTATTAAATTTTAATAACCCCGATTAATTAATATAAATTAGTTTGCTATGAAATGGATACAGTTAAAGTTTTAAAAAAGTCGCAATTTTGATGTTTTGGTAGCAATTTTGAGCTTTAATGAAATTACTTACTTAAAGAAAGTTTAATGTTTTCTTAATAATGTAATTTTAAAAAGCAATGAATCATCTAATTCAGAGTAACATCGTCGCTTGGTATTTTATATTTAGTAGATTAAATACCTAGATTTTTTAAAAACGAACGGTATTCCATTATGAATGGTCTACCGAAATGAATATTCAAAGAAAATTTAAATACATAAAAATACTTGTACTTTAATTCAAATAAATAACAAAAACATACGGTTTAACATTGTCCTCTTCGACGTCCGACTCCTGGCTCCACCCCTCGCTGCTCAGCTTGATCTTCTTCACTTTTTTCTTCTCTTCTGCGTCCTTCTCGGGTTCTTCTGGCTGCTTCTTCTTCTTCTTGGGGTCCTGCCGGACCGGGGTGGTGCTACGGGACGCGTCCGCGGCGGGCACGGCCACTTCAGGCCAGACTGCTTCCATGAATCTGTGCCGAATAGGTAAATATGGTTAATCAAATGTTTTTTTTTCCGTAACAATTTCTTTTCTGTAAGCAATGTACATCATTGTGTTACGAGGTACCAGACAATGCAAAAAAAGCAATCTTCTATTAGACGAGGCCAAACAGACGTAAAAAAAACCCGTCCTGTACAAATTTGTAGTTCAATTAAAAGACAATATTACTTGACAAATTTCATTGTCTAGGTCAACTGAAAGTATACCCTATAAAATTTGATTCCCTTCTGACGAAGTATACGTTTTTTGCGGCATAAACGATCGTATATATTTTTTACTTTAACTTAGAAGTTTGATTTTTTTACCGCTTCAAGGGATTGTATAGCTGAGTACACGGTTTTAATTTCAACTCTATACCTTCACGCGGTTCCGAGATAAATGGTCTTGACAGACAGACGGACGGACAACAAAGTGATTAAAGGGTTCGGGTTTTTCCTTTTGAGTTACGGAACCCCAAAAATTGACATTATTTATTTTAAAATTAGGTTAACTTTTGTTTTTAAACAAAAAGCGTTATATTATCGGCATTTTCAAGGACACTCGGCGGAAGATCGTCGCTCGGTCCCACTCGCCGGAAAGGTCCCGCGGCAGGTGTAGCTGGTGTCGAGCTGGAGCGAAGTGTTCGCACTGACCTCTGGTACTCGCGGTCGAGGTAGATCTCCTCGGTGTGGTGCCCCCGCTGCGGCGTGAGCGAGGCGGGGGCGCGCTCGTCGTCGGCCTCCCAGTCGGAGCTCAGCGCGGCGGCGCCGGCGCACGCCACGCGCGGGTACCACGCGCGCCCCGCCGGCGGGGCCTCGTCGGGGATCCTGCGCAACCGATATTTTTTTAAATAAATAATTATAGTATTTGTTTCGTCCTGGCAACGGTACTATGGACCCTGTTTTCGCCCTAAGGACCGTCATGGAGAGATGCAGGACGAAGAACACGCCTCTGCACTTGCTCTTTCTTGATCTGCAGAAGGCCTTCGACTGTGTCCCTCGTGGGTGTGGTGATCTGGGGGGCACTGAGATCCAATTCCAAAGTTGTCCCCGAGGCATATATTGACATTATTCGAGACATGTACCGCAGCTCCGATTCTATGGTTCGGACCGCTGTTGGCGACACCGAACCGTTCCCCATCGGCGTCGGTGGTGTACTCCGACGGTGATGGGGAACGGTTCGGTGTCGGAGGGTTCCGTCCTCAGTCCGTTTCTGTTCAGTGTGATATTAGACGTTGTGTCAGACAGCATCAGAGACTCACATAAGCAGCCACCATGGCAGCTGATGTATGCTGACGATATCGCACTGGTGGACGCGGACAGGGGCAGGCTGGTGAGACGGGTGAACGAGTGGAAGCAGTCGCTTGAGAGCGGTGGTCTGAAACTCAATGTGGCGAAGACCGAGTACCTGGCTTGTAACTCTACAGATCCAACGCCCGTCCGCTTAGGCGGAGACGAGGTCGAGCGCACGGATCAGTTTAAATACCTTGGATCTGTACTTCACGCGACGGGAGACATCGATTGCGACGTCAAAGCACGCAATGCTGCTGCGTGGGCCAAATGGCGAGAGGTGACTAGTGTCATTTGTGACCCCAGAATGCCGGTTAAGCAGAAAGGACAGATCTATGAGTCCATCATTAGGCCTGTCCTTTTATATGGCAGCGAAGCATGGCCGCTACTTGAGCGACACAAGCAGGAGCTGCGTGTCACGGAGATGAATATGCTGCGGTAGATGTGCAGAGTCACGCGGAAGGACCGCGTGAGGAACTCGCGCATCCGCGGTAGCCTTCGTGTCCGTGATATTGCAGACAAGACAAACAAGACAAACTGCAGGAGAGTCGCCTACGCTGGTACGGCCATGTTTTGCGGAAACAAATGTCTGGCCATGCCGCCACCGCCAGGCCCTGGCAAAAGGGGTAGACCCAAGAAATGCTGGCTTGACGTCTTGAGGGCTGACATGCGTGCCAATGATCTAACAACTAGAGACGCTCAAGACCGCGCGAAGTGCATGAGTAATTTCAGACTGCATAAAGTGGGTAATTCGTTTATGGGAAATCGCTTTCAACGGGTATTCGCTTTTTTAACATATTACCAAAGTCCATTGCTGAACTGCCTATGTATGAATTTAAATCGCATGTCAAGATGATTTTAATGAAAAAAGGTAATTACACTGTAAATGACTATTTAAATAATAGCAGTATGGAATTAAATACTGCCGTGCTCGCACAGGTTCATTTTATCTTGTAATGTAAACACACTATTTAAAAAGAGGCTGACAATAGTGACCGTCTTCTCGGCACTAGCCCACAATATTGTCCCGAAGCAGTGGTAGGGTAAAAAAAAATATATTGGGACGTGTAAAAGAGCTTAATTTAGGCCTATTTACAGAAATAAATTGGTTTTATTGGTTTTTTACAAGGAAAGCGGACCCTGGGCTCCAAAGCAATGGCTGTGGACGCGACCGGGATTGACCGTATAGATGAAGAGAGAAGAGAAAGAAGAATTATAGTTATTTGTTATGCAAGGCTGCAAAGTTGGTTTTTACCAGGTCGTCTGTCCACCATGTGGGTAGACGTCCTACGCTGCGGTTGCCGGTACGCGGCCTCCATTCTAGAATAATTCTGCCCTATAGGCCGTCAATTCTACGTGCTATGTGCCCCGCCCACTGCCACTTCAGCTTGCTTATCCGTTGGGCAGCGACTTTTGTTCGTTTACGGATCATAATACATAGAGTGACATAGCATTACATGTTACAACCACCGAATCTCCGGGTTACCCGGCCGGGTTACCTTCTTCCGATAACTTGTTATTGGCAACGTTGGTGACCGTGAAACTTTAAATCAGTATACTTATTTATTAATATGAATTTATTTAAACTTTATTGCACAGATAACATACAATTAGTGGACTTAATTCTGTTTCTGTTTCTATAATACCTAAGGGTTCGAGATGATGATTGCATGTTTCTTGAAAGAGTATTTTCAGGAGAGGGCGATTGATATTTCTCGAGCCTAGTCTACCATTCAACAAGATCGCTTTTGCTTGTTGTATATACGAAGATATGTTGGCAAAATAATAAATTTCGGTTATAAAATCCCTACAAAATCCCGATACAAGGTAGATATGCTCCATTCATTTCCAGGGGATCCAAAAGCAGTCTCGGCCATTACTCTGTCATGAACAGGCTTCAACGACAGTATAATGAGTTACAGAAGAAATCAAGTATAGATATATTTTCCAACACACTCCCAAATTTAAAAAATTGGCTACAGAAGTACTAAGCATATAACTCTTATCTGTAAATCTTGGCTATTGTTTAACTAAAATTAAGTCCTAAAAAAATATTATTACATTTTTATTTTATAAGTAAGCTCTTGTTTTAGAAGTAAACTATAACTCACATTTGCAAGTCGTGGCAGCCTGTAACTGAATCTACACTTAGCTCATATTTTAAACCTGTTACTTGTTAATTGTATCATTGGTGTAAGATTTGTTGGTTGCTCCTATTAAATAAATAAATAAAGCAAACATGGAAATGTCACGTATTTTTCGAGTTAGACGGAGATTTGGTAGTTAGTACTAGTAGTTGGTATGTCTCATCGCAAAATTTAGGTAAATATAGTCACCAAATTAAGATCACAGCCAACTTGATCGGGATAGTGACCATGTACAGACAACAGTCAACCTACCACAAAACGTCAAATTTTCGCATTTGATATTAATCTCTAAATTTTGGACATAAAATTTAAGATGCATTTAACTTTTTGAGTAGGTTAACCTCCGTTGTCTGTACCTTTTTCTAAATTTCCGATATTCAAGTTCGAGTGAGTAGTGATTTGCGAGCGCTGGTAGTGGTGTCGAACGTAATGAAAGACTACGACTGAGGGTAGAAAGATTTGTCTGCCATTAACATCCGCATGTATTTCAGTTCATCCGTGAACATGCGCGCTCTCAATAGTGCCGGAATATCGGAAACTTATAAAAAATTAAACGGTAACGATTCTGAAGACGTATTTTGAATCATGCGAATTCCAATCCGAATACGAAATCGCAAGTTTCGCATGCGAATACCTAAAATCACTATTTTTTTTAATTCATTATGTGTATTTCTGCTACGAGTGATTCTACCCACTTGTTTTTCGATTTCTACTAGTAGAAAGTACGGAAGAATGACGTTGACTAGTAAACAATGGTTGACAGAGATCTGATATAATAACTTTTTATTTAATTCGTAATAAGTTTTTGCTCTATGGTTTATAATATTTTCTGCGTAAAACAAAAATAGTTACAAGATTTCAATTTACTAGCAACACCTATTTTGAGTGATTCAAAAATGCGTAAAATCGGAAGCAATAGAAACTATTATCATACACGAATTGTTTTCGTGTTCGAATTCAAGATTAATTTCTAATGCTTCAAAAATACGTCTCCTGATTGTTATTTAGGTTATTTCCAAATTAGTTTTATGGTCGTACCGCACTTGCGCTGCTCTGCACGACAGGACGCGACGCGACACAGACGCTTCAAAATATTCTTAATCTGTCTGCATTGGCTAATTCCCGAAACGAAATCCTGTGCTGGTTTCAAGGAGGTTGTTCACTTATAGATAAACATAATGTAAATTTGCATTAAAACTATACGCCAACAATAAACGGTCCGATAGAAAATCGCGGCTGAACGCTAGATAAATGTCTCATCACATGCCTTCTGTGACGTCGACTGTCCACACACACAAACAACCAATCGCAGCACTTGATTTCGATTTGACACAACAATGATTAAAGCTTACGCGGAGCCAAGGATTTATCAAAAAATTAATTAAATTTTTATACCCACATCACATTTAACATTGACGTAATAACAAAATGACCTGTCAAAATTCAAATTTTAAAATATCGCCAAAGAACTGATACAACGACAAGTATGTAACCATCTAATGTGTAAATAGGTTTTATTGTGTACGTTATTGATAAAGCCACAGAATACATAATAGTACTGGAAATCAGAAGTTAAGCTTTATACAATGCGCTCTCAAGCAACGTACGGTTAATCTCATAACACGCTGAGAGCTACACCACTATCTTATAACGCTTCAATTCAACACGGGTGGTCTAGTTAAAATTAATTAAAAAAATGGCATTTCAATGGTCTCACAACATTAAGGTGCATAAAGCTGTTATTTTATGTAAATTTTATTGTTTTAATTTATTAATACGATTTAAAACTATTATAGGACACAGATAGTTTGTTTTGTTCAAACGAAAGATGGAAATATTATTTGTATTTTTTTATCATTTAGATAAATTTATAATAGTAATTAGAATTGCAATATAGGAAAATTCAACGTAATAAATCAATCATTGTATTATTTTTAAAGTTTCAAAAAATATTTTTATTAAAAATTGACATTTAGCCACATAACAAAGTCGCTAAGCAACAACCACAATGATGGTTTTAATTTTTCTCCATTACACCATTTTGGGTAATCTTAGCGCGACCGCATAAAAAATGAAGAACATAGATGAGCTTTACTTCTGTTACTCTATGTTCTGTGACAATAAAAAAAGGGTTTTTACATTATCTAACTTTACAATGGTTACGATATTATGTAGCAGTATATTATATCTCTGATATTAATTAATAAAACAGTAGATCATCAACTTGTCACAACTTTTAAATACATTTTCATTTCGTCTATTGATCATGATGTTTATTTAGCCATTTTAAATCCCCTCCCCTGCTTGGTGATACATAGTAAGGTTTTAGACTAACCACCCCGTAGCCTCAATCCGGAGTAGAAATTACGTACTTTTTCATTGAAAAAATAAAACACACGTGATATCTCACTACACAAAAGTCGCTGACAGCCCAACGGATTAACAAGGTGAAGTGGCACAGTGGGCGGGGCACATAGCACGTAGAACTGACGGCCGATGGGGCAGAAAGGTTCTGGAATGGAGGCCACGTACCGGCAAGCGCAGCGTAGAAAGTCTACCTACAAGGTGGACAGACGACCTGGTAAACGTTGCAGGAAACCGCTGGATGCGGGCCGCTTTCAAACCGGCCAATCTGGAAGTCACTGGGGGAGGCCTATGTTCAGCAGTGGACGTCCTATGGCTGAAATGATGATGATGATGATGTCGTTGGTGGTTGTGATGTGGTCGGTATTACCTACACGGTTGAATTTGACGGAAAAAGTGGTCCGTTTAAATATAATACCTATTTCAGATACAGTAGCGCCCGCCTACGTGTTGTCGTTGTGGTACGTGTGAAACAACCCTATAACAATTATATTATAGATAATAGACGACCTCAGTAGCTGAGTGGCGCTCCCGCCGGATTTAGCGCCGCCATCTCCGAGGTCCCGGTCGGGTCAATGTAGGAGACGATCTTTTCTATATTGTCTCGGGTCTGGGTCGTGTGCACCCAGGGGCGTGCATCCCATATAGGCTATTATGCAGAGCCTACCTTCATAAAAAACCGACAGAACAGCTGACCATAATTATTAATTACGTATTCACGATAAACAATAAATATATTGTAACTAGTTTGTCGTCTACCTGTACTTATTCCTTACTAAAGCGCGCAACTTAGATCGTTACTATGCAATTTAACCAATGTTAGGCTGCCGCGAGATCGCCTACTGTTTCACGCAAACTTACTCAATTTTCACTCACAGCCTACCCCCATCTGAAACCAATGCACGCCCCTGTGTGCACCCACCATGCAACATAATCGGTCTAGCCGTTTAGGAGGAGTTCAGTAACATATTTTCGTATATCTATATATATAAAACAAAGTCGGGTTTGTTACATCATTTATAAGTCAAGAACTTGAGGGATTGGTCTCCGCCCCGAATAGCAGAATAAATAATAAAATATCACAAAATTTTATAAAAAGAATTTTGAGGCGGTACGAAGTTCGCCGGGACAGCTAGTGTAAAGATAAATGAAAAGATAATGCCACTCACTGGTCGCACCCGTAGACCCTGTCGACGAGCCCCATCTTGCACATCTCGAGCTCCTCGTAGACCACGGAGCGGTCCTTCACGCAGCTGCAGCCCTTGGGGTTCTCCGCGAACCAGATCTTGGGCTGAACGTGGGTCTCCCTGAGGGCAGGAATTGATAGTAAAAGTTTTAGTTTAGAATGTTCGCGTGGATTACGGCTCGCACCTATGTTTTTCTCCCTTAGGAGGTGGATTAAAAATAGTTACCTACGTCCTTCCCTACGGTTCAAGTTATATAAGTATCAACATCTCATCAAAATCGATTTAGTGGTTTAGCCGTGAAAACATACAGACAAGTGTTACCTTCGCATTTATAATATTAGTATGGATTCGCATTCACTTATGTGAACAGAGCTGGAGCGATTGGATTGAAATGGAGGATGGGACATGAAAAGGGTTTTGAAATGTGAGTACAAAAACCTTAACCCTTAAATTAAAAGTGAGGCGTATTTATCGAAACAGGTATTTAGAACAGATATTTTAAAGTAACCAGCAATACTTGTTATCTCATACGCTAAATACTTGTTACTGTCGGTAACAGCAGCAACAGTAGTAACAATTGTTCCAACGTAACAATTGTTACTCAAGTAACAGCAGTCCCAGAAGTAACAACTGCTCCAACGAAACAGTTGTTACTGAAGTAACATCAGTCCCAGTTGTTCCACTGGAACAAGTGTTACTCAAGTAACAGCAGTCACAACAGTAACAATTGTTACAGCTGTTACGTCCGAAGAACACATATTTCCACCTACTAAATTAAAATGTATCTAAATGTAGTGTAATTAAAGGCTACTTTCCAACTTCGTAATTTAGAAAGGTGAAGGAACAGATATTTCAAGCTACTAAATTAAAATGAAATATAAAAGCATAAGTGTATTATGCAACTATTGACTTCCTAATTTAGAAAGGTTGTGTATCTGTTATTTTATACGACTAGATTGAAATGTCAAGTTTTATGCATGAGACTTCTAAATCTAGATGCATTAAATATCTGTTGTTTTCTCATTCAGGTTATTTCGTATACACATACCATAATACAGACAGACATTATTTGAGCTCAACATGAGCTTCAAAGACAAAATAGTCAATCTGACAAACGAAAGGTAATTTTGACAATACCTATTCATTACTTTGAAACGCCTTTTATGAGGTTTACGTAAAATAATTTTATGTGAGCGTGTGAAAAGACTAAAGTTATCTGTTATTTTTTTCATTCGGATACACACCAAACCGCACCATAGGATATAGGATATAGATGAGCTCAAAGGAGCTCACAAAAAAAACAGTTAATTCTGTTTTATTTTAAACAAATTTATGATGAATGATATTGGTACCTATTTCTGTTTTATAAATTAACTGATTTATTAAAATCATGCTTCATTCAATTCTGTTTTTTGCCAATTACTTTTGTTTTCTGTATTCTATTCACTGACCTGTTTAAACTAAACAAACCACTTCGAACAAATCGCTCGAATAGTAAACGTTAATTTGTATTACTTTTCAATTGATATAAGTAAAGTGCTTATTTTTTAGAACTCATACTAGGCCTCTATCTAGACTGGCAGTCCCGCCACACATACGAATGACAGCTAATTGTGTGGACCTTTTATAATGTCACAAAGTGAGAGTGCTGAGAACTAATATAATATCGAGTTTTGTCTGTAATCTTTCAGAGTAATTAAACTTGAACTAAAAATTGTTTTATGAAGACAGTCTTGATCTGATTTATGAAACTATGAATATTTATATGACTTGTGATAAAAATTAATATTTTTTTGAGATATTTGTGTTCCGATTTTCCTGTCTCAAGATAAAATGAAAAACAAGTTATTTCAATAGAAAAACATATGAAAAGATATTTTTATGTTGGTTAAGTTTTGTGGAGTATTCTGGTATATTCTGTAAGGCTTGCTATCAAACACTGCAGAAGATAGCTATATTTCAGCCACATTCTTCTTACAGTGAACCAAATATTATGCAATTTTTGCTTGTTATTTTGTAACAGGTATTTGGAACTGTTATTTTTCTGCAATAGTAACAGTGATAACAGATATTGACTTTTACCTAGTATAACCCACCTCTACCTTAAATACATAGTGTTAGCCTTTTGGATACATACAGAACTTAATTTAAGTACTTAATTTGCTTAATACTGAAAGGAATTGAATGAGTGATTGAGTTTTGTATTTACATTACGGAACCAAGAGCTGTATATGTTAATAATAAGATATACATAAACTTACTTGTAGCATTTGTTTCTGTCGTGTCTGAATAGTAAAGGCTGGCATATCTTGAGCACGAAGCTCCAGGTTTCCAGCGACTCTACTGTGCTCTTTGACATGGTGCCTTCCATTGCATCATCCAGATCTTTCTCCACTGACAGTCGGTAGTTGTCCGCCTGTCGGGTGCTTGGCCTAGACCTCTCCTTTGATTTGTAAGCATCATTTGACTTGAAACTATCATTTGACTTGTAACTATCATTTGACTTGTAACTATCATTCGACTTGTAACTATCATTCGTCTTGTAACTTGGTTCAGTTTGCTTGTAACTAGGGTCAGCCGACTTGTAGCTAGATTCCGTCGATTTGTAACCGCTCTCAGTCGATTTATAACCGCTTTCTGTCGACTTGTAACTCTCGGTGGACCTATAACCGTCTGAGTAGTGGCTTTGCTGGCTCGACTGTAAATCTCTCATCCTATCATCCAACTCAGGTGTGACTGATCCCAAACTAGCATCATTTTTGGAGTTATCATCATAATCGTCTTTGGGTGATATGTCATATTCCACTAAACCTTTATCTTGGCTTGTGTCGTCACTCATATTTTCCTGTTTGATCTCGTTGATGACAGACTCCAAGAAATTATCGTCGTTCGCATCTATGACACCTTCCTTACTCAAGTCTTGGTCATAATCATATAATTTCAGATCGACAGGAGATTCAAAGGGATCATCTTTTACAACAGTCACTTTATCAAACTTCACTAAATCTATATCTTCATTAAACATGTCCAAAACGTCGTCTTCGTTCGGGTCTATTTCGTATTTGAACGAATCTATTACTGGTTGAAGTTTTTCTATCTTCACCGGTGCGTTGCTAGGACTTTCAGATAGTCTATCATTATTTTTTAGGGCTACTTTAATCAAATCAGCCGCTTGCCTCGCTTTCCATTGCGAATATTTCGCAGAATCGACTCTGGGGCTCGAACTAGTTTTATCATCGTTATCCAAAGACCAAGTGTCACAGACTAAGTAATCGTTTAGATTTACATCCGATTCATTAGGATTTTTTTGTTCTTTCTTTGGATCGCGTTCTTTGTCTTTTTCTTTTTTATCTTTATCTCTATCCCTATCCCTGCTTTTTTCTTTGTATTTGTCTTTTTTGTCTCTTTCATCTTTCCTGTGATCTGAATATCGCCTGTCATATTTATCACTTTTTCTGGATTTATAACCGGATTCTGATTCTCGTTTGTCTCTTTCTGGTTTGCTCTTGCTCATGGAAGGACCGCGTTCGTCCTCGGCCTTGTCTTTGTCGGACGAGGCTAGTTCATCTTTTTTCCTTTGAAATGGATTGTCGTAATCGGGCAGCAGTTTCTGGTAGTCAAATTTAAACTCTTTGCCAGCAGCTTTCGCCTTTTTCGCTTCTCGTATTAGTTCGTCGACTTTTGATTCATCTGAAATTGATGTTAAGTGTTAAACAAGGGTAACTCAAATATATTTAGCCAACTATACTTTAGTATTACTTGTAAATAGTTAAAATTACTAAATTAATTTTAATTAAACTACCTAATCTTTATAATACAGACTTGAAATTTATGATAAACTTAATTAAAAACTTTTTTTCTTGTTTAAACAATAATTTTCAAGTCACATCATATCACTAAAGCTACCCAATTAACTACGTTTACTAACACTACACGTCTTAAAGTATTATACTTATAACTACTTTTGTACTTAGTTCTTATCTTAAAATATAATACTTATCAATTATGATACAAGTTTAAGTTGTACACTACATTTATTTCAAAATTTATGAACCTTTTTTATATTTATAAACCCCAGTATAGTACGACGACACCAATATAAATATCACAAATTACTCTAAGTTACACACAGCCCTGCATCGTTTTTAAAATATGCGTGTGTTAACATAAGTCACTTTCGGCGATAGAATTTGTACAACGCCAAGTATCAATAGATTTAGTAAGTAAAATGCACATTATCTTAATTGATATATCTCTCGATTCGAAGGCAATTAGTTTTAAAGTTTGAAAATATATCCTTTAAGATCATTAAGTCGTGTGGTCGCACTATACGTACTTCTTCATCAATAACCACCACTCAACTATCTACATCAACACTAAATAGAACTCTTGCATCTCACTCACGCCTCCTCGCGTTGTCTCGCTTCTGTCGCTTGCGCGGATTGGGCGCTAGCGTGCGGTGCACTCGAATCTTGCGCACTTCAAGCCACATTACAACAAGCATTATACTATTTGGGGGGACATACACTACAGTCGCAATGAGGCATATACCTCGGATTCTCGGATTTTGTGCAATACAACAAAGATTAGAGGTACTATTTCCCACGGCTGTAGGGCATGTATCTAAGACTTCATGCCACATGACGACACGTACACTCTTAATGGTCCTTAAAGACGCCCGCTTAAAGCTGTGGAAGGAGAGATATCCCATAGACCCATGCATAGAGCTGTCAGACCGACTCGCTCCAAGACATGACCTACCTTGGGCAACTTGGAAGTCCTTAAATAGACTACGGACCCAAGTAGGCCGAAGCAAGGAGAACATGTACAGCTGGGGCTACAGTTTGGAGCGCGAATGTGTATGTGGTATTTCCCACCAGACAATGGTACATCTTTTGTCATGCCCTGCGTGTCCCTACACCTGCACGCGCGAGGATCTCTACAAGGCCACCAATAGTGCTGTATCGGTGGCTGCGTTTTGGTCCTCACATATATAAAAGCCTGAGCCGACACGCGAAGAAAAAGAATGGTCTTTGTCGGTATGATTGTAGGAGACATACGCCAAAGAAGCAGATATTTAGCATGTATCTAAGAGACTTATAAAGCAAGAACTCCCTCATTTTATAAAACCTGAAATTTTTACAATAATAATAACCTCTGTAATGTACTGCATGTTCCCCTATCTTTCGCAAAAGCATGTAGACAGGTAGAATAAACATCGCTTCAAGTGCACAATGGATGGATACTAGAATGTGATGACTGGCATAGGTACGTGCTGGTAGATAGTATGATCATATGTGAAACAAAAAATACGCTAAGCAAAAAAAGATCAAAACGCAAAAAGTAGTGATTAAAGCATCGAATACACTTTGAAGAACACAAAAAAAGGCCTCTGATTAGCATTAGATTAAGCTCTATAGGAAACACTACCCTGAATTGAAATTCTGAGTTATTTTTGAGTGTAATGTAATCGATGCTTTAGTTGAGCATGCATGATTGCAAAATTATAAAGCCCTATTTATTTCTTAAACTTGCTTTTAGAGGGGTAATTCTACTACATACAACATCATTACGGGACCAACATCGATATCTAAGTAAAGAGGTCGGTTTTTAACCCGTAACAACTGATGGGCTATACTGTAGGTAAGTGAATTTTATTTACTGAGGGTAAGTTTTACTTAGGCTAAGTTCAGATGGTCGCGCGTTGACGCGCGAACATCCTTACGCGCATAAAGAATAAATACATCAGACCGTTCACATGAACGCGCGTCTACGCGCAGCTTCGCGCGATCGTCGCTGCTCCATCGCCGGTATCTTGTGCGCGCGTTTACTCCTTAGCCTATCTGAACTTAGCCTTTACTGAGTACTGAATTTTATTAGTTTTTGTTTTTAATGTTGTTGTATTTACGCAGGAAAATCACCCTTAAAATAAAGTTTACTAATAAAATAGGCCTTGATAAAATAGTATCTTACTATTATAATTAATTTTTACCTTATTTTGTAATGTAAGATAACTTATTTATATTTAAATTATTACTGCTATTACTAGACACGCAAAAATAATACAAACAGAAAAAAACATTAACCTTATAATTTATAAGGATGTAACTGTGCCTCTATAAAAATTCAAAATAAAAGTGAGCTTGTCACCAAAATTTTCGCGCTTGCTATGCTCACCAAAAATTATAAACCAATGGTGTCAATACTACTCCGCCATTATAAAATCATAGTTTTCATTTAGCAAATGGTCTGCGGTTTTTTACCCAGGCGTTTCTGTAAATTATTATGCCTGTTTTAGGGTTGTTGTTGTTGGGTACAAGTGTTTTTCTATGGCTAACCAAAATCCTTGTTTAGGCACTAGTCATAAAAAAAGTCTTTAATTGGCAGAGCTGTTTAAACATTATTCTAGGTAATAGAGAGCTTAGGTCCATTTGCTTAACTTTCTCAAATCTAGAATTAGTTACTCTGCACGAAACATGATATATCGTAAGTATTTTGAAGTTGATAGAGACAAAACCATTTCGGTAAACTTGCGCTTCTTTGGATAAGCGAATTTAATCCGAATCTATCCACTAACGTGGTATAAACAACTTTATATAGGTGTCCGTTTGTGTGACGTTGACAGAGTCAGAAAAATATCGTTATCCCATTCTAAGTAAATCTGGTGGTGGTAGTCTTGACACTTTAGAGTAAGAGAATTGTCACATTAAGCGACTGCTACGCAGCGCTGCATCTACACGGTCAAGTTACCAAGTTTTAATGTAAAGATACTCTAATCTAATGATATATCTAGATTTAAGAACAATGTGCAAGTACACATTAACACTGTATAGGGCACTTTCTACTTGGACACCATATTTTGAACCTTACTCAATTAAGCATAAGATCTTACACAAGTAAAAAAATAAACATGTGTTTTAAGGGTTAATTGGTTATTTAACAGCGGTCGGCAACTTTTTGCGGCCACATTGCGATAAAATGATATACAGGCGGGCCCACACAAAAGCGTTCACAAAATGACATATATTTTTTGGCTCCACTTCTACCCTGATCTGCAAGTAAATTTTGAAAAACGCGTCGTGAAAGTTAAATTAGTTTTAACAAGAGAACCAAGAACATACATTGTGAACAAAACGTGGACAAAATATTTCAGGAGCATCGCGTCGTTAAATGTATAGTAGATTCCATGCAACAAAAAACAGACCGCGAGCGAAGCAAGCGCAAAAAAATTGTGATTGCGAATTTTTCTGTTTACTTATTTTTATTTTGGGGCAAGCAAATAAAACTATGTTATATGGTATTTTTTCAACTACCCTTATTTCACGCCACGCGGGCCTCGGGTTGCCGACCGCGGGGTAACACCAACAAACGAAAATATCTTACCCAAAAACGTCTTGATTGGGGGCATAGCCTTAGTAGGCATGGCCTTCTCACTGGTAGGGCTAGGGCAAATGAGCCCCAACGGGATCCCCAGTTCGACCAGCTCCATCTTGCGCTTCATGTCCTCGATCTCGGAGAGGGTCCGCCTCTGCAACTCTGTGTATGAGTCTGCAAATTCACGGGGTAAGAAGATATCTAGTACGAATTTAAACATTTTGTGCAGTATAAAGGTATAGTAAGTAAGCATTTTTACATTATAAAATATACTTTTATATGTCACATTTTTGAGTTTCCCAAGGATAAGTTGAAACGTGTTGTCCCGTTTCCGTGACTAACTAAATATCACGCGAACAGAGACGTGGGCAAAAGGTACACATAATATAATAGACTAAGAGTTGGCAGCGAAAATTTCACATGATTTCATAACAAATTAAAAGTCTAGTATGTTTATGGTCTGGCACCGGAGACCAGTCACATATTGGGAGAATGTTGAAATGAAGGGAAGGTTGAATATGTATAATTAACATAAGTTACCAGTTCCAGTAACTGTGATAGAGATATCATTAATCATCATTTCAGCCTTAGGACGTCCACTGGAATAGGAATGAAATTCATTGGGCAAGTATTGGCAATCCCCCGATTGCCAATACTCGCCACGCTTGTCAGACGGATTGGCGAGCGCAGTTTTTTATAAGATTTCGCACGCAGACGCTGCTGCCCGTCTCGTACTACAGGAATTAGTCACCTCTTACGACACGCCTCCTGTTGGCAGCGGGGAAGTGTATTCTTTACGGCCGTAACCACACGGCCGCGATTACATAAAATAAAATAGGAACTCGCTTATTTTCAGAATTTTATTTGTGTAAATTAATAATTATGAAAGTAAGCCCTTTCCTTGCGAAGTTTATTATTTATATTTAGGGTGTTTTTTTTTCAAAAATCACAAATCAGGTCTTAATTTTAATACTATCTTTAAACTCAAATTTTTGTCTAGATATGTGAAGACATTTAATTTATTACAAACTCATACGAGATTTTCGCTGTCAGCTGTCTGTCTATAAGACAAATAACCTTGAAAGTTCCTCTTACTAGCTCCAGGTTTGGGTGGCTTCGGCAACTTCTTTTGATCCGGCTCCACGTCCGGCTTTGGGGTAGTCCGGACACTTGCCAGCTTCCCAATTAATACAGTTGTGCCTGTGAAACACAAAGTTATTCATATACAGGATGACTGGTGATTCGATCTATTCCCGTTAAGAGGATATAGGTGGGACTATTTCCAACTAATTTTATCCTGCCATAAAAAATACCTTTTATAACCTTTTCTCAAAAAAAAATTTATCTATTTGACATTAAATAGGGAAAATTAAACAATGTGGAGATAGTTTTATGTGGTATGCTGTTTTTTTTTTTTTAATTATCTTATTTAATTTACACCCTGTAGATATGGTCTAAACTTTAATGGAATGATGTTTTTCTGATTGTCATAATAATGGTTTAAAACTGTCCAGTTCATTCCTATAAAAAAAGACAGTTGGTTTTATTGAGTGCAGAGGCGTCTTTACCTATGGTGCAGGGTGCGCGTTGCACACGGGCACAGCGGGCTGGCTACTTAGTACCCATTCCATTTTGACCACGCGCGTACTAGGAGGCGCGATGTTTGCACACGGGCGCTACATGGGCTAGAGACGCCTCTGATTGAGTGACATAATAGTTATAACTGCCTTTTACACTATCCTAAGATATAGCCACAGTCCTAAATTGCAAGAGGAAAGACAATGCTTAAAGTGCATAATGTTGTTGTTTTATGATAAGTAAGTAAGTACCTTGGTCTATAATTTACCAGAGAGCATGAAACAAAACAACTTTGTTAACACAGAATAAAAATATGCAAAAACATTATTACAACACTAACAGTAAAAACTCTATTTTAAATTAGTCTATGCTTTGTCCATATTCAATACATACTTCCTGTGTTGACAGGTTTAGGCACCGAGATGGGTGTAATAGGTGTTTTCTTCTGAATGGAGAATGCCCGAAGCCGCTTCTTCGCATTTTCTATACCCTTCTTAGACATTTTTACTATTCTGGGAACTGTGATTGAAGACTGTAAAGATAATACATGTGATATTAAATTTAAATTAATTATTAATTCATAATATTAAATCAAATTCATAACATAATGCCTGAACTAGAATTTTCAAGTGCTATAAATGTATGTTCCTGATAATATTGTTATTGTTTCTGATTTCTGTTACACAAGTACTTTAGCTACTTACCTATAAATAGTAATTATGTTTACAAAAAAGTAATACAGACCTGTGCGAGTAGAGCAGTATTTTACTTAATTAATAGTAATTTCATAAGGTAAAATTTTTAATTGTTCAATGATGGTTTTACTACAAAGCATTGCAATTTGCAATACCTTACAATTGAAACTGGGTGCAAGTTTCGATTGTATAGGATTGCAAGGTAACAGTGTAGCTACCAATCTGTTTTTTAAATTTTTACATCGATCATTAATTGCAAAAAAACACTCACATTATCGCGCTCTGTGCCTGTGGTTCCCGGCGCGACAAAATCGTCAGAGTCAAGGGAATCTCCCTGACCCGACGAGCTTGGCCTGCCAGAGTCCATTTTACTAATATGTTATAGTTAATAATTTCGTATCCTCCACATTTTAGCGACAATTTACGCAAACAAAATGCAATTTATCGACATTTTATGAATTACTTTGTTGTCAATTTGACATTTTACAAAATGAAAGATCACATCGCTTATTTTAACGACTGACTGTCAGAGAATTAACGAAAAACTTTTCTTTGTCTATGGTTGTTAGAATAGAATTGGCTTGAAAATATGAGCCCAGAGTCGTAAAACTAAAAATTAAAAAAGCTTCTACTCTCTTTCTCTGTCTTTCATTTTTATTTCTTTCTTTGTTTAACACATTGGTTCGTCTCTGTCTATTTCTACGAGAGTCTTCGAGATTGATCGATTGGTCCAAGCTAGAATGTTCTCGGTTGGCGTTCCCGAACTTTACAGAAAACACTCGGCTCTGATTGGCCGGTTGGTTTGGGTATATAAGCCGATGGAAGGGCGCGAGAATTCAGTATTATTTTGTGAACACAACACAACTTAAAGCGAGCGAAGCGAAAGGAAGGAGAGTGGTAATCCACTGTACTACGAAAGCAAGTTCAAAGTGAAATTTATTGTTGACAAGAGGAATTTATCGAAAATCAAGAAAAATGCCAGCTGTTGGAATTGATCTCGGAACTACCTACTCGTGTGTCGGTATTTGGCAGCACGGAAATGTGGAGATTATCGCCAACGACCAAGGAAACAGGACGACGCCTTCGTACGTTGCGTTTACCGATACAGAGCGACTAATCGGCGATGCTGCGAAGAACCAGGTAGCCCTGAACCCTAACAACACCGTCTTCGACGCGAAACGTCTCATCGGCCGAAAGTTTGACGATCCCAAGATTCAGGCAGACATGAAACACTGGCCCTTCAAGGTGATAAACGACTGTAGTAAGCCCAAGATTCAAGTCGAATACAAAGGTGAAACGAAGCGGTTCGCGCCTGAAGAGATCAGCAGTATGGTTCTGACAAAAATGAAAGAAACGGCGGAGGCGTATCTCGGCTCGACAGTCCGGGACGCAGTCATTACAGTACCAGCGTACTTCAACGACGCCCAAAGGCAAGCTACTAAGGATGCGGGAGCCATCGCCGGGCTTAACGTATTGCGAATTATCAACGAGCCGACCGCCGCTGCATTAGCATACGGTCTCGACAAGAACTTGAAAGGCGAACGCAACGTGCTAATCTTTGACCTCGGCGGTGGAACATTCGACGTTTCCATTCTTACCATCGACGAAGGTTCGTTATTTGAAGTTAGGGCGACCGCCGGCGACACGCATCTCGGCGGTGAAGACTTCGACAACAGGCTAGTAAACCATTTAGCTGAAGAATTCAAGCGCAAGTACAAAAAAGATCTGAGAAGTAACCCGCGGGCGTTGCGGCGACTGCGTACCGCGGCAGAGCGCGCCAAGCGAACTTTGTCGTCGAGCACGGAAGCCACGGTCGAAATTGACGCCTTGTACGAAGGAATCGACTTCTACACGCGAGTCTCCCGCGCGCGTTTCGAAGAACTATGCTCAGACTTGTTCCGATCGACACTAGAACCCGTCGAGAAAGCCCTGCGCGATGCGAAGATGGACAAAAGTCAAATACACGACGTAGTACTCGTTGGAGGGTCTACACGCATTCCGAAAATCCAAAATCTATTGCAGGGACTCTTCTGCGGCAAGAAACTAAACTTGTCTATCAACCCAGACGAGGCAGTCGCATACGGAGCAGCAGTACAAGCGGCCATCTTGAGCGGTACCAACGACACTCGTATCCAAGACGTTCTTTTAGTCGACGTGGCGCCCCTATCGCTCGGCATCGAAACGGCCGGCGGCGTGATGACGAAGATTATCGAACGCAACTCTAAGATCCCCTGCCGCCAGGCGCAGACCTTTACGACGTATTCTGACAACCAGCCAGCCGTGACCATTCAAGTTTACGAGGGCGAGCGAGCGATGACGAAGGACAACAACTTGCTGGGCACGTTCAACTTGACTGGGATCCCGCCGGCGCCGCGCGGCGTACCTAAGATCGATGTTACTTTCGACTTAGACGCGAATGGCATTCTGAACGTGTCGGCGAAGGAAAACAGCACTGGGCGAAGCGAGAAGATTGTTATCAAAAATGATAGGGGAAGGTTGTCGCAAGCGGAGATTGACAGAATGCTCGCGGACGCGGAGAAATACAAAGAGGAGGATGAGCGTCAGCGGGAGCGAGTGGCTGCGCGGAATAAGTTGGAAGCCTACGTCTTTGGAGTCAGGCAAGCGTTGGACGAAGCGGGCGACAAACTCAGCGAGCAAGATAAAGACACGGGCCGTCGGGAATGCGAAGAAACACTGCGCTGGCTGGACAATAACGCGTTGGCCGAGCGTGAAGAGTACGAACATAGACTAAAGGAGGTCCAAAACGTGTGCCAGCCTCTAATGACCAAGATGCATGGCGGCGGGCAAGGAGAAGGTGGCATGCCTAGAGGAATGGGTGGTGGTAACCCAGGAGGAATGGGCGGTGGCATGCCAAGAGGAATGCCTGGTGGCATGGGTGGTGGTAACCCAGGAGGAATGGGCGGTGGTATGCCAAGAGGAATGCCTGGTGGCATGCCAGGAGGCATAGGCGCAGGAATGCCCGGTGGAATGCCATTTGGCGGCATGGGCGGAGGAATGCCAGGTGGTATGCAATTTGGTGGCATGGGCGCAGGAATGCCTGGTGGAATGCAATTTGGTGGCATGGGCGCAGGAATGCCAGGCGGCAAGGGAGGCATGCCCGGGTACCAACACAATGGAGGACACGACGGCCCCACCATCGAAGAAATGGACTAAAAGCTACGAAGTTCAAAGACTCCATAGAATCTAGTCCCCTTAGTTTGTTCCTCAATTTAATAAGACTGATTGTTAATATTATTTTTATTGTAAGTTAGCTAACCTGTAGTCATCTGTTAAACTAATAAATAAAACTAGCTATTTCAAATTAACTTATCTTTTATTTACATAATCCTAAATTTTATCTACCCAATAAATTACATGTTTTCAATCCAACAACTCTGTTTGTACATAGTAGGTAGGTACACTATTAAATTTATCTTTACATTTGCATGTATTCCAATTATTCCAGATATCTCAAAAGAGCTAGCACGAATAAATAAAGTCGAGCATCATATATTTTTGTCTTACCTACTCATACCTGTGTATATTACGACTTGTTCAACAAAATCACTTTATTCGTGCCACCTCTCGGAAACGATTACTTACATTTACAAATAAATATACATACTTACCTACACAAATATCATACGCTCAAAACACTAAGTCCGAAGCTATCTTCGGATTACAACAAAATAAATCTTCATACATTCAAAAAAAGATAATACAAAACCGTGACTCCGTGGGTACGTGCAAAAAACTATGCCAATGAGTCGAGATCTAGTATGCAAGACCTACTTATTAATATAAATAGAACGACATGTCGACAAAGAACATTTGAGACAGGGTTCTTTAACTAAGGGTTCCAACACATAAACAAATGGGGAACATTAAAATCTGACAAAATCTGTATGGTATCTCCCCGGTTTGTACCTATTGGAATGAAGTCGATAAAGCTTGAAGACATTTAGTTACCTACTCTGGTCAATAGTGATACTTTTTATTAAACACTAGCTCTCCCGGCGAACTTCGTACTGCCTCTTATAGTTTTTTTGTGATTTTTTAAAATGTTTAATAGTTATTTTGCTATTCCAAGAGACAACTTCAACAAATCAAACCCGACTTTGTTTTTTATATTTAGGGTGTTGGATAAATCGTATAACAAGCCGAAACTAGCCTATTAACATGTACTATGGTGAAGTCAGAAATTTGATATCACCATTTTTTTTTCATACAAAATTTAATTTTTAAAATCTGATTTGTATGTTTTTTTTAATGATGATATACCATTTACATTACACCCTGTATAGATGGCGGAAAAGTTTATCAAACAAATCATAATATGACATTTCCACTCTATAGGGTATGTGCCAAAGTATGTGCTCCACGCATGTTACAAATGATTCATTCTCCCAAGCCCTAAGTCCGATCGAAAGAAAACATCTGATGGCAGTTGTTATACACTATCTGTCCATTATTAGGAATAGACTAGATTGTCCCACAGTGTTAGAAAGAGTTAGACTGCTGGTACCTAGGTATTTGCAGCGCGACGAGTGGGGTACGGTAGCACCGCGACGCAGGCCGCGCCTGCTGGCCCGGCCCAGAGCCCGCACTGAGCGCGCTGCACTGGCGCCGACTAACCACGCATTAGCTCTGATAGGCGATATACTCGCTCGGCACGATGATATTGACTTGTATCATGACAGCTGGGGGGGTTTAATTAATAAATTCCGTACAATTTTAGATAATCAAGTGATATGCAATAATTGGACTGTATAATAATATCAATTGACTATGTTTTGTATTTTTTGTTCTAATTCAGTTTTTATTTTTTTATTTGACCTTTGTTGACATTGATTATTTTTATTTTTATTTTATTCTATTTGACATTATGAATCCTATCAATTGACGTTTCTGACATTTTGTTTTATATTTTATTATGAAGTGACATTGTATTATGTATGTATTAAATTGTTTAACTTGTGTGCGCTTTGGACTATACCGTAAGCACACTTGACAGTGATTGAATAAATAATAAATAAATCTTGAGTATAGCTTTTAACAAGTTATTTACTAATACATATTTAGATTAAATATTTATTCAGGGTATTTGTACACAGTCTTGGGTTCGCCCGCCATCTCGATCATGAGCTCGGTGAGGTCGTCGCTGAGCCGGACGTGCATCACGGGTTGCTCGAATTCCGTTCCTGAAACGAGCAAAACATAATAAATTGCACGAAATAGCTTAGACCAGCTTAGTATTTAATAATATATTAATAATATATATATATATATTAATAATAATATAATAGTAATATTTTTTATGAAGTTAGTGTCATCTATAAATAAATCAATAAGTATTTGACATTGGTATTCAATTCATCATCATCATAAAATATAAGCCTAAGTCCACTGCTAGTAAGCCTTCCCCAAATAGCGCCACAGAGCACGATCTCCCGCTTTTTTTATCCAGCCACTGCCTTCATATGGTCGTCGGTCCATCGAGCTGGGGGGCGTCCTACACTACCTTTGCCAAGGCGCGGTCTCCACTCGAGAACCCGTTTACTCCACCTTTCATCGATTCTGCGACAGGTGTGGCCGGCCCACTACCATTAGGTATTATTTAATTTGAATATTTGCATGCCACGTAAAGGTAAAACGTGAGTACTATATTATGTTATTACGTCTTAATGTTAACTAACTAACCCCAGCGTAACACCATGTTTTCAGCAAGTGGTAAATAAGACTACCTGCGTAGCCAAGAGGCGACTTGGCGGCGCCATCTCTGTAGTCCCGGGTTCGATTCACGGTCGGTCAATTTAGAAACATAACTTTTTTTATATTGTCTCGAGTTTAGGTGTTATGGAACGGTCGTTATATCTGATTTCTGTAACACAAGTGCTTTGGCTACTTACAATAGGATCAGAGCAATGTATGTTGTGTTATTCAATATTTATTTGTTTATTTATGTGAGTATTAGAGATGGGCCGAGTACTCGGTTAATACTCGGTACTCTGCGTACTCTGCGGATTTTTTTACACTCGTACTCGGCTGAATAACTCGATTATAACGCCGAGTATACTCGGTTTAAGTAAAACAATATATTTTGGTAGATATAATTAAAACAACAGGGTTATTCTTTTGTGTGTTTTATTTTAACATGGTTTAACATTGCCGTCGTAGAAGCCTTTCGTCCAACACTACTATGTGAAATCAGAGAATTGCTTAAGGTACATTTCACTTTGGTTTTGTCTTCTTCAATCTCGTCGTAAAATGTCCAAATTCGTCATCTTTTACGAGAACTCATTATGTCAACATTCACCAGGTACTACACACCACACACAATCTTGTGCTTGTTTACGTACCCGAAACAGGAATTTGAATGAACCGAGTTATTGGCCGAGTACTCGGTTGGAAAAAAAATAAACCGGTACTCTTTACTCGGCAAAAGTGCTACTCGGCGCATCTCTAGTAAGTATGTTTGTCCGACACCTAGTCGCCATAGAACAAGTTTTGCTATATTCGGGGCTAGATAATTCGAGTGTTTATTGGTTCAATTTATTTTAATTATTAATTTGGGGTCGTCCACATATTACGTCACGGACATGGGGGGGGGGGGGGCTTATGCCAAACAACGTTTATGTTAGCGCTTTGTCCAAGTCTATAATAACTTTTCGTGGCTTGCCGCAGAGAAAATCATGGTCAAACATACCCCACATTTGACTACGATTCTAGAGGAGGCAAGCCAATAGTTATGTTGGATGACATTTGGAACGATTGCTATCAGACATCCGTTAATACGGTTTAAGAACTTTATTTTCTCAAAAAAGACTACCTATATTCATTCACTCACTTGAGAAAAAGCAGACTTGTTTTGTGAATACTAACACTTACAGTCCGTTTTTCTTAGCTTGTGTAAACAATCTTGACATTTTATTTAACGAAATTATTTCTTTAAAAATAATAAAGACACAAAAATAATAACCTACTATTGTAATTAATCATTTTAACATAAACTCCAATTCATTCAACAGTTCTTTCATTTTATACAATGATATTATTCATTATTTTTGTAAAAAGACATGCCAAGATTGTTTACTTTATTCGTCAAATAAAGAATTTACATTTTCATATTAAAAAATATTTACCAAAACACAAGCCAATTAACTTAGCACACCTAAAAAGCAACACATAATATTCTTATCGGATTTTGAAGGTACATCAAAAATACCGCACCACAATGTAGTGCGCGTCGTGCAGTATGGTGAATATTCTACCAAATATGACTTAATGAGGTGGTTATTATTCATAATTACTACGTATTTTGATTAGTGTACAATTAACGTAAATTCTGGTTTCAGGTTTGACTCTCGTTATTAGTAAAAAACGGAAAAAAAATGAATTTCACGGACTGCCTTGAATGAATGTCTCCCTTAAAAGAGTTTTAGTAATACAAACATTTACCAGAATTAAATTTTAACGTTAAACTTCGATTAACAGTTTTGTTAAAATGTATTATTAATGTATTTTATTTTTCGTAAGGTTGCATGCAGGAAGCCGCTGGATGCAGGCCGGCAGAAAGTCATTCAAGTCAAAGTAAAACAAAGAAGCCTTTGTTCAGCAGTGGACATCCTGTGGCTGAAATAATGATGATGATGTTGATGAAAATGTATAGAATTGTATTCTGTAGTTGTGCCTTTAAATAAATGTAATAAATAGGGTCCCGTTGGCGAAAGAGTAAACTGTAATACTCACCGATAGTAGGCACCGCGACGGGCGCTTCGCTCTTGACGTCGCACATGTCGTTGACGTCGGCGAAGGCGACCTCGGGCGCGACCACTTGCGCGTCTGCTCGACACTTTTTGACAGATTTCGCTGTCAATGTCAAATAAAGTAATGTCAAACATAGTAAGCTTTATATTATTGCACAGGTGAGTACAATTGGCGGACTTAATGCTATACAACATTCTCTATCAGTCAACTTTGAGGTAATGCAGATAATGAAATTTGTGGCGAGCATACCGGACTTGGTGTCGCTATCTTTGAGGTCCCGGGTTCAATTCTCCGTCGGTCAATGTAGAAAAAATACTACTTTTCTATATGGCCTCGGGTCTGGGTGTTGTGGTACCATCGTTGTTTCTGATTTCGGTAACACAAGTGCTTTGGCTACTTACTATAGGATCAGAGCAATAAATAGTGATACTGTCCAATATTTAAAAAAATTGTTGCCAAATGTAAGAAAGCAAATGAGTTTAATAATACAAACAACCTTTTCTATGGAGTTAATATTGAAATTGCGATATTTATTGTGTCTCCATACACGCTAACGTTTAACTTAAAAGATAATGTATGAAGCAGCTTGTTTCATAGTTTTGATGTTAGTTGAAAGTTGTTAACATTTATTTTTACACATATTCTTCCATTCTGGCCCAACTATAAAACTTAGTCAATACCAACCCAAATCCACTCCGCTTCTTTTCTTTGCCAATGCCTGTCCCTTTTCTTTCTTCTTCCTTCTCCTTTCCGCGCTCTTCAGGGCCATGACTCTTGCGATCTCCTCGCGTATCGAGACCTTAACGTCTTCTGATAGGTCGACACCGCTGTCTTGGTTCCGCGCGTACTTCTTGATTGGCTCATCATCGTCACTGTCATCTAAGAAATAACTAGACAAAATAATTTTAAACCACACTCACGGTGCCACTAGGACAACCATTTAAAGTTTCTAGAGACCTATGGAAAAAGCTGTGCTCGGGATTTTCATCATCATCATCATTTCAGCCATAGGACGTCCACTGCTGAACATAGGCCTCCCCCAGTGACTTCCAGATTGGCCGGTTGAAAGCGGCTCGCATCCAGCGGCTTCCTGCAACCTTTACCAGGTCGTCTGTCCACCTTGTAGGTGGACGTCCTACCGGCAAGCTCGGGATTTTACCGACAAGAAACTAATAAATAAATTATTCGATACAGCCCAAAGATAAGCAAACTCAACTCCTTAATAAAGAAAAATAAAAAATAAACTGAAGTGGCAGTGGGCTGGTCACATTTGCCGTTAACCAATGGGGTAGCTTAGACATGTTCGTGAGTGGAGACCGCGACTTGACAACGCATTAGAGGGCGCTATATAAATATTGATATACCTATATGATTTGTTGAATTTTTATCGAAACAGCGATCATAGCATGTGACGTCATATTTTTACAGTTGATTTCGGTCGATAAATCGGTATATCATATCATGTTTTGGTGGTCATGCTATGGGGGCTGGAATTTGATTATTTAGCCAGTTACAAGTAACGTTAGTAAGTGTGTTAAAAACTGGAGTAATTTCCTGGCAAGAAAAATAAAGAATTGGCGGCAAAATAGGTAGGCACAGGTAGCAATTTCCAAAAGTATACATTCACATACCGGCCTGGCTGGAGTCGCTGTCCCGGCAGTCAGGGTGGACGTGCTCCGCTTTAAAAAAGGCCAGCCACTTTTTGATTAGTTGATCGGCTATTGTCTGGAAGCATTGTAATAGCATTTTAATATTGAGTATTTACAATAACAAAGAGCGTTCCCTTTCGCCTGGTTATCTACATCAAAAATAAATTTAAATAAAAATATAAATTCACAAAAAAAAAACAAAAAAAAAACGAAAAAAATACATCTAAAAGCCTGTTTAAAACCAAACTCGTCACGCGAAATAGTAACTAGCGTAATTACAATGCGCAAACTGGCAACGTCGCATTTATATCTTGCTCGCACGGTGAAAAAGGGTTGGATGTTCTTAATTTCTTTAGAATTAAAAACATTTTTATTTTAAATGGGAATATATTTTGTAGTATGTATGGACGCTATAGTATAACAGGTTAACGGGCACGCCTTTTGTTAGTTAACATACTGTATAGACCCTAATATGATAATTTACGAGTAAGTATTGTTTCTAATCTGATGCTCCTAGGGAAAAAAAAGGTTTTCTAGTGGCGTCTGGCGACAACAAATTGGAAGCCGCAGTGTGGGTGCAAATTGGAGGCCTGACCCAGCGCAGTTTTATTTTATTTTATTTTATTTTATTTATTCATAGCACACAAAACAGATTACAATCAAAGTGAATATCTTATATCATGCATATAGTACAGATCTAGATCATAATCCAAAAATATGTATGCCTAGAAGCTTACAGTTTGATTTTATATATTTATGCGCTAAAGAGCGCTACACATAAGAAACAATGCCAAACTTAGAAAAAAAAATACACAAGTTAAAATTTTAAAAAAAATATTGTTGGGAATTATTGCGAAATCCAGGAAAACAAAATAAGAGAACTAATTAATTAATTAGATACTTACTTATAAATATATCTTACTTAAATGTGTTTAATTGTCTCCGAAACTGAGGCAGCGTGAGATGGAATATATCCATTTCTCTGTTTATTGCTAGAATTTCATTGTATTGGCGGCACATCCGGACTATAGGGTTGTAGTAAGAGGTGGTTTTAGAGAAGACTTCAAGAGAGAAAATTTTATAATTACGATTGCGGACTCTAAATCTGGTGTTGAAATTCAGCAAAGAAAGAAGATTAGAGGAGTCCATCTGATGGTGCAGTATTTTATAGAGCAAGACAAGGTCAATTAACTGTCGGCGCAGGTATAGAGGAGGAGTTATGACCTACTTAGTCAAGGTTGTAGGATGCTGCTTGCTATGGCGTTTTTAGGGAGGCCAATGTCAAGCAGCGGACTTCCAAAGGCTGAAGACGAGGATGATATAATGAAAAAAAGGTACGAAAATTCAACACTCAGCACGGATCTTGAGCGCGTCGGGAAAGAGTGGGGATTGCTTTGGGCATCTTACGAGACGATTATTGTATCAGAGACATGTGTGAGTGGGGCAAGCAACCCATCACGGCCAGCGGTGCAGGCGAGTCGCGCGACTAGCCAACCACGTAGTCTTAATGGTCTTCAGAGCATCTTTTGCTCAGTACTAAAGATCCGTGCTGCTAGTTGTATATACAGGATGCACAAATAAATAGGATACTGCTTGAAACTACATGATCAGCTGCTCATACAGGGTAACATTGCAAAGGGGTGCCAAATCAATAGGAGTGGCTCAGAATCAGTGACTTAATCAAACTATTCAAAGAACAAGTTTATTTTTTTCACATTTAATTATTCCTATCCGCTGTTAAAAATCGTATGCGTGTATAATTTTACTCATTTATGAAAAAAATACACCGTATGTGCACTGCGTAAGGTCTTTGTAGGCTCGCCGTACCTACACCTCTGATGAATGATCGTGCGGCTTTCGTAATCTCTCTATTGACTTTATTTTCGGATATTTTATAAGAGCAACATTGAAATCGTAAAATATTTTTTAGTTTTTTCATACAGAACACATACAAACTAGTGAGTAAGTAATGAAACACGGGTATATTTGGTGACTGTCACACAGACGTTTTCTATATTGAAGTGTAGTATGTATATAACTAATTAAGAGACAGAAACTTAAAAATTCCAATTTCGATGTAGCTAGTATAGTAAAAGTTTTTATATATGAGCAGCTGATCACGTGGTTTGAAGGAGTGTCCTATTTTGTACACATCCTGTATATACAACTAGCGGCATGGATCTTGAGCGCTAAGCAAAAGATGCTCGGAAGACATAGAAATAATTCTTCTTACAAACTTCAACGGCCTTGGTATTCTCAGCATGTAGTGATAGGAGTGCGTCTCCAGAGACTCGCATTTAGGGCAGAGATCGTAGTCGTCGCACGACACACACTTGTACCGGAACCCACGGATCGGTTTCTGGCAGCTGTTGCATACAATATCATTGTGGTGTAGTGGTTCTGGGTCATTCTCTTCCACTGAAATAATTTTGGGTCAGTAGAAAAAAAAACAGCTGTTAAATTGAAAACAAAGTATATCATTTACATTTTGTCAAAGAGTATGTGGTGTTTGTATTTATTTTCCCTGTTGATTAGCATATGTTTTATTGGTGTACACCAAAATAATTTAATTTTAAATCTCATATTCTAGCGGTTTAGGCTGTATGTTATCTGACTAGTAATTTAGTATACATACAATTTAACATGCGATAAAAACACCTCTCGTAAAGTTAAATAAACTATTATTTATAAACTGTATATAAATATATTATATTTAAGAAATGTAATAAGTATAAAAATGTTTACAAGAATTTTCGTAACCAAGGAATAATTAGGCCTTTGTGTCCCACAAAAAAAAATCTCCATTGTTTTCCATTGTTTTTCCAGTCTGCCACGTGTAAGCGGAACGCGAAGGGTTTATAAGGTGAGACCGTGTAGCGGAGCGTAGCGTGTCATTCCAGTTCTGCAGGCTAGACCTTTTTTAGTTTAGTAGTCAGTATGTCATGGTACTACATTGGTGAGCGTGCATGCCAGCTCTGCCAATAATGAACACTGGTGCAAGTGTGTGTATAATTAATATTAGCTCTCAACTACAATTAAAACTGAAATTTGTTTGTAAGTATCTAGGACTGTATACAAATACTAGGAAGGAAGTAGAAGAAATTCACTATTAACTCAATTAATTACCTCCTTCAGGCGGCAAGCACAAAGTGGGCACTGCATCGGGACAGAGATTGATTGACTGCGCCTTTATACTGTGCGGGGCGAAGTGGCGGGAGCAGACTCGGTAACCACTCTTCAGCTCTCCCTTGTCTATGAGGTCATCGCGTCCAACCAATTTCAACCATTGCTCCTGGCTAGTTAGAAATATAATCGGTTATTATAGACTATAAATAAACCATTTTGTTTACATTGTTTTCTTTGTTTACATTATGGAACTAAAAATAATACTTAGCTTAAAGGTTAACATTTTCTGACATGTCTTTGTAGTAGCAAGTTGTAGTCTGTCTCGATATTTTATATTTTATTGGAATAAGAAATATATAGCTAACAGTAAGAGACGTTTTCCCAAAGGGCTGATATTTAGATATTTCGGAATAGATATTTAATTCTCAATTCTGTTATTCATTACAATGTTGAAGTTTAGTGTTAGAATAAACCACTAGTTTCCCGAAGAATAGCTTGATTAGGAGAAAAATATACACTTAAAATTTTCTAAAATACGATTTGAACAACTAGTGGAAGAAAATTTACGTTATTGTTACTTTACTACACAAGTCTGTAGAGATGCTTACCGGTGTCTTTCTTTTGGGAAGGTGTAATAGTTCAAGTGATTGTTTAGCCGACTGTTCCGATTACAGCCATGCACACAACAATAATTAACCATTTTAAGATAAAAATCACACACAACACCACACAAAATGAGGAAGAACAGTTTTTGTTTATTATTTTGTAATTTGTTGTTGTTTGAAAATTAGAACTCTCCTCTGTGTTCTAAATTGAGTTGAGATCGATTTTAGCGAGCACACTTTCGGCTAATGATATAGAAATATCAATTTAGATCAAGTTTGAGAACGAGTAAAATAAATTTTGGCTTGAATCGGACTTTTGTTAATGACACTAGTGGTGTGAGTGTCAGAGTGACAGTAAAATGACAGAGAGACCATAGACTATACAGTTAGTTTTTTTTATACAGAAGGCGGAACTGGGGTGAGGATAAACGGTACAATGGCCATGTTTTTAAAAAAAAGAACAAATTCAATATGATTTTCGTTAGGAAGGAAGAGATTATCATAAAAATAAATATTGGCTACTATATTGGCACACGCACATACCAGAGGAACCGGCGTTGAAACAAGCTGTGCCACCATTGCTGTACCCTGTGGACTGAGCCTGTAGCCTGTACAGTAGCAGCCTAGCAAGCAGCAGACCACCGTCTGTACAGGACTGAGCTGAGCTACTGAATAATAACATTATTATAATTTGTTGTTTTCTATCGGGAAAAAATATATTAACTAAACATTCAATAAGACAGAATGCTATAATATTCAGTTAGCCTAGCATGCTAGCATTAAACCCTTGATTACCCTTGAAACGAGTGACGTCACTACCCATTTAAAAATCGTACAAAAGGCTTGATGCCATGCATGTAGCATTCTCTGCCAGTCGACCATTAGGCTAAACAAATATACGTTATTTATAATTTTGTTTAAATAAAATTTATAACTTATTAAAAATAAGAAACTAAAAATATTGATTTTTGTTTTTAGGTAAAATCCATTTTATTAACAGAAAAATTACATTGCAAAGGGGTGCCAAATCTTTAGGAGTGGCTCAGAATCAGTAATTTAATCGAACTATGCAGCGAACAAAATATTTTCGTAATCTCTTTAATGACTTTATTTTCTTATTTTTATTTTAAAGTAAGTTTTTTTTTCGTAAATACGATTATTAAAAGTAATAACGGTTCTTTAAATTGTTCCCTAGATCTTATTTTTAAATTTGGCACCCCTTTGTATAACCCATACAACCCTGCATGTATTAAGTATCATGTTTAAAGATAGGCCCGAATATAAGCCAAAAAAAAACAACGTGTAAAAGACACGTCCCAATTATTATTTTTTGCTACTACCAATGCTTCGGGACAATATTGTATTTGGCTTTTTTTTTTACAAAAGGAAAAGGCACATTTAAATCTAACAACTGATTCGAGTGCTTTTACGGTAGTATCTACTTAAGTACTTATATTGATGAATCGAGCCGTGCTTGCGTAAGTTAGGAAAAAATGTGTTCAAAGGCTTGAATCGTTTATTTCATTTTAATGAAGACAACAATCTTACAATTAAAAATATGCAGTCTCAAGTGAAAAATCGCCCATCTGGCTTCCAAATGTATACTATGATCTGGCTGGAGTGCACGTTTGTGTGAGTGAAGTCCATAGTTCGATTTCAGAGTCGGACGAGGGGTTAAGGTTTTTACATGAATAATGTTTGAATGGTCGTCGTAGTGGCAAGCACTTTGAAGGGATCATTCTAGATCTAGGTCAAGGCGACTAGGACTAATGAGCTTGGAAGTAGATAGGTACTTCTCAAAATTACGAAGTAAGTAATAACAGTAATAATATATAAAAATAATGATGTCTCCAATATTTTGTACTTACTTAAGCCCTACTCGCTTAATAATTTCAAGATAAACGATCTGACCGGGTTTTAAATCAAAATGACTCAATTGAACAGTAAAAATAGGAATAAGTACCGAAATTTTCGGAAAGTGAGTAAGTACCAACTACCATGCCTACGAAATAGAAAATAATAATCTTAACTAGGTAAAATAGTCAATGTATACCTGCTAATATCAGTCTACTTTAGTAGTTTTAACAAAGATTAATTTTAATAATTAATTGTAATTTATAATTCAATGTATTAGTATTATATGTTTTTTGAATTTCTTTTAACTTAATTTCTATTTTGTAGGTAGGTACTATTAAATTTTGCACCGAGGTCAAATATCATTTTTCAAACTACTTAACTACAGTGTTGGGTAAACAAGCAAGTAATTTCCTGAATAATTTATCTGGAAACTACTAGGTCTAGCAGTTTCCAGATAAAGTTAAAGCCATTTGGTTGGGTGTTGTTATTGTCTGTTATTCAAAGTTAACGCCATCTTGTGTCGAGTAGCTAGACTACCCACAGTTTGCTTTATTTACATCCATCAGCTGTTTACGGGATTTCTTTTTCCAGAAAAGTTCAAACACAAGATTACATACTTATCTTACAGTGGCATGGTTTTTTCTTAATTTACTACAGTAAAACTAAATCTATTGTGTACTCTAATTAAAAACCTTGAGATAAACATAACTTATATTTTTAGTTTTTATGAAAAAACTTATTGTTTACTTAACATCTACCTATTATTTTCATTAGAAATAGTCGATTTTTCAAGATACAGTTAGCTTTGTGTCATTAATTGTATCTTTAACTAGAAAATATCTCCTAACATGCCTGAGTTAATAGATATTTAGATACCGCTTGTCTTGTTTTCTATTTATTTATAAAAAATATATAAAAATGGTCGTCTAGTAGCTTATTAATTTATTAATCCTGTACGTTAATGAAGTGAAAAAAAAATTCGTATTCAGCACCTTCTACTTACAGTGTCCCGTACTTCACAATTTAAATTATTTAATGCTGAGTGGTCGCATGAGACCACGCGGAGCGTAGGTAACAATCTTTAATTATACCTTCCTGTGGAGACCTTTAAATGGTTTATAAATATCGTATATTGTTTTCTGTATCGTATCGGATATTGTGTACTACTTTCTATCCCAAAAAATGCTCATTTCCCGGACCTCCGGAGGATGCGAGATAAATGTCAATATAAAATGTCTCTAAGCTGTCAAAAAACGTTAAATGTGAAAACAATAAATATTATATTATGTAAGTACTTAGTATCTACTCGTATCAGTAGCGAGCGAAGCCCCGAGCTCAGCTAGTTTTTTGCCATTACTGAATAAAAAACAATAAATATGCAAACAAAAAAAATAACTATTCGGATTATATTTTGCCTTTAGCTAGGTTTCGGGTTTTTTTATTCTTTGTTTCTTCGATCTAAAGGCACTACAAGTTCAGGATTGACCAGACAAGTTTATTGATCCATCTGGTGCCATTCGCTACGTACGCATACCTAAGTACCTCCTCACCACTGCTGGCCGCCTAGACTAGGGAATATTAGGTTTAATTTCATTACAAACTCGGAGCCGCCAGAGAGTTATTATTACCTAAGATACAAGCAAACAATTTTGCTTAGTTTAGGTACAACAAACATCATAATAATATTTGTGTACTAACCGATATTTCTTAACTTAAGTTTTATGTATCTAGGCTAAGTTTTTATACAGAAATAAATTTATCTATTATCTATTACGTTTCTTTTTGTCGAATAATATCTTACCTCTTAAATTGTATGACCTAATCGATAGTCCGACACAACAGCTTGACAAATCTGTATCAGCATACTTAAGTTAAGTTATAATGCTGAGCGGGAGACCTTTTTGGCACCGACAATAGGCTAGTTTCCGGGGTCAAAAAAATATTACTCTATTTAGTCTGTTAGTTAGGTTATCAAAAAATATTGGATCCATATTTTGTCTTTTGTCAATCAAACAAAAAATGACGAAGCTAAAGCGCATCAAAGTGAGCACGTGACGTCACGCCTTGCTAAAAAGTGTCGCAAGGCGTGAAAAAAAGTTACGCGAGACTTTAACGGCCAATATCTTCATTATTTTTTGTTTGATTGAGAAAAGAAAAAATACGTGTTCATATTTTCTGTTAATCCAATTGACAGACTAACTAGATTTTTTTAGGAAACTAGCCCATACTGATAACTTGTTTTTTTGTAATTTAAATTATTATTTTGGTGCCAAATAAAATATTGCTTTACTTTAATTTTTTTACTTTATATTATGTATATTATGTTCATGACGTGGTTGGAATAACGCAAAATCTTTTAGGATGTGATTCTGCTTACTCAATAACAGCAACTTTTTGTATCGGGCCAATATCAAAATCACAAAAAACACTTCCCTATACTAAATCACGACCAGCTGACATCAGTTGGTTTAGAAAAATCTAAAAAAAATTGGGAATTCAATGTTATAAATATCAATAAATTGTGGTCACAATCACACCAATTATCTTGCGTCGAACTAAGCAAAGCTTGTACTATCGCGACTAGATAACGGATAAACATACATAAATACTTTTAAAAACATCCATGACTTAGGTACACATGCTTGTGCCCATCACCCTTACGGGATTTGAACCCGCAATCGCTGGCTTTGTAGTCCGGAGCGTAAAGCATTATAGTGCATTATAGTCATCTATGTAGTTGTATTTAAGAACCAGAATCAGCCCTGTATAAGTTCCTACCTCACCTTGAATAAGAAGTATTTCTGGTAATTAATAGTAGTTTGAAATTAAGGACTTTCCATACACAATTAATCCCCCTTATCACCTCTTTGGGGGAGAATTATCAAAATTTCCGAGACGCATATAAATTAATTTCAAATTAATAATTGACCTTATCACAAAATTTTAAGAATCCTAACTTTAAAACTGACGGACTTTCACACCCTTAAGGGTGACATTTCCAAAATACTTTGGTTAGTAGATGCCTCAACTGTAAAGGTATTAGTGCAAATTTTCAAGCCTTAGGTCTAATGGTTTGACTGTGTGTTAATATCAGTCAGTCAGTCCGTTTACTATTTTATAATTATATTAAAGCTTAATTGAATAAATTCCATCTAAGTACTTATTATGCTCGGTGATAGAATGATTCCAGTGAAGTATGCTTACTATTTTATAACATCCACATTCCGCAAACAAGGTAAAAAGGATTGAAAAACCCAAAACATTATTGTGCATTGTGTAATCCAAAGATCAGTCAAAGCTAACAAACGTGAAAAAACATTATGTAGTTTGTACATTGTACATACTCCATCTCTTTTTTGAAAAGCGTTTGACTGAAAATACTTTTTTCTTTTTAATTTTAGTTTCGATTCCCCTTTCGCCATTGCTCGCTCGCTCACGCTGTGTGTGCATCGTTGTATCAGTGCATACAATACAACAGTGCATATTTGCATTCAGGGACGGTCAAAAACTACATTGCAAATCGCAACGTCCGCCATTTTGAGCTAAATATAGCTCGGTAGTTGCCAGACAGTATCTGTAACTCGATGTAGACGTGTCTGGTTTCATGAGTTTATTAATAGACACACACAATGATTTAGATTTTTGAATATTTAAACATTTGGAATATAAAACATTCCGGAACTTGATCCTTTAGTATTGACACCCACATGACCCACATCTCAGAATCCAACCTCGTAATAATTTATCTGTATAGACTTCAAAATGTTTCGGCTTCGGGCCCGATTTTACGGCTCATAACTAAGATTGCAAAAAAGTTTAATGTTCCCAATTCCAATACAACATACAACAGGCAACAGCTGATCAGCTATTTAGTACCTAGGCAAAAGTATATTTTTTGCAATAAAGATTAAATTAATTAATTTTAGTAAGTACAAGATAAGAACAAGGCTTATCTGACGCTAACTTATAACATATAACCATTTAATATTGTTGGAATAAACAGCTGACTCTTTTACAAACACTGCAATAAAAAATAACATGCAAAAAAACTGCCCTTAGCCAATGTAACCAACATTACGTTTTATCTCGAATTCTCGACTTGTAAGCGATGTCAGTAACCTCTACAAGGCCACAGAAAGAATAATCGGGAATGCACTCGAACACTCGCGCAGCCGCCTAATCAATACGACAGCTGGCTGCCTGCTTTTTCCTACGAGAACAATCACACACACGCAAAGGTTTACAACCGCTACTCGACGCTTCCAGAATAATCTACTCACCGCTAGATGTCGCGGCCGGTCGAACGTATATAAACTCGCCGGCCGACTGTGAGTCATGGTATTACTAAACAAGCTTTACAAGTGAATACAACTTAGTGCGAAAGCAAAGCACTGCGATTTCGACTTCGTATTATAATAGTCCCGCGAATACAAACAATCAACTAAAAAATGTCTCTGCTACCATTCATCCTTGGCTACGACCACCCTCACCGTCTGGTGGATCAAGATTTCGGACTGGCGCTGACTCCTGACGATTTGTTGACGGCTGCAGTGTCTCCGATGCTGAACCGTGACTACTACAGACCCTGGCGTCAACTGGCCGCTGCTGCAAGAGACGTCGGCTCCACTATCAAGTCTGATAAAGAAAAGTTCCAAGTCAATCTGGACGTGCAACACTTCGCGCCGGAGGAAATCTCTGTCAAGACGGCTGATGGCTACGTCGTGGTTGAGGGCAAGCATGAGGAGAAGAAAGACGATCACGGCTACATTTCTCGGCAGTTCACTCGTCGTTATGCACTCCCTGAGGGTTGCAACCCCGAGGCCGTCGAATCTCGCCTCTCGTCTGATGGAGTTCTCACTGTGGTGGCTCCCCGAGTTGCTCCAGCACTGAAGAATGAAAGGGCTGTTCCTATCTCACAGACTGGACCTGTTCGGAAGGAAATCAAAGACCAGACTTCCCAGGCCAACGGTAACGGACAGCAGAAATGAGTACCCGACTCCACCACTGTGATAAAGATGAAGTCATGCTCTGTGTGTTAATCAGTGTTTTTTAATTTTTATGTGTATTATTATTTGTGATAAGACTGATAGTGAAGTTATTACATAATTTAAGTAATAAATTCTTTAATCTCTACTTAATTTTGAGTATAATTTGTCTTCACCTTATTTAAACTTATTTGGAAACAACGACTATAAATAACAATAGTAACAAAAACATGTTATGTTTTACCGGTTGTACAAAAGAATAGGACACTTCTTGAAACCACGTGATCAGTTGCATAAATACAACTTTTAATTATGAGAGCAACGTCCAAATCATGAAAAAAAAATGTTGCTTCATACATTAGGGCTCGAACTACAAGCATCCGGAATTTTTCAGAACTCCATACAAAACGGCTTCGGACAAGCCAGGATTCAATCCTTTTTAGGGGTTCTGAAAAAGTTTGTATGGAGCATCTAAAAATATGCCGATTTCGGTGTAGCTCCCATAGTAAAATATTTATGTAGCTGATCACGTAGATTGACGGAGTGTCCTATTCATGTACGTACCTTGTACCTTGTATATTATTTAAAAAAATCTCGCATATTAAATGAAAAAATAATTTAGTTTCATTACTTATTAACGGAAATAAATACAACAGCAGAATCGAAGCCTTCTTTTGAACTTCTAGTTAAATAAATTCTTATAATATACATATTGATATTCATCGCCCTATGAACTACTTATCTTAAATATTTATTATTTTCGATTATTTAGTGTTTAAGTTTAATACAAATAGAAATATTATTTCCTTTACCTAGTTTCTTCATTAGTCGATTTCAAGAACTACTAAATCGATTTTGATGAACTCCTTACCTATTTCCTTAGCTGTAAAGCAAATAAAAAAGAATACATACAAAATTCATATCGGTAATAATAGTAAGAGAGTGCGCGCACGGGAGACTTTTGTCGCTGGGACAAAAAAGTTTTTGTCTCTGTCGCGTCGCGTCTCCAAAGAGGGGTGCGCGCACGAAGGAGACAGCGACGAAACTTTTTTTTAAAATTCGAAGCGTCATTCGCTTGTAATGTAAAATACATTTTTTTTAAATTTTATAATTGTGTTTTACGGCTCTGGGTTCCAGCCCTTTATAGCCTGGAGCCTTATAATACATGGAGAGCAGTGCTGCCAGACGTGGGATAAATAAGCTAGATTCACATTATTTTGGAATGTAATGCAATAGAAAAAATAATAATGTATCGCACGATAAATCTACGAAAATCCGTGACATTTTGCTCAGTTAAGTAAAAGAAAATTTTATGAAATTTCAATCTGTGTATTTGAATACATTTTATCTTTATTTGGACAACTTTGACTCTGACAGCAGGATAGTAAATATAATTTCTCTGCACTACGAAAGAGATAGACTATTAGCGTAAAAATATCTGCAATTTTTTTATCTGTATCTGTACTTTTTTATTTAGGCGATAGTTAATAGGAGTTGTCATTTCTTACTAAATGTAAGTGAAAAATCACTTACTAGTTTCGGAGAAAGATGATTCGTATTTGCTGCTCTTTAGGGTATGTGCTCGATGCTTGTGCAGTAAGTACTGCAGTAATTTAGTTAACAAAAACTTGTAATTTTAAAAAGTAATCAAGTAACATGATTTAAACTTTTGAGCCGTATATTCTGTTCTTTTACTAGTAAAATCTAGATTCGGTATTTACAAATACAGTAATTTTGTTAACCGGGGATGCGATAACACGATAATTTTGCAGTAAAACTAGGATAATTCTTAACTTATGAATCTGGCAACACTGGCGGAGAGACACAATTTTGTCCAATGTTTTTCATTTAACTATAAAACATTGGTTTTTATTTCGATGGTCTTAGAAAAAGTTGTGTTTGAGCACCAAAACAAGACACTGAGTATTTGGATTTAGATGTTGTTTAATTATTTTTATTTGTGAGGTCTAGAACCTAGAGCCGTAAAACCCAGTATTTAAAAAAAAACAAAGACACAATTTTGTCACCCGTGCTGGTCAGTGAACAAAAAAGTCTCCCAGTTGTCGCCTCGCAACGTGCGCGCACCTCCATACTTAACAGAGGACTTGATATGAGAGACAAAAACGTCGCAGCGACAAAAGTCTCCCGTGCGCGCACTCTCTAAGATATAGCTAAATGCAGAGCTATTAAAGCTTGAATGATAGATAATGTATAAAATGTCTGAAATATCTCTAGCACTGGAACTTTCTTAAGGCGCCACCAGACACTCACCGAAGTCAACTCTTAGCGTAGAAAGAAGCTCAAAAATAGAAAAAAGCTAAAAATGACATATAAACAAATAAACCGGAGACCAATTGGAACATTGGAGTGAGTGCATACATTATGCGTCAGTGCAAACAAAAACAATTAAACGCTCTACCGCCAGCACCGACTCCAAACTTAACTGATAGGTATGGTAGTGTATAATTAGTTATTTAGAGCTTTTTTGGGTTTTTGAAGTCAGTATTTTTTAAAATAAAATTTTACTTTGTTTTTTTTGTGATAAATTCTCATAAAGACAAATGATGAGAGTGCAAACACATTAAGTAATACCCGCTGTACATATTATAAATTTATTTTTCCTAAATGGTGAGCTTTGATGTCAATTTTGTAGAAATAGTTATAGCTGAAGTGCATCTCATTTCAATAAGTTCATTGCTCTGATACATTGTTTCATTACAGAGTGCCGGTGACCTTCCGCCGTCATCATCAGATCAGTTTACTATTTTCTCCAAAATCATTTATTTTATCGGCTGTGACGAACACAACTATGACAACATTATTATTATGGTATTATGGTATGGTATGGTTCCAATGGTAAGTAGCCAAAGCACTTGTGTAAAAGAAATCAGAAAGAACAACGGACGTACCACAACACCCAGACCAGAGAATGTAGGTGTGGATTGAGTGGCACTCTTAAATAAAATATATGAAATACTAGTCTTTTAATAAAAGCTCTAAAATAATTGTAAAACCAATCTCTCTATTTGTAAAGAAATACAACAAAAGATACATCGTATAATGTGTGCTCACTTAGTTCTCACAGAGGACTATCCATATCTATGAATGTAATAACTACTCGCCTAGCGTACTCACCAAACCGTAGCGGTATATCATGAATGCCAATAATTGATTCCTAAATAGTTCCAAATAGTGCCCAAAGGAAATAAATAGTTCCGTTAAACTTATGAAATTATAGACATAGTTTGGTGAGTACGCTAGGAGGAGGTTTCGCCCAGTGTACTGACCTCTCGTGTGGGAAAACTATTATTAATATAATTCATACATAAAAAAATAGTGTATAAATAATGCCCAAAGGATAGAGATAATGCCCTTATGCTATCTTTAAGAAACTGACCTGTATAGCGAAAGAAATACATATCAGTATCGTGTGACAGCAAGCAGTCGGTATGTCTTGCTTCAATTGCCAGAAGATTGTGTTTGTTTGTTTACTTTGTTTGCTCGTTCGTGCTGGCTTCAAACCTCAAAAAGATTTTCGGATGAGTAATAATTACTACTTTGGTGATGTGATGCTAATTACTTCATAACTTTAAACAACCAAGTGTATTTTCAGTTATCTATCTTTTTTAATGTAGATGTAAGTAATGATTTGAATACTTGCGGATGAGAAAAAATTACCATTTGGGTACTGTGCTATTAACATAGTACACACGGCGGCTAGTCTATCTTTGTATTTCCATCACAAGCTGAACTTTCGTTATAAAGAGAGTGTCTTTACTTAGAGTTTAGTTTCCCCACGAGACAGGCCTAGCCTAGTGTGGGAGTCATGTAATGTTTGTATTTTGGCTATTTAATAAACATTTTTTTTTTAAATTAAAGAAAGACACCTGAATCCATTTAACCCTTATCATTTTTCTATTCTATTCTATGGATCACCAATCACCATGCAGGACTTATAAAATTTCTCACAATATTTTACATTTCAATATTAATTAAATATTTTATTTACTATGTATACGACCGCATTTATTTTAAGTATGTAGATGTTTACCGTTAAATTTGACTACATTCTACACCAATAATCAATCAAAAATTACACTTTTTGGGGGAACTATTTCAAGCACTATTTATTGAGATATAAATTGTATCTCCACTTTATATTCGGTTTGCGCGCACGGAGGTGAGTACGCTAGGCATAGTAGAAGCTCCTTCTAGCGTACTCACCGGACTATAGCTATAATTTTGTAATTATAAGAGCATTATTTCTGTCCTTTGGGCATTATTTATACACTATTTTTTGTATAGTTTTCCCACACGAGAGGCGAGTAAGCTGGGCGAAACCTTCTCCTAGCGTACTCGCCAAACTATGGCTATAATTTCGTAAGTTTAAGGAAACTATTTATTTCCTTTGGGCACTATTTAGAACTATTTAGGAATCAATTATTGGCATTCATGAAATACTGCTAGTGTGGTGAGTACGCTAGGCAAAGAGACATTAGTATTTTATATATTTTATTTAAAGAATGCTTACTCAATCCACACGCACATAACCAGAGGCACTGTAGAAGTTATTTCTTAACATTGACCGACCGGAAATCGAACCCGGGACAACACAGAATATAAAATATGATAAATCATTAAGTCTAAAGTGACCGCTAAGTTTTAGATTTTGATAAAAAGCAATACAACGAAAATTAGTTCTAAGTTATGTGTAAGCTAGTTTTTGTTACTTAGTCTGTTTAGATGCGCGTGTGGTGTAGCTATGATTTTAAAGTAGGGGTAGGGACAGAAAGCCCACTGCGAAAATGTTTCTTTCGTTCGGACGTATACACGTAAAAAAAATTACCATTTAGTTGTGCCTTTGACAAAATATGAATAACTAAAAATAGTCGTGTGTAAAAAACACGGCTATCAATCAATTGCTCATAAATTATCAAAGATTTGTAGTGTATATGTGTATACGTCTGAACGAAAGAAACATTTTACTGATCTTGTTAAGCAAAATCAATACTTGAATTCTGTATGAAATTAGATCGGGGTTATTTCAGTAAATAGGTACACCTACTTAAGTAATAATATAGAATGCAAAATGACTTACAAACCCTAAGAAATTCAATGAAACGAGTGAGTATCAAATAAACTTATTTTATTTCAACTTCAGTCTTTAAAATGCGACTAGGAAATCAAGGAATGAATAAATGCAGAGATTACACTTTGCAAGACTTATCACTGGCTTGGCACGAACCGTTTTCTTCTTGCTTTTCCTTTGATTCTTTCCTGACTGGTCCAGTTTTCGTGATTGGCACTATTCTCTCACCTTTATCATCTACCACCTTCCTTGGGGCAGTGATCGTTAAGATTCCATCGCTGGATAATTCGGAGACAATGTTCTCTGACTCGGCCCCGTCAGGAAGCGCATATTTCCTCACAAACTGTCTGGATACAAAGCCATGTTCGTCTTTCTTCTCCTCATGTTTCGCTTCAACCACCACGTACCCATCTGATGTCTTCACTGTGATCTCATCAGGGCTGAAGTGCTGAACGTCCAAGTTGACCTGGAACTTATCCTTTTCAGTTTTGATCGTCGATCCCATGTCTTTAGCCAGTGAAGCTAGGTGTCTCCAAGGTCTGAAGTAGTCGTGCACGATCCATGGTGTCACCATAGAAGACAAGAAGTCGTCGGGTGTCAACATCATGCCGAAAGCCTGGTCGTTGAGCTTGCCGTCTTGCTTGCCAGGGCATTCATCGCCGTATGCAAGTTTTCGCGTACCAATACCAAAGAATATAATTGCCAAAGTTAGGCAATAAGAAAATCCTCCCAATGATCTCATCTTTACGAATTCTTGATAAAAAAAATGCGATGCACAAACTGCACTGATTTACACTGGTTTGACTTCTGTAGCGCTTGTCTTGTTAAAAACTTGAAATGCGCGCGTTTCGTGGGCTTTTATACCCAACCTGACATCTAGCGGCAAGTAGAAAATTCTCGACTAGACACAGTAGGACTTGTTGCTTCTCGAGTTATCGAGACTGTTTTCGAAATGATATATCTGTCCTGTTCACTCTTGGACTACAACGATATTGTGGAAAAGAGGCAGATAACACAAACATTGATTGTATTTCAGCTGAAACGAATATCTTTTTCTTGGGCAGACGTGTGCAACTATTGTACTGCCACGTTTTGTATTTTGTTATCAACTTTATCGCGTACATGTTTCGTTATTTTTCTGTCGTTGATTATTATATTCTGGAAGAATTGATTGTAATTTATAACCATTTAAGTAGTTACACTAATAGATAAAACCTACTGTCCAAACAATCATATTTATGACCCAATTTCTAGAACCTAGAAGTAGGTACCGACAAAAAAATATTATTTAGACAAAAATTGCTGATTGATTAATGAATGAACCTTACCATAATAATATTGTAAAAGCTTTTCACCCTGTCCATAAATTACGAAATACTATTCCTAAGAAATAATGTTAGAGGCATTCTTTTGCGTGCTTAATCTTTTATTGTTTATTTATTAAATATTTATTGTAGCAGGTAAAAAGAACTCAGCACCACCTTCCTCTTTTTCTAATGGTTGTTCTCACCTAAGGGCTGTCTGGAAGAGATCGCTATTAGCGATAAGACAGCCTAAATTGTACGTCTTTCTGTAAAAATCATGTGTAATTTACTTTTATGGTATCTATCTTTTAGTTAATCAATAAAATTTTTGAAACTGGCTAGGTAACATTCTATAGTAGGTAATCTTCCAGTAAACCAGTGGGATGTTTGTAATCAAAAATGGGTTACAAAGGTTAACTACCAAACGTTATAAAATTGTAACGTTAATTTAATATAATTTTACTTACAAAAAAAAGATTACAAACCCTGCCTCTCGTCAAAGATATCTATATTTTTTCTTTGCTCTCGTTGAAATTTTTGGACTTTTAGCGACACCTTGTGGGGAGTAGCAGCAACATATTCCATAGTGTATTTGCGAGTGATGTTTCTAGCAACCAAAACAATGAATGAAATTATATTTTGTACAATTTTCGACTTTACACTACAGACATAAGAATGTTGAATTGTTACGTTTACATATATACCTATTATGATTTATGACATATAGGATTGACCGGTTGCCATGACGACGGTCAACAACTTCAAATCATTTTCCACAGTTTTCGTGAATCTTCTCGAGTGCAGTTCATAGAGTACATGTGCAGTTCGATGACCTAACAGTCTGCACAAATATATGTCATATTATGTAGGTACTAGGTAGTTCCGAAACTGTTAAAATATTTTTTTCCAATTTCTATTTGCTCCCGTATAATTCAAGCTTTGCTTGTTTGAATATTCGAGAGAAATCCCACGGTAAATACCTAGCAATACCTTTAGAATATTTAAAATGGACAACTTTCAGAACATGTACAACATTTTTTCTTAAGTTTAGGCAATGATGTTATATTCTCTAGATTGAGCATACTGCTTGAATCGTACTAAAAAAACAGGCTAACAGCTGGTCGAAAATTAGGTTCTCGGCGATGGTATCGAACTTTTTTATTTGTCTTGTCTTCCTATAAAGTTTTGCCTAGCGGCATGTATACGTCTGCAGTGATGGAACACAAGCTGGGAAGAGATTTAACAACCAGGGTCTGGAGTTGGTCTAAGAGTTAAGGTTAATTTATTGAGCTCACACAACAACACTCCTAAGCTGGTTTATATGAACTTTAAGTTACTGTTATGAAAGGGCGTGATTGTGGAAACATAGCCAAAGCCCATACTTTACTCCTAGGCAACACAGCGTCCTTCTATGAGGTAATGTTCATGGATTTAACTTATTTAGTATAAAGGTTGTCGATAAATAAAAGCCAAGTGCTTCTAAATAGTGGTATATTTTCAAAAATATTGTATTACACGACCTGCATTATCTATTTACATAATTAGAAACTTAATAAAATTATATCATCAGGTTCACAACTGCCAAGCCTAGGTAGAGATAAATAGAACACAGGGCTTCAAGTTGATGCGCTTAAATATAATATTTACAAAATAATAATAAACACCTCATTAAAATGTTTGAATCTCGTTACATATTATCTTATCACATTTCTGGATAATCATTTATTTTTGCACAAACATAAAAGTTTGTAACATGTGCATTTGTAAGCAAGTTTGAGAATTTGTGATTTTCATACAAACCTTTGTACAATAATACAAAATAACTATAAAACATACAACATTTGAGCATTATTGGTAATGGCGATAAAATATAATTATAAATAGGTAAGAATGTCGCAAAATTTTTATTATTTATTCATTTTCATTTAAATAAAATAAATGCACATGTCACAAAATAATTTCGAACAAAGCGTACATTTATAAGAGAAGTTAGGGCCTATTTCATTTGTAGTTTTATAGTTACAAAAGCGTGAGTACCTACTTTAAATAAGCATTGGAATTTTGTATCGACAGCACATTGGAAACAAAACTTTTTGGAATGGCAAATAAATTAGTTTAAACTGAATTAATTTATTAGATCAGTGTTTCTCAACCTTTATTCAAGGACCTTTACGCCAAATATCTATAATCTGCCGATTTCTAAAGCGCCCGGTCGCATTAATAAGCTCTTTTAACCCTTTTCTTGTTTGCCGATCCCCTGAGACACGTCTAGGTCTGGTCAGGGGTCCCCTGGGGTTCAAGGGACCACAGGTTGAGAAACACTGTACTAGATTATACAAATCACCTAACCCCAATTAAGACGAGCTTAATATAGCAATTAATCAAGACGGGGCTAGCTAGCTAGCTTTACCAAAATAAAGAATATATAACATCAATGTCTCCCATACGAATGGTCGTGCTCAACACAAAAAATTTGCCCCTTGCAGGCTCCGAACTAAAGACCGTTGTTTTCATCGTCAGCATACTAAAATTATACAATTATCGCTAGGCCAAAAGGCCTTATCTGGCTGTGAATTATAAAAAAATGATATCACTTAACTGTTTTTATTATAAAGTACTATTTTCTGAATCCGATTTACTGTCGATAGATATCCGAACTGAGCTTGATTTACTAGGTATAGTTAGTTCCAGCTAGATATTACACATATCTATCAAAAGGTTTTTTTATGTCGGCAACATAAGACATTTTAGCATGTTATTATGTAGCTGAATCCGACTACACGGAACACTTTACAAGTCGTTACTACTAATAATCTTGCATTTTGACGTAGTATTATAGTTGGGTGTATAAATAATACTAAGAAATTATGCAAGAAAATCTAGTTCAGTTCTTGGTAGTGTTTTTGTATTGTGGCAAGTACAATGAGAAATAGAATTTTAGAATGTTTTAAGTTTTTTTTTAAAGTTAAATAAGACACTTTGAACGCTAAACTTGTGTCTCATCGTGTTAAAGAAAATACAAAAACATAACTTTAAGAACGACACTTACATTTTTATAGTGATGTCTAAGGATCGAAATAGCAAATATTCAAAATTATACTTTAGGCTGCTCTGGAAAATTAAAAAACTTTATCGTACCTCCCACAATACTGACTTTTATTTGTCGCCAAACATCGTCTAACCTATCTTACTATCTACGTTTGTTTAATAAAAAAGTCGTAACATCTCTACTTATATATCGATACAAAAAGCTAAAATAAAAAGAACACTCTTAATATCAGTCGCTCTCGGACTTGCACGCTTTCCCAATAAGTACAATTCTATTTTACTATTTATGAAAAGAGCTAGACTCACTGTCAAATTAACATTTTGGGTAGCAATAGGCCAAATGATTTTTGTTAGGAAGATCGAGGAAATAGTAAATCGAAATACTCAAATTAATTCCTAATCAATAATGTATAAAAAGTAGAAATACTTATATATTTTTTCACAGAATCTACTTGTAGTTGTGTACTTATTCCTTTTTTATAATAAAATAATAATTTCGGTATCAGGAAACATGACAAGAAACCATGTATGTATTTTCGGCCTATTACTGTTTTTGACAGTAATTTTATTTATATTACAGGACTTTTATAATTTCGATAAAATACGTCAAACCATTGTTGAAATGTTTTAAAATAAATCAAGTTTTTTCACACATTTTCATAAATTGAAAAATAGCAGTCGTACTGAATAAAACTAACTTGAACACAATGCATGTGAGATCATAACGGTGGTTTGAGCTTAAACCTATGTTTTGTGCGTGTAAATTCAAATTCGTATCAAATATATCAAAATGGTGTTTCATAGTGATATGATCAGTGAGCCTTTAATTACGAAGACCAGTACGAGTTTTACAAAAATCACAACTCTTTTAATTGTTCATAATGTTATGCTCATTCCGAGATAAATATCATTCAAAAATAATAACCTCCTTTTCACTTTATATGGAGTGGAAAAGGATAGCGATACGTCTCAGAATTCGCACCGTCTTATTCTAATCCAGAACAACTTTGGCATTATTTTAATAAGAAAAACTATGAACTAAAAAGGAATTTAGCCAAAAGGCTTAAGAAAAAGATTATTTTTGAAATCCACCTCTGAATGGCGCCTAGGGAAGACCGTGCAAGTCCATTTACACCAACCGTTTTTTAACTTGTCAGAAACTGTTAACAGCATCCTGTCCAAATGTCTCACGAATAACTTGATTTTTTGTTTTACTCATGGACTGGGAAAGGGGTGATATTTCATGATAACCCTGCCTCGCTTACCTTTCTAGAATGTGTTTTTCATTACAATATGGTAGAGACGAAGATTTAAAGTAATATGGCTGCGTCGTATTCTCAGCTTTAAATTCGCGTTCCAATCTCTGAGTGCAAATGAATACGAGTTATGCGATAGAGGCATTTTTTTGCGTATAAACACCTAGTTACTTTTACTGTTAGGTACACCAACACCCACAAGTTATCATAGTCTCAAAATAAGGAATTAACATTCCTATATTTTGAGGTACAACACAATGAATTTTACCAGGGGTGTCTCCCAGGACACCCAGCCACGAGATAGTTTAAAAAAGTTTGTTCTAAATTGACTTAGGGCTCGAAAGAGAGTCGAACCCGGGACTATTTATGTTCAATAACCGCGCCAGATTCTGTTTTTAGAAATTAGTAGTCAAAATATCATAGACAAAAGTATTATTAACATAAGTGCGAATAGTGCTAACTGTCTCTGACACAATTTCCTCAACGCACACCAACAATGTGGCCTAATACACACACATCAACACACCGATAGCATAACACAACGTAAATGCAATCTTATGGCCTTGTTTTACGGGCGATAATAGCACGCGTTGTGTATATGCAGGTGTGTTACATTCATGTATTGTGGTGGTCGCTTTGACTCAAGAAGATGGATTGTTTTATATATTTTCATTATAGTTTTAATATCATTACGTAAATAAACTATGAAAAAAAGCATGACCAATTGAGTAAAAATCCAAATAAATATAATTGATAATTATTGGGTTTATCTAATACTGTGAAGTTACACTAAGTCAATTGGACATTTCAAGAAAAATCTAATATAACAGAACCAAAGCGCACACCGACAACACGTACATTTACAAACGCGCTCGTCAACATCAACATATTGTATATTTTGTTTAGCTCATACAAAATCTAATTACATAGCTTATTACTAAATACATATAAGTTAGACAGTCGTACACAGGCGTGACAATATAAGTCCTGGGGTTTACTACGAAAAACGAGTACGATATTTTTAGCTCTATCCATCTCACTTACTCACTTAGGTACTCCTAAGTGAGACGGAGAGAGTCAAATATATCGAAATCGTTTCACGGAGTACAGCCTGCTTTACTCTTACGAAAAAAATAAATGATCAATAGTAAATACATCAAAAATGTCGTCATAAGGGTCGGTGCACACTGATACACAAGTTCCAGTTATTCACTTCATATAAAAGGATTATTTACAGTACAGAAATAGTTCTTTCGTCTTAAACATTACAGTATGCACGCACCTTTAATTAAAATTTGTGCTAACATTGGGGTATATTTTTTGCTTTTGGCCTTAATTTTTTAGGTTTTTTTTAAAAACCTTACCATTTTTATACCGAAATTGTAAGTCTTATATAATGACTCGATATAAATAACCTAAATTGGATACAAATGCATAATCATATGGCCTCTTTCGTTATCAAAATAAATATGTAGAATAATTTTTATTTTTTACTCATGATATTTTAACATCTAACCCTCTTTGGACACGATTCAGTTTGGTATGATTTATACCAAAAACTAATAATAAACATCAAATGTTACAGATAAAGACAGATCTATCCTATGGTGGTATAGTTGAGAACCAATTTGAGTCGCTTAAAGAATTCTTAGTAAAATGTTGACCTTTCAAAATTGTATTCAACAACAAACTTACTTTAGCCGAGCTGATTTATTTTCGACCGTATTTTTATAGTTGTAAAGATCGTTTTTCCATTAATGGTTTGAAGCAAAAGCGGATTTTCATTAAAACCTATCTAAGAGCTACGATTAAAAACCTACCATCAGATGTATATTACTGATTTGTACACGACTTATATAATAATAACAAAAATTAAGAAAAATAGATTTTCATTTGAAAAATAATGATAAAATAAGCGTGTAAATTCGTAAGAAAGGCAAAATGTCGGAAAATAATATTATGGTCCAATTACGCAACTTTCTTAAATCTATGTTTAGCTTTAATCTGGATTAAAATATCATTCCACAGACAAACTGTGGAACTAGAGTTGACCAACCGGTAAATCACGTCACGTGGCTTTCCCGTCGACAATTTGTTACCGAACGGTTCTAAATAGCAGATAAGGTTAGGCATCCATACGGCGGGTGAACACAGTTCAGTTGGACATGCGTTGTCTCAGAGACTAACGACAAGACTAATTTGAAATGAAATGAAAAAAACTTATTTGACATAAATCAATAGTACATAATTATTGCTGTAACATACCAATGTATGGTTATAATGTGTGCCAGTGGGCTAGATGGCTTGGCACTCACAAATAAGTTTTTTTTTATTACTTTGATACTGTGCAACTGTTCCAATTCGCGTTGATGGTTCCATCTTTATATACGTATAATAAATGTATGTACTTTTTTAAATACTAAATATTTTTGTATTTCTACCTTTTTAACTTGTGTTTGTATATTTTTATTATTGTTGTTGTTTAGTGTTTATGTTACACACACGCACACACTCGCACTCTTATTATACCCAACTCCGCAACATTTTCTCTACCCGACGGTTGTCTGGAAAAGATCGCTTGTGGCGATGAAATCGCCATCATAATCATCAATTATGTCTGGTATTTATTTCTCATGTATTTTTGTACAATATCTACCTTACAGACAAAGAATAATATTTTAAACCAGATTTAAACTAATCTAGATTTATAAAGTTTGTTAAAATGGACCTAAAACACCTACAGATTGTAAGTAAACCATACATTTAACTGAACACGTAAAATCTAATTTGTTACGTACATTGTCTATCTCTCTCCGTCCTATAGAGCAAGATAAGTGTCGGTGCAAACTATCGCTATGGTATGTGTAATAATATAATAAACGCAAGCCCAGAACGTTTGTAAAGCGCTTGAAACAGTAAATCTATGGAATTTTATAGCCTCGTCTAGAAATCATCACACTCTACAATTTCTGATATACATTTAGTAAACCGGTGATATTTCTTGCGTCATTCGACACATGTTTGTAGGTTCAACATTATGTCTTTGTGACATACTCATTTTTTTTTCTGAATGAGATTATATCAGAACTTAGAATAAAGTTTAGAGTGACTGCAGGGAATCGCATTTAGTGTGTAATTTAATTTGGTTTGTTTAACATTACGATCTGTTAGCCTTCAGAGATATGCGTAAGTTCCGAACGGATCGTCGTATGGACCGCCGGTGGGTGTGTCAAGCGTGTCTTCTTGAGGCGATAGAACATCGATATACAGGGTTTACAAGAGAACAGCACACTCCTTAAAGCTGCGTGATCAGCTGATTATATACAACAACTTTTACTGGGAGCAATGTCGAAATCGTGATTTTTTTCAGATGCTCCGTATATTATAATCGAGGTAGCGAATAAGTTTGTATAGAAAATCATAAAAAAGGAGTATCCTATTCTTTTATACACCCTGTATACTGTTACAGCGCTACTGTAGTTCCTTAGTTAGGTTCCGTCCATTAAGGTTACACACGCTTTTTGATATAGAAATCGCGCGACGAGGCAAGATATGAAAAAATAAATACCAGTGATATCTTACTACACCCCCCCACCCCCTTCTCCCTTGTGATATTTTCTGAGTTTTTCGAACTACTTCCACAATTTTAGCCCCACGTGATTAATGAACGACCCCTTATTTAGGTGTGCGAGGAAAAGAGGAGTGTATACAATAAAAAAGAACAAATGACAGCCGAGAGTGCCGTGTGGGGACGGCCGTAAAGAATACACTTCCCCACCGCCAACAGGAGGCGTGTCGTAAGAGGCGACTAATTCCTGCGTGCGAAATGTTATAAAAAATTGCGTGGCGAGTATTGGCAATCCCCGCGATGAACGTCATTGGGGGAGGCCTGTGTTCAGCAGTGGACATCCATGGCTGAAATGATGATGAAATGACAGCCCAAACTAGTTCCCTCGGCTTGTAATTAATTTGAAAACACATTACTTCTTTTGCTTGCACAGCTCTGTTGCAAAACCAGTCAAGGTGAACACTCGTTTGAAAGCATTATGGACTATCTCATGCAGACAATCGTTACGGATCTTACGCATTACTTTCAAAGCACTCTTATACGTTTAGTCAACGTAGCTCAATATTATGTCATTGACAAATGGGAAATTGAACTATTACACGAAATGAATGTGCGCAGTATGTTCTTTGAGCATTTCGAATTATGATGATGATTAATGTAGTCATATACATTAGTTTACTTTATTTATAAAATCCTTAAAAGAAATATTTTACTAATTAATAATACGATTTTAAATCAATAAGAATTTTAATTAAATGTACCAATTGAATCCGTTTTTTATATTGTTTTTTTATTCTAAACAAAGAATTACGTAAAACGGTTTTTTTTTTGTTATGATTATAAAATAATAACTTAAAAACTAACGTAAACTTAAGTCGTAACATTCCGAATAATCACAACAGAGAGTTTTCGTCATAATGTCGTATCTAAAATGCTTAAATAATATATAGAATTTAAGAATAAAATAACTGAAACATAGTCATTTCAACATTTTGGTTTCATATGCCATGTTGTTTTTTATTACTGCACTCGAACTACGTCGAAATACTTTTAATATAACGGCCAACTACGAAAACGTTTCGTTCGGTCGGACGTATAAACCTAATAAATTAAGACTACCATCTACTTGTGTGAAACCTTTGACATTTTATGCACAATAGAAAACGGTCGTGTATTTTACCCGGCTAGTTTCAGATGTTCATATTTTGTCAAAGGATTGACACAAGTGAATGGTTATCTTAATTTATTCGGTTCATACGTGCGAACTAACGAAACATGTTCGTAGTAGGCCTAGAGACACTTAAGTCTAGTTTTTACCGAGTTACCTCAATACAGGGCTGTGAGCACAGTTTCCTGTGTATAATGTGTTGTGTAGTACAAGTCGATAACCGTAGTTACTGTGGCGTGGCAGTTTAACTGTCCTCCAGCAAGTTGTGAAGCTCCGCGTAGTTCAGTATGGCACGATATAGGAATTCGTACTGCAACTGTGGAGAGGTGATTAAAAGGTTGAGTATGTAGGCTATAAAAATACTGCCATGAAAGTATCTAAAGTAAGTATTCCTTATTTTGTTTTTGTCCATTTGTTTTTGCTACGTTTTAGAATAGAATATAATTTATTTGCCATAAAAGTGGTAACATAAGATGGATTTACACATTATCGTATCTCACAATTAATCTTTTCAGACATGCAAATTTAATTCAATATTTTATTTTGCGTAACAAATCTTACTTAAGTATGAATGTTTGTATGTGTGTTACTCAATCACGCTTTGCCGCTTAAATATGGTATACCTACAGTCGTGGCCAACTATAGTCCTTTCAAGATAAGACGATACTTATGACACTTGGCAGTTTCCGTTTCACCCATACTATTTACAAAACTATTTTATAAAATATATTTTTAATCTTTAATATATATAATTGCAAAAACACAACAATCTTTGCCTCTAAAAATCTAAGCAAAAATTGCAAACCAATAATATATGTATCTTGATAATTTAACAAATACATTTATAGGATTTCCTTTAAATACTTGATGCGTAAAACAGAACGTTTACTTATAGGGATTGAAAATACATAATCGGAACTAAATCGATGAATGAGTTCGGTCGTCTTGTGAAAACCGATGTGTTGACGTCAGTAGTACGAGAGCGTTTGCCTTGTATGCGATTTGTGTTATTGTTATTTTTCGCATAGTTTCTATATTGATTTTTGTTACGGTTTTTGTAGTTTTCGTTATTGTTTTGCTCTTATTTGGTAAAATGCCAAAAAAAGGAAAAAAGACTTGTCAAAAAACTGTATACGGCACTCTGGCAGTAGAACATTGCAGTATATCTCTTTTAAATAAGTTCATTTGAATAAAAATCGATTAAACTTTTTTTATAAACTTTCTCGATTTGCAAAAAGAATCGGTTGGATTTCGTTATGTTACATCACTATTTGTGTCAACAGGGAAGTCACGTGACGTGTCATAAGTTTCTTCTTATCTTGAAAAGGGTATAATCAGAGACAACAGTGTGAGTAACTTTGTAAGTCTGTATCGTTAGCGAGGAATCGATCGCTGGGGACATTCCTATGATCGGCTCTCCTCGACTCCTAACCACGGACGGCAAGCTGTCATCGAAGCGGAACCTCTATATGCGTACATCAATAAATTTAGTATACCGTTTAATTCAGAAGATCCATCTAATAGTATTATGAGTGTAAAGTGTGTGTGTAGAATGAAGTGTTTTAAAAAATTGTGATTCTTAAAACTCTTTGATTAAAGTCGGATCGTTCGATAGCTAGATAACTTTAATCCGATGAATAGAATAGACGTTTTGACACACTCCCTATACGGAAACTGTCAACATGCCCAACTTTTTCTTCGTATAAAAGTTATATGGCTATTGAAGAATCGGCCCTCAGGAAGTTGATGTTAAATAACTACTTTTCGGTTGCCCTAACGCCACACCTACCACCGCACGGTAGGTAGTTAAAATGTTGACAGATAAGAAGCCATCCTCGGCCAACTCTATTAACACTCGGCGAGCACAAAGCACAAAGCACAAAGAGTATAAGTAGGAAGCATAGAGCATAGAGCATAGAGCATAGAGGTGTACTCACAAAGGTGTCGATGGTGCGCGCGCGCTGGTCGCGCACCTTGCGCGCCACGGCGCTCACGTCCACGCGCCGCTCCACGCGCAGCTGGCACACCTGCACGCACAGCGCCACGAACAGCGCCGCGCGCTCCGTGCCCAGCCTGCGGGCAGGGGGGGGGGGGCGTCATATAGCAACTGGCTAGGCCTCCGACTTAAGAGGTCGTGCACCCAATTTCAGTGCGAAATTGAAATACAGTTCTATGCTCGTGTGGGATAGCGCCAACAATGTTGATCCTTTCCAAGATAATATTGATAATTTATTAGGTAGTGGACGTCCTACCTAGGTTTGAAAAACGATCGGTTTTGCGCGCTTAATTTTATAGTTCATTTTGATTTTTTTTAAAATAAAATTATAATAGTTGTTCATAACGACAGACAAAAAAAAGATATTTGAATGGAAATTTTTTTTGCTATATTTTGTAAGAATGTAAAAAAAGTATTCAGACCATATCTTCAATTAAATGTTAAAATCTAATTGTCAGGATAACTTGTAGCCTCTTGTAAACCGATGTTCAAACGTAACTCGAACGTCACTTTCCTAAAATAAGGGCAGTTCTTTTGGAGATTTACCTTTATTTTTGAAAGGATATGAAAAATCCATTCGCGCTAAATGCAACAATAAGAACTAATCTTTTAAAATCACGTGTTATTTTGTTTCGATTATCGTTCACGTCTTTACAATCAGAGAACAAAATGTACGGAAATAAGACGATTTCAAAGACGACCTCTTAATGGGAGTACTACGAAAATGTTTCGTTCGTTCGGACAAAACATCATGTCAACCTATTGCAGTCCACAGCTGGACGTAAGCCTCCCCTAAAAAATGCCACAGAGCACGATATCCCGCTTCTTTCATCCAGCCGCTACCAGCGATCTTCCTAAGGTCGTCGGTCCATCGAGCCGGGGGGCGTCAAATCGTTCAGGCGTTCGGACATATAATAAAATAACCTTAATCATGAGTTAGAGCTTTGACAGATGTACGATTTATGTAATTATTATAACTCTGAGTGGCATGCACATCAGATCGATAGTGGTGTGCGAATATTACTCTACTACCCGCTTAGTGTAAAAGAGTGTTTTGTAAAAGCAAATGTTACATACATATATTATTATGTAATCAATTCAAAAAACCCTCGCCTCACTTCGGCACGGGCCCCAGCGCCGTGGGCCAGCCTGGTACTGTAGTCACTTGTATACGTAACACACACTTACTGGCAGTGCACCAGCATGGTGTGGTCGTTGGGGCGGTGCAGCCTAGCCGCGTCGGCCAGCTCTGCCAGCCCTCGCGTCACTTCGGGCACGTGTCCCGGCGCCGTGGGCCAACCTTGGTACTGTAGTTGTCGTACGGATGACGTATCGCCGTTCTGCAAACAAAAACATTGGAGTGCATGACTGAGAGGCGTTGTTGGTTGATAAAAATAAGACACAGCGTTAGTGACGCGGAACTGCCGCTGATTCTATTCATCATTACCCACTATCGATTCTATAGTTTCAGCAATAAAGTACAGTATAAAGCAGTACTTTTGCAAAGATCTACCTACATCTATTACTTTTGCTATGTCATCGAAGGCCTTGTCTCCGGAGGCGCGAGGCGTTGCGCGGAGCATAAAACAGCATTCTGAGCGGGAAATTCAAACGTATGGACGTATATGAAAGCGTTCATGCAGACGTGTATAGCGTTACACGCAGCGGTGAACGCAGAGGCATTCACACAACTGTACATCCAAACAACACTGGCTGATAGGACATCACCTAGAGGCCTCAAGAGGTTATAGACCTACCTTGTTGTTGGTGACGCGGAACTGGCGGCGCGTGTAGTAGGGGCAGGACTCGCTCTCCTCGTACTGCACGGAGATGTGCTCGTACTGCGCCGTGCCGTCGTCCCAGTAGCGCGGGCACTTGCCGTCCGCGATCTGAGGGATACGCGATGCAATATACAAGGTGACTTTTAAATGATTAACCAAATTTAAAAAAAATATACTCTACTCATAAAAATTACCAAATTTTACTAAGTGACCGATAGTGAAATCGAGAAAAAAAAAATACAATTGTTCAGTTCAAAAGTCCAAGTGCTATTCGACTAAAAACAGGCAATTTTTTTCCGATTTCACTATTGGTATTTGGTATAACATATCCACCCACAAGGTGGACAGACGACCTGGTAAAAGTTGCAGTAAGCCGCTGGATGCAGGCCGCTTCCAACCGGACAATCTGGAAGTCACTGGGGGAGATCTATGTTCAGCGGTGGACATCCTATGGTTGAAATGATGATAATTGAATTCATAAAGAATGAATTAAATAACTAACCTCGCTTAGCATAACGATGGTGGAGACGTTGTGTTCAGAGACCATTCGCCAGAAGTCCATTATTGTGTTCGGTAACGGGTCTTGCGTGATTATGAAGCCTTCCGAGTTGTCGTATGCTGTGAAAATGATTTGTCTTTTAGGCTTATAATTCGATTCAGAGATTTAACAAATACCAACAGCGGAACGTGGTTAATAACTTTATTGATCTATTAATCTAAAGGAATAGTCACAGTGACATTCTGACCAATAAGTTTAAAGCGTGAAAAAACGCCATTGACGCGCGGCAGATTTGCTACTACTAACTTTAATATAATATTTATAAGCGCAGTTGCAGCTACAGAGGCGCTAATGCAGTTTTTAAATAGGTTGTAATGGTGGACACCTCCAATCAATTGTCATACTTTTAGAGCAATTAAATAATCAATAAAACCAATTTGCTTCTGCAAATAAGCCTAAATTAAGCTCTTTTACAAGTTCTAATTTTATTGTTACCCTACCACTGCTTCGGGACAATGGTGGGCTAGCACCGAGAAGCAGCAGCGCAACAGTTCGGTAACTATTGTCAGCCTCTTTTTAATTAAATAGTCTTCTTCTTCATCTGTACGGTCAATCTCGGTTGCGTCCAAAACCGTTGCTTTGGAGCCCATGGTCCGCTTTCATGGATTTGATCCTCCACTTCGCGCGGTCTTGAGCATCTCTAGTTGTGAGATCATTGGCACGCATGTCAGCCCTCACGACGTCAAGCCAGCATTTCTTGGGTCAACCCCTTTTGCCAGGACCTGGCGGTGGCGGCATGGCCAGACATGTTTCCTACGTAGCTTGCCGGTTTCCGCCGTTTTTAATTCAATAGTATGTTTACTTTACAAACATTATTCTTGAGATACCGTCCAATCAGAGAATCATTCATAAATGGTGTCAACCTCCTAGTTCTACACATCATATTGAAATTGTGAAACAATCCTGCAATACTTTATTAACTAACCGTATTTGCTATCTCAGAAAGGGGTAACGTAAAATAATCCTTCTGCAAAACGCATAAAGACATTATTTACCTTCAATGAAGGAAGCGTTGATGTAAGTGGAGAAGTCTCTGCCAGGCAGCGGCGTGAGTATGACGCGGTTGCGGTCGTAGGGCAGGCAGTCGGGGCTTCGGTTCCGGTTGCGCACCTCCTCGCCCGCGCCCGCCGCGCAGGACTTCACCGGCTCGGCTACCGGACTGTTCATCATTTTCTGTCGAATAACATAATAGTGTAGTTTTTATTGTCTGATTTTGTCTTTGCAAAACCATAGTAAGTCTAACTAAAGACCACGTGAAGGAAGACGGAGGCACATAAAGGATTTTTTTTTAACAGAACAGCGATATCTAACGGTAAGAAGCGCCATCTATAATGACAGTTATCTTGCATCCCTTGGGAAATGTAATTTCTTTCGGGATAAAAGTATTAAAATCACACTTTCCCACACAAAATCCTAATCATAACAGTTGATTTTGTTATTGAATGTCCGCACGAATATTACTAGATTCTTGAAGACAAAGTATTACTTAGCAATGCTTTTTTTAACAACAGTAATAACATAATCTTTGACTGTCTAAATAAATAAATTGTTTTTACAATCACACCAATTATCTAGCCCTAAACTAAGCAAAGTTTGTACTATGGCGACTAAATAACGAATAAAAATATTTAAATACTTGTAAAAACATCCATGAATAAGGTACATAAATGCTCGTGTTCATCACAAATTCTCCTTGTGGGATTTGAACCCGCAAACGGCTTTTTAGTCCAGAGCGCGAACCACTACACTAGAAAATCGTCCTAAAAACTATACATAATAAAAAAAAACAATTGTTTTGTGTCACCGGTGAGTCGCGTGGCGATCAACGTGTTAAGACTATTTTACCTCGAATTCGTGTTCCATGAGGCATTTGTCAGCGCCCTCTGGCGTGTTCCGCAGCCGGTCGATGGAGGCCTTCAGCCTCGAGGCCGGGATCTCCGTGTCGCCGTAGTGAGCGTACTCCACTAACGCTCGGTAAACGAACACGTATTGTTTCTGTAAGTACAGGAACTAATGAGTATTACTTCCTACGAAATTTTCCTTCCTATTATTACTACAAAAAATCGTAGAACATACATATGGGTGATTCAGATACCTCTCAATGCGAGGCACCTAAAAAAAATTTTTGACGTCACTTTTCTGGCCACCCTGTACTACCTGATAATTATACACATTTATACTTATTTACTAAGTATTTAATGTTAATGTATATTATCAGGTACATCAACTACTTATTTTAAAATTGTTATCTTTTTTACTCCTCCGCCTGTACTTCTCTAATTGACTATGTTGACTGATAGAGAATGCTTTTAGCATTTAGTCCGCCATTTATACAATTATTGTTAAATGTGCAATAAAGCATAAGTCATCATCATTTTTTCAACCATAGGACGTCCACTGCTGAACATAGGCCTTCCCCAGTGACCTATCGGCCGGTTGGAAGCGGCCTGCCGGCCATTGGGGCAGAAAGGTTCTTGAATGGAGGCCACGTACCGGTAAGCGAAGCATAGGACGTCCCCCACAAGGTGGACATAGGACCTGGCAAAAGTTTAAAGAAGCTGCTGGAAAGTATAAATAAATAAACAAAATACGTGGTATATTTTTGGTCAAGTTTAAAGGTGTCCTCACTGACCAGGGATTGCACCAAGAAGTTCCTCTGCCGCCTCAGCTCGGCCACAGTGTTGAACACGGCGGCGTGGCCCGTGGCCCGCAGCTGGTCCAGCAGGCAGTCCAGCGCCACCAGCGTGCCCGTGCGGCCCACGCCGGCCGAGCAGTGCACCACGGCCGGCCGCCCCACCATGTGCGACCACGCCTCGTTCACGCGCTGGGGGCGAACGCGACGGTGAGGGGCGTGCGTTAATCACGTGATCTTTTAGCAACTTTTTAACCCCCACTCATCGATGTTGCAATTGGCTGCTTCACGAACAGTCATTAGCACTAGCTAATTATAAATTTAAATAGGCATTTTCCACTGCTACAAAATCTGTGTTAAATCTTATATATAAAATTCTCGTGTCACAATGTTCGTTCCCGTACTCCTCCGAAACGGCTTGACCGATTCTCATGAAATTTTGTGAGCATATTGAGTAGGTCAGAGAATCGGCCAACATCTATTTTTCATACCCCTAAAGACCACGCAGACGAAGTCGCGGGCAACAGCTAGTTAGATATAAGTGTAGATTTTTTGTTTTTACAGTTGAATTTGTTTGACTAAACTTCTAGAAGGCTATGGCAGAATAACAGAGTTTGCGAGTCTCCTGCAACCACTGAGACATACACCACCTTTGTCTTGTAACATTAAGTTTCATACTATCCTGTTGTATCTGTCTGCTTTGAGACAAATAAATACATTTTTATTCTTATGCCCTACCCAAAATCACGTAGAATTTTTGGTACTAAGTAAAAAGGTTCAGATTATCTTAAATACAGATTTAATCTTATTTAATTATGGAAAATTAAGCACTGTTTAACTGCATCTTTTCGTTAAAGGCGTGATTTCTAAACCGAAAAGCCGGCCTTGACGCGCTGTTGCGTCGTGAATTATTATTAATATTTATATTATTATTCTTATGTTTTTGCTATTCCTATGCTTATATCACAGTATATATAGCTTTTATCACAAGTATTATTAAAACAGAGACGATAAGAACTTCGTTTCTGTATTAAAATGCCAACACTAATTTCGACTGATTCAAAAATACGTGACGCACTTGAGTCGGGTGGCTTACGACGAGGTTTAAATCGTTTTTTTGACATAATCATATAAAAAAAGTTAATCTACTTTTAAAATTTAAAATAATTAAGTACAAAAATATGAAGGTTCAGACAGAAGATTTAAATTCAGATAGACTTGTACCTTGATAAACTTGAGTATCGAGTGTGGGTGTTCTGGCGCGGCAAAGTCTTTCCACATGAGGAAGTGGTATTGTCGCACGGTGCGGCCCTCCGCAGAGTCCTTGCTCTCCCGAGGGGAAGTTGGCGCACTCGAGTCTGATGCTTCTTTGCAATCTGCAAGAAACATTCTGGGTTTGGAGACAAAAATTATAAAAAGATAAATATTTCTGCAGTTTTAAAAATCAACAAGTTGTTTTGTGTTGGATTCAACTTTAAAAGAAGAGTATTTTCCTCGATTCTCAATCCCCTGCCACCTATAGCTTTTTACCATTCCTAGTCTAGAGTGCATTTAACCTAAATGCAGCAAGTCTAGTAGTTATTAAGTTTATTTGAAGCAATTGCCATCAGATCTTCGTAACGTAACCCTTAGAAAGGGAACCCAGAATATTTTCATCATCATTTCAGCCATATGACGTCCACTGCTGAACATAGGCCTTCCCTGATGACTTCCAGAAGCGCCCTGCACCCAGCGGCTTCTTGCAACTTTTACCAGTTTTCTGTCCACCTATTATTTTTGATTATGTGAATTGTGTCAATGTTTTCCTTCACTGCCGGCACAGACTCCGAAAACATCTAAGGTACAGGATCCATAGACGTGAGACGAGACTTGATACTGAAATACCACCGCTCATTAAACGTTCTAAATATCAATAAAAATATTAATTGCTATAATTTTTTTTTAAACTTCAATAAAACCATACCGCCATTTCTCTTAGCAATGCCGTTGTTCTCAACTATTGGCTGTCCGTCGGCATTCGTTGGCTGTTTCGTGATCCTTAGCTCTCTGACGATGTAATCAGAATACCTAAAACAACCTTGTTTTATTAAAATAGGCCACACAGAACATTGCTAGAATACTGTGCATATAATTTTTAATTAATTAATTAATTATCTTTGAATACTGCAGAGAACCTGCAAAATTTTTGTTTTCAACTGAAGTCCTAGTGGTTATAATAGACGGATGTAACAAAGAAATTGGTATGTTAACAATATTAACAATTATTATTGTAATTATTTAACTATTGCACAAACCGCAGAGAAAATGTTAAATGGTGGACTTGATGCCATGTGGCATATTCTGTCATTCAACTATTTAGCTAAACGGAAATGTTTCAACAATTCATAGCACACACATACCTTTAAAAATTCGATAATACGTTATTTTGAGACCTTAACCTTAGCGTCGATTATTATTAAAACAAGAAAAACTGCAGTAACATATCAGCATTGTACAACATCAGACAAAGTGGTTGAAAAAAATAAAACTGAAAATTATTTTAAAAACATACTGATTCACAGATGTTAGACAGATTACAGACGAACCGTTTCTCAGCGACATGATGCACAGTGATGGCTCCGAAGGCCCTCGCGCCCCGGACTTCATCAGGCCAGTACTTGCTGCACTTCACCTTGGAGTACTCCTCCAGGTTCGTCAGCATCACGATGAGCTCCAGCCCGTGCTCCCAGATCATCCGCCAGAAGTCGTTCACCGTCGTGTCGGTGGGGCCTTGTGCGCATATGAACTGTTTGCGCTCCTGAAGAAAAACTCATGGTTAATATGAAAACACCAAAAACGAAGGCAAAAGACTAACCTCTTTATTATGGTTAAAATGTAGCCAAAAACCACAGAATAAATAAGGATATTAGAAGTTAAGCTTTACACTATGCTAGAGCAACGCACACATAGACATCCGCATGGACACGAAATTACGGAACGCTTATGCTCGAACTACTGTTAGAGTGTTACGAGATTGTCTCGCGCGCATTGTATGAGGCTTACTTCTAATACCTGTAACTACTATGAATTCTGTACCAGAACTAAGAGTTGACCTCGTAATATTTGTATCTTATTAGTCTATTATTGTTTTTTAATAAATGTACTTAAGTACTATCATTATAGATACACAGTAGAATATTAACGTCGAAAAACTATTGGTCTCTGTCATCTGACCACGCGCTCTTCATTAAATATGTAATCCCATATTATTAAAACAATAGTAACACAAGTACAGACCTAACATTGCGTTAGAACAAGATTACTTTCAAAGTATTTATGTAACGTAATATTTGTTCAGAACCAACCAAAAACTAAATATTTCAAGTCTCATAAGATCGAAAAGGGAAAACATTATAATTATTTTAAACCCTATTGTAAGTTATGTTTTGATGTTAGTTTCCAACAGAAAAACAGTCGTGAAGTTGTGCAGCAAATTAGAAATAAATAGATAACAACACACAAAATTAACACATTGAAAAGAAGGAACACACAACAAGGTATAGATCACACGTCACAGTCAGCCTCAGTTGTTTTTGAAAGTCAATAATAAAGATGATAACACGATTATGATTATGAGTTGTTAATACGTAACTACGTATTGTGACGTCACTTCTAACTGGCAACGAAGTCGAATGATTTAATACTTATCGATTTTATAGCAATAAAAAATTAACTGTTATAAATAATTAAAAATAATGTTTTGAATAAGATTTATTTTTTAAAGAAATGGCTAGTTGGAATTATTCGGAAATTTGTTTGTGGTTTGACGTTAACGTCAATGCACGTACTCACTCTGCCAGTGACACACACTGTCACAAACATACATAGATCTAGCCACAACTAAGATCACGCTTGTCGTGAATTACAAGAAAATTAAATGTAACTTAAAATAGGATATTTAGTCGCGGTCATAATTGTGAAAGAACTGAGGATGATAAATTTTAAAAAACCTGTCAATATCCGACTGACATTTCGTTTTATTTTGTTAAAATTTCTTTGCAAAGTTGGCACTTTTGGACGGAATGTTACCATTGCTCAGGACACTACTTGAATTGCCAACTTATGAACATTTTAATTTGTTAAATACGGAAAAAAATACCTATGAATAGTGCAATTCTTTTTAGTTCATTGCCAAACGTTTTAAATAATTGTATCGCCAATTTGACAAAATGATAGAAAAAATCTCATTATCGATACATAGAAGGGCTGACTGGACGTAGGAAGTGCATGCAGTACCTGATTAGTTTCCTCAGGGTCCTTAGACAGCACAGGACAGACGAGCACAAGTTAGACACACAGACAGAGTGGAAAAGATAAATGTAAAGCTGTATTTACGCTGTGAGATAGGTGATACCCATACCAAAAGTGACATGATGTATTTTATGCCGGGTGTGGCCATGTCTTATTTATGGATGTTATAATGGTAATGTGTTATGAAATGTTTTTCATGTCGATATTTTATACAAAATTAGTAAAGGATTTTTATGTGTTTTTTAACTCACAAATTCACAAGAAATGAATATAAGAACAGTGTTATTGAATACACACAAATTGTATGCTGTGATTAGAAGCTATGAGACACACGTATTTAGTGAATAAACCAATCATTGTGACATTATACTATACATGTGTCCACATACAGAGTGTCCCAAGAAAGTTATGCAGAGATATTTACGAGGCAAAATACGATTACATGTTCACACTTGCTTATTTCACTACACTTTTTTTTGGTGCCCCAATATACATCTCTCCCAAGACACCCTTTTTATATTTCTAGATAGCTCACTCACCCTGTATCCCATAACGTAGTTAGCGTTGATATAGTCCGAGCCAGCGATGCTGTCAATCTGCGACAATTTCACCCTGGTCTGGTCGTACGCCTTTATGTCCGGGTACCGATTCTTAGGCTGGTTCTCTCTGGCCTCCGACGCGTGCGTGGTTCTGTCCGGGAAGCACTCCGGCAGCATCTGTAACAACTTCACCGTGTTGGTTCGACTTTAAATTATTTTGTTTATTAGACACAGGTAAATTAAGTACAATATGCGAAATAAATTTTAAAAAGAGTACGTTAAAGACATTACAAACTTAATGAAAGAGCAAGTATTACAAATTAGACTAAGAATTATGTTTTAAAATGGATAAGGATAGTTCTCAAACACAAGGTTACCTAAATAATTTTAAAATAATTGCAGCCGACTTAAAATATAAACAGGCAAAATATTAAATTGCTAAAACACAATAAAATGTATCACAATCAATAAATTCATAAAAGAAATAGGTATAACAATGAGAATGTAAACTATGTATGCATAAATTGGCATGAACATCCATTTTATAAGTCAAAGTTGAACATTACACATAACTTACTGTTGTCCAATGGAAGTTCTTTGTTATAAAGTATGCTTTTCGAACAAGACACTCATTAATTAAAGAACATCAATACTATTTCATTAATAAAACGTCTTAAACGGTGGTTAAGATAACTGCTACTATGAAAATCTGATCTTAACACAATATTTGAAGAAGTAATCTATTGATACAATTTCGTCATATCTCTATGATCTCAGACTGGTTGCCATTTCTTTGATGTATAAGTAAAAGCAACATTTCTTAGTAGCTTGTGTGTGTGGGTGGTGGTCATCATCATACCATAATCAGCCTAAGTCAGTCTACTGCTGGAAATATACTCTCTCATCCGATGTCAGAAGCAGCGTTACCATCACTCCACCTCGTCGAAGGGTTTATACGCTTCGATTGCCAAGTCGTGGTCTCCACTCAAGAACACTACCCTATTGGTTACCTATTCTAATTCTCGAAATGTGACCAACCCCGCTTCTTTAGCTGGATTGTGTGGTGGTTGTATAAAAGAAAACATTTGCCATGACCAATGTGAACTAAGGACATTGTAAAGTATCTGGCAGTATTAGAAAAGAATTAGTGTGGTTAATACTTTATCACTAAATGTAAGTGTTCGTTTTCCAGGCGTGAAGGACGTGACATAATGTGCTAACGACAACTGTCACGTGTAGGTGATCTAATTGAGCAATAGATGGCGTTACATACCTCAAACTCTTTTTGGAAGCCGTAGTCGGAGTCTAGTTGTCTCTCAGCGTAGGCTATGGCGAGTTCGTCTTTGGGAATGGGCGGCATGTCTGGCGGAACTGTCGATATTAGCTGCTGACGTCCACCGATGTGACCGACCACGTATCTGGACAAAGTATTGGTCAGGGTCAGCCACAATAATAATAAGTCAGGTACTTAGATATGGGCAAAAATACATGTTCGATTATTCGTAAGTACTGAACTACCATAATCAAATTTGTGAACTGTCATTTCCTCTAGTATTGAATTAGTAGAGAGGCGCGACTGTCGTAAGGTTGCCATTGCCAGTGCGACACTAGTTGCAATCTGTTAGCGAGCGGAGCACACGTCGCCGGAACGTCCGCTAACAAGGTCACACTGTTTGCATATTTAAAAACCGCAATCTATAGACTTTTTCACGTAAGATAGTTTATGGGTTAACATACAATTCGATTTTCTTTCTGGTCAAATCTATCTAAATCACACCAATTAGCTAGCCCCAAACTAAGCAACGCTTGTACTATGGCGACTAGATGACGGATAAACATACCTAAATACTTGTATAAACATCCATGACTTAGGTACAAATGCTCGTGCTCATCACATAAACATTTGCCCCTTGCGGGATTCGAATCCGCAACCGCTGGCTTTGTAGTTCCGGTGCGCGAACCACTAATAAAACCAGTTTATTTCAGTAAATAGGTTTAAATTAAGCTCTGTTACACGTCCCAATTTTTTTTACCCTACCACTGCTTTGCGACAATGGGGTAGTTTCCTAAAAAAAATTTTATTAGTCATTTAGTTATACATTAGTTGGATTAACAGAAAATATTAAACACATTTTTTTTCTTTTCTCTATCAAACAAAAAATGATGAAGATATAGCCCGTTAAAGTTCCGCGTAACGTCACGCCTTGCGACACTTTCTAGCAAGGCGTGACTTTGATGCGCTTTATTTTCGTCATTTTGTGTTTTATTGACAAAAGACAAAATATGGGTCCGATATCTAACTGACGGACTAAATAGAATAATCTTATTTTGACCCCGGAAACTAGCCTATCGTTGGCTAGCGGCGAGCGGCGAGAGGAAGCTACACTACTATGTACGGTACAGCAGACGGTGCAGGGTGGTCTAGCGGAGGGTTGTCACTCGTCACCTGAGCGCCTGCTGGATGCGGTTCATCTCGTGCGCGGGCGGCGGCAGCTTGCGCGCGCGCCGCGTCTGCAGCACGCAGAACGCCAGCATGCCCAGCAGCACCGCCGCCGCGATGCCGCACGTCACCTGCCGGACGCGACGGTACATATTACGAGGGCTGCACTAAAACTATCGGGAGTGGAATATTTCCACTGTTCCTGTCGTATTCAAATCTTTTTGATTGCAAACTCCTTGGTTTTAAAAATCGAATACCATTTATTTATTTTAAAAAAAGATTCTCGGTCTTATCACAAGGTCTCGTCAAACTCGTTTAGTCGTTGAGAAAATGGAATTGACTCGAGAAAATTCAAGAGCGATGATTTATTATGACTTTCGAAGTGATTTAACACAAAGACGGTGTGTTGACCGGATGATTTCTGCATTTGGTGATGAAGCCCCATCCAAAATCACAATTTATCGCTGGTTTGCTGAATTTCAACGTGGACGTGTCGAGCTCAGTGATGATCCCCGTCAAGGTCGTCCAAAAACTGCGGTCACCCAAGAAAACGTTGATGCTGTGCGTAAGCTGATTGAGGAAGATCGACATGTGACGTACGCGAAATTCAGGCAACTTTAGACATTGGCATGAGTCAAATACAAATAATCTTGCATGAACAATTAGGTGTAAAAAAGTTGTTTTCCCGATGGATACCGCATTCGCTCTGTGAAGAGCAAAAAGCGGCTCGCGTTACTTGGTGCTTCAGAACTCTCGAAAGATTCCGCGCAGGATCCTCAAATGCTGTATACAACATCGTATCAGGTGACGAATCCTGGATATACGCGTACGAACCCGAAACAAAAAACCAGTCACGAGTTTGGGTGTTCGAAAATGAGTTGAAGCCAACAAAAATGATTCGTTCACGGAGTGTTGCAAAAAAAATGGTGGCCACGTTTGTCTCCAAAACCGGCCATGTTGCGACTATTCCTCTTGAGGGACAAAGAACGGTTAATGCAGAATGGTATGCTAGCATTTGTTTGCCACAGGTCGTTTCTGAACTCCGTACAGAGAACTGCAACCGCCGCATCATCCTCCATCACGACAATGCGAGTTCTCACACCGCGCACAGAACAAAAGAGTTTTTAGAGCAAGAAAACATAGAATTATTAGACCATCCGCCGTACAGCCCCGACCTAAGCCCTAATGATTTCTATACTTTCCCTAAAATAAAGAATAAATTGCGTGGTCAGAGATTTTCATCACCTGAAGAAGCTGTGGCCGCCTACAAAACGGCCATTTTGGAGACCCAAACTTCCGAATGGAATGGTTGCTTCAATGATCGGTTCCGTCGTATGGAAAAATATGTCAAATTTCGCGGAGAATACTTTGAAAAGCAATAAATACATTTTTAAATAGTAATGTTGTTTCACTTCCTTGATTCCCGAAATTTTCAGTGCCGCCCTCGTAGTTATCTCCTCACATATTCTATTGCCGATACTCAATGCTGGCAACTTTAACATCAAATATCTTGCGTTTGATTAGGAATAAATAAAAATTATCTTATCTTATATAATTCAAATTCATTTCGAAATAAAGCCAGAAAAATATTGTTTTAAAATTCGTATTCAAGTATACGTGTGGGATGTGTGGAATGGAACGCGAGTTATGTGAAAGAGATGGAGGACGGAGTGAGCGAGAGGAGAGACGAATGCGGATTTGTGAATGTGATGACGGACGTTTTTCTATTGGTTTTTTGAAGGTTGTGGAGTCAGTGAGAGATGTTCTTGGTGTGCTTCTGCAGAGCTTGAATAAACTAAGTATCGTTGAAAGCCAGCGTTTCCTTCATTCCTCCATACATAATAACGAATTAAATTCTAATAAAAAAAATAAACTAACCTAAAACTAAAAACTACCTACTCAAAAATAAAAGCGTGTCCATGAGGCAAAGAGACGAGAATGCTACCAGCGTTCCCACGCTGAATGGCTAAACTAAGCCTTTGAGCGAGGAACGAGCCAACATTTTTATACATCAGTTGTTTGATCTTCAACATTGCTCTAACGACAATGGACGAATTGAAAATTTCGCGGTATTTACGAATACGAGTTCCACCGTGGCACCAGTGCTGCAGAAACGACTCGAAGAAATAACGACGTGTACCGGGCACCGCTAACGAACGAACGGTGCGTTTTTGGTTTCAACGTTTCCGTTCTGAAAATTTCGATTTACACAATGAGCCTCGTGGACGACCTGATACTGTGAACAACGAAGAATTGAAGGCGATAGTGGAAGCGGATCCATCTCAAGCCACTTCTGAATTAGCAGCAGCCTTCGGCGTAAGTGACAAAACGATACTTATCCATTTGCGCCAAATCGGAAAAGTGGGTACCGCACGAACGTACAGCACGTGGGTACGCAAACACGCGTGCTTGCTGCGATTCTTTGCTCAATCATCACAATAACGAGGGGATTTTGAACCGTATCGTGACTTGTGATGAGAAATGGATCCTGTACGACAATCGGAAGCGATCATGACCTTGGAAAACCGGCAAAACCTAGCCCTTAAGCGAAAACTGACCAAAAAGAAGGTTCTGGTTAGCGTTTGGTGGACCAGTGCTGGTGTTATCTACTACAGCTTCTTGAGATCAAGCCAGACGATTACTGCAGACTTGTATTGCCAACAATTGCAAACAATGATGGAATGGCAAGCTGCCGTTAAACAACCGAGACTGGTAAATTGCTCTAGCCCACTGCTCCTTCAGGATAACGCTAGACCGCACACTGCACATCAAACGGTCGCCAAGTTAGAGGAGCTGCGACTAGTACCTTTGCGTCATCTACCATACTCTCCAGGTCTTGCCCCAACCGATTCCCACTTTTTTCAAAATTTAGATAACTTTTTACAAAGAAAAAAATTCAAATCTGATGAGGCAGTCAAAACCGCCTTCAAACATTTCCATGACTCTCGCTCCCAGGGTTTTTATTCCAAAGGGATCAATGATCTGCCTATAAAATGGCGGAAGTGTATCGATAACAACGGCGCATACTTGGATTGATTAATAATAATTTCATTTAAAAAAGTTGATTCACTTTTTTGATACTGAACGGCAATTTCATATGTATGTATGGGTCGGGGGAAAAGTCTTTTCGCATGTATTATGTATAAACTTGAAAGAAAACCTCTTTGGCTGTTCTATTTGTATCTGGCTGGTTTAGATGACATTTAACATTTCAAAAGTAACAAAATAGTAAAATTTTGTTTCCGGCTATTTGTTTTTCTTTAGTCTATTGATGACCTCCGTAGCCGAGAGGCGTGCATGCCGGACTTGATGTCGCTATCTCTTTTCGAGTTCGATTCCCGGTCGGTCAATGTAGAAAAATAACTTTTCTGTATTATCTCGGGTCTGGGTGTTGCTGTACTGTCGTTGTTTCTGGTTTCTGTAACACAAGTGCTTTGGCTACTTAACACAGGATCAGAGCTATGTATGTGATGTTGTCAATTGTTTAACCCCCCAACGAAAAAAAAGGGGTGTTTTAAGTTTAACGTCTGTGTATCTGTCTGCGGCATCGTAGCTCCCAAACGAATGGACCGATTTTGATATATTTTTTTAAAATTATTATTGTATTGTACCTGCAAGGCGACCTCCAGAGGGGAGGAGGCGACGGCCAGCGGCGGGGTGGGCGCGGGGGTGAGCGCGTTCACGTAGTCGCTGTATATCGGCGGCTCGTTCAGCAGCTCCGCTGTAGAAAACATTGTAATAATAAACACGAAATATAATATTAAGTGCCGTGTGGGGACGGCCGTTAAGAATACAATTCCCCACCGCCAAAAGGAGGCGTGTTGTGAAAGGCGACTAATTCCTGTAGCACGAGACGTCAGCAGCGTCTGCGTGCGAAATCTTATAAAAAAACTGCGCTCACCGACCCGCCTGCCAAGCGTGGTGAGTATTGGCAATCCCCCCTATGATAGAAGTCATTGGGGGAGGCCTAAGTTCAGCAGTGGACGGCAGTGGCTGTAATGATGATGATAATATCTAAAAACATCAGTCGGTTGCCTATTTATACGAAATTATAGTGCTAATAGTAAAAACAAAATAGGTAAAAAATTAACATAATACAGTAATTAGAAATTGAGGTATATCTGTCCCCTTTCAATGTAAAACAACGTTTACTATGAAAAAGACATGTACTATAACGCCACGGTACATATCGGATCAAGCACGCGACTTTAATGGGTTGTGAGTCAGGTATTTATCTGTAGTGTGTGCGTCACCTCACTCCACATTAGTGAGTAAGTTAGTATATAAGGTTCGGTTATTGTCTTTTATTGGTCTTATTAACCCTACAGTGCGCGCAAATACAACTTTTCATTCGTCTCCCGTCGTCCCACATTACAATAAATATTTTTTTGAAAATTCTTAAAGTTTTATTAATTATAATTAAGTACTATTTAGTTGAAGACCAAACAAAAAATACAAAACAACAAATAATAAATTGTACGGTTGAAGTGGCAACGAGCTGGCTCTGCTAACGCACAACTGATAACTAATAAGGAACAAAGATTGTCGAGTGGCGAGCACAAATGGAAGACGCCTGACTTGCCTCTTACTAGGTGCACCATTGATCTAGTTAATATGATTTTATCCTATTGGATGAAAAATGCCGAGCCACTTGCTGTAGAATTCAATGGAGGAAGCTTATATCTACAATTGAAATTCCAGACACTGATACAAAGATGATAACAACTTACAAATAACTTCGACGAACAGTGTGTAGTTAGAAGAGGAGTCCAGAGGGCCATCGTTCGGCTTTAAACTCATGTCGGGCTTGTCGTCTTCGTTGTCTCTCATCATCGGATTGTTGTTGTAATCCCTTTAATATAAACAAAACAACTCCATTATTCACAAGTTTATTTATACAGGGTGTAACGAAAAGGTGAAATAAAACTTTAAGGGGTGATTCTACGGCTAAATTACATCAACTTTTTCTATGGGACCAACATCGAAATCGCAAAAAAAAAAATTTACGTTTCCATACAAACTGATGCCAGCTGGTCGCGTTTTAGTATGGGAAAGTGTTTTTTGACATATATTGATTTGAAACGTTGCATGATGTCACGTGTTAGTACGATTTTTACTTAGAAGTGACGTCACGAGCTCCAACTCCCGAACTTTGACGCGCTTTATCTTTGTCATTTTAGAAAGATAGATACTCTCTATTGCGTACCATACAAGGAAATTACACATGCGTTTTACGAAAAGACGTACAATTTAGGCGGGCTTATCGCTAATAGCGATCCCTTCCAGACAACAATCAGGTAGAGGACAACCATTAGAGAAAGGGGAAGGTGGTGCAGGCCTTTTTTGGTCGATTGACAAAAGAAAAATAAGTATCCATTATTTTTTAGTAATCAAACTGATAAACTAAATAGAATTTCATTTTCTTTACCCAGTCGTCAAGTCCCTATCGTGGGAAGAGTTTATTCAGTTTATTACCTTTCTGAAGACCTTCGGACCCTATCCTTTTCTACTTCCCCTTCCACAGGCACATCCTCCGTGGAGTCATCCAGCAGATCGTCCTCAGTGGTGGTGGGCGCGGTGGTGGTGGAGGTCGTGGTCGGCGCGGGCAGGTCCGGCGGCAGTCGCCGGGGCTTGACCAGGCAGCGGCGGCAGGCGTCTTTAGAGAAGACCGGTTCTTTCTCGTCGTATAGGCTTTGACTGTCGCCCATTATCAACTCGGAGTCCGAGGGGAATTTGTCGCTGGAAACAATTTGAATTATTGATTTTGCGCATTTGCTTCGCTCGAAACAATTTGAATAATTGGCATTCTCATACAAAATTTATAAGGGTACCACGTTTTAACAGCTCCTAAATACTACGTCAATTGATTGGTGGTTTCGTCTCATCTGATTCATACCATACGGCCAGTGTTATAAGTCAATGTTTATGTTGCATGTTAAGCAATAGGCTATTTGACTGTTTTCTGAAATAGAGTTATTATTGTTGGTAAGATTCAAATAAAGCGTCAACATTCATTTCATTTTTTAAAACCTTGAGAAAAATAAAAAAAAATCATTTTATTCTTTACGTTTTTAAAAGCCTGTGAAAACGCCGTCGCCCATGATGTACTTGTTCGTGACGTCACAAACCTTTAAATATCCATTGAGTTATAAAATACTAGAACAGGCATGTTAAAAACCTTTGGCGACGGTCACACTACTCATACTTTGTGCGAGCGTAGCGCAAAATCTTGCTTTGGGATGTCAGTTCTAGTACGAAGTTACTCAATGGTGACGTGCTTGTCATTGTTACCGGAGTTTTTGACAATGTAAAATACCGACAAAAATATAACATTTGAAAATGATTTTTTTACAGTAATCATTTATTATTTTTAATAACTATTGATATGTTTCGGTTCCATATGGTGCAAACTATTAAACTAAATTATTAGATAAGTCAATTTTGGTACAAGGCAAATAGCCTATTATACATCAAGCAGATGCCTGCCTTACAACTAAATCAGTGGCATGATTTTTGAGAGTGAGCGCTACGCGCCTAAATTGAGATATCTTTGCAATTTTAAGTACTGTGATCACAAATTTCACAGACTTATTTATGGTATTTTGATTTTATTAATGACGTATCTTAAATAACGGTTCTATTAATCGCAACCACAAATGAACGTAATAATTATTGTTAATTTAGTAAAATTCATTAAGATTCATTGAGTCATGGTTTATAAAAAAGTTAACTTTGACACTTCATTTTGGAAAAAAAAAATACTACACTACCCTTGGCAAGTTATTTTAAAGATAGCCTATTTAGTCGATATCTTGACTAAATAGGCCATCTTTAAAAAAAGGGCAACACTTGCCACTTTTCTTGCCATTAAAAATGATATTTCATATTTTTTGCAAACGGATCTCATTTCGAACAACTCAACCTTAAAATATGTTTGTGATACTATACAAGATATACTAGTACATACTTGGAGAAGACATCGGTGATGTACGCGCCGAGGATCGGCTGCACGGCGTGAGCTTCCTCGTAGTCGATGATGCTGATGTCCGTGGGAGGGGGCAGGTTCTTCCAGTCCGTGTTGGGCAGCATTCGGACCATGTGGACCCTACAAGTAGAGTACAATATAAAAGCAGGCTTATAACGGTCTAGATTTAGTTAACGACGATGATCAGTGATCGGATAATCAGGCGCTAGTAAATAAGCGATAACAATCATCACATTTTCTTTCATTCAAAAATAACATGGATATGCCATTCCGAATAAAAATAACGGGTTCATTTGGTTAATCCTACGTTTGACTATCAGGGTTGACTATTAATGTATTTATTTATATGTTTTTTTGCAATAATGGGATTAAAATAATACAGGTATTTTTTTACAGAGATAAATGTCTGTAAAAAATTACCTGTATAACTTGTCCATGGACAAGTTTATTATTATTTCTTAGGCAGCAAAAGTTAGGATATTTAGATAAACAAGCTCCCGAATAACTGCGTAAAGCAGCGGTTCTCAATCTTTTTTGGTGACGGAACCCTTTTGGATAGCAAAATACTTGATGGAACCCTACAATAAAACAATGGTTTTTAAGTGTATTTTTTATTAATAAGCATAATTAGAGTACCATGTAACAGTTACTTATTACTTACTTACATAACAAGTATAATAATAAATATAACATTGAAAAAGAAAAAAAATCTAACTAATGGGATGTATGAAACTGTTTTTTATTTTTCATCAATTGGTTGATATCAGGTTTCATAGAGGACAGTTGAAGTCTCATATCAGGTTCGGCGTCCAGTCTATTGCGGTATTTTGTTTTCGTGGCTGCATAGGTTGAGAATCCTGTTTCGCACAAATATGTTGTTGGAAACGGGAGAAGAATATTCAAAGCCATTTTGGCAAGCATTGGATATTCATTTCGGATTCTGCACCAAAAATCGTTGAGAGGCGTCGTTTTGAACAGTGACTCCATACTTGTGTCAGATGACATTTCTAAAAGAGATTCATATATCTCGTTTGACATACTTTCGGGCTTTTGTAAGTTGGGTAAAAAAGGATTATGAATCCATGAATTCAGTTTCATTTTTGTATTCTGTTCTTCAGGAAAATACTGCTCAAAAGATGCGCGCATCGAAGTGAGATATTGGACCAATTCTTCAAATACATCATCTTGAAATATTTCTGAGTTGTTATCGCCAAGAAACTCACTGAGTGACGTAAAGCTTTCTATTTCTCTATTTCCAACGCAAATAATCCAAAAATCTAATTTTCTTTTGAAGGCAGTTATTTTGTTACAGGCCTGGAACACTGTTGTCTGTTTACCTTGCAATGATAAATTTAATTCGTTCAGTTTCTGAAAGATATCCGCCATAAAAGACAGTCGGAACAACCAAGTTTTATCATACAAACGGTCTTTCAAATTAAAAGAAGTATCTGAAAGAAACATTTGTAACTCGGCTCTAAGTTCAAATAGCCTTGTTAAAGTTTTACCCCGAGACAGCCATCGCACTTCTGTATGGAGCAGCAGTGTTTTATGTGTGCTGCCATAATCTTCACACAATAATGAGAACAATCGGGATTGTAGTGGTCGTGATTTGATAAAATTAATTATTTTTACCGCTTCATCCATAACTAATTTTAGATTGGACGGCATTTGCTTCATCGCAAGTGCTTGTCTATGCAGGATACAATGGCTGGAACTACAATTAGGCGCTTTATTTTTTATTCGTGACACTACTCGAACTCCTGCTGTTTTACCCGTCATCGCCTTGGCCCCATCTGTACAAATGTCAATGCAATCGTTCCAACTGAGATTATTTTCCTCAAAAAATATATTTATTTTATTAAAAATTTCCTCTCCGGTAGTGTTTGTGGGTAGAGGTGAACACATAAGCATGTCTTCTTCAAAAGAACTTTCACATGGATATCTCACGATAACCAGCAAGATAGCCAGACCAGCGACATCAGTCGACTCATCCATTTGCAAGACGAATTGTGTTTTTTGTAGACGTGTAACTAGTTCTTGTTTGACGTAGCTTGCTAGATCATGAATTCGCCGTGAAACAGTATCGTTAGATAGCGGCACAGTAGAAAGATGCTTTGCAGATTTTTCATCGAGCATGCATTTTGTTATGTCTAATACACATGGTTTTATTAAATTCTCAGCGATAGTGTGCGCTTCTCCTGCTTGTGCAATGCGATAGCTAACTAAATATGATGCCTCCGTGGCCTTTTCATTGATAGTTTGGGTTACATGCATCATTGTTTTTTGACTTTCCAATAACTGTTCTTTTTTACGTACAAAAAAATCTTTATTCTTGTCTTTAGACTCGGGGTGTACAGTTTCTAAATGTCGGCGCAACTTGGCAGGTGCCATGGAACTATTAGGAAGCAGTTTACTACATAACATGCAGAGAGGTGAGCCGTTGGAATCAACAAATCCAAAACTGATATATGATTCATCATACTTCCTTTTTTTCGCCTTTGAAACCGTGGAACTTGACGTCGTTGCATCATCGTCTGGATCGGTAATTGCTGTATACTCCACGCGGACTGCTTTTGAACATTCGGCTTCGTTGGAAGATGTTGTTGCGACACGTTTAACGCCTTTAAGCCAACGTTCCATTCTTTCAGGATGGTGAGGTTAAAATAATGCACGGTCGTTACTGCGTAGAAGAGTTTAGCACTTTAGTCCAAAGAAGAAATGTACAAAACTGATACAATCAGAAAACAGCAGTAGAACAATACACAATTTTTTTCTAGCAGGTAGGTACTTATCGCTCCGAACGCTAATCGTCGACTGACTAGTGTCAAGGCTTGATCATCGCTTTTATAGTCCTAGCCTCAATCTCGAACATTCTCAAAAATACTCGAGTCGGCGTCTTTGATAAATAAAAAGCCGATATAAAAATAGAAATTCAAAAAATGTGGTGTAAGCAATCTCGACTTTACGTTTTGAAGTTAGAGCCGAAAGTCGCTTGTTCACAATTATAGCGTCTAATTTCAAAGGCGGCTTTTATCAAAGGGATTGCGCGGTCACAAGTAGGTATCGGCGGTGGCGGCATAGTAAAATTGTTCGTGAATCGTGATACGCCGCGACAGAACGGTCGACCAGAGAGAGGTGTTTTGATTTTTTTTTCTAACTTCTTGCGGAACCCCGACAGGGGTATCGCGGAACCCTAGGGTTCCGCGGAACACACTTAGAGTATGGCTGGCGTAAAGAATAAGAAGGTTGCGGATTCAAATCGCGCAGAGAGACAATTTTTGTGTGATGAGCACGACTATTTGTACCGTTATTTAGCAGCCATAATACTGTTTGGGAATAGATAATTGGTTTGATTGTTAATAAAATTTAAAAAAAAACCAACAGCGTAAGTTAACTTGAATTTAGAAATGTGCCAGGAACATAACAATTCAATTTAATTTAATAACATATATATATATATGTTATTAAATTTATATATATATATATATATATATATATATATATATATATATATATATATATATGTCACTCTCTTGTTTGCTATGCCCTTGCAGGGCTTCACATGTATACCTTTATTTATCTAACACCGCAAAATTGTAATGTGACATGCAATAAACGTTTGAATTTGAATTTGATAACAACATGACAATGAAAGAATCTGGCTATAGTTGATGTAGGTCATACCTGTAGCAGCAAATGGGGCCATTTCTTTCGGTTATCCTTGGCAGATACATTTTGAACATGAATTTGTTGTTTTCCAATATCTAAAAAAAGAAAATACATTTATATTTGATAAGACAATAATTATGGAATATAGTTTAAAGCCATGATTTATAATTTTTGCTTTTTTTATAGTAAACTTTGTGATAAAAAATCCATATTCTTGTACATTTGAAGTCGATAAAATTAGATGTCTGATATTTGGTGTATATTTTTCAGCAATTATAATGAATATACGAGTAGGTAAACAAAAGATTTAGTTCACAAGGCAAACACTTTTCGCAAATCTACGTCCCTGGATACATTATTGATAAAATTGATAAATGAAAAATGATATTTGCAAATGTACGACATGAACCTCTAATTAAACGAAAGATTGGGCTAGCGTTTTCATGTATTTAACATTTTTAAAATCTTTCCTAAGGTCGCAAATTATGCGCTGGAACTATTAGATTGTGCGCTCAAAATATGAAATGGCTCTTAATTCATCAAGCATACTTTGTTTTTATTTTACTCTATTGGTGTACACAACAGGTAACAATCTTATATTATATCAAGGTAAATACTTTTATTGAAAAAAAAATATATATATTGCCCCTGGTGGATTTCGAATCCACGACTCAATGAACGACGAACACGAAAAGTTATAGGGCCGGCTTCAAACGCCAGATAACTTTTATCTGACGAATAAAATTGACATTTGACACATTTACCATACGAAGACTGTCAACATATCAAACTTATTCGTCATAAAATATAAAAGTTATCTGGCTATTGAAACACCGGTCCTAAATCTTATATTTTTTCATTATTTACAGTATGTAAATGAGACACAATAGAAATCCATTGTTATGTGGTCTCATGAGACCGTTAAGAAAACATGACGTCTTCTTATCCAATACCTGTGCCTAAAGACGAAAGTCTATAAAGTCTATAACCAGTTATGGCATTATGGAAATGAAACGAGGTCTCTCACTATGGACCTCATAAGAAAGCTCAAGGTCCCACAGCGTACTGTGGAAAGGGCTATGCTCGGTGTTTCCTTGCGAGATCAAATCAGATATGAGGAGATCCGTAAACAAGCAAAAGTCGCTGACATAGCCCAACGGATTAGCAAGCTGAAATGGCAGTGGGCGGGGCACATAGCACGTGGAACAGACGGCCGATGAGGCAAAAAGGTTCTAGAACGGAGGCCGCGTACCGGCAAGCGCAGCATAGGACGTCCACCTACAAGGTGGACAGACTACCTGGCAAAGATCGCAGGAAGCCGCTGGATGCGGGCCGCTTCCAACCGGCCAATCTGAAAGGGGAGGCCTATGTTCTGCAGTGGACGTCTTTTAAATTTTTGGTTTTGGCTGAAACTATTAGATAGTGTGCTAAAAATATGAAATGATGATTTTCTATGATGTGATAGTTAATTAATAACACATTTAAAGTTACAGTATTTGTTTTAATACCTTCGATTTGAAAAGATCACAAGATAAAGATTTGACACTTCAGTGAGTAGTCTATTTTAAAAACCACAGACAACCACCATAGAGAATCGAATTTTTTAATATTGTATATAGTGTGTAACGAAAAGGTGAAATAATACTTTAAAGGGTTATTCTACGGCTAAATTACATCAACTTTTTCAATGGGACCAACATCAAAATCTCGTTTCCATACAAACTGATGCCAGCTGGTCGCGTTTTAGTATGGTAAAGTGGTTTTTTTTTTGCGATTTCAATGTTGGTCCCATAGAAAAAGTTGATGTAATTTAGCCGTAGAATAACCCCTTTTTATTTCACCTTTTCATTACACACTGTATATGTAACAACGTCCTTTGGCTGAAACGATGACGACGACGACAATGAGACCGTTTGTACTATCGTCGAGAGGTAAAGTGTTGCCGTGTTCGTAGAGCTAGTCCCCCACCGAGCGCGTTACCTTCCGCCAGCGCGGGCGCGGAGCGGCGGCGGGCGGCGCGCGCGGCGTGGCGCAGCGCCGCGTCTCCTCGTCGCCGCGCCGCCGCGTGCGCGTCATCGCGCTCAGCCGCACCGTGTAGTTGCTGTTCGCTTGCAACTCCTCGAACCTAACCGACGCGTTATACGTATCAGTGATAACCGGTGATCGAAATAACGATGACGATTCACTTATTTTCTTCGTCTATCAGGGAGATTATCAAAAAGTATTGGACACGTATTTTTTCTTATCTCACATAATCAAAATATTACAGAGATATATTGATTTGAAATGTCGCATGACGTCACTTCTCGGTACAGTTTTTACTCAGAGTGACGTCACGAATTTCGACGCGCTTTATCTTTATCATTTTTGGTCGATTGACAAAAGAAAAAATAAGTGTCCATTATTTTTTAGTAATCTAACTGTTGGACTAATTAGAATTACATTTTCTTTACCCAGTTGTCGTCCCTATTGGGATGATGACACCACCGATCAGTTGACGTACTTTTATGAGCTGTCAAAACGCGATATAATCCATAGATTTTATAAGGGTATACATAGTTGTGAAGTCTTCGTCTTCTATGTAGCCCAAAACGAAGTCAAATTACTAAATATTTATTGCATTCAAAGCGGTTAAAAATAGATCTTTGCAAATAGTTGAGAACTATGAATGAAATCTTCTTATCTTAAATAAAGTGTTATTTTAAAATCATGGTTTTTTATAATTACTTTTGAAAGGTGTCAGCATCCTAATTAGGTGACTGACTGGCTGTTATATCTCAACACAAAGTTTAGGTAGATAGTCACCTTATTCCGATCACTGCTACCACATCAGTTTATTTAATATACAAATTATGAATTAATAAAAAGATGGAAAATTATTGTCCAACTAGCGGCATCAAACATGAGCGCTACGCGAGAGATGCGCAGAAGATCATTAAGATAACGCGATTGGTACGACGATCGTCTTGTAAAATACGCAAAGCGAACTTTTCGCCGAGTACTCAAATTCCGTAGCGGGAATGGTAAATAAAATTATAAAATTCATTTGTAATTGATTAGAACGAATTGTTATACATATTTACTGTTGGCTAGAAGATATCGTTTATCACATTCGCGGACAGTAATCCAGACACAATAGAAGTTTTCATGTCATAACGGCTATCGGTATCGTTCGCTAAATTGTTAAAACACACCTGCCCTTTCGCCAGTGGAAGTAAAGATGAATTGAATTTAAATACATATAAAAGAGATACGCAATCATGCTTGATAGTTTGACAAATATTGACTAAAATATTATTAAACTAGCTTCTGCCCGCAACTTCGACTGCATAACTTCAAAACTAGGCCAAAGAGGAATGAATAATCATCCCACGGTAACACAAAAACGAGATAGCATTACTGTGTTTAGCTACATCTGTATGTGTGCGAAATTACAGCTGATTTCATTTAGCCGTGTAAAGCTCGTAATTGAGTAACAAACATCCAATCTTCCAGAATTGCAATATTAGTGAGATAATCATGATGACATGAAATGACAGAGCCATCTCCGTAGCTATAACAATGAGCGTAGTTTCAACTAAGTGACATACCTGGCAGTCCTCGAGTCGTTGGCCATGAACCTAGCGAGAGGACCCCACATGTCCTCCTTAAGTGTCCCAAATCGGTCCCTGTACGTTGCGTTGCCCGTTAGCTCTATCTGTAATACATTTGTTTAAATAAATGTTTATTTTTAGTGAGGGCAGTCACAGTTACAATCATAAGGCTGCGGCCGCACTACTGGAGGCCTTGCTTAGCACCTGGCGCCTAGGCGAGACGCCTAGAGAAAACTGGACCTCATATTGGGCTTACGACAAGTTCGTTCCAGCATAAAATCACCGTACACCAAATGTAAAATTGTCATTTCTCAAGGATATGGCGGTCAGAACTTCAAAGAATAATAATTACAACAAAAATTATATATACGTGTGTATTTTTTTGACGAAACGACGAAGCCATAATAAGCATAAAAGCATTCCGTGTTAAATGAACAGTTAAAATAGAGAGAGGTTAGAATGTTAAGGTAATGCGCTTTTTAAAACGGACTGAGATAGACGTTATCGCCGTATATGCTAAAACCAAACTAGACTATTCGCTGTGTGCGCGATGACAGCGCCCCTAGTGACCAAAATTATTGTGGACTTAAGATCTTTCAAATTATGGCAACTAGATAGTTTGAGAATGATTTTCGGATTGTTTTTCTTCAAAATTAGATGAAAATATCTTAAAAGTTTGTGCATATTATAATAAGTGATTTTCTTACTTGAACTAAATATGAATGTTGTAATACGTACGGGATTTGGAGCAATACAACATGATATAACTTTCCAACCTCAAACTGTGCAAAAAGGGAAAAAAAATGTATTAGCACAGCATGTGAGAGACGTTGAAGAGCTTAGAACCAACGGACAAAGCTACTTAATAAGAGCTGTGATCATAAGACAAACGTCTGTGACACAAACTCCCAACAAACTTTTTTCTCTTCACAACAGCCATGCATTTATGTCTTTGCTCCTATTTCCATCTTGATATTGGAAACGAATAAAACATGCACGAAATGTTTTTCCCATTGTTTCTACACTTTATAACACAACACGTACTGTGACTCATATCGCGAATTTTAACGTTTTTACTTAAAAATACTTAATAATGTTAGTATGGAATTCTATGAAAATATAGCAATTTGACACTGACAGTCCAGAGTTTTTTCACATTTCTGCCACATTGCGTGCTGCGATCGATTTGACGGCCCCCACCACCCACATTGCACACAGCGAATAGTTAGGGGACGTTCGTAATACGTCGACGTATCACGTAACGCAATTTGGGGGGACAAAATAGTAGAGAATTAAAATCCTCAACTTGGCAACCCTTTTCGTTTGTTTGACGGGGAATCCCTATTTTATTGTACGTAATTTTTGCTGAGAACTGTTTTGCGCAACATAATTTTGACTTTTAAGTAAAAATTATCACCTTGTAAAAATTGCTTGGGTGTTACGTCGCAGAATTAATAATATAGGCAGAAGCGACACTTAAAGACATTTGCTAAAATAGATGATCTACTCTCAATGTGCGGCAGCAAAGAGCAAATTAGCTTGCACCGGCAATGTACTCTCATTTTATAATAGCCTACAAAGCGTTACTGCAAGCGATAATCCACCAAAACGCCACAAGTCAGAGCTCTTTTTACTTTGTCCTGTCAGCTACTTCTCTCGCAAGGGCTGCGACTTGTGTTTGTGAATTTGGTCGATACCTACCTACGCATGAAATAGCGTGTAGATTTCCATTTCGGTATATCGATACAGTTAATTTATGAAAACACCCTGATCGTAATATTAGTGTTAAAGAGCCCTGTATAAACATGTCGTAACGTAGTAAGTACCTACCTAATGAGGACTTAAAATATTATAAAAGTGGTTTATACTTATTATAATATTGTGGTAGGTCTGCTGGAAATCAAGACGTTAGTATTTTCAATCACAACGGAGCGGTGGCGTCGCTGCTACTAATGCTACCGAGCGACCCGTTGGCAAAATATATAAACCAAATGCTGCGCAATATTTTCGATTTCTTTTATTTTTCTTATTCACAGTGAATAAACTCTGAATAAAGTCGAAAGTGTAACGCGTACAAAAAATTAATTTTAATAATAAGAATGTGTAACAGCGCGCGCGCGTGACATTCGACTGATTTTAGGCTCTTCGAAGGTGCGCATCTCGACCGAAACGTGGAGTCGTAGGCCTGGTTACGTAACGTTTCAGGGCGAGAAGGAGAGGTACAGAAAAATGATGCTTTGTTGTTGAAAGGGGAATCTTTAAAAATTACGTTACGTAATTCTTGATAGCCCCCTAACAAGTAACTTACAGAGTATCCTTTGATCTCAGCATTGGGTTTCTCGGGCGGGTCCCAAGTCAGCTTCATGAACCCGCCGGAGCAGTCGATGGTCACGTTGCTCGGTTTCCCCGGAATGCCGTCCAGGGTGGCCGCCTCCATCTTCTCGGACCATTGCCCACATTGCTTTGAGTAGTCCGAACAGGCGCACACCTATAAGGTAATAGACAGTGCAGTGCCTTCAAATAGGGATAGTGACATTACCAATCAATTGCCTCTTTCTATGATCTTTTTATGAACTGTCAGGCGATATTCCTATAGATTTTGAATGGGAATACATTTGTGACGTCACTTATATGTAACCCAAAACGAAGTCAAATTACAAAATATTTATTGATTTTTAATCGATTAAAGCATTTTATTTGAAATTATAAATTAAGTAAATCATGTCTTAAATAAGGTGTAATTTTGAAGACATGGCTTCATAGAATTATTTGTAAATGGTGTCAACATCTTAATCAGTGGCTAATAAGTAAAGAAAAAAAAAAACGACGCGCCTCACTCACAGATAATCCACTACTAATTTTTATACAATATCTAAAAGAAAGAAGGAAAATAATTATTTATATGATACTCAAGTACTATCACAATACATTATCAAGGAATAAGTATTTCAGAAGCGCAGTTGCAGACACCACAGTCACGCTACAGTAGCGCCACTGCAGTGCGCGCTAGAAATTGTATGAAAATAAGTAAAGGCGCGACACGACGACTACAGTGCGTCAGTCGCGCCGCTTTCGCTTCTTCACATCACCAATTAGAGGGCGCCTTTAATGTAGGAAGTCAAAAGGCTAAAGGCTACTCTGAGTAGATATAGGCTAGCGGGTAATAAGCTCACTACTCAGTGAGAACCAAAAACTAACACGGTCACCATCTGTCACTTTGGGGATAACTATTACCTAGCCAAAATTTTCCCTATTTTGTGATAAATGTTTTTTTAGATACGTATTTTTCGAGATTCGTATTCGATTTATTGACCTCCATCTCTAAAAACATGATGTAAACTTTATAATAAGAATGATACTAAAAAATATTATAAGAGTGATAATACGCTATAACATTAATATATTAAATATAAATAACAATGATTTTGTAGTTTAAACAGTCAAAAATTTGACATTATTTAACGTTGCGACTTTACATTTTCGATCAGCGTGTTACAGACTACACTTTAACAAATTTCAGTTAAGTAGACCGACCACTATTTCCTGTTTCATATGATGATGTATCAAAAACATTACTTACCTGAAAAACGTAAGTACTATACGGTTCTAGATTATCAAACATGTATGGCAAGTTTCTGCTGTCTCTCCAATAGATCGTCTCCTTACTAGAATTATTGTCATCCTTTTTCCTCGCTTTTAGAACATAATAGTGTATCAGGTCCGCTATATCTTCCGGTGGCGGGGGCCATCCTATCGTCACAGACGTCGCAGAGAAACCTTTGATAGAAATATTTGGGACGAACACCGGTTCTTTGTCTAGCGTTTTGACTGTAACATTATGCCATACTCCTTTTTTAAACCAGTCCGCCGTTTTCACTTCAAATTTTAATTCATACTCTGTCGATTTATTTAGGCCGTTGATAACGAAGGACGTGTTCTTTGAGCCTATTTTTTGACTGTACGCGTTAAATGTTTCCGAGGGTAGCGCCCGGTAGAGTAGCGCGTAGAACTCTATGGGCGAGTTGTAGTCGCGAACGGTCCAGTTGATGTACAGTTGTGTGGTGTTGATAGCTGTTACGTTGAACCCGACTATTTTTGGGGGTGCGTAGACGATGACATCGATCGCTCCTGTGTAAAGAGAAATACGAACATTACAAACACCGTAACATCATGTATTAAAGTTTATTACATTATATTTTTGTTATGTATACATTTTAGGCACTACTAGGTTAATTAATGTAACACAATTTTCAACTACATCTGTTTCTGTACATCACTGTTTGATGATGTACATGACAGATTAAGTGTCTGTCTGGTTTCTTCTTTTTGCGATTTGTTTTCCTAGTCCAGAGTTACATTTGGAGCGATTGCGAAGACGGGAAAACCAAATCATTTTTGGACTATGGCTCCACATCCAGTGTTATATGAATGTATAGGTTTCCTCACGATGTTTTTTACCCGGTCATTACAAAATGTTACACAAACGATGCCGGCCCGGTTAAAATCGGACTTTGTTTCGGCAAACAACAAGTACCGTAAGGGCGCTGTGTTCCAATAGATAGATTGGATCCGGTTTTCGCCGGACTTAAGCACGGTTTTTACCGGACTCATGACCATCCTGCTCCTTTGTATGGGATATGGTAAAAGTCATGCTTGTGAAAAATTTGCCATTATTTCTTATTACTTGAAGAAAAGAAGTGGCAGTGGGCGGGGCACATAGCACGTGGAACTGACGGCCGATGGGGCAGAAAGGTTCTAGAATGGAGGCCGCGTACTGGCAAGCGCAGCGTAGGACGTCCACTCACAAGGTGGTCAGACGACCTGGTAAGGGTCGCAGGAAGACGCTGGATGGCAGGCCGCTTCCAACCGACCAATCTGGAAGTCAATTGGGGAGGCCTATGTTCAGCAGTGGACGGCCTATGGCTGAAATGATAATGATGATGATGATGACTTGAAGAAAACTCTTTAGACTGAAACCGAAAACTATTTTTATATCCAACAAGATTTAAATGGTTATTCAGAATCACTTGATGTGTTTTGCGATATTCAACCTTTCTCAGTCACCGTTCAGAACCGTTAGATAGTAAATGGACGATCGATAAATCACGTGACACTATATGATTGGCAGTAGTGGCATATGATTCATCGGATGTCAATTCGTTATCGAAGGGTTCTGAATCAGGCCGAGTTTGAAAAATGTTGAATTGATCAGTTGACCAACTGTATAGTTATTTGACCCTGAACTTACCTGTGATGACTTTGTTGCTGACAGTGTCGTTGATCTCGCAGACGTAGGTGCCGCCGTCTTCCTCCTTAATGTGAATGTCGTAGGTGCTGTTGATACGCTTGAGCCCAACCGGGTCCGCGTTCCGCAGATCTGGCTCGGGAGTCTTCTCTTTGGTGTCGTTTTTATACCATCGCACTACGGTTGGCTTGTTGTACACTGTAGAATAATTAGTGTTGTTTTTACAGAATTGAAGCCACATTGACGTGGTATTTAAACGGCAAGAAGTTGCTGGCGAGGACTGAAACCAGCGGAGGTCTACACCGGACTATCCACTTTGGATCGGCGATCCGTGATACGTGGATCCAACACCTACGCTTGGATCGCGCGCACCAGGTCCACACAGAGCTCTCCCTTGGTATTGGATAGACTGGAATAGACTAGGCTAATGATCAGTCGGCCTATAGACCTTCGCCCACCGCGACTTTATGCAACTCGCCCACTGTAAATTCAAATTCAAATTAATTTATTTACATGAAACATGGTACATTAAGATGTTTTTTTCATAATATTCCGTCATGTCTCGCCACATTTAAGGTGGCATGTAAATTTTTACAATAAAATTACAATACGTGCATAAAAATCAATTAATTAGTACAATATTAAAATAAAATTACATTCACAAATTAAATTAAAGTAAAACATAAATAATTAATTATATAATAATAAGTATTTAAAATTTGTAAGCAATAAACTCATTGACACTATAAAAACATTTATCACATAAAAGCCTATACAGAGCGTACTTAAACTTTTTAATCGGCAACTCTTTAAGGGCATTTGGTAATTTATTAAATAATTTAATGGACATGGCGTAACAATTTTTTTGGAAGCCTTTTGTTGAGCAGTTTGGTAACTACGATTCAGTTACGCTACTACCGCGGTGGTAGCGCTACAGTCGCGATGCAAACCAGATTCAGTACGATACTGAAAGACCTGCAAACGCTAGAACAGTTGCGTCGCGTTGCGTAGTTAATTTATATCGAGACAACATTGAAGACCTGTGAAAGTGTGAACGCTAGTTGCGTCGTGTTGCGTAATTCAACTACATAGAGACAACATTGAAGACCTGTGAACGCTAGTTGCGTCGTGTTGCGTAGTTCATCTACATAGAGACAACATTGAAGATCTGTGAACGCTATAGTTGCGTCGTGTTGCGTACCTTATCTACATAGAGACAACATTGAAGACCTGTGAACGCTAGTTGCGTCGTGTTGCTTAGTTCATCTACATAGAGACAACATTGAAGACCTGTGAACGCTAGTTGCGTCGTGTTGCGTAGTTCATCTACATAGAGACAACATTGAAGATCTGTGAACGCTATAGTTGCGTCGTGTTGCGTACCTTATCTACATAGAGAGAACATTGAAGACCTGTGAACGCTAGTTGCGTCGTGTTGCTTAGTTTATCTACATAGAGAGAACATTGAAGGCCTGTGAACGCTAGTTGCGTCGTGTTGCGTAGTTAATCTACATAGAGACAGCATTGAAGGCCTGAGAACGCTAGTTGCGTCGTGTTGATTAGTTCATCTACATAGAGACAACATTGAAGGCCTGTGAACGCTAGTTGCGTCGTGTTGCGTGGTTCATCTACATAGAGACAGCATTAGAAGCATAGAAAACATTATCAGCCTTAAAATTGAATGCTCCTATTTACCAAAAAAGGAAGACTAAGTATGCCGCCTGCTTTTACCGAAATTCTAATACGTAACAAATAAAAATTCGTTTTATTGCATAAAATTATATATTTGAATTATATTGTTTTTCGGATAAAAAATGTTTGAGTATAGTAAAGCTTTTGTCAACTGTGTTTGTCGATATTTAGGGCGTTTCATTAGATCTATTACCAAAAAAATGCTTTTAAAAAATAGATTTCTATTGCTAAGCAAAACAATCGCTGAATTAATAACCGATTTTTTGTAAATATTACATCCTTATGGATGCTTAACAAACCTTCAAATTCGCAGTAAAGCTTCACGTGGACCTGCGCCGCGTCTGAAACATTCAGCTTTAGTGGTCCTGCAGTCTTGTTGACCAGCCACCCGTTGAACCTGAGGTCGAGGGTCATAGTCCTATATGTAAAAAACAAACAAGTTAAATAATAATAATAAATTGGACATCACATACATTGCTCTGAACCTATGGTAAGTAGCTTAAGCACTGTGTTACAGAAATCAGAAACAGCGACGGTACCACAATACCTAGACCCGGGACAATATAAAAAAGTTATTTTTCTACATTGACCGACTGGGAATCGAACCCGGGATCTCAGAGAGCGACACTAACTCAGGTATGCTCGCCTCTCGGCTACGGAGGTCTTCTAATATTATATTATCATCTAGATAGTGGTAACACACAATATTGTTTTTGCTACGTTTTGCGTTACAAAAAATTCAACAACTCGTCAAAATGTAGGTGGAGATCATGACGGTAGTAAGCATAATCTCGCTCTTTTGATTTTTGTTTTTAGGTCATTAACCAGTTGTGGATCAACTGGATCACTCTTGCATAAGATACTGAATCCTACGATAAGTTTTATCAATTGTACATTGTACTAATTTATCTTTTGAAAAATAAAGATGCGAATGCGAATGTGGTTATCAATTCAACTAACTTTCATCGAAATCACGATACAAATATTTTGCTGCTCCATACATTATTATCGAGATAAAGGGATTGTTTTTATAGAGAAAAAAAGTTGCGATTTCGATGTTGACCTCATAGAAAAAGTTGGTTGTAATGAACAAATTTGGCAACTTTTTTTATGCTGGCACTTCACATGGCGGTAGGCATTTGCATTGGCGTATCGTCTAGTTTGACAAAGCTTTGACACATAGGCAAATATCATAAACTGCACGTCTACACGTGGTAACCAATGCCAAATTAGAGAAATGTCATAGCCAGTGTTGCTGCAACTGAATTCCCAAAAGGTACTTCCCTAATTTTCCTAAATTTTGGGGTAAAAATGTACATAAACAGGGCCTAGCCTTCGAGTCTAGTCCAATTGATAACATTAATCATAGTAACATTTTAAAAAGATATAAAAAAAACCCTTGCTGCTTTTTTTTACAATTATTGTAATCATTCTCTGCCCGCTGAATTAAAAATACGAAAAGCAACGCCGATTTACATACATCATCATCGCCCTTAATATCGTTTTAAACAGATATTAAGTAGTTTCAAAAGGTACGTAAATAGATAAAATTGCACATTACACATGAGAGGCTAAAAAGGTACGTCAAATGTGTAAAATGTACGCTAACGGCAACACTGGTCATAGCAAATGTTTGTTATGTTGGCTTACTCATGTCAAGTTTGCCAATTTATGCCAATTTGGCAAATGTGTGTGTCTACACGTGGATGACATTTGACAAAGTAGATGAACGTTTGTATACCTATCGCCATGTGAAGTGCCAGCATTAAAGTAACAGTCGTCGATTTGCACTCCCATAGTTCATCCACTCATTAAGCTGGTGAAAAAGTGTATCAATGAGATTTAACTTGAGACGGAGCAATAAAATCAAACACACAATACTTTGACAGCTGGTTTATTACTATTGAAAAAGTGCGGGAAGGGACGTGAGGTTTGCGTCCGAGCGGCGCGCATGGGCGGTGCGTTTCAATACACCACAACAAGACAATTTTGTAATGTGTAACAGTGAAATTGCCATTGTGTCTCGTTTGCTAGAGCCATCGAACATTTAATTCCCAATAGACTTGAATCAACATTTATTTTGATCGAAAAAAATCTGCCATTAGTGACGTACTGCAAAATATAACGCAGATTGCCGTACAACAAAAAAGAAAAAATAATAGTTATGGGTATCAGAATTTAAACTTCACACATTGAGCGCTCGACGAGCAAAACACACATAGCCCCACATGCAGAGGATGCATGGAGGCGGAAGAAACGCCACAGCACGTGCTTATGAAATGTAGGAGCGTGGCAGATCAACGGGCACAGATTCTTCAATCACCAGTATCGCTCCCGGAAGCCCGCAGGAATCTGAAAAGGTTTCTGACCTTCTGGGATGACTTGGGCTGGTTAGAGTAAGAAGAAATAGGTAGAACGTACAATGACCCAATCAAGATGCTAAGTGCGGCAACAGCCCAGACAAACTAACTAACGCACACATATACATAGGAAATCTCGGAACACTCTGACAGTAATTTGAATCCGAGCGTTCCGAGATTTCGTTTACAAGCGCAATGTCTATGTGTGCGTTGCTTTAGCACGCATTGTATGTATGAAGTTCTTCTGATAACCACTAATATTAATTCTGTGATTATATGGGCGAGAGTGACAAGACCTGTTATATTGTAAGTGAAAAACACTGACAAGTTTCGGAGACAGATGGACCATCTGTATATATGTATGTATATGTGTAACTGATTTAAAGGGTATGTTTTCGATGGCTGAAGCGTTAGGGTTAACTGTAACTATGCCTGTTGTGACCTATAAAGATACATTTTTTACTTGTCTGCAGAAAGGCGGGTAATGTCTTTAACGTACCTGTTCTCCGTCACTTCGCCGTGCTTGGCCAGGCAGACATAGTCGCCCGCGTCGTCGTCGGTCACGTTGTTCAGCGTCAACTTCACTTTTTTGAGTTTTCTATCATTGCCGTCTCGATCTTTTTGTGGTAACTTCGTTATTTCATCTATCACTTTGAACCTGGTAAACAAATTATAACTGCATAAGTTCAACTGCGATAATGGTGAACATAGTTCATAGGCGTGATTGCTTATGCGTTTATTCAGGTACGCAGGCCAAAAAAGTGGTCAACAACTTTTGAGATTAGGTTCTGTTCATTAAAATCTCTTACGTCCACTTGCGTACACCAACGAATTAGTTTAGTAAGGGATTGAGACATCTATCTGTCTCTGTCAACGCCATACAACCTAACAGCTATAGAATGATGTTTAATACCGTGTTAGTAAAACAATAAAACCAATTTATTTCTGTAAATAGGCCTAAATTAAGCTCTTTTACACGTCCCAATATATTTTTTTACCCTACCACTGCTTCGAGACAATATTGTGGTCTAGTGCCGAGAAGAAGCAGCGCAAGAAACTCGGTCACTATTGTCAGCCTCTTTTTAAATAGTGTGTTTACATTACAAGATAAAATGAACCTGTGCGAGCACGGCAGTATTTAATTCCATACATTTTTATCATTTAAATAGTCATTTACAGTGTAATAACCTTTTTTCATTAAAATCATCTTGACATGCGATTTAAATTCATACATAGGCAGTTCAGCAATGGACTGTGGTAATTTGTTAAAAAAGAGAATACATTTTCCCATAAACGAATTACCCACTTTATGCAGTCTGAAATTTGGAACGGCAAGTTTATTTTTATTCCGGGTATTAATATTATGCATGTCACTCTTTTTAGGAAATAGATGCAGGTTTTTGCGAATACACACGATATTTTCATAAATGAATTGAGAAGCCACTGTTAGTATATTAATTTCCTTGAACAGTTCCTTCAACGAGCCTCGGGGTCTGAGGTCGTAAATTACCCAAACAGCTCTCTTTTGTAGTACAAAAATAGATTCAATATCTGCTGCTGAGCCCCATAATAATATTCTATATGACATTATACTGTGAAAATAGCTAAAGTACACCAATCTTGCCGTTCCAACATCAGTCAATTGTCTTATCTTTGTCACGGCATAAGCAGGTGAACTTAGTCTTCCTGACAGAGTCTCAATATGAGCACCCCATTGGAAACGGGAATCTAAAGTGATTCCTAAAAAGGTAGTGGAACTAGATGTATCTAGCAGTTCATCTTTTACAGTTATATGTGTTGGGACCAGATTTCTTTCTCTCTTGATTTTAAAAATCAATGAAGTATCATCCGCAAATAACACTGACTCGCAGAGGTCCTTTCTAAAAGACGGAAGGTCGTTAATGTAAATTAGAAACAGTAGGGGTCCTAATATTGATCCTTGCGGTACACCCATAGTAAGAGGCGACCCAGAAGACTCAGTTCCATTTATACATACTTTTTGTGTTTTGCCTGTGAGAAGAGTTTACTAAATCTAAGGCATCATTTTAAAAAAACCATAGTGCCTAAGTTTTTTCAGTAAAGTTTGGTGGTCCACACAATCAAAAGCTTTAGAAAGATCACAAAAAACTCCCAAAGCATCTTGCCTACTCTCCCAAGCATCAAACACGTGTTTTAAGAGTGCAACTCCAGCATCAGTAGTAATTCTACCTTTCGTGAAGCCATATTAATTGTCATGTAAAAGTTTATTCAGGGCAAAGTGAGATAACAGTTGACTAAAAATTACTTTTTCAAAGACTTTACTCTAAGTACTAGTAATATTGAAAATAGTCGAAAATTAGAGGGATCATTTTTCTCGCTTGACTTGAATAAAGGAATAATTTTACTAAATTTCATCAAAACTGTCTATCATCAATACATTTGTTAAAAATATTTGCAAGATAAGGGGTTATCGTATTTATAATTGTATTGATAATGTTGACAGAAATACCTCATAAGTCCTTAGTTTTTTTTCATGTTTAATTCTTTAAATGTTTTTATTACTATATCAGGGTTTATATGTCTAAAATTAAATGAAGTTTTACATTCGTCAACACCCGACTTGAGTAGGGACTCAGCTAGTTCAGCAGAAGAAAATAGTTTCTTAGTTGTAGAGGGAGCTATGTTTGAAAAGAATTCCTCAAAAGTATTTGCGATATATGCATTTGAACTAACCAGTTTATCCCCAATTTTAAGAGAGTAAGCATTATCATTTGGTTTATGTCCACATGTTTCTTTATTTGTGATTTTCCATGTGGCCCTTGCTTTATTATCAGAATTTAAAATAACATTACGAAGACGGTGATTTTGCAGTGGCACATACTTTTTAAAATATTTTAGAGTAATTCCTCACATGATCTATGATCTGTGGGTTTTGAGAGTTTGCATTTAGACTATACAAGTCATATAATGTCTTTCTACTTTTGTAAATTCCTGGTGTAGCCTATTCATTGAACTTACACTTGAGTCTATTTGCTTTTATCTTTTATTATTTATTATTATTTATTTATTTAAAACTTTATTGCACTAATAGTGTACAAAGGGTGGACTTAATGCTAATAGCATTCTCTGCCAGTCAACCGTTGGGTCATGCAGAAAGTTTTCAATTGGTGCGGTGCAGGTAACAGATAAAATAACATAAAAGTTTAAATAATTCAACAATAAACTAAATTTAATATACTTGAATAAAAATTGTGTAATTTTATTGTGTAAAAATTTGATCAAATTCATTTTTGATTACGCCAAAAAGATCCTCATATAACAGATCGACGTTATGGTTATTGCTAGGTTTTAATGAGTCTATACCATCACAAATTTTCTCCTTAAATCGGTCTATTTACGGTTATTGGCCTGCATACAGCATCTACAATTTCTTGGGCATGATGGTGCTCAAAAGACGCCTTTTGTCCACTATGGTCAGATCTTAAATAATTTATAATTGATTTGTCTATTACTTCGCTATTGCAAAAAATATTATCCAAACAAGTAGCTGATGTGGGATTCACTCTTGTAGGTTCACTAAAGAGAGGTGAATTAAATTATATGATTTAAAAAGATTGAGAAAACGAATTGAATTTTGTGAATTTACTAATATATATATGTTAAAATCTCCACATACTACAATTTTCTTATTAGAATTGAATCATTAATTAATTACGTCATATTTAATTGACTTATGCAACATTGGGCCGTAACCAACTCCTAACCTATATGAGAAAACAATGACATTACTGACAGGCTTACATATGGCATCTTTAGAGTGAGATGCAGACATTGACAACTGTAGCGGTAGCGATTTAAAATCTTGGTTGGAATTTCCCAATTCTAAAAATTTATTAGCAGCCAGGATGTGTTCTTGGATGTTTTATTATTATTTATTATTATTTGTTCCTATTTTCATAGACTCGGCTATTTTAAATACCGGTTTTTTAAATGTTATTCACGGGCCTAAGCCAAGTGAATAACATAAAATTTTAATAAATAGGAGCTAATTGTGTATTATGGTCTGTTTGTAGGAATTTGCGTACTATCCTACAAGTGTTCAATATGCACGCCTTTTGCAGAAGCGCATAGGTGTAGTCGCGCAGGTCTAGAGTTCTTAATGACTGCACAAATTGGGTCGGGATAACGCCTGTGGTTGAAAGAACAATCGGGACTATTGAAACTTTTCGGAGTTGCCACATCCGAGTTATTTTATCTTTTAGGTCTACATATTTAGTTAATTTTTCGGCTATTGTTTTTTGAAGGTTATGGGTGTTGGGTACAGCGATGTCAATTAGATGGGCAGTTTTGTTAATTTTATCTACTAAGGTGATGTCAGGTCTATTGAAATGAACTGTTTTGTCAGTGAGTATGGCTCTATCGTAATACAGTTTGTGTGAAGTATTTTCAAGGACAGTTTCAGGTCTATATTTATAGTAGGGAATAATAGGGTCATTAATAATTAGTTTAAGTTTGTGTGCAACGAGTTGGTGGATTACGTTCGCTACTTGATCGTGCCTGTGCTTGTAGTCAGTCTGGGCTATTGATTTACATGATCCCGTAATGTGCTGGATTGTCCCGGAGGCGCTATGACATTTTCGACAGATATCTGTTGTGGATACCTTCATAATATGTTTTTGATAATTTTTAGTTTCAATTACTTGATCCTGAATGGCCAAGAGAAATCCTTCTGTTTCGGTGAAAAGGTCACCTTGTTTTAGCCACTCATTTGACGCCTTACTGTCGACAAAAGTGTGACAAAGGTCTTGGTAGTGTCTTCCATGAAGTGATTTTCTTGACCATTCCTGTATTTTTGTTTGTTTGTCTGTTTGGGTTTGGTTAAATTGTGTGTTGTTGTCTTTTAAATTCAGTGGTGTAAGTTTAATGTCATTTTGTACTGTTGCATTATGTAGTGTAGAGGTTAGTGCTTTTTTGTGAAAGAATGTTCTTAAATTTGTAATTTGCTTCCCATATAAATTTAAAATATCTACAAGACCACGCCCTCCGTCAACCCTTGGCAACGTCATTCGCTGTATACATGATCGCGGGTGGTGTTTTCGATGTTTAGTCATGCTTGTATTAATTGTGCGTTGAAGTGATTTAAGATCTGTCTTTGACCAATTTATTATGCCAAATGAGTAGGTGAGGACTGGGATAGCGTACGTGTTAATTGCTTTGATGGTATTTTTAGAGTTAAGTTGTGAGTTCAATATGGAATTTATCCTTCGTTTAAATGTTTTTATTAACGTGTTTTTTGTGTTCTTCTGTTCTATTAATTTTGATTGTTTGTATCCTAAATATTTGTAAGCATCATTTTCTTCTAATGGAGTGATTATTTCACCTGTTGTCATTTCATAACTATGTTTGTGGGTTTGTCCTGCTCTAATCGAGTTAATTTTGCACTTATCTACTCCAAATTCCATATGTATATCTCGAGAAAACTGTTCAGTAACATTAGCTAATTCAATTAGATCATCTTCTTTGTCAGCATAAAGTTTTATGTCGTCCATATACAATAAGTGACTTAGTTTTTCTTCTAATCTTTCCGTCTGTCCTTCTGTAACGTATTCTTGATTGTATTCTAAACTGTATCCTTTATTAGTTGAATTTAACAAATTTGATAAGGGATTTAGAGCAAGACAAAACCACAATGGGCTGAGAGCGTCACCCTGAAAAATGCCTCGTCGAATATTTATTAAGTCTGTATATTGTACACCGTTATCTGTTTTATACTGTAAGCGTGTAGTCCATTTTGTAATAACATGTTTAAGGAATGTCTTAATTACAGGGTGAATTTTGTATCTATCTAATATTTCTAGTAGCCAGCTATGGGGCACCGAGTCGTAGGCTTTCTTAAAATCGACATACATACTAAATAGATCGCCTTTAATTTTTTGAACCTGTTTAAGTATCACTGAGTCAATAGTTAGCTGCTCTTTACAGCCCTGGCTCGACCTTCTACACCCTTTTTGTTGCTCTGCTAATATTTTATTTTGGTCAATATGTTTGTAAATAGTGTCGGTTAAGCAAGATGTTATGATTTTGTAAATAGTTTGTAAACACGTAATGGGCCTGTATTTCGCGGGATTCGAGGTATCTGTTAAGTCTTTAGGTATCATATAAGTTATGCCCGTCATCACATATTCCGGAATTGTATTAGGGTTTTCAATGAAGTTATTGATGAAATTATGTAGATATTTGTGTACGTGTGTAAATTTTTTTAACCAATAGTTGTGAATGTGATCTGAGCCTGGCGTTTTCCAGTTATGTAATTTATTTAAGACCATTTGGAAAGTGTCCCAAGAAATCATCTGAAAGTCCATTTCTTGAATACCCATAACTCTTTGCTGCTCAGTTCGAATCCACTCAGCTTCATGATTATGCACCAGTGAGTTTTCCTATTATTATATTTAGCCGTCATAGATTGTAATGAGTCATACAACTTTGAGATGTCAGACTGAAGCCTTTCAATGTCCACATCATATTTACATCTACTTTCATGTAATTTATTATGATAGATTTCTAAACTATCCACTAACTCTATGCGTTGTTTTCTTAACAATATATTTTTGTAAAAGCATTTCTGTTTTTTAATTAATTTGTTAGTTTTTGTATTAAATTTACTAATTTTGATATATTTTTTAGCCTTATTATTATTTAATAATCTAATTCGTTTGTTAGTTTTCAGTAATGTTTTACTAGTTAAATGTAAATTCGAATCTGCTGAATGGCTACCAGGGCTACCAATCAGCTCCTCATAGAGATTCAAAGTCTTTGAGTATGCTGTTGTCGTATGACTTTGTGGATGGTTCGGGATTAAATTAGCTAATCATAAGATGCCTTAGAGCGCTGCGCAAGCGTGGACACTTTTAGTTTCCAGTTGCCGACACCGAACACTTTTTGATTGTCATGTGTATGTGTTAAGTGGAAGCAACTGGACACAACAAATGTTTACGTATGCGGAGAGTGGATGATTTCATACTGGTTCTATTCTATTCTACCGAGGCGACAACATCTCTCCTGAGGATGCCACGTGGAGTGGCGAATCGCGTCGAGGTTTTTTTGTCGGTGTTGAGTACTAACTTTTACATTTATCTGTCTCGCATGCAATTTGAGGGAGGGCGGGTGGTGCTCTTTGCATTTGCTTGTGTTTGTTCACGGAGTGTGGGTGCAGGTGGTGTGATTGGGGTGCCTATGCCGGCATAACTGAGCGGAAATTGTAAGCAAAATAATTACATTTTCATAATTATTTAGTTATGGATTTCCGCAAAGTAACGCCTGATTCTATTAATTTTATACTGGTTCTATAGAAATCAAATATTCATCAATATCTTGTGTCTGACACAAGACACAAAAGTGTCCACGTTTGCGCCCTCGCTAAAGGTAAACTTTAAAAATTCATTCGAATATTGAAATGACGCGTAACTTGGTTTATGATTTGACATCATACTAAGTGTCAAATATGTTTTTTACGAGAGGCGTACGCGGGTTTTTGCCATAATCAAAAGAAGAAGATACTATGCACTTCTAAGCTTTGTACTCGTTCTAATCGTTTAAAATTGTTGTCATTCAAGCATTCATGTTGCTTAGGGTCACTTTCGTGCTTTGCGATATTCGACCTTAGGGTGGTGAACCACTTTTTTGGCCCACTGTACGTTCAAGAGCAGATCAAGCTTAACATATCCGAATGATGTGTGACATGCAGTGGCACGTGTTTTCTAAATATTTTTAGTTTGGTTGCGTAGGTGTACACATCATTGTGGCTTGTGGTGTATTGCATCGAAGCATTTTACACTAAAATAACGATAAATATGATGACACATTTTATTGTTTCTGCGTTATTATTTTAACAAAACAATTGAATAACTGACCCAATGGGAGTTTAAATAAACGTTTTTGAGTGGAAACCGACATTGACATACGTATGGTTTGGCTATCTTAGGACGACCCAATTGGCGTAGTGGAGCAGTTATTTGCCTTGGATTCGGCTTTCATTCTAGGTTCAGAAAACTATTTTTTTTAAATTTGGATCGGGTCTTCTCCTTTGCCTTGCCTGTTTGTCTGGGGAGGCGCCCCAGGCAAATTCATTGTATGGTACCTTGTGACACAAGGATATTAATTTCTTACATCGAGATCATGACTATAGTGTGTTGTCTGGCGCATATTTATTTATTTAAAGATAAGAAAAACTGCGAGCGCGGAAGGATGACGGGTTGCCGAGGCGATGGTTCCGAGGGCTATTCCAGTAGTGCGCGATAGCCTTTTTAAATTTTAAATAAGCAAGAGTACCTGTCTTTGACGCTTGCGAAACCCGAGGCGTTCGTGACCCTGCATAACCTTTTAACGCCCTTGATGATGGCAGATTTTTTTTCTCATGAACTAACCGTTTAGGATGGGTTGCTTCAGACACAGGCTGCCCCTTGAAGAGATACTCGACCGAGGCAGTCTCCGGTGATACGCTGCAGTTGAAGTTGGCATCACCCCCTATCTCGCCTTTCGGTGGTGCAACATCGATTTCTAGGATTTCCTGAGCTGAAATAAAACAAGCAAAACATTTGAATCACCTCTAAGACTTACTGATGCTGGTGATAAGAACAACAAACAATAATAGGTCACTGTTCGATCTATCATTGGGAGCGGGCGCAGGGTGTGTGCGGCATGTAAAGGGTTCGAACACCCCGTTCGAATCACATGAGGCGCGGAATACGTGTCTCGCTGGCCGCTTTGTCTGCGGCTCGGTTCCGCATCATTGTTCATTAACTGTTATTTTTATGGTGTTACTCGTTACTCATACCCCACATGAGTAACAGACGCTGACGGGGACGAGGTGAGGTCTTAGCAGTAGCAGGTGATGGGGAAGTTAAGCACTTTCATACTTAATAATACCTAGCGTGTCATCCCAGCCAACAAAATACTGCCCGGCATAAGTTTTGAACACGACATTGACTGTCTTTAAACCTAACATTTTTAAAAATAGATTTGATAAGCATCTGCAAAAAAGAGTAACCAGCGAGGAACTGCGAGATACAGGCAAATATCAGCTGTCTCAACTGCCTGCTGAACTTTTTCTTCTCGTGTCGATGGCATGGCAATGCTCTCAAATTTTTGATGACCAGTATTCCGCCACGCGAACGGCACTGGCGGTGGCGCGTAACAGGTCTTCGCGTGTGCAGCTGTCCGAACACGCGGGACATGATAAAAGGTGGCCCATGGTTTGGGGGGAAAGCATCGCTGATAAAAGATAATAATAAAACTAATTTGCTTAAGCCAATTTTTTTTAAATTAAGGCATTGCAAACTAAGTTTGAAGATACAGAACATCCATAACAATTTTAAATCCCAATATCTGCAACATAATATTAATCCTGGTAACTCAATGATGAGTCAAATTTGTAACTAATTGCAGACACATGTTTTACACAATTCAATTACCAAAACCTGTCCATAATTATGTCTGAAAAGAACAAAACAAAAGAAATATTTTAATGGTCATCATCTGTGATGTAGACCAGGCCAATATTGTTAAATTTGTATTTTGCATTGACTTAATGTTGATTAGAGCATGCATATACTAAAGAGTTTATTAAATATAGTCCAAATTTTCATAACCACAAACAAAATATTTGTTAAGACTTAGATAAGCAACTTAAAAACATATTTTAAAAACTAATAGAGGTTTTGTTAAGGTAAATTTTATTATGAACATTAAGGTACTTTTTATCTACGGACCCTTGATTTGACTCAACCTATACATATTTGATAATAAGCCACCAGCTTTGTGGCCAAGCTAGACGACTAAGTTTCATTTTACAATTTTATTACACACACAAGCTTCACATTCCATAATTATATAGCATTGTGCTGTAACTTTAATACCCAACAGGAATATAATGGATTCTGCTATGTGTCATTGGTCAATTAAGATAATATGTTTCAAGCATAATTTCCCTGTATGATAATTATTGTAAATGTTAGAGCTGTCTGAATTACTTTCAGAATCTAATAAAAATAAACATTTGTTTTTCCCATAATATCAAAGCTAAACCATGAACATTTATTTATTAAGCCTTATTGCTGAAGTAATTGGTGTCACAGAATGGTTGGTGTTCGATCAAATTACATCTACCATAGCTTGTCCCAAGACAAAGCCCTCCTCCAAGAGCTTCCACTCTTCTCTATGTCTCGCCTTTCTGGGCCAACGCATTCCTGCTATTTTTCTTATGTCGTCTTCCCATCTCAGTGCTTGTCGTCCTCTACTTCGTTTTCCTTGTCTAGGGTACCACACAGAAAAAGCTCTTGACTATTTTTCTCTGTTATCTCTAATCATATGGCCCGACCAACACCATTTTAGTTTCCTGATGGTCTCTTCTATGTTTTTGAACTTGGTTTTGCGTTTGTTTATTTCAAGTTTTATTTTATCTTAGAGTTTAACCCCTAGAACCATGAAGATAAAATAAATAAAATAAGAACCATGAAGATACAAGGGATCTAATCGATAGATATTTGTGTCCCCCTGTGTTGTGATAGGTGTGCAAACAAAAAAAACTGTTTTAAGATTGTTATTAAAATAAACAGAATTGCTTTTTTATAAAAGCTTATTATATTAGATGGCTCTAATACCATTATCTGCATTGAATAATTTACGCTATTTAATTGTATTGTTATCATAAGGAAAAGACCTATTTAATTATACCTTTTAAGGAAAATTCAAAATACCCTTTTCAGTTCTCTAGTTTATCAATTAGTAAAATATGTACTGCCATACAGTAGTTTCAGAGATTTGTTTATGTATGTTTGACAGACAGACAGATAAACATGGTGGGGTCTTTAATTTAAATTATGTAGCAATCGGTAGTAAAGTAGATCAATTAGGTGTATCAGGAAATAATATCTAAGCAAGCAAAGCAAGTTATGAGAATATTATGTACAAACAAACAAGATAAATGATTGAGTATTGATCATAAGGATAGTAATTTAAAAGATAGTGGCCTCGATAGACAAAATCTTTATTTTTTTTGTGTAAAGGCTTGATCTCGTTTCTGTTTTTCTGTATTGCCAACTACTTTTTTTATTGGATTTTTGCCTAAAAATATATTACAAATTTAATAAAAATAGGCAAAAAAGGTCAAAGCAACAGTGTAGCATGAAAATGAAGTCATGTATTTTATCAGAGGCTAAAACAATTGACATACAAGTAATTTCCTTATATTCGGTATTGTTTTCTGAAATACCTAATATAAACAAACTTGTTAGGTATTTACACAGAAAGTTCATAAATATAGATTTCCTTGGCATGAAGCCACAAACTAAAAAGAGTGCTACTTTATCTATTATTCTATTCCATTATTTTCATAAAAATCAAAAGCATTCATTCTATTTTGTTTTGCGTAAAAAAATAGTAGAAATGTAATAGGTACTATGACAGCTTCTATGTTTTATGATCATACAAATTATATGATAAGTTGATAAAACTGGTGCATAACTTCGTTATTATCAGTCAAATGTAGAAGACTGAAAAATACTCCAATTAGGGACTGTAATATCAGCACGCCCCCCGTAATTTTACAGGAAACATCAATTTAGAAAATAAACTGTACAAAAAATATACATAGATGCGCGGTCGTTTTCGCAGTAATAAACAAGAACATAGCAAAGATAAATACACATTTCAATTCAGTGTAAATATAATAAAACATGGTATTACTCACCTAAAACTGAATAACACAACGCAATACATGCAAAATATAGACCAAATGTCGCCGAAGACTTCCTGATGTTGCGACCCATTGTCATGGCGGAAACAACAGTTTTTCACGAGCAGTACATGTAACGGTGCGATAACAAACACATCTCACAGTTATTAGATCATTTTCAATTCATTTACACGGCGATAGCACTGATAATTTCTATAATTAAAACAAAGTTAAAAGATTGACATCCGACTGAAGCCGAACAAACAATCCCACTGGGGAGTGTTGCAAACTGAAAATTGATTACCCAACCAAGGAAACATTCCCTCAATGCTATTCAACAATAAACTAGAATTCTTATAAAAACAGACCACACGTGCGTGTGACGAAAGTATATAACACACACATAAGGCCTCGTTACATTATTGCATAGTTTTAGTTATTAAAATTAATGTTTCTTTATTTTTGGATTTATTTTCAAAACAAGGGTAAATAGTAAACATAATCAGGCGAGACTGGCTAGGCATAGACAAATTTTGACTCAGATGAAAGCACACTCTTTAATCTGTAGTACATGAAAACACAGCGGACCACACCATACCTCCACCAACCTCCACGTGTTAACCTTGCTTGACATTGAGGTGAGGTCGCAAAAAATTATAGTGTAGTGGATCTTTGGCTGGAGATAGCATTTCAAATAATGTAATATAAATACAAATGCTAATTATAATTCATATTATAAATGTAAAAGTAAGTTTGTTTGTTTGTTGCACTTTCACGTCTTAAAACTACTCAACGTAACTAATTTACTGAACTGTTTATCATGCGAAATTGCATACACGTTATTAAGGGTACAGAAAAAGTGAGTGATAGAAAAATAACTAAGACGGTCGTCTCACAACAACAACAACTCAACCTACTGACACTAATAAACTGCAACATAATGCCCGGACATCGAGCACGTGAACATTATTACTTTTTTTGTAATATTATATCCATGAATTTAAATGTATAACTATTTAAATATTTTCATATGAATTTAGTAAACAACTTTTTAAAATATTAAATTTTAACATTAAAAACATCATTATTTTAGCCATAGGACGTCGCTTCTAGTACGCTTCTAGTAAACATATAGGCCTTCCCCATTGTCTTCCAGATTGGCCGATTTTTATTTTCCGTACTCATTAGGAGCCATTTTTATTGTATTCATTTTATCACTTTATTGTATTTTTTTATTGATATGATGAGAAAATAAATAAAACCGGCCAAGTGCGAGTCGGACTCGCGCACGAAGGGTTACGTGCCATTATCAATGGCACTGTATTATAATGAAGGAGCCCGGTTTATATTTTTTTAATTATTTATTTTTAAAGTGAATATACAACTAAATATTCTGTAAATATTTTAAGCGTCTACCCGTAACCGTCATTATATTGTGCAAAAAAATCGATATTAGTACTTGTATGGGAAATAAATCTTTTTTTTTTTTATTGTTTTTAATATTTTTGTAATAGCGGCTTCCAAAATACATTTATCATCTGTGAAAAATTTAACTGTCTAGCTATCACGGTTCACGAGATACAGCCTAGTGACCGACAGACAGACAGACAGTGGAGTCTTAGTAATAGGGTCCCGTTTTTACCCTGTGGGTACGGAACCCTAATTATAGGTATTGATTATTTAGTTATTAATTACGTACAATTATGTATAAAATAGCCCACAACAGCACTAGTGCATTCCTTACGGCTGCACTCAATTCGCACGCAGACTGTACATTTGACAACTTAGCAGAACTAACGTAGTCATTATTTGCAGTTCAGCCGCTGACACTGATCAAACAACCACAATTTGTTGGTCGCATTGTGTTTGGTCCTGCCCTGCAGTTTTACTTTAATAATATTATTATTTTATTTATCGTGATTACAACACTGGTAAAAAAATACATACTTGATCAGTTCTGCCCTGCCAAACACCTTTGTTCTCCCCTAAGGTCAACTGGAATTAAGTTTCCGTGTGTCATTCCAGTAACAAAGATTGACAAACAAGATGAGTCGTCTGCTGATGATCCCCATGTATATTTTTCAGTAGCAACATTTCTTGTTTATTGACAAGTCAAATGACAGGTCGGCGGGGTCTATCAATGGCAGCTAACGAAACAATTTACAGTAATTATTGACTCGCTATAGAGATTATTTCCGTTTTTGTTGTTAATCCAAGTGAAAATGTGGTTCAAGAACTCTGTTTGAAGTATTTACGCGCGTTCCTAGCGCGTGTATCGCGGTTAAAAATGTATTTTCCGTACTCATTAGGAGCCATTTTTATTGTATTTATTTTATGCGTTCATTGTGTAAATGCAGCAAATGACAACGAAATTAGGGAAATTTACGGTGAGTTGAACACTGTTTTAAGTTTTGACTGCGGAAAAATATTGGTGTTGATACATTTTTGGTGTTTTGCGAGAACATTGCGATACACACGATGGTCTAAGTAGGTAGGTTTATCTGTCAAGCTTGTAGTGTATAGACAGAGGCGTGGACCAGTTCTATCATCCTGAGCGATCATCCTATTGTTATTCTTGTTAGTTATATCTACCATTATATACATGTCTACAATATGCGAGATTTTCTACAAGAACCCATAATTTTTTTTACATATTATTTCACACATCAATATGCTAAGACTACAACTGTAACGTATTTTGTTTATTTAATTTCGAAACAAATGCATTAGACTCCTGGCTCTAAAGTTAATAGATTATTTACGAAAATCAACAGCCTAACAGATTGTTTACAAAAATGGTTGAGGTTCTCTTAGATAAACAAATCTGAATGTTGTGTTTTATGTGTCTCCTTAAGTATTGGGATGAGTCATCTAATGTTCTGTTTGTTTATTGTTGTTTCACAGATTAGACCACTGTTCTATTTGTCATTTGAAAACTTATTATACAAGCTCCTATGAGCAGGAAAAGTGTTCAGCACCATACCCCTTAAAAGATGTGTACTCTCTTGTAACATTTGATTTTATACCTATTTATCAGCTACCGATTGGTATAGGCCAGTAAATTTACAAGATATTTTATACATGATAAAGGTCACGAAAACAGTGTTATTGTTATATGAAGGATGGCTTAATAAAACTCTTTTTGATTTTGATCATAAAACTTATTTTTTCTTTAAACTAATACTCAATTTTTTTGAGTTTTCAATAGACAACTCTCTCAAACAGTTGAGTTTAGGCTCATTTAACTCGCTATGTTAGGTCACGTACATACAAAAACATTTTTTAAAGATTTTTAATTATAATGTTAAAATCATTGACTGTAAGAAAATTATCTAATAAAAGCCTTTCATCTGTAGCAAATATTAATAAATAAAATTTTCATTTTATGTTTGTAATGTTAAAATAACAGCTTTTACTAAATTCATATGAAAGTATTTAAACAGTACTTATAACATAAAAACTATACATTTTTTTCTGTCTGTCTGTCTAACCTCTGAAAGGGCTGGACTGACTTCGACTGGATGCACTGGCAGATATCATGTCTCAAGGACTTTTTGTTTAAGTATACTAAATCTGTTTCGATTATCATTTAACCTCGTAAGTCTTGTGTTTTTTAAAACATAAAGATCATAATATAGTACTAAAATTGTGCTTCAAACGGCTGAAAGTTTCTCCTGTTTCTGTGATTTTGGAGATGATGCGTGGTTTATTTGTTATTTTTCTTTAATATAGTTAAAATTATTTTGAAAAGAATATGTAGTGCTTTTTTTAGTACATTGATTTTAATGTAGTTCACCAAAAAACAAAAAAAGTACATTTTAAGTATGAGGTTAACCATTTGATATTTCAAATTCGCAGATACTCTTGCTATAAACATTAACTTGTTTGTTAACTATGAGTATGAGTATGAGAATGGACTCCCTTTTCCGCACTTAGACTCAAATTCGGTCCTTTGTGCGTAGGGGTATGATGGTTACGGATATAACCAGCCTAGCTCCGCCCAGAAGCGCAGAAGTTTCCTGGGTTTTTCACAGGCTTCGCGGAGCGACCTTGGGTTGTCAAGGATTTCATTATGTTGTGACGCAACCGCCTCACATTCCAGGACTACGTGGTTGGCAGTTTCGTCTGTAGTGAGACATTCCCTACAGAGAGGGCTGTCTGTGTTACCTATAGTGTAGAGGTGTTTGTTTAGGAGACAGTGACCGGTCACTGTGCCCACGATTATTCGCAGGTTTTGTCTTTCGAGGCTGAGTATACGTCGAGTCAATCTGGGCGTGACCTCTGGAAGAGTTAGTTTTGATTGCCTGCATGCAGTACTCAGTGCCCAACGTTTGTTTTGTTGTGATAGTGTGCGGTTTCTGATCCAGGTGCGCAGTTGGGAGTATGGTAGAGGGAGAATTGGGAGTGGCCCTTCAGTGACCATGTCCGAACCTCTCCTCGCCAACTCATCTGCGGCGTCGTTACCTAAGGATTTACTATGACCTTTTATCCACTGCAGTGTTACCTTGTTGGCTGTAGCAATCTTTTGCAGGGATAGCTATAGGTAGCATTCGTAATCGAGTTTTGAGTTGCTGGTGTAGCTGTCAAGGGCTTTTAGCACTGCCATGCTGTCAGAGAGTATCCGAATGTTAAGGTCGGTAATTTCTCGTCTGGCTATGGCGTTGGCAGCTTCGTTGATAGCTACACATTCGCATTGAAAGATGGAGCTTTGTGGGCCTAGTGTCATGCTTATGTTAATGTTGAGATCTAAAGAGTGTACTCCTGCGCCTGTGCCCTTCTCAGTTTTCGAGCCGTCAGTGTAAACACGGACTTCCGCGATGCCTGAGTGGTCCTTCTCAGTCTCAAATGGTTGTATCTTGTATAGTTTTTGTGTTAAGTATTTGCTAGGAGTCCTGTCGGTTGGTGTCATCAATAGCGGCTGGTCCGTTATTGCTTGGCTCAGGATAGATGTATGGTGGCTCCTGCAATTGCCCCATAGGCCTAGGTTTTGCAGCCTGATTGCACTCATTGCCGCTTCCTGCTGAATTAGAAGGTCGAGTGGGCGCAGATCAAGCAGTATCTCCAGGGCGTCTGTGGGTGTACTTTTCATGCAGCCTGTGATTGCAGAGCAAGCCAGTCTTTGAAATCGTTGTAATTTGGTTTTTGTTGTTGTTAGTGTTGTTCTTGTCCACCATACGAGAGCTCCGTAGGTTAGTGTTGGTCTGATTACCGTTGTGTAGAGCCATCTAATGATTTTCGAGGAGAGGCCCCATGTTTTACCTAACATTTTCTTGCACTGAAAGAATGCTGTGCAAATTCTTTCTAGTTTATGGTCCAGGTGTTTATTCCATAAAAGTTTGCTGTCAAGTATTACACCTAGATACTTAACTTCCGTTGTGAGTGAGATGTCAGTATCAAACAACCTAGGCAGCGTTAGGTTGCTGATATTTCGTTTGTGTGTAAACATTATTAGTTCCGTTTTTGCTGGGTTGACCGAGAGACCGTGGTTGCTGCACCAGGACTCTATTGTTTTGAAAGCAGTTCTCATGAGGTCACACAGTGTGCTGTCCGAACATCCTGTGGCTAAAATTGCCAAGTCATCCGCGTAACCCACGGTGTGTAGGCCGCGCCCGTTGAGCCTGCGGATGAGTTCGTCTACCACGATGTTCCATAAAAGGGGTGATAGGACGCCGCCTTGAGGACAGCCTCTGAGAACGATACCTCTGGTCATGGTGTTGACGGTAAACCGGATTGATCTCTGTGTTAGCATGTTGTTGATAGTTTCAGCGAGTGTGGGATTAACTCCGAAGTTCACCAGCGCCTGATTTATGCTGATGAAGTTGGTTTTATCGAAGGCACCTTCAATGTCAATGAAAGCGCCTAGTGTAGATTGTTTGTTAGTCAGTCCTTCGCCTATACGTGCTACAACGCTGTGAAGGGCTGATTCTGTGGATTTGCCTTGGCTGTAGGCATGTTGTTGTGGGTGTAGTGGTCTATGTGGAATAACGTGTTCACGAATTTCACGATCGCAAATTCTTTCCAGTGTTTTGAGTAGGAAGTAAGTTAAACTTATGGGCCGAAATGACTTGGCACTGGTGTAGCCACTTCTTCCTGGTTTTGGTATAAATATTACTTTCACTTCCCTTCAGGCTTTGGGTATGTATCTGTGGGCGATGCATGATCTAAAGATGGTAACTAAATGGTCAACCAACAGATCCGCGCTCCACCTCAACAGGCCCGGGAAGATCCCATCTATACCTGGAGATTTATACGGTAGGAAGCTGTTAATTGCCCAGAGTACTTTGTCGTGATCAACAATGGACTTTGCTGTGTCCAAGTCTGGCCATCGGGAGTCAGTGAAACTTGAGGTTCCCACTCCATATTGTCGGAGATCGAACATCCGGGAAAGTGGGTTGACAGAAGTAGTTCACTGGTTTCTGTGTCGTTGTTAGTGTAAGTGTTGTCAGTTTTCTTTAGGCGCCCTATCGTTTGTTGGGGTGCACTTGACAGAATGCCTTTAATTTTCATTGCCTGACTGGTATTTTCGATGTTGGTACAGAAGCGTCTCCAGCAGTCTGTTCTGCGTTGGCGGATCAAGCTTTTGAAGGCTTTTTTTTTAGTATGATAGTTGACCCAGTCAGTTGGTTGTCTGGTGTTCATTGCTCTGTTGAACAGTTTCCTCACTTGCTTTCGTAGCTCTTGTAGCTCTTTGTTCCACCAGTGACCTTTAGGTCCTACCAGTGGTGTAGTAAGGGGACAAGATTGTTCATAGCTGTTCATTAGAGCGTTTGTTAGTTTGTTAACATGTTGTTCGATTTCAACTAATAATTTGTTAATTGTTTGTTAACTAGTAACTCCAGTAACTAGTAATTTAGTTTTTAAGATCAAATTCTGGACTAGGGAAGCGACAAGATAGGCTACAAGATAGTGGCCATATTAGCCAGTGCCTGTGTGCAAAACCAATAAAGCAGCCCTTAGATTTATTTATTTATTTTAGGAAGACCAAGGTTTAAATTTTTTCAATAGGTATACAAAAATAACACTAACCACTTACAGGTCCACACAGATAGAAATTGAGTAATTAAATTTGTTAAACATCCAGTGGAACCGTCATTGTTTCCGATTTCTGTTACTAAAGTGCTATGGCTACTTACCACAGGATCAGAGCAATGTATGTGATGTTGTCCCATATTTATTTACTGTTTTTCTTGCAATAAATTTAGCTGGAGGTTTGTGTGCCATGCATCCAGTTCTAATCAGCTGTCTACATATTATGTAAGGTAGGGGTGCCTTTTAAAGATTAGGCCAGTTTCCATAAGTTTCTTGATTCTTTGCAAAATTTGTGTAGCTGTTATTAATTGCCTGTTTTTACAATTTACGTGTAGCCTATTGTAAATCATATTTAAACTAGGACCTACATCATCAAGGCGAATCATATGAGTATAACCAAACACAACAACCAAACACAAGGTATCTGTTGATCACCAATTTCATCTACTATTATTCACCATTAGATTTGCCCTTAGAGGTCACACTTCTTTGAAAAGAGTAATAGTTTTTTGAAGTCGGTTGAAACACTTAAACTTTTATCATCATCATCATCATCCACTGCTTAGAAGTCCACTGCTGGAGCCTTTAGAAGTCCCTTAAACAGCACAGCAAGTGGCGCTCGGCCGAGTGCATCTAGCCGCTGTCTGCAAACATGACTAAGTTGTCAGTCCACCGGGTGACGTTGCGTCTTCTACCATTAGTCTCCATTCGAGAACCCTTCTTACCCAACGGTATTAAAATATATGATTTTTCTACTTTATTTATTAAAATAAACTGTGAGAAAAAAACTGGTTTAACATTTATCTAAATTTTCAGACAATTTGGTATACTTTTTTTAGTCTTACATTAGTTATTTTACAACAGCTATTCGTCGGCGTTTCCGCCCGCATGAAATCAATCCGTATGATTGTAGATCGGCAGTGAAACAACATCTACTATATCTTGACCTCATTCTTAGATGTCCGCGCTTATTATGATGAGGTCAAGTGCTTCTTGGACTCGACTTAGCCAGCATAGATAAAGCATGGCTAACCTAGACTTATATTGAGATTAGGTAGATTAGTGCAAGTTGTGTAAAAAACAAAGCGTTATGCTCGTCCATAATACACATAAAAATATTAGTCAATCAGCAAGCGGTGTGAACACCGCGGTTATAAATTCGGGAATGACCGATTGCAATTCAGTGTTGATCGAACTTTGGATGAAAAAATATTCGATCAAAGTAGTTCGTTCATGTGGCATTGTTATAAAACGCGATTCAATTTAACGAGGTCGTCTTCATTTCTGAAATCAGAACTACAAATCTTTTGCCGAACTTATCAAAATGGAAGCAAGCACCATTAGCACGAAACCGCCGTGTTCTATGACTTGCAGATTTAGACATGCGAAACAGGAAGCGAAACGTATGGATGACTGGTACAGAATGTTCTAGCAGTCATCCATCTGTATTTTTTGTTTGTCGACGCGAGGTGGCGTGATTGTGGTTACCGCGAATCGTGGTGTCCGGCGACCCTAAAGGATAGAATGTTCTGTCTGCGTCCAGGGTACATCGTTATTTTATATAAATACTAGTTTCCGCCCGCGGCTTCGCCCGCGTGTAGTTCGGTTTGTCACTGAAAGTCTTAATCAACGATCAAATAACGCATTATTTTAGAACAAATTTGATTACCATAAAAAAGTATAGTAAATCAACCTTAAAACATAAACATATGCTGTCGGGGACATTTTTAGGGTTCCGTAGCCAAATGGCAAAAAACGGAACCCTTATAGATTCGTCATGTCTGTCTGTCTGTCTGTCCGTCTGTCCGTCCGTCCGTATGTCACAGCCACTTTTTTCCGAAACTATAAGAACTATACTGTTGAAACTTGGTAAGTAGATGCATTCTGTGAACCGCATTAAGATTTTCACAAAAAAATAGAAAAATAATAATAAATTTTGGGGGCTCCCCATACTTAGAACTAAAACTCGAATTTTTTTTTTTCGTCAAACCCATACGTGTGGGGTATCAATGGGTAGTTCTTTAAAAATGATATTGAGGTTTCTACTATCATTTTTTTCTAAACTGAATAGTTTGCGTGTGAGACGCTTCCAAAGTGGTAAAATGTAACTTCTAAAATAAGAGAACGATAAATCTAAAAAAAATATATAATGTACATTACCATAAAAACTACCAGCGAAAATTGGTTTGAACGAGATCAAGTAATTAGTTTTTTTTTTAATACGTCATAAATCGTAAACCGCAATTTAACTTTCGTAATGTTATGGATTTCATTTTGCAATAAAAATACCATAACTATGACTCGATTGTCGTGATGGGTGAACTTTTACTCATAACGGTACCTACAGGTTTGTACGGAACCCTCGGTGCGCGAGTCCGACTCGCACTTGGCCGGTTTTTTTAGAACTTTATAGGGAAACAATTTCGTCATACACGATTTTAGAGTAACTTCAACTCACAACAAAAGCTCTCAAAAGGTTTTTTTTCACCGTATTTGCAACATTTTTTTTAAAGCTCGGCTCCTATTGGCCGTAGCGTGATGTTATGTAGCCTATAACCTTCCTCGATAAATCGACTATCCAACACAAAAATAATTTTTCACGTCGAACCAAACCAGGAGACGTATTTTTGAAGCATTAGAAATGAATCTCAAATTCGAACACGAAAACAATTCGTGTATGAAATTCATTTCTATTGCTCACGATTTTACGCATTTTTGAATCACTCGAAATAGAACACACACAAACACAAAACACAAAACACTATTAAATTGAAATCTTGTAACTATTTTTGTTTCACGCAGAAAATATTATAAACCATAAAGCAAAAACTTATTAACGAACGTAAATAAAAAGTTATTATGTCAAATTTCTGTTAAACATACATTTACTTGTCAATGTAACTCTTCCGTACTTTCTACTAGTAGAAAACAAAAACGAGTGGTCGTTGCAGAATTTACGGAATGAATTTTCAAAAATAGTGATTTTAAGAATTCGCATGTGAATCTTGCGATTTCGTATTCGGATTGAAATTCGCATGATTCAAAAATACGTCTCCAATAGTTTCTGAGATTTCCGCGTTCAACCAAACAAACGAACTTCTCAGCTTTATAATATTAGTTATAGATAAATGAACTATCCAAAACAAAAAGTTATTTTTAATTCGAACCAGAACTTCCTGAACTTAGCGCATTCTTCGTTCGTTATACGCAAGACAACACTAATCGCCATGGTCTTGAAGTAAAGAATTAACGTCCTTGCCAGAAAGTAAATTCATCATTTCAGCCATAGGACGCCCACAGCTGAACATAGGCCTCCCCTAGTGATTTCTAGATTGGCTGGTTGGAAGCGTCCTGCATCCAGCGGCTTCCTCCATCCTTTACCAGGTCATCTGTCCACCTTGTGGGTGGACGTCCTACTCTGCGCTTTCCGGTTCGTGGCCTCCGTTCCAAAACCTTTCTGCCCCATCGGTTGTCGGTTCTAAGTACCATGCGACCCGCCCACTGCCACTTCAGCTTGCTAATCCGTTAAGCTATGCTCGTTTACGCATCACCTCTTCTGATTCAGTAAATTTTGCCAGAGGCTTGTCCTAGCACACCCAGACCCAAACCAATTTAGAAAAGTTCGTTTCTTTATAAACCTGAACCATGAGTTGCATACAAGGGGAATCACTGCATCACTGCTTTAGTCGGGTTCTCTTATTTAGCTCAAATGCCTTCAAAATTTAATTAAGCTTTTTAGAAAATTTGCTGCATTATTTTTTTTAATATTGGACATCTCATAAATATTTTATGATTGGTCTTAAGGTAAGTACTTAAAGCACTTGTGATCATGAAATCAGAAACAACGAAACCCAGACCTTGACCGGGTACGTACGTCTACAAGTTCGTTTTCTACATTGACCCGTACGAAAATCGAACCCGAGACCTTAGAGATGGCGATGGCAAGTGTGGCGTACTCGCCTCTCGGCTACGGGAGTCGTCATAAAATGTAGTGAGTATTTTACAACTTCTACAACTTTTTCCGCGAATTGTAACCAAAAGCCAACAGGACTAGGTCTATCTGTATGCCATACATCAAAATCTGTTCAGTAGTTTTTGCGTTAAAGAGTAACAAATATCCATACATGTAACAAATATCCATACATCCATACATATAAATTTTCGCGTTTTTAATATTAGTAAGGAGTAGTCACTGAATTATTAGAGGTTGACTTGACACGTCGTACACACGCGGTATAAGTATTTGTGTGGTTTGGCTCGTGAGTCAGTGTGGGTACTCAGAGGATAAATTGATACGACCTTCCGTGCGCACTCGCATCGCGAAACCCTCTCATTGTCTTCATACAACTATATTCGTATAGACGACACACATATTATACTTACATGAGGAAATCGTAACGAATATGTGAACTTCCTAATCTATACTAATATTAGAAATGCGAAAATAACTGTCTGTCTGTTACGTTTTCACGCATAAACCGCTAAACCAATTTTAATGAATTTTAGTATAGAGATAGATGGGACTTTGGAAAAGGACCTAGGCTACTTTTAGTCGTGAAAGCTGAACCGGTTTTGATGAATTTTTTTACGGAAAAAGCTTGAACCCGACCGCTAGTAAAATAGGGTGTGAGAAACCGTATTCCACGCAAGCGAAGCCGCGGGCAGAGCTAGTACAAAATAATATTTACGATACGATTAACGTAGTGGCGCGGTAGTTCGCCTTCAGCGCAAAAGGTCCTGGATTGGACTCCCGGACCCGGTTCAATTTATGAAACGAACTTTTCTAAATTAGCTCTCATCTAGTACTGTTAGGTCAAACGCTTTTATATGTAAGTAACTCGGAACCTTGCATATAAATCCTTTACTCCGAGACCTCAAGACCAGCTGGTGTGTTTGATGCATATTTAATGTTAAATATAATAGTTGTTTTTAGAATATGTTTTGACTTTTCCCTCTTGAAACTCCTTTTGAACACTCCTGTTACTCAACTTACAGTTTTTCTAAAGATATTTGTTTGCTATTCGCTAAAATCTTCCACTCAAGGTTGTTTGAAAGACATCATTGTATATCTTGTTGTCTTTTTGTTGCAATAAAGAGTATTACTGTCTATTAATATAGATTCTCAACAACTCAAACGCACATGCAGGGTTTTAGTTACACGATTCTTCGCGGGACCCTGACCACGCTACTACCGCTTCGAGAATAGAATATACCTGAGTGCGACCTGTTTTTTGACCACTCCTTTGTTACAAACAACAACAATCGTGATTCGTGACATTGTTTCTCGGGGCATTGACCTCTAACTGTATTGTGTTGCATAAGTATTGTTTTAGCGCCAATTATGTCTGTCATAATTACCACGTCATTCGCTTTCGACAATGGCCCGCTTCGAACGAATTTACAATGCTTTTACGAATTCCGTTGAATGAAGTTTTTTGACGGGCTAACGATGGTTGCTACGTCTGTATTGATATCAGATTCTTCTTTCATATCGCAGCATACATGTAAAAATATAGATGTATTTAGGAAAACCGACTTCAACAAAAAAGAGGTAAAGAATCATGATCAACGCGGTAAATTCTAAGTAGTTATGAGTAAGAGCGAGACATCTCCAACACAAGTATTATTTCTTTCCTGAGTTTCCAGAAATGTCTCATAATAATATAACACTTGTTCGTCTTTGAAAAATAGCACAGGCTTTCCTAAGTTCAACTCGCACTTGTCCGTTTTTTATTTTCATTGTATTTTATCCCGCCCGACTTCGAAAAGCTTGCGCACACTGCGATTATTAGCATCGCGTTTTGGCGACTATTGCCTTGATCACACGCGCCGAGTAAAGTGGCGAGACAGCGATCTCGGCCTAGTGATCTGTTAGTATGTACCCTCAGACGAGTGCTCGGCCAATCAAAATGGCGAGAAAGTCACTCGGACCTCGTTTTTAGGGTTCCGTAGCCAAATGGCAAAAAACGGAACCCAGATTCGTCATGTCTGTCTGTCTGTCTGTCCGTCCGTATGTCACAGCCACATTTTTCCGAAACTATAAGAACTATACTGTTAAAACTTAGTAAGTAGATGTATTCTGTAAACCGCATTAAGATTTTCACACAAAAATAGAAAAAAAAAACAAAAATTATTGGGGGTTCCTATTATACTTAGAACTGAAACTCCAAAATTTTTTTTTCATCAAACCCATATGTGTCTATGGATATGTCTTCAAAAATGATATTGAGGTTTCTAATATGATTTTTTTCTAAACTGAATAGTTTGCGCGAGATACACTTCCATAGTGGTAAAATGGGTGTCCCCCCTTTAACTTCTAAAATAAGAGAATGATAAATCTAATAAAAATATATGATGTACATTACCATGCAAAATTTCACCGAAATTTGGTTTGAACGAGATCTAGTTAGTAGTTTTTTTTTAATACGTCATAAATCGTAAACCGCAATTTACTCTTAAAACATCGATCAAAGTTACAACGAACTATAAGAACTTTTATATTATGTTACTTGCTGCTACGGAACCCTTCATGGGCGAGTCCGACTCACACTAGGCCGCTTTTGTTTACTAGGCCAAGTGCCCACCTCCGCGCTTTTTTTCAGCAGAACCTATGTCGAGCGTCTCTGCGCGTCGTCTGCGCGGCGTCTGTTGTTGTTGTCCGCTTCCTCTTTTAAAATATCTATTAATTCCTCTATTAATAGCAGTATTAGTTTCTTAAGAGTTTTTCGAACAATAGTTTTATTTCTTTTCATTCTGACGCACAACTGTTTACGAAACTCGTTCTTCGAAACTGAACTGACTCGCCAGGAAGCAAAATCAGTGTAAACATCTACTCGCCCACCCTACTGTCTCGACCGAGTTCTAAGTGGCTGTCTCGCTGCTCTACTCGGTGCGTGTGATCAAGGCATATCTTCGATCGATCGCTAGCATCCGCGACAGGCGACTTAGCGACTGCACCGCGTCTTTGCGACTTTTTGATTGAGACTCAATCTGCATCCAGTGGCAGTTGTAAATAATTTGTAATTTTCGATAGCTGATGCATTGCATGCATGCACATTTCTTGTTAGTTGTTTTTTTGGGAATGATATCGTCTATCTATGTATTAAGTTTTTTTTATTCTCATTCAAATTATGTATTTAAACCGAATCAAATATTAATCTGTGAATCGAATTAATAGTTCCGGAAATCCGGAGACTATCTCATACGTTCCAAACGTTTGAAAAGGTCGTAACTTACGAAAAACTCAATGATTCTAGTGAAATTAACATTGCTTTTACAAATTAGGTTCATTCATAGTAAGGTAAATTGATTGATTAGAAAGTGAGAGCGTCACTACCTCGATGAGCATATCTAATCTTATTAGGTATAATTTGGGAACTATTAATTTAAACAACGGTTACTACAAGCTTTTCTAGTATCACGCAGATCCGTTGCTCCGTTGTTGTGAAAAAGAACAATCAAATAAACGTACCTATTTGCACGTCTGAAATGGACAAAACATGTAAGACTTTTATTTATCGGCGTTACAGAATCTATAATCATGCTGAATTTCCATTTTCTGGAATTAAGGATTAATAAATTAATTTTCCCTACCCTCGAGATTGCCTGGAAAAGATCGCACATACAACGACAAGGTCTTATCGCCAAAATATTGCTTTTATATATCGTGTCTTGTTTATATGTTTGTGCAATAAAATGTATGTCTTCCTATTCTAGGTAGTGATATTATGTAGTAATGCGTTGCTTCTATAGTAAGGCATATACATAAAGTATAGTCATAAACCCAGGTTCTGTCTCGTCTGCTTTATAAGGATAATACAAGTTAATAAATACCATTCCTGTTCGTGGATATCATTTTAGAGGAAAAACGTATGGTTATGTTGTAGTCGTACATTACCGTTTCCCTCTACAAAAATATCCGTTTTTGGTAACTTTTTAGGTTATCATTTCAGCCATAGGACGTCCACTGCTGAACAAAGGCCTTCCCCAATGACTTATCATCGGGGAAATTGCCAAATTGCTCGCCACGCTTAGCAGGCGGGTTGGCAAGCGCAGTTTTTTATAAAATTCCAAATCACGGCACGCAGACGCTGCTGTCCGTCTCGTACTATAGGAATTAGTCGCCTCTTACGACACTCCTCCTGTTGGCGGTGGGGAAGTGTATTCTTTACAGCCGTACCCACACGGCACTTTTTAGGTACTTTCTTGGAATTACTAGTGACAGATAAATAATGTAAATTTTATAAGTACGTCAGCACTAACAGGTATGCTAATAAACCGAAAACATTAACTATGGGCAGTCTTAGTGCAGCCTTGTTGAATAGAAACTGGAATAATTAATTGATAAAGACGCATTATACTTAACTATAATTAGAAACGTAGGAAGACATTATCCGTTTTATGTAGCAACTAGCTGTCCCGGCAAACTTTGTACAGCTTCTTCGTTTTTTCCTGGTTTTTTCCCTTTTTTTGTTATTCTGCTATTCGGGGCGGAGACAAATCCAACAAATCAAAAATAAAAAAAATCGGTCTTGCCGTTCTTGACTAACCCGACTTTGTTTTATAAATATATATAGATAGATAGATAAAGATTTTGCTGGCTAGTAGTCAAAATGCAGTCCGCCTGTAATGGCTCTTAAGCCTTGGACACATAGCCGACGGGGCGCGACGGCAAGGCGACGCTAGCGCGACGCCAGTGTTTGTAATGTACTAAAGTCTATAGAAGATGACACAGACCCCTCCCGCCGGTCGTATCTACAAACGGGCGAGACGCGAATAGTCACGTGGCGTTCTGTATTTGTAATTATTGCAACTTTTTAGTAACCAATGAAAAAGTAAAAAAATCAAACGTGTGATCAGAAACGTTAACGAAACCCGTCATGCCCGCAGTGTGACGTGCACGTCGCGGTGCTGCCCCGTCGCTGTCGCGCCCAGCCGTCCGTGTGCCCAAGGCTTTAGTTGGACTCGGCAGGTCCAGATAACGCCTTATTCTGGCGCGTCAGTCAATCAAAGATGTCAATAATGCGTCTGCGCACCGTATCTGTTCTTAAATTAGACATGTCACACACATCACATCCTTCGTTATTTGACTGACTTTTTCCTGCCAGTGAATTTAATAAAATCCACAATTTCTTTTTTATGTCCTGATTAAATTTTTACACTTCCCAGTTCCACGAGTCGCATATGATTCATAAGGTTTTAACTATTGTATACAGTACAATACAGGGACAGGGTTTTTTTTGGAACAGTCAATAGTTCAACATTCTACCAAAAAATGACAAACATTTTTAATAATCAAAATCAAAAATTTTATTTGAAAATAGGTTAAAGAATTTGTAGTAAGTTGAAAAAATTTTGACTGTTCTTGCAATTGAATCTGCTTCGACCTAAATAATAGATTAGTTCTAAATTGGAGCACCTAAGGCTGCTAAGACCCACAATGCTGTATGCACGTCTGTTTTCATCAAGGACCGAATAGGTTACCCATATATAAAAAAACCTACTGACAAGTGTAGTCAAAAAGACACCTATATTGACTGTAGGCACACAGAGGCATAAGGAAGAAATATAGTAGATATTTCTTCCTTATGCCTCTGTTCTTGCTGTACGATGAATGAAGAACTAATCGCTTCGTACGTCATGACTTGTGGCGCCGCGCCGTGGCGTGATGACGATTTAATTTATGAGAGTAAGTTTTGTAAGCCCGAATTACACTTTTTCTAGAGTGATGAATGGAATCGCTTATTTAGTGCTTAATTTCGTACATTTTGTTCTCTGATTGTAAAGACGTGAATCATATTTAAAACAAAATAATACGTGATTTTAAAAGATTAGTTCTTATTCTTGCATGTAGCGCGAATGGATTTTTCATATCATTTCAAAAATAAAGGTAAATCACCAAAAGAACTACCCTTATTTTAGGAAAATGACGTTCGAGTTACGTTTGAACATCGGTTTACAAGAGACTACAAGTTATCCTGACAATTTGATTTAAACATTTAATTGAAGATATGGTCTACTTGCACATAGGTTGAATACTTTTTTTTTAATTTCTTACAAAATATAGCAAAAAAAATATGCTGAAATAACATAAAATTTTAGAAATTTCCATTCAAATATAATTTAATTTTCTATCGTTATGAACAACTACTATAAGATTTAAACACTACACTATAATCTTCAGGTATACTTTTAAAAAAATCATTTTTTATTTTATGTAAAAAACGAAAATTTAAATAGTAAACCTATGTCAAAGTTAACTATAAAATCAAGCGCGCAAAACCGATCGTTTTTCAAACCTAGGTAGGACATCCACTACCCAATAAATTATCAATATTATCTTGTAAAGGATCAACATTGTTGACGCTTTATCCCGCATCATAGACGCACACGAGCATAGAACTGTATTTCAATTTTGCACTGAAAAAAGGTGCACGGCCTCTTAAATAAAATACTTTTAAGGAGACCACAATAGATACATGCAGTGTGCCCAGTGTACTCCCTTTAGCTAGACTTCCCTTGCTTCAGTCCATCTGACAGTCTGTTTGACTGTATGAATGAGGCCAAAATGGAAGTACATATAAAATAAAATCAATTAAATCCTAGTCGGTTTCAATCACTGCCAATCCCCAAGTATGATATTACACCCAATTTTTTTCTTCTTAAAGGATTACATTTGGGATTTTTGTACACTTATGTGACGATGACAATCCCATCGTATCTTATACTTAACTACCTATCTATCAACTTAACTATCTACTTATATTTATTTCGTAATATATGTCATGAAAGTTCATGTCACCAATATCGTGATTTAATTCACAATAATCGATATGTACTTCTGTAATAGACTTCTTGCAACTTATTTTTATAACTTTATGACATTAAGTTAGTTCGTGTTTACGTAAATAAATAACCGCAATAGCCTTGTCCCTTCTTGCTGAAAATCGCAAATTTATTTACTGATCATCATCTTTTCAACAACAGGACGTCTACTGCTGAACATAGGCTTCCCCCAGTAATTTCCAAGAACATTTAGTGCAATAAAACTCAAATACTCTTATGGCAATTTTAATGAACTAATTAGCAATTGCATTCTTCACTACACCAAAAATCAACTTACTACTTAGTGTTAGTGCGCAACATAACTAAAATGTTTTATTATTCATTTACGTAATTAACTGTTAACATCTTAATGTACCATGTTTCCAATATATGAATTTGAATTTTGTTTTAATTTGTTTCAGTTCCGTCCGCACCTCTAAATCTCGCAGTCAACGTCGTCAAGTCAACAGAGATCCATCTATCATGGGCCCCGCCAGCCCACCGCCATGCTTTACCCATTCAGGAGAAGAAACCCACCAATCCCGATGCGGAATTTTCCGTCCTCCCTAAAAAGAAAATAGAGCACCAATCAGATGAGCCCGGCAATGACGTCATCAGCCCTAATGACCAATCAGACAGCCCAGAGAAACTAAAAGACGTTGAGTACGCAATGTATAACTTGTATAAAAACGACAGACCGAAGTACAACGATGACTACTCATCTTCTGGTATGATGATGAATTCCTATAGAAAGAAAAGAGAAGGACGCTCTCACAGACATAGAAAGAGAAGGCAGGAGAATGGGACGGACTCCAAAAGCATAGATACAGAGACCACTGGAGATGTTGAGACGCATCAAGCTCTCGAAATTGGGAATTCGATTGATATGGTAAAGAAGTCGTTAACCCCGAGCAGAGCACACATTGACACTACTCAAATTGCTTACGTTCTCTACTACGAACAAGGAGTTCCGAGGCTCGATATTACAGTAAATTCTGTGCAGAGTTCGTCGGATGTAAAGAGGAATAATGCGTTTTCGAGTGACCTTGGAATGGAGGAGTATTCGACGAAGAATTTGACTCTGGTAAATACGTCGGGGAAGAATACGAAAGTGGTCGGGTTTAGATTGAAAAATTTGAGTGAGTAAATATGTTTATGCTATTCTTCTTAAATATAGGGATCTCTTTTTGTCTTTCAACTTTTGATAAACATCTAAAAACATACAGCACCTATTCGTTCAAATTAAGTAAAGGTTAAACTTTTTTAAAAATAAAGCTCCTGACATTGTATACTTGTGTCATTGGCAAGTTATGAAGTAAATTTAGCTCCGAAAGTGATAAACCTACATAAGCAATCACTAAGCTTTTGTCAGCTAACCATTATTAAAATTCTGAAAATTTGCTTTCCATAGCCCAATCCTGCCATTGGCCGCACGAGTATACTTTAGCTATTGAATATCGAGAACTCTAGATCTTCTTCATTAGTATTAGTCTTAATTACAATACTATAACTTCCATTTCAGATCCATTCACACCATACAAGATCTGGGTACGGGCGTTTTTCAAGTTCCCGCTAGATGGCGTCATGTCTTCTGATCTTCTGGAGCGACTGAGCAACAAGTCGGAACCTGTTTATGTGCTAACTGATGTGGTGCCCCCATCACCTCCCAAAATATTGAACTTGACTTGCGATATGCCTAAACGTGAGTGTATAGTATAAACGGTTAAATAATACTGGCGACTGGTGACGTAGGGGACCAACGTATATCTAACGTATATCTGCCATACGAGCGGCCCCGCTTGACTTACACTAGTGAGGGATTGAGAGCGCATCGTATAGTGGATAGTGATGTACAAACCTCGAGGCGTATTGGCAGAACTCAGTGAGCTCGGTAGGCTCGTGGACCCGAGCCTAGCTGAGATGCGAGCTCTGCCACGCCTCGAGGTTTCAAAAGAGTTTGAGCCTTCAAAAGAGCTCGAACCTATCAAAATAGCTCGAGCCTTCAAAAGCTCAAGTCTTAAAATGAATAAGAGTTCAAGTTTAAGTTTATGATTTTAATATCTCCGTAAGTAATAATATAGTTAGTGGTGTACAAGACTCGTGTTCTCCGAGTCCTTTTACTTAGGGCTCGAAGTAATTTACAGAGCTCGACTCTTTTATCGGATTATTTAACGACTACGAGTTTACGTGAACCTCGGAGCTCTAGTTGTTGCTCAGAGAGCTTGCGCGGACTCGGGATCCGAACCTATCGAGCTCACAGAGCACTGCAAATCTGACTCGAGTCTCTTCTCTTATGACTTAAGAGCACCGTAGATGCTTAATCTATTGTGTTTTACCTCTAATTAACTTCATTCATAAGCAGCCCATCACAATTATAGCGCAAAAAAAGACTCGAGCCCTGAAAAAGCCTCGAGATCGATCGAGCTCTCAAAAAGGCTCGAGCTTTGAAAAAGACTCCCGAGTTATCGAGCTTCATACAAACGAGGCGAGTTCTGTAAACGACACCAAACTCTAGACAAACGGATTTGGAGGCCTCGGGACTTGTACATCACTAAACGTGGACTCGTGGTCGTTGCAGACGCGTACAACCACATGACGCCATTGTTAGGCGACTCTGTACGTGTAAGTTTAAAAAGGAGATAATCCGCGCAGCGTAAGTGCAGTTTCACTTCACGGCTCTGTCAGTGTGACAAACTTTCGAGAAACTGACGACCGTCTGGTATATTGGTTCGTGCTCCGGACTACAAAGCCAGTGGTTGCGGGTTCGAATCCCGCAAGGGCAAGTGTTTATTTTATTAAAAAGGTCACCAAGTGTTGTGGATACTTCATTTTTTTATTTTAATCACTTATGTACTACCTCGATGTCGCCAGTCGTCAGTTACCGATGCGTCCACCTCAATTAATATTACAATAAAACATTGATTACAGTTCCCTTCTTACTAGGCACACTATACCTGCAGTGGCGTCAGCCGACTGAGTTCAACAATTCCCTTGATCAATACGTGGTGACGCTGCGCAAGATACCGGAACTGCAGCCGCGGACTAGACTCACTCTGCCGACCAATAAGAATGACATTGAAACGACTATCAGTGTGGTAAGTGATTCTGGCGTTTCATTCCTTTATTGACACAGGAAATAGTACATTGTTACCCGATGGGTGAAAGTAACTTATTTAAATAGTTAGTCTTTAACCCGAGGTAACACTGTGCATTTCATTACGAATACAAGGAAAGTAAAAATAAAAACATGAATTAGCTTGAGAAAAAAAATTACATAAATCAACAACTGTAAACAAAACTACAACTCTTCAAAAATACTTTCTGATAAGCTACCTGATAGACGAATAAACAAAAGTTTGTTGTCATCCCTATTACAAGCAAAATGGTAAATGGTACCTATTTGTATTGCAGGAGGTGGAACTGTGGAACGTGACGCGCTACGAAGTGAAGATCTACGCGGTCACACAGTCGGTAGCTCGCGCCAACGCCCTCATCAATGGATCTGAGTCGCCTCCTGAGGTACATCGCCTAAATAAGTCTTATTTTAACTGTCACATTAATTATAATTATAGTTCCAAAATAAATATTTGTTCTTTTACATCCACGAAACTACCAACTTCTTGCTTACTCGTGACTCGTGACTGCATAAGTGCGAGTGAGAGAGTAAATTCACAATGATTTTATTTAATAAACGTCTAGTGGTTTGCGCTCCGGACTTCATTTGCCGTCTCAAATGGGCAAATGTTTAAGTGATGAGCACGAGCATTTGAACCTATGTAATAGTTTTAGTTGCTTGTAAATTGCAAGAACTGAGACAATACCAAATTATGTTTATTTTAGACTGGTGAATAATGGAATGAAACTATTTTGTTAGTGTTACTAACTTTTTATTATTAAGGTAACTAAATATTAGTCCAGAAAATTCGCTCGCGTAGTCTTTAGTTTACTCATACTCGTAAAGGATTTTCTGCGCAACTTTCTTAATTTTTTCTTTCATAAGAACCTTCTCCTGACGATAAATAACATAACAAAAAAAGAATGAGCAAAATTGTTCCATCCGTTCACGCATGATGCAAAGAAAATAGAGATTTTTATATATATAGATAAAAAATAAATAAAAATGTAAAAGTAGCTGTCAAAAATTATGGTTAGCTAACTATTCTATATATAACTTATATGTTATAACTTCTGTCAAAAAATATATTTTTTACTTTAGGCTTTACAATACCATTAATTTTGTGAGGAGGATATTTTTTAAGCATTTGTCAATATGCCAAAGGATTTTAAACATCTATGCGCTGTGTTTTGAAATTTGTGAGTTACGTTTAGATAACTTGTTTTTTTACGTAGGCATTAGTAAGTTTTTGTACGACGACATCAGTAGCCGACAGGCGAGCGCACCGGCACTTGGCGTCGCCATCTCTGAGGTCCCCAGTTCGATTCCCGGTCGGGTCGATGTAGAAAACGAACTTAAATTATCTCGGGTCTGAGTGTTGTGATGCCGCCGTTGTTTCTGATGTATATAACACAAGTGCTTTAGATACTTTCCTAAGAATCAAAGCAGTGTAAGTACATTGCATCATCATTATTACTTTTTGTACACAGGAAGTGTCCAGTGAATGGTGCGCCGCTCACTCAGAAGCGATGTCGCCGGGGAACGCGCCGGTCGCGTCGGGCGGAGTCCACACCGCCGCCCTGTTCGCCATCGCCCCTATCGCGTTACTGGCGGCTGTTGGAGTCGCTTTGGTGTACTGGAGGTGAGTCACTTAAGATAACGACAACAAACGGGGACCATAGACACAGAATATACATAAGCTATAGGCCATACTTCACCACGCGGGCCCGATGCAGTGCGGTGGAGGGGTGTTGTAAGGCCAGTGACTTTACTGCCAGATCAAGCCGCCTTAAGGCCACTGAATAGGCTTCACGACTAGTCGCTAATAACGCTTGATACTAGTATTAATTATTAAGGCTATTAGCTGGGACCAACCGACCGAAGCACAAAGATGCTTGTGATAAATGTCACTTCTTCTTCTTTTGTCGTGTCAATGGCGACTCTAGACGGACTTCGACCAAAACTTGGCAACTTTTACGGCGTTTTTTGTCGATCTGTTTTGGTCATCACTCGTGCTGATGTAGGGGACACAAAGGACAGCAGATTAGGTGAGCCATAGTTTGTCACGCATCACAGTCACACTCACTGTGCCGCTCAGTCCTCATACCCCACCTTACCAAATTTTGTCTACAGCGGCTAACCTTTGTCCGGAGACGGTTTAACGCCTTCCAGGTTGGCCAAGACTGTTCATGCCCAGGAGGATGTTGTTCAGACGGCGATATAAAATTGGAAGGCGGAGGAATTTTGGAAGACCAGAGCTGAAATCGAGCATCTGTAGGCTAGGCGGTGATGGCATCGGTCAGTGTCAGGAAACTTTTCCGGCTCTTCAGTCTAGCTTTGGGTAATTGGTGGCCATGAAGCTAATGCCGAAGATTAATTTCGCCAGCCGATTAGGATAGAGCCAGTCCAGTTGAACGGAGGACGTGCGGGGCTGCTCCCCATGCGGTGGATGTGAGACATCGGAGCAAGTTATTTCTAGCGCTGACCTTTTGCTTGACATTCTGACAGTGGGCCTTGTATGTCAGGGACCTGTCCTGCTTAATATCCAGATAACGTGGGTAGGGCACTGCCCCTCTATATTAACACCTCTCCAGTTCAGCTTAGGGTGCATTTAGCCTGTCGGCTTCGAAGATGGAAGGAACATGACTGAGTTTTGAACGGCCTAAGTGCATTAGATTCATAGTATGTGTCATTTCCTCCAGAGCTTCGGTTAGCCTGTTTTCGGTTTCCTCAAAAGAGTGACACTGGGTAGCCAAAGCGAGATCGTCAGCGTATAAGAAGCGTTTGGTGTTTTCGCTAGCAGGTTGGTCATTCGTATATACGTTAAATAACGCTGGGGCCAAAACGCTTCCTTGGGGTAACCCATTTTTTTGGCAACGCCACCGGCTTTTGGTATTACTGTGTGACACTTGAAAGCGGCGGTTGCTTAGCATTTCTGAGTATGTTAACGAAACCCGCATCGTTTGTCACATTCAGTACATTAAAAAGTGACCTTCTGATGTTGACGGTATCGTACGCAGCTGATAAGTCAACAAATACGACACCAGTGATTTTTGGGGTCTCAAAACCATCCTCGATGTGCTGTGTGAGATTTAAGGTCTGGTTAGTACAGGATTTCCCAGGCCTAAAACCTGCCTGTTCAGGAATGAGCTTAGGTTCCAAGACCTCGGTGAGTCGACTCAGCAGTAGTCTCTCAAAGAGTTTGAATGTCTAGCAAAGCAGCGAAATAGAACGATAGCTCTTTGGATCACTGGGACATTTGCCTGGCTTGAAAAGAGATTTTGGCTGTTTGCAGACAATTATTAAAAAGAGCGAAAAGCCATGATACGGCTACAGGGCCTAGGTGTTTTAGCTGTTCAATAGTTATATCGTCAACTCCAGCAGCCTTACCACTCCTCAAAGACCTAATAGTTTCGTTAACATCTGCCAGGTCTAGCGGTTTGCTTATTGTATTCTCTAAGTGAGTTTGTCGCAGCATGGATGGTCTTACAAATTTCGTCAGGCGTCGTGGAGGTTTCCCATTAAGCATCAGTTGATGAGCGACTTGGTTAGCTGTGACATGTCCATGATTTACAGCTTCAGGAGGGTCGTCTCTAAGTCGTTTCAGTGTAGTCCATGCCTTCTTACTGTTATGGATCATGTTAACGCCAGAGACGAGTTCCATCCATCTCTCCCTCTGTCACTAAATAAGGTTGGAATGGTCACCCATCTAAACACCACCGCGGCGTAGGTGGCTTAACTTTGGTAATCCAAAGCGCTGTTGCCACTGAGCTATAAGCACCTCGATACCGTCCGCGTGTTAGCATCGTAATAGGCTATTTGCCTTGTACCAAATATAACTTAACTAATAGTTTAGTTTAATAATTTGCACCATAATATGAAACCGAAACATATCAATAGTTATTAAAAATAATACATAATTACTGTAAAAGAAACATTTTCGAATGTTATATTTTTGTCGGTATTTTACATTGTCAAAAACGCCGACAACAATGACAGGCACGTCACCATCGAGTAACGTTGTTGTTAACTACAGTTAGATTTTTATGTGTTGGTCTATCCCTACGGTGCCGCACGCACTCACACGCATGCATATTCCTTATAGTTAAAAGTTATTTTGCGAACCCCGTAAGTCGATAACGAGACGTTCTCCTGACACCTGTACAAGACTGACCGAGCGCTTTCTCCACGTGTTTCCTTTGGGAGCTCCCTATAGACTGTCGAAGTGTATTGTGCCCTGTGAAGTGTTAACCTGGACCCTGAAATTTGTACCGGCAAGTACCTAGATATAAGTGCTCAGACCTGACCCTTTTGACCACCCTTTTTTAAATCTGTATTAGCCCCACGTGTTAATCCACTGCCGATCTTTCAAACATTCTGGTAGCAGAGCGTAGTTTTTTGTTAGGACCCCTAAATTGATATATAAATTAAATGCTTATTTTAAGATTAATTTCCTCCCTTAGATTTGAATAAAAACGTCTCATTGTAGTACCTAACCTTGTAGTTAAACCCTATAAAATAAAATATTTACGTGTAGAATAATTTCATAAAACATTCCTAAATAATTATTCGTTTATAACGTAATTTACCTATCGAGTGCATCGAGTCGTGCGGCCGCATTGGAATGCTATTGTTCCCGCCCTTACCTATCACTGCATGTGCGAGTTGTTTACGAGTAACATAATTACCTACTGGCTGCATCTGTGCCGTCCCCTACTATTTGTTCCTTACGCATCCTATTGAAACCTATAGTGAGTTTAGTTACTTACATTGTTTGCCGTGATTTAAAGTGAATAAAATGTCTGATACTGAGGCTGCCAATGAGACTATTAGGGCCGTACTTTACACGGATACGGCAGAATATCGTGAAGCTATAGGCCAAGTCCGTTTTATCGGTGAATGGGTTAGTGATTCCCACCAAGTCCTTGAGACATTTTCCCCTACTCGAATGCGTGCTCGTCTTTCAGACCTTTCACTTATGTACGATAAGTTTACAGCCGCTTGTTCTAAGCTCCTAGGTAATCTCGATCCGACAATTTATGAACAAGAATGTGTGCACGTTAAGAACGAGATGCGCGTAGTAAGGGACAAAGTCGACGATTTAAAAATTAAATTCGAGGAAATACGTCCTCACCACCTTGAGACCTCCCGTGCCAGTACTCCCTTTAAAGATAACAAATCATTTAGTGTTGACACCCCAGCTAGTAAATTACCTGATCTACCTATACCCAAGTTTGATGGTCGTCCTGATAGTTGGATCAGTTTCATCGATCAGTTTGACAGTGTTGTGGATAACCAACCTAGCTTGACCCCTACCTTAAAATTACATTACCTAGTAGGTGCCTTGTCGGATGAACCCCGTCGACTGATCCAACACCTAAAAATTGAAGCAGGTAATTATACAATGGCCCGTGACCTTTTGAAACGTAGATATCATAACCTCCGTGTTTTAGCAGATACGCACATTGCACAAATAATGATGCTTCCTAATATAACACCTAAACTGGCCGGTTTACGCGTGTCGTTCCTCAATCCACTTCTTTCGACTTATCGGTGCTTAGAGAGACTGGACCTGCCCGTTAAGCATTGGTCATACCTACTAGTGCATTTATGCCTTACTAAATTACCTTCAGAGTTAAAGTCGAGATTTGAACGTCGTTTCGGTGATGACCCTAATCGACTCCCTACCTTTGATCATCTTATTACTTTTCTTGAGGATGAATGTCGACATCACGACAATGTAGGTAGTGCCTCTGTCGTTGACACCACTACCCCTACCATGAGCTCACCGCGGTTTCCTAAATCTAACGCGCGTTCTCCGCCTCCTCCTAGAGCATTTGTAACGTTCGCGACCTCACCTAAATGTCACTTGTGTAATAGTACCTCCCATTACATACGCGAATGTCCCGAATTTGCCCGTCTTCCTACGCGTCAACGCGTCGTTGTGGTGAAAGAAGCTCGATTATGTTTTCGATGCCTAGATAAACATACCATATCTCAATGCAAGCGAGAATATCGTTGTCGTACGTGTCGTCGCTCGAGCCACCACACCTTATTGTGTTATGATGATGCCTCTCCCGTGAATTTTGATCGTGAGCGATCATATCAAGACCTTCCGCAACAAGCACCTTTGCGTCGTCTGACGGAGCGTGCTACTCCTCCGCGTACTCAATGGCAACGTTCTTCACCGCCTCGTGACACCCACAAATCATCACCGCCGCGTTCGGGCGGGCGATCCCCCCCTGTATCTAGCGGCGACCGTGATTTTCACCCACCTTCGCAAGGCCAGAGATCCCAGGATGCACGTTCATTCCGTCCTAAGTATAATGAATCCTCACGATCTTGACTAGACAGCCCGCCCAAAACCCCCGCTTCTATATGTGTACCACGCAATTCTCTTGTTCTTTTGCCTACTGCTCTGATTCATGTTAAAGGCTCATCTGGATATTATGTAGAAGCACGTGCCTTATATGACACTGGGGCTCAGGGCTGCCTTCTTACTACTGAGCTTGTAGTCGACCGAATGAACTTACCTATCACCCCTTCCCTAGTGCCTGTACGTGGCATAGGTAATGTTCAAGCGGTCCATTCCCATGGTACTGTACCTTTCTCATTTAAACCTGTAAATTCTACTTCCCCCGAGATATCGACTATCGCAATGGTTGTCGACGTGATTGCTGGTACTCTCCCTGAAGTAGATTTACCTAAAGGTGTTGTTTCCAGTACCAAAAACCTACTACTTGCTGATCCCTTGTTTTACAAGCCCGGTACTATTTGTGTACTCCTAGGAGCTGACGTCATTGGTCACCTCTTGAAACCCGAGTCGTTTGTGTTCCCTGATGGTCTAACTGCCATCTCGACTATTTTTGGTTATGTCCTGTCTGGTCCTATCTCGGGGTGTTTTTCTGATCTGGACCCACCTATGACTGGAGTTTCATTATCCCAAATTGTAGAGAAGTTTTGGAAAGTTGAAGAAGCCCCTCAATTACCTGTCCCTAACCCCTCAGACTTAGAGTGTGAAACCTTTTTCAAGACAACCATCACTCGTGAAAGCGATGGTCGATTTATGGCCAGACTCCCCTTTCTTAGTGATCGTCCTCCTCTTGGTGATTCTAAAACCAATGCCCTTCAACGATTTCGTAACCTTGAGAAGCGCTTGCAAGCTAATCCTGATTTTCGAGATAAATATATTTCCTTTATGCGCGAGTACCTCGACTTAAACCACATGTCTCTTTCCTCATATGATCCGACCCGTGAGCACTATTTTATACCTCACCATGGGGTTTTTAAGTCTGCTGGTGATAAAATACGTGTTGTGTTCGACGGAAGTAGCCCTACATCTAATAGAGTATCCTTGAATCAATGCTTACATACAGGCCCTAAACTTCAGCGAGATATTTCTCACATTCTCCTAAACTTCCGCAGACACGAGGTAGTGTTTGTGACAGACATACGTATGATGTTCCGTATGACTTGGGTACATCCTGAAGATAGAAGGTACCAGCTTATACTGTGGCGTGAGGATCCTTCTCATCCCCTCCTTACTTATGAACTTAACACCAATACGTATGGTCTTCGCTCCAGTCCTTTTATTGCGATTCGAGCCCTTCTTGAGCTCGCTGAACAAGAGAGATTTACCTTTCCTCGAGCAGCAGAGGTCCTTGATAGTGATGTATATGTTGACGACTGTCTGACTGGTGCGGATTCTATCGAGTCTGCTCGGACCTTGAAATCTGAGCTAGAAGGCATTATGGCATCTGGTGGGTATGAGCTTCGTAAGTGGATTAGTAATAGACCTGAGGTCCTAAATAACATGCCCTTAGACCATTTGCAACTCCCTCACTCATTTTCAGACCCAGACAATCCTCAGACTATTGCTGTTTTAGGTGTGCAATATAATCCTGTGAGTGACTCATTTACCTATAACTACTCCTGTGAATCCCGTGACTCAGTAGTTACTAAGCGTAAAATCTTATCCTTGATTGCCCGTATCTATGATCCCTGCGGTTGGATAGCTCCTGTCGTGTTTAAGGCCAAAGAATTTATACAGCGCCTATGGTTGTCTGGCCTTTCCTGGGATGAACCTTTAAATGAATCCCTGGCCTTAGAATGGACTATTTTTGTACAAGACCTAGCAAAGGTCAGTAGAGTAGATATCCCTCGTCATATTCTACCAAATGGTTCTTCCTCCTTGTCCCTTCATGGGTTCTGTGATGCCTCTGAGGTAGGCTTTGCTGCAGCTGTCTATTTACGTGCAGATCACCCTTCTGGAAATTGCTCCGTCCACCTTGTTATGGCCAAGTCAAAGGTTGCCCCTGTTCGGACCCGTTTAACAATTCCTAAGTTGGAATTGTTAGGAGCTACCCTCCTCTCTAAATTACTCCATCACGTCGCTCTTTGTCTGCAAAGATCGTCTGTGTTGACTTCAATCCATAGTTGGACGGATAGCAAAATCATCTTGTGTTGGTTAAAGACCCCTCCTCACCTTCTTCAGACTTTTGAGGCGAATCGTGTCTCCCAAATAAATAGTTCCCCGACATCTTGTGAATGGAGGCACGTCCCAGGCTACATGAATCCTTCTGACTGTGCATCAAGAGGCTTAACAGTCTCCCGGCTGGTCGACCACTCTCTTTGGTTTTCTCCCTTGTGGTTGGCTCAATCTCCTGATCAATGGCCCGTAAATGCGGATTCTACCCAAAATAGTGATCTCCCTGGACTACGTTGTTTGGTAGTCTCTGCTGATGTTCCTACCCCTGATCCCTCTTTCTTGTTGGAGCGGTATAGTTCCTTGAACAAGTTAATAAATGTAACTTGTTACCTTAGGCGGTTTTTATTTCCTAAGTCTTATTTATCTTACCTGAGCCTTGAAGAACGTAGAGAGTCCCTGTGGTACCTAGTGAAAATTGTTCAATTTACCTCTTTTAATGATGAGTTGGATCGCTTACGACGAGGCGATACCATAACTAACTCCCTGAGGAAATTAAACTTGTTCTTAGATGACAAAGACCTTATTCGAGTTGGGGGTCGCTTGCGAAACTCCGATCTTCCTTACGATGCGCGTCATCCCCTTCTTTTACCTAAAAACGGGAATTTCGTGAATATACTGATCTCCCATTACCATCATGAGAATGCTCATGCCGGTGCTAATGCCCTACTTGCTATATTAAATCGAGAGTTCTGGATCCTGTCTGCCCGCAGAGCCATACAACGTGTTATTTTCAAATGTCTTTCCTGTTATCGACTCAAAACTGCTGTCTCTCAACCTATGATGGGCGACTTACCCAAGGATCGTGTTACTGCTGCTAGGCCATTTGATGGCGTTGGTACCGACTTTGCTGGACCCTTTTACACTAAAGTTCAGGCCTATAGAAATAAAAGGTTAGTGAAGAGTTACCTGTGTGTCTTCGTGTGTCTCTCCACTAAAGCTGTCCACCTAGAAGTCGTGTCGGATTTGACTACTGAGGCCTTCATTGCAGCCTTTTCACGCTTTGTCTCGCGTCGTGGTGTGCCTCGCCTAATCCGATCCGATTGCGGTCGAAACTATATCGGTGCAAATAATTACCTGAAAGAGCTAGAATCCTTCTTGTCCCAACACCAAGCGGCTATCGGTTCCGAGCTTTCCAAGCGTAATATAAATTGGATCTTCGATCCACCAGTATGTCCTCACTGGGGTGGCCTATTTGAGGCGGCCGTTAAATCCGCGAAATCACACCTGAAACGTGTTATCGGAGAAACTCCTTTAACATTTGAGGAATTAACCACAGTTTTTGTAAAAATTGAGGCGGTTTTAAACTCACGACCCCTGTGTCCAATTTCTCCGGATCCTAATGATGTCGAAGTATTAACACCCGGCCATTTCTTAGTTGGTCAACCCTTGACAGCTCTCCCTGAGTATCCTTATAAGGACGTTAAATTACATCGCCTTACGCGGTTTCAGTTGATCCAACAAATAACCCAACACTTTTGGACTCGTTGGCACCTTGAGTACCTGAATACTTTACAAGTAAGAAATAAGTGGACAACTTCTTGTAATCCTCCCCAGGTAGGTGAACTAATCCTTATTAAAGATGACAACCTTCCCCCTTTGCAGTGGCGTCGCGGACGCATAACCCATTTATATCCTGGACAAGACCAAGTGGTTCGTGTGGTCGATGTCAAAACTCCTACCGGAACCCTTAAGAGATCCTTGACGAAATTAGTTCGTCTTCCTATCCAGTGAGTTTCATTTATCATTGGTTCCCTTACCTTCTCGTAAACACTTTAACGTGTTTAGGGCGGGCGATATGTTAACTACAGTTAGATTTTTATGTGTTGGTCTATCCCTACGGTGCCGCACGCACTCACACGCATGCATATTCCTTATAGTTAAAAGTTATTTTGCGAACCCCGTAAGTCGATAACGAGACGTTCTCCTGACACCTGTACAAGACTGACCGAGCGCTTTCTCCACGTGTTTCCTTTGGGAGCTCCCTATAGACTGTCGAAGTGTATTGTGCCCTGTGAAGTGTTAACCTGGACCCTGAAATTTGTACCGGCAAGTACCTAGATATAAGTGCTCAGACCTGACCCTTTTGACCACCCTTTTTTAAATCTGTATTAGCCCCACGTGTTAATCCACTGCCGATCTTTCAAACAGTTGTACTAGAATTGACATCCCAAAGCGAGATTTTGCGCTACCGCGCTCGCAAAAAGTGTGAGTAGTGTGACACTCAACAAACGTTTTTGACATGCTGCACTTTATAACTCAACAAATATTTAAAGGCTCGTGACGTCACGAACAAGTACATCATGGACGATGGCGTTTTCGCAGGCTTTTAAACCCTTAATGAATAAAATATTATTTTTTATTATTTCCAAAGGTTTTAAAAATTAAATAAAATTGTTGACGCTTTATTTGAATATTACCAACAGTAATTACTCTATTTCTTGTCACAGGTGCCGGTCCCGCCTCAGCAAATGCGTGAGCGCAGTGTACAACTACTTAGAGGAAGGCGGCGAGAGGGCAGCACGTGCTCCGCTCAACGCTTACAAGAAACCAGGTAACGATATTTTTCATTATATCCAGTCCAGTTAGTATTTTCGTAGGATTCAGTCCATAGTTTAAAAAAAAACTTAATTCAGCATGTCTATTAATATTTTATAATTATATTTTGAGTCGACCATTTTTGGTTTAGTTTCACCTTCTTTCGGGATTGCACTTTAGCCACGGATATATACTATAAAGGCAAGAGGGGCACGTAACGAGGAGAGTAATAGGTATGAGTATTGATTGCTGGTGAGATAGCGAATGGCCTAAGAAGATGGATGGATTGTGGAAGGGATAATATGACTGAGAAGGGAGTGAATGACTCGGTGACAAGTGACCAGTTGACATGTAAGAGACCCCAGATCCCAGATGACCTGGGAATAATGATAATGTTGGACCATGGAAGGCCACTAAAACGAATAAACAGTTATTATTCGATTATTTACCTACTGGGTGAACGAAACAAACAAATCCGACGCCGCGTCTGTGGCCTTGAGTTGAATAGGTGTTAGTGTGAGTAGAAAGAATTTGTCGTCACATAGAAATAACTACGACTTTTTGATAATTGGCCTTCGAATGAGCATGGCCTTCCGCGGTTCTTATCCATCATACTAATATTATAAAGCTGAACAGTTTTTGTTTGGTTAATCTCAGGAACTACTGGTTCGAATTTAAAAAAAAAAATGTTTTGGATAGTCCATTTATCGAGGAAGTTAAGAGGCCATGTAACATCACGCTACGACGAATAGGAGCGGGAGCATCAATGAAAAATGTTGCGAAAACGGAATAGTATTCTTTTTAAGAATTTTTGTTGCGTAACATTTAAAGTTACCCAAAAATTGTGTTTAACGAAATTGTTTCCTTTTAAAAGCTTGTTACAGCATAATATATCTATATTTTAAGGTAGACAAACTATAACCTTTTTTATTATCAAATTTGTTCTAAAAGAATGCATTATGTGGTCGTTGATAAAGACTTTATAGTGAAAGACTTTATACTTTATAAGTGACAGTGACAGACCGAACGCCACGCGGGCAGAGCCGCTAGCGGAAGCGAGTACTGTATACGCTAACTGAAGTAAACTTGTACAGTAGTGAACTGCTCCCCGCTGCGGTCGTGCGCGTCGGGCGGCGCGGGCGCGGGCGCGGGCGCGGGCGCGGGCGCGGGCGCGGGCGCGGGCGCGGGCGCGGAGGCGTGCGAGGCGCCCGCGCGGCCGCCGCGCATGGCGGGCCCGCACCACCCCGCCGTGCCCGCGAGGGACTTCCCCGCGCACGTCACCGCGCTACACGCGGACGGGGACATCGGGTTCAGGTTTGTTTGGGGCGCTACACATAGGCGGGCCGGCGTTAATCGTGAATACCGAATGTAGATGAAATTTCGGGAACGACAAACCGCTCGGCTGCCGCACGTAACCTAATCATAACTACCCAATGAGCACAAGCCGGATGAAGCCGACGTATTGTAGTAGTTGCTTTGGGTCGGCTTTGTTGTTCGACAAATACTGCCGAACCGACGATGCCGGCCCGCTTATGTGTGAAACAACCCTTATATTCTACTAACAAGACGATACTTCCACTTAGTCGGCGTGATCAATATAATACCCTTGTGAAATTTCTTGTACTAAGTCTCTGAGCTAAGCCGCGGACAGAAATACGCACAGATGGACGGACTTGGCGATATACTAGGAAAAGTTCCGTTCTCAGTAAATGACAGCCACGTACGACACGCGATTGTATCGCATAGTTAACGTATCTATCGAGTCTCGATTTCATGTTCCATTATTTATATGTGAAGAATGTATCATACGATACAACTGGTATAGTATTATGCCGTGATGATAATGATGATGTGCATATTTAAATCGGTCGCTTAACTTCTTATTTTTTTACAGCAAAGAGTACGAGATCGTAGTAGCAAGATCAGCGGCATTAGGACATACCAGTCACCACAGTCATCGGCCAGAGAATAGACTGAAAAATCGATATCTTAATATCACTGCATGTGAGTATTTTTTATTTTTACCATGTTTTCTCTATGGATCGCTATACTCACTCAATCAATAGACAAAATTATCGATGTATTGTGTCTAAAACCAATAAGTCTTAAGTTAATGTAGCCCAGTTAGTGACTACCTTCCTATTTTAACTCCACCTTATCAGACTTTTGTCACAATTTTAAAGTTTAATCCTCATCACTAATCCAATAAATTTAAACAATATTACATTTGCCGATATCCGACGAGTACAGACGTGCTCATCATTTCATTAAACATAGGAAGACAGAAAAATATTTTAACCTAAAAACCATTTCGAATAAACCGGATTACTGGTCCATTCCACGCTGTGGCTAAGTAAAGTATGCTTTTTAATATAAATAAAATAAATAAATAAACCCCGGAATAGACGATTAGAGTGGGCGTATAATTTTAATTGAACTTACATGCAAGAGGTCCCGGGTTCGCTTCAGGCCCAGTACTTTAATTCAGAATCCCCTTTGGTAATTTAACTAAATCTCAAGATTTGATACCGTTCTCGCATCGAATGTCAGATTTAGATCTATTTAGAACAGCATCCGATTTGAATTCGAGTATAACATCGGTATTGGTTTGATTATTAAGTCTTTTGAAATACTGTTGTTAGTAAGTTTTAGTTGTTATAAGGACGTAAAGTAGTTTAAACGTTTTGTGATACTTTTTGAGCTAAAGTTTATTTTTTCTTTTTAAATTTGTTAAATATTATCTGTGATATTAAATTGGCAAGCACTTAGTTAGCCCTCACAAATTGCTATGCCCTTGCAGGGCGTCACATGTATACCTAGTCTGTACCTACCACCTAAACTAATTATTACTTAATGTGACATGCAATAAACGATTTGAATTTGAATTTGAATTTGATTACAAGTTGCGTTTATGAACTGATAAAAAATAAATTTATACATTATAAAAAACCTCAATACGGACATGTTAAATGAAATGAGTTCTATCGATCAAATGTAATATTTTAATATGAAAAAAAAAAACTAACAAAAAAGTATGTTACACTCTCGTTTTAGTTAGGTATGGAATATGTCAAGTTGATCGACGATTCGGTTATTGTGATTTGAAATTATTAGAAATCGTCCGATTTTTACTTCGACTAAATCGGTCGATATCAGTTTCCGTAGGGTTCTGAATCAAAGTGCAGGCGTGCCGGGAGACGAGGACTGTAATTATTATAATAAACATTGAACCATTTTTTGTGACAAACAATATACGTTGATCGGTACATCGTAACACAAGAATGTTCATTCCTTAATTCGAGATTATGACAATCGGTGTGCTGTCTGGTGCAAATTAATTTAATCTGGTGTGCGTCTTTAAACATGTCCAATCCCCCCCCTCCCCCCAGACGACCACTCGCGCGTGTGCGTGTCTGCGGGCGGGCGGTGCGGGGCAGCGGGCTGCGCGGGCGCGGGCGCGGGCGGGGCGCGCGGGGCGGCGTGCGACTACGTGAACGCGAACTTCATCGACGGCATGCTCCCGCAGCTGCACCCGCACGCGCTCAGGCGCATCCGCAGGAAGCTGGAGAGGCTCCGCCGCCCGCAAAGGTATATAGCTTCGCCTGGAAACGCCATTAGAAGCCTTCCACATATTACGTAACGCGAAATATCGTCATTTTGGAACCCCTCTCTTATTTGGTGTGGAGTAACACGCATTGTGCTGTGCAAGATGTGACACGTACTTATTTTCTTATAAATAAATTGCATACATAAAATCATTATTATTTCTTGTACTGACGCTTCATTGCGGTTCCTATGTCTTAATTTGGTAGGTGATCACTGTCTCGTATTGCATCAGACTTGACCTATGTATCTTTCCTTGATTAAAATGTGACCAACTGTGTTAGTTTTACATTAATGTCTACCAGCTTTTGTTATTCTTAAAACATATTTGAACTATGAACTTGTTTTGTGGTCTATGTTTAAAATAAAAATAAAAATTGGTTGTTTGTAAAGTAGGTTTACGATCGAGATGTTTACGTGATAACGTCTTATTGGTGATATAAGTTTTTGGGAAGTAAGGAATTAATGAAGATAACAATTTTTTCAAATTTTAAATTACATCTATCGTTTTATTCACACTTTTGATGATAAATTTCGGGTGTAAAATGACAAGTTTACTTATTCGACTATGATATACATTTTTCTTCATACATTATATGAATATAATTATAATTATATTATATTATTTATTTATTTTGTTTCACTGTTAAACATTCAACGAAAACTTAACCGCACGAGAAAATCTCCATTCGTTTGTATGCCGCTAGAGTGAGAGAGACGGAAGATCGGTCCACTCACTCGAACGCTATGCCAGCCTCCGCTCGTGAGGATTCCGCGTGACAAGTTTCACGGAATGACTGGCAGCGCTCGAGATGAGACGGGAGATCGGTCCGTCTCTCTCTCGTTATACCTGCGATCGCGCTCGTGAGGTTTTGGTGTGACACAAGTTTCTGAACATGTCACCCGACTAAAACGATTTTAAAGACGTTATCACGTCAAAATAAAAATAGTCACGTTTGGCATGAACGTTATAATAAAGCACGCAACACACTAACCGGCCCGCCGCAATGCAGCACGTCGCACTGGTTAGCCGTGTCGGTTCTGTTGCACCACCCGGCGCTGATCTGATGATTAAGCCAATCGAAACGGTAGATGGCTGGCCAGAAGGAGGGCCGTAGGCACTGCCTACGACCTACTAAGCAGAGGTTAGGGGGTTCAAAGTTTTCTGCTAAGTAAAAAAGAATCGCGGGTATCGTACTGTCATAAAATATTTCGTGCTATTCAACTTTTTTTGGCTCAGTCATCAGTTTATGGAAATGAATCACGTTAAAGTCAGTCTAGGCTACGGCCTTGGCCACAGGGTAGTGCATTTATCACAAATCGGTTTCATATTAAAACATTGCAAACGCGCTGCATTGCGAATGGCCCAATACTGCGTTGTAGGTCTTATTGTAAAACGACTGTGTGAATTCGCAGGCAACCATCAACAAAACCAGTGAAACCGCCGCCCAACCTCGCCGAAGGCATAGAGTCGGCCTTCCTCAACATCGAGTTCTCGGGCATAGTGGAGTCCGACGAGCAGAACGAGGACTCGGACAGCGACCGCAGCGACGACGACTGCGAACTCGACGACGTCTACGTCGACATCGGTGAGTCCGCATCCGCTCACTCCAAACAACTTTCAAACTAAGGGCCAATTTCACCATTGTCAATTAAAAATTACCCGACGATAAGCCGACTATAATAAGCCTAAATCAAGAATGTCATTGTCTATTTCCTAACATTTATCATCATTTCAGCCATAGGACGTCCACTACTGAACAAAGGCCTCCCCCAATGACTATCATCGCGGGGGATTGCCAATACTCGCCACGCTTGGCAGGCGGGTTGGCAAGCGCAGTTTTTTATAAGGTTTTGCACAAAGACGCTGCTGCCCGTCTCGTGCTACAGGAATTAGTCGCCTCTTACGACACGCCTCCTGTTGGCGGTGGGGAAGTGTATTCTTTACGGCCGTCTCCACACGGCACTAACATTTATACTGAATAGTATTTAATAATCAATTGCATTTTATTTTAATTGTCAAATAAGAGCTATCTGACGAATGTGAAATAGGCCCTAAGTGTCTTAGCCGAGCGACCCAGTCCCGAAGTTGCACAGTAGATGACTATAGCATGACTACAAGTGCTGTACCGCTACTGACGTGAAATAAACATGAACTGGCTGCTGTCAAATTAAATTCATGCCTATTAGATTATCGCCATTTTGGCGTTGTAGGCCACTGTATACGCAGATGCAACAGTCCTGGAAACTAAATTAGTAATGGCCGCAAGATAGGCAGTCATATGCAGTATACGTTAAAATTTGTTCCCGGTTGTTGTAACGCTTCAAATGGGCTTACAAAATTAGCTGTCATTTGTATTGGACAGCTAGTCCATATTTATTTTTGTCAGTGTGTACTGCTATCACAGTGGCATCACAGAATGACACAAAGTTTTTATACTGTCAAAATAGTGTTCTTCCTTTTCCGCCTATAGATGGCGTCCCAACCCGCGTAAAGCTGGAGTGGCTGATCTGGCGGCGGCGCTACATCGCGACGCAGGGCCCCACGCCGGCCACGCTCGACGCCTTCTGGCGCATGATCTGGCAACACCGGGTGCACACCATAGTCATGATCACCAACCTGGTGGAGCGGGGCAGGGTAACTATGAACTATAGTTATTTATTACTTTACAGTTACACTTAAGTCATTAGACCTGCAAACAATAGAACTGTTATTATTACGCGGTCTCGGGTGACATGAAGTATGATACGTTTCGAATGCGTATTGACGCATTTATAAATGTGGCGCTGGAGGAAACTGACAAGTTGGACAGCACTTAGGACCAACAAATCTATACTGCAGCAACCTAAATAAATCAGTAACATCCAATGTGTGTTTTCGTCGTACCCTTTGTTTAAAACACGCCACCAAGATGGATATCTTTGCGAGGTCAAATTAGAAATCAATTCTAATACGTTGGCCATATCCCTGCGTATTAGCAGGCTAAAATGGCGCTCGGCAAGGTACGTAGCCCAAGAACCGGCTATATTGGTTGGCCACTGGAGCAGGAAGGTCCAAGAAAGGAGACCACACACTGAGAGGCGCAAAATAGGAATCCGCCTGCCTGCCTGGTAAATAAAGGATAAAAGTTAAAGAAAGCTGTTGTGTGCAGGCCGCTACGGATCGTTTCCAATGCAAACTAATTGCTGTAAAACTTTTTGGTGCGTCCGAAATGTTTGACATGGGCGTTTCCGAGTATCGTGTATACTCGATCCAATTTAGAATAGTTTTTTTTTTCGAATTAATATGAACTCTTAGCTTAGAAATAGAAAAATAGAAATTCGGACAAAACATCCGAATTTCTATTTCTTCGATACTATCGATAGTTTATTCTTCACGAGCAAAAATACTATCGATAGTATCGATAGTATTGCACTGATTTAATAGTATTGCCTCGTTTTGAGCTATCGATAGTATCGTTACTATCGATATGCCAATCGATAGTCTTGCGATACTTTGACTATCGATTAATAATCGATAGTCGACTATCGATCAGCAACACTACCATCAATAGGGGGTCAGACAGGGATGTATACTATCTCCACGACTTCTTAACCTCAGTTCGGAGGAAATACTGACTGACTTGTTGACCCAAAAACCAGAAGGGATCTGTGTCAATGGAGTGCGTTTCAATAACATCAGATATGCCGATGACAGTTCTAATAGCTAGTTCCGTGATAGCTAAAGCTACTCAACATTCTCTAAAAGTCACATTGCATGGATGTCTGTTGCAAAGTACTTCGAAATTCAAATACATACCTATACCTATTTCACGCATGACCTTGACCACCAAGATGAAGTAAAGTGTAGGATTGGACAAATCTGCTTTTTTCAAAATGGCAAAACTATTTGTGATCCGAAGATCCTGCTTGATCTTGAGACTCCGTGTAAGCAGATGTTACGTATTGTCAACACTTTTATATGTTTGTGAAACTTGGGTACTGAAAAAGGAAATCTGCAAGCGGTTGGAAGCATTTGGGATATGGATTCTTCGGATTTTTTTAAAGAATTCATGGACAACTTTTACTTTAAAAGTTAGTGTCTTAAGGCGGTTATAGCCGGTCTCAAATGGTTTGATGACATTAAAGATTAGAAGGGCCTCTATTACTGCAAAACCAAAGACTATGGAGGGTAGCAGAAAGTTGAAAAAGTGTCTAGCTAAAGCAGTAAATAACAGTTTCAAAATCCTTCAAATTGCGCTAGCGTAGGCAAAGGGTATAGTATGAATGTAGCAGTTGTTGACGGATTATGAAGCGCCGAGTTAGAACATTTTAAAACATTTAAGTGACTTTTAAGTATGGAGGATAAAGCCATCCTTTAAAAAAAACATTTGAACAATTTACACTGTTGCTACTACCACCTAAATTAACCCACGACTTCACATACTGTTATATTGATTTCACATACATATAACTTTGTTATATACATATAACTTTGTTACATGTATATACTGTTATATTGATTTCACATTGTCACATACTGTTATATTGATTTCACATACATATAACTTTGTTATATACATATAACTTTGTTATATGTATGTGAAATCAATATAACAGTATGTGAAGTCGTGGGTTAATTTAGGTGGTAGTAGCCCTTTAGATACACAGATACTAACTCGCTTTTGGGACTTCAATATTAGTTTCTCAGGGAATCATCATAATATGACATTTAGCGGCTTCAATCCTAATTTAAATGTCGAGTGCTCGTTTGCGTAAGCAGTCATCAGTGGCTGGGTTAAAAAGATTAAAATCCCGGAGGCCACCAGGAAAACAGTACAGCTGGCAATCGTTAGTGATATGCACCAGGGTCTGCGGTACCACAATCAAAGGGAATGTTTCAGGGAATGTTGGTGGATTTGGAAATCACATTTCTCCTCGTATGGCCATTAAAGAAGTTAGCGTTGACATCTCTTTTATTTAGTACCTTTTGAACAAGTGTGTATATTTCGTGTGCAGCGCAAATGCGACATGTACTGGCCGGGCGGCGGGCGCGGTAGCGCGGCGCAGTTTGGCGGCGTGCACGTGACGCTGCTGCACGAGGACGTGCGCGCCGCCTACACCGTGCGCCACATGCGCGCCAGGCTCAGCCAGGGCACTGCGCACGCGCACCCGCTCGGCGACGCGGACAAGGTGAGCATTACATTACTGCTACACACGTGCGCGCCGCCTACACCGTGCGCCACATGCGCGCCAGGCTCAGCCAGGGCACTGCGCACGCGCACCCGCTCGGCGACGCGGACAAGGTGAGCATTACATTACTGCTACACACGTGCGCGCCGCCTACACCGTGCGCCACATGCGCGCCAGGCTCAGCCAGGGCACTGCGCACGCGCACCCGCTCGGCGACGCGGACAAGGTGAGCATTACATTACTGCTACACACGTGCGCGCCGCCTACACCGTGCGCCACATGCGCGCCAGGCTCAGCCAGGGCACTGCGCACGCGCACCCGCTCGGCGACGCGGACAAGGTGAGCATTACATTACTGCTACACACGTGCGCGCCGCCTACACCGTGCGCCACATGCGCGCCAGGCTCAGCCAGGGCACTGCGCACGCGCACCCGCTCGGCGACGCGGACAAGGTGAGCATTACATTACTGCTACACACGTGCGCGCCGCCTACACCGTGCGCCACATGCGCGCCAGGCTCAGCCAGGGCACTGCGCACGCGCACCCGCTCGGCGACGCGGACAAGGTGAGCATTACATTACTGCTACACACGTGCGCGCCGCCTACACCGTGCGCCACATGCGCGCCAGGCTCAGCCAGGGCACTGCGCACGCGCACCCGCTCGGCGACGCGGACAAGGTGAGCATTACATTACTGCTACACACGTGCGCGCCGCCTACACCGTGCGCCACATGCGCGCCAGGCTCAGCCAGGGCACTGCGCACGCGCACCCGCTCGGCGACGCGGACAAGGTGAGCATTACATTACTGCTACACACGTGCGCGCCGCCTACACCGTGCGCCACATGCGCGCCAGGCTCAGCCAGGGCACTGCGCACGCGCACCCGCTCGGCGACGCGGACAAGGTGAGCATTACATTACTGCTACACACGTGCGCGCCGCCTACACCGTGCGCCACATGCGCGCCAGGCTCAGCCAGGGCACTGCGCACGCGCACCCGCTCGGCGACGCGGACAAGGTGAGCATTACATTACTGCTACACACGTGCGCGCCGCCTACACCGTGCGCCACATGCGCGCCAGGCTCAGCCAGGGCACTGCGCACGCGCACCCGCTCGGCGACGCGGACAAGGTGAGCATTACATTACTGCTACACACGTGCGCGCCGCCTACACCGTGCGCCACATGCGCGCCAGGCTCAGCCAGGGCACTGCGCACGCGCACCCGCTCGGCGACGCGGACAAGGTGAGCATTACATTACTGCTACACACGTGCGCGCCGCCTACACCGTGCGCCACATGCGCGCCAGGCTCAGCCAGGGCACTGCGCACGCGCACCCGCTCGGCGACGCGGACAAGGTGAGCATTACATTACTGCTACACACGTGCGCGCCGCCTACACCGTGCGCCACATGCGCGCCAGGCTCAGCCAGGGCACTGCGCACGCGCACCCGCTCGGCGACGCGGACAAGGTGAGCATTACATTACTGCTACACACGTGCGCGCCGCCTACACCGTGCGCCACATGCGCGCCAGGCTCAGCCAGGGCACTGCGCACGCGCACCCGCTCGGCGACGCGGACAAGGTGAGCATTACATTACTGCTACACACGTGCGCGCCGCCTACACCGTGCGCCACATGCGCGCCAGGCTCAGCCAGGGCACTGCGCACGCGCACCCGCTCGGCGACGCGGACAAGGTGAGCATTACATTACTGCTACACACGTGCGCGCCGCCTACACCGTGCGCCACATGCGCGCCAGGCTCAGCCAGGGCACTGCGCACGCGCACCCGCTCGGCGACGCGGACAAGGTGAGCATTACATTACTGCTACACACGTGCGCGCCGCCTACACCGTGCGCCACATGCGCGCCAGGCTCAGCCAGGGCACTGCGCACGCGCACCCGCTCGGCGACGCGGACAAGGTGAGCATTACATTACTGCTACACACGTGCGCGCCGCCTACACCGTGCGCCACATGCGCGCCAGGCTCAGCCAGGGCACTGCGCACGCGCACCCGCTCGGCGACGCGGACAAGGTGAGCATTACATTACTGCTACACACGTGCGCGCCGCCTACACCGTGCGCCACATGCGCGCCAGGCTCAGCCAGGGCACTGCGCACGCGCACCCGCTCGGCGACGCGGACAAGGTGAGCATTACATTACTGCTACACACGTGCGCGCCGCCTACACCGTGCGCCACATGCGCGCCAGGCTCAGCCAGGGCACTGCGCACGCGCACCCGCTCGGCGACGCGGACAAGGTGAGCATTACATTACTGCTACACACGTGCGCGCCGCCTACACCGTGCGCCACATGCGCGCCAGGCTCAGCCAGGGCACTGCGCACGCGCACCCGCTCGGCGACGCGGACAAGGTGAGCATTACATTACTGCTACACACGTGCGCGCCGCCTACACCGTGCGCCACATGCGCGCCAGGCTCAGCCAGGGCACTGCGCACGCGCACCCGCTCGGCGACGCGGACAAGGTGAGCATTACATTACTGCTACACACGTGCGCGCCGCCTACACCGTGCGCCACATGCGCGCCAGGCTCAGCCAGGGCACTGCGCACGCGCACCCGCTCGGCGACGCGGACAAGGTGAGCATTACATTACTGCTACACACGTGCGCGCCGCCTACACCGTGCGCCACATGCGCGCCAGGCTCAGCCAGGGCACTGCGCACGCGCACCCGCTCGGCGACGCGGACAAGGTGAGCATTACATTACTGCTACACACGTGCGCGCCGCCTACACCGTGCGCCACATGCGCGCCAGGCTCAGCCAGGGCACTGCGCACGCGCACCCGCTCGGCGACGCGGACAAGGTGAGCATTACATTACTGCTACACACGTGCGCGCCGCCTACACCGTGCGCCACATGCGCGCCAGGCTCAGCCAGGGCACTGCGCACGCGCACCCGCTCGGCGACGCGGACAAGGTGAGCATTACATTACTGCTACACACGTGCGCGCCGCCTACACCGTGCGCCACATGCGCGCCAGGCTCAGCCAGGGCACTGCGCACGCGCACCCGCTCGGCGACGCGGACAAGGTGAGCATTACATTACTGCTACACACGTGCGCGCCGCCTACACCGTGCGCCACATGCGCGCCAGGCTCAGCCAGGGCACTGCGCACGCGCACCCGCTCGGCGACGCGGACAAGGTGAGCATTACATTACTGCTACACACGTGCGCGCCGCCTACACCGTGCGCCACATGCGCGCCAGGCTCAGCCAGGGCACTGCGCACGCGCACCCGCTCGGCGACGCGGACAAGGTGAGCATTACATTACTGCTACACACGTGCGCGCCGCCTACACCGTGCGCCACATGCGCGCCAGGCTCAGCCAGGGCACTGCGCACGCGCACCCGCTCGGCGACGCGGACAAGGTGAGCATTACATTACTGCTACACACGTGCGCGCCGCCTACACCGTGCGCCACATGCGCGCCAGGCTCAGCCAGGGCACTGCGCACGCGCACCCGCTCGGCGACGCGGACAAGGTGAGCATTACATTACTGCTACACACGTGCGCGCCGCCTACACCGTGCGCCACATGCGCGCCAGGCTCAGCCAGGGCACTGCGCACGCGCACCCGCTCGGCGACGCGGACAAGGTGAGCATTACATTACTGCTACACACGTGCGCGCCGCCTACACCGTGCGCCACATGCGCGCCAGGCTCAGCCAGGGCACTGCGCACGCGCACCCGCTCGGCGACGCGGACAAGGTGAGCATTACATTACTGCTACACACGTGCGCGCCGCCTACACCGTGCGCCACATGCGCGCCAGGCTCAGCCAGGGCACTGCGCACGCGCACCCGCTCGGCGACGCGGACAAGGTGAGCATTACATTACTGCTACACACGTGCGCGCCGCCTACACCGTGCGCCACATGCGCGCCAGGCTCAGCCAGGGCACTGCGCACGCGCACCCGCTCGGCGACGCGGACAAGGTGAGCATTACATTACTGCTACACACGTGCGCGCCGCCTACACCGTGCGCCACATGCGCGCCAGGCTCAGCCAGGGCACTGCGCACGCGCACCCGCTCGGCGACGCGGACAAGGTGAGCATTACATTACTGCTACACACGTGCGCGCCGCCTACACCGTGCGCCACATGCGCGCCAGGCTCAGCCAGGGCACTGCGCACGCGCACCCGCTCGGCGACGCGGATAAGGTGAGCATTACATTACTGCTACACACGTGACGTGATCTTACAGGGGCATTACATTAAGGCTAAAATGGTGCTCAGTCGTGACGTCATCGATCACGTGATGCTCGGGCTGTCTTTTAGCATTTAGATTTTAGCGCAAATCGGATTACACAAAATGTTATTATTCGCACTGTTACCAGGCTCAAATATTATTTTTTAATTGGTGATTGCTACCAGCAAATAACACTCATATTTTGATAGATCTATTGTTAATTCTGTTCATCACCGGTATTGTTTCAGACTAGTGACACCGGCAGTGGTTCCAGCGACGGCACCGGGTTCCGGTCCATAGCTCAGTACCACTACACGGTGTGGCCGGACCACGGCACCCCGAGACACCCCCTCGCGGTGCTACCTTTCGTGCGGGCCGCGGCGGCAGACCCCGGCACTGTGCTTGTTCATTGCAGGTTCATACCTTAAACCTTTATATGGAATTATCTTTAGAAATAACTAATTCGGGATCGCTACCATTTATGTGCCTTTTTATTTCAAACTAGCTGCCCCGACAGACGTTGTCTTGTCCTTTGTCAGAAAACTTCTCCAGTTTTTCTTTCCACACAAATCTTTTCCCGAAAATCTTGAACACAACAAAAAAAGGATTAGCGTAATAGGTGCATCCGTTCTCAAGTGATGCGCTTACAAACATTCGGCAATTGATTTTAATTCATATAGATGCAAATTTTTATTATCTTTGCAGCGCGGGCGTCGGCCGTACAGGCACATACATAGTCCTAGACGCGCAACTCAACCAGCTGAAGCTCACCGGTACTCTGTCCCCCCTGGGGTTCCTCTGCCGGGCGAGGACGCAACGAAACCACCTCGTCCAAACCGAAGAACAATACGTCTTCGTCCACGACGCATTGCTAGAACACGTACGATCTGGCAACACTGAAGTCGAATTCCCTAAAGCGAGAGAATATCTAGTCAAACTATTACAACCTATCACCGATGATGAACTGGCAGTTTTAGACCTAAATTCGAATAAGAAACAAAGCGTAAATGATTTAACTAACGGAATGGAAAACGGAGACACGTCAAGTATCAAGTCTAATCAAGCGGAGTGTAGTGAGAATGAAATTATTGAGAACGGCAGTCAAGTATCAAGTAGGATAGACTTGGACGACGATCAGAGCAAGTCGGAGTGCTCCGCTAGGGATGTCACAGAAGAAGCGGAGGGTGAGCCGAAAGAGGTCTTAGTAAATGGGGAGGAAACTGAAGCTGAAGGAGTGTATGACTTGGCCCCGCGGTCCACCGACACGTTTAGCAAGAAGATGATGGCGTATAATAACATGAATGATGAGGAGAAAGAAGAAATTAGGAGGTAAGTTCTCTTTTTTTTAAAATGCATTTCTGTTAAACATTATTTGGAATTTAAAACAAGTTTGTTGACGAACAATGTTTTATGTTTTATCTCAGATATTTACTTTGGAAATTTGCTATAAAATAAAATTTGGTATAGTGTTTTAATTCATTTAGTCACAAGAAACGGTACATTATAATGTGTTACATTTTAAAATAATGTTCTTTTTCGCTATCTTAGTAGCATGCAAATGTCAAATAAAGAAAAATAATTATGTAAACTAGTTCCAATAGGTATAGTGTATTTTTTTACGATTTCTACGCTTGTCCCACCATAATGAAAGTTGTTGTTGTGTAGACCACGAATAAAAAGTATCTCATATTTATTTGTTCCATTTGTAGGGTGAATCGTGCCGAGAACTACGCGTTGCTGGAGCGCATGCGCTCGCTGGCGAACAGGCAACACACGTACCAGGGGCCGCCGCCCGTCAACTTGCTGGAGAAACAGTTTCTGGTACGTGCTAGATTTAGGAAATCTTCTCTCTACATCTAGTGGTTTATGAATGTGCAAGTTTCCTCACGACGTTTTCTCTCACCGCGAGTTTTCTCTCATCGAGCCAGTGGTATAAATCCATACATAAATTTCGTAAAATCTAGGGTTACGTGGTGTGGGATGCAAACTCATGACGTGAGGCGAGACCGCAGACAATACAGTTTTGTTGTTTGTGGACGAGGCTCCTGATTTTTTGACGACTCAGCTTTGTATTGAATTTTACAAATGGTAAAAATATGAATGTAATACAGTGTTATTTTAAAGAAATGGTGTCTTTTTTTCTTTTTTGCGATCAAGTGCGTGTACAAGGCGTAAGAAAGGTGTCTATTCTTTTATTTTTTCGTTTGACAGCTAATAACAAGGTCCTGTGTGGAGCCCAGTGTCTGTTCGCGGGCGGCTCACAACGCGGGCAAAAATAGACCCTCCGGCGTCCTGCCTTCTGATGCGGCTCGCGTCATGCTGGTGCCGAAGCCCGGCGTTGAAGGTGAGATATAAAATACGCGCCTGACATCCACATCAAGTGTCATAATTTCGAAGTCAAGAAATAACATCTATGTGTTACGAGGTACTAGACCCTATACAAGGATGTCTGCTAGCACATCAATTTGGAAAGGTTTATTTTTATTTTACCCGAAATTTCCTTTGCATTCGAGGCCACGAGGTGCCACACCATTATTCGGGTCATCGTCATCATCATCATTTCAGCTACAGGACGTCCACTGCTCAATATAGGCCTACCGCATTGATTTTCAGATTAGCCGCTTGAAAGCGATCTGCATCCAGCGGGTTCCTGCAACCTTTACCAGGTCGTGTGTCCACCTTGTGGGTGGACGTCCTACGGTACTCGTCCTCCATTCTAGAACCTCTCTACCCCATTGGCCAACAGTTCTGCGTATTATGTGCCTCGCCCACTGCCACTTCAGCTTGCTAATCCGGTGGGCTATGTCAGCGACTTTTGTTTGTTTACAGATTTCCAATATAAATTGGTTTTGTCTAAATCTTTTGCTTGTTGTAAATCTTTTCCTTAACGGAAAGTGCTATGCTCGGTGTTCTAAATCTTTCAGCGCCCAGCGTCTTCCTGCAATTACCGGGCCCCTGATTCAGAACCTTTCGGTTACAAATCGTCGACCGGAAAACCACGTGACACTATAGGATTTAATATTAGTGTCACGTGATTAACCAACTGACAATTCCGTCGACAGAAGATCCGGTAAAGATTACAGGAAGACGCTGGACGCGCGAAGAATTAATAATGATGATGAAATCTTTTGAATCCAGGCAGCGAATACGTGAACGCGTCGTGGGTGTGCGGGCGGCGGCGGCTGCGCGAGTACGCCGTGGCGCAGCACCCGCCCCCCCCCGCCGCGCCGGACCTGTGGCGCCTGCTGTGGGACCACACGGCGCAGCTGGTGCTCACGCTGACGGACACGGACACTGACCCGGTGAGACGTTGCAGCTGAGGGTACACTCCCCACTGGCTCCCGCCCCGCCTGTGGCGCCTGCTGTGGGACCACACGGCGCAGCTGGTGCTCACGCTGACGGACACGGACACTGACCCGGTGAGACGTTGCAGCTGAGGGTACACTCCCCACTGGCTCCCGCCCCGCCTGTGGCGCCTGCTGTGGGACCACACGGCGCAGCTGGTGCTCACGCTGACGGACACGGACACTGACCCGGTGAGACGTTGCAGCTGAGGGTACACTCCCCACTGGCTCCCGCCCCGCCTGTGGCGCCTGCTGTGGGACCACACGGCGCAGCTGGTGCTCACGCTGACGGACACGGACACTGACCCGGTGAGACGTTGCAGCTGAGGGTACACTCCCCACTGGCTCCCGCCCCGCCTGTGGCGCCTGCTGTGGGACCACACGGCGCAGCTGGTGCTCACGCTGACGGACACGGACACTGACCCGGTGAGACGTTGCAGCTGAGGGTACACTCCCCACTGGCTCCCGCCCCGCCTGTGGCGCCTGCTGTGGGACCACACGGCGCAGCTGGTGCTCACGCTGACGGACACGGACACTGACCCGGTGAGACGTTGCAGCTGAGGGTACACTCCCCACTGGCTCCCGCCCCGCCTGTGGCGCCTGCTGTGGGACCACACGGCGCAGCTGGTGCTCACGCTGACGGACACGGACACTGACCCGGTGAGACGTTGCAGCTGAGGGTACACTCCCCACTGGCTCCCGCCCCGCCTGTGGCGCCTGCTGTGGGACCACACGGCGCAGCTGGTGCTCACGCTGACGGACACGGACACTGACCCGGTGAGACGTTGCAGCTGAGGGTACACTCCCCACTGGCTCCCGCCCCGCCTGTGGCGCCTGCTGTGGGACCACACGGCGCAGCTGGTGCTCACGCTGACGGACACGGACACTGACCCGGTGAGACGTTGCAGCTGAGGGTACACTCCCCACTGGCTCCCGCCCCGCCTGTGGCGCCTGCTGTGGGACCACACGGCGCAGCTGGTGCTCACGCTGACGGACACGGACACTGACCCGGTGAGACGTTGCAGCTGAGGGTACACTCCCCACTGGCTCCCGCCCCGCCTGTGGCGCCTGCTGTGGGACCACACGGCGCAGCTGGTGCTCACGCTGACGGACACGGACACTGACCCGGTGAGACGTTGCAGCTGAGGGTACACTCCCCACTGGCTCCCGCCCCGCCTGTGGCGCCTGCTGTGGGACCACACGGCGCAGCTGGTGCTCACGCTGACGGACACGGACACTGACCCGGTGAGACGTTGCAGCTGAGGGTACACTCCCCACTGGCTCCCGCCCCGCCTGTGGCGCCTGCTGTGGGACCACACGGCGCAGCTGGTGCTCACGCTGACGGACACGGACACTGACCCGGTGAGACGTTGCAGCTGAGGGTACACTCCCCACTGGCTCCCGCCCCGCCTGTGGCGCCTGCTGTGGGACCACACGGCGCAGCTGGTGCTCACGCTGACGGACACGGACACTGACCCGGTGAGACGTTGCAGCTGAGGGTACACTCCCCACTGGCTCCCGCCCCGCCTGTGGCGCCTGCTGTGGGACCACACGGCGCAGCTGGTGCTCACGCTGACGGACACGGACACTGACCCGGTGAGACGTTGCAGCTGAGGGTACACTCCCCACTGGCTCCCGCCCCGCCTGTGGCGCCTGCTGTGGGACCACACGGCGCAGCTGGTGCTCACGCTGACGGACACGGACACTGACCCGGTGAGACGTTGCAGCTGAGGGTACACTCCCCACTGGCTCCCGCCCCGCCTGTGGCGCCTGCTGTGGGACCACACGGCGCAGCTGGTGCTCACGCTGACGGACACGGACACTGACCCGGTGAGACGTTGCAGCTGAGGGTACACTCCCCACTGGCTCCCGCCCCGCCTGTGGCGCCTGCTGTGGGACCACACGGCGCAGCTGGTGCTCACGCTGACGGACACGGACACTGACCCGGTGAGACGTTGCAGCTGAGGGTACACTCCCCACTGGCTCCCGCCCCGCCTGTGGCGCCTGCTGTGGGACCACACGGCGCAGCTGGTGCTCACGCTGACGGACACGGACACTGACCCGGTGAGACGTTGCAGCTGAGGGTACACTCCCCACTGGCTCCCGCCCCGCCTGTGGCGCCTGCTGTGGGACCACACGGCGCAGCTGGTGCTCACGCTGACGGACACGGACACTGACCCGGTGAGACGTTGCAGCTGAGGGTACACTCCCCACTGGCTCCCGCCCCGCCTGTGGCGCCTGCTGTGGGACCACACGGCGCAGCTGGTGCTCACGCTGACGGACACGGACACTGACCCGGTGAGACGTTGCAGCTGAGGGTACACTCCCCACTGGCTCCCGCCCCGCCTGTGGCGCCTGCTGTGGGACCACACGGCGCAGCTGGTGCTCACGCTGACGGACACGGACACTGACCCGGTGAGACGTTGCAGCTGAGGGTACACTCCCCACTGGCTCCCGCCCCGCCTGTGGCGCCTGCTGTGGGACCACACGGCGCAGCTGGTGCTCACGCTGACGGACACGGACACTGACCCGGTGAGACGTTGCAGCTGAGGGTACACTCCCCACTGGCTCCCGCCCCGCCTGTGGCGCCTGCTGTGGGACCACACGGCGCAGCTGGTGCTCACGCTGACGGACACGGACACTGACCCGGTGAGACGTTGCAGCTGAGGGTACACTCCCCACTGGCTCCCGCCCCGCCTGTGGCGCCTGCTGTGGGACCACACGGCGCAGCTGGTGCTCACGCTGACGGACACGGACACTGACCCGGTGAGACGTTGCAGCTGAGGGTACACTCCCCACTGGCTCCCGCCCCGCCTGTGGCGCCTGCTGTGGGACCACACGGCGCAGCTGGTGCTCACGCTGACGGACACGGACACTGACCCGGTGAGACGTTGCAGCTGAGGGTACACTCCCCACTGGCTCCCGCCCCGCCTGTGGCGCCTGCTGTGGGACCACACGGCGCAGCTGGTGCTCACGCTGACGGACACGGACACTGACCCGGTGAGACGTTGCAGCTGAGGGTACACTCCCCACTGGCTCCCGCCCCGCCTGTGGCGCCTGCTGTGGGACCACACGGCGCAGCTGGTGCTCACGCTGACGGACACGGACACTGACCCGGTGAGACGTTGCAGCTGAGGGTACACTCCCCACTGGCTCCCGCCCCGCCTGTGGCGCCTGCTGTGGGACCACACGGCGCAGCTGGTGCTCACGCTGACGGACACGGACACTGACCCGGTGAGACGTTGCAGCTGAGGGTACACTCCCCACTGGCTCCCGCCCCGCCTGTGGCGCCTGCTGTGGGACCACACGGCGCAGCTGGTGCTCACGCTGACGGACACGGACACTGACCCGGTGAGACGTTGCAGCTGAGGGTACACTCCCCACTGGCTCCCGCCCCGCCTGTGGCGCCTGCTGTGGGACCACACGGCGCAGCTGGTGCTCACGCTGACGGACACGGACACTGACCCGGTGAGACGTTGCAGCTGAGGGTACACTCCCCACTGGCTCCCGCCCCGCCTGTGGCGCCTGCTGTGGGACCACACGGCGCAGCTGGTGCTCACGCTGACGGACACGGACACTGACCCGGTGAGACGTTGCAGCTGAGGGTACACTCCCCACTGGCTCCCGCCCCGCCTGTGGCGCCTGCTGTGGGACCACACGGCGCAGCTGGTGCTCACGCTGACGGACACGGACACTGACCCGGTGAGACGTTGCAGCTGAGGGTACACTCCCCACTGGCTCCCGCCCCGCCTGTGGCGCCTGCTGTGGGACCACACGGCGCAGCTGGTGCTCACGCTGACGGACACGGACACTGACCCGGTGAGACGTTGCAGCTGAGGGTACACTCCCCACTGGCTCCCGCCCCGCCTGTGGCGCCTGCTGTGGGACCACACGGCGCAGCTGGTGCTCACGCTGACGGACACGGACACTGACCCGGTGAGACGTTGCAGCTGAGGGTACACTCCCCACTGGCTCCCGCCCCGCCTGTGGCGCCTGCTGTGGGACCACACGGCGCAGCTGGTGCTCACGCTGACGGACACGGACACTGACCCGGTGAGACGTTGCAGCTGAGGGTACACTCCCCACTGGCTCCCGCCCCGCCTGTGGCGCCTGCTGTGGGACCACACGGCGCAGCTGGTGCTCACGCTGACGGACACGGACACTGACCCGGTGAGACGTTGCAGCTGAGGGTACACTCCCCACTGGCTCCCGCCCCGCCTGTGGCGCCTGCTGTGGGACCACACGGCGCAGCTGGTGCTCACGCTGACGGACACGGACACTGACCCGGTGAGACGTTGCAGCTGAGGGTACACTCCCCACTGGCTCCCGCCCCGCCTGTGGCGCCTGCTGTGGGACCACACGGCGCAGCTGGTGCTCACGCTGACGGACACGGACACTGACCCGGTGAGACGTTGCAGCTGAGGGTACACTCCCCACTGGCTCCCGCCCCGCCTGTGGCGCCTGCTGTGGGACCACACGGCGCAGCTGGTGCTCACGCTGACGGACACGGACACTGACCCGGTGAGACGTTGCAGCTGAGGGTACACTCCCCACTGGCTCCCGCCCCGCCTGTGGCGCCTGCTGTGGGACCACACGGCGCAGCTGGTGCTCACGCTGACGGACACGGACACTGACCCGGTGAGACGTTGCAGCTGAGGGTACACTCCCCACTGGCTCCCGCCCCGCCTGTGGCGCCTGCTGTGGGACCACACGGCGCAGCTGGTGCTCACGCTGACGGACACGGACACTGACCCGGTGAGACGTTGCAGCTGAGGGTACACTCCCCACTGGCTCCCGCCCCGCCTGTGGCGCCTGCTGTGGGACCACACGGCGCAGCTGGTGCTCACGCTGACGGACACGGACACTGACCCGGTGAGACGTTGCAGCTGAGGGTACACTCCCCACTGGCTCCCGCCCCGCCTGTGGCGCCTGCTGTGGGACCACACGGCGCAGCTGGTGCTCACGCTGACGGACACGGACACTGACCCGGTGAGACGTTGCAGCTGAGGGTACACTCCCCACTGGCTCCCGCCCCGCCTGTGGCGCCTGCTGTGGGACCACACGGCGCAGCTGGTGCTCACGCTGACGGACACGGACACTGACCCGGTGAGACGTTGCAGCTGAGGGTACACTCCCCACTGGCTCCCGCCCCGCCTGTGGCGCCTGCTGTGGGACCACACGGCGCAGCTGGTGCTCACGCTGACGGACACGGACACTGACCCGGTGAGACGTTGCAGCTGAGGGTACACTCCCCACTGGCTCCCGCCCCGCCTGTGGCGCCTGCTGTGGGACCACACGGCGCAGCTGGTGCTCACGCTGACGGACACGGACACTGACCCGGTGAGACGTTGCAGCTGAGGGTACACTCCCCACTGGCTCCCGCCCCGCCTGTGGCGCCTGCTGTGGGACCACACGGCGCAGCTGGTGCTATTCTACTATATAATCTACTTCTGGTTTCCCTTACAAGAATTGCTAAACAGATTTCAATAATTGTATACTTTCTTTTACAGGAATGTGAGATATTCTGGCCAACGGAAGAAGAAAAGGAACTATTTGTAGCGAACTTCAAAGCGAGTTTTGTATCAAAAGACACGTATGTAGCGTATCGCAAATCTGATAGAAGAACACCTGTAGAAACGCCTGTTGAACCAGAGACAAATGGCTATAGGCGGCAAGAGAGTAGCGACTGTGCAGATGATGAGAGACTTATACCAGAAAACGGGTCTCCAGTCAACGATTCCGAACCCGCGTACCGATTCGACAGAACTGAACTAAGATTGGAACGCCTCAGCAGCGGAAACAGGGACCTATCTGCGAGAAAATCTATAGCCAATGGGGACTTATTCTCATCGTTATCAGAAACAAAAAAGAACGGTCCAAAATCCCCTAGAAGTCCGTCGAAAATGTCGCTCAAAAACTTCAAATTAAGTTCGCCCACAAAATTCAAGTTTCCCGATTGGGGGTCTCGAGCGGCCGGCTCGCCCCCCGACACAGCACCACCCCCACCCCCAGTGGCCCCCTCCCTATCCGTTGAAGAAGAAGCGGAATTACGAAGGCCGTGCTACATGTTCGAGAAAGTTGACAGAGTTCCTGATAGTATACCCTCAGATAGAATAATCGAAGTTACAAACGTCAGTGTGCATTCCTTGCAAGATGACTACCAGCTGAGTGTTAAGTTTATAAGGTGCAGTGGGTGGTTAGAAGGTGACACCACAGAGTATGTGGCCGGCAGTCCCGATGAGAACGAGTTTGTGCGAGCGGTGAAGGAAGCGGCGAGTGATAGTGAGAGGGAAGCGGCAATAGACAGGCTGATACATCCGTATAGGGATTCCTTCGCGTTAATCGAGTTCGTTGCCGGCTGTCAGATGGAGTACAAGAATGGACCTGTCGTCGTTGTTGATAAGTAAGTTCATTTTGATATCATACTTAACAATGTGGTGTTCTCGATAACATTGAACTAACTAGCTTTAAACGTCTATTTAAGAAATTCATTTACGTGATATCAAATTTTTTAAATTTTGCTTTTATAAATATATTTTTTTGCGAAACCGCCTTGAGGTTGTGGTTACTTGTGTAGCAGAGGGATATAAAATGTAAGCAATATAAGGAACCAATATTTTAAGGAAAATCTGATGTAACAGTCGTTTGTCGACCTCCGTAGCCGAGAGACCTGTACGCCGGACTTGGCGCTGCCATCTCAGAGAACCCGGGATTCTCCGGTCGAGTCAATGTATTAAATATTACAGAAAGTAGGTCAGGGATTGGTCGAATGAGTAGTCTGTAGTTCTGGTGACTCTTTATTCTGGCAGAGCTTCGCCTTACAATCAGTTCAGGGTGGAAGAATCAATCTGAATGAACATACACCTCGCTTTTATACAAAAATAACCGAAGTACTATCATATGGGAGTCAAAACAATTAAATTCAAACTATAAGACAAAATATTCTAACTATGAAATTATTACTATTATCCAAATATAAATAATTACACTGAAATAATTTTATATCTAAGGTAATTATATACGTTTTAAATATAAATGATGTCGTTGTGATAATTTAATATGATGGCGCTAGTATTCAATGTCCGGTTGTCATAATAACTGAGTAGGCGAGGCGTACACCGGCTGTGACGTCGAATGACGGTGGTAGATTGTAACAAAAACGATATTTTCCATGTTGTCTCAGGTACACTCAACTAACAGCTTTTAGTCAAAGCGTGGAGTGGGGCTGGTACAGTTTTAGAAATATTTTAAGAAACTTACATACAATTAGCTTAAAAGATTAACACAACTATTTACAAATGGTCCTTGCCTATTAAAAAATAAGTCTGTACCTATCTGGTTTTTAAGCGATCATGGCATTGAACGTAATATGAAAGGCCTGCGCCGAGGGATCAATTATCCGACAACGACCTCCGTAGCCGAGAGGCGAGCATACCGGATTCGGTGTCAGTGTAGAAAAATAACTTCTATACTGCCTCGAGTCTGGGTGTTGTGTTACCGTCGTTGTTTTAGATTTTGAGTGTGACAAGTGCTTTAGCTACTTACAATAGGATCAGAGCAATGTATGTGATGTAGTCCAATAAAAAAAAAATGTGTAGATAAGTCCAGTAAGATATTATCCGTTCGTTATTTGATATAATTGAATTGAAGAAGTACTCAAAAAAGTATCGTTCGCCAGATACGGCGGCAGCACGGCCATGAGCTTCTGCACACTGAGCGCGGCGTGCGGGGGAGCGCACGGCCCCGCGGGGGGGGCGCGCGACCCCGCCGCCGAGTTCCGGCCCGCGTCCGACGGCGCGGCCTCACTGTACACAAGCTGCGCGCTGGCTGCGCACGCGCGGTGTGTCGCGGGCCACGTGCCACACTCGCCGCACGTGCCGCACGTGCCGCTCGTGTCGCACGCGCCGCACACTCGCGCCGCACTGCTCGCGCAGTACTGCGCACTAGCCGCCTATGGACCGCGGCTGGCGCAGCCTACGCACAGGTTAGTGTCGGCTGACCACTGAGGTGAAATAAATATGGAGTGGCTGTCTCATACAATAGATAGTTTTGTATGCCCATTTGTAGCGCCACAGTGAGAGTTAACATCATCGTCATCATGTCGCCCAGCTGGAGTCCGCGGACGCGCTACAGAGCACGATCTCTCGCTTTTACCATTCTGTCATCTTCCTAAGGTGGTCGGTTCCTCGAATTGGGAGGCGTTCAACACCACGTTTGCCGAGGCGTAGTCTCCACTCCACGAGACCTTTCGACCACCTTTTAACGGTTCTGCGACAGATGTGTCTGGCCCACTGCTGAAGTGAAGCTTATTACATTTTTGAACTGTGTTCATTACTTAAGGTTAATGTTTATGTGAGAGTACCGAGAACTAATTTTGACGTATACTGCATATGACTGCCTATCTTGCGGCCATTACCAATTTAGTTTCCAGTACTCCCGCATCTGCCTATACAGTGGCCGTCACCGCCAAAATGGCGATAATCAAATAGGCATGAATTTAATTGGACAGCAGCCTCTGACGCAGAAAAAGGGGTGTTATAAGATAACCATGTGTATCTGTGTAATTGTGTGTCCGTCTGTGGCATCAGCTATCAAATGAATGAACCTATTTTTTTGTGTGTGTATATTAGGTCACGCAAAATGTTGTCATTTTGAACCCCCTCTTCCTATGTCACGCTTTTTTTCTAACACGCACCGTCACGTTTGGTAGGACATAAATTATAATCAAGCACATAGCATGTTTAACCATCGCACTGATCTGGAATTATCATTATCGTCATCATTCGCCTGCCCTGTTTCCAGGTCATCTGTGGTCGGCACAGAATATCTTTCTATTCCATGCAATCCGGTCACTCGACATCGAGTCATTTACTCTTCTCAGTCATATCGCTCCTCACACAATCGATTCATCTCTTCATTAGTCGTCCTCTACCTCTCCACCCATCACCTTCCTCGCTACGTGCTCCTCTTCCCCTCTAAACACATGTGCATACCAAGACAAACGGTTTCTTTTCATCTTTTCTGCTACAGGTGCTACTTTCATACTTTCTCTAATATGCTCATTACTTGTCTTGTCCATTCTCGTCACCCCACACATCCACCTTAACATTCTCATTTCTGCCGCATGCTATCGCTTTTCATCTACCTTCTTAACTGCTCTGATCTGGAATACTATTACCAAATGTAAATAATTGTTTCAGGTATTCGAGCGCATCACATCAAGTGTCACGGTAATACACAGGTTGTACCCGATTGAATGAATACTCAGACGCGTTGTCGACGCGAGCGGTTTTAGTTGTTGGCCGTCACAGTAGCACATAGCAGTTATCGACTCACCGACAGGTGAAGACGTCAAAATTACGTGTGCGACTCAGACTTGTGCGAGAAATCGACGCAATGTCGTGCGGCAAATTGTCGTGCGGCGTATGGTGTCCAATATTCAATGTATATTTAATATATATGACTTATTCAAGCTTATTATGAATAAATAATTTGTTATCGACATCCGAAACCACCTACCAACAAGTTACGATTAAGTGCAAGCCTTTGGTATGATTGGCAATGCTTGTACGTGAATAGCATTTATTATTTTATAGACCAGTAATTTTCACTATTGAGACAATCTGCAATGCTCAAATGTATTAAAACAATAATTTAGTGGGAAATTTATAAATTTATTGGTGTAAGGCTTCGTCTCTTATGAAATAAGATGTGGTTGTGTGCATATATTTACGACAGCAGATGTGGATTTTTCTAGCATTTTTTTCTATGGTAGATTGTCGCAAGATTGCAATGGTTGCGTCACGGTATAGTGACAGGAGCGGTACCGAACAAACTTTTTACTACTAAGGGCATTTTATTTTGTAAGATGAATTCATTCACTACTCATAGTTGTTTGCGTTTCTTAGTTCATTACAAATTGTAGAAGCTGTCCTAAAAGTTTAACTAGTTTGGTATTTGACTATGCTACTAGGTAAACCTACACGTATCACAAAATATATGTCCTAAAAAGCTTAATTTGTAAATATGTAATCGAAAGTGAAATTGCAGTGAGTTTGTTTGTGACGGTACCGCTACACATACAAATGAACGATTTATTAATTTAGTATAGCAAAGCCATATTCTAGTATTTCACACGTACAACAGTAATAGACCCAGTGCAATAGTATCTTTACGCGTTCCGATAGGCAAGAAATAGAGTATATTTTTAATATTGTTTATTCGTAGCCATGTTTTGTCTATCGATATCTATCTATCGTATAGACTTTTACGAAATCTTGTCCTCCCTCTACACATGCTACCTAAATTATTTCATTGTTTTTAAACATAAACCACGACGTATACAATTTGGTTTATTTTAAAACACGGATTATCTGGTAAACACGAAGTCATGAACTCGTTATCACTACCTGTCAACATGAATCAACCTGTCCGTAGTTGTAATTTTTTGTGGAACGACAGTTTAGGGCGCCATCTAATTAGGGATGTAAAGAAGAACATTAGCTACAGTCGCCCCACTAAAGCTTGGCAGACGCTCTGTTACTAACGTTAATACAATGTCTAGAAGCTGTTCCAGCGCCACAGTCCCGCTACTGTGGCGCCACTGCAGCGCTAAACATAGTATGAAAAAATAGTTCATATTATAGTTAAAACACACTTTTATATGTATTGGACTCGTCAAGACGAATCAAATGAGCCAACGAATACTTCACTAGTAGCTGTTGAAGAGTTACACTATCCACCTTCTGATTCCATTATCAGATCAGCATGTTAGTCAGATTATTGTATTGTCATCAGAATGTCAGATACTTACAAAGTGTCCAACCGATACGTCAGTTAGAAGCAAGGATCGAAACCGGTTAATATTTATTTCAGAATGTTTATGACCTATTTCTAATATTTGGTAGTAGTTTTAAAGATTTGACCATAAAAATAAATTTGCCATAGCTGTCGGTAGTTGGAAGTCGGTTAGCCACCACCACTAATTTCAAGGCACCCTAAAACTTTGTAAGAAACGAAAAACTTGTGTGATACGTTCTTTCTTTGTGTAAAACGAGAACGTTCGTTCTATGTGATTAGTCGTCTAGAACATTTTTCTTTGATACTAAAATAAAGCCAGAGAACGATAATTACTCACTTAGATGTGGAGATGTGAAGGGCAGGGACAAGCTTTCGTATCCAATCCATACAAGAAGATGGTGAAGTTTTTTTTTTGTAATATACATAGAGATGTATAATGTATGATACTGTTCTGAAACGACGGAGTGGTCTATATTCACATTGGAAAGTGTACTCTATTGTAAGACGCGAAATTGCGTTCTATTCTCCTTACCAATAAGGTAAATTTTCGAATGTCATACGGACATTATTTGTAATTCCTATTAAATCAAGTTTATGGTCCAGTATTTTTTATTATAACAATGTAATTTAGCGTATTGTAATTAATATATAAATATGAAGACTGCTTTTTAGTGGTTTGTCAATTAAGTGATGATGGAATTCGATTGGAATAGTGGTATAATTCTTTTAAATCATTCTAAATCTTAAATTTAAAAAAAGAAACAGTCGTGTCCTGGTTGTACAATAAAATGTTTTAAAATAATTATACCCTTACGTACATAGTTCGACAGATATTAAAAGGCGATGCATTTTGGGCAGATTACATCTTTTATTAGTTTTTTTTTCTACCTATTGATTGCTGATCGAGATTCGATCTAAAAAAATAGTAAAAATAAAAGTTATCTCACTAAAGATATTTTACGTTACTAACCTGTTTTATGCAAATAGTTTGTTTGTAAAGACTGTTAAAAAAAAACATAATCAAGAATTAATAGCTACTTGCTAAATAACGAATCTCGACGATTTAAGGCAATCTAGGCGAGTGGATAGCTCGATGACGTCCATCGATAGTTATGTTTTTTATTAAATAATCATCTACAATATACTTTCTATTATTATCTGGTTATAATAGTAAATCTTTATGTGTCTATCTTATTATTTGACACTCAAATTTACTGTGACTGCCTTTGCACGTTCACGAGAATTGCAGTAGTGAAAATTTACCAGTTTTAAGTCTGACTGACCTATCAGGAATAGAATAACGATAGCTGAATATTTTGTTAAAATGATTGAGTGATTATTGAAACCATAAGCCAACGTCCAGCAAGGCGTGTTGCTGTCCACTCGGCTCGTTCTACAGTGCTACAAACTTTTTCTTTTGCCTTATTTTCTTCTTCCCATCATTTTGTCCTGTTCTTAGTTAGGGAACACTTTCGGCAAGTCTAGTTATTAACCTTTGTAATCCTATAGGGAGATTTAAAAAAAAAACAGGAGCTCAAATCGTATCCGCTCAGTTTTTGACCGTGACGGCAGAGAACATATCACGAGACTTGCGACGTCAGTGTCAAATGTATCTTTTCTTCTGAGATACCCCATTAAAAATCGTTAACAACTCGGTGTCATTATACAGTATGTCATCATAATTTTAGCAAAATCTCAGTTCAATTCAGGACTAAACCCAGTGATTTTTCAAAAATGATATTATGCGGTGTTGGTTTTTACCAAAATCTAGATTCTTCGATTATTTTTCGTGGTTTCAGATTGGGCCACCCACTCCTAGTGGAAAACTCTACATGTATTTACACAACACGGATGTGTAGCATACTATATTTACGCATTTTTTTGTCAAGTTTGTAGCATTGTCCACTGTGTTGCTGGTGGCGAGTTGTTTCGAATGACAGGCGGGTGAAGTTTGTGCGGTCGGCGTGCCATGTAGCCTAAATATACTATGTCACCCATAGATAGTTTAAATTTTTAACAGTAACTCTAGTGATTATACTGGCTATACTTGTAAAGTACAGTCAAAAGCATGTCAAACTACCACAAAATCTTAAGTTTTCTCAATTGATTTTGAACTCTAGGTTTTTAAACTAAGTTAAAAATCGGTCTAGGAAATTAGGAATTTTGGGATATGTTGATAAGGTAGACTGTATATTTATTTAGAATTGGTCAGACATGGTAAACTGAACGAACTGTCACTGTTAAATTATGTCTACCTTTTTAGGTAATGTTAAGTGATGATATCAGTCATATTTTAACATTTCTGAACTTTCCTAAACAGATCAACTGTAGTTAGATCCATTATGTTACATTTATTTGCAGTTATTTATACAATATGCAATTTAAATAACGCACATTTTGTTAAGGGCAGACTTTTGTGCTCAAAAACAAAAAAATATATTTATGGGATCAATATTGAAACTTAAGAAAATCTTCTCCATACTAAATGTCCAGTAAGATGTTAAGATTTGTACGGAGAGGATTTTTTATATATATTTAAATGTCGGTCTTATACAAAAAGTTGTTATATTTGAGCACCAAAGTCAGCCCTGTGCAAACGTTAAAAGACAGAGAGGTGTGTCGTGGCGGCACAGTCAGCCACAACTGGCGCCGAATCGCAGAACCTGATAGTGTGCGGGGTTTGTGACAGTTCGATAATAAGCGCCTGGTCTTAAGCGTTATTTAAGTTACCCCTTTTATTTCTCAGCTTCTTATTTGTTTTAAGTGTTCAGTTGCGAATTAAACAAACTTGCCCAGTAACACTAACTGTTGTAACAATCGTGATATTTGGTAGATTGGTGATTTGTTTTAGTTCCGGGTATAAAACTGAGTACACGCTGTTACAAAATCTATCTTTTCATTACAAGGATAGTTCAAAGTTAACTTGTAATGATAGTTACGCAAAAACGTCTTAAAACTACTACATTTGTATTATGTGTACTTCTTTTCCAATTCACAACTATGACAACAAATAAAATCTAGTTTTTTAGAACCTATTTATATGGTGAATGTATTCAGCCCATCGAGCACATATTCCATAGAACATTAATAGATAGGACCATCAATTTTCGAAGCAGATCAGTGATTTTCCCTTCAAACTAAATGTGCGTTGACATGTCTATGCTAAAACAGTATGTCACAGATCAAATAATAACGAAATGGGGAAACACAGGCAAAACTAATCTCAGATGGCGCCAGCGTAAATGGTCTTATCAACAAATTGTCAATCAATGTCCACGTAAATGTCAATGTTTTTTTTTGTGCTCGCTAGTTTAACGTGAGTTTGTCACTTGTTTGACTAGTTAGCATAACCTATAAAGCAGTGATTATTTGTTCAGTGGCAGCAGTGGCAGAACTACTAATTTAGTAGTTCTGCCCAGGGACAGAAAAACCGAATTTTTTGAGGTACTTACTCTTAATTGCGGTATCCGTTTAGTCAGTACCCTTATTGCCTGCGGTAATGGATCAGAGAATAAGGTTACAAAATATTAGGTTATCATAAAAATTACGGTAAATACCTAAATGTTTTTTATTGCATACCCGCAACGATGCGTTCCTTTTTTTTAAGTCTCTATCTATCTAGCTAGCTAGCTATCCTTGTTATGCAAACATTATTTAAGTGGAGCGAGAGAGGGAGTTACTAGGCAATATATTTCGGTTCTTAGAGGTACTGGTACCGCAAAATAAGGGTACCGCAAGTTGTTTAATACCTTTATTGTATCCTTTGATACGGATATCGCAATAAAAAGATTTTCAATACTGAAATTACGGTCAAATAACGGTCAAAACCCTTTGATTGGGCACCCTTTTTGTCCCTGATTCCAAATATTCACTACAGCAGGACCAAACACAATGCGACACCTATCGGGATATATGTGCAATGTGCTTCCCCGTTGTGGTCCAACAAAATGAATGACATTTCTACTCTATAAGTTATGTGCTCGACATGGAGCATAGAGTAGAGTAGAAATAGAATAGAAATGTCATCTAATTTGTTCGACAAAATTTTCCGCCATTTTTAATTTGTATCTGTACTGTTTTTTACGGCCGAGGCTTGACATGACTTGTCATTTCATACTAAATGTAAGTGTAAAATCACTTACTAGTTTTGGAGAAAGATGGTTCGTAAGTATTGCTGCATAGTGCTCGATAAATTAGCCCAGCATCCATCGCGCGCAAACTACCCGCACTTAATCGGTTAACCAAAGAAACGTGTCAATGTATAGTGTATCATTCTATGTGATGGTTTTAGGAGATAGTCTGTCGCAGCTGTAGTATACTTTTAGGGTAAGCTCTTAAGCAATGACAGTTGCTTGTATTTATGAAAATATATAAAATAAATGTCTATCGGTTATATTTTTGTCTTTATAGTAACGTGCATAATATTTTTTATTTGGGATTTTGGTCTAAAATTAAAATACAAGTATTTTACACTAAACTTGGGTTTTGAAAATCAGTAAACAAGTAATCTCAAATGACTCTCATTTTCCATTAAGTCCCGGCGATAGACAGACATAATACTAGATCTAATCTCAGGCTCAATTATATATTTTTTCCTTTTTGTATATGTATATCGTTATATATTTTACATTCATTCTTAAAAAGTCTTAGTAGTATCAAATGAATGCATTTCATTGCATGATCATTCATTATCAACGATGATCAGGGTATGTCATACAGTCTTGGAATATAATGTATATTATATAATATTATGATCTTTGATTACTATGCGTAATTGACTGATCTATAACTGTAGTATTTGGGCGATGTCATATTAGTATAATATTTCAGAAGCAAGATAAAATGACTCAATTAAGTTTAAGCTCTATTAGGACACACTAGAGAAAATTAATGTCGAAAGTCACCTGGTTGTGCCTGAGTGACTGTTAAAATAATTTTGATTATGTTACAATTTACTATTCGATCAATTATGTTAGTGATTAAATCAATCGGTCAATAATATCATTACACTAGCTTCTGCCCGTGACTTGACGATTCAGATTATATCCCGGGATATTCTTTCATCTCGGGATAATACAGGATAACGTCTTTTTAGTACAAACCAAATCCCATGCGAGTGAAGCTGCGGGCAGAAGTTAGCTACTTCATACGTAATGTTTGTTTTTATTTAAAGGGGTAATAAATGATGATGGGTCTTGTCTACTATAAATAGAAACCTATTTTATATGTGCTAGCATCAGTATCTAAACAAGACCTTCATATATTTTAATTTTTATACCATTATTAATGTTGACTCGATTTTTGTCCAAACACTTGGTCCATGTCATCTAGCACCAGTATTTTTTTTTGATCACATAGCTTTTACATTTCAAGAAGTGACCTAATAGTTTTAGTAAGTAATCTACCTTAAAAGTGCTATATTAATACCAGTTTACAATAGATGATTGGACCAAGGTAAATGTTTTTACTCGGAGCGATGACACATCTTGCACAAATTCATGTAAAGATGATATTCTTTTATCGCTCTGCGTAAAAATCTCTGTAGATAGCGCATTATTAAATTGTAATATTATATCTTAAACTGTTTATTCGGCTTGCACTTACCTACTCCAAAATAAGTTACAATCTGAGGTGATGAAGAATGGGATTGAATTGATTTTTCTGTCGTTCGTTAAATTACATTGGCGTGCAAAAATACTGCCGCTTTTTTGGCATTTAAACAAAAATAATCAATTTTTAACAGGCTTTTAAAGAATCGGTGTAAAACGGTCAACGAATTAAATTCAGGATTATGGAAATTATGTCACCATTCACAAATAATTCCAAGTCATCATTACTTTAAAAAATCTGACTTTTTGACATTATTCATTATTTTCAAAAATTTATCAATAATTAGTCAGTTGAATTTGGCAAACATTTGCGCCACAATTCGCTATTAAATGTAGTAAGTAATACAAAACCATATTATTCTATTACATTGATGAGTTGCGTTTTTTCATAGTAAGTATGTAAAGTGATCGGTGGTGTCATCATCCGTCATAAATGTCATAATATAGCGTAATGATAACCAAGTGTTTTACAAGTCAAAGTAATTTTTTATTGCGTATAACTAATTGGCCTGGTTTTATTGCACGCCAGTGTATAAGAGCGAGACAAAATTCCAAATCCCATTGTTTATTTGTTTGGGTTGTATATTGGTTTAGAACAGTGTGCACATGGCCTTACGTTTTTCCTACGTAGTTACTCTTGAGGCTGATTTTGAGACGAATTCTTTTAGTTTCAAAAGGATAAAATGCTAACCTCTCAGGGTTAGCATGTCATCTGTTAGAAACATTCTACTTCAAATAAACGGAGACAGTTTTTAATAAACGTATTAATTATAGTTACAAATTTTTGACACTGTCTGACTGACTGTCCGCCCAGAAGGTGGAAACAGCTGGATGCAGGCCGCTTTAGGCCAGCCAATTAGGAAGTCATTGAGGCGTATGTTCAGCAAAGGACGTCCTATCGCTGAAATGATGATTTTGATCAATTTGTGTAACGGAAATCCAAAGCTGTTGCGTTTGCGCAGCGACTTAGAGAATGCTTTGAAAATCAGCATCTATGTGTGTAGTCGAAATGTACATTAACACTACTGTAGTGATAAGTCATACTATTAATACGAGTCAAAAGAATGCTAGTTTAAATCATGTTCCATGTTCTATGTTGTATGTACGCCTGAGGAGTGTTGCTAGATGTAAGATGTAAAAATGTTGCCAGGTTTTTAATAACGATTTATTAAAATGTACCTATTAAACCGCCTTTGTACGTTACTGTGCCAATTTTTTATAACTTCCCTACCGATATGACGCATTCCAATTTAATTTAGGGTGAGCAGTGTTTATGTCATCTGGTCGTATTATTATTTTATAGTTCCGGCTATCGTTATGACTTATCCCATTCTTATTCTGTGGGGCCTGTTAAGACGGCTTCATAGATCCAACTAAGGCAACGACATGACCATTTTAGTGTGGTAACACATTTGCCGAAAGTTCGGCTAAATACTCTTCCATTGTTTTTATAGTTAATAAACTCATGACACATCAGCCGACTTTTCATATCGTTCGGCAAAGTGCCGAACCTTTCCTCTAGCAACTGTTTCCGCAAGTACGTATTCAATGCATTTTGGCATAGCAAGCGCTTCATGCGACGCGCTACGCGACCGAAAGTTCGGTAGGCGTGTCGCTACACTTACGAATATTATTTTAGTTACTGCTATTCATGAAATATTCCGAGTTAGGTGCGCGGTGTAGACGATAATGCACAGCGACCTGACTACATCACATCTCCCAGGCAGAAAATAGTCTTACTATTGCGTTTTACCTACATAGGTGAAAGACTATCTGCCCCCCGATTAAGAACCCTTCGATAACAAATTGTTAATCGGAAAACCACGTCACACTATAGGATTTAACATTATTGTCACGTGATTTACCGGTTGTCAATTCGCCTGATCAAATAGTTGGTGACATAAAAACTGCTCTTCGTATCAATCGGTTACACTTGCCTAATAATACTAAATTAAAATTATCCACCGTTAATTTCCATACTAACATGTTACAGCATAGTATTTTTTGAGATTGTGTATTATTTAGTTGTATATGATTTTTTTTACAAGTTGATCATATTGACCAATTCGTAGACCGCTTACTTTTGTGCTGTATTAAACTTAAGTTTAAATAAACTAACATGTCGTGGATTTAATGAATATTGTATCGAAAATGTATACCTTGTAAAACTAACTTTAAAAATAAGTCGACACAAAAAAGCACAAGAAAATGTTATTATGTTTACCATCACAACGCAATGTTTTTATTTTATTTTGTTACTAAAAGTAAATTATTTAATTAAAAGGTTGTATTAAAAATGTGAATAATTGTTAACAATTTTTTAAATAAATGTGTTTATTATTTTGTAGAAAATTTAAATTATACCAAAAATTATTATTACAATAATATTGTTAGGAATTATAATTTTCAGATGCTTAAAGTATTATTCGATGTCTAATTTAGATAAGGTAAATGTAATATTGAAATAAATTTATTCACTTTTTAGTACAGCCTAAGGAGCTATGACACATTTTTGATGTATAATAAATGTATCTATCTCTTTTTATCTAAATATTCTATTTTATTTATTAAAGAGTAGTTCACACAATATTGGTTACAACGGAAAAGGTCTGGAGACGTATTTTTGAAGCATTAGAAATGAAACTCGAACACGAAAACAATTCGTCTATGAAATTCATTTCTATTGCTCACGATTTTACGCATTTTTGAATCACTCGAAATAGGTGCTACTATTAAATTGAAATCTTGTAACAATTTTTGTTTCACGCAGAAAATATCATAAACCATGAAGCAAAAACTCACTAACGAACGTAAATAAAAAGTTATTATGTCAAATTTCTGTCAAACATACGTTTACTTGTCAATGTAATTCTTCCGTACTTTCTACTAGTAGAAAACAAAAACGAGTGGTCGTTGCAGAATTCACGGAATGAATTTTCAAAAATAGTGATTTTAGGAATTCGCATGCGAATCTTGCGATTTCGTGTTCGGATTGGAATTCGCATGATTCAAAAATACGTCTCCTGATATGTTTTTGACTGTTGTTGTTCGTCTCTGCGCGAATGAGACCGTGATTTATTTATTTACAAAATTCCAGGTTTTATAATTCCTATCCTAATGTTATAAATGCAGCATTGTGTGAACTAAAATTTATTAAGATCTACCTAATAAACCCATCTTAAGAGCCGTTCAGGGGATGGATTATCTTATAATAATTTGTACAGTTGGCTATTACATCTTTTGTTCGACAGATTGGTGCAAAAATGTAATATTTCTTTCGAGATCGAAACTAGTTTATAATAAAAATACCAATCTACTCGTACCAAACGGATTGATGGCAAATATGTAGTACGCGTGTAGATAAGTATCTTGCATTTCGTTTGTAATACATCACATTGAATATGTAAATCGTACGAATTCCCTATTTATTTTATGTAACCGCCTGTATTATTTCCAATGTAAAAATATACCTATTAAGAAATGTAGCTTGTGTTATCATTTATGCCTTACCTTGACCAATCTAAAAGTAAATTTAATAAAGTAGTAATATTTTTAAAGTTGGTGTCGATATTTCGCTATATCATATCGTGGTTTTAGTGCTCATGCTAGGCAGGCTGGTAAAGACGCTGGATGGAGGCCGCTTCCAACCTGAAAGTCAATGGGAGTATATGGGGGAGGCCTTTGTTCAGCAGTGGACGTCCTATGGCTCAAATGATGATGATGATGAACTTATTCAGGTGTTTGCGTCTGGGAGTCATCATGTCATATTGCTAAGCTGATGATGAAATAAATGTAAATATTCAATAAATAAAAATCATCATCATCATTTCAGCCATAGGACGTCCACTGCTGAACATAGGCCTCCCCCAGTGACTTCCAGATTGGCCGGTTGAAAGCGGCTCGAATCCAGCGGCTTCCTGCAACCTTACCAGGTCGTCTGTCCACCTTGTAGGTGGACGTCCTACGCTGCGCTTGCCGGTACGTGGCCTCCATTCCAGAACCTTTCTGCCCCATCGGCCGTCAGTTCTACGTGCTATGTGCCCCGCCCACTGCCACTTCAGCTTGCTTATCCGTTGGGCTATGTCAGCAACTTTTGTTCGTTTACGAATCTCCTCATTCCTGATTCGATCCCGCAAAGAAACGCCGAGCATAGCCCTTTCTATAGCACGCTGTGCAACCATGAGCTTTCTTATGAGGCCCATAGTGAGAGGCCACGTTTCATAAATAAAAATACTAAATAAATATTGTACAGCATCACATACATTGCTCTGATCCTATGATAAGTAGCTTATGCACTTGTGTTAGAGAAATCAGAAACAACGACGGTACCACAACACCCAGACCTGAGACAATATAAGCCATAGAACTCCTTCACTGCCAACCTCTACAAACGTTTGTCAGTCATCTTTAGCGTTTGTAGTAATCGTATAGGCTTTTAAATAACATAGTGAAGTAAATATCGTTTTGGAAAAATACTCAAAAATTTAATATTTTTTTTATAATTTACTACAATCGAAAAGAATTTCACTACAATCTACTACTAACGTTTTCCTTAAAAAGCTGAAAAAAAAAAATTTTGCAATCGCGGGGATGTAATATTTCTGTTGTCTTTAAAAAAATATATTACTACTAAAAACGAAGTTAACTTCACTATTTTCAAAATTGAGAGATTTTGAAAGATTGAAGAAACCTAAAAAAGATAGGTTTTCTATAGTTGGGTGCTAAGTTCACATAGGTCCATGGTGTCTGTAGTAATCATCACTACGACATAGTTGGCCATCGGTATTGACTGCGTTTATGTCAGTCAATAATAAATAAATATTGGACAACATCACATACATTGCTCTGATCCTAAGTAGCTTAAGCACTTGTATTACAGAAATCAGAAACAACGACGGTACCACAACACCCAGACCAGAGACAAATAGATATGTTACCTATATTCTGTAATAACCTACTGGGAATCGAACTCGGTACATCAGAGAGTGACACTAAGTCCAGTAGGTATGCTCGCCTCTCAGCTACGGAGGTTGTCCATCAGTCATTCATAACGATTTTGCGATAGCTAATGATTGAACGGTACAACGGAGGTATCTCTTCGTCTACGGCATGGTCGGCCTAGAGTCTAGACCGACCATGTAATACCGTTAAAAATCAGGTATTGTTACCCTCATCATACCAAGATAACGTTAATAGCAAAGGTTATGCTTGGTAACGATTATTACGATATATACGATATTCTCGAAAAACATCTGTGAGACAGTGTTATTTGCAGATGATACTTCACTGATTTTTAAAATCAAGAGAGGTAAACATTCATTTGACGATGTAAATAATGCTCTCTCGCAAGTGTTGCATTGGTTCACTACCAACAACCTTATGCTCAATGCAAATAAAACAAAATGTATTAAATTCACAATGCCGAACGTAAAGCAAGTCCCAACATATCTTACTGTAAAATATGAACGACTAGATACGTCTAGTTCCACTACCTTTTTGGGATTCCCGTCTGCAATGGGGTTCTCATGTTGAGACTCTGTCGGGAAGACTTAGTTCAGCTGCTTATGCCGTGAGAAAGATAAGACAATTGACTGATGTTGGAACGGCAAGATTGGTGTATTTTAGCTATTTTCACAGTATTATGTCATATGGAATATTGTTATGGGGCTCAGCAGCAGATATTGAGTCTATCTTTGTACTACATTAATTTTATAAAAAAAATAAAAACCGACTTCAAAAAACTAAAACGCTAAAAATAATCTTAACACTTAAGTACCTAATCAGTTACTTTTGGAGTCGGTGCAAACGAAAACATTGGTCTCTCATTGACTGGCACCGACTCCAAAAGTAACTGATTAGGTACTTAAGTGTTAAGATTATTTTTAGCGTTTTAGTTTTTTGAAGTCGGTTTTTATTTTTTTTATAAAATTAACTTATTTCATCTAATTTAGTGATAAATCCTAATCAAAACAAATCTTACGAGTGCAAACATAATTTAACTGCTGAACACTAATTAACTAATTTCATTTCCTGTTTTTCCACCCTTAGGGGTGAAATTTTTTCCAAAAATTTTTATTATAGTATCTTTGAAGTATAATCTATTCATTAAAAAAAGAATCATCAAAATCGGTCTACATTTGGCAGAGATATAGGTAAGATAGATACTAAAATCAGTTGGCGTGGTACGAAGTTTATGCAATGTTTGATGATTTTCTTATAGATCCCATCATCAGAATTTAACCAAATTTATATGGGACCATTCTGAAAGTATTACCTTTCAAACAAAAAAATAATTATCGAAATCGGTCAACGCAGTAACGAATGATCGCTGAACATACATAAAAAAAAAAAAAAAAAAAAGATACTGACGAATTGAGAACCTCCTCCTTTTTTGAAGTCGGTTGAAAAGAGAGCTGTACGGGCAATTTACGACCTCAGACCCCGAGACTCGTTAAAAGATCTGTTCAAGGAAATTAATATATTAACAGTGGCTTCTCAATTCATTTATGAAAATATTATGTACATTCGTAAAAACCTGCATATATTTCCTAAGAAAAGTGACATTCATAATCATAATACCCGGAATAAAGACAAACTTGCCGTTCCAAATTTCAGACTGCATAAAGTAGGTAATTCGTTCATGGGAAAATGTATTCGCTTTTTTAACAAATTGCCGCAGTCTATTGCTGAACTACCTATACATAAATTTAAATCGCATGTCAAGATGGTTTTAATGAAAAAAAGGTTATTACACTGTAAATGACTATTTAATTGATAAAAATGTATGGAATTAAATACTGCCATGCTTGCACAGGTACATATTATCTTGTAATGTAAACATACTATTTAAAAAGAGGCTGACAATAGTGACCGAGTTTCTTCCGCTGCTTCTTCTCGGCGCTAGCCCACAATTGTCCCGAAGCAGTGGTAGGGTAAAAAGAATTGGGACGTGTAAAAGAGCTTAATTTAGGCCTATTTGCAGAAATAAATTGGTTTTATTGGTTTTAACGATACTTGGCCGGCCTTTTACCGGTAAACTGACTTAACGTTATTGATAATTTTACCGGTAGATTGTAACGTTACCAAATTGATACTATAAGTACCGTTAATTAACTTCATTCATTTTCATCTTTTTCTTTTAATATTTATACATTATGTAAAGAAAACACAGCCAAAGTAATTAAGGTTACGAAAGAAGCCTACTACTCTAATTTGTTGTAAAACTAACCGCACGGGTTGGCAACGACGGTTTTAGGTAACGGAAAAAGTATCGATACTCAAATAAAACGTTAATTTTTAACATTATCATATTGGTATCGATACTAAACTACCGTTACCTGTATTATCGTTACAATTTTAACATTATGAAAATATTGTTACTTAACGATACTTATAATGAATTTGGTAACGTTAACAAGCCCCTGGTCTAGACACACTGGAGTTGCGACGTAAATGTTCCCTAATGGTTCATTACTACCTGATGCTCAACGGCAAAATAGACAACCCGCTCGCCCTCTTGATGTGCCACCTGTCCGCGGCCGCCCAGTACCTACCGCCGCCTGCGCGCGCGCCGCCTGCCGCCGCGCCGCCCTCGCGCACGCTCACGGCGCGGCACGCTCCCACAGCGCAGGCTATTTGTATGCTCAATGCCCTGATTGCTCAGGAGCCAGAAACTGACTTGTTTTATAATAGGCATAGACAATTTGCGAATCATTGTGTTAGTTTTGTAAGCTAATATTAATAGTATGTGTTTGTAAAAAAAAATTATAAAACTGTAACTGGCTCACTCCACGCTTTGGCTATAAGCTGTTAGTGTGCAATTGAATTTAAGTAAAATAAAATAAAAAATAGCAGATTTACTAAAAATAAACACAGCAACAGAACCACCAACTAACAAATAAATCGTAAAACCAACAAGTCCATAATATCCATTCATATTTTTCGTAAAGCGATTTTCACGCGAAAAAATATGCTGGCATAATACAGTTTTGTGGTATTATGTAAAAAGCCCTCTGCTGCTATCGGGTCGTAAACGCGTGGGCGGCGGCAGGCCCTAGTATAACTTATACTTATACTTTATAAGTATAGTATAATACCGAAGGTACACTCCCGGTTGGAAGTAGAGATCTGAAAGTTATCATATGCTCGGAAATACACTTATATACACACAAAAAATATAAAAAAGAAATAGGACAGAATCATGTACATTTAGCGTCGCCATCTCTAAGGTCCCGGGCTCGATTCCCGGTCGGGTCAATGTAGAGAACGAACTTTTCTATGTTGTCTCGGGTCTGGGTGTTATGGTACCGTCGTCTTTTTTTAAATTCTATAACACAAGGGCTTTAGCTACTTACCTTAGGATCAAACCTCAGATCATTTTTTAAATTATGTATTTTATAATTTTATTTTAACTTAGGTACTTTAAGATTTATCATTGTATAAGGTGCTGTTATATATAGGGTGTCCCTGAAAGTATGGATTAAATCGAATCGCACTTAGCGGGGGTCGTTTTCGAACTTTTTGGCTCTTTGAACGAAGATTCCATCTTCTTTTTCATAATAATCACATATTTATGTACAGCACAAACCAATATAAATACAAAAAGCAAAACTACCACAAATTCCTTAAAAAATATATTTCATATTTTTTTTGTAGTTTTATTTATTGAGCTGTATGTAATAATCACAAACCCCTACTGTGGGTCTATTCGATTTGATCCATACTTACAGGGACAACCCGTATATCAGATCCATTTGTGATTGTATGAATGAATATAACTCCTTTTTTTTGACTATTCACTTATTTCGGACAAAAGGGTCATTTGAGCCTACTATTTCTGCTTACATTATGTCTATAAACCTACGAAATCACGTCCCCAATATGTTAGATAAGTAAAAAGCGGTTAGGAGCCGTTTCGTCATTTTTAAAACATATTTGAGTTACGAGACAAAGCAACCCGAAAAACGATTCTTCGGTCTTATTCATTACGAAAACTTATAAATTATTTCTGGTTGGCCCAATAGTCACATGGATGAGAATGCACATGGCATTTAGTCGACTTTTTCATTGCACATTTAATTAACTGACTTTAAAAAGGAGGAGGTTCTCATTTCGTTTTTTTTAAAGATAAACACCATCTCTCAAGGTTACGGTCACGTCAAAATCGCGATCTTTATAAGTAATTAATTATTATATTATATCTCAGTCTAGTCTCAAGTTGACAGGTAGATAATGCTTTGGGCAATATGTAAGTCCGACATTTGTACAAAAGACTTGAAACTTTTTTGTATGGAGCTGGTATACCTAAAGTTGCAAGTACATAAAAAATATTACATAAACAAACTTAAATTCTGAACAAAGTATATCATTTGCGACATTTTGACAAAAAATATTTGTTGTTTGTAATTATTTTATCTAGCGATTGGCGTATGTTTTATATGTGTACACCAAAATAACATAATTTTAGGTACTTGTAACTTATATGTCAATAAGGTTTGAAGCTTTTTTGTGTGCAATAATGTATAAATAAGTTTAATGACGTCTGTAGGTCGAATATAATCGAATGTGATCGATAGTAAATCGCGTTTCGGATTATAAAGCTATGCGGTTGAAGGTTCGAATCCCGTAAGGGAAAAATGATAGTGTGATGACCACGAGCGTCTGCTGTACCTTTATGAAAGCCATGAATGTTTCGTATTTAAGTATGTTTATCGGTTTTTTACTCACCATACTACAAGCTTTGCTTAGTTTAGGGCTAGAAATAGGTGTATATATCTATATCTATCTTACATATTAAATTCTCGTGTCACAATGTTCGTTCCCGTACTCCTCCGAAACGGCTTGACCGATTCTCATGAAATTTTGTGAGCATATTGAGTAGGTCTGAGAATCGGCCAACATCTATTTTTCATACCCCTAAAGACCACGCAGACGAAGTCGCGGGCAACAGCTAGTATATATACAGGGTGTAACGAAAAGGTGAAATAAAACTTTAAGGGGTTATTCTACGGCTAAATTACATCAACTTTTTCTATAGGACCAACATCGAAATCTCAAAAAAAATATTGACGTTTCCATACAAACTGATGCCAGCTGGGCGCGTTTTAGTATGGGAAAGTGTTTTTTTTTTGCGATTTCGATGTTGGTCCCATAGAAAATGTTGATGTAATTTAGCCGTAGAATAACCCCTTAAAGTTTTATATCACCTTTTCGTTACACCTTGTATATATAAAAATGAATCTCTACTTCCCTTGGTGATCACATCACGCGTGAACGGATGGAACAATTTCGCTAATTCTTTTTTGTTGTGTTATTTATTGTCAGGAGAGTCAGGAGGTTCTTTTCAAAGAAAAAATTAAGAAAGCTGCGCAGAAATTATTCGCGCGAAATTATAAGTCGCGGGCAACAGCTAGTTTAAAAAAAATAAAATTTAACAACATCACAGACATTGCTCTGATCCTATGGTAAGTAGCCAAAGCACTTGTGTTACAGGAATCAGAAACAACGACGGTACCACAACGCCCAGACCCGAGACAATATAGAAAAGTTATTTTTCTACATTGACCGACCGGGAATCGAACCTGGGACCTCAGAGATAGCGAAACCAAATTCGACATGCTCGCCTTTCGGCTACGAAGATCGTCAAATTAGTGTGATTGTTAAAAAAAAAAATTTAAATACACACACTCTTATTGCGTAAGCTATAACGATTTCAAGCTTTACTATTTGCAAGATATCATAAACAGCCCACGTCAGTCCACTGCTGGACATAGGCATCTCCCAATGCAGCCACTGCGCCTGATCCTCGGCTATTCTTTTCCATCCACTGCCGGCAGCCTTGCGTATATCGTCGCTCCACCTTGTTGGAGGGCGCTCCACTTTGCCCTTGCCAAGTCGCGGTCTCCACTCAAGAACACGTCTACCCCATCGGTTATCAGTTCTACGGCAAATGTGACAAGCCCACTGCCACTTCAGTTCGCTTATTCTTTTCAACCGACTTCAAAAAAGGAGGAGGTTCTCAATTCGACTGTATGTTTTTTTTTTTGTATGTATGTTACGCGAATACTCCGCCAATTATGAATCGATTTTAATGATTCTTTTTTTGTTTGGTAGATCATACTTCAGAAGTGGTCCCATATAAATTTTATCGAAATTGATTTAGAACTTTTTGAGAAAATCAACAAATATATACCCAGATAATATTTTGGTTGTGGTTCTTGTTACCTATCTTCGACAAATATGAGCCGATTTTGATGATTGTTTATTATTGTTTGGATTATTTTTAGCATTTTAGTGTTTTGAAGTCGGTTTTTAGCTATATAACAAACACTATAAGTACCTATGTGAAGGTTAAGACCTATATCGTGAGTGAGATACATAGTAGACACAACCCTAAGAAGTTTGAACTCGAAGACATAATGTGCGGCGACCCTTCTGGCTAAGAATACAGTATCCGCCCGTGTAATATCATGGGCAATATTTCGTGTAACTCTGAAGGGCCGCCCGCCCTACTGAAGCGAACGCGATATGTTTTAGGGTTCCGCGGCCTACACATTATTCAATATAACTCTATGTTCTATGCACCTATTTAAAATGACGACCTAATTGTCGTAGTTGTGCGTTGATTCGTCTTGAATAATATTCCCTGTATTCCAATATGGCTTTTCACCCTAGTAGCCTACCTACCACCCTAGTAGCTTAATTTGACGTAGCGTACTGGACCCTGTTCAAAGCGTATCTACTGACTGGGAACACAGGACAAAGAGATAATAAGGAAAAATTCGACATCCCCAGGTGGGAGTCGAACCCACGTCTCATTGTTATTTTAGTTCAGTGACACAATTCATTCTACTGTAACCTTAACATATTTTCAACTCAAAGTCGAACAAATAGAGCTCATTATGAATTGAGAAAATTTAACATTTTGTAGTAGGTCGATAAACCGTCTGTAATGTGACGACCAGCAACGTGTCATGACGCAATATCGGATCTGATTATGATATCTTACCTAAAATTATCGTTAGTAATAATTTATTAAGCTCCTTAAAGCATATTTATATAAAAAATCCCCTCCCCCGCAGCCCGACCCGCGCTTGACCAGTTTACCCCCACTCCAACCCTTAACAAGTTTCTTGGGCGCGTGTTTTGCCCGAGTTTCAGAATTTTGTTCGACGTCACGCATCGAAAATATTTGATCAATTTTTTTTTATAAAAATAGAACAGGCTTGAGTGTTTACGTAAAGGCGTCCTGCTTGTAAAGGCGTTAAGATCAAAATTTGGGTTTACCTAATAAGTTTCTTCTTCCTACTCATAAACTTGAATTACCTAACATTTGAAATAAATTGAAATAAATTTATAAGTATTTTTGTAAGTTTTTCCTGCCACGACTGCGCTAGATTATGCCAGTCCCATTTGGACTGCACAGTCATGTAAGGAATTAGATTTCCCATGTGAGAGAAAGTAGGAGCGTTAGGATTTGGCGTCTTTACATATATTTTTATCCTAAAAGCGGTGGAAGCTTAGCTGTCACACTCGACACACGTCCGGGTCGCATCACAGCACGTGCTGTTAAGTTTTTCGGAATCTGATTAATAATTAAGTAAGAAGCCTTAAGTAAGACGCTTCCCAGCTCGATGGACCGACGACCTAAGGAAGGTAGCTGGTAGTGTACTACTGAAAAATGTCAACTGCAGCGCCCCCTGGCAAGTTAACACCGTAAGCTATTTAAGAACCATCGCTGATGAATTACCAACAGTTTACAGAAAACAGCATCAGAATCAGTCTAACCGTTTTGGAGATAAATGGTAACATTCGAGTACACACACAGGCAAACAAAAAACCTCTTATCTTCTTCGTGACGTGTGTCGTGGGTAAAAAAACACAGTTGTGTGCCAAATTTTAATCAATTTTGCACTATTATAATTCACTTTTCTGTCCATATAAACACATTCAACCTCATGGTTACAAATGGGTGAAAAAACCACCCACAAGGTGGACAGACGACCTGGTAAAGGTCGCAGGAAGCCGTTGGATGCAGGCCGCTTGCAGCCGGCCAATCTGGAAGTCAATGGGGGAGGCCTATGTTCAGCAGTGGACTTCCTATGACTGAAATGATGATGAAAAAACCTTATTTTCTTTAAACTTCAAAAAATATCCTGCGACATAATACCTAGTCGAACTTTTGTACATACCTACGTTGTTTCGACGTTATGTAATTTTGACCTATTAAACTTTCGATCTAACGTACATCGACGATTTGTGCATTCGGTAATCCGTTGTCGACCTTTTGGCGGACCTTTTAATGTGTCATCACTCCACTTGCGCTGCAATTGCCAAGTCGCGGTCTCTATTCATCAAAACATCTACCCCATCGGTTATCGGTTCTACGGCAAACTGACAGCCCGGTTCTATTACATAATAATAATCATAAATTCTTTCAACAATCACACAGATTATCTAGCCTCAAACTGAGCAAAGCTGTACTATTTTTTCAACTGCCTCTGCTGGGATTGAACATATTTATGTCCTCCGAAGTTCAGTTGATAAGAGCAGTAGCCTGGATTGCGAAAGGACTGGTGCGAATCCCAACAAAGGCAATTGAAAAAATATATTTTCATTTCCGTACTTAGTTTTTGAGTGTTTCATCAAAAAGTTTAAAATTATTTTATCTGAAAACATACAAAGTAACTTCTGAAGTAAAGTGAGTAAATATTTTGCGATTGTCAACATTTTTCGAAGCCTTACGTATTTTTAACTTTTATTTTTCACCAAGTATATTTTTTCGACTCGTGACCTCGTCCGTGATGAATTTTATTTACTCACGATTTCCATACAGGGTTGCTGGTTAGGTTTATCGATATGAATATTTTTTACTATGAACGTAATGACTATGAATTGGTAGATAATTTTTCACCTTTCCATAAAAAAAATACATTAACCTCAATGGTATCATCATCATATCAGCCTATGTAGTCTACTGCTGGACGTAAACCTAAATAACGCCTAAGAGCACAATCTCCCGCTTTTTTTATCCAGCCACTGCCAGCCATCATCCTAAGGTCGTCGGCCCATCGAGTTCCTACACTACGTTTGCTAAGGCGTGGTCTAAACTCGAGAACCCGTTTACTCCACCTTACATTGGTTCTGCGTCAGGCCACTGCTACTTTAGCTTGCTTCATTTTAGGCCTATGTCTAATCTATTCTTTGGTATTCTGCCGACACGAGGTTATCCAACTCGTGTCGTATTTTGTCCCACGAAATTCCAAGCATCGACCTTTCCATAGCACGCTGAGTGACATGAAGCTGGTAAGCCAGCTTTACTGTCATGTTCCACGTTTTGGCTCCGTAGGTCATCACTGGTAGGACGCACTGAACCCAATCTAACAGTTACGAAATAGCTACGCCTACAAGTCAAGATTACATTGCCGTTACTCACAAGAAAGTTTATTACAGTTAATAATGTACGAGATCTAAAGCTTGATACTTTCTGATTCAAAACGTTTCGATACCTGAGTAGTAGGTATCTGAAAGAATATATTTTCTATCTATGTTAGAATCGATACTTACACTTCAATACCTGGACTCGGATAAGTTTGAATGAAATACTTTACTGATTATGATTTTGGGAGATCCTAGGAAAATTTCTAACGGAGATACAGAGTAGTTTTATTTCCGTTAATAGACAAATATCATGATAAATACATTATTAGACACAAATACAGAACAGTCGACAGTGCAGAATAATTAAAGTTCTTAGCTTCCCGCTGTATGAGGTCAGTTCTGATCGATTTGGTAGTGTATTTTTCACCTCAACTAAAAGAATTAGAAAACTAAAAGACCGAATATGAAGTAAATATTCAGTTTATTTTTTCAACTTCGTTTTCAACTTCGTACTACCATTACTTCATACTTTCATGCCTACTTTCATAATGCATACCTAAGTGATTTGCCATTACTTACCAAATTTACAAAATAGCCAATCTTGTTTCTAACGATTTTTTGGCTGTTACATAGGGGTTTTCAGATTTTTAAATAGAAAAAAATTATCCCTACTACTATCAAGTCTGTCCTAATTTATAGTGGTGTGTTTTGTCCAATTGTTAATAAATATTTTTATAATTTTTGAGTATTTGGCACTATCAACTAACCGCCCTACAATAGGTACAAATACTATTTATAGGCGTTTTGGCCTAATCACCCTGTATTAGAAAAAGAACAAAGCATTTAGCCATTAAACTGCAAACTAGGTCAAGAGAGAGGTAGCCTGTTTCAGAAATAGATCCACTACTAGAATTACAGAATGCGTTGGAATGTGGTATTATTATAGTTCAATCATGTGGAATGGTTTAATACAGTGAATAGTTTGAAATACTTATGAAGACCCGATTGGCTTAGTGGCGCGGTGGATCTTTTAAAGCGCAGGGGTTCTGGGTTTGATCTATAAAAATACTTCTTGGTATCATCATCATGTCAGCTTATTGCAGTCTATTGCTGGGGGTAAGCCGGGAGAAAAAAGAGAGCTCGTTTTTTCCATCCAGCCACTGCATGGCATTTTCGTCAGCCAAGGTCGTCGGTCCATCGAGTTGGGGGGCCTCCTACACTACGTTTGCCATGGCGCGGTCTCCCTCGAAAGCCTTTACTCAACCTTTCATCGGTTCTGAGACAGAAATGGCTGGCCCACTGCCACTTTAACTTGCTACATTGTAGCATGGTAGTATTGTATTAGGTATGTTGATCTTATGCCGAATAGCCTCGTTTCGGATTTTATCCCCTAAATTCCAAGCATCGACCTTTCCATAGCTCGCTAAGTGACGTGAGGTCGGTGGGCCAGCTTTACTGTCATGTTCCTCGTTTCAGCTCCATATGTCATCACTGGATGCATTGGTCGAACACCCTGCTCCTCGCCACTGCCACAATTCCTGAACATTGTGGCAGTGGTGACGAGAAGATATGACACAGCTTCCCAAATGTCCAGCCAAGCTGCACTCTTTTAGCGATTTCCCGCTCAAAGCTACTTTTTGGTATTTATGGATTATAATAGGAATTAGGAATAACAAGCTGCTTTTTTACTATAGACAGGAGTGAGTATTACGTCTGCTAAAAAAACATCTTGGTCGCTCTGTCAGAATTCAAAAAAACAAAAAACAGTCAACAAAGTTGAAAGTTTTTATTGACACCTAAGGTTTTTTTGCACTTGGCGACGATAAATAGACTATTCTATTCTTAGTTTCATTAAGTTCTTTTTAAAACGTGATTCTTCTGCTCAAATAAAACAATTTTTACAGTAGGACAACAACGAAATTGCCAAAAAAGTTCACTTTTCAGACATAGCCGATTAGTTGTATGGGAAAATTTAACTTTTTTGTGTTCTCGATGTTGGTAATACCTAGGTATTGAACTTGATCAGTATGTCACCCCTAAGAGGAATTTACATAATAAATTAATTTTTAGGGTTAGATTTCAATTGTCCTTTTAATCTGTCGTTATTTCTAAATGAATAGGACCTTACATATTAGTTTTGCTAGATTAAAAACAAGTGTGGTGTGGATGCATCTGACAAGGAAGTTGCTCTCTCACATCACAACATTTGTTATAGGTACAAATAATTTATTTTTAATTTCCCGAAAATCAGGGATAAGTATTAGTAAGTCCTTCAACATGTTAGATTTTTCGAAATTCTTACCTTTTGTATGACTAATAAACCAAAACTATAAACTAAAACTACTTTTATGCACTTAATGTATCAAAAATGGCAACATCTAAGTATTTTAAAATGCATTTAACTATGATTTATGGTACTTTTAAAAAATAAAACAAATGAAACTACATAATTTATTTCCGTAAATTTTATATCTAAATTAAGCACTTTTCACATCCCAATTTATTTTTAACCTACCATATAATAATCCAATATCTTGGGCTAGCCCCGAGAAGAAGCAGCGCAAGAAACTCGGTCACTGTTTAGAGCCTCTAAGAATACATGTATCAGTATAATAATTTGTGATAATTCAATTTAGCCCGCGCTTTGTTTTGTCTCTGCCGCTCATGGGACAGACTCATAATTAGCCCACGTCAGTCCACTGCTGGACATAGGCCTCTCCCAATGCACACCACTGCCCGATCCTCAGCTATTCTTTTCCATCCACTGCCAGCAGCACCTGCCTAGTCGCGGTCTCCACTAGAAAACACGTCTAACCCATCGGTTATCGGTTCTACGGCAAATGTGACCAGCCCACTGCCACTTCAGTTTGCTTATTCTTTTTGCTATATCGATTACTTTAGTTTTCTGTTGGATAACCTCATTTCTGATTTTAGGGACATATATCTTTTATATAAAATTCTCGTGTCACAATGTTCGTTCCCGTACTCCTCCGAAACGGCTTGACCGATTCTCATGAAATTTTGTGAGCATATTGAGTAGGTCTGAGAATCAGCCAACATCTATTTTTCATACCCCTAAAGACCAAGCAGACGAAGTCGCGGGCAACAGCTAGTATTAGATATATTTTAGATATATTTCCTTTTGCCTAGATATATTTTATTTTATTTATTGACATTTTACATCTTGGTTGCTAGTTTTCATCTTCTTAACGAATCGTGACAGATTTATATTTGTTCTAAACGGACCCGCAATGAAACTAATAGAGAATATGCACAAAATTAATGTATTGTTTTTTCTTTATTAATATGAATTTACAGTATTAGTAGTAAAAACTAAATTGATTTTAGGTGAAAAATAACCGTAGGTAGTAAATAAGAAATTAAGATATACCTGTTTCTTTCTAAAACAACTTTTACAGTGAAAAAATGTATGGCGGACGTGTACTGTGACGTCACGGTGCATGTCAGATCTCTTTGTCTAGCATGCGACTTTAATGGGTTTTAATTTATATTTTAGATATTAATTTATATTTTTCATGAATTGTATAAGTTTTATTAATTACAATTAAGTACTATTTATTTAAAGACCAAATTAAAATATATGCATATTCCCTATTGGTGATCCTTAAACGGTCCACAGCTGTAGTGGTCTGACGTGGGTTGATATAATCCCATGGATTTATGATTGTAGATAAATATTTTAACAGAACAAATGTTTTGAGTATCATAAAAATTTAACAAAATATTTTACGTTATTTTAAACTGGTATTCATCTTTGCACAGTATTTAAATAGAAATGTAGGTTAATAAAACATGAATATTACGTACGTAGCCGCTATATGTAAGTACACTATTTGCCCAAACGTAACATTTGGTGGGAGGCGCTTCTCCACTGGGTACTAGTGTCGGATATTGGTCAGTAAGTTCGTTCATGTGAACTCATTCATTGAAAAAATCAAAACTTCTTGGAAACCGTAAGTTTAAATTCCATTGACTATTTATAATATAGCTTTAACGCGTAATCCGTTCGGTAGAATTCTGTTCGTCAAAAAAACAGAATCGTTTTTATTGTCAAACAGAATAGGCTATTTTCCTGGGTCAAAAAAGATTATTTTATTTAGTCCGTCAGTTGGATTATCAAAAAATATTGGATCCATATTTTGTCTTTTGTCAATCAAACAAAAATGACGAAGATAAAGCGCATCAAAGTTTGGGAATGGGAGCACGTGACGTCACGCCGTGCTAAAAAGTGTCGCAAGGCGTGACGTCACGATGTACTATAACGGGCTATATCTTCATTAGTTTTTGATTTATTGAGTAAACAAAAAATACGTGTTCTATATTTTCTGTTAATCCAACTGACGGACTAATCCTTTTTTTTTCGGAAAACTGACCATTCTTAGAGAATAGGAGAAAGCATAACATATTATTGGCGACCTCCGTGGCTGATAGGCGAGCATACCGGACTTGGTGTCGCTATCTCTGAGGTCCCGGGTTCGATTCCCGGTCGGTTAATGTAGAAAAATACCTTTTCTATATCGTCTCGGGTCTGGGTGATGTGGTACCGTCGCAGTTTCTGATTTCTGTAACACAAGGCTTAAGATACTTATCATAGGATCAGAGCAATGTATGTGATGTTTTCCAATATTTATTTATTTATTTATAAGATATAACTATCCAGCTATGAATAGTGCAGCGTAACAGTGATTACCGCTCAATTTCGTAACACCAATTGATTTTCGATTACGTGATTATCTTATTTTCTTGAGCAGAATAAAAAGAATGATTACTCATAGGTCTTTATAAAAAATACTGTTTTATTTGTACGGAAACTAGTAAGGGGAATAGTGATGTTTCTGTAAGGATAATGCGGGATATTGCTTCTTGCTTCGGATTACAAGCCAAGGCAATTGAAGGTTCAAATCCCGCAGTGAGCAAGTGTGCATGACCACGTTTACCTGCAGCTTTCTCACACATACTTAAGGTACTGGTTATAATTTGTAAAGATCCTTAACCTTCAAGAATGTTAAAGCATAAACAATCGACACACAAATACCATTGGATAATCGCACCCACCCCTCTCTCCCCAGACACGGATCGATTCGACGCATGCGCTTGCCCCAAAGCATTATTGAATGGGCCCATTCATAGAGCAACTGGTGCCTCCAGAATGAAGTAAAGTACACACTCTATACTCTGTAGGTATACTACGGCGAAGGCGTGGGCCGTCGTTCCAAATTTGAAATTGGTTTTTCGATTGGTTGGACAGGCGTTCCATTTTTAAAATTTGATTGATAGGTTTTGATTGCTTATCGATGATTAATAAGGTTCTATGTGATTGAAACTTTTTAGTGCATGCAATAAGACCTTTACGATAATTTAAAAAAATACAAAAAGAGGGTTGGTTTGTTGGATTGAAGTAGAATTTTTAATTAAAAATTAAGCTTTGAGTTAAAAAGAATATGAATCACATAATCTTCACGAACTAATAATCACCTTTTTTGGATAAACTATTTAAATTAAATTGAAATATATTAATAGGCGGATGTTCTTTTTTTGTTTATAACTTTTGTTCTATGACTTTTGCAAATTTGCATAAAAATTTATCGACTTCCCGAACAAAATAACCTAACAGCCGATTGAATTTCAAATTTAATTTTAAAGTTGTATGCATATTTTCAAAAGTCACAGAACAAAAGTTGTTTACTATGATGTACAGAATGTCCTTGAGTTAGGGGACTGTATAGCCTAACTATACCTACCAAAGATTAAATAAATAAATAAATATTGGACAACATCACATACATTGCTCTGATCCTATGATAAGTAGCTGAAGCACTTGTTTTACAGAAATCAGAAACAACGACGGTACCACAACACCCAGACCCGAGAGAATATAGAAAATTTATTTTTCTACATTGACCCGACCGGGAATCGAACTCGGGACCACAGAGATAGCAACACCAAGTCCGGTATGCTCGCCTCTCGGCTACGGAGGTCGTCAAATTTGTAATTAAAATATTTGTAATATTTGTATTGTAAGTAAAATAATAGTGAAATACTGTTTTTACCACGATGTTAGAATTATTTTATTTATTCTACTGCTGCAACCATTACAGATGTTGCGCTGATAAATATTTGTTAAGTTTGTAAGGGTAAATAAATAAATTGCAATTTATTCCAGAAACAATACAATTTATGTAGGTTACATTATTATTAATAGTTGCTACAATGTTCCTCTTGTTTCTGTGTGCCTTTTGGCATAGTCCTCCTCCATCTGGGCAATTTTAAAATGTATCTTACTATAAAATGTAAATCTGTTATTGTCTGTCTGTTTATAATATAAGTATTGTAACTCTGTTATTTAAGGGCTGTGGATCCTAAATTAATAACTTATAAATAAATAAATTACATATAAATTGTTTTCACAATCATACCAAAAGGCTAGTTTCCTGGGTCAAAAAAAGATTATTCTTTTAAGTCTGTCAGTTACATTATCAAAAAACATTGGACCCATATTTTGTCAAAAAATTACGAAGATAAAGCGCATCAAAGTGAGCAGGTGACGTCACGCCTGGCTAAAAAGTGTCGCAAGGCGTGACGTTAGGCGGAACTTTAGCGGGCTATATCCTTATATTTTTTTGTTTGATTAAGAAAAGAAAAATACGCGTCCAATATTTTCTGTTAATCCAACTGACGGACTAATTAGATTTTTTTAGGAAACTAGCCCATTAGGTATCTAGGCCCAAACTAAGCAAAGCTTTTATTATGGCGACTCGATAACGGATAAACATACTTAAATACTTTTTTAAACATCCATGACTTAGGTACAAATGCTCGTGCTCATCACACAAACATTTGCCCATTGCGGGATTCGAACCCGCAACCGCTGGCTTTGTAGTCCGGAGCGCGAGCCACTACACCAGACGGTCGTCGAAACTTAGTTTACGTATAGTCTCGACCAGGGATCGGAAACCGGTTATTTTACTATGAAACCTTAACCAGAATAATAAAGGTTTATGTCAAATTAATAATGATATACTCCAAGTACCGACTTAAAAGATATGTCAAAATGAGTTTTATGGTCAAATCTGTACAACTACTAATTATCAAATGTAAGAAATTAATTTCGATTTCAGAATATAAAAATACTCTGAAATAATAATTAACCGGTTTCGATCCTTAGTCTCAACTATCCGTAAGGGAAAGCGATTTATACCCAACAGTGTCTATGACAACTTAAAGGAAAAACTCGGCAAAATAATTGTACCACAGACTGTATATAGATAAATGATTTTTACAGCAGAAATGTTTGCTTAATATGAATTCACAATAAATAATTGGACTTATTGTTCCTTTCGCAGTAAATATCATGTGCTATGAACACACGCGGGTTTCCGCAAAGCAACGTAATGTACACGTCAAATAAATCACCCACAGTCCAGCGTTCGATTCCAGGGCAAGTCAACAGCTGGTCAAATATCGTGTGTCACCATTGATTTATTATCTTAGCTCTTTGTGTCGTTTCGTTCGACTTTACGTTTCATTTGCTCTTTGAGGGCTGATTCGGGAAATGTTGAAATATGGGCTTCCTTTCAGAGTTTGTTTGTAATTATAGCAATGATTTTGTTTTTGTTTATTTCATCATTTTCCCAAATAGATATAGCTGTTTAAATGTTAAATAGTATTTCCCTTTATGTTGATGGGTGTTTTGTAACTGTCAGTCATTATTTCGGTTTTGCTTCTATTACAAGTTTCGTTCATAAAAACTAACAACGAAAAGGAGGTAGACAGAAGGAACAATGTTGCATAGAAAAAGTTTTGGTCACTTAAAGAAACTCTTAAAGGCGAATACGGCATGAAGATAAACAGATAATGGATACCTGTATTCTACCTAGTTTGCTATATGGGTGCCAAATAAGGACTTACACAAACAGAGTAAAACAGTAAATAAATACAACATAGAAAGCAATGGAAAGAAACATGCTAAAAATAAACAAAAGACATATCAAAAACAATTTATTATAAAAAAATAACCGCCTTTAAAAACACTAAAAACTAAAAGTAACATTTAAAAAAACATACCAAACAGTTATTTTTGGAGTCGATGCAAACAAAAACATTTACACGGCTGGCACCGATTCCGGAAATAACTGTTAAGTAAGTTTGTTCTCATGTTGACATGTATCTCGCTACACAGATAAAAGATGGGCAATACTGGCTACAAGATGGAAAGCACCAATATTAGGCAAGAGAAGAGTTGGAAGACCAATCAAGCGGTGAACTGATATCTATTAGATAGAGATTGCAGGGAAAGATTGGATACATACAAGCAGTAACAGAGAATTATGGAAGAGACTGCCGGAAGCGTATACTCATTCGAGATCCATTTCTATAGAAACAGAAACAGCTGGATTAGTTGTTGTTCTCCTTCTTCTTCATCTATACGGTCAATCCCGGTTGCGTCCAAAGCCATTGCTTTGGAGCCCAGGGTCCGCTTTCCTTGATTTACTCCTCCACTTCGCGCGGTCTTGAGCGTCTCTAGTTGTGAGATCATTGGCACGCATGTCACCCCTTACGACGTCAAGCCAGCATAGTGTATTTGTTGTTAACTAACACAAAATAACTACAATAAGTCACTAATATTATTAACAGCATTTGAAATGTAAAATTAAGAGAAATTGAATAAATGGGCTTTAGGTATTATTATTATTTCATCATCATCATCATCTCAGCCATTGTCTCAGCCATAGGACATCTACTGCTGAACATAGGCCTTCCCCTTTGACATTGACAGAAAGCTGTGTTTTTTAAAATAAATTCAACGTTGGAGGCAAATACAACAAATTAAAGATAACCCGACTTTGTGAATTATTTAACTGCTTTGTTGGAAAACCTCGCTTAGTTTTTTCACGTATTTCTTTGAAAGTGTTTTATTTACATTTTAAACAGAGACACATTTTTTATAAGTATTGCACCGCTTCAGGAGAGAACACGTGAGAATTTTCTGAAAAAGTGTAATTTGGAAAGTGGTCTAATTGACTTACTAACCCTTCTCCTAGAAGGCATTAAAAGTTCTACTATCCACCTTTCGGCTCCATCATCAGATCAGCTCGATGGTAATATGTTATTGTAATGTTACGGATTACACACTTATATATGTACTAAGTTTAAAATCGATACGGCTAGTACATTAGAATCTACTGCCATGATTTGATTACGTAGTAAGTACAGTAAAATATGCCTACGTCCCACTGCAGGGCACAGGCCTTGCCTCTTACCCCACGCGGGCCCAGTGCGTATTGGTGAAGGGGTGTTGTGACTAAACTGTCAGATATTTTTACCTAATTCATAGATGTTTATAAATGTAATCTCCAAAATGGTCTGGTCACTAAAGCACAAGCTAAGTAATTCTTCTTTAGTATATTTCTGACATGTACGCAGACGTCGCGGGCTTCAGCTAGTTGAAGTTTAACTAATTAAATTTGAAGAGGGTTGGTGCAATGGAAAAAGCAAAATGAAAACGTGCTGTTCAATGATTGCCGCAACTTAGCTAAAGTAGTGTAGGAGGACCAGAGGGCCCTTCTTTGGTCCTCCTACACTAGGCAATTTAACTCCTTCCTTCCGACGATGCACCTACGCCGAATTAACGTTTAAAAAGGGAACCTGTGTTTAGACTATGAGGGCTTTGGCATGTAATTTAAAATGTCTGCTTTTCAGTTAAAGGCGGCCGGGATTTTTTTGAAATTTTAACTTCAGTTATACCTTGGGGTAGAGGCTATGGAAGGCCATGCTCTTTCGAAGGCCAATTAATGAAAAGTCGCAGTTATTGCCATAAAATAATACTTGTACTAGCACTTATCGAACTAAATGCAACAGACGCGGTTGCGGATTCATTTGTATCATTTATCTAGTAAATATATTTTATAAATGATGAATACATCCTGAAATAATTTTCTTTCTGGATAAGTTGGGTTGACACTGCACGAATCACCGCAACTCACGCATCTGGAGCGCGATCCAAAAGTGCGCTCGGTGTGGATGTGGCCAATGTGGTGCGCGATACAGGAGCACGTTCCACGTCGCACGACCTTGGATCAAGAATCGCAAATCGCCGATCTAAAATGGATCAACTGGTGTTGGTAGATCATCATCATCATTTCAGCCATAGGAAGTCCACTAGTGAACATAGGCTTACCCCAATGACCTATTATCGGGGGGGATTGCCAATACTCGCTACGCGAGCGCAGTTTTCTTATAAGATTTCGCAGACGCTGCTGCCCGTCTTGTGCTACAGGAATTAGTCGCCTCTAACGACGCGCCTTGGACGCGGTTGGCAGTGGAGAAGTGTACTCTTTACCGCCGTCCTCACGCGGCACTATAGTAGGTAGACCAAGCTAATGACTATCGGTTCGCCCATTTATGTGCCTTTCGATGACTGCAGTAGACAGTCTTGTTCGGACGCAAATGTACGCATAAATTTAATTGCGACACGTTAGGACAGATGTAAAGGATGGCCGCTTATAATCTGGCCTTAAAAGCTTCAAAATTCAGACCATCTCACCATTTTACACGTTACATAATATTTTAATTTGTCACAAAATGACAAAAAACGACTCACTTACTAATAAGAATCTGACAGGATAATTGTTTAATGCTGAAAACGTTGAAATTAATATTTGCGGAAAATTAATAGAGCTGTAACGGGGCTTTATGGGACCAAAAAATTATAGTTTTCATTTCAAAGTTTATCAATTTTCTGCGAAGTGGAGTCTAAAGCCGGTATTAACGATAGACCGCGTAGGAAGAGCTGAATGCAGTTTAATATATAAGATGTAGGTGTAGCTTACTAAGGCTTTTGCCCTCGTTACGTTCATATTACAGCGGTATCAGTTTAAATTTATTTATTTTATGGTTAAAATCATTATAGGAAACAACCTTACCACATAAATATTTACCGTTTTGACGACCGTCTGGTGTAGTGGTTCGAGCCCCGGACTACAAAGCCAGCGGTTGCTGGTTCGAATCCCGCAAGGGGCAAATGTTTGTGTGATGAGCACAAGCATTTGTACCTAAGTCATGGATGTTTATAAACGTATTTAAGTATATTTATCCATTATCTAGTCGCCATAGTACAAGCTTTGCTTAGTTTGAGGCTAGATAATTGGTGTGATTGTGAAAACAATTTATTATTTATTATTATTATTTACAAAATAAATTACAAATAAAAAATGTGATGATCAGGCGACATAGTACCCAGAAGGCTGGCCGCATTTTAACGCTGTATACCCAAACTGATACGTTTGCCTATAAATGCGCCAGCCGGGCAGCCCTCCGATCGCCTGTACACTCAGTCAGCCGCTTGGCTATTCAAATAATTTAATATATATATATATATATATATATATATATGTATATATATATTTTAAGAGGTGAAATAATTGGACGGCCCTCGTTACTCCTGTCCATTTCATGCCATGACATAAGCCATGACTTCTTTCCTCTCTTACTGCTACGAGTTACTGACATACCTCTTACTGGCAATCTTGCCTGTCTAAGTCAGCTGCAGAAGGTAGTATAAATCAAACCCTCACTAAACACGGCTTTAATATAAATAAATATTGTACAACATCACATAAATTGCTCTGATCCTGTGGTAAGTAGCCAAAGCACTTGTGCTACAGAAATCAGAAACAACGACGGTATCACAACATCCAGACCCGAGAAAAGTTATTTTCCTACATTGACCCGATCGGGAGTCGAACCCGGAACCTCAGAGATAGCGACACCAGGTCCGGTATGCTCGCCTCTCGGCTACGGAGGTCGTCATTGTTAAGTTTTGGCTCCATCGTTATAAAGTAGAAACAATCAACCTGTGCCTTTGTGACCGAACAATATCTTACAACATGTCTTCCTTTCACCTCCAATATCCATCACCTACAACCCTTTTCAACATACTTGATATTATCCTCAAGGGCACTAAAAACCATTCAAGCTCTCCTTACATACATTGTGGAAGAGCTCAAAAAATTTAATAAAACATATTATTAGGCTATTAGACTCGCATAACCTTAAATTCTACTCGCAAAATAGATCATACATAGGCACTAAGATACAGTAAAGCATAATAGGGAATACTCGTATGCATGAAAAAAATATATTGTTTTTACTATATTTATAAGAAAATATATGAAATTATAGTGCTAATAGTGAATATAAAATTTATTTTATGTAAAAAATAACCGTAATATAGTAATTAGAAATTAAGGTATACCTATCTCTTTCTAAAACAACTTTTACTGTGAAAAATGTATGGCGGACGTGTAATGTGACGTCACGGTACGTATCGGATCTCCTTGTCTAACACGCGACTTTAATGGGCTGTAAGTCAGGAATTTATCAATATTTTTCGAAAATTCTTAGTTTTATTAATTATAATTCATAATCATCATGTCAGCCATAGGACGTCCACTGCTGAACACAGGCCTCCCCCAAGGATTTTCATTGGGGGGGATTGCCAATACTCTCCACGCTTGGCAGGCGGGTTGGCGAGCGCAGTTTTTTATAAGATTTCGCACGCAGACGCTGCAGCCCGTCTCGTGCTACAGGAATTAAGCACCTCTTACGACACGCCTTCTGTTATCGGTGGGGAAGTGTATTCTTTACGGCCGTCCCCACACGGCACAGCATTAATTATAATTAAGTACTATTTATTTTAGGACCAAATAAAAAAACATGCATATTCCCATTAATACACATCTTGAAAAAATTAAACAAATATTGGACAACATCACATACATTGTGCTCTGATCATTGTGTTAGAGAAATCAGTTACTGAAATGTTTTAAGACATGGCCGAGATAAGAAATCTTCCGATTTTAAGACGTTCATTCCAGCCAAATGTCGTCCACTGCTGAATGACTTCCAGATTGGCCGGTTGGAAGTCGCCTGCATCCAACGGCATTCTGCAACCTTTACCAGGTCATCTGTCCATCGTATGGGCGATTCATTTGACCATATCATAACTGATAATATTACTTATTATAACCTATATTTGGTACAAAGAATAATAACTTGTGGATACAAAAAGTTGAAAAAATATTTGGTGCTAAAAAGGCTGCCGCGACACTATTATTAATATGAAATTGCACAGAAGATTATTTAGTTTATTTTATTACTATCTGTTACCCGCGTCTTCGTTTACGTAGTCATTAGTTTATTCATAAAGGTTATAATAGCGTTGGCTCGTAACTTTGGCTTTCTAGAGTCAATAACACTAACGTTAGATAAGGTTAGATGTTGACCTTAGAAAAAGTTGTTTGTATACATGTATAAAAGATTTTTTTGAAGTTGGCTACTTTTTAAAATCACACCCAGTATAAGAACAACAATTTTACTAAACTATTAAAAATTAACTTATTTCATCCATTTTAGTGATGAATCCTACTCAAAACAAATCTTACGAGTGCAAACATAATTTAACTGCTGAACACCGATTTCATTTCCTATTTTTCCACCCTTAGGGGTGAAATTTTTCCCAAAAATGTTTTAATAAAGTATCTTTGAAGTATAAGCTATTCATTAAAAAAAGAATCATCAAAATCGGTCCACATTTGGCAGAGATATAGGTAAGACAGATACTAAAATCAGTTGGCGTGGTACGGAGTTTATGCAATGTTTGATGATTTTCTTATAGATTTCATCATCAGAATTTAACCAAATTTATATGGGACCATTCTGAAAGTATTACCTATCAAACAAAAAAATAATTATCGAAATCGGTCAACGCAGTAACGAATGATCGCTGAACATACATAAAAAAAAAAAAAAAAAAGATACCGACGAATTGAGAACCTCCTCCTTTTTTGAAGTCGGTTGAAAAGAATTGATAAAGTGATTAATATTGTCCGGTGGTGCAAAACCTTTCGTGTGCGAGACTTTGCTACGAAGCGCAAAGATTATGTTCAGATCTGCGTTTTAAATTTTATCCTGTTTATCCTGCAATCTATGGATCTTCTAAATTATGATATCGTGTATCGAAATCAAAGACGCCAGGAGTATCCGCATAGTTGACGTAGTTCCTTAAGGAATTTCAGCCCCTTTGAACTATGTTTGTGGAGGAATTTATCAGCCAAGATCCAGCGGATTCTTTTGATCGAATATAATACAGGATGTAAGGTAAATGGTATATCAAGCTAAAACTAGCCTAGGTTAACTTTTGCATATAAATGAATGAACTCAGAATTTTGATATCGTACAATTTACCTAACACCCTATATACAATTTTTTAAATAAATAATTTAAATACCTGAAGAGGTGAATGTCTAAATAGTTTTTAGGGTTCCGTATTCAAAACGGAACTCTTATACGAGTAGTTAAGCCATGTCCGTCCGTCCGTCTGTTTGTCTGTTCGCGGCTTAGCTCAGAGGTTCTTAGTTTAGAAAGCCGTAATTTGGCAAGGCTATAATTATTTATATATACGGACATAGTCCAAAAATGTAGCAAGCTAAAGTGGGCCGGCCACATCTGTCGCAGAACCGATGAACTTTTGAAAATATGAATATATATTTTTAGTTTCTATACAAATTCAATCGTAATTTGTATTAACCTACCTACCTCCTTCTTAAGTTCTGTTGTTATATATAAGTATAGTACTATTTACGGTATTTTAAAAAAAAAAAACTTATAAACTATTTGTTTTAAAAACTATATAAAAAACAAAATAAGTCCTTTCATTTGATATGTTACACGGTACAATACTCAAAAAGTTTTTTAACTGTCGAATTTTCCCCCCTAAAAGTGATGCCCGTATTAAAAAATCATTTACTTACGTTACACGTCCATGTTTCACAAAAATGCATATGTGTACCAAATTTTTACCTAATCGCTCTAGTAGATTCAGAGCAAATTGGCTGTGTGACAGACGGTCAGATAGACACGACCGATCCTAAAAATAAATAAAGGCTAATTACCTTTTTTATTCGGACGTTCGGAAGTATTCGGAACATAAAAAGTATACAAATGATTAGCGTAAATCCTTTTATTTTGTATTGTTGATTACCACTCCCTCCGTGAAGCCATTATTTTAGACTTTTCTATATGTTTGGACAATCAATCAAAAGGAAGTTGATTGATCTGCAATGTGGAATATACTTGATGTAGTGCGGCCAGATGTCGGTAGAAACAATTGATTTAATTCACCGATATAATTTTACTACTACTTTGTAGGTATGTGTTTGTGTCATCAGTGCAAAATTTGCTGTTTACTTTATTTAATTATTTCTGTAAATAGGCCTGAAAAAAGGTTCTTTTACGTACTCATTCTTTTACCTTACCACTGCTTCTAAACTGCTTGATATATTTTAATTCGGTGGTCATTATAAATCTACTAAACATGTCTATATAAAATCGTATTTTATACCTAGGGTCGGTCGGGTCGATATATTTGATGACAAAGGAAACTATCGACAATGGGCCATCACTAGTTCCAAATATGGGAGCGTATCAAACAAACGACGCCGTAATCACTCGTTGGGCGGCATCCAAATTGTTTCAGCCTATATTTACTCATGAAATATATGCAAGTAGAAATAAGTGTTTCTTAAAAAACCTCAATTCTGTGTGTAATTTAAATAGACTAGAGATTTCCCGCGGCTTTGTGCGCGCTAACCTAAAATAATTTTTCATGAAGTATTTTATTACCGAAGGTTTGTAATTTGAAACAATAAAATCACACCTCAAAAACGATAATGGTGTATTCATATTTTTGAGAAAGCCTCGTAACTTAAACTTTACCTACTAATATGATTTAAATCATGTAATCACCATCTTGAATAGATGTTGTTGATATTCGTAATTATCATCCCAAAAAATTACAAAAAAGCCAGTTTTTCGATCATTAAAAAATTTATCTATTTAGTTATACACTCCCGCCATTTTGGATTTGTAAATGGATGTCATTTCGTCGTCACGACTAAGCGTTCCCCAAGTTTCTCAGAGTAAGACGTTCTCCATGAAGAAAATATTCCCTGCATGTTCCCGGAAACGGCACATCTCTATCTACGATGATGAACACATTCGCCTCCTGTTTTAAAAGTAACCCTGTATGGGTGAAGGGTAAGAGGTTGCTGGTGACGGTTAGACAGATTCAGATGCGGTTTTCTATAAAGAGATGGTGAGTCATTAGCGATGGTTCTTAAATAGGTTTTATAATGTAAACTTGCCACGCGCTGCAGTAAATATTTTTCGCATTGTTTGCTTAATAGTACGGTCTAATGTGTTGCTTACAGAAGCAACCGCTATTTTTAAGAAATCCATATAAGTTTAAAATAAAAAATCCAAATTAAAAACTATGAATTTTTATTTGAAAACCATCCGACTAAAGAGACGAAAGTAACTATAGGGAATCCTTCGGGAGCTGCCATTGTCTGATTGAAGTTAAGTTGGGTACGTAAATAATTGTAGTATCTAATAGATGTTCTCCTATTCTAAACTCAGGGCATACAGGGTGGCCAGACAAGTGACGTCCAAAATTTTTTTTAGGTGCCTCATGTTGAGAGGTATCTGAATCAGCCCTATGTATGTTCTACGATTTTTCGCAGTTTTCGAGTTGGTTCAATAGATTTAGTGTGAAAGCCATACAGACAGACCGACTACGTAATATTCGAATTTATGATTTAGTATTTCAGTAATTAGTACGTACCAAACTTCATCAAATTTGGTTGGACGGAAAGACACTAGTTACTTTCGCATATACTGATATGTGATACCGTAACTTTAACTTTTTCTTTATTCGGCACGACGCACCACGTTCAGAAGAGGGTAACTTGGATCATTTAAATGTCGTTAAAAATCGCTTACTTAAAATCCTAATGCACTAACATTTCCATTGTAAAAAGCTTCGCATCGAACAAAGATTTTCGTCAATTGTGCAAGTGCGAATCATAATGATGTTTGGATATCTGCAACGAAAAATCATTAGAACGTTTGATGATGATCTTTCGGACGGGCGCTGGTGCACCCGAAGATGGCTTATGTAGCCGATCTTCGCAGCGAACTCCCGTGCACAATGAGGGCAGTACGCCGTTTACATATTTATAGTTGATGGCGGCAGGAGGACGGGCCTTTAGCTCATCGCGCTTTGCGTCGAGGTCAGCTTTACGCTGTTCCTCGAACTCGCGGACTTGTCTCTCTACAATCCCACGCCATTCTGGGCGCTGTTCGGGCAAAGCTTTCCATTGAGAGGGCTTAATGTTGCATCTTTTCATTTGTCTCTTCTGAACATCTTTGTAACGGAGGAGTTGTCCGCCATGCTTTCGCTTACCCTCCTCTAGTTCTCTACCTCGTTGTCCTTGTGGTTGTGGTTGTCCTCTACCTAAAGGTTGTCTGGAAGAGATCGCTATTAGCGATAAGACCGCCTAAATTGTACATCTTTCTGTAAAAACCATGTGTATTTTATTTGTATGGTGTGCAATAAAGAGTATCTATCTATCTATCTATCTAGTTCAGAATAGAAGATGCGCTTCGTCACTCTTTCCTCCGCCATACGTGACAAGTGACCGCACTACCGAAGTTGCCGGCGCATTAAGTAGGCTTCAATGCCACCGACATTGGCTCGTCGCAGAACTTCGGTATTTCGTACTCGGTCGGACCATCTGATCCTCATGATGAGTAAAATGAAAATCTGAAAATGATGGTACGAAGGCATTTAAGGTGGAATCGATCCAAAGTGCGAATGTGGTGGCGATACATACACCACGTCTCGGAGGAATACAAAAGGTTGAAATGCTGCAGCTGCAGCACTGATCCTGCTGATGACTTCGGCATCAAGGTCACATTTAGATGTAATAGATAGATAGATAGATAATCTTTATTGTACACCATACAAAGAAGTTACAACAGTTGTGTTTACAGAAAGATGCACAATTTAGGCGATCTTAATAATAATAATAACAAATAGTGCTCCCCAGATAACGGAACCTATCAACCTGTATTAGCACATTCTCACCAAGCTTAATGGCCAATGTCCCACGACCATGTGTGTCTGAAGACATCACCTCCGTCTTTTTGACACTGATCTTTAGACCGAACTTGCAGCATGCTTGGTGTAAACCGGACATCAGCTGTTGCAGGCCATCTGGGGATTCCGCTACAAAGCACAAGCCATCAGCATACATGATCTCTGTGATCAATGCGTATGAGACTTTAGTGCGCGCCCTAAGTCTGGCCAAGTTAAAAAGACTACCCTCAGTGCGGAAGCGGATGCGGACTCCTTCAGAAACAGTTTGCAGGACCTCCTTGACTACTACCGCAAAGTATAAGGCGAACAGTGTGGGCGCTAAGACACATCCTTGTTTAACCCAACAGGTTACGGGGAAAAAATTAGACTGTTCACCATCAACAAACACGCAGCACTGCATTTCGTCATGCAGGAGTCTCAGAAGCCCTACAAACCTTTCAGTGTACCCTAGTTTTCCTAGCACGATCCAGAGAGCTTCACGAGGCACACTATCGAAAGCTTTCTCCAAGTCAACAAAGCAGAGAAACAGCTGACGACCTTGTTCTCTACTCTTTTCTTGTAGTTGACGCACAGAGAAGATAGCTTCACAGGTGCCTCGGTCAGGTCGGAAGCTAAACTGGGTTTCGGGTAGGATCTTTTCGGATAAATCCTTCAGGCGGTTTAAAAGAACTCTTGCAAAGGCCTTTCCAGGGGCTGTCAGGAGTGAAATACCACGGTAAGAGTCACAGTCGGAACGGTGACCTTTGTTCTTGTAGAGGGCACTTATGCGAGACACTTTAAAATCATCCGGGACTCGCTCCTCCTCCCACATGCGAATAAATAGTTCCCAAACAAACGGGTGATTTGGACTTGACTAATATCTGTTTGCCGTACGACAGCATAATCAATCATATGCCAGTGTTTGGATCTTGGGTGCATCCATGTTGTCTTGTGCTTGGCGGCAAGTCTGAACATAGTATTAGAACGTTTAATAATGTAAGCAAGAGTGGAAACTATATGAACTATAGTTTTTAGAGTTGTGTTAGGATAGGGCTAATTATAATTGAAAGATCCGTGGTCCGTGAGGTAAAATGCTTAAATATACAACGTGAAATTTTAGTGGTTGTTTTCCCGTTGGGGGGTTATTCCACTCATAAAAACAAACAACTTTTATTATGGAACCAACTCTGAAATTGCGAAAAAAAATTACTGTTTCATACATTATAGTCGAGTAATTATTGAAATTTTGTATGAAAAAGCCATAATAAAAGTTGTTTGTTTTTATGAGTGGAATCACCTCTAGGAGATTGACTATCCTATCCTATATTTAAGAAAAAGCGTTGTTACCATTCGTAGAAAATAAAAAATAAGATGAAAGAGTTTTGCTACTAGCAATAACTGCCCTTTGCCCTTTTACCTAAATGAAATAAATACTATTTTAAGGTTAAAAGCATAACATTATTAATTGCACGAGTTTCCTTTCAATTTAGTACAGAATCTTGAAAGTTATTTCATATTTAATAATCTTATTTGATTTAACTTAGTTAGCAAACAAAATCGAGTGGAAGAGGCTGTTAATTCGTTTAAGAGTAAGGTACCTCCTACCTATCTCGTAAGCTTCTTGCGAAATTTAACTTTTATTTAGAAACTACCATCGAATGTATTGTGGTTATTTTTTCATACAAACGTAGAAAGATGAAACCTTATTTATTTTATATTTAACGCCTAAATTCAGATGACCTAATAATAAACTAAGCAATGATTTTCAATCATTTAAAGGCTAAAGTTCCACATCCAAAATTTATGACTGTAAACAACAAGGCATTCCAATAGCAAGTGATTGCCTTTTACAAAACAGTATCGACCAAATCATATAGTGATGCATGCATGATAGGTCAGTGATAAAAGTTTCGAATCTACCGGCGAACATACTATTTATTTTTTGTGATCGTTATTGTGGTATTGTTTTCGTCCGCCCTATCAGCCTGTGGATTGTCAGCATATTTTACTCCCTTATTTTATTGATTTTTGCACTTACCTTACCCAAAGCCTTAGGTGAATTAAAAATAGTAGCCTACATATAATGTGATTCCCTTGAATACAACTTTTGAGCTATCTCTTAAGAGGCCTATATAAGAAAACCCTGTATAAGAAAACCACGTTAATGATGAATGATGATTGAATGAAATGAAATGTGAAAAAAATGAATGAAAATTTTATAATTAGTGACACGTGGTTTTCCCATCGAAAATTTGCAATCGAATGGGCCTGGCAATGCAAATTGACATCCGATAAACTACGAGACACTAATAATTTAGCATAAGTGTCACTCGATTTATCGTTTATCAATCGAATGTTGAAGGGTTTGAAAATTGACGAGTTTTTCACCCGGCTAGTTTTAAAACAGTCAGTTAGTCAAAGGATTTAATGTGAATGGTTGTTTTCATTTATTAGGGGTATATTTTACAGTTACATTAAATTTTACATCAAGCGCAATTTATAAGTCTACCTACTCAAATAACTATATTAAGGTAAATCATTTGATTTAATTTAGTTTATAGTTTTAAAATTTAGTGTGATTTAATTTATATGGAATGGTAAAATTAATGATATCGAATGGCAGTTTTGGCCGGGACCGTAACTACGGTCTCAGTATGCTATCGAGAAAGCTGCATTGGATAGATAAATTGGATAGTTATTTTATTTATTTATTTAGACTTTATTGCACAGATTAAAAATCATACAAAAGGTTTATTATTGTATTGAATTGAATCGGATTAAATTGTATTGGATAGATATGTTGTAATTAATTGAATCTGAATTTTATTAGATAGTTAGATAGATATTATATTGATTTGAATTTAGAATTGAATTGAATTAATTAACATTCTTATGTCACTTATATGGACTCTGTCTGAAACAAATTGATTTTATTTTATTTTATTATTTTAAATATCGCAAGAACTATGTTACAAAAATCGGGATTACTAAGTGGCACTGCGTTTACTGCATACTGAACTACTTACTCTATTGTATTCTACTTTTTTATGTCTTTATGCTACCAAGTGTTACGTAAAGTGACAACATCAAAACAAATAGTTCACTCAAATAAAAATAATGTAATATATTATTGCAAAAGTTTAAATACGAGAGACTCGCCTTAAGCCACTCCTGCGGCAGTGATTGATGTTACAAAGCCATGAAGTGAAGTTGCATTAATATCTGGATATTCACTGCACTTATTGCAGAAGCTAGTTAGAGGTATGGGTGAATTGGCGCCTAGAACCGTTCTTCGCAGTAGTGGACTGAATGGCCTGACAATACCCCTCGGAAGTCGTGATCGAACGAATGAAACATTTTCATTAGTCATCATCATCATAATTTCAACCACAGGAAGTTCACTGTTGAACATAGGCCTCCCCTAATGACTTAGGTATCTTCGGGGGGTATTGCCAATACTCGCCACGCTTGGCAGGCGGGTTGGCGAGCGCAGTTTTTTATAAGATTTCACACGTCGCCGCTGCTGCCCATCTTGTGCTACAGGAATTAGTCGCCTCTTACGATACGCCTCCTGTAGGCGGTGGGGAAGTGTATTCTTTACGGCCGTCCCCACATGGCATTTTCGTTAGTAGGCCTACTAAATCCGGAGCCATTATCACTTAGTCCACATATTCGAAGTGACCTTCTAGGTTTTTCTCTCTTCCTTTCCCCTTCCCTTCCCCGCAATGAGTCTCAGTCGTCGTGAATGTGATACAAGTGACCTAGGATCATTTCTCTGCTATTTTTAATTATCTGCAATTCCTCTTCCATAGGGCAGAAAGGTTCTAAAATGGTAAAAGTCATGCTTGTGAAAAATTTGCCATTATTTCTTATTACTTGAAGAAAAGAAGTGGCAGTGGGCGGGGCACATAGCACGTGGAACTGACGGCCGATGAGGCAGAAAGGTTCTAGAATGGAGGCCGCGTACCGGCAAGCGCAGCGTAGGACGTCCACTCACAAGGTGGTCAGACGACCTAGTAAGTGTCGCAGGAAGACACTCGATGCAGGCCGCTTTCAACCGGCCAATCTGGAAGTCAATGGGGGAGGCCTGTATTCAGCAGTGGACGTCCTATGGCTGCAATGATGATTATGATGATGAATTCCTCTATCAGTTTGTTTTTTTTTCCGTCCATCTACCTCCGTAGCTAAGAGGCGAGCATACCGGACTTGGCGTTGCTATCTCTGAAGTCCCGGGTTCGACTCTCGGTCGGTCAGTATAGTAAAATAACTTTTCTATATTGTCTCTGGGTGTTGTGTTACCGTCGTTCTTTCTGATATCTATAACAGAAGTGATTTAGCTATTTACCATAGGGCCAGAGCAATGTATATGATGTTGTCCAATATTTATTTATTATTTTTATCTAATCTGATCTGCCAACACTATATTTAAAAATAACAAATATTAATATAAAAATATACGCCAAAAACACACCAATTTCAGGCCCTGAAGAAAAATACCTAAATTCCAGTGGATTCAATTATTTACGTACTATTTTTGGAGAACTACAAATAGGTATATTAATATTGGTATTTCTATTAATAACGTGATATTATGTCAGTGATGTTACGGATTAGGACGTCATTTAGTACTTATACGAGTATTAACTAGACACCTACAGCATTTTACATCCGACTTCAAAAAGGAGGAGGTTCTGAATTTGACTGTATGTTTTAGGGTTTCGTACCACAATAGGAAAAAAATCATCATCATCATCAGCATCATCTCAGCCATAGTAGGTCCACTGCTGAACAAAGGCCTCTCCCAATGACTGATCATCGGGGAGGATTGCCAATACTCGCCACGCTTGGCAGGCCGGTTGGCGAGCGCAGTTTTTTTATAAGATTTCGCACGAAGACGGTGCTGCCCGTCTCGTGCTACAGGAATTAGTCGACTCTTACGACACGCCTCCTGTTGGCGGTGGGGAAGTGTATTCTTTACGGCCGTCTCCACACGGCAGGAAAAAAATAAATACAAAAGAAATTTTTTACAAAAGAAATTAAATACAAAAGGTATTTGCTACGCGTTTTACATAATTAACAACATCATTTAAGTAATTTTCTTTTCCATGTTCTTTTTGCAAGCTAACTCGGTAACTTGTTAAGCCTACCTAGACGTGATAGTTATCTTTTAAACTTCGGTATATATACAATAGCCGTGATTTTTTTCACATTACTAAAAGAAACCATTTCGCACCAGAGGGAGCTAATCCGCGGACAGACAGATACACAGACAGGCGGATATGGCGTAACTAAAAAAAATGAAACCGACTTCAAAAACTAAAAAGCTAAAAATAATCTTAGCACTAAGTACCTAATCAGTTACTTTGGGAGTCGGTGCAAACGAAAACATTGAATCTCTTATCGGCTGGTACCGACTCCAAAAGTAACTGATTAGGTACATAAGTGTAAAGAAAATTTTTAGTTTTTAGTTGTTTTAAGTCAGGTTTATTTTTTAATAAAAATAACATTTCATATATTTTAGTGATAAAGCCTAATCAAAACAAATATTACGCAAACAAAATTTAACTGATGAACACCGATTTCATTTCCTATTTTCCACCCTTCGGGGTTTATTTTGTTCCGAAAATTATTATTATGATGTTTTTGAAGTATAAGCTATTCAATAAAAAAATAATCATTAAAAAAATCGGTTCCCATTTGTCGAAGATATTGGGTAACATAGATACTAAAATCAGTTGGCGTGGTAAGGAGTTCATGCAATGTTTGATGATTTTCCTTTAGATTCCATCATCAGAATTTAACGAAATTTATATGGGACTATTTTGAAAGTAAGTAAGTATTTACTACTTTCAAAATAGTCCCATATAAATTTCGGTAAATTCAAATCGTTCGAACAAAAAAATAATTATCAAAATCGGTCAACGCAGTAACGAATGATTGCTGAACATACATAAAAAAGGTTGCGACAAATTGAGAACCTTCCCTTTTTTGAAGTCGGTTGAAAAGGGTTTCATTTTGACTACGGCACCCTAAAAAAGAACCCTTATAGGATCACTTCGTTATCCGTCTGTGTCTGTTTAAAGCAATGCCCTAAAGCTCAAGGAAAGGAACAGTTTTACATACATATAACATATAACTACTCGTAGTATAACTGAAAAGGGTTCTACGCTCGGTGTTTCAATGGGCTAGTTTCCTAAAAAAATCTAATTAGTCCGTTAGTTAGAATAACAGAGAATATTGAACACGTATTTTTCTTTTCTCAATCAAACAAAAAATGATAAAGATATAGCCCGTTAAAGTTCCGCGTAACGTCACGCCTTGCGACACTTTGTAGCAAGAACACGAAAGACAAAATATGGTTCCAATATTTTTTGATAATCTAACTGACGGACTAAATAGAATAATACTTTTTTGACCCAGGATACTAGCCTATTACCTAATATCTAAAACTTAATAAGTAACATTTTTAAAACAGTTCTTTAATTCAAAATCTGTATTCTGAACTTGTTAATCACAATCAAAACAAACTTTCTATTCCTTACAAATCAAATGTCTCTGTTTAATTTAAAACCGGTGCGAAATAACTGAGTTAATTGTCTATTAATAAAGATGACTCCTGTGAGTGACAACGGAGGTCCATTTAAGATAAAGCGAAGACACCGTTGACACTAATTACTTGTCCTATGACAAAGGAAATGAGGTCGAGACGAGGCTAAAATCTGAAGTTTAGGCACACAGAACTGGCGCGCGGTGGACTAATCGTGCTCTGCGTGATATAGGGGATATTTGCTATGGCACTACGGCACTATGAAATCAACCTATTTCCTGATGGTTTAGGATATCTTTGCAATTAATTTCGAAATAATGCAAATGTCATGTGTACCTAATTTAATTTTTAACTGAATTATTACTAACTAGATGTTACCCGCACTTCGTTTGCGTAATATTTAGTTTATTCATAAATAATTTTCTGCGCAACTTTCTTAATTTTTTCTTTCAGAAGAACCTTCTCCTGGTAATAAGCAACACAACAAAAAAAGAATTAGCGAAACTTAACCATCAGTTCACGCGTGATACGATGACCAAGGGAAATAGAGAATCATTTTTATATATGATTTGTAAATATCTATATATATAAAAATGAATTGCTGTTCGTTTGTCTCGCTAAAACTCGAGAATGGCTGGACCGATTTGGCTAATTTTGATCTTAAAATATTTGTGGAAGTTCAGGGAAAGGAAAAAAGCAGAAAATATAAAAAAGTTGCAAGGAAAGTAGTAAAACAACTATTTTATTTTCCTATACAAACTGTTCGTACCGGTCAAACGAATTGGCGGAACGAATTTCGCTGGGTCAGCTAGTTTTATATATAGATAATTGCACTATGCACACAGAGCAACTTTTATTTTCCTGTTGCGGCAATTGGCACGTCGCAACTAGCGATTTTTTAAATGTTTATATAATTTTTGAGACCTAGCAATCCTAGTTGCGAGTTTCGGCAATCCTGTCCCTGTTCTTTGTATCCTTATACCTGCACAAGGGTTGACCTAAATAGAGGGACACAAAATGCCGTAGAAGTCGCCATGTCTTAGTCAAAGTTTATTTAGAATCGCCATTGACACGACAGAAGAATAAAACTAAAGGCTTAGCTTCGCAAACGTATACATACGAGTCATCATCATCATGTCAGCCATAGGACGTCCACGGCTAAACAAAGGCCTCCCCCAATGAGTTATCATCGGGGGGGATTGCCAATACTCTCAACGCTTGGCATGCGGGTTGGCGAGCGCAGTTTTTATAAAATTTCGCACGAAGACGCTGCTGCCCGTCTCGTGCTACAGAAATTTGTCGCCTCTTACGACACTTCTCCTGTTGACGGTGGGGAAGTGTATTTTTTACGGCCGTCTCAACACGGCATAATACCTACGAGTGTTTTATCTTAACTATGGCTTTACCTATTTGCTGGAGTTAAAAGTTAAACTTACTTGGTCCTAGCAGTTAAAAGGTATTTTATTACGATTAAACGATTATCTGAACAAGATGTATTTTCCTATAAAAAAAGTTTATTATCATCGTTTTTCTATCACACGTGATCTCCGCTGAGCATAGCTTCCTAATTTGATTCCCGAAGACGACTACGATACTACGAAAGCCCTTTCCTATTCATTCTTTTTTGCGAATACTTAGGCCTTTGTAAGTCCTATTGTAATCTTCGCTTTTGTTGAAACAGATCAATGGATCAACAGACAGCCTTCATGACAGGTGAGGAGTTTAAAAGCTAACATAGGCTCTTATTAAATTCGGAAACCCCAATCAAAGGTACAATTACGAACGCCTACAATTTTTCCTGACATCAAGAGTACGTGAGCGAGGCACCCCCTGCGCCTAATAGCCTGTCCCTCTCGTGCCTGCGCATTTATCTATACGGCTGTCTCTGTTTTAAAACACCCACTCAAGTTACACCTACGTCGGTATAGCCCCTGATTTCAGCCCACATTTTCAGTCTATCCCTCGATATCGCAGAGAACGCGCGTTCCGTACCGCATTCCGTAACCACAAAAAAATCGTCAATACCACAACTCGATTTGACGAGAGTGCGTGAGCCGGACCGCGCGACTGCAATGACTTTTTGACAGATAAAAAAATATAGACGAAGACAATAAAATTATTCTTCCAATTTATAAAATAATTTAGACTGAATGTATTGATGTTTATAGACTTATTGTAAATAAATATACATAGCATCCCGAGGACTGTTTTGTTGAGCGGTTGCCGTAAGAACCAACAGGTGAGCGATCCTTTATATTTCTATAGATTACTGAAGACAAAATTTGTATCATTTTTTGTGCGTATATAGTTTTTTTTTATTACAGTTTCCAGAAATGTTTTAAAACTTTTTTAGAAAACAAAATGTATGATAAATAAAATGTAACAGGAATGAAGATACCACTAGTTTAATAATTGTAGTTCTTAACTTCTTATCATAACTCATTTTAATTATAAAAAACTTTTGAAAAAATATGGGGCGTATTGAGCGTAGGTACACACAGGTTACCAAATTTTGCGCAGTTTCTCTTGAGGACATTCTGTTTGAAGAAAAGGATTATATCGATTGTCTCATCTTATTTAGGGCAACCCTCAAAACATTGGGTTGTGGAGGTTTAAATTGAATGTACTACAAAAAAGCAATAAATAAGAGAGTTATACTTTTTTCGAAGGAATGCTAAGGTTTCTATTAAAATGTATATTTTTTTCTGTGTTTCATTATGACGAATACGGGGATTAAATAAATAGCAAAAACAATGTCATATGATATTGAAATAACGCAACTGTGTATTTTTGAAAATAAACATTGTCTAATGTTTCATTTTTTGTGCTTGTTTTTATCAAACGATACAATGTATATACATAATGCCGATACATTACTACAGTTTTTTTAAGAAGTAATTTAACTCGCAAGTTCTTATATGGCTTTATAAATTTAGCAGGTTTGAGACTGATTTCCTTAACTTAGTAAAAAAAATCATACAGCCATACTCTAGAAAAACATAACCCTCCTTCTGGCGCAGTCGGGTAAAAACCACTGTAAATATTAACTAACTTGAGAAGCCTAACACGGTAGTTACTACCCAAGTATAAACTTACCCGAAGACTGAAAGTGGAGATTCCGTTAGGTCACTTGTCATTATGATAGAAAATCGAAGTGAATACTACATTGTCATTGTGATAGAAAATCGAAGTAAATACTACAGAAAATTGTATATTTTACCTCTTTGCCTACAATATTACAATATTATATTCAATTATATTATTTACAATATTCTACTATAGCTGATATAATGTTTCAAAAGCCATTTTCGGAACGAGTAGTTAAGACGCTAAAAGAGAATCATTTTCTTGCTAATTTATTTCAAAAATAAAGTAGCTAATTTAAATAATTATAAAATAGCAAATAAATATATTCACTTAAACCTTTACCACACTAGGTAAGCCTAGACCAATAAAAACTATCTGTGTTATCATTGAAGAGGGTTCACGATGGTGCCAAAGTGTTAAGGTAATTTTATAATAGCAGGAAATGAATAAAGCATAATGGATAAGCCAATTGGAGTGGCGATGATCTGGTAAGATTTGCTCCAGAACGGATAACCGATGGGGTAGACGTATTCTTGAGTGGAGTCCGCGACTTGGCAAGCGCAGCGTAGGGCGTAGGGCGCTGACTAGGTAGAGTGCTCAAAGAATAACCCTAAATAGGGCCCAGTGACATTAGTTACTTCGAAATTAGACTACCAATTGTGCAAAAGATCTATTAAATAATACATTATATAAATAATAATAATAAGTGTTGTCACCAATCGTCATGGTACGGCGTAATGGTAAGGCATCTCGCACACCCGGGATTCGAACTCGAGGCACTTTGATTTCAAGGTGAACTACCGCGCTACAACAATCGAGTCGTCCAGCTTGTGTTTGTTTTAACTTGCAGCCGGTCAATGTTAAAGTCATTGACTATATTATATTATCACATTTATTCTTATTGTATAACATGACACAAAATCATCTTGTCGAGCATTATTGACATCCTATGCATGATATTTTAGAATGGAATAACATAATAACGAAATTTTTAAAAGTAAAATATAGTAATTCTAAACAAGGAACATTCTATCCTCTAATAAATAGAAAACTAATATTTATTTCAACTCGTCTCTCTGTTATTATGAAATTGGATTGTTCCATGCAATGTTGCCATAACAAGGTACGAGGTACAAAGGGAAACTGATTAGGTACAATAGATTTGTTTCTGCAAATAACTATAATTCCCTGAAATTCTTTTGGTAAAGGTAATTTGATAAACGAAAAAGAAAAGCAGAAATATAGCGATATCTTATTTACGTTATTATATTACTTTTTATTAGATATCGGTGGAGTTTTATTTAACATTATTTTCACCTTATTTAGGAATGAAAATAAAATAAATCAGTAAACATAGCAAAATTGTTTCGTGAAACTCAGCATTTATAAAACTTTATTCTAAAAAATGGTTGCCCCTAACAAGTTTGTGACTGTATGTTGTGACAAAGTGTCTTGACTCCATACGAGCCTGTCAAGACACTTTGTCACAACATACACGTCACGTTAGATGCATCAAATAAGTTATGTTTTAGTTTTATTTATAAGTGTTTTCGCAAATAAAGTTATCTTATACTAAGATGAATTTGATTTTTTTTACTATTAAATCTAAGATAACTAAGATCTTAGTCAATCTAACAGGATCTATGGTTATACCAACTAATTCATGTTATAAAATTCAACAAATACCTTAGTCAACATTGACTTGATTGATTCAACATACTTATTTGTTTTTGCTTACTATTAAAGTTGATCAAATCATGCAAAATAGTTACTAATTAACTAATGATAGATGCAAAAAATATACTTGTTAGAATTAATAAACGTACCTACATGTTTAGTTAAAAAACAGATAAATTAATTTAAGCATTTATTTATTGTAAACTTCATTGCACAAACTTACAAATAGTGCATAAAAGATGGACTTAATGCTAGAAGCATTTTAACCAGTCAATCATTTGGTTATGCGAAAAGCTTTAATAGATTCATAGTTCTTTTGTTAAATTTAACGTCAACTTAGAGAAAATCGCTCTTAGTTGGCTCACATTTTTTTAGTGTTTAGATTGACATATTAGTAAAAAGGGTTGGTGGGAGTCTGGAAGAGGGAAAGCTTTTCCCTGCAATGGGCTAGTTTCCTAAAAAAATCTAATTAGTCAGTTAGATTAATAGAAAATATTAGACACGTATTTTTTCTTTTCTCAATCAAACAAAAAATGATGAAGATATAGCCCGTTAAAGTTCCGCGTAACGTCACGCCTTGCGACATTTTTTAGCAAGTCGTGACGTCACGTGATCACTTTGATGCGCTTTATATCCGTCATTTTTTGTTTGATTGACAAAAGACAAAATATGGGTCCAATATTTTTTGATAATGTAACTGACGGACTAAATAGAATAATCTTTTTTTGACCCAGGAAACTAGCCTATTGACACTGTGTGTTCCAATAGTATTAATATTTCATAATAGTATTATCATCACCATTACAGCGATAGGACGTCTACTGCTGAACTAGGCCTCTCCCATTGATGACTTCCAGATTGACCAGCGGCTTTTTATCTTGTGGATTGGACTTGGTGACCATTCTAGCCGTCTTTCTCATTCTTCTGCTCCATCGGTCGTCAGTTCTACGTGCTATGTTCCTGCCCTCTGGCACTTTCACATCATAAAATTCGCCGAACGAACAGAGCTTTATAAAAGCTAGAAATTAATATTTTATGCTGTGAATGAGTACTCTTTGCTACAACATAGCAGAGTCGTAGAGACGGTGGCTACGACTCGTAGCGATCGTAGGTCGTAGCAGCTACGAATGCTACAGTAAGAGCATCTATCAAAAGCAATGCTGACTCAATTTTCTTCATTTGTAGTGTTGCATGTCAAGCAAAAGGGCCTAACATAACCTACTTAGCCTGGTGTTTGATCGTCAGTCAAAATCAAAGAAAAAAAAAATGTATGATGCGTTTCCTTGAATCAGCTACGTTGTATTATAATATTAGCTGTTGCCCACGCCTTCGTTCGTGGTCTTTAGTTTATTCATAAAGGATTTTCCGTGCATTTTTTTTACGTAAGAACCTAGATTTTTTTTAATTTTTTTTAAAAAGGTGGATAAAATCGGTAAAGGCATTCTCAAGTTATGGCGTGTCTAAGGAAAGTAGAGATTCATTTTCCTTTTTACTTGTCCAAGTACATTTTATAAGTTGCTCGACTATACTCGTAAACCTGTTAAGCCTACCACCACCAGCCACCACTAGGTCATCGTAATAAATAAAAGTACATCATATTATACGTAGGTCACACTATAAGTTTTGCGTAACTTAAAAAAACTACATTTTTTCATGCGATCGAACCATTTTTTTTAAATAGGAGGACCACAGATCTGAAGGCATGTTTTCTACGTGCTGATTGATTTAAATTGGGGAAAATACAAAAATCACAGGGTGCTAGGTCGGGGCTATGCGCAGGATGGGTGACGAGTTGTACTTTTTCGGAAGCTAAAAATGACTGTTTTGTTGGCCGTGTGTGAAGAAGCGTTGTCATGATGTAGGAGAACGCGGCTTTTGGGTCGTCTTTCGCGAACTTTTTCTAACACCCTGGGGAAACAAATGGTAGAATACCACTCGGCATTAACACTCTTTTGATCTTCAAGTGGAATTGTACAAATGCTGCTGCAGCTGAGAAAAAAAACGGGATAATTTTTATTCCAACGTTCTCGCCTGCCTCACTTTTGTTGACCTGTTCTCATTTTCAAACATCCATTCACAAGATTGCTGTTTTTTTTCGGGTTCAAAACAGTATATCCACGTTTCGTCTCCTGTAACAATGTCATAAACAGCATTAGAATGTCCGTGGTCGTACTTCAGTAGCATCTGTGAGCACCATTCCACGCGAGCCCGCTTCTGCTCCGCTGTCAGTTCATGAGGGATCCAACGACAGCAAAGTTTCCGACTTTCAATTCTTCGTGTAAAATTTTCTGAATTTGGCTTTTATACCAATCCTTAATAGTCCTCGAATTGTCTCATAGGTAATCCGCGGGTTTTCTTCAATTAGCCGCTTAACAGTAGCCACATTATTTTCGTTGACGGCAGTTGAAGGCCGCCCTTTACGAAATTCGTCATGTAAAGAAACTCGACCTATCTCAAATTCAGCAAACGATCGCCTCACGGTGCTCAAACAAGGTGCTTCTCTCCCAGAAGCATTTTAAAGACGAGCGGCACAGTCTTGCGGAGAGAGAGAACTTTTAAAATCATAAAAAATCTTCGCTCTAAAATCTTTTCGATTTAATTCCATTTTCGTTGCGTACGTAGAACTTTGATGTGTGATAAAAAACAATTGACAAATCATTTCATGCCAATTGTTTCTTTTTATTACTAAGAAGGTTGCAACGTTTAAAAAGATTAACATTCGAAATTCAAAGAGTTCCGATTAGCTAGAAGTGCAAAACTTTTAGTGTGCCCCATGTAATCAGTCCATTGCAGGACATAGGCCTCTTCCAATGCTCTGAGCCCGATCCTCGGTTATTCTTTTCCATCCATTGCACGACTACCCTCGCTTTTAGCGATAAGACCGCCTAAATTGTACGTCTTTCTTTAAAAATTAGTGTAACAATTTACTAGTATGGTGTGCAATAAAGAGTATCTATCTATCTATCTATCTACCCTATTGCTCCACGGTTCTACGGCAAATGTGACAAGCCCACTGCCATTTCAGTTTGCTTATTTTTTATGCTATATTGATTAGTTATGTTTTAGAAATTGAAATATATGTAATGCAAGTCAGTATTTATCTCAAATAAATAAAAATAAATATTTTTATCTCAAATAAAGTAAAGTTTTCTGTCCGATAACCTTATTTCTAATATTATTGTTTAGATAAATTTAATGCATATCTCTTTCCATAGCTCGCTGAGAAACTTTAAATTGGTGTACTAGTCGCATTGTTAGGGTCCAAGTCTCGGCTCCGTAAGTTATGACAGGTAGGTGTACGGACCCACTCGTTAAAGACTTAGAAGGATTGACGATGAAAAGCCGAGACGAAGATTCCCAAAGGCTGCTCAGCCCAGCAGTATTCTCTTGCGGGCTTCTCTTTTAAAGTATAAAAGAAATAGGAGAGAAGAATTACGCCTACACTTAATTCCCACCGACTAAACATTCGCCGCCATTTAAAAAGTCCGCAATATCCATTCATAAAGAACCTTTGTTCCCGGAACGGCGTCGACAAATTAAATCTGTCCTGTGCCATTGTCTTCGCTGAATGGACTTTTTGCCTTATTTTGTTGCGATTAAATGATTAACGCGAAGAAAGTTCTATGTGTCGGATTACTCATTGAAGTTTCACAAAGAGAGAACAATTAGAGTAACACACGTTTAAAGTTAAACTTTAAAGCGATTCTAAGTGTAATTATGTAAGGCATGGAATAGGAGACAGATTGATTGATTTTATTAATTGTATATCAAACAAAGGCATGATCATCGTTGTAGCAAACCAAACTCTTTTTTAAACGTTATATTTTTTTTACTTTTTGTCTTTCCCTTTTGTTTTTTACTTTTCTAATTCTGTCATAAAAACGAATACAAAACATTCACGAATTTACTGAAATTGATAGAGTTTTAATTCCTTTTATCCACTTCCCGATCCTTGTCCTCCTCACGTGTCGCGTACAATCGTCTTGATCAGCACACTTCAGTCAACTGCTGGACACAGCTAGACCTCTCCCAATGCACGCTAATGAAGAGTTTTGTAAGTGTGCATCTCATTAAAGTCTCTCTTTCTATTACGCATTTTCTTTTCATCCGTTGCCAGCAGTTTGCATTTACGCTCCACCTTGTCAGAGGGCACCCTAGGCTGCGTTTTTGTTTGTCTCCCTCCACTCAACAAAACTCCATTAGTTGTTAGTTCTACGTCAACCATAAAAAGTAATTACACAATTTTTTCACAATTTACATGGTATTATTGCTTAAACCTTCAAAAAAATAGGGGTAAGGGGAAGGTGGTGCAAAATGCTTTAAAATTTTACGTACCTGATAAAAATAGTTTTTTTTTTTTTGTAAAACATTAAATTGTGTTTATTGCGATCTTAATGATAATACTATTAAAAATTAACATAAAATAAGACGTTATGCAGGGCATCCTAAACATTTTACGATATAGTTGACTATGAGGTTGCTTCTGTCAAAATCTTGATTACTAGTACTGACCGACATGCTCAAAAATGAGCATGCTTAAAGCATGCTCATTAGTGGCATGCTCATGTCACTGTTCACATTTGCTAGTAATAAGCATGCTTATTTTTGAAATAAGCATGCTCAAAGCAAACAACTGTTTACACGTGCCATTTAATCGCAAGCTATCGGACAAAATGGAATCTATGCATGAAAATATAATAAAATCAGTGGTTCTGTACAATAAAGTAAAAAAGTAAAGTATGCCTATATAAGTCCCACTGCAGGGCACAGGCTTTACCACTACTATATGGTGGTTTGGGTCGTTCTCCGCCACGCGGGCCCAGTGTGGATTGGTGGAAGGGTATTGTAAGTCCGCTAGGCAGTGACTAAACCTTACTGTCAGATGTCATTAAGCCGCCCGTAGTATCAAGCTATATGAGCCAGGGCCAACTTTTAACGTGCCTTCCGAAGCACGGAGATGCTTATAATAAATGTCACTGTTTATGGTTGGAATGGTCCAATCCAATCCAATCCAATTACAATCGCGGAGTAGGTGGCTTAACTTTAGTTATCACTACCAATGAGCGCTGTTGCCAGTGAGCTACAAGCATCTCTAGAGTTACTAAGATAGGATAATATAAAAGATGAGTTACTATAATAGTATCAGTTCTATCCGTACAGACGTAATAAAACAGTGTTATTGCTTGCAACGCAATTGATATATCAGAAGACGGTGGGTAGGAAGATTCGTTATCAGATGGGTCTCACATGGCGGAAAACTCAAAATAACAGTCCAGTTAATTATTACAGACTTCTATTTTCAATAGAGCTAACAAATTAACAGAAAATAACTAACGATTAAACGGATGGATTCGGATTACTTGGTCGAAAAACGCGGTAAGCACGTTAGAGCGACGCACTCACAAAGTAACAACCGTTCGGGTTGGCTTTCGGAAACAGAATGATGGCGGATATCTTTATAGATAATTATTAAAAAACTACGGTACATCGTTATCAATTAACATTTAGGCCAAAAAATCTATTCATAAAATACTTAAAATGTCAGAACGAAAAGCATGGTCAGTGCAAATTTGGTGTAGTTTGTGTTCTAATGTTTGGTGAAGTGATAAAGATCTGAAATTATTGATTTATCATTGTATTCAACGCCGCATCGAGTGTCATGTGACTTGTCTCAAAACAACTTGCTTTAGATAGCGTCCTGATATCTGCTTCTTCGGGAAGAGTAGCCTTCACTGAATCCAAAAAAAGCAATAAAAACTAAACACCTGTTGCTTATTGTGAAATATATCAAGAATACATTCGACATTGGCAGAATCACTGCTCTGCTTAAAGAGCTAGATAAGTCCATTAAAAAAAAGTATTGCATTATTTAACTGGGAGCGAAAAGCCGTTCCTTCCCGCTCAATATCTTGTTTTATAAACTTATCAGACGTCTTCCGTCAAGCAGTCGAGTCAGGTCGACCGTGAAACTACGTAATCCGTTTAAGGCTAAGTGCCGGCAATTATCTCTTTATCACAGTAAACACACTTGAAGAACTTAAAGGAAGCACTCACTAGGGAGGTGCTAAGTACAAAGTATCATTAAGTCGAGTACTAAGCCGTAAAGTTGATTTCTCTGTTAAAATGAAAACCGTGTGAAAGTGAAATCACTCGCACAAGACCCTTAGCTTATCTATACTATTTAAACTTAATATTATAAAGGTAAAGGTAAATTTCACTTAGGTAAAGCTGCGTTCAAGAATAATATTTTGAGCATACTAGAGCAGATGTTCGATTAACTTATATGTAAGAATAATTTGATATTTAACATAAATTTACAATTATTTCAGTTTATACATATGTATTTATCATAACTTTCTCTCTTACAGTGGTATATGATACTTAGTATGCACACAGACACAAAATGTCAAAATTTAAGAAGTAATAGTTAATAAAATAAAATAATAATATTGAACATGCAGATGTTCAGCTTCTAGGCTTAAGCAATGTCTTGTTTGCACCGTGTTAACGTAATTTTATAAATATTTTCTTTTATTATAAAATGTAAATTCATTATTGGCTGTAAGTTCTAGAATGTAAACTGTGATTCTTCTTTGTATTAAGAGCTGTGAATTTTGTAGAATAAAATAAAAATTTAAAAAAATATTTTGTTTGGTTGGTTAAACGCGCTAATCTTAGGAAGTACTGGTTCGAATTAAACAACTCTTTTAAGTTTAGGTTTGAAGAACTTCATTCTCATAAGAAATTAACATTTTACTTATAATGAGGTACAGAGATAAATAATAATGGTTATACTACATATTAAGCTCCGGTACTTGCTGCTGCTATATGTGTTTATTTTTAAAGGTTTCACTTTCACAATCCTTCAAGTCGTTCGGCAAACCGTTAAATAGCTTTGCTCCCTCAAATAGTATCGTCATTTTTAGTCCTTGGCGTTATTGTCTTGAGTTGTTCTTTTTGTGTTGGATAGTCCATTTATTAAGGAAGGTTTTAGGAATATAACATTACGTTATGATGAACAAAAGCGTGACAGATCGAACTCCACGCGGGCGCAGCCGCACGCGGAAGCTAGTAATACCTACACAGCCTCTAATAATACTGTCAAAAGTTAAATGGATAGATAGACACTTTATTAGTATTAAACGTATTACAAACAATTACAAACAAGACACAGTTATGTACAATCAGGCATAAAGTTCTTCTTCTTTCTTTTTTATGGAAATTAACATTTATTTTACTGTTGTGGTTACATAGGTTACACTGTCCTCTCAGTACCATGTGAGCAGAATTCTACTTGAAGCAGGTTTATAATATTACTAATTTGACAAGATTTAAATCAAGACTAAAGCCAATCAATTTATGATGTATCCATCGTTATTGAGACATGTCCAATTTGACAAAATTTCAAGTTGTAATATCTATAGACTAACCTTGGTGTAAAGTTATTGCGAGGATAATCATGTCAGCCATTGCAGTCGTGCTGGACGTAAGCCAAACTAAAGAGCGTTAAAAAGCACGATCTCCCGCCATCTTCCTAAGGTCGGTCCATCGAGCTGGGGGGCGTTCTACACTACGTTTTACGAGGTGTGGTCTCCACTATAAAACCAGTTTAGTCCATTTTTGCGAGGATAAAACCAGTTTATTTAAAAAGGCTGATAGTGTTATAGGCAACCTTACATATTAATGTTAAGTTTGGATTGTTGAGACTCAACCACGCTTTATATTAAACCGAACACTTAGAGGTAACTATGGTATTTTATACTATTAAGTTGGTCAGACATCTTTTGTCTACACGAATAATTAATTTACTAGGAGAGAGCCAATCTTTGAATAGTCCCATGAGACTAAGCTAACCTCGAAAGGACCTAGCCTTGCGATACGGGACTGGGGAATTCAAGACCCTGAGATGTCCGATTAAGTTCCATTTCAATTAATACATACACATTTATTTAAAAACTTATCGTGCAACCCGAAACTGTGAAATGTGGAATAAGGAACTTTTTATAACTTTGTTTTATTTTAAAGAAAAAATGAGCTTAGCTCAATGGTCAGTCTCACCTCTCATTTGTCAGTTGTGGGTTCGCATGCCAGCACGTAGAATTTATCGAAATCTATGTACGGAATTTATACCACTTGATCAGAGGAAAATATTCTGCATGGTGCGGAAATGCATGGTCTATACATTCTAGACAGCAACTACTTATAAACCTTAAAGAGAATATACTTCATTGAACTGGTTACCTATGCGCATACTATCAAGTTTGTGCATTAATTAATTATAATCAACAACTCCGTCGTCAGAACTTCAACTCCGAAGATGTATACCTCTAGCGTACATCACTCCTTAATCTGTGACGTCAGGTGCGTGTCGGATAGGTAGTACTTATTTGGATGTTACTCGAGTAATGGATCTAAAGCAAAATTTATTTGGCACATCACTAGCCCGGAGGGCTCTTTAAAAATGATATAAAAATGTTGTTTTTTGACTGAAACGATCTTAATAATTTTATACTATTACCCAGTTCGTGCTTATTTAGGATTTCCTTCCTAGAACTCAACAACTTTTAGGACGTTTTAATAAGTAGGAAGTTGTGGTTCTACTTACTGGATTTTGTTATGGTGAGTTGATTAAACAGAGTACCAACTTTTTTTCTTTTTGAGTTTTCATTTTATAATCTTGGCCATTGAAATGAATATAGGTGCTGCAAATGAAATTCATACTTATTTGATTATCGCCATTTCTTTTTTTGAGTTGATCTGATAATGGATAGTGGAACTTCTTTATTCGTTTCATTGGATTCGTTTTGACGAGTCCCATGTACATACAGGGTTACATTTCAAGAAATTTATTTTAGAAAAGTTATTTTTTTTACATTGACCGACCGGGAATCGAACCCGGTACCTTAGAGATCGACACCAAGTCCATTATGCTCGCCTCTCAGCTACGGAGGTCGTCAATTGTCAATTTAACCCAACCCTGGTATAAAACGTTCAGTTCTTGTCTGTTTGTTTAAAGTTGATAGAGACAGAATGATTTATTCTAGGTTTTAAATAATATTGTCAAAATGTGCATTAAATACATTAAAAAGTTTCATAAAAACCCACTCCCACAGAAAAGTTAACTGTGCCTATAAGGCTGCATTACTAAGGTAGGCCAAGGTAGCTACCTACCATAACACCCAGACCCGAGACAGTTTACAAACGTTCGTTTTCAGAATTTACCCGTTGGGTGGTCATATACATAAAATAAAATATATATAAAAACTAGCTGTTGCCCGCGACTTCGTCTGCGTGGTCTTTAGGGGTATGAAAAATAGATGTTGGCCGATTCTCAGACCTACTCAATATGCTCACAAAATTTCATGAGAATCGGTCAAGCCGTTTCGGAGGAGTACGGGAACGAACATTGTGACACGAGAATTTTATATATAAGATACATTTTGCCCGTGACTTTGTATGTGTTGATTTAGTATTAACTCAAAAAAGATCAATCATTCTACGGGAATTCAAAAAGAAAATAATAACTATCCTATGTGATAACTAAATCAATATCTACATGTGTGTCACAGCTAGTTCCATTCAGTCGATAAGTATTCCAGTTAGTCGTTAGGTACACAAACCAACTTACACATTTATAATATTAGCATTATATAAAAATCAAAGCAACAACGGCACTGGTTTTAAATTTAGGTTATCAAGTACAACATGCTTTATTTAGGCAGCTCTGTATGAATGGGCTGAATGAAAGACGTCATTGTAACGTGACGTACTATATTTAGCGGCGGGTTTCACCGCGCTTCTAATCCTTAATGTAGGATTAACCCCGTCGTCCGATGAAGCATTATCTTGTTTCATCCACGTGTCCTATACAGGGGGGCTGAAATTAATAGATCGTCTATTCTGCCAGTTTAATTGTTGTCAACAATTTCATTATCATCATAAATTCAGCCACAGGTCGCCTACTGCTGAACATAGACCATAGGTTGGTAGCGATATGTTTCCAGCGACTTCCTGAATCCTTTACCAGGTCGTCTGTCAACCTTGTGGATAGACGTCCTATGCTGCGCTTGCCGGTACGTGGCCTCTATTCCAAAACCTTTCTGCCCCAACAATTTAACTTTAGTACAATAATGAGGAGTAGGTGACGCCACCGTCGGAGAACCCTACCAGGCAAAGACCTGGAAAGCCTTGAACAGGCTGCGAACACAGGTCGCCCGACGTAACAAAACTTAATAAAACTATATTGATGGTATCAATCGCAAATTTGTTTACAGTGCTTCCCCCCAAACCATGGGACACCTTCTACCATGTCTCGCGTGTTCGAACAGCTGCACACGCGAAGACCTTTTAGTTCCATCGACACAAGAAGAAGAAAAAGAAGGACGAGACGTGGTGGTAGCTTAAATAGTTAGAATATCATATACTTAAATAATTTTAATTCAGTACTCCGTATAACTCTGTGAGCTGTGGTAGCTCGGTGGTTAGAATTGGAGTCACGCCTCATTCCGTGGGTCGTGTGTTCGAGTCACGTACTTCTGGATTTATCGAAATCTATGTACTTGCTCGACGGAGAGAGAAAACATCGTGTGGAAACCAGCACATTCAGATAATATTAGATGTGTAGCCATTGCCTTCAATGCAATGGTCTGGTTTGACAGCAATCGTTCCAAATGTAATAACTAAAATAAATAAATATGGACACCATTACATACATTGCTCTGATCCTATGGTAAGTAGCTGAAGCACTTGTGTTACATAATACAGAAACAACGACGGTACCACAACACCCAGACCCAAAGAAGTTATTTTTCTACATTGACCGACCGGGAATCGAACTCGGGACCTTAGAGATAGATCTGTCGTACATATCTAAGATCATGGTCAAGGGTGTGCCAACTAGGGACTGGACAAATCGCAAAGACGGGACACGGCTTAAAATGAAACAATAAAATAGATACTGTACGCTACCTACGTACGTTCGCTGCTACATAATTTTGATAGGTTTTTTTTTTGCGATCAATAACTTTTAGTTTACACCGATTAACATATCTAGAAAAAACTCGCATTCTCATGGATACTTCAAAAATCTTTCGTAAGTAAACTTTGTAGAAGCAATTTCTATAATATTAAATTTTTAACGTCCCGCTGCAGGGCACATGATTAGCCTAATATAGGAAATGTATAATATAGGAAAATTGATGTTCTATAGCTCTTTTATGAGGTTATACATATATATAACAAAACAAATTATTAAAAAATGTTTTAACAAATTCAATGTAATCATTTAAATCATTAACTTAAATACTTAGCCATAATATAAATAAAATAAAAATGTCACCCTATATAACGATCGTTATGCAAAGTCTTCAATGAACGACATAGCTGTGACGTCACGGTCCTCGATTAAGATGTGTCCCGCATAAATTAATTGGATATACTCGTGTATTGTATGTCATTATGAATATTAATATCTACAAGCTATTGCCCTGGGAGACTTGTGTTGTCAGATTACATTTTTTGGGACGTTTTTACTTAACTATCGCCGTCCCAATTTTTGGCGGAGTCAATCCCAAGTGCTTTAGTCCACCTTTAAGGACATACGTATTTTTAAACGTTTTGTTTAGCCTACCAATTTTCATTTTGACTTAGCATTTTTCAACCCCATTGCGATTGTAGGTTAAACCTTGTATGAAATAATGAGTGTACTTATACTAAAACACGTTTATTATTTTTTAATTTCGCTCACCTATTGTACTGATAGAAATCAGATGTATTCAGTTTATCTGACTTTTTGAACATACTTTTATTTAACACCACTCCGTAAAACTAACTAACAGCTCACTATGTAATCAAACCATGGAAATCATTTTTAACTTATTTTTAACTGTCGTATCGATTTGATGCTATGTAAGAATGTGACATTCAGATCTATGTCAAACAATAATTTGAAAGTATTGAGTCCGCGCAATACTGTCTGACTGCCTACAAATTGTCCCGAAGCTGTGATAGGGTAAACTATAGTATTGAGACGTGTAAAAGTGATTAAGTATTTGCAAAAATAATAGCTTTTGAATTTTGATGGTGAAGCCGGGTGGATAGTGCAACTCTTCAATGGCTTCTGTAAAAAAACCCTCCAGTTTAGTTTCGTTTGATTTTAACAAGCTCCAAATACATAGAAGCATGGTTTAAGTTTTTTCAAATCGTAACGTCTATATTTTTGGTCATGACGTGACTTCGACTTACTCCTACTCATAGGCACTTGTATTAGTTCACGTGCCGCCATCAAATTTAAACCGGGACGTCCCGTTTTATTGAGACACACCTGCCAACTCTATAACCTTCAATCTAATTATAAATCGAGATCGAGACGGAAAGTTTTTGCATCAATTAACAATGGATTATGTTAATTTTCGCGTTTAATCCGATTAATGAAACAGACAAAAGATTTTGACATCTAAAAGGATCTATTTTTACATATTTCAGCGCTTTATGCGTGAAAAAAGGTGACGGTTGCTGAAAAGAAGAGTATTTTATGGAAATATTTTAAATGTTAAATCGTTTGTAAAACGAAAATAGAAATGACTATTGTGCGTACTTTAACCAGGACTTTTTTTATTTGTTCGTTTAAAACGTTTTTGGAATATTATACAAAAGCCAGAGTTAATTTAATCGTTAGTCATCAGTAAGACTGTATTGTAGCATACAACCTAACCTGATTTCGGATTTTACACAGACAAAGCTTTTCAAATTGCAAAGCTAAGTGGCATGGGTCGGGCCAAATCGCTCGCAGTGCTAACAACCGTGGGGTAACAAAGGTTTTCGAGTGGCGACAACGAACTGGAAGATGCAGCGTTGGCAGGCCTCCCACACGGTGGACTGACGACCTAGGCAAGGTTGCGGGCAACCGTTAGATGCAAACGGCTTAAAGCCGCTCGCTGTGGCAGGAGAGGCATCGAGCACATATCCTATAGAGCAGCAATACGAGCTATCTTTCTCCGAAACTAGTAAGACCAGACCAGACTCTGGCGCATATCGCCAACGATTGCCAGCTGTACTGTTTTCCTGGTGGCCTGCGGGAACTTAATATTTTTACCCCAGCTGCTGAGGACTGGTTACGCCAACTAGCACTCGACATTTAAATTAGGATTGAAGCAGCTGAAAGCCATACGATAAGATGATGACTAATAAGTGATTTTCACTTACATTTAGTATGAAACGACAAGTCCGGTCAACTCTTGCCCACACAAAAACAGTACAGATACAGTTAAAAAAATGGCGTAAAATATTGTCGAACATCATATATGATATAACATTTCTACTATATGGGGTATGTGATCCATGAGGAGAGGCCTATGTCCGGCTGTAGACAAAGGCTGATCATGATGATGATGGTGACTGTTGCAAGCGTTTATGATCACGGATACTTGACTGGCATCATCATGAATACGGATGATCATAAGTTACATGGTAATTAGTTTCGCTTGCCCAAAATTGTTTAACCAATATTTGATCGAAAACAGGTTTAAACTATCTATACCTTTCAGTTAACTAAAAATTTTTAGAGACTAGCTGTGCCCGCGGATTTCATCATCGTCATCATTTAAGCCATAGGACGAACATACGCCTCCCCCAGTGACCCATCACAAGCATTGCCATACTTGCCACGTTTGGGAGGCGGGTTGGCGAGCGCAGTTTTTTATAACATTTCGCACGCAGACGCTGCTACCCGTCTTGTGCTACAGGAATGAGCCTCTTACGACATGCCTCCTGTTGGCGGTGGGGAAGTGTATTTTTTACGGTCGTCCTCACACGGCACGGCCCGCGGATTTGCCTGTGTGGAATACGGTTGTAACTCCCTATTTTATTGTGGTGACACACCGTGTCATGCCGTTTTATGGTAGTGCATTAAAAATAGAAGCATATGTCTTCCCTTAAGGTTCAAACTTTTTTTGTACTAAATTATATCAAAATTGGTTCAGTTTTCGCAACAAAAAGAATCCTAGATGTCCTTTTCCAAGGTCCAAGTTATCTCTTTCTCTCTCATCAAAATTGATTTAGCGGATTAGGCGTGAAAGCGAAACCGACAGACAGATTTACATTCGCATTTATAATATTTGTATAGTATGGATAAAACCTTGTATTATTGGAAAATATAAATGAACACTTGAGTATTGAGTCACAGAGCTAAATTGGGAGGTTCCAAGTTATATTTAGTTACAAAATATTGAATGTAAACTATGAATCATATTTTACGTGATGAGACCCTTTCGGAGGTCGGCAAACTTTGTTCAATTAAGGATACAGTTTCAAATTATATTTGTTAAAATATCTTACTTTATTAAACTACTAGCTGCCCCGGCGAACTTCGTACCGCCCCTTCACAATTTTTTTTGTGAATTTTCTAGACTTTTTATTGTAATTCTGCTATTTGGGGCGGGGACAAATTCAACAAAACAAAGACCATTAAAATCGGTCCAGCCGTTCTCGACTTATAAATGGTGTAACTAACCCGACTTTGTTTTGTATATATACTAGCTGTCCCGGTGAACTTCGTACCGCCTCTTTTTTTAATTTTTTTATTAGTTATTCTGCTTTTCGGAGCGAAGATAATACGAGTACCAACAAACTAAAAATCATTAAAATCGGTTTAGCTGTTCTTGACTTATAAATGGTATGGACTTATAATGGTATATAGATAGATTTAAAACCTTGTGGTCTACATTTTTTTTATTGAGAATAGTATTTTTATCATATATCTTAAAGTATTCGAATAAAGTTGCTTTTTGTATTCATCTGTGTATTTTGTATTTTTCTGATATAGGTCAGCGTCAAAAACTGTTTATTTAGGAAAAGTTACAATCCTCTTAGTTTGTATTTTCAGAATTTTCGACAGCGCCGCCATCTTTAAACCGTAACGACGACTTCATAAAACTCTATGGTAACGGTCTATGGTACCTAGGCTGGAGTCGTCTTATCAGCTTTATAATAGTCGTATAATGGTCACTGGGCCTATTATACCCCTGGCGTAATGGTTTCATTAAGAATGGTTGTAGGCAAGTGTTTCGAATGACCTTTTTTATATATAACTTTTGTATACAAAGAGATATGACATTGTGAGTAAAAAAGTACATCTTATCTAGAATATGGCTTAAGAATGTCAACTTATCTACATTAGATATATTGAATGTAAATAAAAAACAAGATATTTATTTTATGGACCTAATAAGTTTTCTTGAAAATGTAAAACAATATACGACCTGGTAAAGGTAGGAGGAAGCATTAAGAATGACATGTATGAAGGAGACCTACACCATCTTTACACTCAGTATTGGGAAGAGAGTTAATTTCCATAATTAAATTGGAGTGTTAAGTTCCTGGCTGTCACGACTATTGCTAAGCGGGAAACCTTTTAGACATTTTCCATTTTGATAAATTTGACATACCAAGAAGAAAAAATCTCGAGGGTCGACCGTGTCTTGGCAAACGTAGCGTCAGACGCCCCTAGGAAAATGACTGGCAGATCGATGAAAAAAGCGGGAGATCGTGTTTTTTTTTCGCTCTTTGACGTAACGTAATGGCTGGACCTAAGCCTCCCTTACGTCCAGCAGTCTACTTCAATAGGCTGATGATGATGAAGAAAAAAGGAATTAACATCCTTGGGTTATGCGGTACCTACTAATGTATTTTACCAGAGCCGTCTCCCAATACACCCAGACCCAAAACAATTTAGAGAAAATCCTTTTCTGAATTGAACTTAGCTTTCTACGTTCTTTTTGTTCATTAGTTAGGTATTTTTAAATTATTATATTCTTTTATGAAGAAACAAAATGACAAATGTAATCCGTATTACCAATATGAGTGAGTACTAGGTAAATAGTGCCGTCAAAGCGGAGTGAAGCGAGCGAGCAATCGTGTTTAATTACGCTTTTAACCGGCTTCGGTTCACACTCGTTCGATTCGGAAGTATTTTAATCGACTTTGTGTTCAATCCAATACCTCGCTATTTTCATTTGTCGCCACAGTCAATCTCGGGCGGAAAATTTGACAGAAATGCGTTTGTATTACATATAATAGGTTTTGCTTTAACATCTTAATCTAAATCTAAATCTTAAAGAAAGGTTGTCTACATTGTTGCCATGGGAACCAAGCCTCTTTGAATCATGGCTGAGTAGCCATTCTGGGTGTGTACCCAGAACATGTAGGTTTGTTGACGCTGAGGTAACAGGTATTTAAAATCTCATAAATGTAGACAACCTTTCTTTGAGTTCCTCTACTCTATTAAGTACTTAAGATGGTAAAGAAAAACCTATTATATAAAGACAGGGGTGTCTAAGGGTTAGTGTGGTTTTAGGAAGCTTGATTTTACCGTTTAATTTCCCTATACAATGTGCCTAAAATATCTTTTCACTTATTCGTATTTCATTTTATCCCGTTTCTTGAAGACAAATAGGCAAAAATGCCAAGAAAATTGCGAGGGAGGTTTGTGTCAAAGGAAAAAATAAATATTGCTTTATAAATTCGTTATAAGGAGCCTTGAGAAAGCGGTGTGATATGAATATCGTAATATTACGTTTATATCCAAGAATGACGTGTCTCTAAGGCGAGTAGCTTTTGGGTTACTTCGGGGAAGTGTAATAAATAAATTATAAATAGGTATACGCCAGACAACACACACGTCATGGTCTCGAAGTAAGGAATGGTAAAGTAAATCTTAGTTCTTGTATAAGTTCAACATTGAAAATAATGTAAAGTTCCAACAACAGATGGCGTTGTCTTATGTTTGACTCGCACAATGTAAGTTTTTTTAGGATTATATAATAATAGGTAAGACGATAAGGATTAAAACTCACTTGAAAATACTTAGTTCAGTACTATTGTGGTTTTATTGGATAAAACCCATTAGATAATAGAATTAGATACTTAGAATAACCCATTAGATAAACATTTCCGGAACTAAATAAACACTGTAAAAAAGAATAAACAGATTGACAGATCATAGATTCTTCTTTGCACTAAAACGTCTTAAATGGTGAACGCATACCTATACGCGGCGAACGTGCCGTGTTTTTAATTTTTTCTATGAAATCATACAAAACCTTGCTCATCTATCCCCACCGAATTGGTCGCTTTCCCGGTCCCGGGGTCTAGGGGTCGTAAATTGCCTGTAGTGATCTCTTTTGTAGCTCAAGGATAGCTTTAATATCTGCTGTTTAAGCCCTATAACAATATTCCATATGACATTATACAGTGGCGTAATTTAATAAGTACCCACTTTAAAAAAGAGGTATTAAGGGACCTCAATTAGAAAAAAGTCAGACGATACATAATTATCGATTGCGATATTTATCTCATGAATGAGATTAAAATCTTAATATGTCAATCTTTAAAATACGATGGCGTGATTTGGAGACCATACCAAGGGTTGGCAGACCTTGAATTGGGACTCTTGGGGAATACCTTTACCTAACGGTAGAATAGAAAAATTCGTAGATTTACATAATAAAGGGCCGTGTTGGAACGGCCGGCCGTAAAGAATACACTTCCCCACCGTCAACAGGAGAAGTGTCGTAAGAGGTGACTTTTTAAATTTAAATTTACGTTCTTAAAGTTATTGTCCTTAAAATCATAAATATGTACTTAGCCTACTATCTCTCAACCCTATCTTAGTTACCTGTGGTTATCGTCATTGATATCACAGCGTCAGCAGCGTCTTCGTGCGAAATCTTATAAAAAACTGCGCTTGCCAACCCGCCTGGCAAGCGTGGCGAGTATTGGCAATCCCCCCCGATGATAAGTCATTGGGCTTTGTTCAGCAGTGGACGTCCTATGGCTCACATAATGATGATGATGATGATAAAATAAAAATAATAAATTGCTTCCACAAACACTAATTATCTAGCCCCAAACTAAGCAGAGCTTGTACTATGGCGACTAGATAACGGGTAAACATTAAACAACGTTATGACTTGACTGACTGACTTAGGTATAAATGCCAGCAAAATAATAATAATAATAAGATACTTTCCGTAAAATCATTATTTTGTAAGTGTTTCCTCCAAAACTGTTAACACATCTCTTATATAACTTAACAAAGAATCCAAACACGCCGACCTTCAAAGGAACTTAAGACCCCTTGCGATATAACAACGTTCTCTCTCCGGCCTGAAATACAAAAAGGTTACTTCCTAGGTCGTTATTTAAGCTACATAAGGGTGCTACTAAAGGGTTTTGCAACGCGACAAAAGGAAGCTGAGTGAAAGAGTCAAATAAACTGTTGTCTTTGTTGATTTTTTCGCTTTCGCAGATTTAAACGTCCCCCACGTTATTATGCTATCTTTGACTTGAAATACTTATAGGTACGCGTTTTTTTTTTTTTTTTAAAAAACGGTATTGTTTGATATTGAAAATCTTGTTAACGGTTTCTAAATTATCATTATTATCATCATTTACTTGTGTTGCTCCCAGGTTGTCTGGGGTCGGCGCTGTATGTTTTTTTCCATGCAATCCAGTCACATATTATCACTTACACTGTTTATCTATCTCTTCTTAGTTCATATTATATCTTTCTATCAATTAACTCCAGAACCTACCACTTTCCTCGTTACGAGCACCTAAACAAATAATAAATATAGGTAGGCGTCATATACTGGCGGACATTGTCCGAGAGGTAAACCTCGAAAACTCGTCCGAGAGGTAAAAATAGAAATATCTTTATTTTGCTTTAAATGTGGTACATATACAGATGGCAATATAAATGGTGGTTTCTCACATCACCACACTGGCATGCAAAAACGTTTTAAAAATATCGTTAAGAATTGAATTAATTATGACAATGTTAACAATAATGAAATAGAATAAGTCTTGTCAACAGTAAATACACTGGATATTACACGATTCATTAAATTATAAACATACAATAAATAAAATAATACAATAATATAAGTTAGCAGAGTGGTCAATTAAATGTCAAAATATTCGTCAAGAGAGTAGAAACAACTACTATGGTAGACCTCGAAAACGATGGCGAGATGACTTTAGTCAATTTTCTTAAAGATTGGCAAGTCCTAACCACTGACAGGGATAAGTGGAGAGGTTTGACCTTTGCCCAGCTGTGGGACAGAAATAACTAGATAAAAAAATACATAAATTATCATGGTCTAGAATTAAGGAATGATCGTCCTTAAGTTATGAGACAAGACAATGAATTTGCTACAAGTGTCTCCTAGCGACCCAAAGTTTGATGACATAGCCCAAAGGGTTAGCAAGCTAAAGTGGCAGTAGGCGGTATCGGACCGAAGGGGCAGCAAGGTACTAGAATGAACGCCACCTACCGGCAAGCGCAGCGTAGGACGTCCATCCACAAGGTGGACAGACGACCTGGTAAAGGTTGCAGGAAGCTGTCGGTGCGGCTCGCTTCCAACCGTACAATCTGTAAGTCATTGGGGGAGGCCTAAGTTCAGCAATGGACTTCCTATGGCTGAAATGATGATGAAACCGTTTGCATTCAAGGAGAATCGTGCACCACTACGTCAATTGGGTTGTCGAAGTCACGCGTTCTATGTCACATAGGAAGAACCTGATTCATGCTTCGTTTTTAGTTTCTCCTTCGTTATTTCACATTTTTTGTGTTGTCAAAAACATGTACCAGTTCTTTTTTATCCATTGAAATCTATTCCGGCTTTACACTGTCGAGCCGAACATGGATGTGCTGTCACAATGTTGCTCGAATAACTTCTGTCTATGCCAGTCACTGTATTTTTTACCCTCAGTTTGTTAAAATGCTTGGATTTCATAAAGCAACTCTACTATGAATGTCGCTCCCAATACATTGATTCTTGTTTGACTAGATTTAGCAAACTGGATTATTTTTCAATAGGAGCGTTGCAAGTGTTACGAAATTAATCTGACGATGAGGCCATTCGCGAACCAACTGTATCACGAGCTGATAGCACTTTAAACTGAATTATCTGACGCTATTCTATGAAGAAATACGTATATCTATGATCTAGATGATATAAGACTGGGTGTGATAAAACGTCTTTATGTTTCGACAAAGTTAAAGGTTGCTTTCAGTATTATTACCTTAAGGCGAGGATAGCTGCAGTAAGCTGTAAATTTTTAATCAACAGTTTAATCGCGCATTCGTGAAGATAGTTGTCTTACAAATGATTTCAAGTGTTTTTTTTATAATAAAAGGAAGATTTAAAGTATTATATTATATTCTCATAGCGGAACTGATAACTTATATTTAAAATTACACTTATGATCATTGTTCTAATTGATATTGAAACTGGATTCCGCATCTAATAACGGCTAACAGTTTCTTGATCATTATTGAATTCTAACTGCCAATTTTAGTTACATCAATAATTTTTATATTACACAATTGGATATATAAAAGACAGAAAGGACAGTAACTGTTCTTTGACTGTTATATAATACAGAGGTATAGAACCTCCGTTGCGCAAGTCCGACTCACACTTGGCCACAGGGTTATAAACCCTTCCTACATTTCAAAATTAAAGCAAATCTGACGAGATGTAATCTTTTTGACTTCGCGATTTGACAAAAGTTGTTCTAAAACAGTTGTGGCCCCTTGCCTTAAGGTTTTTTTAAATCGTGTACCGAAGCCTCAATCTTGATAACTTACTGCTTAAAACGCTTGTGAAAGTTTCCCTTGAGTTTCTATTGTTCAAAAGTTTTCTTTTAACTTTCAATGGTTTCTGGTTGCTTAATATGAAATAATTTGTGTTACTACACCTCATTTAGCATAGCAATCTTCTTAAATGTTTTTACTTCATTTATGAAGTAGCAATTGGCGGGCAACGCTTGAACAGACTATAAAATACTCTAGCTCAGACAACTCTAATTAATTTTCTGAGAAAGCTCAAGAACTCGCTTTGTTTGAAGTCGTAATTTTGAATCGACTTCTTTGATTAATACTTATTGGGTATCTTACTAATATTATAAATGCAAAAGTTTGGATCGATGTTTGTTACAAATCACGCCAGAACGGCTAAACGGATCTATTTATTTATTTTTATTTAAAAACTTTATTTCACAAAACTTTAAAAAGTGTACAATAGGTGGACTTAATGCTAAAAGCATTCTCTGCCAGCCAACCTTAGGGTCATGCAGAAAAACAAGTAATGGGTGCGGTAAAGGTCCGATATAAGAATTACCTTACATTAACAAATTACGTGGTAAGCTTAATATGATACAAATAATTACCTATATAAATAAAATCAATGCACAATTTAAATACATATACTACTTATATAATGACCAAATAAACGTACGTACTATAAATAAATAAATAAATATTGCAATTATGTATTGAAATATTTATGGAGTTTATTTTTAAAAGATCTAGATGAAATTTGACACAGAAATTGATTATAGCCTTGAATGGAGGATAGGTTACTTTTATTTTGCAACAATTTATGGTTCCCGAGGTATGCAAGATAACGTACCGTTACATGTCGCTGTTCAGTTGGCAAACATATTTGAATGTGAAAAAATATTTAGCGCTGTTGCCCTCGTCTTTGTTCACGTGGTCTTTAGTTTAGACCATCGAGTACATACCCTATAGAGCAGCAATACAAACCCTCTTTCTTCGAAACTAGTACGTGATTAGGGTTGATGATGTATTCTGTGAACCGCATTAAGATTTTCACACAAAAATAGAAAAAAAAAATTGGGGGTCCCCATACTTAGAATTGAAACTCAAAAAAATTTTTTCATCAAACCCATACGTGTGGAGTATCTATGGATAGGTCTTCAAAAATGATATTGAGGTTTCTAATATCATTTTTTTCTAAACTGAATAGTTTGCGCGAGAGACACTTCCAAAGTGGTAAAATGTGTCCCCCCCTGTAACTTCTAAAATAAGAGAATGATAACTACGGAACCTTTCATTTAGTATGAAATGACAACTCCTGTCAACGCTCGCCCATACAAAAACAGCACAGATACAGATTAAAAAATGGCGAAAAATTTTGACGAAAAAATCATATGACATTTCTACTCTATAGGGTATGTGCCCCATGGTTTAGACTTACTCTGGATTTGTAAAGCCCATGCGAGCAAAGTCAAAGGCATCAGCTCGTAGGACATAATAATGTTTTATAAAAGATACCTTGGTTGCACACTGTCTGCTTTCACGGGCCATGGCTTAGTGAGGTGTTATCTTATTCCTGGACATCGTAGGCGTAATTATCTTACCTCTAGCCTCTAACCAGTGGCACTGCTTCTTGTTTCATTACTTGTTTTTTTAGAGTTCCGTATTTCAAAAGGTAAAAACGAACCCTTATAAGATCACTTCTATGTCTGTCTATCAAGACATTTTACCAGGAACGCGGTAAGGTATTTAGTACAAACATTGAAATGGTATCCAAATCCTTCCCCATACCGTATTATCATCATCATATCAGCCACAGGGCTTCCATTGCTGAACATATGTCCAAATGACTTCCAGATTTGCCGGTTGGAACTGCGGTCTGCATCCAGCGTCCTGCAATTGACCTTTACCGTATGTTGCATGAGAACATATAATTTAATGTTGGTTCCATAGTTAAACTTGTTGTATATATGTATAGTAGTCATCTAATACTAAAAAGTTGGTCAATAAAATATTTGCATTACTGTCAGTAAATAAGTCCGAGACGTATTTTTGAATTATGCGAATTTCAATCCGAATACGAAATCGCAAGATTCGCAAGCGAATTCCTAAATCACTATTTTTGAAAATTCAATCCGTGAATTCTGCAACGAGTGGTTCTACCCACTCGTTTTTCGTTTTAATCGTAAGTACGGAAGAATGACATTGACAAGTGACCATATGTTTGACAGAAATTATTTTTTATTTACGTTCCGTTTTAAGCGATTAACTACCGGTTTTTAAAATCTGAGTTTTTGCATTTCGTTTCATAATATTTTCTACGTAAAACGAAAATAGGTAGTTATAAGATTTCAATTTAATAGCAACACTTTTTCGAGTGACTCAAAAATGCGTAAAATCGTGAGCAATAGAAATGAATTTCGTACACAAATTGTTTTCGTGTTCGAATTCGAGATTCATTTCTAATGCTTCAAAAATACGTCTCCTGTAAAGTTGCAACTCTATACAACCCTTTACACCCACACACAAATGAGTAAATATTGTAGATGTAAACGTAAGCCGATCAAGTACAAAGTAAGCAGTATGCTTTGTGCGACCTTTGCCTGCATTTCGCTTTAAAAACTTCACTCCATACTCGTGTCAGAAAGGTCAAGTGAAACGGAACGTACCGGCTGGTGATAGCTCGCTCTATTGTACAGCCACATGCAAGACAGAACTTTATCGAAGCAAATTATCTGAGAACACTGCGGCTGTTACTTGATAATGTCGGGTGATGCAATGTGACATAGTTCTATCTATATAGGTATGTATTGTTCGTTGTAATGGCATTTGCTTGCACTATGTTTCACTAGCAGTTCCCCGCGGCTCCATCTGCTTTGAATTTATTACACTTCGGGAAATTGAAATATATATTACTACCAGTGCTCGCGGCTTCGCTCGCATGAAATACAGTCTGCCACACCCTATTTTCTCGCTTAGGAGGTGGATTTTTTTTCTGTCTATGTCTTTTCCAAGGATTTAAGCTTTTTCCGTACAAAATTTCATCAAAACCGGTTCAGGTTTCTCGACAAAAAGTGTCCTATGTCCTTTTCCAAGGTCCCATCTAAAAAATTTATTAAAATTGGTTTAGACGTGAAAATGTAACAGACAGAGTTACTTTCGCATTTTAAATATTAATATGGAATTTTATTGCCTTAAATATACTTTAAATACTTATTGTTAAATTTCTAATATCCGAATACTTTTCCTTTAAGTTTGTCATTACAATTTTTTGCCTGTCAATAAAATCAATTTGATTCAAGTGGCGACCACGAACTGGAAGACGCAGCATGGGCAGGCCTCCCACCCGGTGGACCGACGACTTAGTTAAGGTTGCGGGAAGCCGCTGGATGCAACCATCCGCTCGCTGTGGCTTGAGTCTAATAATGATAATGCATAAATAAATACTTTTCAGTATGCAATTTTTTAATACATTAAAGTACCTAATTGAAATTGCAATTAAAACAATGGACATTAACACATTAACTTACAATTACTACTTAACATTAACAGGCTACCAAGCGGTCGCATAAGACTCGGACCGCTTAACAGTAACATTTCTAACAGGGTTACGAGATTACATTCCAAGATAGTGCAAAATTTTCAGGAGGGAATCGATCTACGTAAAAAACATTTATATATTTTTTTGCATTTTAATTATTACTATTTAAAAATGGAATTCGTAGATAATTTACGTTTTATCAATTAAATTGTACCGTATGTGCACTGCATAAGGTTCTTAAAAGCGAGATGTCAGCGTACGCTTCTGATAACTGATAAATGAACGCGCACCTCGCGTTTTCTTTTTTCGAAAATTTTTAGGTTTTTTTTCCCCGAAAAATAAGAATATTAATGTTCATTACGATAAAGTCGATTTTTTAATATTGTTGCCTGACTTTATTTCTAAAATACATGGCTATATTGTGTCGTTATGCTGGGCTGTACCAAATAAAACCTGTTATTATTTTTACATGTTTCTGAAAATGTTTTTATTATTTGTTACTTAGTTATACTGAAAATTTGTTGTCTGATTTCATCGTTATATAGCGAGGATGCTCAACATAAATTAGTCTTAAGTGAAAGTTAAAATGGCTGCTCGTTTGGGAGGGAACTTTAAATTGTGCAGATGAAGTTTTGACGTCCAAATTGCTAGTATGTTGGAGAGTAGTTAGTAAATTATTTGCAACGCCCGCATTAGGGGTTTAATACTTTTATTAGACTTGCAACCTGTTCCATTATATTTTCGTGGCACATAAAATGCATACCTATTAAAAAAATATGTATACTTCACAAAAATGACTACTGTAATATTATTAATAGTACTGTGAGTTTGTTGTTTAATTACTCGTCAATGGCTGCACGGATTTTGATGAAAACTGTCTTGGTTTAATTTGAATTAAAACATAGGTTACGTCTTCATCCTTCACGATTCTCTATGATCAGATCATCACGATAGCATACAATTATTGTATTGCTATCCGAAATAATCCGAATGTAACAAAATTTGTAAGATTTAAAAAAATATATAGTTTGACAAACCAACATCTGTTTACACTGTTAATATAATTATACATTAAGCAATATTAGTTACGAAATACAACAAGTAAGTATGTAATAAAAAGTTATTTATGTATAATGACCTGTCTTACTTCTTAAAACTAAATTTTACTACTTTTTAAAATACTAAGTCTAGTTTTTGCCCGCGACTTTGTCTTCGTACACTACACAGGAACACAGAAATAAGATCAATATTTACCTATGAGTAAAGCTAAATCAATATCTTTAAGTATGCTAAATTCCATCTTACTCCATTCAGCCGTTAAAGCGTGATTTTGAGTAAACAACACCCAAGATTTTAGATCAAAATATCTTTTATGGATAATTTAACAATTGGTTTGCAGAACTTTCAATCGCTATAATTGAATATTTGTACAATAAACCAACTAATTGAGCATTTATCCACACCGAAATAGCAATATCAAGAGCTATTTATAGCAAAGCAATAGTTTCGGTAAAACTCTGGGGCCTTCGATAAAAGCTGGCTAAACAAACAAACGGATCGCATGTATTATGCATGAGCCGCGGTTTCCAAGTAAATACATACATCAAACAGGCCATCCTGTTTCGATTTTCCACTTCAGGGCACATTGGAAAGGATCATGATAGAGGACGCTTTAAAGGGGTTCTGTGGTTCTAAGGATGACATAATCAGCTTAGGTCAAGCTGTTGCTAGACGTATGATTCCTGGACCTCAGACACGGGATAGCTCCGTGTCTAATGTCCGACCGGACCGGACCAGAGCACTCCTTGCCGACGGCGCCACTTGCAGGAGAATAGGGGAGTCACTCCTTTCCCCTAAATACCGCTTGTTCGGGCAATTCATATGTTTTTATAAGTGGGTAGTTGCAACATCGGCGACCTGCGATCCGCCCGAAAAGAAGAGGGTAGTTTTCGGCAGCTCTGCATAGTCAGTCATGACTGTGCGTCTTTCTGTTCAAATCGGGCTCCCATACGGCGCGGACGCATCAGTGTCGTCTGATTATTACGGCGGTATTTTTGGAGTGTGTTCGGGCTCCTTATAGATTGTTTTCTTATTTGTTACGGTGTATTTGTGAACTTTCGATTACTATTAACACACTGAAGAAACTGAGATTCCTCCTTGGACGTTGACCGACCACGCCCTCGGCACGTGGTGGCGGTTCCTCTTCACATGGTGATGCGGTCTTCGGATCTGGTCAAGGTGAACGGCTTCCCTTATCATTTCATGTGAATTGCCTGACAGAATTTACCTGCCCTAGCACGAAGCGCCAGGTCTCCCAACAACCTTTGAGGCTTCAATTGCCTAAATACCGCTGTTGCAGTAACGAGCCGCAGCTGAAGTGGAACTATGGAGTATGCCGGTGGCTACAGCTTACGATAAAACCTTTGGTTCCACATCTTAAAACCGGGAGACTTCAAAGTCCTTCAAAACAACTTTTTCTTCTATTGTTATTTTATTTGAATTATATTTTATTGGTGTTTGACGATTTTAAGAATATAATTAATGTCCAAAAGCACCAAGAAAGGCTGGCTTGACGTCGTGAGGGCTGACATGCGTGCCAATGATCTCACAACTAGAGATGGTCAAGACCGCGCGAAGTGGAGGAGTAAATTAAGGAAAGCGGACCCTGGGCTCCAAAGCAATAGCTTTGGACGCAACCGCGATTGACCGTATAGATGAAGAAAAGAAGAGAATTAATGTCCCAAACAAACAAAGAAAAAATATGAGTTTTTAGTCCACTCAGTGAATTTATTTAATCTAATCGTGTCGGCTCAGCTCTCCTAAAACTTCGTCCAGTCTGAGAAATCTATAGATGAAGAATTTTACTGTAGTCTGTTATAAAATTATAGCGTTCGGGATGAGTTGTCTACGCCATAGCCAATCCCTGACATTTCATTACAACTAGCCCACGTCAGTTATTCCTCTCCCAATGGGCGCCCTAAGCCCGATCTTCGGCTTTCTTTTCCATCCGTTTCCAGAAGCTATATTTCTCCGAAACTAGTTAGTGTCTGATTTTAGGGTTCCGTAGCCAAATGGCAAAAAACGGAACCCTTATGGATTCGACATGTCTGTCTGTCTGTCTGTCCGTCCGAATGTCACAGCCACTTTATCCCAAAACTATAAGAACTATACTGTTGAAACTTGGTAAGTAGATGTAAGTATTCTGTCAACCGTATTAAGATTTTTTGCACAAAAATAGAAATAAAAATAAAAAATTTTGGGGGTTTCACATACTTAAAACTGAAACACAAAAAAAATTTTTTCATCAATATACGTGTGAGGTATAAAAATGATATTGAGGTATCTAATATAATTTTTTTCTAAACTGAATAGTTTGCGCCAGAGACACCTCCAAAGTGGTACAATGTGTGTCCCCCCTGTAACTTGTAAAATATGAGAATGATAAAACTAAAAAAACTATATGATGTACATTACCATGCAAAATTTTACCGAAAATTGGATTGAACAAGATTGAGTAAGTAGTTTTTTTAATACGTCATAAATCGTAAACCGCAATTTACTTTTCGTAATGTTATGGATTTCATTTTGCAATAAAAATACCATAACTATGACTCGATTGTCGTAATGGGAACTTTTACTTACATAGGTACCTACAGGTTTGTACGGAACCCTCGGTGCGCGAGTCCGACACGCACTTGGCCGGTTTTTTTTACACTTACATTTAGTATGAAATGACAAGTCCTGTCAACTCCCATACTAAAACAGTACAGATACAGATAAAAAAATGGCGGAAAATTTTGTCGAACAGAATAAATGACATTTCTACTATACAGGTAGGTATAGCTCCATGTATGCGCTATACCAAAAATTATACAAAAACTGAATTGTTTTTAATATACAGACTGAAAATAAGTGTACGATTAATGGTAAGATTAACTACTCTTAGTCTAGTCAGATGATCACGGGTAAAAATAGCCTAGGACTTTCACTTAAACCAACTCTACATGAGACGCTTTGGCGTTTTTTTCCGCTATCTCATCATCGTGTCAAGTATTACAGAGAGCCTCTCGAGTTAAGTGAACGGAGAAAGCATAGAGGTTTTATCAGATATAGAATTTTGTTTTTATTTTTCAATAAATATGGTAACAATGCAGCTAAGTCTTACAGCTAGCTAAGTTTACCAAAGTATGAAATTTTTGGGGTTGAAAAAAAATACGACAAGAAAACCACTTTTTTAAATTACTTAAAACATGTTTTTTCTATTTAATTTTCATTTAAACTTTATTTATTTATTTTAGGAAAACCAGGGTTTACAAATTGGTAGGAAACAGTATATGACATTTCTAAACCACTTCGCAGTTTTCGCAGGTCTTCGCAGGAAAAAACTTAAAATATAAAACTTACAAAATTGTACAATAGGTGCCTTAATGCAAAAAGCATTTTCTGCCAGCCAATCAAAAAAATTTTACTGTAACATATATAATATGCACAATAAAATGTATAAAGTCAAAACAGTTAGGGAATAAAGGTTCTCGAGTGGCGACCATTAACTGGAAAACGTGGTGTGGGCAGGTCCGGTAGACTGACGATCTAGGAAAGGTTGCGAGAAGTTGGTGAATGCAAACGGCCCACAGCTGTTCAAGGTAGCGTTCTATGGGAAAGGGTACTAATCTAGCATTATACTTCTATGAGCTGATGATAGTAATGATGAAAATATAATGTCAGACATATCTTTGTCTTTTTTATCAACCGACTTCAAAAAAGGAGGTTCTCAATTCGACTGTGTTTTTTTTTTTTTTTGTTACGCGATTACTTCGCCAATTATGAATCGATTTTAATGATATTTTGGTTTGGTAGATCATACTTCAGAGGTAGTCCCATATAAATTTTATCGAAATTGATTTAGAACTTTTTGAGAAAATCAACAAATATATACCCAGTTAATTTTTTGGTTGTGGTTCTTGTTACCTATCTTCGACAAATATGAGCCGATTTGGATGATTTTGGTTTTATTGAATAGCTTATACTTCAAAGATGCTATGATAAAAGTTTGCAAAATAAAAACCACCCCTAAAGGTAGGAAAATAGGGGATGAAATCGGTGTTCAGCAGTTAGATTAGGATTTATCACTAAAAATAGATGAAATAAGTAAATTTTATTAAAAAAATAAAACTGACTTCAAAACACTAAAATGCTAAAAATAATCTTAACAGTTAAGTACCTAATCAGTTACTTTTGGAGTCGGTGCCGTGTTTGAACCGACTCTTGATTATTTTTAGCATTTTAGTGTTTTGAAGTAGGTTTTATTTTTTAATAAAATTTACTTATTACTTTATTTGTTAACTTTCTAGGGGTGATATTCTTCTGCCTAAATATCTGTCTACGAAATATGTCCGACATCGAAATCACGCAATAAAAAAGTTAGAACAACTAACATATATAATAGTGTTACTTCTTGACAGTATCGTTTCTGCTTGTTAATAGTATCCTTACTAAAGCGCGAAATGAAAAAAGAATTTTGTAGAAATGATCTACACTTATTTCGTTTGCTTTTGAGACTTGACTTCTAAATATAGCTCCGCCCACGCCTCGAGGTGCTTCTAATAATGTTAATTATCTCTTAATGCAACGTAATAAGAACACTTATTGAATTTTCCTGTTAAGAACCAATTTGGGAAGAATGTGATATTCTCTTATAAGATTAAGGTTTATTTTAGGCTAAAATAATGTCAATCTTTTGCCTAAAATGTGCAGCTTTAAATGTACTTCCTGTACTTTGTTACTTGTAGTTTGTTTAACATAGCGTGTTGAAACGAAATATAAACAAATAAATAAAGAGGGCTTAAAGGGCAATGCCAAAATACGGTTTGCTATGCGAACCCCCACACTCGGCCGGGTCGCGGCAACCGCTAGTGGGGCGGACCTAGGCAAGCCTTACCTTCCAACCTTCAGCGTTCGCCAAAACTGTCAGGCGAAGCTAGATAAGGCTGCAAGCGACAGGTCTGTACGAAAAAAAAATTACTTTCGTTCCGTTAGGGGGACCAGATTATTTTGGATCATTGCTACACATCCAGTGTAATCTGAATATATATCGCAGCCGACTGGTTAAAATAGCCGTTTAATTTCACGGCTAACCAATTCATTGAACAACGCCATTCAACCACTAGCCTAGTTTTATAGTTGAGTCATTATGACATATAAAACCTTATAACAACACGGCTGACCGAAGAGCTGCTGCTGTTTCATTTTGTTTTCAAGATGGTGGAAAAGGCATGTGTTTTTTTATTGTTGTGGGTTATTTTGTGGTGAAAAAAATAACCAAAATAAGTTTCAAATGTTATTTAGAAGCACAAATAATGGACTTACCTGCCAGCGTTTCAAGTGAATTAAAAAATTGCTGAGTGTCGTCTAGTTGTACTGTGTACTGTTGAACTTTGTGTTCAGCAATTCGGCAGTTTGACATTTAGGCGTGTCGTTGAATGACGTTGTTCAATGAAAGTGCTAGCCGTGCTAACCCGTTAACATCCAAGCGGTCTCATGAGACCGCATAACAATGGAATTTCTTTTATGTCTCGTTTCCGTATGCTTGATCAGACAGCGTTTGTAACCAGTTGGCTGCGACATATACAAAAAGTAGGTTATCCCTCACCATCGAGCAAGTGATATTATTTGGACCATCGACATTCTAAAATAGATTATTAATTAAAATTACTGAAGGGTGAAATGCAATCAAACAGTTTAGTAATTCGATATTGTTGCATCTGCATTAATTACAGACAATTAAGCCTTATAGATGTCACAGTCAAAACTCCTACGTGAAAACTATTTATAGACCACGGTCGGTTTGGTTAGCCTCTAGGTAACGTTATATTAAAACAACATGAAATATGATCACACCATTGGATCACGCTTCACATCGCTTGAATCACCAAGCGATGCGAAGCGTGAAGCGCGAAGCGAAGTGAGCGGTGCTGCTGCAGCAACCGGCGAAGCACCATGGCCGAACTTTTCTTAATAAAGAGTTACGACTGATAACATCAGCCATAGTAAGTAAAGTAGTTTTGACCTGTAATGAGTTTTGATTGTAACATAGACACTATGCAATTATTTTGTCATACAGTGCCAATATGTCTAAATATTCAGTTCAGTCGACTTCATTACCCACTAAACCTCGCCTTTTTAACTTCTATCTTACCTCTTTAAATAGTAGGTACTTATATTTTGGAGGAAATTAATTTATTAAAGCTAATAAAATAAGTTTTCTACACTATATTAACATCCCTATTAAAAAAAGCTAAAAACTAAGCGCACAAAAAGAGTGTATTTTATGCTAGATGTTTGGGGCCTCTATTTATCTTAGTTATCTGTACTGTAAAGGTACCTAGGCATAATTATAGTGTATTCAATAGTACACAGCGAGCTGAAAGCCATTAGTGTGGCTGCCTTTGTAGTGAACATTTGAATTACGATTCAAGTACAGCGGTGCGCGAAAGTGCTTAAAATAAAATAGTTTGGTTTAGAAAATATGAAAGTTGCTGAAAATAGTTGAAAGATGACGACATTTAAATAACTTAGTATATACTTATTAAGGCTTAGCCATATTATAGAATATAGTTGAGCTCAATGCCATTGCATGTTGAAAAAACTGGGTTGAAACGAGTTAAATATTTTTTTGAACGTCCATACTGAATACAGGTTGTTTGGCAAACTTGTTCAATTTAATGGCCAGGCCTAGAACCATTATATCCTGAAACATGACTGACACGTTGGATTTGTTACAAGATTATTTCTACATCTTGCAATAAGTTTTATTAGTCGGTTTGTGGATGCCAGAGATTCCATAAAAAATAATAAAATAAATAAATATTGGACTTACTTATCCTATGATAAGTAGCTAAAGCACTTGTCTTACAGAAATCAGAAACAACGACGGTACCACAACACCCAGACTCGAGACAATATAGAAAAGTTACTTTTCTACATTGACCCGACCGGGAATCGAACCCGGGACCTCAGAGATAGCGACACCAAGTCCGGTATGCTCGCCTCTCGGCTACGGAGGTCGTCAAATTATAATAAAATAACTCCATAATTCAACCAGACTTATTGTATTTATTATTATTCCATAAGTTCCTACATTTCCTATTGTAACGTCAATTGGCATCAACTGTACAGCCAAACTCAGCTAAAGTTATGCCCGCAATTAATTTGCTATCGCCAAAATGATTTTGTAAGCACAAGCAAGGGTTAAGATCGATAGTTACTGTTCAAGTTTCTCTATCGGTCCAAGTCGAAGCAATTTGCAACTGCTGAGCTAATCTGTATTAATTTCTCATTGGAATAAGTAGGATTAGTGCATGGAACTCAGACTACAGTTAGAGAAGAATGAGTAGGGGTCTCTCTATCAAATTGGATGGCGATCATGTCAAACAGATATTTTACTGTTACAATATTACCAGAATATAGACAGTCCACCTGCCTGCCAAAATCGCACCACGTCATGTCATCTTTTGAGACATGATTAAATGACAACGGTAGGTGTTGGCTGCTGCTGGGATGACAAAAAACAAACAAACAGCGATCCTTCGTCATCCTGCTAATAGTGGCCGGATGGAACATTTACTGCGTATACTACTACGTAGTAGCAGAAGTCCAGTCCACCCGCTAAGAAGTCTTAAATGACCTGCTGTGTTCCCATAATAACAGGTTGCAATGCATCACTTTCGCAAAAGTAAATGAAGTGCCTGTACGTTTTAAGTCATTTAAGACATCTACTGCGGCATTATGCTTGCATTGGTTAGTAAAGGCCAATCCCGGTTGGAGGGCAGAATTGATAGTTAAAGCTCGTGATCGAATTGGGCTAAGTTCTCAATTTAGAACCCTTCGACTACGAATTAACAACCTATAAGTCACATGACACCAATGCTAAATCATATTGTGTCACGTGGTTTTGGCAATTTGGTATCAAACGGTTCTGAATCGCGGTCGCGGTACTTGAATGCAACAATTCAATACGCACGTAAACGCGCGCTCATTTTAACTGTTTTAAGTATCTGAACTTAACCTTACTTAATCTGCGTGGTGAAACGTCTTTTTAACAGAGTTTTAGTAGGTAAGTATTTTTGTTAAGTGAGTCTCCTGATAACTGTTGTTGTCCCTCTGATGGCAGGTACACGTTAAAAAAACTTATCGATTTATTAATGAACTTCCTCATTATTATATTAATTAAAAGATATAATATTAATAATATCCACTTTGATTTCAGTCGTTTACAAATTATATTATTTCTAATACTATATCAGTTTTACTATATGTTATTAAGTGAAACATAATTCTAATAATAAATAAACAAATTAAAAACTAAAACCTTCCTCTGTACTGTTTGTTTTGACTGGTGTAAAATAAAGAGTATATATCTATCTACTTACTCTAATACAAAAGCATGTCCATGGGGTATAGAGGTGAAATTGCTTGCAGCATTTCGTAGCTGAGACCATCATTGATTATTTCAGTTGCTGAGACGAAATACTCGAGAGTCTGCAATTTGACAGTTTGCCTAAGTTATAAACGTCCCAAGTGAAAAATGGACACCGATAACATAATACCAATTTAGTTATCCTAATTTCAATTTATTAGTCGTGACGCGTGTCTAATAATTAACAAAGGGTTTGCTTATAAGTTTTAATAATAAACCTGTTTTATACTTTATGCCATCCTATAGCCTGAAATTAAAAGTAATTACATTTTAAAGTGCATTAAAACTATCCACAACTGCTTGAAAGTTAATATAAAGTATTATTATTAATGTTCTGATTAATGATATTTGTGTTGAGAAATAAAAAAAAAATCAGTAATGTTCACCTGACTTAGAAACTAACTTTCTAAGTCAGGTGTAGCATTATTGAACAAAAGTTTTTACTAACACTTTCGGTCGTGATTATACTTACTTCATAGTTGCCAATTAATATGTTAATGGAGTCTTATATTTGATTAAAACGGCAAATTACATCAAATATTTATTTGTTTTTGATAAAAATCTAAGTAAATAATGTTTTATTGTAAAAAAAGCATTTTGCTTTTTATTAAATGATCAAATTTTTAATTACCTTTGTTTAACACCCTAGCTTTGCCTGGGAAAAAAGTACGTATTAGAACTTTATGACCGTCACACAGATCAAGACTTTTTACATAACGATGGTGAACCTTGAGTCAATTATATTAAGTACTAGCTGTTGCCCGCGACTTCGTTCTCGTATCAAGTATCTCTCGAGTAGGTAAGAAGTGGAATCTATTGCTAATAACTTACAATAAAACGCAGAGTCATATTCTGCGTCGTAAATCAAAACACAGTAACTACAGTTACTCAGTTCCGTCTTTACCATAAGGGCACACGGGGCCTGTGCCCAGGGCCCCCGGCCTCACGGGGGCCCCAAAACACTAAAACATGTTTGTAAACTAAGAAACAATGTTAACATTTTTTTTTATGGCGTTCGATGATCATGCCCGTCCGAGAACTGTCCGATAACTTCGCCAATGTCGGGTTCAAAGAGGCAAAGCAAAAAGGACTTTAAATTGTGCATGTTAAGGTTACTTAAAAAATATATATAAAAAATAGCATTTTCTTAACATAACCAAACTACCCTGCACCAATTAATGCAATACAAACGTCACAGTTCTTATTGTTAAAACATAGAGGGATATTTTCTGTAAATAAACATACTTGTTATAACTTTATATTGTTTATAGAAATATAGTTACAAAAATATTTTACTATGGATGAAGAAGGAAAGGAAAGAAGGAATTGCTAAAAAAAAGAAAAGATGGTCAAAGCCTAAAGTAAAGAAGGGAAAATTTAAAACTATAACTTATAACGGAGGTATGAAACTATTTTTTGGAAGTCATGAATTCATACCAACAGTAAGTATTTTATTTTTACTTTGCAATAGGGCCCCCGAATTCTTGCATGCCCCAGGGCCCCATGATATGTTAAGACGGCCCTGCAGTTACTGTGTTTTTAAACTTTTTTTGATGTTTTTTAATCTAGAGACCAAGTACTATTTGTGATTAGTATGTTCATAACAAAATGTTTAACAACTGAACTTCACCCACCTTTTCCTTAACGTCATTTGTCAAGTTACTGTGGTGTGTAAATTCATTTACGACGGCAGTATTGTAATATTCTATTGTTGGATTTCACTCTTACCATAATTCGACAACACAGTAAATAAAACCAATATACGAAAGGTTGATTCTACAGATGCCATGTTATTTAAAATGTGTATTTTTCCCTCCCACACACAAAATTCCCCCTTTTTTCGATAACAGACAAGGCTGGCTCCAAAAATAGGATAAAGAGTGATGTTTTTTCACTCTTCACTCACGGCTTTATTCGATGTCGTTTCGATATGTCATCTTAGCTTGACGCTTTTTGCTGCTGCTGGAATAAATAAAAACACCAATCTATACGACTATTCCATGATCTTCTTTCGCAGTGTGATTTTCATATTTTTTAATATTATTCAAATCAATTTATTACTACAAATAGTGTCCATTATGGCACCAGCAGAAGATTTTTAGTTTCGTGGAATGCCTCAACCTGTCATGACTATAATTTGTTTTTCTTTGGTTGTCGAATTTTGTAAACATCGAATATTGACATTTCTTTTTAACGAAAATATTCGTTTAAGGGCTGATTTTTCAATAGCCAGATATCTTTTATGTGAAGAATAAGTTTGACATATTGACAGTTTTCGTATAAAAAATGTGTCCTTTTATTCTGACAGTTCGTTGATTATAAACAACATCATTTTTGTAAAAAGACACAAGATTTTTAACAACAATTTCCAAGCAAAGATAAAGATTGTAATAAAAAGTGGGGACTTTTTTGGCACAAATGCGTTATACTATTTTTGGACTCTCATCATCATCATCATTTTATCCATAGGACGCGTCCACTGCTGAACAAAGGCCTCCCCCCAAGATTTGTCATTGGGGGGGATTGCCAATACTCGCCACGCTTGGCAGGCGGGTTGGCGAGCGCAGTTTTTTATAATATTTCGCACGCAGACGCTGCTGCCCATCTCGTACTACTGGAATTAGTCGCCTCTTACGACACGTCTCCTGTTGGCGGTGGGGATATATATTCTTTACGGCCGTCTCTACACGGCTTTTTTAAAACTTTATAACTACATTTTTTTTCGCTAATTTACATCATTGTAAGGTAGGACCAAATTACGCCTAGTTAAGGTTCAAACTAACTTTTCCTATATTGTCTTATAGGGAAAGAAAAAACACTGTGAATCGAAGGGTTCAGGTCCTTGAAGTGTTAAGATTCAATTTGCCGAAGTGTATTTATATATTTTTTAGATTAAAGGCGTAATAAGCGTATAGGCAGTATTCAAAAGACCTACCTTCAAAGAAAGAGTTTTAAAATATTTATCTATACTCGATTACACTGCGAATACACTGATCCCATTTCGTATCTCACATCATAATGTATTTACAAATCTTAAATACAGTTATAAATAACCAGTTATTCTACGAACATTTTTATTTAATATATTTATTGCATCATGTAACATTGGATGTTAATTAAAGTGTTCATTTTAGTACTATTTCCCCGAAGGCTGCCCATGCAGCCATGGAGATTTGAAATTCGGTACAGATGGCGCCATTGAAAACTGTCAAAATAATCCACTCCAACAGCGTACACCCGACCGATTTATCCTTTGTTGTTTTTTGTGTTTCTTACTTTGATAAAATACTTGTAAGATTTTGATAGGTGGTTGTTCTCGTTAATTAAACGACAAGTAGCCAAAGAGACATTTTACATTGTTTGTTAACGTTTTTTTGTAATTAGCATTAACGTTAAATTACTGTGGTGTACCTACAATACGGCAGGTGGATCAAAACCCTAACACATCTAGAACTTACTAGTAGAATATAAATACTATGGAAAAAGGTCAAAAAGTTTTTAAAAAAATGGTCTATTTTAGGCGGAACTTGGGACTTGGCAGGTTGTGTACAATCATGAATAAAAAAATCTATGATTTTTTTACGAAATAAAGATAAATCGTTACAAAAAACGGTTACGTGCACGTTAGTCAATAAACTTTTGGAACAATCACACAAATAATCTAACCCAAATTTATGCAAAGATTGTATAATATCAAATCGATAGCGGAAAAATACTCAAAAACACTATAATAAATAGCTAATTCATCATCATCATCGTCAATTCAGCCATAGGCCGCCAACTGCTGAACATAGGCCTCACCCAATGACTTCCAGATTGGCCTAATTAAAAATTTGATTTATTTAACTAATTCGGTAAAAATATATTTCAAATATTTTTTTAATATGAAGTTTAGGGCTTTAAGACTCTACTTACATATATCAAATACTAGCTTCCGCCCGTGGCTTTGCCTGTGTGTAGCTCGGTCGGTCACTTAGTCTTTATCAACGACCAAATAATGCATTATTTTAGAACAAAAATTACCATAAAAAGGTTATTAGTGAGTCAACCTAAAAAGACAGAATAAAAGATGCTATCACAGACTTTTTTAAGAACTTTTAAATGGAAATAATTCCGTCATACGTGACTTTTGCGTAACTTTAACCGTTTACGCAGCGCACGCAACTAAGCTCTCAAAAGGAATATTTTTTCCAGTTTGTGCAACATTTTTCATTGATGTGCCGCTCTATTATAGCCTATTAATCTTTCTCGAAAAATAGACTACCCCATTTTTTCAATTCGAACCAGTAGTTTCTGAGATTAGCTCGTTCAGCCAAACAAACAAAAAAAATCTTTAGCTTTATAGTACATATAAAAATAGTATAGGTATATTATACCAGACGGTTTAGTAAAAGATACAAAAAATAATATTCGGGATTCGGTTCTGAAAGGTTTTAATTGGGGAATAGTTTCTTTCTGACTGTACACTAAGCCAGGATCGAGCGTGGGCACTCTATTGATTTCAATATTGAGTTGTTTTTTTTTTTACAATAACGATATTCTTGCAATGTACAGACAAAAGCTCGTCAACGACGTCAACGTCGATATTGGTCTCTACGTGTCGTACTTAAAGTTGAAAATGACTAACGTTTTGAGTAGGCTGACCTGCCGTTGCTGTACAGTATTGTTCGAAACGTGTATCTACTTAAATAGCATAGCGGGATTGAATACAGATTTTCACGAATCTGACATGAACTAGGCTATTTTTAAACAAGAGACACAAATGACATTAATTGTTTTAAATCAAAACAAGTGAATTATTTAATCGACAAACGTTATTATTCCTTTAATGAATTTTATTGTAGGATTGCATAATAATAGTACTTAATATATTAATGGTTTGGTGTAAATTATTTACTGCAAGATTTGATAATAATAATAATGTTAAATGGTATACTCGTGATAATGTATTTAAATGATTTGATTGTACGCCCTAGTGGCAGGACACGGTTAGTTCTTAGCATGACATTTTACAAGATCCTTGTTGTATACCTGTGTTCCACAATAAAGATTTATGATTATGATTATGATTATGATTAAGTGTTTACGGAGTATAGGGTAGTTGACACTACCAATCAATTGACATACTTTTTATGAGCTGTCAAAACGTACCTCTTCCTTAGAATTTGTATGGCAATAGCGGACAGTGACGTCACTGTTTACCAAACACAACTAACTATCTGTTTATTAGTTGTAAAGCATTTAAAAATCTATTTCAAGAACCAAATTAAAATTATGACTGAACAAATTAATTAAATAAGAATTATGACTGAACAAATTAATGTTATTTAAAAAAAGAAGTGTCTCGGAATTATTTATGAATGGTGTCAACATCCCAATTGTAGTAGCAATAGGCTATTTTCCTGGGTCAAAAAAATATTAATCTATTTAGTCCGTCAGTTATATTTTAAAAAATATTGTACTCATATTTTGCCTTTTGTCAATCAAACAAAAAATTACGAAGATAAAGTAAAGTTTGGGAATGGGAGCACGTTACGTCACGCCTCGATTAAGTGTCGCAAGGCGTGACGTCACGCGGAACTTTAAAGGGTTATATCTTCATTATTTTTTGTTTGATTGAGAAAAGAAAAAATACGTGTCCAATATTATCTGTTAATCCAACTGACGGACTAATTAGATTTTTCAGGAAACTAGCCCATTGTTATGGTATTTAATTTAGGTAACGTAATCAATGGATTTACAATTATTATTACTGTATAATTATGGATAATTAAATCATCACAATCCTAGTTTATTGTAGAATAAAATAGACAATGGTTTAGGCGGTACTAGTCATCACAATAATATTATCTATCTATATATATAAAAGAAAGTCGTGTTAGTTACACCACTTATAACTCAAGAACGGCAGAACAGATTTGGGTGAAAATTGGTAGGGAGGTAGCTTAGAGCCAGGAGACGGACATAAGATACTTTTTATCCCGTTCGACAGCGTTCCCGTGTGACTTGACATGAAACGTCAGTCACTATAAAACGTGGTATAACAAAAAAGAATCAGACTTGGAATAACAAAACGCAAATGACAGCTATGTAATTGACGTATAATGACAGCTATGTAATGACGTATAGATGACAATTTGATATTTGTAAGAAATCAATATTCAAACTATTTCTATTAAATAAAAATTAACAATCTATATATATAAAAGAAAGTCGGGTTAGTTACACCATTTATAAGTCGAGAACGGCTGGACCGATTGTTATGATCTTTGATTTGTTGAATTTGTCTTCGCCCAGAATGGCCAGAATAGCAGAATAACTATAAAAATCATGTAAAAATTCACGAAAAAAAATTAAGGGGCGGTACGAAGTTCGCCGGGACAGCTAGTATATAATAAAAGAAAGTCGGGTTAGTTACAACATTTATAAGTCAAGTACGGCTGGACCGGTTTTTAATATTTTTGGTTTGTTGGATTTGTCTCCGCCCCGAATAGCAGAATAACTAATAAAAATCTAATAATACTTATAAAAAAAAGAGGCGGTACTAAGTTCGCCGGGACAGCTAGTTGTTTATAAATGTGCACCACACAAAGTAAAGTAACAACGTTCTTATCTTACAAGGTAACTAGACAATGAATGCCAGCGGCGTCTCCCAGCACTACCAGACCCGAGATAAATTAGGAAAAGTCGTTATTCAAGATCAAACCCAGGACACTTTGCCTCATATTTGTAGTACTACATTGGTGCCCAAGTATCGGTATAAATATGAAGCAAAGTGTTTACCCTTTGTGTATGTGAGTAGATGGGTGATCATTCCAACCATATTTACTGACATTTATATAAATATCAGTTATACATAAATATATTAGCTTACAAAAATAAGAATGATAAAATTAAAAATTAAAAAAATATGTAAAACTAGCTTTTGCCCTCGACTTCGTCTGCGTTGATTTTACCCGGATAAAAAGTATGAAATGTGTTAATCCAGGCCATGGTCTATCTGTAGGCCAAATTTCATCAAAATCTGTTTAGTAATTTTTGCGTTAAAGAGTAACAAACATCAATAAACACAAACTTCCGTGTATATATATTATAGTAAAGATTTGTTACATATTTATAATTCTTTGGACAAAACAAGTACGTACGGGCAAAGATTTTTCTTATGTGATCGTAAATAATCATGCTTATTAATTTATAACTCTTCGTTTTTAAATATTTTGCAAAATACGATTTGACAGAAGGCAGCGAGGGATGTCGCTCTGAAAGGGTTCCATTTGATCTGATTATCTCGGGACCACTTGTTGAGGGCGATTACACCAGCGACTAAGCCCCCGGTGAAATCTGACCTCCTCCCTCTCCCAAGAAAGGGGGTACCGTCCGATTCTACTTTCAATTTCAATGTTTAATATTTCAGATTTATTTATAACGTTTCAATCAAAACTATAAAACATGCCATACTACATATTGTTGAGATGCTTGTAGCTTAGTTTCGGTAGTATTTACCAAAGTTAAGCCACCTACGTCGTGGTTGTGAGTAGATGGGTGATCATTCCAACCACATTTACTGACATTTATGGCAAGCGTCTCCGTGCTTCGGAAGAAACGTTTAAAGTTGCTCCCGGCTAGTATCGCTTGATACTAGTCGTGAAGCCAGTCAGAGGTCTTAGGGCGTCTAGACTTTACAACACCTGACAGTAAGGTAGCACACTGGGCCCACGAGGTGAGGCCTGTGCCCTGCGGTGGGACGTATATGGGCATACTTAACTTTTTTACATATGGAAAAATAATAGAACACTCCGTGAACAAAAGAAAACACGGTGCAGGTTCAAAGGAGGGTTCCTGGTGCACAAATCCGAGTCGCACTTAACGGTTTTAGTAAAGCAATTTTTTTTTCCCGATATTCATTTAGATTCTTTCTAATCTATAAGCTGAGATTTCTTTCGATTTTTACCTTGAGTGATCGTTTAAATTATTTGTGGAATCAACCCTGAAAGTAAGGGTAGGTTTTCTACAGCCCTTTAGGTTCTACCAACACTGGCCAGTTTCAGGGAATTAATTTGCAACACAATCCATTAACGGGGACATAAAGGGGACACCGCTAACAGTAACATTAGATTTATTTCTATAATAATAAATAAAATTCGTTATTTCAGTACCACAAACAAACACTTTTGAAATAAGAGTACCTACCATCTATAAGACTTTAGTTGACGCAACTATCCTCTGCCCAAAGGTTGTCTGGAAGATATCACTTTTGGCGATAAGGCCGCCTGATTGTAAATATCGTTGGGCAATAAGGTGCCTATCCATCAACTTTTTTTATGCAGTTTAAACCTTATTTTAGCTCTAAAAATATTAATCGTATAAAGTGAAAAAAAATGAAGATAAACTAATTTATAAAAAATATGTAGAAGCTTTTATCAGAAGTAATTATAATGCTATTCGTACAGATATTCAATTCATGAGCAAAAACCTGAACCTGAAGAACCTGACCTTAAAATTTATTATCTATTGTTAAATTTTATGTTAGATAAATTTAACCAAAACAGAATATGTTGTCTACACGGTAGGACTCTTTGCCCTTCAAAACTTCGACAAACAACAAATTCTCAAATTAACATATTGCCAGGTTGGGGCATTTTTTGCAATTTCAAGGAGAAAATAGGTTTTCGGGTAAAAATTAGAATGATTGTTCGGGAAACCAGGGAATACTTTTTCCATGATTTCCGAATTTTTCCCCTAATTCAGATTCGGAATTAATTCGTAATAGAAATTTAATAAGCATACTCGTCTTAGATTTTTAAAGCCCATTCCAACTTTGAAAGGAATACATGAAAACGAATGTGATATATTTGGGAAGAAAAGTTAGATAAAAGTATCTAACCAAATCAAATCTTTTTTGTCAAAATAATATCACTATGGGGAAATTTAAGAAATCGCAACTGGCAACATTGCAGCATCCCCGAGGTCTGCCAACACCGGTCAGTGTCAGGGAATTAATTTGCGGCACAATCCATTAGCAAGGGCATTTAAGTGGGTACGTACGCGCGCTGACAGCTGGGACGTTAGCGCTTTCGGATTAATTCAGGACATACATTTCAAATGGAAAATATGATTAAAACAGAAGAACAGTTTTTAATGAGGATGAAGAAATAATTGTTGTTGGGCGCTGGGAGTTATTGGAGTCGTGAGGATGTGATGAAGTAATGGCGCAAGGAAGTTGCATGGGTTATAGATAGATAGATACTCTTTATTGTACACCATACAAAGAAATTACAATTTGTGTTTACAGAAAGATGCACAATTTAGGCGGTCTTATCGCTAAAAGCATTCTCTTCCAGACAACCTTGTATATATTTTATTTGTAAAGACACAAAACAGGATACAGTCATCACAGATACATTTTACATGAATAGAACTTAATTGCTAAACTCTAGCCCAAAACATGCGTCTATGGCTAGATTTATATATAATACGAGCTTTCGCTATCGCTATTCATAAGCTCGTAGGATCGAATCCCACTAGAGGCAGTTAAAAAATGTTTCTAAGTAAACAAATAATAATCTTGTAATAATAGTATTGAGAACCTCCGTAGCCGAGAGGCGAGCATACCGGGCTTGTTGTCGCTATCTCAAACTGTTTATTGCAATCATGTGGTGTTGTGTCTCTTCGGTTCGGTTTAATTCCCGGTCGGTCAATTAGAAAAATAACTTTTCTATATTGCAAATTTACATTAAAATTTATCGACTTCCCATAAAAAATACCAAACAGGCAATTAATTTCGTATAGCCAGACAAAAAATAGGCATATTTTTAAAAGTCATAGAACAAAAGTTGTTCACTATGATTTATAGGCTGTGTGGTTATCTTAGTTATAGGATAGGGTGTATACTGTGACGATGTCGTGTGTCGTGTTTGTGTGTTTTAGCCTTAAGCTTTGGCCACACAGCCGGCGGGGCGCGACAGATAACCAATTATTCGACCCACACCCACTTGAAGGGTTAATACGATATATTTATTTTATTCGGACAGTGAACAAGAAAATGAATGCAACGAGTTTTCTTTCTTATGTTTCCCATACTAAAACGCGACCAGCTGGCATCAGTTTGTATGGAAACGTCAATTTTATTTTGAGATTTCGATGTTGGTCCCATAGAAAAAGTTGATGTAATTTAGCCGTAGAATAACCCCTTAAAGTTTTATTTCACCTTTTCGTTACACCCTGTATATAGATATATAGATACTCTTTATTGTACACCTCACAGAGGAAACAAATCTTAGGAAAATAAATACATTAAGAATAGCACAATTTAGGCAATCTTATCGCTGATAGCGATCTCTTCCAGACAACCTTCAGGTAGAGGACAGGTGTCCCGGTCACGCCAGATGGTTGCGCGTCCGTCGTGCCCGTTTGTAGGCACCCGGCGAGACCGCGGTGCTGTGTGTCGTCTTTTATAGACTTCAGTATATTACAAACACTGACGTCGCGCTAGCGTTCCGTCGCCGTCGCGTCCCACCGGCTGTGTGGCCAAAGCTTAAGAGATCGAAACAAATGTTGCAATAAGTCGCGTCGCAACAAGTCGCTCACCTAGGACAACGTACAAAAAGCGATGTCAAACAAAATACAATATGGCGGACATCGCCTCTTATCCAATGTGATCTGAGGTCAGTATTTTACTTTTATAAACCGACAATAAATCTTTCTACTCCAATCTTTTGTAATGACTTACCGTCCCACACTTGCGCAGACAAAATGGGATTTTCTCGGACTATTATCTATTTCTATTGAAGTGTAACGAAAGTGGGGTTTTCCTCGAAGGACGTTGGCCGACAGATAACCAATTATTCGACCCACACCCACTTGAAGGGTTAATACGATATATTTATTTTATTCGGACAGTGAACAAGAAAATGAATGCAAAGAGTTTTCTTTCCTATGTTTCCGTAAAAACTAGGATAAAATAAAAATGGAAAACATAGATACATTGCTTTGGTCCTAAGTACCAAAAAGTGCCAAAGCACTTGTGTTATAGAAATCAGAAACAATCATCGCATGCCGGGCGAGTGGAGAGACGTGGGTTCGAGTCCCACCTGAGGCAGTCGATTTTTTTCAAGTGTTATATTATCATAGATATAACAAAGCATGTAATTGCTAAAAACAAAATTTAAATGTATTATTACTGTCGTGAATTTTTCCACATTTAGCAGCCAGTTCACTCGCAGTCACACTCGCCACTAGCAAAAAAACAAACAAATGCCTGAATTTTTGAACGACCCATCTAGTGACAGCCTACACCACCAATAGACAAGAAAATAAGAACAACCTCATTGTACGTGTAAAAAAAAAATTATTGAGTATTTTATTTTACCACATTGTCGGCGTGTTTAATTGGTACACCCTTGCGTAATAGCGGCTTTCTGTTACTAACAGTCGCTGAGCTAAGCCGCAAAAACATTTAGACAGACGAACATTGGGTTCCCTTTTGACTAGGGAACTCTAAAAACCAAAAAAGCACGTTATAAACCAATTCAAATGAGCTCAAACTCAACGGTGCCAAGCCATTGAAGTGTTCCACTATCCACTCCCTGACTTCATCATCAGATCAGTTCAGTGGTGTAAAATTATTGCGATGTCATCCGGATGTCAGTTACTTACAAAGTTCCAAATCACTACGACGGTAAAAGTAGGTTATAAACGAGTTCCACAATTAATAAAGTAAAGGTAATAAAAATATTTAAAAAAACGGGAAAAGCGCGAATCGGACTCGCCTACAGAGGGTTCCATACAAATTTGTAGGTACAGACGACAGCTCGTCAAACTACAAAATGTCAATTTTTATACCCCACACGTATGGGTTTGATGAAAAAAAAGATTTGAGTTTCAGTTCTAAATGGGGAACCCCCAAAATGTATTGTTTTTCTATTTTTGTGTGAAAATCTTAATGCGGTTCACAGACTACATCTACTTACCAAGTTTCAACAGTATAGTTCTTATAGTTTCGGAAAAAAATGGCTGGGCCATACGGACGGACAGACAGACAGACATGACGAATCCATGAGGGTTCCGTTTTTGGTCATTTGGCTATGGAACCCTAAAAATATACAACCGATGATAAAGTTTCTTAGATTTTTTCGTCCCCCCAAAAGTTTTCCCCCCTCTGAATCCAAACAAACACGGAATTACTGTAAAGTTTTCTGCTAAGCAACTGGCAAGATTCCAGTCATCTTTGCGTCTGAATTTAAGCAATGTCGTAATAGCCAGTCAAGTTTAAGCGCGATGCGTTGTACCATAGATAAAGTTAATTTATTTGAGCAGTAGAAGAATAATATAATAAAATCTAATTAAATAAGCGTGCTATGGAAAGGGTTATGCTTGGTGTTTCCTTGCGAGATCGAATCAGAAATTAGGAGATCCGTAAACAAACAAAAGTCGCTGACATATTCCAACAGCAAGCTGAAGTGGCAGTGGGCGGGGCACAAAGCATTTGGAACTGACGGCCGTTGGGGCAGAAAGGTTCTAGAATGGAGGCCACGTACCGGTAAGCGCAGCGTAGGACGTCCACCCACAAGGTGGACAGACGACCTGGTATAGGTCGCTAGAAGACGCTGGATGCAAGCCTCTTCCAACTAGCCAATCTGGAAGTCAATGGGGGAGGCCTATTGTTCAGCAGTGGACGTCGTATGGCTGAAATGATGATGATGATTATACTAAATTAAATTAAAAAAAAAACGACTTAGTGCTCTATTTGCGATATTTCGTGTACTGACTGCACATCAACCTACCACAAAACGTTAAATTTTCTGAATTGATATTGATCTCTATATGACGGATTTAACGTTGATAATCTGTTCAATGACCTTCAGCTTTTTCGGTAGGTTGACCTGCAGTTGACTGTACCAAGATTATTATTAAGATCGGGCTGAGCTACTAATAGAAAATCTGCATTCATCCCGAAATATCCTACAGCCAACCCGAACTATTTTCGTACTGACAATAGGGACCCTGAATTGAATCCCATTCAGAGTCCCTGAGGATTTCTAGGTATAGACACTAGTACTTTATTTGTAGACCGATGCCGTAGTGTAGTGGGTGGAATATTTTATTAGACAACATTACAGATATTGCTCTGATCCTATGGTAAGTAGCCAAAGCACTTGTTTCACAGAAATCAGAAACAGCGACGGTACTACAACACCCAGACCCGAGATAATATAGAAAAAATATTTTCTACATTGACCGATTGATCGCTATGCTCGCCTGTCGGCTTCGGAGGTCGTCAAACTGCGTGAATTATTACAGTTACAAGAGCTCTTCAAACTAAATAAAACGATTCAAAACGGGGTTTAAAACCGTAAAAACTATCACTTTATGCTTTATCTGAAACATGTACTCGTATATTATGAAAAACAATTTTATTACATTAACTAACTTAAAACTAAACTAAATTTACCTCCACTTAACTGACAGCTAACGGAGCAGAAAGGTTCTAGAATGAGGGCCACGTATACCAGCAAGCGGCTGGGTGCTGCAGAAGGCAGTTTAACCTTCTTATGTCACTTCTCGACGAGCTTCGGACGGCTCGTGGGTGTCGGCCGTCCGCTAAAGTCCCACCGTTTGCTGGGGACCATGTTACCCCCAAAGCCGGGTGGCGGTCGCTGCTCAGCCAGAGGCGAAACTGCGGACGGATGCCTCAGTCAGGGCTTGCCTGGGGCGATAACCCGCAGTTCCTACTCAATAAATGGCCCCGGAGGACACCATCAAGTTTTTAGTGGGTAGGCGGGCCTCACTGTGAGGTCCAGAGCTCCACACAACCCCTGGCCGCCTCCGCTGATATGATATGTGATATTCTAAAAATATTAACTAGAGCATTAATATGGATACCTAATACAAAAACCGTAACGGACGGAGACGCAAAGGAAATTGTTAGAAAACATTTCTATAAATATTCTTAGGAATACCATTAATAATTTTCTGCCGTAAATAATTGACAGAGTGATTTAGAAAGACAATTTAGAAAAAACCGTCAAGAAAGCTTTTGCTTTGTAAATAAATACAGATTAGATGCTGAAAGAAACTTCCTGGAAATTTAAAAATACTTTAGCAGTAAAATTTAAGTGCCCTGTCAGTCTCTAAAATATTCTAAAAATAATTAAGTACACAGGCCTATAAAAACAGATAACTTCTAAATTCGTCAGGACCAAAATAACTTGTTTGCACTTATTGTTATTTTCGTCAAGTACGGAAACAGTAAGGAGGAAACTTGTCTATAACAACGGATTAAGATATATTAGGTATTGTTGATCAAATAAACGAAACATATGAAATCCTTGACGTTATTTGCGTGTTTGTTATTGAAGTGATTGAAATAAACATTCTTTTGAAGTAAGATGATGATGCACTATCTTTTGTAAATACTTACCCATGAGCATTGTTGCCAAATATATTGATGACCTTTCAGAAGCTTGCACGTCTTCGTCACATCAAACTTTTGAAGAACAGCGTATTAAAGAAAACACTTGGTACCGGTTTTACAATCGCAAAACTTTCAGGGCGATTTGCCGAGAACTGCTCGTCACCCAGTCTTACAGTCCATTGACTCAATTATAAAGGAAAATCCTCTGAAGCAACGCTAAAAAAACAAATAACTTAAACAAAGTTGTCCTTGGAACTTTATAGCGACAGAGGCGTAGGTACACAATGATTTATTTCTCTTTAATGAAAACAGAACTTTGTCGTTTGAAAGCCGTAAATGCGGGAATTTAATCACACTACTGCGAAGTGCGAATGCACCGCTTGTAACTTAAACTGAGGTATTTCGGATACTTAAATTAACTTTGAAACTGACAGCTTTGTACATTTCAGGAGGTAAGTATCTGTTTGAACCTACTTAAATCATATTTTAGTACACTCAGTTACTTATTCATTAATTCTGATTATTTATTTCATAGTCCATTACACTTCTGTTTCACAGTTTCACAATGTAAAGTGTAAGTGTGTTATATTTAGAAAAATACTGGCTAATAGGTTTTACGCAGGAATCACTTTAATGGCCAATTAATGTAACGCAGTTTTTACTATGGAGCCAAAGTCGCAACACGAAAAAAACATTAGAGGTTCCATAGATTTACACCATTAGGTAGACAGACGACATACAAGCAGCCGCTGGATGTAGGCGGCTTCGAAAAATCAATTTAGTACCCTATTAATTTTCAAGGTATTCATGTACCAAGATTATTATTAAGATCGGGCTGAGCTACTAATAGAAAATCTGCATTCATCCCGAAATATCCTACAGCCAACCCGAACTATTTTCGAACTAACAATAAGGATGCTGGATTTAATCATCTTCGCAGTCCCGAAGGACTTCCAGGTATAGACACTAGTTTATTCTATTTATAAACCGATGACGTAGTAAGTGGGTGGAATATTTTACAATCGTGAACTCTGCGTGAATAATTATAGGGTAAAGAGCTCTTCAAACTAGATAAAACCATTTAAGGGAAGTACTATTTGAAACCGTGATTATTTTACTAGTTTATACTTTACTAGATTTTTCCCGCGGCTTCGCTCGCGTTAGATTTGATTTTGAGTGATGTATGAATGTCAAACTCAGTAATTTAAAAAAAACTCTACAAAACTTCTTTAAAGACAATTTTTTTTACTAATACAGCCCCCCTAGCATCAAAACACGATATGATATGATATAATACAGTCTGGTTCTATACATCAAATGCAAAAATAGAACCTTTGTGTTGGGATCACGTGTGGCTGCCTGTCAGTCCGTCTGTTACAACCTATTAGCTCCGAAACTATTGGACCGATTGAATTGCAATTTGGAACAAATAATTTCAAAAAATTTCATGTTCACAATATTCAATTTTAAAATCAACGTCCCAAAAAACCATAAAATCTACACCCATATTGATAGATATTTCAACCCTATCGCATCCCAACAGGGGAGATGGAATTTCACGTCCGCAACGTTAAATTTTAAAATCGTTGTTGTTTTCGTAATTAGCGACCCGATTAACCATAGCAACAATACCCATGTTGATTTTCAGACTTTGTCAGCCCCCTTCCCCTTTTTAGGGGTTGATTTTTCAAAAAATCTGAAACACATGGTTACTCATTTATCGTAAGGAGAACTTACTCCTGTGAAGTTTCGAATAAAAGAGTCTGACTAATCTTGTTTACCAATACAAACTTTGGACCCCCATTTCACTCCTTTAGGGGATTAATTTTGAAAAATCCTTTCTTAGTGACCCCTAGATTTTATAAGAAACCTACGTGTCAAATTTGGAATCTCTAGAATCCGCGGTTTGGGCTGTGCGTTGATATGTCAGTCAGTCAGTCAGTCAGTCAGTCAGTTTCTTCTTTTATATATATAGATTTCGAACATAAAAATGAAGAGAACAATTTTAACACTTAAATAAACTAACCTATAATTAAAATCCACCTTCAATTTACTGGAGCACTTTACTACAAAGGAGCAGAAAAGTTATAGAATGTAGACCACGTACCGGTAAGCGCAGCGTAGGACGTCCACCTACAAGATGGATTGACGACCTGATTAAGGTTGCAGGAAGCCGTTAGATGCAGGCCCTTTCCAACCGGCCAATCTGGAAGTCATTGGGGGAGGCCTATGTTCAGCAGTAAACTTCCTATGGCTGAATTGATGACGATGAATGTATCGGAATATGACTTTTTTTCCATGATTCCGGTTTTGGCGCCACAGTCAAAGTTAAATACTTTAATCCTGTTGAAGCGATTTCCTCGTCTAACCATCCTGTATAAGGAAACTTAGAGTCACAGATCTGAGGAAAAATAAATCTATAACTCCACTACCTTATTATCTTTCTTCCACCTGTCTCCACACAATACCGAGTATACGAAGCAAGTCACTCTTTAGGGTCTTGTTGAGCCTTCTGCATCCAACCTTTCCCTACTACCTTGACCAGGTCTTTGCCTGTGAACTACTATCTATCTTTTTTAGCCTCCAACCCAAGACCATTCATTCATTTGTTTTTGGCTTATGATACTCGGCCACATCCGCTTGTTTATCTCTATTTCAACAGCTATTTGATCAGCTTGGTTCATTTCTCATCTCGGTGTTATTTATATGATCATATAGAGAAGTCCTCAACAAAGCCCCTTTTCTTTCACCCATTGCCATGGCCTTTGAGTGACAAGCATTTTGGTGATCGTCTGTTCTATATGCCATGTCGCAAACCCATGAACAATCAATTCATGTTTACATAAATCTGTGGCGTGGCGTGGGTTGTCATCTTTTATGATCCCGCAGAGTCGGCTCCTGTCGCTCGTTTGCTGTTGTCATTTATAGTATAAATTTATCTATCTTTAAACAGTATGTTAACTAATGAAAGGCGTGTGTGTTAACCTGTAATATATTGGACGTCTCCCAGCACATCCAGACTCAAGCCACATAAGTTCATTTTCCAAATTGACCTAAACCACGAATCGAATTAGGAACCTGTTCGCCGTTACGTCAATCGGGAAGTCAATTAATTCACTATCTTACTAGTAAATAAATACAAAAAAATATAATAAAACACAGCTACTCTCCACTTTGCTAGAGAAAACCCACCCTTAGCCTTCACGCGTTTATTATAGTAGCTAAGACTACTGAATCTTTATTAATTGTAACCACTTTAAGGCTCTGCGGGAACTATTTAATTTACAAGTTTCTAAGAAAGTAAGAATGTAGGGTATTACGAGTATTTTCAGTGAAGTCTCTCGTACAGCTCTTCCTGGAAATTGTGTTATTTATATTTAACTAGCTGACCCAGCGAACTTCGTTCCGCCAATTTGTTTGACAGGTACGAACAGTTTGTATAGGAAAATAAAATAGTTGTTTTACTACTTTCCTTGCATTTTTTAAATATTTTCTGACCTTTTGAACCTTCCCTGAACTTCCAGAAATATTTTAACATCAAAATTAGCCAAATCGGTCCAGTAATTCTCGAGTTTTAGCGAGACAAACGAACAGCAATTCATTTTTATATATATAGATTTCTATAAAGTGTTATGTTACAAAACTGCTTCACGCAATGTTTTTACTCTCTTTTACAATGTTTTAACTAAACTTAAATGCTTTCATAACTTTGTAGTTTTTTTTATTAATAATTGACGCATAATAAGTGTTATTCTCTTATTACAAAATTTTAATCAAATGTTGGATGTCGAGTTTAAACTATATTTAATTCTATGTTCATCCAGATAACTGTATAGGGAGTTAGATAATTGCCCTTTAAAAGTGTGTAACATTTATTTATTTATTTATACTTTATTGCACAGAGAGTAATAGTACAAATGGCGGACTTAATACCAAAACCATTCTCTACCAGTCAACTATGAGGCCTGATAGAGATGGTACAGGCGGTGCAACAAAAATTTATGGGAGATAATATTGATAAACTTACTCAGCGTAATAAATATACATACTAGGTACATACATACATAAATAACACATATATTTTCATTATATAAATACATACAAACACATAATATAATTCTACAAAGATCTCATGCCAGCGAGATTCATGAAAGAGAAAGGAAATAGTGAGTTAGTCCATAAATAACTTTGTTGAAAGAAAATGTAGATGTAGGTTTTCTGATTTTTAGAGGAGTCCATTCCAGAGCCGCACTGATAGCTTTCAAGGTAAACAAAGTTGGATATGAAATCAGAAGCGTGAAAATTATTGCAGTCAAGTCTATATAATTTAAGAAGACCCTTGCCTTTCCTAACTAATGGCGCACAGATATGGTCTTGGTCACATAACCGGAAGTCAGAAGTTCTCTAACTCAGGGTTTTCTAGCAGTGAAACGGCGTATATTGGCCCTGAATATGATAAACTGAGTCTGGAATAACAAGATCCTGTCTAAAACTAGTACCCTGGGGTGTTAGCGAAAAACTAGCAGAACTAAAATAAAAATGGGCAGGCCTCGTTTGCTGGATGCACCTAGAAAATTGGACTAAAATCGAATTAAAAGGAAATGGAGCAGGAAAAAGTGATGCGACGAATAACCATACATATCTTTGCTCTACTTTGACAGGTGAGAAAACAGCAAAGCTAGAATGTGATTGGGTAGGGCACCTGTGTAGAATACATCTAGATAGGTGGACCCCTATCGTCCCATGATGGGTGCCAGCAGAAAACTATCGCTGAAGAGGTAGACGCAAGAAATGATAGCGCGACCACATGAATAACACACAATACAACTTTATAAGAACCAACGACTTAGGATATAAATTGTAGTATTACCAAATTTATTACAATTTATAGCATTAATTGATTGTGGTTTCTGAATAATTTTTTTCATTCTTATTTTTATTCATTATACAATAACAGTAACATTACGAAAACATTGAATCGTAATTAACGTTTTCTTTGCGTAAATTGAAATGGCTGGGATATAAAATAACTGGGCTAAATTAATAAAGAGTAAACTCGTTTAAACTTCGCTCATAACGCCGGGTAACTTCTCTAACGCAAGTTACGTAAACGGTGGATAATTATGGTTATAATTCACTACCCGGTAAAATTAAATTAGCACCTTGCGATGATGACCAGAATCGTATAGCCTTACCAAAAAGCAGTACCTACTTACTTACATATTACCACAGAATAAAATTAAAGTACGTATAGTTCGTTTTTTCTGAACTGGCGATTAATGTGAACAAACATGGCGTCATTCAGTTATTTAACATTGCAAATACCGGATGAGATATACACTTAACTAATTTAATTGAAGGTGGACAGACAATTCAATAAAGGTTGCAGGAAGACCGCCGCTTCCAAACGGCCAATCTGGAAGTCAATGGTCTATGTTCAGCAGTAGACGTCATATGGCTGAAGTAATGATGCTGATAATTAAGTTAAGGAAAAAAAACAGATCATAAAAATAATAATTACTTAGTTATATCATGGACGTCTCGCTCTGCGCTTGCTGGTACGTGGCCTCCACTTTCGAACCTTTCTGCCCTCGACCCTCAAAAACGGCTTGTAGACATGGCTTAGAAGCGAGATGGGTCTGTAATTCTTCAGTAAGGTGTTATCCCCTTTCATGCAGTAGAGCACCACCTCGCTTCTGTTTCATGCCACCGGCGTTATTCCCTCGATCAAGACGGAATTGAAGAGTCTTCGAAGGACTATTGGACAAAGCTACCTGACGAAGCTGGAGATGGAGGACGATACTATAATATCGACTAAAGTCGAAGTTTTGATGGAGATCGAGATATGGGCAGTTGTATACCTTGAACACTAAGCCCGTTAGAAGGTCAGCCGCAGATCCCGACCACTATACCGAAGATATCCCGGAAATCAGCTTAAATACAACATTAGGATGGCCTTCAAACAGCTTAGGAACAACAAGGCGCCGGTGATAAATTAGCGTCTGAATGTGGGTGGAACACTAATACAGAAAGGTCCTTCAGAGACTCTTCAACTCTTTTGTCAAATCGCTTTAAAAGTCTGGAGAACTGCGAGTCAGTAGACGAGATTAACAACAGGTTCGTAGAAACTGTCTAAGCGTTCGGGCCGATGCACCCTCAACCTCATGGCAGAACGACGTTCAATGTCATTACATTACAGACCTCCGTTGACTCTAAGGCAAGGCGACATGATATCCGCAACTTTAATACTAATAGTGGAGGCGATAGAGCGGAACCAAGGCTCCAAAGTTTTCGCAGGAACATATCTATTGGACACAGCTTAAAGTAAAAGTATTGTTTTTGGAAAACTGCACTTAACTTGATATATTATACACCGCAAATAAATAAAGTTGGGGCTTCAATCAAAACACAATGAAGGCACAGATGGCGCTGGTGTCGCTAATTACCGTTTTTATGGGTGGACATTTTGCGAGGCTGCATTTTTATTGCTTTTTTGTATCTTAGCTGCTTTTTTGCGGTTTGCACTTCGTGGTCGTCGTGAACTTTATCTACCTCAACGTTAAATGTGAAATCGAGATTACTTGTCATTAGCTGCAATAGTTCCTGTACACATGCTAGGTATAGTCTCTGATTACATCCCATGATGTAGTTAGAGACTGGATCCGGCAGTGTAACACTTTCAGGTTTGATTATTTGCGCTTAAAACGGCCTCTACGTGTTGGATCAGTATCCCCACGCAAGTCTTATAAAGGACCGGGTCACTTTTGGCCCGTGAACTCCTAGAGCGTACAAATAATAATAATCATAGTCTAGCCCCGATCTTAATCCGCTGGATTATGATTTATGGTCAGTTTAAGAGAGTACGACTGGCTCTAAACACCATGATAATTTGGAGTCCCTAAAACAATCTGTACGATTGGCAGTGAAGAATTTTCCCATGGAAAGAGTGCGTGCTTCTATTGATAACTGGCCTCAACGTTTAAAGGACTGTATTGCAGCCAATGAATACCACTTCGAATAAGCTTTGTATATTTAAAATTGTGTTATATTTATGTATTAATATAACACACTGTAAAGCACTGTATGGCAAGACTAGGTAAATACATTTAGATAAGCGATTTCTTCCTCTATCCTTTACATATGTTATATTCTCTAATTTCACTTTTTAAGTATATGTGTATTTTAATTATATAATTTTTACGCTTGTTCTAATCAATTGAAAGTGTTCGTAATATAGTAGATATTGATAGGTGTTTCCTGGGACATTTTCCAATCTTCTCTCACACCTGCGTTCCGCGAACATCTGAAGTAATACCCCAAATAATCTTTGGGTAAGGACGGTCTTTATGTATGTAAACGACATATCGATAAGACAACAGGTACTAAATATCATCGATGACATTGGAAATGCGAAAAAAAAAAAAAATTTACTATACTAAGTAATATTTTTTATCTAAACTGCTTATAACTTTAAATATACTTATATACCGCGGACTTTTTTAGTTCTTTTTAGGATATGCAAATCTGTTGTACATTATTTTGATGTATTCTATGAGGTTAAGCACCCGAAAATATGGTTTTACAAATTATCTACTTTCTGTATGTAACATGTATGTAAATAGATTTCGAAAGAAATTGCCTAAATGATAATGAAAACTGTCAAAAAACTTGGATGGACCGATTTGGTAAAAAAAAATATTTTTATGTTCTCAGTCGGCTTAAAGAAAAAAAAGGAAACTGAAAAGTTTAGTTATACCTAACTGATAGTGTTTTTTTTCTATGGATTTTTTTACGTGTGCAAATGGGATGTGACAGCTAATTTTCAAACTTGGTGAGGTAATTGGGGTCGGCTGTGTGATAATAATTAAAATTCAAAGTTTGTGAGATATCGATAAAATTTTGTTAATAATAATAATGTCTCATCCTTATTTCAATGTAACGTATCTCGAAGGTGTCTCAAAATCACAAGCTATGTAAGTACCTATGTATATTAGAAACGGTGTTTCAATAAGGATAACACCTTTGACACCATTTGTAACAAAAGTTTGGAATGTGTTTGATGTGTAGGGTGTCAAATCAATGTACCTACAGACAACAGCTTGGCAACCTACCACAAAACGTCAAATTGTCTCAATTAATATTGATCTCTAGCGTGTCAGAATTAAAGTTGAAAATCGGTTCAATGACCTCTAACTTTTTGTGTAGGCTGACCTACCGTTGTCTGTACTCTGTGTGGAAAGTACTATGGATATTAAGTTTGAGTAAGCAAGTTTTACCTTAAGCTTACCTTTAAAGTGGTAGTAGGCTGGTCCCATTTGCAGTATATAGTAATAGTAGACGTGTATTTAGTGGAGACCGCAACCAGGCAAGTGTAGGGCGCCCTCCGATAAGATGAAGCGATGAATACGCAAGTGCATGCGTGCGTTGGGAGAGGCAGAAGGACATTGTCCAGCAGTGGTCTGATGTGGGTTGATAAAGATAAAGTTTTGACCTGGAATCCTACCTCCTCCGCCACTTGAAATGCCTACGTAAATTCAATTCAATAAAAGTGATTTATTCTCTTTTACATTAATCCTACTAGAAAACAATATTCTAAATCTACTTAATTAGTCTTTTCAAAAATAAGGTGAGGCTTTCTCGAATTCAAATAAATGGGATTAGAAAAGAACCGACGTTGTTTACTTAAGAGTTTAATTCAGATCTTCTAAACAACGTTTCTTTCAAACAGAAATTAATTAAAACGACTCGATCTAATCCAACTGGATACCGGCGCTATTAAGGGCAGCTTACATTGTAACAAACTGAGTCAAAGTAAAAATAATTTATAAATCTATAAACGACACCCAGGCCAATTCAGAAAAGTTCGTTTTCTAAATTGATCGGAACTGGGAATCGAACCCGGAAGCCTTTGTGTTCGGGGCAATCACTGCACCAATACTCCAAGGTACACCGTCGAAACTGAACTCAATCAATTGTTGAGTTATATCTTTTGTTTACCCGCATAATATGACTCTCCATAACACTCTAACACGTTTTCATTATGTTCTCGGTGCATAAAGCTTTAATGTACTTCGGGTCTGGACATTGTGGACATTTCACCTCCAGAAGGCTCATTCATGTTCCGAGCAATTAATCTAAACAATGCTTTAGCCAGAAATGGGTATACTGGGTGACAGTGCAAAATAAATAATAGTTATGGGTTTCAGAAGTTCAGCTTCATACAACGCTAGAGCAACGCACACATAGACATCGCACACAGGCACGAAATCTCGGAACGTTCGAAATCGAACTACTGTCAGAGCGTTCCGAAATTTTGTGTCCATGACCGATATTCATGTGTGCGTGATACGTCGCTTGAGCGCAGATTTAATGGAGCTTGACTTCGGTTTTTTTTACGGTGACATATTGCATGAGGCAATGACTTTGTCCATTAAAATGAACATCTTTCACCATTTAATAAGTTTTATTACTAACACTAGAATAAGATTATCATGTTAACACCTCTATGGATTTTTAGAGTCTGCAATAAATAGATTTATTATTATTATTATTCTCTCTTATTTTTGGTATTAGTGCCGTTGTGAAAATGGTTTCTTTTTGATAAGTCCTGTTAAAGCGGTTGCTTTGTTTAACCAGTCAGTCACCCTGTATTTAAGTCGTGGTAGTGTGCGTTGAGCTTTACCTAGCGTAATGACAATCGTTCTCCCGTAAACAAATACGATGTCTACAATTTAATCTTAATGAGTTTTATTATATTAAACTCAAGTGACTACAAAGATAAACCTCTCGGCTTCGCATGGAAAGAACTAAGTTTTCTATAGTTGTTAATTGTCAAGGTTGTCCCAGAAATATTGAAGAATTGATATTGATAATTGAAGAAATAGTGTCAATAGACGCCAGAGATAGAGCCAATCAGTATTAGTTTTAATGGTTTCGCATCTCAAAGAAGAAAAAATCCCTTACAAGATAACCTTGTTGTCCGTCGGTCTGTCTATTTGCCAATACAATTTTCATCAGGAACGCGTAAAGGTAATAAATAAATAAATATTGGACAACATCACATATATTGCTCTGATCCTATGATAAGTAGCTTAAGCACTTGTGTTACAGAAATCAGAATCAACGACGGTACCACAAGATAAGAAAAAAAAATTAAAAAAATAAAACTATAAACTTATTTGCAGAAAATCTTCCAGTCTCGATTCCCGTGATAGGTAAACTATTACATATCTACAAAAGACTTTGAACTTTTTTGTTTAGAGCGTGGCATACCTCAAGTTGCAAGAAACCCTAAATAACGTTATTTTTATGTACACCTGTGAAACATACGTTTACGAAAAGAGAAAATAATTACAAACAACAAATATTCTTTGAAAAAATGACGTATATGTTCTTGAACCTCCTAGGGGCTGATTCTGGTGCTCAAATACAACAACTTTTTCTATGGGACCAACATTAAAATCTAAAGAAAAAATTTCACTTCTCCATACAAACTGATGTCAGCTGGTGGCGGCAAAAAATAAGTTAGCTAAATCTGAACATGTAGGTAGCCAGTTGCATTTCTAAAACACTTCAGCACAAACCTATTATCCCTTTTTTTTCGCAGGAGAAAATGCGTTAGCATACCAACCGCGTCAGGTTAAGCGGGAGGTCATGTAGGGCTCTCCTGCCGGGAGGCAGCGCTAGTCGCTGTCTCTCGGCAAGCATACTATACTAAAAAAACCTGCGGTGTACACCTCAACGTATGTTGATGATGCATGGGGATTGGGGACCCAATGTATGACTTCCATGAAACCTTTTATCCCTATTCCATACGGTGTAGACCCTTTTTGCATGTATTTTACAATTAAAATAACACTCTCAAAGAATAGAACCCTTTCACCAGCCATAACTTTTTATACGAGTGAGCTTCGCAGCGAGAGTGTCGTGAAAAAAGGTCTTTGAGGTCTAAGTTAGAAGCGGAAGGCCTTGTATTAAATAAAAAGCTAAATTTTGAAATTGGTCTATAAGAAGAAAAGTCTTGTCGCATTTAGAATTATGGTCAAGAAAATTACGATTAATGACGTCATAATGCGATATATACCTATATAAGGTCAGTGAGTAACTCTGATATTGGCAACATTGCCTTTGTGGCGTTCAGAAATCGTTGATTTCGGAACGCAACCGAGCTGTCAAAAAAGGCCATGTTAGAAGCCTGTGTAAGAAGCCTCTAGACAGATCTCTCGACTAGGCATAAGATCCGTTTTGTTTGTCGTACATAGCAAACACTTGTTATATCTTCGTTTGTATACTTTGCTCAGTCAAAAACCTGTACCTAATATAACTATCCAATAACTGTGTGATAGGAGTAAGGTGCATTAAAATATATTACCTATTGATCGGCCTTCGAGTTTAATTTCGGCAAGGGAGATGCCGATTATCACGCTCCCAAATTGGTGACATCGACTATTATAAGAACCGCAAAAGAAGAGAAGGCGCTGTGTTTGGCAACGTGGGGTTATATCATCCATACATACCCACCATAATCGCATCAAGATAGAATTTTATTGAATTTTTCCGGCACGTCAAAACGACGTCGGCGATTTCGAAAAATCTATCATGAACTTGTGCGCCTCTATAGCAGCATCCAGTGCCCTCCTAATGTGTAATTAGTGCATGTGGTGTAGTGATAATTGTGTAAAAAGTGCATGTCCTACGTTAACACAAACTAACACGTCATAATAAAACAGTCGTGCCCAGAGAATTGCCTATCCAATCTCTCAAAAACCGTCCAGCGACTACCATACTACTGGTATCAGGTGAACAGAATCAAATCTTACTCCAGTCTTGGCAAGTACTTTAACCTTTTACTCGTCTGACCTAAAAAGAGATTGTGCCTTAAGAACATTATCAATACAAGTGCAATTATTTGGTTTATTTTTGATTTTCCTCCAAACTATTTGCCTGATGATTGTTCCAATATTACACTACCTACCTACATAAATTACACTAGTTTTATAAATTTACTGTGACATATTAACCGAATAGATCTTATACTTTCTAATATTTTTCCTTTCTTTTAAATTAAATCTTGTCTAATAAAGAGGTCATAATATGTTATTAATACTCTTGTAAGGCATTGCATGTTATTTGACTTCATCTAGGAAATCTTATTATTTTACTTTTATTTGTGTGTATTTTGGTTTTTCTGTTTGCATTGAATTGAAACCTTTTAATTATAACTATGACAGTTTATTTATACTGAAATATGTGTTAATTGCTTTGCTAGTTGTTTCTAAAATTTATTAATTAATAATAATTTAACCGCTGAAACAGTCAAAAGTAAATATTTAAAAATATTGTGTAATATCTCACACCACCAGCTTATGGAGAAGGATACTGCCTCTAACTTTTAGATTTTATTTTATTTTAATTTTCACTAATCTTACTAACCTGGGATCATGGCTGAAGCCGAATTGCATGCAAAATTGCAGGAGCTAGAAGCTCAAAATGCCACCTTACAATCTCAACTTCGCGCACAAAATGAAACTCACCCCTCGACCCAAAATGAGCAGGTATACAGGGTTTCTGTTAAATTGCCACCGTTCTGGATGGATAGACCTGCAATTTGGTTTGCACAAGCAGAAGCTCAATTCCATTTAGCTGGCATCACTAATGACATGACCATGTTTAGTCACGTGCTGGGAACAATAGACCAGCGTGTAATTGTAGAAATCGAAGACATTATAATGAATCCTCCTAGTGAAAACAAATATGATAAACTTAAACAAGAACTTATTCGCCGCCTCTCGATTTCAGAGGAACAAAGGGTACGTCGACTTTTAAGTGACGAGGAACTCGGAGATAGGAAGCCTTCAACCTTCTTAAGACACCTCCGATCTCTTGCTGGCACTACCCTGAAGGATGATAATCTTTTAAGGCAACTTTGGCTTCGCCGTTTGCCTAATCAAGTTCAGGCAATCCTGGCTGTACAAGCCGACCTAAGCCTGGATAAACTGGCCGAACTGAGTGATAAAATTATGGAGGTAACTCCCGGTCCCGCCAATGTTTTCAGTGTAAACAATCAACCGCCCCTCCTTAACACACTTGTGGAATGCGTTGAAAATTTGACTAAACAGGTTGCTGCTCTTACAACCGCTCAACATTCGCAACGAGGTAGAACTAGCAATCGTTCCACTCCCAACAGAAGTCGACAAACGACTCCAGCAAAATCTACCCCCAAGCAGTGCTGGTACCATAAAACATCTGGCCACAAAGCAACTAAGTGTGTTGCTCCATGTAACTGGCTTGCGGAAAACCCGGAGAGCAATCAGTAGCGGCGGATACTGATTGCTGCTCCATAGATCCTCAAGGTCGCCGCCTTTTTGTAACAGATAAAGGGACTAAACACCAATTCTTAATCGATACTGGCTCCGACTTATGTTGTTACCCCTATCGCTGGCTTCGTGACCATAGAAAACCTACAGATTGGACACTTAGCGCCGCAAACGGTAGTTGCATTAAAACATACGGCACGGTCAACCTCAAATTAGATTTTGGATTGCGCCGTGACCTTATATGGCAATTCGTGGTCGCAGATGTAAATAACCCAATAATTGGTTCAGATTTCCTAGCCCACTACCATCTCTTGCCAGACTGTGCTAACAGACGAATAGTGGATGGTAAGACTGGCCTGTCGAATAAAGCCTTGGTCGCACCGTCTGACCAACTTAACGGCGTCAAAGCAGTCGTAATCAGTCACGGTAGTTCACCTTATCTCAACATTCTATACCAGTTTCCCGATATTACAAAACCACCTGGCCTGCCACATGAAGCCAAACACGAAACTGTCCATTTTATTAATACTACTGATGGCCCACCTGTAAACAGTCGTCCACGTCGCCTCGCCCCTGAGAAACTGAAAGCCGCACAACAAGCATTTACAGATATGGTCCAGGCGGGAACAGCAACCCCATCCAGCAGCTCATGGTCGTCGCCATTACACCTAGCACCAAAAAAGGACTTTACATGGCGACCATGCGGTGATTATCGTGCCCTAAACGCCCGAACGATACCGGACCGGTATCCTGTTAGGCACATAGGCGACTTGGCTCATAACCTGAAAGGCGCTACAATTTTCAGTACTATTGACCTGGTAAAAGCTTACCAACAAATTCCTGTCCATCCTCCAGATATCTGCAAAACCGCCATAATCACTACCTTCGGCCTCTTCGAATTCCCGTACATGAGCTTCGGGCTTCGAAATGCCGGACAAACGTTTCAAAGATTCATTGACGAAGTCACTCGAGGATTAGATTTTGTATTTCCATACGTTGACGATATCCTGGTTTTTTCAGCTGAAGCTTCCCTGCATGAGGAGCACCTCCGTTTATTATTCCAACGCTTGCAGAATTATGGCGTCGTCATCAACTGTGACAAGTGCGTATTTGGAGCGGCAGAGGTAACTTTCCTGGGGTATAACATCTCGGCAGCAGGCATCAGCCCTCCCAATCAGCGGGTTGACGTCATCAAAGATTTTCCCTTACCCAAAACTGCACAAGGCCTTCGCAGGTTTTTGGGTATGATTAATTTTTACCGCCGATTTATCCCTAAAGCCGCCGAGTACCAAGTTCCTCTCATCAACGTTCTTGCAAATGACAAACTCGTAGGTTCCAAACCTGTGCCTTGGACCTTAGATTTGGAACTCGCTTTCCAGAAATGCAAGGAAAGCCTTTCTGAAGCGACCCTGCTAGCCCACCCAACTCCCAATGCCCCTCTCGGACTGTTCACCGACGCGTCAAGTACCCACGTCGGAGCAGCCCTCCAACAAAAAGTTGATGGCGAGTGGCAACCTCTCGCTTTCTTTAGTAAAAAATTAAGCACAAAACAAACCCAGTGGCCAGCTTACTACCGCGAACTTCTGGCCGTTTATGAAAGCGTACAGCATTTCCGCCACATACTCGAAGTCCAACATACTACCATATTTACGGACCACAAACCATTGCTGTATGCGTTCGTCCAACGCCGTGAAAAACTTCCACCGCCTCAGCTGAATCAGCTATCTTTTATAGGTCAATTCACCACGGACGTCCAATATATTAAGGGCGAAGAGAACATTGTCGCTGATGCTATGTCACGAATCGAGGCCATATCTTTTGAAGAGAACCACCAAGCCCTAGCGACATCACAAGAAACGGATCAAGAACTTTCAGATCTACAACACAGCTCATCCAGCCTTCGTTTTTCTAAAGTTGTTCTCCCCGATTCAGACGTCGCCATTCTATGCGACGTGTCCACGGGAAAACCGCGCCCATATCTGACCCCTTCATTCCGTCGTGCAGTTTTTGACAAGCTACACAATCTAAGCCATCCCGGTGTTCGAGCAACTACCCGCCTTTTAACGGACCGCTACGTGTGGCCTTCAATAAGAAAAGATTGTCAGCAGTGGACCCGATCTTGTATATCCTGTCAGCGCAGCAAAATTTGGAGACACAACACCGCTCCTCTTGGAACCTTCAATCAACCATCCAGTCGTTTTGCCCACGTCCACGTAGACATCATTGGCCCACTCCCTGTCTGTAACGATTATCGGTATTGTTTAACGGCTATTGACAGGTTTTCTCGATGGCCTGAGGTTTGGCCCATGCACTCTATTACGGCTGAAGAAGTAGCTGAGACTTTCACTAAAGAATGGATTTCTCGTTTTGGCGTACCCTCAACTATCACAACCGACCAGGGCTCTCAATTTGAGTCTGAACTCTTCCACCGTCTTATGCAAAGTTTCGCAACAAAACGAATCAGAACGACTTCTTACCATCCAATCGCTAACGGGATGATAGAGCGAGTTCACCGTCAATTAAAAGCGGCCCTCATGTGCCATGATAACTCGTGGGTCGCATCTTTGCCATTCGTTTTGCTAGGTATGAGAACAGCATTCAAGGAAGATCTTAAGACCACAGCCGCAGAAATGCTATACGGCGAAAATTTGCGCTTGCCGGGAGAGATGCTTGCAACTCATACTACTAGCCCTAACACAACCGAAAGTCCTACTGATTTTATTTGTAAATTGCGACGCAAAATGTCAACCATAAGGCCAATTCCCGCCTCACGCCACTCGGAGCCGTCTACATTTATATTCAAAGACCTTGTCTCAGCGTCCCACGTTTTTCTACGTGACGATACGGTCCGACGCCCCCTTCAACCGCCTTATACTGGTCCACATCAAATTTTAAAGCGCTCTAATGATGGTAAAACTCTGATTATAAGTATAAAGGGTAGGACATCAACAGTCAGTATCGACCGAGTAAAGCCTGCTTTCCTCGAACATGACAACTACAATGAACAAAACACTTTTAACCACCTTGCAAAAGCATGCAAAGAAAGTACACCATCAAAATCTGCGCCTGCTCCTGCTGAAGTCGCAACCCCCGAAAAACTGCCATACACTACGCGTGCCGGCAGACACGTAAAATTTAAGAATCGCAACGAATATGTATACTTTACTTAGATTACACTATCCTTCTCCGTAGGGGGGTGGTGTGGCGTTCAGAAATCGTTGATTTCGGAACGCAACCGAGCTGTCAAAAAAGGCCATGTTAGAAGCCTGTGTAAGAAGCCTCTAGACAGATCTCTCGACTAGGCATAAGATCCGTTTTGTTTGTCGTACATAGCAAACACTTGTTATATCTTCGTTTGTATACTTTGCTCAGTCAAAAACCTGTACCTAATATAACTATCCAATAACTGTGTGATAGGAGTAAGGTGCATTAAAATATATTACCTATTGATCGGCCTTCGAGTTTAATTTCGGCAAGGGAGATGCCGATTATCACGCTCCCAAACCTTAATGGCCAGCCCAAAGAAATAAAGTAAAGTAAAAAATCTGAATACGATCTTTTCTAAAGATCTTTTTTTCTTTTCTTTAAGGCATTCTGTCAAACATTTTACACCTGCAGCCTGTGGTGTGACTACACGCAAAAGACCTATAACGCTCTCTGGGTTCAGTACAACAATGCCTTCAGGATGCTGATGGGGCTACCAAGGTTCTGCAGTGACTCATCTATGTTTGCGGAAGCGCGTGTGGATGATTTTTACGCTATCATCCGTAAACGAACGGCTTCGATGCTTGCTAGGACACGGAAGAGCGCCAACAGCATCCTGTTGGTTATCAAAGATAGGTCATCGTGTTCGATCTTTAAACACTGGATTCATACTCATCGCCATGGATCCAGGAACCGATTTTTTGACTGATACTAACATAGATTTTAAGTATATTGTAACTAACACAGCACTGTATGGATCGTGATGGTCTGAATTAAATGTTTTTATTATTATTGTTAAAGTGGCCTGGGTGTGTTGGGAGACGTCCTGGCGACATACATCTCGTAACACAAGATTGTTAGTTATCTAGTTGTAGAGCATGACAAGGAAGGGTTGTCTGGCGTATATTTATTTATTATTTAATCAGTTCTTTACACTTTTCTTGGAAAAAATAAATGAGGCTTTACAAATGAAAAATAATGAATGAATGATGAAGAGCAGTGGACTGCAATAGGCTGACATGATGATGATGATCAAGAATGCATTTATGAGGGAGAGGAATTCTAAAGCCGCTTCATGTTTCTAATTTAGACCTATAGTACTCAGCAATCCGTGGAAACGGTAGGGTGTAGCACTCCTTATAACGAGGGCCGGGTTAAAAATACGACGCAACCAGAGGCGCATCCATCTGCTTGTGAAGCTGACCGCCCATTCTGCCTGTGTGACAGAAAGAGCGAAGCGAGCAAGAAACTTGATTTTAGGTTATCAAGAACTGTCTTTAATAAAACACAACGCAATAATCAAGCAGCGAGCCGCATCCGTTAAATTTGTTTAGACGATTACACGATTTACCTATGTGTCAGAATGAGCTAAGCGAGCGAGCAATACTGCAGGAGTTAGAGTATGCAAGGGTGCCGCGATGTGCTTCTGTTTTCTCCGATTGTGAGCTTTAAGTAAAAAAATATTTTGTCTGCCTGATTAGTAGTATTGTACAAATAAGTTAATTAAGCTTTTGCAAAATCTTAGTTAGGGTGTGTTAGAATCATTGCCAGCACCATATTTTGAAGATGTCTTATTCGAGTCCTATTGGCTTAAGAGATTTACAGACGGAACCTCAAATAAAGACAAATACATATCACTAAGGCTACATTCGGTGATTTTTGAGTTGGAGAGACCACAAATTGAATTCCTCCGCACAGCTCTACAAATCAGTGTAGAGGCAGCCTCAAAGTGAGATAAGGAAATGGAGAGACATTACGTCAGACCGAGCTGTGACGTCATCGTATCTGAAGTGCTCGTATAATGTAATAGTCTTAGAGATCCGCCACAGTTGTTATTTACTGGAACTTTCACTTTGTGGACTTATTTTGTAAGAGCTAGAAAGTCAAAGGTGTACCAACTTTGTCCCTATTCTTGGATACTTGAGTACTTATTCGTCAAAGGATGAAAACTTTGTTTTGCAGTTAGAGATTCAGGATTTAAATAGGTAAGAATAGAATCGGTAACTCAAACAGTAGTACAGACATAAATTTACGCATCTGATAGTCAATTTCCTTAATACGGATGACATTACCTTCGTGTATCATAGCTGTCAATTACGTGGACGACATCTTATGTGATTTGATATTACCTTTACAGTTAAAATGTTGCCGCTTGATAGCCCACTATTTATTTATTATTTATTATATCGATAGGCTTATCCATAGTATCGATACTATGTATAGTGCTATTAATAGTGTAACTATCGATAGTTTGGCAACAATAGTAAACTTGTCTTATTTGAGTAACAGAACTAGCCCATTAGAGCAAAAGGCAGCATTTACGAAATAGCCCAGTTATAATACTTCACAGTATGGAAACCGAAGTAATTTAATTCCACAACATTCAAATTATACAAATAAATAAAGTAATCTGCAAAAAATAACAGTGAAATTTAATTAAAGTCAAATATATGAAAACGAAGCTCGTAAAATGTCAGAAATAACCGGAGCTGGCCCTCATTCAGAGCACACACGTCACGGACAATTTGCATAATTACTGGACGTGGAATGTACAGGATGCCTTCATCTCGCATTACAAACTTTAATACTCTATCAAGTCAAATGAGTAAAAGCTTTTAATTTACTTAAGTGTAGAATGTACATTATACATTGTTTTAATTTTGACTCGCCAATCTTTGTAACACAACACGCCGGTCGACGTTATAACAATAAAACTTATATTGTGTCTAGCAATGTTTGTGTCACGCAACGAGTTAAGAAATAATCCGCGCAACAAAATGAGACTCAAAGTTTAAAAAAAATCTTGTACATGAGTAAAGGAATTTAAAGCCAGAAAAGAATAAAGGACATAGAATGCTATCCTGCGGAACACCTGTCTAGAGGTCATACCAGTGGGAAAAATTTGATCTAGAGAACTCTTTGCGGGTACGGAGACAGTAAGCAAAACAATCTACGACAGAAGGTAGCATGTTATGATAAGCTAATAACAAAAGGACATCACACATTAATAGTGTTAAAGGCGTTGGGAAAGTTGTTACAAAGATATTTCCGTCAAAATGAGAGAACTGAAGCTGAAATAAAAAATCTACCTACTTGTGTCAAAGCTTTGACAATTTATGAAAGATTAAAGATGGTCGTGTTTTTTACCCGGCTAGATTCAGATGTTCATATTTTGATAAAGGATCAACACAAGTGAATGGTTATTTTAATTTATTAGGTTTATTTATACATCCGAACGAACGAAACATTTTCGTAGTAGCCTACTCAAGCTAATACGGCAACACACACATACCCTGTCGCTAAGGACAACGGAGCCCAATCCGGTGGCACATTCCCGCGTGGGCGAGCCTTTAACATACGCCTCATCAGATAACGGTGCCTATGGAAGTAGACAAGACTCACGTCCTAAAGAGCGCGCAAAGCAACCACAACAAAGCACGAGCTAAGTTAGCATTACCAGATTAGTAGCTCTCAAATGTTTCGTATGTTGCCTGACTGTTAAATACTTTATTTATGTTATTGTCGATTTATAACTTTTTTTAGGCTTGTTTTAATAAATTATTGGAGGTTTAGTCGTCCTGTATGTTGGTATGTCAATGTTTTATGTTATATCGCCATTATGATTAAATAAAGTCATATACTATCAAATAAAAAAATATACGGTGGAATGTAGACCTCTTTCTTTTCTGTCAGTTAAAACCGAGCTATCCTAGGTAATGATAGCTTGGTGCTTGAATTTTGCATAACAGCAGCCAACATGAGTGTAATGTAAGCAAAACCTGTACAATAGAGGCCAATGCGGGTGGGTACATGTCACGACCCATTTGCATACTCCCTCGTGGGCGAGCCTAAAACACACTGATCGCTTTATCAGACCTTGTGTGTAGGTTGACCTTGCTGCCCAGATTAAAATAGGACAGTTGATTTACCTGAACGGACTATTTGGTGAACTTCTGCAGTTGAAGGATATTATTTTTACTTGATTTGTTAAATGATTGCAATAATATTTCTGTCGGATGTTTATGGGTAAAATAAAGTAACCCTGTGTAGGTACGTTTCACTGCAAGGCTGCCACACCTCAACTATGAGCTGGTTTGTAATTGTTGTTGTGAGATATAGGTATAAAAGCCAAAAACATTGATGAAGCAACCCTGGCTTGACAACAGCTTAAACACTTAAAGAAATTAGCTAAACTGAGCTGTTTATTCAACATTTTATGAATTCAAAACTACTGACGTTTCATTTGGGGTATGGACGACACAAAAGCTGAAATTATGCAAACTATCAATGATAACTTTTTAGCTTGAATTATTGTGGTTCTACAAATTCATGCACTACTATCAGGCAACTCGAAATTGCCACATCTAAAATATTTTTCATGACTTCTTCTACAGCGATATTTAGCTGGACGTTGAAAAATAGTAACCCGTTGCCGACGACCGATATTTTTAAACATGGTTCCGAGTATTCTGCGAATTTCTATTGACTTTCCGTCCAAATTGTCAAAATTTTCGTTAATGAATTACAAACTTTTAAGTAATGTCCGGAGGTAGGTAATTGATGTTAACAAAAGTGTATTTTAGGAAATATTCCCTCGAAATAACTTCTGGCGAAGCTCTAATAAAGTTAAATAATACAATAAAGGCATTGTAAATGACTTTAGTAAAAGTTCAATTGTGACTAGTCTGGAGTCTAAAGTCTGGAGGAAAAGTCTTGAAATTTTTAGCAGTTTGCTGCAGAAGTATAATACATTATATTTTTTATGAAAATAATACATTTTATTTTAAGAAAATACTTATCAATTAGCAGATTGTTTTTTTTCTGTTGAGATTTTGTAAAAAGGCTTGCCATCGGCATCCCAAACAGGCTTCTTTTTTTTAAAATGCAAAGGCCATGTAAATAGTAGCCACTTCCTATTCACAAACACTCATAGTGCCAATGCGATCTCGTTCTTTCTTATCCTCAAATAAATGAAGCATTAAAAATAAAATTTGAACACAAAATAGCAAACACCTGATACATATTCTTAAAATCATTATTTTTGAATATGTTTAATGCTCGCATTAACCCGAGTAGTCTGGCGTATATTTATTTCTAACTAGCTGTTCCCGCGGCTTTGCTTGGTCGGAATATAGCATGTCAACCCTTATTTTAGTCCTTTAGGAGGTGAATTAAAAAAAATGCTGCAGTTTTGTACTCTTTAGTCTTACTGGCATTCGGTTGTCGCAGAGTACTCCCGTTAGAGTTCTCCATCTCAGCCACGCTGCGTTGATTCTATGGGTTTCATCTGCATCTGTGTTTACATCGGAGGTTAACATTGATCCTAGGTATTTGAATTGATCAACTTGTTGTAGTGGCTGGCCGTCAATACAGATTTTAGTATCGAGGGAAGACTGGTCGCCAAATCCGCACTTCAGGTACATGGTTTTGCTTCGGCTGATGCGTAGGCCATTGCTCTCAAGTGCGTGTCTCCATTGTTGGAGGGTGACATTTAATATGTGTGTGCTTTTTTCAACGAGCACGATATCGTCAGCATAGAGCATATTCCATGGACGAGGGGACTGGATGTCTCTAGTGAGGTAATCCATGGCTATGTTGAAAAGGAATGGACTCAGGGCAGATCCCTGATAGACTCCCACTTGTACTTCAAATGGTCGGCTAAGTTCCGCCAGGCTTCTCACTTGCATACTGATACAATGCGTGGTTCATACATATCCTGCACTAACTACTTGCCATACAAAATTTCGCGGAATTCTATCGCAGGCCTTCTCGAGATCTATTAAAATTTGATGCAAGTCTTCCCTGTTGGTCCGATGTTTTTCCATGAGGATTCTAATTATTTGTATTGCATCTGTAGTGGATTTCCCTGGCGCAAATCCGCATTGATTTTCAGATATGGATACTAATTGCTCGAAGCGGGTATTAAGCACGCGTTCCCAGATCTTCAGCGTGTGGGAAGTAAGCTTGATACCCCTGTAGTTCGCGATCACTGACGTCCCCTTTGATTTTTAAAAAGGTACCAGGTAGCTATGACGCCATGACTCCTGGATCTTCTCGGAGATGATGATCAGATTAAAGAGTCTAATTAGCCATTGTACAGCGATGGACCCGAGCATTTTTTAGTATTAAGTAAGAATTATTTATAATTAAGGTTTCGGCTTTCTCAATTAAGTAGGTCTTATTAAACCTATAATTTAGTGTATATGTGTGTAAGAATGAAAAGCTACGCCAACACAACACGCTCTCCGGGAAAGGTCTTGTGAAAATCTTCCGAGAAAAAAGGCTTGGAAGTATTGCCCCAGTTTCTCTCTGGATTGGTACCAAACTTACTTGCGAAGTAATAAGAAAAAGGTCGCTCTAGACCTTTATACCGGTTTGTCTTTAAACGAGACTGTTATAACTAGCAATTAACCTGGTTTCCAATGAAGTTTTATTTTAATTAAGTTCAAAAAAACGAAAATAGATTAGGCATAGTAAAATAAGATTTACGAAAGAGACAAAATTTAAATATAGCCTTTAATTGCCAAGTCGATTGCAGTGATTTTCGTTAAACTCAAAGGAGTAATCCGAGTAAAGGTTTGATTCCAAAGGTTTGGTCTAAGGTTTGATTTCCAGATTGAGTCAATAATCTGTCGTTAACACATTGACGCCCGTCTTCAGCTACGAGTCGGCGACGCGTCGTGCTTGAAGTAAATTGATAAATGTCATTCTGCATCAGTCAGTTGGTTTGAGGTTGATAGAGACAATTAAGTTTAATAATAAGTTAAGTTATTTTTTTCACTATTCTAGGTAGGTACTGGTGCATCTCATACGAAAATAATCTGACCTTAAAATAAAATCTACTTAGCTAAACATAAAAGCATGTTCATGAGCCAAGGGGGCAATAATGCTTGCAGTGTTTCCTTAGACCTATACTAAGTCTTTACCAGTATTTTAATTTTCGGATTTTATTTTTTATTTAGGTAAGTTTATTGTTACTAACACATATATTGAGAAGTTGTCCGAAATAAACGATTTTTATTACTTATTATTATCCTAAATTTAAGAACGGTGTGCAGGTAACCTCGTATTTGCTTTTTAATTTTCCTTAGGATGAGAGCAACGTATGTGTTGTTGTCCAATATTTAAAAAAAACTTATTGTCTTTGGACAAGACAACGTTTGCCGAGAGAGTTAGTCCTAAATTATAAAAATTCGTACTCAGCCTCTAAATAGGACATCGATATTTCAGGTTAATGACCCAAGACTAAACAGCCAAGTTTTCAGACTTGACACATTCACGCAAACCTTTATACCCACTTAGGTTCTTGTTTGTTCAAAACCGATTTCTGAGCAATTTTCTAAGGCTTCTGCGGACGTCATAATATTGTATCCAATTTTGAATTTGGAGAGGTCAACAAACGAGTATGTTCAATTGTTTTTGGCTGGTCAATAGTCAGTCATACACAAAGCTTTTGATTTTGGTCGTTTTATCAATCAATTTAATCTCGAAGGCATTATCATTTCAGCCATAGGACGTCCACTGCTAAACACAGGCCTCCCCCAATGATTTTCATTGAGGGGGGGGGGATTGCCAATACTCGCCACGCTTGGCAGGCGGGTTGGCGAGCGCAGTTTTTTATAAGGTTTCGCACGCTGACGCTGCTGCCCGTCTCGTGCTACAGGAATTAGTCGCCTCTTACGACACGCCTCCTGATGGCGGTGGGGAAGTGTATTCTTTACGGCCGTCCCCACACGACACTCGATGATCTCGAAGGCATGTCCTGTCCTAATTCGTTAGGTTGCAAGGAAAGTTTGTTAAGAAGCTAGCATTTTGGGCAAGCGAGCTGCAGTCTGCCTAGCTCGGAAAATATGAAAAAAGTAGTATACCTATACATACATAGGTACGTCCCACTGCAGGGCGCAGCCTCACCTCAACTATGATGTGGTTTGGGCCATACTTCACCGCGGGCTCAGTGCGGTACGGTGGAGGGGTGTTGTAAGGCCTGTGCCTAAACGTTACTGTCAGTAATCAAGCCGCCCTAAGGCCTCTGACTAGTATCAAGCGATATAAGCCGGGACTGGCCGAGACCAACTTTTAACGTGCCTTTCGAAGCACGGAGATGCTAGTGTTAAATGTCACGAAATAAGGTCGGAATGGTCACCCATCCACTGCGTAGTTTGCTTCACATTAGTAACTACTAGGTACCAAAGCGCTGCCGCTTTTAGTTTCTGGCCTTAAGATTTTATGTAATAAATAATATTAGGGTAACTAAAATCTTATATATAAAATTCTCGTGTCACAATGTTCGTTCCCGTACTCCTCCAAAACGGCTTGACCGATTCTCATGAAATTTTGTGAGCATATTGACTAGGTCTGAGAATCGGCCAACATCTATTTTTCATACCCCTAAAGACCACGCAGACGAAGTCGCGGGCAACAGCTAGTTACTTTATAATGCTTCAAAAAAAGTCTTCTATACGTCCACATTTCAAAAGATTGAACAGATAAATAATGTCAAATTTTACTTTTGACTGGCCCGAGTGCAGAAAACGCATTATGAATCTAAAACACGAGCAGACTGTCATTTTATCATTAATTACTAAAATATGATTGAACATTTACACACAATGCATCAATGGAAATAGTATTGAATTAGAAACAATGCATCGACAACTATTTGCGGTAATCTGTCTATAGAAGTGCAGCCCACGCCGCCTTTTGTCCGTTTTCATATTGTTCGAACATTTGTGGAATAACAGCCATTATCTACTTTATACGTCGATCTGAATATCATAACGATCAGTTATTCATTGGAACGATAATGAGAAGATTGGAGATTGAAAAACGTTAATCTTTAATTAATGAGATTATTTTTAATTGTTTAATTCAGTTACGGGAAGCTTTGGTATTTCGGCTTTTGTTTCATCAACTAGTAAGTAAAAAAATGTCGGAGTCTCGCACCACGGGTTCCGTGCTGTAGGTGTGTAAATGACGGAAAGGGTTCGATTCCCAGTTCGGATCAAATTAGAAATAGCATTTTTAAAAATAAAATTTTTAATCAATAACTTTAACTGAGTCAAGAATTTTTATACTTCGTTAACGAAACTAGATTATGTTAAACGTAATTTTCATTATATAATGACTTTTGTTATAAATAACTAGAGGAGAAGAAATACAACCCTAAGGAGCATTTACATTTCTCCGCAAGCAATCATCCGCCCACATTATGAAGAAACCGTATTTTGCTAACAAGTGCCTCTAAATGACCGAATAATGTATCTTTTAAGACCCACCCTACATAAAAGTCGTTGGTTGGAAAATGAGGGGCGTTGAGCATAAAATTGGGGCTTGGGTTGATCGGTTTTTTCAAACGCAATCCAGTCTGTGTAAAATCTTAAGGTTGGTTGAGTTTAAGCATACAGAGTAAACAACTTTAAATAGTTATGCTTTTAAAAGTTATACTTTAAATCGATTATTTCAAATCATATATAAGGTCTAACCGAAATAGTGCTCAATATTTCTAAAGGTCAAACAGTACATAATAAGGATCTTCGCTAGGAAAAAAAACATAAATAACCTGTAAATTTCTTTAAAAATAGTAATTATTCATTGTTGTCATGGTTTTTTACGTATAACATATACGCACTCCGTACGACGCGTAGTAAAATCAGTGACAGAACCGGGCGAATAGTCATCTTGTAAATAACAGAATGTAAAGATGGCATTATGCGTAAAAAAAACTATTGTAATATTACATAAGTCTTCTTCTTCTTCTTCCTTGCCTTTTCCCATTATTTGGGGTCGGCCCTCCTCGTTTTTAGGCGCCAGGATGCTCTATCCTGGGTTGTCTGCGCAGTTAGCTGTGCCCGTTCCATATCCCTGGTAACGGTTGTCCACCACGTGGCCAAGGGTCTCCCTCTGCCTCTCCTCATATCCGGGATGTCCAGAGCCTTCCGAACAGAGTATTTTTCGTCTTGCCTCATCACATGTCCACACCATCGCATCTGGCTTTCTAACATCTTATCCGCGATGGAAGAAATTTTGAAGGAGCCTCTGATGTACTCATTTCGTACTTTATCAAGTCTCGTCACTCCCGCTGCCCATCGCAGCATCATCTACTCATTCGTGTGCATCTTTTGTTCGTCCTTTTTTTGACGGCCCAGCACTTGGAAACATACATCATGACAGGTCTTACAGCAGTTTTGTAGACTTTACCCTTTAGTCTTACTGTCATTACATAAATATTACAAAAGTAATATTAATTAACAAAAAATACGTTGTTAGGGGAATATCTTTATAAACATAATCCTTATTATGAACTAGTTGACCTCTAGAAATATTGAGCACTATTTCGGTTAGGCCCTAGATACTAATTTTATTACGAGTAAACTTTAATATAGATAGATAGATAGATACTCTTTATTGCACACCACACAAAAAAAACAGTACAGAGAAACAATAAATTTAGAATGGTACAATTTAGGCGGTCTTATCGCTAAGAGCGATCTCTTTCAGACAACCTTCAAGTAGAGGAAAGTTGGAAAAAAAAAGTTATGAGGGGAGGCGGTAAAGAGTTTAGAGTAATTTTTATATTCAATATATTAAATAATATATTATATATTTAGTACGTATATATACTAAAAAATAAAATAATATACATACTTACACATTGTTATAAATAATGATCATACATAATATAAATACATATAAGTACTTACACTAATTAATAACCCTATTAATATGAATATGGATTTTGATACCAAAAGTGTTAGGAAAAGTAAAGAAAGAAGTAAATCAAAGAAAAACATAGGAGAAAACTAAAGCCCAAGAAGATATGTTTTAAGTCTAGTTTTGAAAATTTGTAGTGTTAATATGTTGTCTATTTTTGCCAAAAAATTTAATAAGTGACGATGACATTTTATTATTAACACACTGTTATTAGCTTCATTTGTAACTAACAGCTAACTATGTACTATCGATAGATCGATAAAACCTGTATGTACCGTACTAAAAATAATCTTAATACTTAAGTACCTAATCAGTTACTTTTGGAGTCGGTGCAAACGAAAACAGAATCTCTCATCGACTGGCACCGACTCTAAAAGTAACTGATGAGGTACTTAAGTGATAAGATTATTTTTAGCGTTTTAGTTTTTTGAAGTCGGTTTTTATTTTTTAAATAAAATTAACTTATTTCATCTATTTTAGTGATATTGCCTAATCAAAACAAATCTTACGAGTGCAAACATAATTTAACTGTTGAACACCGATTTCATTTTCTATTTTTCCACCCTTAGGGGTGAATTTTTTTCCAAAAATGTGTTATTATATTATCTTTGAAATATAAGCTATTCATTAAAAAATCATCAAAATCGGTCCACATTTGGAAAAGATATTAGGTAAGATAGATACTAAAATCAGTTGGCGTGGTACGGAGTTCATGCAATATTTGATAATTTTCTTAAAGATCCCATCATCAGAATTTAACCAAATTTATATGGGACCATTCTGAAAGTATTACTTTTCAAAGAAAAAAATAATAATTGAAATTGGTCAACGTAGTAACGAATGATCGCTGAACATACATAAAAAATATTTTAAAAAAACCGACGAATTGAGAACCTCCTCCTTTTTTGAAGTCGGTTAAAAAGTACTGAATTTTATTCGGAGGATACTCACTCAGCAACCACCTGATTCTGACTCAAATCTAAAGTATTACCTTTCAAACAAAAAAATAATTATCGAAATCGGTCAACGCAATGAATGATCGCTGAACATACATAAAAAAAAATTAAAAAAAAAGATACCGACGAATTGAGAACCTCCTCCTTTTTTGAAGTCGGTTAAAAATATAAGAAATAATTTCTACGGAACCCTAAAAAGATGGAATACACGATGCGGGTCAGCACGAGCAAATAACTTAGCTTAAATATTTCATACAAGTAGTTAAGCCATTGTGATTTTAAGTGAAATTCCTATCGGCAAAGGATGTCTTTTAAATTATGGGAGCCTGCTTTTGTCATTAATTTATTGGGTTTTTAGGGTTTACCCCAACATTCGACTACGTGAAAATTGATTTAAACAACATTTTTTAATGAAAATTTTAAAAAAGCCTTATTAGTTTATAAAAGATTGGTATAACCTTACTTAATCATCAAATAACTTTACGAGTTGAGTTTAAATAATAAGTTAGCTGCTGTTAACAAAATAAAATTTAAGTAAGTACCTACTTATAAAAATTTTACATACCGAAATATAGGTAATCTAGTAATACTGCGCAGAAAAATTTGAAAGAGTAATGTAGGTGTGACATAAATCGACAACCTTCCTAAGTTTCTGACCTAAAAAACATCTAAAAATAGAAATATAAAATATTCCTGTAACAAAACCATCATACCCACATAATGCCACAAAGAAAGATACAGAAGGCTCACGCCCCGTCATAACTGCACGCCTACGAATGAGTTGGACTGTAATATCATCAAAACATGACGACAATTAATGAGACGCGAGTAGAGCGAGACAATAATAACAAGTACGTAAGTAGTAGAACGATTTGGCAAGCAATGAAGAGCGAGTGTGTAGTAGGGATAGTTTTTCGCGGGTATTTTGGTCGCCAAGCGAGCATCGCTGAGCGAGTTTTAATTATTGGAGAGAGAGTGATCGTCGGCAATATTAAAAGTCAGCGATCAATTATTAATTTATATATCTATCTCTTTTCTTTACACGGGATTTATATAAGGCAGTAGGAAGGTGTCTGAGACTGACAGATGACGAAGTCTAAGGTTATTATTTATTTACTCTTTTATGTTTTTAAGTTAAACTTAATGCTATGTAGTCGATCATTAGGCTAAACAAAAATGTTTTATGGTGGCACAGAAATTTTTGACCACAGGCGTCTACCAGCACAAATTAGTGAAATATGTGTATGTTGGTACAGACATACTGTATTCATATCTATTGTGACAAACCGGATATACCCGGATACCCGAAGGCGCTTGAACCGGATATTGAGATAAAACCGCAAAGCTTTTGCTTTCATTCCGTTTAGAACAGGCAATGAGGTACGAGGCTCTGTAATTAGTGGAAAGAATAAAATAAAGAGATACTAACCTTAGACTTTTTAGTAAGGATTATTTAAAAAAACCGGTAAAGTACGAGTTGTACTTGCACACTAATATTTTAGTTACTCAGTGTTACTCATTTGACATTTTGCATTTTGACTTTGCCTGTATAATTTGTATACCTCTCATTGACGTTGACATCTTACTGTTTGATACTAAAATGCTATAATTGTAATTTTGTAGACCTAATTTGATATGATATTTTGTTTATAAGTAAGATTCAATTGCACGACGACGAAATGTTTGCATATCGATAAATCGGTAAAACATGTTTGTTCATATTATACCTATTATAAGACCTAAGATTGTACCATGTTTTTCGCAAATAAATATATTATCTTATCTTATCTTATCACTAATATTTTCGTACAAAAATACATTATTTAACACATATTTTATAAATAGTTCATTAGTTCATAGTTATACTTATTACAATTATAACGAAACAACTAAACTAAACACAGAAAAAAAACAAGTATCTTGTATAGACCTTTTCATTTTTTATTATTATTAGTTGTTATAGCCGCCATAGTAGGTAATAGGTACCAATTCTGTAAAAATTTGAAGTGTCTACCTATTATGATCTGTCATGGCAAAAAATCTAACTTATTAGTCTAAACAATCAATAGATAAGGGTGGTTCTGTGGCATATTTTGACACCGGCAAGGGAATCAAAACCTATATCATACTATCCGTTAAGTCGTTGACTGCCACAAACTAGACACAATAGAAAATCTATTGTGGCGCTCAACGTGTTAACCTAGAATCATTAAATTTTCCAAAAAAAGCAATGTCTCGTAGCACATTAAAAAAGAACATAAACCGTAAAATTACCGTAAATACATAAGCCACTGCGCTCTAGATTTGTTTTTTTTCTTTGCGTTACATCTCATATTATAACATAGATAATAAGAAATGCGAGTAACAATTAAATGTACAAGTAGAGTGGTGACAGAAATGAAATAACATGTATACCAAGAAGACTTACTATATATGTATAGCAAAGGGGTGACACACATTCTTGCATGTCACGATTTCTTATTGGTTTCTTTGTGTCGATTTATTGAGTTCCAAGTTGTCACCATATGGAACGAACGCTGACAAGTTGAGTCGATTGACATGTCAAAACCTACACATACAATTTTATTCGTAAGATACGATACGCGATGGGTATTTAGCCATGACTACCTACTTCGTAATTTCGTTTGGGTATGTTGCTATGTCAATGGAAAACACCATATGTCACTTTTTGTGTACTATTATATTAAGAAAATCAATAAACGAAGCCGTCAAAGTAGTGTCCTCTTGTATTTTGTAACGCCATATTCAGAATCCATGAGTGGGGACGGCCGTAAAGAATACACTTCCCCACCGCCAACAGGAGGCGTGTCGTAAGAGGCGACTAATTCCTGTAGCACGAGACGGGCAGCAGCGTCTGCGTGCGAAATCTTATAAAAACTTCCCTCGGGGTGCACGCACGGGGCACGGGGTGTTTTTTTTTTACGTTGGAATCAAAATAGTTTTTGGTGTTTTTCTCGAAAACTAGCGTATTTTTTTTTTCTTTTTTTTAACAAAAATCATTCATATATGTTTTTGTAATTGCTTTTTAAATTTCACCCGTTTATAAAAGGCGACCTCATATATTATTACGACTTATAAGTTAATGCAAGCATCTATTTTTTAAATCATTTTTAACGAATAGAATATTAATTTATAGCTAAATGTGGTTGAAGAAGATGTATATAGTTACATTTATCGTAACCCATCCGTGTAGACGGGACGTCACAGAAGTAATTTGTGTGCTTACTTGTGTGTTCTAAGTCATTAAAATGTGTGTTCTCTACCCACTTAAACTCAAATTGGATCCAACCCGGCATTAGATGCCCGACTATCTCTAACGAGCAAAGTTTTGATGACAGCGCTAGAGCTATACCATCTTGTTAAAATTCAAGTCGGAGATAGGATATCTAAAGATTTGAAAAATACTGAAGATAACAATGACAATAGTCGCATTTGTTTCCATGAAACAGTAACTTCATATTAAAACATTCATCATCATCATAATTTCAGCCATAGGACGTCCACTGAACCAAAGAAAATTAATATAAAAAAATCTTTGACTGAACATATGCAATGTCTCCTTCAGTGACTTCTAGATTGGCTGATTGGAAGCTGCCTGTATTCAGTGGCTTCTTGCTACCTATACCAGCAAGCTGAAGTGGCAGTAGGCGGGGCACATAGCACGTAGAACTTACGGTCGATAGGGCAGAAGGGTCCTAGAATGGAGGCCTAATGACATTATCTTATATATGCCTACTGGCCTAATGACATTATTATGACGACCTCCGTAACTGAGAGGCGAGCATACCGGACTTAGTGTCACTATCTCTGAGGTTCCGGGTTCGATTCCGGGTCGGTCAATGTAGAGAAAAAACTTTTCTCTATTAACTCGAGTCTGGGTGATACCATCGTTGTTTATGATTTCTGTAACACAAGTGCTTTGGCTTGTAGCGACATCTATCTCGCCACATACGAACTAATCTGACGTATCCTACATCGCGATATTAAGGTTATCGGAGCGATTGAACCATATATACTAGAACCCGACAAAACAACCGTTGGGCAGTAGCGCCCACCACCACACAACACCCGTCTGGTCGGAGGATCCTCCCTATTCAATGGTGGATGAGAAACTCAACACCCTGTTTCTCTCACCACCCCCATAGGCTACTTACTATAGGATCAGAGTAATGTAAGTGATGCTGTTCCAATAATTATTAATCATTCCTTAATGTCTGAAGGTCAATATAATCAGCCCATGTCAGTCTACTGGACACAGGCCTCACCCGCAGCACGCCACCGAGCCCAATCTTCATGTGGTATTTTTCATCTGCTGCCAGAAACTACGTAAATCATCGCTTTACCTTGGAGGTGGTTAAGGGTGGTGGTGAGTTGGTCGTTCACAGCTGTATTTGCGAAGTCGCGGTCTGCACTCAAGGTTGACGTCAAATAAAACCAGCCCACTGCCACTTCAGCTTACTTATCGTTTGAACCATATCGATTACTCTAGTTCTCTGTCAGATGACCTCATTTCTGATTTTATCCTTCAAAGAAAATCCGAGCATTGCTCGCAGCAAACAAATGCTGAGCAAACTTAAATTATTATACTAGAAGTACCGTAGGTATGTATCCACGTTTCAGACTCCTGCCTGACTTAGAACTATTCAATAACAAATTAATTGTCAATCGGAAAACCATGTGACACTTTATAACATTATTGTCACCTGATTTAACGGTTGTAAATTCGTTATCGAAGAGTTTTGAATCGGGGGCCAGAAAGCCTACTGATGTTTCGTTTATTCGGACGTATAAACTTATTAAATTAAAATTACCATCTACTTGTGTCAATCCTTTGACGATTTATGAACAATTGAAAACAGCTTCATGTTTTTATACGGCTAGTTTCTGTTGTCCATGTTACTCAGTTGGTGACGACCTAAGAAGAGATGGATGGATTGATTGAGGAGCGATTTGACTGAGAAGGGAGTAAATGACTCGATGAAGAATGACCGGATTGCATGGAAGAGAAAGACTTACTGCGTCGACCCCAGATGACCTAGGAACAGGGCCGGCGAATGATGATGTTACTCAGTTGTTGCCTACAGGTCTGGAAGTCATTACAGATAGTAGGTACGCACTTAGTGAAGACTTTTGTCTTCAGATTTTCAGGGGACTGGGGATTAGCAATGAAATTTTCCAAATACTGCCCAGCCCAGCTGTTTCTTCGGCGAGATTCTCTTCCAAAGTTGGACCGCAAGTATTGGATTGTTCTTTTATAACATAGTGCCAATGTATCTACGGTCGTTCTCGTGTTTCTTGCCCCAGGTCTGCCAGGCTACCTTCTAGCGTTTTCTCCTGGTCATATAAAGACAAGGTTGACCAAGATTCTAGATACGGTATGACAAGTCATTATATTTGGAGCGTCATCATACTAAAACTTCTGAAAAATAAGGAACCAAACTAAAACTAGAAGTAGTCGTGATCCAATATAGACCATGGCCACTTATATACTAGTTATATTCTTGTAGTGATTTGGTAGACGTACAGTTTGACTCATATGGCAATTTCTATAAGACTGCTTTAAGGTGACGGGTAGGCAAGTGACCTTGAGCATTTAGCGTCGACTAACGCGACTTCTATTACGTGCCTAAGATAATACAAATGCTTCTCGCAGACTAAACATCCATCTGTTGCGTTCCTGTGCAAATAGACTATCATTGCGAGCAAAATATCCACTCATGGAAAAGTAGGCGCTAAGAGTAAAATCCATTAAAAATCCTTATAATTCTTAATTTGTTGACTATTTGAAGAAAAAAAAAACTTCATCCTAAAGGCACGAATGTCATAAATAACTAAACCAACTTTGAAGCTAAACAAAAACTTCGTCGTTTAAAATATAAATGTGTACAAGCTCGCGATATTTGCGGTACTTTGAAATATTTTATTGTGTTTATAAGAAATAATAACTAGTATTTAGATACAACAGGAAAAACTTCAACATATAAGTTACACGATATATAGATTTCCACATCTTATTTTCGCCAGAAAACTTGTCCAAAAACACTTCTTTTACGTGTATTCTCCTTACCCTGCGCCTTAAGTTTTTAAAGATTAAAATATAATCAAAATTGAATCTACCTACTTAAATAAGTAAATAAGCTTAGTATGCATGTTGAGCTAAGCTTTAAGTATCTGATACATTTAGTTATTAGGTTATTAAAATGTACATAAATAAATAATAAATAAATATTGGACAACATCACATACATTGCTCTGATCCTATGATAAGAAGCTTAAGCACTTGTGTTACAAAAATCAGAAACAACGATGGTACCACAATAACCCGAGACAATATAGAAAAGTTTTTTTTTTACATTGTTCGACCGGGAATAGAACCCGGAACCTCAGAGATAGCGACACCAAGTCCGGTATGCTCGCCTCTCGGCTACGGAGGTCGTCATATGCGTATGTTTTAGTGTAAATAGATGTTGGTTGGTCTGAATAAATAAATAAATAAAATATTTAGACTGAAATGAGCAGGTTTTCCTAGGATGTTTTTCCTTATCGCCCAGCAGTGATATAGATTCCGAAAAATCCAGAAAGAGATACGTGTTGGTCCTATATTTACGTTTGTAAATAAGGATTACTGTATGCTTACGTAATAGTATTAAAGTCAATAAACGTAAGTACATATTAGTCGACCAAGAAATTGGTTTACTACCCTACAGTAGAATATCACTTGCTCAAAGAAAACTACAAGGTCTATTTTCGCTTTCCTTAATTAATTTTATAATTAACATCAGTAAGTATTGTTATTTGTGATTATTTAAACGTGTAAGTGCTTAATGAGCTTCTAATTGAACCTCTTGCGAATACGACAAAGTCCTCTAACTTTTGTGAATTTTTTTTTAGGGTCGATTTTTCACAAGCCAGATAACTTTTATCCGACGAATAAAATTGACACTTTGACACATTTTCTATACGAAAACTGTCAACATGTCAAACTTTTTTTTAGAATAAAAGTTAGCTGGCTGTTGAAAAATCGGCCCTTAGTAAATGATTTGAGTTGACAATAAATGATAGATCTGTAGCGACATCTATCCCGCTACATATAAAACTGGCCACCACTGGCCCGGCAAGCATCACTATGGACGACTCAACCTGCTATCGACCTCGGGTCCCGGAGGGGAGTGATGTAGCGACATCTATCTCGCTACATATAAAACTGACGTATCCTACATCGCGATATTAAAGTTATCGGGGCGATTGAACCATTTATACAAGAACCCGACAAACAACCGTCGGGCAGTAGCCCACCAGACACAACACCCGTCTGGTCGGAGGATCCTCCGTTTTCAATGGTGGATGAGGAACTCAACACCCTGTTCCTCTCACCCCCAAAGATCATATGTAAAAGCTTATTATTTTTAAAATACTTTATTTAGCTTACCGTGTTTGTTTACGGTTAAATATGGTTTCTAGCATACACCTTTTTGATTTATAAGTCAGCTATCTATATATATAAACATGAAATGCTGTTCGTTTGTCTCGCTAAAACTCGAGAATGGCTGGACCGATTTGGCTAATTTTGATCTTGAAATATTTGTGGAAGTTCAGGGAAGGTTTAAAAGGTGAGATTTTTTAAAAAAAAATGCAAGGAATGTAGTAAAACAACTATTTTATTTTCCAATATAAACGAATTGGCGTAACGAAGTTAGCTCGGTCAGCTAGTTGTTAAATAAAATATTATCTATTGCTTTGTTTCCACAGTTCAAATTATATGCACCTTTAACCTTTGCTTTGTGATTGACTTCTTCTTCTTCTTCGTCGGTAACACTCTTGTCAGAGTGGTCGTGGTCATCACTTCAGGTGTAGGTAGCAAGCTTCACAACACGTCGCCACTCTTCTCTGATTGCCGCCTTCCTTGTGCATTCATGTAGTGATGATGAGCCATTTACCACCGCTTTTATCTGGTCAGTCCATTATGATTGACTTACAGTTAACAAATAAGCCTTAGCGAAATTTTATACAGGGTTACATTGCAAAGGTGAGCCAAATATGAAAAAATAAGATCTAGAGAACAATATAAAGAAGCGTGTTAATTGTTATTATTTTTAATATTAGTATGTTACGACAAAAAAAAAACTTTAAAATATCCGAAAATAAAGTCCATAGAGAGACTACGAAAGCCGCGCGGTCAGTCATCAGAGGCGTAGGCATGGCGAGCCAACAAGGACCTTACGCAGTGCACATACGGTGCAATTTTTCATGAATTAGTTAAATTATCCACGCGTACGACTTTTAACAGCGGATAGGAATAATTAAATGTGAAAAAAATGTGTTGTTCTTTGCATCGTTCGATTAAGTTACTGATTCTGAGCCACGCCTAAAGATTTGGCACCCCTTTGCAATGTAACCCTGTATAACTGGGATATGTCACCGAAAGTAGTAAAGCAGTTCCTTGGTCGACTAAACAACAATCGTAGCTTATTAATTCAAAGACTCAGGGCAATTAAGAAAATAATTGACCGTTAAGCCGGCTCACTTCTGCGGCGAGTTCGTGGCAGCCGCAGCAATGTTCTATAAGTCAAAGCCGACAGTGGGGACTGTCCGCTGCCTGCCTAGCATGAGCACTAAAACACGATATGATATGATATAGCGATATATCGACACTAACTGTAAAAATATGATAGTTAAAGCCGCCGTTTTGAATCGCCGTGCCAGTTACGTTACAAATTATAATCTGTTTCGATAAAAAATTAAAATGGCGGCTATATCCATCAAATTTTTACAGTTGTTGTCGACATATCGCTATATCATATCATTTCGTGTTTTAGTAGTCATGCTAGGCAGGCTGATCGAGCATTTAAGTTAAATAACTAGGTCGCTTTTAACTGTTAAGTACTAACATTCGTTTGTTATCAGATTAATAAAAAAAAATATTTATTTTCTATTTTATTATTTAGGTATGTGATGCCGACGTTTCAATTAGTTTATTTGACGTTTAACATCGTAAAGTTACTTTCGCCATAATACTACATCACTATTTTAAATTAGTGCAGAAATGTGAAGAATGAAAACTTGGTACAAATTCGTGTAGCGTGGAAAGATGTCATATATTACGGCCTCTCGAAGGATATAAAGCCGGGGCTTGTATACGAGCGTGTATTGTTAAAAGATATTAAAAACTTTATTTTTATTATTTATTTAATGGCGAATTATTTGGTTCCGTTGAGACCTGCTGTAGAAAGGTTTTATCCCCTACTTTTGAAAATGTATCTTAATCTAGCTGACCCAGCGAACTTCGTTCCGCCAATTCGTTTAACAGTTTGTATAGGCAAATAAAATAGTTGTTTTACTACTTTCCTTGCAATTTTTGTATATTTTCTGACTTTTTAAACCTTCCCTGAACTTCCACAAATATTTCAAGATCAAAATTAGCCAAATCGGTCCAGCCATTCTCGAGTTTAAGCGAGACAAACGAACAGCAATTCATTTTTATATATATAGATTAGTGTTTTAAAAAAAGTTCTTTAGCTTTGGGATCAGAGCAATGTATGTAAAGTTGTCCAATATTTATTTATCACTAACTGTTGCCTGTGACATCGCTCGCATAGTGTTTAGTTTATTCATAAGGGATTTTCTGCGCAGCTTTCTTAAATTTTTTTTGGAAAAATCTTCTACAAACAATTAATTAGAAAACATTCAATAAAAAAATAGATGAAGTCGGTAAAGTGGTTCTCAAGTCTTGGCGTGAATGAGAATGAGAAATAGGGATTCATTTTTAAATTGATTATTCAGTCATTTATGAGATTATCCTAGTAAGTATACGGAGTTTGCGATAAAAAAGAATTATCAAAATCGGTTCACATTTAAACAGTATTTGACGTTACACAAACAACATCTATCGAATTGAGAACCACTGTATTTTTGAAGTGGGTTAAAAAAAAACTTGTGTATGTATGTATAAAAAAGGGTAAACTAACATATAGAGCTAATCTGAATAGAACTAATCTGCCCGCTTACAATGAGTTCTTAAAGCAGATCTGCTTTTTACTATTAGTTATCGAAATGTTTCATACTAAGTCTTGTTAGTAAGAATTTTTCATACAGTCAAATAAATCGTCAATAAAACACCTGCGTTTTTTTGTCACTGCACTTTAGAGTACACATAACAGTAGTACTATACATAACAGTTAAGAGCAAAAAAATGTTAAGGCTACTTAGTTATTTAATTTGTTTACACAATACATAATATTGCAAAATAAAGTGTACAAGCCATACATTGGCATGCTTTGTTAAATTAGGCAAAACATGTCATTGAGCTATATTTTGTAATTAATAACACCTGTGTAATACCATGTTTTATTGCAAATAAAGAATTATTTATTTATTATATATTAAGCTTTGCATAATAATACAGTGTAACGATAATATAATTTTTAGGCACAACTCACACATCGATTAAGTATGGTTTCTCAGCTGCCAGTCAAGCCACAACCTCCGCGCCGTATCTCAATATGACATAAGCCACAAATATCCCGTCACGACGTTGTTAAGGGCCGGCCGTATCTATTGATCCGGTATCAAATTCAATCCTGGGCTGAATCCGAATCAAGATTACATAAAACCGTACTAGAATTGGAGGACGTATATTTTATTAAAATAGAAGTAAGTAGGTACTATGTTTTTGTTTAACTCGTAATAATACGATACGACGAACCAGTGTAATGGCGTGGTAATTCGCCTTCAACGCAAAAGGTCCAGGGTTCGTTTCTCGGTTCGGGTCAATTCAGAAAACAGCTTTTTTCTAAATTTAATTGGCAGAGTCTTGGTGTGCTGAGGCTGAGGAGACTCAACTATGAGGTGGTTTGGGCCCGGTGGAGGGGAGTTGTAAGGCCAGTGACTTAACCTTACTGTCAGATGTTATTTAGCCCTAAGGCTCTAAGGCCTTTGACTAGGCTTCACGACTAGTATCAAACGATATTAGCCGGGACCAACCTTTAACGTGCCTTTCGAAGCACGGAGATACTTCTGATAAATGTCACTAAATATGGTTGAAATGGTCACCCATCCACACACGACCGCGGCGTAGGTGGCTTAACTTTGGTTATCACTACAAAAGCGCTGCCGCGACTGAGCTGCATCTTACTTTCTTTAGAAGAGTCAGTACTTTTGAAAGTAAGTTATCTTAAACTTTATTTTCAAAAGTACTGACTCTTCTAAATGTTACAATAGGCTAGTTTCCTGGGTCAAAAAAATATTAAATTTTGTCTTTTGTCAATCAAACAAAAAATTACGAAGATAAAGCGCATCAAAGTGAACTCGTGACGTCACGCCTTGCTAAAAAGTGTCGCAAGGCGTGACGTTACGCGGAACTTTAACGGGCTATATCTTCATTATGTTTTGTTTGATTGAGAAAAGAAAAAATACGTGTCCAATATTTTTGTTAATCCAACTGACGGACTAATTAGATTTTTTTAGGAAACTAGCCCATTGAATGAGCAGCCAGAATATAAAAGTAAGTTATAAAAGTTAGAAAGACAATATTTTGCCGATTGAAAGACTTTCTTGTAAGTCTTTCAATCGGCAAAATATTGTCAAGAAGCTTAACAAAAAAGCAATGCTACGTAGGTATATTAATACCTTTAAAAGTCAACGGTTTCTGAACACTTTAAATATACGTTTACATATAAAAGTTTAATATATTTATCTTCCATACCTAGAGGTATGTATTTTGTTTGAAAGTTCCGACAGAAAGCAAACACGCTATTTACAGCGTGTTATTTGAATTAAACGTCAAATTTACTTCATTCCAACTAAATCACTCTGCAATTCAAATAACAGAAGCTCAGTAATGTTGGACCTAGCAAACATCACTGTTGTACTGCGACACTTCACTTTTGAATACTAACCGGCTTTGACGGGAATGTAGCAAATACCTATTTCGGAACAAGCGTGGGCTTGTCAATGTGTACGGTAAATTATAATGGAAGCAGATTTAATGTTTGAAAGGTCAAAATTGATGGATGAATTTACAAGCTTATATTTTTGGTTCAGTTATTTTTAAAATATATAACTTTCTGGTCTGGTCATGTGGTTTGTAATACAAAGCGAGCAGTGGCGGGTTTGAATCCCGTTAGGTGAGAGTTTTTGTGTTATGAGCCTGAATATTTTTAGCTGAGGCGTTGGGGTATGTTTGTTTAGTATCTAATATGTTATGTAGTCACCATAGCACATAGATAGTTTAAGGCTAGAATTGTTTAAAAATAATATTTATTGTTTGTAGAATTTGCTATTTAAAAATTAGACTTGACAGCTTTGTTGTCAGCTAATAAGGAAAACTTTTTCCCTTCCCTCCCTCAAACTCCCTCAAACAAACCCTCAAAACGAGCGGTTGCATACACCTTCATTATCATCAGCCTTTGAAATCCCACTGCTTGGCATGGCCCTCACATAAAGAAGGCCACAGTGAGCGGCTGTGGGCGGTTTGCATTCAGCAGCGTCTTTCAGTTCGTGGTCGCCACTCGAGATCCGTTCTTCCCCTACGGTTGTCAGTTATATAAGTCATGTGGCCTGCTCATTGCAACTACATAGGGTTACATACATATGGCACGCGATCTCCCTGGAAAACAAAAACAGTTGGATATCAATATCACGCGTTTACTCTATAGCAGTTTGGTATGTGGATTATAATAGTATCCGTATTCATCATCATCATCATTTCAGTCATAGGACGTCCACAGCTGCACATAGGCCTCCCCTAATGACTTCCAGATTGGCCGGTTGAAAGCGGCTTGCATCCAGCGGTTTCCCACAAGCTTTACCAGGTCGTCTGCCCACCTTGTGGGTCGACGTTTTACGCTGCGTTTTCCGGTACGTGGCCTCCATTTCATAACCTTTCTGCCCCATCGGCCGTCAGTTCTACGTGCTGTGTGCCCCGCCCACTGCCACTTCAGCTTGCTAATCCGTTAGGCTATGTCAGCGACTTTTGTTCTGTTTGTTTTGTTGTATCCGTATTGTTGTTAATTAATAAATGATTTAGGAGTTTTGTAATACCTACCTAAGTTAAGCACCGCCACTAGGCGGCAGTTGACCTACTACATTTGTTTAACTATGGCTCTATGCACTTCAGTAGGGTAAGCACCAGTGTCGGTGATGGACCAATATTAGTGTTTGCCGACTGTCAACGGGGGAGAGCACTCGATCAAGGCCTTTGTTATATTGGGTTTATTTTGTGTTGTTTTTTTTGCTTTATTGGACTTTTTCACGCTTTCATTTATCCGTTTAGTTGAATGGCTGAGTGCGTCAGTTATTGCTAAACGGTCGAGTGGTTTTGTCATAATGTACTAAAATTGGTTGAAAGCCTTTTAGGCCTATTAGAAATACGCTATGTTTTACGAAAGGGAATTCAATCTTAATGTAGACATACTCGTATTGAGTAACGAGCTATGGAGAGAGCTTGGGGTTTTTCTGCGAGATAAGATCCGAAATGAGGAGATCCTTTGAAGAACCAAAGTCACCGACAAAAATTTTTGAATTGCAAAGCTAAAGTTTTAATGGGCAGGCCACATTGCTCACAGAACTGACAATCGTTCTGGAAAAAAGGTTCTCAAATATAAGCTGGAAGACGCAGCGTGGGAAAGCCTCCTACCCGGTGGACTGATGACTTAGTCAAGGTTGCAGGCAGCCGCTAGATGCAAACGGCCCAGAGCTGTGACTTTTTATAGATAAGGCGTATGTCGAGCAATGGACTTTCAAAGGTTGATGATGAAGTTACAAGTATGTAATACTATAGCTTGTGTAATACTCAATAATACTCATATAATACTCATTTATTTTGTACATAGGCCCTCTTTCGGGCACTTTTACACGACCTAAAATATAGCTTAGTCCTACCACCGCTTCGGGACTACATATTGGCTGGTGATGAGAAGAAACGGCGCAACAAACTCAGTCACCTTTGTCAGCCTTTTTTTACAAGAAATACAGTAGTAGTAGTTTTTTACAAGACATGTAGTAAGTGCGAGCTAAGCAGGTTCAGTCCATGCACTCTTGTCGTTTAAATAATCATCTATTTTTTATAATATCCTTTTTTCATAAGGATTTTTTAAATGTGAATTTTGTAATTCAACAAGAGTCTGTGGTACTTTATTGAAAAATTTAATACATTTCCCCAAGAATGAATTACCAACTTTGTGTAGTCTGAAGCTCGGAACGGCAAGTTTATTTTTATTTCGAGTATTGTATTGATGAAAATCACTTTTTAGGCTAAACAAACTAAGATTTTTTCGAATGTACGTGTCGGTGACAGACAGACATCCGTAGTAACCAATTAGGTTGTTTTTTCTTTTTAAGGTGCGGAACCCTAAGAATAAGTCCTGAAGCCTTGCATCCAACATGTCATCATTCTAATGACTAGATTTGTTCAAGATAGAAAGTGTTTGAGTCTAGTTTATTAGTCAAATGGGGGCTGAAGGCAGGTTCACATTTAGGTATCAACTTTTGAAGTACACTCGTGTGTCTGTGAAAGTTTGATAGATAAAACCAGTTACTAGATCTAATACGGGCTTAATCAAGTAATAATTTATAGCTAAATTCGCAAATATTTTCATTTACAATTTAGTTTGCACTAAAAACTTTTGTTCACTCGCTTATTTTCTTGTGCCAGCTCTTTTATAATTTCTTGCAAAGTTTAAAATGGTTTAATCTTGTTCATAATGTATGTGATGTTTAGGCTTTGGGGTAATACTCGTAGTAAATTAACATGAGTAGATACACAGCTCAATGAGAACGTCTGCTCGCAACCGAGTGGTCCCACAGGTCCCAATTATCTGCACATTACAGTTATCTATAAATATAAATAAATATTAGACAACATTACACACAATGCTCTGATCCTATGATAAGTAGCTTAAGCACTTGTGTTACAGAAATCAGAGACAACGACGGTACCACAAGACCCAGGCTCGTGACAACATATAAGTTATTTTTCTACATTTCTTGATTCCCTTGCGGCATAACGGCCGTATATTTTGATTGCGTTGACTGACTTAGAAGTTAAATTTTTTTAAAGCTTCAAGTGATTTTAGACTCGTCTTGAGGGGTCTTTAGTCGTTTCGCCCCACGAGTTATTCGCCCCGCGGGGCGAATCGCACAAAGAGCTCTTTTTAAATAGTTCGTTTCGCACCGCAGTGATTACAGCGGTGCGAAAGGCCCCATTTAAAAAGAGCTCTTGGGCGATTCGCACCGCAGGACGAAACGACCCAATGCTCATTTTCTAGTCCGCTTTAGACGTATAACAAAAACTTAACGATTCCAATTATTTATTTGTACAGAACTGTTTTGTTCCTCACTGCGGTCCGAATCGACCCATTACAAAAAGTTCATGGGCGATTCGCCCCGTGGTGCGAAAGGACCCATTTAAAAAAGGACTTGGGCGATTCGCCCCGGCTGGGCGAATAACTCGTGGGGCGAAACGACTAAAGACCCGTTTTGAGTACCTATTTGATAATTTTAAATTGATACCTCCACGCGTTTCTGATGAAAAATGACATGACAGACAGACGGACAACGAATGATCATATAAGTGTTCTTTTTTCCTTTTTAGATAATACGGAATCCTAAAAAACTAACTAGCGATCGCCATTGAAACGTCCAGCAAGACATCCAAGTCCAACATATGTTTAAACTCACACGTCCGATATGTTAGAGCTGCACATATGTTGAACAAGTTGCGACATGAATATAGAGCCACGTCCGTTGGATAATCCGTTCAGTTATGAGCTGAGTTTCCACAATATCTTTCGATTTGGATTTATATAAGCTGAACGTGAATGGAGTTTGATCTAGTGTTGTGAAAGTGTCGATAGTTTGATGGATTTATATTTTGTATTTGTATTTTTTTTAAATAACTTTAATTGTCATAATTTCTATAAACTTTTATTGGCAAGCGACCGTTGACTCTACAATTTCTATTAAAAAAACTAATTAGGCACAATCTTTATTAACCTACAAATAAAAACATCAATCGATTTTCAACCGGAAAGTTCAACACGTAGAATTCAATATAAATAAATATTAAACAACATTACATAAATTGCTATGATCCTAAGGTAAGTAGCTAAAGCACTTGTGTTATAGAAATAAAAAAAAACGACCAGAAACTAATTCAGGACCTAATTTATAATGAAGTTGTAAATATTATCAATTAAATTGTCGAGGTAATGTCTATCTAATCGACGATTATAAGATAAATTATAATAGTCAGGTGTTAGCAGTATTGCCACAATCATTACCCAATCGTTAATTATGATAAATACCAAACATAATTAATCTGATTATGCAATCAAACAAAATCAACTCTTGCATGTCCAATTTTGGCTGATCGTTTTGTTTTTTTTTTTAATAAAATAACTCGAGATTTCTAAGTATAATTGGCCCAAAGTTTGTTTTCTAGGGCATTTGTAAGCAAGATACAGAATATGTAGGGATGTCGCTTAGATATACTACAATCCCTCATTTGATCAACTTTAAAATAAGAGAGGGATTTAATGAAATACAGATGATGATGAGCCTAATTGATAGAGTAAATAAGATTTTATCGGTAGTAACGGAGCGGTGCTTTTGAGCTACACCAGAACCGTTTAGTTAAGATATGACGAAAGAGGAACAAAATATATATTTTATTTCAGTTCAGTTGTATAGAAAGGAAATGGTAAAGTAATGAAACGAGGTCTATGTTTAAATGTTAAGCAGGGTAGAGACTACTTGGATACTTTAGATAAACTTAGAACTAAAGCAACTTGCATATGAGCGTATTCTGCGGGTTTTTTTTTACACTTAGTATCAAATGCCTTTTTAAGGCGAGATCAGCTTAGCCTGGAAATGTTTAGTCGCTCGCTGTGGTGTTCTATAGGGGAGACCTATGTCCATAAATAGACTTCCAAAGACTGAGTAGTGACTTAAGTTTATTTTTGTTAATGCGTGGATAGTGTATTTGACTACATATTTACTTTTATTATTACTTAAGGTCAACATTCTTTTTTTGTTAACGTGACCATATGTAGTTGCTTTGTATTCGAAATAAAGAAAAAAAAATTACGAAGGCGTTTATTAGTCATCACTGTGACTGGTGACTGCACCGAATGCCTACCTACTATCGAAATTTTCAAATCGATAGAATATTTGTTGCAACACTACCTCTTCATAAGATTTATTACCCCTGCATTTAATTTAGCTTATAGAAAACGTAAAAGTAAAAAAGAAGGTGATTTTTTGACAGAAAATAAATAATATTGTATGTTGAAGAATATTTGGGAGTCATTTTTCTTAAGGATTTTATATTGTAATAGTGACAGAAATCTATAATAGGATTTTACAATATAAAGCCATACAAGTTTTGGTAATGCGAGAACATGCTTTTTAAATTACGTATTGAAAACTATTATTTGATTTTTTAGCTAAACTATTAGTGTCAGGCGTTTTTCATCTGTAATATTTACATTGCTTAAAAGCACAAATCGAATTGGTTTTGTTAAATTTTAAAACGATTTTGCGTAAGTCGTGTTGCCATTTTAAAAATTGTATAGAACTTAAAGCATTCTCCTATACACGTTAAACTAGCCATCCTCTTCGGCTTTGCCGAGAGGGTTTTTACTACATACTGATATCATTTATTTCACAAAATGTTAGTGAAAACCCTCTTGCAATCAGTAGGCCTTTTACGAAAATTTTTCGTTCATTCGGACGTATAAACCTAATAAAATAAAATAACCATTCACTTCTGTCAATCCTTTGAAAAAATATGACCATCTGAAACTAGCCGAGTATAAAACACGTCCGTTTTCAATTGTTCATAAATTATCAAAGGTTTGAAACAAATACAAGGTTTTTTATTTATTCGGTTTATACATCCGAACGAACGAAACATTTTTGTAGTAGGCCTTCAGTTGCGTATAAGAGCGTCAAAGAGCACGACGATCTCCCGCTTTTTTCATCCAGCCATCTTTCTAAGGTCGGTTCATCGATCTACACTACGTTTGTCGAGACATGGTCTCCACTCGAGAAACCGTTAACTTCACCTTTCATCGGTTCTGCGACAGATGTGGCCGGTCCACTGCTACTTTAGCTTGACATTTTGGACTATGTCCATTCCTTTGGTTTTCTGGCGAATGATTTTCCAGATTTTATCCCTAAACGAGAGCCTAAGCATCGAACGAACGTCTTGCTTTTTAACCATTGCGGCATTGGCTGCTGCGGATAAGAAGAGCAGGCTGCTTATAAATAGAAAATTATTTTAAATCGAAACACAAGGGTCTAACAATGAATCTCAGTCTTTGTTTTTTTTTAAATCACGCCAGTTTTGTTACGCTATTGTTATTTGTGTTGTTAATTTGAAAATGTACTGAAAATATTATATTTCTTTCTTTTTGTTAAGAAAGAAAAACTACTTCCTTCTGGCACAGGTCCTTACCACATACTTTTTTTTTGTTACACCTTGGCGACCCAAATTACTTCAAATGTTTTTCTATTTCATTTGTCCCCAGGATGTGGTCAGTGTGGCGAGCATGGAGCGTGCTAGCATGCGCGTGCGCAGTGCTGGCGCAGCGCATCGAGCAGGAACCGCTGCTGTCGCCGCGGCCGCCGCGCGTGCGCGACCGTGACATCGGCAAGCCGGACGAACCATCTTGCGACCAGCTTAAGGCTATGTGGAGGTAAGATAATAACGTTATAGATCTTTATTTTTTCTGAAAGAATAGTTACATAGATATTTACTTAGAGAGAGTCCATACGATTGCCGATCGTCTGGTGTAGTGGTTCGCGCTCCGGACTACAAAGCCAGCGGTTGCGGGTTCGAATCCCGCAAGGGGCAAATGTTTGTGCGATGAGCACGAGCATTTGTACCTAAGTCATGGATGCTTATAAAAGTATTTAAGTATGTTTATCCATTATCCAGTCGCCACAGTACAAGCTTTGCTTAGTTTAGGCACAGAATAAATAATGCTAGATATTTGGTGTGATTGTAAAAACAATTTATTTAATTTATACGATAAACTGCGATAACCCGAACAATACAATTTTAAACCGACCAATATGCCAAGAAGTTTACCGATATATTATTATTATTATTTTCGTAGTTTAAAAGCCTGTTTTCGTAAATATAAAATATACGCAATTACAAATTAAAATTTTTGAAAATAATATTTATATGTAATTTTTAAGTCTTTTAATTATTTTTATATACATTAAATAAGGAGAAAGTTGGAAAAAACTAGTTTTGGTGGGGGTACGGCCTTAATGGTTAACAAGACCAAACACGCCGGCGCCATCTGAGATTTGCTTTGATTGTGTTTTTGTATTAACTACAACTCAAAGTCAAAGTCAAAGTCAAAGTCAAAGTCAAAGTCAAAAATCATTTATTCAGTTTAGGGCAGAAAACTGCCACTTATGAACGTCAATAATAACATTATTGACATATGGGGCAGAACATGTCTCCTTATTTTTTGGGCCCTACTAGCGCTTCGAGACAAGACACAGACAATCTGGCAAGTGCTGAGAAGAAACGCCGGAACAAACTCAGTCACCACTAGCTGCCACAAAAAAGGAAAAGAAAATAATGTATACCTGTGCGAGCAGGGCAGTATTTAATTCCAGACATTTTTGTCATTTAAATAGTCATTATCAGTATAATAACCCGTTTTCATCAAAATAATCTTAACATGCGATTTAAACTCAAACATGGGTAGTTCAACAATAGACTGGTAATTTGTTAAAAAAGCGAATACATTTCCCCATGAACGAATTACTCACTTTATGCAGTCTGAAATTTGAAACAGCAAGTTTATCTTTATTCCGGGTATTAAAATTATGTTTGTCACTTTTCTTAGGGAAAAGATGCAGGTTTTGGCGCATGTACATAATATTTTCATAAATGAATTGAGAGGCCACTGTAAGTATATTAATTTCCTTAAACAGTTCTTTTAATGAGTCTCGTGGTCGAAGGTTGTAAATTGCCCGTACAGCTCTCTTTTGTAGTACAAAGATAGATTCAATATCGGCTGCTGGGCCCCATAACAATATTCCGTATGACATTATACTATGAAAGTAGCTAAAATACACTAATCTTGCCGTTCCAACATCAGTCAATTGTCTTATCTTTCCCACAGCATAAGCAGCTGAACTAAGTCTTCCTGACAGAGTCTCAATATGAGCACCCCATTGCAGACGGGAATCTAAAGTTATTCCCAACTAGTTAAGATACTACCTGTATATGGGCTGTTTCGCTTCATCACCTCAACTTTATGGTTTAGTTACACTTGATTCGCGGATTACATAATAGGCTAGTTTCCTGGGTCAAAAAAAGATTATTCTATTTAGTCCGTCAGTTAGATTATCAAAAACTATTGGACCCATATTTTGTTTTTTGTCAATCAAACAAAAAATGAGGAAGATTAAGCGCATCAAAGTGGGCACGTGTCGTCACGAATTGCTAAAAGTGTTGCTTGCCTTGCAAGGCGTGACGTTACGCGGAACTTTAACGGGCTATATCTTCAACATCTTTTGTTTGATTGAGAAAAGAAAAAATACGTGTCCAATATTTTCTAACTGACGGACTAATTAGATTTTTTAGGAAACCCATTAAACTAGTCCTGTTACTTATATCAGGTATCGATTCGGCTTTCGGCCTAGATACACATTACTTGTAAATAGATTTTCCTGTTGTCTGTCTATTACACTCTGATTGTTAGTAAATAACTTAACTTAGACCGTATGTTATCTCTGATCAAACGAGTAAAAGCTATATTCACTATCAAAACAAGTTGGGTGTCCCGTGTACCCCTAATCGAGCCCTCCTACCCAACCCCCCAGTCTAGTTACGTATGTCGACAGACGACAGGTTGATTGATAGCATTTTCATGGTAACTAAATGGTATGGTGCTACAATGTAATTTAATGAAGTGCGCAGAGTTATACTTGGGTTTGGAACTCGAGTTGTTTAGGTCCACTTGCGCATCTCAGTATTAGCGAATTTAACCCCGAGCCCCGCATCATGATCCACTAACACGGTATTAAACATCACCCTATAGCTATCAGGTTTATTTATTTATTTAGACTTTATTGCACAGATTAAAAATCATACAAAAGGTGGACTTAATGCCATGAGGCATACTCTACCAGTCGACCATTAGGCTAAACAGAGATGTTTTGTGGGCGGTGCGATATAGGCGATACAAATTCAAATTAAAGGTCCGTGTGAATTATTTTTAAAAGCATAAACTACATACAGTAAATAACGATATACATAAACTAAATACTATCATACATAGATTACATTACATTACAGGTTGTAGTGTTGATAGAGACAGATAGATGTGTTAATCCATTACTAAACTAATTCGGTAGTCCGCAAGTGGACATTAGTATCTTAAAGCACCGGGATTAACTCAATTTCAATTGTTTTGTAACCGGATTTTTGTAACGATTTCTAAAAGGAGGAAGTTCTCAATTTGCCTGATTTAGGATAGTCATGAAGAAACCATTGTAGTTTCGCTGTGTCCATCCGTCTGTCTGTCTCAGCGGCGTATCTGTAGACTCTTAGTACTGAAAAGCTGTAATTTGGAATGGAGGTGGCACTCATTAATTATGCTGTCCGTAAAAATCTTCATCATCATCATCATTTCACCCAAATAACGATTTTTTATCAGACCTGTCTATATCTAACCCTTGGGGAACTTGGAAGGGAAACTTGACTATTTTGATATATGACTACTCATCCATTTTCATCTCAATGTAAAGATTTTCTTGCAATGTTTTATCTCACCTCCGCGCAAGTAAATTTTAGGATAGGTAAGGGTTTGTATATAGGCATTCCTGATAAGAAACAACTCTGGTCAAGAAGATAGTTAATTATCTCAACTTAATTTTGTGTGTAGTGTCATCATCATCATCATCATTTCAGCCTTAGGATGTCCACTGCTGTACATTAAGCCCCGCAACGACCTCCAGATTGGCTGGTTGGAAGCGGCCTGCATTCAGCGACTTTCTGCTACCTTCACGAGGTAGTCTGTTCACGTTATGGGTGGGGATTGCGGACGGCAAAATCTTTAATCTCAATGTCTCGCTCTTTTTATCTGTTAATGAATAAAATCTCCTAAAGTAGTAGTAGTAATTAATTGTATTATTTCATTTCGTTGCCCGTAAGTGTAATAAGTAATTTAGAGTGAAATGCAAACACTAACATGTGAATGTGACCCGTGAAAGGGTCGCGCGCCGGCCGCTCAAAGAATCCAGGACAATGAGTCCGTCGCCTGCCGAGCTAAATGCGTTTAGTGTGTAATGCCAACCATGATTACTTTTGTATCCATCTTAATTACACATAAATAAATTATTCTAAAAATAGAGTGGGCGATGGAGAGAACAGTGTTAGGTAGCCAAAGAACCGACCAGGCACAATTCCCGTAATTTGAAAATAGCCACAATCCGGTGTCGATCCGCTCCCAGTAACATTACAATCACACACGGTATTCTCGTAAACTTTCAATTTGATGTAAAATTATCTTAACTATCCCAATACAATTGAAAATAGAGCAAAAAAAAAACTAATTTTGGTTTCTTCCATTTTAAGTCGCATTACGAACTATAATTTCATTTTTAGGGTTTACGAGTAAGCAGACGATTATGTTTTTTTTAACATAATCGTCTGCTTCCAAAAACATTTAACCGTCTGCTTCCAAATTCAATTCACTCCAGTTTCATTTTAACAAAAATATCCAATATCTCAGATCAAATGGGTTCCCTCCGTAAGATGTCTAAGCGATGGGATAAAATATCATCCAGAAGATATCTATTTGCATAATTACTTAAAGGGACGCCTCTGGAATAACAATGGCTGATTTTTCGCTTTTCTTTTCCTTGATAAATGGTCTGTTTTCTTATTACGGAAAGGTCAACGTCTAGTTTTTATCTTTTGCATAAAATGGGTACCACGTGCGTCCTTGTCTATTCAAAGATAAATTAAAAAGTGTTTTAACCCTTCGACTATGTAACTTAAATTATAATATGGGCCGGCCACATCTGTCGCAGAACCGATGAAAGGTGGAGTAAACGGGTTCTCGAGTGGAGACCACGTCTTGGTATAGGTGCCTAGTGTGAGATCCCCCAGCTCGATGGACCGACGACCTTAGGAAGATAGCTGGCAGTGGATGGATGAAAAAAGTGGGAGATCGTGCTCTTTGGGGAGGTTTCCGTCCAGCAGTGGCCTGCAATAGGCTGACATGTTGAAATTATAATGAATAAATAATCAAGCGTCAGTCAATATACCAATTGTCATGTTTCCATATTAAAGAATGAACATCCTTGTGTTACGAAGCGTCTCCCAGCACACCCAATTCAGGAAAGATACTAGAAAAGACTAGATATCGAACCCTGAACCTCAGGAATTGCAACGCCAAGTCCGGCATGCTCGCCTCTTAGCTACAGAGATCGTCTATATCTATCTATCTATATATATAAAGCAAAGTCGGGTTAGTTACACCATTTATAAGTTAAGAACGGCTGGACCGATTTTTATGATATTTGATGTGTTGGATTCGTCTTCGCCCCGAATAGCAGAATAAATAATAAAATATCACAAAATATATAAAAAATCTGAGGCGGTACGAAGTTCGCCGGGACAGCTAGTATAATATAAAAGAAAGTCGGGTTAGTTACACCATGTATAAATCAAGAACAGCTTAACGGATTTTTATGATTTTTAGTTTGTTGGATTTGTCCCCGCCCCGAATAGCAAAATAACTACTAAAACATTTTAAAAAATCACGAAAAAAAAACCTATGAAGAGGCGGTACGAAGTTCGCCGGGACAGCTGGTAAGTAGATAGTTTACAGTCTGAAATAGCACATAGGTCACTTTAGATCCTAAAAAAAAATTACGGTTCCTGTGGCATTTTTTTGTTTTCCACAGACCTGACATGATTTTTTGTATAGTGGTAATTTCAGAGAGTTCTATAAGTTTCTTTTTATCACCAAAAAATGCCCAATTAATAGGAGATAGCATAATAATTGTATTCAACAGAAACCGTGTATTTAAAAGGAGTTTCTTTATAAATCGTGCAATAGAGTTTTAATTGTTAAAACTATTACTAATTATAGTAATAATTAAAAATATATATATATCTGTTTTAGTTTTATAGTTATATAAAACGAAGTAATTAGGTACGTCTGTCTGTCACGTTTTTACGCTAAAACCACTAGACTTGATGCACGGAAAAAGGTAAAAGGTAGGAAAACCCAAGGGAAGGACATAGGCTTCTATTTTCAGTTCACCACAGGTGAAGTCGCGGTCACAGCTATTTTATTTTATTTATTCAAGATGCATAACAGATTACAATCATGATTTTTACAATATGTTTAACTTAAGGCTTATTGGCTAAATTGTAACCTAACAAAATGCATCATATAAGTTACAAATAAGTAAGACAACAAATAAATCTAAAGATTTGTAGAAATTTGACTTTTCAAACACAAATATCGTAATTACGAGTACATTACATGTGCGAAAATAACATAGGTGCGATAAAAGAAGATAGAAAATAAACAAAAAAAATTACTGAAACATTTACTTTATACCTGTGTATTCTCCGTAAATTAAACTTTTTTGCTTGACTTGGCGGGGGCACTGCCGTGCCCGCAGATTACTTTGAAATTACAACCAATCCATCATAACTCTTGTAACCATATTTTGTTTAAATATTACGAGATAAAGTTATTAAACCCAAAACTTTTTACTCACACCAAAACAATATAGCGATCCACAATGTCGGACCATACCACTACTTAAGTATAAAAGCAATTCGAAAAGGGTTGGGGTAAGGTCAAACGAATTTTGCCTACTCATTATCCATAATAATTAGTACATGCTTTGCATGAAGTGATGTAAAGTATGCCTATCGACAAATTCGCTACTTCGGAAACTAATCGAAATATCGTCGGTAAGCACGTCTAAGATTTAAGTGCTTATCCGTTGCTAATTATTTCAAGCAGAGTCAGCACAGCAGTGGTTTTGCTCGTATCAAGTGATATAAAGTATGCTTATCGACACTTTCTCTACTTCGGAAACTAATCGAAACATCACTTTCACATAAGCGTGAGATTAAAGTGTTGATCCATTGCTAATAATATGTTTTCAAACGCAGTGGGATCTAAGCCGTCTGAGTCTCGCTTCATATCTGTGGTTCGTAAGATGACACCCCAGTATGTTGCTCTGTATTTTTCTAACTTACGTACCAAAGTAATGGATAAAGTCTTAAAATGTAGCAAGCTAAAGTGGCAGTGGGCCGGCCACATCTGTCACAGAACCGACGAAAGGTGGAGTAAGCGGATTGTCGAGTGGAGACCACGCCTTGGCAAACGTAAAATAGAATGCCCCCAGCTCCATGAACCGACGATTTTAGAAAGATGGTTGGCAGTGGCTGAATGAAAAGTGCGGGAGATCGTCCTGCATTTGGCACTTACGTCCAGCAGTAAACTACAATAGGCTGATATGATGATGATGATGATATAACGACTTATACCACTTAATTGGTTTATACCAGTTAAGGAAATCATCATGTAGAAACATGAACATTCAGATAACACTAGATGTGAGCCATTGTTTAAAATGACCAGGATTATGTCCATGAGTTTATCCGTCTGCGAATCTGCGAAATGTTATAAAAAACTGCGCTCGCAAACCCGCCTGCCAAGCGTGGCGAGTATCGGCCATCCCCCCGATGAAAGTCATTAGGGGAGGCCTGTTTTCAGCAGTGGACGTCCTATGGCTGAAATGATGATGATGATGAGTTTATAGGAGGGTCTGCTTGATGGCATTTCTTCAAAAATGTTATAACTAGCCTTAGCAGGCATGAGACAAGCAGTATAGGGAAGTGTGTTGCAAACAGGTTTATACGTAGAAATACCGAACCTACCTTGCTAGCTACTGTTTTTTTGCGTCCTCATAATAACGAAGACACAAAAACATGTAATTGACATTTAGTCTAACACTCAATAAAGTGTCAAACTAAATGGTAATTTTACTATAAATAATCTACTTTTAAACTTTATTCAACTATCGATTAAGTTATCGATAGTTACACAGCACTCGCTTGTGTAATTTAATGTTAATGGAAGCTCAGGCTTTTTAATTAGGGTCTTAAAGTGTCTGATAATGAATCGTGCATGTTCCAAATATAATTATAAGTTACGTACAGCCATACGAAACTGAAAAGCTGTTCAGGAAAAAAGGCACTAAGCTATACTATATATTTGTTTGTAATGGCAACCAATTGGGGGAACCAACGGAACCAAAGGGCCAACCGTGTGGGGACGGCCGTAAAGAATACACTTCCCCATCGCCAACAGGAGGCGTGTCGTAAGAGGCGACTAATTCCTGTAGCACCAGACGGGCAGCAGCGTCTTCGTGCGAAATCTTATAAAAAACTGCGCTCGCCAACCCGCCTGCCAAGCGTGGCGAGTATTGGCAATCCCCCCGATGATAAGTCATTGGGGGAGGCCTTTGTTCAGCAGTGGACGTCTTATGGCTGAAATGATGATGATGAATGGCAACCAAACCAGTTTTTACATTTATAATATCTTTATAACAGATCCGATTATAGCTATGACTTTACTAGCGGAAGACAGATAGCCAAAAAGCAATTAAATAAAAATAAAAAGTTGATAGATTTAGTCTAAATTTAGATTTAATAAACACGTGCAAATGTCCTTACTTAGTATACCTGTAAATTTCAGTGTAGTTAAATTTACCTATCTTGTTCGCAGGTTCTCGAAGAGGCAAGCACGCGCTCCGGAAATCATGAACGAAGTGAGCTCATATCGTGACCCTCTCATGTACAATGAGTGGCCGGTCTACACTGCTCTCCCTCGCGCTGCGCCAAGGTATGTCACATAAATACGACATTCACACCATACCACTTCAATACGACAGTAAAGTAAGCATAAGTACTAGTGCAGTTCTTCGCCGTTTTCACGCATTGCCATTGTATGTTATTTTTATATGACTTATTTATTTATTGCACAATGTTAACATAGTACAAAACCCTGCAAGGGTGTAGCAATTATAATGACAAATTAAATAAGTAACAAATGCATGAGAACATGTTTTGATACTTAATCTAAAGAAGTTTACTTTTTTACAATTTTATAAAGTGATATTAATATTACTTAGATTTTAATATTAGAGTTTTGCATCATGTCACATTTACATGCAAATAAACTGAGCTTAAGTACGAGTGATTGTCTACACCGATTTCATGCTGTTCACAATGTCACATTTTATCACATACATCATGTCACATAACTCACACATATACGAGAATGAACTGAGCTCATGTACGAGTGCCTATATCTACACTATCACCCTAATCTGCGACATTGTAGTTATGTCACATAAATACGACATTTACTGACTAGAATAAGAAGAGAAGAGAATTCTTTCAAGGAACCTAACCTAATCTACTGTCTAGTTTTGTTAATATAAGTTTAGTTAAATAAATAAATAATAAATATTGGACAACATCACATACATTGCTCTGATCCTGTGGTAAGTAGCCAAAGCACTTGTGTTACAAAAATCAGAAACAACGACGGTACCACAACACCCAGACCCGAGGCAATATAGAAAAGTTATTTTTCTACATTGACCCGACCGGGAATCGAACCCAGTTAGTAAACTGTTATTATACAAAATCTTCATTATGAAGTGGGGCCTCACAGAATGGCAATAATTATCGTGAATTACAAAGGTATGTCAGTAATTTGTAAGTAACTATGTGACACTGTAATTCTTAATAATTCTTAACCGGCTCTTAATTTACCTTTTATTTTAATGAAATATTTTAAAAGCATATGAGACATCACTAAACCGTAAAAAACGCAATTTCATAATATACCAGTAAGTACCTACTTTATACGCATATAGCATAAAATCTGTCTAGACTGATCAAACATATTAAAAAATGTTTAGCGATTAAATATTTATTAAATCAATTTAATCCATCTCGCGATTCGTAGTCCTTCTTGCTGGAGTAACGAATTAGCTTATTTGTTGATTATAATTTGAATTTTTTTTGTTTATTGAGCATACATTTGACCGTTTTGGTAACCCGGCACTTGCTCGCCGAATATTTATGCCTGCGTATCAAATAGGTAATATTTTAAACATCATAGGATGCTATAAAGTTTATTATTCATTAACGCATTTTGTCCTGTTATAATAGATCACGCGTTCCTGAGAAAAAGGGTCTTGACAAACTGACAGACGGACGGACGGACGGACAACAAAGTGATTCTATAAGGGTTCCGTTTTTTTTTCGAGGTACGGAAACCTAAAAAATTGTTGTTGTCTATAAATCTCTATATCATATCGCGTTTTGGTGATCAGGCTATGGGGGCTGAAATATTGATTTGCTGATAAAAGGTTCCGTATTTACCATTTGGCTTAGAAACCCTAAAATGCACGAGATCGTACGACTCAGGTAATATTAAGTTAAAGACAGTGATTAAATTAGCCATACTCATAAAAGTTGTTTGAAGTAAAACCATGTTTATTTCCAACTTGCAGTAGATAATGACCATTGACATTCAAACTGTTCTTAAAGTATTAGCTGTTCGATAGAGTCCAATATAAATGGTATTGACACTCGTGAAACGAAACCCACATTGCTTAGTGGAGAGATTGCTAAAAACACTGAAATATTATAGAAGAATTGAATGAGTTTTGTTATGTAATTATTGGCACGTGCAATCTGTAGGAAGTTGGGTGTGAATTCAAATGTCACGAGTTTGGGTTAATGTTGAATAAGAATTTTGAAACTGAAACTTTTTGTTCTTTCATTTGGTAATGTTTTAAAATTTTCGAACAAGTGTTACATAATTGTAAAAAACACTTTGACGCATTGCTACGATGTTGTAAGTTGTATGTATAATACTGACATATACATATATCGATTTAAATAAAAATGAACTGCTGTCCGTTTGTCGAGCTATACCGATTTGGCTAATTTTGACTTTGAAATATTTGTGGATGTTCATGGAAGGTTTAAAAGGTGAGAAAATAAGAAAGACAAGTTTTACTAGCGAGAGATAAGTTCGCCGGGTCAGCTAGTTTAATAATAATAAATACTTATTGGACAACATCACATACTTGCTCTGATCCTAGGGTAAGTAGCTAAAACACTTTTGTTATAGAAATCAGAAACAACAACGTACCACAACACCCAGACCCGAGTCAACATGGATAAGTTCATTTTCTACATTGACCCGACCGATAATCGAACCTGGAACCTCAGACGTGGCAAACGCCAAGTCCGGTGTACCTACTCGCCTCTTGGCTACGGAGGTCGTCAGTTTGGGTATAGAATTGTATTTCGTATTACGAGTATCCGTCCTAACCTTATTGTTGTGCCCAACAGGGTCTATAATGATCTGATTAATGTACCTATTTATAACAATTATGTAACATAAAACATTATAGAACGCAATAAATATATTGAATTGAATTGAATTTTGAACAGTCCATTCAAACAGTTATTTCCAAAAAATAAATAATTATTGGCACCTGCAATCTGTTGGAACATTGAAAGTAAATTTATACGCCACAAGTTTGGCTTGATGTTCAATAAGAATTTCGTAACAAAAACTTTTTAAAATTTGGTAAGGTTTCAAAATTTTCAAACAGGTGTTATATAAAAGTAGCTTCCGACCGCGGCTTCGCCTGCGTGGAGTTTGATCTGTTACTTTGTCTCTACGACCAAATAATGCATTATTTTAGAACAAATTTGATTACCATAAAAAAGGTTATATTGAGTCAATCTTAAAAGATAGACATTTGCTGTCTAAGGGCCACTTTCACCACTTGCTGATAAGTTCCTGATAACCTATCTGGCACTTGTTTTGACAGATAACCCATACATTAGCTGTCAAAACAAGTGCCAGATAGGTTATCAGGAAGTGGTGAAAGTGGCCCTTAGTCTTTTTGGAGTTTTTAAAGGGAAACACTATTAATAATTGATTTTTGTATAGGTAACTTCAACCGTTTACGCAGCGCACGCGACGATAGATCTGAAAAGGATTTTTCATTAATTCTCCGCTTTTTTTTAAAGTAGCTTCATATTTTATAGCCGATAACCTTTCACGATAAATGAACTATCCAACACAAAAATATTTTTCAATTCGAATCAGTAGTTCCTGAGATTAGGGCGTTTAACCATACAAACAAACTCTTCAGCTTCATAATATTATTAAGTATAGAAGTAGGCATAGATTAGTATTTAGATCTTAATATCTCTTAGGACCCGGGTTCGATTTCCGGTCGGACAATGTAGAAAAGTGACTTTTCTATATTGTCTCGGGTCTGGGCGTTATAGTACCATCGTTGCTTCCTATTTCTGTAACACAAGTGCTTTGGCTACTTACCATAGGATAATAGCAATGTAAAGTTTAATTTATTTTGTCTCTGTCTGGCAATCAAAAAAGTCTAAATGATTAGATAAGGAGAAACTAATTTCAGCGTAATTTCAAGATTTTTATTATAGAGCTAAAAGTCAATAATGAATAGGGTTAAAAATGACATGTATCTTTCAAACAACCTCTGTATTTTTCAATATAATACAGAAATTACTTGTGGATCTTCAGTTGAATCTTTTGCAAGTTTATGTTTTTATTACATGTATTTTACGGTGTATTTTTTCGCATTATTCGGCTTTTTAGCCTTTTCAATGGTCAGTTGAATTTTAGAGTTATAAAATAATCTCAACGAATTTTTGTATGCGTTTTTGATCGTCTTTTTGTGGGTTTGGTCAGGCCATATAAAGATTTGGATATTTTAGATCCGATTTTATGTGGAAAATTTAAATTTTTAGAGATATACCTATTCGATTATTATTATGATTACAAATTACAATTGCGTATATTCAATTATTAATAAGCAAGATTGTTCCCCTTTGATTGTTAAATATGAAAAATACGCTGTATTAAACCAGTATTATATGAGTATGATTATATTTTTCAGACGAACCTCCCATTTGTTTTTTTTTTCGAAAAATACATGTATTTTACAGGAAAGATACAAAGTTTAAAAACAAACAAAAGGTATCTTTTGCAATTTGCAACCCTAATAATAAACCCATAAGATTTAAAGTCTACGACTAGTTTATGTTACCAGTGATGACATATGGAACTGAAACGTGGCCTCTCACTATGGGCCTCAGAAGAAAGCTCAAGGTTGCACAGCGTGCTATGGAAAGGGCTATGCTCGGTGTTTCTTTGCGAGATCGAATCAGGAATGAGGAGATTCGTAAACGAACAAAAGTTGCTGACATAGCCCAACGGGTAAGCAAGCTGAAGTGGCATAGCACGTAGAACTGACGGCCGATGGGGCAGAAAGGTTCTGGAATGGAGGCCACGTACCAGCAAGCGCAGCGTAGGCGTCCACCTACAAGGTGGACAGACGACCTGGTAAAGGTTGCAGGAAGCCACTGGATGCGGGCCGCTTCCAACCGGCCAATCTGGAAGTCACATGGGGGAGCTTATGTTCAGCAGTGGACGTCCTATGGCTGAAATGATGATGATGAAGATTTAAAGAAGTCTGTAGACTTCGTTACAATTCCTATGTTACTTAATAATATAATACAGATGCGAAAGTTACGTTTAAATATTTGTTGCGCACTTACGTTTCAACGGCTGGATAGAAGTTATAATGATGATGAACAATAGGTTAACATAATAGGATTTATTTAGGTATTTCTTTTTAAATGGTTAAATAAAATATTAGACGGTTACATCGCGAATGTGATTTCGTGCATAGCGAAATATTTTAGTAGGTATTTTATGAGTTGAGCATAGGTATAGCGGGAAAAAAAGTTTTTTACGTTTAACGGGAAAAAATGCTTTCATCTAAAATGATCGAAGTGTCTTTAAGTGATGTCCATAACATAAAATGTACTATTACTCTTTCTATTTCGTTTTCTTGGCTTAATATTCTTTTTATTGTCAGGTTCCGATACCAGTACCCGACGTTGCCTCGCGAGGCGTATGGCCGCGTGGTCACCAAAGCGCCCCCTAACGTCGTACGCACGCCGGACTATGATGAGGTAAGTTCTTTACTTAAACACAAAACACACAGAAGGCGTGAGCGGGACAGCGACGGGTCGGGTCGGGAGTACGGCGCCTACACACAACCGGCGTACGCGGGCCGCGCTCATCGCGCCGTACTTTACTAAGGGCTGATTTTTTAAGTTTGACAGTCAACATGTCAAACTTACTATCATAGCCAGATAACTTTTATTTGGAGAATAAGTTTGACATATTGACAGTTTTCGTATAAAAAATGTGTCAAAACGTTTAAAAAAAAAATTCGTTGGATAAATTACTATCTGGCGATTGATAAATCGGCCCATAACCAAATAAAGGTTCATAAACTAACTTAAACATACACACACACCACACAAATTACTTTTTTTGTTTATTATGAAGTAATATATTGTTCTAAGCGTAATACAGGGTGTAAGGTAAATGGTAAATATCAAGCTGAAACTAGCCTATGTTAATGATGATGAATTTAATGAATTTTGATGTGATCGTTTTTTTTTATACAAAACTTAATTCGCTGAATCCCATTTGCATGATTTATTTTAATGATGATTTCAAAAGACTGAACTTTTTTGTATTGAGCCTGGCATGCCTCAAGTTACAAGTAACCTTATTTAACGTTATTTTGGTGTACAGCTATAAAACATAAGGTAATCGAAAGAGAAAATAATTACAAACAACAAATATTCTTTGACGAAATGTCGTATATCATAGCCTTTGTTCAGAATTTTAGGGTGAACATGTAATATTTATTTTTATTTACATAATCGAATTGATTGATTGTAATTATTTTCTCTGTCGATTAACGTTTGTTTCATTAGTGCACACAAAAATAACGTTATTTAAGGTTACTTACAACTTGAGGTATGCCAACTAGGTTCGTTCCCTTTTCTGAATTCACCATAGTAATTTATATGTGTCGTAGCCAGATCGTAAAATTTACCAATTCATGATGTGACCGATCATGTCATAAAATGGTGGTATTTCATAATATGGCCTGTAGTTGGCCATATTATGAAATACCACTGACCACATCGTTTAAACGTCAACAATCAATGAAATGTCAATCCACGTTTGGCCATATCATTAAAACAAAAATAAGTTACGTGATTTTTTAAATATTTGTAATCTTGGTCGATAGATAAATAAAACATTTGAAATAGTTATTATTTTTAAACAAAACTAATAAATAAGAACACTTGAATAGCTAAATAACCTAACTAACCTCTCAAATTACGTTCCGATCTCCTTAATTTTTTGACGTTGTGCTCGTTTTTTGGGTGACTTTCATAAAAATCGCCTAGCTTGGTGTCGTATCGACATATCGATATTTCACTACACTTTCACCTACAATTTACATATTATTATTCACTTTTAGAATAAAATATTTGTCCGCCGCCATTACTCATCACAAAAATAAAGCAACATTAGCGCCTCTACCGGTGGGTAATGTAACGATTTTACGATTTGATCACTAATGACCATTTCATGAAGTATTCGTGCGTTTAACAGTTTATATCGTGAAATTCCTGACCAACGCCTTTTGTGCTTGCGCATAGGCTATGTTTAAACAACAATAACTCTTAAAGTAGTAGACATACAGCTGTAGATTAAATGTTGTGTTGTAGCTGAGATCAAAATAAATGAGTTATCTGGGTTACTTTTGCAGTAATTTAATAATAAGTTTATTTTCATTTTTTTTTTAAATATTTTACATGAAATTTAATTATTTTTTCAAATTATGATCGTAACAACTATTTTTTGTGTCCACGTAGAGAATATTTCAAGAAAAAAAAAACAAAATGGCTGCAACATAGCTGATAAGTAGTTTGGACTTAACTATGTAGTGTATTTGTGTATTAGAATAGTTGTTCTAACAATCCTTAGAATATAACTAGTCCATGACCAGACACACTGTATTTAATAGGTGCCTATGAGTCAGCTGCATCTAAAACTAAACTCAGATAACTAATAAACCATTTCTGAACCACTAATTTTAAGATAAAATTGTAGTATTTACTTTTCTTTCATGTTCACAACTATGTGTGGTTTCTGAATAAATTATTTTATTCTTATTCTTAATTAACATTAAAAAGGCAAACTGGCATTTCGTTTCGATTGGTTGAATTGTATTTGTATTGTTAGAATGTTGCCATTGCGCAAAAATTAAGAAAAAATGAAGAATTTCATCACTATCATAGTCAGCAGCACACAGCTGGACATACCTAAGCCTCTCTTAATGCCCGCCACTATAAAACCCGATCGTCGACTATTCAGTACAAATATAGTTATAAATCAATATGAAGATTAGAATAAATAAGTGCTTATATTAAAATTGACCTATAATAAGATTTCATGAATACCTCGTTCAGTTAAGTACTAGTGAAGCTACATAATAAGCATGATAAAAAGGCGCTAAAAACCACATTACCGTGCACAACATAATCAATGTACCTACTAGGTACTTAAATAATTTACTTAAAGATTTCTTTTGTATTGGAGCACCAGAAACATTTTGATCATCTGAATTAAAAAAATAATATGGCATTTAACATAATAATTTATTATTGTAACCTTGTTTACGGATGCAAATCTGATAAAATGATGATGCCAATCATATCATCTTGCACGGCTTTAGTACAGTAATTTCAAACGATCAGTCAACTGGCCCTGTGGCGCAACGGATAACGCGTCTGACTACGGATCAGAAGATTCCAGGTTCGAATCCTGGCAGGGTCGCGAGATACACTTTTGTTTTTTTAAACTTTTTTTTTATTTACAACAATGATTTTAAAGCTCGATTAAACTTTATCAGATGAAGTATTAAGATTTTTGGCTATGGATTTTATGGGATCCTTTTTTGCATTAATATTTATCTATTGAAATATATGTTTTTTAAATGTGTAATTAGTTATTGTTTTCAATAGTTAGTTTAGAATAAAAACAATTTTACATGAATGTTTCATATATTAAAGTAAGAACCGATTTCGACAACACCTAGCGCCATCTATCGAACGTAAGTAGAACTACAGTCGCTGTATAAGTCTACTAGATGGCGCGTCTAGAGATATTCAACATGTTTCATTCAAGTATTTCAATCCATTGATGAAAATTGATAAGTAGCTACATAAATGCCAGTTAGTTACTATTACCATAACGATGCTAGTTTTAAACAGGCTTTTATTAGTTTCACTTGTAAATAACAGACTACCTAACACGCTATGTTATCAAATTGTCCAATCAGGTAGGTAAGTAGATTTTTCCATCAAGTCCTCTTTGTTATCAAATTATTTGAAACGTTGTAATGTAAATTTTTTTTGGGAGAATTTTACGTCCAGCAGTGAACTACAATAGGCTGACATGATGTAAGTAATGCGCAATCCGGATGACAGTAAAATAGTTTTATACCATTTTAGTTGATCCGATACTGGAGCTAGGAGGTGGATCTCATCTTCAAGGTACCTACTGGCATCAGGGCCTTCTTTAACCTATTAGGGGCCCTGGGCATATTAGGATGATACTTCGCCAGTTATTGTTTGGTGATCTGGCATGTCCTAGAGGGGGCCCATCGATCGCGGGACCCTGGGCACGTGCCCAGAGTGCCCAGTGGGAATGACGGGCCTGACTAGCATACCAAATCAGTGCTACTAGGTAGTACTCTTAGTAACTTTTGTGTTTTGTTGATTCGTTTTGACGAGTTACCGTAGTTAAGTAAATCGTTTTTTTTTTAAAATGACGAAAATAAAAAATAATGGCTGAACAGCTGGCCGGCCACAGAAAAAAATAGGCGGGAAAGCAGCAATGCGATCTTCATTTGTTTTTTCGAGTTGTAAAACGTAGCGATTGCATACACTTTAGTACGGTTTTGTTAAAATTCGTAATTTTTTTGTCAGCAAATTTGTTTTTATTTTTATTATACTTTCCTTGTATTCGTAATGAAAAGCACAGTGTTTACTTCGGGTTAAAGATTTATTTAGTCCCTCGAACTATTGGCGCCATCGCTACGCACGAGCGCCAAACCCCGTCTCGGGGCTAAATAAGTTACTTTCACCCCTAGGTTAACAATGTACTATTGTATGTGTGCAACTAAGGTTCAAACGTAAGGACGTACAATTGAGCTGATATTTGTTTTAAAATTAAAGTGATAATATTTTGTTACAGATGTTTGGAATGTTGAACGTCCCTCACACCTCCGGAAAGATCCTTAGGTACCCTGGACCCTCGCGGCCTCGAGGTGGACCCACTTTCATGGTGCCTCCTCAGCGGGACAGGTGAGAATATCTTCTTAGACCCCATCTAAATTAGAATGTTAACACTTTGAACAAATTGAGTGACTGGACTTAGGATATTCTAGTTCCCTTCGTATCTATTCCCATCCCTTTATTTACGATCTTTGACGCGTAAATAACGGTTTTTCTAAAACGCGCGAAAACACAAGGGACGCGTAGAGAGGTAGAAACTTCAACTTCTATTGTTTATGGCCAAATTGATGATCATCGGTCCACAGCCACCTATCTGTTGAATTCCGCTAATATTACGTTAGTTGTATACTAAAAGAATATAGGTTAAATGAGCAAGATTACGCCCCGATTCCGATTGCAGCTGACAGCTAATGCCGGGAACAGCTCATGTTCCCAGCAATCGATTCGAAAGATCGTTTACATCCCGTAGTCCCGACCGGGACCTCAGAGACGACGCCAAGTATCTTGGCTACAGAAATCATCTGTCAATTCGGCGTCCACATCTTGCTCATTATACAGGGTTACAGGGAAAGACGTACAGAATATTGAAGGACGTTATTATTCAGGTCATTTCTGATCGAATTGATCCTATAATATGGTATCCGAAACCTAACCGTTATGGAGATATTGAATTTGAAAGATATTTTTTAAATCTTTTTCTTTTAAGCTAAAAGAAAAAAGATTCAATTTGTTTAGAAATGACCGTAATAACGTCTTTTGATATTCTGTACGACTTTCCCTATAACCTTGTATACATAAAAGATAAAGATACGTTAAAAATTACATGACGACCTCCGTAGCCGAGAGGCGAGTATTTCGGACTTGGTGTCGCTATCTCTGAGGTCCCGGGTTCGATTCCTGGTCGGTCAATGTAGAAAAATAACTTTTCTATATTGTCTCGGGTCTGGGTGTTATGATACCGTCGTTGTTTCTGACTTCTGTAACACAAGTGCTTCAGCTACTTATCACAGGATCAGAGCAATGTATGATGTTGTCCAATATTTATATATTATTTACACAGTACACAGTTACAGTGCGAACGGGGTCTAATTATAGAAACAAAACACTTTAAAAGTTACTACCGAAAATCACAAGCTGCCCACTCTATGGCAAGTTAACGAATTAAACTCAGAATCACTCTTACTTCCATGACGTTCCTCAACTTTATGCGAAAACAGTTGACATTTCGAACATTCCAGTTTTAATGTTCTTTAATTAATGAACCTTCTGTGAATTCGCAAGCCAAAGTAAACAGTTCTTTACGACACTGGGTTAATTTTACAGTCAGAAAGTTATTTTGTAATCGGAACCGGCGCGTCGTGGTCAACTTTTCATTTAAACATTTTATCAGTAATGCCGAGTTTTATATAATATATTTATAGATACTAGAAAAACAATCTTAACGTTAACTAAAATGAATATATTTTCTTTCAACAATCACACCGAACAACCAAACAACGCGCTCGCCAACCCGCCTGCCTAGCGTGGCGAGTATTGGCCATCCCCCTCAATGAAAATCATTGAGGGGGATTGCCTGTGTTCATCAGTGGACGTCGTATGGCTGAAATGATGATGATGATGATGAATTACACTGAATATCTAGCCCTGAACAGAGCAAAACTTGTAACTTTGACTAGACAACAATGAATAAACATCCATGACTTAGGTACAAATACTCGTAGTACCTAAACAATTTTACGCAAACATTTGCCCCTTGCGGGGTTCGAACCCGATACCGACGCACATCTTAACATTCATACCACTATAATTTGAATTGTTAGGCTTCTTTTATTCTAGCTTAAAGCTAGCCAATGTATCTGGAGTAAGATGTAAGCTGCATCTTTAGTTGAAATGAAAATAACTTTAACTCGTCAAGTTCATGCGGAACGCTCATGCAGTGACAGCCATTGGCTGGGAGGATATACGCTGAGTATTATAGGCATTAGTATAAGCATTAGTAGAACCTTTCTGCCCTATCGGCCGTCAGTTCACGTGCTATGTGCCCCGCGCACTGCTACTTCAGCTTGCTAATCCGTCGGGCTATGTGAGCGACTTTTGTTCGTTTGCGGATGTCGCGAAGAAACACCGAGCATAGCCCTTTCCACAGCATAGGTTATAGAATAGAGGCCACATACCAGCAAGCGCGCAAGCGCAGCATAGGACGTCCACCAACAAGGTAGACAGATGACCTGGTAAAGGTTGCAGGAAGCCGCTGGACGCAGGCCGCTCCCAACCAGCCAACCTAGAAATCATCGGGGGAAGCCTATGTTCAGCAATGGACGTCCTATGACTGAAATAATGTTGTGATGACCTTGCCAAATGTACTGCTGATGATGCATCAACTGCTGACACCTAGCGCACTTCGAGTCCGGCAGCGTCTGACGCCCGAGTATCATGAACGAAAACTAAAGGGCTGTTATTTCTTCAGGTTTGAAGCTCTCAAGAAGATGATCCGGCAGGAGCACGTGCGTGAGCTGCAGAGGAAGTACGAGACGGAACAGAAGCAGGAGCTGAAAGAGATCGCGGCTGGACGCGGGTAAGCTATCATTAATACAATAACTATTATAGGGTCAACAATAATAAAGATATTTACTATTGATTATTGACTATACTGACCAGTGACTAGACTACTGACCACCGGTCAATGGCCACTGACCACTGACCAATGGCTACTGAAAAACTGACTAATGGCCACTGACCTCTGACCGACTGTTGATTGTTGACTATAGCTTTCTATTCTACTCGTAGCTCTAGTATTTCCCGCCACTATGTCCATGTCTTAAATAAAGTAATATTTTAAGGTGATGGCGTCTTGTAATTTTATTAACACAATTTCACATTCAACCTGGATAATTTCACTAACGCGGTAGACTCTGGCGATTTCAGCCCTACTAACGAATTCTTTTAAAACGCTTTTCCATCAAAATGTTTTTACTTCACGAAGCGCGTAATCTGGGTCGTGCCTTAAAGGACAATGCTCATTTTAGTTCAGAAAAAAACCTAAAGGCGATCAAGGAAAAGGATTTCACTAATAAAAAAATCTATGTGGGTTTGTGAGATTTTCAGACTATTCAGTTCATATTTTTGGTCTCTCATTTATTAGTGAGTTTCATATTACGAGTACAAAATTAATCTGCTTAGTGTATGGATATATTTAAATAATAAAAATAAGCCAGTCAACACACCAACTGACATGGTCTCAAAGTAAGGATTTAAAATCCTTACAATATACAAATACAATCTATAGATTGAATGAACGTATAATGAATTTTACTAGGCCATCTCCCAGGCAACCCAGACCCAAGCCAAATAGAGAAGTTAGATAAACAGGATCTAACCCGGAACCTGTGCGTATCGCCAATCGGGTCCTTAAATATATAAAATATTTGATAGAAACACATTATCAAGTTACACACGCAAAACAAACCAAAGTTTTTTTAAATAATATTCAATGGAAATCCTACAAAACTGCGTCATCAGACCAGACGATCTGACGTCTATTTGTCAATCGGTGCGGGATTAGATGTAATACAGTGTCTTTTTTGATTTTGTAAAAACTAGACAGATATTCTTTAATGCACACCACACAAAACAGTACAGAGAAACAATACATTTAAAATGATACAATTTAGGCGGTCTTATCGCTAGAAGCGATTTCTTATAAGCAAATTTAAACACTTTTAATTATAATCTCTATTATATCTTTACGTATATTTTATTTTCATCGACCTTGGCCAACTTGAGCATTCTCCTTTTTCTTCGATATTAACCTTTTTCCATCTCGACGGAATTTTGATTCTTTCAGCTTGTTTCATTATTCATATCTCAGGATTTCTTAAATCACAATGGATGAGTTTCTGAAATATGCACTTTGAAAAATTACGAGAATGGGAATGAAGGAAGTTTTGGCTTTTGTTCAAAATTATTTTATATGTTAAAGAATATCTCAGTTCGTCTTGTTTTATTAAAATGGATTTCTTGAGCCAAATGTCTGGATTGTCTTAATAAATTATGAAATATGTGTTTCTTGTGTAACAACATAAACATCGAGTAACGTTTAAAACGTTGTAACCTATTAAATTTCATAAATCAATGTTAAATATAATCAAGGTTTAATTTTATCGATAATATTGCCTAATTTTCGCAATGAGACTATCGATAGTCCATCGATATATCACTTATGACCAGTGATCGGAATAGGTAGATTGATTTGATGTACTTTGGTAGTGCTAGCATAATATGGATATGCCTTTTTTTTTTTTCAAAAACTGATACCAAGAAATGCCGGAATTCCGGAGGCATGTCCATATTAACATCAATGTTTGAGATCATTGACCCCAAATCAATCTACCTATTCCGATCACTGCTTATGACGCAATAAATGAATATGAAGATATCCTCACTATTGCCGGAGTATTCTAGACTAGAGCGAGGTCACTGGTGCACTACTGGTTCGCACTTGACTCTTTAGCTGTCTAGAAACAAGCCTAAGCAAAATATGCTGTTTAAAGTTTACAGGCTTCCATGGCATTTCTTCTTCTGTCGCGTCAAGGCGATTCTAGATGGACTTTTTGTGGCGCTATATTTATGTCATCCATCGTCCAAGTATAGGAACGCAAAGGACAGAATAGTAGTTTTGTAGGGCCACGCCACAGACACATCCACTCTGCCTCTCAGTCCTAATGCCCCCCCCCCCCTTTCCAAAATTTTGTCCAGAGCGGTCAACCTTTGTACGAAGTCGGTTTAACGCCTTTTAGGCTGGCCAAGGCGGTTCGTGCCCAGATGGTAGATGTTCTGTAGGCGATATAAAATTGGGAGGTGACAGTGCTTTAAAGCAGTGTTTCTCAACCTTTTTCAAGGCCAAATTTCTGTGAATTTGCGGACCTCTGAAAACGCTCGACAGCGTTAATAATCTCTTCTATCACAGTTTTTTTCTGGACCCCCTGAAATAGGTTAGTTGACCCTGGGGGTCCGGGGACCACAAGTTGACCACTGCTTTAGAGGACCAGAACTTGAGCATCCGTGGGCTTGGTGGTAGCATTCAAGGTGTTAATAAAGGCTTTAATCAAAGTATATCTTTGAATAATGACAGATATAATGATAGTACTAGGGCGATTACAAAATTAAAGCAACAAAACATTTTAGTTTGCAAAAGCTTACACACAGACACACGTACACCACTATAAAATAGGGTTGCTTTTAATAGTAGTTTTCCCCAAAATTGGGGAAAATTCGATAAAAGTAATGCCATGATGCCAATGATTGACATCAAACACTACGGAGCTGTCAGGCCCTCATCAGAGAGCCCTCCGTAGCTACAATTTAGTGCGCAGATTTAGTATATATGTGTCATTAATCTAAGAAGTATATATTGTTACAGAGGTGACGACTACGTGTATGGCAACTACGGCGAGCAGGAACCTCGAGGGCTGCAGTCCCTTCAGGTGGAGTACCCGGCTGATGAGCCCAGCGCCAGGCAGCATAATAAGTAAGTAAAGTTAACTTATACTTCGACCTCCGTACGCCGGACTTGGTCTTGACTTGACTTGACTTGAATCGCCAACTCAGACCCGAGATTTATTGTTAGTTAAACCAATAACCGATGCCATGGGGTAAACTTGTTCTTGAGTGGAGACCGCGACTTACTCTCCCTTAAGGCGACCTCCGAAAAGGTGGAGCGATGAATCCTGCTAATATTATAAATACAAAAGTTTGTGAGTATGGATTTATGGATCTTTGTTTGTCCTTCACGCAAAAACTGCTGAATGGATTTAAATAAAATTTCGCATACTGATAAACCATGGCCTGGATTAACACATAGGATACTTTTTATACAGGTAAGGTCAACACAGATGAAGTTGAGGGCAAAAGCTAGTTACACATAATTCAGCTTCGCAAAACTGCTGGCAACGGATGGACACAAATAGCCGAGGATCAGGCTTAGTGGCTTATATTGGTAGAGGCCTACTTTTGCCTAGTCTACTAACTAGTTGGTGTAATATTCGAATTCCTGTTCATTAACAGTGAAATACTAGTTTTATCACGGTTTTGCAGGCGTCGTTGGAAAAAAAAAAAATTCATTTCTTATTTATGAAGAGGTGCTTCTAGCTCAGTGGCAGCAGCGCTTTGGTAGTGATTACCAAAAAGTAGGCTACCTACGCCGCAGTTGTAATTGGATGGGTGATCATTCCAATATATAGTGACATTTATCACAAGCATCTCCGTGTTTCGGAAGGCACGTTAAAAGTTGGTTCCGGCTCATCACTTGATACTAGTCGTGAAGCCTACTCAGAAGCCTTAGAGCGACTTAATAACATATGACAGTAAGGTTTAAGTCACTGGCCTTACAGCACCCCTCTACCGCACCGCACTGTGCCCGTGTGGTGCAGTATGGTCCAAACCACCTCATAGTTGAGGTGAGGCCTGTGCCTTGTAGTGGGACGTAGGCATACTTAACTTTTACTTTACTATTTAATGAAGCATCTACAAAACAACTTAATTAGCAATATCTCTGTATAATAAATAGACTGAGACAACAGAGACATCAAATGTAAGATTAACAATTCCTTTTTGTTTCAGGAAACCTCAGTCTGGAAGCCGCCAAGTATCCCAATTCTCCCGCTACTCCGATGTTATGTTGCCGCCAGTGCGTCGCACCTTCTACCACCCCTATTACGACTACGCTACCCCCGACTTTGTCCCCTACTACTGAACCTCTCGCTAGATACAGAGGAATCCCCCCTTTTCTGGCACCAGGGACTCTCCCAAATATCAAAAAAATACGCATATCGAAAGCATATCCTCCGCTTCAGCTTAACGAGTCGTACCGCGAGCTTTCTTTACCTACGGCAATGTATTTTTATATTTGTAAAACCGTTTTTTCGATGTAGATATTCAATATACCCTTAAATTTTTCTAGTATCTAAGTAATCTTCCTTGAGACAATAATCGTATACTTACAATTCGAGCAATTATTCTGACATTGCGGTCAATTTCCGATAATGTAACGAATTTGACAATAATTTTGAAAAATAATTGACAATAATTAAAACGGTGTTTTACCTTTGATGTTTTAATGATAAGGTGTAAAATGGAATGTCGTCTTTACGATTTTAGGGTGTATAATAGCGGTCTATAATCCGCTCTAAGCTTCGATTTTCTCTGAAGTCTTGACGAAAGCGCAAATATAAAATTCATAAAAAATTGTGAATGAAATTGCGGAGTTGTCGTTTGAGCCCGGCGCTCTCTAAATACAATGTACTTAGTAACATTTTCCTAGTACTTCTTATCTTCCATTTAGATATTTAATGTTTTTTTAAGTAACATTGTTAATTAAGTTTATAATAAACGTCATACGTTTGAATTTGTGTACTTAATTTATATTAATACCAATGTTTGAAGCAACTTTACTGATAAAACCAGAGCTTCAGGCACAGGATTCAGACTTGACCTTGACGTGATCAAATTGTTTGATCTTCAAGTCTGACAGCTCTGTTACACGGATAGCTAGACAACTTATAAAAGAGTAGAAAAAAACCCTACTTTGGACGTTTTTGTGTCTGAGTGGCAAGATGTCAAGTCTGCCGATTCTTGTAGTTCGGTCAGCTTAGACAGAGACCGAATTCGTGATATCACACGCTCAGATATCTATCTATTGTGGTTTATTAGTTTGGTTTGCTCTTTCAAGTAGTGTCAAAGCGACAATAATATTTATATCTACAGTAGTGTTTCATCAATATACATAATTATCGTTGTGATTAGCTACTAAGTACTCGTGTATGGTTATTATGACTGTAAAAACTCCAAAAGCCAACGGGACGGCTGGTCGGTTTCGGCTGTGCAAAATGAGGTTCTAGAGTCACATAAATACGGTGTTAATTTGAATGGCTCGCGCAACCGAAGTTCGACAGAAAATGCTTTAACTACATTTTAATGTTTCATGTTTATTGTAATATAATAAATATTATCGTAAAAAGCGTGAAAACGCAGCTTATACTCATGTACTATTGGATTCTAGTCGTAGGTGTGAACACAGCCTAATCAAGGAGATTTAGTGTTGCCATTTTAAATAAAATAATAACTACCATAACTATAAAATTGTATGGCAAAATGTAACTATATCAAAGAATGTCACAAGCTTAGATCTGCAAAACTTTTAAAATATTGTGTTGTAGTACTAATGGTGATATTCTTATTTATATTCCGTTGCTCTGCTTTTTCCTTATAAAATTTAACCATTTAAATACTTATTTTTCTGTTTTAAAATTGCTAAAAGTTGCATAAAAGTAATACTGACATAAATGTGGCATTGCACTGAAGGAAGGCTGTAATTCTAAGAAAGTTGTTACCTATTTGTGTACTATATTTATTATTATATCTAATCAACTATCGACTTAATATCGACGAGATGAGTCGACATAACCTCACAGACTATAAAATTTGGCTTTAAAATTATATTACACATTATATGGCTTTAAGCAAGTCAATGAATCCAGTAATCTTCTATTTATTATAAAGGACGAGCAGTCCCATCCTATATGTTACGATTTAGCGAGATATCTATACATATTTTTATTTATATATAATTTTCTAACAATATTCTGTAGAATTTACAAATTATTTTATTGTCTTTTAAAGATCACTAATAGTTAGGTAGTTAGTGGATATTACCTACATTGAGTAGACTATGGAAGCGTATTGCAATTAAATTAGGTGTTTGATTATTGGAATATATGGAAAAATTATTAAGTGTAGTTTTGCCGTAACATATCTATATGAGTAACAGAGGAAAAGTATTTATCATATCAAAATAAGCGTGTAATGCGATAAAATTCGATATCTTAAACTATCGAATGTTGGATCCACAAAATTTTAAAAACTACCAAATGAATATTAGTTTCACAAGCTTGCAACATTGATTTGAGTTACTCAACGCGAACGTTACGTTTAAAAATTAATGCATTCGATAGTTTATAGCGCAACTTTATGATAACAAAAATTTAATAATATACTAAAAATTAATGTATTAAATAAATGTAAAGCGGTGAGATCTATTGACAATAATATGACAATAAATTCGACCTATATCTGCGTAGTATGGTCGCGCCGCTATAATCTAGTAGGTATACAAGTAACCTATCCATAATAATTAATGTTTTAAAATGTATATTAATTGGTGGTTTTTTTGAGAAATAAAGATAGTTACCTACTCCTGAGCAGAATGATCTATTATTGTTGGTGCATACAGCCAACTGATTTTCCCTAAATTATAAACGCCTTTCGTACCTGTAATTTTCTAACGCAACTGCTTACAAGGAAACGCTTTCCCACCGCCAACAGGAGGCGTGTATGTATTTCCTGTAGCACGAGACGGGCAGCAGCGTCTTCGTGCGAAATCTTATAAAAAACCGCTCACCAACCCGCCTGCCAAGCGTGGCAAGTATTGGCATTCCCCCCCCCCCCCCCCCCGATGATAAGTCCTTGGAGGAGGCCTTTGTTCAGGAGTGGACGTCCTATGGCTGAAATGATGATAATGATAAACTGCTTGCAAGGCAATAAAGAAGAATGGTATGTTTACCTTTTTATGTAGGGAGGCTAATCTGGAAGTCACTGGAAGGTAGTTAGCAGTGGACGTCTAATGGCTGAAATGATGATGATTATGATATGTAAGTAATCGTTTTAAGTAGGCCAACTCCAAATTAAAAAGGACCTCAGGAAACTGTTCAAGAGTTATTATTACTGACTAGGATAGTACAGAACAGAGGTAATTACGGAGAGTGATGATCGGAAACAAAGAACCCATTGAAATTGAGTTGTTTTAGTTGAAATCGAACCGAAAGTTCCCGTTGACAAAAATGAGTAACATGCTTAAGCTACTTATCATAGTATCAGAGCAATGTATATGATGTTGTCCAATATTTAATATTTATAAATTCGCTGCGGCTGATGCGGTCGATGCGTAAAACCGTATTGAAATCTATAGCACTAAGCACATGTTTGTTCCAAACAGAAATTCTGTTAGAATAAAAAAGGATGCGATGCGAATAGTGCGGGTACTGCGGGTACTGCGGGTACTGCGAGTACTGCGAGTACTGCGAGTACTGCTGGTACTGCGGGTACTGCGGGCACTGCGAGTACTGCGGGTACTGCGGGTACTGCAGGTACTGCAGATACTGTGGGTACTGTGGGTACTGCGGCTACTGCAGCGCGTGCTGTTCGTTAGGTGCGTGAGGCCATCAGCAGTGAGATTCTCTAATACAGGGCCGCAAGAATCTTGTGTGTATGTTGTTCCTGTTGGAAGACGCATTAAATATATCTGTTATAATATAATATAAGAATACATCTCCGTGACACGCAGCTCCTGCTTGTGTCTCTCAAGTAGCGGCCACGCTTCGCTGCCATATAGAATGACAGTACTGTGTGTATTACTTATACATGGGGCACACTAAAAGTTTTTCACTTCTAGCTAATCAGAACTATTTGAATTTCGAATGTTATAGTTTTTTAAACGTTGCAACCTTCTTAGTAATAAAAAAAACAATTGGCGGGAAATGATTTGTCAATTGTTTTTTATCACACATCAAAGTTCTACGTACGCAACGAAAATGGAATTAAGTCGAAAAGATTTTAGAGCGATGATTTTTTATGATTTTAAAAGTTCTCTTTCTCCGCAAGACTGTGCCGCTCGTCTTCAAAATGCTTTTGGGAGAGAAGCACCTTGTTTGAGCACCGTGAGGCGATGGTTTGCTGAATTTGAGAGAGGTCGAGTTTCTTTACATGACGTATTTCGTGAAGGGCGGCCTTCAACTGCCGTCAACGAAAATAATGTGGCTACTGTTAGGCGGCTAATTATTGAAGAAAACCCGTGGATTACCTATGAGACAATTCGAGGACTATTGAAGATTGGTATGAGCCAAATTTAGAAAATTTTACACGAAGAATTGAAAGTTCGGAAACTTTGCTGATTCCACTTGAAGATCAAAAGAGTGTTAATGCCGAGTGGTATTCTACCATTTGTTTACCCAGGGTGTTAGAAAAAGTTCGCGAAAGACGACCCAAAAGACGCGTTCTCCTACATCATTAATCTTTTAAGCGTCTTGAATGAATTTCTGTTAGCTTTTAAGATGGCTGTTAGATAAATAAATAAATAGATCATGACAACGCTTCTTCACACACGGCCAACAAAACAAAGTCATTTTTAGCTTCCAAAAAAGTACAGCTCGTCACCCATCCTGGGCATAGCTCCGACCTAGCACCCTGTGATTTCTGTATTTTCCCCAAAATCAAAGATTTGATGAGAGGTTTTACTTTTACCAACTCCGAAGAGGCAGTGATAGCGTTCAATCAGCACGTAGAAAACATGACTTCAGATCTGTGATCCTCCTGTTTTAAAAAATGGTTCGATCGCATGAAAAAATGTTTAAAATGTAAAGGAGAGTATTTTGAAAAGCAATAAACATAATATTTTGGTTATAACATGTTGTTTTTTTAAGTTACGCAAAACTTATAGTGTGACCCACGTATTCAAATGTCTGCCTAATAATTTGCAACAACTTGACTTCTACTAAACAATTTATAAGGAGTGACGCGAAGCTTGTAAAATAAAATAAGCCTCCTACGCGATGTCAAAACAAACCCCGATATCGGGAAAAGTTTCCCAACAATGGGTATTCTTAAAGATAAAAAATTCCCTATAAACTTAGCGAAGGAAGTTTGATTGACTCTCGGTCTGTTTCCATTATCGCTGTAAGTTCAAAAATAAATCTAATCGTACTGCCTCTTTATTACGAAGCAGTAAACTTACATAAAAGGAGAAAAAACGGGGTAGTGGAAATGTATCTTACATGAACTAAATCAGACCAAAAGCAGTTTAAATCGCAATCAGCCCACATAAACAACTTACGGCTGAATTTTACGGTGTGTTGTGTGTTGTTACCTCCGACATGAGAAGAAGTACATGATAATGTTCTTTGCTATAAAAAAAACTTAAATAACCTAACAACATATTTTTTAATAGTTAAAACTTCTTTAATGTTGTAAATGGTATTTATCGAATACGCACTCCGTACGAACGCGAAGTAATATCAGTGACAGAACAGGGTAAATGGTCATCTCGTAATTAACAGAATTTAGGGATGGAAAATGGGATGCGTAAAAAAATACAATATTGTAAGATATATGTTTTAATTTCATTTGTGAGGGCTGACATGCGTGCCAATGATCTCACAACTAGAGACGCTCAAGACCGCGCGAAGTGGAGGAGTAAATCAAGGAAGCGGACCCTGGGCTGGGCTGGGCTGGACGCACCCGGATTGACCGTATAGATGAAGAAGAATATATGTTTTAATTTCATAAACATGATCCTTATCGTGTACATGTTGACCTTTGAAATATTGAGCACTATTTCGGTTAGACCATCACATAATTAAACAATTTTCAAACATTCCCTTTATTGATACATTCATATAAAATACACATATTATTTTCAAACTCAATTTCAAATTCAAACATTTTTATTGCAGAATCTAGGTACAGACAGACATACATCTATAGCTACATCTTACCTAACTGAAGCAGAAAACAAGTACCCAACGAGAGTTGTGAGAAATGAAGTGGTCAAAGTCATCAACGCATCAAAGCTAGAGTTAAAAGTTGACAGCAACAGGTCGCACCTTTTAAATATTTATATATTTTTACAGTGTTAGGAATTGAGTTCCAGAGTCTAACAGCAGAAAGAGTGTAAGTTCTGTAAAGTAAGTTGTGCAATGGAAACGCGTGACAATACAAGATCCAAATGAATAGTGGGCCACAAATGGCTATTGACGCTATAATTGAGTGAGTAACAGTTCGATTGAACATTAAAGTTTGTTAACCCGTTTTGTATGGAGTTCAGAAAAAATCCGGATGCATGTAGTCCGAGCCTTAGACTTATGATTTCTGTGTTAAATATGACTTTTTTGCATTTGTTGTTAATGTATTTCTGTTCTGAATAAAGTGCCTTGGTTAAAATTTTATAGAGATCATAAAAAAGTCATAAAATCTTCTAGTAGTTATACCTACGAATAGTCTCCTTAAAATATTTAACCAAAAAAGGCCTTAAAAAATTAATGTTATATTATAGATTATATTTCATCATTTCAGTCCTAGGACGTCCACTGCTGAACAAAGGTCTCCCCCAATGACCTATCATCGGGGAGGATTGCCAATAGTCGCCGCGCTTGGCAGGCAGGTTGGCGAGCGCAGTTTTTTACGGTTTCGCACGAAGTCGCTGCTGCCTGTCTCGTGCTACAGAAGTTAGTCGCCTCTTACGACACGCCTCTTGTTGGCGGTAGGGAAGTGTATTCTTTACGGCCGTCCCCCACACGGCACTATTCTATTTAAAATAAGCTCTTTACATAGCGCCGTAGCAAATGCCAAGGAAGCAGATTTTTAGTTAATGTAAAATCTGCCACATTCTTAATGTAGTCTCTTGGCCAGCCTGCTACAAACAGGGCATAGCATTGACAAAAAACCTGACGGTAACAAACACTAAGACTTACTAATATGATTGAACCTTATATTTGAGCCTCGTCTAATCGTGAGGTTAAGATTTGGTGAGAGAGACTTTACGTGGGGTTAATCATAATTAAAGGTTAAAGAATATTCATCGATTTACATATATCAGAGTTAAATTGGATGAATATTAAGTTACAACTTTAACATGATATTTGCATTGCCCTGTTGCATCTTCTCCCATTTTAAGCTCTCATAATTGATGGACAATCACTGGAACAAAACGAAACATGACATAATGTCAACATTTGTTTACCCACTAAACAAAAAGTAATAAAAGAAACTTTTGATTACATTACAGCATTGAACTTCGGGATTTCATCATAACTTCGCAACTTAAACGGACAAAAAGTTTGAGAACTATGTGCTAACTGCCAACAAAACTTACTTAAATTTGTAAATTCAGAAAGAAAGAAATAATTTAGCATTTGTATGGGTTCTTGATACCTACGAATTTATTTAGAATATTGTCAAAGTGCCTGGCTAGATAGATGGGCATTCCGTCACTAACTCATACTGAACGGAGACTATTTAAAAAAAAAAGTTTTTTAACTATTTGGTTCATAGGTATTATTTATCATTTGGTTTTGGTGCCACCTGTCTTATTTTTAGTTTAAAATTATTTTATCTTATTGATAAAAATATGGACTAGATTTGAACCACGACTAAATTACCGTCAAATAAATAGAAAAAAGTAAAGCAAACTCGTTTTATTCTCGGAATAACTTTACACCAAGGTCAATCTATGGATTTTACTTATTGAAATGTTCTCATAAAGGCTCATAATAGTGATATACCTACTTACAATGGATATACAATATACGTGGGTCCACTGAAAGTTTTTAGAAGGGGCCAGTAAGAAAAACAGCAGATAATAAAATATATTTTATCAAATTATGAACTCTTTGGGAATCTGTACATGTGTAAAGAATTCATAATATGTCATTTGTTTTTAAAAATTGGCAGCAATTTAAAAAGTGCGTCAAGTTGGATTTGACTTAAGAAATTTTATTTTAATTAATTTAAAACAAATTAAATTGTATTTTTATAGAAATATGAGCTAGCAAGGGAAACTGATCTTAACCTAGATCGCAGTTCCAGCCCAGATTAAATGTGGAGGAAATGCAGAAGCATATAGCATAAAATAACACCGGTTTTAGTCAGAAACTTACTTGCATACCTACTTGCATTTTTAACTCTCTGTATGCGTTGCACAGTTTTTTAAAACAGACAAGATCCATACATGAGAATGTTACGAGACGATGACAGACGTAGAACTGACAGCCGATGGGGCAGAAAGGTTCTAGAATGGACGCCGCGTACCGGCAAGCGCAGTCTGTCCATCCACAAGGTGCACAGACGACCTGGAGACGTATTTTTGAAGTATTAGAAATGAATCTCGAATTCTAACACGAAAACAATTCGTGTATGAAATTCATTTGAAGCAATAGCTCACGATTTTAAGCATTTTTGAATCACTAAGTGTGTGTCAAATAAGTGTTGCTATTAAATTGAAATCTTGTAAGTATTTTCGTTTTACGTAGACAACATTATGAAATGGAATGCAAAAACTTATTGATTTTAAGAACCGGTAGTGAATCGCTTAAAACGGAACGTAAATAAAGAGTTCTTATGTCAAATTTCTGTCAAACATATGTTTACTTGTCAATGTCATTCCTCCGTAATTTCTACTAGTAGAAAAAGAAAAACGAGTGGTCGTTGCAGAATTCATGGAATGAATTTTCAAAAATAGTGATTTCAGGAATTCGCATGCGAATGCGATTTCGTGTTCGGATTTGAATTCGCATGATTCAAAAATACGTCTCCTGGTTAATGCTGCAGGAAGCTGCTGGATGCATGCCGCTTCCAATCAGTTAATTTGGAAGTCATTGGGGGAGGCCTAAGTTCAGAAGTGGACGTCCTATGGCTGAAATGATGATGATAATTTAAGACCATCATAATGTCTTGTCTGACGTATACTAAGGGGCCTAACAATAAACTCAAAACAGTATCCAAGTAATTAATAATAAGGTTTTTGCCAAAAAAGTAACGTCCAAACATTTTTTTTAGGTGCCTTGTGTACCTCTCAGGTATCTGAATCACGTATGTATGTTTTACGATTTCTCATAGGTTTCGAGTTACGATTTGCTTTATGAATTTTTGCAACCGGATCAGTTAGAAAAATTTCAAAAAACAAATGTTTTTTGCAGCTTAATCTCTCTATAAACTGTGCATTTATGCATAAAATAAACAGCCTCATAACTTTAATGGAAGTTACTACAAAATGGACCTAAAGTTGAGAATTAATGTTAAGTGAGTTATCATTTAAATTTTCAACTTAAAATTAAAAATCTAAACTGATAATTTCTTAGTTTCTAAGTAGCTTCAGAGAATGCGCTAAACTTTAAGCTTTCATAACAATATTAAAAAAGTAGTACTTCATAGGCTTCATAGGCTATCTAAAAAAATCGTAACTCGAAAACTACGAAAAATCGTAGAACATACATAGGGGTGATTTAGATACCTCTCAACACGAGCCACGTAAAAAAAATTTTTGGACGTCACTTTTCTGGCCACCCTGTCTACTTATCTACTGGAACATGCGTACTCTACCGAAATGTCGGCATGCAAAAACTTTGTCATACAGTTGTGAGATCTTTACAAAATTTACTGATTTCAAAAACTGTACCGTATTTTAAAAGACTACGAAATTATAAGTTACAATTTTTTATCCGCGTGACTTTCAGTTACTTTAAATGTTTGCACGTGCCAACACAGCTAACGAAATTTATAAAGATACCTCTATTTTATTATTTTCATGTAATCCAACCATTAAGGGCCTTCGCTAAGCGAAGCGGGAAACGCGCGCAGACGCACGCATGCAGGTCTGTTTGCAGCGTTTGTAGAAAATCAATTAACAACGCTACGTGGTCGCATGGGGCACGTTCGTTGTCTTGTATTTACAAAATAAGTGAGTGACGCAGTCGACACGCGTCTGCGAGTACAGTTAAGACTTCAAAAGTTGAAGTTCAAACGTATTACAATGTTTATTACGAAACGGAAAAAGTAATGTGTTAGTGTAGTCAAGCACTTTACGGGATATAAGTGTAGAATATAATTCATTAAAGACAAATACCTTTGTCGATATTTTAAATAAGTATTTGTAATATCATCTCTTAATTTCATAAACTTGACAATGAATTCTCCATGAAATGAAATGAATATTTATTTGCTTAAAACATGGTTTACAATGGTTTTACAATGTAGTATTAAGGCCTCATGTTTTACCATATGTGGCATGCAAATCTTAAAATAATGTAGCATCATTTAGTATACTTCAAATTTCAGTTAAATCACAATGTCAAAATATTTAATTAAAGAAATGGAGTCAATTCACTCAAGTGGAATGTCAAAATTTATCAAATTCAAATTTGATTTTTATTGAAAATGTCACAAATTTTATAGAAATTCTTCTCTCTGAGCCATTGCATGAGTCTGCGTTTAAATAAAACATTAGGCAATTCCTTTAGGTCACTTGGAATTGCATTAAAAATCTTAATACACATAGCATTACATTGTCTTTGATAGTGAGATAATCTTGTATTATAATAATATACTAATCGGTTTGGATTTCTTAGATTTAGATTATGTATGTGCATCTGTTTTTTAAAGAGGTGCAAGTTATTTTTGACAAAAGTAGCTACCTCTAGTATGTACATACACGGTAAAGGCAATATTTGTAACTGTTGGAATACTGGCTTGCAAGAATCACGAGGGGACAAACCACAGATCGCCCTTAAGCATTTTTTTTGTGTCTTGAAGAGTAGGTCTAATTCAGTACAGTTGCCCCAAACTAAAAGTCCATATCTGAGCAAAGAGGCGATATAGCCATGATATGCTGCGAGCGAAGTTTGCAAGGTAGATATGTGACGTAATCTTCTTAAAACAAACACATATCGATTTAATTTGTCCCTCAGAGCTCTTGTTTGTTGCTTCCAACTACATTTATCATCAATTTCAATACCTAAAAACTTTGTACTATCAACTTGCTCTATTTTTTCATCATTGTGTTTAACGTCAATAATTTGTTTAATATGTCGAATTGTACCAAATTGTATAAATTTTGTTTTATTTAAATTAACAGTCAAATTATTAATCTTAAGCCATGATATTATTTTGTCAATTGTGTCATTTACGTCGGTTTCATATGTCAACGAATCAGTTTTATATGGTATAACTACGGAAATGTCATCAGCAAAAAGTACGCATTTATGGTTGGTCACTTCAGGAAGGTCATTAATATAAAGCAAGTAAGCCATGTTGTAACCTAGATGTAATAAACGGAATTATTGGCTGTCGACTTTCGTGTGTAGGTTTTTTTTTTGCAAGATAATAAATTAATGTAAACCCTCATAAGAAAGTAGTATGCGATTGTTCCATCGCCGACGGTTGCGTTACCCGCAGCGTGCCACACGCGTACGCACGGCGTTTGCCCGTCGCGGGCGCACGCCTCGCTAAGGGAGTACCTTAACATTGTGGGCTTCGGCACACGAGTTGCGATAGCTATGTATTTAAACTGAGCACCTACAAAACTGATACTATTTTTCATCGGTCGTCAAAAAAAGACCTCCTCCTTTTTTGACGACCGATGAAAAATAGTAGCAGTTTTGTAATTATGTAAAAATTCTCAATTCAGTTTAGTACAAAACTAAGTGTTTTGGTAAAAAACAATTATTAAGAAACTAACTAAATCAATATTTCAAAAATGTATGTGTTAAATACTTTACTCTGATAAAAACGAACCTAAGTAACGGTTAAACTGTTAATTTTAATTAGCTTTAATGTTTATTTTCAAGTGGAAGGAAGTTTGCAAAACCGCAGGTTAAGAGGTTTTCCCGAATTGAGTAACAAAGTGTTTAAGGTTTCTTCAGATCTTGGAAACCCTACAACCTCTTTGCGACTAAAATTTGTATTGCTAAATACCTGTAGTATTTGATGTATTTTTAAACCACTTAAGGAAAAAACCTACGCGATTAAAATGTGAAAACATTATACCACAAACCACCAAGTAACAGATGTTAAGTTTCATACAATGCACGCTAGCGTGCATAGCAACACACATATTATTGACACCGCTCACGGACATGAAATCTCGGAACACTCAGGCTCGAACTGACCCGATATATGTCTGTGAGTGATAGCTATGTGTGCGTTGCTGTAGAGCGCTTTGTAAGAAGCTTAACTTCTGATACCCATAACTATTATTTATTCTGTGGTAACACGATCGATTTTACTGACAATATAACAGATTATGTGCCGTGTGGGAACAGCCGTAAAGAATACACTTCCCCACCGCCAACAGGAAGCGTATCGTAAGTGGCGACTAATTCCTGTAGCACAAAACGGGCAGCAGCGTCTGCGTGCGAAATCTTATAAAAAAACTGCGCTCGCCAACCCGCCTGCCAAGCGTGGCGAGTATTGGCAATCCCCCCCGATGATAGGTCATTAGGGGAGGCCTGTGTTCAGCAGTGGGCTCCGAATGGCTGAAATGATGATGATGATGATAACATATTATAATCACGGGTAGGGGATTATATATCTGTCTGTGTAATATTAGACGCCCACTCCCACGCTACGGACGACGGCCCAAGCTGAGGTCCGAGCCTACAGAGGCGCCCTTGAGGCCAGAGTCCGACTCACCCCCAGATCGGGCCCGCTAGAAAGGAGCCCGACAGCGGTCCGGCCTGTTTCGGCAGTTCCGGTCCCGTCGGCGCCACCACTAGCGGGTTCGCCGCTTGGTAGGGTGCCCTTTGCACTCTACATTGGCCCGATCACGCCTGCTAGTATGGGGCTCGACACGTACGAGTCTGAGGCACACACTCGCCTCTCACTCGACCGGGTCGCGAGGACCGCTAGCGAGGCGTACCTAGGCTGTGCGCCTTCAGCGCACTCCACAACTGCCCGGTTTAAGCTGAAGCAGGCCTTCCTCAAAGGCACTCAGTGATAGGTCCGACAAAAAAAGAAAAAAAAACGGTGTCCGCGGAAAATCGTTGTCGACATTGGCATAATAATGCGACAATATGGATGACGACATTTTTTTTATCTATCACGTTGATTATCAAAGGTAAATGGACACGTATTTTTTCTTTTTTCACATAATCAAAATATTACAGATATATATTGATTGAAATGTCGCATGACGTCACACCTAGGTAATTTTTTTACATAAAAGTGACGTCGAGAGCCCCCCCCCCCCCCCCCTCCCGAACTGTGACGCGCTTTATTTGTCATTTTTTAGTTGATTGACAAAAGGAAAAATAAGAGTCCCTTAATTTTTGATAATCTAACGGAATAAACAGAATTTCATTTTCTTTACCCAGTCGTCATCCCTATTCCCTTTAACGCACAGGTTCCCAGGTTTGATTCCTGGTTCAGGTCAGTTCAAAAAAACGCACTATTCTAAATTGGCTCGTGTCTTGGTGTGCTGGGCTCGTAAGACGAGGATGTTAATTCCTTACTTCGAAACTATGAGAATTGGTGAGTAGTCTGTCCTATCTATCTATATATCTATCTATATATAATATAAAACAAAGTCGGGTTATTTACACCATTTATAAGTCAAGAACTGCGGGACCGATTTTTATGATCTTTGGTTTGTTGAATTTGTCTTCGCTCCAAATAGCAGAATTACTATTAAAATATCAAAAATTCCCAAAAAGAGACGGTACGAAGTCTGCGGGGACAGCTAGTATAATATATAGGAGCATGCCGGACCTGGTGTCTCTTTCTCTGAGGTCCCGAGTTCGATTTCAGGTCGGTCAATATGTAGTGTAATGTTGTGGTACCGTCGCTGTTTCTCTGATTTCTGTAACACAAGTGCTTTGGCTACTAATCATAAGATCTGATGATGATGATGTTGTCCTATATTTAGCTGTTACGTATTTAGTTAGTTAGTTACTTAAAGCGCAATAAATAAATATGAATATGAAAAGATAAAGGTGAAGGTTTGAAACTGATAAAATATTATCTACTATCAGATGTCAGGCCTCTGACTAGGCTTTACGACTAGTACCAAGCGATATTAGCCGGGACCAACTTTTAATGTGCCTTCAGAAGTACGGAGATTCTTATTACTCATCCAATCCTTGGAACGGTCACCTATCTAATCATAAACGCGGCATAACTTTAGTAATCACTACTAAAGCGCTGCTAAAAGCACCTCCCACTGAGCAACTGAAGCTTATAAATAAAAATAACTAACATTTGAATATTCTCATTTATTCCTAGAAGTCATGAGGTAAACAATACTAAATTATTTTCAATAGATACCAATCGGTTCACAATCTCAAACAAGTCCTACAGAATTGGTCTTAAATCGAACACTACGATCAACATATTTACGACACTCGGATTTACTTGTAAAATAACACTCCAAAGTATTTACTCAAGTGGACAAAATACTGTATTGATTTAGGGAAAAATTAATTTAATTTAATGATTACTAAAATTAAAGCTACGTACACTAAAATACATATAAATACGCGATTAAATTATTTTTAAAATACAAAGATTGTGAAAGACGAAAACATAAAAAGGGAATTGAAAATAAAAACGTTATACGTAAAATTAGATAACAAAACAAGAAAAGTATAACAACCAATAATGTGAGATTTAATTTATTGCAATTATTAGTTTAACTTAAATTTGAGAATGCCAATCAGAATTTGGAAACTAATCAAAACTTAAAATTAGAAACTGAAGCTATTGTTCTAAAGACACTTAAGAAATGTGACTACGGTTATGGCACGGTCTATTTCAAAAGATTACGTAAGCAAAATAACTAATTTTAATAACAAAAATCGTATGGATACGTAATCGATAGTAAGAAATAAAGCAAGTATGAGTTTATTCAAGACAATATGAATAGAGATAGAGTTGACATATGAAAGATTGATATAATAGGAACAACTGATGTTGCTTATACTACAAACAATACTGATAAAGGCTAGGATCAGAGCGTAAGTGGTTTTGGTCATGAAACAAAAATGATTGGTGATTAAACACCTTCTAAAACTAAATGGCTTCAAACGGTTGCCAGGAATAATAAAGGAATGCAAAAGGTACTTTTAGAAGGACATCGTGACTAATACTGCTTTGCTAGAAGAGATTTAGTTACATTACAGTTACTTAAACGTGTTTATGGCATTATATGGCTACCTCATGTCATAAATCACAAACGTTAGCACTCAATTTTCTGTACACTAAAGTCCAATTGTATTTTTGTACAGAGTAATTTACCAATATCAGTTTAACAATTATATTTTTTTCACTAACATACTGATTTTATAATAATAATCTATTTTTTATTTACAATGTATTTTGTTTATAGAATTGACTTTTTATTAAATAAGTTTTTTTTAATTAAATATATATTTTTGTAACTCTAATGCTACTTTGCATTATTTTCTGACGGCTTTTCATTCAATGTTTGCATTGTTAGGATTGTGTCAGAAAATAGTGCAAATGAACGATGTATAATATTGTCACAAGATTTGTTTTAGGCACAAACTGGTGTTTATATCCCAAATATTATTGCCTTATTATTTGTTTTATTAATTTCACCACATCTAAATTAATAATACTATTCGTAAAAATGTCTTTTCTCACGGGGAAGTAATAAATATAAATATTTCTTATCTAATATCTAATATTGGTCGGGATTTAGGAAATACAAACACATTTCAATATAGTTAACATGCACTTTCATATATTATAAGATTTTCGCAATTTTAAATTTAATTTGTTCGGAAAATAACTAATTTATAATAACTCTTTCTACATATTTTAGAAACAATTGATGCTACTAGCTAGCACACAATGTTCAACAATCATTTTTGGCACATCAAAATCTTTGCCACATGGTTTAAGTCCATTTAAAATCCGTTAATTTTAGAGCAGATTTTCACCACACATCATTAAATTACGACTGTTTCCAATAATAGATTACAATCCTAGTTGCAATTAAACCATCAGTTAGAACCACTCCTAGAAATTTAATCATCACTTTGTCAGTTAAATAAAATTGATTTGAGCTGCATTGTAAGTTACAATTTATTTACAAAGTATTAAATAATCTAGAAGTAATTGTAACTTGGTAAATTGTTTTCATAACATTATACAAAGCAAGAGTTAATCACACACAACCTAAATTGGCAGGGTAGACATTTTCCGCTTTTTATGTATTTACTACATTGCTTATTTTTGATATCCGAGTTTCTCAAGTAGATAACATGATAAAATTGTTTCATCTACTTACGACAATCACATTTGATCTTCAAAAGAGCTTAAGGCACACATGAGGGACACACATTTAGCAAAACTGATGTAACGATCAGTTTTCTAAATATTCTTCACAGGAACAATAGACAACACGGAATCATCCACATATGTCAAAACTCAGAAGTCATATCAAATTCTATAATCATTGTGTAATCTATTCTTTTATCCAGTCAAAATACGTAGCACTCCGTATTACGTCTTAAAAATACATATAGATTTTGTCATGTACTTGTTAGAGCTATTACATTGCTTCATATTGTGACAGTTACACTTGATAATACTCTTTAGGTATATCCACACTTATAAACTACGTACTGATATACCACTTCAGATATAATCCGTATTTCTATGTACACTAAAGTTCTTTTTCCCATTCGTTCGATACATTGATAGTTTTTCGGTCAGTTTGTTGCACTGGTTGACGGGCCATGGTTGGCTTCCTGGTGTTTGTACTTGTGGGAGGTCATTTGTGATAGACCTAAAACAGCAAACCCGCACTGTAAGCAGTGGTAGTGGGTTTGTTTCTTGCTGTGTATGCATTGTGGTTCATAGCCGCAACCTGTAAAAATATAGCTTATTAAGGAATTTCATAAAAAATAAAGTTCTTCACATATAGAAAAAATATTATAAGTCAATCTACAACTAAGTACAGGTATTAGAATGAACTAGACTAATGTCAAAGTTTTCGAGTTTTTACATGCTAGAAGTCTTAAACCTCAGGACCAATTTAATTATGAACGTGGACATAAAAAATAAAGAGGATGTGACGATAGACATATACCAAACTTAATGCTACAGCCGCACAATAGGCCGAATGCCATTTAGAGAGATAAATGGCAATGCCAAAAAAAGATATTGGTGGTTGTTATAATGGTATCATTGAATGATTTCGATTATTAGGTTTTATGCGTTCCTAATGTATTCTTTAATATTTTATATGATAATAAAAGTTAGTAGTAAAGTTGTTATGGTTTTAAATCTTACCTTTGCTAGGAGGAAACTTATCAAAGCCAGCAGCTTGGATTGAATCCAACTTCTGGTGCTGACGTCTGTGCGCTACCACCTTGTTGGTATCAGTGCACACGAAGTCGCATTTCAGGCAGTGGAAGTGAGATGCCTTGTTCTGACCAGTACCTAAAATGAAATAATACATTTATGTTTACAGATATATCTTTATTTATTAGAATAGGGATATGCTTGAATCATTATGTTTTAATTTACACCTGTTCATTCAAGTGAACATTAACATACTGCAAGAAGGCATGAAAAAACTGATGCTGAAATGTCTTACCGAAAGTCGAAGCATGGGGGCAGTCTGGTCTCTGGCAATACACATTTGCTCGGTACTGTTGGAAATCTCCTCCCATCAAAGTATCGAGTCTGAAAAACAAACAATAAGAATAAAATATTAGATTTTTGATAACCACTTTGATTTATATAAAATATTATTTTCTTTTAAATTACCAAAAAAATTTATAAACTCTTTACCTTTCATGTCTTGCAGTGTGTTGGACGAATCTTGTCTTGTCACAGAATGAATATCCACAGTCTTTTCGAGTGCAGTGGAAATGGGTTTGATGCTCCCTAAAACAAATTAATGTTACACTTCAATAAGGGCAATGACTTATCACCAAATATAGGTGTTAATGAAATAACGCAAACCTAGTATGGGCTGTTTCTGGTGCTCAAATACAACAACTTGGAACATAAGCCAACATCGAATTAAAAAAAAAAAATATTCCATACAATCTGATGTCAGTTGGTCGCGATTTAGTATAGGAAAGTTTTTTTTTGCAATTTCATGTTGGCCCCGTAGAAAAAGTTGCTTAATTTATGCAGTAGAATCATCCTTTGAAAGGTGTTGCGTTATTTCAATAACATCTTGTATAAAATAAAATAAATGGTAAAGGTCAAATAATAATTACCTATATCCACAGTGCTGATATGCACAGTCTTCATTGAATCTGAACCTGAGGTAACCTTCGGGAATCGGTTCATCCTTCAGGACCCGCATGTGAGGCCCACGAGTTGTATGTGTGCGCCTGCTAACAAATCATAACAAAAATCATTAGGACTCATAGCTAAGCTCGCTTTTTCGCATAACTAAAATTCATAAAAGAGGAGAGGAAGATGGTAAACAACTTACGTTTTAGCAATCATCTCGGCTTCCTTATCAAGCCCTGGTGGGAGACCATGACCTTGCAGAAGACTTTGTTCTAATAACAACTCTGGTGGGTACAGCATTGTTGGATAAAGGGGGAAGGGAGACCCTCTGAAAACAAAAAACAAAAACATTATTAATACATGATTTTAATATATCGATGGATCTTGTTTAAAAATATTTTAATATTTTGTACTTACCCTTGAGAGAACAGTGCTACTTGTGCTAGCCCTGGGAGACCAGCTAAAGAAGCAGTATACTGTTGCTGCATCTTCAGCTGATCTTGAAGACTGCCCTTACGGCCTCCAGCTAAGTACTGCTGGAGAAGTAGGCTTTGGACTGCTTGCACCTAGGGATAAAAAAATCATAATCAAATTTTGTAAAGACAATTTTAAAATAGCATAAGAAAATGTAAGCCTTTGTTATTGGTGTGTTAAATAATGACCATCTTAAACTTACTTGCTCAGCAGGATTGGGCGGTCGTTGGGTAGGTGATGGTGCTTGGCTTGTTGATGCAGATGATGCCGTCGATGGAAGTATTGAAATCTCTGGGTATTCTCGTTCAAGGGTTTCCTAACAAATATAGTATAATTTTGAAATGTTATAGATCAGCTCTATGTAGATATATTTTAAGCCAAAAACCAATGAAAAACTACAGCAACACAGTATTTACCTTAGTAGCAGCAAGTCCAACTGGTCCCGGGTCCATAGTATTGCTGTGTTTTTTCACCATGTGACTAAACAGCAACTTCAAATCAACATAAGCTTGACTACAATGAGGACAATGATAATGTAGATTCATCCCTCCAGCGTTCTTATTTAATGGACACGCTTGGTCATGGCACGAAGGCGGGATTGTTGGTCCCGAAACTTTTGGCGCTTCAAAAGGTTTCTTGTCATACTCCATTCGAAGTTTCATGTCCTTAGAAGGAGACACGTCGTAAAGACTCCTGGGAGATGGAGATGATGCGTTGCTTCGTAAGTGAGAAGACGGGTAAAAGGTGCCCGTAGCTTTTACTACTGAAATGAAGATGGACTGTGGTTAGTCTAATGCCAACTTTAATCCTTACCAACTTATGAATTAATAAATCATTTATTTGCCAGGTAATTAAAATAGATATACCATAGAGAGATGCTTACCCGACGTGTTATCTTGCTCCCTCTCAAACTCACTCTTTATAGAGAAGTTAGTAGGAGTATATTCACTAGGTTCCTTCATGGAACCCACGCTGTCAACTGACGCACGTTCTTTCAAAGAATAATCTTTGGCTTCTTCATATGGTCTTTCTTGCTCCTCAGTCTTAATCACAGGCGTTCCTCTTCCATGTTTGTGTGTTGCCAATGCCGAGTACTGAGTGAGGATAGCTGGGCAGTTGTTCCCTTGAGCACAGTGGAAATGTGATCTGAGTTGGTTTTTAAAACAGCTCTTCCCTCCACATTGATCAAATGATGTAAAGTAGTCAAATCCTTCAAGTAAAGGGCTTATAGAATGAGATTCCCTCATATGAGTCTCCATAATAATATGGGTTTCCCCAGCAAAGCTGCAGTTAAAGCAGTGGAGGTGCAGTCTGGTCATAATAAGCTGGCATCGTGGATACGACTGGCTGCAAGTGTCAGGGCTGGTGAAGACTTCAAAGTGTTGGAATTTAATGCGCTAAAATAGAAAAAAAGGTTATTAATGGTAAATAAAATTAAGCAAATATCAATCAAATAAATTATTATAGGAAAGATAAATACTTACCGGGAATTCCTCAACAGTTGTGATTACTGGAGATGGAATTACTGGTGGCAGTTGATTGCATTTTGGTAGCTTAAAAGAAGTAAATATAGCCTGAGGAGTCACCTGCAAAGAGATAAGAAAAATTAACAATGGTCTTGTAGTTTATTTCAAAAAACATGATAACTATAGAAAGCTACGTACATTATCAGTCCAAACTTCAACAACCCTGTTCTTTGGTGGTCTTCCTCTCTTCCTGCTAAACATCTCATCCAAGGAACTTGAAGGATTGACTTGCTGTGGCACTACCCCAGGATTTGGGCCAAGATTCAGTTGAGCTTGCAAGTTTGGCGTTAATTGGGAGCTAAGACTTGGCGCCATTTGAGCCAGCTGTGCCAAGTTTGGCGGTAGGTTGGACATAGAAGGCACTTGGCCAAGTTGAGCTGCCATATTGGGGTGTAACTGAGCTGACAGCTGAGGCGTGAAATTTGGTGCAAATCTCGCTGCTAAGTTTGGAGACATAGGACTTAGAATTGCGTGTTGTCGGTGATGCTCTAATCTTCTGAAGGGATGTTCTTCTGACGAAAGAATGACTGCACCGCAGTTTTCCTGCAAATCATTTTAATGTTAGTTTCTAACGACTCTATAATCTTGGCTAGGGTTTGAGCTTCATATTTTAAAATAAGTTCAAATTACGAGCGACTTACCCAAGTGCAATGATAGTGTGTGATATCCCGAATATGTTGACAAGCAGAGTTTACACAAGGGTTGCTGCGAGTGTACGTCACAAAGTAAGCTTCAGTCACCTGATTCTGCTGTTCATGTTCCATTACATGTTTCACCATGGTAGTGTGGCAGCTGTAAAGAGTTGTTTCAATTGTTACTTATATAGCATTTTACATAAGAAACTTACTCAAAGTATCCATTAAGTAGTTTACAATTTTGAGTATACAAGAATTATTCTATAATGGTAAATGTAAAAAGTATTGTAAGTACCTGTGAGCCATTTTGCACCCCTCAGCTATGCAATGGTAATGTTTATTCAATGCACTGCACTTGCTACACTTATCGTCTACGTCATTGCCTCCATTATATGTCTCGATGTATTTGCGTGATGCCTCTTCAACTAGTGCTGGGTTCTGAAAGAAATATTGATGATTGTATTGCAAACTGAGAACAAACTTCAAACTTAATACTAAGCAGTTCGACATCATCCTAGTTGTGAGTTTATTAGTGTCTTACAGACTTCGTTTCATAAGTGATCACAGGACAACTCTTGTGGTTGGCAAAGTTATCTGTAATTGGTTAAGTTGTCAACAGGAAACCAAAGCATTTATGACACTAAAATATATTAGTAACCATGATTGTAAAAAGTAAAACATGAACTAATCTACTTCTTCTTCTCGAGAGTGAGCAGGTGTGCGGACTCGCGGGGCAACACAGAAGATGGGCCATTGTTAGGGGGGAGAGTCTGCACATCCTGCATCGATCAAATGACATAGGTTCCGAGTATATTCATGGTTGGAACAAGCTGGTTCCATTATAGATCACAAACTTATGAAGTTAAGAGCAGGTACAATATAATTTAGAAAATGACAGAATACTTACGTAAGGATGAGCATAATCAGGGTCCATCATAGAGTTTGACATGTCATCGTCAATATGGAGGTTCCCGCCTGGGGAGTACATGCTAAGGTCGGTACCTTGCTGGAGAAAGGCACTCTGGATCACTGATGTTGGAAGGCTATAAATAAAGAAACATGATAATTAATAATAGATAAATAATTTCTACAATCACACTAGCTCCAAACTAAATAAAATAAATAAATATTAAACAACATACATTGCTCTGATCCCATGATTAGTCGCTTATGCACTTACGTTACAGAAATCAGGAACAACGACGGTACCACAACACCCAGACAGTATAGAAAAGTTATTTTTCTGCATTGACCAACCGGAAACGAAATTGGGACCTCAGAGATAGCGACACCAAGCCCGGCATGCTCGCCTCTCGGCTTTGTCAGAGATTGTACTATGGCGATGAGATTTTAACGGATAAATGTATAACATCCATTTCTGTAGATCACACAAATATTTGCCTTTTGTGAAATTCAAACCCGCAACCATCTGGCTTTATAGTACCGAGAGTGAAACCACTAAACCAGATATTTTCATACATGCTTAGTAAATAAAATTATTGTTTGCAATATGCAATGGCTAGGCGATGCTAGGTTATGTCAGAGATCTTCATTGTTGTCGTTTAATAGTGACACTTACCCAAAGCTCATTTCTTGTTCTTTCCTCTCATGTTTCCTCTTATGAGTGAAGATCTGGCTGCTGGAATGCAGCACATAGTTGCAGTGGGGCCTGATGCAGTGGATGTGGTTGCAAGTCTTGCTGAACCGGCAATCGCGGTACGGGCAGGCTTCATTCTTCATGTACTTCTTGAATCCGTCCTTCGAGAGAGCCTCGTCTTTGATGTGGTAGGTTTTGTGCTTTTCTGTGAAGCAAAGAGTTATGTCGGTCAAGTAACATGGTAAAATGTTGCATCTGCTAAAACAAATAGATATTAAGATATAGGTAGGCATTGTCACCCGTAACATAATATACCTTAGTCATATCAAAAGTAAGATGAATAATATATTTTTATTTGAGGATAGTCAGTAATTTTGGAATAACCGGATGAAATTGTAAATGTTCTCGTTAATATTGTCGCTAAGCAAAGTAAAACAATAAAGTTGCGACGTGTAAGAGTGCTATGTTCAGGCCTATTTGCAGAAATAAATTTGTTTTAAAATCATTTTGTATTATGACTTTAATAATTACTGGTTCTTACCCATATCTGCTTTATTCTTAAACGTATATGTGCATCCTGGTCTCCTGCAGTGGAAGTGCGTGGTCCTCTGACCAGAAAAGACGCAGTGGGGGGCCGAACAGCTCTCAGTGGCTCGGAACCTCTGGAAACCCTCTTGGAGGATTGCACTGTCCTTGCGATGGTAGTTGGCATGCATCTGCACATCTGACGTTGAGATGTACACCTGAAAGGCAGTGATGGATTGGTGAATTTAAGAAATCGTGTCTTGTAAGGGTTTTCAAAGGCACTTTTTACCAAAGATATGGTAAATCAACTGTCGTATTTCAAAAATAAATTAATTCAATTTTATAAAATCGTTTCTGTAATTGTTACGATTAATATTAATAATAAGTATAAATAAAATATACATTAAATAAAGTGGTTCTCTTAAACACATTTCTATTAGCTTAACTTAACCAAGTATATATATATATAACACACAGTAACTACAAGTATGTTATTAAATCTTAGAAGTCGCGTGAGACCTATAGCTAAATGTGTTGGTAGGTATGTGTAATATAGATGAAAGATAATTTAATACCATCGACCTGATCTGATGGTGGAGCCAGAACATAGACACTGTAACTCTTCAATAGTTACTTTTAATTAGTAATATTTATTTATACTTTTTTGCACAGAACTAAAAATAAGTGGTACAAATGGCGGACTTAATGCCAAAAGCATTCTCTATTATCTGCGTATTTGATTTGTATTAACGAGTCCCAAACATAAAAAAACGTTTATAGGTTTTTAAATTGATACTTGACCTTACTTACACGATCAATGCCTATTCTGATGAAACCTAGTGTTTCTAAGATTTTATCAAGGGTAATCCTTGAAGACTATAGTATACCACTCCCCCTTGACTCCTACACTCGACCCCTTCTGGCACAGGTGATCATATCACTTAAAAGAAGGAGTCCACCTCCACTATTGTTTAAGCTGTATTTTGAAATTGAAATTGAATTGAATATTAATTACGTACCTTATCACAGCCATCCTGGATGCAATGGTAGTGAGTCTGGCTGCGGTTGTGAGGGCAGTCGCTGAACCGCTCCGAACAATCATCCAGGGGTGAGTATCGCATGAAACCATGCGCAAGAGACTCGTCGCGTTTCTTATGCCACTGTTGGGAGATAGATAAAATGAGTATTAAATTTATTTGGTTATCGAACTCGCTACTGCTAGTTTTTTTATTATTTGGGACAGAGAATTCAATGTCAGCTGATGGTTAGAGAAGCTGGAGCATGCTTATTCATTAGTGTCTTTATAGGTCAAAAGCTTTAGGACAATCTACAATAAAGAATAGTAAGGCCGTGGCCGCACTGCTGGAGCCTTGCTAAGCGCTTGGCACCTAAGCCTAAGTCTCATTTGGATGCCAGGCTATAAGCGAAGCATTCCAGCAGGCCGTGGCGCTGCTAATTGAGAAATACTTTTTACTATTTCTTCTACTCTGGCTAACTAGTTGACAGAGCGAAAACAGTTGTAGATTCATTTTTAAACGTGTTTGATTTCCCATAAATTGAGGAGACAAGTTAGACCTCCCCCAGGAACGACACGTTGAAAGATTTTCTCGAAATGATCACTTTGTTTTATTTTTATTTTATAAAACTATTTAATATACACTTGATGACTTATGACAAGTAGCAATTTCTAATATTTTTACCATTTATATTGACCAAGGCGACTATGTGCGTAACATTTTAGGGCGCTATGTGTCATGCTAGCAAAAACTTCATACTATTGAATATTATAACTTGTATCTCCAACACAGTGCGACTGAGACATTTTATTCTTTCGACAAACACATTATTTTACGTATAATCGTTGGTAAAAGTTACGGGTATTCAAAAAGAGCACGGTAAAATATGTTTTACTGCAGTCCAAACCTGCTGTTATTATGTGTATTTGTAGTTCAGGATGTGCACAGGAATGAACTGCTTTAAAACGATGCTAAGAGTACTTTACTTTTAAAGAACTTAAAAGCATTTTTTAAAAATAATGTATTGGACAACAACACATATTGCTCTGATCCTATGGTTAGTAGCCAAAGCACTTGTGTTACAGAAGTCAGAAACAACGACGGTACCATAACACTCAGACCCGAGACAATATAGAAAAGTTATTTCCTACATTGACCGACCGGGAATCGAACCCAGGATCTCAGAGATAGCGACACCAAGTCCGCTATGCTCGACTCTTGGCTTCGGAGGTCGTCGAGATTATTTGTAGACAAACCTTGAAGTGCCTGATCATTTCCTCCTTCTTGCAAAACACCCTAGCAGTGCAGTCCATGCAATGGAAGTGCTCCCGGTAACCCAACTCCTTGCAGTACGAGGAGCCGCATTCCAGAGTTGAGCTGTATCTGAAGGAACAAAATATGATAAATTAGAAAATGTTAGTGCCATGGCATTAGGGCACCCTCCGATATGGTGGATCAATGATATAGACGAAGCTGCAGACAGCGGATGAAAAAGAATAGCCGCTGATCGGGCTCAGTGGCCTGCGGAAAGGTCTATGTCCAACAGTGGACTGACGTGGGCTGATTATGAAGATAAAGAGTGTTATGCTTATAGACACGTAGGTACATTGTTTTTGAGATTCATTTGTTCCAGAAACGCAACACTTTAGGATACTAGCGTGGGTACAAATCTTTGGTTGCATTACAATCATCGATCGTGTAGAGCGGTGGCAGGCCAGAGAGTCTTGTCTCACATCTGTGGTATCGTGAGTTCTAATCTCAGCACATACCTTTGGATTATTCGGAAATAATACAGGGTTACATTTCAAGGTAGTGCCAAATTTTAAAAATAAGGTCTATAGAACAATATAAAAACACTACTTTATCATAATTAATTTTATTCGTCGTATGTCTGGAATAAAATATAACAAAAAAAATCAATGGAATTTATATTGTGTCTCGTTTACGTACGATTGATGACTGATGAGTTTAAATCCTCTACTTATGAATTAAGATTGAATAAGTGGCTGCTATTTTAGGATTAGGGTACTAACAAGGCTTTATAGCGAAATGTTAAGAACCCCTTTAAAAAAAAACCGCCAAACGCATGTCGGGCTACGCGCAGTGTAGTGTTCCGTAGTAGTCCACTAGCACAATATAGAACGATTCTGTTGTTCTTTATTCTGAATAATTAATGGTAAAGACATATGTGATATTTGGTACAAAATTATCCAACACCCAAGTTCAACGACTATTACTGCTAAACTAATAAAGTTATCTTAACGGCTATAATTATTCTTTAATGTTTATGAAATGCACTATAAACATGATTTTTTTCAGATTTTTCAAGCCAGCACTTTAGCTTTTAGAGGGTGGAAAGACGCCCTACTGAAACAAAAAATTGCACTTTAAAGTTTATGATCTTGTAAATGGAGCATTTAAATCGAAAAATAGTATTATCAACTCCTAGACCTTAGTAGGTCTTTCAAAATGTCTTTCTTCTGTCTTTAGATAGTCCTAAAGACCGAAAAACGACGAAAAAAATTTTATTTTTTTCAAAATTTTAATTAACCACTTTAGCAGCGTAATTAGTATACACACACCTACAAAATTACAGATTTCTAGTAATAACGGTCGTTTAGCCAAACCTCGGATAGACAGACAGTTCCTTGTCAGGCTTACGGAACCCTAGATAAGGCCTTCTTTGCCAGTAAGATATGAGACCCAACTCACAATAAGAAATAAATAATATATGCGCTTACAAGTAAACATTACTAGCCTTTATATAAATACTGAGCTGTCATTATAACATGATGAATCTTCCCATTCTTTGGATTCGCTGTTATTTTTATACAACCAAGTTTTTCACTAAGTTCAAAAGACAATTACTGATTATTATTATAAAAGGGATGAAAAAATCATGTTTCATATACCATATATTGACGCCCTCAATTATTATGATCACATGCTGTGTTCGGACAGCTATTGTAAGTAGCAAGAATCTTACAAGTCCTGTTTTATAATATAATTAAAGTCTACAAACTGGCGGTGAGTTATGTTAACTGCCATAGCTCTGGTGAAAAAGTGTGGCAAATGTTATTGAGTATTAAGAGCATTATTTAAAACTAGCTGTTGCCCGCGTCTTCGTTCGCCTGGTCTTCAGTTTATTCATAAAGAGTTTTCTGCGCTACCTTTTCATTTTTTTTGCTCAAAAAAACCTTTTCCTGACAATAAATAACACAATAAAAAAAGAATTAACAAAATTGTTCCATCTGCTCACGCGTGATGCGATGACCAAGGGAATAAAGATTTATTTTTTATTATACATATTAATATATCTTTATATATAAAATAAAGTCAGGTTACACCATTTATAAGTCCAGAACGGCTAAACCGATTTTAATGATTTTTGTTAAATTTGTCTCCGCCCCGAATAGCAGAAAGTCAATAAAAAACATGAAAAAATTCTAGAAAAAAAACGAATGAGGAGGCGGTACGAAGTTCGCCGGGACAGCTAGTTTTATATGTATATAAATAGCATATTTTTCAATTAGGGCCAATTTTTCAATAGTCAGATAACTTTTATTTGAAGAATAATTTGACATTTGACAGTTTTCGTATAGAAACTGTGTCAAAACGTCAATTTTATTCGTCGAATAAAGTTATCTGGCGATTGAAAAATCGGCTCAAAGTGACACGCTCATAATTTTAACCATCGAAATCATGTGATGATGGAACGTTACTTTTCAAAATGAGAACAAATTCTAAAACATTATTTTTTTGTTCTCAATTTGAAAAGTAACGCCAAAGTAGCAAATGAGTTTTCCACGAAAGGCCTAAACCAAAAAAAAAACGCACAACCGCCAAGACTGGCGAATAAATATATGGAGGGTTGACCATAAATAGGAAACAAGCCAGGAGATTCATTAATTAGTCTCATTTTGACGAGTCCCATACATAAATAGATAAATAGACACTTTTTTGCACAAAAAATCATTAAAAGTATTACAAACTAGGCACAGTTGTGTACAATCAATCGACCATAACGTTAAAAGCGATCTCTTTTGCACAGAAGAAATTTTGTTGTAGTGGAGCGGGGTAACGTAGTGCAAGAACAAAAGAGTGCGTAAGAAAGAAAGAAATATAGAAATATAAATCTATCTATATAGGTATATATAATATGTATATATATATACATATATATAAATGAATCGCTGTTCGTTTGTCTCGCTAAAACTCGAGAACGGCTTGACCGATTTGGCTAATATTAGTTTTGAAACATTTGTAGAAGATCAGGGAAGGTTTAAAAGGTGAGAAAATATTTTAAAAAATGCAAGGAAAGTAGTAAAACAACTATTTTATTTTCCCATATAAACAATTTGGCGGAACGAAGTTCGCTGGGTCAGCTAGTATGTAATAATAATAATACATAGGTAGTACATAAACATACATAAATAAAATACAACTATTTCCGCTATCTAATTACTCGTAAAAAGGCATGTTTTATAGATTTACAGTTTACGTATGCAGAATTTTTGACATTTTCATATAGCTTTGTACTATGGCAACTATATTGGATACAAACAAATAAACGTCATCCTTGTACAAATTTTAATGCTTATTACTAATCAATCACAGATCACTATTTGTCCCTTGCGGGATTCAAACCTGTCTGCGACTTCCTACCTTTGTAGTTTGTGTACCTTTCGAGTAACTGTGTGTTGTTATGTTTGATAATTGATTAACTTTATTTATAATTAACTGACCTATAATAATTACTGTGTTAATATTTCTACGTCATTATTGGCAGAATGTGTTGAACCTGTTTATTTATAAGACCATAAGCTACCACTTTCTGAGAAATAAATACTTTTCATTTCATTTTCATTTCAACTATCGGAAAATGAATTCTCTCCTTTACTTCTAAGACAAAAGTGTGATTTATTGATAACATATTTACGAAAAACTGGTGTGTTTTCGTTTTTTGATAAAAGGGCCACTCGTTGTAATTGAGCCCTAGTACTAGTACCTACTAAGTAACAAATTTAGAGTCTGTATTATTGTTTTGATCCTTTATATTGTATCGCACTTTTTATCTCGTCTACATTATGTCTGTAAAAACTACAAATGGAAACTTGTAATGCTTCAAGTATTTATTCCTTTATTTGTAAACCAAATGTAACATTGACAGCTCTTTGTATCCTTTATTAAGATAAATAATTAGATAAACATTAATTACCTTTTGACATATCTGGAATAATCCACTGTGGTCTGCAGCGAATTCTTGCGCGCCTGGTCCAAATGATTCAACGCAGACAGCAGACCTACAAAAAACGTAACATTTACAAAAACCTACATTTATGCTAATAACAAAAACAATCATAACTAACGATTCAGTCATTCCTTTTCCGTCAAAAGTTATTCTTTTGTTTGGATCAGTCAAATCACCACCATGCATCATGTTCTATGAACAATGAACTGTTTTCATCGTGTAGGAAATGTTCAAAAGTTGGTTAGACTCTTGGTACAGTCGATAGAGAAATTTGTATTTCATATTTAGGGTAAAATATTGTAGGTATTTGTTAAGGATAGTGAAGCTCACTCCCGTTTCGCACGACTGCAAAATATCGATATTTCTCTAACCCCTAAACAAAAACAGCACTTAAGGATTAGAGGAGATTAGATTTTTGGAATAAAAACCGAACTTAAAAGCGAATTATAGATTTTATGTTTTCAAATCTGTTAAAAATGTTATCTAAACAATAAAATAAAAGCATTCTCGTTTCTTTGCCTCATGGACACGATTTTATTTTGAGTAGGTAGTCTTTAGTTTTAGGCTAGCTTATTTTTGTGTTAGTATAATTTTAATTGTTATCGAATAAAATCTTTCATTATTTGAAAAAAACCTACTGCTTTCTCAAAAAAGTCAAAATATTGTTATTATATAATAATATGTTGAATTAATAGGTAATTTTACGTCGTTTATGCATTAGTTACTCTGTAACCAATTAATCAGGTAAGTAATATGTATTGGTTTCTCTGTAACAAATACATATTACCTGATTTAATTAACAAATAATCTTTTTATTTCTAAATATGATAAAATTCTTGAAAAAATGACTAAAGCTTTTCTTGGCCGACCGTACAGTAAGCAGCGTTTAGTTTTCGGCTCTATCATTATGAGTTTCTAGTTCGAGCTCAAACGTTGGTTAAATAGAGATGGTTGATATCGATATATTAGTGTATCGAGAGTATCGATGTAGTTTATCGAGACAGTAACAATGCTTAACTTTGATGTACAGTCTGTGTAGATCTCGATTTTATTATTTACACAGATACCCAATATGTAACCATTAGATCCTTTAGCTGATGATTCAACTTACCTAAATACATAGAACAACGAAACTATAAATATTTTTATACAGGGTGTAACGAAAAGGTGAAATAAAACTTTAAGGGGTTATTCTACGGCTAAATTACATCAACTTTTTCTATGAGACCAACATCAAAATCTCAAAAAAAAATTGACGTTTCCATACAAAGCCAGCTGGTCGCGTTTTAGTATGGGAAAGTGTTTTTTTTTTTGCGATTTCGATGTTGGTCCCATAGAAAAGGTTGATGTAATTTAGCCATAGAATAACCCCTTAAAGTTTTATTTCACCTTTTCGTTACACCCTGTATAATAAAAACGTAATTTTCTTAACCTATTTATTGAAGAACTTACTCGAATAATTATCTAATGAATATGATATGATGCTACATTTCCTTATCATAGAATATCGACATTATTAAGAGTAGCAACACGACACATCGATAAAAAAGTTTTCTGGCTTCACTACGCTTAAGCAATCGGCCCCTCGTATCAAGTTTTGGAGTATCAAATAAATTATTATGGTAATTAATCAATGTTTTCTCCTAGTCACTCTGGTACGGTCTATTGTGAGTGATCGTTGACTCCGGGTACAAGGCGTCACAAAAGTGCTATGTAGTTTTTTGAGCGTAGGCGTACCTTGAAATGGTTAAGAATTCTAATTATAAAATGACTAGTTTTTAGAAAAACATTTGTAAGTATGTATGTGAGTGTTAGTAATATATTAATTATTTTTAAGTTTAATAAAGGTATTGATTTGTGTTTGAAGACATGTGGACCTACCGTACAGAGAAAAACTTTATTCTAAGATCCTGACTCCCAATTACATATTTTGTACGTATTAACATTAAACGTATTTAAAAAAATAGTCCGAACTAAGAATCGAATGTCTTCACGTCCAAAATACTTCAGTGCCTGAAGGCGAAAGTCTACAGCCAGTGTGTTACCAGATCGCATTTGGAATGAAAACGTGCCCTCTCATTATGAGCCTCATAAGCAAGCTCAAGATTGCAAAGTGTGCTATGCTCGGTGTTTCTTTGCGAGATTGAATGAGAAATGAGGAGATCCGTAAACGAACGAAAGTCAATGACATAGCAACGGGTTTAATAACTAGGTAAGTAAAATAAAGTATGTCTAATAATTTTAGACCGCCTAAATTGTACCATTCTAAATTTATTGTTTCTCTGTACTGTTTTTTTTTGTGTGGTGTGCTATAAGGAGTATCTATCTATCTATCTATCTATCTATGTCTGTATGTATACATCTCACTGTAAGAGCAAATGCCTTGCCTCATCTAAAAGGTAGTTTGGGGTGTTCCACCACGCGGGCCCAGTGCATTGCGTTGGAGGGGTGTTGAAAGACCAGTGCCTTAAACCTTCATCACGACGTCCACTGCTGAACATAATCCTCCCCCATTGACTTCCAGATTGACCGGTTGGAAGCGGTCTGCATCCAGCGTCTTTTTGCGACCTTTACCAGGTCGTCTGTCCACCTTGTGGGTGGACGACGCTGCGCTTACCGATACGTGGCCTTCATTCTAGAACGTTTTTGCCCCATCGGCTGTCAGTTCCCCGTACGGATTAGCAAGCTGAAGTGGCAGTGGGCGGGGCACATAGCACGTAGAACTTAAACCTTACTGTCAGATATTATAAAGCAGCCTTAAGGCCGCTGACTAGGCTTCACGAGTAACTTTTAACGTGCCTTCCGAAGCACGGAGATGCTTGTGATAAATGTCATTTAATATGGTTGGAATGGTCATCAATCCACTCACATGCGCGGCTTAGGTAATTTCACTTAACTTTCGTAATCACTACCAAAGCGCTGACGTCACTAAGCTACATGTACAAGCTCAACCTCCTTCTATTAGCAACTGAAATTAAATAAGTATTTAAGTAGTAAAAATCTAGAAAGTCAAGTTTAGTTGTCAAGAAACTTTGTAACACCATCGAGCCGATCTGATGTTGGAACTCTTCTTGGCTTCTCTTTCACCCTTCGTTTGGGTTCATTTGCTTCTTTATTTAAGTCACAAAATGTGTTTTATAGTTTTTTTAATTTATTTTATACTAGTTGTTCCCGCGGTTTCGCCTGCATGAAATATGGCTTGTCCTCCTGTTAAGTAAGCTGTAAGGTAACGCTATGCAAAAAATCATGTCGATCCCTACGCTGTGAAAAACAAAAACAAATCTATCCCACGGGAACCGTTAATTATTTCGGGATAATTAATCTATGTGCTATTCCAGACTATAATCTATCTCTTTGCCTGATTTCATTCGGTTCCGTTCAGCTGTTCTGGCGTGATTGAGGAACAAACATCCATATATCCAAACTTTCGCATTTATATTAGTATGGTGGTAAGATATAAATTGTAGTCTTTCACTGCGTTTATCTGCTGTCTGTCCTGTCTGTTTGTATATACTAATAAAAATAAAAAAATTACTTGCTATTCGGTTTTCGGTCACATTTTACACGAATTATTTAAATTTAAGGACTGTAACTCCTTTTACGAGACTGAACAACACATGGTGGGATGGGCAGTTTTTTGTTTCAAGTACACATCTTAAAAGCTTAATAATCATCAAGACTTGTGTACGTGCCATTACCAACTAGATAAAAAGACTCCAACAAAACACGTTACATCTTATTGTATTGAAAAATTTAGATTACTCTAACGCTAAATAAACCGTATTTGTCAGACGATGTCGAAACTGTTAAAAAAACGTTTTTGAAAGACGCATTAATACCTATACTTATGTAGATTAGCGTTGGTAAGTTCGTAACACAATGGGTCCACAGTGTAGGTGGGTGCAGTAGATTCAAGGGTCTGATACACGTTTGCACTAAACTTAAGGCTTCCGCAAAAAGATGGGCGCAAGGTTCGCGTGAATGTTGTATGGGACGAACCGTTTCGGGCGTCTGTCACTTTTGACGCTGGTCATTTTTAACACCTTTGACATACACGCATGCCGCAAGCAGGGACAATTGTCCTCTTTAATTATAGCGGACACTGTTGGATGACTCTTAAACTTGCTCCTAGCTATTGACAAATACTGATGTTGGAGACGGACACGAACCTTTTTTATATTGTAAATTTTTTCCTCTTTATCGTTTTTTGATACGTTTATGTTTTGGATATATTTTTCTTTTCGCTACTGAAGTAAACGTAATAATATAATAAAGTGTTTCTTTATTTAGTTCAGTGCATAATTGTGTAGTGAGTATCGTTAATAACTGACAAATACTGTATGTGATGGCATACAATTAATCTTATTATACAAATTTTATATCTAACTCAGGAATGATAAATATGCTGTGGAGTATTGGTTTTGTTTGAATATTGCGATGGTAGTAAAAAAGTTTATTACCTATATTATGAAATGATTAGGTTTTATTTTACGAAAATACATCATTTTATACTCTCTTTGTATTTATACAAAGAGAGTATAAAATGATGTATTTTCGACTCTCTTTAATACTCTGAAATGCCTAAACTTACACACATACACATCCAGCCTAAAATGGAGTGGTTTATCTTAACAACTATAACTTTAACACGCTTACTATAATTATTTTCATATTAATTGACATTATTACAATGTCATGAACAATTTAGTATCCAAATAAAGGCAAATAAAAGGTTTTCCTAACTTAATAGTACTGAGTCTCAGACACTAACCCTACTGAGTTATATTGTACTGTGACGGATGTTAACATACGGTTTGATAATTTGTGTTACATAAGTCGTGCATGAATGCTCGTGATTGTAATGATAGAGGTCCCAGAGAGAGTTATTATTAATGAAGCACAGATCACTTGTTTCGGCTAAGTTTCTAGCGATAATGGATCACGATTTTTTACGATTGTGCGAAATGGATACGGAATTGGCATTGTAGTGATATGATCGTGTTTATAATTTAACGAATTTGTTGCCTACGGATATGTATTTTCACTTCCTTAGTGTTCCAGTTTTGTACAACACTGTCTTTAAAAGACGTAAAGATGATGAAAGATTAATGCGTTGCTGAACAACACATTTTTTTTTCGGGAAAACAAAAAAAACTGATTTTCGGGTTATTTGATTACTAAAGTTCTTTAATCTTTAATTAATATTCTCTCTCAAGCAAGCATGATTATTCGTTTTAAGTAGGTAAGATGTGCTACTTGCACTTTAGTGTGCGTGCTTACTCTGTTTGAAATATCCATTGCCCACTGCCATGGCCGCAAAGATCAGCATGTTAAGTCTCATAACGTTAATTGCCTTAACATCAACAATTAATTATTGGTTTGACGAACATACTAATTAGGCTAACTTTAGAGAAGGTAAATCTTATAATACTAAAAATTTAGACAAAAAAGAAATAAAGTAAAATTAAGAACATGTTGTAAAGTAATCGGTAAAACTCTTCCTGTATATCAAGATGAAAGGTAAAGAGCGCATACCACTTATTATGAAACCAGTTATATATCTAATTCGAGCAGAATTGACTGATCCTAAGACCCCGGTATTTGAGCATGTAGAAAAAGAAAAAGACAATGGCCCAGGTCGGGACGAATCAGATAATGTTCGACATAATATGCATTTATAATGCGACGGTGGTTTTTTCGGAAATTTCGTAAGATATTGTGTTGGCTCATTCAGCCGAAACAATGGGGTCCATATAATGGGTTTTTGAACCCATTCAATGGAACCTCGATGGACGAAAGTAAAACGTATGGGATTTATGATTCGGAGAATCAAGGTGCGCGACTTCCTCTCGGTGTTTACTAAACAATGCATTGCAGATGTATAATCAGCTTTGATTGCGCGCCAGTTTGCTTGGTGTCCAAGATTCAGTTCCTTGTCATATCAAAATAGGAATTTTCCCTAGGGTTATCAAACTTAAATAACTAAAGAAACTCTAAGGTTTTTTAATTTACTAGTGCTATTGCCAAAATATTGCACTAAAATTGAAGTAATAAGTCTTAAATTTAACTTTTGGTGAGATCTTAAAGCAAACACTCTGTTTTGACTAATTTAGCTGTGTGGGTGCTAACTTTATATAATTTGCATCATTGGGAAGCAGATTATTGAGATCAAAACAATTGATGTAATTCCGAGTTATTTTTAATTCAAGATCAAATCCGTATTACAAAGCAAGTCAACTTTAATGAGGCCTTCTAAAGTAATTGTATCTAGTTAATAACTTCCGCATCAGCGATATTTTAAACTTGGATTAAACTATTTATGTTAACTAGAAATAGATAGGTACTCTTTGTTGCACATCATATAGACAAGTTAATATGATAAATGTTAATATTATAAAATGATATGTTAATTATTTTATTATTGTAAAGGATTACGTTTCAAGGTAGTGCCAAATTTTAAAAATAGGGTCTATAGAACAATAATTTCAGTCGACGTATTTCTGGAGTAAAATGTACCTAGAAATTTCCGAAAAAATTAAAACGTGAGATGCGCCGTCATTCATCAGAGATCACAGGCATACGCCGACGCCGCTCCAACAAGAACCTCATGCAGTGCACATACGGTGCAATTTATTCGAGTAATCGTAATTTTTTTACGTATTCTATTTTTCAAATGCAGAATGGAAGAATTTAAAATAAAAATAAAATGTTTTTTTTTTACGCAGATCGATTTAGCTACGTAGATTCTGAGTGGTCCCTGAAAAATTGGCACTACATTGAAATATAACCCTGTATAAAGACAAATTGATGGTTACGAAATGATGCACAAATTAGACGGCCTTGTCGCTTAAATCTCTTTTAGACAACCTTCAGACCCCAGATTCAGAAACGTATGGTAGCAAATAGTCGATTGAAAATTTTCCGGATGTAAATTGGTTATCGAAGGGTTCAGATTTGAGTGCTAGGTAGAGGACTACTACGAAGAAAGGGGAGACAAGCACTAACTTATTTATTCTTCTCCTCTATTTCTATTTAATTTACGTATTAAAATTAAGTGATCCGCTTTGATTAAATCATTTTTATAAATAACGTGTTCCAATAAACACGATAATTTCCTCATTTTAAAATCATAATGCCAAACCACAAGTCTGCAAAATAAAAAATCATCAACGTAGACTTCACACGATCCGGAGAGTGAGACAGTTATGACCAGGCCAAAGTCACACAAATAAGCGGTAGTTGGTAGGCTTAGTCCCCACTTCTTCTTGCGTGATAATAATGATCTCAACTATATGGATCTGGACCAAGATGTAAAAACTTCCACGGCATCGATTCACTAAAATTTTCCCAAGGCGAAACACAGAGAACAGGTCAGTATATGCGCTATTGTTTGTGTCTTTACTCCAGAGAGTCCAGAGTAGCATACACTACGTAGCTTTGATGTCTTTGATAATAATTGAAAATGGTTAAAAGAAGACAGTAAAAAATTGTAAAACCTTATTGGCTAAAGGTATTTGTGCTCTAGTGGCAAGTGTTAGGCTGACACTAAAAAAATGTTTACCAATTTTCAAACTCATAAGTAACTAAAGTCCAAAGTTGCCACTATACTAAGTGAATAAAGTCCATAGTATAGCAACTATTTTGCTATTGTGACAATAAGGAATTAATATCGTGCACGTCGTGTAATTAATATAATTGTATCATAATGAACCATCTGTTGGAGTAAACCTACTTTATTTATTTCAATTGTGACTACCTCAAAACTCCATAATCCTCCCGTGACATTTATGAGGAAAACAACTAAATGTCAAAAGTATTACTTTTAGGAACGCATTTACTGTTGTGTGGCTAATTGAAATTATGTGTCACTCGAGATTTAGATAACACAGATTTAATAAGCTTAAAATGGGACTACTTACCAAAGGCAATAAAGAACCAACTGTTGTCTAAAAGTAGATCTTACCATAAATGGAGTATGTAAATACACCAATTTGCTATAGTCTCAGCAACACAGAGAAATAACTAAATATTTTTAAAATTGACGAACCTATTCGGAAAATGTAAATTTTCTTTTAAAACTGAAATAATCAAAGTCCTGTTTCTATAGCTAAAATTTTAATGAAATTAAAGTGGCCTACAGCAAATGATGTGATTTTCAAATCATCAGCAAAACCAACATCGATGTTAACAAGATTGATCATTCTGTCTATCAAGAATAGGACCGAGCAAGAGTTCAATAACTGCATCAATCCCTAGCCTCAACACTCTGCCATCTAAATTGACATTTACTCTGCGCAAGTATCTCTAAAATGTAAATGCGGTTACACACACAAATTCACTAACACACTCATTTGCTTCTCTAAAGTCAAAATCCATTCGATTGTGAATCTTATACCGTATGTAAAAAGGAAAGAGTAAGTTTCGTTTAATGTAGAGATGTGTGTCCGCTTGCCATGTATGCCCAACGTAACTTGATATGTAATGCTGATTGCTTTATTAATGGTTTTTATTGAAATGAGGGCTCTGATCATTCTGGTGCCGGCTGGAGGAGGCTGTGTATCGTATTGAGGAGGTAATGAGGCGGGGCAATGGGTGTATGTACGGACAAAGATATTGACAACACATTATAACTATAGTTAAAAATTTAAGCTTATTAACAAGCCGTATCTACTGAAAGATTGATAGAAACAAGAAATAATGATTAGTCATCATCAAAAACTAACCAAATGTGATACGAACATGTGTTATCCAAAAAAATGTTTCTGAATACCATTACTTATATGGAAGTTCCTGCATATCTAATTGAGTTAAAATTGAATCTCATTCTTCATTTGTACGGACACCGAAACGAGATGAATCATATTCCTTCCATTCCATATTCATTGCGTCAATGTATGTGATGGCTCACTACTTTTGCGGTCGAAACAGAATTTTTGATAACACCAGTCTTTATGATTATGGAGTTAAGACTTTGAATGAAGCAAACATTTTCGTATAAACGCACAACACTCCTTGCAATGGTCTACGTACTTTTTATTACAATATTTCGTTTTAAGATATACCGATAAGGAGTAACGTGTCTAGTTTTATTTTTCCATCGATCGATTAGGCATTGTTGCCAAGAGATTGGGAATGTGTTTTTAAAGTTTTCCTGTATAGATAGTAATGTGTCTTATTGTTATTTGTGCGAACCGTGGGATCTTTTTGTTCTGTTTTTAGCAACTGATACGTTTATAAATTTTACCTTTACAATTTATGTCTTTTTGTGGCAATGTTTGGTTTCAAAGATCTATTAGAGTGATCAAAGTATTAAAAGTATTAATACTTCTAAGCGAGGCAAACATTTTGGGAGTTCATCAAGGTTCAATCTTAAGGCCACAGTTGTTCCTTGTAAAAACTAGACTTGACTATTTGTAACGGTGAAGTCTACTTTAACTTACTTGTTGAATTGCCTTTGGTAATGTTTGAGCTGTAATTATACTGTGTATACAAAGTAGTATGAGCATTAATTAATCGAGGATATGATTTGAGACGTTTACATGCCGCACGGGCGGCCATAACTAAAGTCGGCGAATGAAAGAGCGCAGATAATTATGAACTTACGCATGCGTAGATCAAATCGGGATCCATCGATCGATAAGGGATCTAGATATGTTGCCATCATTCGTCGGTTACATGTACTGATGGCAACTGCATGTTACTATTGGGACGAAATTTATGGATCCGATGTTACACTGCTTCGGAATGATAATACGATTAATTAAACAGTGATTAATTGACGAGTTGGAATTAAAAGTAAAATACTTGCTAATACAATGTTGGTGGTAATAAATATCTGAGTTACAAATGTAATCTAATAATGTTATTACACTTTAAAAACATGATTAAAGACTTTCTAATTCAAAATATACATTTAATAGTAAAAGCCATTTTTATAGTAATATAACCTCTCTTGTAAATGTAATATTAGGTTTTAATTGTACAAAAAAAAACTCAAATCTTCTGAAGATTAATGGTTCGTTTGAAGTATTTTTTATGAAATAACTATTCACTACATTTACTGTTACGCTAGAAATTAAGTCCTAAATGTTAAGACCACCCAAATGAGATCGCCTAGCAGAAATTTAATGCAGCTAAGTAAATCAATGGCAACTATTTCCTTTGCCATAGCGTCTGCAGACATCTAATCGATCCGTCTTTGTTCGTGCATCTTCGTCTCGAGCATCAACTGTGCCGATTGGAGTAAATGATTCCGCATAATCTCTTTTACTTTTTACTCTGTTTACTCTTACTCTTGCTTACTTTTTAGTCGTCTGATGGATAGGTAGTTTTGTTTGTTTTAAGTCAATTAGACCGAGTTGAATGACAAAGGAGATGGAGTTGTGTCTAGCTTGATTATAGATAGTAAATCAAGTTGTTTTATTGCTTTCAGTTTCTGAAAATGCTGTGACGTGTGGATTTATGTTGTGGTGTGCTTTAGTATAGAGTTTATTAAAGGTTTTGAATAGATATGAGAAACTTTGATATGGTATTTTTTGCAGAAGACTCCTCCGAAATTGATGAAAAATTTTGACTCTATGATTTTTATGTTTTTGTGTATTATTTAATAGTTTAGGACTTTCAGCGTCATTTTCTTTTTCTACTTTAATGCCTTCTCTAAGTAGGGACTCTAATACCTTATTTAAGTGGATATTATTTTCTAATTGATATTGTAATTCAATTGGAAATGTGGTTATTATCACTTGCTCTAATATTTTTTAAATTCCTAATCATAAAAAATTGTGTAACTTATTTTTAAATAATTTTGCGATGGTCCTTCAAGCCGGATATTAGCTTTATCAAAACTATTAGCTAAGAAAAATCTCCGAGTATGATCGATAAGGCCTGGAGCTACCTCGACATCGGCCCAACGATTACGGATTAATGTCCCGATATCGATACTTCTCGATCCAGCTTTTGTTTTGTTTATCGTGAGCAGGTGATCTTGTTACAATCGATTAATTTAATTTCCACTGTGAAGGTAAATGAATTGGAGATTGTAAATCGTTTCAGGTAGCTGCTCTTTAGTGAGTTTTATGTTTGTGAATTTCTTTACAATTATTTAAACTTAAATGGCAATTTTAAGATTTATTCAAATTTTAATATCGAAAGTAACTTAGGGTTTATTGGATTTATAAAGGCTTAAATAAATTTTTGTACATTCCACATCCAGCTATAAATGTCCACTATAACTGATCGCTTATTTGTGACAAATGTCTCTGTAATGCAGGTCACACTGGTATAGCTTCATGTGCCGTTTACCAAATTACCCTGTGTATTGTTTCCAAAGCTTATACATATTATTTAGTCATTGAAATTCCTAGAAAACCATGACAATCAAACACCAGTAGCATTCCGGAAGGCATAAAATCAAAATTACAGACAATATCCCCAATTCAAAGTTAGCTCGTAAACTGGCCGCCATAGACAATTCAATCCATAAAGAAACCCGAACACGTACTTATTATAAAATATACATAAAAAGATTTGGATTCCCATCGAACATACAAAAATGACAAACATGTCTTTTTTTAATGTATTGTATTTAACTAATTGCATCTAGTATCCAAAAAAAATGTCCATGACTTGAATTCTATAGTGGTTTCTGCAGTCCCTTGAAACCCTGTGTATTTAACTAATAAAGCCAAGTAAATATTCGATAATTAGATATCTATGATTCAGGTATAACGATCAGGATTTTCACATTCACTTTTGGCCCTAGCAGGGTTCAAACCCGCTACAGATGGTTTTTATTGCGGGCTCTAAATACAACACAGCCTGTTTACCAGGCAAATTTTAGCCATAAATTCTTCTTCTGGAAGAGATCGCTTTTAAAAGACCGCCTAAATTGTGCGGCTCTAAATGTATTTTGTGTACCTAATATATTCTATGTGGTAATGTGGTAATGGTATATCTTATATGTAATATATAATATGTGGTGGACAGACGATCTGGTAAAGGTTGCAGGAAGCCGCTGGATGCGGGCCGCTTCCAACCGGCCAATCTGGAAGTCACTGGGGGAGGCCTATGTTCAGCAGTAGACGTCCTATGGCTGAAATGATGATGATGATGATGATGAATATATTTATTGTGTGCATTAAATACTATACATCAATAAGCAACTGTAAAACTGATCTAATGTAATATTATAAAATATTAGGATTATAATGGTTAATGATTTCATCAAAACATTCCAATGTGCTTCAAGCTTGAGAGTTTTAAAGTTTTAGCAGCTATCGTTAAAAAGTAAGATATTTACGATTTGATCAGACAGTCATCCCGACCTCGACTTTCGCAATACATTAAAATGGCGATAAAACATGCTCGCTAAGTCGACGCAAAAAGTTTTTACTTTTACGTTTTATTAAGTAAAAACGAACCGAAGCGGGTCATAATGCATTATAATTTTATACAAAGATACAAAACGCAACGAATGAATATGCAACGATGTGCGTGTGTTGCGATTGAGTTATTGTGCGCACACGTGTGTGCGTGGCGCTGCGCGAGCGCATGTGTGGGTTAGGGCTGTCAACAGTATAGTAGTATAAAATAATAAAAGTATTTATCATGGGCGCATTCCGAATTGACTCAAAATTGATTTGAGCGTTCTTAAACACGTTACGAACTGATATTACCTTAACATTGGTAGTGTTAGCACGTTTAAATCGATTTCGTTTAATTTAGAACGGGAACTAAGTAAATCAAATAATATATATGAAAAATCTGTATTAAGTAAGCCTGACAGTAATTCAGACTTTTGGTAATGCCGTTGTCCTATAAACTTACCCAAAATTATTAATTAGTACTGGAATATCAACGCAAGATTATTTATTACAGGATTTACAGAAGAATAACAAAATGATGTTTTGTGTTACATTAGTCAATCTAAGTCCATTTGGTAACCGTTTTCGGTAGAAAATGTCTTTCGTTATGCTTATTGGGTTCACAATCGGACAAAAACGTAATAACACAGAAACTCTTACTTTTTTATAACATGAAAGAGTCAACCCTAAATCCATACAAACACGCGAAGAAATGCATATTTTATGACGTCGGCGCATTCTGCGCGGTACCACAAAGAAATTATACGCACATTAAATCCGTGGAGGTGCCACTTTTTTGCACACCCTTTTTTTAAAGTGTTTTAGATAGGTTTTAGTGCTATAAATAATATTTATGGTGTGAATTGAGGCTTTGAAAAGTAAAATCTTAAATAACATCTTTTTAATTATTTAGACAAACAAACATAATATTATGTTTTAATTATTACATGCGCATAGATAAAACAATAATAATTTAATGTTTATGCGGGTCCGCAATGTTCAAAACTGATGTTAAATAACAAATGAAAAAAAAAACATATTTTACTTGCAGGTGTTTTATTTAAGATAATTAGGGTATGACCTTATAAAGTCGGAAAAGATATGTGCTAACAACAATGCTTGTAAATACTATGGTGTAGTCAGAAATGTTATAATCGTCATTAAAAAAAAACTTTATACAAAAACCGTGCAGTGTCCCAGTGAAATAAAGCCCTAATTATATATAATTTAATGTATTAGCCCTAATATATTAGCGCATACCTTTTTGGCTTTCATCATCATCATCATCATAACAACCATCGTTCGTCCACTGCTGAACATAGGCCTCCCCAAATGACTTCTATCATTGGGGGGATTGCCAATACTCACCACGCTTGGCAGGCGGATTGGTGAGCGCAGTTTTTTAAAGGATTTTGCACGTAGATGATGCTGCCCGTCTCGTGCTACAGGAATTAGTCGCCTTTTACAACACTTTTGGCTTCATAGGGTCATAAAATAACACTTTTATTATTTATATTATTATAGTTGTTAAGTAAAGGTTTAATAAAAGATATAATTTTCCGGATTATAATTGTTTTCAGAAATATAAAAAAAACAACTTGTCTTTGCGTAAAGAATTTTATTCCTTAATGCTTTATGACTCAGAGTCTTCAAGATATCCATGTAAAAAAACTAAAAACACCGACTCCACACCTTCCTTGTGCTAACCTCGGGAGGATATGCAGGCAACTCCTAAGTTAATTAACAAAAGCTGATGCGACTGCGATGGACGGTCCCCGCTTCGATTCCCGGCCGGTCTAGTGTTTAGATCAAGAGATAATTTAGACTGATGTTGATTACAATCTGTTTAAATATTTATCAGTGACGGTATTGATTTTAATTAGGTTTTTACTAATTACGAATTTGTTAATTGATATGAACGTATAACATTATGTTTTCAAATGTTTCTAAACATTAAGGCAGCAAGTTAAAAATATCTTTTTGTCTTTAATATATTATGAATCTAATTGATATCTTATTTTAAAATCTGCGTCATGTATAAGTCTTAACAAATTATGCAATTTTTAGTTTTTATTTTAAATGTTTTTCTAATTAATCCTAAACCGTCTGGCTCGGGAAGGGGACTAATTTGTCCCCGCGCTACTTTACTACACCACCATTTTAAAAAGTCCGGATTTTGTGTTGATAGCTTTGTTTAATCATACCAAGTGTGTTTAAGTAAAAGAGAGAAAATGAAGTGCTCTTTAATTTGATGTATAATACTTGTATTGTATTTTCTCTAGCATTGAGTCCAGATGTTTTGTAAACATGTCAGTGATGAGTGAATGTGCGAGCGTAATTTATTACAAGGTATTTAGGGCCATTTTTCGAAAAAAGGAAAAGAAAAAAACAAGTATGCAGGTCAATAAAGTATGTAATTTTCTTTTCCCTTATATAAAACCTATGAGGAGATAGATCGTTTTGAATTTGAATTACTAGAACACAGCATTATTATAGAATAGTTTTCTTTTTACACCAAGCAAAACCTTTTTATAGTTTCGGAGCATAACCACGTAACGTACACGGCAATAAACTTTTTTCGCGGCGCCATGACAGTTTTCCCCATTCGACCATAAGGGTTAATGTTCACTAAGGTTTAAGTAGTATATAAAAAAAAAACTTCCAAGTATGAAATGAGTATAAGTATTTAAGTATCTACATAACCCAAATTTTGTTTTTACCGTTGCAAATTCAAGTCTTGTGGGAACAAAGAAATTTGAATTAACCAAAAAAAATTGGAGCAGTCGTAAATTCGGTCTTACTTCAAACTAATCAATTTCAAAGTAAACTGGTTTATTAAAATACGGTTTTTTTATTACACCTAAACCGATACAAGATTTATAGCCAAAAGAGAAAAGATATTTTGTCAAATAAAGGACAATAAATAAAACCTAAGTATGTCAGAAATTCGGGAAATAATATTTACCAAAAAGTAATATACAGGTATACTATTGGACATATACATTACTCTGTTCCTGAGGTAAATAGCCAAAGCACTTACGTTACAGAAATCAGAAACTAAGACAAAACCACAACACCCACACCCGAGATAATATAGAAAAGTTATTTTAATGCCCGTTAGAAATATAAAAATAGACCAGATATAACGGGAAAACATATTCCTTTTGAGAGCTTCCCTTGCGTGCGCTGCGCAAATAGTTAAAGTTACGCAAAAATCATGTCTAACTCAATTGTTTCAATTCAAAAGTTCTCAAGAGTCCGTGGCAGCATACTATGTCTATCTTTTGAGGATGACTCACTATAACCTTTTTATTGTAATCAAATTTGTTATAAAATAATGTATTATTTGGTCGCTGATAAAGACTTGGTGACAGAGCGAACTCCATGCAGGCGAAGCCGCGAGCAGAAGCTAGTGTTGTTTATATTTATAAGAATAACTTTTTTCCTTCTAGGTGTACTTGTTTTGACATATTAAGATAATGATTTTCATTACATTTATAACAGGATTTAATATTTTATTGATTTGTAATGTTATGTCCTAACTGTCCTATTTTAACTACACCAAAAATTGAGTGGTAAAGACTTAAAGACAGAACATAACGAAATGTAATTAGATTTGAATCGATCCAATCGATAGTTAATCGATTAAATGAACTGATTTGAGTTGTCTACCAAATTATAACGTTCGCTGCATTCACGAGAACTGAGATCGGTGAAGCGTGAGACGAGTAATCGCTCTAGGTTCTGGGTGGAAACGCAAGATTTTTTTTAGAGACATTTCATAAGAGACTCGTAAGTCGTAACTCGTGAGAGATTACTAATGTAGGTGGACCATGAAAAGCCATACTCCTTAAAAGGCCAATTATTAAAATATCTTAGGTGTTGCCATGTGATGGCAAATTCTTTCTACTCACACTAACACCCATCGAACTCAAGGCCACAGACGGATTTGTTTGTTTCATTTATCCAGTATGTATAAAAACGAATAATAACAGTTTATTCTTTATTGAGGCCATTGTCCACCCATATTATAAAAGCTACTCTGAAGTCAAATTAAAATATCCTCTACATTTATTTGAAGATAATATATAATCTAACAAGATCTTAAATTAAAATAAATTAGTTTAATTATAAAAACAATTTATTCTATTAAAATACTTTTTTTCATGACCACGACTTCTGCAATTAAATTAAAACGCCAAGCGAATAAATAAATACCTAAATATTGCATTAATTTCTGTATTTTATTTATTTATTTATTAATTTAAAAACTTTAATGCACAAAACTTTAAAAAGTGTACAATAGGTGGACTTAATGCTAAAAGCATTCTCTGCCAGCCAACCTTAGGGTCATGCAGAAAAACAAGTAAGTTTTACTTAGTATGAGACAAACACTACTTTTTTACTAACTATTTTATAATGAAATAAAATGTTTTTGCTGACTAATTAATGATTACGACACATTCAGTTTTTATTGACAAAAAGACTAAGGTTTCCTTTGTTTACCACAGAACCCCAAAAATATAACTCCAAGTATACGTAATCGGATATAATATTGATAAATATTCACAAAACACGCAATAAACAACAAAAACATCGAAAGAAGCCGATTCTTAATTGCTATAATTAAGATATTTTAAAATATATTACAGCTCTATTGCCTCAGGGCGAGATGTGTAATAAAATTTACTAGATAGAGTCAATAATATATCTTTTGAATTTGTGAGAGAAGGATGGAGGATTTGGAGTAAGATAATCGATGATTTTATCTAACAATCGATATGTCATTCGATATTAATTTATATGGGAGGTTGGGATAGTGTGGATAATCTTTTACGGCTTAGTAACGCCCTCTACTTTGATCCGCGTAAATCTGATGATTAACCACGGTTTAACAAAGAAAGAGTTAGTTCACTTTATTGGCTTTAAGTGCAGCATAAGAAGTCCACCCACAAGGTAGACAGACGACCTGGTAAAGCTTGCAGGAAGTCGCTGGAGCAATGGAGTGCAAGTTATTGGGGGAGGCCTATGTTCAGCAGTGGACTTGCTATGGCTGAAATGATGATGATGATTAATAGTAACGCTTACTACAAATGCATTTGCGTTAATTGATAAAGGTTTTGCAATTAAAACTAATTTATGTTTAGCTTTGAATCTTTAAATAAAATACTCGTATAACTAGTGTTTAAACATTTATTTCTTCGACTACACTCTCAAATTGCCTTGCATTTGCCTTGCGTTTGTCATTTTAGAAATAATCTATTAATTATGGATATGGTTTAATTAAGCGTTGATAATCACAATAGTGTTAGATTAATTGATTTACTTTGATAAGAATAAAATAATACGTAATCTTATAGTATAGAATGGTAGCATTGGACTCAAATATAGAGTCGTTTTTATTCTAGTCTAAGTTATTATCTTCTGAAGGTTATATTTATGCTAAGGCTTACTTGCAAAACATTCGGTTCCATAATAATAAAACCAGGCTAAAAATATTATTTTGTTTTTTAATTGTCAAACAACCAAAGAATAACATTTCAATCAGGATTTTGTCAAATACGATCTCATCCGAAAAGATCAGGTTAAATATGACAAATAAGCCTTAAATATATAAATAGTATTTACCACTAATCGTTAGGCATAACACTTTTTGTACAATTTCAAACGTTGACGTTTCAATCAGCATTCAATGCTAAAGTTAGCGTTGATTAGGCATGTCCATATAAGTCTGTCTTAAAAAGTCCCCTAAAACGTATTTACCTCAATTGAAGCGGTTTTAAGGCAGGATGTATATTTTAATACTATATCCTGTGTATTATTGTCGGTATTCATTTGTTGACGACAACCGGAGAGATTTAACAGTCTTGTAACGACAAGGTTTTAACCGCTGGTCGTGTTGTTTTTATTACTTTATTCTACGTCTAACATTATATGGATGTCGGTAATTATTAAATAGTGTATCATATACTGTTATTCACTTGGTATGGACATGTGATGAGAGGGAACAGGAGCACGTAACGAGGATAGTGATGGGTATGAGTATTGATGGGTGGAGAGGTAGAGGACGACCTAGGAAGAGATGGATGGATTGTGTGAGGAGCGACATGTCTGAGAAGGCAGTGAATGATTAGATGACGAGTGACCGGATTGGATGGAAGAGAAAGATATACTAAGCCGACTTCAGATGACCTGGGAACCGGCCTGGCGAATGATGATAATGATACATTTATACATTGTTTTATTTACTCGTAATGTCGCGTAGTACATAGTATTAACTGAAAACTGAATATCAGTGAATACTGGACGTGTAGCCATGGTCCAAGGTTCTTAATAGTCTAGTTCCAGGGGATAAGAATCCCCTCCAAAGCCGCTGCATCTTGGACCATGGTCAAGCGTACCTTGGCTATAGGGACAGACAAAGTGGTTTGAAGAAGAAGACAGCTTAAGCTCAACATAAGTACTACGTAAATGTTTCGTTCGTTTGGTTGGACGTATAAACCAAATTAAAGTAAACATAAAATATATTAAGTGTCAAACCTTTAAAAAGATAGGTAGGTATAATCGGGGCATCAATTATACAATGGTTCAGTAAAAAAAAAACATTTTCTTAGTTTATAATCTGAACCCTGCGCCTTGGCGAACGCAACATACTATATTTTGTGGCAGCGAAATAAACGTCATTCATTCATTCATTCATTCAATGTAGGACGCCCTCTTAGCTCGATGGACCGACGAACTTAGGAAGATGGCTGGAAGTGGCTGCATGAAAAAAGTGGGAAACCATGCTCTTTGGAGGCCCACGTCTAGCAGTTTACTGCAATAAGGTCACTTAATGAATCTGGGCCCAAAGTTCAGTTAGGACATCATTAATTTAATGTAAAGACAATCTTAATTATTCAGCTTGGGCAGGACTCTCATCTGGTGGACTGACGACATAGTCATGGTTGCGAGCAGCCGTTGGATGGAAACGGCCTAGACTGCTTTCTGTGGCGTTCTTTCTACAGGGTTATATTGCAAAGGGGTGCCAAATCTTTGGGAGTGGCTTAGAATCAGTAACTCAATCGAACTATGCAAAAAAAAAAAAAATTTTTTCACATTTAATTATTCCTATCCGCTGTTAAAAATCATATGCGTAGATAATTCTTACAATGAAAAACTCATTCATGAAAAATTTGCTTCGTACTGCGTAAGGTCTTTGTTGGCTCGCCGTACCTCTGCCTCTGATAAATTACACCGCGCCTATGTGATCTCTCTATTGACTTTATTTTCGGATATTTAAAAGTAATTGTATTTCGTAACATATGATTATTAAAAATAAAAACGATTAAGATGCTTCTATGGTTCCCTAGATCTTATTTTTTAAATTTGACATCCCTTTGCAATGTAACCCTGTATAGGGGAAGCCTTCTGGATTTCCAAAGGATGATGATGAATATTAATTCTTTCCGTTATCTAGACACAAATGTGTAAATAAGGTAAAGTGTTAGATATTATGATGAGCAACGGACTTAGTTGTGCCGTCGCATTAATTATACGAAAGTGTCATTTAGTTCAGTGAAATGCAAATTGTAAAGCGTTTAATGACTGGATTAGTCAATCAGTTGGTAGTTAAAAGTCGCATTTAAATTTATAAATCAAGTTCGAAAGTTATCTTCAAATTAATTTTATGTAATTCTAAAATTAATTCTATTATTTCAATGACAATAACATAATGTATGCATGACAGTTAAAATTGGCATAGGTAGTATTCTTGAGGCTCCCGATTCTGTTCGAAAACAATTGTCGACCGAAAAACTACCATACGGGACCCATCGTGATTCAGTTTTTTTTTTTATAACTCTGTGTAATTATAATTATACCTCTGTAAAATCATCTGATTTAGCTGGTCAGTAAGTAACTTAAAAAAACAAAGAATTCCAAATTCAAATACGGAATAAAAAGAGCGGTGCGTCCACACCGTCACTTAAATCTAAAATCACTGCTCCGGAGCGGATACATACTTGTAGCCGTGTCGCAACCGCGATTGTGGTCGCACGACAATAATCGGCAAATAGTCCACCGGACGGACTAAAACTAGACCATTATGGGTAAATGGGAAACATATTTCGCCTATTTGACGACCCCTCGAAAGGGTGATGAGTGATAGAAAAATAATAGGTTAATCTTAATGTGCTTATATTTTTGATAAATTATTAAGACCTAATAAGTATTATGAAATGGAAAGATGTAATGCAATCTATTTTAAATTATCATTAATGTAAAACGTTCAAGGTACACTGCAAGATGGTCAACCAACTCAAACTGCTGCAAGACTGCAACTTTTTTTTGGAAAATATTATTTAAACAAGAATTTAATTACAAAGATTTTACAATATTAAAATCTCAAATTACTCCAATCACTATTAATTGCTTACTACTTCAATAGGTAGGTACTAAAACTTTACAAAGTAGCCGTCGAAGTGTCGATATTGACAGCCTTAATTAAATTGTTTACATCTTCTTCTTGTTTACATGTTACGCAATTTCACGTGCGAAAGTTAGCAATGATATATTTTTGGATCGATACGTCAATCTCAGAGATAGTCAATGAAAAGGTTAAGCTACGGAAATAGACCAATTCAATAGAGTGGAACTGATTCGTCACAATTCTGCTTTGATGGGAGCTGGAATAGCTCAATTGTCGGATTTGTATGCCATTGCGTTTGAACTGTGAAGTAATAAAAAGGTGAATTGGGCTTATGTTTTGATATACATTATCAAGGAAAAGATGTTGTACTTCAAGTTTTAGAAACGTTACTGTTGATTGTTATTATGATTATAATAGAATGAAGGAAATGGTGAATGAAGAAATTCATACAAGGCCGTAATGGAATAACGATGGCAAGATTTGAATTGTAGTAGCTTACGAACCAATTTCATTATTCATTGACTAACAGATTACGAGTAAAATCTAAACTAATAAATCATAATTTCAACATCACCCAAGGTTCTATGCAATTTTACGGTACCGTACCTCAGAAAGTAAAAAGAAACCCCTAATCACTCCGTTGTACGACGTCTATATCTCTGTCTGTCAGGCAAGTTTGACAAGAAGCAATGTCTTATAACACATACAAAGGAAAAAAGCCGAAAACAGTATCATAAAAAAAATGCAGAAAAAGCGGGAAAAATCTTTTAGACTCTATTTCCGTGATGAACAATGACAAACTATTGAGCGAGTCCGACTAGCACTTGGCCGGGTTTTTTTTATTTGCCACTCTTAGAGTTTGACCTGACAGTCCGTGGTACTGCGAATAGAGTTATAGACAGTGCACCAACCATGTTCTAATAAAATTAGTTAAACTGTCTTCAACCTAAAGTATCAGATGCCAAATAAAATAGTATGGTAAACAAATAAACGTTAGCACCAAAACAATGAACCCTAAACATAGAAAAACATTCCTCTCCAGTTAGCTCCCGGTCCCAGCGTCCTGCTCAATTGAGTAAATTTGCCCCTATTGAGCGAGATTAGACCGACCGAGGTTTGTACAATTACTGGAGGGGCCGCGAGGGAAGTAGGGAACTGATTGTTACCTAAAACTAGATGGAATTGGCTGGGTGCGTATCGGGCGATGGGACGCGTAGAATCACTGCCTAGTATCTATACATATATATAGGTGAGATGATATCACTCATTGTTATTTTACATTTGTAGAGGCTGCTTAATAAGTGCTGTAATTTTTTTCTGTGATCCGTTAAATACTTTTCGAAACTAAACGTAGTTATTCTGATTCGCGATAACGTTTGTCGCTACGATCGGTTAAGTAATTAAGAAGCAGTTTTTCAATTGACTATTATCTATCACATTATTACCAGATGCACACACAAACCTACACTATTAAAAATAAAAATTTAAAAGTCTGATTCGAATTCCGAATCTAGGGTAAAGTCTCCAGTAACGGTCCACTATCCAATGATCGTCAAAAAATTTAATCGTACATAGAATTATTTCGTAAACTACTTACAATTCAAGCACTTGTTTACCTTTCACATATTTTGTAACAAAGTTGAATGTACTACTAATTAAAGCTCGTCAGTCATGTCGAATTTCTCACTCCACTTGTTCGGGACGATAGTTCAATGTACAAGAAACTAATATTTGTGAATTGATAATTAAGAAATAACCGAAATACCCCAGTATAAATTAGTGCAGTGTCATTTTTGACAGACACGTGCAAAGAATCTACTATTTTGTGGAGAAATTTCGTGGTCTGTGCCTTTCATGTTATTCAAATTTTGTTTGTGTTTGCATAAAATTATAACAGTTTCTACAAATGTATTCATATATTGTTGACAAATGCTTATAGGTTTCCTTAGTGGTTTGTTTCACCGACGTAATGTATAGGTACTACTCGAAGGACATAGGGCCTAACAGGTTTGAATACAAATAATAAAAGTTAATAATTACAATTCGTAATAAAATATTCTGTTCCATGACTGAGGAGCAAGTGATGATGTCCAGGATTCGAACCCGAAACTGCTGATTTGTAGTCCAGGTCGCAAACTACTAAACCTAGAAATAGTCGTCTTTTTTTTTGCACTTACAATAATGCTAGTTTATTATATCAAGGATAATATTTTAACTTGAAATAAATTTTTAACTGTCTTTGGTAGGATACGAACATACTACCTTAAGTTAAGAGAAAAACTATTACAGCTAGGTAGGCTTTACAAGTTACCGAATAAACTTGTTAAATGTAGGTACTTGGAGAAGAAAATTATTTAGATAATGTTGTTAATTATGTAAAACTGTAGCAAATACTGCATATTGTGACGGGAAACTACGAAACATTACATTGCGCTTGGACCGACACGCATATGCAGATTTTATATCTAATTGTTTCTTAAAAAATCTGTTCCTAATTGCTTAAACTACCTCAAGTAAAATATGTTTATGTCCCACTGCAGGGCACCGGCCGCACCTCAACTATGAGGTGGTTTGGGCCATACTACACCCAGTGCGGTGCAGTGAAGGTAAGTTAAAACACTGACCTTACTGTCAGATGTTATTAAGCCGCCCTAAGGCTGACTAGGCTTCACGACTATCAATCAAGTACCTATATCGTCATATCACAAGGAAACAAATGACGCGAAAATTAGCTAGAAGTGGCACGATTGGTCTAAAAACACTGTTTTTGCCGTTAACCGAAATAAGGTCGGCCGCACACGACACCACAACTATTACATTCGTCGCTTCGTAGTAATTTTCGACAATTTACGTGTCAACGCCTAACGGGCGATAATGGGCCTTATAAATCAAGCACAAACGCACCCAAATACGTTTTGTAACAGATACCGAAAATAACTTTGGACGTTAGTATGGATAAGTTGCAAATACCATTCGATTTTTAAACCGACTTTTTGAATAAAGGGTTGACGCTATCTTTTGTTTATTTATTTATCTTTATAATCTTTGTGTATCGATAAGGACATGATAATAATAATAATATTTAAATTTCAATTGATAGTTATGTCATGTAATGTTATTTTAATATGGGTTAGTGGCCTGAAATATATTTATTTTAATTTAATTTGTAAATAGATATTTACGGCTTAAAAATGTAAATAGCTGTGTTTTTGTGCTTTGTTGTCATACTTTTACTATGTATTTGATTTGGAATAAGTAAAAAAAACCTTAAGACTTTTTCGTTTCCAATTAAAATGAGGACGTCGTCAAGGGACAGCTACATTGTCCTTAAAAATAATTTGCAAGTTAGTCGCACGTACCTGCGTAAAATCGCCCGCGTGCGGCAACCCTAATAAGTGTTCCGAAACGGACACTAACTGTCACTAATTAGTGCTGTACTGAGAAACGGCGCGTTTAGCGGAGACAGACACATGAAGACATACTGAAGATATTACGACCCAGTTGTTTGCATGAATGTTTATGTTATAATCCATAATTTTAGCTATAGTTCTTTGTATTTCTCGTGCGGTCATAGGTATAATTTGAAAACAAATTATTACTTATTATCCAGTTGTAAGTCATTCGACGTGTTTATCAGGCGTTTGTCTTGCCCGTCTGCCTGCATAGGGTAATCTCTAAAATTACTGTGTTGATATTAAAACGGTTCTAATATATAGGTACTCACATAACTAATTTACAAGATAGGTGCTACATAAGTGAGTCACTGGGAAAATAAAAACACAAAAAATTTAGAAGAATAACAGTATTTAATAACTGACCAAAAAAAAACAAGCTTAACTTTACCCTGGCTACGTTCATGGAAGCCAAAAAAAAAGTTTACCTATCACTGGCAGTCTGGCCACGCTCATGCAAGCCACAGAGTAAAAAAAAGATAATACGTTACCATAAAACATAATATTTGTAAACTAAACTATTGTAAACTAGCGATCCACCCCAGCTTGCACATATAGTACACAAACCTACCTCGTGAATCATCAAAAACCTTATATTAGTTTCGGACACTTGCCTATACATTATGTATACTTTTACGAATTGAGTTTCATTCATATTCGGAATCAGTGAAAAAAGACGCATCTCAATCAGTATTTTCAAATTTGACTTTTGTAAAGTCAGATAGGTCTTTTCTCCATATGACGGTAGTATAAAATCATTAAATTAACTAATAATCAATAATAAATATTGGACAGCATCAGATACATTGCTCTGATCCTATGATAAGTAGCTTAAGCACTTGTGTTACAGAAATCAGAAACAACGACGGTACCACAACCAGACCCGAGACAATATAGAAAAGTTATTTGTCTATATTGACCGACCGAGAATCGAACCCGGAACCTCAGAGACAGCGACACCAAGTCCGGTATGCTCGCCTGTCGGCTACGGAGGTCGTATACTAATAATAGAGCATAATATTACTTCTATCTTCGCTACCAAAACCAAACAGGACTCAACTATTTTAATTATGATTCTAATCATCTACTTATTTTGTGATTGCCCCTCATCTATTGAAAACTGAACAAAAACCTCGATAATCATTTTATGGTGGTCAGAGACAAACATAACAATTCCATATTTAGCGTTAAAATATCAGAAAACGTACTATCGAGTCAGGAAAACTTTTAATAAAGGAGTGATCGCTTTTTAACATTATCCCTGTATGGGCTTAATATGACATACGTTTGGTTATGCTGCAAGATATATGGAAGCAGTAGGTCTGATAAAGAAATAAACTGATCTTCACTTTATACGAGTATAATGACCTCGGTAGGCAAGAGGCGAGCATGCAGGACATGGTGTCGCTATCTCTGAGGTCCCAGGTTTGATTCCTGGTCGGTCAATGTGAGCAAATTTCTTTTCTATATTGTCACGCGACTGGGTGTTGTGGTACCGTCGTTGTTTATGTTTTCTGTTACAAAAGTGATAAGCTACTTATTAAAGGATCAGAGCAATGTATGTGATGTTGTTAAATATTAATTTATTTATAATAAAGAAGATTATAACTCAGTGGTAGCAGCGTTTTGGTAGTGACTCGCTGGTGGTCGTCAATGAATGGGTGACCGTTTTGACTAAATTTAGGGACATTTATGACAAGCATCTCCTTGCTTTCAAAGATACGCTTAAACATGATCTCGGCTGATATCGCAAATCTGACATTTAGGTTTAGCCACTGGCCTTAAAACAACTCTCCATCGATCAGCACTAAGCCCATGAGGTGGAGTATGGCTCAAACACATCCACACAACATAGTTGAGGTGAAGCCTGTGGCCTGCAGTGGAACGTGATACTTGGCTTACTTAGTATCAGTACCTACAAAAAAAACATACCAAAGTACTGATATATCATGCGCGAAAATGGGGGGCACAATTTGGCGAGACTTTAAAAACCTTTTTTCATAAGTAGATGTTGAGGTTTTGTACGTTAGGGTATTTTATACCTTCTAATCATAATTTGTGGTATTAGTATACTAGCTGTTTTAGTTGTATTCATTAAATATATATTGAGGTTTCTGGACGTTCCTATTGTGTGGTTATACCTTAGAATGATGATCGGAGAGGGTCATAAAAGGGTATACTGTGCAAAAACTTGCTCGTATGACTTATTCCGTATTCTCATCGCTTTCTGAAGCGGTGTATAAGTAACTTGAGATGTTATAATTGCGCAAAACTGATTTTTTGGAATGTAAGTCTTAATTATAACAATTTTTAGTTATTACTTGATCAGTTATCGTTAATGACATGATGCATTTAGGTGTTTGCTAATTAAAGTTTATTTCAAAACTTACCACTGGCTTGGAATTTTCGTTCTTGGGAATCATCGTCCATTGAAGGTTGTTTTTGGAAGAAACCCTGCGACATAGAATGGAATTGGTTTTACAAATAATACATTAAACACAAACAGATTTTGTCACAAATTTACAATAAATTAATTTAATAAGTATAATAATAGCTTCCATGACTTAGAAAAAGAATTTGTCGTTGTAAATATATTTTTGCGGGATTTAATCTCGCATCTGCTGATTAAGTTTGAACTTGCAAGAATCTAGTGGTAGGCAGTATCAAAACTAACTAACCTGCATTTGTAAATTAGCTAAGTCTTCTAAGTTTTTTCTCATCAGAAGGTTTTGTTGTTCAAATTCTGATACGCTGTTTCCAGCACTTGAAGTTGTGGACTGTTCCTAACAAAAAACAAAGATTTTTCATTCATAGATTATGCAAATCTTAGTTACTTAAGTCTTATGTTTTTTTTTTCTATTTTAAGCATTGGTGTTTATACCTGTCCATCAGTATCTCTAGAAACACTTAAGTCCAAGGTCTGTTCTCCATCATCAGAACCACTGCAGTCTTCATCTTGAGCCTGAGATCTTCCAAACAACCTCATTGATTGTTGGTTTATTATTTGAAGTGCTCTTTGCCTAGAACACAAACAAATTATCATGTCATCCATGTATACAAAATCATAAAGAGTAACAGAATTACTATATATACACGATATATTCTTACCTCTGAGCCTCAATATCATTATCAGGAGTCTTAGGTGGTGTTATATTGGTGGAACCCTCATCTTCAGTAGCTGATGAGGACCGTCGAAGACTCCTTTCGATTCCATCTTCCATTCCTGAGTTGTGTCTTCTCTTCAGACTTAGAGGTAGTTGGGTAAACGGTTTACCTGTTGAAGAAAATACAGATTTAGATCCCATGTATTATTAATGTAAGGACACCAAGTTGAGGGAGTAGAACTGACCTTGAAGTGCCTCTAATGCTCTGATTTGACCACTGATGGCATCGGCAACTTCATTTGATGATAGACCATAAATTCCAAGTAACTCCTTCATAGTGTTCATAGCATAATCTCTCAATATTCTATTAGTTGCATTAGATGCGTCACCATTCTGTTGAGTTTCAGTCGTTTCCATCGGCTCCTGACTCTCCCCTAACCTATCATTTGCATTAATATCCTGACCTTTATTCTCCTCATCCGATTCAGATTCCCTTCTTCTAGGAGGCGAATTTGTTTTAATAAGTTGCGATATTGCAAAAGGATTTTTGGCACAGAAGGTTTTGTTTTGTAAATTACTAAAATTTAATACAGTCCGATCCCGCTCAGTTTCTTGGTTTATCTGCAGGCTGCGGATGTATGACCGTTGGAAGGAGTCTACTTTCTTCTCCTCAGGTAACCTATTTTGGTAATTTGAGTCTATGTTTTCGTTTGAGTCAGTGCTTAATCTCCGACTGAGATCGACGGCACCTTTCATGAGGCTAAAGTTTTTGACGCCAATTTTGGCGTAGCTATCTTTGTCCTCATCGTTAACATCAGGTGTAGTCCTATCATTGCCGTTAAGACTAGCAGCATCTTCGCAGTTGGCTGGGCCGTTGGAGTCGTCTGAGAATGTTGTGGCATTTGGAGCGCATCTGGGTTTGAAGTTCTTTCGTTTGTTGCGCTTGGGCATATTGTAGTACGGAGACATATCAGCGCAGTGCTCCTCTTGGTGGTCAACTTGCTCGGGCCACGCAGCTCCATGGTGCAGAAACAGGGGCTCCTCCGGCGCTGGCTGAAGTCTCTCGTGGATAGATTCTTGATGAGCAGCCATCGTGGTAGTCATTGCAATATACGGACTCTTTCGAGGGCTACAACCTGAAACGAGCCCGACCTGCAAACAATAACGATTAGTTTAATAACCAATCAAATTTGATTCAATACATTTTAGTGTCGAATCATAACAACAGTGATTCATTTTCGATTTAAACGTAACAATGTATCGAGGAGAGACAATAGTCCTTTGTTGACAGAAAGATTAGCTGAATACTGTGGAATGTTTTGAATTTAAATTTTCTCTTCATTGTTTGGAAATATTAAAATTTGTATTGTTTATACATATTGGTGTAGTTACCGAGGTACAAACTTCATGGATCGATCATTTCTTATTTGGCTTCATAAATATTATAATCAGTCTTTGCAGTCAGCCAATTATAGTTGATCATCTGAAACAAATGAAAAAATATATTAATTACTTTGTAAAAATAAGAATTATTGGACATGTAAGTAAGTTTACCTATATCAAATTTTGCAACATTAAAGCTTGGTTCTATGTTATTAAAGCAAAATTACCGATAATAATGAAACCGGATAATCCATGGCCGGCACAGACAACCTCAGAACATAACCAAACATGCGAATTTCGCGTAAAATAATTTAAGGCAAAAACACCGTTCCGTTTTCTAGTCGAATTGACGTAATACACTATAATTTAAAAATAATGATACAAAAAAGTCATAGCAAGTAACACGCATCGATCAACCGAGACGGTATAAAATTAATTATATTCAACATATTAGATCTATTTTCGAGAAAACGAGATTGCTTCGAGCGAAGCGAGAAAAAAAAAACGTGTATTCATGTCGAAATTGGTAACGCGGTGTACAATTACTTATTAAAGCTAATACAAAGATTTGGCCTTCGCTCTCGGGTCACAATAAGTATCGATCTCCGGTTATCGTGAATTGAACGTCTCAAAATTGGTGCGTTTAACCTACTTACGAATAGATACATTTTAATTTTCGAACAATATTTTTAAATATTAGCATTTATACTTTTTACATTATGACGTTATTCATCGCAAAAAACATTTTTTTTTTTTTTTTTGGTTCCATTCTTTCCTTCCTCGATGGTTGGAAAAGGCAAAGGCTTTCGCCATACAGCCAGGTCTTATGTTAAAATGTATCTTCAATGTATTTTTTTTAATTTAGAGACGTTCATCAACCGTTTCACAAATAATGTTTAAAGCTCTTCTACAGTTGAAATTATGAAATTATATAGGGCTTTATAGTTTTCTTCATTCTTGAGAAGTTCCTGTAGACGGCGCGGGATGTCTTCAGGCCTTTTATAGACTTCTAATAAATCTTCAATCAAGATAAGTCTTTGAAGTGAGAATTCAGAACACTCAAAGAAAATGTGATGGAGAGACTGAATTGGTTCATTACAAAATGTGCATGACGGGGAGGTAATCATGTTCATTCTATGCAGATGTTCGTTAAAACGACCATGCCCAATTCGTAACCGAGAGATTAATGAGTAAAATTTTCTGTTCTTGAAAGTTCCTTTAAAGAACCAGGGCACTCTTATATCATTATTTATTTCTCTATACCAGGTTCCTTTTGCTTGAAGAGTTTCCTGCCAATGCTCTGTCCATTCTCTCCGTGACGATTCTTTTATAAGAGTAGTGCAATCTGAATGTGGTAATTTAATATTCTTTGCAGGAACTAGATCCGAAGTATTTGTTATAAGTTTAGCAAAATAATCTGCTTGCTCATTGCCAGCCACACCTATATGCGAAGGAGTCCAAAAAAATATGATATCTTTACCCTCATTAATTAGCTCGACATACTTTTCTTTGATTTTTATAATTAGGTAATTTGTTTTAGCATTGTGGCATGGATTAGACAGTGCTTCTAAAACGCTCATACTATCTGATATAATAATCCACTTTTGACTGTCAAATTTTTCTATGTACTGTAAGGCAGCTAATAAGGCACATGCCTCGGCCGTGTATATACTTGTAACGGTAGGTAATTTTATTCCATGACCAGTCTTTAAGCATGGATCATAAAATGCCATAGAAACATTTTCTACCGTTTTTGCACCATCCGTATAAATCTGCCTGTATCCTTCCCAATCATTAAGTTCATTATGTACAACATATTTACAAAACAGTTTTTTATTAATAATAATCTTCATTTCAAAAAATTTACTTTGATAAAGACCACTATAACATGGTAATTCATCACTTGTATGAACATTGTTTTCGTCTTTTAACTTTTTAACATCTCTTAATGCTATATTTAAATAGGAAGTGAAATTAGCATTAAATAACTTTCTTAATAATATACTATTATTTACAACCAATAATTTCATCAAAAATATTTTCCGGAGATAATCAAACCGTATATCTAATGGAGGCAAATTGCATTCAATTTGCATTGAATTAATCGGTGACGTGTTCATAGCACCTAAGATAATGCGTAAATTTTTATTTTGGACTTTATTAAGTTTCTCGACGAGCTTTTTGTCTGATGCAAAACAAAAGAAAGCGTATTCGAAATGGCTTCTCACCAGAGATTTGTATAATACCAGCAGTATTTTAGGGTCAGCGCCCCATTGAGTACCAGTTAGAGATTTAAGAATATTAGTAGCTCTGAGTGATCGTTCTATGAGACAGTCGACATACATTTTCCAGGAGAAGTTTTGTTGGAAAATAACACCTAAAAATCTTGCACACATTTCTGTTGGCAACTCTTCATTATTATATTTTATGTTAGAAATAGGCAATTGAATGTTACGTTTCTTAAAAACTACAACTTTGCTTTTGCTTGCATTTACATCTAAGTTCAAATAAGTTAAATACGAGTGAAGTTTAACAAGCACGCTATTCAATTTGTCTATAAGATTTGTAAGATTTGAACCTTGTGTATAAATAGCTAAATCATCTGCAAATTGCAAATTTGTTATGTCAGGATCAGGTCCTAAAATTTCATTTAATCTATAAATATATAAAATATACAACAAGGGGCTCAAAATACCCCCTTGGCAGACTCCTTTGTAAGACAGCCTAGGTCCATACAATTTATTGTTTATCTTCACAAAAACCTTACGTTTATTTAAGAATTCGTACAACCATGTCACAATTTTATTGGGAATTCCTAAAGAAAGTAGCGTAGTTGATAAAACTGAAAGATTTACATTATTAAAGGCACCTATAATATCAAAAAATACACATACTAAATATTTATTTTCAGTCAAAGCTTTTTGTATATCTGTAAATAAACATCCCAAACTCTCACGAGCCGAACGACCACGTCTAAAACCAAATTGATTGTTAGGAAGTAAGTGATTGCTTTCAATGAAAAACTCTAGACGTTGCTTTAATAACTGCTCAAATACTTTACCTACGCATGACGTGAGTGCAATCGGACGATATGAATCGGAACTATCTTTATTTTTACTTGGCTTTAAAACTGGAACTAAACAGTCCACCTTCCACTCTTCAGGGATTGTATTACTCTTCCATAACCCGTTAATAATAGAAAGCAATTTTGATAAATTATCTTTAGTAAGTTTTTTAAACATCTTGTAAGAAATATAATCTAAACCGCAAGTAGTGTCCTTTCGCGACTTAACAGCTGAGACTAGTTCAGATAAGCTAAAAATGTCTGTTAAGTAACTGTTAGCTGAGGTATTATTGCTTGAAGTATTATAGTTATTAGGAGGTGGAGCTTCTACATGATCTGGGGTATATTTCCTTAAAAATTCATTAACCCAAGGTGGACATTCATTATTCTGTAGAAACCTAGAATCGCTACTTTTATTAAACTTTCTCAGGGTATTCCAAATTCGAGATACTGGAGTCAGTCTATTAATATTTGAGCAGAACTCTTTCCAGTTCGCACTTTTTTCAGTGTTAATTATGCGTTTTTTTAAAGCCTGTAATTTTTTAAAATTAACATAATTTTCAGGCGAAGGGTCAGTTTTAAACTTTATAAAAGCTTCTTTAGAGTTTTGTACAGCGCTAGCGCAACGTTCATTCCACCAAGGAACCGAAAGATGTTTAAAGTTACTACGAGACGTTTGTGAAACGGAACGATTGGTATTATTTTTGTTGTAATTTGGCATTGACATATTTACAGCAGATTTGATTGTGTCACAAAAAAAATTGTATGCTTCAAGAGGACGATTGTTGTAATTAAAAGTCGGAAAATCATTTAACATTTCATTGACTGTGTCTGAATAGTGTTCCCAGTTTACTAATCGAAGGTTGGGATGATCAGGAATATCAGTTCCTGAAGCAACAAATGTTTGCAATGGTGTACATACAGCAAATAGTTGCATTGAAGTTAAGGTGGGTAAATGATAACTACCTAAAGGATCATCATAGACTTTCCAGTCACAATTTAATGCCAAACAAGAGCTTACCATAGTTAAATCCAAGCCATTCGGTCTCCAACTGTGTGAACCTACAGTTGTTACTTGTTGGTCATTTAACAGTACTAAGTCACAGTCATCTAAATTATCAAATATATTTCTACCTCGAGGGTCTATGGAGTTGCATCCCCAAATTGTGTGATGAGCATTGAAATCTCCAGCTACAAAAATAGGTTTTGGTAAACTATCTATTAGATCTGTGAACTTCTTAATGTGAAATCTTGGTGAGCTGTTGTTTGGACAGTAGACTGAAACTATTGTGTATTTCTTATTATTAATTGTTACCTGGATTGCTAGATTTTGTAAAGAATTATCAAAAAAAGTTGGGAGCCTGACATACTGAATGCTTTTATGAATTATAATAGCAACACCATTATGCTCATTTCCACAGTCATTTCGTTCTATGTGATAACCTTTAATTTTAAATTTTTGGTGAGGCTTGAGCCATGTTTCTGATATTAAAGCTATATCTATGTAGTTATCATAAATATATTTTTGAAATAAATTGCGACTGCTCAGTATGCTCTGAGCATTCCATTGCATTATATTTAAATATTGTTCTGTGAACTTAGTAACCTTTCTTTCTTACTGAGAGTTTCTGATAGAATACCTAAAATATTTTTTGATGAAATTATTGTCTCATTTGTTTTGTTCAAAGTAATTATTTTAATTATAGTTTCTATTAAAAGATTCATTGCTGATGCATCAGTATTTAGTATGTCAAGTAAGTTGGTTTGAGGTTTTTTGTAATCTTTAACAGTGGTCTTTAGTTCTGGGAAATTTTTCTTATCAAACAGATTTGCATAAGTGGGTGCTTTGTGTTTAATTCTGTTCTCTTGAATTTTCTTTTGTTTGATGGGGCATTGACCAGAAATACTAATGTGATTACCATTACAATGAGCGCAAACAGCATTCTCTTTGGTGATTGTGCAGTCTTTATAATTGTGGTTATTGTTGCAGATTGAACATCTCTCATCATTTTTGCAGTATTTAGAAATGTGTCCATACCTCAAGCAGCGATAACACTGCTTTACCGGTGGTATATATTGCATGATGTTATGTCTCCATCCCTCGAGGTCCACAAAATCCGGCAGGGAGGTTGCTGCGAATGTGATGGCAACTGTTGGAGTTGGCTGACGGACGAAACCATTTGCTGTAGCAACTTTTCTGAAAAAACGACGGATGCTTATAATTTTCTTAGTGCTGCTTAGAAGAGTGTATATTTTCTTATTTGTGTACTTTACTGGGACATTACGAATAATGCCAGTTGTTTCTGTTGATGTTGCTGGTATTGTGGCTGCAAAGTTATTTTCTTTTAAAAATGTTTTATTTATTAAGAATGCATTGGCCAATCCTGGTTTTTCAAAATATACGCCGATTTTGTATTTATTGAGAGCCCTTAAGTACTTAATACCCTTATTATATCTTCTTATGCAGTTTGAAATGGAAAGAAGATCTCTGCTGCCTATTGGTGTCTCACTGCCTACTGCTTGTACAAAGACGACAAACTCTGTTGCATTTGAATCCTCTGGATACATTCGAGTATAGTCGGTAACATAATATGGGGCATGGTTACTCTCCTGCTCTCCCTCGTCCTCCGACTCCGATGTTGTGCTGGTAGAGTCTCGGTTGAGACCCCCCGAATCCTGATCAGGAACATCATCTTTTTTTCTTTTTTTCCCTGCTCGCCTCCCCATCGTCTTAATTGCGGTTAAAACTCTTAATTTAACAACTTTTTTAATTATTGAAGTTAAAAAATTTAAGGAGCCCGCCTTTACTCTTCGAAGTTCCCGCGCTTTTTTTCTCGCAAAAAACAACCACTGATTCCTAATTTGAAGTCATTTTTTTTAGAAAGTAAATATTAAAGCCAAGAAATACAACCTTTAGTTTTAATTTGTGCACTAACCAGAGGTTTATTTGCGTTAAAAAACTTAACTATCGCCTTCTGTCAGTTAGAAAGTTATGTCGTGTTCCACAGATTTGAAGGCATTAATTTTGGTGAACAAATTCTAACAGTTGCCATCCGGTTTAGTTATAATAAGTGAATGATCTAATAAGTAATAAGAGCATGATCTGATGGAGTAAACTCGACAAAAACAGAGTGGGGTCTGTTCATGTCATTACGTGGGCAGCTTGTTTGTATTATGGATTTTTTGACTTGAGATTACGACTTAGTAGTGGTAGAGCCAGCATTTAAGCTTGTTTTATTTTGTCGACACACATTTTTATAGTGATGTCTACTCGTCAATTTATTGACTTAAAATTATACTAATATTACAAAGAAGTAAAGTTTGTATGGATGTAGGAGGTAATCTGCGGAACTTCCGCTACTTGTAAAACGTATTTCAGGAGGAATATCGCTGTTCAGTCAGTGGTAAAAGAAAATTCAGTGAAAAAACAATAAATAATATTTTATAAATATCAATTACCTATAAGGTTGTAATTTGTAAATATTTAGATACGAGTACATAGATGTTATTTTTTATAGTTACTTAAAGTTTCTAAAATTAATGTTGAATAGCTTAAATGCTTGAGCCGAGATGTTGGTACTTGTGTAAAAAATATGTTTGTTTGTGTGTCCCGTATGCAATACAAACAATTTATCTGATTGCTATGAACCTTACGTTGCATTATGACGTTGTTCGCACACTGGGTTACACGCCTGTGAAGGTTTCTAAATTTAATTATGGACCACTCGAGCGAAGTCGCAGGCAACATTTAGTTTAATGAACAAAAAAAACGAAATAGACATGTCTTGCACTATGCACTATCTCAAAGCCTTGAATAGGAAAGAATTTAGTTCAATGAAATCAAGCCATTGTTAAATAAAAACTCATTGTCTAATTATTAGCTTGCTGATTGGAGTTTAAAGTTTCCATGGTGGCAAAGGTCACTTGTTATAATTAAGTAGACATTAGTTACTTAAAAAACTGATTTCAGATAGTGATCTATTACAAAATTGAGAGCTATAACAATAGTAAAGAAGTTGACTTCAGTGCATTAAGAATGATAGTATTGGCACCAAATGCATTATGATGAAACGTATTTAGTTTGAAATTGATTAATTGAGATGATAATTGGCGATTTTGATCGTTTTGTATACATTATTATGACGATAATAGGTGGAGAGGTAGAGGACGATCTAAGAAGGAATGAATTGATTGTGTAAGGAATGATATGACTGAGAAGGGAGTGAATGACTCGATGACGAGTGACTGGATTGCATGGAAGAAAAAAACACACAGCGCTGATCCCAAATTACCTGGGAGTATGGCAGGCGAATGATGAGCATTTGCTGATTTTCAACCGACTTCAAAAAACGAGGAGGTTCTCAATTCGACTATATGTTTTTTTTTTTTTTTTTGTATATTTGTTACGCGATTACTCCGCCAATTATGAATCGATTTTAATGATTCTTTTTTTGTTTGGTAGATCATACTTCAGAGGTGGTCCCATATAAATTTTATCGAAATTGATTAAGAACTTTTTGAGAAAATCAACAAATATATACCCAGATAGTATTTTGGTTGTGGTTCTTGTTACCTATCTTCGTCAAATATGAGCCGATTTTGATGATTTTTGTTTTATTGAATAGCTTATACTTCAAAGATAATATGCTAAAAGTTTACAAAATAAAAATCACCCCTAAGGATAGGAAAATAGGGGATGAAATCGGTGTTCAGCAGTTAGATTACGATTTATCACTAAAAATTGATGTAATAAGTAAATTTTATTTAAAAAAATAAAACCGACTTCAAAACACTAAAATGCTAAAAATAATCCTAACACTTAAGTACCTAATCAGTTACTTTTGGAGTCGGTGCAAACAAAAACATTGAATCTCTCATCGGCTGGCACCGACTCCAAAAGTAACTGATTAGGTACTTAAGTGTTAGGATTATTTTTAGCATTTTAGTGTTTTGAAGTCGGTTTTATTTTTTTAAATAAAATTTACTTATTGACTAAGTATTTATAGGTTTGACGACGTTTAAGATGCAACGATTTCGATAACTTGATAAACGGCTAAACTGGTTTAGTTGAGTTTTGGCATACATAACATTTTTAATAACGTGTGACGAAGGTTCCTTTTATCTTAAGGCGCAGGGTAGGGGGAAGTAAAAGAGGTCTTTTTACACAAGTTTTCTGGCGGAAATTCTAGATATAGGATGTAAAATTTAATATATCACATATGTTAATGTTTTTCCCGTTGTATCTAAATACTAGTTTATATTTTTTCTTAAAAACACAAAGTATTTCAAAGTACCACGATCTTGTTTTATAATTTTAAACGACGTTTTAGTTTAGTTTAAAAAGTGGTCTAGTTATTTATAACATTCGTGCCTTAAGGTTGCTAAAAAATATTTTTTTTCAAATACTTAATAAATTAAGAGTTTTAAGGTAATTTAATGGATTTCACTCTTAGCGCCTACTGTTCCTACTGTGGATATTTTGCTCGCAATGATAATTTATTTGCACAGGAGCGCAACGGATTGTTTAGTCTTCGAGAAACATTTGTATTATCTTAGGCAGGGAATAGATGTCGCGCGAGTCGACGCTAAATGCTCAAGGTCACTTGCCTTCCCCGTCGCCTTAAGAAAGTTTCATTGAAGGACAGTTTTATAATACTTGCAAAGTAATTCAATACAAGTACCTGTTAATTTTGTATTACACATAAATCATGAAGAACAAAAGATTTATTTAAATAAAACATGTCGAACTCTGATTAACTGGTCGATTTAACAATATTTGAATTATAATAATGGATTCCATAATCGTAATAATTAAAAATCACTTCCGTCGTCCTTCGTTCGCCATGCTGTCCGCCATATTGGATCCGATCAATATTAATAATGCGCCCGCGCATGTAATTGTCTCCGTTTTATTGTTATTATTGGATATTGTTCCGTCCAAGGCTGCACCGAAAATGGTAAGATTCACATTTAAGGTTTGTATTCACGTTTTTTAGTTTAATTTATGCAAGCAAACAGATATTTGTATGATTGATTGATAATATTGATTTGAATTGGTTCGGCCGAAGCCAGACTGCCAGGAGTAGTTTTACTTCGTTTCTGACTTCACCATTAGTATTTAATTACCAAACGCACACCTAGATCCATATCCTCACCTAAATCCATCCGAATCGGTTGCCATTTTCAACCGACTTCAAAAAAGGAGGAGGTTCTCAATTCGACTGTATGTTTTTTTTTTTTTTGGTATGTTTGTTACGCGATTACTCCGCCAATTATGAATCGATTTTAATGTTTTTTTTTTGTTTGGTAGATTATACTTCAGAGGTGGTCCCATTTAAATTTTATTGAAATTGATTAAGAACTTTTTGAGAAAATCAACAAATATATACCCAGATAATATTTTGGTTGTGGTTCTTGTTACCTATCTTCGACAAATATGAGCCGATTTTGATGATTTTTGTTTTATTGAATAGCTTATACTTCAAAGATAATATGATAAAAGTTTGCAAAATAAAAATCACCCCTAAGGGTAGGAAAATAGGGGATGAAATCGGTGTTCAGCAGTTAGATTAGGATTTATCACTAAAAATTGATGAAATAAGTAAATTTTATTAAAAAAAATAAAACCGACTTCAAAACACTGAAATGCTAAAAATAATCCTAACACTTAAGTACCTAATCAGTTACTTTTGGAGTCGGTGCAAACAAAAACATTGAATCTCTGATCGGCTGGCACCGACTCCAAAAGTATCTGATTAGGTACTTAAGTGTTAGGATTATTTTTAGCATTTCAGTGTTTTGAAGTCGGTTTTATTTTTTTTAATAAAATTTATTAAAAATCGGCTCAAAAGCGCACTTTCTTTCTTCTTGACTTAGACTGCCTTCATATCTTAGAATACCACTGTTGGTCTTGACATCTCCTTGCATATATCAAGCAGTTATAAGAATGTTTAGTGTATGTATTTATATTATTGTCATATATTTATTTCATTTGATTTTTAATTTATTTGTTATTGTATGTATTTTTGTGTATACGTCTATGCCATAAATTTTTGCAATCCTATTTGTAGCAGGTAAATTTAAGAACTATAAGAACTCTGCACCACCTTCCCCATTCTTTAATGGTTGTCTTCTACCTGAAGGTTGTCTGAAAGAGATCGCTATTAGCAATAAGACTGCCTAAATTGTACGTCTGTGTAAAAATTGGATTCATGTGTATTCACTTGTATGGTGTGCAATAAAGAATATCTATCTATCTATCTAGATAAAGAATAGCACAACTCGAAATAATTCCTACAATAGGCGAGTTATTGCGATTATCGGAATGTGTTTGAAATCTACATTAACTCTAAAGAAACCCGTGTACTTGAGACGTGCTACTCTTTAATTTGCCGTGCCGTGTGGGGACACTTCTCCACCGTCAACAGGAGGCATATCATAAGAGGCGACTAATTCGTGAATTATCCTCCTCTTACGACATGCCTCACTTACGTTCTACAGGTAGCACGAGATGGACAGCGGCGTCTGCGTGCGAAATGTTATAGAAAACTGCGCTCGCCAACCCGCCTGCCAAGCGTGGCGAGTATTGGCAATCCCCCCCGATGAAAGTCATTGGGGGAGGCCTGTGTTCAGCAGTGGACGTCCATGGCTGAAATGATGATGATGATGATGACTCTTTAATTTGATCTCATGTCACATTAAGGACATGAACTCTGAAGACACACATTTATTTTATGTTTATCTAGGTGTGCAAAATGTGTACGTGTTATGTGGCTTTATAGCATATTTCGACGTAGTGGTGCGTGACCAGTCCGGGTCAAAACCTAGGGCTAATGTTGGTGTGATGAACACGAGCATTTGTCACCGAGCGATGGATGTTTATAAATGTAATTAGGTATGTTTAACCGTTAGCTAGTTACCGTCAAGTTTTGCTTAGTTTGGGACTAAGTGATTTGTTTAATCGCAAAACCTTCTAAATGGTAAAAAAACATGAGAAATAAATAAAACCTTGCAATTATGGAATTCCGTGATTTTCTGTCTCTGCCTGCGATTTAAATGGCAAGAAATAGTGTTAAGAGCATAATAACGATGATTTATTACTATAATAAACACGTCATTATAATATGTAATTAAGTTTCAAATCCGTATTCAGAGAAAACGTCGTGTGTCTGTTTGTTTTTGCAAATTATCATCATTTCGTGAAAGGTTGTGATTTCTTACACTTGTGATTGTGAGTAATTTGAACCTTTTTCTATTTATATGGTCTTAGTGTTCGTTTTTGTCAGCTATCGGTTTTTTTCTTATATTTTTCATTGTGCTCAGTAATTGCATTATAATTCGTGTACCTACTTAAAACATTGTTTTCTGTGTGTGCGTGTAGAACTATAAAACAATATTCAATATTCTTTATCCCGCTGGTTAGGAGTGAGAATGTCCCTGATTTAAGTTCACATTATCTGTATTAAAATTTTAAATTGTGCATTAAAGTTTAATATTTAAATAAAAATTATTTGGACCAGGCAACACACATAAACTTATTGCCATAGTCTCAAAATATAGAATTAACATCCTTGTTTAAAAATAGTCAGAAAAGCGTTATCAAATTCACTATCATAATAAAACAAAATTGCTAACCCAAAAAGGTCGAAATACCAAAAATATTACACGAAATAATTGCTACGTAACATTTTTTGTTACTTCCTACACGGAGCAAACTGTTATTAAAATGTAAGTAAAACAAAAAATGGCCGCGAGCTACTAATAAATTATAGAAAACTTGCTGATTCCAAATTACTCGCCGTATGGAAAACAGATTAGACAAACGCCCACTAGTGAGCGACAAAAGCATGGAAGGAGTCTATACAGGATCCACTTAAAAAAAAGGTTTGGAAAAAATTGATTCAGCTAATGATCAGTTAGCTCGAATCTGATTCATTATCATCATTATGTCAGCCTATTGCATTCCACTGCTGGTCCTAAACCTTGCCCAAAAAGTGCCAAACAGTATGATGCCCCACTGTTTTCATCCAGCTACTGCCAGCTATCTTCCTAAGGACGTTGGTCCATCGAGCTGGGGAATCGAGAAATTAGCTTAAACAAGACTAAAGTCATGTTTAATGACCATGTAATTTTCGGTCGATTGTCGATTTTGCAATATAACCTTTTTGACTAGTTCTGACCTTCTTTCATGTCATAAAAAATATTAATAAAAAATAAGCATTTATTATTTATAGTTCTGTGCTTTTTCCGCTTACACCCACGCATAAAACTCAATAAAATCGATCTAATTTGATTATGAGCCATTTCGAAACTGTGGTCATAAAACAAGTTTGGTTTTTAATTTCTTAACGATTAAACATAAAAATAAGGTTTAATGTAGGTTCTAATTAAATTAAGCAATCAGTTCCTAAAAGCCACATAACGTGGAACTACCTTAAAAAGAGGTAGACCTAAAATACTAATGTATAAATAATTTGCATAAAATATAATTTAAAGTTTCAATTGCAATATGCAGAGACTGATTAGATTCTAAGGGTTAAATTTTATACGTTGCAAAATACTAATCATTATCATCTCTGAGAAAAAAGAATTGCTACACCTTTGAATAATGTGTCATTAATCTAAGTGCTACCCAAACTTTTTTATAACGAAACAACACCTTGTGCTTGAATAAAGCCATAATAAAATAAAAAGTAATAAAAATAAGCGGAAACGGAAACTTACTTGATACTTTTTTTTTTTTTACTAGTATGATTTCTTACCTCGAAATGTTTATGTCTTGGAAAGTATTAAATAAACAAAATTGAGGTTCTATTATTCGGAAGTCGGAGAAATAATAACTCAAAGCGCGCGTATTCTAAACGGTCATTATAGGCCGTAAAGTCACCAATAAAAGCGATTAGCGCCATATTTGAATATTCAAATATCGAACGGAACGGTCCCAAAATGTGAATGGAGACGGTCGTTAGTTCGGATTTAGTGAATGTATAGAGGCGACAGTTTGTTTTGTATTTTTTGTGTCAAATTGAATGAAAACTCGGTCTATGTAATTTTATTTATAAAACCTACTTTTCTATTATAAATTTGAGTTGACACAGTCAAATACAACTTATTGTAATGTATTCGCAAAATATGTATTCAATACCCAAAATTTTTAAAAAATATCTCAATTGTATGTTTTTTTTATCAATTTTAATACAATCTAGATGTCATATCCCCGCTATTATACATTTTTTTAACCCTATCATCCACTGGCCGTATTTAAAATTATAATTTCGGGAATAAATATTTCTACATATTGAGAGACTACATACATTACTTGATCACGTGATCCCGTAGCGTCTACGACATTCGTAGGTCTGCTGCGCGTGCGCCGTGAGCCGAACAAATCACGAGCTTCCTAATTTGTTTACGGCGACACGTAACGTATTTTGAGTTAATAACATTATTTCGGGTTTCTACGGATGTAGAAGTTAAACGGGTTAACTAGATAGGGAAATCTGTTATACTTAGATATAATACTAATGTTGGTATAATTTAGGCTTTACTTTTATACCGTTTACTGGTTGTGTCGTGTTTAGTTGCTTCAGAATGGACAATTTGGCAAATTTGCTTGCTAAATTTATTAAGTGATTGTAATTAAAGAACAATATTTATAACTAGAACTAATTTATTTATGCAAATAAAATGCATACCTATATCTTATGGCTTTATTATATTCCGGTTTTAGTCAACTTATGTTTAGAGTGTAAATAATTCTATAATTTAACTATTCGTTAGTTACGATGAAATACTAAAAATAAGCATACCGTAATACATTTCAACCAAAAAAACCCTTCATTTTACAACATGCGAGGTTGAAAAACTAACTCCAATAATACAAACTGTTAAAAACGTCTTAATGCCTCACAATTTAACATTCACCGTAATAACCGCCATTAAAATCTTTCATCTACATCTAATTGGTTAACTGTCCATACCGAGAAGAAATTAATCATTTAAAAACTCTACAAAGTTCCATTTGCCGAAATTAGTGGCGTCTATGCGAATTAGGTAACATCTATTAAAAAAAAACGGTAACCATCCTTTAATTCCAATTTTCAATGATAGTTGCATTACAATATTAAGTTTTCAACTAAAAAACCTCTACATTTAAAACCAGTAGTTACCTACCTCTACTTTGTTATCTGGTAAAAAACCTTTCTAGTTTTAAAAAAAGTCGACGCTCTAAATTCAAAACGGGCGTTCGAATTATGATTTAAAACGTGTTCCGGAGAAACTGGATGTTTCTAAAAACGTACATCTAGCGACCGCCATCATTATACATACGGGGTAATGAGGGACTGACACAGGAGCGATGCGGACAGTTACGTAATAAAATAACTTTTCATATTTCTCATTGAAGATCAATAATAACATCACACATAAAATCACATCACACATAAAAGATTCAATCTACCTTTTTTAGAACAATTTATTGTTTGCTCTTTTGTTGTTTTAGTACTGTAGAGTTATCATAGATTTTGATGTGAATCTTCACCACCAGAGAGACTTGAGAAAAGTATATTTATACACCGATGGAAAGCTGGGAAATGTCAGTTGTATTAGTAATATATACTATACAATTTAAAAATTTAAAAAGTAGCGCTATCGTTTAAATATATAAGGTAGGTACTACCTACACCAATTGAAGTATATTCAATCCCAAAAAAGAGATTATATTTAGGCTGTTTATCATTCAATGAAATTTTCCTGTTGTTTCACAATATTTTAATACAGCAATCTGTCCGATTCACTCTCTGGCCAAACGAAGATAGTGTACTTTATAATAATATAATGTTTCAAATATTTCAAGGTTAACCGTTCTCAGCTGTCAATCATAATAAGCTATCTATCTTTGTCCGATTTACATGTAGAGCTTTACGTTCGTCTCACTCTAACATACGTACCCAATCGGCCGCCACGAGTTCTTTATTTGAAAATTTGATTTTAAATGTGGAATGAATAAGCATTATCTTAAGGAATCCGTTCTTTTATTTGAATTTTAATTTCTTTTTTCGAACTGACTACTGGCTTCGATTTTTTCGTTTTAATCATTTTCGGCCAGGATTTTTGTTTTCAAAAGATTTATCGGATGTAAACTTTTGTTATTCGAGTGGTAAGATGCGGGAAGGTTTTGTTCGTTTTGGATTTGCTTTTACGGTTTCGAGAAATCAGTAGATCCGAAATCCGTATTCTCTTACAAAATGAATGTTAGCTTCGGATTAATATTGTTTGAAATCCGAACGTCATTGTTTTTGGTACTTATGCAGCTTAATGGAATTACATGTTTAGACTTAAGTGATATATAACTGTAATCATAATGTGTGTTTGTTTGTATAGATTAAAACGTTAATGTTAAGTGCACTTCTTCTACAACTAATAACCTCACAAGTAGAATTGTGTTTTTTTCACCAGTAATGATGACTGTTCCATCAACGAGACCAACAATTTAAAATAAGGGTCAACATTAAGATCGAGAAATATATCTGGATGTTACATACATTGACATAGAGGTATGGGGAGACCGTTAGTTAAAAATGGAGAATATGTAATTTTTTTCACTATGTCGAGGTTGAACCCAAAGTAAAAGCTGTTTACGGATTAATGAACACATTCACCTCCTATAATACGGTCTTTATAAACAGCCCGTTAATTGATTTCCTAGAATTCATTATTTTATTATTTTAAGTAAATTTTTTTATTGGAATAAATTCTTGCAAGGTGAAGTAAACCCGCGGGCCAACTGTTAGTGCAACATTAAGATTCGTTTCGTTTTGTTTATGATATTCGATACGGCGTGTGTTAATGCAGTAGGAATTCTTTCAAGAATTTGTCGAGTTTGTTATTGTAAGACAACTCTTGTAGACGGCCATATTGCAGAATCAGCGTCTGGGAGAGCACATATTACATTTTTTTAAACTGCAAAAATTGTATTGTAGGTTATTTCAGTTAAATGTAAAGTTGACTTATATTTTGTCATTGTGTTCATCATTAGCATGTGTTTACTGTAACGTAATTGTATATCTGTTCTATATATAATACCTATCTATCCTACCTTGAAACAGTACCAAGACTGGCTGGCTTAAGGCGGTGGCCTTAATTTATTAAGGGTGCTTCACCAGTGGACTTAGAGATTTGTAATTTAGAGAAAGTATTCGAAATAGTATCTTGCAATACATTGTGAATTGTGTTTAAATCCTGATTCGGATCTAGTACGTATAATACTACCACTACTAAATTACTCCATCAGAGTTTGGACATTCGTCATGTTGCGGATTTGGATGTAGTGCGCAAACACTCTAAGTTAAACCGAAATCGCTAATTAATAATAATATTTTATTTTATATTGAAATCCACCTTTATTTAGTTGATTGTAATAGTAGTGGTATTGATTAATAAATGTATAATGTATGCATAAACATTATATTAGCTATATATAATAAGCTTGTTGTACAAGTTAGTGTTAAATTTAAAGGTCAGAGGGTGAATACTATTGAAAAAGACAGTTAATAAGATTAAGAAGGGTCTATACACGAGGGTAAGATGACCCTTTGGCTTATCTTTTGAACGGACTATTGAGATGACCTAATTTTGTCAAGGTAGCAACAACAGGTACATTCATTCGAAGGATTTATTAAGACGAAATAATTTAGCTTAAGTCATAATTGTCATAAACATAAAGGTAAAGACCACCTAACAGTGAGACCTACCACCGTATTCGCAATAACAAATCCTACGCACGAATCCTCGAACGAACCTCACTATAGTAACACAATACTCATACGACGCAAAAACGCCATCAAACAATATACACTCGCTTAGAAGACCATAGTTTCTTCTTGGAATCATTCCCCATATCAAAACATCACTTGCAAACATACCTTCACACCTATAATTCAATAATTTAAACCTTATTATGTAAGTACTAAGGTGTACTTTAAAACAATTGACGTCTCAATTCCAATTGTCTTAATAAAGATTTGAATAAATGGAAACATTTGAAATTGGAACGGGTGCGTTGGCAAGAATGCGCGAGTTAACCGTACTCTTAATTACAAAGGGCTAAGGTCGAGATTGCAACAATCGCTGCTCACGATCAAATGTTCGGTTGCTAAGTCATTTTTTATGGCAGCACTGAAAGCTTGCGCGTCGTTTTTCTGCCAGCACCAAATATTTTTAGTGTTTTCAAGAATTATTTTAGGCTGGCAATCAGATCGAGGAATATGACCCATGCCATACCTATACCTAAAAGGAAGTTGTTACGACGCAAACATAAAGTTTTATTAGCTTTTTAAATAGTACTGCCTATTAATTCTAACATAAATGACTGAAAATTTTGCATATCTGTACCAGAAATGTTGTTTCCAAAATCCAATATCATCGTTATTTAATATTATAGAGTCTATAACTCTTCCATAAAACCTTACTTTCTTTAATTTGTCTTGCCTACAAATAAATGAGTACCTTAGTATCTTTAGCTCAACCCAATTGTAATTTTCCACCTTGTGCTTTTCCTGTCATCGGAGGACAGACAGTGATGTTAAAATGCGTTGGTCTATTGCTATCTGTGTGCGGAATATCTAACGCTAAACTGACATATTGACGATTATTGTATATTAATAACACGAACACTTTAGTCATATTAAGGTATGCTAATGGGTTTTCTTAGAACTAGAATGCGATACTGCAGTTTCAAACTAATGAAGAAAAAGAATAAGCATAGTGCAATTATTTTGCACTATGCTTATTCTTTTTCTTCGTTCCATGACAAAATGTTAATTTACAATTACAGTGTATTCTTGAATCTATACTATTTATTCTAATATAAGTTACGCAAAAATCATGTATGACGGAGTTGTTACTGTTTGAAGGTCCTAAAAAAAGTTCATAACAGCTTAATAATGTCTATCTTTTAAGGTTGACTTGCTTATAACCTTTTTTATAGTAATCAAATTTATTTTTAAATAATGCATTGGCGCTAGCTTTGTTTTTCTTATATTGTTAGAGCGAGGCATTGATGTGGTTAATTGTATTATTTGATTATATTGGAAAGTGACATGGTTAGTTGATAAAAACTTTAAGTGACAGATCGAACGAACAAGGGCGCAGCCGCGGGCGGAGTAAAATATAGTAGATAGAACCTTTTTAAAGACGATCATCATAATTCATATCAATTATTCCGGAATAGATATAGTTTTGCGAAAACGAAATTATGATTATGCGGACCGGATATTTGGTTCAGTTTTGCTACACTTGTTAATAAATTAATATTTATCGACGCAAACCTTTAAAACGAAAGCTGTTTTAATTGAATATTTTATAATGTAAGTACGTTAGTAGTTTACTGCGTAAGATTTCTAGGTCGCAATTGGGCAACCGTTATTGATATATTTACGTAATTTGAGCAGACATGCCAGGCGGAATTTATCTCAAAAGATCTCTATTCAATATTTTGCAAAACGAACTATCATTTCTAGCAGCTCCGTTCAAAAATGAGTCCACATAATTTAGACATCTATTTGAATTATAAAGTAAACGTCCTGGCGGCTCCACGAATACTGGCCAGTAACATAGGTAACAATGTACGCAACATTTTTACAATGAATTCCATTTGCTACACAATAGAGCACACACGATTCCAAATTCAAATTTCAATTTTAAAAAAAGAACGGCCTACGCTCGCCGCCGCGTGAATTTCAAATATGGAACGCATTATATTCTGATTTCTTATTCTTAATTCGAATTCAATTATTATTTTCAATTACCGTGGGCTGCGTACTATTGTCCTAGTTTTTGAAGTAACATTGTTTATGGTAATGTTAGTGTTCGCAGAATTTGAATAAGCCAGTACTCGTGCGCACGAGGCAGAATTAAAAAACATTACGTTGGTACACGCCAATTTATGGTTTTGTAAGTTTTACAACTTTGTGTCTTACTTTCTAATAAAAATAGTCTTAAAATGTACATAGTGTTACGTAATCAGTGTTAGAGCTTTTAATTTAGTTGGCATTAGAGATGGCTCTACATTTGTAAACTGTAACGTAGTGGCAAAAGCAAATTATAACAAAGTCGAAATTCGAATGACCAATCAGAAAGGCCGAAACAACGGATGAAGAAATTCCAAGCAAGTTCCGAGATTACAATTTCGACCGGCTAGATAATTCGCTATTAGCATACAAAGGAGAATTACCGTCGCTGTGCGTCCGTATGTCATAGCACTTATATTATAGAGGCCACGCCTCGTGTTGCTGTCATATGTACCCTAATTAGGTATGGTTACGTTACGGAGTATTTTGTTTGCATTATGTGCAATGATGGACCGAAAAGTAAATACCTAGGTAGGTACCAACCTAAAATACAGAAAATTTTGCAGTTTCTCTGCTTTTTACTTATTATTGTTAGATGTTAAACAATTCATTAAAGATAGGTCATGTTCAATGTATTTTACTAATTTATACTTTATTGCGCAGACAAAAAGGTATAAGAAATGACAGAACAGAGATAGTACAGGTGGTGCAACAAATATGAATTGATACTAGAGAATCGTTAACAAGTTGATGATTGATCAAAAGTACAAAGACTGACAATATAATACTTTTATTCAACCCACCTTAGTATGCTGTAGTACTGTTTAAGCTGTAAATCGATAACAGTTTCAGTCGACAATTTGAGTATGTAAACTTTTCATTTTAACAAAGACAATCAACAGAAATGGAACGCCGAAATCGTACTGGCAGGAAACAAAAAAGTCCGGATACTCTCCCAATTAAAAAGCGTAGAATATTGTCTATGCGCGACCGTTATCGAACAATAAAACAATTCGATATTTATGTAACAGATCACCAGGAAGACGTAGTGGGGTTTACCTCGAAGTCTGTCATTATATTCTTAGCACTTTCTTGTTGGATTCATAAATTTCCGGTGAGTCGTATTAGTACTGCGATCACGTTTGACCGATTGCGTACACACACATGCAAGTGTTCCTAAGGGCATACTTTTTGATATGCAAGTTTCTATGTCGCGGAACGACCGTACACTAGCAGTGCTTGGGAATGTATTGGTTTTGGATTGCATAATAGTTGTAATAATGTCATGTGTTTCCAACACAAAAAATAACATTTTAGATGTCCTTTGATAAAATTAATTCTACAATTTAAAGGACATTGCTGCTCTAATTTATAATGCTTAATAAAGTATGAATTTTCTAATAAACATCAAAAGGGTTATGAATCGATAATATTTCGACACAATAATCGTTAATTATTCAACGTGCACTCACACCGGTTTGAACTATCATTTCTTAATTTGATTTTAAGCAACTGTAATCAATTTTATAATGTGTGTGGAGAAATTTCGAAAATCGAATTGTTTATCAGCGTCGCAATAAGCTGATTGTCGCTTGACAGCGCTCGTGCGCCAGGCCTTAAAATATAACAGTTTCTATGGTTTCAAGGCGACTCTACACTTAGTAATTAGTGTTAAAAAAAGTTGATAATATTTTGACATTTAGGATTTGTTGTTCTGTTTTTTTTCCGTAGGTAGTTTAATGAAATATTTATTGACACAGGTATGACTACATGAGTCATTATGACATTCCTGTCATAACTTTTGTTAGGTTATAGTGTCACCAGTTACTGATATTTAACTCTAAGGCGAGAATGCACGTCATTGTTTATAAATCCAACCTCTTGAAAGTCATATGTGAATAATAAATATCCACTTTGGATTCCTTGACAAAAATATTTAGGGTCTGACGAAATATAGTATTGTGTTTAAATATCACAGAATCATAGAGGATTAGTTAGTATTGATACTTTTTCGATGAATATTTTTACGCGATCGAAACAATTTTAGTCTGTGACTAACAAAAACAACATAAGTAGTTATGTAACACTTTTTAGTCTGCTGCAAAAAAATATTAAATTACTATTCGCAGGAGTGGCAATAATCAAAACCAATTCACGTTCTATAGTCATAAACTATCAAAATTGCTCTACACTCTTTACATAACATAACTGTTAATTTATAACTTCGCAAATTGCATAAAAGCGGACTTTTTGCTTTGACAAAGGCTAGAGTAATTATGCAATGACGTCATCAGTCCAGTTTAAACATTTTTCAAACGGACAGTTTTGGATCGGAAAAGATTAACGACTCACTAACTGACTAACTGTACTCAAATTTGGCAGTCCACGCGAATTGCTTTAAAATGTATTTGTAATAAACCATTTGTCTTCCTTTTTAAATGTAGAGCAATTTCTGATGATGTATTGTGGGATTGATCTGAATAGATATGATTTCCCAATAATAGCTAATTAAAAAAGATATCTCGTCTATTTAGCTCTTGACAATAAGCGATTTGTTTAAATCTCAAAAGATCTAAAAGCTATTGCTACGAGTACTACTAGTAAATAGTAGAGTCTAGATACTGTGCATAATCTAAATATACAGGGTGTAACGAAAAGGTAAAATAAAACTTTAAGGGGTTATTCTACCGCTAAATTACATCAACTTTTTCTATGGGACCAACATCGAAATCGCAAAAAAAAAACACTCCCATACTAAAACGCGACCAGCTGGCATCAGTTTGTATGGAAACGTTAATTTTTTTTTGAGATTTTGATGTTGGCCCCATAGAAAAAGTTGATGTAATTTAGCCGTAGAATAACCCCTTAAAGTTTTATTTCACCTTTTCGTTACACACTGTATAGGTACAAATATTTTTCAATATTTCAAAGTATGGAAACTATTAAAACCTTTGGAGAGCAGTAAAAGAAATAATAATATTTTATTTCTCTCGATATAAAAAAAGGAATTCAAAACTGAAAAAGTACACACTTCAACCAGAGCTGTTATGATCTTATGATAGTAAAAAATATACAGGTCATTGCCCCTACACTGTTCCCAGATACTCGAGTGTTTTATAGTAAAAACACTTCAAAACGTATATTACTATTTCCATACTTTAATTACGTACTCACACTCCCACACACACAAGCACTCGCGCACACATTCGCTTGAGTAATTATAAGATAAACATATGGTCTGAACAGTCGGGACTTTGGTATATTATAATGTGGTGCGACTTCTGTTCATTTAACTTTTGATCCAAAATTTATATGATTTACATTTAATAAATAAATCAACACAAAAATGATTTTGTTGACTCCATTAAAAAGAACCGAAAATGGTAGGGAAATAAGGAAGGAACCTCTAGTTTAGACAAATAAAAAAGAATACGTGGCATAATTCACGTATACCCAATGCTTTATTGAATAATAAAATAAGCAAGTTTCGAACGAAAAGCCATTTTAAAAATATAATTGCTTATTGTATCGTAGTCTATGGAAATGTTACTGGCAGCACGCGTCGCATAGCAGGAAAAAAACCCGTTCCACATTCAAATTTGTTCGAATTTGAATATGTACGCGATTGTCATTGGCTGACAATCAATCATTACAATTTTCGAATTTCGAACGTCACGAACGTTTGATTTCAATCAGTAACTAGCTAAGGAATCTGAGTGCGACATTTTTTCTCTGAATTCTAATTTGGATTTTTATTTATGACGCATACGTTTTGTTAACTTCGGTTTGGCGCAAAAGTCAGATTCCTAATACAATCTTTCATCCTCTGTTTCTTTCTTAGAGCATCCTTAAACGCTTTTAAAAATACTAAGTCCGATTTTCATGTTTCTGCGTTTAGTTTAGGATGTGCGTTGATTATTAGACAGTTAGTTACGGTTGGTAACGGCCTTTTCAAATAAAGACTGGAATCAATAAACTGTCCACCAACCGAAGTTCGAAATACAAATAGTTCAAAGTACTTCGGTGTTGTTTTTAAACCGAAGCCAACAGTTTCCGGAGTCGAGAATGGGACATACAGTCAAACACTCTGACTCTACAAAATTTACATTATTTTTTCGAGTATTGACACACGGATTTGGGAATCTAAGATGTAAAGATAGCGGAGACTATTGATTTTTGTAGCCATTGAAATCACTTGTTTAAGCTAATGTGATTTGGTGAAAGTAATATAAATAGAAATAAAATCTTTTAATAATAAAATATTACATTGACTATAGATCAGAACAAAGCACTAAGTCAAGTAAGTGGTCATAATTATGTAGATTTTCAATATAACAATAATAGTCAAAAGGCAGAACCTCAACTTGATGAATCGTTTTTGTTAGGAGTTAGTTAAGGATAAGTAAGTAAATTAAAGTATACTTTCTACTCTAGGGCACAGGTTCAACATAACTTTAAGGCGGGTCCAATGCGGTGCGGTGAAGGGACCACCCCTTGAATGACGGTGACCAAACCTTACTGTTAGATGCTGCCGTCGTAACGAAAAAGGGCACAACTATTTTTTTTTGGGAAATCGAGAAATATACATATTAGTTATTATTTGAATGGGCAGATAAAAAAAATTGTTTTTTTGTGCATATCGTACCTACATTATTATCGATACAAGACAATAGACAAATATTGTAGTAGTGGTCTACGAAGCCAAATTAAAACATTCTCAAAACACGGTTCCTCGTAACTCATTGTTTAAACACTTGAATGACGGTGACTAAACCTTACTGTTAGATGCTGCCGTCGTAACGAAAAAGGGCACAACTATTTTTTTTGGAAATCGAGAAATATACATATTATTCGGTATCAGAAACAAAGACGCATACATTAAATCTTAATTTTCTTGAGTTTTTAAAGAAAATCACTATACCCATTAGCTTTACAACAACAGTGTAGGCGAGTCACCTTAAGGCCTCTGACTAGGCTTCACTAAAATCAAGCGATATTAACCCAGATTAATTTGAGTCAATTCCACAAAATAATAACGCATTGTAGACATTATTGTATTGTCAGAAATGTATGCATTCATTATGATGAATCCATCATCCTAGAGAATATTTAAATAACACAAAAAACAAAACACTACCTAATTAACTAACATTTAATTAAAGCCCCGATAACGGCCTTAATAACCGTTTTCCGTCAAACCCGAATTTGTAATAGAAATCTGACGAACTGACAAGTAAAAGTACCGTAAAAGCCCCCGGCCATCCGACTTAGCTTAATAATGTACTTAATTCCGACCAATTGTAATAAGAGACCAATTTCGCAATGATTAGTTAACACTTCACAGAAGTGACAGAAAGTTTTAACGTTCGGGTTCTAATTTAACCTATGTTTTTTTAGATAGAACAGTAAATCTATATTTATTAGAACTACAAAAAGCATTAAATACTATTTCTTAGAGAATTATTACAATAATGTATATTTCAAGGATGTAATTTTTTGCCATTTAGTCAAATGGCCAAAATATGACAGCTCTTCCTTATTAGTGAAGTCTAGATTTTAAATTAGCAGATTACATCATTTTTACACTTCAGATAAAATTGATTTAAATGCAAAATTACAAATAAGAATGTTGAAAACAGATATTAATAGTCGTTATTAATTTTATTAGATGATTAAAAAGAAATAACACTTGCTTATTATGACATCAAAACACAAAAAAACTAGTAACTCTAATTTAACATAAAGTTAATTAAAAATACAGCCAAATGCACCAAAATTGGGAAAGCGCCGCGGGCGCAAATTCAAATAACAACTTATTGATTATGTAAATCGATTTCGGTGTCTGTCGGTTTTAATTTATCGATCGATTTTCTGTATCGATGTTGACAAAATCTTTATATTTGTGCCTAATGGCTACGAGCGAGTACCGCATTGTGAGAACACGTGGCTTTTAAGTAGCGATAGCAAAATAATGTTTGTAGAAATATTAAATTAAATGTGTGGCTGTGTATTTTAATAGCCATTAGTTAATATTTAAATGGGCAGATAAAAAAATATGTTTTTTTGTGCATATCGTACCTACGTTATTATCGATACAAGACAATAGACAAATATCGTAGTAGTGGTCTACGAAACCAAATTAAAACATTCTCAAAACACGGTTCCTCATAACTCATTGTTTAAACACTCGTGCCATTTCCAAACATAGCGATCAATCCGAGATTATATCAAATGTTCAATGTTGCAAACATGTACTTTAAGACGTGCCAGAATTGATATCATTAATCATAATACCCACGGAGTGAGTTATGTCACAGATGTCAGCACACACAAAGGTTACGTCATGTATAAATGTACATATGTGTCAAAGATCTTTGAAGTGTGCGGCAAATCCCATGTGATCGATCCGAAAATTAATTAAACGTAGCTCAGAGAAGACCAGTCGACCAACGAAAGATAAATGTATAGCGTAGGCAATTAACTTGAGTGGGCCTACTGGTTTTCATTGAGCTATGACATTCGTAACTCAACAAGTAGCTATGCCGACCGTACTGGTTTTATCGGAGTCGTGCATCAGAGTTAGCATTATTTTGAGAAGTAATTATTAATGTTAAGGCAGTTACCGAATTTCAGGTCGTTGCAGCACAGTCGTCCGGGCCACGCAACAATGGACTAATGAATAGAAAACTGGACTGTCCAAGTAGCCGATATTGGGTCCAGATAAATGATGAATGCGTTTTCGGTAGATCATTTTTTTGGTGTAATTAAAGACGGAATGCAGCTGTTTTTTATTGCTCGAGAAGGCGCAGAGGCACGCTGTTTACTGATAGGACCTGACTACCGACGTTTGTAAACTCTTGTCCTATAGATAGCATAAGTTATGAGGCCAACCCAAAATTATAGTACGTACCGTCTCCAGCTTTGATTTTATTGTTTAAACGCTCGTGAGAATTTGAGGCCATCTGGAATTATTACCTCGTTATTGGAAAGCGAAAAATATTTTTAACGGACATAATAACTGGCAGAAAAACGGCGTAGACGATGATTTCGGTAAAGAATTCGGCGGTTGAGTCCTCGTCCATTTTATTTGGAACTCCGACGTAAATTTGACAAAAGAATTTTATGAACGTATAAATTCGAGATGTCGGGAGCTTCATCCGATCGGTACACTTTAATACGTCGACTCGTTTCTGGGAAACGTACTTTTTGCGGGCCACAGATCGCAAGTTGTTCAATTACAGTCGAAATTAATGATTGAACACATTTTACAATGTCTGCGCTGATATAAACACACAGGAACACGTACAGGACCTTACAATAGGATTACATCGCCGTAAATGGCGCTGAATAACCAGTTGTAGCCAGTTATGACCGCTTATGATTCCCTTATAGTTACTGCATACATTTTTGTAGCTTTTGTTTCGAATAGAACTGTGTCCGCGCATTTTAATTCGGACTTAGGACGGTTAATGTCGTGAGTCATATAGATTTTATTTTCATGCAAATTAATCTGTGTATGTAATCTAATATGTATTAGCATTATTAACGTAAGCAATACTTATGTGCCATTGTACATACAATGGTTTCTCTATAAACATGCCTTTAAATCTTTATCTATATATATAAAAATGAATCCCTATTTGCCTTGGTCATCGCATCACGCGTAAACAATTTCGCTAATTCTTTTTTTGTTGTGTTAATTAACGTTAGGAGAAGGTTCTTACGAAAAAAAAATGAAGAAAATTGCGCAGAAAATTAAAGACTCTGCGAACGAGGTCGCGAGCAACAGCTAGTCATTAATAATAATCTAAAAAGATTGAAAGTAGACGTAGAAACTTAAATGGAAAACGTTAAGTAAAACCCTATGGTAGTTTCTTGAACAGTGTAAAAAAGTGCCCTGTCTGCACAAGCCTAATCTTTTTCTATTAGCAAAGATTACATTTAACAAGAACTAAACAAATTGCCACATTTTACAAAGAAAAGCGTACAATACAGAAGTTCAGAGATAGGCATTCGCCATAATTGGAGTTATCGGATCGTAAATAAAGTCCCGACCATAGAGTCTAGACCCAATGCTATTCTACATACGTTATAGAAACTTCACGAAGGTGGTAATATCAAGCTTGGCTTTTTGCCGTGTTAGCTCATATTTTTTTCAATACAGATTTTCACAATTTCAAAGACTTTTTCAATTTCATAATTTATTTCTTTGTTTTGAGCCAAATTTTTATTTTCTCTTTTGTATATGGGATGGGTTTTGTCTTAATTATAAATATCATTTTATGGGAGTGGATGTAATTTATGATATAGTAAGCTTGCTCAAAAGAAATTACTCTACGGGTTGTGTAAACACAGAAATAAGCATTGGCATGTAAGGTACTTACGTTACGGGGCGTAATGTAACACTCTCAGCGAGCATTTTACATTAATGGTACCCCGAGTGCTAAAATGCATTGACAAGCGGATCGTTGCTCGCTTGTTTTCACGTACTGACTGCATGAATGCTCGCTTTGTAACATATTACATTACGCCCTATAACGCCACACCTTTATAGCTTTAGGAAATTATTCACGCGATTGAATTCTACTATCGTCAGCGCATGTAGAAAGCGTTGGTGGGTGCAGATTGCACGCTGATATGCGCTTGCGCATCGAAGAAACAAAAAATGAGCAATCACAAGTGGTTACAAGCTATTAGTTCCGTACACGTTTTTTAAGCAAATAAATGTCTTTGTATTTTATAAGTACAACAGACTTATTTAGAAATAAATAAATGAATTGTAAAGTCTTGCATAATTTAATATTGCATATATTAATTTATTATCCTTACGTATTTTAGTTAGGACGACATTTCAAAAATATGTAAATCAAGACCAGTAAATACCAAAACCAAATAAGTTATAAAACATTTATTTCATACATGAGTTAAATTGATTATTGTGCAATATTTTTATTCGACGAAGTATGTAGGTACTTTACTCAAATTATTCCTAAAGATATATTTTATATATACATAATGCGTTTTTTAACAAACTTATCCATTTTCTTTGCGGAACATCGAACGCACCTTAACCAATCGCTATTTAGCCGCGTCTCGATTACTATCAATCTTTGTAAAGACATAAAATCGTCTAACGATGTCTTACCTCCGTTTACTCGTCTTTTATGGATTACTCGAACCATTAGCTACGAACGGAAGCCAAGAATACGTATCACACATAAATTTTAATGAACCATGGATTGAAAAAAGTAGCATATTATAAAATTTCGGCGGTCGAGCGAGTCAATATTTCAAATTAGGAACAATTCAAATCAAATCATCGAATTCTCGTTAGAGAGGGACGCGTATAGGGTTGATGACCCGATGAAATGTCAGCACATGCCCCTCTTGCTTACTCTACATGTATTCACGACTTCCCATCTCGCTCTCTCTATGAGATGTTGATCTTGATACGTCACATTTTTAATAAACGAACTCCGTATGACATGGCGCACGGAAATTCGTTCCAATGATTAATATGGCGGCCGCGTCAGTATAAGAAACTAATACACTTTGTTTTTAAACGTTATTAGAAATATTGATAGTTTCATGTCATTGCTCGTGTTTGTGATCGGACGATAAACGTTTCGAAGATAGAAAGTTTGACAGGGAGTAGAATTGAATGCACGATGGAACATGATATGTAAGCAGAATACGCAAAAAAAGCAGTGGACTCTCTGATCTTTGCTACTCATGTAACTAGGTATTGTTTTTTTTTGTTCTCTAGGAATCCGGCGGTAACAGCTTAAATGTATTTAGATATGTGTATATTTCGCGTCATTGACTATTAATTGGGTCGAATTCTCAGTTGAACGCTCTGTAATAACGTAATAATCTTGTCGCTGAAGGCGTTTTAAATTCATATTCTTATTTTAATTTTGACATTAATAAGTATGGCGGAGTTGGATGTACAAATGAAAAACGACCGACAAAAAAGGCACAAAGATGTGTACTAGGCATCACACTGAGTTTCATTACAACGGAAATAAAAAGTTCATATTTGACGTTTAACAAATTGTTCCTTTTTCAAATCGACCAATGAGACCATTGTGTTCGGTCCTAATGGCGTGTTCTATTTTCAAATCTCATTCTCTTTTCAAATCTTGTTCGCCTTTCAGATTCATTCGGATTTGGAATGCGTCAGATACGTGTACGTTTTCCCACACGTCTTTTTTCTAGTTGTTTGTCTTTGAAATGAGTTGATTAATAGGATGTTGCGCTGCTCTCGCGCATTATGGCCATGTCGTGTTCTAAGGCCCATATTAAGAAACTGATCTCGATTTTGGAAGTTATTTTGAGTGTTTCCCTTTTATGTTATTAGTGGCTGTAATTTGCACCTTGTCATTATTTAAGGCGATGGTAACAAATGATTATATTTGCCAAAGTTTGGTTCTTACTAATTGACAATTGAAAAATAGTAGAGCTACAATTTTATATTCTTTTTCGTCAAATTTTAATCTAAAATATGCATCAGGCAAATCCTTAAAAAGGCCAAATGTCGTATATTGCCAAAACGCATAAACATCAAAGGGTTTTGTCCGAAAAGATTTAAAATTGAAGGGCGCGGGCCCTAGGCAAAATGGCGGAGATTATAATAACGATTTTAAACACCCCTCCGGGCTTTATTTTTAGTTTTTTTGGAAGGGTTGCGAGTGGACGAGAGGAAAATCTGACACTATCGCAGTTTTTGAATGGGGTGAAAGTTTTAATGCATTCGAATTTCAAAATGGCGACGGAATTTGATTAATATCGCAACATTGTGCGTTTGGTATAACATAGTTTTGGGCGGTTTTTGATTTAAGATATATCGTTAGTCATTGTCGTTATCGTTAGTCAGTGATCAATCATTTAATTCTATGTGACCTTAGCCACTGAAAGAAATAGGTACTACTACTACTACTAGTCTGATTTTACTAGTATTAGAGTGATAAGATGGAAAGACCTAATCTAGAGATTTTTTTTTTTTTGTTTTTTTTTACACTGACATACCATATTATATTTAAGATATTTACAAAACAATATATACAATTAACCTAAACTTAAACAAATACTTTAAAAAAAATACTTAAATACTTTATTTTATTTATTTTAACCTTTAAATGCAGACAATATTACATTCGTCGCACTTGTATCACTGTGTATCATCTAGTACTAGTTATTCTTAGGCTAAGCAATATTATAGAAGTCAGCTGACCCACAACTATGTCATCCATACACCGCATTCAATTTAACTAAATGAAGTTTCATAACTCTTAAACGAAGTCTTGCCACTTAATTTCAATTCAAGTCGAAATCTTTACCAATTGTTGTCGTTTGCTTTTATCAACAAAAATAAAAATCCGAAGGAAGTCGGCAATTTGTGACCGAGTTGCTAACAGTAAAATATTACACACTAAACCCAACCTTATTTTCAAACGTTAAAGACGATTTTTAGTTGAGCTTAAGGAGTGAATTGTGAAATCAATTATATTAGTCCTTTGATACAACGAATACGTTGTTTTTATTATTTTTCTTGGTTGGAAAGCGGTTGAATAGGTTTTCCTATACAGTCTGGGAATCAATGATTTATTATTAACTTTGCCCGCGACTTCGTCTGCGTTGACCTTACCCTGATATATAATATCCAGATTAACACATAGGATATTTTATATCCGGGTAAGGTTACGGTTACGGTACGGTTAAGGTTAGGTTAAATTTGGCCCAGGCCATGGTCTATCTGTATTCTAAACTTATCAAAATCTGTTTAGTAGTTTAAGCGTGAAAGAACAACGCTAATAAAGTTTTAAGAACTTAAAATTAGTTCTTAAGGATTTTATTTAAATATGTCAGGTAAGTTAGAAGAGTTAGTGTTAAGAAAATCAAAAGTTCTTTTTCTTTAGGATTTTTGTTTATACGCGCACAAATTTCGTTTGACAGGTGATTTTCAAATTTAGTCTTGACAACATTGGTCAAGTCAGTACTTACTATTCTTATTCTTATATTATACTTATTCTTCGCTCAAATACTACAAATAAACCTCATCTACGCGACCATCCAAACAACGAATAAGCTCTGACGTACCAATGGTAAAGCTTTGAGCGAGTTCCCCTGTACCACTGTCCTGCTTATTTGTATCGCCAAACAGTAGTGTAGTGTGCTATATCTTAAACTTAAATAATAATGTCATATGATGTGTTTTTTTTTTGTGCCAAATAAATAAATTTATTCTTATTCTTATTCTTATTCTAAATATAATTTGCTAAAAAATTTTATTCATACGCTAAATTTATCGAATATTTCAAAAAAAGAATGGATTGTTTCTTAAATTTGTAAACCGAATTCGAATTTTCGAACCGAAATTTAAACGGACAAAGTCGCAGGTTAAAACCGCCGAACCGCTTGTTGCTTGTTTCCCGTACTAATTGCACAATACTTGGTAAGTAACATGTTACATTACGCCCCGTAGTCACCCACTTTTACACTTTTCATAATTCACATAAGATCGAATTTAAACGCAATCGCATAGTACTCGTATTTAAAAAAACGAATAGATTGTTCCAATTACAAATTTGTTTAAACAGAATTCGAAATTTGAACGAATGAAGTCGCAGGTTAAAATAAATTTACTACAGAAGAATCTCAAAAATTAGTTTACCAAGTTGACCTGAAAATTTTCAGTTAACAACTAGTAAGCTATAGAGAAACAAAAAAGATGGAGGCGTGACAACCGACAGAGAGAGAACAACATTTTAAAAGCTATTTAATTTGTCACTTATACCTTATTCGCAACGTTTACCATCGAATAACTCAACAAAGACAAATTGAGCTCGATTCGATATAAATTTCGTTTGATATTTTAAATGAAGTAACACGAATACCTCACGGTAATTAAGCAGTTCTCACAAGAAATGCAAAATGTCATGAGTTTAATGTCAAAGATGCAGGGTTAGATAAGTGCTAAGCGAAGGAATTGAGACTTTAAATGTAAGTTTTAATGTTACATTCAGAATTTGTGCTTTGAATACTTTCATTTATGTATCTTAGATTGGTTTTTACTTTTTCATTTCAACAGAGTTTTTTACAACTGAGACTGAGTTTCTTGCGCTGTTTCTCATCACTCATGAAGGACTTGAAATGAGGGTAGGGCAACGCTATAGTTCGGGACGACCTTAGGAAGATGGCAGTGGCTGGAAAAAAAGCGGCAAAGCATCGCCCATCCCCATAGTGACTGAGTTTGTTGCGCCGCTTCTTCTCATCACCAGCCAGTATGTAGTTCCGAAGCGGTGGTAGGACTAAGCTATATTTTGGGACGTGTATTAGTGCCCGGAGGAGGGCCTATGTACAAATTAAAGAGTATTGTTGAATACGCCACAGCGAGCGGCTCCGAGCCGTTTGCATCTAACAGCTTACATTGACTAGGTCATCAGTCCATCGGAGGGAGGCCTGCCCACGCTTTGTCTTAAATGCTAGTGATTGCGAACTTATAAAGTGACGTTATTCCATAAGAATAAATATTTAGGAAAAAAAACGTGTAGAGGTTAAAGAAATATGATGTCTTTTTGTGATAAAAAAATCATTCTGTCTTTATCTAGTTCGAAAAAACTGACAAATACAGTGACATTTAAAATCAGATTTATGTTAAATCTCGATTTAAATCGTAAATGTAGGCCTAAATAATGTTCAATTCTGAGTAAGACATTAAACCAAAACAGATTGCTACTCAATAATTTTATTGCATCATGTGAAAATCGAACCCAAGTCCTTATAAACGTCGCTTCACCCATTACCCCAAATGGGTCGTCAAGCATCGATTTATGGTTCCTACTCATTTAATTACGTATTATCGTTTATTTGTATTCAGTTCTCGTCTATTGCGCAATAAATGTTCATTACAACCCGAAAAAGGCACAACCTTTAACGGTCCTAAAATTTCCAACCTTTTTTAGAAGTTACTAAAGGTTAATCAGCACTAACGTTGTCCCGAAGAATAGGTAAATCTATACCTAAAGAATAAATTAATAAATATTAGACATCATCACATTGCTCTGATCCTAAGGTAAGTAGCCAAAGCCCTTCACGTGCCACAAAAAAAAAACCCTTTTGTTTTCCATTGTTTTTCCGGTCTATCATGGGTAAGTGGAATGCGAAGGTACACCGCCTAGACAATATTTATAAGTTGTTTTTCTACACTGACCGACCGAGCAAAAATTATCGAGTAAAATTATTATAATATATTTTTAAAATATATTATTAAACAATCGTACTGTGTGGTCAACTGAATATCATACCATAACATTTAAGCATAACCGAATGACCAATGTCCATCAACCAAACCTAAAACGTGTAGAAAGTTATAATAATACATTATTTGACGTCGCACGAATATTTTCACCCGTACGTGACGCGGAATCGAACCCGGGCCCTGCATACTGATGGGCCGGCTTATTGCCACTTTTCCAAGTAACAGGAGTTTCTTATACTATACGGTTTTCTATGGAAGTGGACGGTTTTGCTGGGTGCAAATAGAATATTTGCATGGAGTACAGACAAACTTATGCAATAGATGGTTTTGGCGGTCTGGTTTGGCGCAGATAGCATGAGCTCAAGAGATGTGGTGCTGGAGAAAATTGTTGTGCACTGAGTTTCGGACAAACGAATCTGTACTTCAAGAGCTCGGCATCAAACAGCGTCTATCTGAACTAGTGCAGGCTCGCATCCTCACATTCTTTGGTCACGTCTTGAAGCGAAGTGGCGACTCAATAGAGCGCCTTGTAGTGCAGAGCAGAGTGGAGGGCACCAGGCCACGTGGTAGATCACCCATACGATGGACCAGATCAAATCTTCTGTGGGCGGGCCCTACCCGAGTCTTCTAGATTAACAACCAATAGAAAGAAATGGCAAGAAATCGTGAGGCAAGTTCATGAGGACCACGACCGCTCTGTCAAGAGCGTGATGACTTAGAAGAAGAAGAGCATTAAGAGCTTTTGGAAGCCGAAAGCAGCCAGCCACTAAACGCTGGTATAGTGATCGTTGTTTTTGAGGTTTTGAAAAGCCAAACGCTGAATTGCAGCTAGCTACTGTATTCTGGAATCAGCGATCATCGTTTTCATTATGTTTGGAATCCGAAGGAAGCGACTAGTAACTCAACGGTGGTCGGTGGCATCAACCTCGTGTCTTGAATCTTTTAGGGAATGGTGACAACTTTTAATATGTAAAAGTATTACTATGGTGTTATAAATTTATAACAAAGCTTGGCTACAGCATCTATTTTATTTTATTTATTTATTACAGGAAAACCAGGGTTTACACATTATAAAAAATATAACAAAATAGCAACTATTAAACCACTTATAGGTCTTCACAAGTAGTGACGAGCTAGAAATTAAAAATCATATCGAAACATAACCAAAAAGTTCAAGAATGAACAGACGCACAAAACTTATTAATATAATATAATAATAAAATATTAAAAAAACTATTTATTTTTAATCTATGGGTTTAAGTTGTCTGTTTTAGGGCGGCGTTATGCTGGATGAAGCCCGCTTTATTTATATGTATTGGAGTGTTATCAAAATTGCTTTGCTGGAAGGTCCTTGGCTCATTTCACTGGTTTTGTGTCAAGTCCACGACTAAGTTAGATGAGAATGGAAAATATCTCAGACTTTTTATCTTGCATGAAAGTATTGAACTAAACAAGAAAACCATCTTAAAGTAATAATTGCTTAAATTAATAGTGATCCAGGAGTTTTCTTTGACTTTGTTTGTTTTTGACCGGTGAGTAGATATACGATCCATCAAATCAGAATAAGATGTTTGTTCCAACGTAAACCGTTGTATTTCATTCTAAATCATATTTAAGTTATCACTTCATGACATAAATAGCGTGAAACTTGAACGGAAGTATTTAAATTATGGAATGTCGGAGCCTTTGCATCCATACGAGGTATGACCGTTAAACGAAACCTCCTTGGACCCAATACACGAATAAACGGATATCGTAATAGTCCCCGTTCGAAATTTAAAAAGAACAATCGGGAAACGCCAACACGTCTCAGCGATAACGCAACGGATTCGAAATTTTAAATAGTTCCATATTCAAACGTCGCTTTTCAAATATGGCGCGCCGATTGTTTCCCCTTTTCGCCCGTAGTTAGTTTAGTCGGATGGTTTTTAATATGCGGGTTACGCATGCGCGTTATTGGAGTTTCACAATAGAATCAAGTGGCAATATGGCGACTAGAATCGTTGTCATATTGTTGTGGTTTCTGTTTTTTTTTTCATTTCCAATGGCCAGTGGTCAGATATGCATAGTTTGTATAATTTGACTGCATTTACGACATGTGCAGACACACTTTTTGTAGCTTCAAATAAAAAGAGCTTGTTAAAAAAAACAAACGATGACTTAAAAAAATATTCTTTTTTGACATAGCAGGATATTCTGATTGATAAATCAACCGAATAAACAAGTCACACATTTTTATTGTGCCGTGTGGGAACGGCCTTAGAGAATCATTTCCCCATCACCAACAGGAGGCGTGTCGTAAGAGGCGACTAATTCCTGTAGCACGAGACGGGCAGCAGCTTCTGCGAGCGAAATAATATAAAAAACTGCGCTCACCAACCCGCCTGCCAAGCGTGGCGAGTATTCGCAATTTTTTCAAATTTTTCGGGGAGGCCTATGTTCAGCAGTGGATGTCCTACGGCTGAAATGACGATGATGATGATGACATTTGTATGAAATAATATTGAACGATAAACAGCGTCAAAAATCTTTGTATTGAACGTTATATCACGATTAAAGATGATATAAAAGCCTTAGGGCTAGTTTCAGTTTTCAGTTTTCTACTTGTTTTGACAGATAATCAATACAATCAGCTATCAAAAAAGTGCCAGATAGGTTATCTGGAACTTATCAGCAAGTGGTGAAACTGGCCATTAACTTTGAATATCGTATCAATATTTGCCCGTTAGTTACTTTTCATTGCATTTTCAAATTAATAAATTGCGTTAAGGATACCTGTCAATAGTTACGATTAGGAATATATCTGTCGCAGGGAAATGAGGATATCAGGGATTTCATGAAATCCCTAGAGCTATGACGAAATCCCGGTAGATGTCGAATATTCTTGTTCATTACGTCTTCTTACTAAAATTATCTAGTGATATGACAAAATACCAATTTATCGTCAGTGATATGTCGTTTCACTATACTAAATCTAGTAAAATGTCAGAAAAGCGGATACTGCCGAATAAAAAGCGAGCCATGCATTTCTCACGCTCGCTCTAATACCCACTAGTGCACTAAGGGCACTAGTGGGACGTAGTGACTGAAGAAGAAGTTATATTTTGATTTAAGAGAAAACAGCATTTTATCTCGACCTATATGTCCGGTTGATTCATAGCACTTTGTAAGAACACGATAGTAGTCTTCAGCTGGATAAATTAGATTATATATATGTCGTGGCCAGATCGTAAAATTGATCATTTCATGATGTGACCGATCATTTCATAAAATGGTGGTAATTCATGATATAGAACAGAACAAGCTGCCTACATCATGATGTGGTCTGACCAGATCAATGAATACTCAGCATTTGACGATTTATACAGCTAATCGCACAAATACTTCATGAAATGGTCAAACATTAGTGATCATATCGTAAAATCGTTACATTACCCACCGGTAGAGGCGCTAATGTTGCATTGTATTTGTGATGAGTAATGGCGGCGGACAAATATTTTATTCTAAAAGTGAATAATAATGTGTAAATTGAAGGTGAAAGTGCAGTGAAATATTGTTAAGACACCAAGCTAGGCAATTTTTATGAAAGTCACTCAAAAAACGAGCGCAACGTCAAAAAATCAAGGATATCGGAACGTAATTTGAGAGGTTAGTTAGGTTATTTAGCTATTCAAGTGTTTTAATTTATTAGTTTTGTTTATAAATAATAACTATTTAAAATGTTTAATTTATCTATCGACCAAGATTACAATTATTAAACAAATTCACGTAACTTGTAAATATATTTTTATTTTAATGATACGGCCAAACGTGGATTGACTTTTCATCGAATGTTGACGTTTAAACGATATGGTCAGTTTTAGTTGGCCATATCATGAAATACCACCATTTTATGAAATGATCGGTCACATCATGAATTGGTCAATTTTACGATCTGGCTACGACATATATATATAATACTAGATTTAGTAAAGTAAAACGACGACTGACGATAAATTGGTATTTTGTCAAATCACTAGATAATTTTAGTAAGAAGACGTAATAAACAAGAATTTTCTACATCTACCGGGATTTCGTCATATCCCTAGGATTTCATGAAATCCCTGAATCCTCATTTCCCTGCGACATATCTACATTTAGGAAACAATAACAGAGCAAGACAATATTTAAGTCTTCCAATCGTCCAATCATCTTCGATTTCGTACGAAACTTCTCATTTCGTACCCAAACTAAATATGGTATTCAATATCAGCAGCAGATATTGAGTCTATCTTTGTGCTACAAAAGAGAGCTGTACGGGCAATTTACGACCTTAGACCCCGAGACTCGTTAAAAGATCTGTTCAAGGAAATTAATATATTAACAGTGGCTTCTCAATTCATCTATGAAAATATTATGTACATTCGTAAAAACCTGCATATATTTCCTAAGAAAAGTGACATTCATAATCATAATACCCGGAATAAAGACAAACTTGCCGTTCCAAATTTCAGACTGCATAAAGTAGGTAATTCGTTCATGGGAAAATGTATTCGCTTTTTTAACAAATTGCCGCAGTCTATTGCTGAACTACCTATACATAAATTTAAATCGCATGTCAAGATGGTATTAATGAAAAAAGGTTATTACACTGTAAATGACTATTTAATTGATAAAAATGTATGGAATTAAATACTGCCCTGCTCGCACAGGTACATATTATCTTGTAATGTAAACATACTATTTAAAAAGAGGCTGACAATAGTGACCGAGTTTCTTCCGCTGCTTCTTCTCGGCACTAGCCCACAATTGTCCCGAAGCAGTGGTAGGGTAAAAAAAAATTGGGACGTGTAAAAGAGCTTAATTTAGGCCTATTTGCAGAAATAAATTGGTTTTATTGGTTTATTGGTTTTCATAAAATCACGGGTTTTTTGTAAAACATCGGTTGCGCTCGTAAAACATCGTGCGCCAAAGCAGTGCTGTTGATTTGTTTTTGAAATTTGAATCGAAATGAATTATTGTTTTGATTTACTTTTTTGTGTGATTGGGGTGATGACTTATACCTACGGCCAGTATGTTTTTTATACAACAAGAAAGTTATTATGCCTAATTAGAACCTTTTCAGTCCATTTAAAACAGGAAAGTCTGTAAATACCAATTTTCTTTTTGTTGTTGTTTTTGTTTGAAACAAACTCACGAAGTTGCGAATGAAACTTGAACCAAAAAAGGAAATGTAACATTTGGACAATAAGTATTATTCTATTCCATTTTCTGCGTATGTCCAGCACCCGGGCACGACATAAATAATGTTAATGCCGAATATAAGGCGTTTTTCGATGAATTTATACCCAAAAACGGTCCGCTTTTGCGGCGAACCCGGCCCGGGAAGTATAAAGTTGTTCATAAATTATTCATACCAGTACACTTTTGGGACTTAGTCATGATAAAATAAACTTTTCGAAACTGTGTTGCCACTTTTTAATTTTTCAACAGACACCGTATATGGCAATCATTAGTCTCTGAAGAGAAATACTTTTTCGTTAATACAATGTTACAATCGACGTCCGATCTCGCCGAGTACAATTATAACAACAAATTATCTTAGGAAATCAAGTAGAAAAAAATTAAATACAACGTTTTGTGAATACGCTCGGACAAAGCGACCGCTAAACGCAAGTCACTTCATACGAATTACCGCGCTTTGTTTCAGCTATCGAACAAAAACAGATTTTTAATATCAATACCCACTTGTAATTATACACTGAATTGTGATTGTGTTCACAGGTCTAATTATGCCGTCTGTCTATACGAGTTCAATTAAAATGTTCATTTATAAGCGTTAGATGGGTATCCTGTTTGGCCGGTAACTGGTCACTTTCATGTAAATTGTTCTAATTACTTTTTGTCGTTCGAATTTTAAATCGAATGTCATTGGCTTGACGGATTTTTTCTTCCAAAAAGCTAATGCCCGTAAAATCTAGCCTGCCAACTTTTTTGTGACATTCTAAATAATATTATTTTAAAACTGAATAGCAACTGGCGTGACTTCTCTGTTGCTAGTGTGATATGCATTTTTATGCTTACGGATTTACTTTTTAACATTGTGCACTGAACCCTCAACGAGATTACGAAAGGGTGAGTCCAGTTCCATCAATTATTACTGTGAACGCTCTCGGCTTTCCATTTTTAAAATAAACTTATGCTTTATAGGAAGGGGATTCTAATAAAATTACATATGGGGACGAGGGGATCTCAAACAAGAAATGCACGTTTTTGAACTTTTTCAACATCCTCTTTTGTTGCAATACTTTTTCTAATTGGATTTTGGTGTCTTACTTGTAGAAAATATTCCAGCATGATTTTCTCACGCTGAAAAATCTAGCTTCGCTCTCGTCCATACCTGGAATCAGAAATAAGCAATGTAAAGCAACTAATTTAAATTAATGCATGCGTGTAACCGCAATTAAGTTTCAAATTTAAATTTCGAGCCCAATAAGAATCGAATCGATCACTTCCAAATTTAAAATCTGATAGCAACCGTATTGGTTGGTACAAAGGAATAGAGCATGACGGTTCAAATATTTTCGAAAATGGAATATTAAGTGAAGCCATTATACGCCGGCGATTACTATTCGAAACGTGTTATTAAAACTAAAGTTAGTGTCGGACTTAATACATAATTACTCGTTCGGACTTTTGGGCTTTGTTCGATGTTGGGATATCGATGCATCTGTGCGGTATTATATCGATAACTATACAAAAGTCATTTACGTTACGTATAGTACGTTTTTGAAATAGGTATTTTTTTTAAACAAAACTATTTAAACAAAATAGTTTTAACTATCAATTATGTAAAAGTAAAAGCATGCTATGATTTCGACAAAAGTTACATTGAAATTACAATTAATAAACCAAAATTAAGATCTATTGTTAATATCGATGCATCGTATTGATTATAAGTATCGTTTGCGTATTGAGGTCGTCGACTTCGTATGCTGCGCGCGAGTGACCCCTTAATGCGACTTATTGGTTACTCATTTAGAGTGCACACGATGACACCAGGGCTGACAGATTCGTTGCGAACACTGGGTAAGATTTAAGTAAAGATAAGCATGCAAAATACCTGAACATCTATGAAAATTCACGAGATCTAGTTACATCCTGTATAAATCTTAAGTTATAAAAAGAGTACTCGTGTTCGGAAGTTTTCGTTCCATTTTGGATGGTATATTCGATTTGCCAAAATGTATATTAGGAGGCTACGTTTAAATCATCTGATTAAAATTAACATGTTGGGTCATGATATAACATAGAGCCTTTGAATATGTCAATAAAGAGGAAACCGTAGGAATTCGATTTTACACAACAATATTAACTAGGTAGCAAGACCAATGGCATTTAATATATACGTCCTTAATATAAGTTTTGTTAGCCTGAACGCAATGAAAAAGCCGCAATAAAGTTTTTTTTTAAATTAATTTATGCTTTCAATCTGATGGTGCCCAGACATCTGGTTAGCCCTGCATAAAACTCACTAAACTACGTTATATGCACATTATTGACACCGCTATCCAGATCATATTATTATGTAGGACGATTGCGCTGTCTTATTGGATCGTTATAAGGGCCCACTGTTATTCCGGGCCAGATCGCCAGCCGAATATAACCACAGTTACATGTCATTATTGTCTCTTATTAAGGTCAATACGCTTAACACAATATCACATAGAAAGACTGATCGACCCAACTAACTGATAAATAATCCATGCACTTAATCTTAGATGTGGAAATACAATGTCATTGAATCCGTCTATAGACACCCACGCGCACAAAACAGATCGCGAGTTCCACAAAACATCATTAAATTCAATATTTCGTTTAAAAAGCATTCCACATATCTCCACCATTAATCACTAAAACTACCGACCTTCAAGGAGAACATCGGAATAAAATCGGCAATCGAAATAAAGCACTTAAAGCGAAACGTCATTATCGCACAACATAAATAAAAAAGTAAGAATCGAACGCAAAAATTGAATATCGAAGTCGATTTAAAACAGAATACGAATTTTAAAAATACGAGCACGGCCAAGCGGCATTAATTAAAAATTCTCGGTAGAATATTCAAAAATAGAATTCGCATTCGCTCCTCCTTGTACGGATCTGGAGTTTGAATTTGGAAGGAACAAAAGGAGGACGGGTGCAACCCTTTTAGCGCTGATAATCTGTTCCTTGGCCGTGTTGTGTTTTCTTTTTTATTTGTTGTCACTTTTTTGTCCGAAGCGAGATTGTACACAACATTCTTTACTCCGAAACGAAGCTTTTTAAACTCGCCTGAAGATTTATTTCTTTTTTATTCTCTTTAATAACGAGCCCTCCGTCCGTTTTAATTGATGAATGGTCACGAATGTTCAAATAATTTTAGAGGTCAATTTTGAATTGACATTTTTAAAGCTTTACAATATTATATAAAGCTTAACAGTCTCAATTCTTATACGCACCTTCGTAGAGAAAATCTTTTGCAAAATTTCACGGGTCCTGGCACACATTATTCAAAATTGGTTTCTAAAAAGGGACGTGAAATACAGAGACTGGTGGTTCCACGGTTAAATTGCTTCGAAATATAAAAATTTAAAAATAGAACGCAATCCTTCCGCCCTCAGTCGGACGGTTAGTGCTTTACATGAAATATTATTTTATGGAATCAACATCTGCGTTTGCATTCGATGTGTGCGTGTGTATTATTCGAAGTGAATGCGTATGTTAGTGTGTGTGTTATTGGATGTGAGCGAGAGGGGTTTATGTACACAAGTGAAATTACTTAAAAAGTTATAACGCTTCAAGTGGATGGGAACAGTGTTCCCGACTGTTTTCTGGGTTTTACTTTTTCAAGTTGATATTTATCGTCAGTACTCGTTACTGAAGAGGAATTTATGACTGGCATGTTTAAACTTATTTTAGTTATTTACTTAGAGTAAATTAATTCATAAAAGATAAAAGTGTTTGTTTTATCCAACAAAGTTAGACGGTATAACAAAATATTCAAATAGTTTTATCTAAAAAGAAAAATAAGAGCTAAACATGAGTACTTAAGTTAAGTAAGTCAACGTAAGTTAAATGTACTCACACTCTACTAATCACTATGAAGCCATGACACTATTTTCAAATAAGTAAATTGCAGATGCTACGTAACGTAGTACCTAACTATACAATGTATGCACAACAACTTTAATAAAAACAATCAATTTAAAACATTACTAGTTCCCTTTCGCGCCATAACATCCGTTTTACAATCCGTTCGAATCGTCAAATCACTCGTCGCGGGTCCATTTTTTAAAATTGGACCGAAAAGCGAAACCCTTCCATTTTTAAATTGCTTTCGTCATGGGCGCTCCCTTGGCACTACGAATCAATGACAACAAAACGCGTTTTGAGGCTTGTCCGTTTATAACTGTAAAGAATTTGAAAAATAGAATTCTCTTATTTTTTTTAATTAATATAAATTACCTATTTACTGCCGGGGTTTGAATGCTAAACGCATTACGATCGAATCAATAAAATCTTGTTTTTCTCTGACTTACTATGGTAAAAATCTAAGATCATTTAAATGCACAATCAAATTTTGTTTTACTTTGAATTAATTTCGTTTTGGAAGGAAAGTTCATTAGCTTTTTTATTGTTATTAAAACTGTTGTACTTGACTTGTTTTCTTTTTCGTCCTTTTCTACGGCAAACTAAATATGAAACGAGAAGTTTCCCCAAAGCTTTGTAAGCTCGCATCGCTCGAATCCCTCCAACTAGTTTATTGTGAGGTTCAGCTGTGTTAGTTTTGGGATTACGCTTTTTTGTGACTACCCTCCATTTTAAATTTAACTCTTTTGACTATTTTAATAATTCTGGAACAATTTTTAGCTTGGGGCGAGGGTGTGGGTGTGTTCTACACAAAGGGTTATATTTTTGGTCGTTACTCGGATGCGGGCGTCTGTATTAAATTTTTGAATTGATTGAATTGAATGTGAAATAAAAAGGCAGTCCTTTGGCCATGGTATTCGAAGCGCTATGTAGAGCCGGGATTTAGCCGATTTTTATCAGTTTTTGTTCAAATTAATATGTTTTACAACGTAAATATTTATAATTAGATGTATGTATGTATGTAGAAAAGTATTTTTTGCGAATAAGCTTTAGCTTTCTGCTATACTCTTATAGATAATAAATACGCCAGACTGTAAATGAGCACATGATGATTATGTTATTTAGACTATTAAAAGTTTGAAAGTACCTCTGAATTAAGTATCACAGGTATTGTAAGGAATTGAACATAATTATGATATTAAAAATGTAATTTAATTTAAAGGATTCATGTTCAATCAAAACCCGTTCAAATTGAAACAATTAAACAAAATGACTCCGCAATATGGAAGCTACCCTCACAATTAGGACCTTAAAAACCGAAAAAAGGAAGCGATTCGATCTTCGTAGAAAAAAAGTTAAAAAAACGGGGTGAACGTCCTTGTGGGGAAGAAGAACATGTGTGTTCGAAATTCGAACTATCTATGGTAAAACGGATTAGACGTTTTACAATGCTGACTTTAAAGAAGACTTGAGTTGTCATTTCAAATAAAAACAGCAATGGATGCGGCACAAAAAGAAGTTTCTTAAAGGATAAAAGTATAACACGTCAACATTACACAATTATGAAAGACGGAATGTTTATTTAAATTATGTTATCTAGGAATCGGAAACTAATTTTGTAAATATTCAGGGTTAGTTGGGTTGTTGTTTACCTACAATAAGAAATGTTTATCTTTTAATTTTATTATTTTATTTCTTTTGCTATTAAAAATACGTAAATTTTTAGTTAATAGTTATACTAAGAGTCTGAGATAATCATTAAACAGTCAGTAATGTATATTTAATTAAACTTGTAAAGATTATTTTTGCCGAAACTTATAAAAACTTTTTCGTTTCTCATCTTTGTGTAGTTATTTTTTTTAAGATTATGCTTTGTAATCGGCCAGTTACGTTTTTAAGAAAATCGAGATAAGTGAAATCCTAATACGGAACGTATTTTCTTATATATTTTTTTAATGCCGTTATTACTACAATCAAGAAAGATAAGAGAAACCACTTAACGTCTGGAAAGAAAGTCTAGTCAAGTCATAATTTTTACACACAAGCCGCTTGCCTTGACTAAGTACTAGTGAGCAACTAAGTACCTATGGTTATTTATAATATGAATCTGTATTTATTTGTAAAAACCGAATCAGGATCCTTACAGAAGACTGTGATTAAGCCTGTAATAGATAGGCAGGCGAACAACAGACAAACAGGACGAGAGACTTTAATTTATTATTACTCAATTGGTAATTAGACGTGTTTACGTAAAAACAGGTTTTGGTTATAAGTAGATTTGTTCAGATATTTCAAAAGACTTACTTAAACACCTTTGAATAATGACACATAGAATGATAGTTCGGTACCTACCTATGGCGATTACAAAATTGAAGCAACCAAAACAATTTTGTGTGTAAACGTTTACCTACACACAGACACACGCACACCACTTTCAAATAGGGTTGCTCTTAATAGTAGTTTTCTTCAAAATCGGGAAAAAATCGATAAAATGCCGACCTACATCTAGATTGTCATGCGTTCGAAGCGGATTGCCATTAAAAAATACCGGCTCTCTATGTAGAGCCTTCTGTGGCTCCAATTTAGTTGCTTCAAATTTTGCGCGCGGATTACTTATCTTGTGTCATTAATCAAAGTAAGACACATAATTGAAAAACATCATGTAAACACTGCGTACACTCCACAAGTTATTTTAACTCAATCACAAATTTTGAAATGCTTTATTAAAACATAACAAATTCTTGTTATTATTAATGTCTGTCAAATAAAGTTGTCACCGCTAACTAAAGTTAGGTCAACGCATATACGCGATACACCGAGGTAGTTGTTAACGCGTTTTATCGCCTAACCAGAGCAATAAACACTCCGGTTTAGTCAATAACACTGTCTACTAACACTGCTTACTCCATTATGTTACTTATCAAACAAAATATTACTATTCGTAGGCAAAACTTGCTTACTTGAACTTAGATGATGTGTGGCAATAAATACATCCATTTACAATAATTTGCTTCAATTAGGTAATATCTTAGTTATCATGAAAAAATTACGACACTTTTCATTTATAGGTTGAACCCACCTATTCTAAAATATTTTAATGGGCATAGCATATTATAACATATTGTAATATGTAATACTAAAATGTAGCGAGTTGTAGCATTTAGGATATATGGACGTCTAATATATTATATATGACTCTATACATTTTTGCGTTTGCACGACTTTATAATTAATGTTATCCCTTAATTAGGCCTAGCTTATTTTAATAAATTTTGCATTGCTTTTCGAACGCATGGCAAGGTCAGTTCCTACCAGACCTAATAAACACTTATTCCCTTGCCATACGTTCGAAAAGCAATGCAAAATTAAAATAGGCTGTTTTCCCACTGCTGATTTAAGGGCTAAAACTCGCCAAGTTAGGTACGTTTTTTTTTGTTACGTATGTATATTTACTGTACATAGTGTAATTATTTCAATTGACTCTTGTATTTTTGTAATCGGAATATCAATTTGGAATTAAATGCATTCTAAATGCATTCCAGTTACAAAAATACTGCAGGAACATTCCTGTAGGATCCACGGTAACGAGGAACACATTCTAAATTCAAATCGCAGTTTTAAACGGAAGCGTGTCTAATAGCCGATGCGTACGCGTTTGGTTTTTGCAAGTGCACAGACGTCTGGCTATTTGCGTTCTGCGTTTTGTTGTTCCAAACTTATCACAATTCGCGTATTACGTAGCCGGTCAGAGTTAATGACGCGTCGCAAGATTAACATTTGTTATAATGAACTTTATTATGAGTTATGTAAGATTTAAATTGGAGTGCCAGTGAGTTACGCCAGAATAGCACCCCTTAGATTTATTTTGTCTACAAATTGTCTAATATTAATTGCGATCGTAGACAACGGTGATGTTGACACTAAATTTCTATCATCGCGCTTAATAAATTCCCGTGCAGTTCTGATAATTATGTTCGTTGCTTTTCTTTTAGATGTATGATGTGTTACATCTTCCGGTATCCTACAGCTATTAGAAAAAATGTACGACAAATTATATAATGAGAATATCGATAAATCATAGTAATAATTCATGCGAACACGTCGTCAAATCTAAACTACGCCCATCTCGAGTGCGACAAACACTAAAAGCGTGCCATAAATCAATTTTAGAGTAAATCAGCGTAACAGCTACACAAAGCGCATAACTTTGTACAAAACTGCAAGTTGGTAGACGCATAAATAACAACAATATTTCGTTGGGATGGAATAGTGTATATTAATAATTAACCTGCGTGTGTCGCGTATTTCATTTTAATTCGCGCGTTCGCGTATGCGCGCGCGCACCTGTCCCGCACTCTGTTACGCGAGCCGCATGCGTGCTAGGTTATTGTCATGCACTTCTTTAATATGCGTTTGACCGTAGGCTTCCTAGATCCACATCTGTCTTACTAAATATTCTCTTTTTTTTCTGGGATGAAGAGTTGGTAGGTTTAAGCCTCTTTAATCATGAAACAAAAAATACAAGCGGTATACTATCCTGACTAGAGCTACTTAATGACAGAAATCTAAATTATTAAAAAAAAAGGTAAAGCATTAGAAACTGAAATTAGTCCCGTAATTCATTAAGCATACGTAAACGAGACACCATGCGGTCTCATGAGACCGCTTGGATATTAATGGATAATAAAAAAATAACAAAAAAAATTTACATCATGAATAAAAAAGTAGGTACTGCTATACAAAGATCATTTTCTTGAAATAGGTAAGTATCTAATGACAATTAAACGCTTTATGTTAGTTAAGACCGTTTAATTAAAATAATGGAACTGATTCTGTTGTCGGGACCCACGATAATAGATTACGCGGAAAGTTAGACTATAAATCGGGGCATTTTTCCCAAACGCATAAAATCCGAACGCACTTATTGAATCGAAAAACAACAGAGTAAAATACATCTATCTCTTTTTACTCCAATATGCGTGTCCCGCTCGTCCGGCGCACGCGCCGCTATTGTGTCTGGCGAGACTCCGTGATCGTCGCCTATCTCGCTCGCCCCGTAGAGCGCCGTCTCGTTCCACCACATGTCAATGCAGTTTATTGTAGACGTTAATGGCTCTTAATACAAATGTAAATTTTCAGCGCGCGACGGCGTTGGTCGACTTTTTTTCTGTTCGATTTCTCTCTATGGTATTAAATTGTTGCAGAAATCGTAGCAAACCTTTATCGCGACTTGTTTTTTTATACTTACAACCTCTATTGTTTCATTTTATTATGGACTAGTTTTACAACTTTAGCTGGTCGGTTTCAGAATACTGATTTCATTAGCTAATGATTCTTTTAATTACAATAGACTCCGCGGATGGCGTGACATAACTAACAATAAACCTAAAGATTTATTTTAATGTTCGACAAACGAACGTGCTGAAATTATTAACGTTAAATATATAATTAATCCCTCAAACAAAGACCTGAGCCAACGCAAGTTAGACGAAAATAAAATAGCGAAGAGTGCAATACGCATCGAACGCACTGACGGGCAGACTTACCTATTATTCGCATATCAGGGCACTTTATTTATAAAACGCGTCCAGTTCTAATTGGCCCATCTTTATTAGCCCTTATTGTGGGCCGTTGAGGGCGCATCGCGGGTCTGGCTAGACTGGTCGGTGGTACAACGGTTTCTCAACCGAATACCGTTCGCAAAAGATCTCACACGGCTGCCAATTTTCAGAAAGACAGAGCTAAAATAATTGCTGCAAACGCGCCCTATTTCGAGCCGAGCACTACAGTTTAGATAGATTTAATTCTAGAACATTATTATTCAACCGGCCGTTATTCTCGGCAAATGGCAGGAAAGAGGGAAATCGGAAACGCTACTCTGTTCTATTCATATTTCAAAATTGCAGCACCATTCTATTCTAAATTCAAATTATTATTATTCCAAATTGTATAAATTTCAAATTTGGATTCTCAAATACGATTTTAATTGTTAAAGTATTAATGACAATGTACTTATTTATTTAGTTAGAAGGTGCCTTCTACAGGGCTGTCTGCTGACCCGCTATGCCAGGAAAGGCTATCGCTCATTAGAATATTACTAGGAACTTAATGTTTATTTAAACAGAGATGATTTTATTGAACGTCTACTTCGCACTTCGTCGTAAATCAACCGGTGATTTGCGATGGCGTGATTGACTCGTTTTAGCAAATACGTATTTGGTAATTAAATTGGATTAAGAAAGTGATGTAGACTTCTTTCTGTGTTAGTAAGAAATTGTAATGATTTAATAATACATTTTAATAAAAATTCATATTTTGTATAGAATTTGTATTCATGATCAGAATGGATATTATCTCTTTGCTTGAGCGACGTTAAGACGTCACTCGCCTGTTCCACTTCTTCGCCACACCACAGCTTCTAGACCTTCCAAATTCAGTCTGTGTATGTAAAAATACTCGTATGTGTATCGATCGATGATCATCGTCAGAAAAACTGAATGTGCCAGGTAGAGGTACTGTGTCCTAATTTGAAGGATAATAACCATATTTTTTTAAAGAAACCAAATATTTTTATTTATTAACATCTGAACGACTCGTACACTATACAATCAACAGGTTAACTAGTTAGAACTCATATAAATTTCAATAGCATACAAATAATAATGAACACTCAAATAGTACCCAAATAATAACGAATACTTATTAGTTTACTTCAATATCTTTATTTATTGGATGTGCTTGCTTTTGATAGCAAACGGACTGATGGCGATGGTGCATAATGGATTTGTTTGATTGAAGTTGGTAATGAATCCTAAAAGAACCAAGATTTGTACAAATCATCTTAATAGTCTGTTTTTGGTAAGTACATCTGTTTATTAACATACTATACAAGATACTGAATAACACAACATGTTACTAGCACTCAATCTGGCAACGAGCTTCATAAACTCATAACCGAGGCTCCATCAAAACGCAGTAAAGGAGCAAAATAATCGTCACATTTACATCAAACATAGATTGACTGTAAATCTGCAAGACGAAATTTGGCAGTACATTACTTGGCACTGCTACAATACGTTATACGGAATGCAATTTCTGTTTACTTGCATTCTTATGTCCCAATATGTCTCTCAATGTTATTAGGGATATTACGTATGCAATAACAGAAATAAGAGATGAGAACTCGAAACAGCGAATAATATCTACGAGGTTATGTATGAGTACTGTTTTTATTCTGAGTTACAAATTTAAAAAGTTAGTATTGTACGTCAGAAAACTTAGAAACAACACTCACATAAAGTGTAAAAATGTCAACCGTGAACGCTAATAAAGTATACACAAACGACGTACGTCATCACGAACTCGCATTCAACGTCGTATCTTTATGGAGTCCCGATCCCGACGCGACGAGAAACTATCCGCTCATATTTACAACAATAACCAGACGCCAACAATTACATTTGCACACAATATAACCACAGAAAAGAAAGCAAAATAATCACCTTTTCTAAATTCGAATACAAAGAGACTTCGAAATACGAAAAGGTAACGGCCAATCGTGCTAGAGCGTATGCCAAAATGCCAACGGGCGACACAAACAATTAGGAATGCGTTCTATTCCAAATTCAAATACGACGAGCAATTTGAATTTAGAATAACTTATGATTCTGCGTAACAATCGAATCAGGTTTTAGAATTTCAAAATCGGACCAATCGCGTGTGAGTGTGCAGTGATTTTAATTAAATTTATATTTAGGTGATAGAATTTGTTCGGCGGCGTATTTATACATTCGGCTAAATGTCACGGGAACAATGGAGTGGCGTGTCTATTTAAGATTGATGAGTAACAAAATAATCCCCGTTGTTGTCGGAAGGCGGAAAGTCACTTGCGTAACCGTAAGACTCGTATGAGAATGTCAGATTACGGTCCGGTATTATTTTCGGTAAACGATACGTATCTCTGTCTATTCGGAACCGACGTAGCGTCTAATAGTTGAAGCCGTGTGTTCTAATCTTGACTGGCAACGATTTCTCTCTAAGATCGTGGATCAACTTTTTTTTCTTAAGAATGCTAAATGAAAATCGTGATTGGGTTTGAGTCGCATTGCAAAACTCGAAATTCGCCGGCGCATTCATCAAAAATAAGAAAATAATTAATACCCGCTTCGGAACGAACGAAACATTTAGAACGGACATAACAATAAAACAATACGCCGTCCGCAAACCGAAACAAAACACAGAAAAATATGAATTCCGATCGGGACGGCCCACGGAAACAAAAGATGGTGGATTTAATGAAATGAAATAAAATATAAATTCCTTTTGCAAGCGAGAATTCTTACATTTTTAATTTGGTGCCGCGGAATGGAGCTAAAAACAGGCAAATTCCAGATTCATAAGAGCGAGGTGATTGAGCGCCGCTGCTCAGCGAAAAACGAATATTCATTTTTATTGAAAATCGATTCTGGTGAGGATTCGGCTGTGAATTTTTATCGGTGCTTACAGCTCCTAAACAAGTCGGTGCGTGAATTATTATGTTACAGCTTAACTACGGACGATTATTGGCGGTCATCCTTTCGGACTGACGGTAGAAGACTGGCGTGGTTTTAGCCCCCTCATCAGTCGCTCAAAATTTAATTTGGAATATTATTTTTCTTCATGAAAACCTAAAGAAGTTAAACAGTACACAAAATATAAGTCATCACTCAGAAAACAACAATGAGCGACGAACATTACGAACATTATCGGGGACCATCAATAGTTTATTTTATTTTATTTTATTGTATGCACAACCTTCCATCTAGCTATATCTTAAACCTGGCTAAAAACATCATTTATTACTTGCATTTTTTTTTCAAATACAAACTTGTACTTTTTTGTTAAAATCTAGAGAAGTTAGTGTAAGTAGACCTTAAAAGTTTAGATAGAATCTACATTCCTAACAAAAAAAATTGTGATACCAAACCTAATTCAACGTAAAAGGAATAATAAGAGGTTTAACATTTTGAAGAGGTTTAACATGAACTAATTTAACTTATCCGAAACAACGCCAGGCATCCCCAAACGGACGTAAACCAGACGCACAAAATATGTTCACATTGATCAATACGCGTTTGTTTTCCGACAGGAATATAGTTTATTTTCTCAACCGTTTATGAGTAAACGTATCCAATGAATAGGGCTTAATTGATACCGTAATTGAATTGTTGGATGAGTCTTCGAATGTGAGGCTGTAGTAGATACTATGTTGCTTAGAAAGATTTATTGGCAAATAATTGACTAGAAGTATTTTAATTAATTGTATTCTAACTAATTACGAACATTATGAGATTATGAAACGTAACATGTCAAAAAATGCTTGATTATGTCAATTCGTAAACTAAGTCGTTTGGAAAATTGTACATGTCGGTTAGAACCTATTTGAAAAATGTTGTCATAAAAGAACTCGATATCACAAAAGATTCCGAAATCAAATTTTAAAAAAGCCACGGTCACACCGCAGAACTTTTCGAACGTCAAATCGTTTTTGTGGGAATACGACTGACACAGAACGCAGAGCACGAGTATTTTAAAACATCAATCCGGGAACGCGAAGCAATAAAATCAATCATTTTGTACGTAACGACTTCGGTAGATATGAAATTTTTACATTTGCCTCGCGTTCGATGGTTTAACCGTTTCAGTTTTGGCTTAAAAATAGATGTTTTGAGTGCTCATACAGAGATAAGTTAGATGGATGCGCTTAAAACAGATGAATATACTTTTAAGGGGGGAGTAGGTACCTTATATTTCTTAATTACTTTCTAATCCCGTGTATTTTTAGTAAACTTTCAGGCACTTGTGTTTGACAGGAGATATACATAAATATCTGATTTTGGATTGTGATGATTGAATTTTTATTGCTAGATTTAATTTAAAACTTTAGCTGTGATAAAATCATGTTTGGTTTTAAAGTAGTTGATGTATGAAATACAATTCATCGACGTAATTGAGTTCGTCAAATTGGCCGTAACGTAAACATTCGCCATGACAGTTGTTATTGCTTCGTTGATGGCGGATTTGTGTAAACAAAACTTTATTCTTTTTGTAAACGATACGTTTTGATGATTGACGAACTTTAATCTAAGTGCGATCGTTTTGGGAACTGATTCATTGAGATGTCCATGGCACTTGGAAAGCTTTTTATTGAAAATAAACGTTTTAAATCTATATAGTTTCATAGTTTACCGCTGTATTTCGTGTAGCAGTAAATTTGTTTTAACTAATACATATTTGAAGTGAAATTATTTAAATAAAAATAACAGTGTGACTTTGAATGAGTATGATATTTTGATAACTTTTTAATTAAAAATAAATCAAACATTACTATTTCAAGTGTTTCGATCTAAATTGAATTTGACATTGACTGAGCGTTGTGTACAAGCTATAAAACTTTATTCGTTCACATTCCATTAGTATGAAGTATCTAGTAGGTCCGTGATTAATTGATACGGAGAAATCTCAAACCAGTAATTATGTTTTTCAACTTTTTGCTTTAGATTTTTTACAGTAAGACTCAAAAAAGCATACAAGGTTTGTTTTATGATTAATTTTGATACTTTTTCTGTACCTTTTTAATATTTGTTAGTTAAAAATGTTGCAATATTTCAAAATTAAATGTTCACTTCCCATTATAAACATCATATCTTATTTGATCCGAGATCTATCCGTTACTCGCCGCAGGCCACAGAAATAATTCAAAGAACGTGTAATTCTTATTAGAAATCACAACTAAATATGAACATTACGACCAAACGGTACGAATTAACGATAAGAGATCAATCTCAAATTATAAAATTTGAACTCACTTTACACAAACTGATTCCGAATTCAAATTAAATTTTTGTTACTTAAACATGCAAGTATTTTAACGCAAATCGGTTTCATGTGTTCAAAATTCAAATTCCGAAATCCTTTCGTGTCAACGTATAACTAGTAATAAAAGCCCATATTTAGTACAATGGCGGGCGTGGTTCTCGGGCTAGCGTCGAATAATTATCCTCCCCCCTCCGAAGCCCCCTCCTTTTAGCGCGTGCCTTCATTGAGCATTGTCTTCGAGATGTGACCCTTGACGCGGTAACGTACTCAAATGATGTTCAGCTAATTTATGTAGTCTTCCTCTGGCTTTCTCTATTGTATTTTAATATTAGTACCGGATAGTGTGCCTAAGTGGGGGTAGTGACGTTAGGAAATAGTTTGACAGTTCACCGTTTAAACTAAAGCATATTATATTGATGGCAAAGCTCAAAGCTGTAATTTAAGTAATCATAGCTGTTACTTTTGTTTGATTAAAGAAACATTAAGCCATACAATACTTTGAGTGAATTTCAGGGTTTCATTGCATAACTAGCTTGCAAATTAATATGTACGAGTATGAATTAGGTTAAACAGTCGCTCCACGTAATAGAGACACGCTAGTCTATCGTTACTAGCGCATATACATATATTCAGGATAAATAATTGTATGTGTTTATCGTAGAAGAATGTGATGACCTGCCACCGGCCACCCTCGGTGCCTAGCGAATACTGGCCAGCGCGTGCCGGGCTAGGGTTGCCAAATGTGACGTGAGCAAATGTCCTAATAAAACGGCTATTTAAAGTAACATAACATGACTGGAAAATTAAAATTTGTATATTTTTTAAAAATAAAATATTTATCGTTGACACGCCATTAATAGTTACCTCCTTACTGTTCTTTGCCCTGAAAGTTTCGTGTCGCAAAAGAAACATATTTTCAGAGTGAATTAGTCTAAAGCATTTTAGTAGTCTTATTAAAATAAATCTTAACATTTGTGATTATAAATAACTTAGGCATTGCTAAATCGTGATAAATAATCTGTTCAGACATTGCGTGGCGGCCCTAACCAGGCTCGACATACCTACACACACATCTTACATAACACCACACGCGATCAGAATATCAGAATCGCGATTTCTCTATCACCTTTCATACACAACACTGGCAGCACAATGCCTACAATTTATTGCCCACTAAAACGCGTCTAGACAAAAAATGCGCGCCCAATTTTAAATTTCGAACGTCACTGGATTCTTATCTCGTCATTCTAAATTCAAAATATGAGTGAAGCAATTGAAAAACGAAACGGACCAAGTTCGTATTACGAACGCGTTCCAAATTCGAGTATTCAAATATCGAAGCGAGATGGATTATGACGGGCGTTCGGGCGGGCACTGGAACACATCTTGATATGCCACAAATCATATTTTTTCTTTTTTCCTCTCCAATAGACGTAACTTTAATGCCAGCTACTCTATTATTCGATATTCAAATTGCATGTCAGTATCTCAACGTAAAGCTCTCTCCGTGGAAATTGTTATGCTTATTTTCACATACATACTTATAAGCTACATTAAAGCTTAATGTTTGTTAAGTTATTTAAAATAATATTGCTAAACACACATTTACTTAAATATTTTAGCTGATAATTAACTCGTAAAATAACGCGCATAAAAATATGATGTACTAAAACTTTAAATCCCATTAAAAACTCGACAGATGATTAAAAATATGTAACTCAATAGTCTTGACAGTCAAATATTTATAGCTCAACTCGTGTATTTTTTAAGACTTCCGACCGAAACATTCAATCAACCGAAAATTTGAATAAAATATTACTCAAACTTATAAAATCATAATCTCGGACGGAGCTAGTTTCGTTCGGCGGCGATATGATCCCATTGATCGATGGGTGACCACGCAGCGTGTGGATCCAACCAGACCATTATAAATCGACCCCGCTTCTGAATAAACACAAACACACAAACAGATCTGTAACGATTGGTCGTTATATTGTAAGTGTGTTGACCCCGAATGACTAGAGCCATGTTTTGAACTTAATTAAAAATGTATAAAGTATTTATTGCGTGTCAAGAAACGCCCACCGTGTTTCACAAACATTTTTAATTGTGGCCAATTGAAACTAATTGTCGGGAATCCGCGCCGACTTCTGACGAGAAGTGGTGATTTTTCGTGGCATTCGTCTAATTTCCTGCCAGTGTCATATTCATGACGCAACGTGTCAGTCTTACTCACAGACACAATAAAGGTTCTAATTTCGAATATTCCGCGTTCTATTTTCAATGAGAAATTTGAATAACCGAATGTAACCGCCCGGGAAGGAATGCCCCCAGTGTTTGTTCATTTGAAAATGGAACGTCTTGTTCTTATTATGAATAAGGATGCGCGAGAGCATGCGTCTGACGGTTTAGTAACTGATGCATTAATGCCTCGAATGATCTTTTTTTTGTTCGACCGGGAGATTGGTCATTACACATCTGAATATGTGCTGCTCACAAAAAGTCGGATCACGATTCGGTAAAAAGTCGAAACGAGTCTGATGTAAGTGGATAGCAAACGTGCTCTTTATGTTATTAGAATTTGAAGTTTCCGGATTGATTTGAAAGTTTTCGTAGATGCAAAGGCGATAGTAAATTGATTTGAGGCTTATTACGGCCCACAATGAGATCGCACTATAATAATTACGGCCATCACGTAACAGTTAATTTCTTGAACCGTGGCGAATCGTGAGGTCAAAACTAGATCTATAAATTTTTATTAATCATCTCATTTTTTTGAAGCAATAAATCTTCATAAAACATGTTTTCGAAACTTAATAAACTTGGTGAGTTGTAAAGCTTTCGTTACCTCTTGACTTTCAAATAACATAATAATATGTTTCTCCGCAATGTTCTGTTACATTGTAGTGTATTCGTATATATTCATAGCACTTATTTACGAAATCATTGTATCGTTTTATGTTAAATTAACTTCATGGCACTTGTTTACAAAATCGTAAAACGCTGACTAGATTATCTATGAATTATCTATTTTGCTCAAATCAGCTATTTGTTTTAAACTAAAAGTATACACCGTGAAATTTTAATCATCTTAGAAACTCCAACGGGATATTCTGCCTATAACCACGGCATATACGAAACAAACACAAACAAACTACATCGTTTGAAAACATCATTGAAATCGATACAACGAGCGGTCTCATAATTAAACTCCACAAACTGGTGAATTAACCCCAATTGAGGGAGCACTATTTAAATTGTCCAACTATTCAGCTTTCTGGAAGCGTGTGACACGTCACGTTAATCTATTCCACAGCTGAGCAACCGAGGACCGGCAAGGGTAAATCGGAACAAGATAAATGTTCCGTAGCGTTGATTTTAATTGTAATTTAATTTAAATAAATATTTGCATGTGTGACCCGGACAGAGCATGCCAAGTTTGTAAATTTAAACATCTATAACATGATACTTTTTTAAAAACTGAAAGCTAACGGTATACATTTCCAGTTAAAGATACACTGAACAAAAATTGGAAGCAAAGTGGACAGTGTGAATCGGAACAAGGTGAGTTATGTTCAAACTATAGTTTTGAAAGATTATTAATATCTAAAGCAATTTTATTGCAAAAGCGGCGCCATGAAGAACCAGCAAGCGTGAGCCGGAACAAGATGGTGATAGCATGCTGTAAAACTTCAAAAAATAGATTGAACGCATGTTTAGCTAACTTATTCGGCAAGCAGACACAAAATTTAAAAGCACATAAAGCTTGGCTATAAGTAACTGTAAATAAAGCTAATTTTGACATAAACAATATGTAATAAAGAGATCGTCAAGTGTCTAAAGAACAAAATAATTCACACAAATTCATTAGAACTGATTCAACCAAGTTTTTAGAAGTCTCCGCTTTAATTCTATGATTAAAAAAAGGTCGTAGCAAGCTTTCGTAGTCATATTAACTACGAAAATAAAACGTCTTTTTTCACTGTAGTAAAAAAATGCTAAAATGTATTCTGCCGATGGATCCCTAAAGCGATACGGTTATTATTGGTGTATTAAGTGGTGAACTAATAGCTCCTTACATTGTTAGTCAGGACAAAGTTACTCTCTTTTTCTTTTACTTCAGTAACAAAAAAATGGCTTTGTGTTGCCTGATATTTTTTGTACCATGCTAGTAAGTTGTCTTGTCGGTATCATTTCTCAGTATTTATTAAATTACCGTTTAATTACCTACCAAGAACAGCAATTTGTAAGATGTTTATTGAATTTGTCATTTTTTACAATTGAAATTAAGAATAAGAATACATATTTTTAACTTCATATAATTTTACTTATTTATGTAGAGCTAATGTCTTGCTAGCTATACATATTCATTCCACATATGGTTGAGACAAATGGACTTAATGCAACGAGGCATTCTATACCAGTCTACCCTTGATTGGGCTAATTAGCTATAAATATAAGTATGAGTTTCATTTTTACAGGTGAACTTTAATATCAATAAGTAAACTCAATAATAAAAAGTTTGATAGGGATTTCATTAATCTACAATGTATTTTTGACCCTTGATTTATGAATTCGAACAACAAATTTCCTGTTTTTTTAAATCATTCGTAACCTTAAAAGTTGACGACCGGAATATCAAGATGGACTTCCGACAGACAACAATTTTGCATCAAAATACCCGCTTTTGTGCCACGAGGCTATAAAATTATCATAAAACAGACACACAAGTAATAATCTCATATTTGAGCGAGTCCCGGCCGCCATCTTTAAAAACAATGAACGTTATTGTCTCTTCTTAATTCCATTTTTGAAAAAATAATCCACTTCGCATTTCATCGAGAGAGGCTCATTGATTGTTCTGTCATACACAAAAATGAGGCTTATGTGAGTTGGATTAAAGCTCAAAAGGGGTTAACAGACTCCAGCGCAGCTGTATTCTTTAATTTTTATTTGCTTAACTTATAAAGGATCTTATCTCAATGGGTAAAGAGTGGAAATTGCTTACTAATTGGTTTATGGGGATTTAATACGAGTGTGAGCGAGAGCGTTGAATAATGAAAAGAGATAGAGCTAATGCACGATTCTGCAATGTTTTTATGATAATTATGCGACGACAAAATTAAAACATATCGATATTGTATTAACAATAATATGATATTAATTTCTAAAATACAGTGCGATTACATCGTTATACTCTCAAAAAAGGTATTTTCATTCATAATGTTCTTGCCAAGACATTTTTTTAAATTTTTAAATTAACTAGTAATCATACTTTGAAGAAACACTAGGATATCGTCAACGTACATGAAAGGCAAATTTCACAGACTTTGTATGAGAGAAGACTAGTAGAACTAAAAATAATACAAACAGGTATAAATAATTGAATCAATATTCAAAAAACTAGTACAGCAATCGATTGTCGGTCTCGTTAGCTAGCGTTGGTAATGTCAAAAATAATTATATACATTGGTGATCTTAAACAATTTCGCAGTAAAATAAATTGCCTATTTACAATTTTAAATAAGACTTAATATACCCCTTACATGGTCTCTAGCTATCGGATTATGTGACAGACAGACTGACGATGATGGCGACCGAACCGGAAAACTATAGTTTGTTTTCGAGATGAAACGTTATTTCAATTAATAATGTCACTAGGATCTTATGTTGGAATAAATATCTTTATTAATAATGTATTCTTTTAGTCCGAGTTTATGATAGAGACATACTAATAGAAACGTTTTGTGTCAAAAAAGAGAACAATAAGTCCTGTTAACTGCGTAACTTACATTTTTCGACATTAATTATGAAACAAATGTATGAGACTTCTCATTGATTTTAGAGACATAACTTACATTAAGGATTTACAAGCACATGTGCTGAGATTTGTTACACATTCTTAAAAGCTTCCGATGGATTACTTAAATCTAACGTTGTAATAAAGTAGCCATTGAGTTAATATTAAAACAACGATGTAAACAGAAATATTTACACAAGTAGGTTATTCACATCCGCGAATCGTAAACAAGCTTTAGTTGTTAGAAAACACATTGTAAACACAGCTCAATTACGGAAACAATTTGTGATAAAAATGAAAATGGAACATTCCATGCCATTCAAAGAGGCCTTCGAAAATGGAATGCCGTTTTTAAATCCGACGCAAAACAATGAACAATTTAGAAAATGACCGCTTCAAAAATGGAACGTAGATTCGAAAATTGAAAAGTTCCAATTTTAATTTCAATGTTTGAGAATACCGCCGAAATCGCTTGTCGATTTATAGGGCTGTGTTTATTGTTATGCGAAAAATCGATTTATTCATAATTCGGTGGGTGATTCTGAAAATCAATTACACTTTATCGATGTGGCTTAAGCGTTTGAATGAATCACGTCATGTGACTCAATACCATTGTTCGCCACAATACTCGAGATTGCGTATGAGTAGTGGTTAAATTAGGAAATGTGTTTTTTATTGGTAAGGCATGTAGAATCACAATTGGGGTGTACTGACACACGGTATTCGGTTCCAGTTAATGTGAGACGATTTGAATATTGATATACATCTGTATTTATAATTTTCATTAAACATTTTAGGGACATTTAAATTGTATTCCTCGAATTTTAAGCAATATTTATGACGATCACGTAGGGCTTGCATTTCATGTTTTATTGTTTAATTTTATGACTTACCGACAAACATAACGCGCAACTGTTCATACTAAGGGAGCAATAATGTAAGTTAGTAAAAATAATGTAATATAGAATTTTATAAGGAAGGTTTGTTTTCAAGACACATTAATTGTTAACAGATTTTACCCACGTAATTAAATCGTAATGTACAAGGTATAGTAGTTATTTCTCATATGAAAAAAACAATATATGTTACATTGTTATTTAAGAATAGATCATTTGTAAATCAATAAAATTTAAAATCTATTGGATAAATGATTTTGAATTTGATTTCGTGTCTGTTCAAGTTTGAACAAATTACAAACCCAATACATTAACTCGATAAAATAACTCGATTTAAACGAATAACAATGATCATTTCCTCACATACAAACTGTTTAAACAACTTGGACGTTTCCCTGTTTTCTTAAAAACATATAAATATGATATTGTTTAACACGGCGGTCACGTCGCCTCTGCATTGTGACGTCACGTCCGTCGCCTGATAAGGGCCGTGTCCGGCAGGACCAGGGATGGCAACTTGAAAAAAAATGCTATGAATGCTTTCAACTATTTTGTGCCTAAGTAGTTGTCAAACTGTGTATTATCTATCAATCTTATTTAATTCAATTTATAATAATATTTATTTATTACAATTTTTTGTGCCAAATAAACTTTATTTATTTATTAAATATGAGTATCAACTGTACTTGTATTGGAATTGTAGTAGCTACAAAAAAAACTATTGCTGTTTTATGTTTACACTTTTTACCTCGTTTGTATTAAAATCCATACACCTACACGTGGATTACGTAGTGGGATGTGTTACTAATTTTATTACTTAAGTTTAGCAATAAGTTAACTATGTAAAGCATTTGTTTGTAATCCCTAAAAATTAAAAAAAAAAAAAAAACTTTTACAAGCTATTTTTTAGTTTAAATTAATTTAGTTGTAGGCTGATATTTGTCATTTTGAATATCATAGGAAAATTGGTGTAAACTGCATTTTTTTTACTAGAAAAGAGACAAATTGTATTTGATTGCAAAAAGAGGTATGTGTTGCATGGATATCCGTATAATGTACCTACAGTGTTTGTTAAAAAAGCAACAAGAAACCTTTATCTGAAATGTTTATAATGTAACGTATGCATCTATGCTTAAATTTCTATTGCGATGCACACTAAAGCGCATATGATATCATATGAAGCTAGATTTAATAATTTTATCTTTGACGATGTCCTCCGTAGGCGAGAGGCGTTGCATAGCGGACTTGGTGTCGCGCTCTCTGAGGTCCCGAGTTCGATTGCCGGTTGGTCTATGTAGAAAAATAACTTTTCTATATTGCCTCGGGTCTGGGTGTTGTTGGTGGTTTCTGAGTTTACAGCACAATTACTTTGGCTACTTACCATATTATGTACAGAGCAAATGTATGTAATTTTGGCCTATAAAATATAATTAAATCATCTACTTACAAGTTCGATGCAAAATATTCTCAGTAAACAACAGATTTATTGAAATTTTATTCATTTTATATATTTATCTACGTCTCAAAAAGTAAGAATTTATTTTTTAAATTAAATAATAAGATTGAGACCAGCACAATTGTTTGCCGTTAAAAACTGTTGAAACATTAATGCTGTTTTATTTCTTTTCGTCACCAAGTACACTTTAAACTTTTTTGTCGGTTGGCAACCCTAGCAAGGACCCGGACGAGTGAATGGTGACCGAATGAACGACGACCTTATCCGTTTGAGGACGAATTTTCCCGATATCAATCTCTTACTGTATGGAACTTGATAAGAATGGCGCGCTACCTTTTTTGTTAACCCACTGTAGAACAAGAGGGTCATGTTTTTGTGACGTACTTTTGACGCTGAAAATGTTTTTACACGGAAGATGAACTAAAAGCTACAAAGTAATGTTTAATTATTATCATAGTTACAAATTTTGAATTGTTTTCGTGTACCTACTGCTGTAACGACTCTATCTTTGTTAGATATTGAGTGTTACGTTTTTATTTCATAGTTGCAGTCGGATTTAAAGTTGAAAATCGGTTCAATGACCTTTAACTCTTTGGGTAGGTTGACCTGCTTTTGTCTGTACAATAGTTTTACATAATATATTTATTTACCAACTGCCCTTAATAGTCGCCGCAATGCGATACTGAGTCGTAATCTATCATAGTGTTTTCTTTGCACATATTCTTAATTAGTCTTTCATTTAATCTTTAAATGTGTTTTTAATGAAAACTGTATACTGTAACTTATAACATATTTATAATTAAAAAAAAAGATTGTTTTGAAAGTTTATTGTCATCTATTGACGACCTCCGTAGCCGAGAGGCGAGCATACCGGACTTGGTGTCGCTATCTCTGAGGTTCCGGGTTCGATTCTCGGTCGGTCAATGTAGGAAAATAACTTTTCTGTATTGTCTCGGGTCTGGGTGTTGTGGTACCGTCGTTGTTTCTGATTTCTGTAACACAAGTGCTTAAGCTACTTATCATAGAATCAGAGCAATATGTGATGTTGTCCAATATTTATTTTATTTATTTATTTTATCTATGCGATCTTACTTAATGTTGGCATAAAACTTTGGTAGGTAAGTTATCATGCACGCGGAATGGTTTTTGATTTTGGTGCGTTTCTATATTGAATTGAATTAAAAGACAAAGCGAGCAAAGCCGCGGGCAGCAGCTTTAAAAAAAAAAATCATTAAAAAAGAAAAATACGGAATTTCTCATTATTTTTACGATATTTTATCATGAAATATTACATTAATAAAGATGTTATATTAATTCAAACTAACATCAGGATTATGATAAAACGTCTGGGACAAATTTATTAATATTTATGACTTACTCATAAACATTTTTTGTATGGAGCGACTACAACATTATTCCATTTAGGCTGACACCTACAGTTTATCAATAAAATTATGCGCTGATAAATTAATTAAGGGCAACAAAAATACTGCCAGTTAAATTCGCTATACAATAACATTGTTAAAATTCTTTTGTCGAGAAAAAAAATGTGTTAAAATGTTACTAAATCATTGATTTATTGATATATCAATGTACTAAATTGTAATTTTAACTCAAAAACCACTAAAACATATAAGGCAGTTTGTTTCAATTTAGTGGTAGAATGATACTAAACAATAATATTTGTTTACTTATAAAAGATATCAACGATTACAACCACAAAAACAAAAATAAACTTTTAAAAAGTGTTTAAGAGCCATTTCACAAAATCGCGCCGTTTGTATGGAGCGCGCGCTTGTGCATTGAAAATTTAGGATTTAGGGTAAGTTGTGAAAGCGTTTTTGATCCTAATTACCTGATAGGATTTAAAAAAAAAATACATATTTCAAATGAATAAAGATCAAAGGTATTGTGCCACAAACTTTTAATTGTAAATATGCTCAATTTAAAACAAAAATCTTGAGTAAACTAGCGCAATTTTTCTAAATAATTCACAAATTGTTTCATTTTATTTCGCCTTATTGTGATAATAAATCTATATTGTACATTAAACGACAATAACATTATATGTGTCATTTTTGACGTATTTATTCAGCAATAATAATGAATGTAAATGAAAGATTTAGTTGCTTGAACTTGACATGGCAAATACTTTTCGTCAATCGAGGTGGCGGGTTTGATAATTTTATAAATAAAAAATAGTGCTATTTGCAAATGTGCTACATTAAACGTCTAAACCAAAGATTAGGCTTGCTTTTGCATGTATTTAACATTCTTAAAATCTTTTCTAAGGTCGCAAATTAGGCGCTGGAAATATTAGATTTTGCGCTAAAAATGTGAAATGGCTCTTAAACAGGAGCTAGGAGTCAATCATCGCACATGGCATCTATTAAAAAAAAAAACAAATGCGAGTCGGACTCGCCCACCGAGGGTTTCGTACAAATTTGTAGGTACATATTATAAATAGTTCAGGATTCTAATCTCGCAGTTAAATTTCAAATTAATTGCAACATTTTATTACAAATGTACAGTTTTCAGATAATTTGCTGTACTTGTACCTAGTTGTACTTAAATGTATGACACAATATTACTTGCCAAATTTCATAGTAGAAATAGGAAAGTACCCTATACGTTTTAATTCTCTTGAGAGTGTCGAAATATTAGGTCCTTAATGAAATTGCCGTTCAGTATCAAAAAAGGGAATCAACTTTTTTGAATAAAATTATTATTTAATCAATTGAAGTATGCGCCGTTATTATCGATACACTTCCGCCATTTCATGGGCAGACCATTGATCCCTTTCCACCAAACACTAACCAGAATCTTCATTTTGGTCAGTTTTCGCTTAGGGCAACGTTTTGCCGGTTCTCCAGGGTTAAGCCATTGTGATAATCGCTTCCGAATGTCGTACAGGATCCATTTCTCATCACAAGTCACGATACGGTTCAAAATCCCCTCATTATTGTGATGATTGAGCAAGAAACGCAGCAGGCGACGCGTGTTTGTTGGTTTGCTTCAGTCAATTCGTGCGGTACCCACTTTAAGAGTTTTTTTACTTTTCCGATTTGGCGCAAATGGATAAGTATCGTTTTGTCACTTACTCCGAAGGTTGCTGCTAATTCAATAGTGGTTTGAGATGGATCCGCTTCCACTATAGCCTTCAATTCTTCGTTATTCACTTGAGTATCAGGTCATCCACAAGGCTCATTTTGTAAATCGAAATTTCCAGAACGGAAACGTTGAAACCAAAAACACATCGTTCGTTCGTTAGCGGTGCCTGGTACCGTCGTTAATTCTTCGAGTCGTTTCTGCAGCACTGGTGCCACGGTGGAACTCGTATTCGTAAATACCGCGAATTTTCAATTTGTCCATAATTGTTGTTATAGCAATGTTGAAGCTCAAACAAATAATGTGAAAACAAATGAAATACGAATTTTATAACATTATTTTTCTGGCTTTATTTCGAAATCAATTTAAATTAGGAATTCCTAATCAAACGCAAGATATTTGATGTTAAAGTTGCCAGTATTGAGTATCTGCAATTTCATATGTAAGGACCTAATACAAGTTTTTTGCGGCATAAACGACCGTATCTTTTCTTACGTTAATTTAGAAATTAGATTATTTGACAGCTTCAAGGGACTATATACCTGAGTATATGGTTTTAATTTCAACTTGATACCTCTACGCGTTCCCCAGATAAAGGGTCCTGACAGACATACAGGCAGACAGACAGACGGACAACAAAGTGATCCTATAAGGGTTCCGTTTTTTCTTTTGAGGTACGAAACCCTAAAAAAACATAGGTAGTACAATCTAATGGGGAAGAACAGGCAAAACTAATCTCAGATGGCGTCAGAGTGTTTGGTCTTGTCAAATAATGTCCAACCAAATGTCAAGTTCTGGAATGGAGGTCACGTAGGTACCGATAAGCGCGTCGTAGGACGTCCACGTTCAAGGTGGACAGACGACCTAGTAAAGGTTGCAGGAGGCTGCTGGATGCGGGCCGCTTCCAACCGGCCAACCTGGAAGTCACTGGGGGAGGCCTATGTTCAGCAGTGGACGTCCTATGGCTGAAAAGATGATGATGATGATGAAATGTCAAAGTGTGTTTTTTTTCTATGTTATTATTATGACGCAAGTTGTAACCATGCTTGACAACTTATCAAAACTTTTATCGTAGTGATTATTTAATCAGCAGGAACAGTGTCAGAACCATTGTTCAAATAATCAATGCGGGTAAGAACAAACAGAATACAACATCTTTCAGGATAAATGTGCAGTGTGGTTCCATTGAGAACTTCCTCATTTTTAAAGTCGGTCGAAAAGGTTATCTTTCAACCGACTTCAGAAGACCTGCACGAGTCAGGACAATGCGAAACAAAATACCAGTTGCTAAGTACTGGTCTAAGTACAACTAGAATTGCCATTAACACAACAGAAGAAGAACAAGCATCAATCATCCGAGTCGTTATGACGTCAAGCACTCGCGAAATCCCTTTACGTCTCCAGCTTCACTCCTGGTGCTTTATGGCCATGCTGGCCGTCGGTCTTCTGCTCAGTGCCATAACTAGGGCGGTGGTAGTGCCTAGGAACAGGTCACAGACCCTGGAGGGGCGCGATATAACTAGACCAGACCATGCAGTGGCAGTGGGCGGGGCATATAGCACGTAGAACTGACGGCCGATAGGGCAGAAGGTTTTGAAATGGAGTCCACGAATCGGCAAGTGCAGCGTAGGACGTCCACCCACAAGGTGTACAAACGACCTGGTAAAGGTAGTAGGAAGCCGCTGGATGCAGGCCGCTTCCAATCGACCAATCTGAAAGTCACTGGTGGAGGCCTATATTCAGCAAAGGGCGTCCCTTGGCTGAAATGATTATGATGAGACCATGTTTTGGGTCAGGCATAGACGCTAGTTACAGAACTGCTTCTGCTTTCTCACTACTTTGACACATGCTGGTTCCCATCATTGGTCAGGAATCTTACTAATTTTTGAGATGATTACAGTATGGTCATAATAGCCTGTTTGAAGACTTTTGACTCTACCTACCAAGTCAAAGCCAGGTTATCATTACTATACCAGAAGAATAAGCATTATACCACTACTACAGTACGATATCAGAGTAAGTGAAGTACAGTAAAAAAAAAACTAAAGTGGCAGTGAATTTGCCGTAGAGTTGATAACCGAAGGGATGGACGTGTTCTTGAGTGGAGACTGCGATTTGGCAAGCACAGCGTAGGGCGCCCTCCGAAAAGGCAGTGATGATATATGCAGAGCTGCTGGGACTGGATGGTGAAGAAGAATGGGCTCAGTGGCGTGCTGCGTGGGAGACCTGTGTCTAGCAGTGGCCTGACGTAGACTGTTTACAATAATGATGAATGTGTCATGTTGTCTGTGCTATGTGTGTGATCTCCAATTGGAATTAAATGTTCTTCTTTTTCTTCTTCGGGTAAAACAAACAGCATTATTCTGACACCACCATCATAGTAGGACCTTTAGGGTTAAATTAAGTAGGTAAAAAGCGTTTTTGTAACAACTAACAATATTTTAACATGTGACATGCAACTTATGATACCAAAACTTTAAATAAGACCAGTATGGAAGCCCTAAAAATGTTCTTAAACAAATTAACGCTCTACGTTGACGATAATTAATAAATCATCAGTTTGGTAATTGCAATAGCCTCAAATATAAATGACTTTAAATCAAATGTAATTATTTTATTTTAGAATTGCTATTTGATACCTTTACACTACTAGCAGGGGCGTGCATCGGTTTCAGATGGGGGTAGGCTGTGAGTGAAAATTGAGTAAGTTTGCGTGAAACAGTAGGCGATCTCGCGGCAGCCTAACATTAGTTAAAGTGCACAGAAACGATCTAAGTTGCGCGCTTTAGTGAGGAATGAGTACAGGTAGACGACAAAATGGTTACAGAATATTTATTGTTTATTGTTGAATACGTAATTAATAATTATGGTTAGCTGTCGGTTTTTTATGAAGGTAGGCTCTGCATAATAGCCTATATGGAATGCACGCCCCTGCTACTAGGTATGACCACACATATAGTGGACACATTGGCATGGACAATATTTTTTAAAGCTGATATCTATTAAGTCTAATTATCATATTTTATATTAGTTAGATTTAAATAATCATTTCAGCTGTAGGACATCCACTGCTGAACGTAGGCCTTACCAAAGGGCTATCTCCGCCAATACTTGCCGCGCTTGGCAGTTGGGTTGGCGAGCGCAGGTTTTTATAATACTTTGCACGCAGACGCTGCTGCCCGTCTCGTGCTACAGGAATTAGTCGCCTCTTACGACACGCCTCCTGTTGGCGGTGGGGAAGTGCAAGTTCTTTACGGCACACGGCACTAATTTCAATAGTAAAATTATATAATCATTTAAGTTTATATAATGTGCAAACGGAATACTTGTCTTAACGAATTGATAAGAATAAAGACAACGGAAAATATATGAGGCAAACCTATGAAATAGTTGGGTTTCAAGTTGCTTAAAGATCTTGTTCAAAACCCAAACGTCCCCAACCTTTAATCCTTTGCAAGAATGGTCACCCATCCTTACTCTGACCTCTCTTAACATTGCTTAACTTAACAAACTCTTAAATCGAGTTGTTTTAATATTTTTCATCCCAAAAGGTAATAAATTAGTCATGTCAACCATACGTTTACTTTATCTCTCGCGGACATTATTTCTTTGAACGGTAACATTTATCGTTAATAAAGCCTTTCTGCAAGTCAACGTACACGCAGACATTCGCGTACATTCATCATACTAATATTTTATTACTGGAAATCCTAAATTTAACAAGTAAACCTCTTATTTATGCTCGTGGAAGGTAATTATTTAGTAAAAATTCAAGATAAGGACATTATGTTTATAAACATAACACTGAATATATGCTAGTACCTAAAGCCTGGAACAATTCTTATAAAAAAATATATTAAATAAGAAATCTAAGGTTCCTATTTAACAAAAATATAAAAATTACGTGAATTGTTGTATCCCCAAAGTTACTGTACTTGCTAGTAAACATTCAGTTCTTCCAAAATATAAATAGTAATTCTCAATTCAACCCTCAAATGCTCATGTATCAAAAAACTAAAACAACTATTCAAACATTGTTTTTCGGTAATTAAAAAAAGACATTTTACTTAAACTGACATTACACAAAACTAATATTCAATTCGTTCCTATAACTCTCTGACATATTGCGCGTCCGACGAATCGAATCCCGGACCTTTCAACCACCCGACCTCTGACCCACGTCTCTTTGTATTTCACCTTTGTTACGGTGTTGCGTTATTATAATTTGAAGACTTTTTTGTACAACTACATCTTAATTATATTTTCCCTTTGAAGTTACTCGAACAATACTGAAGTGACAGAACACTGGCATTACTAAACTTGTCATGAACACCAATTTTTTTACTATTATACGTATTTTTGGGATATTTGAAGTTTAAAAAAAATGATTTTGTTGGTTCTAAGTATTACATATGAATCACTATTTAAAAATACCAATTAACATACAAACATGGAAAAATAAGTAAAAATATTGCCGAGTTAACACAAAATTGTTTGTTTTCTATTTCAAAAATGACTAAAATTAAACAATTGAGCGCTCTATTTGTACAAATGTCTGAAAAATGATTTGTTTTGTTTAACATAGGTTATGTAAATGTTCAACAGTTATGTCCATTGTAAACAATACTTCATGGTAATATGGGCTACTATTTTCAAAACGCGTGCAATTGACAACTAAATATTATAAACAATACAAAACATTGAAATAGTACAGGAAAAGATAATTTGTAAATACAGAATTTTGTAAATACATTTTTTGGGAAGTTATTAAGTTACATATTAATAAACAGGCTTAGATATTGAATAATTATTGATAGGTGGTGATTAAAAAGGAAATAATGTACCTATCCTTAAAATACATTAGGTTTATCCTTTTTGATTATAAAACTATACGAAATTAAGTTATAGTGATAAAGGTTACTGATTTTAACCTCTAAAAGCTCGAACGTGAAGCATTTGTATCAATAAAATATTTGAATCTTATTGTAGTTATGAATTTGGAAATATCAAAATGTTTTTTGACGATAAATAACAATTATTCCATAAACCTTAATTATCAAATTGATATTAAAATCACTTAGTTTAATAATAAACTCTGTTCCAGTATAGTTTTATTTTTTTTATTAAACTAAATATTTATCATTAGTCAAAAATTTGTGGCAAAAAAGTAATTAAATGTCAACAAACATGCCTTTAAACAAAAAATACTAGTGCACAAAATTAAGAAAAAAAAAACTTACCTTATTCTAAACATCCAAACTTGAAAGAAAATTCAGTAAACTTCACGGCGGTCACTCACAGTGTCACTTGTGTTTTTCACCATAAATCCCAAGTCACTCAACACAACAAATCAACAACACAACATGAAAACACAGTTCTTGAACGAAAAATTGTCTTTTGTACTAAACTTCTATTTACAGTCAACCTGCAAAAGTTAGTTGGTAGCTCGCAAAAGTTTTTGGACGCGGAAAAACTCGACGCGTTCAAGAAAAATAAAAATGATCCGAAACACGAAAAATGCAGCCGCGCGCGCCACACACACGCGACTGAAAAAATTGCTACATCTGCGTAAGACTCGGAAACTAAATCAAAATACTCGCTAGGAGAGGGACGAGTCAGCGGAGGCCCCACCCTTCCCCCACCACGGGCCAATACGCAAAAACATTCATAAAAACTACGCTCGACTCCTCGCGAAATTATCAATTGTTTATATCACGACAAAAATGTAAACCAAAACGCGTTCATCTCGACAAAGCCCTAGATTAAGCAAAACATTAAACAATTAAAGAGTCACACAATAGAATTCCGACAATGTCGAAATATTTAAAACAATACACGGTTTAAAATGTACGAATGATAATAATAAACACTAGCCGTTTGTGTTATCGAAAATGAATCGATGAGCGGTTCGGGTGGTTTGATTTTTTTTTTTGTGAACGGTCAAGGTTTTTCGGCATCGAGTTTTCCCGCGCTCCTGTAATTTTGTGGAATGCGTACACTCGTGGAGAGTACCGCTCGCCGCAGCCACCCGGCTACGAATACGGACGCGGTCGCGAGAGACGCGATCGCTCGCTTTTTTCCGCCAAAAAACTTGGTAAGAAAGGGTCCTTTTTAGGGTTAACTGTAAGACACGTATAGTATTTTTTATTACGCACCGCGATTTGACGATTGAACTGGGGCTTACCTTCGTTTATGTTTGTTATTTGCCGTATAATTTGAGTTAAAGTTTGGTGTAACTCAAACATTTTTAATAGTTTAGTAATAGTATAATGAAGAACAGTTTTATTTACTTAAATTTTAATTAATAACATAATTTAGATGTTTACCCACTTAAAAGTCTTACACTTTTTTATGTTAATTGTATTTTTTTTATTTTATGAAAGACTTTTTACTTCGTATGAAGTCTCTAACACTTTACACACTTTGATGCTTCCAATTTAGTTACTTATTAAGATAGGTTTTTTTTATTTTAGTTTTAATTATTTATAAATCATACTAAAACAACATGTCATACCACTTCTTTTTGTTGCACCATTGATTCTGCCACTTAGTATTTGCTTATTGAGTATGACTCATAATATTCCCAGAAACATTGCTTCTAAGATTTGCATCTTTATCGTATGTTGCAATACTTTTATTTTTAACTACAAACGCTTTGTACTAAATGATAATTTAGTTTTTAGATACTCCAATACTTTTTATTAGGGTATTTTTTAACGATATTTTTACGATAATCGTCGTAAAGTTTTGCAGCAACTGATTAATGTTGCTATAGCTACATTGCAATCAAACTAAACTGTTTTTTAAATAAACTGCAAAACAATCATTGTGTTTAGTTCGTTGAATTTGAATTGTAACCATAACACGACCGCCGCTGTTTATCAAAGCTAACAATTTTGATGGCAGCAACTAAACTAAAAGACTTGTCACATTTTCTAGGGTTAAAAGTCCGTCCGTACCTTAAAAGAAGGTAATAAGAAACCCTTATAAGATGAATTCTTTACCCGTCTCTCTGTCTAGACCTTTTTATAAGGAACACGTGGGGGTATCAAATTGAAATTTACAATAAATACTAAGGTCTGCAATCACTTGAAGCTGTGAAAAAATCAAACTTCTTAAGTCATTTAATCAAAAGATACAGCTAAGTATTCTTGATATTCGCAAGGGAATCAAAATCTACAGGGTGTCTGTTGACTTATAATCATGTAATTTGGCAAGAAGCAATGTCTTATAGCAAAAGTAAAGGAAAAAGACCGAAAACCGTAAATTTGTATTTACATCTTTTTTTATTTGAATTGTAAAAGCGGTAAAAATCTTCGAGGCTAATATAATATTTACAAGTTTGTACGGAACTTTAAATTAAATTCAAGCATTCTTGTCTTTAAAAAAAATCTTGAAACGTATGTCATTTTAATTAAAATTCATGTTAAATGAATAATGTTGATCAATGTTGATTACAAATTTTAAAAGGAAGGTTCTTAGCCAGTTAAAATATGAATTAATATGCATGTATTACAAAGTAAAAAAGCATGTAGATACTTATTAGATGACACTAGGCTAGTTTCCTGGGTCAAAAAAAGATTATTCTAATTAGTGCGTCAGTTAATTTATCAAAAAATATTGGACCCATATTTTGTCTTTTGTCAATCAAACAAAAAATGACGAAGATAAAGCGCATCAAAATGAGCACGTGACGTCACGCCTTGCTAAAAAGCGTCACAAGGCGTGACGTTACGCGGAACTTTAACGGGCTATATCTTCATCATTTTTCCTTTGATTGAGAAAAGAAAAAATACGTGTCCAATATTTTCTGTTAATTCAACTGACGGACTAATTAGATTTTTTTAGGAAACTAGCCCATTCACAATCGAACTAGGAATAAAACTGTATCTCGAATAGATGGAAAACATCATGAGAATAACACATTTTAGTAGTTATAACAATAATTTTAGTAAGTATAAAAAAAAGTTTTATACAAATTCAATCGGGTGTTAGTTGTGTATGGAAAGACGATAAATTTTCATTCAAATTTGCAAAAGTCATAGTTGTTTACCATAATATCAGAATATGTGCCGTGTGGGGACGGTCGTAAAGAATACGCTTCTCCACCACCAATAGGAGGCGTGTCGTAAGAGGCGACTAATTCCTGTAGCACGAGACGGATAGCTGCGTCTTCGTGCGAAATCTTATAAGAAACTGCCCTCGCCAACCCGCCTGCCAAGCGTGGTCAGTATTGGCAATCCCCCCCGATGATAAGTCATTGGGGGAGGCCTTTGTTCAGCAGTGGACGTTTTATGGCTGAAATGATGATGATGATGATGATAGAATATTGTGTTAACGAGATTCTCCGTTATTTACGGCACAACCTGTATGATTGATCTAACTTAATACATATTTTTACAAATATTATTTTTAAATAGCTTTATTGAAAGACGCCATGATTGTTACTATGTTTATAAAAAAAAAAAAAAAAATATGTGGTAACAAGATTATCTATCCTTGATTTATGGCAACATCTGTACATCTCGATTTTAAAAAAAATATCCTCATTTCATTTGCCTGCCCTGTTCCCAGGTCATCTGGGGTCGGCGCAGTATGTCTTTCTCTTCCATGCAATCCGGTCACTCGTCATTGAGTCATTCACTCGCTTCTCAGTCATTCTCTCCTCACACAATCCATCCATCTCTTCTTAGGTCGTCCTCTACTTCTCCACCCATCCATACTCATATCCATCACTCTTCTTGTTACGTGCTCCTCTTCCCTTCTCATCACATGTCCATACCAAGACAACCGTCACATGTCATCACATGTCCTTTCATCTTTCTTCTTTCATGTAGAAAAAAATAATCTGAAAATTGTAATTAAATAACGTGCACTGATCAAAATAAAATACCTAATATAGAATATACTAAAATTACGCTGTTTTTTTACACAATCAGATATTTTATTAATAGGAAAGATCATATAAATCTGGCTGTGACCACTGTTCAAAAATGATGATGATGATGATGATGCAAATTTTTTCGTTACGATGTCAGTCTGTGTTTATTATTTGACACGATGAATCATTGTGATTCTCAAACGCAACCGCTGAGAATCCACTGACGTGCGGTGCCAAGCTACGTCACGGCTATAAATCAGCTGTACTTCTAAAATAAATAAATTGTTTCTACAATCACACCAATGATCTAGCCCCAAACTAAGCAAAACTTGTACTATGGCGACTAGATAACGGATAAACATACTTAAATACTTTTATAAACATCCATGACTTAGGTACAAATGCTCGTGCTCGTCACAAAAACATTTGCCCGTTGCGGGTTTCGAACTCGCAACCGCTGGCTTTGTAATCCGGAGCGCGAATCACTACACCAGACGGTCGTCAAACTAGCTCTTAGTAGATGATTGGTTTATTGAAGGACCTTTAGAAGACTCCTGGTATGAGTGATTGGTCTGAAATTGCAATAATCCTTATTTTCAGAGTTCCATGGTGCGGCGTTATTACAAAAACTGTCAACATGTCAAACTTGTTTGCTAAATCCCCTATTTATCTGGCGTTTAATAAATCAGTTCTTAGCCAGAGACGATCAAAATAATCGACCCTGTTCTTAGCACAGAACAAATGACACGCTACGCTCCGCTGGTTCTTAGTACCATAAAAACAGATTTAATAATGATAGGATCCATATTCTGTATTCTGCTTAGAGTATCAATTTATAATAAATATCGAGGATGCCTAATAAATAAATAAATATTGGACAACACATACATTGCTCTGAAGTAAGTGTGTGTAGTAAGTAGCCAAAGCACTTGTGTTACAGAAATCAGAAACAATGGCGGTACCACAACACTCAGACCCGAGACAATATAGAAAAGTTGTTTTTCTACATTGAACGACCGGGAATCGAACCCGGGACCTCAGAGATAGCGACACCACGTCCGGCATGTTCGCCTCTCGGTTACGGAGGTAATCTCATGGCTTCATTACCATAGCAGCCTATTACAGTCCGCTGGTAAGCTTCACGCAAAGAGCACGATCTTCCGCTTTTTTATTTAGTTTAACATAAACTGCTGTTAAATTATTCTTCAAGTGCTTGAACGAAAGAGGTGGCACGACGATTTCAACTCAGCTGGACAGCGTTTGAGAAACTACGTGAAATCTTCCATCAAGATATTCCCCAGTGCCTGAAGACTAAAGTCTTCTAGCAGTGCGTGTTGCCAGTGATGACTTACGGCACTGAGACGTGGTCCTAGACTGTTGGCCTCTTCAACAAGTGTATAGTCACCTAGTGTGCTATGGAGAGAGCAATGCTTTTTTTGTAAATTAAATTAAGCTTTATTTCGACCAAATAGACCATTGCATAGTGTGTGCTAGTAGCAGATCATTCCTAACCTAAAGTTAGTAGTATAATTGACATAAAACATTTGTCAGGTTGTCATTACGCGAATCATCCAGCAATGATACAGGTACTGACATTCAAACCTCGCAGCAAAAATGTTCAGGAGTCTGCTGGCGCTGATTAAGATTCGAAATGAGGATATCTTTAAAAGAATCAAAGTCACCGACATAAGGTCAAAGTTCAATTAATGAATTCATGAGTACAATTAGGTAGGTAACAAATACTTCATGAAGCTCATCTGGGCATGGCAAACCTAAAAACTAAATAGCATAGCTCTTCTATAGATTTATACTATAATTTAGTCATCCACATTTGTTTTGCGACAACAGATTAAAAATACTTTTTCTATGTAGCAAAGCGATCGATGTTACCTAACAGCTTGTCTATGATATTTTGAGTTTTCGTAATTGTACATCATTATGTAGGCAGGCTATTTGATTTAAAAAAAAAACGACTTCAAAAAACTAAAACGTTAAAAAAATCTTAACACTTAAGTACCTAATCAGTTACTTTTGGAGTCGGTGCAAACGAAAACATAGAATCTCTCATCGACTGGTGGTTTTTTTTATTTTTATAAGATTAACTTATTTCATCTATTTTAGTGATAAATCCTAATCAAAACAAATCGAGTGCAAACATAATTTAATTGCTGAACATCGATTTCATTTCCTATTTTTCCACCCTTAGGGGTGAATGTTTTTCAGCAAATTTTTATTATAGTATTTTTGAAGTATAAGCTATTCATAAAAAAAAGAATCAGCAAATTCGGTTCACATTTGGCAAAGACATTAGGTAAAATAGATACTAAAATCAGTTGGGGTGGTACGGAGTTCATGCAATGTTTGATGATTTTCTTATAGATCCCATCATCAGAATTTAACCAAATTTATATAGGACCATTCTGAAAATATTACCTTTCAAACAAAAAAATAATTTTGAAATCGGTTAACGTAGCAACGAATGATCCGACCGAATTCCGACGAATTGAGAACCTCCTCCATTTTTGGGAGTCGGTTGAAAAAAAAAGATTTACTATTTACAAATGTTTTTGTTGATTCCTATCGCAATCATAAAATAAGTATTACCTACCACGTCGCAGAAAAATGTATTGACAAAATTATCAAAGTAACGTTAACAGTACATCGGAAAAACAATAGTTGTAGAAACAAGGATCCGAAGTAAGATGTTCGATGTTCAGATACGTCGAACAAAAAAACCTTAGCAGAAACAAGCCATCGCACTATGAAAGCTTCGGTATAAGGTTGTCGATGTATCAATTTTCGAAGAAAGATGTTTCGAACACACGTACGGAACCTCAAGTACAGGGTACAAAGGTATACGTCTACTGTAAAACCAAAACCAAATTTATTTCTGCAAATATGCCTAAATTGAGCAGATTTACACAACCCAATTTTTTTTTACCCTACCACTGCTTCGGGACAATTGTGGGCTACCGCCGAGAAGAAGCAGCGAGAGAAACTCGGTCACTATTGTCAGCCTCTTTTTAAATACTTAGTATGTTTACAATTTTCATTACAAAATAAAATGTACCAGTCCGAGCAGAGTCGTATTTAATTCCATAAATTTTTATCAGTCATTTACAGTGTAGTAAACTTTTTTCAATAAAACCATCTTGACATGTGATTTAAATTTATGTATAGGTAGTTCAACAAAAGACTGCAGCAATTTATTAAAAAAGCGAATACATTTTCCCATGAACAAATTACCTACTTTATGCAGTCTGAAATTTGGAACGGCAAGTTTGTCTTTATTCGGGGGCGATGGATGCAAACATTATAAACTAATTTCTCCTCACATGACTCATTATCTAAATGTTACAGTTAAAATTCCCTGTCTCATTGTGCTGCCAAACTATGCGGTGATAAATCCGTATGATTTCTGTATCCTAGCTAACTAAAGTTCGATTCCTAACGCGAAAATGTCACCGGTTATTTTTGAACTGCATTATGTCTAGTGCGTCTGTCAACGCGAACGCGCATTTGTTATGTTGGGGCCAATAAGCTGGGCGATGTTGGTGATAGACGCAAATGTTTGTCGGTATGATCTCTTGAAATAGTTAAAGCCTTTCTGCATTCTCTAAGGCTTACCTACCAAAAAACCGGACAGTCCGAGAGGATCCCGCGTAGAATGGGTTCATTCTTATTTTTCATATAGGTACTTCTGAAAGGTTTTCCTGAAATTTTATACCTAAATACCTTGATTCTGTCTTTTTTGAATTAGTGAGTTTAGATATAAGGTAAAAAATATGTAATTTTCCTCAATTTTATTATATTGCTTTTAAACTATTTATCCTTGCTTGTCCGTATTTGAGTCACAGAAATGTATATGTGTGCACCAAATTAACTAAATCGGTCTAATACGAGTAGATTCGTAGCATAATAGCTATGACGGACGGAAAGTAAGCATCCTGTAGGTGTTCCGGTTTTTCATTAGAACTTTCATCATCATTATCATCATTTCAGCCATAGGACGTCCACTGCTGAACATAGGCCTCCCCCAGTGACATTCAAATTGTCTGGTTGAAAGCGGCCTGCATCCAGCGGCGTCCTGCAACCTTTACCAAATCGCCTGTCAACCTTGTAGGTTGACGTCCTACGCTGCGCTTGGCCGTACGTGGCCTCCATTCTAGAAACATTCTGCCCCATCGGCCGTTAGTTCTACGTGCTGTGCCCTACCCACTGACACTTCAGCTTGCTAATCCGTTGGACTATGTCAGTGACTTTTCGATTAAGACGTTCGGAACCCTAAAATGTGGACAAGAGCTAGCCGGACTTGCGCGTTGAGGATTCCGTACTGTTCGGGAAACTAAACTCGAGCTAGACTCACAGACCATTTTTATTATTTGTTTAATTTTTCTTTAGAGTCTTCACTGTAATTAAATTAGGATTGATGCTTGTATAGATTTATCGTTTTTAAGATAAATCAAATGCTTTGTAAACCCTTAATTTATATTTTGTTGAAACCAGCTAATGAGGTAATTAAAAAACTACAACCCTTCATAGTTAGGACGGACGGACAGACAGTGTACGCTAAAAGTGGCTACTTAGATGACCTTAGTCTCAGCTTCTTAGCCTTACGTGGTGGTAGATACGTTTAGGAAAACAGAAACGAAAACAAAAAATCACGTGAGGAAATGACACAGATGTGCTGCAAATGTGTTGCATAGTTTTAGCAAATCATAGAGCGGACATGACTTGCCATCTTCTTTAAGGTGGCAGATTCACGCAAAGCATTTTTCCCGCCGCCAACCCGCCTGCCAAGCGTGGCGAGTAATGATCCAATGACCCAATGATGACCAGTCATTGGGGGAGGCCTTTGTTCAGCAGTGGACCTCCTATGGCTAAAATGATGATGATGATGATTTTTCCCGCGATATAAAAGGTAGGTAGATACTCTTTATTGCACACCACGTAAAAGAAATAAAGTACTGAAAACAAACATTTTAGAATCGACATTTCAGGAAGTCTTAACGCTAGAAGCCATGTTGGTAGATTGAGCCAGTTAGTTGAAGATACTCTCGCAAGACCGTATGTGGGAATGGTTGTAAAGAATTCATTTCCCCACCGCCAACAGGAGGCGTGTCGTAAGAGGCGACTAGTTCCTAGCACGAAACGGGCAGCAGGGTCTACGTGCGAAATATTATAAAAAACTGCACCTGCCAACCCGCCTGCCAAGCGTGGTGAACTGGCGAGTATAGGCAATCCCCCCTTTTCGGAGAGGCCTATGTTCAGCAGTGGACGTCCTATGGCTGAAATGATGATGATGATGACTCTCGCAAGATCGCCAGGAAGAAGCATGTTGGTCGCTGAAATTAGTGAGTGCCTCGACTTACCGGATTAACCCCCGAAAATGGACAGGAATAACTCTAAATGCAATGCAGCCGTATTATTTCTAATGAGGCTTTTTGTACATTGACCTGACCGGGACTTGAACCCGGGACCTCAGGTGGCCATTTCCCTTTACCATAGGTATTGAACTCTAAAAAAATACATCACAAATATTGGCTGTAACATTGGCGCTGTAACACCAACATTAGTTTACCAACAGTCGGCCAACATTTGCGCTAAACAGTGGGCGGCGCCCAGTGCGCGCGTTTATAATAATTTATAATTAACGTACAATCCTACATTTTGCGCGTTTTGGTTGGCTGGACGGGACGCAAAATATCTGAAGTTTGAATTTGTTTGAGCCATTACTCTTTGATAATTGGTGTGGTACACGCTAGAGATGTAGAGACGGTTTTTATTTTATGATTTGTATTTTCATGTATTACTGTTACAAAGATAAAGAATGAATAATACTTAAATGCACGTTCTAAAGTTTTTAAAACCAACTTTCTAACCTAACCCTCCAATTCCTCCGGGATGCCAATTTGATTTGACTTTCACCAACAGTGATTTTTACGTACCTATTAAAGATTATAATAGTAAAACTTGAATGAACTTATTTAAAAATACAGCTTGATTAAGTAGAAGAAAACATAAAATATTTTTTTACGTTTTTTTTTTCCTAAAATTATTAACAGACTAGCTATTGCCCGCGACTTCGTTCGCGGGGTCTTTAGTTTATTCTTAAAGGATTTTCTGCGCAACTTCCTCATTTTTTTTTAAAAGAACCTTCTGACAATAATTAACACTACAAAAAAGAATTAGCGTTTTTCCATCTGTTCATGCATGTTGCGATAACCAAGGGAAATAGATATTTATTATTTTATATATTGATTTATGCTGAATCGAGACTTGAGAACAATGTGCAAGTAGGTAGACCTGCGTGTGTAATCTGCAAATCACTTAATCCTGAATTGTTTCATGTAGTAACTAGTTACTTTTTATTTGTCAACGGGTCAGACAAAAGACCGATATTTTGTGACTACCTACAGGTTTTTATAAATAAAATTTCTTAATTAAAACTTTCGTCTAAAACCAATTGAAACTAAAACCTACACGCAATGTTTTTTTATTTAACCACCCACTTACCAGCATTGCTTCACACCGATGCTGGAACCGTAGTTCCAAATTCAAATTTACATCATTCCGAATTTTTCGCACAAAGAGTTTAAACGCGAGTTCAAGTCGCGCAGGCGCGTCCTCACGTACGTATAATAACACGCGCATGTGTGCAGTGATACTATCCACACATGACTTGTTGTCCGTGTTCGCGATAAATCATACCAATGTATTTGTGATCGGACTGTGTAGGGGTGGGCGGTATCGGTTGAAGCGTCGATAGTTTGAGATATCGACAGTTTGATGCAACTGTCATTGGCCGAGTGTTTCTTCTTGAGATTATTAAAGCTGTTCTATTCGTAAGATACTGCTACAGTAGCTGTTCATTTAAAAGTACTCGTAGAGTCTATTGAGTAACTGACTGAGTTGACTTTCCATTTCAAGTCAATTGATTCAAATTCAAACTGTTTATTGCACACAACAATTTATAATCATTAGAACTTTGAAGAATAATCGTCTTGTCTCATGTTTGTTTCATCTATTTCTTAAATCATGTGTACTATGGTATTATAAAGCTCTATTAATATTGCTAACATTCATTGACATTATTAATTCGATTTAAATCTAATTCTAGTCTGCTGGCTTAGTTCACAATTAAAATCTAAGTCTAATGCATCGTTTAACACTTAATGATTAGTAACGTGAAATTGTTGCGAAAAATTATCGATATTTTAGGTGGACCTACATCACTAGCTACAATCGTGTGTCCATATACAGATGCTCGCATCTTAGTGTGCATCGAGCTGCATTTCTTTCTTGTATTGTAATTTATTGGGCTGTAACGAAGTTAATTATTGAGATTTTTGTATTAAACGTTGGAAATTATTTTTAGCCTTGCACATATGAGGCGCTGTACGCTTTTTACCAAGAAACGGTCGCGGTTTCGACTCGTATCGATGTGATATTAATACAATAAGTTTTCTGGCCGATGCGCTCGATTTTGTTTGTCGATACTTTTTTTTCTCATCACTCCTGTGTTTGCTCATGTTTCCCATAGCTGTTTCAGGAATTATGTTCTTTTATTTTTTAATATTAAATTGCTAACATATTTGAGAGTATTTTGTATTACAAAAAACACAACATCTTGTCCCATCTTTTTTTTTCCAAGAATGCAAAGTTTACGGAACAGGTTTACTGACTCAAGAGCGAAACAAAACAGATCTTAATACTTTTAAATATGAAAAAAAAACAACTAAATTAAATAAAAAATCAAAAATAAACAAAATCATCTTCTCACAGAACAGTTTTATTTGAAAAATCAAATATCATCAATAAAATATAAAAAAAAACGATCAGATCGAATTTCAAAATTGCGTAGGGTTAAACGTAGTTCACAGTGTCAGGACCTCATCAGTGAATGGGGTCACGTATTTTTTTCTTTTTTGCCAAAAAATTGACAATAGAACCACTTCCAAAATGATCTACTTTTTGTGCCCACCGCGCGTAAACAGATAACTCAGGAAATCTCAAAAATGGGGTGAATCGTGAGAAACTGTTTTCTTAGGGTGAGACTGAGACCAATTCGAATAATTTAAAATAATACCAAGGTTAATCTACATTAATACCTTTTGAACTTTTGTCGCAGAGATTTATAGTGTTCTTAAGAATTTACAATTTAAATTATGCGTTTACTTCAGTGTAAGAACCTGTACTAAAAATTGTTACAACCAGCCGTGAAATCATTTGCATTTTATAAATCATGGTGATGGCATAAACTGACGCTAATTTACTTATAATTAATTTAAATCATGCTAATTAACACCGAGTTAAGATGCTTTACTCTAGAGACGCCTCAGTGATAATTATAATAAAGCAAACATTAATGCTAATAATTTTTATGTTGCTTATTTTTACTAGTAATAAAAAATAAAAAAACCTGCGCAAGAATGAACTATTTTTTAATACAAGCAAAAGTTACACCAAAAAGTGTAAGTGAATAGTCGTTAAATTCAAAATTGCGTTTCAATAAAAATATCACCTTGCTATTGTCAATAAAATCTTCAATATTTCATAAAAAATACTTTAATTTTCAATCACCTTTAACCCTTCGCGGCCCAGCTCCTCCACAACAATAAGACGCGGGTCCAATTGACCCGAGGTCACACCGGTATCATGTTACTAAGATACGCATATTTCTGGAATTCGCAACCGCATTCAATAGTGACATTTTTGTCGAAATAGACCAAAGAAATGACCCCAATACGTTGAATAGCTTGACTTATGACCTCGGCGACCTTTTATGTTTTTTGCCCAAGATGGTCAAAAAGGGGCATCTTGCCCACAAACGCGGACAATGGCTTCTGATTGCGCGGGCACAATAAAAAAATGGACAATGTCGAAATAGTGCTATGAAAAAATCAATAGTGGAACTTTTTGCTTATAGAAACTAATCGTGCATCATAATAAGCTTATTTGCTTTCTGTATTGATAGATTGTGACAATTTGATTGACATGCGTTTTGGTGCTCAAGCGTGGACAAATATGGAACAATTATATCTCAAAAGTATGTGACTATCTTTAATCCCGCGATACGTAGGTTTCCTTATTTCTTTTTATTACGCTATCAAATATCATAAAATATTTCCCATAAAAAATGATATTGCTATTCACCAGAAACCGTTATTAAATCCATCTTAAAAATCTCCTACAACAGTTGGATTTCTATAAAAATCTCAAATTACTACAAACAGTTATAAATCAAACGGCGAAAAATTTAATAAAAAAAGTATCTCACGCGTCTACCATCATCTGTTGCTTCCTAAAAGGGGTGAATTTGGCAATTTTTTGAACCGAACATAATAGTAAACGGTACCCTTGCTAACTGTTTAGGAAAAAAAACTCGGAAGATAGGGAAAAGGGAGTGTTTTAAAGCGTATCTAACTCTTTCCCATGGGTCTTAACCTTGGCGAACTTTTTTGTTAAAAATTGAGACACCTTTGCCATCTTTTCGTTTTTTGCGATTGTCACGGGTTTTTTTGCGATGCGCGGGGCTCGCCCTCGGGCCTATTATGCGTGCCCCGGCCTTTGTGTCTTGAGTTGAGATTTAGCAGGTGGGTCAGACGTACCCAGTATTTTTGGGTTACAAAGACGGGTTTCTTAAATTAGGTTTCGTCTTTACGTAACTAGCTTTTTTAATCGACTATTATTTAACCCGTTTATTCTGGGTAAAACTGTATCTACGCATCAATTATTGGCAACCTGATTGACGTAGTATGCAAAGGGAATCGGGTTAGATTCCCGTTTTCAAAAATGAACTTACCGAAATTGGCGGACATTTTTTTGGTGTACCGCCCCTAGCAATTGTAATTGTCTAATGGCTATTTTACTTCGAGACATTACAGATGTCTGGTGCATATTTATTTATTACTAGCTGTGTCCCGCGTCTTCGTTCGCCTGGTCTTTGCAAAACCGTAGTCTAAACTAAAGTCCACGCGAACGAAGTCGCGGGCAACAGGAAGTGTTACTTTTTTTTCATATAATTTTTTCATTGCCAACTGAACAGCAATATCTAACGGTAAGAAGCTATCTATAGTGACAATTATCTTGCATTTCTCGGGAGCCTTACATTAAAAAAAATCCGAGATCAAAAGTAACTTACCAGCCATTCCAGACTATAATCTATTTCTGTGCCAAATTTCATCTAGATCCGTTTATCCGTTCTGGCGTGATTAAGTACAATCATCTATCCATCCAAACTCTTGCATTTATAATATTAGGAGATTTACCAAATACAGGATTGTCTTAGTTTGAATGTTATATCCTATGCCATCATCATCATCATCATTTTAGGCATAAGACGTCCACTGCTTAACAAAGGCCTCCCCCAATGGCTTATCATCGGGGGGGATTGCCAATACTCGCCACGCTTGGCAGGCGGGTTGGCGAGCGCAGTTTTTTATCAGATTTCGCACGAAGACGCTGCTGCCCGTCTCGTGCTACAGGAATTAGTTGCCTCTTAAGACACGCCTCCTATGCCATGGTTATATAAAATTAGATTTAATTGATTCCGGATCTAAAGCAAATTATCTTTTTAATGACGCATTACACTTCTTTATCCCAAAACAAATACCAATAAAACAAAAGCATCCGCCAACATTGCTTTAATTGTTTTAAAATCTGCACGAATACAAGAAAAACATCGCACTGTTCTCACCTCATTCGCAAAGCATAATAATTACTGTAATTAGGTTTCCTTCCATTTTGGGTTCTATGGCCATGGGAATAAGGGTGGTCATATTGTGACTGGTTAACGGCTGTCAAATTACATTGTAATACGCGGGCAAAAAGGCCGAAGATCGAAATAGGTATAATTACAGCTAAGCGGGCGCGCGCGCAACCGAATTTTCCTAAAATTACGAGAGTACGCAAAAAGTGATCATTTTCGGAAATTCACATCGTTCGATAGGGGTGAGGCAAAAACAACATAAGTCAGAAATTTTAATAAATCATAAACAGAATTGTGCTTTTCACTACAAAACAAAATAATAAACAATACTTTGTTACGTGACGTACGATAAATTTAAATGAGTGTTAAGTATTCATTTTGTGCTTTGATTTAATAATGTTTGGTAATAATCTGAGTATTTATTCAGTTTTAAGCATAATTCATAATTCATTTATTCACTTTTCTAGCAGATTCATCATCATCATGTACAGACAACAGCACGTCAACCTACCAGAAAATGTATTTTTTTTCAATTGATATTGATCTCTAAATGTCGGACTTAAAGTTGAAAATCAATTCAATGACCTTTAACTTTCTGGGTAGGTTGACCTGTACATTGTAAGTATTATTAAATGCTTGTAAATCGGAGCCGAGGTAAGTAAATTAATTAACATTAAGTGTGTTTTACGAAAAGATAACTTTTCATTGACTGCATTAATAGTTGACTAATTATTATCTATCTAGCAAAACTATCCAGAAACTTAAAAAAAAAATACAGCAATTTTTGTTTAAAATACACACTTACTTCCCTCGACCTTCCAACATTACACCAGCCATCCCTCTCACTTGAAAGAAAACGAACTGCCCTCTCTCTCGCACGCCTGCTAAAATTGCTTAGCAAAAATGCGCGCGAAAAATATCCCGCATAGTTGCCATTCTCAGAAATGGCAGATTTGTTTAAATTTTCAAAATTAATAACAGCGACCTGGGTTTTTGTCGAGGCCACTTTAATTAGAAATTTTTGGGGATTTAGACGTTTTTTCGCGCAGAATATTCGAAAATGGCGGCATTACGCTTGATATAATATTTTGATTGCCATGTCTGTGCTTTTTAGTGGCGTATTTCAGAAAATATTTAGATTAGATTTTCTGCTGCACATTCTTGCATTTTTAAATGTCGGAATTCCAATATTTTTTTAGCAGATTTTATTTCAAATACTGAAGTCCAATCAAATCGAAATTTAACAGAGACGGTTAATTTTATGTATATTTCAGTTCTTCTTCCTAATAGTCTGGACGGCAAAAAAATTTTTTTGTGTCCCACAAACCGCCATTAAACAGTGCTTATGGTGGCGCGAAGTTGGTCTTCGTGTGAACAGCGGAACACGCGGGATATGACAGGACATCTGCCATCACCTACCTAGGCCATCTAAGCTATCGCCTATGGTATGAGGTTCAGCACTGCACTCTTACATGTTGTTCAGGTTATCAGTATCCCACAAGCACAAGTTGTCTTTACATCGATTGAACTGAGTCCGCAATCTGTTTCGGATTCTCCAAAGTCCGTGAGAGACCCTTTAATGGCAAATGTCATCATCATCATCATCATTTTAGCCACAGGACGTCCACTGCTGAACATAGGCCTGCCCTAGTGACTTCCAAATTGGCCGGTTGGAAGCGGCCTGCATCCAGCGACTTCCTGCAACCTTTACCAGGTCGTTGGTCCATTCGGTTGTGGGTCCACGTCCTACGCTGCGCTTGCCGATTGCTTGCTTGACTGGCAGATGTATTGAACTAGAATAATTTTCTTTCCATCAATTTCAACTGTTTAGCCAGCGATTAATTTTTTTTTTTAACGATGATTGAATGCATAATGGATTAAAGGATTAAGTAATATAGTTTGCGATGCACGTGTTAAAAATAATGAATTTTCAAACATTATTTTTCGCGAAAAGTTGTGAAGCATTTTTAGTAATTAGAAATGATTGTAGTATTTGCCATCAGCTAAAATATTTTTTCTGTGCTGACAGTTTTGGATTTTATTCAAACATTTTTGACAAACGGTTACTATAGTATTTTCAATAATATTGTAGTTCCAAATGTAAAAAAGACGCAAAAAAGTTAACCCTGTGTATTATTTTTTAAAGTTTCTAAAGTTTGTATCAAAGTTGTCATTACCGTTATCTCGGATCTACAATATCAGATGTCTTACAATTCAACCCTTTGTGAATGGGTTCTTCCGGAAAAGGGTTTTTAGGGTAAAAAAAAAAATATGCAACAGTATAATATTTTGACAAAACCGCGGAGTCACGTTACCGCCGGGTGTTGGTTGAAAAAACAGATTTCTTCGCCAAATGTTGGAATCTATTATTTGGCGGCTTTTTGAGAAAACGGGTTTTGATTCAGATATGAAAGTCACTGAGCATTGCGTGAAACTGATTGTATCTTTTGCTTTGTTGACTTAGATTTTTTGTAACGGACATGATTTTTCATATTGGAATTTGAGCTAGAATATGTATTATATTTCTTAAGCCCGATTCGACTAAACACTAAATTAAACCAGTTTAACTATAACAGGAATACTTTACTTCTTGAATTTACTTTTTGATAACTTCGTTTGCGTTTTTCCAACTGATTTCAAGAATTCACTATACCCAGTTTTATTTTATTGTGAATTATGAACGAATGGATAAACCTACTAAAATCCATGTAATCTATTTCTTCTAGGTTGTCATCAAATGCCACAACAATTAAATTTTGTAGAATAACAGAATGCCAATGGTAGATTATACAACTTGACAGTTTCTATGTGACAAGAGTGGATTTGACAAGTGACAGCTTTGACATTTGCCTATTCTCAGTTTAATTTATACACTGTCAAAATTGCCCGTTTAAATATTGTTCATAGATTAGTGGTTGGTAGAACTAAAAATCAGCTTACTCTAGATTAAGCAGTGGTATACCCTCAAGTTAAAGTAAGTACACCAGTTTGGTCGAATCCGGTCTTAGCGTCTTATGATGCATTCAAACCAGTTAGGTATTTTGTAATTATTATTGTTGAGCAATATTTCCGAGTGCTAAGATCCGAAATAAAGAAAGACACTACGCGACCTAAAGAAACATAGTTCAGAATGCCTCCCAGTTTGATGGACCGAATAAGTGGCTGGATAAAAAAGCGGGATAGCGGCTTTTTGACCACTGACAACACAAAGTTTAGGTTAGATTGTACTCTCTGTGTCATTTACGCTCTTTGAGGCTTACACCCAGCAGGGGACTGCAAAGAAGAAGAAGAAGATGATGATGATGATGATGATGAAACAACTAGGCTTAACAGCAAGACGTCATTGGAAGAAGAGAAGAAGAGAGAGAGAAGTAAAATACTAATTTTTGAAGTGTTTAAGACGTACCATTACTGTTTAAATCATTGGCCTTACAACACCCCTTCACCAACCCGCACCGGTCCTGCGTGTTGGAGTATGGTCCAAACTACCTTATAGTTGAGGTGCAGTGGGACGTATATAGGTACACTTTACAGACCTACCTACCTACTATAATTTTCGAGAGCGAGTACGCGCTAGTAGGGAAAGCGCGGGCTCATAGGCAAGGTGTGTGCACCAAACTTTTTAACTGTCATGTATCTAACGGTTTTTTTTTTGTTTGTATCATTTATAGCAGTGATCTTAAACATTACAGCATAACATATATTAATAACCTTACAAATATATTAATAACCTTACAAATATATTAATTACCTTACAGACTATTAATAACAATAATAAACAAAAAACATAAGCTATCTTTGGAGCTTTGTATATGGAGTTCTAGTTCTAGAGTCATGTAGACCTATATTTGAAAACCTAGGTCTGTTGCCCTTTCCATCGCTTTACTTGTATAAGGTATGTCATTTTGTCCATCAACATAGGGATCTGTTTGCTAAAGCATGTGATGCACAGAGTACTAGAGTGCGCAGAGACAAACATAAACTTGTCTTACGAAATGTTCCCAAAACATGGAAATATAATAAAAGTTGCCTTGCGATGTGCGTAAGAATATATAATAAGATCCCAAATGAATTTGAAGTGCTAAATAATTTCTTATTTAAAAAAAGATTAACTGAATGGCTTAATGACAAAAATTTCTATAGTGTTAAGAAATTTACTGACAACTAGCTCGATTTTACTGACATATATTTACTATTGAAATTTTGATTCCAGACATTTTTAATTATTGCAATTTATGTAGGTAATAACATACAATTTGCAGGCTATTTTTTATTAGAGAAACATGAGCTATTTTTATTGTTTAATGTTACCATTTATACCGTGTTTTGTGCAAATAAACGATTTATTTATTTATTATGGTCAACCGGTATTCTTCCACGGAAACGATGGTAAACACAATGATGTTATATTGTCTAGATTGAGCATACCGCTTATAAATCGTACTAAAAAAAACAGGCCAACTTTAATTAGGTACTCGACGATGGTATTTTACTTTTTTAGGTTTAAGTTTAATTACACTTTATTAGGAAAAAATTACATTTCCGATACCGCAATGGAACTCATGCTGGGAAGAGATTTAACGACCAGAGTCTGAAACAATTTTTGTTGCAGCGTTCGCTGCCTCGACTGTCCGTGTCCATTGAGGTATTTGAGGTATCGGAAATGTAATTTTTTTACTAATTAGTTGAAGAATAAACTACACTCTTCGGCCGGATTTCCAGAATGTATCCAGCTTGCTCGTTGGTACTACTAACACACGGAACGCTCAAAACTCACACAAAATTGTCGTGATGCAAAAAGTAACTGCTATGTGGATGCACTTTAAAATGTCTACTATTCTTGTCTGGGGACGTCGGCAACGTTGCCCAACATCTCCATCCCACATTTCTGGCGACACTTGTCATTTGTCCAATTTTCAAAAAGTCCAAAATTCCAATGGAATTAGTTTAATGCAAAATTTGAAGTTTGGAAGTAATCTGGAAGTCACTGGGGAGGCCTATGTTCAACAGTGGACGTCCTCTGACTGAAATGATGATGAAGAAAATTTGAAGACTCGAGTTAATGTAGTGTAGTAATAGTAAAATATATAAGTATTACGTCCTACTGTAGGTCACAGTACTCACCTCAACTATAAGGTGGTACCTATTAATAATGGTTTATACTTCTCGTAGAGAGTGAATGGGCATGTAATATTTTATTTCAATACATTTTGCAGACATTATTACACAAACATATTTGAAATAAGGAGTTTCAAAATCCAGACCAACTAAATATCAACAAAAGAAATTATTCCAAAAACCGCTATCCGCGAACTGGCCTTTCTTTTATTCATAACTAAAAAATATCGAACTGAAAGCCAAAACTAAAAAGGAAAACTAAAATAACCTCTAATCTCCGAACGTTTTTAAACTCAAAAGAAGTATATTCTCATGCTGGCCGCGGCGCGTTCTAAATATAAAACTTTTTTGTCAAATAAGGAAGGGTTAAGTTAAAAACATTCTATTTTCGAATTGTTAAAAAGTCCACATCATTGAATGGAATACGTCAAAACTTCATAGCGCGCGTAGTATACGGAAAGTTCGAACATAAAAATTCCTACAATAATTTTGCTCATGCGGCGGCAGATAGTTATCAAGTGATTGTCAAAAGATTTGTTTTAATAAAAAGTTACAGAATGTTTTATAATATTAATACCAGGCCTTACCTGCAGCTTCAATCGTGTATAAATTCGTATGCGTATAACGAGTATAAATCAAAAATGTGTATTTTCCCCAAAAAATAACTAAAATTTAATAAAAATACTTTACTTCTGATCTCAGAATTAGAATCAGCTGTTCCAGGTATGGTCACAATAAAAATAAAGAGAAACGTAAACCATAAATAGCTGACAATGGTAATTTAACTTAGATACTGTTAGTATGAATAATGTTAACCATTTAGCTTAATAACTTTCCATAGTATCGTTTCTTTGGATTTTTGGTGAGAATGATCTTCAGAGTTACGTATGTCAAAAAGTAATTATCAAAATAACTTCCTTAACTTTGTTCTTTATTTATTATACATAAGCTTTTTAATACTTTTTGCCCCCTTTGCGGTCGTAATAAGTAAGAACAATGTTTTTCTGCTAAGCATTAAAAAATGACTCATCGACATCTCATCATTGAAAATGTCTTACCCCCTATGCAATGCTCCAAATATGAAACGATGCAATGCTCCAAATAAAAACTCTGATAACTGTAATCCGCTGCGAAAAAACTTTTTTTGTCTATTTACAGATAGGCTTTTATGGAAAGCTAAAGTAATTTCAGTATTTTATGCTGACTTTGGTTACGATGACAGGTAAAATAATTAAATCTTTACTTTTTCATTTCATTGATTCAGATGCTATCAACAAAAATCAATTGCAACACTTAAATTTGTATTTTTATCTTTAACTTCAGAGTATACTGCTTCAGCATTATTCCTTTTTCAAATGATACCAAAGACACAGGAAGCATGAGTTTTTTGTCACTTCCACGTCTCGTCGAAACTGTTTTCGTGGTTCTATCTCTTTCTCACGTTCATGTTTTTATTTAGGTGTGATAGAGATAGGTAGCGTCTTATTCTCAGGTGTGTTGACAATAACAGATGTTCAGAAGATGGCGGCGCAAACGCATATTACACAATTACAATTCTATTTAATTATTTTTTTAGCTCGTTTGTGATTTGGCGTGGGCGTTCGGTTAGTCAGCTCAGCTACTAAACAATTGCGTTTTCTTCGTGTCATGTTGTGTCCGTTAGTTCCCTAATTCTGGATTTGAATTGTTAATGTATTTCTTTAGAACCAGTGATTATATCTTTGTTTGGTGAACATGTAAAAATTAGGAAGTAGGCGGTTATAACATTTTTTTCTGTTACTCTGAATATTGTTGTAACCGCCTTCTAAGGTTTGGCGAAAATTATGCAGATTATGTAGAATTTAACATACAGTTCATTGTGGAGCATTCGAAGCCCGATCAGTGTAGTATTGCGGAGCTTCGCCATAAACACGATGGGTCCCGGGATCTATTCCCGGTTCGGGTGAGATAATAAAAAACGGCCAAGTGCGAGTTGCACTCGCGCACTGAGGGTATCGTACAAAATTGTAGATGTGTAAAAAAATATTTATTCAGTGTGAAGTGTAATAAATATAAGTGACCATCACTTTAATATTAATTTTATTTATGCTAAGAAATTAGATCATCATCATCATCATTTCAGCCATAGGACTGACTTCCTCTAATGACTTCCAGATTGGCTAGTTAAAAGCGGTCTGCAAGCATCCAGCATTATATTAGACGAAGGGCAAAATTGGAACTAACATTATTTCAATAGTAAGACTTATTAGTTTAGAAATTGCGCTCTTGATCACAGAATTCGGGATAATTATGTCAAACTTATCAATCAATATAGATTTTGCACTGTGTGTTGCCAAAAACCTCATGGTCATCATCACACACATTGCCTCTAACGGGATTCGAACCAGCAGCGCTCTTTTTTCTGCTAGTTGTAACACTACAAGTAGGCAACTAGGAACAAAACTATTTTACCTTCCTCAGTTATAAATATCTCAAATGATATTCCGTATCGTTCAAAGATAAGTTTACATATTTTTTTATAAAACTAAGTATATGAGACTCGTCAAAACGAATTAAATAAGCCACCCTACATTCCAGAAGGATGTAGAATGGCTTATTTGATTCGCTCTACATCAAATCAACAAGCTGTATTATTAAATTATTGCATTATTATCTAAAAGTCCTACACATACTTAGGTATACACAAAGTTTTTAAATCGATGCGACAATTAAAAGTATGTTAAAAACGACTTCTAAGATTTGTTTATTTAGTAAATCTAATGAAAGATTGATTTAAAATAACCTTATAGACACAACTCCAACACCACATCTGTACCATGTGCCGGTACAGTACAGCTCCCATCTATCAAACGACATCATTTAATTCAGAATGGATTCAAAACTTTTAAACTCTAACAAAAGCGCCGAAATACAATATCTCATTATGTTAAAAAATCAATGAGAAAATACGAGATTTGACCCAAAAAAATCCACCCTTCATCAAAGGGTTATCGAGCGAGATGGCAAGCGTTTGTATGGAATTAGATAGAGACGGTTATAACACTCAACCCTTTCTCTGCACCTGGACTATTTTTTGTGAGCGAGTTTTTTCGGTGTTGAAATTTGAAAAAGTGCAAAATTTATTTTTTTGAGGGTCAATATTGATTTTTGGTTTGGAATAAGCGCCATACCACAATGGGAGTTCGTTATCTAACACGGTTTAAATGAGGCCATTACTCTTTGACCTTAGGACATAAAATGTGACAGTTGTCAAACTGTATCTCTCATTGTTACAGTTTTGTTACGTGTACCCAAAATCCAGGACGAGTCAAGCAAGAGTCGTAAAAAATGATACACACCTGCCAATGTTGTTTTGATTTTAAGTATTTTATCTTGTTTGACATATTAATTACTGGAAAAGAAAGTCGATTGCTCTAAGTTTACATACTTTTATAGTTCTGGAGCCAAAGGGGGCTAAATAGACCCTAAGCTAAGACTAACCTAAGCATTCTGTCGGTCTTGAAAAGACTGTATTGATTTGATTAATTTGGGCCCGCGTGGTGGAGTATGGCCCAAACCACCTCATAGTTGAGGTGAGGTCTGTGTTCCCTGCAGTAACGTGGGACGTATATAGGCATACCTAACTTTTATTTATTCAAAAATTCAAATTCAAAAAATTCAAAATTCAAAATTATTTATTCATAGAACAAGTCACATAACTAAGGTGTGAGTCTCGTCCCTTTAAGTTATTTTTAAACTTGTGTTGGGATGAGACTGCTTATTAAACTTACCTATTTCATAACTGCTCTGGCGAATGGTGTTGATAACTTAATTAAATAAATGTGCAAGGGCCTAAATTACTATTACTAATATTTCTAATTTCTGTAAACCAAAAACAGCCTCCCTAGCATGACCACCAAAACACGATATGATATGATATGATATAGCGATTTATCGACACCAATAATGGTCAGCTTTTAAAAAAATATGATAGTTCTATACCTATCATGCCTTGTTGGATTTTTATCGAAACAGCGATCATAACATGTGACGTTACTGGCACAGCGATTCAACATGGCGGCTATATCTATCATATTTTTACATTTGGTGTCGATAAATCGCTATATCATATCGTGTTTTGGTGCTCATGCTGATCCAAAGTGGGGTTGGCCAGGACACTAAGCAAGAAGAGAAGGCGGCTGGTGGCCAAAAGCATTAACAGAGAGGAGGTCAAAAGACAGTGGGGTTTGACCATCAAATGGTGGTCTGACTGTGCGAGTGGCTAGGACAAATAGGAAAGATTGGCACAGGACCGTCAAAAGATGGCACGGTAAGGATCAAAAGATAGACAGATAAAAGTTACTAAAAAGATGCGACTGACATTTTTTTGTGATGTGTGGCTACCCTATTAATGAAACGCAAAAATCGAACCCTAAACACTGCGATCGATAAAAATATAAATTCAAACGTCTCAATGCAAGGAACTGTAGTTAGGCCAGTTAATGCATCGGCTGGGTAAATGAAAAAAGGGGCAAAACTCAGACAATCAGAAGAGGGACGCACAAAAACGGGGATAAAAGAGACAAAAAGCAATATGGCGGATTGTTTTTAATTATCGAGTATCGACATAAATCGATGCACGTCGCCGCGGGCCCGACGGCGCGCGCGCGGCTTCGGAGACGCGCATGCGCGGTTTAATTTTTATGGAAATTATGGAAAAATCATCATTTCAATATTTTTACTTTCGATCAGTGTTTTGTTATACACTTCAAACAACCAAAACCATGGTTCTACAAATTAAAACCATTTTTTCTTCTTTTTATTTCCTTAATATTTTCTAGTAAATGTCCACATACATTTTGAACTCAAATTGAAATAAATTAGGTACGCAAAGTTGGTAACTACTTATTTTCTTAGCAGAAATCATCTTCTCATTCCTATAGGCATGAAGAACAAAAGGCATCAGGGCTATCCTACCTACCTTATGGTAATTTTATTTTGAATGAGGGCTTTCATATGTTAATAAATTGTTCAACAGCACAGATGAAATTTTACTTTGACACTACTAAATTTCTCTTATACGGCCTCGATTTTGCACGATATTAAATAAATTTTAATCAACTTTGAGTACATAGAACTAACAATGTCTAACTAAACTAACTTGTCGTTCCAAATTTCAGATTGCACAAGGTAGGAAGTTCATTCATGGGCAAATGTATTCGTATTTTTAATAAATTACCACAATCCCTTGCTGAACTGCCAGTATTTAAACTTAAATTACATGTTAAGATGATTTTAATGAAAAAAGGTTATTACACCGTTAGTGATTATATAAATGATAAAAATGTGTGGATTTAAAACTGCTTAGCTCGCACCAAAACATGTAAAAATATTAATTTTAAAAGAGGCTGACAACAGTGACCGAATTTCTTGCGCTGCTTCTTCTCGCCACTAGCCCACAAATTGTCCCGAAGCAGTGGTAGGGCAAAAAAATTTATTGGGACGTGTAAAAGTGCTTTTAATGGCCTATTTGCAATAATAAATGATTTTCATTTTGATTTTGAATTGCAGCCAATAATAAAAGCGTGTTAAAAATCTATGGTATGTTCTTGTTTTTTTTTCCAAATCTCATAAATACTGATAATGCAAATAACGGTTAAAAAATTACTATGTTTTAGACATGGCTTTGAGCAATAAGGACTGCCTTAATTATGGAGCTCTTAATGTCAAAATTTCCTGTAGCTTATTTGCTTCGCGTTGAGTGCAATAAAGAGTATCCATTTATCTATGATGTATCATCATCTATCGACGAACGTCTGGTGTAGTGGATCTTGCTCCGGACTACAAAGCCAACGGTCGCGGGTTCGAATCCCGCAAGGGGCAAGTGTATGTGTGATGAGCTCAAAAATATTTGTATCGAGTCATGGATCATAATAATGTATCTAAGAATGTATATCCTTGATACAAACTATGTCTAGTTCGGGATAGAGTAATTTGAGTGATTGCTGGCACAATCAAATTTTCACTTAATTTGTCTATTTGTCAGTTTTTTCGCCCATGAGCCTCTCCACACCTTTCTTAGTCCAGATTCATAAAATTCATATGTACGGGTGGAGGCAGCGCGCTCGCACGGATGTTCACGTTCGTGTATTTCACTTATACGTGAACATTGTTGTCTGTCTGTAGCCTTTGTCATTCTCCGCTTATTTATAGAGCGAAACAGACTTAGTGAAATCAGATGCACTAATTTATAAGTAAAAATAAACCGGCTAAAGGTTGGAGTTAGTTATGCAGGTGAAGTGTTGTGGAGTATCTAGTAAGGAAGGGTCTGACTAGAATATAAAATCTAGACTAAGTCTAGTCTAGATAAATTGATGTTAAAAAAGTGTTAGCTATATTATTTGTAGTCAACGGCAGGTCAACCTACCAAAATAGCTAAAAAGGTCATCAAGCCGATTTTCAACTTTAACTTCGACACGTAGAAATTAATACCTATCAATTACTAAAATTTGACGTTTTGTGCGAGCTGAACACTAGAAATAATAATTATATCTAAGTATATCATACTAAATAATAGAAATCACACAATGGGCTAGATTCCTAAAAAAATCTAATTAGTCCGTCAGTTGGATTAACAGAAAATATTGGACACGTATTTTTTCTTTTCTAAATCAAACAAAAAATCATGAAGATATAGCCCGTTAAAGTTCCGCGTAACGTCACGCCTTGCGACACTTTTTAGCAAGACGTGACGTCACGTGCTCAGTTTGATGTGCTTTATCTTCGTCATTTTTTGTTTGATTGACAAAAGACAAAATATGGGTCCAATATTTTTTGATAATCTAACTGACGGACTAAATAAAATAAAAAAAATTTGACCCAGGAAACTAGCCCATTTGCATTAATAAACAATAATATTTGTCGTTACTTACATATTTTTATTCGGAAATTATGAAAATAAAGTAGTTTTTATGTTAAATATCAACATTTTTTCATTTAGTTGGTATTCTACTAAGAAGAATTAAGGTTTGTTATCGAAGAAAATTTATCTGAGAATACGTTTTTGTACTATATCAATTTAACAAAGGAAAGTTCGAAATCTTGAAAAAAAAATCTGCATACTAACTACGGAAACTTTATACGGAAACGACGTCCACTGCTAAACATTGGCCTCCCCCATTGACTTCCAGATTAGCCGGTTGAAAGCGGCCTGCATCCAGCGTCTTCCTGCAACCTTAACCAGATCGTCTGTCCACCTTGTGGGTGGACGTCATACGCTGCGCTTGCCGGTACATGGTCTCCATTCTATAACCTGTTTGCCCCATCGGCCGTCAGTTCTACGTGCTATGTGCCCACTGCCGTGGAGTTTTCTGTTACTTCGTGAGATAACTACGTGTACACTAAACATCAATTTACTACATTTAAGTGTTTTATTTTCTCAATTCTCAATAATTAAATTGAACTCCATAGTTTACAAAAGGTGTTACAAAGGTTATGGTATCACTACAGATTCCGATGGGCAAACAATATAAGTATTTAGGTCTTGCTATTTTCACCTTTGTTTATGATCATAATATAGGCCTCGTTGATGAATTTTACATTTCAATTTATTAATTACCACTCAGGTCATACCAAAATAAACCCTAACTACAAATATAACATTCATCACGTCTGAAATAATTCAGATCCAAATGCCAGCAGGTGAAATGGACGGTACTTTGCTACATTTCTTCGTGCACTTATAATTAGTGCACTATTGTTATAATTTGAGTGTCACAAATGTGTTTACATTATTCATTTCTCACTACACTAGACATCAAGCATATCACATACTCTATATAGCAGATTTTTATTTATTTATTTTTTATTATTGGACTCAATCCCGCTCTATAAGAAGAGCAGTGATTCAGCCAATGTCGAATATTTTCTTGAATAGTGTTCACAATAAATAACGGGTGTTTAGTTTTTATTGCTTTTCATGGATTCAGTGAAGGTTACTCTTCCCGTAGAAGCAGGTATAGAGCAGCATACGGACCATCTTTCTTTTTTCCGAAATACGTCAGTGATTGTTCACTTACACTTAGTATGCACTTATAAGTCCTGTCAACTCTCCTCCATACTAAAACAGTACAGTGCCAGAATCAATAATGGCGAATAGTTTTTGTTAAACAAATTAAATGACATTTCTAGTACATACCCTTACCTACACATACATGGAGCACATAGCTCCATGCCACTGGAATGAAATAGAAATGTTATAAACCATTGTTGGGCCAAGTCACCAATCTATCTGTCTGTTCATTTATTTTAACGATCAAGCAAAATACAACAACTTATACCTCTCAACACGAGGCACCTATAAAACATTTTGGACGTCATTTTTCTAGCCACCCTGTATAGTGGATTAAACATCAAAATCTAAATAAAAAATACTTTTCGATACAAACTGATTTAGTAAGTGGAAGTGTTTTTTTTTTGCGATATTGATGTTGGTCTACTAGTTGGTAATAGTTGTTGTACTTGAGCTGTAGAATGTGATTTGCGGCTCCAAAACTAACAAAAATTCATTCATTCATTAAGTATCTATTGTTACAAGATACCCTACAATATATATTTTTTTGTCATGGGCTAATGGCCAGCCACCCAAGCCAATTTGAAAAAGTTCGGTTTCTAATGTCACCCGAACTGGGAATGAACCCGCGACCATTTGCGTTCTTAACTAATCACCGCATCACTACAACAATCGGATCGTAATTGTTAAGTTTCTTGCTTATTTGCCATTTTTAACTACCTACTACCACTAACTACTATTGTCAGTCATTTCGTGACCAATTTACAAAATAGGTACGTGTTACAATAACATTCTTGGTTATTGTTGAATATTTTAATCTTTGTTTTACGCGTTATCGTAAACGTCATTTATCGACAAGAAATACGTCGAATACTCGCTTCACTTTTTCGCCACTCTTTTTAGTACCACATTTTTACTTAAAATTCAGTACTTACATACATGCCTGACATGTTTCCGAAACGCGTGCCTGACGACCTGCTATCTGCCCTAATAATCTGCCTGGACCTACGTCAAAGTACCTGGAACCTGCGCAGGAGTCACTTGGGAACAAAAAGTATTAATTGAACAATTTTCGGAATGTACTCTTATGGGAACGATTGTACCTACAGGGAAGAGCTTTAAGATTTAGAATTGTTTACTGATTTTAGAGCTATTTACCTAAAAATGTAAATAGATATACACTTTATTTCACTAAAAAAGATTTTTACGAACACGTTACAAAATTAAATGTAATGCCAAACGTAATATTTACTTTTAGATCGAAGAAAACGAAGCAGTTTTGGTTAAGAATAAGTTTGGCTTCATTATATTGATTGGAGAAAAGTAGGTACGTAGAGAAGAAGCAATTAGTATTTTTAAAAATTAAAACTATTAGCTAATATGACTAAAAATATAATAAATTAATTCATCATAATATGTCAGCCCATTGCAGTCCACTGCTGCACGTAAGTCTTCCCCAAAGAGCGCCAAATCTCCCGCTTTTTTCATTCAGCCACTGCCAGCCATCTTCCTAAGGTCGTCGGTCCATCGAGCTGCGGAGCGTCCTACATTACGTTTGCCAAGTCGAATAATTAAATTCTAAAATTATAAGTATTACTAGTTTTATGGTAAGATATTAGAAAAAAAAGGAATACAATATATATACCTTTAAAGGATTTGTAAATTGGCTTAACATAAACTTTCAATGAATTTCAGTGAGTAGTTTTAACAATCGATTTTCTTGAAAGGGATCGATTAGTTGCCTATATAATTACTTATATTACATATTTCTTAAAACCTTAAAAAAGCGTGTTCATAAACCTTTAACAATGCGTTTAAAACAAAATAAGAAGTATTAGCCGATGGGGCAGAAAAGTTTTGGAATGAGAGACACGTACCAGCAAGTGCAGTGTGGACAGAAGACCTAGTAATGGTTGCAGAGATTTTCTTCTTTTCTCTTCGTTATAATTCTTATTATTTCTACCAATGATTCGCATTATTTTCAAAAACGCCGTCAACGTAGCACAACTAAGCCCTCTATTTTTTGCAATACATACACGTGCAGAATATTTTAAAGAGCACACAAAAATTTTGTTTCACAATGATCACAGGGAATTTTAACGAGTTGAATAAAAGGCTTGTACCAAGGTGAAGTCCCAAACCAGTTCCCCACTCCAGAAATCATATCCTAATCTGACGTTTCCCTTAGATGGGAACAAAAAACTGGCGAAGTAACCCAAGCCCTTTCAACCCGAATCAGGAATTTGGTAGTTTTTTCAAAAATGATCAATGACAGCCTTACAATGATGGAATATAAGCTTTTTCTACGTTTTTTAGGGTACCCGAAATGGAAAAATAAGACGGTATACTAAAATTGGTTTGGTTGTTCGTTCACTTGTTTTAAACCTGATTTCACTTAGCTCTTGATTATACGAACTAGAGGATTTATATTGGACAACATCACATACGTTGCTCTGATCCTAAGGTAAGTAGCTAAAGCATTTCTGTTATAGAAATCAGAAACAACGACGGTACCATAACACCCAGACCCGACCCAACATAGGAAAGTTCGTTTTCTACAACCGACCGAGATTCGAACCCGTGACCTCAGAGATGGCGACGCAAGGTCCGGCGTACTCGCCTCTCAGCTACGGAGGTCGTCCTCTCATTGATTTGTTTCGCTCATTGATTTACCAGTGGTACTCAGAGATAGAGAGAGAGAGAGGGTGTCCTGAAAAATTTTGTAAAGCTAAAAAACCCATATACGGATGTTTTTTTACGGATTAAAGTCTAACTAAAGCCAGGCTTCCTTTGATCGGTTTCCGCGGCAACACGTATCAGTGGGACACAAATAATATAGTTAATTGTGCAATATTAAGTTTTAAAAATACAACTAATGCAGTTGGCCGTCAGAATGGAGATATTTCTTTTCACGTGTTTTCACGCCTTCGTACGTAAGTACAAAACATTTTGACACTTAAGGCGAGTATAGTCGGCAAATGTAAACTAGCATGAGGTTTCTTAAGCTTACTACTTAAGCCCAAATTGTCAGAATATTATTTAAAAAATATGCTAAGAATTATTAAAACTTACAACATTTTGAGAATATCATTTATTTGTAGTAAAAAAAAAACATACAACCGAATTGAGAACCTCCTCCTTTTTTTGAAGTCGGTTAAAACAAACAAAAAAGATGCTAATTCTCTTTCTTATTTTGAACCGCTTAACCGATTTAAATCGTTTTTACGTAGGTATTTTTTACATTACGTTACGTTCGTACGTACTATTGATAGGTCAACTTAATTGCTATAGCTATTTTCCTTATGATGATAATGATATTTTTTAAAGTTTTTAGGTGAAAACTTTAAAAAGTTACAATGTATAATATATACGGAACCAATCAAGAACTCTAATTTAATCTTACGATATCTTTTCTATACTTTTTGTTGTTTTGTGGAATGAAACAATAGCGCGTATGGGGTCATCGCTCGTTTAAGGTTTGAGGGTTCCTCCGGGTATCAATGAGTTACTGGGGCACAATATAACTAGGTGAAGTGGGCGTGCTGTAAATCTACTAAGACATAATTTCACGAACGTGTTATTTAAAAACACTTACTTACACAAGGTGTTAAAAAATACTAGTCAAATTTTAAGAGGTAATTCAGAATCAAATCTAGTCTGACTAAAATTATGATGTAAAGCCCCAAAAATGTGGCAAGTGGTAGCCTAGATATAAAACACCAAGGTCCAAGATTCCAAGTTTTTCCAAGGTCAAAGATAAGTTAATCTCATCGCCAAATCTACACAGTTTAACGACATTTAATAAGTGGCTACACAAATAATATTTTTCTGTTTAGCCTTATGGTGAGAATGCCACCTTTCATACGATTTTAATCTGTGAAATATTTAGATTAATAATAATAATAGTTTGTTAAACTAACAAACACCTCTATAAGACAGAAGTTTAAGAAATCCAAATAAGCTTATCATAGATGTCTATCCAAGAATGGGCTAGTTTCCTAAAAAATCTAATTAGTCCGTCAGTTGGATTAACAGAAAATATTTGACACGTATTTTTTCTTTTCTGAATCAAATAAAAAATTATGAAGATATAGCCCGTTGAAGTTCCGCGTAACGTCACGCCTTGCGACAGTTTTTAGCAAGACGTGACGTCACGTGCTCACTTTGATGCGCTTTATCTTCGTCATTTTTTGTTTGATTGACAAAAGACAAAATATGGGTCCAATATTTTTTGATAATCTAACTGACGGACTAAATAGAATAATCATTTTTTGACCCAGGAAACTAGACCATTGGTTATGCGATGGCTACTATTTCTTTTGAATCACGAGCGAACCGTCTGATCACCTCTACTTTGTGGCCAGGATTTATGCTTATATCCACGGTGATACTCCATGGTGATACTCGCGAATATCCGATTCGAAATGGTTCGAGCACAAATTGTTATTCGTTTTCTTTCGATTCGTTTGATGCGTGTGCGCCGCCATTTTTAAATAGGTGTCTTGATTTAGAACGGGTATTGTAATAAGGTGTAAATAAGTCGGGATTTGAAATAATGGGTGAGAATATAGGCAATAAGAAGCTAGCTTCGATGATTTTAATAAATAAATTTTACTACTGACTTTTTATTTTAAAATTGTGGATCACTCTTATTGGCCTTGGCAAACGTAGTGTAGGACGCCCCCCAGCCCGATAGACCGGCGACCTTAGGAAGATGGCTGGCGGTGGATGGATGAAAAAGGCGGGAGATCGTGCTCTTTGTGCATCAGCAGTGGACTGTAATAGGCTGACATGACGATGATGATGATGGTGTGCAATGAAGAGTATCTATCTATCTAAAAGAGTATCTATCTCTCTAATTAATATGCGCCAGACGGGACACCAATTGTTATGGTCCCGAAATAGGGAACTAACGTCCTTGTGTTAAGAAGTAGAAGCAATTTGTCAGGGGCGTCTCCTAGCACACCCAATTAGAAAAAGTTCGTTTTCTTTGTCCGGACCCGGAATCGAACCCCGGACCTTTTGCGTTCGAGGCAATGCGCCGCACCACTACGATAATCGGGTCAGATAAGTTAAAGCTATCCTGAGACAATAGATGATATATGGTAGCCAGAACCACCTAGCTTTTAGAAAGACGTAAACCTTTACAAGTAACGAATGACATTTTAAAAAGGTACCTGTTATCATGATGATATCCTGGTATATTATGAAACTTGAATATCTCGGCCACATAATGCGCAACAAAAAGTATGAAATTATCCAACTGATCATCCAGGGGAATATTCAAGGACGCCGAAAACCAGGCAAACGTAAGACCTCTTGGCTCAAGAATCTTAGATAGTAATTCGGACTTACCTCCGGGTCCCTGTTCAGGGCAGTAGTGGACAAAGTAAAAATTGTCATGATGATCGCCAACCTCCGGCAGGGGAACCCTAAGAAGAAGGTATCATGGTGCTATTGGTACATGGTGTCATTGCTATATGCAAAGTTTAATTTGATAATATTAAACGCATAAAACATAGTGAAAAAACGACATAAATCAGTATTAACTAATACTCTTAAACTTATACAGTAGCTTACAAAAAAATTAACGCAAATAAACTTACGCAAAGTATACTATAAGGTACTTACATAATCTAAAAGTAGGTACTAAAATTGAGAAGACTACTGTCCATCCCAACAACTGAAACCGACTGACATTAATCAAGTTAATCATAAACCTATTATTAACACCTTTTCTTTAACGAACTTTAAACAACAAAACACCTAAAAACATTCTACATTCCCCAATCTATATCACACATTCTATTTTTAGTGCGATCCTATCTGGAGGAAGACATAAACACATGAATAACAATTTACATTAAAATCTATCTGCCTTTATTATAGAACTTAAATTGTTGTAATAAATACCAACATCTTTGAATACTATTCTTTAAAAATTCAACCTTATCACCAAGCACTAAGGTCTACAAAAAACGCGTTAGTATGTTGGCAAGGAGAAGAGATATCTAGGCGTGTATGAGATCGGCGAGCACCCGGTCGGGAATCGAACCGAAGACACATGAGTTTTAAATCAGTACGGGCCGATCGCGCAAATAAACGACCCCGATGGACGACGTAATAAAGTATTGTAAGTGCTGGAATATCGGAGGCTGTGGAGTCGAATTTTGCGAAATAATATTCTTTTTTACACACGCATTTATTAAACTAAAAAATATTTATTCAGTATCTACAAATGTTTCACGACAAGGGGCTTGAGTGTCCATTTGAGTATGATGCCTGTGCTTAGAGACCCCGCTCTTAGCTAAAATAAACAAAAGACCACAATAGAATCCAAAAAAAGTTTTGAGTAAAGTGTAACAATTTCATGATTTAAATTATTAGCTAAGTGTTGGCTGAATTAGATTAAACTGTAATGTGTGTGTGTGTGTGTGTGAGAGAGAGCTAGCGTTTGTGCTTGCGCGCATGTGCGAGCGTGCACGGGTATGTGTGCACTGTGTATAAGGAATGACGAAGTATATCTTTCATAGCGTGTTATTAAATCTTAAAAGGCGTTTTTAACCTACTTCTAATCAAATAGATTTCAAACTTTGTAAGCACGTGTTATCCAGATGACAACACGATAATAAAATACTACAATGATTAGATATAGATTGATCTGATGATGAAGCCATGAGGTGGATAGTGCGACTATTTAATAATAAACAAATAATAATAAATAAATATTGGACAACATCACATACATTGCTCTGATCCTATGATAAGTAGCTGAAGCACTTGTGTTACAGAAATCAGAAACAACGACGGTACCACAACACCCAGACCCGAGACAATATAGAAAAGTTATTTTTCTACATTGACCCGACCGGGAATCGAACCCAGAACCTCAGAGATAGCGACACCAAGTCCGGTATGCCGCCTCTCGGCTACGGAGGTCGTCAAATTAATAGCTGTTTGGTGGTAGCAATACTTACGCAGGTGGTATTCATGCAGGTGAGTACGAAAGTGTGAGGTGACTGACAGACCTAATTGCAAAAAATAAGATTTAATTAAAATTAATACTGAATTAAGGCTCTGTTATTTCACCAGTCAACATGACATAATGTTTATGTGGGTATAAAGCACTGTGATTTGCCTCTATCCCATCCTAGTCATTCTGCTACGGTCAAATTGATCACAGTTTAACTTTGAGTATCGATACTTAAAATTAGGCTGACAATTTCTTTAAGATACGGTACGTGACTGCAAGGTAGATTTTAACTGTATACAGTTAAAATTGTACCTTAGACATGTCATTATTTTAAAAGTGAAATAAAGCGTTGGAACACTTAAAAATATAACCTTTTGCAAAGCGACTCCACGCAGTTGGTGTCTCGGCTCCAAGAATCAAATAAGATATGGAAAAATTAACTATAAGGCGTGCACTGATTCAAAACCGCGTCGTATTCCGTATACGGGAATTTCTAATTATTTTCAATGAATGCACGGAATTGTGAACTTTATCTTAATTGTCTTTTATTACAAAACCAAACAATGGCTAGCTAACAAACACAACATTATTACATTGTTATAATACACTATTCATTGTTACATATTTTTTTAATGTGTTAAGATCACGATCACACTTGAACGATTATTATCTTCCTTTCGGTTATGTACAAAATAACGATAGAATAATTCTGCCTAAATAACGATGAAAAACTTATTTCTCGAATTTAATAATCTCGAATTAAAAAAATAACATCCTTGCATTAATGAGGTATCAATTTAGAAAAGTTCGTTTTATGAACTGACTCGAATCGGGAATTGAACCCCTCTGCGTTCGAGGCCAATGACCATGCCACTACGCCAGTCTGATCGTCACACTAAACAAAGCCAAATACCTAATATGTACGCTTACATAAGGAAGTTGCATACCAAAAACGACAGAAGAGGGGAAAACAAGAGGTTTTTCACTCTTCTGTTGTCTTAATTCCTAAAATAAGTACTTCTTAGAACCTAGATACATTGATACAACATTAAATGCTATTGTCTAAAGATATCGTCAATCTACAATCAATCAATCAATCATTTATTTGCGTCAAATATGGTATACAAGGTGTCAAATTACAATAAAATAATCACATATTTGGGCTACATAAATTAGCATGCAAATGTCAGGGTACAATAAAAGATTAAAAATAATAAAAAATTGATAAAATGTCAAATAAATCAATACAATAATAATTTTCACTTTAAAAATGTTTAAAATGAATAATTTATTACTAACATTTTACGAGTGCAATTTAATAAAGTGCATAATTACCATAAAATTTGCAGCTGATTGCTAGATAAATCAGTTCTGATCTTATTCGTCTTGCATTAAACTTTTCAATATGAATACGGACTAGCGAACAAATAAGAAGTTCAAGAAAATATTAAAACCCGCGTCTGGCAGACAGACTCATTTATAATAACAGAGCGGCCAAGTAAAAAAAGCCTCACTCTACTTCGAGCCTTTTACGAATTTTGACCGAAAACGAACGATCCTGTGATAAATATTGAAATATGGAATGGAGATGTGATACTTTTTATTTTGACTCTCGGTTGATTTGGTACCGGCGGTGGAGGCGCCACAGAGATGCAGATGAAGTTTGACTACATTAACATGTAATAAAATACCGAGTGACTGAATAAAGGCTGAAACTCCACTGGCTCTCTATTCAAGTACTGTGTGGAAGAATGATCTAAGCTCCTGCATGGGACCCTCGCAGAAGGAATTAATTAAAAGAATAAAACGGATTTTAGAACTATAATGCTTTTAAATTAATATGTAAGTACAGAGACACTGAATTGTCAACGGACGAAAACCGAATGCCTCGGTCGCCGCGGTAGTTTCATCTTCACACTGCGATGCCTGTGTGCGTGTGGGCGTTGCACACATGCTTAGGCGTCAACATACTGAAATACAAAAAAAATTAAACTAGCACCATAGGAGAAATTTATTTTTTCCGTAAAAACTTCACATTAATCTAGACGATAATAGATAAATAATAATATTGGAAAACATCACACACACAAAGCACTTCTGTTACAGAGATAGCGACATCAAAGTACGGTATGCTCACCTGTCGGCTACGGAGGTCATCCTAGGAGGAGCTTTATGTTACTTATTCGCGATTTGATTGATTGAAGTCGACTCCACAGGCAAAGTATTACAAGGGAACTCCTAACAAAAAGGTATTAATCCCTTACTTAAGAGGTAAGGTAACCTAAAGAATTTTTCCAACTACTTAAATGAGTCAATTTAAAACAAAACTTTCATTATATTTAAAAATGACCAAACCGTGAATTGAACCCGGCAAACAAATCAACGCGGCGCTACGCTGATAAAAATTACACCTTAATCTGATCTGTTACTTGACACTGTAAAAACACGATCATCAGATCTTTATTTCTCCGCCTCGACTAATCGCATGTCGCATCTTTATGTCTCTTACGTCGTGATTAGGTTACTTTTTTATTATTTCTCGTATCCTAATGGGGTTCTGAGCACGGGTTAACTGCAGGGTCCCGTAGCTACCGTTTTATTGACTATTAATACCCGACGTGTGAACCATGATGCATATAACTTTAATGGCGTCTATTCTGGCTTGATTTTAGACGCTTATTTGGGAGTTGGAGAGGTGCAGATTGAGACGAATCGCTAGTTGAATAGTTTACTAAGTGTGATAGATGTTTGTTGCATAGTCTATGAAGCTAAAAAAGTGTATTTCACAATTTTCACAATACGGACTTCGTAGTTGTTGTTAATAATATCCGTTACATATTTTGGAAATAGAAATTAGTTTACTTCTCAACATACAAGCGGGCTTATGAGACCGCATAACAATGGAATTTCTGATGAGTTTATGAAGCTATAAATAGGAGCTTAGTGGTCAGTCTGATCTGAGTCTGTCCGTTTGTCGTATTTTCGGATACTACCTCATAGTTAGGATTTTTTGTAATCTACTTAAATGTACGGATTTAAGACGTTTTTTGTTTATTTCGAAAAATCCTGAGGTAACTAGGAACACACGACCCGCGGATTTGAGACGACTCCGACTACTGAGCTACCAATGTTCTCCCCTCCTCGCATCAGTTTCCTTAATGCTGAGGGTTGTGATTGCCTTGATGGAGTACCTTGTTGCGGAAAATCTGGCGCCATCTGCTTCGGTCAGTCGGCAGAACATCATGGCTGGTTGTGTCCAGGGGGTTCCCTATTTTGTTCCCTAACTTTTTTATCCATAATCGAAAGTGCAATATTTTTTTTTGTTCTAATCATCATTTGTCTGAATGATAACTTGCCCGAACTTAATGTCACATAATATTACATGCAATAAAATTGAAAGCCCTAAATAAAATATGCCCTAAATTTATTTGTCATAAATATTACAATCAATAATATACAAAAGACTTAAAACCGTTTTTTATAAATGTTGTAAGTCCTACATTCAAATTATATAATGTTTATTTATCCTAATATTAATAAATGCGTAGCGCAAGCTAGCAGCAATTATTATGTATGCAGGCAATCAGCATGCACCATGCATGCATGCAAACATCATACAAACATCATGCAAACATCAGTAATCATTTATTCATTTGCACACCGTAATACGACATCATGTAATCATCACCAGTAATCATTTATTCATTTGCACACCATAATATAACATCATGTTATCATCATCAGTAATGATTTATTCATTTGCACACCATAATGTAATATCATCATAAATAATATAACATAACATCATGCATGCAAGCAATCAGCATGCACCATGCATGCACGCAAGCAGCATACACCATGCATGCAGGTGTATAAAGGCGAGGAATCAGTATGCTTGCATGCGAACATCATACATGCAAGCAATCAGCATGTACCATGCATGCACGCAAGCAGCATGTGCCATACATGCAGGCAAGCAACATGCACCATGTATGCATGCAAACATCACTCATGCAAACATCATGTATGAAAGCAATCAGCATGCACCATGCATGCAGGCAAGCAGCATGCACCATGCATGCAAGCAAGCAGTATGCACCATGCATGCAAGCAAGCAGCATGCAATGTGCATGCAAGCAAGCAGCACGCACCATGCATGCAAGCAAGCAGCATGCACCATACATGCGAGCAAGCATGAAAGCAAGCAGCATGCACCATTCATGCAAGCAAGCAGCATGCATGGCTTCTGTCACGGCTTCGGCGCTGCGTGTCTCCGGCGGTCCCACGCGTGCTAATCGCCGCAGACAGCTTTCGCTCACCACCGCAGCTTCGGCTTGCTGGCTGGCATGGCCGGCCAGCCTCAGCCGCGGCGGCTCGCTACTAGCCTCCTGCTCCTCAGCCCGCGGGCCACCTCGCCCCTCCGCGCCTACGCGATTTTGAATTACACTCTAGGGGTAGAGCAGACAAGACTGCGTGGAGTCGGGTTTACAGCGATTCGTTTCTGTCACTAAAAACCTAATTTTTAGCTATTGTTTTACGACTAACAATAAATATTGTAAATTAACATTCGGAATAAGACACAGTATGTAATACAATACTTAGGACATGTGACTTTATTTCATGTAAAATTAGTAGATTCAACTATTATAGTAATCAAAATTATGACAGAATAGTTTTAGGACTAAAGAAAATTATATGTCACAAAATTTCGAATTTTTGAACATTATGGTTACTGAAGTTTATAGCAAATGTGTTGTGGATAATGATTTTCGGACAAACAATGTTAGGAGAAGAAATGGAGTACCGTCCAGGGTCTTGTGGGTCTGGTCTGTCCAACGCGTCAAGCTTTCTCTTGCCTTCGATTTTGCCAGTAAATATCAGTATCTCCAGGTAGTTACCTTTCTTCCTTCTAGGAAGTAGGTATTCTAATTTTCTTTGGAGGCAGACAGTGGATAGTCTCGATTTTATTTTCAGCTTTTGTAAAATCTATGTATTGGCACGATGAGCTGGCCAGGGTATGTATAGTATTTTACTCCAGCACCACATCTCAAAAGCATCTATTCGTCTTCGGTCAGCTTTCTTAAAGGTCCATGTCTCAGCTCCATATAGGAGTATGGAGAATACTATGTGCCTAAGTTTGAACTTGATTTTTATGCTTATTGTTCTGTCTTTCCAAATCTTTTCCAATTGCGCCAAGCCATGCCGATTCTTCGGCGTACTTCATCTTCTACTACTGTTATTGCAGATTTTGAAGCCCAAGTTTTAATATAATCTCATAATTAAATCCTAATTAGAATATGTGAGCACATACAAACCTACTAGGTACAACTCCAAATGCCATTTTCTATGTTCCGCCTTCACATTCCCAAATTCAATGCGGTGGCGCCCACGCTGTAGATTTTGTATTGTGAGCTGTAATTTGAATGTCAGCAGACATTGGGCAAAAGTAGCACGAGTTCCTTAGTGTATGGTTTAATTTTTAAATTAATACTTACATGAATACCTATACATGGCGAATTATCGTTGGTCTGATCCAATATCGTAAAAAAAGGTAGGTACGACTTGTATGAGGTGGTTGTTGATATAAACAATTAAGCACAGTAAGTAGGTAAATATATTAAACAAATCTGTATGAATCTTACTAATATTATAAAAAGGTGGGTGAGGTTTGCTTGGATGTAGGAGGTAATCTCTACGAGTACTTGTTTAATTAAAATAAAACTGAACATACCGTTTAGTGGGCAAAAACTAGTACCTAATTAAATATGTTTCAGTGTGTGGTACATCGACTTATATAGTGTTTAATCATAATCAGCCCACGTCAGTCCACAACTGGATATAGGCTTACTAATGCACGCCACAAAGCCCGATTCTCGGTTATTCTTTTCCAACCACTGCTAGATATGCTGCTGCCTTGCGTATAATATCGTCGCTCCACCTTGTCGGAGGGCGCCCCGCGCTTGCCTAGTCGCGGTCTCAAGTCACTCAAGTCAAGAACACGACGTCTGCCTTATAGTACGAGAGCCCACGACCAAAATTTTTGTCTCATAGCAATACGGCCAAAACCGCATCAAATCGATAGATACGATTATCCTGAACTCGAAAATACCAATATCAGACATTTTCCGCGTAGCGTTTGATCTGACCGAATTTTCAAAATTGTCAAAGAATTTTACCGAACTGCATCATAGCAATATGTCTGATTTGCAGACTGTAGTTGAATGATAGTTCTGAGATACCGGAAACATATTTTTCAGACGTTAGTGGTGTAGCGCAAACCCGTAAAATCACTTAAAAAAATTAAAAATGAGACAAAAAAAATGTCTCATAGCAATACGTTTGAAAATCTTTTTTTATTAGTAAATTTTGGTTATTTGATGCGAACAAAACAATTTTCAGACGGAAATGTGAACGCATTAAATTTTGAGACCGTTTTGAAAATGTTATCTAACAAATTTTACCGATCGGTATCATAGCAATATGTCTGAAAATTGTTGGACATGATAAAATAAGTTGTCCACATGTGCAAAAAAATTATATCAGACAAATTAAGTGTAGCACCTTCTCTATCAGACAACTTTTCGATACCTACTCAGATATCATTTAAAAATCGTATTGAGGCATCTTGAATTTTCTGTTACAAACCAATGAATACGTTGCGACCCTGAATTTATTAGATGATAATTAACAAAGAATTTACCCGAAACCGTAACATTGAAGTTGAAGGACTGAAATAAATCGCACAAAAGGAAACTGGGATGAAGTTGAAAAAAAAACGGTTTATTCAAAGTTACAAAATATTCTCGTTGAAATTAAATACTGATTGATTTGATAGTTTTGGTTTTATTTAAAGCACACTTGAGTAACTTTTACAAAAGAAATAAGTAATGACATCTGTCATCTGTCAAAGTACATATAATAGACAAGGGAAATTCTTGAATATCAATGAAGGCTGTAAATTAAAAAAATCATTTAACAGAGGCGCCGGCCAGGCGACTCCGAAACGTTATTTTCGTTTTTGGGAGTATATGCTACACTTAAAGTGTCTGAAAACAGGTTTTTGGTAATCATGGCAGCAATACGAAAAGTTGAAAAAAAATAATATCCGTATTGCTATGATACAGGTCGGCTAAATTTGTTGACATTTTCAAAAATGCGCTCAGGCTATATGCTACGCGCAAAAAGTCTGAAAACAAACTTTTTCGTAATACAATTATAAAATCTATGTACATTTTCACTATCAGACGTATTGCTATAATACCGACTGTCTTTTTTTTTTGACACAGCAGAAATGGCCTCCCACGCAGTTGCTACACTTTTGACCGTTACTACACACCTAGTCGGGTTCAGAATCATACAATCTAACGATTTTATAGGGTTTTTGCTGTATTGCTATGAGACATGGTTTTGGTCGTGGGCTCTCGTACTATTATCGGTTATAAGTTCTACGGCAAATGTAACCAGTCCATTGCCACTTCAGTTTGCTTATTTTATGAGGTATATCCATTATTTTAATTATCTGTAGGTATAACCTAATTTTGATTTTATCCTTCGGAGAAATCCCGTGTAGGTATTACTCTTTTTAGGGTTCCGTAGCCAAATGGCAAAAAACGGAACCATTATAGATTCGTCATGTCTGTCTGTCTGTCTGTCCGTCTGTCCGTCGTTCCGAAACTATATAACTATACTGTTGAAACTTGGTAAGTAGATGCATTCTGTGAACCGCATTAAGATTTTCACAAAAAAATAGAAAAGTAATAATAAATTTTGGGGGCTCCCCATACTTAGAACTAAAACTCGAAATTATTTTTTTCGTCAAACCCATACGTGTGGGGTATCAATGGATAGGTCTTTAAAAATAAATTTTATTAAAAAAAATAAAACCGACTTCAAAACACTGAAATGCTAAAAATAATACTAACACTTAAGTACCTAATCAGATACTTTTGGAGTCGGTGCCAGCCGATGAGAGATTCAATGTTTTTGTTTGCACCGACTCCAAAAGTAACTGATTAGGTACTTAAGTGTTAGTATTATTTTTAGCATTTCAGTGTTTGGAAGTCGGTTTTATTTTTTTTAATAAAATTTACTTATTTCATCTATTTTTAGTGATAAATCCTAATCTAACTGCTGAACACCGATTTCATCCCCTATTTTCCTACCCTTAGGGGTGATTTTTATTTTTCAAACTTTTATCATAGCATCTTTGAAGTATAAGCTATTCAATAAAACAAAAATCATCAAAATCGGCTCATATTTGTCGAAGATAGGTAACAAGAACCACAACCAAAATATTATCTGGGTATATATTTGTTGATTTTCTCAAAAAGTTCTAAATCAATTTCGATAAAATTTATATGGGACCACCTCTGAAGTATGATCTACCAAACAAAAAAAGAATCATTAAAATCGATTCATAATTGGCGGAGTAATCGCGTAACAAATATACAAAAAAAAAAAAACATACAGTCGAATTGAGAACCTCCTCCTTTTTTGAAGTCGGTTGATAATATTGAGGTTTCTAATATCATTTTTTTCTAAACTGAATAGTTTGCGTGTGAGACGCTTCCAAAGTGGTAAAATGTGTGTCCCCCCCTGTAACTTCTAAAATAAGAGAATAATAAATCTAAAAAAAATATGTAATGTACATTACCATAAAAACTACCAGAGAAAATTGGTTTGAACGAGATCAAGTAATTAGTTTTTTTTTAATACGTCATAAATCGTAAACCGCAATTTAACTTTCGTAATGTTATGGATTTCATTTTGCAATAAAAATACCATCACTATGACTCGATTGTCGTGATGGGTGAACTTTTACTCATAACGGTACCTACAGGTTTGTACGGAACCCTCGGTGCGCGAGTCCGACTCGCACTTGGCCGGTTTTTTCATAGCTCGCTGAGCAATTTTAAATTAGTGTACGAGTACTAATCGCACCGTGAGTTTCCAAGTCTCGTCTCCGTGCGTTATCATGACAGGCAGTAAGCACTTGTTGAAGACTTTTGTCTTTAGACTTTAAGGAATTGACGATGAAAAGACTCGACGAAGTTTTCCGAATGCTGCCTAGCTGTATTTTTCTGCAAGCTTACCCCTAGAAGTTGTTTGTACACAACTGCAATGTTTGTCCGAGGTAAAAATACTCTTGAACAACCTCGAGAGCAGCGCTTTTATCAGCTATCAGTCAGAGTACATAAATAAATAATTGTATAAAGGTATTGTAAATATTGGACAACATCACGTACATTGCTCTGATCCTATGGTAAGTAGCTAAAGCACTTGTGTTACAGAAATCTGAAACAACGACGGTACCACAAAACCCAGACCCGAGACAATATAGAAAAGTTATGTTTCTAGATTGACCGACCGGGAATCGAACCCGAAACCTCAGAAATAGCGACACCAAGTCCTATATGCTCGCCTCTCGGCTACGGAGGTCGTCCTAAGAGTGTGATAATATGGTGTTTATGTGTCCCTAATTACATTACAAATCACCGTATTTTAGTAAATTAACGGAATCGTGGGCATAATGTTGTTTAATATTACAGGCTAGAACATTACTTCAGAGCTAACACAGCACACACCACTCCATTTTAATTAAACAACTCAGTCGTATCTTATAAAAGAGCAACAGACATGAATAGATCCCGTCACCTCGTCCGAATAAAGAGAATAAAAAACAATCATAACTGGTTCCTGGGATTTCATATTTTAAAATAAGCGTATTTTGAATAAGAGGTTTTGCCGCGTCACGTTCGAGGTTTGTTGTAGGGTTGCCAAGCAATCGATAGCTTTGTTATCGATATCTGAATTGTCAATGCAGGATTGTTAATCGGAGTGACCAAAATGTATGGACGAAACATGTCACTGATGCCGAGTGTTGGTTATCTAAAATAAAATAATATACAGGCAAGGTGCACAAAACTACTGCTAAAACCTCGTTGTTTCAGAGAACAGGAACGAAGTAAACATAATGTGTGCTGCAAGCGTTTCATACTTCTAATAGTCTCAAGCCAATTTATTACAAGCAGATGATACATCATTGATTAAAACTGACAGAGGTAAAGCTGCCTTTGACGATGTAAATAGTGCTCTCTCTCAAGTAGTACGCTGGTTTACAGCGAACAACCTGTTACTAAATGCAAAAAAAACTAAATGCATTAAATTCACTATGCCCAATGTGAGGCAGGTCAGTACGCATATTAATATGTCAGACGATCATATAGATTCAGTCGATTCTACTACTTTTTTGGGAATCACATTAGACTCCCGGCTGCAATGGGGTCCCCATATAATTGCCTTGTCAGGAAGGCTCAGTTCAGTGGCTCATGCTGTGAGGAAAATAAGGCTTTTAACTGATGTCGAAACGGCAAGACTAGTATACTTTAGTTATTTTCATAGTTTGTTGTCATATGGTTTACTGTTATGGGATTCTGCTGCTGACATTAAATCAATCTTTATGTTGTAGAAAAGAGCCGTACGCGCCATATACTGTCTTGAACCTCGTGACTCACTGAGGGAGAATTTTAAAGATATTAATATATTAACAGTAGCCTCTCGATACATTTTTGAAAATTTTGTACTTTCGAAAAAATCTTAGTTTGTTTAGCCTAAAAAGTGATTTTCATCAATACTCGAAATAAAAATAAACTTGCCGTTCCGAGCTTCAGACTACACAAAGTTGGTGATTCATTCTTGGGGAAATGTATCAAATTTTTCAATAAAGTACCACAGACTCTTGTTAAATTACCTGTACATGAATTCAAAATTCACATTAAAAAAATCCTTATGAAAAAAGGATATTATAAAATAGACGATTATTTTAACGACAAGAGTGCATGGACTTAACCTGCTTAGCTCACACTTACTACATGTCTTGTAACTGTATTTCCAATATGTAGTCCCGAAAGGGTGGTAGGACTAAGCTATATTTTGGGACGTGTCTAAGTGCCCGGAAGAGGGCCTATGTACAAAATAAATGAGTATTATTGAGTATTATTAAAAAACTTTGTAAATAAAGCAGACCAAAAAACAAATTCGATTAAATTACCGCAAATGGGCCGTGTAAAACAATAAAGGCTAACTAAACAAATATATCGTCGGTGTCGTGTGGGACGGCCGTAAAGAATACACTTCCCCACCGCCAACAGGAGGCGTGTCGTAAGAGGCGACTAATTCCTGTAGCACGAGACGGGCAGCAGCGTCTGCGTGCGAAATCTTATAAAAAACTGCGCTCGCCAACCCGCCTGCCAAGCGTGGCGAGTATTGGCCACGCTTGGCAGTACTGCAATGAAAATCATTGGGGGAGGCCTGTGTTCAGCAGTGGACGTCGTAGGGCTGAAATGATGAAACAAATATAAATCAGATAAAAATACGACTGTTTATATGTTGGATATCGATAGATTTCCAATCAAGATACAACACTAAATTGTAATACCTCGATTATATGTCGGATCGAGACGCCCATTTGTAGCCTGTGAGGTAACAAAAGTGTGGATTGTGGAAATCAACTTTGAGGTTTTAATGCAAGTTTTATTGTTATAAATTGTAGCTGCGGTGGTATTATTATCGCCTCTCTTAATAGGTACAAAGGCAAGAGCTCATAATCTAAATAAGAGTTAGGTAAATTATTTAATATTTCAACGGATCTTAACACTTTTAAACGATATTTGAGACTCAGTTATCGCCTCTGATGCATAATTTCAGATTGACATAATCTTAGAGTACCTGATAATGTGTCATTATACTAAGCATGATAATGAGTGCGATTTCGGGACACTAAAGAATATTCTTTCGTTTATCATTTCCAATTACTTGTAGAAGTAAAATTTAATTGATTTGAAATCAGTAAATAATTAGTCATGTTATTATGTTACATTATAAGATATTGCAATAGCTCACAAATTGTACGTAAATTGATTAGAAGTAAGTGTCATCATCTCCATTCTTAACCTAAATTTAGAAAACTCAAACACAATTGTTTTTGCTTTATTTTTATTATAAATATATAAATAAATAAAATAAATATTGAATATCACATTCATTGCGCTTTGATCCTGTGGTAAGTTGAAAAAGCACCTGGATTACAAAAGTCAGAAACAACGAAGGTACGGTAAGGAACGAGAACCACAACACCACCGAGACCGAAACAATATAAAAATGTTCGTTTTCTACATTAATCCGACCGGGAATTAAACCCGGGACCTCAGAAATAGCGACTCCAATTCTGGCGTGCTCGCCTCGACATTTACGTACGTTTATAATTGTTTAGTAAACATTGTAAAATAAACAATTTCTTTGCATTTTTTTAACAAATATTTTTTCAATCAGAGTGACAATAATAATAACCTAAGATAGTATTTAATCATTTACAGAATATCATTTTTATTTTAGCAGTTCGATAATTTATTTCTGGATATTTTAAAAGACATAATTTATCCCAAGACTACAACATTCGCCAACGAAAAATTAACGGACTTTATATATTTTTCTTGATTTTGGTTGACCTGACAATAAAAAAATTAAATAACACACCTGCTTTTATTTTTCATCAGGTAGGTCACATAATATAAATTAAATTATGTACAATTAAATAATACAGTTAATAAAAGTAATTACTACAGATTGAAACTAGAAGCGATCCCGATTAATAAACTAAAATTTTTCATTAATTTGCTAACTATCATACTCAATTCAAAATAATTTTTATTCATGCTACGGCGACAGCTTTTGCAGAATTTTTCTTGAATTAGAAAATATTGTTTTGTAGAAAACACAAGTAGTAACAGAAATAAGTGTTACTGAGCTTCAAAATTACTAAAAAACACTGTAAATTTTATCCTGGAATATCAGATGCAATTTTATTGTATGTGCACATTAGCGCCATCTTTGGACGTTTTGCTAAACGATTCATAAGAAGTTTTGAATATTTGCCGCACCAGAAAAATTAAAAGCAGCGCTAGTGGTTAAAGTGATTCACTGCAAAAAAAAACTTGGTCAATAATTATAAGTTTTCACGGACAGCAGTTAACAGCTAGCCTAGGTGCTGTCACCTGTCATCAGAATATGCATTGTTAAAAACATTTACATGGACAATCCTAGTTCTCACAAAAAGTATCACAGAAAATTAGGGAAATTGATATTGTAAAAAGAATAAAATAAATATTGTCATAATTAATAAATGAATTAAAAGATCACTTAAGTAAGCAATAGTTATCGTATGTTACAGCAATTGAATCACTAACTCGTTTAGCGCCATCTATAATGTTTTAGCGAAACTACTAACCAGCATCTCAAGGTAATATCTGCATTAATCAGCTTGTGAATGTTGGTCTCACTAGAGTATTAAATAAGTCTTTGGACGGCTTGATCTCCTTGTTGTTGTGCAACCAGACCACGTCAAAATGCTCTGTCAAAATCCTCTGCGTCCACGATCCTAATAAATAAATAAATAAATCGTTTATTTGCACAAAACACATTAAACCTATTAATAGAAATCGATGTTTTTAATTGCTATCAAAGGTATTTTCTTTGTTGCTATCAAGTTGTAATTCAATTTTAGTTACAAAGATAATGTTCTTGTTTAAAACTAGGTGGCGTTACTATGTTATGATGTTTGGTTCTCTTTTTCTGGGTGTTTAACGAATAAAAAAATCATTGGCGACTGTTAGGGGACTGTAGGATAATAACCAGTTAGTGCAATTACGAAGTAAAACCAACATAATATCAACATAATTTTTCAAACTTTAGAGATAAACAGCTGTGTTAAAAACATCATAATTTGAAATTATTAAATAACTATAATATTAATAAGGATGCTACAAAGAGATCAGCACATTCTTTTTCTCAATTGACCCTAGTTTATTAATTAAACTAATTTATTTATACCGGTCTACGAAAATTGCTACCTTTGGTGGCGATTTTCACGATTCTTAAACGACCAACTTAGTCCCAGAATCTAGGTGATTTGGGATTAACAATTAGAACCAAATCACCTATTTTGATTGGGCTTCCTGCGTCTGACGCAGTTCTGTCATTATCATAAGGGCACACGAGACCTGTGCCCAGAGCCCCCAGACTCACGTGGGGCAAAACACTAAAACATGTTAAAAACATGTTTTGCTAAGAAAGATTCACTAAAAAGAAAAAAAGAAGGTCGAAGCCTAGAAAAAAGATGGGAAAATTTAAAACTATACGAAGATATGAAGTATTTTAAATTATTTTTTAGAAGTCATGAAATAATTCATACTAACAGTATTTAATTTTTTATTTGCAATAGGGCCCTCGAATTCTTGTAGCTAAAGAAAAACTAAGCTATTGTTTTTATATCGTGTAAAAATTATGTTAATCTTAAATGGTTTTATTTGTATTATATATTATATTGAAAACTAATCTGGTCCAATTAACCCAGTTGCAATTGCCCCAGCGATAATATTAATCCCGATGAAAAATATAGTCCGTATTTTTGGAAATTAAGTTAATACTAACAATACATTTTTATTGGAAATTAAGACGAAGATGTAAATTAAAAAATATATCAATAATTTAATTATAACATTTATCTTAATTCGAACCGACCTCACCATTTGAAGTCTCTGTTTTTTGGTTCCTAATAAAACCCATATTCATTATTTCAATATATAAAACAAAAGATCATTATAATAACCTATTTAATGCAAACATGGGGACTTGATAAAATAATGTTTTTAAAATAATTTTTATAAAATCGCGCCGAGCGCTTGCCCAACTTGCCTTGCCTAGCTTCGATCATCATATTCATGTTATTGAATATAATGATCAAAGGTTTTTTTTTATTTTGGACCTATACCTATATAAACCTTTATTTGGAAGCTAACTTAATGTAGAAAAGAATGTAAAAAATGTAAACGTAAGTTTTTCTAAATACTCGTAAGCATTTAATTTCGAAGGAACAAACAATTTATATCATTTCAAATTAACAATATCCACTTTGATCGCTGTTGGCAGAATCATTAAAACTTATGTTAAGCTAGTCTGCCTCCTTAGCATGACCACCAAAACACGATATGATATTGTCGGCAATCGGAGCACCGCGTGACGTGTGCAAACCGAGGAACAACGGCGAGCCTTGTCTACGGCCGGGCCCCCGGAATGTCTTTAGATGTTTTGATAATGACCAAAACACGTAGGGTTTCCTGTATTTAATATGAGCCGCCTTGTACAGTTTGTTTATATTAATGTAATTACGTCCCATGTGTGAGCTCTGATATTACCTTTGTATTTAGCTTGTTTAGCGGTAACTTGATTTGAAGTTGTGGAATTGGGAGGACGTTGGTATGTGATCTTAAGGGACGGACAGTTCGAGTTGAGCTTGAGTAAAGAGTGCGCGTACTAGATTAATAATTGATACCTGTAGTCATTCAGTTGTATAAACCAGTTAATTGAGTAAAGTATTAAACAGTGACTTGAAGAACTACTTTATTGGAGTTTCATTGATCTTCGCTAACAATATGATATGATACAGCGATTTATCGTAATGTTTTTTAAAAATATGATAGACATAGACGCCATGTTGAATTTTTATCGGTAAATTGCTATATCATATCGTGTTTTGGTGCTCATGCTAGGGGGGCTGATATGCCTAAGTTTAGTGTTGTTTGTTTCAATAGCTTCATAGAATTGTAACTGATATGATTTGACCGTCGTAAGTGTAACATCTGACCTTACGAACAATAACAAAGACATAAAGCCGAAGAGCGCAAAAAAAACCCACGAGTATAACACGATAAACAATGTGGGGAATAGGGTGGATCAGAAAAGGTTATCGAAATTATCAGTGCTTTATCCGTATAAAAGAACAGAAAATTATCTAATAAGTTTTAGAAATTCGTTATATGTTTGTTTTAACGCACCGTTTATGTAACTGCTCGTGAAAACTGTTGTTTTAGCTAAAATGAAGGGTCGCATTCGCAACATTACGAAGTCTTCATCAACATTTGTTCTTTATTTTGCATGTATTGCGTTGTGTTATCCAGTTTTAGGTGAGTAATTGTATATCTTTTAATATTTACACTGAAGTGACATTACTAAGCCTTACTATGTAGTTTATCTCTGGGAAAACGACCGCGCATCTATATATATTAGGTATGTGAACCTTATTTTGTAATTTAATGTGGTTTCCTGTAAAATTACGAAGGGCCTGATAATTCTCTCTTGAAATTCAATTTGTGGGATCATGCCAAGAAAATTATTAGTTATAGTCTTTATGAGTGAATAACAAGTTAAATGTTTATATTAAAACAAGTGTTAGCGAAGATCAATGAAAGTCCAATAAAGTAGTTCTTCAAGTCACTGTTTAATACTTTACTCAATAAACTGGTTTATACAACTGAATGACTACAGGTATCAATTATTAATCTAGTACGCGCACTCTTTACTCAAGCTCAACTCGAACTGTCCTTCCCGTAAGATCACACACAAACGTCCTCCCAATTCCACAACTTCAAATCAAGTTACCGCTAAAACAAGCTAAATACAAAGGTAATATCAGAGCTCACACATGGGACGTAATTACATTAATATAAACAAACTGTACAAGACGGCTCATATTAAATACAGGGAACCCTACGCGTATTGGTCATTATCAAAACATCTAAAGACATTCCGGGGGCCCGGCCGTAGACAAGGCTCGCCGTTGTTCCTCGGTTTGCACACGTCACGCGGTGCTCCGATTGCCGACACGGCCATCCTGCAGTGTGCCTGTCCTCAGGCACTTCCGCAGATGCACCACAACATGCTGCAATGTGTCTCTGACAGCCCCAGGCATGGTCACTCCACTTCCTGATCCTGATTCATATATTGCCATCTGTATAATAATTATAAAATTTTAATCTCTACAATAAAACATAAGCCCATCAGCCTATCATGATATTCCCAATTTCACAAGATCGACTTAACTACCACACTGACATATTATAGCCCCTGGTGCTTCCAGTAGTCCCTTTAGTCTTAGGCGACCCTTGCCGCCAGAACACTATAATATTGTCGTCCAATCAAATCAGAGGCGCCCCTTTAGTCTTAGAACACGTCTCCGAAGATGGATTTCACTATTACACTGACATCATTATAGCATCCGGTGCTTCCAGCAGTCCCTTTAGCCTTAGGTGACTCTTGCAACCAGAACACTATAATATTGCCTTCCAATCAAATCAGAGGCGCCCCTTTACACTCAGGGTACGTCTCTAAAGATGGACTCTTCTATCAGACTGTCATACCGCTTTCATAATCCTTGGTGCTTCCAGCAATCCCTTAAATCTTAAGTGACTCTTGCACCCTGAACACTATAATATTGTTACCCGAGCAAATAGAAGCACTCTTTTGGTCATGGTAGGTCCCACAAGAAGGACTCAACTATCACACTGACATCATTATAGCATCCGGTGCTTCCAGCAGTCCCTTTAGTCTTAGGTGACCCTTGCCGCCAGAAAACTATAATACTGTCATCCAATCAAATCAGAGGCGCCCCTTTAGTCCTTAGAGCACGTCTCCGAAAATTGACTTCACTATCACACTGACATAATTATAGCATTCGGTGCTTCCAGCAGTCCCTTTAGTCTTAGGTGACTCTTGCAACCAGAACACTATAATATGTCTTCCAATCAAATCAGAGACGTCCCTTTATACTTAGGGTACGTCCCTGAAGATGGGTACCACTATCACACCGCACATTTGTCTTCCAATCAAATCAAAGGCGCCCCTTTATACTAAGGGTGCGTCCTTGAAGATCGAAACCACTAGCACATTGTCTATATTTTATCGTCCAATCAAATCAAAGGCGCCCCTTTACTCTTAGGGTACGTCTGTGAAGATGGACACTGCTATTACATTGACTACAATCGTCCAATCAAATCAAAGGCGCCCCTTTATTCTTAGGGTACGTCTCTGAAGATGGACACCACTTTGTACAATAAAACTAATTCTTCAGGCTTAAGAAATAATTATTCAATCGGTAAATCATCCAGAACATCAAAATTATTATCAGATAATATTGTCCAAAATTGTAATTTGCAAACAATCCAATCAATAATGCACTTAGACAATAACACCCTAAAAATCATTCTGTTTAGAATTAATTACCAACCTTATCATTTTTTTACCACCAACACTTTAACCGTAGACACTGAAAGTCAATCTTTAGTAACACAAACCTTGTCATTACCATTTTTTTTAAAAATTTATAATTGTAACAAATTTCGTGAAAAATACAGAATTTCATATTATCTGCATCGGCCAGCCCTGTATTACTTTTTGTACTCGCCTTTGCTTTTGTAGTAAATATAAATAAGACAATTTTGATATAAGATTGCATTGATAAGGTGTAACACTTCATATATGTATCATTAATACAGACTGACCACTAATGATATACCAGGTAACCACTTTTGCTTGTAAAAATATTTATAAACAAGACTACAAAAATACAACATCGCATGTTTGGAAATTGCTAGCTTCGACTAAGGCACTGATGAATATCACTTCGCCAATATTTCCCAAAATAATTTAAATAATATCTGTAAATTTAAATTTACAGAAACTCTTTTGGATTTAAGTTCGAAAAATAATTAGTATTATTTGTACAAATTCAAACATGTTGCATTTTACTTGAACACCTTTTTTTTCACAACCAATTAAGTAGTACAGGTGTAATTGCCAAGGAATCGAACCGAGTTTTTCTAAGCCTTACTATATTTTATTTAGGGCCTGGTAAAGAGCCATGCTATCGTTTCATTAAAAGGTAGACGAGTCTATTACTTGTTACGAGACCACGACACAACATTATCAGTGGGCCAAACTCTTATACCGTGTTATATAAATAAATAGTATTTGTACTTACAATTTCAGCTTCTTTTTTTTTACCATTTACCCATTAGACTGACCCTCTTATGTTTCCTGAGAGGCAAGATTGACATTGTCCAAGCACTGCAGCTACTATCCGCTCGGTGTCAATCGAGCTGGCTTCTTTTAATGCTTTTCTCAAATCACATGGTATATTTCGTGAGATTCTTTCCACTTCTGATGTTAGCGAAGATCAATGAAAGTCCAATAAAGTAGTTCTTCAAGTCACTGTTTAATACTTTACTCAATAAACTGGTTTATACAACTGAATGACTACAGGTATCAATTATTAATCTAGTACGCGCACTCTTTACTCAAGCTCAACTCGAACTGTCCGTCCCTTAAGATCACACACGTCCTCCCAATTACACAACATCAAATCAAGTCACCGCTAAACAAGCTAAATACAAAGGTAATATCAGAGCTCACACATGGAACGTAATTACATTAATATAAACAAACTGTACAAGACGGCTCATATTAAATACAGGGAACCCTACGCGTATTGGTCATTATCAAAACATCTAAAGACATTCCGGGGGCCCGGCCGTAGACAAGGCTCGCCGTTGTTCCTCGGTTTGCACACGTCACGCGGTGCTCCGATTGCCGACATTTTATTGTAATTTTAATTTTTAATTAAATTAGATTTTAAGTAATTTCGTTTTTTTTCGATCCTCCGGCTGTCGCTTCGTAATTAGCGCAATAAAAAACCCACGAGTACTGTAAACATTACGATCGCAACTCGTAGGTATAAACAATGCGGGGAATAGGTTGGATCAGAAAAGGTTATCGAAATTATCAGTGCTTTATCCGTATAAAAAAACAGAAAATGATTTAATAAGTTTAAGAAATTAGTTATATGTTTGTTTTAACGCACCGTTTATGTAACTGCTCGTGAAAACTGTTGTTTTAGCTAAAATGAAGGGTCGTAATCGTAACATTACGAAGTCTTCATCAACATTTGTTCTTTATTTTGCATGTATTGCGTTGTGTTATCCAGTTTTGGGTGAGTAATTGTATATCATTTAATATTTACACTGAAGTGACATTACTAAGCCTTACTATGTAGTTTATCTCTGGGAAAACGACCGCGCATCTATATATATTAGGTATGTGAACCTTATTTTGTAAGTTAATGTGGTTTCCTGTAAAATTACGAAGGGCCTGATATTTCTCTCTTGAAATTCAATTTGTGGGATCATGCCAAGAAAATTATTAGTTATAGTCTTTATGAGTGAATAACAAGTTAAATGTTTATATTAAAACAAGTTTAGATATTTTTTTTATACCATTGTTATCGAATCGGATAGATAAATAAATAAATAATAAATAAATATTCGACAACATCACATACATTGCTCTGATCCTATGGTAAGTAGCTGAAGCACTTGTGTTACAGAAATTAGAAACAACGACGGTACCACAACACCCAGACCCAAGACAATATAGAAAAGTTATTTTTCTACATTGACCCGATCGGGAATCGAACCCGGGACCTCAGTGATAGCGACACCAACAAGTCCGGTATGCTCGCCTCCCGGCTACGGAGGTCGTCACATCCAATCAATCCATAAAATACTTGTACGTCATTATTTCAGTATGTAGGTAATTAAATAAAAAAACTGAAACGAGTATTTGAATTTTCCTTGTAAGGTAAACTTGGCTTAATTAAATAGGTATTTTCCTCTTGATAACATGACAATTCAACACTCCTTTGTATATTCTACTATCATCTCTCAGTGATTACTATCCGTTCTTATTGTTCTTTTGTCGTGTCTATGGCGATTTTAAATAAATTAAAACTTGACAACCTCTACGGAATTTTCGTCACTCTGTTAAGGTCATCTCTTGTGCAGGTGTAGGAATACAAAAGGCTGGATTATATACGAACCATGACTTGTGGGGCCACCCGCGGCACCCGCACCATGGTGTTACATCAACTCTGCCGCTCGGTCGCCTCGCCTACTTTACCAAATGTTGTCTCCAACGGCTAATATCTATACGAAGACGGTTTAGCGCCTTCCAGGTTGGCCAAAACTAGTAGTGCCTAGATGGTAGGTGTTCTCTAGGCGATATAAAATTGAAGATAGAGGCGTTTTAGATGACCAGAGCTGAATTCGAGCATCTATAGGCTTAACGCTTATACTCGTACTTTGACGACTGTCTGGTGTAGTGGTTCGCGCTCCGGACTACAAAGCCAGCGGTTACGGGTTCGAATCCCGCAAGGGGCAACTGTTTGTGTGATGAGCAGGAGCATTTGTACCTAAGTCATGGATGTTTATAAAAGTATTTAAATATGTTTATCCGTCATCTAGTCGCCATAGTACAAGCTTTGCTTAGTTTGTGGGAAATATTTATATAAACTATATGTATAGATAAAAAACTTGCTCTGCAATAAATAAAATGGAAAGGTTGAGGCCAGGCATAGATTAGGTAAATAGTAAATTTGATTTTAATGTCAACCAACCAAGTCGCTATATGTATATTATATTGACCACTTTAGCTACACAACCGGGGATTTAGCTCCTAAAACTGATTTCCGAAACGGAGGACAAAGTGAGTAATACGAGTACGGGGCTTTTGTCAATTGGAATTTCAATCGGAGTAAAAGGGGATAGTAAATCATTTATTGAAAAAATTTTGAAGACAAACGACATATAGTGTTAGTAAGATAGAATTAGTAATAAAGTTGCAGATATTGTGAAAATTACTATGGATGTTCTTGTTTCTTAAAACAGAGCGGGCAGTGAGACACATATCTCGCGCCTCATACCTATGCTCCGAACGCCGCGCACATCCTGCGCCCCATCACAGAATATTAGGATAAATGTCATACGTCCCGAACGATTGCTACGTTGCGACTGCGGAGTTTGACCTATTATTGATTATTGTTACTCTCACCAGTAGGTAGGTACTAATGAGACATATGTAGAGGTAATTAAATTTTTTTGCTTATCCTGTTTCAGCTAAGGAAATCCTAAAGATCGAAGTGGCATCACCGAAGAGAGGGATAGAAGGAGATGCCAACTTCAACAGCAGCGTATCACCGAAGACTCCCCCGATCGATCTCTATAAGCAGCCGGTGTCTGAAGCTAACCATCTTAAACGGTTAGTTCATGAAAACAATCTGCTATCATCAAGGGCGTTAAAAGTTCAGGGTCGCGAACACCTCAGGTTTTGCAAGCGTCTATACCCTACCTAATTACTTACTTGCTAGTTATATCTAAAATATTGCATTATAATTTTATAAAAAAAATAAAAACCGACTTCAAAAAACTAAAACGCTAAAAATAATCTTAACACTTAAGTACCTAATCAGTTACTTTTGGAGTCGGTGCAAACGAAAACATTGGTCTCTCATTGACTGGCAAATTAACTCATTTCATCCATTTTAGTGATAAATCCTAATCAAAACAAATCTTACGAGTGCAAACATAATTTAACTGCTGAACACCGATTTCATTTCCTATTTTTCCACCCTTAGGGGTGAAATTTTTTCCAAAAATGTTTTATTATAGTATCTTTGAAATATAAGCTATTCATTCAAAAAATAATCATCAAAATCGGTCCACATTTGGCAGAGATATAGGTAAGATAGATACTAAAATCAGTTGGCGTGGTACGGAGTTTATGCAATGTTTGATGATTTTCTTATAGATCCCATCATCAGAATTTAACCAAATTTATATGGGACCATTCTGAAAGTATTACCTTTCAAACAAAAAAAAATTTATCGAAATTGGTCAACGCAGTAACGAATGATCGCTGAACATACATAAAAAAAAAAAAAGATACCGACGAATTGAGAACCTCCTCCTTTTTTGAAGTCGGTTGAAAAACCAATTCCCATATGTGTAAATCGAACCCACGTCTCCTTGCTACCAGCTAGGACGAGTGCTCTTTTAACTTGTTTGTTTTGTACCCCTGGACCTCAGTTCCAACGGGCGGCTGGTCAATACGACTGCTGGACCGCTGAAGGTGAATGTTTCTGATGCGGCGCAAGTCCACGTGAAGCTTTACTGCGAATTCGAAGGTTATGTTTATATTTATTTTTATCGCTTGATACTCGTGGTGTGGTGGTAACAGTAGTGGTGGTTTCGATAATTGGGCAAATGGGAATAGACAGGCCACATCGCTCGCAGGTTTCGCATCGCTTTATTATAGTAGGCATGTCCAACAGTGGACTTCAAAGTCTGAATGATTTTATTATTTATTTTAATCGCTTGATACTCATGTCGTAGGTGTAAGAAGGCACTTGTTATGGTAGGCTTCTAAGCTCTGCCCACAGCTTCTTTTTAGCGATGTTGTCGAGCGTTTCGTAAACGCACTTTTGCATCGCGTAAGCACGCGTAAGTCGCATTTGCAAGTTTTGCAACGCGCGACAAAAGCCATGAAAACGCACGACTGTTTCCAAGGAAATTTTGAATAAGGTATAACAACTTCTGAATTTTTGCTTGTACTTTTTAGGATTTCGAAAATTGTTACTTAATGTCCATCAAGACTTGGTGCTATAAGAATAAGAATAATAATATATATATATTTGCAAAAAACATGGTAATTTTAGGTCTTATATAGCATAAAATATGAACATTCATGTTTTGCTTGTTCATATTAGCATGTAAAATTTTACAATAAATTAGAAATAAAATTTTAAAAAATACCCAATAACTAACTAAATTGAATTAAACATTAAAATTAGAACGAAATAAATATAAATTTAAAATTATATTATTTAAAAATACTTACAATAAATTAAATTAATTGTCAACAGGCTAGGTACATTATATAAAAATTAAAATTGCATTATGTACCTATATCTTATCATTTAAATGCTAACTGCTAACTTTGTAATCTTTGTTCAGTAAATAAATAGTCTAATATTTACGCTACTTTCGTTGCCTATGCTCTGCGGGTGCTTACTTGAAAGACCTAGCATCAAAGATCAAGATACATGGATCGGCTATCCAAAACGGATCTTTCGATGTGACCAGCTAGATTGAAGGATCATCAGCCTGACACTGGTTTCGCTTCTTTCGCAACTTCTTGCCGTTAAATACTGACATTGGCATCAACTCAATATATTCTACAGTGTACAACAAACCAACCGAAGTGCTATGGTACAAAAAGGACACCGAAGAGAAGACGCTCGAGCCGCAACTGCGGGACGCGAACCTTGTCGGGCTGAACCGTATCAACAGCACCTACGACTTGTACATCACGGAGGACATGAACGGCACCTACGTCTGCGAGATCAACGACACCGTCACCAACAAGGTCATCAGAGGTGAGTGCAGGGGGTCAGTGGACTGCCCCTGGATTTAGAACCCTACGATAATGTATTAACAACAGATTAATCATGTGACACCTAGTACTATTAATCATAAGATTCATAATTCATTTATTCACTTTCATACAGTAACAGTAGTCCACACAATAAAGGTATAAAAGATGTTCGTTTTGTTACAGTATGACCTACTGAGGCATTCGTGATTTTTAGAAATAATACAATCTTAAATTAATACATTTTAAACATTGTAAAGGTATTCGAATTCTATTAAAAAGGAAAAACATAAAATAATCATAACAAAAATAACTAAAAATTGTCACAATAAATTATGTCAAACTGAATAACACAAATTCTGGAATTGATAAATTGCAGATGTCAAAAAATAATAATAATAATGTCAAAGATAAGGCTTGTCTGTCAATAATCATATAGTATCACATGGTTTATAGGTCGACAATTTACTATCGGACAGTTCTGAAATATTCTGAATGGTGGCCGAAAAAGGTTGAATATCACAAACACATAAGTACCTAAAGTGATTCAGACTGAAGATATTTTTTTCCTTGAATGATAACAATGTAAATCTTGTTAGATTAAAAAAAAACTTGTCCGTTTCGATCTAAATAGTTTTCTTGAAATAAGAACACAGCTTTTGCCCAAAATTTTAGGTCAGCGAAAACCGGTAAGTCTGTGGAAACAGCGCCCTTTAAGGCGCGAAGCTTGCCTTCACTGGAGTTATATTCGGTTTTACTTAGTAATAACCGGGTAGAAAAAATCGCGAGGAAACCTGAAAAAATGGTCTGGTTCTCCTGTCTTAAAGTTTCGGAGGTCTGATGACAATCGCTCTAAATGTAACTCCGGACTTGCTGTATCTTCATCTAGGATCATGGTCAAACGTACCCGGACTAAGAACGAGACAAAACGCCAGGAAGTAGAAACCCTGGGCAGAAATACTCTCGGTTGGTAATAAGCGCCTATAGGTATGGCTTTAGACATTAATTAAGAAATTGTTACTCTCTTGTTTGCTACGCTCTTTAATCATTTGAATTTGAATTTAACGGTGTTAATAATGCTCGTATTTCTCTTAACACAGGAACGATCGATGTCATCGTCTACGCACCCCCAAAAATAGTCGGGTTCGACGTAACAGCTATCAACACCACACAACTGTACATCAACTGGACCGTTCGCGACTACAACTCGCCCATAGAGTTCTACGCGCTACTCTACCGGGCGCTACCCTCGGAAAAATACAATGTGTACAGTCAAAAAATAAGCCCAAAGAACACGTCCTTCGTTATCAACGATCTAAATAAATCAACGGAGTATGAATTAAAGTTTGAAGTGAAGACGGTGCACTGGTTTAAAAAGGGAGTATGGAACATTGTTACAGTTAAAACGCTAGATAAAGAACCGGTGTTCGTCCCAAGTATTTTTATCAAAGGTTTATCTGCGACGTCTGTGACGATAGGATTGGCCCCGCCACCGGAAGATTTAGCGGACCTGATACACTATTACGTTCTGAAAGCGAGAAAAAAGGATGACAATAATTCTAGTAGGGAGACCCTCTACTGGAGAGACGGCAAAAACTTGCCATACATGTTTGATAATCTAGATCCGCATAGCACTTACGTTTTTCAGGTAAGTTACCTAGCAGGTTTTTAATCCATCATCCTGATATACAGAAACTTAGATTTTAGAAAGAAAAATGCTTATTTGGTGTAAGTTTCGAAAAACAGCTAAACTAAAGCTAAACCACTGCTAAACTAAATAAAATATTCAGTAAAAGTCTTGAATTGTTCTAGACAACCCATGCAAGCAAATTTCAATTTATTTACACAATAGAAAAAAAATAGTACCTATCTCCAATGTGCACTGATCAGTCAGCTTATTTCCCGATATCTACGATCAGAATAGCATTCACCCGTTAACGAATTCCTACATTAAGGTGCTGCAGACGTGCCACTACAAATTTTCATACAATACTTCTACTACTAGAAGCGCTTCTTCAATGGCGCCCATGTAGTGCATCTGTGGCGCTGCATCTACGCTTTTCGTTGTATGAAAGTTAGAAGTGGCGCGACTGTGGCACTTCGGTGGCGCTTCGTAACAGTTAATTCAAAGGCACCCTAATGCACTGTATTGTACTTTAATCAAGGTGTGCGCCTGTTCGGACTACTCGAAGCAATGCGGGCAGTGGTCCGATAAGATGGAGGTGGCCACCCTGGACGGCATCCCGAGGAAACCGAGCAAAGTGACCATCGACTGCTCCGATGGGTTCATGAAGCTAGCGATAGACCCACCCGAGAAACCCAACGCTGAAGTCAAGGGATACTCTGTAAGTTGACGTCATATACATAACGATCGAGATACATTTTTAGTACTCACAGCGTAAGTTGACTGTCGTCCACCTTCAAGGTGGAAAGACGACCTGGTAAAGGTTGCAGGAAGCCGCTGGATGCGGGCCGCTTCCAACCGGCCAATCTGGAAGTCACTGGGGGAGGCCTATGTTCAGCAGTGGACGTCCAATGATGATGATAAAGTTGACTGTCTGCTATTGTCTATAGTAGCTACCCCTTGGTCTGAGATATAGTTACTGCAATTACGTCGTCAATGACTCAATTTATTCGTAGAATGCTTGGTTGGGATCTTGAAGTCCATTTTGATGACAAAATGCTTATCAGAGATTATACAGGGTTATTTGTAAAACATCAAAAACCTCCTAGGGGCTCGTAAAAAAAAACACTTCCCCATACTAAGCCGCCACCAGCTGACAACAGTTTCTATGGAGCAGTGAAAATTTTTTTTTTTAGATTTCAATGTTGGTCCTATAGAAAAAGTTGTTGTATTTGAGCACCAGAATCAGCCCCTAGGAGGTTGTTTATGTTTTAAAAATAACCATGTATACGCCAAATAGCAGATACTTAATGGTTATAAAAATCTGCTAACCGGGAAGGCATACGAAAGGGGGTGCCGACACGCCACGATTTTTTCAATTGGGAATTTTTAATAAAATGCTCCTAATCACACCTGGCATGTTACGTGCCAAGCAAAACCGCAAGCGAATCTACGATATGCTCTAATTATGTGAAAAGTAAGCTTGAAATTTCTTTTGACCCCCAAGACAACCCCCAGAGGAGGCATATTGTTGGCGACAGAAATATAGATATTTAAGCGACTTTTATAATTATTTAATTACGGTTCTCCTCATTTCTGATTTGATTTCGCAAAGGAACACCGAGCATAGCCCTTTCCATAGCACGCTGTATAGCGTCGACGTTTCCTTTGAGGCCCGTAGTGAGAGGCCACGTTTCAGTTCCATATATCATCACTACCAGTGACACTACTCAGTACACACAGTGACACACTGCTTACACTGGTTGTAGACCTAACTGGTTGAAGCTTATCTAAAGTTCATAAAACAAATAATATCAGATCGACAATGTCCACGTTGAGACTATCAAAAGACTTCGAACTTTTTTGTATGAAGCCTGGCAAACCTAAAGTTGAAAGTAACCTAATATGACGTTATTTTAGTGTACACCTATGAAACATACATTAGTTGAAAGAGAAAATAAGATTTGGTGGGGGGTAATTGAACGAAAAGCATGACGATCTATTTTAATGGTTTTTATTTATCATTTAAAGAGCTTTAGTGTGCAAGTTTGCTGTAGTTTCTGTTATAATATTTGGTGAAGTGAAAAAGATCTGAAACTATTGCAATATGTAACTTGTCTCAAGACAACTTGCTTTAGACCCGATAGTGTCTTGAAACCTGCTTCTACGGGAACAAGAACGTCTTAGCGGAATCCAAAAAAAGCAATAAAACCTAAACACCGGTTATTTATTGTGAACTATATCAAGAATACACTCGACATTGGCAGAATCACTGCTCTGCTTATAGAGCGGGATTGAGTCAACACAAAAAAAAGGAAATGAATTACAAACAACAAATACTTTTTGAGAAAATGTCCTAAATGATATACTTTGTTCAGAATTTCAGTTTGAATATGTACTTTCGTACTTAAGATGTGGCGCAGTGACCCAAAATGAGTCTTGGCCTCCAACATTAAGGATCTCCGCTCGGGTCCTTTCTGCGCCACCTCTCGCCAATCATCGACGTGAAGCTCGCGCAGGTTCTTCGCAACCTCGTCTTCCCAGCGCACAGTATGAAATTTGACCTTAAAATCGGACAAGCTTGTTTAATTACATAAAATGATACCGTGGACTTCATTAGGTATATCAGTAAAAATCCCGAATTTAAATTCTCAATAGTTTATAAGAAAAAAATTTTTTAGGTTGACAAAAAATTGTTTGGGTTGTAATTTTTATGTGTTTATTTATTGCTAAATAGCTTTTAATTATTTCGTTTTTAAATAAAAAGTAATTAATTATTTTTGAAAACTACCGGTTAATATATAAGGAATTTCAAAAATTCGTATCTTCTAAACTAAAACGATTTAGCACATAGGAATTTCACTGACGTATCTTATAATTAAAATGCTACGATTTTATGGAATAAAACAAGGGAGTCCGATTTTAAGGTCAAATTTCATACTGTGCAGCGGTATCTGGGACAACCGACAGGTCGTCGGCCATTCGGTCGTCTCAAGTACGCTTTAGTATACACAGTACACAGCGAAGTCTGTAAGCTTTTATTTCGCCGATGATGTTTGGCTCGGCTACGAGATCTTCCAACTTCAGGTTCCTCCTTCTCCTCCAGGTGCCATCCTCTGTCTGTACCGGCCCCAGAATCTTCCTCCAGATTTTCTTTTCAGCCACCAGGAGTTTGGTCTCTCCTTTGATCGTAACTGTTCAGGTCTCGCAGCCGTACTTGAGGATTGTTCTTATCACCGACTTGTAAATACGAATTTTAGTAGGACATTTAGATTCTAAGACCTTGTGTAAGGCGGCACTACAACGGAGGGCATTTTGTATTCTTATATCTATTTCCTGTTCTCTGGTATTGGTGTTTATTATAGTGCAACCCAGGTACTTAAACCTGTCTACCCCTTTGTATTTAACGTTTCTGGCTTCAAGGTTTTTCCGAAGTTCTCGTACATCTTTGTATCGCCGCATTGTGCATGTACTCAGTCTTTTCCTGAGGCCAACTGCCTTTTCAGTGCAACAATTGCCTGAACCACCTCTTCTTTCCTTTCCCTCAGCAAAGCAAGGTCATCGTCGTAGCCTATCACTCTGTGCTGTCCACTCAACTGCACTCAACCATCAAGTGTTAGTACTTGTCTAATGATGTGTTTGAGTGCTAAGTTGAAGAGCATGGGCGACAGCGCATCCCCCTGCTTTAAACCGGTCCGAATTCTTAGGTGAATTCCGCTCCAACACGAACCACTGCCCTGCTTCCGTTAATTGAATTTAATTCAAAATCAAATTCAAAATTCAAATTCGACGACCTCCGTAGCCGAGAGGAGAGTATACCGGACTTGGTGTCGCTATCTCTGAGGTCCCGGGTTCGATTCCCGGACGGTCAATGTAGAAAAATAACTTTTCTATATTGTCTCGGGTCTGGGGTGTTGTGGTACCGTCGTTGTTTCTGATTTCTGTAACACAAATGCATAAGCTACTTATCACAGGATCAGAGCAATGTAAGTATGTGATGTTGTACAATATTTATTTATTTATATTATTCAAATTTCTTTCATTCATTCAAAATTCTGAACCAAGTATAGGTATAATTACGACATTTTGTCAAAGAGTATATTTTGTTGTTTGTAGTAATTGTTTTCTCTGTCGATTGGCGTACGTTTCATAGGTGTATACCAACATAACTTAGTTTCAGTTACTTTTAAGTAAGCCAATTAGGTTCGATACCTTTTAGTTATTCTGGCAATTGAACATGACATACACTTTGATGTTGACGATTGTGTAAGATTTTGCTTTGCAAGAAACAGAGGACATTTTTAATCGATTTTTTTCGCTCTACACTAGAGACTCAATTCAATTCGAATCTTTATTGCATGTCACGGGGAGGCAAGTTGTCAATAATTGATGCAAGAGTAGGTAGCATACTAGTAAAACAAACATCATGATATTTTCAGAGATTACAATATTATAAATATTTTTGTATTGTATACTTCTTGAATACATAATTAAAAATAAATACTTGAATACCTACTTGTTATTATTATTTATTGTTTTATGTAACTGTTTTACTTTAATAAAATAATAAGTGGCGCGACTGTGGCACGGCGGTGGCGCTTCGTAATAGTTAACACCACTAGTTCGAAGGCACCCTAATGCACTGTATTGTACTTTAATAAAGGTGTGCGCCTACTCGAAGCAATGCGGGCAGTGGTCCGATAAGATGGAGGCGGCCACCCTGGACGGCATCCCGGGGAAACCGAGCAAAGTGACCATCGACTGCTCCAGCGGGTTCGTGAAGCTGACGATAGACCCGCCCGAGAAACCCAACGCTGAGTTCAAGGGATACTCTGTAAGTTGACGTCATATGGATCGAGATACACTTTTAAGCGAAAGTTGACTGTCGTCCACCTACAAGGTGGATGCGGGCCGCTTCCAACCGGCCAATCTGGAAGTCACTGGGGGAGGCCTATGTTCAGCAGTGGACGTCCTATGGCTGAAATGATTATGATGAAGTTGGCTGTCTGCTAGTCTTTATAGATAGAAATAGTCGCGCGCTGCGACAAGCGCTACGACTTTTTCAATTGTGATTTTTCAAAAAAATACTGTTAATCGCATCCGCAATGTTACGTGCCAAGCAAAACCGCAAGCGAATCTACGGTATGCTCTATGTAAAAAGCACAGACGAAGGAAAACTAACTAACTAAGTTTTCCTTCGTCTATGGTGAAAAGTGAGCTTGAAATATCTTTTTCATTACTCATACTCGGAAAGTAGGTTTAAAGTTGCCTGAGGAGCGGGTTGAAAGTAATACTGTTCAGCCCTAGGGAGAAGGTGTACACCAAAATAATGTAATTTTAGGTACTTACTGCAACTTTAAGTATGCCAATTAGGTCCGATGCCGATTAGTTATTCTGTCAATTGAACAGGACATACATTTTGATGTTGACGATTGTGTAAAAGATTTTGCTTTGCAAGAAACACAGAGTAAATTTTTAATCAAATTTATTTGCTCTAGACTAGATACTCAATTCAATTAAATATCTTTATTGCATGTCACATGGGAGGCAAGTTTTCAACAGCTAACTAGTAAAAAAAACAAGGTTGCTACTTGTACACTTAATTAGTAAAGTAATATTTTATTTGGCACTAAAATAATAATTTAAATTACCAAAAAAAACCAAGTTATCAAAATTGTCGGTGTCGCTTAGGATTAGTCGTGATTAATTGCAAAATAAATACTTGAATACCTACTTGGTATTATTAATTATTGTTTTATGTAACTGTTTTAATTTAATAAAATTATGACATATTTTGTAAATCTAGTTGACCTAACAATGAAATTTAAATAAAACACCTCTTATAATTTTCAGGTATACATATTTATTTATAAATTACGCGGTCACATGATATAAATTAAATTATGTACAATTAAATAATACAGTTATATAAAAATAATTATTACAGATTGTAACTAGAAGCGATCCCCGTTTGAGGCGCGTTCGTCGGTGGCGCTCGGAACGCACAGCAAAGGGCGGTCGCAGTCTGCCAACCGCAACGTTGATTAAACTCAAGCTTAAATTTAAAAGCTGCAATATTCTGTTAGGCCAGGACGATAGATAAAATTATGAACAAAACAAAAAAGAAATAATAACAATGGATAAATTCGAAGATAAATAAATTAACATTTAAACGTTAACAGTGACTAGAGAGCGAGGATTCCGTCCAAGCGACTTCTCGTAGGCATTCGATAGGGTGTAACACTTATGAATACTTAATAAATTAATAAATAATTTAATATAAAAAACTCCTTTACACACTTACGACTCCGAATTGTATAAAAAAATCGTACGCAATATTCGAATCATTCTCCAGTTGTTTTTTTTTGTGGGGGTGCCCCAAGGTTCTATCTTGGGTCCCTCGAGTTAAATGTTTGGTCAGTCCTTGTGGTTTTTGGTATTGGGTACCGATATCAATTTAAATGTCGCTGACGTTGAGATAGAAGGCTGCGAAGGCGTCTCCCTTGGAGCCTACCGCTCTGGCTTGATACTGGCCGGCGTCGTCAGGCGTAGCCTTGGCGATCTCGAACCTGTACCGCGAGGTTCCTTCCATCGTGAACCTGTAGCGTTTGGAGGTCTCGTCCACTGGCTTGCCGTCCTTTAACCATTGGAGTTGGAGTGGTGGCTGCAAAATGAATTCATATATTAGTACCATTAGAGTTGATATTACCTAGTATATAAGTCTTAGATGAACGGACTTTACTGTACTTAGTTTCAATAATCAAATTACGCGTTGGCTTTAAAATTAAATCGGATGTCCCAAAAAGGTTTTTATTAGACTTATCTAAACAACAATTCACAAAAACATTTTAAGAAAAAATTTACTTTGTACACATTATTTCATGTCTTTTACCTTATCCAGCTCCGTGGTGAAGGCAGCGGGCTCCGCAGAGGAGACAGTGGCTGATCCAGGGAACTGCTTGTACTGCGGCGCGGCGGGCGTCTCTCCCGGCACCATCACTACCAGGGTGCACGAGGAGAATGATTCTCCCGCATCGTTGAAAGCTTCGCAGGTGTATACGCCTGAGAGGAGATAAATTAAGTCAAATTTGAAGGGGGGTTACTTTTACAGAGCGATATTAATGTTGCCATTTAGATACTATTTAGATAATCTTTCGGCTTTTTTATTGTGACTTAGTTTTATAATATAATTACCACTGTCATACATCATAGTCGCTCTTTCGTTATTTGAGAAGTATTTGCGGTTTTTATGGAGAATTAAACTACAATTTTACCCACATTTACGCCTTTCATTATATTTACTTTACTATCATACTACATAATATAATAATTTATGCTACGACTGTTGAATACAAAAATAAATAACAGGAAAACTAGAAAATAATTCAACTTGTATTCCAGTAACTTATGTTACTGTGCTTCAAAGTTACTAAAAATACTTCTAATTTTATCGTAGAAAATCAGCTGCAATTTTGATGGTATGTTCATTAGCGCCATCTTTGGAAATTTCAATAAACGTTTTATAGGAAGTCTAGGATATTTGCCGCACTAGAGAAATAAAACGCGGCGCTAGTGGTTACAGTAAATAAATTTATAGAGAACTACGCTTTATTTTTTTGTAAAAATTATTGTAATTATTAAGTTTTTTTCACTGACAGCTGTGAGCAGTTATCGCTGTCACTTATCATTAGAAAATGCATTATATGAACTAATAAAGCGACAATCTTAGTTCTAAACATCCAAGTATCATAGAAAATCAGGGAAGTTTAAATCGTATAAAGAAAAATTAAAATATGGATTAAAACATCAATGGTTTAGTTCGTTTAGCGCCATCTATGCTGTTTTAGCGGAACTACTTACCAGCGTCTTCAGGGAATATCTCTGCAATGTTCAGCTTGTGAATGTTTGCCTCGCTAGAGTACTGGAAGTCTTTGGACGGCTTGATCTCCTTGTTGTTGTGCAACCAGACCACGTCGAAACGCTCTGCACCTACGATTCTGTTGGTTGAAGACGATGTTTTTAAATTCTATCGAATTCCAACTCAGTTTTCGTTGGTAAGAAAATGTCGTTGTTAAAAACTAGGTGGCGTTACTGTATTTTAGTGTTCGGGCTGTTCTTTTGTTTCATTAAAACTGAATAAGAAAAATAATACTTGAACAGACTTTCCAGAATCCATAGAGCAAAAACCTCAGAAATTATTTAATCAGTGTCGTACTGTTTAAGTACTTTTAGCTAAGTTAACGAGAGTTGTTAACTTTTAAGTAAAAAAACACTTAGGTACATAACAGTTTCGGAGATGGATGGTATAGTACAATCGCTGTGTGCGCGATGACAGCGCCCCTAGTGACCACAAATATTGTGGACTTAAGATCTCTCAAATTATGGCAACTGGATGGTTTAAGAATGATTTTCGGATTGTTTTTTTCAAAATTAGATGTAAATATCTAAAAAGTTTGTGCATATTATAATAAGTGATTTTCTTACTCGAACTAAAATATGAATGTTATAATACGTACGGGATTTGAATCGATACAACATGAGAACTTTTCAACCTCAAACTGTCCAAAAAGGGAAAAAAATAGTATAAGTACAGTATGTGAGAGAATTTGAAGAGCTTAGAACCAACGGACAAAGCTACTTAATAAGAGCTGTGATCATAAGACAAACATCTGTGACACAAACTTCCTACAAACTTGATTCTTTTCACAGCAGCTATCTATTTAATACTTTGCTTTAATTTCCATCTTGATGTTGGAAACGAATAAAACATGCACGAACTGTTTTCCCTATTGTTTCTACACCTTAAAACACAACACGTACTGTGACCCATTCGCGAGTTTTAACGTGTTTACTTAAAAATACCCAATTACGTAAGTATGAAATACTATAGAAATATAGCAATTTGACTCATGACAGTCCAGAGTTATTTCACATTTCTGCCAGATTGCGTGCTGCGATCGATTTGACGGCCCCCACCACCCACTATTAAATATTTGTGACAACAAAAGTAATGGACAATAATATTCATTATTGCATGCTTCGGTATTTATACTCTATGTACACTACACAGTAAATAAGGTACAGGCATCGAGTACATACCCTATAGAGCAGCAATACAAACCATATTTCTCCGAAACTAGTAAGTGATTTTTCACTTACATTTAGTATGAAATGACAACTCCTGTCAACGCTTGCTTAAACAAAAACAGCACAGATACAGATTAAAAAATGGCGGAAAATGTTGACGAACAAATCATTATGACATTTCTACCCTATAGGGTATGTACTCCATGGGTACAGGTAATACTTTTGAGGTGCACAATTTATTTGATATTTTTTATGCTTTGATAAATTATTTATCCTATTAACAGCCTAATATGCCTTCGGAATATGATATTTCTGTGTGGCCAGGAGTTTCACGTGACAACAATGCTGTTAGCTGTTTAGTGCGAGTTGAACTTACGTTGAGAGGGTTCTTGTTTTAGGTTTTGATGTAATCTATAAATACAGGTAAATAACTAATTTTTGTTTTTTTGACGTGATAACGTCTTTAAAATCGTTTTAGTCGGGTGACATGTTCAGAAACTTGTGTCACACCAAAACCTCACGAGCGCGATCGCAGGTATAACGAGAGAGAGACGGACCGATCTCCCGTCTCATCTCGAGCGCTGCCAGTCATTCCGTGAAACTTGTCACGCGGAATCCTCACGAGCGGAGGCTGGCATAGCGTTCGAGTGAGTGGACCGATCTTCCGTCTCTCTCACTCTAGCGGCATACAAACGAATGGAGATGGAATGGAAAGTGTGAATAAAACGATAGATGTAATTTAAAATTTGAAAAAAATGTTATCTTCATTAATTCCTTACTTCCCAAAAACTTATATCACCAATAAGACGTTATCACGTAAACATCTCGATCGTAAACCTACTTTACAAACAACCAATTTTTTCCATAATTTTTAAGCTTAGTAGCAAACCTTCGTTTAAAAGAAATTTATTTACGTTACACGTCCGTGTTTAAGTCACAAAAGTTCATATGTAAACCAAATAGCAACTTAATCGATACAGCCGATTCGGAGTAAATTGGCTGTGACAGACGGGCAAACACAGACACACGAGTGACCCTTGGGTTTCGATTTTTCATTGGGATTCATGTAATCCTAAAAATAAAGATCCCAGTTCAATTCTGAATGCACCAATGCACCGTTAGTCTAAGGCGGTAAGTACCTGCAGGCCAGCGTGACCGCGTCGCCGTCGCTGACGAGCTGCGACTGCGCGTGGTCCACGATCCTCGGCGGCTTGTCGCCCGACTTCAGCGTGCCGGGAGTCGCCGCCGCGGCGTCCATGGCTGCAAATATATATATATATTTTTTTTTATTTTTTTTTATTTGGAAAACATACAGTGATATTTTTACATGTGATTAGACTACTTAAAAAACTATACACCATTTACATGTTTTCGCATATGTGTAACAGAAAAAAAGCTTATTCATTTGTGTTTAGTACCTATTTAGAGAAAGAATTATGATTCTATTACTAAGCAGTTAGTGAACCGTCAAACCAAGATTTTGCTAATATGGAACCGTTAGTAACATTCGACTTATCTAAGAACTTATGTAAGAACGGGCGATGCAAGGACTACTTGTACATATGGCTATACTGGTATAATCAACAACAGATGCGAATAAAGACTCCCCCGGAACAATCGCCCACCTTCTGTCTTGTCCCGCGTCCTACTCACGCAAAGATTTACTCTACGCCACTGAAAACGCTGTCCGCGTGGCGAAGTATTGTTCACATAAATATATTTAGTTGCCATCGACACGAGAAGGAGAAGAAGTGTATTTACGACCTGCTGCAGAGCACAAGCTTCATTTAAACTATGACGTAGTATGGGAAATAAACGAGTCTATACTTCGAGAACTCGGCATCAAGCAGCGCTTGTCATCTTTGGTACAGTCTCGTATCCTCACCTTTTTTGGTCACATATGCCGCCGAGGGGAGGTGGCTATTGAGCGACTGGTGGTCCAGGGAAAGGTTGAGGGTACCAGGCCACGAGGAAGATCGCCTATGAGATGGACTGACCAGATAAAAGCGGTAGTAAATGGCTCATCATCACTACATGAATGCACAAGGAAGGCGGCAATCAGAGAAGAGTGGCGACGTGTTGTGAAGCTTGCCACCTACACCTGAAGTGATGACCACGACCACTCTGACAAGAGTGTTACCGACGAAGAAGAAAGTATGGGAAATACTCCACCACGCGGGTCCATTGCGGTGCGGTGGGGGGTGTTGAAAGGGCAGTGACTAAAGCGCTTGCTAAACCGAGGACGAACTCTTTTTGACATTGCTCGACAGAACAGGGGACTCTGTTTTCCTTGACGTCAAACGCACGCTGCTATTGGAAGATCCTCCGTCCGCTTCCGTTCGATTCCGCAAATAACTTGCATGGAAACCATTCCGAAATTAGCCGTAATCGATATAAGTATTTTCAAACTTGGTCCGTGTTTAAATTCGCCTACACTACACGAGTTTAAGTAAGCTAAAATCGATGTATGCTCAATCCAGAACAAGAAGCGAATAGTCGACGAATGCGATATCGGAAGTGGAGACTGGCATTCATGTGTCATACCCATAACCATAACTGTCCGATGTTATCAAGGCGCTTTAAGGCTTTTGACTAGGCTTCACGACCATTATCAAGCGATATCTACCGGGACTAGAGTTGTAAATTGACGGTCGTATGCTTTATGATAAATGCTTGGTCACATTGGACATTTATTGTCACGATGCAGATGGTCACATATATTTTTTTGTATAAATTAAAAAGAAGAAGAATTCTACTAAAGTAAGTCTTAAATGTTAAGTATTTGACAATAAAAACATACATTATGTAATTGGATCTGGATCGAACTAAAAAAAAAACGCACGCGTAACGATACGACACTTTTTAGCTTGTTCGAGCAGAAAGATTTTATAAATTTTATTTCGTTATCAAATTTATCACTACTAAATTCTGTCTCTCTTATAATAATGCATTTATTTGTGACCAAATTTTTTTTTTCATAGTTTGTCAATAGAATTGAATGTGACGTTAGTGACAATAAATGTCCGAAATGTCCGGTCACATTGAGAAAATGTCCAATTTGCTCGGTCATATTGGTCAGACATTTAAAACGTGACGGACACTTTACAACACTAACCGGGACCAACTTTTAACATTCCTTCTGAAGCATAGAGATTCTTGTGATAAATGTCACTGAATTTATTTGGAATGGCCAACCATCCAATCACAACCGCTGCGTGGTTAACCTAAAATTGGTAATTACTAATAAAGCGGTGCCCTGAGCTACAAGCACCTCGGAAAAGGTTGTCTTTGTGTGCCTCGGACTAATGGACATAGGATTTCGTAGATACAGAGAGACATGTTGAAAGAGGTATCACTTTAACAGGATATTCGGCTCACTAGTATGAACAGGGTTAACAATGGGGCCAAAATCAGAATTTAAAAAAAATCCCTTACATGGATTAAATTGTTAATTGGTTCGCTATGCCAAAATTATGCAAAGCGAAAATTGCTCAGTGGTTATAGATTTGAAGTCGCGCCTTACATCTGTCGATCGGGAGTTTGGGAGTTTGTGAATACCACTAAGCTATAAGGGGACACATCGTAAGGGACCTGCTCGTTCAAGTAATACTGAATGTGTAGCTATGATCAAAAAATGTCATGTCTGATGACAATCGCTCCTTTACTGTATAATTATGAGCCTACTATGAGATCATTTACCAACCTTTACCAACCAACCTTAACCAAAATTTAACAACCTATTTTAACGAGTTAAAATCACAAAATGAAAAAAATTTGTAATACTAATCATTTATGCTAGGACATTTCCTTAGTTTAATAACTTGCCACTAGAGGCGCTAGTATACATTTTGTGTAATGTATATGTAATCAGTACAAATCTTTTGGTGATTTACTTTTGTAAGTATAATAATTTCAAACACAGTTTGTATGTCGTTGATAAACGAATAAAAAAAAATAGTAGAGTTATACTCACGTTTGACGGACACCTTGCACTTGGTCTCGACCTCGCCCTGGCTGTTGATAGCCTTCAGCGAGTACTCGCCCTCGTCCTCAGGGAACACCTCGCTGATGGCGAGTGACGCTACCCCGTTCTTGTATTTGAGGTCTACGACCTGTGGAAGCGAAAATAGTATTTCAGTTAAGATTGCATGAAAATACTGTCAGTTTTTTTAACTTCTGGTGTGAGGTGTGCCTACACCTCATCTGTAGAGGCGGCCAACGGTAATTTTTTTTTAAAATATGATAGATAAAGCCGCCCTGTTCAATTTCTATAGAAACAGCGATCATACCATGTGACGTCACCGGCACGGCGATTCAACATGGCGGCTATATCTATCATATTTTTACAGTTGGTGTCGATACATCGCTATACCATATCGTATTTTGGTGGTCATGCTAGGGGGGCTGGACGGGGTCTAGGTAAGACACTGACCTATATAAACCTTGGACTGGCTGCTGTCAAATTAAATTTGTGCGTTTTTATTTTAATTTTTATGAACTCAAACCTGCTCTATATGTGAACAGTAACTTTGCCAATGACAAGTATTTGTTTTAAAGTGGACACAATAAATAACAGGTGTTTAGTGTTTATTGCTTTTAACTGGTTTAAGGACTTGTAAAAGCAGGTTTCAAGACGCCATCGGATCCAAAGCAAGTTGTCTATGAGACAAGTCACTTGACACTCGAAGCGCTATTTTAATAGTTCCAAATCTTTATACTTTTATCAAACATTAGAACCAAACTGAGCTCTATACTCTTTAAATGATAAATAAAATTCATTAAAGTAAATCAACCATGCTTTTCATTCGACTACCTTACTTGTTTGATTACAGACATATTTGGCTGTCATGTCAATGTACAGGACAGGGTCTTGAGTAGTGAGGGGTACGTACCTCAGAGGAGTGCAGCGGCTTCCCGTTCTTGTGCCACTGCACGCGCGGGTCGGGGTCGCCGCGCACGCTGCAAGACAGCAGCAGCGGGGCCCCGTCGCGCGCTACGAACACGTCGGGTAGTGCGCGCGCGAACGACGGTCCGCACATCGTCGCGTCAGACGCGGGTACTAAGGAACAACGGCATAAAATATGTCAGTGGTTCATTAATTGACATATAACCAGGTTGAGATAATAAAGAGAGTGACCTAAAATAGTAAGATTTGTAATTCATGTCATATCGATGGTTGCTATTTGACTTAAAACTTAGAAAAATAACAAAAATGATGTCTTAATATTATAGAATAATACGTAATTAAAATAAAATTGAGTTCTTCTAATCGGTTATTTGATATTACTCTCGAAAGGCACAAGATCTCAAGGCACAAGATCGTGAAGGCACAAGATCGTGAACAAAATAACTACCACTGGACGAGTCACCGTAGTCATTATGACAAATTACATTGAGTTAATTTGTAAAATGTTACAGTTCAAAAATGTCTAACTCAAATTTAAAATTTCACATTACCTACCATTAAGTAGCAGTAACATAAAATAACACGAAGGAACTTTTAATTAACAAGTACAATAACTAGTTAATTGTCCGCAAATCTGAGTAACTAACACCTTACAAGTAAAAACTAAACTTTGAAAATTTGTTGTCATAATTTTACATTGTATTCTATAAGCTGTTTGTTTTCCAATAAAACAGTTTTTTACGTCAGAATGCGTTTAAATTTTAAGCGTTTCTACTCTTGAATGACTTATGTTACGGATCGATACTTTAGTATACTCATTAGATACTCACATACTAACTCCTTGGTGGCACTCCTCGACCTGGACGAAGCGTCCGAGTCGAGTTTGGCACCGTACTTCTTCTTGCTAGCCTCTACAGAACTCTGCGGCGAGTATTTCGGTTTGGGGCCTGCGTGCGACTTCGGTGGCGGGTCTACCGTGACCTGGAGTTAGATGTTTACTTTAAAACTAGCTTTTTGCCTTTAATAAATTAGGGAGATACAAAACTTTCAAATGCTTTGTTAGTAACTAAACTATTGGTGGCAATTTTGTGCTACTGTTAACTAAACTAAAAGTTAGTATGGCTATATTTGTCTTAAGTTCGTAACTGCCTAGAAATTGGACACAATAGAAAATTTGTTGTTTGGGGGTTTCGGTAATCGCAAGGTGGTATGTAAAAAAAAACCGGTTACAGCTGTCGGACTGCCAAACATAGCACCCACAGGCTAGTTTAGAAGACCTATGACGGTTAAAATATCGCGACATGATAATGCAAAATACTAATTTTGTCATTTTTATAGTTGGTCAGTTCTAATTGTATAGTCTGTCGCTTTAAATTTACTGAGGAGCAAAAGAGAGAGAGAGACAGAGACAGAGAGAGAGAGAGTGGTAGAACTAATATAAACTATATATTATGAAAATTAAAGCCTTATCACAGTTTTAACTAGCAGGGAGAAAATTACGAGACAGTCAGATTAGGATATTTTTAAGCTCATTCACATAATATAGCTGATCATAAAACTAGTATACACTATAGTCTTTTCAAATGAGTAGATAATAAGTTCTGTGACAGATAACGGTTGACAATTATAGACAACTTTATTAATAGATTGAAATTTTTGCTTAGATTTTTAGAGGCAATAAGTTTTGGATTTTCGCAATGATCTAAATGATGCAAAAAAAAACTATATAAAATATTAAATTCGTTACTAGTAAGTAGTATGCGTACAGGAATATGTGAACTGTATTCGAATTCATTTTGAAAATATTGTAGTAGGTTATTACATTTGAAAAGTTATCCGCAACTTATTTTCAACTTAAACTCCTACACATAAAGTTCAAATTAATAGTGAAAATTGAAAGGTTTAAGGGTAGATTTGTTATGTACCTTAGTCTTGGTGATGATAGGCGGCGGCGCGGGCTTGAGCGGCTTCTCGATGTAGCGCCGGTCGCCCGAGTGCAGGAAGTTGTGCGCCAGCGCAGCTTGCTCTGGCGATACCACCTCGCCTGCCGCAAATAATATTATTAACACCCAATCATCATCATCATCATCATCATCAGCCTCTAGAAGTCCATTGCTAGAAATATTGGCCTCCCCTATAGAACGCCACAGCCAGCGGCCCTGGGCCGTTTGCATCTAGCTCGCAACCTTGACCAGGTTGTCAGTCCACCGCGTAGGAGGCCTGCCCACGCAGTACGCTGTCTTTTTTGTAAAAAACACATGCTAATATTGTTTACAATAAACGGATTCTAGTTGAACTGTTGCTACAAGCCTCGATCCATATAAATATGAATACGATGGGAAAAAATTGAGTTTTAGTAAAAAAATCCAGATGAAACGGATATTCAGGAACTATCTGGTATCCGGCCTATCCGGCGGCCTAAATACTATCCGGCCAAATACCGGATAACTAGAGCCTATCCAGCCGAATAACGGATATCAAAAAAGTTAATTAATTGCTTTATTTAGTTAGTATCACTTAATAATTACAATCAGTAATCACAAGATAATTCTACAACTTAGGAAATGAATTAGTACTCATACTGCACTAATTACCTCAGTACCGGCTAACCCGACAAGTGTAAAAGTGTAGTGACTTAGTAAGTGAATGTTATGCTATAAAACAACTGATATAGCCGCTATTTTACCGCCAACAAAAAGACCCGAATTGGACCGAGTCCGACCGATCGTTTCGTTTCGATCGTCGTGCGATGCACAAAACGGCAACGTTCCGCTAAATATCCGGATATCCGGCTATAAGGTTGGCTGAATATCCGATATACGGCTAAACTGCTATCCGTTTCATTTCTAAAAAAAATGTGGTGTGATTAGTTAGGTAATTGAACACTTACCCTCGACGATGACGACGCACGAGGTCTCGTCGGTGCCGTGCACGTTGGTGGCGATGCAGGTGTACTTGCCGCTGTCCTCGGGCCGGCAGTCGATGATCTCCATCGTCACTACGCCGTCCGAGTGGGTCATCGAGTAGTCGAACTTCGACAACTCCTTCCTGTCCTTGTACCTGGGTGATATAAGATTTAATTAGTGATTCGTTGCGTGGTTAGGGAGAATTGATATTATTGTAGTGCACTGAATAAGATTTTTCTAAATTTTACGTTTTGTTATTTGTTGGTCTAAATATGTAAGAGCAGATTTTATATCCCCAGCGAATAAATATTTATTTTTAAAAGAAACAAACACTAAAAAATGAAAACATTTAACAAAACTAAGAGGGTTATCTAAATAAAAGTCTGCAAGTTTTCGTAAAATCATCAAAGATTTGAAATAATTTTAAATTTGTATATTGACACCATTGAGGAAGAGATGGATGGATTTTGTGAGGAGCGATATGACTGAGAAGGAAGTGAATGACTCGATGACGAGTGACCGGATTGCATGAAAGAGAAAGACATACAGATCAGGCGAATGATGATGGTTATGTTGACACTATTTTCGACTTTCTATGCAGTCAGTTTTTTTATTGATGTCATATTATGAGGTAAAAGTTTCCCCGGTAATAATGTCTTTGGCAGTGGATCTAGAAAGGGCGGGTTACTATTGGAATTGTTGGTGAGTCAAACATTTGCATTGTCCCAAAAACTTGTTGCAGAACATATATTGTTCCTAGGAGCACCAGGTAGAACTCCTTCTATTCTTCTCCTTCTTCTTCTCTCTTCTTCTTCTTCACGAGCGACCTGTGCGGGCATTCACTCACCACTTGACGGTGGGCGTGGGCTTGCCGCTGAGGCAGCAGAGCAGCTTGCAGGTGTCGCGCGCCTGCATGACGCGCGGCCGCAGCTGGAAGGTGAAGGCGGGCGCCGTCTCGCTGGACTCCTGCCAGAACGTGTACGGCAGCGCCTCGCGCCGCCGCGGGGCCTCCGGCAGGTGCTGCCGCTGCACCTTGGGGACCGCTGGAAGAGACCAGATAACTTTTATCGACGAATCAATACAGTGTCAATATACAGGGTTATTTGTAAAACACCAACAATCTCCTAGTGGGTGATTCTGATGCTCGAATACATAAACTTTTTTTATGGGACCAACATTGAAATCTAAAAAAAAATCACTTCTCCATAAAAACTGATGTCAGCGGCTTAGTATGGGGAAGTGATTTTTTTATAATAGAAAAAGTTGTTGTATTTGAGCACCAGAATCAGGCCCCAGGAGGTTTTTGATGTTTTACAAATAAGCCTGTATATTAATGTCAATACATTAACCCTTTTCGCGACACTAAACGGCTATAGCCGTGATAATAATATAACTTCTATTGTGTGTGGGTCAGTGTCGCGCAAAAAGAGTTAAGACGAGGAAATCACTATAACAGAATGTCAAAGTTGCAACATAAAAAAACCGGTGCATTATCGTCGAGGTTATTGACAAAATTGTATTGGAAGTTGAACTTTTATCCACTGATTTCGATATTAGTGCCATAGTGAAATTGTTCATTTCAAACATCATCATCAAGAACATCCTCCTTCGTCTTATCACCCTGTATAGTAATAGGAATTCAACAATCGATAGGATTGAGTCTAGTCTATATAAATTTGATTTGTCTTGTAATTTTTATTTTACGAAAAAAGCCAACTCGGCTATACTAGGATTTTAACTCAGAACTACTGGTGCTATACCAATAAGGCTACGGTGCCTTGCCACGGTCAGACGAGAATGGATTTGTTGTTCAACATTTCTAATTGATAGTGTTCTGACAAGATGGCTTATTAAAAAAAATAAAGTGCAGGTATTATTTATGTAAATAAAAAAAATATCAACCTGCAATTATACGAATAAATGAGTTGGATAACTAATTATCTAACTAAAACATAATTATTTTGTCAAGAACATGAAATAAAATGGCAGTAACAGTTAAAAAAACTTTACGAAAAATATATATCCTTTTGTTTCTAACTAAATTCTTATTTTTAAACTAATGTAGATAATAAAAGTTTAATAAAATAGCTTTCATAATAAATAAGAAATATTTCGAAACAAGCCAACCTTGTCCAAAATCGCACTTCCACGGATGTTTCACTTATTACGCACATCAAACACACAATTTTCACGTATCAAATACAAAACACAAACTCGTTTCAACGTTCAAATATCCAGACTAATTAGAGGCTAGAATTCTCGCCTAGGCCCAGCCCGAGAATAGACCTGGCACGCGCGACCTAATTGTTCAGAATTAAACTGTTAAATCTTTGAACCGATCGGTTAATCTTTGATCTGACAGCTTTATTGTAATTAGAGTTTTGCTTATTAATTCTGGCGATGAGATACATAATTTGGATAAGTTTATTCGATGTAACAGATATTTTAAACTGTAAGGCCGGTGTTTCACTATAGGATATATTAAATATTTTAGTCTCAGACTAAAGTGGAAGTTTGTGATGTAATACATCTCAGTGTAAAACCTCCATTTAAAAGTAGGATAAGCGATAAAAAATATATCTCAGTTGTAATATTTATTTCATAGAGAAAAACCAGCTTTACTATTGCGATTGGGTCGCAGCATCTAAGACATGAATATTATTATAACCATTTACTGATACACAACAACTTCGTTTAATGCTAACGTTGTTGCAGCATATAAAAAACGATTTTCGCGCGATAGAGATTGTATCGAAGTTTGCAAGGGGTTTTTCAGTGAGCCTATATACCGGTGACAGATGGCGGCGGACGCGGCTCCGGACTCGTCTTGACATTGTAAGGTCAAACGCTGCCATTGGTCAATCCTTGGGCTGGCGGAAGTTGTCTGAAGGATAGACCAATGGCAGCGCTTGACCTCACAATGTCACGACGAGTCCGGAGCCGCGTCCGTTGCAGTTTGTCACCAGCTTTAACCTCTATAATAGAGGAGGCAACTGTGTCCATCAATTCTTATTGAAACATAGACAACCTGTACAAAGAAACGCCGCGACTCATCTATACAGTTCCCCCCTCTTTTGTTTTACTACTACAAAATATGCTTTATGTATACAGACAATCGCTCTACCTCGATGACAAAATATAGGACACAGATATATTTTAGTCGATTTCTCAAGTTTTGTGGTGGAATTAAGTTCAATTAAAGCCAGGCTTCAGGTTTTCTAGTAAGTTGCCGCAGCGATTGGTGTCAGTGGGACACAAATATTGTAAGTTATTCAAAATACCACAACAATTCACAAAAAAAAATATTTTCTTTCACGTCATATTAGGATCCGTCATTTCAGATTTCGATACGTTGTAACCGAGCCCAAAATTACTTTCAGGATTGAACCTGGGCCCTTGTGTGAGCTGTAAGACAGATAGGTCTCATTCTTATTCATTGAGCACATAATCTATATAGTAGCAATACGGACCGTCTTTCTCCGAGACACGCTAGTGATTTTTCTCTCCAAGTCCTCTCAACTCTCGCGCATACAAAAAGAGTACAGTATAATATAGTCACAGATTAAATAATGGCGGATATTTTGTGGAACAAAATAAATCTCATTTCTAGTCTGTAGGATATGTGCTCCATGTTCTTATCCTAGGTAGTAATAAAGTATACTAGACTCAGAGGGAGAGGGATACTCACGTTGCACGTTGAGGAAGACGACCTCCTCCCTGAACCCGTAGTGGTTCTCCGCGCGGATGATGTACTCGCCGCGGTCCTCCAGCTTCGCTCGGTTGATTATGAAGTAGTAGTCGTCGCCCGCATATCTGTCAATGGTAACAAAAATATATAATTTGGAATTTGAAATACCAAAAGAACGAACGAATAACGTTTTGATGGTTTAGATACACAGGGTTGTGTATGCTACCATATAGCTACTCAAGTTTAATTTATTTTTATTTTTTTCTTATGTAAAGAAAAGAGACACGACCATAAATCTATCCATCACCATCCATAGACAAAGACATATTTATTTATTTATTTATTTGATAAGTTCACCAGCAGTTATATTACAATAACATTCACTTACAACATGCCATTTTTCTTAAGGCTACGTAAATAACTATATTAAGGTAAACATCGCTTGTACAAAACTTAATAAAATTACTTAGTGGTACTCCTGTTCAACAAAACAATTAAACAGTAAATTGCTTACGCAGACAATTAATAAGTAAGGTGAAATATAAAAATAAGAGACAGACAATCAATAAACAAGTTAGACATCGATAAAACAGGCTGTTTAAGTATCTACATAATGCAAGTATGTGACTTAGTCCAATATTTAATTTTATGTTCACTATTTAATTTTATGTTCAATTTTATGTTTATGCTTTAAGTTTAACTGGTCAGGCAACGAAAAACTAGACACAATAGTTTATCTATTGTTATGGCCGCCGGCTAAACGGATATTGCTTGACCAGTTGATTATAATGTTATTCTATATCTTAACTAATTTAAATTTTATTTATAATTCATGGACTTGAAGTATTGAGGATGAACTTCCTGAAGCCACTCTGAGAAAGTACGTTAATATCTATGGATCCACTGTACTTATTGAAAAGTCTGGTCAATCTGGGTATGGGAGAATTTGCGCCTAGGACTGTTCTTCGAAATGGAGGGCTGAATGTTGCGATGCTATATCTTGGAAGACGTGACGGAGCACTATAGTTTATTCTGGACAATAATTGAGGGCAATCTACACCGTTTCGGACGATTTTGTAGAGAAAAGACATATCAAGCCAATTTCGTCGAGCGTCCAGAGAGTCCATTTTGAAGAATTTGAGGCGGTCCGTATATGATCGTATCCTTTTAGCCACTTTAGCAGAATAAGCCAGGTGCCAAACAAACCGCTTTTGCACTCGTTCCAGTCTGAGGGTATGTGTGGCATAATGCGGACGCCAAACCACGCAGCAATACTCGAGGATGCTCCTAACGAGTGAGTAGTACAGTAACAACTTCGTTTTAGTGTCTTTAAAGACTTTGGCATTTCTTATTACAAAACCCATCATTTTGGAAGCCCTTGCAACAACTGAATCAATATGCGGAGTGAAAGTTAATTTCCACTTTTAATTTCATTTATTGGAGAGAAATACGTCAAACGTAATATTATATTACGTATTAAGTATAATATTATAAATCGTATTGTTGAAAGAGTATTTCTGCAAATAAGCCTAAATTAAGCTCTTTTGCTTGATGCTTAATAATGCTCCGGGTGAGATAGGGTTAAAACTCAAGATTGAATCATGGATTCTAAAGGCCGGAGCACTGCAAAGCATTGCTAAAGTTCTCTGATATCTCATCTGTTTTTGTCAAATGAAAATTCGGCTTAAAAAAGCATACTTCTATATCGATTGTATAACTGACCTCTTCAATGTATAACGTACTGGCAAGCGTATCGTAGGACATCCACCCACAAAGTGGACGGACGGCCTTGGTAAAGGTTGCAGGAAGACGATGAACTGACCTCTTCATGAACTTGACGGACTGCCTGAGCTCGTGGTTGTTGCGCGACCACGTGACGGTGGGCGCGGCGCAGGCGATGATGCGGCAGTACAGCTTCACGGACTGCCCCTCGTAGCAGAACGCCGACTGCGGCTTGATCACGAAGCGTGGCGCCGCTTGCCGACGGTCTGGGGGGCGGGGGGGGGGCATGTTACTAAAGCTTTAGAAAACCGGACAAATGCGAGTCGGACTCACTCACCGAGGGTTTCGTAGACATTTGTAGGTACATATCATAAATAAGGAATCGAGTCTCGTAGTTAAATTACAGATTAATTACAAAATTTATAGTATAAGACGATATTACTGGCCGTCCATAGCTGCGATTAATTTATTTGAAGTTTCTGATGTAAGTGAACTATTTTTTTGAGAAATAAATATTCTCAAACCTGAACCTGGGCATCGCCCAGGATAAAAATGTAATGGCACATTTAACACCGTAAATTAATAAGAACCAAATACGTTTTAAATTATTATGGCGACCCCAAGTCCAGTGTGCTCGACTCTTGGCTACGATGCTTGTTTATCAGGTCTACTCTACAAATATACTTAATTACATATCAAAACCTCAATGCCTTTCGATGATTTTGCTCGTGCTTTTAACAAAAACATATGCTTCTTGCGGAGTTTGAAGCCGCAACCGCCTAGCTTTTTAATCTGCAATACGAGCACGACAGTAGTGTTACTGGCCTTACAGTAAAACTAAGAATAGTAGCAGTATAGTCCTTCGAGCCGGATTGACGGCAAATTCATTTGTTTTGGAACAAAAAAATAACAAGCAATTTTAATCGCATTATTTGATTGCGCGGGTTTTACGCAAAGAACGTAGTAACACTGAAATGAAACAAGATTGAATTGACTCACCGAACTGTCCGTCGTATATCTTCCACTTCTCGATGAGAAGTTTGCGCAGCGAACTGTACTCGCTTAGCCTGCCGATGGGCAGCGCGAATGATGACCAGTTCTATCGAAGATATCAACATCGTTAGTATTTAATTTACTTGTCTTACTTATATTTTCTATAACACAATAGATAATTGCTTCCTAAATATCAGTCTTAAATCTCTAATGTACTTTGTTGAGACTTACGTCTTTTATCAGGTCTCAAAAACTGTAACAGATGTTTGCCAGCAGGCCATGGAGGGGAGTGCTGGGTATCCGAGGACCCGACTAAGGAATACAACCATTCGTTCCTAAACTAGAAGCACCTACGTGGGTTAGAATACCGATCGACAAAAGTGCTATGGGCCATGTTTGTAGGTTTCATCCTGGTAAGTGGACGCGGATTGTCACGTAATGGCTACCTACGGGCAGACGCCATTTAATGGTGAACCAAAAAAAGGTGGCGAGACTTTCTGGATAAGTACTTTCAGTACTTTCAGGATTGGTAGGATTTGGCTGTAGATAAGCGATATGTGATTCAGGAGATGCCTTTGACCTGCAGTAGGAAATGCAGGCTGATTCCGCAGGATGGTAGGAGGTTACAAGTTTGTTCAGTTGTGTATACAAATTAAGAACAACTTGCTATTCTCCACACCACAAAGAGACAGTTAGACAAGTGAATAAAGTATAAAGTATATTGGTAACTATTATGCCACTGCCTGGTAAAGGGCTACTTACACCTTTAACCAGATAGTGGTAAAATAGTGACCGTGACAGTGAAGCTTGATGTTTACCTCGTATCTGCCCCGTAGCCTGTTGCGAAGAGCCTCGTACCTCCTGGCTTCGATGGTGGCCGTTCTTGCGGCCGCCGCGTCGCCGGCCAGCCACTTGTGTACTAGACACTCGTGAGCTGTCATACGCTTCCTGTAAACAAGATTTTTATGTAAACAGTAGTACAGACAACTCAACTAGCTCGTCAACCTACCACAATACGTCAAATTTTCTCAATTGATATTAATCTCTACTTGTCGGACTTAAAGTTGAAAATCGGTTGACCGATAATGTTGATAAATTGAATATTCAAACTTACTCTTTATTCTTAACCAGCAGCCGCCTGATGAAGTCCTTGGCGTCATCAGACACATGCTGGAAGGCTTCCTCGTCGAACTCCCAGTCGCAAGCTTTGACGTTCTTCAGCGTATCGATGTCGTTGTTACCCGCGAACGGTGAGAGACCGGACAACCTGGGGAAAAAGGATTGATTAATATTTTTTCAAGTTTTTGTGACAATTTTGGATATACATAAATATACATTGGAATGTAGATACGTTATATCAATATAACCCTCTTGCCTAGCATGAGCACTAAAACACGATATGATATGATATGATATAGCGAAATATCGACACCAACTAATTAACGAAAATTATGATAGATATAGCCGCCATGTTAAATCGCCGTCACATTTAAAGTTGGTGTCGATATATCGCTATATCATATCATATCGTGTTTGGTAGACATGTTAGGGGGGCTGATTGGCTTATGTATACAGAACTGTCCCACTTACTATAAAACATCTGTAGTTTTTTCCCAACCCGTTTTTATATTACTGCCTCATTTACATCTTAGATTCGTAGTCTATTTTAGGAGTACAGTTTGCTCAATAATACTCATTAATTTTGCATATAGGCTTACACACTTACTTTTCTGGGCACTTACACACCCCAAAAAATTGCTTTGCCCTATCACCGCTTCAGGGACTCTTTATTGGTGGTGAGTCGTGAGAAGAAACGGCGCAAGAAACTTAGCCTACCTTACCTTTGTCAGTCTCGAACCCAGGACCCTTAGCATTAAAGGCAAATTACGGCGCCAATACACTAATCGAGCCAAATAATCTTTCGATTTTACTCTAAAAGGAGCGATTAAATTATAGTTTACTCACAGCACGTAGGACAGTACTCCCACGGCCCACATGTCGGTGTAGAAGCCGACTGGCTCGCGCTCCACTATCTCCGGCGCGGCGAACTCTGCTGTGCCGGTTGAGATCTTGACCACTTCGTTCGGGTCCAGCTTGGTGGCTAGGCCGAAATCTATGATCTGTGTGATAAAAAATAGCACATTATTAATACATTTTATTCTTGGGCGTTCACAATTAATAAGCTAAACAAAGATTTAACACAAAAAATAGTCCAGGTTAAATGGTTGAACCATTCTCTCAGCACCCAAAAGTTATTATTGATATGAAGATGTTTCCAAAGCAGCTATCACATAAACTACCATTAAGAGCAGGTTGAACGAACCATTGCACTATCAGGACTAGGATATAAATACTTATTTACACATCTTATTCCATGCCTAGATCCGGGAATAAGTCCATTGGAAATAGCATGTCCTATCCCAGAAGAGTAAGGCCGCAAATTCGGTAAGGGTGGCGCGCTCTGCTATCATGCCCTACTGAACAAATTTGTCTGTTATGATATGACTTATGAGGTACTTTAGAAAATGCCGCGCAGAGCGCGGTAGATGATTTTAAGCATAGCTGCTGGCAGCGAATGGAAAACAAATGCCGAGGATCGGGCACGTTTCCATGCATTAGGCTCCCATAATGTGAAGACCGTGAACTGTGTAGACCTCTGCCTATATCAAGCAGTTGACTGACTTGGGTTGATTATGATGTTCTTTCGTGTCAATAGTGACTCTAGACGGATTTCGACCTTCTAGCTAGACTGACCGTCGGAGTGCATGAAAGGAGCCTCTCCGTGGCGCACTCTGAAAATAGCTAGACCCGGTAACGCAGGATCTAGGCTGGCTAATCCTCTCACAATAACGGTACTCTTATTATGATGATGATGGCTACAGTTACCTTGACATCGGTGCCGGTGCGGGTCTGGCACATGACATTCTCGGGCTTGAGGTCGAGGTGGATGATGTTCTGCTCGTGCATGTGGCGCACGCCCTCGCAGATCTGCCGCATGTAGTGCGCCGCCTCCGCCTCGCTCATGTTGTACCCCGGCTCCGTGATGCGCTCGAACAGCTCGCCGCCCGACAGGCTGGAGAGTTACTTAATTTTAATATCTCGTTTACGTTGACGACTTGATGAGAACAACAACTAATTTGACTGAACAACCTATAATCTTAAGATCATGTTTTTAATAAGCTTATCAGATTACGATTGCTGTCCGTAAAATGGAAAGAGGTTTAAAACGTGGATGTATAATTAAAGGATCTCTAAGTTGGCAGCTTGTGAAAAATTTCTTTCGTTTTTCACAAATAGCTGCTTACTGCACTGCACAAATTGTATACAGATCAAAATATTCTTGGCGGCAGTGATTTTTAAAGTAAATTTTGAAGTTAACTTCATTTCTGTCATATTTGGTCGAAATATTCATGTTCTATGGTCTCTTTCTAGTTAAGGTTAGTTTTCTTGGTACTGAAATTATCTTAAAATAAAATAAACTGCGGAAATAACAGGAATAATAACAAAAAACTTACAATTCGAATATCAAGACCATCTCGTCATCATCCTCGAACGCGTCGTGTAGATTGATCAGCTTCCTATGATGCAACTGGTTCATGATGTCGATCTCCTTCTTGATCAGTTCCTTCTCCATAGCGCCGGTGACTGGAATGAACTTGGCGGCGAAGAAGTTTCCGGTGGCCCTCTCGCGGCAACGGTGGACTACGCCAAACGCGCCTGTGCCTACAACAGTGGAACGCACCTCATGCATCTGAGTTTTAGACTTTATTAATATGATTTTAAGGGTCAGTTTTGATTGATTATTTTGTAAGAAATAATAAATAGAACTGGTTATATTGTCATTTTTAGTCGCTTTGAGAATTGGCAAATTGTAAACTTAGCTATTGGTTTAGTAGTTTTGTCTCTGTCATTTGTGTTACGTCAGCTTTATATATTCGATTTGTCACTTATCCTGTGTGAGAGAGACAAACACAATGAGTTGAACTTAAATATAACGAAATGGTATTGCAGAGTAGACCCCTGTCTGGTTGTCAAATACAGATACTACAACTAGCCGATCGTCAGCTTAGTTTTAACACAATTCTAAAAAAATAATCGAATGTGTTTTATTAAATAGGTGTTGTGTGTAGTTTATAGATAACTTACTTTTTTAATTAATAATGAAAAGAATTTACCGTATATTTACAAGTTACCCGTATGTGTCAAAATGTCATATTTCCAGTTTTATTCATTCTTGACTGTCTACAATTTTGTGCTCAGTTATTGTTTTCTAATTCAAATTTACAATCCCCGCCACGTATCTTGAGCGCTGGAGGAAAGAGTGGGGATCGCTTTGCGCATATTACGAAACAATCATCGTATTAGAGATGCGTGCGCGGAGCAAGCAACCAATCCCGGCCGGCGGTGCGGGCGCGTCTCGCGACTGGCCAATCACGTGATCGTATCGGCCTTCTGCTTTACTTTAGCCCAGCGCTCAAAATCGGTGCCGCTAGTTGTAGTAGTCTAAATAAAATAATTATAACTAGGAAGGAAGACGCACATTCCTGTTAATAATTAATATTAATATTTTTTGTTTAGATTTATATATGTATAAAGCTGAAAACCGTGCACTTAAACTACCACAAGTAAAAATATATATTTTTTATAAAGACATGTTTAAATAATAGTCATATTTGTAATTAATTATATATATGTATTAAATACTACGAATAAATCATTTTAGTTTTACTAGAAAAATACATTTAATCCAATCTCAATGGAACATCTGGAAGGATATTAGATGAAACTACTCAATATCTTGATATTTGTATTTTTCTAACGTATTATTTCTAAATACTTAATTTCAGTGCTAGAAATCTACCGAGAAAACTCTTTGAAATATAGTTTTATGCTCGTTGCATGCTTTATCTAATGGCTGAGCTTCATACCAAGAACGAAGAGAGCACCTTAGAATGATTTTGAACTTGATTGCTTAGCTATAAGCTTGAACCTATGGCAAGTCATATAACCTTCTGAAGGTCAAGTCTTATAAAGTAAAGTCAACTTTATTGCAAGATGATACAGATCAAAATCATTTGTCAGTGTACCCCATCGATACTGGCGGTGAAACTCTCCAGTAAGTGTTTATTCGTATAAATGTATAAATAGTATGCGTGTGAGACAGACAGATGCAGAGAGAGAGATGCACTACATCGATCTATTCACACACAGACCTCCAGCTCGCTTCCTTTTAGACGAAGCCCTCATGAAGTCACCTGCGAAATTCATCTTTATATGTACCAGGAATAAGGTTCGAAATCTACTGGTTAGTGTCACTATGTTAATGAAAACTCTTTGGAAAATAACTCGTGGTCCATTTTATCTATGATTTGACTTTGAGGAAATTAATGGTTAGTGTTGCTAACATGCTGAAATCATGTTTTTTTTCAAACAAGGGAATTGTATAACGTGTAGAAAACATGATCACCTAAAACGCAAAACTTAACGACCTGGTAAGATTTGTATGGGGAATGTTGGGTATTCTTGTTAACATTATTACATTGTAAAGTGATAGTTAAAGACACTTTATTAATGACTGAGTCGATTTACGATGCTTAAACGTTTTTTTTTAAATTATTGTTAAGATAAATTTCCGGACTGGCTGCTGTCAGCATTCAAGCCAATTTGATTATTGCCATTTTGGTGCTGTAGGCCATTGTTTGCCAGATACGCGAGTACAGGGAACTAAATTAGTAATGGCCGCAAGATAGGCAGACATATGCAGTTTAAGTCAATATGTATAAGTTCTCGGTACTATCACCTGTGGCGCTTCAAATGGGCACACAGAGTTTACTTTCATTTGTATAAGACAGCTAGTCCAAACATTTATTTCTGGTCAGTGTATTGTATTCAGGAAGTTTTATTTGAGCCATTGAATCAGCCTAATAAGGTTTTTTGCCTATTTTTTACACGTTACTTATGTATTATACTGAGGAGGAGAATGGATGTATGATTTATTCTTATCGCTGAATGCAAACCGTTACATTACACCGATTGAGTTATGACATCACATGCAAAACTTTCGATTCATTTACAAAAATGGACCAGAAAACCTCGATCACTAGTTGGAAGATCTATCCGCAAGCAACTTCGTGAGAGAGTTAGAGCATTTTAGTACCATCGGCAAAAATCACTTGATGAATGACAAAATAATAATCGTACAATATTTTAATTGTCAAGTTATTCTTAATAATTGACTATGGTAGTAATAGGCCCTTTGTTATTCTATTATTAACGACCATGCTTCATTTATTACTTTAAATGTAGTTTATGTATGATTTTTCTAGTTTTACAGTATTATGTTAGCAATTTAGATTCCATTGTACTACTCTCAAAACCTGACTAAGCTTAAGACTAAGCTCTTAAGTAAATGAAAAGCAACAGATTATCCATTGGATCTAAATGGATCAAACTCAAGAACTGTCTAAAGCAGTCTTTCGTTGTTTTCTTTTTGTCTTATCTTGAAATATTTTAATTGCAATGGCTTCCTCCTAAAATTTTATTTAAGAATAAGAATGTAATAATTTATTCAAACATCACCATAAAGGAAAAGGATAAGTTAAAATTGTAGTTATTTACAAATATTTTTTGCTTAGAAGTGACGTCACGAGCCACTTCCGAACTTTGACGCGCTTTGTCATTGTCATTTTTTTGGTAATTGAAGTTCAATTAGAATTAACTGACGGACTAAATATAATTTAATTTTCTTTACCCAATCGTCAATTGTGGCCAATATCATGCACGGCTTGAGTTTTAGTGGTTGATATTTTAAAACAACGCTAGAGTTGTCTCTATAAATGTCATCGCACTAATAAAACAGCACAGAATATAAGTAACTCACCAATCTCCTCCAATATGTCGTATCTGTCGTACACAGAGCAGGTGTTGATGTCGACCGGCTGCGGAACGTATTTGCTGTAGATGTCGAACACGTAGCTGTCGTAGTCCTTGACCGGGCCGTGGTCTGCGTTGGTGCGGATGCGCTTGCCTGTTTCGTCCACTGTTGGAAAAAATAATAAGTTCATCATCATTTCATTCATAGGATGTCCACTGCTGAACATAGGCCTTCCCCAGTGACTACTAGATTGACCAGTTGGAAGCGGCCTGCACCCAGCCGCTTCCTGCAACTTTTACCAGGTCGCCTGTCCACCTTGTCAACGTCAATCTAATCATCAAAAGAGACTATTCTGCAATGAAAAGTAATACTGCATTCGGCTCTTTGCGCTTCGTTTACTCATTCTACGGTGTGTGAGGGAGACTGATGATCCTCAGAGTTGGATTTCAAGATATACCTTATTTCTTGAAAAATAAGGTTAAACTACCGACCGCTGCCGCCCAGCTAACATCAGTTTGTATAAAGCAGTTTTTTTTTTAGATTACGATGTTGATAAAAAGTTGTTGTATTTAAGCACCAGAATTAGCCCCTAGGGGGTTGTTGATGTTTTAAAAATAACCCTGTATAACTTAAGCAGCGTATATAATGTTCTCGGTAAACACACAAAACAGTATACATATAGTACTAGGCATTTGACGCTAGATACTTCAGTGACTTACCAGGATATTCCTTCTTCTTGAACTCCTTCTTGACGATCGCCTTGGTCTGCACCAGTGACGTGGTGTCGCTTGGCTCGGACCTGCCATAGATGTTCTCTGCGTACACTCTGAACTCGTACTGTTTGCCTGGTACCAGGCCGGTGATGGCCATTGTTGTGAACCTGAGGGGGGAGGGGACAAGTTAAAACTATCAAACCATTAAGCCTTCGGCGAGCTTATTAAGATAAAACCAAATAAGTTATGGCATTAATTAAATATAAATATGCCCCAAAATAATTTTCGTGGCCTCAAACAAAGAATTAACATTTTTATGTTTCAAGTTAACAGACAATAAATTTTACCACGGAAGGCATGGTAACCAATAGACGCTTTTCCGTTCGACAACACGGCGGTGTTAAAGTACAGGTGATGGCGAAATGTTACTAATTTGTATGATGGTGATGATGATTATGATGTTACCTGGTGTTGCCAACCCTGATCCAGCTAGACATAGGGTGTTCACGTTTCTCGACCAGGTAGTTGGTGATGTCCGAGCCGCCGTCCCACACTGGCGCCTTCCAGCTGAGCGCGAGCGAGTCTACGCCGATGTTGTCCACCGCTGGGAACCGTGGCGGGTCTGGGCGGTCTGCGAAAAGTACATTTCGTTTAGAACCCGTTCATGTTCCAGAACCTGTATTTAAATTACTTATAAATTCTAGTCTCTTGCCGTGTTTTTTTGTAGTCCGTCTGTCCAGTCCTTATAACATTTTATTTAGTTCTGTGTTGTATTTCTGTCCCTATTTGAGGTAGAGTCAATCTCTAAAACTACCATTGTGTAGGTAAAACATCTTTTCGACCACACACCCGTGCAAAGCCAAGGCGAGTCAGGAGTTTGTAATTAACAGTGATCGGAATAGGTAGATTGATTTGGGGTTAATGATCTCAAACATTGATGTTAACATGGACATGCCTCCAGGATTTCGGAATTTTTTGTATCAGTTTTAAAAAAAAGACATATCCATATTATGCTAGCACTACTAAAGTACATCAAATCAATGTACCTATTCCGATCACTGGTAATTAAACATAACTATAAGCTTAGTAATAGTTGAGGTGAGGCCTATGCCCTGCAGTGGGACGTATACAGGCATACTTTATTTTTACTTTACTTATGGGCTTAATGAAAATCAGTGTACTAAAAAGAAGATAAAATTTAATAAGTGCAGAACAATGTATCATCTGCTCACATTTTCTTTTTGCCCTAACAAATGCAACGGGGAAGATTTGAATAGAGCGATCAACTATCGCTAGGTTCTGGTCGAAGTCAAATATGGCCTGTTTCATTGACATGAGAAGAAGAAGAAGCTGAATACTAACCGCTAATCTCAATGTTGATGATGGCGGAGTCCTGCCCCAGCTCGTTCTCTGCTGAGATCCTGTACGGTCCCGAATCCAGTTTGCTGGCGTCCCTGATTGTGAGGATCGCGTGGCGTTCTGAAAGAGAATTTTAAGCAGTAGAATAATTGCCTTTGTGAAACCATAGAAATTACTGATTTAGAATTAATTCCTTTTACATTCATGTGACTATAAAGTACTCCATAGCACACAATACCTTAGGGTCAAATTTTTATCATGTCTCTAAATGACATTACGACAAGAAGGACAAGGAGAAGGGAGAACCCTTGCTCTATGGTCCCGGTAAGTCAATTTCAATGGTTATTTTATTTGAGAATAAGTTAGAATTTTGACGGCCACTACGAATAAAGCAACATGTCAAAATAATAATAGGTACTTTACAGAAGACGTGCTTGAATTTATAAATGTCTAGATTTTTAAAAAAAGCTAATGATGTAACCTGAAAGATTTGTCAAGCTAGGTACTAAGGTAAAAAAAAAACTATTTTTTATATGTACGTAAAAGCCTGACTGAAATTTTTGGAGTTTTGACTTTTATCTCGTTTCACGGTAGGTGGATAATGCAATCTAAGATGGAGTACGCTAATTCAGTAACATCGCTGCCAATACCCTACACGGAACACATAGATTAATAGGGATGACGACTAACTTTTTCTTCTTTGTCTATCAGGTAGATTATCAAAAAATATTGGACACGGATTCTTTTATTTTTTCACATAATCAAAATATTACAGAAATATTATGATTTTAAATGTTGCATGACGTCACGTCTTGGTACAATTTTTAGTTAGACGTGACGACACGAGCAGTCTCCCGAACTTTGACGCGCTTTATCTTTGTAATTTTTTGGTTGATTGACAAAAGAAAAAATAAGTGTTCATTATTTTTTGATAACTTAACTAATGGACTAAATATAATTTCATTTTCTTTACCCAGCCGTCATTGCTATTCAGTAACAACGCTGCCAATACCCTACACGGAACACAGACATTAGTGGTATTTACCTTTTCTCTCGACGTGGTAGTGCAGGCCGGACTCGATGGTCTCGCCCTCCCTGACCCACGTGATCTTGGGCACCGGGTGTCCAGTGAACGGTATCTTGATGATCACGTTCTCGCCCTTGTCGAAGTACGCCGTGTCGCGGAAGCGCGGCGGCACGTTCAGTTTCGGTGCGGCTGGTAACGAAAGTATTGTTCATAGTGTAAAAAAAAATTGCTGTGTACACCTTGAATAATCCTATAACACTGGTTATGTGGGTACGATTTCCTGTAGCTGGTTAACCATTCATTCTCTTCTTAAAGAAAGAAAAGAGACTATAAAAATACAAGACGTCACACCACAGCGTCACACTCTCTGTTAAAAATATAATTCATAGACAATTTGGAAGGAGAAGGATCATTAGGTTTCAAAATGTTGGAAACAAAGGCTAGTCACTTATCTTGAGTTTGAAAGTTCTGATAACGTTCTAAAAAGTTCGTAATTACCTTTGGGATTATTATTTTTGTTTTATATGAACCAATAAAACAAATTTATTTCTGCAAATAGGCCTGAATAGAGCACTTTTACACATCCCATGTTTTTTATACCCATTGCTTTGGGACAATATTGTGGGTTAGCGCCGAAGAAGCTGCAGATACATACTTCTGATAACGACCTAAATTCTATTTAGCTATAAAGGACGTCACTGATAATATAATGTACTCATTGTTAAGATATAAACATTTATTTATAGTCTGTCTCTTTTCATTCATTACAAAGAGAAAGAGGTACTTAAACGTAGATTAAGTTAGCAGGAGAATTAAGCCCAATAGTAGGGGGTTAGATTAATGTATTAAGAGAAGGGGGGATTACTATTCTGTTCGTATAGTAACGTACCATACGTATCACGTAATCGTAACTCAGTCATTGTTAGCGGTGGTAGAGAAGGGGGGGGGATTTGGATTTGATACTCACTCATGATGAGCAGTTCTGCCCTGGTGCTCTTGACGCCGGCGCGGTTGACGGCGCGGCAGACGTACTCGTCGGCGTCCTCGCCGAACACGTCCACCACCGTCAGGAAGTGGTTGTCGCCCTCGCTCCAGATGCGGTGCCGGGGGCCGTTCGTTATCTCGCGGGCACCTGTCGGAATATTGCATTGATAAAGCAAAAGAGGCCATGTAAACTGAAGGCCGTCTTGTGGTACGTGGACTATAAACCGGATTTGTATTACCGAAAGTATTTGTGTTATGAGCACAAGCATTAGTACCCGAATCGTGGGTGTCACCGTATGCCCAATGCCCATTTGTGATCTAGTAAAAAGTAATAATGGCAAAATCTTCGTTCAGTTCAGTAATAGATAAGTTTGATGACAATGATTGTTGAAAAATAAACATGATCATACTAGAAAACTCAAGCAATCATGATGACCGCAATGGTCAATACAGTAAATGAATCAAGAGAGAAACTGACAATACATTTTTGAAGAAATATATTTCTATAGAAAGCATCTAGCATTGACCGATCTACCGGAATTACCGTTTCATCATCATCATCATCATCATTTCAGCCATAGGACGTCCACTGCTGAACATAGGCCTCCCCCATTGACTTCCAGATTGGCCGAATTACCGTTTAACTAGATGATAATGAGAAAATATGTAGTATGCGATTTAATAAAAAAAGATTCCGACGAATTGAGAACCTCCTCCTTTTTTGAAGTCGGTTAAAAATATACTTTCACATCATAAATGTTCCATATTCTAACAAACTTAACAGCTTCACTTGTAACTAACTAACAATGTAATCAAATTTCATCTTGGAAATAGTTTTTAACTTCTAACTGATGTATCGATTTGAGACTTTGTAAGTATCGGACATTCGAATGATAATACAATAATTTTACACCATCTTGATGATCTGATGATGAAGCCTGGAGGTGGATAGTGGAACTCTTTAATGGCTACTATTAAAACCTTTATGTTTGGGCTCATTTGATTCATCTTGACAAGTCCAATACATATAAAGTGTGTTTTATAGTTGTTAAACTATAATATTAATTATTTACAGCTATCTAGGAAGATAATTATGGGTAATCACACCTCTTTATTAATGCCTGTACTCTGCCCCCAAGAGCCTCTAATCAACTTCTAAATAAATCCGATGCACGAAAGTTTCGTTGGTCCTGACGTCACATCACATCGTATAAGCCCAGTAAAAATCATCGTTTAGTAAAATTGATCTTAAAAATACAAATTCTAATAATGTTTATTTTGTACATAAATAAGACAATAACAACTTCCTTAAAAAAAATCACTTACCCTTGTACCACGTGATGGTAGGCTTCGGCGATCCAGTGATCGTGCACTGGAACTTAGCGTTGTGATACTGGATACAGTTGGCATTCTTCAGCGGCTTCACGATCTCCGGCGGCGTTGCAGCTGTAAACAATATGAAATAATTAACTTTTGAAATTAGGGTTAATGGGGAACCACACTGCACAGTGCCCTTTGGAGCCCAGGGTCCGCTTTCCTTGATTTACTCCTCCGCTTCGCACGGTCTGAGTATGGTTTTAATTTGTACACCTTCACGCGTTCTCGAGATGAAGGATCTAGAGGGACAGACTGACTGTATACGGAAAATAAGTAAAACAAAGACATATAAGGTATGTTTTTTTCTTTTGAGAAACGGAACATGAGTTCTTGTTTAAAATGTATCATAATGTATGTACCATGTTTTGTGCAAATAAAGATTATTTCTGTTTTTTTTTTGTGATATATAGGGTTACATTTCAAAGGGGTGCCAAATCTTTAGGAGTACCTCAGAATCAGTAACTCAAACTATGCAAATAATAAAAAAACTCATTTAATTATTTTTATCCGCTGTAAAAATCGTACGCGTGGATAATTTTACTCATTCATGAAAAAATTGCACTGTATGTGCACTGCGTAAGGTGCTTGTAGGCTCGCCGTACCTACGCCTCTGATGAATGACCGCGCGGCTTTCGTAATCTCTCTATTGTCTTTATTTTCGGATATTCTAAAGTTATTTTTTTCGTAACATACCATTATTAAAAATAATAACGATTAAGACGCTTCTTTATATTGTTCCCTAGATTTTATTTTTTAAATTTGGCACCCCATTGCTATGTAACCCGTATAGAGTAACAACTCACCCTTAGGGTCGACGACCTTGACCTGCTGGCTGGCCGAGCTGGGCGGCGACAGGCCGGCCTCGTTCTGCGCCGTGACGCGGAACTCGTACTGGCGGCCCTCGATGAGGTTGGCGCAGTTCAGCATGTTGGGCAGGCAGATCAGAGCGTTCACGCGCTGCCATGACGTCGCGCCCACTTCGCGCTTGTCCACCCAGTAGCCTGGGCCAACAAATTGGATTGTGACGATATATTCTAGACACAGCATGTGGAGGTCTTCCACTAGACTGACGACTTAGTCAGGGTTGCGGGAAGCCTCTGGATGCAAATGGCTCAAAGCGGCTCGTTGCAGCGCTGTTGGCTTTCTGTGGGGGAGGCCAATATCCAACAGAAAATGAAACGAAACAGAAACGATGTGTTAAAGTGTTTTTATCTGTGCCTGTAAAACTGGCTTTAATATTATGACATTTAATCTTTTTTTTTTTCATGTTAAGTTTTTGAGTTTGTTCACAAGCATTGTAACTGCCAGTGGTTGTCAGATACTATGTGAAAAAACAAGGAATATAAAACTAAAGTTGACATCTGTACCCACTGGATTATCTTAGTACGAGATTATGACATTCGACATCTCTGTCGACGACAATTTGACAGCTATAGAATGGTATTTAATAACATGTTAACGGATAGTGTTCGCCAAATGCGCAAGTTATTGATGTTTCAATATCTGATGTCGACAACTTTTGTCTAGCAAGTGGTTCGCACTCAGGGCTACAAAACCAAATGGCAGCGGATTTAAATCCCGAAAGGGTTAAGTATTTCTGAGCATAAGCATTTGTATGAGTCATGGCTTTCATTTAAAGTATATTGCATTAAGAATGTATATCTATCATCAAATCTCCCATAGTATAAACAAGCTTTGTATTGTTTAGTTTCTAAAACATGATAGTGTATTTATTGTTGTATATTTCGCACTCATACCATAACCATTTTACCTTGTATCCTAGCTCCTCCGTCGTTTTCGGGCTTGGTCCATTCCAGATGGACGAAGTCCCCTCCGACTTCCAGGATCTTCGGGATGCCAGGCGCCGACGGTGGGTCGTATGGAGCCTTCGCCTATAAGACACGAGACACGTTATCAATGTTTTTTTTTGTGTTTACTATCTTCAGATAGTAGATTGGGTCTAGACCAAATGTAGCAGAATCATTATATTAAATTTACTTTTACAAGTTAGGTACACTCGTATGTTATAATGCCATTTATGACACATAAAGAGTAGCTACAGTTGATGTTTACAAAAAGATGCACAGCAATATTGTCAGAGATAGCGTCTGTTACTAAAGTGATATTTTTTTGGTTTTGATGTTGAAAATTTGTATTTTAGCAGGAGAGCTTTATATTTGCGGCTCCGAAACCAACGAAAATTCACCGTGTATAAGGGTTACATCAACTTATTTGGGCATAGATGAAAAGTGGATGACTGCAGTGACTAAATAAAACTTATTTGGGCATAGATGAAAAGTGGATGACTGCAGTGAATAAAAATTATATAGAGAAACATGTCATGCATGTCCATAGCTGAAAATGTTGTTCATGGCACTTACCTTGATCGGATTGGCTCCATCAAGCGCGGGTCCAACGCCGTTCTCATTAGCGGCGTGTATCCTGAAGTTGTACTCCTGCCCTTCCACCAGCCCTTGGACGGTGAACCTCGTATCCCTAACCGACGACGCGATCGTAATCCAGGCCGTTCCTGAGATATCGTTCCTCTCGATGACGTAGTGCGTGACGGGGGAGCCACCGTCGTACGAAGGTGGTTTCCATGCCAACGTACACGAGTGTCGAGTGACATCGGTAGTCTCGAGAGGCCCTTGTGGCGGCCCTGGCAGACCGGTGACCGTGATGGAGAACGAATCTGAAGTTTCTCCGGAGTTGTTCTTGATTGTGAGCTTGTATATGCCTGAAAGAGAGCAGAAACTTTAATTCGAGATCTCATTTTTAACTATAAGCCTCTTGTATACAACGCAATGTAATTAACGTCATGTGCTTGTGCACATATGTTGACGTAACTTTGCGAATAAGAGCGCTTTCACACTGGCGACTAAGTAGGACTGATAAAGTCTATTTAAAATTGATAGTTGTGTAGCTTAATCATGTAATACAGCGGCTGTTGATGCCCTCGCTTAGCGGCTGCGCCTAGGTAAGACGCCAGAAGAAAAGAAACGTATGAAAATATATAATACCGGCCGCACTGCGCACTTAGCGGCCACGCTACTTCGCGACTAAGCAAGCAGTGCGGATAAGTCGCAAATGATTTTTAGTGTAAATAGAAGTAAGTGACAGAAAAACCTATATGTATGAACTTTGGATTCGTTAATTGGATTCTATGCCGATATTGGTGCAAATCAACATTAGTTAGACACTGGTATTTAGATTAAAGTATGCAAAATTCATCTAATTTTAAGTTACCTTGTATAAGTTCGTGCGCAATATTGTGCCGGGCGATAATAGGCGTTGGCTCGGACGACACACGTTTAATGGTATTATCAAGGTATGAGGTATACATAAGAAAGAAAGTAACCGAGACAAAGCTTCATACAATCGCGCTGTCATAGGTACACTACTATAAGCCCACGAGGCCAGTGTGCGTGAGCATTGACTGCGCGTCACGTACGGAGCGTGCCGCCAATGCCTAATAACCGGTTCGCGTCGGCTCAGCCAGTGCACAAACTGAGGGTTCGGTGTTAAAAAATAATATTTAAAAAGTCAATAAAGACATGGAGAACTACCTCTTTGAAGAGGATGCTTGGGATAGAGCGAAGTGGTGATGAAACAGAAAGGCGGACCGTATCATACGACGGAATCATGGAGCAAACTAGGTATATCATACGCTATGGAGTAGAAATGTTATTTATTCTGTTCCACAAAAATGCCAATATGCCTCTGCTAATATTTATTCTGTGGTTGTACTGTTTCTGTATGGGAGCGAGTTGACAGGACGTGTCAGTTCATAAAAAATTACAATAACGTGTTTCGGAGAAAGATGGTCCGTATTGCTGATCTGTATGACGGGATATACGCTCTAGGAAGAAGAAGGATTCATCTAAGTACGTATATCAAACTCACCCATATCATCCTTGCTGATATCCTTGATGAAGATGAGCATGTAATCGTCGAAGACGGTGTACTTGAGCCGGGCCGACTCGGAGACCTTGTGGCCGTCCTTGGAGAGCGTGACGTCGATCGGCTGGTCGCCCGTGTACAGGATCTTGATCTTGGTGTTGTCGTGCTCGGGCAGGTGCATGTCGCCCGGCATGCGAGTGATGCGAGGCGGGCCTGGTAGAACACATTTTAAATATAAATTAATATGAATATGAGGTGCTTGTAGCTTGGTGGTCACGCCGCAGTTTTGAGTGGATGGGTGACCATTCCAACCATATTTAGTGACATTTATCACATGCATATTCGTGGTTTAAAAGGCACGTTAAAATTTGGTCCCGGCTAATCTAGTCTTGTCTATGTGAAGTCTAGTCAAAGACATTACGGCGGCTTGATTACATCTGCCAAAATGGCGTTAATAGAATAGGCAACAATTTATTTTTCCCTAGCCTGTCCAGTGTACAACAGGTCAGTGGTGTAAAGTAATTTTACTCACTTCCAATCTTGAGGTGTCCGGTACTGTAGATGAATCCAATGTTGTTGGACGCCTCGCACGTGTAGTCGCCCTCGTCGTCGTCTCTGGCTTCCAGAATGTTAAGCCTGAGGGTGCCTTCGCGGGACTCGGCGATATACCTGCAAAATACATATTTTATTAGTAAGTTGGTAAAGATATGTTTGTTACCCATTGCTGGGAACGCATCAGTAGTAATTACTACAGCCGATTGGGAGTGAATCAGTGACCGTTTTTTTTGTGACGTTGTCACAAGCATCTTCAAAAAGAGTGCTAATAAATAATAAAAGTACTACCTCCTAAGCTAAACAAATGTCTACTTACTTTTGTTTACAATATATAATAATAATAGGTAGGTAGGCTGGCTGCTAATAGGTACACCGTTACTAGACTCTATTGTTATTTTTGTAAGCCCCAATCAAGTTACATTTATCTTACTAGCCCGCATCCGATAAAAAGGTTAATATCGCCTGGGTGTAATTTTCTAAATAGCCGGAGAGAATTGTCTCCAATTTATGTTCGCCAATTTTGAATAACCATAAATACGAGTGAATCATTTTGTGCCACCAGGATATGGCGGCAACGCAAATTTCATTGTTACTGCGGTAATAAATTATACCGCGTTAAACAGCAAGAAAAACGTGCGGGTGCGGTATTGCAAGACCGTAAAACGTACACTCACGGTATTACCGCTATAGTTCTTTTCACTATAGTTTATTATTTATTATAGTCAGCTCACCTAGTTCCCAGTACAATATCCCTGCCGTTCTTCATCCACCGGCCCGTGGGAGTGGGGTTGCCAGTAGCAACACACTCGATCGTGAAGGGCCGGCCAAGCGGCGCGGCGATGTGCGGCGGCACTTGTTTCACCCATTCCGGTTTAGTGCCGCCGATCTCCTCGCCGGTACGCACCGGGGTTGTGCACGTTGATGGCTCGGATTTGCCTGTGGTGATGAAATATGAATGATCATCATCACCATCATCATTTCAGCCATAAGACGTCCACAACTGACATAATATTCAGTGACTTACAGATTGGTCGGTTGGAAGCGTATAAATAAATGTCGTATGCAGATTGATGGTGGCGCCTCACTCAGTTTCGTCCTGTGACTCGGTGTGAGCAGACGTTTTCTTTGAGCTGTGTGCCTACTTACTGAAGTTTATATTTTATTGCTACCCCAAGGCCTAGACACAACATACTGGTTGCGGGAAGCCGCTGGAAAGAAACGCTCAAGCCTCTCGCTGTAGCGTACTAAAGGGGAAGCTTAGTTAGCATTGGTCTTCCAAAGGTGGATAATGATGATGTGTGATTGTCTTTATAATCGTAAATAAAGATACAGTCTGAAAAGTAGGTAAAGTCGTCTTTTTTATACACCGTTTAACTCTAAATACACAAATCCTGTAAGGAGATGACTTAGTTGCTGAAATGCATCAATTTTGTATGGGGAAAAATGATATTACATGACGAAGACGTAAATATGAGGGGGGGGGGCATTGATTCTTTGATGTTGGGCCATCGTCCGCCTGTCACATAAGTATGTTCCCAATTCCCATTAACAATGCAATGGTATCTGACCTGCGGCGTTGACGGCGACGATGCGGAACTCGTAGTCCTGCTTCTCGCCGAGGTTGAGCGCGGTGAAGGTGGTGTCCTGCACGTTGTAGTCGTTGCACTTCACCCACACCGAGCTGCCCACGTCGCGCTTCTCGATTATGTAGCCCGTCACGCGGGAACCTGGGGGTGTACACATGAGAATTGTAATAAGGCGCATTTATCACAAGCATCTCCATTCTTTGGAAAGCACGTTGATTGTGTGTACCGGCTAATGTTGCTCGATACTAGTCGTAAAGTCAGGTCTGGCAGCCTAAAGGAGTATGGCCCAAACCACCTTATAGTTGAGGTGAGGCCTGTGCCTTGCAGTGGGACGTATAAGGCATACTATACTTTACATTTATTAGTTTGTTCGTTTTCTAGGCTTTCTTAAATTATTCATCCAATTAAGATGCAACTTGAGTGAGTTATTGTGCGCACACGCAAGGAAATGCTTCTGAATTGGATTGCAGACAACATGTTTTCATTAGCTGCCCGAGTACTCGCTGAGCCCAGGGGCAAGTACGTCTAGTAGGTAACGAGTTCCGCCTCACCTCCGTCGGTCTGCGGCGGGTCCCACGACAGGTCGATGTAGTTGCGGCCCACGCGGAGCACCCTGGGGGCGCGCGGCGCGGCGGGCGGGCCGCAGCGCGGCTTCACCTTGAACCGCTGCGAGCTGCCCGAGTACTTGCTGAGCCCGGCCGCGTTCTGCGCCCGCACGCGGAACTCGTACTCGTGGCCCGCTTCCAGGTTGTACGCCTGGGGGGAAAGGGTAAAGGGTCACTGGCCGAAATATAAGCGGAATATTTGAAGGCAGAGACACGAGACGAGGTAGATGAGGATGATAAAGAAGTTCAGATAGAAATATAAAAATACTAAGTAGAACATCATCATTATCATTCACCACTGCTGAACATAGACCTTCCCCAATGACTTCCAGATTGGGCGGTTGGAATCAGCCTGTGTCCAGCGGCATCCTGTTCAGTTGTTTATCTACCTTGTGGATGGAAGTCATATGCTGCGCTTACCGGTACGTGGCCTCCATTATATTCTTCTTAACATCATTCAAATGTATAATGCGTGCAGTCAGAAAATAAAATACAATCACGGTGTCCATCTTCTTCTGTTCGGCAGGAGTTCGCGCACGTTTGGCACAAGTGACGAAATGGTTTAAGCTGCATAGAAGGGACAAGGAATAGAAGATAAAATACTTGTAGAGAGTCAAGAATTGTATACGCCGGAGTGCAAAATGCCTGGCAGCCGCAAAATCCGAGTTTAAGTGTGTTGTTAAGTTCAAGTGAAGTGTTATTTGGTTTATTGGTTTTTAATATGTGATCGAAAGATTCTGAATTGATTGGCTGGAGTGCTAAAAAGAGGGGTGTTATAAGTTCAACGTGTGTATCTGTGTATCTGTCTGTGGCATCGTAGCTCCCAAACGAATGGATCGATTTTGATGTTGTTTTTTTGTTGTAAAGCTGATATTACAGAGATTGATCTTAGCTATATTTTATGAAGATCTGTTCAGCCATTTAAAGGGTATCAGCTAATTTCCTACTTGACAAAAGCTTATTGCCAACTTTCACAGGTCCGATTGATTTGAAATGATTCACCCTAGTTGATGTTACCTCAGTAGCCAAGGCATAACAACCTTAAACTGATGCTGCAGCATCAAGGAATCTGTGGGATTCCCAACTCCACAGCAAATTACTGAAGATACAGCGTGTTTGGCCTCATAATAATGGTCTCAATAAGCAGGTGTTATATAAATAATGATCGTGGCCTAGAGCTGATGCGGCACATAAAGAAGACTGCTGGATTCTCAACCCCTCGATAACTCACAGACGATATAGCATGTTAGAGCTTATAAGAATAGTCTCAGTGCAGTAGGTGTTAAATAGATTATGACTGAAACCTTGAGCTGATGCTGCACATCAAGAAGTCTGCGGGATTCCAAATTACTTGGCAATTTACAGCCGATTTAGCCTGTTTGGGCTCACAAGCATGGTTTAAATGAGTAAGTGTTAAATAGATGCCTTGAACTGATGATGAGATCAAAGAGACTACTGGATTCCCAAGTCCTCAGTAACTCACTCATATTGTGTTTGGACCTATAAGAATGGTTTCAACGAGTTGGTGTTAGATAAATGATGATCGAGGCCGAGCTGATGCTGCACATTTGTGTCAGGGTTTTTATTTATTTTAAATGTAATTTAGTTATGATATTAGGTAGTTTGCCTTGTGACAAGAGATAACAAAACACGAAAAAATTGATATTAAACGAATTTTTATAGCTAGTTGATAGCTAGACACTGAAAGCAGTGGCAGGTCCGTGAGTCGTGAGTACGCATCCCAAAGCACGTGGCACTGGATTTTTCAGAATCTACGTACGGATTCATACCACTTGCCCGGCGGTGAGAGAGAAAACATCGTGAGAAGGCCTGCACATACAGATCACACAGGATTCAAAAATGGTTACGGAGGTCTGATTGCAATCGCTACAAATATAATAACCAGACTTAAGCGCTAGAAGAAGATGATAGCTGGAAACTAAATGCCAAATGACTTACCTGGTAGTTGCAATCCTTGACGAGATAGTCGGCGCTGTTCCATACGCCGTCTTGCACGTCTCTGAACTCGATCTTGTATCCTTGGATGCGAGCACCACCGTCTGATCGCGGCCTGTCCCATATCACTGTGGCCGTCGAGCCGTCCCACTCGGTTACGCGCGGGACGCCTGGCGGGTCTGGGATCGTGAATGGGAACTGTGGGACGAACATGGATAAATATAAATACGCACGAGATCACACCAATTGTCACGGTTTCTTAGAAATAAATTAACATCCTTTATGTTAAGTATGTAGCATTATAATCCTGATCTCATGATGAAGCCAGGAGGTAGACAGTGAAACTTTTCAATGGTTACTAGTAAAATTTTCGAGTTTAAGCTTTAAAACAATTACTGTTTCTTTTTATTAGTCTTAGGCGCATTTTTTAGATTTTTAAACTGTAATAATAACAATTTGTTTAACACTGTTTACAGGAGTTGACAACTGTTGTGAAAGGAAAGTTCTCGAGGGCTTCAACGAGCTAGAAGACGTAGCGTGGGCAAGCCAACTACAATAGAGTGACGATTGCTATATGCAAACAGCCCACAGCCGCGTTCTGTGGCGTTCTGTGTTCAGCTGTGGAATCACAAAGACTAAACAGAATGATGACAGGAAGAGCACATACCTTAGCAGTGATGTAGTCGTCCATGGTGAGTGGATCAGACACGCCATATTGGTTCTCAGCGCGCACACGGAACGTGTACTTCCTGTTCGGTTCCAATCCCATCACGTTGTAGTGGCAGTTGCGCACGAACGACGAGATCTTCACCCAGATCTAAGGGGAAATGAGGCATGATATAAAACAATCTTTCAATCAGACCGATTATCTTACCCAAACAAAGCATATTTTGTACTGTGGCAACTAGATATGACTATAAGTACTTAATAAACTCGTGCTCAAACATTTGCTCTTTGCAGGATTCCAACCCGCAACTGTCTTTGCTTTGTAGTCCGTAGCGCGACCAACTAGATCAGATGGTTATCTGTCTATAATATGAGTGTGATAAAAATCTGCCTTCCAGCGTTTGATGACTTGAAATTTAAAATTTACGTAAATCAAATCGTTTGTAGCGATGCATAACACAGTTAAGCCAGATCAAACTACCCAAAAATTGTTAACTTTAAATCCAAAAATTAGATTAAAATTTTGAGACGAATCATCAATTAGTAGTATTTTGATGGTCTGTTGGCTACAATGTCGCCCAATGGCAAGAGACTGTCTGAAATATTCTGAATATTAATTTTAAAAAATTATGGGAAAATAAACATAAAAAGAGGGAGTCTTCGATATTTTTCATGTAATAAGTCAGAGACCTTGATAAGGAAGTATAAAAACGCATATCAAGTATACGTACCTATATTCATACAACATTGTTAAACTTATCTCAGGGCTACATAACATGTAACCAGAGTTCTATGATAACGAATACTTACTCCACTGCTCTCCATCTTCTCAACCACGTAGTTGGTGATGGGGGAGCCACCGTCGTCCAAAGGCTGCCGCCAGCTCAGCGTGCACGTGTCCGGGGTGATGTCGTACGCGTCCAGCGGGCCCACGGGCGGCGAGGGCCGGTCTACAACGAGCACCTTCACGGAAATAACAGTAAAATTTGTATTTTTTCTACGAGTAACATGTTTTTAAAAGGGCTTGCAACCATAGTGAAATGCACTGCGAACTACCACCACCACAAGTCTTCTCTACTCTTCAGGATTTTTGATGTTTTTTTTTAAACAGTCTCAATAAACGCCTTTTTTTAAGTGCCTAATTCTTGTTTGTTTTAATAGAATTATGCTGTTTAGACAGCTTCACCGGGCAGTTTGGAGAGTAAGGAAGGTACTAAGCTTAGAAAGCGGCCCAATAGCTAGGCCTTTCGCGTCCAGGCGCCATACTAGCGGGCGCGATCGGACATTTCTTTGGAATTTGTAACGCCATTGCCAAAAGACTAATGGCGCATATACATTAGGTCGGTGGCCGAATCCGTCAACCGCTTTACACTATGTACCTAGTAGTTGACCGAAAACGGGCAAGTCGAATAAGGCCAAAGCGACTATAGTTTATACTGGTCGGTGATCGATATGGCCTAACCAAATAATATAAGCGCGGCATAATTTTGATGCAATAGCTCGACCACCGTAACTGTCAATATCCTGTTAGCCTGTGGCATTATAACAATCTGGATAGACACAACATCGACGTGAAAGCGTTCAAGGACTAGGCCAATACTTATTCCACCGTTCAATGCAATTGTCGTTGACTCCAAATGAAGATTTTCCCGGTAGTTTAAAAGTGAGAAATGGCGCAGAATTTAAGTCTTATTTATTCGGTTACACTTCCATTTATCAACAGTTCCACATAACCTATGCCCTTCCCAGTCCTTTTTTAAAGTACTACCCTGCGCTTCAAGAGGAAGTCGCGAATACGGTGGTCATCCTATACCCACCGGGACCTGTGTTATATGATTACTACCTGCCACTAATTTCAAGACGCACTTTTAAATTGGTGACATGAAGAAGCATTAAAGACACGCTACAGTCCATTACTGACGCGCGGCAGATAAGACAATGGCGCTTCGAAATATAAACGAAAATTAGTAGCAGCGCGTCTGATGCGCGTTAGCCGCGCGACTGTGGCGCTTGATGCCTCTCCCCGGGACACCTACTCTGCACTTCTCCACGCTACAGTTGCTAGAAGTCGAGTTAAGCTAAGACATTATCTAAAATCCTAGTTTAGTATTAAAAGTCTGAATGTAGCCAAATTGTACTAGCAAAAAGAAGTTTTGTGTAAAATCGCTAGATCATATCATTTTAAAAAGACAAGGCAGTTATAATTCATCGTATTTCTGACCTTATGCTCGTTTCCTAAACACGATTCCACGAACTCTACTCGATGAAAAACATAAATAAATTTCACTCTGAAAATACCTAAATTTATATTTTTCTCACTTGTACATAAAGTAATGTCGATGATTCATATTAAAAAAATATGGCTTTCATATTCCCAAAGCAATTAGCTGCTTTTGATTTTTAATATGTGGTTATTTTCATTAATATCGTGTATTTTGAAAGGCCCTTTCATTCCAAGCAGCGCCTTCTCTGTCACTCCTACTGAATTCAACAGTGATCATAACATTAAATGGGCGTGTCTATTGGTCAAAATCTTTGTTTGGTTCTAGTCAGCGTCTTAAGCACTAATATACTCACTCTGCAAGTAGCACTGTCCGATCCCTCGCTGTTGGTCAGCTGGATGGTGTACGACCCTGTGTCCGACCGCTTGGCCGACGTGTTGACGAACACCGTGTCTACGTCCGATGTGACGAATCTGATGCGGTTGTCGGGGAATATTTCGTCGTTGTTCACCGTCCAGGACACCTAAAGTTAATTAAGTATTTAGACAGGTGTCGTTTCGTCGTTTTAAGGGGTGATTCGGAATTAAATCTAGTACTCTACAGAAAAATAATTTTAAAAAATCTTGGATGCTATTCGTTAAATACTTTGCATTTTTTAATACTTTCTTGACGCAAAGCAATGTCGCCACAGCTATATGAAGAAAATGGCTGTGGCAACATTGCTTTTGTAGTGTTAAGGAATTTTTAGAATACATAGTTAATTGTAATTAATGAATTTACTAACATGCCAATCAACATGATCAATTTGGCCAATTTATTTATTAAACAATGCTAATAAAACTTTCATCCTATTCTTTGGTCGAGTGCACTGGACTGTATTTAGTTTTTAGACATCACAAATAATAAATATAAATAAATATTGGACAACATCACATACATTGTTCTGATCCTATATTAAGTAGCTTAAGCACTTGTGTTACAGAAATCAGAAACAACGACGGTACCACAACACCTAGACCCAAGACAATACAGAAAAGTTATTTTTCTACATAGACCGACCGGGAATCGAACCCGGGACCTCAGAGATAGCGACACCGAGTCTGGTATGCTCGCCTCTCAGCTACGGAGGTCGTTAACAAAATTTGTAAAAAAACAAAAGTACATTTAATGTACTGCATTCTTGCGATTAAACGTTTGATTTGATTCTGAAATGCTGGCTCGACGTCGTGAGGGCTGACATGCGTGCCAATGATCTCACAACTAGAGACGCTCAAGAGAGACGCGCGAAGTGGAGGATCAAATCAAGGGAAGCGCACCCTGGGCTCCATAGCAAAGGCTTTGGACGCAACCGGGATTGACCGTATAGATGAAGAAAAAGAAGAAGATTCTTGCGATTAAACGTTTGATTCGATTCGAGTGTATACCTTCGGCCTGGGGTTCCCGGTGAAGGGCACGGTGACCTTGATCTCCTCGCCGGCGATGACGGTGATGTCGCGCAGGCTGAGGTCGGAGGTGACGCGCGGCGCGGCGGGCGCGCGGCGGGCCCGCGCCGCGTCCGAGCTGCCCGAGTACGGGCCCTGCCCCGCCGCGTTCACGGCGCACACTCGGAACTCGTACTCGTGGTTCTCGATTAAACCTGACATTGGAAACTGGGTGTAAATGTGTGCGATGTGTATGAGCTACGTAATAGCTTTTTTAAAGGGCTTCATTGTCAAGGTTTTCAGGATGATAGAAATAAGGATCTATAGATCGCAGTAGCATTTTCACAGGGCTACATTGCAAGGTTATCAGGTCAATTTTACAAATAAGGATCGAGCGAACTATATTAATTAAAATTTAGAATAAAAAATTTTATTAAAAAAAATAAAACCGACTTCAAAACACTAAAATGCTAAAAATAATCCTAACACTTAAGTACCTAATCAGTTACTTTTGGAGTCGGTGCCAGCCGATGAGAGATTCAATGTTTTTGTTTGCACCGACTCCAAAAGTAACTGATTAGGTACTTAAGTGTTAGGATTATTTTTAGCATTTTAGTGTTTTGAAGTCGGTTTTATTTTTTTTAATAAAATTTACTTGTTTCATCTATTTTTAGTGATAAATCCTAACCTAACTGCTGAACACCATCATTCATTCATCCCCTATTTTCCTACCCTTAGGGGTGATTTTTATTTTTCAAACTTTTATCATAGCATCTTTGAAGTATAAGCTATTCAATAAAACAAAAATCATCAAAATCGGCTCATATTTGTCGAAGATAGGTAACAAGAACCACAACCAAAATAATATCTGGGTATATATTTGTTGATTTTCTCAAAAAGTTCTAAATCAATTTTGATAAAATTTATATGGGACCACCTCTGAAGTATGATCTACCAAACAAAAAAAGAATCATTAAAATCGATTCATAATTAGCAGAGTAATCGCGTAACAAACATACAAAAAAAAAAAAAAAAAAAAACACAGTCGAATTGAGAACCTCCTCCTTTTTTGAAGTCGGTTGATAAAAAATATCGCTAAAAGCTAAATAAAGACTACCTATATCGTACATCTTACTAGGAACATCAACTGTAACTTTTTTGTAGTATGTGCAATAAAGAATATGTATCTATCATTCATTGCGATGCAGGCCTTCCGACCGGCCAATCTAAAAGTCATTGCGAGGGCCTATGTTCAGCAGTGGACGTCCTATAGCTAAAATGAATGGTCGCCAACGTGGACCTTATGCATTGCACAAAATGGTGTTATTTAATTGACACATCGTAAATTATCCACAAGTTTAATTTTTCAACAACAGATAGGTATAATAAAAAATGAGTTTTTTTGTTGTTTTTTACGTAGATCGATTACATTACTGATTTTGAGTCGCTCCTGAAAATATATCACTACCTTGCAATTCAACCATGTAATGTAATAAGCGCTGACGATGTTCATTATTTAAAATTTCTTATCAACACAAAATAAAATATTTTTCCAGAGAATTACTCACCTGTAACCTTGTAAGTCGTGTCTGGAATGTGAACGTGGGACGCCTTTGTCCACTTATCTTCAGTGATTAACCTTTTTTCGACCACGTACCCCGTGATTGGCGATCCGCCGTCGTGTCGCGGCTTGGTCCATGTAATCGTAATCGAGGATTCTGTTGTTTCGACCGGCCTGGGGGCCCCGGGGGCGGCCGGCGGGTCGAACGGATGCCTCGCCTTGATGGGCTCGGAGGTCTGCGCCGGATCCGACTGACCGTACTGGTTCTCAGCCATGACCCTAAACTCATAATCCCTGCCAACTGTCAAGTTCTTCACGCGGAAGAACGGTGTCGTGACATATCCTGATACTTTGGTCCAGTTAGGCGTTCTGGCCTCACGTTTTTCAACGACATAGTTGGTGATCTCGCCGCCTCCGTTTTCTTTAGGCGGGTTCCAGTATAACGTGAGAGCTTCACCCTCGAATTCATCAGCTCGCAAGTTCTCCGGCTTGCCAGGTCTGTCTAATACGCGAACGTTTATAGTGGCCGTGTCATATCCTGATGGATTACGGAGTTGAAGACGGTATTGACCTCCGTCTGACCTCTTCGCGTTCTTGACGACAAGAGATGCAGATTCTGGTGTGATCTTCTGGAATATTCTCGAATCACCGTCGACGTCCAGCAGGTTGTCATCAGCGAACCATGACGCTGTGGGCTGAGGGAAGCCAGTGTATGGAACATGAATGGAGAAATCTTCCCCAGCGCGTACGGTAATGTCTCTGACTCCACCGAGGTCCATGCAAGGTTTGTTCGGCTGTTCGGCGATGACAATATCCGCAGTAGGCTTGCTCGGGTCTGACCGGCCAACGTCGTTGACAGCGATGACCCTGAACTGGTACTCTGCGCCTTCTTTGAGTTTCGGGATCGTGTGTACCAGGCTTGGTACTGGTACGTCGTTGACGTCTTTCCAGTCTTTGTCGCCCTTGCCCTTCTGTTGAATAATGTAGCCCTTGATCTTGGCCCCACCATCGCTCTTCGGCGGTCTCCATGACAAAGTAACCGAATCCTTTGTGACTCGGTCTGGTTTGGGCGCCTCTGGTGCGCTTGGTTTTAGTCTCTGTGTTTGGGCTGTGATAGGTTCCGTCGGCTTACTTGGCTTACCAGGTCCAGCCTCATTGACGGCAATGACGCGGAACTCGTATTTGTTGCCTTCGCGTAGATCAGACACTGTGTAGCATGTGTTGGGTGTCGGGTAGTTGGTAACCTTAACCCATTCTCCACCGCGTTCACGTTTCTCGACATAGTACCCAGTGATGGGCTTGCCTCCACAATTTGCTGGTGGCTCCCATTCGAGAGAACAGCTGTTTGAGCTGTATCCTGCAATCTTGGGCGTGTCAGGCGCGTCTGGCGGGTCAAATGGCGATTTCGCCACTGTTGGCTTGCTCTCCAACGGATCTGATACTCCGTAGAGGTTTTCAGCGCGTACCCTAAAGACGTATTTCTTTCCTTCAGTCAAGTTCTTAACAGTGAATGAACATTTAGGACAGAAGCCAGCGACTGTTCGCCAGTCATTGACACCAAATTCGGCCACTTCAACGACGTAGCCAGTAATCTCGCTGCCACCATCGTCTGTAGGTGGGTACCAGGTCAGGCTGATCGCGTCGTGAGTGACTGGAGTGCAAATGAGAGGTCCTTTAGGCACTCCTGGCTTATCAACAACGATGACCTCAATGTCGGCAGAGTCTTTTCCGTGGTCGTTTGTTGCTGTGATTGTGTATTTGCCGGCATCGTCTCTGGTTGATTTCTCGATGCTGAATTTGGTCTCGTCGTTCTTTGTCTCCGTTGATAGCCTGTGCGATGGTAACAAAGGAATGGATCCCTTACTCCATGATATTTTAGGTGTGGGAGCGCCAGTGATTGGAATGTTAATGTTGATTGGCTCGCCTGCGCGGACCTTGATCTTGCGACCGATGAGATGGTCGAGCCATAATTTGGGCTTCTCTTTCATCGGTTTAGCCACGAAGACATTCGAAGCGTCTGATGGTTGACCAGGTCCTGCAGCGTTAACTGCAGACACTCTGTATTCGTACTGGTGGCCTTCCTGTACTCTGTCATCTTCGTATTCATTATTTCTGACTGGATCTTTGTTCAATTTGATCCAGCGGCCAGTGGCCTTATCGCGCCTTTCGACATCGTAACCAATAATGTTAGATCCTCCATTCGAGATAGGCGAAGACCATCTAGTCTTAATGTGGTCTTTGTCAGCGGATACCAGCTCTGGCTTGCCAGGCTTACCAGGCACAGTGTATTGGTTCTTGGCAATGATTGACTTGTCTGTGACCAAAGGCTCTGATCGTCCTTGTAAGTTCTCAGCGAACACTCTGAATTCATACTTAGTTCCTTCAGTGAGACGCGGAACAGTCGCGTGGTTGTATTTCGGATTAATGTATGTAACAGCTGGTACCCATCCACCTCCATGTGTCAAGTCACGCTTTTCAATAACATAAGCTGTCAGTTCACTGCCGCCATTATCTTTGGGCGGTTTCCATGACAACGTAACAGATTGAGCTGTGATCTCTTCATACTCAAATGGTGGTTGAGGCGCTCCAGGTACATCAAGAACGATTAATTCGAAACTACCCTCATCAGTGCCGGAATCGTTCTTTAATTTCAAGTTGTATTTACCGGCGTCAGATCGCTTGCAATTGACTGTGTGTATAATCGTGTGGTGTCCAACAGATGTTACCGTTGTCCTTTCGTTAGCAACCACTGGTCTGCCATCACAGGTCCATGTGACTTCAGGAATCGGCTCTCCAATAAAATCGATATCCAAGTGGAATATAAGTCCAGCCTTGATTCTAATTTCTTTGAGCGGTGTAAGAATCTTAGGTGCAACGAATCTGTCTTTAGCTGTGATAATGTCTGAAGGCTCGCTAGGCTCTGATTGTCCGGCCTGATTGACAGCAATAACCCTGAATTCGTAATCTTGACCTTCAGTCAAATCTGGTACAGTAGCCTTGTTCTGTTTAGGCGGTACATGGACAGCATTTACCCAGTACGGGCTTCCCTTCTCTTTCTTCTGGATGATGTATCCAGTTATCGGAGCTCCGCCGTCCGATTTCGGTGGAGTCCATTGTAGGTCCACGTGGTCTTTGCTCCAATCTGTCGCCTCTGGTTTTCCAGGTGCTGAAGGCTCGTCAAATTCGTTCTTTGCGACTATTGCTCTGTCTAATTCTAGAGGCTCTGATTGGCCAATAGAGTTCACAGCACTCACTCTGAATAGATATTCTTTCATATGAATAAGCCTCGTCACTTGGTGTGATAAGAACGTACTCATACCAGCATCGGACCACGTTCCTCGGGACAGATCCATCTTTTCGATTACGTAGTGCAAGATTGGTGATCCACCATCGTCCAAAGGCACCTTCCATGATAGTGAGCATGATTCCTTGGTGATATCAGACACAACCAATGGTTTTTCTGGTCTCGAAGGTTTGTCTAGGACTGTAACTTGAGCAGTAGCGGAACAGACGCCAAGGTCGTTTTTGAGAGTCAACTTGTAAACGCCTCCGTCCGATCGGACCGAGAATGGAATGTCTAGAATGACCCTATTGTGAAGAACCTGGGTATCGATGTGATCTGATGGATGAACGATCTTTCCGTTGATCTGCCATTCGACAGTTGGCTTCGGTGAAGCTTCGATTGGTATCTCGTACTGTATCCTCGTTCCAGCTTTGACTGTTTTGTCTGCGAGCAGCGTTTTGTCGAAATGCGGGGCACAGAACCTGGCCTTCGCAATTTGAGGAGTGGAAGCATCACTAGGCTCGCCGTTGCCAGCTTTGTTGACGGCGATGACTCTGAATTCGTATTCCTCTCCTTCTGTCAACCCTGACACGGTGCCCTTGGTCTGGTTTCCTGGCACTGTAGCGGCCACTTCCCATGGTCCGTACCTTTTCTTAGCTTCGATAATGTATCCTGTAATCGGTGATCCACCGTCTTTCTTCGGCGGGACCCATTCAAGGTCCATGTGGTCTTTGTCCCAGTCTTTGACGACTGGTGTGCCAGGTTTGTCTGGTGTTCCGTAGGGGTCTTTAGCCGTGACTGGTTCGTGTCCAGTAAGTGGCTGCGATTCTCCCTGTTTGTTGACGGTGCGGACTCGGAAGTTGTAGTCGTGTCCCTCGATGAGGTGGTCAATTCTGATGCTGCAGGCTTGGACTTCACCGGCCGGGATCCAGCGCATGTTTTCTTGGTCCATTTTCTCGATGACGTAGTGCGAGATTTCGCTGCCGCCGTCGTCTTTGGGTGGTCTCCATCTAAGAGTGCATCCGGATTTTGTGATATCGTCTGCTCGGAGGGGTCCTTCCGGAGGTAATGGGACATCCAATACGAGAATCTTAACAGTAGCTGTGTCCAGTCCGTTGATGTTTTTGGCTTTGAGGGTGTAAGTGCCGGAGTCAGCTCGCTTGGCGTCTACCACTTTGAGTTTGGTGGAGTGTGCGTCGTTGACGATCTTGATGCGGTCGGTGTTCATGACGATGTTGTCAGCGTTCTGCCACTCCTTCGTGGGAGTGGGTTCGCCAATCACAGGCACGTCCAAATCGAAGTTCTGGCCTGCCTTGACCTGGAAATAACAATAATGTTTAGTAGATTCTAAGAGGAATTTACTTTAAGAACATCTATTCATACATGGATATACACTGGTTTTTAAAATTTATTAATTTACTTTCTGTCAAACCAACAACGGTCATTTTCTTCTTCATAAATGAAAAATAGAAAACAATATAGAAATGTCAAACTGTACGGCTATATCGAGTATAGCAAACGAAATGAAATGAATTTACATCCATTATCTTTATATTTCAACGGTAATGAATGTACGCGTAACGTAAATATATGATAAACTACTTAAAATTTGACAGCATCAACTTGTAGTATTTTTTTAAAATTAATAAATAAGAAAAGAGATAAACTACAATGAAATAAAAAGTAAATACACGAATCTGTATGTACTATTTAATAACAAAAAAGCACATTAAGAACTGGCTGTACCAGTTAAAGATTGACCTATTTCTATCAGAAGATTATCGAACCTACCTTGATATCAAACATGAAGTTCCTGTCGATCTTAGGCGGCAGGTTCTTGGGCCTGGCCAAGTGCGGCGCGGTGCCGTCGCTGGGCTCTCCCTTGCCCGCCTTGTTGACGGCGCGGACGCGGAACTCGTACGTGTTGCCTTCGATCAGGTCCGGCACTTTGCCGGTCGTTACGTCGCCTTCCACCTGACGAGAGAATTTGAGATTTGGTTGATTAAAGGATATTGTAACAGATAATTTTAGCTTTAGGTTTTTAAATCCTATAAATACTGATAGGCCCCACTATTGATAAATAAATAAATAATAATTTGTTTACACATTCACACCAATTAGCTAGCCCTAAACTAAGCAAAACTTGAACTCTAGCGACTAGATAACGGATAAACATAAATTAATGTTGTAAACATTTATAAACATCCATGACTTAGGTACAAATGCTCGTGTTTATCACACAAACATTTGCCCCTTGCGGGATTCGAACCCGCAACCGCTGGCTTTGTAGTCCGGAGCGCGAAACACTACACCAGACGGTCGTCGGTATTTTTTTGATATGTCATAAAAAACGAACGGAAGTACCGTAAATAGTTCCAGAAGTGCAAAATTCAGAGTCGATTTGTCACAAAAATACTTTTAGGCCTCCATCCAAAACGGTACCTCGTCTTCTCTATTAAAGAAAAGGACGTTTTTAACACCTTGTAATTACAAACCTGAGGGTATGGATGCAGAAGGCTCAAGATCGTGTTATGGAGGATACCTACACTCAGCATTGAATTTGGGTGGAGACAGGTTAAAGAAGAGAAGAAGAATTACAAACCTGAGCGCACTCCTCCCAGTCGGGCGCGAATCTGTCCTTCTTTTCAATAACGTATCCCGTGATGGGCGCGCCGCCGTCCTTCTCCGGCCTCGTCCATTCCAGCTCGACGAAGTCCCTGTCGAAGTCCTTGATCTTCGGCGTTCCAGGCTTGCTGGCCACGTCGAAGGGATTCTTAGCTTCGATGGAGTGGGGCGTGGTGAGAGGCTCGGATTTGCCTTGTCTGGAAACAAAGTGGAAGGTTAAATTAGTATTGAGGCACTCAAAACTCGTAAACCAGTATTTTATGAATTAAAATTTTCTTTGTTAGGCATCTTGTCCCGTGTGTGGCATCGTGCGTTTTTACGTCTAAGAGCTGGTTCACACGACGCATTTTAGGACGACACAGGGCCTATATCTATACGATATGATATGATATGACTGTCACGACAACCCTTGAGCGGAAACTTTATTGACACATGAGATCGCTGTACAGATGCTGTGAAAATTACGTTTTTTAAAACATTTTGCTCATTCTTTTAATGTGCAGCTTATGGACCAACTATACTAAAAAGAGCTAGTGTCCTGCGTGTTCAATATAATAATGCCTTCAGATCGCTGCGGCTGCCAAGGTTCTGTTGCGCATCTGCGATGTATGCTTTAGCGGGTGAAGATAGTTTTGAAACAATTGTGCGTAAAAGGCATCACTTTTACACAGAATGCGCGGCAGCAGCTACAATGTCCTGAAGGAGATAGTCGTCAGTGGGGGTTGTGCACTGATTGAAAACATGATAAATAAAATAACATCCTTTTTAAAAAGAAATTACTAACATAGTTATTAAGCTTTTTACTAACACAATATGGACCCCTTGTTGTCCGAAATAAATTATTTTTATTTTATTTATAATGTAATGTATTTTCCTTTCGTGTGTCAAATTAACGTTTTCTATTTTCTATTTCTACATGAGTACTATGACCCTGATATAGGTTAACATCAAGAATCAAGAGCACTGACCTGTTAACAGCTCGCACGCGGAACTTGTACTTGTGTCCAGGCGTGAGGCCATCCACGGCGAGGCTGGTCTGCGGGCCGTCGGTCTCGCCGGCCGAAACCCAGCGGCCCGACGCCTCGTCCATGCGCTCCACCACGTACTTGTCGATGGGTTGGCCGCCGTCGTCGGCAGGCGGGTTCCAGGATAGCTTCGCTCCGTGGGCGTGGACGTCCGAAACCTATAGTTACGGTTCATTTTACATAAGAGTCAGAAGATATTGTTTAATAATATTAATGTTGAAATATCTTAATAAAACACCCACATTAATTAAATTGAGTTTATTCTTGAACAGTATTTTAAATAAGTTATAACCACACGCTCGAGGAAGGTCTAAGAGAGCGAGAGAGATGTATATCCCTTTCACGAATTTCCGTTTTAGGGATACCACAGATATGTTGTTTATAAGTTGAAATGGTATAATGTTTTACGATAAAACCTTAATCCATGCTAATTAATATTATAAATGCGAAAGTAACTCTATCTGTCCATCTGTGACTTTTTCACGCCTAAGTCGCTGAACAGGTGGAGAGATAGATTGGACTTTCGTCTATATCCTTCTTGGATATAGACTACTTTCTGTCACGAAAATTGAACTGATTTTGATAAAATTTAGTACGAAAAAAAGTTTAACTTAAGGAGTAAAATAGGGGATGATACGCCGTATTCCACCCTGGCAAAGCCGCGGGCACAGCTACTTTTCTCTAACTGCCTTTATTGCACTTAATACAGTTTTAACTGTTTATTGGCCCACTTAAGTATGACGTTAATTGGAAGTCATCGATTGCTTGTTTGTAATAGTTCGAGTAAGGTGACAAGAAAAAATGTAAAACCCTAGAAAAAAAATTAATGAGATGCTATTTTTGGTACTACGTGCGCGCAAATATAGTTTAGCAACCGATGGTGAAATTTATCCGAAGCGCAGACCACATTGGAAGCGAACGGAGATAAGTTTTATTTCTTTTCATATATGTACACACTTTGCGAACTACAGAACTAAACTGCCACAGCAGTGTGAATTCGCGAGCTGTCATAGTTGGGCGACTTGAGCAAGGAGTAAATATATTATCGTCGTTTCGCTTCGCTCGCAGTGTAACCTGTACCTAAAATGAGTTCAGTTCACACTAACCTTAAGCGGTCCGCCGGGCGGGCTGGGCACACTCAGCACGATGACTTCCACCTCAGCCACGTCCTTCCCGTTGCTGTTCTCCGCGGTGACGGTGTACCGGCCGCTGTCGGCGCGCACGGCCGCCTTGCAGTTCAGCTTCGTGTTGTAGTCCGAGTGCTGCACCTTCATCTCTCCACCAGACTTGACTTCCCTCTTGGCGAGGAACCATTTCGTCTCTGGCATCGGTTCACCGGTAACCTGTTGGGTTGGTTAGCGCCAAGTTTTCATTTGCAAATAAAATCGGCTACACGATTGAACTGTGATAAGTGTCTAGCTCTGCAAATTGGCGTTGTTTATTTAAGTGCTTCTTTTTTACTTAATTTAAGGTAAGATCTGTAATATTTTTAGGTTGCGAAATAATTTTTTGGACATGCCTTACTAAATAAAAGTATGAATTTATTTGTATGACATTATCCCGTAAGTATTTTTACTACAATATTTAAAATATTTATGTAAGTTAAATAAATGTTAAGATTATTTACTCAGTCCCAGGAACTTGTGACAAATTAACCCTTCATTTTTATTTGGAAAGGCATATCTATACAATTTTCTCGTGAAGTTTAGGTATATATGCGCTCGATTATCTGATACTGACTATAATACATTTTTTTTTAGAAATATCGTAACTATTAAAAACTATCTCACCTTGACGTCGAAGCCGAACTTCTGTCCGACCTTGATCTTGATGTCAATCAAGTTCGTCCTGTCGATCTTCGGCGCCAGGTTCCTCGGCTTGGCGACGATCGGGTGCGTGCTGTCACTAGGTTCGCCTGGGCCGGCCTTGTTTACGGCGCGGACCCTGAAAAGAAAAATATAATTTTGAGTCATTAAAATAAACGCTTGCTTATGCTCAGTAACTGTAATGGGCAGACCATATCGCTCGCAGAACTGACAGAGAGAAAGAATCTCGAATGGCGACCACAAACGGGAAGACGCAGCGTAAGCAGACCCGCCCGGCAAATCGATGACCGAGTTAAGATTGCGAGAAGACATAATGAGTCTCTTACATTAGAAATAGCGACAAGATTAGTAAATAGTAAACTTAAGGCCTATGTAAACGAGGGACAGTCCCTATTGTCTGTCAAAATAAATCGCTTACAACTGCATAAGCTAACATATAACGCTACGCTCCTATTGCCAGGTGTTTTTTGCAATATAATGAGGTGCATGGGACAGGTCTGGATATTTTTAACGACTCCTTGTTTAAGTTTCGGCAGAAGATAGCACTCACCCACCTATCCACCTTATCGTAGGTTGGTAGTAGTCTTAATTTTGTTTGTTTTTATGGGTTAAAAAATTGCAATTGTATAATTTTTTAGTTTATTTAAAAATGCTGTGTACGCCTATTATTGGCATATGTATAAGAACTTATTAACTCAAATAAGTATATTTTTTAAGAATGTATTTATATATATGCTGTTGGTGTACCTTATTGAATAAATAAAAATAAAAAAATATATAAGAAGTAATAAAAACATCATGTACTAAAAGCCCCTTAGACAATCGAGGAAATCAACAGACTTGTACGCACATTAGTACGTGGTAGTTCTTAAACTTGTAAATTACAACACATCAAAATCTCTGAGTATAAGCCTCCACAACGTTCTCCTCACTAAACTTTCGGCGAACAAATAATCGAATGCCGTGTGCGTCATGGCCGAGACAAGTCTGCGTCAGACTTTTCTGGGACATTTGACGTCCGCAGACAGAAGTTTCATCTGCGCAGGTTATTAGTGAACAGGTCATCATCATCATCATCATCATTTCAGCCATAGGACGTCCACTGCTGAACATAGGCCTCCCCCATTGACTTCCAGATTGGCCGGTTTTAAGCGGCCTGCATCCAGCGTCTTCCTGCGACCCTTACCAGGTCGTCTGACCACCTTGTAAACAGGTAACTTACCTAAATTCATAGGTCTGTCCTTCAATAAGGTCAGGTACGGTAGCTGTTGTCTTATCAGCCGGCACTTCGACCGCCTTCTCCCAGTTGCCGAACTTGTCCTTCTTCTCCACGATGTAGCCGGTGATGGGGGCGCCACCGTCGTTGCGAGGTGGGGTCCATTTTAGGTCCACGTGGTCCTTGTCCCAGTCTGTTACGCTTGGCGTACCAGGCGCACCTGAGGAAAGAAGAAAGAGTGAAAAGTAAGTAAAGTAGCCTATTCTTCGTCCTTCGATGTAGGGCACAGGCCTCGCCACAATTATGAGGCGGAAAGAGCACATTCAACCACGCAGGCAGAGAGATGTTGCAAGGCCAGTGACTAAACCCCTCTGTCAGATGTAATCAATCCACCCTAGGGCCATTGGCAAATCTTCACGACTAGTATCAAGCGATAGCAGCCGGGACTTACTTTTAACGTGCCTTCTGCACCCTAGCACTGAGATACCCGTGATAATTGCCACTATTAACGTGGCAAATGGTCATCCATCCACTGACAACGTGGCGGCGGCGTCAGGCGGCGTGAGTTACTTTGGTAATCACTTCTAGAGCTCTCTTGCCTCTGAGTTATGAGCTTACCCTTAAAAGTTATTGTATGACGTCAAAATTTTGATGAATTCAAATAAAAACCATTGCTTACCAGGTTCGTCAAACGGATTCTTGGCAATGATGCTCTCCTCCCCGGTGAGAGGTTCGGATTCGCCCTCCGAGTTGACGGCGGACACTCTGAACTTGTACTCTTTGCCGGGAGTGAGGCCGGTTACGTCGCACTCTGAAACAATTAACATACATTACAATCACTTACCTGGAAATGCAAAAGATACACATTTACATACATTGTACACTGAAACTGGCTAAACAAAAATATTTGTGTTTTGAATAAGCATTGTACTAGTATGACGTTTTTATTTATAAAAACGAAAACAGTCTACGAATATTACATTTTTCTGCTAAAACATTTAGTTAAGATGGAAATTGAAAAACCTGTGCATTGGATAAAACGGAAACGGTAATAAAAAAGGTTTGTATAGTCTTACTTATTTTTAATTAAGAGTTAATGTTTAATTTTTATTTAAAGTTCTCAAAGTGCTATAGAGAGCTACGATCGGGATTTTCTCTAAAAGATATTATAATGAAGACACCAAGACAAAGAACTAAATTGATCGATAAGGCTCAAAGGGAAGCGAGCTAAAGTAAAAGGGGCTGAGAACTGATAACCGATGGGATAGACGTGTTCTTGAGTGAAGAGCACGATTTGACAAACAGGGTGCCCTCTGACAAGGTGGAGCGATGTTATACTCTGCTGTTCACAGCGGATAGAAACGAATAGCCGCTGATCTGGTTCAGTGCCGTAATGCCGGAGAGGCAGCAGAGGACAGCAGATGTCCAGCAGAGGACTGACATGGGCAGATAGAAATAGAGATCAACAACACGATGATGCGCGTGTGTATGAGTATGAGAGTGGACTCGCTTTTACTCAAATTCAATTCTTTGTGAGAGGGGGATGTGATGGTTACAGATGTGACCAGTCTAGCTCCACCCAGAAGCACAGAAGTTTCCTTGGTTTTTCATAGGCTTCGCGGAGCGACCTTGGATTGTCAAGGATTTTATTGCGTTGTGATGCAACCGCCTCACATACCGTGTCTACGTAGCTGGCAGTTTTGTTTTTAATAAGATATGCTCTGCAGAGAGGGATGTCTGTTTTACCTATAGTGTAAAGGTGTTTGTTTAGGAGACAGTGACCGGTCACTGTCCCAAAATTATACGCAGGTCTTGTCTTTCCCGGCTGAGTATACGTCGAGTCAGTCTCGGGGGTGACCTCTGAAAGAGTCAGCTTTATTGGCTGCGTGCGGTACTCAGTGTGCGTGTGCGTGTGCATGTGCGTGCGTGTGCGTGTGCGTGTGCGTATACTGACTGGGTTCCGCAGAGCGAGCGCAGGGCACCCAGCAGCCGGACTCTGTGTCCAGCTTGTCGACCTGGTAGTACTCGATGGGGGTGCCGCCGTCGTCCTTCGGCCGCTTCCACTTCAGCGATGCGCCCTCCTTGTGAACGTCCGAGATCTGGGGGGCGAAGGTTTACGTGTATATTTGTATATCATCTTCCTCACTTACTCTTACTAAACTGCATGCCATTAAATAAAATAACGGAAAAAGACGACTGTACTAACATGTTTTAACCCTAGGTTATTATTTACAGATGCAAACAAAACGAATACTTCTAAATCATATCAAGCATTGAGGAATTTTTGTTTTTTACTAAATGATTTATACTTAATATATTAGAGGTCACAAAAGTTCTACTTCTTTTCTTTTTTATGGCCAATTCGCATTTCCACATTCGACAATATCAAGTGTCAAAAGTGTATTAGTTATAGGCTGTGCCAAGTTGTCAAACAAATGTCAAACACACATAATATTAAAAAAATATATATATTGTATTTCTGTTAAAAAATATGCTGACAACTAGTTTACAAAGCCAATAGGAAAAACAATTTTGTTTATATTACAAAGCAAAAAATAATGTTGACATTCACATGGACAATGGTTGACAACGGTTTCCCAGACCAAACACAGCGCCATTTTATATTTGCCTTAGCTTCTCTATTGACATAACAAAAGGCTCTTATTTATCTCTCACCTGTAATGGTCCTTCGGGCTTCATCGGCTTGTCCGTCACGACGACGTTGATGGTGACTACGTCTTTGCCGCTCGAGTTGACAGCTGTCACCGCGTACTCGCCCGAATCGTCGCGCCGCACCGGCCGGATCACCAGCTTCGTGAAGTAGTCTGGGTTGTCAATGGACACCGCCTTGGAGGCGCGGAGAGGCATGTTCTGGTATCTGTGACAATACACATCATGATTAAATCAAAAGATAAAATGAGAATACGCGCGCGCATCTTTTGGCATTTTGATATCAAATCAATATATTGCTATCACTTAGGGTTGCTGCTACACACATTAACGGGCTGACATTTTCGGTTGGACAATATTTGTAGAACAACAAAGCCGACCCATGGCAATTACTGCACTTGTTCGACTTCAATCGGCTTATGTCGGCATTCGAGTCGACACATCATTCGATTCGGCAGTATTAAAAACACATTAAAAACGGTGGTTGTGATAAATGTATTTTCTTTTGTGTCGAATAAATACATTATATTCTCACTGTCACTAAATATGGTTGGAATGGCCGCTGAGCTTTAAGCACTTCCTATACATAGATAAAAAAAAATTAAGGTACGTTCTGATTCACGGATGTAAGACAAGAACACAGAGTTATCACCACTCCGTCAAAGTCCTTACCGCCATTCCACGGCAGGAGCGGGTTCTCCCGTAATAGCAGCCTCCAGCTTGAGCGTGGACCCGGCGGAGATGGTGATGTCCCTGAGGTGTCTCCTGTCGATCTTCGGCGCCAGGAAGCGCGGCTTCGCGATGAAGTTCTTGCTGGCGTCTGAGGGCTTGCTCTGGCCGGCCTTGTTGATGGCTACCACGCGGAACTGGTACTCGTTGCCTTCGATCAACCTAAAGAAAGAGTTTCGTTAGTGGATCATTGAAAACACGAGAGGCATGTATCATTATATAATAGTTCACTGCAGGACATAGGCCTCTTATAATTCAAGCTGTTCTATAATATACGGCTATTCTTTTTAATCCGCTGCCAGCATATTTGCGTAAATTATCGCTATGTATAGTTTATGCTATGCTTAACCACTTATTATTTTAAACTGTGCAACAAAGTTGAAATAATAAATAATACCCTCCATTGTGGCTGGCTAATTAAGGCTGTATGGTTATTATTAATAGCACAAGAGACAGCTGACAGATTATACCTGGAAGAGATCACTTCTAGCGATAGGATCGCCCAAATTGTGATATTCTTAATGTATTTTTCCCATGATTTGTTTCTTTTCTGTGATCTATACATGTAATAAAACTAACTAGTTATAATAATAAGATAATTCTGTACAGACAACAGCACGTCTACCTACCACAAAACGTCAAATTTTCTCAATTGATATTGATCTTTATGTGTCAGACTTAAAGTTGAAAATCGGTTTAATGACCTTTAACTTTTTAAGTAGGTTGACCTGCCGTTGACTGTCCATCGACTAGAAAAAATAAAAAACGCTCCCCAGGTTTTTTCTATGATCAGTGGAGTCCAAAAATGCGTTTTTAGAATTCTTGTGAACAATAAACATTATCTATCTATAATAGAAGATAGGTATCCACGCGATATCCAACTTGTAGCCCGACCGATCGCTCGACCGGTAGCGCAACTCACCCGTTGACGGTAGCGAAGGGCGTGGGCGTGTGCGTCTCGACCGCCTTCTCCCACAGTGGACTGTACTTGTCCTTCTTCTCGACGATGTAGCCAATGATGGGCGACCCCCCGTCGGAAAGGGGCACCTCCCACTTGAGGTCCACGTGGCTGGCCGACCAGTCCTCTGGCACGGGCGCGGATGGCGCGTCTGGCACCGCTGTAAAATTCACAAATCTTTAGTATATTTTTGGCAGATTAATTAGAAAATCAACCGGCTAATCGGGAAGTTAATGGGGGAGGCCTATGTTTAGCAGTGGATGTCCTATGCCTGAAATGATGATGAATTAGAAAACTTCAAAGTAGACAAGTTGTGACATCCATATTTTGTCAATTTATAGTAATTTAGGCCTAATTGTAGAACCTTTATCAATAGAGATTTTGCCTGAATCGAGATTAAAATGTAATTTTGTCTCTATCAACTTTTGATAATAAACAGACAGATATATGGTGATATTAACATCCAGGTTAAATTTAGATATCGATTTAAAAAGGTCTGCAGGTGAACCTTAGGACAAAGTATCTTTTTATTTTAATTATTAACTTGTGAAACCTCTGCGTGGGCAGGCCCCCCGGTGGGCTGACGACCTAGTCAAGGTTGCGATAAGCCGTAAGAAGCAAACATCCTAGTGCCATTCACTGAGGCGTTCTATGGCTAATCTAGCAGTCTAAATTTGTTATTTTTTTTATTATAAATTTTAATGGCTGTCAGTGGCTGGATGAAAAAAGCGAGAAATCGTGTTCTTTGGCGCACTTTGGGAGACGTTTACGTCCAGCAGTGGCCTGCAATAGGCTGACATGATGATGATGACGATAAATATTGGACTTCTAAAGGTTGATGATGATGATGAATGGCTACTTACTGAATGGGTCCTTCGCAACGATAGCCCCGAAGGTCTCCAACGGTTCCGACTCGCCCTCCTTGTTCAGCGCCTTCACGCGGAACTTGTACTCGTGTCCAGGGATCAACCCGTCCACCTAAAGACAGAAGCAGATGTAACAATATAGTATTTGGAAGTTAGTAACTTCTTTACAAATTAACCCTTCTCCAAATATCTATAAGCATTCTATTTGAGCTTCTAAGCGATTGATTGTAAAATATTTATATTATAACATATCTGACACTTGTTTTGATAGATAACCCATACAATTAGCTGTCAAAATATCTTATCTCTGACAGTAAAGTTTAGGAACTTGCATGTGGAATATAGTCTAACTTATATATAATTTATAGATTTACAAAATTTAGGAGTCAATGTGTTAAAAGCAACTGTTAAAAGGAATGCAGAAGTTTTGACAAACTGAATATTTTTTCCGAATATTTGGTACTTATATTTCAGAAATATGCGGAAATTGTTTAAGTTTCGCTATAATCTACTTCAAACTAACTCCTGGTTGAGGTGAGGCCGTATAGGCTTAACTAAGTCACTGATTTGGTAAACTAAGTTAACAGAGATTATATTAACTGACCTCCATCTCGGGCACGTTGCCCAGCGTCTTGCCCACGGGCAGCCAGGTCCCGGTCTCTGTGTCGTACTTCTCGACGAGGTAGGCCTCGATCGGCTCGCCGCCGTCGTCCTTCGGCCGCTTCCAGTTCAGCTTGCAGCCGTCCTTGTGGATGTCGGACACTTCTAGCGGGCCTTCCGGCTTTTCTGGTTTGGCTGTAAGAGACATAGCATAGTCAATAATAATTATAATGAGTAATGACCTCCGTAGCCGAAAGGAGAGTATGCAAAGCTTGGTGTTGCTTCCCAGTCGGTTAGTGTATAATATATAACTTTTCTATATTGCCTCGGGGTCTAAGTGTTGTGGATATAACACATAATGTGTCTGGCCTGACCTGTCTGTCTGGTCAGCTTTAGATCTGGTATGGTATCGTAGCCAAAGCACTTGTGTTACAGAAATAAAAAACAACGACGGTACCACATCACCCAGACCCGGCAATACAGAAAAGTAATTTTTCCACAATGACCGAGCGTTAATCGAAACCGGAACCTCAGAGATAGCGAAACCAAGTCCGGCATGCTCGCCTCTCGGTTACGGACGGAGGTCGTCAATGTGATGCTGTCCAATATTTATTTACAAAATAAAATTAAAAAAGAATTTGGCTCAAACAATCTAGCTCCAAACTAAGCAGAACTACAGTCCCAAATTCGGGTTCAGGTCAATTCTAAGTTGGGTCGGGTCTGGGTGTACTGGGAGACACCCCGGGAAAAGTTCACTGTCTACAAAGGTTTTGGATGGCGTACCACGCGAGCGCGACTTACACTTCGTAATCACTGTATTCCAACTTAAATCCGTCCAACCGTTTGAAATGATTGAACTTCTTGGCGAACAAACGAAACCTTTTCATAGTAAGCCTAATGCTTTTCAGATTCTGTCTAAGCGTATTAGAGGGCCTAGAGTCATCTAATTTCATTCAATCAAATTTACTTTTTGATCTATATAAGCAAAGCAATTTTTTTTTACTCACACTAGGTCTTACTCTTATATCCAAACGCGAATGTTATATGACCTTTAACACAAAATATTCTGGTGCCGTGGGGGGACGGCCGTAAAGAGTATTATTTATGGCCTTTACTTGCTAAGTGTATACTTCCCTACCGTCAAAAAGAAACATGTCGTAAGAGGCGACTGATTCTTGTAGCACGAGACGAGCAGGGGCGTCTACGTGCGAAATCTTATAAAAAAAAATTGCGTTCACCAACCCGCCTGCCAAGCGTGGCGAGTATTGGCAATCTTCCCTAGTGAAAGTCATTGGGGGAGGCCTATGTTCAGCAGTGGACGTCCTAGGGCTGAAATGATGATGAGCACAAAATAACTTACAGGTAACAATGATCTCCAGCTCAGCCTTGTCCTCTCCGTATCTGTTGGTGGCGTGGATCTTGTACGTGCCGGAGTCCTTGCGGCGCGGGCTCGCATGCTGGTACTTGCTCAAGTAAGGCACGTTCACCACTACAACAATTACAAGTTAATTAATTGGTCATAGTGAAAAATACGAAGACTAATGATCTGGACTTATAGACTGAAAAGGGAATTAGACAATATATTAGAATGACAATGTCTTTGGAAACTTTTAAAAATATTTTTATCTTTGATTTCACTTATAAAGCTCTGTTAAGAAAGAGATTGGCACCTAAAAAAATGAGGTGAAATAATTTAAAAATAAGATGCCAAATCTGTGTTAAGTTATCTGGGCGTAGTGATTGAAAGGTAAAACAATTAAGAAGAAATCTGTAAATGGTATTATGACTTTGGCAACTTAGTTGGTTGTTTGTTACTTTTGATTTTACATACAAATCTCATTTGAAATAGAGACTCCAGCTTCGGCTGGAAGGATCTCAAAAATATCGTCTAAAAATTTTATTTAAAACGATAATTTTAAATTTTTCGTTTGAACCATAGCCATTACTAGTAGGATTAATCGTCGAAATGTCATTCCGGAAAAAAAATCATAAAAACTGACATGGTTAATTTCATATTGAATACATATACAGGTAGCTTGCGTTTCCAACACAAGACACAAAAATGTTTACGTTTGCGCAGTGCCTCAAACCTCAGCAGTATTTTTACGTCAAACTCTAAAAACAAAATCAAACTAATACTGTTTTTACAGCTCAGGCTCTCTTTGCAGTCCTGTAATGCCCCGATAATAAATATCTGTATAATACTTACGTTTTAAGCCATTGCCGCTGCTGACGCTCTTGCCGTTGAGCGACCACTCGACGTCCGGCGCGGGCTCGCCCGACACCTTGACGTCGAGCGAGATGGGCTCGCCCTCGCGCACTTTGATAGTGCGTAGGTTGCGACGGTCGATCTTCGGGGCCACTGAGGATACGAATAAAACGATGAGCTAAACGATAATGCGATGGTTTTTTGATCATGATCGATCATTTTATGAAGTAGAGTAGCACTGAATATTAAAGCCATAAACAGGCTACAAACTCAGATCGGTCGTTGTTAGGATAACCTAAATAACCAATGGCAAGTGCGATTGGAGTGGTTTTCCAAACCATAGGCCACCTCCTTTCATGTTCCGCGTGGAAGGAAAGCTGCAAACGCAAAAAATTGTTATGCGTTGGTTATTTGAATTGCCGTCGATACGAAAACAAGAACAGTTAAGGGCTTCAGATAAACCACTTGAATGTTTTATTACAGAACCTTGAACACAGTAAAACAGCAAAAGATAAATACATTTATTATTTTATTTCCTACTAGCTGTTGCCGCGCGTGGTCTTTAGTTTATTCACAACATAACATGCATGTATCATACTTATAGACTTAGCTCTTGAATTATTTTGTCTATTGGTAAAAACCGCATCAAAATCCGTTGCGTAGTTTCAAAGCGCACAGACGGAGGAAGCGATTTTGTTTTATATTATGTATAGAAGCCTATTTGTTCTTTGACACTGTTAAACATAGCATTACAGACCTTGTCTATTATTATCTGTGGTGTCTATGTCTATGATTATTAAAAAACAATAAAGTCTTATTTCCTGTCATGGACACTCGAACACAAGTCGTATTATTTATCGATCCCGAATCCTGCTAATTATATCACCCAACATACACGCTATCCAGCCCAACATAACATGGTGTCAGATGGGTTACGTCATAGTGCCAGTAGCTTGTTTAGCTGGGGTCAAATAAAGTATTCGCCTATATATGGATTATGATTTTTTTCACTATAAATTGCGTTTGATTTTTGTTCTCTGACACAGATACTTACATTTCCTGGGCTTGCAGACGACAGACTTGCTAGCGTCGCTAGGCTCGCCAGGGCCGGCCTCGTTGATGGCCTTGACACGGAATTCGTACTCCGTGCCCTCATCCAAGTTCGGCACTGTCGCCTTCTCGTTGTCGTGAGGTCCGACCTGAGTTCCAAAAGAATATTCACATACATTATAAGAGACCATTTTCTATCAGCTCTATAGTCATCATCTATATCAACATTTGGGATGTTAGCGGTTCCGCATATTCGTCGGAAGCAGGGTACGTTTAGGCCACAGATATAGGAAGAAGAGGTGACTGGACCGCTGTCTGTTCATCATCGCCAGACGGCCCAAGCAGAGTTCTCTACAGAAAGAGGATGTGATGCTTGTGTTTCGAGTTTAAAAATAAGGACGGTTTGTTTTTCTGTATGTATATTACGGAATATCTTCGCTAAATAAGGCGCAGGCAGACAGTCGAATTTTTCATAGTGTTACATAATTTTCATTACTGCTATTTAATGTAATGTAATATAATCTTTATTACTCGAAGATACTGCATAAGAAGAGATGGATGGATTGTGTGAGGAGCAATATGACTGAGAAGGGAGTGAATGACTAATCGAGTGACCGGATTGCATGGAAGAGAAAGACATACTGCGCCGACCCCAGATGACCTGGGAACAGGGCAGGCGAATGATGATGCTGCACACACCTCTCTTATACAAGCAGGGACTAGGTAAGAAGACAGAATTCGAGGTAAAGACTAAAGAGTCAGTTCGGATTCTATATTATAACCGTCCCGTCTCCTTAAGGATCGCGCGTGATAATTTTTTCTCATACAAAAACCACGCAAAAGTTACTGTTCCTCACCTCACAAGCTTTCACCCATTTCGGCGAGCCAACCTCCCTCTTCTCGATGATGTAGCCTGTAATGGGGGCGCCACCGTCGTTAATCGGCTTCTCCCACTTGAGGTCCACGTGGTCGCGGTCCCAGTCCACCACGTCCGGTGTTCCGGGTTTGCCGGGCTCGTCTATAACAAACAAGTAAATAAATAAGTCGGTGGTCGGAGTGAGTGCGAAGAGATAAATGCAAAGATAAATGTATACCGTGCTTGAACGATTTTTAGTTGTTTTTGCAAGAACAAACCAATTCCTGTAATGATAGTTGTAAATTTGGAAAAATAAATAAATAAATTCACGGAGAGAGGTAAATTTAGTTTCTTTTTATACCAATATGCCAGAGGACAATAAAGTACAGCATACTACCTATGCTATGTTGAAAAGAACTGTTTTTTGACAACCTAAGAAATACTACCACCTTACCAAAACTGGTATTGTCAATGAAGACACAAAAGTAGTTAAACTGAAGTGGGAGTGAGCAAGTCATATTTAAGAATGTATTCACTGATCAATAAATCATTACGTCAGAATGCAAATGAACCGAGACCGTTAATAAATGGATGTCTGAATATCGCCGTAGGAAACGCCCAAAGAAACAATGGCATGTAGATTTGGAAGACCACACCAAGAGGCACACCTTGGCCCTCAGCAGAGGAGCATGGAGCTTTGTTCAAAAGTGGAAAAATATACTTGACTTTGTAGGTGGGTAACTACATAAAACGTAAAAACAACTTACCGAACGGATTCTTAGCAATAATGGCGTGTTCAGCCTCCAAAGGCTCCGAAACACCCTCATTGTTCACAGCGGACACTCGGAACTTGTACTCGTGTCCTGGCACAAGGTTCTCCACCTCCGCCTTCGGGTCCTTGGTCTTCATGCACGGCATCCACCTGCCGGTCTCGGTGTCGAGTTTCTCCACGACGTAGTGGTCGATGGGGGCGCCACCGTCGTCTAGCGGCGGGTTCCATTTGAGCGTGCATCCTTCTTTGTGGATGTCTGAGATCTGTGGACGGAGTTAAAAAGTTAATTTTGTAAACATACAACTGACTCGTTTGAGCTCAAAATCCTGAGGATTACACTGCACCGAAAAGCATATTATACTAAAATATGTTAATCGTGATGAAGACTAGGTACTACTTTTAGATCCCATGTAATACAAAAAGATATGCTTAGTAAAAATTTACTTAAGTATATCAAAATAGTAGTGTAATCGATTCTACTCTCGATTCGGAACGAACTCATTCCGGGTATTTCGTAAATTTAATTAAACGTTTTATAATGTGTTATGAATTCGTGTAGTTACCGTAACGATTGGGTTATGTGAGACTTCTATCACCGGTATTATCATATACTTACAAGGCAGCTTAGTGTATAGATTATACTCAGAAGTTTTAATTTTCACAGCTTCAAGGGATTGTAGATCTGAGTACCTATAGTACGTTTTAATTCTATCTCGATACCTCCACGCGTTCTCAAGATGAAGGGTCTGAGTTCTTGACAGACAGACTGACTGACAAACAACAAAGTGCCTATAAGGGCGTTCCGTTTTTTCCTTTTCCTCTAAAAATAATCATCACTAAATTTTTCGCTCCTAAACCTCGTGATGAAAGTCGCCAAGTTTTGGGCAAAATTCACCTAGAATCACAATAGACTCGACAGAATGTTACCTTGAGCGGTCCCTCCGGCTTGGCCGGCACGTCCAGCACGTTGACCTGAATGGCGGCCTCGTCGCGGCCGCTGCTGTTCTCCGCCTTGAGCACGTACGCGCCGCTGTGCTTGCGGCTGCACACCACCACGGACAACTTGATCTTGTAGTCCTCCGTGTCGATGGTCAGGTCGTCGCGGGAGGCGAGACGCTCTTTGTTGTGGAACCTGTGGTGAGATAATTAAGGGTAGAAACTTTTTCTTTCGTTTTAAGTAATTAACGTACCAGCCACCGAAAATTTGCTAATCATTGCTAGACTCAAGTATGCGCGAGTTAATTTACCCTAAAACGGATATCTTATAATTATTTAAAGAAAAAAATGTATGAAGCTGATATGAAAACTCCGTTTATTTCTGAAACTGCAAAGAAAACCGTAATATCCTTTCAGGTGATTTTAGTACTATTAATTAATGATATTTTGACACATACCATCTAACGGTAACTGCTGCACTTTTTTTTTTAAATCACGGAATATTTCGTTTTTTTTAAAACTTTTCAACGGTTCCTCTTATATCATAGCTCTATGAAAGCCGATTTTCAGCCCACCGTGTGATGGGGCAAATATGATAAATCATAAAAATACCTTTCTTACTTGAAATCCTGCAGCTTGTAGAAAATGTAAATACGTTAAATTTAATTTTGACTCAATCTAATCGTAGATACGTCGGAAAAGATGGAGTTGATTGGAGACACAGAGTGTCATACAGCAAAAGTTGTTCATTATGATGTTTAGAATAAATGGTTACAAAATATTTTTGAGATACAGGACAGAATTCCCACCAACTGTCTTGGTTTCAAAGTCACATCCTTGAGTACCAATGTACCAGAACATGTAAAACTTTTAAAATCATAGTGTAAAACACAACGTGTACACTTCTTGGTCACGTGATATCATTTGTATGCTTTAAAAAAACGTATATTTCGATTTTGATCTCATTTCTTTGAGTAGCTAAATCATCACTTAAAAAACTTGCGTATTTAGAGTTACACATATTTGCCAGGGGCGACTCCAAGGACGCCCAGACCCAAGCCAATTTGAAAAGTTCATTTTTGAATTGTTGACCATGAGGAATCGAATTCTTTGCGCTGAAGGCGAATCACCGCACTGTTACAATTGAGTCGTCAGCATTTTCTTACTTAATGCCTGTATTAAATAAATTAATATTGGACAACATCGCATACATTACTCTGATCCTATGATAAGTAGCTTAAGCACTTGTGTTACAGAAATCAGCAACAACAACGGTACCACGACACCCATACCCGAGACAATAGAGAAAAATATTCTACATTGACTGACCAGGAATCGAACCCTAGACCTCAAAGATAGCGACTACCGGATTTGGTGTTGCCATCTTTGCCGGTGGGCTCACCTCTCGGCTACGGAGGTCGTATTGTGTATTACATTAAGTACTCACCAGGTCTTGGTTGGTGGCGGTTCACCGGTAACCTTGATGTCCAACCGGATGTTCTGGCCGGCCTTGATCGTGATGTCTCGCATGTTCGTGCGGTCGATCTTCGGCGGTGCTGTAAAAATCACAATTATTTAATATCAATAATACTTACTTTGATAGTCAACTTATGTATCCATGTTTTTTAAACTTTTACATCCTTACTATAAAAAAGCTAACAGGCTACAGAATAGTCAAACTAAACGTACTGGAAGATGCAGCATAGACAGGCCACCCACCCGGTGGACTAACGACCTAGTTAAGTTAGAGCGTAGCATTCTATGTGGTTCTATGTCCAGCAATATACTTTATAGGTGACGATGATGGATTATACCCAGGAATACGATATTGATTCGCGGATAGATAACAAACTTTTTTTCTTTGTCTAACAGGTAGATTATCAAAAAGTATTGGACACGTATTTTTTCTTTTTTCACATAATCAAAATATTACAGAGATATATTGATCTAAAATGTCGCATGACGTCACGCCTAGTAGTTCAATGTTTACTTAGAAGTGACGACATTATCTGTTCATTTTTAGGTTGATTGACAAAAGAAAAAAATAAGTATCCATTATTGTTTGTTAATCTAACTGGCGGACTAAATAGAATTTCATTTTCTTTACCTAGTCGTCATCCCTACTGCCAAATAACTCTTTACATACCTAGGTCATTTTATTACAAAGTTCCAATATACAATTTCAATAGTATCTAGCTAGACTTACCAAACCTGTCCTTAGCCAGCAGATTCTCTGAGGCCGTAGACGGCTTGCCGGGGCCAGCTTTGTTGACTGCCTTCACGCGGAACTGGTACGTCTTGCCTTCGATCAGATCAGGCACGCGCGCTTCCGTCTTGTTTCCGGGTACCTAGGTAAAAGAAAAATAATAAATAAATACTTGCAAGGATAGGAGAAGGCTTTTGGAATAACTAAGACGAGTCTGCTAGACTACATCAGAAAGGTGCTTATAGCCCAAAAAAGAATAAAATGAAAGGGTTGAAAAGGCCTACAACAAACTGGTTGAAGACAGCTTGAGAGGATAATAAAAATCTTGGTAATACCACTGTAGACCATCAAGCTAAGAACATTAATTTAGAGCTGATTAAGTGTGGTAGGTGTCGAATGAGCAAGCCAGATGAATTGGTATTGTGACTAGCTGACAGACTTGTGACTTTGCAAAGCACTAACCGTAACTATCTCCCAGCGAACATAGTAAATTAAATTAGGCAAGATTAAGGTAAGGCATAAATTGCTAACTATTTTTTTCATTTATTAATGGAAGTAAAAAGTATCCGCTGCGTTTTAACAGAGCTACGCTTTTACAGCTTTACCGGGCAGATGGGAAAGTGCAGAAGGCACTCAGCCAAGCAACCTAGCTAGCAAGCTACATTACTACACCTACTGAATTCAGTATTTCCATGAAACTACACGACTTCCTACCCATCCTGTATGAGAAAGATAAATTTGTGGGGTACAGACGCTCCTTAGACGTGCCACATCGCGTTACGGATGCGCTGCAGACACACTACCACTAGTCGCTTCTTCACGCCACCAATAGGGAATATGCACGAAAATAATATATAGTTTCTAATATATTTATGAGAAATTGTATGAAATTATAGTGCCAATAGTAAAAACAAATTTAATTTTTGGTAAAAAATAACAGTTATTAGAAATTTGATAATATACCTGTCTCTTTCCTTAACAATTTTACAGTGAAAAATGAATAGCAGACGTGTACTGTGACGTTACTGTGTCGGATCTCGTTGTCTAGCATGCGATTTCAATGGGTTGTAAGTCAGGTATTTATCAATATTTTTTGAAAATTCTTTAAGTTTTATTTTTTAAAATTAAGTAAGTAAGTACTATTTATTTTAGGACCAAATAAAAGTATATGCGTATTCCCTATTCAAAGGTGCCCTTATTATCATAGAAGCAGTCACGCACTAACCTCGGCAGCCTTCACCCACTTGCCGGTGTCCCGGTCCTTCTTCTCGACGATGTAGCCGGTGATGGGGGCGCCCCCGTCGCTGGGCGGCTTCTCCCACTTGAGGTCCACGTGTTCCTTGCTCCAGTCCTTGAACTCGGGCTTGCCGGGCGGGTCGGGTTCGCCTGTACATCAAATAACAATGTTTAAATACTATCTTTAAGAGTTAGGATTCGAAATGAGAATATTCGTAAATAGATCAAACACCGAAATAGCTCTTCGAATGCCAAAGGTGAAATGACAATCGTTTGGGCAAAAAGGTTCATATAAGATCTCTGTTTAGCCTATTGTTCACGGGCAGAGAATGCCTCGTGGCATTAAGTTCACCTTTTATACGTTTTTTTTGTGCAATAAAGTTTAAATAAATAACTTTACGGCGGGGGTTGCCCCAATGGGGTTGTTTGATGTTGTTTGCAGGGGTCAATTATTCATTAGCTATACTACATTACAAAATAATCATTGGTTTGTTGATATATAACGCTGTTCGTTTTCTCAAAAAATAAAATAAAGGTTCTAGAGTGAGGGGTTCAAATAAGAGGTATATACTGCAATGTTCTATTGCCAGAATGCCGTTAACAGTTTATTGACAAGTCAACGCATAAGCTTTTCACAAGTCGACCACACCGATTCATCGATATAGTTTCGATTATGTATTGTAAAGTATCGTATAGTATGGGTGAAACGGTAAATATGAACTGTCATCTTATCTTGAAAAGAGTATAACTTACCATAAGGATTCTTAGCTGTAGTAGCCGTTTCAGTGACCAGCGGCTCGCTCTCTCCCTCAGGATTGACGGCCTTAACCCTAAACATGTAGTCCTTCCCCTCATTCAGCCCCGTGACGTCAGCCTCAGGCGTCTTGGTGGTGCAGACGGGCACCCATCTGCCGGACTCGGTGTCCATGCGCTCGACGACGTAGCTCTCGACGGGCTCGCCTCCGTCGTCTTCTGGTGGCTCCCACTTGAGCTTGCAGCCGTCGGCTGTAACGTCCGATACCTGGCGGGGAGGGGCGATGAGGATACACGTTTTTTAATCACTAAAACTAATATATAAGGACCGAATTCGAGTTTAAGTGCGGAAAAGGGAGTTCACTCTCTACTTACCAAGCAAAGCTTGTACTATGGCGACTAGATAATGGATAAACATGCATAAAAACAAAAATAAACATCTGTGACATAGGTACAAATGCTTGTCTGTTAATATCCGTTTTTCCTTGCTTGTCCAATTATATAAACAATTTTAGCAATTCTTTGACAAAAATATCACTGCATATAAAGTTAACAAACTGTTAGCATAAAAAAGATGAATGAATACTAATTGTTCTAAGTTTAATGGAATGTCAAGATTGTTTACAATATTGGACAAGAAAAGAAAAAGGGAATAAACGTAACGAACGTGTAAAGAATAGATTTTGAGTTTAAGCTTAGTCATGGTATTGTGTGATCGATGCAAGAGAGAGGTACAGAATAAACACTCTCATCCAAGTCAAAACTTAAAAAGTATGACAAAAAGAGCGAAGAGGGAGAAGACGATGCTGATTTGGTGGCAGAAAACTCTTAAAACATGTAATTCAAGTCGAAAGGCTGGGATTGACAGAGACATCAATTATCGTAGCGGTAGAGAGGTAGATCGCTATGAGCAATGCAATGCTTCACACTAGAAATTTTAGTAGCAACATTGTAAAGCTACCTAAGTTTAGTCTCAGCATCAGCAAAAATATGTATTTTTCTTTTTTTATGTTATAGGTAAGTCTAACCACTTTTCACAATAGCAACATCGTGGCGTTAGTAGACTGAATTTCGTCTAACGCTCGTAGTCTTTCCAGCGCAAATCAGATCATGAGAAACAGGGAACTGCTCAAATGATCATCATCATCATAATCAGCCCACGTCAGTCCACTGCTGGACATAGGCCTCTCCCAATGGACGCTACTGAGCCCGATCCTCGGCTATTCTTTTCCATCCACTGCCAGCAGCCTTGCGTATATCGTCGCGCTACCTTGTTGGAGGGCGCCCCACGCGGCGCTTGCCTAGTCAATAATAATTTTAACGTATTTTTACAATAAATAAGACTGACCTTGAGCGGTCCCTTCGGCTTGGCCGGCTTGCTGACGACTTGGACCTCGATCTCGACGGTATCAGTTCCGCTGTCGTTCTTGGCGGTCACCACGTACTTGCCGCCGTCCGCGCGCGTCATTTTCTGTAGCGCGAACGAGGTGTGGTAGTCCTGGGGAATACAACAAATATGAATAACAACACTATACTTCAGGCAGGATACTTCAGGACCAGTCAGTCATTTAACACGAAAATAGTAATTTGATTACCCCTTTTGGGTGTTAGATAAGGCACCTCAAATTACTGACACAAAATAATAATGTAAGTATCCAGTGCGTTAGGCTGTGCTATCATCACTTTCTTTTCTTTTTTTTTCTTTTTCAACCTGTCTACACCTATTACTGAGTGTAGGTATCCTCCATAACACGCATTTTAAAAGATCTTGAGCCTTCTGCATCCATACCCTCCCCGCCACCTTCACCAGGTCGTCGGTCCACCAAGCTCGCGGCCTGTCTACGCTCGTACGTACAGTTCTAGGCCTCGACTCCCACACCTTCTTGCTCTATCTACTGTCCGTTCTTTTGTCCGTGTCGGTGCTATCATGGTTCAATGTAACTTAGTAGATGCTATGAGCTTGCAGTCAGTGCTTTCAGACCTATTAGCAATCATGTACCCTTGTGTTATGCAAAGATTTGACATTGCAATTATATCCACCGACAACTTTAGAGGCTGAACTTATTTTACCAATAATGGTTGAAAGACCTCAAAGAATACTTCACATCAGAAGCATCCTGGCGTAAGTTGTAATTAAGCCATTATGCAACTATACTGTCACTAAACTAGCTTTTTCCCAATCTTTCTACAGCACTAACACAATTTTTGAAAGCATTTTTATTTACAATTTTATACCCGAAATCAAAGGGCTTAAGTGTAATTCGTGTTTCGAAGCATACGCATGTAACACAAGTAGTGCCATTATGGATCAGAACAAAACATCACATATTGCAAAATATTAAGACTCATGATAATTTACATCCGTATGCTATTGGATTTTAGTGCTAACTAAAGGCGTAATTACTGTTACGCCTGTCTGCTTCTAAACTAATCTGCTTTATTTGGCAATGAAAGAGATAGAACTGCAATACAGCATAATGAGTGAAAGAGTAAGATGATGTTGTTGTTGATTTTAGTTGGCAGTTCGAAGCCGTAAAGTGAAGTGCTTGTGCGTAAATTAACAAATAATAATAGATCAAAAAGGATATTTAAGGTTTTGAAATTATCTAATTTCGATGAAAAAGGTAAGTTAACACTTCATTTGTAAATAAACGTTTTTTTTTCAGTTATCTTGTTGAAAATTAACAAATGATGTTGATTAATATGTAATAATAGGTTTATTTCAAATGCCGTCCGTTGAAATATTTGGAGATTTACATAATGTTAGGTTGTTAGGTATTTTATCTTAAACGGAGAGACCGTTTGGTTCAAAGTAGTGTCAAGTTTTTACTATATTTTTTAGTAATTTGCGTGGTTACCTATAAGATATATATGGCTCAAATAAAACACAAACCTTACGGTTTTTTTTTGTGCTCAGTTGAATAACAAGTTTTCTTTTCTAGATAATATTATTGCTGGTAACCCTAAACTGCCATCATTGCCGCGGTATTATGATTTTTTGGACCCTGAAGAAAATAATAGGGAAAAGGTTTTTCACCATGATCTTCCAAATGATGGGGAAGGTAAATTGTCTTTTCAGTGTGTTTTTAGATAAAAAAACAATATACAACCTAATTGAGAACCTCCTCCTTTTTTTTGAAGTCGGTTAAAATAGTCTTTATTTGAATATTTAGTTAATTCTTTTTCACTTCGAAGTATACTCGTAATAGGTACATATAATTTTCCTACCTACAAAAGTTTATCGAGATTGGTTATGTTATTATGTATTTATGTATCCTATGATAAATATTACAAGCTTTATTTTCTTTTCTAGATGATATCGTTCCTAGAAACCCAAAACAACCATCAGTGCCCCAGCAGTACGATGTTTTAGAGAATTCTGATGACAGTGAAGGACAAGGATTATGATCCTCAAAATGACTTTACTGTTTCGTCGGACTCAGAGAGTGAGTACTACAGTGGGTACCTGAAGAATTCCACTCCCTATTTTAAAAATCTTAGTTATTCTGACGATGTATCCGATGTGCCAAAAATTGATTAAGTAGGTAAACTAGGTTGGAAGAAAAAAAAGATCTAATTTAGCACACAAGAGTGAAGAGCTTTTTACAGATAAGCTGTATTTTGTTAGTATTTTAGACTGATTGATATAAGTAAGTGTAACAAATGTCAATTATTCTTACATATTACGTAATTAGTAGCTAGTAATTACGTAGGTAGTAGGATTTTAACCGACTTTTTATTGATTTAATTTGTTTACCAGAGTACAATTTATAATGTTTCTGTTACTTTGTTACTAATATAAATTAAACTAAGGTATTTGTTACATTTTCTAGATTTTTAACCGACTTCAAAAAAGGAGGAGGTTCTCAATTCGTCGGTTTTTTTTAATGTATGTTCAGCGATCATTCGTTACTGTGTTGACCGATTTAGATAAATATTTTTTGTATGAAAGGTAATACATTCAGAATGGTCCCATATAAATTTGGTTAAATTCTGATAATGGGATCTATAAGAAAATTATCAAACATTGCATGAACTCCGTACCACGCCAACTGATTTTAGTATCTATTTTACCTAATATCTTTGCCAAATGTGGACCGATTTTGAGGATCCTTTTTTTAATGAATAGCTTAAACTTCAAAGATACTATAGTAAAACATCTCCTCCAAAGTAGACTCCAAAAGTAACTGATAAGGTACTTAAGTGTTAAGATTATTTTTAGCGTTTTAGTTTTTTGAAGTCGGTTTTTTTTATTTTTATAAAATTAACTTTAAGGTGAATATTATGTTGATTTAAGACTGGTGACTTGTTCTATAAAAAAACAGATAAGACTGTATTTTGTTATGTTTTTACATAGGTTTATACCTAGACTGATTTTGAGTTTAGTGAAGTATTGCAAATGATAATACTAATTTGTTAATATTGTTTTTAGATGTTAAAGCTACTATGCACTACAATAGTTTTTTTGATCTGTTCTATGTTAAACTTTGCCTACACTATGATAGTTAACGGTTATGGCAATTGGTATCTTTATTTAAAATACCCAAATTTTGTTTATTTAGTTTACTTTAGTTTAAATAAATGAACCTCTTTACGTAAAGTGTGTTTTATTTACGCCATTCAGAACAAATAAATTTTCCAAAGGCATTCAGCATTACTTTGCTGATACGTCCATTACTTTTCGAAATTGTTGCAAAATATTAGAAGCTTACAGGCATATTAAACGGTTACATCTTTATATAAACACACAGTTCTTGTTAATTATGAATAATAGAGGCGTATCTATTGGCGTATGTATAAATGCGTTCCTAAAATGATTTGGATTTGATCAGCTAATCAGCCGCAATTTTAGTTACGCCTTAATTCTAGAACTTTTATGTAGACATAACATTCAAATACGCCTATTATCTCGTCAACATTTATTAGAGCCATAAAGGCGTACAAAGTTATACGTCTAAAACATTTTTAAAACTCAGATGCTTAGGGGCGTATGATACGACTTTAGAAAAAAATATAAACTTTTTAGTATTGAAAAAAGGCCTAATGTCATAACCATCAACTAAAAGACTTACTAAAATAAATATTCTGTAATAATGAACTGCTTTCTTCAATCTAAGTTTCGTATTCAGCGATTACATTATGAGACAAAGTTTATTTTTGCTCTCCTGAAAAGTAGCTATTTTTTACTTACGCCAGGATGCTTCTGATGTGAAGAATAGTTCCAGCCAAAGATCAAAGTAGAGACCTATGTTGAACAGTTTTAAGTGTTATACCTTATTCTCGATCTTGAGTCGCTCGTCAGGCTTGAGCGGTTGTCCGTTGAAGGTCCAGGTGATGGTGGGCTCTGGCTCTCCCTTCACGTCCGCCTCCATCTTGAGAGGCTCTCCGACCTTTATCTTCTTCTTCTGCAAGTTCTTGCGGTCGATCTTCGGGGCCACTGCAGGTTAAACAGTAGTGTAAGCGAGGAAATAGCGGTAATATAAAATAGGAGGAAGATATTTCGCTCACCCACACCAAAAACATAAATATGCATAAGATCTCCAGCATTGAAAGGGGTTTGAAGAATGCCATTCGTCCGAAGAACAAGTATTAGGCTAATTAATAATAATAAAAGAAAAAGATCTAACAATAGATAGATAGATAAATGATCAACATGTTATTCTATATTTTACAATAGTGTTTAAACATACAAATCGTTTCAACAATTACGAAATTGTTTTAGCCCCAAACTAACATAGCATAAAATACAAGTTAGATTAGACGAGCGACTAGATAATAAACATCATATGTCATGACATCCATGACTCAGTACAAATGCGAATCACGCATACACTTGCGGGATTCAAACCCAGAGGTCACCTCTAGCTTTGAGCCCAGATCGTAGACCACTAGACCAGATGGTCAGATTGATTGACATGTAACAGTAGACAAATACTTACAGATACTTTAAATAGTCTTGCGTTTTAATGAAGACCGCAACATCAAACCCCTTTCAGACAAGTCAAGAGATCAACATGTTGTCGTTTACAATCATTTTTCATAGGGAATTGTAGACGAATACTCACAGAATCTAGGCTTAGTGATGACCGACTTGCTCGGGTCGGACGGTTCGCCCGGGCCCGCCTTGTTGACCGCCATGACCCTGAACTCGTACTCGCGGCCTTCTTCCACATCCGTAACACGGCCGGTCGGCCTGTCCCCGGAAGTCTTGAGGCAATCTTGCCATGATCTGGAATAAAAGAACATTTAAAACCAGCTCTCGTACCATGGACGCGAGCGGGATTTATAATGTTGAGCCACAGTGGGAGCGAAGCGATATGAAGTTAAGTTCGTTTCAATTCGGCTAATCGTCTTCGAATAAGCGACATACATATTTGTCGTAGTTTAGTTCTGTAGTTCTCGGAGTAAAAGAAGCAGTGGTCTAGTCTGCGATTTATGATAGTATTACTTCAACTTTTTTTTTGTTTTTTTGTGAATGGAGTTTGAAGTTAAAACAAGACTGCATAGGTGCTGTTAAAAGTTCCCATGTATTTATGCAATATTGAATAAATGTCAAACCCTTTGCAGAAAGAATAAAACAAAGTTAAAAAAACACTTGTGCATGACAGTAGGTTGATTGAACAATTTTTGGCAGAATGAGAATAGTTAGTAAGAAACATTTAAATAATTTTATCATTTATTTTTAGTTTGATGCGAACATTCGGTAAAATGCTATAATGATAGCCCTCTCAAACTTGGTCTTTATACTGTGGCCGACAGGGGTAGAGATAATAATGGCAATAAGAAGTTCTAAGTTACAAACATACTCATTTCGTCGTATAGCACGTATAGTAAGTTTAAACGGTACTTTATGCGTTCTACAAATATGGATACGCAAGATCGGACGTGGAACGACTAACTCTCCTCTGCGCCCATATTCTAACGTGATAGTAACATAACTACAGAACAGAGTAAAAAGAGAAGATTATCCTTACCTTCCACCCTTCTCCCTCTTCTGCACGATGTAGCCGGTGATGGGGGCGCCGCCGTCGCTCTTGGGCGGGCTCCACTCCAGCTCCACGAAGTCCTTGTCCCAGTTGCGGGGCTCGGGCCGGCCGGGCTTGCCGGGCTCGTCTACAACAATGTATATGGAACTCAGACTTCAGACTTCAGACATTTCAAGGTTAGGTCCGAAAAAGATAACCATCAAATCATATAAAAAACAGTTTAGAAAAATTAAAATACTAACAAAGAATAATATGAATGAGCATCAGACAACATGGAAATTGTTACGAGACGTATTAGACAACGATTTTTTTACGAGGCCTTCTCTATGAACCAAAAGACTCAAGCACATTCCGAAATTCCAGATTGAAAAGCATAAATAAACTTGTGGCTGTGATATCGATGACATTCAACGTCAGCATCTTTAATTCATCTTGGTTGGTCACATTTGTGACAGTAATGGAGTGAACGTGTGTGATAGTTCAGCCAAACCTAGCAATACTTAGGATGTATTCCTTAAAGAAAAACTAAAAAGTGACGATTTACGCAAGGGACAGGCCGTTGGGAAAGATTACACAGAGCCACGTTCTATGGCAGTAAGGGGAAACATTTAAGTAGCAAGCAGTATCAAATAAGTCAAGCAGTAGACTAAATCGAGAAAAGGAAAAATGCATTCTTCAGACATCTGCAAAGACGCGCCAAGACTGATCCTAGAGGGGAAACCCCGGAAAAAAGAGCCTCAAGTCATCCGAGATGCAAATGGTTTGACCATAGCCAATTAGTGTGCACTGGGGACAGTAATCTGTCCTTCAAACTTCGTTAGAAGATGGCACTCTATGATAATGAGTGGACTGACGTGAGCTAATTACGACTATGCCAATTTACCGAAAGGATTCTTAGCGATGATCGGCTTCTCGGTCTCGAGCTCCTCCGACTCGCCCTCTTTGTTGACGGCCTTGACCCTGAACTTGTAGGGCTTGCCCTCCTGCAAGCCGGTGATGTTCGCTTTGCAGTCCTTGGCGGTGCCGCATGGGATCCATTGTCCTGTGGGATATAGATTATCTTATCTTATCTTACTAATATTATAAATGCGAATGTTTAGATGGATGGATGTTTGTTACTCAATCACGCCAGAACGGCTGAACAGATCTTGATGAAATTTGTCACAGAAATAGTTATTAGTCTGGAATAAAAGATAGGTTACTTTTTAATTCGGAAAATGTACGGTTTCCGAGGGGTGCAAGATGTCTGTCATTTCATTATAGATGGCGCTTCTTACCGTTATATGCCACAGTTAAAAAAGGGCAATAGCAGTTGCTGTTGCCCGTTAGTTTTGAATAACTCTGTGAAGACCACGCAAACGAAGTCGCGGGCAACAGCTAGTATTACAATAAAATCAAGAGACATTTCAGAAATTGATTAGTCTATTCCTGAGTTCAAGTCCAAGCGCGCACTTGGTATTTTTTTGGAATTTATGTACGGATTAGCTCTGCGAACAATGGACTAGTGATCTAGTCAATGTTGCAGGAAGCTGCTGAATGCAAACTGCCAAGAGTCACTTGCTGTGGCGTTTTACTGGCCTACGTCTAGCAGTGGACTTCCAAAGGCTAATGATAATAATAATGATAAAATATTCAATTCAAGGTGGACAGACCGAACCGGTAAAGGTTGCAGGAAGCCGCTGGACGCAGACCGCTTTCAACCGGCCAATCTGGAAGTCACTGGGGAAGGCCTATGTTCAGCAGTGGACGTCCTATGGCTGAATTGATGATGATTCAATTTAAAATAGTTTCAAACCTGTAAGTGGATCGAGTTTCTCGATCTCGTAGTATTCCACGGGCGAGCCGCCGTCATCGTCGGGCTTCTTCCACGTGAGCGTGCAGCCGCTCTTGGTCACGTCAGACACGTCCAGCGGACCGTTGGGCTTGGATGGCTTGCCTGCAATACATAATATTAAGTGAGACCTAAGAAAATTCTTGGCCATAACATGATAGTCATAAATAAGTTAGCCACTGTCGTACAGAAAAAGGTAGGATGCTTTTCCTAATAGCCCTATTGCATAACGAAATGGCGATCAATCTGTACAACGAATTTATACGTACCCAAGCGTATAATACACGACTAAAATAATTAGGTGCATGACAGTTAAGAAGTTTTGGTTCTCTATGCTCGCGCTTTATAATCGTAGGGACAGTGACCGGTCACTGTCTTCTAAACAATAAGGTAGGCAAACCAGAGAGCCCTCTCTGCAGGGCATGCCTTACCAAAGACAAATTTGCGCCCACATAGCCCTGGAATACGGGGCGGTGGCATCACAACGCAAAGAAATCCTTGACAACCCAAAGTAGCTCCGTAAAACCCAGGGAACACATTTGACGTCAATGACATCTGACTGTCATTCACCTAAATGTTCTGGCCATGTAGTATTTAAAAGCTTGTCAGCACTTTAAAGGAATACTACACTTTTGTAAACAGTTGAATGGAGTCCCATCTTTATCTGTATATCAATGATCAATAAATTGTTTTGATATGGATAGAACATCATTTAGTGGAGCTGTAAAGGTGTCTATAAAATTACTCGGTATTTGTCGATCGAGTAAATATATAGACACCTTAAGGAAAATAGCCTTTTATAAAGTAATGAAATAGTAAAAACTCACCAAGGATGGTAATCTCCACCTCAGCCTCATCCTCTCCCACTTCATTCTTGGCTTTAATCACATATTTGCCGGTATTCGCCCTCTTGCTCTTCGTCATCAAGAACTTGGTGTTATAGTCTATGTTGACGATCTCTAGATTCTCTCCGTTCTTCAGTTCTGTGTCCTTGAAGTACCACGTGACCGTGGCCGGAGGTTCGCCGAAGACCTTCACGTCGAGGGAGACTGGCAGACCAGCCTTGACTGTGATCGGGTTCAGGTTTGTGCGGTCGATTCTTGGTTTCACTGTTGGAAAAGTAATTTATTATAAAAGATGTTTTTATGATGTTTTTTAATATTTTAATATCTACTAGACTCGATTCTACGCGACTACCTTTTGAGTAAAGGTTTAGACATGAATTATACGTGTTACCAGTGGTACTTAAAGGCATTCAGACGTGGTGTTTGACTACTGGCCTCATTAATAAACTCAAAATCAAAATGTAAAAGAACCGAAGTCGCCGACATACAGCTCTTTGAATTGCAAAGGTAAAGTGTCTGATCGCCGCTGAGGAGGAAGAGTTTTCGAGTGGCGACAACAAACTGGAAGACGCAGCGAAGGGTTTGGACCCACTGGACTGACGACCAAATCAAGGTTGCGGAAAGCCGCTGGATGCAAACGGCCCAGAGTCACTCGCTGTAGGGTTCCATCATCATCATTTCAGCCATAGGACGTCCACTGGACTACTGCTGAATATGTTTAGCAGTGGACGTCCTCCCCCTTCCGAGCGTCTTCCTGCGACCTTTACCAGATCGTTTGTCCACCTTGGACGGGTGGACGACCAACGCTGCCCTTGCCGGTACGTGGACTCCATTCTAGAACCTTTCTGCCCGATCGGCCGTCAGTTCTACGAGCTATAAGCCCCGCCCACTGACACTTCAGCTTGCTAATCCGTTGGGCTATCTCAGCGACATTTGTTCGTTTACGGATCTCCTCATTTCTGATAGCGTTCTATACGGGAGGCCTATTATATCTAGCGCTGGTCTTCCAAAGGCTGATAATGGTTATTATACTCACAGAATCTCGCCTTAGCGGTGTGCCAGTTGGTATTCTCCGAGGGTTCCGACTGGCCGGCCTTGTTCAGCGCTCGCACGCGGAACTGGTACTGGTTGCCTTCCTCCAGCTTGGGCACTGTGCCTTGGCAGATGTTGCCTTGGATTTCCGCCGCCTGGGGGAGTAACAAACGATATGAAATTCTGTGAAAAAACAACTTACATTCTGTGGAAAAACAACTTACATTCTGTGTGAATTCATGTGAGTCATACTGTATTGTGTTCATTTAAAAAGTTTATTTAGGTATTGAATTTGCAAATAAATTTTGAAGTTTTATAGTTTGCACAGATAAACAGACACACAGAAATAGGCGTAAAACTTATAACTCCTCTATGTTTTTATGTTGTCATATTTATGTATGTATGTATTTTATCTATGTAGTCTATGTATTATATTATTTAGTTTATAATATTTGACATAGATACTGTGTGTAGTTTATGCTGTGATTATATAATAATGTTCATTTTTATAACGTCATATGCACCGCCCACAAAACATTTCTGTTTAGCCTAATGGTCGACTGGTAGAGAATGCCACATGGCATTAAGTCCACCTTTTGTACGATTTTATTTTGTGCCATAAAGTTTAAATAAATAAATATGTTTGCGTAGGGTTTAAATAAGTTTTTCTTAGCAAATAGGACTGTCTTTGTAAACTCCTTAAAGTTAAGAATCAAGAGTCATTCATTTACCATTTAACAAAGTACACTGAAGATCAGATTTTTTATTTGTTTAATAATCCAGCTATGGCGCTGTTGCGCCATAGCTAATAACACAAGCCTGCAAATACATTATTAAATGTATTAAAAAGGGCGTGGGTTTAATACCAGACGCAAATTGCAGAGGCATTCTGCTGAAGAGGTGTTAATACACATAAACTCTAACTTTTGTTTTTTGTTATAGCTTGTCTTATGTATGCTTTTTAGTTTGTTCTCTGTGGCTGTGCCTCATTATAAAAAATTAAGAAAAATAAAATATACTCAGCAGTAAACAACGACATAGTCGTTAGGTAATATGTTTTGAAGTCCATTGTTTTAATATTGCCATGGACCTTAAAAAGAGTGACGTCATTGAAGAAATCCCACCTTGACAAACTCTCCCCTATCCCTGTCCATGACTTCAATGACATATCCAGTGATGGGGGCACCGTTGTCCCTGATGGGTGGCTCCCACTTGAGCTTGGCGGACTTCTCGTCCCAGTCCACGATGTCGGGCAGCCCGGGCGGGGCAGGCACGTCGTACGGGTTCTTGGCGAGGGTGCCGTGGTCCGTCTCCAGGGGTTCCGACTCACCCTCCTCGTTGAGGGCTTTGACTCGGAACTGGTAGGTGTGACCTGGTTCTAGACCTGTAAGAAAAAAGAATTAGTGAGAGCTTTGACAAAGTGGAGATTTGGTACACAAATAAATGAGAAAGGATTTATCGTTTTTCAGGTAACCAAGATTATATGACTCGTAATTAATATATAAGGTACTTTAAAAATATCTGCCATCAAATGGGTGAAAGTATTCCTTATATAGATTACGATAGTAAAGAAATTGTATGTCTAGAACACCATTAATTTTTTTCATTAAAAATAGTATTAATTAATGACTAGGCTTTATTTAGTCTCAAACCGTCCACACTCATCTAACCAGCCCGCCTGTACTACGTCTCACGCGCTGCGGTTACGAATTCGTTCATTTTACCGCCAAAATGCTAACGTTGCTGTCTTTTACTGTCTTTTCTCAAACAATTATAACCGACCCGGGGCACGTAATTCCTTCACTATCGTAATCTACATAAGCAATACTTTCACCCATTTCAGCCATGGCAGATATTTTTAAAGAACCTTATATATATGGTGGGCCATTATAAAGTTGTTTGTTGTTGACTACAAGGCTTAGGTAGCTGCGCGTTATTTGCAAGGAACTGTGTACGTCATATGCAGAGGATATATATATATATATATCCTAATAATATATATGGATATATAATATATCCTAAGACGGCACTTGTAGCCATACTATAGTTTACTTCCTTATTGAAGAAAATTCTAGAGATCATATACAAAAACTTTTACTACTGGACTTCAGATTACCTTTTAGGATGGGTAAGTTTTTTTTTGCATTTTTAATGTTGTAGTAAATAATCAGTAGAAGTTGACTGTCAAAATTAGAGCTTAAACTTACTGTCAGGCTTTAATACCAGTATTTACAGTATCAGTAAGACTTACCAGTAACAGTAGCTTCAGTCTTATCCGGGTCGACGGTGCCAGCAGGCACCCACTTCCCAGTAAGCGTGTCCATCTTTTCCACCACGTACGCACTGAGCGGTAGACCACCAGTGTGCTTCGGTTTGTTCCAGTTCAGCTTGACGTGGTCTGCGTGGACGTCGGATACCTCGAGCGGGCCTTCCGGCTTGCCCGGTTTGTCTGTAAGAGATGAGGGGTACATGTAGAGGTATAACGTGAAGAAATATGCAGCTGAATAATTATTCTATTACTTTTATTTTAAAAATACTGTTAACGGTTAAACATACTTGAATACATTCACATCCATGACCAAGGTACACAAACATATGCCATAAAATAAATAAATAATAGACAGTGAGATTTATAACATTACACCTTCAAATTTGTGGCGTGAAAAAGCGAAGTCACGCCACTAACTCAGGGCAACACGGCACTGCAAACCAGTATACGATGTTTTAAAACAAAATTGTACAGTGGCGCCACTACAGCGCTTATCATCATCATCAGCGTATTGCAGTCCACTGCTGGCCGTAAGCCTCCCCCCAATAAGCGCTATAGAGCACGACCTTCCGTTTTTTTCAATGCAATCTTCCAACCACTGCCATCTATCTTCCGAAGACCGTCAGTCTATCGAGATAAGGCTCTAGATATTGCCTGAACATCAGGCTTAAATAAAAAGTTTTTGTAAATAAACTTTAGATGTCGCTTACCCAGCACAGTGATCTCGACGGTGGCTTCGTCTACGCCTGACTCGTTCTCGGCCTTGAGCGTGTACACGCCCGAGTTGGCCCACGACGAGTCGAAGATCTGGAGGCGGGTGTTGTAGTCCTCGTTCTCCAGCTTGAGGCCTGGACCGGTTTCCAGGACCTGGAGATACAAGGATTGAAGTTAGTGATGTTATATTTATAACCCATCCCTTGTTTTTCTTTCCATTTTTAGGGTTTTTAAAAGATTACTATTAGATCATACTATTTTAGGCATCGTTCACACCAAACGTATTGTCCGCCACCGATTATGAGTATGCTCACTGTCAGCCCCAGTGTCAATGCACTACGTAAGAGCGTATAGTCGGTTCGGTGTGAACGAGAAGTTTTATATGTATGGAAAAGCGATACACTGCGTAACGTGCGCTCTCGGTCAGCGGCCGACAATACGTTTGGTCTGAACAATGCCCTAATATATATAATTCTTTTGTACGTGTGATTGTCACCTAAATCTTCCTAAACGGCTGGACCAATTTAGATAAAAAAAAATTGACATTTCAACGGGTTCTTGGTTGGTATGAAAACGCAATTAGACCCAGTAGGTGGCGCTGCAGTCGGGTTTTAGGAGTTTTTATCTTCTGACAAGTGATTAGGACAAGACAACGTGTTTTGGGACATCAAGTACAAGTATAAATAATAGTTAGAACAAGCATGGATAAATAAAAATACCAATTTAGATTTAGATGACAATAATTAAGCTCGTTTTGATTTTAAATCCTATACTTTATTTTCAGTTATATATTTATATTGTTAAAAAAAAACAATCTTGTCTATACCGAAATTTAGTGTTCATTCAAGAAGATTCAGTAGTATTTAAAGTTGCCAAGTTTTGATCAAAATCTAATTTAAAAAAAAAACATGTATTCATGTGTAATTCACTCGTTTGGTATGCAATAAAGAGTATCTATCTATCTATCTAGAATCGCCCTTGACACGACAAAGAAGTAGTTACCTTCTTGGCGAAGGTCCAGGTCTTGGTTGGTGGCGGTTCGCCCTTGATGTCGACGTCCAGTTTGATGGTAGTGCCAGCGCGAACGCGGACTGCAACCATCTTGTCGCGATTGATGTGAGGTTTCACTGTCAAAGAACGTCGGTGTAAATTGATGGAGCAAACTTGGGCACTATGACTGGCAGTGCTAATGTTAAATTGTTGGGTAAATTAAAATATGCCTTTATTAGGTCCAAGTGCAGAACGCAGGCTCCACCTCAACTATAAAGTGGTTTGGGCCATACTCAACCACGTGGACCCATTGCGGATTGGTGAAGGGGTGTTCTAAGGCCAGTAACTTAATCTTACTGTGAGATATTATTAAGCCGCCCTTAGGCCTCCGACAAGGCTTCACGACTATTAGACTAGAAATGGTTGGGTAAAAGACTAAAACATTTTTTATACTAGTGGTCCCATTCGATCTAGACGTTGCAAAGGAACTATACGGAAGAAGAAACGGCAGCAGTTCAAATAGTTCTCTGAAATAAGTTAACTGGAGCACAACCATTTTCATTCTTTCAGATAAATCAATGAGCGTGATTTGATAATGTCTGCGAGAATGATAAATTTAATTATCATTAATATAATTTAATTTAAATAAATGAAAAAAGTAGTATAATGGGTTAATAACTTACAAAAATATAACAACACCTAAAATATTTTCAACCAAAAGCCGCACCAATAGAGCTCTAAATCTTTTTTTAACATTTTGTTATATGTTTTGTTTATAACTGTTGTGTCTACATTTAAATCGCTCCACCAGACTTGTGTACCACGAGATTATGACATAGTTCTGTTTCTGCCATCGCGATACTAACTGATAGCTATTAGTTAGTGAATATTATGATGGGTGATCGATAAAACGATACATTCCTCTCAGGAGATGATAGAGGAGCAAAATTGCAACTTTTCTTAATAAACTAACGTCGAAATATATTTAAAAAATCGCCTTCTCATACAAATCTTAACTGATCTTGTAGTTATTATGTAGAAAAAAATTTTTTTTTTAGGATTTAGCTCTATACCAAATCAGTGGCTCTGGGTTATAAAAAGTTGATGAAATTTTGCTCCTCTATCACCTCCTGCGAGGAGTGTATCGTTTTCCCAATCCCCCTGTATATGATTTAGATGCGCTTCAGACGTAAAAGTGTAAATACTTACAGAATCTAGCCTTAGCCACATGCGGCTGCGTGGGCTCGCCCGGCTCGCCGGGGCCGGCCTTGTTCACGGCGCGCACGCGGAACTGGTACGTGTTGCCTTCTTTCAGCTCTGGCACACGCGCTTTACACTCCGGCGTCTAGAATATTAGATAAAATAAATAAATATTCAGGAGTATAAGGGTTCTCGAGTGGAGACTACGTCTTGGTAAACGTAGGGTAGGATGCCTCCTAGCTCGATGGAACGACGATCTTAGGAAGATGGCTGGCAGCGGATGGATGAAAAAGGCTGGAGATCGTGCTCTTTGGCGCTTTTTGGGCGAGGCTTTCGTCCAGCAGTGGACTGCAATAGGCTGATATGATGATGATGAGCTAAATAGTGGACCTCCTCCTCCATAGTCGGTCTCTCAGCGGTTGAGGATAGTGAAAAATGAAAAACCGTCTCCAGTCGGAAAGAGACGGTACTCCAGAAGAAACGGCATTTCGTATATTTGACAACATCACAATAGGCTATTTGCCTTGTACCAAAATTGACATAACTAATAATTTAGTTTAATAGTTTGCACCATATGGAACCGAAACATATCAATAGTTATTAAAAATAATAAATGATTACTGTAAAAAAATCATTTTCAAATGTTACATTTTTGTCGGTATTTTACATTGTCAAAAACGCCGGTAAGAATGACAGGCACGTCACCATTGAGTAACTTTGTACTACAACTGACATACCAAAGCGAGATTTTGCGCTACGCTCGCACAAAGTATGAGTAATGTGACCGTCGACAAAGGTTTTTAACATGCCTGTTCTAGTATTTTATAACTCAATGGATATTTAAAGGTTCGTGACGTCACGAACAAGTACATCATGGCCGACGGCGTTTTCGCAGGATTTTAAAAACGTAAAGAATAAAATGCAATTTTTCAATATTTTCAAAGCTTTAAAAAATTTAATAAAATAGTTGACGCTTTATTTGAATATTACCAAAAATAATAACTCTATTTCAGAAAACAGTCAAATAGCCTATTGTTACTCTGATATTATGAACATACGCCTCCCAGAGCGGCCTGCATTCATCTTGGATTCTTGTAATTAATATTTTTAAGACCGAAGGTTTATCAGGGATGATAGTCATAACAATATTTATTTACTCAGTATGAAGGCCCTCTTCCGGACACCTATACACGTCCCAAAGTATAGCTTTGCCCAGGGGCGTGCATTGGTTTCAGATGGGGGTAGGCTGTGAGTGAAAATTGAGTAAGTTTGCGTGAAACAGTAGGCGATTTCGCGGCAGCCTAACATTGGTTAAATTGCACAGGAACGATCTAAGTTGCGCGCTTTAGTAAGGAATAAGTACAGGTAGACGACAAAATGGTGACAGAATATTTATTGTTTATTGTTGATTACGTAATTAATAATTATGGTTAGCTGTCGGTTTTTTATGAAGGTAGGCTCTGCATAATAGCCTATATGGAATGCACGCCCCTGGTTGCCCTACCACCGCTTCGGGACTACATATCGGCTGGTGATGAGAAAAAAGATGTCTGAAATAATACCACTCACCGAAGTAACCAACGCCTCCTGCCATTGTCCGAACTTCTCCTTCTTCTCGATGACGTAACCTGTAATGGGCGCGCCGCCGTTGTTCTTCGGCGCCTCCCACTTCAGGTCCACGCGGTCCACGTCCCAGTCTTCAATGGTGGGCACGGAAGGCTTGCCGGGGATATCTAGATACAAAAGAATTTTGAAGATTGGAGAAGACATAGACAACAGGGAAGACGACACGAAATCTTGGATGATCAAAATTATTAGGACCTTACAGTTTTGATGACATACATAATGGATTACATTAGGCCCAAAAGTTTAAATGATTTAAACTAGATATGCAATAAATATTGGGCCACTAGTCGGTATCCAACCAATTTGATTTAAAAATTGGATAGATAGTAGTATTCGTCTAAATAAAATTTAAATAACAATTAATTCAGTAAAAAAATGATTCTAGGAATCGTTTGAATGGTCTTTAGGGATGTCACGTGGCAACCAAGAAATTCGGTCATTAATATACTTAGAAGGTAAATTGATTTCATGTTCTGTATGCCCGATATCGCAGTATGGCTTACGCTAAGCACTAAAACAACTCACCATACGGGTTCTTCGCAATAATCGAGTGGTCCGTCTTCAATGGCTCCGACTCTCCTTCCTCATTGACGGCCTTGACCCTAAACTCGTACTCCTCCCCCTCTTGCAAGCCTTTGACTTCCATCTCCGTGTCGTCGGTCTTGCCGACCGGCACCCAGCGACCGGTGGCCTTGTTCAGCTTTTCGACCACGTAGCCGGTGACAGGTTTGCCTGAAATATATAAAAAAAAACATTATATTCTTCAACTCAATTATTGTAAATATTTAACAATCAGTTAAAATCAATAAGCTTTATCATAAAAACTTGTTTTTTTTTTAATTATCCGTAGCTCAGTTCAGTAGAAGCAGTCTTAAAAACATATTTGTCTGACGTCACGTTTTGACATGCTTCTATTAACTTTATTTGTAACTAACTATGCTATGTAATCAAATCTTGAAAGTCATTTTAAACTGACTTCTGACTATCTTAATGATTTCAAACTTTGCATCTGACATTTGCATAACTATACAATAATTTGGTGTCATCAAACCAATCTAATGATGTAGCTAAGACGTCGATATTGGGACTCTTTAATGGATTCTAGGTTAACTTCTAGTTCGGGCTCATTTTACGAGCTCCATAACAGAGAATATAACGTCTGGTATAAAAGATTGAGTTTCTGAGGGCTTCTGAACAAACAAAAAACAAACGAGGTTGAAGTCAACATCTATGAGATCATGGTAAGCCCCCAGATCACCGTAACTACTATGGTAGTACTGTATGCAGTATAGCTAGGTTTGCAGCTTGACCGCTATTAAACTATGAAACATTCCCAGGAAGGACTTAGCTGTTATTTGATCCACAGTAAATATAATGAGAATATTTAATCCTTGGTTTCACAATGTTTTAAGCAAATATATATTTTTTTCAATGTAAGTATGTATTTTATAATCACAACACAGCTATGGTAGCCAATAACTAATTTGAAAAGTAGGTACTGCACGACACAATAAACAAGATATGTTTTTAATATAACTTACCTCCATCATCTTCCGGCTTCTTCCAGGCCAACTTGCAGCCAGACTTGGTCACATCAGCGACCTTGAGTGGTCCTCCAGGCTTGCCCGGCGCGGACAACACCGTGATTTCCACTTCAGCCTCATCAGAACCGTGTTGGTTGGTGGCCAGGATGCGGTAGGTGCCGGTCATGGCACGGACAGATTCTTTCACGTCCAGTTTTGTATTATAATCTACATTGATGACATTTTCTGTGACCTGGGTAAATAATTGATTAAGGTTATACAATGTAGAAATAATATTACTAATGTTTTATATAATAATTTTCAGATTGACAGTTCGACTGAGCTCGTAATCTGCTTAAGTGTGAGATCGTTCTTAATAGGTTCAAAATTTTAGTAAACTTCGTCATTTCAGCCATAGGACATCCACTGCTGAACATAGGCCTCTCCATTGACTTCCAGATTGGCCGGTTAACTTTATTAACATTATTTATTTAATCTGCTTTGCACTTAGGAATCTATCGGTTAAGGCCACTTAAAAATGATTTTAGTAACATGTTTCGTACAAAAATACGGAAGAAATACAAAATCCGTTTTAAATAGAAATATTTCCTAGTCCTAGTCTGGTGCAAAGTACCCTACCTAATAAATTTAAAAGTATGATAGACTACTTCAGCACTTTTTACATCCTTACCTCCTTCTCTTCAGCCTTCCACTTCTGGAACCACTGCACCTTAGGCGCCGGTTCACCCTTGACGTTGACGTCGAAGAAGATCGGCTTGCCTGCGCGGACCGCCACCGCTTTCAGGTTCGTGCGGTCGATGCGCGGTTTCACTGAGGAGAAATTGTTGTATCATTAGATTTCGTCTTGGCTACAACATCCCGTATTCACCTACCTTGAGAGGAAAATAAAAACTATTTCTTAAAATAAATAATATTCTTTATTTAGACCATAATTTTTTTATCAGTATCCGGACCCCACTCGAAACTACTCGCCAACTTCTGCTATAGAGTAAGGTGACACTGCACCATGAGAACTCATAGCAGTTATCAATACTCACAAGCCTTGTGCCTGATGGTGGTCATCTTGGTCGGGTCGGAGGCCTCCGACGGGCCGGCCTTGTTCACCGCGATCACGCGGAACTGGAACTCGCTGCCCTCCGGCAGACCTTCCACCTTGCCTGAGTTCTGAGTTCCAGGGACCTGAGGTGACAAACAGTTATTGTAATGATAAAAGTCTTTGGTTTTGCGTCCTACACTCTTAAGCCGCTGACCCGCCGATATATGACGGCGACTTTGTTGTCGGCTGCATGTCATTGCAAGTCGGAAAATTTTGTTGGCTACAAACATACCACCATGTAGCATGCCGGCTGAGTCGGTGGGTTTTAGTGTAATCGGTCGCATTAAAGAGCGGCCATGCCTTTTTAACACCTATTATATAGTAGTGATTGCATATTCGAGCACTAATTTACTAAAACTTCCTAATTTTTGCCACCCAAGAAAAAATATATGGACATGCTCTAATATACAGGGTGGCCAGAAGAGACGTTAAATCATTTTTTATGTGCCTCGTGTTGAGAGGTATCTGAATCACCCCTGTGTATGTTCTACGATTTTTCGTAGTTTTCGAGTTAAGTTTTTTTAAATGATCCTGTATAAATGTATTTATTTGTAAGATTTTAATCCCATTGTTTAAAAAAGACATTTTTGTAAATTCAATAAGTAATAAGGTTAATTCGTCAATCCAAAAAACGAGGAGTTGACCAAACTAGCCCTTTATTTTTATTCAGAAAAATATTGTGACACGAAGTAACATAATTGATCAGAGAGAGAGAGGCGTGCGCACGTTGGCTCACATTGAGTGAATTTGGAAAATGCATCTTAAAATTGATACATTACAATAATATTCAAGCAAAGTTACTTCTAGGATTCCTACATATGGAATTGGCATTGGGTTTATCCTGTCATGATATTTGTAATTAAATAAATATGACAGCTGCGTTGGAAAAAATATGATATTTACCAACAGAATGTGAAATACTGCAAACGAACAAATATTGTCCTTCTAAAAACGTCTTAATTGGAAGCCCTATTTTATCTAAATCATGTGCTCACCTCGGCGGCATTCTCCCAGTCCCCACCCTTGGGTTTCTTCTGAATAATGTATTTCTGTATCGGCGCGCCGCCGTCAGATTTCGGCGGGTCCCATTTGATCTCTGCGCTCTGGTTGTCGTGATCCGCTACTTCGACGTTGCCGGGCTTGTCCGATTTGTCTATGGAAGGAATTGTTAACGTTACAATAGAGAATTAGATATTACAATATTAAAATGGATATGCCAATTACATGTGTTGTTACAGGAATTACAAATAGTATTGTACATATCCATATTAATATTGTAATAGCCAATTCAATTCACTCTATAGTTATAAAACAATTGGATTCAATTGGAGAGTATTATAGTGCAATCAATCGTAAACGGAAAATGTGTAAACTCGATGTCGAAAACTATGTAGATGATTTGTTAATTACTTTAAGGAGCTTCAGGAGACGGCATCATAGAATATTTCATCGGAATAGTTACTATCATTAACAAATTTTAATGTTATCTATAGGCAGAGATAACGGATGCAAATACTTAAGGCTTTGCCAGACAGCAAGCGTGTCTGGACGATTACGATACTACATTATTATGACATTTGACTCCGTGGATGCTGGCTTTTTAGTCGGAAGCGTGAACCACTCGATCAGACGGTCGTCTACTCACCGAAGGGATTCTTGGCCAGTGTTGCTCTCTCGGTCTCGAGCGGTTCAGAATCGCCCTCGTCGTTGACGGCGGTGACCCTGAACTTGTACTGGTGACCAGGCTCTAGGCCAGTGATGTCCATCTCTAGAGGCTTCTTATCGCCGGCCACTCTGCGGTTGCAAACATATAGGATTAGAAAAACTAGGCGACTATTGAGTTATTGACTAATCATTTCATTTTTATCACTTTGTTAGCTTCTCCTTAGGTAGGAGAAAGCTAAACTAAATCTGGAGCTAGGAGGTGGATAGTAGAACAATGTCATCACTAAGCATTATACTAACCTGCCCACGCGCACCCATTTGCCGGTGGCAACGTCCATTTTCTCCACCTCGTATTCCTTGACCGGAGAGCCACCATCGTCTTCCGGCTTCTCCCATTTCACTTTGCAACCCGTAGCGTGCACGTCTGACACGTCCAACGGGCCTGATGGATAAGGAAAGCGGTATTTGTTCTCAAAAGACACTAACGGTGTGCATACAGGATGCTCTAGCTCTCTACCGCTGGCCATTTTTTGGCACTAAGAGTGTATTTGATAATTGTAAGAGTTGATTCACAAAATGTTGAGCCGACAATGTTATTGTCGCTCAACTGTCGGCTGTTGCCTTTTGTTATTACACGAAGCCTCTAATAAAAACTTCTGGATTAATTGCTTCCTTCTGTTTATATAAAACGAGCAAAATTTCCTTTCTACGCACACGCTTCTGCACTACTGTACCTATGTAATGTAAGTAGCACAAATTCAGTAAAATCGTGCCCGACGACCGATAAATATGTCGTCGCCGGCAGTTTTATCTATGCGCTCTAGCGTGGACGATGCTATTGAAACACATAATGCCAACATGCATCAGACAAAAATGTCGGTCTGACATAGTGTGAACCAGCTGTAAGATACTCACCCTTAGGCGCGCCGGGTTTGCTCAGCACAGTCAACTCCACTGTCTCTTCGTCGAACCCGTTGCAGTTCTCGGCGCGCAACTTGTACTTGCCAGTGTCGCGGCGCACCGCGTTCACGATCGTGAAGTCGGTGTGGTACTCTTTGTTCTCGATCTTGATTCGCTCCGTGTTCACTAACTTTATGTTTTCGCGCCATGACCTGGTAGAACACATTCAGTATAATGTTTGAAGGTTGATAGGGTTTTCTCATATGAAGAATTGGAACCCTTATAGCCTATAGGATCACTCGTGTGTCTGTCTATCCGTGTCACAGCCAATTTGCTCCAAATTTATTGGACCGATTTGGTACATAATTAAATGTCTGTGGCCAAAACATGGACGTGGACACTTTTGGAGGCAAATTAAATAGTTTGAACTGCTGCAGCTAATTTATACGTCATTTTAAGTGTCCTATACATTCATCATTAACCCCTCTATAATAAAAGCGAGGTATTGACAATTTGGCACTAGTTTTTGTTTCAGTTTCGCTTGAAAATGAATGAATTTATCAGGTTTGTAAACTGAAATTATAGCTATACTCTAAAGTACTAATTATCGCATAGAAGTGGTGTCACTGTCATAGTAAAAAAAATGCTTATTCAACACGTAGTGTACATTTGCTACAGTAGCAGAAGCACAAACGAGTTTAAGGTTTTAACTAATATGCTTGGTAAAGATGAGACGTATATCTGGACGTCTAAAAACTTAGTATCAAATCAAACGCGTCTCGAGTATTTAGAAGTATCTAAGACTCGTACGTCAATGTTACTCATACAAAATTACTTGTACTCGAAGGCCGCGACTCGAAGGCTCGCGGACGCGTTTCCGAGACGCGCTCGATTGATGTGTGCGTGAGTTTACTCCAATACTCATTGGAAATAGGGTCGATCTTATTACTATGGTGTGAAAGCCGCTTATTGAATGCATTTTGAAGCCCACGTACCTCGCATCGGACTGGGATGGAAGGTTTTCTGTTTCGCTTATTCCCGCTGTTGCACTGTACAATGCTGTATTGCATTAGCAATAAGGTGCACATTTCATGAAAAATAAGCTTTTAGGCGTTGGTTCCGCGTGTTATTGTTGTCAAAAACTGCGGTTAAAAACTTATGTGAAAGTAAGTGAAATACAGTGCGGTAAATACTAGATTTACATAAATAGGTGGGAATAAGTTGGACTTTAGGTACGTACATACAATAATAATAATGTTAACATAAATTTGCACTTCGGGCTAATGACATTAAATGCAACAATTGAATGATGGACTAAAATCAAGTTATCAAAGCTTTGAACAATAAAAATTTGTGAATTAAAAAGTTTTATAAATTTTCAAGGATATTTTGTTCATAAATGCTATTTCACACCACTATAATATAACAAAACAAAACAACCACGTAAGCAAGCTCAACTAAAACTACCTTAAACCTTACCTTACATTTAAACTTAGTAACTTAAAAACGTATACTTCTTAATAGTACATAAAAACGCATACTTCTTAATACTCGTGGAACTAGTCTTTGGAACAAGTATTTAGGCGTACTCATACTCGCAAGTCTCAGTACGTATTTTGCCTAGTACGTTTCACCTCTAATGCTTGGGATAGGGCAGTTTGTAAAAGATGGAATTGCAATGCATTAGATTCCGAATGTACTAAGAAAAGGTGTAGTGAAGAGACCTACAGTAGTTTGAAATTTCGGGGGGACAGCGCGTACGCAGTCCCCACTACCAAAAATTACGCGTCCGAGTTATCCACATTAGGGATAATCGCAAGGGTCAACCCCACCGCAGTGCAATGGAGGAGCCTCGCCCTGGGGGAACCGCCTTCTTGATCACGGTGTCCCCTACGCCAGGTAAGTATGAGTTGATTACGTCGGCCCGCGAGGGTCATTCTCCGGAAAAAAAAGTACACACCGCGAGCTACCGGAATATAGCGACATCTATCAACTTTTGAAGGTTAAAGTAACTAGATGTGGGACAAGGACGCATTTTGCAAACTAGCTTTGATGTTTAAAGCGCTTCGGGTAACACAGCGACATCTACTGGCATCCGACGGGTTAAATCACATCTCTAAAGCACTTTAATGGGGTGGCTATAAAGTTCTGAAGATAATGTTTTACAGGTTGAGTCCTGGATAAACTAGATGACGTTCAACAAGATTGTATTGTTTCAGTAGGTACCTATGTCTCTCAATATTAATTCAACTTTCCTCTACCTGAAGGTTGTCTGGAAGAGATCGCTTCCAGCGATAAGACCGTCTAAATTGTGCTATTCACTAACTACTTTCCTGTGATTTGTTTGTTTTGTGTGGTGTACAATAAAGAGTATCTATCTATCTATCTAGTTTATATTAATGCTCTATTTTTTTGGAGTCTGTGTCAAATATTAAATAATACAGATAATACCTACGAGTACATTTTCTGGCTAATCACTTTTTACAGAAGAGTATATGAGTACTTATAGAGTTACTTCAATGCATTTTAAGATGGACATTTTTAAATAAAATATTCAACTAAGGGTATTTTTATTTTAATACACCTAGTTATCTACTTCTGTTTGAATAAGTTAGTGAATGCTGCTTTTAGCAAATAAATAAATCGGTAACTTTGGCATCAACAAGATATTTCTAAGTTTAGGCACAAACAACACAACCAGTAAGCACCCATGTTCTCAAAATAAATTACTTTTTGAATTTTATATTTTTTGCCATAGGATTTTTATTTTGCAACAAATAACGGGACTGAATTCGAATGTGAAGCATAGTTTACAATTCTGCTAAGATATCGAATAATATTATAAGTGACCAGAAAAGTGACGTCCAAAAATGTTTTTTGGGTGCCTCGTGTTGAGTTTAAATAGCCTATGAAGCAGTACTTTTTATTATCATTATGAAAGCTCAGAGTCTAGCGCATTCTCTGAAGCTACTTAGAAACTAAGAAATTATCAGTTCAGATTTTTAATTTTAAGTTGAAAATTTAAATGTAAACTTTAGGTCAATTTTGTAGTGACTTCCATTAAAGTTATGAGGCTTTTTATTTTATGCATAAATGCACAGTTCATAGAGATTTAGCTGCAAGAAAAAAATCGAAATTTTTAAAACTGATCCGGTCACATTTTTGCTAAAATTCATTAAAAAAATCGTAAGTCGAAAACTACGAAAAATCGTAGAACATACATAGGGGTGATTCAGATACCTCTAAACACGGGGCAACTAAAAAAAAATTTTAAACGACACTTTTGTGGCCATCCTGTACAGTTGTGACTTTTAAATAAATAAAATAAAATCTAAAAAACAAACCGTTTTTGAATATTTACGCGAAAATAGGAATTAGTTGTAGAGTTATAAGTATAACGAGTGGATTAAGTGGTTCGCGCTCCAGATTACAAAGCTAGACGGTTACACGTTCAAATCGCGCTTAGGGCAATTTGTACATGCCATACATATGTAATAAATTTAAAAATAAAAACATAAATCCGAAAATAATGAGGTGCATTATCTTGGTACTCACTGTTGGTTGGTAATTGTGCAATAGCTTTTTATTTAACTTAATAATAGACGGCCATAGAGTCACGTAGCGTTTTATCGGCAAACCACAGCGCGAGCATGTGGTCGCTCTTCTTTTTTTATTTCTGACTTGTTGGATAATTGTAAGTGATTATTCGTTTATCGATCAATTTTTATTTATGTTATTTTTTTCAAAATGAAATGCATTGCTACCTTTGTTAACTTTTTCGAACATTATATTGTCGATCTTATGATTTAATTAACAAACGAACTAGAATTTAAATTCTTATTGATTTTTTTTTAATTTGTAGCAACCATAATTTACTCAAATGAGACGAAAAATCTAATCCACGAAACGTTCCAAGTTTTGTAACTACTCGGTTTTAGACACGCGATTGGAATCCTTATTACTCATATAATAAGGACTACTTTCTTATAAAGTAAAAAATACTAGCAAGTATTTTTGAAACTTGGTTTCTGGCGCTGGTATTTAATACGTTACTCCTAGCCTAGCCCTGGTAATGGATTGATTTTGCGAGTACCACTCTTATTACTCACTAGCTGTGCCCGCGACTTCGTTCGCGTGGACTACAGGATGTGTCGTATTATAATAAGCAACGTTGTAGTCTGTCTGCGTTGAAGCACTTTTATCAAGAAAGGCGCTTTTTACTTTGGATTTAAACTCCCAGGTTATATTTATCAAAACAGTAACTCAGGCAGAGAGTTTTTTGCCAGTTCGCACAATAAATGTTGAAGCAGTTAGCTTTGTGCAAGTCTTTGGAATTTCGACTGTAAAACAGTGTCTTTTCAACGGTGCTCTTCTGGTTCGATGATGGAACGACGATCTATTAAACTATTCAGTTACTGAGAACCTCCTCCTTTTTTGAAGTCGATAAAAAACAGATAGTTTAGACAAAAACTTAGATTGCGGCGATGTTACAGGTTCTAAATTTAAAATTTAACTTGTCAAGGCAAGCTTTGTCCTCTTGAACCTTTTACCTCGTTGCCTCTCAATTACATACATAGTCTCTAGCTGGTTATTAGCGAATAAAAAAATATCCTATGTCCTACCTCGCAGCGCGCGAATTCATTCGATAGTAGTTTCGGCGTGATGAGCAGCCAAGATAAAGACAGACAAAAAAAGCGTTTTGGTTTCAGTTCAGTATCGATTATAGAGTACCCTTTAAAAATTTACAGAATTCGAAATGTAAACAGTTAGTGTATTTATTAAATATCGTATTCTTTCTTATACATTCAGACTGTAGTTATTTGTGATTTAGTTAGAGGATTACTGGGGGGACAGCGCGCACGCAGTCCCCACTACCAAAAATTACGCGTCCGAGTTATCCACATTAGGGATAATCGCAAGGGTCAACCCCACCGCAGTGCAATGGAGGGGCCTCACCCTGGGGGAACCGCCTTCTTGATCACGGTGTCCCCTACGCCAGGTAAGTATGAGTTGATTACGTCGGCCCGCGAGGGTCATTCTCCGGAAAAAAAAGTACACACCGCGAGCTACCGGAATATAGCGACATCTACCGACTTTTGGAGGTTAAAGTAACTTTAGATGGGACACATTCAGCAGAGCAGAATAGCTTTCAAGTTTTAGCGCTTAGGGTTACCCTCCCGCAGTGGCCTCTAGTGGCATCGAGCGGGTTAAAACACTTTTTAGGGGCAAAAGCATGCAAACCTGTGTTGCTGTAAGGTTTCAGATCAGAGCTAAATGGGATGATAAGAAATTTTACTAGATGGCACTTTTCGTGTGTATGACTAGACCTTTATAAAATGCAATTAAAACAAAAAGTCATAACTTGAGTATTATGTTGTTATGTTGGACTAATTAAAATTATTGTTCATGTCTTTTCACAGAAAAAAAATATATTTTTGCAGTAGCCTGTGACTGAATTGTACACCAAAACTATTGTTAAAATTTTTGGCAAGCTAGTAAGTAAGAGCTAAAACCTAACTGCAAATACTTGACCCTCAGCCATATCTTCAAAAAATCAATCTTTTAATTAGGGACTTAAATCGCGCTCTATGTAGTGATTCTGCCGATGACAAGTATTTAAGGGAGACACGTAAGAGATTGGCTGAACACCATTTCCATGGTCACTATGATTATTTTGCTTATGTCATTGGTTTATTATCACCATTTCACAAAAGGATATTATTACATTTTAAAATATGTTTGTGTTACTTTCGTCATGTGAGGGCTGCTTTTAGCACCCTCACGACAATAGCAAGACTATTGCTCATATTTCTTTGTCAAATTACATGCTTGTTTTGATTTTACAAAGATGAGTTAAGTAGGTTTTAGTTAAGTATGTTATAGTTTTTAATTTTAAAGTTGGCTATGAATGAATAAGACATTACCATAAAATAAAATTGGCATGTTTATTTTTTACCCAGATGTCTGACAGCAAAGAAATTTAATATAACCCAGGTGTTTTTATACTAGACACTATTAGGGGTTTATACATTTGTTTCGAATTTTTATACTTATAGTTTATAAATGAATAGAAAAGTTCTAAAAAATAGCTCTCACCATGACATCTCTGGTGGCGGCTCACCGATGACATCAACAGACCACTTGTGCGTGCGGCCTGCCTTGATAATGACAGACTTGAATGTGCTGCGCTCGATGCGTGGCTTTACTGTATGGTTAAAATGAATGATCGATTAAATCAATTTGTACATTGCATTTATTTCATCGTTTTAACAAGATATAGTATTTTTAAAAAAAACATTTGTCTTATAAAAACAGAATGTTAGAATTCATTGTATTATATTTCTTTCACCAACGAGACTGTGATACTTGATTTCATACATAGTTATAGTATTAAAAATAATATTAAATTGCAGTGTTAATAACTTTCCCACAAAGCCAAGCTAGGCTTTTATAATTAATTCTTTAAAAATAATAATACTAACATATAAGTTTTAGATGATTTGTGATACTTCAGTCATGAAAGTAACTAAAAATAGAGCTACAAGTATTTTTATTAAGAATACGTACAGTTCTTATGCTTGCACAGGTGGTTGTCAGTGGGCTGTGAAGCTTCACCAACACCGGCCTTGTTGAAAGCTTTTACACGGAACTGGTACACCATCTTTTCTTTTAGCCCTTCCACCTTATATTCGGTCTTCGTGTCATTTGTCTTGGTAACCTAAAAAGATTTGAGAAAATGATATTTACATCACAACTAAAATGCTGTGTATACCTGTCATTGGCAAACATATTTGAACATATTGTAATCGTGTTGTTGTTAATGTTTTATGTGTTTTGCTGTTGGTGTATCATAAGAATAAATAAATAAACTATGTAACAAAATATTTTTAGGTTCTATATCTGTTTAGGTACTTATATAATTTTTTAGAATTTTAGAAATTTTTACAGCTGGAAATTTATAGTACACAGGATAATTTAACAGACTAATTTATTTCTACAAAACATGGCATACCTACTAATATTTTGAAAAATCTCTAACACTTTAATTTTTAATTATTTTTTTTTTTCTTGCGAATCCCTTCTAGAATCTCTTATAGATTCTAGTATCAACAACGCAGACCTCGCCAGACTTAGAGCCGTTTCTACCAGGGAATCCGGTTATTGGCTGCATGCATATCCTTCAGCCAATGTGGGAACCCTTCTAGACTCAGAAACTCTTCGTGTGGCGATTGGTCTCCGTGTTGGTGCCGAGGTTTGCAGTCCACATAAGTGTCCTTGTGGTGCTGATGTCAGCTCATTGGGACACCACGGACTTTCTTGTACAAAGAGTGCTGGCCGTTTTTCTCGCCATGCCTGCATCAACGACATCCTTCGTCGGTCCCTTGCTACCATCAACGTGCCGGCCATACTTGAGCCGAACGGTATCGCTCGTGATGATGGCAAGAGACCGGACGGAATGTCTCTTGTTCCCTGGCGGATGGGTCGGGCTCTGGTGTGGGACGCTACCTGTGTCGACACATTAGCCGCCTCCCATCTTTCCGGGACGAGCAGAGATGCAGGTGCGGCTGCGACAGACGCTGAATATAGGAAAAGTAATAAATATCGGCAAATCAGCGCGAATTACTTTTTTATACCTTTTGGCGTCGAAACACTAGGTCCTTGGGGTCCCAACGCACTCTCTTTATATAAAGAGATTGCCAAAAGATTAGTTGACACCAGTGGGGACCCAAGGGCTGGCAGCTACCTCGCACAGCGACTAAGCATCGCAATCCAGCGAGGTAACGCTGCCAGCATCTTGGGTACCCTTCCACGAGGACCATTTTTATAATTCTCTATTTTCGTAGTTTTTATTTGTATATAGTATTTCATAGTTGTATATAGTATTTCATAGATGTATATATTATTTAAAATTAGTATAATTATTTTATAGAATTAATAATGTGTAATAATTGATTGACAATTGAGTAATTGACAGCTGATTTTACGGTCCGAATCCGAATCAGACATACAAAGCAAATCTGTAAATAAGTAATTTATAATTGTTTTAACTCCATAAATATATAAACGTCTCTACTTTGAAAATAATAAAAAGTGTAAGGTAATTTTGCAGTAAATACATTTTACTATATACGGACAAAAACTTATTTAATTTATAGTTAAAACAAAAACTTCAATAATATTATCTTTACTTATAATATAATAATAAAAATCCAAGGCAATACGGAAAATAAATGTATCTACATTGACCGACCGGGAATCGAACCCGGGACCTCAGAGATAGCGAACCAAGTCCGGTATGCTCGCCTCTCGAGTCTCGGCTACGGAGGTCGTCGGTCGTCATTTATACGTCACTTATTGATCTTGTATGAGCTGAACAAATCTAACCTAATTTAACTTAGACTATTTTATACGTACCTCAATCCAGTCTGGTGAGAATTTGTCTTTCATTTCAACAACATAGCCCAAGACTGGCCTTCCACCATCATCAGTAGGAGGTTCCCATTGCAATGTAACCGACATGTTGTCATAGTCAATAATGTTGGGCTTGCTCGGCGCCTTCGGTGGATCTGGAGGAAATATTTATTGATCATTAGGATAAAATTTGAGTTTAGGTCAGTAATTGGAAGCATAATACGTGTTTTGTTTGTAAACAATACGAAAATTATGTTGAAAAGTTTGACAACACTGCGACTGCCGCCAATAGGCTATTTGACTATTTTCTGGAATAGGGTTAATATTGTTGCTAATATTTAAATAAAGCGTCAACAATTTTATTTTAATTTTTAAACCTTTGAGAATAATAAAAAATAGTATTTCATTCTTTATGTTTTTAAAAGCCAGCAAAAACGCCTTCGGCCATGATGTACTTGTTCGTGACGTCACGAGCCATTATATATCCATTGCGTTACAAAGAACTAGAACAGGCATGTTAAAAACCTTCCTCGACGGTCACACTACTCATACAATGTGCGAGCGTAGCGCATAATCTTGCTTTGGGATGTCAGTTCTAGTACAAAGTTAGTCAATGGTGACGTGCCTGTCATTGTTGCCGGCTTTTTTGACAATGTAAAATACCGACAAAAATATAACATTCGAAAATGTATTTTATACAGTAATCATGTATTATTTTTAATAACTATTGATATGTTTCGGTTCCATATGGTGCAATCTATTAAACTAAATAATTAGTTGAGTAAATTTTAGTAACAAGGCAAATAGCCTATTTAGCTGTCAGCAGTCAAATGTCAATGTCATCTGTGAAGTGTCAAAATAGCGTTTCGTTTCTTCTTAAACAAAAGGAGAATTTATTTCATATATGTTATTGACTCCTGCACACAAGGAGTAAAAATATATTTAACTAGGTAAATAAAGAAATATTTCCACTAACCGTAGGGATTCTTAGCAACGATGAATCCATCAGTTTCTAGAGGCTCGGACTCGCCCTCTTTGTTGACGGCCCGCACCCTGAACTTGTATTTGTGGTTTGGAGTGAGACCCTTGACCGTTAACTCTGTTGGCTCCGGTCCAGTCTCACCACAAGGCACCCAGTTGCCGGTATCCTACAAAAGAACAAAATGTTAGTACCATGTTAGTACTGTTAGTATCTACCAGTTAATAATAGTAGGTAATAAGGTTTAAGGTGGAAATCATGGATACGAAATAACAAATTAATGCGCTGAATACGTCGATGACAATATACGGAGCATCCTTTATGGTTTTGCAGAATTATAAACAGTTTTATATCTGAAGTTTGTCGATGTACCTTGGATAGGTAGGTAGGAGGTTAAGACAACAGGATCATCACGTTACCGCCTCACTGCATTCCCTACTATCCGATCTGATAGCTCTAGCTTGACCGCCGTTATATTAAACAAGTGAAGGTCGGGTTTATTAAACAAGCGAAAGTTACAGGAGAAAGATATTACCTACTTAATTACCATGAAATGTAACAAAAACTGTGGACCTATTTGCTTATAATAAATAAAATAAATAAATATTAGACAACATCACATACATTGCTCTGATCTTATGATAAGTTGAACATTGATTAAACATTGTGTCACAGAAATCAGAAACAACGACGGTACCACAACGCCTAGACCCGAAAAACCGACCGGGAATCGAACGACCCCAGAGATAGCGACACCAAGTCGGATACTGCTCTCCTCTCGGCTACGGAGATCGTCAAAAATGATGGTAGGTACCAAAAGGAGGCCAAATTTCTAAGTGCATGTCGACCAAGACCCCGCAAGCTCTTATATAAGCAAAAGCATTCTAGTGCCATTTTCCTCGCAATAACTTAGCGACATAAATTACATTACTTAAATGTATAACTGCTAAGTGTTCTTACCATATCCATCTTCTCGAGAGTATATCCAGTGATATCGGATCCCTGCCAGTCGTCAGGCTTCTTCCATTTGACGGTCGCCTTCTCAGCGCGAATGTCTGTCACTTCGATGGGGCCGTTGGGGCGGTTGGGTTTGTCTGTAAAAAATATCAGCAACCAATTTAAAGTGGCGCGATGATATGTGTTATGTGTTCTGATGAGCCGCTGTTTAAAAAGCATTATGGATACTTATGTAAACTAATGCTTTAAGTTGCTGAGCTGCCACTTTCTACAATTATTACTTACTTTGGAAATAAGAGATACTTAGAGATCAAATCAGATTAATAATTACAATTTAAAATTGAATTATAAGTAGCTATTTTGGATACCAATGCAGGCAGGCAGGATATAAAATAATAGTGACGGTCTCGATTTGGTGGACAATTACTGAACTGAGTAGGTACCTAACACTATAACACTATAGACATGTATGAGAACTTTTACCATGCTATCCAGAGTTTCAATGTATTACACAATAATGTCAAAACTGTGATGATGATTATTCTTACGACTTGACTTAGATGATTTTATCCTAGGTGCTAGCAGCAGATAAACTAAGTAGATAAAATATTATACCTAGTACATCTGATAAAAAAAACTCACCCAACACAACAACGTCGCCCAAACTCTCGCATGTTCCCGATGAATTGTTGAGCACCAGTTTGTATTTGCCACTGTCTGGCCTAGTGGTCTTTCTGACTGTCAGCACCGTATTCCTTTCATACTTGTCTATGGTGATGCGGTCGCCGTCATCGTGGATCTCCTGCACGCGGATGATAGTGTTACAAAGAGAAGTAGAGGGATCGGATCTGATCTTTGAGATGTAAAGCAAGTAGATAATAATGATAGATGATTGAATGTATGGAGTATGGTTTCAAAGTTTACGATTCATAATGTTAGATTTATTATTCAATCATTATTTTAAAGGTTTTAATTATTAATTTCTTAGAGATTTCACAGTCTCTTTCAGTTTGATTGTTTTAACGATCGTAACGTTTTGTTTTAACATTGGATTAGAAACCAAGTGCAATTATTGTAGTTATGGATGGCTATGAGAAGTTATGAAAATATCCGATCAGATTCAATCCCTAAATATTAAATTTTTGTATTATTTGTGATAGTGTTAAAGTGTTGTATGACTTAGCATAGCAGTGCTAAGTCAAAAGTGTTAACACAATGTTTTAATAATAAATAAAAAAAAATGTTGAATTTTGATAGTATAAGTCGTTATTTAATAAGGCTGGTCAACAAAACCATGGACATGCCAATGGATTCCTATGACCGTGAAGAGATAAATTTAATGGAAACCATAAAATGTGCATTTTGGTGCAGTCTATTTTTTTTTTGGCTTAATTTTGTTAGACATTTAAAGCGGATATTGCATAGTGAGCTATTAGCATTTGCCAATAATCTCTAATTCGTATACGTTGACGACATCGCATCCATTACGATATGCAAGATTTATAGTAACATGAATTTTTAGTCATTAAGTTTAAAATGATAAAGTATTTTTCGGTTCATTAAAACAAATACCTACTTATAGCTAGCGTTACTGACATGATTGTAAATTAGATATTTTTTGTTTAGAGTCAACATCATTAGAGAATTTATTCCAAAATAACTTAAAATTCATGTCACAGTGTGCAGATTTTTGTTTAAAGTGTAGTCTGTTAGCCACATTTATGTAGAATAGAAGAGATTGTAGGTATAAGTATAGTTTAGAACATATAGAAATTACAACATTTAGTTTCACCCTGACCTTCTCCGTGTACGGCTTTCCGCGTTTCTTTTTTGGAAAAAAGTAAAATTATTGTTATTACAGAATTCTAGTGGTGATTTGGGTAGATTGATTTGTAGTAGAGCAGTGTGTGGGAAAACCTATTCAGAAGATTAAATCCATGAAAAAGAATAGATCTTCGAATGATTCCCATAATTTTAGCTATCTGATATGGCGTTAGGACTATCACAGTTCTTTTGGATATGCAATTCTGTTTAACAGGGAAGTAAATTAGGTAACAAGACAGAAACTTATTTACCTCTTCACCCTTGAACCATTTGACCTCGGGTTCAGGTTCACCACCGTACTTGATGTCGAAAGTGATCACTTGACCCTTCTTGATGATAATACTTTGGAGACCCTCTCCGATGATGTATGGTTTGACTATGAAAAAAATAACCGGTCACATTATTCCATGTTACAGAAATTCAACTCTTTAACACGCTTTTATTAGGTCGACCTGTATGTAACTAATTTTCATGACTAAATGTTTTTGGTATCAAGATATTTAATGGAATTGAGACGTAACAAATTTCTGTGGCTATCAATCAAATCAAATCATACTAAGGGTTCAGCAGATACACTGTCTAATTATATGATTCTTTGTATTGACTATTCACTAAATTACTCACCAAATCTGCACTTGGCCACAATCGGCTTCGTGCTGTCACTGGGTTCACCAGGCCCAGCTTTGTTGATGGCGCGGACCCTGAATTCGTATGTGCATCCTTCCTTTAATCCGTCCTGTGTCGCTGTCAAACAATCGCCAGGCACTTCCTTACCCTTTACCCAGTCTTTGCCGAATTTCTCCTGCAATACAGATCAATAAATAATTTTATTGGTTATCTACGTCAAGGTCAAGGTTTATACTGGCGTCATGGCTGGCTGTTTTGTCCTATGTATCTAGATTTTGACTTTTGATTTTTACCTTGTACTCAATAACGTATCCAGTGATTGGGGCACCACCATCGTTGTCAGGCTTTTGCCATTTGAGATCAGCATGATCTTTGTCCCAGTCGACGAGCTCCACATTCTTCGGTTTGGATGGCTCGTCTATAAACACATTTTTAGTTAGATTTGTAGAGCTAACGCTGGCTTATTTTAATCAGTAATGGTTAATTGAATTCCTTACCCCATGGATCTTTAGCAAGCACGGGCTTGCCGAAAAGACCAGGCTCACTGGAACCAATTTTGTTGACGGCACGAATTCTAAATTTATACGTCTTCTTGGCGATAAGGTCTTCGACCTTGTATTTCGTTGGTTGTCCAAATGGTACCTCACCCACGTTGTCCCAGCCAGCTTTGAGGGACAGGTCCTAGAATATGTTTAATATGTAAGTGCTTGTCAGCATTTTGTAAAGTACGCGTGCACCTTTTCAGTATCCAAAAAAATACCTGTCTTTCGATGATGTATTTGACAATAGGAGAACCACCATCGTCTTGAGGTGTTTTCCAGGCGACTACGCATGATGTCTGGAAAACTTCCGCAACCTCCACATCTTGGGGAGGTGTTGGCACACCTTGCATTGTGATAGTGACATCCTTAGAGTCTTCACCCTGGGCGTTGGACAGCTTGATAGAATACTTGCCAGAACCTTCTCTGGTTGGTTTCTTGATCTTGAATAGTACTTTCTCTTGTTCAACTACTGCCTCGACTTCCTTAATCGGAAGGGCTTTGCCGTCTTTCCATAATTTTGCTTCGATTGGCGTCTGCCGGGTGCCAGTAACTGTACAGAAGTAATGAGAATTTATTTCCCAACAGTAACTCCAGATAAAAACTAAAAACACCAGTAATGGCTTTATTAAACTTACTTTTATAAGGCACCTCAATAACGAACGGCTGTCCGGCTGGTCCATAAAAGTCGTCAGGACACTCAATAGTTGGTTTCGATTCTCCCTTCTTTACTGTGAGCTTACAAGATGAGCTCAATTTGCCGGATTCACAAAGAATCTCGCCGTCATCTTCCATCTCCAATTTGTTGAAGATAAGCTGGTGTTTGCCACCGCCCAGGTTTTTAATTTCAATCCTGCAGTAAAAAAAATATATCATCAGTATGACACACTTTTATAGATAGGTACTGTTAATGCTACTGACTTTAATAATTTTTATATTTAGAGTTAATGGTATCATAAAATTTTAACTTGGTGACATAGGGGTTGAGGGGTGAATGAAATCCGGAGTTCGTGTGACTATGGTGCAAAACCTCAGACAATGTCCCATCTGCTCATATGTTGCTTGTGCCCTCTAACTCATAGTTAAGAAAAGATTATAATCAGTATCATTGACACAAAAAGAAAAAAACAGTACAGTGTAACAGTTATTTTATTGACAGTATCTACTACAATTCTTTTACATTAGGTAAAGTTAGAAAAAGGTACGATAGAGATGCCACGTTATGCAAAAGAATTTACTAAAACAAGGTTAATTTACCTGTCATTAGGAACAATGGGCTGTCCATTGAAGGACCAAACAGTCTCCGCTGTCTGGTCCTGAAGTTCCACTTCCAGTACAACCTTGTCCCTCTCAATTGCTTCGGTGTCCTTCAACTTCTTGTTGAAGCGATTCGAGTCTGTAAAAAGTCAATTTCTCTAAGCTAATATTCGCAACAAGATACTTTACTCTTTTGTGTTTAGTTAGCCGGCATAGGTGTCACCTTTTGTACTATTTGAAACTGAAAACTTACAATTGACAATCAACTCGCATGCTGTCTCATCGGCGTTGGTGGTACACTTGAAGTTGCCGGCATCGGTAACCTTGGCATCTTTGATGACCACCTTACGTTTGCGACCCTCTTTCACAATCGAGATTCGTTTGTCGGCCTTCAGTGGCTCGTTGTTCTTAAACCTATTAAAAAATAAAAATAATAAATAAGAGAAACGTTTTCAAAGTTTGAATACACGTTGACATTTTTGATTGAGGTTTCGTCAACTTACCATTGGACAGTACCACCGGCGTCGTCCAATTCACAAAGTAGAGTGATAGTATCCTTCTCAATCGCTTGTTGCGATTTGAGTACCTTCGTGAATTTGTATGGGTATTCTGAAAACAGCATATATTTAAGTTGATATTACGTATAACTAAATTGAAATGGAATGTCCTCAAAATAAGTAATGCGTTGACATTGAGAACTTGAAGAGATCGTTACTTACCAACAATCTTGACATCAGTTTCAGTCTTGTCAGGTTGCTTCTCAATCTGACATGTGTATTTGCCGGCATCTTCAAACTTTGCATTCTTAATCACCAGCTTGCATACACCAGACAGATCTTTCGAGATTTGGAACTCATCTCCATCTTCGAGCTTTGTCTCGCCCTTCCACCAACTCACGATGGCAAGACTGTTTGATATAGCGCACTCAAGCACGACTTCGTGCTCGTAATATCCACTTGTAGTTTTCTTCAGTTGCTTAATAAAGGAGTATACTGGATCAGGTTCGTCTACTTGCAAAAAGGCGGTGCAAGTGATACCACCGATTTCAATCGTAATTTTACCCGTGTCTTCAACCTTTGGGTTCATAATGATCAGCTTGTATGAGTCTTGTTCGTTTGTCATCTTGTATTTAGAGCCTGGGAAGAGCTCCTGGAATAAGTTGAATGTATATTAAGTTAGTTTCCCTTGTTAGAGAAAAATTGGTCTATAACTCAAAATAATCTTTTGAAATTAACTTACATCCTTGCGTAAGAACCACTTTGGCTTCGAGTTAGGCTTAGTAAAGATGGCCTCGAATACCACCTTCTTATCCTTGCCTTCTTTCGCGAATTGGTCTACGAGGGGCTTCAAGAACGACTCTTGTTTCTGAAAGCAATTTCAGTGCCCATTAATATATCTGTTGTGGTGAAAATATAACGGTGCAGTCACAAAAAAGTGCTCGATACAAAAAGCTGTTCAGGTGCTGATCAGAAGACACCCTCGGACTCATCCCTCGCTCTCAACGTTACTCGGCGTGTTAAGAGATGCAAGTCGAAAACCATTGAAATTCGTGTAACCGTTACATTCGTCAGCCGAGGCGTTAGGATCATCAGCCATTCTTTCATCATTGTCACCCACAACCAAACTCCATGCTTTTGTACATAAATTTGAATTTTAATGTTTTCGAAGAGTTGTGCATAGTCAACCGCCTCTTTTCCAGTGCCGAGAATACAAATACAGATAGTTATAAATCTTACAAAAATGATGTCGATTTATCTCAATAGGTATTTAGTTAATAATAAGTAAAAAACAGCATCATTTTTGAAAGTGAACTACCCTGAAACATTGATCCCAATGTGCATATATTTGACATTGTAGTGCATTGTGCTGCATAATAGATATTGACGAAGAAGTGCACAGAAGAGTTGCTTTCCACAGAATAGAAGAATAGAGTGTAGTAGAAGTGCCATCTATTTGTGGACATGTCGCTAAATGTTACCAGTAATAATATGAGATCACCTGAATTATTATAAATATCTGTAGTAACTAAAGACTTGATTTTGGAGTTTTGAGTTGCGTTTGATGATGTAAAGTACAAATTAGCATTTTTTCAGGAAAGTCTTCAGATACTATCAGTATTAGCCATATATCTCATAGTATTATTGGAACACAAAAATGTGCGACAAATATTTTACAATTGGTGATTACAATACATTGTGCTCTGTGCCGTCCTATGGACATATTTCGATGTCAAACCTCGTCTTTTTTGAACGAGTGGAGAACCGGCCAGTCAGGAATCAGTTCAGCCAGTGACGGTCTTCTATTATGAGATCTCTAAAAAATATCCATTCATCCTTAGTCAAATCTTTACACAAATCATCTAACCATATTTTTATTTTTTCGACGGCTTTTTGTATTATCTTTTTATCTTATAGATTTAAGAATACTTAATTAAGATAATATATTCCAGGCGAATGTTTGTGTATGTGTCAATAAGTTTTTAATAAGTTATCAATTAACGATTTTAATACAAATAAAAAATTCACAATTGTAATAACACACAGATTATTGAAAAACAAATTCCAACATCTGCAAACACCGGATGCATCAGCTGAAATTAATATGAATTAAATGGAGACAAACGACATAATTTTGATATTAATGACGTGACAGAAGCTCCTCAATCCGACGTCAAATAAAAACCTGGAAAAATACAAAGAACGGACAAAATACCAAGAGTGATATTATATAATCATCAAATTCATTCCACTTACATTCCCTGAAAATCATGTTCAAGTTAAAGAAAAGTGAAGTGGTGATTCAAAACATTGTGCGAGTTATTTTAAATCCAGTTTTAATGCATTGTTTATTTAAATCACTCTGCAATTATAGACTCCAAATTATTTTTCAAAAACTGTTCCGTCTCAGTGATTTTACAATAAAGATTAATCAAGTCATTCAAGGATTAGAACTTTTGAAGGCTATAATTGCAGAGGAGAATTTATTTTTGTTTTAGTTTATCATTCATTGTTTAATTCATTCATTTAAAAGAGCACTTATGTCCTTTAGAAACATCATTATTATTATATCGTTACTAGCGATAAGACCGCCTAAATTGTACATCTTTCTGTAAAAATCATTTGTAATTTACTTGTATGGTGTGCAGTGTAAAAATTTCTATATCTATTTATCTACTATCGTGATTCGTTTGCTAGTAACAATAAATAATTAAAGTTATAAAAAATTTAGTTTCAAAAAGACACAAATCTCTCGGATTTATCCGGTTTACGGTTTAGACTTCCTTTTATCGAACCTTTATTTTAGCAGCCTCCATCAAAGCGGGCCAATCAGGTATAATTTCTGATAGAGACTGACGTCTCTTTATTTCAAAGATACCCTAGAATCGACAATAGATGTTACTTAAAAAGTTAATGACAATAGATGTTACTACTAAAGTTGAAAGAAGCTTGATGGCTTGAGCTATATTACGAAAGCAGTTCTGGATGGAGCAGGACAATACAAATGATCAATGAACCAAATAACGATCACAATCGCGTGTTTGTGAGAAGATTGATTATGTATTGCATGAAAATTTACTTTGCTATTACAGTCACATAAAGACTTATGAATAATTATAACACAAATAAAACTTGCAAGCTGCTAACGCCAAATAAAGGTCATTATCAAACTAAGCCAGTAATTTCAACTAATTTTGAAACTCACGGAAAAGGTAAACATCTTTAACGCATTAAAAACTCTCCTCAAGAATCCGTCATTAGATGCAGCCATTTTAGATCAGGTATGTGTTACTTTAATGATGCAAAATAAAATAATCTTTTATGAATATAATATACAATATTGCATGAATATACTTTGTTTATATTTATAAATCAACAACAACAATGAAAGTCAGTCATTCATTGCATTTGGTGTCATTGTCATTAAAAATATGATGTTTGTATTTTTAAAAAGATTTGTTTATTAGATCAAAAAGATTTGCTTTCCAAATATTTATCTTTGTTAGATATGTTCAATCTTAGACCATTTAATCAAACATACTTCTCAAAGGCGCAATTCAATGATATCATCGTGCGAATCGATAAATCGGAAAATGCAGTTTGAATGGCTGTGCTATGATAAAATGTCGTTAATGAAAGATGATAAAATATAAAGACACGTTTTAAGAGATCAGGCAAGACACTCAGCACAGAAACTATGTTAACAATTATACCATCGTTGAAGACAAAAATATTGAAATGCAAGATGGAATGAACGATGAAAATATATTCTAGAATACTGAGGACCTTAAACCAGGACCAATTAGAAGAGCTCCTGCGTCTGTCAGCGGGAAATCTAAACATCTCCACACCCTCGGAGACGACCACTATGAAGCCATCCTCTTCAAAATATCCAGTTTCTAAGCCCTAAAGACCAAATATAATGATGCATACGATGTCACATTAGGTACCTAAGCCAAACCTTGGTTCCTATTATCTCTAAGTAAATATTAACTCACTTTCAAAAGCACATACAAACTACTTTACTATCTTCGAACCACCAACTTCGGTAGAATTTTATTTTAGCCTTTTGCCTGATGGAGTTGCCAGTTTATTTCAATTTAAATGTTTTAGTAAAATTTTAAGTTGCGTTTTAATAATGAAATGTAATTTGAATAAGTATGGTATACCTATTATATCACCACCTTTTACATTATAAATAGCTTTTATAAGGTTATCAGGAGTTTATGAAATAGATACCTATATAATTACCTTTTCGACTTTCTTGAGAGGCGGGATTGGCTTTTCGGTTTCCTTGAGGTCCCAGTTGGGATCTTCTTTCTTTTCACCCCATTTTGCGTACTTTCTCTTCTTGAGCATGGCACGGAAATCCATACCGCTGGAGTCTGTGAATTATGCCATATTTTGTAAAATACTTCTTCAAAAGTCAAACGATTCACAATAGCTTTTAGCTATACTTTGCATAAATTTAAAATACCAACTTCGTTCTTGATATACATTCGTTTACCGCGTGGCATTTAATGTGAGGATTGGGTTATTTTTTTTTTGGAAAGACCTAAGTAACAATTTTAAGAATAAGAAAAAACTAATATGCCTGTCATTTTCTGTCACAAAAAAATCTAAAAGTTTTTACCTGACACGTATAGCTGCATCTCAGCGGAGTCTTCTCCGTGGATGTTGCTGACGACCACCTTGTATTTGCCTTCATCGTTGGGCTTTACTTTCCTCATACAGAGGGTGATAAGGCCAGTCTCGCCATCCGTGACGTATTTGAAGCGACCACCCTCGATGATCTCGGTAACGCCTTTGTAGAACTTAAACGTTGGTGGGGGATTACCCTCCACTTGTACCGTGAGGTAGCCAGTTTGGTCTATTGAAAAAACAGTTTTTATGTAAATAAACGGCTTTAATAATGAAACTAGAAGTAAAAACTATTCAAAATCTATAATGCTATATTAATTTAAAAAAAAATAGCTATGTGCAAACTATGAACCATTTCTCAATCAATGAAGTCAATTTTCCTACTTAGAATCATAATTTAAAATTACACAAAAGGACTGTTTTATGACTAAGAAGCAATGCAATTTAATAACGTCACTGTTGTTGTAACTGTTTGCAAATCTTATTCTAATGCAGCATCTGTAACATCGCTTTTGTAATGGTAAAAGAAAGTCAACCTTCAACAGCCGAGTAGCTTTCTTGCACGTCGACGATGACCGGCGGTCCTTCATTGCCGAGTGGCTTCAACGGCACTGACGGTTTGTTGATGAGGTCCTCCAAATCTTGGATGGACGGTCTTCTGGCGTCACCGGACTTTCGTCGCTATATCATCAATGTTAAATTAGTGACACTTCCAGAATCAAAAAGTTCATAACATTTGTTAATCACGACAAATACCGAACCTACCTATACGATGAACGGAAATAACAAAAGTAATGATTGTTTTGGACATAAAATTGAGAAAAAGGAAATGTTCCGGTCACCGTACAATAAGGAAGTACTGTAAATCATATCTGTATGCAGATATTTAATCTTAAAGGAAAAATTAATAATATCAAACATTATATTAATCGTCCGATGATAGTCAAACTAATCGCATGAATTAATCAAAGGTCATTGAAATATTGTCGTTGTGGTTCAAATATAATAAATGTACGTTGAAAAATTATATGGCTGTAACGAAATTTTAACATGATGCATTAGTCGAGTTATGACAGATGCGATACATTAGGAGCGTTCGCCAAATGTTTTGACAATGAAGAGCTGGACTTCCTGATAAATGTAGCACAAGTGGCATGTCTCGGCTTATGAAATTATGATAATAGCATTAACGACAGTATAACGATCTCTACAGATGAAAAACTTTGAAATGATAGAATTATCAGTTTTAAATATAAAAATATTTTCAAAACAATACAGAATGAGAAAAAAAGCTTCACTTAGGCGATTTTTTTTAAAAGTGCAGCTGGCTGTCGGAATGGCTACGTTTCATTGTGGTCCCATTACATTCTGAGATAGATAAAATATTTCAAAAATCATTTCCTTTTGTATGACTGAAGCTTTTTTTAACTTATAAATTTAAGTTTTGACTGCCTGTGCTTCAAAATAAAATGCAGGTTAGTACCTACTTGGAGAGAGTTACTGAAGTAAAAAGTTTGTAGCAAGTACAATAAAAAAAGTATTAAGTACTGATACTTAAATTCCATGTAGCTGCTAATTGTTTTGATTTAGAATTAATTACCGTCTGATGCGAGAATAAACAGAATTAATTGCAATTCGAAGATGATTCAAACGAATGAAGTACATTTGTATGTGTTGTATGACGCATAAATGGGCGCGTAGGCGTAAAATTATGGTTACAGCTCAAAGACACTTTAAGTATAAATATTATGTGTGCACTTTCACAACAAAGTGAAAAGTTTAATTCAATCAAAATTAAAAAGCTGTCTCTTTTATGTAAATCCATAACAATACATTGCCAGAGAGAGACAGGACTACTCTTCTGCAGAAGTTGATAGAAACATTGTTTGAAATTCGCTTCTAAGTACTCAAAGAAAACCTTTTTCACAGTTTACTTAAATTACACATTAATCTAGTAAATATTTATTTATATATTTTGTATTAAGCGTCTTACTCTTAAAATTATAAAAGCTCATTAACGTTTTTATTTGTTTTTTTTTTTTACGAAAACTTTTGTTTAAACGGAAATCAAAACTCATTAAAAAGCTTTCTAAAAATATTCCCAATGATCAGTTAAAAATATTTGAACATGTTGTTCAGTTATTAAAGCTTCCTTAATATTAAGATATTTTGTTTCATTATCAAAAACGCAGTCTATTCAATTATTGCCTTTAAATTATGACAATATTTTAATAACCTTTGTTAAAATTACAGTTAAGTCGGACCAGCTTATCGAAAAATGTTTTTACTTACCGGATCAGCTAAGGCTGCCTTAGGCGGAGCCAGTGGTTTCTTTGCCACTGCTGCCATAGTGTTAATCACATAAAACTAAGATGCCACAAAACTGCCGAAACAGTAACTTAAAAATTAATAAAAAGTCGCTAACAATAAATTATCACAGACGCTTTGCTATCTTACACAATTATTTCGTTTGACAATGGAGTTTAGGTTTTTTCCGTCTTCCAGTGCCTGGAGGATTCATTTTTAAAACCTCAAAATGCTTTGTTTTTACTATCAAATATAAATGTTACACCTTATTTTTTATTTTATTTTTTTGTTTGATCGGTAAATTTTCGATTTGGACAGTTCGTTAGTATCGTTCCATCTAAAAATGGGCGCGAATGTCAAAAGACTGAGGGGTCGGGCAGGATGGCTGCCCGGTGTCGTCGCGGGGAGGGGAGCACTTCTATTTGTGCACAGCACAAATCAGCAGACCATTTCAATTAATTATCAGATTAAGGTGAGCAATCCATGTAGTGTGTTCTTGGATGGACGGCGTATATATGCGTGTAGTTGTTGAAGACTTCCACGTTATCGGAGACAGTATTGGCGTAGACGTTAGGAAATAACGGTTCAATCGCATCCGTTTCTCATATTTTAGCAGCATTATTAGCATGACCCAGATTTAAGCATTTAAGTATTACTCGTACAATGACGACTCTAGTAAAATCGGGGAATATTTGACTAGGTTCGGTGAATGTCTTAGCACATTACATTGACGGCGTTGATATTAAGAACAGTCGCGCCGGATTCCTGGCTAGGCATCTCAAAAACCCAACCGTGGACCGTCCACAGTTGTCTCGATTCATAAATTATATGAGATTGAACGCTTGCACAATAGCATCGAGAGATTGATTGGCAACTAATATAATGTTAATTATTCAAACGATTGTCATCGCTGCCAGCGGGTTCCAAGTTTCGAATAGGTGTGCAAATAACTAACAAGGCGACAAATTTCGTGGTTTCGTCGCTGTCATATTTATATTTTTAACCAAAAGCTTCTACGGACTTTGTTTTAAACCTGTCAAAGACAAGTTGACTCTCTTGTATGGACTAAGTGTGCAATTTTGCTTGTTCAAGATAGGTTAAAAAAACGAAATTTGTAGTTTAAAAAAGACACCTGCCGATGTATTGATTAATGATATAGGTTTGCAGCCAATAGCAAGTCATCGGCGTGAACTTGGCTCTATTGCCAAGTGTGTGGTTAGTGGAGTATTGTGTGCAGCACCTCTCACCACTGCCGGCGCGGCCGCGGCGCTGCCCACGCGCACCAGGTATTTTTACTTCCACATCAATGTGTCAATCAAACACCTGTAGTGCTATTATTATCATCAACCGTAATTTGTTTGTTGTTTTGATCGTAAAAATTAATGTCCCTGCACCAAAGTTATCTGAATTTCTCGTTCTGCTATTGTCTTTTACTTTTGGTTAGTCAAGTCTCTTGATTAAGTCATTTTGTTTTTCTTTTGTTTAGGTTAGGGTCTTACTGTAAAGTAAGACCTTAACTTTTTACTTTTATGTCATGATTTAGATTTTGTTTCAGTTTATGCTTGTTAAATTACACAACTTTTTACTAACATTGATTTTCTTTTCGTTAAATGTTTTACAGCTTATTTACTGTTTAGTGTAGATTTTAGAAGGGTCAGTTAACTTTTAAAAAAAAATTTTCGAATTTGGAACGCCAGTTTTTATATTTACAGCCTTCTTTACAGATAGCATTACAGTCTGGTCAGTCATTCAAAACCTATTTCTTTGACGATACAATGTAACTGCCATAAGTCACTCCGTTGGCATCAACTGACAATGACAGCGTTCAAGAGCCCGTTCTTGGCCTACATCGTATAGTCATATTTAGAAGAATAACTATCCATCATATCGTGTCTCCCGAACAGGCGCACGCGCATTTATTTAACGTCTCCACGTCATAGACGATGCCGCGACAGTGTTAAATCATAACCGAAGGCGATGACGTAGGTAGTTAGAGAACTAACTGTGGAGTCAACTCCAAATGCTATAGCTCAAGGCGGGCAATTTATTAACGGCCAGAAATAGGCTTGTTTACTTAATTTATCTCACGATATAAGCTAAATGTATGGCAAAATGAAATTAAAGTTATAAGAGTCAGATCGCGGTGTAGATATGTTTGATAAATGATAAGATGCAATTATTACAAAATAGTAAGCTAAACTTCTGGACATTGATTATACTGAACTTTTATAATTGTTTAATCTGACACTAAGTTTATAAATTATTGTTTGTCTTATACAAAAGTTTTAATCAAATACTATTACAACTTCAAAACGTAACTAATTATTAACGTCAACTACAAAAAATAAGATAGAAATCTTGGTAATTATAAATCTTATGAATTGTTTAAAAATAGAATTTTGGTAACTTTCACAAAAGTTTTTAAATCAAATTCTATAACAACTTCAAAACATAACTAATTATCATTTCCAACTACAAAGAATAAGATAGAAATCTTCATAATTATAATCTTACTAATGGTTCCAAAATACGAAAGTCATCAGATTAAATGTGGTCATCATTCACTACGCCGACTGTGCACGTTTCAACAGGTGCGTGTACTTCTTCATTTCTAATAATAGACCCGAGATGTCGCGATCAATTTCGTCAAATTAGAACAGAAATACACCTCATTACAGCGCAGCGAATCAATTACCGGATAAAAGAGTCAATTTTTTCATTAACTGTTTTTGAAACTGTTTTTGACAATGAGTCACTGTTTCACCTGAAAAATTCACCTATCACTAGGTGAATTTTTCTTATTTCCGTAAAATTTCAGAATTCGAAACTTAGGTTTAATAAATTATAATAAAAATTTACGGGGCCGAAATATTGCACAATTGAGTGCAATAAACCGATGCAGAGAGTAGCGTGTCATTCCGGTTCTGTGGATGCAATAGTATGGAACTGATCTTTTTTTATCTAGATCTTATCGAGGCTTGACAAACCTAAAACATTTGATTTTGATGATTTACGTCAAATAATTCAGCAGTTGGTAATATCTCACTCTCGTTGAATAAAGTGCCTTCTTTCTCATTATGATTTATTTTATTAGCGTCATAGTCACAGAAATTTGGCTTCACTCATTCTCTAAATATAGCATCTTTGTTTAGCTTCCGCTTCTATATTCAATCTGTGCAATTTATAAATTATTGTTTGCGACAAAATTAGACATCGTTCAAGCATGTCTGTCTAACGTGTTTGCATATTTTGTGACATCTACACAAAGGTAAACGTTTAAGACCATAGTAACCTATTTTACTTTTTACGCAAAATTACTTTGTTGTAGAAACTAAAAATTTGTTATAAAATTTAATTTAAAAAATGATCAAAGTTTATTGCAGCGACTGCATGCATGGCCAAATGTTGATACATTGACAATTTAGATAACAATTTCTATAAGATCATAAACGTTATCTTTGAACTTATAAATATTATTTGGTTTTCGCGTATTAGTCGCTTTGGAACATGCATTCATAGTGTTTACTAGTAAATAAACTTACAGGATTTTTTACTTTAATAGATAAATATTAGAAAAATGCAGTCTGTAAATTTATTTGAACATTATTAAGGATTTGTTTATCACCATGCTCAGCTATTTCATTATCTTCTTTGGAATCATGCTTTATTATGTTTAGGTTTGTTTATTTCATAGTTAAGTGTTAGGATGACGAGGTGTTAGGAGCACTATAATTACTATTTATCTTGTATTTACAATAACATAAACATGTTTGGAATGTACTATAAGTAAGAGGCTATCAAGAAATCCAGTCATAAGTGTATTATTTTTATGACCGTTTTCTTAGTGTCTATTTACGACAGCTCATTTGGCGTCGAATTAATCACGTCGGGGAAAAATCTATGTTAGCCACGTTTCTAATATTTCTTCTATGACATATATCTAAACATATATTCTCCACACATGGTATACCTCGTCCGCGAGTTCACCCGGCCTGCTGCGTTTCTTTTTCGGAAAAAAATATACTTTTAGTAAAACATTCTCTGTTAATGTGCTTGGAATTATATCTATACAATTTATTTAATTAAAATAATGTATTGTGCAATTATACATTTTAAATATGTTACGTGTGGATGTCAGATGTGTGTGTAGGTGTGAAATGCGGTATTTTGGTATGTAATTTAAGTATAGCACTGTCAAATGAACATGTCAGTTGTGTTATATTTTAGTGTCTTATTTGTACATAATTAACGCTTGAATTAATTGTGTTTAATAGTTTGTATGTATAAAAATATGTATTGTAAAACTGTAAAACTATAAGGATTAGCGGAAAATTAAAACTAAAACCAGTTACTTATCAGGAATTCGGAAAACTAAAGCCATTCTAAAAGTCAACTAATAAGCGGGGTTGGTAACAGAATCAGATTTTCTCCCAATTTCATACTTTTATCTCACAGTTACAATTTATATCTTATTGTTTCTGCTAATTCTTTTACCAACCAAAAAGTCAAACAGTTTGCGCCAGCTCCAGTACCAATTGTTCTGCTGGACAGCAAAGCAGTGTACTACTAAACTTTACAATGAAAGTAACATCTAAAAGAAAACTAAAAGGAATGGTGTAGAGTTGTACAGGGGCATTGTGCATTTGAAAACTAATAGGGGTTTTGGAAAATAGACTAAATAACAACTAAAATTATATTTTTTTTTGCTAAAAATCAGTGAACTGTTCTGGTATTTAAATGTTATCTTTGAACTTGATAGTAAAATATTTACATTACATGTGTTTCATTGAACTGAATAATAATAAGACTAATTAAGATTTGTTATTGATCAATAACAAATAACAGTTTATCTGTGTGAAATTCACGAATTAACTGTCCATAATGTCGTAAGTGTAATATAAGAAGAAAAAACATCTAAAAACAAAATGCTTTGCAAAAGCGAGCAGCGTCCACCTAAAACAGACTTGACCCAGTCAATCTCACCTTTTTCTCGTCTAAAACTTCGCCAGGGCGTAATTTGTTGACCTGTTGTTAAAAAACATTGATAATAACCCCATAAAAACCATTTGCCTGCCTAATATCTCCATTGCCGAACCTAACACCCTACCTAATCTAACTGGTTTTATTATTTGGTGCAGATACTCAGCTGTGCGAGTTATTACGTTATATTGCATCATTTTCGTGTTAATTATTTTTGTTAGTGTCCGTTCCAAGACCATGATGTGTAAGAGAAGCGTTCTTAAACGCACCATGAGTCTGGGTTAATTCCTGTCAAATTCCTTGAATTTCGACACGAACATACTCTATGACCGTTATTTGTGTGCGTGGCGTGCGTACAAGCTGTGCAATTTTGTGCGCGATGTCCACAAGTGTGTGCAGTTTTTATGCGACGACAAGTTTTTTTAAAAATACCAAGACTGGACAATCACAATGTTTTCGATGTAAACAAACTCCAAGTAATCGTCCAGATTTGGTGTCGTAAACCGCGTCAGATGCAAACGCATTAGAATCTCGTTTTAAAGATACAGTTAAGACTTTTATCACGGCAATATAACGGACAGCATTCACGTAATATTCTTAGCGGTTTTTGCTTTTACCTTCTTTTCTTCGACCACCTCACCAGGTCTTAGTTTTCTATTCTCCTGTGAATTATGTTTTGTACGGTATTTAAAATGACTAAAAACACGAATTCTAATAAACAGTGTTTTAGATTCTAAGTGTAGGCTAACTATTATCTAGTGATCTAGAAGCAGGGAAAAGGGGACTCTAAAATGAACTCAATGTGAAAATAAAATATTTTGGTACTACAAAGCATTGGAGGCTATAAAATGTGTAAAGCTCATCGTTTTATAGATGATTAGGGGTATGTCCGTAGGGGATATCTGGGGTCATTCTAATGTTAAGGGTTCGGCTTGAGATAATAGGAATCTAAACTACAAAGAAGGGCTAAAAACTTTGTGTGATTTTGATCCAACATCAAAATATAAAATGTAGACAAATCAAAGTTTCTTGTTTTTTTTTTAGAAAACAATTTTGATGTTAGCTCAAATATGTATAACAATAATATATAAATAAACTATACTACATTTTGGACGACACAAATATAAACAGTAAAATCTATTTATGTGTTCATACCTTGACTGAAATTGTTGATTGATAAGATTAAAATAACATCATTTAAGTTATAATTTCTAAGAAAATATTTAATGTTGTCATAATTCAAACAGTGGAAAGTACGTACCTCGTCGCTAATGATGAGAGAAGGACGCCTTCCCATTTCCTCTGGAGGAGGAATGAGGGAACCACGTCTTGCCGCTGGGGCACCAGGTACCAGAGATGATTTCCTTGGCATATCTGGTTTAGGTGATTTCTCTCTGATGACCTCAATCTTCGGTGCTGCCGGTTTCTCTTCAGGCGCTTTGATTTCCGGCACCTTTGGAGTCGGCTATATAACAAAAAAGAGTGATAAATTAATTATGAATCAAATAATAAAAAAAAACATATTAAAAACAAAGTAATTATCACACGAAAGCGTCTTTCTTAGTTGAAAATTAAAAGGTTTAACATACATTCTCATGTTAACTGAAATTATATTTTTTCCTATTGAACTATACAATACAAACCTTGTCTTTCTCTGGTTTGTCCCTAGTTGAAGGTGTCGGAGACATCTTCTCGTATTTCTCAAGGTCTGGCCTTTCATAGTCAGGTATTTCTGGCAGTTCTTCGGCCTTCTTCTTAACCGAAGTAACCTTAGCCTTCTTGACTTCTTCTTCCATCTTTTCTTCTTTGATTGCCGTTTTCTGTAATTTGAACATTGTGTTATCAGATTGTCTACATTTAATTTCTTTCTATTGCTATAAAAGGTAGACATAATTAAACTAATAGGCAAAGGATTTATTGTCTAAAGTCATGAAAAATAAATAACGGAGTATATTGTCTAAAATAATTAATTAATAAAGTGAGAATAAAGTTTTACTTACCTTTACCTAAAACACATTACATATAATACAAACTATCTTCATTGTGATTGTGTTTATGTGCATTTTAACATTAAATTAGTAAGCAAAGCAAAGCAGGAAATTATTTAATACAAAAAAGTACAGTGAAGATAGAACCATTAGTTGCTAACATTGATTTTCGTGTACCGTGTGCTTACATCAACACTTACAATGGTGCGTAAAACTGCTGGACATACATTTACAAAATATACAAAATTCTGTACATGCCCAATACTACCGACGAATTCGAAGTTTTCTACAAATGTAACTGTCAATGGCTAGCAATAATTTATTACGCAAAAAAGATTTGCTGAATATAAAATCGTTGCTAAAGATTTAACTATAAAATTAAGTAATTGAAAAGAACGACAAATATCTAGCCATTGACCGGTTATGTGTATAAACCACAAATTACAAATTTTGGTGCCAAATTCAATGTGCTGGTGCTAGAATCAAAACCTTGTGAAGATTTAAAATTTAGTGCAATGTGCTAAAATAATTTATTTGGTGCGGAAGTACCTCGTCGGACTTGCTGCTAAAAGCGGGCTGTGAGATTTCTAAAGTGCTCTGTTTACGTTCTTTGTCCTCTGTCATCTCAGCCTACAGATAAATTTCATTAATGGCGACCTTACGAAGTGTGTGTCAGATTACTCTTCTTGAGAAAACGCAAGTGGGTTTTATTTTTAGTGAACCTTTTTTTTATAAGTGGTGCTATTAGGCAAATGAAAATGACGAGGCACGTAATTCTTAATTTCTGTTTCTTACACACATGTTTTTTAGTACAAGCCCTTGCGATTTTAATAGTTGATAATCAAGCAACAGTAGACAATTAGCCAATCGCTGATATTATACCGAAGGCTTTTATAGCTAGTTTCAGTTTCGAATCGTTAATTAAATCACTTGTCGTTTTCGCAAGAAGTTTTTCTGAATGTGATGTATTTTTGATGGATGTGTGAAAATGAAAGAATTACTGTAGAGTGTACCTGTGGAGACCGTGGCCTTCTCCAGGGTAAAGTACTGTCACTTGTTTCTAGTAGTGTGGGTTTGTATTTGTCTTCCAATTCTGGTGTTTGTTCGGCCTGAATGTAGAAACGTGAGTTTTTACATGTTTTTTTTTAACCAGGATTTTTTAATTACAACCATTATTTTGACAAATACCAATAACAATATACCTGTGGTATTTCAGGAATCATTTCCCATGAGAATGGTACTTCACTCGGTTTAATCTCAGGGGCAGATTGAACTTCCTTAGGTACCTATCAAATTTTAATAACTTAGTTTGTATTTTTACTATGTTTATTTTAGTTTTCAAACGTGCTGAGTGCAGTGCGCATATTGATGTGTGGTGCATGTATGAGGTGTTGCGTGTATTATGTAAGGCATGATTCAGCTTTATTTAAAAAAAACATGATGGGAGAGTTTTTGTTTAATCGATTTTTATTAATGTTACCTCTGTGTTCGATTGTTTTCTCCACGGATATAAAGGTTTCGTAGGTTTTTCTATAGGAAGAATGTCTATTTTTGGAATGTCTTCTGGCTCCTAGTGTAATGATAAAACGTTCGTGTAAGTCAGTTGGCCAATGTGTTTAGTGTTTGATTTTTGTATCGTGTTTTTAAGTTAATTTTTATTATTACCAACCTCAATCTCAATGCTTGGCTTTTTCATCCATGGCATAAATGGAGATTGTTTCGGCTTAGCAATGGGTATTTCTATTTTTACATCCTCAGTAGGTTCCTATTAAAATAAGATTGATTATATTAGCGTCATAACTATTTTCATTTTGAATTTTACTATCCGATTTACCTTGATTTTTTCTGATAATACCGTTGGTTTAGTTTCCTCATATTCATCAGGTTCCTACAAAATAGTTTTGTTTATAAATACAGTTTAGGTAATGCATTTTGAAAGTCTTATTAGTCTTTATTTCAATTATTTTAGTCTTATTAATAAGTTCACCAACCTCCATGCTATTATACGACTTCCTGCGCCAAGCACAGAATGGTGATTGTACTGGGGTTTTAGGTGTTTCTGGTTCCTATTAACAAATATATTTTTAATCAAAATTGCATATTAATATGGGTGTATTTCATGAACTCAGGTTCAATTATTTATTAAGTAAAGTTTTAACTACCTTTGGTTTTTCATCTGCTATAATCGGTGCAGGTATATCAAGTTTTTTCTCAACTGGAGCCTATGAAATTAGATATTACAAAAAGTTTAATTCTAATAATTCTATGTTTAGGTACATAAAATTTTTTATTTTTAATTAATTCGAAAAAATACCTCTTTATTTTTAGATGGACGTCTCCAAGGATAGGAAGGCTCTGGTTCTTTATCAATAGACATATTTTCTGTGTTTTCAATTGTTGTGGTTTTATCAGACTCTTTCGCATCCTGACCAAAAAAGATTACGTCAATTCAGTGAAATATTATCTTACTTTAATATTATAAATGTAAAAATTTTTGTAATGCTTGGACGTTTTTTATTCATTCAGGTCAAATTTCAGCTTAAACGGAATTAGCTGAAAAGCTGAAATTTGCACACATTTATTTCCCATTTTAAGAGTTTACTCGTGGGATGGTTATTCATTTCTTTTGGCTTAGATAATTCTAAACAGATGAAGTCGTGGGCAGGAACTAGTGTTATAAACAAAACGATGACTAGAGGTAGAAATACGTTGGCTGTTTTGCCCGTATTATATAATGGGTTTAATTGAATCTACAGATTTCTCGGCAGTATAAGTATCCATCATAAATGTATTTAGTTTTTTATTTTGAAAATAACAAACGTAAGAGTTTGTAAATTATGAATTTAGAATGTAGTAACCAAAAATATATTTACCTCATCAGTTTTACTCGGTCTACGCCAGGGATAGCTAGGTTCATTAGGCTGTTCGATTACTGGTTTATCCTTTACTTCAACCTTTTGTATTGTTTTAGGTTCACTTGTTCTCTTGCCATCCTGTTTATAAACCTCATCGTAAGTATAACTTCGACTAATTTTACTTTTATTTCAATAACTACACATTGTTTTATTTAAAAATATCTAATATATTGTTAAATTTTTTCGTGATGTTGATAATATAAAACCTACCTCATTACTAGGCCTTAGAGTCATATCTTTTGGTGTGTCGAAAGAAACTTTACGTTTAACTTGTGATTCCTCATTTTTTTCTGTTTCTTCGATTTCTTGTGTGTCCTATTTTGATAACTTTCGATTAATATCTATTCGTAGAACAAGAAAAACAAACACTTTTCAACTGAATATTTACCTGTGTTTTACTCGAGTGTCGCCTAACAATCACTTCTTCTGTAGGTTTTTCTAAGCTAGGCTTACGTTTTGGTTCCACTTTTTGCCTAAGTTCCTAAATAATATCACAAATATTTTACTTTTGTTTCTTTCATTTATATTTTGTGTATAGGTTGGTGTATGTGTTTGAGTGAAGTGTATATACCTGTGTGTCTGTTTTCGTAGGTCGCCATGGATATGTCTTTTCTGATGGCTTATCGACAGATTCTGTTGGTACCTTTTCTTCTATCTCTATAGTGTCATCCTATTTACAAAAATAACATGTTACCAAATAATGAACACAGTTTGGCGTTACCCCTATTTCCATTACCTGTTTTCTAGTATCACCACGTGTAATATTAATTACAAAGTTATTTACTTTAACACACGATAAAGAAAGTATTAAAGAACTTGAAATTTTTAAAAAGGTAGAATTTATTTACAAAAGAAAACATAAATAAAGTATCTTTTATTTTTTATGTTTTCAAAAGTAGAATTGAGACAAAAATAGAAACTGTTTTCGTTTTTTTAAACATATAGATAGAGTAAAGCATGCTGACAGATCCTGACCGCGACTTACCTTAAGTTTAACTTGGTTTATTTCACTCGATTCTGGTTCCTTAATGGTGGGCTAAAATCACAAGTTATTAGGAGTATAAATAAGCGTCATTGGGTACTGCGTGTAATCTAAATGCTAAAGCATCACTGTAGTATCTAAAGTTTGTTGAAAAGATGTTTGATTCAACATGAATTAAATCTACAATAACACTAGTAATAGACAAAAGGGAGCGACTACTAATACACTACTCTACATTTCTCAACTCTCTTAAATTTACTCGTGAATCAAAACTTATTGCACACATAATATGAATAAGTAGTTCGACAGAACAATAGAAAGTTATAGTTTTGATACACTAGTAAAACTTAGAAAGAAAAGAAACACAAGTCAAGTCAAAAAAAGAAAAAAAAACGTGAGTCTAAGTAAAAGTTGGAAATAATTGCAGAATTTACAAAGCAGGGTGTTGTGTGAAAATAAACTACTTGTAATAAACGTTGTAACTACACACACAGGTAGGTATCACACCTGCGCAGGGTTTGCTTAAAACTGCAAAAATATCCTAATAATACGAGTAACGTCAGTTTTAATGGAATTCGAAATAATATTTGTAAGATTCTTTTTGCAAGCAAATTAATGAAATTTTTTATAAAAATTCTTAAAGACAGTTTATGTTTTTGTCTTCGTTTTCAGTATTGATTGTTGAGTTATAATAATACATTATATTATTGCTGTTGTGTATAAAGTTATTTAGTTCCTTTCAAAGTATATTTCAAACTCCATAGTTATATGGCATGGCATAGTTTTCTGTTTTGGCGAATGATGACTTACCTTTTGTGCCGTCGATTTTTTGAGTGTCGCAACTTCTTGCTTCTCAGCGACAGAAAGTGAAGATTTCCTGCTCTCTGCCGTTTCTTTTGTGAACTGTTCATGAAAAAGTTACATTTTGGTTTGATCGTCTTCAGCATCTTCATTGACTAATTACGATTTTAGATCTTAAGATCAACCCAAATATGAGGCTAAACTTTTATTAAAAATATCAAATCATCATGACATTTCGGAAAGACAGTGTTATTAAAACGCACAGACAGACAACGCTGTGTTGTCTATGTTAAGTCGCCAAACTACATAGCTGAATTCATATTGATATTGAAAACATCAATTCTTAGTAGTGCCTATTATTGGACTTTTTGTCATTCGTGGATTTTTAGCTAACTTTATACACTTACTTTAAGCTGCTTGTCTTCAACAATAGATGCTTTTCTGCTTTCAATCTTAGATTCTTCTTTGACCTACAAAAAATATTGTTTTATTTATTTTCTAGAATAGAATATTGATATTAGCAAAAAGCACTTGAGATGCAAGGTGAATATAAATTACCATAAACCATTCGTAAAACGTTCTTTTTTTAAGTCGTGTTCCTTAAAACTGAGGTTCATGATCAAGTAGAACGAATCCATAATAACCACGAACCTCAATAAATAAGTGACTGCGGATATAAATACTATCTTTTGCTAAGGTTTAAACATAGAAAAAAGTAATCAATAACACAGTAAATAAATATCTTCCTAGGTTTGGGTTGAATTGATCCTTATCAATGTTTATTCCTTAGGCTTAAGTTGTTTTTTATTAGTATAACGAATTGTATGGGTTTACATGAAATCGGACCCCGTATAAGCAATTGCGTTACTAGCTTCAAGATAATACCTCAGTTTGTATTGATGTCCTTCGGCTTTCAGTCTAGATGGAAAAAAATGCAAATATATTAGTACAGGGTTAACATTTTTGTACTAAAACATTCATAGGAATATGTACACGTGGCAGAGAGAGAAATAATGATATAACATTGGGCTGGGACCACACAGGACGAATAAAAAAAGTATTTACAATAGAAAAAAAGGAATATCGGTGACTACAAATTCTTTTTTGATAAAATCAGTAATTGCCATGATGAAATTTTGAACATGTTTGACGAATTTTTGGTCATGATCACATGGATGTAAAAGAGATTTCTGAATTTATAAATTAGTTACAAGGATAACTCATAATTATGTGGAAGTATTGAGGATCATGCTGTGGCTTAAAATTTCCATTCTACCTTTACTTCTAGGTGTTGCTGTTGTTGAGATATCATCGTAACCTGTTGTTCAAATTACTTATTCACTAAATATCTATTCAATATTATGCTATAATGTTACTTTCATTTGTTCCAGGAATATTTTTTTACAACTTCTGCTATAGTTAATGAAAGACTGCACATAATGGTAAGTAATATAATTAATAATTATTTCTTTTTAACAACAAGGATTAACCCAAATAAAATTCCACTAATAGATTTTAAATAGTTATCTCCCATGGTATGCGTCAGATGAGTTCAGATTATCATCATGTTAAAATAAAGTCTAGACATCTTTAATTTTAACTGATTTATCAAATCTTTAGTAATACTCAATTATAGTTTGTCTCTTACCTTAGTGGCTTCTTTTTCTTTCTTCTCCCTGACAGTGGGAGTGGGTGTAACCTTTTCGTATTTTTCAAGAACTGGCCTCTCGTAGTCATCGACGAAGTCCAGTTCAAGCTGCAAAATATTAAATAATAGTTAAATTAATATATTTAAAAAGTTAGAAGTATCCCGTTTCGTTTTTTATACAATGTGTAGTTTTTTGAACCCGACAAACTTTAAGGGTGGATTCTACGAGTAATTTCATCGAGAAAACCTTATTACCCCTATTATATGTGGGGTCAAATCTCAATTATTTAGGAATGGCGGCCATTTTAAAATTTTGATAATTACTTGAATAACTTTGAAAAGAACCCCCTTTGATGGTATTTTTATTTATTCCCTTAAAAGTATTTGATATAAGCTAAACAATGATACCAAAACTTTGACGACCTCCGTAGCCGAGAGGCGAGCATACCGGACTTGGTGTCGCTATCTCTGAAGTTCCGGGTTCGATTCCCGGTCGGGTCAATGTAGAAAAATAACTTTTCTATATTATCTCGGGTCTGGGTGTTGTGGTACCGTCGTTGTTTCTGATTTCTGTAACACAAGTGGTATAGCTACTTACCACAGGATCAGAGCAATATATGTGATGTTGTCAAAAAAATAAAATAAAAAATAAATAAAACCGTATCTCTACGTCGAGGCAGTCAATAATTATTAAAAGTTAAAACACCCTTGACGCAGCGCATGTAAGTTGATTTCACTTACAAACAGAAGTCTTTCACTTAAAAGTATGAAAGAAATACCAAAAAATGTGGCATGTACTTTAATAAAAATAATTAGCATAACATAATTAAATTTTACGATAAAAAAACAGTAATTTAACATTTAAAATTTTAAAATTTTAAAATGGCCGCCATTCCTAAGTTATTGAGATTTGACCCCACATGTGGGGGTGTTTTCTCGATGAAATTACTCGTAGAATCCACCCTTAAAGTTTGTCGGGTCCAAAAAACTACACATTGTAGAATGTAAGGTTGACGGATATATCCATTGTTGTAGGCTATAAGTAATAAGCTTACCAGCAATAACACAGTAATATTTAAGTCAAAAACATTGATATTAATATTATGTAAGATTAAGGAGTACCTACTTACCACTGCCAAAATTTGACACCTATAAAATAATAACAAGAGAAACAAATATCAAAAACATGCGACTTGCGATCCACACCAACCTGTGCTAAAGAACAACGAAGAATATTTGCAGAAGTATACTCGACATTCTAAACTTTTTGATCAAATAAATTGGGTGTAGTGGAACTATACAGTGCAATTTTGTAGGGGATGTGTGGGTGTGCATTTAAATAGTACAAACACAGTGACAGTTTACGATAGAGTGTAGGGTGTGAAATTACATCGATGCGCGGGTATATAAGTAGGCATTGTCACAGCTATCAAACGTAGTCACTTATATGTGACGTAACGATAAATAAGCGTTGACCGCTCACAATTATACCCGAGCTCGAAGTGAACACTTACGATGGGACAAGATAAGTAAAGATAGAAATAGACGACATGAAGAAGTTCAATATTGTTAATGATTACCCCGTCCTCGTTGGTCTCTTTAGTTCCAACCTCCGTTTTAGGTTTAACTGTTGTCTTCTTAACAGTTTTCTTGAGTTGTGGCTTTTCAAATTTACCATCTTGTACTACCAAAGGCGCCTAGAGAAGTATAAAAGCTTTTAATGGATTTATATAAGCGTTTCATTTAATGCGTACAAAGGCGTTAGTTTAAGTGCTCTGTCAAAAAAATCGTGATGTGATCCAAACTGGATTAGGGCTATCTAGAAAATTGAAAGTATTAGTCAAAGTTTAACTATCTCAGCTGGGTTGCAGTTGCCAAACAGTTAATAGGTCAATTGTGCTGTGATCGTCTACTTTAGATTTGAAGCAACTTTCTACCTCATCGTCATCTCCATTTTTGACAACAGCTGGTTTTTTCACTTTAAGTTGAGCTGCTTCTGATCCCTCCTAATACATAATTAATAAAGATTGAATTTAAAAAAATATATAACTTATAAAAATTATTTATTGGAGCAGTTTTAGAATTTTAAGCTGAGATAATTAAATTAAGGAGGTTCAGTACCGTAGGCTTTTTCTTAGCAGGCGTCTTTTGTGTGAGGGATGCTTCCTCGGGAGCAGTTGTGCTGGTCTTAGTTCGAGGCTTAGTGAGACTGACAGCCTCCTCTGTGTCCTCACCCTGGCCCCATAGTAAAAGGAATGAGGTTACATTCACAAGATGAAGAAAATTGTTATAGCAACTTTGATACTGTATTTGCTTTTGCGTCAAAAGGGGAGATAAAACTCGAGAATGCAGTAATACAAAAGAAAATCATTTCCATAATGCTTTTAAAGGAAGAAAAAAAAAACTGTTTCGAAAAAATATGTGCACTGTGTTTATTCTATAATGAAAAATCCCCTAATGAGTGAGCTGTGGCAACTATTTGTGAATGTTTCGATTTTCCTACAACTAAAACGCTACAATTTTGATTTACCAGGTGGTACCTTAATAAGGATTAATAGCCGTTTTAGTACATCTGATGCTGATAATGGTGGCATATTATTTTTGATAACATTGACTGTGTTTGCCTGCAAATGATTTTGATAAGACTCTTAGCTCATGGAGGCAATTTTCTTGATCTCCCTTTGTAACTAGTTTTTTTTAAAAGTTTTAATGAAGAAGATTTTAAAACGGACGTTACCTTTTGTCCTTTCGACTTAAGTGTAGGTCTCTTAAGTGTTTTTTCCTCAACAATTTCAGGTTTCTTAACGCTGAGTTTTGCTTCAGCCTCGTCCTCCTAAATTTTAAAATTTTTAGGTTTACATTTACTTAATTTTTTAAGGATAAGCAACATAATTTTGTCAAGCAGCTTTATAGCGGTTTAATGTTTAGCGTTGAAATGTATGCGTACGAACCGTAGGTTTAATTTCAGCTGGTGTTTTGTGAGTAAGTGAAACATCTTCCGGTTCCTTTCCTGGCTTAGCCGGAGTCTTGGGCTTGGACAAACTAACCTCTCCGTCCACATCCATAGCCTAAGGAATTTATTTTAAATTACTATTTTTGTTAAGACGGCCTATCTAGTTTTGTTTGAATTCAAGAAATCATACCTCTGGCTTATCTTTGTCTTTAACAGAACGACGTCTCGCAGTCGCTGTAGCTGATGGAACCTCTTCTTCTGCTTTTTTGTCATCCTAACAAATAGTCATAACATAGTATAAGTTGTTTATAATGCTTAAGCATTAATTGATTTGTTTTGATGAGCAATGTGTATCTGTAAGCAGTGTAGTAGAATAGTGTACCTTCTTCTTTTTCTCAATAGGTGTCGGAGTGATTTTTTCGTATTTCTCGAGAACGGGCCGCTCGTAATCGTCGATAAATTCTGCTTCTGCAACCTTTAATGTTATAATCTTTGTAAGTAAGCGTGTTTTATAGAGTAAGCGTTTGCTTCATTAAATTCAATATGTCTTTACAGTTTTCTAAATGTTTGTTTTGCAATATTTTAGATTTTTATTATTTAAATAGTTTACCTAACTTTGTTACTGTGTAGTAAAAAAGTTAGGGAAACATTTGTAGTAAAAAAAAGGCTATTTATAATAAGTTTTACAAGTTATGATACGAGTAAAACCGTCGATGCAAAAGAAAAGCAAAGCATTTTACAGCATCAAGCAAAAGGTTTATTTTTTGTTTTTGTTTTAATTTGTTGGAACATGGCTGCGATAGGATTGTGAGCTTCTGGCGTTGCGTGTGTATGCTATACTACCTAAAAGTGTGCAATTAGTTTAGAACTGACAACCTAAACATAACTAATAATCATATAATTGGTCGTATGAGAGAAACCTGTGAAAGTTATGTTTAGTTAGACCATGTATCTTTAGAAAGTCACACAAAGATACTTTACGTATTGAGTTGATGTGCATAGTGTAAGTTGTAGTACAAGTTCTATTTACTGCTATTCAACTTTTTATACCTCAGTTTCTTTTATAGAGGGACGCTTTTTAGGCTGGGTTTCATCGGCCTTCCTTGTTTTAGGCTTTGGTTTATCTTCTGGTTTTTCGTCTTCCTCCTAGTAACATAGTTTTAAAATTTTAACAATTAATTTTCTTTCGATCTATTGCAATGAAAATGTTTTACGTTACAGAAAAATTTAGGTAGCAGAGAATTTAGAAGATTTATATAAAGTTAGATAATAATGATTGTGTATGTGTACCTCTTTAACTTTTAAGGACGGTCGTTTTTTTGTTTTTGTTTCGACTCTTTCTGTGGTAACCTTCGTCTTTTCTGTTGTCTCTTCGACGTCCTCCTAGTAAAAATATTTACAATAAAAAAATATCTAAATCATACCAACAGACTTGGTTATCCAAGTGATCCTGTAAGGGTTTCCCTTTTATGGATAAGGGTCGGTAGGAACTTTTAATAGAAATAATGGGCTAGTTTCCTAAAAAAATCTAATTGGTCCGTCAGTTGGATTAACAGCAAATATTGGACACGTATATTTTATTTTCTCAATCAAACAAAAAATGATGAAGATACAGCGCCTTAAAGTTCTGCTTAACGTCACGCCTTGCGACACTTTTTACCAAGGCGTGACGTCACGTGCTCACTTTGATGCGCTTAATCTTCGTCATTTTTTGTTTGATTGAAAAAAGACAAAATATGAGCCCAATATTTTTTGAAAATCTAACTGACGGACTAAATAGAATAATCTCTTTTTGACCCAGGAAACTAGCATATTGTAAAAGTATTTTAATACCTCTTTAAGTAAATAAAGTTTTTAGTCAAAGGTTCCTCTGTCTGTTAGTAGGTGTTGCCATTGGCTTTTCCCCAAATTTCCTATACACCTAGTGAACCGATTAAAATCATTTAAGTTGTGTCACAAACTATCGATGTTCCTCAAACAATTTTTGTGGCAGTTTCGATCAACTATCAACCAAGTCTGGGGTATTACTGATTATAAAACTCGATTTTAAGTGCTGTTAATTATTGATGCACATAAGATTATACTATTACACGTAATAGGTACGAACTTCTTTATGTTTAAGTGAAAGACGTTTTTAGGTCGAGGCTCAATTTTAGTAGGTTTGGCCTTAGGTTCTTTTTCTGGTTTAAAGATAGTAGATAATTTTGAGAAAAAAATATAAATTATTGTTACCTCTTTTCCTTTGAGTGAGGGACGCTTTTTGGCTTGAGGTTCCTCTGTCTTGGTAGGTTTTACCTCCGGTTTTTCTTCTGTTTTTTTGTTGCCATCCTAACAATGTCAAATTTATTGATTGGGTAAACAAACATTACTGTTTTGCTTTATAATAAAGTGTAAACTACTGGCACTAATCTCTAAACTATTAAAATATGAGTGTTAATAATATATTGTGTACCTTTTCTTTGTCAGTGGATGTTGGTGTGACTTTCTCATATTTCTCGAGAACCGGTCGCTCATAATCATCAACAAACTCTTCGTCCACGTCCTTTAAAATTGTTGTATTTAAAGTAAAAACAAACGTAGTTATTTTGAAGGTAAAATAATTAACTGAATACTTATTTATTATTTTATGTTGGAGCATAAAATAACAAATATTTATAATTAACGTTAATTCTTATTTCACTATATTGCTTTTTTGGTTAATAATAATTTTGACAAACCTGTTATTCTCGAAAATTATACAAAAGCTAAGCATAATACAGCTTAACATGCTATCTTTAAAGCCTTTATTTACATAATTACACTTCCTCAATTAAGTAAAAAATGCCGCTAAATTGCAGATTTTAAAGTTGCCGCAAAGAGGGTTATAAATAAATTAGTACAGATCTGTGTGTCGTAAAAACAAGAAAAGTGTGAACGTTAAGTGTAAAATAATGTATTAGATCATAGTGAAATCGCAGACACTGGAATCCAAAACTCGAATAAACAACCAAACATTTTACCAAATTTGATTTTATTTTTGCATACCATTTCTTCGTCAACAGAATGTCTCTTTTTATCAACCGAAGTTGATTCAGATTTATCAATAGGAGACAATTTTTTATCAATCGGGCTTGATTCAGGTTCTTCGGTCTTTGCAACCTTAGCCTTAGGTTTATCTTGTTGTTTTTGTTCTTCATCCTAATAAAACATATCTCGGATTTTATTTATTTAATCGATTTTAGTTAGTACAGCTTAGCATTTTACTGTAGCTACCTTTGACTAAGTCTTTGCAATTGAAGCTCAACGCAATTGAAAACATCACTTTAACTGTGATATCTGTTTGGTAAAAAATATTAAGAAACAAAGTAAAGTAAAATTACTGCGAACTATGAAACCTAGAAAAAAATATATCTGATTATACCTCTTTTTCTTTAAGCGAAGGACGCTTTTTGAGCTGTGTATCATCTGTTTTTGAGGGTGTAGCTTTAGATTTATCAGCAGCCTTATTCTCTTCGACCTAATGAAAATTTTATTTTGCATATTTATTTCTTACAGACAAAAGACGATTACTTTGTGCAACTATTCATAGTACGAATAAAATGTATGAATGTGTGTACCTTCTTTTTCTCTGTAGGTGTAGGTGTAAGTTTTTCATATTTCTCGAGAACCGGTCTCTCGTAATCATCAACGAATTCCTCATCGGCAACCTTTAATAAGTAACAATACCCGCTTCAATGGAAATAACATCCGTAACTCTAAAACCTTTTAACTTACCAAAATACTTAAAATTATTGTTGTTATTTTTTACCACCGATATATTTCAAACTTCACACTGAAAATTTACATTAAAGCGAAGCATTTTACAGCATTTTCATGCACATCGTATTTTTCTGTAAGTCGAAAAGATCACCGAAAATATAACTATGCCGCGATAGAGGATTATAGCTTAGAGTTGTGTGCAGTGAAGCGTTTGTGTGGTAAAGAAATAAAAAGAAAAAAAGTGTACAGTAAGGATTGTAAATAGTAAATCGTGCCTCTTCAATTCAAAGCCACTCGATGTTATGAGAAGTGTGCTATTCAAATCAGCCTTTAATACCTCTTTTTCTTTGATAGACGAACGTTTCTTAGTTTGAGGCTCATCTGTCTTTTTAGGCTTAGCCTTTGGTTTTTCTTCAGGTTTTTTCTCCTCTTCCTAATAAATATTTACAATGATTAGTATTTAAATTTAACCATTGAAACATGTACTTTTGATTCTATATAATTTTAATGTACCTTATCCTTAGTAACAGGACGTTTACGAAGAGTAGGTATTTCAGGCTCGTCTTCTTTTTCTTTAGGCTTTATTTTACCTCGCATCATTTCAGTGTCATCCTACAGAAACGTTAATAAAATGTAAAATGGTTCTATTTTTTATAAAAAGACTTTATTGGATACGACAATAACAATAGTTGATGTATAATTTTTACCTTTGTATCACTAAGACGACGTTTATCTTTAGGTGTTGGTGTAACCTTTTCATATTTTTCGAGTTCAGGTTTTTCGTAATCATCGATGAGTTCAGACTCAGCCTACAATATTAAAACGATTTTGCTAATACTCGTATTCACATTTATCTCACAACATTGTGGTAACAAAATAAAAAGTGTAAACGGTAAATAACATTATAAATAATACCTCTGGAACACCATTCTGCTTTTTAGTCCTATCCGTTGCAGTAGGCGTAATTTTATCGTATTTTTCAAGGTCAGGTCTTTCATAATCATCCACAAATTCTGGTTGGTCGTCCGGCTAGAGAAAAGTAATTTATTTAGAACCCTATCTTCCTGATTTAGTTTAATTATACGTTTCGGTAAGATATTTACCTTTTTAACCGGTTTTTTAGTCTTTGCAACTTGTGGTTCCTCAAGTTTTCCCTCGGTTGGTTTAGTTGGAGTTTTTGATAATTTAACTTGAGAAATCTCGTCAACCGGTTCCTCTGGTTTACGGACACCTTTTTTGATGCTTGGCCTTTTAGGCTCAGCCTTTTCTTCTTCAATCTAAGTTGAAATAAAAATATTGTCGAATTTTAAAGTCACTTTATCAATTAAGTTAGTTTTTTTAAAGTTCATTTGGAAAGTAGCTGTAAGAGTGATGTCGGTTACCTTTGGTTTGTCAACTTTAGGTTTTTTCTCTGGGACTGGTCCAGCTATAGAAGTTTCATCTTCACTTTCCTGTTCACTTTTAACGCTTTCTGACACAGATGCGCGTTTAGCCTAAATAATAGATTTAGTTAGATTATTTACAGATCACCAACTTTATTCCATTGCCTAACATACCTCGGCACTTCATTAAAAACGTGTGTAAGTGGAAAGTAGTGTAAAGTGATTACCTTAGGAGTGTCATCCTCTTTAGTTTTTTTATCGAGTGGTGTCGGTGTAATCTTTTCATACTTCTCCAAAACTGGTCGCTCGTAATCGTCGACAAACTCGATTTCATCCTATGTTTAAACATAGTTTAACACATAAATTGTTAACACAGACACACAAAAATACGTTATCACATTGACAATGTCACGGAATAACTAACAGATTATAAGTTGGTATTTTGTATCGCCTAATCTACACATGACACAAAAACTAGAATTTAACCACAACAAATTGTCTTGAAATGTGCTGTCACTACAATGACCACAATCTTTAATCTAATTTGTCTATTGAAATATCTAGAAGCTTTTATACATTGCGCTATAATGTTTGAAAAAACCGAAAATTATCACTTACCTCTTCTTTCTTTGCAACAACCTTCTTTTTGACGACCTTTTTTTCAGTCTTTTCAGTCTTTTTAGCTGCCTCTTTCTTTTCTTCGACTGGTTCTTCCTTAGGTTTGACCGGTTTGAGTTTTGGAATGCCTTCAATCTTGGTTTCTGGTTCAGTTTCTGCTTTTTTCTTTTCAATTTTCTCAAGAAGAGCCTTTTTCTCTTCTTCTGTTTTAGCCGTTTTTTTCTCAAGTACTTTCTTTGCTTCTTCTACTTCTATTTCAGCTTGCTTTGTAACAATCTCTTCTTTCTTGGAAACCTTCTTTGCTTCCGTCTTTGTCTCAGTTTTCTTAGCTTCAATTTCAATTTCTTCTTTCTTTTGGTCAACCTTTATTTCTTCTTTTTTGACAACTTTCTTGGCTGCCATTTTCTGTTCTTCTTGCTACATTACATGTTTAATTCAATTAATATATTTTTTTTTTAATTTTTAACTTTATGCCTAGGCCTGCATTAATAATCCAAATATTACTTACCTTTTTCTTCTCCTCAACGTGGTTTTCTTCAATGACAGATTTTTCTTCTACTATCGACATTTCTTCTTCTGATTCTTCAATAACTGTCGTTTCTTCCTCTTCTTCTTCCTTTTTCTTTTTCTGAATAAAATGAAATTGTTTTGTGTTATTGATATGTTTAAATTTAAAAATAAGTTTTAGCATAATAATATATTTAAATTAAGGTATTAAAACATTCAATAATCATCAAAAGATTATATGCATACCTTTTCTTCGATGATTGTTAAGTCTGCACTCGACTCATCTTCACCGTATTCGTTCTTAATAACGACTCTGTAATTAGCCACGTACTTAGATGTAACCTTTCTGATGATCAGTCTGGCATTTGTGCCATCAAAGGACGTGTTAATTTCAGAGGAATCTCTGATTACAGTAGAGTTCTTGTACCATGTGCATCTGCAAGATTGGTCTGATGTCTTGAGGACAGCCACGAATTCAGCTTCCTCGTTTTCTTTCTTGGCCTAAAGAAAAAAAAAGTGTCATCAATTTGTTCTTGCATCAAAAGTAAACATTCTTTGTTACAATTTTATTGATAGGTACAGACCAAACTTCTGAAATGTTTGATGATTTGGGGCTTGTCACCCTTTTCTTCAGGTATATCCAAAATTTCAACTTGTTGTGACGTCGCTTCACCTTTTTCGTTTTTAGCGACGAGTTTATATGATCCTTTATCGTGTTGTGAAATATTGGAAATTTCCAATTTGACTGTGAATTCGCCCTGTAAGTGAAAATGATTGGTGTAAATACTATAAACTACAGTAACTTTTTTTTTCTTTTTTTTTTCTTTTTTTTTTCTTGTTTATTATAGCTTCATTGACGTGTTTTTGAGTATTAACTAAGTACTTACTTCTCTCAGAGGCTCAATCAGCACAGTGTGTCTTGAGTCCTCCTTGACAGCGCTTGCTTCTTTGTACCAAGTGCACGAAGGTGCAAATTTACTTAATACTTTACATTCAACAATAACAGTCTTCTTTTTAATTATCTTAATGATCTTTGGTTTCTCTTTGATAACTGGAATGACTGTAAACAAAACCAATTACATTTAGTAACCTGATTGTACCTCAATTTAATAAGCTTAATTAAATAACATTATTACAGAAACTAATTTTTTTACTTACTTTCAATATTGAGCGTAAGATTTGCATTGAGCTCCCCAAGTTCATTTTTGATATTGCATTTATACAATCCGGAGTCTTCAATACCAGGATCAATAAGTTCCAGAATTATCGTGTAAATGTCTTCTTTAACCTCGACCCTGGTCTTAATTTTAGACGAGTCCCTGATTTCTTTGCCTTCGTGGTACCATACGATCGTCGGTTTTGGACTAGCCTTGACTTTACATCCCATTATAACTAGTTTGCCATTGTCCTTTGATTGAATCGTGGGTTTTTCGACAAAGGTTGGGCCTTCACCTTCTGGTTCTGGTTCAGCCTCAATATTCAAATTAAGATTAGCATTGCTTTCACCATATTCGTTTTTGACATGACAGCGGTATGCGCCACCATCCGCTGATGTTGGGTTTGCCAAAAGCAAAACCAATTCATAAATGTCTTCACTTATTGAGGTTGACTTAATTTCGATCTTACTGCTAGCCTTGATGACCGTTGTGCCTCGGTACCACGTGACTTCAGCCGCCGGCTTAGCCTTACAAACACAACGCATTGTGATAAGTGTTCCATCTTCGTTGGGAATGATTCGGGGTTTCTCCACAAATGACGGTGCGAAACCATTTTCGTCATCCCCACCTAAGGAAAAACACGTTTTTACTACTAAGATGTATTTATTTTATTATGAAGCCTCATGCAGCCCAAAAGCTCAAAGCCTAACATGCTGTTGCTACTGTATGCGTACCTATGTTACATTTTTATAAATATTAAATCCTGTTTTACCTTGGAAGTTGAGAGCAATATTCGCATTGCTCTCGCCAAACAAGTTGAAGGCATTACATCTATAGTTCCCACCATCTTCTCTGGTAGGACTTAAAATTTCTAACGTCAAATTAAATGTATCCTTTCCGATAGCCTTTCTAGACATCTTCATTTTGGCACCATCTTTAATTTCTTTATCTCCGTGGAACCACGTGATATCCGGTAAAGGATATGCTTCTAACACACATTCCATTATTAACACATCCCCTTCCTGTCTGATAGTTGGCTTTTTAGGAAATCTCGGTGCTTTGCCATCGGGGATTCTGTTCAAAACATACAATTTTAATAGGGACCCTAGCAAAAGGAAATAGATTTCGTAAAATATAAAAATCCTTACTTTGGTTTGTCTCCACCCTCAAAATTTAAATTTATTTTTGCTACGCCTTCACCGTGTTTGTTTTTCGCTAATGCCCTGTATTCTCCTCTGTCCGAATTCTCTACGCCTATAATTTCTAGTCGCGCCATATGATATAACGTTTGGTCCTCTTCTAGTGTAATTTTGTATCTACTACTTTCTTTTATTAATTTTTTTCCATGGTACCTGAATTATTGATGATAAAACATTAGAAGTGAGTTCTGTTTTACTGTGTCTAGTTAGATGTGATGTGGGGTCTTACCATGCAATGGTTGGTTTCGGTTTGCCAACACATCTGCATTCGAAAGTGATTTTGGTACCATCTTCCGATTGCCTGATGACGGGTCTCTCCGTGAATGTCGGTTTGATAAAGTCTTCAGGCACGGGCGCTTCGTCGCCTGTATTGTTAATCCAGACATTAGTGTCAGTTTAAAAACATTTGTCACAAATCCGATTATTTGCAGCAGGCTTTCCTTTTTGACGTTAAATTTAAGATGTTTTCTTTTAGTTTCGTGTGAGATTAATAATAAACCAATATTAATTTTGGCATTTAATAAAGTTAATCGAGGATTATAAGAAAATAGATAGTAGTCCAATAGATAAATATAATATAAATTTATTACATTATACGTGTAACTTCTTCAGTCTACGTCCAATCTAAAAATCAGTACGCATTACAGTCGCCTGTTAAACTTGACGTTATGTGCAATTGCTGAAGCAAAAAATTGCTTATTATTTCTAACTACCAATACTATATGCAGGATAGTTATTTGTTAATAAAAGCGTTGTAGCAAATAAACAATATAAAAACATAAAATTGAAAATTTGTATGTAACTATTAATATAATTAAAGAAATACATGCTAATAAATAGAATTAGGACACATACATCAACATACGTGAGAAGAGTATTGGTGTAAATAGTAATAATAAATGATCATTTAGTTGAGACAAGAGTGTAAAAGTGTAAGTGTAGTGTAAATATGTTTTTCTATTCATTAGACATTGAGAAAACATCTTAAATTAAAACAATCACGAAAATCATAGCGCTTCGTAAATTACGTAGAAATCTAGTGTATTATTGTAGAGTAATTGATATTTCGATAGAATTAGTCGATGATTACAATAAGCTTTGCTGCAAATTCTACGATTACAGACAAAAATATATTTATAACAAATTAAGGATTAGGATCACACAAAACAATTACGCAAATGTTAAGAACTTAAGCTTGAAATTCTAACAACAGTTAATTGATACGATAAAAAATTTACAGTTTAAAGTTCTTTAGCAACATTGTTGGTATTATTACCTATTATTTTTTTATTTACAGGGTAACATTGAAATTCATATTTCTAATTAAAAGCTACTTGTTTCCTATAATATAAGCATAATCTGGTACCCATATTTGTAAGAAATTTAATGACAGATTCTACTGTTTTTTTTCCATCAGTATATAAAGCGACATTGTTATCATTGGGTATGGTGTCAGTTACTCACTGTCGAAGTTTAAGCTGATAGTGGCGTTACTCTCGCCAAGTTCGTTCTTGGCCGTCACGCGGTATTTGCCAGCGTCCTCCACTGTCACGTTGCTGATCTCGAGCGAGGCATAATATGACTTCCCTTCTTTGCTTACTGTCAACTGTGGATGGAAAAAAAACTATAAGTAATCATAGACAAAGTATAACCTTTTTAACATTATTTAGATCAGAGTAGGAGAAATCATTTCGTGTGTGGTTAAAGCAAGAACTACATACAGAAGATACTTATAAATTCCTTGGGTCAAAAGAAAGTCAAACACAGTTGAAAAATGATTATCAACCATACTGATTTTAAGCTCCGAAGGGTTATCTATGTAGGACGTGTACTAAGGAATCTGAAATACTGACATTAACATTTTTGTTTGTTTATTCGTTCTTCCCTGTTGAGTTCTGCACAAGGGAAAGGCATCTAAATTGAATGAAACTACCTATATAACAAACAAAATAACGATGTATCCCATTGCAAAGACACTGTGATTGTGCCCATACACCGGAGAATGTGTCTTGGTTAAATTGAACCCAACATCACGCGGGTAACGGGTAACAGAAATAAATAGTAAAGCAAAAAATTTTAATACCGGGACTTCTATCTACGTTTTTTTAAATTGTCTCAAATCGAAAAGACTTTTAAATGAACTTTTAAATTCTCTAAATTAGTTGGTTGTTTCATATTCATTATAATTATAAAATAAATCAAACCTAAAAAGTAGAGCTTTCTAACGAAGATAAAGATCTTCGGAAGAAAACAACATAGTTCAATGGAAGTGCAATGTAAAAAAAATCAATAGTCTTGGTAATTAAAAGAAGAATGAAGAAACTAAATGATAATCGAACCGAATCAATGATTGGCCAATAAAATTAGTAAATAAAATTAGGACGTAAGGTTGCCCTGTATCGTGAACACCTGGTTCTATTACTGGCCAACTAGATCGGGGTCAAGGCCATCTCTGAACACTTTAAATAGGATTGGCTATGGCAGCCACTCTCGTTTTTATTTTTATATCTTTAAACGGTTTTCCTCATTACGCCTATGTTCCTAATTAGTGGTTATTTTAGATCTGTGAGTAGTCCGAGTGTTAATGACACTCGGTGGTTACATAAAATAAGTCTAGAAACATAATATTATTTTCAATCCCACAATTTTAGTATGTACAAGCGATGATTTCATAGGCTGGTGCGTATATATGGATTGAGTTGTAAATTTAAATAGAATAAGGGTCTTATCATGATGATTTCTACATTCGAAACCATATTTTACTTGTTGTTGCTTACTTGCAATGCTAACATGCGTGATTTATTTGGTTTTTATTCTATTTTTAATTTAATCTCATGGAACAACTCGTCAAGTGGTAACGAGTGCTACGGAGACAAAGGCTCCAAGAACGTTTGCTTTTGCTTTTTCAACCGACTTCAAAAAGGAGGAGGTTCTCAATTCGTCGGTATCTTTTTTTTTTTTTATGTATGTTCAGCGATCATTCGTTACTGCGTTGACCGATTTCGATAATTATTTTTCAGTTTGAAAGGTAATACTTTCAGAATGGTCCCATATAAATTTGGTTAAATTCTGATGATGGGATCTATAAGAAAATCATCAAACATAGCATAAACTCCGTACCACGCCTGATTCGGTGCCAGTAATGAGAGACCAATGTTTTCGTTTGCACCGACTCCAAAAGTAACTGATTAGGTACTTAAGTGTTAAGATTATTTTTAGCGTTTTAGTTTTTTGAAGTCGGTTTTTATTTTTTTATAAAATTAATAGTCTAATTGTTGGTGCGAGCACCTCACGATGCGTAGCTTATTTGGGTGACATGTTCGTATTTAAAGAGGTTAGTTCAGTGATCGACTTCTCACCGGACTCGAGTCCCATGATTTTTCGGAATCTATGACGTTGATAAGTTCAAAGTTATAGTTACATAATACGGAGTATAATATAGTATATTATACTCCGTACTTGCTAATCGGTAAGCCTTCATATTCAAATTATACTCAACTGGGTGTGTAGCCATGGTCATAAAATGGCATGAGTTCTTTGTCTAAGACTAACGGGGGTCTGGCGGCAAGCACACAGACTGTAGGTGATCTCAAAAAAACGTACTTTGTCGTCGTAACGAAAAAGGGCGCAACTTACATTTTTAATAAAATCGAGATATCTACACATTCGGGATCAGGAAAATCGAGGCAATACGGTAAATCTTGATTTTCTCGAATTTAAAATTAATAATAATTGTGCCCTCTGGCATTACGACGGCATACTGATTATAGAAACGGGACAAAGAGCTATGAGACAGAGATATTTATGTGTACATTTGCTATAGTATAACCGCCAGTGCTGTACCGCATCTCTACGCATAAAATGACGTATAGTCTGGTCTGATGCCCTGCGCACAGGCCCTGTGCTCTTATGGTAAAGACGGAACTGCTTGTGGTCAAACTATAGTGCGGCTTACCTTATGCCTGGCTCCGGGTTTGACCTCGCTAGTATTGTGGAACCACGCGACGCTGGGCACCGGCTCGGCCTCGATGCGGCACTCGAATATGAGCCTCTTGCCGTCGTCTTCCTGCCTGATGGCCGGCTTGCGCGCGAACGTAGGCGCTTTCCCGTCCACTTGTCTGAAAATGCCATTAAATACTTTAAGTAATAATACGTATACATATACGTAATAAATAACGTATTTGAAGTAATTGTAGCTACAGTAACCGTTTGAGGGCCTTGGCTAAAACATTGGCTTGCGCACGATTACTTGTAAAAATAAAGTAAATTAGGTATGCCTTTATACGTCCCACTGCAGGGCACATGGCTCACCTCAACTATGAGGTGGTTTGGGCTATACTCGACCACGCGGGCCCACTGCGGATTAGTGGAGGGGTGTTTTAAGGCCAGTGACTTAACGTTACTGTCAGATGGTATTAAGCCGCCCTAAGGATTCTGATTAGGCTGTACGACTAGTATCAAGCGATATTAGCCGGGTCCAACTTTTAACGTGCCTTCCGAAGCACGGAGATGCTTGTGATAACTGTCACAAAAAATGGCCGGGATGGTCTCCCATCCAATCACAACCGCGGCGTAGGTGGATTAACTTTGGTAATCATTACCAAAGACATTAGAGATTAAAAAATATGAGTAGGTATATTATTTAGCACTTCTTAAAGTTAGAAAAGAAGAAGGGGAAAAAAAGGGAATTTTGTTAATACAAAATGTTGTAACATACTTTAGTTTAGTTATTTAACATAATACTGTTTAAATACTTACTTCTGTTTTTCCTCGTCAGCGGCTGAAAATAAAAACAAAGCAATTACATGTTGTGTAAGTTTATTCAGAAAAGGTCTAATTGTAAAAATCCTTCGCAATCAACACAAATAGAACAAGATCCAGAACAGATACCGGAATGTTTATAATTTGCATAGCCACCAGACGTAAACATTGGAAGCCATTGATAACTGTTGGGATTGCGAGATTATTTGGGATTTACTGAGAATGTAACAAATATTTTACGAATAATATTAAAAAAATCCGTCCAAGGTAATAAAATATAATCTTATTATTTTTGAAGCCTTCGTGTAGTCGGAGAAAGATTATATCTACTATTATTGAATTGTTTTCTATCATCATCACTTAATCAATATGGCCTACTCTGTTTTTGTTCTTCATTATTTCAAATTATGTGAACATAGGTTAATACAAGTCGAAATATAAGAAACGAGAGTACATGGAAATGATGACCTTAATGATATTTACGTTCGTCGTCATGCTTCGGATAATAAAACCAGTCGGTGGCAGGTTCGAATCCCGCTAAGGGGCAACTGTTTGTGTAATAAGCACTACGACTTGTTCTTGAGTCAAGGATATCATTTGATGTATTTAAGTGTAGTTCTTAGTGTAGGACACCTTCCAGCTCGATGTGCTTACTAGGCAGACAACTCATGACAGACGGAACTAGAGCCCCTGAGAACGAGGGGGGCCAAATTATGGGAGAAGGTAAGAAAGAAGAAGAAGACATTACATTATTTATTTGACCTCAGTAATAATGACAAACATTTCTTTTTATAAATATCGACGCCCACACTACACCTAATTATACCATTGTAATGACTAATCGTCAATTTTCGTCATAGTTTTCTTGTTTACAATCCAAATTTCGTCAGACGATTGTCGCAACTGCCATTAGCTTGACGGTTAGTTATGCCAAATAACGGGCAGAGACAGTAGTCTTACTTTAAACAGGGCGCTTAAATTGGGCCACGCACAGACTGAAACAGCGTTTTCAGGTTATTTCAGGATCTACAAACGTATCTACAGTTGTTTGACTCATGATTATGATTAATTTTTTATGGGACAGTTGTGAAATCCGAAGAAAAAACTGGTATCCCATACACGAATAGACATAAAATGTATTTTGATTTTGAAATAAAGTTGAGTTGTGTGTGCGAACTCTATTTCACCCGCGCTGACATTAAATATTTTAGTCATACTTAAACCGATTTAGGCGCATCGCATACACGTCAAAACTAGTTTAAGCATTAGGAAGTTATGATTTATGAATAAAATCTTTTTTAAACTTTTTTTGTTTTTGATCCATGCTTTAATGATAACTTCTTGTAATTGCGTCCGGCGGTGTAACTTGCACTTACACATTGTCTGTTACTTACTTAACGCGGTTAATAAGGACCGAGATTACTGATTGTATCTTTACTATGGTGACAACGTGCCCGGCGCATCTTGGCTCGACAACGGAGCGTGGGATATTCAACAGAATTTTTTGCAGATACTTATTTCGGACTATGACTAATACTGTTATTTGTGAAGGTATTTTCATTGGCCCGTGTTGGATTACGAGTGAATGTATGACAAATCTTTGGTGCAAATTAGTTGGCGCTAAGGACTGTTTTGGGTGTGTTATGATTTTTTCTTAACATAGGTCTGATAATGATTGTCAATGAAGAAAATTATAACTTCTATTGTTATTTGAAGCTCATAGTATCGTATTGTAGGAAGAAAGCCTCCTCTTTCACTCTCTCTGAATTTGGCTCTAAAGTAACAGTTTGCCAACCAAAGTACCACAAAATGAACAATCTGTCACTGATTTCCAACTTAAAATTAAACATGTAAAGTTCAATATCGTCTTCTGTGTCCTTGTTACTTGACAGTGACAAATGCAAATAAAGTCTCAGGTTTTTAATGCCTTGTTAAGGCATTAAAAGGTAATAAGTTGAAGTCCAATACCAATTAGAAGCTCTACTGAGCTTGGTACTCACGGCTAAAGTTAAGGTTGATGGAGGCGGCCACCTCGCCCATCTTGTTCTTAGCCTTGACCTTGTACAGCCCCGCGTCGGTCTCGATCACGTCGTCCAGCTCCAGCACCACCAGGAACTTGTTGTTGGCGATGCTCTGGATCCTGGAGACGGAAGGATTTTCAAATTGAGTACGTTCAATGGAAATTGAAGACATTGAGATAGAAATGATGGCCCAAACTCGCCAGCTCTTCGGTAGGGCCCAACCTTGCTTATATACAATCGAACAAGTTTGCTGAAAAATGTAGGTACCGAATCAAAAACAACTTTGTTACGTGGAGGTGTTTGATAAAACTGTTTTGTTTCCCTTATATTTGCAAAGACATGTAAACTTCGAAATTGGCTAATAAATTGCTGTTTTTATAATATCGACGAACTCTTCAACGGACATTTTACATGCTGACAATGTTCAAGTATAGTAATCACTGAACTCATTATAAGGTCTTATTGTAGTTATCAACCTTATTCTATGGAAATAAATGCTTTGACTGATTTATGTAGCTAATATAAAATATAAACAGATCAATCGAACGCCAGAAGGCGTTTGGAAAATGTTTTGCAACTTAGTTGCGAACATTGTAAATTACACATAATAATATTGTGCACAGGTCTTATCACGACAGTAAAAATTTTTTGAAGATAATAGAGATAGTTTTTACCGACATTGAGTCCTGTGCATGTCATGGATGTTCATAAACGTATTTAAGTATGTTCATCCTTTATCTAGTCGCCATAGTACAAGCTTTATAATAGGCTAGTTTCCTGGGTCAAAAAAAGATTATTCTATTTAGTCCGTCAGTTAGAATATAAAAAAATTGTGGACCCATATTTTGTCTTTTGTCAATCAAACAAAAAATGACAAAGATAAAGCGCATCAAAGTTTGGGAGTGAGGTCACGTCTTGCTAAAAGTGTCGCAAGGCGTGACGTTACGCGGAACTTTAACGGGCTATAACTTCATCATATTATGTTTGATTGAGAAAAGAAAAAATACGTGTCCAATATATTCTGTTGATCCAGCTGACGGACTAATTAGATTTTTTTAGGAAACTAGCCCATTGGTGTGATTGTGGAAACAAAGTATTATTTATTTATTTAGTAAGTAAACACGCATCCTATTTGACCTTAAGTATTTGGCTGATGATATTTTGTTATTAAAACTTGTCTACAACTAAATATTACACCATTACAACATAGCACTATGTCACATGATAACATCTGTCAGCAAAGCAGTCTTGGAACTGGTTCAAAACTTCACGGTTAAGATTTAACGGTTCATTTAACACAAATAATAGAGCATATTTTACGCTTCTAATATAATGTTTTCAATGGGTTGTGTATTAGTTCCAATATTCTATAGTGTCTAATTATGTTTTACGGCTAAGCAAACAAGTGTTTTCAACGACATTCATACCATTCATTGTGTGGTCATTTAATTACTATTATTATATTAAATGAAAAAGTTTTTCCACAATTAGCCCAATTATCTAGCCCCAAACTAAGCAATGATTGTACTATGGCAACTAGATAACGGAAAAACATACTTGAATATGTTTTAAGCATCCATGACTTAGGTACAAGTGTTCGTGCTCATCACACAAACATTTGCCTCTTGCGGCATTCGAACCCGCCACCTGGCTTTCAAGTCCGCAACGCGAACCATTACACCAGACGATTGTGAAAGTACGTTAAAATTTATTATTTTTAGGTGTTTGTTTCAAGTCAATTCAAGCTTTAACGCTTATACAGATTTTGATATATTGTGTTCCATTTCTTTGATTATTATGGGATGATTATTTGTTCCTCTTTGGATTAATTCTGAGGTCTACGCAGACGATGTCACGGGCAGAAACCAGTCTTAAACATACGTTATGTCAATGTGACAACCGACAATTGAGCCTCAACTTTGAGTATCTATCTTTTCTATATTTAGACAACAATAAAAACTTATTTTGCATTTACTTACTTAGTATTGCACTGTTTATTTTTTATTTAGTCAAAATTTTAATTTATTAAAAAATATTTGTGGCCTATCCATACCATATGGTATGTAGATGATGATTAATTTTGTTTATTTATATTGTATATATAAATAAACAAAACACCTATTAACAACACTGTAATAATAAAGAAACTTCATAAAATATTGCATAATTTTGCAACCCATGACATTTATTACATCACAAGTTCTTACACAAAATAACCTAATCTTTTCTTTAAGTAAAACGATTTAATAATGCTACATTGCTACGTGTAGTATTGAGATTCGTAGCATCGTAGTCTCGTAGTAGCGCCGCGCCTTGCTGCTACGCGCTGTAGCAAAATAAAATAACGCTACGAACTTACTACAATATACAGTAAAATGACACTAGATCCCAAAATTAATGGCATAACACAAGTTACTTACAGTAAATTAAGCATGATACATATTTTCCACTTTTGACATATTCATATTCATTTAATCACTTCATAATGTACATTATAGATGGTCAATAGTAACATTACAACCTTAATAAGGCATTCGTGAATTAAAATTATTTAAACAAATTAAAGTTATAATTACATTTACATGTCATCATTATATTACATTCATACAATATTAGATTCATAAATTGGTCATTCATAAATTAAGTCGTTAAGATTCCATGATGTCAAAATTTACGTCTTAAAATTAAATTACAATTGTCAAAATAAAAATTCAAATTTATACATAGTCAATAACATTAACAGTAAAATTATGTCAAAGATGTCAAGAATTATGATATTTAAAATTTGTCCCTGAAATATTCATTCAAATCATAATATGCCTTGGCAAGTAATAATTTCTTTAACTCTTTATCAAATTTAGTACCTTGGAGGGCTTTGAGCAAGTTGGGCAAATGATTGTATACTTTGACAGCCATATTGAACGGACCGTTTTTAAAAAGCGCAAGTCGGGCGGCGGGTAGAACAAAATCATTTGCTCGGCGCGAGGCATAACGGCTCGTCGTGTCATCAAAATGCTGGAAATATGGTATGTTACAACCTGATTGTAACTCCGAAGTTGTACATAGATATAGTCACAAAACGCGTTAAGCTTTCTTAAAAGAATTTCATTTATACATATTTAATTTTATTACTAGTAACTATAGCTTCCAACCAAGTCATTGGGGTAGGCCTACTTGTATGTTCATCAGTGAAAGCCCCATGGCTGAAATGATGATGATGATGATGATAGACTATATTTCTTAAAAAAGAGTCAAAAATAAAAAGAAGAAAAATATTACGTCTCCTTGATTTATTGTATAAAAAATTTGGTCCTGTTTTAAAATATTTATAAAATATCTCAAACAGATATTTTAGATGTTACTACATGTTGTACAAAACTATATTTTGTGAAGAAGAATTATAACTCACTGTCAAATACAAAGTGCTTCAAGACTTACGAAGATTACCTTCAAAGCTTTTTTGCATTTAAACGTCATCTTGTTTTATTCCCAATTTATTTGAACAGCTGTCTTTGTTTGCATACTACTATCTACTTCTATTCTACTTGATGGGTAGTGTAAAGATGAATACACACCGAGTGCTCTTTCAAAATCACGAACGGTTTTTAATCGTAATGGGCTAGTTTCCTAAAAAAAATCTAATTAGTCCGTCAGGTGGATTAACAGAAAATATTGGACACGTATTTTTTCTTTTCTTAACCAAACGAAAAATGATAAAGATATAGCCTGTTAAAGTTTCGTGTAACGTCACTTTTTAGCAAGGCGTGAAGTCACGTGCTCACTTCAATGCGCTGTATCTCCGTCATTTTTTGTTTGATTGACAAAAGACAAAATATGGGTCAAATATTTTTTGATAATCTAACTGACGGACTAAATAGAATAATCTTTTTTTGACCCAGGAAACTAGCCCATTTGTGTTGTGGAAAACGATAGCAAAAGTAATAATACAAACTGAACTACGTAAGCGCAGCGTAGGACAGATGATCTGGAAAATGTTGCTAGAATCCGCTGGATTCAGGCTGTTTCTAACCTGCCAGTCTGAAAGTCACTGGGGGACTTCATCATTGGACGTCCTATGGAAATGATAATGATGATGATGAACTACGTCAGACTTCTAAATACAGATAACGATAACTATACAATAAGATGCCATAAAATATCTAAAAATACTGCAAGTATTGTGTAACTAAGCAACCATTTCTAAAGGACCGATACTAAAAATAATAATGGACACCGATTTGGGACACATTTTTTACTTGTAAATATTTTTGTACATATTTATATTTCTTTATTTTCTGTAAAAAACAACAATATTTTTGAATCAAGTAATATAATTATATCATCTAACAATAATATACAAAAGTCTTTTCCATACTAAACCGCCGACCAGCTGAGATCAGTTTGTATGGAGAAATTGAAGTTCGCCAGTACTTATGAAATGTGTTTATTGCCATGTCTAAAAGTAAAAAGTTTTTTAGAATAATCCAGAAACTTGATTTTGGTTTCGATTCATTTTGTCAATTGGATTTGTTCACGTAGTCTTTAGCTTATTCATTAAGGTTCAGTAAGGTTCCGTGCAACTTTCTCAATTAAAAAAAAAATTTGCGAAATTGTTCCATCCGTTCAAGCGTGATGCGATGACCAAGGGAAATAGTATAATATAATAATAATATCATTCTTAAATAAGTAATAAGTATAATAATATTCTTTTTTATATATAATAGATTGGTATTATAAATTGATAAATGTTCATATTAATATCATATTTTTATGGTAAGGAGTTTATGACTTGCTTTGTCGTACCACATCGCTCTGTGTGTTCCGCATCTTAGTTTTTCTATCAAGTACCATCAGACCCGTTGCCAAGTGTGTCAACCGAGCATGCCTGTTTGGCTTCAATCATTACATCAAAGGAAGCGATGGATCAAACAAATCGTAAAGCAAAACCAAGGTGACGTAGTAGAACGTTGACCCAAAAGTGGATGGGTTTTGGTGACACTTTCTTGTAAATAAAGTAAAAAAAAATATTCAAATAGTTACGACATATTTTTACGCTTTATTTTACTTCTGTGTAGTGTGTAAACAGACAAAACGTATTAATCACAATAATAACATTTTAATTTAAAAATCTAAACGAATTATTAGTTAAGATAACTTTTTAGTGGAACTTTAAGTGTAATCACAGAATACCTAATAGTACTACCGTGTGTAATGTAGGTAATCGACATCAAAAAAGTTAATTTGTAGATTTAAAACTATTTTAGATCAATTTATCGGGTTCATTACATTTGTAGCATACCGACAAGACAGTTAGTAACTTAAAAATAGTGGCCACTGATTAAACCTTAATAAATCGGTAGAGGAATTTATACAAACTTTTTAAACTGTGGTATTCTAAAATGAAAGTCTCATTTCTGAGGCATTGGAACTCAAAAACCTTACCAACGTCTTAAAGTCCTTATGCACCAAAAACGAGATAACTTGAGTAAAAGGATATTACTGTTATTATATTTTATTGTTTAATTTTTTTTATATTTGTTAACGGCTGCAGTTTCATTGACTACAAAGCTGCCAAGCATCATGTTTATACTGTAATATTCTAAATTAGACGGTTTCATAACCTTTTAACATAAATAACAAATCGAGGTTCTGTAACTGAGAAAATAAACCGACAAATGCTCGATAAAAATTATCAGAAAAGGTGTCTTGTATTAAAAAATGACACTATATTATTAAACACGCATAAAATGTAACTAAAGTTTACATTTCGAAACGCTTCCTCAATAAAACATTGCGACTTTTAGCAAAATTCTGTTCAATTTATTTTATTAGCCAGATGGTCGGCTAAATATTGAAAACATCATGATCGCAGCAAGTAGCATAACCTATTAATTTCATTTTATTTTGTGCGTTATTTTTCAAAGGTCACTCTATCACGGCCTGTTGTTAGTGTACAAAATTTTTAGCTAAAGCTAAAGTCATTAAAATATGCAAATTTGCAGCAAAAGAAAGCCTTAAACTGGCTGCGAACACAGGTCGGCCGTTGTAAAGAAAATCTAATAAAGTGGAGCTACATTGACGGCACCAACAGCAAGTGTGTCTGCGGTGCTTCTTCCCAAACCATGGCCACCTTCTATCATGTCCCGCGTGTTCGGACAGCTGCACACGCGAAGACCTGTTACGCGCCACCAATAGTGCCGGTTGTGTGGCGGAATACTGGTCATCAAAAATTTTATAGCATTGCCATCGACACGAGAAGAAGAAGCAGCAAGAATTTAGTTTTAAATTTGATGCAATTCATGCTGATATTGTGGGAGACGCTGGGTTTTCTCAAAACGAACAGGCGGTAGTAGCGTAGTAAAGTAATTACCTATTGGTAGGTAAGCGTGGGCTGTTATGGCAGCTCTTACAATTATAATAGTTGCAAAATCTAATTTTAAATTTATTGGTGTTTGGAGTCGCGCCTCATATTTGTGGTTGGCAGATGTCACTAGATTTTTTGGAATATATGTACGGATTTTTGTCACTATTGCTTGGTGGTAATCGTAAGAATGTAACACTGAATGTAAAGCCATTATCCAATAGGGTGTGTTTCCTTTTTTCAGTGGTTACGGAAGTTAGATGGCAAATCAAGAAAAAGCTTGACGAGCTCTAACTACAGCAGAATCAGATAAAAAATTACTGTGTTTTACTATCAACTGTAATGACTCTGCATCTAAGAATACTGATACACCCAGTGTTACTCGAACAAACAATGTGAAATAGGTCAGGAAAATCAAAAATACTCACTTAAACTTAGTCCTATTATCCTCCTTGAGGAGTTCATCGCTTCTGTACCAGCAGATCTCCGGTTTCGGAGAGGCCACCAGTTGGCACTCGAAGATGAGTTTGTTCCCGTCATCTTCTTGGCGCAGCTGCGGCTTCTGCGTGAAGCTTGGGGCCAAGTCGTCGGTCACCCCCATAGTGCTAGCTTTGTATCATGCTGTGGTGGTAACGTTGAGTGATGGTGGGTAGCCTGGAGAAGAAAAGGTTCATTAATACTTGGGATTATGATAAACTAACTAGCTGGTTTGGTTTAAGTGGCGTGAGCATGCCATATCTGTTGTCTAGCGAGATGGCTATTGGAGCCATCGCAACTTTGAGTGTTGAAGCAGCAGAATTCATCTAAAATCAACTGTTCATTTAGTAAGATTGTATACTATGTAAGTATTATGTTAACAATTAGTGATGAAACAAATAAATAAATCAAATTAAATCGTAAGACTATGAGTTTTATCGCATTTTAGAAGAAGCCTTCGCCTATTACCTGTCAAGTATGTGCAAGATAGTCATGTGGGGCAACAGACGCTGACGCATACGAAGTGTGCTAGGTATCATCAGCGGCAGGTGGTGCAGAGGTTAAGTTAAGCACGAATTAAGTTTCTTCAATTGCACGCTACTAAGTGGCTAGTTGAGCGACGATATATACGTCAGCAGCCTTGCGTATATATGAGGATTCATCACTAAAAATAGCTGAAATAAGTCAGTTTTGGATTTTTTTAAAATCTTTTTGTTCTTTTTTTTAATGTTGCTTTATACTTGTTAACTAAATGGTAAAATAATTAATCAAATCGTTATTTAGAATAGGTATTTTTGTTTTTTCTTATATCGTTTTGCAGATAGCTTATTCAGAATTATTACTCACGCAAATCCTACTAATTACTCTCTATGTATGTAAGTTTGTATGTTTCTAAGGTTAAATAAAATAATGATTTGTCCATTATTAGATTACTGTAGCTAGTATAGTTCGTGCACAATACTTAATTTATATAATGTACCTAATTGTTGTAATGCCTTTCTAGTGCGATAATGTAATACCTTTCGACTGTGCCTTTAATAATAATTGGTGTATAACCCTTATAACTTAAGTAAAATTAAATTCAATAAATTAATTACGGCAACATGAGTTGGCTGTAATAACATAATATATGCTTGGTATTATGAAGATAATAAGTATTAAATCTGTGGGCTTTGGACCCTCACGGTGCAACTAGTACACGAATTTAAAGTTAGCGAGCTATGGAAAGAAAATGCTCGGAATTTCACTGAAGGCTTAAATCATAAATGAGGCTATCTTACACAAAACTAAAGTAATCGATATAGGTCTAAATAAAAACTGAAGTGGCAGTGGGCTGGTCATATTTGCCGTAGAACCTATAACCGATGGGGAAGACGTGTACCTGAGTAGAGACCCCTACTAGGCAAGCGCAGCATGGAGCGCTCTCCGTCAATGTAGAGCATCGATATACGCAAGGCTGCTGACGTATATATCGTCGTATAAAAACGATAAAATTCGCGATATGGGTCACAGTATGTGTTGTGATAAAAATTGTAGAAACAATGGGAGGAACAGATCGTGCATGTTTTATTCATTTCCAATATTACGATGGAAATTGGAGCATAGAAATAAATGGGTAGCTGCTGTGAAAAGAAAAAAGTTTGTAGGGAGTCTGTGTCACATACGTTTATCCTATGATCACAGCTCTTATTAGGTAGCTTTGTCCGTTGGTTCTAAGCTCTTTAACGTCTCTCACATGCTGTGCAAATACTAATTCTTTCCCTTTTTGCACCAGTTTGAGGTTAGAAAGTTATATCATGTTGTATCGATTCAAATCCAGTACGTATATAACATTTATATTATAGTTCAAGTAAGAAAATCACTTAATATAATATGCACAAACTTTTTAGATATTTTCATCTAATTTCAAAGAAAAACAATCCGAAAATCATTCTGAAACCATCCAGTTGCCATAATTTGAGAGATTTTAGTCCACAATTATTGTGGTCACTAGGAGCGCTGTCATCGCGCACACAGCGAATAGACCCATCATCAGAACTTGACCAAATTTATATGGGACCATTCCGAAAGTATACATAAAAAAAGATTCCGAGAAATTGAGAACCTCCTTTTTTAAGACGGTCACAAAGATAGTGTCATAAAAGGCAGTTGTGGTATTAAAGTATACTAACTTTGAACTTTAAGTCTTTGTTTTGAAGTCAAAAACCAATAAAAGTTGTACCACGCTGTGTTTAACTTTGCTTATATCATCCACATAAGGTACGGTATGATGTAATGTGGTATATGTTGCTATGACAGATTAGATATTGACCACAACTAGGTTTGCAGATTTCCAACAGGTGTTTTTAAATTATATCTGATTCGCAAATAGAATGGAATCAACAAACAATGCAAACTAGATACAAACAAATAGTTTCAGAAATCGAAAGGGAGAATGTGTTGCCAAATAGGTTAATGCATCTGGCGCATTGGTTTTATTATATCGTGTGAAAGCTTATTTTAGAACAATGTTGCTTTTGATGGCTGAAATAAAATAGTTTTCCTAGTATTTTAGGATAAAAAACTTTGAACAAAAAAAAAAAAAAGTTTTAGGGATTTTCAGTTTGATTAATGTTGTAAAGGTATCATCATGTTAAATTTATATGGGACTTTCAATGATCAACGGGCAAATTAATAAAGAATAATCAGTACAGGACGTCCCATAAAATGTTATGCGGTTGTACATACTTTAAAGTCAAAAGCAAACCTCCTCCTATTTTAAATCGGTTAAAGAGTAGAGTAGGCCTATTATGCGTCCCACTGCAGAATATATAGGCCTCAGCCTAAGTGGGTTTTGATTCACAACACGGATGGCAAGGTAATAGATATTAGACAACATCACATATAGAGGTAATATAAATATTAGACAACATCATAATATACATTGCTCTAATCCTATGGTAAGTAGCCAAAGCACATGTGTTACAGAAATCAGAAGCAACGTCGGTACTACAACATCCAGACCCGATACAATAAAGAAAAGTGATTTTTCTACATTGAACGACCGGGAATCGAACCCGGGACCTCAGAGATAGCGACACCAAGTCCGGTAAGCTCGCCTCTGGGCTACGGAGGTCGTAATGGTAATGTGATGGAGTAAGCTTGTCATCACTGATGACAACATTACTTTTGAAAGTATATAAGTGCCGCCCTAAGGCATTTGACTAGGCTTAACGACTAGTATCCAGAGATATTAGCCGGCATTAACGTAACGTGCCTTTCGAAGCACGGAGATGTCACTAATATCGGGATAAATCCTATCCACTAAAAACCACGGCATGTTTTGTCTAACATTACGTTTTACTTTTATAAGGCTACAAGCATTTAACGATAAAAACAGCACATAACTTACTTATTACTTCTTTACTGTGCAGTCCATACGCTTATGGAACTCCTTACCTTTACCTATAAGGCAATCCGAATCGATTGATATCTTTAAAGCTCGGCTTAAAGCACATTTTCTTGCGCCTTGACATACAAACCATTTTCTATCCTTCTTTAATATTGTCAACTGGTCATTGTTGGTCACGATATTTCCTGGCATGTATCATATCATTTTATGTATATATATATATATAATGTATATTGTATGTATTTAATATTATATTATATATTATTATTGTTATGAATGTAAGTATACTGTTATGTTCATTTCTATCTGGACTTATATATTTATCCTAAGTATATTAAATTTTACACTAAGCTCTCCGCACCACTTTCCCCTTTCTTCTTATCTGTCATCTACCTGAAGGTTGTCTGGAAGAGATCGCTTTTAGCGATAAGACCGCCTAAATTGTGCATCTTTCTGTAAACACAAATTGTAACTTCTTTGTATGGTGTACAATAAAGAGTATCTATCTATCTATCTGTCTATAAAAAAGATATTAATTTGACATAGATAGATACCATTCCCACCATACAAAGAAGCTACATTTGAGATACCTACCTGCAAAGAAGTAAGAATGCCAGTAGTAAGCTTACTTGGGAAAAAGTTTTAGAATCTAATTATTGATATTATTTTATCATACATAGAAATTGCAGCAAATAAGTTTTAATATTAAAATATTAATAGTGACTAGTCATCTCCTGGTAATTTTATGCGGCATGGGGAAAATCTATAAAATACTTGAAAAAGGCCTAGAAAAGTCCAAAGAACAAGAAAAAAAAATGTTTAAGAAACTGTGGTATGATTTGTAAATAACTAGTTATGTATAAAGAAGCATGAATAAAGTTTATTAAAACATGACTGAAATATTTATTTATGACAGGAATATCAGTAAAATACAAATTTTGTCTACACTGTAATTATTTACTATTTAAAAAAAAACGGAAACTTGAAGATTAATGAATAATTTAACTTGTTTTCCTTGTAAAACTACCTGCAAATTCAGAACGTTCTTTTAGATGCGTTTCAAACGAATTAAAATCTGAAGTTAAATTAATGACTTTGATACTCAAATAAAGTGATGATTTAAATACCACTGCACTTGCCTCAAGAGACTTCACTTTATGATTGAAATAAAGCACTTGAACATTTCATAACATAATATAAATACTGCGTATCCAAGGCAAGAAGACTTGTAAATTATAAACAGTACTGAAATAATCATTCATATGCTGTCATATAAGTCATATCTTTGCATATTGGTGGCTCAAACCACTTCGGACAAACTCTCATCTCCGAAGTGACTCATACTGCGGTCAGCGCCATCTACATTGGCAAGGTGAAGTTTAAGCGAGTGGGTGTCCTGTGTTAAAATTTTCTCAAGTGTGAACGAAACGTCTTGTGCTATTTCTGTATCTACTGAAGGCCCCTTGCTCTCACGTTTCTCCGCGACGTAGAACTTTTATAACCTGCATCGGCCATTACTTCCTACGATTACCTAACTTTCTTACCTAACATTCTATATAATATCATATCGGAAGTTCATAAAAAGATCCATTCATATCAGATTTTGTAGCCAGGCTAATAATATTGGAATGTTACAAGGGTTTGCACTTGGTCCATGATTATAAAATATAAATTCCAATGATGTTCCAGCGTTGAATAAGAATAATAAATAACATACCTAATTAAATGAAAGCACTAATAAAATCCAATGGTCACACGGTGCACTGAGTCAAACACAATCACAAGAACTGCTCGCTGAAAATCGAGAACTTGACGAAGGTTATGCGAAACTGAATTCGTTAGAGAAATCGGGCGGATTGTCGCCGGCGGCGGGACGCGTCGGGTCGTTTTCGAAATCGTAACTAAACTATGAAAATTTTGGCTGGTGGCCGAGGCGGGCGGGACGGAATTTGCGTGGGACGCTGCAGGCGGTTGGATAACTACTCGTCATGGGGTGACGTCGCTTGCATAGGTGTTTTCCGCCGAAGATAGAAGCTGATCTAACAGTAAGCGAATTGTTGCAAGTGCGAGATAACCGTTACTCAAGAAAGAGCTTTCAGTTGTAGAACACTTCTACGTCAACTACAAAACTGTCTACTTTGAGGATAATAATTATGGTAGCATATATATTTCACTATGTTTACAGGTTTAAAGTAATCTCTGTTATTTACTAACAGAGGATCAAAGTATTCATAAAATCATAATGAACTAAACTTAACTTTTTAATTGAATAACAGAGCTTGTTCTAATAGGGTATCAACAGAAGTGTCAAGTCTAATTATATCAATGGTTTAATTAAAAATGGATAACTTTATATTTATACTTGCTTAAGGTTCCTTAATTTAGATTAATCCAAAACCAAGATTTAAAAACCGTTTAGTCACTGTCAACTTCAACAATCTGATTTATATTAAATGATAAATTACGTTTAATTTGAATCTCGGTTTTAGAATGTTGTAGAAGTGAATCTTATCCGTGTCATTTTTTGCGTTTTGTTTTCATCAGCTGCATCTAATTCATAAGATTCGATTTTAGATATCAAACTTAACTACTATAATGCAAAGACAAAACGCTTCAAGGATAAAAAGCAGTTCTATTATTACATGAACTAATTTCGACGAGCAAATCCAGTTTTATTAGACATAAATCAAATGAGCCATATCTTTTTCAGCTGTAACGCTTCTTGGCAACTGGAGTCTATCGTCAGGTGCCCACATCAGGTGTCAGCGACTAGTTGAATAACAGTTGACTCAGACAAAGATGTATGATTTCGGCGGTATGTTCCGTACTTCACTAAACATGGTAGGTACTTAGGGTAAGTGGGACAAATGATGCATTTGTCTGGCAGGTGCAAAGAGACTCCATTAGGCAGGAGCACGTGAATTCTATACGAGGTTATCCGACAGAAAACTAAAGTAATCGATATAGCTATAAGAACAAGCAAACTGAAGTGTCAGGGGGCTGTTCACATTTGCCGTAGAGCCGATAACCGATGAGGTGGACGTGTTCTTAAGTAGAGACTGCGACTAGGCAAGCGCCACGTGGGGCGCCCTTCGACAATATGAAGCGACGATATACGCAAGGTGGCAGTGGATGGAAAAGAATAGCCGAGGATCAGGCTCAGAGGCGTACATTGGGAGAGGCCTATGTCCAGCAGTGGAGTGACATGGGCTTATGATGATGATGATGATGACGTAAATTCTATATATTTAATTTTAAAATTCACGAATCACGAATAGTTAAATTGTACTTTGTAAGGTCGCTTTTAACGCAAAGGGTCCGATTAAGTTTGGTTCTCAATAAAGTCAACTTAAAAAACATTTTTGAATCGGTTCGGAACAGGTTGGAGACTCCCCAGACAAAATTCTTTGTTTAGTACCTCGTAATACAATTAATTAATTTCTTACTATTACTGGCGATCAGTTCGCTTCGCAAGGGTGCAATGAGCTAAAAAATATTACTGTAGGTTATCCTTTGAAGACTTACATATACCATCGCAGACTATTAGGGTGTCATTTTTAACATTACTCGTAACAATTCCGTATTATTAAAATGTATCTCATAAGGTTAGCCAGCGTAAAAAACGATAACGCCGAAAATGTTGTTTTACGACCGATAGCAAAAAATTTTTTTTTTCTGTAAATAGATTAGATAGATAAGTAGTACATGATCTTTATTATAAACCTTCAAGAAACAAATATCTAAATTATAGTTAGAAACAAGCAAAATCTGTTGTCTATTTTGAAAGAAGCATTATGCATATTCTAAGCATGCAAACCGAAAAGTGAACAGCGGGTTCTTTTTATACTACGAGTAGGGGCCCAATTCCCGTAATTTAAAAGTAGTAATAATCCGGTGTCGATCCGGTCCCAATCGCATCAACTTCCCAAACGGTATTCACGTACCCTAAAATTATGACATTAAATTGCCAAACTATGAAAAGCGATCGTGATGTTACTGAAAATAGAAAATGCCAAAATGGTATTCTACTAAATTTAATTTGCACTTGATTTGTCAAAATCGGTATTCTCGTCGCTATTTATACGTCAAATTTGTGTATGAAAAGTGATTATAAGCGGACTGATATGTGATTGTGATGAGACTACTCAAAGTCAGTCCTGTCAACAGTATTTTTATAACTTTTTCATTAATTATGAGTAATTACGGTCTCCGCTGGCTTTATTTATATGCTGCGTATTGTGCCGACGCAGAAGCAGCAGGCGGCTTACCCAAATTACCCTAAAAATAGATGGGCAAGCCATTGTTCTAATAGTCTAAGATCTCATTGCGAGCTTTTACAAAGTACCTAACACAATGTCTTATCACGGAGATCAAGCCCTTCATAAGGTCTGAGAAGATAAAAGGTGCCCTAAATGTAACTTGCAAGGTATGTACTTATTTATTACTACTTAGTTAAAATCATAAAAATACTCCTCCTTTCGTTACATTACCCACTAATTCTCTTTTCTCATTCATTTTAAAATCTTATTTCCAGTTTCAGGTTTTAATTAGATTACCTACCTACTCTTGCATTTTTTGCAAGCGGGTCGTACCCACCAAACTATTGTATACAAATCCTGTTTTGTCCTATGGGACACCTTAATGTGGAGGGCTGTCCACTTATTTAACCATCACTTAATGAAAATAAATGAGGATGGACAATATTTATTTAAATTGGGCAATGGGCATACACACTTATACATATTTTTCTGTATTAACTTATTAATGTATAAAATAAAAATATATCAATAAATTAAAGCTTGTAAATACAATATTTTTTACCATAATTTTATTGTTATTATTGTTACAGGAGAAAAAGGATATCATTTAAGGAAAAATGTTATAATACCTACTAAATGTGTCAGAATGGAACTCCATAAGCTTATTATTATCAGGAACATAATTATAAAGGCTCTGTTGTCAGAGGCTATAGGTGTCCTCAAATCAAGATTTAGGTAGGTTGTTATTTCTTAGTTTATTAAAACACAGTTGCAGTATAAATAATAATTTAATCTTTTATTGAGCACAGTCACAGTATGTGTATAACATGGAACTGTTTACGCTTATCTCATCTTAACTAATATCTATTAGAACATTGTTACACTTGCGATTTGCTGGCGAGTTCAAAGAGAGGCTTTCCTACAAAAATGAAAATTAACCTGTTATAAAAGTCAAATTACTTTACAGGTGCCTCTCCCCTACAAACCGAAAATAGCAGCCCAAACTGTAAACGCATGCTGTGTGCTTAACAATATCGCAAAATGTTTCCGCCTTCGTGCACCCGAGCTGCCTGTCCAGTCCACAAGCGCTTGAGCGCAAGTGACCACTAGCGGGCGCCGCGCCTCCGCTACAACGCACCGCTCCAACAGGGCAGAGCCGTAAAGAACGCGTTAGTTGCAAATCTGTGGGCAATCGCGATGTTTAATTTAAAGCTTTGTTTAATTTAAAAAAGGACGTTAAATTACAGCATTTTATAAATTTCACACTATACAATTATTATTTAAGTACCTTTGTATTCCTCCAAAAACCTATCACTCCCAGTCCCAGATTCAGGGCTAAAATGATAATGGAACAACAAATAACTCTTCCTATGTCGCAAAGTAGCCCTTTCTGCAGTAACTGGGGATGCAACTTGGATTTGTTGCTCATAGAGGTGTGCCTATACACGTCCACAGAGCAGGGCACAGGCTTTATCTCAACTATGAGGTGGTTTGGGCCATACTCTACCAAGCGGGCCCGTTAGAAAAACAATGTAATATGTCAATACTAACCGCAAGTAGAGGATTCTGTCTGATAGGCAGAGGTGAGCTGCAGCGTCCAAGAATAGCAAAAAGCCTTTCCTCGAGAGTTTTGGGGGTAGTAAGTTCTGCAGGGCCTCCACCGGGCCCCTTTATTTCTTCTTTCACAGCACTTGCCCTACATTTAACACGATTTTTGTAATGGTTGTAATACTGGAAATAAATTAAAGCGGTTAACATCGGTCATTATATCATTATATATATTTTTTAAATGAATAATTATAGAAAAGTAGGTAAGTACTTACTTTTTACAAATCTTTTAATAACCAAGAAACTCGAAATACCTATATCTTAATAATTAAAAACTTTGAAACATAATATTCAAATAAACGACGAAACCAATGTTTGTTTACTTTATTGACAACTGTAATTGACAATGACTTTGACAGTCCTTTTTTTCTTAGAATTTTAGCACTCGGGTTTAGTTTAGTGGCCAAATAAACAACAATAATTATGGTTTTCTAATCTGTGACAGTTGCTTTTATTTAAGGTAGTCTGTGGCAACACCTGACACAGAAATACGAACCAATGCGAACGAAAAGTTACTACAAAAGGAATTTAATGCGATGCGATTGGGAAGGGAATGCGATGTTAACGAAACTTTCAAGGACGGGAATACCGATTGTTAGTAACATCAGAATCGCATCACATGCCAATCCACTTATGTTCCCATTGAGAGATAATTACGGGAATTGGCCTTCTGATTGATTTGTACATCGTGATTGGTGGACAACAGTGATTAGTTTTTAGGACAATATAAATGCAATGATTTAAAATATTTTTATAGTTCTCAGTTTACATTTTATTATCTGTTCGTTCGATGAAAATAAATGTATTATGACGTAAATGTTCCATGCTAAATCTGAATGGAAGGATTAATCTATTTGAGTGGGAGTTATAAGTACTACAGTCGCCATTAATATATTAAATGCAAATTATGGTTAGTGCACAAACAGGCGAAGCACTACTTTTTAACCGACTTCGATACCCACAAGAAGGATTCGAACCCAGAACCTCTCAGTAAGCCGATATTTCGACCATTGCACCAACGAGGTCGTCATAACTTGTTATAATTATATAAAACTAGCTGTTGCCCGCGACTTCGTTCGCGTGGTGTTTAGTTTTTTGTCATTTTTTTCATTCATAAGAACCTTCTCCTGACAATAATTAACACAACAAAAAAATAATTAGTGAAATTGTTCCATCCGTTCAGGCGTGATGCGATGACCAAGGGAAATAGAGATTCATTTTTATATATAAGGATATTCATCATCATTTCAGCCATAGGACGTCCACTGCTGAACATAGGCCTCCCCCAGTGACGTCCAGATTGGCCTGTTAGAAACGGCCTACATCCAGCGGCTTCCTGCAACCTTTACCAGGTCGTCTGTTCACCTCCATTCCAAAACCTTTCTGCCTTTCTGTATCGGAATTGTTCCATCCGTTCAGGCGTGATGCGATGACCAAGGGAAATAGAGATTCATTTTTATATATAAGGATATTCATCATCATTTCAGCCATAGGACGTCCACTGCTGAACTTATACCTCTCCCAGTGACTTCCAGATTGGCCTTTTAGTAACGGCCTACATCCAGCGGCTTCCTGCAACCTTTACCAGGTCGTCTGTTCACCTCCATTCCAAAACCTTTCTGCCGCATCGGCTGTCACTTCTACTTACTATGTGCCCCGCTCACTGCCACTTCAGCTTGCTAATCCGTTAAGCTATATCAGCAAGGTTTTTTCGTTTACGAATCTCCTCATTTCTGATTCGATCTCGCAAAGAAATACCGAGCATAGCCCTTTCCATTAGCACGCTGTCCGACCTTGAGCTTTCTTATGAGGCACATAGTGAGAGGCCACGTTTCAGTTTTAAATATTGTTCCTGTATAATAGACTATATTCAAAGTTATCCCCTAATATTGTGCTGGTACCTATTGAACATCCTGTATATCTGTTAATCTTCTATAACATAGTCCGTTTCGGAGAAGGTATTTGTGTATCTGACCGGATGTTCTGCCCGAACTAATCTGTGGTATTGTTAGTGCAAATTTCTGGAGTGGGTAGAGACATTTTGTTTGTTTTACCAGCATGACGTTAGTTTCCTGTGATCTTTGCGATATTGTAACGAGGTTATAAAGCAGAAATAACACTTGAATATGATACAAAATACAGATTATTTATTCAGTATCAGAGTTTTTACATCTATAAATAACTAGTCATTGATTTAGTACCTGTCTTAGAAAATGCCCCCTCTCCATATCAGCGATTTAAATAATTCTTAGTTAACCTATTAAGTAATTTAGAGGTATATTTATTTATTTAGACTTTATTGCACAGATTAAAAATCATACAAAAGGTGGACTTAATGCCATGAGGCATCCTCTACCAGTCAACCATTAGGCTAAACAGAGACGTTTTAGATAAGATATTTAGATAAGTTTTAAGGCAAATGCTTTTTAAAACAAATATCTAACTAATAAATCAGTTGACTTTCAAAGTTAGGTTAAATCTAAATACTTATATGTTCATTTTGCTAGTGTGCGTAAGCTATTATGTTTAGTTTATGTGTCATTGCATTCTACACTTTTATCCATACTAAGTCAATTCAATGTCAGAGGCCAACGCCCCTTCTCTATTATGGAGAACAGGAGAACACGAGGTAGACGAGTTCTGGAGTGGAGACTGCGTACCGGCAAACGTGTTTTTTTTTCGCGATCGCGATCTTTACTAATTGCTTTCTCTATCAAAAGCTCTTCACTAAAAAGTAGGTTTGAACATGATTTTTCCTCTTCGGCGTTCTAGTAGCCATTATTTCAAGTTTAATTTTGTGATCGCCATGGCGTGCGAAATGCGTCGATTGGTTGCCAAACCGCTTCTCAGTAATCGAAATGTTTAGATACGCGAGTAAGAGCGCTTACCTACTGAAACCACAGCAAGACTGCGTTTTGTGGGCAGTCTCCATTGAATTACTCTTGAACTTGATTCATGTTTTTTTAGCATCCAAACCAAGATGATAAATTATCATGAGATTGGAGAAAACGGAAAGATAGTAAACCAATATTTTATATATTGTATAAATATACAATGAAGTCTCATTTTATACAACCTAGGTACAGGTATTTTTAATTGAGTAGACCACGACGTAGTTTTGTTGTAAATGACAATGAAAAATGGTAAGACGTACGATTTTATGATGGGCATAAAGGTAACAGTGTACTAAGCCAAGCGGCTCATTGGTTTAATGACCTGGTAAAGGCTGGTGGTAGCTGGATAAGGCCCACTTTTTACCAAAGCGGAGACGAGACGAAAGGAGCTGTGTTTTCTTAGAGCGGACACAAGCGGTCCTCGCTTTGGGTGGGTTTTCAATCTTCTCCTCTCCGTTGTGGTGGAAATGAAAAGAAGGGCAAGCGATAGATGGCGTTTATTGAAAGTTACCTACAGCAAAGGGCTGTTAATGAGACGAAGTAAAAAGTATCTTTAGTATTTAAACAATACAAAGCAGTTTCAATATTAAGAGCTCAGTCATTAATTATAAGCAGGAATTTTCTTTTGGGATGTTCTCGTGACTGTCTTGTCACATATTCTTTCTAATTGGTGACTAATGAGTGGGAGCTAGAGGAAATAAATATCATTGCTCGGAAAATAGTACGTGATCCGATCTAGTTCGTTGGTATGCAACCTTTGTCTGTACATCATGGTTCCTACTAACTATACATCTCATTGGGTACATTGCAATGTTGGCGTGTTGTCTAAAGCACAATTCCCGTAATTTAACAATAGTCACAATCCAGAGTCTCTGTAACATTACTATCAAATAAGTTATTGCTGTAAACTTAAAAAATGCTATTATACAGGGTTACATTGCAAAGGGGTGCCAAATCTTTAGGAGTGGCTCAGAATCAGTAACTTGATCGACCTATGCAAAATGTTTCACGTTTAATTATTCCTATCTGCTTTTAAAAATCGTATGCGTGGATAAAATTATTCATGAAAAAATGGCACCGTATGTGCACTTAGTAAGGTCCTTGTTGGCTCGCCGTATCTACGCCTCTGATGAATGACAAAATTGCCATGATGATCGCCAACCTCCGGCAGGGGAAGGTACTTAAGAAGAAGAAGACAATACAATAATTGACGTGATGATCTGATGATGGAAACAGGAAGTGGATAATGGTACTCTTCAATGCCTACTAGTAAAACCTTCGTGTTTGGTCATTTGATTCGTTTTGACGAATTCAATACAAATAAAAGTGTTTTATAGTTTTTTAAGCTGTAACTTCAATTATTTTGTAAATTTTTTAGTCGCAATCTCACTTTTACGTCATAATATACGTTTAAGAGTACAGTTTACATACAGTTTTTGATAGTAATGGTACTGAGACTGGATCAAAACTGGAATGCGACTATTTATTGAAACTTTATTGCACAAAAATAAAATCGTACAAAAGGTGGACTTAATACCATTTGGCATTCTCTACCAGTCTATCAGACTATGTACTTTCAAATTACGGAATTTGGTTTTCACTACCTCAATGACGTCCCACTGGGCACTCCGTACAGTGAGACATAACAGAGTGATAAAACATTTTTTTTACAAGTTGTGGAATCAGTGGTAAAATCGAGAAAATAGTACTGCTGATCCATACTAAAGCTACTCGCACAAAATTTATGGAACAGCTGATTATTAGGTATTTCTTAATTTTAACATCAATCCCAGTTGATGTTTAAATTCAAGAGAAAAACCACATGTAAAAGTATGTACAAAGATGTATCTAACACTCTGTAGAATCACTCGTAATCTCTTTAAATGAGTATAACAAGATTATACTCGTATACTATTAAGAAATTATTTTCAGTAATATTTCAGTAAGTATGTATAGTACCTGTGGTAGTGGCGATAGTTAGAAAAAAAAATTTTTTACAATGACATCTTAGAAGAATATTGCGATGATAATCATGTTAACAGAAATTTACGTAGGCAGTCCTACAAATAACACAAGCTTGCCAACTGATTTGGATAGATATTCATCAATATTGCAATCTGCAACGATATAACAGTGTGTAGGAAGGTAAAACTTCTTTGTCACACGTCTCACGTGCCATTGATTATATTAATTAGACATCACGCCCACAGACAGATAGCAGACGGATAAACAGCCACCCACACGATTGCAATAACTGAAATTATTGGCACTAGAAAAAAACCAAGTTCATAAGTAAAAAACATACTACTTATGTGGTTTTCTGTATGACGCTTAATTGATTTTGTAAAAGTTATTCCTTTTGACCACACACTTTGTATTGATTATGAATAAAGGCAGCTATTGAAATAATTATTGGATTTTACTCATAGTAGTTATTCAACACGTTAAATGCCATGGGTGTGACCGGTGACTTTTAAACAAAATAATTGTTTTGTATCATGTCTTATTGAAGACTTCAGTCATCTTGTTGATACGAGTATATCCATTAACTACGACCATAATATAGACAAACTAACATTTGAAGTACGAGTAAGAGGCATCTTTCTGTGTTTGGTCGCACGACTACTTATTATAGTTTAAGATTAGAATTAAATCAGGTGCAATCTGTTACAAAAAACGGCAAAACTTATGCCATATCAGCATAGCTTTATAGCCAATAATTATGGAACATGTAGAAGCGATAGAACTTAAAGGGGTTAATTTTAATATCATTCTCTTTGACACACACGTTATTGATTTTCCTTAGTAAATAATGTTTTTTTGTTGAGATTTCGATATTGTTCCTATAAAGTAATAGGTTGCATTTGCAGAGTTAGTGCCTCAAGTTTTATTGATTTTTGTACACGTTGCATAGTCACTAAATAATATTGGCTCTCTATTATTTAGGCGCAACATCTTTTCAACTGTTGCTTGCCCAAAAATAAAGCACTGTATTTTTATACTCTCTATTGGAAGTAAGACTCAGTCTATTTCGGAACTAGAACCGATATCCGGAGTCTGGAGGCGAGACACGATCACTCACGACCACAAAAATAGGCAGACTGCTTGGACAAAATGAATACGGTAGTTTGTCTTCTTTATGATCACAATCTTAGTAGGCCATTAACCTTCGCAAGCCATGTGATTTTGATGTCACTAGTTTTTGCACGTGACTTCGTTTGTGTAGGTAGCCATAGAGCTAAAACTGCGATCGACGATTTTGCGACATCACGTTATAGCGACTCTCTGCAGGCATTAAAAAAGGATGAAAAACATCCCACAGGAACATAAAAACAGGATAAAATTATCGTATTTGTTAAGCTAGCTCAATATCTATGTGTGTTTCAGCTTATTCAGTTCAGCCTTAAAATTAAGATTCTGTTATTGACATCCAAACATACGAACGTTCACATTAAATATATTAGTAAGAATCCATACGCTATAGGTATTACATATACCCATATTATGTTTTTTTATTCGTATTTTTTTTTAATTCTTTATTTTGACGGGTTGGTGGCTTAGCGATCACATCCTTTCGTAAAGACATGACATTTTATTTGTTAGATCAGCAAAAAGCACACTAACTATTTACCTTATTATTTCAAAATTACTCTTTTTTGGTAAGCTAACTAACCATATAAATTCAACGCTGTACTGATGCTACATGTAGTATACGACTGTGTAAAAGAATAAAACAATATAATCTCGTACGACTCTAAATATCAAGCACGAAATTCGAATCCCAACTCAGTCCTCAGAAATGCATCCCATTTAAAAGCAATATCGTCAATCAGATATTTATAGCAGCGTGACTGCAGCCGTGAATCGAACCAAAATAGCGTCAGGTATCAACAATACGTCACTCCCACTGCAAGCTGCTGATTTGTTCGGTAAATATTTGGGTCCCGAGGGATAACACTTGCATAAGAAACAGAGATGGGATAGAAGGGACGTACGTATATCTGATTACTTCGTAAATATCCTCGATAAGTGAAAACTGCAGTAATTCTACAGATCAATGCACCTCTTTACAAGATTTGAGTCATAGAACCACTAAAAGCACATAAAGCTAAACATTTTAAAGATAAGCTGACCTTGCAGTATATAGACATTTGATATAAATAGGAGATCAGTTCAAACTGGATATTTGAAGCTTGATAGCTGTTGACTATATTAGGGTTACTCTATGCATGTGAGAGGTTCATGGATGCTTCATGAAACCATGTACCAAAAGTAAATCAATAATACTTATTTATTCAGTATATAAACCCTCTTCAGGGCACTTACACATGTCCCAAAATATAACTTTGTCCTACCACCGCTTCGGGACTACATATCGGTTGGTGATGAGAAGAAACGGCGCACAAATTTAGTCACCATTGTTAGCCTTTAATACAGGTGTTTAAGTACGTCATTGTAAAAGTATAAGTTTCAAAGAACAGATGGCGTTGTCATATGTTTGATTTGCGCAATGTATGTATGTTTTGAATTGTATATATAGGGAAGACGATAAGGTCGAAAATGCACTTGAATAAAACATAGTTCCAGTACTACGAGTATTGCGGTTTTATTGGATAAACCCTTTAGTAGTTCCAGAGTAACATAGATCAGTCAGGTGTCAGGTGTGTGTCAGGTCAAACAACAGGAAATACAGTTACAAGACATGTAGTAAATGCGAGCTAAGCAGCTTAAGTCTATAAAAAACCAATAAAACCAATTTATTTCTGCAAATAGGCCTAAATTAAGCTCTTTTACACGTTCCAATTATTATTTTTTACTCTACCACTGCTTCAGGACAATTGTGGGCTAGCGCCGAGAAGAAGCAGCGCAAGAAACTCGGTCACTATTGTCAGCCTCTTTTTAAATAGTGTGTTTACATTACAGGATAATATGTACCTGTGCGAGCAGAGCAGTATTTATTTCCATACATTTTTATCAATTAAATAGTCATTTACAGTGTAATAACCTTTTTTCATTAAAACCATCTTGACATGCGATTTAAATTGATGTATAGGTAGTTCAGCAATAGACTGCGGCAATTTGTTAAAAAAGCGAATACATTTTCCCATGAACGAAACCCTCCATGGACTTATGTACAGGTACAACAAGAGTCTGTGCCAAAGACTGTGGTACATTATTAAAAAGGTAATACATTTCCCCAAAAATGTATCGTACCAGTAGAGGTAGCAGGTGCCAATAGTAACGCATGCAGGGGCATGCATTCCATATAGGCTATTATGCAGAGCCTACCTTCATAAAAAACCGACAGCTAACCATAATTATTAATTACGTATTCAACAATAAACAATAAATATTCTGTAACCATCTTGTCGTCTACCTGTACTTATTCCTTACTAAAGCGCGCAACTTAGATCGTTTCTGTGCAATTTAACCAATGTTAGGCTGCCGCGAGATCGCCTACTGTTTCACGCAAACTTACTCAATTTTCACTCACAGCCTACCCCCATCTAAACCAATGCACGCCCCTGAACGCATGGTGCCAGGTGATCCGTAAAAATAATAAGTAAAGGAGACCACAACAGAGATAAAGTTTAAGTAAAGAGCAGGCTAGCCGTATGCATAGGTGAAATAATAATATTCCCGAAACTTAATAATCTAGTTTACTGCACTAATTAAAGAAAATGCCAAAAATAAAAGTATGTATAGTTAATGGTATCAGAAGTTAGGCTTTATGCAATACGCGCTCGAGCAACGCACACATAGACATCGCTCTCAGATACGAAATCTCAGGAGTAGTTCGATTATTTATTCTAGAACAAATATTACTTTACATTAGATCTTAATCGGACCGTGGGCTCCAAAGCAATGGCTTTGGACGCAACCGGGATTGAGCGTATAGATGAAGAAGAATACGTTAGATCTTAATCTCAAATGTACTGAAAATCTGGATGGCTTTGCAGAAATTTTAAATTTACTCAGTAATTTGCCATGAATAATTTCATCTATTTACCCTGAAACCGCACAGTTTGTTTTGTATGTATTTCCAGAATGCTTTCGAAAGTAACAAAACAAAGCAATATTGCCGACAACGCGACGGATGTCACGTACGTTTGCAGTACACACACACACACACAGATGAAAGTTTATAAATAAATATATTCATTGCACAATGTTAAACTGGCGCCAGGAAACTATTTGCTACAGCACATAGAGTTTAACTGACATACGATTTTAACACTAAAAATACACTAAAATATATAATAAATCAAGGTATGGGATTATTTATCTCGTCAACATTTTACTGAAAAACTACTGGTGGAAACTTGTAATGTTTTAGTACTATAAATTATTTATAAACTAAATGTAACGTTGCTATCTGTTTGTTTCCTTAATAAAGATAAATACATTTTCCTCTTCATCTCATTGGTCTATAGGTAGAAATGGAATGAAATATGAAATCCTACGCTGTTCTAATCAAAATTTTGCAACTTAATGCGTAGGACATTAATGTATCAGTAAAACTGTGTCGCTTATTACACTCTTCAGACTCAACGTTTTCATTTTAAGGTGCAATACACTCACTCGACTATCAAGCACTATTAATAATCTTTACACTAAAATTAATCGGCGTAGCAATTAATTTTGTAAGCTTGGTTCTGATATAATTTGCAGCTTTAGTTTTAGCACGAACGTTACTAAATTTTGTGAGTTTATATTTTGGTCGTGTACGCAAACTAGATTATTTAATAATGATATCTTATCTGTCATTTCCACAATATTAGTTTTGCTATATTTTTTACCTACGTTTAAACCACCATCATCTTTTGATGATGGTGGTTCATCCTCCTCATCCTTCATCATCCTCATCAGGCGTCAGAGGAGGCTTATTTTTTGATGTAAATAAGCCTTCACTCCCTTGTACCTCTCTTGTGTTTTTGTGCGATGGCTATTTTGTCATAAACGCTTAAAGAACTTATGATCTGAATTACTCAATTGAGCTCAGTGGAGTGCATTGGGAGAGGCCTATGTCCAGCAGTGGACTAATGTGGCTTGATTATGATGATAGTGAGAATCTTAATCATGGATTTTTAAATGACAAACTATCTATTTGAATCAAAAACTAAATCCAATAAGGTTTCTTGATTTTGTTGATATAAAATTTCCAAACCGAACGTTATTAGACCACCAGTACCATAGATGTTTATTTATCAGAAAAAGAAACATCCGTTTCGCAGTCATCAACTAGGTTCAAAGCCTTGAAAATAACTATTTGACTGCTACATTAAAATTGGCGTTAATTTGCTAGTAAAACCGTTTACTGTTCAACCAATTTATTTCGACGCCGGCACATATCCAAAAGTAATTAAAAATTCTGCAGACTGATGATCAAAATTCTTTTACAGGGTTAGTTAAATTTCGAAGAAAAGCAATGAGAAGATAATTGAGAAAGGGGTCTTTCTCTTTCTTTGTTCGTTATATTAAACAGCTTTACAGTGAAGAATTGAATGTGTTTTTTGAAGTATGGAAAAGCCTGTAATAACCGTTACCACTAACACTTGAAATTTTATGAATTACCTCTAGGCCTTTACTTTATTTGGGAAATAACTACCAAAGAACTGCCACCACTGAGTTACAAGGACTATACATCTATAGATGTTTTTGTCTCAATTTGTAGGTCTGATGACGCCTTTAGTAAGATTCTGCTGTTCAATAAGAGACTAGAACCTTTACCGCTTACTCATCCCACAACTCACCTTTACACAATACGGTAAGTTTCAACAACAAAATACTTCTATAATTATGACAAGCACCCAGAGAATTAGTGCCAAAAGGTTTTCTAAATTAAAGCTGGCATTGCGAGTAATTGAGAAACAAGTCGTGACAGCTACACTCTTTATTGTTCTTTTAAAATAGACTTAGAAATCCGTTGTGAAATGTTAGACAGGAGAATAATTGAGACATGCACCTTTATCTCTTGTTAGTAATGGAGGGTCAAGTGGTTCTAAAGCTGCGTCATATCTAAGAACATTCGCGCGTTTCTGTCATTTAACAGCAAACATTCGAGTGTGGATGGTAAAGGCCGAACGTTGCAAATTCGGACTAAATGTTCGACTTATATTTAATTTCGCAACAAAAACTCTGTGGTGGTGGTTATTGGTACAAAGAGCATCAGACCACAGAATACAAAATATTCCAAGTGTGCAGCACTTTACTCTTTTATGTTTAGTGCACCACACAAACATTAATCGTGAATCACTACTTGACATTAAATATATTATATAGATAGATACCCTTTATTGAATACCATACAAATAAGTTACAATAAAATTTCTAATTAGATAAAGATGCAAATTTAGGCGGTCTTATGTCATATAGACATAAATAAAGTAGGTGTGAAATGTCACAATACCAACGAAGGAAGGTTTTTTTGTAGGACCAAAGGTAGTGGCTAGCCAATTACCTAATAGATAATGTGAATGCAGAAGACAGTGAGTATAATTTTCAACCAAGATTTAGGTTTTTATTCCCAATTGTTTATGGGCGATTAACTTCAATCTAATCCGATGCGATGATGACTCACATTTAATGATCGCGTTCTTGGCGAAAGCGAAAGGATTTTTAAGGATGATAATAATAGATTTGGACATGGTTGTTAAACAGTAATCTGCGCTAGCTATTTAAAATAGGATAATTGCTTGACGGATTCTGGTTGGTAGGATATTATTTATTTAGAAGCACGCAAGACGAAAGAATTAGGAGCAAATTTGTCAGGAAAAGTGGAAGGTCTTTTTGTCATATAGACATCAAACACTCCTATAGTAAAAAACCCTATTTCCTTGTAATTTAGACCCTTGTCCATTCTGCGCTGGCACAGCGCGCACTTGCTTTTCACGATGAAAAAGATTCGATAGTGACTTCTTTCCTTAGGGAAATCGTAGCGCGTTTCTCAAACTGATTAGACGAAAAATGATATGTAGAATTTATTAAGCAATGAAAACAAAAGCCCTACGGGATGTTAGGGCAGTTTTTGTATGTTACGACAACATAGGCCACTAGAAAAATCTAATTCCAGCCGGATACCGTCATTTTATTATTTGTCAAATAAGTAGGTTAGACAAAATTTAGCTAGAATTCGATCTAGAACCTAGCACAGTACAATAGAATACCTCTTTATTGGCTTGAGATCTATTTAGTTGTTTTTGTCTGTGTGAAGCTTTTGACTTGACATATCATATCCGACAAGAAAATGTACATGTCCATTTCATCATCCATCCATCCATTTTACCTGTTCAGTAGTCCTATCGAGAATATTCGTATGAGCAATGTAATGTAACCTAGTAAGTAGTATAACAATAAAAATTACCTACTAATAAAATGAACAAACTTCTAACACTTCATCGCATCGTCTTGAAGACGTCATTCAGTTTACCGATAACCGAAGTACAAATGCAATTTTTATTAATAACGATCTTCATAATTAGATTTCATATTTCGTAACTGAAGTGACGACTTGTTGGCTTTTGGCCATGTCGAAAGAGACAGTGTTGTGGTTTCGCTTGAGTGCGAGAGGGACAGGTGATAATCTTGTGTGAAAAATATTTATGCTAAGGCCTTCTGTTGCTATGATTTCGTCTATGAATAGTCGGTCGGTTCAGCCACAGGTTATTTTTGTTCCACTGTTTGAAGGTTACTTGCCATTAGTTTGTCAGTTTAGTTTTCGGCAAAAAATTGGCACAGTTAACTCGAAAATTTTGCTGTAAAATTTACCTCTGCTTTTTAAGTTCATTGGCTTAAATTATCAATATCAATTTCGAGCATTCGAGTGTGTTATTGGTTGATTAGTCTCGTGTCAATCAATTGCAGTTCTAAAATGTACTATTATTCACTAATTCAATGAAATTCAATGGAATTTCAAACCATATTTATACGGTCAGCATTTGGGTATATTATGGTGTACATCTGAATGTGGTCATTGACTTTTATGCTTACGTATATTTTTTCTGAAATATAATTTAATTTGTTTACCTTAATCTGTTTAAAAATTGTTTCAATGTTCAGTCTTATTCAATCAAAATTTAAGACAAGCTTGTCGTTGGACTCTTTTCTTTAGGATTCTTTAATTTAGGATTAAATTATCACTTAAGTACCTGTTCCCTAAATGTTTTTCTAGGCTTTTCTCTCCTTCTTTTCCTTCCGTTATTTATTCCTACAAAAGTAAACCAGTAAAGAGGATTGTAATTTAAAAGTATTCTGAAATAATTTAGAATGTTGTAGCATTTGGGGCTCTAGCTGATTACACCCCGCTTCAGCTTGCAGCGGCACATGCTGAGCCGTTCCAAATTAAACGCCGCATTGCTATCTCAAATAGTTGTTTTTATTTTGGTCTTAGTGTTTGTCTGTCTGATTGCTGTTTGTTCTTCTTTTTAAACTTTTAGTTTACACATACAATTTATGGGTATGAATAAAAGTCTATGATGATACAGTATTATAACGTAAGCAATGTCTTCTATTTCTTATAAAATGATAACAAAGCGAAACGTTCAAAAACTAAACTACTGTAAATGTAATTTAATGATTACAGTTATTGCGGTCGGAGAATTCAGAAAATGATTTCGCTTAGTGATATCTGATTTTTAGATGTACGAGAATTTTCGCATTATCGTAATGTAGATTCTTCACGCGACAATATAAAGTGCCAGAACTATAGTGTTGATAATTTGTGAGGGAACATTAGTGTGGGATATTATAAGTCACATGATCGTAAGAATATGTAAATTGTGTTAATTTTATAACTGTAAAGGTATGTGTCAATACTTTTATAGGTTTAATTTTTATATATAGGTAATGCTTTGCTATTTTTAATGTATTTATTCGTTTGTGAATTTACCAGGATAACTGGAGGTAACCACCTTAAAAATATTGATGACCAAGATGAGGAAGTAATGAAAGTTAGGTATAGAATCAACTGTTAAAAAGTATTGAACCCAGTTGGTTGAATACTCATTATTATGTTTTTCTATTAATTATATTTCAATTATACTAAGTTACATGTTGAATAATTTTTAATGACTCAGATTTTTAGGTTAAAAGATTCACTCAAAGAATGCTGTTGAGTTAAAATAACCATATTCATTTTAATACAAAATTATTAGAAATAAAACCGCAATAATACATTAATTTAGTAATAATATTGTTACTTAATAGACCAGTAAGCACTCAAATATCACTTACGGTTCTGATAATTTTGTTTATGAAAGTTTTAATATCTCTACTTACAATATTATATTGCTCAAGAGTTTGTTTGTTTGAACGCGCTAATTTCAGGAAGTACTGATTTGAATTGAAAAAATGGTTGAGTTGGATAGTTCATTATTTATCGGTAAAGGTTTAAAGCTATATAACATCACGTTACAACCAATACGAGCGGAGCATCAATCAAAAATGTTGCAAAAACTGCTGCTAGCTTCCGTTGCGTGCGCTACGTAAACGATTAAAGTTAGGCAAAATCATGTATGACGTCAAAAAAAGTCCGTGACATCATAATATGTTTATCTTCTAGAGTTGCCTTACTATTACCTTTTTTATGGTAATCAAATTTGTTTTAAACTAATGCGTTATTTGTTGATATAGACTTTATGTGGCAAATCAAACTCCACGCATGCCAAACCGCGGTCGGATGCTAGTTTTGATATAAGATGACCTTATGATTCATATCTTAATTTAAAATCATTGTAATGACAGTTTCGCTTTTACGATCTATAATGAGCATCTGTTCTGTCTGCAATGATTTTGGCTTTGAACACCGATTACAGCTGTAGTGATGTGTAAAGATCGCTTCTTAGTATCTAATTGCTGAATTTCATAATAGTTCTTGTCTGGTCTGGCAATCTACCAGTGGTTAATTGTTCTTCTTAATTTGTTTATACTGCATCACGCACGAGTCACGAATTATTCTAATTGTGTAATTTGTACTTATAGAAACTTCCAGAATTCTACATTTGTCTAATTTTATTCTAAGATACCGTTCAACAAAATCTGGTAAGTTAGTTAAGCGATCATTTAAATAATCCCTAAAAGCACGTGACTTAAAATATGCTGTAATAACTATAATGATAAATTCGTAAATGAAATTAAGAAATGAGATTAAGATCGTAATTGTCTTATTTTTTTAATATTGGACTACATCACATACATTGCTCTGATCCTATGATAAGTAGCTTAAGCACTGTGTTACAAAAAGAAACAACGATGGTACCACAACACCCAGACCCGAGACAATAGAAACAGAAAAACTACATTGACCGACCGGTAATCAAACCCGGGACCTCAGAGATAGCGACACCAAGTCCGGTGCGGTATGCTCGTATCTTAGCTACGGGGGTCATCTTATTAAACTTGCAAAATTTATTAGATTTTATCAGTTTTACTTCTAAAATTATTGCACAAGTCATTCGTTACCCAACAAGTAATAAATTAGTATTATTATCTAATATCAGTATGGATGTTATAATTTATGTGCCGTATTGAAGGTTGTCATAAACTCCAAGAATAAACGTGTTAAATACATAAATTTGGAAGATTTATTGTTAGCCCATTTATTTGTCAATTAGTTGTGATATGAGATTTTCATGATGTTTGTTGTATGTTATTTGTTGCATTAAAAAGAGTAGTGTATGTAGGCAGTGTAGATAACCCTAAACACATACTTGATTATGTTAATGGTAATTAGTTATTAGATAACTTACTTTTTACGGGTTCAATCATACAGCTACTTACGTTGTACAAAAAATCTATTAAAATATATGTATGTAAAAAAATCAAAGTCGGGTTAGTAACACTATTTATAAGTCAAGAACGGCTAGACCGATTTTTATGATTTTTAGTTTGTTGGATTTTTCTTCGCTCCGAAGAGCAGAATAACTAATAAAAATTCTGAAAAAAAAAAAAAAAAAAAAAAAAAAGCGGTACGAAGTTCGCCGGGACAGCCTTTCTATATTATAAAAGAAAGTCGAGTTAGTTACACCATTTATAAGTCAAGAACGGCTGGACCGATTTTATAATCTACGATTTGTTAGATTTGTCTTCGCCCAGAATAGCAGAATAACTATTAAAACCTCTGAAAAATTGCCAAAAAATAGTAAAGTAACACAAATAAAAGACACTTCTCAAACTAAACATTAGATTAGCTGTAACGGGTTGTAATGCGTATTTTTCTTTTTCGATCTTGGTGTTGGTCTCTTCGTTAACATGGTTATAGGGGTATTGTTCGACCATCGTTAACATGGTTATAGGGGTATTGTTCGACCATCGTTAACATGGTTATAGGGGTATTGTTAGAGCAATACCTCGTCTTCTCAAAAAAAATGTAATAAACCTTGTTTGTTATTAAAATGCAAAGCTAGTATTTAGTTTATTATTGTTATTAGTTAGTACGTGAAGGTAATGATCCTTAAAAATAAATAAATAAATATGTATTGGATAACATCCATCACATACATTCCTCTGATCCTAAAGTAAGTAGCCAAAGCACTCACACCTAGAGTCTGACCAATATGACCGAGCAAATTGGACATTTTCTCAATGTGACCGGACATTTTGGACATTTATTGTCACTAATGTCACATTCAATTCTATTGACAAACTATGAAAAAAAATCATTTGGTCACAAATAAGTGCATTATTATAAGAGAGATACTTTAGTAGTAATGATCTATAACGAAATAAAATTTCTAAAATCTGCAAAAACTGTTATTTATTTAAGGTTAACACCACTTTCAACATATTTCATTTGCCAAATTGCACCTTACGTAATCCAGATGTTTTTATTGTTATGTTCCAACTACATGTTTTATTATATGTTTTTATTGTCAAATACTTAACATTTAAGACTTACTTTAGTGGAATTCTTCTTCTTTTATTTTTTACTAAAACACAAAATATGTGACCATCGTGACAATAAATGTCCAATGTGACCAACTCTACTCACACCCAGACCAGAGATAATATAGAAAAGTTTGTTTCCTACATTGACCCGACCGAAAATCGAACTTCGGGACCTCAGAGATGGCGACACAAAGTCCGGCATGCTCGCCTCTCGGCTACGGCAGTGGTCGTCTTATGTTTATAAACGTTTGGAAACATTATAGTTATTAGCCCTTACACAGTTATTAGCCATTTCAACTTTAATACTAAAAGACAAGCAACTCGCTTATTTAAAGGTATGTACCATATTAAAAAAAAAATAACAAAGCTGTTAATAACTGCCGAAAAGTGTTCACAAACTGCCGTTAAGTGATTTGGTATTTTTGTAATTTGTGATTTCTTAACCCCGAATCAGAAATAGGTGTTTGTTAAAAAATTTTAAGATTGCAAATATATTTTTATGGGATATTTTAAAAATAATGTTAGGTACGCGTAGTTGATACAGTTAAAATCATATAAAGTGTAGAGCTGTAAGCATATTAAGTAGATTTGAGGTGTAACCTGACAATATCTTCATGAAACAAAAAAATTGGCAATAACTGGTAAAAATGGAGACGAGCTGCGAAAACGTTGGCGAGCCGTTGAATATTACCAACAAGGTGCAATAAAATCATTATGACTACTTAGTGTAGCCCGCAGTAGGTAAGGATAAGAACTCCTGCGAAAAGCACGACATTAGTCTTGCATTTGCAGGATCGCACACGGAAAATTGTATGACAACTGCATTAGAAAAAAACATGTATTTATATTTTATTTACAAGATGTAATTGAAATAACCCAAAACCATTTATGGGTGTTCGCCGTGACGTATAGACAAGGACAAATAGTCAATAGTACAAATGCTGGTGCCCATCACACAGTTGCCCCTTCGGGATTCGAGCCTGCAGCCACTGGGCTTTTTAGTCCGGAGCGCGAACTACCAACCCCAGACGGTTGTCCAAATATGGCACTTACCAACAGTTATTGTGGGCTGCAAACGCACGACTGACGTCCAGCTTATAACGTCTTATTTGAAAGAGCTCTAACTAATTAGATGTACATAGATTATTTTCCCCAATTAAATAGATCATGTTCCATCGACAGCACGCGACAGACCGGCTTTTTGGCACGGGCTCGGGTTCGATGGTCGGCCCGGTCATCGATCAACGTCGAGGTGAAAACAGAAAACACCCTTGCGACCTTTCGCTTGGGCCTGGGTAGAGAGATTGGCCATTAATCATCATTTTCTCTAATTATTTTGAACTAGTGACATCATTTTACGGGCACATGAGGCCTATGTGTTGAAATTAGAATCCCAACAGTGAGATAACAGGATGTGATGGTCCAAAAAATGGTCTAGTTTCCTTGTCGGAGGGTTACGGAGATCTGATGGCAATAAATATTGGACAACATCAGATATATTGCTCTGATTGTAAAGTAAGTAGCCAGAGCACACACACCCAGACCAGAGATAATATGGGAAAGTTTGTTTCCTACATTGGAGTCGAACCTGGGACCTCACAGATGGCCTCACAGATGGTCAATCGCAGTCTTTAAATGTTACTAGACTTACCGCACCTAGGATTATGGTCAAGCGTGAGCAGACTAGAAACGGAACAAAGCGCTAGGAAGATGAACTCTTAACTTCACGACCATCTGGTGTAGAGTTCGCGCTCCGCACTACTAAGCTGAGCGGTTGCGGGTTCGAATCCCGCAGGACAAACACCTTTCTTAGAGATCAAAGACAGATCACCGATCAAACGAGTGACACGTCTGAAGTTGCAGTGGGCAGGACACATAGCCCGGAAACATGGCTTGTGGGGCAAAGCTGTCCTACAATGGAGGCCTTGGGGCGAAAAGAGACCTAGAGGCAGACCACAAATGCGACGGAAAGATGACGTAAGAAAAATTGCAGCGACGAACTGGATGGAAGTATCGCAGAACTGAGCTAAATGGCGCAATCTGAACGAGGCTTACCGAACTGGTTGAAAATGACTGACATGAAGAAAAAGTTGTTTTTTTATAAATTGACCTAACAATTTATTTGCATATTGCTTTTAATAATAATTGTTACTATAAATGTATCTAGTATACAGTATATATTTTATAAAAATGTAATATTAATTGTTAGTATAAATGTATCTAGTATCCAGTATATATTTTATGAGAAAGTTTTTTATTACTCGTACATTATGCAATATTTCATCAGTTTGAATTATTAATTAAATAAAGTAAAAGTCTGTCCTATAAAACAAACAAAATCTTTCAAATCAAATGTGTGTCTGTCTGTCTAATGTTCGTTAGAACAACTTTCCTAAATCTAGTTTTAGTCTCCACCTGTGTCTTATTCGAACGCCTTTTTATACAAACTTTCATGACTAAAATCTTCGAAGAAAATAAAGATTATTTATAATGAAACCTACTACTAAGCAGGATCATTTTCATCACTCATTGGCATTTGGCAGTCCACTGCTGTACAAAGGCTTCCCCCATAGAACGATAGTTAAAAGGTAGTTGGGAACATGAAGAGATTTAAAGTTTTCCATAGTTACACATGATTACAATTATCTTTTTCTAGATACTTAGAAAGTTATCTTAACTAACCATCAAACGATCCTATTGTATAATAACTAAATATATATTATTTTTACTTGAAGACCTCATTCTGTAGTAAATTTTATTTTATTGGGTTTATTCATTTCCCAAATTTTGGATTGGAAAGTTTGCAAAGCTCTTACTACATCTATCTTTCTCTGACAACTTCGAACCAGGACAGGTTATTTTTGATGTTTTAAATCAATCGTTGAATCTTGGTATAAGTTAGTTAGTTAGGCTTTAGTAAATATAATTGACACTCTAAAACTTTTATAAGATTTTTTTTAAAAGATACTCTATTGAGCGCTGTTTTTTGCCGCTTCCTTTCAAATTGTTGTTCTAAAGTTACACAGTTACAGTTAAAGTTACACAAATAACTTAAAAATAAAAAGTTGTTTTTAATTCATTATTGCTTAATTACGATGAGATTTTAAAAATCGATGCCTACACTATCTTGTTTTCTTTCAAAAACTCAAAGCTGACATAAAAGGGCTTAATCTTTTTCATTTTTCATGTAAGGACAGCGTTTTTAAGTTTAATTTGATTAAAGTAATTAAATTATATACTTATAAGATAATTTTTTATTTGTTAAAATTAGGGCATTTACATTTTTCATCATTCAAACGATGGAGACGTTTTGTATTGTTTCAATGAACTGCAAAACGTTTTAATAGCTTATTTACAAACAAACTAGTTGAACAAATAAGTCATGCCAATTATTATTGTAATCAAAATTAATTTAACGCAACTATGACATTATTACATAGTTGTAACTGACACAGTACTAATGTTAATCCGTTGATATATCAACCATTACAATGATTCAGTACAAGCGACATTATTATTATTTACTTTCTCATTGTTATTGTGTCAAGATCATAATAATAATGTGGCCAAATAGCCTTGCCAGCATGTGACAATGTTTCTGTCATTTTATGTCTTTGTTTTTGATTGCAAAATGACAGATTTATAATAATTTGTTATAATTCATGACAAAAGATTTATTTTACTGTGTGTAAACTTTTGTGAAACTGTTTTGAGAATTGGTACGCATTTCATGACACATAATATGAATTTTAATGTACTCAAATGACTGGTAATAAATTACTTAGTCTCTAAACATGCGATTAAGTAGTTGCGTTCTTTTTCTTGTAAAATACAATCAAGACCTTAAAATATGTTTTAGAAAATTGATACATTTATTATTCATTTTGAGTGTAACAGATTATTCAATTCAAATATCAAAGTTAGGTTCATTTTAAGTAATTAAGACATTAAAACGTCTGTGAATACTAAATACAAAATTATACTTTTATAAAGCTCATTTCGAGCTCCATGCAAAGCTTTTTCGTGGTGTTTTAGTCATCGAGACGTGATCCAGTCGTGTCCCTGCGAAACAGTAACGCTCGCTCGCTCGCCCGCCGGCGCGCGCGCAGCCTCACCGCCAAAATATCCCGCCCAGTTCAAAAATAGTCCGCCCGCCCGCCTCCACACATACAAAATCGGTAACTCGCTCGTACACGTCGCCTTATCAAATTTCCACCCACGCATGCATTAGTATGTTAGCCCGAAGCTCCACTTCACGACACCGCACAAGCATTAACCAATTAATAAGCACTAATCACTTACACTGTTGGTCACTAAAGCACTCCGCACTAGCCGGACACACGCGACGCGATCCAAGCGCCTACTGAGATCACCGGACCCTACTGGCAGATCGCTCCGAAAATATCCATTGTGTACACAACACTTATACCCAGTATAAAATTTAAATATATTCTGGAAGTTAAGTTACGAGTAAGGCACGGCCAAGCGGAGGTGATGGTGTTCTGAGACTGCAGTCGGTGCAGACGTGGTCTCGATTCGGACTATTTTAAAACTGCGAACTAGTTCTGTAGCGATGTCTGTTGGCCAAACGGCCGGTTAAACTTGTGTTTAACCAGTGGTTAAGAAAAAGTAATCTATAATTTGAGAATATTGTTTTTATTAGGTCGTAGGTAGTTTTAAGAATATTGTATAAGGTTAAATTATAGACGGAAGTTGGAAAAAGGTGGACAGAGGAAAAATAAATACACATATGAAGATGAAAGAAATCTGTTACAACCTATAAGTATTTACAAAGAACAAACGCTCATTAAGCTTTTTGGTGTTAGTGTAAATCTTGGAAAACCGAAAAAAAAACCTAATAAAAACGAAGCTTGGCACAGAAGTTGACTGGTAAAGATTACCATAAGACGTTATATTTGCAAGTGTTCACGTGTCACGTAGGTAATGCCACGTTCAATATACTTTAATGATGTAAAGTTTGTTTGGATGTAGGGGGTAACCATTGAAACTATACACTCGTTTCAAATAATTCTGATCAATCTAACTTCCGGATGGACATAAGAATACTGCTTTTGATCACAAAAAAAAGAAAATTTCTCGAGTAATATGAGAGCACTTATTATTATTAGCACCATCTAGATTATTAATTGATGTAGATGGCGCTGTTCAGTTGTCAAAGTACTAACTGTATTTGACGCGGGCGAAGCTGCGAACATAGCTAGTACACCTTAACCGGCAAAGTGAGTGTCGGGCCACTCGCAATGTAGGATTCCGTAGTTGCCCGTCTTAATATGCGGTATATTCTACCTGTTTTACATAATTAACAATTTCATCTAAGTAATTTTCTTCATCTAAATCTCTAATGTCATCTTATGTCGCTGACATAGCCCAACGGATTAGCAAGCTGAAGTGGCAGTGGGCGGGGCACATAGCACGTAGAACTAACGGCCGATGGGGCAGAAAGGTTCTGGAATGGAGGCCACGTACCGGCAAGCGCAGCGTAGGACGTCCACCTACAAGGTGGACAGACGACCTGGCAAAGGTTGCAGGAAGCCGCTGGATGCGGGCCGCTTCCAACCAGCCAATCTGAAAGTCACTGGGGGAGGGAGGCCTATGTTCAGCAGTGGACGTCCTATGGCTGAAATGATGATGATGATGATTTTTATTCTACAACTATATTTTTAACTCGGCTACTTGTAAAGCCTACCTGCTGTGATAGTTTTCCTTTTAACTTCGTTACATACATCTGTCGTGTTTTTTTTTCACTTTAAATAATTAAAGCAACTATTTAGCTGCCAGCCACACTTGACTCTATCAACGGAACCCTGAAAAGCTGTGTAAGTATGACTAATATTGACGTTATGTACCAGGTAACCTTGTGGCTAAGATGGTTACAGTTGTATTGTATAAGTAGTTTTACTATGCACCTTCTGATTTTGGGGACGATATTGGTATACTTAGCTATATTGTCTCGAGTCTGGGTGTTGTGGTACCGTCGTTGTTTCTGATTTTTGTAACACAAGCGCTTGAGCTACTTATCATAGGATCAGAGCAATTTATGTGATGTTGTCCAATAAATAAAAAAATACGACATTAGATTTAGTTTATGTGAGTAATGCTATAACTATATTTTTGGCAATAACTCGTAAACCTTTCTTAGTTTTAAGCTTAAGCCCTAACGCAGATGCAGATCTTAAAACTACAGTACCTACTGTTGGGTTGAGAACAGGGTTTACTTATTGGCTGCCAAGCGGGTAAATGAAAAAGATAGATATATTTTTAAAAAAATGATAAAAAAACCGACTTCAAAACACTAAAAAGCTAAAAATAATATTAACACGTAAGTACCTTTAATTATTTACTTTTGCAGTCGGTGCAACGAAAACATTCAAACTCTGATCTGACTACAACTACAACTAGCTTGCAACGACTCTAAAAGTAACTAATTAGGTACTTACGTGTTAATATTATTTTTAGCTTTTTAGTGTTTTGAAGTGAGCTTTATTTTTTTAATAAAATTTATTTATTTCATCTATTTTTAGTTCGATTTCATCTTCTTTTCAAAATCGAATTTTTAAAAATTATAGTATCTTTGAAGTATTAGCTATTCAATAAAAAAAACATCTAAAATAGTGTACATTGTCAAAGATACTGGCTAACATAGATACAAGAATCACGAACCAAAACATTATCTGGGTATATTTTTGTTATTTTCTCTAAAACTGCTGATCAATTACGATAATAAAAAAAATAAAACCGACTTCAAAACACTAAAATGCTAAAAATAATCCTAACACTTAAGTACCTAATCAGTTACTTTTGGAGTCGGTGCCAGCCGATGAGAGATTAAATGTTTTTGTTTGCACCGACTCCAAAAGTAACTGATTAGGTACTTAAGTGTTAGGATTATTTTTAGCATTTTAGTGTTTTGAAGTCGGTTTTATTTTTTTTAATAAAATTTACTTATTTCATCAATTTTTAGTGATAAATCCTAATCTAACTGCTGAACACCAATTTCATCCCCTATTTTCCTACCCTTAGGGGTAATTTTTATTTTGCAAACTTATCATATTATCTTTGAAGTATAAGCTATTCAATAAAACAAAAATCATCAAAATCGGCTCATATTTGTCGAAGATAGGTAACAAGAACCACAACCAAAATATTATCTGGGTATATATTTGTTGATTTTCTCAAAAAGTTCTAAATCAATTTCGATAAAATTTATATGGGACCACCTCTGAAGTATGATATACCAAACAAAAAAAGAATCATTAAAATCGATTCATAATTGGCGGAGTAATCGCGTAACAAACATACAAAAAAAAAAAACATACAGTCGAATTGAGAACCTCCTCCTTTTTTGAAGTCGGTTGAAAAGTATATGGGACCACCTCTGAAGTATGATCTACCAAAAAAAAACATCAAAATCGATTCATAATAGGCGGAGTAATCGCGTAACATACATACAGAAAAAAAAACATACAGTCTAATTTAGAACCTCTTTCTTTTTTGAAGTCGGTTATAAAATAGATACTATTTATTACACACCCTACGGAGAAGTTACAGTTGATGTTTACAGAAATGTGTGATGATGTGTGTGTGTAATGATCTCTTCCAGAGGCCCAATTCTCGTAATTTGACAATTGTCGCAATCCGGTGTCGATCCGGTCCCAGTAACATTACTATCACAAACGGTATTCTCGTAAACTTTCAATTTGACGTAAAATTATTAAAACTATCCCAATACGACTAAAAACAGAGCAAAAAAAAATCTAATTTTGGTTTCTTCCATTTTCAGTTGCATTACGAACTATAACTGAATTTTTTTAGGTTTAGGAAAATACCGTTTGGGATCTTAATGTTACTGGGAGCGGATCGACACCGGATTGCGACTATTGTCAAATTACGGGAATTGGGCCTCAGATCACCTACAGGTAGGTGAGACGTAACAATAAAATTTATATTGTGTCTTGGTTTGTTGGGTTAATATACAATAAAATTAATTGCACCTGCTAAATAATTTCTTACTACATTAAGGGCGACACGAAATTATTATGATTGATACTTCTGACCGAGCTGTCGCAACAACAAATGGTACTTTGCGGAGTGTATGACAATTTTATTGCTCAGTTAGCATTTTATACGTTCAAACGTGACACTTGATGAAGCAACTTGGCAACGAGGCTTTATTGCCTTTCAGAACTTTTACTTCTTGACTGATGAGGTGCAGTAAAGTATACGCAAACAAAATATTCCAAGATATGTTCCAATGTCATGTTACCGCATGTGAAATTTTTCGTGAGCAGTATTATCTCAATAGTCGGAGTCTTGCCTCGCGGGCGTTTTACTTGGAGGCGTCATGGTTTATGTATCATTCAGATACATGCCTTAGTCTCTAGATCGAAATCTTGAATGTCGTATTCTTACTTCATTACTTCACTTTTTCTTTTACCGCAGCATCGCAGAAGTGTATTTTGGTTTGTAAAGAACATCACGTATCCGTTGGGAAACAGTTATTCTAGGAATAAAAAAAGCCTTTGAGTTTCAAATATAGAAGAACTCCAAAAAAAATTTACCCTGTCATTTAACAACAAAATTAATAAAAATTGGTCAAGTGTGAGTCGAGGTCGCACTAACGATCCCGAACTTGAATTAAATAAAAGATAGTACTAAATAATACATCATCATCATTTCAGCCATAGGACGTCCACTGCTGAACATAGGCCTCCCCCATTGACTTCCAGATTGGCCGGTTGGAAGCGACCTGCATCCAGCGTCTTCCTGCGACCCGTACCAGGTCGTCTGACCACCTTGTGAGTGGACGTCCACGTCCTACGGTGCGCTTGCCGGTACGCGGCCTCCATTCTAGAACCATTCTGCCCCATCGGCCGTCAGTTCTAGTGGTTTGCCCCGCCCACTGCCACTTCAGCTTGCTTGACTTGACTTTTGTTCGTTTACGGATCTCCTCATTTCTGATTCGATCTCTCAAGGAAACACCGAGCATAGCCCTTTCCATAGCACGCTGTGCGACCTTGAGCTTTCTTATAAGGCCCAAAGTGAGAGGCCACGTTTCAGTTCCATATGTCATCACTGGTAACACACACTGGTTGTAGACTTTCGTCTTGAGGCATTGAGGCATTGTGGACGAGAAGACGTGGTGTAGTTTTCCGAACGCTGCCCAGCCGAGTTGGATTCGACGATTTACCTCAAAATTGGATCTGTCCAACTGGATAACTTGTCCTAAGTAGACTTGTAGAAGTATAAATAATACCATAGTTTAAAAACTATGAAACACATTTTTATTTGTATTGAAATCGACGAGACCAATCAAATGAGCCCAAACACGAAGGTTTTACTTGTAGCCATTGAAAAGTTCTACCATCCACCTCCTGGTTCCATCATCAGATCATCACGATGGTGTCAAATTATTGTATTGTCATCCGAATGTCAGATACTTACTAAGTGTCATACCGATACGTCACTTAGAAGTAGGTTAAAAACTACTTTCCAGATTTCATTACATAACTAGTTAGTTACAAGTGAAGCTAATAAAAGTGTGTTTATAATACTATAGTACGGAACTTGTCGTGCTCGAGCCTGACTCGCAATTAACCAGCTTTTTACTATTTTGACGACAATATGTGACACCTCACTCCTTACATTTCACTCTTCACCTTGCCAGCCCTGTTATATGCGCACGCGCCGATACCCACATTCAATGTCGCATACAGCCGACCCAGATACAAAGTAGGCCACAGAATTTGTTGTTGTGGATCCAGAGATCTTTCAGGTGTTGTTTTAATATGACGAAATTGTGGCATTCTTTGCATTCTCAGTCCAAATTAAAAACGACCTGAGTGAATTTAATTAAAATACTTTTTATGTAAGACTAGCTTCCGCCCACGGCTTCATCCTCGTCGAGTTCGATCTGATACTTTAAAAACCATATAATGCATTATTTTATAACAAATTTGATTGCCATAAAACCTTAAAAGATAGACAAATGGTGGTACGGCCTTTTTTTAGAACTTTCAGGGCCTCTTACACCACTTGCTGATAAGTTCCAGTTTCATTTGGCACTTTTTTGACAGCTAATTGTATGGGTTATCTGTCAAAACAAGTGCCAGATAGGATAAATCTGGAACTTATCAGCAAGTGGTGTAAGAGGCCCTTAAAGAGGAACAATTCTGTCATACATGATTTTCGCGTAACTTTAACCGTGTACGCAGCGCACGCAACGATAGCTCTTAAATGGAATATTTTTTCCCGTTTTTGTAACATTTTTCATTGACGCTCCGCTCTTATTACCCAGTCACAGAGTAATCTTGTAGCCTATACTTATACCCATGGAGCACATACCCTATAGAGTAGAAATGTCATATGATTTCTTCGAAAAACGTTTCCGCCAATTTTTAATCTGTATCTGTACTGTTTTTGTATGGGCGAGCGTTGACAGGAGATGTCATTTCATACTAAATGTAAGTGAAAAATCACTTACTAGTTTCGGAAAAAGATGGTTCGTAATGCTGCTCTAAGGTATGTAAATATTAAATAAATAAAATAAATTGTTTCCACAATCACACCAATTATCTAACCCCAAACTAAGCAAAGCTTGTATTAGGGCGACGAGATAACGGATAAACATACTTAAATACCTTTATAAACATCCATGACTTAGGTACAAATGCTCGTGCTCATCACACAAACATTTGCCCCTTACGGGATCCGAACCTACAACCGCTGGCTTTGTAGTCCGGAGCGTGAACCACTACACCAGATGATCGTCAAATGCGTTCGATGCTTATCCCTTTCTTTGGCGCGGAAATACATCCCTTGAAAGGTATCCCTTGGCAGAGGTTAGACCTTTCTCAATCAATGAACCATCCGAAATATTAATAAAAAAAATTAACCTGAGATTACCGCATTCGACCAAACAAACAAATAAACTCTTCAGCTTTATAGTATAGATTAAGTATTTTATGCAACTTTATATACAAACTATCAGAACACAAAACGGAGCATTATAATAATATACAATCTGTAACTCCAAATAGTTACGCTAAATCTCCCACGTTAGCCTCAGCTGCATAAACAACAAGCTGTGTTTTTTTACGGAACAAACATTAAAATCCATTAACATAAAAAAAAAAACTTGGCCCTTATTATTTACTTCTTGGTCACATGATCAGAAACTATTTACAAACTCATAAATCAAGCATCATTAAATTAATGATGAAAAAACTTGTGTATTGTGATGTTAATTATTCGATCACGTTTTAAAGTTTACCTCTGATGTGTACGCAAACAAAATCGCGGGCAGAAGCCAGCCCAAAATAAACCAAGAAAAAGACTATCGAACTCGTTTATCTCATCCTCCATCAAAGTTGACAGAAAAGAACAAAACAACCGTCAAAGAACTATCACATAAATGTCACATAAAAAATCCGCAATGCAAGTGAAAAGATAAAAATCAAATAAAAATGTAACGCAACAGCAAAAGTTTTATAATGATAAGTGTTAGAGGTTTATTTATGGTGATGGTGAAAAGCGCGTTCATAGTCGCCTTTCTAAGCATCCCAAGCCCTGTAATTGCATTCACAGGTCTTAAGAACTGGTCGAGAAAGGCTCTGTACAATAAAGTAGACCTCTGCACTCAGTCCTGCTACAGCCAGATCACCCCCGGTCTCTACTTAAGCAATGCAAGGGCCGCCGGAGACAAGGATGTCTTACGAAATCTTAACATCACCCATGTACTCACAGTTGAGGCGCATCGGTTACCGAAGTCAACTTTTGCTAATACCAACATCAGCACGCTCTTCATTAGGGCCGATGACACTCCTTCGACCAATCTCATGCCCTACTTCCCAATGGCCAACGCATTTATTGAGGAAGGACTACAAAAGGGGAACGTACTTGTTCACTGCCACTTCGGAGTATCTAGGTCCGCCACGATCGTCATCGCATATCTCATGGAAAAATATACTTTAACCTTCGATCAGGCGTACTTTTACGTCAGGCAGAGGCGGCGCTTCATCAACCCGAATCCTGGATTCGTCAATCAACTGAAGGAATATCAGCGACTGAACTACGACGTTAAAGGCTACCAAAGATTTGAAGCTTATATGAACGTCAATGCAAGGAAACATAAATACAAGATTGCATCTTTTGCTGCCGTACTGGTGGGAATACTAGTGCCAGTCGTTGTCCTGGTTGGTTGATCACAGTTTACGTCAATAGTAACAGAAATTAAGTGCATCTTGTGTCATGATTAAAAGTTAAAAAAAGAGTAAAAGTTTGTAAATTTATCTAGTAGTTTTATTAAGGTTTCTTTTTTCAGGTATACGGACGATAGCCGCTATAAAATTTATTAAAAAATATTTATAATTAAATAAATTAAATATATTCATTAACTATAACTTAAATGATTTTACAGTTAAATTAGGAACAAAGTTAATGCATTTAGCAGCGACTTGTTCAGTATATTTCTGCAAAGAAGCAGTACAAGAAACTTGGTCACTTTTCTTTTTAACCTCCTTCTCCATCCCACTTTAGGTGGGGTCAGCTCTCCTAATTTTGAGGCGTTAAGACATTCTGTCTTGGGTGGTCGGATCGGGTAGATGGAGTTCTGAGTTTTTTTATACTGGTCCACCAGGTTGACGGGGGGCGCTACCGGCCTCTTTTATTCTCCGGTAGACATAAGGCTTTCTTGACCGCGTACAGTCCTGTTCTCTACGCATGACGTGTCCGTACCATCTTAAGCGACTTTCTGTGAGTTTATTGGGTATGGGGGCAACCTTGAAGCTGCCACCTCGTTTCTGACTTTATCCCGCCGACCGAACCGACCAAAAGATGTTGGTTTAACCGACTTTATTTAAAAGTATATTTTACATTACATGATAATGTACCTGTGCAAGCATTAAGTCCAAACAGTTTTGTCATTCAAATAATCATTAGCAGTGTAATATTTTTTTTAACCGACTTAAAAAAAAATGTTTGTTACCTCAGAACTCTGCTACTAAAAACCGATTAAAAAATTATTTTTTTGATTGGTCCTACTTTTTGTTCAAAATTTAATTCTGATGATGGGATCCATTTTTTTTTTTAATTTTTTATTTATTGTATAATAGTTACACGAGCATTGTGCCCAATTACATAACTAATCAGTAGGTACATTAAGTGACAAACAAATATGAATCCGACTTATATTCTATGAACACACATATTCACAAAAGGACAAAATCTTACATAAAATCGCCCCCCATTGGTCTGCGAATAGATCGCAGTCGGGATGTAGATCCAGGAGTGCATTGAGGCCGGTGTGCGTTCTACAAACCGGGGATTGGGCGTGGGCAACGGTCCATGAGAAACTGAGGGAACTCCTAAAATATTAAAGGCATACATATAGCGATTTTAGTATAATCAACAACAAGTCAAGCATTTGTCACGCTTCCACATATAAAGTACCTACATAGACGACCTCTGTAGCCGAGAGGCGAGCATACCGGACTTGGTGTCGCTATCTCTGAGGTCCCGGGTTCGATTCCCGGTCGGTCAATGTAGAAAATATACTTTTCTTTATTGTCTCGGGTCTGGCTGTTGTCGTACCATCGTTGTGTCTGATTTCTGTAACACAAGTGCTTAAGCTACTTATCATAGGATCAGAGCAATGTATGTGATGTCCAATATTTATTTATTTATATTTTATTTATTCATATAAACTTTTAAAACAAAAATAGTGCTAGGTTACTAAGGCCCTAAGAAACACAAACAGTTCTATTGCGATTTTCAATTTTGTAATAGGAGATTTCTATTCAGGAGAATCGCAAAATATACAAAATTATAGAAAAAACATATTTCAGGTGGGACAATTCTCGGACGAGTAACGTATTTGTGTTGTTAGCTATTAATTGGCCGGATATTTTTGTCCTGCTATATTTATCCAGAGGTTAAGCGGGCAGGTGTTCGATTCCCGCTGCTACACCGTGTGTTACTAATGACTTGCGATGTGTTTGGTATGATAAATAAATAAATAAATGAATTCTTTCAACATTCTTTAAAAAATTCTAGCCTCAAATAACGAACATAAAAAATTTGATGCTTAAAAATTATTTTTATCGTAGTTTTTTTTATTTAATAAAATAAACCAACAGCTTCTTTATCAGCACTTATTGCAATATCATTATTAGAATAAAAACAATGCCTTTGAATTTCCCATAATTACTAACGTCCTACGCTGCGCTTGCCGGTACGTGGTCTCCATTCTAGAACCTTTCTGCCCCATTAACCGCTAGTTCTACGGTGGACAGATGACTTGGTAAAGGTTGCAGGAAGACGCTGTATGCGGGCCGCTTCCCACAGGCCAATCTGGAAGTCAATCGGGGAGGCCTAGTGGACGTCCTATTGCTGAAATAATAATGATGATAGATTAACTTGAAAATATCCTGTAGAGTTACATCGTACATTTATCTGCTGCGCCGTCAACGACCTACAAACCGGTGGATGACCCATGGACCCAGCACATGCACCATCGGCACTCTACACCGCCGGCACACAAGTCAAAACCTTTACAAGTTAACATACTGTACCTTTTATATATTTAAACAAAAAAATAACTAAATAAAATAAAATAAATAAATCAGAAATCAACCGTCCAACACGGACGGTGATCTCTGATTTATTTACTTCTCTATTCTATTCTATTCTATTCTCTATATCTATTCTCATTTACCTCTGCTGCGGTCAAGACTACCTTAGCCGTCATTATAATCAGTCTGGTGTGTCTGCCTCTATGAATCTCTATGAACTGTGCATTTATGCATAAAATAAACAGCCTCATAACTTTAATGAAAGTTACTACAAAATTGACCTAAAGTTGAGAATTTATGTTAAGTGAGTTATCATTAAAATTTTCAACTTAAAATAAAAAATCTAAACTGATAATTTCTTAGTTTCTAAGTAGCTTCAGAGAATGCGCTAGACTCTAACCTTTCATAATAATAATACAAAACGTAGTACTTCATACGCTTCTTAAAAAAATCGCAACTCAAAAACTATGAAAAATCGTAGAACATAGATAGGGGTGATTCAGATACATCTCAACACGAGGCACCTAAAAAAAATTTTTGGACGACACTTTTCTGGCCACCCTGTATATAAAATCAAAGCTAGTACCTTTGTTTTATTTTAAAGAAAATGTTCTTAGAATTATCATAAAAGTTCTCAACCAATGAGGCACAATTTTTATAATTACATCATCATCATGATTACAGCCGTAGCCCGTCCAATACTGAACAGAGGCCTCCCCTAGTAATTTCCAGATTGGCCGGTTGGATGCGGCCTGCATTCGGCCTGCAAGCGGCTTCCTTATTACTTAATCAGGTGATGACAAAAAATATCTAATCCCAAAAATTTTGTAAATTCCTATAATATCTAAATCTTAATCTCATCTATGACAGATGGCGAGATAATCCCAATTTGCTACGTGCGCGGGCGCCGTTACTCAGACGCTAATTCCGTACAACAGTGATGCCAAACGAACGCTTGTTTTCCTAGATATCATCGATTCGAACTAGGGTAACGTTTTTTACTAGACAGATTTCAGTCTGTTTCATTTCAGTTGAGAATGAGAAAAAACTTAAAAAAAGAGCCGAGCATTTTGTAATATAAATAATGTTTTATGTACCCATATCACGATCCGTGAAATTGACTCTATTTTTAATATTTAGAGTTAGATTTTTGTGATCAAACCAGCGACACTTTTTAAAAAAAAAATTCGCATTCACAACTTTAAAATCACTATCGTCTGTAAAGTTCTTGCAGAGCGTAGTCATTTTTGGCGGAGAAGTTTGTTTTAGAAGAAAATCGCGTTTTGTTCGAACCAATCACAAAGCAAAAAGGAAACCAAATTACTAATCAATTTAATTTTAATACAAGAAGTATTAAAATTAAATCTGTAAATAATTTGGTAGACCATCCATATTATTTACAGATTTAACTTTGTTTATTAGATTATTATTTTTAACAGTTATTTTTCTCTTCTGCAAAATACTTAGCCTTTATATCTTATGCACTATTAGGACTTTATAACTAGGATATAGGATTTAAAATTGTACCACACACTGCTAGAAGTAGATCTTTAGAATCTTTGTCATCCCGAGTGACAAGGGCTTACCTTAACTTGCGCGTGAGCATTGGTGTTTTCTGACATTTTTAATTGCGAGCGAGTTGTTTTGATGATGGAAGCAAATCGCTTATTATCAGAGTCAAAGCCACAGCAATATAATGTTATAAGTTTTCAACGTATGAGAGCCGCAAAAGTACAAATTCCAAGTTTTTTTTTTAACGTTTTATATATAACTTTATGCACTAATCAATGCAGATTCCATATCACTTTGATGTTTTGAAATGTCTTAAAAATTTACGAAATTATTGTCTGGAGATACATAACGTTTCCATTCTGTAAACAGAATTTCTTTTATTTTTCTAAAGCTGGACCAGGTCGCAAGTTTGAAATTAAATATCATTCAAAAGACAGTAGTCGACCCGTAAAGAATGTGAAAATGTATAAAAATAATTCGTGCGTCTGTCCATCGTGGCGATACAGAACACACTCACACCTTCGGTGTTACCTGAAGGTCGAGACGACAGTATTTTCGGAGGAAAGCTTTTGAGAAATAGGTCGATGTATTGTCAATGTTACTCAGAGACAGACAACACATTACACTATAATATAAATATAATGTACATTTATTGTACTTAATTCTTAACCTGTTATATTAGATATAAACCTTTACTTACTATATACCCACTCTCTAGGCAATATCATCATCATCATCATCATTTCAGCCATAGGACGTCCACTACTGAACATAGGCCTCCCCCAGTGACTTCCAGATTGGAAATATAAAAAAACATTATTCTTTAGGCTGTAATTTAAGTGATACTTTTCAAAAAATAGTATTTAACAACAGAAAATGTTGCGAAAATAAAAACTGGTTAAGTAGGTACTTAAAAAGTAATTTAATGAAGTTCATCAAATAATTAATATGGTGACAAATCTATATTGTATCACAAATTGATTTGCAAAACATTGTGCAATCTTGTTGTGCTAGCATTAAACTCGTGAGACAACATCATAACAACCTTAGTTATTTCTATCTCACCTACTAGCTTATAATACTTTTTTGTGCTGATAAAATTTTAATAGCCTGCCTCAGATCTTATAACTAGATATGTATTCTAAAGCAATATAGGCATAAGTTGAAAAATCTCTATGTTTTGGACTGTATAAATAGTAATTTTATGATAATAATAGGCTGGTAAGGAACTCAGGCCTAGCTCACAGTTATTCATTACTTACTTATTTACAGTGTAAGTAAATACAGACACAACACATGCAACACAGGCTTACATACCTAGGCTTCTGTATCTTAAGTTACAAATTATTCATTTATTTTATAATTCTTAAAAAAACAATTTTACCAAACCTTTAACATAACACATATGTGAGGAAATATTATTTACAAAGCTTTTGTTTTATTGAGCTAGCGCTCTTATTTTCCAAGATTGATATTTTAATGTAATCTGAATTCATTGGCACTGCACTTTTATGTGACAGTTAGGCAATAGTATTTATACTAAGCTGTGGCAGCCATAACATCGTCACAATGTAGAGTAGCTATTGGATTTACAGTATCTCGGTCGTCAACCTCAGCAACATAAATAAGGATTCACAGATTCAGGAAGGCTTAGTTTTATTAACCAACAAAATCTTCTAAAGTTTAATCTGTTTCGTGACTATTATACAAAAATATATCTAAGTATGTAAAATTTATTGTCGTTTTAGCATTTAATCAACTTCAGCCAAACTCTGCCAATCCTGGAAGTACTTGTCCGAATCATCTTGCCGCCTTTTTCTTGATCTTCTTAATTGCAATTGTTGTGGTGATTCGTGATGATCACAGAAATTGCCATGGGCGAGCTTTACATGTTCCACGTTTCGGCTTCGCAGGTCATCACTGGTAGGTAGGTAGCACTGGTCTAATACCTTGCTCTTCAGGCATTGTGGCAATGGCGATGAGAAGATATGACGCAGTTTCCCAAATGCTGCCCAGCCAAGCTGCACTCTTCTAAGAGTGAGACCAATATATTATTACCGGACCGTTTTTTAGGCATTAATATTTGGATACGTGCATATTCAGTTCTACGTTCTATGAGGCAGAAAGATTCTGGAATGGAGGCCACGTACCGGCAAGCGCAGCGTAGGACGTCTACCTACAAGGTGGACAGACAACCTGGTAAAGGTTGCAGGAAGCCGCTGGATGTGGGCCGCTTTCAACCGGCCAATCTGGACGTAACTGGGGAAGGCCTATGTTCCGCAGTGGACCTGTGGCTGAAATGATAATGATGATGACGAGTACATTTATTAGATCTTGGTTTAAGTATAAAAGTAAAAAGTAAGCAGCTGTCAGCGCCATGCCTTTAAACCTGGTACCCACAAAGTTCAATAAATAAGTAGGTAAACTAGTATTACCTACTAGTTAGTAGGTAACCATCCTTAAAATCTATATCGTCAACCCAAAATAACTGCGACTGTGGTGTGAATTCCACCAGGTTACGTCACAACAGACTCTAAAATAGACGTTATTATTTCTGAACTCGTTGCCAGCGAATCAGCATCAATAAAATAGGTCTATTAAAAAAGTCGAGAGTTGTTTTGGTTCTGTATATCTAACGAAGTAAGAAAACTATGTACTGTTCAGTTTTTGAATCAAGAATATGTGGCATAAAAACTTAATAATTTAAAATCATTTAGAAGATGGTTGCTACGCTTTTCTGGTTCAAGGAATCTTTTGAATTCGTTCATTGCGTATTATGTGTACAACTAAAATCTTAAATATCGGAACTTAAGTAGTTAACTTAAGTTGTTTTTATTTTGAATGTATCAAGTGTTTAAAATCAGTTTAAGATCAAGTATAGCTAGTTTAAATTATAGTAAATCTTTACGCATACTCATAAGCTACGTGCAGATATGGCGGGTTAAACGAAATTGCGTCAAAAGAATATCCTAGTTCTTGCCGTCCCCATGAATGGCCCAACCATGGTATAGGTGGCATAAAGTAGGCCCTTACAGTCCCCTTCACACCCTTACACCCTTTTCATAATCAAATCTTGTATACAAGAAGATTTTTTAAAACATATAAGTATTTATTGTAAGTTACGACAACCTCTGTGGTGCAAAGGTCAAAATGCTCGCTCATCACTCAGAGGTCCTGGGTTCGAATTCTAATGCTATCACTTGTTTCTTTTACTACTTTTGGGACTATCTTTTGGAACATTATCTCTGTCGAAGTACTTAAATCATCATCATCATCATCATGTATGCGTATATACATGCGCAGTATGTCTTTCTCTTCCATGCAATCCGGTCACTTGTCATCGAGTCATTCACTCCCTTTTCATATCGCTCCTCACACAATCCATCCATCTCTTCTTCTACCTCTCCACCCATCAATTGATACACATGCCCATCACTCTTCTCGTGTGCTTCTCTTCCCTTCTCATTACATGTCCATACCAAGACAAACCGTTTCCTTTCATCTTTTTTGCTGCAGGTGCCACTTGCATACTACTTCTAATATATTCATCCATCCATCCCTATCTTGTCCATTCTCGTCACCCTACACACCCACCTAAACATTCTCATTTCTGCTGCATGCAATGCGCTTTTAAGTACCTTAATAATGAAAGAAAAAAACACCTTTGTTCATGATAGGTGAGTTTTATTTGATAATTTCATTATAATATTGTCACAGATGTTTACAATCATTCTTTTACAAACAGTAAAAACAATAATTTATTACAAAATACATCCTCCTTGTTCTATTACATTTATTTTGTGCGTCGACCATTATTCGTAATTAAATAAAAAATAATTAACAATTACTTAAAACTAGTAATCTCATTATAGAATTTAAGCTAGGAGATTCTGTCTTCAGAACTTTTGAAACTAAGATATTGCTTTAAGTATGATACACACTAGATTCGTTATAATAATATTCTTAAGTCAATCGTCATTTAAACTAAAAACTTCAACAACACTGTAAAAATTCTAGAAAAAGACTATTTGTACAATTTCGTTTATTTACCTAGTAATCTCAATGATGACTTACTCATTATTTTTGTAGATACAATATTTCTAGTGTAAAACATAGGAGTTCAAAGTTAATATTTAAAATCTGTTCACAGGCACTGGAAATTCATTCATTGATAATAGTATATTAATAAATTATGTACAAATGTACATTTAAGGCACATATTAAATTCTACGTTAATATTTTATGTAAATGCGTAATTAAAAGATAAAATATTGTACTTAAACCAACAGTGGAAGACGTTGAACAATATTTACAATATTTAAGAAAAGTTGTGCGTGTCTTTTAAAACATTACCTTTAGAACTAGTGTACTTTAGTAAATTTAGAATAATTTTAAAATTAATCAGTCTCCACGAGAGATTTTTACAACCATTATTTCTATTTGCACCATCAGTTGCCAAAAATATGTTACCGAACTAAGAGCTATTGAATCATTTGGAGGTATTGGTTTTCTTCATAAAACGAAGACAACGATGTCTGGAGATCATTCACAACCATGTTGTCCCCACCTTGTAAGGGATGTGTGCTACTCGACACCATTTCTGAACTTTTCCAGTTCTCACAACTTTCCACGTATTCCAGAGTCCTCTGGTAGGTTTCTTGTCTCATACTATTCTGATTCTTCTTTCTACCATTGTTTGCTTCAATCTGCGACTGGGATATATCCCACACTTGTACATCACTAGGCTGATTGTTCTGACTTCTCAAACTATTCATACTGCAATCAGTCTGCTGCTCTCCCATATTCTTGACCATCTGATTGCAATTCATCGACGCTCTCACTCCATTCGGCTTCTGACTCCCGGTAGACATGTTCACTGAATTCTGCCCAGATTTCTGCATATTGTGTTTGTTGAACTGGTTACCAGGATAGTCCCATTGGTTGTACGGCCTTTGATGATTGTAATATTGGTTGTTGTTCATCATCGTTTGGTTGTATTGATGGTTATTTTTGGGAGGCGGAGGACCCATAACGTTGGCAGCATTCACAACCGAATTGTAAGGAGGTGGTTGAGGGTACTGCATATTTTGGGTGTACTGAGGGTTCTGCTGTTCACAGTAACTGTTCATCACCCCTCGACTCATGTTGCCACTATTATCAACGCTCATTATCGAAGATCTCGACATTTGCATCTGATGCATCTGGTTGCTTTGGTTTGGATAGTTCATAGGCTGTTGATAGTTCATCATCTGGTTGTTGTAAACCATGTTTGGTTGATTCGGTGGCATCTGGTGCATCATGGGGACTTGGTTCGGATTGTATTGCTGCATCATCGGATATTGTTGCACGTTCTGACTCCTATTCATATTTTGTTGATTCTGTATCGGATATGGCGGTGCTTGATTATAATTGTGATTTTGGTACTGACTGGGAACGTTAGTCCTGTTAGGCATTTTGGGGTTGCAGTTTTGACGATTGTTCATGTAGTTTCCTGGCATTTGTTGCATCTGTGGTTGTTGATTCATACTCATCATAACGTTTTGATTCTGATTCTGTACTGGAGTGTTCATTGTCATATTGGACATGTTTTGTACCATGGGACTTGGAACCCCTTGTGACATGGGACTTTGCATCCCTGGGTGCATTGGACTCGGCATACCATGACTCATCGGGCTCCCTATATTTTGTGTCATCGGACTTGTCATATTGACCATCGGTCCTACCATATTTTGGGACATCGGGCTTCCTATATTATTGTGACGTGGACTCATCATCATTTGGTTGGACATTTGAGGACTCATCATACTTTGCATACTTTGCGGACTCATAACGTTGTGCTGAGGAGACATGACACTCATGACACTTTGAGGGCTCATGACGTTATATACACTCGGTGGGCTCATGACATTATGAGGAATGTGATGCGGACTCATAACACTCTGAGGACTCATTGCACTGTGAGGCAGACTTTGCGGACTCAACATGCTATGAGCGATGTTTTGAGGACTAAGCACATTTTGACTCATTACTATCGTCTTTGGACTTATCGAAGTTTGTTTTTGAGGTAGAGGGTTTATTCTCATTCTGTTCGACTGCTCCGTCTGATTAGCTGCCATTGTTTGCAGTGACTGCAAGGGATTATTCGTTGTAGTATTACTAGTTACCGGTTTAGTGTATTCTTGCTCGCACTTTTCATTGTTTACTTCAGGAATAACTTGCTCTTGCAGTGGATTTTTATCTTCAGGAGATTTTGTAGCTAAAAGTGAGCCACTATTACCCGACATGCTAACGTCTAACGACCTTAAATCGACTGGGATATCACTTATATTGAGATCACTTCCTATGGCACCTAAGTTTTTGAGTAGAGAATCGTCACTTGTCGCTACATCACTGATTTTGTCACTGGAGTTGTTAGTGTTTTGTGCGTCCGCATTGTCTTTGGTTGCGTCATTATCTTGGGTGGTTTCTTCTGGTGCATTGGTGGAGTCGGTCTTAGCTGGTGCCGCCGATTCGGTTGCCAATATTGATTGGTTAAGATATTGCATCATTTCGTCTGGGATCACAAGCTTGTTCTCCACCATTTCACCTTCTGCAACCTGTGGAAGGAGACATTTATTGTTAAGGCTCGTATTTACTAAGGGATAAATGTCTTGCAATACGTGTCGCTACCGATTTCGTGCTAAGTCTGGTGGTGTTGGACGACGTTTTGTCACTTTAATCTGACATCTGACGACGCAAAATCTAAACAAAAAAAAGAGAGGGAATATGCCTGGCAACATCATTATAGCTTCTTCTAACGTCGACCGACTCCGCTTCAAGTTTCTTCAAAGTAACTTTCCGAGTTCAAATGTATATAAATGGTATAGAAATCTTGGCTATTATTGCCAGATGTGATCTAGATTGGGTTGAATCAAAGCAATATCTCTTAAATTTGTTTGGTTTTCAGAGCATATAATAGAGACTATACAGGGTTACATTGCAAAGGGGTGCCAAATCTTTAGGAGTGGCTCAGAATCAGTAACTTAATCGAACTATGCAAAAAACAAAACATATTTTTTTAACATTTAATCAAAATCAAAATAACATTTCATTAATTTATCGGCTATTAAAAATCGCACGCGTGGATAAATCAACTTAATTATGAAAAAAATGCACCGTATATGCACAGCGTAAGGTCCTTGTTGGCTTGCCTTACCTACGCCTCTGATAAATGACCGCGCGGCTTTCGTAGTCTCTCTATTGACTTCATTTTTGGATATTTTAAAGTTTTTTTATCGGACCATACGGTTATTAAAAATAATAACGATTAAGGCGCTTCTTTATATTATTTGGCACCCCTTTGCAATATATATAACCAGCTGTATATCTGGAGACTTTGCCAAGTAGATGTAATGTTGTACCTCATATAAGGACATGGTTTAATTTATGGTTTACCTGTTCCAAGTTAACTTCTTGGTTGGGATGGTGGACTTGCGCTGTGGTGATGACCACAGTGGTGGTGGAGTTGGAGCGGGAGTCCTTGTACGTGACTGTATCGTGGTCGTCTTCAGTTTTGAATGGGAATGCGGCGTCGCCCTGGTATTTCATTGCAATAGTTAGTTAAACAATAACCTAACATTCTTTATTAACAATTTGTAAGGTTTTTGGGTTGTGATAATTCTTCAAATACGAAGCTCTTCGTGGGTAATTTCTTTAATACACTGTGTATCGACCAAAAGTACGTATCTCCTTCATTATTGATTACGACTAAGAGTACATAACTCTTAAATTACTGATGAAAACGATATGAACTCACCACATCATCAGCACCACATGGATAAGGTTGGTAAGTTTGAGCCTGATCACTCAAGTTGGACTGCTCCGAAAGTCTCCTGGCCTCCTCCTTCACCTGGATGTTGGGGTCAAGCTCGAGAGCCAGCTCTTCGGCTCTGACTTCTGAGCAGGTCACACCACGCAGTAATACAGCCTAGGAAGAAAACAACATGGTTTAAATTTACAAAAATACAGGGTGTTGTTGTCGATCCCCGCCATATTTACGAAGTTGATTAATTAATTCGTTTGCCATAAAACTATAGTTAATACCATTCAAAATCATCTCAGTCAGTTATGAAGAACACATTTTATCGTAAAAGATGATATTTAGTTGTACCAAAATTTAAAAAAAGTGAGTTTTCAAAATCGAAAATTACCTGGTTTCCTTGAGACGTTCTAACAGCTTGAACAGCGGCAAGGGCTGATGACGGCGCAGGCGCATAGCCTACGCACGACACTTGACTAGATCTGAAATAAAAGCTATCAGCTGTAGACTTCTCTAAGACTGTGTTAGAGGTGTGAAAGTAATTAGAACTGGTGATAGGGAAAAATCATTAAAATTGGACGTCCCAATAAAACAAAAAGCTTGGTCACTCATGAAACAACCAAAAATTATACGTAATGTACGTAGGTAAGTGTAGACTTACAACATAGCGCGTCATACTTATGACATTCACTTCTTGCTCTTCTTCTTCTTCACTAATATTCATATTAATTTACTCAGTTAATAATGTAACAGTAGTATCTATCTACAAATATTCATTAAGTATGGTTAATAGTTACATTATAACCTTTGTAAGGTATTCATGAGCTCAAATATTTAATTACAAAAGAACTAAGAAGACGACCTCCGTAGCCGAGAGGCGAGTATACCGGACTTGGTGTCGCTATCTCTGAGGTCCCGGGTTCGATTCCCGGTCGGTCAATGTAGAAAAATAACTTTTCTATATTGTCTCGGGTCTGGGTGTTGTGGTACTGTCGTTTTCTGTATCACAAGTGCTTAAGCTACTTATCACAGGATCAGAGCAATGTATGTGATGTTGTTAAAAAAAAAAAAAAACTTCAAGGCATGACATTAGCGTTTTTTGGTATAAGTTTGGTTTAATCATCATCATAATCCTTTGGAAATGCAATGCTGGATGCCGGCCCCCATAAAACGCCACAGTAAGCCACTCTGGGCCGTTTGCATCCAGCGGCATGACTATCATCAGTCTATCCCGTAGAAGTTAGTATTATGTCATAATTCCTAAAGAGTTGTTCCTCACCTTCGACTGCTGTCAGGCGAGAGCTGGTCGTAGGCTGTAGCGTGTTGCGGCACCACCCGCTGCTGCGCGGCGGCCGCCGGCACCGCTCCGGACACCACCGAGGCTTGGCTGCTCTTGCGGGAGATGTCTGATGACCTGGGACGAAACACTTATTGGTCAAAAGGTGCTATGACATTCTAACTTCAAGACAGCGACATCTGGTGCTTACGGCGGCAGTTGTAAGAATCAAAACTAATAAAACTTTGACCGTCTATTAATTAAGTCAAAAAGATTGATGATGATTGATGATTTGCTTGTATTTTGATATTCAACCACAAAAAGCATTTTATGAAGTTTGAGGCTGCCGAGCGATGTTGAATACGACAGTGAAAGCTACTTAATAATTGGATTGCTAGAAGTTAAAGAATAACCGATGTGGCAATGACATTCCAGATTATTTTTATCGTAAAATGTTAAGTCGTCCTGTCATAGTTTAGTCTTCATTAATGACTGAGCATCAGGCTAAGACGCAAGCCTTGTCTCAAACAGTATATCACTCTCCTCATCTGTCACTATTAGCTTCAAATATTATCATGAAATCAATTATACAAGTAGGACAATGCTTTGTAAAGAACTAATTTAGAAGACCTAAAGTTATGCTTACCTGGCGCTATAAAGGCTGCTTCCAGAAGAAATTCCAGAATCTCTCCTCGTGTTGGGAACTCCAGTCTTTAGTTCTACTGTCACGTTGGTATTGCCTAACTCCGTTCGACCTGGTATTCCACCTAAAAAAATATAATTTATTGGTTCAGGCGTACTGAATGTGTTACAGCAGGTACGTAGTCAGCACTTCTACGAAATGCAACCCTGTCATGACATCAACGTTTAGCTAGTTTAAAGCTATTTAAAAACCATATTAACACAAGCTGATCTATTTAAAATGATCGGTACGACTGACATTACAATTAAATACACGCACGTTGTGCAACCTTCAGCTTTCTTATGAGTCCCATAGTGTTAATCAAAAAGGCATGAATTTAATTTAATGGCATATTTATTTAACGTTAGTGCAAAAAAATGAACGTAAGTTACCTCCTCCGATGTCTGGGCCGTGCCCCGGCGGCAGCAGGCGGCCCACGCCCAGCTTGTTGCTGCCGAAGCGCGGCGCGAGGTGCGCGCGCGGCTCGCCCATCGCCACCATGGCGCGCAGCATGAGCGGCAGCTGGCCCACCTCGCCCACTACCTCTTGCTCCACCTAGCGGCAGACATAAGTATTTAAGCCAAAAGAATTTAAGAGTTGATTAAATATTTTGCCGTCGCAACGAAAAAAGGCACAACTATAATTTTTCGTGAAATCGAGATATATATTTAGATATCGAGATACAGGTACATTGATAGGAATTTAATATTTTGTATTTACAAACCTCTCCATCTAATCTAAAGTAAGGGGCGCCATTTTCGTCACTAAATCCACCAAGACCAGAACCGCCATAGTCCAATTCTCCACCGCATTGAGCTGATAGCTGTAAAAAAACAATGCTAATTGATTTCTTAGGAGGCAAGGTTATTAATTTCAGGAAAAGTACTGCATTCCCTCTAATTTAGTATTAACATCTTCTTTTTTAATACAAATATGTTGTTCAACTCTTTGAGGTCTCTACCTCCAAGCCAACACTAAATCAATCAATCAAGATCAAGAGCGATCCTACTTAAAAAAAAACTTCATCATCATCATCATTTCAGCCATAGGTTCACTTTCACTGCTGAACATAGGCCTCCCCAATTGCAAAAAACTTAAAGCATATAAATAGTATCAGTAAACAGTTCTTACATAAAATCTCATCTTGTTCCAGCTCACCTGATGCGCGGGAGTGTGCAGAGCGAGCGGGAGGGGTGACGCAGGGCTCTCGCTCTTGACGGAGGCGGAGGAGGTGTGCGCGCGCGCGGCCGGCGCGCCGCCCTCCTCCGAGCGCGGCGACGAGCCCGCGCCGCCGCCGCCCGACTCCGCCGAGTCGTCGCCGCGGCTGCAGCCTGAGAATACCACTGTTTGTTACGTATCACGCTGCCAAAAGACAGTGACAACCTGGAGAGACCTGGAGAGTCACTGGAAAAATCAGGTAGTAGAGAAAAAGAAGCCAAAATTGGACAGACCAGATCCGCAAGACACTAGCATCCATGATCTACACTGCAACTAACTAAAGAAGCAGATGGCGGCCAATAGTCCGTGAAGGCATCGAGATATCCATCAAGGCAATTCGTAATTGCCGAACAGCATTAGTAGAACCGAGTAAAGAGGTTAGATATCAGCGAGCTGTGGAGAGATTTCTCTGAGAAATAAAAAAAAGAGGTAACCTGTCTGAAAAATAAAGTACCTAATCGATATAGCTTGAAGAATAAGCAAGCTGAGGTTTCAGTGGGCTGGTCAAATTTACCGTAAACCGACAACCGATGGGGCTTATTGGAATCCGCTATTTGGCACGCAGCGTAGGGCTTCCTCCGAAAAAGTGAAGCAAATACATAAGTTGATAAAAATACATACCTTTGTGTTTTTTACTAGCGTAGAACTCTGCGCCATGGACAGTCTTCACATGCTTCCGAAGGGATGAGGGGTCAGTGTACCTCTTAGTGCAACCTGGTGCTTTACACACGTAGGGTTTCTGAAACAGCAATTATGATTGATTATTGGAAAAAAAAATGTGTCGTGTCTCATGGCTCCTCATTCTGTTGTATTATTGCAGTCATGATTGACTCTTAGAAACACTACAGCATTGTAAGAATTTGATAGCAGAACCACAATTAAAATTACTTTTAATAGATTTTTTTTGCAAGTATCTTGTTACCTCATTGCTATGCGTCCGATTCTGATGTTTAGCTCGATCACTCGCATTGGAGAAGGCTTTGGCGCATCCAGGGTATTCACAGGTGTATGGCTTCTCCCCCGTATGACTCCGCAAATGGGTCTTCAAGTTCTCTAGTCGGGAGTAGGCTTTACAACAACCTTCAAACTGAAAGAGAAGAAAACATTTCACTTTTTGTGACTGACATAAATGCATTTTCACGTTAATTGAAGAAAATAATGCCATCTTCTCAAACTTTAATCTAGAGGATATCATCATCATTATTTCAGCCATAGACGTCCTATCGTCATTGCCAAACATAGGCCACCCCGAGTGACTTCCAAATAGGCCGGTTAGAAGTGGCCTGAATCTAGCGGCTTCCTGCGACCTAAACCAGGTCGTCTGTCTGCCTTGTGCGTAGACATCTGAGGACGACGAATTTATAGTAAAGAAGGAAGTCGGCATAGTTTCCTATGTCGATACTCCATCAATGGTAGTGAAACAAACGCAGAAAGAAAGATGGACCAAAATGAAGAAATATACTCACTGTACACTTATGAGGTTTCTCTCCTGTATGCCTTCTCATATGCACCACCAGCATGTACTGAGCCTTGAACGGTTTTTCATCTCTAGAGCAACCGACCCACCGGCAGACGAAAGCTTTCTTGCTGGCATGGATGTGATCCGTGTTGATATGCTTTACTAGGTCGTCTTGAGTGGGAAACTCGAGTTTACAGTCCACCTGGAAGATTAAATAATAATTTCACGTCTCTCTAAGTAAAGAAATCAGGCCCTAGGTGTCGAAGGCACCCTGTGTATTTCATGTTTACGGCATGTAGGGGTACTGCCTTAAAGATATGAGGGGCTTGCTTGCCAGCGCAGACCAAAAGTAGAACAACGATGACAGGATCTCTAGTGGTTAAGGCTTTGGTCATTTCAGCCAAAGTATGTAACCTAAAGTGTAACCTACTCTCATTAAAAGGCTCTTGGGCCTGTCTTTACGAGGGCGCCCATAAGGACCTGCAAGGCTGCAGGTGATTCGACATTGCCATTCTGAATATGTATCTTGTTTCTGAAGATTTTACCTTAGTTATTGCAACGCCTGTAACTTGCGTCACATATGCTTACTGCTTCTTTAATTGCAAATTTTTATAAAAATACTTTTTTTATTTTTTTATCAAATTCAAATTTTTTTATATAATAAAAAGACACTTAATTAAATAACAAGAAAAAAACAGTACCTGAAAGGTACTTACCCAATGGCAGTTGGTTTCAATGAAATCTCCAGGCTCATCCTTCGAGTCTAAGCCGTCGTGGACAGTGCTCTCTGCAGCAGCTGATAGTGGTTTGTTGCTGTGCATGTTGTCCCGTTGGGACATTAGGCTTTGGGGGGATTTGCGTTGTGTTATCATTGATGCACTGAAATAGAGAACAAGGTGGTTAATACAATTAGACCACAAATGATGTCACCGCATCATATGCATCAGAGTGCCTGTTAAACTAGTGGGCACTAGTACACCTCCTCTGTTACACCCGAAATCGGAAACTATTAGCAACCAGTGGTGACAGAGTTACTGGCTTAGTTGTTTGTGTCTATCTCGTAGCTTTGGCACGGACCTAATAATAAAGAGCCCTAGAGAAGAAAGGTATACTCTAGGGCTAGGCAACCTTTATCTATGTATGTATATATTTTTTTGCTTTTGAATTTTTATTTGATTTGGACAGATCAATCTGGTTACATTTTGACCAATCTGTGTAAGATTAGGTTAAAAACTCATAATTTAAAAAAAAAGTTGCTGTACCTATCAGCTTCCATAATGCTGGTGACTTCGGGCTGTTGGGGTGGCTGCTGCAAGTGATGAGGTGGAGTGCCATCCAGCCCTAGGCTTGGTCTGACGTCCACTTGCGCTCCGATCAGCAGTTGCGTCGGTGATGAGATGTGAGATCTGATGACGTTACAAATATATTTATAAATCGTTGTTTTAAATTAAATTAATGTTAGAGTAGCACAAGAATATATTAGGACTTTGCTAAGTAAGTAGCAGTAGTATTTGCTAAGTAAGTAAGTAGCAATTTTATGAAACATTAGAGCATCATCTTCTTTTTTCCATGTCGACGGTCTGTACAAGTTTTTACCTCGCCACACGAATTGCACTAATGATGGCGCGTAATAGGTCTTCGCGTGTGCAGCTGCCCACAGAGAGCATGGGAAAAGGTACCCCATGGTTTGGAAGAAAGCACCGTAACGACACTTGCCATGTATGCCATCAGTGTAGCCCCATTGTCGTCTGTTGATTAATCGGTTTTGAAAATGTCTCTTTTTCTCACCTATGAATACCAGCAACCAAATGCGCATGAGCGGCATGATGAGCCGCTGCTGCTGCTGCCTGCTGGTGCGCGGGATCCATGAGAACCCCACCAGCGAGCACCCCGCTGCCCCCCACCACGCCGCCCCGCGCCAGTAGCTGCTGCGCAAGAGACGCGTGCGAGAGGGATAGAGCGGGAGATATCGCTCCTGAAAGAGAAGTTGTTCAGATTATAGCAAGTTATTGGATGTAATAGTAGTAAATGGACTCGAAGCGAGCAATTTTAAAATAATCCCAATTTCCATAATTTTCATTTGGAATTTTTAACCGCTTCTGAATTCTATTAAACTATCCTCTACGGCTGCCGGAAGGTTGTCCAAAAGAGATCGATAATATCGCCTCAATTATACAAAAATATTTTTCGATAAAATGATTTTTCGAACTTTATTTGTCTATCTATCCGTCTACTTGTTGAGAGTTGTCTTTGTAACTGTGTAATCGTATGCGCAATGCTTAAACCCCTACTACATGCCCTGTCCTGTAGCAAATTTGTAGCCTAATGGTAAACACACACAAATAGTTTTTCCATACTATTTGTTTGCAGCCATGCGGCCGATTTTAAGCTGATATATGTAGCGAGATACAAAAAATTCAAAATTTGACAGCAAGTGTGCATTAACCTTAAGACACCACTATCGTGCAGTTAACAGACGCACCAGTAGACACATCCCTAATTTGTTCGTCTTTGAATTTGTCTTACCAGCGCTAAGATGTCCATAGCTGCCAGTGGACCCAGCAGACGGAGCCCTCACTGCCAGACTGGCAGGTGAGGCCCTGATGACAGCCGCCAGGTCTAATGACTCCGCGGAATACGGACTCCAAGACACCGCCCTCTTGCGGTTGGCGGACGCACCAATCGCGCCACCTGAGAGCCGGAGGCGGGTGGGGGAGGCTATTCTAGATCCTGGAAAAAAAAGGATTATATTATTTTTTTTAGAGGGGGATTATTAAATGTATAGTAAGTACAGTCATCTTTATCAACCAACGACTACCACAAAATCACAAATGTTGTTCAAACGATTTTGAACTATAAAATTAACGTGTAGAGTTCAATATCAAAGAATAAATCTTGAGGTTTTGAGTTAGGTTTATAAATTGTTGAATGTACCTTTACGATTCTTTTACTAATACTATAAACTAGCGTCCTGCTCTGGTGTGATCCGGGTGCAATTAAATTTTCACGCAACTTGGTCAGTTCAGAAATATTGTCTAATTAAGTATATCCCTTATTTTATTATATTTCTTTTTAGCTTGATTGCGAAGCCAGTGCAGACAAAGTTGCGCATATAAGCTAGTGATTTCAAAAATAAATTTAGATTATACCAGGAAATTCGTCAAATCTGCAGCATGGAATAGACTTATTCTAAATAGTATGACATCCGTGTACAATGTACATAGGTACTTGTATTTTATTTATCTTCTTTCAGTTAGTCACAACAAGTGCATAACTGTTAGTTAAGTTGAAGCTTGGAAAGTATAAAATAAACACTTAATTTGCTTAGTCTATTTAACAAACACTTTGCAACGAGTAATGTTACATTGTGCAAGATTTTTATCTTTTGGGGATAGTCCTCAAATAGTTTATGTAGTATGTAGTGAATAGTATTTTTCATTTTTTTTCATTTGAGCATTAAGGTCGGTACTACTGACCGGCGGTACCGGGCGTAATGCAATGTGTTAGAAAGCGAGTATTAATGCAGTCAGTAGGGGGGAAAAAGCGAGCAAAATCTTGTTGCTCGCTTTGTTACCTAATACATTGCACCGCGTAACGGACTTCATAAAAATGATTCAATAAAAAAAAGAAGGTAAGTATAAATCTGCTTAGTTGCTGTTGGCAGGAACTATGATACTGTTTATCGACGTGATGACATGGAGCACATACCCTATTATTAAATTTTATTTTTACGCGGTCAATACAAGCTTGAAGAAATTTGATATGTTGTGGTAAAATAAAAATACATACAAACAGTACGTAGATAGACTCCACCTACCTTCTAAACTAAGTTGGAAGTCTTGGCTAGCAAGCGTGCTTCCAGCATGAAGCTCCGGGTGCAAACTCCTGGCTGCACTCAAGTACTCTAACCCTGAAACAAAGGGAATATTGTCATTTGTCACTTTAAAAACAACACAACATTATTATGTAAATGTGATTTCGTAATGAGCAGCATTCTTTGTTAAGAGACATACCAAAATGTCAGGTAACAACATCACAATATTATTATGCAGATGAATATAACATCTTCTAATATTAAGTATTCCAAAACAATTCTTCGTAAAAAGAAATACTCGATGATGGAATATAACTTGTAATGTTTTATATGCCAAAAATAATTTTAATAAACTAAAAAGCTATGAATGTTAAGAAGACACAAACTTTTATTACATTCTTTAACTTTTAAAACACAATTTAAAATCTTTACCAAGTGTCATAATAAAATAAACGCATCTAATTTAAATACTTGCATTAAACACACGAGAAAACAAACAACAAAGTTTTCCTTCCACCAATCATGACAGAATAGGCGTGGTTTACATAGTAATGTCCTTTTAGAGGACACAAATTAAGACGTGTGGTTACCCTAGCGCAATAACTGCAGATTGAGACGTCACTAAGTTGGACAACTGGAAAATAAAGTGTCCACTTAACGCCAACACAGATAAATAATAGCCACAGATGTCTTTTACGAGCTAATTCTCGAGAACGGATTGTTAAAACTAAATTTAGACTGTCCTAGTGAACAGTATTGCTTGCAAAGACACCCTCTCGATGACAATGTGGCAGTTGCGGATAAGGTTTGCCATTAAACATTTTTAATCTTTTTGTTGAAGAAGAATTCACAAAATTCCAGGACGATTAAACTTGATAGTATGAGAAATAAATTAGGTGTCTAGTCGCCACCCGCATATTCTTTATGTATAATTGATGTGTGGTTTAGACTGTGAGATAGGTTGTTAGTGATTTTTGAAATCGTAAATTGTGTTTGAAATAACCTGTCATCGATATATAGCTTCACTAAAATTTATTTGTATTCTGGCTTGTTTTTCCCGAACCACATTAAACAACATTTAGAAGCACTTAAAAAGAAATAAACAAGAATATTTTCATACAATAGCATCGCCCGTCGCGGGATCAAATCATAAAACCTTAACGAATTCCATCAGAAACTTCACCTTACCTTATAGTTTTAGGCTATTAATCATCTTAATCAAGCTCGCTCCCCATCGCTGGGCGTCATTTCAGCCACATATTTCCTAAATAATCACATATAATACGCTTGAAAACAAACACTCTCGGTTCGAACCGAAAAAAGACAAAACGTTTTGATTTGTTGATCACGCTCCTTGCCCAGCCGAGGCGGTCATTTCGACCAAAATAATAGGCTGATGTTAAAGGCGTGAGCGATCGCCAATTTGCCGAATAACTAACTGAAAAAGAAAAATTCAACCGCTTCCTACGGAAAATAACGTATGTGGTCCGTTTTTGACGCACCGCGCTGCAGTCCGAACCAAATTTTTATGTCTTCATCCATTGTGAGAACCGTCTCCAATGTTGCTGTCCGGAAAAAAAAGAAAATACCTATCGTCGATCGGAGTTATGCCCAATAAGTTGGCCCGTTTCGAATTCCATCAGACCGCAATGGTCACCCTAACGATATTTCTGTCGCAAAAACCTCACCCGAAAACTGTCTTTATATTCTTTTTTCGAATAGTTGAATATCGAGCGGTCGGCGCGTTCGATTGGGTCGGTTTTTGCTCGTTACGCTTTTATTAGGCGATTTGGAATTGATGTTTTAATTTTTATCAGAACCGATTGGGCGTTAAATTAGTATCGAGGAGTCTAGTGGTTTCGTGGTCACGTTTGGAGTTAAAATATGAATGTCAATGGCTTTGTTGGGCGGCGTCTTTGCAGCGCTCGCAGTGACTTTGTAGCGGCGTATACTAATGAGACGCGAGTAAATTATGTGTTTGGTTGTTATTCGAATGTGCGGCGAGATGAAGGCATTACGACGTGAATTTGTAATGGTGTAGGTTTTTTTAGGGTACCTCTTTTTTAAATATTCACTAAAGGTGTTTTTAAATATAAAATTTTTATTTTTTTTATTTTAATAGTAACTCGCTTTAGTGTCTCGACGTTAAAGATAACATAATCACAAAACGTGCGAATAAGAACAGTATCAGATTTATCTGTCTGTTTAATAATGAGCTGCTCCGGTGAACACCCGAAGTGATACAGCGTTAAAAGACGAAAAAAGGCTGGTTCATTAAACCATCAAATGTCATAAAACGATTAGTACGAACATGAGTTGGGATACTGCAAAAAACCGTCGGCATTTTCTAACGAGGTTTTTATGCTTTAATCAAAGGTTGTATCGGGCAGGTAGTTGGTGCTATGTATATCTCCATAGATTGAGACAACTTCTAAGAAATTACGGATAAATTATAAAACATTCACCCTTTAATTATAGAGTGAGATAAAATCACGCTTGAGTGGTTAATATGTGTCCTAAGGCTACGCATACAGTGTAGGAGGTTTTAATTACATACTTAGTACTTAAGCGTTCTTTCATATTTAAAACAGTTTTACGCTCATTTAGTCCTCTATATCTGTGAAAAATTAGGAAATATGGATGCCTTAGTCACTATAATATAACAAGAGTAATAAAATAATGATAGATTTTGCATTCTAATAGACAATATTCATAAAATAATTGGCTCAGGCTTCTGAACTTGATCATAAATTGCGTTATTTAAGTCATAAAGTTATATTCAGGAAACATAAACTATTAAAATGTGTTAATCTATGATATAGAGTCTCAAAAAGTTATAATGTGGCGCACACATCGTTTTAACAACGTAAAATTATAACCTTAACAGCATAATTATAGCTTGAAGGATCTAGTTAGTGCATTCTCGCTCACTCTTTATAAATGAGGTATCCCCGTCTCTTTCATGCCTTTTTATTTTGCGAAGATTTTGATGATTTATTCATAAACGTTGGGTGTTCGTTTATTTTTGTTTGTTTTCGGGTCTCGGTGTTCTGGGAAGCGGCTCGGAACTGTGATTTGAGGCACTACTGGGCACTAAATTGACAGATTAATAAAAACTCAAGGAGGTGGTGATTCAATTTATCGGTAAATGAGGATCCTTTGATGCATGGAACGTAGTATTTAATTGGGAAGCATATTTTTGTTGAACTTTAAAATTTAAATGGTATAATAAAAGGATTTTTTTTGGGTTTCTTAAATATAAGTAGTAGTTTGGGATTCGAATCAACGTTTAAAAACGTCTAACCAAGTAGGCTACGTCTGTTAAAGAAAAACTTTGTGGTAATATTTTAGTTCAAGATTATAAGCTTTAGGTAATTATTGTATATCAATCAATTTTAATAGTGATATATAAAAAATCTGATCTTTTATTCGGTCATGCGGCCAAGTAATTAAATAAATGATTTCGACAATCACACCATCTATTAGCTAGCCCCAAATTAAGCATAGCGTGTACTTTGGCGACTAAATAACGGATAAACATACAAAAATACTTTTATAAACCTCCATGACTTAGGTACAAATGACTGCTCATAACACAAACATTTGTCCTTTGCGGGATTCGAACCCGCAACTCGGCATTGTAGCCTGGAGCGAAACTACACCAGATGGCCTGTAGTGCTGAGATAAGAGTTCAGTTAAGAATAAAAATTATAAATAAATATAAATAAATATTGGACAACATCACATACATTGCTCTGATCCTATGATAAGTAGCTGAAGCACTTGTGTTACAGAAATTAGAAACAACGACGGTACCACAACAACCAGACCCGAGACAATACAGAAAAGTTATTTTTCTACATTGACCCGACCGGGAATCGAACCCGGGACCTCAGAGATAGCGACACCAAGTCCGGTATGCTCGCCTCTCGGCTACGGAGGTCGTCGGTTATGCCTTGACATTATATCTTATTTGCCAGCGCTATGGACTATGTGCTATGTGGATACACTTAGGACCATGCTCTATAAAGTCAATGGCTTTTCAACCGACTTCAAAAAAGGAGGAGGTTCTCTTTTTTTTTTTTTTTTTTTTTTTTTTTTTTTTTTTTTTATGTATGTTCAGCGATCATTCGTTACTGCGTTGACCGATTTCGATAATTATTTTTTTGTTTGAAAGGTAATACTTTCAGAATGGTCCCATATAAATTTGGTTAAATTCTGATAATGGGATCTATAAGAAAATCATCAAACATTGCATAAACTCCGTACCACGTCAACTGATTTTAGTATCTATCTTACCTATATCTCTGCCAAATGTAGACCGATTTTGATGATTCTTTTTTTAATGAATAGCTTATACTTCAAAGATACTATAATAAAATTTTTTGGAAAAAATTTCACCCCTAAGGGTGGAAAAATAGGAAATGAAATCGGTGTTCAGCAGTTAAATTATGTTTGCACTCGTAAGATTTGTTTTGATTAGGATTTATCACTAAAATGGATGAAATAAGTTAATTTTATAAAAAAAATAAAAACCGACTTCAAAAAACTAAAACGCTAAAAATAATCTTAACACTTAAGTACCTAATCAGTTACTTTTGGAGTCGGTGCCAGTCATTGAGAGACCAATGTTTTCGTTTGCACCGACTCCAAAAGTAACTGATTAGGTACTTAAGTGTTAAGATTATTTTTAGCGTTTTAGTTTTTTGAAGTCGGTTTTTATTTTTTTAATAAAATTAATTAATACCGCCGTTCCGCTAAGTTGTCGCTGAAACGTCGTTGTCAGAAAACAATAAACTTGTTTTTGCTTTAAGTGAGGACACACTCATTAAGTTGCCAACGCATCCAAAACGGTTCAGCCCGGTTGGCACCTAGTAATTAGGAAGATCGTAAATCGTTATCTAGCGAAGTGTTCAGTTATCACTTAATTAAGGAATAGTTATAATTTTACGCCATGCTTCTGGTTTGTATTTTTTTTTGTAATTAGGCATTTTAGGAGGGTCTTATTTTTTATTGTTTCGAAGTTACTACTCTATTTACGTAAGAGTTAATTTTATCACCTCTAGTAGTCGGTTACCGTAGATTAGTTTATTTAACGGACTCTCAGCGGTACTACTATAACCTACTCTCAAAGTAATCGATCGGATACGAGACAGACACTTACAATCATTAGTTTTTGTACGGTGTACATATTAGATTACGCCCAAATCACAGTTTAGCATTTTGTACAATCCATTTTTCCATTCAATAAGTCAGTGCACACATCGCATTCAAACCAATCACACGTCATTCTTAGCATTAACAAAGTTCTGTGTTGACGCTAATTAACAATAAACTCTACATAAACTTAATCTTCGGTATTTCATTTAGCAAATCTTCAGGCTTACACTGTAAAGTTTTATAATATAGTATACGTATAGATTATTTTCCAAAAAATATATATCAACAATCACATTATCATCATCACTAGATCATCGTTCACTGCTCAACATCAAATACCTATACTCATTAGGATGGAACATTAAAGTTTTTTAAAGATACTATTTAAAAAAGTAAAGGGGGGAATTAACGGCCAAGTTCAGTACAAAAATAGTAATTAACGTTGGAAGCAAAACCAACAGTTTCCGCTTGTTATACCACGTTTTTAATAGCCCTAATAATAGACTATGTTTATTTATATGTTTATCCGTTTATGGGTTCTGTAATTAATATATCACCCATCTCAGATTTATTACTTCAGTGCAGATGAAATATTGAAACAGATAGTTTCTTTGATTGTGGTTTTAGAAATTGTGGTGATTCAGAAATTATAGTTATGAGATCAAAAACGAAATGTAAGCGCTATAACAAAAATAACAACAAATCTTAAAGTTCTAAAATAGTCGAAAATATCTTAAAAAGTAAATTGACTTGAATATTTTAAAAAATGCTGTACTACATAAAAATGCTTAAAAATTTGGAAGAAATAATGAATATGATGCTCATTTGTGGATCTTTTATAATCGTCATCATCATATATGGCTCTGAAATCCTCTTCTGAACATGCTACACCAAGCGGCTCTGGGCCGATTGCATCGGCAAACAGCCTTTGATTTTTTTCATAAAGGCTTACAGAAGTATGTTCGGTTTTCATATGTTGCCTTGTTAATTTTATAAACACTAATAGATTAATTATTGTTTTGCCACTGATATAAGAAGTTATGTGTGATCTCATGCACATATTGAGGTTTATTTGAAAAACACATTTTGAAAAGAATTCGCAAACGCACAAAAAACACGTGTTAACTTGTTAATTAACTTTCCTGGAAGGCGGTACCGGGATTGACTCCCCATCACATGATTTATGCTTTCCGTGCCGTGTTCCGTTGACATCGCCAGTTTTAATTAGGTGTACAAAATGATGTGTGTATATTCCGGGAGAAATAATTATGACGCGACTTGGCAAGAACACTACTGAGTTGCCAAAACTATTATAATAGATATTTCGCTTCAATATAATGAAATTATATAAATATTTGTAATCAACAGTCACACAAAGTAAAATACACTTGAAATGGTTCATCAACCAATTAATTTAGGTTGCCATTATGCTTAAAAGATTAATCTACGACTCAACCAGAACGTCAGGCACTATAAGGTTAATTTACAGCAAATGGTTATTTAAAAACATTTTATATTAAATTCACACACTGAATGGTAAAGTTCAGCGTGATGTATGTTACCGGTACCACCGTTTGGGACTACATATCGGCTGGTGATGAGAAGAAACGGCGCAACAAACTCAGTTACCTTTTTCAGTCTATTTTACAGGAAATACAGTTACAAGACATGTAGAAAGTGCGAGCTAAGCAAGTCCATGCACTCTTGTCGTTTAAATAATCGTCTATTTTAACAGGGACTTTTAAAATGTTAGTGTCAGTAAATGAAAAAATAAAGACAACTAAGAAGAATGGTCAAAAAGTAATATTTAAATGAATCAGATAAATTGTCGTAACTTATTCTAGTTTTGACTAAATATAAAACATAGGCGAAATTAATGGCTTAATCAATACTCTTTTGCTTTAAAACGCCATGCAATCAATAAAATAAAGAAACTAATCTTAATAAAAATCCAAGAATTAATAAATTTGGCGTATTTTAAAATATTTATAGCTTTTACTCGACAACTAATTGGATAAAGATGTATAAATAATTTTACGAGCTTGGATCACATCTTTAAATTAATATGAATATCGATATGATCACCACGGAGTAAATCGATTATCTCACACAATAGTGGTTTAAAAACATGTTTGAGAAGTGCTAGACATTTAAGGGATAGTTAGTTAATTATCTTAGTGCATACAAGTTGATGTACACATCATACTAGGGTAACGTAATGAATGCTAGCGCTATTAGTTATTCTGTTGTAATGAAAACTATTTATTATAAATTGAAAGTGCTAGCGTTATCCTACCATACTCTTTCAGAACTCTACAGCACTTAGCTCTTAATTTAATTAATACAATTTGACCTTTGCATGCTGTGTTAGCGAAATATGCTTGGATATTTAAAATTTTACAACTTATGTACCGTATTTCTTCTTCTACTACTTCTACCTTTCTTCTGAATGAATAAATGAATTTGAATTAGTTAGTTAATTATTAAAAACAATAGTTTTTTATATATACTATAGGCTATTACGCTTAGGTATACTACTTTTTACCTAACGTTTTGAGCGGGTCGTACCAAACATAGTAACAGGCTGCTAACCTAACCTACTCTAAAGTCGTTTAGATTCATCTAAATCTACCGACTACCCTAATTAGTTTAATATTTTGAATAATATGCATTCAGATAGATCAGATAATTGAAATCATCACACGATAGGTGCCTAGTGCCTATGAACTGCTATCGGCGAATAGGTTGAAGACCCTAGAAAAGATGGTGCGACGATTAGTTAGCCGGACGAGCCTTTAAATTGTGGGATCATAAAGTTTAATAAAATAAACAAGTCAAAAAGATCATCATCATAGAAATCTCTGAAACTGCAATAGTGAACCGTAAATTAGAAAACTTCAGCAGTGAACAAATAACAAACTTAAATTGTATTCACCAAAATTGTAAGTTACTTATTCTAATTTAAGGAACGCTTTTAAACACAATGGTCGTGAAAGCATTACGTTTGCTAAGCGTGAACTTAAAAATTTAGTTCAAAGTTTTCTGGGAACACTTATGTAAGTGTGGCGTGGGTGGGGCGAATGGCGCAAGTTGTAGAATGTAGAGACAGCGATTTTTGCTTGTTTGGTTCATACATATTTTAAGTGAAGAAATTAATAAATTATATTGTTATTTATTTTATTTTAATCTAAATAATAATACTAATACAGAGCTTACACATGAATTTATTCTACATCTTTAAAATGTATAATAAATGCTGTTTAGGCAAGCGCAGCGTGGGGCGCCCTCTAACAAGGTGGAGCGACGATATACGCAAAGTTGCTGGCAGTGGATGGAAAAGAATAGCCGAAGATCGGGCTCAGTGGCGTGCATTTGGAGATGCCTATGTCCAGCAGTGGACTGACGTGGGCTGTTTATGATGATAATAATGCACACTTACACTACATATACGTATTTGAAAAATGTTAAACTGCCTCAGGTGGGACGGAAACTCGCGTCTCTTTGCTGTCCAGGCAACTGTCTTTTAGGAGACAGATTAACTGACCGGCGTTTAAAATCTTTTATCATGTTTATAGCTTACAACAGCTATTTATATCTATGTTTATCATAAAGTAAAATAATTAATGATTGACTGATAATATGCATCGAACTCATCTTACTTCTGAAGCAATGCCAAGTTTTTTTACGTTTATGCAATCGAAAGGGTGCATCTTTTGGACTTTAATACGTATATATGGATCACAAGCGTCCTAAGAGAATCAAGTATGCAAGTTACTTTATTTCTTTAGTTCTTTCATACGGCTCATTATCTCAAATCAATTGTCACCCTTTTTAGTGTACAAATGAAAACAAAATTCGAGCCTCAAGTTGAATAATATGACGACCGTCTGGTGGTGGTTCGCATTCCGGACTGCAAAGCCTGGCGGTTGCAGCTTTGCGGCAATGTGTGATGAGCAAGAGCATTTGTACCTAAGTCATGGTTGTTTATAATAAACGTATTTAAGTATGTTTATTCGATATGTAGTTGCCATAGAACAAGCTTAGCTTAGTTTTGGGCTAGCTAATTAGTGTGATTGTGAAAACAATTTAATTATTATATATAGTAAACGGCTTTACAGAAATTATTTTACTTGCAGAAAAGTTTTATGTATAAAGTCAAATTTATAATATATAAATGGTCCAGCGATAGTAAAAATCCCGCTTCAATTTATCATTTAGGCCACTCTTGATGCCTACACCAACGGAACCATTCCAAAGATGTCTCAATCCACGGACCGGATCAATCAGCGCGGGCGGGTTTTTTCATCGATCTCCGAGGAACAGGTTTACGATCCAACAAATTGATCGAGATTATCGACCAATACCCCTTTAGATTCGCCAACGGGCATTGATGCTTGTAGTTTGGATCATTTTAGACTTTTAATTATGTTGTTTAAGCGTTTCCTAAATGATTTGTAGTTGTAAAAGCCATTAAAGCATTGTTTTATTGATGTTCAATAATATACCTCTAATGTATAACGATTCTACTAGAGACTTAATTAGTAAAAATCACTTTAAAGTAATTTAAATTTTTTATAAACTTCAGAACTTGAAAGAAAGATAAATTTCATTACAATATTATAAATATTTATTTGTAGAATTTAAAAAATACAAACTGTCTCTGAGAAACATCTTTAAAGAAGAAAGAAACCGATTTCATAATAACGAAAACAATTACCTAAAGGATGATGTAACTAATAGTAAATAATGACATGACAATAACAATCAATTACTTACCAAAAAGATTAATGAAGACCAAATATCGTTAAGCAAACCGCTTTAAATATCATCGCATTAAAAGATAATGCACAAGAATTGAAATCCATAAATATAAATAGCTTATTCACTTAAGCACACAAAAGGTATATGAAGAAATTATCGCTATCAGCGAGGATGTCCGAGATATTTATTAAAATGTATCGAATGTTTCAAACGCAGCGGGTAATTCTATCTTAGGGCCTTGAATATGGTCATTATCAATCATTGGATGAAACAAGTTACCAACCATCCCGTGGAGGTTCTCAGCGGCTTTTGAAAGAAGCCAGTGATAAATAGATTACAAATTATAATTTATATTCATGAGATCTACTGTTAATGTCAATAACTTCATCACTTCGATCAGTTTTACGCTTAGAAGTGGACGTAGATTTAGTAATTGGCGGTAAAATTTATTTTTCTGTACTGTTATACGGTTTTAAATGATGAAAGTTTGTATACAAATATACTGTTCAATTACCAATGACTTAAAAAAAAACTGCAAAACTTTTATGCGAACTAAAAATATAAAAAGTATTTTCTTTATTGCTCTGTGAAACATTGTAAGCACCAGCCACAGGCAATATTCATGTTACAATTTGGTCACAGTGTTATCTCTCAGAACGATCAGTGTTAAAACTAACTCTATCAATAAAATCTGCATCGCTCTTATTGGTATACATGATCAAATAATTACAAACACGGCCAAAGCCAATAGGTGTCACGTTCCTAATAGCGTTTCGAAAAAAAATTCGAACCAAACATAAAGCCATTCAATTAAAGGGTCCGTGATCAAAATTAAGCCTTCTTCGTTTAAAATGCATTAATCCGGTCACTTGTCATGCGTGAGCGCATCGCTTCGTCTCTTTCTAAAACCCGTTCCGTGTATCCCGACCCGAGTCCTCGTTGACAAAGATTAAAGTCCAGGACAGTGTGACAAAGGTGGTTGAAAATATAAATGGGAATGTCAGTTTCTTTAGTGACGTTTTGTAAATTGGTCTTGTGTGCAAAAAAATACTCGGATTACAACGAAAAGTGATGGGGTTATGTATGGGATAAATCATCATTGCGGATATCGATGAGAAAACCGAACAGTAAAGAATGAATGTGTTTTTATTTTCATAATTTCAATTATTGCAACAATAATTCGGGTATTATCTCACCATCAATATACCTTCGTTTAGGATCACAGTTATTCTATAATTTATTCAACTGAATTAAAATAATTCATCAAAAATGATAGCTACTTGGTTTCTAATTTAAGTGTAATTTAATTTACCATGAGCTACTTTCAGAACTTACACAATAAAAACGTTAATTTAGTATCTAATATCGAACTGAATCCAACTTGTTGGATTCAATGTAAAAAAGTTTAATGTATTCTCCAAATCTATTCTAGCATCTCCAATTCTTTGACGACTGTTATCGTTCTCCGTTTCACAATCGAAGCGCTTGCGTCTTTTTACTTTTTTGTTTGGGAGTAACATGAACTCTCAATCTCTCGCGCACAGTTTTTACGCTCGGTTAAACGAGAGTTGGTTCTTAATTTACGATTATCGAACGATGAAGACATATACACGGACCCATATAATATGTATATCTTCCATTATAATTTTTCGGTACATCGACTTTTACGATTGCATCTCTTAAAACTTTTATATTCTCACCCTTGAAACTTTAACAACCTTCAAATTGCAATGCCCTAAGCCCAGACTGAAATTCAATATTAATACTCTCATTAACTTTGATATAAAATATTTTAAATTAACATGATCGTGATTGGCAGCTGTATCATTAGCGGGTTTATTAAAATGTTTCTTAAGATTCCTTAGTAAAAAAAACTTGGGACAGGTAAATATGGTGATTAACATTTTCGGAGAGAGGAAAACCTCGTAAAGGAGGCTCCATGCAAACAACTTTATTTAAAAGGAATACGCAATACATTTCATTTGCATTTTGCACATGTGATTTTAATTCCCGCTATCCTTGAGTGATCTCGTCTTATTTTCATTGCACAATCTGTTTTTCGATAATGTAGTAAATGTCACACGTATCCTGTTGGCTTACATTTTCTATACCAATACGAGGGCAACAAATTGAGTGAAAAAGCGTCCCAATGAACCTTTAAATTGTCCTCTGTATATGTCCCGGGAATAAACTCAGCGTTTACATCATCATTTACGGTGCTATCTGATACACAAGATCGTTCAACTTTAGGTCTTGTGCGTTCACTGAGAAAGTGCAATTTACATTGTTTACATTCAGCACTATGTTTCTTTTTACATTTAGCTTGTTTCGCTAAAAGTAGTGTATCGAGACCTCTTACTTCTGAAACAACAACTCTGTTACTGCATCTGTAAAGATTATTGTCGCCTGGATCTTATGCGTTTTTTCTCGTTTCTGTATCTTTAACTCTATCAGTACTAGTTAGGGTTCGTTTTTGTGCATCGTTGCTACTTGAATGAGTAGTTATTTGTTTTAAAGAGGCTTTATCGCCGCACGTAGGCTCGATTTGAATAAAAATACAATTTATATGTGTCGGAGAGCTCGGTTAGGCAGTGTAGGGTTACAGAGCCGGTTGGACCAGTCAGCTCCCAATTTGCTAGCACATTTCTGAGTAAGTTATTAAATTTCGGCTTGTCACTTTGCTTGCGAAATTTCGCAGCGCAAATGGCGCAGCTGGCTGTTGGTGGAGCGCACTCAGGCGCATCTAGTCCTTTTTTTACTCCAGTTAATGACTTCAAGGAAATTGCTCATTTCGAATATGATATTTTTATAATCAACAACTTTATATTCGGTAGCTATAGATTTACATAATAAACCTTCATCAATATTGATACTTTGACTAATTGATTGGAACCTGGGTAAATGTTTCAAGACTAGTTGTTAAATGTATTATTTATGCAGATAAGTAGTGATAATATCATCAAGGTAAAGCTGGTTTGCAATGAATGGTCGCTGTTTTGGTAATCATTTTTGAAATTGAGTGTCTTTAATAGGAAAATAATAAGGCTAACTGATCAGCCTTAGTGGTTCTTTAAAATAATATCAATAAAGATTGCAAATTAAAGTGAAATTTAATAATTATTGTATTATTTAATAGCTTTTACTTGAGCCTTAAATTACGGAAATTATGTAGACAATTATATACTTCATCAACATCTCCTTTTCTTATTGCTATATTTAAAAATCATTTGGTAACTTAATCTCAAATGTACCGAAATTATCAAATTACATTTTCATCTCTACAAAACTTTGTATTTGCGAACTTATTAATATGGGTGTTGTAATCTGCTATAAATAGGTCGGTAGGTAGAAGGGTAGGTAGCGACAGTGCATCCGGTGACCTGTGCAGTAGACGAAATTCGATAGCAGACGACTTCCAGCGAAACGCTCGTGATGGCTTTATGCGATATGTAAACAGCATCACAAAATTTAGATTCGTGTTTACTGATAGCATTTTTTATGGTAACAAGTCGGATGTAGATTAAATGTTTACTTTGTGTCCTATGAGCATTCAAATTAATGAAATATTTTAATTTCCAAATACACATTATTGTGGCCTGCAAAAACCAAAAAAGTTTAACAGAAAAACATGTTTTTAAAAACTATAATGTGGTCAAGTTTTTTATCGTGAGTTTTAACAAACTAATTATTACACGAAACTAATTACGCGTCAACTGTCGTACGAAAAGTAAATTACCGATCGAAATGTGTTGTAAAGTATAAATAAAACATGTTTTGACAACATGAAACTTATATTTCAAGTGACTGTGTCATAGAAAGGAACACTGTATATTTTTACAAAGTAGATTATATAAAACAGCCAGTATCACAACAAAATGTCTGTGAACAAATAAAAAAATATTGCGGTTTTACAATGAAGTCATCAACGCTGTTCGATTCTTGAATAAATTTAAGTATCTGGAGCAAATTAATTACACCGCTTAAATAAACTTCATACTGATTACGTTTTTTGCCGAACCACCACATTATTTTGTAATTAAGAAAGTATTGTACCTTATTATATGTATAACTTTAAACAAATTTGTTAAAAGTTTTCTTCGTAATGAAAGTCATTACTAACATTATGATACCTATATTAGTTCAAGAAACGGCCGTTATGAATCAATCAAATAAAGAGCCAAGGTTTAGCAGAGGAAGAAGGCTGAAGTTATGATACAGACTCCGATAAAAAAGATTTTTTACATTAAAATACAATAAGTAAAATTCGACCACTTAATCTTTTTAAATTTTAGTCACTTTTCCATCCGTGAAGGACTTTTCTAAACGATAAGATTTATGTTTAGGGTACTAAAATCAAGTGCTGATTGATCAAAAAGTAATGCTTTTCTTTTTTATCGACACAAAAAATATTTTTTCCACTTTCCTTCTCATTTATCATTTCAGCCATAGGACGTCCACTGCTGAACACAGGCCTTCTCCGATGCCTTCCATCGGGGGGAATTGCCAATACTCGCCACGCTTGGCAGGCGGGTTGGCGAGCGCAGTTTTTTTATAACATTTCACACGCAGACGCTGCTGCCCGTCTCGTGCTACAGGTATTTGTCGCCTCTTACGACATGCCTCTTGTTGGCGGTGGGGAAGTGTATTCTTTACGGCCGTCCCCGCACACACTTTCCTTAGTAATGTCAAATTTAAAAAAATAACAAATTTATTGGCAAAGAATTGTCTTGATTTTTAAAATTGTGAAAATAAAAACATGCTTACTGTTGCATAAAGGCGTTAAAAGTCGTAAAAAGCTAAAATCGTACTTAATTGAGCGTTATCTAAAGCCGCATTTCACGGGCCTGTAACCAAAGAGCGACTGCTCGGTAAGCGGACACCGTTGCGATTTTTTTATTAAATAGTTTTTTGTTATTTTGGCCGTAAACAGTTTCGGTGCGCAGACGCAGGGTTAAGTTTCACGTTTATTGGTCAGAAAGACCAATAAAACGGGGTGGGTTATTTTTAGCTCGATAACCCGTTACTTGGGTTTAATAAAATTAAAAAAAAAAACTTTTATTAGCTGATTAATGGTATATTTAAGCTTACTCTATTCTAGGACTACACCGATCTAGTACCCGAACGAAGCACGAAGCAATATCGCAGTATACATTTATTATTGCTAAAAAAATATCCAAATATAAATATTCCAAGATCAAAACATCACTCCTACACTCATTGAAGCTTACGTGTCAAACCTCTATTTGCCTATCTGATTAATAGTTGAAGAGGATGGGAACGAAGCTTGGGCACGGCGAATTGGTAATGTGCAGTGGAGGCGCGATTCAGGTATACCATAGATTTTGTTTTTGTGGTCTAAGTTACAAGTTATACACTTTCTTACAATTACACTAAATAATTATCTAGCCCGGAACTAAGCAAATTTTGTACTAGGGCGACTAGATAACGTATAAAACATATTATTTAAATACATTTATTCATGACTTAGCTACAAATGCTCATGATCAGTACACAAAAATTTGCTCCTTGCGGGTTTCAAACCTGCTACCGCCTGAATTTGTAATATTTTTGAAACTTCTAACCAGACCACAAGCCTAAAATCAGGCTTAGTTTTGATAAGTGAGCTTGCAGATGTAATTATTTTATAATAAACTAGCATTATTATGAATGCTAAAAAAATAAGTTTAAATGTTATTATTATACTTAAATGGCTTCTTCTTCTTCTCGAGTCAATGGCAATTAAACTCTCTGCGCCCAGAAAGTGGCAACATCAATGGCCTTCTGGTTGGCGTTGTAAAAGTCCTCTTGCGTGCAGGTGGCCGGAGAGGTAGGGCACGACATTAAGTGTGGCATAGACTGTTAGGCGCCACACTCGCACGTGTCGTCCTCAGTAAAGCCCCACCTTTTCCTGAGTTCATTTCACGTGCCTACACCTGAACGAAGTCTGTTTAACGACTTCCAAATGGGACAGGGAAGATTGTGACTTCTCAGCTATTGGGATGGATGGGTTGTTGGGGGCGAATTTATCCGACCACAGCTGTTCTCTGGCCTTAGGTGGGTCCACGCCAAGTGGCTCGGTGTTACGCATAAAGCTGCGGCGACTCTTTAGAAGTGGGGGTGAAGGTATATGTCCATACAACGGGTGCCTGCTATCTTCTTCTTGCGTGAGCCTTTCAATGGAGCATGCAACCTGGTGCTGAACACACGGGGGAGCTATTTCAGCTAGGGAGTAGAGGACGTTTAAAAGCGTAGGTTTTAGCGTTCCCCTAGTCTTAAATGGCAGTAGTGTTAGAATGCGTTGGCTTAGCAACTTGAATTTCCTACACTCCTGAAGAATTGTAAACTTTTATGGTAATCTACTTAACAGTAATAAACCTTTACGTATCTTTTCGGGGGGGGAGTGGTGGCTTAAACTTTGAATTTTGTTTATTTCAATTATATTTACAAAAAAAATTATCAACTCTAGTAATAACATGAGTCGTTGTTACTTGATTAAATAAATTCATTCTTTCTTATTTACGAGACTGCATAAAGTAGGTTATTCGGTCATGGGAAATTGCCACAGAATGCTGAACTACCTACATATAAATTGAAATCGCATATAGATGGTTTTAAAGAATTAAATACTGCTCTACTCGCAATGGTACGTTTTATTTTGTAATACTATTTAAAAAGAAGCTATTAGACTCGGTCACTGCCGAGTTTCTTGCGCTGCTACTTTTCGGTGCTTACCCACAACTGTTTCGAAGCAGTGGTAGGTTAATAAAAAATGGGACGTGTAAGAGAGCTTAATGTAGGCCTATTTGCAGATATTGATTGGTTTTATTGTTGTTCATTTCAACTCGTTCTTTGAGAAAAAGAGTCTTGACGGAAAACAAAGAGGTTTCCCTTCAGAGGTAGAATACGGCTATGATACAGTAAAAACGCTTTCGCTCGTGACATAGTCGCCGCAGAAGTGCATTAATGCACGTGGTGCATCTGTTACGGTCCCAGTAATTTCAGTGGAGGCGTATATAGGGAAAACCTTTCTGAGTCTACCCTTTCAAAGCGTCGCTAAATGAAGAACCGAATGTTAGCACCAGATTCTTGATTCTGTAAGTAAAGCCTGCAGAATCAAGACTCCATGGGGTCAATAGTTATTCTATTGTACCTATCTAGTTTTGTTACCACCACCATTTCACCGTCCACTGCTGAAAATAAGCCTCCCCGAAAAGGGGGGGGGGGGGATTGCCAACACTCGCCACGCTTGACAGGCGGGTTGGCGAGCGCGTTTTTTATAATATTTCGCACGCAGACGCTGCTGCCCATCTCGTGCTACAGGAATTAGTCGCCTCTTACGCCACGCCTCCTGTTAGCGGTGGAAAAGTGTATTCTCTATGGCCGTCCCCACACGGCACAGAGTTAATAAGCTATGGATTCATAATTGGTTTCATCTACCTTGTTTAAAAGACATCACTCTCAGCGATAAAACTGCCTAATAATAGAACCTGTGAAATAAAGTAGTTACCCCTCTTTATTTTGCAAAATATAAATCTGTTATTTTTTGTGGCAAATTAAAGATTAAGGTTGATATGGATAATAAGTCAATTTTCATGACAAATTAATAATGTTTGCCCTGGACCCTGGGCTCCAAAACAATGGCTTTGGACGCAACCGGGATTGACCGTATAGATGAAGAAGAAGAGCAATGCCTTAGCTTTATCATAAAACATATAAACATTATTTTAAATAATTAAGTTATAAAAAACAATTGATAAAAGTTGTGTATCTGTATGTTTACTAGATAAACAATAACTTGTTTACATGTTTGTTTGATTGGGACGAGTAAAAGAGCCATATTCCGACCTGTTTGCAAAAATAAATTGGTACTATCAACATAAGATCTTTTCATTGAAAAGAAATATCCTCTCCTACATCTTACCTCCATTAACTTTTAAAAAAAACTTGCAAATTAAACTCGAAAGCGTTCTAACAATAACAGAAACCTTAAAAGGCGAAACGTCTTAATTGAAGTTCGAAATGCCCCTTCGTTATTCGAAGCATGCCAATTTCAGCCTGAGTCAAACACGGTCTTTCCTTTAATCGCTACTTTTGCGTATCTGTCATCTTTGGAAACTTAATATTTACTTTCAACTCTAAGGTTCATTACATTACAGTTGAATTTTGCAAGGCAGGAGTTAGATTTAGAATGGTAGCAGTCGTGAGCTCTGAGTTTAATTAACACTTTTCTGTATAGATAAATTGAAGCGATAGTGTAAAGCGCTCGCGACGCTTATGAGATGGACACTGAGTCTTAGAACTGTTAGTTTACGTATCGTTTAGTCAATAGAAAAAGGTTGAAAATGGATTACCGATTATTTATTGTTTATTGTATAGTCAATGTCAATGTCAAATGGTCAATTCATAAGAAAGTTAATCATTTCTAAGTCACTTTGAGGTTAGAGGTTGATCATTTTATAATTGGCTTAAATATTGGTGATCTCAATTTACAATTTTGATTTTAGGATAATTTTTGATATATTTTTTAAAGATCTTTAAAAAAATATTGTGTTTTGTTTTGTGCCGGCGCTGGTTACAAATATGTTTAAGTCATATAATCTAATAAACAAAAATGTAAACGCGTTCACACAGCAACAGTAAGAACTTTGTGCTAAACCTACAATCCACATGATCTGGAAATACAATTTTTATTTTCTACATAAAAGTATCAGTGTACTATCATCGTGTCTGAGAATGCATAATTTGCCATCGGTGTACTGTTACGCTAGCGCTTATCACCAGGGTGCGGTTACATTCGTTCGAATGCAACTGATAACCTGCGTGGAAGGCGAAACTTATGTTCCTGAGTCGACAGACTGAAGCCCAATAGACTAGTTTCCTGGGTCAAAAATAGATTATTCTATTGAGTCTGTCAGTTAGATTATCAAAAAATATTAGACTAATATTTTGTCTTTTGTCAATCAAACAAAAAATTACGAAGATAAAGCGTATCAAAGTGAGCACGTGACGTCACGCCTTGCTAAAAAGTGTCGCAAGGCGTGACGTTACGCGGAACTTTAACGAGCTATATCTTCATAATTTTTTGTTTGATTGAGAAAAGAAAAAATACGTGTCCAATATTTTCTGTTAATCCAACTGACGGACCAATTAGATTTTTTTAGGAAACTAGCCCATTCCTGTAATTTAACAGTAACTTTTAAAAAATTAGAACATGCTATAATGATTTTGGACAATATCACATACATTGCTCAGTTCATATGGTAAGTAGCCAAAGCACTTGTGTTACAGAAATCAGAAACACCGACGGTACCACAACACCTAGAATCGAGACAATGTACGAAAGTTATTTTTCTACATTGATCGACCGGGAATCGAACCCGCGGACTTCAGAGATAGATAAGTCCGGAGTGGCCTCTCGGCTACGGAGGTCGTCAAACAGTCGTTAACAGTAGTCGCAATCCAGTTTCAACTCCGTCCTAGTAACATTACTATCAATAATTTGAAATCATAGTTTAAAAAACTTTAAAACACTTTTGTATACATCATCATCATCATCATTTCAGCCACAGGACGTCCACTGCTGAACACAGGCCTCTCCACTTTCATCGGGGGGGATTGCCAATACTCGCCACGCTTGGCAGGCGGGTTGGCGAGCGCAGTTTTTTATAAGATTTCGCACGCAGACGCTGCTGCCCGTCTCGTGCTACAGGAATGAGTCGCCTCTTACGACACGCCTCCTGTTGGCGGTGGGGAAGTGTATTCTTTACGGCCGTCCCCACACGACACAATACACTTTGTATACAGGGTTCTTTGTAAAACGTCAACAACCTTCTAGGGAATGATTCTGATGCTCAATTACAACAACTTTTTGTATGGGGCCAACATTGAAATCTAAAAAAAAATTTTACTGCTCCATACAAACAAACTGATGTCAGCGGCGGTGGCGGCTTAGTTTGGGAAAGTGATTTTTTTTGAGATTTCAATGTTGATCCCATAGAAAAAGTTGTTGCATTTGAGCACCACAATCAGCCCCTATATAGGAGGTTGTTGATGTTTTACAAATAACCCTGTATATAATTTTTTAAAGTTATTTATAGAAGGTCTGTAGCCATTAGAAAGTTCTGCCATCCACTTCCTGGCTTGATTATCAGAACAACACGATAGTGTCAAATTATTGTATTGACATCCTTAAAAGTTTCTAATCGATATAACACTACTTTCAAAAAGAATTCCAAGATTTAATAAACATAACAGTTTTCTTACAAGTAAAGCTAATAAATTAATTTAAATTTTTTTAGTAAAAACGGTACTCTCAAAAAGTTTGACGAAAAGCTTGTTATGCGACCGATAATGGGACAAAGTACACGTTTGAATTTTAAATAATTGATTAGGATTCAAAAGCAGTTGATTTTTGTTAGATTCCCAAATCAATAATGTAAACAGCCGTAAACACTAACAACAAACAATACATGAACCTTAATATTTTATTAGGAAATAACAAGATCCAATTTATCAGTGAGACCGTGGTGAGCAAGCTGATCGACAACCTTTCCACAAGAATAGCGATGAGGTACAGAGCTGAATGCTCCTAACCGAAGACTTATGGCCAATCTTAAGGCTGGCTTATACCTAGGCCAACGGATTAGCCTAGCTATCCAGCGTGGTAATGTAGCCAGCCTTTTGGGCACCTTTCCTAAAAACAGCGATCTAAGTCAGATATTTTATTGATAAGTTTCTTTCTTATTAATAAAATATCTGACTGCGTTAATATAAATAGTTTAGGTTAAGAATATGTACATAATAATTAGTTTTTTTATATTTTTAATGTTAATCCATATTATTACAACACATTATCATGTGTTTTCAGTATATTCCTACAAGTATACATGATAAATGTCAAAAAATAACCCTCATGCCGATTTATCAGTGGTCAGTTAGAATTATCATAATAAGCGTATTTCTTGTAATGAGTTAATTATCCCCAGAAATCTAACCCGGGTGAAGCCGACCGGATTGACCGCAGACAAGGCGTATCGACCACTTAAGCAAGTGGTAAATTACTATGACCATCGGAATTAACTGTCATAAATCGATGAGCATTGATAAATAATTACTTATTAAAGTTTTACACTAAACCAAATAATCAATTTTTATTGTAAACTAGCTGTTGCCCTCGACATCGTTTGTGGTCCATAGTTTATTCTTAAAAGAATCTCTGCGCAACTTTTTTAAAATTTTTCCTTTCAAAAGAACCTTCTCCTGACAGCAATTAACACAATAAAAAAGAATTAGCGAAATGGTTCCACCCGTTTTTCACAATCTCACCAATTATCTAGCCCCAAACTAAGCAAAGCTTGTACTATGGCGACTAGATAACGGATAAACATACTTAAATACTTTTATAAACATCCATGAGTTAGGTACAAATGCTCGTGCTCATCACACAAACATTTGCCCCTTGCGGGATTCCAACCCGCAACCGCTGGCTTTGTAGTCCGGAGCGCGAAACACTACACCAGAGACGGTCGGTTATTTTGTATAGAAAGTCGATAAACGTTCATTCATGTATTTGCAAACGTCATTGAATTTTTATCGAAACAACGATCATAACATGTGACGTCACAGGCACGGCGATTCAACATGGCGGCTATATCTATTATATTTTTACAGTTGGTGTCGATAAATCGCTATATTATATTGTGTTTTGGTGGTCATTCTAGAGGGGCAGAAACATTTGGAAACGTTGCTAAACAAACAGTAAGTAAGGTGCTAATTTATGGGTGATTTTACCTTTAATATACAACAACTTTTTCTATGAGACCAACATCAAATTCTCAGAAAAAAACACTTCTTCATACAAACTGGCAGTTTAGTACCTATCCATGGGAAGGTGTGTTTTTTAAGCTTTCATAGTTGGTCTCATAGAAGTGATTGCTCTGTATACGAGCAGTATTTATTACCCCCTATAAGGGAAGTTGACTAATAAAAAAATAAACAAACATTTATTTTATTTTTTTACCAAATCCACAGCTCTTAAGTACAGAATACATTTTATTGGTGACAAAGCAGACAGCCAGTATTGGATTTGGATTGTATTTGCGGCGCAAATATGAGTAACTTGCGTATGACTATGTGTTTGTTTGCGCCATTTGGCGTTGAGCCGTTTGGACCGTGGGGACCGAGTGCAAAATTAATAATAGAATTTATTATTGGACATTTTATGAATATAATTTATTATTGGACATATATATCACCAAAACTAATTTCAATTTCTCGAAGGCTTAGTATGGCCATTCAGCGAGGTAATTTATTTATTTATTTAAAAACAAGTTAAATTAAAAGCTTATATCTAATTTTATCTTCACAGTGTAGCAAAGGCAAGCATGCTTGCCTCATTTTTATTTTTGAGTATGTAGATTTAAGTTTTAGGTTAGTTTATTTCTGTTACTAATAACTTATGACCTTATATATCGTTCGCTTATACCTTATTATTAGTTTCCTTGTTAATCAATTTTTATTCGATTCAATAGTAAGATCGTGAAACGTTATCAGAACAACTTTAAGGCTCCAAAAATGTCCTTTTTACATTAAGAAATCCTATGGGTAATGTATTGTATAATGGCCTTACCTCGTAACGCATTAGCCCCATATAAGGGGTGGTCATATGGCACAGGGCGGTACGCGGGGTGGAGGAGGTAGCTCAGCTCGCTTGTCGCCCCGGCGGCTGCTGCTGCTGCTGCGGCTAATCTGAAAACATATGATGCTTTTAGGTAATATCTAAAATACATACATTAAAAAAAACAAAATTAGAACTTTTGCTACCAACGCTCAACATCTTAGCCACAGGACGTCCACTGTTGAACATAGATCCCCAATGACTACCAATAGATTTTACAAAATCGAAAGTAGGTGGTAATGTGTGTGTAATCAACAGTGATCGGAATAGGTAGATTGATTTGATGTACTTTGGTAGCGCTAGCATAATATGGATATGAAAACTGATACAAAGAAATTCCGAAATCCGCGAGGCATGTCCATATAAACATCAATGTTTTGGATCATTAACCCCTAATCAATCTACCTATTCCGATCACTGGTAATCAACGGGAGATTGAGTTTCAGAAAATTCATAGGATTGCTACTACTATACGTATACCTACAAAAATATTCAAAGCAATAAAAACACTTGGTATTGCACAATAGGTGCAAAGACGCAACTCTTAAACGATGCAAAAAGACAACCACCTCAACCGTAGTGTCTTTAGTTTTGATTAAGTAGTCACCTCGACTAGCGATGCGTATCGAGTTACAACAAATGCGTCAGGCGGAGTAAGCAATCTCGCCATGACAATAATACAACTCGGCCGACGACAAAAGGTCCACAAGTTGCTCTTTTTACCCCTATTCCAGGCATTCGGGTATCGCAGAGGACATCGCGGTGCAAACTTCAAGGCCTAGCAGTGGGGTTCCGCACAATAAAAAGAGCAGAAGTCGAACCCAGACCGCATTCTGTGACGTAATGTGTCTGGATGTTTGTGAGCAAAAACGATCATAACAGCTGGATACTTTAAACCTAATACTGCGATTATTGAGAAATTGTTTGCAGAGAGAAGATAGGAAAACAAAACAAAAAGTGATAAAGAAAATAGTAGGTGATTAGAGAGATGTAAAACTAGAAACAAAACAACAGTCTAACAATTTCCCACGTAAGATAGTAAACAAAATGAAAGCAACCGCTGAAAGAGCAAACAAAAACACAATGGAGCGCATTTGCAATGCTCTCAGTAATAAAATTATTAAACAAATCAAGTTCATAATAATACGGCCAGAAAATTGTCGGGTGGGCCGACCGGGATAAAGAAATTATCCAACTTACCAGCCACAGACGATTGCGCCCCCGTACCGAACAAAGACGTAGCTTTGAGAAAAGGAAACAAAAAAGATGGCGGCACACAAAATAAAATAAGCGCAAGACATCGCGCGCCTTCGCCCCGCGTGACGTCTTCATGTACTCTGTCTTTTTCGCACATGGGATCAGGTGTTGCCGGAACACGGGTGCGACAAGGAGCGCGATACAAACAGATTTCACTCCGAATAGGAAGAAAGTTTTTGAATCTCTTTACTGGATGGAACAAGTTTTACAGATTTTGCGCGGGCGAACTTTTTGTTTTGACTAAATCGCTCGCATTGTTTTCAAATTAGAAGTTATGACCGGCTTCAGAGCATTGTTTTGTTATCATCGTTTTAAAATAAAACATTTAAGTAGGTACTTTATTTTCCAATAACCATATTAAAATGTTTTATTACAAATTATTCTTTGATGTTGCTACGAATGAAATAGAATATTAAAAAGATGCAATACTTAAAAAGGATGTATAATTAGTTTGATATTTATAAAATGGCATAAACGAGCGCTGTTAAAGCACTCAATTGAGCCTGTTCGTTGATATGCTCGCGCGCATCATCGCCCGGGGCTTGCCACGTCCACGCGTCTTATTGTTTTACCTTTATTTTATTGTTTCTCTAAATAATAATGATTTCTGCACACAGAACAACAATTACTCTAAACCTTCGGCAGTGTTATTTACAGGCAAATAGCAATTATTTTTATGAAATAAAACTAGGTTTACCATAAAGTTTATATTACGTTCAATTAGATATAATAAAATACGTTATTACGATCATCTAAACTCAGACCATCCAATCGGTAATTGTAATAACTTGAAAGGGCAGATAATTGTCACTTTAGTTTTTACGGCAGAAAAACAGTAATATCATTAGAAGTTGTTAAAACCGCAATTATAATCAACTAGAAAATACTAAATCATGTTAAAACTGCTCGTAATTTTGAGTCTTAAAAATTTTAGGCTACTAGGTATCGCCCGGTGAAATTAAAATAATCTTTCATACTTCTCTAAGCATTAGCGTATTCTGTAGCCAAGTTGTGCTATGATTGGTAAAGTATTTGGACCATGACTAAGACACGTAATGTAGTAAGTAACATGGATCCTAAGAATTGATAAAAAATACTTCTTAATTGGCTAAAAAGCAACCTAACTTCATTTGCAAATAGCAATCGGCCGAACTGTAACATGAGTCGGCCATTTTTAAATTCTAATTTACGAGCCGATGTGAACGACTCAATCATTGCATCATGAATGTTTCATGAAACCAGTTTGCAATTACTTCGCATGGAAAGGTATGGGAACATTAAACTCGCCTTAAAAGCTAAGGGCATAAGGGAAGTTTTCCAGCTACTAGTGTTGTTGATGGTACCATCTGCGAGCCTGGTCCAGCTTTTTTGCGGAAAGCCCAATTAGTCGTTACGGCCTGCAGCATGCTCGGACGAGTCTATTCCGAACGAGCTATGTCTGAAATCTGGACTAATGTTTCTAGTTTAATGCCGTTCATGGATTAAAAACGTTGGGTTTATGGTATTTTCGCCTGCGTGGAATACTGGCATGTCACCCCCTATTGTGTCACCTTAGGAGGTAGATTGAAATAGTAGCCTATGTCGTTCCCTAGGGTTCAAGATTTTTTCGTACTATATGTCCTTCTCCAAGGTCCAATCTATCTCTTTACCAAAAATGATCAAAATTGGTTCAGCAGCTTAGGCGTGAAAACATAAGACAGACAGACAGAGTTACATTCTCGTTTATAATTTAGTATGCAAGTATAGAATGTGCATCCTTGTGTAAGTTTGTTTATTGGTAGCTCAGGTTGGAGTATCAATCTCAGATTTGTGAGATGTAAGTTTGCATTCCGGTGAGAAAAACATCATCATCATCATCATTTCAGCAACAGGATGTCCGCTGCTGACCATAGGTATCCCCCAATGACTTCCAGATTGGCCGGTTGGAAGCGGCCTGCATCCAGCGTCTTCCTGCAACCTGAACATTAAAACATATCGTGAGGAAACCATGTACATATTAGGATACAGGGTGGTATCCCAATATGGTGGGTGGTGGTATAAGTCGTGGTCGGACTCCCCTGTCCCCCCCTCCCCTGAGGATTGCGGGTCTGTGGATCTAGGACTTGGTCAATCATACTCTGACTAAGAAAAGGGAAAAGGGCCAAGGAGGAAGTTATTTTTTGTCTCATAATCTTTTTTCTGGTTGTATCCTTGAGAGAAATCTCAAGCACAGATAAATATACATTGCTTACTGAGCAACTTGTATTCGTTTACTAGTCATACCACGTCCAGTCCCGGCTCAGGAAGGCCCTGGATTTACTGCCTGATCGAACCAATTTAATTATCTATATTTATAAAAATGAATCTCAGTTTCCCTTGGTCATCACATCACGCGCGGATGGAAAAATTTCGCTAATTCTTTTTTATTTATTATCTTCTTGTGTTATTTATTATTAGGAGAAATGCAATCACTACGTTCTACAACTCGAAAAATCAAATGAAGATCGGATTGCTGCTTTCTTACCTTTTTTTTTCTGTAGCCGGCCAGCTATTCAGCCATTATTTTTCTTTTTTATCATTGAAGAAATTGGTAAATATTTTGCCCAAATCTGTCATTTTAAAGAAACAGTTGAAAGTAAACTTGTATGTAATAAGGTCATTAAAAAAATCTTTATGTTACTTACTTCAATTTTATAACGCGCTGTTATTGAGTGGATGTATAGAAACATGTTGGAACATGGTTCGATAGAAATCTAAAAATGAGAACTAGTTTTTCTTTTTATAATTTGACAGCTTCCAATTGAAAACGATTCTCTGTCATAGAAAAGTATGAGTTATAAAAAAATTGTTTTTCTTTATTGACCGACCGGGCATCGAATCCGAGACCTCAGAGATAGCGACACCAAGTCCGGTAAGTATGCTCGTCTCTCGGCTACGGAGGTCGTTAAAACAATATGATTCACACACCTTTAAGCATAAATAATTATGTCTCAATCAATGAATTCTAAACGGAGTCAAGCGATCAAAAAACGTTAACTGACTAAAAAACTACACTTCATACCAAAACGGCAAGTGGTCGACTAGTGTGACCATAATATATTGGCGTTAAATAATAGGACCCGACACCCGCGGTGACCATTCCCGACCTTCTGGGAAGGATTTGTATACAGTGTGAGTCATTTTAGAGATACTTTTTTGCACCGAAACAAAATTGAAGTGTCAGTCAATATGATTTCGTGTCCGTTTGTTGGTTTATTTTTTGCCACCTAGTTTTAGTGAGTTTATTTATATAAACAAAGACTTGATTGTGCAATTCTAAAACTTCTTGGAAAAAGATTTTTAGTTCTACATTAATATTTTGTTTAGGTTGAAAGATCATTGATATTGTACAAGTATTTATAAGACTTTCTAGATTAAATTTTACTTTGTAACATTTTTTTAATATGTCTCTTACCGCAAATGTAAGTACTGTCAAATTAAGTGTTTATTCTCACCGCAATTGGTGTTGTATACCGCTTTACATAGTTTACTTACTAATCACCAGTGATCGGAATAGGTAGATTGATTTCATGTACTTTGGTAGTGCTAGCATAATATGGATATGTCTTTTTTTTTAAAACCGATACAAAGAAATTCCGAAATTCGGGAGGCATGTCCATATTAACATCAATGTTTGAGATCATTACCCCAAATCAATCTACCTATTCCGATCACTGCTAATCACACAAAAAAAGGAATTCAACTTGAATGGGGGACAGAGAAGCTTGCTAGATCTAGAATCTTAGTACCGCGTAAAGCGGTTAAGACGTAATAAAAAAAGAAGTAATTATGATATAGACAACAAACTCGTCAACCAACCACAAAACGTCAAATTTTCTCTATTGATACTAATTTCTACGTGTCGGATTTAATGTTGAAATTCGGTTCAACCTTTAACTTTTTGGGTAGGTTGACCTTCCGTTGACCGTACTTACAAGGTCAACTTTTTTCTCAATTACAACGCCAGCCCCCCTCGCATGACCACCAAAACACGATATAGCGATTTATTGACACAAACGGTAAATTTTTTACAAATATGATAGATATAGCCGCCATGTTGATTTTTTATCAAAAGAGTGATCATAAAAATTCAACATGGCGTCTATATCTTTCATATTTTTAAATAATATGATATAGCGAGTTATCGACAGTTTATGCTCGGTCACATTGGACATTTATTGTCACGATGGTCACATATTTTTTTTAGTATAAACTAAAAAAAAAGAAGAATTCCTCTAAAGTAAGTCTTAAATGTTATGTATTGACAATAAAAACATACAATAAAATATGTAATTTGATCTGGATTGAACGTGACGCTTTTTAGCTTGTTCGTGCAGAAAGATAAATTAATTTTAGAAATTTCATTTCGTTATAGATCATCACTACTAAAGCCTGTCTTTCTTATAATAATGCACTTATTTGTGACCAAATTTTTTTTTATAGTTTGTCAATAGAATTGATTGTGACGTTAGTGACAATAAATGTCCAAAATGTCCGGTCACATTGAGAAAATGTCCAATTTGCTCGGTCATATTGGTCAGACATTTATAACGTGACGGACACTTTACAACTCTAAGTCGCCTGTTACGACACGTCTCCTTTTGACGGTGGGGAATTGTATTCTTTAAGGCCGTCCGAGCACGGCAAAAAACTAAATGACGGATAAATATATTCTAAATCTCAGCAGCACCCTTTAATAAAATAGCCTCGTTTAAAATTTCGACGCCATAATTCTCGGCGGCCACAGTGGGTCGTACTTTTTATGTTCTCGACTGGACATCTTTTAGGTTTTATCCACCAAGCTTTTCTTCGGGCAAACCAATAAATCTTGACTTGTATTCAGAGTGTGGATTAGCCTTTCGTTATTTGTCCCAAATTCTGACAAACTGGCAAATTTTGAGCATTACAATGGGTATGAGCAGTTATCAGGTTCTAAAGTTTGGGATGTAAAAATTTTTGTTTCATACTTTTTGTAATCCTCGCGCTCTTTTTTTTATATGGACTCAATCCTGCTCTATAGGCAGAGCGGTGATTCTGCCAATGTCAAGTGATTATATAAAATCAAAATCAAAAATAGTTTTATTATACATTCTTCTTCTTATAAATAAAATAAATAACGTTTAATGTTTAGTTTTTATTGCTTTTGTGGGTCCCGTACCTTTGGGTACGGAACCCTAAAATAAATGTATTTCCGATACATGGTTGCCGAAACCCGGGATTGAACCAGGGACCTTTAGATCTTCAGTCTAACGCTCTCCCAACTGAGCTATTTCGGCTGTGATAGTAGAAGTGAAATTATCGTTTAGTTCTGCATATGACTTTAAAAAGAAGTCGTTCTCAACTTCGATGTTTAACGACAGTAGCACAGTTTAATACATATTTATATTCAAAAAGTATGTATTAAGGCTATTAGATGGGCGAAATGCCTAAAATTTTGGATATACAAAAATACAATTTGCTAGAAGAGGATTTAAGCAATATTTTGAGTTGAATAATTCTGTTTTTTTAACACCCTTCATCATCATCATCATCATTTCAGCCATAGGACGTCCACTGCTAAACATAGGCCTCCCCCAGTGACTTCCAGATTAAACACCCTTGCAATGAAACAATCCCAAAAGTATATATTTTATCATAAACTTCAAATGTTCTCTTAGATAATGGCACAAGCTATTTCGTTACTGTTTTCACACAAAGCACAATGTAACGAAAATATGAACTGTTTGACTTGAGAGTTTTATTGTTATTTGGCATTAAACTCATAAAAATAAACGTCAGTTTTGATGTGTTTATACTTATTTGTAAATATTTATATTAATAGCAGTACTTAGTCTAGGTTTTATCTATAGATTAGTAATGATGAATAAATTATTTTCAAATAAGTTGCATTTTATGTGGTCCATGATTAACAAACTGTATTTTGATTTGTCAAATTGATAATATGCCTAAACACAAGAATCTACATATTGTTTTTAAAAATATTTTTTACAGGACGGCATTTACTAAATTATTTTTCAATATTTATTTAGACTTATTTAGATACCTACTTCAAAATTAAGTAAAACCCAAGTAATTATTACTGTATCCATAATGTTAAAATTTGTAAAGCACTAGTGATTAGTGATGTTATTGTGTATATCTCGTGGCTAGATCGTAAAATTTATCATTTCATGATGTGACCGATCATTTCATAAAATGGTGGTGTTTCATGATATAGAACAGAACCTGCTGGCTACACCATGATGTGGTCTGGCCAGATCTGGCCAGAGAAGGCCAGAGCCTTTGTATCGTGGTCCGTGGGATGTCTCATCTAATCGCTTAGACATCTCACGATAGAGTTTGTGGGCACTTGGTCCCCACGGGCCCAAAGTTTCGACCCCAGATTAGTTCAGTTCATAAACTTACAATATTTTTTAAACAGTCTCATGTATTTACAAAAATTACGTGTCATTATGAACAAGAGGTTTTATTTACGATCCAATTACCGAGTCAGGTTTAACTAAGGTTAACTTGTCTACTCGTATTTACTAGTTTTATGTCATTAATTATAAAACAACAAATTACTTTATTATTCGAAAACCTTTTTTTTTTGAGGACTGGATACTTTTATAGTGACTATAAGGACAGAATTTAAAATAATTGACCTCCTCATAATTCGATGCAAGATTGGATGCAAATTTTATGTGATTTAAAGTACTTTCAAAATCGGCCAAGTGCGAGTCGGACTTGACCAGTTTACATTAATGTTGTTTAGCTACAGTTAAAATTTGCGTTAAAATCACATAAAGTTTGAACTTTTGGTGTAACTGCATCTACTATACAGTAGATGTAAATACCTACATAAAACCACTGAGGGGCTAATTCTAATGCTTAAATACATACAACAACATTTTCTATAGGATCAACATCCGTTCGAAAAAATACCATCGCCCAATATTAACTTCTAGGTCACGTGATAGATAGTATGGGGTGTATATTTTTATCTTACAGATCATAAGAAGTTTATTGTATCGTATTCCGGGTTAGATGTTTTAAATACAGGCAATCCATAAAATAACTAAAACCTGTCTATAAGAATACCTCTAATGTGTAACAACATGTGTAATTATTAGATACACTTCAAACACAAGCCGTCATGTCACCAATTAGCGTTGGTTCAATCCACAAGTCTGCAACAGTCTATAAAATAACTCATTTTGGAACATAGTCATAAAAGCTTCTATTGCGAAACCGGCTAAACTAAATGCCACAGCCCATTAAAAACAAATAAACCACAAATAAAGTTTTAACATTTTTACGTAACGATTAAATTGGTGAGCTGATAACTCAGAGAGTGACAAGGCGGTTCAGGCCGCGACAGAGACAGGATATTAAGACTAGAGACAGAGAAGGGAGACAGAGGCTAGTACTTGACTAGATTTTATTAGGCGTTACGAGACCGTAACCAAGCGAGCGAAACCAAAAGAGGAGACTCTCTTGGTTTTGCTCGCAAACGGAATGCATACAAAAGCCTAAAGACATGTAACAGTCTCATCTCTTAACTTGGTCATCTGTCTTTGTCGTAGCCTAATCAACCACCTTTGCTATCCGTGGTCGCGTACAGGCATACAAAATATAAAATGCGGGCAGATCAGTAACTCTAAAGTCAGACGACATAACAGAGACAGCTGGACAAGAATCACCGTATACAAAGCTAAGAGCTTTGTTGGTACATATGTATCTCTCTTCAATTATAGACAATGAACTGATCAAATATGCTGTAAGAAGAAAAGAAAAAGAAGTTAAGAGACCGTGCACCTTTTTTCAGTGCAAAATTGAAATACAGTTCTATGCTTGTGTGCGTCTATGATGCGGGATAAAGCGTCAACAATGTTGATCCTTTACAAGATAATATTGATAATTTATTAGGTAGTAGACGTCCTACCTAGGTTTGAAAAACGATCAGTTTTGCGCGCTTGATTTTGTAGTTAATTTTGACTTAGGTTTACTACTAAATTTTTTGTTTTTTACATAAAATTAAAATAATAATATTATTTTAAAAGTATACCTGAAGATTATTGTGTAGTGTTTAAATCTAATAATAGTTGTTCATAACGATAGTAAATTAATGATATTAGAATGGAATTTTCTAAAATTTTATGTTATTTCAGCATTTTTTTCTGCGATATTTTGTAAGAAATTTAAAAAAAGTATTCAACTTATGTGCAAGTAGACCATATCTTCAATTAAATGTCCAAATCGAATTGTCAGGATAACTTGTAGTCTCTTGTAAACCGATGTTCAAACGTAACTCGAACGTCATTTTTCTGAAATACTTATGGGTAGTTATTTTGGTAATTTACCTTTATTTTTGGAATGATATGAAAAAATCATTCGCGCTTCATGAAAGAATAAGAACTAATCTTTTAAAATCACGTGTTATTTTGTTTCAATTATCTATTATTCACGTCTTTACAATCAGAGAACAAAATACGCAAAATACGACGATTTCTAGGACGGCCTCTTAACGACTAATACTCGTATTTCTCTTTTACACTTAGAAGATTTTTTATAATTATGTTTATGCTATGTTTTATCACATACATATAAGTTGTAGAAGAGCAACAAAACCTATTTGTGTAATAATAATCAAATCTAGCTTCAAGCATACATTTCGATCTCTTGTAAAATTATGGTGTAGAAATAAATAAAATATTTCTTTTGCTAAGCTTATTATTTTGCAGTGAAGAGTTAGCTGACCTCTCTGCGCTGTGGACAAGCTCTAACGGGCTCGGACAGCTCGTCCAGCGCTGGCGAGTGTAAACAGGCTGTTGCTGCATAATGCATCAGGCATAGATTGACATGTCACTATGCGCGCGCAGATCTGTTGCGCAGATCTAGGTGCGAGCGAGCCGCACGCGGTAAAAGCTATAGAGGTGGAATTATTATTATAAACGACACTTTCATCTTTTACGTACCTACTCGAACGTATACAATATTATTAAACTATCATAATTTGAATAAACTTCAAGAATTATTGATGAAAAAAAAATCCCTACGATTTGCAACTTTAAAAAAACGCGCGCGCAAGCGCGAGTCGGCCTTGTGCTGGAGGTTCGTGCCACCGAACAGTTATTAAAAGGTCGAGCAAAAACGCCGAAACTAACATGTTTCTAGCACTTAAGTACCTCCTCAAATTTAAATTATTTTTTAAAATTATTTTGTTATATTATAGCGCTCATAGTAATAAAAACTGAAAATTTGAAGTGTCTACAATCTAAAAGATGCAGTCCTGTGACAGACAGGCGGCAGAGCCTGGTTCCTTTGTCACCAGCGGTACAAATATTTACACTAACGCCAGATAATATGGTGTCATACTAACAAATACAGTAAGCAATGAACGCCCGCATAAAGCCAAAGCTACAAACGGACTGCGCGGGCGCAGTCCCTAGCTCAATTAACAGCGTCCTTGCAGATAATCTCGCAATTGGAACGTGTCAAATCTCACCAATTGCGCCCATTGTTTAGATTATTGCTGCTGAGATATTTTTAGAATGGACACAAAGTAACAGTAGCATGATTTACTGGAATGATAAATACAGAAATACATTCGTCTAGTAAACTTTAGTGTCATAAACGAAAGCCACGTGGTTAATGTTTTTTTTTTCTTTTCAAAAAGCTTATCTTCTGTTATTTTTAGTGGAGTTTAAGTATAATTTTGTGCCGAGTGGGGACGGCCGTAAAGAATACACTTCCCCACCGCCAACAGGAGGCGTGTCGTAAGAGGCGACTAATTCCTGTAGCACGAGCGTCTGAATGCAAAATCTTATAAAAAACTGCGCTCGCCAACCTACCTACCAAGCGTGGTGAGTATTGGCAATCCCCTCCAATGAAAGCCATTGGGGGAGGCCTATATTCAGCAGTGGACGTTCTGTGGCTGAAATGATGATGATGAAGTATAATTTTCTGCAACTACTCTTTAAACAATATTTTAAACTAGCTGTCCCTGCGAACTTCGTACCGCCTGTTCAACTTCTTTTTTTCCCTGAATTTATCCGTTGGTTTACTAGTTATTCTGCTATTCGGGGTAGAGACAAATTCAACAAATCAAGGATCACAAAAATCGGTCCAACAGTTCTTGACTTATAAATGGTGTAACTAACCCGACTTTGTTTTATATATATATAGATAGATTTGCCTCTTACTTTTTTTTATTTTAAAGAAAGTCTTTTAAAATTAAGACGAAAAACGCCGATCACGAATGCAGCGTTCAGTCGTTTATTGCTGCTTTCGGCTTTCAAAAGTCGCATAAGAGCCAATCGCGGATGCTAAGTCTTTATGCGGTAACAATTACGGATGAAGAAACGCCTCACAACTATCGTTCCCAGGCGATATCCCCATAGGGAAAAGACAGGGCAAAAAACCACGTGGCCGAAGACCAGCACGCGTGGTAGGACTTACTTGGAAAGACCCAGGAAATGCCGTTCCAAGAGGCATTCAGACGGGCGCAGGATCGTAATGACTGGATCATTACGATCCTGCGCCCTTCATCATCTAAGGTCACGATTCTCAACCGCTGAGGGACTGACTATGGAGGAGGATCGGTAATGGGTTTGATACACGGATATGATATCAACATTACATTCGTAGTAATACCAAAACATGTCCCTTGCTATGTTTCAATATTTGACTAAGCTTGTCATCACAGGATTGACTACACAGCTAGGAGACTGAATATTACACAGGGTTATTTGTAAAACATCAAGTTCAACAACCTCCTAGGGTCTGATTCTGGTGATCAAACACAACAAGTTTTTCTATGGGACCAACATCGAAATCGAAAAAAAAAAATTCACTGTCGCATACTAAGCCGCTGATCAGCGGACATCAGTTTGTATTATTTTAATATCACATTTAAAAATAATTGTACAAATGGCGGACTTAATGCCAAGAAGCATTTTTAAGCAAATTTTTATATTTTTATGCAATTTTTTTATTGTATGAATCAATAAAAAAATTTTTAGATTACTATGTTGGTCTCATAGAAAAAGTTGTTGTATTTGAGCACCAAAATCATCCCCTAGGAGGTTGTTAATGTGTTACAAATAGCCCTGTATATTAGAGAGAATAATTTATGAATTCAACATAATAGCATAGCATATTCACTAATAGTATTGTTTCGTTCAACATGGACCTATCTAAAACATGTCTATTATTTCGTAATGGGTGGTCATAGTGAAATGAAATGCGTTATTCTAATACTTATTTAATACAACACAATTGAATTTATTAGTTTTCTGTCATCGCATATGAATTATTTCCTCATAACAGTGCGATATTCTTTGACCCATTTGTATACACGCAATTAAGATAACTATTAGGCCAAAAGTCGCAGGTTCGAAACCTTTTTGTACACTAGACGTGATAAATGATAAGTGATTTTCCATAATAATAATAAAGTGGACTTAGTCAGAGCATTTCATATCTACAAGTTTGGTAAGCAGTGCTGTTGATTTTGTGTAGTGAATAAACAAAAACAAATCTTCTATAAGCTTTTTTTTCTTCTTCTTCTTCTATAAGGATTTTTTAAGGCGGTTCCGCGAGCACGAATAGGCTAGTTTCCTAGGTCAAAAAAAGATTATTCTATTTAGTCTGTCAGTTAGATTATCAAAAAATATTAGACCCATATTTTGTCTTTTGTTAATCAAACAAAAAATTACGAAGATAAAGCGCATCAAAGTGGGCACGTGACGTCACGCCTTGCCAAAAAGTGTCGCAAGGCATGACGTTACGCGGAACTTTAACGGGCTATATCTTCATCATTTTTTGTTTGATTGAGAAACGAAAAAATATGTGTCCAATATTTTCTGTTAATCCAATTGACGGACTAATTAGATTTTTATAGGAAACTAGCCCATTTCCTTACTATCTCGTGCGGCACACCGAATGAGAAAAAGAAGTTCGTAAGTCATAAGTTATTGTCAGATATTTCTGATCAATAATGGACCAACTCAAAATTTCGGCCAATTTTATGTATTTCAAATTTTCTATCGATTAGTCAAAGCCAAAAATTTACCTAAGGATTACTTACAGAGGAGATGCATAAAATACATTTTTATCGATATAATTTAAAAGCCTGTTTTCGTATATATAAAATAGAGTAAATACAAATTGTAAACGATGATTTTAAAGATAAAATTTCAAAGATTCTTGTTATGACTTTTAATTATTTTTATATACATCAAATAAGGAGTAGAGGAGGCCTATGTTCAGCAGTGGACGTCCTATGGCTGAAATGATGATGATGATGATGAAGGAGTAGATAGCTGCTAAAAAAACGAGTTTTGGTGTTGTTACGGCCTTAAACCACCACGGGCCGCCTGTGATACAGATGAAACCTAGTACGGGGGTCGCTCTAAATTATACTGTTACTTACAATATCGATGGTCTAGAAGATAAATGTGCTAATTACCAAATTTTGATAATGTAACATTTTAATTCCAAATGTATTAAATGAGCATGCACTACTGTTCGCACTTACTTCCGTTACTTTCTGTACCTAACTAAATATAGGCATTTCTATGTACAGTTTTAAGTTATAGTATCTAGAAGTTTGGAATCAATAAGAACAGTCCTGAAAAATTGGTAGGTCTGTAATTAGCATGTTTGTCTTCTAGACCATCGATATATTAATTTATTTTTTAATTTATATTCTATATACCACGTTTTTTCTAGAACGGCGACGACCTCTGTAGCCGAGAGGCGAGCATGCACTTGGTATAGTTTTACAATATTTGGTCGAAAATATCATGATAAGTATATTCAATCAGTCATAATTTTGACCAAATATGAGTCAATGAGATAATATAAATTGATAGTTTTTTTGTGTTACTTAATAAAATTACATTTTGATAAGAATACAATTTTGACCCGAGTTCTGTTTGTAAAAATCGTAATTAATTTTAAATTTCGCGAGCTGCTTTGAACTGAGTAGTAGGTATGCCCACCCACCATGTCCCTGTGATTGTTATAACTTTATAAACCGCAGTAAACGAAATATTCTATGAATCAACATTAATTAACTACTTGACGTAGTCTACCCCATAAAACATAACATGCTAACTTTATGTCTCAATCCATTTTATGCGTCGTACTATGTCACAATAGGTTTACGACGATCGTAAATCTACTCGAAATTTGGTGGTGAATTCTATTATCTACACTGTGGCTGAATGAACATGAGATGTATAATAATTAGGTACTTGATTAGGTACATTGCTTCGTAGAAGTGGAAGACTTAAACAGTTGTGTAATCTATACATGATGTTGTTTGGATCAGTAGCCAAATTTAAGTAGGCAAATGTATTATCAATCATCATCATCATTTCAGCCATAGGACGTCCACTGCTAATTTGATTACCAATACTCGCCACGCTTGGCAGGCGGGTTGGCGAGCGCAGTATTTTATAAGATTACGCACGCAGCTACAGGAATTAGTCGCCTCTTACGACACGCCTCCTGTTGGCGGTAGGGAAGTGTATTCTTTACGGCCGTCCTCACACGGCACTATCAAAACAACAACTTTTACTTGTTGATAATGTATGGAGCAGCGAATTTTTTTTCGTGATTTCGATATTGCCCAATAGTAAAAGCTGTATGTATTGATTGATACATTTGCTTCCTTAAATTGGTAATTGTTAAAAACTAATACCATGTATGTATAGCAATATAATATAAAACAAAGTCCGTTAGTTACACCATTTATAAATCAAAAATGGCTGGACAATTTTTTAAATTTTTGTGTGTTGAATTTGTATTCCCTCCAAATAGCAGAATGACTATTAAAACACCGGAAAATTCCCAATAAATAATATGCGCCAGATAGCACACACACTGTCTAGAAGTAAGTAACGAGGTATAAGACAGTGAATTTTGCTATGAACGGCTCCCAGCACACCTCGACACGAACTAATTTATAAAAGTTTGTTTTCTGAATCGACCAAGAATCTGGAATCGAAACTGGAACCCTTTTCGTTCAAAACAAACCACCGATCCTATACGCCAAACGAATCGAAATCTACAGCTCTTAATGTTTTTATAGTCAATAAATACTTACTGCGTACTTACAGTACTGAAACCTTTATGCAAAACTAGCTTTTGCCCGCGACTTCGTCTGCGTTGACTTCAACCGGATAAAAGTATCCTATGTGTTAATTCAGGTCATGGCCTATCAGTATGCAAAATTTCATCAAAATCCATTCAGTAGTTTTTGCGTAAAATAGTAACAAAGACCCATACATCTACTTTCAAACTTTGCATTTATAATATTAGTTGGATTGCAAGTAGAAAGCAGATTATTGGCAAAATTAACTTACTTAAGTCGTTTAGTAATTTTAACTGACTATGATAAAATACGTCATAAGCCTCAAACCAAATCTCCAAACTGGAACACTTAAAATCATTCACTCAGTGTTGCCATAAAGCAATAAAAAATAGAAACAAAAAGGCAATAAAATTCCACCATAAGAAATCTCTGGTTGTAAATCATCAACTAGTTAGAACAGTTTCGACACTAGTCATAAAACGATGATAGCTGTCCAAACTAGTAGTGGTGAAGTTTTATAGTTGTAACTATTTAAGTGGATTCAGCTGTTAAAGTAATTGGCCTAGACACGATGCTTTTCTACATACAGGGTTATATTGAAAAGGGGTGCCAAATCTTTAGGAGTGGCTCAGAATCAGTAACTTAATGGAACTATGCAAATAAAATTAAAAAAACACATTTAATTATTGCTATCCGCTGTTAAAAATCGTATGCGTGGATAGTTTTACTGACTCATAAAAATATGCAATGTATGCTATTTTTATTAGCGAAACATGAGCATCTTTCATTGTTTAATGTTACAATTTATACCGTGTTTTGTGCAAATAAACGATTTATTTATTTACAACACAAGTTGTCTTTGAATAACGCTGTAGAGACTAATCGGTATCTTGTCTCACATCCTCTAGATTTTTTATACCACCGGTCGTCGGTCCATCGAGCTGGCGGGCGTCCTACACTACGTTTGCCGAGACTCGGTCTCCACCCGAGAACCCGTTTGCTCCACCTTTTATCGGTTCTGCGACAGATATGGCCGGCCCACTATCACTTTAGCTTGCTACATTTTCGGACTATGCCGATTAGTTTGGTCTACACATAATATTCTTAATTAGAAGGGGTTAAGAATTTACTTGTTAAAGATAAAAAAGGTTTTTAGTCGAAAAATCTTAATCTATGAAAGTTTTGGGTGACAATGTACCTTTAAAATACATCTGTTTTAACCAACGTGAAGCAATATCTAAATAAAACTGGCAATAAACTCCCAAAATGGAGTTTGGGAGCTTTTTAATCCATATGCAGCGAAAATAAACAGAATCAGCCATTGTAAACAAACGTTCGTATGCTACGGTACACTCGCTGGAAACTATTTATGGAAAAAAAAGTAAATATTTCAAGTAAAATTTGATTAGAATTCATACATATTTTATAATATTTACTTTTAAAAACTTTATTGCACAAATATACAAAAAATACATAAGTGATGGATTTATTGACGATTATTAGACAAAAGTATAATTGATAATACCAATACCAATTATGTGTAAGTAGCCATTGAAAGGGTCATATAAAATCACATAAAGTTGTTTACTATCAATAAACACACCACAAACCTTACGTCTAAATGCAATTTTCCATTCGCCATTTTCTTCCCAACATCAATCTAAGCCTAAGTTCACTCTTCTCGGAATAGCTTATTCAACAGAATAACCTTTTATCAGTCTGTCATATAACGTCATAAACACAAACTCCACAATTTCCTGCCGGTGTACACGCGTTATTGTGCGCCCGCGTTGACTGCGATCCAGACTGTTTACAAATAAATCATCTGGCATTATTTTATTGCCGTTCCAGCCTCGCCTCTGGGTGTACTTCCTGCCTGTACCTTAATTACGTAACAATAAAAACCAAATTCGAACACCCTGTTTATAATAGAGGTCAACGATCTAGGAGTTATGAAGGATTATTTTAGCTACGGATATGGCTGGACGGAAGTCTTCCTATACAAGGCTGAATACATCACCTGTGGGCTCTGTTATATTAATCGTAAAGGTGGTAATTCTTTGACAGTGGTATCATGATTACGATATGACACGAAGTAAACGAAAACTGCAGAACATTTTAACGAAGGTCCACCACCTCTAACTCATAGCCATACTACACATCGGCACTGGTCACTGTAAGAGAGGAGTTCTCAAAGGAGAGTACTCCTTTGTTCTACATATTATTTTCTTTAAAAAAAACTATCTTACGCAAATCAAGGCAAAAAAGATGTTATATTTACCAGCAGAAATGTTTTCGCGTTATTTCATCTACCCCAATAACAAATCAGTGACCCAAAGTAGGTTTTTTTTTTAGTTTGGGGCAAGTAATTGGTGTAATTGTGGAAATCATTTATTTATTTTCTGTTTTCGTTCGCCGGCTACGTAGGTATTCTAAACAGATAGAAAGACTTGCTAATTTCAGGTTAATTTAAAATTGTAATCAGTAAGATAGATATCACTGTATTTTAAAGTGAACGAGCTAGTAGAGAATTTATCGCAACTTTCCATCTTGGGATAAAGATCAATGTCGTGTCAAGTAAAATTGATTAATAAATTAAAAAATACATATACAGTGTGTAACGAAAAGGTGAAATAAAACTTTAAGGGGTTATTCTACGGCTAAATTACATCAATTTTTTCTATGGGACCAACATCAAAATCTCAAAAAAAAAATTGACGTTTCCATACAAACTGATGCCAGCTGGTCGCGTTTTAGTATGGGAAAGTGTTTTTTTTTTGCGATTTCGATGTTGGTCCCATAGAAAAAGTTGATGTAAATTAGCCGTAGAAAAACCCCTTAAAGTTTTATTTCACCTTTTCGTTACACCCTGTATAATAAAAAACACCAAATGCTCGGGTCTCGAAGTAAGGAATTAATGTCCTAGTATTTAGTGGCGAGGTACCAGACAATGAATTTTGATATGGGCTTCGCTGGGAAGCCCATCACACCCAGACTTGATTCAATTTAGAAAAGTTCGTTTTATGAATTGGTCCAGAAAAGAAACCGAACCCGAGACCCTTTTCGTTTAAAACCAATTGCCACGCCACTTATACGTTGATCGGGATTTCTTAATCTTACTTTCTGTTAGGCAAATAGGCAATAGGGGCTTTAAACCGCGCAATGATATAGCTACCGCAATCTACTATGCAGACAGCGCCATCTGTTGAAAGTACGAGGAAGCTTATCTTACGCGCAGTACTCATTTCGACATGACAGAAAAATACATGTCTCGTGGTACAAAACTTTAAACTGTTGACCTTTAAACATAGCAGAATGGACACTATGTTATCAGTTCGGGGTCAGCTGAGATAGCCTGTAATATATTATATTGATTACACATAAACAATCATTTACTGTTCCCTCTTTGTTAACGTTTGCTAAAAGCAAACCTATTGAGTGAGTCATATTTTAAACAGTATTGGGAGATATTAATCATATTCACTTAATTATTATATTAAATCTATGATTATTATAGTAAGTTTATTAAGTTTGTTGATAATTTTTCATTAATCTAAAAAAAAAAACATTAATCCATACGTATAAACTGATGTCAGCTGGTGGAGGCTTAGTATGGGGAAGTGAATTTTATTGTGCGATTTCAATGTTGGTCCTATAGAAAAAGTTGTTGTATTTGAGCACCAGAATCAAACCCCTAGGAGGTTATTGATGTTTTAGAAATAACCCTGTATAATATAGTAGACTAGTTCTTATGAAGGCAGGTTTCCAACTTACCTAATAATGTTATTGTGTAGTATAATTCTATGAACTACAAAATAGAGGCGCTAATAATTATCTCTATCAGTCAATAGGTAAATAGAGACTCAAGCTTTCTAATTTGATTCTTCATACATAGACAACGCATTAAGAAATATACAATGAAACAAAAACAAGCAAAGATCAAACGTCGTCAATTGAGGCATCGATTCATCCCAGTGATCTATAGATCTTAGATCTATATCTGTCCGCCCTTGTCCTGTCAACGTACGCGTATTGACCTTTGTATCCTCACAACGAACGCACTGTCCAGTCTTAGTGATGGCAACAGGTATTTCTGGAATGTGATTATAAATATCTGTGATAGAAACATACGTAACGGAAAAACTTTTTGGTAAACAAGGGTGGGTTTCGTCGCAAAAGATGACCGAATAATATATGATGCCACGATTCAGAGAGACACGTGAAAATGCAGTTTAATAAGTCCAATCCAAGTAATAAAGATAAAATATGTATGTAAAACATGCGAGTAAACGAAATTACCTAATGTCTTTAGAAGGTGCGATTTAAATATGTTATTTTTCTAGTAACGTCTATGGCTGAAATAAAAATATAAGATGGAGAAGAGACCGGAGTTATTTTAATGTTATTGTAGAATGCAAAAAAGGTAATAAAGTCATAAAGTTAATAATCAAACGTAGTTAAACTCGAACAAAACATATTTAATTTTACTACCAGTTAATAGCGTTGTAAACATTTATGAATTAACTTATACTAAATACGATGAGCTTTTATAGTTTCCAATAATGTATTATTATTAATATAGTTTAGCCATTTTTTTACAATCTAGTGTTTATTTTCTCAACCATAACTACATGAATAAATTTGTATTTGCTTTGTTATTATTCTCAAAAATAGTCATATAAATCTACACGAAATTGAAGCTTTCCAAATCATACATTTAGATCAGAAGAGTACAAGTTAAAACATCTCCGAAGGATCATTTTCATTTTCAGAAAATAACTGTTTCAAATATCAAGTGACACTCATCAGGCCTCGTCACTAGTCACCAACGCGAAATATATTTAGATCTGTTGCTCTCACTTTCTCGAAATGACGTCATGCATAAAGTAATGATTATTGAGGGACACTGTATAGCTGGCAACAAACCGATAACTATCTTATTGGTGAGGCAATAAGAATGAATGCGGTAGTCTATTATGCGGTAGACTGTACACTTGCAAGGAGCACAAACAGTAAGCATTTGTTAGGAAAAGCATTGACAGAATAGGTCATTGCTGATAAACAATATTGCTAAGAGAAACAAGTGACAATGTAAAACAATTTATGAGCACTTATTCATTTTTGCAATTAGTGGTTGATATCCTATGTTCAAAATCTTAAAAAACAAAACTTCTTTCATTCTATTAAAGGTTAATCTCATTAATAAAACAAAGACGGGTTAGTTACACAATTTATAAATAAACATCGGGTTTATGATCTTTGATTTGTAAAAGTATGTAGAGGCAATACAAAGTTTGCCAGGACAGCTAGTAAGAAATCAACCTATCGCTTTGGCCAGGTTCTGGTCGAATTACGATTAACCATGACGTGATCTCAGGTTCGTAATAAGCACTCTGCACCACTTTCCCCTTTCTTTATAGTTGTCCACAACATACCTATATGTAATTTTAAAACCCCTGGATGATAACGACAAACGTCTTTTGGACCCTTGAAAACCACGCCATTTTTTTTACTGTTTTTTTCTTATCACGTTTTTAAGAACCGCTCTATACTTACTACCTACAGATAATTCCGTTCAAACTTTCCATTTCCCATACATCTTCATTGGAAGCAAGTTTTAAAACGCCCCTTGCGCACACGCATATAAAAGTCCCAGCACTCGTAAAAGTAGACGGCTGCAGCTAGGGTAATTTTTATTGAGATACAGAACTTTACGACTGCCAGCCCTTGCAAGGGTTTTGACCTTTGAAACTAACGAGTGTTGTAGTTATGTGAATGTGGATTGGTATGAAGTTGAACTCCAGTTATAAAAATAATGGTTCGACTCATGGTTGACTGGTAGAGAATACATTTAGGCATTAAGACAGCCTATTGTTCATATATTTTATTTTCGTGCAATAACAAATATATATAAATGTGTCGTTCTGAAATGACGCAAATAAGATCTCAGTCTAACGGACATGTAACTACTCTACTCGTATAAGGTCATTTCTATTTAGCAAATTTCTCCTATTTTGTCTATATATTGTATGCTACCTTTAACTTACTAATAATGTCACAGTAAGCACTTACTAGATAGATCTTCAATGCAATGGCGATCCACGACCACTGTTGACGTGAAAGCTTTCTACAGCTTTATTAGTAATATTTTCTTAAACTCTGTGTGCCTGACTGATTAAATGTTAAACATCTTTTTGTCATCTCTTACATAAAAAATACAACAAAGTTACAAAATTATCGCCACTTTGGTGCAAAACTGTAACAAATGCATTCACTAATAAATTTAAACCCGTTGATGCCCTAACAAGGGATTTTAGGACCAAAAAGGTAGCCATTTAGCCCACACGTAGACCCACCGTCATCTCTGTTCAGTTTTTACGTAGCTGTCAGTACGCCTCTTGCGGTCACATAATTAAATTGTAAAGCGGTATTTTACGATTATGCGTTATCGAAATTCGCCGGCATTTTATGCAGAACCGGATACCTACGTGGCGGAATATTTTAGGGAGGTCCAAGCTGTGAGAACGAGCGATTAGACGAACGAAAATTAACGTGATTGACTTTTAACCGTTAAAAATTTTGACCTTGGTATATGGGTTGACCGCCTTCTCTAATCTAATAAGGCATTTCATTTGCTACCCACCAATACCGACTTATCGAGCGATTATGTATTCGCTAATGTTTTTCAGGTTGTGGGATACAAAGAAATAAAGGCATGCTATAGCTTTGTCGATTCCATACTAGTTATTAGGTTTTTTAATTTTTGTTTGGCAATGAACAACTCAAATAAATTCTGAAATGGATATTTATTAAGTACAATTTAAAAAAAAACTTCTTTAATTATGATGTAGAATACTTAATACTCAATCATTTTGCTTTATCATATTAGCAGTTAGGTCTTACAATCGTGGGAGTTACATAATATAGACTCAGTAGGGCACAGCCACTTTGGACGGAGAGTGGATTATTAAAAATTACTAGTGAATCTCAATTAGCAACATTATTCTTCCAGCGCTTTGTTCAATTTTGTTACATGTCTGTATGTTGCATGTCTGTATGTTGCATGTCTGGTAATACTTTTAGTTATATATTATAGTTATACATAGATTCCGAAACTCTTACCGACTCTATCGATTGATCAAATCAATGAATTTATTAAATGCCTATAGATATATCGTATGAGATCGCGTAACAATAACATTTAATTGTATCTCGTTTTGCTGGGTTAACAATTTTTGTGGTGACTTTCCGCTTTAGCTTATGAATTGATTTTGAATATAGGAGGTGTAACATTTTTATTAAATGTCTCACGAATATAACTGCACTTTATATTCTGCGATAAAAATATAGTCATGACTGTCTTTCGGGTAAGTGCCACAATAATGATTGCATTTTATTTTTATTCAATTCATGACATGTTCGGCTCCCAATTTAAATTTTTGTCAATTTTTTCGTTCTTTTACGATGTTTTCGCCTTTTTGAGAACTTGTTATTTTGTTTTTTGAGACCTCGAAGATGAACAGTTTACTTAATGATCGGGTATTTTCTGTAATTTAGTGTAGTTATTACTACATTGACATGAATTACTTTTATAAAAAAACAGTTGCATAATGCATTCAATATTTATTGATTTTAAGTAACAATGTTTTTTTAAAGAAAAAGCTTTGAAGCACACCTAAAGGATCATAAAAAGAAATCAATAAATTTAAAATTAAAACGTAGAAATGAAAATATTTTTAAAATCAAACCAAACCACTGTAACTACAATACCTACTGCAAACGAGTCATTAACGAAATCCTGTACAAATTTAACCCTTCACGCGTCTATATTTACAATGGCGTGTGGCGCAAGTTTCGTGTTTAGCTGGTTTTACGTGTGTATTTTTTTATAATTTTAATAGTAAAAAATATAGATTTTAACCAGCATCATGTTAGCCTGTTAACATGGCAAACTCTACATTTAATTACCAAGCGAACAAATCTGTCCAGAGCTGTACGGATAAATAAAAAAGTCATCAATAAAAACAGGTTTGCTTCTGTCCCTTAATTCCCTTTTTTCTAGTTTTTTTTTTCCATAATTTATTTACCATTCATTTATTTTTCGTTTTCCTTGATGTTTCCTTTTCCCTTTATAATAATTTCAATACTACAATATTTTTAAAAACAAAAATATTTTTGAGATTTATCGAAATAATTTAAGCCCACAGGTCCTATGCAGTGGGTCATAGATCTCAAGCCTCTCACTAGGCTGGCATACAAGCCTGGATCAGATCATCACTATTATTCCCTCAATGACTTTTAGATTGGACGGTTAGAAGCCTACATCCTGCGGCGCCTTTAAAACCTTTACCACAGACAAATTTCTTTCTCTATGCCTTTACTGATATAATTGAAAAAAATTGTACAGTATTCATTCTGCTTTATTGGCTTTGCTGTTTCGTTTTCGAACAAACAAAATTACCTCATTAGACGAATGAAAACATGTTTCAATCGCTCCCGCTACATCTTATGGCTTAACCCTTCGTCTACAAAAGTTGTTGTCTTTGTAAACATGTCAACAGGTGCGGGGTTTCCGAATGAACGCGCTTTGATAGCGTATTGTGTTACAGGGTTCGCTTTGTCCGCGTTAAAATATTTTGTATTCGAAAGAAAACATTGCTAAGAAAAACATTCGGAGAAACCTTTATTTAAGGAGCTGGGGAAGTAAGTTGAATTCCTGTTAATTGTTTAACAAATGTGTATTTTAACCGAAAACTTATGGTGGAGGACTAGTCCGGTCCAATTAGTAACAATGACGTAGAAATTCAAATTCTCTTTTGTTTAATATAAATATTGGATAACGTGACATACATTGCTCTGATGCTAAGATAAGTAGATAAAGCACAGGGGTTATAGAAATCAGAAACAACGAAGTTACCAGAAAAACTAGACCCGAGATAATTTAAAAAAAAATCGTTTTCACATAAATGTATTTATTTTATGTCACAACTGAGTTAAAAAAACTTTGCAATGGAAGCATGTCGCAAAGTTTATCGAAAACGTGATTGTTATTCAGTTTCGTCCATTTTGGACGGACTGCCCTAAATTTAATTGTATTCGTTTCTGCTTTCGTGTCCGTAAAGTGACCATTGTAAGTAATTTTTATTTCAAAAATCACTTTTAATAATGTTAAATTGAGTAAATACAGCTTTTGCTTACCAATTACACTGTTGAGACTAATTTATTTTTTATTAATAAGCTAGTAGACAATGTTATTGTGCCATTTCGAAAACAAAGTAAAGAAACCTGCATCATAGTGTTGTCACTGTATAAGGGTTAAATGTCTCGTAACTATAGGCACATTGATCATTTTAAGAGAGTAAGAATAAGAGTTTTTTGTGGAACGAAATAAATATATTTTATTTTGTTTGTTTATTTTGTACTGTTTTATCATGGGCGAGAATTGACAGGACGTATCAGTTCTTACGTAGAACTGACGGCCGATGGGGCAAAAAGGTTCTAGAATGGAGGCCGCGTACCGGCAAGCGCAGCGTAGGACGTCCACTCACAAGGTGGTCAGACGACCTGGTAAGGGTCGCAAGAAGACGCAGGATGCAGGCCGCTTCCAACCGGCCAATCTGGAAGTTAATGGGGGAGGCCTATGTTCAGCAGTGGACGTCCTATGGCTGAAATGATGATGATGGTGATGATGATCAGTTCTTATTAAATGTAAGTGAAAAATCACTGACATGCTTCGGAGAAAGATGGCCCGTATTGCTGCTCTCTAAGGTATGTGCTCAATGGGTAGCGTATCCTTGAAAAGGGACTAAGTGCTGGGGGAAGAATAAATATGTTTTATGCGGCATTAAGTTTGTTATGGTGTTTTTAGTCAAAATACATATCAAAATAGGTTTCATTATTTCAGACAGGGTGTCCACTTCTGAACACAGGCCTCTCCCAATGACTTTCATCGGGAGGGATCGCCAATAATGGCCACGTTTGGCAGGCGGGTTGGCGAGCGCAGTTTTTTATAACATTTCCCACGCAGACGCTGCTGCCCGTCTCGTGCTACAGGAATTAGTCGACTCTTACGACGCGCCTCCTGTTGGCGGTGGGGAAGTGTATTCTTTACGGCTGTCCCCACACGGCACGGCACGGTAAAAAGCTCTTCAAATAAATTAAAACTAAAATAATAAAAAAAACGAATATAAAATATCTGGTTGCAGCCGTGAAGTGAAACAACGTAACCCCCAAAATGCTGTCCAATTAATTTGATCCCAATAAATCGAACCCGATACGCGGTTAATGAGCTCCGGACAGGCTAAGCAGGCTCCGGTGATGGTACAGTCGGCACCAAAACAAACATTAACATCTCTATTTGAAAAAAAACGACATATTTTTTCCAGTAGTCTATCCTATTCAAATGGTCAGGCAAGCAAGTCTTGTTATTGATACAATTAAAGCCACCAGACCTCCGTAACATCAGGTCCGAAACAGACCATTTTGGATTATAGCTACAAATCTAGTATTATTTGAATGTGCCGGTTTCCTTACGTTTGAAATAATAAATGTTGTACCATAAAGATACCAAAATATCTTAAATCTATCATACTAAGGTCACAATTACAATCGCCAATTTATAATAAACAAACTTGGTCTCATCTAATGTAAATAAATCCTAATTATTTAGTTCTCATGTCACTAAAATGATTATTTAGTCCTTACTCTTTTCTACGATCACTTTTTCAGTGCAAGACTGCATTGACGTGCATGTCGAATATTAACAGTAAAATAAATGCATTTATTGGCCAAAAATGTCCGAAACAGATTTCTATGTGGTCATTATCTTATCAAGAATTATAGTCTTGTCGAGTTATAATATTTTTTTTGTAATAATCAAAAGTTTTAACAGATTTTTTTGTTAGTTAGTTTGCGGACTGTACGGCGCTACTGTGCGGTGCGCGCGCACGCGACATCGCATGACCTGCGCGGAAATCTTTTTTGTTTATGCTTTCAGCTTTGTTATTATGAGACTGGAGGAGAATTTTAGCAAAGCTTCTGGAATTACTTAGGTTACTCTTTTTGAGAATCTGTTACACAGGTACACACAGACTAACTAGACCAAGAGAAGTCAATTAACAGTAAAGTGTTGATTAACATTTTTGTTCATTCAATTGTCTTTATTCGTATCGACTTTAGAACCACAGATTTTTTTTAACCAATAAAGTTAAGTGAAATCTCTTATCGCGGCAGTAAATGTCCTATTTATTAGTTAACTTCGTTTAGGGAGTTATCTACGGTTCAAATAAAACAACATTCTTTGTCAGAATAAACATCTAAATTGCAAATACAAAATCACTTCCACATACCAAATACCCAACTGGCTGTTATGGGCTGCATAGAAAAATTTACCCAACACTGTAACACATGCTTCAAACAAAAATCACTGAAAAGTGTCATCTTCCCCATGGAGGCTACATTGTCCAAATGATGCATTTTATTTAAGGCTTTAAGACAGCGTAACTGTCTATAGTTTAATAAATAAATTCTTAATCAATCCAATCAACAATCACATTAATATCAAGCCCTAAATTAACCTAATCTTGTACTCGCTGACTAGATATCGGATAGTCATAGTTTAATAAATTTATAAACATCCTTGACTCAGATAAATTTACCACTGACCAGACAGTCGTCGATTGAAAGTATTTTCCTAAGTCTGCATATTCAATTCCCCTGTTGCCTCAGAGTCAGCATACTGAATTAACTTAAAACACACTTTGTATGGAAAACAATTACGATGTACAGATGTACCATACCCATATTTTGTACATAGTATTGCACCTTGCTAACTATAAATTTATGAACCTTATAACTATCGGTATTGTTTACCATTCTTATTGCTATTAAGACTACATTTCTATGCACATCACGCGATATATTACAAAGATATGACGTACAAATTTGCTTACAATAAGTGTAATAATTATAGTTATTAGTATGATATTTTTAGTCCGCCAAGTGGGAGGTCATGACGACCTGGACGCAGAAGTGATTAACCCAAATTCACATTTGTTTCGAGGCACCAATCATCACATGTTATGCAAAGAGGCAAAATGCGCCAATATTATTTTGTATTATCATTTTTCGAAACTGAAATACACGGGCGTTAATAAAATTTTGCAGAACAACAAACGACATAAGAAATTGCACTTTAAAATAAGTGCGTCGAGGTAACGATGCCTTTGAGCCAATTTAATAATTATAAGTAATAAAGAATCTCAGAAAAGGAATCGGATTAGTACTTGGCGCAATTTATCGAGTGACAGAGTCCCACATTAATCTTAACGCTTAGCATACTACCTATTCCCTTCCTCGTTCCCAACTATTCCCGAGTGCTTCCGCGGTGTATTTATACTGTGGGCGTGGTTATGACAATGGTCCCTCAGTGACAGGATGCCGGCCGGTCAATTTACGACCGGATCCATTTTATGACTGACCGATTGGATAAAAAAAACATCTAAATGGAGTTGTGCCATTTTACGCGGAAGGCTTTTTTTTTCATTATAGGTTAGGCATTGAACAAGCTTAGGCAGGAAGGGTCTACCACTAAATAGTTTTAATGGCTCTATTGTTAAACCTCTGTAATCGCTATATTCTAGCCAAAAAGTGGTGTTACCGCAATAATCGTTCGATAGTCAATCGATGATTGAATTAGATCCGTCGAAGTCGGTCGACAGAGCTTACTACAATAAACTGTCGAGATATTATTATTTACCATCGAGCATCTTTTGCCTGGCAGTTTCTTGGATCGTGCATACGTATTAGCGATCTATCTAGTCTAGTCGATTATCGATTAACAATTGATTGTGGTTATAGCCTTAAAAAGAAAAATTATAACTGCTAGTAAACGCTGTTGCTATTTCATTGAAGGCGGATAAAACCAGAGAAATTATATCAGAAATGTGTTTAACAACAAATTTAATCCGAAAAATCGAAATGGTAAGTAGTTTCATGACTTCACAATCGAACTCGGACACAAAAAATGCCTCCCGTTTTTAATAGAACACGTCTCAATAAATCTCTTTTTCATTTTTGAAGTTCGCTCTGAGCCAATAATTAGTTTTTGGACGTTTATATTTATTCCGCTTTTGCAGAAACAAACTTCCAGCAGCGTGCAAACTAATAAATCACGTGCACAGAACGTGCTAAGTTGTTCCCTTTCCAGGAATAATAACTGACGGTACGAACTTCCACAGTAAAAGCAGAGATATTTACGTACTCTCGCAATAAATACAAACATGCTCGTATGAAGAAAATATTATATTGGCACAACTTCATTAATGACAGTGTTGAAGTGAATTCCCTCTACATTGTATTTTGCAAATGAGTAATTTTTTGTACAAAATAACGGAGCCACATCATTATGAAACCGAAAATTGGTACATAATTTACATAATCGAAATTACTTTCCAAAAGTGACACAATAAAAGCTTCAACATAAAAAGTAAATGAACGTGATATATTTTCTTTTGCTGATGTTTCAATATCTCCGACACTCAATATCTTTCCGATAGCCGTTGGGCTTATAAAAGAACCGTTTTACCGCCTCCAAGAAATAAAAGAACAATCCCCACCGGTCAGCTATAAAGACACAAAATTAACGGCCAACAAGAGATATCCCACGTATTAGATATCGCGATAAAAACAATACCGTGTAATAACTTTGATTTAGACGATAAAGATGCTCCCTAATTGTCGTAGACACTTTACAATAAACCACACACGACGACCAATCATGCTCGAATAAGGCATTGTCTATACACCAATCATGTTTTTTTTCTCTCTCGATGATTTGTGAAGGCAGGACGTAGTCACAATGAGGCGAACATGCGGGCGGGAGAATGGCACTTTATGGTTAGGAACCATTGTGGTGACGCACATGGCAACCAAACAAATTCTGCCTTTAAATAGCTAGGAAGTAAACTATAAAAACAAAAGAACATCTTAAAAATGGAAGCGTGAATGAGGACAAATATTGTTAAACAAAAGAAATGTTACAACAACTCTATCCTGAAACTAGAGCGCTAATGAAACGGAACGTTAATACAAATAGAAATGACAAAAAGTGGCTGAAGAATAAATGGGTGAGAAGGCACGCGATACGATCAATCAGTTCAAAAGGACTTAATGAATCAAACGACAGTCGACTCGCAACACCTCTTTTGTGGCCGGACAAAATCGACTTTGACGGAGCAAACGGAGCCAAAATAACCGATCGTGTCCAACGCATTGTGCGCCCTATAATTAGACAGCTTGGAAATAAACACGTGTGGGCAATTATCGCAGCAGAAAGTTAAATGAGGCACCAAGAAACTGTCGTTAAAGGGCTGGCTTGGCATCCGGTGACGAAACACCGCAGCAGATAAAGGATTGTGGGACTTCCGAGAAAAGACTTTACACTACCAATTTATACCCGATTTTATATTCACCATAACGAGTTACGCAATCACTATAAATAAGACGTAGAAAATAACAAGTTTATTGCACAGGTAAGGGGCTCTTAAATAAATTGAGCTCGGAAACGACGCATCCATCTTCCCGCGTGAGAGATTTAAGGAACACAAAATTACACATGAGAGAGGTTTCGCTTTCGAACAAAAGCCTTTATTGATACTTGAAGGTTTCAATAATAAAGCATAAAATATTGCAAGCTGGCGAAGAGCTATTAGCGAGTCGCATCCATCAGTGTGTTAAATTCAGAACGCTTAGTAAATTAACAATTTGAAATTTTAATATTGGAAGGACAGAGTGAGAGGAGGCTTGGGATGCCCCAAGGCGCGGTTCATGGTTATTAATCATTATTTTGGCTGCGTCCGCGCAGACCTACGTCTCGCACCCTTTGAAAGCCAACTCATTTATTAAAATGCTCGCGTCTCACTTTTATTAACGCTATTGTAAACGTCTCAATTCCGTTGACGATTTCCTTCTCGTCATTTGTCAGATGCTCATTGATTCGGCGGATCCCCTTTTGGTGTTTACGATAGTGTTTTATTGTGTCCAGTTACAGAAGATTAATGTTGTCGTCAAATCGGGCGGCTTACGCGTCCGCCGTTGTGCAATAAATTATCATTAAGTAACACCTTGTCTCACCTGGCCACGGTTTATAGCCCTCCGCCGTAAACCACGGTTAATACGCCAGCTCTAATCTAATCTAAAAAACTTTACCTGCTCCCGATATAAATTCTGAAATAGCATCCAGTAAAAAAGATACTGAATTCGTTATAAACATAATGGAACGGGATGTTCGTAAAGGTGCATAAGAAGCAAATATGAATTTTATTGACGATAAAAGAAGTGCATTTTTTTAAATTGGAATTGTACACAACTTTGTTGGTGCATTGAAAACTGTGTTTGCAAAAAAAATACCGGAGCAATTATGCAATAAAAGGTCGTGTTCTTGTAATGCTTAATGAGGCACTCTAGTTAATAGGCTGGTCCAATGAGCTAAGGCGGTGTCTCGGAACAGTGGTCGGAACGAAACGACCGAGATATTAAAGGACACTTGCGTCGCAAGGAATCATCATAAAATTACATATGTAGATGGATTCCTTAGATATTGAAAGGTTTCGACGATTCCGACTGCAATGGGCGAGCTTCTAACGAGAGTATAAAACTAAAACTGTGTTATGAAAACAGGTATAATGCTATTAGTGGCGGCCGTAATAAATATGAATTAGGAGTGAGCCATTATGTTTAAGTAGCGAGTAAATTATAAAGGCTAAAATTACTGCACGCAACTTAACTGCCTGCTAATAGACTGTATAGACTTAGATTCCTTTCGTTTAAGTAATTTAACTTATGATTTATGGTACCCGGTATTTTAATAGTTTTTAAACTCTTCAAACTACATACACGTCGAAATAGAAGACAATTTAATATAGCAAGGAAAGAGTAGAAAAAACTTACTGGGCATGATGATGGTAGTGCGTAGCGTGATGCATAGCTGCCGTAGGTGCGCCGCCTGGAGGTGTCGTCGCATGGAAGGCTGCGAAAGCCGACGGGAACTGAAGAGGCAAGAAACCACCGCTGCCCGCTGTCCCTGGACCTCCTACCGACTCCCGATCTGGCATTATTTTAAGTCCTAACACTTCAACATCATCTAGTCCTTCTTACACTTTAGTCAATACATAAACACTATCACTTTCACAAAGTTCATTAACTCCAGTATTGATTTAGCACCAATCAAGTCAACTCTAAGCGTATTTCATCCATTTTGTTGAGCACTATCGTTGACTTGCCATAATTTATGATTTCTTGCATCGTTGCTTATGATGTATTTTGTACTTTGTGGATTCACGTATCTCATTCTTCCGTTTTTGCTCCTGGAACAAAGAGTTAATTATTGTTAATTATATTTCCTTCAAATTCGGTAGCTGCATTCTTATTGTTAAATTAAATGTGTTTTTGTGCGTGTAAAGCAAAAGAGCTAATGTGTTCGTGTTCGTTTGCGTGTCGATCTGTTGTTACTTCAATTGCCACTATTATGTCTTTATTTTAAGAGTGAGTGAAGCGATTACCTCCCTCTTTCGCGTCGGTTTTCTGTTGAACTAATGTTAGGGCCGGGTGAAATTATTCATTTTGTTAGCATTGAATGGAGCACGCGTACTCGACAACGACTTGTAAATTGAGATTATTGTTTCTAATACAAGTTGAAACTTAATCGGACTTCGTCGAAAGTTAACAATGTGAAGTGGAATTATTGCTCTTAACTTAGCTTACATTCTCACTGTTAGAATGTGGTTAACTTCTTGGGTATGAGATTTTATCGTTGAGCAGTCAATATCAAAAATCAATTAATGTGAGTTGATTAGCTTATTAATCAATTAAGAATATTTTTTTTTTTTTTTAAAAACAGATAACAGATAACATAAGCCATCAAAAACATAACTTCAAAAAAAAACATGTCTCACAACTGAGTTCTTTTACCGTAAAAAGTTGTGAGATCCATGTAATACCAAGTCGGTAAATTTATTCAGTCTCTACTTAAGGGTTCTTCTGTCTTAAGTTATTACATAATGAGCTAACCTAACAACATTTTATAGTGACCATACCAATATTAAAAATCTTTTATGTTCTAAATAAAAAGATTGACTCGGCCATCACATGAAAACACAATGTATATCACAAGATATACAAATTAATTTAAATTAAATTGTTTAGTGCGATTAATGCCGTGCCCCCAGATAGCTTATCACCTGACAGTTAGGAAAAAAAGTAGGATTAAAGAATCAAGGATTTCGAACATCTTAAGAAAAACATCGTATTTAAAAACTCAAACAATCTATTAATATTTAAAGAAGAACTTTTAAACAAATTGCTACTCAATTAGCATACTACTTATTAGATAGTCAGAAATGATAACAAAGTTGCAAATGTTAATAAATACTACGTCAGAGATATCTTTTTCATCGTCTAATCTTTGCAATATTAGCATTTTAAATTTCATTTGTTTAATTTAAGTATCGACAGCTGGAATCTTATCTATAGGGGGATTAATTTTCTCGCTTTCTTAATCTTATTATTTTTGCAACTTTGTGTTATTTATAACTAGCTGTTGGGTTTTGCATTAGCCTTATCGATATTTGAATACACTGCGACATCACTTAGTAATATAAGAAGTATTAAGTGATATTATAATAAGCAGGTGGTTTCTGATGGCACATGGATACCACATTGATACTCCTACGAGTAAAATTTAAAAAGTAATTAGTAATGTCTCATGACCAGAAATAGTATTAACATATTTTGTTGAAAGATTCAATGATAGTGCAGGTTTTGTACTTTTGGATATTTCTCGAAATTTATCGACTGTAATTTTGTACCAAAACTTTGTCGAATGTGAGGACATAGAAAGAGCATAACAGCTACAAAATCGTTGGCACTCCTGTCATTCCTCATTTCCAAAAAAGATTTATTCAGATCGTTTTAATCAGCATAATTGAATTAATTGACTTCGAAAGCGCGAGTTAAACCCAAAAGAGCTTCCAGTTTTTGTCAAAATTTTTCGTTTCTCACAATGGCACTAATTACCATAAAAATTACATAGTCATGGGAAACAGTCTTAATTACATAAGAATCACGACAAGTTGCGGACATGCGGCAAAAAGTGGAGCGACAATTTGTTGCCGTTGAGGACGAGTTGCGTGGCACGTACTGATGTCCTGTGGTATGGGAGACAACATGTTGCGGGGAATATTATATGGTAAGGTTATAAACTTATTGCTGGTAAAATAATGATGCAATAATGTCAAGCGGCACATTAACTGTAGCGTTATATCTGAGTTACCAAACACACCATTATATCATATCATAAGAAGTAATCCTCCAAGATATTTGGAAAAGGGAATCGTATTTTTTTATTTTTAGACAACCCTTGGCAAAATAACTAGGTCTTGTTTTTATTTCTAGATAATATTTTAGCTGTTTTATTCCAAATTTCCGTCAAAATCAGGCCATAGCTCACGCCTCTAACTTTTGTCTTGTGCCGTAACCCTTAAAGGACTGCCATCGGAAAAATTCCTTCCGTAATTAATGAAGATGTGATTGTTTCGGACTCGGCTCGAAGCATTGTCCCCTTAATAAGGCCCGAGTTATAGTCGCGTAATGAATCGATCGTAAAACTCGATATCGACATATCGATACTCATTTTCTTTCAATGAGATTTACGATGTTTATGTATGCAAAATTGGCGGGCGTTTCGAGTGTCAGGTTTTATCGACCATTCAAAAATTGTACTCAGAATTTTGAATGGACACGATAAATGGTGTGTTTTCCTTTTTTATTACCTCACAGCTTTTGTGCGAGTCGTGATTTTGAGCGTTTTCTGAAACGCTATGGTAATTAAAGTGTAGTTTAATTGTTTTATACGCGGTTTATTGTTCTACGGTGGTTCAGTGTAATCATAACATTGGAAATTCAAAACGTCATAAAGCGAAGTTTAATCGCAAGTACAATAAACACTATTACGTTTTTACAAAGCTTGTGCTGGTTTTTAATAGCAATGTGTTTTTCCTTTTGGCTTCATAATACTTACAAACTATTTTTGAATTATTTGAACTACTTTAACGAGGTTTTTATTATTTTTTAAATAACATGCACAGCAAAATGCTGTCAAAAATATTTTGTTATTAAATATTTACTGTTAGTTAATTTGTACAAGTCACGTAAATATTTAAAATACGACTGTCGATAGTTTAATACCTCTTAATCACTAGACTGTTTTTTTATGAAATTTAGTCTAGAATATTTTTGGCACAAAATATATCGATGAAAAAATATCGATACGCTAGGCCCATCACTATACCTAAAATATGGGTGCGATGCGCGCGCGCATGCCGCTCTCTTAATACGGCCTTTAATTACGATTTAATTGTTTTACCCGTTGGATTGTTCGTCTTCTCGGAATCAAATGAACTGGTAGATTGCTGCGTTTTTATTGGCCAATGGTTAGATTTATTCACTGATCTTCGGATTGGATGATTAGTCTAAATTCTAGCCTGCTTAAGGTCAAGGATAATACCAAATCAGTAGTCAAGGGAACCATAATCATCAACATAATTTCAGAACGCACGTCCACTGCTGAACACAGGCCTCCCTCAATGACTTTCATCGGGGGGGATTGCTATTACTCGCCACGCTTGGCAGGCGGGTTGGCGACCGCAGTTTTTTGTAACATTTCGCACGCAGACGCTGCTGCTGGTCTCGTGCTACAGGAATCAGTCGCTTCCTACGACACGCCTCCTGTTGGCGGTGGGGAAGAGTATTCTTTACGGCACACGGCAAAGGAATAATAATAATTTATAACTTATAAATATTATTAGTAGGTTTTTTAATTTAAGGAAAAAGTTAAATAATATAGTAAAGACATTAATTCTAACATGTTTAAAGTTTATAAAACCTCGAGTTAAATTCCCTACTATTGATTTTTGTAACTTATAAAGGCATTGTAATTTTAGAGACGTCTACTCTCTAATACTTATCTATTTATTTTATATGAGATCACAACAATTCGTATTTCGACATAGCATTCGATTATCTCTAGTTAACATACACACTGGACATATGCACATGACTTAAAATATTTGTATATTCAGATATGTCAATCCCCGGTGTATGATCGAGTTTGAAAAATAGAAACGTCAAGCTTATACTAATAATCCTGTAAAATATGAACATACTTTCCGCTGGACAAATTACTTGAGTATTTTTATTATTAAAAATTGAGCTTTGTTATGAGAGCAGCAGGGTTTAATATTGATTACCGGGTTTAAGTTGGTATGGAGGAATAGTAAAAAGGTATGGAGTATTCGAAAAGCACAATAAATTGAGTGTCGCCAGCGGTTTTTATCTCTATTCTGAGAAGTGGTCATTGGGTCTGCGTGCGCGCATACCATAGTTTGTGCTACCTGATTAAGGCGCAGTTACTCGTTTATTATGTGTAAGTTCAGATCCTATTTTATTCTTTTAAAGTATTATTCTACTTCTTTAATCCAAAAACAATGACTATGGGGTTTTTTAAACATTTTCGCATTTTTTTTAATAGCAAATTTTGGCGAATTTTTTGATATTGTTTCCATAAAGAGTACCTACTTCAACCAATAAGAATTAAAAGGCCTTTACAAAATAAATTATATCTATCTATCTATCTAAAAGTTTGTATCTTTGTAGTTCAAACTTTTTTGGGATTTATTTTAGTGATACACGTACATATTGGATCTTACGGTTATTATTACGGCTTTCGTAACTGTGTATCTTGCCATAACTGGCGTTTGTTTCCTTTTTATGGTGTGCATTAAAGAATATCTATCTATGATTATTCATTACTCTATGGCTTAATTATTTAATAAACACTACGCTACTACTACTACTTGTAACTTCTTTGTCTGGTGTACAATAAAGAGTATCTATCTATCTATCTACGCAGACAAAGTCGAAGGCAGAAACTTGTCACTAAAATAAAAATTACCTTGCCCTTAAATCTGCATGCGTTGAGTACACTCTATGAATGTAAGGTGGATCGTGAATCATTCGTTATGGAATTATTATAAGCAATCGTCAGCTTGCTCTAAAACTGTTTCGTACTTATAAGAAAATACAAAAACCCTTACCCTTACTTTTGCAGTTGCGTCAATTCAGAGTAAAATAAATCCTATCTGATATTCCAGGATATAATCTATTTCTACGCAAATTTTCATCTAGATACGTTCAGCCGTTTTGGCATAGTACAAACATCCCATTCCTAAACTTTCGCATTTATGTATTAGTAAGATGACAGGTGTTTTGACTCCTAACCTAGACAATTGGCGCGTCGCCTGTCGCATATTTATGATTCTCTATCAATAAATTCCCGACCATAACTAATTTTCTATCGAATAAAACGCCTATTCCACAGTCAAGCCACGAATCGTCCAATTGTAACCGCTAAACAATTTACGCTCTATTCCGACGCGTGCGCGCATTTTAGTCTGTGGTTTGAAACCATAGACTATCTTTTTTTAGTTCAATCTAAACTAAGCATGAAAACGATGACCGCAATGGCTTTGTAGCCATTAAAAGTTGGTACAGTGTGAGAATATAATGTGTGTTAAATCAATTGTACAATTTATCAATTGCGCCGGACACTTCACAGGTATTGTAGGCGGTTTAGGTTTTGATTGAAGTTTTTATGTTTATTGATGCATGTAATGGCAGTTTTTAGTACAAAGCTGTACATATGTTTGACAATTGTATGATCAAGTGGTCCGCAATCGTACTGCAAAATCAGTGGTGGCGGGTTTAAATCCTTCAAGGGGCAAGTTTGTGTGATGAGGCAAACATTTGTACCTGATATTGTTCCGTTAGCGCTGTACTCGTAAAAACCAATTCCAACTTATACCTTTATATTATATATTACATACTTAATCTATTCAGATGAGTTTCAAGGAAATTCAAAATGGATACCATTTAAAAACAGTTAATTTAAAATATTCCAAATATTAGTCACGAGTTGTGAACATATTTTCGACTATTGTTTTATGTTTTGAAACGCCTAATTTTCTTCGCATGACTGTGCAACACAAGTCAAATATTAGGAATTATCATTTGACCAGTTTTACCATCGTTTTTTAAAAGTACCATAAGAAAATTACGAAATGAGGAGATGAGGAGAATGAAAAGTTTCGGCAAATGAGTAGCGGAACTCGGTAGTCAAAGTAGTTTAGAGAAAAAGTAGGTTGACAGTATCTTTCTAACACTTTATTTACAGAATTGTATTAGAGCCTCTACACGCTATTGTTTTGTTGTGTTCGAGTGGCGTACGTTTGGCGCTTACTTAGCGATCAGTGTTAGCGTTGCTTTGTCGCGGCGTCTGTGCTGCCTTCGACAAACTCTTACGAGGGAACAAACGCCAATGTAAAAGGGGCTCTAAGATTATGTCACAGCTTATTATGATAGATTAACGTCATATAATATTTTTCTTTTAATTATCATAAAATTCAATGAAGATTAACCTTCAGTTTATTTTGCTAATGTTTTAAATTGGTTTTGTGTGTTTTTTACTCGTATGAATATTATAAATATAAATAAATAAATAAATATTGGACAACATCACATACATTTCTCTGATTCTATGATAAGTAACCAAATCACTTGTGTTACAGAAATCAGAAACAACGACGGTACCACAACACCCAGACCCGAGACAATATAGAAAAGTTATTTTCCTAATCGAACCCGGAACCTCAGAAATAGCGACACCAAAGTCCGGTATGCTCGCCTCTCGGCTACGGAGGTCATCATTTTGAATGAAGCACTTTATTTGATGTGACTTTGGTACTAGTATACATTAAAGGATCTTTTAATTACGTATTTTGTCAATTACGGTTTCCTCTTAAAATATCATAGTTAAGTTATTTACTTTCTTTAAGTATGTGATTCATTTAGTCAATTTTGCTCTAGATCGTATTCAAATTCATTTATTCAATCATTCATTCATTTCACTTTTAAAGTAACAGACACACCTAATATACAAACATAATTAAGGTAACGTTGATGTCTGCTATAATTTAAAACTGTATCAGCGCCCACCTCCAGTAGTTAAAGAGACAGTGTTCCAATATATTGGTAAAGGATTGGCCTATAACTATGATAATTTTAAACATGGTAGAACGAAATGGATATGTTATAATATAAATACATTTTTGTTATTTATATAAATTCATTCAGATGGATCTCGGCCAAGCTCGTGGCTCTAATCGACCGACTCCATTCACAGATGATGTATTTATGACATTTATATTTATATTATCTGAAACCATTCACCTTCGTATGATATTATGATGATGAGTTGATTGATTTCTTTGTTTACGTTTGTTGTATTTTTATTAAGATTATTTTTACAAATAGGTAGGTACTTTATTATATAATCTGCTTTCATGTTGGTGTCATTAATTTTTAGCATTTAAAAAGACAAAAACCAAAGCTTTTGTTTATACGATTTCGTTATTATCATATCACCTGAGTTCATATACTAAAAATAACGAATACTAGTTAAGTTATTATGGTATTTATACATTTAGACACGTACCTCCTATTTCAAGATATTTTGACTAAGTGTATCATGCAAGTACCTACAGTCTGTAATCTGTATAGCAGTGGCATTTTACCCTTTATAGACTCTATTTAGCAATCAACAAGACAGAAAAGATTTTAAATTCTTAGGATTTGTCTTATATTATATAATTGCCAATACTGAAAAGCTACTACATCGTGCTGGTATTATGGTGGCAGTCGATATCTTTTATCGCGGTGTTAGCATTCAAAGATATACAAACATTTAAAAAAATTGCGGCAACAAATAACAAGTATTAAAAAATATTACTATTAGCTATTTAAAACTTGTTATTATGAATGTTAATAACAATAAATTGTTACTTCTGAGTATATTGTGCATCTATGGCAATGGCGGTTAATCCTTTCATTGCGAAATTAGCATTAAATGAGACAAACATTAAACATTTAGCGAAAAAGTACTCATACTTCATCTAATATTGTTTCATAATATTTTTTATTCTTAGTACATCGTGCAAGAATGCCAGTGGCGGTTAATCCTTTCATCGCGTAGTTAGCATTCAACGAGACAAACTTTAAACTTTTGCGAAAAAAATCCCATAATTTATCTAATATTGTTTCCTAATAAATTGTCACTTCTTAGTACGTCGTGCAAGTATGGCGGTGGCGGGTAATCCTTTCATCGCGGAGTTGACATTCAGCGCGGACGCGCGAGGACATCCATAAATTACAATGAGACTATCGTTGGCCGGTGGGGCTAGGACGTGCGTCCGGAGTAGGCCTATGCCATGATTTGATTGTAGAATAGAAGTGGACCCATTCGGAATAGCGTTGAGAAACCAGTGCCATGAGAGTTGAGCTTTCTAGATGATACAAGTTGGAATTTGAATTTAGAAAAAAAAAAGACTCAACGAAATTTAACCTTTTTGAGAAGCTAGGGTCCTTGCTGACAATACTAAAGTTAAGTTTATTTTCATTATAAAATGGCTGTTACTTGTTAGCGGTAGTAAAAATAAACATGAAGTTTATGCATAATACACACGAATGATACTGTATTTATAACGCAAAATGTTTCGTTATTCTTACTTAAGTTTAATCAAAGCAATACCAGATTAATTGAATTGCATAACTTTTCCGATTTTCAGACCTTGACATTTGAGTGATTTAAAAATTAGGCCATTTACAAAACAGACGCATTTGTAAACGGCATTGATTTTGCAGTAAAACTTTTGTACTTTATTAGTTTCACAAAATTAATGTGACTAGACATTACTCTATTAACATTCAAACAATTCCGCTGTGCTCCAAACAATGAAGAATGTTATGCAAAATATGAAAACATCATTCGAATTTAAACCTTCCTCAATGGAGTTAAAGGTATTTAAATTTGAGGCCGACTGTACGTGATACATCACGCTACGCCATCGCTATTGCAGACGCGTCTCCACACTGTTTTCATTCACGGTAAAACTTTATTTATGTTTTCTACTTTTTATTACCGTCCGGCGTCGACTACTTAATGACTTGACGCCTGCATACAAACTTACCTTTGCCGACCCCAAAAAATACAGACAAAATTTCATCAAATGCTGCATTCAGATAAGACTCAATTTAGAATATATTTATTTCAAGTGACTATGTAACTTGGGTTATTCTCTACACGAATGAAGGAAGTAAAATATCTAAAACTAGCAGCGACGCATATAAAATCGAACTATAAAATTGTAGGTGAAACTTATTTGGACTGTTTTATTTTGGAAACCTGATTGCCAGTCATTTTAAGGCATTTATAGCATACTAAACGGTCAGATGGTTTTATTAATTGGAATTGAAAAAAATCGAAGCAAACGCTGTGTATTTATTTAACCTACCAGCTGTCTAGATACAACACTCATCAAATACATGTGACAAAAAAAATAATTGCTGAATGCTCAATTTGATTCAGCCTTGAAAGGATTAGCATACAAACTTTAAATACTTCCATTTTAAAATATTTTGTAGCCCATTATGACAGAAATTTATGACATATTTGGACGAATTCTCAGTATTTTTTGTATCTAAATATTCCTAATTCGTCCCTTATGTGTCTCTATGAATGCTAATAGCTAAACCCACCTTTATGGTAAGCCGACAAACATGAGACGGTTAGAGTTCATGATTTATGGCATACTAGTCCTGAGTGGACAATTTTTGCAGTAATGTTTTAGTAATAGTCTTTATTTATTTTTGATTATTCTTTAGATTATTCTGATTGAGCGCTACTGGTAAAAAGGAATTCATCATCATCACTGCTTGACATAGGCCTCTTTCCAATGCACGCCACTGCGCCCGATCCACTTGCTTATATCGTCGCTCCACCTTGTCGGATGGCGCCCGACACTGCGCTTGCCTAGTCGCGGTTTCCACTCAAGAACACGTCCACCCCATCGGTTATCGGTTCTACGGCAAATGTGACAAGCCAACTGCCTTATTCTTTTGGCTATATCGACTTTAGTTTTCTGTCGGATTATATTCCTGATTTTATCTTTCAGAGAAATACCGAGCATAGCTCACTGAGCAACTTTAAATTGGTGTACTAGTCGCACCGTTAATTTGAATAAGTGAGAAAAAAGAATGAATGGCCAAAAATTGATATTAGATTAATTTTTTATAGACACTCATTTGTCTTAGCTGTAAATCTTTTAAAAAAGTCTGCCTGTTTCTGCTATGTTTAGTTATATCATAGATGTGTTTGTTGCATCATGATGGTTAATTAATTTGAATAGGATAGGTCAAGAAATACATTATGTCGGATGTTTGAGATAAGATCCATTGAGATCTCAAGAACCGATTAAAAGTTAAATTTTTGCTATGACCCCTAACAAAAAGAGAATGAATACCTAGAATATATAGAATATTCAAAAACCGATATTAAAATCGAATATCGATTCTTCGATAATAGTTTTAAAATCTCAGACATGATAAATCCTATTTTTTTAAAAATTATAGTTACTACTTACACCAGTAATTCTAAGGGTCATTTCACATCGAGACGCGCTCATTTTAATAGAGAAATACGTGCCACGTATTCTAAATTCTCACAATGAAATGTGTATCTTTTCGTAGTGTAGTTAATAAATTATGTTTTGAGTCGCTCTATTAAAATGTGCGCGCAGCGTCGCGTCGCGTCTCGGTGTCAACTGACCCTAACACTATTTGTTTGATTATACAGTATGTTAACTAACGAAAGGCGTTCCCGTAACCTGTAATACAGAGCCGATAAAAAAAAAATTAACCCATTTAAAATAAATAAAACAATTAACTTTGAAATTTCATAAAATATAATTAATGTTCCCTATCCCTATTCTCACGAGCAAGATAGAAAAGCGACGTTGCCAGTTTGCGCATTGTAATTACGCTAGTGTGCCGTGTGGGGACGGCCGTAAAGAATACACTTCCCCACGGCCAACAGGAGGCGTGTCGTAATAGGCGACTAGTTCCTGTACCACAAGACGGGCAGCAGCGTCTGCGTGCGAAATGCCAAGCTTGGCGAGTATTGGCAATCACCCCCGATGAAAGACATTGGGGGAGGCCTGTGTTCAGCAGTGAACGTCTTATGGCTGAAATGATGATGATGATGATGAATTACGCTAGTTACTATTCCGCGTTACGATTTTTTTAAGGAGGCGATCATCATTGATTGACTAACAAAATCAGTAGCTAATGATAACTCGCTCTCTAATTAACCAATTCGCGTTCAATCCACACTTTAGCCAGAGGCCATACTTAATGATGTGTTGGCTATTGTCTTGACTTATCGGTAATGTGAACGAATGACTCCGTGCGCAGGAGTCTAATAGCTGATTACCACAAAGTTTGGGCATGGATCGCGCGCAGAATATAGATCTGGTATTGGGTTATGATTTCATTTGCGATTTTGCGGTTTACGATTGGCATATTCATTTGTTCTGTAGTGTAATTTAAATAAAATATAGCAAAACTAAAGCCTGGCTTATACCTAGGCCAACGGATTAACCTAGCTATCCAGCATGGCAATGTTTCCAGATTTTGGGCACCGTTCCTAGTCTCTCTCAGTCAGATATTCTATTTTCAGATTTCTATTAGCATCCTTTTGTTTTATGACATATACATACGATAAGGTTTTTACTTCTCCACTTACTCTTGTCCTTGCTTGCCAATCGTCATCGAGGTCTAAGTACCTTCCAGACGACGTCCGTCAGTATGCTTACGGGACGTAGTAGGACGTATATAGGCTAAAAGAACTGGCAGCAGCCAGTATACGTCCTACTGCAGGGCACCAGGTTTCACCTCTACTATGAGGTGGTTTAGGCGGGGGCCCAGTGCGGGGAGTGGTGGAGTGGTGTTGTAAGGCCAGTGACTAAACCTTATTGTCAGATGTATTCAAGCCTTCTTGAGCCAAGGCCTCTGACAAATATTAAACGATATTTAGCCGGGACCAACTTTTAACTTGCCTTCCGAAGCAAAGAGATGCTTGTGATAAATATTGCTAGATCGGTATGGTCACCCATCCATTCACAAACGCGGCGTGGGTTACTTTACTTTAGTAATCACTACCAAAGCGTTTTCGCGACTGAGCTACAAGCCTCAGCCAGTACTTGTAGTTCCGCATCTACCAAATTATATTTTCATAATTTCTTCATCTAGAAAGCAACAGTTCATTTCGCCTGAATTCCTGTATTTGCCAGAAGCATGTTATTTTACAAGCATACAATGTTGTAATGCATTTTGACTGGTAAAGTCACGCGCAGTGCACTTTTATAGTATGTTTACTTAATGAAATGTGGTTTGCTTTACTAAATACCTACATATTGCTTGGTTTTCGGTGTACGAACTTACTTCATATTGGGGTCCAAGTTCAAGAAAATGCTACTCTAAAAAAGTAGCGTTTCATAAAAAGCATATTTATTCATGAATGATTATTTTGATACTATTTTAGATATCAATCTGACTAATATTTTTTTTCCATAATCACACTCCAGTTATCTAGCCCCAAACTAAGCAAAGCTTTATTATGGCGACTAGATAATGGATAAACCTACTTAAAAAATTGCATTTATATACATCTATTTATTTAGCATAACATAATTATACGATATAATTATTTTTGTGTTCCCATGCGATACCTATTCGTGCCTCTTTGGGTCTACGCGGGCGATGTCGCGGGCAGAAGCTAGTTAATAAATAATATACAGTATAATATGTATACATAATATTTATTAACTAGATGGGTAGCCTGAGCGTATCGCTAGTATATCAAGATAATTAACATTTAAAGTTAATTAATTTAACATGAACCTAGTTATGTTATCTCATGTAGTAACTTTCATTAATTTCCTACTAGTCATTTAATAGAAAATGTAGGTAATGATTTACCCGTTTTTATGGCAAACTATAACTTTTACCCGCTACTTTACTAAAACTAACAGAGATATACCACAGATCTGTATTGCGACCATTAGAACTATGTACAAAAATTGTTTATGTTATTGTCTCTATGCAGCACAGCTCTATGCAGGATGCAGGCTTCCAACCGGCCAATCTGGAAGTCAACGGAGGAGGCCTTTGTTCAGCAGTTTTTCCTTTGTCCTATAGCTGAAATGATGATGATGATGATTAGCATACTACATTGCTTTTAAACCATCATCTTAGATAGATCTTGCAAATCTACTAAATCAAAATAATTAGACCTAGCTAATGACGCATTCAGTTAAGTAAATAAAAGCTATTTTTTAACCTATTTTTTGTGCGTTACATTTTATTTAAATCCGTTTATCCAGTAGTGTAATTGTACCACACTCCCACTACAACACTGCAACTCACAGACTTCACCTAAACTTTAACTTGGTTTAATATTAAACATTTAAACATCTATGAAGAATAATAATTCACTTTTTTTTAAAACTGTCTCTGGTGTGATTTGAATCCCACCTTACAAAACACCTTACAAAATATATCCTTGATAATATAAACTAGCATTATTGCAAATGCAAATAAAATATTTAGATATCTAATATTTTAATTAATGTATTCAATGTCGAGTCAAACATCTTTCTTAAATCATAATCATTACTTTATTGATGTTTCAAAATATTAATATTTACGCTTACTATTTATAATTATAATAATTTCATTTATTTATAACAACATTATATCCTGATTCAATTATTAATTCCTGTCCAACTTAAATAACAAAAATTGCTAAGAATAAAAGGCTTGTTAAAAATAAAATAAAAAAACCTAATTATTATGTACATATTCTTAACCTAAACTATTTATATTAGCGCAGTCAGATATTTTATTAATAAGAAAGAAACTTATAAATAAAATATCTGACTTAGATCGCTGTTTGTAGGAAAGGTGCCCAAAAGGCTGGCTACATTACCGCGCTGGATAGCTAGGCTAATCCGTTGGCCTAGGTATAAGCCAGCCTTAGTATCAAGAGATGTCTCAACTAAACGCTTTGACATCTCACGATACAACTTGTGGGCACTCGGTCCCCACGGTCCCAGAGTTTCCACCCCAAATGGTTCAAATATATAAGTCTCACCGAGACTTTCATACTTGCGCCGTTTGAGGTTCTCTGCAGAAGTGGCTACAGAACCCGCCTTGTTGCCAGTCAGTGGAAGATGGGAAGGGGCTAAAGTGTCGACGCAAGTCGCGTCCCACACTAAGGGCCGACCCATCCTCCAAGGAACGAGGGTCATACCGTCAGGACGCTTGCCATCGCTACGTGTGAGACCGTTCGGTTCTAAAACGGCCGGGATACGCGCGCTGACAAGTGCCCGACGAATAACGTCGTTTAAACTGGCATGACGGGGGATTCTTCCAGCACTTCTGCAACATGAGAGACCGTGGTGAGCAAACTGATCGACAACCTTCCCACAGGAACAGCGATGAGGTACAGAGCTGAATGCTCCTAGCTGAAGACTTATGGCCACTCTAAATGAGACATCATCAATTAGGGTGCCTAATGCCGGAGAAGGTAGAGCTTTTAGCCAAAGGCCGGATTCCCATTCGGTTACAGCTAGAAGACGAGCCTGGTCAGCAGTGTTGGTATACGTTTCAAGTAAGTTATTACGCACCAGTCTGCAGAGAGGCTCGTCCCAAAGCCTTTGAGCCGAAAGGGTTTGAGGGAGATCATTTGTTGTAAGGTTCCTCCACGCGTCAATGGCTTCCGCTAAATATGGAATATGGACAGTGTTCATTTCATGGGATTTTCTAAGAATTTCACTTATTAGACCTAAAGTTTTATGAGAAGAAGCCAAAAAAGCTGGTAGACTGACACTGGTGATTTGTCTTATTCCTAGCCCCCCATGCCGAATAGGCAGGGAAGCCTGAGTCCAGGCTCGTCCTTCCAGCTTTATGTTAAGTGTTTGTGAAAGGATATTCTGGATTATACCATCTAATTTTGATGTCAATTCTGGGTGTTTCCAAAAAGGTGATGAGCGTAAACTGTAGGTGAATTTTGGCACAAAGAGACAGAACCGCATGATGGTGTAAGCAATATGACTGTTAATTTTAAATAACCGATCTGAAACCGAATTAAACTTGGAAATTTGTTCGTCAATGTAGGTCGAAAAAGATTCATCTGCGATTGGGGAGCCGAGCAGACGAAGTGACGTTCTATCGATAATTTTGATGTCGGGGGCTAAATGTTTGAAATTGTTTATAATTTCATCACGTTGATCACAATTTGGAGGTACATAAAGTTCACATTTAGAAATGTTTAAATCCAAACCACAAATTTTAAAATTATGTAAAAGAAAAGAAAAATCTTCTAAAACTGTATTAGTATCACCACCCAAGGTTCCGTCGTCGAGGTACCAAACATTAAAAAGCGACTTTAATTTAGTGATGATGGGATGAATGGCCAGGCTAAAAATGGCTGGGCCGAGAGGGTCGCCTTGTTGACACCCAACAGCGGAAGAAAGTAGGTTTTCTCTGTACATTAGTTTTGTGGGAGCACTATAGCACTGCCACAAAAAACTGTACAGAGAAGGCACCTCTTTTTGGATTTCAGTCAACAAGACTCCTCTATCGACCGAGTTAAAAGCATTTTTAACATCAACTTTTAACAAAATATCATTTGGACGAAAATTTATATACGAGCGAACAGCATGAATTGCAGCTTCACAGCCACCTGCTACTCCAAAGCCGAGCTGAGTAGGTTGAAAGACATCGCTGAGAGTACTTGATACCGCCCGACAGCAAACTTTAGCTGCGAGACGGCGGTAAGTAGTACCCACAGCGATGGGTCTTATGCCACCATCTTTTTTTTTTAAGGCACAAAGGTTTGCGCCGTATAAAACATCAATGATACTGTTGTGTACCTGACCAGCAAGCATTAGGTTGACAAGGGATGTTAGTGCCTCAAGCAGAGCTGCGCTGGCCTCACCGCCGACACCTAAAAGGTCCTTTAGATGTTGTGCAGTGAGGCCATCGAGCCCAGCAGCAGTTCCACTCCGGAAGCCATTGATAGCCTGGAGGACATCTGTGGATAACGCCTGCAAGTTAGCACTGGTATTATTGGAAGGATCAGGAAAAGTAAGGTTTGCGGTGGGGAGAGGATGCTTTTTACGGAGAGCAGATAGTGTCTCTGGAGTGTCTGGAGCTAAGGCATCGTCCGAGAATAAAAGTCGGGAAGCACCCTTAATGTCCCCATCACTAACCTTACTTTCAATATGATGAAAAAGGCGACCTATAATTATCACCTAGATTATTACACCCAATCGTATTTAAAGTTTTATTGAGGTTATTTATTTCAATGAACCACATAATTTCAACGTTATAGCGGTAACGATTTATTGATACTAAAATAAATATAAAACACAACGACATTTAGTATGTTGAAGTGATTGTGGGTAATGTTCGTTTAAATATTTCTGAAAGAATTATTGCTGAGCTCTTTATTTTTGAAGTTGAGTGAAGATTTTAAGTTTTGAGTTATTTACAGTGTGTAAACGCTACTGACACTGCATGCATTAGGTCAATATACGTTACAAATTTTATAAAAAAATAATTTAAAAATGGCGGGAATGTGGATGGGAAACTTTGGGATTGTACAGATACAAAATGTACAACCAAAGAGATTTTATTACCAGTTTGTATCTTAAAACGAATATACTTTTTTCCTGACCTACATCGTAAAAATACGAAAATACTTACCTGTTTTATGTAAAGTTCTTTTAAGCTTATAGTCATATAATTTGTACTCATTTATTTAATTAATTATTTAATATTGACTCCACTCGAGATAATGTCAAACTTATCCAAAATGGAAGCAGGCGACATTTATCAATTACTGTTGTAAAAGTGTATTGCAATTAGCTGATACTTTTTATCACCTGACATGTCAATGATGATAGCATAGTCAACGCAAAAAAGGATCATATTTTCAACCTTCCTACCTTGACTTAAGGATGTAAGTGTTTTTGAGGTCCTATCTAAGGTGGGGTTCAAAGTCATGCGGCCTCGTAAACACTTACTAAGGGCCGATTCGACCAAACACAACGCTATACCAGAATAACTATTACGGGTATAATTTTACACCTTGAATTTACCCTTGGATAACTTCGATTACGTTTTTCGAGCAATACACTATACTCGGAATTGTTATTCTGTAGTTCAAGAGTGAACGATCAACGAATTGATAAACCTACAAAAATCCATGTAATCCATTTATTCTAGGTTGATTTGAAATGCCACAACATTTTAATTTTGTAGGATAATAGAGTGTCAATACTAGATGTTGACAACATGTCAGTTTCGAGGTGACAGGAGTGGATTTGACAAGTGACAACATTGTCATTTACTTATTCTCAGTTTAATTTATACATTGTCAAAATCGCCCGTTTTAATATTTTTCATAGATTAGTGGTTGGTAGAATGAAAAATCAGCTTACTCTATTAAGCAGTGGCATACTCTCAAGTTAAAACTTACACCAACTTGGTCGAATCCGGCCTAAATGCATTAATATTTTTTTATTTAGTTTTATAGTTTGTGCTTGTATTTTAGGTCTGGTATTTTATTTTATTTTATTTTATTTTATTTTTATTTATTAGGGACAACAAACAATTGCACATGTTGATAAAATAAGAAGTTAATTACAAAAAAAAATATGTATATGTGCAACCAGCACCATTATCCACAGAAATAACGAAGAACATACGGTTACTTAGATCGTACACATTAGTTAAACTTATAGTAGAAATGCTGACCACTCCCACCATGCAGCAGGCACCAGTCATTGCGAAACAAAACATTGAAGCATTGAAGGCGTTCAAAGGTAACAAGGTCTTCGCTCCCATGTGTAGGGACACACATCCCTACACATTAGAACGAGAACAATTGTTAAAAAAAATATACATATTTGGTATAACATAGTTTCAGGATAATCTGCTGAAATTCAACTTAAAACTCAAATTCATTATTTCTATCTTAGACATAACTGCTATTTGTAAACGTCAAATAAACCATGAAATAAAAAACCAGATAAATAAAATAAAAATATAGTTAGGAATTTACATTATATCCATTATTTAAATTTGAGAAAACCACGAGTGGTCGCAAAAATAAGTTCTGACTGAAAAATCCAGGAATAGACAGGAATAACCAGTGCAGTGGGTTGTTTCACCTCGCGAAATCAAGGATAAAGACAAGGAACCAACTTTCTTTATTGGAGAGGCACTATAAAACACCCTAACAGTGATGACCAAATGTTCTAAATTCCTATGAAATACACTTGTAGGTAGGTACAGCATGTCCTAAAACAATTAAAAGTAGGAAAAGAGTATCTAAAGGTATTCTACTACATTGGGTTTCGGAACTTTCATAGTCGCAGCCGCTTGCGGTCGTCGTGTAGGTGGAAAACACACCTTATTCTTCGTTGACAGACAGTTCCGAAAAGAGGTTTTCAATTTTGAACTTTACTACCCCAGCATACGATAGAATTTAAAAATTGGTCGATTATTTTGAAGCCTGATAGCACTGACAAATAATTGGCATGTGCAGTACACTAAGGAGAATTTAATTGGAGAGCTAAAATTGTAGTTAGGAGTCCTTTAAGGGTTGTTATTCGACTTAATAATTATAACTTGGATAAGTGATGAGTTATTTATTAATTAACTCGCACAATTTTAGAAATGGTAGCTTATTTATCGTTTAACTACCAGATGAACCAGGTGGCTTGGTTAATCAAGAATTCTTACTACTTTATAATAAGTTCATAAAATATCGCTAAGGCTTCGAAACTGTATGGATGGTTGTGTTTTACTTGAACACATCAACAGCTGAACGAATTTTAATTTTTTTAGAGAGGCACAGTAAAAACTTAACTTTGTTTTTACTGTAAATGTACTTACATTTACAGTAAAAACAAAAAACTAAATAAAATAATTTATTCAGAAACCACACATAGATAGAATGAAAAGTAAAGTATAATTTTAACTTAAAATTTGTCTGTTGAAAGACCAAAATAAACCATGCAAAGGATTTACTAGGTATAGCATTTAAAGCTTATTAAATAACTACTATAACTTGTTGTATTTAATACATAAAAAAGCAATTCATTAAATATTTATTTCTAAACTCAACTCAAATTAGATGTCAACCCTTATTTCTATAAATATATAATATAAACTAATTTGTATTAAAACTGCAAATTACTGTGTAAAGTATGAGTAACATCCTACTTATAACATGGCAACAATTATAAAAAAATACATATTTTATTTTACGTTTAGATACAGGCTGTTGTTTCAGTCAGTAGCCATAATAATGGAAGCGAATGTAATAATCAATGTGAGTAGCTTTTACTATGGGGTTAAAATCAAAATAGAATAATATATAATCAAAATATATATATCTTTATTCTCCATTACAGACTAACGTTCTACCTCGATGATAATGTGCATCAAAATTATGTTTCATTAGTCATGTGTTTCATGATTTCAATGTTGACGACACTGTAAAAGTTGTAATAATGCCACCTATGTGCCTGCTTGTGTCATTAGACCTATTTTTGCCAATATCGGGACTAAAAAGGAAAAAATCTGAGTCGACACAGTCGGAAAACTTTTTATTATTTTATTTGTGCTGACATAATGAAAAAGCATGATTTTGGAGTCCTGGCAGGACGCGTTCTGCAATTATTGAAATGCGGGACAAAGTCCTGGCAAAAACTGGACACCCGGCAGCACTAAAATAACACCCTGTATACTATAAATTTAAAATATCGATAACCACACTCCAAGATAAGTAATTTTAGTGTTATCAAAGTGCAGTAGACGTTATCTGCTATATAATACATAATATATTAGTACGAGCAGGTGCATTTTGTTTAATTGCGGTCACCCTTAATAAATTGCCGGTGACGAAGCTCCTTAATGCATTACTGGTGAAATTAGGGCTGTCAACGATTTTATGTACTGAAGCTTTAATTTAATTAAGACGACCAGACGGCGTAGTGGCGCGGTGATTGGTTTTAAATGCAACTGGACCGTTCGATTCTCGGTTCAGGCCAGAAAAGTATGTGTTCTAAATTGGCTTGGGTATGAGTATGCTGGAAGCTGTCTTACAAGAATGTTAATTCCTTACTTCGAGACCATGACTACCTATTGGTATGTTGTCTGTGCATAATTATTTACTTTTTATTTCTGCAAAGATATAGGAAATGCTGGTTCTCTACGGTCACTTGGTTTATTAAGGTTTTCATCAGCACGCACTATGAAAATCTGACTCTTACTCCACATAAACAATAGAACAATGTCCTTCATTACACTTAAATCAGCATTCGTCTCTTATCTGGCTAACTCGTTCTGTTTCACACACACATCCTACGTTCCATTCCACACATCACACATTTATTTATTTACATACTAGCTGTCCCGACGAACTTCGTATTGCCTGTTTATTTTTTTTTCAATGTTTTAAATAGTGATTCTGCTATTCGGGGAAAAGACAAAATCCAACAAATCAAAGATCATAAAAATCGGTCTTGACCTATAAATGGTGTAACTAACCCGACTTTATTTTATTTATAGACATATCAAATTACATTAGTAATATAATGTTCACGATGACAATATAATATATTATTTATTTCGCGAAAAACTTACTAGGAATTAAATCAAAAGCAAAAGTTGGTCGAGTGACAACCCTGTGACGACCGTAATTTGCCCAATCATTATGTTTCGCGTTAAACGGCGAGAAAAATGTTTCTATTTACGAGGACGACTGTACCTCTGTAGACATTCATTACCGCCGTAAAGGTTGAAGTATTTGCTATGTAGGCAATTAGTTATTCGAGTTAGTTATTCATGATAATATTCGTTTTAGGGATGATTTTTCGAACGCTAGTTAACTTTTATTTGACGAATACAAGTAAAATTGACGCTTTGACACATTTTTTTTACCAAAACCGTCAATATCATCATCATTATAACTATAGGACGTCCATTGTTGAACATAGCCCCCCACTCCATCTTCCAGATTAGCCGGTTGGAAGCGGCTTGAATCCAGCTTCCTGCAGCCTTTACCAGGTCGTCTGTCCACCTTGTAGGTGAATGGGGTTTAACATCTTCACGAACTGTTAACATGTTAAACTTACTCTTTGGTATACACAAGTTGATATTGATAAAGATAACTTTTCGGTTTAAATTATGTTATCATCTGACTACCCTGCCTTATATGCGTTCGATTCCTGGTTCGGCTCGATTTATAAAACGCTTTTTTCTTAATAAGTCTTTATTATTAAGGCCAAGCAAAGGAAACTGCCGTGTGGGGACGACCTTAAAGAATACATTTCCCCACTGCCAACAGGAGGCGTGTCGTAAGAGGCGACTAATTACTGTAGCACGAGACGGGCAGCAGCGTCTGCGTGCGAAATATTATAAAAAACTGCGCTCGTCAACCCGCCTGCCAAGCGTGGCGAGTATTGGCAATCCCCCCCGATGATAGTCATTGGGGGAGGCCTATGTTCAGCAGTGGACGTCCTATGGCTGAAATGATGATGATGAAAGGAAGCTATTATAAAACAGCATTTTAGTGCTTAAATCATATTGACCAACAAACTCAAAAAACTAAGCGCTTCTGACCGTCTGTCTTTATTAAAACAAATAATCATTAAAACTCACCACTTCCTTCACTTCAATGAGCTCCTGACATCTCCATCATCTGCAAATAAAAATAATGTCTTTATAATTTACACTTGCAAACTAAAAATCAGCACAAAAACTGTTACAACCTTCATTTATGAAATCGACAATATAGGCACAGAGTTTTCAGTCAGCTGGTGTAATTAAGAATGCGATCCCAGAGATTGCCACAGACGTGCAACTTTAGACAAAAATCCAAATAACAGTGTTCTCCAGAAAAATATTTTTACTTTAAAAAATTTCAACTGCCTCTGTTGGATTCGAACTTACAATCTTTCGCTATCCAAGCGACTGCTCTTTCAACTGAGCTACGGAGGATATAGTAATGTTAGCGAATTTCTTCAAGTGTTAGTAATAGCTAACACTTAACTAGCATTATTGTGAATGCATAAAATAAAAAGGTTCAAACAGTTTTCTCATTCACCAAAAAAAGAGTTACTGACTACTGTTATTGCTTTTAAATTTTGAACACTACAATTTTTAAGGTCTCTTTTAATTAAATACTATACTACTCGTACCGTCCAAGAAGAACATATTTGCACTAACTAGAAACATATTTGCCTAGTTAGTGCGTGATCACTATAGCGTTTAATAGGGCCGGCGTATATTAATACAGGAAACTACAATGTTGTTTAACAGAAAAGAATGTCGCAACAATCGCATGTCGCAAGTCTGTGGCATCTTGCCTCGTGGCAGTAAGAGTATGGAGGCCTCGCACCATAAATAGTGTTTTTTAATATATTTGAGTTGTTTCTGATTGTCCCGAGGTGTTGTTTATTGCATTTTTGCAATGTAATTTACAGTTTTTACGCCTGCGCTGATTGCTGTGATATTTATCTGTGGCTTGCGTCATGTGACTGATTTTCATTCGTGGGTTTAGTCAAAAGTATGCTTTTTTTTCGTTGGGATATTTTCAGAAGTGGACCTGCTGCTAGATATTTATATGCATCGTACAAACTAACGCGCTACATTTATGATAATGTATTAATTTGGCAGCAGATTACGTGGTTACTATTATTTTGTACACCATGTATAATAGCTTTCTCTATGAGACTAATATCAAAATATAAAAAAGTTGCTATCTTAATAATTTTTAGACCAGCTATTATCTTAAAGCAAATCTTGTTTTCATAAATTTTGTCTGCATACTTGTAAAGTTTGGGGTATACGACCTGGTATAAATACTAGCTTATAATCATGACTCCAACCGCATAGAATTACATTAAAAAAAAACGTTATCACACATCCCTGAGAAGTTTTCATAAACTAAAAATCATTAAACCTTTGCTAGCTATTTGGTGTGATTGTGGAAACAATTTATTTATTTTATTTAATCCATTTAATGAACTACCCATACCCGGAAATCGTTTGATGTGTGATTGAGTAAGAAATATTTTAACTTTCAATTTTAATATAATTATTAAATTTTTGAAATACACATATTCATACATACCTAATGATTATAATTATAAATAAGAGAGCAGAGATCAGTTAAAGGAACTTACAACATATTCAGCAATGGATGGATATAAATGAACTACTTATTAAATAGTAAAGCTGGAAAGATTTATATTCTGATTAAGTAAGGAATGAACGATTTAACGCTAACACCTCCAATAGAGGCTGAGGGTAGTTAGTAGCACCAAAAATAACGTCTAAAAATTAACAAGCAATCAGGTGACATTTTTTCCAGCCAATTATTTGTTTTTCGGTGCGCGCGCGCACAAAAAATCTCTCACGCACTCTCATCAAGTCGACCCTCTCGATTATACATGCGCTACGCTGTCGCACGGAGGAGAATGGTACAGAGCTGATAGACCCACAAAAAGTAATTGGTTTTATACAGAAAAACTAAATAAAGTTGTAAGAGGTGATGGTCAAGCCTGATATAATTTTCATTCAGTTTAAAAAAATACATACTATGCGAAAACTAATAGGGTTGATAGACTAATATCTCGCTTTTACAGTGTAATGATGGAGCAAGAGAGGTGATAAAATCTGCCGCAATTTTCAATACCTTGTCTGTTGGTTGTTGTAGTTAAGCCTTGGAAAGCCAAAAGCCAAACGATGGAATAAAGTATTAATTTGACACATAAAATCTCTTACAATCAACTGTTTAGGTTAACATAAGAGTCTAACCAAACTACGTTGTCGGTCACCTTATTTAGCGCTGCCTTTATGCAGGTTTATGTAATAAAAAACTAATTAAGTAATTCCCTGATATATATATTTTGTTCATGCAACATAAAACAAGTGGTAGAAAGTAAGTCATTATGACTCAATCACCGCGGTATTAACGTCTCTACACACATACCCTCAGTGTAATCTCACGTTCGTCTGATAGAGTCCGTCGAGATAATGACATCTGCGGCAAAAACACCGACAGTTCGTTATTTATCATCCACTGGCCTCTTTAATTATCGGTCGGTGTGCACCGCCTTTAGCGATTTACACGCCACGACTCATTGAAGTTAAAAGTCGTGCGTGTGCGCGGTGATCACATTGTATTTATGTATATATTTTCTTTTTTAATGTAATTGGTTACATTATTTTGGAGACGTATTTAAAAATATTAGAATTCCAGTTCGCATAGATAGATAGATAGATACTCTTTATTGTACACCACACAAAACAAACAAATCACAGGAAAGTAAATACATAATGAATAGCACAATTTAGGCGGTCTTATCGCTGGAAGCGATCTCTTCCAGACAACCTTCAGGTAGAGAAAAGTTGAATTAATATTGAGAGAAGGGAGGCGGTGAAGAGTTCCAAAACATAAAAGTCCAAAAATTAAACAAACAAATTAAATAAAATAAGTACAAATAAAAATTAAATACATACTATCCTATCCTAGTACATGTACATAGTAAAATTAAAACATTTGAATACACAATCCTAAGAGTTATATAACTATAATTTTCTGGAACACTTATACGATTCTTGCGATTTCATATTTTAAAAATACGTCTCCAAAGTAAAAGTAACCCGAAGACCGTCTGGTGCAGTGGTTCGCGCTCCGGACTACAAAGGATGGATGTTTATAAAAGTATTTAAGTATGTTTATCTGTTATCTAGTCGCCATAGTACAAGCTTTGCTTCGTTTGGGGCTAGATTATTGGTGTACAATTTATTTATTAATATTTATTATTATTGACACGACTTATCAGATCTCACCTCAATATTTCATTGCTGGGCAAAAGTGACTTCCACTATTAAGATTTTTAATCTTTTAAACATGTATCGGCTTATACGTATAAGTTCAACGCTGTCATGGTTTACCAAAAACGAAGCCAATTTTACAAAAAACACCTATTGTTTTTTGACCCGATTGTATGTAGTATTAGCGCCGTATTTATGTCGGAAATATGTCTACGATGTACCAAAAGTCACCGTGTGTAAAGACTCTTAAGGCAAGTTCACACTTGTGAGGGTAATGGCAAGATTTGTTTAGCAGGTGATTATAGGAAAGGAGATGATTTATTTTATGATATAATTATCTCTGGAGGAATGTGCGGTCGTTGAACAAAACTATATTATGACTTCAAATGTATTACACAGATTTAGATAGAAATACCTTTATTAATTAATAACATATACGAGTGGGTAAAGATGATTAGACAATGACTGACTGAATGGAAATATTTGATAAAGAAGACTAATGTTGTTTGATCTACCTGCTTAGATAACTGGAAGAAAGACCTGGAATAGACAGGCCATCAACACTCATAGTACAGCGTGTCTTGGCTACTTATCATAGGATCAGAGAAATGTATGTAATGTTGTCTAATATTTATTTATAAGCAAGGGCAATTTACATATTATCTAGCAGTTGACTAAAAAAAATGCAAAAATGAAAACTATTTAATGTTGTCGCAAGTCTGTGGTGCATTTCAATTTTCTTCGTAGAAGTGTATAAAGTCGTCGTTTTAATTCCAATGTATATTTTTAACGCTGTCACTTACGGTTATGGCAATAATTAATATCGCAATCAATTCTCGAGGCGTCATTATTCTTGTTCGATGTTAAGGAGAGTTATGTTTTTATGGAAAATCGCGAGCATCCTATTTGTATGCATGTCGTTTCATGGACGTAAAAATAAAATACTGATTTATTCCGTTTTTTTTTTTTAAAAGGTTTCCTTGTATACAATTAGATTTGTTGTAAGTACATTGGCAAGGGATTACTTCAGAACCTCTGGACTGCAATATTTTTCAATGTTCTTTTGGTTCTGGAACGTCAGACCATTTTAGTTAAAACAAACATTATTTTTTAACTAGCCAGTTCGACCGAAGTTCTTCTTTCGAAATTTGACAATCAACTGTCAAACGTATTTTTTTAACTTAAAACCTTGTTCTGGCCGTTAGGAATAAAACTTTAAAAAGCAGTCAAAATGGGTTAGCCGTTCTCAAGCGATGATCTGTCATACATGCAGCCATTGATTTTTATTTATATAGATTTACTCATAGAATACTAAGAGTTTAAAAGAGCCTTAAACTCCTGAGTCATAGACTAAGATTTCTTCATCCGAAACTATAAAAACGTACGCAGTAGCCGCCATTAGGTATCGAAACTAATCTAAAATAACTTCATGATGGAAGCCTGGCTAATTGCGACGGCGATTAACATATAAAACGGCCTAATCACGGCTCAGTCGATGAGCTGATTGATTGGTCCGGCTACTGGTTTCACCGTTTTAGAGATCCGTAGAGAAATAAAATTGGTATTGACGTCGGGTCTGGCAATTTACTAATATTATAAACGAGAAAATGTATTTTGGCATTTGTTACTCAATTACGCCTAAACGGCTGAACGAAATTAGCTGAAAAAGGTTTTTCATGTTTATGAAGCTTAGCACCAGGTAAAATGAAGAAAAAGTTAACCTCTTATTATTCATTCATTTACGTCGTTTTATGTATAACATTTTTACTGACTATGATAATTATAACAAAATGTATAACATAAACAAAAATATATAACAAAACTCTATTTATTAATATATCTACGATAAAGACGCGATAGATATAGATCTACAAGTAATTTGAGAAGTGTAAGACAGTCTCTTATTAACAACGTGTTCATGAGTTCAAAATTCACATTAAAACATTGTTATGATATTCATATGTATAGTAGACTTTATAATCTGCCTAGCTTGTACTTACCCACTACATGTTTTGTAACTGTATTTCTTGTAATAAAAGCTAACAAAGGTGACTGAGTTTGTCGCGCCATTTCTTTTCATCTTCAAGCTATAAGTAGTCCCTGAAGCGGTGGTAAAGCAAAACTATATTTTCGATGTGTCAGAAGATACTAAATTTTTTTTTAATGTTTTATTATCTATGGCCAGGAAATAAAGAGTCAAATACTCAATCATTTGCACCAGACGCCAGAGTCGCTAACACATCTGACGATTAAAATCTAAGGAGTCTCGATATCCTATCTCTGATCTGCGCCCGCGCAACTCGCCACTCGCTACACAGCCGCAAACTGGACTTTTAGCACGAGTTGTGCTAATTGCTTGGTGTTACGTCAAATAGGGTATTTTGTTAAATTAATTAACCTACGTTTGTTTAAGGTGTTTGTAGCTCAGTGGTGGCAGCGCTTTTGTAGTGATTACCAGTTAAGCAACCCGTGCCGAAATTATGAGTGGATAGGTGACCATTTCGATCATATTTAGTGACCATTTCGACCATATTCAGTGACATTTAACACAAGAATCTCCGTGTTTTGGATGAAATGTGAAAAGCTGGTTAGTCACGACAAATTTCGCTTGATACTTGTCGTATTTTAAAGCTCAAAGCCCTTATGGCGGCTTGGTTACATCTGACAGTCAACGTTATTCACTGGCCTTATAACCAATCACTCCACACCGGGCCCGTGTTGTGGAGTATGGCCCGAAACACTTCATACTTAAGGTGAGGAGGCATGTGCCCTGCTGTGAGACGTATTTGGGCTTACTTTACTTTCATTTGCGTTTTTTGTTTTATACTCAACTTACATGGCTTAAAAACTAGGTACAACAGCTTGTTTTTAGTGCTTAAAAGCAGGTATTAAATAAAGATGTGGTTAACAATCTCTCGCTGCCGCCCAACGCTTTACCAGATGAGTCCTTAAACACTTATAAAGCATTGTGTGGCATTTAATTAACCCTTGCAAGATTTATCGCAGTCTTTCGAGTGTCACCCGTGATATAGTGCCTAGGGCTGCCACGCGTCTGAATGGAATTGGGAATGGATCAGGTCAAAACAATTCATACAATTTAACATGTTGACACTACACTTATAAATTGCATGCATAAGTCGACACTGTTATACACTAATTGTTTTTCAACTAATAGTCTTAGTTTTTAAAGCAGTTTAATTCGTTATGTGCCATGTTAGTTGTGCCATGTTAGTCCACAACCACCACGTCAGCATCCGTCTCCCCGCAAAAGTTGCGTCACAATTTTACACGGGTTGGTGTGACAACCCTATTGGGACCGAATCAACCGAACCCGTTTCTCGAAATCGATTTCATATTGGGGCCAATTGATCTAAAGAATGATTAAAGGTTGTATTTTGAATTCTTAATTCATATACAGCGTGCGGAGATTTATTTGTAGCAACAATAATATTTAAAAAATACATAAACAGGTTAAAATAAATACGAAAAAATATAAAAGGTTCTTACACTTATAAATATCATTAAAACTAACGACGATGTTAATAATGATTATTCATTGTTTGTAAAAATTATTGCAATTCATGTTGTTTAGACAATTTGACCGGTGAGGTTTTGACGCAAAAAGACACCTTTACAAAACGACATTACAATAAAATTGATACTTTCGCACAATGTCATATTCGCCTACCTAACACAAACACAAAGGGTCCCGAGTTCGCTTCCTGGTTAAGTTCAATGCATCAAACAAACTTTACAAATCAGTCGGTATTTGGAATACATATTACTTCTCCAACTCTCGGACTAACTGGGTTAACTAAGAATTAATTTGTTTTAATTATATTTAGTTGTTAAGTATTCATTTTATATTATTCTATATTAGCTGATCCGGCGAATTTCGTACCGCCAATATAAAGTTGTTGCAATCAATCGCAAAAACAATTTCTAAACGCATCCTGTTTTGACAGGTACGAACAGTTTGTATGGGAAAATAATATAGTTGTTTTACTAACTTTCTTCCAATTTCTTAAAATTTTCTTACTTTTTAAACCTACCTTGGACTTCTAAAAATATTTCAAAACCAAAATTATCTAAATCGGTTCAGCTGTTTTTGTGAAACTAACAAACGTCAATTCATATTTATTTATGTACTCGTAGATACAATTTATATCGTAATTCTAAATATATCAGAGACTCGTACCTTAAGAATGAAATAACAAAAACCTTAGGATAACCTCAATCAGTAGTCCGTCCAAGATTCCAAGTCCTACCGTCCGTCCGTCCATTCTAGGTAGTTAGTCTTAATAAAATAGTTTCTGCTAACCTGTTCCCTAGAAAGATTTCGTGGAAACCCTATTAGAACCCATTAGTACGAGTCCCGGCGTGAATCAAACCCACGACTTCATTTGCGAGGCGAGCGTTCCAGCTACTAGTCTACTACTAAGAGGTGATAAATAAATTACTAAAATTTGTTCCTATTAGAACTTTACGGACTCAATAAGATGTAAAACCATGTTAGGTATCTAAACAGCTGGTATAAAATATCGATGTCCACCACATCACTAGCTGTCCGTAAAATAAACCTAGCGGGCACGGACAAGCAAATACGTCGCGATAATAACATCACGCGAGATATCGATGCGTCCCATCGGCAATCGATGCAGACCACACATTATAGAGCTAATAAATTACAACACAGATCATTCGTTCATAAACATAGCCGATTCAAATTGTTAGGGCTTGTTTTGCCAGTTACATACAAAGGACTAAATTGTCGACAAAGTTACGATTTAATAGTCATGTAAATTTTAGATACATATCTTTACTAGTTTATATTAGCTAATAAATGTAATAACCCTAGTTTAGAGCTATTACCGCCCAGCTCTAAACAAATACATTTTATGTTTGAAAAAATCAAAGGAAATTAATTATAAAATCCGTCAACTACGCCTATGTTAAAAATACAAATAAACAGCGCACTTACGCTTATGATTAAATAAGCATATTTTGCGTAAGTGCGCTGTGTGCTTGACTACTATTAAAATTTACAAAAAAAATCGTCATGCAGGGAATATATCCGGGAATGGCACATCTCTAATCATTACATTATTTTTTTTAGACAATATTATCGACACGTACACTTCACTACTGGTGTTCCCAAGGCAAATATGGTGGGAAAGAACAAGTAAATTCATTCCGATTATCGATACCGATCGACGATAAAGACCACACGTGATCAATTGCGAATCAATTTACTGGGGATGGATTTTGTTAGGTTTAAAACACGTTGATGTATCACGTTTTTTACTGTTTGTGACGAGATTGTTGTAATATTATTTACTGGCAACTTTCAAAATAAAATATAGGTATATTCCTAAGAGCCGATTTTTTACTAGCCAGACTTATTTATGTTTGACCAATTGACCCTTTTGAAGAATATTTAAATTTGACCAATTGTATCACAACGTTCATTTATTTGTTGGGTAAAAGTTATCTGGCGATTCAAAAATCGGCCCAAGTTATATAACTGACATGTTAGACCCTAAAACCAAGCCTTTAAAAAATTTAAATTATAAGCTTCGTCTTTTTTTTGTAATACCAGCCAGTACACATATGTTTATATAACCAATGTATTTAATATTGACCAATGATTTTTGTACACTAAGTACTTTAAGTATAATAAATTTGTTAAAATTAAAAACATAACATTTTCACGAATAAAACCATCCTAAAGTCAGAAAATGTAATATTTTAAACATCAACTATAATATTAAAGTTTTGTGTACATGTACAAATATTTACAATGTTATCTATATACCCGGAGTGATATCTTGTTCCCAGCTGAGAATAAATCGATTCAAATACGAGATACTGATATCTAAACTCCGAATCAGGACTGTGTTTTTGTTTCAATTCGATGTCGTCGTGAGATCTAATCGAGAGATCGATGGTGACGATTGTCTCGTATCTCGATAATAAGGAATATGTTTATTACATCGAGAAGATATTTTTAAATGGTAATTTTTAAATTAGTCTAGGGTAGAGTCTAGGGTACTAGAATATGGCTTTTTTATTTTAGTATTTATTTTCGAAAAAAAAAAAAAACAAATAGAAGGCAAGGTAATGAGCGCATTCTGTGACGAATTATGATATAAAGTTATTTTTTTGTTTAAGTATGCCGTTGTCAATCAAAGTGATTGACATTTAAGATTATATTTATCCTACGACTACAAAAAAATCTAAGCACTATTATCAACACATCAGAATAGTGACTACAGAAAATCAAAGTATAATCAAAATTCGATTACAATTCAAAAATAGAATACGTTTTATTACGTTTAACAATCGCGTCTAATTAACCTTTTGACACTTCTAGTGATGGGAGCGTGCACAAAAACGTCGATATCGAAATTTTATTTTGAATTATTGAAGTCGACAAATTGTATCGACAGTTTGCGTTTGTGCGGCCGGCCACACGGGTAGAGATCGTGTACCGGCATACTTGCATGCCAACGTTTATTAAGTAGTATACGTTTCAATTGCAGACGTGTGCGCACTATATTTATTGCACCTTTTCAATGGCTGAATAGAGATAAACACATGTTGCGTTCAGATTAATGTTGGTTTTGTGCAGCCAATGCGGTTAACATTGTTGTTATTATCTATTATAGGGATCAATTGCATAATGTTTGTTGCGTTTTCACGCTTTAGTTGCGTTTGTGTTTAAAGTTAAAACCGCGAAAGCGGTTACAGATTCGATTACTGGTTAAATAAAAATTAAAATTTATATAATAAATCAAATAACCGGACAGTTTGCTCTGGCCAGGCTTTTGCCCAGCTGTGGGACAGAATAGTTAAGTTTTTGCAAAATTGTAATGTGACATGCAATAAACGTTTGAATTTGAATTTGAATTTGAAAACATACATAGTGTAGATATAACTACTACTCTATATTGTACACTCCACAAAATACACACAGAACATAAGAAAATACATTTAGAATAGCACAATTTAGACAGTCTTATCGCTAGACACGATCTCTTCCAGTCATCGTCCAGGTAGGACAGTTGAATTAAAATTGAGAAAAAGAAGCGGTTAAAAGTTCCAAAATAATTTCAAGCGACTTAAAAAAAAGTTCTTAATTCGACTAAATAATACTCAGCATAAGACTGATGGTAAACTTTATAACAAATTACTTAATTCGGACCATTAAAGTGTCAGCTCTGTCACCACAGTATGACATAGACAACAGACAGTGATATAAATAATGATTTTATAAACGTTAACAGCTGTTTTACCGCAGGTGTCATACACATTAACTTATGACATGACTTGACAAAACGTCATCAACTTTGGAACTTCAAGTAAAAATTAATAACAAATTGCCATCTTGCTAATAACTCGATATCATTGAATAAACATTTTAATTAAACAAAAATACCGTTTAAATAATAAACTTATAATGGTTCGTAGTTATCGGCGTACGTTTCCGCGGTAACAAATTATCGGTTCCTCGAAGAACTCACGCGCACAAAACGGCATACCTAATTACAAGGCGCAAAATAAAACGAATCGCGCTTCGGTCGGATACTAAGGGACAGCGGGAATAGAACCACCAGTACACTCTAAACAGCCTTAGCAATATCATCATTCGCCTGCCCTGTACCCAGGTCATTTGGGGTCGGCGCAGTATGGTTTTTCTCTTTCATGCAATCCGGTTACTCGTCATCGAGTCATTCAGTCGCTCCTCAGTTATATCACTCTTTACACAATCCATCTATCTCTTTGTAGGTCGTCTTCTACCTCTCTCCCCATCTTTACTCTCCTTGTTACGTGCCCATCTTTAAATAATCAATATCCGGGATAGTAATCCTAGTAATTCAAGGAACTTTTATGTATTTTAACAAAGATAAATACCTAAATAAAAGGTTGGTTGAGCAGCTGCGGTCAAGCTACAACTAATAAAAGATAAAATTGATTATGCAAGCCAGTTAAGGGCAACTCTTCAAAGGGGGCTGCAGAATCATTAATTTCAATATTTTTGGCTTCTTAATTAAACATACTAACATGATTTATTTAAAAAAAAAAATACAGTATACAGTTTAAATCTTAAAAATTTTCCAAATAATTATAGAGCCCGTCATTAGGCTACTGAACTGTTGTGGCTGTTCTATGTTATCTTTGCATCGGTTGAGGTACTAAAGTAAGAAATTCGATGGTGATTGCTCTGAGAATTTATAAGACCCGCCATCGTATGCTTTCTCGCTTGCCAGTGGAATAAGTAATCAAGTCTTCTTGATTGTGTGCATTTCAGTTTTTCGAGTTTTAAGATTTTGAGAGTTTTAAGATTAAGTAAAATTTTAAATAATGTGTTTACTTTGTCTTGTTTATTTCTACTTATGTGACTTCTCTGTACTATTTTATGTTAAGTTGACTTTTAAAAAGCACAAAGATCATACATTTGTTACCTCTAGTATGTCTTTGGATTTTTGAAAGTTTTTATTTGAAATTGAATATCAAACGACCACCATAGTCGAGAGGCGAGTTCGCCTTGGCGTGGCCATTTCTGTGGAGGTTCGATTCTCGGTCGGGTCAATGTGGAAAACGATCTTTTCTATATTATCTCGGGTCTTTGTGTTGTGGTACCGTCGTTGTTTCTGATTTCTACAACAAGTGATTTAGCTACTTACCTTAGAATGAGAGCAATGTATGTAATGTTGTCAAATATTTATTTATTTGTATCATGGCCTGTTCCTAGTCGGGGTTCGCTTGGCCGTAGATATGCCAAGTCTAGTTTAAAAAATTTAGAGTGATTACTGCTAGACCGCTCTGACCGTTAGACAGCAGGACCACACCTTATTATTGGCCCTTAAGTACAGAATAAGAGAATATCAAATCAAATATCAACAATGGCGCCCAGAGGGTAGTAGGGCGATGACTTGCCTGAGTCTCGGTTTCGATTTCAAGTTCGAATCAACTTTAAAAACGAACTTTTTAAAATTGGCTTTCGTAGCATCTCCCAAGATACCCAGACTGAAAAAAATCATTCTTGACGTCAAGACCATGATCATTGGTGTGTGTCTTACACTTATTATTGTTAACATTTTATAATAATACTAGCTGACCCAGCGAACTTCGTTTCGCCAATTCGTTTGACAGGTACGAACAGTTTGTTGTTTTACTACTTTCCTTGCATTTTTTTAAAAAAAATCTGACCTTTTAAACCTTCCCTGAACTTCCACAAATATTTCAAGATCAAAATTATCCAAATCGGTCCAGCCATTCTCGAGTTTTAGCGAGACAAACGAACAGCAATTCATTTATATATATATAGATAGACTAGATGTCGTCCGCGATTTCATTCCGAGGTCTTAAGTTTATTTATAGAAGAATCTCTGCGCAACTTTCTTATTTTTTATTTCATTAAAACCTTCTCGACAATACTCGTAATTAACACAACTAAAAAAGAATTAGCGAAATTGTTCCATCCGTTCACGCGTGATGCGATGACCAAGGGAAATAGAGATTCATTTTTATATACAGAGTGTAACGAAAAGGTGAAATAAAACTTTAAGGGGTTATTCTACGGCTAAATTACATCAACTTTTTCTATGGGACCAACATGGAACTCGCAAAAAAAAAAACACTTTCCAATACTAAAACGCGACCAGCTGGCATCAGTTTATATGGAAACGTCAATTTTTTTTTTGAGATTTCGATGTTGGTCCCATAGAAAAAGTTGATGTAATTTAGCCGTAGAATAACCCCTTAAAGTTTTATTTCACCTTTTCGTTACACCTGTATATAGATTAACCAACTTTTTTATTCCAGTACCAGGAACCCGTAAAACATCCCGTATCCATTTAAAATGCCGTTTGTTACAACCAAAAGCTGTCAGCGAAAGCCACCGGAATCCAAATTGCACTAAAATGGTACCACCAAACTGTCCGTCGACCACAAAATCTGTAGGATACTCAAAAACTTGGGATAATTGCGTAATAACTCAGGAACGATTACTGTAACGATTTCGATTGAACATATTATTCCCCAAACACGTGAAATTTTGTGTGGAGACGGCAAGTGTGGCCAGTTTTTGCAGGGTCTAAGGCTGCGCGTACACTTTGACCACTAATTCTGAATCAAGGTTAAGATAAAATATTTGACAGAAACAACGACGGTACCACAACACCCAGACCCAAGACAATATAGAAAAGTATTTTTTCTACTTTGAACGACCGGGAATCGAATTCGGGATCTCAAATATGGCGACACCAAGTCCGGTATAATCGCCTCTCGGCGAATTTAAGGACGGAGGAAGAAGTTTAAGGACATCAGGATGACACATAACATGGCATACGAGAAATATGAAAACGAACATAAACAGAAGAACGATTACGAGAAAAAAGATGAAAAAAAAAACAGTAGAACAATAATATTAATAATAATAATAGTAATATTTAAATAGTAAGTACAATCTCTATACTGTTCAGAAAACGTATTTTTTAAACATTAGAATTCCATTTACATACGAAATCCCACGCAGAGATTCATATAGGTACTACGAGTATTTCCTAAGATTTCGTAAACGATTATTTTGTACGATTTAAGATATTTCTCTAAAACAATTCAATTCACTTAGTAGCCGACCATCAAACATTTCTTACAATGTAAACACACCGCAGTTACTTAATGTGGTGCAATAGGTATCAAAGCGCTACTGGGCTACATCTGAAACAATAAACAATGAAAGTTACTCAATGTTTACATGTTGCCAAAATTTAATGCTGTAATTTTTTTTTTTAAACTCACTAATTACAACAAAACATAACCTTTAATTAGGAAAATTTTACAGAGGATTAATTTTATTAGCAAATGATAATATTGCATTAAACAAAGAATGAGAATCTCCTCCTTTTTTTTAAATAAGTTCAAAGAAACTGGGCTGTCTGTGGACGCTCCGTTACGTGATGAGCGAGCACCCTAAACTTTCCCGCGTTCCCTAGTGGTATAATGAAGCCATTACTTTTAAGAACAAGCTTCGTGAGCCCAAAAAAATCCTGCTCCGCCCGGAGGAGCGCAAGCGCAGACATGCTGTCTTGTATAAGAGAAAGAGGAAAAATATTTACGTTCGTTAGGACTTGTTTCGCGGGCCCGCTTTCACGGGTTTCGTTTCATTGCTTGATTGTCAAAAGTTGAGGTACACCTGGGTGCAGAGAAATAATAAAAAAAATTGTGATAAATAAATTTTAATATAAAAAGTTAAGAAATATTACATCCTTGTGTAATTTGGTACCAGACAATGCCATCTTCTTGGACAGCCAGACCAATTTAATATAAGTAAATAGATTTAAATAGGAATATAACCCGGGGCCATTTACGTTCAAGGCATATTATACCAGTGCCACTATGCTATTAGGGTCGTCAAGTAGAACCACTACTACTCCTTGTTCCACCAAACTAGATTCTTAATGCTTTTCACTCAACAATCCCAACTTAAAAAATTCCAAAGATCTCAACACAAATTCTCAAGCTGCCCTAATTTATTTCCTCCAAGTGCACAACTAGTTTCGAGTGAGACCTCAACGTGAACGATAAATAATTGAAAGGCAAAGCCCAATCCGTATTGGAATGAAGAAAGCCCTCAAAATATTAATTAATTGCTTTGAAAACAGCAACTCATTTCGTAGTTATAACGAACCCTTCATACAAAATATGACAAAGCGTTTTACTATTATATCCACACAATAATTTCTTGATCAACCAATACCGTTATATTTATCGTGTGTAGAAACCACAGTAGAAATATATGTAGTGCGTTTACTCCGTACAATGATTATAATAAGCTACCCAATTAATTAAAAATCTCGCCATTTATTTATTTAAGAGTCGACTCTATAAACGGCTTAGTGACCGTAGTTTTTACGATTTAAGAGACTTTTACAATTAAAAACACACATTCTTCTTTGGCATACGTATTGTAATCTGTTTAGTGTTATATTTTATTTTATTTATTTTAATTCTTATATGATTATTTTTTGATCGACTATTGTTTTTAATTATTATTTTTTTACATGCTATTAATTCGCACAACAAGAACACATTATGACATTGTATCAACTTATGCCATCATGTTTTCAGCAAATAAATGTCTTATTCTTATTCTTACCGTGAAACTCGAGTCTTTATAAACGTTTGTATGTGTGTAAACGGGTATAGTGAACACCAACGTCAAACGAAATTGTAATTAATAAATGCTAGAACATTCTTAAAAATAGTGCAGTCTTTTAAATCCAATATGGCTAGTATTTATCTTGATCTTCTTTTTCGCAGTTAAAGCTTTTTCTTGTATGACAACATTATTTTGTTTCTTATTTTATTTTATAATTTATAATTAATAGGCGACGTGATCATTAAGCGACAAACCTCTTGAACAAAGAGAGAAAAAACATTGTTTGGTACTCGAGTTAAATTTTTTGAGTGTGTTTGTTTTAATTGCCTAAATAACACCAACTAGTAGGTAAAAGTGTTACTAAGTGGTTAACACAGACTAATACATATTAAATTTTATTGAATGGCAAAGACAGTAAGAAAAAATATGAAAATTATGTAAGGCAAGTCATGGCAGTTGCTGAAAATCTGAGAATCAAACATCAAATAAGTTTCTAAGTTACCTCTCAGGTTATTTAGAAAGAAAGAAAGAAACGTTTATTCGACACACAAGAGAAAATAAAAATAATAATACACAAAACAATATAAATTTGATATTGTGTCGAAAAGATTTAAATCCTTTATCTTCTGCTTTATGAGACAATTGAGGCAATCGCTTTAATTGAGTGTCATACCTCAGTTTTTTTTGTATATTATAGAAATTACCTTATTATTCTTAAGGTATGTGGGCGTGCTTTTGTCGCTTTCACGAATCCCTTGAATTGATTACTAAGTCACAATTTAGGTGCGATCAGTAGAACCGCCTCCTATTCTTCCGATATATCTGGTTTTATAACGACCACTTCCATCTATTCTGGGTATATTTTGCAGTGAGATCACAGCTCTGTATATCTTTGTTCTAATAATTGAAAACATTCAGCCAAGGTTTACCTCCAAATCATCATCATCATGTCAGCCTATTGTAGGTCACTTGTGGACGTAGGCCTACCCGAAAGAGCGCCAACGAGATCTTCCCCTTTTTCATCCAGCCACTGCCAGTTAACTTTCTAATGTCGTTGGTCCATTATAAGGTCCTACACTACGTTTGCCAATGCGTGCTCTCTACTCGAGAACCTGTTTACTCCACTTTTATAACAGTTCTGCGACAGACGTGCCCGTTCACTGCCACTTTACTTCCTTCCTATTAAACATTTAAATTAATGAAAATGGTTCATATTTCCACAGCCACAAACCATAGCATTATTTAGCGTATGATGTAGGCATGATAAAAATCGCTGTCAATATGCACCGCCATATCTCGCACTATAGTTAAATCATAGTCAAGCAAGCGGGTCTTCTCAAACTTTGTGCATTGTGTCCGAGTTTTTTGTCCCGTATTGTAAGGTAATCACTGCATGTCTTTATCGTGCCTAATGATCTCAGATTAACATGTCCTGATGAGGGCACGATGGGAGAAGATGACGAGCCCAAATTCTCGATTGTTCCCGTCTTCCCGAATACAATCTTAATAGCAGTTTTTGTCTTGTACACGTGTGATGCTGTTGTCATTGTAATTGACTGCTTCCTTTGATGTTTGAATAATTTATGTGTTACTGAATAATACTGACTGAAAGTTATAACAACAAAAAGAAACATCACATAAATGTAATTCAACTAATCTCATGTGTGAAATATTTAGAAACGGACAAACAGATTCAAAAATTATATACATGCAGCATCCTGCATGTATATAATTTTTGAATCTGTTTGTTCGTCTGTTCTTCTTCTGTTTGTCGTCGTAGGGACTATCCTATCCTACTTACTTTGAAAGCACATATTGTATAAATCATGGTGAACAACATCTGTTCTATGACTTTTGCATAATATTTCCATGAAAATTTACTGACTTCCCATACAAAATTACAAAACAGCCGATTGAATTTGTATAGACAGACAAAAAATTACAGTCATAGAACAAACGTAGTTCACTATAATGTATAGAATATGTGGTTACAAGGTTATCCTTGAATCACGGAACATCCTGTATATATTCATTTAGATAGATGAGGAAAAGTATCAAAGCCAACCATTAACTAACATGAAATGTTTCGGTTTTGGCAACACTAAGTGAAGATAAACAGATATCCAACTCAACAGAAAGATGCTATCGAAAGATTGATGTAAAGGCGGAGAGCCACTTAATGGCTAATAATAACATCAGATTTTTATCATCTTCGTATGACGTGCATAGAATATATTATCGACTTTTTAAAACTAAGCGAGACGAGTATAGTTTATCTTAATTTCGTCACCACAACATTCCACAGAAAATTGATCACGCTACTAATGTGAGAGTTTCAAAGTATTACCGACACTCAACGCTAGCCATATCAAAATCACATTAAGACATCCCAAAAGCAGCCACGTTAAGGGGCTCACGCATGAATGTAATTGGTTAGTTTGAAAAACAAAATGTATCAGGACTGAATAAAACCTTGAAATCATTAAGAACGTTTTTTTTAATGTAAAATATTATTAACTTTGTGAATAAACGTAGAAAATTTTAAAAAACTGTTGGTACCAAATAATTACAATAAAATTGCAAATGTGTACCTACTTGTATGGTACCGGAAACTAATAATTTTAATTAAATTTCTACTAAATCTAATTTTAAGCTTCGATATGCCAAGTTCTGTTATAAAGTGTCAGTATTACCAGAATCGCGTTAATATTTAGTACGTTTACATCTATACTCATCCTACGTTGAGCCTTTAAATAATAAACCTGTACTCGTTTAACTTGGGCCGGAGCAACACTAATAACTCAATTCTTCCTAAATTATATAGAAGCGAGCACATCACTATCATTACAGCACGTTCGACGAGAAACAGTGCGCATTTTGGACCATAAAGTTTTGGAAAATAATCACGCCTCGGTCACAAAACATAAAGCTTCAGAAACCCCACTTAGGTTTTGGCTAGCTTTGTGCAAGCAAACGTGAATTAGTATGGCATAAGTAGCGCCGCCTAAGTGTTACCAAAATCTCATTTTGCCATACAAATCCGTGCTTAAGTATCTACATCATTGATAGGTTTCATTGTCATTGAAACCTATCAAGTAAAATCGTATCGTTTTTACGAGCTGTTAGACGTCCTACGCTAGATTTGCCGGTAGTAGTAAAACATCGAGGATCTACGACTATAGAGCACTATAGAGGACTATAGAACAGTAATACGAACCATGTTTCTCCGAAACTAGTAAGTGATTTTTCACTTACATTTAGTATGTAATGACAACTCCTGTCAATGCTCGTCCATACAAAAATAGATACAGATTAAAAAATGGCGTAAATTTTGTCGAACAAATCATATGACATTTCTACTCGATAGATAGAGTATGTGTTCCATATAGAAAAAGTATGAATAAACTATTCATTTCTAAGCATGTTATGTTTAGAAATACTAGTACTTGTGTCCGTGCCTTTAAAACGCGGTATACTTGTGCTGGTGAGATTGTTTTAAATGTTTTGTAGGAAGCAAACCTACTGTACTAATGTTTATTGTGCCCTGATACAGTTATGTTTGAGTTCGTAAACGTGATTGGGTAGATAAAATGTTATGTTTCAATGATTTCAGGAATTACATTGGGTATGATTCATGTGTTAAGTCAGTACCTACACTTTATTATTTTCGTATAAATACTATGTATGTATTAGTTACTATGAAGGTTATTTTTTGTTGTAATAAAAATTACATTTTATGGCTTTTAGTTTATGAAATTCGACGGAAAATATGTTTATATAGGTAACGTAAAGTGCCTTTTAGCATTCAGTTTAACATTTGGTGTAATTAAGACAGCAGTATTTTAGCTTCTGTAAAGACATCCGCTTTACGTTAGCCATCAAGCCTAATCGAAGATGGCTGGAGTCTGCTGCAGTGGCGCCTCTTGAAATATGTCGGTGATAAAGTCTGGCTCTATCGTAATGTGTCCCACTCAGTTAATTTACTTAGTGGAATCAAGCAACATAGTTTTCTAAAGCAATTTATTTAGTTAGTTGCTATTTAACCAGCTCAATATTATAGTGGGCTATAATTTTATGATTTTAGTTTAGACATGGTTTAAACAAACTGTATATGGGAAAGATGCATTTACTCAGCATAAAACGGCTCAACATTTAATGGATGGGGATGAAAAGACGGCAACATCATTTAACATCTAATATTCTGAAAATGGTGGACAGAACCTGAACTTACGAAAGACGTGAAACGTTATAGACAAAATATAAAACTTACACAAAGTCACCAGCCGGCCAACCCCCGATTTGATCACCGATAAGTGCCGTGATATTTATTATGTTAAATCCGAAAGTGTCGCATAGTTTTTCGTTCGACAATTTGTTATCGAAAGCTCTGGCTCTTGATTCTGAAATCAAGAGCCAGAACCCTGTTCCAAGCAGAATCAGAAAAAGTAATGAATGCCATGAAAAAGAAGAAATCATGATAATGAAGAGTAATATAAATGAAGAAGCCACCACAGCGCACTCCAATCTCGCGTATCGACGCACACATATGCGTTCTATTCGTTCAATTATGCGCGTGCGCTCCGCCCCGCTTATTGTGGGCAAGTTGAGGTTTATCGATTAACTTTGCTTTCCTCATTGTTTTGCTGACGGTACTGTGTTTATGTTGTGCTTACTGTACTAGTACGTTTGTGTTGGTTAAATTTCTTTGTTATGTTACAGCTAGATCTATTCCTAGAATTCTGCAATCTAGGTATGTTCCTTATAAACAAACTTACATAGAGGCGGATTTAAATTTATCACTCAGTTCATTTAGGGCCGATTTATCAACAGTCAGATAACTTTTATTTGAAGAATAAGTTTGACATGTTGACAGATTTCGTATAGAATATGTGTCAAAGCGTTAATTTTATTCTCCGGATAAAAGTTATCTGGCGATTGAAAAATCGGCTCTTAATATAATACATGCAGTTTATTCGTTTAAGTTTGATTTCACCACAATCTTATCCAACAGCTGTCGATATTAATACAGTTCCAATACCAACCTACTTTTAACTCTTAAGTTTATAACTTTTGGATGAAAGTTTAAATCTGAAGTCTGTACATATAAATACATTCTACGAAACTCTAAATTGTACACACAACGCCAGGTCAACCTACCCAAAAAGTAAAGTGTCAATAAATTGATTTCGAGTCCATGTATGATTTTGTACCGATCGCTGTGGACGGCTGGGCCCTGGGGTGATGAGGCACGCGAGCTTTTTAAGGAGTTGGGACGACGTTTTAGGGAAAAGGGTAATGATCCCCGCTCTGGGTCTTGGTTGGTTCAGCGGGTCTCTATAGCTATTCAGCGAGGCAATGCTGCTAGCGTTATGGGGACCTTCGGATCGGGCGGGGCGTTGAGTGGGAATCCAGTATAGTGAAGTGGTATGACTTTCAAAATTTTGTTTGTTTAAAGATTTTTGTAACCATTTGACGACGCTTATTGCTGATATAATTTTATTTTAATTATGCATAATGTGAATTGATATGTAATATTGTATGTTGGATAATAATAAATTGATTTTCAACTTTAAGTCCGACACATAGAGATCATTAACAAATGTGAAAATTTGACGTTTTGTGGTAGGTTGACATGCTGTTTTCTGTTCAAAAAACATGCGTAAACGCAGGTAAAAGTTGATACTATCACTATAAAAACTTATATCGATAACATGTTTCCCTATAAACGTAAATAAAAATTCCTAGTACATTATTACGGTGATCGCGCATAGCAAACAAGTAAATATTGAAGTTGCGCGAGCGCGTCGCGGCTCAGCGCCAGTCAATATTGACTGCGCGCACGCGGCAGGGCTGGCACCGACATGAAAGTATAGAGATAGTATAATGATTTATTATATTACATTTTTTAAAGCTGGCCCACCGACTATCTATGGAAATATCGATGCTTGGGATCTCGTTAAAAGTGATAGAATTCAGAATGAGGTCATCCGACAGAAGACCAAAGTATGGATTTAATCCAAAAAAATTGTAAGCTAAAGCGGCAGTGGGCCAGCCATATTTGTCGCAAAACCGATGAAAGGTAGAGTAAAAGGGTTTTTGAGTGCGTTTCGGTAAAGTTCGATGGACCGATGACCTCAGGAAATTGGCTGGCAGTGGCTGGATGAAAAAAGTGGAAGACTCTGCTCTTCGGTATTCTTCAAGGGAGGATTACGTCCAGCAGTGGACAATAGGCGGAGATAAATAAATATTTATGGCACTACGTAACTAAGTTGTATGCTCTGTTACTTATAACAAACGTGCCCAGAAAGCATAAAAACAGCAACTATTGACTTAATTATAACATTTAACCAACTGTGGCCACACTGATTAGCCATTTAAAAAAAGGTATTTCTAATTTTGACAAAGTAAGTGTTATTTATCTTTAAAATATCATAAAAATAAATATTTAACTACAACTCGAAATTATTTTCCTATAAATTAAAATAATTTATTAGATAAATTTTCCTTCAGTATTACGTTTATTTAATGTTCTTAATAGAAATTTGAATTCCTTTAGCTTTATTGTAATAAACTTTTTTACACATACTTTAATTGACAAGTTACAAAGAAAAGTATTTTTTTTAAAACACGTAAAAACATAATCCATGGTACGAAGAAAAACTAAAACATCTTTTCATGAAACAAGTAAAGAATTTTTATTTTGTGCTTTTAAAACCGAACGGTACACGAGCCTTTTTAACGCGATGCCGCGGGCAAGATGGTAATTTGTGTAATTATTACTCAAAAAATAATAATCAACAGATAACGCTGTACCCAAAAATTATAAAATAACATGTTAATTCTAATTATTATCTTCATGACCGGTTTAATTTATGTATAATGTTTAAGTAAGTAGGTTTACGTTTTAAACTTTGCGAGCGACTGTAGGTTTAAAAATTAAGTATTCAGCTTAAGTTGGGAAGAAACTGGTAAGCATTATGTAATTTAAATATACATTTTTAGGGTTCCATACCACTAAAGGAAACCCATTTCGTTTTCCAATTGTTGCAACTGTGAAACTTTGCTGTCATATTTTTTATGTATCAAGGAAAATATTTTTACTTGAAAAAAAAATTCATGACCTTTCAGTATCCGGGCGACTGCTCTTCACACTGAGCTACGGAGGACATGTAATAATGTTGGCGAATTTCTTCAAGTGTTTATAACTGTTAGTAAGCCACCATTGTTTTATCAATATCTTGGATTTTATACCCACAAACATCCGAAAGAAATATTAGTGCAAATATTTAACAATCAGGATGAAACAGCTTTTTTCCCATTCGCAATAAGTATCGCAATAAGTTTATAATATCAAGGAAAATAATTTTACCTGAAAAAAATCGCAACTGCCTCTGGTGGGATTGGTATTTTTTTTGCAATTACAAACTAACATTTTCAGGCGAAGCAAGAAATATCTATATGCATTACTTAGTTTGTTTTAAACCTTCTAAGTGAGTCTTCTACTTGCAATTTTCCGGTGTTTATTGTACACTTTTTATTTAAAAATAAAACAGTATTTTTTATCGATCTATGATTAAGTGGCAACCCTACTGCAAATCAAACGAGCTGAGACTTTCTAGAGCAAACTTAACTTTGTTGAATATCATGCAACTTTGTTTTACATTGCTACTTTTTTGAACTATTTTTACCTTACACTTTTACTTCACAATCAACGAATGTTACACATATCGTAATAGTCATACAAGCAGATACTTAAGTTACGTTTTACAAAAATAGACGTCACTTTTTAAGAAAATGGTAATGTATAATGATTTTGTAAAATATTGTATGTTATACAAACAAACAAAAGAACAAATATGTGGTCTCTGTGTGCAAGATATTGGCATTTTTCTATTAAATACTAAGATCTTTTGAACCTGGGTCAGGAATTAAAACAAACGGAAAAAAACGAAGTATTTGAAAAAAAAAAACTCCGTTTTTTTTAAATTATCAGTAGCAAGTATTTTTACCAATTGATCAATTTTTATCATATAAAAACTTTTTCATAAATGACTTAATTTAATTACTTATTATTGTTGACTGTATCACATCCGAGAAAGGGCCTAGCCGTCCAAAAAACCCAAAGTTACCCAAACCCACCATACTCTACCAATATTGACAGTATGGAATCCAAAGTATCAATACGCTACCGTTTCCCGGGTCTGCTTGGTCAATATTGAGTCTGCTTAAGACTTCTAGGAAACAGTTTTAGAGTTACACTGAGATATTGTGAGCAAACGCTATTTAAAACCTGACAAGGTACTTCAGACCCTACTGCAATAGTGTAAGGGTTAAATTAAATGTCTAAGGTGCTAATTGACGTCGGCACAGCCCTGAACGGTTCCGACCCAGGGTTTCCGGTCAAGATTTATTTTTGGACGGATTGTGTGAATAATTGTGCTGGGTACGCTAAGGGAATGTTAGGCGGTTTACCAGTCAGCCATATTAGTGCATAATTTGTTTGTAATACTTTACTATTCTTTGGTTTATTCATAATTTGATTGAAGTGCCTTTTATTAGGGTATTAGTATCTCCTGTCCATATAGAGACGGCTAAAGTCGTACTAGTCAGATCCTAATATATTTTTTTTATAAAATATGAATTCAAGTTTCTGTTTGCAAAAATTTTACGGCCAGTAAAAACTGATATTATTTAGGCATGAAAACTAAAAGTATAATTTTCTTTTAAGAAGAAAGAAGATAAAACAATCTTTATAACATCAACTTCTTAGTTCGTAGATTGAAACAAATTATGCCTGCAACTGCGTTATACCTGCGTGCTAAATGATTATTCTAGTATTTAAAAAGGCTACTACATAATTACACCCTTTCATCTCTCCTACATTATTAAACATTAACAAAAGGCATGAAATGCCCTTTGAAAAACCCTAACCCTTAAATGTAGAGGTCCTCTCATCTCCGAGCAAATTTGACAAAAAAACTTGACGGATGCATTGACAGGTACTCAAACAGGTACATTATCTGTCAAGAAATATCCCTAAATACTCAAAAAGCTTTATAATTTTCACCAATTCTCATATTCTTTTGTCGACACTCTGTTTAATCTGTCATATGGATTTTAGTTAACAAAGGGACAATGGTTAAACAGTAAGGCCACTTGTACAAATAATGAGTTTGTGTATTTGTATGAAGATTTTTGAAGTGCTGAAATTGTTTGTTTTTAAAATTCTGGGCTTATCCGTCTTCAATTAAACATTATATTATCTTCATGTAGGTACTAGTTATTTAAGTATTTGCAACATTTCTGTGATATATAGGGTGCCCCGGAACTCAAGGATAACCATGTAATCACATATATATATAAAACTAAGTCGGATTAGTTACACCATTTATAAGTCAAGATCGGCTCGACCGATTTTTATGATCTTTGATTTGTTAGATTTGTCTTTGCCCCAAAGAATAACTATTAAAATATCACGAAATGAAAAAAGTATGTATACATAATGTATGTTTCGTTTATTTTAATGAATTAAAAGGCAGTACGATGTTCGCCGGGACAGCTAGTATTCTGAACATCATGGTGGAAAACTTTTATTCTAGTTCAGGTTAAGGAAGACAGATAACGACAATCACGCTAAATTTATTAACTAGTTTTGTCACATCTAGGATCTAGCCAAGCGTACCCAAACTAGAAACGAGGCAAAGCCCTAGAAGCAAAATAAGAAATATATTCATCGACTTAGTTGTTCCATCACTGGGTAAGGCTTAAACATAATATATTATATAACGATAGTTAATAAACAATACCATTTAACTTTACTATCAACATTTTACAGATACAGAAGTTCTTAGTTCTCAAGAATAGAATTTATATAACATTGACAGTAAAGATATTGGTCTTAACCGTCGATAAGTTATTTATCAAAATAATCTTATTTAAGCTGATAAGTACTTTATGTATGAATCAAAACAATCGAATCCATTTATTTATTGTCCTACAACCAAAGGAAGTTGACATGTTATAAACTTAAGATATGCATCACAAAAACCATTTAAATGAATCAGGATATCCTTCCATACATTTTATAGTAAGCAGTGTTCAGGTTTCTAAGAACGATAGTTAAGTGTTATAATCCCGTAAAGAAATATTTTAAAACCACTTTATAAGATAAAAAGGAAGATACAATCGCAGACCGTTATGATGGAGATGTTTGTGTATGATAAAATGTCTAATGATTTCGCCTAAATGATATGGAAGAGAAAGTTAAGAGTATCGAAATCAACGTCATAACAATGGTAAAAATAAGTACGTAGAGAATTCAGAAATAGAGCCCATCAAAGTATTGCTTGTACAACCAGCACTTCATGTATTTTACATGATTTAATTCAAGAGCAAACTGACAATATAGATACATTTGATACAAATAAGCGGCTATTATAATGGATGCACTGATTGATATTAACCGTATAATTTCCGATGAAGAAGAATACTCATCAACTTTATAAGTATAAGGTGATTAGTAAAACGTTAAATATAGACGACGGACGAGGTACGCAAAATCGACTGACACTTTAGTGTCAGTTGATTTTGCGTACCTTTATAAAGTTTTTAGACAGTTTTAGTACTCCATGGCATCTCTCAATGCACAACAGTGATCCTAATCCTCTTTTTTTTTCCATTAACTGCCAGTAGCAAGGTATACCATTGCTTCACTTTGTTGGAAGGCGCCTTAAGCCTCTTTTGCCAAGTCACGGCCTCCACTCAAAAACGCGTCTACCCTATCGGTTATCAGTTCTACGACAAATATGACCAGCCCACCAGTTCTCATCTGCAATCGAACAATAAACAAATAGATCCGAGTAGACTTAACGGCTGTAATTATACCAGTCCAATTACTATGGTTTTTATCCACTGAGTTGTAGCGCACGAGTTTATATTTTACGATTCAACATTTCGTTACGATAATACATATATTTTGTGTGGAGGAACTCATAAACAGAAAAGATATAATTAATGTGGCCCTCAGGCAATGATAACGAGTGATCCGTGATATACAGTCTGCAATCAAATATAACGATAAAATATTGAAATATAATATTCGAAATAAAGACAAATGTATCGTCAAGTTAAATGTTAAACACTTTAGACATGAAAAAATAGATGTTTCACAAGATCTAGCACAAAGGGATTTATCATATTATGCAGACTTTGATATTTATCTATATAAATGCTTACTAAATTTCGTTATACTATTAACTTACAAAATATTTTACTTATAGGTGAACCGCGTGTATAATAAAGGTTCGGTCATATTTTTCATGATCGTGCCCATGAAATTAAACAAGTTTTATCTTTTTCTCTTAATAGACATGGGTCGACAAACGAAACACAACTGCATCCGTACCAAATTAATCAGATTGTGTATATAGAGACATTCTTTTTCATACTTTGACCAGTCTCTTTGGTAAACTTGATCAACTTTATAGGCTTTTTACTTCATACATAATACATCTGCCAAGACACAATCGTAATTTGGGCCTGAAAAAAAAACCTGAATTTGATTTGATAATAATACTAATTTCATTTAAAGGAGAAAATAAATATTTAATTATTATTATTACTGAAGAATGGCTGAACCTTTTATACCTTGCTATAATTGATCAATAAATTTCACTTTTAATAAAAGGTGCAATTATTTAGGGCACAGTTTAAAATACTCGAACGAGCTTGCACAGTATTGCAGACCCTACAACTAAAGATTGTTTTAAACCAGAACTAGGTTCAGCTGTAAATTTCCTCACTATGCACTAATAAGTTAATTCCTCCGAAACTGGTTTTCATAGGAATGCGAGTGGGCGAGAGTTCGGTCGTTCGGTTCGATTCCCGGGTGTTTGAACAAGAAATTCTACTACCAATGATGCAACGGAGATCTAGGATAACAATGATATTGTGCTTTTTGACACTGTGACAGTATACTCAAGTAAACTGACGTTGTTGTTTTAAGTAAAACTTAGTTCAGTGGACTTACAATGTTAAAGCTGCACGGAGTTTTGTACAAGCTAAAAAAGCTTGGAAATTCTTCTTCAAGCTTTCATAGCTTCAAAATTCAACATAAAAGTGATTTTAATAAAATTTAACAACGCTTATGTAGAATTCATAAGACGAAAAAGTTTGTGGATACAATTTTGAAGATGAAAAAAGATAATTGTAATTCTGTATGTGTTATTTATTATAGAATGCTTAAAATTGCTCTAATTTTGCTGTAAGTATTCTTAAGTTATAGCAGATGTCTTCTATAAATCTAGATAAATTATTGTAGCTAGCATTGGACAGAAAGTAAGGTATAAATTAGATCCAAACAGGACACTAGAAAACCTATGTTTTATTAGGGCGTAAATAACTTCAATCAGGATATACACTCTGTCTGCTCAGTATTTATCTAACAACTTAATGATGGCATTTAAGACCGCCCTTCTGCGATGAATAAATAAAAATATAACTTAATTGAAAGTTCAAGTTAAGTTACAAGTAAGTTATAATAGTTAGTAAACTATTGTTTGTCCCAATTGATACAAATTAGTAAATATTGTAAGTAAGTACCGTTGTTTTCAATGGTAGGAAGATATTTTAACATCTATAAGGTCTCTCATCTGTGACACAAATGTAGCCATTCGATCAGGTAAACTGTGAGCCTGTTGGAATCCTCAAGCAATAAAATAAACCAGCACTTATCCTCTCAAAAGCCATGAATCCTTGTTTTAAATAAAAACAAAAGTACACAAAAAGGTATCACAATAAATTGTACTGCAAAAGGGTACGTTTACTTCAATTGCTAGACCTGTATTCCTGCCACACTCCTTTTTTATCTGTGGTAATAAAAAAGCTAACAATACACCCGACGCATAATATAATCCTGCGCGCACGCAGCCTAAATCAACGTCAAGATAATAATAACGTCCAAACATTGGTGTACTACTTTTATAGTTCAAAATTGAACCTTAATTTTGTGGTAATAAGAGTTCCGAAACATAGTAATATTGAAACAATATTCAAACATTACAATTCCATTTAGAGTTATGCCTTTAGGTTTGAAGTAAACCTTATTTCAAAGGCTGTAGGGTATATGCACCAATGATGGTACAGCTCCCAGTTTCGGACGCATCGTGGAAGCAGTAGCTAGCATGGCCACGTTAAGTGACAGAGCAAACTGTGATTATCACCTGCAGCTTACGAGGGTGATGTGTTTGGACTGTACCCGGTACAGTCAAAACCGTAATTCAGAAATTTCAAAATCCGACACAATTATTAAGAGGCCCTAAGTTACTGTAATATGAAAAAAAAAAACGCATTAAAATCCACAATTTATTAACTCGTAACTTTAGGATTAAAATAATATATTTTAAATTCCAGATCATGCATTTTAAGGTCGAATATAAATATTCGAACTTAAAATGCATGATCTTATTACCAAACTTTGTCTAAGATATTTACTTGGTAATATTGTAAATCATACCCAAATAGTTTAACATGCGTTTTAAGCTCCATTTCCGGCCATCATCTAATGAGGTAACTGCACCAAACTTAGTCCCTATTAAATTTCATCACAGCATTAAGCAATCATCTTCAGTTATTCACTAACAAGCCTGTTTACTCCGAGCTCCGTCTGTCACTCGGATGGGAGTTAACACGGGCATCCTGTCTGTCTGTCTGTCTCAGATAAGATAATACTTAAGCACACTCCATTGCTTGATTGTTTAATACTTGTGTTTGATTTCCGGTGCTTAAAATCTGTGATAATTCATGTATCTCCACTAAGAGCTTGGCTAAACAGAGGTCTAGCCATAATTGGAGCTTTGAAAGAGCAAACACGTTTTGCTTCTGCTTTTAAATTATAAGAAAAGAATATACTTTTAACACCTTTTTTATTAACTGCACTTGTAGTAACTATGATTGTGATCAAATTTTGGAAGCAGATTTTTACCTAGTACTTAAATCTTATTGTCGTTAGTTCGTCGAGTAATCCAGATAAAGTACGTCACGGATAATATTTTTACTTAACATTTTTTTTACTGCCTGTGGTGGGATTGAAATGTTTTTTTAAGTATGAATATTATCCTTTTTATAATAAACTATGTGAATGCAAAAAAAAGTTAAAATTTAGTCATAAGAACTACTGTATTTAATCTCAACGACCCGAGCTGATGATGGAGCCAGGAGGTGGATGAACTCTTCAATATTTACTAGTAAAAGTTGACATTTTGGACTTATTTGATTAGTTTTAATATCCCATACAAGCGTGTATAACAATTTTTTTAAACTAATATTAAAATTATTACAGGTGATGTAACCGAAGTTGCTGGTAAAAATTTGAAGTGATTGATCGACTTCGACTTCAGAAAATTGTAAAATAAAATTAATAAAACCATTAACTTGCAATGCGGGAGCTGTTTTTTTTTTTTTGCTTGTATCTAATCGATAAAATGTCTTTTAAAATATAGAAGGTTGTCTATTAATAGCATTATTTAGGTAAGCATTACAATAGCAAAAGGTTTAGTTTCTATGTTAGAGATTTAGTTTAGTAGAATTTGCGGCAATAGTTTTTTTTTCTTCAAAAAATTATAACGATTCCATTACACTTTGAAAGTGTTTCTAATATTAGCGTCGTGCTTCCAATGTATCAGTAGCAAAAACATGGCGAAAGGCCATGACTACTTTACGTACGTGCTCTAAAATAAAGTGAACCTAATCTCCGATCTAAATGTATCATCGGCGTCGGATTTATCACGTTTTGCGTAAACCTCGTAAATTACACCCCATTTGACTCGAAAACACCTTGCGACCATTTTTTCAATTCTTAAATAGACCGTGCCGTTTCGCAGAATACTCTAAATGTGTCGAAAATCATTAAAATCGAACAACAAAAGGAATTGTTTTGTTCCCAAAACTAGTTTCACAGATATAGCGGAGTGAAAGAGAAAAAAACTATTTTGATGTCTAAATACACACGTCAGAAGCAGGTAGAAGGTTACTTACAACCCAGAACCCAGCACCACGGTGAAAGAAATGTCATTAATTTTAACGGTCGGGCGTCCGGCCATGATTTGTAATGTAGCTATAGAGAAATTTATTTTTTAATGTTACCGATATCTGATTATACGGAATTTGATCAAGATGTGGAAATATTAATAGAGTTCTTGTATAAATCATCCTCAATTTTGTATCGGTGTTTTTTGAGATGTTTTTTTGTCGTCACGGGAATTAGAGGATTGGGATTTTTTGAGAAAATACATAAATTTTATATTTTACTGTTGTTTGTAATTCGATATAGGCTGTAGTTATCATTGACTTGATCAAATGTATAGAAAGGATCAAAACTTAACTTATTAGATATGTTAAGTTATAATAAATTTATTTTATGTAACGAATTTATTAATACTTTTTAAAAACCGTAATTTGGGTTACCCCAGCAGAAAATATTTCATCAAAACCGTCTTTCAAATCTTCCAAGTAATACCGGCGACTTAACTTCAGATCCTTAAAACTTGCCAATGGCATCTATTGCGTCGGGAATCTTGAGGTATTACATCCTAATGGCAGCCAACAATAGGGAATTCATTCTACCTGACCGTCTGACCATTGTTCGCCAACAAATCTGGTGTATTTGGCCTTTTTTTCCGATCCCTTGTTAGCAACTCTTCGCATAGAACCTTTGAGGACAAAAGGGCTACATATTCATAAGTGGGCAGACACAGGTGCTCTCCGACGTTGGTGAAGATATCGCTATATCATCCACGTATACACGGCATTACAAGATCATCCTCTTGTAACACAAGCGACAAATTTATAAGATTTGACAGGTGCATTCGACAACCCGTATGGCAAATGTTCCAGTATGATAGCCATTTCTGATGATTAAAGTATCTGCTAATAATATTTTGATGAATATGATAATATGCTCTTTACAGTAATAGGGCATATTTAAAATGAAATTTTTCGCTAGTAATACTGGCAGCTTGATATTGAATATAAAAATTCCAGTCCTATAATGTCCCTTAGGACATAATTACATAACATTAACATAATAACGAAGTTTTAATTTCGTTCTTATTATCTAACTATCGACTGTAATCATCGATTTGCGAAGATTACTATCTCAATATAAACTAAGTGCAGATAAAAAGTCAGTGTTGTTTAAAATGTGGAAATTTGTTTGCAGGAAGCAACAGTACACAAATATCACCGGACCTTTACTACGACGGTCAATTTCGTTTTTTGCTGTCGGCTACCTCACGTCTTGGCGCGAAGGATCAATCAAAATAGTGCTACGTATAACAAATAACTTTTTTAAGTATAACCAACGAAGACCAATTAGTTCTACCCTAGAAAGATGGCTCTTTCGACGCTTACTTTTTTCAGTTTTATTTGTAGAGACCGGGATTTGTTTCGCTCCTGTCCGTTTATTACTACAGTGACTGTACAAATATTTTGTTCCCGTATTTTCTGGTCGTGTCACGGTTGCTGAACCATTTTGATCTACATTGAGTGTACAAAAGAAAGATACAATCGTTATTTGTGTGCTTGCAATCACGTGTTATCACACTGAGCAAAATGTTGCAGAGATTTTAACTTTTTTTCTATAAGGCAGTTCTATTTTTGTATGTGCCTTATGAATAGATTACTTTATCATCATTTCAATCGATTGAATTTCAAATATAGGACTTTTTTTAAACCTACTTCTATTTAAAAAATATTGGCTGGTTCAATAGAGTGCGTCTTTTATGGAATGTTTTTTTAAAGTTTATTTTGAATAGAATCATGGAAAGCCAATGTTTGTTCTTCCAACTTTTACACGACTATAAAATTAGACTAGGCGTGATAATTTTGATACACCCTATCAAACTCTCCCTAATTACCATCAACTCATATCTCTTTTGAAACAAACACTTCTCACTAGGCCGATAATTTAATAAGAAAGTAATAAAACCTTTCGTGGTGTAAAGCATAACGTAAAAAAGAATAGAAAGTTCGTTCGATTACGAATACGTCACGGGACTATAGAACTGGATTACTGTTTTCACGACAGAACTTAAAATTGTCTTCAATCGGATGCAGAACGTAATGTAGTGATTAGGATCTTTCGATTTATAACTATTTAACTATCAAAGTTCCGAGTGTTATGACAGAGATTCTAGTTCCAGACTTCAGACTAAAAAGTAACGCAGAAGCACTCAAACCTGCCCTTTCTTTGCATGTGTGTTCTTGTAGATTTTCCTTCATGTAACTAACAATTGTCTCAGTCGAACGCACTGTGTTGGTTACTTAAATATTTTTAAAAGTAAAATACATCTTAAGCTCTTTTGTTAGCATTACAGACAGCGCCCTAAATGTAATACACATTGTTGCGTCGGCCAATATGAATGGTAAAACACTTAAAATTGGCCAATTGGTCATTAATGTCTTATGAGTGTATAGAAATATAGTCTTACGAATTCAAAAAAGTAATAATTTTAGAAAAAAAATCTTTTAACATGTCATTTCTCTAAGAGCAACTTTTACTTTAAATCATATGGAACACGAATTGTAATGACAGTTGGTATTGCTGAGTAGAGAGTAATCCTACCGTTCCTAACTTATATTGTGACTAAAGTAATATTATTGATGGTAGAACAATATCCGTTGAGGTCGTAATTGATGAAGTCGTGGGAGAAACGTCATTAGTCTTGTTCGGTTCATCTTACTGTCTATGTTCTAACAATGAGTTTAAGAGATATGTTGAGGGAAGTTTCATTTTTGTTTAAATAATACTTTACCTACTTTCTAACATGCTATACTAAATTAGAAAAATTATCGTAGTTTTAAACTCGTTCTATGCCCACTGCAGGGCACAGGCCTCACCTCAACAATGAGGTGGATTGGGATTTGGGACATACTCCGACGCGGGCCCAGTGCGGATTGGTGGTGGGGTGTTGTAAGGCCAGTGACTAGACCTTACAGTCAGATGTAATCAAGCCGCCTTCAGGCCTCTGACTAGGCTTCACGACTAGTATCAAGCGATATTAGCTGGGAATAATATTTGACGTGGTTTTCTAATAAATGACACAAAATATGGTTGAATTGACCTATCCACTCTCCACTTATTGTTGTTGTGTCACTTTAGTAGTGGCTACTAAAGCTCTGCAAAAATAAGTACCTACTGAGCTCATATTATATTTCTAACTATTACACTTCGTATTTCATTCGCCATATCACTTTATTATCGGTCATCTGTCTATCCAGTACAAGATATTACACATAGACCTCATTAACAACATAATAAAAGTATTTTTTAAATCTTGGACGCATGGAAGGACGTAGACTTAGTCCTTCGTCATATCAGAAACATAAACCTATTTAATAACGATCTACATATTTTTTACACAAAAATTTTATAATCTTAATATTCCCAGCCTCTCCACTCCACTCCTGTCCAGTCGAATGTCTTCATCTAAGGCCGTGACCGCGCCTGACCCAACCAGTTCCAACATACCAGCCCGAATACGTTAACGATATCAGCGAAATTGCCAGCCTTTTATTTTTACTTTGAGTTACCTGTTGGGCATTGCACGGTATTGACCAGTTTACTGTGGGAGGATTTTAGATGGGCTCAGTAATTATAAATTGTCGTAAATCATGTTAAACTAATTACATTTTCATAAAAATTGATGAAACGACCAATTATTACTGCAAATAAGGCCTATTTGCAGAAATAAATGGTCGTTTTATTAATTAAATTCTTTATTTATTAAATTAAACTCTCTTGCACGTCCCAGTTATATTTTTACCCTATCACTGCTTCGGGAATAAATTGAGGGCTAGCGCCGTCAAGTACGAGTAGCAGCGTTAATAAATAATCTATGATTAATGTTAATAATAAATATAAAACGAGTACACTGAACTCTAAGTTGATAATAAAAGTTAAAATAATTAAGAAAAAAACATTTTTAACTTTCACATTTTTTGCCTTCACAATAATGCTACTAGTTTAAAATATCAAAACTAATATTTTCGCGTAAAAAATATATTTGATAAAATTATTTCAACTCCAATAGACCCTAGTGAGTCTATTATAAATAGGTTCAATCGTCTTCAAAAAAAGAGTAAGCCCTGTACGCCTCTAAACAAATAACTTACCTTTTACCGTCATAAATACATTATAATAACGTTATTGTTTATGCGATTTAATGCAATAATATCACTACTTTAATAGTCGATATAAAACCAAGTGCTGGACTCATGTGGCTTTATCCCCAACGTTCAATTTTATTGACCCTTCTCTTTACTGAGCCGCGAGCCCTTTTTTCTGTTTTGCATACATCTGTTTATTAGCTTGCAAATAGTTCTGAAAATAGGCAAACATTTAAGAAATATCATCTCTGGTTAAAGCAAAAATAGGCTACTTACTTCAGGAATGCAATAAAATTAAAGCTGTTATACATTTGGCTTCATTATAATCATTCCAACCATCGGACTTCTACTATGACTTCCAGATTGGCCGGTTGGAAGCGACCTGCATTCAGCGCTTTCCTGCAACCTTACCAGGTCGTCCGTCCACTTTGTTAGTGGACGTCCTACGCTTGCCGGTACGTGACCTCCATTCTAGAACTTTTCTGTCCCATTAGACATTTAGGTTACTAAAATCTTATATCATTGATTGACGATGATTATGAAAAGACTAGATTAAACACCATTTAAGTATAAGTTTTTAATACAACTGATTGTTAATTTTTTCCACTAACGCGTTGAACTCTTCTGAATCTAAACTTAGAAAAAAAGAAACTAAATATTTTTATACTGATAAATTTTAAAAATCACCCCAGAACGTCTGATAGAGCTTTAACCCAGAAAGGACTGTATACATAACACACAAATACACCAAAATATTTCTGTTGGTCTCCAAAATACCCAACTCCAAATATTTTATTTGAAACTATGGCTTCTACTTAAATCTTACTTAGTATCTAAGATTGTATATTATAATAAAAACCTTCCTCGTGAATCAGTATTTATTATAAAAAAACTGTGTCAAAATCCCTACAGCAGTATCGGAGATTAGCACAGCGCTCTGCATCACTTTTCCTCTACCTAAAGGATGTGTGGAAGAGATCGCTCTTAGCGATAAGACCGCCTAAATTGAACATCTTTCTCTTAACATCAACTGTAACTTCTTCTTATGGTGTGCAATGAAGAGTATCTATCTATCTATTAGTCCTTACAGACAATCGCAGCAAAATAATGCAATTAATAATAAGTATCCATAATTCTTAATCCACTCTTAGTCCCTAATCATACCCTACAGTATTCTGTTCCCCAATTTTTGCAGAAGGTGATTATCCGGAAAGGTCATCAAAAGTCGCACACCGAAATGATCACCCTAAATCGATCAGGGTCAAGAATCATGATCTGAGTATTGACCGTTATTATGAAAGATAATAACTTATTTTGTGCTTAGTGCTCTACGTTCAAAGATCAATAAACAGAAACCACAAGCGTCTGGGCGATAGCTCGGACGTGTAGTTTTGGTAATTGCTTAATCAACTCGATAGAAGATCGATACATACAGGGCTGTCTCAACCAAGGTACGCCGAACAAGTCAAGCAATACATATCTCCATTATAAACTGAACTTTGACTAAAGGGGTCGCTGTTACAATGAACGTTCAGATTATATGTAATAGACATTGTGAAGGATGTGGCATTTGTTACTGTTTCAGATTTATGACATAAAAACTACCACTACAAAATTAATGCAGTAACAGTATTCAGTAGTTAAGTAAAATGGAAAAGATAAAGGAAATGGTTTACCGTCATAAGCTACGCTTTGAAATATTTGAATATCATTGGTTTAAAATAGTATCCTCACATTGTAAACTTAATTTTGAATTTACGTTGCAATGGGCTAGTTTCCTAAAAAAATCTAATTAGTCCGTCAGTTGGATTAACAGAAAACATTGGACACGTATTTTTTCTTTTCTCAATCAAACAAAAAAATATGAAGATATAGCCCGAGTTCCGCGTAACGTCACGCCTTGCGACACTTTTTAGAAAGGCGTGACGTCACGTGCCCACTTTGATGCGCTTTATCTTCGTAATTTTTTGTTTGATTGACAAAAGACAAAATATGGCGCCAATATTTTTTGACCCAGGAAACTAGCCTATACAAGCCGAAAAGATTTAACATAGTACTTACGTACTAGCTTTTAGTGCAAACAGTGCAAAATGGTGACTTATTTATTCACAACCGCGGCGTTGGTGGCTTAACTTTGGTAATTACTACCAAAGCGATACCGTCACTGAGCTACAAGCACCTCAATATTTGCAGTATATTACTAAAATATTATAATCAAAAATGGGTTATAAACGAACCGATAATTTCCTCGAAAATCTGTCATAACCCAAAAATAACACACATACCAATAACAATGGCATCTTCCCAGAAAAGGTTGGGTCTCACAACCCTAGTCGGCGCTTTGAAGTCGACGACCTGCGCCCGAGTCGATATGGAGTAATAGAGATGAGCGATAGAGTTTGTATTGGAATTTTGATCCTATGCATCATTATTTTGTGCTTGGTTTGTTGGTTAGTACTTCGAAAAATTGATACGGCACTTGTTTCTATCTTTATTTTGGATACTTTTGCGTTAAAATATTTTAAAAAAATGGAATAAATATTTTATATCATTCTGTCTCTGAACCTTAAAGGTTCATTCAGGCTAAATCTACTCGTAGATTATAGAAGATTGGTACACCATTTAGTTGTTTAAATTTTCATTTTTTTAAATATGGCTTGAAACACAAGTTTCAAAGCTTCTGCGGGACAAGAACCCCCAACACTAAGCTTTGCTTTTTATTGATTTTCTGTCGTTTTTCTAGAGCATGATTACAGTTTATTTAAAGTTAGAATAAAAATTGAACAATCAACGTCTGATAAACAAACAAATTAATTGTCATAGTCATAACCATTTGAAATACAGACTGACTAACAGAAAAGTTAGGTATCTCGTGACAAAAACAAACTTTGGAGAATGTGTAGGTTGACGTTGTTAAGCAAGGAAATTTTAAAATCTATATCTAACGGGTTAAAATGGGAAAGTAACCGTTCTTTCCCCGCTTCACCCTCAACACAACTCGCGCGCCGTCGGGCTGCGATGTTGAATTGTTGAACCGCAAATTTTTCTATATTTTTGTATAAATTAAAAACAAATTAAACAAATATTTCAATCCGCAAGAGTCTCTTGGATGATCTTAGTCCACAATCAATTGTGTGATACAAACAAATCATTACTTCATCGATGCGCGGTCGTGATCATCGCTAGGGTTGGTACAGCACCGAGTTTGGCTGGATATCATTATACAGGATCTTTTTAGTCTATTAAAACAGTTAAACCAATTGGCCTACTCTATACTGCGGCTGAAAGCGGTTAGTGCATTGGAATATATATTCATTTTGAAACTGACTAGTCGTTAATTTATAAGCAAGTCAAAATTCTAATGTTCTTCGAATATGTTAAGATCATGCAACTCAAAATAAAACTCATGTTGTGTGTACGAAAGTAAATCGCATACTAAATTCAGTATATAACATTAAATATGAGGTACATATAATAAATCAAAAGTAAAGAAGTATAAAACATATTACAGCCAGCATTCATGACTATCTGGTTTTTTAGTTTAATTGCTTAACAAATAGCGCAGTTGCACCCATGATGCACTTATTTTATTCAGTATTTTTAGTTGATATCACTTAAAAATTGTCTCTAACATATCTACATACAACATGCATATCACCCTGTCACATATCTATATCACCCTGTTATAATAATTAAGCAAAGTAGGAACCTACTGCAAAAACATATAATAATATAATGCATGTATTACAAATTTAACTCATATAAAATATGTAAAAATAGTTACATAAAGGCTCTTAATTTTTATCAAAACCAATTCTCTCCCTTTTTTACGAATATTTTTAGTAAATATTTTATTTACGTTTCGAGCACATAAATGAATTTTAATTTATAGTTTGGGGCAACCCTACGATCGGGTCAAATCGATCGGGATCTATAGGGGGGCATGCGTCGTGAAATGTGAAGATGTTATTGTAATTTATAGCTCATTTAAATATGCGGATAATATAATTATGGATTGGAAAGTTAGGAACAAAGGCTACATGTGGTTTGAATTATCGATTGTCTTGAATACCCTTAAGTTTGCCATTTTAATTGTTTTTGAGCTTTTTGTCCATAAATACCTATTATCGTTTTTTAATTCATAAGTATTCCACATTTCCATATTTATTTACATACGTATATCAAAGGTTACTTGCACAACAACAAATTAATGGGTACTATCTTCGTGACCAACATTATTGTTCTTGTTAAAACGATTAATAACGAGGAAATAATTGTTATTACGAGTATATAACTAAATTATTTAAAACCATCTATCTCTAAAACAAAGTCGAGTTAGTTACACCATTATTAGCTAAGAACGGCTGGACGGATTTTTATTATCTTTGATTTGTTGGATTTGTCTCCGTACCGAAAATCAGAATGACTATTAAATATCGGAAAAATAACGTTTTTTCTATTAAAAGGCGGTACTAAGTTCGCCGGGACAACTGTATTAAATATAAACTATTTAAATACCTTTACAACAAAATATTATTCTGTTTGCCAACTGTGTTTTTTACCTTAAGTACCTGATGAAATAAAATAAAAAATATTTTAATAGCTTAGTTAACAGTATGTTATTTTATTCACGACTAGCCGTTGCCCGCGACTTGGTTCGCGTGGTCTAGTTTGTTCATAAATTCAACCCACAAAGGGGTGAAAAAGATGTTGACATTTTGCATAGGTATAGAATTTGACAAAGTCTACATGGAAAAAGTCGAAACCGCTAGTTTTAGCTTAGCTAACAAATATTTTTCTTTGCCAATAAAAACCACTACTGAAGAGAAATAAAGTTTTCAATTTCACCCAAATTAACTAAATTCATCATTATCATTTCAGCCATAGGACGTCCACTGCTGAACATAGGCCCACCTCATTGACTTCCAGATTGGCCGGTTGAAAGCGGCCTGCATCCAGCGGCTTCCTGCAACCTTTACCAGGTCGTCTGTCCACCTTGTAAGTGACGCTGCGCTTGCCGGTACGTGGCCTCCATCCCATTAATTAACTAAATTAACAAAGTTTATTTTTTAACAACACTCATCACAATAATTATGCTTATTTATTAAAATTATTTTGCTGTCGCACCGATTGCGTTATCTTTAACCAGTTAATTATGATAAAATTATATAATTACTGACGTTTTAATTAGAGTTAAACAGTAATTGCATTTAGTATTCCGTTAATTATAGCGATCACATATGCTAAATATTTTTATTAAATTTTCTGCTATTTATAATTATTTATTTCTTCAATCTTATATAATAATTTGTTCAAGTTTTAAGACTTAAACATTAGAATGACTGCAGATACAAAAAGGAATCATTAATTGAATTAATTATTTATTATTTCATATTTAATTATTATATTTATTCTATTTAACGTTATATCAAACAATAGATAATTACATAGAAATAGAATGACTATCTAAAGGGGTAAAGCCTTTTAAAATACTTATATCTATTTTATATATATATTTTTTTAATAATGTGCACCACACAAAATATTTAAAACTTTGCTTTTATTTATTGTTGGTGTTTGCTTAAATAATTTATTTATTATTGTATTCTGATCAGTATTAATCTAATGAATGTGAGAATATTATAAACTAACGTCTCATGCCGTATTTGTATATCGTCTGTCTTGTCACGGGCTAATATCCGAAACTACTGTACGGATATTAATACGGTTTTCACCAATAAATGCACAGGTTCAAAGAGAAGGTTTGTGTGAATAATTTATAAATGATGTACTAGTTTAGAGCGAGCCTTTGCTCGCGACGAATACGGGGTGGTAAATAATTTATCGTTTTTAAATATGACATATATATATTTAATTATAATATGGTACCGTCGTTGTTTCTGATTTCTGTAACACAAGTGCTTAAGCTACTTACCATAGGATCAGAGCAATGTATGTGATGTTGTCCAATATTTATTTATTATTAGCGCCATGTAAGTAGGTATACTGTCATCTTGCATCCTTCGAGAAATGTTTTTTATTTCAGGATAAATGTCCCTCCGCATGTTTTTATAACAAATATTGGTCAAATAATTAATGAGTGAGTAGTTTACATACTTTTTAATACTGTCAAATTTTTCTATTATATTTAGGTTTATTCTGTCGTCTGTCCGTCCGTGTAAACCGTACCGTAACCGTACCGTGGCTCAAGCTGAGTGAGGTCCAATAACCTGGACATTGCTGGCATGTAGTGGCACCGCTTGATTTTTTACATGAAATTCTTGTTTTTTCAGTAATGTCTTGTTGTTTTTTTTCTTACTGTTTTGTGGGTCAATGTGCTATTTGTGTGTGATGTCAAATGTTTAATAAATGTTTTCCTTCTTCGTCTTCTAGTTTCAGAAAATTTTACGTCTTCATTATTATACCTACCGCTTGACTTTTTATTTTAAATCCTTTTTTTCTTGTTGGTTTGTTTTTTCTTATTAATATTTTTTGTGTCATAATTGTGCTATTTGTGTGTAATGTCAAATGTTTAGTAAATATTTTTCTTCTTCTTCTTCTAGTTCCAGAAAATTTTACGTTTTATTATATTAGTATAAATTTGTAGCAGTATGAATAAAAGATAGTTTTTTCTTATATCACTGTTAAATGCTACATGTCACAGTGAAATAATTTTAAGGAGTTTAGATAGTAAACTAAACTTAAATTAAGTTAGTAAAAAAGTTTAAGTTAGTAATACAATAGTTTAATTGGCTGGAAATTATTGCACGAAAGAATTTTATAAATAAATTTGTCTCCTTAAATTCACGATGAAATTAACAATCTTTAGAAATACTCCTGAGTCATAATGTTTTTGAGTGATAATTTTGTATAATTAGAATGATTTAAGTTTAATTTGTATGATAATGATATTTATATTGCTTCTGTTTGTTCAATTGAATGGAAAATAATGCGAAGAAGTTTAATTTTAACAAAGAACTGTTTCTAAGCTTGAATATTAAACTTAAAGACTGAATTTGGTAATATTTAAATTATCACCCAGCATAGTATCTAGAATACATATTTACAAGGAGAATAATGCTTATATAAGTGCTAAACTTATAATACTACTTAAAAATGATTAAAAACTTTTCATTTGCCATCAGCAAATTTTTTTCACTTGTAAAAATAAAATATGGTAATTTTTGAGTAAACATTGTTTGATTCTTTTAACTTATGAATTAGAATGTTCCCGTCTTCCGTCCAAGTGTTCATTTATTCCCATGGTTTCCGTCAAAAATGCTTTGCTTAATAACAATTTTATTATAATGCTAACGTAGCGGTGATAAAATAAATTCCGACAATTCTCGGGAATGGCTAAAAACGTGACTGCACTACAGCAAGGCGACACCCCGTCGTCCGTTGGGATCTCTTTGTTTTTACCATACAAAAAGGCAGCCCTTCACGTCTTGGACGCAGGTACAAAACCCTGGACCACATGTTTGGATTTAAAAAGAAAACTTGTCACTTCACTCAAAAGAAGAACGCAAAAATCTCGCCGGCGGTACTCCAAAAAACAAAACGGTGCATTCCTTAAATTATACTTTTCTATAAGAAAAATAATAATAAGTTAATTAAATAAAGAAACTCACAGATAATTATCTTGATTTGTCAGGTCATCTTGTGTCAAACTATATCGCAGCGGTAGCAATCCATTCGCATATTAATAAATACAGCACCACACATGCTCACTTGTCAATTAAAAACTTTTTAGCACATTTTTTAATCAGTATACTGCATCAATGTCACTGGCACTCGCACTTGGATAGTCAACAGTCACTTGTTTCGTTTAAAAAAATAAATGCCGATTGTTTATTGATAATTTACGAAAGAAAAAAGAATGATCCTAGTACGTCCGACACCGGCGCGCTGCGATCCGATATAGTGGTCGCGGGTGGACTGTGGTACCCGCCGCCAGCAATTTCATCTCAATCTTGGATGTCAGAATGAGACAGTAACATGACAATAAACGATTGTAAGACGTCAGGAGCGAAAGGGATGGCGCTTTTCTCATTATGCGCGCGTCGAACCTGACATTTCAATCGCGCCGTCCCGCTCGCACGGAAAGTTATTTCCGTACAAATTATATGCAGATGTATTTTTGCTCCGTCTCACTCGTGCGCGGATAGTACTAACCAGATAATGTCTTAATCTCATTTTCTTAGCGCTATGTTGACTGATGCACTAACATAAACAATGATAATTCATGAATTTGCATTAACGATAAATGACTTTTGTTTTGCAAAATCGACGCCGATTAATATTTAATACTTAAACAAACAGTAAATGTCTTTGTTATGTAAATTATTAACTTACAATATGGTTGAACTATGTATTACAATTTTTATTGAATTTCTGCGTTATTGTTGTAAACAAATCATTTTTTAAGTTTAGAGCTTAAAAGTTGAAAGCTCTGGTACAGCACTTAAGCACAGAGAGATAGGTCAATGACATTACGATAACCAAAGGCAAAATAGGATCGGTCCTCCAGGGTTGGACTTTGAATGAAAGGGCTCGTTGTTTGAAAAGTCTAAGGTAAAATCATTTAAGTAAAAATAAAAGTCTTTATCTAAATGAAAGTCTTAGTTAATAAAATAGAGTCTAAACAAAATACTTAATTGAAATCATTAAGTTTAAAAAAAAACAAATAGTTTCAAGATTACTTACTATTTTATATTGTTAACAAAAGGCGAGCATACCGGACTTGGTGTCGCTATCTCTAAGGTCTCGGGTTCGATTCTCGGTCGGTCAACGTAGAAAAATAACTTTTGTATATTGTCTCAGGTCTAGGTGTTGTGGTACCGTCGTTGTTTCTGATTTCTGTAACACAAGTGTTTCAGCTACCTACCATCAGAGCAATGTACAGATTTAAATAAAATTAGAATTTAAATGATAAAAAAAAATTGTAACTCTAAGTAAAAACGCAGTTAAAAACGCTATGACAATCGTTCTTTCCCAAATTGTTAAGAAGCTCAATCCAAGCTCCAGAGCAAACGAAAAGCTCAAGTAATGAAGGCAAATATTTAAATTTCAAATCTCTACCTCAGGTAACCAAATAAAACTTATCTGGAGCAAGCACAATAAACAGCAGTCGTTTTATCAAACAAACGTCGGGAAGCTCGTTCCTAATAGAAAAAATATTATTTTTAAAACCAAATTCAGAGCTTTTAAAGCTTCGTGATCTTGCATACGAATATTTTGAACAGAACTTTTATATATAATAGTGAATTTATAAACAAGTCAGAAACGTTAATCTATTGAGTGTCTTTTTTTGTTTAAAGTTCGCCTTATTATGTCAAAAATTTTAATAAGTTATGGTTTCTGTTACGTAGAAAAACAGAGGCTTATTAAGATTAGTAGTCGTATTGATCCATGAAAAATAAAAATAGTAATTACTCAATAAACATCATGTGCCACTTCTCAGCAATATGTTATCCCTGATGCCGTAGTACTTAGTTGGCTAAAATATCTATCTATACAGGGTGTAACGAAAAGGTGAAATAAAACTTTAAGGGGTTATTCTACGGCTAAATTACATCAACTTTTTCAATGGGACCAACATCAAAATCTCAAAAAAAAAATTGACGTTTCCATACAAACTGATGCCAGCTGGTCGCGTTTTAGTATGGGAAAGTGTTTTTTTTTGCGATTTCGATGTTGGTCCCATAGAAAAAGTTGATGTAATTTAGCCGTAGAATAACCCCTTAAAGTTTTATTTCACCTTGTCGTTACACCCTGTATATTTGCAATAAGTACCTAACAATATGTATATTATACAACAAATCATTTTTATTTATCCTGTTTATTAATGTTTCCTGCCTCGTCACAGATTAAAGAGGAAATTATATCCAATCTTTTGACAAATTAAAAAGTGTTTATAGGTAAACTCTAAAAAATAGGAATTTGGGTTGCTTTTTAAACTAGCAATATACCATTAAAACAAAACTACTATTGTGAAGTTTGCTATGCTAATAATTTTAATTTAAATAATACAGCATAAACAAAATTCCCTGACCAATTATGAAATTATAAATGAAAAATTAAATAGTAGCTGACTGAAGTTTGAAGAGTATGTTTAACGGTCTTGACAATTTTATCTTTGAGCTAAATAAACTTTACTTGTACTAGATTCAAACTGCAGTAAAACGTAGTTTTAGATCCTGGTCAACTCAAGATGCTTTCAAGACCTCTCCTGACTGCGACCTTCATGCCTAAGCAAACCTATTGTCTAGAAGACGGTCTAAATAATTATCTATTTGTGAAGTGGTTGGTCAACACTCATCACGACTTCATGTTTGCGGTACCGACTACTGAGCAAATGTTTGCTGGAGACGATGACAGGAGCGCTGATGGCTCAAGCAGGACAAATTTTCTGGGAACCTTTACAAAAATTCATTAGTCACACAGAAGCTGGGTTAGTTCAGGCAAACGGATTGAGCATTTCTCTTTTCGATTAGAGATCGTCTACTCTAGTTAGATAATAATCGACTTTTTGCTTGTTTAAAAATATTTACGGCGTTTTAACGACCAATCTGGAAGTCACTGGGGGAGGACTATGTTTAGCAGTGGACGTCCTATTGCTAAAATGGTGATAATGATGACTGAAAACAAAATAATGCGGTACTTGATTATGAAGATTTTTTGCTTATTCTCAATTTATAGTTTTACAGCTAATATGTTTTTAAAACTGATAGGTACGAGTTAATGAAACTGATCTTATTTAAGTTAGAGCAATGTTATTAGACAATTAGTCTTAAATATCTGTATGTGCCTACTAATTTACAAATAACGAAAGTATTTTGAGATTTTGAAGGCCAGAATTATATTTTGACTTTTTATGACATACACACTAGGTTCCTGACTTTGAGTAGCCTGTAGAAACAAAGTAAAGCTTAGTCTTTCAATAATTTAAAATAAGTAGGTAACAGAAATAATAAATAAATAAACAATATAATCCTTTAAAAAAATGTAACATAAAAGAAGATCTTTTTAAAAATTAAAATATTCCTTCACATTTTTAGTTCAGCTCAATAAAGAAATCAAGTAAGCTGACGTAAAGACCAAAGCAATGCGACGATAAAGTTGTTACTAGACTATCTTAGTAATTCAATCCGATAAAAAAGACACAAACGGCATACTATCATTTACAATGGAATGTCGATGTCAGCCATGTGCGTCGACTCTCATCACCCGCAAAAGGCAATATGAATCATGCATTAGTTGCATCGTACGAAAACTAACTAAGAGCAATGCATGTCTCAATGCACGACCAAAAAGACCACATCTCGGTTCGATAGAACGTGACAGTTACAACTTCACGAAAACTGTTCAAATAACCTTACTATTAACAACAAAAACGATATTTGAACCTCTAAATGCACTTTAAATAAGGTCGGTTATCCTTTAGAGTGACGAAGCAAAGGATTTCAGATCGAACCCGTTTGTGTTACGAATGAAATGCACTAAGAAAAGGGACAGGGCTACAAAAAGCAATCGCGGTAAAGCAACTAAACTCGAAAGCTCAAAAGACTTGGGCTGTATTTTGTTTTGTCTGAGAGAGATAACTTGATCAGCGACTCAATGCACTAAACATCTTTTCATTCTAAAAACATTTGAAAGTCAACCTTATTATGAATTTGTGTAAAGTAGTAAGTCCGAAGAGGCGAGGGAGTTACGTCATTTCGCCCTGGGCAGATAGTAAAAAGAACAATTTACAAGTTCGTCTGGCACAAAAAGGGACGGGGGATGTTTCAGAGCGCGAGCGAAAGGGACAGCAGACCTCTCGACCGGAGCGGAGGCTGTGTATTTTTTCTGACTTATAATGCCGGTTTTCGGTCTTTAATTAAGTCATTTTGTGTATTTATAATGAATAACAATGTGAGTCAACTTTACCAACACCTCTGAAGCGTAGCCCGTGAAGTATTTGACCTAAGAATTCAGATTTATGAAAGGGTTTTGGTATTGCTTTTTTAAATATAAATTTTTCGCTTCAGGAGAGTCGTTTTTGCGGTCCAGGCCTGATGTATTGTTATTGTTTGTCACATTTTGTGCCGCCATAACAAGAATTATGCATGTGCTCAGCAATAAACACGACCTTTCTCGTTTTGACAATTCGCAGAAATATGCGGGTTCAGTTTACTCTGAAGTAATGGGTGCTGCTTTCTTTAGCACAGCATCGTGCCGTCCTTATTATAGTATAAACATAAATTTGACCTAGACAACATGCTGCGTACTAGACAAGGACTTTTTACTGAGAGCGACAGCCTTACAGCCAAGTCAACTTATAAATGTTTTCATCCAAATATTGCTACGATCTCATATTGTAAATAAATGTGCGATTGTGCGGTAGATAACAACGTCTAATTTTCATTGTCTGGATGTCAGGAATTAACATACCTACTTGTCATAATTGTACAAGGTACACGACAAAGGATTTTGTCAGGTGCGTCTCAAGCACACCCAGACCCAAACTAATTTCATCATAATTTCAGCCATAGGACGTCAATTGCTGAACATAGGCCTCCCCCAGTGACTTCCAGATTCGCTGGTTGGAAGTGGCCCGCATCCAACGGCTTCCTGCAACCTTTACCAGGTCGTCTGTCAGGTGTTGTAGGTGGACATCCTACGCTGCGCTACTACTGGCAAGCGCCAGTACGTGGCCTCCATTCCAGAACCTTTCTGCCTCATCGGCCGTCAGTTCTACGTGCTATGTGCCCCGCCCACTGCCACTTCAGCTTGCTAATCCGTTGGGCTATGTCAGCGACTTTTGTTCGTTTACGAACCTACTCATTCCTGATTCGATCTCGCAAAGAAACACCGACCATAGCCCTATGGATATGGGCAACGGAACCCCAGGGGACAGAGGCTGGCTGAATTTCTGGAGAAAGGGGACCTCTTTGCGATGAATTCCTTCTTTCAGAAGCCGCCTTACAGGAAGTGTACTAATTTAAAAGTTTGTTTTCTGAATATACTTAAACCAGGAATCGAACCTGGACGGGACTCTGCATTCAAGGCGAATCATTACGCCGATCGGGTCATATTCCAAATTGACCCGTACCTGGGACCCTAGATCATCGTGCTCAATAGGGTTAGGATCTAGGACTGTAATTCCATTTAACTAGTATTATTTTATGCTCGTATTTTGTCACGCGCTATTTGGCTCTTCAAATTAAATTAATTCTATGTTGAAGACTAATAACTCTACAAAACCGCAGTTGCAACAAAAAAGATGCGGCTCCGTGAGTTTGAGGAATAAATTATACTGCATTTACAATAAAAATACCCCAGTGCCTAAAGACGAGAGTCTACAACCAGTGTGTGTTCACAGTGATGACATATGGAACTAAATCGTTGCCTCTCACTAGGTATGGGCCACAAAAGAAAGCTCAAGGTTGCACAGCGTGCTATGGAAAGGGCTATGCTTGGTGTTTCTTTGCAAGATCGAATCAGGAATGAGGAGATTCGTAAACTAACAAAAGTCGCTGACATTGACCAACGGATTAGCAAGCTGAAGTGGTAGTGGGCGGGGTACATAGCACGTACTAACGGCCGATGGGGCAGAAAGGTTCTAGAATGGAGGCCGCGTACCGGCAAGCGCAGCGTAGGACGTTCACTTACGAGATGGACGGATGACCTGGTAAAAGTTGCTGGATGCCGCTGGATGAAGACCGCTTCCAACCGGCCAATCTGGAAGTCACTGGGGCCCATGTTTAGCAAAGGACGTGCTATGGCTGAAATTACGATGATAATGATTAAAGAGTCTCATCTTTTTGGACTTAGTCCGTCTAGGCATTGACATAAAAATTCAGGACCTTGAGGTAGATTGCAAGTACCTCGTTCAGGCGGTTTAATAAACTTACCCTTAATGTAATTAGAGACTGTTAATGCTTATTAAAATAAGGTCTTAAACTCTATAAGTAATTTATTTTTTTAATGGAAATAGTTGTTGAACAATAAAATTTAAATGAACATAAAGTTTTATCATGTTTTTCCTCCCCCATTGACTTCCAGATTGGCTGGTTGGAAGCGGCCTGCATCCAGCGTCTTCCTGCGACCCTTACGTCGTCTGACCACCTTGTGAGTGGAAAATTAATAATAAAAATAATTAATCAGTTTTTGAAATTATTGCCCATGCTACTGTGTGGTCGAAAAAATTATTAATACATTCATTGTTCTGCTAAATAAGTCAATTTACACCTGCAAATGCGCTGAGTTACACAAGGAGATTTTGTCGAAGCAAGTAATGTGGTCACAGAGAACTGTGGGATTGTTTACATAAAAGATAAGCTCTGGACGGTGTTGGATTTATAATGTAGAGTACATTTTCATTGCGCAACGTAAACCTAATGTTTAAGTATGGAATTGTTAATTTAGCACTTTAGATTCTACGACATTTGATACTAAGTAGATATTTGACGACCTGCGTAGCCGAGAGGCGAGTATGATTTGGCGTCGCTATCTCTGAGGTCCCGGGTTCGATTCTCGGTCGGGTCAATGTCGAAAACGACCTTTTCTTTCTTGGGTCGGGTCTGTGTGTTATGGTACCGTCGTTGTTTCTGATTTCTACAAGTGCTTTAGTTACTTACTTAGGTTTATTGGATTAGAGCATATGTGATGTTGTCCAATGTATATTTATATAATATATAAATATAGTCGGGTTAGTTACACCATTTATAAGTCAAGAACGGCTGGACTGATTTTATGATCTTTGGTTTGTTGAATTTGTCTCCACTTCGAATAGCAAGAGAAGCAAGCAAGAGAATAGAAAAAGAAGAGGCAGTACGAAGTTCATCGGGACAGCTAGTCAATACGAGTATATACAAGATGTTTTTTTACACGCCGAATGTTGGTTAGATAATTGTAGATACTAAATGTATATTTGATTTTATTGGATTAGCCAATCCACAAATATTTACTTACCACTTTATTGATAAAGTCCCAAAATCTGTTTCGGTATAAAACAGTCACAGTCATACTTAATTCTTCTTCCTATCTTATAGATACCATGATGTAGTATAAAACACGAAAAAAACTAACACTTAACAGTGAAATTCTCACCCGAACCGGTCGGTTGGACCTGAGAAGTAAGCGATCAGCTTTATTAACAGGGTTAACGTAGAACTTTATAAAAAGCAAACATTTTGATAAGAGGTCATGTGAAGCGGTAAAACAGCCAGTACGTTTCGTACGAGTTACCTTTTTCCTATGTAAGGTGGTTTGACAAGACTAAACAAAACAAGACAAAGGGATGACGGATGATGATAAACTTATACTTTGTTAGAGTTTTATTTTATTTTTATATTGACATTAATGCTAGTTATTATATCAATACTGCCAAGCGCAGCGTAGGACGTCCACCCACAAGGCGGACAGACGAGTAAAGAAGATAGCAGAAAGCCATTGGATGCAGGTAGATATTCAGCAGTGGACGTCCTATGGCTGAAATGATAATAATGATGATTATACCAATGATAATGTTTCAAAGATAATACTAGAGGCAGTTGAAAAGTATTTGTAACTTTATTTTATTTCTGCTTTGCTATTTTAAAATGGCCGTAACGATTACACTTCTTCATCGCCAATAGGAGGCGTGTCGTAAGAGGCGACTAATTCCTGTAGCACGAGACCTGTTACCTGTACCTGTTATAAGAAAACTGCGCTTGTCAACCCGCCTGTCAAGCGTGGCGAGTATCGGCAATCCCCCCCGATGAAAGTCATTGGGGGAGGCCTGTGTTCAGCAGTGGACGTCCTATGGCTGAAGTGATGAGTGATGGTGATGATTTTAAAATGACAATTTAAAGTAAAAAAACACGCTTGAATCGAGTTAAAAATACAATATATAAATATTGGTAAAGCGGTGTAAGGTAGGTCGGTGTACGTCTTTATAGGTGGTGGTAGTGGACAACAAACCACAAAGCATGGAAATTCCGTACTTTGTGGTCCTAATTAGTAATTAGGTGATGCTATAATATTGTCAATAGTATGGTTAGAGTTTTATAATATATACTTAATGATACTTAGTGTAGTTCTATAAATCTTGCTTGACAAGCGTGCAATAAATAAAATTGCTGGTCACCAGAACACTAATTTTTTACTTAAGTTCAGACGCTTTTAAACTCCATATAATGATCAATGGTTGAGGCAGTGCTTAATAATTATAGAGCTTTTTTTATTTAAAAATGTGAGTATTAGATAGATAAATAGAGATTAACATAAATTTTCTAGGAAAATCCAACTAAAACCGTCATCTTTCTTGTTCTAAGGTAGTAAGTTTATGGTATATTTTTTAATATAGTGCGTCTGTAAATAAATACGAAAGTTTAGTGACGCCTTTGACCGTTACTGATTTCACTTTAAAGAAGTTGGCGCTCAGAGAGAATCAAAAATCTTATTATATTTTATTTCAGTGCTTTGATTGCATTATTTGGAAGAAAATATACCTACATTTGGGGATTAAGAATAGGACATAACATTACGAGAGTTCATGAGATTGCATGAACTGGCTGTTATTATTCAACAGTGACAGTGTCACAGGCCGCCTCGGTGGAATTTATGTTAATCGATGGGATTATAAAAAATCCTACGGTGTCCAGTCAGTTGGGTTCCTCTTGGCCCTTTCATTCGTCCCTTTATGATCTTTGTTTCCCTTTCATCTTGCAATATTTTATGCACAAACTTACTTAAAAATTGCATTAGGGTCAGGACTGTACGATTTATTATCACTGCTATATTTTATGATTTGAAAATGTAACTTTGATTTGCAATTGGTGACATTTGTTGAAACTTTGTTGATGGGTAATTAGACTAATTAGTTAAGATAAGTACCTACTAAGGAAGGCAAGGCAAGGCAAGGCAAGACCACGCTTTGGCAAACGTAGTGTAGCACCCCCTTCAGCTCGATGGACTGATGACTTTAGGAAGATGGCTAGCAGTGGATGGAAGAAAAAAAATTTAAGATCGTGCTCTTTGGGGCTTACGTCAGTGGACAGCAATAGGCTAACATGATGATGATGATGAATCGGTAAGATTGGTGTCTACTCTCCTCCTAGCGCTATAGCCCGTTTCTAGGTACCGCTGGATCCTACCTAGATACAGCAAGTCAATTTATTACATTAAGAGCGAAAGCCATAAGATCTCCGTAACCGTAACCCATAGACAATAAAAAACAGAACATGTTTAACCATGGCTACACGTCCAGTGGTATCTGAATAAACAAGTTTCCTCAGGATGCTTCAGCTAACCGTCAAGCACGCGGTATAAATATTTAATTTTATTTTATTACAAGATCCACAGCTCTAATTACAATTTAGATGAACTTATGAACTAAACTTACAGCCCATAACGGATCTACTTTTTAAATTTTAAAACTTGTATAATCGTCCGACAATCGCATTCCGAATTAAATATATAATATAAAGTTTTTTTTAATAATATAAAGAAAAATTTTAAGCAACATTGTTAAAAATATAACTAATCATTACCAATAAACACATTTTTAAAATCAAAACATATTTAAACTTGGAAACCTTTACATAGCGGTTGGTCTCTCTCTCTCTCCCTGATGTGTGTGTGTGTGTGTGTGTGTGTGTGTGTGTGTGTGTGTGTGTGTGTGTGTGTGTGTGTGTGTGTGTGTGTGTGTGTGTGTGTGTGTGTGTGTGTGTGTATGCGCATGTATGTGTATGTGTATGCGCATATATAAATATATATAAGTCCATAAAGTATGCCTTTATACGGCCCACTACAGGGCACATGCCTCACCTCAACTATGGTTTGGGCCATACATACTTCACTAGGCAAGCCCAGTGCGGTGCGGTGGAGGCATGTGACAGATGTTATTAAGCCGCCCTAAGGCCTCTGGCTAGGCTTCACGACTAGTATCAAGCGATAATTATAGGCCAGGACCAAATTTTAACATGCCGAAGCACGGAGATGCTTATGATAAATGTCACTAAATATGGTTAGAATGGTCACCCATCCAATCACAACCGCGGAGTAAGTGGCTTAACTTTGGTAATCACTACAAAAGCGCTATCACCATTGAGCTACAAGCATACGTCTACGTAGGTATTTAAACTCACAACCCACGTAAGTGAGAAGACATTCCCTCCGACAACTGAGTCATTAGCAAGTGTAGTAACCACCTTACCTCATTGAATTATTAAAACTGGTTAAATTCACTGGATCCAATCGGTAAAACAGAAAGCCGATGTCGCTGCCACGGAACCTAACCAATATCTATCTATTAACCATTTTATGGTGCCTATAGACACAGCACCTTGTCGATTGGTCTCGACGCCATATTGGATTTAATCGATTGTAGTTATTGCTTAATTACTTTATTGATTAAAGTGCCATGTTGGTGAGGTACCTTATACCTTGCTGGTTATGGGTTTGTAGTTAAATCTTTTTGTAGTACGTTCTACTCACCGATGCAAAAAATCCCTGCATGCGGTATATCGACCGAGTTATCGATTGAGTTAGCGAACGAGTTATCGAGTAATGAAAATGCGCCTTTAAATATACTCTACTAACTGTGCCCGCAGCTTGGCTCGTGTAGAATATGGTTAATCACACCCTATTGCAGTCGCTTAGGAGATGGAATAAAAATAGTAGAATATCTCGTTCCCAAGGGTCCACGCTTTTACCTTACAAAATTGCATGAAATTGGTTTAGCTTTCAATACCAAAAGTAGTCTTTGTCCTTTCCTTAGCTCTATTCTATCTCTGTAGTAAATTTCATCAATATCAGTTCCGTAGTTTAGGCGTGAAAGCGTAACAGACAGCTAGAGTTACTTTCGCATTAATATTAGTAGGGATTGGGTACCATGCGGCTTCAGTACTGATGCCAAATAGCTACTTATGAGTTTAAATATACCACAAACGGTACTATAACTGGTTAAAACGATAATTGCGCCAACAAAGTCTTCCGTAAGTTAGCTTGTACAAATAGATTGCTACTGTGTCTGAGCACACACACAGGTGTCCACCTGTGTCGAGTCGATTTACTAATACTCAGTACTTACATAGAGTTACGAAACCAGAAGAATGACCACAACAAGAGTTCACAAAACTAGTAATGACAGGCCAACAAGGTTATAAGTAGTATCGACGTAAACAAAGCGACTTTATTAGCATCTGACGCCCACGATTCAGAACAATTCGATAGCAAATTATCGACCGGAAGACCACGTGACAGAATAGGATTTAACATTAGTGTCACGTGATTTACCGGTTGTCAATTCGTTATCGAGGCTTTCTGAATCGGGGGCCAGGTTTGATACCGCGTTTTGGGTTACTAGTTTAGGAACTAACTTTTCTAAATTGGCTTAGGTATACTTATGAAACTATCTGGCAAAAATCATTTATGATAATTCCTTATTTAGTCTAACGCATATTTGTTTGGACAAAATAGCGAGTAGGACAGGTGGTTTTTTACTGAGGCGTTTTCTATCCAGCTTTCGACAAGGCTATGCACGGCTGAACCTGCCGGATTCAAGATGTCTTTGAGTTAGTTTCGTTACAAAAAAACAGTGTCGTTAATAATCTCTATAAGTAGCTCTTACCTACAACTTCCTAGGGGTACTTGTACCTGTAGGTACATATACTTGTAGAGTTATCCTATCTTCTTTCGACTGAAGCCTGTATAAGGACGCATTGGTTGATATACACGGTTACATTTCAAGGTAGTGCCAATTTTTCAGGTCCGGTCAGAATTAATACGCCGCGGCGTACGCTCCAGTTATTATGAACCAAGCAGGTCAAGTTGTCGTTTTTCCCGGATATTTTGTAGTTCATCATCATCATCATCATTTCAGCCATAGGACGTCCACTGCTGAACATAGGCCTCCCCCATTGACTTCCAGATTGGCCGGTTGGAAGCGGCCTGCATCCAGCGTCTTCCTGCGACCTTTACCAGGTCGTCTGACCACCTTGTGAGTGGACGTGTTTTGTAGTTAATGTTATTAAAATAATAGTAAAATAAAATAAAAAAACGATGAAGACGCACTTTTATATTATACTAGAGATCGTATTTTAAAATTGGGCACTACCTTGCAATGTAACCCTGTATTACTCAGTCGATATGCTTTAGAGGAGTTCACAGTTACGATATATCGCATAGTAAAAGACAGCATGACGATAACGTAAGTCATAATGCATTCGGGGACAAGCAGGTAAACTTAACTAATTTAAGACTTTCTATTATTACGATCTTTCAAGCACTATATCACTCCGATAAAGAAAGGTCACCTACCAGCTATCAAATTTAGTCAATTTAGGAAGATGGCTTAGCAAGCACTTTTCAAATTACAAATTGATATGTTTATAAAAGTATTTATGTATGTTTATCCGTTATCAAGTAGCAATGTGCCGTGTGGAGACGGCCGTAAAGTTTCCCACTTTCCCACCGCCAACAGGAGGCGTATCGTAAGAGGCGACTAATTCCTGTAGTACGAGACGGGCGGCAGCGTCTTCGTGCGAAATCTTATAAAAAACTGCGCTCGCCAACACGCCTACCAAGCGTGGCGAGTATTGGAAATCCCGCCTGATGACTGATGATAAGTCATTACGGGAGGCCTTTGTTCAGCAGTGGACGTCCTATGGCTAAAATGATTAGTAGCCATAGTACCTACAAGCTTTGCTTAGTTTGGGGCTAGATAATTCGTGTTATTGTGAAAACCAGTTATTTTACTATCATTAAATAGCCGAAGTATTAAAACTTCCTTCAATAATTTTGTCAAAAACAGAAGACGAAAAAATTGGAAGATCTTCTGCAAAACAACCCTCTTCAACTCTAAAGTACAAACCATGAAGAATACTGATTGATACTGGGCTGTCAAAACGTAGACTGATTAAATGTGAGAAAATACAATTAAAAAATACAAATGGCTGATCCACTAGTCGTAGCGACAATGAGTTCGGCAGAACTGCGATGCCAATTGAAACCACATCGGCTCTGATGGTTCTGAACTCTGTGAACATAAAGAAGACTCGTTTGGCTTAAATCTCCGAGGGAAGGACAGGAACGGGGTCTGGACATACGCAACTCTACGAGCGTTAAATAATCCGCCTATCCATGAACGAGGGCGGGCCCATACAAGAGCGGCGAATGGAAACACAGACTCATCTAGCCTTCATTAGCCAACTGTTTGATTATAATATACAGCTCATTTAATTTTCCACCTCTTACATGATGGGAAGTTGTAAATTAATTAATTACTTCGGGTTATTGGCAATACAAAGTCATTATAGGTACATTTGAAATGTTTAACGGCCAATTGTCATATCGCTGTTTGCGGCATTGCTGCACAGGAGTTTAAAGTCGTAGCCAACTTAAACTGACCATATCGTTTAAACGTCAACATTCTATGAAATGTCAATCCACGTTTGGCCATATCATTAAAATAAAAATATGTTTACAAGTTACCTGAATTTGTTAATATTTGTAATCTTGGTTGATAGATGAATTAAACATTTTAAATAGTTATTGTTTTTAAACAAAACTAATAAATTAAAAGACTTGAATAGCTTACTAACCTACCTCTCAAATTACGTTCTGAACTTCATAATTTTTGACTTGGCGCTCGTTTTTTGAGTGACTTTCATAAAAATCGGATAGCTTAGTGTCGTAACGATATTTCACTGCACTTTCACTTTCAATTTACACATTATTATTTACTGTTAGAATAAAATTTGTTCGCCGCAATTATTAATCACAAAAACAAAGCAACACTAGCGCCTCTACCGGTGAGTAATGTAACGATTTTACGATATGATCACTAGTGTTTGACCATTTCGTGAAGTAGTCGTGCGTTTAGCTGTTTATATAAGAATAGTTTATATAAAAAGAAATAAGAATAAGAATAATTTTATTTGGTTTACAAAAATTACAGGTTACAAGAAATGAAAGAAAAATATATATGCATATATTGTACCAAAAAGGTACCCCGCTCAGTATTTGTCATGGCATCTTGGGATTGGGTGAAACTTTATGGGGATTTTTGTTTGTTTATTGAGATTTTAATGTTGGTCCTATATAAAAAGTTGTAGGTATCTGGGCACCAGAATCAGCCCCTTAAGATTATGCATTATTAGGTTAGGTTTCAATTAAACCTTGTATATAGATAAATAGATAAACACTTAATTGCAACAAGACAGTTATGTACAATCAGGCAGCCTTATCGCCAAAAGCGATCTCTTCCAGGCAGGAAATTAAGGAGGAATTTTCCAGGAGGAAATTAAGTTGTAATACAGTGGGGTAACGTAGTGCAAGAGCAAAAGAGTTTGTAAGACAAAGAATGAGAAATAAAAATAAATAAATACATTTAGCACATAAAAATAACATACAAACACCAATATCTTTCTACGTTTCCAATGCAAATGAAAGCTTCGAAATTAATTCTTAGTTACAATCTGCGAATCCAAAACATCTCTAGACCAAAAAAAAGCCTCACAATAACACATACAAAACTCATACAGTGAATACGAGCGAGACGACAACATATAAAGTCATAAATATCTCCCTGGATCCTTTGTACACTAGCGAGTGTAAAAAGTGTATTTTTTTTACCCAAAACGAACGTCCATACATTTACGACCTACTACAGTCGCCTACACAAGTGTTCTGAGAAAAAAAATTTTTTTCTTTGTCAGAGACAAAGAAAAGTTTTGTTTCATGTTGGACAATAATACACCCTTACAGTAGGAGATTTAGCAATAATAGAGAGTAAAATAGGTGCTCAGTGTATTGTTATGAAGTGAATAGCCCCGTAAATTAAAAGAAAGTTAAGACATATACCTGTATTATTGAAGATTTTGACAAATGTCACCGGTTGCGTAAAGCCACTTGTCTTTATCTTCTGCCGGTCAATGGACACAGACTACCTTATTGTAGGTTCAGCTAAAATATTGTAAAAAAAAATATTTTTAACTAGATTGGTTAAGGTTAAAGTTGATATAGAAAAAAAAAAAATTGTTCTAGGTTTACGTTACGGTTACGTACATGTTTTTTTCAATTAAAATCGAATGTTCATTTTCTTTATAAATTGAAATCATCATCTTGAACCCTTAGGTATTGTAGTCTCATGATCGTCGTCATATTTATTTACGTATGTATTTTGCCTATGTAATCTATGTATGATAGTATTTAGTTTATGTATATCGTTATTTACTGTATGTAGTTTATGCTTTTAAAAATAATTTCACAATTACCTTTCATTTGAATTTGTATCGCCTATATCGCACCGCCCACAAAACGTCTCTGTTTAGCCTAATGGTCGACTGGTAGAGAATGCCTCATGGCATTAAGTCCACCTTTTGTATAATTTTTTAATCTGTGCAATAAAGTCTAAATAAATAAATAAAAAAATGTTTTATTATCTTAGGTTACATTATATCTTAATTTAAGGCTGAGTTAGTGGACCTGGAATAAAATTACAAAACTATGCTTTCAACGATATAAAATCATAGTCTGAGGTATGGAATGGGATTAGATGCCGAAGGCAGGCAGAAATATAGCAGCGGCTTTATTTCTAGCAAAGAAATGAACTAGGCTTTATAAATTGATCCATTCATCATCATCATCATCATTTCAACCATAGGACGTCCACTGCTAAACATAGGCCTCCCTGATTGACTTCCAGATTGGCTGGTTGAAAGCGGCCTGCATTATGATGATCTCATTGTTGAATTGATCCATTAAAAATGCAATTATAATTTTGTTCCTACTAAAAAATACAGAAACATTTTAAATCTCAGGAACAGTATTGATTTTGTATCACGTAATTAAATAAATTCGAATTAAAAATAAGATAATTTGTAAACACTGCTTTATAACTTCTGAACACACAAGTACCTTATGAACAAGCCTATAAATCGGAATAGGCTTTATTGGTATCCTACGGTGGCATCTGACACCACAGCAATACCATTTTTACTGGTAATACCAATACTCGTATAGTATGTTTTATTAATTCATATGGATTATCGATTACCCTTAACATGCGGTGCGATGCGATGGGGTAAGCTATTTTTCATTCATTTTTAGGGTTCCGTAGCCAAATGGCAAAAAATTGAACGCTTATGGATTCGTCATGTCTGTCCGTCCGTAAGTCACAGAAAAAAACTAAACTTGGTAAGTAGATGTATTCTATGAACCGCATTAAAATTTTTACACAAAAATAGAAAAAACACAATAAATTTTGGGGGGTTCCCCATACTTAGAACTGAAACTCAAAAAATTTTTTTTTCATCAAACCCATACGTGTGGGGTATCTATGGATAGGTCTTCAAAAATGATATTGAGGTTTCTAAAATCATTTTTTTCTGAACTGAATAGTTTGCGCGCGAGACACTTCCAAAGTAGTAAAATGTGTACATGTGTACATGGCTCACTACACACATGTGCCCACCGCCAACAGGAGGCGTGTCGTAAGAGGCGACTAATTCCTGTAGCACGAGATGGGCAGCAGCGTCTGCGTGCGAAATATTACAAAAAACTGCGCTAGTCAACCCGCCTGCCAAGCGTGGCGAGTATTGGCAATCCCCCCCTTTTCGGGGAGGCCTATGTCCAGCGGCAGCTTCAAAAAGGAGATTCTTAGTTGGATTGCGTATTGTAAAGGACCTAACACTCATCATCATCATCATCATTTCAGCCATAGGACGTCCACTGCTGAACATAGGCCTCCCCCAGTGACTTCCAGATTGGCCGTTTGAAAGCGGCTCGCATCCAGCGGCTTCCTGCAACCTTTACCAGGTCGTCTGTCCACCTTGTAGGTGGACGTCCTACGCTGCGCTTGCCGGTACGTAGCCTCCATTCCAGAACCTTTCTGCCCCATCGGCCGTCACTTCTACGTGCTATGTGCCCCGCCCACTGCCACTTCAGCTTGCTTATCCGTTGGGCTATGTCGTTGTTCGGATAAGGACCTAACACTAAAAATAGTAAATTAAAATGAAGTATTATTAAACAAAAAAAATAGTAAAAATGTTAGTCTCTGACAACAAAACGTTATAAGGTAAGAAAATGTCAGGGGCAATGACTCGTAACAAATATATAAACATAACATCCTTGTGTTACGAGGTACCATGCATTTTGCCAGGGGCTTCTCCTAGCACACTCAGACTCGAGCTAATTAGGAAAAGATCGTTTCCTGAATTGTCCCGTAACGAGAATCGAACCCGGGACCCTTCACATGCAGCGCGGATTACTGCGTCACTACACCCATCGGGTCGACAAACAGTACCCAAGAAACTTTACACAGAAAAAACAAAAAAAAAACCTCGAGGCGAGCATACCGGACTTGATGTCGCTATCTCTGGGTCCCGGGTTCGATTTGCGGTCGATCAATGTAGAAAAGTAACTTTTGGCTCGGGTCTAGGTGTTGAGTACCGTCGTTGTTTCTGATTTCTATAACACAAGACATCAGAGCAATGTGTGTGATGTTGTAAAATATTTATTTGTAATTTATTTTATTTGTTTTGTCCAGTGGACTGTCCAACCCAGTTGTAATGACATCACAGTATTGAATAACACAGTAAGTTAGCAAATAACATGCTATGCACTGTTCCACCACAATCAGTGTTGGCCCAGGCCAGTCTACTAATTATTACGTCGGCCGCCGATAGAGATATTTTTGTTTTTTCTGCTCATCCACTTAATAGCATTTTCCACGCCCGGAACAGAGGTGGTATGGAGTAGATTAAAACAAAAATTTATATGAAAGACTTGGCTTCTTTATATATAAGAGTCATTAACAAAATCGCGCCGTTACTATGGAGCGCGCGTTTGTGCATCGAATCTTTATTTATTATTTATTTATTATTGTAAATAACAAAAATCCATAGTACCTAAACTAGCGCCATTCTTATACATTTTCGTTGACAAAATTATATCTATATATATACAGGGTGTAACGAAAAGGCGAAATAAAACCTTATGGGGTTATTCTACGGCTAAATTACACCAACTTTTTCTATGGGACAGCTTTACAGCTGGCATCAGTTTGTATGGAAATGTCAATTTTTTTTTTGAGATTTCGATGTTGGTCCCATAGAAAAAGTTGGTGTAATTTAGCCGTAGAATAACCCCATAAGGTTTTATTTCACCTTTTGTTTTTGTTTGTTTCCTAAGGTTGCAAATTATAAGCGCTGGGAATATTCCCTGGTTGCGCGCTGAAAGCGTGATTTAATTTTTTCTTGGTTTTGGATGGTAGTTTCGATTTTATGAAGACTTTAATCACACATCGTGTGGCGTGAGCTCAAATCCCAGAAGGTGAAACACAATTTTAAGAATGATCATCATGATATTTTGTTGATCATCATCATTTTGATAAGACGAAAAAATTGGGACGTGTAAAAGTACTTAATTTAGGCCTATTTACAGAAATAATTTGATTTTATTTTTTACTGTGTATGTCGCTAAAATGTTAATGAACCGTTCCCTATTTAAGAGTTACGTCTGTCCACCTTGTGGGTGGACGTCCTACGCAGTGCTTGTCGGTACGTGACCTCCATTCTAGACCTTTTCTGCCCCATGAACAACTAAACTTTATACCTTATCCCAGACATAGGTAACATCATCGTAAATGCTGTGCTGGGTCCGACGACCTCAACGCCATGTGTTGTTATGTCAATCGTCTAGGTGATCATAATCGTAAAGTCTTAGCATTGCTATCAAGGGCGTCGCCAAGGGGGGCAGGGAGGGGCAGATGGGGCATCAACCCCTGGCTCTAGACATTCAAAAAGCCCGTAAAGCTTTATACATGGACTTTGTATCGTTCTTATTACAATTTATGTAGAGGTAAGAACACTACAAGTGTAAAGCTTCATGCCTTCATGGGCTCAAGACTGTACCCACAATTTATACTTTCCTCACCCCTAATTTTTAACAACTTGCCCCCCTTCAGGCCATAAGCCATATGCTGGCATCGCCCTTGATTGCCTATTACTTATTTAATGACGAAGGTCTACTCCACGCCACTTGTTCTAACACCCTAATCTGCTTGCCCGCGGTCAACGGGCGGAAGTCGCTCGCTTCGCGCCGAATCCCGTCTTTTTTTACCCAATCACTGCTTCTCGGAACTTTACGGCCTAAAAAAGGTCACAAAAACAAAACTTGCCTGTCTATGGGAATGTTTCCCTTACTAAATAGGGAGAAATTTAAGAGTTGGAGTGACCTTCACCTGCAAGAGTTGACCTTTGTAATCCGAAGAGGAATTATTACTTTCAGTCATTATTATTTCAGCCATAGGACGTCCACAATTGATTTCCAGATTGGCCGGTTGGAAGCGACCTGCATCCAGCGTCTTCCTGCGACCCTTACCAGGTCGTCTGACCACCTTGTGAGTGGACGTCCTACGCTGCGCTTGCCGGTACGCTGCCTCCATTCTAGAACCTTTCTGCCCCATCGGACGTCAGTTCTACGTGCTATGTGCAAGCCCACAGATTAGACAGAGTACGTCTAAAGACTAAGAGCAAGCCAAGTGGGTACTTAGGCTTGCCGTCAAATATCAAACAGTCACTTAATTAATGCAAAGCAGGTTGTTTATAGAAATAATTTTAACCCATTGATTTATTTTAAAAAATACGCCATGATTACGATTATAAGCATTATGCGCTAAGTTTGGCTCTATTTAAACTCAATACATAGGTGTTTTACATATTATGCAGGCAGTGTTGTGTCCACTGAACAAGTAATAGGTACTACGTTTTAGTTGTATCATACATCAACCTTCCACTACGAAACCATAGACCCGCAGAATGGGTTTTGGCCCAAACCTCCTTGTTGAGGAATAGTTGAGGTAAGAGAGTGCGCGCACGGGAGACTTTTGTCGCTGCGACGTTTTTGTCTCTCTTAACAAGTCCTCTGTTAAGTATGGAGGTGCGCGCACGTTGCGACGCGACAACTGGGAGACTTTTTTGTTCACTGACCAGGACGGGTGACAAAATTGTGTCTTTGTTTTTTTTTAAATACTGGGTTTTACGGCTTTGGGTTTTAGACCTCACAAATAAAAATAATTAAACAACATGTAAATCCAAATACTCAATGTCTTGTTTTGGTGCTCAAACACAACTTTTTCTAAGACCATCGAAATTTCGAAATAAAAATCAATGTTTTTTAGTTAAATGAAAAACACCGGACAAAATTGTGTCTCTCCGCCAGTGTTGCCAGATTCGTAGGTTAAGAATATAGTTTTACTGCAAAATTATCGTGTTATCGCATCCCCAGTTAACAAAATTACTGTATTTGTAACTACCGAATCTAGATTTTACTAGTAAAAGAACAGAATATTACGGCTCAAAAGTTTAAATCATGTTACTTGATTAAAATTACAAGTTTTTGTTAACTAAATTACTGCAGTACTTACTGCACAAGCATCGAGCACATACCCTAAAGAGCAGCAAATACGAATCATCTTCCTCCGAAACTAGTAAGTGATTTATCACTTACATTTGGTATGAAATGACAACTTCTATCAACTATCGCCTAAATAAAAAAAGTACAGATACAGATTAAAAAATGGCAGATATTTTTACGCTAAAAGTCTATCTCTTTCGTAGTGCAAAGAAATTATATTTACTATCCTGCTGTCAGAGTCAAAGTTGTCCAAATAAAGGTAAAATGTATTCAAATACACAGATTGAAATTTCATAAAATTATCTTTTACTTAACTGAGCATAATGTTACGGATTTTCGTAGATTTATCGTGCGATACATTATTATTTTTTCTATTGCATTACATTCCAAAATATCGTGAATCTAGCTTAATTATCCCACGTCTGGCAGCAGTGCTCTGCATGTATTCTACATATGGCTTAAAAGGGCTGGAATCCAGAGCCGTAAAATACAATTATAAAATTTTTAAAAAAATTATTCTACATACAAGCGAAAAACGCTTCGAATTTTTAAAAAAAGTTTCGTCTCTGTCTCCTTCGTGCGCGCACCCCTCTTTGGAGACGCGACGCGACAGAGACAAAAACTTTTTTGTCCCAGCGACAAAAGTCTCCCGTGCGCGCACTCTCTAAGGCTTTTTGTATTAAAAATAAAACATGTACTTTGTATCTAAGACGAATTTTGAATTTCTGTAATTTTTTTAAGTCCTAAGGTTAAACTCCACTAAAACATTAAGCCAAAAATTTGAATACTAAATAAGCGACATCTATTTTATTCCTTTTGATTTAAAAACTTTTAACACTGCTGTACTGTTCACTTAGTTCAGCTAGCTTCGTACAGATGTCACGCATACTAAGTTTTAAGAATACGTGGTCTGTTGAGCTCCTACTAGATGGCACGTGTCTACTTTGAAAATTTATTATTTTGTTGATAGATGGCAGTGTTATAACCCGACTATTGAAAATGTCCTTATCATTTCACCTTTTCTTTGTATTATAACGACCTATCGCATTTTGCTAGATTTTATGAACAGTTTATTGTATGTAGTCGATACAGAGCAAAGCTGATGTCTATGGACGAATTGGACGAATCCAGCCAGTGGCCGCCAGTCAGTTGCCGCTTGTTCCAAGTGGGGGTTGATGTGACAGCTTGAATAAACAGATTTATCGTGAAAAGCTGTGTGGTGTGTTTTTCTAATAAATTGTGACTGAAATTTATATCGAATCGCCTATCCATATCCCGGCGATTACAGTGTAGTGTTCGTATGTGATTTTAAGTGAACGTTACTGTGAGAATTTGAGAAATCGTGACCAAAAGTCGTAGATCGGTACGATTACTTGAGTTCGCCGGCTTATCATGTTGTGGTGAGAATATGATCGATATTTACCCCCTTTTATAGACTTCATTGGATGCCTTTTATAATGTTAACACAATAACTTCTGAGTTAAATATGTGTAGTATTCATATCCTAGTGTTTAAATGTAGCATTGTAAGGAATCGTCAATGTTTGGCAGTAAAGATGCCTCCTGCTTTAATTCTAGTCAAAGAAACGGTTTACGCTGTTTTTCCCACTACGTTATTATTATTTCCGGCCAATTAAGCACTTACTGGGATGGAATAATCAATTGCTACGCGTAGCAAAACGACATGGCTTTGTTTACCTCTATATATCTAATTAGATGATATTTCCACATTGATTTACAGTTATCTTACACATTCCAGTACTGTTCACTTGAATTAATTATTTTCTAAATGCAACCATTATGTTGTGTACTTATTGAGGAACAGAGAATTATATAGTTTTGGTTTTATATGTTCAGATAAAGTTCACTTTTGGTCAGTTTCATGTTGGGTGAAGGCAAATATGTTTATATTGTTTTGATCTAGATATTCTAATTGAGTGAAAACAAACCGATAGGAAATACAGTACCTATTTTAAATCTATTTCACACTTAAAATTTTCTGTTCTTACATGAAACAAATTAAAAACTTTTATCCGTTCGTGTCTTCCAAAATTTTAAAAATGGAAGGAAATATGTTATAATACATGCTGGGCATTTATTTATTTGTAATTTAAATGTGAGGTTTCAATATAATCAGTGTTACTTAATTTTCAATCTAAAGCCAGGGTCCTATAGAGCAGAACCCAGGCCACGATTGAATAAGCTCTATAAAAGCTTATGCAATTAGTTCAAGGTAAGTATTTGATTTAGATTTTAGATTTTACTTCCTGATGACTTAATTTTATCTAAACTTTGCATATAAAAGGAACGAAGAACATTAATTACTTAACAATTTATAAATAAAAGACTGACACATCTGCCTACCTAATGCCTAAAAAAATAAAATTAAGACATTTATACTCGCTGTAAAATTAAAACATATGAAATTTGTCGACACATTTGTCTGTTATGTTTATTTTAACACCCTATTTCTCAGGGTGTGATTTAGTTCCATAGATATATTTTCATAAGTCTACCATCTCATTAGGAAAGAAATAAATGGCTTTGTTTTTTGCTAAAACAGTCACCATGTATTCTAGTTATGACTTTTATCATACCTACTTAATTGAGAACACTTAAAAATATCAAGTTAAGCAATGGGTAAGTATCGAGGTAGTTAGGTGAGATTATAGTCCCTTTCTTTTCATCATCATCATTTCAGCCATAGGATGTCCACTGATAAACATAGGCCTCCCCCATTAACTTTTAGTTTGGCCGGTTGGAGCCTTTCTATTCTCTGTACAATAATTTACCACTATCACATATTGAGTGATAACTTTTTTTTTTGGTATATCGTGCGATCAGTCATCATGTAGACTATAAGCAGATGTGCTGTAAGGAAGTGTCAGGAGTAATAACTTATTAAAATTTACATAACAAATATTTTGAAGGATCAATGCATTGTTTGTTTCTTTAGCTAGAAACTTAGCAAAATAAAATATCTAGTCCAACAATTGTTTAGTAAAAGAATAACTGGTATAAATATAAATTAAGTTTTAAAAAAAATAGGTACCTAGTAGTAACATTTATTTACAGTTCTAGTAAAATTTTGTCAACATAATTACACTTAAACCGGAAAATACATGCCTACCTACCTTCAATTTAAAATTAATTAAATCGAGTTTCAGTTATCAAAAATCGCAAAATAATAGGAAATTCAACCCATTAGCTAGCACTACCGGCTGTAACTATTGACCATGATCTAAATTATGTTTCCAGTGCAAAACATTGGTTGGAATACATGTGATAATGAAAATTGACAATTAACCTTGTAACTTAACACTGGGGCGGGCTTACGTCATTCTACTGTTTCTGTGCCATTATTACTCACTGTTAATGCACACATCATAATCAGTCAGTCCACTGCTGGACAAAGGCCTCTCCCAATGCACGCCACTGAGCCCAATCCTCGGCTAATCTTTTCTATTCAATGAGTTTGCGTTTATCATTGGAACCTTGTCGGAGACCGCCCTACACTGCTTTTTTAAGTTGCGGTATCAATAACCTATCATGTCCTATGGGTGCACTATTAATGCATGGGGCACACTAAAAGTTTTGCACTTCTAGCTAATCGGAACTATTTGAATTTTTTGAATGTTATATTTTTTTAAACGTTGCAACCTTCTTAGTAATAAAAAAATCAATTGGCGAGAAATGATTTGTCAATTGTTTTTTATCACACATCAAAGTTCTACGTATGCAACGAAAATGGAAGTCAAAAAGATTTTAGAGCGATGATTTTTTATGATTTTAAAAGTTCTCTCTCTCCGCAAGACTGTGCCGCTCGTCTTCAAAATGCTTTTGGGAGAGAAGCACCTTGTTTGAGCACCGTGAGGCGATGGTTTGCTGAATTTGAGAGAGGTCGAGTTTCTTTACATACCGAATTTCGTGAAGGGCGGCCTTCAACTGCCGTCAACGAAAATAATGTGGCTACTGTTAAGCGGCTAATTGAAGAAAACCCGCGGATTACCTATGAGACAATTCGAGGACTATTGGGGATTGGTATGAGCCAAATTCAGAAAATTTTATACGAAGAATTGAAAGTTCGGAAACTTTGCTGTCGTTGGATCCCTCATAAACTGACAGCGGAGCGGGCTCGCGTGGAATGGTGCTCATAGATGCTACTGAAGTACGACCACGGACATTCTAATGCTGTTTATGACATTGTCACAGGAGACGAAACGTGGATTTATTGTTTTGAACCCGAAAAAAAAACAACAATCTTGTGAATGGGTGTTTGAAAATGAGAACAGGCCAACAAAAGTAAGGCAGGCGAGAAACGTTGGTAAAAAAATTATCGCGTTTTTTTTTCTCAGCTACGGGTCCCATCTGTACAATTCCACTTGAAGATCAAAAGAGTGTTAATGCCGAGTGTAAAAAATAGTATTCTACCATTTGTTCACTCAGGGTTTTAGAAAAAGTTCGCGAAAGACGACCCAAAAGCCGCGTTCTCCTACATCATGACAACGCTTCTTCATACACGGCCAACAAAACAAAGTCATTTTTAGCTTCCGAAAAAGTACAACTCGTCACCCATCCTGCGCATAGCCGCGACCTAGCACCCTGCGATTTTTGTATTTTTCCCAAAATCAAAGATTTGATAAGAGGTTTTACTTTTACCAACTCCGAAGAGGCAGTGATAGCGTTCAATCAGCACGTAGAAAACATGCCTTCAGATCTGTGGTCCTCCTGTTTTAAAAAATGGTTCGATCGCATGAAATTGTAAAGGAGAGTATTTTGAAAAGCAATAAACATAATATTTTGGTTATAACATGATGTTTTTTTAAGTTACGCAAAACTTATAGTGTGACCTACGTATACCTAAAAGAACACTAAGAAAAGAAGACCTCCACCAAATCGCACAGGCCTCACCTCAGCTATGAGGTGGTTTGGGCCATACTCCACCATGAGAGCACAGTGCGAATTGGTGGAGGGGTATAGTAAGGACCTGAGGTTCTAAAAAAAACTTTAAAATACCTATGCTTGTTCTTCAAGGCATGAATGGATTATTATAATCCTAGTCGTACTGTAATAAACTGATTAAACCTTGTTTTCTCTTGTCAGCCTTTAATAAAAATGTTTTGACTTGTACATACATTAAATATGAAGGTTATGTGTTCTTAATATAGGTAATAGCAAATGAAAACAAAAAATCATTGGTAGACTTGCTCATTATCAGTCAATCAATCAGCTATCTAGTTTGTCAGTAATTTTAATAAGGAAAGGATATCTTTAACAAGGCTTTGAAATTGACATAAAGTGTAAAGACTGGTAGAAAACAAGCTACAAGGTGTTTTCTACGATCGCGCAGTTTTCCTCTTTCATTCAATATCTTCTAATGCAAAGATAAATAGGCTCATAAACCATTTCTTGAGTAACAAAAGCTGTTACCACAAAGAATAATATCATTATAGTTAATGGCTTCTTACATAAAACCTAAGCTCTAGTGACGTTCTGCTTAACCAACCAGTTGCAGCTCTCAGTCAATTTCCTCTAACGTCATGTAAGTCATTGGTAATAGTTAATGCTGGTGATTCTTTGTAGTAAGTTGAGACTGAATAGATGCAAACATAGGTAAAACATAATCTAATATAAAACAAAGTCGGGTTAGTTACACTATTTATAAGTCAAGAACGGCTGGACCGATTTTTATGATCTTTGATTTGTTGAATTTGTCTCCGCCTTGAATAGCAGAATAACTAATAAAAAATCAGAAAAGTAGAAAAAAAGGCGGTACGAAGTTTGCCGGGACAGCTAGTTTATTAATAAATCTAACAAAATTGTTTTAACAATCAACCCCACTAATGAGCTCAAACTCAGGTACAAACATGGATTGCTCATCGCACAAACCCATGTTCCTTGCGGGATTCGAACCCATGACCGCTGGTTTTGTAGTAGAAGCGCGAACCACTAGACCGAGACGGCCGTCAAATTAGAATAATTATAATGAAGTTAAAACTTCACTCTTTCGACAATTTCAATTGTTAATTTTATTATACAATCATCTACATATTATACAATCAAAGTAAGAGATATAACAAAAGTTGGCAGTGATTTCAAAACATCTCTAATTGGCTTCGAGCGCTGTATCATTACTGGAACTGATTACTCAATCAAGATGAGTTGCTTATTTGTACGCCTTTGCTTGACTTCTACTTGGCTTATACGTGCCTTGATTTGCAATAGGGTACCTATGACAATCTTGTCAATAAAGCAAAAAAAAATGATTTGAATAAGCAATACCAGTGTCCATAACTAGCCATAACAGTCTCTCTCAAACTAAAATGATGTTAAAAATTAATTACACAAAGTTCTAGCCTTTCCCTCGATTCGAGACAATGTCGAGCTCTGGACTTAAGAGCCGTTACTATAAAAATATTATTGGAAGGACCTTATTAAGACTGTTCTCATGCGTTTCTGACTTACCAATGAGCTTAAGTGAAGCTCTAAGGGGGAGTAGCGCTGACTGCGTCGTTCATCAGACATGTACCATGTACCCAACTGTTAACATCGTCAGTAATTTGGCTGCCTCTATTATTCTAAAGTGGTCATCCTGTTTCGTTATTACAGAATATAGCGCACAAATCGGCAATAAAAATGTTATCATCCACAACTGAAAGTGATAAGAAATCCACTACTCCATTCCATTTCTAACACGTTTCGCAGTAGATTCTCTAGTGTTCCCCAGTGACGCTAAGGTCGCGATCGCACTTACTATTCCTTCCTCGTCCAGGGCGTTGCCCTGCTTCGTTTTTAGGGTTCCGTAGCCAAATGGCAAAAAACGGAACCCTTATGGAATCGTCATGTCTTTCTCTCTGTCTGTCCGTCCGTATGTCACAGCCACTTTTTTCAGAAACTATAAGAACTATATACTGTTGAAACTTGGTAAGTACGTAGGTCACACTATAAGTTTTGCGTAACTTAAAAAAACAACATGTTATAACCAAAATATTATATTTATTGCTTTTCAAAATACTCTCCTTTACATTTTAAACATTTTTTCATGTGATCGAACCATTTTTTAAAACAGGAGGACCACAGATCTGAAGGCATGTTTTCTACGTGCTGATTGAACGCTATCACTGCCTCTTCGGAGTTGGTAAAAGTAAAACCTCTTATCAAATCTTTGATTTTGGGAAAAATACAGAAATCGCAGGGTGCTAGGTCGGGGCTATGCGCAGGATGGGTGACGAGTTGTACTTTTTCGGAAGCTAAAAATTACTTTTTTTTTGTGGGCCGTGTGTGAAGAAGCGTTGTAGGAGAACGCGGCTTTTGGGTCGTCTTTCGCGAACTTTTTCTAACACCCTGGGTGAACAAATGGTAGAATACCACTCGGCATTAACACTATTTTGATCTTCAAGTGGAATTGTACAGATGGGACCCGTAGCTGTGAAAAAAACGCGATCATTTTTTTCTAAACTGAATAGTTTGCGCGAGAGACACTTCCAAAGTGGTAAAATTTTAACTTCTAAAATAAGAGAATGATAAAAAATATATGATGTACATTACCATGCAAACTTCCGCCGAAAATTGGTTTGAACGAGATCTAGTTAGTTAGTTTTTTTAAATACATACGTCATAAATCGTACACCGCAATTTACCTTTCGTAATGTTATGGATTTCATTTGCAATATAATAACCATAACTATGACTCGATTGTCGTGATGAACTTTTACTTATATAGGTACCTACAGGTTTGTACGGAACCCTCGGTGCGCGAGTCTGACTCTCACTTGGCCAGTTTTTCTTCTTTACCACGGTCTCCTCTATAAGCCGCACCACACATGCGTCCGACCGCGCCGTTAAATTTGACTCCAAACAATGCTATCTTCACATCTGGGCCGACTGACTCAGGGTGACGTCACAGTGTTTATGGTCTTGATCTTATAGAACACTGATGAAAGTTTTACCTCCAAGTAATGTTGAGCGCTTCCATTATAAATTAGGGCAGACTTGATAGATTATGTGCATAATAATACTAAAATTACAAACCTTGTTTTGAGAGTATGATGTTCAGAGGGAACTTCGGACACCGTTTCGGGAATTGTTCGGGTGGGTAAATAACTCGATTTTAGACAAGAAATTGAACTTTGAAGTTTTTTCGCTCCATGCAGAATATTCCTTTACTGTCTTATGTACGTTTTATTTTATTCTACGTTTCATTTCTATGGTTGTTAGTCAAATTACATAGCTATAGAGCTATATAAATTAAAATAATTAATCAATTAGCCTGCATGCAGGCTGAATACATGGACAAAGTTAGTAAGTTCTGCATTATAAAATTGCACGTATGATGTATTCTCGCAAGTAAACGATTGAATTTGAATTTGAATAGCAAAATTATCCTTTGTTTGTATGTTTGTAGGTTTTTGTTCCACCAAAATTGATAAAGATTTGCTTAAGAGTATGTCATCTCTGAAAATGCGGGAAACAACAAGTTCTGAAGTTTTAATAGACAACTATCTAAGACAAGCAACGTCTTGCCGCACATTTTTCCTATTTAAACGTTGTAAATTACTTGAGCTTACTTAGCAAATTGCGTCCACAAATTGTTTCTCGGTTCCTCCTTTGTTCAGAGACATTGTCTGTTTGCCTAAACGGCTTATCTTGACGGTTTTACGTCAAAATCTCTAAAGCGGAATACCGAGAACAAGTCGACATCCTTTCTATTTCAATTAAACTTTTTTTCTTGTAACCATCTGGGCAGCCACTCTTATAAAAAGACTAGAAAACATTGAAGATGACGCAGTAGGATTTTTTATTACATCAATATCTTTTCAGCTCTTTTACTGGTTGATTTGGTGAAAGGGCTAGTACGCACCTGGTAAATAGTGTAACTTTAAGGGATATTGCATATTATTCTCATAAATTAAAAAATGGTCTGGTATCCTTGTCAATTTTATTCTATTTACTATTTTCATACTACGTGTAAACAGGCATATTGAAAATATTATTTCATCGATAACTTTCAGATCGCCCGTTAGCAGAGTCCGATACATTATTTTTCTCCCAAGAAATGAGATCCCATTGACGCACTGAAACTTCTCAGTTACGAAATTAATTCCAAAGGAAATTCCAGCTTTTCTTAAAAACACTTCTGCTACGGTTACCATGACCTAAACGTGATGTTTATTTCCAGACGATGATCTCAATGGAGAAAAGGACCGCAAAGTCGGTCATTGTCATTCCGATTGGGTCAGAGAACCGCTCTTACTGTCGTCTCAACAACCGTGTCGTCGATACAAACCGTGAGAGGAACCTAAAATGGTTTTGAAACAATTAGCTGCAGTTTTCTTAAATACGTTAAAAGGTGTGCGTGGGGAAAGAGTTTTGTTTTGTTTAAGTTCTAGACCCGCAGAGTTGTTCGCTTTATTTAGTCAAGACCGTTAAGGACTAGCAATTGTGCCCACTCCATTCAAAATGCGGGTCTTACACGCCGTGTTTTCGCTTAATCTTGTCACTAAGAATGTGGTACAAGACGTGACGCCCAACTTGTTGGCATTACATTCTACAACAGCATACGACATTACCATTTAGCCTAACGTTTGGCATTACTTTTTATAGTGCTGTCTCTTGCTAAAGGTAGGCAATCATTATATAAATTATATATTTAGTCTGCTGTTGCTCTGGGTCAGGTGGTGATGATAGATAAGTCCTAAACTCTGAAACGTTGTCTTAAAAAAGGTTTACAATTTGGCTGACTTACGCCGCACTTGTTAGCTACGAAAATACACGGCTCTATGTTACCTACACGTGTAAATTTTTCCGTAAGGAGCAATATACAGTGTTTTTTCAGTTTAATCACAATCGTTAACGACCACACCGTGGGTGAGTTCATCTCTACAATAGAATAGAATCAGTTTGATCTTGATCAAAACCCCTGTTTGCCATTTCTGTGAAAGAGGCCAAGTGCGACAACGTATGGCGTTCATCGTCCAACGAAAACTGAACTCTGAAAATGATTAATTTTGATGCCAATTCCGCAATTCCCTGGGAGGTATCACAGGTCTGAAAGAACTGGCGCAGGTGGTTTAATACGGCCAGTTTGCTTGGGGCTTCATCAGTGCTTTAATAAGGTGTCTAATAGAGGTCTGGTAGAACTGGTGATGTCAAACAATAACAATACTGCAGCCGTGGTAATGGTAATGACTATTGCATCATCGGGTCATTCAATTGTTAGCAGGCTGTTATGTTAGTATAGCACAGCGTACGTCCCACTGACGTGGAAATTGACGATTATTCGATAATGATTTGACATCATTTTACAGAATTGCTTTTGGTGTTTGTAGTTAACTAACTGTTTAGGACTGATGAAATTGCAACACAAGACCATATGTTCTTCTGTGTTACTGAAAACAGTAAATTAATGAGAAGCTTTTAACTACCTTATTAATTTTATTCACACATGGCTGGGTTTTGACGTGCTTGTATTAGCAACTTTATCGCTGCGAGTAACTTTATGGTTTTTCAATGAGCCACCCAAACGGATCAATTTACATAGTAATGAAGGTTGATGATCTAACTAATCGAATCGTAGAGGGCTATTTAGCTTCAGATATTATGTGTCAGACTATCTAGCTAGTGGAAAATCTAAATTCGCAATTAGGTACATCGCAGTTTGAAAAACCGGACATTTCTCAGTCGTGTGTTGAAAATTGGTCTCATACATGCTTGCGGACGAAACTATACAGGTCAATGATCGGCTAGATCGACTCCCAATCTAGAGGGTTTTGTCTGACAATTGGTGCTAAGGAGGTTGGGGTACAATAAAATTGACACTAGGATTTTTATTAGTTTTAGCCGTAATTAAATAATTTAAAAAAAATCTGTGTACTTTTGAGAGACACATCTTTAAAATAATCCCTACTCCCCCAGAGATTACTTAGTACAATTGAAATGTTTTAAAACAGACGTTTCAAACAAATCTTCTTAAATCAGTTTTAGAACAGTCATAATAAAAGTTTTGAAGTGAACATCTTGTGATCTGTAATGTCATATTTTTTTATTCAGCCGGACTTGTCTTTGCATTTGTTTTAAATCCCTCCATCAATACTAGAATCTGTTGAAGAAACGTGGACTACTTGTCTTGATCGTCACATCGTCTTCTATGTCTGTTCATGGCCTTTGCCCACGGGCAGGCATTTTAACCTTTCAAATCTCACCAAGTTATTATAATTTCATAAAATTGCTTGAAAATTTTCTAAAGAACACCGAAGTAAAAAAAAAACTAACAACTAAGTTGACGCATTGACCCAAAATGAATCTTGAATTCTGATAATAAGGATCTCCGTTCCAGTCTGTCATGCGCCACCTCTCGTCGATCATCGACATAGAACAGTTTTTTTTTGGTGTCCTCAAATCTTTTAGTGGGATATGGCCTCTCTAAGTTTGAGAACCTTTGGCCTGGATTATCATCGCGGGCGCAGTAAGCCGAGAGGACTAGATACTAGACCTCCGTGATGCGTTTACGCAATTTGGTGACTCGCTTGTGGTTTGTGCTGGTTTAGTGCTGCATGTAATTATCACACTTATGTGCACTGGAACTGAATACTGAATGAGCTCTGTGAAATGTAGTCTACCGAATACGGACGGAGTGATGTCGGTGAATTTATGCTCTAGCCTTTACGAATATTAATACCTACTAGCTTGACCAGCAGACGTTGTCATTTGTCAATTTGAAAATCGTCTGTCGAAACGACATTTGCGACCGTAGCAAAATAGAAAAAAGGACATTCAGTTTTCTTTCACGAATTTAAAAATTTCTTGGAAACTTTTCTTTTTTTCAATGCAACAACTTTTTTTGGTCAACTACGAATACTACGAAAAATAAATTAACCAAATCAGTCGAGCCTGCCTGTCAGCCTGTCATATTTATAATATGGAAAAAAAATGTGCAGTTAGAAACTTAATATCTAGGAAATTATTTAGCAGACCACCAAATATTCTCTAAAATAGTCTCTCTTAAATAGTCTCCTATATAATTGCAAAAGGAAGGTCTTAATTGAATGACGTCTTAGGATAGTCAGATTTTCCCGTTTTTGTGTTTATTTCGTTTCATTGAGTGATTATCGCAGTTAACGATTAAAACTTCTCAGAAAAACCTCAATCAATTATAACTTAGCACCAAACTCGTGTAAATAGATCAAGACTGTTTGTTTTTGTAATACACCACGTTAATTGTCAATGAAATTATTCATCTGTGTCTTCGTAACTCGTACCTGCTTAGATTTCACGCTGCAAAAAATAATTCCACGTCATTACTGAATGAGGAATTCAGTAATGACGTGGAATTATTTTTACTCTTTTTATCATTATAATTATCTCTAGAGAAATTATTTGTGTTGTTCAGTTTTTTTTAGCTTAGTTCCTGTCGATTGGTAAAACAAAAATTATAGAAGGCAATTTTACCAAACCTGTGTCAAGTGTTGCTACTCGTGGTACCTACTTTAACATAGGCTGCTACTTTTTTCATATTGTCACTTTACCATAGTAACCATTATCTAATCAGTGACTTTACTCTACGTTTTAAGGTAAGTTCTTCTTTTAGTCTTAGTATTGAACAAATATTGTAGTTAAGTAAGCCAAAATTGGATAGGTATTATCACAATTACTATTCTGCATTCTGTGACAATAACATTGTTAGCAACATAATAAACTTTTGTGACCGTCATATCGTTCGTAAAATTTTGCAATTCTAAAACTCATTCTGTCTAATGAACTTTCCAAACCGAGCGAAGTTCAAAATTTTACGCTCTTATCTTTTCTGGTTCATAAAATAACTCAATTTTAAGTTGTCCTGTATAAAACAATCTATATTTTGGTTTGACTTTACTATTCGTGATTTGGTTTAAGACTTTTTTATCTTTTCACTTGCTGTGCACTGCTAGTTTAAAAACGATATGCTGGCTTAATTGTAATACGAGTACTATTTTCTGACTTAACCTTATTTAAGGTTTAAAGACATTTATTCTCATAAAGACATTTACGCGCTACTTACATGAGAACATAAATAAATAAGTATTCGTTGTCGTGTACATTGACAACAGAAAACAAACAGTTATGAACTGGCAAGTATCTAGGTGAAAAATCGAAGAGATTTGAAAAATTTAGGTATAAATATGTAAAACGATAACCCAAAGCAAGCCACTCACAAGTACCGGGATTCACTGTCTAGGTAGTTAGACCTATCAACAAAACACCACAATACAAACCGAGAGCAGACACAAACCTTAATTTTAAGTAAGACCTTATAGTCCAGATGGTTAAGAAAGTGGCCTTGTTATTGAGACTTCACCGCCTTTTTGAAAATCACCTCGGCCTGAGACCTTGAGGCAGCATATTCATATTTATTTAATCACTTCATAATAAGGTGAACCCACCCTTTGTCTTTCTTTTTATAACATAGTTTTTTCCGCCTGTTTCTTGCCATTATACATTGCATTTTTAGGAAAGAACAATGAATAACTTTATTATTATTACATTATTGCCGCTGAGCCGAACGACTGAAAAATAATAACGACACAATTCTTTTTGGTCTAATGTGTTTTATACATTTCGAATTCTTAAGACTATTCTTTTGTTATGCATGGCTTACTAAACCTTTCTTTTAAATATGTCCTATAGTTAAAGTTGGTAGGAATTGAAATTGCGCAATGTTTTTCTTACATTATTTATCTCGTAACTCACGTTAACTGTAACTAGAAACCATGCTCAGAGCACTCAAGCTCACAGCATCTCCAAATTGGTAAACATTACCCATGTCCTTATAAAATGTTACCTCCATTAAAAACGCTTTCACTAACACTAAGTAAAATACAGCGTCCGAAGCGACGTACGAGAAAACTTAAGCCCGACAAGAAGAGGAAATAAAGTAGCAAGTTCCCACTAAAGTAGAATTTACTTAGCTTCTAAGAGATGGAAAATATTTGCCGAGGAATGTAGTGCACTATTTAACGTTACATAACGGAACCTATTTTCATAGCTCTTTAAAAAAAATCTTATTGAATATGATGTCCTCGTAAGGTCTAAGAGCAGTATAACTTCAACCTTCTTTTGTTCAAAGCGAGCAGTCGTGGTCAGTTTAAAAAGAAACAAGCGAGCAACAAGCCGCTTGACAACGGATATTAGAACACAGCGTATCGTAACATACTCGCTGCGAATGTTACATTACGCTCCGTCAGTGGGTCAGTACACACCCTTTAAGTTATTCGTTAATATAACATTATTGCATAGTTCTTCACATGTTAGGTTAGGTTAGTTGCCAGTGGACTAAGTTCAAGTTCAAAGGTTTATTGGCCAAAAACACAGAAAATTACAAGTTGACAAAGATTTGATACAGTGCGTGTGTTTAGTCTGCTCGCAGACGTGCAAAAATTCAGATGCACTTACAAAAATAAAACAAAAATAAATGATTACAAACGAACAAATGTCGAAAATAATAATACAAAAAACAAAAACGAACAATCAGAATAAAATGAATAAATTAATTAATATAATGTCACCAGATTGTAATCATAAAAAAAAAAGTGTCGCCAGTCATAATATTCCCTTAAACTATAAAAAACATTTGTGAACAAAAGAGCTATTCATATTTTTTTTTTCAATATAGTTCCATTAAGAGTTTTAAGCCCTTCAGGGAGCAAGTTATACAACAATGCTCATGTTGAAGGCATTTCTTTTATCTAATAGATGTCTTTGCCACAGGGAGGTTGATGTATTAATGTCGGTGATTTTTGAAACATTAAAATTTCATTCGTTCTCAACGGGCTCCTGTTTGTAGCAGACCTATCTTAATGCACAAGACCAAATTAATTCAGTCCTCTGTTGTATTTTTCAAATCGCATCTTTTTGCAGTTATTTGTAAATGTAAATAGATCAATAAAAAATCTATTGCAGTACGATCGTCTCGCAAATACTCTAAAATGACTATACTGACTTAACCAATTTCTATTTCGTTGTGTTCGTAGTTGTCCAGAAGAGGTTTGCATGAAAAGGAAAATAAGAGAAAATTTTTCAGGATTTTTTAACAAAAACTTAATGTCCTTTTTTTCATAGGTATTCTGCTACTGGCGCAAATGTCGTTTTACAGCTGATTGTCAAAAGGCATCGAACCTAATTAGCATACCTCAAGTTGCAAGTACCTAAAATTACGTTATTTTGGTGTACACATATGGAACATACGCAAATTGACAGAGAAAATAATTACAAACAACAAATACTCTTGAAAAAATGACGTATATAATATACTTTGTTTAGAATTTCAGTTTAAATTTGTACTATTTATTTTTATTTAGGTACTTATACAAATTGAAATTCTGAACAAAGTATACCATTTACGACATTTGTCAAAAAGTATTTGTGGTTTGTAATATTTTTTTCTTTCGATTAACGTATGTTTCATAGGTGTACACGGAAATACCGTTATTTTAGGTTACTTGCAACTTTAGGTATGCCAGGCTCCATACAAAAAAGTTCGAAGGCTTTTGGGCAACGTCTTCTGAGACAGATTTTAGTTACTAAATTAATGTGACGATGATTTTAACAACCTTACAGAAGTGACTTTAGGAATTAAGTTCACTCTTTCGGCAAACTGCAATGTATTGCAAGAAAAAATACAATATGACAATTATCAAAACACTAACCTCAATAAAATTGTTATCATACCTACCTAGTTGTTTTGATTTTATCAATCATGTACTTTAAACAGCATTACGTTGATTCATCCTCGAAAGTAATCCTATTACTCATCGGACTTACGATTAACCTAGTTTGTTGTCTTTGTAATTTCTTATACCGGCTTGGTAATTCTGTAATATTTAGAAAAACATTATATTTTGTGTACTCCTTGTTATAAATATGATGCACTCTGCATCACCTTCCCTTTTATAATTGTTCTCTACCTGAAGTTTGTCTGGGTGACTTGCTTATACCGATAAGATGTACGTCTAAATTGGATGACTGTCTCTTTCAGCTCAGATCACCTAATAAGGTCTCCAAAAATCTCTTACACATGTTTCATCAACACAATTTCGAATGCCTTGCAAAACAGTCAGATCTGAACTCAGCGTTGGCATCGCCATATTTAGAGCTCTCGCTCCCGCCGATGAGTCGACTCTTTCTAACTAAATCTTAAAATAATGTCTTAATTTTGTCTTTAGTCTTGCCGCACGACGCAGTTGCCATTGAATCACTATTATTTAAGCAGTTATATTGGTGTCTCCCAAGGAGTGACATTGGGTCTTCTGGCTTTCAATGTTATGAACTTATTTTCCGTTTCCGCTTAGATTCATTTGGTGTTGCCAGTATTGCTTACAATGATTTAATTCGTAAAAAAAATATTTAAATTTACATGTTATTTGCAACAAATACCTGAAAGTAATTGGCTCTCTTAACATTTAAAATACCTACGTAATCCACATTTTATCGCCGTACTAAAGAAGATAACAAGACATTCTTATTTTGTCTTTGCTTCAAAAACTCTAAAACCATTTCCATCCATCTCACTTGTTTCCTTTTAAAAACTCAACTAAAAGTTAACTTTAACGGACCGACTCAAGTTAACATCTTCCCCGTCTAAATATAGCAGGCGCACGTTATCTGAGTTTAATTCGGTAGCCTGCGCGGGCGCATACACTTGACAGATGAGTCACGGCCGCGCACGGCCACTGCTCTCGGAGGGCTTGTTGTGATTGCGCTTACGCGGGGCCATGTTTATTGCCCTTTACACTTGCACAGTGCAGGGTTTATTGGTGCTGAGCAGTCTGTTTTTTATTAGCTGATCTTTTTTTTTTGCTGAACTTGAATTTCTTATCACGTTTGCTATGATATCAACATCATATTTTTCATACCTCTATTTTTATTAAAGACTATCTGTTGCCCGCGACTTCGCTCGCGTGGTCTGTTGTATATTTTAAAGGATTTTCTGCGCAACTTTCTTAATATTTTTTCCGTAAGGACCTACTTCTGACAATAATTAACACAACAACAAAAAAAGCGAAATTGTTGATCCGTTCACGTGTGATGCGATGACCAAGGGAAATAGAGATTCATTTTTATATATACATATATACAGATTTGGTATTGTTTTGTAAAGTTCTCTTATGAATGATTCACTCTTTGCAATATACAGAGAGAGCTAATGATCTTGTATCTTTTTTGACTGCAGAATTACACTGACACTAACCTATGTAGAAGGGTTTTACGATTAAGTTATTTATCGAAGGGCTCCTGACTTTGTTCAATGTTAGTAAACAAAGTATAGTTAATAACAGTAGTTACCAAAATACAAAAGAAGTCTATACAATAAGTATCTACGTAATATTGCTTTCACCTGTGCCGCTCACAGATATTTTGGAATTCTAATAAATGCTTTTTAATTAAACCGTTAATAAACGTCCCATGTTCGTCTTCTATCTATAATTAATTGTCTTATGACATTTTTATTCTTACAAAAAGCAATTTTGAAATGTCTTTTCATTTTCCGTTAATTATCTTAGGTATATTTTGCCTCAATAAAGTTACTGTTTAAATCAAAGACGGAAACCTTCTCTAAATTTTACTTTGGACATTTCTCATTATTTTTTGATTTGACATTACAAACCACTATCTCACTTGACCAGTAGTTCAAAAAGAATTCAATTTCACGCCTCCCAACTACAACAATTAATAAGACTGATTTGGATTGGTCTCGGTTGATAAATGTTAAAAGGTTTACAATAAATCAATGCTTGTTACAACGGGAGTGTCTGTCCACTTTACAGAACACGCTAAGGGTCAGGGACGAGTAACAAGAAATTGAATAGATGAATTTAATACTGAAACGAGATCGTCAGAATATGCTTTGAAGTGGAGGTAACAACAGTATCTAAAAATACACGATAAGTCTTAATTTTGAGATTAACAGAGCTGTTAAGTCGATCCTACAAATTCCTAAATCTAAACGAAGTTTTGATCATTTAGCTCTGAGCTGTTTATATTTTCTTATTGTACTAAAAAAGTGTACAAATAAAACCATAACAGTCTTGAATTTGCGGGAGTGCTCAAAACATCTCAAAGAATCATATCCAACAATTTAGTCAAATTAAGATCGTCATTTTTCTACGTCGACGATATGTTCGCTCCCTCTCCTTACATTCCACAGTCTATCCTAACACATCTCATCTATCATTTCTTGGGTTCTTTCCCTCCAGTTTGACTTACGCTTCATTATTACTGCCATTCGTTACTTTTCAATGCATTTGCCTTGACAGAATAAAAGAAATAACAAGATGGTACAATCTTCTGCTTTGTAATATTTCAATATGTCAAAGACATCCAGATGGCTTAGTTGTAACACGTGCGATGGCTATTTTTCAAAAGGTTGAGCACGTCATTAATACTATAATATACTGAGCATAATCCATATAATTTGACTGCCAAGATTGTAACACCTAACTGATAATATGGTAAATCAATAAATGATTGATTATTGAATATAGCTACAATTGTAGTTGTTATCCTAACAAGACTACTAAATCGAGTAACCTAACTAAACTAATACTAAAATTTGGGGTTAGTTTACCTTCTACTGTAAATATAAAACGGTGGAATTCTGTAATACTTATGTTATCGTTATCAAACATTTAACTGAATCATATATTGACGTTTGTGCAGACAGTAAGATAACATTGACTGCTTACCATAAAATCGCTAGATCTTATCTAAGGTAATGTCATCAGTGTGATTAAATCTAATCGAAGGTACGTACTAGAAGTATTGTTAATGGAAACGTGCCACAAGTTTGTTTAATTAAACACATTGTATATTACTCAAAATTATATCACAATCAACTGCATTGCAGTATTTGCAGTACAAATTGTACATCGCATTTGCATTTTGTTATTCCCTTTGGGCCACATCTGTGGCGTGTTAACGTTTTAAGTGTAAATTCAGATCTTGTGGCTAGTACTTTATTTGTTTGTCATGTAAATGAACACTTTGAATACAAAATGTGTGGGAACTGTGGTTAAACGTAAAGATTTCTTCATTAAAGTACTTTTAAATCAAAGTGATGCTTTATTCAGGGTTTTAAATAGTAAATTGAAGAATTTAAAGTATATTGGGTGACTTTTAAAAATTATCATTGATTACTCCTTGTTTGTGACTTTATTTTTCTTCTTAGGAAGTATATTGCATCGTCTACCCTACTTTAAATCATCGTGCCTTTGTCGTTTCTCCCTGAGTAGTTAGATTTCTACATTAGATAATCATCCCTACATCTCTTCTCATCTCTCGTACATACATCACACAATCTATTATAAGACTAGGAACTGATTACGCAGGCACCGAGACAAATAGCCATGATTTAAACGCTATCAGACGAAAAACCCCTCACTCCATTTTCTGTTTAAATTAGCCGTGCAACTTTTGTTTCCACTTTCCCTCCTCCGTTTAGCTTTTGCTCTTGTTTGGCTAAAGAAATTGAGCAGACTTGATTAATAAGAACCGCTGTTTTGTCTGCGTTAAATGTGCCTGCTGTAATGATATAATTTCTTAGCTGGTTAGTATTTTGCAGATTAAATTGAGCCGAACCGTCTAGTATCCTATAAAAATATTAAGTGATTATGGAATTTTATCAAGTTTGTTTTACTTTTGTGTTTAGACTGAAATATCTTTGCATTTGGCAATAATTTCCATATCGTTGCTCTGAAATCAGGCAGTACAATTGCAGCCCGCACTTAACTAAGCGGTATCACAATCTTCTGGAAAGTCATGTTGTTTACGATCGCATTTACGATGTATCGTGACAGCATATTTATTGACGCCTGTTTTATGGCTTCGAGCTGACATACGATTAGGCTCCGTTCAGACGGACGAATGTCAAAGTCCCAACAGCGGGATTAAGTGCAGGGAGGATCCTCGTTGAGTGATGTTACATAAACCGGCGTGGTTACTGGTATGCGATGTCAAGCAAACTTTTATGTTCCTAGGCGGAAGTCGAACTGGCAGGAATGACGTCAAGCATTCGTGGATGACCTCACTACAGCGTACACATTACAGTCAACATAACATGAGCCCTAGGTGGCTCTATCGAATCCGTCAGACATTGCGTGCTATATAAACTACACATATAATAAATATATATATTTTTTAATATACAATACTGGACGTGACAGGAACGACCACCAACCAGGCAGTACGGACTGGACCGTCTTATTAAAAACATTAACCCCCAAATGATAATAATCCAGTAAAAATAAATAGGTATTTAAATCTGTGGACATTAAATGCTGTTGTTTTAGGATCTTTGATACAAATAAATAATCAGCTTATACTGGCATTATGCAAGGTGTCCCACAGATAGTGTCTAGTGGAAGACTAAAGATAGAACACAACTTTCTAGGGAAAGGTACCCCTATGTTTTGTGATTTTTCGTAGTTTTTATAGGTTTGTTTTTGTTTGACACGTGAGACAAAGCGTGTGTGCTTTATGTTTTCATGACTGTACTTTTACTGCAATAATACTATGCAAATTGTAATTATTTAGTGATGTAGCATTTTTTAACAATCACCAATAAACTACCCCCAAACAAGCAAAATTTGTACCAAGGCGTCTAGATATACAGATAAACATACTTAAATGTACATTTATAAACACCCATGACTTGGGTACAATTAATGCTCGTGCTCATCACAGTAACATTTGCCCCTTGCGGGATTCAATCCCACATCCTGGCTCTGAGGTCCGGTGCGCGAACCACCCATACGGTCGTTTTTGTTAAAATTTTAAATCTCTCTACAGTTATAAGTCCACATTTTCAAATTTAAAGTAAAGAAGTAAGCATTAACTCTTCTGTGTATATCATTGCGATCATGATCATCGCAGATCTCCTACATTTACGTTATACGCAGTTGACGAGTTAAGTTGCTGATAGTTGCTCTTTCTTAAATGGAGACCCAAACGCAACGGAGCGATGATAAATGCACAGCTGCTGGGCTGGCAGCTGTGGAAAATAATAGCCGAGGATCGGGCTCAGTAGTGTTCATAAGGAGAGGAATATGTCTAGCACTTAACGAAGTTATCTGGCACCAGACCAAAGTAATTTAAATAGTCCAAAAATGTAGCAAGCTAAAGTGAACAAGTTTTCGACTGGAGACCGCCTCCTGGCAAACGTAGTGTAGGACGCCCCCTTGCTCGATGTACCGATGACCTCAGGAAGATGGCTGGGAGTGGCTGGCTGAAAAGCGGGGTATCGTTCACTTTGGCGCTTTTTGAGGGTACGTCCAGCTGTTGACTGCAATAAGCTGACAAGATGATGTCTAGCAGTACACTGACATGGGCTCCATAGTTACGAAAATGATAATGTACTGGTTGCTTACGTGTTTTCATGCAAATTTATCCATACTATCATACCTATAGTTCCGATGTGTGTATAATGACTGTCACGCATCTGGCCAGAGCCTTATTATAGCTCCGTGAATGGCAGCACAGACTCGAGTTTTCCGTCTAGTTGCCGATATATCACCACAGGCCGTTGACTTGTTTGTAGAAATCGATATTCCAGTTCTGTTAACAGTTTTCACTTTTGGACTTTATTAGTGTTGTCTTTTTTTAGGTAACATTATACTCAACCCCATAGTAAAATTATTTGTTTCTTTGTTTCAGTTAATTGTAGCGTACTATTATAATAAGCTGGTAAAAGTTACGCTTCATTGTCTTCATCTTCAACAAAATTATTTATTAAGATGTAAGTCATATCGTTTATACAATTATCATTATATGAATTATGTATCACATAATCTAATATAAAAATGAATCTCTATTTCCCTTGGTCAACGCATCACGCGTGAACGGATGGAACAATTTCGTTTATTAATTATTGTCAGGAGAAGGTTCTTATGAAAGAAAAAAATAAGAAAGTTGCGCAGAATATCCTTTATGAATAAACTGAAGATCACGCGAATGAAGTTGCGAAGAACAGCTAGTATATTATAAGTAAGTAGAACTAGATGACCTGGTGAACTTCGTACCAACTAAAGTGCATTCCCATAAAAGATACCGATTTATATTTTTTGGGCTGTTTGTTATTTATTATATTAACAAAGTATCATCATATGCTCAACTGTATTTTCTAAATTTTGTGACACCTACATTATTCTCATAATCTACATCAAGGCTTATTGATGTTTGTTAGTGCCCCAAATATACTGTAGATAGTTTAGTTGACGACTAGTTGAATGGTTGTCACCACGGCAAATAGTTATTTCCCGTCGCCAGAGAATTCAAAACACGTTCGCAGTTCCGTCCTGGTTTCCGCATGTATTATATTATAAAATATGTCTGCATGCTCTTGCGGTAAGTCCTCGGGGAATACTGCGATCTTGCCTTTTGCTATATTTGCTTATGAACATCGCTTTTTCGCTTCTGTAATATTTGCTACACTGAATACAATGTCAATCAAAATTAAAACAATGTTTTTAAAATATCTCGGTTTTTTAACATTTTAAATACTGTATTGTATTGTTTTTGCAAAAAATAACAACACTCTTCTTCATCTATACGGGCAATCCCAGCAGTTGTGCATTTATCATCGCTCCGTTGCGTTTTGGTCTCCATTTAAGAAAGAGCAACTATCAGCAACTTAACTCGTCAACTGCGTATGACGTAAATGTAGGAGATAAATCGATGATCATGATCGCAATGATATACACAGAAGAGTTAATGCCTACTTCTTTACTTTAAATTTAACTTATCAAATTGTTTGAAAATAATTGTCAGCATACTTTTCGCATATTATCAACTCTCACTTGATTCATCGTGATTTTGTTTGAAATGTTTTTGTTTATCTTTTGCTAGATCTGACCGTGAACAAACCTTGTCTAAATCTGTTTCCGTTTAGGCTGCAATAGAACAAACCAGCTTTGTTCTAGAATCGGATTTTTCCTGTGATTTTTTACGGCCTGAACAAAACACGTTCAGACATTTATTGCAAATAGGATATTCTGTTGCCAATGAGAATAAAATCACGGTAAATATTTATAGGTTGCTCTTGTAAATAGCCCAGGCCCGTATTAGGCACTTTAGACGTCCAATTTTTTAACCCCACCACCGCCGCCGCTTCGGGTGGGACATTGGTAGGTAGTGCCTTGAAGATGCTTTAGTGACTCGATATTATAATGATGACTTATATAGGAGCGGGATATTGAGCTTGTAGAAGGGATTTACTATGGATGCGGGTTAATGCTGTAATACCAAGGTAACAGTGAACGATTGATTTTAATAATTAGAATTGTATTATTCGTTGGGCCTTGGGCCAGTACAATGCACAGAGGAAGGAATCAAAGAACCACTGGCGCCACCGCTGTAGCTTCGTAAGGGATCATCATTATATCTCTGTCAAGTCAACGTCATACAAACTGACAGCTCTAGAATTATGTTAAATAACGGATTTAGTAAGTAGTTTGGGATACATTTCGCTAATCTAGAGAAGCGCAGGTAGACCAAAGTCTTGATGACGTTTTATCACATCGGATTAATTACATTTCTTCGGCCAAGACATAGTTCAATAACATAAATCGTGTTTTGTTTTCTTGACTAAATATCTAACTGGGATCATCGCACACTTTGCATTTCTGAAGATAACGCCTATATACATAATCAAACCACGTTTTCACGGCAGACGTTCTCAATAACTAAAATCGGGAACCGAATATTTCGCTGTATTGATCCAATGCACCCTGGATTGCACTGCTTGCAGTCATTTATATGGCAGGGGTGTTAAGCACCGCACCATACAAATCCGCACCTTTATTTCTGAAGTGGTAGGGCTCAAAATAAACCGGTTTGTTAGCCGTGGGGGTTGTAACTAAGGGGTTTGCCTCACGTGTTACATGCATTATTGCGTGATCTGAGTTTTTGTGTGTATTTTCAACTTGTTATACGGATGCGTTTTTGTTAAATGTCGTATTTTGCGGGCAAATGTTTTTTTTTACTTTCTGCCCCTTTTGGGTGGTCAACGACCTTTCCGATTTATCAAATCGGATGTCTGTAGCTAGGTAAAACCTAATTTAATAAGTCCAAGCATCTATGTTTCCTTTTCTAAGGAAAGTTTAAGAAAAAAAATCTGAAGTTCCCTTATTAAAATTACTTGCTCGGTCAGCGACATAATGGCTAAGTGAAAAATGGACTATTACTCTAATAGTGCAATGATCAACTAAATAAACGAAACATCGTTTCACACACTATAAATCGTTCCGTTAGACCACACAATCATTCCATTATGCACTTGTATTGAATCTAATGCTAAACCTTTGTCTGTCATGAACTGTGTACAATGTGTATCGGTCCATTACTATGAAATCGGTCTAAATTGTTTAGGAAATCAATGTTGTGGAACTAAAATTCCCGCTTAGACAAAAAGTGCTTTGTTAATAAAACCAACTGTAATCTGTAAATCTTTCTAATTTTAAGCCTATCTCGTTCATAAAGTGAATCTAACACGGTGATTGTGTTTTTTGTTTCAGGTTATGGCGTTAACTTATATAAGGTATGTTTAGTTAAGCAAAGAGAATGAAAATCTAATTTTAGTCCTCAAAATAGATAAGAATTTACAACAAATACTAGACTATGAAGAAGATAAACGTCAGTGGCGTCAGTTTTCTGATTAGTAGGCACTCAATTAAAAATCTCAACAGGTATAGGAAATTACTTTAATTAAAGTCAAGAAAAGACCCGACTCTGCCCTATAATCTACCATCTCGTTTCAAAAAAGCTCTCAGTGAGTTCTCTTTGAAAATTTACACAGTTTTAATAAGAATTTAACATAAACAGATTCCATTTCGAGTTGGGAATTTACCATCGACATTTCTTTCAGTTTTATTATTTCAACAACAACTTTTGTAGCATATTTCTATGCAAAACAGTAGCAAATATATTTTATTTCATGCTATATGATTCTTATTTTAGTATTCACTTCACGTAGGTTTCATATTTCTAAGGAAACATATGTATATTTTCACAAAAAATTGTGTTTGAAAATGTACCAAGCCCTTTTGGACTAAATATTTAAAAACTTCCGCAAAAACAAATCTATGAATTAAGTTAAGCCATGTAAAATTGATTTTAAAACATCACAATACATTTCACAATATTTTTCTCATAAATAATGATGTGTAGTTGTTTTCTATCTTTATACTTTATGACTTCTTTATATTTTTCTAACAGTCCATCGTCAAAATGTCCGACGTTTGTTAAATTGTCAAAGAACACTGTTATTGCTCTGTTAACATTGGCACTTGATATATTACCCTTGTTTACAACTAGTTTGTTGCTTATTACCATAATCATCTGCTCTAGTGATAATTTGTGTATTATTCTGTTCAGATGGTGCCTTGAGCGTTTTATTAAATTTATGTAAACATATTCCATTATTCTATTTCGTCGAATAAACATTGGTGCTCATGTTTCATATCAATGTTCGGTACGATATGCCTCGGGCGAATACAGCGAGTGTAGCTAGCCTGACTTAATGCTGTGTGGAGTTCAATTCGAAATGATAATACATTTCTATTTGCTTTCGTTATTTATTAGATATCAGCAATTAATTTTCATATACTGATTTAAACTTTGAAGTAACTATCATAGAAGTTACTAATTCGTGATTATTGCTATATATTTTTCTGAGTCTTTGATATTTCGATATTTACGAGCGCTGTAATCACGGAAGTCACGGATGAACTCATAGTAAAAAGAGTACTGAAATGGTGGTTAATGCTGAAATAGTTATTTCTTATAGAATTTCTTGTCTTAAATTATTTTTAATTTCTTTTAAAGACAATAATGGTATCAGATATTTACACTCTGCGCTATTTCTAACATTTCTTAAAAATTACTTACATAAACTCTTCGGAGTTTCTTACCACAAACTGCTTAGATCATCTCGGAATTTCCAGCAAACTTTAATGCAGGAATTCCTTGGAAAATCTGAGGATGAAATGTACATTACATTTTAAATTCGTCTAACAATGACAATTCTCAACGATATTCAAGACCTCTAAATATAAGATTCACAAACAAGCCTCGTATGAAAGCTAATTGGTAAGGGGATCTGACAATCCGGGCACACATCAACCACAAAGATCGAGAGATTTTATAAACGAATGAAGATAAATTGATGTTAAATTGGCTACTAACAAGTGAATTTGGATGGTTATTATAACCAACAAGGATTCTGTGTATTTAGTTACCCACATCGATAGGATTTCATATATCGACCGTGATAGAGGTAGGTATTGTATCGATATCATCATTTCTACTCGAAGTTTAGCCTCCCTTACGGTATATTGTTTTAACTCTAACCACCGTAATAAAAGATCCTCTTGGCAGTTCAGTTACTTCTTGCGATGCTAGACGTACGATGATTACCGTACCTACATGTACAGTCTACGGCAGGTCAACCTACCTAAAAAGTTAAAGGTCAGAACCGATTTCCAATTGGAAATCGGTTCTCGGTTCTGACCTTGATCTTTAAACTTAGAGATCAATATCAATTAAGAAAATTTGACGTTTTGTGGTAGGTTGACGAACTGTTCTCTATACAATAATTTTGACACCAATACGATGAACAATAAAATGTATTGTCGCACATTAAAAGTACCTTCAGCGCAATTAGTAAAACTCAATTAATAAAGTGCTGTTATAGTTTAAACCATTTGAAAAATGATATCTCGATTCTCGAATTACTTAAGCAATCCTTTATCCTTTCAAAAAACCCTGCCGCTGCTGCATCCAGCGGCTTCTCATAACCTCGACATCAAGTGGGACCGCATATATTTTAGGATTTTAAAATAAAATAGCCTTTATTGCTGTTTATATGGTTAACATTGTTTTTCATTTTTATGCTGTTTTGTCAGCTTGTCTTCCGACGGTCTAAAGATTTCCGACCCCGTCCAAAGATTTCCACTTCTCTCTATGTTTCGCCATTCTGGTCCATATTGGCCCGGCCACTTTCTTTATGTCATCCTCCCAACATTTGGTCTGTCGACCTTTACTTCTCTTACTATCTCTGGGGTACCACTCTGTTATTAGTCTAGTCCATTTTTCTCTTGTGTATCTAATCATGTGCCCCGCCCATTTCCACTTCAATGACTTAAACACTTTCTCCACGTTTCTAAATTTTGTAAAGTGTTTTATGCAGTCTTACTCTATCCTTTACTCACCTTGTGGGATTTTACTAGCATGTAAATGCAAACACAATATTCGAATGTGACAAAGATAAGATAAGATAATTTTTATTTACGTAAACATGTACAATATACAAAGCATTGACCGACATATTTAAATACTAATAAAAATATTTAAATAATATTTAAATTTGAATGCATTTACATTAATTTAATTAATCAGGTGTCCCCTGACTCTTGGACAGAGACAAGATATAGAGGTATAATAATGGACAAAATAATCACTTGTCGTCATAGATTTTTTTTTGAACGGCCTATTGCTGGCGGCATACTAGCGGGTGTGATTTGGCCAGTGTGCCAAGCCGTCTTTACATATCCCGGGGCCCTGGGGCACACAAGAAAAAAGGGAAAATTTGAAAGTATAGTTATAAATTTTTCCTTTTTAGGGTTCCGTAGCCAAATGGCAAAAAACGGAACCCTTATAGATTCGTCATGTCTGTCTGTCTGTCTGTCCGTCTGTCCGTCCGTCCGTCCGTATGTCACAGCCACTTTTTTCCGAAACTATAAGAACTCTACTGTTGAAACTTGGTAAGTAGATGCATTCTGTGAACCGCATTAAGATTTTCACAAAAAAATAGAAAAATAATAATAAATTTTGGGGGCCCCCATACTAAGAACTAAAACTCGAAATTTTTTTTTGTCAAACCCATACGTGTGGGGTATCAATGGATAGGTCTTTAAAAATGATATTGAAGTTTCTAATATCATTTTTTTCTAAACTGAATAGTTTGCGTGTGAGACGCGAAGTGGTAAAATGTGTCCCCCCCCCCCTGTAACTTCTAAAATAAGAGAATGATAAATCTAAAAAAAATATGTAATGTACATTACTATAAAAACTACCAGCGAAAATTGGTTTGAACGAGATCAAGTAATAAGTTTTTTTTTAATACGTCATAAATCGTAAACCGCAATTTAACTTTCGTAATGATGGATTTCATTTTGCAATAAAAATACCATAACTATGACTCGATTGTCGTGGTGGGTGAACTTTTACTCATAACGGTACCTACAGGTTTGTACGGAACCCTCGGTGCGCGAGTCCGACTCGCACTTGGCCGGTTTTTTTTTTCTAGCCTTTGACCCTCTTTCCTTTATTTTTAGTTAGCAGTGTTTCAGTGTTTACAAAACATTTTTTAGCGCTTTGGGGCCCCCGTGAGGCCCTGGGCACAGTCCTGTGTGCCCTTAGGGTAGAGACGGAACTGCCAGTGTAGAGTGCATAAAGCACCCTAGACACCCTACCAAATAGCTAAAATGGAGAACCTGCTAGTGGTGGCGCCGACGGGACTAGGAAAAACAAGAGACGGCGTCAGATATATCAAAACAAAAGACGGCGGTTTTATTACCTAAAGAGCTATATTTTTAAAAAGTATTAATCTTCTATTATCTTTATTTTAATGGCTCTATTCTTAATTTTGGTGCGACTATGTAATAAACGTAGCAATTCCCATCTTAATTACATTAATAAAGTGAGGTGTGTTTTCTGCTAACCTACAATTATGTGTGTGAATGATACTTGTAGTGGGAATTTTTACCTATTTAGTGTACTTTTTGTGACTACCGTTGTACGGTCCCGTAACTTTGATTCGATTACATAATTTTACTTGGTTTGTAAGTGTTTCTTAGTGAAAAGATTTATGCGCAGATCATCCCAACAAAAATATGCAGTCGAGAATGTAATTTTACTAGCTGCTGCTCGCGGCTTTGTATGTATGGTCTTTGCAAAACCTTTATACTCAAAATTAAAAACGAACGAAGCCGACAATTAATATTTCTTACATATTTTTATTAACATTCACCAATGGGGTCGTTTTACACCATTCTTAAAAAATTCTATGACAGCATTTATCAAAACTGTTACCTTATTTTAGGCCTGATAACCCGTTATAATTAATTTTAAAAAATCGATTTTTAATTGTTCCAAAATTAATAAAAAGTTAGTCCGTTGAGAAAAGTAAACAGTGACGTCATAGTTTGCTATCGCCATACAAGTTATATGGAAGAGTAGCGTTAAGACAGTTTTTAAAAATTGTGTCAATTGATTAGTGGTGTAAAATAACGTATTTTTGTAAACTGAACAGCGACATCTAACGGTGAGAAGCGCCATCTTTATTGACAGACTCGGGAACCGTATATTTTTCCGGGACGAAAAGTATCCATCTGCTATTCCAGGCCATTATCTATTTCTGTGCCAAAATTCTTCTAGATCCATTCAGCCGTTCTGGCATGATTGAGTAACAAACATCTATCCATGTAACAAACATCTATCCATCCATCTTATTTATAATAGTCAATGACAACCTTATGGTTAAAAATTTACTACACAAAATTGGAATTTAAAAATGTCAATAGACGCTATCTCGCTATCTCTGAGGTCTTGGGTTCGTTTCCCGGTCAGTCAATCTAGAAAAATAACTTATCTATATTGTCTCGTATCTGGGTGTTGTCGTACCGTTGTTATTTCTGATTTCTGTAACACAAGTGCTTAAGCTGCTTACTATGATCAGAGCAATGCAATGTATGTGATGTTGTCAATATTTTTTTAAAGTCTTCTGCTAAAATGTTATTGTCGGCCTTCTCAGGCCAGGGAAAGCTAGGCCTGGCACCTGAGACGATGGAATTTATGCAAACAGCGACCTTTCGTCGTCCCGCTAATAGTGTCCTGATTGAACCTGCGAAGGTTTTAGTATACTGGCGAGTGGTGGAGAGAAGCACCGCCACTCGCTCAGGAGTCCCACATAGCAGCCTTGGAGACAACAGTTTAACCGCAAAAAAAGGTCAGGGAAGACCAGCATGAACCATAAACAGTGTTGTTTTATGCAGTAAAAACAAAACAATTAAGGTTTATGTAATTCGGAAATACAAGATCATAATTAGTCCTGCTCTATTGGTATGTCTAAATATACAGGGTTATTTATAATGCATCAACAAACCTGATTTTAATTTGTTTTTTGAATTGTACGCCAAGAAGGCAGGACACGGTTAGTTCTAAGACAAACCCTTGTAAGACCAATGTACACCTGTGCTCCACAATAAAGATTTATGATGATATTGAACCTGGGGCTGATTCTGGTGCCCAAATACAACAACTTTTTATATGGGACCAACATCGTAATCTAAAAAAATAATTCACTGCTTCATACAAACTGATGTCAGCTGATCGGCGACTTAGTATGGGGATGTAATATTTTTTTTGCTACTTTGATGAAAAGATTTGTTGTATTTGAGCCCCAGAATCAGATGCTAGGAAGTTGTTGATTTTTAAAAAATATATCTAGATCATGTTTATTGTAATCTTCCCTAGCCTGAGAAATCCAATAAAAATATTGTAATTTCATAGGAAAAGATGCTAATTTTATACGCTCTTCTGTTAATTAGTAACACGCGTTTCCAATCTGGCTATACGTTACCCTTAATATTACACACATAAATTTAACAAATTACGAAGGTAATTTGATTAAGGCCCTTAGTACGTTCGAGCCACACATTCAAGAAAGGGGAAGTATTTAATTGATTTAACACACGCGATGTCTTTTGAATATTCTATTGTGTATGAGACGTATTTGCTAACCAATGTTAAAAACCTCATAAGAAACCATATAACCAAATAGCTGTTAAAACTTTGTAGAAAGCATGTTTAACCCTTAACTAGGCAATGGAAAAAATTGGAACCTCCATACCGTGAACATTATTTAATTTACTCTTACCATCAAAATTCATGAAAAGTTTCAACAAGTTAGGCTTAGCCTGATTTACGCTGTAAATACAAGGTTGATCAATTCTTTCTTTTGTCGTTCTATACAACCTTCTATCTTGTTTATAGTTGTAGTTTTGAAGATCGGGTACAGTGCCTTGGGCATAAAGACTCAATATTTATAAATTATCATTTTTCTAAGGTAGATCCGTCAGTATTAGTGTGGTGAGCAGACTGACCGGGTTATGCGCATTTCGTCCAATTCGCAACTTGTCCTATTCGCACTTAGTCCCATTTGCGATTCGTCCCATTCGCGGTTCGTCTTATTCGCAGTTAGATTGCGAATGGGACAAAATACGCATAACCCGACTGACCTATTATAAAAAAATAAAAAATAAACCTAGAGAACTTTCAATCCTTAAACAGCAAACTCGCTAATGTCTTTCCTAGTCAACTGCGCTACTTATTACTTGTCAGGAGTTGTCTTAAACACAACACATCGCTTTGACAGTGCCACCCGCTGTACGAACCGGGGTAGCGACTTTGCGGCCTTACATTTCCCTAACATTTTGAATCATTATTTATACCTTGAAAGTTAGGAAAAACTCATTACTGTAGCAGCACCTCAACAGAAAAAGAAACAGTAGGTACATTAAGTATTATCTATAGACACATGAGATTAATCACGGAGGTTTTACAGCCATAAGATAGTTCGACTATTTACTTACATCCTGGCTCCATCAACTTGATATAAATTCTTTATATTGTCATCTAAATATTGCTTCAAAAGATTATTAAAATTATATTTGATCTTAGTATATATAGGTATATATTTTTCGTCTATAATTAGAATAAAAAAGACAAAAACAAAAAAAAAAAAAAAAACAATACTGATAAAAATTATGATAATAAAAGGTAAATGAATACTGTAAATTAGGTAACATGTAATAATAATTTATTTACCTCACAACAAACATAATTTGTGTTGCACAAGGTGCGCACACTATCGAGACGCAATGTCTGTTCCAGCTTCGATAGTTCAATGCATCCGTGCAAAGTTACTAAACGGCATCCTGCACCTCAACTAGCGATCGAGCCAATACAAAGCTACCCACATGTTATTTATATTAAGAAATGTTCATGTTATTTATATTAAGAAATGTTATTTGTCGCTCTGTAAGTAAGTTACTTGGTAAACTATTTTAATTTCTCATATAAGTGAATTGTAAATTCTTTTTGAGAAAAAATAAATGTCTTAAACCCCAAATATCATCTACTTTTAAATTTTCAAATCGATGTAACATTTAGTCTACGATGGAATAGATCAAACTACATACTTCGAAGTGTATTAATATCAAGCAGGATATTTTTTTATCTAAGTCTTAGATAAGAAATGTTAGATTCTAAGATGATAATATGCAAATCTTAGTAAGCTTTCTTTTTGTCTCTGCAGCGGCAATACTAGTACTACGTAAATTATATTCAAGAAAACCAAATCTTTTCCCCATAAAAGCGAGCGAAACGACTGTAATTTTAATCCAAACCGTTCATAAAACAAAGCTACATAATTCCTGTACTTACGGATTTTAAATGGCGTGTCTAAAAGGCTATTGTTTCTAAACAAAAGGTTCGCGTATTAAACAAGTGTGCTGTAATAACGTTTAACGCTTGCAGGATTAATTATAGAATGACTTAAAAATGTACGTAACCAGGATGCGTTGTTAATTAAGATAGCCTGTGTAACTCTGAAGATGAAGACTTCAATAAGCCTCGTATTATGAAGGTAGACCTACCATCGAATAATTCGTAAGCAAGTTTTCATATCTAACTTACACCAAGTCGGGTCCGTAAAGAATGCGCGCGCGCGTTTTTGTTATTTTGATAATTTATGTACTTACCTCACCTACCCTATGTAACCCATGTAATACCATTTTATGTAGCTTTATGAAAGTTAAATGGTGGTAGAAACGCACAAACACAGGACATATTTTATCACAAAAAAAAATTCTGTTTCGCATACCAAAATCTGTCAATCAAGCTACATCTATCACAAACCAAATAAACATATTATTATTGATGTATGGTATCAAAATATGTTTGTATGTATGTGTACACCCTAAAAAGAATACTCCCCTTTTTGTATTAAAATAAAAAAACATGGTAACGCGTCTGTGCGCATTGAAAATGTAGGAAATCGAAAAATACAAATCCAGAAAAGACAGATGGTATTCCCTTAAGAAAAGTAGAAGGTGCGGGATACCTCTTCAATTTAGAACCACTGCAGTGAATTTCAAATGATAAAATCAGTTTGTTGCTTTATGTTGTTGCGGTTCAAATGAATAACTTAGGATTGTTTTAACATACCAACAGTCAACGGCAAGTCAACCTACCCAAATAGTTAAAGGTCATTGAACCGATTTTCAACTTCAAGTCCGATATGTAGAGACCAATATCCATTGAGAAAATTTGACGTTTTGTGGTAGGTTGACGAGCTATTGTCTGTACTTTAGATTTTGTCTTTACGTCAACTTAGTAAATAAATTACGTTTGAAATGTCGCGGTTCTAAGAATCTTATTTAATAATTTTTGACATTTGATTTTGCATTATAATTGACAATATGTACTTGATATAAAAAAAAAACACTGACATAATATTTTCACGTCGCATTGCGATAGAATATGCTGGATAATCTATGATGTTAACTACCTTTTGTAACCATATTCTGGGAAATAAATGATTTATTATTATTATTATTTTTCACTATTTTTAGTGTCGCAAGGTATCACAAATTCACGAGAAATTGATTTATATGTTATATACAAACTGGATATAAATTAAATAGGTCTACATATAATATATGGCCCTATCCAGTAAAAAAGAATTATTAAAATTGGCCGTCCCAATATTATGTGTGGTCTGGTCATACATAAAAATAACATAAATAAAATATGCGCTCAATTGAGACATACATTTACATAAACATGTGACAGTGTGCGTGGCGGAGTAACCACGCACACTAACGTATGGTACCTGCGCGTTTACTTAAGAGATTTTTTTTTAACGCGCTAACTATACAAATAAAATTAATAAATACATATTGGACAACATTACATGCATTGCTCTGATCCTATGGTAAGTAGCCAAAGCACTTGTATTATAGAAATCAGAAACAACGACGATACCACAACACCCAGACCCGAGACAATATAGAAAAGTTATTTTTCTACATTAACCGATCGGGAATCGAACCCGGCACCTCAGAGATAGCTACACCGAGTCCGGTATGCTCGCCTCTCTTCTACGGAGGTCGTCCATGTAAAGCCTACGGATTTTTTGCGAATTACAAGACTTTTACTAGACAATATTGTTGCGGATTTATAGTGGCTAGGTATTCGTGACCGAACACAGTAAACCGCCAATCCCTATTCTCCAAATTACTACTGCACTGCGAAAATAGGGTTTCCAATTTATCGAAAGAGAAGTACCTGCTCTCGTACTGCTCTTTTAAACAAGAATTACTTGAATGCCATGTTGAATATAAAATTTAAATACATATTAAGCTTTATAGTGGGACATGGATATTCTGATAACTTTATATTACAGTTTAAGGATGCAATGCAATAGTCGAGTGTATTTATTGGATTCTGATAAGTTCTCCTTGGGAGAACTACAAGACATGAAGGGCAACATAGAAGTCCTAATCCATCTGACCCTAGTTTTTCTATTTGCTTCTCTGAAAAACTACCTTACAGTTTCCACCATCCAAAAGAAACTTATGACACTTTGACGATGATGATGAGAATCATTAGAACGTCTCAAGTTAGATTCTATTCCGGCTTCGAAGGTCTCTTTGATAGACTTTTGATTTTGATTTTATTACTCATTCTTCAACTCTACAACATAGCCAAGATCTAATACATTGGACTTGTAGACTGACCTAATTTTCTACCTAGATTTATTGCTGCTCTTGAGAAAAATGGAGCAATTGCAATTACAATGAGTGCTTCAGAAACTTGCCGCTTTGAGTTATGTCTGCAAACTTTGCAGGATAACTATGAAGTGTCCTCAAAATTAACTATAAACTTTCTTTTGACATTAGTTACAAGTAGAACAGCTTGCTAATAAACCGTAGTGGAAAATAAACTTTTATATCCTTAATTTTGTATATTGGTCGCTACACCACCCCACCTATAGACTATATTGATCCAATTCGGCTCCGCGTCATCATTTCGATTATTCAAATGCTTTTTATTTGAGGGGTTGTGAGGGTAGGTCGGGGCTTAGACCTGTGACAAATTGCCCGAAGGCCAGACAGGGGCACATTCTAGTTTGGGGGTCGCTTAACTTGTAGGGTGCACTCTCAATACTTTAGGAGTAAGGAGGTAACTTCTACTCGATTAAAATTGTATTGGACTACCGTGAAACAAAAGTATGTAAATGTAACTTAATATGGTGGCCAGTTTTTGAGTTTTTTTTTAAATGAATTTTTGCAACCCGATTAGTTTGAAATGTTCCTAAAAAAGTAGAAAGTTTATTTGTTTTTTTTTCTTGCAGCTAAATCTCTATGAACTGGGCATTTATGCATAAAATAAACAGCCTCGTAACTTTAATGGAAGTTACTACAAAATTGACCTAAAGTTGAGAATTTATGTTAAGTAAGTTATCATTTAAATTATCAACTTAAAATTAAAAATCTAAACTGATAATTTCTTAATTTCGATGTAGCTTCAGAGAATGCGTAATACTCTAAGCTTTCATAATAATAATAAAAAAGTAGTACTTCATATGCTTCATAGGCTATTAAAAATAATCGCAACTTCAAAACTACACTATTCTTAGAAGACAAACGTCCTTTAAACGTTTAATGTCAGTTTTTAAGTTCCACTTGAAACTACTATTAACAAACTTTATTATACATAATATGTAATTATTTAAACTTTGGAAAAACTGAGAAATTTACTAAACTTCTACCTATACCTAGACATCAACACAATCTCATAACGTTCGTAAATCCTATAGCTCTTCCTTTCTGGTTTTATCGCCTTTTATAGCAGCACGTGTGCGTAGTCTGTAACTTTACAAAAATATCAATAAACTTGTGTGTGCTTTAGTAGCCGTATGCTATTCTTTTAGCCTTTATATAGGCACTTTCATCGTTAATCCCGTCGTTTCTGGGTCGGCCGTTTCCGATTTTATGTCGTCTGCTGACTGTGCCAAATGAAACAATAAAAGTTACGCAATATCAGGTAAACTCAGGTAAGCCATTCAATTACGATCGTGTTTTATCGGCTGTCAATGATGCAAATCCTTTTGTTTTCACCACGTACTTATCAATACTGATGTAATAATGTTTGCGATGCTTGCTGCAGCTAAACAATGGCCTTTACAACTCCAAACCGTCGCGACGGCTTTAACCTTCCCTGTGTGACGTAGTGTTTCATGCCCTAGCTCCCCCCAAGATATTATTCCACTCAAAACGTTAACAACTCTAACATAGTAATTTTAAGGTTGATTTCGCATGATTCATCTGAATAATTGTAAGGTATGTAGCATAACAAAGGAGGTTGATCTTTAACGTAATGGCATTTAGACACTTTATTCTGTCCCCACAATTCTGTGGGGCGTAATGGGAAATTGTTTTAGGTGCGCCTTCGGCCCCATGTTGGGCGCCAGTTATGAGGTGTCGAGGGACAATTTATGACGTTGAATGTTTGTTAACACTTCCTTAGCTGAACTTGTATTGTTTATTTCTTCTCCGATTACTTTGGCGACGTAATATCGCAATACTCGTTGTTTCACTGATGGTGCACCGAGTATTGCGTAATTATATCCCTAACTGCCTAATAAGCAAATTCTGGGAACGCTGTTAAAATAAATACAGTTGTATTTGTAAAACTCTTGTAATTCCTCAAATCCCAATTATAGAGCCGTTTAATTTAACCCTAATCCCTCGCGTTAAATAAACATTTTCCCAAGATAGAGCATGTTTGTGCCCTTACAACGTACAAGGTATTCCTCGGCGCTTTGATCGCGTAGAGTCAATGTTTAATCGAGTGGAAATATTGTTTGTAAATAACCACTGAGGTTATCGGAATTTCGGTGATGGATAATGTAAAAAAAAACACGAAACCAATAAGAAAATATAGAAAATGTATGGTCATAACATATCTACGTAGTAGGAGATGCATTCTTATCAAAATACGTTTCATCAGATAACATTTTCTATAGCAATGATAAAAATCTTTCATGGATACTTGAGATAATAATTATTTATGAAATAGTACTTCAAACGCTCTTATATCCTCCATCTATCAAGTCAAGACCAAGCAGAAACGATCACGAACTCCAGAAATATACTCCAATTTAGTAATTCATGAAAATGATCAAAGAAATAAAGAGAGAAACTATGAATCATGAATGACACTTTCGCTCTGCGGACGACTCATGACTACGATACATACGAATTAGTAATAATAAAAATTAATATCGACAAAATATAGAGAATCAAATGTGTTTTCACTTGGCGACATTTCCATTATAATCGACCTTCTGTTGTACATGCGATCTTTTAAGAAAGCGTTTAGCTTACAACGGAATTATGTATCTTGATTTGCAACGGTATTAACCTAATATCATCTTGCAAGGGTTTCTGTCAGTTAGTACTCGAACTTACTCGATAACGGCAGAATGATAGAGTTTGCAGGTCTCCTGCAATCACTTCGCCATAGACCATTTTATCTCTTAACAGTTTCATACTATTCTGTTGTATCTGTAATCTGCTTTGAGACCAATAAATAACATTGTCAATTCACAAATATTGTAAGTAGATATCCTAGATCACTGGCCATCGATAGATTTTTTACAATGAAAAAAGACAATTGTTCTACAACATTCGAACAAGTACCTACATTCGTTATGCGCGGGATATTTCACGCTGCTTGTTAATAATGTACTTCGCACGCAATTACTACAACCATTAAAACCGCGAACGAGTATGGAAATTAATATTATCTCTGTTATTGGACACGTCCGGCTAAATGATGAAACATTTAAAACTTTTCAGTCGCTCGTGGAAAATTCCGAAGCGGAATGTGTAATTCTTGTTCGTTTTAATGTGGTCAACCATAGTGTAATTTGGAAACTAAAAATCCGCATTGCATGGTTGTGTAGTATTGATTCAAGTCTTGACAATAGTAGTCACAGGCTATTAGGTTAAACTTCAAACTTACACTGGAATGTTCCATATATAAAATATTTTTTTAATTATTATCATCATCATCATTTCAGCCATAATACGTCTATTGCTGAACAAAGACTTATCATCGGGGGGATCACCAATACTCGTCATGTTTGGCAGGCCGGTTGGCAAGCGCAGTTTTTTATGAGATTTCGCACGGAGACGCTGCAGCCCGTCTCGTGCTACAAGAATTAGTTGCCTCTTATGGTATCCGCGGTGGGGTACACACACTTATTAAATTTATATCATCTTTGTGATACGAGACAATTGTGATGTGAGACGCTGAAATTTAGCTGAGGCCGCCTCGGCACATCCGGCACGGCATGGCGGCAACGCATGACAGTTATGAAAAAGTCACTAAACTATCTCATGATCATGTCAGCCTATTCGGTTCACTGCTAGACATGAGCCTCTCCGAAAGAGCGCTCAAGAGCACGATCCCCTTTTTTCATCCATCCACTGCCACTGCCAATCTTTCTAAGGTCGTCAGTCAATATTATAGCACTAAAAAATCTCTGTATCGATAAAATACCGTTCACAAAAGCAATCTTGCTGGCAAAACTTGGAGGCAAAATTGAAAAGTACAGTCAGCAAATCGAGACTCTTTCTTTATGTTCTTAAACGACTTTTTGCCCTTTCAGGTTCATTAGTCGTATCCACTGAATCGAGAATTTTCTTTTCAACCGCGTCCTTCCTCTTAGCTATAGAGCTATTACAGCTATGGTAGCTTTAAAGTTTACGGTTTTTTACTTTATTTTGTCCGTATTTATAAAACTTTAATGTGCTGTAAGGTTTTCTAAGAATTCTCTCATTAGTTCCTTTGCTATGTTTTTACGAGTCATACAAAAAAGTTGACTCACACTTCACTTTTGCTTTCCTAATATTGTTTTTTTCTTGAAATTGAAGTTTACACTTGTTCATCATCATCATCGTTGTCATTCGTTAACCCTGTTTCGGAGGAGTGTGACCACAAACCGTAACCGTGAACGAGATTTTTATATAAATATCGCAGTCGTCTTCGGTCGGCGCAGTATGTCTTTCATCACTACTGGCACGTATCGGTGCCATTCATCATCCTCATCACATGTCCATATCAAGACAAATGATGCTTTCCTTCTTTTCTGTTTCATTGCTACTTTTAAACTAATCATTCTTTGTCTTAACTATTCTCGTCATTTCTCACATATCCATCTTAGTTTTCTCATCTCCACTGTATGCAGTGGTCTTTCATCCATCTTAAGAAGTGGTCACTTGCCTTTATGGTATTTTTATGACATAAATGAATATTTTTATGACAGATATGAAGAAGTCATCTCTTCTTTTATAAGAATAACATCTATCGGATTTTCAAGCAAATCTTAGGTATAATATAATCTCCATGGCATTGTTCCCAATACTCCTGATAGGAAAAACCATTTATAAAACGCTGACATCAAACGTGGAACTATCACGAACAGTATCTGATTCCTCCTCGGTCAACGTAGATCAGATAGGTACAGAAGGTCCGCTCTCTACTCAGGTATTCTTCTCATATTTTATAATAAAAACTGCACCGCAATGAGGCTGCGTTCCGTTACTACACACTCCGTGTAATCTCGTGGTTTCGATGGAACAGAAGTGGGGATGTCGTGTCGGTGGGATATGTTTCCGAATGACGTTTTGAAGCTGTTAGGACGAGTAATGTGACACTAGGAGGGCATACCGATTTACCGTACTATTTCGCCAGATGATGGTGTGGTGTCACACTAGTTGCGTATTTCCGAACGGCTCACTCGAGGGCTTATCTTATTTTTCTCAAGTTTCTAGTTGAAGTTCACTAGACCATGATCTTAAATTCGATAAATCTAGTTATTACATAACTATCTATACATCTGATATCAGACCATGTGGATTATAACTATTCGTACACAGCTAGTGTTACCCGAATATGCAGGCACCTATGCTAGAAATACAGGGTTACATTTCACGGTAGTGACAATTTTTCAGGGACCACTCAGAATCAGTAACTAAATCGATCTACGTAAAAAAAAAATCTTTTTTTTCATTTTCAATTATTCCATTCTGCATTTGAAAAATAGAATCCGTAGAAAATTTACGATTACTCGATTAAATTGCACCGTATGTGCACCGCATGAGGTTCTTGTTGGAGCGGCGTGGGCGTATGCCTGTGATGAATGACGGCGCATCTCGCGTTTTTTTTTTTGGGAAATTTTTAATACTCTAGAAACACGATGACTGAAATTAATTTCGGTAATATAGTAGTATTTTTATATTGTTTTATAGACCTTATTTTTAAAATTTGGCACTACCTTGAAATGTAACCCTGTATAAAACATGTTTAAATAACCTAAAAACTTAGCTACATTAATTAGCTTGAGGAAAGAGAAAAGATTTTGTAGTCAAACAGTACAAACATAAGTCTCACACGTAAAGGCGACACGAGCGAGACTTCTGTCCCCTCATATTCTGTGGTGAAAGCACCAGGACAACATAACATAACTTATCGGTGCCAAAATATGGCTCGTAAAAACATCGCCTGTTACAACGATTCTATTTTCGTGGTTCCGTACAGAATTTACTTTTCAGCTAATAACGTTGAGTGCTTTACCCTTGGTAAACCTTTTAAGGAAAAGTCCGAGCTTATTGAATTTATCGAAATTATCTGCTCTGAGACTGAGTGTAAAGCTAAATGCACACCGCATTGATTGTTTCAAAGAATCTTCGGTAGCTAATTGCGTACTGATCGTGATGGTGATTTATTTCGTAATTCTTACGGGGGGATACTTTTCCGAACCTTCATTTTTTCATTCAAAATTATTAGGTACCTAAATGGCATATTAGTATGATATCCTCACATTAATCCAACAGTTATAAGATAGCCTTACACGAAAAAATCAAAAACTTTAAACTTAATATAGGCTTTCATTAGTTTTAAAATTTTAAACAGCTTCAGACGGACTGAAGGCGACTGAGGCGTGCATGCATGTAGACAAATATTTTTTCTATAGTGTATCGGATGTTGTGGTACCGTCGTTGCTTCTGATTTCTGTAACACAAGTGCTTTGACTACTGACCATAGGATCAGAGCAATGTATGTGATGTTGTCCAATATTTATTTTAAAAAAGCTATGTAACTGAGATGTTTATGCGAATGCCTATGTAACCCTAAAAATGTCAGCACCCCAGAATGAAAGCTATAAAACAATTTTACCTAATCAAATAACCTTATCATGCAACCCTTCCAGTACCAGGTTTTCATATAGTAAAGGCGATAAAAGAGCTGTCGTAAAACCCCCTCATCTATTTCAGTCCAGTTTGCCTCTGACGGATGCCCGATGACCCATATAAAATGGAGACAGAAACGGCTGCATATTGATTTTACCTACAATATAGTGTTGTGGTTAAATTAACAATTATTCAGGTTTTATATAAATATATAATTAAATATTGGACAACATCACATACATTGCTCTGATCCTGTGGTAAGTAGCCAAAGCACTTGTGTTACAGAAATTAGAAACAACGACGGCACCACAACACCCAGACCCGAGGTAATATAGAAAAGTTATGTTTCTACATTGACCCGACCGGGAATCGAACCCGGAACCTCAGAGATAGCGACACCAAGTCCGGTATGCTCGCCTCTCGGCTACGGAGGAGGAGGTCAGTGTATCGATACTATTGTGACCTTGTGTATTTGTCGCGAAAATAATGTAATGAGGGTGGGTGGAGAATCTACCTCTCATACGGAGTGAAGACATCGCGGTTCCAGTCAGCCTGTGACCACGGTCGGTGTAACCCGGTCGAAACGCCAGGCAAATAAAATGTAAAATAAGTATCTATTAATGATCGCGTTAGTTCCCGTTTTAGTGTATATTAAGCTCTATAAAATTTAAGTTATACAATCATAAGCGAATGTCTGTAATAAAGGAATCCATTTTTATTTCTTAACCAGGATTTGAAATGTGTTATTAATAACACTAAACTATCGATAAAACGCATCACTACAGCACACGTGCGTTTTTTAAGTATCACGTTCTTAATAAACACATAGATGCGTTTATTATGATCGTAATCGTGAACGTTTACAGCGTTTGCACACAAAACTTTACCGAATATCGAGCAAATACCCTATGGAGCAGCAATACAAACCATCTTACTCCGATATAATAGTATACAATTAGTATGTAATGACACGTCCTGTCAACTCTCGCCCATACTAAAACACAGATACAGATTTAAAAATGGCGGAAAATTTGTCAAAATGTATATTTAAAAATATATTTCTATTCTATAGAGGGTATGTGCTCCATCAGGGTACCGAACTACCATTCAAATTCAAATTCAAATTCAAATATTTTTATTGCAGAATGTAGGTACATACAGAGATCTTAAAAATAGTTTTGGGTCCATTCTTCATGTCATTATTCAAAGCTGAGCTCATTATAGTGCGTCGTTGTCTGTTGCCGCAAATTGCATATTACAAGTCTAGAGGCGATGATGTACTGCATAATGGCTCAGAAACCCTCGGATAGGAGACATACTAAAGGACTTGTTACTATTTTCACAGAAACGTAATAGGGGAAAGACATAATTATACGAATACCAACATTTTTAATTATTGGGGTGGCTTGGGTGGTGAAAAAGATGTAAAGTCAGTAAGATATTTAATTATAGTAGTATAAGATGAGAATTTTAGTATAAAAAAAATAAAAATAAAATTCTCATCTTAAGTTTCTTAACCCTTTAGTAATGAGGGATCATTATATCTACGTATTGTCATAGATCACCACCAGAATATATGTAATTGTAAATTAATAATCTTTTATATTACCTGCTTCGCACCTGAAGCAGGTAAGCACCTTCGTGGTCCACTTCGGGTGCTTCCAGGGACCATAAGCCAGTGGTCTGCGTGCCACCGGTTAAAAACCCCTGCTCTATTTTTATTTATTTACTGTAGTCATTCTAGTAGATTTTACACATAAGAACTCAAGTCCTTAAGCGGCTGATAAAAGAAAAGGCGCTGAACTAAGTCATATATTATTTATACAACCCTTTGACTGCAAACCATGTATGGATAGGGTTATCAACTGTAAATAAAACTTTTTTTTTTGTTTCAACACCTTCGTAGACAATATTTCAGACACGATAGAAGTTTTATTAATATAGGCGCTTACTGTTCACACAAAATACCTGGTGCAGTCACATAAAAAATAAAAATAAAACATTTAGGTACGGTGATAGACGCAAAAGTTTGTTTTTTTATTTTGAGATTTCGATCTTGATTACATGAAAAATGATAATATTCATATTAATATTTGATTACATACAAATTTTTTTATTTGAGCAGGAGAATTATTGTTTTTTGGCTCCAAAACCAATCGAAATACAATGTGAGTGTATTGCTTCCCAAGGGACGCAAAAATATTGTTTTTATTAAGACAGTTGAACGTGGCAACCCTAGCGTGATCATTAACAGCACCTTAACAGCCACTGTCGCTCTGTGGACTTTATAATATGTGATATTCTCTTTACCTTGTGCTTTTACTGTTTTGAAGTCGCTATTTTGTATACGAATAATGATGTGGTGAAAAAATATAAATATTATATTTTAAGGGTTGTTTCTTATAACATGCGACAAAGAAATATCAAACTCGTAAGTTTACTTTAAAAAATGTTTCATAAAATTTACATCAAAGAAAATATTTATTATGCTTTTTATTTCTCCCAGCGTTTTGTCTTCTTCTTAGTCGGAATATAAAATAGATTATCATCATCATCATCTAAGTATGGGGATTTTTTTTTTTTCTATTTTTGTGTATAAATCTTAATGCGGTTCACAGAATACATCTACTTACCAAGTTTCAACAGTATAGTTCTTATAGATTCAGAAAAAAGTGGCTGTGACATACGGACGGACAGATAGACAGACAGACATGACGAATCCATAACGGTTTCGTTTTTTGCCATTTGGCTACGGAACCCTAAAAAGGTTAAAGTAGATTCAGGGTAAACGGAAGAACCGAGTATAAGGCCAAGTCTTTGATTTCGAATTGTTCGGATATCGTTCTCAAGAAACGGATAGCCCCTTCAGATGTCATTAAAAAGAAGAATCACTATCAAGCAATGGACATAGTAGTGTGAGGTATGAGTTTTCCCACCCAGTTTGAGTTGTTGGGCAGTCCTTTTACTTTTTTGAGACATACAAACTTGTTGATAAATAACTTACCAAATACAGACTTGTTAAAGTTGACATCCGGCATGCTAGCAACGTAGTCTACAGCACCATCGAAGGATTTCAGGTTTGTGATGCGGTCTGCTTCCTGCTGAGCCAGCATTTGTCCTAATCGCACTGCAAAAAATAGATATATACATGTTAGTAATATAAGCAGTTTGTTAAGCACGATGTGACACGAATGATCGAATACTTTGTCGGTCAGAGTGGCTACAAGTTCAAGGTAGCCCCTACCATGAAGCATTTTAAAATATTATATGTATAAAACCGATGTATTATAGCAAATAGTCATGAATTAAGCTCATACAAATATTTTATATGCTATTTTAACAACGCTGTTTATTAACCATCTGTAAGTTAACATTTAAAATATGCACGCAGACATTGCGTTGCAAATAAAACGTCAAAATCGACAAACGTGGGATTGATTCGTATAGCAGATATTATAATAAAGTGTGTTTCTATCACACCTAGTTATTTATGGTTTGCTTTCAATTTCGACATTTAAATAGCAGAGTTATACTGTTTTAGTCTTGACATTCTCTCGCACAGAACAAGTAGCCTGTATTTTTCAGGTGTAAGATATATAAATATTGTATGCATGTTTACATATTCTTGGTATGTATATAATAAGTTTGTTTAGGTTTATGCAATAAATTATACATTTTTATTTGTATTAGGTACATAAAATTATTAGAACTCTGCACCACCTTCCCATCTCTGTTGTCTTCTCTACCTGAATGATGCCTGGAAGATAAATTTCCTTTCGGTAAAAATTATGTGTAATTTACTTTGTATGGTGTGCCATAAACAGTCTTCTTCTTCATCTATACGGTCAATCCCGGTTGCGTCCAAAGCCATTGCTTTGGAGCCCAGGGTTCGCTTTCCTTGATTTACTCCTCCATTTCGCGCGGTCTAGAGCCTCATAAAATATATTTATTTACATATGAATCAATTTCCGTACGTTATTCTCGCAAAAATATGCTAATTTCTTTTTTTTTTGTGTTCGTAACGGGCAGGACAAGATTTGTAGGAAAATAAAAATTGAAAGCTACTCGGTTAGTTGGAACCAGACCATTTTAGGGCTACACATTCAAGTAATACATTTCATTTAACATAATATTGTAAAAATAATTTTGTTTATCTGTCTCATGGTGATGTTAATTCCCACAACACTCGAAATATTATCGCGTTGCCAGTTAAATGCATAACATCCCAATTACCGTGACCCCGGTCATCATCCAATTGAGTTGCCTGCGCGCAAGCATTCGCGGCACGCACATCGGTGTGGCTCAATTTATTTGGTGATGTGAAATGATTGAGATGTTTAGATTTTGCAGTGATAGCATTGTTACTTAAGCCTATCTTTCGTTTGTGACTTTTGTTTTCAATCTGTAATCTCCTGTTTTAAACTGTGATCGTCATTCTATTCAGTCCATGTCATCAGTCCATTGCTGGACATAGCCTTTCCCAATGCACGCCACTGAGACTGATTTGCGGCTATGCTTTTCCATCCGCGCCACGCTCAATGTTACATTTACCAAGTCGCAGTTTCCACTCAAGAATATCTATTGTAATACGTTGACTATACTCTATATAATATTTATTCTGCTCGTATACTTCTTTTATCTTTTATGTTATACTAGCTGTCCCGGCGAACTTCGTAGCGCCTCTTAATTTTTTTTCGATGTTTTCATATTTATTCTGCTATTCGGGACAGAGGCAAATCCATCAAACCAAAGATCATAAATATCGGTCCAGCGGTTCTTGACTTTTAAATGGTGTAACTAATCCGACTTTGTTTTATTTATATAGATTTAATCAACGCGGTGATGACAAAATCTTGTATATATGCATCTTGTGATTTATTCGGTTCAATTTCGCTCTATCAATATCTACAATCAAGATTCAATATAGATTTAAATCATGTATGCGTTTGTTTCAGAATAATTATTTTGGAGTGCGAATTTAAAGATGATGGTTTGAAGAGTTTTGTCTCGGTTCTCGGTTGCTATGGCATCAATACCTACGTACTTGTATGGAGACCGCCATTTGACGTATGTCTAGAATATGGAGACTGAGTTTTGTTTTATCTAACACCACAGTCCACTCATTCTTATCTCTACTTATTATCTATATAATAAAAAACCCTTTATTTGACTAGTAGTAGTAGATACTACTACATTGCATCCAAGGCTATGAAAACCTTTGCATACTCTATCAAGTAAAATTAGGAACACAAATTATAACATAACGGTCGGTTCACCAACCAACCCCTAATAAACGGACCGTTATTACCTTAACTTTACGGTTTTAATCTTTCTTAAGCAGTGTATACGTTTTATGCCCATCACTGACTTAATTTTAGAAACATTCGATATTACTTTTTTATAGATTTTTAAAGGTTGTTATATAGATTCTTAAGCAACGCCCTAGAAATGTTTAAGCATGTACTTCGGAGTTGACTAACAAAATGAATCTTTAAATCTATTGTTTTAATTATCTTTATGAAAATCGTATTTTATAAAGTTAAATATTTATCTTATCGAAACTATAATATTTGATGAAGATAGAATTTGGAATAATATCAATACTGTAACATTTTAATCTGTTTATTTGAATTGTGTTTACATTCAACTTCAGCTTCTCAGAATACTGTTATTCGAATTTTTTGGGGAAATAAACCCTTTGATATTGATAGATAAAACTTGGACCTCATTAATCGTACGAATGAGAAGTAGAGTTCTAAGTTAGTTCACACTTTTAGAGAAAGATAAAGAACCGTACCGTGGTCAATAGATTACGAATCGGCATCCCAGAGCCTGGTGGTAGCACAAGAATGATAAAAAAATTGTGATTTAAGTGTATTACAAAGTTTTAAACATGTATAAGCAGTAGTGATTTACGATCCTCTTTGAACTTTGATACCTCTTAAAGTCGAAAATCAAGTGTTTTATGCTGTACCTTATAATTTTTTTTACGCCTTTTTGTCATGTACTACTCTACAAGGATTTGTTTATTTGAAAACTAAACGTAACCAATCAACTTATATCAAACCACTTAAAGTTCCTTAGTTAATTCAACTACCGCTCTCGACACTTGTAACGGTAGTAGGTGTGGTTTGATTATCAGCTGGCACAACACCGGAATAAGGTCAAGCGCCACTCCTACATCAAGTTAGAGACATTACGTCACAACGTTTGGTAATTAAAGTTTTACTTACGCTACGTCTATGTGGATGAAATTATCACTGAAATGTTCTGTTGATTTGCAAACGCGGCCTTTCTATACCATATTACGACAGAATTGTACAAGTGCTCCTATGCCATAGGAAAGGGTTCCTACCTCAGGGCAGGGTGACAAGGTGATCATTATATCCGACTCGAACCTATTAAAACCTCGTGGGTTGGGTGGGAACAACATCATTGATCGGATCTTCTAACGCCCTAACGATCATCTTGCAGATGGCAGGATAACTAATATAGTGTTCAAGTACACGATCAGGAAAAGGAAAGCTGCTTTTTTTCGGACATTTGCAGAAAGGCGCCCAGTATAAATTTTGCAAGACTGATTCTGGAAAAATACCAGGAAAAAGAGCCCCAGGACTTCAAAGACTAAAATAGGACGACGTCAAAGATACAAATGGTTTGACGACGTCAAAGATTGGACGGGCCTCTGCTACCGCGAAATCAAAGACCTAGCCAGCGACTGCCCACGGTTTTACATACTGTTCTTCAAACTTCGTTAGAAGATGATCAATGATGATGATTGCTCGGTGGATGCGAGATAGGAGATCATTGTAGCGAAGAGGTTGGGAACTTTGGTGAGTGTGGTACAAGACGCGGAATAAAGCAGGGGCAAAAAAAACTTTAAAGAACTAGTAATAAAAAAGAACATCATCTAAATGGTGAATTTCTTTCATCATCTTTTTCATACACAGTTAAGGACTGACTGTTTGTCTGTCTGTCTAATCTATTGATCTGTGTGCTTGTATGGTACGACATGTATACTAGTGTTATGCAATAAAGACAATAATGTTCATCTTCCTCTTGATACACCTACTGTCTGTCTGATTAGTAGCACGATTGTTCCTTGATTGACAAATATATTTATTGATAGCTATATAAAGTATAGGAAATATATTAAGAGCTAAACAATATACATAATACACTCGTATAGAGTCATTGTTACAGGATTATCTCCGAGACTCAGAATAAAAATATGGTTAGCTAGTAAAAATAGATGCCGGAATTATTTGCTTTCCTTAGCAAATGGATCTTAATGGCATTGATAACTTAATAGCATTACTTAATGGTGTCTTCAGTAGTTAATGATGCTTCAAACATCTATCTGGTACAATAATGTTACTTTGATAAATGAACTAGTGCTGCCAATTTATGTAAGTTAGCAATAAGTTTATAAAAAATAATTTTGTTGATACTAGCGCAAGAGACTGGTAGATTTTGTATCAATAGTAGATATCCAGGAAACTACAATGTCAGCCTATATCTTGCGTTGATGTATCCAGAATAGGCTTCCCTTATGCATGTCTTTCAAGCAAGGGCTCCAGATTTAGAATATTTGTCGTCTAGTTAAAACTTTCTGATGAAGTTTCCATAGCATTTAGTAGTACGTAATACATAATAATATGTGTAATTATAGTACTCTATTCATTCTTAGTTTAATTTATTACAGTATTAGCGTTTATTGGGTATTATCATCATTTCAGCCATAGAACGTCCACTGCTGAAGATAGGCCTCCCCCATTGACTTCCAGATTGGCCGGTTGGAAATATTATTGGGTATAATATTAATTAATTTATAATAATTGTGTTAATGCTAAAACGACCACTGCAACAACATTATAGTATCGATAATGGCGTATCGATGTTTTCAAAGGTCCAACCATCGATAGTTTGGTCGGTCTATTAGAAAATACTACCATTTTGCTCGCATTACATTGGTTTTTATAACAGTAGCTCCACTCCGTTACGGATATCTTTAATCGCCGCTTAAGTCTGAATACATCTCTCGTCACGCGCTGTCGGCCACCCATCCGTATTAACAACAAGAATATTTATAATGAAAACGCTTTGCAATTCATGGTTAACATGTTCTGTTGTGGCATACGGAACTGTTACAGTTATTCTCGCTTTGATGCCGTTCTAGATGATATGTTTATGATGGTTTTTGCTGATTTGAGTTGACGAGAATCAGGCGTTGATAGTTTGTTTAAACCTACTAAAAGTATATTTAACTACCAAAATCGTTAATATCCCAAGCTATAAACTATAAACGAATTTTGTCAATCAACACTTGAAAATCTTAAGGGATGATTCATAATTAATGTCATCTTTGCGCAAAGTTCAATGATCATCTTAGTTGGTGATTCTCACACAGCCTTTCATATAGTCTTATTAATACTTTATAAAAAAAGGTGTCTAATCTAGATGTAGAGCAGAAACTCCTGAATTATAATAGACACATGAATTTTTTAACCAAGAGTTGCTTAGTCTTAGAAATAGGTTAGTGGAGTATGTACATTAACTTTAATTATGTAAAGTTTTGCGCTTGGTAGACAAGCAATAGCGAATGTTGGTAAATCTTTGCTAGTTATTACTTTCTTTGCAGGATAACACATGCTAACACTTTGCTTTATAGAGCATCATTTATAGGGACTTAAAATTTTAGAGAAAATTACAATTTTACTATACCGACATTCGTTATTTACCTAATTTGTGTAAATATTACATGCAAAAAAGATAACGGGATAAAGATTAATTAAAATACTATAGGTATTTATTATTAGCTGATTTCCCTTTTGTGATAATCTGTATTATTAATAGATTAGTATTATCACAATTAACTGAATGTTTGGAACATTCAAACAACGCCCAAATTACACGTTGAATTTTCGTTGGTTTTGGAGCCTTTAAAAAAATACAGCTGTACAGAACTAAACTTCTATTAGTTGGTCTATAATAACATTATTTACATACTACTTACTCTAACATTATAATTACAAGTATACCTTGGTTGTCTTAGAAGACAGCTCGTTTAGCCGAAGTAATGCCATTTTCTTTCCTCTTACACACTAGACCGAAATTGACAATAATATTCTCTGTTCACCAAGCATGCCTCGAAAAAATAGCGTATCTAGTTACTATGTCATAAAAAACCACTAAACCAAGCCAGTGTTTATATTTTTTACACCGCAAGCCTGTCGCCTTCATTCAACAATTTAGTCGCGCTGCGCCCGCGCAGCGTAGGATGTGTGACGTCACGTGCGTAGCGGTAACTGGCTCATTAAGTGCTGATATCCCGTCCGGCATACACGTGGTTAACTGTTTTTGAATGAACTGAGTGATTCAAATTTTTATTTTAGGATTTTGTTTGACTTTGACCTATTGTAATTAGTTGTAGCTTTCGCTAACTCTGATATTACGTAAAAATGATAATGATATAAGTATTTTAGTCTCATTATCAACTGTCATTTAAAAATATCTTCTAGGCTTCTTAAATTTTTTGAACTATACGACATATGATGATGACTGAAGATAATCAAATTAATTTACGATGTGTTGAACTGGTCAGTAATATAATGAAAGGAAGTAATACCTCTTTACAGAGAAAAGTTCAATGACCACGTACCCTATGATATCATCAAACAATCCATTCTTCAGATTAATACAATATTGTTTGTAATAGATTTGTTCTCTGATTAGTAAAAAATTGTTAACTATCATGAATAAAAATGTGGTTACAAGGTTATCCTCGAGTTAAAAATTGTGCCCGCAAAACGTTACGACGACGGTCGTATCGTATTTTTGAGGTTTTATGGTAGATTGATGAGCTGTGGACTGTACTATGTGTAGCAAGAGTAGGCGTTATTAAATAAAAACTGCACGGCCTTTACGGCATACTAATTATCAAACAAAATGACCAGGTCAATAGGTAATACATTGACATGGTTTTTGCAAGCGTTTCGCCTACGCTAACGCCAAATCACTGGTTGCTTTAAATCAATTTTATATCTACTTTACTCCCACGTGGTAATGAAATCGACAGTAGCCTTTCAAAACGACTTAACATATTAAAAATATATCAACATTTTCGTTTATCCTTTTAGAATATTTCATCGATCTCTACTCAGTACCAACATGAAGATAAATAAATCATTTATTTATTGCTTTTGAAATGTAATCCAGAGAAAAGCTTATTAACGGGGTTAGAAGTGAATAGAATTAATGATCACTGACATTACAAGCATGAATAATAGAAAGCGGCTTTGATTTGTTAATATCATCGTAAATTTTCTACGCTATAACATGAAAAGACAAAGAGAATAGTAAATGTCAATTTTACTCTCTGAAAAATTGGATGGCAAATGGCACCAGATCGATGACAACTCCGAGCTGCAGGATGCAATATAAATGAGCCTGTCAAAAGGTTTGCAGACAGTATTGAACAAAAGAAGGTAGAAATATTAAACCGTTTGAGATACTGATATCCTTTAGAAATATTTAATGTGAAAAACAAATGCTCGAACTTGCAAATAAGACAGGGTGCCACATTAGGCAAATAGTTTGCGGGCTGACTATTTGCCTGCCATGTATTTTAGGTGCAGTACACATCCTATGATGTGGTATAACTAACATTAGTGTAAGTCACTAGCCGACATTCGGCCCGCAAACTATCGGGGCGGGCCTTAATATCTACGATATTGCATAAGATATGCCATACGTTTAAAAATGCCTACGATGTATTATTTTTTGTCGTTACTTTTCTACCGAGGTAGAAAACGGAACACCCAAGTTAACGCTTGCTTTTGATACAATGGTATAACTTTCTAACCTACCTATCTCAAGTAAAGACGAACAGACAGACAACGACCCTTTCATCTAACTTATACAAAACCACACCAACGTGATAAATGAAGAAAATCCTGATTAAATACACAGACAAAGTCGCAGACTGAAGGTAGTTGCAATAAATCAAACGCCGCAGACATAACGAAGTTTTAACAAGTGACGACAGATGTCGTTGTTCAATATTAAACCGCGCAGACAAAGTTACCGCGACGCGTTGCATAAAATTAAAAATTCCGACAATCTACCGCAATCTGGTCCTCGAGGGTGCTTTCTGCAAATGTTATGTTTCTGTTGTTGAAATGTTTTAATAGCCAGTTTGTTTTTATTAGATTAATTCTTGTTTGTAATTGTATTTTCTCCTAATGCTGCAATTGTAGTCAACGCATTTTAAGTGAGAGCTAATGTCTTTTGCATTATAATAATAAGAGATATACTATGGTTCAATCTACGACACTGCCAGGCATTAGTTGAGTGTTGCGTAGTGTGCGGACATCATTTTCTTCTCTTCCGGTTGTTTAAAGTTTTTGAAGTTACCAAAAATTCTAATCTGGCTTTGAATAGTCTCCTTTCCGCCACTTTTTAAACATTATGGAAGAAATTCGCCAACATTACTATGTCCTCCGTAGCTCAGTTGGAAGAGCAGTCGCCCGGATAGCGAAAAGTCTTGGGTTCGAATCACACCAGGGGCATTTGAAAAATGTAGTAAAATTATTTTCCTTGAAATTATGGAACACGTTCTTTGGATGTCACAATTCAATTCTATCTACCCAGACATCGATTTCGCCCGCACTCCCGGTGGCAAGGCGTTCATCTCCTGTTGCGGCTATGTCGTGACTGTCGTTTCCCCCTTCCGTGTACACTGTCTCGCGAGTTTCCGTTCAGTGTTCCTTTTGTACAGAACTTGGAAGCAAATATCAGTGTTGCAATTAGTTGGGATGTGATTGTGAATGCTTGTCTCTAAGTCTCTGGATTTGTAACATGTGTTTTGGTACAGCATTCTACCGAACCCCTTTATTTATTTTCGTAATTTAGGTCACTGTACACTGTACTCGTACATAACTACTTTGTTATCCTTTTAAGCATTTAACTACTTAAAATTCCTTGCCTGTATTTCCTCGTGTCAATTACATTTCACACGAGAAAACAACTTTCAAACAAGGATTAACAGATGTCGCTGATCACTTGTCTGTTGCACAAAGATACTACTACGGTAGTTTTTTAGAGTTCCGTAATCCGAACAAGCCGTTATAGTTTCGTCATGTCAGAAGTAGGGGACTTCTAGCTACCCTAAAAAAAATATTTTCCAAAATTTTATTCTAGCACTTTGTCGGCGTAATTGGTGTTCACACATCTACAAAATTACAGCTTTCTTGTACTAACGGTCTCTTAGCAAAACCTCGGATAGACATACTTGTGAAGTGGGGATGATTATTTTCGTCGTCTACCGATGAGTAGATCTTTTAAAATGACTTCGGAGTTGCAAATACTATTTTGCAATTTAATGCTCCATTTACGAAATATTTAACTTTAAATTGCATTTTTTTTGTTCCAGTAGGGCGTCCCCCCTCTAAAAGCTAAACGGCTGGCTTGAAAAATCTGAAAAAATTTCATGAACTTTAAAAGAAATCAAATCAAATCAAATCATTTATTTCATAGAATATGGTTACACTATTAAGGTCTTAAAGCTAGATATATTCTACATATTCTGCCACTTTAGGCGTTGAAATACAAATAACAAAATGTAATTAGAAAATTATTGCGGTTAAGATAACTTTATTTAAGCAGTATTAGTCGTTGAACTTGGGTGTTGGATACTTTTGTACCAAATACAAATATCTTAACCATTAACTGCCTTCACACGAACTTGGCCGGTTTTTTTAACTGCCGTCGTTCATTTATGCTCAGTTTATGAAAGCTTCAAATGATTTTCTTTCTTTTCTAAACATAAGAAGAAAAAAACTTTTCTACGAGTATATATATATTCTGTTTTGTTCATCAATGTACTGTCTCGTAAGTTTCCGATGAACCTATTGTCTGAAACTTGCCTGATATCTTTATTAGTGTACTAGCATGTAGGGGAAGTGCTAACAGTGAAATAGCGGTGTGAGTTCTCAAACTTATGAAGCAAACTTTTGTAATGAAATATGCCTAACTTAGGAAATTAACAAAACTGAATTTATAACAGACGAAACTTTGACAGACGAAAATCTAGTAATTTCTCGACAAATAAGTAAATATTATCCTAAAACAAATAATGATCTATAGATTATAGGATTTTTTTTTATGTTTCAATGTATTTTCGAGAAAACAAGTCACTACATTACGTTTTAGTCATGCTGCGCAGTGCCACAGTAAATATTATAGAATATATAAACTGTGGCAGTGCTGTGCGTTATCAAGTTTAAAACTCGGATTTTCATACCAGAAAACTCAAACAAAGGACTGGGTCAAATAGGCTTGCTTTTTGTTTAAGCGTATATTAGCATTACCATTAGCAGATCAAAGGTCTACTAAGTTCTTGTTACCAACTTAATAAATTAATCATCATCATCATTTCAGCCATAGGACGTCCACTGCTAAACATAGACCTCCCCCAATGACTTTCATTGGGGAGGGATTGCCAATACTCGCCACGCTTGGCAGGCGGGTTCGCGAGCGCAGTTTTTTATAACATTTCACACACAGACTCTGCTGCCCATCTCGTGCTACAGGAGTTAGTCGCCTTTTACGACACGCCTCCTGTTGGCGGTGGGAAAGTATATTCTTTACGGCCGTCCCCACTCGGCACATATATAATAAATTAATATATCCTGCTAATATCCAAGAAATGTCACCATGTTCATCTATCGATTAGTTGTATTTTCAGAACCTTGTAAGACCATTAAAGATAAATGGACCATCTACGACGACACAAAAAGCATAGTGTATTACGAATTAACTGACCACACAAAAACTGACAAACGTAATAAGTATCTTCGTTTAAACCGCAAAACCTCTAATGAGATTTAGTTAATATACAAAGTTAGCAAATAAATTCTGTCCGAAACAACTTTTTCTGGCTTTTCAAACTGGCAAGTTTTAATGTCTGTGATACTTAATTCTAGTGTGGTTTTATTTTATATCGGTTTATTCATTCTTTACTTACAGTAAAGCGTGGTTTTACCTTCTTGTTATAATACATATATCTTTATCAATCTGGTGACTTCAAATTCATGTAGCCCTCTATCTCTCTTTCTCATGATGACCCTTAAGTTATAAGATAGTTAATAATAGCAACTAAAAAGAGGACATGAAAAAAGGCATAATACTTTGATTCAGTTTAATTGTCATATTACGATTATAATGTTATTCCTTTTCAGAGATAATATATAAATTATGACGACTAGGGATGTTTCATTTAAGAATATTATTCCGAAAACAATTTCCAAACTCGAGTCCGTTTTATAAACATAATTATTTCTCTACATTATCCTCTCGGCGTCTCTAATAAAATCGAAATTGTTTTACTAATAACCACAAGAGTAAGCCTCTTTCATAAATAAACACTAAAAGGAAGATAACTTATAATCCGATCGACCTTTTTAATTGAACTTGTGTTATCTTTACTTAAACAATGCCTCTAATCCGTACCCTGCTGAAATCCATCGCACAACATCGTAGTGTCGTTAAATATTTGAAATAGGATAAACCTATTAATTCAATCGGCGCATAAAGTAAAGTCTTAGTATCATAATAAACAACTATAAAATATACTTTTAATGAGTAGGTCAAAAAAATAATTGAATAAAACTTAAAGTTTAAGTAATATTTATCAATTAAAAAGTTCCACTATCCATCTAGATCATGATTTCAAGTAATTATATTGTCATTCAATTGTCACATACTTACAAAGTTTCAAATCGATAGGATAGAAGTAGGTTAAAAATTACTTCCAAGATTTGATTACATTTTTATCCTTTAGTTAGCTGTTAGTTACAAATGGAGCTAATAAAACTAGTACGCAAGTATAATTGAGAAGTACAAGATATGCAAAAAGTGACATCTATTAGAAAATTTAAGCGAATATGTGTCTCAAGGCTCTTTCAACATTTTGTGAGCACTCAGACAGACGTAGATTAGTAGAGACGAGAAGTAGAGTATAAATACCTAGTCTTGCTATAAATACTGAAACAAAGCAAAAAAAAAATTATTGCAAATAACATTTATTACATTTACAGTGTGTAACAATTAAAAATGTAAAATAGCCCAGTACACAAACATTTTACTAATACCAAGCGTATGGAGAGTTTTAAAAATTGCATTTGGCTCCATACCTACTTTGTGTAATGCAATCACAGCGGTTCGGTTCTCTTTATCACCCCACTCCATTTTAATATCGTAAAATATTGTACAATGTATTGGCGCCAAAATGAAAAAAACATAATGAACAATCACATAAAAATTACAAGATTCCAAATTCAAAAGTAATATTTTGTTGTTTATTTTTAATTGTAACAGTATTTATAGCCAGACTAAGTATTATTTAGCACATCACTAGTACAACACACGTGAATTGTGTTCATATTGTTATGCTCGATTAACTAAAATCCGCTCAAAGCTAATATGGGTGGACGTGGTAATCCATTCACGTACCCCATTTAATGGAAGCTTCTATTGATAAATTAGTTAGTGGGCTATTCGTTCCACATACTTTGATGTACTCTGTATTGTTTTGTAATTTTATGGTCACACCATTAGATGGAATAAGCTACTGCCTCATTGAGAAGGATTCCCAGGGTAGAGTGGAGTGGATATGAAAGAGCAAGAAAGCTGACCCTGTAATAGGATGGGATATACTATGGCAAGAAGAAGAAAAAGAAGATGAATGAAATAAGTGATACCTACTATTAGAGAGCGGATTTGAAGTAGCTATTGTTGTATTTATAAGGACTGATCATTGCAATTTTTGTTAAAAGTATTACAAATTTTCACCTTTTACCCATTGTCATTTTTGTTACAAAATAACAAACTTAAATAATATATTTCTGTCAAAACCGCTCTGTATATGTTATTCAAAAATCGGAAACTCAATAAAAAAGGTACAGTTGACGGCAAGGCAAACTGCTCTTTTGCTTCCCACTTACCCGACATGGACCGGAAAATCCTTTAAAAAAAATGTGACGCGCAAGCGTCAAAAGGGACAAATTCCTTCAACCGATTTTTAACTTACTCACCAGTTAACTTTGACTGTAGAGTTTACGGACCTCTGTTGTGACCGTATCTTTGCCATTTTGGAACCATTACTAAAACAGTATATCTTAGCAAGGAACGAATGATTATACAAAATTATCCTACTCTGTCTAACTAAACCTATGCATGAACGGTTTGAAAATCATCTGAAATCACTATGAGTATTTGCAGATGTCTTATAAAGATTGGTAATAAAGACAGCAGTATCTATTACAAAAGAAACCTCTCTTCTTTCGCTTAAATCTCACTTCTGTAATACTCCAAAATTTTTTACTTATTAAAAATATCCACTCTGTATTATTACAAAGTGCACCATTACGTACGTCACATTTCTCTGTATGCACCTGAGACACTAATGCTCGGATTAAGTAATCGCCCCTGAACGCTAATGTGTATATGAATCAATGAGTATAAGAGATAATCCTAGCATCACAAGTATGAAGCAATATTAGTCGGAGCCAACTTTTAACGTGCCTTCCGAAGCATGGAGATGCTTGTGATATATGTCACTTAATACAGTTAAGATGGTAACCCATCTAATCACAACCGCGGCACTGGTGGCTTAACTTTGGTAAGCCCGTGGGCCTAAAAAGGGCATGCATCTTCTACTCATTTTTAACCCCTTGCAGAAAAGTATGACTTCTGAGTCTGACATACAATCCTGACACGATTAACTTGTTAATTAAGCTCTCAGGACTTATTCTAGCGTTTCTAGCATTTCTAGACTCTAATAAAGTGCCGTGCAAAGGTCAGCTAGTTAATATTGTTTATAATTACTTTACAAAGAAAAGTTGCTAATTGAGATCCGAGTACGATTCAAAATTGTCGTCACCCTGTTTAATTACTCCCACGCGACTGAGGGGGTGGCCTTATTTTATCTTCTAGTTGTGGCAGTGGATTTTATTAAAGATTATTATATAAAACTTTTTATTCTTGGCAGTTTTGAGTAGTATAAAAAAGAGTGTCAAGTCCAATGGCGGCTAGACTCGCACCGACAATGTGGAGTAATCATCATTATTATTATTTCAGCCATAGGACGTCCACTGCTGAACATAGGTAGGCCTAATTGAATAGGTACGCTCAAAGGCTGGCATTCTGGTAATGATGGGAAATTTATAGCCGCGAATAAGGCTCGGTGGCGTGCATTGATCGTAAAACTCGTGAAATAACTTGATTTTAATGAGTGGACCGATGATATAGGTTACCAGATAAAGAAATCGAAAGTCCGGGTTTGTTTAACTTTTTATTAGAGATATTTAAAATGTAAGCTAATATTTATTTGAAAATCTAAAATTCCTGAGATTTCATGAGATTTGTAAAATCCGGCCGCAGTCCTGAGAAAAGGCCCAAAATCCTGAAATCTCAGGACAAATCCTGAGATATGGTAACCCTATAACTATAACACTACTATGTAAATAGTAGTGTTAGGTAGCAGATGAAAATGAATAGCCGAGGATCGGGCTTATGGGCGTGCATTGACGATCGCCTGGATTCGAATACCGCAAGGGGCAAATGTTTCTGTGTGAGCAGGAGCATTTGTACTTCAGTAATGGATGTTTCAAAAAGTATTTAAGTATGTTTATCCGTTATCTAGGGCCATAGCACAAAGGCATAGGATAAGCTTTGGGGCTAGATAATTGGTGTGAATGTAAAAATAATTTATTTATTGGGAGAGAGGCCTATGTCCAGTAGTGGCTGATTGATATGGTCATAGTAAGTCAGCTATAGGGAAATTTTTCAAACAAATTTTATTAACAACGCTAGTTATGTCTATATAATTTAATTCCTGATATTAAGAAAAAGGACAAGTTTTAAAAGCATTTTTAATTCATCTGAACATCTGTCCAGGAAAGTGCATTATTTTAATTTCGTCAGCCACTCGGGAGAAAATGGCCGTCATCCGATACACCCAAAAAGCAATTTGGGACAGGAAGAAAACGCGACACTCGCATCTGCGGACGATTTTATAAATAGCAAAGTCGAAAATGTTTGCGAAATATTCTCCAGACTAAAATTATCAACAATACTAAACTAGTATAATTTGTAGTTTTACTGCGTACGCCTTTTAAAAGATTAAAACGATTTTCGTGTACTGCAAAGAGAAAATCATATGTTATACTCTTATCTCGCTCCTAAATAAAAGCAGTTAAAGTGAATTTTGTGTGCATTTCTATTTATAAACCTAAAATTCTACTTCTATCTAAAATTTTCGTTTTGTTTGTCTTTGGTAGTAAGACTTGTATCAAAAGAAAATTTAAAAAAATACGTGTACTTACTTGACTTGAACGAACGAACAGGTACTGATCCAACATATTTAGCGTCAGCAAAGGATGAGTTTTAATGTTTTTAATGTTATAATTATGAAGTCGTTTTTGAACACAAAATACAGAGCTAAAACACAAGGTATCTGTTGTTTACCGATTTGATTACATTCTTTTGAGGGCCGATTTTCCAATACTCAGATAAGTTTTGAAGAATAAGTTTGACATTTGACAGTTTTCGTATAGAAATTGTGTCAAAAAGTCAATTTTATTCGTAGAATAAAGTTATCTGGCGATTGAAAAATTGACCCTTAATAAATAAAAAACATTCACATTTTGCGAAGATGTCATAAGTCTTTACTTAGTTATCCTTCCATGGTCTACCCACTTTTGGGTAGACCATGGAAGGATAACGTCATAACGAATAATTATTTTTTTTGTTTACTGGATAAATGAAACAAACAAACCTGCCGCTGCGTCTGTGGCCTTGAGATCTATGGGTGTTATGTAACTATTTGTCAACACATGGCAATAACTCTTACTCATCTTATGTATAATATACATCGATTTATTCGTAGATTGATGTTCACTTAATATTTTATAGTGATCGGAATAGGTAGATTGATTTGGGGTCAATGATCTCAAACATTGATGAATATGGATATGCCTCCGGGATTCCGGAATTTCTTCGTATCAGTTTTTGAAAAAAGGCATATCCATATTATGCTAGCACTACCATAGTACATCAAATCAATCTACCTATTCCGATCACTTATAACACACTGCCTAAATATCACTTAGAATATTCGATACGGGAAGCAAAATCACGTTTTCCCGTTTCTCAAATTCTGCAAACGATGTTTTCCAATTCTGACGAGGCTTTACTAAAGTCGTTTTGTTTCGCTCCAGTTTAAGCTTCCATTTATAATAATAATTTATTGCGCCCTCGCGTATTAAATACAAAAGACTTTTTAATTTTGTTTCTTAAGGTACCTTTCTCGTTGACATATTTCGTAAAAAAAACGGCGGCCCTTTTTGGGGTACCGGAGCGAAATGACAAAAAATGAAACTTAAGTTTTTCCAGTACGTCTTGACAGACAGATTACTTAAATCTTACAGAACTTAGCTGAGAGGCGAGCACGCCGTACCTGGCGTTGCCATCTCTGAGGTCCCGGGTTCGAATCCTGATCGGGTCAATGTAGAAATTGTCTCGAACCTGGGTGGTGTACTTAGTACCTTGCAATTGTTTATGATTTCTAAAACACAAGTGCTTTGGCTACTTACCTTAGGATCAGATCAATGTATGTGATATTGTCTAATATTTATTTATTTCAAAAGAGAGGAATATAAATTACAAATAAGTGCCTTTGTTTACAATTTAGTTATTCCATTACTTTAAAAAAAGAGGTCGTGTTTATTTTACCATTGTTTTTTTTTTTTCATTTCAGGTACCTACATATGCAGCAAATACATAAGATACAAAAGGTAGATAATAATAAGAATACTCCGAACAAGATCAATACTATGTTTTTGTTATAATATTAACACCTCTCTGCGTTATGATTAAAAATTATCATAAAAAATATCTAAAATATTGTCTGATTTTATAAAATTTCACACTACATTTTAAAAAGTAATAATTTATTGACATTTCATTTAAGTTAGCCAACGTCATAATTAAATATTTCGCTTATCAACAAATAGGCCACAGTAGACAAGTTTAAGAAACAAATTAAGCCTATTTATGAATACGTACATACGTAGGGCACGGGTCTAACCTTATCTAAGGCCTAAATCCCTCACTTATACTCGACAGAAAACAGCGTAAGAGGAATTCAGGCCTAGGAGGTGGTTTGGGCCATACTCCGCGACTGATGAAGGGTTGTCTGCAGAAAGGCAAGTAAGGCTTCTGCTAGGCTTAACGACATCAGGCGATATTAGCCGAGACCAACTTTTGACATGCCTCCTGCCTCATCATCATCGTTTCAGCCATAGAACATCCACTGCTGAACATAGGCCTGCCCCATTGACTTCCAGATTGGCCTCCTGCCTGCTGATGCTGCTGTTAATGTCAGTAATAAGATCGGAATGGTCACCGGTCCTCTCACGATCGCATCGAGAGTTGCTTAACTTTGGTAATCACTTTCAAAGCGCTTACGCTAAACTACATGCAACTAGTAATAGTAATCCATTATACAAATGTCAGTAACACGAGAAACTTAGTTTGAAATGTAGATTTGCCAACGTTCAGGACTTCAGGGTACGAATTTCAGCGCTAATTTAATGTCTGCGTTTGGTTTTAAACTGTATAATATCGGACTAGTAAATATAGGACCTTGAGGACTGTTCAAATTTTAATTATGTCAGTAATATAACAAAATAAGTCAATAAAAGTTATGGGTATCGCAAGTTGCTAAGCTTCATACAATGCGGGCACGAGCAACGCACACATAGACAACGCTCACGGATACGAAATCTCGTAATACTGTGACAGTAGTTCGAGCTAGAGCTTTCACATATTTATATATACTCAGTAAATGGTTTAAGCCTTTGGTAAGGTACTTATAACTACACATTAACAACTTTTAGAATTTCTTACCACCATCACTCACGGTACGACTAGTACACTAATTTAAAGTTCAAGCGAGGCATGCTCGGGATTTCTCTGAAGGATAGAAATGAGGTCTTCCGACAGAAAACTAAAGTATTTATATAAGGTGCTTTAAAAATATCTGCCACGGCTGAAACGGGTGAAAGTATTGCTTTATAGATTACGATAGTAAAGAAATTTTATGTCCAGAACATATATTGCAAACGATAACTACGCTGAAGTGGTATTAGGCTGGTCACATTTCACGAAGCCGTAACCGGTAACCGTTGGAGTACACGTGTTCTCTGAGACCGCGACATAGCAAACGTAGCATAGAGCGCCCTTCGACAAGATCCTAAAACCATGAATCATAAAATTTTCCAAGAAGCAACGTCTACCAGCACAAAAAACGTACTGACTACATCCACGTTGCTATAATTCCAACAGATAAACAAATTAAAATAAAACCACAGAACACAAACGTTACAGCAATAGCCTGTCATATTTGATACACAAAGCCTTTTAGAATGTGCCTATTCCATTCTAAATGAAACTTCACCGGCAAAAACTGACTATTCACGGTTTGTTTGGCGCGATACAACATAGTATGCCACATAAACCGCGTCAACAGGGCACAGATTACCTGTCGGTCGCATGCTATAGCATCGCGAAACGGCTTTATCTGATGCAGAGGTCGTTGTGACCCCATTTTCATTGCGGCAGCAAATCGTTTTAGACCACCAGCCCCCCTAGCATGACCACCAAAACACGATATGATATAGCGATTTATCGTCATGTTAAGGCGAGTACCTATAGTCGTCAAATGTAAACTAATATGTAGTTTCAAAACTCTACTACTTAAGCCCAGTTTGGCAGAAAAATATTTAAAAAATATACTAAGAATTGTCAAAACCTACCATCAAGTAGGTACATACCCTATAGAGCAGCAATACAAACCATGTTTCTTCGAAACTTGTTTTCATCTCATACTAAATGTAAGTAATTTAAGTATGAGATGACAACTCCTGTCAACGCTTGCCCATACAAAAACAGCACAGATAATGATTAAAAAATGGCGGAAAATTTAGTCGAACAAATCATATGAAAATTCTACTCTCTAAGGTATGTGCTCCATGAAACTTACACAACATTCTGAGCATTGCATTTTTTTCTAGTACTTATACTTCAGGAAAAATAATAATATAGACATCATCGAAAAAACCAACAAAAAGGATGCTAATCCTCTTTCTTCTTTTTAACCGCTTGACCGATTTAATTATTTATACGTTGATTGATTAGCCAACATAACAGCTACAAACTGAGCATAGGATTTTTATTCGAACAATTGCGTCTATACGAAAAGTATTATTTTCTTCAATTTTCGCAACGTAAAGACGCATTGACTGTCGTAACAGCCACGTTTCATTGCGCGCTGCTATGAACCGTATTCTAATGAGTTTTCGTACAATATTCGTACTAACATTCGTCAAGTCGCTAATATATAGGCACTACTCGCTTTAAATCGTCGTGCCGATGACGACACATGTTATGATGATTGCTGTTTCGAAAAAAAATTGAAATGGCGGCTATATCTATCATATTTTTGAAAATATGAACCGTTGGTGTCGATAATTCGCTATATCATATCGTGTTTTGGTTGTTATGCCAGGGTGGCAGGTTTATAAGTGGTTATATTCTGGACTTCTTCCATAGCTTTAGTCGCACAACTAGGGTTAAGTTTAAGATGTAATAAAGCACTATACTGCTAGTTTTGCGGTATGGTATGGGTCGTTGTGACCCGTTTTTATCGCTGTGGCTCACATCCAGAAACATTCTTGCATAGGCGTGTTTTAAATGTTGGCGATATTTATACGCTGTTATATTAACTACGTCTATATGCTTTTCAATGGCTACAAATCACATGTCATCCATTCAACTACCTTCAACACTAACATTATATGAGATAGCTCTAAACATAAATAATTATTAATTAAAATGAATCTTAATTTCCCTAGGTCATCGCATCACGCGTGAACGGATGGAACAATATCGCAAATTCTTTTTTGTTGTGTTATTCATTGTCAGGGGAAGGTTCTTTTGAAAGAAAAATTGAATTGAAAGTGGCGCAGAAAATATTTATGAATAAACTGAAGACCACGCGAACAAAGTCGCGGGCAACAGCTAGTTATAAATAAAATATGAACTATTTCAAACAATCACACCAATTACCTAAGCCCAAAATAAGCAGAACTTGACGATTAGATAATGGATATACATACTTAAATACATTTATAAACATCCATGACTTAGGTGCAAATCCTCGTGCTAATCACAAACATTTGTCCTTTGCGGGATTCGAAACTCGAACCACTAAGCCAGACGGACGTCTAAAATGTAATTATTGCACACATAAAACTATACTCCCGGAAAATGTATTATTCTTGTGTCAACTGTTACTGACAGATGGAACCCGAACAAAATCTACCTTCCTCCGTAGCATTATCTCTGTCGCCAAATGGCTCTATCTGAGGTATGGGTCGTTGTGACCCCGTTTTCATTGCGTTAGCAGTAGGGTTGAACACGTGATGTGGTTTAATATGAGGTTTCACTGCTGCGTAAGTTTTTTTATGGGGTTACAAATGCATCGTCTATTAGCTGTACCTACTCTTTTATAGCTAGCAGGGACGAGTCATCAGTGCAGATTGGTAGAGAGGTTTCATCATCATCATTTCAGCCATGGACGTCCACTGCTGAACATAGGCCTCCCCCAGTGACTTCCAGATTGCTCGGTTAGAAGCGGCCTACATCCAGCGGCTTCCTGCACCCTTTACCCGGTCATCTATTCACATTGAGAGTGGACATAAATTCGCTTCACGTAGCGGAGGTCCTTACTGTCAGTTAAAATCAAACAAGGCCTCTGACTAACCTTAGCCACTATTATCAAGCGACATTAACAGGGACTTTACATAACTTTTGCAATACGCTAAATATGGACAGAATGGTTATTCTTCTCTTAATCGCGGCTCATTACTACCAATCGCTGCTGCTACCAAGCTACAAGTACATCTTTATCTGTAAAGTTTGGTAAATGTTTGCCAAGTTTTATCGAACTCAGATACCTATACTATCCCATCAAAACCAAAAGTGACACGTATACCGAAAAAAGAAATAAAAGCTAAAAGGTTGGCACGTGCGACTTTAATATAAGGAAACATTGTCTGTATGCTACTTCAACATCGCTTTTCCTTGTTCTTTTTTTATGAAAGAAATACGTTTTTCTTGCGAGACTGTGACAAGAATATAGAAAACTCAAAGCAGATTCATACAATAAAAGCAGCTTAAAATGTTTTAATTTTAAATACTAATTCTATTTATAATACCAGCTTTTATACCAGTTTCTTAAATATCTATATCTATTTTTCAGGCATGAACTTAGTTGTCCGTTGTTTTCGATTATGGTGTTCATTACTTATGTTCGTGTCCATCAGTCAGTACATTTAATAATTTTATGATAATAAAAATAAACACTAGATTTTTTTCCCTGTAGTTCGTCTACTTAGATAGATTTACTTTTGTTAACTCATATGCAAATTTTTCACCAATAGTGATTCAAAGAGATAGAAAGAAAGAAGTTACAATTGATGTTTACAAAAAGATGCACAGTTTAGGCATTCTAATCGCGGAAAGCGATCTTAGACAACCTTCAGATAGGGGAACTAGAATATTTTAAGCCATAGCTATACTTCCAGTGTTACCTATCTGAATGTGAAGGTTTCCTCACAATCTTTTACCTGACTACATAATGAGTAAGAAGAAAAATATTTTCTAATCCTTGTGAGCGTCAGTCATTAGCGGATCGACTTAAATCCTATTTTAATGGCGCAAAAAAAGAAAATAACTACTCTCGCTAAACATAAAAAAATTCTTAAAAGGGGCTAATGTTTCTTCAAAACGCCGACAAAAATACTTAACAAGGATTCCACACCTAAATGGCTTTCGGTTCGTTTCCCTTCAAAGCTCACGCCTCTACGCATCATCAATCTTGCTAGTTGGAACCTGGAATCGCCTGTGTTCAGTCGACGACTGAAGTGGAATGCTTTAGACCTTTTACACACAGTGCATAGTAAAGCCTCGAATTCACTTGGACAAATGTCGCGCGACACGTATCATTAGACAGAGATGATCAATTTTGACATCGTTGGGCACAGTCGCCTGACATCTCCCGAATTTTTGTCTTGCGATCTTTGGACAAAATACCAGCGTGTTAAAAAAGTACCAGCCAAATTTTAAGAACATTTTTAATTTTAATACTTAAGAAATTTCAAAATAAAATAAAGTCTTGAATACTTACAGGAATGTTTTTAAAAAATGACCTTGTAAGTTATGAGGACTGTGGTGCAATGGGCAAAACACTAATCACTTGAAAGTCGTGGGTTCGATTTTCGAATACCAGTGCGAAAAAGAACCCGTGCCTATTTCACAGATGGTTGTCCGTAGTCTTGGAGTAGCTTGTGTTGGTCACTTATGTTCATGTCCATCAGTTGGTACATTTTTAATTTCATGATAATGATAAAAAAAAAAGGATTTTTAAATATTTTTCTGTATTTTACACTGTTAGCTAGCTTTAGACTGTTTTTTAAAACACTGTGTAAAGCAGGGCGTACTTACTGAATACGAGGCTATAATAAACGATAAAGCACGGAATAGATAATACTGCCGGCAAAGATATAAATTATATATTTTCTTTGCTACTCGTGAAGACTGAATTCAGTGACATCTTTCACAAAAGTCTGCACACCACCGCCTTCTATATGTCCTAACTTATTTTTAATGACTTTTTCGCTCTTTTTTGCATTGGTAACTTATTAATTAATAAGCAAACGTAGAATCGAAATTAAAATAATCAAATGCATTATGCAACTGCTAAATCCCGTATTTGTACAATTTGATCGAGACTTGAAGAATCGGTAAACCTCGAAGTATTGCCAATGTAGTCACGAAATTGATAAGGTGATAGTCCGCTTAAAGTATTAATGTGGCTATCTCTCAACAGAAAATATTTACAACGAACTACAGAAGCTATATTGGAAAGTACAATTTTATCATCATCATCATCATTCAGCCATAGGACGTCCACTGCTGAACATAGGCCTCCCCCATTGACTTCCAGATTGGCCGGTTGGAAGCGGCCTGCATCCAGCGTCTTCCTGCGACCTTTACCAGGTCGTCTGACCACCTTGTGAGTGGACGTCCTACGCTGCGCTTGCCGGTACGCGGCCTCCATTCTAGAACCTTTCTGCCCCATCGGCCATCAGTTCTACGTGCTATGTGCCCCGCCCACTGCCACTTCAGCTTGCTAATCCGTTGGGCTATGTCAGCGACTTTTGTTCGTTTACGGATCTCTTCATTTCTGATTCGATCTCGCAAGGAAACACCAAGCATAGCCCTTTCCATAGCACGCTGTGCGACCTTGAGCTTTCTTATGAGGCCCATAGTGAGAGGCCACGTTTCAGTTCCATATGTCATCACTGGTAACACACACTGGTTGTAGACTTTCGTCTTGAGGCACTGAGGTATTTTAAACGAGAAGACGTGGTGTAGTTTCCCGAACGCTGCCCAGCCGAGTTGGATTCGACGATTGACCTCCTTCTCAAAATTGGATTTACCCAACTGGATAACTTGTCCTAAGTAGACATATTTGTCAAAAATTTCGAGAGTAGAGCTCCCAACGGATACTGGGTAGGGCGCAACATGGGCATTCGACATGAGCTTGGTTTTGTCCATGTTCATTCGCAGGCCTACTTGTTGGGAGACTCGAGTAAGGTCATCGAGCATTGTGCTGAGGTCTTCAAGCGATTTAAGTACAATTTACTCTCTATAGAATAGTTTCTTCAATCCCAATTTGACACTACTAGAATTACCTTTGGGAATCAATGAAATTAAACAAGCCACTTCTGTAGATAGTAGTATTAGGTAGCCACTGCTTTGTGGTTATATTGAATGCAGAGCCGTATTATAGGTCTAGCCTTTCGACAATTAAGGCATCGGCAGTAATTAGACATAGCTTCATTACAGTCTCGCTATCTGACAATTAGAGCATCGATATGTGGTTTGATTAAACAGAAGATCGTGTTACCGTTTGTGTATTACGTAAAGAGAATGAGTTTAAGGATTGACAGCAATAATTACTCTAATTAAACGTTGTTTAAAAAAACCTATTTTTTTATTGTCGGGTTTATCGATTAGCTAGCATCAAGGTGTAGCTGCATTAATTCAGAAAACAATTAATCATACAAAAAAAATTTTTTTTAAGTAAAGTCCAAAATTTTTTTCATGCCTTAAAAAAAAAAAAACGTTAATTTCAGTCACTGTCTGAAGACCTTTTATTCCTAAATGGCATGCATAGGAGTAGATAGCGCCAAGTTAAACACTTTTGTTAGTTTTATAGCAATCAGTCGCCACCGCGTTTCGTGATTTATGCACTTTCACTGTGATGGGGCGCTATGCTGATAAATTAGTACAGAGTTAGTGTAGTTTACATACAGACATACAGAGTCAATAACCAATGTCATTAGATTATTTATGGTGATTCATAAAATGATATAATTGTGAATTAGTTCCAACATTGAACGGGCCTTGTCACACCATTATTGAATAAATCCAATTCATCCAAACCTGAGTACCGTCAGCTTCTTAAAAGAGCAAAAAAATTGTATCTCTATAATACCGCGACTATACCACCTGTATCCCTCAAATTATGACGTCATGAGTCTATTTACGCGCTTCCCAATAATAACGATGACGTAACCGGCTTTTGATAAGCCAAAACACGAGATCAAAGGGGTGGATGCGGCCCTGCGCGCTAGGCCGTGACGTCAAAGACGGTTAATTACAGTATATTCGGTACAACCCTGCTTTTGTGCTTTTTTGGCTCGATTAGGGTTAAATGGTGTCGATTTTGGTCAAAAACCAGGGCTGGCAAGCGGCAATGGTGGCATTGATTGTTGCGACGAAATGACAGGTTTTTACGATGCTTTTCCGCTTGGCTCTGAAACTACTGATCGTTTGTGGCAATGCTGGTTAGGCCAGGCACTTACCTCAGAAGAAGTCAGGGGTGGGTAATAAAAATACCAACAGTATTGTGTAGTTGCCGTATATTGTTTGTTTCCTTCGCGCTCGGTACAGGTATAAAAGAAAGGAGGGCACACTAGCCTGACGTAGGCGACGAGGAGGCACGGTGTTGAGGTGGTGTTGGTCCAACTCCAGGCAGCCAGCCGACTTGATAGTGGTAGGTACGGCAGCCGCCCCAGGAGGAACAGTTCCTGGCTAGGGGTGCTAGCGAATACGACCTTAGCTGGTCTAGGCGAGCCGAGATCCTGGAATCCGGAAGGTGAGCATTAGCCAAACTCAAAGTCATCTGGTATGACTCCTAAGGCCAAGTCTAGTTACCACTCCAATTTAATTTATGCTATAAGCAGTTTAGGCGGCAAAAGGGGATTAAGAACATTACAATTGACTTAGTACTAATATTTAAGATCTAGGAAAAACATGAGAACTCACCCCAGCGGGATCAATAATAAGATCTTAAGGGTAGACCGGTTTAAACGACGCGTCCAACGGATTTCTGCAGCAGTGCGGCACGGGCTTCGCGTCTCAAGGCAATCAGAGGACTGTCGCGGAGTGAAAACCGAATCAATTCGCTCGGCAAGTGATCGGTACCTTGCACGTTACTTAGGGATGCGTAGGAGTTGGCCATTGAATAACCGAACCATCTGCGTTGCATGGTTAATGTGAGGTTCTGTACGATTTATTTATAAGCTAATTGAAGATTTAGAATTTGCTATTATTATTTTTAGTAAACAGTTGGTTATTTATTTTACTCATATTTATTTTAAAGGTAATTGGTGTATTTATTCAATTAAACTTAGTATATTTAGCGGCATCTTACATGCCACGTTACACGTTTTTGAAGAATTTTGTGGAAAATGATATTCTTTTTGCCATCGATTTTAATAACTCGGTCGAAGTGATGAGATAGTAATTGAAATAGTACACTAGCAATTATTACGGTGACATAATATTTGATGCTAAATGATCACCAAAATTATACTTATAATTGAATATAGATATTATAATTATGGTTGGCTTATAATTTGATCGCGAAAATCTCAACATTCCCACCTGGAAAAGTTGATATTTACATAACGCATACACTCATCGTCGGAGAACGACACGGTGTTTGAATTTCCCGGTGAGTCACGCACACGTGGCCCCCTGGGTATCTGATTTAATTGCCGCACTGCAATTTGGTGCGTTTAGGGTTCCGCATAGGAAAGGTTAAGTTAGGTAACGAGTAATTGTTGTGGATTTTCGTCTATTTAGGGAGTTCCAAAACAGTGTTAGGCGCTATTCTAGGGGGAAAAGAGATCACAATAAAGGCCAATGTGCTCTTCTTAAGAAAAATAATAATTTAAAGCCTTAAGAGTACAATCTTCTATCTATAAATCAAGAGTAAATAAGATAAGTACCAAATTAGCCTTAAGATAAGCGGAGAGGTTTATGGGAGGCCTTCGCTCAGCAGTAGGACAGAAATAGCTACGTTAAAAAAATAAAACGAGTAAATCCACTTGTTGATTTCGTTGTTGTCCAAGTTTAGGTAAGTCTTATCTGTAATTAAGTATACGTAGCTATACTAGTAATTTGTGAAAATGTCTTTTTTATTTGCAGGAAAGATAAAATAGGGGGCGTAAATAAATACTCAACTTCACTCATCTCAAAAAAAAATGGAACTTTATTTATTGGGAGATGATGATGATAACATATGCTTCTGAATAAAAAAAAATAGATACTTTATGTTTATTTATGCTTATTTTCTCAAAGATGAAGCGGTACCTCAGCAGTAAATTGATTAAGTGGCGACTGGCGGCTATGGTATCGCAGACATCAATAAAGTCAAATATTTTGATGAGAATAGTAAATTATTTTTACCTACCACTTATCTTAACTAAATACAATATGTGTTTGTAATAATATGCAAATTAATAGTGAAGAATTTGCAATAGTTAAAAGACAATCATCAAACATAACATCTAATATAAAAAATACTAAACCCTCCAGCAAAAATCCGATTTACACTTGACTAGACAAACTTTTTCAATCAAAATATTTTATGCCACGCGCCGCGTGTTGGTTCCGGTTTTTTCGTGTGTAGTATTTGCTTAATGGCTTAGGGTCTTTCACTAAAACACTAATTGGCACTATAAATGTCAAAAATTGTGTGTCCGTGAGCAAAAATGGCTGCTTTTACAATGCTGTAGTTCTTAATTGTCTGATCAAAAGCAAAAAGCTTAGAAAAGAAGAAAGAAACAACGTCCTTTATGGTCTTTAAGTTCGATGACATACAACTTCAAATTTTAAGCCAGAAACATTAAATACAATTTAAAAAAAAACTAATATTTTAACGAGGCTTGTCTTAAAACATCTATTTATCTGTAAATTTTTGCTATTATCCTCCAGAAAACAAAATCTTATAATCCAAAAACCATTTTCGTGATGTTTTCCTCTTTTGATAAAATTAACAAGTACTTTGTTTAATAATCTCGCAAAGTAGTTAGCGGAGTTGGCGATATTAACGAACAAGTTAGGGAATCTGCTGAAAGTTTGCTGACGTAAACACGTTCACAGTTATTTCAACTAAAAGTCTTATCCGAATGTGTCCGAGTCTAGTTAGGATTCGTTATTAAAATCAGGACGAGCGCACTAATGCAATTATATGTACCTAGAATTAATATTTTGATGTGATCTGAGATCTATTGTAGAGTCCTCGAGTCTTGACAAACCATCGTTCTAGTTTTTAATCAGGGATCAATTTAAGAATGTTGTATATAAAATATTATAAATAAATCATTTTATTACTGACTAAAAACCTACATGAAACAACTTTAGAGCGAGCTAGAAGTTCGGCGACATCTCTATTCATGATCTTAAGGTTGACCACCGAATCACCAATGACTCGATCGATGAAGTGTGGATATTCGCGAAGAGAGCAGTCTGGGCTCTGAGTCTGGGTAAGAGTCATGTGCTTACGATGACAGTGTAACAAGCATTGATATTCTTTCTGTCTTCCTACTTCTCTGGATTTAGAATTTCCCTAATTATTTCGTCCAGCATTCTTAACTTTTATCAGACATTCGTTTATAGTGCCGCCGGTCTTTGGGGTTTGAACACTCTTTTCTGCACTCTAATTTCATAGATAACATTGTCCTTTGAACATTTTGTTTACGTGGATGATATAATGATGAGAAAAGAAAAAGTATAAGTGAGTGTGATTTATCGTGATACATTTGTACAGTATTTTTTAAGGAAGTTTTTCAGACAAGATCTGCTATCACAAAAGATGAAGCCCGTTCGTGAATATGAAAGATTAGATTTGCATTGCAACTCATTGATCTTGATCATAATGGGATTTAAATCAAAATCGTTCTATGAACAGACTTCATAAATCTGAAAATCTGAATCATTTGCCTTTGTTTGTTGTTCAAATTAAATCCATTGTTTAAAAGCGTTTCATTAGGCCGTTGCTGTTTCCTGCTTTATTAATTGCTGTGTTATGGACTGAATATTTGATGGTGCATTAATCCTCTTAAAGGTTACAATGGTAGTGTAACCCATAATAATCGATGAGCGGTTGAAGGCCAATGTCATGTTTGGCACTTCAAAGGGCTTTGTAAAAGTTTCTACTAAATCTAGTAGGTACCTCATTCAAAGTCATTGTCACTATCGTGTGATGTACTTGTATTGTGGCTGTCCATATTAATTTGATATTCTTAAAATGGTGGGATGACAGAAGGTTGATTGATAGTTGAATCATAGATACATGACCATACGAAAACTGACGTAATTTCTAAACGAATTTTAAATCTACAATTGATATTGTGGATTTGTATCGATTAGACTTGTAAAGATTGATATCTAAAAACTATTTCAGTTACAATTATTAATATCTAAATGTAGTTTACGTTCAATAGAAGAGTAATATAATACAGATGTATGTTCTCATCATCATATTATTATGTATTATCGTCCTTATGCTTCTTCAAGTCTCCGTTTTATGTACCCTATAGACTCATACTAGAATTGGTCGATTTTCATAGCGATATTCGTTTTTTTAAACAAGCATACTGTACTGTATAATTTTCTGACTACGTACTAGGTAAGTATTACAGAGCTAACTATTACTTTAATATACCCGAGCTGACATGTTTTATGACTTTAAGTCCTTCTTCAGCAAAAAACGTATCTACGAGCACAAAAGCAGAATTCAAGCAGAAACCATCCTATACGCAATAACTATACCACAATGAGCGCACGTGCGCGCATTCTCTATAAACATCGGCAGATGCGCGCGGCACCTGCGCGAGCGCATATTATACGACGATTTTATGCGCCGCTGGAGATGGTGGCAATTGGAGATTCAAATAATCAATTTTTAATAAAATACGTACGAAACTGGTGGATAAAACTTATTTATACGTATAAAAAATTGGACAGTTGATTTATTTTATTAACGGTATCTTTAATCATTGTTTTGTAGTACAAAGTAGCAAAACATGTTTTGTTTTAAAAAAAGTTAACATAACCTTATCCACTACCACACCACAGTAGAAAATCATAGCTGGCTATGCCAAGATCAACAATGCATTATTTTATTTTCGAAATTCTTTCAATCAGTTAAAAAAATTCGCTAAAGGTAAGGTATATCAAAGAATCCCAAGTTCGTCAAACGACTTGAAATTCGATAAAAATATCAACATTTGTCAAAAGCCAGAATTGAACTACAGGTTCTGTACTACTTCAATATTCATTTCACTGTGTCAGAAAAAAAAAACTAACTTTTCTAGACAGCACAAGAGGGTTAAATATATATTTAGTACTAACCGCACTCCATCAGAGTCAGAGAGAAGTCTTCCAGGTAAAGTTAATATCATAGTAAAATGATCAGCCAATCTGCGTCAGCCAGATGGTAATCTAGAAAAGTACCTAATGGACGTTTTCACGTTCCAAGTGGAACCCCAAAAGCGTTCCCTATCACTCCTGGTCGCTCAAATTAAAAATCGATAGAATCCGCCTACTGTCCATTTTCCGGTCTAGTGAGTCGGCACCATAATAAAAGGCACACGGGTCGATGACCTGACCTCGTGTGTTTAATAGATTATGCGATTTTTAAATACTTATAGATTGAATCAGGAATTAAGTACTAATTAACGCTATATGAGATACCATTGGTAACCAAATACTCATGTTTGTGGAGCTGTTTATCGGAAATTCCAATCTTCAAAGAATGGTGGCAACAGGTGTGAATTAATTATGTGTTTTGCGTTATTGGATTTATTTTTACGATGCGTACGCTTCTTCGATCAAAATGGAATCTAGAATAGATTGCTTACGCTCCTAATTCGCCATCAGCTTACATCCATTCAGTGTCACCTCGTGTTATCGGGCGAGGAGTAGTGTTGCCTTGCCGCCTGATAGTGTCAAAAATAACCGAACTACCGATAGAAAAGAAAAAAAAAGTACCAGGAATTATACATTTAGAAATACAGAGAATGGAACCTGGTACCCTTTATTACAAAAATCTATTTTAAGTACCAAACCATCTTGAACCTAGTCTTTAAGGAGTAGTAATTTTCCGGCTTTACTAATAGCATTCATTTACAGGCAAAATATGAATGCTGATGCCCATTCGAAAATAAATCTACAAACAAACACAAGAAATGCCCTAAATTCCCCTTCAAATTTGTTTATCTCCCTTACCAAAGCGTAAACAAAACCGCCATATCAAATCAGACCACAGAAAGGGCAAATCAAATCGGAATGGAGCCTCAAACGTTTATTGTTCGGCTAAACTTCGCGATACCGTCCTTTGAACTTGCTAGGTTGAGTGACCTTAGGGTAGGGTTGCCACTTGCCACATGTGAGTATTAAAGCTCTAGGGCATTTGAAGTTGTAATAAACTAATACTGCCATAGCCCGTCAAGTTTGGGCGCGATACTCTTGCGACAGACTGGGGACGAGGTACACTAGGCATAAGCAGCAGCGGTTAGTGCAGCGGGGAAGTTTAGCAATTTCCTACTTACTTACTAATACCTAGCTTATGTTGTCCTAGACAAGCCTCGATTGAAGATTAGGTTTATTGAAGTAATGTGCCAACACTACAGTCATCATCATCATAATTGACCCCTGTAGCCGTGAGGTCAGCAGTTCAGCACGCCGGACTTGGCGTTGCCGTCTCTGAGGTCCAAGGTTCCGTTCCCAGTCGGGTCAATATTGAAAACGAACTTTTCTATTTTGTCGAGGTCTAGGTGGTGTGGTCGTCGTTGTTTCCGAGTTCTAAAACAAATGCTTTGACTATTTATTTACCTTAGGATCAGAGCAATGTATGTGATGATGTCCAATATTTATTTTTAATCAGCCCACGTCAGTCCACTGCTGGACATAGGCCTCTCCTGATGCACTCCACTAAGCTCGATCCTCGATTATTTATTTCTATCCCCTGCCAGCAGCTATCCGTAAATCATCACTCTAGCGGTCGGAGAGCGACCTTCGCTTTGCCTTGCCAAGTTGTGGTCTACAATCAACACAACAGTAACTTAATGTTGTGTTCATTTCTTAGAACTTATCTGAAATAAAGAGAGAGAAAGAAATTTATTTCTCTGTCTTATTTACGAAAGAGTTTTCTCATCATCTGCAAACCAAATGAGTGGTCGCGTCTTTGTAATGAATCGAAGCCGGTCGATCAAGCTTTTAAAGTAGTAAAAAGAATTACCAAGACCTAAATAACTCTAGTCAAATTACTTTCCCGAATTCGTACATGAAAATTATACAATGATTAATTCCCAAATGTCAAGGTTAAAACATCCAGAATAATAGTCTCTTAAAGCGAATTCAGGTTGGCTCCCTAAGAAACGCCTCCAGATGTTTTCTGATAATTAAAATATGGTAATTTTGCTATTATGACCTGTTTTAGGACCAGAGACAACCCTGACGCCCACAGCTGCCTTTTAGCGACAAGAAAGGAATTGAGTAGTCGTTTTAATAAATATTGGATTTGGTTGAGCTTAGTTTTGTTTAGCACTGGGTCGTCAATTGAAAAGATAATACCTGAATGAATATTTACTGGCTTGATGGGTACCACAATACTTGTTTATTTATACAGAAGTTTACAGTTTATAGAAGTAATTTGGCACTTAATGGTATTTTGTGTTATTTTTTATTTTAAAAAGCTGATGTTGATGCATATATTTATTTAAACTTGTTTTCAAATTTGAGTACGATTTGACAGGAGGTGGTTGAGACTGGTGCTCTTAAAGTCCATTATCATATTACTGATAGATAAGTAAGATTGTGGTAAAAGAAAAGATGACATACAAAAACACTGCCACGAGTAAAGAAAGTAATGGTCATAGTCCAAAAATGTAGCAAACTAATGTTGTATAGGCCGTAGTGGGCCGGCCACATCTGTCTCAGAACCGGTGTAAGGTGGACTAAACGGGTTCCTGAGTGGAGACCACGTCTATGTCTCGGCAAACGCCCTCCAGCTCGATAGACCAACGACCTTAGGAAGATAGCAGTAGCTGGATGAAAAAAAATTGATATCGTACTATTTGGCGCTCTCTGAGAAAGGCTTACGGCCAGCAGTAAACTGAAATAGGCTGAAATGATGATGATAATGACAAAAAACAAACCGTTCCTCACAAAGGACAAAACAAACAACAAATTACGACGACGACAAAAGAACAAATTTACCCAAAATTCGGAAGTAACATCTAAACACCACATTTACAATTCATCATAAAACAAATTAGACATGGTTGAGATGAGCCCATGCCCCATACATAAGACGACAATGGCATAAACACAGTTTAGTCGCACATTTGTTACTGATACACATCTAGTTACAATTGGAAGCATTTACGAACGCAAAAGTAGAGGTGGATTCAGTAGGGTCAATTAGTAAGCATCCGTATACAAGTCAAGTCACGCACGCAGCAGCCAGTTAAGGCAAGTCTGAGGTGAAAGTCCTACAGAAATATTGGGTTCCACTTTGACCAACTTTTAGAGGCTGAACTGACTTCGCAGTTTCGCTACTCACCACAGCAGGCACAGGCCTTTTGACACTCAATATTTATTTAGTACTCAGTAGTTCTGGTGCATTTTTCTATTTATTTAGTGGATAGGATAATTTTTGTGAATCCGTTACTCGTCACTTGCGAAATCGGTCAAGTCCAAATCATGTGATATAATCTTTATCGGGTTCCTCATCAGTGTGCCTACTCTACCTATCTCCATTGCGCTAACACATAGCATAATAGCTTTCCATTGTAGTTTATCAAGTTCACGAGAACATCATCTGAAACGGCACGCGATATACCTACTTGTTAGTAGAACTAACAATATTAGAACATTTCGAAGCGATGTAACATATGATTGTAAACTGATTAAACGCACTTAGTTACTTATTATAGTGTGTGATTACTAAGTTTGCGAGGTGAAGAGGTACTTGTAGCTCAGTTTCGGTAGCGCTTTGGTAGTGATTGACAAAGTGGTGATCTTCAAGTTTACCTATACTTATATGTAACGCGTTTAGTTACCCATTGCTCTTCTACTATAGTATAAATAATTTTAAACTGTTGTTACAAGGTAATGGTTAACTAAATCACCGAAATTTAAGTCTATGTAAAGCGACGGCATTCGGTAGTTGGTAATTTGGTATCTACCTCTTTGGAAAGTGAGTGTAGATGTGGGTAATTTTGCATGTCCCAATTCCCAAAATTTTTTGACTCTGGCAAAATCAGACTCTAACACAATTCCCCGTAAGTTTGAAACTGTAACAGCATCACTGGTGACTTATCCCTGCGCCCTATAAATAAAGGGATAGCAAGACGTGAGGTATTAAACGCTATAAAGCCATAGTCACAAAATAGAACTGAAAACCGCAGAGGGGCTGCTAGTGTATATCTACTGTAGAGAGTACGTAGTGTTAAAAATGTCTAAAGTGACTGAATTTGATTGACATAGGTCAAGAATGATCAAAACACTCAAATACAGTCATTTTCAGTCACTTTTATTTATTGTTTTTTCATGGTTTATTTTATTGATATAAGTGGTAAAAAAAAACATCAAGGTCTCTGTTTACATGGCCCTCGGTTTGCCCAACATCCTCTACTCCGCTGAAACCTGGACCGTTTACCGCCGCCATATTCGTACGCTGGACTGATTTTACTACAGATGTAAGCTACAGAATATCCGATGGTCTGATCGTGTTTCGGAATACAGAAGTTCTGCGTAAAGCAAATGTGGTATTGAGGTTTACCTCATGCGACGACAGCTTCGACAGAGCGTTAGGAAGGTAAGCGGAAGCAATGAGGTCAACTCCTCAAGTACAAAGATGTTCTCAATCGGCACATGAAACGTTTCTGCCTAAGAGCCCTCGCAGTGGGAGAAGCAATCTGCTATGGGACCGAAGTGAAGAACAATAGTCAGCTCCAGAGTCTGTAAATTTGAGGACCGACGGCGTAAGGTCCTTGATACAAAGCGTGATCTCAATAAAACCCAACAACATGCGGCAATAACATATCATTGTGTCGATGGTATGCTCGCATGTCAACAGTGCTGGCGGACATTCGTCAATAGCGTCGGCTATGCTAGCCACATGCGAGAACACCGTCCACGGGATCGGAGCTGAAAGCAGTCGCCGTGGCCCAAATCGGCCTGGAGCTATTATTATATCTATTAAGTAAAAGTGGTAAATAAGTAAAAATAAACGTCATTAATTCTTAACGTGTGGCAACCACTGACAACACAATGTGCGGCGAGTCCCTAATATGAACTTTTATTTTATATTACGTACCGGCAAGCGCAGCGTAGGACGTCCACCTAAAAGGTGGACAGACGAACTGGTAATGGTTGCAGGAAGCCGCTGGATGCGGGCCGCTTCCAACCGGCCAATCACTGGGGGAGGCCTATGTTCAGCAGTGGACGTCCTGTAGCTGAAATGATGATTTTATATTATAAAATGTATGTAAATTTTAAACGCAGCTATGTGGCAGCGGTTTGTGGAGTCACGAGTGGCCAGTGTGCGGCGATGCGTTGGAAGCGGGCCTACTGGTCTAATCTGAGCTGTACTATGCCCGGGTTTTGTGGAGCTTAGTTCGGCTATTAGCAGTTTAGATGGCTGTAGAATATTTAGTGTTATGACGTGATGATTAATTTAATGTTCTTCTGTTTCAGGTACGAAGCGCAGATCACGTTTATTACCACAATAAAGGTTTGTCAAAAAAAATCTTTGACTTCATGATATGTGTATGAAAACGAATTTTCGTTTTTGAGATTTTGTTGCTCCGTAGGAAAAGTTGTTGTAAGGATTTTAATGCCACACAGTTGTTGTATTGTAATGTCGAGCCCGATACTGTCTCAAAGACTGTCTCAAGATATAAATAATTTTGACGTGTAAAAGAGCTTAATTCAGGCTTATTTGCAGAAATAAATTGGTTTTATTTGTTTTAATGTTAAACATGATTAGAGCATACGAATAAATAAATAATAAATAAATAAATATTGGACAACATCACATACATTGCTCTGATCCTGTGGTAAGTAGCCAAAGCACTTGTGTTACAGAAATCAGAAACAACGACGGTACCACAACACCCAGACCCGAGGCAATATAGAAAAGTTATTTTTTTACATTGACCCGACCGGGAATCGAACCCGGAACCTCAGAGATAGCGACACCAAGTCCGGTATGCTCGCCTCTCGGCTACGGAGGTCGTCGAACGAACGAATAAAAGTAATAAATTGTTTCCACAATCACACTAATTAGCTAGACCCAAACTAAGCAAAGCTCGTTACTATGACGACTAGATAACAGATAAACATACATAAATACTTTTATAAACATCCATGACTTAGATACAAATGCTCGTGCTTATCACACAGACATTGGCCCCTCGCGGGATTCGAACCCTCAACTGCTGGTTTTGTAGTCCGGAGCGCGAACCACTACACCAGACCAATAAATTCAGTTTCGGAATCAAATAAATTGCGTCCTACCGGGAATTGTAACATGGAATAATTTTAATGTTATAGTTTAAAAAAACTGTAAAATCCACTTTTACTTGTATATAAATGATACTTAAAACCAATCAAATGAGCTCAAAGGCTCAGAGGTTTTACTTGTCGCCATTATTAAGGATTGTTAATATCCAACTCCTGATTTCATTATCAGATCGGCTCATCATCATCATCATTTCAGCCATAGGATCTCCACTGCTGAATATAGGCCTCCCCCAATGACTTCCAGATTGGCCGGTTGGAAGCGGCCTGCCTCCAGCGGCTACCTGCAACCTTTACCAGGTCATATCGGCTCGATGGTATCATATTATGGCACGGTCCTCAGTAATGACTTTGTAAGTAGGTATGAATCTACCAACAAAGTTTCAAATCGATTCGATAAAAAAGTAGTTTAGACTCGATTTCCAAGTTTTGATTACATTAGTTAGCTTTACAAGTGAAGCCAATAAAAAGTTTGTTCATCAGAACTAACCTATAAATAAATATAAATATTGGAAAACATCACATACATTGCTCTGATCCTATGGTAAGTAACCAAAGCACTTGTATTACAGAAATGAGAAACAACGACGGTACCACAACACCCAGACCCGAGACAATATAGAAAATATATTTTTCTACATTGACCGACCGGGACGCGAACCCGGGACCGCAGATATAGCGACACCAAGTCCGGTATACTCGCCTCTCGGCTGCGAAGGTCGTTATAAGAGGTATTGCATAATTTAATTACACCTCATATACAGTAATCTCAAAAGATGAAACGGTTGAAACAAAATGATTGCCTAGATCTGCAAACGGCAGTTAAACGTTCCACGTCACATTTTATGGCCATACTCATATGTCCCGTTGCTGGAATTGTTCGCGAAATTCACGCTTTAATTTTTATTACTAACGCTTGGAAAGTTGTAAATTTTCAGCGTTCCGTCCAACACAGCATAGGAATAAACAGTAGGCTGTATGCGCATAGTGGGTTAAATAAGTACATATATTGCATTTTTCAGATACATTACAGTTTGTTCCATCTCTTAAGCTACAAAGTTTCGTTCGAATATGAAAATGCGGCGAAATTATGTTTAATGGTTTCACGTATGTTGAAGTGACGACAAATATTTTTTAAAGAGGCTTCATCATCATCATCATTTAAGCCATAGGACATCCACTGCTGAACATAGTCCTTTCCCAATGACTGTCATTGGGGGGGACTGCCAATACTCGCCACGCTTGGCAGGCGGGTTGCCTAGCGCAGTTTTTATAAGATTTCGCACGCAGACGCTGCTGCTCGTCTCGTGCAGTCGTGCTACAGGAATTAGTCGCCTCTTACGACACGCCTCGCTATTCTGCAATTTGTCATTAAAGCATAATGTAACAACAATTGTAACTACTTTGTATTGTGTGCAATAAAGAGTAGACTTCTTTTCACGTACCAAAGTAAACTAACTTGGGCTGTCAGTTTAAAGTTTATATAAAAATATATATTTAAATAGGTGATGCCAACTTTAAAACTCGGAACTTGGTTGATTTATTTTATACCACATGACATTTCCGCTTGCTCTGCGTTGCGTATCTTCTCCGCAGTACGCTTACTGTATTTCTGTGCACTGTGGTTACTGTCTCTCATTCGGTAAAAGACATCTGCATGCTTTACGAGCTAGCATTTTAATTTTGTCACTTATTTTCCTACTGTCGAAATGACAGAAACGTGCTTCAATTAAGCTAAAGGTATTAAGGGATGTCAATGCCGTAATGCCGCGATCTTATTACGCAAACGTTTTCTCCAGATCTGGTGTTTTGTCTGATCTGTGAATTGTTAATCAAACAAAAAAAAAATTATTCATCACCACCTATAATACTTTTTATCAACGACCATCTTAGTTTAGTGGTTCACACTTCGGACTAAAAAACCAGTGGTTTCATTTCTAAAATGGGCAAGTCAGAAGCTCAACATAATTGTTTTACGTCATTCATTTATTCATTCAGATATTTTTGTTCATCTCGTATTTTATTTAATAATAATATTATTTCTGCACACGTATATTATAGCCATCAAATATCTACACGATTACGCTTATCAATAATCAGATAAATATGTCACCTACAGTCTTTCGATCGAGATATTTTCATTCAGCCGTATAAGAAAACAGTGCGGCAATGTTTACGGTAAAAACAAATACAGTAAACATGTTCAAAAATCTACGTTAAATAAAGAATCCTTGCAGTTCTGTGGTTACCCAAAAATGCTTTTAGACGACCCTCGGAAAGGATCCTCGAAAAGGAGTCTTTTAATACTTAATTTGTGGATCCCAAAAAAGGCGGGCTAATCGTGCGCTCCGTCGTCGGGAGCCGATGAATATTTTTCAGTTGAATGATTTTATTTGGCATAAATTCGCCCTAATCCCTTTGTTCTCTGTAGTATTCTCAACAGATGACGAAATGAGCGAGGGCCATTCTATCCTTATCTTCCTTCTTATTGTCGGGTGAAACAGATTTCTGTTAGGAACCATAAAATAATATAGCGGTCATCAAACTCGAATCACATATTCACAAAATACAAGACGTATGTAACATTTGTAGGGTTCCGTATGAAAAGTGAGCCAAGGTTTGTCTGTCCTACCTATAAAGGTGTAGCCAGTAACCGTAATGGGTGGCCGGGCAATTTTTTTATAGAAAATATGTTACTATTAGATAAAAAGCTAAAATTAAAAATCAATCAGTTCTCCAAGATAGTCTAGACTCTAAAGGAAACGTGTCTAATTTTCGTACAAACAGATGATACATACGAGCGTCATAGTTGTGATTGTAGTAGTGCTAACTCTAAATCACTACTAATAAATAACTGGCTAAATGTCCTTAACTGATTGAAAAATGTATTTTTGCTTATCTGACCCTAAATGCGAAACGATGGTCGGTTTTTAGGAAAACTGTTAAGTAAGGACTTATGTATAAGTAAACACTTTAATAAATACTTACATTGTACTTCTGATACAGATTGACACACAAACGTTGCGTTACTTTGATTTTAATTTCTTTCGAGTAAATAAAAACAAACGCGTTTGAGATAATGTTCAACAATAGGTAGCGTGCGTTACGCTTAAATGATTTATTAACCAACTTTTTGCTTCTTCGATAAATCTTCTTTTAATTGGGTTAAAAATAGCGACGTTGTAAAAGTATCAATACTGTTTGAACAAAACACATTGTTTCAGCAAAACAGAACATGTTTAAATTTTGAACAAAAAAGTTATCTGACTTGGCGTGTTGTCAAAGCTTTAGAACTTAATTGAGTATTCCTTCAAAAGATTACACAGCTTTAATAACGATGTCGTCGTTTAAAAACAAAAGAAAACCCCCAAATTTGAACATTTTCTTTCCGCCCTCACCTTTTGACGCTCTTTGCCTTTACGCCATTTAAAAAACGTTGTGTCCCGAACTGAGTATTAAAAATAAACAAACGACAAGACTTTACTTTCAGACTTTACCCATTGTATTTTTAACTGGCTAAGATCGAAATTCGCAATGAGTTTTTGATATCTTTCGCAACTCTTGTTTGTTATTCGAGATTTCGTCTTATCGATAGAGAAAATCTGGTTCTGTTTTTTCACGAAGACCACAATGCATACTAAGTGACTTGGCTTGGCAGTGACAAGATTTATGGCAAAATGGTAGAATTTATGTTTAGTCCTCTTTAGAAGTTAGTTAAAATTTTATCTAATTTAAGTTTGCATTTTAAAACTCACAAGAAGTTTTGTAATCTACTTGATATATCACTATTCACTACTCAAGATCATTAACAATTATGTTAAATATTGAGGGTAGTCTGTAAGTACTTAAGTATTTACCAACCTCTTAGTGATGATTTCATAGTAGCTTTAACATAAATGACATAACACATATCGTACGTCTGCTATAGCTGTGACACCTGTCATAGTGACGAACACCGTTAAATACGGTTTCGTAAACGTAACATTATTGGGGATTAACGAGTTTATGTTAGTCCTATCTTTATGAGTTGAAATAAATTTGACAAGGGCCTTCGATAGTTTTTAATTTATATCTGACAAGCTCAAAATATAATTGTGGTCTTCACATGCAAATTAGCCACCGGTTAACTTAAATCTAAACACCGCTCTTACCTGTTCATACTCTGCCACCATAGCCCATTGCCATTTATTTTGGCGTGCCCCAAGGGTGTACTCTGTCGCCCACGCTGTTTGTCCTGCATACCAACGACACCTGTCCGATGTCGTGACGATGACGTTTCGATACGGTCGTTTAGATGTAACGGCATGAATGGAGGTCGATATCGTGATGTGAACAGTATTGTTCCGGAAACAGTACGGTGTTAGGCAATACAGTTCTAGATCTGTTGTGTAATTAGTTCTGACATATAAACTGGAAGAGTTAATTTTAACGCACATATTTTAAAGCACGTCGGTTGCTTATATCATTAACCATTATAATTCATTAGTTCCTTTGCGTATGGAAAAGTCCATTGACTTCCTAACCAATAAGAACTTAGGCTATTTTAATACACTATTATTAAATTTACTTGTTTACTAATTAAAATCGTTCGAAAATCGTTTTTAACCTATTTGTAACTGCAATGTCGTATCGATATGAAATTGTAAGTGCACGACATTTGGATGACAATAAAATAATTAGACTCTATCTAGCTGAACTGATGATGGAGCCAGGATGTAAATAATGGAACGCTTCAATAGCTACTGGTAAAATCCCAAGTTTAGGATCAATTGATTTTTTTGAGACTGGTCCCATACAATCATATAAAAATGCATGTTTTATGTCATATAATAAATAAAAAATATGCTTATTTTATTCTGACACGATTCATATACTACATAATGTGTAAACAAAACTTACTAATAGTCGTGTGCAAAGTGTCAAAAACTCGAAATAAAGAGCACATACCAGTTAATCATTTAATGGACGTCCTCTATTGAAACCTTTCCACTAACGAATAGTAAATAAAATAACTTGCCACAAAATAGTATGTAAAGAACATCCTAAACACGATCTTTCAACCAAATGTGTTCACACACGTTAATCATCGCCTTCGGGGAGCCAAGACCCGACTCACAATTAGCCAGATCATGAATAACGTTTAGTATTAGCTAGCCCATGAGGAAAATATACCGAAAATACAGAGAAAACACATGTTGACCTGTAAAGGAACAAAGAAACCTGATGTATTTCTCTGAAAATAAACGAAACCGCAATTCTAATGGGCCAAATGGCACAGGGATTGGAGTGACTCAAAAATGGGGCCATTTTCCCGATTAGCCGCTTAGGAAATGAACTAATTCACTCTTATCTCTAATGTTTCGTTTAGGCCGCGTTCTTGACTACAGCGGGCGGCTGGGCGGGAGCGGCGGCGAGAGCAGGTGCGGTGATCAATTGCGCATGCATTAAGTCCGCTATGGTAGTTCCATACAAACGAATGCGCAATGTATATTACCCAATCTCGCGCCGCTGTAGTTGAGGCCGCGGCCTTAGAAGTTAAGCGGACCTTTTTCATTTACGAAATAGCTCATTAGCGGAGTAAATTATTGCGGCAAATTCTACTATTACTATTGGTTTATAGAAAAATTTAATAGGCTTAGTTTAATGCTTTTTATTAGTTGTTTTAAAACCTTACTTATTTACTATTTTATTGGTTACTTTGTCATCACTTAATTTTGGTTAGATTTTTGTATTTATCCAACACGGAAACTTTTACTAAATGACTCGCCATATCTTAGTCCTCCGGATTTAATTATAAGGCAGCATCCTCTTTTAAAATATTATTGCGATCTCTTATGACAAATCTTCTGTTTTTTAATCTTTTTGGACAAATCGTAAACCAAAACAACTATCTAAAATGAGAACCCGGTCGTTGGCTCCCATCTTTTATTAACTCAATTTACGAACACTAAAACAAACAATAAATCCTTCCTCCCCATCAAATCGGTTGCCCATAGCGCCACCGGTAAATCACGTTTGGTATGCCGCAGGCGCGCGGAGTGAAACTGCGCGCGCGCATTAGGAATGCGAGTAAAAGTATCCCGACGCATCTTTCGGGTTGCCATGAGTGTGGAGGATAGCAGGACATTTATAAAGTGTGTTAGACATGTTAAACACACTAGTTGGTATTTTGAAAGAAAGAAAGAAGTTTCTTCTTGACATGTCGTAAAATACTTGTATAAATAACCACTAGGTCAAATTAATATCATAGCAAGTCCTTTTAAAACATCTATCAACCTTTTTAGTAATCAACTTACTACATGCATCCGGAATTTTTCAGAATTCCATACAAAACGGCTCTGGACAAGCCCGGATTCAATCTGATTTGTATGGGGTTCTGAAAAATTCCGGACGCTTGTAGTCCGAGCCTTAAGTTCGACACTTTGAGGTCAATATCACTTGAGAAAAATTTACGTTATGTGGTAGGTAGAAAAGCTGTTGTCTGTACTCGGTAGACAAGTGTGTGTGACTGATCTCAACCTATAGAAAAATTATTAAATTTTATAGATACATTTCAGATAAATACGACAGGATTGCGTGCGTTACTTTATTTCAATGAAAAACTTGAAGCCTTGCTGTTAATTAATTCAATGATATCGAAAAACGCACAAACACGCGAGGCTGTTTCTCGATACTCAAACTAAATTCAAGTCAATAACCATTAAATCACAAATTTAAATGCAGTGGTAAATCCTTGTATTCAAATTAAGTAACATTACATTAGTAGCACTTTAGTCACACTTTGTTAAATAAGAGTAATTGCAACTCTAAGCGAATAACGTGATCATATTAAATTAGTAACTAAGTAGGTACCTAGTTATAGTCAAATGATAAAAATAAGAAGTTAAAAAATAAACAGCAAAATACCTTACCTTACAAGAACAGTACGAAATTTGCCCAACATCACTTGGAAAGTGTCCACAGTATTATAATTCCACATAACTCTAGAATGGTTGAAAGGTACAGAATTTGTTAATTTTCCCCTGCCAAAGCTACACGGGTCTGCTAAATTAAGTTTTCAATTGAGCTAGCATTTACGAATGCCATTCCAGTCTCATGTGAAATTTTATACTTGCCTAAGGTCATCGGACTTTTAACATCTAGGCAGATATAAAAATATGCTTTACAGATATTTCGTTTATCGACTCTCATAACATGAAATAAATCAGTTTCGACTATGTACAACTTAATCAAAATTTAATTTTCACATACGCATAGTATTCTATGCTTATATGACAGTATGTGCGTAACGTCAATTTCAACTGAGAGTATGTGGTTTATTTGACCTTATCATATTCTGATCTTGATACCTACTTCTACGAGCTGTTGCTGTCCCGCTGATAAACATCACGATCTGTCGGCACTTCTCTTTCTTGCGTCATTTTTTAATGTTTCAAACTTACGTTCCTGTGCACACCAATCTCTTCGTTCATCTTCATCGTAATTAGCAATAGATCTAACGCATCAGAGACTGCAAGACGCAATGTCCCAAAAAAATTACACAACGCAGTTAATCTACCAATTATTCATGAAGGATTATTGTTATTGTTTCGTTTTCGCTTCGTTCTCACTTTCAATTTGCAAAATTGACCATTGGAAACAAAGGTGCAACTGCTGTAATTGAATCGACGGTTATAGCCTTACTCTCACCTATAACTGATAGTGTAAGTGCATTGTGTAGTTTCAATGTTTGTTTATCTACCGTACATTCTAAACGTAATAAAAATACATTAATTGTAGAGAAAGGAAAGACTGAATTTAATACATTAGCATTAACGACGATTTAAACAAGTGCTCAGATTTTTATTGACCCGACTTTCTTAGATAGGACATAATATTCCAATTGCATAGTGACTATGTATCGATACTCAAAGACAATAAGTTAGCACAGAATATTTCAAATTCTTTTTACATTAGACTCTTGATCTAGATTCGTTAATATTACATTTTGGGACTGTAAACCTTTATAGATTGAAGTTGTGGCTAACTTTGTATCATTTATTGTTATTTATTCTGTACATCAATTAATGATGAATGATAGCGGTTAATTATCAATAATTAGTGAAGGTGTCGTTCCTGCCATTAAATAGTTTAATCTACAACGATTATATAAACCAAAGCTTTCACTACACAGTCTTTATTGTCTTGTCTGAAAGAACATTAAAAACGTAAGATATGGACAATAATTATGTGGATATGTAAACGGTTTCATTTGAATATTAGTTTACTGGAGCTCTTACAGACGTGAAAGAGAGAGTTTACGGCAGTTTTACTTTCAGTCGGAGTCGTCATTAAACCAATGAAACAGGGTAATGAAACAAGTTAGAAAGTGGGTGACAAGGCAGTCGAGTTTGTCAAACTCGACTGTCTTGTCACTGTCATCACCATTTTAGCCTAAGCACTCAACACTGCAAGCACAAGGTTTCCTATTATTCTCTGTGAGAGCGAGATACATTTGATGCTCTGCTGTCTTCCAGGGTTCGCTGCCAAGCCGGTCTTCGCCTTCTAGTGCACGGTCTGGTCTCCGATCGGAAACTTCGCAGCGTAAATTTAATTTACAACTGGTTTTGAATTATTTAAATGCCTGCAGCCTTTGAAATATGTAGATACTGATTCAGTACCAACGGTTATTTCAGCAGATTAAAATAATTGCAATCTGTGAAATATTCGTTATTCCGCAACTTCATTCGAGGGATTATGTAGCTGCAGTTGTTATTTAAAAATTTAAATGCTACGTGAGTACTTAATATTTGTTAAAATCCATATTCAAAATATTTTTTACCTAAAACATTTTTGGGTCAAACGATGAGTGTGTAACAAACGCAAGTGACTAAACATAACTTACTGTGGTTCGATCTCACCAAAGTGTTCTAAGTAGGCTTTATTAGCTTTATATGTAATTTATAGATCCCCGATACTACAAGTATGACCGTACAGAAAAAGTGAGTTTTTTTTATGAACGAACATATCGCTGGTGGCTTGTATAGAAGAACCTTTTAGCTACCCAGTCGAGTTTTGGCGAGTGCTGAACACGCTCTGCCCAGGGTTGCCCCAATAGCGGTCACCATCTGACCGAGTGTGAGGCAGGCTCGTTCTGTCGGAGCCCCATACAAGCGTGATCGAGTCGTGTATAGAAGTTACTAATTAGCAAACTGGTTTGCTATTACTGGGACTGCCCGCAGACCGTACAAAAGGAGCACTCTTACCCAATAATCATTGCGATCTTTTACAGTGTCAGTTCTCCAAGGAATTCCAAGAGTTCTTTCTTTCTCAAATTGTTTGCACCTTACTTGCAACATCTGATGTGTCTTGACTTGAGTTTAAGACGCTACTTTCGGAAAGCTTATTGTTTGAGTTTTCATTCCAGAAGTACTTTAAAAATCTTAAGAATCGTGACGGCAGATTACAAGCAATCGAAACTATTCCAATCAATAACTTTCCTACTTAAATAAACAAACTCAGTTTAACTACTGCCGAAAAAAAAGTCACATAACAAATCACAAGTTGGACGATTTAATTAGTGACTCCGAGAACAATTAACTATTTAAGAATGTCACCATCAATATCGTAGTAGCAATCACCGAGTGTAAGTGGATCCACTTAATTGAGATTTTGGTGGTTGTAGTATTTGGTTTTGGATGTGGTTTTGGTATTTACTTGTACTTGCTCGATTTGATTTGTGTTCTACATAATAACAATGTAGCGTTTAGCGTGTTGAAAATTATTTTTAATTTTTTCAGTACTGATGGACTGTTGGTTTGGCTATTAGATAATAAGTGAGCGGGACGGCTCCGACGCCGGCTGTCTGTGGGCGCCCATTTAAATGAATGTTATTAGACCCGCTGTACTACCGACCGACCCAACCCGTCGCCGTCCCGCTCACGCCTTCTGTGTGTGTTACGCCTTATTGTCCATGGTGAGCGCCGTAGGCGGGTAATGTACAAACGTCATCTGTGTAACACAAAAAAACTTAGTTTAACAAGAGCAACAAAAAAGTGGAATCATCGGTTAAGTAAGACCATTTTTTTGCGTGTATTTCATATTGGTCTAACTAGGGAATGAAGAACCGGTGCCATAATTGAGTCCCGGGATTTTCGGGACCGGGATTTCCCGGGACTATTCCTTATGTCTAACGAGTATATCGCCATTTTTTTGCTATTTATAATAGCGAATCAAGATAATTTTACTGTCTTCATAAAAGGCACTTTTGTGGAAATAATTGCTCAGATTTAATAGCGTTTTTTTTTAAATTAGAATCCCCATTACCTGCTATCTGCATTTTGTTATTGTATTTAACATTACTGTTTTTGTTTAAACATGAAATACCTAATTGAAAGTTATAACGTTTTTAAGGTATCCACAGTTGGTATTAAAAAATAGCTGCGCTGGTGAAATAAGTTGCACTTTATTATTATGAACATTTTTAAACCTTTTATCATAATTTTAGCCATAGGACGTACACTGCTGAATAAAGGCCTCCCATTGACTTATCATTGGGGGGATTGCCAATACTCGCCGACGCTGATGTAGACGCTGCTGCCCGTCTCGTGCTACAGAAATTATGTTTACAGTAACCTCGAACAATCGCGTGTAAATATTGAAAGTCTGGTTATTATATTGATATTGTAATTACATGTTAATAGTGTAGTTTTCTTTGCTATTTATTTCATTCTTATGATAATGTGAATTTCAGTTATCAAAATTATTAAATAATTACAAATGACTTATAAATAAATTATGTCACAATCGCATACCACTTGTCTTTTTACTAGCTTTTGTTGTAAAACAGAAAACACTACAGCTTCTACTCATAAATTGAAGCAGCTCAGTTTTATGTATATCCATACTCAACTTTTTATGTTTTTCTATGTTCTGTATTATTTTCTGTATTATTATGTTCTGTATTCCTATTTGCAATGAAGCAAGTTTGCAAGTTGCTCCCATTTATGTAAGGATAGGTTTATTTTCATTGAGAAGTGAACCGAAACATATGGTTAACTGCAACTATGTATTTGTGTAATATATTGAAGGTGGTATTGCAGTAAGTCGGAATGTGTGGTACGTCCACATGGTTGCGCAAGGGCGGTCAACGTAACGCGCACGAATTATTTATGGCGACGTTAATTATTATAGGCAAGCCAATAAGTACATTATATCCGTTTTGAGTTAATGTAGACTTATATTTTAATTAGCCTCACTGGACTGTCTACCTATTTAACCCTTCAGCATAGCTAAACAAAATACATTATAAACATCATTGTAACGTGGTTTCGGGCTAACACTTGGCATCTAATATGTTAAGCGTCTAAATCTTGAGTCTTATGTTCTCTAATAACGCCATCCGATCCATCAATTAGACTTTCCTAAGTTTCGCTACGCAAGTAAGGTGTTTCTTTGCGAAATCGAGAGGAGATCGGTAAACGAACAAAAGTCGCTGATATAACCCAACGGATTAGCAAGCTAAAGGCACGTAGAACTGACGGCCGATGGGCCAGTAAGGTTCTTAAGGCTACGTACTGGCGCGGAGGGTAGGACAAGGTTGACAAGCGACCTGGTAAAAGTTGCAGGAAGCTGCTGGATGCAGGGCGCTTTCTACCAGCCAATCTGGAAGTCACTGGGGAAGGCCTATTTTCAGCAATGGACGTCCTATGGCTGAAATGATGATGATGGTGTAGTTTCGTATAGCGTCCGAACTTTTGCATCTAGTCAAGGCTAACCGCAGACTTCATACTGTAGTGCCTATCTTCAGCTGTTGACTGACGTGAGCTTAATATGACGAGGAGGCATTTTTGGTATCAAGAAACTTCGAAAACTCATACTTTCCGACATATCTTTATAATAATCTTCAAAATTTTAAATTTACAGATCTGACTCAGATAATGCGTAGCTTTATTTACTTTTATCTTGTCTGAAAAACGCATTATAGTTATGCTCTATAGCATCCGAAAGTACACACATTTCGTCGGAACTATAAAATCGTCCGAACATTCGTCCCAGAATTCCAGATAGTTTAACTGTGTTTACTTTTCAGGGAAAGCGGGACAGTCCCCCTCTATTCCCCATTTCAATATACCTGACCAGTCTGAAATTCTGAATACAACAGAAGACAACACAGTATCATCGTAATTAATTCGGTCTAAGGGCATTTAGACGTTCGGGTTTTAATTATTTATATTCTTTAGTTTGCACTATAATCAAACTAAGTTTGTCATAATTTCTACAAACTATTATCATCATGTCAGCCTATTGTAATCCATTGCTGGACTGCAATAGGCTGACATGATGATTTTTTCATCCAGCCACTGCCAGCTATCTTCCTAAGGTCGTCAGTCCATCGAGCTGGGGGCGTTCTACACTGCGTTTTCCAAGGCGCGGACTCCACTCAAAAACCCGTTTACTCTCTTTTTAACGGTTCTGCGACAGATGTGATCTATACGGACCTAGATATTATATCAACACTTTAATACCCTTTTCATAGCAAAATAAAGAATTTGAATGTTCTGCTGGCTTCCTTAAAAGCAAGTAATTATTGTCTTACTCGATATTTATCCCGGTGTATGTCTTTGCAATTTGTGCGGCAACCATTACTCTGATGCAGTTCATTTAGATAGTGTACTTACATACATTAGGCAAAGTGATTCGCAACAGACGTCGGAATTTGATAGAAAACACCTGTACTTCTTTTTAAATCGACTGACAGACCACAGTCTGTTTCGGATTTTCGAGGCCGGCCCAGAGGAGATTTTTATCCAAACTATCACATATTAGATTGAACATACTGCATTCAAACTCTCTTGTGTTATTGTGACCGCTGCCGAACGACCGAAAGTTTTAATTGAAATCGGATTCTACGTTTCGATTCCGATTCTATTGGAAGATTTTTTGTTTGTTGTGTTCGACTGCAAAGCTTACCTACTTGCACTTAACTACTTACCATAAATCTAAATTTAGCCTAAATCTGGTTTAAAATATCATTCTTTATCCTTTGTTTTTAGTTAACGGAGGCAAACTGATGTTTCAATCCTTTATTTGCATGAAAATAATACTACACGTTTAAATCCTAGTAATCCGTTCTTAAATTGACTTGAATTGAAGCGTGTGAAGGTATGATTCCGATAGCAGCGGCAGCAACAACCAATACAGCCGGCAGATGTAACACTGTCGCAGACCGCAAGAGACGCTCGCTAATTCATGTACATTTTGTAAAATACATTTCGGTGTTTGTGTCTGCCGCTGTCGCCGGTCTCGGAATCATACCTTAAATCTTTATTTAAAAAGGATATAAAAGATATAAAACTAAACATTATTCTCCTAGCGCCGCAGAGGCGGGATGTCTCTGACACGGGTTACGTTTGACTAGATATGCCAATGATGAACCCAAAACATGAAATAAATTGTGTCAGAATACTTTTATATTCAGACACTATTTTATTTACATTAATTCTGTACATCCTAAATTTTTTCACATATTTCTGCTTTGAGATTTTAATACCTACAAACACAGTAACTGTGTTAATCAGTGCTTATTATCACTATTTACATAATATATCTAGTGTTGATGTATTACAAATGTTGGTGACAATCACAAAACAAGACTGTTAGGAAAGTACTTAGTGTAATTGTCACTGAAATGAGTAAAGTCATGTTTAACAACAAAACCTCTTTCCCGTCATGTATAAATGTCACACAAACCGCAGAAATGACAACCCCGTTAAACTTAGGTCCCGGCATAATTATTTGAGTTCCGTAACCTGTCACTCCTTCGTCTTTAAGTTCGAAAGCATTCGGGATCGCTCCTTGGAGTTTTAACCCATTGGCATGCGGGACTACTCCAACAAAGCGGGAGATTGAAAGGATATTCGCATTTTAGGGTTGATATTTTGTCCTCTTTGCCGCAAAATTTTTTTATAAGGTCAAGGTCTGTATATAAGGTACTCTCTCCAAGGGAAGCTTTTATGGATCGTAAAAAACAGGTCTCTTAAGGGTTTTGTAAATATGCGATAACTATACTGTTACAACAAAACACTTTTATCCTAAGTTTCAAAACTTTTAGCCTATAAGTCCCATTTCTTGTTCTTTACTCTATTTAGATACCCACAAATTTAAAAAATATAAATAGTTGTAAGTAGCAACAAACATCGTGTATTTTTTTAAGCATAGACAACATCACGTCGACCTACCACAAAACGTCAAATTTTCTCAATTGATATTGATCTCTACGTGTCGGACTTAAAGTTGAAATTCGATTCAATGACCTTTAACTTTTTGGGTAGGTTGGCCTGCCGTTGTCTGCACATTCTGTTATCTCTAATATATCTAAATTATAGCAATTAATTAAAGTGCTATAATTCAGAAATATTAACTTCAATACGAAACAAAACATTTGTATCACTGTTGAAACTCGTAGCGACATCTATCTCAATTTTGTGGTACCAAAGTAGATCAGCTGATAGACGCGTGCGCACATGTGCTTATAAACATACACGATGTTTGCTGCACAAAGAGCATAGATGGCGTTAGTAGTCAAAAAACTGAAGTATTACTTGACGAATAAAACAAAATATTACAAGTATGCCGCCTGTTTTTTAAAAAGAATTTTTGATGAGGTTATTATTTCAAAATTAAATATCCTTTGTTTTGTTTTTGTTATATTTTGGAGTAATGGACTAAATTACGCGTCCCACAAATTAACTTGTTTAGTAATTAATGCTACAGAAAAAAATACTTTTTTTATTTTAATGCTGAGGAGCAAGTTCAATCAAACATGTTTTGTTGTAGTCACCTCATCTACTGCCAGCAACTTTGCTCGTTTCTAGCTTCATAAAAAACTAGAAAAGCTACAAATAAGCTTTGACCTACTTAAAAAAAACTGGCCAAGTGCGAGTCGGACTCGCGCACGAAGGGTTCCGTACCATTATCTATACAACATTAGACACTATATTATAATGGAGGAGGCAACAGAAATACACTATTTTACAAAAAAAACGGCAAAAAAATCACATTTGTTGTATGCGCTTAAATATTTATTTTAGTTTTTAGTATTTTTTGTTATAGCGGCAACATCATCTGTGAAAATTTGAACTGTCTAGCTATAACGGTTCTCGAGATACACCGATACCGTTTTCACTCTTTGGGTACGGAACCCGAAAAATACATAAGTATATCTGTCTACAGCAGTATATCTGTCATATTGAAGCTAAAATAAAAAAGGCCTGCATAGCTTTTTGTCAATGTAGAAGACTAGTTGGTAAAAATTGGGGTCTTAATCCAAAAATTACACTTTGGCTATACACATCAGTTATCAGACCGTCTCTAACCTACGGATCAGTTGTATGGTGGCCCAGAACACAACTGACCACAGTGAAAACAAAACACTTAGCGTGTGTAGCAACCACCGGATGTATGAGAACCACCCCATCAGCCGCGCTCGAGCTCCTCCTGAACCTAAGACCATTAGATCTTGTCATACAAGAGGAAGCACAGGCAACCGCCTTAAGACTAAGAGCAAACGGACTATGGAAACAAAACATAGAAACAACACACTCAAAAGTTCTGCAGGCGATCCTAAAGGAAATACCACTTCTTGAGGCGCCTATGGACAGAACACCGTGTCATCACATCTTCGACCGAAGATACAATATCCAACTCACGGAAGAAGCAAAATACAGCTCTGGCGTCGACGAAGTTAGGATATACACAGACGGCTCCAAAACTGCACATAGCACTGGAGCCGGTGTCTTCTCGAATGACTTAAACATAAAAATATCAACTACCCTAGATAAACTGAACACAATCTTCCAAGCAGAATGTATTGGCATCACCAAAGCGGCACAGGCAGTTGCAGCCAGAGACGTCCGAGAGCATAACATAAAAATTGTCTCAGACAGTGCATCCGTCCTTCAAGCCTTACAAAACAATATCATAACCTCTGTCCTTATACTGGAATGCCACAACGCACTCCAATCTATTGCAAACACGAACAGAGTAACCCTGCAATGGATCAAAGGACACAGTAACTCACTGGGCAATGACGCAGCAGACGAACTGGCTAAAAGAGGATCGAAGGCAGTAGTGTACGGACCGGAACCACTACTGCCCATACCCCAGGCCCAAATAAAATCATGGTTGCGCGAAAGAACCAAAGAAACACATCTAACAGAATGGAGAAACAGCGAGGGATGCAGGCAAATGAAAAATGCAGTTCCGGCGGTATCAAATAAGCTTGCCCGCAACCTCATAAGATTAGCAAGGGACAAGATTCGCAAGGTTATAGGTGTTATAACCGGCCATTGTCCCCTCAACAAACACCTGTTTAACATAGGTGTGACAGACAGCCCGACATGCAGAGGATGCATGGAGGCAGAAGAAATGCCACAGCATGTACTATTGGAGTGCAGAAGCGTGGCAGATCAACGGGCACGGATTCTTCAATCACCAGGATCTCTCCCGGAAGCCTGCAGCAGTCTGAAAAGGCTGCTGACCTTCTGGGACGACCTAGGATGGTTGGAGTAGGAAAGACTAAGTAGCACGCACAATGGCCCAATCATGAGGCTAAGTGCGGAGAAAGCCCAGCTAAACTAACTAACTAACTATCTGTCTACAGAGAATATGTGTTTTATCATGTACCTATTTTAGAAACTGCATTGCAGCATTTTCTTCATTTAACCCTCCTACGAAATTGAATTAGTGCTGCAGCCTGCAGCATGATTAGATTAACTCATTTGCTTAAAACCGGCGCCGTCATATCCTATTATATCATATGTTTACAGTCATAAGATTCAATCTAGTTTGAACTCTATTGTTCACGGGCTTGAATGGAAGAGAGATTGGAAATACCTTTATTTTTGAGCTCGTTTGAAATTGATCTAAAAAAGTAATCTGGTCACGAACGTGGAGTTTTTTAGTTCTGTTTGTTCTTGATTTTTGACATACCTACAGAAAAAAATATGTGTTGCCAGCCTAAGTTACAGAATGGGCTAGAATTAAAGATGAAGTCTATGGTAGTATCTACCCTATTATCATTATCATCAGCCTTTGGAAGTTCACTGCTGGGTGTAGGCTCTCCTGCATAGAGGTCCATTAACTTAAGGGTAGTTCTTATGCTATAGCAATGTAAGTATTAACTTACTAAAGTAAAGTAAATCTTTGTTTGCATAAAACACGGTACATTAGGTTCTAGTCTTTTGGTATGGCACATGTATACCATGTTTTCTATCTATCGATATGCAAATATTTATATTACTTATCGTCATGCTAATGAAGGTTATCCGGTTTAGTCTTCAACCTCCGGCTATGAAGCCAGTGGTCAAAAACAACGCTCTGCTTTTTACTAGGTTTTCATCTTTACTAGATTTACATGTCTTAAGTATTACAAAAATATGTTGTTTTAGCACGCATTTGTGATCAATCCTTCAGTTTTCAGTAGTAACCCCCTATTTACACAGCCAATGAGCCAAGTCCCTATAAAACATCCTGCGTCTTTTTCTTATGTTGGAAGTAAACTGAGAGATATTATGTGCTACCGCATTAAGCAGTCCAAGGCAGTGAATGAATGAAATACCTAATGGGACAAATTTCAGACACAGTAGCCGTAAAAAACCACCAACCGTTACTCTAGTTTCCCACTTTACGAGTACGACAAGCACTGTATACATCTATGTGAGTAACTTAACAGATTTCAGATGGTCATTTCCAAAAGACGTCATCCAATCATTGACTAACGTGCATCGATTCGCCATGCTCATCACGGTAACTACCATGTTAATTGTTGTATTAAGCAATGTTTCAGTGTAGCATAGAGTCATTCGACAAATAGCGCTTCCAAGGCGAGCGGCACCCGGAACCGAAACTACTCGAAGTCGGTGGTGCAAGTGATAGGTACGAAGTAAAGTTGGGAAATGGCTCGAAAGTAATCATCACTACATCCACTGCTGAACACAGGCCTCTCCAAACATAAGGGGGGGGGGGGGGGGGGAAGGTGATTGCCAAACTCGCCACGCTACAAACAAAACAGTACATGATGTAATAGGAAAACGCTAAATCTGTAAGCACCTCCAGCCTTATTATACTCTATATTGCAAACCATAAAGTTTGCAATATAGAGTAGTAATCCATCTAATACAGTGACAGCAAAATGTGCTGTGACGGTCATACTAATTTTGACTCCCACTTTTTATATGCACGACGTATACACGTACTAGTCTGGTAGGTAGGTAACAGGTTGGGGTGTTTTTAATATGTGCAAAAAAAAATACTAGCCTGTCCTGGTACACACTGGGCAATAGCTAGTACTTTCTTTTTAGGCATATTTTTTTGTCGTAGTGACCTAAACAGTGGCGGGCATTAGTTTTATTTCGAGGTAGGCAGTAAACACTTACCTCAGTGTTTTATTGGTTTTAAATCAATGGTTTTCATCAATGACACACATTTATAAGTACCTACTGCCTATCTCATTTTATTTACCAGGTAGGTACTGCCTTATTGCCTATATGCACCGCACGCCCCTTGACCTAAACCTCCCCTAACAGAGAACGCTTGAGACGTGTCTGGGGGAACAGACTGCTTGCGGTTCGGTGGTCCCCTTAAAAAGCCTCTTCTTGGGTGCTGTGACGCCAGGTTTGTACTGGTAAGTGCGGACCGTGCTGCTGGAATCTAGTTGGTTAGTAGAGAACCTACTAAACGATCTTTTTAAATCTCCATGTCTAGTTCATGGTGCTTTATTTCTTCATCATCCTTTTGGAAGTCCACTGCTGGACATATACCTCCTCCATAGAACGCCATAGTGAGTGTCTCTGTGTTGCTAGCATCATTACAAAGTTAACTAGATCGTCAGTCCACCTAGTGGAAGGCCTGCCCATGGCGCGTCGTTCAGGTCGTGTCGTCGTCGTCTTTCAATTGTTTATCTAAATTGTTAGTATAAACTCATATAACGCTTATGACTTGAGGCACCTGCCACCCGATATTTCACAGACTCTTCCGCCAAGTCTGCAACTTATCACGCCGCCTGCAGTGAAGTGATTTTAGTCATCTCAACACGTTAATGTGTCTACTTAGTCTTCAGACTTCCTTTCCGCTTCGATGCTTTTTCGATTTGAATAGCGAATCTTCTAAGTCCTTGGGATATTGTTTAGTCGGTTAGGGGGTATGTACAAGAATAGAAGTGCAAGCAACATTTAGTATGTTTGCTGTAATCCGAATTATAATCTTTGGTGCATCTTTTGTTGCAGTACCGTCGTTGTTTCTGATTTCTGTTACACAAGTGCTTAAGCTACTTATCATAGGATCAGAGCAATGTATGTGATGTTGTCCAATAATTTTTATTTATATAGTTTGTCCTTAGAAGAACAACGTAGTTTCTCTCCACGCAGTTCGTACACGACGCACTAAAATAATTTGCAAGTCAAGAATTGATTAGTCAATCAAGATTCAAGAATGTAGACAAAAATATCCAGTTAGTTCATTTCACTTTATCTTTACAATCTTAAAACTGATTAAAAATAAAAATTCGCCTTGACACTAAACCCATAATCAGTTGATGTTTTATAACAGTCAGTACTGTGACAGCCATAGATCAGCGTAGATAACATAGATTAGATCATCATAGATTTTATTTTGTTGACAGTAATTAACGTGTCATACAAAAGCTATTTCTAATTATTTCCAACACGAGCTTCGTACGTGATTCGGCCGCGTCTCCGAGACTTTGTTACAATATTAGGAAAGATTCCTTGTTTAATTTACTTGGATCTATATTCGTTTTCTCCATCGCTTTCTAATTATGTATTTACGTCAGAAAGAGATTTCTGAGAGACGTTAAAATAAAATTCCTTATTACTCCAAGGTTCCTCAGTTGAAAATGTTATGTTGATTGCATTGAACCGTTGGCCCCAAGATCTTCTGACAAGCCATCGGGTGTTGTCATGTCCACTTAGAATTCGAAGAGAACCCGTTTCGTGAATACTAATAAATACTTGTTCATGAAACTACAGAAAATGTGAAACTACGTTGATTGATGGGACAATTTGCCTCTAGGAACGAAGTCAATTTTGTTTACTACTGCGAAACACAACATATTATTATGATAAAAAAAAAATGTTCTCGACAAAACATTGTTAATACTATTAATATGTAAAATATGACATCACAGCTATTTTAATGTAATGCTATTCTTGTATCCATAATCACACCTTTTTTAAAGAACTATCGATATTTTTCTACCTGCACTGTTAAAATAAAGCTTGCGCAAACAAGGGACTTTTGTCCATATAGGACAAAAATCCCTAAATCGTGAAAAAATAACTTCGCTGTGAGTGCGCAGCGTTGCTGCGCTTAGTCACATGAGTTCTATTTTTTTCGGGGACTCCCCCGTACTTCTGTCCCGTCCGATCTCTTGGTGTCCCCGGTTATTCGAGGGACTTTTGCACGCGGTACTTTTAATCCCTCGTGTGCGGTACTCGATGCAATTGTAAGCGATCTATTTTGGCGGACAAAAAAGTCCGCGGACAAAAGTCCCTCGTCTGCGCATACCTTTATCTGTACAGCAGCCAATAGTCATTTTAGGTTCTGGAGACACTGGATTTTTTGCCTTTCACCGGGAGATCATGTAATTAGACAGGTAGCCTTGACAACTGAACCAGCCTTTATAGATTAAGTTAAAAGGCCGTCCTAGAAATCGTCGTATTTCCATTTTATTCTCTGACATTTTATTCTCTGATTGTAAAGACGAATGATAACTGAAACAAAATAACACGTGATTTTAAAAGATTAGTTATTATTCTTGCATGTAGCGCGAATGGATTTTTCATATAATTTCAAAAATAAAGGTAAATCACCAAAATAACTACCTTTATTTCGGAAATTTGACGTTAAAGTTACGTTTGAACATGGTTTAAACGATATTAAATTATCCTGACAATTCAAAGATATGGTCTTTTTGCACATAGGTTGAATACTTTTTGATTTTCTTAGAAAATATAGCAGAAAATAAATGCTGAATTAACATAAATTTTTCGAAATTTCCATTCAAATATCATTTATTTTTCTATCGTTATGAACAACAATTATAAGATTTAAACACTACACAATAATGTTCAGGTATACTTTTAAAATATTATAATTTTTATTTTATGTAAAAAACAAACAATTAAGCAGTAAACCTAAGTCAAAATGAACTATAAAAGCAAGCGTGCAAAAGTGATCGTATTTCAAACCTAGGTGGGACGTCCACTACCTAATAAATTATCAATGTTATCTTGTAAAGGATCAACATTGTTGAAGCTTTATCCCGCATCATAGACATAGAACTGTATTTCAATTTTGCACTGAAAAAAGGTGCACGGCCTCTTAAGATTTCGACTGAAGAAGTAGAAAATAATAAAGTCGTTGTTTGAGTCCACGAAATAGCTAATTACATCTTGGAAATTGACACGAGAGAGCGTAATATAATAATCTGTCTGTGGTAAACAATTTATTTCCTCCGGTGAAAGGGCAGAGGTCACCAAATAGACCTTTGACATTGGCAAAAATTGTGTTAGCAAATAATCTGAGACAAAAGAATATACAAATAGGGATCTAACTTAATATTTCAATATAGATATTTAATAATTTATAGGATATACTTAGTATAGGGAATATACTTTTGTCGTTATGCAAGAGTATTAAACTTATGAGTGTTGTATCCGACTATTGGAGATGCGGGCAGCCGCTGAATGCAAATGGTCCTGGGCCGCTCGCTGTGGCGTTCTGTAGAGGAATCCTATGTCCAGTGGACTTTTAAACCCCGATGATGATGATGTTGATGATGAACCGTTTTAAAATCCGTGCTACTACTGAGTGAGATGGGTTAGGAACGATTATAATTTTCATTATATTTACCATTTAAAGGGTAATTCTAAACTAAACCTACTCATAGCATTTAATGTCCTGACAAAATCCCATTTTGTTGTTCTGTCAAATGTCAACGTCTAGCCGAAAAGTATGAGACACAACATCTCTGCAGCGAATAGCAATAAGGTCAATTGACAGAAATAAAAAAAAGCATTGCGTAACCAATCATGCTCTAGAAGGGCGATGGGCCAATAGAATGCAAGGCGGATGGTCTGGTAAAGGTTGCAGGAAGCCGCTGAATGCAGGCCGCTTCCAACCGGCCGGTCTGGAAGCCATTGGGAGAGGCCCATGTTCAGCAGTGGACGTCCTATGGCTGAAATGATGATGATGATGAACTATGCTCCGTATAATTGGGTATGGGTATCCTCATGCGTATTTCTACGAGAGTTACAGAGTTGGTAAAACGCTCTTTTCTTGGGGCTTCCTCATCGTTAATAACCTTCTACAAATCATTTCCATAGTAAATATTCGGGCCTCACTGTTTTCCGTTCTTATTATCCACATCTAGCTTGACTGGGCTGGACATGAACCACCTAATCTATTTTCCTGCTATGATTTTTACAGTCGTGTCAGTATATTTCGGTCCATTTATATAATATACCTAGCGCCGATAAAAGATAATAGGTGTGTTACCTATTACCCACGGTCTTGAAATAAAGAATTTATATCCCTGTGTTACAAGAAACCATAATGAGTTTTGCTGGGGGTTCCTCCCAGAACAGCTAGACCCGAGCCAAAGAAAAACTAAAAAGGTTCCAGATCGGCCCGAACAGAGAATCATTATCATAATCATCATCATCATTTCAGCCATAGGACGTCCACTTCTGAACATGGGCTTCTCCCAGTGACTTCCAGATTACCATGTTGAAAGCGGCCTGTATCCAGCGGCTTCCTGCAACCGTAACCAAGTCGTTTGTCCACCTTGTGGGTGGGTCATCGTCCTACACTGCGCTTGCTGAGAATCATACCGGAACCTATTATTACCTTTGAGGTGATTTACGGCGCCACTACTCTAATCGGGTAGTCGAATGACGCTTATACATTAATATGTTCATAAACTAGAGAAACCTACCACATAATAGACTTTTGTTACAGCCATATTCGTTTCTGGTTATGACATAATTTATACACAGACGCGGAAGTCGCTCGACTGAATAATAACTTATTTAAATAAAAGCCTGATATAAGTTTACTAATGAAAGCCTGCTCAAATCTGCATATAATTTAATAGCTCTACATTTCTCGTTTGAGTGGTGGCAGTGTAATATTTGACTACGGTTTTTCCTTGCAATTTGGGTTTTAAATTGTATGTATTTTTCATTATTCAGGTTCCTGGGTTGTCATTTGTTTTTTTTTTACTTTGGACAAAGACAGTCATAACATCGACAAAAACATGTTTTTTGACAAATGGCTGTTACAAAATGTAACTACAATAATAAATATTTAAACAATTAAATGATATGAAAAAGTTGTATTCGTTAGTGGTATTAGTCTAAAATTCGTCTTTCGTATTGCTTAATGGTTTTTATGTTAAATGACAGGAGTAAACATGTGGCTTAGAGATATGCTAATTAAATGTTTCTACTTCATGTTCGATCATCAAGTGTTTTTGTGATATTTATGTTTGAGTTATGGATATCATTGACGATTTACCAAACCGATGACATTGATGATGTAGTAGGTACGTATGTATGTTGTCTTGTTATCGCCTGCAATGAAATAGGTTCTGCTCGGTTTGGTTCTTGGGTTAGGAGTGTCAGTTAGGAGAATTTATTATGTTATTATATATCTCTCTAACATTCAATGATTTGATGATTTTCATGTCAACAATGGCATTTTAGATCATCATCATCATCATTTCAGCCATAAGACATCAATCGCTGAACTTAGGCCTCTCTCATTGACTTCCATATTGGATGGTTCGAAGCGGCCAGTTCAAATTAAAGGATTTCATAATTATGAGTGTATGCAACCACGTGTAAATTTTATCGAAAATTAGCATTGCAATTTGCAATATCATAATATCATAGATTATGTGATGAACGATAGGGCGACGGGAAATGATTTATTATGGCTGTCACAGTGACTGGATCATTAATTTTACGCTTTATTCAATATATTTTGTAGCCGACAATGTTGAACCGAAGCCGGAATCTAATAAATAAAAGCTATAATTTGTTATAGAGAATGTTACACTAAATGTATATCGGTGGTATATTTAATAGTACTGTAGATAGATCAGCAATGTCATGTAGGTAGGAGTAAGTTTTAAATAATATACTCAGAACCCGATTGGCGCATTTGCGTATTATTTTGCTTTAAATGCATAGGACCCGGATTCAATTGCTAGTCATCATCATCATCATTATATCAGCCTATTGCAGTCCACTGCTCGACGTAAGCCTCCCCCAAAAAGCGCCAAAGAGCATGATCTTCCGCCTTTTTTATCCATCCACTGTCAGCCATCTTCCTAAGGTCGTCAGTAAATCGAGCTGGGGGTCGTCCTACACTACGTTTACCACGACGTGGTCTCCACTCGAGAACCCGTTTACTTCATCTTTCATCGGTTCTGCGACAGATGTGGCCGAACAAATTGCTGGTCAAACAAAGTTAAAAAAAAAAGGGTTTGGTTGGCTGATCTGGGAGATATCCTCGAGTAAAATTTTTTTTTCCGGATATATCTAAATTGTAATCATTTTGACACATACAAAGATACAGCATTCACCTCGTAGCGCAGTCAGCATTTTCACGTTGACTCAAATATTCAGTTTTAGGAGGCAAGCAAATAATAATAAAAACACCGATCACGATCGGCCACTAACTACATCGCGTGTCCCCTACCATTTAACTAACTAATATATGTTAGCGTTGTCGTTAGCTTACTTTTTACACATTTGACGTACCTCTTTAGCCTCCCATGTGTAAATGTGTAAAAACGTACCTTTTGAACTCATCCACAATCTATGTAAAACGATATAAACGCTGCATGTAATGCATTTTAGTCACGCCTAGAATCCAAACTCTGAGTTTTACCTCAACATGTACCTTTTCATCTGTGGATATGGACCATTTGGGAACTCAGTTGTGGCAACACTATTCTTCTTACTATCAATACCGTGTTTCACTATTTAATTTGTTGGACACAACATAGTTACTTGTTTTAGTGTTACACAATTCATAACCTACGTTTTCGACCCATTTGCATATTACGGCAAAAAAATGTATGTTTAAGTTACTTACGCGTTCCTTTTTTTAGTTCTGACAATTATATCATGCGTCATATTATCACAATATTCAAAGTAATATTTCGCTTCCCTCTATTGATATCAGATAGCTATCTGGTATGTCACATAAGTACCGAGGCAATATCTCAAACACATTTTGACGGATGACTACATACATACAATATTTGTCGCTTCATATAAAAGTACTTACGTGAATATTCATCTAGATACGTGTAATGGCGCCTGAAAGTTTAATGAAACCATCATGATGATTGCTGGCTATGACAGTTACGCGTTTGAATCTAGTATACTTTTTTTTTACATTAATTAATTGATAACGTTTTTATTAGAGATGGGCCGAGTAATCGGTTAATACTCGGTACTCGGCGTACTCGGCGGGTTTTTTAATGAAATGAAATGAAATGAAATTGTTTATTTCGGACACATAATATGATATCCATATAAGTTATTAGTATGACTTAATAGCTATGTTAGTAATTATAATATACATATATTACATGTATATCATACATACATGTATATTGTAAATTGAAAAACAATTAAAAATAAGCGTTTATTGTAAACAGTTGGCCGGCCGGAAAATGCAGTTTTGTTGTTATAACATATATATTTTTTAAATTTATATTTTTAATTTTGTTTATAATTATTTTTTGTATATATCATATCATTATTCCCTGGAGGTCTAGCGATGAGTGACGACGACGACTCATTTTATTCAGCCCACAACTCCAATAACTCTTTTTTTTCCACGTCTTGTAATAGTAGTATCGTTGATCATCAGGATACACTTGCAAACCGGATACATCACATATTTACTAATAACAGTAGCAATGCTTTCAATGTTTGCCATATAAATGCTCAAAGTATACCTAGTCACTACGATGAACTTTTAGATTCCTTTCCTGACAGTAGTAACTTTCATGCAATTCTTGTTTCTGAAACCTGGCTAAAACCAAATTTATCTTCTACTAGTTATAGTTTACCTGGTTTTATAATTATTCGAAATGATCGCATAGGTAAGGGTGGCGGTGGTGTTGCCATCTACTTACGTAGTCATATCCCATACAAAATTTTGGCCGCATCGCCCTCACAATATTCTCATTCCATGGAATTTCTTTTTCTGGAGATCGTTCTGAAGGGTGTTAGGGCCGTTCTCGGAGTAATATACTGTCCTCCTACCGTAAATTTTCTTCCTTCACTCGAATCAGTACTGGAATCTGTCAGTACAGACTATTCCCATCATGTAATAATGGGTGATTTTAACGTCAATCTTCTTAAAACTACACAACAATCGTCAAAACTTCGTTCTATAATAATCGAAGCAGTAAATTTATCTATACTACCTTTATTACCCACGCATCATAATCTCGATACTTCTGATTCTTTGATTGATTTGATGCTTACGTCTTCTGCTGATCTCATACTGCAACATGGCCAGATTTTTGCACCTGGCTTCTCCCGTCACGACCTTATTTATATGTGCTACAAAATAACTCCGCCGAAGCCCAAACCCACTATTGTGACTTTAAGAAATTTTTCTAAGATAGACCACGAAAAACTCATAGCCGACGCGTCTGCCATTGATTGGTCTCCAGTGTATTCAGCGCCTACAGTTGATGGCAAGGTTGCTCTGTTGAATTCTACTATTCTAAAGTTATATGACGTACATGCTCCCTTGCGATCAGTCAGGGTGAGGCGACCTCCTGCACCCTGGATTACAACTGGTGTGCGGATGGCTATGTCGAGGCGCGATCGTTGTTTCAGGGCTTACAAATGCAACCGTTGCGAGGAAACTTGGGAGTCGTTCAAGACGGCCAGAAATTGTTGCAACCAGATTGTTAGAGCAGCTAAACGTCGCTACATCCATGTCAGTATTCAAAACTCCTCTCAAGCAGATACCTGGAAGTTTCTAAAATCTCTGGGTATAGGTAAAGTAGCTCCTGCCATGAACTGTGATCCGTTTTCTCTCAACGATATCAATTCTCATTTCTCTTCGTCTCCGATGTTGCATGGCAGTATCAAAACTTCCACGATCTCGTCTGTTTTATCTTTACCAAAACTTGATATCGATTCTTTCTCTCTTTCTCCGGTGTCAGAGGACGAGATCCGCAAGTCGATTACTGCAATCAAATCGAAGGCCGTGGGCTGTGACGATGTCAGTAGAACTATGATTTTTCTGGTGCTTGCTCAACTTATTCCAGTCATAACACACGTCATCAACATATCTTTAAGCACTGGGGTATTTCCCAACACTTGGCGTAAAGCCTACGTACTTCCTCTTCCTAAAGTCTCAAACCCTAGTCAGCTAAATCATTTTCGCCCTATTTCTATTCTTCCCTTTCTTTCTAAAGTCTTAGAGGCCGCTGTCCATAAACAGCTCTCTATGTTTGTACTCAGTAATAACTTAATTAGCGAATTCCAGTCCGGCTTTCGTCCAGGTCACAGTACCGCGACTGCCTTGTTGAAGGTTACTGAGGACATTCGTGAGGGAATGGAGAAATCTATGGTCACTGTCTTGGTCCTGACAGACTTCTCGAATGCGTTTAATACAGTGAATCACGATGTACTTCTCTCAATCCTGTCTCACTTGCGGGTCTCGCCCGAAGCATTAGAATGGTTCAAATCTTACCTTCACGGACGCCAACAGTCTGTGCGTGTCGGCCGCCAGTTTTCCGTTTGGAACGATTTGTCGGCCGGTGTCCCCCAGGGTGGCATCCTTTCACCTCTTCTCTTTTCAGTTTTTATTAACCTTATAACCCCCAAACTTAAGTGCTCTCATCATTTGTATGCAGACGATCTGCAACTTTATGCTCAAGCAAACGTGGAAAACCTGGACGCTGCTATATCTGCCCTGAATGGCGATCTTGCCTACATTGCTGAATGGTCTCGCAAATTTGGTATTTTAGTAAACCCTACTAAATGCCAGGCTATAGTGGTGGGTAGCTCGAGGCAATTAGCCAAAATCAACTTTTCGGCGATTAACCCTGTATTATTTAATGACATAGTAGTTCCTTACAGTGATAGTGTCAAAAATCTCGGGTTAATCATAGACAACACCCTTTGCTGGAGTAAGCAGATCCTTGAGGTCAGCAGAAAGGTTACTGCAACGTTATGCGCCCTTTACAAGTTTAAAAACTTTCTTCCACCTCACACAAAGATCCTGCTAGTTCAAGCTCTCGTCCTTCCCCTCATTGATTACGCCGATGTGTGCTGCTCAAATCTCTCTCAAGCCTATCTTGACAAGCTTGACCGCCTCCTTAATAATGCTATCCGCTTCATCTTCGGGCTTCGTAAATATGATCACGTCTCTTCTTTTCGTACCAAGCTAAAATGGTTACCCATCCGTCAACGGAGAGATCTAAGGACCCTAAGCACGCTCTTTGGCATCCTACATGACCCTAACTCCCCAAGTTATATGAAACAACGTTTCATCTACCTGGGTACCACCACTTCGCGCAATCTTCGCTCCTCTCACAACCTTTCTCTTTATACTCCCCTTCATAAATCCGGGTTCTTATCCGACTCTTTTACCATCTCAGCTATCCGTCTTTGGAATTCTCTCCCTCTCCGTATCAAACAATCGTCATCTAAATTTGTTTTCAAAAAATCACTTCTTGAGCATTATCTTGGCACCCTTCGGAACTGATCATTTTCATGCGTCTCCTGTTTTCTTTCTGTTTTTTTTCTTTTTTTTTCTTCTCCTTTTTTTTCTCTCTCTAGACCTTCACCCATCAATGTTAGACTTCCCCGTATGTATGTATTCTTATTATTATTTATGTATGTGTATTTAATATATATGTATATCTAGTTTTTATAAAATATTTACATAAGTGTATTAGCATGTAATGTTTATTTTAATTAAAGTATTTTCTCATGTAATAAACTTGTCAGTTACTTCATACTCCGCCACAAACTTCACTATCTGCACTACCTCAAGGTTGACTGGTAGAGAATGCTGTTTAGCATTAAGTCCGCCAATTGTACCTACCTGTGCAATAAAGTTTAAATAAAAAAATAAATATATCCTATCCTATCCTTGCACGTTGGGTTTTATGTGGATTGCCACCCAATGTGCAAGGATAGGGCCATCAGGTTTGCTAGCAATTACCTTCAGGAGAGTGTTGGTGCTGCCCCGCACTCTGCCCCACAGAGAGGCCACACGTTTGCGTAGCACGGCGTGAAAGCCTTCGGTGCGGCAGTTGGCGAACATCCCCGAGGTACTACAGCGCCAGGGCAACCCCAACAGCCCCCTGAAGGCGTTGTTGTACTGGACACGCAGCGCACTGAAGGCTTTTTTGGTGTAGTTGCTCCATAGGTTACAAGTGTACAATGTCTGGCAATACGTTTTGAATATTGTAATTTTCACCTCTCGAGAACAGCGTGCAAACCTGCGTGCGCGATAGCATATTTCCCCTCACCGACAGTGCCCTGCGTTCCCTCTCCATTCCAGGTTATCTCTGAGGTCGTCTGTGACCCAGTGACCCAGATATTTAAATTGATTGACGGTTCGTAGAGGAGTACCGTTTAGTGTTAAAGGCGGAATCGAGTAAGTTTTTGTCCCTGATTTAAACACAAGTATCTCACTCTTCTTAGCATTATATTTGAGTCCATGGGCCCCAGCATACCTTTCACATATTGATAGCAATATTTTTAATGCATTGACTGATGGGCACAGCAGTACCATGTCATCGGCGTAGCTGATATTATTGAAGAAACAGCCATCGACCGAACAACCGACTCCGGCACTGCTGAGCCCCTCAATCAACCCATTTACATATATATTAAATAGCGTGGGTTAGGTTAAACCTCCTTGTCTTACACCACATTTTAACTTATAAACCATTGAGTGCTCCCCTGCCCATTTAACCATGTTTGACTGATTGTCATACCAATATTTAAACATATTAGTAATTTCAGCTGGTAAAGTGCTGGTATACAATTTATTCCATAACCTATCATAGGAAACTAGGTCAAATGCCTTCGACAAGTCCAGGAAACATGCATAAACTGGTGTGTTCCTGACAGTATAGTACCGAACAGTTTGCTGAAGGCATAATATTGCAGATTCGGTTGAAAGCCCCGGTCGAAAACCGAACTGGGCATCATGCAGTTTTACATGCTGGTTTAAATGCTTATTAAGCACACTGTCCAGCACTTTAGCTAAAGTAGTAGCCAAAGAAATAGGTCTATAGTTAGACTTGTCGGAGGCATCGCCCGTCTTGCATTTTACAATAGGCACTACAATAGTCCATGAGGTCATTTGGTAAGTAGTTATGTCGGATACAGAAGGTGTAAAACATTGCAAGAACCCTTGGCAGGTGAACCCCCGCGTGTTGCAGGTGCTCGATGCTAAGTCCATCGTGTCCGGGTGACTTGCCTCTAGTCATTTGTCTGATAATCTTAGAGATTTCAGCTGCAGATACTCTTATTAAACTGTCACCCACACGTTCCTCAGCCTCGAGCACCGGCGCACCAGGGTCCACCGGCAAGGGCTCCACTTTGAAATGATTCATGAAGAGGTCAGCGACATCACTGGGCTTACTGACACCTTCAACACTAGCTAGTAGGCTAACCTTTGGATTTAGTTTATTGGTCGATTTCCAAAACTGTACAAAATTTTTAGACTTGTGGTGTGAGGCAATTATGTCCATCTTTATTTGGTCCTTATGATTTTGACAGAATTTAAGTTTGGATTTAAATTGTTTTCTGGAAGAACACATTTCGTCATATAGTCGCCCAGACTTAGGTTTACCATATAAACACCACTCCTAAAAACAAAGCCTAGCTATCCGATGAGCCCCCTGCACGTGCTTATTCCTACCCGTAACATAGCCACCCCTCCTGACTTGCCTACTTTCACAACTAGCGATAGAGGCCTCACTTAGAATTGTTACAATTGAGTTATACATTTTGTCAATAACTTTTCTATGGTTTATATCATTTCATAAACGATCACAACAACAGCTTAATTCTCTGGGAAAGTTAATATCTCTAAATTTAGTATTACACTTATTAGAATATTTATTTATCTGTATTAATACTCGTACTCGGCTGAATAACTCGGTTTTAATGCCGAGTATACTTGGTTTAAGTAAAACAATATATTTTGGTAGATATAATTAAAACAACAGTGTTATTTTTTAACTTAATTTAATTCGTAGAAGCCTTCAACACCACTCCAACACCACTATGCGAAATTAGAGAATTGCATAAGGGTAATTTCACTTTGATTTTATCTTCTTCAATATCGTCGTAAAATTTCCAAATTCGTGATCTTTTACGTGAACTCATTATGTCAACAATCACCAGGTACTACACACCACCTACACACAATCTTGTATGTACTTGTTTACGCGCCCGAAACAGAAATTTGATTGAACCGAGTTACTCGCCGAGTACTCGGTTTGAAAAAAACTTAAACCGAGTAAAACTCGGTACTCGTTACTCGGCAAAAGTGCTACTCGGCGCATCTCTAGTTTTTATTAAATAAAAATAAAAATTCTAATAACACAAAAATAAACTAACTAAAAAACTACCTACTCAAAAATAAAAGCGTGTCCATGAGCGTTTCCACATGGCTAAACTAAGCCTTCGAGCGAGGAACGAGCCAGCATTTTTATTTTTTGAAATCGAAATTAGTTTCGGAGCTATTTTTCCGAAAAGTAATTTTGCACTCGGTCCCCACGGTACAAAAGTCTCAACGCCAAATAACGCAAACACGTAATCACTTGCAAGGGACTCGTATTTGCGCCGCTTGGCATTTTCTGCGGACTCCGCTGCAGCTGAATGACCTTTACATAGGATAAGAGTACGTTTTCAGAAAACACTTATTCCAATAAATAGAGTTATTCAATTTCTGTGAAGAACCAGAATAATGTGAATAATAGGCTAGTTTCCTGGGTTCAAAAAGAATTATTCTATTTAGTCCGTCAGTTATATTATCAAAAATGTTGAACCCATATTTTGTCTTTTATCAATCAAACAAAAAATGACGAAGATAAAGCGCATCAAAGTGACCACGTAACGTCACGCCTTGCTTAGAAGTGTTGCAAGGCCTGACGTTACGCGGAACTTTAACGGGCTATATCTTCATCATTATTTGTTTGATTGAGAAAAGAAAAAATACGTGTCTAATATTTTCTGTTAATCCAACTGACGGACTAATTAGATTTTTTTAGGAAACTAGCCCATTCTGATCAATAGATTCTTTCATGATTTTTAGGGTTCCGTCCGATCCCTCAAAAGGAAGAAGGAATCCATAATAGATTGTTGTCCGACAGTAAACAAGACCCTTTTCTCAGGCACGGGTAGAGGTATCGAGTTAAAATTGATATCAAACATAATATATATAATATTGACATAAATATATGTCGGCGGTCCCTTAGGAGTTGCCATCATCTTCAGCCTTTCGAAATCTACTGCTGCCGCCCTAACATGACCACCAAAACACGATATAATATAGCGATTTATCGACACTCACTTTTTTTTTAATATGATAGATATAGCCGCCATTTTGAATTATTATAGAAACAGCGATCATAACATGTGACGTCACCGGCACGGCGATTCAACATGGCGGTTATATCTAACCTAGTTTTACAGTTGTTGACGATATATCGCTATATCATATCGTCATCGTTAATAGTCATACTAGGGGGGTTAGACATGCTTCCCCATAGATAGAACGCCAAAGCGAAACTTATAAGTCGTTGCAATAAAAGAGACGGTTATTCATTATTGTTCTCACACATTTTGACACTCGCATACTCACTTATTAAAAACCTATAGGATACTTACTACTAAAATCAGCATTATTAGTTATTTTTTTGGTACAGATAGGTACCAAGTACTAATTCTACTGATTATCAGTTTTGTAAAATTTTAATACAAAGCGTCAAACTCAGTTTGATTGTACATAAATACTATCCATTAATTTAGCAAAAACCGGTCAAGTGTGAGTCTGGCTCGCGCTAAGAATCCCTACCTAAATGAAAGTCATCATCATCATTTGCCTGCCCTGTTCCCAGGTCATCTGGGGTCGGCGCAGTATGTCTTTCTCTTCCATGCAATCCGGTCACTCGTCATTGAGTCATTCACTCCCTTCTCAGTCATATCTCTCCTCACACAATCCATCCATCTCTTCTCAGGTCGTCCCCTACTTCTCCACCCATCAATACTCATATCCATCACTCTTCTCGTTACGTGCTCCTCTTCCCTTCTCATCACATGTCCATACCAAGACAAACGGTGTTCTTTCATCTTTTCTGCTACAGGTGCCACTTTCATACTCCTCTAATATATTCTTGTTATATCTTGTCCATTCTCGTCACCCCACACATCCACCTTAACATTCTCATTTCTAAATGAACCTAAATGAAAGTATTGCAGTTAAATAAATAATTTAGGAAGAAGACTGCAAATTAAATAAATAAAATTTATAATTTTTGCAGTCTTTTTTGGGTAATTTTACAAATATTTAGCTTAATATTTGTAAAATTACCCAAATTCATATAGATTTAGAACTTCAATCTAGGCTCGGATTTCAAAATTGAAGGATATAGGTATAGATATACTTAATCAAAATTACGATAAGTTATGACATTCGCTTAGGCAGACAACACAGAAAACTTAGTCATCTCCTTTTCCCTAATACAATATGCCTTACTTTTCATGTATGTAATACCGAGTATGGAAGCTCGGTGTTTGCTTACTCTGAAGCAATAAAACGGGCTGTTTCAGATATTTATGCCTTTGTTATCATAGCACTCATAGTTGTAACTTCATACGGCCTGTTGTGAGTTTATGAACTGAATATTTCGGATACTCCTCGCTTAGGGTTGATACAAAGCAGCTTTGGAACTAACAGCATCCATGATATGTATTTTTTTTTAATTGTTTTTAGCTACGTCTCGTTATTAGTGTAAAAAAGAAATATTTTTTTGAAAATGCTGTAAGACCTGTTTGTAATGGTTTTCAAATGTAGTAAAAGACATTGGGTCGGTAGGACCCCACAGAGATGTCATGCCCATTTCAAAATGTATGACACTTCATAATTTGCCAAAATATAAAAGATGGCAACCCTACTCCTATAGCGCACTTTTCTTTTTCCATCAGTTAAGGAATAATTTATTGTTTCAGATGCCAACGATGTAGAAGCTGGCCGGGAGCGCTGAGGAAGTTTTAATATCGTGTTCAGTGAAGTTTGGTTGAAATCACTACTCGCGCCCGTTTGTTGTGTTCGAAATTTAAAATGCGCGATCGTGATTTGCTTGCTCGCGGCGCGTTTTCGTGATTAGTGATGTGTGGTGTCGACAGTGGCTATCGATAGAAATGGCGACGATGGATCTCACAAACGAGGTGGTCCGATTACGGGCCGAACTCGAGAAGGTGTCAACGGAGAGAGATATGCTACTCTGTGAGGTGTCCAATTTGCGAAGAGAGTTGGAGCTTAGCGAGTTGAAGAATCTACAAGATGACAGGTTAGTACATAGTTATTTTGCTTCCCCTGTACAGAATTATGCTCGGATATTTCCCCATGATACGTCAACATATAAGTCGGGTATATATCAACCATTTCGCCGCAAACAAAGGGTGCCTCCGTCTTGTGGGTCCTTTGAAAGGCTCGACAGTTCGTCGGGGACCTCTCACACCACTCTCTAGATTTGGTACAAGTTATGGAAAACTATAATAAGTACATAATATTATTTTCGAAGTTTTTGGATAAAGACCATATCTTTTGAGAACAGCCTAGTTTGGTCCAATCGTACTCAACTAATAAGCTTATAACAAAAAAAAATGAATGTTTTTTGATTCACGAACAAAAAATCTGAAGAACGTGTTTACTGCATTAGTTATCGGTTTTACAGCAAATGTAACCAGCCTAATGCCACTTTAGCTTGCTTATTCTTTAAAACCGCGACTTGGGAAACGCATCGCCCTCCAACAAGGTAGAGCGATGATATAAGCAAAGCCAAAGATCGATGGCGTGCATTACCATGTAAAAGACCAGCAGTTGCTTGACGTGGTCTGACAATGTTACAAAGAAAAATCTATGCACGAACCACTTTTTTCCAAAAACTCAAATGCTATTATATAACGATCTAAAGTTTAATAGTTTTTGCGTATGGACGGCGCTTGTAACTTAGTTGTTCTATTCATTTAAGGCGAGTAGTGCCCCTAAATTACCGATTCGACACTTTCTAGTAAGAATATCGCACGAAATCTCCTTAAAATACGGTTCATAATAGCGCGCAATGAAACGTTCCTGCTACGACAATCGCTTTGTATTTAGGTAGCAAAAATTAGGAAAACAAAATACTTTTCGCATTTACGCAATTGTTCCATTAAAAAACCCTATGCTCAGTTTATAGCTATCAGTTGGCCTATCAATCGACGTATAAACGAATTAAATCTTTCAAGCGTTTTCAAAAAAGAAAGATAATTAGAATCTTTTTTGGTTGATTTTTTAATGATTTAATTTTTTTTTCTGAAGTATAAGTGCTAGAAAAGAATACTATGCTCAAAATGTTAAGAATCTTTTGACCATTCTTATCATATTTTTTATATATTTTTCTGACAGTTTGGGTTTAAGTAGTATGCTTTAAAACCACATGGTAGTTTACATTTGGCGACTACACTCGCCTTAACTCATTGATTCCATGACTTGACTTCTAACGCAAATTTAATTTTTGAAATCGCTGCCGCGTGTGAAACCGCGTTGCGCTTACACGCGTGCCTATTACGGCATTGTTCGGCGCTCGGTTTCCGTCGGCGTCGACGTCACAAGGTCCTTCCTACGCCCTGAATAGGCCCTTTTACGTGCCACCTAGAAAATATCAAATGGACTCAACGGGTACGGCTTGTTTATTTTATGGGGAACTTACATAATGAATTGGCCTAGCCTACGACTTCGTCAGTGGTCATTGTTTTGTGGAAAGTTTTATTAGGTTTTCAAACACGCAGTTACTTGCAAAGCTTACCACATTTAACCTTAAATCTTTAGGTATTGTTGTCTCTGGTCGTCGTCATATTTATTTATGTTTGTATTTTGTTTATGTAATCTATGTATATTAAATTTATTTATAGTTATGTGTGTAGTATAGTACGTGCTCGGGGTAGAACACCTACGAGATAGTCAGACGCGGTGAAGAAAACGTTGGGCGGAAATATGCATTGTGCGTCCACGAACAGCGTGTGGAGGAACATCGTGTGTGGTCGCGATCCTCATCAGTGAGGGACCATGAAGAAGATATGCTTTTTATTTTCATTTATACCTATACATTTTTTTAAAAGATTTATATCTCCTTTATCGCACCACCCATAAAACATTTCTGTTTAGCCTAAAGGTAGAGAACCCCTCATTTCATTAAGTCTACCTTTTGTATAGTTTTTAAAATCTGTGCAATAATGTCAGGTTAACATCAAGAGAGGACTGCCTAAACTATTTGTCGCGCTTTTTAATTAAAAGTCCCGAAATTTCTCCAGCAACAGAATAATGTCTCTACCTACAAGATGGCAAAAAGTCATCGAACAAAGAGCACATAATATAATGCAATTAAATGTAGATAAGTTTTTTTTTAAATGTCCTCAGTTTTCATATAAAACGTGAAGAAACTTTTTCCCCAAGCCAATAATTGTTTCTTTTATCTTCTCTAATTTGTGACGTATGCATGACTCTGAAATTCTGAATAAATGTTCTTTAATTTTATGTATATGACGTCAATCAAAGTACGTAAATTGTGAGTGAGTATCTGAATACATTCCGAATAAAAAATATTTTGAATAAGAAAAATGCAAAGCTAAGGAACTCATTACGAGAATTTTTTACAAAAGATCGAATGTTAAATTACGAACGTATAATACTTTTGCTCCCTCTTGTTATGGTAATACGGTAAAAGTGGAGCCAAGTTCAGAACCTGACAAGAAACAGCCCGATTTTTGATGTGGGAAAGTTAAGAAAGAAAGAAAGCATAGAAAGCATAATAAAGAAAACTTCTCGTATTTCCTTTAGGATAACAAATGTGTTGTTAAAGTATTAATAATGTTTTTTAAATTTAATGACAATACTCTGGCGTAGTGGTGTGGTATGTTGCCTTTAACGCAGTGTCCCAAGTTCGATTCCTTGTTTGATTTGATTCAGAAAACAAATTATGTTTAGATAGATAAATACTCTTTATTGCACACCATACAAGTAAATTACACATGATTTTTACAGAAAGATGTACAATTTAGGCGGTCTTATCGCTAAAAGCGATCTCTTCCAGACAACCTTCAGGTAGAGGACAATTATTAGAGAAAGGGGAAGGTGTTGCAGATTTCCTAGAATTGTTACCTGATACAAATAGGATGTTTGTATCTTTATTGCACATAGCAGATACTGGGATAACACCTACTTTAAATACCCAGTAGCGTATTATAAATCACTTTAGCGTGTATAGTAATTATTACGATGGACAGATAATTATAAAGCAGACATTATAAGAGCATTCCGCGATGAGCAGAAAAACCAGATTTTTATCACTCCATACAAATAATAATGTGCATCCTGTAGTGTTGTGTGAAGAATTGTCTTTGTTGATAGTGACATCATTCATATCACAAAGAATGAAAATAAATAAAATAATAAAAACGTCACTAGCATCGAAATATTGTTGTCAAAAATCACGACAGAAGCTTGATTTTTCGCCTTGAACGAAAAGGGTTCACGGTTTATATTAATTTAAAAAATATTTTTTTTAAATTGACTTTAGTCTGGGTTAGTACTGGGCAACGCATCTAGGAAACTTTATTGACTAGTACCTCGTTACACAATGATGTTTATTACTTACGTCGTAAACATGACATGTTATATTTAAATAAAAGTTAGTATAGTTTTAAGAGTGCAGAATTTAGTACCTACATATGAAAGAGCAATTAAAGAATTTGAATTTGAATGCTCTAAAAACGTCACAGTAGTGACTAATTAAAAGAAGCGAACACGTCAAAGTAAAGTACAAATACCCAACGTACACTAGAAAATGCATGACATTCTATTTTACGACCTCCGTAGAGACGCAAGCATAGGTACCGGACTTGGTTGGTATCGCTATCTCTGAGATCCCGGGTTTGATTCCCGGTCGGTCAATGTGTTGTGGTACGGTCGTTGTTTCTGATTTCTGTAACACAAGTGCTTTGGCTACTTACTATAGGATTAGAGCAATGTTATGTGATGTTGTCCAATATTTATACCATTTATTTATTTAAAATAAAACAAATGGTTACAACTCCAAGCGATACATTACCATTACTGAACTTTCACTGCATAGAAGGTCCAATAATAATAGTTCTGCTAATAATGGAAACGATAGATACGTTTCTATTTTTAGCAGACCTCTATATTATATTTGAGTGATTTTCGCTGTTACTTAGCTAAAACACGGTAAACCATGTTTTGGGTTACATACTTACTCCTAAACATCTGAAAGAAATTATAATAATTGTAAATTTAACAATCTAAATAGAACAGTTTTATAAATAAAATAAAAAAGTTAAGTAGTAGTGAAGTAGCTGCTTCCAACCGGCCAATCTGGAAGTCACTGGGGGAGGCCTATGTTCAGCAGTGGACGTCCTATGGCTGAAATGATGATGATGATGATGAAAGTATCGTGAAAGCAAAAAATAAAAAATTTAAACATTGTTTCAAATAAAACGTTTAGTTTATACTTTGACATACTAGGTACTGGTTCTAACAAAAATCTGTCTTACTAGATCATAATCAGGCCTGCCGTTTAGAACATCATTATTTTTTTCATTTAAAAAATATATATTAAATAAAGATTAGGCTTTATTCTGTCTCAAACCGTTCACATCTGTCCAAAAATGCTAACGTTTCACATTATACCGCCCCCGCGCAGTGTCAAGGGTGGATGACGAAGTGTGTTATGAAAATCGAAGCAAGTAACCATTTATTTACTGTCTTTTCGCAAATAATTAATTACCGATCCGGGGCACGTTATTCCTTCACTATCGTAATCTATATAGGCAATACTTTTACCCATTTCAGCCGCTGCAGATATTTATGAAGCACCTTATATACGTAACATAAGTGAATATTGTAATTAATTGAAATAAAAGACAAAAGCGCAGCGTAGGACGTCTACCCACAAGGTGGACAAACGACCTAGAAAAGGTTGCAGGAAATGATGAATGACAAAAAATCACTCGAATATTGAGAAACATGTGTGCATTGTTTTCTTTTTGTTTGGGTCGCTCTGATAAACTGTACATGATCTTTTGCTATTTCAACAAATCACCTTAGTACCACCAAAAAGGTTCATCTACTACTTGTAAATAAATAATAAGGCGCTAGCTAGACGGCAAGCCATTCATCTTGGTCTCTGTCTGGCTAGGGAATTCCTTATTCTATGAGAACCAGACAATTATTTAGCTGTAGAAAATAGTATATAGTATATCGCTCTGTACAGTCAGAGTCAAAAGTATCTGTACACTGTGGCGTTTTACCAAATTTATTACCTTGTGTTAAGTACCTTGTCAACGTTTGTCAAAAGTGCATACATATTTTTGACGGTGACTGTACAATTATACATGGTAAAAAAACCACTACCAGGGGTTGTCACTCCGCAGTTTAGGTATATTCGTCCAGCGCGCCGCCCTAAGCGGCGTATGGCATAGGGCTGTCGCTCTCAGCTCGCACGACAGTCGCGATTACGCACGTCGCGCTCGCGCATACTTAATTTTTTTTTTTGCTTTTCGACAGAAGCAATGTCTTCTAAGTCACGTCAATATAATCCGTATAAAAGATATTGCTTTACGGATGTCTGAATAAAACTAATAGTGAATCAGAACTAACATTTTAAACCTGGAAAAAAATCAATCAAACAATACTGAAAAGTTAAGCAATTGTAAGATAATTTAGCAACAAACATATTTTATTTCTTTACTTATTTTTATTTTATTTTGTTAGAAATATCCAGTTAATCCCGTTACACCCGTGGAAATCGAACACACGACATTCAGATGGATGGATGGAATTCTTTGTTTACAGAATCAACGTTTGTAATGCTTAATTATCTTAATACTAATAAAGGTGCAAAAACTTTTTAAGTGACAACCCCATGCCGTCGTTTGCAGCTCGGTCATAAAACTGAGGCGCGCAAAGAAAATTCACGGTTCGCGCGCGCATATAAGTTTCAATTTTGCTTGCAGGTGGGTAGCTCTGACGAGTCTAGGTATATTTTTATACCTAAACCTGACTTTTGTTAGGGAGTGAATCTTCTGTACGGTAGTACTATTAGGTATTCTGTGCCACTACACAAGATGGACGTTAAGTCAATAATTATTAATAATTACTTGTAAAAGTAAAGTAAACTATGCCTTTAAACGTTCCACTGCAAAGCACAGGCGTCACCTCAACTATGAGGTGCTTTGGGCCATACTCCACCAAGCGGGCCCAGTGCGCATTGGTGGAGGGTTGTTGTAAGGGAAATGGCTAAACCTAACTGTCAAATGTTAAGCCGCCTTGTGGCCTCACTTAATTGATTAATAAATTGTATCAAGTGTACTCTTTGATGGTTCATGTGTTAAGCAAGTAGGTGTAGGTGTAGGTATTAACTTTATTGAAATAAAATAAAAATGCATTCAATTAAAAATTCATTCATTCATTTAAAAGTACACACGATCTAGGACAGAGGGTCTTAGCCTGTGGTCCGTGGACCACTGGTGGTCCCTGGAAGCACCCGAAGTAGTCTGTGAAGCTACCTTAAATTTATAGATAGAACAACATTTTATTTATTTTTAATTACTTTGTAATACCTTCAAACAGTGGTGGTTTATGGCAAGACGTAAATTGTATCAAATACTCGTATTCCCACTTAACTAAAAGGTTAAGATCAACTTTTCTAGGATCATTCACGCCTTTTCTTCAACACTGACTGAAAATATGACTTAATAAGATTATATTTTAAAAAGTAGCTCATCTGCTCATTTACCTTATCACATCCACAACAAACTTAGAAATAAACAACTAAAGCACATACAAATGACACTTAGACGTACGTATCAACTGTTAGCAATAAGCATAATGTATTGCAGCAATTAAATGTAATAATTAACTGTTAATTGTGCAATTACGGCACTAATCTGCATGGTTATGTTTCGTCATTTGCATTCATTTAAAAAGATTTGTAATCATAGTCACAGAGCTTGATGTAACTAAGTGAAAACTTAGTTCTCGGGTAACTTAACTGCATAATTTAATTCAGAAACCGCTCGTGGTGAATCAACGAACAAACGTGGTGAAAAAACTAAAATAAACAGTGGTTTGACCAAAACAAACTATTAATCAAGTAAATCAAAGATGTTTCTTTAGAAATAAATATGAACACCGAACATCTTTTCTAATTAATTTCGAGTGACTAAATGGCTGCTAGTCACGTAAAATAACTGACAAAAAATTTAAAAAAACATGTTACAATACAACAGTAACATTTAACAGTAGGTACAAACATCTCAATCTTAAAACTTTATTTACTACTAGCTTTTGCCCGCGACTTCGTCTTCGTTGACCTTACCCGGATAAAAAGTATCCTATATACGTCAATCCAGGCCTTGGTCTATCAGTATGTATTTATTTATTTATTTAGACTTTATTGCACAGATTAAAAATGGTTAAAAATCATACAAAAGGTGGACTTAATGCCATGAGGCATTCTGTACCAGTCGACCATTAGGCTAAACAGATGTAAAACACAAATTACACAGTATGGCAAATTTCATCAAAATATGTTCAGTAGTTTTTGCTTGAAAGAGTAACAAACATCGTTTAAACGCAAAGGGTCCCGTGTTCGATTCCCGGATATATAATTTTTTTTTTAATTGGCTGTTAAAGTGACACGGCGTGTTAATTAATTAACCTTTGCAGTTGGTGGCGTTGTTGTCTTGTCCTGCGCATAGATTTATTGAGGAAGATTATTCCATACAATATTATCAGTCGCAGTTTGTATTACAAAATTTTAATTAAATGAGTACTCTTATGCTGTAGGTAGAGTATACGTATATAGGTACTTGTTATCGCAAGATCAATAAATTCCTTTCATACTTTATATCGATAAAGCAATCAAATGTCCATAAGTCAAGCACTTCCATACAAAGCAGCCCCGGGGCCTCGGTCTGACGTCATAAATCAAATGGTGACGTCAGGAGGACCTTGCTCCGAGGTCAACAGACGGTTTCGCTAAGTAACCGCATCTTATAAATCATGGAAGGTATCTACTTAACTAAGTTGATCAAGTGATTTGTTAAATTATTATAAATTGTGCGGACTTCGCGTGCTTTTTTTATTGTGCAGTAATAAATAGGTAATATAATAGGACTTAGTGTCTTGGGGTAAAGGGATTCTACGCTCGCTAGGGAGTTAGTTTCCCGTCTGACCTTTTATTCTGGACGTCGGGAGCGGTGCCTTACCTGCACTTGCTTTGATCCTAGGCGTTCATGCGAATTACCGCACCACTACCGATTGGCTCAGTACTGGCTAGATACAATTTTACTAATACTTACACTGTATCAATCAATCAATCAAATTTTCAGCTATAGAACATCCACTGCTGAACACAGACCTACCCCAATGAATTTCATCGGGGGGATTGCCAATACTCGCCACGCTTGGCAGGCGGGTTGGCGAGCGCAGTTTTTTTATATCATTTTGCACGCAGACGCTGCTGCCCGTCTCGTGCTACAGGAATTAGTCGCCTCTTACGACACGCCTCCCGTTGGCGGTGGGGAAGTGTATTCTTTCCGGCCGTCCACACACGGCACAAAACACACACACACACACACACACACTGTATAGCGCATTAAAACTTATTATCAGTGATATCTCGTCGTAATTACACTATTAGACCCTCATCGTGTTACTACAGGTGGTTGCCACACTACCTCTAACACGACGTGGCCTTCTTACCCAACCACGACCTCTGGCGTCGTTGACATGACCATATTATGTGCACTGGTTCAAAGAATCAACGGCCTTGCCGGTTAATTAAAGATTTTTAGGGTTCCGTACCAACCAAACAACGCCAACGGGTCCCTCCCTATTGTCCTCCCAAGCGTATCCGTCGATGGCAACACCCTACAAATTGTATTAGACGTTCGCATTCTTCCTAGCATGCTCACACACGGGACATGCGAAACCAAATTAAGATTTGAAGGTGCGGTCACAGATAGCGCAGTGAAGCTGGTGTTGATTATGTACATAGGAAGACTTAATAAGGCTCCGCTGTCTGTCCGTCCGTCTGTTATAGGGTTGTATCTTTTTAACCGTCATAGGAGGACAGATTAGCAAGCTAAAGTGGCAGTAGGCGGGGCACATAGCACGTAAAACTGACGGCCGATGAGGCAGAAACGTTCTACAACGTACTGGCAAGCGCAGCGTAGGACGTGCACCCACACAACAACCTGGTGAAGGTTTCAGGAAGCTGTTGGATACAGGCCGCTGCCAACCGACCAATTATGAAATCATTGGGGGAGGCCTATGTTCAGCAGTGGACGTCCTATAACTGAGATGATGATGATGAGGTCGATGGGGTAAATTGTAAAGTTGAAATGGCAATGGGCAGGCTGCATCGACCGCAAAGCTGACAACCGTCAGGAAAGAAATGTTCTCAAGTGACAAGCAAGAAGGGGCTAGTTTCCTAAAAAATCGAATTAGTCCGTCAGTTGGATCAACAAAATATATTGGACACGTATTTTTCCTTTTCTTAATCAAACAAAAAATGATGAAGATATAGCCCGTTAAAGTTCCGCGTAAAGTCACGCCTTGCGACACTTTTTAGCAAGACGTGACGCCATTCCCAAACTTTGATGCGGTTTATCTTCGTCATTTTTTGTTTGATTGACAAAAGAAAAAATATGGGTCTAAAATTTTTTGATATTCTAACTGACGGACTAAATAGAATAATCTTTTTTTGTCCCAGGAAACTAGCCTATTGGAAGACACAGCGTGACTGACGACCTAGACAAAGTTGCGGGAAATTATATTGCAAACGGCTCGAAGCCGCTCACTGTGGCGTTCCATGGACATGCCTTTGTCCAGCAGTGTACTTCTAATGGCTTATGATTATGTGTATTTCTATGGCCGCTATTTTAACACCAATAATAAAAATAAAAATAAAGTCACATCCACATTTTCAGCGTTTGCTTGATCTTAATATTAGCAATACTAAATATTACTTTAAATAGTTTAAAACATACAAGAATTGTTAATATAGGTATTGTAAGGTGCGGAACCATTTCTGTGGGAGTCCAACTAGCACTTGGACGTTTTTTACCAGTAATGCAATAGATTCTCATGGATGATGTAAGGTGGTCAATAAGGGCCCACACTCTTTGTTTTAACTTATGGAGTAATGTGACGAATCTGTTTACTCATGGTAAAAATATCTCACAGACTGACATGTGAAATCTGCTAGCTTGCGAAATAAAGTGTTTCTAGCAAAAAAGTTCCTGTGGCTATATTTTTTGTTAGCACTTGTATATTGTATATTATACCCGATATGTAAGCAAGCCTTTTTCTAGGTTCTTTTTGATGTCATATGAGTTAATTAATTCAAATTATAGGTAGGTACATATTAAATTATTAAATTTAGTAACTTGGTTTATAAACAAGATTTTACACAGCTATTTGCTTACTATACAATTCCTTATTAGTTTTGTTACTGAAAGACTAGTAGAAAATGCCTCTTGTCATTAAGTCCGCCATTTGTGCAATATTTTTTATATGTGCAATAGGTAAAATAAAAACGCGAATTCATGTAGGTAGACCTCTTTTACCACGTCTATTATAATATTAATTTATCTACTCTGGTACCTAAAATACATGACCTACGATTAAACCAGATTCCTAAAAAAAATGTTTTTATGTCTTCCACTATTTTCATTTACACAATTAAACTTATTGAGCCTAAAAATTCATTATTTGTTTTTGATTTGTAATGATTGAGCTCTAAAATCTTTAGTAAATTTTCGATATTTTTGTCATTATGTTTCGTATCATTCGCCTGCCCCAGGTCATTTGGAAGTATGTTTTTCTCTTCTGTGCAATCCAGTCACTCGTCATCGAGTTATCCACTCCCTCCTCAGTCATTATGTCTCGTATTAACGTAAACATCCGATTTCACACACCATAATGAGGGTAAAAAGATGCCGTAACATAATCTAGGGGCCCCATACAGTCTTACGATGCCATCATTGCTTAATTAGGACGCCAATCAACGTCACTTTTCCCCATACTCGTTTAAATTATCACATACATTTCTGAACCGTGAGTTTATCTCTCTGTATAGGGTTTATAGCTAAAACCTACTGTGGACACTGTTGGAGTTGTAGTAGCTCAGTTTTAAGATCCTTACATCTATGGCTCAGGTATTTGAAATAAAAGAAATAGAAACTTTTATGCGACACACACACAAGAGAATACATAACAATATGAAACTTTAAAGGGATCTGATGTGTCGAAAAGGTTCCCTTTGCTCCTCTTTATCTCAGCATTTGTCGTGACAGCCACGGACTTATCACGACGCTGATTTTCGGCGGGGACCTCCGACGCTAGGACGTGCAGCAAGTGACGCATCGGCACATCGGACCACCAGAGAATCCCAAATCCCTCCAGCGGACTCCGAGTCCTTAGTATTCTAATTCTAGCACCAATTATGTAATTTTAGCATTATACCATAATCTTTTTGAATTTACTATTTGTTCAGCGACATTGCTTGTTGCTTGCTTTACTAAGAGGTGCACGAGCATCTTTGTTTGTGTAGATGTAAGGATGACATGCCTATTTTCTATTTTTATATTTACATCGACAAAGTCGCATGGAACAGCCAGTTACATAATATTAATTATTAACACCAGAAGCCAGGATACTTGAGAGCTTTCGAAACTGGTTCACCTACATTTTGTTTACTGTGAAATTGCTTTTCCCACAGTTATTTTAATTAAATTTTACGTTGTATTTTTAATTAGACGTTGGAGTGTGAAATTATTTAAATTATTACTTGATTTTTAAACGTAGAAAATGACAACAACATTATAATAAATAAACAAATGAAAGCCTTATGTAAAACTTGAAGGAATTCTTTCACTTAATTGGTACGAGTTAGATGCCAGTACGATCTCCCGTGTATAGTCTTCTTTGCTTATGACATGGGTTCTTCATAAAAGTGTATAGGTTTCTAAAAGGCTAACACAATGCTGCAAATGTGAATGTTTTTAAAATAACCGTTTGTAATATCTTCTAAGCCATGTCTTCAACAGCTCTACATTTTACACTGGTGACACTAAACATCGCTGTTTAATCGTGTTTTGTGAAATTGTATGCAATGTTAAATTACAAATAGCTTGAAAACAAGAGGTTTTTATAAAAAAAATAGGCTATATTCGATAAAATAAATATACAAGGATGGGTAGTAACTAAAAACATATTTGCCAACTCAATTTGTATTCCACTCAAGTTGTCTGAACTTCGTGAACAAGTACCGAGCCAAGCATACTTCGCCCCATTTCTTCTTAAACATGGAATCCGAAAAATCCTTTGTCATATCGGAAATGGAAGAAAATGCAAGTCAGTTGCAGAATCGGAAATGTTTTAAAGTCTTTCCTAGAATTTTTGATTTGCGGTGGAATTCTACGTACTTTAGTATCAGAGATTTTGCAAGGGTCCAAAACATAGCCTACATAGATCAACCATCCCTAAATTAGCATAATTGTTAGTAAATGACATCGCAGTTTTGATAAGTCAAGTCGCCATTAATAAAGCTGAGAAGTGTAGCCATTGTTAAGATGTGCAATCATCTATTATACGTTGAGATCTAAAGCCTTGTAGATCTAAACTTAAATGTTTCAACGGAATAAACAACTTAAGCGCATATTATAGCAAACAATGTTCTTTGTTCTAAAGCTTGGACATTTTAACATCTTGCTATCTTTTATCTGTATACCTATCTTATATATTATATAAAAAAACAAAGTTGGGTCAGTTACACCATTTATAAGTCGCGAACGGCTGGACCGATTTTGATAATCGTTGATTTGTTTAATTCGTCTCCTTTCCGAATAGCAGAATAACTACAAAAAACAGAAAATTTCACGAAAAAAATTTATCAAGGTGCGGTACGAAGTTCGCCGGGACAGCTAGTATCTATATATATATATATATATATATATAACAAAGTAGAGCTAGTTACACCATTTATAAATCAAGAACGGCTGGACCGATTTATATGATCTTTGATTTGTTAGATTTGTCTCCGCCCCGAATAGCAAAATAACTACTAAATCATAGAAAAAAATAACTAAAAATAAAAAAATAGGAGGCGGTCAAAGTTCGCCGGGACAGCTAGTTTTATAATATGAGCAACAACAAACTACGAGTTGACCACACACTATAGATGAAGATAAAGTAAAAGATTAAAACCGGCCAAGTGCGAGTCGGACTCGCGCACCGAGGGTTCCGTACAAACCTGTAGGTACCGTTAGGAGTGAAAGTTCACCCATCACGACAATCGAGTCATAGTTATGGTATTTTTATTGCAAAATGAAATCCATAACATTACGAAAGTTAAATTGCGGTTTACGATTTATGACGTATTAAAAAAAAACCTAATTACTTGATCTCGTTCAAACCAATTTTCGCTGGTAGTTTTTATGGTAATGTACATTATATATTTTTTTTAGATTTATCATTCTCTTATTTTAGAAGTTACAGGGGGGGACACACATTTTACTACTTTGGAAGCGTCTCACACGCAAACTATTCAGTTTAGAAAAAAATGATATTAGAAACCTCAATATCATTTTTAAAGACCTATCCATTGATACACCACGTATGGGTTTGACGAAAAAAAAAATTTCGAGTTTTAGTTCTAAGCCCCCAAAATTTATTATTATTTTTCTATTTTTTTGTGAAAATCTTAATGCGGTTCACAGAATGCATCTACTTACCAAGTTTAACAGTATAGTTCTTATAGTTTCGGAAAAAAGTGGGTGTGACATACGGACGGACGGACAGACGGACAGACAGACAGACAGACAGACAGACAGACAGACAGACAGACATGACGAATCTATAAGGGTTCCGTTTTTTGCCATTTGGCTACGGAACCCTAAAAACTGTCTATGATTACGTGTGTTTGTTTACTGAAAAGATGCGGGAAGCTAGATTGGTTAGGCTGTTATATCTTTACCTGCACACATGCTAACCGTTTTGCGTGGGTCCGTGTTTGTTTGAGATCAAAGAAACGGTTGTATGAGAATGTTTTTGATAAACTCTCAGCCCTAAAGGGCGTTATGTTTTTATTAACGTTCCTGTAATTCTGTTTGTTTTGATGGCACGGGGGATTATTTCTGTAATTAAAGTCTGGCAACTTCGGTAGGTCTAGTGTACGCTAAACGGTTTATCATAGCCCAGTCTCGTGGGGAATCTAAGTTGCCAGTTTGTTACGCAATAATTTATCTACCACTTATCTTGTAGGGATTGATACTGTTTAACGAACTTAATGATTACAAAATAAATAAATGAAACGGTTTTATCACTTGTTACCAAAAATTAAAAGAAGACGATATATTCAAAATACAACGTCTATTAATACCACAATAGATAGATAGATAGATAAATACTCCTTTTTCACAATCCTCTCTAAAACGGAGGTACTAGTAGCTTAGTGGCAGCAATGCTTTTTAGCGATTACTAAAGTTAAGCAACCGACGCCGTGGTTGTGAGTGGATTGGGGACCATTCCGGCCATATTTAGTGACATTTATCACAAGCACCTCCGTGCTTCGGAAGGCACGTTAAAAGTTGGTCCCGGCTAATATCGCTTGTTACTTATCGTGAAGCCTAGTCAGAGGCATTTAGGCGGCTTGATTACATCTGACAGTAAGGTTTAGTCAGTGGCCTTACAACACCCCTCTACACATACGTAGGGGCCCGCGTGGTGGTGGAGGATGACCCAAACCACCTCATAGTGGTGAGGCCTGTGCCCTGCTCTGGGACCTATATTGAGCTATTGGCATAGGCACTATAGGTACTTCACTTTTCTTTAAAAGTGTAGGTAATAGTAATATTTTCGAAGTAACGAACTAACATCCTTGTGTCACTAGGTACCAGACAATAAATGTTGCCAAAGGCGTCTCACACGACACCCAGAACCGAGCTGATAAAAAAAAGTTTTTTTCTGAATTGACGAAAACCGGGAGACTAACCCGGAACCCATACGCTTACGACTCTATTTGGAGTTTAAGTTTTTCGGCTTTCAAATGCTAGGCATTGTAAAATCCATATTATAGTTTAATATAACTAGTTTTTAAAAGGGTTAGAGTGGTCCCTTGTTGTCCTAGATTAGCTGGATGAACCCCGTTTGTGGCTAAGGCAACATCCTAATTACCAAATTTTGTAGTAATTAAGACTAAAAAGGTCGGTATAATTTAGCTAACAGCATACGTTCAGAGGTAATGAAGCGCAAACTTCCTTGTTTGGTCAATTCCCAAAGTAATTTGTACAAGTGTCCATCTGAAGGCCAAGTGTCTGATGGATTCATTAGAAAAAGACCTTGCATTTTAAAGATTCAATGGCGAGGAAAAACATATCACATATTGAATTCATAATCCCAACAACGGTACTCCAAAATAATAGGATATTTTCACACCTTCATAACTTTGACACTTTGGATATGGGACAAACTTAGACGTGTCCGTCATGTAAACATAGTTAAATTGCTAAACTTATTTTAATATTTATAGTTATCTTATTTCAATGTAAATCGGAAAAACCGTAGCAATAATTGTAATGGCACATGTGTGAAGTTAATTGAAGTTATTAATATAGATTATTCAATGAAAACAATCACAATTAAGGCTTCAACAGCCATTGTAGTATAATGAAAAAATAATTTTAAAAATAAATCCTTGCCACGTGTAATGAGATGAGACATATTTTATTTTGCGATCTTTTAATATTTAATCGAATTAGTGAAATACTCTACGCAATTGCTAGGTTATTTACTTATTTCTCTTCGTTCTGTTCATTCCTGAGAATCATGGTCACTGAGAGTATTGCATTAAGAATTCTTCTCCACCTATTATTTATCGTCAATCATCAGCCTTTTGGAAGTCTACTGCTGGGCATAGGCATCCATATAACGCCAGCGGTTTTGACCCGATTGCATCCAGCTGCTTTCCGCAACCTTGACTAGGTCGTCAGTCTATCGGGTGCTATCGGGTGAGAGACCTCCCCACCGTGCGTCTTTCAGTTTATGGTTACCACTCGAGAACCTTTTCTTCCCTAACGGTCAGCTCTGCAAGCGATGTGGCTTACCTATCATTCATCATCATCATCATCATTATTTCTTATCGAAGGGTTTTGAATCAGGGGTCAGGTAAGATAATAATCAAATTGCTTCTTAAAATTTCCTGAAGTTACGAATAAGATTCTAAACTGTTTACTGTCCCAAATTTTACGCGCCGTTGTAAAAGCAAACATTCAAAGATCTACTCCACCTATAAACTGTAAACGTGGAAATATGCCGGAACCGAATCAAATGGTTTTACGACATCTCCGCTAATGGGTCTATGGGAATTAGTCAATCAAAGCGTTTACGAGTTAGAACCGGAACACACTGAGTGTTGCGATTAGCGATTAATGTGTATTTATTTAAACTTTATTGCATAGATTTTAAAAAAAACATTACAAAAGGTAAACTTAATGCCATGAGGTATTCTCTACGAGTCGACTATTAGGCTATAAACAGGAATATTTTGTATGCGGTGCGATAAAAGGGATACAAAAGTAATAAAAAGGTCTAACTACGAATTTGAAGGAAAATAATGTAATAATTGTTATAAGTATATCAATACTGGCAAATGAGGAACTGGCTCTGCTGTTGGTTATGTGTACAAACTTTCTTCACTCCAAAAAGCGCCATAGATTTTGACTAACAGCGTCCCGATTGCTATAATGGTTGATAGAATCCATTCACTGCTTACTTAATCAGAGATCATGTTTTAGACGGTTCTATAATGTTTCACCAAAACACTTCGGCAAATATTCACTTTACAAACATCGTTTGTTATCAAGTAAAACTGCAAAACAATTCTCGGTGAAAATATGATACCGTTTTAGATTCAAAAGAGTTTTTTAATGAGTAATTGCGATGCCTATCCAAAAAGATGTTGAATTTGTGTTTTGTCGTGCATCCAGTGTGTATCGGCTCTTAATCAAACACTAGAAAGGAACAAGTAATTTATATCACTGTAGTATTAATGTTGTGACCACAGACGAACTTCTGTGGTTATACTTGTAATGTTTTGTAAAAGGTTTCACTTTTATCTATCATCGGTTGTATGATGTTTTTTTTTTTGACACAGCCGAATGAATTCTGTTCATTTTGAAGCATCTTTGTTGTTATTTTAGTGGTTTCATTCGTATCTTTTTATAACGTAGTCTTTAAAAATATCGTTTAAGAGACTTTATTTCTTTTGTAGGTGTGTGTTTTGTAAAACTGCGGATAACACAGTATCTAAGTTTGTAATTTCGTATTATGTTTTATATGACACTGTAGAAGTGCTTTTGATTTATAATCTTAGAGATGCGAAAACATTATCTTTTATTATTGATTAACAAATTCACAGTAAACAAGGTTTTGCTATAAAATAATTAAGTTAATATATTGGTCATTGACCGAAAGTCAGAAGTCCAGACTTGGGGTATGCCAAAGAGCTATGGAGAGAAATATCCTGGGAATAAGAAATAGAGATCGGATCCGCAACTCTATCATCCGCTCAAGAACTGGGATCACAGACATGGGAGAAAAAGCTGCCAAGTTGAAGTGGGAATGGGCGGGTCATGTCCATAGGATTAATTCTAGAAAGTGGATTAAAGTCGTCACGCACTGGCTGACTACTGACGGACATCGTTTGAGAGGTCCTCGAAAGCGATGGCGCGATGACTTAGACAATTTTCTCAAAGATTGGAAAGCCCTAACCACCGATAAGTGGAAAGGTTTGGGGGAGATCTTTGACCAGCAGTGGGACAGAAATAGATAATTTAAAAAAATATATGTGTATAGGGCTCAACTTAAGTATTTTTAATAGTTCGTTGGTCGCTAATAAACAGGGTCACTGCTAATTTGAGACATTCCTCTCTTGAGTTTATAGAAGAGCAAAAATTTTACAATTTTTTTTATCACTTTTATTTGTTAGTTTTTTTCGAAGTTGATTCCTTTTATTTATATGAATAAAACTGTTTTGTGTATGTTTTACAAAATTTTAGGCTTTGTAGTTTCCTAGTTAAGAACCGGTCAATTTTCACATATTTTCATAAATCATTTTAAAATTATGTATTTTAGAATTACAAAAAAATTTTTGTTAACCTTTCAATATATGTGTTACGTGTTACGCAATATAATTCTATTTTTTTATTTTTTTTACTTCATAATGTTAATGTATTTAGTATTTACATTACCTACACGTCTCGAAATCCATATGTTTACCTCGTAAATCGTATTTTTTCAATCTCACTCCCCAAAATATATTATACCTGACCTGGCAACATTATAAAGGTATTTAAGTAGGATCTTGTCTAAAATAGTCGACGCGTTTGTAATCTCTGCGGCTCGGGTAAGCTCTCCTATATCACTTTCGGTCTATCATGACATTTTAGGAATTTTCAAAGGGATGACGTGGTCGGATTTAGATTATTTCGCGTTTGCGGAAACTTAGTTTGTGTAGATAGTCGAAGAATTAAATTTTAACTTCATACAAAAATATAAACATCTAGACAAAGTCTGTATTTAAGATTGACAGTTATTTCATTTGATTTTTGATCTGAAAGCCATGTACTGCTCTCTTTCTCTTCTTCATCTCGTGTCGTAAGCAACGAAATATCTTTAAAAAAAAATACAATATCACACGCGTTGCTCTAATCCTATGGTAAGTAGCTAAAGCACTTGTGTTATAGAAATCAGAAACAACGAATCTTTATGTCTATGTGTGCGGACACGTGAGACAAGACAGGAGATGGGCCATTGTTTGGGGCCATCGTGCGGAGATGATATTACATTTATTTATTCCGACCGATTTTGTGCTCCTTATGGGCCCGGAGTCCGTTGGAGGGATTTAGGATTCTCTGGTGGTCCGATGTGCCGCTGCACGTTCCAGCGTCGGAGGTTCCCGCCGAAAATCAGCGTCGTGATAAGTCCGTGGCTGTCACGACAAATGCTGAGCGACACATCTGACTGTCTGATATTGTTTTGTGTAATTCTTTATTCTCGTGTGTCGAATAAACGTTTCTTTCTTTCTTTCTTTTCTTTCTTATTTCCTGGATACAAACGGCCCAGAGCGTGTCTGTGACGTTGTATGATGAAGCCCTATGTGCAGCTGTAGACTTCCAAAGACTGATGATGATGATAATGATTAGACGACCTCCGTAACCGAGAGGTGAGCATACCGGACTTGGTGTCGTTATCTCTGAGGTCCCGGGTTCGATTCCCGGTCGGTCTATGTAGAAAAATATAAGTCATATTTATTAAATTTACAAAAGCAGAAGTAAGATTTACTGTATATTCTATTACACTCTATGTATGTATTTACTTTACTAAATATATAACCTTATAGTATTATTATTATTATTTTTTAATTAGATTTAAGTTCGTTATTATTTTTTGGCTGTCTGTTTGCCGAGGCTACACGCCTCCTCTCTCTATTATACGGGATCCGAAGAATACCAGTGGCAGTGACGCGCCCACCGCGTCACTACCTTATACTGAGCGGAGACCATTTTGGTACCTACCATGTTTTATTTTTAAGTTTTAAAAGTTTTTAAATGTTAGTATTATAAGTTAGTAATATAAGGTCTAATATGTTTTTATTTTATTTTTAACTTGTATTTTATGAGGTACCAAATAAACATTTTTTCTTTCTTTCTTTCTTTCTTTCAAAAATAACTTTTCTATATTGTCTCGGGTCTGGGTGTTGTGGTGTCGACGTTGTTTCTGATTTCTGTAACACAAGTGCTTAAGATACTTTCCACAGAATCAGAGCAATGTATGTGATGTTGTCCAATGATGGATCCTTTTTTTTTGCATAATCAAATTTATTTATAAACAATAAATATTACATTCGCAAATGTAATTGTCTAACTGTTGTTCTGTTTGTAGATTCTAGGTTAACTTATTAGCAAATTTCTAGACCAGAACGCTCATAATAATGTAATATTCATTACACTAACGTCTCCATTCTGCCGAGATAAAGTTTTCCATTTTTATCGCTTTGGTTATTTGTCACACATAATCATACGCCCACAAATGACTGAGGGACTAATATCATTTGTTTCTAACTTATACTAAAAAGTATACGAAAGAAGTAAGTTTGTGTTCTATAAATATACTATTGTTTGTTATCTCCTCTTAAACTATTTTATTGCAAAAAAAAAACTTGAACTTTATCACTGACTGTCTGAGAGACTCAGAAAATCTGTGTTGTTCAACAGTTTTTTTTTTGCTATTTAATATTTTCTTTTGGATATTCATGGTCATAAAATCCAAGACATTGATAAAACAATGCTGGCTTACTAATAGCTATAAAACACTTGAAGAAATTCGCCAACATAATTACTATGTCCTCCGTAGCTTTTTTGGAGGAGCACTCGCCCGTATAGCGAAAGATCGTGGGACTCGTGGGTTCGCATCCCACCAGAGGCAATTGAAAAATTATCGACCTGCTTAATTTTCAGTTGAAATCGGTTAAGAGTTTTGTGGTAGTTTGTTAACTGTTGACTGTACCCACACGAGTATTCATGTTTATACAAAATTTAGTTATAACGTTAGTTAGCACTTTTCCATCGATAAGTTTGGTTTTCCTTGATTTACAATTCGTTATTTATTAGGAAAATACAACAAATAATTACTTATCAATGTTGATTTTCCTGTCAGTTATTAGAAAACTAGCTGTTGCCTACGACTTCGTTTTGCGTGGTTTTTTAATCAATTCAAAATGTGTAATTTTTTAAAAAAATATAATTCATCTTATAATTACTAAAACTACTTCTTATAATGCTAGCTGTTGATCAGCTGCTAGTTAAATTCCCGCCAAAATTGGTCTAACAGTTTCGGAGATTAGAAGGAACAAACAGGCAGACGGACAAAAAAGATTTTTTTCCCGTAAATTTAGCAAAAAGCTGTTATTTTGTCAAACAGACACTTCAATTTTATACATCGTAAGTATGTATTGTATTTATAGATAATATTTACGTAGTTCAGCACCAGACTACACAACGTATTCCATCCGCCCACTATTCACAAGTGTCAATTTTCGTTCGAACAATATGGAACCAACTTTAAGTGAATTTGCTTCTGTTAAAATTAACAAAACAAGATTATAACTTAGTTCTACTTACATTAGCAAATAAGATAAGAGAATCTTCATCTAACTTTCGTGTTAACATGCATGGAAGTAATATTGTGTTTTGTGAAGTTAAAGGGTGTGAATGTAGATTTAAAGGTTATAAATTGAGGAGTAAAGTGAAAAGGAGCGCCAAGTGCTACTGCAATTGTAAAAGGTGAGTGGGATCTCTTTCATCATCATCATCATCACTTCAGCCATAGGACGTCCGTTGCTGAACTCTCTAATAGGCCTCCCCTAGATTTCCAGATTGTCTGGTTGGAAGCGACCCGCATCCAGCGGCTTCCTGCAACCTTTACCAGGTCGACTGTCTTGTCTCTGTCTGTCATCTTGTAGGTAGACGTCCTACGCTGCGCTTGCCGGCACGTGGCCTCTAATCCAGAAACTTTCTGCTCCATCGGTCGTCAGTTCTACGTGCTATGTGCCCCGCCCACTATCACCTCAGAGATATCTTTATGACTATAATATTAAGTGGGCCTATCATTTTCCACTCTGGCTTCATCCAGGCTATGTCATTCCTATCCTCTCTCCATCCACATATTATGGGGGTGTTATGTAAGACTCCATCTCAGAGTAAGGTCTGTATACATACTAAAAACCTATTACCTAATTGTTGTGCCCAACTGGGTCTATAATGATCTGTTTAATGTACCTGTACCTTTGCGTGCCACTTACCCGCTTGGGTCTGAATGTGCTAGGAGACGCTCCTGGATGTTATTTCAATATTCTTAAATAATATTTTTATATATAATTACGTAATAACGTTGAATTTTTATTAAATTGTTACAGTTACTATCTGAAAAATTACTCAGACTTGCCAAAGGTAATAACTTTAATCGATTTAAAACTAGACAGATAAAGGGACAAAAATAACGCTAGTTTAATTATAATATGTAAAACACTTTCAAGGAAGTCGGGAATTTTATATTTCTAGACAGAATTTCTTTATAAAATTGCGCTCTGTCCATATTGAGCATAATTTGTGTAAAGGTATACCACAAGCTGTGGCTAATGTTTCGAGAGACCCGACTAATTAAACAGCTGAGTGAGAGCATAAAGAGTGCGTTATGTAAATATAGGTAATAATGCCCACGCATTATAGAGAACACATTTCTCTTTTAACAGGATAGTATTTAACCTGTTGGCCCGGACAAACAAGTCACAATGGAAATTTAATTGACGCTCATAAATCTGTGCTGTTCATGAGTTTAATGGAATTATTAAAAAGTAATTAAATATATTTTGCAAGATTTTTACTTTTTGAGTCTGTGTGTTGTTTTGGGTTAGGTAATTTTGCTAATGTTGCTAGGTACTATATGGGAGCCGAAAATTATGAAAAACTTCTGGTCATCAGGCACGTGAAAGGCAGTGCAGTGTAGAGCAGTTCACCGTTCCGATGGGTGGAAATAGTGAAAGAGACCACAATAGTAACATAAAAGTGTCACATTCAATCCGCATCGCATAGCGCTGAACGGCGCTGGTTAAGATAACCCTCAATCATTTATATACGACAAAGAAGAAAATATCCACATGACAAACAAATATTAGTGTCACGTAATAAAACCTCATTAATCGAAATAAGAAGTATCCTTTAAAAATAGGTAACACAGCAGGTGGGTAGTCAGTTAAAAGGATTCACACATTCAAACCGCGGAGCTATTATGCCGTAAAGGACGGCAACAATTGAAGAACAAAAGGTCGTTAGAGCAGATTGCACTTTCCTACTAATGATAGTGATCTCGATATAAAAGTAATTGTATGCATTTGACATTATTTACTTTGACATTTTGTATTCTTAGATAATACGAGTAGTAAAAAATATGTAGGTAACTATCAGTCAGGATACTATGATTCGATTTTTTTTTGTTATACTAATGCTTAATTAAAGGTGCTGAAGAGATATTGTCTATCAAGTTAATATGTTTTGTAACATGAAGAAATAGGCAACACATCAAACATTTCGTATGCCGAGATTATTATTAAGACTAAACTACCTACTTTTAACTTTAATATCAAAAGGGAGGGATATTAGTTCTATCTATACTAAAGTTTCAAGATCCTTGTCGTCTCTGCCAATTTGTGCTAGACGCCCTATTGTATCACTAAACAGAGCTAGACTGGACGCTAACTCAGTTTGAATCTTGTCAAAGTAACACCATTATTTGCCTCTCTAAAGTTCAGTACTACGTTATTGCGTTCCAGTTTTTAAAATCGATGTTTAGCGCTTCCATGTTCATTTTATTTTTCCTTCGTTGTTGTTATATATTTCTACAAGCTTTTATTCTTGGTTAAGCTGAAGTGGCAGTGGGCGGGGCACATAGCACGTAGAACTGATGGCCGATGGGGCAGAAAGGTTCTAGAATGGAGGCCGCGTACCGGCAAGCGCAGCGTAGGACGTCCACTGACAAGGTGGTCAGACGACCTGGTAAAGGTCGCAGGAAGACGCTGGATGCAGGCCGCTTCCAACCGGCCAATCTGGAAGTCAATGGGGGAGGCCTATGTTCAGCAGTGGACGTCCTATGGCTGAAATGATGATGATGATGATGATTCTTGGTTAAGAGAGAGTATTCGTTTTGTTTTTGGTCTAAAAATATACCTACCTAAGAACCAATTTGTCTTTTAACTACTGTTAAATGTGAATATGCAACCACCACTGGAACTCCTGTATGTAGTTCCAGTGGTGGTTGCATCCTCCTCCTCCTCCTGAAGTTAAAACTTGACGGCTAATCAACATGGACATTGACTGCTTAACCTACCAAGCAAGCTACAAGCTACATGTCATGTGCCTGTATGTCGTGCAAAAAAGACTGCCGAGGTGACTGAGTGTCTTGCGCTGCTTCTTGTCATCACCAGCCGATATGACGTAGTTCCGGAGGCGGTAGTTGGGCAAAACCATATTTTAAGTAGGAATAGGATACTGGATAAATGGGCATTATGAGTTTAAACCTGACAGCTCAGGCTATTATTCGTCCATTCCACACAAATACAGTTCTTTCATTTCATCCTTCAATCTCAGAAACCCAAGTACACCTCACGTTAGTGTCTGATGTTGCAAATTATGTAACTATATCGAGACCTGTTGGTTGCATCAACTGAACCAGATTTGAATCTCGCAAGTGCAATATCAACACGAGAACGAGACTAGTTCAGATGTGATGTGAAATGGAATATGTACTTAGTGGACGAATTTGCGTCAGTAAAACGGAAATTGTGTTGTGTCAAAATTAATTTAGTGTTTGATTTAGGTGCAGCATATACTACGATAACGAGTTATTTTTAAATAATAAAGTGTATTTTAACACACTGGTATAATTTCTTAATATTCACGAAGATTAAACGTAAAAAAATTTACTGCCTCAAATAAAAAATCTAATACGTCTTATTTTTTTAAAATATTTGATGTTTTTTAATTTAAGTATCTTAATTGTACCATTCTAAATTTATTGTTTCTCTGTACTGATTGTTTTGTGTGGTGTGCAATAAAGAGTATTATCTATCAGTCTATATCAAAACAACGTCTGAATAAATGTACTAAACCCCCTCGATCTTGATTGGGTTACGGTTAATTTATTTATGTAGTCTTCTAAACTATAACTTAAAATTTAGTTACTACTCTATGCTCTAGGTTTCATCGTTATTCCTGTTACTGTTTAGCCAAAAAGTAAAAAGGGTCTATATATTAACCACGTTTCGACATTTTAATAACACATACTGTCACCACGTTCTCATTTGAAGCAATCTTACGACAACGTGTCGCAAGAATCAATGCAAGCCGCGACGCGTACAGAATCACAACACGTGCATCGATCACCGTTGTACGCGCTTCCTTATTCAGTGTGCCGGCCTCTGGAGACCCGTTTACATGTTTTACTTACCAAGTGAGATTGGCGTAAAGTGCAGTTGCAATTTTGCGTAATGAATTTCTATTTTGTCTTTATGCAGCCTTAGCAAAGTCTGATCTAGATGGGTAATAGGAATCATCCGATGAAAGTGACTGTTAAAAAAAACAGGACAAGTAATTACTTGACAAAACGATAAATTGAATTCTGAAAAAATCTATTATTATTGCTTGTATTTATTAATTTATTTCGATTGTCAAAACATTAATCAATTTTGATCCCTAGCTTTCTGTTGGTATGCCAGGTATGCCTATTTGGTACTTCACATGGATTGCTTTCTTCATTATGTCCTGTTGTCTATCTTGATTTTTAAAAACTTAAGTTCGATGATTTCTTTATTCACTTAGCTTATTACTTAATTGGTGTTTTGCAGTGAAGCTTGGAATAATAATAACATTCCCCTTGTTATTGTTGTTCCTGGCATCACTATGGAACACCTTAGGGAACGGTTCATTCTTCTCCATTGCTTGACTTGACTTCTCTGTAATTTACAAACTTTTTAGTCATAAAAATTGGTAGCTGCACAATAGATAATTTGTTAAAATGACTATCACATAAATAAAACAAATAAAATACCTAACTGTTCAAAATATTTCTAGCCAGTTTCATAAAATTCCATAAGCGTAAACCAATCACAAACCCCGGTCATTAAGCCGGCTGCAAATTATCACTTTAGACAAAGGAGAAATCGGACCTCGCAGAATAAGGTCTACTATCCACGACACGTTTACCCAGTTAGCAGAGTGTTACCACTAAACCGTTGACCAACAATAACAGTTTAAAGCGTGAGTTTATTATTATCGACGTTGCGAACTTGGCTTACAACATACGGCGTGATATCTGCACGTGGACGCTACATTTGTTTATATTTTTTACACAAACTGTATATCCAAGCCATGCTGTCATGCAATGGTAACTCAGTTGTCGGAATCTTTGCGTCTTAGCACATACCTCAGTTATAGTCTAGTTTTCAGATACTCTGTGTTGATTTATACCACTTGCTTTACGGAGTGCTTACTATGTTGTGTGTGCGCTATTATTATATTACGATCATTTCTACATGTAAGGAAACTGCACATTCGCACTGTGCAAAAAACACAAAACGGTCTGGTTTCTGTCTGAAGGTCATATGACAGTCGTTTCAAATGTCTTGCCGCAAATAGGATCATGTGTTCCCCGACTAAGAACGGTACAATACTGAAAAATAATAAGATAAGGCTGTATATGCAAGCTACAATTCCGAAGGATAAAACTTTATGTCAAAAACAGAAATGCCTTGTTGTTCGTTATATTGATCACTGGCTGGCTTTGCTTCTAGTCTGAACGTCCAGTGTTTCTTGTCAAGGTTGTGTTAGCGACATCTCAACAGAAACAGAACTATTCGTTTAGATTAAAACCTTAGAGCCGGTTTAATAGTTCGCCTACACTTGCGGTGGACATTCGCCTACCGCAACTGATTTATGGCTCCCTTGGCGCCCAGTCTGTATTCGACAACTATACAACATCAGTAAGCTTGATAAAGCCCACGAACCTAACACAGTACCTAATCTCTCGGGCCAAGATTTAGGTATGTGTATAAGACATATTCTGTTTTATAAAACTGTGTTCTTAAAGGTTGAGAACCTTGAATTTATGGTTGCAGAATCGCTGCAGGGAATAGAATTTTACACCGTGTGTATTCACACAGACACTGAGCTTCCCAACTTTCGAGGTAAGTTTAATAAATTCTTAACAGTTCCTTCCACAGCTCCAGGTGACTTCGTGTTACTGAATATTGCATTAACAAAATGAATGTCTAGAGAGCAAAAGATTGTAGTTTGCAGTTTCGGGTTGTACTTGTCGTAAGTGAATGCATTTGCTGACTTGATTCGTTGCTCTTAACAAACTTTAGATTCTGGCATAACTTCTAAGATTCCTTCTGAACTTCCAGTCTGTTTCCATTAAAAATATTTTGACATTACGCAAGTTCAGTAGTAGGTCCTAGTTGATATCACCCCAGTCTGAATGAATATAAGTGACAACGTGCCTTATTAGGAAATACAAATTATCACTAAAAATTTAGCAGTTTGAAGGTTGCGGTCGTAAGTTTGTTGATATTACACAGATTCTAAAAAGGCTAAGGGTTTGGTAACAAATGCCACCAGCCAAGGGTAACGCCCACTAGTGACAACTCTAATGGTCAACGAGCGTAGGAGTTCTAATGCAAGTGGGTGGCTGAGAAACTTGATACAGCCCTAATGTCTTTAGTTATCTTTACGCAATCAATTTGTTTTCGGTACATATTGGTTGACAATGCTAATGGCATGCCTACACGTCAGACGATAACAACAACATTCCGTGTACCCTCGAATGATATGGGTACTACTACCGCCGCAATACTGATATAGATCGGTTCAGACTGTTTGGCTTTGGCTAGCTAGATTCAAATTCTAAAAAAATATCTCTTCTGATGGTTAATGCCGTGTGCAGACGACCGTAAAGAATACACTTCCCCACTGCTAAAGGACACAGGACAGGAGGCGTGTCGTAAAAGGTGACTAATTCCTGTAGCACGAGACGGGCAGTAGCGTCTGCGTGCAAAATGTTATAAAAATTAATATGTTATAAAAAGTAATGGCGAGTATTGGCAATCCCCCCGATGAAAGTCATTGGGGAAGCCCTGTGTTCAGCAGTGGACACGTCCATGGCTGAAATGATTATGGTTAATTCGAAAAAACTATGAACACAGAGGACTTAAAATAAGATAGATTGATGTTAGACACTGAACGTATGCAGAAAAAAAGATTCACCAACACAGTTAAAGCACCAGAAAAAAGACGCGGTGTGCGCTGACTCTATGTGATTGCATCGTCTGATGGTAAGGTCTGATCTTGAGTCTCACTAGACTAAAGTACTGGGCAACTTAACCTACATTGAACCCATTGAAACGCATAGTAGGTGCGAGTATAACCAATGGCCGCCGTAACCGGGTAACTATAGTTTCCGCGATGTAGCTCCCGCGCGCCGGCGCCGCTTGTCCGGCCGGCCTTGCGCGCGCGCATTCCGCATGCAATATCGATTTCTCATCAATATCTCACTGGACGCAGTGTTTCGTGATGCATACGTAGCTAAACTAGTTTTGTTGCATGGTAACACAGAATGATATAGATGAACTATCATATGCGTGACCTGATGGTTATATTTTCACATTCTGTTCGAATAAAATATACATTGATACAACCAGCCGTCTTAGCCTAGTCTTTTTCTCTGTTGTTTGTGCTTTATTACTTAAGATTGTGTATATCAGGAGCTTATTTTACTGGTGTAGGTTACGTGTATATAGCGACTCTGATTTATGGCCACCTGCGCTACGCTGTATGATGTCTGTTAGCTGGCCAGTCAGAGTAACGATGTTATAAAATGTTCAGATGTTTACTGATAAACGTTACATGGGCGAGGGTAACTCTCCATAAAAAACTCTAATGTTAGCTATATCATGAATCGTTTTAAAGCAACAATTCTCCCCACATACATTGCAGGTGTCCAAAGCATTCTTGAGTCGACCACCTGCCTAGCTCAGGCAAGAAAAAAATTTTAACCGGTAACGAATGATTAATCTTAATTCAAACTATAATTAGCGTGACCTTTAATTGCTTCAAGGTTTATTTTTTACACCGATTGATAAGCTTTATCGATATATTGTATTAATATTGCTTAGCAAACAATCTAAAGAGCTTTTAAATGGCAATATAGGCTGGTCGCATTCGGTCATTGAAACCGGTTCCGATACGACCTTGCGCAGGCGACTGCACGTTCACTCACTGATCTATAGACGCTCTAAAGTGGTGTTTGCATGACCCGATTTTGGATTAAGCGTCATCTTTTTTATCACAAAAGTAGAGATGGCTGCCTATCATGCTAGTGATAAACTCATATGTTATCGTAGCTCTGCATGATTCATCCAAGACCTTTTTTATCACAAATACTTTATTGCTTATAAGTTCGTTTTAGCTGAGAGCATTTCTTATTCTGTATATGTATTTCCATAAAATTTGTAAAATATCAGTAGTTCTTATTAAGAGTTTATGATGCAATCGTCTTCTGTTGCATTTGTATGTTCTTGTCAATAAGGATTGTATAATACTTGAAGCTTAAGCAGAACTAATCGATCTTCGGTCTTTTAATTTCAGTTAACTGACTTAGCAATTAGATGGCTGAGGCTTAAATAATCTGTAATTGGAAACTCAGTATGAAAATCCGAGCATGTAAATTAAGTTTAATATTCTTCTATTGCCATTGCCACCTTGTTTCAACAAAGCCATCAGTTTTGGTCATAATGAAACATTAATTCAATCTTTTAGAATAAGTATATGATTTGTCACCGAGTTGTCCTTGAGACAGTCGCAAAAAGGCTTAGACATAATTTATAACTTGACCAATAATTTTAGATTTTGGTCATGGCTTAATTTAATATCTAGTGCATTGAATCTATTTGGTAAAAAACTAACTTATTTTTGCTAACGTTTTAGTTCTAATAAAAATATTTTATTTAGCGAACTCTATAACCTCCAGCACAATCACATTTTTCATCATCTCGCCCTTTTAATTCTTAAGATATTTAATATCTAATCATGTTCTGCTGGTACACAATAATCATTACGACAACAGCAACATGAGCGTCAAGTAGACCAGTATCATCATCAGGTGCCATTGACCTTCGCTCTACTAAATCACCTTGAATTAGACCTATTGTTGCCAAGCCACAGGTGTTCCTACTTATTTGTTCTATGTGACGCACGCAATTTGTCTTGTTAACTGCTTGAAAAATAAAGCAAATTTCCATTTATGAGGGATTCTCTGAAACTCCAACATGATCTTGGTGTTGAAGATCAAATATTTACAATTTTAGTCAGTAAATCTGAAAAACACTTACAATTAGTGTAGTTGTTGCAAAAGTTGCAGCAGTTTGGGCTAGGAAGTTTTTTAATTTAAGAAAATAATATAGAGTATTTACATTATTTTAAAAATAAACGTGAAACATTAATTGTTACGACATTTACATGTCTCTATGAGTAGGGCACGCCAGCAAACCCTCAGGATTAATATTCTATCGACATATGGCTTATTTTCGATGTGGCTTCAGATTTTACGAAGGGAGCAACAGATGGTCATTGGAAGAGGATGTATGCTGGAACTTGACTGGCCTCTTCCGTTTGGAATATTAAATGAAAACTAAGGTGCTATATAACAATTCATAATTTAGTGGAAGTAATAGTTATTGAAAGTAGTTATTGTATAAAATCCATTTCAATCGTAAATCACTGATCTAATCGAATTCTATTACTGATAAAGTGACAGCCGCTTTTCCACAATGGTTTGTTTATGTTGTTAGTCGAGTAAAGACCATCCTGACCATCACGTAGAAAGCATTTCTTCGCCGCTGTTTTTAGCGAATACAGCGCTTGTTTTTGTTCTGTCTGAATTGTAAAGGTGGTCTGCGCAGGAGTGGTGCTTTCTCTCTGAAGCGACACATCGCTGAACGCGCTTGCGCCGCGCCAGCCAGTCGCTCACGCCCGTCTACGGGGGCCGCACGTATCGCTGCTTATCCGCGGGTAAACAATTCGCCGCTTCGAACCTTTTACGTCACAATCCAAGTGTTAAAGTGTCGTTAGTGCAAAAACAAATATTGTGTGGCAAAACCTACTTGGACTTTCCAAGGTTAAAACAGTGCTAGTGCAAAAACTGGAGGATCCTCTAATGTTTTTATCTCGGTGATCGTCACGCGCATCGCTTCGTTTTTATATTGGTTTGCATTATTGTAATTCAACTTATTAGCGGTCTGTTGAAGGACGTTCTAGATGTTTGATTCTTTTGATTGATATCTACTTCCTTGTCCTTTTGTCTCCAACCGCAAAATATTTGTTTATCTCAGTCACAAACAGACTGATAGATATCTGATTAAGGAATTTTATTTCATGAGTCATTTTCATGAACAAGATTCGAGTAGGAGGATATAGTGCCTAACCACATCTAAATTACCTTGAAGCCAAATACCAAGTTGTCATGTTGTGGGTTGATGAAGTAGACGGAAGCCAATAAGGAAACATAACTCTCAGCTGTTTTGAAAACAAAAGAAATTGTGTACGTGTCATAACTTTAAATATTTCCACTGCTTCATTAACTGTCTGGTATGAATAACAGTGATGTTATGTTTAAAAAAATCAATTAAAACACTTATCGTAACTCTTATTTTATATCATCGTGAACGTATATTTTATTGTAAACTCATTCCTTTAACATCGATGATATAGTACGGTTCACATATACTCATAAATCTGTTCTCACGATTTTATCATTGGCTTATTTTATCTCCAGGTAAATATTTTGGTATATCTCATAAAGATACGATAGCAATGTTTGAAAACAGACAGTTCAGGATATTTCTAGAAATTAGGTCATTGAAAAATGAGCGATATTTTTGCAACAATCCTTGTACATAAAATTGTGAGTCGTAAACAACATCGACATGGCCATTTAAGTATAGTAAATACGTTTAATGACCTCGCTTATGTTAAGTTACCTATTGGTTTATCGTTATTAATTTTGCAACTTCTATCATCTGTTTTTAAATCGCGACCTTAATAATTTTCTTGAGCAAGCTAATATCTATGTTCACCTTTCGATTTATTAATTTTGTTAAGAATATTTTAACTCGTCTTATCAAATACTGCAAACGCCTGTGCACCAACAGCTCGTTTTGTTTTCTTGACTTTGAATGGACAGCCATTGTTATTCGTTTCTGTTTAACGTTTCCCTGAAACACTAAAGATGAATTGTTAGATTTCAAAAATTGCGAAAGAAAGCCATGAGAATTTTAAGCTAGTCGTATCGTCTGTCTTAGTTTCGTCATACTTTGCGAATTTAATAAAGTGCTATTCATGATTTTATCGTCGCATCATCGTAGACTACATATTATGGGGTATAAATAAAAAATATCAACAAAGCGATAGATATCAATCGATATTATCAGCTACTAGTTTTATTTATAAATAGTAATTAGTACATGATAGTGATAATAAATTAATCTCCAACATTTATGTTACCTTTTCACGACACTAGTATTTTATTTATTTTAGGAAGATTTACAGTTTCAATAATACTTACGATGCAGTATTTGTCGAGTTAAAATGTAAATATCTCTATGTGATTGATGGCCGGAATTACTTTATTTAAGTTTATATTTATAATTAAATACCAAAATCATCTTCAAATAACAACAAAATCAAAACAAATACGACGGAAGTGACAAATCTATGTCAAAACGGATACAGTTTTTGTTGTTTGCTATTATAAAAGAAGATTCGTCTCGGTCTGCGTAAACCATTTCAGGTGGAAACTTCTCTTTACGTTATCTCTCTGTATCTAGATCTAAAATTCTGATAGTTTCGTTACTTATTTAGTTTCTATTTCAATTCCTTTTTTTTGCGTCATTCGTTAAGGCATTTTACGATTTCTCCCAAACTGTGTCGAAGTGATGACATAAAACATTTACGTTTGAAGTTCTTTACGTTATCATTTCTCTGCAATTTGTTTTCTTCTTGTGTTATTTTCGTAAATGGGATTCGTTTCTTCGCCAAATATCACTGCCATATATTTATTTATAGTACAAAAGCCCCGAATAAAAATAACTATCTGTTAATTCTGTATTCCAATAACTTCGGTTTATTTTAAACCTGTCACAGTTTTTATATCCAATGTGCGTCACCTGTGACGCAGGCGGATTATTAAGTGTCCACTGAAGCATTATGACGGTGACAACGGCTGAAATAAAGTGGTTTATTTTTGTTTTAAATTTTTTGTGAGTAATGAGGCCTACATTTACTTGAATCAAGATGCTATTAAAACTTTGTACATAAATCTCATGAAATTTCTTAATAGTTCTGTGAATTCTTAATCATAAATTGTATTAGGGTACTCTGTTTTCTATATTTCTATAATTATGAGGTAAAAGTCATATGTCATGATGTTATACGATTTTGTTAAGATAAAGTCAAAATAAAATATTTGAAGTCTAGCATATTCTAATACTTATAACAACAGCAACTCTAAGTATTATATTTCCATATTTCAAATATAATTTTTAAAAACTAATGGAACTCAAAACTTCATGTGACCCCAAGTTATTACAATTAGTAATATAATTTCATTTTACATTTCTAAAATCAGTCAGAATTTCCCTCAAGAGCAAAATGTCGTCCTAAGGGAGCATGTTCAGCCCACGCGCCCGTGGGCGGCCAGAGGATGAATTGTATAGGTTTTGTTTACACTTTCTTGTTTCTGGAGGTTGATTTCGGAAAACAAATGTAAGTAAAAGATTATAAATACCGCAAAACTACTCAGCTATGTTCAGGATAGAAGAGCGAGATAGGTAGCGTATATTTACTCAATAATTATGCTCCACTTTAGACCTGATTATCACTTACCATGAGGTCAGTCGATAACATTCAACTACGAAAAACGGCTAAGACCAAAAGATGAAGCTAAATAATTTTAGCTTTGGGATTCATTTAATCTGTCTATATTCCATCGTCGTAACTTAGAAATAAACAATGTGGTCTAGTGGAAACCAGCCTTTGCCACAGATCACGAAGCGAGTCTTGTAGTTGACAAGCTTTGTAAAAATCCAAAAGGTCAAGCAAAAGTGGCCCTATCTCTAGAACCCTTTGTCTACGCGTCGAGATCGGACCTGTTGATCGTTTTGTGTGTATTGTTGGGGAATAATTGGCTCTTGTTGTGAATGGCCTTTATTTAGGAGAGGGAAAAGGGAAATAATTTTGGGAAATGTGTTAAATAGCCCCAAACCACATAGCTTTATCATGCGAAATGACGCTCATGACAATGGTAATTACATATATGATGTGTTTTCCTGAGAGTAACGTGATTATAAATTTGTTAAAGAGAGCAGATAAAGCCGACTCTTTGCTGACTAGACTATATAAAAGCCTTGCGACATCTGTTTAAAACTTAACAATTGTACCAATTATATAGCTCCAAACTAAGAGAAGTTTGTACTATATTTCGTTGTAGTTACTCCCAAAAACAGCACGTTACCTTACTGTGAAACCACGGACCTTTGATATTATCATTGCCTTTTACCGAAACTTCCCTATAGGTATATATCAGTTCCGATATCTTTTTACCCCACAAAATACTACTGACCCAATAGTTGCGAACGTAGCTTACGACCGGAACGGACGAGAGCCTTATCAAATCCTAGCGGGCAACTTATTAGCCCGTAAACCCTGGGTTTTACAGGTAAATCTGCGAGAAAATCTTGATACCTTAGATTAGGTATACAAAGTGGAACAGGTACTTGTATCAGGCATATTTTGTCACGACCTCTTTTGCGAAAATCTTGCTTATACTCGGAAACAAATTCGATAGCAAATTAATTTTCTTGAACTCCATTGATATAAAATAAGAATATTGGTATATTAAAAGTTGTGATGTCGGAAAATACTGGTAGAAGTGCGTTACGTAATTTCATTTCAAGCAGCTCTGTGTAATGTTATAGTAGATACCATACCAAAAGACGTCATTGAGTCAACTTCTCATTATCTTAGTACCTAGAGTGCCCACGCCGTGGGTAAGCTCAGGTATACTAATATTTGTGCTAAGCGTTAACACAGTACATTCCCCTCGTCTAGCTAGATCCGGGTAAATCACTTTACCTCTATCTACATACGTTATTTTACATAAGTGTCTTATTCAATTACGTTTTTTAGAATGTGCTTGTAAATTATCCCGTGCACTTAATGCAAGTAAAACTTTACTAACGGTCTTAAAGTATATAAAACTCTAAATTAAAAGACACTTTTTTATAGTCCATTGGTTGGCCAAAATTTAGTAGCCAAATGTCACTATAAGTAATTTTCTTGTTAAATTTGTGTTGTATGAATTCATTATCATCATCATCATCATCATCATCATCACCATCATTATCATCATCATCACCATTTCAGCCAAAGGACGTCCACTGCTAAACATAGGCCTACCCCAATGACTTTCAAACTGCTCGGTTGGAATACAAAGTTAAATACAAAGAATCTATTACCTACAATCTTTATCAATGATAAATCTGTAAGCATTAATTCATAAGTACTTCCAGATTATTATCACTACGTCTTACTATCGAAAAAAACAACACTTTCCTGTCCTCACAATAGTCGTCTAGTCTAGATTTAAAATCATAAGTGGGAGTATTATTCTTAATTATTCGTACAACACCTCACATAATTTAAAATTCACATTATTTAAAATGTCTCATAAAGGTTCTCTGAAGTGACTACTTGCTCATCTATTCTCAGTTTCATTACACCCACAATTTCCATATTTGAGGAGGCACTTTGACTCGGATCGTGTCCAACCAACGTTTCACAAGTTACACATCCACCGTCTAAATTATTCATGCTACGTAGATTTCAGACAGTTCAAAGGCCTTGCCAGACGGAAGACAATAAAAAGCGGTTCGCGAAACGTCACAGGAATACAAATTGCAGAAACTCAATACTAAGAAATTGGGCCACACTTTTTGGAAACGTGCTCTACAGACATTTAAGAGTCCTGAATTCGATACGTGACAATTTCGTTTCGACATCTAAACAGATTTATGTTTCTGGAACGACTGCGTTGGAAGTGCGATCGTCAACTTATACGATAATGTTAACTGTCGTACAAAATCGTTCTCGTGTAGCTAGCAAAAAGATTGGTGCAATACGCATAGTAGAGATTCAGCTAACAAAAAGTATGATAATTAAACAAAGTCCTAATTGAATTTCTATTATTACTATAATTTTGTAACTGCTGTAGTCGGTATCTTCCTCTAGGGTAATGAATAACTTTATCACAATTTCAGGAACAATCTTAATTACAGTAAAAATGACCATAATGATTTCACCACAAATTTCGCTCGTGTAGTCAAAAGCTAATTTAATTTAAGCGACTTGATAGCAGCACTTAAAGCAAACATTTCAGCTTCTGTTGCTCCGACATAACATGCTAATCAATCCAGTTCTCTCAAGTAATTTTAGCTGCATCGCCAGGTGCTTACCGGCCATCTGTATTGTACTCGTCTGCGCTTGCGTGACCAGAGAATTTGCGTGCGCGCAACACCCACCTGCGGTCGTGTTTTGTTTCTTTTTGACGTTTAACGACATACTGGTTTAGTTGTGTGTGTTAATGTGCTAGTGCCTTGGTTTTTTGCGAGGTCTATTAAATGGTGTCGGATGTCTAGGTTCTAAGGGAATCAGGTATTCTGTTCTAGAATTAGACAGCCTTCATGGTTGAGGTCTCTTTATATAAATTGTTAGTGTAACGGTTTCTCGGCATACACATAGCTGAGCTTATATACAAGACTTAGTAGAATAGTATGACAGTGTATGGTATTAAACGATCATGATTGTGATCTTGCGTGATGTGACTCCACACTTACCAGTCTATTTTAAATGTTTACATCAATTTCCCTAGTAGTATTCGATCGATACACAAACTTCGTTATCCTTACCTCAAAATTCTTCTGCACTGAGAATCGGAAAGCAACTTTCTCCTTACAGCAGGTTTCCCATAATCACTACTAGTCTAGCCTTCTTTATAAACCGTTCCCAATTGATAGCTATAGTAGAAATAAGACTAAGATTTATAAATATGCAAACTGGACGTCTCATTTACAATGTAAAGTGCAGCTCCTCTTCGAGACTCAAATTTGTTCTTTAAGTCAAGCGTCTCTGAACAAAAGGGATAACAATCCACAGACAAAGCTCAAAGTAATAAACCAAAACATTTGACCTTTTTTTATTTATTAAAATAATAATAATTACTTATGCGCCTGACAACACACCAATAGGGATGACGTCTGGGTAAAAAAAACAAATTCTATTTAGTCCGTCAGTTAGATTATCAAAAATAATGGACCGGTATTTTTTCTTTGTCAACCAAAAAATTACAAAGATAAAGCGCGTCAAATTTCGGGAGTGGGGGCTCGTGACGTCACTTCTGTGTACAAATTGTACTAAGACGTGACTTGATACGACATTTCAAATCAATATACCTGTATCTCTGTTACCTATATTTTAATTATGTAAAAAAAAAAAACTTGTCCAATACTCTTTCATAATGTACCTGATAGACGAATAAAAAGAGTCATCGCTATTGTCATAGTCTCAAAATTAGGATTAAATTACCAGACAACATATTTTTCCGGTGGCGTCTCCCGGCACACCCAGACTCAAGCCAATTTAAAAAAGATTTCTGAATTGACACTGAATGAATTAATATTAATTCTAAATTATGGTCAGACTCCGGTTGACAGAAATAGAAATTGTTTAATTCTAGTACTTTTTTGTTGCAAGAGACTCAGACTTAACTTTGTAGTCAGTTGAATTTTTTATTTCAATAGCCTTGTGTAGCCACTAGAACTAACTCATGTTCTACTTGATCGTTAAAAGCAAACGTAAGGCATTTACGCTTATTTCAGCAAAGACCTAGCTGTTCTAAATAGGCTTTGTCACAGACGCCCATTAGCCAATCGTGTCGAAACTAACTCGAACGGACAATGCCCGATTTGCCGCGTTACGTCACACCGCGGACAGATGGCGTTCTCACTTTCACCCGCCAATACGGTGCGCGATCGGCCGTTCGAAAGATACAAATTCGAAATTGGAACGATTTTTTTTACAACCATTCCAACTTTTGTTCGAAATTAGAACTTTTCTTTTTATGTGTTCAATTGTTTTCTTTATTTATTCATTAGTTAGGAAGGCAACATTACCGGAGGCTTAAGGCGTAATGCAAAACTTTTCTTGTTTCACTAGGTATATCCTTAACATTTTATGAGGTAAACAAATTACTTATTCCCTCGTAAAAGGAAATCAAATCAGTCGACAAGGATGTGTGGTTTTTGCCAAAGTGTAAGGCCGTGTTATGGCCTCAGCAGGTCGTGAATTCGAAACCAGTTTGTGCATTCGCCTTGTCGAAAAGATTTAAAGAGACATAAAAGTCGGACTCTTACTGCTTACCAAGGTCGAAAGTCCGGTTCGGATGTTTATTGACTTTTGATTTTATTTACATTTTCATTTTATGAACTTTTAATATACATTATGTCGTTGGCCCAGAGTTAAGACAAATGGTACTTTATTTACAAGACATGCAATGCGTCAGACATTCCAATTATTATTTAGTAATCGACATGAGAGTTTGCACTACTATCTACTTTTTAACGCACGTCAATTCTTTTATAAACATTAGTTAGTTAGTTTGTCTTAGTTGTTTCCGCACTTAGCCTCTTGATTGGGCCATTGTGCGTGTTTATTATTTGCTACCTGTTCTTTTTTACTGCAACCAGCCCAAGTCAGCCCAGAAGGTCAGAAGCCTTTTCAGGTTCCTGCAGGCTTCCAGGAGCGATCCTGGTAATTGAAGAATCCGTTTTCCTGCATTCCATAAGCCTCGTATCTTTTATAAAAATATAATAGCGATAGTTATCTATTCCACAAATTATAATCGATCTATACAAGCGCCTATACCATCGCCTTCACTTTCAATTTTGTTCCACCATTACTTTACAAGTCACTATGGCTTCTTCATTCCTCCGTGTTGCGGATATCTTATGACCTAGGGAGGTCGTTGTCGTGACCTCTGTGACCTCTAAAGACGGGTTCCTCATTATTACCGGTTTGGGATGGATGGAAAGCCCTTATGTCATTGGAAACGTATGATGCGAGGTTATTGTGTGCACGCGTAGATACTTGAAATCCATAGTGTTTTAAAATAATTACGTACGTTTTCCGGTTTTTAGCAGTTCAAACTAAAATGTATTTATAATTCAACATTTATTTACATTTGGATTTGAAAAGCGAATACTATGATAGGTATGATAGATACAAGGTGTACAAAGCGATGAAACGCGTAATTTTCCTAGATTATTTCAATACAATTTTAAAGATTTGATTTCAAAAAATCTAATTTCTGTACCAATTAAGGCTAAAAGTTTAGATATCTTATCAGCAAGTTATTAGGCCTTAAATCTCTTTTTAATTAAATTAATTTAAGTTTACTTCCGAAAGATATAATCCACTTTATGAATGGACTTTCTCAAACAATCAAAAGTATTAAAAAGTTATTTAACATTGTCCCAACGGTCATAATGACGTCAGTGATGTAACACTTCACATTCTCGGGGTCATAAGGCACTACGCAAACGGAGACAATTTTAGCTTCGGGCACGGAATAGTGGGACACTGTCGCAGTGTCCGATGGTAACTAGATTTGGCACTAGCGCCTGTCGACAACTGTCAACTGTATTAAAATTGTTCATGGTGTTGTCTTTATAGTTGCTCACAATCATAACAAACACTTAATGTTGAACATCAATAATGGTTAGCGACTTGGAATAATCCAGTGATCTTCAAAGACTTGTCTTGAGGTCTGACCATTTTCTGACAAAGTTCGGAAATTACCAAGGCACATTGTTTGGTGGTTTGTGACTCGTACAAGAGGTACTATTATCACTAAATCAACGTGTTCGAATCCCGCAAGAGGCAAAAGTACCAGTCATGAGCATTGACTTATGCACATAAGTCATGAAAGTACTTATGTATGTTTATCTGTTACCTAGTTCCCATAGCACAAGTATTCATTGATAATAATTGATATCATAGTTTAAAAACTATGAAAAACACTTATAATTATGTACTGGACTCGTCAAAACGAATCAAATGAGCCCAAGCACAAAGGTTTTACTAGTAGTCATTGATTAGTTCTACTACCTACCTCCTGACTCCATCATCAGATCAGCACAATGGTGTCAAATGATTGTATGTCAAATACTTACAAAGTTTTAACTTGATGCGTCAGTTAGAAATAGGTTAAAAACTACTTCCAAGATTTGATTACATAGTTACAAGTGAAGCTAATCAATGAGTGTGATAAAAATACGTTCCCACTGCTTATTACCAGCTGTTTCGACGGTAAAAATGTGTCATCGTGTGCGCAGTGCCTTAAAACGGAGACTGGTTTGCGGCATTTAAAAATGATTGATGAAAGTTTATGTCCAAAGAGAAAACATTCCACACGTTCAAGTTTTAAGCCATATGATATATTGTAAAATAAGATCAAAGGGGAATCCGTCTTTTAAATATTTTGTTTATAAGAAATTTAAACTTTTATGGTCATGCCTGATGTTTTAAAAGTTTGGTATGTTATACAAATTTAGAATTTAATTTCACCCTTCTAGCCAACGATATCAAAAACCCAGCATTTCCGAACTATGTCGACTTCTGCTAAAGCTGCATCCACATTTAAGTTACATTGTGTACATCAACACTTCCGAGTTTTACTAGGAAATATCCGAAAGAATAAATTAATAGAAAAAATTACATGGATTACTTTAGACACTTTAAATTGTGGGGGGTAAACATTTTTTGATAAATAAATGAAATAATTTATCTATGTCGCATTGCACGTGCTATAATTTAAGGAATTTGACCAGATCATTGACTGATAGTCAGGTTAGATTAATAATTTTTCGATAAAATAGAGATTTACATATTACGATATTGTCAGCACTATCAAAACCTAATCCTCGTAAAATACCGGCCAACGTTAACACGTTAAATGAGCTGACACTGGACACCTAAAATGAATTTCCAATAGGGCCATATTAATTTGAAGATAAATTTCTTAAAACTTAAAAAAAACCTAATTAGTGGATAAATTCCCAACATTGATATAAATGTCCAACAACAACTTTTACTATGAAATCGCCAACCACCATCGAAATCGCAGTAAAAATATTCCCTCGTACTAAATAGACGATCAGCAGTTAAGTAGGAGCTTTACGGAAATCTTCAACTTTTCCTTAAAAATTCGATGTCAAAAGTTATTGTAAACGAGCAGTAAAATAACCCCCGAACCTACTTATAAAAGAGGACATCATAATAAATGCACTTTCTGTGTTTGTATAATTGACACACTGTCTCTTAACGTGTTAACAAACTTGGTCATAATTGCTATGGATCTTGTCTTGAGTAAGCTTTGGCCTTGATTCAGTTACTTGTATATGTTGCCCCAGCTTCGCGAAGTGCTTAATTGTATTCTTGCATGCAATTTTAGCGATTTTATGTTCAGAATATATTATTAAGCTTTTACGATTGCAACGTGTTGAAACTTTAATCGGACTAAGTAATATTCGAAATAAAAAAACTCAGTCGACATCGTTATTTAGTTAAACAAATCTTAATGAAACGAACTTAAGTGTTTTTTCTAACAACATTAATTGTGGAATTTATTTCCCTGTACTTTTTGTGTGGTGTGCAATAAAGAGCTAATTCAATTATTACTAGAACATGTTTGAATTATAGTTTCAAGTACGATACAAGTTCTTATTCTCCTAGACTAAAATTATACTCCGGGAGTAGTCTCCAAAGAACTTTTTATCTTCAATCGCACTCATTGTTATTGTTTCCACAAAACTCGGTCAGAGTACTAAGTTTATCATTACATCGAGAGCGGTTTTATTTTATTCTCTCCCAAATAACCGTGTTCTGTCAAACATCGCACTAGATCTCTTCATGTCTGACTAAATAAAAACTGACCTAATTTTATTTACTTAGTATAAACCGTCTGCTATCTCAAATTATAAGTGCTTAGCTATTGACGTAAATCATTCAAGTGTTAACAATAACACTAAAAAACATATAAACTGCATGAAAGTGCTTTCATAATTATTTTTATGTTACAAAGATAAAAGGCATTGAACTAATTGGCTACCTGAAGTTGCATGTGAATAAAAATAAATATTACATATTCAAACTGAAATTCCGAACAAAGCATAATTATCATTTACGACAGTTTGTCACAGAGTATTTGTTGTTTGTAATTATTTATGTTTCATAGGTGTACACCGAAAAAACGTAATATTAGGTACTTGCAACTTTAGGTACCGTATGGCAGGCTCCATACAAAAAAGTTCATAGTCTTTTGTGTCTATCTATTAGTTGGTCTTAACCCAGATGTTACTGAATCTTTTTTTTTCACGTACTACCGTATTTTTTTTATATTGTTACCTTGATGGATATATTGAACATGAAAAAAGAACCTTTTTTTAAATCTTTATAACGATCGGTCGCTGTAAAAGGGTTAAAGTAAGGAATCAACATACCTATGAACCGAGGTACCTAACAACTCTTTTTTTGCGGGGTAGTCTAAGAGACACACTTAGATTTGAACCAGTTTAAAAAATTTTTTTTTTCTTAATTGACATGGTCTGGAATCGAACCTCAGACCGTTCTGTTCAAGGGCTTCATTAATTACCAATCACAAAGATCATACATACGTGTTCAATCAAACTTATAATTTATAAATGGTACTTTTTCTTATTAGATGATTTTGTGATTTAAATGTGGGTTAAATGAAAGTTACGAATATTAGGTATTTTGATGCGGTTTTTGTCTCTACCTAAAGGTTGACTGACAGATGTATAGATTACTTATATTATTGCCTATTGTGCAGCTGTAAATATAATTCCTTTCCTTGTTTTGTGTGGTGTGCATTAAACAGTATCTATCTGTCTATGTTCGTCAGTTTAATAATAAGTTCGACATCTGTAACATCTTAGGCATCTTACAAAATTACTCTTCCGTTTAACATACGCATCATCGCTTGTCTATTTGTTTTTTAATCATTCCAGTTAAAAGCTAATAGGTGAATTAACACAAAAAACACACACTATATCCTTTCGATGCGTGTGCGCAGGTGGTAGCACACCGACGTTAGGGTTGCAAACTTTTGTTACTTATATCTTACTTCTTACTAACAAACTAAGTATTGCTAATATTACTTATAAATGCAAAAGTTTAGATAGATGGATGTTTGTTACTCAATCACCCCAAAATGGCTGAACGGATCTGAAATTTAGCACAGAGATATATTATAGTCTGGAATAGCTTATACCTACGTTACTTTTTATCCCGGAATAAATCACGGTGGGATAGATTTCTTTTTGTTTTTCACAGTGCTAGAGTAGAATTCTATATGAATTTTTGCAAAGTGATAGTTTAGGGGTCAGATAATGACATGCTCATACGTACAAGCGTGAAAAAGTCTAAAATACCTATTAGCAGATACTAAGATAGTCAGTAAATAATAAAAACCGATCGAAAATAAGTCGAGTCAGCCAGGAGTCAGCCCTAAATCCGGCGCACGCGTGAGATTCGGGTTAATCGACTGTTATTTTTGCCCCAGCACTCGTCGAGTGCGGACGTGCTACGTAAATCCGTTTACTTATACTTTTACGGTTATGTCTTACGAAAGAGGTGTTACAAATGTTTCACATACATTAACCATTAAAACTCGAGCTTTTCCTGCGATTTACTTAAACCAGATGTAATTTTCTGTTATTATTTCAGCAATTAAGTTACAGGTGCGCTGTGTTATTATGCTCTATAAAATTATGAAAGTGGACAAACATCTTATCTAATGAATTTATATTAGTTGTACGACATAATAACCTGTTTGAAGTCATCCATAATGTCTTCTTACTTGTAGGGTTTTATCCCGTCATAGTCAGGAACTCGGGATATGCTTGACAATGATCCTAGATGCGGTCAGTCTAGTTATTGCATTTAGAACGATTGCTATAAACCTCAGCTACCCTTAGACAAGGGATTCAAAATGTCCAGGTTTCTTCACGAATGTGTTCTCCGCCGAGCAAGTATTATAAATCTGTACATAAATTTCAAAGGGCAGTGGGAAGACCGTAAGCCCGCTGATCCGACGATATTTCCTGAGTGGCTGGGACAAACTAGGAAAGATTAGCAACAGACAGAAGTGGCGCAGTTAAAAGAAGGCTTATGTCCAGCAGTGTGTGAACTAAAATGATTAGATCGATTAGTAGTTAAAATTAAAAAATCCCGAGGTTTGTGATTTGAGACATAAAGATCACTGGGCTACATTAGTGACGTGTACGTCGCTCCATCTTATGCATACGGTACCCATGGAGTTTATTGTTTAAGTGTACCTTTTTTACATTTAATCGATTTCCTAATGCGACACCATGGATGTGGTGAACTGTAGAGGTCTCCTGGGATGAGATGAGAGGAGTGATATATCTCTATTCCTTAACCTGTCTCCAACAACTGATGAGTGTAGGTGGATACCTATGGAGGATTCCTTAGCACGCCATTATAAACAGTCTTGAGCCTTCTGCATCCATCCCTTCTCTGTCACTTTTACCAGCATCTGGCATGAGGCCGGTACACGTCTCACTTCTAGTTCTAGGCCTCCATTCTAACACTTTTCTGTCCCGCCTTCTGTCCGTTTTTTGACAAGTTTTAATATTGCCATACCACTCCCACATCTTTAGCGCTATTTCTAGGCCTATGTCAGTCAGCTTCGACTTCGTGCTTTTGAGGAGCGTTATATGAATTGTTAGAATAAAATAAAGCTTTCTAACAAATGCTTCATACTTCACTGATGATATAAACCAGATATTTAATTAATGAAAGATGTATTAATAGAAACTGTGTCAAGTGGTCATAAAGTCTGTTTCGCACCTATTTTCCTTCCGCGTAACACATCTTACTTAATTAACTCCAATTGTATTTACTTCCCTCTGTTTCCCAATTCGGGGTTCATACTTTACATCATACAACAATAGACAATTTATTTAGATATAATGTTGCCAAATTGAAGTGCACCTTACGTTGCACAACGGTTTGGTAGTGCCACAGTAGAATCAGATGCAGTAGTACGTGATGTAACGCAGACATAGACGTCCAGTCTAGTAGTTCTTCTGACTATTAAGCTACAACGAATCTTAGGTTATTAGTAGGTATTATTAGTTTTAGATTCGAAAATCCCATAAGGCGTACTTTCAAATTCTATAGTGTGGACATACTATGAGAATCCAAAGCAACGGCAGCCACAAATGAAATTGTCCTATAGATTCAGGGCCTATTTATTTACTCTCCTACTGTGTCGTCAATGTATGCGTGTCCTATGACTAATTTATTGACATTAGTACGGCAACCATTGCTTGCTTTAATCATAAAGAGGCGCATGATCAACTTTATTAAAGGTTATAGTTGGTGTACAAACTTTAGGGTCTACCGCGATAAATATTAGAGCATAAAATAACTACGCAAAATAGTTTAGATGTATTCGGCTCTGTCTCTCTCTTACTTACATGCTGGGGATGCTGGGATGATAGGCAGATTTACCTTAGGGCTCCTTTAAGCGAGCTTACTACATCTCTCTCTCTATTTAGGCACTTCGCACGGCTCTTACGCGATTTAGCCGGATTACAAATAGTAGTTGAACAATGGTGCGATGAGGAATTAACGCGTGTGAAAGGGTCATTCTGTCTTCGTTAATCTTTCAGTCAGATGAGTTGAACAGAATATGTTGTATGAAGAGAATACAGCGTGGATCAAACCCATAAAACCCTTCTATTGCTAACATGCAACAACAGATCCAGTACATCGGTACCTATCTGTAACAAGTTCCCTCTCCGAGTCCAAGTCATGGAACCTGTTGACATGTTACAGTTTCCCTGTCCATGTTCATGACTTATCAATGATTTTGACTATTTTGTCCTGTCATGGATATAGGAACCGGTAATTCAAGGTTTTCAAAGAATTTTTACGCCTGCGCGTAATGAAAGTTTTAAGATAAAAACATCAGTTGGTTCTGCGTGATTTGTCTCAAATTAAATGTAAAATAAGCCTATCAACGTCAATTACTTTCTCTCCCAAGTGTCACTTAAATATTTACACAACGTGACCAAAATAATTTAGCGCACGACTGCAGTTATTTAAACAAGTAAAGAGTTAAAAAGACTAATTAATTACCTAACATAGGAAGCCAAAATAACTTTATATCACTGCCGAGGGTGGAGAAGGAGGTCACAGGAGAGCTATAAGAACTGAAACATCATACCTGTAATGCCTGTAATTCGAAGGCAGTACTTCTCATCATCCTTATTCTGCCCCAAATAAATCAATCAAATTCCCTTTGTGAACAGAGACCGAACTTTCATTCGTTATTTTATCATTGTTTGCGGGAACTCTATAAAACGTTTTACGAATATAAACAGCAGACGACCCTGTTTCTTAAAAGAAAAGAAGAAAAAAACTTTCTGTAAAAATGTTCTTGTTCTGGTTCTATATTCGGTTGATCTAAGAGGCGATTAGGGTAAGTCCCGGGGCACGTGTGAAGAATCGCATGGCCAGTTCGCCACACAATGTGGCTCCGCCCGCCCTATGTGTCCCGCTCGACTCAGTGGTGGGTGACCTGCAAAGGGGTCCTACTTAGGGCGCGGCTGCGGCGCTGAAGCCTGTAGCAATTTTTAAGGCGCCCTTAGTAGTTATACCCGCCCTTTTTATGTCGGGAAGTTCCTCTCAACCACCACCGTGATTAATGTGTTATGCATAACGCATTTTCCACTACCGCGAGGTAGGGCATTAACATTATTATTTTACGAGCACACCAAGCAGTCTTCCAGCACATCCAACCCCAAACCATTTTAGAATGGCGAATCACATATATTGTTGTTTACAAAAACAGAACAAAATTGTCAAGCAAAAAAAAAAAATTCTGTGTTCTTTTAGTTTAAACTAACCTTAAAAAATCTCTTAAAAAATCGTAATTTACAAACTGAACGTTGTAAATTGTAACGACTACGTGACTACATTTATCTTCTGCTCTATATAACTTTCCATTTTCTAAAAAAGTAAAAAAAACCTTCGACAAAATAGCATGCTGTTAAGCTGGTATCAAATAAGTCGGTTTCCATCACTAATCCGTAGGAAATCGGTTTTATAACCGAACAAAAACAACGCTTCATAAGCACGGACCTTTCACTAATCAACTTTTTTCAGTCAAGGTATATTTACGTAGTTTAATTCTACACTTACACAGAAAAGTTAAATTACTCGCTGTGAAACCAGCAGTGGATAGAAATTCATTTTCCGCTATTTTACGTAAAAATGATATGAGATAAATATATTTGTATGTAAAAGACAAGACCGTTATTTTACTACCTTAATCAAGATAATAATGTTTCATTTATTAATATTTCGCTTCAACCTTACTCAATTAGGACGTGTTCTAGTACGAGCTAGCATACAATGGTCTTAATTGCAAACCAGTGGGTAATTACTTTGATAACTAGTTATCATAGCTGTCAGAATTTTTATCCCCGGATTATAAACACCCGGTAGACTGACGACCTAGTCAATGTTGAGGAAAGCTGTGGCGTTCTATAGGGGAAGACTAGACCTAGTTGTAGACTTCCAAAAGCTGATAATAATGATAAGTAAAACAGAGCATAAATACTTTTACTGACTTCGATGACCACAGGTGAAGCTTGTTCACTTATAAATCAATTACTATTGCTTCTAGTCCATATCGACCAGCAAATAAACAAACAACTGGGACAGCATTGCTCTTAACTTGAAACAGACTTGCAAATGGTGTCCTACTTACTATCTAAGGGCGGCTAAACACGGGCCACTCAGTGCGCCATCATCAGTTTAAAAGTAGAAACAAAACACAAATGGCACTTACTATGTCCATTCATTGTGTGTGTGAGTAAAAGGTGAAAAAAGCCGTTTACCCTATAAGTGTCATCTCACTGTTCAAGTTCATGGCGAACATTATTTTGCAACTCCTCGAAAAAAGTCAAAAGTCAAAAATCATTTATTCAATTTTGGACAGAAAACTGCCACTTATGAACGTCAATAATAACATTATTGGCCTATATAGGGCAGAACATGTCTCCTTATTTTGTACAATTTAAACAATTGCCCTGCTATAAAAAATGAAAAACCAATCCCAAATAAAAAGGGGAAAGTATTTTAGGGAAATCAAACCATTCAGTTATCCGACTCCAAAAGCAGTCGGTGCCAGCTGCAAATTCTTTTACTAATCACACCAGCTTACCTATCGTAATCAATCCCCAAATTAAGCAATGACTAGATAACGGATAAACACACTTAAAAACCTTTATAAATTTTCATTAATGATACATTAATGATGATGTTCAAAATCTTACTGTTGTCCGTTATTTTGTTTTTAGCATTTTATTATTGAGGATAAATATACCGGGGCTTTACGCTAAGTAAATGTTGTCGTTAATTCACTGCCTAATCGAACCTGACAAATACGGGATGGTAATCATTTCGCTATTGTTTCAGCCTTATTAGTATGCGTGGTCAATTACTTGTTTGGACAGGCTCTAGGGAAAGGTCGACTGATTCTACAGACCAATGTTTGATTAGACCGGATTAGGCCTTTGATTAGAGATTTGGAGATCAAGAACCGCTTTTCGCCACTTTAGGAACCCGGTGGACTAACTACCAGCCCCCGATTCAGAACCCTTCGGTAACAAATTTACAATCGGTTACTCACTTGACACTAATAAATAAATAATAAATAAATTGTTTCCACAATCACACCAATTAGCTAGCCCCAAACTAAGCAAAGCTTGTACTATGGCGACTAGATAACAGATAAACATACTTAAATACATTTATAAACATCCATGACTTAGGTACAAATGCTCGTGCTCATCACACAAACAATTGCCCCTTGCGGGATTCGAACCCGCAACCGCTGGCTTCGTAGTCCGGAGCGCGAACCACTACACCAGAGGGTCGTCAATGCTAAATCATATAGTGTCAAGAGGTTTTTCGGTCGTCAATTTTTTATCGAACGGTTGTGCGGAAAGCCGCTGGCTGGCCCATAGCGGCGTACTAGATGCCTATCTCTAGCAGTTGATTTTGCAGGGGCTGATAATAATGATGATGATGACTTGAGAGATTCGGATGTTGCATTGGTTTCTTTAAGCTGTGGTAGCTCAGTGGTCGGAGTCTCGCCTCAAATCCGTGAGTAATATAGACCACCTAGATTTTTCTGGTTTCATGTACTGGTTTATAATACTTACTTGGCGGTAAATGAATACCTGCATATTATGAAAACATTACATATGAAGCTGTGATCTAAAATGGCCGAGTTCTGCTTCTGAAAGGTTACTGAGGCCCGAGGGTTTATATAATAACCAGATTCGCCGCATTATACATCACTCGTGTTTTATTTTATTTATCCAAACAATGCAATAAATTGATATACCTACAATGAAAAACCAAGCTTCATTCTAGTGTATACTTATTGTAAATTGAAGTCACTTATCGTGTTGGTTGGTCGGCTGTATTGTCTGTTTGTACAGGCTTATCTAATCCGAAACTACTATAGTGATTTTCATTCAGTTTTCACTAATTGATATACTGTCATATTATCATGAATAAAATTTATATATTAACTTTTAACGGTAGCACTTAATAGCAAGCGAATAATTAGTCCAAGGTCAAGGAAATTGTAGAATTAATCCTAAGATCCTCAAAATTTACCGCAAAACCTCTACGGGTTTTAATAATATCTGAAAGACTTTCATTTATTACACTTCGAGCCATTATGATAGGGAAAATATTACTCCCTCGTTCAGCTGAAGTTGAGTGGGAAAATCATTTATCTTAAAACTTAGTTGAATCGTATTTGGATAGGTAAGCTATTCTTTTATATAAGTTTTTTCTTCAATTTTCCTGTTGTAAAAAATCTGAGATGTATAAAAAAATTACGCATTTAACTTTTTTTACACGCTTTTATATGCTTTTGTAACTAACAGCCAACTAACTATGTAAAAATGTGATAAATTTTATTTTAAAAAAACACTTCAAAACACTAAAAAACTTGCACCGACTCCAAAAATAACTTAATGATTGGGCTTATGTGTTAATATTAATTTTAGCTCTTTAGCTTTTGAAGTCGATTTAATTTTTTTTTACATATTTCATCTATTTTTAGTGATAAATCCTAATTAAAACAAATCTTAAGAGTGCAAAAAAAAGTTAAACACCGATTTTATTCTCTATTTTTCCACCCTTAGGAGTGGTATTTTTATCCGCAGAATTTTTATTAAAGTACCTATCTTTGAAGTATTAGCTATTCAATAAAAATGAATCATCAAAATTGGTTTACATTTGTCGAAGATATTGGGTAACATATACTCGTAGATACAAGAACAACGAACCAAAACACTATCTTAAATTTATATGAGACCACCTCTGAAGTATGATCTACGAAACAAAAAAAGAATCATCAAAATCGATTCACAATTAGCGAGGTAATTGCGTAATATACATACAAAAAAATACATACAGTCGAATTGAGAACATCTTCCCTTTCTATTTATAAGTTCATGACATTCAGAACGACAATACAATAATAAACTAGTTTCCTGGGTCAAAAAAAGATTATTCTATTTAGTGGTAGGGTAAAGCTATATTTTGGGACGTGTATAATAAATGCCCGGAAGAGGGCCTATATACTGAATAAATGAGTATTAATGAGTCCGTCAGTTAGATTATGAAAAAATATTGAACCCATGTTTTGTCTTTTGTCAATCAAACAAAAAATGACGAAGATAAAGCGCATCAAAATTAGATTTTTTTAGGAAACTAGCCCATTGTATTTGTCTTATTAACTATTTTAGTTTTTTTAATTTTATTTTGATTTGTTGTATATTTTTCCTTTATTTTATTTTGCCTTATTAATTTTAATTTAAATGTAGTTTGACAAGACTAGATATGATATATGTAGCGTGTAAGATTCAAGTATTTAAGAGCATCGTGCATCGTCACTGACTTCACTTTAATCTAGTACATTATGAATCACATATGAACAAGCAACATGTATCTTTTGCCTTCTAATGTTTATTTTATTACCTTTTACAGTCTTTAAAACTGGTACACACAGCACTTTAACGATTACACTGTTATTGTGATAACGCTAATCGTAATTGCCTTCGCTATAATATTCCGCCATGTTCGCCACTCCATAATTACAGCGCACGTTTTCTCTGCGCGTGCGCTGGTGTGCGAGATTTTCACGGTACGATTTGGTTTGTGTTTTGTATTAAACGTTTGTGTAAAGCGTTGGAGATTAAGATATGAATACCATTTTAAAGCCCCATGAAACCTCCTAACACTAAACGACGCGTTTCTGATTATTCGAGTAATGGCTGATTCTACAAATGATAATAGTTTAGAAATTTCCGGTTCAAAAAACAGACAATTCTAGAAATGACTAATTATATAAAGGACTGAATCTATGTCTATTCAAAATACTATTGTCGATTTGGGATTATTAGATAATTTCTTTGTAGAATAGATCATTTATTAGAATTTGTCATAAATAGAATAAGGCCCCTTTGTTTGCGGAAATTGTAATAACTATACCTATTGTTGTGTTTTCTAGCGCTTATTTAATTTAATTCATTGGGAAATCACAATAGATTCTTTGGTTTTGTAAAAAATATGTTTATGAAGCTACCTTTTCTATTAACATGTTCTATTACGTTTTTATCTCAACAATCGTATAGTGTAAACCTCACCTAATGAACGCAAGTATCGCGTGAAGGCGCGATTCGCTCTACTTGCGACTTTCATGTGTTTACAGCCTTAGATCGAAATTATTTTAATAGGCCACCGATGGTGATCTTTCGGATGATCTTCAAATGAAAGTAATCGATATTACAAGAGCTGCCAAGCGATTCAAACATTGAAGAAAACAAAACCGTTGACTTTCTTTACTGAAGACAATTTCAGTTAAGGCCGTTTCTGGGCCTACCTCTTAATCGGCGTCTGCCTATAAGTAGCCAAGTCATTGAGTGACGATCATCAAAACATAGTGAAATAAAAGTTAGTTATTTAGTCATAAATTCATCTAAAAAAAGATTCCGTGTGTCTTGTAAGAAATTTAATTTGAGTAATGGCTTTCTCTACGGAAATCGCAACTTTATCGAACCATAAATGTCTAACTTTTGTAACGGAATTGGAAAGCATGTTTGACATTTTATTGGCATTTTAATCTCCCCTCTTTGTTCGTGTATTGAATAAAATGAGTTTGTCTAAAGTTCTGAACTTGGACACGACCGTACATTTTCAATGAAAATTAGTAATGCAAGTTTTTCAAGCTTTTTGCGGTTTTAGGGAAAGATAAGATAAGATTTTATTCATAATATTCATTACATGTCAAGAAATAGTAAAATCGTATCATTTATTTAAATCAGTTACATTTAAGTCCTAATATCATAAACTTTCAAAAAATAATAATAAATTAGTTAAAATTAAATATTGGACAACATCACATACATTGCTCTGATCCTGTGGTAAGTAGCCAAAGCACTTGTGTTACAGAAATCAGAAACAAATGTCAAAGTTATAATAAAATCAGTTGTTAAAATAGTTCAATAAAATAGTTATGTCGAGATTAATCAAAATTTAATAATTAGATGTCGATGTCAAATAAATTAGTATTATTAAATGTCAACGTAAGGTCAGTTTAGTCACTGTGTTGACCAAACATTTCGTCAACTTCTATGGACTCAGCAAAAAAATTCTATGGACTTGAGTGAGCCCTCGAAAGCCTGCAGAAGGCATATCTTTATTATAATAAAAATAAATTACTGAATGTATGTAATCGCATTACTTCAGATCGGCTGCACCTAAATGCAACCTAGGTTATGTGTTTCATTAAATCAATCAAGATTTCTAAACCATTTCCCATTGCCTAGATGTGAAAAAATCTGCGGTGTAGCATCTACATTCAAATGTCAAAGTCTTATAGATTATTATGTTAATAGAACATTATATTGGAACGTGAAAGTTAGTCTAGTGCTTATTTATGAATGAATAAATAGAAATTTACAATCAGACATCCTTTTTATTTTATATTCAAATGGAAATATTCTTTCATTTTTTGATTGCTTACCTATGTATTTACTATTTATACCTTATATCACTAGATATAGTAAAAAGCTGGACCAAAAGATATATTGTAAAATAATTCAATAAATACATAATTCAAATACCACATTGTTGCCTTACCATATGATTTCTGATTAGGTACGTGTACCTAAATGACTTCAAATGTTTTCTAAATCTAGCTTTCAACAAATAAGAATGGCGTTTTAAACTATGTGTTCTTCAATTTACCAACGCTGCCACTAAAGCAGCAGTTGATAAAGACAAACAGAACGCGCAAACACTGCTGGCGTTTTGTTTCCACCGATGAAACGCAAACACTAGCCTTCGCCTTGAAAATTAAACAACACACCTAAGTGACGACTCTCACCGTTATATCAAACTTCATAAAGTCCACTCTTCTTTGTGTCGTGTCTTCAAACTACAGTATATATACAGGATGGATCCGTCGTCGTGTAAGCCGGTACTAGACGCTTCCCGTCCATTTGACAGCCTCCTGCCTGCGATGCGAGTGCAATGCGCGTGCGCGGGTCGACTAAGTTGAGTAATTGTTTGGCGATGTTTTTAACCGACTTCAAAAAAGGAGGAGGTTCTCAATTCGTCGCAATCTTTTTTTTATGTATGTTCAGCGATCATTCGTTACTACGTTGACCGATTTCGATATTTATTTATATATGAAAGGTAATACTTTCAGAATGGTCCCATATAAATTTGGTTAAAATCTGATTATGGGATCTATAAGAAAATCATCAAACATTGCATGAACTCCGTACCACGCCAACTGATTTTAGTATCTATCTTACCTAATATCTTTGCCAAATGTAGACCGATTTTAATGATTCTTTTTTTAATTAATAGCTTGTACTTCAAAGATACTATAGCAAAACATTACAACAAATCACCCCTAACTTTCACTCGTAAGATTTGTTTTGATTAGGATTTATCACTAAAATAGATGAAATAAGTTAATTTTATAAAATAAAAAAAACCGACTTCAAAAAACTAAAACGCTAAAAATAATCTTAACACTTAAGTACCTAATCAGTTACTTTTGGAGTCGGTGCAAACGAAAACATAGAATCTCTCATCGACTCTCAGGTACTTAAGTGTTAAGATTATTTTTAGCGTTTTAGTTTTTTGAAGTCGGTTTTTATTTTTAGATGCTACTGATTTAGTATTTGACTTCAATGTTACCTGATGGATAGTGACGATGAAGTCTGCAGTGGAGTAACTACTGAGATACGCTTCCTATCTCGCCCTTCTTACTGGAAGTACCGCAACCCATGAAAGTTGTTAAGAGGTATAAGATATAAGTAAAAAAACATTGGTAGTGTAGCTAAAAGCTCTTTATTCCAAGCCTTTGTCGATGACAGTATTCAAATGGTTAGGTTAGGATTTTTTTGCGGTTATTTATAATTTTTTATTTAAAAATTCTTGACGTATTTCTATCCGCCTGTATAATACCGTTCGCGCCACGCTGTCTAAACAACGCTCGACCAATCAAGGAACGCTACACCTTAACCTGTTTAACTTTGGGTGTCAAATTGCATAACACATTCTAGAATAACATTACCATTTGATACGAATCGCGCATATTCAATGTCGATTTGCTTTGGATATATGATATTAGATGTCACGTGCGTGATGTTGAATGGACAAAAATATTTGAGTTTTTTTAAGTTTAATCTGTCCATAAAGCAAAATCTCCTGTTTGACATAAGCAAAACCAATTTTCAAATTGAAGTGTTTAAAATTTGTATGTATATCCAACTGCGTTGTTCCTTTTAATTTATAACATTACGTAACTTTACACGTCCATGTAAAAGTAACCAAAACATTATCATGAAGAATGAGCTTTCTCAAAAACAAATTTTAATTTTCTTTCCGATAACGTTTAATTAAAAGATTTTTCTACAGAACGTGTCTACTGTGGAGTGCATTTTTATTACGAGCCGATATTAAATAAGTCCCTCGAAAGAAAATATGTCTTAAGCCGAAGGATCACGGTCGAAAACGGAAAATTTGAAAAACGAAAACACTTCCAATCAAATTTCAAACGTACTGCGTGAGCAATAAAACTCAAATTTATAGCACCCCATAAATTTCAGTTACAATGTAGAATCTATTTTATTGGACTTTTCATTTGAGACCTAACTGTGACTGTTATCAAGCAAATCTAGATTTTATTGCGTGGACAATTGGGTTTGTTTTGGTTTATGGGTAGTTAGTGTAAGGCGGCGACATCTCCGCTCGGGGCAGTATCGGTTTGCTTGATTACATATTCGGTTGGTCCAAGCTAAGAGACGTAACGATAACAAAACTAAGTTACGTATCGGAAACCGCAAACCGTAATTTGTTTTATCTTGATAATCACATTATATTAAGATCTCTACTATTGAGGTGTCAACGGTGTGTTGCAATCTATGATGATTGACGTCAATGTTTCACTGTTCAACTAGCCGGAAAAGCTAGACTAAACCAAAGTGGTTATTACAGACTCCTCAGATGCAAAGATTCTGGGTTATGGCTCTCGTGACACTTACGTATACCACTTTTGGAACACAAAATGCCTATCAAACCTAGAAGTCACTTTGCTTACCACTGAGCTGAAACTCCTGATAAAGTGGGGCTTAAAGGATAGTATATCTCACCTCTCTCTTTCACGCTCCTACGGATTAGCAAGGCGCATAGTACACAAAACTGACAGCCGATGAGGCTGAAAGATTTTATAATGGTGGACACATACCGGCAACTGCAACGTAGTACGTCCACCCACAAAGTGGACAGACGACCTGGTGAAGGTTGCAGGAAGCCGCTGTATGCAGGCAACAACCAACAGGCCAATCTGGAAATTCTAGGAGGCCTATGTTCAGCAGTATACATTATACATATTCACATACTTGCTGGACCTGAATAGGGCGTAAGGAGACGCAATTCAGGTCGCTAAGCTCTGGTCGAGTTCAGGATTTATCTAGCTAGCCAATACCACAAAATTAGACGAACGAGAACGGATAAAAGTCTCATCTGTTATAACCTTTAAGTCAAGATTTTATCGATGCATGGCGATAGTCTTAGTTGTAATAAAACAGATTTTAACTCCAGATACATTTTTTTTAAACATCTGTTTCTTATGCTTTGAACCACATCATAATATGAAGTCGCGATTGGTCGCGAAGGCCGACCGCGGACCTTTAGTGTACCTTAACCTTTCGCCTAGTGGTTAATTGTTGTTTGGTGAAAATTACCGTGCTCAACAATTACATTATTACGTAAATTGTGCAAATTATTATCTACTTTTATACAGAAGTGTCTAAAATATTTTGTGGTTGGAATTCATTTCCGTTCAGGTTATTAAAAACCCTTCTCAAAAAATTTGATGCAAAAGCCATCCATCAACGTAAAATTCACTTAATGTAAGACAACTACAAGCAAAGCTTTGACTGATACTCGTTTGTCTTTTGGTATTCTTAATGGTGTTTTAATAAGATCTAATCTAAATGTGCTCTCATCGCTAATATTGAACTATTTTGCCTCATACTTTTTATAAGTGTCGGATTGTCAGCTGATGACTACGTATTGGACTCAACTAGAGAAAACGTACATACATCATCATTAATTACTTTATGCGACAGCATTGTGATTTAAACTAGACGATTGGAAATTTCCATCGCAATCGATAAATATAATACTAACATTCTCAAGTAAGTAACGTTCGTTTCGATATTCGTTTATTTGTTCGAAAGTGCCTGAGGTCAGACTCTCGTCTGGCGAAATTGCGCCCAGATGTATTAGACTTTCTTTTCCGAATCTATCATTAAATTGTTAGTTCTTTAATTTGTGTCCATGTTAGCTTATTCGTTTTTAGTTACTGCAAATTGTATCACATGCCCGCAATGGTTTTCATGCTGTATTTAATACCATTTTACAATCTGTTTTATTTAACGAGGCATAAACTGGTATATCAAAATTACAACAACATTGATTGATCTTACAATTTGCCAGCTTAATTAATTTTAATTCCTATCGCATCCAAATCCGACACCTTTAAAAAGTGCCGATAAACAAAAAAATATCAATGTCAGCTGACATTAATTGACATAATCAGACCACCCGTCCTTGTCTGTACTTCCCTCTTTCACTGCCGTATTGCAGACCCCAATTGCTGTAAGCTCACGAAAGGTTTTATTACAATTATTAACCAGTTGCCTAATCGAACGATCGTCACGCGATTTTCCTTTTGGTGATATACTCCCCGCTATTTCTATTAGGTTTTGTTCGTGACTGCTTTGGTTGCGCACTTGATATTGTGTTTTAAGTATTTATTAAGTCGATTTCAGTTTAAGAATGTCAATTTTTTTTTTTTTTTTCTAGTAACATTCTAATCGGAGATAATAACGTCTTGTATTTTACTGTTCCTTAGTCTGCCATTTCTTAGTTTATTTTTACGTTTTGGTATATTAATTAAAGTAATGTTACTTTCTTAATAATAAAAAGGCCAAGTAACACTGAAACCACAACGCAAATTTAATTAAAGTTAAACCAATCCAATCACATTTCTGTCCGATCCTTTGAACCATTGCAGACTGCACACATGGCACCAATTTCGACAATATTTTGAATTTTGTTTTCAACGGAATAGAGTTCAAATTAATAGAATAGTATGGGGCATATTACGAGACAACGTTCAAAATTACGATCCCTTTTATAGGTCACAAGTGGTTTGTTGGTACTGAGAGGATTCGACTTCGGTACATTAACTTTTGAGAATCACGGCTAGATTTTTCGGCGCTTCGTCTTGACTGCGGAAAAATATTTTCGTATTTCTATATATTACTTATCCTTATTGTCTCAGCTAAAACATCCTTTTTTCCGAGGCACTTTGCACTTACCTCACGGTCGCTTAGTTAGAAGCACTCCAAAGTTAAGTTTACCATAATGCTTCACTGTTTGTTTGAATGACTATGCAAAGAAGTATCATGTTAAAAATAATTATGAATATTCTCTAAACTTCTAAGTAGACTGTTTACATTCATTACGCATATATCTATATTCCTAAGCACTTTACTGTACTTTGATAATATGCATTTAGAAGCTGGTTTATCCGGCCTTCTTCAAAGCATTAGAGCTATTGGCTTAGAAGCAGTTTAGATACGGCAGTTGTTTATTTTGATATGTATTCTAAATAAACGGATGTATAGAAATATAAGCAAACGAGGGTTGTGAAAGCTTGATCATGCAAATGCATGTTTGCACTATCGCTTTCAATAACCCGTTTCGCCTGGTTAGTTACTGCAGCAGGATCTCCAATATTACAAGTTACTAGTACTCTAACTGAAAACTTTTGTGATGTTAGAGCAATCTTCTAGCTAAAAGTTGGTTAGATGAAACTTTTTGCAGCTAAACGATTTTCGTCACGCTATTCTCTATTTACTCAAATATGCAAGGCTTACGAACATGAAATTCTTTTTCATGTAACAGGGACAAGAAATGACACAAAAAACTGTTAAGGACAACATAAAGTTGTACTGAAAAATTTGCTACAAAAATTTGTCAAGCGTAAAAATGAAAAAAAAAACAAATTCATCTGTAACAGCATTGAATATGCTATAACGAGGCTTGTTTTTTAAGATCGCCTTTTTACAAGCTTTTATTTGAAAAGGTAATATATTATTTATCTCTTTACCAGGGTTTAACCTTGATCTTACCTAATTTAGCGCTGTGAGATTGGTAAAACTACCCTTTATAGAAGAAGTTTGTCTATCTTAGCTCACCTGTTTTCGTCCTGCGTGTCTCATTTCGATGTCACAGCACATGCAAGACTGTTTGCTTAGAAAATACTGCAGTAGTCCGAGTTTCATCGGAACGAAAGTAAATAGACCGCTGAATGTAAACAACGGATCTGGGCCATCGTCGCGAGAGATACGAGCCATTGTGGTCGCGGTTCACGCGTCGATGCCCACGGTAAACGTACGAAATATACGAGATGATTTTTTTACTGAAGTGTAAAGTGTGAGATGGAATTGTTCCCACGATTTTCTTCATCCCTTAATGCTGTAGTAATGGTCGTTACGTGATCTGAACTGAACAGAACGTTCAAAGCTTTAAATTCTGCCGCAAAACGTTCGTCTTAAAAAAAAAAGGTAGTAAAAAAGTATCGGTTCCTGGTTTTTCACGTATTGTAAGTATACTTACAATGATATTAACAGAATGGGTATTGGCATCAAACTTAGATCTGCTTAAATTATAACTGAATAAAATACCAGTAGATAACGTTAAAACTTACTGTGTTTTTAATGCATCTCATGTGTGATTATCTTCATTAAAATTGGACTCCGTGCGAAGTCGTAACATCATCGCTTCCTCGTTCCCCTTTAAAATTAGCCACATTAAACCAAAGATCTCGGATAGGGTATCCCAGTTTCCCCAAATTTGATCTCATCTCTGGCAGTGATATCGCGGATTATTTTGTTCGGATTCCGGATATGGCGAGTTCAACGACCTTTGCAGCTGTGACTTTCTGTGACGTTAAGTAGGTAAGGGAATTAAGGGATGCTTAAGTTGTACCTAACTTCCTTGTACATTTGAAATTGAGGTATTACTGTAATCAGTTTTATAGTCCTACTGTGTGTTTCATTGTAGATTCGTATTTGATCTTTACTTTCTTTACTTATAACGACATAGATTTTAATATTTATATTTTTTATTATTGGCAATGATGTGAGATGTTCGATATTGTAATATTAGGACAAGAACGTTTTGAGAGTTGTCTGATGTTTTAAACTCGAGTAGATACATATAAATCCTGGCTTTTATTGTCAATTCAAGACAATGGACCGTGAGCAATTCGTCACACATCCATAACTTTTGGTCATACACAATCTTATGTGAGTCACTGAACTTTATATGGAAGTCAGTTATAAGGATCGGCATGACTTATTTAATCGCTTGTAAACTTAGTAGCTAAGGGATCTTGGTTGCTTTTGAAATCAATGCTTGATATATTAACTTGTTATTTGATCTAGTGCTGTTGGCAATGATCCAAAGCGTTAATGTGACATTTGATATTCAACGTTACTTGAAACCCGTTTGTTGGTAGGTACATCTGCTTTGGATTGCTTGTGCAATACATTTATGTCGATTAATGCCGACAGTTTACCAGTTTAAGCTAATAATGTTACCAATGATATTTATAATAGACTACGGCACATTGGTCAACGCAATCTTCTGTCATCATTACGAGTCTTGACAATATCATAATTGTTATTTATAGTGGCATTACATCAAGAAGACAGTGGCTCTGTTTCAAACGTTCCATTGTCTGATGCAGTGCGGAATAATGTTACGAATTCAATACAGAAGATTGGTATCTCGTTACGTGAGTGTTACAAAATACGTTAATAGGTGAGAAGTGTTTGAGCTAACACATTCTGTGACTTCATTCTCACAAAACATTTTGGGAGATTTAATTTCAGATTATGATCAAGTGCTCGTGCTGATGATCAGTAAAGGGGGCTGTTAAGTAATCAACCTTTCATAATTATAAATAAAAATACATTAGAACTATTTTAATGTAATAATATCGTTGGATCGTATCTCGTAAAATGGTAACAAATCTTATTCTTATCAAAGCAGAGAACTTTCAAGGTAATAATTGAAATAATGTTATTATCTTCTGGAAAACCTTTGCAAATGTAATTAATACCGCTGGCCTATTCCAAAAAGGTTGAAGCAACCGATAACTTTTCATTGTTTTATTTGGCCCTTCAATTTTGAAAGTTGTTCTTGAGAGGAGAGTTTGCTATTATCACCGCAACACTTTTGTTTTGTTTGTTTACCTACAAATTATACGTTTCTTCTCCTTTTTGATCAGGGTCATAGTTAATATTTGAATTTAGTTTCCATGACCCGAATGCCGTGTGGGGACGGCCGTAAAGACAACGCCAACAGGAGGCGTGTCGTAAGAGGCGACTAATTCCTGTAGCCCGAGAAAGGCAGCAGCAGCAGTGCGAAATCCCGCGAACCCGCCTGCCAAGCGTGGCGAGTATTGGCAATCCCCCCCAATGATAGAAGTCATTAATCCGGTGGCCTTTGTTCAGCAGTGGACGTCCTATGGCTGTAATGATGACCCGGATATGTCGTCTAAGTTATTGTTTTGTCAACAGACTTTTGCATTATTTATTATTGACTACAAGTACCAGAATAACATGAATACGGGTAGTTTTGTCATTATAAGGAAAAGCTGAGAACGATATCAAATCAGTTATGTAGGTCTAGCAATAAATCATGTCATAGATTTCTTCCATAATCGGTGTCTGGTTGTTCATCGGAGTACAACATAGTATGTTGGTCAGTGTAACACGCCAGTCATAAATATGGCATAGAAACAGAACCATGACTGCCCATTTCGCTATTTTCTTTTCGCATAATACCAAGTGGATGCTTACCGCCGTGTCATCATTTGGTAGTTTGTTATTTGAATTTCTCCAATTTATTATTCTCTGATTGACGTCTCTTTTGTTGTTTGTAAGAGTAGCGGTTTTGTGAAAATCATTTCGTTTTCTAGATAGCTTTTATAATGCTAGACTAGACTTTACATTAGTGGTAACTTGTTTATTAATGTGTTAGTTTATTTGATAGGCATTGGAAATAAAAATACACGCTGTTCTAAATTGCTATTTTCCGCCTGTTTAACAATCAACTTTAAACTGCGAAAATTGTAAATCAACTACTACAAATGAGATAACCACTTACCTAAAATTCCTTAACTGTCTACTGTTTTCTCGTGAACTCGACTTCATTTGTTTTCGATTAAGCGAATGTCGTTTCATTGCCCCACAACCGCTAATGCGCAAACTAGATTGCCTATTTGTAATTTGCATCGACGTGCGTAACGATCACCATTATCATTGTCTGCCATTCTTAACTAAGACCTTGACGTGCTAACAACAAATTTCTTTTAGCAGATAAAGTAATTATTTCAACTTGAAAGTCGTCCAATACAAACGTGAATTCAAAACTCGTGTAATTGTTCTAACAATCGATAATAAATAATCAAAACTGATCTAAATCAGCGGAATACTTACCAGTGAGTGAAAAATCAGTGAATCACAAACCTAATGCGATGGAAGCGAGCTAGTGAATACAAATAGGTCATCAAGATAAGTGAGTGTTCAAAGTGGCGAAGTCAGAGTCGAAGCTCGTGCTAGTGGGCGAGGGGGAAGGTGATGGGTGTTGCGCCTGCACTGGCATGAGGATCGGCGACCTTGGCGGGGTTCTGCTAGAAGCTGCCAAGCTGACGAGATCCTGGTTCTGCCAGCGGCCTGGCTACGGGTGAGTTGGTGTCAACCCTTTCACAATAATGAGTGCAGCGTTATTGTAATCATGACATGATGACCCACTTAAATTAGTTTGTATATGCTGATGATGCCTCTAGCAAAATTCATTGTTTTGTACATTGTTTGTGTTACCACAAGAATATTGATTCTTTTGCTTTGGGACCATGACAATGGTGTGTTGTATGGCGCATATTTATTTATGTACCTACATAAGATATTTTCTGAATTATCATAAAATCAATAGAGTGACATTTTACAAATGTTGTACACTTTTAATCTCAGGATGTAGATGAAAGCCTACATGCGTACATCCGTTTTGAAAGTATTGCAATCCTTTTCGGCTTCACCATATGCGGGCGAAAAGGAAACTACATTATTATGCAACAAGCAAACTGGTTAAATGTTGATAATTTTATGTCGGTTATGCTTTGCGAATACATTTACCTCATTTATTGTTTATTAATAACTGATACCATTCAAAGTAATCATGTAATATTTGTTGAGTAATAATTTGTTTGTTTAATTTAATTATGTTTGCTTATACGAAGTCAAGACTAAAGCATAAATGGATAAAAAAAAAGTTGTTAAGGATTGAAAATCTTTTCTCTAGAATTATGTACTATGTGAGATCTTTGAATTTTACGCGTAGAAATTTCATTCAAGTGTCATTCAACAATAATTTTTGAAATCATTGTAGGACTGCGAAAAGGAAGAAATGATCACCTTTGATTATATTCAACCCTTAAAACTTCTTAAAGGAAACGAAAGTTTTGTGTACTAATCTATCTATCTATATAATATATAAGTAAATTTTATTTAAAAAAATAAAACCGACTTTAAAACACTAAAATGCTAAAAATAATCTTAACACTTAAGTACCTAACCAGTTACTTTTGGAGTCGGTGCCAGCCGATGAGAGATTCAATGTTTTTGTTTGCACCGACTCCAAAAGTAACTGATTAGGTACTTAAGTGTTAAGATTATTGTTAGCATTTTAGTGTTTTGAAGTCGGTTTTATTTTTTTAAATAAAATTTACTTATTTCATCTATTTTCAGTGATAAATCCCAATCTAACTGCTGAACACCGATTTGATCCCCTATTTTCCTACCCTTAGGGGTGATTTTTATTTTGAAAACTTTTATCATAGCATCTTTAAAGTATAAGTTATTCAATAAAACAAAAATCATTAAAATCGGCTCATATTTGTCGAAGATAAGTAACAAGAACCACAACCAAAATATTATCTGGGTATATATTTGTTGATTTTCTCAAAATTTCTAAATTAGTTTCGATAAAATTTATATGGGACCACCTCTGAAGTATGATCTACCAAACAAAAAAAGAATCATTAAAATCGATTCATAATTGGCGGAGTAATCGCGTAACAAACATACAAAAAAAAAAAAACATACAGTCGAAACAGAACCTCCTCTTTTTTTGAAGTCGGTTGATAAACAAAGTCGGGTTAGTTACACCATTAAAATTTATAAGTCAAGAACGACTGGGCCGATTTTTATGATCTTTGATTTTTTGGATCTGCATCGGCCCGAATAGCAGAATAAACTATTAAAATATATAAAATTTTGTTAAAAAAAAAATATATATATATTAAGGAACGGTTTTTTTTATGAAATCTGAGGCGGTACGAAGTTTGCCGGGACAGCTAGTATATTATAAAATATAGTCGCCTAAATTTAAACACTCATAATTCCAAAAGCATCAAGTCGTGTCAATGTCAAGTTTCCGAGCCAAATAACAATACAAAGTTGCAAATAAAGTAATTCCGCGGAGTGCAAAACAAATTGAGGGGAATTTAAACTCATAGTTTTAGTTTTTAGCGGGTGTTTGTTAGGTTGATTTGTTTGTATACCAGCTCGGCTTACTTCGAAACATTGTTGGTTTTAGGATAGAACGCTTTGACATTGCACAAAAGAGGAAAATTTTAAACTAGCAACATAGACTTTAGCTTTTTGCAACGGTGTCTGCACTTGACATCTTTATTGGGGAATGTATTTTTTAGTTCCAAAGTCGACCTGAGATCTAAACCGACATAGGTTAAATTATAATCGTGTAGTTTTTCGTCTTATTTCCAATTAACTGACAAGATCACATTTTAGATATAAGTGCTATTTATGTTCTACCTAATTATGAGATATATATTGTTTACTCACTCATAAAACACAAAAAACATGTTAATTAAATAAGATAAGGTTTTCTAAATTCATGAATATATAAATTACTATAAAGGTTGTTAAAAAAAATTGTCACAAGTGGAAGTCTAGACATAATAATAGACACATTATTGTACAAAAACATTAAAAGTTACCAACAAGACACAGTTATGTACAATCAGGTGGCCTTATCGCCAAAAGCGATCAATTAAGCAAAGAAAATTAAGTTGTAATACAGTGGGGTAACGTAGATAGATAGATAATCTATTGCACACCATACAAGTAAATTACACATGTTTTTTACAGACGTACAATTTAGGCGGTCTTATAGCTAATAGCGATCTCTTTCAGACAACCTTCAGGTAGAGGACAACCATTAGAGAAAGGTAGGAGGAAGGTGGTGCAGACTCGAGAGTTCTTATAATTCTTAAATTTACCTGCTAACGTAAATAGTGCAAGAAAAAAGAGTGCGTAAGACAAAGAAACAAATAAAAATAAATAAATACATAAAAAATGTTGTTTTTTAAAATAATAATAGATCCTCTTCAAAGAACCATATTAACAAGAACCCGACAAACAACCTTCGGGCAGTTGCCCACCAGACACAACACCCGTCTGGTCGGAGGATCCTCCCTTTTCAATGGTGGATTGAGGACCTTAACACCCTGTTCTACACACCCACCCCCAAACTGGTGACCCCGAGCATGAACGTCAGCGCAGCCTTCCTTCACTTCCTCAAGCTTTCGAGCAGCGAGTCCTACAACCAGCCAGAATTCACGGCTACTACGGGTATCCTGACCACCAGCATGCAGCGGACGCGCATTCCTGGTCATCACCCACAGCCTTTTCAACTTGGCACAGCACACTGCACTTCGGCCGGGCAACAAGCAGAGACGCACTTCTCTCCTGGTCGACGCAGCAGCCAGCCACTACGCAGCACTGCACCACTCCGACTCACTGGAGCATTTGCAGCATCACCCCGACTCACTGGGGCATCACCGCAGACAGTTCCGACTCACCGTGAACTATGCGGCATCTGGTTCCGACTCACTGGAACGTTCCACTGGCCCGGCAAGCAACACAACATGTATGGACGACTCAACCAGCTATCGACCTCCGGTCTCGGAGGGGAGTGATGTAGCGACATCTATCTCGCCACATACGAACTAATCTGACGTATCCTACATCGCGATATTAAAGTTATCGGAGCGATTGAACCATATAAACAAGAACCCGACAAACAACCGTCGGGCAGTTGCCCACCAGACACAACACCCGTCTGGTCGGAGGATCCTCCCTTTTCAATGGTGGATTGAGGACCTTAACACCCTGTTCCTCTCTCATCCCCAAAATTTCCTATCCTTTTCTTAGGGATTAATAATTTCCTCTTATTATTCTCATTGTATTTACAGAACTAACTTAAAACTTCTTTTCCGTGTCACATGCTCAGTAGTATGATTAGTTTGAAAGCTGACATTAAGTAACCGCATTTACTGCAAACTTCATCTAGCCTCATGTGTTCCACTTCCCTTATATAGGTCTGTGCTTGATCTAAATCTTAATTTGACCTAAGCAAACTATACCCATCCTGCTTGCTCATTAGAATATACATGTTGTGCGAGCAAGATAGAAATGCTATTTAGGCTTCGGAAAGGCTGCGAGTTTGGAACTATGCCAATCAACTATTTTCATTGTAGTTTTAATACGACACCATACTTCGTGGAAGTGTTTTTCTTTTGAAGATAAAAAAGTGTATTGATTATATAACAAACGTTACACATACAACTTGCCTTATTGTCAAAAGGTGACGTTCGAATTGGTAAGTCTGTCTGAGTTGTACAGCAATTTGCATACAAAAGCAAATTTATTCTGAAACGTATGTAACTATGTGTAATTAACAACACGTACAAAAAAATGCTAAGTACTTCTTACTGAGTTAAATTTAATGTTATTCATATAAATACGATTTTAGTAGATATTTAATTAAATTTCGAAAGACAAGGGTTTAAAGGTATTGTTATTACTTGTATTATTGTCTATAGAATAGAATCGATATTACAGACTTGACAACGTTGTGTAAATAAAGCCTTTAAACAAACAAGTCAGCTCATTAAGTGAAAAGTCAAAGTCAAGTATAATATCTTACCTAAGTTTTTGTTTTTGCAAATATATGCTGTTTATATCTACCGACCGCGCCAGTCTTATATAGTGGTTCGCAATTCGCAAGGAGCAATTGCGGGATCCGAACCCGTAACCACCTGACGGATGACTTAATATATTTTTGTAATAAGTACTAGCATTTGTGCTTAAGTCATTAGTGTTCAGGTCAGGTTCATCAGTTATCTAGTCGCCATAACTAGCTTTGCAAAGTTTGGAGCAAGATAAATTAGTGTAATTGTTAAAATATTTATCTAAGATGATATTAAAATTCTTCATCACTGCAACAACGAAAGACTTGAAAGACGGTTAACTAATCTCCTCGATTGCTCAGTTGAAACAGAATTCGCCCGGTTAGCAAAGTGTGCTCACGAAGTGAGTTCGATTTCAACCTTATCCGATTCGATTTTATTTTCAAGTGTATCAAATATTATTTCAGACACAAAATCTCTTGGTACTTGATCTTACTTAGCAGTGACTTACCTGACACAATGAGACGTACTTACTTAACAATATAAACTAGGCATTCAAAAAGGGTGCCATGTCCAAATTGGCAGATTCCCGATTAGGTCCTTTGAGACGACCGGTTTCCTCCATTGAATCTTTAATACCATCCCTTTCTGAATCCAAATAAATCTAGTAAATAGTCCCATTGCAACTAGAGGAGTAAAAAGAGGCTCACATTAATTTACATTAATAGTCCAATGTTCGGGTGTACAAGCAAAAACCACTAATTATATTCAACAAGCAATTTATGCATTCATGTTTTATGTAGTATGGAGATAGCTAATTATACCGAGAACATTATTTTACGTCAAACCTCCATTAAAGTTGTATAGTATTCGGATTTTTTGAGGGTGATCTCAGTTCGGAATTAGATTTTTTCCTAAAAACCTGATGACCCTGGCAACGTTGAACGCATCATTGAGATTTCTTGGTGTGCAACCTAAATTAATTCAAGTAAATAATTTACTGAAAAAGAAACATAATGCAGCATTTAAACTCATGAAATTACTTGTACAAAAATTCCTTTTCCCTCCTTTACTCACCGGAACGCTAAAATGCTGGACACTTCTACAGATTCTCTAGGACCCTCCAGTTAATCTCGGCTCTGGCAAACGCCTATGCAAGTCCGAAGCACCATGCAAATAGGAGCTTAAAGTTTCAGAGCATTCCGACAGCTATTAAACTTTTTTCTTTTTGTGCTCATTAGCAAAGTAATGTTCCAAAAACAAAAGACTGTGGAATAGAGCTCACATGAGTGTAATAGGTAGGTAGGTGTAGGGCATGCATAGGTATCTTTAATTATTTCAACCTATAGACTAGAAAAAAATCTTTTTTTTTTTCGTTTATGTCATTTATATCAGACATTTTCAAATAGGATTTCAGTGGTTTGTTTTTTCGTACTGTAATTTTTTGGTCTCTAAAAACGTTTGAATGTAAATGTCTTTTTATGTGTCAAAGTCAAGTGAAGGTTGTATGTCAAGCACCGATAAACGATTATGTTTTTGCGGCACCATGTATTAAAGCGGTAATTGACTCTGACACGAGCGCAAAAATGTAACAATTACACTACACTTGCGTTTTCACATGCAATGCTGTCAATTGTTACACTTTGTTATTTTATTTAATGAAAAAAGAGTGGCAATATGCATGTGCAACATCATCATCGTTGCGTATGGCATCGCTGGACGTCGATATCCAGCTTTTTCAGCCAGCTAGCAGCGAAAGATGTGTATTTATGGACTTCAGACATTCAACCGGGAAAACGGCAAAGGTATTTGTTTACCACATAGAAAAAGGGTCTGGTCAGGTGCTCGGCAGTCGCACTGTATGTATGTGCAACAAAAAGCAATTTTGCCTGATAAACCTTTGGGACTTAACATCTTAAACACTGAAATATTATTCACCACCATCGAAACTAAGACGCACGTATTAATAGGAGCCGATTTCTGAGATGCACCTTCCGAGCCGACAGTCGACAATGACAGTCTGATGGTGCTTGCTCTATAATATATGCATGGATTGTTAGCAACAAACGTCCGAGCTAGAGTTGTAAAGTGTCCGTCACGTAATAAATGTCTGACCAATATGACCGAGCAAATTGGACATTTTCTCAATGTGACCGGACATTTTGGACATTTATTGTCACTAACGTCACAATCAATTCTATTGACAAACTATGAAAAAAAATTTGGTCACAAATAAGTACATTATTATAAGAAAGACAGGCTTTAGTAGTGATAATCTATAACGAAATGAAATTTCTAAAATTAATTTATCTTTCTGCACGAACAAGCTATAAAAGCGTCGTACCGTTACGCGCGAGTTTTTTTTTTAGTTCAATCCAGATCGAATTACATCTCTTATTGTATGTTTTTACTGTCAAATACTTAACATTTAAGACTTACTTTAAAGGAAATCTTTTTTTTATTTAGTCTAAAAAAAAATATGTGACCATCGTGACAATAAATGTCCAATGTGACCGAGCATTTATCATAAATGACGGACGCTTATAGCATATGACCGTCAATTTACAACTTTAGTCCGATCCAATCCAATAGTCTGATAGTGCGTCCTAGTCAGATATTCCAAGTCGATATTGTGTTCCTAGTGGTAACATATCGTCTTTTTAGATACGTCAATGGTCATAGATACAAATGTGCATCTCATTGTTACTCAAACAAATGCGAGTGATGATCGTTGCACAATTGCAACACCACGTTTAAATTCGGTCGTTATTCAAACAACTTTTAAAAATAGGAGAGTACTTCAGTTTGGCTTTGTGTATCTATGAGATCAATATATTTTCTAGTGGTATTGTTAAAATAGTGCAACTCAAATAATAACTCGTACCGCTAACGCAGCAAAAACGCGAATAACGACCGCAGCAACTTGTTTTTGCAACCAGACTTCCCCCAGTTTAATAACCTACAATTTTTCGCTGGGCTCGGTCGGAAAGTGGGTCGCCTGCAGCGGGCGGGTGCATTGAGGCACATTAATCAACTCTGTGCAGCTCAATGGCGGACTGGCCTCCTCTTCGGTAGGGGGCGCCACTCCATTTGACAAATAAAACCTACTTTGAGAAGCTATGACTCTTTACTTTTATCTAGAAATATTTTACCATCAAAGCGTAGCACAAAATCATGGAATCAAGCACTTTTTGTTACTATCCCGCGTTTATCAGTTAATCTGGTGTGCCAAAGGGCTCGCATCTGGGTCCTCTGCTATTTGTTTTATTTATCAACAATATCTAGTTATGAAAATACATTAATAGCAATAAAAATATCTTGTTAATACAAGATTTAAACCATCATGATATGACTAAAGATAAGCCAACCAATTTATAATATATGGCACCATTATGGAGACATGTATTTGATAACATATCAAATTGTAAAATCCATAAATAAACCTTGGTAATAAAGTTATTCCAGGATAAAATGAGTTTATTAATAAGACCGATGAAGTCAGATCTAATATTCAAATAATTTCACTTCAAGAAGATTATGACTTACAAATAACAAAATCTTGAGATTTGTTAACAGTATAATAATCAAACCATATTGATGCAAGCCTCAATAGAAAACAACGTCAATGTTGACTACCTGACTGTGCTCGCTGTCGTATAGGCAAGTTGACTTTATGTAGGTAAATCAACACGACGACTATACGATATTGTGATCTAAGACTGGTCACATCAAGTTATGTCACATTAACTTGCAAAATAAAACAGCCTTAAAACGTTGAATATCTAACAATGGTGCGAATTATTTCCGAACACATGTTCAATTATACAGAATCACAGACAACGGCAATGAGCTCAATGAAGAACAGTGTCATTATTAATTAGTAATTAATTAGGAACACAATGAAACATTCGTTTTTATTTTAACTGGCTTTGAAAAACGCTTTTCAATTGGACGCGTATGTTTTATGTCTTTTATGTTTGGCTTCGCGAAACTTTTATTGGGACTTCCAATTTTGATGACTCTTTTGTTGTTGGATTGGGCATAATATTGAAGTTGGTACCATTTCAATTTCATAGGTACAGTTTGTGAAAGAAAGATCGATTTCTCCTGATACATTGCCAACATTTAAATCATACTAAATGAATTGAATGAAATAGTGTTTTTTTAAACCTGCTTCAGCAAAAAGTCGGGCGTAATACAAAACACACCAACGATAATTTAGTCCATTGTTCTTTGATTATCATTTATCATACTTTAATTATGTAACTCTTAATCAGTCAGTTTTTTTCTTTATCCTTTTTTTCTTATATTTTATATCCTGGCTACTGTTAAAACACATCTATCGAAAACATAGACTAGTCTATTCTAAAAATAGCTCTTAACTATGGTATACATGATAGTTTTAACCTAAAAAAATCCGGAAACACCAGTTCGAAACAATCAAATCGGCTATAAAGACAGTGTTAACTATCCCACAGACTATTCACCGTTACGAAGTTTAACGTCAAAGTGTAAACCTGACTTAATCCCCGTAGGTTTCACAAGGCTACATGTAGGCACAGCTCAAATAGATCAGCCATTTACCTATAGGGCATCACAAAAGGTAGAACTCACATCTTTTATCCTTTTTATCTTATATAGCTAGCTATATATAATATATAGATCCTGCAAACAATTGTAACTAATTTCTAACTTTCTATTCGTATGTTCTTTCATGCAATAAAACGAAGAATATTTTGTACAAGTTAATACTATCTATACCTTCATTCACGGACGGACGTAAGTTTCCTAACTCCATCATTAGATCAGTTTGATAGTGTCAAATTATTGTATTGTCATTCGAATGTAATATTTACACAGTTTTAAATCGATACGTCCAGTTAGAAGTAGGTTAAAAACTACTTCCAAGATTTGATAATATTGTTAGTCACAACAAGTAGAGTTGTAAATTGACGGTCATATGCTATAAGCGTCCGTCATTTATGATAAATGCTCGGTCACATTAGACATTTATTGTCACGATGGTCACATATTTTTTTAGGATAAATTATAAAAAATGGAAGAATTCCTCTAAAGTAAGTCTTAAATGTTAAGTATTTGACAATAAAAACATACGATGAAACATGTCATTGGATCTGGATTGAACTCAAAAAAAAAACTCGTGCGTAACGATACAACGCTTTTTAGCTTGTTCGTGCAGAAAGATAAATTAATTTTAGAAATTTCATTTTGTTATAGATTATCACTACTAAAGCCTGTCTTTCTTGTAATAATGCACTTATTTGTGACCAAATTTTTTTTAAATAGTTTTTCAATAGAATTGATTGTGACGTTAGTGACAATAAATGTCCAAAATGTCCGGTCACATTGAGAAAATGTCCAATTTGCTCGGTCATATTGGTCAGACATTTATAACGTGACGGACACTATACAACTCTAGTCACAAGTGAAGTGTAATATAAGTGTGTTAAAAAACTCAACATTACCTGTGTAGTTGTTCGAAATGCGTTTACTTTTGTGATCAGTCTGCACCGTTGGCCCCGCTCCAATACTGCACGGGGCTTACGTACTAATTGGTGAGCTTTATCTCAGAAATTAAACGTGCAGTAAAATTTTATATCGCCGTTTATTACTGTGTTCGGTCGAGCGACAGCCTTTCAATGAACCGGAGTGTTATTGGACAATCAGTTACGTTAACAGCTTTCGACTGTTAATTGTAATGTGTGATATCTGTTTATTGGATATGGTGTCACATTACTACAATACTGTAGCTTACATTTGGGTTATGCTGTTCAGTAATCGTGGCTAACTTCAAATTGAATTCTTAAGGCTTAAGCCAAAAATGCACTGCTTACTGCATTGGTGGCAGTAGGGAGGCAGTGGCACAAGGCTCGAGTGCATCTTACTCTTGCTCCATACAATGACCTGTTTCGCTTAACGTTGTGATTCGTCCTGAACGCAACGAGTCCCGGGTTCGATTTCCAGCTAGGGTAAATTATGAGAATGGTTTTTTCGTAATTGGCTCTAGTCTGGGTGTGACGGGACACGCTCCTGGCAAAATTTACTGTCTGGTATCGCGTAACGCAAGGACGTTAATTATTTCCCAAACTTTCTAAAAGTAATAATTTTCTCTTACCACATCACATCTACAAATACTAATTAGTGGTTTGTTATTCAAGCAATAACAATTATTTTCACAGCGAAAATGTATAAGCAACTACGAAAAACATTTGGACGGTATGTAATTAAAATTGTAGGTAGTTCTCTGGAGCCTTGCCACAGCTCAGAGATGACAGTAAGTACATCACCAAACTGTAAACTTAAATGCGTTACTTACAGAACAGAATGTGTATTCTTCATCTGTACACAATCTGTGTACAATGCGTTGTCTACAAATTAGCGACTGCCTTACGAAGGTAGACAGTAGTAACTGAGTTTGGTGCGCGCCGTTTCCATTCATCACCAGCCGATATATAGCCGACCAAAACGGTGGTAGGGCAAAGCTATATTCTTGGAACGTGTATAAATGCCCGAAAGCTATATACTAAAGAAATTAATATTATGACTATTAAGCGGGTATTTAAACGATTACATTACGATTACGAAACGATTACAAATTAAAAGAAAACTTCAACGTCAAGAACGCTCTTAAGTTAATCGTGTGACGCAACAATTGATTATCTACAAGAAAGTAAGAGAAAATCATAATATTAAAATTTAAAAGTAATCTATTATTTGAATTATAATAATTATACTGTTCTAGTAACAAACATTTTTTTCTATTTGTCATTAGGCCGAAATGTAATATTTTAATGTACGTAATTCAAAGTGAGCTGGCTGTACCTTTTGTGCAACGGTTTCAGCAATGTTTCTGGAAATGTCGAGTCCGCTGTAATAAGAAGGATAGAAATGAGAATTCAGTTGAAACTGTAAACGATGGGCTTGTTTGTTGTTTGAGTTAAAACTTTCAGCTTCATTGTTTTTGGGAATCCAGAGAGTATGTGGGCGAGCAATTTGCTTTCGACTGGACGAAGCAGATACAACGAGTGGGTATTGTAGAAAAGGGTTAAAATAAATCTCAGTAGGTTTTACGCTGTTACTACTCTTTTTTAGAAAGTTAACTTGAAACAGAAACAATTTTTTTTAATTTAAGTTGATAACACTTGCTGTTTTATTTGCTATCCAACAAAATACACAGGGTGTATGAAACAATAGGACACTCTTGAGCAACGTGAACAGGTGCTAATATACAACAACTTTTACAATACGTACAATCGAAATCAACAACATCACATACATGGCTTACCATAAGATCTCTAATGAATTCTGTAACACAAATGCTTGGCTACATAAAGCCAAGCACTTGTGTTAAAGAAATCAGAAACGACGACGGCACTTCAACACCTAAACCTGAGACAATATAGAAAGTTATTTTTCTTAATTGACCGACCGGGAATCGAACCCTTGACCTCAGAGATAGCGACACCAAGACCGGCATGATCGTCTTTCAGCTACGGAGGTCCTTAACTAAAATAATCAAATCTTGAAAGTCTTCTTTACTCTTTTTCTTTATCCTTTTTTCTTTCAACGGTATGACCGATCGAGGTGATCGGGTGCCGGAACCCTGAATGTGGATTAGTGGAACTGTTTTATTGAAGCCATTGCTTCAAGCAAAAGTTCGAGTTTCGTGACGTCACTCAACCCTTTTGGTTTTGTACTGTCAGCATCAAAAGTCGATGACCACATTCGGATTCTCTGAATTGATACAAGCGCCAAAATTAGTTGATTATCATAGGTATAAGGCCAACAATTATGGCGCGTGTCATATTGAGCGATTTAGTTAGGGAAATCTAAATGTGGTCAACAATTTTTGACGCTGACGGTACGTACAATCTACCTATATTTTGTTTACTCGATATAGTCTTGTGAGTTGCGGAACATGATGAAACGTTACCACGTGTGCGCCTGCGCAACACTTGAAGATAACAAATTCGTGTTCTAAACAAGGCAGCTGATGGACTAATACAAAAAGAAACAACACTATATCCATCAACAACTATTGGGTTAAGTGTGTTAAACAACATTGCCCTTTAGCAGGTATCTTTATTACCTATTTAAATTGCAAAAGCGATATTAATAAAAATAGATAAAATTAACTGTTTTATATCTTACACGGCTTTCTATATACAAGCTGTGTCATTGCACAGCACTCATAATAATTATGATACTCAAACCTAATTAACGATACGATGCGAGGTACGCAATTTATATCTTTGTTTGCGTCATAGATCTATAATAAATCTGGACTTAAAGTCAAAAAATCATTATCATAATTGCTGTTACACAAACACAAAAGTAATATTACTTTTGTGTTTTTTTTTTCCATTTCGCTACCTAACCGTAAAAAGTTTTGGTAAAATATTTTCTATTATGCTGCTATTATCTTACTAAATCATGCTCCAGTTTTACAAGAAAATAGTACAAGAAAAGTGAACGCAAACTACGGAACAGATCCATCATTTACCTCCCAGTGAGCATTAGAACCGCTCTTGAAACTGCATCCTAACGATCTCAAACATTACAATATGCAGAACTACTAACTCAGCATCACAGCGTAGGTAGGAACAATAGGTCTACTTACTAAAGGTAAGCTAACCTTATAATTGTTTTTTTTTATAATCCACTTAAAAACTCAGTAAATTTTGAATCAATGTGACGTTTATCTATCAATTACGTCGGTTACCCCTTAAAGATCTCGAAATTGTCATGCAAAATGCCAATCAGATGAAATCACACCTGCTAGCTCTATTTCCTTTTGGAATTAAAGCATAATGAATATTCAAAGCCAGAAGAATTTAGGAGAATAGTTTAAGGAATCCTGTGGTGGAAAGCTGATAGCCACAATCATGCGGATTCACTTAGTGTAGGGAGCTTCCCAGAGACTTCGGGAGTCCCACATAACCTCCGTAATTGGCATCAGTGGGGGTGTTAAAAACTAGTGGTCTTCCTGTACCATCCTGCTTTATGACAGTATTGAAGCTCGGCTATTCCCAACTTCAGAGCTACAGTAACGAAGCCCTATTTCCGCCTACACAGCTAAATGGAGTCGAATTTCGGATTTCTGTTTATGCTGGTTTCGAAGCTGAGATTCTCATGCTTATCTCACTTTGTAAGCTGCCATAACTTTTGCTAAACGTAGTATAGCAAAGCTACGGCAGCTAACAGAGGAACGACAAAACGTGTAAGCCGTTCTACAGACAATCGACTATGCTATCTCCGTTGTAGTATGGGTGTGCTTTGCAAACAGACGACTTGAACATTAGTTTGGGATCTCATTGACACGTTCAACTCTCGCTGATTTAATATTTAGTAACCTTAAGAAAAAAAGTGATTACTTTTAAAGGAACGCCACAGGTATGGTGTCTCTGATTTAAAAAATACAAAACATAGACCACGGTTTCGTGCTACAGGAATTAGTCGCCTTTTAGACGGGCAGCAGCAGCGTTTACTTACGAAATCTTATAAAAAACTGCGCTTATCAACTCGCCTGCCAAGCGTGGCGAGTATTGGCAATCCCCTCCCAGTGATAGGTAATTGAGGGAGGCATAGGTCTCCCTCATTTCAGCCATAGGACGTCTACTGCTGAACCTATGTTCATGAACCCATGGCTTAAATGATGATGATGATGAGACAACGGTCTAGGTTTAAAAACCTGTATCAGATTTTGCGCAGTGTAGAAACAGAAGCTTATGTCCACAGCAGAACATTATTTCGCATTTGACTGACACAAATTCACAATGGATATTATTATCGGATAGTGGTAAGCAGGTCAACTTTAAGGAAAACAGTTCGCTATAATTTCACCAGGAAAAACAGGTTAGCAGGATATTGTACAAAGCAAAGGAGATTGCTTTCATCTGACATTTCGAAACTATAATTTTGCAATAGTATAACTTTGCGGATCGCTAACTCAACAAATTGATGTCTTTCTCGAACTTTCTCTGAGGTCCGTCGTGTCTTCCGGCTAGGGTTATCGCAACACTTTGTATAAATTAAAAACAAAATATTAGTCTATTATTTAAGACTAAAAAATATTTATGCGTTGCGTTAAACAAACTTTTAGTCTAATATTTAAGACTAAAAATTATTTGTGCATTGCGTTATAATACCTGGTGCCTAATATTATCTTTTAAGTCAAATCTTTTTATGATATGTAAACCTTTTCACTAAAAACTTGACAAAGGTAAAGATTGACTTAGATCTTGTCTATACAGGAGTTGCAGTTGTGATAAGTGGCTAAATATAAACAGTTATTATTTCTACTGTGTGTCTTGATTTGTGAATATTCACTTATTATAGATTACTTGGCTGTTTCAGAAACTGTAGAGAAAGGGAAAAATAACCTCCCATCTATACGAATGGTTCGAAAAGGATTTATAATGCTATTATTTGTTGAGACAACCCTATTCGCAAGGTGGATGGCGTAATGCTAAATCATACAGCACGATTCCTCTTTGTAAGATCCGCCAAGAAATATTAATGAGTATATTTCTCTTCCAAAGAGAAAGAACGACTAATTTCTACTTAGATTTAGCTGTTATTATACTCGTAAAGATATTTTTGTTACGGTAGATTTATTGATTGTCCGTAGAAAATCAGTAAGTGTAAATAATTAGTGTTCAATGTCCGCAATTCACTCATTGAATGGACATAGGCTCATTTGTACTAGTTCTAGTAATTGTATCAAAAATCTGGACTAGTGCATATGGGTTGCGCCTTATGGTCCCGTACTAACTTAATTATTTATGTATGTAATTTATTAGTTATGCTCCACCTGCAGTATAGGGCACCCTCCGACAAGGTGGAGTGACGATATACGCAAGGCTGCTGGCAGTGGATGGAAAAGAATAGCCGAGGATCAAGCTCAGTGATGAGCATTGGCCTATCCAGCAGTGGACTGATGTAGGCTGATTATGATAATGTGTCATAACTATAAAATAACGGGTATTTCCCATATCTGTGTTGTAAGACCTTGCTTCTTTTCAATTCCCAATTACCTAGGAATACGTATACGATTCGTATCCTAATCCTTCAGACGTATCTTGTACTTTCATCACCATTCTAAATTTTCGTGGTTCGATTATGTCGACGGTAACATAAAAGATGAAAAATGTTTTTCAATTCATGGCTTCTACAAGAACAGCTAAAGTTTTGGCATAACACGTTTTGGGATTTTGTGTTTTGACAAAATAAAGTTATTTAAGACTCAAGTTTGCTGTAAACAACGCCGTTACTAGAGATGAAACTATTTTCTATCATAATGCCGATCTCACGGAGTTAAGTAGGCTAGTGTCGGGCCAGATATTATACTTTCCGTATCTTATTTGTCCTTTGCCTTGTTTCTAGACGGTTCACGCTTGACCATAAGTCTAGATGCGGGCAGTCTGGTTATTACAGTGTTTTCTATCAGACTTCCGTAACAGACACGGAAACTAGACCTTTTGGACGATTTTGCTAAAAATCACGGTGTTTTCTCTCACCGCCGAGCAAGAAATATAAATCATCACACGGATGTGAGAAGATTAATATCCCTAAGCTATCAGGAATCCCTGAGCTGCAGGGATGACCTTAGATTTTATATGGGACTCCTTGACGAGTGGTGCTATTGGCTTGGTGGGCAGTCTGAAGATTGGTGCTCGTATAAGCAACACACATACAAAACTAAGTTAATTTGAAAGTCAATAATTATAAAATTCTTAGAAATAACCACTACTAACTGTCCCACTAACTTAAACCTTAGCGGATAAGTTTAAAATCAAAATTACTTATATAGGTGTGCTACCTACTCGTTCATACAGGCGTGGTCAGTGTGATCGATGCGCATGAGTGCGAGTGATCACTGTCAAGGAACGCGCACGCGCCGTGGACTTACTGGTACAGTTAATTGCAGATGTGTTTTTCTATTTGTAATTTTTTTGTTTTAATGTATCAATACCTAGTTAATTAGCTGCAAGTCCGGCATCTTGTTAGTTCGCAAAATCGAATCTATTAGAACTCAGGACCAGAGTTGCGTAAAATCATAATGTATTAAGAGTAAAGCGTGTCGGTATCGGCGACCTCATGATTTTTTTGTTTCATTTACAGCTTTTTAGATACATTGAAATATATCTTATACTGCAATGCAATAATGATTAATAGGCTTTCAGTAGAGTGCAACCTGCGCAATTTTTGCTCCGAAAAAGAAAATCATCCTATTTTAGTAATTACGTGCAATGTGCAGTAATGTTTGTTAGTTGCGTCTTCACAACATAGTATAAGGGCATGTAGCTTAGTCTAAACATTTGTTATAGCCAATTTCCCAACATTTCCACCCGATTTTTTTTTAAAACCGTCTATACTTACCCAACAAATAAATTGACACATAAAACGGGGTTGTTCTCTCAAAGTGGTCCACGCCATTAGCTTTGGAACTGCAACGATTTTTCCAACTGTAGTTTTGGTGTTATGCCAGCGTTTGGAATTTTGGCGCAATGTGCAACCCAATGCAGTTTACATTGTAACTGTACTAAAGTGGCCTGATTTAGTGCACAGGACTTGTTCACGTCAGCCACAAGATAAAGGATGCAATAAAATACCTTATTCACTCCGAGTTTTACATCATACACCTATAATTTTGTATTTTCGTTTACGGTTACCGCTCAGCCCTCAAATTTCTTGATTTCACACACAATCACTGCAGTAGTCACAAACAGTTCTTTCCGACTACTTGGAGGTCTGTCCACCTTGTGGGTGGGTGGACGTTCTACGTCGTGACGCGCTACGTTTATCATAATGCAAGACTTAAATACCTATTTCTTTTTTTGCTCAAAATAAAATATATCAGGCGCCTCGTCCACAAATGCACTTTGGTGAACTCTAAAAGGAATCAAAGATGCCTTTGACATTTTTAAATTATCTTAGCCATATATTTATAAATGTATTCCCTTTACGTATTTCAAATAGAAAGCCTATTTTGTTATTTTAGTTTTCTTTGTTTGTCTTTTGTATTCGTAATAGCACTTTTCTACCCCACTGTAGTAAGTTACAGTAATTTTTCAACGCTCTGCCGAGCTCCTTGAATTAAACCCAAGTATTATCATATTAGCAACAGGTACTGTTAAGTGTTGTGATTGCCCATCGTTGGCATTTTGTTGTCGACTGTACTTTCTTTCAGAATGGCAATAATTTCGGCTTTATTCCACTAGAAATAAAGTTTAATGTAAAGTAAAATTTGATCTAAAGTTACACACTGTATTTTTTCCCATTCATAAAAATTTACCTCTCGACTTAACAATGCTGTTTGTGTTTTGGAATGCTAAGAAAGTTGTTTTTTTTATTGTTATTTCTATAATAACAATTACGTATAGGCTATGTAAGCCATTGTAAATACATAATCTTTTAAAACTGTCTTTCTATTACTTTTATAGGTATTCACATCCGGTTCTTAAATTTTTGGTAAAAGTTTTAGGCATTTTTACACACATAGGTTTTGTTGATTATTGAACTTCACCATGCGATAGAAATAAAACGAATTACATTTCTGGATGCCGTATGATTCTTAGTTATGTTCGTGTTACATCACAGAACATCATCAATCAAACATTTGACCTAATGGTACATTTTCTGACTCAGATGCATAGTTATTATAACCTCATTAGAAATCGTTCAGCCGTTTCCAAGTTATTTTCAAACTGGCACACGTATTAAGCAACTATGAAAAGGGTTAAATCATAAGCTTCTTTCACGATACACTAGAGTACAGTGTCCCATATTCGGAACTGTATAAACATTTGATTTAGATAGCAGAGGTATTTTATATCGCAACTAGTGATGTCACATGTAAAAGGTAACCGAAATTAATATCGAGGTCGATTTTACAAAAGTTTATACCTAATGGAAATTATGAATTTTCTCTCATTGCCTTTTAAATATTATCACGAGCTTGGTCCCTGTTTTATATGCTTAAAAGATTAACAGGTAACCGAAGTTTTAGTTTTCAAAAATCAAGCATGAAGCAATATAAGGTATAGTATAAGAATAATATTATTTGAATAAATAAATAAATAATAAATTGTTTCCACAATCACACCAATTAGCTAGCCCCAAACTAAGCAAAGCTTGTACTATGGCAACTAGATAACGGATACAAATTTATTGACCGATACAAGAGTACCCCATCCATTGTTACAATTGACGAATGTATGTAGTCGCATCACTACAGAACGGCTGCACCTATTTGGCTCATTATTATTATTTTTCGTTGTGTTCGAGATTGTTAGAACAAGGTTTGTGTAGAAAGAAAAACTGAAAAAAAATCTTAAATAAAATTCAAGAAAAAAATTACGTCCTTTTTCTATGAGATTTTTGCTACTATAGGCGCAAATGTTGTTTTACATTGTCAAAGGATAAGACAACATTTGTCGGGGCAGCTAGTAATTGAAAACAAAAAAGATAAAAATTAACCAAAATAATGCTAATTTCATAAGATTACATCCAATGGCAAAATCCGAAAGATTATGTGTTATATCCGTAATTGATCGCAACACTAGAAAAGGTTGCGTGGGGACTGTAGATAAGGGAAAAACATTTAGGACAACTGACATCTCCTTTCACAAACTATTTAGGAAAACATTGGAAATAGTAATTTTATTCATTAATGTTATCAAAGTAAACGTAGATTATAAGATAGGTAGTCTGAAAATAAATTAAAAAGTCTATTATAGATAATGCCGAGAAATTATTTTGTTTGTTATGTTGATATTTACACAGGGTGTGTTAAGATTAATTTGCATTTGGATGTTATATGTCATGTCAACATAATTATGATTACAAGATCTAACTTTTATCTGAACGTGTTATATTTGTTCTATCTAGTGAATACTGTAAATAAAAATCTTTAAAATATGTCATAATCATGACGTACATTATAGTGTAATCGCGGTATTAAGATTACCTTGACATTGTAAAGCATATCTAAAACCACTAATCTATCAGTATCTAAAAATAAAATAGTAGTTGTATTATATCTAATTGTATCCGGTTTTACTCGTACACCAATTAAATTAAAGACTACTATTCCTTTCTTCGCTGAAGGCAAAGACTGTTTTCATTATTGTTCACGAAATAAGCTGAATAGATCTGATATCTTGTAACTATTTCTTGATCAACAACTGAATGTATGTTTAATAATAATAACTTATGTCATAAACCCCAAAATAATAATAATAAATAAATAAATATTGGAAAACATCACATACATTGCTCTGATCCTATGATAAGTAGCTTAAGCACTTGTCTTACAGAAATCAAAAACAACGACGGTACCACAACACCCAGACCCGAGACAATATAGAAAAGTTATTTTACTACATTGACCGACCAGGAATCGAACCCGGAACCTCAGAGATAGCGACACCAAGTCCGGTATGCTCGGCTCTCGGCTACGGAGGTCGTCAATCAATAATAAATTGCTCAATAATATTTCAAACGTATGGCTTCGTCCTGCTGGCTCAGCGATCACGCTTTATTGCGCGATTATAATACTAATTTATTCAGTATATAGGCCCACGTCACGTAACGCGTGTCCCAAAATATAGCTTTGCTCTAGAAGAACCGGTTAATTACCTAATACCCTAAATTCTCGGAAAGAAAGAAGCTAATCCATCAATTACATTAGTTCATTGAATACGCTTCAATAGATATATTAAATAGACCTTTTGACTCATTTTTTTACAACTGTTCCAATTTTTGTAATGCTAGGTGTTAGTGATAGTTTTATATAACAACAGTATAGTATAATATCCAGGTATGTACAATGATCAATCATCTAATATCAAAACTTTGTATTATAGCTTTTACTGGATATCCAACGTCACAGGTGGTACAAGCGACGGCTGTTCAAACTGGTTAAAACTTTACAGTATGACGCGTTCAAAGCCTTTGTTACACCTGCTTCAGCATGCATATTGTTTGCATATTGCTACAGGGTTGCCATAAGATAAAATCCGAAAACTGGATTAATGCTTAATCGATAGTTTCATATCATTAATCATGGAGCCTGTTTAATGAAAGATTTTTTTACATATTACGAAATTAGAACTTTATCACCTAGTAGTTTACACTTAAGGAATTTATTCTAAGCGCAACACACACAGAAGGCGTGTACTGAACAGGTCAGTACGAGTACGGCATTATCACTGAGTGGGACACAGCAACACAGTTTTTATGTATTTGTTTATTTGTATAACTTACTTACCTTGTGTCACCACGGTCTAAATGGGCGTTTACTACCTGATGCAGGTATAATAATAGTAAGTATGTCACCACAAATTGTTGTCAACAAAATTGTTTGTCAACGATTTTATTTTTATTTTGATGTATTATCATATAAGTGCATTTAGCCTAGACAACAACAACAACTTACACATTAATGATAACTTATGTAAAGTCTTATGCTGAGTCTGACGACGCCAGGGAAGTTTTTTGCACACAGCAAGTGCTTATGAAATAATTCATGTATTTTTGACTGTAACACACGAGATGGACACTATAAACTCTTGTAATTTGTTTTATAACAAATGTTTTAAAAGTCCTGAAACTCTTTGATTAACCAGAATACTGTGCAACCCTACCCCTAACCATATAGCTACCGTGGGATGGTAATTTACGATGCACACGCTTAGTTTTTTATAGGCTAGTTTCCTAGGTCAAAAAATGATTATGCTATTTAGTCTGTCAGTTAGATTATCAAAAAATGTTGGACCCATATTTTGTCTTTTGTCAATCAAACAAAAAAATAAAGAAGATAAAGCGAATCAAAGTGAGCACGTGACGTCACATCTTGCTCAAAAGTGTCGCAAGGCGTGACGTTACGCGGAACTTTAACGGACTATATCTTCATCATTTTTTTGTTTGATTGAGAAAAGAAAAAATACGTGTCCAATATTTTCTGTTAATCCAACTGACGGACTAATTAGATTTTTTTAGGAAACTAGCCCATTGCTTATACATTTTAAGTAGGTAGTTACGTCATAACTTTGCTAATAGCAATTATCACTGCACTTTATCCTCTAATAAGTAAAGAGTAAAAATATAAGGATTCTTTAGTTTAAAGAACAAAGGAGAATAGAGAAGAATACATTGTTTCTTAGTATGCTGCGTTAAGGCATTATAGGTTAAAGACATCCGTCTTTATCACATGCGTCAATTCCATTAACATATAATTTACATTGGCGTAAGTATTTATCGATGTAAATTGATTGTGTAGTCTCGTCAACTGAGACAAGAAAACATTTTTTGTACCTTGAGCTGGTGTTACTATAATTAAAAGCGAAAACTTTACTATAACATGAGAATGCTGGTTGATACATTGACCTTATGATTTTATGAACATAATGTTGTTTTGTAAGTACTTCAAAGGCATTTCAGTGCTAAAGAACAAGCTCAATCAATCGTACGATTGTGCCGCTATAGCTTTAGAATTATGGATGTCTTAATAAGATCCTTAATTGACCATTTTGGCTGGCATCCGTATCATAGCCGTACTAAACTGATGCAAATTTTTAGGCGGGTTACCTATAATCTATGGGATAGACGTAGGGTTCCCAACCCTCCCGGATTGCCCGGGAGAGTCCGGTAATAATGGTTCAACTCCCGAGCTCCCGAAACGCAATATTTTTTCCCGTTTTTTCCTAAAAATTTAACTTCTATAACGTTTCTTGCGTATATTGCATCATGGAACAAGTACGGAGCAAGAAAAGAAACCAAATGAATATTTCTTTCGCCAAAGCTACAAGTACTAACAAACTTTTACTATTCATTCATTCATAACCGTCAAATATTGGACGCTAGATAGACGAGTTCTTAAATAGAGACCACGACTTGGACAAACGCAGCGCAATGCGCCCTCTGACAAGTTGAAGCGATGATGTACTCAAAGCTGCCAACAGCAGATGAAAAATAATAGCCATCGGTCTCAGTGGCGTGCATTAAAAGAGCTGCATATGTCCAGCAATGGACTGTACTACAAAAATGTATTGTTCATTCGGACGCGCGTATAAACCGAGTAAATTAAAATAACCGTTCACCTGTGTCAATCCTTTGAAAAACTATGAACATCTAAAAATTGTTGGGTAAAAAACCCGACTGTTTTCATAAATTACACTATAGTTTACAGAGATTTTTTTTGCACCCAACTGCACCATCTAAACATCCGTTTTCTTTGTCCACAGCTTCACCCAGAAAGTGGACGAGGAGGAGTCTGGCGGTGGCGTACCACTTCATCCACCCGACGGGTTCTACACGCACCAGCACTCGATCCACAGCCACCATGGCCACACCGCTGAGCCGGACCGGGGGTACATGGAGGGCAACCGATACGTCACTGCGGTCCACCGGCCTTTACCGGGTGAGTTTGTAACTCCTTCTCTGTCTTAATTAGCAAACTAAGCAGCCAACTTTACATGTCTCAAAAACTTCCAAGTCTTGACTCTATCTTTATGCATGCTAGCATAATTTCCAGTGAAAGGAGAATACTGCTGCAGATCTCTGAATGGTATTTATAATACAAGTTTTGTTTTAAATTTATGGCGTAAGGCCAAAACAAGAAAGTAAAGTAGAATTTGGCAGAGGGGAGTGGTGCGGGGTTAGGATTCCTCGACTGACCAATGACCAACCGTTTGTCCAAGTCGGCCCACCAGCATGGCAGTTGACTAACTTGTTGACCCATCAGCGTAGGTACTCTTGCACCCCCTTCTCGAAATGGTCAAGCTCGTCCGACCACAAATGAATGAAACGGCGTGGGTAGACCTCCCACTCCTGACAGCTGGTTAAGGCCGAAAGCCATTTTATTCACGAGAGAAACATGTAGAAGAGACCCACCCACGTTGAACCTAACACCTTGTGTACTCGTAATCTTTGTTATTGCTACCCATGTTAATGTCTTCCTCATTAACCTGTGTTTTTTCTAATTCCAGCACTAAACCACTCGAACTCGTCATGTTCATCGGCGTCAAACGCGTCGACGGGCGCGGGGCTGTGCGCGGGCGCACAGGAACCGCCTCCGCCGATGTACATCGCCGCGCCGCCGGAGGGGTTTGGCATGGCCGTACATACCAACAGGTTAGTGTATGATTAACATTAACATCAAGAATATGTCGTTAGTAATATATGCCGGATTCTTTATGGATACCCAATCCTATAAATATAATAATGTGACTATTTATTTTTGAATTTACAAGAATAGTAGCTAGTTTTTAATATCAAAGATATTATTTCTTTTGATATTTTTTAATGTCTCTAATGGTATTTGAACATACGAATTTTCGCTATTCGGGCGACGGCTCTTCCAACTGAGATACGGGGGACGACAATCATTATGTTGGCTTGAAGGTTCGAATCCCACCAGAGGCAGCATTTTAAATGAAATAATATCTTTAATTAATCATATATGCTATGAATAGTAAATAAGTAAGTGTACCCACTTACTTACCTACTCATTTCTAAATTAATGTAACTTGCACATTGTATTTTTTTTAAATCTAAGGGCTCCGTACAGTTTACCTACGATTTACAGCGGCCTCTTCTTTACTCGATTATGCTTTATTGAAACAAAATAATAACATGTTACAAATACATGGTAACGTTACCAACTACATTAGTCAGCATAATATGCATCGTGGCCAAAGATTTAACGAAACATTGCTTAATATAATCTTTAGAAATTACACAGTACAAGTAAGAGGCAAGCAAAAATAAATGAATTCGAAATACAATACAATACAATCATAGTTGGTAACACAAAAAAAAAGACTGTCAACATTAAATCTTTATGAAAGCAATAAAAATTTATAACTAGTTTTTTTTTCGTAAATTTAACTATTTATCTATTATTTTACTAACCTAATTAAATACGTTTTCTAAGTGTCATTAGTCAAAAGTAGACATGTTTTTTCAACTTGTACTATTTAAAAAAATTAAATACTTATTACAGAAAGTTGTAAGATATGTGTGAACGGGATAGCGCATATTTTATATTGTATGTATTGTTTGTAAATATTGTGTCTGTTTGTAATGTAAATTAATTTTCCTTTACTAATCGTACATAATTATTCTGCACTGTATAACACAAATGTACACTCACTGTATGTAAGATAAATGTAATAACTCTTTCATAGTATTATAATTTCTTAATTATATTCTCAAGAAGTTATCATTACATTTGTAGTACGGAATTTCTTAAAATAATGGGTATTTTAGGTAATTTGTTATTCAATTGTCAACTATGACAACTACGCTACAATTCTGCTTAATTTTAGTCAAATGTCTTTCTTACTATAGGAGGTCCAGGCACTGGACAAGAGTCATTGTGTCAAATGTTTTTTTTACTATGGGAAAAGCGCATGATTTGATGGTAGACGTCATAAGATTTTTAGTGCGTTGTACAATATTTTTATAGCTATCGCTTAGCGTCAAATAATGTAGAAACTTATATACGGGACCGCTGCATTAGGGATACTTTGCGAACATATTTTTTCTCATTAGTCTGTCATGTTTAATAGATTCATTAATATGTATCATAAAATTTGAAATATGGATTCCATTTAACTTAAGTATGTATTAAATGGTGACCCGAAAAATTGTGGTGTTATTACTACTAAATAAGGACACTATTGCTAATTCAATACACAAAACATAGTAAAGTAAGAAAAATAAACCAGTACTGTTGAAAACATTGTACGATGCATTGAAAGTATTAGAAAAGTTCGGAACCTACATAATTAAACGTCTCGGATAACTGTGCTAATTATAAATAGGGTGGTCAATTGGTTATAAGTAACTATTGTATAATATTTATGTATTTTTATTTGTTAATAGGCGCAATCAATAGTAAAAGTGCTACTGTTTGACTAGTTACCTGGGTCAAAAAAAGATTATTCCATTTAGTCCGTCAGTTAGATTATCAAAAAATATTGGACCCATATTTTGTCTTTTGTCAATCAAACAAAAAATGACGAAGATAAAGCGCATCAAAGTAAGCATGTGATGTTACGCCTTGCTCAAAAGTGTCGCAAGGCGTGACGTTACGCGAAACTAACGGGCTATATCTTGATCATTTTTTGTTTGATTTAGGAAAGAAAAAATACGTGTCCAATATTTTCTGTTAATCCAACTGACGGACTAATCAGATTTTTTTAGGAAACTAGCCCATTAAATTTGGGGCATTGTATTATGTTTATAATTGTTCCATAGGCGTGGCACAGACGTTTCCATCATGGGGACATCAGGGATGACGCAAAAAGACCCAAATTTTCTCCGAAAAAGGTGCAAATTGCAACTAATATCAGAGTAATTAAATGTTAAAAATAATTGTCATAGTGAAATAGGTTTTGAAATATTAATAAATTTAATTTGGGGCATTGTATTGTCCGATGTTTGTTTATGTTTATAATTGTTCCATAGGCGTGGCACAGACGTTTCCATCATGGGGACATCAGGGATGACGCAAAAAGACCCGAGTTTGCCCCAAAAAAGGGGAAAATTAACTAGAGGGTACGTCCGCCATTAGGAATGCCTGTATCGTGTACCCTTGGACCTAGTAACACTTAACTCTCTAAACTCACTTACCCTTCTTTCGCCAGCTGAAGTGAATATCGATGTATCACGGATATGCTCCTTACATACATTAGCTTGCTAAAGTATTGTTTATTTTGATAACATTTTTTTTTATATAACTATTTGTATTTTTGTTTGGTTTTTTGACTTCATGTCACAATAAATCTTTTCTTTTATGTATAGTTATGGATATAATGTATAGATTACATGTGACTTTATATCATTGAAAGACAAAAGTAAATTATTGTTTTGGTGAATGTGGGCTAGCGGAAGTTCAATGATTAATAAAATACCCTCAATGTAATGAAATGATTAGGTGGCCTTTCACTGATAAGTTGTGTTTTATCTTATCAGCGTATATTTATCCACTGCTGGTTATAGGTCACCTTTTACCGCACCACTTCACACGGTGCTGAGCCAATCTCTCCCAATGTTACCCAAGCACTCGCACATTGTCTGACCAGAGGGTTGACGTCTGCCCACTGTCCTTAGACTCTCTCTTTTCCACAATTCTATTACTGTTTTGGCTTACTTTGTTGGGTTGTGATTGGATGGGTGACCATTCCAACCATATTTAGTGACCTTATCACAAACATTTCGGTGCTTCGGAAGGCACGTTAAAATTTGGCTAATATCGCTTAATACTAGCTGTGAAGCCTAGTCAGAGCCCTTAGGGCGGCTTAATAACATGTAACAAGGTTAAGTCACTGGTCCTACAACACCCCTCCACCAATCCGCACTGGGCCCGAGCGGTAGAGTACGGCCCAAACCACCTCCGAGTCGAGGTGAGGCCTGTTCCCTGCAGTGAGACGTATATATACTTACTTAACTTATTTAACTTTAATCTTTTAGCAGGCTAATGTTATATAATAGATAGAATTGACCCCTACTGACGTTGTCCTACCTAATACTCCCACTATTAGTTGACTAGGCGCTGACAATAAGTTAAGGCATGACGTTCAACTAAACAGTTACAATATTAATCTGATGTGATGCCGTATTTTCTAATTCATTAATATTTTGACTTCAATTTGGTGCATGTACTAAAATATTTGTCATAAACACGATTTATTAATCTGTAACATGAAATGGATTCACTTCTCTATCATCTCAGTATTTTATTTAATCTAACTATTAGTTAGTAAAAATTAAAGTTATTTTTAGTAGATAGCTGTCTTTCATACAAATCGATATCATTAAATCGCACACATATGAAAATATCATACAATTGAATATGCCATTTAATGTTCGGTCTCCTAATATTGTTAAAATTTTGTCACCTAATTGAGTGAGTGTATTTAACGACTTGAAACAGTAATCGTAATTGCGCATTTATGTCAATTAAAAAATGCGTCAATGATTCAGACAGCAGAACAACTAATTACTTAATTTAACAAGATATGACATTAATTAACTGCTTCGTAAATTCTCGTAACGATTTGTTGTAACTAAAAATAATAATGAATAATATCCTTGCATTGCATCTATAATCCAAAACTGAATTTATATTGAACCCCGCTATTTTTGTCTAGTTATCATTCACGAACCCACAAGACTCTCTCAATCTTATTTAAACCATAAACCTGTACAAAATAATCACCAATGTGAAAGTGAGTAGACAGTTAAAACTAAATCATCTCCTTCATGTCCACTCCCATTCCTGCAATTACAATATCATTTCAACCCCAGATATTGAAGTTCTTTCTATCCATTCCCCAGCCGCTATGAGATGTCTCAAGACCTCCTGGACAAGCAGGTTGAGATCCTCGAAAGGCGGTACGGAGGGTTGAGGGCGAGGCGAGCGGCGGTCACCATACAAAGAGCGTTTAGAAGACGCCAATTGCTGAAGAAGTTCAGCGCTATCACGGCGATGGCGAAGGCTGCAGACTCCACGGCTAGGAGACTGCAGGACGGCCCGGATCACGGCCAGCTAGTCAATGGTAAGCATCAAGAAAGATTCTATTAATCTAAGAACTAAGAAAAGGTAAGTACTGTAAAAGGCTTTTAGTTCGCAGCCGTACCAACAGAGGTTGTAAATTCCCATAAAGACTATTAACAATTTTTAATTATTTTAACCTCATGAGGATGTAATTTAAACATCAGAGAGATCAGTGCACCCAGGGACTCAAAGCATATTTATAAATTTGAAATCTCTAGGTCCACGAGCTAGACGCATAGGCGTCATCCGTTTGTATACACGGTACTCACTGTTTTATAAGCATAGATTATCAGGTCGGTCAAGTCCTAATTAACTAACAAGTGCTGTGATTTGAATCCTTTAATTTGTAATTGAATCTCAGAAGTAATTAGTTAAATTATGTTAAATTACAGACTAATATGTTACTAAAGAGCTAACAACAAATGTAATTACCTTCTATACGAGTTAACATTTTAGTTTAAATCATAACTTCTTAGTGTAAAGTTAGGTTTTTAAGCTACTTGAAATGGTTCTCGTCTTCGCACATCACACTACAAGTAAGTGTCATTACCTCGGGACTAGACTGAAGATGTACGGTTTTGCTCGATACATCACTCTTACACAACCTTCAGTATGGCGGGATTGAGAGAGATGGGCAATGCGAAGTGAACATCTTCAGAGAGAGTCCACTGTTAGCCCAAGAACTTTTTCTTCTACTTTTTGTGTCAGTGATACTGATTTTATGAACCCCAGACCAAAATCTTGCGACCTCTATCGCAGCTTTGGTTGCCTGATTCAAATCTTCTCTTATACAAGGCACATAGAGTACACCTAAAGACTAATAACATTATTTATGACACCAGAGAAGTGATCTGGTCAGGATGAGCCTTCTATAAATTACCCACCTTTTTATTCTTCCAGGTACAGATATATACGCAAATACACTACTCCAGAAGAGCCCAGCGGGTGCCGAGAAGATGCTGGCTCTGACAAGGCCGATGAGGTCCATGTCGCTGAGGGAGCGACACGACATGGACATGAGGTGAGCTCTATTTTTATTTTTATAAAGTTCATTTTGGCTATATGATTTATTTTAAATCTTGAACAGTGGTAGCTTAGTGAGTGGTTAAAAAATCAGTCTCGCATCACATCCTTGAGTTGTGAGGTCGCATTCTTCTAATCCATCGTATTTGGATATCCTCTGGATTTTTCGGAATCTCTATACGGATTCTATCGCTTGCCCAGCAGTATGGGGAAATATCGTGAGGAAACCTACTCATTCAGGTAACACTGAATGTGTAGCCCAGTCCAAACATAGAGCACATACCCTATAGAGTAGAAATGTCATAAGATTTGTTCGACGAAATTTTCCGCCATTTTTTAATCTGTATCTGTACTGTTTTTGTATGCGCGAGCGTTGACAAGAGCTGTCATTTTATACTAAATGTAAGTGAAAAATCACTTACTAGTTTCGAAGAAAGACGGTTCGTATTGCTGCTCTATAGGGTAATATTATGTACTCCATGAGTCCAAAAATGGTTTGGTTCCCTGTTTTAGAGTTACGGAAGTCTGATGGTAATCGCTCCAAATGTAATAACCAGACTTGCCATTTAGGATCTTGCTTAAAACTAGGACAAGCGCGCTTGAACGGGACAAAGCGCTAGAAAGAAGATTTCTTTTATATCTTAGAATCGGTATTAAAGCTACAAACCTTGCTTATTACAAAGAGAAAAAGAAGATATTGAATCGATCTAACGTAGAGGCAAAAGTAGAGGCAAATATTGGTTTGATCAAACATAAAGTATTTTAACAGGGTCTGCTTTTCTGCCCTTACGTTTCCACTTCATCTTCCATAACAAGTAAACTTTGAGGTATAATTCGAGTGCACATGAAGCTATCACTCAAAAAACGTTTAAATCGCCGCAGGGAAGGTATAAAACAAGTCTAAACTATATCATTGAATTGTTTACCCACCCTGCAGAAAAAGAGTTCTTACGGTAGTTTGTGCGAAACCCTGGAACATCCAAGCAGGGGCGCCTTCTATTAGGTTTTATAGGAACACGTAAGCAGATGTATTTTTAAAAGTTGAGAGTTGTCAACTTGATCATTTGCAATTTTTAGTAAGTAAGTGATATCCATGGCTTTCCTGGGCAAGTTTTAAGGCCTATTTACAGAAAAAAAATGGTTTTAGTTTATTTGATAAGAAGGAGCATCAATTATTGTATGTTGCAGCAATCACCTCCAATGCGACACCCAGAACGAGGTAGAAGCCATGGTCGCCAGGGTGCAGCACTCCGCGCATCAGATACACATGATCACAGCCGACATACCGCCCCACCACCGCGGGGATACGGATAGTGGGGTAAGTTGTGATAGGGTGAACGGATCGATAAGTTAATTGCAGCTCGCAAAATGAAAATTTCTTATGTTTTTTTTTAAATAGCGACACAGGTTTTACTTTTTATTCTTAACAAATTGTAATTCGCTGCTGCAACTACAATATTTGGTCGTATATATGACAGATTACTAGGACGTCCACCCACAAGGTGGACAGACGACCTGGTAAAGTTTGCAGGCTGCTTCCAACCAGTCAATCTTGATTACTGTGAGGGCCAATGTTTAGCAGTGGGCATCCTATGGCTGAAATTATGATGATGATATTGATGGCTGATTAATTAAAACATGATATCTTAGACCAAAAATAACTCTTGAGATATTTTTTTTATTCAAGTGATTATTATTTTGTAAAAAAACAATCACTGCAGCCGCTAAATATCTTTTGATCAGTATACAATTTTAACCAGTAAATTATAAAAAAAAACGTAGGGAATCTAGAATTTCGTAGGCCGCTTTGATCGATTCCCCGTAAGGTAAATACTTATATCGTCGTCCACTACTGGACATTAATCTATCTCAAGCCGAACCATAGCTCTTGGCCTCCAAAATACCCCACTTGCTGACTAAAATGCCGGTACATCGGGTGTGTTTATTGTCAAACTCAGACTATGTTCAAAGTTTAAATATAATTTTGCTACAGACCTTATTTATAAAATAAAACCTTTTAACAACTTGCTGGCCCGAACTTCGTACCGCCCCTTCATAGTTTATTTTTGGAGTTGTTCAAACGTTTATTCTGTTCAATAGTCATTCTACTATTCGGGGCGAAGACAAATTCAACAAATCAAAGATCATAAAAATCGGGCCAGCCTTTCTTGACTTAAAAATGGTGTAACTAACCCGACTTTGTTTTATAAATATAGATAAATTTGTAATGTAAATATGTGTTTTGTCAATTTCGCATTTACAAGCACATTAGTTTACAAACTTTCAGATTCAATAATTCATTACATCTCACCTGTCTTTAATCTGCCACTGAGACCGTTATAGAAACCGAAAGTGGCATATTATCAAAGTCGACGACATGCAAGGAATTTCAACCAATTAGCATTATCTTGCGCAAAATCACGTTATCAGTCTATCAGTCTTCGGACTTACGCCGTCGGGGTGTGACGTGTCGTAATTAATTTGTAAATATAATGGATCAGTGCAAAATAAAACTGCAAACAGTTTTGAAGAGTAAATCATCATTCAGGAAAGTCAAGAGGATTAGTGTGTGGCCTTACTTTGGGAGGCGGGTGGTGAAATATGAAGTATGTTTGTTTTTATGATATTTAATTCAGGATTCTATGGCAATACAATGTCTCTCAGTTTCTGTATAACTTTGTAGTAAAATTAATTGTAGCTGATCGTTCATGGTAGTCGCTGGTGAAGTAGTAATCCCTATTTAGAAATAGAAATGGAAATACCTAGTAAAAGTGTTTGCTATATTACATAGTAACTTTAGAAGAACTTTTCATGAATATAGGTTAAGAATGTATCATTTTATCTTTAATTTAAGAATGTTATTTTTGTTTTCTTTAAATTGTGATAATGTAATACAGAATAATTATGCTATTTATTTAGAGGTGTTTGTGGCTCAGTGGCGGCAGCGCTTTGGTAGTGAATATTGTATAGTTGACGACCTCCGTAGCCGAGAGGCGAGCGTACCGGACTTGATGTCGCTATCTCTGAGGTTCCGGGTTCGATTCCCGGTCGGTCAATGTAGAAAAATAACTTCTATATTGTCTCGAGTCTGGGTTTTGTGGTACCATCGTTGTTTCTGATTTCTGTAACACAAGTGCTTAAGCTACTTATCATAGGATCAGATCAATGTTTGTGATGTCCAATATTTATTATTATTATAGTCAAGCCACCTACGCCGCGGTTGTGATTGGATGAGTGACCATTCCAAACATGTTAAGTAACTTTTATCACAAGTGGAATCAAATGTAAGAAATAAACTATAATTAAGTTACCGCAGCATGCATGTAACATTTTGTTTGTATAACAAATATCATGCGCCATTATTATTTTTAGGAAAAATTCTCAGTCATGAGCTAGAATTTATAAAGCAAACATCAACGCAATCTAAATACTAGCCATATTTACCGCTTCAGATAATATCCTGCCACGGTAATTTAAACCTTATGTAAATCTATTAAAGTCATGTAAATGCTAACTTTATGTACCAATTTTTCTCTATTACAAAGCTATGAGTTTTTATATTTAACAAAATATGTTTTCCTTTTAATTTACCGGCTTTGTCGCGACTGTATTCGTTGTTTGACAAGCTAATATGATTTTATTTCGTATGTTTTAAAATTGAACTTTTTCTTAGTTCATCAGAATATTGGGTAACCGACTTTGAACCTTATGTCGGATGTGTTACAGGTGTGCAGTTGCTCTGTGAGCGGATCAGTTACCAACATATCGACGTCCTCGTCGCACAATGAATCTCTACACAATCACCAATTGCTGAATAATTCAGGTAACAACCTTTTGATGTGTATGTGATGATATCAGACAACAGCTCGCCAACCTACCACAAAACGTCAAATTTTATCAATTCATATTGATCTCTACGTGTCAGACTTAAAATTGAAAATCGGTTAAGTGACCCTTAATTTTTTTGGTAGGTTGACCTGTTGTTGATTGTACATCATTACGTAAACTTTTATCACATTTAACCTTATTCCAGTGATAATAAAATTCAGAATCGTAAATCATAATTTTATTGCATGTTAATTCTGTCTAAAATGGTTTCTACATAAATGCTAGGTGTGATGCAGTTAAGTATGACGAATGTTTACTGTCTCTTTTGATTATCAAAGGAGAGAAAAAGAGGTACTGACTTTTGGTTATGGAAACAGTAAAACCTTAGTTCTGATCCCATTGAAACCGTCATCACGAATAGCCCGATTTAAATTCAACATTAACGCTGTTTGTTTAAGGTCCAATATACGGTAACCTGCTATCGTCAGGAGGCAAGCCCCTCTCGTCTCCTACCGCGCGGCAACAGCAACAGTTGGCAGCGATACAAGCGGCCAATGCTAGGCGGATGCCGCCGGAAGTGCCAAAGAGAACCAGCAGTATTACCCTCAAGTAAGTTCTAAAATTAGATTAAAATTGCCTTAGAAAAAAAAAATTGGATTAGCAAGATCGAGTGGCAGTAGACGGGGTACGTAGCACGTAGAACTGACTTCCGATGGGGCAGAAAGGTTCTAGAATGGAGGCTAATATAATTCTTCGTTTGTCACTTAACTCCTCCTAGACGGCTTGACTGATTTGGATAAAAGTTTGTGTGTATATTTTAATGGGTTCCTTGAAATACATTTAGACCCTAGAAGTGGCGCCGCAATCGGGTTCTAGATTTTTTAAAATATATTTGTTTGTATTTTAATTGGTCCTAGATAGTTTAGATTCACAATTGGACCCGGTAGATAGCGCTGCAACCGGGTTGTAGTAATGTTATCTTCTCACAACTGATTTGGAAAAGACAACGTCTGTCGGGACAGCTAGTAGTTAAAATTTATTAATCTTAACCACACGTCTAAACCAAATAAATATACATTCCTAAAATATTCTTTAAAAGATATGCCTTCTTTGCCTTGTCAACAGTACTGAGAGTCCAGTGTCCCTCCGTCGCGCGGAGTGCGGAGGGGCAGTAGTCCGGGGAGGGTCCATGTCGTCGGTACAGTCGTCTTCATCGTCATCATCGCAGGAACACCGCCACCACTACCACCAGCCATACCAGCCTAGAGCTCCTGTAAGTATGAGAACTAATGTTATTATATCGTCTACATATTTTTGTTATTGGACAGGTTACCAGTTACAGATACTCTTTGACGACGGAACTTATGTAGTAGGAAAGTAATGCATTTGCAGAAGCAGTTTTGTTAAAGGACTCTGACGACTATTCACTGTTCATTACAAGCATTAGTTACCTTTACGAGCATTTTTACGTTGGTGTCTTCTTCATCTATACGGACAATCCCGGTTGTGTCCAAAGTCATTGCTTTGGAGCCCAGGGTCCGCTTTCTTTGATTTACTCCTCTACTTCGCACGGTCTTGAGCGTCTCTAGTTGTTAGATCATTGGCACGCATGTCAGCCCTCACGACGTCAAGCCAGCATTTCTTGGGTCTACCCCTTTTGCCAGGACCTGGCGGTGGCGGCATGGCCAGACATTTGTTTCCTACGTAGCTTGCCGGTTTTCGCAAAACATGGCCGTACCAGCGTAGGCTCTCCTGCAATATCACGGACACGAAGGCTACCGCGGATGCGCGGATTCCTCACGTGGTGCTTCCGCGTGACTCCGCACATCCACGGCAGCATATTCATCTCCGTGACACGCAGCTCGTTTACGTTGGTGTATTAACATTATTATTACATTTGTCACATACTTTTGTTGAACAACCTAGTGTCCTATTCTTTGGTTTGGTACAACCCGAATACTGAACAAATGGATATTATTCAGTATAATACCACCCGGTGGACTGACGACCTAGTCAAGTTAGACCAGAAGCCTCTGTGGGGGAGGCCGATACCTAGCAGTGGTCTTCTAAGGCTGATCATAATAATAATTATATAGCTTTGCGAATTGCACAGCTAAACCGGCAATGGGAAAACTGCCTTAAGAACTAATAAATAACCCTGAGGGAAGAAAGGTTTTCGTGTGGCAACCACGCACTGGTAGACGCAGCGTCCCACTGAGCGGAATAATGACTTGGTCAGGGTGGCGGGAAGCCGCTGGACGCAAAAGGCCCAGAGCCCATGTGACGATCTATAGGGGAGGCCTATAGTGGACTTCCAGGTGCTGATGATAACGATGATTGAGTATACATTCTCCTACAGGAGCCCCACGTGCACATCCAAGAGCAGCACTACCAGACACACCAGCGCACGGCGTCGGGCTCCGCGTACGAGGGCGTGGGCGTGGGCGTGGGCGTGGGCGCGCCGGGCGGGTTCCCGGTATGGAAGCGGCAGGACGCGCCGCCCTACTACGAGGCGCCGCCGCCCGCCGTGTGTTGTCGCCCGCATGACCGCCACCCACCCGCGCACCACCAGCAACCCAAGGTACCCTGTCCACGCCGCTCCACACCACTCCACACCACTTCACACCGCTCCACACTCCTCCACGCCAGATACATCACTGCACAACAGACCACACCATTCCAAACCGTTCTACAATACTCCACACCAAACCACACCAGACCAGACCACTCCTCAGCACTCCACACTTTTCCACACCACACCTCTCCACACCAGACCACACCACTCCACACCAGACCACGATACCTATCTGCGACACCTCGCGGTGGGACCAATTATTGCATCCAGGATTTGCCAACAAAACCTGGATGCAATAATAAATAATGCAGAACCAATAAAAACAAATTTGTAACCCTGGGGCATCAGGTAACCCCGAGCTAATTACGAAGCAATACCTCTTAGCTTACTTGTACTTTACTACCATCCGTATCTTATCCACTTTTACTTTTCCATTACCTTACCACCATGCACGCAACCTTTTTTATCAGCAACTATACCATGGGCGCTAAACAGTCCATAAAAGGTGTTGTTTTTACACCAAACTACAGAAAAAACAATCGCGTCGCGTGTTTTTGCTGTGACAATGTATGGAAGACGCCACATAGAAACCGCCACGCGATTTGTCTGGCGATGCCTAAAGAGATTACAAATTTTTCTTGCAAAGGATCTATGGTTTCACTATGAACATACGTACAGTTCCTTCCTTGAATAAAAGCAACTTTTACTACTGCTGGACCAATAGTGTCTCAAGAAAAAAATCTGCTGTTTCAAACTGCCTATTTTTAATCTTTTTTGGGGTCAAAGAGTACCGTAGTCAATAAATGATGCATTCTGCTACTTTGGTATTCTCCAAAAGCAAAATAAACTAACTTCCTTTATCTAAATAGCTGTTTGGCCGTTATTCTCATATCCTTTTATAGTGTCAGTCGTTGACATGTGACCTTGTATCTCAATATATCTCTATTCTGGCAGCCATCACAAGTAAAAATCCTTTTATCAGGTCTCAGAGACAGTCCGCAAGCGCCAATATCGTGTCGGTCTCAACCTGTTCAACAAGAAACCGGAGCGCGGCGTAGCGTACCTCATCGCGCGCGGCTTCCTCGAGAACTCGCCGCGAGGGGTCGCCCGCTTCCTCATCACGCGCAAGGGGCTCAGCAAGCAGATGATCGGCGAGTACCTGGGCAACCTGCAGAACCCGTTCAACATGGCTGTGCTGGAGTGAGTCGATACATTTTGACTAACAATAAAGCCATGTGCCGTGTGGGGACGGCCGTAAAGAATACACTTCTCCACCGCCAACAGGTGTGTCGTAAGGGACGACAAATTCATGTAGCACGAGACGGGCAGCAGCGTCTGCGTGCGAACTGCGCTCGCCAACCCGCCTGCTAAGCGTGACGAGTATTGGCAATCCCCGCCGATGAAAGTCATCGGGGGAGGCCTGTGTTCAGCAGTGGACGTCTATGGCTGAAATGATGATGATGATAACAATAAAGCGCAGGTTACACCGCAAGCTAAGCTACCTTATAGTACAGTTAATGCGTGATTCCCATGTGAGGCGACAAGCGTTGGCTGAGATGATAGATGCTAGGTATTATCAAGGTATTAGTAAGTAAGCCCGCTTCCAGCCGCCACTGATGCCTAGCGCACCTCGTGCCAGCTTAAGTATCGCGCACAGACTTAACGGGCCGTAGCTTAACTCACGAAGCTTACCTCACTGTACAACCGCTTAAGTTTTTCGAGATAAAATATAAGATTTTACACAGAAACCTAATTTTGATTGACGTTATCAGCATCATCATTTCAGCTATAGGACGTTTGCTGCTGGACATAGGCCTTCAGCAAATATGTCTAGTTCCAAACAAAATCAGTGCGCGTACCGTCTACAGTTACTAATTGGCCATTGTTGATTTATGGTTACACGAAAAAAAAAAATGTTAATGTGTGTGTTTAATTGTGACCTCCTACACCAAAAGTGGTGCAGTTGTCATATAATCGGCAACCCCAGACAAATCCGCTTCATTTATTATTTGTACAATAACAAAGCTTAGAGACTGAAGCTTAGTGGAACCGCACCATAAACGGCTTGATGAATTGAAGGTGTCATTTACCTTTATTTTCAAAATTCTACTGTATTAAAATTCAAAAAGGATGCTGTCTCTTTTTGAATTAAAATTCCGTCTTGTATAACTCTTGTATATAATTTTCAGATGCTTCGTAAACGAGCTAGACCTCTCCGGCATGGCGGTGGACGTGGCCCTACGCCGGTACCAAGCGCACTTCCGGCTCCCGGGCGAGGCGCAGAAGATCGAGCGGCTGGTGGAGGCCTTCGCGCGCCGCTACTGCGTCTGCAACACTGACTTCGTGCAGCGGCTGAGGACTCAGGACACCGTGAGTGTATCGGTCACGAGGGATGGATAGGTCGTTGATGGATAACTACGCAGTTTGTTCTTCTGAAATACCTTAGTGCCTGAAGGACGATGTGCAGCGGCTGAGGACTCGAGACACCATAAGTGGACTGATAACGACGGATGTATAGGTTATTGATGGATAACTGCGCAGTCTGTTTGTCTAAAATATCTTAGTGCCTCAAGGACTTTGTTTAGTGGGTGAGGACTCAGGACACCGTAAGTGTATTGATAACGAGGGATGAATAGGTTTTTGATGGATAACTATGCAGTCTGCTTGTCTAAAATACTTCAGTGCCTGAAGGACGATGTGCGGCGGCTGAGGACTGTAGACACTATAAGTGTATTGATAACGAGAGATGGATAGGTTATTGATGGATAACTGCGCAGTCTGTTTGTCTAAAATACCTTAGTGCCTGAAGGACGATGTGCAGCGGCTGAGGACTCGAGACACCATAAGTTGACTGATAACGACGGATGTATAGGTTATTGATGGATAACTGCGCAGTCTGTTTGTCTAAAATACCTTAGTGCCTGAAGGACGATGTGCAGCGGCTGAGGACTCGAGACACCATAAGTTGACTGATAACGACGGATGTATAGGTTATTGATGGATAACTGCGCAGTCTGTTTGTCTAAAATACCTTAGTGCCTGAAGGACGATGTGCAGCGGCTGAGGACTCGAGACACCATAAGTTGACTGATAACGACGGATGTATAGGTTATTGATGGATAACTGCGCAGTCTGTTTGTCTAAAATACCTTAGTGCCTCAAGGACTCTGTTTAGTGGGTGAGGACTCAGGACACCGTAAGTGTATTGATAACGAGAGATCAGATGGATAGGTTGTTTATTGATAACTACGGATTCTTGTCTAAAATACTTCAGTGCCTGAAGGACGATGTGCGGCGGCTGAGGACTGTAGACACTATAAGTGTATTGAGAACGAGAGATGGATAGGTTGTTGATGGATAACTACGCAGCGCAGCTACCTAAGAGTAGAGACACACTTAGGTAGCCGCGCAGACATACCGAACTTTCGAACGCTTAACACATCGTATGATGTGGCGCTTGCTATTTAGAATACATTAAATGCTTTCACTCTATACACATTAAGAATGACTGTTTTATATTTTTTTTTTTAAATGATAATTTTGAATTTCTGACTTCATCTTTTTCGGTTTTATAGGTTCACAACGTAACAACTTGTGGCGTTGGCGAAGTGGCGCAATATACTCAGTAGTTTGCAAATTACTATGAAACATTTTAGTCTAGTGTTAATTTAAGTTTTTTTTTTCCAGATCTTCGTGCTAGCGTTTGCAATAATAATGCTGAACACAGACCTCCACACGCCGAACTTGAAGCCCGAAGCGCGGATGTCGCTGGACGACTTCGTGCGGAACCTGCGAGGCATCGACGACTGTGGAGACATCGACAGGGACATGCTGGCTGGAATATACGACAGGGTGAAGTCGAGCGAGTTCAGGCCGGGAAGCGACCATGTTACGCAGGTAATAAGATCTATTTTGGTTTAACAATACTCTTAGGTAATTTTTCACAATAGGTTGAAGTCGAGCGACTTCAGGTCTGGAAGCGACCATGTTACGCAGGTAATAAGATCTATTTTGGTTCAACAATACTTTTTAGGGAAAACTTTGTAAGGTGTCATTGTAACAGCACAATGCATTGCTATAGCAACACGCTACATTAGATACGGCGGCGAAGCCTGCTCTATTTAGTCCGGCAGTTGGATTATCAAAAAATATTGGACCCATACAAAAAATGACGACGATAAAGCGCATCAAAGTTTGGGAATGGGAGCACGTGACACGCTTTGCTAAAAAGTGTCGCAAGGCGTGACGTTACGCGGAACTTTAACGGGCTATATCTTCATCATTTTTTGTTCGATTGAGAAAAGAATAAAAACGTGGCAAATATTTTAGTTTCCAACTGACGGACTAATTAGTTTTTTTTAAGAAACTAGCCTGCCCACATCAGTCGACTGCTGGATATAGGCCCTTCCCAATGCCCGCCACTAAGCCCGGTCGTCTGCAATTCTTTTCCATCCGCTGCCAGCAATAGCGGATATCATCGCTCCACCTTATCGGAGGGCGCCCTACACTGTGCTTGCTAAGTTGTAGTCTCCAGTACGTCTACCGATTAAAATCCAATCCTTATTAATTAAGTCCTTATTTAATTCATAATTTTAAATTGTTTGTAAATATTGAGCTTAAACCGCTTTAAAATCAGTAACTATTTAGTCTTTTCACTTCGCATAAAGCGAACATAAAAGTGACGTCAAAATAATGGCTTCCCAGACGCAATGTATAAGGATATCTTTTGTAAGCTCATAAAAAGTACGCTAATTGATTGGTTAAGTCATCAATTATAATGTTTTTATTTGATAGTAATGATTTATTTGTTTTAGGTGATGAAAGTGCAAGCCACGATCGTGGGCAAGAAGCCCCACCTAGCGCTGCCGCACCGCCGCCTGGTGTGCTACTGCCGCCTCTACGAGATACCCGACATACACAAGAAGGAACGACCTGGAGTCCACCAGAGAGAGGTATGGCACTGTAAAGGTCTAAACGTATTGGCGTTGCGTTGCCCGACGCGACGCGGCGCTGCAAGTAACTTTATATGTAGCAGTTGCTTCTGCTCAAGTGTGTCTCGCTCCATACGAACTTATCATTTCAGCCATAGGACGTCTACTGCATAACATTGGCCTTCCCTAGTCAGTTGTAGGTTGGCCGGTTGGAAGCGGCCTGCATCCAGCGGCTTCCAGCAACCTTTACCAGGTAGTCTGTACACCTTGTGGGTGGACCTACGCTGCGCTTGCCAGCCTTTTAGAATAAAGGCCTTTATTCTAAAACCTTTCTGCCCCATCGGCTCATTGCCATTTATACCTCAATTTAATTTAAACTAAAATCAATTTGAAATTTCATTTTAGGCTGATAGTTGTATCTCTTCGTCATTTGTCAAAAAAAAAGTCGTACCACAAATTCTTCAGTAAATATTATATTTTACTTTTCGTGTCGTCTTATGAGATATTTGAATCTCACAGTTCAATAATATTAATTCTCAACATTACTCATTTGATTAGTGATGTTAAATTTTCCGGGCATTTATACGCTCCCAAAAATATAGCTTTGCCCGATCACCGCTTTTTCTAATGTTGTCAAATTTGTTATAAAAATATGAATCATTAATTGCAAAAAACAGTAATTTTACTCTTAATACCCGCTAAAGATGGTACCAATTTTGTGAAAGGGATATAATATTATAAGTTTTTCCCTAGACACTCAAAAAATAGCTTATACGTGATTCCCTACTACGATATGATATGAGGACAGTGTGTTTCAATAATATTTCGTCACATTGTTTATAATGCTTACACTTTTATCAAACTTTGAAACTAACTATGTAATCAAATCTTGGAAGTCGAATTTAATGTAAACCTTTAACTGTGTGTAAGCTGAATAACAATACAATAATTCGATGCCATCGAACTCTTCAATAACTACAATGGAAAACATTATTTCATGTTTAGGCTCGAATGATTCTATTACGAATCCCATACCTAACAATTTAAGAGATATACCTAACGATAAAAGAAAACAGTGTGTTCTTCTTTCTGTACTAGTTTCTGACTAAGTATGTTTATTTGAAGGTGTTCCTGTTCAACGACCTGCTGGTGATAACGAAGATCTTCAGCAAGAAGAAGTCGTCGGTGACGTACACGTTCCGCCAGTCGTTCCCCCTGTGCGGCATGCTCGTCAATCTCTTCTCTGTGCCGCGTGAGTATGACATGGATCAATGTTTTACTCTGCACTTGATAATGAAGCCTACTTTAAATACTATTCCTGTATTTTGATTCCGATGATATTTTATAAATTTATATAGCTTGTCCGAAAATCGTACAGACAACAGCACGTCAACTTACTTCAAAACGTTAAATTTTCTTAATTGATATTGATCTTTATCTTTACATCTTATTATGTGTTCTAAAAACTCACAAACATACTACTCCTGATGATAAAATAAATGCTAAGAGAAATCCATATAGTGTTATAAGAAATAAAATCTCAAAAACAAAATTTGCACGTAATCAATACTACTCAAAATCAATAATAATATTTAACAAAATAAATAGAATACTAAACATTTACAACATGACTTTTAATGAATGTAAAAAAACGGTAAAAGCTTGACTAAAACAATTGGATTATATTCAGACTGAAAACGTGTTATAGTTTATTTATTATTGGAGACATAATTTAGATTTTATTTAGGCATGGATTGTATTGTTTAATTTACTTTAAGTACCTACTGAAAACTGAGGACTTTCAAATTGTTAATATATACATGTAATACATAGTTAAGATGAAAGAAGAGCGCTTTATCCTAGGACAAGTTTACATTAACTTAAATGGGTAAGGCCAACATACTCTGTTATGAACATGTTTCGTTACCAATAAAATATTTGTATTTGTATTTGTATCTTTATACTCCGCCAATGACTACATTATCTACAATACCTCAAGGTTGACTGGTAGAGAATGTTGTATAGCATTAAGTCCGCCAATTGTACTTACTTGTGCAATAAAGTTTAAATAAATAAATATTGTTTTCTAAGTGTTGGACATAAAGTTGAAAATCAATTTAATGACCTTTAACTTTTTGGGTAGGTTGTCCTGCCGTTGTGACGGCGAGATTAATTAAATTCAATATATTTATTTAACTCTATAATTTTACACAGGTGTTATAATAAATAAACATATCATTCCATCATCATCATCATCATCTATACGGTCAATCCCGGTTGCGTCCAAAGCCATTGCTTTGGAGCACAGGGTCCGCTTTCCTTGATTTGCTCCTCCACTTCGCGCGGTCTTGAGCGTCTCTAGTTGTGAGATCATTGGCACGCATGTCAGCCGTCACGACGTCAAGCCAGCATTTCTTGGATCTTCCCCTTTTGCCAGGACCTGGCGGTGGCGGCATGGCCAGACATTTGTTTCCTACGTAGCTTGCCGGTTTCCGCAAAACATGGCCGTACCAGCGTAGGCGACTCTCCTGCAGTTTGTCTGCAATATCACGGACACGAAGGCTACCGCGGATGCGCGAGTTCCTCACGCGGTCCTTTCGCGTGACTCCGCACATCCACCGCAGCATATTCATCTCCTCGACACGCAGCTCCTGCTTGTGTCGCTCAAGTAGCGGCCACGCTTCGCTGCCATATAAAAGAACAGGCCTAATGATGGACTTATAGATCTGTCCTTTAAGCTTAACCGGCATTCTGGGGTCACAAATGACACCAGTAATATATAAAAATATCATTCTTTAATGTAATCTATATTACATTAATACGATCGGTTTTTTGATACATTGTACCCTGAACGGCTCAATAACCTACTTTTAAATTAATAAATATTGAACGACGGTACCACAATTCTCAGACTCGAGACAATATACCTTATAGAACACTACAGCTTAGGAGACGTACTTTGAAACGTTAGAAATAAATCTTAAATTCGAATATGAAAACAATTTGTGTATGAAATTAGTTTCAATTGCTTATGATTTTACGCATTTTTGAATCTCTCAAATTAAGTGTTGCTATTAAATTGAAATTAATTATGTAACTATTTTCGTTTCACGCATAAAATATGCAAAAGCCCATTGATTTTAAACACCGGTAATGAATCGCTTAAAACGGAACGTAAATAAAAAGTTATTATGTCAAATCTCTGTCAACCATAATATGTTTAGTAGTCAATGTCATTCTTTTGTACTTTTTATTACTAGTAGAATACGAAAAACGAGTGGGTAAATCCACTTTTAGAAGTTGCACGGAATGAATTTTCAAAAATAGTGATTTTAAGTATTCTTATAAGAATCTTGCGATTTCGTATTCGGAGTGGAATTCGCACTATACAAAAATATGTTTCCTGGGCCGTTTTCATCCAGCGGCCTCCCGTAACCTTGTCTAGGTATCAGCCCGCCGGGTAGGAGGCCGGCCCACGCTGCGTCTTTCAGTTCGTGGTCAACACTCGAAACCCTTTCAACGGTTACTTAAATAGTTATTTATTTACAGACTACCCGTTCGGCATCCGCCTCTCGCGACGTGTAGACGGAAGGCGGCTGGCCACGTTCAACGCTCGCAACGAGCACGACCGCTGCAAGTTCGCGGAGGACCTGCGCGAGAGCGTCGCGGAGATGGACGAGATGGAGGCCATGAGGATCGAGGGGGAGCTCAACCGCGGCAAGGGGAGGAACGCGGGGAATAGCAGGAATGGTGAGTCGGCCCTTAGCCTTGTAACTCGTTTGTTTTTTAAACAGGTGTATCAAACAACCTTATGTACTACAAAAAGTACATGCTAAGAATAGTACGTCAGACCGAGACGGTATGTTAGTGAGTTCTTTGATTTCGGATGTGATGGCTGGTGGTTCATTTATTTTTATTTTTATTTATTTAAAAACCATACAGCGTTACAAAAGTATAATAAGATGATGAGCATGTTGTACAAAGTGAGGCCAATAGGCTATTTGACTGTTTTCTGAAATAGAGTTATTATTGTTGGTATTGTATTCAAATAAAGCATCAATAATTTTATTTCAATTTTAAACCTTTGAATATAATCAAAAATAGTAATTCTATCTTTACGTTTTTAAAAGCAAGCGAAAACGCCGTCGGCCATGATGTACTTGTTTGTGACGTCACGAACCTTTAAATATCCATTGAGTTATAAAGTACTAGAACGGGCATGTTAAAAAACCTTCGTCGACAGTCGCTCTCTGCTACTCTATTCATACTTTGTGCATGCGTAGCGCAAAATCTCGCTTTGGGATGTCAGTTCTAGAACGAAGTTACTCAATGGTGACGTGCCTGTCATTGTGGCCGGCGTTTTTGACAATGTAAAATACCGACAAAAATATAACATTTGAAAATGCATTTTTTACAGTAATCATGTACTTTTTTTAGTAACTACCGATATGTTTCGGTTCCATATGGTGAAAACTATCAAACTAAATTATTAATTAAGTAAATTTTAGTACAAGGCAAATAGCCTATTACAAGGTTTCATTTTACATGTTATTAGTAGGTAGCACAATGACATTAGAAGGAAACTAAGAACTGCTTCTGCCTCGTTTTGTTTTTGTTTTAAATTTCAAATATTTATTTTTAGTATATTTGTTTAGGTAAAATTGTAAGTATTAAAAAGAAAATACTTAAAAGTATTTCGTTCTAAATTTTGTACAATAAGGTTTTAAGTTTACCATATTAAGTAGTAACAACAACAAATGTTTTAAGTACAAGGTTAACCATTCGTACTTTACATTATCTCATAGGACACTAGTCACTTTTTTTCGCTATAAAATTTAAATCTCAGAAGTGTTGGCCTTTGCTGAGCTGTGCGAGAGGCCTTGGTCCTCTGCCTTCCATGTCCAGTTTATCTTTTAATTGAGTCCACTCATTAACTCAATTGCTACAATAAACAAGTAAGTTTCTCATAAGAATACAAGAGAGCTTATCATAGACCTACCTAGTGTTAATAGAGTGTGAAGTGATCTATCCTAAGTGATCGAAAAGTAAACGCAGATTTGCGTAGAAAAAGGTTTTTGCTAGGCATTGCCATACTATACGAAGTGCGCTCGCAAATAGCTATAATCTTTTTTTTACAATTTGTTTCTTTTTTCACAGTGATGGAAAATCGCGACAGTGGTGTAGCAGACGTTGAAATTGATCATCAACAGTGCATGGACCACGTCCATGTTCATGGGTGAGGAAAAATACCTAAAATATTTAGTCATCTGCCCCTAACCCTATTATTAAACTCGATTTTGCCGAATCGATGTTGTATTTGTGTCATCTGAGATTCACTCTCAGATCTCTATTGAGTCAATTTCGAATTTTTTTTTTCATAATTGACTCGGGTTTAGCTAGGTATGCTAGGAGAAGAAAACTTTGTGTCTGATGTAGACATCCAGAAAACGTAAAATGTTCTACATTGATATTGATCTCTACGTAACGGACTTACAAGTTGAAAATCTCAAGAAATCTGTCTCTCATCAGAAGAAAGCTCAAAGTTGCACAGCGTGCTATAGAAAGTGTTATACACGGTGTTTCTCTGCGAGATCGAATTAGAATTGAGGAGATCCGTAAACGAACAAAATTCGCTGACATAGCCCAACGGATTAGCAAGCTTAAGTAGCAGTGGGCGCATATGCATAACACATAGAACTGATGGACGATGTAGCGGAAAGGTTCTAGACTGACGTAGATTGACGTACACCCTACAAGGTTGACAGACGACCTGGTAAAGGTTGCAAGAAGCCGAAAGATACAGGCCAACCAGCCAATCTGGGAGTCACTGGGCTCCCCCAGTGACTCCCAGATTGGGGCCTATGTTCAGCAGTGGATATCCTATGGCTAATGATGAAAAAGATGATTAGCGCTCTATTATCGCTGGACATAATGCCGGTGTATAAACTAATAGTCTTGTCCCCCCCTTCCCAGCGTGGTGGTCCCGCCGCCTCCAGCCGGCCCCGCGCCCGCGGCCCCGTCGCGCCTGCCGCACAACCCGCCGCCCACCACCATCATCAAGCGGAACGTGCTCTCTAACTCGCTCGTCGATATCAACGACCCAGGTAAAACCTAAATACCTAACTATTTTTGCAAATAGTAAGGCTCTTTCGTGTGTGTGCATTAGAAAACAAAGTGACAAATAAAAGTCAAAATATTATCAGCATTTAGTACCTATTTGGTACTATTTAATTAATATATATGTTTAAATATTTGATACCCAATGATAACAAAGCACTTAGTAAAAAAATAAACGATTATGCTGACGTCGAGGTAACATTTACAATCCACGTAAGAGGTCTAAAATTTGTATTTTTGGTGCAAAATTGTATATCTATGGTACCTACACATGTTTTTACTAGAATCTTGGAACAAATATTTTAAAAATACCTGCATAATTTTTTTTCGTTAGTTTTTTTTAAAGAGCATGGATGGCCCTACTTGTTACTACAAGCTACAGAAAGAAAAGGTCTAAGAAGTCATAATTAGGGTAGAACTAAGCACTAAAACTAAAACTGCATAGTACCTATATTTAAAAATCATATTCTTAAATATTTTGTCTCATTTTGAACAGTGGCTCTAGCAGCAGAAAGACTGCAAAGACGAGGATCTGTGGGCTCGCTAGACAGCGGCATGTCGGTCTCTTTCCAGCAGGGCAGTCGCAACGCGTTGCATGCCACCTCGCCGCGGCACCCCGGAGAACAAAGGTCGCCTGGTAAGTTCCTATCATCATTTTCAGCATAAGCGACTGCATAGACGAGAATCTGTGGGCTTGCTAGACAGTGCCATGTCGGGCAGTCGCAAACTCGCCGTGGTAGCTCGAGTAACGGAAGTCACCTGGTAAGTTGCTATGATCAGCCAGAGCAACTGCAAAGACAAGGATCTGTGAACTCACTGGACAGTGGCATGTCGGTCTCCATCTAGCAGGGCAGTCGCAACCTCGCTGTGGCACCTTGGGAAACAGAGATCACCTGGTAAGAGCCTATTATCATCATCAGCCTGAGCAAATGCAAAGACGAGGATCTGTGGACTTGCTGGACAGTTGCATGTCGGTCTCCTTCTAGCAGGACAATCGCAACCTCACCGCGGCACCCAAGCGAACAATGGTCCCCTGGTAAGTTCCTATCATCATCATCAGCCTGAGCGAATGCAAAGACGAGGATCAGTGGGCTTGCTCGACAGTGGCATGTCGGTGTCCTTTCAGCAGGGCCGTCGCAAAAGAGATCACCTGGTAAGTACCTATCATCAATATGCCTGCCTGCCAGCCAGCCTGTGCGTCTGCGAAGACGATGTTTTTTAATTATAAAATTTTAACAATATTTCTTTTTCTGTTTTCCTAACTTTAAATAGAAAATAACGGAACCCTTAAAGGAATACTTTACTGTCTGTCTATCACAGCCATTTTAGATCTTTGACTGCACCGGTTTTGTAATTATAAACAATACAGAATTTCCTCTTTTCTCTTTACTCCCAGGTCGACTTTTTGGCGGTATATTCCCCGGCCGACAACGCAAACTGAGCGCGTCCGGTGTACCGGATTCGAAGCACGGTGTCGGCAAAAGCACTGAAGTGTAACCGGATCTATGGAACCACAGCGGTAACAATTTGTATCTGGAGTTCTAAGGAATTTCACATTATAAGTCTTGTTGGACAGAAAACATCACACCAGTTGCAGTGTTGGTATGAAGCGTTAGTTAGGTCAAGATTTTTGGATTTTGTTCTACTTGTAGGACAAACAAATCTTCAGTGTTTGGTACCAAAAATAAGATGGCTATTAGAAGGACAGATTTTGAACGTATTTGATTCGCTTACGTTATTATGTGACGGACATGTTACTCCAAATACTTTCTATAAATAGGACGTAACTAAAGTCCATTTAAAGAAGTCTTTAGAGTGTATTATGTTTCTATAGTGCCATCTTGCTTTATGTAATTTGATCTAAAACTATACTTTTATGTATCAATACGTATATATTTACGTAAATTACTTAACTGAAATAAAATAATAGTACTCCCACAGTACGTAATGAAATAAAACGTGGATGAAAATGGAAACGTCATTGTTGCATAATTTTACCCTAGTAAATTCACGACTGAGAATTCATCACAGGAGTTGGAGAATATTGAAACTTCAAACATCACTATTTTACAAAATTATTCATAACCTATACACTCGGGGAAGTACGAAAAGCCACATGTTTCTTGCTGGCCGCATAATAAGAATAACAATGTCTTAGTTGTTACGAAGCATCAGCTAATCTTACATATACAACAAAATATATTACAAAACTAATGTAAGACAAAATTATCTATGGCTCAGTGCTTGGAAGGAGATTGTTATTCTGCCATAGCCTTTATATGCGTAATAAAAATTCTTGTTTTAAGTTTAGCATAATAGAATGAACTGAGAGAAATAAAACAAACGTACTTCTATTCGACAGTTTGTAGCAGTGTAAAATGCCTGTTTTAAAATATGTGTGACTTGGTCGCATATGCGTGCAGGCTCTTATACTCTGCAGTTGGGTTAAAGAATACATAAATGATGATGAATACAGTATTTCTATATTTTTTGCATTGGATTTGTCTTGATTAGTGTACTACAAGACTATTTAGTGCCAATACTACTGGTACTGAATTAACATTCTCTGCGTAACATTGCGTAAGATCAGGGTTTAGTGAAGCGTTGTGAAGGTTTGACGTTTCGGAGTAGAATCAAACGATTTGGATGGAAAACCAAAGTTAGGTATGATATATCAATTTTTAATGTTTGTATACGTCGGATAATCAACGAATATGAGAATGACAAGAACATACTTTTGGAGTAAACTTGCTAGAGCTTTTATTGTACTAGATGGCTGGACAATTTAAAAATAATTAACATTGTAAGTGAATATTTCCAGTGTTTTGTCTCTTTTTACTCGATCAAGCAAGGACCGAAAAACCGGGTTTAACCGCTTAGACGACTAAAGTCGTTTCGCTTAACCCGTATAATATCGCTAATTAATCGGAAATAACGAGATAGAAATGAAAAAATAAAGGATAGTAAACTTTAGGCCGGAACCGGTTCCTATACGAATCGTTTCTAGCCGAATCGTTTAAAAACCTTTCGGGTAACTTTTTCGGTCATTGATAAGAAGAAGAGAAATCCTGTATAGCTCACATGTTATACAGCGGTTAGTAGAACGGGGTTAAGTTATTCATTATTTATAAAATATCATTATTACCATGGTTTCGGGTTTCGATACGCCATTAGAAAATTCAATACAAATACCACTACATAAAGCTTCAACGTTAGGAAAAATAAAATCCGTAACACTTTAAGAAGCTATGATAAATAAAACTAAACATTTACGATATTGCTAGGTTTTGTTTACTATACTCGGACTATACAATTGTATCACGAAAATGGAGACATAGTTGTATTCGCGTAAACGAAAACATTGGGTCCATGTTTTTGGCAGTAGGGTTACTATTAGGAATCGTTTAACACTTGTTCATGATTCTGATTTTTTGTAATAATAACTTGTTATTGTTTCTGTAGTCTTAAGGTATATTTTTTTTGTAAAATAATAACAATTTGTAATTTATTTGAGTCGTCATAAGGTATATTTTATGTAAACTTATTTATATTTCCGTATATTTTATTATTTTCAACTTTATTCTCATGGTTAATACAACAAGCTGAATAATTATTTTCTAATTTACATCTTTTATCTTTTTTGCGTATTTTCTAATACATATATGTATTACAGTAAAAAATTACAATATCAGAGTCATGAGTCAACTGTCAGCGTGTGAATAATGCTGGATTTTGTAAGTGAAAATAATCGTTAAGGTCTTTTGGAATCACAAAGTATGGAATACTACTTAAATAAGATATTAGCCTGAATAAAATAATGCATATTTAAAATAATTTCATTGCATGTTACCAGAAGCCACAAAGTATTAAAGGTTACTTTATATTTAAATGAATATTGAAGATTTTTAACTTAGACTTCACGGTATTTTCTTTAGAATAATTGTAAATACGTTCAGAATAGAATGCAATAGTATGTTAGTGATTCACAATTTTTTTCCTGCACGGTCGAACGATACATGATATAAGTGGTTTCAATGGAGTTGGTACCACTGGTTCTAAAAAGCTGAATATGAGTAGGTAAATTAACTGATCAAGCATACGTAAATGAGACACAATAGAAATTCTATTGTATTGGTCTCATAAGACCGCTTAGATGTTAACGGGAGTTGGGAATAATTGCGCTTGCACACAAGGCAACTTAGCCCCGCGACAGCCTGCGCCAGCGCTGCGTAGTTACAAAGTTGCACAGTACATAATTAAGCCGTGCGACTGTCATTTTTATAATATTATGGATTACAATGGCGCGACTAGGTAACACGACTGACTGAGAAACGTATAGGCGCGAGATATACTTCAGATGCACGGTCGAGGCGTGGTTGGGGCGCGGCGAGGAGCGGCCGTGCCGCGGATGAGGCGCGGGCGAGGCGAAGCCACTCTCATACGTAATGTAACTCGTGCGCATCATCGCCCGCGCCTCGACCGCGTCTTGAGTTTGTCCCGCGTCTTAGAAGGATGTCTAAGAGTTGATTAAAGATGTAATGTATGTATGTAAGAAATAATAGTCACTGCACAGTTTTCGACAAGTTTTGTGATTGACGGTGGGGTGATTCGCCTTGAAAGCAAAGGGCACCCTGAGTCGATTCTCAGTTCACCTCAATTCAGAAAATAAACTTAACTAGCTTGGGTCTGGGTTTGCGGGCAGGTGCCATTGGAAAATTTCACTGTCTAGTACCTTCTTATATAAGAATGGTTATTACTTCGGGGCCATAACAATTTGTGTAAGCCGGCGTTTTCGGGACTAACAAAATGACATGGGCGTTACAATCTGTATGTAGCCAAACGTTACTTATTGTTCCTAAACTACCCACTCGTTTCATTGGCGATAGCGTGTCAGGTCTGTAAACTGGGTGCAGAAGTGCTGTCAAAATGACAGGTGACATGCGATTTGTGCATTCCATTGGTGCCAGCTCATTTTGGAACTAACTTTACATGAGTACATCACATTTATCTAAATAATATTTAAAAAATACGAATTTATTCACTATTGTTGATGAATTTTATTAGCTTTATAGGCGATTTGAGAAAATTTTAAAATAGGCTAATTCCTACCCCATTTAACGTTTCAAAATATACAAAAATATAACGTATTAGTCTTATCGTCAGATTGTGGTGCATTTCTGTCGAGTGTCCATGTTTTAAAAGTTTAGGATAAGATAACTCTTCCAAACGTATCCTATAATTTCTTGTTTGACTGTACCCAGAAGGCTGCTTATTGACTTGTAGAGTCGTGCTCAGAAATACGTTCAGAAATATTTTGACATTGAGATTCAAAATCCGAATGACAGTGTCAAAATGTTTGCTAAAATATGATTGAAGTCGACTGTACATTATTTTGTTTTGGACGTAATATTGAACTGAATACTTACTTTACTACGTTACCGATTTTGACTATCCCTGGATTTACCAAACGTATACCTAACTAGTGATAAGTAAATAATTGACTTTAGGCCGGTCTTGTAGATTCGAATTTTTGTTGTATAATACATTCGAACCTAAAAAATATTTAAAGCCGTATGTGTTTACCGGACATGGAGCACATACCCTATAGAGTAGAAATGTCATTTATTTTGTCCGAAACAAATTTTCCGTCATTTTTTAATCTGTATCTGTACTGTTTTTGTATGGGCGAGAGTTGACAGGTCTTGTCATTTCATACTAAATGTAAGTGAAAAATCAACAAGTAATTTCGAAGAAAGATGGTTCGTATTGCTGGATGTGCTTGATGGGGGTGAAAGACGCTGACGGAGTAGAGATGCTCTAGGTATCAGAAGCAGCAGGTAACAGTGGAGAAGTAAATCTCTTTCACCTTGATAATACCTAGCATATGTCGTCCCAGCCAACGCATGAATATCGCGCGTGAACTTACAAAAACAAACGTCCAATTATATCAGTTGTCATTGGACTTTATCGCTTCGACATAAAGTTGAGGTAATTCATTTTGTTGTACATCGATATGATGTCCACTGTACGTTTAACAGTATTTTATTGCACACACAGTTTAAAAATACTTGGCTATTATTTTATACTTCGTAAAAAGTAGGAACTCAAGACCGGCCAGTACTAAAATGTTGACTAATTTAAATGATAACCATTGGTTTATATTATAGATAAGACCATTTTAAAAATTTACCAAGCGCCCTGTTAAGCAACCGTAACGTCCATGATAAAACTGTCAAAACTGAAGGCAGTATGAAAAGTATTTCTTGTCTTATGTAAAAAACAGGGTCCACAGTTTTTGGAAAATGGTTACCAGAAATACTAGCGCTAGAGACCGTAATGAAATATTTATTATAATGATCTCATCGTTTTATTCTATAATATAAATCAATGATTGTAGCTAACTACTGTTGACTTTGTACCGATTACGTAAGCTTGTTGTTTCTACTGTTTGATACGTGGGTAGATAGAAATTAAACTTGTTGAGATGTCTTCGGCATGATCAGCTATGGAGCTTCGATCGTTGTGCTTTTGTATTCCCTTAATTTACATTCGGTGATTAATATTGAGGTAAAATCTCACACGTTTGAGTACTGTTACAGATTTCTTAAAAATCACGAAAACTTATAATAAAACTGTCAGATTTGTTCTTTACAGTAAATTTTGGCGCCATCTATGCAAAGATTTGCGTAAATATCATGCCCGATACTGACCATCTTAAAATGGCAACTTTTATCTTTTCTCTTTCTTCAAGTTTGAATTCTCTGACTATTTCGTCTTCAGTTCGATTCTCAGTTACATATTTTGCATATTCACGAGTTAGTATCTCAATATTAATCCAATCTTCATCTAGCTATAAACTAAAATAAATTAAAGTTATTCTGAAAATAAATGTTTTTAAAGCGGTTCGAATTAACTTGATAAACAGGTTCACTGATTGTGTTTGTTTATGAAACTGACAATCATAAGCAATTTTTTTTATGTATTTTCAGTAAAAGAAAAATTTTGTTTCTATCTTTTTATACTTTCTCATTTTATTTACACAAATAGTGTCAGTTTCATAAAATTTTACTTGTTGTCTGTCTATTTTTAACTCATTGGAACTAAAGCCATGAGTTCATTCTTCTCATATTTTGACCCCAGAATCTCCATTAAATATACTTCATACTCGATAAGTCTCATCGTACCTTGTTTATATGTACAGTTTACTGCATAATTTATTTACGAATTACTTTAAAATTTTAGGTCTGTTTCGTCCTAAATAATATTCTTAATATTATTCTTCCATTTATTTATGTGGTGAACTGTACATTATTTCGAGTTAATGCTAGTTCTAAAAATATTGTAATGCATGACAAAACTAAAGGAATTGATTCTTGGTTGGATTTTGAACCTTGTGCGTATTGTAATAATGTTGTATCGATTGTGTAATTATTCTAAACTTGTGACGATCGGTAGTACTTATTTCGATTTTCATTCATTTTTAATAAAATAAAGTAATTAAATAAATACTTCAATCTTAATAAAATTTCAATAAATAAAATAAAGCTTCCGTAAATGAAATAACATTCGTATTATGGTAAATAAAACCTTTTATTCGAAATTAAGTACAAAATGGCCGATCCAATTTTCTTTAAAGAGAAAATTCTTGAACGTGTTTTAAGCGAAATGCGTCTTTATTTCCTTAAAGTTATGATTCAATATGAATAAGTAATTTTGTGATAGTGGTGTATTCCAATCAGAAAACCGTTAATAATATAAAAAATTATCTACTTAATATAAAATTGGCTAAACGTTGATTAAATAAATACCTAACATCGTATTTCTTCATAAAATAATTGGAATACGCCAGTAATATTTTGTGTGAGATGTTTATCGTTGAATTGCTTTTGTAAATTTCGCTTGAAGCCAAAGATGTATAATTTGTGTTCGCACCTTAAAATGAAACTATCGTTTTGAATGATTTTTCCTTCGCGTGCTCCGTAAAATTTTCCCTATTGTTTTCCATTGTTTTTCTGGTCTGCCGCGGGTGAGCGGAACGCGAAGGGCTATTTCATCTTGCAATGTGTTTTTGCTAGGTCAGAAGTCCGACATATCAATTTTTGTAAGTACAATAATAACAATGATCTTTACGGCTTAAGGACGTATTAATCTGATTATTTAAAAATTTTAAAAAGTGGGTACGTCGGATTTTTGATTTAAAAATGTTGATTCAAAAGCATGGTTCAAAAAGTCAAACGCATGCGTCCATTTGATTGTTTTTCTCACATTTTCCCTTATAGAGGTGTTATGTTAATTATTTTTAGTTTATAATTATAAGTTGAGGGATTATTTTAGTTTTTCTGTAACATAAACCTTACTAACTTATTATACTTTGTGTATGTATATTGAAGAGTACATTTCTAATATATATCCTTTAGTTATATAATTGTTATATAAACTAGTGTTTAAGCAATAAACGCAACCGCGTCACCTTACATGTTGTATAAAATTATGATAATATTGTTGAGAGTTGGTACACCTAAGTCACTTACAATAGTTTTATTTAAATAAAAAACAATGAAAATGTATTTATTTATTAAATATGAATTAACATTCATGATAATCTTTGTTGTTTTATTTTTCTTGATTTAACCCGGTTTTTATTAGATAACTATTATTAAAATGTATCAGCTGTTAGGGTAAATACAGGCTTACATAGCTATCAGACTGCAGTTTCTTCTTAAATAGCGATAATTTAGAATCGTTGCTACTTATCAATTACTTGTTAACGATTTTTATAAGTCTCAAAATCAAAGTTATCGAGTTTTAACGGTTTTAATTGACATACCTTTGAAAGCCATACCGGGTCAAAGAAAATTAATAAAGATATCTTTGACCGGGTTAAAGCGGTCGTACAGTATTCGCTATCTATGTTGAGACTGCAGGGGCTGGGGCTATTTGGAATCACACGACGACGAGAAAAAAGAAAATTGTTTAGAAAATATTTTTTTAATTACTTACGCATAATAAGACTACAGTAATATTGTCAACGCAATCAAAAAAAATGTCAAATCAGCTCATTATCATATTGATAAGTTAATTACTACATTTCTGTCCAAAATTAATTGAAATCGGTCACATGTACGGTCAAATTAATGTTCTTGTCTAAGAACATCTGCCTCGAAAAAGAAATGTCTGCAAAGTGTTATAACAATTAAAACCATCTTAAAATAATTCCAATAAATAATAGGCAGTCTAGTAGTTAGCGCTCTGGACTACAATGCCAGTGGATTGTGGGTTCGAATCCCTCGAGGGGTGAAGTTAGTATGATAAGCACGAGCATTTGTACTTATCTAAGTCATGGACGTTATAATCAATTGTTGATTGTTGTTTTAAAAATAAACAAGAAGGGATATACAGGGTGTAACAAAAAGGTGAAATAAAACAGGGGTTATTCTACGGCTAAATTACATCAACTTTTTCTATGGGACCAACATCAAAATCTCAAAAAAAAAAAGACGTTTCCATACAAACTGATGCCAGCTGGTCGCGTTTTAGTGTGGGAAAGTGTTTTTTTTTTTGCGATTTCGATGTTGGTCCCATAGAAAAAGTTGACGTAATTTAGCCGTAGAATAACCCCTAAAGTTTTATTTCACCTTTTCGTTACACCCTGTAGAAACGTTTGTTTTCTACTTTGACCCGACCAGGAACCGAACCTACAGACCTCAGAGATAGCGACACCAAGTCTCTGCTGCTGACATTGAATCAATATTTGGGTTGCAAAAAAGAGCTGTAGACGCTCTCAATTTATTTTTGAAAATATTATGAACGTTCGAAAAAATCTTTTTATCAATATACTCGAAATATAAATAAAGTTACCGTTCCGAGCTTCAGACTACACAAAGTTGGTAAGTAATTCATTATTCAAAAAATCCTTATGAAAAAAGAATGTTATAAAATAGATGGTAATTTATCGACAAGAGCGCATGGACGTAACTTGCTTAGCTCGCACTTACTACTTGTCTTGTAACTTTTCTGTAAAAAAGGCTGACAAAGGTGACAAGTTTGTTGCGCCGTTTCTTCTTAGCACTAGCCAATATGTAGTCCTGAAGCGGTGGTAGGACTAAGTAATATTTTGGGACGTGAATAAGTGCCCTGAAGAGGGCTTAAATACTATTATTGAGTATTATTGGGTAAGCTCGCCTCTTAGGAGGTCAACGGAGGTCGTCAAGAACAAAATCTAAACCGATTTAACCGTTCATTAGCGTTGTTAACCAAAAACCAATATAATGATTTAGCATAAGTGTCTGGTGTGTGTCACGTGAGTTATCAGTTGTCAATTCGTTATCGGTGTGTTCTGAATTCGAATCGGGGGCAGCAGGAGTCACCAAAATTCATATTATAAATAAAAATCATATTGAATCTATTTGGTAGTGACTTGTGGCTAAAAACAAATTCCAGTATCCATGGATAGAGACAACCTACCAACTATCGACAAACACGCTCTATCCTTTTTTAGAAACAGTCCGATTTCAGTTACTAAAGCCACAGAACTAAGCCAGCATACTTGGGCACTCGTACGGCCTCCCTAAGCCGAGTTAAGCGCTGGACACACTGTGCTATGTGTGCCGTAATAGTAAACGTCATGAGTTTTCTAGGCGGGTAGGACAGAGGGAGCATGGAGTCTCCTTTAAAAATATACTCGATGAATTTCGATTTACGACGAGCTTAATCGATGGAATTATTGTAATGCCAATTGATGTATCTTTAATCTAAGAATGATAAACGTTTTAGTTAGAATTTTTTTAATCGGTTCACGGATTCTAACGCCAGATCACACTCGTACTAAGTTAACATTACAGGCATTTCAAAATTAGGAATATTTAATTACTTAATTAAAAGATAACTGTCCATTTTTTTATAATATAAATAATAAAACGCTTAAGTATATGCTTTTGGGCATAACTCATTTGTGAGCACTCTAAATTACATTTGAAAATTAATCCTCTTTCCTTCAAAAGTACGTCTTGTAGTTCTGAAAATGATCCCAAGATCAATTAAAAAAGCTTCAAGTTACTTACCAAAGAAAAATATAGCTTATGTATTTTAGCACTACAAAGTCAACTCTATTACTGGCTCTGTTCCGCGACCGACAGCGGGCCGTCAGGTACGCGGTTCAGTACCACTGACCACGTGACACTAGCTAGAGCCTTTGGCTTCCAATCTTTTATTTCATTTTATTTTAATAAAATTGGGAAGGAGCGGAGCACGCACAACGAAATACTTGAAGGTATGTTCAATTGTTCTGGTGATTTAGTGACATTTTTTGTATTATATTTTGACAAAATATTGTTAAAGACTTAGAACAAGAAGAATATTCTTGCAATTTTTATCGTTTTTCGAAATTTAACTGAGTTTTATCTGAAGCAATGACGAGTTCAATATTAGGCTCCATGTTTAGATTAATTAGCACATTAACATCTCTAACTACAGCTTTCTCCTGTCCTATTCAATTTACTAGAATTCATGTTCATAGCAAGGAGTTAAGTCTAAAATAGGTGATGTTTTAAATATTAAAAACCTTAATTATGTTGCGCAGTACCACTTAATTTTTAAAATGAATTTTACCTTAAAAACCTAGATTTTTGAAAATATTAGATTTTTACTGTGTGTAAAAATAACAACTATTGCAACTCTGTAGTCGTGTTTTTTTCTTCTGTTTTATCAAAACTGGTATGAATGGAACTTGCCTGAAATGAAAGAAACATCGATCGGAACTTTTTGTTGTCACTTCCTATTCAAAAGCTCGTAAGTTCACAAAGTCTTTAACCTTAAACTACCTAATTAGTTCATGTATTTTCATTTACTATTTTACACGCCATTTTCGCAACTTTTTTATTTTTCACGCACAAAACAAAACTTTATCACAACTTCTGAACGCCATTGCTCCAAACACGTGCCCAAACTGTCAACTTGTCAAAATTTGGCGCCAAAACATGGCGTCGTCACAGACCCACCACGCGAACTGCCCCATGCTCGTAAATGGAAATAACGGTACAAATTATCCTCATTTAGTGGTAATTTAATAAACTTAACTAAATTATAGGCATTTAATTCAATTTAAGCCACCGTAGCCGCCGTCGCTAGTAAGTTATGCGGTCAATCACCCCCAATGGTATTACGTTTCAAGAGGAATTTATAACTTTGAGTTTTTGAATATCGGAAAAGGGATAATGGATATTCGTAAAGTTAAAGTTTATTTTTATCTCAGTTATTATGAATGACGAGTTCAATGAAAATTGATCGAGCATTTTATCCCTTTTTTGTACGTGTAAACTTTTAAAACTTAGTTCAAATAATACCAACAAAAGTAAATATGTTAGCGGTTAGTATGTTAGTATGTTTGTTTTCACAGAGTCACTTTTATTTTTCGGTTGTTTCATTACCAGTAACGAGACCACAAGTAGATTGTTAATTTATTCAGTCCACTTTGGCCAGGTCTAATAAAACAACCTTTGTGGTAAAAATAGCGTTATAATTTTAACTTATCAGTAACTTATACATCGTGCCACTTTAAATAAACAAAACCTATTAGGGACAGATCTGCTAGCATGACTACCAAAACACGATATGATATGATATGATATGATATAGCGATTTATCGACACCAACGGTAAATTTTTTAAAAATATGATAGTTCAAGACGCCATATTGAACTTTTATCGAAACAGCGATCCATAACATGATATTTTTGCAGTTGGTGTCGATAATACGCCATATCATGTCGTGTTTTGGTAGTCATGCTAGGGGGGCTGGTGCATTTAAAAAAGATGTTCCATAACTTTTTGGTCACGTGATACATTTGTATGAGGAATCTTTTTTTCGATGTTGATCCCATACAAAAAGTTGACCTTATAATATCCTATCTCAGAGGTTTTGCGTATTTGGAGTTACATACACGTGCGTGTTTAAGGTCTTAAGTTAATAATGGAAGGTGTATAAGAAAATAATTATTAAACAATGTTTCAAAATCTTCTGCTTTATTTTTGTAGTTTTCGAAAACAATTCTATGACTGCACAATAATATTTATTTAATAATTTTCTTCCTTTCTTACATAAGTACTTCCTATTTCACTCACACATTCGTGTAAAGATACACCATAACCACAACCAAAGACCATTAGGAATTCATAAAATGTTAAAAGCATTCTTTCAGCGAAATTAATAATTCTTACTTACATATTTTAATTATTTGTTCAAAGACAATCTTATTGATTTTTGTAGCGAGAGATGGAAGAGTCCCTGGACGGCCGCGAGGGCGGCGCCACCTCCACAGGATTCGATTCGGCCGCCATCTTGAACGATGACGTATCTCCCACCACCAGCTTTTGTTACAGCATACCGAACTTGTTTAATGGGTAAGTTTTCTATAAAATGACCTTATGATGCCTTAAAAGGTATGTGAAGTCTAATTACTACAAATTTATGTTGCTATGCCCTGCCAGGGTAACATGTTGGGAATTTTTATATTGTATTTAATTCAATTTTAACAATTTAACCACATGTGTGCAATAAACGTTTTGAATTTTTTGAATTTTGAGTTTGAAACTTAAAAATATCATTTCGACAAACAGGATATACAGGTTCATACAGAGGTTATGATCCGTAATTTAAGGATAACCTTGTACCACATATTCTATACTTCATCGTAAAAAACTTTTGTTTAGTCTTTGTTGTTGACTTTAGAGTTTCAAGTTTGATTTTAATCTCACGGCAAAATAAACACAAAATAAACAAATATTACTTACATACTTTACAACCCACGGTGAGATTGCAACTTGTAACTGTGTGTTTACTGTGACAATTTCATATTGAGTGTATTGCGACTCAATTAGGGACCTAATATAATTTAAAAAAATATTTCAAAATATTTGAAAAAACAATCGAATTGCATCCTCCTTCCTTTAAGTCTATGAAGAAGATAGAATATCAAGGAAAAAAAAGGATGTACATTTTTTGTATATAACATAAACGACTGAGTACGTAAGATTAGAATAGCATTGGGTAAATATAGCCGACCTTGTCCGTAGCGTGCTACGGGCTACGGCGCTACAGACTACGAGCTACGGGTTATAATATCAAACTACAATGGAGGAAGAACATTGCAGTGGTTTATTAAATATTCCAATGGTTATTGTCACAAAGTAAGAAATTTAAACATTGTGTACTGAGGTACTAGACAATGTATCCCAGCAGATCAAACAAAAAAAAGTTTTCTATAATGATCCTGTGTCGTGTGAGGACGGCCGTAAAGAATACACTTTCTCACCGCCAACAGGAAGCGTGTCGTAAGAGGCGACTAATTCCGGGTAGCAGCGTCTGCGTGCGAAATCTTATAAAAAACTGCGCTCGCCAACCCGCCTGCCCAGCGTGGCGAGTATTGGCAATCCCCCCCAATGAGAGGCCTGTGTTCAGCAGTGGACGTCCTATGGCTGCAAAGATGATAATGATCCTAGTCCTATCCTAATTCTAGTTGAATGGTGGCCACGTAACGGCAAGCGCAGCGTATGACGTCCACCTACTAGATGGGCAGACGACCTGGTAAAGGTTGCAGGAAGCCGCTGGATACTGGCCGCTTCCAACCGGCCAATCTGGAAATCACTAGGAGAGGCCTATGTTCAGCAGTGGACGTCTCATGGCTGAAATGATGATGATGACAAAGTTTCTGTCTATTTTAATAAGCCTATATATATGTACCTACTGGTAGGTATAGTCCTACTATTCCCGAATTCCCGAATTTAAGACCTTGTTACACAAGTGGCTGCTCGACAATTGTTTTTACTCGCTAAATGAATTTTTTGGACGGTGAGTTATCAAATTATTTTTTTAAATTGTTATATTAGTTATTTTATTGGATTGCTATTTAATTTCATTCTCTCAAACTAATTGACTATTGAATTATATTGTATTGTTGATATTGCTATACTACTATAATACTAATTGACTATAAATATAAACAATTTTTTTAAGAATATTATTCTAACTTTACTTTTTTCTGACTACTAAGTATACCATTCACACGCCAGTTATGGCAAGATACACTGTTACTAAAACTATTCTAATGACCCGTAAGATCCAAAATGTCTAGTGAATAAATGAATTTTTATTTTTTTTGAATTTTTTACCGTGCCACTTCTTACGGTCCAGCGAACTGATTAATCAGCCTACTGTCTTTCGTCTTCCTCCATCTCTTGGCCATAATTATGTTACTGCATTGGCCACGGGCCATTTTTATGCTATGTTACAAAGTTAGTAGTATTAACCTGTTACCTTTAACTACCTATTGTACGTCTGCAATGGAAAAACTCATCATCATCATGCCAGCCTATTGCAGTCCATTGCTGGACGTAAGCCCTCAAAGAGCGCCAAGGACCACGATTTTTTGTTTTTTTTATTTATTTAAGAAAACCAACGGCGTTACAAACAATAATTAAACAAAGTACAATATCAATTAGTAAGGCTAATAGGTCTCCCTTAATTTATAAAAGTATTTTAGCGCGAGGAAAAAGAAGAGATTACTTTCAAGTACGATCTCCCGCTTTTTTCATCCAGCCACTGTCAGCCATCTTTCAAAAGTCGTCGGTACATCGAGCTGGAGGGCGTCATATATACCACGTTTGCCAAGGCGCGGTCTCCACTCGAGAACTCGTTTACTCCAACTTTCATCTGTTCTGCAACAGATGTGCCCATTGCCACTGCCAATGGACAAACTGTTAGTTCTATATACGGCGACCTCCGTAGCCGAGAGGCAAGCATACCGGATTTGGTGTCGCTATCTCTGAGGTCCCGGGTTCGATTCCCCGTCGGTTCAATGTAGAAAAATAACTTTTCTATATTGCCTCGGGTCTGGGTGTTGTGGTACCGTCGTTGTTTCTGATTTCTGTAACATAAGTGCTTTGGCTACTTACCACAGGATCAGAGCAATGTATGTGATGTTATTCAATATTTATTTATTTATATTATTATCCATGTGTTACGCAAGCCTAGTATATGGATATTGCCTATGCAGCTATGCCCCCATTCATCGATTGCAACAGCCAACAGCGGGAAATGCTGACGCCGCTCCTCGTGTGCTGACTGACGTCAATCACCGCATCGCCTAATTTTAATTATTATATTTTTGATTCATTCTTATACCTAGCATCGGTCGAATCACTAGCTCTTATTTTACTCTGTAACTTTTATTAATTAAATTTACTAAATAAAAATCATTTTTTTTACATCCTCCGCTGTGACCATATATTTTTGGCGCAGTCGGTAGGATAGTTAAAGAGTAGTTTTCTAGTATCGAGCTACCGTAACTATCGCGAATCTACAACCGGTCCCGGCAGAGGAGAATCCAGACATCGATTCCGTAAAAGAAGTGATACCAGAATAATGCTGTAAGTACTTTGAATCTTTCAAGTCCTTGCTATCCTATAATTCCTAGTGATTTTACTATCTATCCTTGAATAGTCCAAGGTCCCGATAACCTTTTATTTTTATCCTTTTACTATATTTTTTTTTTGTGTGACTATATTTTATTGCATTCTTTTTGTGTGTGATTTCTTTTTCCTGTGTAACGTTTTATCGAAACCGCCAAGATTTTCCATCCGAGGAGCTCACGCGGGATTAATAGTAGGCTGTCTAGTAGGCTTAGTATAATAGACGAAAATAGAAATTTAGAAGCAACCGAAGTAATCATGGCTCAGGATAATGTCGATATAATTTACAAGTCCCTCAGACTTTTACCCGAGTTCGACGGTAACCCCCATGTTCTAACTCGTTTTATTCACTTGTGCGATATACTGGTACTAACGCATTTCAAAGCAGTTCCCGGGAATGAATTAAATAACCTGGCCCTTCTTAATGGCATTCTTAATAGAATCACAGGCCCCGCGGCTAGATTAATAAACGCCGGTGGTATTTACGACAACTGGAACGCGATTCGTAGTGCGCTAATTAACAACTTCGCTGACCATCGTGATGAGACCGCTTTATACAGTGATCTATCTATGCAGACTCAGGGGTCCAGCTCCCCACAAGAGTTCTACGAACGCTGCCAGAACCTATTTAGTACGATCATGACGTACATTAGTCTTAATGAAACCGTTCCAACCACCGTCGAGGCTAAACGTACCCTCTATAGTAAATTAACCCTTCAAGCCTATCTACGTGGCTTAAAAGATCCCTTAGGGTCAAGGGTCCGTTGCATGAGACCCGAAACCATGGAGAAAGCTCTGGAATTCGTTCAAGAAGAGCTAAACACTCTCTATCTTCAACAACGCAACGAAGTCCCAAGCCGTAAAGATTGGCCACAGCCGTCATCCTCTAACCTACACTATAATCTGCCCTTAAATAACTTCTCTCAGAAACTACCTGGTTTTAATATGCCCGGTCCCTCCAGACTACATGTCATGAATATTCCTGAACCATCCAGACCACAGCCTATGCCTATGCCACTACAGCCTTTCCAAGGCTACAAACCCAATAATATGCATCAGATGCAACCTCCTCGTGGTCCCTCTAGAACACAGCAGATATTCCGAGCCCCGCCACCGAATTACAACCCTCAGAATAACGCTTTTAGAATGCCTAATAGGCCCCAACAGTCACATAGCTCCGCGTCCAATGAGTGGCGTTAGCCACTTTACCTCTAAACCCTTAGCCCCAACTGGCCATGACTGGCGCAAATTTGGCAATCCACCGCCTAGCAACTACTTTAAATCACGAGAAGTGAACTTCAACGACTTCGAATGTGACTATGAACCCTACTATGAATATGACTACACTCAATATGATTATTACCAAGACTATAATAACTACGAGAGTTACAACCCAGATTACTATTATGGCTGTGAACAAGCCCAGACTCATGAGGCTCCTATAGTCGAGGAGATCAGTCAGAACCCTGCCTCTTCTGAAGAGGAAAATTTTCAGCAGGCTTCCAAATTAGACAAGCGAAAATAGAAGTTAACTTTCATATTCAGAGGCAGTTGGGCTACATACAAATTAGCGATCCCCCTCTGAAATTCCTACTTGACACCGGAGCAAATCAATCTTTTATTAGCCCTCAAGCTGTAGAGAAATATTTCGGCCACATTCCACTAAACTATGAACCTTTTCAAGTTACTAATGTACACGCCACCAGTACAAACGATCACTCTATTTTATTACCTTGTTTCAATGAATTTAATGAGTCAGGCGATATTAAACTATTCATTTACGATTTTCATAAATACTTTGATGGACTTATAGGATTCGATTTACTCGATTCATGGGACTCCAATATCGATCTAAAGCACAAATTACTTGTGACTCGCAACGCTAGGGTCCCCATAGAAATGTATGATTCTCGTAATGCCAACTTGTATGAGGAAATTATTCCCGCTAATACATCTAAACTAGTTCGTCTCCCTATTAATAGCCAGGACGGAGATGTGTTCGTAACAAGTCAAGTCATATGCAATTGCTTAATATCCGAATGTTTAACCGAAGTAAAAGACAACCGCGGTTGGGTAGAGATAAATAACACTTCATCTAACGACATAATTTTTTCTATGGATCGTCCAGTTACGGCTGAGTTATTTAATGTTGAGTTTGAACGTACTGAGATTTTATCAGACCGAACTAAAGAAGTTTTATCGCGACTTCGCACAGATCACTTAAATGCAGAAGAACGCGTTAACTTAGAGAAATTGTGTGCAGACTACGCGGATGTATTTTACCTTGAAGGAGAACCACTAACGTTCACCAACAAGATAAAACATAAGATAAAAACTACTGATGAAATCCCAGTACACGCAAAAACGTATAGATATCCTTATGTCCACCGACAAGAAGTGCGCGATCAGATTGAGAAGATGCTCGAACAGAATATTATAAGACCTTCGGATTCTGCATGGAGTTCTCCTATTTGGGTCGTTCCCAAAAAGGCTGACGCTTCAGGCAAGGTAAAATGGCGTCTTGTCGTGGACTTCAGGAAAGTAAACGAGAAAACGATTGACGATAAATACCCGATTCCAAATATTACAGATGTACTAGATAAACTTGGCAAGTGCCAATATTTCACCACCCTGGACTTGGCCAGTGGATTTTATCAGGTGGAAATGGATCCTATGGATATTCCCAAAACTGCATTCAATGTCGAGAATGGACATTATGAATTTTTGAGAATGCCGATGGGACTTAAAAATTCTCCATCAACCTTTCAAAGGGTGATGGATAATTTATTAAGAGGCCTCCAGAACGAAGTGTGCCTGGTTTATCTGGATGACATCATTGTATTTAGCACATCTCTACAGGAACATATCCTTAACCTGGAAAAAGTATTCAAAAAACTACGAGAATCAAACTTCAAGATCCAGATGGATAAATCTGAGTTCTTGAAGTTAGAAACTGAGTTTTTGGGTCATGTTATCTGCAGTGATGGCGTTAAGCCTAACCCCAATAAGATCATAGCAATTCAGAATTACCCCATACCTAAAACTACTACGGAGATCAAACGTTTTCTCGGTTTACTCGGATATTATCGTAAATTTATCCCGAATTGTGCTAAAATAACGAAACCTCTAACGCAATGCTTAAAAAAAGGCTCTAAAATAACACTTGATCAGGAATATGTAACTTGCTTCGAACACTGTAAAACATTGCTCTTAAACGATCCCATACTTCAATATCCAGACTTTTCTCGTGAATTTCTATTAACAACTGATGCTTCTAACTTCGCCATAGGCGCGGTCCTATCGCAGGGTTCAATAGGCTCAGATAAACCAATCGCGTACGCATCTCGAACTTTAAATTCTAGTGAGCTCAATTACAGCACTATTGAGAAAGAGCTGTTAGCTATTGTATGGGCCACCAAATACTTTAGACCCTACCTTTTCGGCCGAAAGTTTCAAATTGTTACTGATCACAAACCGTTACAGTGGATGATGAACTTGAGAGAACCAAACTCGCGTCTTACGAGATGGCGTCTTAAGCTTAGTGAATACGATTTTACAGTAACTTACAAGCAAGGAAAATGCAACACTAACGCTGATGCTTTGTCGCGTATTGAATTAAATAATGACGAGATTAGCTCAATCTTAGTAAATCCATCCGAGAAAGATCTCGATGATTCTAGGACTATCACAGCTGCAGATGAAGCTGATAATTCTAGAACCATAACTGCTCATACTGACGAAGAGAACCCCATATTAGAAGTTCCCATTACCGATGACCCGCTAAATAAGTTTACCAAACAGATAATCTTAAACGTCGTAGGCGACATTAAGGGCCGAACAGTCGTAACAAAACCTTTCGATACACACACGCGAACTAACATCCAACTGTCAGAGTCTAACCTCGAAGAGGAAGTCATCAGTGCTATCAAAGAATATGTTTATCCTAAAATTAAGACCGGTATCCTTATAAATCCACCTCAGGCAATGTATAGCATAGTCCCTATCATTCAAAAAACCTTTAAAAATTCGGCAATGAGTCTTACAATCGCTAAGAAAGAATTAGAGAATGTTAGAGAGTATCTCAGGCAACAAGACATTATCAATAAATACCACGATGGTAAAACTAACCATCGCGGTATCAATGAATGCTATTTAGCTCTGTCACATAAATTTTATTGGCCTAAGATGCGAGAGCATATAACTAAATTTATTAACGAGTGCACGGTATGTGGTCAAGCCAAATATGACCGTAATCCGATAAAACAGCAGTTTAAGGTAGTACCTCCAGCTAGTAAGCCTTTTGAATTGCTCCATTTGGATTTATTAACTATACAAAGTGAGAAATTCTTAACTATTGTAGACTCCTTTTCTAAGTATGCTCAAGCCTACTATCTGCGAGATGGTACAGCTTTAAGTGTAGTACAAGCACTGTTAAAATATTTCACTCACCACGGAATACCAATTACAATAGTTTCAGATAACGGTCCCGAATTTAGTAACCAACTATTTGCAGAACTCTTAAGGCTACATAAAATACAGCATCATAAAATCGCTCCGCACACGCCTAATGAAAACGGTATCGTGGAAAGATTCCACTCAACTATATTAGAACATCTGCGCATCTTAAAAATTGAAAAGAAAAGTGAATCTATAATTAACATCATGCCTTATGCCCTTCTGGCTTATAATAGTACTATACACAGCTTCACTAAGTGTAAACCGATTGAAGTCATAACAGGCCATTTCGATCCGCGCGATCCGTTTGATGTAGACCTCTCAGCACACTTACTACAACAGTACGTAGTCGACCACAAAGATAAAATGAGCGAAGCTTATAAACTTATTCACGAATCTTGTTCTAGCTTACGTAAAGTTATAACTGATAACAAAAATAAGAATAGAGAACCGGAAGCTGAGTACTCTCCCGAACAGCAGATTTATGTTAAGAATCCTATAGCTTCCCGACAAAAAATAGCCCCACGGTACACTCAAGATGTAGTTATGGCAGACCTCCCTATTCACATCTATACACGAAAAAAACGCGGACCTGTCGCTAAATCTAGACTGAAAAGAGTACCTAAAAGTGCTCAATTGTTACAGAATCCTCCTGGCAGTTCAGCTTCTCCTGTACCCGGCCTTAGCACAAGAGATAAAACTTGAAAATCTCGACAATGGACCCGGAGTTTTACCATTTCGATTGGGTCACGCTAATATTGTTTCTAGCTATCACTCGTTTCTACAAACTATAGATCTTAAAAACTTACAAGATAAAATTAACTCTATATATTTTCAACTAAATAGTGTTGGTCCCGAACTTAACAATAAAACCTCATCTTTGTTTGAACCTCATCTCAATTATCTAAAAGATAAAGTCACAAGTCTATCCGAACAATTACTAACTTTTGAGCCAAGTCGTGTAAAAAGAGGACTCATAGATGGTCTCGGATCAGTCGTAAAGAGTATAACCGGTAACCTTGATTACACCGACGCGTTACACTATAACAATGCCATCAAGTCTCTCCAGAGTAAAGAAAACGAGTTAGTAACCGAGTTAAATAGTCAAGTTAGTCTAACGAAAGAGTGGTCATCCCAATATTCTCAGATTATTGATAGTATAGTAAGCAATCAGAATATGATGCAATCCCTGTTAGAAAAGATAAGACAAAGTACAGCTACTAACGATCATGACCTTGTTAAATATGCTCATCTGGCGCAAGTATTTCTCATCTTAAGTGATAACATAGATTCTGTATCTATAGAAATAAGTAAGTTACAGAACGCCTTAGCCTTTATCAGATCTACAACTGTACATCATTCCATTTTAAGTCCTAAATTAATTAGAAATATAGTTACCAAATTACATGAACTATACAGTAAAGAGAGTATAATAGATTTAGATATCAGAGAATACTACGATATAATCAAGTTAGGTTCATATTACGTAGATAATAGTATAATAATAGTTTACAAGTTCCCTATTATTTTATCTCAAGTATATGATCTTTATAAATTATCTATAATCCCTAATAAAAATCACGAAATCCTAACCTCCTCATCTCCCTTCCTTGCCATTCATTCGAAAGATTTCAAATACATAGAGGCAGAATGCCCGAAGACAAGTAAAGGGTATCTTTGTGAAGACATGCGGAATCTGCACAGCAGGACATCAGTAGATTGCATCCATCAACTGATAACTACACAGCGGAGAACTTCTATTTGTAATCCAGTCACAGTATCACTAGAAAATCCAGCTTTTGAAGAACTCGACGACAGACACTATACAGTCAGCTTCCCACATCCTACGAGAGTACATCTTTCATGTGAACAAGACTTACATCAGACGCTTCAAGGTAGCTATCTTATCATCATCCCTCGTAGATGCTACTTAGAAACATCCGAGTTCCTGATATCCAATTCTAAAGATCGACTACGGGGCCAAGCTGTGAAAATCATGGACCTGCCCAAGAAAGATAATCCCGAGACGCCAGCTGCACCTTCAATCAAATTAAACTCTATCAACCTGGATCAGCTGCATGCTGCAAACTCCAAGATCGCCTCGCAAACATCAATAGCCCCGCTACGAGAACCAGATTACAGCATTTATCACACTACGATTCCGATGTACTTAGTCATGTTAAGTGCATGCGCACTCGCTATTGGACTAGCGTACCGCAGATACTACACAAGACAGATGAAAATTAAAATGGAGGAACCTCAAGAGATAAATCTTGAACAACAAGATACTTACGCTGTCCCTAGTAGATCTACACCTGTGAAGAGGCAGCCTCCAGCTCAATTTACGACAAACGTCTTCAATAGTCGCTGTTCTACGGGTGGAGGTGTTACGCAAGCCTAGTATATGGATATTGCCTATGCAGCTATGCCCCCATTCATCGATTGCAACAGCCAACAGCGGGAAATGCTGACGCCGCTCCTCGTGTGCTGACTGACGTCAATCACCGCATCGCCTAATTTTAATTATTATATTTTTGATTCATTCTTATACCTAGCATCGGTCGAATCACTAGCTCTTATTTTACTCTGTAACTTTTATTAATTAAATTTACTAAATAAAAATCATTTTTTTTACATCCTCCGCTGTGACCATATATTTTTCATGTAACAACAATGTAACACAGTGTTGACAATAAATAATTATCTTATTTTATCTAAGCAAAGATTCCTATCTTACAGATTAGGTCCCGGCTCAGTGCTGTGCGAGAGACCTGACACAGAGGCGACTGAGACATTCACCGGTAACAACGAGCCTGCTGAGGAGACTGGGGAGCAGCATCAGTTCGAAGACGACGAGGAGTATTCTCCGAAGTCAAGTAAGAAGAACTTTAGAAAGAAAAGACATTTATTAAACATTGGACATCACACACAAATGGTACAAATGACACAAAAACATTATTTAAATTAAAACAAGAAAAAGGAAAAAGTATTTAAAAAAATATTAAACCAAGCGGTGCCACTATGTGCCTGTGATGTCCGGGATAATGGGACCTCACTCAGCTTGAACCACTGCCTGAGTAGGCCGCGACGCTGGTTTTCAGTAAGCCCCACTTTATGAATTAATAGCTTCTTATTGTAGGAAATATCGTGCTTTTTAGTGCTCTTTGGGGTGAGGCTATCGTCCAGCAGCGGAGTGCAATAGGCTGACATTATGAAGCAAAACTTAAGTACGTCAAGGTAGTGCAATGATAATATCCAGCCAAATAGCAGAGGATGGAAAAGAATAGCCGAAGATCTAGCAGTGGGCTGACGTGGGCAGACTACGATCATGATGATTTAAGTATCGTAACGATAAATATAAAAAATACAAAGAATAGTCTAAGATTAAAGAAAGAAATGTAAGGACATCTCACTGCAGGGCATCAAGTAATAACCCAGCTCTGAGGAGGTTTGGATCATAGGGGAGACCGGGGATGTTTGACTATTGGGGTATTAAACTTGACCTATTTTAAAGGGGTTGCGGTTTTAACCAGGTGTGAAATGGCGGTACTTTCCCTTTTTTATAGGCTCCTAGCAATAACCTCGCCAAAATTTTACGTCATTTTGACAAGACTTATTTTTTTAGATCACGTGTTTTAGAAGTTTTTTTACAAAAATGTTTTTATTCTTTCAGATAATAAAGGAGATATACCAAAACGGAAACAGAGACGCTATAGGTATGTACCTGAATATAAAATATTAAAAAAATAAATATTTATATTATAAAGTCACTTTTAAATACATATTCAAAGAATGTTGTTAGTTTAATAGTCTCAGAAAAAATACCTATTATAGTTAATAATCACAGTTAGTGATATTTTTGTAAAAACAACTAGTTTTTTTTTTAATGAATGAATGTAGTTTATTTAGCACAATACCTGTTGCGCCACCGATAGTGTGGTTCGTGTCGCGGAATACTGGTTATCAGAAATTTGGCAAAATTGCCAACGACACGAAAAGAAGAAGAAGACACAATGAAAACATTTCAAAATCATTAATTTTTGTGCCAATCAATATAACATTCGTGAATATTATTTACTGCACACAGATAACAGGAAAATGCTTTAAACATCTTCATTATAGTTAAATAAAGATATTAGTCAGTTTTTATTTAAAAAAACTATTTTATTTCAGGACCACTTTTTCAAACGTTCAACTGGAGCAGTTAGAAGCTGCCTTCCACAAAACCCACTACCCTGATGTGTTCTTTAGGGAAGAACTTGCTATGAGGATAGACTTGACCGAAGCCAGAGTTCAGGTAACTAAATCAGTAAAACTAAATGAGGTGTACGTTGATTATAAAAAACAGCGGACATATTTCTATCAATTCCTGTTTAGGATCTTTTGATGCCAAAACGACGGCCTGTAAGAGAAACAAATTCAAAAAATTCGATTATTGAACAATTCCGTCCTACATGATTTTAGCGAAACTTTAACCGTTTAGCGTACATAAAGAAAGCTCTGAAAGGAAATATTTTTTCCTGTGTCTGCAACATTTTTCATTGATACTCCGCTCCTGTTGGCCGTAGCGTGATATAAGCCTTAAACCTTCCTCGATAATTCAAATTCAAATTCAAATTCAAATCTTTATTCACAGCAAAATACATATTGCGTTGAACATCTTACAAAAAATAATATCTTAAATTTTTCTCAACAAAATCAAACATCTTAACTGATTGAAAATGTCACAATTTATGATAATAATGGTAATTGCAAAAGATTAAATTGGATAAATAGACTATCCAACACATACTTAAAGATTTATTTAATTTGAACCAGTAGTTCCTGAGATTAGCGCGTAGAAACAAACAAACAAACTCTTCAGCTTTATAATATTAGTAATAGATGACTTCTGCTCAGAAGTGAAGCAATTAAAAAAAGTTCGTTTCATAAATTAAAGCGGGAATGGGAAATGGGGTCCCCACGCGCAACGCCTACCGAGACTGTTGTAATAATCTTTTTCTTCTTTCCATTTGAAATTGTAAAATTTATCTGATTCCCCACGGGATCAGACAACTTGGGTCGAAATTTAACAAATGATTGAGCTTCAACTTTTTTTGTATTTTGTAAAATGTTTTTAGTCAAACTTTTTAAAACATGTTTTATATCATAATTAAGTAACTACGAGGACACATTTTTTTTACTTTATGAAATAGGTACATCAACAGCATAGATATGCAACAGAAAAAATATAGGTGAAGTAAAGTTAAGTATCATGTCTTATATTTTTTAGGTATGGTTCCAAAACAGAAGAGCTAAGTGGCGCAAGCAGCAGAAAGCTGGCTGCGAGCCGTACCCTGGAAGAGGGACCAGGTCGCCCGAGGAACGGTCACCATCTGCACTGGCTCTAGAAATGAGGGACTTCATTACCATACCAGGTCAGTTCTCATCCATTTTTGATCGTGATACTGATAAATTGTACGACCACGACCAGAAAAAATTGAACAGATTGATATAAATGTAACAATTATATAACTTAGAGCATAATTGCTTAACTACGGCGATATAATTTTCTACCAAAGGCCTAGCCATCATACCCTCTTAAAATAGCATTACTTCAACCTTAATTTATTTTCTTTGTGTAGAGTTTAATGTTGACCCTTGACCCTTGACTTAAATATTAAAACAATGGTTAAGACAACACTGCTTCTTAAGTACTGTTTGTATACCTCACATAATTTAAAAAATATTTTCATTTCTTTCTGTCCAGTGTCGTCAACACAAATGATCAACATATCAGATGCTAACCAAAGCTACACCTCTAAGAAGCAGCCACCGCCAGCCATCCACATCTCTGCTCTGCCCACAAGACAGAACCCTCAGATGGATCTGCCTTCCTTCTCTATACCTCTCCAGTACAACCTTGGGACATTCAAGAAGATCGGTGAAGAAGTTCAGCTTGACTTGGAACCGTCAACAGAGAATGTGCAGCAAACGCAATGGGATGCACGGATGATTCCGAACTTCAATTTGATGAACCTTAAACCCTTGCTAGAGAACAGAGAAAATATAGACCTGACTGAGTTAAAATATGATGTTAAAAATGAAGGTAGTCGAGTCAGTTTCAGTAACATGACTGGTGCAGCCGTTCAAGCTACTGCAATTGAAGCAGATGATATATTGGGGAAGGAAGTCAATGAAGGGCAGACTATTTCACCAGATTTCGGAATAGAAAGGTATCAGAATTACCACAATGAAACAGAGAAAAGGTTTAGAGAAACCACTTTTGATGAAGGTATGATGGAAGATGGGAGAAACGAATTTGTATGTGATAGCGACTTTCTCTGTAAAAGTAATTTTGATAAAGTGGATGATAAAAGAAATGAATTCGAAGAATGTCACCTCTTAGATACAGATGCTAATGTTAGTATTGCGAACTTTGACAGTAGTCTGTAAATTATAATTGTGATAGAAATCATGATCTCATAGTGCCTAAGATATTGATAAAATACTTATAATGACTGGTTTTATACGTAAAATAACTATAACTATTGTTAGTTTTAAAAATGTAAGTTAATATTTAAAAATGTTACGAAAAGCTCAGAATAAATAATGTGAAAACTGAAAACAGTTTTTATCATTTCAAGAAAAGTCTCCAAGTAACGTTTTATATTTTGCTATTTGCCGTTAGTTCTATAAGTATAGCAAAGAATTGCACGAATTTAATATTAACGTAAAATATTCGTTTTTTGTAGATAAAAACTTCGCTCGTCCTTAGGCACTTAAGTAAATTAGAATGGCAGGCAGACTTTTATATCTATAATTCAGACACAGTTTTAAAGCTTCAAAAACATTATCGTTACTGTCAGTATAAGACTGCATTTTTACGCAGACGGCCAGATGTGGTTACACGTTCAATTCATACCTTTATATGATTGCTTAAAGTTTGACTGGTAAAGAATGTTATAAAGCTAATTGTACTTAAGTAATAATGTTTAAATAAACATGCAGTTCCGATCGACTGACAGTACTCTACTCGTACATCTACACTGCTGAAGATAGAAACATAAACTTTGGACAGCGTATTCCTTTATAAGGCGTAAGGGTGTACTAAGAATGGATTTTGCGAAAATATATAATATAATTATTGGACAACAACACATCGATTTTGTTCTTGATCCCAAGGTAAGTTGCTAAAGCACTTGTGTTATAGAAATCAGAAACAACGACGGTACCACAATATCTAGACCCGAGATAATATAGAAAAGTGCGTTCTCTACATTGACCCGACCGGTAATCGAAACCGGACCTCACAGATACAAAAATTCGTATTCGTTCGGTTTCGGTTCATCGAACCTAAATTTGTCAAAATTCGGTAACACACAACAAATATTTTGCAATTAAAAGATGTTTGTTTATACTTTTGGAAGTATAAGGAAGATGATAATTTAACTATACTAAAGCTCACTACCGCACAATTTTAGATGTAGCCAAACTTTAAAAAAATGACAAATATAAAATTATTTTACCTTGTAAATCCACGCAAAACAATATCCTAGATAAATAACAAAATATCTTCTGGTTGAGAAGCAACCGTGCAACCGGAAATAACCGGATCAATACCGTCTCTTAAAACAGTGCCATAGACTAGAGCCTTCGATTAACCAGTACGTACTGAAATAGACCTGATAACAGATCAAAGATCTATTTATAAGTCACTGCAGTGTGATCGGAGGTGGTGATAGGAAATTACCACCACATGCAAGTTTACCCACAAAAACTTTAGTTGCATAAAGTGTTTGTGGGTAAACTTTTCTTTTCTTTGAAAAAACTTAAGTATTGCTAAATAATTAATTTAAGTTTGAATGAATTACTCTTGATCACAATCGAGTTAGGTTATGTAGGACTGACGAAATAAAATAATAAAGTTATGTATTTTTTTTATTGGAAAGTCCAATTTTGATGTTTATAGGGTTCCGTGCCCAATGAGTAAAAACGGGACCCTATTACTAAGACTCTACTGACCGTCTGTTTGTCTGTCACCAGGCTGTATCTCATAAAGCGTAATAGTTAGACGGTAAAAAATTTCACAGATGATTGATTTCTGTTGCCGTTATAATAAAAAATACTAAAAACCGAAAAAAATAATTTAAGTAGGGCTCCCATACAACAGACGTGTTTTTATACCGTTTTTTGCGCAATATTAATAACGGCAACAGGTAGTCGCTTGAAATATTCACAGAATATTATAGATAATGGTACGGAACCCTCCGTGCGCGAGTCCGACTTGCACTTGGCCAGTATTTTAAGAGCGTTTAACAGAGTAATTTAAAATTCATACAGTTTGTACAAACAGTTTGTTTCGGTGAAGATCGTTATTGCTTGATACCTTGACGGCACACTAAAAAACACACAGTACAATCATAAGTAAAAATGATTTTAGTAATAACGTCTAGCCATTTTGATGATTATTTGCATAGACTTAATCTGTTTTACAATTTAAGCCAGCTAATAGACAAATTAGTATACAAAGAAATAAATTTTTATCGATCAGATAGGATCTCTACAACTGTTGTTTAGTATTTTCTATGTAGTGTACGGGCAAAAATGCAATTAATATCTTTTTTATAACACATTTTTAAACTTCATATATAACTAAATAAATGTATAAACTAATCTTGGATATCGTTTTTAAACTACTTCTAGCTTGGGCTCATTTGTTTCGTTTAAAAAACGTTAAACGTTTAAAAACGTGTTTTATAGTTTTTAAATTGTAATTTAAATGTTACTTAAGCTACAGCTGAAGTGGCAGTGGGCGGGGCACATTGCACGTAGAACTGACATGTTGTCTGACTGACTGTGTTCTATAATGGAGGCCACGTACCGGCAAGCAAAGCCATGCTTCGCTTGCCGATCTGTCGCTTGTCATCTGCTTGTCCTGTTATAGGTTGCAGGAAGCCGCTGGATGCGAGCTGCTTCAAACCGGCCGTTCATGTTCTGCAGTGGACGTCCTATGGCTGAAATGATGAAGCTACAGAGCTCCAAGCGCTTCCTCGTGGTAAGAAAATGGTTTGTAGGTGGGATTTTATCACAGTACTTAAAAGGTCAGATAAAAAGTATGTGGGTGGGTTGTAGGCAGTAAAATTACTTTTTCCTATTAAAGTACACAAAAAGAAATTAGTATTAGTATAACCCACATAAAACAAAATATCAAGCCTACTCTCATATTTTAATAATTAAAGATATGATAATGTAATAAAAATACTCTCTTCTATTATATAGGGTAGTAACGTAGGCGGGTCGTATTTGTACAAAATTACACGAATGTCAGATAAATTCCAGGTTTTTTTGTAATGTTTGTTTGGACGTAGGAGGTAATCTCCCAAACTAGTTATCCGAGCATTTAAACACAAGCGACGTCAAGGTTAATTAGCGTCATCTATACTGGGTGTTAAAAAATTACAAGCCAAGACTAGAATACAGGAAAAATGAAGGTAAAATCTGTTGAAAAAAAAAAATTTTTTTTATTATAACAGAAACGACAAACTTGCGATCGTTTACGCGTAGTGAGTGTTAGATTGATAATTTTACTACAATAATTACAATGAATGGACAATAGATTTTTTAGACTTATTTCAGATTGATAAAAAACAATATTTATTACAATGGATTATTTAAAATATTTGTACTGTATTCTAGACTTTAGGTCTATGTAGCTCGTACATTTTAAAACATCCTGTATTTATATCTATTACGTGAATTTGAATCCGAATTCGAATTGCATTTTTGGAAAAGAAAGTAGTCTATTGTCTTTCGGAATGTTTCTTATAAGTCATATTCATAAATTCTTTATTGTAAAACACAGGTAGGTACAAAGAGGTCTTACAAGATTTTTCAGCTCAGCTGTGATCTGCCTTAATATGCGTACAAAAACAAATTGAAACAATCGTAATAATAAAAAAAGAAATACAATTAAAGTCACTTGTAGTATATACAGTACACAATAAAATAATCAGTCCACGAGTTTACATATTTTTATCTGTCAGGATTTAAATATATTTTATATTTACAGGATTTATATACTTGGGGTCGCTGACCTCTAACAGTGATAACTGCGAGAAAGAAATCGGACGCCGTATCGGGATGGCTAAAAGTCCCATGACTAGCCTCGATAAAATCTGGAATGACCGTAATATTCGCCGAGTAACTAAGATTCGTTTGGTTCGTACGTTGGTTTTCTCTATCTGCCTGTACGGGGTGGAGACTTAGTGTCTCAGGAAAAAGGAACGCAACAAGATCCATGCCTTTGAAATGTGGTGCTGGAGAAAGCTGCTGCGCATTCCTTGGACAGCTAAGAGAACCAATGTCTCCATCCTCGAAGAGCTAAAGGTCACCAAGCGTCTGCTGACTACGTGCCAGGAAAGGATCCGGAGGTTCTTTGGGCACATAATGCGATCCCCATTGCACAGCCTGGAGAAACTCATCATTCTCGGACAAATGGAGGGGAAGCGAGCTAGAAGAAGAGCGCCAGCTAGATGGGTGGACCGACTCAAGGAGGTGACTGGAGGCCAGATACGGGGAGCGGTACATATGGCGCAGAACCGGACCGAGTGGAGAAGATTGACATACAGTTACGATCCTCAGCATTGAGGGAACGACCAGAAAGAAGATCTGTCAGGAATTCATTCAATGAGTAATAAGATTTGTCAATTAGGAATTCATTTAAGTTAATTTTAAAACTTTGTATGTCAGTTATATACCGTATATTCAGCGGGATTTTGTTGTAAATCCTAGGAGCAATACTGCCGAAAATGATATTACTAAAGCATAAAATACTCTAAATAATATGCTAAAGTATTAGCCAAAGCTTATAATAGTTAGTGGCAGAAAAAAAAAACTATACATATGCCATCTATTAAAGCTGATCGGCTATTTGGTGTTTTATTTTTATTATTAAAACGTAGAATCGCTTAAAATTAATTTATTAAGATCTCTGAGGCTCTGTGCTTTAAGTACTGATGGACGTACAAGTTTGTGGACTAAAACCGCTTTCTCTTATGTACTGTGCCATAGGTCTGTTTAAATACCAAACACGATTCTTTCATCCCACGTCTACACAAAGTACACAAACTCAACGTACGAATAATTTTGATTCGTTAAAAAAATGAAAACCAATCTAAAAGCTCGGTTTATTAACAAAATTTTGTAACTGCCTAAATAACTGGGCAAAATTACTATTTCCATTCGCAAAAATGACCCCTCGATCCCAGGAAGGGTTCCGTAGATTAGATAATTAACTTAGACAGTTATAACGCACCCCAACCTCGAGGTAATCAGAACAGAGTTATGCCCAATTTGAGCCGGTTGTGGTGAATTAACTATTTAAACGTCTTATCAAGATTTGAGCAGTGACTATGATTGATGTAACTTTACTTGACAAAATCTTGAGAAATTCATGTCTTGCTTAATAAAAAAATATTATTCTAATATTTTTTCACCTTTTTATTCTAATAGTTTTACTTTATGCGAAAATTCATCATCATCATCATTTCAGCCATGGACACAGGCCTCCCCTAATGACGTTCATTGGAGGGGTTGGCAATACTCGCCACGCTTGGCAGGCGGGTTGGCGAGCGCAGTTTTTTTAACATTTCGCACGCCTCGTGCTACAGGAATTAGTCGCCTCTTACGATACGCCTCCAGTTGACTGTGAGGAAGTGTATTCTTTACGGCCATCCCCACACAGCACGAAAATTCAGTTAGAATAATTAAATACCAAATAAGACAGTAAATATTTCACAGGCAGATAAGTACCTACACTTAATAAAAAACAAAAATGGAAAAGCATTTAATATCAAATAAATTAAAACTGTTGATTAAAATTTTAAAAATAATTGAATGTCAAAACCTATTTATTATTATTTAGGCTGCGGCTGGCTGCGGTAACATTTAGATAATAGTTTGCGTGCTGACTGTCAGGTAGTAGACTCTGAGCTGCAAACTGAATGCGAATCCAAAAGCAAACAGCTGTTAGGTTCCTGATTCTGAATATATTGATCGCTGTAAATCGGCCGCTGACTGAATGAGTCGGCAAGCGAAACGCCGCAAACAGCTTACAGTACGCGTTGTATTAACGCTTCATCTCAACTGTATAAGATACAGTACATAAGTATGCTTATATACGTCCCACTGCAGGGCACAGGCCTCTGAAGTGGTTTGGGCCATATTCCACCACGCAGGCCCAGGAGGGGTGTTAGGTAGTAGGGTTTTACTATCAGACCTTAACATGTCAGATGTTATTAAGCCGCCCTAAGGCCTCTGACTAGGCTTCACTAGTAGTATTAAGCGATATTAGCCGGGACCAACTTTTAACGTGCCTTCCGAAGCACGGAGATGCTTGTGATAAATTTTAATGTCACTAAACAGTACACACCTATATATACAAAAATGAATTGCTGTTCGTTTGTCTCGCTATAACTCGAGAATGGCTGGACCGATTTGGCTTATTTTGATCTTGAAATGTTTGTGGAAGTTTAGGGAAGGTTTAAAAGGTCAGAAAATTTAAAAAAAATGTAAGGAAAGTAGTTTAACAACTATTTTATTTTCTTATACAAACGTACCGGTCAAACGAATTGGCAGAACGAAGTTCGCTGGGTCAGCTAGTTTTGAATAATTTAAAGATACTCTTACGTACTGCATGGGTTCCCATATATGAGGCGAGATTTCGATCACTAAGCTAATACCGCCGAATTAGATGAACGTTAATATCATTATCATCATCATCATCATTTCAGCCATAGGCCTCAACTGCTGAACATAGGCCTCCCTCATCGACTTACAGATTAGCCGGTTGAAAGCGGCCCGCATCCAGCGTCTTCCTGCAGCCTATAATTATTTAAAGTTTGAATTAAAAACTGATGACAGTAATGTAAGTAGTACGGTCAGCATCGAAAGTCAGACCACATTCAGATTTTAGGCTTTATATGATACTCATCCAATTTTGGCGCTTATCATGTTGAGCGTTTTAAATATTATATGGTGTATAGCGATTTTGAAAATCTGAATGTGGTCATCGACTTTTGATGCTGACCGTACTACTACTTCAGACCTAGAACTTCAGTAATTTTTCATGTACTGAAATATTACACTCTTCAAAACAACTATAGCTTATAATAAGGCAGTTTTCTTTTGTGACACGCCACCGCGCTAACCACGTCGTTATAGTGCTGTGAAACTGTCCATAATTCGAATATCGATAACAGATGATATCGATAACGAAGAAAAAATAATACCTATACATTGTATTTTTTTTTTCAAATGATTGAATATTTATTATAAAATTGCACAAAACGCATGATTTAACCTCAAGTAAGATATACTTTTATATTAGTGGCAATTCGACTACATTATATAATATTTCCCTTTTTTCCTTAGTAAATTAAGTGACAGACTATCAAATTTAAGAATGTCAAATTTATTTTTGTGATTCATTATAAGTTTTTGCATTATTTTAATAATGATGGATTCGGTGGGTTATTCAAACGAAGAGCATAGTCGATATAATTTAATGGTTTTTATTTATCATTTAAAGAGCTTTAGAGTGCAAGTTTGGTGTATTTTGTGTTCTAATGTTTGGTGAAATGATAAAGATCTAAAATTATTGAAATATTATTGTATTCAACGCCGCATCGAGTGTCAAGTGACTTTCTCAAGGCAACTTGCTTTAGACCAGATTGCGTCTTGAAACCTGCTTCTACTGGAAGAGTAGCTTTCACTGAATCAAAGAAAAGCAATAAAAACTAAACACCCGTTATTTATTGTGATTAAAAATCACTCGAAATTGGCCGAAGCACTGCTCTGCTTATACGAGTAGAGCGGGATTGAGTCCATTAATAAAAATAATGTTTTTTTCAAGCCATCTGAAATTATATGTAAATTATAAAAAAAGCTTAAAAGCTGTAAGCTATGTATTTTTAATCACGAGAGTGGAACAACGGAATTGCCACGATTAAAATATTTAAGAATCTTAATTATATCGAACGACATTATCGATTACTTACAAACAGCACTATTACCTTTGCAGCTTCGGTTTCAACGAGGGGCTTTGCCTTTGTTTTGTACCTGTGATTGTAAAAGGGTTTTTATCGTTTAGAATCAGATGACTATTACTTTTGCGTTTAAAATGACAATGTTTGTATTACACTTATTTTTATGGATTTCTACAGTGTAGTGAATTCTTACGATTTTAGTTTTAAAACAGTTAATAATACCACATAACTAAAAAAAAATTACAGTTGGTGTCAATATATCGCTATATCATATCGTGTTCTGGTGGTCATTAGTGAGATTAACCAGTTTTAAGTTAAAGTTTATTGATACATAAGTACATTTCAAGTATTATATAAATTATAGATATTGAGCCACCAAAGCATACCTAATTAATAAGTTATTTATACATTTTCTACTGGAGTCCAACTTAGATGCTGGGCGCTAAGCGAAGCATACCTACTTATTACATAGTTCTGCACTATGCTTAAAATCTTCTTTACGTTTTAAGTGTTCGCACAGCAGTTGCGTGTTGTATTTGCTTCCGTGTCGGCTAAATGCAACAATATTATGGACTTTATTGGTCATTTAAGCTGGAAGGGGTGCTAGCTCTTTGTGGTTTTAGGGTGTGACGTGGCATTGAACATTGGGCGAGGTAAATGCTGAAAAAACTATTCTTAACTACACGATAAGGCTCGCTCAATGCTGCTCGCTTAGTGCCTGGCGTCTTAAGGGGGATCGTTCAGTGCAACCCGCAAAGTTATTACGTTTTTTTTCAGGTATTGACTATGGTTTACTGTACTGTGTATACTTATCAAAATGTGATCCGCGGCTGCAATTATAATTGTTTTACTAAAAAAAAACACCTTCATAATAAATTTACCTCACTAACTAATAATTGGTTTTAAATTTGACTGATCGTTAAGGGATAAAATTCGAAAGAGGTCATCTAGCAAAAGACCGAAGTCTTAAGTCCAAATATGTAGCAAACTAAAGTGGCAGTGGGCCGGCCACATCTGTCGCAGAATTAATGAAAGGTTGAGTAAACGGGTTCTTGAGTAGAAACTCCGTCTAGACAAACGTAGTGTTGGACGCCTCTAGCTCAATACCGACGATTTTTGGAAGATAGCTGGCATTGGCTAGATGAAAAAAGCGGAAGTCCGTGCTTTTTAGCGCTCCTTGGGGGAGAGAGAAAGTATGGTTGTATGAATAAATTTGATTGTTTTAAGTGATTTTTATTCGGTAAAAAAACATAATTACAGCCGCAAATTACTTAAGTTACAATGTAAACCAGAGTAGCTGTTTGTAAAATACATAGGAAATTTAAATTTTGTGGGCTGTCTTAAACGATCCTCCTTATTATCTAATTAGCAATTACGGGTTGTAAGTGAAAATTGTAACTTATTATTGACATTACGATGTTGGTCCCATACTAAAAGTTGTTATATAGGGTGGCCAGAAAAGTGACGTTCAAAAGTTTTTTTAGGTGCCTCGTGTTGAGAGGTATCTGAATCACCCCTATGTACGTTCTACGATTTTTCGTAGTTTTCGAGTTACGATTTTTTTTGGTAACCTATTTTAAATCCGAATTATTTTAGTACGAATTTGAATTTTCCGAAAACGTTTTGCCCTTTTTTCATTTTCCTTATTTTTATTTTACCGAAAACACAATTGACATATTGCTGATATTCCGTTTTACGAGTGTTTTTTTAAAAATTCTATATGTTTTGATAGCTTACTCAACATTTGCCAAAGCTATTAATGTTAGATAATTTAGTTTCCAGAAAAATGCTTCTAATATTATAATATTTTGTCTATCATCCTTATCCTTAGAATTTATCCTTAGTTTTTAAGCGCTGTGTGTGGTCACTGTTTAAACCTAACCTAACCAATTAGATAGAAATGAAATATATTGTTAGTGTGAAAATGGTTAAGAAAATGGTTTTGATAATCGGTTATCTGTTTATCTAGAAAATGAAACATCGGTAAAATAAATTTATTACTTAAATTTTTTTTTTTTAAATAAAGTGCCTGTTATTCAAAACTTCGTTAAACCGTTCTCGAACTATTGAAATTCTAACAGAAGAGTAGCAATACAAACAGAGAATAGCCTATGAAGCCCGTGAAGTACTACTTTTTTATTATTATTACTAGCTGTTGCCTGCGACTTCGTCTGCGTGGTCTTTAGGGGTATAAAAAATATATGTTGGCCGATTCTCAGACCTACTCAATATGCTCACAAAATTTCATGAGAATCGGTCAAGCCGTTTCGGAGGAGTACGGGAACGAACATTGTGACACGAGAATTTTATATATAAGATAAAAGCTTAGAGTCTAGTGCATTCTCTGAAGCTACTTAGAAACTAAGAAATTATCAGTTTAGATTTTTAATTTTAAGTCGAAAATTGAAATGATAACTCATTTAACATAAATTCTCAACTTTAGGTTAATTTTGTAGTAACTTCCATTATATTTATGAAGCTGTTTATTTTATGCATAAATGCACAGCTCATGGAGATCTAGCTGCAAGAATGAAAATTCAAAGAAACCTTTTAACTTATTTTTAGAATTTTTTCAAACTGATCCGGTTGCAAAAGTTCATAAAAAAAATCGTAACTCGTAAACTACGAAAAATCGTAGAACATACATAGGGGTGATTCAGATACCTCTCAACACGAGGCACCTAAAAAAAAATTTTGGACGTCACTTTTCTGGCTTCCCTGTATATAAGCAGCAGAATCATTTTTTAAAATGAAATTAAATAATTTAATATGAATTTATATTTAATTGATTAAAATTACTCAAATTCAAGAAGACGATTCCTGCTTAGGTTCACAACTAAACAACCAATCAATAGGTGTTATATCAAACATTCATAGCTCAAACAATGTAACAGCTCCCCCATTTTGGTATGAAATTGCAATAATTAACGCTAATGAGTTCAGTCATTAATGATATTTATGATCGCATGTACTTGTTATTTGCGGCGTAATTAATTGATTGGGACTGCCTGGGGTATTATTATTTTGATGACTGTTATTGTCGATATTTCCTTTTTTTATTTCATAACTAGCTGTGCCCCCAACATCGTTCGTCGATATTCGGTACGTCTCAAATTAAGATTAGATCACAGCGTTGGTCTGCGGTGAAGCACTCTTATATAAAAAAGAGATTTAAATGTTTGTTTTAAAAACTCCCAGGTTGTATTTATCAGAAGACAGTTACTGTTTGTCAACGACATTTGGGCACGTAGCTGCAAAATTCTTATAGAAAATATTATAAATGATACAAACTGTTCGTTTCTGTCAAATAGGATGCGTTTAGAAATTAATTTTGCAACTAATACAACTTGTATTGGCGGTACGAAGTTCGCCGGGTCAGCAGGTACTGGTATAATTCTCACTTCAAGACCATGTCAACAATATATCATAAGTTTTATGTATTCACTAGCGGTCCCGGCGAACTTCGTTCCGCCTATTCATACATTTTATTTTCGTGATATTTCGATTTTTCGATGTTTTTTTAGTTATTCTGATATTCGGGGCACAAACAAATTCAACAAATCAAAGATCATAAAAATCGGTAAAGCCGTTCTTGACTTATAAATGGTGTAACTAACCCGACTTTGTTTTATATTATATAGATTACACACTCACTCTCTCATACTCACAGACACAAGCAATATACAATTCTAAATCGACATTAAAATTTCTTAGTTTTTATAAATAATGTTTCTAACTAGTTCTGCTCATGTGTAGGTCCAGGTGAGTGCCTAGTAATCGGTCAGACAGGGTGCCCCGTACCCTAATTCAGATACCAGTCCACAGATTAGACAGAGTATGTCCAAGGATACCAGTCCCTTACAAAGGAAATATGTATCTGTATCTGTATGAAATTAGACTTAAGTGTTTACCTGTGTGAAAGAGAAAAAAAGAAATTTAAAAATATAATGTATAATTTTCCTTTTTAATAGGCTAATTGACTCATATCAAAATTAATTAAACAGATGATTATTTCATTTCGTATAATGGCTATAAGAACCTAATTACATCGGTTTCACTACATAAAAGTGCAAGATGGCTGTAAAAAAGAAATTTAAAATTTTATTTTTTAATCTGTAATTTGAAAGGCCAAAAACGCTATCCGCCATGATCGTGACCCAAGTGACGTCAGACAATCAGTAAGCTCATATGTAAATGTCATTCGCACGTTTCTTGCGGTCTTTTTCTTAAACTATTATCTTCCAAAATCTACTTAAAAAGTTGTTTTGTTTATTTTATTATTTAAATTATTATGACGTCGGATTTGTGAAAGCAAATAGCACAAACCTGGGGATAGTCGACACACTAATGGTTGGCAAATTCTGTGCATTGAACCCAGATTTTTGCTTTACCGAACATAGATAGGAACGTCAAAACGTCTATGTAAGCGCAGTGCAATTGGTGTTAAAATGTAATACAAGATTGTCATAGCACAGATAATCTATAGATCAACATGGCTGACAGCGTTTTCACCTGTTCTTGAAAACTTTATTTTGTTATTAAAGGTCAGTAGATTTCTAAGTCTCAAAAAATACAATAAATTATTTTTTGCTCTAATAAAACAATTAAGACCTATCTATTTAAGACCTATTTCAAAAATGTGTCAACTAGCCTATTCTGTTAAAATAAATTGTGTGTTGCCTCGCGGAAATTTATTTAAAAATAGAAGGTTTAATTCCTTTCTATTAAGCGAACAAAGAAAATAAGTTTGTACTGTAATCATTTCTGAACAATTTGAATAAGTAAATCGATACAACTTCGAAGCACCACTGATTACGTATCATTACAATCGTAGTGTATGACGTCATATGATACGAGTTCAAGGTTTAGAGTTAATTTCCAAGATGATTACATGAAAATTAAACTTTACCATCTACAGCACAAGGTCCAAGGTCAAAGTGGGGTGATTTGACCTCAGTCATCGAATAAGGAATTCAGGCAAGTGCGTGATAAACACGCATAATATTAAAGTTATGTAATTAGTTCAGTCAAGTAGTAAGTTGTTTTGGATGTAATAGTATGATTAAGCACACAATTCAGGGTGAATGGTCAAATTAGGGACGAGGAAGGGTGTATTGATTAGTGGAGAATGCTACGGTTGAGTTCGAATACCTAAAAAGTGCCTTTTTAATAAGAGTTCTTAGGCCCTTTTTAGCATGGACTTCAAATGTGAACCGAACCTTGTATTTAAATTTTGTTTTTATGGTAACTTATTCTAGTATTTTGAGTATCTCCTCTTTAATAATATAATTAGGTATAAAAAAACCTACTAAAAATATATGAAAAACCAGGCATAACCTTTAATATCACAGAAACGAGTAACTTTACTTCTCGGTCTGAAGCAGTATACCCGGTATCACTGAACAAGTAATACTGTATCACTGAACAAGTAATACTACGTAATAAGAAGTCGAATGCCCGGTATATTATACTTTTTGAAGTACATTAGGTTGTCAGAAATTTTTAAAAAAAAAACAAATTTACGAGAGTGATTAAGTAACAAACATCTAAACATACTAACTTTCACAATTTATAATTTTAGTAAGACTTTATATTGTATTAATTTTTGGCACAAATGCCTCCTATTGTCTGTATTTCGTGCCAAATAAACAATTCTTATCCTAATTCTTTATTACGTCCATCTTACGTCTCCACTTTAAAAGCAAATAAATATAGTTAGAAGTCCGCCTTATTTAATTCGCGTGTGCAAATTTTCAAACTAAAACCAGACCCATTCTAGTTCGTTAATTACAATCCAAAAATACTTTGAATATCGAGTTTTCTATAACAGTTCTCGAAGTGCTGAACCAAAATCGGGTCAAACAGTCTGGGTCATTGGTTTTAAATATTCTAGCAGATTAACTTTTGCATTCTCTTTAGTCTCTATTGCCTTCGACATAAACGTTATTTTTGGATGGCACCTAAAGTTCGATTGTAGTTACAATAATTGCATTTAAGCTGAAACGCTAGTTCCCAATAATGTTGTGAGGACGTTGAAGTGAATAGTTTTGGGAAATAATGCTATAATATTAAATTGGAACCTATGCTATTGTAACTCTATGTATAAATATGGTAAGGCAGTAAGGCTAGGCTTATTTACTTAAGAAACCAAACCAAAAATTATGTATAACCAAAGTAAGACTAGCTCCCCGAATTGAAAAGCTAAAGTGGCAGGCTACCGTTTGGGGAGAAAGGTACTCGAGTGGCGACCACGAAATGGAAGACTGGAAGACACCCAGTGGACTGACGACCTAGTTAAGATTGCGGGAAGCCACTGGATGCAAAAGGCCCAAAGCCACGCGCAGTGCTGTTGTGTTCTTCCAATAATGATGATGATATAGATGCGCGCAAGCAGTGCGCGTTCATCGCATTCACTAGATTTGTGACGCGCCCTTAAACATAATCATCATCATTATGTTATCAGCCTATTGCAGTCCACTGCTGGACGTAAGCCTATTCCAAAAAGCGCCAAAGAGCACGATCTCCCGCTTTATTCATCGATCTACTGCCAGTCATCTTTCTAAAGTCGTTGGTCCATCGAGCTGAAGGGCGTATAACCATTCGATATGGTTTTACTTTACTACGGACCATTATAGCAGTTTGGTGGAGATGTAGGTGTAAACAGAATGAATAATAGGATAAATGCCTTACTGTCAGGATGTTTAAGTAAGATTCTGAAGAACACCGTTGTTGAAATAATGAGATGCTGGAGGCTACATGATTCCTTAACTGTAAAGGTTTGATGTTTAAATTAACTGTTGAATATGTATTCTGTTAACATAACTAAGTTTTCATTCAGGGTACGTCTGTAGCTGAAGTACTAAATAATTACCACAGTATAGTTGCAATTACAGTAGACCCATAAGGCCTACAGCTTAAGTCTTGTGTATTTTTATTTTATTTTAACTTATGGGGTAGACGTGTACTTCAGTGGAGATCGCGACTTGCCAAACGTTGCGAATTTTAAATCTAGGCCGTGCTCCGACAAGGTGAAGCGATGGTATACGCAAAGCTGCGGGCAGTGAAAATAATAACCAAGTATCTTTTGGTCATTAAGGCCTACGTTTAGCTATGGACTGACAGATTATGAAGATGCTGATGTTATTTTGTTAGGGGCGTGTCCCAACGCACCCAGACCTGAGTCAAAAAGGGGAAAAAACGTTTTCAAAATGTATTCTAATGAAAATAAAAAATGGGGTAGACCCTCAGGATTTACACCGCGCTGCATTGAAGTGGTCAATTGGCATACGCTCTCGGTAATTAATTCGTTCATTAGAGCGCTTAGTCAAAAGTGCGCCTACCTTCCCTAACTCATTTGCGTAACAACCATTATTCAGGATTGTTGTGCTTATTTAAATATGTTAATTGTACTACAATAATATTGTTTACGACCCGCTTTTAAATGGTAATTTGTATAAGTATTATGATGGTCAAAACTGGAACTGATTCGCTATATTATTTGAAGCTTGACTAGTAGTTTCCTTTGGTTTCACCTGCGTGAAACCGGATTTGTGGCAGACTCCACACTGGTCCAGTTGGTAAAGGGGTATGGTTAAGACAAGTGATAAACTTTACTTACTAGCTGTGGAGCTCGCCTACTGAAAAAACGCTACTAACTATGCTTTGGATCTGAATGGTCACCCTAGATGGGTATACCGGTCACGGTGTTGGTTACTTATTATCAGTAACTTAATTGTCAACATTTATTAGCCACTACCACGTCTGCAGACTAAAACTATTCCTCATCTGACTACTTAAAACTAACTCAGGTGGTTACAAAACCACACACACACAGGTACATTTATGTAGGTATGTCACACAAGTGACATACCTACATAAATCCAGATAGATGGAGTCGGGGGCAATTGCTGGTATAGTAATCTCAATAACCACGGGAATATGCGGTTAAATATTATGTTTTTTATTTCAATGTTGTAAACTTTTGTCCAGCGAGACAGTTTACCGTCTGTTTACTTGACGTAATTTTCCGTCAAATTTTGTGTTTCTCGTGCCCATAATTCTCTAGGGACGAGGATAAAATCTCGTGTTGTACCACAAAGTAGGAATGGTCAGAAGGCCTTAGTGTTATGTAACTATGACTACGTGTTACGATCGTTTTAAAAAAATCGAAATTAGGATATCCGTAAAAGAATCAGTTATTGAAATAAAAATAAATAAATGTAACTGCAAAGCTGAAATGGCAATCGGCTGGCAGGTCACATTGTTTGCAATTCGCAAAGCTGATAACTGTTGGGGGAAAAAGGTTCTTGAGTGGCGACCATCAACTGTAAGACGCAGTGTGGGCAGGCCTCCCACCCAGTTGACTGACGACCTAGTCAAGGTTACAAGTAAGAAGCAAACGGCCCAGACCTGCTCACTGTGGCATCATGTGTCCTATGGCAGTGAACTTTTAAAGGCAGATGATAATTATGATAGAAAAATAAAAATAAATGTTTAGACCTACAATACCCTTTGAAATCCGCTGAATGGAATTTAAACCACGATATTATACCATTATATTTTATTTATTTAAAGGGTCTATGTGGCCAATCTAAAAATCATTAAGCCTATGACTGAAATGGTGATAATAATGTGGCAAGACAATAAATATCCGATAAATATACGATCAATGTGCCAACAAATCCAAGGATCTAAGTGACTATACCTTTTAAATTTTTTCACATAAAGATATGAAAGACTTACTACTGATACAATTTTGCTTTCCTTATTTACAGATAATAAAATTTGCAATAAAACCCTTTTAGGTTTTCAATCCTTCAATTAGAAACGTTAAAAAGCTCAAAGATAGCCGCTTATGTCATTTTCATTTTTTCACATAAAGAAAGACTTACTACTGATACCATTTTGCTTTCCTTATTTACAGATAATTAAATTAGCAATGAGACCCTTTAAGTTTTCAATCCTTTAATAAGAAACGTTAAAAAGCTCAAAGATAGCCGCTTATGAATTTAAAAAAAATAGGAAAGTTACAGCTAAGTGCTTATCGGGACACGTTTAATGTAGGACTCCGTAGTTGCTCGTCACTATATGTGGTATTCACTACCTGTTTTAAATAATTAATAAGTATTTTTTTTCTGAAAGTACATTTCAAAAGTTTACTCGGTAACTTGTAAAGCTTACCTAGTTATGGTAGTTTTTCTTGTAATTTCGTTAAATATACCACACTAAATTGTGAACAGACTATCGTGAACTTTTTTACATTTTGTAAAACAACCAGGTTAGCTGGCAAAGGAAAAATTTCACTTTAAAGCTTAATATTACGCAAACGGATGCCTAAATCATGAATTAGTGTTTGACCATCTACAATATTTTAACGACCTATCCAACGATAAACCTTACCATGCGATAGACATGAAAAAAAAAGTTGTTCATTTAGGGGAGGTACCTAATCATTTTTCTTTTTCACGATTCCATTCTACCAAATGTTAGCATGATATATATGATTAATATTGCGAAACTACGGCTTTCTAGTACTAGGAGTCTCTGAGCTAAGCCGCGGACAGACAGACAGAAGGACAGCCAAACTATAAGGATTCTGTTTTGACTACAAAACCCTAAAAAGGGGGCCAGTGTTCATCGCCAACGAAGAAATCATTAGATTTATTAATTATGATGGAATACCCTGTTTTTTAAGGCTTTCCAGAGACCATGGCTGCTGCCAGGGTAGTCTGCGCGGGTAGATGTATCCTGAACGTATTGCAATTTTTAGAAAAATAATTTCTGATATTATTATTATTATTTATTTAAAACTTTATTGCACAAACTTAAAAATGTACAACAGGTGGACTTAATGCCAAGGGCATTCTCTACCAGCCAACCTTTGGGTCATGCAGAAAGCAGGTAATGGGTGCGGAAAAGGTCCAAAATAAATTGTAATTGTAATACCAATTACAATTTATTTTGGACAAACAAACTATGATATTGCAAATTAAATTTAATAAAATACACATATATTTGGATAAATATAATACAATACACAAAATAAATAAATAATAAGTAAATAAACATCCATACTATTAATAAAATAACATAAAATATGCAACTATGTACTGAAATATTTTTGAAGTTTATTTTTGAAAGAAAGTTTTGATTCCGAATGTTTAATATCTAAGGGAAGCAAGTTCCAGAGTCGTGTAGCCCTCACTGTGAACGATTTGGAGAAGTGGGCAGAGTGGTGAAGAGGCATATTATAATTGTAAGCTTCAAGGAACGGGCCTACTGAGTGTTGTCTACACTGTGTCTGTATTTCCCACTGAAGCTACAGTTGGTTAACTTTATATTCACACTCCGTTTCTTCCGTAATACTATTGTGTTTAAACACTGTTTAATAATTGTACATTTCTGTCTCATTTTTATGTATTACTTTTTGAATGTTAGTGTTTTATAAAAGGTTCTAATTTATTAGCTTGCTTCTAGGGGATGGTTCTGATTCTGCTGCTTAAATGTAATAACTATTTTTATTGGACAAACCTCAAAATCTCAGAAAAAAAAAATTTAAGCTCGTAGCTGGTCGGCCATTTACTAAGTGAAAGTGTTTTTTTTAAGATACTATATAATTTACAATGCTTATCTTAAAACCAGCTGTGCCTTTATTTATTATATTCCTAGCACCTAGCCACTCGTCATTCTATTTATATTATAAAACAGTTATTTTACTAACCTGCTAGTTAAAACAAAACAGAACTTCACTAGAATACCATAAATATCACCTACTAAGCACTAACAGTATAATTACAAACACAAGTTAAATACAACATAAGTTAACTTAAGTTAATTAGTATGTAATAATGCCTTAAGTTTTCTTTATATAAATATTTAAACTATAATAAGTCTAATATTAAAATCTAATAAAACTTTATAAAATAAAAAAAATGAAAACTTTTTAGATTAAGTATCAAAACATGTTCTCATGCATTTGTTACTTAGTCAATTTGTTATTATAATTGCTACACCCTTGCAGGGTTTTTTACTATGTTAACATTGTGCAATGTGCAATAAATAAATCAATATTGAAACAAATTATATAAAGATCTAAACACAGACAGCGAGACAAATTATTATTAATTATTACTTTTAAGAAACAAAAAACAAAAAAACATCAATACAACAAAACAATCGGCTAGTTTCCTGTGTCTAAAATATTTTATTCTATTTAGTCCTTCAGTTAGATTATCAAAAAAAAATTGACCCATAATTTGTCCTTTGTCAATCAAACAAAAAATGACGGATATAAACCGCATCAAAGTGAGCACGTGACGTCACGCCTTGCTTAAAAGTGTCGCAAGGCGTGACGTTACGTGAAACTATGATTGAGAAAAGAAAAAATACGTGTCCAATATTTTCTGTTAATTCAACTGACGGACTAATTAATTTTTTTTAGGAAACTACCCCATTATGAACTTGATTTACGTTTTTGATGTTCTGACTATGATGATAGCGGATAGTTATCCTTCTATCCCAGGATATTCTGATTAATGTTTATATTTACTGAGATTTTCCTTAATCCTGAAGTTAAGTCTTTAACGTGATAATTTGTGTAGCAAATTACCATAATGATGGCTATAAAGAGTCCCAGCGACCGTTCCTGATTCGAGTAATTAAGAATTATATCTTGTTTTCCTCAAATGAAGTCAGTAATTCGAATTTATATCAAAAATCTAGAAATAACTTAATTTAACATGTAGGTTTCAAGGCGAAACAGAAAACCAATTGCTACTAACTTTACGACTAATGCTGAGCAGGGGAACTTTTTGGCACAATTCTGTCTCTCTATGACTGACTTGTCCAACCTAGCGTTTAATCATAAGCTCCTAAATACATCTTAGAGTAATACCACTAAGATATATCATGGCTTCATAGTGTGAAGTAGATAATAATATTGTTCTTGTTCGGTTCTTCCTAGCACAAGCCTATATTGTTGTTTCACCTATTACCGCTGCTTAGCGGTTGCGTGAGACCGCGCTACATTTTTTTTTGTGTCTCGGTTTACTTGAGGAAAGCTCCAAACTCTTTCATAGACTTAACTGAGAAAGACGATTTTTTGAAACTTTTCTTTCGTACACCAGGATATCCTAGTCCATATTTCTTGCAGATTGTGTATGTCACGTCATATCTAAGTAAACGCCAAGACTGGCACTCCGAATGAGGACAAAGTTGCAAGAAATAAGTTATTCGGGCAGTTTTCCTTATTTCCCCATATTCCCTTTGACAAGTCCAAATTTGTCGTACGCCGTATTGAATGATTTTCAGATTTTATCATAATTTCGCGATATTTCTTTGTGTGACGAGAATTGATATAGATGGCAGTTAATACGAATTATATCGGGAGCTGATTATTTTCTTATTTTGGCCTTGTATGTATTCCAGTAAAAGATATTATTTCTCGTACATTGTATGCTGAATACGAGCACTTTTTACACACATGGATGAGCAATTGTATGAATAATACATAGCCTAGGGGAATCATGAAGAGCCTACATCTGATAATGATAGATGTTATTCTTTGAAACTATTTATCCGATTCTAAAAACGAATATATTTAATTGATAGTTAGTTTAATTATTTGTCAGTGAAATAATAGCATACTTGAAATGTATTATTACAACTGAAGATCGTGTGGATATGACAACAGAAGACTTGTCAATATAGTTGTAGTATTTTAAAGGTGACGCAAAAGATATAAAAAAATGTATAAGCGTTTGCGATACGAAACCAACACGATATTAAAACCTCGTAATCGTTTGCTGAAATACAATTACGAGTAACTATAAAAAAATAGACCACCAATGTGATCTTGTCAAAAAAAATCCGGGGTCCGAATCAGGTTTTTACTATTATTGCGTGTTTACCTTAAAATAATTGACATTTGTACTCTATTTTAAGTATTTATACAGCTTTATTTCCTAAAAAATAAAGGGTTTTACCCGTATCGGACATACTTACCCTTCGTCGCCTTTCGGTAGTTCCCATACAAACTATAACAGCTGATCGACTATGAAGTGGATAAGTGTCTAATTATGCGTTTCTGATGTGATTTTATATATTTTTTATTCGGAACATAAAAAGTTTTTTACGTGCCTAACTGGTAATAAAACTATACACCAATTTTTCACTTATAAGGGTTATCCCTTCGCGTGCCACTAAATAATTTCCATATTGTTTTCCGTTGTTTTTCCGGTCTGCCACGGGTAAATGGAACGCGAAGGGACTGAATAGTTGTTTAACAATCTTGAAATGGAATTCAAAACTAAACAAAGAAAAGAGAAGAAAAACATTAAAACAAAAATCAAGGAAGCAATTCGAGCCAATGATTCGCCAACGTTTGCTTTTATTAACGCTTAGAGTTAAATAAATCTAGTTCTTGATTATGTAAGAGTTTATTTACTTAAACAGCTGCTCTCACAAGTACAGAGTTTGTTTTAGAATGTATGTCCTTTAGTAAGAATCGTTCCAACTGAGCAGTAGAATCGCTACCTAAAGGTAGTTAACTAGTAAAATAGGAAAATTTTATTGCACAAACCTAAAAGTGTATAGGTGGACTTAATGCCAAAAGTAGTCTCTGGCAGTCAAATTTATGTGTGTATGAAACTGTATAGGCCCTCTTCCGGGCACTTATACACGTCCCAAAAATATAGCTTTACCCTACCACCGCTTCGGGACTACATATCGGCGTGATGAGAAGACACGGCGCAACAAACTCAGTCATCTTTGACAGCCTTTTTACAAGAAATACAGTAACAAGACATGTAGTAGGTGCGAGCTACGAAGGTTAAGTCAATGCACTCTTGTCGTTTAAATAATCGTCTTCTTCATAATTTTCTTTTTTATAAGGTTTTTTCAACCGACTTCAAAAAAGGAGGAGGTTCTCAATTCGACTGTATGTTTTTTTTTTTGTATGTTTGTTACGCGATTACTCCGCCAATTATGAATCGATTTTGATGATTCTTTTTTTGTTTGGTAGATCATACTTCAGAGGTGGTCCCATATTAATTTTACCGAAATTGATTAAGAAATTTTTGAGAAAATCAACAAATATATACTTACCCAGATAATATTTTGGTTGTGGTTCTTGTTACCTATCGTCGACAAATATGAGCCGATTTTGATGATTTTTGTTTTATTGAATAGCTTATACTTCAAAAATGCTATTATTGCAGAATTTGCAGAATAAAAATCACCCCTAAGGGTAGGAAAATAGGGGATTTATCCCAAAAAATAGATGAAATAAGTAAATTTTATTTAAAAAAATAAAACCGACTTCCAAACACTAAAATGAATAAAATAATTCTAACACTTAAGTACCTAATCAGTTACTTTTGGAATCGGTGCCAGCCGATGAGAGATTCAATGTTTTTGTTTGCACCGACTCCAAAATTAACTGATTAGGTACTTAAGTGTTAGGATTATTTTTAGCCTTTTAGTGTTTTGAAATCGGTTTTATTTTTTTAAATAATTTAAATATAATTTCGACTATCAACTTGACGCAGCCATCTCCATTGGCTTAAAACCTACTTGACTACCAGAATCTCGTAGTCCACAACTGTTACACTTCACTAGCACATTTACACCACTACTTTCAAGAATATATCAAACCACTAATTTTCATTTTAAATGCATAAGCTAGATGCAAATGCACCCTCTTTTGCTAAGAAATTGCACAGCTTATGATACTCATTTGACAAAATCCACTTCGGCATTAATATCAGTCTGTTGGTGTTAAATTTCGATTTTTCACCATCACAAAAACACACACAAAAACCAATCTTGGTACCTGGTAACATGATACTAATTCGAACCCCGTGATTTTTAAGCTCACTACCAGCTTATGAGCTGTGGAAAGCAAGCGGTATATTCTAAAAACTTGAAGCTGTTACCCCAATTTGCCCTCTATCTCACAACAAATAAGAACTATTACAACACCCACACTATAACAATTATAACGTAATCGAATTCGGACATTCGAACACGCACACACATACACCTTGCTTTAGTCACCTCTCCCCAGCGGCTTAAAATAAAAATAATTCTTATTGGAATACAATTAAGTCGAGAGTCGTGTATAATGAATTTGAATTGTACAACCTATTGACTCGTGGGACGGCGTGTATTCGCTTTTCGTAGCGTACAATCTTAGCGAGGGAAAATCATTTTCGGGAGCGTTCCTAAAACGGTTCTAATATCACGTAATTTGAGTCTAAAGTGTAATGCTACCGATTCCGGTGATAGGGTCTTTCGGTATCCGAGTAGTAGCCACGGCCGAGGGCTGAAAGGGGTGTAAGGGGAAGCGGGGGGTAGCGTTGGGGCAGCTAAAGCCTTTCCAGGTCTTTACTACGTTAGTATGATCGCGACGGTGGTACCGCACGCACGGATGGCGCGCACAGCATCGCGCTTGCGCTTTTCGATTTTTTTAAAAGCGTAACTACATTCTTTAGTTCACGTCATGTTACTTTTATTTTTTCATTCATCGTTACACCATGTGTTGTGGCAGTGGGTGATGTGATGATAACCTGGATGGCAGTGATCTGTGAATGTATGACCTACTTGGGTTCATGATAACCTGGCATAAAATCTTCAGCAGGCTGAATGCCTTTCTATTTCTTTGCTAACGTCGATGTTGTTTGTGAAAAAAACATCTGTCTAGTTACAAAAGCGCGGGAAACCACATACGGATAATGGCGGGAAGTGTACGGGGCGTTCCGTTCTTACTTATTAAATTTTCAAATAGAATTTAAAATGGAAATTGTTCTGTAATCCTGCTCTTGAACTGGCGGCTGAAGATTGGGAATTAAAATATTAAAGCTTGCTTATAAACTTTATGGTGAAGATTTGTAATAATGTTGTGTATTTTGTAGCCGCAGGTAAAGTTTGAGTCGAATAATTCCGTTTTTATTTGTCGTGAATAATCACATAATAATAACTTGGTTTTACAAGTTATATAATACGTTAAAAATACTTGTTGGCAGTAATTAAAAATGTAGTTAAGTTTAAGGTTACGAAGTTTTTACACCTATTTTGCTCAAAAAACAATTTTTTTCCAGTTTTCCATAAAAAATTGTAAACCATTAAGATTTTTTATATTCTAAAATATGTTTCTATTATTTAACCTATAATTATTTAACTAAATACGACTGCCATAAATCTCGCAAAGCATAATTACATAATATAAAATTTTTGGTTTTAAAAGTCTTAGTTCGTAATGATAAATATAATTAAAACTGGTCAAAAAAATTGTATAAGTTTTAGATGAAAATAGTTCTTTTTATTAAAATACTAGCGGTCCCGGTGAACTTCGTACCATCTCAAAATTAATTAAAAAAACCGTTCTATACAATAAATTTTGTAATATTTTAATAGTTATTCTTCTATTCGGGGTGGATACAAATCTAACAAATCAGAGATCATAAAAATCAGTCCAGCCGTTCTTGATTTTGTTTTATATTATAGTAAATTAGAAGTATCAATTGTTAAATTTTCTCTCTTAAAAAAAAGACACATCGAAAATAAAATCCATAGGGCAATTACGTAAAGCATTAGATCCTCCTCGCTAGCGGCACTCCAATTTATTTTATACTCTGTTTATTTTTATTACTGACGACATTTAAGCGATAAAAAAGAAATGTGGCGAGTGTGGGGACATTATAATGCCATGTGAAAGGTCTACGAAAGTTCGTAGCAAATGCTACGGCCAGCTACGGCGTACGCGTAGGCGTAGCACGCTGTCGTAGTAAATGTCGTAAAATAAATAAAAAAGCGACAAAAATAAATACACGACGAACTTTTATAAAGTTTTAGATTTCCCGTCAAACTTTAGTGATTAAGGCCCACTTGTAGGACCATTTTAAATTGAGGTTTAACAAACTTACTTTGGAATGTTAATGTGTCTGAAATTTTGTATCCATGTATGTCAGCAACATATTATTATGTATATACTGATATATAATTGTGTTTTGAAGTACTTACCAGTCAGTGAATTTTTCCCGGGGCGTCTGCCTGCATACCCTGACCAAAGCCAATTTTAAAATCTTTGTTTTCTAAATTGACCTGAGCCGGGAATCTAAAGTGAGAATCTTACCGTGTATGTCGAAACGAGCTTATGGCATGAATAATACTATAGTTTTTATAAATATGTTATTTGTGTATATTTTGAATAACATTATCATTATGTCAGCCTTTTGCAGTCCACTGATTGACGTAATAACATATTATTAAAATTTATCATTTCAATCATAGGACGTCCACTGCTAAACAAAGGCCTCCCCTAATGACTTATCATCGGGGGGGATTGCCAATACTCGCCACGCTTGGCAGGCGGGTTGGCGAGCGCAGTTTTTTATAAGATTTCGCACGAAGACGCTGCTGTCCGTCTCGTACTACAGGAGTTAGTCGCTTCTTACGACACGCCTCCTGTTAGCGGTGGGGAAGTGTATTCTTTACGGCCGTCTCCACACGGCACTGCACGGTTATTCAAATTACTAAATATAAGTAATTTACAAGTCCATCGTTTAAGCTGGGTTTAAATAAAAAAACATTTCAATTACGAATAAATTGTATTCTAATTTTTGTTAGAAAACGTTGGAGTAGACTGAATGATAATAATTTCAATTAAAGGCGTAAATATGGGTAAAACAAATGGGTAAAATAATAATACAATAGTGAAAGGGAGTAAGAGTATTGACAGCGGTAGTCACAAATAAAAACTGACACAATCATTTTGTTTAACTTATTAGAAGGCTGAAAAAGTTTTTTTTAAACAATCCGAAACATACCTGGTTTTTACCAAACCTTAGAAATATATACTATTTAAAATCAAAATCCCTACATGAGTTTGTCTGTCGTCCTTTCTATCAGTTAAAACGGGGTAATCTCCTTAAGAATAGCAACGATTTTTGTATCAAATTTATTTTATTCGTTTTGTATTGGTTACTAGCTGTTGCCCGCGACTTCGTTCGCGTGGTCCTTAGTTTATTCATAAAGGATTTTCTGCGCAACTTTCTTATTTTTTTCTTTCAAAAGAACCTTCTCCTGATAGTAATTAACACAACAAAAAAAGAATCAGCGAAATTGTTCCACCCGTTCACGCGTGAAGCGATGAGGGAGGAGATAGAAGGGAGGGAGGGAAATAGAGATTCATTTTTATATATATATATATATTATACTTTAGGCCAGATTTTTCAATATTCAGATAATTTTTAGTTTGACATATTGACAGTTTTCGTATAGAAAATGTGTCAAAGCGTCACTGTTATTCGTCGGATAAAATGTTATCTGGCGATCTGGCGATTGGGCGAATCGGCTCTTAGACTAATAAAAAATAAAAATCTAGGATAAAAAGTCCTTTTTAAGGAGACATAATGGGGACTTGCACTTATTGTTAAAATAAAATAAATTTCAAAAACTTTTAAAAATCAATAAAATAAGAAAAAAGATTGAATTCTCCTTCTTAGGTTTTCGTCAATGATTTTTTAAAAATACATCCAGAATATTCTAAATTTTCACTTCTCTTTGGCTTCACCACAGACATGTCTGTGGGCTACATTGTATTTATCCATACAGAAAAGGAAATAATTTGAGACATTTTCATTTATTTTCCGCAAGCTACTACTGCTTTCTTTATAAAAGAAAACAAAATAGATGCCATGACATATTTTCCCTATACCCTGTCAATGTGATTGACACATTGATATAGAATATAAGATTCCATCCCCCAGATTTACCCTTTGAACAAATTTGGGGGCTCCAACGTATTGCTTACATGACGCCTTCGTGGAAAAATGTACGAAAAATTCGGGTACCCAAATAAGAATTTTCTCTAACAAAATTCACGTAAATATAAGTGAAATGTTTAGACGCATGTACAACTTCTTATAATACATTTAACTTTGGGGCAAAAAGCAATAACATTAAGACCTTTTAGTTTGTGAAAAATCATAGTGTTTTCGCGAAATCTCTCCCCTTCGATATAAGCCTCGGGCTAGGATAGAAATGTTTTCATATCACTGTTACAATTTCCACAAAAACACGTTGCAACTTGTTTTGTTAGATAAAAGAAAAAAGCGTTTTTGACGCTAACAAATACGAAAAAATTACGTCAACGTCAAACTTTGGAAGCATTGTATTATTTGTTATAAATACTTACAAATATACTAAAATGAAACATAGGAAAATGTATTTTGTTCTACTAACAAAGTCAATAAAAATTACAAATAGTTAGCTCTTACGCTATGCCCTTTACGGGTTAAAGTAGTCATTAACTTATTTTCTTCAAATAAATATGTTTGAATATTTACCCTACAATTTATTATATCGTTTTTTCTTCAAACTTTAATGTGTAATCATCAAAGTAAGTATAGTTATTTGTTGTATACCAACCTTTACTTTTCGTGAAGAATTATCGCAAGTAAATAAATCGTTGGCATGTAATTGTGTTGTCTTGCTGTTCGATCGATTCGATGTATTGTAGTCATCGAGTACATACCCTATAGAGCAGCAATACGAACCATCTTTCTCCGAAACTAGTAAGTGATTTTTCACTTACATTTAGTATGTAATGACAAGTCCTGTCAAGTCTCAACCATACAAAAAAGTACAGATACAGATTTAAAATGGCGGAAAAAATTGACAAACAAATCAAGTATGTGCTTTATGATTGTAGTAAAGAGATGTCGAAGATTCAGTATCGATAAACATATCGATGTAATAATATTGAATTACAATTATTTAACTACACTTTGTCACAACTTTAATAAAGCTACAAATTATTTTACTATAATTTAAACCACACAATAGTAAACTTAGCATAGCTCTGATAAGGTAGTGACTGTGATAATTACATATCAATTAAAATATATAGGGTTTTTTGGAGATTTCTATTCTCATAAATAAAAATAATTTTTACTATCCATTACTAAAGTGCCAATGCTACTTGACCAAAATTTTTTTTTACACAACAACACAGCTTTTTTTATTTGTCTGTTTGTCCTTTTATATTTGTGTCAACCTGACCACCTGCAGTCTCTGAATCAACCTAAGATACTATAAATTTACAATAGACAGTTTAATCGGTAGGTAATTTTTATTTTGAATATTAATTATCGCAAACAATTATAATCCATAAATAAACTAACCTAAAAATAAAAGCACGTATTAAAAAAGTACCAAAAGTCACTGAGTATCGTAATATCGATACCAGCCACCTCTAGCGACAATCGATTCATGCAAGGGCAATGAAATCGATAGCAGACCGGGCTCCTCATTAATATTTGCAATGCTGGAATAAATGCCGTATGTCTGATATGAAATGTTGTGTTTGTTGTGTGAGTAATGCATAATGAAACGGGTGTAGTACCTATTTAAGAGTCAGTCTAAAAGTATTTTTATAAGTGGTATATTTTAAAAAATACTTATAGACTGACTTTAATATGTTAACATACGACACACTGTAGGGCACAAGCCTCTCCTCAACTAGAGGTGGTTTGGGTCATACACCACTACGCGGGCCCAGTGCGGATTCGTAGAGAGTAGCTTTCTAAGGCCAGTGACTTATAACCTTACTGTCAAATTTTATTAAGCCGCCCTAAGGCCTCTGACTAAGGTCGTAAGGTTGTAAGCCTCACAACTAGTATCAAGCGATATTAGCAGGGAGCAACTTTAAACGTGCCTTCAGAAGCACGGAGATGTTTATGATAAATGACACTAAATATAGTTGGAATGGTCACCCATCCAATTACAACTGCGGCTAAGGTGGCTTTACTTTGGTAATCGCGACCAAAGCGCTGCCGCCACTCAGCGCACAAGCGCTCCAAACGCTTTTTTTTACTAGTATGAGTTGTAGGGTTAATATTCGAATATTTACCCTATAACTGATATATTTACCTGAGTTGTAGGGTAAATATTCGAATATTTATGCTACAGCTCATAAGTTTATCCCGGCGTTACTTCTCAGCACTTGCCAGATTGTCTGTTTCTTGTCTCGATGCGCTAGTAGAGCCCAAAAATTAAAGTGACATGTTCTGTCCCCATATGTTCAAATAATGTTATTATTGACGTTCTGTGGCAATTTTGTGTCCTAAATTAAATAAATGATTTTTGACTTAGACTTTGACTTTTTTGACTAGTAAGATATTCTTACGTAGCCTTCAGCCTGGGAAAACGAGACACAATTAAATTTTATTGTTACGCAGTCACATTTGACCTCTTGCCATACAATAAGTTAAGAGCTACAAAGGTTTATCATGACGACCTCTGTAGTCAAAAGGCCAGTACGGGCTTGGCGTCGCCATCTCTGAGGTCCCGGGTTTGATTCTCAGTCGGGTCAAAGTAGAAAACGATCTTTTTTATGTTGTCTCGGGTCTAGGTGTTGTGGTACCGTTGTTGTTTCAGATTTCTATAACACAAAAGCTTAGGGTACTTACCTTAGGATTAGAACAGTATGTGATGTTGTCCTATATTTATCGCCATAATCAGTCCACTGTTGGACATGGGCCTCTCCCAATGCACGCTACTAAGCCCGATCATCGGCTATTCTTTTGCATCCACTCCCAGCAGCTTTGGGTATATAATGCTCTTGCAATAACTTGTCAGAGTAATAATTGATGAAGCCTAAACAGATCTAAAAAAAACAAGACAACTTTTTTTGAAAAAACATTTGGTGTTTTTATTATAACGCAAACGGTTCAATTCCCATTTGGATCTGAGTGTGATGGTAGACGTTCCTTGCACAGAAACGTATCTGGTGTGTTGGTAATTTTCTGGCACCTCATCATCATCATGTCAGCCTATTTCAGTCCACTGCTGGACGTAAGCCCCCCCCAAAGAGCGGCAAGAAGCACCATCTCCCGCTTTTTTACAGCCACTGCCAGCCATCGTCCTAATCTCATCGGTCCATCAAGCTAGGGGGCGTCCTACACTACGTTTGCCAAAGCACGGTCTCCACTCGAGAACCCGTTTACTCCACCTTTCATCGGTTCTACGATAACACCTCGTAGCGCAAATATTAATTTCTAACTTCGACTTGTATATTTTTCGAAGTGTAAAGAATCAACAAAAAGGATAATCTACGATTTGTTTAAACAGCCAACACTGTTAAGAGGGTATCCCTTTTACCCTTCCTTAATACGTACGTTTTAATAGATTACCTGAACCCGGATCACTGTGAAGCAGTTCGTAAAATGTGTTCAAGTATGTAATCATGTATTTATTCGCAAATTTCCCCGCTGGGCGAACTGAGGGCAGCTGTACCGGAAGTGGGCATATATTATTTACGGGTTCAGTGGTAGCAAAAACAACCCACAACACCTTTTATGGATATCGATTGGGAAGACGGATGGGAAGTGTTTGCCGCCATTTGTTTGTTGCGAACGGGTTGCGAATTGATGCCAAATTGGGTTGACAACTGATGTCGTTGTATCCCTATGATTTCAATTTTCCGAGTTTCCAAGCGAGTAAAGTTGTCTGAGCAACTAAAGATTAGGTAATAGCAACCAGAGAGTAGGATCTTTATGAATTTTGAAATAGAAAAAAAACCTAAATTAATATAAATATATAATTTATTTATTAAAACCTATTATTGGGTAATATTATTAACTTTACCGATTTACAGTAACAGTCTACATGTGTGAGGTGCTTAAGGCTCAGCGGCGAAGCGAGATCCCAAAGCGAGATTTTGCGCTACGCACGCAAAGCTTAATGTATGAGTAGTGTAACCGTCGACAGTGGTTTTTTAACATGTCTGTTCTAGTACTTTATATTTCAATAGATATTTAAAGGCTTGTGACGTCACGTAACAGTACATCATGGCCGCATCAAGCTTTTAAAAACATAAAGATAAAAAATACTAATTTTTATTATTCATAAAGGTTTAAATTTTTTGGTAAAATTGTTGACGGTTTAGTTGGATATTACCAAAAATAACTGGTAACCTAATCTAACCTAACTGGTTATTTCAGAAAACAGTCAAATAGCCTGGGTGCGTAGGTGTCATTGCACGAGCGCGTTTGCTGTGCTAGTAGGATATAATTATTTTGAATCTGTAGTCCAAAAGCAATGGTTAACTAAATATTAAAAGTACAACCTATATTTTATAGTACGCGGCACGTTTTGCCAGTCAGACACTACTAGGTACCGGGCAAGACTCAAGGTCTAAAGGGGTCACACCACAAATCGGGTCGCACACTTGACAATGTTATTGTCAAGGGCAAAATATCATTTTACATAGAAATTGGGTGGTCATTAATAAAAAGTTTGAGTATATTCCGCAATGTAGCGGAAGGTTCATATAAAATATAAACAAGTTATTTCGTCCAAATATCAGATTAGTAAAAAATATGCTAAAACTTGTAAAAAATATTTTTTTAAATTTTATTTTGAAATTTGTATACGGCATGCGCAGGGCCGCCTTAACATATCCCGGGGCCCTGGTGCACACAAGAATTTTGGGGCCCTAATGCGAAGTAGAAATGAAATACTGTTGGTATGAATTCATGTCTTTCAAAAAATTATTAAAATCTCCGTTAGAAGTATAGTTTTCTTCTTTTTTCTTTGACCCTCTTTTCTTTCTTTTCAGTTAACAGTTTTAACAGTTTATAAACATATTTTAGTGCTTTGGGGCCCCCGTGAGGCCGTGGGCCCTAGGAACAGGCCCCGTGTACCCTTATAGTAAAGACGGAACTGGGCATGCGGTCGATGTCGCGGGTATCTTAATTTAAGATAGTATCTTAATTTAAGTGCGTTACAACATATAAACTTTTCGAGAAACTCTTGCGAGATAGACACATTATTACATTATCAAACCGTAATGTATGACTGCCATTACAAACTTGATATCTTTCAAATACCTGCGCGTTCACTCGTAAATAATAAAAAATGCTCTTAACTTGACAAATCGACTTTGCCAAAGTCGAAAGTAAACTTATTTATATGTCTACTTTTCACTTAGCAACCTATCAATTTGGTGCCTAAATAACCTAATAATGATTTAATAAGCAGTCAAAACTTTGGCTTTTAGAGTATTTTCTCAAAATAGTTAATTACGAAGTTTTAAAGATTCGACGTTAAATCGTTTGATGTTTCTTTTCGATCAAGTTTTGTTTATATTTTAGTTTGTATCTTTAGTCGAAATTTCTGGATAGTGGTTTTAGATTTATGTTGATAGGTGACCTCGACGTAGATGGATAGTTATTGATTTTATTGGGTTTGCTATGAACACCTGTCCATATAAGTTCTGATAGTTTCTTAACTGAAGTATTTTACTTATTTATTTATGCTATAAGGCTTAGAAACAAAAAGTACAGATGGTGGACTTAATACCAAAATAATTCAATCATAAAATCAGACAGGGTTGTTACAAGCGGTACAACCAATAATAACAATTTAATTGGAGACATACTGACAAAGTTACGCATACTAGATGAATATGTACATGCTAGTTACTTAATTAAATAGCCATAAGATTTGAATAAAATACAGTTTATGTACTTAAGGACTATAATTATACACATAACTTAGCTAGCGATTTAAAACCCCTCAAAAGAAACAAGATCTAAAAGTTAGCTAGACATAAAATACAGGATGATATCCTCTTAAATTGCTAAGGTTAGACACTTCTCCTCCTAAAATACAAAATAGTTCTCAACGGGCCTTAGAGTGCCGGTAAAAAACAAAAATTACCTTCGTCGTCCGACATCACAATTAAAATAAATTATCGCATCTCCAGTCTTTTTTGAAATAAGGTGATGTAATAGTCTAAAGAATTCCGGGCCATTTAATGAAATTTTGCTTAAATAGGGGAACTTTAGAAGAAATGTAATATGCGTCGGGATTTTCTCAAAAAGTTAAATAGCATATTAGGAATTCAATTTGTTTAATGCCCTCCGACCTTAGGCGAGGGGTTCACGGGCGACTAATATTACAAATAAGTATTAATATGCTCTGGTTCAAGGTGAATACCTCTGCTATATCAGTACTTTTACTTGCTTTATTTGCGAAATATTTTCATTTTATTCTTGTAGACAAAGAAATGCGTTTGTTAATAGCATTAATTTGTGTTTGTGAGTAATGGGCTAGTTTCTTAAAAAATCTAATAAGTCCGTTAGTTGGATTAACAGAAAATAAAGGACACGTATTTTTTCTTTTCTCAATCAAACAAAAAATTATGAAGATATAGCCCGTTAAAGTTTCGCGTAACGTCACGCCTTGCGACATTTTTTAGCAAGGCGTGACGTCACGTGCTCCCATTCCCAAACTTTGATGCGCTTCATCTTCGTATTGTTGTTTGATTGACAAAAAACAAAATATGGGTCCAATATTTTTTTGATAATCTAACTGACGGACTAAATCGAATAATATTTTTTTGACCCAGGAAACTAGCCCATTGTGAGTAAGTTCTAATTGTAGTTGATTTTAAACTTATTATAAAAAAACAGATTTGTCTTAAACATTAAACAGTAGTTTTTTATGAAATTAAAGTTTTATGAAATAGTCGTTATCTGGTATGAACTGTGTTACATAAAGGTTTCCTACGCAGAAATCGAAACAACCCTTGACTTACAGATAGAGCCTTTTAAAAGTAATATAGTATGAAATTTCTGTGGATTACAGCCAAGACTTTAGTGCGGTTGCTTCAAACATTAAAATACCGGTCAAAATATTGTCTAAAAATTATTACAAAAGGATTCCGTTTATATTTCCCGCCGTGAAAGCCCAAAAAGTCATAATAACACTGTAAAGCCGGCCGTAAAGTGATTTCATAAAATTTAATACGTTTCTGAATAAAAGTTTGTTTGACGGGACATCAAAAAAATTCTGACTTAATTAAAAGTTCATTGTGAAAACGAAGGAGGTGATACATTACAAATAATAATTGGATGTCGAGTGTGTGTGACAGGGCTTATAATTTAAACGCCACTTTTCCCTTCATCTTTATTTTTCATCTAAAGCCAAGTCCATATTCTCATTTCTGTTACCTTTAATTTGATTCCAATATTCCTTTACAGATACAAACAAAAACAAATATTTACATATACTTAAATCTAAATCCCGTGCAAATAAGTCAATTATGTACGAGTAAGCAGAAGAAAAACATATCATTTTAGTAGAAAAATATTAAAAGAACGACTCAAAAAAAAGTGTAATGTGATATAAGTGTCCGATGAAAAACAAGGACGGTTGCAATGAAAACGAAAACAAGGAAGAGAGGGACAAAAAAACGGAGGAAATACAGTTTCGGGTGCAAACAAAAGTGGGGTTAATTGCAAAAACAAGTTCGTACGGGCGAGTTCGTTTTGCAAACGCGAGCTCTTCCGCGGTGACAGGGTTAAGTTCTGCAATACTGGGTTCTTTGCGTTTTGCAGTGTCAAGTGCGTACTGTGTGTTAGCGTCGATGTTACGCGCTCGGTTCGATGGTGTATGGCCGGTAGTGGGTATTGTGGTGTTCCTTGTGGCGTGGGTGGGTGGGAGTGAGTTCCCGGAGCGAGAATGCTGCGATCCCGTGTATCCTCCGAACACGGCGACAACTGCTGCGGCGCCGGTAACGCCACCTATCAGCAAAGTTGCAGGTAAGATTTATATTTATTCCCAACATTTTTTTCTTGAAGTTATTGGGTGCTACAAATAATTTTAAGAAATATTAATGGAAATATTACCTACTTAGTTATAACAAATAATGAATGTGACAAGCAGTGTCCACGGCTTCGCTCGCGTGGAATACGCCTTGTCACTTTCTATTTTATACCTTGAGAAGGTGAATTAAAAATAGAAGCCTATGTCATTTCCTGACCCCTAAACTACTACAACCCAAAAAATCATGGGAATCGTATTTATTTCCGGGACAAAAAGTATGTAACCTATATGCTAACCTATAACCTATTGATCCTTTCTAACTTGAACGCCTTTACTTATTTGAAGCAATTGACTTAATTTGTTCTACGTGATTTATTCGGATCCACAAGTATAAAGAAACAACTATAAGGTTTTACAAAGGAATGATTACGATACTTCATATTATTGGCGTTACGATGTTTTATCTTGAGGTTAGGATAAAGCAGTTCACTTGGCAAATTACTGAAATAAAAAAAGACTTGCTATCGACTTGCTACAGGAGTTATGGTTTGGTCCTCTCAGGGTGCCGCCGGAGTGCACTTTCAATAGTGGAGGTAAAACCAATAGTATCGATAGGTTATAAATAGTATCGACTAACTTTCAAGGTCAGGTCAGGTGAAACCTTCGTGTTTGGGCTAATTTGATTAGTTTTGACAATTCCCATGCATATAAATTTAAAATATGTGTTTGTGGTTATAAAACTACGATATTGAAATTATTAATATTTGAATATAAATACGCTATAATAATATAAATAATAAATACGCTGGATGCAGGTCGATTCCAACCGGTCAATCTGGAAGTCTATGTTCAGCAGTGGACGTCCTATGGCTGAAATGATGATGATGATGATGATATTTGAATATTAATTCTTTTGTTTCTACCGTGTGAAAACGCACATTAAAGAGGAGTCTTGGACAATAAGGGCCTTTACACACAACGATTTTGTGGTGGTTTAATTTTTGGGCGCGAAGACGACGCTAAGAGGTAAAAGTAACACGGCTGAATACAAAATGTGAATTGGAGACTTCCTGGAATATAACAAAAGGCTCTTGAGATTTTTTCGAATAATATCTAACTCAAGAAAATTGTACAAGGTTTTTCAGTCGAGCTAAGAATAGATTTTCACGAATATAGACAAACAAATAATAACACACATAGTAAAAAAGGTAACTATGTGTATTTATAACTGTATGATTGGTAAAGTTAAAAAATTACATAAAACATAAGTAACTACACTATTTTATTTAAAACTACGTTAACCTGTCTAAAATAAGTAAATAATTAAATGTTTTTACAATCACAACAATTATCTAGCCCCCAAACATAGCTAAGCCTGCAATATGGTGACTAGATAACGGATAAACATACTTAAATACTTTTTATAAACATCCATGACTTCGGTACAAATGTTCGTGCTCATCACATAAACTTGCCCCTTGCGGGATTCGAACCCGCAATCGCTGGCTTTGTAATCCGGAGCGCAAACCACTACACCAGACGGTCGTCGAATCGAAATATTTATTTACTTACTTAAATTTGTGTAATAAAAAATTGATCTTTGAATAAAATCACATCAAATTAATGGATTTAGATAAAATCTGGCACGTAGATAGTCCGCAGTCCTGGATAAGATAAATAAATTTAATTTAAATAAATTGTTTCCACAATCACGCCAATTAGCTAACCCCAAGCTAAGCAAAGCTTGTACTATGGCGACTAGATAACGGATAAACATACTTAAATACTTTTATAAACATCCATGACTTAGGTACAAATGCTCGTGTTCATCACACAAACATTTGCCCCTTGCGGGATTCGAACCCGCAACCGCTGGATTTGTAGTCCGGAGCTCGAACCACTACACCAGACGGTCGACGTCGTCAAGATGGATTCTTTTTATATTGTAATCGTACACAGTTCTTCAAGAATACGCAGTAAATTATTTTTATAGTAAGCCGAATGCAGCGCGAGGTTCTCATAAAAATCAGTAGGTAGTCTAGTGTGTTATACAGGGTTATTTTAAAACATCAACAATCCCCTAAGCTGAACCTGGTGCTCAAATACAACAACCTTGGACCCACATCATAATCTAAAAAAAAATTTCAATGCTTTATACAAGCTGATGTCAACTGATCGGCGGCTTAGTGTGGGAAAGTGAAATTTATTTTTGGGATTCATATCTTGGTACCATAGACAAAGTTGTTGTATTTGAGCACCAGAATCAGAACATCTTAGCGGGTTATTGATGTTTTAAAAATAGCCCTGTATATGAATATTACAATATTGCAAAGTCATGCTTAAAATAAAACAGCAAGGCTATATCAATTTTATAACACAGGTGTATTCCACAACTCGCCAGCAATCGCCATTAGTCAAAGAAAAGAGTAATAGTGTCCAGTCACGGGGTGGTCGCAACAATTAACAACGTCACAAATACACAGTACAACGAAAACAGCTATCTTAGCCCTGAAGAAAATAATGCCAAAGGATACGTATTAAATTGTATACGAGGCGCAGAATTAAAAAATTATTAAATCGCTTACAAATGCCTGGGAGTCTATTACACCGTAGGAATTTAAAAAAGGTGATTGAGATTCGTAACTGAAACGGTATAGGGAATTCTAAGCAGATTTCGGCATAACTTTATTTAATCGATGTCTTTAACCAAATAACGTTAAACATAAATATTTACTATTTCTACTTTTGACAGTACTAGAACTAGTGGGGTTTTCTGATAAAAAATGCAAAGCCTACAATGTGATAATATTAATTAGAATCAACTTACAATGACAGTTCAATGTCTTCATAAATAATGTCGTGTACACCTTTGCATCATCACTGAACCGAGCAGAAACCGACATCTATTTGACATTTAGCTTTAAACAAACCATATCGCCGAAAGTGACTGTTGATTTTAGTTTCAAATTTTTAAAGATTCTTTAAACGTCTATATTGGCGTAGCAGTAGCCCAGTGATACATCCCAAACGCAAATTAATCCAGGTTCGATTTCCGGTTCCGGTCAATTCAGAAAACGAACTTTGCCTGAAAACGAACGAACCTGTAGTACCTTGTACCATAAGGATGTTAATTCCTTACTTTAGGACCGTGGTAATTGGTGTGTTGTCTCATCATCATCACCATTTCAGCCATAGTACGTCCACTGCTGAACATAGGCTTTCCCCAGTGATTTCCAGATTAGCCTTCATCAAGCGGATTCCTCCTATCATTACCTGATCATCTGTCCACATCCTACGCTGCGCTTGCCGGTACGTGGCCTCCATTCCAAAACCTTTTTTCCCCATCGTGTGTGATCTGGCGCATATTTATCTATTTATTGTAGTATTTCATTCTGTACGAGTTGGCTGACATTCATGTGCTATGTCAGAATACCAGGGAATTGCGTTGTTCGCCGCGACTGATGACTGATGGTCGCCGAGACAAATAGTGGCTCGTCAGTAATTGATGCTGACACTTTTGATGTGACTGCTGACTTCACTGAAGGTCGTGGTTCGATTCTTAGAGTTCAATTTTACAGAAATACATCTATTTCTAGTTTAGTGAAATAGCCGCGAAAATTACAAATATTTATGATTAATTTACACTATTTAGATTTTTTCTAGATTTACGAGTAGCTAGATAGACTTTGCTTTTCATACTTACAGTTAGAAATACCTATGTTCAATAAGCTTTAAAGCTCAACATCATCATCACCATTTCAGCCATAGGACGTCCACTGCTGAACATAGGCCTCCCCCGCTGACTTCCAGATTGGCCGGTTGGAAGCGGCCCGCATAAACAGCGGGACCACCGGAGACTGGGGGCCTGAACTTTTGGCCACTCATTGGGGGGGGGGGGGATTGCCAATACTCGCTCGCCACACTTGGCAGACGGGTTGGCAAGCGCAGTTTACTATAATATTTTATAGCTTTAAAGCTATTTTAAAATAATGAATGTAAATAAATAAATATTGGACAACGTCACATAGAGGTACATTGCTCTGATCCTATGATACTATTTATTCAGTATACAGGCCCTCTTCCGGGCACTTTACACGTCCCAAAATATAGCTTTACCCTACCACCGCTTCGGGACTACATATCGGCTGGTGATGAGAAGAAACGGTGCAACAAACTCAGTCACCTTTGTCAGCCTTTGTTACAGGAAATAGAGTTACAAGACATGTAGTAAGTGCGAGCTAAGCAGGTTAAGTCCATGCACTCTTGTCGTCCAAATAATCGTCTACCTTATAATACCCTTTTTTCATAAGGTTTTTTTTAATGTGGATTTTGAACTCATGTACAGGTAGTTCAACAAGAGTCTGTGGAACTATATTTAAAAAAATTAATACATTTCCCCAAGAATGAATTACTAACTTTGTGTAGTCTGAAGCTCGGAACGGCAAGTTTATTTTTATTACGAGTATTATAATGATGTAAATTACTTATACTAATAAGTAGCTTAAGCACTTGTGTTACAGAAATCAGAAACAAAGACGGTACCACAACACCCAGAACCGAGACAATATAGAAAAGCTATTGTTCTACATTGACCGATCGGGAATCAAACCCGGGACCTCAGAGATAGCGACACCAAATCCGGTATGCTCGCCTCTCGGCTCTCGGAGGTCGTCAATAATCTACTTTTTATATTAATTAGCATATTGAAAAGATTTCAATTCAATAGTTTCGTATAAAAACATCTTATGTAAAATTATGTATCTTGATAGACCAATTTTTCATAAACAAATAAAAATACTTCTAAAAGATCAACTCAAGTAATTAACATTAAATTCATACTTCGAAGTGTCTTTTCGGTTTCTTATGAATATAAAACAGCTCATTTCGTTTTCTTTTAGAACACTTCCATTGGGAAACTTCGCTCTTATAATATTTGCATGTCATAATAAGTGCCACTTAGGGGAGAACTATAATGTATTATCATGTTGTCTATGATGTTTGTGTGTGATGTTTGTATTTTATTATTATTATGTCTTTCTTTATCTGTGTTAAGTTTTAAAACCAACTGGGCATTTTCTTTAAGACAAACTGGCCAATCTGTTTTTATTCACGGAAAACAATTAACCATCAGATTCATAAATCGAATTAATAAAATAAAAAAATTACACTATGCACATAACAATCATAAATCGAATCAATACTTATCAAAATTATTTTTAACTAAACTACAAGTTTGAACACTGTGCAATATTGTATATTAGTGATTAGACCTAAATGCTGGTATCGAGTTCCGATATTTCGCAACGTCGATACCGCTGTGCTGACCAGGAGAAAATGGCTCGATCATTAAGGGGTTATTCCATGAGCAAATCAGTGGTACATTAAGCGGAGTGTCCACTGTGGGCTATGTGAGGTGTGGCCTTAATATCAGCGATGAAACAATTAAATCAAATCATAATCTTATACAACAGAAATATAAATCAGAAATAGAAGATCAACACATGAACAAAAGTCGCTGACATAACCTATCGGATAAGTAAGTTAAAATTGTAGGCGGGGCACATAGAACGACGAACTGACGTGAACGTAGGTTCTAGGATGGAAGCCACGTACTGACAAGCGCAGCGTAAGACGCCCACCCGCGAGGTATAGACGATCTGGTAAAGATTGCAGGAAGCCGGAGGAGCCTGCATGCAGGTAGCTTTCAACCAGCCATTCTGAAAGTCATTGGGGGCGGATATGTTGAGCAGTGGACGTCCTATGGCTGAAATGATGATGCATGATAAATCTATAAAACTCATACTGGTATGTTTAATTTACAAGGTGGCGTGACTGTGCCTAGCAAATTTATACTTCAACACCAGTTACTGGATGCATGTAGACAATATCGACCAAGTTAACCGACGGGCTAGACAACTCTAAAATAGGAACGCGAAGACTGGGCTAGACTAGCATGAAAGTTATATCTATACGAGGTCAGTAGCGAGACAGCGCTTAATTAACTGTCTTACTAGATTCTAGCTCGCCTAACTACTGATATCGGGTACATCCTGTATTCAAAGTTCAAACTTTGTCAATTTAACATGTACTGAAATATTTAGGGCATCATCATTCGGCTGCCCTGTTCTTAGGTCATCTGGGGTCGGCGCAGGATGTTTTTCTTTTCCATGCAATCCAGTCACTCGTCATCTAGTCATTCATTCCGTTCTCAGTCATAATACTTTATTCTTGAATGTTTTTTTTTACAATAAACCTGTTAAGTATTATTTAAATTTTTATAAAGAACCATTAATCCATAAGATTTTTGCAGAATTGCTAGAAATCTGATTAATTATTTAATTAATTTCGATTCCATAAATGAAAAGGAAAAAGGTAAAGGTTGCAGGAAGCCGCTGGATGCGAGCCGCTTTCAACCGGCCAATCTGGAAGTCACTGGGGGAGGCCTATGTTCAGCAGTGGACGTCCTATGGCTGAAATGATGATGATGATGAAATGAATAGAAGACATACTGCGCCGACCCCAGATGACCTGGGAACAGGGCAGGCAAATGATGATGATGTCAATTAGTTTAAAAGCACTGATCACTGATGATATGTAAAATAACCTAAGATGAATTTGTTAATAGACACTTGGAAAATACACAATTTAACAAAAATAGGATCCAATATATCGCTATCATCTAGCAGTAAAGCCGTACCCGACTATTTGGCCCAGGCTTCGGACGCGTTTATGAATACCAATGAGCAGCCATTTAGGCCCGGGTCCATATTACCTACTTGCCAGTTTAGTCGATGTGATTTTAAAATTAATTGGACCTATCCTTGTAGGGAATTATATTTTAACCCAAGGGATGGCTGAGACAATTTAAAGCGAAACTCAGAGATGGTCGGTTTGAGGGGTTAATGTGCATGTGACTTTGGGTGTTGATATTATAACGGTTAGATTTTTACGACAAATCATCATCTTATCATTATTTCAGCCATAGAATGTCCACTCCTAAACATAGGCCTCCCATTTACTTTCAGACTGGCCAGTTAAATCTGAAACTAATTATGTTTAGAGTGTTTATCTGGGGCCGAACCCAGTAGCTATCCGGTGTTATCGTATCGTATGGAAGTTTTTTACTCACTTGGAGAAATAATTTCGGCATAAAAAAACTACGTACTATAGTAAACAAATAAGCTACAGAACACACTTATTATGCTAAATTTAATGTAGAATATCAGATTTATGTACCTACCTTTTTTATTTTTACAAAAATATATGCATGTCTGACCCGGACAGAGCCTAATTAATAACTTGCACCATCCTATTTGTACTATGCTTTATACAAATTAACTATTTCATTATTGTCATGATGTTGAAGTAGGGAAACAACAAACCAACCCTGTGTTATGAGGTACCAGAGAATTAATTTTGCCATCCCCCAGCCCACCCAGACCTAAGCTAATTTAGAAAAGTTGGTTTTTTGAACTGACCCAAACAGGGGATCAAACCCGGAACCCTCGGTGTGAAATGCGAATTACCACATCAGTACACCAATCAAGTCATCGTCAGAATGAAGTGTTATAAGCAGCAAAGATCAACTTTACACGTGCCTTAAAAAGCACGGTGATTAATGTAAGTAAATATTGTCAGAATCATCTCCTATTAATGCTAATACTTGTAATAAATGTCACTAAATATAGTCAAAATGGTCACCCATCTACTCGCATCTGCGGCGTGGGTTGCTAAACTTTAAAGAGCTGCCGGCGCTGAACTATAAGCGCCTATAAAAACTTCATACGTAAGATTTATGTAGGAGTTATTTTAGGTTGATATTTTAGCTTTCTAACATTACAGAGTTAGTATTCCAGCGTTTGTACTCAGCCACACAATTCATAACCAAAACGGTAATTTTGCTGAAAATTATGCATATGCAAGCCATGCAAGGCATGCCTGAATGCTATCTCAGATCTAGCCGTATCGGTCTCAGCCGGCAAACGACAAAATTATAGATCACACTTTCATATAAAAACTTTAAAGCCAGCTTATATTTTAAAACAACGACAAAATTAGATGCCAAATAACGCATTCGAAATTTAAAAATCTTCAATCAATTTGTCACACATTTTACGGCGCATCCTTCGGTAACAGTATTTTTCCATGTATACAAATTTTCCTATGCCAAGTTCATTTTTTTTTCGTGTCTCTAAATCGAAATTTTAATCCGTCTGTCCGGTTAGTGGTTCGCACTCCGGAGTCCAGACTACAATGCCGGCTGCGGGTTAGAATACCGCGAGGAGCAAATGTTTGTGTGCTGAGCAGAAGCGATTGTACTTACATAATAAGTCAAGGATGTTTTAAATGTATTTGTGTATGTTTATCCGTTATCTAGTCGCCGTAGTACAAGCTTTTCTTAGTTTAGGGCAAGTTATTTGGTGATGATAGAAACAATTTATTCTCATTTATTATTAATGCGTGATCAGTGATAACATTCTTGAGTTTCAAGGAAGTCAGATGGGAGTAGATCCATTACAATTACTTGACTTACTAAATCTGGGTTTATTGTCAAGTTATCTCCGACCAGAAACTAGACAAAACTCTGTAAAGAAGATTTACTTCTAGGTTTTTCGTTTACCAGTCATAGCCAATGTTCTTGGCTAGACATAGTAAGTTATGGAAATCAGACATGTTCAGTTGTTCAGTGTTGAGATCATTTTGCAGGGTGAATGTACTGTAAAATCTAAATCTATACTAGGTATAAGACAGAATAAGTAAAAATTTAAAGGAAGGTTTCACTACTGCAAAGAAAAGGGTTACCATTTAGGGATATATTTAAATATATAGCCCATGTCTTTTATGTTACATTAAGGATTGGCAGACTCTGGCCTTCAAAGAAGTATGAAGGAACTTGGGAGAGACCGTTCCCGGCAGTGGGACACTATAGATTAATAATAAACTATGCTTGGCTCTGCTGCTGCTTCGTACGAAATTTATCAAAATCGGTTTAGCAGAATTGAATTTCCGTAACAAGCAGTCAGAGGTTCCTTTCGCCCTTGTAATGTTGTTTAGGATATTTATCCATGAAGTTTAAATAATTTGTTTTTGCCCTATAAAAATCATTTTGATTATTAAAATAAAAGTAAGATTATCTTTAAGCAACGGCCTATCTGGAAGTTATTGGGGGAGGCCTTCGTTAAACAGTTGTCCTCCTATGTCTAAAATGATGATGATGAATGGCAACATTCTTTGTAATAAAGCCAACATTGCAAGTAAGTTTAAAAATCAATCAATCGAAATCAAATGTCGCACAGCTCAAGGTCGCACAGTGTGGTTTGGAAAGTGCTATGCTCGGTGTTTCCTTGCGAAATCGAATCTCAAAGAAATGAGGAGATCCATAAACAGTAGACAGAACAAGAACATAGACCAATGGACTAGCAAGCTGAAGTGGCAGTGGGCGGGGCACATCGCAAGTAGAACTGACCGCCGATGGGGCAGAAAGGTTCTAAAATGGAGGTCGCGTACCGGCAAGGGCGGCGTAGGACGTGCACTCACCAAGTGGACAGACAAACTGGTAAAGGTTGCCTTAAGCCGCTGAATGCAGGCCGCTTCCAACCGGCACATCTAGAAATCACTAGGGGGGCCTATGTTCAGCAGTGGACGTCCTGTGGCTAAGATGATGATGATGATGATGAAACCAAATGCCACTAGGATTGATAGTCATTTGTTTAAATAAAAGACACAACGATATTAGAGTTTATAATATCGTTGATATGACATCGTATCAAATAGGCTGTTCGACTAATAAATACACAACTCTTTGCGTTTTATCTTATTTGTTTAAGATTTATTGCAAATATTTTTTTTTGCCAAAAAGCACTCTCTTCCAATTGACCATTTGGCTCAACAAAAATGTTTTGTGGACAACATAACGTTTTAAAACAAAAATGAACTTTTTAATTGGAACCTTTACATAAACAAAATTGCAATCTTAAACAAGATGAAATCACGATCTAGAATCTATTTATTTAACTGAGTAAATAATTCGAGCTTACCTACGGCGCAAATGAGAATGCCTTGCTAGGCACAGATCTCATTTGCGCCGTGCGAGTTTTCAGAGTCCTGTACAATTAATTAAATTTGTTTTTAATAATCACCAACAAACTTATCGATCATGTGCAATTTTTTTTGTTTCGAGTTGGGCCGAACTATTTTATTGAATAAAGGAATGAATTTTGCACGGGGTTATTGACTCCTTACAGAAAAAGTCGAACCGAAAACTAGTCGCTCGCTTTGTTTTTAGATATTATTTGAACTGCATGATTGCTTTCCGAATCGTCGGGGTCGAACGTGAGCTCATTTCAGAAAAAATGGGTATATCTTTCTTCGTAAGTCAACGTGATAAGGTTTGAAATCGATCAAGTATTTTCGATTATGAGTGTACGTCTGGGATTTTTGTCTTCTATTACTTTGATTCGAGTTAGTCCACGTTTTGATTTTATGATTTATGTCAGAGAATAGGATGTTCAGAATTAAACATTTAATGTTAACTGAGAACTATCGAACTAACACTATAAATTTTACACACCGTATATCGGTAAGACATGTTGATACTAATGACACTAACACCAATTAAATATGTCGGCCAATGCTATGTATATCTCACACATGTTTACGTTAATAAAAATTATCTTATCTTATCTTATCCTATCTAGATATAACTCGGTAATCGGTAAAAATTTAACATGCTAAAGTGGCAGTGAGCTGGTCGCAGAACCGATGAAAGGTGGAATAAACGGGTTTTCAAAGATTTCAAAGATCACATCTCGGTAAACGTGGTGTAAACGACCAACAGCCGACCTTAGGAAGCTGGCTGGCCGTGGCCAGATGAATAAAGGGGGAAATCGTGGTCTTCTTTGGATGGGAGGCTTACGTCCAGCAGTGGACTGTAACAGGCAGACATGGTCATCGTTGCGTATGGCTTTCTTCCTGCGTGGATCAGTCCACAGTTGTTGAACCACAGACACTTTTTGTAGTTATTATTATCATAGAAGGTGCCATGGAGATCGTTTGTGGTGGCTGTTTTTGGGTGTTCCTTAAATACTTTCTCCATAAATATTTTTTTGCTAATATATCTACATGTTTATTAGAAAATAATAGAATAGAAATATTTTTATTAATTTGTTTTTTTATGTTAGCTGTATTGACCTTCGTTTGTTTTTCTTAAAATATCTTCGAGTGGAATCGCAATAAACGATTTAATAAACTTATAACTTCTATCTTCTTTTCCTTAATGAGATGATTTCAATACCAAAACTCGTCATAAATATCATGAACTCGAAGCATCATTATCTAATTAAGATTAAAAACGTAGAAAATACTTTAATTCGTCGACAAAGCCGGTAACAAAGTTTTAACGAGGGGTTTGAGCCCAAATATGTTGTCACGCGATGTATTAGGCTGGGTCACGTTAGGTCCGTCTCAAATTGAACAGCCACTCCTCCTCCTCAGTTCTAGAGACATTATGCATATGATATGAGTGGCAGTAGGTGGGGCACATAATACGCAGAACTGACGGCCGATGGGGCAGAAAGGTTTTGGAATGGAGGCCACGTGCCGGCAAGCGCAGCGTAGGACGTCCACCCACAAGGTGAACAGACGACCTGGTAAAGGTTGCAGGAAGCCCCTAGATGCAGGCCACTTTCAAACGGCCAATCTGAAAATCACTAGGGGAGGTCTATGTTCAGCAGTGGACGTCCTATGGCTGAAATGATGATGATGATCCAGTTAAAGTAACTCCTTTGTCTTATCAGTCACCAGTAGAAATATAATGCTTATTAACTAACTTGCTCCATTTAAATGGTTAAATTATTGACCATGGGGTCAAGCGTACCGTGACTAGAAATAGAACAAAGCGCTAAAGCCTGGTTAAGGCTAGACGAGTATTTATGTCAAGTGGCGAATACGCTAGCCGTTTCTGAACAGCAAAAGTTTTATCGAGTATTACGCGCTTCGACAAGCAAGTTTTGTTACTAAATTACTTGTCACTCGACTAAATTAAAAACACAATTAGAATTAAGATAAACAAAAATACGCTCCAGACAAGTAAATTCACTATTCACTTGTCTTTGTTTACTAGTTATTAAAATAATGAGTAAAACTGGGTTAAGCAACTCTGTAAAGAATTGAATTTCATTATTAGTATAGTTAAGAGGCACCACTGAGGTGAGTAGTAGTAATAGTACTAAAAATCTTACGACAGTAACATTGAAGTATCACGTGAATAAATGGATTAAGTTCTAATTATTACCATTCTTACTGAACTGTGTATATGCCAGCAGAAGTGTTATAATTATATCTACTAAGGTTACAGAATTATACGATTTTATGTTAATCCAACGTATTACAAGGGAAATTCGTGGTATGTTTTTCTTTGGGGTTATTTTTAAGTGTAGTCTTTGTGAACAATTTGATGCTATCTTGAACTTGATTTGAATATTTTGTTTTTGAGAATTATGAATCTTTTTTGTAGATAGAGACAGCGAAGCGATTGTTTGTAATAATGTAACTAACATTTAAATTAGTAATTCTCTTCTATTTAAATTTCTTATAACGATTTCGATGTTGCTCCTATAGTCAAATCTAATTTACTAGTTTACTTCTTTGTACCAACAAACATCAAAGTTGCAAAAAAGAGCTTAAACATCAAATCTGCCTATCGTTTGTATGGAGAAGTAGATTATTTAAAAAAAATTTAAATGTTGCATTATAGACAAAGTTGTTAGGAATTTGAGCAGTAAAATCACCATCTTCTAAGTTAACTAATGAATTAAGACCTTATAGAACAGCTGATTAGGAGTGTTACATTTAACTGTACCACACTTTTTTTTACCTTGGGAATCAATAAACCATCATCAAATTTAAAAAAAACCCTTTTTCAGTCTATACATAAGGTAAATTCCAAAAATCCACTTTGACTGATAATAAACTTAAATGTTAACAACAAATACCTTAGCACAGGAACTACTAAGAGTACCAATATTCTTTTGCTGTTACCACGATCAGACGAACGAAACGAACTGACGTAGTGAAACGACATGAGAAAAGTTACCACGCAATTACGCGACCCCGCGTGAACTCGGGCGAAACAGAAAATTTCCAAGTCTAAGAAAAAACTCTGTATGAGACATCGTCGAATAAAACAAACAGGTGTACCGAGTAACGACCCGAGAAAGTTCCACAACTGTCTTACATAAAGGAGTTTTCAAACTCGATACGTCTTATCTGTGGAGTTAGCTCAAGACTTCCACCAGCTGTCGATAGATTAGATGATATGTCGCAGATTTTTCAAATACACTCCAAATACGATTGTAAAGCCTTTTTTTATTGCCATTCGGATTGACTAGCACCCATTATAGCTAGATTGACGTTAATCGATTGTATAATACGGGATTGGATGTCAATCGGCTGATGTTCATTTTATATGACACTGTATGCGTGACTATTAAATTTGTTGATTTTTCTAGAAATCAGAGCTGTTTGCCATTTTTTCATATAAAACAGTCAATGACATATTTGTTGCCTATTTTGGTTCTTTGAAGGAGAGAGGTTGTTTTACAGTGAAACTGAAGAACTAAATTACGAATAAATATGATCGTCTTTTTCTATTGTCAATGGGCTAGTTTCCTAAAAAAATCTAATTACCTAGTCCGTCAGTTGCATTAAAAGAAAATATTGGACACGTATTTTTTTTTTTCTCAATCAAACAAAAAATAATGAAGATAAAGCCCGTTGAAGTTTCACGTATGATCACGCCTTGCGACACTTTTTAGCAAGGCGTGACGTCACGTGCTCACTTTGATGCGCTTTATCTTCGTCATTTTTTGTTTGATTGACAAAAGACAAAATACATATATATCAATATTTCAATTTATATCTAACTGACGGACTAAATGGAATAATCTTTTTTTGAACAAGGAAACTAGCCTATTATTTTTATTCTACCAATAAACGGTTTGTTTTTGCATGTTACAAAGCAAACGCTACATCTACTCAATAAAACTAATGCAATATTTGTATAAGTTGCAAGCGACGTCACTGCTATTTATTTATTTAACAAAATACAGTTCCGATTTCCTTCACCTTGACATACTTTGATATCGGCAAACGTTAAAACTGCTATAAAATAACAGGTCCCAACTTCGGAACTTCGGTTCCCGTACAAGTTAATTTCAATACAATTTGTTAATGATAACGTTTCGAAGTGCTTTCAAGTTTCCATGATATGGAGTCGGGTTCTTATCGTTCAGAAAGTTTCTGCGCTGAAGTGTGTAGGTCGATCATAAGGATTTTTCAAATGTATTGCTCTCTGTGAGGAAGCGCGCGGAATTTATTGGTCTTTCTGTACTCTTTCTGCAATTTATTTCTTTTTGATAATATGAGTTATTATTATAGGATAAGGAGAATGAGTAATGGCGTATCCAATATTCAAAGATGAAGGGTTTTATTTGCTATAACTATCATCATTATCATCATTTCAGCCGTAGGATGTCCAATGCTGAACATAAGCCTCCGCCAATAACTTTCATTGAGGGGATTGCCAATACTCGCCACGCTTGGCAGGTGGGTGGCAGCGTAGTTTTTTTTTAAAGTTTCGCACGCAGACGCTGCTGCCCGTCTCGTGCTAGCTACAGGAATTAGTCGCCGCTTACGACACGCCTCTTGTTGGCGGTGGAGAAGTGTATTCTTTACGACAGTCCCCACATGGTACTTTAACCATATCTGGACCATATTGGTCGTCGTGACCACATTGAAAGAAGTAATTTATGAAGCGCGTCTATTAATCACGTCATGTTTTTAGTCATTTTTAAACTCCTGTCTTAAAATGACTTGTATTTTTTGTGTATTAGGTAATCTTTGAAAATTTCAGAATGTCTTCTTAGATGCAGGTTTAATTGAATTATCAATTAAGCACCGTTTAGCAGCATTTTTTCGTTAAAGTAAAGGTTACGCGACGCTTTTTAGTTTAAAAAATGTCACTACACCCCTCACACTTGTGATTTTTTGTGATTTTTTCCTTCCCCCCTATTGTATATTTATTTTTATGTAATTTATGTACAATTTGTAAATATTATTTAGTTCTTTTCCTATAGTTTTAAGTTGTAAATTTAATTGTATTAAGCCTAATAAAAAAAAACAGAACAAAGTATGTGTATAAGGTAATATAAAATTAAATGTGATATATTAACTTAGAACCAATTTCACCTTTTAATTACACAAAACCTAAAAAATGTAAGTATTGTAAATTTAGTAATAAAATAGTAGGTATTATAAAAATAATCAACTTAAATATATAAAAAAAAAATTGTAAGAATAACATTTAAATTACAAGACTTGTGCGATCATAGAGATCAAGATTAGAAGGATTGATTTAAAAAACCGTAATTATGCAATAATGGTGCTCATAACTTAACTACGCCCACAAAGTTTGTCAAAGTTAAGTAACACTACATAATAAAAACAGCTCACACTAAATTCTTAGTAATTTAGCACCATAAATCCGTAAACGAGTTACTACCAAACTATTTTGTGGGTTTCCCCATTGCGTGGAATGATTAGGATTAGTGATGGACCCGTCTCGGTCAGAAATCTATCGAGAGCATTGTCATTCGATATTATTTTCTGGGAACATTTTGATATCAATTAATTAATCTAAGTATCTGACTATAATGATTATCTGAATATTATGAGTAGGTATGCATGTTTTGATGATAATAACTGTAAATGGAAACTCCTTACCAATGTCTATTTGGCAGTCTGAAACACTACAAAATTTCAAAACTAGACTTAAAACATATCTTCTTGGACTTTAGTTTTCTCCTATGTTTTTCTTTGATTTACTTCTTTCTTTACTTTTCCTAACACTTTTGGTATCAAAATCCATATTCATATTAATAGGGTTATTAATAAATGTAAGTACTTATATATATTTATATTATGTATGATCATTATTTATAACAATGTGTGAGTATGTATATTATTTTATTTTTTAGTATCTATGTAATAAATATATACCTAATATATTATGTAATATATTAAATATAAAATTACTTTAAACTCTTCACCGCCTCCCCTCATAACGTTTTTTTTTCCAACTTTCCTCTACCTGAAGGTTGTCTGGAAGAGATCGCTCTTAGCGATAAGACCGCCTAAATTGTATCATTCTAAATTTATTGTTTCTCCGTACTGTTTTTTTTGTGTGGTGTGCAATAAAGAGTATCTATCTATCTATTTAAATGTGCAATGCAATTTCATTCTACGGATTGACTGGCAAACTCAAAGTCAAAGTCAAAGTCAAAAATCATTTATTCAATTCAGGACAAAATTGCCACTTATGAACGTCAATAACAACATTATAGGCCCCTAGGGGGCCAGAACATGTCTCCTTATTTTTTTTTGGGCCCTACTAGCGCTTCGAGACAAGACACAGACAATCTGGCAAGTGCTGAGAAGAAACGCCGGAACAAACTCAGTCACCACTAGCTGCCACACAAAAAATATAAATCAAAATAAACAGGTAGGTACATCAGTTTAGTGCAGGCTGGACTGACCATACATTCTTGTCATCAAGATAGTCTTGAATTTTATAATACCCCTTAGACATCAGTGTAGTTTTGACATGTGACTTAAATTTATTAATAGGAAGTTTGGTAACATTGTGAGGTATATTATTGAAAAATTTAATACAATTTCCCAAGAATGAATTACTTGTTTTGGCCAATCTAAAGTTTGGGACTACAAGTTTGTTTTTGTTTCTGGTGTTATATGAATGAATATCACTTTTCTTTATAAAAAAATCTAAATTTTTGCGTACGTACATGATATTATCATATATGTATTGAGAGGCCACAGTGAGTATGTTAATTTCTTTAAAGAAATCTCTCAGGGATTCACGCGGACTAAGTTTGTATATAGCACGAATAGCTCTTTTCTGTAAAATAAAGATGGTATCGATGTCCGCAGCAGAACCCCACAAGAGAAGACCATAAGACATAATACTATGAAAGTAGCTGAAATACACCAGCCTTGCCGTTACAACGTCAGTTAGATGTCTAATTTTTCTAACCGCAAAGGCAGCCGAAGCAAGTCTCCCAGCCAGAGTGTCAACATGTGGTCCCCATTGCAACTTCGAATCCAATGTAATGCCCAGAAAAACAGTGGAGTTTGATAGATCAAGTTTTTCACCATTTAGTAAAATTACTGTGTTAGCTTGTTTCACGTTAGGCATAGTAAATTTAATACATTTGTTTTTTTTTGTATTAAGAAGTAAGTTGTTACTTGTGAACCAATTTAATACCTTAGAGAGAGCTCCGCTTACATCGTCAAATACCTCTTTGCCTCTTTTTAATTTGAAGATCAAAGAAGTATCATCAGCAAACAGAACTATCTCACAGGAGTCTTTAGAATAGAAAGGGAGATCGTTAATATAGATCAAAAATAGCAACGGTCCCAATATTGAGCCCTGGGGCACTCCCATTTGAAGCGGGGCGCCAGAAGAGTTAGTACCATTAACGTTTACTGTTTGTAATCTGCCTGAGAGGTAAGAATTTAACAATTTTGATGCGTTATTAGATACACCGTAATGTTTTAGCTTCATAATAAGTGTTTGGTGATCGACACAATCAAACGCCTTCGATAAATCACAGAACACACCTATCGCATCATGCTTATCTTCATACGCATCCAACTGTTAATTAAACCCAGCTAATCAAATTAGTAGTAACAATGAAATCGTGATAGAAAGTTTATTATAATTTTTTTTATATTCTTACCATACGACAACTAATAAAACCTTGTCATTCACCTACTATCATTAAAATGTATTCCTAAGTCGTCGATAGCATGAATATCCAGTTCCGGGTTGGAGGCTTAATTGAGTCTTAATTAGAAATAGCGGTTCCAGTGTTCCATCCGTGAAAATGTTGAATTTCTTACATAAATGTTCGTCTTATGCTTCAACTCTTTCAAAATACAATATTGGTATTTAAAAATATTTAAAAATAGGTATATTTTCTCAAAACCAATCTCTAGGTCAACTAATTTGGGCCTGTGTCATTTAATACGTATAGAAAAAGAGTTAGAAAGAATAGAAATTTACTCAAAAGGTTTAGTTAAATTTCGATAATAAATAATTATACACGTTTTTGTTTTGAACAACGTTTCTTTTTAACACGCACAACTACGAGGTATGCAATCAAATCTTGGGACCTGATTAGTCGTATTGATTTGGAACTTTGTAAATATGTAATCTAACAATACAATGATTAATTAATACAATCGGGCTGATTTGTTGATATATTTGTACTATTTACACAGTAGAAGGACAGGTAGGACTATTTTATAAGTACTAGTAAAACCTTCGATTTCAAGCTTAGTTAATTTGTTTTATCGAGACCCATAGTACAAATGAAAACGTGTTTGTAATTCAGATACTGTTGAGGAGGTACTAAATAAATCTATCGATATGTACATAACTACAGATGGTCATCACTAATCACGAGCATAAACATACTATTTGGGTCATGCGTGTTATCGATCTCAGCTAATATTCTCAGTGGCAGCGCTTATTGAAATGGAAACGAATGTCGACCGCAAGTTTCTTCAGCCGATTTGCGTTTTTGGGACGTAATTTGTGATAGATTAGAGTTACAAGCTATATGTAGCGAACAACTGTTACTAGCTTAACTTTTTATCCAAATATGAATATCAGTTAGGTTTTTTCAGTGCCTATCCGATCATTTTTCTGGTGTAGTTATGATAATATTTTATCTATGTTAGTGTTCTCACTACACCTAAACGTAATGTAAGAAATGCTTAAGCTGGTAAGAGGTAAATTGTATCTATATAAAAAAAAGTCGGGTTAGTTACACCATTTATAAATCAAGAACGGATAGGGGTCAATTTCAACAAGTCCATTTTTTTTGTCATTACGGTGAACTTTTTTATTTATAACTTTTTTTGAAATAAAACCATGTAGTATTGTTATTTATGATATTGTTATGATTAATCTTTACTCGACATCAAATTGAGTTCATATACTTAGGAGATATAGTACTTTAAAATTTTGGTGTCACCGAAATTAAAGAATAGTTCACCGAAATGAAACTTCTCATCACCGAAATGAAAAACGCGAGTCACCGCAATTAAATTACTTATGCAGTCACCGAAAAAAACTAAACTGTTACCACGCAACGCACCTAAAATGCTGTTATCCTAGTTCCATAATTACTTACCTACGTTTTGAAGAGTGCTATCACACAGTACAGGTTATCCTTTTCTGACTATACTATAATGGTATTGAAAGTATTAATTAAAATGTACCATACATGGATATTAACTTATTTAAACTTAAATTCATTTAGAAACGTGTGAGAATAAAACAACAAAAATAACAAATATATTGTAATAATCAACCATAAAAACTGAAAAGATAAAAATAATATCAACACATAAGTACCTAATCATTTACTTTTGGAGTCGGTGCTATCCGATGAGAGTTTGAATGTTTTCGTTTGCACCGACTCCAAAAGTAACTGATTAGGTACTTATGTGTTGATATTATTTTTATCTTTTCAGTTTTTTGAAGTCGATTTACTTTTTTTTATAAAATTTACTTATTTCATCTATTTTTAGTGATACATCCTCTCCCCTCTCGGACGCCACAGTGAGTGGTCGTGTGTTAGTGAGTTCGTGTGTCTAAATTAAATATTTTTAAAATTTTAAACGAAAATAATTTGGTGCGACGACTGTGGTTTTGAACTTGTATCTCCGTGCGTGGTGTACGGATGTCTAGCCATTCCGCCACCAAAGCGATAACACAAAGTATTGAAATAAACTATCCTACTTGGCTGCCGACTGTGCTACAGCTACGAGTGACGACTACGGACGCAGCTACGAGACTACGAGTATACGACCTTTGTGCTACGGCCCTGCCTGCATACTGTGAACTACACTCGTGCGTATACTACACAATAACGTGCTACAAAATGCCTAATTTAATGCGTTCCTCGCCGCTTGACAAGTCGCACAGCATGTCGGAGACGGACGTGGCAAATGTAGACCTTAGAGACTGCAATTTTTCGTTTGAAGATAATGTTACACAGAGGGATTGTAAGCGTCCACGATTATCGGACACAGTCGTGGAATCTGAAAAAGATGATATTCGAACGATCATCCGAGATGAACTTCGCAACGTTTTGCAATCTGTTCAAACACAGCAAAACTCACGCTTAGATGCAACATATATTAGACATTAAAAATACAAACAATAACATAGAAAGCACGATATCATTCCTCGCTTCGCAGAACGACGAGCTGAAAAGAAAAATAGAACACCTGGAAAGCCAAAACAAGAAAGATAAAGAACATATAACTATTTTGGAGCAAAGACTGGAAGACATTCAGAGAGAGGGACGAAAGGCCAACTTAGAAATTAAAAATGCACCTAGAATGAACGACGAAACCAGAGAAACCTTAATTGGAATGGTGAAGACCCTCACAAAAACTGTTGGCTGCAAGCTTGATGAGGGACATATTTCAGATATTTATAGAATTAAGGGAAAGAAGGGTGCAAAGACTGACTCGCCCATTATAGTCGAGACCTCATCCTCGATTCTGAAAACAGAACTCTTGACCATGTGTAAGGCCTTCAACAGAAAAACTAAACAAAAGCTCTGTGCTAAACATCTTGGCTATAAGCACAACGGAGATATCCCTATTTTTGTTTCGGAGCAGTTGACCATCAAAGGTGCCCGGCTATCATTCTTAGCGCGAGAACTTGCTAAAACAAACAACTACAAGTACTGTTGGACTGCATACGGCCGGGTGTACCTGCGAGAGCACGATACGTCTCCCGTTATAACAGTAACCAGTGAAGCCCAAATTAACAGCTTGATGCAGAAAACCTGACTAGAAACTTACGTGCCCTATGTGGTAGGAATAGGAGAGTTATTTGAGTTATTTTCGTCTCTAGTGCATAATATTGTTCTTTATATTTTGTATACAGATTTAATTTTGTTTACATTACTTATAATTAGCTCACTGCAAAATATGTACATACACACACAAAACACAAAAACACTTATAAATCACATTTTTACCCAGATTAAGGTAAGTCTGATAACCCCAACACGACATACAATGTATATCAATGATGGTTTAAAGGTAGGTACAGTACTCTGCTCTTATTACAAAATTAATTATGAATAGTTCACTAAATAATTTACAAGAAATAGATGAAATTGAAATAGCACAATCAAAAGTAGACACAATACAAAACTTTATAAATATACCGCAATATGTTAAATCCACTGACTTCACTATAATTGCACAAAACATCCGTAGTATATATAAAAACTTTGACAGTTTATGTGTATCCTTGAGTAATTTCAACTTTGATACCGATTTACTAGTATTAAGCGAATGTAGGCTTGATGCTAATAAAACAATTCCTTTTTTAAATAATTATATATCGTTTTCAACTACAAATCACCTTAACCAATGTGATGGAGTAGTCGTCTATCTGAAGAGCTTACACAAAAGTAGTATCAAAGAAATTAAATTGACAGATGCATCATGCTTACAGGTGACTTTACCTAATTACACAATTCTTTGTATTTATCGCTCGCCTTCAAACACCAATGCTGACAACTTTATATACTCCTTGAGCAATCATTTAGAATGTATAAAAACCCACAAAAATATTATTATTACTGGTGACATAAATATAAATATCAACATTACTGAACAACGGTCTGCAAGTGCACAGGAGCGTACAAATAGACTGTCATATCTCAATATGCTTGCTATGCATGGCCTTCTTCCAGGCCACGTGCTGCCCACAAGAGAACTCGCTTGCCTAGATCACTTCATATTAAAAATGGATAATAGTGTGTTTTCAGCTTCTATTATAGTATTTGACAGCACTATAACTGACCATCGTATGATATTCTTAAAATTAAGCAGTACGATAAAACCTAAGATACTTAAAACAAAATATCGGACAATAATTGACTATGAAAAGGCAATCCTAAATCTAAAAGAAGGTAACCTACATGATCTTATTACATATGATAATCCTACAGAACTAACTAACACCCTTATAACTAAATTACAACAATGTTTAATTGATAACACTATAACAAAATGTATATCCTCTAAAGATCGCTTGATTAAACCGTGGATGACTCCAAGTATTTTAAAATGCATCCGAAATAGAAATGATATGCAACAAAAATTACGAGCTGATCCATCAAACGAAATCTTAAGAATCACTTACAGAAGGTACCGCAACTTTTGTGTTAACTTAATTAAAAAATTAAAGATCCAATATGAAAGGGAACTCTTAGCAAAAAACAGCAAAAATTCCAAGACTCTATGGCAAACAATAAATAACATAACTGGCCGAAACACAAATAAAACTAGTAACCTGGAGTTACTGGATTCGCGAGATACCCCACTATCAGCAGTTGACCATGTAAATATGTTTTTCACAAACATTGGCAAAAGACTGGCTCAGAAAATTTCATCGGGTTCTTCTTCACGAAAAGTCTATAACGTGAATCAGTCTCACAACTCACCTGCCACATCCTTTGTTTTTCTGAAAACTGACTCTGAGGAGGTATATAAGACTCTGATGAGCCTAAAATCGGAGAGCGCCTCGGGATGGGACAACGTGTCCACTCGATTTTTGAAATTAGCAAATGAAATGGTGGTGCCAATAATTTCTCACCTGGCTAATCTATGTTTTGAGCTGGGGATCTTCCCAGCTGCACTAAAAAAAGCAATTATCACGCCCGTGTATAAGAATGGAGACAAAAGCGACGTATCGAACTATAGGCCAATCTCAGTTTTAACGGCAATATCTAAAGTAGTAGAGAAGTTAGTGAACAAAAGACTAATAAATTATTTAAACAAAATTAATTTTCTTTCAAAATCACAGTACGGTTTTCGGCAAAACCTCTCAACTGAGGACGCAGTTACGGCACTAACGTCTTATATTGTCGAAAATGTTGATAGAGGTCAGAAATGTATTGCGACGTTTTTAGACTTAAAAAAAGCATTCGATACTGTCTCTGTACCCATTCTTATACAAAGGCTAGAAAACATTGGTATTAGAGGAATCGCCTTGTCACTGTTCGCAGACTATCTCAATGAGCGCAAACAACAGGTTAAAATAGGCCAATATATTAGTAACGAAAGCAGCGTGGCGTATGGTGTTCCACAGGGCAGTGTTCTAGGCCCAACTTTATTCTTGATCTACATCAATAGTCTATGTAACCTAAATATCAATTCAGGACAGGTTTTCTCATATGCGGACGACACTGCCATTGTCTTTGTTGGCGGCACGTGGGATTCTGTACGTCATCATGCAGAGGCGGGACTTGCTGAGATAGCCATCTGGTTAGAAGACAACCTTTTGACATTAAATACAGAAAAAAACAATTATATAGCATTCACAAATTACAACTCATCACAACCTGACATTAATTTTAAAATTCACATTCATTATTGTCCCAATCAAAACACGTCGTGTTCGTGCAAGACTATCAGTAAAGTGACTGATACAAAATATTTAGGAGTCGTGGTTGACCAAAGGCTCTCTTGGCATGCCCAAATCGATTTAATGATGGGAAGAACTAGAAAACTTGTGTGGATTTTTAAAAAGCTCCGATATATTGCTGATAAAAAGCTATTAAAGCAAGTATACGTTGCACTGGTTCAATCAGTATTGGTCTACTGTATCCCAGTCTGGGGTGGTGCTGGTAAGACGAAGTTTCTCGAACTCGAAAGAGCGCAAAGGGCACTTCTAAAAGTAATGAACTTTAAGCCGTACAGATTTCCAACCGAAACCCTATATAAAATAAGTAATACTTTGTCAGTTCGGCAGCTCTATATGCTGAATATAATCTTGAAAGTCCATAGAATGCTGCCATACGATCCTTCTAAATTATTCAAAAGACGTAAACATAACGTAGCTCCAACCGCTAGAACTAAAACAGTGTATGCTAGAAGACAATTAGTGGCACGGTCTGCACATTTGTATAATAAAGTCAACAAAATCATAAACATCTATCCTATGAATAACTATACTTGCAAAACCAATCTTACAGCACTGCTAAAAACATGGAGCTATGACAAAACTGAAACATTTCTAGATTAAATAAAAATAAATATAATATAAAAGTAAAAGTAACGATATTAGCGTCCTACCAAAACGCAAACACACAGATACACACACACACACACACACAAATACACACACACACACTAATACAAACACTTCGTGCACACTTACGCACACGTGGACTTTTTATGGGTACTTGTCCTTAGGCATTAAGAAAATCATAGTATCTGATAAGTAGGTATTACCTGCTCTATTCTATGTAATTCGCTGTATGGAGAGCGGGGCTTTCTAACACAAGTATTTAATTACTTAAAAGAAATCCTCGATCGTAATGCAGAAATGTAAAAGCCTGATACTTAATAAATAATTTGAATTAAAATTAACATACAGTGATAATCCTCAACAATACGAATCTTTTCAGTGCAAACATAAGTTAACGGCTGAACACCGATTTCATCCCTTATTTACCCACCTTAGAGGTGAAAATTTTCCAAAAAATTTTCAATATACCATCTTTAAAGTATAAGCTATTCGATAAAGAAAGAATCATCAAAATCGGTTCACAAATGCCGAAGATATTGGGCAACATAGGTACAAAAATCAGTTGGCACGGATGGAGTTCATGCAAAGTTTGATGATTTTCTTATAGATCCCATCATCAGAACTTGATCAAATTTATATGGCACCATTCCGAAAGTATTCCCTTTCGAACAAAAAAAGAAGTATCGAAATCGGTTAACCTGGTAACGAATGATCGCTGAACAGACATAAAAAAAAAAATTAAAAAAAAACAAAGATACTGACGAATTGAGAATCTCCTCCTTTTTTGAAGTCGGTTAAAAATATACAGGTTGCACCCTTTCCATGTTCAAAGGGTCCAAACTCTACAGCCTGCTGACTATCCGCGCAGGATTGCATTCTGCAGAATCATGTTAAATAAAATAAGGGAGGACCTGCAATTTTTCAATAAAATGTTGTGAACGGATGATTCCTCATGCCGGAAAGATGGATATCTCAACATCCACAATCTACATAGCTAGCAAGTAGAAAACCCACATTTGATGAGGGAAGATCGGTCCCAAGTTCAATTTAAAGTTAACTTGTGGACTGGGATTATTGGCGGACAGGTGATCGGGCTATATGAACATCCAGCTACACTGAATAGTGAAATTTACCTTAATTTTTTACAAAATGATTTACCTGGCATGCTAGGAGATATCAGTTTAGAAGTGAGGCGGAGAATGTGGCTTAAAAATGATGAGTGCCCAGCTCACTACGCAATAGTAGTAAGAAATTATTTGAATCAACACTACCCACAGAGGTGGATAGGCCGGCTCGGCCCTATATTATGGCCACCCAGATCGCCGGATCTAAATCCCTTGATTTTTTTTTTATTGCGGATGTCTGAAAGACCTTGTCTACGCGAGACCAGTATCCTCAATAACAGAGTTGCGGACTCGCATACAAAATGCAGCTGCATACATAAAAACGTCTGGTTACGCGAGCCGCATCAAACATCTATAAATATTAAACAAGAAACTGACTGACTGACTGACTGACTGACTGACATATCAACGCACAGCCCAAACTGCTGGTGCTAGAGATTCCAAATTTCGCATGTAGGTTTCTTATAAGGTCTAGGGGTGCACTAAGAAAGGGTTTTTCAAAATTCACCCTCTAAAGGGGTGAAATGGGGGCCCAAAGTTTGTATGGGGAAACAAGATTAGTCAGACTCTTTTATTCAAAACTTCACAGGAGTGAGTTCTCCTTACGATAAATGAGTAAACGTGTTTCAGATTTTTTGAAAAGTCAACTCCTAAAAAGGGGAAGGGGGCTGACAAAGTCTGAAAATCAACATGGGTATTGTTTCTATGGTTTATCGGGTCGCTGATTACGAAAACAATAACGATTTTAAAATGTAACGTTGCGGACGTGAAATTCCATCTCCCTTGTTGGGATGCGATGGGGTTGAAATGTCTATCAATATGGGTGTAGATTTTATGGTTTTTTGGAACTTTGATTTTAAAATGAATATTGTGAACATGAAAATTCTTGAAATTATTTGTGCCAAATTGCAATTCAATTGGGCCAGTAATTTCGGAGCTAATCGGTTGTAACAGACGGACTGACAGACAGCCATACGTGATCCCAACACAAAGGTTCTATTTTTGCATTTGATGTATACCCGCGTTATCCTAAAATTGATAAATCGCTATATTAAATCATATCATATCGTGTTTTGATAGTCATGCTAAAAATATTGTCTAGAAGTTTTGTTAGTTTTTTAAATTACTGAGTTTGACATTCATACTTCACTTAAAATCAAATCTAACGCGAGCGAAGCCGCGGGCAAAAGCTAGTTCTTTTATAAAAAGATGCCGGGCGTGTATCAGAGCGCAAGGACGCCAATTCGAACATTTATTGTAATTTTAATAAAAAATTAATAAAAACCAGACATAAAGTTTAAGAGATACAGAAAACATAAGCTTATTATACCTTTTCGGAAAATAGAATAACTAAGAATTTTTTTAAGTTAATGGGCACGATGAGCGCCATACATTTTTTTAACATGGTAGTTGACCAAACATGAGGAAAAATAATTTTATGTTTTTTTTGGAACATTGTTTTTTTGAAGCACTTCGTGATTAGCTAGCTCAATTTTAACCATTGTTATTGATAGCTAACCTATTCTTTTAGAAATAAAAAGAAACTGAATTAGAAAAAGTCCGTATTTGTAAAAATGGCACATTAAAAACTAACCGAAAGTGGCATTTAAAAAAAAACTAACTCAATTATCTTGAAAACCGAGATATTTTTACTAAAGTCAAAATTTGAGATTAGAGAGCTCTTGACGAAACCTATCGACAGTTAAAGGTTCATCCATTGTTTCTGGGACAACCTGTATATCTTTACAACTTTTTCAGATTCTTATTTTAAAAGATTTTAATTATTAGTTTTGATAACACAAAGATACTGTAATATACAGGGTGTAACGAAAAGGTGAAATAAAACTCTAAGGGGTTATTCTACGGCTAAATTACATCAACTTTTTCTATGGGACCAACATCGAAATCGCAAAAAAAAATCACTTTCCCATACTAAAACGCCACCAGCTGGCATCAGTTTGTATGAAAACGTCAATTTTTTTTTTGAGATTTTGATGTTGGTCCCATAGAAAAAGTTGATGTAATTTAGCCGTAGAATAACCCCTTAAAGTTTTATTTCACCTTTTCGTTACACACTGTATAATGTAAAATAAAACAAACGTAGTCTCTTGTTATTTGTCTTCACAAAATCTTATTGTGTATTAGTCATTAATAAATCAGGTAGCACAAAAATCTATCTTTTGGATGGGGACACGACTCTAGCAAAAATATTTCGGAATTTAAACAACAAAGGTTAATATTTCGGAAACCGATCACTGAATCGAAAAATGGTCTTTACAACCTCGCAATATATTTGAAAGACCCATCCAACGATACCCTAAACGATGGGGTAGACTAAAAATAAATAATTCATCCCTTCTTTACGTGTAGGGGAGATACCCTAGAATTTTTGTTTTCAAGATATTATTGTACCATTCTGTCGGCGTGTTTAATGTTTATACTCGTGCAAAATTACAGCTTCCTAGTACAAACAGTATCTGTGCTAGGCCGTGGACTGACAGACGGACATGGCGAAAGTATAAGGGTTCCTTTTGTACCATTTTGGTACGGAACCTAAAAAAGCACGTGTTCAATATTTTTGAATTACGTTTAAAGTGGACTAATTATCATAATTTAGTCAAATAGCCTATTGCCCACGCGAGCAACAACTGAGATTATTCTTTTAACTAGTTGCTACATTTTAGTCCCCAAAACAAATATATTCCTTGTGCAACTAAAATGTAACAAAAGAAATTATGGTCTGTTTTTCACCGAAGTGAAATAATTTGTCACCGGAATGAAAAAAAAAAACACCGAGATGAAGATAAAAATCATCGAAATGAACAACTTCTCACCGAAATGAAAAAAAATCACCGAAATGATATTTTTTCTCATTTCGGTGTCAATTTAGGTCACCGAATTCACCGGAATGAGATCACCGTCATGAAAAACAGCCAATAGAAGTTAACACTACAAGCACAGTATTTATGATAGAAATAAATTGATACTACCTACTTGATCGGGCGACATTAAGTAAAAGTACATATATTTAATAAACATATCGGATCATTGGATCACAACTTTTATCCACTCACGTGAATGAAAAAAAAAGCGGTCCCAAGTCACCGGAACCCACTACTTACGTTTTTGGTGGGAACACCAGACAAGCAACACGCGTCCTCTCACATCAAGCGCTTAGGCGTCCCTGGTGCGCAAGTTTACTGCGCAGTAGCGAGAAGCTAGTGTTGTTGGATGCCTAGATATTCGCGTACAACGAAAATTCACCGCGGTGAAAAATCAAATTTGGACACGTGAATTTGTACTTACCATTCATTAAATACAACAGATTTTGTAATGAAGTTTCCGCAATAAAGTACTGCCACTATTTAGGATTTAAATTTAAAAAAGAAAATCCCTAAAAAATCAACTGTTTTTATTATATGACTAAAAGTATACTGAAAAACAAATTGTGCCGCTTCACCGGTATGAAAAACTTAGGTGTTTATATATTTTTTTTCCTTATTAGCAACAATCATAATGGAAAAATATTTGTAGGCTGCTGTAGGAGACAACATTTTTCATCTAAAAAAAAATATTACAAGTTAAAAGTGCCATCCTGCACTAGCAGTTTCAGCCATGCCGTTTACGATTTGGTGCTGGGAAAATCACCCATAGATCGATTTTATGATTATTGATTTGTTGGATTTGGAGACAAATTAGCAGGATAACTATTAAACATCGGAAAAATTCACGAAAATAAAAATACAAATGAAGTGGCGGTACAAAGTTCGCCAGGACAGCTAGTTTTGGATAAATAAATAATACAGTCTTCCAACAATCGCATCAATATTTACTTATCCCCAAACTAAACCGAGCTGTTTTTAGCCGAGCGAGTTTATACTTATCACAAAACATTTGCCCCTTTGCCTCATCATCATCATTTCAGCCATAGGACGTCCACTGCTGAACATAGGCCTCCCCTATTGACCTCCAGATTGGCCGGTTGGAAGCGGCCTGCATCCAGCGTCTTCCTGCGACCCTTACCAGGTCGTCTGACCACCTTGTGAGTGGACCAGAGGACAGAGGCCTAATTCCTGTAATTTGACAATAGTCGCAATCCGGTGCCGATCCACTCCCAGTAACATTACGATCACAAACGGTATTCTCGTAAACACAAAAAATGCAATTATATGTCTTAATGCGACTGAAAAAGGAAGAAACCATAAAAAAAATGTTTTTCTCTATTTTCAGTCGTATTGGGATTGTTTTAATAATTTTAAGTCAAATTAAAAGTTTTTGAGAATACCGTTTGTGATCGTAATGTTACTGGGAGCGGATCGACACCGTATTGCGACTATTGTAAAATTCGTGAATTGGACCTCTGGTTAAAACTAAAACGGTCCTTTTTATAATATTGACAACAGGTAAAATTACGGTTATTGACCAGTTTAGTTTGCAGTTTTGGCCGCAAAACGTCAAACATTTATAGAGGTTTATGGCATACTGTAGGTACATTTAACAGATTTTATAATAACACATAAATTTTGGGTTTTGAAAGATTAAATCGAATAGGTCTAAGTAGATACTTCATTTAATTTAGTACTCCCTTTGATCAGCAAGTTTTTCTTTCTCCCAAGGGACCCACTTCAAACTCGATGGCAAACTCGAATCAGGAATCGACTAGTTACTCTCGTCGATTTAATGTTGTTTTAGGAGTGTGTTATTGATGCCCTAATACAGTATAAAATACAGCTTAAACATTATGCAATATCAAGCAGTCAGACTTTATAATACATTGACGAACGATTTAAAAAGTATTACAAATGTGATTCAATTGAAAATCAGATTGAGGTTGTATCTACTGGGAAAAAAAATTGTGTAAATGAATATGTTAATTCGACGCTATAAAAACGAATTGAAGTATAAACAGTGTAATTATTGTAAATTCTATTTTTGCACAAATGTTAATAATACTTCCCTGTACTTTTTTAGTTTTAAATTTGAATCAATTTTTAATTTTAAACTTAATGTATTTTGTTAATAATTAATAAATGACTTATGACTTTTATCCGGTCAGCAATAAATCCGAATTATGTTTTCTAAAGCTGTTAACCAAATTAAGCTGAATATCCACCGTCTTGGAAAAGACGTAGTCAATTTTTCTTTTCGTCCCCTCCGTGTCCTTCCCTGACATTTTCGACTCCGATTCAATTCTCATTACTCGGCCGCGCATGTCGAGACATAGGTTGACAAGCCAAATCTCTTCTGTGGAACTAGCGGAGTGGATGGGGCGTCAATCGAGTGCCTTATCTCTAGGTGGGGACACTACATTTTGTCAGAAGTAGTGAAAAATGAGAGAGTTTTACTGGAGATTGCGAAGATTTTAAAAATTAACTTTCCTAACTTCGTAACCATTTATGCTAATTTCCCATACTAATAATGTTTATTATTAATCATTGTATCCGTAAGAGTATCATTAAAATAGTATACACGCTTATTTTAAAATCATCAACAACCCCCTTAGGGCTGTTTCTAGTGCTAAAATACAACAACTTTTTCTATGGGACCAACATCGAAATCGCAAAAGAAATTCACATCCCCATACTAAGCCGCCGACCTACGGACATCAGTTTGTATGAAGCAGTGATTATTTTTAGATTACTATGTTTATCCCATAGAAAAAGTTGTTGTATTTTAAGCACCAGAATCCCTAGGAGGTTGTTAATGTTTTAAAAGTAGCCCTGTATATATATATTTGTAAAATACCTATTAAGTAAATAAAATACCTATTTTCTTACGTTCGCATCCTGAACACTTGAAGCTAAACATCTCAAGGCTTGGTAAACATAAAATGTGAAAAGTGTAATTAGTTATATAAGTATTGCTGTTGTCTCCGGTGCATGCTGTTATCGCTTATATGTTTATACTAGGCTATGTATTATTATGACAAAGAACTCGAAGTTATAAAGTGTAACCTTGTTGGCGACCTAATTAAATAAAATGAATAAATAATACATTTTAATATGCGTCAGACAACAAACTAAGTGTCATGGCTTTAAAGTAAGGAATTAACATATCTAAGCTAAGAATTTGTGTAACAAACTGTGTATTTTGTCAAGGACGCCACCTAGACTAGGATGACCACCAAAACACAATATGTTATAGCGATATATCGACACCAACTATGAAAATATGATAGATATAACCGCCATGTTATGATCGTCAGTGACGTCACATGTTATGAGCGCAGAAAATTAAGTACTAATCATGTTTAGCCAATTACAGATTACTTATTAATTACTTTAATTACAGTTTTGAAGATTGATGACTTATTATGGGTGAGAAAACAGAACAATGTTTCGATAAAAGTTCAACATAGCGGCTATATCATATTTTAAAAAGCGTTTGTCGATTAATCGTCATATAGCAGAGCTAGTACAGAAAAGTTCTATATCATCCCGAAACAGAAATCGAACCTGAGACCCTTTCCATTTAAAGGGTGACTCACTTACTTAGCTCACGTACTGGGATTCGAATTTACTTCCCACAAATGTTTACTAAATCACTGCTCTTTACTATGATTAAGAAAATAATATTAGTACCCAGAAAAATAGTAGGTAAAGCTAAAAATTTCCTTCAAGCTTTTGGACAATAATTGCCTGATCTTGTTAAGAATATTTACCTAATTATTTTGATAAAGAATTCCAACTTTCCCTCCAGAAGAAACGTAAGTATTCAAATTAGCCTCGTTATGAAAACTTAAAGCGAAACTTGCCTCGTAAACAGCTTACAATATTATTTGGATTTAGAAAATATTTTAAATAGGATAACGCACAAAAATGTATTTTCATAGGTTTCACAAAATAGTCACTGAATATGTATGTTCAAATAATATTATTTTTAGCTTCTTAGTTTTTTAAATAATTAGGTATTACATTTTTTGCTTTAAAAAAAATCCGAATGATGTGCCTGAAACATAGTCTGTGACAAAAAATTCCGTCAACCTATTACATCACATCTCTTTTTAAGTAAGATTAACCTATCTTAGTTACCTGACAGATGGACAGTCGGACAGATTGCTTAGCTTATTAGTAGGGTTCCGTTGGAATCTTTTTAGTGCGGAACCATAAAAATGTTTTTTTGTAAATATCATAAACAAAAAATTTTGCAAGATCTGTGTAATATTATAATTTGGATCTTGAGATCCTTAATATTCTACGCCTCAGTTTAAATATTTAGCAGTAAATTAACATTAAACAAGGTGTAACCAAATTAACGCACATCCTTTTACGGGCTCGAATTTTGGTGCCCAAGGCAAATTTTTTTGTATATTTTTTTTGGGACCAACATCAAAATCGAAAAAAAACTTCATCTCCCAGAATCTCTTAAAAGAATGCGCGTTAATTGGGTTAATCCTTGTTTAAGCAAATATTGGACCCACCTTAATTCCTAAAACCATTTTTTATGCATGATGACACCAAAAAATTCGACTCGACATTTAACTAAATTACTAATACACTCCAAACCAAGCTTAAGAACTGCCCTTAAACAGAAAAAGAAGGTTGTTTTAGTCTCCAGTTTTTTAACGTGTGTGCTGTCCAAGGCTAACATTTGTATTAGCTACACATTCAGCCGCTTCAGACGCGGGTTGACATACTACTGGACACCTAAATTATTTACTGGGAACGTCAGTCCCGATAATTTGGAACGAAGGTCACACTTGTGTATTGAAATTACCAAATACTATAACATCTTGGAAATTATATCATCTACTTTTTATTCACTGACTGCTCTGTAGATGTCAAAATTCCACTTCAAAAATCATATGTATAATAAATATAAACATCTTTAATAAATAAAAGTAAATTAAAGTTTTGTTTAGGTTAGATTAAATTAGGTTAACTATGGATTTGCTTGGTTAACGGAAATAAATGTTGTTTTAAGCTTTGCTTGGTTTGGGGTTAAATATTTTATTTATATTTATTGTTGAAAGAATTTATAAAAAATAATAGTTCTCGTCTTGTCGGCCAACTGTGTTTTTGTGTAACCACCCAGACATCGTTTTTTGTGGCGTAAAGTAGGTTTTTGGGTGAACAGCTGAGCTACGTATCCACCTGTGTATCCTCGAAGGTCGTACGTGCGTGTCGAACTTGAACATCGCATTTGTTCCGACACTGCCACACTAGCGCCATCTAACTTCACGATTTTTGCTGTTGATATACCTCACCAAAATACAAAAAAAATCATTGATGTATCTGTCTGTAAATCGATACAGATTCATGCTGTTCTCTTGCCGCGTTGTAAACTTATTGACGACGTAGTCAGAATGCCAGTAGTTAAGTTTTTCTTTAATAAGCCTGTTAGGTCTAAACTGAAAAAGAAAAAAAGCATAATTTTTTTGGATATAATTAGTCCAATAAAAAATCTCAATCACTTTGGAACCATTTAACATCGCGGAACATACATGGGGGTCATATCGATAGGTATTCAAGTCCCCCATCGTTTGACTTACGATGATCCACCCCCTACGTTACACCCTGTATACTGTACGAAGATATTAACCCCAATTTTTGCATTTTTAGAAGTAATGTTTTTTAAAATTAAATTAAAATTAAAAATAAACACAAAGCCAGTAAAGGATTTTCGTTTTTTAAAATTATGTCAAACAAAAGTAACTCATTTTATGCGACTACCCCTAAAAGTAAATTCTATTCAATATAAATTCATCAAAAACGGTACACATTTAGCAAATATGTCACGTACCATACACAAATAAACGAATAGTCGAATTGAATACCTCCTCTCTTTTGGAGTCGGTTGAAAAGGTAGAGAATTAGTCATTCCCCTGCCCAATGCCAGGCATGGTGTAGGTCGCGTGCTCTGCGGCAGTATTCGTCATTTCCATGGTATGGACTGGTATTATTTTTTTAGTTTATTTTGCACTTACACTGTGAATACTAGGTACACTTATACCTATCTATTCTCAAATAGTTTAAATGTCAGCAAATTGTTAAACATTTGTTACAATGTCTATTTCAAATAAGTCTTGTACAAATAATATCGTTCCAATATCGCGCCACTACACCAAAGGGGTCTCGTCAAGACCATAGTTATGAACAAGCTATTTTAGCTGACATATGTGCCGGTTTGCAATTGTCTTTTGCTAATTCCATGTTGCTCACATTTTAGCAAAATTGAAAGCAAGTATATAACTGTAAGCCAATCACAAGGCAAAGGTTATAGATATATGCAATTTGAACTGTGATAACCAGGCAATAGAAATTAATTTATAAAAGCAAGAATTGACCCCTATAAATCAAAGAGGTTTAAGATATACAAATGTACTCCACAGATCAAGTAAAACTACGTTATATGTACTCTATGGGTATAAGCAAGTACTAATAAATTCCTTGAAGAAAAGGCTTCTGACTTATGATCTGTCATTCATTGACAACCAAAATCATTCAATCATCACCCAAAAAAAAATCTTACAAAACTTTATTTTCAGCTTTAGTTGAAGACAGTCTATGGCACCTAAAGTCGCAGGAAGTTTAATTGAAAGTTCAGTTATCACTACCAAATTCAAATAATCACAAACTGACGTAATGGAATAAGTTAATAGAGCGTGCCAAACGAAAACTGTAGATAGAACATAAAAAGCTGTATCTCTTGTCCAAAGATAGTCCTAGTAAAAGTCGCACTGTTTTTGAGAAAATTGTGATTTTCTGAAAATAATTGCTAAGAAAAACGACCCTAAATCGCAATTTGTGCAAAAATGGTTCGACTTCTACGAAGTCTAATTTCGGATAGGAGATCGAGCCTTTTTTGCTCTATCTATGGTTTTCGTTTGGCACGCTCTTTACGGGACCCCCTGTATAGTTATAAATGCAAGCAAAAACAGACCTTGAAAGAAAAGTTTATATAAGCAAGTAATATTCAACCTAAGGGTGGTAAACCAATTTCTTTGTCGACTATACCAGACAACGATTTTTATCGCCAGAAACCCACACCCAGGAGCAAGCTAATTTAGAAAACATTGTCTCTAATATTATCACTGTTGGGAATTGAACTCGTAACCTAACTATGCCAAACGAGTCGTCAATATCCTTTCTATAAACAATCAGATACATCATGCAACCCCACTTGGACCCAACTGATAATGGCAGGGCATCTGTCAGTCAAGGTATCGACATAGCGTGCCCCGAGGCACTCACCGACCAATCCATTTGTTCAGTTCGCGAAGCACCCAAGATAAAGAGTTTGATTCTGGTTGAAGGTCACAGGTGAGAGGTTTGGACAATAAACGAACATTTGATATGATCAGAGTTGATTGTTGAGGATGTCATTAAATATGGGCCAGGTAATACACCGATTGCCTTTGTCTCGAAGTCAGGAATTAACATTATTGTGTTACGAGTTGCTAGATAATGATACCCGAGTCAATTTAGACTTCGTTTTCTGAATTGATCCGAACCGGGAATTAAACCCGGAACACCTTGCAATTGAGGCAAGTTTACGTCACTAGGTTTGACTAGGTTAGTAGGCTAGGTTTGACATCGATTTTTTTTTCTTCGATGTTGGTACCATAGTAAAAGATTTTTTTATTTGTGCACCAAAATCAGCCTCTAATAAATAGATTTTGAGTATTCCGAGTTAAACGTTGCATAATTATATTCTTTAAACGTTTATACTAGTAAATAACAAGCTAATAAATGTTTTAATAATGATCAAAAGATAGCATTTAATATTAAATAAGAGCGTTAATAATAAATGCGACTCCCAATAACTTTACGACGCAATAAATGAAAATGAATAATAAAATAATTGACTTGCTCCATTTAAAATTAAAAGGTGTCTTCGTAAAGACAATTTATTTTAACAAACAAGGAGATTGCTGGCCGTGACTTAAATGAGAACTTAATTGATATCTATTTTACAAAATATTAAATTATACGGGTGGCCAGAAAAGTGGTCTAAAATTTTTTTTTAGGTCTCTCGTGTTGAGAGGTATTTGAATCACCCCTATGTATGTTCTACGATTTTTCGTAGTTTTCGAGTTACGATTTTTTAATGAATTTTTGGAGTTTGAAAAATTTAAAAAAAAAGTAGAAGGTTTCTTCGAATTTCTTTTCTTGCAGCTAAATCTCTATGAACTGTGCATTTATGCATAAAATAAACAGCCTCATAACTTTAATCGAAGTTACTACAAAATTGACCTAAAGTTGAGAATTTATGTTGTTATCATTTTAATTTTCAACTTAAAATTAAAAATCTAAACTGATAATTTCTTAGTTTCTAAGTAGCTTCACTTTTCTGGTCACTCTGTATATTTTGAGGACCTTCTTTGGGGGTGGTGATTATCATTAACTTTTACACCAATTATCTAGTCCCAAACAAACAAAGATTTTACTATGGTGCTGTGTGGGGACGGCCGTAAAGAATACATTTCCCCACTGCCAACAGGAGGCGTGTCGTAAAAGGCAGCTAATTGCTGTAGCCGAGACGGGCAGCAGCGTCTACGTAAGAAATCTTATAAAAAACTGCGCTTGCCAACCCGCCTGCCAAGCGTTGCGAGTATTGGCAATCCCATGATAGATCATTGAGGGAGGCCTATGTTCAGCAGTGGACGTCCCATGGCTGAAATGATGATGATGATGATGACTAGATAATGTAACAAATAGACATCATCATCATCATCATTTCAGCCATAGGAATACCACCGCTGTACATAGACCTAGTGATTTCCAGATCGGTCGGTTGTAAGCGGCCTGCGTCCAGAGGGTTCCTGCAACCGTTACCAAGTCGTCTGTCCACCTTGTGGGTGGCATCTTACGCTGCGCTTGCCGGTGCGTGGCCTCCATTCCAGAACCTTTCTGCCCCATCGGCTGTCAGTTCTAGGTGCTATGGGTTTTATTTATTTACATAATATAATACATAGACTACATAGATAAAATACATACACACACGCTCACACACACACACACACACACACACACACACACACACACACACACACACACACACACACACACACACACACACACACACACACACACACACACACACACACACACACACAAATACACACGCACACTCACACTCATACACACACACACAAATATACTATAATCAACACGCACAGAAACACTTCTTTGGGCGTTATACGTTCAATATTTTTGTTTTAATACCTACTGTAATTCTTGTATATTCTAACAGAACATAAATCGATGTAATGGAAGAGCGGAGCCTCCTGGCAGGCATTTTTTGCTTAAAAAGAGACTCCGGCCACTAATTAATGTAAGATAAAACTTTTTACTGAAATAAATTTATTGTATTATTGTATTGTATACATATACATATAAATATGATGACGTTAACTGGAAAGTAGAGAGTCAAGGGTTCACGATGACGATTTCTTTTTGCTTTGTTGTTAATGTCTGGTGTTGTTTATTATTTTAAGCCATTTTTGTGTGGTAATGTTTTTGTTTTTTGCTGCTTTGGGTATGAGATGTCCTTTATAAGAAATTTAATTTTATCACATTGCTGGCTACGTTACTCACCAAGCATAGTACCTAGGTGTGTGCCTTGCACCTAATCCGTACCGAGCTACTCCCATAACTACTAAGCTACAAGCACGCATACACGACCGCTGAAAAGGGGTATTGTGTGGAAAGCAAGACTTGCCGGAAGCGGTTAGATAACACGAGAGACGCGATGTCACCACAGTAGAGGTAGAATACAGTAGGATATACGGGGGTGTCTGCCGTCTGCTTAAGGGGCCCCTTTCGTAGGAGACTAGGGGTGAGGCTCCACTCTCCTAAGCCGGGTGGTTCTCGCTGACAGGCGAGCCACAGCCGAGCTGGAAGTGCGAAGTGTGCCTATGGCTCTTGGCCTATGGTGAAACCCGTAGTTCCTTCTCAAATGGCACCAGAGGAACACCGTCAGGTTGTTATTAGGTATACGGGCTTCAGGTCCAGTCCCACATAACCCCCGACAGCCCCCGCAGTTGGTGTGGTATGCGGAATGCATTTTCCTGACAAAAAAAAGGAAACAGTAGGCGATCTTTAACAAGAGCCTGTAAATCAGTAATACGGGGGTCAATTTCAACAAGTCCATTTTTTTTGTCATTACGGTGAACTTTTTTATTTATAACTTTTTTTGAAATAAAACCATGTAGTATTGTTATTTATGATATTGTTATGATTAATCTTTACTCGACATCAAATTGAGTTCATATACTTAGGAGATATAGTACTTTAAAATTTTGGTGTCACCGAAATTAAAGAATAGTTCACCGAAATGAAACTTCTCATCACCGAAATGAAAAACGCGAGTCACCACAATGAAATGACTTATGCAGTCACCGAAAAAGACTAAACTGTTACCACGCAACGCACCTAAAATGCTGCTATCCTAGTTCCATAATTACTTACCTACGTTTTGAGAGTGCTATCACACAGTACAGGTTATCCTTTTCTGACTATACTATAATGGTATTGAAAGTATTAATTAAAATGTACCATACATGGATATTAACTTATTTAAACTAAAATTCATTTAGGAACGTGTGAGAATAAAACAACAAAAATAACAAATATGTATATTGTAATAATCAACCATAAAAACTGAAAAGATAAAAATAATATCAACACATAAGTACCTAATCAGTTACTTTTGGAGTCGGTGCTATCCGATGAGAGTTTGAATGTTTTCGTTTGCACCGACTCCAAAAGTAACTGATTAGGTACTTATGTGTTGTTATTATTTTTATCTTTTCAGTTTTTTGAAGTCGGTTTACTTTTTTTTATAAAATTTACTTATTTCATCTATTTTTAGTGATACATACAGTGATAATCCTCAACAATACGAATCTTTTCAGTGCAAACATAAGTTAACGGCTGAACACCGATTTCATCCCTTATTTACCCACTTTAGAGGTGAAATTTTTCCAAAATTTTTCTAATATACCATCTTTAAAGTATAAGCTATTCGATAAAGAAAGAATCATCAAAATCGGTTCACAAATGCCGAAGATATTGGGCAACATAGAAACAAAAATCAGTTGGCACGGATGGAGTTCATGCAAAGTTTGATGATTTTCTTATAGATCCCATCATCAGAATTTGATCAAATTTATATGGGACCATTCCGAAAGTATTCCCTTTCGAACAAAAAAAGAAGTATCGAAATCGGTTAACCTGGTAACGAATGATCGCTGAACATACATAAAAAAAATATAAAAAAACAAAGATACTGACGAATTGAGAACCTCCTCCTTTTTTGAAGTCGGTTAAAAATATACAGGTTGCACCCTTTCCATGTTCAAAGGGTCCAAACTCTACAGCCTGCTGACTATCCGCGCAGGATTGCATTCTGCAGAATCATATTAAATAAAATAAGGGAGGACCTGCAATTTTTCAATAAAATGTTGTGAACGGATGAATCCTCATGCCGGAAAGATGGATATCTCAACATCCACAATCTACATAGCTAGCAAGTAGAAAACCCACATTTGATGAGGGAAGATCGGTCCCAAGTTCAATTTAAAGTTAACTTGTGGACTGGGATTATTGGCGGACAGGTGATCGTGCTATATGAACATCCAGCTACACTGAATAGTGAAATTTACCTTAATTTTTTACAAAATGATTTACCCGGCATGTCCTAGAGATATCAGTTTAGAAGTGAGGCGGAGAATGTGGCTTAAAAATGATGGGTGCCCAGCTCACTACGCAATAGTAGTAAGAAATTATTTGAATCCACACTACCCACAGAGGTGGATAGGCCGGCTCAGCCCTATTTTATGGCCACCCAGATCGCCGGATCTAAATCCCTTGATTTTTTTTTATTGCGGATGTCTGAAAGACCTTGTCTACGCGAGACCAGTATCCTCAATAACAGAGTTGCGGACTCGCATACAAAATGCAGCTGCATACATAAAAACGTCTGGTTACGCGAGCCGCATCAAACATCTATATATATAAAAGAAGAAACTGACTGACTGACATAACACAGCCCAAACCGCTGGTGCTAGAGATTCCAAATTTGGCATGTAGGTTTCTTATAAGGTCTAGGGGTGCACTAAGAAAGGGTTTTTCAAAATTCACCCTCTAAAGGGGTGAAATGGGGGCCCAAAGTTTGTATGGGGAAACAAGATTAGTTAGACTATTTTATTCGAAACTTCACAAGAGTATTCCTAACAATAAATGATTCAACACGTGTTTCAGGATTTTTGCGAAATCTACCCCTAAAGGGGGTAAAAGGGGTGACAAAATCTGAAAATCAACATGAGTATTGTTTCTATGGTTTATCGGGTCGCTGATTACGAAAACAACAACAATTTTAAAATACAAGTTTGCGGACCTAAAATATCATCCCCCTATTGGGGTGCGATGGGGTTGAAATGTCTAAATATCAATATGGGTGTCGATTTTATGGTTTTTTGGGATGTTAATTACGAAAATGACATCGATTTGGAAATGTAATATTGTGGACATAAAAAAATCTTGAATTCACCCTTAAGTAGGTGAAAAGGGGAAAGAAACTTTGTATTTCAGTTATCTATTTATATAAAATGGTAAACTGACTAATTGTTGATATATCAACGCACAGCATTACCTTATACAGTGTAGACATCCATTAAGAAGGGTTTTTTTGGAAATTATAGCCCTAAGGGGGTAAAATAGGGGATGAAAATTTAATGAAAGCATATCAGTTTCAAATAATAATTTTCAAATTTTGTATTATGGTGACGATTGAAAATAAATTTATGTATTACAGCGTTCTTGATTATTCAACCCCTAAAGGGGTGAAAAAGGATATTAAGTTGTGTCTTGAAAGTCCTTCATTTTTAAAGTTATAATCACGAAACTTATGTTTATAGTAAACTTACTCAATACATTGTTATTTTCACTCGGCTGTCGTAGGAGGGTTATGTTTTTCGAGCGTATGTATGTGTGTTTATAAGTTTTTGGCACGCTCTACAGCCTAAGCCGTTAGAGATGTATTTCATCATATGAGATTCTTCTCAGTTGTGGAAGTGACATAAAGCATATCGTTTTCCGGAATTCCCATGGGACATAGGAATTACGCGGGGAACTCTGATCTCTAATGCTACTTACGAGATTTCAACCCTCGATGAAGGTCTGCTTTTAGATTAGTTTAAATGCTGTTGAAGTGTTCCTGAGACGTCGCCTGGGGTCTACGGGGGCCAAAATTTTGTTTATTTCGAGCTAGGACGCACTGTTTTCGAGATATCAAGGCGCTGCGTACACGACGTAGCAGGGCGGGCCGGACAATTTTGCCGCGAACAATAGACGAAAGGGAATCGTATACTGCAACGCACACGGCGGTCAATAAGACTGCGCCGCCAGTGCCCGCCCCGCACCGCGGCATGTCCGTGGCTGCCCGCCGTGGATCGCACAAACCAGTTTGTATACACTAACGCAGACGGCGGCGCGGGCGACTAGCTTAGTCTGCGTCGCGCGCTCTACTAAAATGGTTGTCATGAACTGACCGTCGTGCACGTTGAGTACATGGCGCGGGCAGCCGCGGGCATGGATGAGCAGACGCGGTCTTTATTGCTTCACGGTCAAAAAGGCTGCACCACTGCGGTGTATGCGCAGCACCTTACTCCATTCTATATTAATTAATCTATATACATAAAAGGCAAAAGTGATTGACTGATGTATCAACGCACAGCCTAAACCGCGGGTTCTAGAGATTCCAAATTTGACACGTAGGTTTCTTATTAAATCTAGGGGTCACTAAGAAAGGATTTTTCAAAATTCATCCCCTAAAAGGGTGAAATGGGGATCCAAAGTTTGTATGGGTTAACAAGATTAGTCAGACTCTTTTATTCAAAACTTCACAGGAGTAAGTTCTCCTTACGATAAATGAGTAAACATGTGTTTCAGATTTTTTGAAAAGTCAACTCCTAAAAAGGGGAAGGGGGCTGACAAAGTCTGAAAATCAACATGGGTATTGTTTCTATGGTTTATCGGGTCGCTGATTACGAAAACAACAACGATTTTAAAATGTAACGTTGCGGACGTGAAATTCCATCTCCCTTGTTGGGATGCGATGGGGTTGAAATGTCTATCAATATGGGTGTAGATTTTATGGTTTTTTGGAACTTTGATTTTAAAATGAATATTGTGAACATGAAAATTCTTGAAATTATTTGTGCCAAATTGCAATCCAATTGGGCCAGTAATTTCGGAGCTAATCGGTTGTAACAGACGGACTGACAGACAGCCATACGTGATCCCAACACAAAGGTTCTATTTTTGCATTTGATGTATACCCGCGTTATCCTAAAATTGATAAATCGCTATATTATATCATATCATATCGTGTTTTGATAGTCATGCTAAAAATATAAATAAAATATAAATATTAAAAAAACACTTTCCCATACTAAAACGCGACCAGCTGGCATCAGTTTGTATGAAAACGTCAATTTTTTTTTGAGATTTTGATGTTGGTCCCATAGAGAAAGTTGATGTAATTTAGCCGTAGAATAACCCCTTAAAGTTTTATTTCACCTTTTCGTTACACACTGTATAATGTAAAATAAAACAAACGTAATCTCTTGTTATTTGTCTTCACAAAATCTTATTATTACACTTAGTCATTAATAAATCAGGTAGCACAAAAATCTATCTTTTGGATGGGGACACGACTCTAGCAAAAATATTTCGGAATTTAAACAACAAAGGCTAATATTTCGGAAACCGATCACTGAATCGAAAAATGGTCTTCACAACCTCGCAATATATTTAAAAAACCCATCCAACGATACCCCAAACGATGGGGTAGACTAAAAATAAATAATTTATCCCTTCTTTACATGTAGGGGAGATACCCTAGAATTTTTGTTTTCAAGATATTATTATACCATTCTGTCGGCGTGTTTAATGTTTATACTCGTGCAAAATTACAGCTTCCTAGTACAAACAGTATCTGTGCTAGGCCGTGGACTGACAGACGGACATGGCGAAAGTATAAGGGTTCCTTTCGTACCATTTTGGTACGGAACCTAAAAAAGCACGTGTTCAATATTTTTGAATTACGTTCAAAGTGGACTAATTATCATAATTTAGTCAATTAGCCTATTGCCCACGCGAGCAACAACTGAGGTTATTCTTTTAACTAGTAGCTACATTTTAGTCCCCAAAACAAATATATTCCTTTGGCAACCAAAATGTAACAAAATAAATTATGGTCTGTTTTTCACCGAAGTGAAATAATTTGTCACCATAATGAAAAAAAAAAACACCGAGATGAAGATAAAAATCATCGAAATGAACAACTTCTCACCGAAATGAAAAAAAATCACCGAAATGATATTTTTTCTCATTTCGGTGTCAATTTAGGTCACCGAATTCACCGGAATGAGATCACCGTCATGAAAAACAGCCAATAGAAGTTAACACTACAAGCACAGTATTTATGATAGAAATAAATTGATACTACCTACTTGATCGGGCGACATTAAGTAAAAGTACATATATTTAATAAACATATCGGATCATTGGATCACAACTTTTATCCACTCACGTGAATGAAAAAAAAAGCGGTCCCAAGTCACCGGAACCCACTACTTACGTTTTTGGTGGGAACACCAGACAAGCAACACGCGTCCTCTCACATCAAGCGCTTAGGCGTCCCTGGTGCGCAAGTTTACTGCGCAGTAGCGAGAAGCTAGTGTTGTTGGATGCCTAGATATTCGCGTACAACGAAAATTCACCGCGGTGAAAAATCTAATTTGGACACGTGAATTTGTACTTACCATTCATTAAAGACAACAGATTTTGTAATGAAGTTTCCGCAATAAAGTACTGCCACTATTTAGGATTTAAATAAAAAAAAGGAAATCCCTAAAAAATCTACTGTTTTTATTATATGATTAAAAGTATACTGAAAAACAAATTGTGCCGCTTCACCGGTATGAAAAACTTAGGTGTTTACATATTTTTTTTCCTTATTAGCGACAATCATAATGGAAAAATATTTGTAGGCTGCTGTAGGAGACAACACTTTTCATCTAAAAAAAAATATTACAAGTTAAAAGTGCCATCCTGCACTAGCAGTTTCAGCCATGCCGTTTACGATTTGGTGCTAGGAAAATCACCCACGGACTATCTCTGACTTTGATTTGCGATTTTTTATGTATGATTTGTCAACTCTCGCCCACCCGGATTTTTCGTCTAACGAAATAAATAACATTTACTTATACTCTGGTAAATGTTCGATACCACACTCGCGTCACTTGCGTTCTTCTAATAAACTGACTCTCTCCACTCCTTCTCACCGCACTGGTTTTATTTCCAACTCTTTTCTCCTTCAATCAATTCGGCTTTGGAACTCTCTCCCCGAAAACATCAAACAAGCCCCTTGTAAATACTCTTTTAAGAAACTTGCCCGTGCTCATTTTCTTTATAAATTGAAGTCATCATCTTGAACCCTTAGGTATTGTAGTCTCATGATCGTTGTCATATTTATTTACGTATGTATTTTGCCTATGTAATCTATGTATGATAGTATTTAGTTTATGTATATCGTTATTTACTGTATGTAGTTTATGCTTTTAAAAATAATTTCACACGGACCTTTCATTTGAATTTGTATCGCCTATATCGCACAGCCCACAAAACGTCTCTGTTTAGCCTAATGGTCGACTGGTAGAGAATGCCTCATGGCATTAAGTCCACCTTTCGTATGATTTTTTAATCTGTGCAATAAAGTCTAAATAAATAAATAGCGAACTTACAGGACACTGCTGGTGTATTGAATTTTGTTTGGTACCGTGTAGTAAGTGCCTTTTTTTGGGCATGTGCTCAAACAAATCATCCATCCAACCCATCGTGATTTTGGCCCTAGTTTGTTTCATTTATTAAGTCATCGTCACTATGAGTGCCTAAAACGCCCGATCGAGCCTTCAAGTAAAGCAAGTATATCGTTCACCGCTAGTAGGGCAGGTATAGGCTAAGCGCTTTTAGCACTCGACATTTTTTGTTCAGCGTAAGTAACCCGTAGCCTCGAAGCGTCTGTAATTAGATAGATAGACACTTTATTGCAAATAATAATAAAAGGATTCATAAACTTATCAAAAATATGTCCAATCTGGCGGTCTTATAGGCAACTCTTCCAGGCAACTTTTAGTAATCGAAATAAGGTTATAGAAGAGTGGGGTAACGTAGTGCTTGAGCAAGTAGCGCGTGCGTCAGAAAAGGAAAAAAATAAATATTTATTGTGTGCCATGGTTTCTGCGTTTAGAGAGACGAGGAGAGCCTGCTGCATTCTACCTGTTCTGTGGTGCCGGCGTGACCTATTTCGGCAGACTGACGACTGTTGCTTTCGAATTAGCGGTGACTTGCTTTAAAATTACATTCGTTTGCAGTAATATGAAACCAGTTAGGAACAATTCCTGCAAGTTATTTATAAAAATTCCGTTTTAGATGTCAACTGTCATAGAATATAAATATTTTGCAGTTTAAGCGATGTAACTTAACTTACAACAGATAATAGTAATAAATATTGGACAACATCATATATTATATATATATACCTACATTGCTCTGATCCTATGATAAGTAGCCTTAGCACTTGTGTTAATAATGATAATGATGTCATGATCATCAATACAGCGTTATATATCTACTGCTGTTATATACGTAGGCCTTCCCCATAGAACGCCGTTTGTATACAATGGCTTTGCGTGGTTATGAAGAAGACGAAGATGAAGAAATTTATTTATTTTATGAAACTCATACAGAACAATTAAATTACATCTTAAATGTTTATTTATTGGTCAACTTTGCACTGGACTGGATACTGATATTCAAACTCCTAGCTTTCCCCCGGGATTGTATAAAATTCACTCGTTGAGTTTTAGATATTAGCTGTCAAGAATATAATAGTTTCTTAAAAATATCAAATTAGTCCGTCAGTTGGATTAACAGAAAATATTGGACACTATTTTTTCTTTTCTCAATCAAACAAAAAATGATGAAGATATAGTCCGCGTAACGTCACGCCTTGCGGCACTTTTTAGCAAGGCATGACGTAACGTGCTCACTTTGATGCGCTTTATCTTCGTCATTTTTTGTTTGATTGACAAAAGACAAAAGATGGGTCTAATATTTTTTGATAATCTAGCTGACGGACTAAATAGAATAATCTTTTTTTGACCCAGGGAACTAGCCTATTGTTTAATTAAATATGCGCCAGACAAAAACACCAATTATTATGGTTTTGAAGTACAACGAATCAACATTCTTGTTTATTGGTACCTGACGTTTTGCCAGGGTCGTCTCATAACTAGTACACCCCGAACCAAGCCTTTTAAGAAAAGTGTATGTTTTAAATTGACCCGAACTGGGAATTGAACTAAACCATCGGTTTGTCAATAAATTAAAACAACAATCACTTAAGTTTTACAGGGTTCGCGGTTGCCAGCCTCAAAAATTTAAAAGCCGGACTCGGACGCTTATTTAGCCGGACATTTAGAACTGAAAGCCTGACACACTATTTAAAAAAAATTTTTTTGGTACTGATGAGATGGTCAAAAAATTATCTCGTCTGAGCCCTTGCCTTCACCCCAGAAAACGCTGAATTTTGACGTTATCCTTGAATTCAAAATCTGACTAACTAAACTTGAATGTGAGCTGCGCGAGCGAAGCGAGTGCGTAATTTTTTTTTGCGTAAGTGTCTTTTAATTAATGATAAAAAAAATGCATGGTCTCTTGAACTCCAATATCTTCGGCAAATGTAAACCGATTTTGATGATTCTTTCTGTTTTTTTTTTTTTCGGAAGACAAATTACCTCTAAGGTCGTTAGAATAAATTAAATCAGCAGTTAACATTAGTTTGCACTCATGATTCGATTTGTTGAGGAGGTATCACAAAAAATTAATGAAATAAGTAAATAAAAAATAAAAAAACGACTTCAAAAATCTAAAAATAATATTAGCAAATAAGTACCTAATCAGTTACTTTTGGAGTTGGTGCCACCCGATGAGAGTTTGAATGTTTTCGTTTGCATCGACTCCAAAAGTAACTGATTAGGTACTTATGTGCTAATATTATTTTTAGCTTTTTAGTTATTTGAAATCGGCTTTTTTAAAGTAATTTATATTTCTTAAAGCTACCATTTAGCTTGCAGAGGGAGGGGTGGGGGGAGGGTTGCTTAATGTTGTACATCTCCTGGACGTGTAGGAGAGGTAGTCCAAAAATTTCTGAACTAAGCCGTGGACAGACAGACGGAGGGAAATGGCGAAACTTTAAGGGTTCTGTCTAAATGTGTGTAAGTAAACGTTTGACCACAAAATTGTTTTGTTGCTTCATTTTGCAATCTTCGTAGGTACCTACTGAAATGCCTATCATTCTATGTGTCATTATTCAAAGCGGATAAACATTGTCTATGGTTTCGTACCGCAGCTGCGCAGTCGCAGGCACAAACCCCGATACACCGATCCTCAACTCCCACAAGATTTACTTTACAGTCGGAGCGTTGTCAATCAAGTTTTTTTTATCTTATACCTAACGAATACCTAATAAATATTATATTGAATTTAGGTAATTTGAGGAAGTCGTATCTGGTTCGAATGATTACAAAGAAATAACAGTGGTATTAGAATGTAATTTGGAATAGATCGTGACTTTCTATATTAGATTGATAAGTAAGCAATAATTATTGTAAAAACAACGCAACAAGTAATAAAATATGCAATAATGGTGTCTGGAGGCCTAAAACATAATAATAACTGTGGTTTGACATTGATTTGTTACTTCGAACAACTATTAAGTCATACCGAATCTATGAACAGTATTATTACTCACGTTGACGTCAACCATCCACACCTGAAAGTGTTGATGGCTAGTTCGACTTTTTCAATCTTAATAATGATCATAAGTTTGCCTCTATTATGTGGTAGTAGGTTTTAACTTTCACTTACCATCAGGTGTATATGTAATTAACTGACTAGACACGATATAATCTATTTTTTGAGGGTGACCCAATGGCACTCATCTTACTAATTTTATAAAATTGATGGATGTTTGTATTTCAATCATGGCAAAACAGCTGAACACCCTCTATATGAAATCTAGCACAGACATAGATTATAGTCTGGAATTGCGTATATGTTACTTTTGATTTTGGAAAATTTTATAAAAAAAATAAACCGACTTTAAAAAACTAAAAAGCTAGAAATAATATTGACACATAACTACGTAATCAGTTACTTTTGGAGTCGGTGCAAACAAAAACATTCAAACTCTCATCGGCTGGCACCGACTCCAAAAGTAACTGATAAGGTACTTGTGTTAAATAATATTATTTATAGTTTTTTTGTTTTTTGTAGTCGGTTTATTTTTTTTTATAAAATTTACATATTGGATCTATTTTTAGTGATACATCCTCAACAAAACGAATTATAAAAATGCAAAAAAAAGTTAACTGCTGAACACCGATTTTATCCCTTATCGAAATCGGTTCACGTGGTAACAAATGATCGCTGAACATACTTGTAAAAAATCCCGACGAATTCGTCAATTGAGTACCTCCTCCTTTTTTAAATTTGAAGATAAGATCACTATAGAAGGCGCTTCTTACCGTTAGATGTTTCTATTCAGTAGAAGAAAAAAAAAAAAAAAAAAAAAAAAACTAGCAGTTACGTTCGTATGGTCTTTAGTTTTGCTAGACAATGTGCACGAAGTTAAAGGCAACATAATTGATAATACTTTATTTACGAACAAGGTATAAACCAGGATTATTATTATCATGCAAGTATTCATTAAATGTAGGAACATAATACGTGAAACAATCCAATTCTAATAAACTTAGGTTAATCTCTATCCATCTCATTGTTGTGCCCTACAGGGTCCATAATGATCTGTTCTAGGTACCTATTTACAACACCCGTGTAACATTAAAGAATGCAATAAATATATTGAATTAAATTTAATTTAATCTCCATTGGAATACTAAATAATGTCAATCTTAAAATTAGTCGAATTGAATCAAATCACTAAAAGTGATTGTAGTGAAGTGAAAGTGCGTTCAAGAAGTTCTTTTAGGTCTTAAATTCGTTGTTCGTTCGTCGTCTTAAAACATTGATTTTGTGTTTTTTTTTTAGTATATTTTAACACATAGATACACAACTTTTGTTGTCCTTTTTCGGGTTTCCTTTAGCCTTGAATTTCAAAAATAAATTTCATGAATAGTTTGGCACTCAAGATGTTAAATTGTGTTATATTGCAGATAAAAAGTGATACAACAGTGAATAAAAATAAATAAATAACAGTGCTACAAATCTCACCTAATCTCCTGCCCTTTGTACACCTGCAAGAGGGATGGATGACCTAAACAGAGCGACACAGAACGCCGTCGAAGTTGCCAAGTTTTGGTCGAAGTCCGTCTAGAGTCGCCATTGACATGACAGAAGAAGAAGACTGTCAGTGAATATTATCAGAAGGGGTAGTGGGTCCGCCATTTTGTTTATGTTATTCACAACGTTTTTAATACATTGAAAAAGAAAACATTCTGTTGTGCACTGTGTGACAGTATTTTAGTATTTGTAAGACATATTTTGTATTCAAGTCTCTGTACAATGACACAAAATTTTAATTATTGCTAAGTGTGGCCATTTTACGTAGATTAGATTCTGGCTACTAATACAAATATAAGTAATATAATAAAGCTAGACAGATCTTTGACATAAAAAAAACTACACATTATTCTTAGAACGAACAAACGTTAACTAAACATTTTAATCATCATCATCATTTCAGCCATAGGACGTTCACTGCTGCACAAAGTCCTCCCCCAATGATTTATCATCGGGGGACTAGGGGGCGACTGCCAATACTTCCCACGCTTGGTAGGCGGGTTGGCGAGCGCAATTATCAAAAGATCGCATGCAGACGCTATTGCCCGTCTCGTGCTACAGGAATTAGTCGCTTCTTACGACACGCCTCCTATTGGCGGTGGGGAAGTGTATTCTTTACGGCTGTCCCCACACAGCACTAAACGTTTTAATTCATCGTAATTAACATAAATAAAATGGCGGCGTTACTATCGCGAGGGCGCCATTTTAAAAATTATAGAATTAATAACACAAAACCCGTTTAAAAGCGTATTTTTATTGATTTAAAGACAACGACGGGGGTAGTAGTCTCTCTCTAGATCTCATAATGAGGAAATAAATCAACCAAGTAGAAAAGTGGCAGGCAATTGCGTTCCTTCCAGGCCACGTCAGTTCGAGCACCCCGGACCAGTTTAAACGGGCCCCCCTCCCATTACCAGTGTTCCTCTTAGGCGGTGCCTACATTGACGAGACACTCGTGACAAACGTGCCTATTTGTAAAAAACTGCAGAAAACAGACCCAATGGTGAATTAAAACCCATGGGTTACGTAATGCCCCATATTAACCCTTTAGCAGTTCACAAAGCGGACACAATTGATAAATAATAGCCGTGTATCGCTAATGATACACTGAACTGCTCACTGAAGTGTTCCTAAGAACTGCTGAGAGTTCTTTCAGAGCCTTTTTATCTGCAACTATTGTTGTTGCTCGATAGACCACTATCGAAAGTCCTATCTATAGTATCGATGGTATCAAAATTAGCCATGCTATCAATAGTTTTTTGTGTTAAGCTTAGTATTGATACTATTAATATTTTGATTGATAGAATTGATACTATAAATTATGGTGCAATACTATCGACACTATCGATAACATTGCTGCGTATCCATAGTATTGGTATATTTTAAGTAATGAATAGTATCGGTACTATCGATAGTGCTATCGATAGATATTGTAACTAAACTTCAAGGTCAACTATCGATACTCAAACTATCGATAGTTCAGCAACACTATCTGGAACAGCAGTGGTGTTTGGCGGTAGAAAAAAATAACCAGGAGAGCAAACTCAAGACTAAAACCCACTTAGACTAAAATAAACTAAAATAACTAAAACAATAATAATCAGTATGCCAGAGTCGCCAGATTACCGTTCGTTCGGTACTCGGTCAGCGCTTCCAGTGACGCAAAGTACGTCTTTGCTTCGTTGAAAATCTGGAACATTCATAAATTACAAGCCTGGTTCTGCGACAATCGTCAATGTAACCGCACCTTTATGCCAGTCGGAGAGGGGCAGGGAAGCTGACGTTACCCCGGTATTTATTTGTACCTATCTCTTACAGTCCGAGACGCTTTGTGAATCCACTTCGTTATTCCAGCTTTAGTGACGTCATTTTTCAAAGGGAGCTAAGTTATTTGGTATAGGTGTGCTGAAGGTTATAGGTCGCAATTTCACGGGATGAAATTGGTTTTCGGTAGGGTTGAATTTGGTCGTTTTGTCTTTGGTCGGATTGTCATTGGTTATAGATATGCCATTTACAACCGATTTCGAGTAACTTAAACGAAGGATGTTCTCAATTTGTCACGTATATTTGTATTTTTTGTTGTTTTGTAATAAATGATTGACGATCGGCTGGTCTAGTAGTTCGCACTCCGCACTACAATGCCAGGTGGTTTGGGGTTGAAATACTTGTGTGATGAGCTCAAGTATTTGTACCTAAGTACAATGTATTATAAGTATCAAATGTATTCAGATATGTATTTCTGTTAACTTATCGCCATAATATAAGCTTTGCTTTATATGGGACTATATAATTTGTGTGATTATTTGAAAAACATACTAGCTGTTAACCGCAACTTCGTTCACGTGGTGTTAGATCATTTCAGAAACCTTCATCGGTGCGTCTGTATAATTCACTAAAGTTTCGGTGCAATCAGATAAATGGTTTAGGAATGCATACGGAACAAACAAACGTTTATTATTATAAAAAGAGATTGTGTGAACTACGTGCCGTAAAGAATACACTTTCCCACCGCCAACAGGAAATGTGTCGTAAGAGGCGACCAACAGGAGATGTGTCGTAGGAGGCAAATAATTCCTGTAACACGAGACGGGCAGCAACGTCTGCGTGCGAAGTATTATAAAAACCTGCGCTCGCCAACCCAACTACCAAGTGTGGCAAGTATGCGAGTATTGGCAAAGCCTACGGTAAGGTCCCCTTTGGTAAGGCCTACGTTCAGCAATGGATGTCCTACAGCTGTCATGATGATAATGATGATGTAACTACCCATAACTTTTTATTACGCCATCTACAATATAATGCTAGTGCATTTAAAGGAAATTTTCATCCCATTTCTTGTCATTTAGTACAGGTGGTTATAACAGCTCTATATCATTCTGCGGCAATAAATCAGCTCGGGGTATTACTAGCCCAACCCTTGATAAACTCAAATATAATGCCTCTATACTATAACAACTGTTTTACAGTATATGTATGGAGTTATTTTCCTTGGTGCGACTGAAATAATGTATGCACTCTTTCTTTTTATAACTTTCCAATTTTTAGTTTCCAAGGTTAGGACGGAGAGGTTATCCTTCATCATCATCCTCGTCATATCAGCAATAGGATGTCGACTGCTGAACATATTCCTCCCCCAAAAGGGGGGAGGGGTTGCCAATACTCGCCACACTTAAAAATGTATTTGTAGTCAAATTTTGGCGATAATGAAATCATTGTGGACAAAGCTTTGGTTAAATCCCATGTAATGTATGATGTGATAACAATTTAAACAGCGCTACCAAATCAAAAGTCTAATACCCTTATATTTGTTTTGTTCACATCAACAATAGAAATATAATGGATCGAATAACAATCAATTGAGTCGGACATTCACAACTTGAAGTGGAAAACCTACGTTCATCCCTGTCATACATTCGATGAAGAAGCGAGATAGTGGTTCGTTATCACAATGTCCACTAAGGGCCACTTGTAGGGACTCATCCCTTAGCAAAGTACTGAACCATTGTTGTGGTTGAGCAAGGTTTTTTAACTCCTAGGATTTTCTCATAAGCTGTGTATAGTTTATTGTCGGCAAATGTTTGGACAGCGATTGAAGGAAGATTTCATACAGGGCAAAAAAATTGCGAAGGAATAAAAAATTAAACTATTCGTTACAAATTTCAAATTGCATAAGTTAAATAAATAATAATTGGAAAACATCACATATATGTATTTTTGTGTATACGTCTATGCCATAAATGTTTGCAATCCTATTTGTAGCAGGTAAATTTAAAAATTTAAAGAACTCTGCATCACCTACTCCTTCCTCTAATGGTTGTCCTCTACCTGAAGGTTGTCTGGAAGAGATCGCTATTAGCGATAAGACCGCCTAAATTGTACGTCGTCTGTAAAAGTCATGTGTAATTTACTTGTATGGTGTGCAATAAATAGTATCTATCTATATTGCTCTGATCCTAAGGTAAGTAACTAAAGCTCTTGTATTACAAAAATCAGAAACAACGACGGTACCACAACACCCACACCCGAGATAATATAGAAAGGGTCGTATTTTAGCCGGGACCTCAAAGATGGCGACGTCAAGTACGGCATGCTCACCTTTCGGCTACGGAGGTCTTCAATAGGCTAGTTTCCTGAATCAAAAAAAGATTATTCTATTTAGTCCGTCAGTTGGACTATCAAAAAATATTAGACCCACATTTTGTTTTTTGTCAATCAAACAAAAAATTACGAAGATAAAACGCATCAAAGTGAGCACGTGACGTTACGCCTTGCTAAAAAGTGTCATAAGGCGTGACGTCACGTGGAACTTTAACGGGATGTATCTTCATAATTTTTTGTTTGATTGAGAAAAGGAAAAATACGTGTCCAGTATTTTATGATAATCCAATTGACGGACTAATTATTTTTTTTTAGGAAACTTATAGCCCATTATAAGGTTTATTCATATTATGTTCCTTATCATAACCCAATTATGTTTATTAGACAGCTTTTCGGTTTTCTTATAGTGTCTTAGGTAATAATAATCTAAAAAAGGCTGGTTCGTTCTTTGCTTATAGGCTTAATGTAGCCATTCAGTGCCGAAACGCTGTCAGTATCTTTGCTTCGGGGATAGGTTTATAAGTACCTACTTAGTTTTGTGTATATAAATGAGATATGAAAAACTAGGCATAGCCATTAAAATCCCAGAAATAGGATTTTTTCTTCTCGGTCTGAAGCCCTATTCTAAATATGTACTTGTAGAAGTACACTTGGTTGTTAGAAATACATCTGCTTAAAAAACACAGGACTTACGAGGTTATGTTTAATGTATATTATATTATTTATTGATTTAATCAATCAAAAATAACCTAAATAGTAACACTAATTCTATACACCATAGTAGACAACCTTTGTTCTATGACTTCTGCAAGTTTTGAATAAAATTTATTGACTTCCCATACAAAATTACCAAACGGCCGATTGAGTTTGTATAGAAAAACTTTCAAAAAAGCATATCTTTAAAAGTCATAGAACAAGAGTTGTTCACTACATGATGTATAAAATATGTGGTTAGGTTATCATTAAATTACGGGACACCCTGTATTAAAATCAATTAATCATAAATATACATTACCTAAACATATCTATGTACTTAACACAGAACTAAATGGGTACTTAAAAACCTGTCCATGAAGCAAGGATACTGACAGCGTTTCGGCACTGAATGGCTACTCTAAGCCTATAAGCAATGAACGAACCAGCCTTTTTTAGATTATTGCCTAACACCATGTATAAGAAAACCGAAAAGCTGTCTAATAAACATAATTAGGTTATTCTGCGTTTTAGGGCGGCCGAAAAAATTGATACTTTATTAGTCCTTCGTTACACCGAACTACATTTTATTATTTTTTTATGTACCGCCACCACAGAGGTGGCTTTTCGCTTTTACGATATTAGAATTACACTTGCCTTAACCTCCCTTGGGTTGTAAAAACGTACGTAATTATTTAGTTTTATGCTTGCGGGCCGTAATTTTGTGATTTAAAAAATGAACGTGAATTTAGTTAATTACTTTTTTAGTTATTACCTTGTCTTTACCTCAGGACCTACGATATCTGATCTTGGATTAGTAGAATATTCTTTGTTTTTCTGCTGAATGAGGTTTGAGATCTTGGGACCTTTCTGTATAAATTAATTACAGGTTATCTGGTGTATTAATTACCGATTTAGAAGAAGGATTAATTAAATAGTGCTGACTTAATGCCTTATTAGCCGTATTTGGTCAGATTCGGTCGCACAAGGTTCTTTGATCTCTGCTAGATATCGTGTTATTTATGTTTTTTAATACTTTATGGGTAGTTAAAGCAAAGGGTTGCCAAATTTAAAAAATAAGATCTAAGGATCAATATAAAGAAGCGTCTTAATCGTTATTTATTTTTAATAATCGTACGTTACTTTAAAATAACCGAAAATAAGTCAATTGAGAGACTACGAAAGCCGCGCGGTCATTTATCAGGGGCGAGCTTACAAGGACCTCACGCAGTTCACATAGGGTGCAATTTTTTCATAAATAAGTTAAATTATCCACGCGTACCATTTTTAACAGCGGATAGGAATAATTAAATGTAAAAAATAACTTGTTCTCTGCATAGTTCGATTAAATTACTGATTTTGAGCCAATCCTAAAGATTTTGCACCCCTTTACAATGTAACCCTGTATGAAGGGTTATTTGAAAAAAAAACAACAACATCCTAGCGGCTGATTCTGGTGCTCAAATACAACAACTTTTTCTAATGGACCAACATCGTAATCTAAAAAATAATTCACTGCTTCATAATCTGATGTCAGCTGGTGTTTTTTTGCGATTCCGATTGCATAGATTTTCATATGCTTAGAATCAAATGGCAACCTATTATGATTTTTACTAAATTGACGATGATTCATTAAAAATGATGTGTCTTGGACAAGTTGTATGTTAACTTGCATTGATTCTGTTTGTATTGTATTTTCTAAATATTTTTGTCAAGCTGCGTGAAAAAGTTTTTAGTTCACTAAAAACTTCCATGTATCCTACTAGTAAATGTTTAGTAAAAATATGTATCTCTTTATGAAAATATAAATTATTAAACCTATACCGAAGTTAGATTATTGCGCAACAAACAACCATCTATTGGTGACGCGAGGGTTTCCAATACAACCTTTATACCCTGTTTCACACCCATAAGGATAATTTTTTACTGAAAAATACGGTCTCTTTTCATATTGGTACCAAAAGAAAAGAGATTTCAACAATACGTTGTGCGTTTTTATTTAATTAAGCAAAAATACGCATCGAATTGAGAACCTCCTCCCTTTTTGAAGTAGGGTAAAAATAATAGGTCACTGTTATATTGCTACTAGAGGCATTTAAAATACGGATATTGCTGTGCTATTTCGTGATATGTCAAATGTGTCATAACCTAACAATGTTGCAACAAGTCTACAAAGTTGAACCAGTGTCGAAAGATCAAATCATAGTGTATTACTTTCATAAATGTAGTAACTTAGTTATTTTTAACACTTTTAAAATACATTTAGTACCTCTACTTGTAACTTACTGAGTAAATATGTAATCAAATCTTAAAAGTTTGATTTCTTTTGATTTTCCTATCTTTGTTGTCAACGAGTTAAGCCTTACATATAAAAGTGGGTGTCAAAAGGTAAATCAACCTTTATAGGATTTAAATGATGTTGTCAGTTTGTCTGTTTGACTGTTCGTCTGTCTGTCGACCAGAGAACAAAGGAACTTTTATTAGAAAAGCGTGAAGGTATCGAGTTAAAATTATTTTATATCAATTAGATCTGTAATCTCTTGCAGATGTGAAAAAAAACAATTTTTAAGTCAACGGATTACAAAAACATATGGCTGTTTATACTCGCATGGGAATAAAAAAATATAGGATATTTTCGGCTGACAATAAAATTCGGCAAGTAGTTCTTGTAGCACTTAGTAAAAAGTCCAAAAACCGTAAACTTGTGGTAATATCACAAAAAAACGAAAAAATCGATAATACTCTTTGTGACTCGCTTCCCGTTATGAACGAACTATTATGTAAACTATAAGTTTGTACAGAACCCTTAATGGACGAGTTCGACTCGCACTTGGCCGGTTTTTAAACTGTAATAATTATTAAAAGTAGTTATTATTAATGGTCAACATAATATAATGGCATATTTGCTAGCGCAAGTTATTGCTCATAACAACTCGTTGTGTGCTTCCATGGTATTTACCACACGATGTCAATTATAACTGACAGCGTGTATTTCAGCAAAAAAGATAAATAAATAAATATGCCCCAGACTGAATATTCAGGGAATAGAAGAGAATATAATATAATTTTTTATTTGCTATAAACATGGTAGTACAAGTTGTTACAATAATGTCGGTGCATACGGTACCTTACCAAGCGGCGAACCTGGCGACGGCACCGACGTGACCGGGATTCTCTACCAGTCAACTTTAAGTTTATTTACAGATTGGTGTCTCTATGAGGCACATAAAGGATTGAGGAGCAAAGCATACCCTGGGCTCCAAAGCAATGGCTTTGGACGCAACCGGGATTGACCGTATAGATGATAATGATGGTGTCTCTATGAGGCACATAAACACGGCCATATACAACTTTATCTTATATTGCTCTAAGATCGGTGCTGAGAACAAGAACACTATTTAATACAAGGTAGATTATATGGTTATCAATTTAATAGTATGGCTTTATGAGAAATCTGACTCTGCTAAACTAAAGCGGCGAAGTTTACGATTAAAACCAGTAATCCTCTTGCTTCAATATATTACGGTAACCCCAAAAGTTACATCCTAACTTCCATTGAAGCCCAATTTTTCAAGGCCATCAATATTATTTCACCAGGAAATTATGGCGACCCTACTTTCCCTTACATCTAATCTGCACCTTATTTCATCGCAATAGAGTCTAATTTTCTATTTCTTGTTACTTTAATAAGCTCGAGCATGGTGACCCTATACCATACTCTTAGAAGAGAATTTAGAACTTAGTAGTATAGAAATAGGATCGTTTTTCGTAATGAGGGTAGTTTTAATAAGCCTTAGCTGGACTTCGTGGCGCCGGTCGTAAAGGCGATCGATCATATGGCATAATTACGTACTTGTCCTCAGTTTTATGTTATTTGCGACAAACTGTATTACGTGAGCCTATTTTCCTTGGCTGAAATATAAAGATTGCTTGCTTTGTCGACGGTTTTATTTTCGACTTCATTAGTGGGCGAGTTGTACCAATCGATCAAGAAAGGGTTGACTTGTGGTTGTGACAGAACTTTGAACATGTTTGTGTTTTCTGTTCGTGTTCTTCCTTTCTGAAGGTCAGGTATTATGAAAGGCTGTACTTTCTCCAAGTATGACTGCCGTTTTTTTTAGTTATTTCAAGGTCTGTGAAGAAATGAAACTTTGTCAGGACAAGGTTAAGACGCCGCATGGAACAGGATGATATTGTCATTGTCGCATTTGAAAATTTTCACAATAAACTCTTCTTTATTTCCATTTTCACCTCTTCCAAAAAAAACCAAATACAAAAATATGTTAAATAATCACTGTTTTAAAATCATCGTGTAGGGCCAAGTTAAAACCATAATGAACCATGAACTACATTTTAATTTTTAATCAGCCTATGAACATGTTTCATGCTTAGCCGACTTCATAATGGTTTAGTCGGTTTTATATAAGTCACGATTTCAGTGTGCTCTTTTTTAAAGAAATCACCAGAAATCGATTTATAACGAAACTGCCGATTCAAATTAGATGAAGTATTAAAAAAGATACGACTTAATTAAATGGTCAGTTAAATATAGTGATTCAGCCCAGTTATCAAGAAAATGCGAATGTGATAAACGAGCAGTGCCACTACATCAATAAATAAATAAATATTGGACAACATCACATACATTGCTCTGATCCTATCATAAGTAGCTTGAGCACTTGTGTTACAGAAATCAGAAACAAAGACAGTACCACAACAGCCAGACCCGAGACGAGAAAAGTTGTTTTTCTACATCGACCGACTGGGAATCGAACCCGGGACATCAGAGATAGCGACACCAAGTCCGGTTTACTCGCCTCTCGGCTACAGAGGTCAACGAATGCCTGTAATGTCCAAAATAAAACACCTGACTTATCATGAGCTCCAAAATAAGCATCGGCCCGTATAGGCTAGTGTTGTGAACGGAATGAGTCTTAAAGAAATCAACTTTTCGATGCTCAATTATCGTTAGTTCCTCTAATTAACACCACTGTATGCTACGACCCTGCCCCCTTAGCATGACCACCGAAACACGATATGATATGGCGATTCATTAACACCAATAAAGATAATATGCTAGATATAGCCGCCATGTTGAATCGCCGTGCCGGTCACGTACATGTTATGATCGCTATTTCGATAAATTCAATATAAGGGCTATGTTATCATATTTTTAAAAAATACGTTGGTGTCGATGATACGCTACATGATATCGTGTTATGGTGGTCATGCTAGTGGGGCTAGTTCATGCTAGTCAGGAATATGGTAAGTTGTTGAGCTGTTTGTACTAGTAGTGTTTTTATTTAGACATAGATTTGTCACTTAAAGCCGAGGTCGTCCTTTGAGCCATACTTACTTGAAACCTCAGAAATTCAATTTTGTAATTCCTTTGTATTGTCACGAGTATTTACGAAATGATAATGAGGTTTTTGTCAAGTAACGTTTTTCACAAACCGCTCTGCAATGTAATATCACGCGATCACCTCGTTTTATCCTAGAAATTTCAAATTTTCCAGATTTATTCTAAAGGACATTGAGAACGTTGCGTTCTGAAGGTTTTGATGTGACCAGAGGAACCCTTTTAGTAATTACATTGAATATTTTATTTACAAAAAGTTCTTTTAGCCCTTGATTTTAACCTTCGAGTCAGTTATTAAGCTATCAACTTTGTTACTTATTGTAATGTTAATTATTGTAGACAACCCACTAAGGTCGATAAACAAATTGTATTTACTAATGAAAGAAAACATGCTTTGACTTTGACGATCTTATTTCTGCCGACTACGCCAGTGGTAGGTACGGTGATTGGCCTTGAACACAAAGAATCCCGGGTTCAATTGCCGGACCGGTCATCCAAATATTACGTCACGCAAAATAACCATATTTTGGACCCTCTCCCCCCTATGTCACTCAGTTTTCCCATATATTAACACGCACTGTCACGTTTGGCATGTGACCGTGAACCCATGACTGTGACATAATATGTGTATGACCCCAGGCTTAGTTTTGAAAACGAACTTTTCTAAATTCTCTCTGGAAGTGGGTGTGCTGAGATACGGCGTTGGCAAAATTCACTGTCTGGTAATGTAACACATGAAAGGTAATTCCATACTTCGAGACCATGAATTGTCATACTAATTGTAGTGTGTTGTCTAAAGGTTATTTGTTTATTTCATCATCATCATCATCATTTCAGCCATAAGACGTCCACTGCTCAATATAGGCCTCCCCAATGACTCCCAGATTGGCCGGTTGAAGGCGGCCTGTATCTAGCGGTTTCTTGCAACCTTTAACAGGTCGACTGGTCACCTTGTGGGTGGACGTCCTACGCTTGCCGGTATATTGCCTCCATTCTAGAACCTTTCTGCCCCTTTGCCCTTTGTTTTGAAAAATAGTTTCCTTATAACTTTCTGAACTTGTTATTCTTGTGTGAAAAATGTCTTGGTACGCTTGAGGGTGCGTCTTTGACAGACATCGAATCTCTGTAAGTTTCATTTTGGACTTTATAATTTGAACTGTTGGTTTGTTTTACAAATAAATTACTGACATTTTGCCAGGAGACAGAGAGATAGATAGGTATAACACATCTCGCACACTATGATATAAAGTCATTACAAAATGATATGATTGATTATGTAACATTAAGGTGGTATTATTCCCGAAAGCGATCTCTTACAGGCAACCTTTATTAGGTAGATGTGCGCTGGGGCGGGCTAGTTCCATCATTTTTTAGCTTCTTTCAGTACATCAGAATCGAACCCTTGAACGCAGCTCAGCTTTAGGCGAAGCATAAAGGAAGCCTATATAATTAAGCCCCACTGCAGGGCCCGTGCATAACTTACGCAGTGGTTTGGGCCATGCTCTACTACGCGGGCTCAATGCGAATTATTGGAGAGGTGTTGTAAGGCTATTTACTTTACCTGATTGTCACATGTAATTAAGCTGCCTTAAGACCACTAACTATATTCATCATCATCATTATCATTTCAGCCATAGGACGTCCACTGCTGAACATAGGCCTCCCCCATTGACTTCCAGATTGGCCGGTTGGAAGCGGCCTGCATCCAGCGTCTTCCTGCGACCTTTACCAGGTCGTCTGACCACCTTGTGAGTGGACGTCCTACGCTGCGCTTGCCGGTACGCGGCCTCCATTCTGGAACCTTTCTGCCCCATCGGCCATCAGTTCTACGTGCTATGTGCCCCGCCCACTGCCACTTCAGCTTGCTAATCCGTTGGGCTATGTCAGCGACTTTTGTTCATTTACAGATCTCTTCATTTTTGATTCGATCTCGCAAGGAAACACCAAGCATAGCCCTTTCCATAGCACGCTGTGCGACCTTGAGCTTTCTTATGAGGCCCATAGTGAGAGGCCACGTTTCAGTTCCATATGTCATCACTGGTAACACACACTGGTTGTAGACTTTCGTCTTGAGGCACTGAACTAACTATATTATCAATCGATATTAGCCGCGGGACCAACTTTAATCGTGCTCTCCAAAGCACGGAGATGCTTATATCAAATGTCACTAAATATGATCGGAATGGTCACCCATCCACTCACAACCGTGGCGTTGGTTGCTTCACTTTGGTAATCACAACCAAATCGCTGCCGCCACTGAGCTACAAGCACCTCAAGCGTATAAGCTTACTAATAAAACTCCAAATGCACGTCATAATTCAGGGCACGAACTAATGCCATTTCCGCTTACAAGCGAAAAAGCCCAGAGCTGGGATTAGCCATTTGCCCTATTAACCCGGTCATTACGTGGGCGCGTGATATTTTAACTTAATAACAGTCTAGTACAGAATAATGTGGCTTGTAATAAATGTAAGCAGCGGCTTAACTGCTAGCGGTTGGTAGGCAATTAATTTTTAATCGTAACTATGATTGCATAAATCAGGTAAATAGATACAAATGTTTGGCATTGAAGTTTTACTATAGGTAGGTATATAACTACAACCGTACTATGAATAGGAAACTAACAAAACTAATACTGACCCATTTTTTGTTTTTCAAGGTATACTAAACAATAGTTTTAATACTGAAAAAGATCTTTAGCCAATTTTAAAAGTAGTATACTTTGTCCCGTTACGTGCCGGCCAAAATTATGGGTAAGAAATCGGGTCCACACTGGGATATTGGCACTTGAAGGATTGAAGAATATAGCAAATAAGGCGAGTATACCGGACTTAGTATCGCTATCTCTGATGTCCCGGGTTCGATTCCCGGTCGGTCAATGTAGAAAAAATACTTTTCTATATTGTCTCGGGTCCGGGTGTTGTAGTACCGTCGTTGCTTCTGATTTCTGTAACACAAGTGCTTTGGCTACTTACCATAGGATCAGTGCAATGTATGTGAGGTTGTCTAATATTTATTTATTTATTTATATATGAAACATGTGTGACGGCCGAAGAGTGGCGTTGGTGAACACGTCTTTAGTAGTTGGTGGAGTAACAGTGGTGGTGTAAAACATTCACTGAGTGGATACTTGTTTAATAGATATCAAAGCAATTAAGAACTGGATGCATTCAACACAAAATATAAATTATTTTCATGCTAAGTTCTACACTGCACTGTAAATACTATTTTTAATTCGAACACTTTCTGTACTAACATTATGGAAACCTTCGTTTTTTTTTCATTTTTAAAGACCAGTGGCAATAATAATAGTATGTTTGCAAAAACTCATTGAAAAATTGTATCAAAATACAGAACAAGTCAAACTTTTATAAGCTGGTAGCTCATAGGAATTGAGATATAAAAAAACGAAAGATTGTAGAGTGCTTCATAACACCTACCCGCATATCAGTTCTTTGGTTATCATGGCGTCAAACATCGGAGACTCAATGAAAAACAAGGAAATTAACATAATAAAAAACTAATAAAAAATACAATAAAAAGTATTTTGATGACAGTGAACAAGACATTTCTAAAAATATATCCAAAAAACCATTGAGTCGTGATAATATTTAATCCTACGCTTTCCCCGCTCTCACTCACACCGCGGTTGGTCCCTAAATTGCGCTAGTTCTCACTTTAGTACCCTCCGCTGTAATAAGACAAAGCATATGATTTCCGTAGTAAAAGGGCAATGGTCACCTTTGGGGCGGTTATTAGGTGACGAGGGCCTCTTTAAGCCACATGTATCTTCAAATGGAGTGTGTAATGTTGCAGAATTAAGATGTATAGCGTACCAAGATTTGAGTAGAGATTTAGTTAGTATTAGTTTGGGCTCTCCTCTAACCTCTTCTTGTTTTGCTCTTATACATTTTTATTGTATTACTGTTAAGTAACAGTTGGCCTATCTGTAATTTGAAGCAATTAGCCCTTTTATTTATACGCACAATAAAAAATACTTTAAACCAGTTTAAACGATTACATTTCACAGAATGTAACACAGACCAGAACTTTACTCGTAGGCTAATCATTGCTTATTCTAAAAGGCAGTAAATTGATGTCATAAGTTGCATATTAGCGTGGAAAAATATAAAAGAAAACATTCATTTTGAAGACTACAACTGACGTGGCTCGCATTACGAGTATTTAGGTATTAGTATGATAGTTACCACATAAAGACGATGGTTTGTCTACCCTAGACCAGTTATGAGGTGCCAAGTGTGTCCTTTAATTTGCCGTATATAAGTATACCTCAACATGACGTGCGAAGGATATTTAAACTCACATTGTAAGTGTTCCAAATAATAATTACTACGAAGGTGGTAATTTGTAAGTTAAAATTGATAGTAAATTGATGTTTTATTGATTTAAGTTATTTCAAGAAAGTCATAGGTATACTGGTGCTTACATCGAAGATCAATTTAAACCAATAATTGATAAATACCAACAAATAACAAACCAATTGTCATAATCTCGAAGTGAGGAATTAACAGCTTTGTGTTACAAGGTACCACACGAATATTTTTTCACACACACACCCAAACATTCACCACACCCAAACCCAAGCCAATGCAACCTAGGATATTAAGTTCAAAGCAAATTACCGCACCACCACGTCAGTCGGATCATGTAGAATTTGTCTGATTTATGGTAAGTAAAAGTGGCGAACTAAAACGATGGCTTGGTCTATGTTTGATAAGATTAGTCACCAATAAGGATAAGGACGTCCACACACGCGGTGGACAGACGACCTGGTAAAGGTAGCAAGAAGCCGCTTCATGCAGGCCGCTGGCCGCTTCCAACCGGCCAATCTGGAAGTCACTGAGGGAGGCCTATGTTCAGCAGTGGACGTCCTATGGCTGAAATGATAATGATGATGAAAGATAAGTAAAAAAGTTTTAGGGAAGCCTTTGCTTTTGGAAAGGCTAGGTAGAATAAGTACCTGAACTTTATCATCATGCTATTTAAGAGCTTTTCTCTTGCCGGTAGAGTATTTTCCATCTCTCCCTGCATTCCGTCTCGATCTTTACATTCTGATACGACACGACGTTCATCTATTCCTTTATCTGCTGCAAGTAGCCCATTCTTGGTCTTTCTTGCTTCCTTTTTCTCTCTATAATAATTTTGATAAAACCGTATCAAATTAGATGTCCTGACGTTCTTCCCCTCCTATATTCAATTGTCTCCAACGAAGTCTTCCATTCTCGTCAACCATTTTAAAAAAATCCTTGTTTGTCTTCTTCGCCGTCCAAATAATTATTCCAAATGATAAAACCAACCTGTCAACGATCCAGAGCAGCTCGCTGTGGCCTATTTCTAGCAGTGAATGTTTTAAGGCTGATGGTGAGGTCAAACTGTCTTAATAGGAATCCCATAAAAAAAATGGATGGATGATTTGGATAACCACGCGTAGGACTAATAGAAAAATAGGCTTTTTCTTCTTATTAGTCTTATTAGTCTTGAGGTATTTTTAAACTAAGTCTAATATCATTTAAAATCAATGCTTCCACGCTAATTTAATTGTTAACTGAACATTTCCTGAGCATCGCTATCTCTACATTCCAAATCATAATTGTTTCAAGAATCCCCCTCCATTCTTCCTTAGCTTTTATCTTTAGATTTAATCACTTACTTTTATCTAAACGATGGCCGAAAAAGTTTAACTGCGTCGTAACGGTGTAGTGGGCACGCATTACCCCCGGTTAGCCAGGGCAATCCACCACTAATTTGATAGCCACAGACAAACGAGCGTACATTAAGGGGTTGGCCAAGTCATAGGAAACAGCGAGAAGGTTAAGAGATCGAGGTCGAGAGGGTTGAGGTTTTAAGTGCATTAAGTCCGCAAATTTAGTTGGCCCTGAAACCCGAAGTGGTTCTTATCCTCTGACATCGAAGCTCGCCATCCCCATCCCGCGCCAGATCCGTCCAGTTAGGCACTCCAAGTTCTCTTAGGTCTTTCGTGACTTATCTATACAGCGACCTACAGGATCCGGATCGTCGTCCCAGGAATGCTCTTTTTACTGCAAGATCCTCTCCCATTCTTTCCACGTGCCTGATCTAGCGAAGTCGTTAAGTTTTTATCTCCCCTTGTATGTTCAGTTCGGCCACTAGTATTTCAACCTCTCTATTCTGCCTTGCCCTTTAGCTTCCATCTTCTCTTTGCGTTGGGCCCAAGATCCTTCGAGGATCCTTGAGAAAGGAATCTTCCTGAAAAGAAAAAATAAATCGTTCAACTAAAATCTAATGCTACTATTCAAATGCTACTTGACCGAAATGTATGCTATGGTGCCAATGAAACCTAGAAATACAGCTGACTATATTTCTCGGTTTCATTGGCACTATCCCAAAAAGTATTTATGAGAAGAACAAACCTTTACAAGAAAGTCCTTCAATCAACCTTAAACCCCGTATAATTTTCATATAAAAATCATTCTTCCTTTTACGGGTTTATTATACTGCTCATTCGCACCGGACATCAACTCATTCGCTTATTTTCACCTGATGAAATTGATCTTTACACGATTACGATGTTAGTTTATTTATTTAATAGGAGCAACCAACAAATTTAGTTTCAGAGTTTTTGTATTTGAGCTGTAGGCTCTTCTCCAAAAAATGTTAGATTATGAAAAGCGGCTCATATCGCTTGCTCGTCTCAACCCGCTGTCGCTTATCGCTCGCGCCGCTCTCGCATTAGCTGGCGACACGCCCAGCGCGTCATCTAGCAGTGTGTCACTTTTGTCACGTTATGAGACCCGTTTGATACATTCGCTTTTTGTCCGAAAGCTTTATGCGTCGTTTTGTCAATTGAAATGTTAATATGTGGCTGATATTTTTCCCGCTTTTTCAATAGACTTAAGTTTTATTTTCTTCAAGGTGTTTAGATATTTTGTTTACCACCAACAATTTTTTTCCTATTTTTTTTCTTGGTCTTTCTTGCTTCCTTATTCTCTCTATAATAATTTTGATAAAACCGTATCAAATAAGATGTCCTAACGTTTTTTAGGTTATTTAATGTACCTACCTATGTAATCGTACCTAACTATCAGATGCCTATAACTCAATTTTAAAAACTTTAATTTATTTTCACAATATTATGTTTTGATCGAAAAAAAACATGTTTAAAAAAGAATGAGTAATTTATAAAAACAAACATTTACCTAACACTTGTACCGAATGTGAATTTGTGGCGAATAAAGTACCTATATCTTCTTAATCGAATTCTTAAACATTTTATAAGGGCTCAGAGTTGTCAGGTCTAAAAGTATCATCAAGGACAAAGTACTAATAGACAGTAGGTAGCACTAAAGATAGATATTTTTCGAAAAAAAAATTATAGGTAGGTACAAGAATCAAAATATACACGTAAAAATGTTGTATTCAGTATTCAGAATTACGACTTTATGTACCAGATAAAGGATACTAAAGTGTTGAATAAAACAAACAGTCTTTAGCAAAAAAATATTATCACAATACGGATACACCGCCATCATACCAATTAGCATTTAGCAATCATGCAAAATGTATCGCTTTTAATTTCCACTTGTCGAGCACATGAACATCAAACAATATAGCGAAAAGTGAATGCATCCAAGTGTTTTTATTTTATAGCATCATCCTACAAAATTCAACTCTCTTTCAGATCACCTAAAGCTTAAATTCGGTTGGCAAACGTTATAACTTATTCAAGTAAAGCTCACCCAACTCTCGGTTTAAAATAGGGATCAAAAAAGCCGTTTAGTTACTATTCTGTTGTTTTTGCGTGAAACGGTGGCTTAATAATAGCTAGCTCTATGTCGAAGTACATGGCTCTGGTAATATTTGGATTATGGTATGCTTACATCGAGAAATAACACACATTTTACTTATTACATTTGCGGTCAGAAATGTTTATCACTTTTGAATTACGAATCTTATGATTGTACAAAACAATGGCGAATCAAATATATTGACTTCACAAATAAAGCACCGAAATACTACTCGATGTAATGAGGCTGAATGTTTTGTGTAAAATCTATAGCTCATATCGTTTTAAAAAGACAAGGCAGTTAAAATACATCGTATTTCTGACCTAATGCTCATTTCGAGGCGTAATCTTCGCGCTGTATATAAAAATAAACTTGTGAGGCCAATGACAACATTATCACTTGTATCGAAAAATTCTTTTGTTATGTGTATACAAATATATAATAAATTACCAAATGATTTTAAGGACCTTAACTTTTCAAGATTTAAAGCTACTGTTAAGGAATGGTTAGTGAAAAAATGTTTCTATAGTATACAGGAATATTTAGATTAATAAGTAAAATATTTTAAAAAACACTTGTGTATATGCCTGAAAGGGTAGGATCAAGTGATACTCCTTGTAATTATTCTAAGATCTTTTTGTAACCTTGTTTTCCATACACAATAAAGAACTTACTTATTTACTTTCTAAAATACGTTTCCACAAACTTCACTCGATGGAAAACGTAAATTAATTTGCCTCTGAAAATACTACGTTTAATTTTTTCTCACTTGTACTTATAGTAATTTAGATGATCTAAGGCAAAATTAGGGCTTTTATATTACTAAAGTTATTGTAACCAATTTTGATTTTTGAATAAAGTAGTTATATCCATTATAATCTTGTATTTTGTGGTTTAGCCCTTTTGTATCAAGCAGCACCTTCTCTGTCACTCCTACGGAATTCGACAGGGATCGCTGAGGCGTGCTGCCGCTCGCTGCTTGAAGGGCCTGTGTCTTTGCTCATGGTCATTGGCTCTAGTCAGCGCCTTAATGGCCAAAAATACCATAAGAAAATACTGCTAAGTATTTTAGCATGAACCTAGACACGTCAAGAAAAAAAAGGACCGAGCTAGATTTTAGCTTCAAAAAGTTATCTTGGCTGTTAGTTAGGCACTCTTCTCTGTTAATAGTTAGTTAGTAGTTAGTTTATTTTAAACTAACTTTGTAGTTATAAACCATTCATAATACCAGTATGGACCTATGGTATACAGCTGTGGTGGCTGTGCTCATTATTAAAATACTATTATTTGTCAACCCGATAGGCGTAGTAGCGCAGTGCTTCGCTTTAAGCCCGTCCCGGTCCCGGGTTCAATTCCCGGTTTAATTCTATTCAGAAAAATAAACATTTCTAAATTTGCTCGTGTCTGGATGTGCTGGGAGTTACCTCTGGCCAAATAACTGTCTGGTACCTCGTAACACAAAGGTCAATTCCATACTTCGAGACCATGACAATTGGAGTACTGTCTGACGCATTTTTATTTGTTATTTTTTTTAAAGTTGTAAAGAAATTTAAAGAAAAATAGTAAAGTTTAATTACTTTTATTATGATAAATCTCATTTCTTAATTTAAAGTTTGATACATTAGCTTAAGCGTTCGTTAAAGTGACGTTTGTCAAAACTGTATTATGTTTGTTAACTAAAGGTCATCCCGGACCTGAAAAATAAACAGACGTTACCTTGTCTAATCATGCATGAAGCCTGCAATTGGCTGCCTACAACAATGTGAGTGCGTGCTTTGGTGTTGTCATTTGGCGCGGTATGTAGTGTGATCGTCTGACGGACCTCGATGTATGTGTGTGTAAAGCTTACGCATGACAAGCGATTTTTAGGACCTTGAAGACTTCTACATTTACAGTGCAAGATTAAGTTAGCTCTTTCGGACCCATGAGTTATAATAATTATTTAAATAGGTTGTAAGTGTTGTTGTAGTTGTAACACTACCGTATTGTATCTGTTTCTCTTTGTATAGTTAATCTTATTTGATAAGGTCCATAACACCTAATGTTTATTTATGTTTGGGTGCTGTTTGTCTTATACATTAAGATTATTGTAACTTTTCTTTGAAATTAAAGTATGTGCTAAAATAAGACAAAATAAAGGACATGGTCTTATAGAAGAACCCGACTGCCCTAGTAATTATAAACTTTATACCTACTACTGTATAATGTTGCATAGCTGAATATTCGTTTTTCGTAAGAAAATAGTTTCAGGAGTTTTCATATCAAACCTGAAAATAAAATCATGCAAATTTTAAGAGCAAAGACGTATTAAAGCGTTATCATTTCAATTAACAAACAGAAGAGCAAGAAACGTGCAAGTTTCTAAAAAAATACATTATTTTCCAAACAAAATATTAAGTTTTGTAAAGAAATAAGCTATTTTTTTTATCATAATAATTGCCTCTGCTATAGTACGATCTAATGCACAGGCAGCGCCACCTCTTTGCGGCGCCGAGGAACTCTTAAAAACATCAAGCTATTCCCAAAAAGACGTCACTGAAAATCAGGAAATCATTAAAATTTCCATCACAAGTAACCCTAAATAGCTCCGTCAATTCAAAAACAAAGTTTATTATTTTAATAGAGAGTTAAAGTCGTTACTGTCATTCTTCCAAATTGCAGGCACCCAGCGGGTTACCCGGGCTAATTACCCGGCTTCCCTTTTTACCCGGGCCACCCCCTGTAACCCTTCCAGTGTCGACGAAATTGGGGACAGGTAGGACTACAGAGAACTTAGGTCCCTAGAATCCGATAATATCAGATAAACAGCAATAATTAATTATTTGTGTAGCGACGTTTGCTATTGTAACAGCTGTTTACATTGTGATTCCCTCATAATTTATTTATTTATTTCCTTACAATGTGTGCATGCTGATGTACAGCAAAACAAGGATCTGATTTTATACGTGTCTATCTTAAGTTACTTGTTTCCAGCAAATAAAAGATTTTCATTTCTCGTTAAAACTGTCTCTTGTATGTAGCCCGCACTTACAGCTTCCAACATTTTCTTTTATTCGCCAGTGCATTTGGGTTGGGGTTCTTGGTTCGGTATTCTTAAAGGCAGCGAAGTAGGTAGTTGTAGTTAAAATCTACCATCAACACATTTTTTCATTATATTAGCTGACCCGAAAAATTCTTTGGGTGCAAATTTGACAAAGCTGATAAACAATATTTGGACATGCATTAGCAAAAATCCTATAAAAAGGACATTCAGCTTTTTCCAAATTTGTCATGTTACCGGAATACTCCAATTTTTCTTTCCGTACAAACCTATTCCGACAATTACGGACACAAAAAAAATACAGTTTTTCAAGTGGCAAGTGATGATCTTTCATACAATAGATTTTTATTGAAGTAGTCATAATTATAGATTGTCATTGTCCTATGTCTGAAATGATGATGATGATGAATTATAGATTGTGTCGCAAAACTAGGTTTTAGTAGATAAGTGATTTGACTGTGTCTACCTCTCATATATGCCTCTATGAGACAAAGTAGTCTATGAGTAAGGCAAACCTTTAAAAATACATTTCATAATTGCTAAGTCCATTAATCGTATGCATGTATAATTAATATCGAACTAATCTCGTGTTTTTATATACAAAGTGACGTAATTTATGTTTCAATTATACAGCCAAGTTAAATGGCACAGCCTTATTAAAGTGAGGTTTAGAATTTCTGGTTAATTTTATGTACGAGTACATGTGTGTTAAAATAAAACTGTGTGTGTTCGCATCATCATCATGTCAGCCTATTGCTGCCCACTACTGGCCTGCCTCAAAGAGCACGATCTCCTGCTTGTTTCATCCAGCTACTGCCAGCCATCTTCCCTAAGGTCATCGGTCCATCGAGTTGGGGGGCGTCCTACACTACTTTTGCCGAGGCGTGGTCTCCACCTACCTCCACCTTTCATTGGTTCTGGAAAAGATGTGGCCGGGCCACGGAAACTTTAGCTTGCTACTTTTTTGAACTATGTCCAATGTCCAATAATACTTTGCTGTTCACATAAACGCTTTAAACACTTTAAATTGCGTATGAGGAGGGGCGAGCTGATTAGCTTTCAAAGGATTTTCGGGTCAATTCCAAATTCTTGAAAATAAGAAGTTTAGAGAAGAGTTTATTCTAAATTTTATCTAGTCTGAGATTGCCAGAAAATGACCTTGGCGTAATTAAATAAATGATCACCACATTTGTAATTTTTCACCACAAGCTAACTCTTAGTTGCTATTATGTGTTTTGCCATAAGGTATTAATTCTTTCTTTCAAAGCAAATTTTTTTTTTTTTAAATATTAAAAATTCATTATTTTACATTATATGTGTAAGACAGACCTTCTATATCTCCACTGCAATGTAACATTAAGGCAGCGCCATCTGTTGGTGGCGCGGACTACGGCTAGTCAGACAAAATAATCCTTGAACTAATAGAATAGGCATTATTAGTAGCAGTAGGAGTTAGGATGGTATCGTCTATCATCTATCTTCATAGTAAGAAGGACATTACGATATTGTTGACTAGGAGATATATCACATCAACATTTTACGCGAGAATACCTAGCTAGTATATAAATACGAAAAACTTAATTTTATATATAATAAATAAACACGAATTTAAAATACTCTATCACGAAATTCCGAATGATTAAAAATTCCTAAAATGTAAACTCCCATTTCAAAATCGCAAGTAATTAAATCAACAATTTAAAATTGTTACTATAATTTAACCAATAAATAATAATAGGAATACCGAATATGAAAGGTGCAGCAGCAAATAAAAATATAGCAAGCAAGCAATACATATGCATGCATGTGTCGTGTGGGGCCGGCCGTAAAGAATACATTTCCACACCGCCAACAAGAAGCGTGTTGTAAGAGGCGACTAATTCCTGTAGCACGAGACGGGCAGCAGCGTCAGCGTGCGAAACCATATAAAAAACTGCGCTCGCCAACCCGCCTGCCAAGCGTGGCGAGTATTGGCAATCCCCCCCAATGGAAATCATTGGGCCTCCCCCAATGTGTTCAGCAGTGGACGTCCTATGGCTGAAATGATGAATACATGCATGCAAGCAAACATTCAAGCAGGCACTTAGGCAAGCTAGATGACAGACTTGCTTCAAAAGTGCTTACGTATTTACAAATCTGCCTGCTCGTTTGCTTGCATGCTTGTCATTTTGCCTTAACACTTAATCAGTCTCCGTCTAAACAGAAGAAAACGAACAGACTATAAAATGGAATTAAACAAATCCCATATCACTAGGAATGAATAGAGCGTGCAAACATGTGAGTTGATTTTTTGGGCCGCCACGGGCGTCTACAGTGGGCCCGAGGGAAATTCGCTGCCTAGTCTAATAGAGGTTAGGGCGGGGCTATGTTGAGGGAAGAAGCGATTTTGCTAGAACTGTAATTATACAGGTTGAACGTGTCTGCCCTTTAAAGTAAATAGCGATTAGCCCCTGCCAACCACGCAACACGAAAAAATATATGCTCCTTAAATTATCATTAAGGTAAATGACAATATGTAAAGAAAAGTAAAGTGTTGCAGAGTTACCACTAACCACCTGTAGATAAATTAAAAATAAACCCTGTAATAATAAAAATTCCGTAACTAAATAATAGAATCGTAATACATTGTTGAAATTATCGCCTTTTACTCATAGGTACTTTTAACACAGTTGCTAAATTAAAGGAGGCAATGTGTTCATCAATAAAATCATTTTTTTCTGTGGGGTCAAAATTATGAAAAAAGTTTATCATCAAGATAAAGCGTTAGTTTGTTTAAAGAAAACATTAAACAATCGCGAAAAAGAAACGAAGTAACAGAAAAAAAAAATGAAGAACACAATTTAGGTAAGTACAATTATTTGAGTTGTTTGTATTGACATTCTCTTCCTTAAGTTTGCCAGCATACCCTGTATTCTAATGCGTGTAAAATGCACACATCTGGCAAATTAGACCCAGTATCCCAAACCCGCAGGGGTTAACACTACGCGAACAAGTTAATAAAATAAAAATATTAAGTTCATTAATCGCTCCGCTTATGACTTAGGTCGAAGTATGAAAAGCTATTTGGCATAAACAGATAATGAACCACAAAAATCTTGGTGCTCCCAGTAACGTTCCGAGTAATACTTCATCACACGATTGCATTCCGAGTAATTACATATTCAGGTTTTGTGGTAATGTTTATATCAAAATGTATTAAATAATTGTGTAGATTGTTGTTATCATTTATTCTTTAGTATAAACTCGACTGAGTCGAGGCGACCACGAACGAGACAAGTAGTTTGTTGTGTAGGTATGTCAATAAATATGATCGGAATGGTCACCCATCTACTCACGACCGCGGCCTGGATTGCTACCTTGGTTAAACGCTGCCACCATTGCACTGAGCTACGAGCACTTCAAGAGGTGCAAGTAAAGTAGCCTATTTTTAAGAATAACTACATTTTATTTTATTTTATTTTTACTTTTAATTTAATTTACTCGTATTCAGGATTACACGCTAAAATGCCAGTGGGCGGGGCACATAGCACGTAGAACTGCCGGCCGATGCGGCTGAAATGTAAAATCTGGAATGGAAACCATGAACCGGCAAGCGCATCATAGGAGGTCCACCCACAAGGTGGACAGACGACCTGATAAAGGTTGCAGGAAGCCGCTAGATGCAGACCACTTCTAACTGGCCAATTTTGAGGCCTATGTTCAGCACTGGACGTTATATGGCTGAAATGATGATGATGATGACTTTACTCTTATCAAACATCACTGATTTGTTCGAAATGATAACTTTCACTGTGAACTTGCGTCTCTTACTGAGCTATCAGCATCTAAATATACCTCATGTTTATAAACAACCACACTTTTTTCACAGTAACCATGTCAACCTCAATGTTAATAGCTAATACATTGTCACCCCCACTTAACTGATCGTTTAAGGTCTATTATTAGACCTCTGACCTCCGCAATAAGGTCACTATACAATGCAGTGTACACCATGGCTAAAACATAAGATGTCTTATGTCGAAGCACGAAGGTCGATTTACCCTTAAAGGGTTAGGACATCAATCAACTTCGCCGATATACAAGTCATGGTTCTCTTTAGCACCTTATTGGCTACTTATTTTAATAGGAAACATGGAAGCAATTGTTTTCTGGATGAATGAGTTGAGTTTTCAACAAAAAAAAGAACAGAAGAGTAGAACATAAAATGCCCCCAGTTAAACTGAAGCCTGATTAAATGTCAGTATATAAGTATGTCTATCCGGCAAATAGTAGTTATAGCAAAGTCTCATGAGTTTAAGTTTATGTATTAATACTTATCAATGGTAAGATATGGTGATTTAGACGACCGACTGGTGTAGTGGTTCGCGCTCCGGACTACAAAGCTGGCGGTTGCGGTTTCTTTGTGTAATGAACACGAGCATTTGTACCTAAGTCATGGATGTTTAAAAAAAGAGTATTTAAGTATGTTTATCCGTTAACTAGTCGCATAGTATAAACATTGCTTAGTTTGGGGCTAGATATTTGGTGTGATTGTGAAAAAATAAAAAAACATTATTTCTTAATACTCGTTACCACTCTGCTGTTACTAAACTAGCCCTTTATCCTCAGGAATAAATAGCCAAACTTATAAATTTATTTGTAAACATCCACAGTAATTATAAATACTATGTATGGTGTGCGGTAAAGATTATCAATCTATATGTATAGGTCAGGCGAACTGGTAAGGGTCGCAGGAAGACGCTGGATGCAGGCCGCTTCCAACCGGCCAATCTGGAAGTCAATGGGGGAGGCCTATGTTCAGCAGTGGACGTCCTATGGCTGAAATGATGATGACGATGATGATGTATAGATAATAAACAAATACCCTTATGTCAAGTGGCGCCAAGCATTATTGTATAGAAGCTTACTACAAAAAGACAAGAATGTAACAAGAAAACCCCCGATCAGGTCATGAGTTACTTATTTAAAATTGATTCCCAATCCGTCACATCAAAACCGAATTGCTAAAACGCCAGAACAAAAGAGGATCTTATTTCTGGTCATTACGTTTTCGGAATAGAGGGAATTTCTTGTTAAATCATTTTCAATAACAATGTCAATTTACATAATTTTATCTGGCGAAAAGTCGAGATTAATGTCGAGAGTATTTTGTTTCTTAAGATTTGTGGGAGTAAGAATTGGGGCTGTGCTAATATTATTATAACAATAATAACTGTACGTTTAAAATACATCTGGAAAAGATAGACTTTGATATACCTCAGCTTCATAATGTTTCATAATCAGCCCACGTCAGTCCACTGCTGGACATTGGCTTCTTCCAATGCCAACGGAGCCAGTTTCTCAACTACTCTTCTCCATCCACTGCCAGCAGCTTTGCATATATCTCTTCACCTTGTCAGAGGGCACTTTACTGCATTTACGAAGTTGCGAAGAGTTTTGGATGAATAAAATAATTTCTACAAGTGAATCTGCCTAACCACTTAAACGACAGTTCAATTAAAGTGTCAGAAATGTTTTAAAGTCGAATCGGTCAATTAGTAAAAATTAGCGTAACAAATAAAAAAGGGATTTTACTTTTTTCTTTTTGTCAACATTGATTACGGTTATACGGGGTGTTGGTTTTAAATTAGCACCTTGTACATCATCTTAATTATATTTTATCTTGGCTATGAACAACATAAATTTTTAAATTAATTAAATATGTAACTTTAGTGATATTCTTTATCTGCGAATATTATGAGAGAAGTTTTCAGAAATGTATACCTTTTCTATAAGTACTTTTCTTGTATTTAAGTGCACACTGACTAACATACTATTCATTTATATAATATACGTGGATAACTGTTATTGGCTTTCCGTAGAGTTAAGATATTTTATGTAAAATGAAATCTGTAAGCTGTTGTTATCCCAAATAAATAAAATAAAATAAAATAAAATTTGGAGACACCAATTCGTTAGACATGTATTTTTTGACGCCTTCCATTCTGTGTTTCGGTATTTTTATAGAAACTCGAAACAACTAGAACGAACTAAAACAACAGACTAGATCAAAACAAGTTAGGAAAAAATTTTTTTCAACTGGTGCACAGGAACAAATTCGTATCGATGAAACACATTGATGAAACATAAAATAAAAGATGTCAATAAAATATATCGATAAATTCCCTTACCGCGGCGCACCTGCGATGTGAAATAAGATTAGAGAGCATACTCATGTGTTTGCTATATCGCATTGTGTTAGATGGGGCGCATTTATGTTGGGGCGCGCTATGCAATTGTGTATTTCTTGTAGGGGCGGGATTTGGTTATCGATGTTTTGTGTTTGCTTGTTGACTTTGCAATTTTGTGCACGGCTGGGGCTGGAAGTTTTAAGATACATTATTTTGTGAGAACAGGAATCTTTAATGCTTGTTCAGAGTAAGTCTCTTAAAATGATAGAGTTATACTCGTATATTTTCATTTGGCATCGATAGGATTACCAACCATTTGGAAGCTGATTAGAGTTAGTAAATTCTATCAAGTAGCCGCAAAATTTTTTTGGCTACAAAACTAATAGGTACATTTTTCACTTCTGTCGGTTTATATAAAGTTTTACCATCATCACCTACTTTCAAGTGGTCGTTGTACATTTTGATTATTTTATTATAATAATTTGCATGCTATCACGTTAATTTTAACATCTTGTAAACCATATTTTAAGCAAATAAATTTCTTTATCTTTATCTTTATCTTTTAATTTTTTTGTTGTTACAACATCTGACTAATATAGAACGAGCTATTTTTAAAAAATAAACAAGTATACCAAATAAATATTTGTCTAAATAGCTTTAGCTCCCGTACAAGCTACCCACGTCAACTAATGTATAATATACAAAGTGAAATAAAAAAATTGGCAATACTGTTTAGTTTTATGAGTTCACAGTTCAACCATAATTATCCTAAAATGTGGTTGACTATTTATGTTACATGTTGTCAAGTTTTTACACAAATATACAACGTACTTCGTATGCAAGACATCAATTATACAAGGGCAATAATAGCCTTATGTAGCGAAAATACATGAAACAGTGTCATCATCCTTTCTTGAGTTGAGACTCTTTTTTCCTCATGAGTTATACACGAGCTTCCTCCGACATGCGATATTCCGCTTATCACATGACTTTGTTATTCAGTTACTGTCACAGTAGCCTTTACCAGGTTATTTGACCAACAGGCCGCTGGGTGTCATAAATTATACTGCTTTTGTCTGTACGCGGAATCGTCTACCACTCCAGAACAGTATGCTTATCTTAAAATATTTATTTAATTAAGAAAGCAGTCTTAAAACGTCGATATCTCTATCGATAGTTACTCCGTCCCTACAGCACGGGTTTGAGTGCGCTCAAGCGCCCGCTATGTACGTTTCATTTGTCTCAGCGTCTCGCTGAATTGTCTCTCGCTAGGCCTACTAGACTAGACTCAGCGCGACGACCTGCTTGTCAAGTAGGAAGCCTTGTTCGAAATTTGAATTTGTTTTTCAATTTTCTGTTTTTGAACAGAAAATTTGAGGATTCAAAAAAGGCTAAGGCTTCGAAAAAAATACGTTCAAACTTTTTGCTCAAATAACAAAAGAAAGGAGTTAATTAAATACTGAAAATTCTGAAAGACTAATTTGTAACATTTTTATAAAAATTCAGGTTTGAACAAATATTATTATTAATTACTTACAACACAAGGATGTTACCCGTGATTTATTATTAGACGCATAATATTCATTTGATATAATGATTTACGTAGGTACTTAACCTTAAGTAACGCTTATTTTTAAAAATTTACAAACGTTATTTAGAACTGATCAGATTAAGACACATGTCAAATTAAACAATCGCTTCACCTCTTTTATGAGTAAATCAACAAAATGGCGTCCATCTAACATCTGACATTTGATTTTGAGTTTAAAACTGTCAAAAGTTTAACACATTTTATTAATTTCTAAGATATTCAGCAAGAATAACGCGAAAATAACAAACCTACCAAAAAGGAATAACTTAACTAAGCAAATTTTAAGTGGCGTGTATGAATACTAAACATTTAATGACGACCTCCGTAACCGAGAGGCGAGAATACCGGACTTGGTGTCACTATCTCTAAGGTCCCGGATTCGATTCCCGGACGGTCGATTAAGAAAAATAACTTTTCTATATTGTCTCGGGTCTGGGTGTTGTGGTAGCGTCGTTGTTTCTGATTTCTGTAACACAAGTGCAGTGTATGTGATGTTGTCCAATATTTATATATTTAATGACTTAAGGCTTAAGTTGTTACTTAGCTAAGTAATGCTTAACAAGTTGATTAGCAGCTTTTATAAATAATGCTGTAAATTCAGATGTAGACATTAAGATTTTATATTCGCAAGTGACTACGTTTACAAAACCTTGGCTTACTACAATTAGGAGGCCATTAAAGTTAGCCTTGACATAACAATTGAAATGGAAACAATCGGGATGTTTATTTACACCGTCCGACCTTAATGTTTTGCGTAAACTTGACCTATTTAAGGTTTAATATTTAAGTATGAGCAAAGAAAGACCTTTTGTAATAACTAGAAGTCTAAAACCCACGGCTAGGTAACTAAATGGTTTTATACTTCAGTGAAAAATAGTATGACTCAGTTACTTACTACATTTCGTAAGTTGGTTCAAATTCTACATCACATTAATAGTCATGAACTAGAAGTAAGGAATTAATATCATCATCATCATGTCAGCCATAGTATTTTCACTGCTGAACCCAGGCCTCCCCCAATGACTTATCATCTGGGGGATTGCCAATACTAGCCACGCTTAGCAGGCGGGTTGGCAAGCTCAGTTTTTTAAAAGATTTCGCACGAAGACGCTGCTGCTCGTCTCATGCTACAACATTTAGTGGTCTCTTACGACACGCCTCCTTTTGTTAAATTATGCCAGAGCGTCTCCCAGCTTACTCAGACTCGAACCAATTGCGAAAAGTTTGGTTTTTGAATTGACCCAAACTGGGAATCGACCCTGGAACCCATTGCATTCAAAGCTAGTCACCGCGCTACTATGTCATTATGGTTGTTATAATAGTCTAAAGACCTGATAAAACAGCAAGGCGCCTAGGCGTGACGAGACGCGGCGCGAGAGAGGCTCTGGTTTATCATAGCAACTATATTTAAGTATATTATGACTCATATTGATGTGAAACTTGTTGCTGAACCTTTTCAATAAATAAGTAGAGGATGGCAATAGGCTAGTTTCCTAAAAAAATCTACATGTTGGACACAAACAAACAAAAAATTAGCCCGTTAAAGTTCTGCGTAACGTCACGCCTTGCGACACTTTTTAGCAAGGCGCGACGTCACGTGCTCACTTTGATGCGCTTTATCTTCGTCATTTTTTGTTTGATTGACAAAAGACAAAATAAGCGTTCAATATTTTTTGATAATCTAACTGACGGACTAAATAGAATAATCTTTTTTTGACGTAGGAAACTAGCCTATTCAATATTATTAAATATATAAAAATACCCGTGGCACTTTCAACCCCAGCCTCCCCTTGTTTTAAACTTAAACGAAGAAAGTACTAAAGTATTTAGTAATCACGATTGATAAATGGAATAACGGTGTAGCTAAAATTCGCTTATCAAACTTTCACAGAGTCACTTAAGTTAAAAAACAAACAAAAATGCAGTGGATTCTCTCTGACTTTATTCCGATAGCGCTCGAAATGGAGTACGAAATATTTTTAGAACAGTTAGATTTTTAGTACAAGAATTCTAGATACGCATTTTTTGATTGTAAAGGAAGCCTGGGGGCTGTTTTTTATTTTTTCTAGTTACTAAATTGATTTTTACAGTTTTATTACATGCAGATTTACAGCTACTTTGTAAGAGATCACAATCAATGTGATGTTTTTTAATTGTAGAGGTTTTTCTCTTAAATTAAATATCTATTTTTTACAACTAATTAGTATATTCTGTTTTTTACAATTATGGAGGTATTTTTATTAATACACTTTAAATATTAACTTCATTTGTAACCAACTATGTAATCAAATTTTGAAAGTAGTTTTTAACCTACTTCTAACTAACGTATCGATTTAAAATTTTGTAAGTATTCGATATTCAGATGACAAGACAATAATTTGACACCATCGTGCTGATCTGATGATGGAGTCAGAAGGTAGGTAGTAGAACTCTTATCTACTAGCAAAACCTTCGTGTTTGCGCTAATTCGATTCGTTCTGACGAGCACAGGACATATTTGTTGTTTGTTTTATAGTTCATAGCTGTCCCGGCAAACATCGTACCGCCTCGTTATTTTTTCCGTGAATCTTTCGATGTTTTAATAGTTCTTCTGCTATTCGGGATAGAGACAAATCCAAAAAAGCATAAATCATAAAAACTGGCCCAGCTGTTCTTGACTTATAAATGGTGTAACTGAACCAACTTTGTTTTATATATAAAGATAACACACTGATATTAGTTCACTTGTAACTAAGTATGAATCAAATCTTGAAAGTAGTTTTTACCCTACTTTTAACTGACATATCGATTTAAACTTTTTGTTGATTTTATCGTTACAAATATACGACAAACTTGTATCAAGTTTGTCCATCCAAGGTAAGTTGGATCCATTTAAATATTTCCGTTATAAATAACTTACGAGTGGTCCCAGAATAGCACCCCTGAGTTGCAATTTTCGTGTGATAGTGGATGGTCGTTGGTACTATTTAGGCTGCTAGTTCCGTTTTAAATTACCTACACTGCAGTTAAAAACACTGAAGCTTTTTAACTAGGTGCTTACAAAGCTAGAATCAGTTATCAGATTTCAAGCCTTCTATTTGAAATGAAACTGGTACTTAAGTATTTTTCATTTAGGACAACTTTTTTGTGAAAGCTCTGTAAATCATGATTGTATGATAATACTTTGTAAATTCGTAATTTAGAGAGGTAGTAGGAATGATATCTTTTCATATTGTATTGTTTAGCCTGTTTTTATTACAAAATCTAGCGAGATTTTACTGATAATAATAGGAAAGGTCTTTGTATGTTTTTTAGTAGTATGACCAGCAACTAAGTGGTTCTATAAATCAATAAATAAAAACTGTTTATTAGAGATAACTAGTAATCCATATGTGGGTCCACAAATTTGACTTACTCTAAGGTTATTAAGGTTCTACACATACGAAACTAAATCATGTCCTACCTTCATCTCTTCTTCTTCTTCTTCTTCCTTGACTCCTCGTTTTTAAACGCCAGGATGCTCTATCCTGGGTTGTCTGCGCAGTTAGCTGTGCCCGTTTCATGTCCTTGGTAACGGTAGTCCACCACGTGGCCAAGGGTCTCCCTCTGGCTCTTTTTTTTCCGGGATGCCAGCTGGTCGCGTTTTAGTATGGGAAAGTGTTTTTTTTTTGCGATTTCGATGTTGGTCCCATAGAAAAAGTTGATGTAATTTAGCCGTAGAACTACCCCTTAAAGTTTTATTTCACCTTTTCGTTACACCTTGTATAAGTCAAGAACGGCTGGACTGACTTTTATGATCTTTGATTTGTTAGATTTGTCTCTGCCCCGAATAGCAGATTAACTATAAAAACATCGAAAAAGCACAAAAAAAAATCAGAGGCGATATTCATATCACCTCGCCGTTCGCTGGAAGAGCTAGTAATCTTTTAATTAAAACAAAGCCGGTTAGTTAAACAATTTAAAAGTCAAGTAACTAGCTATAAAGCCATCAAGTTGAAAATATAGAGTACGCCAAATAACTAATAACCTATGAAAATAAATTGCACCTGGTTATAAACTTATTAAAATTGCAGACTTGGACCGCTGAGTTATCATAGAAAGATAAAAAGGCAAAACCACTCTTCTTTTCCCACTTGTATTACCATAACACAAAGATAAAAAGTCTCAATATGCAAATAGGAAAATCTTATCTTCTTAATTAAGAAGCTATCCCTATGATGTAACCAATTCGATTCAGCCAGGGGCGGTAATCTCGCGAGGACGACTCGAAGCGGGCCGACGCGTTATGCGAGGCGGACGTGCGCCGAATTGAGAGTCGAAGCCGATGACGACTTATGTAACACAGGGCTGACTTTGTGTCGTGGCCTGTTTTAAAATATATTTTTTTAAGTAATTTGATAGTTACTATGCATTTTTTACATATACAACTACAGTTTTTATATAACTGAGAACAGCAAACTAACAATGGCTTGCAACGGACATACGCGTATTGCAAAACGGACGAGTGTCGAATTGAGAACCGAGAAAGTCGACAATGACTTTGTGTTCGTGTCGTGTGTGATTTTAAAATTCTTTCTGTTTTAAAAAATGAGGATACTACCTTTTTTGTTGCCAATATTACTGCTGTTTCAAATTTCATAATAACAAAGAACGGCACTTGATAGGGACGTATCGCAGCGGACTGACGCGTTATGCCAAGTAGACGTGTGCTGAATTGAGAACCGAGGAAGCTGAAGATGACTTATATGTAGCGCAGGGCCTTCTTCATATCGTGCTTGGTTTTAAAATCTTACATTTTTAAGGAATTGTGTTTTTTTGCAAATTATCTGGAGTTTTATTACTGAGAATTGTAAAAAACCGACGCGTTATGAGATACGGACGTATGCCGAAATGAGTGTCGAGGAAGCTGGTGAAGACTTATGTGACCCAAGGCTGTCTTCATGTCACGTCTGGTTTTAAAATCTTCCCTTTCTTTATAAAATAGGATTCTGTCTAGTTTTGGTAATCAATTATTACTGCAGTTTTATGATGGACAACGGCAACCTGACAAAGACGACTTACAGCGAGCCGACGCGTTAAGCAAAGCGGATGTATGCCGAATTCAGAGTCGAGGAAGCCGATGCCGAATTAAATAATCTTGGGCTGTCGTCTTTGGGCAATATAAAAAACTCAAGTATATTTATACCGTCCGTCTAGTTTTTGCAAATATTACTGCAGTTTCGTAATTGCATAAGACGAAAAGTTTGTTTTGAATCTTGCTATTTCAATAAATTAGGATACTATGTAGTTTTGTTGCCAATATTACTGCATTTTCATAATTAAGGGCGGAAAACCGAACTAAAAACGAAGGATATGTATAATATCTTGTTCCTTAATCTATTTCTTTAAAACCTGCAGGAGATATTTTTACAACTAAAGGTATTTTGCGGGGACGACTAGCTGCTGCATTATGCCAGAACGAACACGAGATTCAGACCAGTGCCGATACTAACTTATGTTGGCCAGGGCTGTATTTATTTATTCATTTATTTAAGGACAACCAACAAAGCATACACATTAATACTTATACAGCTTAGAAATAAATTAAAAGGTGTTGCCTTAATTAAAGGCTGCCACGACATGCACAAAAATATTGTTGTTGGAAAACACATTTTATAACATGCTTACAACGCACTTGATAAAGTACCCACGCTGAAAACACAGATAAATAGTACAATGTTGCATAAATAAAATTTAACTGTCAGAAACAAAAAAATCGGATAGAATTAATTTAAATTTACGTAGTGAATAAGACATATCAATATTGGCACCTAGGGAACGTGGCAATATACTGAATTGTATTCATCATGTGTAGTGTTTTACGAATCTTGATTTTTGGCAAGAGAGTATTATCAAATATTCTATATTTTTTAAATAACAGCTATGAGTCTTTATTGCAATGCCTTTAGTCCTATGACTTCACTATGCAAGAGCTGATACGTGCACAAGAGATAAGGAAGTCGATGACGACTTATGAAACCCAAGTCTATAGGTCTTAGTTCAAAAAATCCTGGATTGGGCTTTATCACGAAGTTTTGCCGTTGGAATGGTATCTAACGTTAATTTTTAAAGATAATTGTGATAACAAAGGTCCGGTATTTGCGCCGAATTGAGTGTTGAGGAAGGACGAATTATGTATCCCAGGACTATATTTATCACCCTTCTCAAATCCGCACTGGGTCCACGTAACAGAGTATGGTCAAAACCTCTTTATGTCGTCCTCTATGAACTTACCTGACTTTTTTTACTAGGTAGTAAAAATGTCATATGTTTTTGGCAGCCCTAAGCCGTTCGGATTTCCGTGTTAAAAGGGGCGCAATAAAAACCGCCGTGGCTAATTTCAAGGAGGCTATTCCACGTCCTCTGTCACAGATACAGCTTTATACGTTACTAGACGCGTCATTTATGTCACCTCAAAATTATAAAGAGGTTGACTGGAAGAGTCAAATTATTACTTTGGACACTAGACCTCACAAATCTGAATACTCTTGTTAATGTGATTAAAACCAGGCAAGTGCGTGTCGTACACAAGCGTTGTGGGTTCCATGCCACTGATTTACAATCGACCTAGTCTGTATTCCATGTACCTAATAAACTTTAGAGTTTGCACTCAATTTCACTAAGATTAATGCTTGTAGGTATGGGTTTTATTGTTTTTTTTACTGTGGAGCCCGCATCAAAAACAACATTAAACTGTCGAATTTAAAAAGTGACTGTAAAGACAATAGCTGCGTCTTTGGATAGCGAAAATTGGGGAAAGTAATGCTTTTCGCATAGACGCAATTGTTCAATTAAAAAACCCTATGCACAGTTTAAAACTATCAAGTTGGCTTGTCAATCTACGTATAAATGTATTAAATTAGACAGGCGGTTAAAAGAAGAACGACAATCAGCATCTTTTCTGATTGTTTTTTCAATAACACAATTTTTTTATTGCAGTGTAAGTACTAGAAACAAATGTTATGCTCAAAATGTTTAAGTTTTGACAATTCGTAGCATTTTTTTAACGATATTTCTGACAATGGGCTTTTGAAACCACATGCTAGTAACATTTGACGACCATACTCGCCTCAACTTCCCTGCACCACCAGCCGCTGCCAATTCCTAACGTACTTTGCCTCGTCAGCGTCTGTCGGCTTTGAACTTGTCGGCTTTAGCGAAATGTTAAGTTTCTTGTCAACACAATGCAAATAAAGTATTATATCCATAAAAAATAACTGCACAACAAATAAATTTATTCCTTTTACAATCTAGAAACATCTGACACATGTCTGTGTCACATTGTAAAGATAAGTTAGAGCGGCACCGAAACTAGGCCTATTTGTTGACATAAATACCTACCTAAGTACACTCCAATGGGTCGTCAGAGTTGGCCTTATTGTTTTTGTAAATCGTAATAGTTTTTTGTTTAGTAAGCATTCTATAGAGATAATCGCATCGCGTGACAACTGATAACTCGTCTCGGCAACCGCGACTGCGACGACCGCTTAGGGCTCTTGTTAAGGTGTGCGTCTGTGAGGGCACGTCATTTCGAACGTTTATACGTAGTTAATTTACTGCTTTATCTTATATATGTACCATTATACTGTGTCTGTGTGGAACAAAAGGACTGACAATTATAGGGTTCCCGTTTTTATATTTTGGGTAACACATGAATGTACTCTAATATAATAAATTTTTTTTACAGGTACTGTGCTGCAAAATGGGTTATCTGTAGGTAAGTTTATTGCGTCAATGTATTATGTATGTATATGTATCAATGTATTAACTAGTGATCGGAATAGGTAGATTGATTTGATGTATTTTGGTAGTGCTAGCATAATATGGATATGTCTCTTTTTTAAAAAGTGATACAAAGAAATTCCGAAATCCGGGAGGCATGTCCATATTAACATCAATGTTTGAGATCATTAACCCCAAATCAATCTACCTATTCCGATCACTGATTATTACCTTCATTATTTAAGGGGTTATTTTTTAGCTTAAATATAACTTCTGATATGGTGAAATCGCAAAATAAGTTCTGCTATGGCGAAATCGCAACATAAGTTCTCAGTACAATCCGTAGAAGTAAATTGTTTATTTTAGTTTGAAGAAAAGGTATGCTATTGCATTTTAAATATTGAGTATTATTGAGTATTAATAGAAATTCCATTGCTATGCGGTCTCATGAGACCGCTTGGATGTTAACGGGATGAAGGCCACTGACTAGTATGAAGCGATATTAGCCAAGACCAACTTTTAACGTGCTTTCCGAAGCATGGCATTCAAAACATCCGACAGTAAGGATCTGGCCTTTCAACACCGCTCACCGCACCGCACTGGGCCAGCATAGGGGAGTATGGCCCAAACCATCTCCTAATTGAGGTGAGGCCTGTACCCTGCAGTAAGACGTATATGAGCATACTTTACTTTATCTTTTAATATTATAGTTAGTATCAAAATCATAAAACAGTTTTTGCTGTTCCAACATCGGGGTAGAGCGTTAGTTTGTATGGAGAAACAAAATAAACGCGGTTCCGTGTTGAATCCATAGAAAAAAACATTTTATTGATGTATTGGTCTCCTTACATTTGGCAACTGTTTTATAAAGCCTTGTATTTAAATGTTTATTTTAAATATGATACCTATCCAATTATATTAACTTTAATCCATTGATTAATTGATCACTACCTAATTTTACTCTAATAGTAGGCACAAAACGGCGGTAGTTAGTGTAAACTGATACGCAATTGCATTAATAGTCGAAACTAATTAGTACGTAATATTGAAAACATACGGGAAAGAATTTGGAAAATAAACAATGTTTTTTTACTTATGAAAAACTTTTTTAATCGCCTTAATTAAATATTTGACAACATTACAAATATACTTGTGTTATATAAATTAGAAACAACGATGGTATCACAACACCCAGACCCGTCTTAACATAGCAAAGTTAGTTTTCTACATTGACCTGACCAAGAACCGAACACGGGACCGCAGACATGGCGACGCGCAGTCCGGTGTACTCGCCTCTCGGCTACGGAGGTCGTCGAATTGAAATTAATAATTGCATAATTAGAGTTTTTATAAAATTTCGCTATTTAAAAACGCAGCCATTGTCATAAGAGCTACGTTGCTATGCATGCTGATATAAACCATATTTTTATTAATTTTTGTGTAATATTCGTACTGACAAGCGTCGAGTCGCTAATTTATAGGCACTACTCACCATAATTATAAGATATGGCTGTTATGCCGTATTTTTAATACTCGCAAAAGAATCAAAACCTATTATGGTACTTTCCGTTGACCTAACATCATGAAATTTGGCAAGAAGCAATGTCTTACAGCAGACGTAAAGGAAAAAGTCCAAAAACTGTTGTAGTTACATATGAAAAAAAACAATAAGCAAACTCGAAAAACGTAATAAAAATCTTCAAGACTTGATTTCCGTTATGAGCGAACTATTAACATACCTACAAACATGTACGGAACCCTCGGTGCGTGAGTCCGACTCGAACTTGGCCGGTTTTTCGTCCTCATTATCGTGACCCTAGTACGCTGCAGCGTAAATGCGTAATCATCTTCCTTCTTCCTCATTACGTCCTTATTTTATTTTAATTAAATCGTCAAAAACTCTACGATCTGCCCCCGATACCGAACCGTTCGACAACAAATTGTCGACCGGAAAATCACATGACATTATATGATTTAACATTCGTTTTACGTGAATGTTCGAATGACTGCCCGTGTGTTACATTCCAATATTATTACCGAACAATAATTTAATGCAATTCATGGTTACAATTGACTAATTTCTGTATGTAGGAAATCATTTTGTTAGATTGATATTTATGTCAGATGATAAAATAACAGCTGATAGCGAAAGCAATCCTAACCCCTCTCAATTCATTACTAGGCCCTCGTTATAAAAAAGCCCAAACCACCTTATAGTTTGGGTGATGCCTGTGCCGTGCAGACGGACGTGCAAATAAAGGTAACCATAGTAAATCCACATAGCTACGAAATAGAATGGCAGTGACAGACGACCTGAAAGACCGACGGCAAAGCTGTTGGATGTAAATTGATCTCTTTTGAGATCAAATAAATGTTCTAATGTGACAACCGATTACTTATGACAGGATAAAACTTTGGTGTTAACCTACTGCTAAAAAAAATAATTCTAATTGCATTTTTGAAGTTGAGACACGATTCGACTTTGACTTTATCACTACGCCCACTGGTACCTACCAGTGATATGGTGGGCATCGTTCAATCGTTCAACCTAATGACTGACGCCCATTTTTGATATAAACTATCAACAGTATTAAACCTCGATTGTCGCTACGGTATATCGATACATTTTACCGGATCGATACAATCGATTGGATAATCGTTAGGTACTATTGCTAGACTATCTGTAGACATCATTACTGTAGTCTTGGATCTAGACAATTAAAAACTGGCAAGTTTTGCAAGTCATCAATAATGTTCCTACATTTACAGTAGGTATTAATATAAGTAGGTACTAACTGATATTCTCGAAAACCGAAACTTAACACATTAAGCGCCATGGTGGTCACCCGTGCCCCCAAACATTAAATTTTCTGTTGTGTCTAGTTTCGTGACAGTCAAAGGCTTAATAGATCTCTGAAATAATCAGAGCTTATTGCTTCAGCAACTAGATAACGAATAAAGATATATACTTATCTACACACCCATGACTTATATACAAATACTCGTGCTCATCACACAAACTTTGCCCTTAGGGGATTTGAACCCGCAACCGCACCGGTTTCGTAAAAGCTCTAGCCAGATTGTAAGCTATTTTACTTCGAACAAACTTTAGATGCATAACATAATAATATTCTGAGCTGTAAAGCCACATCTGTTCACTAGATACCTCAAGATGCCATTCCGTGGCAGGCATCACAGCTCCCGGCGTATTAGTGCCGCCATATTGTGGCGGCTCGCTTTTTACACCAGCTGTCAGAGACGTTTACACACTCACTCACTACACAGACAATAGAGGTATATGCAGAAGACTCTAGTGATGATGCTCGATACCGCTTAGCTATCGATGGATAGAGAACGATAGTATACCGATAGTACGAGTACGACTATCGAAAAAGAATAACTGAAATCCGATTCGTCTGAATCTTACTGTTTTGAAGACTTAATAATAGAGTTAGTAACATTGCCCTTAAAACTAAATACGTTGTTGCCGTAGAACATTGACACAATTGAGTAAAAAACTAAATGTTTAGTTCTTGATAATAACTTGTCTAAAATAATTATCGTCAATAGTTTATTTCATGCAAAGGAGCTACTAACTACTTTAGAGCAATAGTCAGCAAAGCAAGGGCATACTGAATGCTTTTTTTTTTATATAAAATGCCTCGTCTGTAAAATTTAAAAACTTAATCGTGCCCTTTTTGTAGCGAACATAATTTATGTTAGTAGAAATAAGTGCATGGTGTGCGGTGGTGGCTTAATTAACTACGGTGCATCCACACCGCAGTTTCTTCTTGTGGGGCAACATTTGGCAACATGAAAATGATAAGTAACATTGAGCAATCTTTATAGACTGTTTTGTTGCACCGCCTATACCATCTCTGTCTGGGCCCATGGTTGACTGGTAGATAATGCTTTTGGCATTAAGTCCGCCATTTGTACCACTTATTTTTGTGTCTGTGCAATAAAGTATTAAATAAATAGACTTTCTTTATATCCAATATTCAATATATTGCCCAGGAACACTTAAAAATATTGCGGAACATAAAGTAACTGCGGTGTGGATGCACCGTTACCATCATGCTAGAAATGATTGTTATTATAAAATTGACACTGTTTTGAATTTTGTACTGTTTAATCAAATTAACTAATAATCTTTGTTTATTCGTAACATAGTCTGAGCCTACCGATCTATGTCGTGCTATGCTCTCTTACGACCCCAGTCGCGTTACAAGTATCTGTGGTGATATGTGATATTTTGTAAAGCCTGAAGAATATCTGGTCAGATTTTGTATTGTGGATGTGTCGTGATTATAAAATTCCGTATTCAGGGCAAAACGGAAAACCTTTTGCTATCATTTTTTGTGGATGTCGTGGGTTTTTGGATCGTAAACGGAATGGGACTGGAAAAGGATATTTTGCGTAGAATAGTGAACTAAAACAAAAAAAATATTTGTAAGTAGTTTTCTAAATTTAAGCGTACAAGCATATTTTTTTTATGTCAGGAAATAGATTAGAATCCCTTCGGGTAATGTATCATTGAAAGGGCATTCTTATACTCCTGGTTTGATTTTTTATACAGGGTGTAACGAAAAGGTGAAATAAAACTTTAAGGGGTTATTCTACGGCTAAATTACATCAACTTTTTCTATGGGACCAACATCGAAATCGCAAAAAAGAAAAAACACTTTCCCATACTAAAACGCGACCAGCTGGCATCAGTTTGTATGGAAACGTCAATTTTTTATTTGAGATTTTGATGTTGGTCCCATAGAAAAAGTTGATGTAATTTAGCCGTAGAATAACCCCTTAAAGTTTTATTTCACCTTTTCGTTACACACTGTATATCTATCTTTGTAACTGATGATTATAAAATTATTCTATGTTTACAGCTACGGATACGGACCTACATTAAGTATGATTCGACGTTTAAATAGTTACCAACATAAATAATATTTTCATACTAAATAACATTCAAGTTAACTTTATCCTAGCAAAATTCGACTAATTCCAGTTGGAATCTAACTTTCTACGTCCTTTTGCGATTTTGGTGATTACGCTTTCATAATCTTAAATATTATTAGCAAGTGATTACATAAAACTACATTTATAACATTCTGTATCGTGAACTAGTTCCATATTGTTTGCTGAGCAACCTTATTACTTAGGTACTATGGATTAACAAGAACAACTAAGCTTATCGCTTCATCTATCATTGGAAATGTTTAAAAAAGAAACTAAAAACCTGGTTGATACATAACTGTTTCTACTCAGTGGAGGAATATTTTGATTTTTTCAAACGAATATGATGTTAAAATTAGTAATTATTGTATACAATAAAATTGTTTGCATGCCAGATTCTGGTAAAATGTGTGAAACGCGGTTAAAATTTAAGATCTGTATGTACCACATTTTGAGCAAAATAAAATATTATCTTATCTTATCTTCGATGGATAATTATGTCACTAGAATGAGATGCTGGATAAATATTAATACGTTAAAAGAGTGTGATAGCCATTTTGTTACTAACAGTTGAAACGGTAAAGCTTTTACATTTTTATATTTATTTCTTTTGTACCTATTAAGTACACTGCAATGATCTAGCTGTATGGTGAAAACCCTGCAACGCCAGTCACGGGTACTTGTCTCGCCTGCACTATACCACCAAATCGCAGGACATCATAGAGCACATTAAGGTCAAGACTCGTCTTGAATTAAGAGTTGCTCCTCTCGAGTCGAGACACAATGCGAGCTTTAAAGCTTTCGTTGTGTTAGTACCGACGAGCAAGCTGGACACCTTCCTAAGGGGGGAAAGGCCGAAGGGTGTGGTCTACCGTCGCTTCCGTGGAAGATTGCCGGTTGAAACTACAAGAACGAAGCCTCAATAACCTAGCATCATTTTTATTTATTTTTTATTATTGTATATAGTTTAGTCTATAAGGTATTTATTATATGGGCCTTATGGTTGATTATAACGTATACTATAATTTAGAAGAATATTGTGGTACAAATCACTATTAACCTTATTTATTATTTGAATATTGCATACTCGTTAAGAGTACACTGTTACGACCAATTTATTTTTGTATTTTCACCTGCACATTGTGTCAAACAGTTTTTGGAAAAAAAATACAAAATACATTCTAAGAATATTTTTCCGACAGTGAAAATTCAGTACCAAATTTTTTTGTTGACTTGTATTCCACATGAAGCGCACTATTGGTGGCGCGTAGGTAACAACCGCCGACCTGAGTTCAAGGCTTTCCAGGCCACGGCAGGTCCTTGCCTCGTATGAGGTTCTCGTAATCAGTCCACGTCTGTTCACACCTGGGCAGCCTTCCCCAATGCACGCCTCTGAGCTGGATGTTCTATTCTTTATCATCCGTTGAAGGGTAAGAGGCTCTTTTCTTCTATACTCATTTATGCGAATCATGCACCATACAATTTGAGCTAAATCGCTAAATCAAAATCAAAAAACCATGTCTTACTTTTTAACAAATATCCTACATAATAAAAATTGAGAAACTTCTATTTTGAAGCAGGTGAAATCTACTTACCTTAGACTCCCTTAGACTACTAAATAAACTTCACAATACTAATTACTAGATCAGCTGTTATAATTAAGTTTAGGGAAACGATGTTTTATGTGTGCATTGAGGCAAGTTAGCTCTTAGGATTATCAAGTAAATAAACAAAAGGGGTCTCAGTGAAACACCGTGAAAACATTACCCTCTCTTAAGCAGTCAGGTAGAAAGAGACAGGCCTGACTTTACACTTTTATTATTCTTGAAAGTTGAAGTTTCCGGAACTGCCGCGTGATCAGCGACGCGAATCGTAAGTTTTTATCTTGTCCCGAAGAAATTCAAAAGGAAATGTTTGCGAAGTTGTCTGAATCTTTAATTTAATTTGTAGAGTCAATGAATTTGTTACAGTCAAATGGATTTGGAACTTCGCAAGTTTCGTTAAATGTGTAGGCTTGAAGAGTATTTTAGCGAAAATTTTTATACTAAAGGTCAACTTATTTAGCGAGGAACCGTTACTTGACTAAACTTTGTTCTTGTTGACGAATGTAAGTACATAAAGTATATATACCTACAGGTTGTCCTTTAAAGACTAAGTGCATTCCAAACAACATTTTGATCAACTTCTGTTCTATGACGTTTTTGAAAACTGCATACAAATCAAACAAGTTATTGGCTTCACGACTGGAATCAAGTGATATTAGCTGATGACTAACTTTTAACGAGCCTTCGGAAGCACGGATAACGAGGAGAGTGATGGGTGAAGAGGTAAAGGACGACCTAAGAAGAGATGGATGGATTGTGTGAGGAGTGAATATGACTGAGCAGGGATTGAATGACTCGATGAAGATTGATAACTTTTAAAAATATGCAAACATTTTTTTTATACAAATTAGTAATTATTAGGGTTCCGTTCCTCGAAACGAAAAAACGGAACCCCTACATGATCCCTTGTTGTCCGTCCGTCGTCAGTCTGTCTGTTTGTCAAGGCCCTTTTTCTCAGGAACGCGTCGAGTTATCAAGCTGGAATTTATACCAAATACTCAAGTCTACTGTCCCTTGGAGCTGTGAAAAAAGCAAACTTCTAAGCCAACGCATTTAAAAAATACAGCCGTTTATGCCGCAAATTTTCGACACTTGCAAGGGAATCAAAACCTATAGGGTACTTCCCATGAACTCAGAATCTTGAAATTTGGTACGAAGGAAGTTCTTATAGCACAGATAAAGGAAAAATTGCGAAAACCGTAAAATTTTAGTTACATTATTTAATAAAAATATTTTTAATAATTTTAAACTTACTATCCCTTTCCTCATGAACGTGTAGAGGTATTAAATTGAAATTCATATCTAATACACAGGTTTGTATGGGACCCTCGGTGCGCGATCCGACTCGCACTTGGCTGGTTTTTGGTATGGTTTTCCTGTTTGGTAATTTTGTATGGGAAATCGATAAATTTTCATCAAAAGTCATAGAACAAAAGTTGTTCACCATGATGTAATAGATATGTGATTACAAGGTGATTCTTGAGTTACGGGAGAAAACATATCTATATATATAAAACAAAGTCGGGTTAGTTACACCATTTATAAGTCGAGAATGGCTGGACCAATTTTTATGATCTTTGATTTGCTGCATTGTCTCCGCCCTGAATAGCCGAATAACTATTAAAAAATAAAAAAAATTCACAAAAAAAATGATGAAGAGGCGGTACGAAGTTCGCCGGGACAGCTAGTTTTTTTTTTAATTACTTATTTCTATTTTCTGTTAAAAGATAGAACTCGTGGAACATTTACGATTAGTCGGAAGTGCACCGTATGTGCATTGCATAACGTCCTTATAAGAGGGGCATCGGCGTACGCCTGTGATCTCTGGTAAATGACAGCGCACCTCACGTTTTTTTCCGAATTATTAAAGTTTATTTTATTCCCATACTAGCTGTCCCGGCAAACTTCGTACAGCCTTTAATTTTTTTTCGTGATATTTTAAATGTTTTAATTGTTATTATGCTGTTCGTGGCGAAGACAAATTCAACAAATCAAAGATCATTAAAATCGGTCCAGCCGTTCTTGACTTATAAATGGTGTAACTAACCCGACTTTCTTTTATATATGTTAGGTTAAGAAGATTACAATTAATTATGATAGTCGTTTTTTAATTGGGCACTACCTTGCAAAGTATATAGTATATGTATACCATGTCAGTTACTTTTGGTAGTCCACAAATAAATAAATAAATAAATTCTTTATTTGCAAAAAATATGGTATATCTAGGTGGTAGGTAACAATAAGTGCACATGTTTTGCCTGTATTAGCATGCAAATTTGTATTTTGAACAATCAGTTAAATATTTTTAATATTTATTATGTTGTTACATTCCATTAGAGGTATGTTTAATTAAATAGTTTAATTGTAAAAAAAACAGTAAATTCTACAGTCACAATACAAATAAGTCAAGTCAAACAATACAATCAATTATTTATTATACGCTGATGTCAGAAAATTCTTTAATATCATACACTCTCCGTTCAATAAGCCATCTATAGAGTTTTGATTTAAATAAATTCACATTCATCCAGGACAGTACCCTTTTTTTACAAAATTGTGCCGACCAAGCTTCGACTCAGTGATACGTACTCCATTAATTTAAGTATGAAACTTTACCAAATTTAATCATGTACCTAACTCCATTCAAGCTGGTTGCCCCAGATAGGAAGTTTGTGCCGTTAACGCTAGGTTTAGTATCTGATGGGAAATCTAGGTCATAGACTATATACGACTGGTTCCAATGTGATAACTAACACGGAGTATAAAATGAATGTTATAGTTATAATGAGATTGTTAACGAGTTTTGCACTTTTTAGGGTTCCGTATGAAACAGAACCCTTTTAGGATCACAAGATAAATAGATAGATACTCTTTATTGCACACCATACAAGTAAAATACACATGATTTTTACAAAAAGACGTACAATTTAGGCGGTCTTATCGCTGATAGCGATCTCTTCCAGACTTTACTTGACAATCAAGGGTGACGTAAATAAATGAATTTTGAATATATCTAATTTTAGGAATCAAATTAGAAAATTAAAAATAAAATGCTATCATTAACAGCATTCATAAGTATTTTTTTGGAAATAAACAAGAACGTACCTAATACAAAAATTTTTTTTCATATCTAGTCGTAAATCATCATGCCAGCCTATTTGCACTGCTGCTGGACGCAATCCACGTCGATCACCCGTTTTTTTCATCCAGCCACTGCCAGCCATTCTCCTAAGGTCATGGGTCCGTCGAGCTGGGGGGCAGCGTGCACAAAGTAAACATGCATTTATATAAAACAACATCTTGTTTCTAAATAATTTTCAAAACATGATTTGTCAGAACAGCGGCCAAGGACTCTTAATTAAACACAAACTCCCTGGTATATTGATGAAGTCGTCCACATACACGCACAAACTTGGAGAGTAAACAACAAATCTTACGAGTCTCGTCAACAACATTGTCCAATTGTCCCGGGACTTTTCCTCCGAGGATTAGAACTAAGTGCGACAACTTCAGGTGTACAGTCAACCTATCAAAGCGTCGAAATCTCTCATTTAATTTGGAACTCTATGTTATAGAGTTTAAGTTGAAATTCGGTTGAAGATATTTCTCATTTGACTGTACTTACGAGTTTTGTTGTCATAATAATACATACATTTCAGTATAACTAGACCTAGGCATAAACCTTGATTTCTGAATTGACTTAAATTAAATTGTGCTTAATAAAAATAATGTTTTTTGTAAACATTTCAGTTTGTAAACAGCTATTTCAAGTGCGGTACGATGTTTTACAGCACAGTTTTTCAGTAAATTACCAATAACTGTAGCATTTTATTAGCCACCCTCTAAGCCATAATGGTCACGTTTTAATAGTGAACTTAGCAACACGAGCATTAAATCTGATAAAGCGATCTGGAAAGGTCGTTGGTAGTGATGCCCATGGATAGTCAACTATCGATAAGTTTATTGATATCACTAACTTATGGATTACTAGCTTTTGCCCGCGACTTCATCTGCGTTGACCTTAGCCGGATAAAAAGTAACTTATGTGTTAATCCAGGCCATGGTCTATCAGTATGCTAAATTTAATTAAAATCCATTTAGTAGTAGTTTTTGCGTGAAAGAGATACAAACATCCGTACTCACAATCTTGCGCATTTATAATATTAGTATTATAGGATGTAACAAGGTCAGCAAGTTCAAGTACCAATGAGTTGGCATTGCCGCTAAACCGATAGCCGATGAAGCAGACTAGTGCTCGAGTGAATAACCTGTACTAGCAAACGTAGTGTAGAAAGCCAAGCGGCAAGTTTAACATACGAGCTAATGGCAGTATCATCATTTCAGCCATGGACGTCCACTGCTGAACACATGCCTCCCCCAATGACTTTCATCGGAGGGATTGCCAATACTCGCCACGCTTGGCAGGCGGGTTGGCGAGCGCAGTTTTTTATAACATTTCGTTCGCAGACGCTGCTGCCCGTCTCGTGCTACAGGAATTAGTCGCCTCTTACGACACGCCTCCTGTTGGCGGTGGGGAAGTGTATTCTTTACGGCCGTCCCCACACGGCAGATGGCAGTATCCGGATGATGAAATCAAGTGATGAAGCGATATGCGCGTCAAAGGCCTATGTTAATCAGTGAATACCAGAAGGCTGATAATGATAAATAACTTATAACTATGAATGTTATCTGACTGCAGTGTATCTTGTTTTATGTATATAGTTCTAATATGATTTTTCACAATAAAAAATGACTATCTTAGTGGACCTCTCTAAAGTTGATGTACTTATTATCAGTAAAATTGAAATAAAAAAATGTTCTAATATGTTTTATTTGAAAATAATTTTAAACGCGTCACCTGTACGGTTATGTTTCTATCAATATTTCGTAAAATACAAACGAATAATTCAAAACCATAATCGTTTGAACTGTCAAATATTTAAGCCTCGTCATCGTAGGTGACGGCAATAAATCGATATTGAAAGTGTCATAGTTTGACATCACTAGTCGTCAGAACGTCACGCGACGCAAATTAGTGGATCAAACGCGTTAACTGTGTCACTCTAACCCAAATGTGTCAAAGTGGACGTCAAAACGACCGACTATAACGGGGGATTTATACTGATTAATTTAATACTAATTCTGACTGAAATGTGGACTGGTTTTTTATGGACCTTAATTTATTGTGTTGGAGTTTTATTTTGTGAATGAGAACGGCGTAGGGGAAAGGTGCACAAAATGATTTTATGTGAAAAAGAACGATTATTTTCTAAAGATAAGATGACTAATTTTCAGTTTTTATTTCAAAGTCAAAGTCAAAAGTCAAAAATCATTTATTCAATTTAGGGCAGAAAACTGCCACTTATGAACGTCAATAATAACATTATTGGCCCATATGGGGCAGAACATGTCTCCATATTTTTTGGGCCCTACTAGCGCTTCGAGAAAAGACACAGACGATCAGGCAAGTGCTGAGAAGAAACGCCGGAACAAACTCAGTCACCACTAGCTGCCACACAAAAAATATAAATCAAAATAAACAGGTAGGTACATCGGTTTAGTGCAGGCTGGACTGACCTACATACATTTTTGTCATCAAGATAGTCTTGAATTTTGTAATACCCCTTTGACATTAGGGTAGTAGTTTGACATGTGATTTAAATTAAAAAACAGTAAAGCTATATAAAAAAGCTACCATGAACACCTTTATATTTGCAGTACCTAGTCAAATCGTTTCTATTAACATAGAGAACTTGTACATCTTTCTCCAATTTAAATTTTACCTACATTCGATCAGTCACTACGATGAAATATTGTCCTTAGTAGAGTTTTTCTATGTCGAGTTCAGAATCGGACACAAAATGGAATTAACGATTGCAATAAGTAATCTCTACTAATAATTGGATGTTTAGGTTAAAGTTTGAAGTCTCAAATATCCAAATCGGTTCAGCCATTTATGCCTTTAGAAATGCTATGCCTCGATAAGTAAGAAAATTTTATTTTTTTTAAATTGTCTGCTAAGTGTGCAAAACTCGAAATATTTTTACTTTTTTATATTTTTTTCTTTTTCTTAGCATAAAGTACAATGAAATAGACCATGTCTATTCCTTTTATCTTTTTCTAGACTGAACATGCAAGACCCTCTTCATTCACTCATTCGAAAATTTCGATGACATTTTTTCCGAATTTATCGACCTCACCTTTGGGTATGTTTGTCCAGTGAAACGTGTTAAGGTATCCTACCCTCATCAGGAAACCACCACTTACAGATACGATCTTATTACTAAAGATATAAGGTTCAGTTTTGAACCACATCTATATGTTGACACAGTGCGTTAACATAATTCCGTATGTATTATACGGGAGGTTTGAAATTTGCAAATTTTGAACAACGTGTATTATCAATACATTTGTAACGGTGAACATCGAAGCGGACTTCTGAACGAAACATTCCGCTAGTAAATATTAGCTAATACAAGCAGATACAGTGTATATGCTTGTACTTTACTAATACTTATATACGTCTATGGAGCACACACTCTATAGAGTAGAAATGTCATAAGTTTTTATTCGACGAAATTTTCCGCCATTTTTTATTCTGTATCTGTACTTTTTTGTGTGGGCGAGAGTTGACAGGACTTGTAATTTTATACTAAATGTAAGTTCGTATTGCTGCTCTAGGTATGCACTCGATGTTACTTATGTTACTCCATAAGTTGGGTCTAATTAATTGTAAACAACTATTTGTACACACACGCAATAAATTAATATGAATATGAATACGTCCCACTGCAGGGCACAGGCCTGATGTGGTTTGCGCCATAATCCACCACGCGGGCCCAGTGCGGTGCGGTAGAGTGGTGTTGTAAGGTCGGTGACAACCTTACTGTGAGATGTAATAAGCCGCCCTAAGGCCTCTGACTAGTATTAAGCGATATGGACCAACTTTAAATGTGTTTTCCGAAGCACGGAGATGCTTGTGATAAATGTCACTAAATATGGTTTGAATGGTCACCCATCCAATCACAACCGTGGCGTAGGTGGTTTAACTTTGGTAATCAGTACTAAAGTATTACCGCTAATAAGCTACTAGCACCTTAGATATACATGGTGAATTTTTATTGGTTTTGTAGCCAATAAAGTAACTTGACCAGGATCAAACTCGATAAGTTTTTGTATGAAACCAACAGCGAAATGTAAAAAAAACTTACTACTTGTACTAATCGTAATAGCTGGTGGGTCATCTTGTATGGGGAAGTAATTATTTTTTAGCTATGCACTGCAGGGGCGTGCATTCCATATAGGCTATTATGCAGAGCCTACCTTCATGAAAAACCGACAGCTAACCATAATTATCAATTACGTATTCAAATAAACAATAAATATTCTGTAACCATTTTGTCGTCTACCTGTACTTATTCCTTACTAAAGCGCGCAACTTAGATCGTTTCTGTGCAATTTAACCAATGTTAGGCGGCCGCGAGATCGCCTACTGTTTTACGCAAACTTACTCAATTTTCACTCACAGCTTACCCCCATCTGAAACCAATGCACGCTCCTGATGCACTGTGTTGATTGAAAAAGATGCTGACAACAATGACCGAGTTTCTTGCGCTGCTTTTTTTGGCGCTAGACCACAATGATCTACGCCCACGAAGCAGTGAAAGCGTAAAAAAAATGGTTGTAAAAGAGCTTAATTGAGGCCTGTTTGCAGAAAATAAATAGTTTTATTGGTTTATTGGATACTCTTTTACACAGCACACAAAAATAAAGAATATACTAGAAATACATTGGGTTGCAATTAAGGCGGTCTTAAAGCTTGTTTTTATACGATATCCAACAACTCATCAAACGTATACACAAAATGTTTATTAATTACTAAGGTATTAATAAGTGTGAGACACCAAAATATGGAGTTCAGTAGAGTACAAACAACATGATACCTACATTAAATAAAAATTATAAAATAAGTTAACCCTTGAGGCGGTCTAACTAACTTAATTTATAGGAAATCAAAACACTCTAAATAGAAAATAAGCATAATTATTCTCATATCACAAACCGGTCTCGAAAATCGTCTGCCAGCAAACATTCAAAATCAGTAGTATACTAATTAGCCGATATCCTGCTGATTACAACACTGTTTGACGACGCCGAACGACATTATTAGGGCGGTATTAGTAAACATGGCCGGGACTACCACCGCTGTTAAGGTCCGGCCACACAAAACAAACATTCGCCAAGCTTTCTCGTAATCGAAAGCAACAGCATCTGTCTGTTTTATCTTTAACTAGCTGTTGCCCGCGATTTCGTTCGCGTAGTCTTCAGTTTATTCGTAAATAATCTTCTGCGCCTTCTCCTGGCAGTAAATAACACCACAAAAAAAGAATAGGCTAGTTTCCTGGGTCAAAAAAAGATTATTCTATTTAGCCCGTCAGTTAGATTATCAAAAAATATTGGACCCATATTTTGTCTTTTGTCAGTCAAACCAAAAATGATGAAGATAAAGCGCATCAAAGTGAGCACGTGACGTCAGGCCTTGCTAAAAAGTGCCGTAAGGCGTGTCGTTACGCAGAACTTTAACGGGCTATAACTTCATCATTTTTTGTTTGATTGAGAAAAGAAAAAATACGTGTCCAATATTTTCTGTTAATCCAACTGATGGACTAACTAATTAGATTTTATTAGGAAACTAGCCCATTAGCGATATTGTTCCATCCGTTCACGCGTGATGCGATGACCAAGGAAAATAGAGATTCATTTTTATTATATAGATGGGGGAGAGAGTATTAGATCAGACTTTATTTAGACTGTAAATACTTTTTAATATACATTAAAACGAAAATTAACGCGGACATTATTCGCAAATATTATATAGAAATAATAAACAACATGAAAGTAACACGAGCGGCAAGTGTGTCGGCTCGGTCGAGCAGAAAAACCTGTCATAACGTCTCATTTAGACTCCGCCTCTATCCAAAATTATCCGAAACTTTTATAACGGATTCGGTTACGATTACGGATAGATATTTATGTCCGATTGTTTCGTTTACGGTTACAGAGCTCCGGTTACATCTCTGATCAGTACCCACCTTAAGGATATTTTTAAGGTAAATTTGCAATGGTTTTACGACTAAAATTCAGTTTAATTAAACAAGGTCGTAATTTCAAACTGCAAACTCCAGTGTGGCCAGTTGCTTTAGCAGTGAAGCCACACCATCGTACATATAGGAATAGTAGGTCACTAAGTCATTACCTACTATCACCGCCATCTTGTAGCGGTGCTGGGAACTAGGTATTTGGCCACTGGTATAGGACGGGGTTCACAGTCTGTTAAAAAATAAAATTGTAAGCAAGTGACGCCAGTAAAACTGTCCAAAGTCTGTTTTATGAAAATAAAAACGGAAAATCGCTTTTTTTCGTATGCAACCGCGATGAATACCATTTTTTGATAATTTTAGAACAAACAATTTCAGCTTCTACTTTTTAGGTTTGGCTTATATTTCGCTTTGAGTTAAAAGTATCCGGGTTTAATATCCGGTTAGGCCAACTTAAGAAATTAAATAATTTAAAAAAAAACGTTTAGGCGTAAATGCTTTATATATATATATTTTTGATTCGTTTATCTATTACGACAATTTTGGACTTAGTTTTTTTTTTATGAAATGCTCTAAGATGTAATCGTTCGTTATGATTGTTTTACCATTCAACAAAAAGAAGGAGAACAAAGAGAAGGTACATTTTGTTTTTGAACTACAAATCGAACCTAGTATAAATATAACCATACTAATTAGATTACACTCAATGCCTGCTATTTCGCTGATTACGCCGCAGTTTGAGACGCCAGTGACATTATTAGGCGCTGCTTAGTAAACATGGCGGCACCCGCGGCCGACAATCTCGCTTAACTTCGTCTTCCACTGATAGACACGCTAGAGATATTACAAATTATAACATAGATTGTGCGAAGTACTCTTTTTTTTTTTGGGGTCGTTCACGTATAACACATGATAATAGAGACGACCCATGTAGCTGAGAGACGAGCATACCGGACTTGGTATCTGAAGTCAAAGGTTTGATTTCCAGTCGGTCAATGTACAGAAATATATTTTCTATATTGTCTCGGGTCTGGGTGTTATAGTACAGTCGTTATTTCTGTTGTCTGCTTTGGCTGCTTACCATAGGATCAGAGCAATGTATGTGATGTTGTCCAATATTTATTTATTTATAATGGACGGGTGGTGTCATGCCAAACGTGCGTGTAAAAGAGAAAGAAAAAAACCTACGCTAAGTGATTGAACAAAGACCACACATTTTTTAATTCTTTAAAATTACAACAGAAAGCAAAATTCAAAATCGTAAAATTTTGCGTCAGACAACACAAATTGTCATGGTCATGATGTTAGAAGTGATCCTCGTATTACAAATATCAGATATTGCATGTTGCCAGTGGCATCTCACAGTAATACACCCAGATGAAAAAAGTTCGATCTTTAAATTGACATGATTGAATCGATCCCGAGAACTTTGTGTTGAAAATACCTTATCGATCATCATCATCATCATCATCATCATTTCAGCCATAGGACGTCCATTGCTGAACATAGACCTCCCCCAATGACTTCTAGATTGGCCAGTTGGAAGCCTGCATCCAGCAGCTTCTTGCAACCTTTACCATGTCGACTATCCACTTTATCGATAACCCAACAAGCATAAGTAAACCACACACAATTTAAATACTTTCGCCGCAGCCAGAAACAAGAAATGATGAGACCGCTCATGAGACCGCTTGGATGTTAACGGGCGAGTCCTAAACGGCTAATGTTTGTGTGATTTTCTTATATGGTCGTTTTTTCAATAATATAAGCTTTGTTTAGTTTGAGGGTAGGTAATTGTCAAAATAATGTATTAATTTTTATCGCGTAGCTCCACACTGTGTGACCAGCACATCGCTGAGCCTAGTCAACGCTGCGCCCTCAGTTTTCGATTGTCTTTCGTTTTACAGAAACCCGAGACACATACAAATGCAATGGAAATCAGTCTAGACACAAAGCCATGTCATTTGTTAAGATAAAACGCTTTAGCAAGCTTTATAAATAAAGGATTTGCTGTAATCAAATGAAATAAAAGAGACGCTGACTTGAGAGGCCGAAGGACATATAAACACCAAAATAGTTGCCAGCATACTGCATACTATTTTCACTTGCATTAAGGTCGAAAATCTTTTTTTTTTTCATTTTTCTTCCCACCGCTTTCCTAGCTGGAGTACGCTTAATTATAATCCCAGATATTGGAAAACATCACATACTATTGCGCTGATCCAATGATAAGTAGCTTAAGCACTTGTTACAGAAAACAGAAACAAAGACAAAAAAAAACTTTGATTAGAATTTCAGTTTGAATATGTAATATTTATTTATATTGAAAAAATGTTTAAAATGTAAAGGAGAGTATTTTGAAAAGCAATAATCATAATATTTTGGTTATAACATGTTGTTTTTTTAAGTTACGCAAAACTTATAGTGTGAGCTACGTATATATTGAAAGAGGTCAAGCTTTGCACTTGTTATGAGTCGTATTTTCTGGGTAACCATAACAAAACAATAATAATATAATAATATTTAAATAATCAACCTGAAATTATGAGACTAAAAGTATATCATTTACGACACTTCGTCAAAGAGTTTTTGTTGTTTGTAATTTTTTTCTCTTTCGATTTACGTATGTTTCATAGGTGAACGCCAAAATAACGTAATTTTAGGTACTTGCAACTTTAGGTATGCCAGGCTCCATACAAAAAGGTTCTAAGTCTAAGATTTTAATAATCCATAAGCAAACCTAATTGTAAAGTTTGAAAAATTCCATAGCATACCGTTATAACTTACTTCGGGAACGTTGCAAGAGTTTTAAATTAAAACTTTAGTAGAACTTAGTGGAATATTTAAATATTTCGGATTAGTTTTCTGAATCGACGGAATTTAAAAATTATACCTTTCAAGTTTTTCGGTCATTTTATTACCTACGTTATGTTGCAGTCAAAACTTCTAGCTAGTCAAAAGTAGACAATACTAAATTAACTACAGAAATAACAAATTATATCAAAGCTCCACTCGGTATCTTTGCTAAATTAATAATAATATTGAAACGTAAACTGTTTATTAAAAAAAGGAAGTTACTTTCATTTTTTTTACTATCGAAAATAATCCTTTAAATTAAAGATTACGCAGTTTCCATAAAAGAGTTGCCCTTAACCGGCTCGCATATTCAATTTCTTTCTTTATTTATTGTCGCTTGATCTTGGCTTGCTTACTCTTGACTAAAAATGTAAAATGACTAAATCTGACCAGTCACGATAATAATAGAAAGAGAGAGAGAATAAATATATATTTTTATATTTATATAAATAAATATATAAACCTGAAAACAGTGAACATGTTTGGGAACCACTGACTTAGCCCAACCCGGTGTCAGCAGCACTTAATGGCACTACCCCTGCTTCACATATATCGTGGCGAAAGTATATAATTTCATTAGGAGTCCAGCCCTTTAGGGATTCGTAATAACAGCCCCCATACTACATTAGAGCAGGTATTTCATTAGGCCCTCATTTTAGCCGGATTCTGAGTATAATATCCGACGCCATTTTGTCTTGGGTTTGTACAGCAAGCTGTTAAAATATTGGGTTATTAGTGATAGAATCCGTTAAGTTGGACGAATTAGATGTTTTAATTAATAAACAAATTAATGGTTGATAATCCTTTAAAGATGTAATGAAAATGTAAAATAAATTTTATTTCAACTGTAAGACGGTACAGGATAACCTTAAGGCGACGTATTGCTATTCAATGAATACCATACGCATATTACCGGTTGTCATACAAATGTATACGTCAAAACGGTTATTGTAGTTTCAATTAACGTCATCATCATTTCAGCCATAGGACGTCTACTGCTAAACATAGGGACTCCCCCAATGACCTATCATCGAGGTGGATTGCGAATACTCGCCACGCTTGGCAGGCGGGTTGGCGAGCGCAGTTTTTTATAAGATTTCGCACGCACACGCTGCTACCCGCCTAGTACTACAGAAATGAGTCGCCTCTTACGACACGCCTCCTGTTGGCGGTGGGGAAGTGTATTCTTTAGGGACGTCCACACGGCACTCAATTAACAACTACAATTTATTTTTAAACACCGATGGGCATATTGAATTGTATATTTTGACTTATCTACTAATGTAATTCAGAGGCATAAAACGGTCTGGTTTGCCTGTAAAATGCAAATCTCTGTTTTAAACGAGGTTAATTCAATATTTTTTCTCTGTTTATCGTATTTCTGCAACTGACAAATTAAAGTGTAAAATGAAGAATCAGTTTATCAAAATAGCAGATATAAATGTTCTTTAATTGCTGAGAATCAATATCCCTGCCACCAAAGTCTCCAATGCGTCATCTTAAACATTTTACGAATAGGCACAGAATATACAGGGTGGCCCAGACCAGACAAATGTAATTTTATTTTTGAAAATTGGCTATTATTATATCGTGCCAGGAAAAAAATGCTCCCTATCCGATTAGGATTTTTTACTTGAAAATTTGGAAACAACTTATTTTTCTAATGAAAATTTGAGATTTTGTTTTATTGCTGATTCTTAGATAAACACTGCACTCTTTAAAAAAAACATGTGCAGAGTTTAAGTGCTTTTGATTCTGGAGATGTGACTTAGTCTGAAGTCATTACCATGCGAAACTACTTTTAACGGATGAAATCAAACAAAACTCCTTATAGTAGGTAACATTATAGTAATAAATAATAATAATGATAAATTGTTTCCACGGTCACACTAGCTAGCCCCAAACCACTGATTTGGTACTATACAAATCTTGTGCTATGGCGACTAGATAATCCGATCCATGACTTAGGTACAAATGATCGTGCTCAACACACAAACATTTGCCCCTTGCAGGATTCGAACCTGCAAGTACTGGCTTTGTAGTCCGGAGCGGACTACTACACCGGACGGTCGTCTAATAAAGTTTGGCTCTGCTGCGCTTCGATGGCCGCTACTGCGGCACCGCTCGCTTAGCTCGCGCAAAGTAATGGCTACTGTTAATATAATTATTCTAACCAAATGGAAGGCTATATCTACTGGTTAGAAGTTTTGACTGTAACATAATATACATAATAAATAGAAAAATCTCGTGACTTGACGAAAATAAATGACTGAGCAGTTGTAGTCTGCTTGGAATCGTTAAATGTAATAACGACATAGTAGCATGCTGCTTTAAGGGGTCGGTCAGTGAACTCCGGTACTTTAATTTGTGATTCGTGTTGGTAGTTTTAAAATCATGTAATTTAATTAATTTCAATTAATTACCACGACAAAACAGAAGTTCCTTAACCTTTAAATTAACACCATGTTGAACGCCACGCGGCTCACCGGCAAATCCCCCCCCCCCCAACATTAGCATGTTTTATTGTACCTTTATTTATTTTTTGGTAGATAAAATCTAATAATTTACATAAAAAAATACATTTTAAACACAGTACTTTATTTCTTACATTAATGTTGAATTACTCTAATTAAAATACATAATTATTCTGCCTACTTAAAAAACATTCTTCCAAGTCTAACATAACCATTCTGGCCTACCGGTACCGCCTAAAGTAACATTCCCGAAATTAGTACCCACCCACCGTACATCAATTACAAGATCGTATACGTAACAGCGCGTATCTACGCCGTAAATCTAAGTACGTATATCCGTACATAATATCCGTATAGCTATGTCAGGTATCCGTCACCGGCGGATAAATATCTCAAGAGTGGCGGGCCCTGCGCGGTACGTGCCTACCCGAGCTGCAGATGTAGGGATACGTCCACAGGGAACGTTTTTGAAAATAGAACGAGGAATAAATTGGTCTTATAAATCGGCCAGTATAATTTTTTTTTTTTTTAAAACATCTAGTTCCATATTTGAAGATTTAGGGCCTTACTACAAAAAAGATAGACTAGGTCTAAACACTGCCTAAAGATTAGCCAACCAATTAAAAGTATGGTAACATAACCGAGATATGTGTGATATGTCAATATTCCAAATTATATGGCTATTCTTTAGACATGGTTTGTAGTAAGGTCATTATAGTTTTTTTAAACAGCGGCTCGAATATAAAAAAAAAGCATGGGCTTTTCTTGATTGTCGATTTAGTAATGTATAAAATATCATCATCATTCGCCTGCCCTATTCCCAGGTCATCTGGGGTCGACGCAGTATGTCTTTCTCTTCCATACAATCCGGTCACTCGTCACTGAGTCATTCACTCCCTTCTCAGTCATATCGCTCCGAACACAATCCATCCATAAAAAAATATATATGTATCAGGGAAAATAATTTAACGTGAAAAGAAATGTTCAACTGCCTCTGGTGGGATACCAGTTAACGATGGACCAAAGGCAGTAAAAAAAAATTCCTTGATATAATAAACTAGCATTATTGTGAATGCACAAATTAAAAAGTTTAAGTATTATATATCTATAATATATAGATAAAATATATTAACTGTTTTTATTTGACATACAGATTTTTGGCAATCACATTTATCTCTAGCAGTTATTAAACATAAAGTCGTTGTTACTTTGTGCTACTTGTGCAAAGCTGGGGCGATCCGCTAGTAATTAAAAAAAAAAATTCAAATTCAAATATTTATTTGCTTACTAAACGTCCACTGCTGAACTGCCTCCCCTAGTGATTTCCAGATTGGCTGGTCGGATAAGTAATTAATAATTGAATAAATTATATAAGTTGCTTGTTTGGTAATAAAATATATAAGTATGTAAAGTCTATGAAAAATATAAGTATAAAAGTAAGTAATATAAAGTTTTCAGAGACAGACATTACTTGCAAACTTGGTAGTATCAATGTAGAAGCAGGTTTAGCGATGATATTATATTTATTTCAAGTAAGCCCTAGAACTTACGTCTTGACTAGAGAAATATTGCTCCAGACTGAAACAGTGCTTTGGGAATAGTGTTACGTTGAGAAAGGTCAGAGTAAATATTTAATTTTAACTAAAAGGTGATCGTAAAATGTGCACAAAACACGTTATACAATAGATGATATATTTTTTAAATTAAAACGTTTTAAATTTAATTTTTATTTATTTTATTTTATCGAAAATTGCAAGCCTAGATGCCAGTAACCGCGGCTTAACAATGTACGCATACGGCAGTGCCGACTGCGCATGCCCGAGCCTCACTCATTCCGGACTATTTGTTTTGTCGTTACACTATCAAAAAGCTTCGGATTGCTAGCAAAGTAGGATCCTCCTATCTAATTGTCCGGTATCCGAACGCATTTGAAGTGCCCCTGAGCATTGGCTGCCATCTGCCACGCGTATCCGATCAGATCAATCACCGATCTGTCAAGTGTTCGCGCCAATAGTTGACGTTTGACCGCGCGCGTTCGAATTTCGAAACTCGCGAGTGCTAACAAGTACATTAGCAGGTGTTTTACGGAGTGCGAATAGAGTGTTTTACAACGCGGAGATTTATCTGCAATACGGTAGGACTGGGCGTTCGCCCGTAGACCCTTGCGTGTGTGTTGACTTTAAAGAACTTAAATTTTAAAGGCTGAGGCTTTGAGTTCGAAAAACAAATTTGTTATAAAGGTTGCCAGAGCGTGGAAAAAGAGTTCTTTTGAGGTCGTCAAGATGAATATAACGTCTACTACGGATGGTAAGTATTCAAGTTCATAGATTATTTTATCTGCAGTGCAAAAGGCCTAATTGCTTGCATTCCCTAGATGCGCACTGCTGTGTTTTCGTTACAACTACCAAATTGAGCTCTAGGCCTACACCGGTGGAATGAAATTTCGTTAACAAGGTCTTTCATATCTGCGTTATTTGATTTCAAACTTTATTTCGTAGTATATAAGGATGTATTTAGCATGTCATATTGACTTTGTGTGTGTTGGTTATCTTTTGAAGGTATCTTTTACTTTCTAAACGAATGTTAGCGTGTGTGGAATCTTTTTGTGCTAAGTTGCGTTATGAGTTAGGAATTAGTTTTGTCAGGCGAATAACGGTTTACCGATCAAACTTGGTAGTTATGTTGACTTGTCTTGAAGATTTAGTCAAAAATACAGGGTGTAGTAATATTACAGTGATTTATGTGAGAGTTTCCTGGGGTTTGAATTCGCATTGCAGAGCGCGCATTCTGGTAGCGTCAACAAATAACACAGAGTTTATTAGCATTTATCAAAAATGGCTTATTGAAGACTTTGTTTGAATGCTGATTATTACTGACTCTACTCAAATGGAACTCACGGTTTGGGTAAATGATAATTATACACAAGATAAATGGATTGTGGAAAAATATTATTACTTAAAAAAACATTAGGATTTTGGATAGATTAAAAAACTTATTTATTTCTTTAACATTCGTTTATAAAGTTTTTTTTCTCCATTCAAAATATTTTTCGTGATTTAATCAATTTTAAATATTTTCACCATAAGTCTTCATTTGTTTTATTTTCTATGTGAACATAAATAGCGTAGGCTTTATTCATATAAGTATTTTTGTATGTTTTTCTGCACGGAGATGCTTGTGATTGATTGTGATGATGTGATGACATTGGGTGACCATTTTGACCATAGTCCGTCTACTATGGTCCTATACATAAAATTGGATTTTATTCCATTTTGTTTAGAAAACCAATAGTGTCTGGACAAACCCAACATAGGCTTTAAGATGCTATTGTTTAAAATTAATTATCTTTCGAAAAATAAAAATAAATCCATTCATTTATTCATTCAATGGTCACTAGTCACCTATCGATTCGACCACGGCGCGATGAACCGCTGCAACTCACACATACCTAGCTTACAGGGACGTGCATCCCATATAGGCTTCTATGCAGAGCCTACCTTCATCAAAAACCGACAGAACAGCTGACCATAATTATTAATTACGTATTCGACAATAAAAAATAAATATTCTGTAACCATTTTGTCGTCTATCTGTACTTATTCCTTACTAAAGCGTGCAACTTAGATCGTTACTGTGCAATTTAACCAATGTTAGGCTGCCGCGAGATTGCCTACTGTTTCACGCAAACTTACTCTATTGTCACTTACAGCCTACCCCCATCTGAAACGAATGCACGCCTCTGCTAGCTTAACTACCAAAACGCTGCTACACTGAGCTACAAGCACCCTTGAAAGTAAACATTGACCACATAGTTTACTATTGTCATACAAATTGCAATACATTACAGCATTTTGACACCTCTTGAAAAGTATGTCAATTGATTGGTGGTACAAAAAAAAAAGAATTAACTAAATTATTAAAAACTATTAAGAATAAAACTAAACTATTTGGCTGTTTTTTTAAAATAGAGTTCATATTTTTACTTTTATTTCTGTAAATAGGCCTAAATTAAGCTCTATTACACGTCCCAATAATTTTTTTACCCTACCACTGCTTTGGGAAAATATTGTGGGCTAGTGCCGAGAAGAAGCAGCGCAAGAAACTCGGTCACTATTGTCAGCCTCTTTTTAAATAAATAAATAAAAAAATAATAAAAAATTGTTTAATTCGAACAACTTTAGATTCATATTGTAATTAGTAAACAAAACACCTTAAATGCTAATAATAATAGTGTGTTTACACTACAAGATAAAACGTACCTGTGCGAGCATGGCAGTATTTAATTCCATACATTTTTATCATTTAAATAGTGATTTACAGTGTAATAACCTTTTTCATTAAAATCATCTTGACATGCGATTTAAATTCGTACATAGGCAGTTCAGCTATTGTCAGTGATATCTAAATAACGCATAAAAATTAAAGTAATATTTTTATGCGTTACACTGAAAAAGAACATTAATTTTTTCACTTTTTTGAAAGCCTGAGAGAACACTGCCGGTCATGTTGTACTATTACGTGACGTCATTTGCCTTAAATATCCATCGAGTTATAAAATACTAAAAGAGATATAAAATAGAGGTGTTTTAGCATGTTTAATTTCTGCAGAGTCTCGTTGTGCGTGTCAGTTCTTGTGCAAAGTAACTGTAAAAATAATGGTAAATAAGTAAATTTTATTAAAAAAAATAAAACCGACTTTAAAACACTGAAATGCTAAAAATATTCCTAACACTTAAGTACCTAATCAGATACTTTTGGAGTCGGTGCCAGCCGATGAGAGATTCAATGTTTTTTTTTGCACCGAAAACTTTTAGATATTTTTGTTGACGCTACCGCATATAGCTTTGGATTCTTCTACTTTACACATCCTGTCGATATCAGCTGCATTGCAGAGGCGTCGGTACCAAGGGCATGTATTTAACGGAGGCTTGAGAGATAAGCCTCCGTTACGACATGCCCTTGATACTGACACCTCTGCACCTCTGCACCTCTGTTAGGAGGTTCTCCACCTCGAATTATGTTTGAAAGCGACTTCTAAAAACATTTATCCTTTTTAGGGTTCCGTAGTCAACTAGGTGAGGTGAGGTGCTTGTAGGTCAGTGGCGGCCGCGCTTTGGTAGTGATTATTAAAGTCAAGCCACCTATTCCGCGTTGTGATTGGATGGGTGACCATTCCAACCATATTTAGTGATAATATAACACTTGAAAAAAAAATCGACGGGTTAGCCAACGTCCTCGGTAGCTTAGTTGGAAAAGCACTCGCCCGGCATGCGATGAGACGTGGGTTCGAGTCCCACCTGAGGCAGTCGATTATTTTTCAACTGTTATATTATCATAGATATAACAATCATGTAATTGCTAAAAACAAAATTTAAATCGTTTAAGCTGTTCTGATCTTAACTGATAGTTAAATAATTGCAACAATATTTCTATCGGTTGTTTGACGGTAGTATATTAATTAGGTATACGTATAGCGGCAACATTAATCAGATAAAACGCTGGCTTCGACAGCGAGAAGCACTTGGCAAATTTCGATTGGTTAGCCAACGTCCTCGGTAGCTTAGTTGGATAAGCACTCGCCCGGCATGCGATGAGACGTGGGTTCGAGTCTCACCTGAGGCAGTCGATTTTTTTTCATATTATCATAGATATAACAAGCATGTAATTGCTAAAAACAAAATTTTAATCATTTTAGTGACATTTAACATAAGCATCTTCGTGCCATCTTCGGAAGGAAGGTTAATACGAGTATCTCTTGATACTAGACGTGAAGCCTAGAGAGTGGCCGTAAGGCTGCTTAATAACATTAGACAGTAAGTATGTCACTAGCCTTACAATTCTTCTCCACCAATCCGAACCCGTGTGCTGGAGTTAATGGGCCACTTCATAGTGTCGGTGAGGCCTGTGCCCTCCAGAGGGACGTATATTAGGCATACTTAGTAAACACCCTAATAGCCGCCTGTCCGTTACTCTGTCTGTCCTTGGCCTAATTCAGAGATAATTTTTTTTCAGTACTGCAGAGCTGTAATTTGACATAGGTATACATATTTATAACGCTGACAACGTCTCAATATAAAATCTTGAAAAAATGGTAACTTCCCTGAAAAAAGGGTAACGCAAAGTAAGGATTTTTTTTTTCACGTCTATCTCAAAATTTGGGGTGTCGTTGGATAAGTCGTGCAAAAATAATATGGGTGTGTTTTCCGATTCAGGGATTCGTTTGCCTAATATTGGGTAAAGTGGTAATTTTGTCTAATAAGTCCGTGTCGGGCCTTGCGTAGTGCAAATAATTACCTTCGCACTTGAGTTAATGTAATTACTTCAATGATTTTGTTTTTATAGTAAAAACATTCACTGAGGTCTGAATGCGTTGTTATATTGGACCCGCAGAGCATTGTAAGCCCTTTGGGTATATTTGAACCACAGAGACCCAGAATACAGTGACGTACAATACGCTATGACGCTGCCGTGCATCGTGAGAACCTGTGGATCAGCATGTTCGTCTGGACTGACAATGCTCTGCGTTCCCTATCCATGTCTACATCATCTTTCAGATCGTATGTTACCAAGTAGTAATGACTTTATTAAGTAATAACTTAGCAAAAAATAATTACTTCTTAAATAGGGATGTTAGAGCGGCTCGATTACATCTGACTTTAAGATTTCCACTTGCCTTATAACACCAATTTGAAATAGAACCGTTAAGTGGAGTACTATGACCCAAACTACCGCATAATTAACTTTTCCATTCCCTTTAGTGCCAGTGTGGCATCTAAAAGACTTAAGTATACATCATATCGCTTTTCCTTGTCAATCCCTCAAAGTCTCAGGACGAAAGTCTTTAACGAGTGCCTGTCATGATGCACGGAACCGAAAATTGGACAGTCACGGTGCAACTACGAGTAGTACACCAATTTAAAGTTGCTCAGAGAGCTATGGAAAGAGCAATGCTCGGGATTTCTCTGAATGATGAAGTCAGAATGAAGAAACAAAATTAAATTAATCGATATAGCTCAAAGAATAAGCAAACTGAAGTGGCAGTGTGTTATAGTCTTGTGCTTATTCGGACACTCGGCAGTGCGCACCGTAACAGTACAGTTCGAATAGTGTACTAGTACACCTTATTAGTACTATTAGGACACCAGATTTTAGGTAATGAATGATGCACAGATGCACTGATTAGTGCTAGACGCTTTAGAGCGCTTTACTGGATGACAGTACTTCATCTTTAAGCGCGGCTAGCGCTTTATTAGACTGAATTTGCCATAAACAACAGTACTTTCAGGCGCTTTTACGCTGTAAGCCGCTTCTGAACAGAATGTTTGAGTGGTTGTAGCCTTGTCTCACTTACTCTTGCATTGATTATATCGCGCATTTCTGCTCTGGGACTTCTCGGACACAGCGGCACAGCGCCATTTAGCACTTTGAGTCAAGTGAGACCGGTGTACTAATAGTCCGAATTGTCCGATTAAGAGTAGGCGTACTGTGCTGTTACTTTTAGTACAGTGACGGGTAACGTTACTTATTAGTACATCGTACATGTCCGACACAAGACTAGTGTGTTATTCACAGGCCTATGTCCAGCTGTGGACTGACGTGGGCTGATTATGATGATATGATCTAGGGGTAACACACACTGATTGTAGACTTTCGTCTTGAGGCACTGAGGTATTTTGGACGAGAAGACGTGGTGTAGTTTCCCGAACTCTGCCCAGCCGAGTTGGATTCGACGATTGACCTCCTTCTCAAAATTGGATCTACCCAACTGGATAACTTGTCCTAAGTAGACATATTTGTCAACAATTTCGAGAGTAGAGCTCCCAACGGATACTGGGTAGGGCGCAACATGGGCATTCGACATGAGCTTGGTTTTGTCCATGTTCATTCGCAGGCCTACTTGTTGGGAGACTCGAGTAAGGACACTGCAGTGACCCACCAAGTCGAGCACTCAACGCGAGTTCGGCCTTACCATATATTTTTCTCAAATCAGTATCAAATCAATAAAACCCTTATGAAAAGTACCAGAAATGTTGATGACAGTAAAATTTCTCCATAGAACTCTTGTTGTCTTGTCATCATCATGTCACGCCACGTCACATCTTACTGACAGCTTCTCGCCGAATACAACGCAGGCAATCCTGCGTGTAAAAACTAGTCTAAAACAACTTCTGGTAGACGTTTAGTTCTTCATGATTCAATAGCATACATCTTTTATGGGTCGTAAATATAATATTTGTCTAGGATGGATATTTTGACCCTTGTCACTATGACGTAAGCGTTTTTACGACTGAAGACGGTCAGGTAGAAAAACTATTTTAATGTATCATGAAGAAAATGGCGGCATAAATACTTATCTTACTTATAGAGGTGCTTGTAGCTTAGTGGCAGCAGCAACACGCCGCGTTTGTGAGAGGATAAATTAGACAACATCACATACATTGCTCTGATGCTATGGTAAGTAGCCAAAGCACTTATGTTACAGAAATCAGAAACAACGACGGTACCACAATCCCCAGACCCGAGACAATATATAAAATTTATTTATCTACATTGACCGACCGGGAATCGAACTTGGGACCTCAGAGATAGCGACAACAAGTCCGGTATGCTCGCCTCTCGGCTACAGAGGTCGTCATTATCGGTCGGATAAGTGACCGTATTTAGTGACATTTATCACAAGGATCTCCGTGCTTCGGAAGGCACGTTAAAAGTTGGTCCCGGCTAATATCGCTTGATACTAGTGTGAAGCCCAGTCAGAGGCCTACATCTGATGAAATTTAGTCACTGGCCTTACAACATCCCTCCACCGCACCGCTCTGAGTATGGCCCAAACTACCTCATAGTTGAGTTGAGGCCTGTGCTCTGCAGTAGGACGTACCTATATTGATGCCTATAACGTTCAAGTCAATTCAAAGTTATAACTTTGAATTGGAGTTAAAACGTTAAACGTTATAACGTGCAAGTCCTTTTTTTTAAAGCAACTATGCATTTTAAAAAGCAATCTTATCAGTACTTGCACGTTTTGGAGCTATCCTTATAATCCTCTACAAGTCTAATACTGGAGACACATAGGCAACCCCCATAGAACGTCACAACAAGCTGCTCTAAGCAGTTGGCATCCGAAGGTCTCCCGGTAACTTTACTTAGGTCATCGGTCCACGATCCTGCGTCTTCTAGTTCGTGGTCACCACGGCAACCTTACTCCACTAATGGTTGCCCGTTAAGCCACAGGATGCATGCAACAAGTGCCACAATGTCAAAGTAAGGAATTATCCTTGAGTTCCAAGGTGCACAATATCGTTTTTTAGCCATGACGTCTCCCAGAAAACCCAGATCCGAGCCATTCTAAAAATGTTTGCTATATTGGCCCGGGGCTAATTTTGCTACTGCACCTATTATGTCATTTGATCTACGGTAAGATTACTTTTATGAGATTTGATAATTTCCTTTGCTTCCCCTAAACCTTAGTCACCCTACCAATAAATGTTTTTTGATCGTGCCGAATTGCTAAGTCAGCTAAGTCGGCCCCAGATTTACTAAAGAAACGGATAGGAACTTTCAAAAGGATTGAAACTTATAGGGAAAGTTGGCTTTGATATTAGTTTGGAATGACTGATACGAATTAAGGAGTGCTCTAAGTTTTTTAGGCAAGTTTTTTACTAAAATATGTTTAGTAGTTACTTTTTATCGAATAATAATATTAATAATAAATTGTTTCCACAATCACACCAATAGGCTAATTTCCTAGGTAAAAAAAATATTATTCTATTTAGTCCGTCAGTTAGATTCTTTAAATTTTGTTTTTAGCAATTACATGCTTTGTTATATCTATGATAATATAACACTTGAAGAAAAAATCGACTGCCTCAGGTGGGACTCGAACCCACGTCTCATCGCATGCCGAGCGAGTCGTTTTTTTTCAAGTGTTATATTATCATAGTTAGATTCTTATCAAAAAAAAGGACTCATATTTTGTCTTTTGTCAATCAAACGAAAAATTACGAAGATAAAGCGCATCAAAGTTTGGGAATGAGAGTACGTGACGTCACGCCTTGCTAAAAAGTGTCGCTAGGCGTGACGATACGCGGAACTTTAACGGGCTATATCTTAATGAATTTTTGTTTAATTGAGAAAAGAAAAAATAGAAATGAAATGAAATGAAATATTTATTCGTCATCATAGGTATAAAAGTCAGTTGTTACAATTAAAAGGGGCCCAATATGATCTACCTTAAAGGCATACGAATGTTTTATAAAATTCAAATAAAATTATTTAAAAATATCAAATAAAGTAATAATATTCAAATACAATGTCATCTAAATTAAATTATTGAGTACATTAAGCATACAGTCTAAACACAAAATAATAATGTCAATTAATTAGGACGGACTAATTAGATTTTTTAGGAAACTAGCCCATTATCTAGCCCCACTAGGCGACTAGACAACGGATAAACATACTTATATACGTTTATCGCCAATGACTTAGGGACAAATGGTCGTGCTCACCACACAAAAATTTGCCCCTTGCGGGAGTCAAACCCGCAACCATTTGGCTTTGTAGTCTGGAGCGCAAAACACTACACCAGACAGTCGATGAAAATGTCATTTGAATATTGAATTCTAATGACGTTAGAATATTTTGTAACCATCATTAAAGTTTTAAACAATAATAGTGTTTTGGGTTCCCTTCATTAGTTACTAAGCTATTGCCCGCGGCATCGTTCGCAGAACCAACAACTGTTGGGGAAGAAAGGTTCTCGAGTGGCGACCACGAACTGGTAGACGCAGCGTGGGCAGGCCTCCCACGCGGTGGACTGAGGACCTTGTCAAGGTTGCGGGCAGCCGCTGGATGCAAACGCTCACTGTGGCGCCTAGAACCGCTTGCTGTGGCGTTCTATAGGAATAGCCTTTGTCCAGCTGTGGACTTTTAGAGGCTGATGATGATGATGATGTTGACCGTGGCTTCATACGCGTGGCATTTGGTAAAACAGCAACTGTTTATTTAGTTCATAATAAATAAATAAATAATAAATTCTTTTTACAATCACACCAATTATCTAGCCCTAAACTAAGCAAAGCTTGTAATATGGCGACTAGATAACGGATAAACATTAAATACTTTTATAAACATCCATGACATGTACAAATGCTCGTGCTCATCACACAAACATGGCAAATGTTTGTGTGATGCGGGATTCGAACCCGCAAACGCTGGCATTGTAGTCCGGAGCGCGAACTACTACACCAGACGGTTGTCAAATATAATACTAACTGCAGTAAATATTAATATTATTCTCCCCGTCAGGCCACGGAAACGAGACACAATGTTTGTTACGTGGCCACCGGTGGGTGTTTCGAGCTTGACAAATCAACACTTTTTGGCAACTACATTTTGACATTATTATATATATTGACATTTATCTCGCATTTCTAGGAAAATGTGATTTTTTTCTACAAAAAATACTTTTTCCTGAAGACTTGAAAGATAAAAAAACTAAGAAAACATGTAGATCCCATCCCATCCCAAAACAAGCTTGCATCAAGTTAAAGTATTCCAAGGGTCACGTCCAAGAAAATTACCCAATGACGTAGCGTTTCTGGGTTTAACAATGTTGGCAACTAGATACTACGTGACGGAGTTCGCCTGTAGTGTTGCGAGTTTATGACGACTATCAACATTATATCGATAGTCTACGATATTTGGTTATTACCCCTATCGATAGTATTGATATCATTTATTTGTCGATACAATTAGCGTAGTAGCCTGGCGATTAGCCTTGAACGCAAAGAAACCCAGATTCGATTCCCCGTTAGAGTTAAATAAGAAAAGTTTTTTTTTTCGAAATTCGAAATTCTGGTTCCGTTGGGTCGGAGACGCTTTTTTTGTCTGAAAAAACTGTCTAGTAATGCTACACTAGAATATAAATGTTTTACTTCGAGATTATGACAAATGGTGTATTGTCTAGTGCATGATTATCTCCAGCGCGAATGATCTTCTTATAGCGGTAAGTTGTATGTATCGAGTACATACCCTACCCATATAGAGCAGCAATACAAACCATTTTTCTTCGAAACTAGTAATTGATTTGTCACATTTAGACATTTCACATTTAGTATGAAATGACAACTCCTGTCAACGCTCGCTCATACAAAAATAGAGTTAAAAAATCGCAGAAAATTTTGTCGAACAAATCCTATGACATTTCTACTCTATAGGGTATGTGTTCCATGGTTGTATCCCACCTTCTATAGCAGTAACTTCCCTTAGAATACGATCTAAGGGAAGGTATTTATATGTTGATTAAAAAGTGATTGTTAAAGAGTGACGGATTAGCAAGCCGGCCGGCCGGGGCACGTAGAACTGATGGCCGATGGGGCAGAAAGGTTCTAGAAGCAGCGTAGGACGTCCACTCACAAGGTGGTCAGACGACCTGGTAAGGGTCGCAGGAAGTCGCTGGATGCAGGCCGCTTCCAACCGGCCAATCTGGAAGTCAATGGGGGAGGCCTATGTTCAGCAGTGGACATCCTATGGCTCAAATGATGATGATGATTAAAAAGTTGGTTGTCTTACGATGCACTTAGCAGCATACGGATGTCTCTCCGGTGTGTGACCATTACCACTTCAAACAACATCTAACAACGAAGTTTTGTTATTATTTATTTACTATATTATCGAATTTACAATTTACGAGTAACCATCGATGGTGATATTATCGACAGTTATACAACACTTTTTCCTAGCTAAGGCAAGATGGAGCAGTTAAATATAATGTCGAAGTAGTACGTAACTTGTTCTACTTTTATGTGCTGTTTGTTTATGGGTTCCGTTAACTTCGTGCTTTTTGAGAAATATTTTTCTGTTTTTAACGATTTTCATTTCAAAAAATAAAAACACAAAAAATTTTTTTTTATTTTTTTATTTTAAGTTTAATTCAGGAAGTTACTAAAATGTTTAAAAAATATAATAAAAATTGGTGACTTATCGATCTGTTCCTGTTAAAAAACATGTTTTTTTTTATTTACATTGTTGATGCAGATTGTGTTTTTACTGTGATAAGTGTGAATGCAGCTTTAGTTTCTCTGTGAGCAAGTGTTAATAGATTCCATATTCAATAATATCGTAGCTGTTACTGTGTTCACGTATTCGTAGCGAGCGCGGTCGTAGCATACTACGCCGTAGCTATATCGGGAAGCGCCGTGGTATCTGTTGTAGCAGTTTCGTAACGCTCTCGTAGCATTTGCAATTGAAATGTAAGTTAGTACTAATCTCGTATTAAATATGTCAACCGTTGTAAAATATGATAAATGTATGTATTCAAAATGATTTACATTCAACATTACTTTTTTTTTCTATTAATTTAGAAAAAAAAAAATGTTGTTTTGTCTTTTTTTAAAGCCTATTAAAAAGACGTTTAATTTGTCTGTAATTGCGTCATTCTGGTGTTGCTGGGTGTACGAGATCCGAGAGATTATTTCCTGTCTATAGCCCATCAAGTTTATGTGCGATACTCATGCGTGCATGCATATTAAATAAAAGAAATAAATAATTTCCACAATCACACTATTTATCTAGCCAGGTACAAATGCTCGTGATCATCACAAAAACATTTGTGATGATCACGAGCATTTGCGCTCCTTGCGAGATTCGAACCCACGACCGCTGGCTTTGTAGTCCGGTACGTGTACCACTAGATAAGACGGTAGTCAACGCATTATCAAGGAATTTAGTATTACTAAGTGGGAAAGTGTAAGCAAAGTAGGGCGCCCACCGACATGGTGGAGCGGTGATATACGCAAAGCTGCTGACAGTGGATGGAAATAGCCCTGGAGGCCTATTTTTCGTTTGGACGTATAAACCTAATAAATTAGAATAACCATACATCTGTGTCAGTCCTTTGACAAAACACGAACATCTGAAATTAGCCGGGTAAAAAACACGACCGCTTTCAATTGTTCATAAATTGACAATGGTTTCACACAATTTCAATGTACAACATAGCATATGACTGGCTCTTATCAAAATATCAAGGATCGGAACCGGTTAATATTTATTTCAGAATGTATATGCCCCATTTCTAATATTTGATAGTAGTCGTAAAGATTTGACCATAAAATCAAATTTGAAATAGCTTTTAAGTTGGTAGTTGGAGTATGTGATAATTAATTTAGCGATAACCTTTATTATTCCGGTTAAGGTTCCATAGTAAAATAACCGGTTTCCGATCCCTGCAAAATATAAATTCATGACATTATGGCCATTTTGGCGCTGTAAGCCACTATGTAGGCAAAGTCATAAGCAGTATACATAAAAAAGAACTCTCAGTTCTCTCACTTGTGGCGAATAAATTATTTTTAAAATTTACTTTGAAATTTTCGAAAAAAAAACGTTAGTTGCGCGGTTATTTAAGGACGATCGCAAGCGTACGCCGACGCCTCGTCAACAAGGACCTTATATGCAATACAATGCAATTAAATTAACCCATCGTAAATCATCCACAAGTCCTATTTAAAAAGCAGATAGATATAAATAACAATGAAAAAATCTTTTTTGATCTTAAATGACGACCGTCTGGTGTAGTGGTCCACGAGCCAGACTACAAAGCCAGCTGTTGCGGGTTCGAATCCCACAAGGGGGAAATGTTTGTGTGATGAGGACGAGCATTTGGACCTATTAAGGTTAAGGACGTTTATAAATGTATTTATTATTTATTTATTTAAAACTTTATTGCACAAAACTTTAAAAACAATGCTAAAAGCATTCTCTGCCAGCCAACCTTAGGGTCATATTATATTTAAGTATGTTTATCCGTTATCTAGTCGCCATAGTACAAGCTTTGCTTAGTTTGGGGCTAGATAATTGGTAGTAGTAGTTGTAATAAGTTACTGATTCATAGGGTGATGATAAAATGGTCATGATAAGGTTGCAGGAAGACGCTGGATGCAGGCTGCTTCCAACCGGTCAATCTGGAAGTCAATGGGGCTTATGTTCAGCAATGGACGTGCTATGGCTGAAATGATAATGACTGATTCTGAGTCGCTTTTGAATTTTTGAACTACCTTGCAATGTAACCCTGTATTTTTTAAAATTAAACAGTACCTAATGGTTTACGTCCAGCAGTGGACTGCAATAGGCTGACATGATGATGATGATGATGATGATGAAACAGTAATAACTAGAAGGTCAATTTCTGAACGTGGTTTAATAAAGAAGTATTGAATGAAACACTACCAACTTTTTCATGATATCAGCATACAAAATCTATATACATAATTACCAACTTTTACATTATATCATCATACAAAATCTATCGCTGACATAGCCCAACGGATTAGCAAGCTGAAGTGGCAGTGGGCGGGGCACATAGCACGTAGAACTGATGGCCGATGGGGCAGAAAGGTTCTAGAATGGAGGCCGCGTACCGGCAAGCGCAGCGTAGGACGTCCACTCACAAGGTGGTCAGACGACCTGGTAAAGGTCGCAGGAAGACGCTGGATGCAGGCCGCTTCCAACCGGCCAATCTGGAAGTCAATGGGGGAGGCCTATGTTCAGCAGTGGACGTCCTATGGCTGAAATGATGATGATGATGATGACAAAATCTATATAATTATCTACTAGCAGCAGCTGTCCTGGCAAACTTCGTGCCTTCTTTATTATTTTTTTCCGTAAATATTCCGATTTTTTAATAGTTATTCTTGCTATTCAGGGCGAATACAATTCTAACAATCCAAAGATCATAAAAATCAGTCCATCCTCTCATCTATACAGTGTGTAACGAAAAGGTGAAATAAAACTTTAAGGGGTTATTCTACGGCTAAATTACATCAACTTTTTCTATGGGACCAACATCAAAATCTCAAAAAAAAATTGACGTTTCCATACAAACTGATGCCAGCTGGCCGCGTTTTAGTATGGGAAAGTGTTTTTTTTTTTGCAATTTTGATGTTGGTCCCATAGAAAAAGTTGATGTAATTTTGCCGTAGAATAACCCCTTAAAGTTTTATTTCACCTTTTCGTACACCCTGTATATATAAAAATGAATCTCTATTTCCCTTGATCATCGCATCACGCGTGAACGGGCGAAACAATTTCACTAAGTCTTTTTTTGTTGTGTTAATTATTGTCAGGAGAAGGTTTAAGAAAGTTGCGCAGAAAACGCGAACGAAGTCGCGGGCTTCAGCTAGTGGCTATAAATGGTTTAACTAACCCGACTTTGTTTTATCAAAAGAGAAGATCTAGAAAACAATAACAAAATGGTGCACCGAAATCTCGTACATTTAAATCAATACACAGAAACCCGCAGTTATCCCTGAGAGAATAATTAGTCTATTTCAATCATTGTACACGTACCTTTAGGATGTTTTCCTCCGAAACTGTAAAGGTGATGTCACACTGGGTGCCATATTGATGATAATCGCAGACACACACTTAACGGAGTGTTTGGATCAGATTTGCAGATAGTACCGTCAACAGCTTGTCAGTCTACCACAAAACGACAATTTTTCTAAATTAATATTGACTAGCTGTTTCCCGCGACATCGTTCGCGTGGTCTATAGTTAATTCATAAAGGATTTTCTGCGCAACTCTCTTATTTTCGCATTTATAATATTAGTAGGAAGTAGGATAGCCGGTGACTTCGTCTGCGTTGAACTTACCCGGATAAAAAGTATCCTATGTGTTATTCCAGGCCATGGAATATCCAAGTTTCATCAAAATCCATCAAATAGTTTTTGCGTGAAAGAGTTACAAAGATCCATCCATACTCACAAACTTGCGCATTTATAATATTAGTAGGATATTTAGGTATCGGTATAATTTATTTTATACTTTATTGCACAGAACTAAAAATAAGTGGTACAAATTGCGGACTTAATGCCAAAAGCATTCTCTACCAGTCAACCATGGGGCTAGACAGAGATGGTACAGGCGGTGCAACAAAACAGTAATTAGTGTTAGAAAAAATGTAGCAACACAAACACAGACTAGATGAATACATACATACAAAAAATACATATATATCAAAACGGTATGCTTACATAACCTAATAGGTTGGCCTGCCCTTGTATTGTACTGTACAATAGACAGTCCTATTCCTTAAGATACAAATTGTATCATTACAGGTACCGCACTTTAATGCCTGATTATTCTCCTCATTCACTATGTTCTAATCTGAACTGTTGCAGTACAAGCGAATGCTGTCGGTGTAGCGTAAGCCTAACACGTTACGCGGGCAGGTAGTTACAGTGACTTATCGATATTCGCGCGCGTAGGAGCAGTGAAAAACTATCGATATTTTGTCTGTAATATGTCAGTGCCAATTTCGTAATAGTTTTTGTTCGAATATGTACTTTGTATTGCGTTAAGAATTTTGTGTTCAGATTTTTTGGGTATTTTTTTATAGAATTAAATACATAAATAAATACTAGACAAACTCACATCATTGCGCTGATCCTATGGTAAATAGCCAAAGCATTTGTATTATAGAAATCAGAAACAACGACGGTACCACAACACCCAGACCCGAGACAATATAGAAAAGTTAATTTTCTACATTCGAATACGGGAACTCAGAGATAGAACACCAAGTCCGGTATACTCGCGTCTCGGCTACGGAGGTCGTCAATTGACTATTATAATAATATTACCGTCGGGGTAGAGCATAGTTTATTTGGAGCACCTGAACTTTTTATACGTTTTCGATGTTGACCCCATAGTAAAACTATTCCTATTGATAAACGCATTCACCTCCTTAAATATTGAGACAGATTAATTATACAACCTGTTATCTAAGTATTCTGTTTTTATAAGATAGAACTATTGATAATTGATCTAAAAACAATTGCCTAGTTTATTTTGAAATATGTCGACATTGTATGAAGAAACATGTGCCAAAGAATGATTTGGAATGGTAACATTGACACGCTAGAACATCATCTTATATATAAAATTCTCGTGTCACAATGTTCGTTCCCGTACTCCTCCGAAACGGCTTGACCGATTCTCATGAAATTTTGTGAGCATATTGAGTAGGTCTGAGAATCGGCCAACATCTATTTTTCATACCCCTTAGTGATAAGGGTTGTCCACCCTTAACATTTTGCTTTAATTTTTAGACATTTTTTTAATTTCTTTATTTTTTTTATTATGTCGCATTAAAAATACATACAACCCTAAATTTTTACGCTTTTATCATCAACCCCTATTTTTTAATAGCCATTTTAGTATTTTAATCATTTTTCATCCCCGGTCGATAAATTATTTATATGGCAAAACAACGTTTGCCGGGTCAGCTAGTAATGCTATATAAATCAGTACGATGAATGTAATTCAATTGATAATAATAATAGTTTTATTTAAGCATTGAGTGCCCGTTTGTTAGGAACAATGTTATATAGAATGTCTTATGATGATGGATACACGCCATCGCTAGCTAAACATCAAGCTCGTTTTTCTACTCATCAATATAAAATGCTATGTAATTATTCAAATTTTATTAAGTATCTGAAATACCGAATGTACACAGCTGCATACATCTGTATACTCTATGACATTTAGAACGTGGGTATTTGAAAAAAAACATCGACTGTAAACATCTCTAAAGTTGGAGGCATTCTGAGACAAAGTCACAGATGTGAACTGCCATCGATCACGAAGGAAAGCCGTGGATCCAACACACGACATACATACCTCCTTACGTGGCCTACATAATATATATTGTGTATAGAGCATTGATTCGTTTTCCGTGTCACGAAGTCATCCGTGTATGTACTTAAACACCCTTGTGTAGCTCTAAAAGTAGTAATCGTAAAGTATAAATTAATAGAGCTAGTAGGAAATTTCATGTAGAATCTTTTGTCAGAAGTAATCATTATGGCCCAAACCACCACACAGTGAGGTAAGGCCTATGCCCTGCAGTGGGACGTGGATAGGCATACTTTACGCATAAGTTTGTTCACTTATTTTATTATTTTTCTCTATTATGTAGTAAAGAAAACATATACCTGCACATTTAGATAATACTACATGTATAACCTTTTAAGGGAATTATATCTTGCTACAGTTCTTGCAATTGATGAATTACCGTGAAGTATTTAAAATTTCCTATCGATTGGTCAAAGCCAGAAAATAAGATAATAACTACTATGAAGGTGATGCAATAAATACATTTTTATCGACGTAGTTTAAAAGCCTGTTTTCGTAAATATAAAATACCTACAGATATTTTAAAACTATGATTTCAAAGGTAAAACTTTAGACTTTTATTGTTAGGTAAGTCTTTAAATAATTTCTATATACATTAATCAAGGAGAAGAATGATGCTAATAAGTAAGAAAAAACGAGTTTTGGAGGGGGTACGGCCTTAATAGCACTCGAATATTCTGTTTACTAAATAACATTTCTCCCATCTACAAATTCAATTCTTAAATTAGAATAGGAAGGTAAATTACATTTCGCAACTCAACAACTCCTAAAAATGTAATTACTGAACTACAAAACTCAAACAAGGAAGGTTTCTAAAACATCTGTTTCTTTGTTCTACCACTGCCTAGTTCAAAAGCTAACCTAAATGAATATTTTATTACTGTTCTAGTGAGGGAGCAGGTTTATGTGTGTTTAAAGTTAACAATCCACGTAATGCTATGCTATAAACATGAGACATTTTGTCATGTCGTTGTTTCCGACATCCGTGTACTCCTTGTTTGGACTGACAGATAATGAACAAACTTGCATCTTTTAATTACTAGTATTGCTAAATAGTGGACGACTAAATACAGATTAATGAATGTAATTGAATTGCGAATGTAAAATACAAATATATAATAAATAAATAGTTATTGGACAACAAAAAAGTCTTAAAGTTTGATGTTGGTCGCTTAGTAAAAGTTATTGTACCTGATAAGTTCTATCTTTTCTAAATTGGCTCGAATCTGCTAGGAGACGCCACTGGCAAAATTAATTGTTGTCCATAGGCGTCCATTATTGTTCATGATGGTACTTCGTTCTGTTACTTCCTGCCGTGTGGGGACGGCCGTAAAGAATACACTTCCCCACCGCCAACAGGAGGCGTGTCATAAGAGTCGACTAATTCCTGTAGCACGAGACGGGCAGCAGCGCCTTCGTGCGAAATCTTATAAAAAAATACTGCGCTCGCCAACCCGCCTGCCAAGCGTGGCGAGTAATGGCAATCCCCCCCGATGATCAGTTATTGGGGGAGGCCTTTGTTCAGCAGTGGACCTACTATGGCTGAAATGATGATGATGATGATGGTACTTCGTAACACAAGACCGTGACAATTGTTATGTTTCCTAGCACATATTTATATTAAACTAGCTGTCCCGGCGAACTTCGTACAGCCTGTTGTTTTTTTTATAATTTACTGATGTTTTAAAAGTTATTCTGCTATTTGGAGTGAATACAAATCTAAAAAATCAAAGATCATTAAAATCGGTCCAGCCGTTCTTGACTTATAGATGGTGTAACTAGCCCGACTTTGTTTGATATAATAAAAATATAGATATAGATAGATTGTCTAATTATCTTTTTTTATATTGGACAACATCACATAATATATTTCTCTGATCCTTAAGGTAAGTAGCTGAAGCATTTTTTTTATAAAAATCAAAAACAACGATGGTACCACAACACCCAGACCCAGGACATCATAGAAAAGTTCATATTCCTACATTGACCCGACCGAGAATCCAAGCAGAAACCTCAGAGATGGCAATGCCAAGTCCGGCGTAGTCGCCTCTCGGCTACGCAGGTAAACTAAAAAATTATACCCTATTTCCAACACTCTACCACTAAATTCCGCAATTGTGGAGACAAAGCCATACGTACTAAAATTCCAAAGATTCTTGAAAGGAGGTCACGTACCTGCAGGCGCAGCGTAGGACGTCCATCCAGGTGGACAGACGATCTGGTAAAGGTTGCAGGAAGCCGCTGGCCGCAGGCCGCTTCCAACTGGCCAATCTGAAAGACATTGGGGTGGCCTATGTTCAGCAGTGGACGTCCTATGGCTGAAATGATAATGATGAATGATTTTATTTCTTTGCGTATTTTTTGACTGAGCTCGTAATTAGGAATTGTAAGACGTGACATCTCCATGTCAGATTACTATTTTTTATTATAAATTATGTAGAACACCCATTGTATACATGGTTACATTGCAAAGGGGTGCCAACTTTTTATGAGTTCAGAATCAGTTACTTAATCGAACTATGCAATGAACAAAAATCATTTTTTTTACATTTAATTATTCCTATCCGCTGTTAAAAATCGTACACGTGGATAATTTAACTCATTCATGAAAAAAATTCACCGTATGTGCACTGCGTAAGGTCTTTGTAGGCTCGCCATACCTACGCCTCTGATGAATGACCGCGAGGCTTTTATATTCTCTCTATTGACTTTATTTTCGTATATATTTTTTTCGTAGCATACGATTATTAAAAATAATAACGATTAAAATACTTCTTTATATTGTTCCCTAGATCTTATCTTTTCAATTTGGCACCCCTTTGCAAAGTAAGTAACCCTGTATATTATGATAAGTAATTAATAAATATATTCTCATTTGAGCTTCACGTTACCTACATATCATATTATTATTATTCTCATACACTCAATTAACATCTACATTTCATCCCGATCAATAATGTATGTTATGTCTTCCCTATGTGTAACGATGAGGTATGTACATTAAATTTAATACGTTCCTGAAAATTGATTAAGCTAGTTTGTAATACAAGACTAAACAATTTACATGAAGCGATTTGTAAAACACTATACATAGCAGTTTTGATAGTGATGACCATAGTTAAGCAACGTTACGTGAAGTGATGGGTGACCATTCCGATTTTATTCAGTGACATTTGCCACTATCATCTCAATGCTTCGGAAGGCACGGTTAGAATTCCTGGCTGATATCGTTTGATCGTTCGTGCCGTGTGGGGACGGCCGTAAAGGATACACTTCCGACCCGCCAACAGGAGGCGTGTCGTAACAGGCGACTAATTCCTGTAGCACGAGACGGGTAGCAGCGTCTTTTAGAAATACATTGTACACACACCCTCCATATATAACACATACACGTAACATACAGACAATACGGATACAGTTAGATTACCTCCATGATTCCGTCTAAGCTGGGTCTTGACTTGTTAGAAAACAAACCATATTGTTCCTTATAAGATGTCGCGTGGTCACGTAACAATAACATTTCTATTATATCTCGTTATAAAATAAAAATAAAACCATTTTTTTTAGACAGAGTCCATATAAGTGACATAAGAAGCATTAATTAATTCAATCCAATTCAATTTAATTCTAAATTCAAATCAATATAATATAACTAACTATCTACTACAATTCAGATTTAATTTATTTACAACATAACTATCCAATACAATTTAATCCGATTCAATTCAATACAATAATAAAATAACTATCCAATTTATCTATCCAATTCGATATCATTAATTTTACCATTCCACATAAATTAAACTATAAATTAAATCACACTAAATTTTAAAACTATAAACTAAATTAAATTAAATTCAATCTTAAATTATAAATTAAATCAATTCAATGCTTGTCTTGACAATCAATGTTATGGAAGCTGCAAATACTTTAAGTAATAGATTAAGTTGAAAAATAAACATTTTTTTTTATTTAAATTTTGGCGTGGAGAGTATTTGTAGAATTTCACAATGGACAGCCACCCTTACACTATTATTTACCGTAACGCGCACTTCAGTCGGAATGTTCGTTTGTTGTGTCCACTCGTTGTGCAAACATTTGGCCAAACGCAACTTTTGACATTATCGAAGAGTACACACGCTGCCCAAATAGTTGGGGAATGGACTTTGTTATCAGTGGACAGTGATTTTTAGAAAGAGCCGCGAAAAAAGGTTTCGGGAAAACGTGCTGGCTCTTTCTTTTTACAACACAAGCATATTTCACGTTATAATAATAACTATTATTGTAAATAGGCTTTTATAAGTATGTCCTAAATAAGTGTAGAACGCCGTCTTAACGAATTATTTTTGAATACAAAGGTATTTAAATTAGAAAAGCCAAATTCCGGGATCCGAACCCTGACTCCTGCATATTTTATTAGTGCGTAGGCGCTTTAGCAATATCCTAGTTTTCTAGGTCAAAAAAGATTATTCTTATTAGTCCGTCAATTAAATTATCAAAAAATATTGTACCCATATTTTGTCTTTTGTCAATCAAACAAAAAATGACGAAGATAAAGCGCATCAAAGTTTGGGAATGGGAATGGGAGCACGTGACGTCACGCCGTGCTAAAAAGTATCACAAGGTGTGACGTTATGCGTAACTATATCGGCCTATATCTTCATCAGTTTTTGTGTAATTGAGAAAAGAGAAAATACGTGTCCAATATTTTCTGTTAATCCAAATGAAGGACTAATTAGTTTTTTGTAGGAAACTAGCCCATTAAGCTACATAGCTTATTAATAGATACGTATTCAACAATATTTGCAAAGTACGAGTAACGTATGTAGTAGTAGATTAGTTTCTTAGGAAAAGTGGTTTGTTATCATGAGTATATTATATAAAGCCCTTGTCTGTTATACACTTCTTGTATAAACCTTTATTTTCAGGGTAAATGGTATATCCTTTGGCATATGGTAGTATACGTACTTTAATGAGGCAATATTTTTTTATTAACATACCTACTTCATTTTGAAGTAACTTATCCATAATACTAAAATGAGGCCAAAACAATTGTATCTTACGAATACGCCTTAAAGATTATTCTAAAATATTCACGCCACCGTTATCACAAAGTGATGTTTTAATCTGTTTCTCTTGTTTTTATTTGCGAAATAAAAAATATAAGGCCCTTTATCCGTATAAGGGCGCGTCCACACTGCGGAACGCGTATCAGTACACACATACCTAGACCCTTTCAAAACGTTCAATGAAGCAAAAAATTATATTCAGCAAACTTCAATAAAAATAAAAATAAATTAAACTCATTACTTAAGTCGGTAATAACCGATAGACAAGTGATTGATTGACATTAACTTCATTAACTTAACCAAGCATGTTATTCTCACATTAGCTAACATAATTATTATTTTGTACTACGATCGTATAAGTAGGTAATCTACATTTTCGAACTGCCACCAGCCAACCAGAACTTACGTTTTTAATTATAATTATAACTTTAGGTAAGTAATTTATATTTCATATATTTTTTTAAAGTTTTGTGTCATTTCTTACTTTTTTATTTTACCTTGTCTGGGCTATTTCCTCACTTAGCCTATTGATTGGGCCATTGTACGTGCTATCTCTTCCTTATTACTCCAACCAGCCCATCATCCCAGAAGGTCAGCACCCTTTTCAGATTCCTGCAGGCTTACAGGAGTGATCCTAGTGATTGGAGAATCTGTTGCCGTTGATCTGCCACGCTCTAACATTCATGCAAGATGCGTATCAGTACATGTAAGATGTATTACCGCAACATGCACTACCGTTAATTTTCCTTGTAAGACATAGACAAAATTATACAGGGTTTCCCGTAACTGAAGAATAACCTTGTAACCACATATTATATACATATGGTGAACTTTACATAGATACAAATGCTTGTGCTCATTTCACAACCATTTGCTCTTTGCGGTGTTCCAACCCGCTCGGCTTTGTAGCCCAGAGTGCGAACCACTACAACAAACAGTCGTCAATAATATCTAAGTATGTAAATATCTAAGGAAGTCCACCCACAAGGTGCACAGACGACTTGGTAAAGGTCGCAGGAAGACGCTGGATGCAGGCCGCTTCCAACTGGTCAATCTGGGAGTCAATGGGGGAGGCCTATGTTCAGCAATGGACGTCCTATGGCTAATAAGATGATGATGAATTATCTAAGTACGCTCTACAAAATAAGTACCTTGATAACACCTAGAGTATGTCGTCCCGGATAACGCCTATGGCTCCACCTGAGCATGGCACACGACCTTGACGGGCCTTCACCATGTGTACGCACCCTTACGCATATTAATGGCAACAAATCTTTTAAGAGACGCCCGGGATTTGTTCAACAAAGTAAAATGCTTTGTGATGCAAATAATAAGCGAAAAATCAAAGACAGTGAAGGTCTCGGATATTTTTGCTAATAAAAAAAGAAGGAAATATATTTCGTATGAAGCAGAGTGGCTGGGTCAAGTTCGGAAGTATTTTAATTTGCGGTCCTTCCTAATTTTATAAACTTATTAATTACCTTCTTACTAAAAAAAAGGTGGAAAGGGCTATGCTCGTTGTTTATTTGCGAGATCGAATCAAAAATGAGGAGATCCGTAAACGAACAAAAGTCGCTGATATAGCCCAACGGATTAGCAAGCTAAAGTGGCAGTGGGCGGGGCACATAGTACGCAGAACTGACGGCCGATGGGGCAGAAATGTTTTGGAATTGCGGCCACGTATCTGCTAGCCCAGCGTAGGACGTCAAGATGGACGCTGTGGACAGAAAACCTGGTAAAGGTTGCAGGAAACCGATAGAAGCTGGCTGCTTTCAACCGGCCCATCTGGAAATCACTAGAGCAGCCTATGATCAGAAATTATGATGATGATGATTACAAATTTTATAAAGGAAAAGTTCGTATGGTTGTCTGTGGGTTGTCAATTCATACCTCTTTAGTTTCATTCTGAAATTTACGCAGTCAAAGTCGCTGGCAAAAGCTAGTAAACTTATGAATATGATTACGACTCCGTAGGTCTTTTCTCATTTAACATAGACGACACGTGGAATCCATCATCATCATCATTTCAGCCATAGGACGTCTACTGCTGAACATAAGCCTCCCTCAGTTCCTGCAACCTTTATCAGGTCGTCTGACCACCTTGTTAAATCCAACTTTAGGCTGATTCTAGATTTAAGGAAGTTGCATTAGTATAAATATTGAGATCCTTTATACTGATTTTACAGATTTTTTGGGTAAGCAATTATTAATATCATCATCATTTGAGCCCTAGGACGTCCACTGCTGAATAGTGGCCTCCCCCAATGACTTATCATCGGAGGGGGATTGCCAATACTCGCCACGCTTGGCAGGCGGGTTGGCGAGCGCAGGAATTAGTCGCCTTTTACGACACGCCTCCTGTTGGCGGTGGGGAAGTGTATTCTATACTGCTGTCCCCACACGGCACGGCACGGGTAAACAATCACTTGGGTCAATAGTGAGTAAAAGCTACACTCCCGATCCAAATTAAAATTTAAATACAAAATGTATGCCTTTAAAGTTCTCGGATTACCTTTAGTACACAATCACTCACGAGTAGTATGTTTATAAAACTTTAGACTTATATTGACTCTTATTCCATGGGAATAAGAGTCTGATGAACTGTCAAAAGTGTTTGCATATAATAAGGGACTATACCACATCTATAATCCGAATCTTGTATTAATGAATTCCACTCGGGCCTCATCGGGTCTAAAATATTCAGTCAACGGTGGATTGTCAACTTTGCAATTAGGTGGGTCCACAAACAAAGAACAAAGAGAACAGCCACTTCATAGTTCAAAGATTAATAAAGTCAATGTTTTCTGCTGCTTCACTCTTTTTTATTTTCAATCTAGTGTTTGTTTGTTTTTTTTTTTATTATTTTGAAATCCTATTTATTTAACGACTTAATTAATTTATAATGCATGAAAATTAAGTTACATTATTTAATTTATTGAGTACCATTTTACAATTTTATTGAAATTGATTTTAGTACCCAGGGCCCCCGCAGAATACCAGTGGCAGCTATTTCTAGCTGCCATGACTAATGCTGAGCGCGGCACCTTTTTGGCGCATTGTAATTCAAGACATGTTATTTGCTTTTACGTTTGGTACCAAAATAAATAAAATATTTCTTATTCTTATTAAGAACTGCAGTTCAAGCTAAGTAGTTTCTCGAGTAAGTGTTAGTATTTTTCTGGAACTGCAGCTCATATGTTTTATTATCATTGTAATTATTATTACAAGCTTTAATGCACAGAATCAAACTATCATTTCATAAACGACTGACATGTACAAATAATGATATTGTTAAAACTATATATAAAAGTATTTACCTCTTGGACAAATGTAATTTTGCCACTCTTTAACGTTATAGAATAGGCTTATATAGACAATCAATAGGTACTATTTTTAGTAATTTAGTACTTCTAAATTCCTTGTTAATTTATCGTATAGGACATATCGTATCGTTAGGGACATGTTAATAATAATAATATTTAAATTTAAATTGATAGTTATGTCATGTAATGTAATGTTATTTTAATATGGGTTATTTGCCTGAAATAAATGTTATTTAATTTAATTTAATTTAATTATCATAATTAGCTTTTAGGGGTCTACTGCTGGACAATAGCCCCTAGAGGACGCCACTGCAAAAGGCACTGGACCGTTTAAATGCATCAGTTTCGACCAACATTGACTGACTAGGTCGTCTTCCACCGGGTGGGGAGCTACTCAAACCGCGTCTTCCAGTTTGCGGTCGCCACTTAAGAATATTTTTTCTCCAACGGTTTTCAGTTCTGAGAGTGATGTGGTCCATGCTACTAGCTTTGCAATACGCAGAGCTTCGGTTCGGATCTCCTCGTTATTGGTCTTATGACGCAAAGTCATGCCAAGCATTGCTTTCTCCTCCATATCCTCTTCTGGATATAGGTAAAATTGTATCGACAACCGTTCATTCGTTCATTCTTTGATACAACAAATACAAAACCACTTTCGCATTTAAGATATTAGATAAGTATATCTCTTTTTGGTTAGTATTTCTAAGCTCCTCTTTACAAACTCTTTAGATTGTTCTTTCTGCTTGGAGAAGCTTACGAAGTACCAGACCAATTGTTTTTCCACAGGCGTCTTTCAGCACACCCAGACTCAAACCATTTTAAATTCGTTCGTTTTCTGCAAGGACCCGAACTGGGAATTGCACTTGGAACCCTTTGCGATTACGACCATATAAACAGGCGTTATATTAAGTAATGTCCTGGCTGCATTCCCTGTGATACTCCGCAGCCTTGCCACTTTATAAGTCGCCTCGTAGCCCTGTATATACTTAACCATAGAATACGTAAATCAATATTTAAAGTTTCTGCCTACTTTATAATTTAAATAAGAACATAGGTATTCAAAGAAATAGCAGCAGTTTGATATAACATAGTTATGTTTTGTTTTCTATTAACTGTGATTTCACTTTTACATTATTGTTTGGGATTCTATTCTTATTGCGACAATTTCATTTTGTTCCGTTTTTTAGTAAAAGCATAATATGAAAAAGTACATTATTAGCTGCTGCTGATCAACTATTTTTACAATGGGACCAATTTGAAAAATCGCAAAAACATTCCATACATAAATTTTATTTAATCATCTAGGTATTTACTAAATTAAATGAAATTCTATTTAGTTTGTCTGTCGGTCAGTAAAATGACAAAGATAAAGCGCGTCAAAGTTCGGGAGTGGGGCCTGACGTTACTTGTATGTAATAATTGTACCAAGGCTTGACGTCATGCGACATTTCAAATCGGTTTGTCTTTGTACTATTTTGACTATGTGAAATTTGAAAAAAAAAAAAGTGTCCAATACTTTTTGATAAACTACCTGATAGACGAAGAAAAAGTAGTTAGTCGTCATCTATATTGACATGATATTGACAATCAGCAATTTTTTTTTTCTTTTTCCAACAAAAAGGAATCAACATCCTAGTGTAAGTAGTATTACTTGTTCAGTGTCCTTGTGTTACGAGGTACCAGACAATGTATTCTGCCAGAGGTGTCTCCCAGTACACCCAGACTCGAGAAGAGAAAACGTTGTTTTCTGGATTGACCCGAACCGGTCATCACTAATCCGCACTGAGCCCGCACGACTTGGTTTGGCCGTAACTGTAACCATTTCATACGAGTAACTGAGAGAGTCCTACAGTGGGACATCTAATAAACAAAAGACGCTTTTTTGGTTGATATATATGCCTATATGTTGATATACATGCGGTATAACACATAATGAAAGTCATAAGTCGATAACGCATTTAGTGACAAGACAGTAAGATAAACGCTGCTAATGTCAACCACTAAGGTCCACTTGCACATCTCGGGATTAGCGGATTTAATCCCGAACTGTCCACTAACACGGTATGAAACATCATTCCATAGCTGTCAGGTTGTATGGCATTGAGAGAAACAGATAGATGTCTTAATCCCGTACTAAACCTAATTCGGTGGTGCGTGCGCAAGTGGACCTAAATAGATAACTGTAATAAAAAAATTACAAAGTGAGTGTTTCAAAATTTTGAGCTTGATTTTTTTAATTTATTTTTTTATCTTTATTTAATGAGCTTGTTCACTGTGTGAACATGTCGCTCAATTACGTTTTCTTAGAATATACAACATTTTATCGTTATCTTAATCAGTTCCTATGATCGACACAATTTTTAACGATTTTATACAAATAAAAGGCTTTTTCTGATCTAGGAGAGGCCAAAACTAAATTACAGACACCGGTATCCTTCATTATGTTTCCAAAATAAAGTTGTCTTAATGATTCGTTTCTGGCACACTCCACCATAACATGATATGCATCTTCAGGTAAAGCGCACTGGGCACAGTTGGGAGATGTCACCTTTTTCATCATAAATGCAAACTTGTTTAGTGGAATGTGTCCAGAACGAAGTCTTAGCATCATAACTACGTAGTTTCTACTGAGAGAACAGTCAATCCACGGCGAATCCAAGGGATGTGGCTGGATAGTCTAATACCATATACCCCTCTCTACCGACCTCTTATCAAAATGTTCTTGCCACAACTCATAGCATCTTGATTTATTAGTAGGTATGTGCTCAGTGTGATAAGGAGCGCAGAGAAGGATATACCATCCAAACAAGCTTGTTTAGCAAGGGTGTCGACGTATTGTATTTTGTAATTTGGTAAGTGCTATTGTATGTAAGATAGTAATCTAACGAGCCATTGTAGTAATAGGCCATTAATCTTTGTTCAAGATTTTTATTTATTATTTTTGGGTGACGTTTAGCTGTAGGCAAAAAGCTGATAAACTCAGTGTTTAGTCTTTGAGTAAGAGGCTCAAGAAAATCAAAGATAATTCTGTTTTGATGGCGGAAGTAATTATTTAATACGCCAACTTGAGTCCTTAATATCAATCAGGCGGGATTACACGATCGAATTACAGCCTTAAACACATGTACCTGCTTGCCGAACCAACGTTTAATTTAACTAAGGCGCTATTCACATGGAGCTTTTAGTATCCTCATTTAGTATACTTCATTTCAGCCTTAAGATGTCCACTGCTGAACATAGGCCTCTCCAGTGACTTCCAGATTGGCCGGTTGGAAGCGGCCCGCAGCCAGCGGCTTCCTGCAACCTTTACCAGGTCATTCAACTTCAATTTGAATAATTCAAATTCAAATCTTTATTTGCTTACTAAGTGATGTACATTGGTGGTAGGTACATATGCAACAGGACCTAAAAACTTAGTTACTTATAAGGTATCGCAAATGAAGAGAGCAGCAGATAATAAAATTAGAGTATATTGAATAGGTAACAAATAACAATAATTAGAACTAAGTTAACAATTTTGAACAATTAATATGTCGCGTAAGTCCCAAAAATTTTCAGAGCCGATTAAGTATTATGGTTTGATGGGTATATATTTATAAGGTACCTAAACGTTTTAGGTGAACCTTTCCAGAACCTTTCTGCCCCATCCGTCAGTTCTACATGTATGTGCTATGTGCCCCACCTACTGCCACTTCAGCTTGCTTACTCGTATCCTTTGGGTTATTTCATCAACTTTTGTTCGTTTACGAATCTCCTCATTCCTGCTTCGATCTCGCAAAGAAGAACCGAGCATAGCCCTGTCCATAGCACGCTGTGCAACCTTAAGCTTTCTTATGAGGCCCATGGTGAGAGGCCACGTTTCAGTTCCATATGTCATCACTGGTAACACACACTGGTTGTAGACTTTCGTCTTTAGGCACTGAGGTATTTTGGACGAGCAGACGTTACGTAGTTTTCCGAACGCTGCCCAGCCGAGTTGGATTCGACGATTGACCTCCTTCTCAAAATTTGACCTACCCAGCTAGATCACTTGTCCCAGGTAGACATTTTACTAACAATTTCGAGATACAACAGCAACAAGGGCATTGGACATTATTTATTTAGTATACTTATTTTTTCAATTTTCCAATGACTTTGACGCAATGACTGCGCAGACGTCGCAATCCTAGTAGCGAATTTCGGCAATTGCAACTGTTTTTGGTTACTGCAACTGGTGATTTGAATTGCCCAAAATTGCTAGTTTGGGCAATTTAAATCCCGAACGCAAAGCAAACGGAAATCTGAAAAAATTTCAACCGGCAACGTGTAACGGCTACCTCTTCTCTTTCTTTCTCCTGGCTTTTGTCCCAATTCATTCGGTATCCATCACATTGTACGGTTGTGGATTGTCTCCTCGCTCGCGTTTATAGATTGTAACGTCTTCTTCTGGTCGTTCCCTCAATGCTGAGGATCGTGACTGTATGTCAATTTTCTCCACTCGGTCCGGTTCTGCGCCATATGTACCGCTCCCCGTATCTACGTAACGTCTACCCACTGCCTATTATCAACTTAAAGAGTTTGAAAGTTGATATAAAATATGCAACAACCGTATATTATATCATGATTGCTGGTATCAACCACTGTCACCGGTAACTGCTTAAAAAAGTTGACATTTGCGTCATGTAGTTGCTCCGTGTGCTATTTAAAACAAAGATCAAATTGGAAAAGATTGGCACGGTACCATAAGACGAGGTCAGACCAGTGAAAAGGAGGCCTTACCTAGCAGTGGGTAAGTATTAATATTAAATAAAGTGTAAATAAAGTCATTTATACGTGATCTGTTGTGGTCACAGAACAGTTGATTTCATGCAATGAATATATTAATATTATTAGACCTTCGAATTTAATGGACTAGCTAAACGGGATGTTATTATAGAGATTTTTGATTTTTCTCAGCAAAGTTTAATTTTACCCGCATTACCATTAGCCACGAAGAAATAAGGCTGAACCTTGAAGTTAAACGTTTTAGATACTTAACTATAACGCCTTCAAAGATATTAATTTATATAACGAGTTTGAAATAAAACATTTTCTTCAGTGTAGATAAACGCAGCAACTCAAAACATTTGTTTTCGTAGTCGAGATACTGCAGTAGCGCCATATGTTTACTACTGTTGAGTTAATTAATCCTTTAATGCAAACAGCTTGGCTGTGTGCGGGTATGATAGACAGGAAAGATATATAGCATGGCCACAGTAACTAAGTAATTAGGTAAGCGGGCCATAGACTTCATTGTCACTCATAAGATTGAAGTCAAACGCCAACTCAGTTGCATATAAAAAATCCTGTCATGATTTGATGTTTTTTTTTATAAAATTGGCTTTTATATTTGACACTGAACAAATCCTAAATCTAAAATTATATTTTGTTGACAACACTAACTGGTTGGTCGGGAAAAGGAGGTAACGTAATTAAGTTAAAGTAGGGGAAACAGCGTGGTAGTATCGAAAGAGATCGCTAATACTCGGCCAGTTGCTCGTGAGTGTTCGAAGTAAGCGGATGCCAAGCAGTAAGGTACTGGTGCCAGTCGAAGTAGTGTAATTACTACTTATAATGTCTATGTACATTATTTAATAAGAGACGAAATTTGTAAAGTTTTAACTTCAGTAGAATAAATCTAAGTATCGAAGTCAACAGTGGTGTCATTTCTTCACAATCCTAAACGTCCTCTCTTCCCAAAATCGCGTCAGTATAAGAGTAATCATTGTTCATGACTTATAACTCATATGCAACAATCAAAAAGTAGAATTACGGCTTAAACAGTCTGTTTGTAAGTACTTAAGCGTATTCATCTTATTTATAAGTATGTTAAGGTTAGTTAGTTAGTTAGTTTAGCTGGGCTTTCTCCGCACTTAGCCTCATGATTGGGCCATTGTGCGTGCTACTTAGTCTTTCCTACTCCAACCATCCTAGGTCGTCCCAGAAGGTCAGCAGCCTTTTCAGACTGCTGCAGGCTTCCGGGAGGGATCCTGGTGATTGAAGAATCCGTGCCCGTTGATCTGCCACGCTTCTGCACTCCAATAGTACATGCTGTGGCGTTTCTTCTGCCTCCATGCATCCTCTGCATGTCGGGCTGTCTGTCACACCTATGTTAAACAGGTGTTTGTTGAGGGGACAATGGCCGGTTATAACACCTATAACCTTGCGAATCTTGTCCCTTGCTAATCTTATGAGGTTGCGGGCAAGCTTATTTGATACCGCCGGAACTGCATTTTTCATTTGCCTGCATCCCTCGCTGTTTCTCCATTCTGTTAGATGTGTTTCTTAGGTTCTTTCGCGCAACCATGATTTTATTTGGGCCTGGGGTATGGGCAGTAGTGGTTCCGGTCCGTACACTACTGCCTTCGATCCTCTTTTAGCCAGTTCGTCTGCTGCGTCATTTCCCAGTGAGTTACTGTGTCCTTTGATCCATTGCAGGGTTACTCTGTTCGTGTTTGCAATAGATTGGAGTGCGTTGTGGCATTCCAGTATAAGGACAGAGGTTATGATATTGTTTTGTAAGGCTTGAAGGACGGATGCACTGTCTGAGACAATTTTTATGTTATGCTCTCGGACGTCTCTGGCTGCAACTGCCTGTGCCGCTTTGGTGATGCCAATACATTCTGCTTGGAAGATTGTGTTCAGTTTATCTAGGGTAGTTGATATTTTTATGTTTAAGTCATTCGAGAAGACACCGGCTCCAGTGCCATGTGCAGTTTTGGAGCCGTCTGTGTATATCCTAACTTCGTCAAGTATGTTAAGGTATAGGCCCTTATAGTTTCTCAACTACTTGGTTTTTATTTGATGCGAATAAATTCAATTATTTATAATAGTTTTCACGTCCAAATTGCATGCCGTGGCAACCATTAATTAGGAATTATGACTTCGAAGTCTGTAAAGTCTCTCTAACTTGTATTCGTCTTACTTACTTTAATTGATTTGCCTTATGAAATGCCATAATAAATAAAATAAAGCTAACTTAAGTTTATAGACATCCAATATACTGTCCCAATACCAATCTTGCAATATCCAACAGAAATTGCAATTAACATCCTTTGTTTTATGATCACCATCTTATTCAAAGAGATGAAAGGCAATACATATGTACAGTCTTCCCTAAAGAAGTCTACTCAATTTTGAACCTTAGTACCTTAAGTTAAAGTGTAATAGTTAGGGTGTAGACCTCTCTCCGAGGGTAACATACGTAATTCATCGCACAGCCTATGTATCCGGTTTTTGTTTTATTACAGACCCTCTCGACCTTTTCAGGGATCAGTCATCTATCGCACCATCAAATCTAGGGGTTGAAACTATAGGCCTTTTTGATTGCGTGCCAGGGTTAGCAGGTGGGGGGAATGGGAAAGTTTTTAGTCTTAGTTTTACCCTTGAAGAGAATCATGATAAAATATAATAACTGTTTAACCCTGACCTGACTTGTGTACTCATGTACGAGTAGATGCATCTTTATCTAAATCATATTTTTACTGCTTTAGATATATTATTCTGTGCATGTATTTTTTTTGCAACTAAGGTAAGAATACTTAAGAACCTTAAGAATTCTTATGCCTCTTTTTAGAACAAAGAATTATTATTATAATTATGTAGGTAAAGTAATGTATTATCATAATATAACATGGTTAACATGGCCACACCAATTAAAATAGATTAATAAACTTATTTATTATATAACTTATAACAAAATTTATTTATTTTGTAAAAAGTATTGTAGAAGGAACTACTTAAGTTAACTGATTCAAACCCCTTCGCTAGCGAATCGAAAACATTTTTATCCCTTTACTAGAATTGGTCGAATTACCAGTCACTATATATAAGTACTAGCTTTTACCTGCGACTTCGTCTTCATACACTTTAAAATTAAACCAAAGATAAATAATACCACGGGCACATTAAAAAGAGCACACATAGATATTTTGATCTGGTTACAAACAAAATGTTTCTCCTTCTCATTTTATAAATAAGTAATTAAGTATAAGTCAACTCTAATATAAATTGTTTGGTTACAAAACTTAATTTTACACACCATCTTATTAGCATAGTTTAAGCGATGTTGTGTATACTTTTGGATGGATGACAGTCCAGTACAGATTCTTTCTTTATTTTTTTCAATGTTCAATCATATAAAGACTGTATCCTGTTAGTGTACCCATTGTAAATAAATAAATATTATATGTGCTAAAGGAACTTAATCAAAATCTATATCGACGACCGTCTGGTATAGTGGTTTGCACTCCAGACTACAAATCCAGCGGTTGCGGGTTCAAACCCTCAAGGGGCAAAATTAAATGTTTGTGTGATAAGCTCGAGCATTTGTACCTAAGTTATGGATGTCTATAAAAGTATTTAAGTATGTTTATTCGTTACATAATCACCATGGTACAAGCTTTACTTAGTATGGGCAGGCCTACGACACTCCGCGTTTCGGTCGAGATAAATACCTACGCGACGCGCACCTTCGAAGAGGCTAAAACCAGTCGAGTGTCACGCGCGCGCACTGTTACACGTTCTTAATATTAAAATTATTTTTTTGTACGCGTTACACTTCCGACTTTATTCAGAGTTTATTCACTGTGAATAAGAAAATTAAAAGAAATCGAAAATATTGCGCAGCATTTGGGTTATATATTTTGCCATCGGGTCACTCGGTAGCATTAGTAGCAGCGTCGCGACCGCTCCATTGTGATTGAAAATACTAACGTCTCGATTTCCAGTAGACCTACCACAATATTATAATAAGTCCATAAACCACTTCTATAATATTTTAAGTCCTCATTAGGTAGGTACTTACTACGTTACGACATTTTTATACAGGGCTCTTTAATACTAATATTACGATCAGGGTGTTTTCATAAATTAATTGTATCGATATACCGAAATGGAAAGTAATATTTTCATTGAAATGATTACTAATTATCTACACGCTATTTCATGCGTAGGTAGGTATCGACTAAATTCACAAACACAAGTCGCAGCCCTTGCGAGAGAGCGGTAGCTGACAGGACAAAGTAAAAAGAGCTCTCACTTATGGCGTTTTGATGGATTATCGCTTGCAGTAACGCTTTGTAGGCTATTATAAAATGAGAGTACTTTGCCCGGTGCACGCTAATTTGCTCTTTGTTGCCGCACATTGAGAGTAGATAATCTATTTTAGGAAATGTCTTCAAGTGTCGTTTCTGCCTATATTATTTAGTCTGTGGTATGGTGCTAGATACATTTATTGTTTTTCAGCCGATAAAACGTTATTAAGCAACAAACATACCGTAATACACTTGTTCACATTTATAAATTAGTAAGAGAATCTCAAAACATATTTTAAATATCATACAGACTACCTGAGTTATTTTAATGCACAATACTTTCATGTGTTGTCATGTTGATCAAATGTTTGCCCTGACAAAACATTTTATGCAAAATACAATCGCCTGATTTTGAATAGCAGGAATATTTTGTCAGGCGCTCCGTATTTCAATATGAATTGCAAAAGCACATAAATAAATCATGTTTTATTATACGCTGATAAACAAATATTTGGAAATAACAGCATTATAACAGACTGATTTAATAGTAACTACCTTCATAGAAGATTTATAGATATTAAGAGCGAAGAAATTTGTCTTTGCTGTTCGTAAATAACAACTTGTTTTATAAAACAACTTCATAATTTCGTGTCATAGTAAGCTTCAACTAAAATCGGGAAAAAATATTTACTTGTAAATTTACTCATAATAGGCCCTTACTTGCATTGACGACCGTCTGGTGTAGTGGTTTGCGTTCAAGACTAAAAAGCCAGCGGTTGCGGGTTCGAATCCCGCAAAGGGTAAATGTTTGTGTGATGAGCACGAGCATTTGCACCTAAGTCATAGATGTTTATAAGAGTATTTAAGTATGTTTATCCGTTATCTAGTCGCCATAGTACAAGCTTTGCTTAGTTTGGGGCCAGATAATTGGTGTGATTCTGAAAACTGTTTAATTCATTATTGTTAAATGGATTGTAAAAATACTACGATTTTTTCATTATTTGCGTAGCTCAGGTGATTTTTATCTAATCTTCGTTTTTTTTTTTTCAGGTACGTAACTCGTAGCAGGAAGAGTATTATTTTAAAAACAGCTGTGACTGCAAACATATTTTTGTATGTAAGTAATTAATTTAGTAATAATGAAAATATTTTAAAAGTTTAACTTGGTCCCGGCTAGTATCGCTTGATACTAGTCGTGAAGCCTAGCAGGCTTGATCACAGCTCTCAGTAAGGTTTCGCCGATGGTCTTACAACACGTCACCAGTGCCGTGTAGTTCAGTATGATGGGCTAAAACACTTCTTATTTGAGGTAAGGCCAGTGCCTTTCAGTGGGATGTATATATGGTGGCTTTTTAATAAGTCCACAAATTTTAAAAGAACGTTTGTACTCATGAATGTAAACAATGTTTAGTATAGGACCAATAGTAAAACGTAGAAAAACATATCAGCTGTTCCATATTTTTGTTCGTTTCGTAGTAAAATTAGTTTATATTTATGAGTAGAGGGTCAAATTCAACAAGTCCATTTTTTTTGTCATTCCGGTGAACTTTTTTATTTATAACTTTTTTTTAAATAAAACCATATAGTTTTGTTATTTATAATATTGTTATGATTAATCTTTACACGACATCAAATTGAGTTCATATACTTAGGAGATATAGTACTTTAAAATTTTGGTGTCACCGAAATTAAAGAATAGTTCACCGAAATGAAACTTCTCATCACCGAAATGAAAAACGCGAGTCACCGCAATGAAATTACTTATGCAGTCGCCGAAAAAAACTAAACTGTTACCACGCAATGCACCTAAAATGCTGCTATCCTAGTTCCATAATTACTTACCTACGTTTTGAAGAGTGCTATCACACAGTACAGGTTATCCTTTTCTGACTATACTATAATAGTATTGAAAGTATTAATTAAAATGTACCATACATATTAACTAATTTAAACTTAAATTCATTTAGGAACGTGTGAGAATAAAACAACAAAAATAACAAATATATTGTAATAATCAACCATAAAAATATACAGGTTGCACCCTTTCCATATTCAAAGGGTCCAAACTCTACAGCCTGCTGACTATCCGCGCAGGATTGCATTCTGCAGAATCATGTTAAATAAAAAAAGGGAGGACCCGCAATTTTTCAATAAAATGTTGTGAAAGGATGAATCCTCATACAGGAAAGATGGATATCTCAACATCCACAATCTACATAGCTAGCAAGTAGAAAACCCACGTTTGATGAGGGAAGATCGGTCCCAAGTTCAATTTAAAGTTAACTTGTGGACTGGGATTATTGGCGGACAGGTGATCGGGCTATATGAACATCCAGCTATACTGAATAGTGAAATTTACCTTAATTTTTTACAAAATGATTTACCCGGCATGCTAGGAGATATCAGTTTAGAAGTGAGGCGGAGAATGTGGCTTAAAAATGATAGGTGCCCAGCTCACTACGCAATAGTAGTAAGAAATTATTTGAATCAACACTACCCACAGAGGTGGATAGGCCGGCTCGGCCCTATTTCTGCTTCTTTACGTGTAGGGGAGATACCCTAGAATTTTTGTTTTCAAGATATTATTGTACCATTCTGTCGGCGTGTTTAATGTTTATACTCGTGCAAAATTACAGCTTCCTAGTACAAACAGTATCTGTGCTAGGCCGTGGACTGACAGACGGACATGGCGAAACTATAAGGGTTCCTTTCGTACCATTTTGGTACGGAACCTAAAAAAGCACGTGTTCAATATTTTTGAATTACGTTTAAAGTGGACTAATTATCATAATTTAGTCAAATAGCCAATTGCCCACGCGAGCAACAACTAGAGGTTATTCTTTTAACTAGTAGCTACATTTTAGTCCCCAAAACAAATATATTCCTTGTGCAACTAAAATGTAATAAAATAAATTATGGTCTGTTTTTCACCGAAGTGAAATAATTTGTCACCGGAATGAAAAAAAAAAACACCGAGATGAAGATAAAAATCATCGAAATGAACAACTTCTCACCGAAATGAAAAAAAATCACCGAAATGATATTTTTTCTCATTTCGGTGGTCAATTTAGGTCACCGAATTCACCGGAATGAGATCACCGTCATGAAAAACAGCCAACAGAAGTTAACACTACAAGCACAGTATTTATGATAGAAATAAATTGATACTACCTAATTGATCGGGCGACATTAAGTAAAAGTACATATATTTAATAGACATACCGGATCATTGGATCACAACTTTTATCCACTCACGTGAATGAAAGAAAAAGCGGTCCCAAGTCACCGGAATCCACTACTTACGTTTTTGGTAGGAACACCAGACAAGCAACACGCGTCTTCTCACATCAAGCGCAATCAAGGGATGGTGCGCAAGTTTACTGCGCAGTAGCGAGAAGCTAGTGTTGTTGGATGCCTAGATATTCGCGAACAACGAAAATTCACCGCGGTGAAAAATCTAATTTGGACACGTGAATTTGTACTTACCATTCATTAAATACAACAGATTTTGTAATTAAGTTTCCGCAATAAAGTACTGCCACTATTTAGGATTTAAATAAAAAAAAGGAAATCCCTAAAAAAACAACTGTTTTTATTATATGATTAAAAGTATACTGAAAAACAAATTGTGCCGCTTCACCGGTATGAAAAACTTAGGTGTTTATATATTTTTTTTCCTTATTAGCGACAATCATAATGGAAAAATATTTGTAGTCTGCTGTAGGAGACAACACTTTTCATCTAAAAAAAAATATTACAAGTTAAAAGTGCCATCCTGCACTAGCAGTTTCAGCCATGCCGTTTACGATTTGGTGCTGGGAAAATCACCCTAGAAGACTATATTAAAATTTGTGTATTCATTAAAAAATCACAAAATTGAAACTTAAAACCGCGCGCGAACCACGAATTTTCTTTGCGCGCCCCAGTTTTATGACCGAGCTGCGAACAACAGCACGGGGTTGTCACTTGAGAAGTTTTTGTAGCTAGTTGATTTATTAGTTTTAAGATTAAATTAAGTAGATTAAGCATTACAAACGTTGATTCTGTAAACATATAAATTCCATCTGAATGTCGTGTGTTCGATTCCTACGGGTGTAGGTATTCCTTTGTAAACATTATCCTATCCTATTCTTAATATTGTTTCTGGGCCAATATAACTAATTAAGGATTTTTATTTTAACTATTACTACTTATTATGGACATGGAATTAAAGAAGAATAAATATTTCAATATGGTGTGAAATTTAACAAAATGTTAGCTCTGATTCACTATTCATTTTATTCAGACAACCGGTAAACCAACAAAATATTTTATATGCATTATTATATTGACGTTTAGGCTAAGTAGAAGACATTGCGGGTCAATTTGCAAAAGTAAAAAAAAATATTATCAAGTATGCGCTCGCGCGACGTGACCGCGACTGTCGTGCGAGTCGAGCGACAGCCCACTGGTATACGCCGCTTCGCGCGGCGCGCTGCCCGAATATACCTAAACTGCGAAGTGACACCCCCCTTGTATTATATCTCATTAGAATACACCAACAAAATGTGTAATGTATTGTGGAGAGTACCTCACCTAGTGCCCGCTTGGGTGCGCAACCAACGGAAACGTTGAAACCAAAAACGCACCGTTTGTTCGTTAGCGGTGCCTGGTCCGTACACGTCATTAATTCTTGGACTCATTTCTGCAGCACTGGTGCCACGGTGAAACACGTATTCGTAAATACCGCGAATTTTCAATTTGTTGTTATAGCAATGTTGAAGCTCAAACAAATGATGTGAACACATATGAAAAACGAATTTTAAAACAATATTTTTCTGGTTTTATTTCCAAATGAATTTGAATTTGGAATTCCTTATCGAACGCAAGATATTTGATGTTAAAGTTGCCAGTATTGAGTATCGGCAATTTCATATGTATTTATCTAAGTATTCTATTCTAATGCTAAGACCGTTCACACAATAGGGTGTGACGAAAACTTGAGAAACACCACCATTATTGTTGCTTGCCGACGCCTTATTGACATTGACATTGTTGATGGCGGCTACTGGTTGCCCCGCTATGGTGTCTTAGGAGATATGTCCCTTAGATGCATTGTCATAATTCGGTGCTAAGAAGTGAAGGCACTAATCTTACACCCCCATTTTGCCGAGGTGAAGAACCGCAGGCATCAATGATACTTTATTGAAATAAACTTGCAACTCAAAGACCAATGAAAGAACAATAAAAGCGTATCGAATAAACAGTACACAGCTAACAAACGATATTACTTTTACATCGAGTTTGGAACTTTTGTTGTTTTTGAAAATTGCAAATAAACAGATGTCTTTAGGAAAATTTAAAACAATAAACTTAGTTGCCCGATCTCATTCATTGCATACTAGCTTGAGCTCGTGACTTCGTCTTGTAGACTTCAGAATGAAGCCTAAGAGAAATGAATAAACCACGGGAACAACTCGTTTTTACCTTCTCAGGTACGGAAACCTAAAAATATGAAACTTTACCCCGGAATATAATCAACATTTATGAGTTTTAAAAAAAAACAACAATCCTGTATGATCGTAAAGAAACATTAATTTTTAAATCGTGTTTTTTTAATTTATAAACTACGATTTGATAAATAAGTCGCTCTTTAGTTGGCTACGTACCTACTGAAAAACACGGTTAATACCACAGAATACCTAATATTATACGGAATGCGCGTCCGCTGCACGCTGGTGGCTCGAAAGCTTGAGGAAGTGATGATGACGTCACGATAACGTAGCTTTGCGAAGGCTACGCTGATGTTCATGCTCGGGGTCACCAGTTTGGGGGTGAGAGGAACAGGGCGTTGTGTTCCTCATCCACCATTGAATAGGGAGGATCCTCCGACCAGACGGGTGTTGTGTCTGGTGGACTACTGCCCGACGGTTGTTTGTCGGGTTCTTGTTTATATGGTTCAATCGCTCCGATAACTTTAATATCGCGATGTAGGATACGTCAGTTTTAGTTCGTATGTGGCGAGATAGATGTCGCTACAGTACTACCGTATTAATACTTCCCCTGTAACTAAAAAGTCGCACGCTAAAAATAAAATTACCAGTTTCTAAGGTCGCGCACTAATTATGCCTTTGTGAAACTACTTTTTATCGCAAAGTTTCTCAGAAACTGTAAAGCCATGGCTCGGTAATCGATTCCAGTTAAAAATCATTTCGATTGTCACGTAAAACTAACATTGAAACGATGTTATCTCGATTAGAAAATCGATCATTCGTAGTGTTCCACTTCAGTTAATGCTACCTTTACCACAGCTAGGAGAATTGAGCCAGCTCACTTAGAAACTTATAATTTTATATCAACGTATATTTTTTTATGTTATCCCATGTGTATTGGACTATTAAAAAAAAACAAATGAGTCCTAAATTGATGTTTTTACTAGAAATCATTAAAGAGTTTCACTATTCACATCTTAACACCATCATAAATTCCATCATAAATTATTGTAACATCATCTGTATGTCACGTCCTGTACATAGATAAAAATCGATACGACGCTTTGTTAGAAGTTGGTAAATAACAGATTTGATTACTAAATTAGGGGTAGCTAGTTACAAGCGAAGTTTGTAAAGGTTTGTTAGAAATATGGGGCAACAATAAAAAACATTGCTTGAGTAACCTACATTTTAGTAAATGTAGGACACATTAGATATAATGAATCCGACCCATAGAATTGTTACTTTGTTTTACATTCGTAAGGATGCCAGAAACTGTTATAACACTGAAGTTCTTACGATACCATTACCATTTTTATATTTACTTTTATAATTACAACCCACCACCTTTGGGAGAAAATATTGACTACGATAGTACTTTAAGCAGTTGTAACTAAGGTTTCATCCCATTGCCTCTTGAAATGTTTTTTCCTTAGTCAAGTTAAATTAAAATTGCCAACTGGCAACGTTGGTTAAAATAATTGCTTACTATCAAACAGCCTCATACATTGGCAGGTGTATTTAAAAACGAAACATGAAAAAAGAGTTATTTATGAATTACTAACTGGCAACGTTAGTTAAAATAATTGCCAATGACAAAAACGGATAAAAAGAACATTGCTACGAATCTGCCGCTGGTATTTAACACACCTTGCAAAAGAGATAAATTAAAATGACATACTCGCAAAGTCGTCAATAAAATGTTACTCCCTAACAGCCTAAGGTACCGTTTTTAACATGGCCTGGTTCTTTAACTTTTTCTATGTTGTTACTATTTAAAGGTCCACGTGTGGGGCTGATGAATGAGTTTAAAGGGAAATAAGGAAGGTAGAACATATCTTCAGTTAATTAAAACGACGTGGCAAGTAAAGTAAGTCCCTTTTTGTGGTAGAGGGCTAAAAGCGAAGGGTTGTTATTGACATCCCGATGTTTGGGATTTAGTGAAGTAGTTTAGGACTGTAATATAGTTTTAAAACAAAGAGAGCCTATACTATGGCAACTAGAAAACGGATTTTAGAAATTATGTTAGATTAGTAAGATCAGCCCCTTCTAGCATGTTTACCAACACACGATATGATATGATATGATATAATATAGCGATATATCGACACCAACTTTAAAAAGATGATAGATATAGCGGCCATTTTGAATCGCCGTCACAATTTTTATCGAAATAGCGATTTTAATATGTGACGGCGATTCAACATGGCGGCTATATCTATCATATTTTTACAGTTGGTGTACATATTTCGCTATATCATATCATATCATATCGTGTTTTAGTGCTCATGCTAGGCAGGCTGAGTTAACTGTGCCTAAGATACATTAACCTGATTTACTCTCGCACTGCGTTACGTTTCGCTAAAACATGATTTCCTCTACTGAAAGAGGTGGCCTTGTATTGTCTCCTTCATGTAATTGTTTTGTATTTTTAATAGAAAATAAACATATGTACATTAATCTGCCTCGGCATTTGATCTCTTAAAAATGATGGTGCATGATTGAGCGGACAGACAAAAAGTTTAGCCGATGTCTCGCCTATGTCAAGTAAACCCCAGTGGTCTGCGATCTTTACTTCATCAAATTTCATCCAAATCGATTTAGTGGTACCGTGAAATTACACACAATAATATACACTAGGAGAGACCGATGGCAGAAGAAGGTGAAGTTTAATTAAAATAATCAAATACTCGTGTTTATTGCATGTTGAGCCTGACAAATTTTACAACAGTACCGGTTTACACTTATGCTTTTAAACGAAAATAAAAATATTGAACAACATCGCGTACTTTGCTCTAATACTAACATAAGTAGCTTAAGCAATTGTGTTACAGAAAATCTGAAAATGACGGTACCAAAACACCCAGACCCGAGACAATATACAAAAGTTATTTTTTTACATTGACCGACCGGTAAACGAACCCGGGACATCCGAGATAGAGACACCGAGTCCATTATACTCGCCTCTCGGCTACGGAGGTCGTCAAATAAACTAGAAACTAAAATAAAATTATTTGCTTATCGATAGATCGATTAAACATGAATGCTCATTTATAAATGTAAGAACTTTATCTGTAACCGTGTTTTATGCAAATAAAGATTATTCTATTATATTCTATTCAAATACTAAACTGCATCTTTGCTTCACGCCAGACAGTAATGCATTCGAAATTCCCCGCTCAAAGTTTAGATTACGTAATCCTAAAAGATCTAAAAAACCTATATCCCCACATTTAGCACGTAAGTGTGAAAAATAAAATCGAGTAAAACAAGGTTTACCGTAAATGATGGTCGGTTGCGGACGTTTTATTTCATTCGTCTTGGCTTTAACTTTTTTAAAACGAATCCTCGTCGAAGTCGATTTATTGCCCACCGGTGCAAGATCGATAGTCTAGTTAGGCTGCCCGCATGCGATCTTCTTGTTGGTCGTATGTACTTGTTTTTGACAACCTCTAAACCTTTTTAGTTAGACTGTAAGAGAAGATCATTTGATCTATCTTTTAACGAGGTTTGAAGATTATACAAAATCTTACATATGCACCGCCAACAAAACATTTCTGTTTAGCCTAATGGTCGACTGGTAGAGAATGCCACATGGCATTAAGTCCACCTTTTGTACGATTTTATTTTGTGTAATAAAGTTTAAATAAATAAATAAATAAAGAAAATCTTGGATAGTCACTGGCTAGTTCTTTGATAGCAGAGGTCTGTCCTATCGTTAAACATATAATAATATATTTACTATCTCATTCAATGCTGTTAGTTTTCCTTGAAAAATTTAATAAAATAAACCTTATTGTCTTGAAACTTAACTTGCGTCGTTACCGACCTCTACGATTGTGTACGATAGATCGACAAAAATAATTATCAATGCGTTTAGCTTCTCTGCCCCCCAAAACACGATATGATATATTGATTTATCGACACAAACAATTTTTTTTAATATGTTAAATATAGCCACCACGTCGATTTTTTATCAAAACAGCGATCATTTAATGTAACATCACTGGCACGGCGATTTAATATATACAGAATTCTGATCAAAAATTTGATGTTTTTAATTTCAAGTTTAGCAACTCGACTTTTACTGCTACTACGTCGCGTCATCAGTACAACCATGAAAATCGCACGACAAAGTCGCTCGTGTGTCGCCACCCTTACTGATTAGCATGCTCCACGGCGCCTCGCAGACGAGCGAGTAGATATTTCGCGGATAGCCTGATTTATTGCCTCTAACACCCGGTTAATGGGAAAAAATCTGACGCTGACGTTACAAGTAATTTGGTGAAAATGACGACAGATAGTGTATTATCAGTATCGAAAACAAAAACGATATTACAAAATATACCTTTCCATATTTTATTCTGTAGGCCTCTTACTTTTAACTGTCTTTTGGAATAAACTAAATAGATTGCCAAGTACTCTTAGGCCCGATTTTTCAAACGCCAGATAACTTTTATCTAACGAATTAAATTGATGCTTGACACATTTACTATACGAAAACTGTCAACATGTCAAACTTATTCTTTAAATAAAATTTATCTGAGTATTGAAAAATCGTCTCTTAATCTGTGAAGCTCAACCACAAGAGAATTGATGACGGTGTCAATCTTTGAGTATTTATCTACAAGCACAATCTAGTGACAAATTTCGACATGAAATGGTGACATTTCTTTTCAAAGAGGGGTAAACACATTTATGGCATGTCCGTAAGATAGATAGTCAAAGGTGTTAGTATCTAAACGACATCAAAAGGAATGTAGTTGCACTACGCTTGCTACGTTGCCCTGACTGTTTAGTGAATTGTAATAACATGATCTAACCGATTATCCAGCCCTCAATGTGCCTATTAAGCCGCCATTTTAAACTTTACCAGTGGCAGGGTTAAAAAATCAAAATATAGGTGACTTGCGAAGTGAGTTGCAATAGTAAGGGTATTCTTTCTCGCAGTAGGTGTTATTTATTGAAAGTCATGAATACAAAGTGAAGCGACTTGTACTTTTTACTCGCTTGCTCCGGTTATATTGTTTGTTTGTTTATGTCTATCTCGGAGTTAAGACGTGAATTTGTTCTGAGAACTGGTTTCTAGTTTAAAACGAGAATGCTGGGAATTATTTATTTATATTTTTTTCTTCTGTTCAAGGGTCAAGGTTTGATGGCGGTCGCTCTAAGTAATAATAGTTCTGCCGCATTTACAATCATAGTCGATCGTATCCTGACTAGGATCGGGATAATTCGATAGGAAAATAATTGTACGGGACTTGCAGTTACTTGTTAAATTTTAGAGATGGCGCTGTCTCTAATTAGATCGCGGTGACGAGTTGCGTCATTGAAATATAAACCGTTTCGCCCATATGTTTTACGTATATTTCTTCTTCTTAATAAAATAATGAACATAGTTCTAAAATGAAGTAAGCTAAAGTGGCACTGGGCCGGCCACATCTGTCGCAGAACCGATGAAAGGTGGAGTAAACGGGTTCTCGAATGGAGACCACGCCTCGGCAAACCTAGTGTAGGGTGCCCCCCAGCTCGATGTACCAACGACCTTAGGAAGATGGCTGGCAGTGGCTGGATGAAAAAAGCAGAAGATCTTGCTTTTTGGCGCTCTCAAGGGGATGCTTACCTCCAGCAGTGGACTGCAATAGGCTGGCATGATGATAATAGCAAAACGAATCGAAATCGTAAAAAAAAAAAGATGCTCCGTACAAATGAACTGTCTATAAATAGACATTTTCGTATCGAGCATTTTTATTGCCGTGTGATCGTTTCCACCCTGTATACTTTTATCGAGAAATAAAGAAAACGAGAGAAGAAACTCAATTCTCGGGAGCTATAATCATAATATTTTTCATTTCTAATTTTCAAAATGGCCTTTTTTATTTCTACGTTCGCGCTACCAAAAATAAGTGTGAAAATACAAATGTAATTTATATTTATCGAAACCCCGTTAGATTTAAGCAATAGTATTGACTCTAAGAAAAAATGTTCCAGCCGTTTCAGGAGAAAAAATCGAGATAACAGTAAAACACCTAGACAGGGCCGTACTAAGTATAATTCACGATATAGTTTTTTAACGAATGTTTTGTGAAGTTAAAAACAAAACAGCTGTGACTGTTCGGCGGTTGCATTTGGATTCATGAAACCATTTGGTTTCTTTTTTCTATGAACGGGTGGTAATAATAGTACCCATACATGACATTTACATTATAATCACACATCAATCTAATAAAAATTATATTAAATAAAAATAATATCTGCTAGACAACATTACAATTTTATGTGTGTATTACAAAGTACCGGAAACAATCAATTTTACAAGTGGCGTGTCCCAGCACATTTAGACCCAACCCGAACAGAGAATCAAACATGAGGCTGATCATTTATGAAGGCAAAGAATTACTGTGGCACCATGACACGCTCAGGCCATTAAATAAGATATCTAATAAATCTCATTTTATACATAGTTACGTCTATAGTTACGTGTATTGTATAGGAAAATATCTGTGACCACATTCAACTTAATTCAATCTAATAGACACCCCACAGTCCACATACTAAGCCAATAAAGAGGTCCTTTCAATCCTTGTATTTTCCGCCTTCTCCAAAGGACTCCTGGTCCTTAGTCCGGCTCTGTGTTCGTCCCTCCCCGACCCATTGCCGGCTGATTTATTTCACCCCCCTTATAGGAGATAGTGCTGTCGATCGATCATTATCGACAACTTGTCGATAGTCCAAGGCTTCTGGTATTATGTTGTCTTTTAACATTAGGTATTATAAGTAATCCTTTTTTAACCGACTTCAAAAAAGGAGGAGGTTCTTAATTCGTCGGGATCTTTTTTATGTATGTTCAGCGATCATTCGTCACCAGGTTAACCGATTTCGATAGTTATATTTTTGTTCGAAAAGGAATACTTTCGGAACGGTGCCATATAAATTTGATTAAGTTCTCATAGTGGGATCTATAAGAAAATCATCAAACATTGCATGAACTCCATACCGTGCCAACTGATTTTTCTATCTATGTTGCTCAATATCTTCGGCACAAACTGATTTTGATTATTCTTTCTTTTTTGAATAGCTTATACTTCAAAAAAGCTATACTGAAATTTTGAAAAATATCCCTCTAAGGTGGGAAAAAGCAGCAAAGTTCAGCAGTTAACTTTTGTTTGCTCTCATAATATGATTCGTTTTGTTGAGGATGTATCACTAAAAATAGATATAGAATAAGTAAATTTTATATTAAAAAAGTAAACCGACTTAAAAAAACTAAAAAGATAAAAATAATATCAACACATATGTACCTAATCAGTTACTTTTGGAGTCGGTGCAAACGAAAACATTCAAACTCTCATCGGGTGGCACCGATGACATATAGATGGACAATATAATAGGGGTTGTAGGAAAATATTGGATGAAGGCTACTTTAGATTGATTTTATCTATCTATAAGTAGCAGCCTTCAGGGTTCTTCTTCGAACATAGGCCACTTAAACCGACATCTGCCCCCGGCCACTTGTATCCAGTTAATTCCAGCCTGTTGCCGGATGTCACCTGTCCATCGTGTAGGCGGTCTTCCTCTGGCGCGGGTGTTATTGCAGGGTCTCCATTCTGAGGTCCTTCCGACCCAGCGATCGTGGTTCATCCGTGCAATATGTCCATCTCCATTTACGGCTCTCAATCTTTTCCACCACGTTGCTAATCCTTGTCTTTTCTCTAATCCACTCGTTTCTTTTGTGATCTTGTAGAGAAACGCCAAGCATCTGTCTCTCCATTGCTCGTTATGCAACGCGCAGTCTATCAGGAAGACTTTCCTGTCAGTGTTGTTGTTTCCATACCATACAAAAAAACCGGTAGAATACACTGATTGAACACCTCGATCAAGAACGAGATCGACTATGCTGACAAAAATAAATATTTTATTTTAAAATTTGGTGTGCAATTGCAATATTACACAGACTAAAGATTTGAAGCCTAATTTTAAAAGTTTACGTCCATTATATTATTGGCATTCAATATTTACTATCGATGTTAAAAACATCACTAGAAGGAGCCAATAAACAGGTCTCCAGTTCTTTTTATCGGAACTACCTCAAATCTTGAAAACAACCTAACGAACTAAGGTAGCTAAGGTAAGACGTGTTACGTCACAACCGGCTATCGGTGTTGAGATAAAAAGGTATTAGCTTTTGTTATTTAGGGGAGACTGGGGAAAAGTAGGTACTAAATCACTGCTTCTTGGTTCTGTTCTTTATCTACAAACGTTTTGATTCTTGACGATCTAGATATTCTAGATGATTCCTTACGCCAGTCTTTAGCCGAAAGGCGAGCATGCCGGACTTGACGTCGCTATCTCTAATGTCCCGCATTTGATTTTCGGTCGGTCGATGTAGAAAAATAACTTTTCTATATTGTCTCGGGTCTGGGTGTTGTGGTGCCGTCGTTGTTTCTGATTTCTGTGACACAAGTGCATTAGCTACTTACCATAGGATCATAGCAATGGGTATCTAATTACTACACTACAAAATTCAGTCGGCTTTCTCAAAAAACAAAACGAAAAGATTTGCGAGCGTACAAACTTTCACTCCGCACAGATCTTCCGGAAATTTTATTGTAATCACGTCCGGAGTTCCGGCGCGATAATTCCGTCGCCGTTCCGTAATCCGGACGCCTCTAAGAAATTAGCCCGGCTCCTTGTAACCTATTCAAATAACGCTCGGAATATGCCATTTTAGTTCGGAACTCCAGTTTTTAGTCAATCTTGTAATCAAGAGACGGTAACTTTGGAAACTAGTGGAAACTTTGTAGTGTTCTAATTGTTTTTGAGGTTACTTAGACTAACAGCAAATGTAATCGAATTGGACAAGGATTGCTTTGAACATAAAGGGTCCTAGGTTCGTTTTCCAGTTCGGGTCGATTTAGAAAGTGAACTTTTTTAAATTAGCTTGAGTCTCATCGTGCTGATATATGTCCTGGTGGAATTTACTATTTGGTACCTTGTTACACAAATATGTTAAGCCTTCGCGTTCCACTTACCCGCGGTAGACCGAAAAAACAATGAAAAACAATAGATACATTTTCAGTGGCTCGCGAAGGGTTGACTCCTTACTTCGAAACCATGACGGTAAAATGAGTGTGTTGTCTGGCCCCTATTTACATATACAGGGTTGCTTGAAAAACAACAACAACATCCTAGAGGCTGATTCGGGTGCTCAAATACAACAACTCTTTCTATGAAACAACATCAAAATCGCAAAAAAATATTACGTCCCTATACTAAGCCCGCCCACCAGCGGACATCAGTTTGTAAGAAGCAGTGAAATTTTTATTTTAGATTACTATGTTGGTCCCATAGAAAAAGTTGTTGTATTTGAGCACCAGAATCAGCCCCTAGGAGGTGGTTGATGTTTTAAAATTAACCCTGATACAGGTTGTTTTTCAAATTGGCAAAGGCGAACGTGTTCATCAATACAAACAGCTTTTACTATGGGGTCAACATTGAAATGATGAAAAACAAAGTCACTGCTCCACACATTATTATCATGGTAGAGCGTTAGTTTGAATCATCATCATCATTTCAGCCATAGGTCCACTGCTGGTGCATGGTGGCCAGAAAAGTGACGTCCCTATCTGGCCACCCTGTATATAGAAGATTGGCCAGTTGAAAGCGGGCTGCATCCAGCGGCTTCCTGAAACCTTAACCAGGTCGTCTGTCCACCTTGTGGGTGGACAGACCAGAAGGAAAACAAAAACAGAAGGAAAAAAGGGGCAAGGCAAGTCCCACGCGTCCTACGCTGCGCTTGCCTTGGGCCTTTTTTTCCTTTAGTTTGTATGAAGAAACAAAAAAAACGCAATTTCCATGTTGGCCCCGTAGAAAAGTTGCTTGTATTCATGAACACATCCTTAAATTTGGCTGCTGTTCAAAACCACATCCTGTATTTATTTAATCATGGAGGCTGCACAACTAATTATTAAATTTCATAATAAATATTATGTCATTAAATATTATGACGACCTCTCTAGCCGAGATGCGAGTATAACGGACTTCGCGTCGCTATCTCTGGGGTCCCGGATTCGATTCCCGGTCGATCAATGTAGAAAAATAACTTTTCTATATTGTCTCGGGTCTGGGTGTTGTGTTACCGTCGTTGTTTCTGATTTCTGTAACATAAGAGCTTTAGCTACTTACCATAGGATCAAAGCAATGTATGTAATGTTGTCCAATATTATTTTTATATTTTATTTTATGTTAAAGTTTTCACCGCATGCCCCTCTCAATTATAATTTAACTATCCTTTACCTAAAGATCGATCGCTTCCAACGTTAATACCGCCTAAGTTATGCTTTTTCCTGTTACGTTGTTTCTTTTGGGTGCAATAAAGAGTACGTATCCATTTATATAATTAAAGCGCGAATACCGAAACATTACACAAAGTTTAGGCTCTGTTATTTTATCTGTGTAATAAATGTCACCGTAGAAACTTAGGGCATGTTTCCATGTCCTCAAATATCCTCGGGAAAGGTTGCAGGAAGCCCTTGGATGCAGGCTGAATCCAACAGGCCAATCTGAAAGTCATTGAGAGACAAGACAAGACATCACATAAGTACATACACTGCGTAACAACAAGATACGAGACGAAATCGATGATAACACTTAAGTAACAGACGCGAGACATAAACGCAGTGTATGTACTTATGTGATGTTGTCCAATAAGCAGCAGAATGACCTTATCATCATCATCATTTCAGCCATTAGCATGTCCACTGCTGAACATAGGCGTCTCTCAACGACTTCCAGACTGGCCCGTCTACAGAGACGAATTATTGTTCACCCCGTATAATACAATCAACCCATCTTTCTTTTACTACATCGAAGCAGCCTACATTCCCCAATATTTTGACCTTGCCAAACCAATACGATATAAAAACTGAAATGGCCTCCTAGTAAGTACCTATAAAATAGTATTCGTACAATGGATGCTTTTACCCTGATGACTTGGCTATTTCAATACGTATTTGTAGGGAGAGGATAATAGGTAGAGGTCTTAGTAGAAAACGTACAGTCAGCTGCTAAAAGGATTGTTTGCACCTACGAGGTACAGTCAACAACATCGCAATTTCCTGGCAACACTTTCTCCTTTGTTAGAGTCCCTTGTTAAAAGAGATGAGAAAGAAATCTTCTATTATTACAAACTAGTGCTACTACGCTAAAAAAAACCTTATAATTTTAAAATTCGGGGAAATAATTGTATGGGAATAGTTGAAAATTGACTTTATGAATGAAACCATATTCGCATTGTTGCTTTTCTAGCTCACATCAGTTGGATGGTTTCAAAGACAATAACGGACTTAGGTAGAATTATTTTTTGTTTTACATTTATTATGTATAGAGTCAATATGACTATAACTTGTGTGCCAGTCAGTATTTGTTTGTTTGTGTGTCTGTCTGCAACATCGTAGTTCCCAAAAGTATCAAACGATTTTAACGCGGTTTCTTTGAAAAGAAGATCGGGCGATCCAATGATTGGCACTTTTCTATTTTGGTATGGGAATGTCAGTTTTAAAATTAAAATCGAATAATCTCTCACTCGTCTGTAGGATTTCAAATTGGGTTTTTTTACAAGTTCATTTGAAGGCTTGTAAGTAACTAATTCTATTCTTAAAAAATCTTTTTATCCGCTAACATTGTAGGCAAGATTATTATTTATAATGAAGTACAAGTAGTTGTTACTTGTTTAAGCATAATTTAAAGTTTCCTAAGATAAGTATTTAAAATGAAAGACTCTCCTTCTAAGTAATAAACTTAAAACGTTTAAAATATTTAGACTTGCGCAAAGCAAGAAGTTTCTATCTGTAAAAACACCTACTGGTACATACACACACACACACACACACACACGGAGTCACAAGTTGAGGACAAGTATCTTACATATTAGAGGGGTCATAATGTCGTCATTAACTTTTGTTTCATGGTGTTTATAGGAAAGATCTTTCGAGTTCAAATGGTGGGTCAAAGTCCCATAACATTTATGTAGGGGTATATCTCCAAATTGAAATTCTATTCGGTTCATGTGCATGGTTCTTGACAAATTAGGCTAGTTTCCTGGGTCAAAAAAAAGATTATTCTGTTTAGCCCGTCAGTAAGATTATCAAAAAATATTGTGTCTTTTGTTAGTCAAACAAAAAATTACGAAGATAAAGCGCATCAAAGTGAGCACGAGACGTCACGCGGAACTTTAACGAGCTATATCTTCATAATTTTTTGTTTGATTGAGAAAAGAATAAATACGTGTCCAATATTTTCTGTTTATTCAACTGACAGACTAATTTTTAATTTTTTTTTATTTGGAAACTTGCCACTTGGGCAATAAGACCAGTGAAAAATAGCACGAAATTGAGTAACTTTGTAAGCATTTTGTACGTTAGATATTGAGTTTTTCTATCTGAAAAAAATACACAGTAATCTATAAGACATGAGTAATGATGTAATTTTTCTTAAATTTCATTTTGACATATGGAACCGTCAAATAAAATTTCTAAAGTCAACCCTATTTTTCACATTTGTAAGCATTTTACGGCCACATATATTTTGGAAACAGTATGAATTTTTTTAAACTACCCAATAAAACAATGTAGAATGATGTTATTTTCTTACTTTTTTAAAATGTGATTTTTTTAATTTATTAAAAATAAAAAACGCATCTCATTCGGGCCCAGATTATTCTATTTCTTCTATTCGTGACTGTCGTAACAGCCACGTTTTATTGCAAGCTCTATGAACCGTATTTTAATGAGTTTTAGTGCGGTATTCGTATAACATTCGTCGAGTCGCTAATTTGGAGGCACTACAAGCCTTAAGTGCAATGATTGTGTGTTATTATGTGCTTTTAGACGTGGAGTTAAAAAATAACATACAAACATTCATTAAAGAGACGGAAACAAATATCCTGACGTGGTTACATACACCAAAAAATTAAGTTAACACTACATATTCTGTGGAATTACAAAAGATAAACCACGGTCGTCATGGTACTATGACAAGAATACTAAAAACTAATTATTACATATTAACAATTGCAAAAAGACAACATTGAAGTGTCAATTCTTTCAAATAAACTGAACAACGGCTCAACAATAAAAAGAACAGAAATAAATATTTTCCAACGAATAAAATTATCTTCCATTCCATAAAAATCGTTCCAACGATTCCCACTTCAGTTATCTGAGCAAACTGAACACAAAATAATAGAGTTGTATTAGCAAGGAAAGAATTAATGTTTAACTTTTAAACTCGGATCCTACGAGGATTTCATTGCTCAAAAGTTTCGAAATCATAGCTCCAGTTTTCCAGCATTTATTCATTCTTATTTGCTCCACTTCTCTTCAGATTCAGTAGAGTTGGAGGTGTTTTTAACTTTTTTAGATACTGAGAAGTTACAAGTATTCTTAGTTTAATTAAATAAAATGGATATCTTGAAGAATGTTTAAAGTTACACTTTACCTGAAAGGAGAAGCGAGTTTCGACTCGTTTAATTTAAATTAAATAAGCAGTTAAACGAAAGCAAGAAATAGCATCGTCTGCATAACAGACCGAGCTCGTGTTATAGACAGAGTTGTGACTTATTTGAAATACTTGTATTTAAAATGCAAACACAAAATGCAAAATACGTATTTTATATTTTGTATTTAAATACCTTTTTGAAAAAAGTATTTTGTATTTTATTTGAAATACTTTTCTAAATGTATTTTGTATTTGTTAAATGCAAAATACTCTGGTTATAGAAATAGCTAGAATATAATATAAGTACCTATATTTATTGACACAAAAAAAATACTTAACAACAAAAATTATAACTGAACTTTATAGGATTTATTCGCGTGGTCTTTGTAAAACTATAGTTAGTCTAAACTAATGACCCGCTAACGAATTCGCGGGCAACCATTACACATTCACATTCAAAAATTTCTGCCTACAGAACATCGACATCTAACAGTAAGAAGCGCCGCCACCTAAAGCTGTCTTACATCCATCAGAAACCGAACATTTTTGCAGGATAAAAAGTAACTTAATACTTAGTCACCATAATACAAGCTATGCTTAGGTTGTGACTAAATAATTGGTGTTTTTAAAGAATAATACATTCGAGGCATAACGACTAACTTTTTTTTATTCGTCTATCAGGTAGAATGTAGATTATCAAATAGACACATATTTCACATAATCAAAATATTACAGAGATAATACTGATTTGATATAACGTCACGAGCCCACACTCCCGAACTTTGATGCATCATTATCTTTGTTTTTTTTATTTTGTTGATTGCCAAAAGAAACAATAAGATGTCATTATTTTTTGATAATCTAACTGACGGACTAAGACCGTGTCTAGATGGGGCTCTTTACGCGCGTATTTTGCGTGTTTTTCACGAAACGCGAGTGTCGAGATCCTTGGGCCTGTAACATTCCATCTATAAAAACGCGCGTAAATGCGACGACTTTCGCGCTTAAAACGCGCCATCTGGAGCCGATTTTTTATTAGCCAAATAACTTTTATCAAATAAATATTAACGAATAAAATTGACTGTTTGACACATTTTCCATACGAAAGGTGTCAACATGTCAAACTTATTCTTCAAATAAAAGTTATCTGGCTGTTGAAAAATCTGCCCTAAATAGAATTTCATTTTTTTTACCCAGTCGTCATCCCTATTGTTTTATAGTAGGAAAAACTTTTTAGCAATGCATGCCAAATCCCAACATGTTGATAGCATAATGAAGGCATATGCATATCTACAACGACGATCCTCGGCTCCTCGGATCCTCGGCTATTCTTTTCCAATTGATGCCAGCAGCTTTGCGTAGGTACAGACAACAGCACGTCAACCTACCACCAAAACGTCAAAGGAGATGGAAACGTTTCCATACAAATTTGGGCCCTGGATGTAATAAGATGAAAATGGTGTAAATAAATAGATTGATACTTGGCAAACCTTGACTGAAAATTCTGCGGTTTTTGTCATTCTCAGAGCCGAATAATTAAGGGTTTAGTAAAAGTAAGGTTATGTAATAAACAGCTGATTTCTGAAATACAAAAGATATTTTAACGTTACTTATATAATTATTTACATTTAGGCCACAAACTAGACGACAACAACTGGTTAGATAAGGTATACTTACAGACTGAGGTGCAAGCCATTGTTAAAATACATGCAAAGCAGTTTCATCGTTTAGGGGTCGCCTGCCTAGTGCATACAGTGACTACGACTAGTCGCTGTTACACAGTTTACACAGAGATTTATTATCTTCTGTATCCAGTCCATGCCGGTAGTAAAATCCAAAGTAAAAAATCTAAGTCAGACGTGCAAGATCTTCCGTGTCCAGATTTAAAGCATTGCAAGGTCGTTCAGGATAGGCAAGGTCAGAATTAGTGAAACAAAGCCGTGGTCGATGAAAAACAAAAGGATAATATGAAATCACTCAAACAAAACGCACACGCAGAAACGTAAAATACGAAACGTCGAGTGATCCAACGATTATTTATTTATTTGACAAGCCAGCTGTCAGTGTCAGTGCACAGAATAAATACACAGTATCAGTTTTATTTAAGTAATCGATTAATAATTGATATCTTTTTTTTTATTTAATAAATAATTATTTTATAAGCTAAAATAGCTTAATGTATTTATTTTAATGCAAGTAATTATTTTGTTTGCGTTAATTGCCTAGTATAGACCAAAAGTATTTCTTTTTTATCAATTGTGTTATCTTATTTACATAAATCGATATTATTTAAATCGATTTTGTAGTGACTGCATAAAAATCTTGTTTTTCTTATTGCTCAGTCTCCAGGAGGAGAAATGGGCAGATTTTTTGTATATTAGGATGGAAAAATATGACAATTTTTTTAAACCATACTTCATCTACTCAATGATATTCAATGTCTACATCTCGGATTTAAAGTTGAAAATCGGTTCAGTGATCTGTACCTATTATACCATTGCTCCAACTTGTCCCAAATCAGGGTCGCTACTTAAGAGTACGGTTATATGGCATACGTAACCAGCCCACAGCCACTTCAGCTTGCTTATCCTTGGTCGTGTACTACTCGTTTAACAAATATCAAATAACCTACTTACTACGCCTCATTACCTTATTATTGAAGCACGCAAAATCGAGGACTCGCTCGAAGCGAAAGTTTCGCGCGTTCGCAATTCTATCGAGCACCCTTTAAGTGGAGGGTACTTGAGTTCGAATGTAAACACGTTTATGACTGTGAGAGTAATATTTATTTGTAAAAAATCTGTAAACAATATTCCGTAGCAACATATACATACTCGTAAGGTAGCTTTTATTTTTAAAGTTTTGATGAAATGATACCACTGCCGGATTTATTTCCAATCAACTGAACATACAACTTTACAAACTCTTTGCCTTGTTAATAGAGATTATGTCAGCACACTAATTACTACTCGACTGACATAGTAACTACTTACTTCACATCTGCTAACTTCGAACGCTGACGAGTAACTTATTGAGTAGCGGTATCCTCCGATACTTGTGAAAACATTTTACTTTGGTACGACAACAGAAGTAGATTTAAATCGACTCGCAAGATTGGATTACATTTGTACATTTGCAGTTACAAGAGAAGCTAGTAAAAACGTATTAAGAACCTTTTTTCAGTGCAAAATTGAAATACAGTTCCATGCTTGTGTGCGTCTATGATGCGGGATAAAGCGCCAATAATGTTGATCCTTTACAAGATAATATAGATAATTTATTAGGTAGTGGACGTCCTACCTAGGTTTGAAAAACGATCGGTTTTGCGCGCTTGATTTTATAGTTAATTTTGACTTAGGTTTACTTCTTAATTTTTTGTGTTTTACATAAAATAAAAATTATATTATTTTTAAAGTATACCTGAAGATTATTGTGTAGTGTTTAAATCTTATAATAGTTGTTCATAATGATAGAAAAATAAATGATAATGACTAAAATTTTATGTTATTTCAGCATTTTTTTCTGCTATATTTTGTAAGAAAGTAAAAAAAGTATTCAACCTATGTGCAAGTAGACCATATCTTCTTTGAATTGTCAAGATAACTTGTAGTCTCTTTTAAACCGATGTTCAAACGTAACTCGAATATCATTTTTCTTAAATAAGGGTAGTTCTTTTGGTGATTAACCTTTATTTTTGAAATGATATGAAAAATCCATTCGCCCCATATGCAAGAATAAGAACTAATCTTTCTTAAAAACTACGTGTTATTTTGTTTCAATTATCATTTACGTCTTTACAATCAGAGAACAAAATATACGGAAATATATTATTCAATGATTTCTAGGACGGCCTCTTAAATGTAGTGTGAATTTTTATCTTATAATAGTAGGACCGTAGAATGGTCAAGGCTTCCAAGTTCCATAGTAGACCAAAACATTTATTTATCAACAAAAACTAAGCAAGTATATTAGTTTCGTGTCGTTTGGTTAGTGCTCACGCAAGGGCGCTCTTAGATTGTCAAAGTCCAAGAACTTTGTTATCGCAAAGTCGATCGCTCGTAATAATATAGCATGATGTTGTAAAACCACCCCCGCACTGACCGAGGGTTTAACGAAGAAATATAAAGAGTTATGGACGTACGCGATCGCATCATAATGTTAAAATGTAATGATTTTGTAATGACGCGGTCTGTAGAAAAGCTATTTTGTTTTGGTATTTATGTAGTTTATAAAAAACAGCGCTCGCCGATCCTCCTGCCAAGTGTGGCGAGTAACGGCAATCCCCCAAATGATGTCAATGGGGGAGGCCTATGTTCAGCAGTAGATGTCCTATGGCTGAAATGATGATGATGATGAGTTAGTTTATGTACCTACCTTTTTTTAATTCAAATTCTTTAAAACTCCGCTCGCCAACTCGCCTGCCAAGCGTGGCGAGTATCGGCAATCCCCTCCAAATGATGTCAATGTTCAGCAGTGGACGTCTTATGGCTAAAATAATGATTTTTTAAACCAACTTCCTTTTAGGGGGCTATTGCTCAAATAGATAAATCAATACTAGAACCGAATACAATTACTTTTTTACGGGACCAACACCGAGATCTCAAAAACTCACACTTCTCTATACAAAGCTTAAGAGCTGATTGGTATTTGGTTATTACGACGTGGACGACTTCCATGCAGTGGTAAGGAAGAAGATCTTGTCCATCAAAAACAGAATGGTCGGTAGTCCCAACAGGATCCTAAGGGTACTGGCGGGGAGGTGGGACAGTGCACTCATAAACCCGAACCCTATTTATTGTGTTAATTAATTGTTTTTTTTTTGTTGTAATCATTTTAATGTTATTGTCTTTTACTAAACTAGTTGTAAGCTATATTGTTACTAACATAAGATGGACCAAATTGTTGTCTTAATAAATAAATATATTATAATTATTATTACACATCATTTTGGTTCAGTATTACCGTTTGCAATAATATGACAATAATTATTTCAAAAGCAAAAGAAGAGGCTACACTGCTTGCTCCAGCAAGGATTGTAGAACTCAGTTCTCATATAGCTTCTTCTGTTTTCTAGGCCCATAGTTGTATAATACCCTAAATAAGATACTATTATTTTATTTGTTACAAACACTTTTTATATGTTTTCGCTATGCTTATCTTTATTCAAATAAATAGAGTAAGTAGCTGAAGCACTTGTTTTAAAGAAATCAGAACCAACAACGGTACTACAACACCCAGACCCGACACAATATAGAAAAGTTTGTTTTCTACATTGACCCGACCGAGAATCGAACCCGGGACCTTAGAGATAACGACGCCAAGTCCGGCGTACTCGCCTCTCGGCTATATACTCCCTATATATGTATTTTAGATGTATGCATTGTATCTTCCTTTGCCAAATATTTAAATGGTTCTTAGTTTAGTTAGACTCTTCTGGCACCTACTGTTGAACTTGTTCATACATGGCATGGAGATAGATCATCCTCATCCCTTATCGGTAGCCACCTTAAAGGCTACCGATAAGGGATGAGGATGATCTATCTCACAGGGATAACCCTAGCTTGCCGTGTGGGGACTGCCGTAAAGAATACACTACCCCACCGCCAACAGGGGGCTTGTCGTAACAGCGACTCATTCTAGAAGCACGAGACGGGCAGTAGCGTCTGCTTGCGAAATATTATAAAAAAACTGCGCTCGCCAACCCGCCTGCCAAGCGTGGCGAGTATTGGCAAGCCCCCCTTTTCGGGGAGGCTTATGTTTAGTATTGGATGTCCTACGGCTAAAATTATGAACCCTAGCTTAGACACCAGTCTCTCACAAAAATCAAATGCTATTTTGTAAAATGTATAAAACGAAATACATGTGGTTTTTCCTTTTTAAGAGAAAATAAAACATTTATTTAATTTTAAAATAACATATTTTGCGGTTCCAAATCCAAAAAAAATACACCGGGTATCTCTCTTAATAATATGAATAATTTTCATATCATATAAGTTATTTTTCTTAATTAAAATGATGAATTTAAACGTACAAAAATACTGGACTCAACGCACGAATTAATTTGCGGGACTTTTTTACCCAACCGGGTTGGGAAAAACGTAAAATTCAAAGTCCGAATTCCGTGGACCCAAAAACACAAGATTCCTACAAATAATAACTCAAGCTGACAACTCTCACAATTTGCTAAAATATGCAAACCAGATCACAGCGGGCTCTTTCTAGGGAATCTTAGTAATTCCGGTTAATATGATTGAAGGAGTGTTTTCTTTTTGGTGTATTTTAGGGTTATGTTCGTGCATAAAGAACAAACAGTACGATTCAATCCAGGCATTGTCTCGAAGTAAAGAATTAAACATCCTTGTGTTACCAGATACCAGACGATGAATTTTGTCAGGAGCACAAAATAATAATTCTGGCTAGTTCAATATTACCTCTCTATCTACAAGTGTTTATTAATATTATGATTAGTTTTAAAAGACTAGACGGTAGACATCCTCAGAAAAAACCGCAAACAAAAAAAAACACCGAGCATAGCCCTTTCCATAGGACGCTTTGAAACTGAGCTTTCTTATAGGGCCTAATAGTGAGAGGCCACGTTTCGCTTCTGATCTTAGAAGTCCTTACCTATTACCATAAAATTAAAATAAAAACAAATATGGCATTTAAATTGAGGTTTTTTTTTGCATTTGTTTATGAAGAAAATTAAGACTCCCACTTTACGGAATGTAACCCTATTTAAGTATCATTCTGTTGACCTTTACTTCTGTTTTTTTCTACAAAAACCCAACCCTTACAATTTGAATTGCAAATTCTGTATGGATTGTTATTGTTTTCTACCTTTGAAGAGTTTGTGCTTAGTTCTTAGCAACAGGGTTAATTAACATATTACGTTTCAAGTTTAATTAATAAACTGTTTGTTCGTTCGCACTGAGTGATGTGGAATTAATACTGTTAGTTTAGTTTCAACATTGTCAAGTCTTACAGGCAGTAATTCCAGGTAGACCATCAGAAAGTTGGAACATTTGTAGTCGTTTCTAAAAAAAATATTGAGTTGATCACTTTAAGAAAGTACTAGGATAAAATCCTGATAGATTTTCAGTATTTTTCGAATTGTGATTGCGAAAATTTTTTTTTTACGTATCTCTAAACCTTACGATTCATTGCGTTGCATTTATTTTTGGCTTGAATTGTTTTTTACTGCCTGGTGGTATTAAAACTCAATGGCTTTATGGAGGACATTATTTATGTTGGAATATTAGTAATATCAGGCATATCGTGGCACAGTTGGAAGAGCAATCACCCAGATAATGGAAGATCTTGGGTTCCAATCCTATCAGTCAGTAGAAAAAAATTATAAAGTGAAATATCCATGACATACAAGCTCGCTTTATTGTGAATTAAATAAAATGTATGAGAAGTTTTTGTAAACACAATAAAAAAACGTTTCATCAATATCTATCACTCTTTATCGCAAAACCAAATCAATTTCAGTTAAAAAGATATTAACTCCTTCCCAACTCCCCCAAAAGGAGTTGTAATTCATTAATAAAACAGAGTAGATTAGATTCTAAGACAAATAATCTACTTCCCTTAAAGGATTGATATCGTTCAGGGGGTGAGTACACTTTCTAAGGGTTGTTTCACACGTACCACAACCACACCACATCGCAGCGACAAAAAATGATCATACAGTGTGAATAGTGTCGCTGCAGCTTCTTGCAGTTGCTTTGTGGTAACTAGGTACAAAATGGTGATTTTTTTGATGGTCACTTTATGGCTAGTGTTTGCAGACTAATGCAGACAGACAGATCAGTTGTGTTTGCGATGTGGCCAGCCGTAGTGCTTATGGTGTCGCGGGTGGTTGCGTTGTGGTTGCAATATTATGGTCGGTATAAGGGTTGTTTCACACGAACCACAACCACACCACATCGCAGCGATAAAAAATAGTCCTACAGTGTTAATAGTGTTGCTGCAGCTTTTTGCAGTTGTATAGTGGTAACTACAAAATGTCGATGTGTTTGCGTTGCCGCCAGTAGTTGCGTTGTGGTTACTTTGTGGTTAGTGATTGCAGATAGAAAGATCAGTTTTGTTTGCGATGTGGCGATGTCGGTGGTGCTTTGTGGTTGAAATATGGTCGGTATCGAGTGACACGGTTTAATTTGACGGCTAAATGTGGTCCGTGTATTAAAATAGTGCCCGACCACGTGTTTTCGCTGTTGTACGTACAACTCTAAGGGTTGATTTACACTGATGATTTTAGTCACCTGCTACTGCCGACCATCTAAACAACCAAAAATCAAATCGTGTCTTTATCTATAGACAGATATTTTACTAGGGATAATATTTTCACTTGAAAAAACAACCTATGGTGAGATTAGAAATCAGTTGGAAGAGCAGTCAGTCTGGATAGCGAATCGTGGATTCGAATCTCACCCGAGGCAGTTGAAAATGTTTTTCAAGTGAAAATATTATCCTATCAATCAATCAATCATTTATTTGCGTCAAATATGGTATACAAGGTCAAATTACAATAAAATAATCACATATTTGGGCTACATAAATTAGCATGCAAATGTCATGGTACAATAAAAGATGAAAAATAGTTAAAATGTCAAATAAATCTGATAATAATTGTTACTATGTCAAATCTGCTCATGTCCAAATTCCAAATTATTAATAATAACAGGCGAATTATATTATTATTATAAATTATACAAAAATTACTGAGTCAGTGTTGAAATGCCATAACCTAAATTCCTTTTTCAACCGACTTCAAAAAAGGAGGAGGTTCTCAATTCGACTGTGTTTTTTTTTTTTTTTTGTATATTTGTTACTCGATTACTCCGCCAATTATGAATCGATTTTAATGATTCTTTTTTTGGTTGGTAGATCATACTTCAGAGGTGGTCCCATATAAATTTTATCGAAATTGATTTAGAACTTTTTGAGAAAATCAACAAATATATACCCAGGTAGTATTTTGGTTGTGGTTCTTGTTACCTATCTTCGACAAATATGAGCCGATTTTGATGATTTTTGTTTTATTGAATAGCTTATACTTCAAAGATAATATGCTAAAAGTTTACAAAATAAAAATCACCCCTAAGGGTAGGAAAATAGGGGATGAAATCGGTGTTCAGCAGTTAGATTAGGATTTATCACTAAAAATTGATGAAATAAGTAAATTTTATTTAAAAAAATAAAACCGACTTCAAAACACTAAAATTCTAAAAATAATCCTAACACTTAAGTACCTAATCAGTTACTTTTGGAGTCGGTGCAAACAAAAACATTGAATCTCTCATCGGCTGGCACCGACTCCAAAAGTAACTGATTAGGTACTTAAGTGTTAGGATTATTTTTAGAATTTTAGTGTTTTGAAGTCGGTTTTATTTTTTTAAATAAAATTTATTTAATTTCAAAAAGTCCTCTAAACTATATAAATTATGGTGGTTCAGCCAGCGGAACAAATGTCTTTTAAATACTGTTAAATAAAAAAAACTATAAATAAAAAACTAGCATTAGATATTGTAAATACCTTTTTTAATCTCAATTTTCGACTACTGTTAAACGTAAACATTTTGTCATGACGGTGCCGAAGTTTCTTTCGCCGCTGACAATATGTGGTCTCTGAACCGATGGTAGGTGGTTTTTGGCACGAGTAAATTAGTATTGATTCGTAAAATTGTTGTCAACTAAACGTTTCTCAAACACATACATTCATCTTAAATTTAAGAAACTTGAAACAAATTAGACGCTAAACAAACAAATACTGCCAAAATCTTAACCCTCTCTTATGGCTTTGAAGTAGTCGGGTAAAAAGAACATCTTAGGTTTCTAAGACAATCTACTTCGCCTAAAGGATTGGTCGTTCGCAGCGGCCCGGGTTCGATACTCGTAAATCCCAAACTTGTGAGAGCTAAAGTTACATGGTCCAACTGCGGAACTATTTTTATGTCCTCCATAAAATATGTCTGTTCAGTTCCGTGGGAACTGAGATTTTTTCCTTTTATTTTAGAAGTGGTACATAAATGGATTTTGCGACTTCAGTTACACTATATTTATTTATTTATTAAAACTTTATTGCACAGTTTCATCATCATCATCATTTCAGCCATAGGACGTCCACTGCTGAACAAACACCTTCTCCAATGACTTAACATCGAGGGGGATTGCCAATACTCGCCAAGCTTGGCAGGCGGGTTTTCGAGCGCAGTTTTTTAATTTCACACGAAGACGCTGCCCGTCTCGTGCTAGAGGAATTAGTCGCCTCTTATGACACGCCTCCTGTTGGCGGTGGGGAAGTGTATTCCTTACGGCCGTCCCCACACAGTACACACAGTTTAAAGCTGTACAAAAGGCGGACTTACACAATGAGACCATTTGATTTGAAGGGATTTTTTAAATAGCGCAACTTAACGTTTATAAAAAAATTACTTATAAAAGCATAGCATAACTACGCACAGTATCTGTTAACAATATTATGTAAACTAAATACTACGAGTATATATATGCATACCTACATAGACAACGTAGATAAATATACATACATAAATATGATGACGATCAGTGATACTAGTTGTAATGTACTGATACAATTAAAATATTACAGTGGTAACAAAAGGGTTAAGTCAATAAATAAATATGCGTTTGACAATAACAGGTACTTACCGGAAATTGATCCCGGCACCATTTGCGTTCAAGACGAATCATAGCGCATTTTTTTTACTATATTAGGTTGGGGAAAGAGTTTTTTGCATTTTATATGAAAACCCAAGAAGTTTATTTAGATTTAATTAGAGTATAGGCGTGACATTGTGTTTGATGACTTTTTGTCATCTCGTAGGATAGTCACATGATCTTGTTGCTATATAAATTTTGGGATTTCTAATCATAAAAACGCGACAAGTAGTTTTGGCAGTCCTCTCTAGACGTTAACCTGGCACTGCCTAAAGAATTCTGAAGGGACCGAAACAGGTGGAAATACCTGACCCACTGCTTTCTCTTTATATCTTTGATGGATTGAAACCATTGTAAGTGCTAAGCTATGTATCATTTTTATCTATCTAAAGTCGGGTTAGTTACACCATTAAACCGGATTCGACCAAGCTGGTGTAAGTTTTAACTTGAGAGTATACCACTGCTTAATCTAGAGTAAGCTGATTTTCCATTCTACGAACGACTAATCTATGAAAAATATTTAAACGGGTGATTTTGAGTGTATAAATGATACTGAGAATAAGTAAATGTCAAAGTGGTCACTTGTCAAATCAACTTTTGTTACCTAGAAACTGTCAAGTTGTATAATCTACCATTGGCATTCTGTTATCCTACAAAATGTAATTGTTGTGGCATTTCATGACAATCTAGAAAAAATCCATTCTATAAATATATATATTCCATTTAGGTTTATCCATTCGTTCATCATTCACAATAAAATGAAACTGAGTATAGTGTAGTCCTGAAGTAAGTTGGAAAAACGCAAACGAAGTTTTAAAAAAGTAAATTCAAGAAGTTAAGCTATTCCTGTTATAGTTAAACTGGTTTAATTTTGTGTTTGGTCGAATCAGGCCTTACCAGTATAACTCAAGACGAGATAGCCCAATTTAAAAGGTCTTTGATTTGTTGGATTTGTCTCCACCAGAAGAATAACTTTTAAAACATTGTAAAAATGTTGTATCCTTTAGAATTAATAATTAACAGTTCACGGGAAATAATTGGCGGGTTCGCGCTTATAATATACCTAGTGAAGTAATTTGGGCGGACAGAATGTCTTCTCCACTAATTGAAAAATGAATATCATTTTGACGACCGTCTTAGTGTAGAGTTCGCGCCCCGGATTACAAAGCCAAGCAGTTGAGGGTTCGAATCCCGCAAGGTGCATATATTTGTGTGATAAGCACGAGCATTTGTACCTAAGTCATCGATGTTTATAAACGTTTTTACGTACAGCGGTAGGTCAACCAACCCAAAAAGTTAAAGGTCATTGAATTGATTTTCAACTTTAAGTCGGACGCGTAGAGATCAATATCAATTGAGAAAATTTGACGTTTTGTGGTAGGCTGACGTGCTGTTGTCTGTACCTATGTTTATCTATTATCTAGTCGCCATAGGACAAGCTTTAGTTAGGGTCTAGATATTAGGTATGATTGTAGAACAATTTATTTATTATCAAAATATATTTTGTTTGAAACCTTGACAATAATATTGCAAGCATTTGCGTAATCGCATTATTTAAATATTCTTACTATAATAAGTGTTCATTCCAACTAAAACCTAACAAAAACACAAAAGTCGAGCTATTCCAAACAACATCACTGGTACGTGACTTCGCTGAACCTCTTTAGTTGTATCCAGGCTGAGATTTACGGGAATTGTGAGGCAAGACTGTAAAGCTACGTGTACATTGGTGCGATGAGGTTTTACATTTTTAAATAGGCACCAATACTGAGCCAAACTGTATTGCATTTTTGTAGCTACCCTGATACGTAATAAAGCTATTTTTTAGGTTAGTCGTCGTCTTAATGCAAATAAAATACTTATACACACACACACACGCACACTTAATGTTTTTGGCATGTGACATTATTAAAGATTATTTAAAGCGAATGTGAGTTGATAATTTGACGACTTCCGTAGTCGAGAGATAAGCATGCCGGTTTTGGTGTCTCTGAGATTCGATTCCTGGTCGGTCAATGTAGAAAAATAACTTTTCTATATTGTTTCGGGTATCGTCGTTGTTTCTAATTTCTGTAACACATGTGCCTTGGCTACTTATCATAAGATCAAAACAATTTACTTCATAGAAGTAGTAGTTTAGTAGTACTTACTACTTTCGCTACATTAAGAATTCAGCCTAAAATGTATTAAGCCATGCGTTTACTTACATTCTGAAACACATCTGCGTTTACTTACATCGACGTTCTTACGCGAAAAATCAAAAACTTCACAAATAAGTGGCAGCAGTAACTTTTATCTTTTTAAATAATTTGCAAAGTACGATTTAACAGAATATGGCTAACGACGTGTAAACAAAAGTCTTTAGTAATGTAGGTACATGTTCATATACATTATTCAGCTACGCCACCACCAGTACCACTGCATTCAATTGGGTCCGTAAACCTCTTTGCAATATAGTATTCCTCTGCCCCCAGAGAAATGCAACAGATTAGAACTCTCGTTCTTACCCTGAATTTTGTTAAAAATGTGTATTTCTACCACCACTATCTTTTTGGGAAGTCTAGGTTCTTCTATTCGTCCTTTGGTGTTACTGTTAAGGAAGTGGGTACAGAATTAGAAAAAAACGACAGTTCTTCCAGAAAGCCGCTTTTTTTCCTTATCATAAGCCACACAGACGCAGTAACGATGAGCGACAGAGCTCTAACTTAGAACTGGTCTTCTTGTCTGACGCAGTCTTTTCTTGACAACGCACCGACGTGGTCCTATTCACTGACGTAGCCCCGACATAGGCCCTCTTGACACAATATTAACACGGTTCTCTTAACGGGCGCAAACCGCACTATACGCAACTACACTTGATCACTACTAATGTCACTTTACTACTTTCACTTTTCTTCATAATCCTTACTTCTTCTTATTGTTTTCACTTCACTAGACTTTTACTATCTGCCTGTCGTGTATCTCGCAGCTCCTTATATACTCCTAGTCGAACATTCCAGACCCCAATTGCGAAAGTTATTTTGGTCATCTTCTTTTAGTCGGTTCCTGTATTTACTAGAAAAAAAAAAAAAATTTCATCGAAATATTTAGTCTGGATTTCTAGAAGAAACGAAAAACTTAGGAAACATAGAACATAGTCCGTCATTTGAACCATTCGGTCGATACTTGACAGATGCCATCGAAATTCTTGATGGCTTGGTGATATAGGCGGCACAGACGTCACATTGCTATAAATGTCAGAACTTTCTTTTTTTTACAGTTGCAGATAGTGTGTCCTTACCCTGTCTCGGGGCGACAGTAACTCAGCTGCTTCATCGGGATAAGACACCACTAATGCGAGGACGTACTTCCCTCTTGAGAGGGCGTGTGCATACAGCGAGGAACTACTGACAAAAATTTTTTTTTTAATTAAATATTCTTGTAGTTTATGATTGAGATAAAATATATTCTTCCAAAATAGTAAGACTTAGGTATTACTTACTAGCATGATGGTAAGATTATTTTTAAAAGATAAAAATACTAAATCAAAAAAAATTAAAAATCTAATAAAAATGCATGTTCATATGGGATATATTCTATTCTATTTCCTAATATTCGAATCTAGAACCTACTAACATTCTAGTCTAAAAATGATAAGAATAAAACTTTAAAAGTTTGACGACTTCTTGTGTTTAGACTACAAAGCGCTTGGTTTTAGTAGTGGGTTCAATTCCCACAAGCGGCAAATGTTTTCGTAATGAGCACGAACATTTTTACCTTGGTCATGGATGTTTATAAATGTATTGAAGTATGTTTATCCGTTGTCTAGTCGCTATGGTACAGGCTTTGCTTTTAGGGCTACATAATTGGTGTGATGTTGGAAGTATTTGGGTATTTACGAGTTACATTATGTGTAAGAAACCTTCGATAGCAAATTATCGACCGCAAAACCACGTAACACTGTATGATTCAACATTAATGTGATGTGGTTTACCAGTTGTCTATTCGTTATCGAAGGGTTTTAAGACTTGAGCTTGAACTTGGATCCATGTCACTTCTGAACTTTGTTATTTATTCTATGTCTCCCTAAGTCGTCGCGTCGTCGCTAATGTTCGCAATTCGTGCCCTCAATTCGCTCCTCGTTGTTTCTCACTTGTTTACATAAGTATTACGTAGATACCTAACTCCTATCTACAACACAGCCCACTCTTAGAGAGTGTGACTTCTGAATTTACAATATTATTTATTCTAGCTTCTGGCTTTAGGGCTTAAACAAACAATGACTAAGATGAGTTAGGGCGAGCGACAATATTTTAATACATATACTGATGTCATTGTGAGATATACGGGGTTATCATTGTATTGCATTAGAACCTGCAAAAACTAAACTAAACTAATGCAACTCGATCTCGAAAAAATAATCGCAAAAGCGCAATGTAGTTGTCAATAATTGGCCGGTCGCGATTGCAGCGATCTATCGTACAGTCGCCAAAAGCGACGTGGCATCGATGCATTCGCAAAATCGTCGATCGCAGATTCTAAAAGTCGCAGTATCCGTAGTTAGGGTCTTGCCTACAATATTTTATTTATTTTATTTAATTAACATATCAACAGTGTACATATTATTACATACTAACAAAACAGATTCACATAAAAAGTACTGATATATACACCTAAGGTACGTACAACATTTGCATAAGTTTGTTGACAATGAAATATATACATAATAAAATTAAGTATCAATCACGAGTCTAAAAATAGCAGAAAACAAAATACAGAAATAAAATAATTTTTTAGAACAATAATACTCTAAAATATATTGCTCCAGAGCGGCACCGGTCTTATCATCATCATATTTCAGCCATGGGACGTCCACTGCTGAACTTAGGCTTCCCTCATTGACTTCCAGATTGGCCAGTTGGAAGCGGCCTGCATCCAGCGTCTTCTTGTAACCTATACCAGGTCTGTCCATCTTGTGGGTTGACGTCCTACGCTGCGCTTACCGGTACGTGGTCTCCATTCTAGAACTATAGCACCAGTGGTAGGTTAGACAATATTTGTAAGTGGAAAAGTGCCTTTAGCAAGCCTATTGCATAAATTGTAAAGGGCTAAATGCAGATCCAGCTACAAACTCTGTAACTCTTTTATTGTTTTTACTTGGTTCTATAAATCAAACTACAATTTGGAATACTTTTTCCTATTTCCGACGTACCTACAGATGAAAACTGGCGCTGGCCCAAAACGAGTATTATCAAATCGCGCGAAAAGAGAAATATGGGTATTCGTTATTCCGTTACAGAATGTTTATGTTCAGACAACGGCAGGTCAACCTACACAAAAACTTAAAGGTCGTTGAACCATTGAGAAAGTTCAACTTTAAGTCCTAAGCGTAGAGATCCATATTAATTAAGCAAATTTGTTGTTGTGGTAAGTTGATGTGCTGTTGTCTGTCCTAAGTTCAATACCCGAAAATCTACAAATACTCGTACCTTACTAATATTATGTAATAGTTTGTATGTTTGTTACGCAATCACGTTTTAATGGCTGGACGAAATTAGCTAAGATTTGGCAAACGACCACAACTCTGTTTGTGTTTACTAGCTAACTACTTAAGGTAGCTAAGTGTTATTTAAATCAGAAACAACGACGGTACCACAACACCTAGACAACATAGGAAAATCGTTTTCTAAATGGACCAGACCGAGAGTCGAACCCGGGACCTCAGAAATGGCGACGCCAATCAGCGTACAACGACCGGAAATTTTATTTAGAAAATTTTATGTAAAGTAATCACACTGCAATTCGTACAGGTATTCGATGTATGAGCAAATACCTGAAAACATGGACCTTCAAACCCCTACACCCTCAGCACAGCCCCCATAACTCAAGGTGTAACTGTACTAATTTACTAAACTACACGAGTTTTTCCCCTGATTTTATTAGTTTAACAATATACACGTAAGGAACTACGAAGTCGGAGACACCATACTTCGTTCACCAAAAATGTCTATACAAATCTTTGATTTGATAAAGAATCTTCTAAATAATCCTTAATATTCTATTTTCCAGTCAGTGAAGTCAGAGAAATCTAGAAATCCATTTTTACATGACCGAGCCCACTAGACGGTAGGTCGTGCTCACAATAGAATGCTCATCAAATATGCATGGCTTTTTAACTTCTAATACGACTCGAAATCTCTTGTACTTGATGTTTCTTTTGAATATTTGTAGCGGACAACGATGTTGTTACCGAAAAGAGAAAGTAATGTAGTCACTCCAGACTATAATTATATAATATAGCAATTAAAATAAATATATAGAATAAATAAAAATCTTTATTTAGTCATGAAAGGGTACATTTAACTTATCAGTATCGTCATTTTTATGCTTAATGCTTTATTAAGATGGTTTACACAGGTTTACATTAAAACTGTGTGACAGTTGCGTTAAGTCTAATTGCCATAGTCTATAAGAAATAATGCTAGCTAGTGGTGACTGAGTTTGTTCCGGCGTTTCTTCTCAGCACTTGCCAGATTGTCTGTCTTGTCTCGAAGCGCTAGTAGGGCCCAAAAAATAAGGAGACACGTTCATAAGTGGCAATTTTGTCCTGAATTGAATAAATGATTTTTGACTTTGACTTTAATATCTAAAAGTTACGAGCATGGAGCACATACCCTATATGCAGCAGAAATGTCATAATTTCATTGTCAAATTTCACAAAAAAAATTGCCATTTTTTAATCTGTATCTGTGATGTTTTTGTATGGGCGACTGTTGACAGGAGTTGTCATTTCATACTAAATGTAAGTGAAAAACGCTTACTAGTTTCTGAGAAAGACGGTTTGTATTGCTGCTTTAAAGGTTATGTTCTTGATGGTTACGAGATACCAGACAGTAAATTTAACCAGGGGTGTCTCTCAGCTAATTCAGACCCGAACCAATTTAACCGGGAAACAAATTTGGGACTCTTTTACGTTCACCGTGAATTATCGCACCACTACACTAAACGGTTGACGTTTTTTATACATGCTAAAAGATATTATAAAAACTTAAATGAATAAACAAAAACTATAAATAAACATTAGCAGAAAGACATTTATATTGTTTCTTTTCAATTGCTTAACTTTTTGCGTATTAACTCCAGGAGTCATTGCAATGACCCAAATACAGCACGCAAGCCTTTTTAAATTGGCCTACGTTGCCATTGGCGTTTGCCCAACTAAACCTGACCTGGTCAAATGGGGTCGCAGGCTTAGCCAGGGCCGGATTCAGGCGCTCTGGGCCCCGGAGTAAAGTGGTAGAATCACAGGACGTCGGCCTAAAATAAATAGCTATAGAGTTTTAACAAGCTAGCATAGTTATATTTTTTTCTAGATTTTCTCTTATTTATGAATGAATGAAATAAAATTCTAATTCCCTACATGAATAGTACTTTTGAGTAAAAATAATGAGATGCAGCATTCAAATAGATTAGTAAATAATAGTTAGTTGGGCAAAAACTCGGCCAAAATAATTTAGGGCCGCCTAATCTCTCTCTCTCTCTCTCTTCCCGGCTATATAATATCCCAAACGGTGGTGGAGTCAGTCTTCCGTATCTATCTTCTCTTGGGTCTGTCCTTGACATCATGTTCGGAAGCCTCGCTCTTCCTCAGGTCATTTAGCACTCCCATCTTGTTTTGAGTCTTCCTCTGGCTTTTTGACCGGGGAGAAAAGGCTGCAATGCCAAATTTCCTACTTAATTTGAGGGCCTCCTCTTTTACGTGACCATACCCATCGCAGCCTACTCTCCTACATTTAGTCGGCAATCTCGCACTCCCAGGTCAATTGTCAATTTTATATATTTACTTCATGTTACATATCATAGTTGCACCATCTGAACGCAAAATTTATTGCTGAGAAGTATAATTTAATTCCGACCTCTATTGGGGCCCTAAGCACGGGGCCCTGAAGCCCACCCTCGTTGCCCTGCAGTTACGGCCCTAGGTTTAGCTATCAAATGCAAAGCGGCTATCTTGGATTTATTCCAAGCGGTTATTGTTGCAATAGCTTGACACGGATCATAGTTTAGAGTTTAGGATTTACGTAGTGCATTTTGTAGGCTTTTGCATAGGTATCGAAGTAGGTAAAAAAAGTTTCGTGAATTAACCATAGTTATTTTAGATCTCAATATTTAATTATGATTTTTAGCCTTGCTTAGATGATGACTGATGACTGGAACTTTGAGTGAGTCATCTAAAGCCATTGAAGTTTTTCGTACAGCGTCAACGTCTATTACTTTGGTAAATTACATGTAGTGTAAGAAATAATCAAAATCCGTTGATTTTATTATTACAGCCATCTTTTTGGCCTTTTGATAAGACACTTGACTTCCCTGAGTTATTTTGTACTATCGACGAAACAAATACGAAGTTATTTATGAGATACTGTATCTATTATAGCTCACAAAACTTCAATTATGACAAATATTTCAAGAACCACGAACAGTAACTACAATTTAATTGTATGGTCAAAGTAACATTTAAAAGCCATTTCTAACTTGCCCAAACTTGCACTAAATGCTAAGTCCCAGTTGTCTTGTTGTAAGAACATTCGCCACTAATGTGAGTATTTGTCCAAGCACTAGTTACTTGTTGGAGGAGCCTTTGCCTAAGTACTATTTGTTAACCCAAGAGGTTTTGCCTTACTACGTGCCCATTGGTAAGTTGTTCTTATGCAACGAATCTTGGACGATACTGAAAGATTTGAATTTGATTGTAAATAATGATAATATACAAATAAGTAAATCATTTATTTTCTCACCACAATCAACACTACCTACATACTATCTGAACTACGATTATGACGAATACAATTTTATTATTGTGGGAGACTGATGCCTAATATAAGCTTAATAGCTAGTATTTCAGGTCAGGCCTCCCCCCAATTACCATTTTCACTGTAGATAAACTCAGACCAGCCAGTAAATTTTGCCAGGAATGTCTCCCAACACTCTCATATAAAAGAGTTGCAATGGCAGGTACTCAAACATTTAGTTTTTCTTAAGTAAGTATTGGCTGTTTGTTTACTTATCTGGTTATAGCCCCGTATACGTTACTCTAAATATGCCTCTCCCAATGCAAGCCATAGAGTCCGATCTTCGGCTATTTTCTTCCATCGACTGCCAGTAGCTTTGCGTAGGTACGAGTATATCATCGCTCTACTTCATCGATAGAGATAGAGGTCGTCATAACCGGCATTTGCAAGTCTCCACCTATGAATACGTCCGACTGAACACTGTCAGTTATTGGTTCTACGACAACTTTTCTTAATTTATTTTAAATCAAAATAGTTTTAAAAAAGTGGGATCGTTTTATGAATAGCCACGCTAACCCTAAAATAATCGCGGCCACTTCGGCACGTAGTCAAGGGCGCTCCAACTAATGCCCTAGATCGGGTGACGAGAGCGACCGCCATTTAGTTCCTTTGATAAACCCATTTCTATATTCATGGGTTATCTTTTAAACAGAACATGACTGACCAGACAAAAATATATGAGCATTATAACAATATTTTAAATATAATATTTATTATCAGATATTTACCGTTATATTTAACTATCCTAAAACCGCAGCGTCGCAGTTAAAAAAAATGTTCCTCAACCGACTTAAAAAAGTAGAAGTTCTAAATTCGTTGGTATATTTTTTGTATATTCAGCGATTTCTTTTTGCCACATTGAAGGAATGCGATGATGATGATGATTCCTTTTTTGTTGAAATTAAGGTACCTCATAAGTGTCGGATATTGTAAGGTCAAGTTCTGTTCTGTACTGATCAATTAGAAAATGATTCAACATTGGATCATTTTTTTTCAGTTATGGGACACATAATTATCAAACCGTGGACATAGGCCTCTCCCAAAAGGACTACATACTACACAGCCCAAATCAAAGGAAGGGTTCAGCTTAAACCAAAGCACATAATATAAGGTGATTAAAAGAATCACTTTAACTAGATGTTCTGCCCATTACATTATATAAAAAAATAATTTTCTATAATATTCCAAGCTTGCTCGGACGTCTAGATATCTGCCTTACAAAGGCAAGGGCTCTAAGACCAAGTTAGGGCATTTCTCATCAATAAATAGAATTCAGTCTCAGTTTAATAAATTTTTGCGCTCAGCTCGGCTTGATATTGACATGTCTTATTCACAACGTAAATTCAAATATATATTGCATGAACATATGTCTTCATTAATATTTAAAAAAAGACTGTAATTTGTCATTTTTCCATTTACTTAAACTGTTAAGTGTATACGTCAGTTTCCACATTTTAAATTTTTATGCATGCCGTGGTGGCCTTTAATTAAGGCAACACTATAAAATGTAAAATTTGAATTGTATTTTGTATTGTCTAGGTGTATGCTTTGTTAGCTGTCCTTAATTAAATAAATTGTATATTATTTCGTTACTATTAGAGTACCTCAAGGGTCATACCTCTATTGTTTATTATCTTTATCAATAACCTCATAGTGCGCCAGAACTTACCCTGTCTAATGTTTATGCCTATAGTAGGCAAATACATTAACTTTTAAAGTAACTTTTCTTTAGTTTCTTGCGCTGCTTCTTCTCGGCACTAGCCCACGAATTGTCCCGAAGCAGTGTTAGGGCTGGTGTAAAAGTGCTTTTAATGGCCTATTTGCAAAAATAAATGATTTTGATTTTGATTTTACGTGGAACTTACTACCTTTGTTATTCTATTTGTACTTTCTAGTTTTAAAACCTAGCCAGAGATGCATTTGTTGAGCTATAGTTAGCGTAATTATCATGTTTAGTCACACCTATTTGTATCTCTTATATAAATAAATAGCGTCGAAGATATTGTCTATTCTGTGTGGAAAAGTAAAGTTTCTCTTCCGATTTTGATATTGGTGCCGTGTAAGTGGTTCATTTTCGTTAATACACCCTGGTAAATCGATTTCTTCATTAAACCAGTAACCCCATATTATAATACTGAACGTCCAGCTTGTATTAAACTCAAACATAATGCGAATCTTACTACATGTTAAACAATATAGTCTTGTATACAACCTTCTAAGGCTTCTCGTAACAACTTGGGCTTGTAAGCCGAAACTTTACTCTGTACATCGCCAACTTGCGCAGCTTTAAGCTCTAAACTTGGAATTATTTTAAGAAAGCACGAAACAGCCACTTTTCGCATACAAAAGTTTCTTCCCACGGGCACAGATAAAATAATAGTTGCAAGTTAAGAAATAGTGGAGCTTGCGTGGATAGAAAACGATCGAAAAAGTTGAGCGCTTACACACACATGGACACATTACTTATACTTATCTTTAGACTCGGGACTGGAGTATCTAGATTCATTCGAAAAGATAGAGTGGGTACAGCATAGTCCAATACTATACTAAATTTGGCTGTGTCATACAGATAGACAAACACACTAATGATCCTATCATCAGCCTTTGTAAGTGCACAGCTGGGCCGTTTGCAGGCTTCAGAGGCTGACCGCAACCTTTGACTAGGTCGGCAGTCCACCGGGTGGGGGGCCTGCCCACGTTGGGTCTTCCAGTTCATGGTCATTCGAGAATCTTTTTTCCCAACGGTTATCAGTTCTGCAAGTAATGATTTTCAATATCCGTTTCCTAGCTCCATCATCAGACCAGGGCGATGGTATCAGCTTATTGAATTGTATTTCGAATGTCACTTACATACAAAATTTCGAATCGATCTTATTCTTTATTGCCACTCAAATCAGTAAAGGCTACCAGCTTCTGGAACTTGTCCTTGTTTTGGCGAGGTGGAATTGGGCTGCACTCGTTATTGTTATTCATATCTCTATTGGTAGCAGGAGCTTGCACTGAGAGTTTTACTAAAATATACCCATTATTACTACATACTCTGACATAAGATTTATACACATATCATAGACTTATCCTTACCTGTCTGGTTACTCATATGTGGAGATTTGTAATTAGTATTGAACCACAGTATATGTATTGTTCTAGTTTACTGTATTATTGAAACTAAATCTTCCTAAAATAAATAAATAAATAATGTATAACATTGTAGACGAGAACTACTTACTGCCCACAAATTGCAACGCAGTTTGACCAATAAAATACCATGTTTGGTGATTGTTTATACTTTTTCCCTGCGATCGACGTGCCTCTTCCCGGCTATCGTGCCCAAATCTCTTTTAATCTCTCATACTGATCTTCAAATCGATAAGACAATAATTAGAAGTACGTCAAACACGATTTACAAATTTGATTACATTGGCTGTTGTTAGTGACAAGTATGCCTAAATCAAATTTTAAAAAACTCAACCTGTCATCTCGAGATTAATGAATGAGTAGCAGCTACTGAAGTGAAAAATAAACCAACCAAAAACAAATTACAACGAAACCCAATATTAGTCATTCGAACAATGAAAGGTCCTCGACACCAGATTTAGGTTAGATATGAATCAATAAATCATTTAGTCACCTCATAAATAATAATAGGGTTAGACATTACGATAAAAAAAACATTACATGAAAGGTCAGCGACCCAAAACATTTGTCTGGATCAGTGGCTTTTAAACTAACAACAGCGAAGAGAATAAAGAAATATAGGCCAGAATGTAGGTAAGTTGCTTTGGAGTAAGGGAAAATGCTCGGTGTTCTTTGCGAGATCGAATCAGAAATGAGGAGATCTGTAATCGAACAAAAGACGCTGACATTGCCCAACGGATTAGCAAGCTAAACTGGCACTTAAGATTTAAAAGATTTATCATTGACTAAATAGGGGTAGGTACTATATTGTACCTACCCCTATACTACAGAATCACCGTCTAAAATATGCCTATTGCTTTTTTAAACATCCTGTCAACGCGTGGAATTGAGAAACTCCTGCTTTCAGGTTTTGTTTAAGTCGATTGATAATAACACGTTAATACTTAACAATACCTTGAAAAAAGCGGCCAAGTACGAGTCGGACTCGTCCATAAAAGGGTTCCGTAGCAGCAAGTAAACATAATATAAAAGTTCTTGTAGTACGTTGTAACTTTGATCGATGTTTTAATAGTGTAAATTGCGGCTTACGATTTATGACGTATTAAAAAAAACTACTTACTAGATCTCGTTCAAACCAATTTTCGGTGGAAGTTTGTATGGTAATGTACATATATTTTTTTTAGTTTTATCATTCTCTTATTTTAGAAGTTACATTTTACCACTTTGGAAGTGTCTCTCGCGCAAACTATTCAGATTAGATACAAATTATATTAGAAACCTCAATATCATTTTTGAATTCCTATCCATATCCCACATATATGGGTTTGATATAAAAAAAATTTTTGAGTTTCAGTTCTAAATATGAGGAACCCCTAATATTTTTTTTTCTATTTTTGTGTGAAAATCTTAATGCGGTTTACAGAATACATCTACTTACCAAGTTTCAACAGTATAGTTCTTATAGATTCGGAAAAAAGTGGCTGTGACATACGGACGGACATACAGACAGACATGACGAATCCATATGGTTTCCGTTTTTTGCCATTTGGCTACGGAACCCTAAAAATGCTGCAGTTTGGTAGGTACAGCTTTGTGCGGGAAATCGGTTGGAGAGTGCAGCTTGGCTAGGCAGCATTTGGTGAGATGCGTCATGTCTACTCGTCGTCTCTACCACAATACCTGAAGAGCAAGGTATTCGATCAGCGCGTCCTACCAGTAATGACCTAAGTACAAAGACAAAACATAAAACGTGACAGTCAAGCTGGCCCATCGACTTCTCGAGCTATGGAAAGGTCAATGCTTTAAGTAAGGGATAAAATCCGAAATCAGGTTATTCGGTAAAAGACCAAAATAATGGACTGGGCATAGTCCTAAAATGTAGCAAGCTAAAGTGGCAGTGGATCGACCACATCAGACCCAGAACCGATGAAAGGTGGAGTAAACGGGTTTTCGAGAGATCACGCTTTGGAAAACATACTGTAGGACGCCCCCCAGCTCGATGGACCGACGACCTTAGGGAGATGACTGGCAGTGGCTAGATCTCCCGCTTTCTTATCTAGTCTTACGTCCAGCCGTGAATTTCAACAGGCTGAAATGATGATGATGATGATTACTTAACAGTAAAAATCTGTCGATTATGCGGTATATTCGTTGTCGCACGAATTACACTCGCGGTCACCACAAATATTATATTTGTTTAAAATCGTTTTGTCGTTGCCATTTTGTTTTATGTTTTCTGTCTGGTCGCTTATACGCGAACGAATGAACCAATAACATACCGTTTATTGTAGTATATGTTATTGTGGCTTCTGGCTAGACGGACGCCAGACGATGGGTCGTTAGCAAACAATACGATTATTAGTCCACGGATTTAGTTTATTATTTTAGTATTAACGCGACATTGCTTACTATTACATCGAATGGGGAATTTGATTTTAATTTATTGAAAATAAGATCCTCTTAATCTCATGCTAGGTGAGCAGGCGGTATTACTAGAACGACAGGAATAGAATGAATTGATTAGTAAAGGACAGTAGTTTATGGTGTTTTAAAAGGAATTTTAGGTAAACATTGCAGTGGGATCAAAGTAGCTGAAACGCTGATGATGCTAAATCTTAGGTCACGACATTATGAATGAATATCAGAATTAATTTAGTAATTACAATGCTAGAGGTACGATCGACTAGATGAAGTCATATTTATTTAGATATTTTTACGGTTGAACTTCTTAATTAGTGCTATAATAATAAAATACCGTAATAACCTATGTTCATACAATATAACAACAACAACTTTTGGTAAAAAAACGATTTCTACGTGGGCAAAACTGCCATCAATCAGACCTCACTCTTTATTTTGGTGCAATAATTCTTTAGATTGCGTGCAGATATAACATGTCCTAACTCCTTGATAAACGATAAGAAAAAGGCAATACTATAGAGTAAGTAGTACCAACTAAAACTAGATCAAACAGCCTACCAATTCTCTTAATTCAGTCGGTATGTGCTTTCAAAAATACTGCTATTTATAATAAACATCGTTCTCTTTTGTTCAAACACAGCTCAATTAGAATAGCTAGCTAAGACACATTGAATATATTTTCATAACTAGTTGGACAAACAGGTATTATATATTATTAAATATAGTATACTAGCAGCATTATATAAATACATTCTTATGATAATACGTATAAATTCATATACAATTACCAATCATAGGCGTACACAGCATTTTAGGTGATAATACTCTTCTATAAATGAATGATGTATGAATAATAAATATGCAAGTACGTTTATAACGTGTACGTATTACCAGGCAACTTAATACGAGAATACGGATTTAAATAAATAAATATGTACTTTTACAACTGTCACTGTCTCGCAGCAAGAAAGTAACATCCTTGTATTAGGAGATACCAGACAACTGGGAGCATCTCAGCACACGCAGACTCAAGGCAATATAAAAAAAATTGACAGGTAATTCAGTATATATAAAGTTAAAATTATTTATTTATTATAATAGTTTAGGTAAACCTTTATTTATCAAACATTGTATGCGTTTTAATTTGAATTAAAATGTAGTTATTTGCTATTTGGTGAATTTTGTACGCATTCGAAGCTGGCATACAAAGCAGCTTTGCTCTGTCTTTTTCGGCTTTTAGCTAACTATTAAGATGCCTTTTCAGTGAGGCTCGTCTCCAAGATGATTGACTCTGTATCTGCTGCTTGCTGACTTGCTGGAGTCTGCTTAGTAGTTCTTCTTTTGTATGAAAACACAGCTTTATTTGAAACTATTTTTTGAACTAGAGGCAATTGTGTTTTTTTTTCAAGTGATTAATATTATCCTTGACACAGCTTCAGTGGCCACGCGTGTTCTGTGGTTTAGTTTGTTTTGTGTAGTGTGCAACAAAGATTATCTATCTATCCATCTATCTATAGCTTGTATTGTCTGTTATATCTGACCTGTGATGCAGCCGGCAATAACAATCGACATTGTACCGACCCTAAGTATTGAGAGTCGACGTCACGGAAACGTGCGTGACTTGACCTTTTTTATTTTTGAAAACAAAAAATTTCTTTGTGCCTCCCACAACGGTTGTATTACCACAACATTAGAGCCATTATCGAATGAAACTTCCCACATTATAACCGCAATGCGGTACCTATTACTTCGCGGTATGAGGTATGACTTTAATGCTTAAGAACGTATACGAAAAAATTAAAGAAAATCTGTACACTGTGTGGTAACGAAACTACAAACTTATTTAGTAACACTAGTGTTGTTATACGCGTATGTGAATAGCAAACATTCGTTTAATAGTTCATGCCTGACCCACTAGAATCTTTATTTTATGTAATACTACTCATGTATAAGGTAATCAATGTTTGGCATATTTTAGGATATGTTTATGCCGATCTCATTAAAAAATATCCTGTTCTTTTTTCTAAGAGACATACTTACAAACTACTAACGCTGATTTGTTTCTATTTAAACCATATTTTGAAAATATTAAGTATAGTGTATTTCAAACTCTGAATGAAAATGAAGAATAATATTCACTAGTTAGTAATAAATTCGTTTGTGTTTTTCTAATTCTCTTTAAGTATGAGATCTGAGACTGCTCAACATTTAATTAAAATAACGTAAAACCGCACTGATTGAAATCGTTTAAAATAAAATAAAAACTCAACACAAAAAAAGTGGTAAACAAATATTTAATTATTAACTCGACTGGCTTCAGCAGTTATCAGACTCCCCAAAACTTCTCGCCCATCAACTTGCCAGTGTTCCCGAAGATACACAGTACAATGGCTACGTTCAAATACTTCAGCCAGGATTTGCTCTAGAGCTTGTAGCGACCTAAAAATAAAACTATATTACTGAAATTATGATTCACGTTTTACGGATTTTTGTGTCAGGGTTTTTTTTAAATGAAGACTCCTGATTTTAACTTTAATTGTTTCTGTCAACGTCATACAAACCAAAATATGTAAGATTATGTTTAATACCATGCTAAGCATAGTAGGGCATAAATTTCCTATCAATGAGATGCACATTGATAAATTTTCATTTTAGAAGTGATATCTCTTTACCTCATATAATCACGTACTAATAAAAAAATCGCGTCTGTCCGAATCGGTCCATTTCTTTTGGAACTATGATGCCACATACATAAACACACTATTATATCCATAACGGTGTGGGTTCACAATGACCTAATGATTACTGTACTTCTTAGCATTTAAATATATAAACTATTTGTTAACTCTAATAGAATACAGTAAAATAATATTTAATCTTTCTTTTTGTGTTGGGGAGTAAAGTTTTGCGTTGCGTTGCGTTTCAAAAGTGCTTTTGAAACCTTTGTAAAGACTTCTATTAGTCTAACTGAACGTTTAAATAACCATCTATTCCCTATTCAACTATTTAACCCACAAATTTAAACCAACTCCATTCCTGATTTAAATTGGGCGAGCAAAACCCGCGGCTAAATCAATTGGAATATCAAATCTGCCATTGAAATAGTGAGGCCCACCCATCAATGGATTGTATCGCTATCGGTATAAAACCTTAAAACAAAGTAATATTGACATGTTTGGAACCCGCACTGATACCTACGAGGAAAGAGATTTGGTCATAGAGCATGCAACTATCTAAAAACAATTTAATAAGTCCTTTGCGTGACATGACATGACATATAGACCGGAAATTTCATTAAAAAAAGTTGCGGCGCCCAAGAGGTTAAAGATAAAAATAGTACAAATGAATAAAGAAACAGCGATAATTCTCTTTAAAATGTTCGTTCTAGCGCTGTCACTTGGGAAATGTGAAAAAATTCTAAACTTAGTCAATCTATGTTCCTTTTTTTCCACATCAGTAAATGAAACAACTATCACATGTATATGACTGTTTTTGCCTTAAATACTTGAAAAAAAAAAGAAAGATAAAAGACTACTAACAAAGTTAGTCGTCAGATCATTTCTCGATACTTTAAATTAATGCTGTTTGTAATTTTGTTAATTTGGATAGCTATTTGTGTGATAGCGATTTGACCACAGTATTTAATTTTTATTAGTCCAATGGGAGTATAATTTTTATTTAGTCCAATGGGAGTATACTCTATCAACTATCGATAGAAGTTAATCGGGCTAGATAATCGATATTGTATTATCGTGTGCCATCACTATATTGGAATTCAACGAAGTTTTAACGACGGCGAGTCACTCGCGGCCAATTTATGTTCTATGCATTTTTAAATAGTGGCCGATTAAGTTTGGCCGCCAGTGTAATGTTAAGCGTTATTAAATTTTACACATGCCTGAGCGTTTTTATTGTTTAAAATGTTAATCCATAGACTGTGTTGCAAAACGGTGCAATATTAAAAAATTACAAATAAATTAAAAGTGCTTAAAAATACCATCTACAAGCAACCGCAACGGTAATTTATTTATTTATTTAAACTTTATTGCACAAGTAAGTACAATTGGCGGACTTAATGCTATACAACATTCTCTACCAGTCAATTGGCAGTTATCAAGAAACCTACAATTGGCCTAATTGCAAAAATAAATGGTTTTTTTTACCAAATATAATATTGTTTTAATTGACGACAAGAAAATATAACAAATAAATATACAGCTTACTAACTATTTAACTAACTAAAACTAAAAACTAACTAATTAAAAGACAAATAAAATATATTTACAAAATGTACATAAAACACATATAAAATAAAAAATGCATAAAATATAAAATAAAAGTTTATCAAAACCTAACATCACCCATTCCCACAGAAATGTTAAAGGTGCCCAGGATGCCGGCTGCATAACCTCGTTGAATGGCCAAGCTTATTCGTTTGAATTAAATTATATTAAAATCGGTTCAGTTTTCGTGACAAAAAGTTACGGTCTATTTCCTTTTCCAAGATTCAATTTTCTCTTTACTAAAAATCATCAAAATTGGTTCAACGTGAAAATATAACAGACAGGCAGTAAGACAGTTATTTTCTAGAGACAAGTATTTGTCGCATCCTATAATATTGAATATGGAAATATCTATAGAACTCTACAGTGAGCGGCTTTAGGCCATTTACATCCAGAGGCTTTCTGCTTGACTAGGTTGTCAGTTCTCCGAGTGGAAGACCTGTCCGCTCTATGTAATGCGTCTTCCAGTTCGTCGCCACTTGAGAGTTTTCCTTCACCATCGAGCCATCGTACGAACCACCCTATAGAGCAGCAATACAACCATATTTCTCACTAGTAAGTGATTTTTCACTTACATTTAGTATGAAATGACAGCTCCTGTTAACGCTCGCCCATACAAAAATAGCACAGATACAGATAAAAAAATGGCGGTAAATTTTGTCAAACAAATAATATGACATTTCTACTCTATAGATTATGTGCTCCATGTCCTTCACCAACGGTTATCAGGTTTACGAGTGATGTGGCCTGTCCATAGCCTGCAAGGTATTCAAGGTTCTTGGTATTAATAGTATGTGGTCATCATCATCATCATCATTTCAGCCTGAACATAGGCCTCCCCCAATGACTTCCAGATTGACCGGTTGGAAGCGGCCTGCATTCAGCGGTTTTAGTATGTAGGAAAGTGACTTACTTTCACTCCTGGGCTGACGGGGACGAAGTGTGCTAGGCTAGGCTACCATGTCCCCGTCTCTCGACCCATAAAATTGCCGCGCTTGTATTTAACGGACTACAGTGATTTGGTTTCATTTGATGGTAACTTTATGACTGATAGTTATACTCTACTTAATTTAAATAAAAAGAAATTCACTTAATATTTTAACCTGTCAAAACGAAATTGTGAAAATAAAACCCAGTCTGGGATAGATGCATTTTCACAGCAAACCGTGCATTTTTATCCGTCTTCAAGAAAAATATATTATTTAGTTCCGAGTTTAACTCTGAAACTCGGTCCAATTTAAGAATTCTATTTTATGCATCACGGTCTGCAGAACGTTAGTAGCATAAGTTTGCCGGTGACTTTTTATAAAAAAAGGAAAAAACCGGCGAATTGCGATTCAGAATTGCGCACCGAGGATTCCATACTAATCAAATTAACTACAATCATCATCATCATTTTTGTTTTGTTTTTAGGCTTGCATAAATTTAGAAGCGAATTCAAAATAATATGTACAAGGTTTTCAGAGTGAGTGAGGACACTCAACCCGTTTCTGCGACAAGGAACGGCATTTGTTTTTTTTTTGTAGGTATTTCACTATTTTTGTTATAGTTAACGAATTTTAATCACTTACCCTCCTCGGTTATGCCTTTGGAAAGTATCAAAAATTAATTAAAAATGTCCATTATCATCCACCGGAGCCAGACTCTGAAATTGCCTATAAAATTCCCATTGCCGTTTACAAAATGGGCCCACAAATTATTGACCCTTGCCCAGGCAAATGTAGGCCGATCGCAAAGACATAGAGAATCTGGATATGATATACATATTTTTACTATTTTTGCTATTGAACTAACATAGAAATATAAATCATCATATTGTTTATTGTCAAGTAGCAAAATTACTATTTAAATCTTTGTACTTATAAAATGTGAAAGTCGGTTCGTTTGAACTACGCTTCGCTGAAATTTTGCTCATAATATAGATATTGATCTTGCTTAAAAATGGGAAAGTTATCCCGTTTTTGTGTTCCCGGGGGAGAAAAACTCATTAATTTAGCTAAAACGCCCCCTTCGTTTAACGAATAGAGTACTTGATAGCTGTTGAAATATATTCACACAGTTTCTTTTCCCTATATAACAGCAGCTATTTTAGGAAGGTTAATTATTATTGAAAATCACTACTAGGTTCACCAAAATGTAAAAGCGTGTGGAGTATAGCTTAGTTATAATATTAACTATCAGTTTTGTCAAAACGCATCTAGTCTTTCAAAGGCTGTGTTTTAACGCGGAATTATGCCCAAAATCAATTTTATTAACCATCTGTTTTGGGTTCTAGTAATTTGATTTGATCTTACCCCCCAATTTACTTGCAGGTTACATAATAGCAATAGGTTCAGTAGGTTTCCTCCTCAGATCAGTGCTCTTTACTAGGCGTTCAAAGCATGCAACAAATCCTCAATAAATTATGTTTTGAATATTAAGGTCATGTAGTGGTCCAGAAGTTGAACACCCTTGAGGGTTTTTCAAAGACAATTCACTAAACTAACTTTTCTAAATTAGCATGCGTTACGGTCTGAGTGGAGCGGACGCCCTTCTTCTTCTTTAGTGATATAAATGACGATTCTAAATATACTTTAATCAAAATATGGCAACCTCTACGGTATCCTGTGTAAGGTTTTCCTTCATGGTCGTATAAGGACCATAAGCTTAGTCTTCAGCGGAAACCCTTATACGAAGATGATTTAAGGCCGTTCAGGCTCGTCAGTGGAACGTTATATCATGATGATTGGTCAGACCAAGATTCCGTGAGATAATCTTATGTATATTTCTTATCTGGATATGTCTGATACTGGCATGTGTGCGTCTGCTTCGCTCACCGTCTTTCTTTTGTGATAAGTAGCCTTACTGTCTCTTTTTTCATTATGATGATAACCTTGCTAGTTATGATTACAAAATATAATTTTATTTTGGCCAAAAATAGGTCAGCTTTATTTTTGAAATACTTTTTTTAACTGCCAATTTTGCCTTTAACCTTGTTATAAACATTGGATAAATATAAACTTGTTGCAAGACACAACAATCGGAGGGGCTATTTCTATCGTTATTTACTTTTACCTTTTAACAGCTTTATAAATTAAGCAGAAATATGTTGGCCGTCAACATTCTACTTCTTGGTGAAGGCCACCATCTCCCATCTTAGTCAGACAAAATTAGTATGGCTCTTAAAATACGAACATCCTGTGCTTTAAGAGCCAGCTTTCTTTCCGTGAGACAAGTATTACGTGCCACAATTGTACTGTAATTAGAAACTTCGTATTCTATTAACATTTTAGGCATAAAATAGTTTATGTGTGTGTGTGTGCTATGTATATATGGGTATAAAACTATCCACTACCAGATAAAACAGCTTGTAATGCAATACATCCTCCAAGACATCATACTTCATAGAACTTCATCATGGATGCTTAAAGGATTACCCACGACTACAACACCCAGCTTGATGCAAGCGAAATATGCCAGATGTTTACTCCCTACAACTTGGCGATCTTGTTGCTATAATAACACCTCTACTACATAGACAGCTTTGTGAAATAGATGGTGCGCAATAATATATTTTTATTAACTATCAGTTTTGTCCATTGAAGCCCTACGCGTTGGACGGACCGGATCCGCAAGACACTAGACACTAGACGTCCATGATGCTCTGCGCTCTGCAATTGACCGAAGCAGATGGCGCCAGATAGTCTGAAACAGTCCGAAACAGAAACAGATACTCCATTGAGGCAATCACGACCCTCAGCACTCAGGAAACCGATGCGAAGATTAGGATCAGTTTTGTCAAAACGCATCCAGTCTTTCAAAGGCTATTTTTACGCAGAATTATTCCCAGAATCAATTTTATTAACCATCTGGTTTGGGTTCTAGTAATTTGATTTGATCTCGATCATAATGACGACAATAATATGTTTTTAGGGTTACGTACCTCAAAAGTAACTGAATCCCTTCGAGCTGTGAGACAGTCAAACTTTTAAGTCAACGCAATCAAAAGATACGACCAGCTGATTTGCCGCATATTTTGACACCCGCAAGTTCGCTTCGGACTTGACCGGTTTTTTAAATATTCAAATTGATAGCTCACTCGAGCTCATGTTACATGGCAAAGGACACATAATTTGTATCTGAACTATAAAGTTTAAAAAAGATTTACTTTTGCGCAGTCTAGTGTGCTAGTTACTCTAAATTCTAGATGATCTCAAGTTTTGCAAGTTTCACGAATAGTTCTCGAATAAATTAATATAAAAGCGTCTGTCATTTTTGAAGTGAATTTCCTAGAATTGTTTCTTTGCTTGTGATTCTTAAACTATAATCTCAAGCTTAGTGTTTAACTCTCTTGTTCGAAGAAATACCTATGTTACGATGGTAGCAATCTACTTATAGATGTAAATGGAAGTGAAGTTATTAATATATTCTTATGTAACTTAACTGATTCGTAGTAAGCCCTGTCGGTGTAGGCATCCAAATTTATAAAAGTAATTTTTAATTCATCAAAAAAGTTTAACATTTCTATCATCGATGTTATTTACACATCATTTTAAAACACAAAAGATGCTTTACTGAAAGCCATTTCGACAGTCAGGTTTTCTGTTTGATTGACCATTCAAAAATTATTAACTTAATAATACTTCTAGTAAAAATAAACAGAAAACCACTCGTTTGCAGCTGAACGGTATTATCTGGGATTTGGCATATATACAATATAAATTAATCTAGCTTAAACCTCGTAAGACCCTTTGATCTTACAAAAAAATATATATTAGTTACGTAGTGCGACTCAACACTTAAAATATAGGTCATAAAGTCGAAAATTAGCGCGCTCTGATTCCAATTTCTATCATTCGTGATTGGTCCATCTTCTAGCGACTTTTTACACGTAACATCCAAACACAAATTACCTGCCAAACTAGAGTGAATTGAGGAGAAATGGAGCGGCCGCTGCCATTATAAGAATTAATCGTATTGCATCGTAAAAATCCATTCTCATATTTACTATTATTTATATGCCAACCCGCCTGCCAAGCGTGGTGAGTATTGGCAATCCCCCCCGATGATCAGTCATTGGGGGAGGCCTTTGTTCAGCAGTGGACCTCCTATGGCTGAAATGATAATGATGATGATGCAAAATATTAATGTTGAAATGTAATTTAATAAAAAATATATTATTGGCAGCAGTTTAAGATAAAACTTTCGTTAATTTTTGAGACTTTTTTCATAATAAGGATTAGTTGTTCTGTTTTCGTTTAAAAAATATAACGTGACATTTTAGTTGTTGTTTTCCCGCGGGAAGGTGATTCCACTCATAAAAACAAACAAGTTTTTTTTTTCGTCTTTTTTTTCATACAAAACTCGACTAAAATGTATGAAGCAGAAATTTTTTTTTTCGCGATTTCAGAGTTGGTTCTATAATAAAATATATTTTTATTGCAACCCAATGTTGTCACACGAGAACAAAATAATTTCTCGCATTGAGTAACGAAAACATGATGAGAAAGATATCATAATAATACCAAAGACGAGTTAATTATAATCTTACTATTACATCAGTCTGTCCAGTAAGCAACAAACATCTTGTCCATAAATTAATCCCCTTTTTATGTTCGTGTGGATTGATATTTATTCTTTGGCTTAATTATCAAGTCTACGCAGACGAAGTGGCGGGCAGAAGCTAGTTTCATATATTTTTCTAATCAGAACCCACACCGCTTGTAGGACACAGCCACGTCATGGGTCAGGTAAACTCACGAGTTCGAAACCTTGCTTAACCCCTCAACAACTGGGGCGTTAAAGTCCACCAAAACCCCGATTTCCGTCCACCCTTTGTCGATTCGTAAACAAAACTCGGCACTAATGAACCGTCAAAACTCGCCTTCCCCTCGAGGCAAACACACTGTAAGCGCGGATCCGGACGCGGAAGCGGACAAGGAGAGTATGAAGTTTGTTTAACAAACAGTCACAAAAGTCACAACGATTAAATAGTTGGTGTATTTTTGCCGAAGAGACAACACACCAATTGTTATAGTCTTGAAGTACAGAGTTAACCATAGACTTAGACAACTTGGAACTAACATCTATGTGCAACTATGATTTTTCAACCGACTTCAAAAAAGGAGGAGGTTCTCAATTCGACTGTATGTTTTTTTTTTTTTTTTTTTGTATGTTTGTTACGCGATTACTCCGCCAATTATGAATCGATTTTAATGATTCTTTTTTTGTTTGGTGGATCATACTTCAGAGGTGATCCGATTTTGATGAGCCGATCAAATATAAGCCGATTTTGATGATTTTTGTTTTATTGAATAGCTTATACTTCAAAGATGCTATGATAAAAGTTTGAAAAATAAAAATCACCCCTAAGGGTAGGAAAATAGGGGATGAAATCGGTGTTCAGCAGTTAAATTAGGATTTATCACTAAAAATTGATGAAATAAGTAAATTTTATTTTTAAAAAAAAACCGACTTCAAAACACTAAAATCCTAAAAATAATCCTAACACTTAAGTACCTAATCAGTTACTTTTGGAGTCGGTGCAAACAAAAACATTGAATCTCTCATCGGCTGGCACCGACTCCAAAAGTAACTGATTAGGTACTTAAGTGTCAGGATTATTTTTAGGATTTTAGTGTTTTGAAGTCAGTTTTATTTTTTTTAAAAATGCTACGTGTAATTTAATGGTAGCATAGCACATTATAGCATATCATAAAATGACCAAACACGTTTATTTTAATCTTCTAACCGTAAATTTTGACGGACTTCTTAGTAAACTAATTTATTATATTCATATAATTTACTAAGTGAACTAAGTAATAAGTAACGTAATGAAGCTTTTTCAATAAAATCAGTCCACGTCGGTCTACCGCCAATTATAATAATTTCGCCTGTCGAAAATCAAGGCCACACTCAACATTGCACTGTCTGAAATCAACTTACATATCTCAATTTGATTAGCATTATGACAAAATATGATGAATGACGAAATATTTGAAAGATTTTTCTTAAACGTTGACACTTTTCTAGTAAGCGCTACATCTTGTCACAACTTATGTCAATCAAATCAAATCATTTAGTGACTCAGAGACACCTTATATGTTATTGTCTATGGATTCAGATTCTTGAATTCGCTTTTACCTGCGTCAACGCACCCGCTACCGCTCCATTACTGTGGACGATACCTACAACGCGCTGTTTACATATGCATGGGACTGAAATTGGAATCCAATTGAGTCAGCACACACGGTTCCCTCGTTCAGCGTTTTGTCATTTTATTCCCGGCTCCTGCTACTTTCACATTTGCCGGAATAAATGGCTCATTTTAAATAAATTACCGGTTGTGATGATTGATAACGTTACCGGTTCCGTGGTTTCATTTAAAGTTTAATTTAATTGCATGAATAATAAATAAAATAAATTCTACAAATATTCACACTAGCCAAGGTAAACAAAACTTGTACTATGGTGACTATAACTGATAAACTTAAATAAATACGTTTATAAACATCCATGACCTAGGTACAAACGGTTGTGCTGATCACACAAATTGCTTTTTGTAGTATTCGAACCCGCGACCGCCTGTTTTAATATCCTGAAGTGCAAACCACTAGACAAGATAGTTGAGATCATGATGAACGCAAGAACGCAACCTACTTTCTCTAGGCTAGGTAGAGTTAAATGTCGTTAGTACTATCGCCAGAATGAAGATACAGGCCGTGGCTCAGGCTGAGTGAGGTCCCATTATCCTGGACATCACAGGCAGATAGTGGCCCCACTTGGTTTTTTATTTTAAATACTTATTTTTAAGTCTGTTTCATTTATATCTTGTTTGTTGTTTTTTTAAAATGTTTTTTGTGTCATTTCTATCGTTTGTACAATTTGTGTGTGATGTACAATAAATAATAAATTTTATTTTTTTCTTTCTTTCTTTCACGATTACTATAAATAATGTATTCACGACCTTCACTCATTATTTTGTCTACTTAAAGCTCTCAACTAGCTAAGATCTACAAAGCTAAAGTGGCCATGGGCCATATAGCTTGCAGTACTAACAACCGTTGGGGGAAAATGGTACTCGAATGACGACCGATCTAGACGACGCAGCGTGGGCCGGCCTCCCACGCGGTGGACTGACGACCTAATCAAAGTTGAGGGAAGCCGCTGGATGCAATCGGCCTAGAGCCGCTTGCTGTAGCGTTCTAAGGGGGAGGCCTATCCAGCGGTGGACTTCCAAAGGTTGATGATCATGATGGCTGATTCCATTTCTTACAAGATGGAACGAACGATTCATCATTTCACTGTAACAAACTTAACTTTGAAAGTGATATGTATATTACTGTCTTTCAGCTGTATGGTAATTAATTTCCTATGAAACTGGCAAATGTTTGTGTGATGAGCACGAGCATTTGTACCTAAGTCATGGATGTTTATGAATGTATTTAAGTATATTTATCGTTATTGACCGACCGGGAATCAAACCCCGGAGCTCAGAGATAGTGACACCAAGTCCGAAAGGCGCGCCTCGCGGCTACGGAGTTCATCGAAATTAAAACAGTTTTTTTTAATCAACCTTTTCAATCCCACTGCTAGGCAAAGGTTACCCCCAGACTCTTCCATCGATCTCTATCTATCGCCAATGACTCCCAATCCCTCGTTAAGTTAACCAAGTCGTCACACCATCTTTTTTTGGGTCTACCTCTTCCGCGACCGCCGTCTATAGGTACCCATCGGGTGACAGAAAACAGTTACCAAAATAAAAACATAATCATCATCATCATCATCATTTCAACCATAGAATGTCCATTGCTGAACATAGGCCTCCCCCAACGACTTTCACTGAGGCGAATTGCCAATACTCGCCACGCTTGGCAGGCGGGTTGACGAGCGCAGTTTTTTTTATAAGATTTCGCACCCAGACGCTGCTGCCCGTCTCCTGCTACAGGAATTAGTCGCCTCCTACGACACGCCTCCTGTTGGCGGTAAGTAAGTGTATTCTTTACGGCCGTCCCCACACGAAAAAACATAATATCAGTCATATTTAAACCTTAACTAAGCATAATACTCCTCATAGATTGACAATCATCAGTGACATTTTTTCTACTAGTTTTTCGTTGCCTAACACATCTAATGATCTTCACCCGTAATCTATTACATGTGTAATGCGTATGTTCGAGGCGTTTGATGGATAGGGAAATTGGATTCCAATCGGGTCAACACACACAGTTTCTGTGTTCGCGTTAGTTATTTTGTTTCCAACTTCTCACTCTGCCATTTAAAATGCAAAGGGATTTTTACGCTTGTATACTTTAACGACGCTGAATGTTATAGGTGCAGAGACAATAATGTGGGCGAGTTATTTCGCCTGTCATCTTGAACATAATCGAAGGATTGTGATTTGATTTCCATCTCTAATTTACAATATTCTGTGGTCAAATGGATCCACAGGGTGGACAGACCTGGTAAAGGTTGCACGAAGCCGCTGGATGCAGGAAGCCTACTACGAAAAACGAAATACGATGTTTCGGACGAAACGAAAGACAAATGATACGCAAACGATAGGCTTACTAACTACGTAACACTTTTGGATGTCGATGTTTTAATCGCACGCGACATGTTTTCGGAACACTTCGTGAATGAATGAATAAAATGTTATAGTTATATCGTATTATTTCAAAAAATCCGAAGCGTTTTGTAGTATGCAATCCAAAAAACGATTATCGTATTGACGGATTTCGTTTTTGGTAGAAGACCTGCAGGCCGCTTCCAACCGGCCAATTTAGACGTCACGGGGGGAGGTCTATGTTAATCAGTAGACGTTCTATGGCTGAAATGATGATGATGATGATGATGGTATGGTCAAATTGACCATAATGCAGTAATGCTTAAATAAAGGACTAGAAAAAAATTATTTTTTTTAATTATCAATGGCATATTGATCTATCTTTCCGTTATGGTTTATTAGTCGTTATTTCGTATTAATAACAGACGACAACGATCACTGAAATTTAAAATTCCGATGTCTAAATCTTAAAATCATAATATGTTTCTAGCTTGGCCAGTTTTGATTGTCATTATCATTTCAGCCATAGGATGTCGAACTGAACGAGCGATGAACTGTCGATTTTAAAATCTTTGGCTTAAAAAACTTCATTCCGTAAATTCTTCGTCATTTACAGAACAAATATGGATTATACCTACCAAAAGAAAAAGGAAAAATCGCTCAAAGCGATCTTTTGAAGCCTCGACGGCCTGGTTTAAGGTAGTTATCGATTTTCGATCCCTGGACATTACACAGAAAACAGACGAAAACACGTTTTACGGGGAATTTTAGTCTTCTGTGCGATTAATTTTCATTGAATGGATGATACAAATATGTGCACGTCTGAAGTGGACAAAACATGTTGAGCTTTTAATAATTACGTCAGCATTGGCTATACCGTGATTTATGCAAAAAAAACTTTATCTTATTGAGAAAAAATATAAATAGCGCCAACAAAACACGGAATGGTTTCGACAGTTACCAGACATTGAGATTTGCCAGAGGCGCGTCTCGGCACACCTAGACCCAGCCAATTAAGAAAAGTTGGTTTACAGAATAGACACAAACCAGGATTCGAACCTGATAACCGTTGCGTTGTAGGCGGATCATCGCACCACTACACCAATCGGGTCAATTATCTATCTTCTAAAATCATCGGTACAATACCCCCTATCATAAATGTCACAATACGTCGACACCTAAAAGTCGGGAGCGAGAGCCTTTATGCAAGCAAGGCCCCGTTTTCCTACCCACTCTCCCCCTCAAAATCAGACAAACGCAACGAACCAGACTCTAGCAAACACTACCTGTCCAATGTAAACATTGAGGTAACCTCATAGGTATGTTTATTACTGTGGTTTGACCAATAAATTGAGAGAAGCAAACGATATAAACACGGATTCCCTGCTTACTCTTTTAGTGTAAAATAACTTACTATTTTTTTGATCATTCTATCAAATAAATATAAGGTCCGCTTTCGGCATCTTTGTATAGAAATGAGCTTTGGTGTACTTGCACTCCTGGCGTACTGACGACCTACTCATAGTAAAGGTTGCGGGATTCCACTGGATGCAAACGGCCCATGTCTCCGATGCAGAACTCTTCGACAACCGGTAAATCACGTGACACTAATGTAAAACCCTATGGTTTCACGTGGTTTTCCGGTCGACAATTTGTTATCGAACGGTTCTAATTCGGGGTCAGAGACCGCTTGCTGTGGCGTTCTGTGGAAAGTTTTATTTATATCCAGCAGTGCACTTCCAAAGGCTTAAGATGATGATTATGATGACGTAGGTACTTGCAATATGGATTTTTTATTAAATAACAGTTAAAATTCTAATAACACAAACATACACGGTTAGTTTATGTTTGTTTTAAAACTCAAAAGCTAACTACTTACTCAAAAATAAAAGCGTATCCATGAGGCAAAGAGGCAGAAATAGGCTAGCAGCGTTTCCACGCTGAATGGCTAAACTAAGCCTTTAAGCGAGGAACGAGCCAGCATTTTTATTTTCTGAGCTCGAAATTAATTTTGAAGCTAACTATTTTTCCGAAAAGTAATTTTGCACTTGGTCCCCACGGTACAAAAATCTCAACGCCAAATAGCGCAAACACGTAATCATTTGCAAGTGATTCGTATTTACGCCACTTGGCATTTTCTGCGGCCTGAACATAGGCCTCCCCCATTGACTTCCAGATTGGCCAGTTGGAAGCGGCCTGCATTAATATAATAATTATTATACCAACAGACACTCCAATTAGACTACGATTTAACCATTTTATCAATTTTGTTGTGTACCCGTGCTGTGTACATATAGTATTTAATATAGTAATTGTACAAGATTTAGTAAATTCAAATTGTCCTCCAAAACACCACTCTAAAGCTGTTTTCAAAGCAATTTATTAGACAATTCACTGCTTTCAAATTCACTAATATTCAACTCAGTGCCCCAAGAGAAATGTCCGAACCAGGGCCGATATTCGGGAGTCAATAGAAAAAGTAATTCGATAATAATAAAAACTAACCTAACCGTAAAACCGATGGAGAGTCAAAAAGTGGGACATAGTTTGATTGACTGATGATCAAATTAACGGGTAAAAATAGTTGGTGTAAAAAACTGCAGGACAAAATTCAACAACTAAAATGTTTAAGGTCTTCCTTTTTAAATTCCTTGTTTCATTTACTTTAATAATACACGACTAATTTTAAACCGTCCATTTTTTTATGTAATGATTCTAAGCAGAACTTAAAGCTACTACTGTCATTTTTCTGTCGTTTTTATGCCTTTTGTGGGAATCAAGCTCCACCCGCTAGTTTCGTAGTCTGTCCTGCGAATCACTAGACTAGCCAGCCGCTAAATTCGTAAAATCGCGGCTTAAAATTATAATTGTTATTCAGAAATTGAAGATTATCGAGCGATTTGGGAACACACCCCTATTGTCCTGAATATGAGCAGTGCAATGCACTTTGCCCCCGCAATACACTCGCAGACTTGCCGACAGCCCTAATGGCTAAGCTAGAATTAACTCATTTAATATATGTAACGTTCATACTTATATGGATTTGAGATCTTTAGTCTGTATGTCGATAAGTACCCGAGTTAAGATAAAAAGCAGAGGGAATGTTTAGTTATATTTGAGACATGAGAAAGTAAATGCAGATTTGTATGAAAAAATAATGGAGTCATTGATGTGGCGTTACCCTGAATTCTTTTATTTTATTTTTATTCATTTAAAATCCACAACTCTTAAAAATGTTTCAAAACACAATACAACTTGTAGCCAATAATGGAATCTATAAATTTTTTCATAATTAAAAACTTTAAAAAAATAACGACAATCAATCAACGATTTATCGCTCTATCATATCATATCATATCGTGTTTTGGTGGTCATGCTAGGGGGGCAGAGCCGCTCGCTGTGATGTTCCAGATGCCTATGTCCAGCAGTGGACTTAGGCTGATGATGATGATGACTTTGACAGATATCTGATATTACAGCATGAATTAGAGATGAAGACACAGCATGTACATTGCCAAGTTAATTCCATGTCTTTTTTCCCGGGGTAAGTTTTTAAAAAGTAGGTCAAACTCGACGTAGATAAGAGATTAGATTAAGTACTTACAGTAACAAATAAAACTAATAAAAGAGTGTTAAAAAAACCGGCCATGTGCGAGACGGACTCGCTCACCGAGGGTTCCGTACAATCTTGTAGTATGTAAGTAGTTCGTCCTTAACCATTTATAATGGTTTTTTCGAGTTTGTTAAAATATTTTGTTTTGTTATTAACCTATAGGTTTTAATTCCATTGTGTGTACACAACCTTGTGTGTAACAAATGCGGCTTGTACCACTGAACAAGTAATACTACGTTTTAGCTTGTACAGTCGTATCTTTTGATGGCATTGACTTAGAAGTTTTAATTTGTCATAGCTGCAAGGGATTGCAGACTTGAGTATTTGATATTAAGACGCAGCTGACTAGAGCCAATGACCTTGAGCAATAGACACAGGCCCGTCAAGCAACGCGCCTCAGCGATCACTGTCGAATTCAGTAGGGGTGACAAAAAAGGTATTGCTTGGAATGAAAGGGCCTAAGTGCCAAACCAAAAGTCGCCAATCGCTTTAGTAATTTATAAGCCATAATTTTGTCTAAGATCATTATAAGTACAAGTAAGAAAAATTTTATGTGGGTATTTTTAGAGGCAAATTTATTTATATTATCCATCTAATGAAGTTTGTGGAATCATGTTTTGGAAATGAGCATTACGTCAGAAATACCTTGCCTTTTTAAAATGATATAACCATAGATTTTACACAAACCCTTCTTTTTTTAGCAAAATTTGCCTACATTCAGCCTCTTAATTTCAATATGATTGCTCCACGCATGCCTCATGAAAAGGGTCTATGACAGACTGACAACGAAGTGATCCTATAATGGTTCATTTTTGCCGTTTTAGGTACGGAACCCTAAAAATATTGTAATAAATACGACTTGAGATCATAGTAAGCCCCCAGGGCCTTAAAGGACTTAAGGCTATAATTAAATTGAATGTCAACATGGCCTCCCTTAGTGGGGATTGTCAACATTCAATGCACTTAGTACCGACAAAGTTAAGTTACGCCAGCTCCGTAGTTAGTTCAAACTATTTAGTTAATACAGTCTTTGCCGATGTTCGGTGCACGAACAGGAGTGCAACAATTATTGCAGTAAAGATAGAGATGCATTTGGGGTTAACAGTGTTGCCAAGTTCAGCATACTTAGTTTATTACTACAATGGCAAGATGCAAAATAACATAAAGGTGCGAATATATGTCAGCCCAATACAGTAGTGTGCTAATACCATGCTTTTGAAGAACATCATCATATCATCATCATTTCAGCCATAGGACTTCCACTGCTAAACATTCCAGATTGACCTGGTGGAAGCAGACTACCTCCAGCGGCTTTCTGCAACCTTTACCAGGTCGTCTGTCCACCTTGTGGGTTGACGTCCTACGCTGCGCTTCCCGGTACGTAGCCTCCATTCCAAAAGCGTTCTGCCCTATCGGTTCTACGTGATATGTGCCTCGCCCACTGCCACTTCAGCTTGTTAATCCGTTGGGCTATCTATAACCATTACAATAATCATAATTAGTAAAAAAACTGTATTAGACATTTCCTAAGGACCTTCTTCACCTAGCACCTATAACGGTGAATCTAAAGCACATATTATTTAGAAGCACTCCACGGTAGCATTGTATGTCCGGAAGGTAAAATAAACTGAGTACGTTTTTTCAAATGGTCTATAGATCCTTACACCTCAGACATTTGATATGAGAAAGGAGAGAAAATATCAAATAATGGAGTCTCTACATAATTTATCGATAGAGTATCCACGTCTAGGTGTTATAAAATTTTACGCGAGAAAAAGCTATTCGCTTGAGCGAGTACTAGTAAGAAATATTTTGAATAGAAATGATAGGAAATAGAGTTAACCTTCATGATAATACCTCCTCTCAACGCAAAAGTTTAACTATCTACTTCAATCAGCTTATATAGGGTGTCTAAAAGTAGAAACCTTTTAGGGAGTAGTTTAGAGTCGAGTCTAAAATACAGGAAATTCTATTAATCCCGGGAAATTCTAGGAAATAAAATCTATTATTTAAGAGGCAAATGTTTATATGATGAGCACGAGCGTTACTAAGTCGTGGATGTTTATAAAAGCATATAATGTCCATTCGTTATCTAGTCGCCATAGTACAAGCTTTGCTTAGTTTAGGGCTAGCTTATTAATGTGATTGTGAAAACAATCTATTTGTTTACTAGAAGAAAAAAAGTTTTTGCAACAGAAACGACGTCATGGCGATCGTGTACCTACCTACCCACGCGCCGTAACGAGCGATGGATAGAGAGTAATGATGGGATTCTTTTTTTTAAATTATCACCAAAATAATTACAATACATGGACAGTGGATTTTTTTTCTGCATAAGAGACTCGTTTCTGATTGATCAAAAAGTAATTACAATGGTGTTTTAAAAATCTCTTTAATGTATTCTAGACTAGATTCTAAACCACTCCCTAAAATGTGGCTCGTACCTTTTATTCTTGTTCATCTGCGACCTGTCTCCACCAAATGCTAAGTGTCCCCATCATAGCACGCCATTTTAAATGATCTAAAGCCTTCTGCATCCATCCCCTCCCCGCCACCTTTACCTAATCGTCGGTCTACCTAACTCGCGGCTCCTACGTCCAGTTCTGGGCCTCCACTCCAACACCTACCTGCCCCATCTTAATCTACTGTACTTCTTTAACACCCTGCCTTTACCAACTGCTAAGTCCTATAGACCTTACAGCGCCACTTCTTACCTCGTTTCGTTATTGTTCTGTTTCTTTCACCGTTGGGTCTTCTGGCCATTTCCGTCTATCGCTTATATTATATTATATCAAAATATTATACTTACAAATCATCTAACCTTGAGTGCCTACTAATAAATAAACTTAGGTAAGTAGGGGAACCTGTTGAGCCTTGGACAGAGTTACTGCATCAAGAACAATCCTATTTTTTCCAAAAATCCCGTGCTTTTAAGAGTTGTTGTGTAGGGTATTTGAAACATCATTTGTTAACATTAACATGAAGTTAGTTGCGATTCGCCGGCGCCGTGTCATCATCATCATCATCATTTCAGCCATAGGACGTCCACTGCTGAACATAGGCCTACCCATTGACTTCCAGATTGGCCGGTTAGAAGCGGCCTGCATCCAGCGTCTTCCTGCGACCTTTACCAGGTCGTCTGACCACCTTGTGAGTGGACGTCCTACGCTGCGCTTGCCGGTACGCGGCCTCCATTCTAGAACCTTTCTGCCCCATCGGCCATCGGTTCTACGCCGTGTAAGCTTAGTTAAAAAGGTAATTTATTATTTTACACACAAAAAGTAGGTTTTTTGAGTTTTGCTTAATGCCAATTAATTTAAAGTGATGCATGTTTATTAAAATTGTTTTATTAAGAATTACATGTTATGTAATGTTACATAAATATGTAAGTAAGTATGTAAGTACTGTGTTACATATATTATGTTAACTATATATAATATCAATCAGAGCTATGTTTTTAATACACTCAGTCATAGTAATAACACTTTTTCAAATGATGGAACGCGAAACGAATTTGAACAGCCAAACACCTATTATTTGTATAAATCGTAAAAAGATTCAGAGACAGTTGATAAAATATATGTGATGAAATATTAGTAGTAAACAATCACAAAATGATTCAAAACGTACTGATTAATCTGCTGAACCGTTCAATTGAACTATATGGCCGCCCAACCCAGCCTAATAGCCGAATACGGCTACAAAACAGATTCGTCTAATCTGAGCCGCTCGCCCGATTAACAGCCACAAGATCAATACCTGTTCATCTAAAACGCTTCCGCAGACTACCTAGGATATAGCCAGAGACGAATTAGACACGACGACGGTTGATGTAGGGGCCCCTAAAATAAAATCATGTTTTAATTACCCTTCTGGTCTTTCGCTAGGCCACATAAACAGTTAACCTAAAAAATACGGGATTGTTGCCAATATGCAGGGTAAAACCACCCCCAATATCTATCGGATTGACAGCCACTAGCTTTTCATTGTCCGATTTTAAAAAAATGAACCCTGCGTAACACCGCCATTGAAGGCATAACTATCTATACCAAGCGCCAGGTAACAGTTAAAAATCTGTGCAAAATTGTTGACCATTCAATCACCACATACCTCTCTTTTCTATAGCTGTGCCGTTTTCGGCATGTCCGTTTATATATAATAGCGTTTGCGCACTAAACCCAATAACCGAACTGAAAATAATTGACGGTACAATGGAACCGAAGTTCTAATTGTATAACGTGTACACTTTGCATTCAATCCAAATTAGAGAATGAAATTCCAAAATAGCCGCTGTGCAAATTGGTTAAGTTATATGCACTAAATTCGCTTTCTAGATTTGTATTTTTTAAGATTTTGATCTTAAACACAGCGTAAACGCTTTTAAAGCGTTCATAGAAATAATACTACTTCAGGCCGACATTTCTTTGTTACCAATGATAAAGTGCGCAAACACTTTCGCTTACTAACAGTTATACACACTTCAAAAAGTTTGCCAACAAAACTATGTCCTCCATAGCTCAGTTGGTAAGAACATTTGCCTGGATAGCGAGAGGTCATGAGTTTGAATCTTAGAAGAGGCATTTTTGGGCGCTGGACACCGGTGCATGACCTTCATTACGGCCCTGGGTGGAATACCTGCAAGTAGGTCGAATCCGGCCCGTTACTAGATATATGGAAGCTACAATTCGGCTGCGCACCGCCCGGGAGCCGGACTCTGAGGTCCATGCTACGGGACATAAGCCCAAATTGATCTATTTATTCGGCCTGACGTCAAACGTATCGATACCTCTGTGGTTTCACTTACGAATGTATAAGCGCTAAACGGTTTTGGTTCAAAACTATAAGAAGGATAGGCATTTTATTTTGTAGCGCACGAACTATGAAGATTTACGGGAACTGGTAGTTAAAGAATAAGCAAATGTTTTACTTATTTTAGGCCTTTTAGCACCAGCGATAGAAAATTAAAACTGGAACTAAATCACCATTGGCGAAATTACGATACCGGATCGATAAATCGTAAACCGTCGATTATCATGACTATTACGATTCATCGATATCGTAATAATTTAACCGATTTATTGCGATTATTATCGATGCATTACGATTATTGCTTTAGCTGGGGTCTTCTCAAAAAAGATTGATCTATCAAGCTCAAACACGTGGCCACGTAACCATTCATTGTGCCTTCGTGGCATGACCGGTTAATGTGACATTTGAGTTTTAAGATTATGATTTCGTGTTGTTCAGTTTAGTTTCTTTTTGTTCTTGCAAGTAGATTTTTTTGTAATATCCATTACAATATTATCGTTAACGGTATCGTTATCGTAATAACAGTATCGGTATCAGTATAGCTGTATTCATTAAACCCTTATCCTAACCAAAGAGTCGCAAAAACACAATGCAGTCGCCAAGTTGTCGGTTGCGAAAGCTAGCAATCGATCGGAGAGTCGCTAAAACGCGATGCAGCATCAAAGGAGTTGCAATACTGCTGATCGCGGACGCTAAAAGTATAAGTGTGCGTAGGCCATTAGTAAATGTTTATTAAACCCAATTTCACCATATAAATATTGTTATTTTGTAAATACGTATTGTTGTACGGAAATAACATCCTCGTATTACGAAATTTTCCACCGAGTACACACAGATCCCTATTAGGAAGAGTCATGATTTAAAAATGGTCTGGGTTCTGTATGTAAATTCCTCAAATGTAATGTACTGTAGTAATGTATCGTCATACATTACTACAGTACTTCCTTACCTCAGAGGCGTAAATCAGTGTTTTCTTTCTAAAATCCTTCCCACCTTCATCGCGAAGTGTTTTACGTCGCTTACGTTACCGCAGAAACACGATTTTTCACGTTCATAAAATATAGTCCAATCTCCCAAGTCATCTTAAGAGATATTTCAAACTTTAAACCCGCTTTGTTTTATGTCTTGCGCCACCACTCCAGTCCAAATTCTATTCTAGACTATATTCTGCAAGCTATAAAATTCACCGAAATTTATATAACGAGGAAACTTGTGTGAGTTGTGAAATTGTAAAATGTTAGGATTTATCAAATTCAAATTCATTTATTTACTAGAAACACGGTTACATCGAGATATTAACAATTAAAAAAGTAGTCCGGCATGTCTCGCCATGTATAGCACGTAAAATATTTATATTTAAATTAAAATTTAATTCTTTCACTTCATCATTAACAACTCTGATATGGTATAAAAATTCTTATCTAAAAGCATGCAATTTAGTTCTAAATAAACGGGAATTTAATGTTTTTATACATTCTGGTATCTTATTAATACACCTTTACATTCAAATTTATACTGTTTTTCTTATACAATGCAGTTCTGGGTACAGTCTGTCAGGATGCCTTGTGTATCTTAAAGAGACAGACGTCTCTGACTGTAATAGTCTTTGCATTAACAGTATAACATAGTTTGTTTTGAAAAATGCTAAATATCTCCAAAAAAACAAGCATTAACACACACAAACCTATTGTCATGGTTTTGAAGATAGTAAATTGCGTGATACGAGGTTCCAGACAATGGATTTAGAAAGAGGCGTCTCCCAGCACACCCAGTAACTCTTTTTTGTTTTGTTTTAAAAGATACATGACCTTTAATATATTCTGATACAGTTAAGGTCATGTCATTATCATTATCATTTAGCCACAGGATATCCTGCGCTGTGCTTGCCGGTACGTGGCCTCCATTCTAGAATCTTTCTACCCCAACCCAATCCCAACCTTGGGCTTTCTTATGAGGCCCAAAGGTGATGTATTTTCTTATAACTCACGGTCAGATTTTGAAGACGACATAAAAAAAATGTAACAGCCTTGATCTAGCACAGAAGCAGAACTTATACCGACCCGATTAGCCAAAAGTACCGAAATTTTCGCAACTTTGATGATGCACCAATTATTCTAAATAGTGTGTGAGTTTAATTCCTGAGTTTAATAGGTATTAATAATCAAACATATAAGAAACTAATAAAGAAAAAATGTAGCTATTTTTATCGTAATAATCGATATAATACCAAAATTATTCGGATTATAACTAACAACCCTGAGCGATTCCTACGGCAGATTCAGTGGAAAATTGTTTTCTGGACTGCGGTGCAGAGAGTTATCGATTGTAAAACCGGTTTAGATCGCTTCGAACTAGATTTGGTACGTTTTGCTAGCACCTGTGTATTCTAAATGGATAGAGATTAAAGATATATAGTTTTCAATAAAACAAATATTTTTGTCCTTTTTTACTAATTTTCACGAAAACTCCATTTATATTTACTGTAAGTGTCTGTGCCCCTGTGTGTGTGTGTGTGTGTGCAGCTGAGCAGCGAGTCTACTATGAAAAACAAAATCGGTCAATACATTAATCGTTTTTCGGATTGCTTACTACAAAACGCTTTGGATTTTATGAAATAATACGGTAAATAACACCCTTATTCATTCATTCACGAAGTCGTTCCGATAATATGTCTATGCATCCGAATAAGGCCTATCGTTTTCGTATCGTTTGTCTTTCGTTGCGTCCAAAATATCGTGTTTCGGTTTAGGTAGTAGGCTTCCAGTTGCGGATTCGAATCCCGCAAGCGGCAAATGTTTGTGTTATGAGCACGAGTATTTGTACCTAAGTCATGGACGTTTTAAATGTTATAATCATAAATCATCAATGTTAGTATGAATAATCGTTGTCTAGTCGCCATAGTACAAGCTTTGCTTAGTTTTGGGCTAGCTAATTAGTGTGATTGTGGAAGCAATTTATCATCATCATCATCAATTTGTTTATAAACAGAGCGAGAATCAAATCCAACATAGGCCTCCCCCAGGTGACTGCCAGATAAGCCGTTGGAAGCAGCCTGCATCCAGCGGCTTACTGCAACCTTTACCAGGTCGTCTGTCCACCTTGTGGGTGGACATCCTACGCTGTGCTTGCCGGTACGTGGCCCCCATTCTATAACCTTTCTGCCCCATCAGCCGTCAGTTCTACGTGCTATGTGCCCCGCCCACTGCCACTTCAGCTTGCTAATCCGCTACTTGCTAGGCCCAATAGGTAAATCTTAAATCCAATAATACCACGAAAAATCTTTATTTGGAACTGAAATAGTTAAGTTTAAGCAATCGAAACAAACTAGATATATCATGACCTAAGTCATATGTCAGAGTAGAGTAAAGAAGTAAAGTCGGGGAGCTAATATAGCTAACTAGAAAACTACGAAAAATCGTAGAACATACATAAGGGTGATTCAGATACCTCTCAACACGAGGCACCTAAAAAAAATTTTTGGACGTCACTTTTCTGCCCACCCTGTATTTGAGGTGAAACGTTTTTGATTAAATTTAATTTTTGACTAAAAAAACATCACCTCAAGACAGAAGCAGTAGCTTGGATAGGAAAGAAGTTAAATATTGGGGGATATTCAGCAATGGACATCCTATCGCTGAAATGATGATGAAAATGAATGACACAGTACAATTACGAAACACCCCACTTTGCAAAGTTCAAATGAAACTAGATCATGAATCTAAATGAAATTTTAACGCTCCACTACGAACCGTCTATTCTAATCAAAGCCTAAAAGCTAAATATAGGCCCTGTCAAAAACAATAAAAAAGAAACAAAAGCCTGTTATCTAAGTCCTGCATTCGGTTTATTTGGTACAAAAAGAACGGCAAATCTGATAAAAACTGTCAAAACTAATAAGTGATAAATCACTCCAAACTCGCAACGAGGAGAGGATGTTTTTCTCTGTGAAAGGTCTGAGCTATTGATTCACTGAGACAAAATTATTTGTGTCAATACAATCATCTTTTCCGTCGTAAATACTTTTAGGGCTGTCGCACTGCTTTCGACTTATATTTATGAGGCAAACGTTACTCTAATCCAAATCTCAGAATCGCTAATAAAACTGTTTTCAACCGACTTCAAAAAAGGAGGAGGTTCTCAATTCGTCGGTCTTTTTTTTTTTTTTTTATGTATGTTCAGCGATCATTCGTTACTGCGTTGACCGATTTCGATAATTATTTTTTTGTTTAAAAGGTAATACTTTCAGAATGGTCCAATATAAATTTGGTTAAATTCTGATGATGGGATCTATAAGAAAATCATCAAACATTGCATAAACTCCGTACCACGCCAACTGATTTTAGTAGCTATCTTACCTATATCTCTGCCAAATGTGGACCGATTTTGATGATTCTTTTTTTAATGAATAGCTTATACTTCAAAGATACTATAATAAAACATTTTTGGAAAAAAATTCACCCCTAAGGGTGGAAAAATAGGAAATGAAATCGGTGTTCAGCAGTTAAATTATGTCTGCACTCGTAAGATTTATCACTAAAATGGATGAAATAAGTTAATTTTATAAAAAAAATAAAAACCGACTTCAAAAAACTAAAACGCTAAAAATAAACTTAACACTTAAGTACCTAATCAGTTACTTTTGGAGTCGGTGCCAGTCAATGAGAGACCAATGTTTTCGTTTGCACCGACTCCAAAAGTAACTGATTAGGTACTTAAGTGTTAAGATTATATTTAGCGTTTTAGTTTTTTGAAGTCGGTTTTTATTTTTTTTATAAAATTAATAATATTTTAAAAATCTTTCATTTAATTTAGTTTTTTTTTAAAGTAAATTTCTGCAATGGTAGTATAAGTTTGTTATGTGCTGCTGTGCGTACAAAAGCTTATACCGCCATTACCTTTCCACTATCGAATAGACAGGGTTATTTTACAAACATGAACAACCCCCTAGGGACTGATTCTGGTGCTAAAATACAATAACTTTTTCTATGGGACCAATATCAAAATCGCAAAAAAACATTCCCCCATACTGAGCCGCCGACTAACTGACATCCGTTTGTATGAAGCAGTTTTTTTTTTTTTGAATAATTAAATAGAATAAAAAATTGCTGTATTTGAGCACTAGAATCAGCCCCTAGGAGGTTGTTAATGTTTTAAAAATAACCCTGTATAAGCACCGCAAGATACCACCCTCATTGACATATCGCTACTCATACTAGGCGCTTTGCATCTTTAAGTGCGTACGGCCAAAGAATGGAATTCCCTAATATCTGTTATCGAATGCATACAACCCAAAGATCAAACTACAATATTATGTGAGTGGCTACAACAAACTACAAGAGATTAGCACAGGACCGTAAGAAGTGGCGCATTAAAAAGGAGGCCAGCAGGGGGTAAAAATAAGCTTATTACTTAGATAGAAAGGTCTTAATGGCTAATCACATCTATGCATGTTAGTTTGCATACAGACTTATTACCTCTAATTAAGAAGGAAATTTTATGTAACAAAATGTTAGTGGTAGATAATCAACCGTACCTAGATGTCAAGGTATTAAAATGTTATTTCTTTGAAGTTTAATTAGTGAACAACTGTCAACGGTCTGTTTACCTCAAGAAGAGATTAACATTACGAAGTTGACCGTATTTTGTAAAAAGACTGACAAAAATCACTGAGTTTCTTGGGCTGTTTATTCTCTTCACCAGCTTATACATCGTCTCTGAAGCAGTGATACGGCAAAACTATATTTACACGATCAGTATAAATAGGCTAGTTTCCTGGGTCAAAAAAAGAATATTCTATTTAGTCCGTCAGTTAGATTATCAAAAAATATTGAACTCATATTTTGCCTTTGTCAATCAAACAAAAAATTACGAAGATAAAGCGCATCAAAGTGAGCACGTGACGTCACACCTTGATAAGAAGTGTCGCAAGGCGTGACGTTACGCGGAACTTTAACGGGCTATATCTTCATAATTGTTTGTTTGATTGAAAAAAGAAAAAATACGTGTCCAATATTTTCTGTTAATCCAACCGACGGACTAATTCGATATTTTTAGGAAACTAGCCCATTCCTGAAAGACACTATACACTGTATAAATATAGTATGTGAGAAGTAGGTATATTATGAGTGTAGGGATAAAGGAACTGCTGGTTTTCAACGATACTTAGTTTATTCAAGCTTTGCAGAAGCACACCAAGAACATCTCTCTCACTCCTCATAAAAACAATAGAAAAACGTCCGTCATCACATTCGGTATCCACATTCGTCACTCCTCTCGCTCACTCCGTCTTCCTTCTCTCTCACACAACTTACACACATCCCACATGAGTAGTAATAAGTATTATCGTTATAAAAAAATCACCCAACCGCTGCCAACCCTAGCTTTCAGCTTTGTTGAGTGCACGACTGTTATTGATTTCATATATTATTCAAAAGGAAGCCAGTTACCTGACATTGATTGGCCTCGAAACTCGTACCCACTCCGTATTAAGATTTAAAATTCTTTAATGGTTAAATGAATATGTTATGAACTTTTAAAGTCGAGGAAACTTGGAAATAAATACACACTAGTAAGTATAGTGCTTTGGCGGAAATGATATAGTATTAAGCAGTATAAAAACAAAAAGAACTATTCCAAATAGCTGAACCTCTTACAGAAATGTATTTGTAATGTTTTGTCCTAATATCTAAATATCTTTTAACTATTTTGCATGTATTTTCAAGTCTACAAGTCTTTCTATACTAATTACATCAATCATAACGTGATTACATCTGTCAGTAAGGTTTAGTCACCGGCTTTACACGCCTATACCAATCCACACTGAGCCCAAGGCCTAAACCACCTTGAGGTGAGGACTGTACCCTGTAATGGGACGTTTATCGACTAAAAACCCCGTCCCTAAAACCTCAAAAACAAACAATAAACTTATATCTGGTGAATCAAAACTTTTAAAAATCTTATTTAGATACTATGTAAAATAACTTACGTAATAACGTCGAAATCGTAGAAACAATCCACTGTCTTTTAAATACTTAATGTACCGAGCGATTGACTGAACTGCTCAGATACCATTTTAGTTCCATATAAAAAGTTGTTTTCATCTTTCCTATTTCTAGAAAAAAATCTGTTCCATACGACTATTGTGTCATCATCATCATCATGTTAGCCATAGGACGTCCACTGCACAACAAAGACCTCCCCCAATGACTTATCTTCGGGGGGGGATTGCCAATACTCGACACGTTTGGCAGGCGGGCTGGCGAGCACAGTTTTTTATTAGATTTCGCCGATTAGGATGGCCGTGAAGAATAAACTTCCCCCACCGTCAACAGGAGACGTGTCGCAAGAGGTGATTTGAGACGGGCAGCAGCTTCTTTGTGCGACTATTGTGTAATTAATATTTATCAAACCCGCCATAACTAAAGAACAGTAACCCTCCTCGATAGCTTTGCTGTTAGAATCTAATTATAATAGAGAAAATCACTACAAAGCTTCTATTATCTATGCAATAATTATTTTATCGATTAACGCTCACAATTACCTTCTAAGAAATATTCATCACAGAATAGAGATTTAATTATTCAAATAGTTTGAGTTGAGGCATATTTAGTTACGTAATTATAATACTATTTTAGCTCAATAACTTGTAAACTCCTATTACGCATTGGTTTGGGCGTTTACACTGAGTTTGCTTATTGGTGGTAAAAGTATTTAACAGAACATTAGTTTTAATTTTATCGCTTTGAGCCCGTCATATCCTACTTTAGACTACTACGAGTTAAGCACTTTCTTCTCAGTCTTATCACCTCTCACATAATCCATCCATCTAGTTGCCTTCTACTTTTGTTGCCTTGGGTGGAGACCCATCAATACTCATACTCATCACTCTCCTCGTTAAGTGCCCCCTTCCCTTTTCATCACAACATGTCCGTACCGAGACAATCGGTTACCTTTCATCTTTTCTATTGCAGGTGCTTCTTTTATTACTTTCTGTAACATATCTAGTCCATTCTCGTTATTCCATCCATCACCCTTATCATTCTCATTTGCATGTTAATGCAAATAAATAAATAAATCAGAGACTGACGTGCCAAATCCAAAACAATATTTCTTGTAGCGCGGCCATTTTAGTGAGGGTACGTGTGACCACGATTCTAGACAATATAGAAATCGAAGTCTGTTATTATCATATATTTCGAGCGATTAACATCAGACCCCTATTACCAACGCTGTCAAGACTGTTTGTAATATTCGAATTTAAGTTCTATAACTTCTAGGATTTAGATCGTAAGCAGTGCGTATACTTTTAGGTGCAGCTCAGTCTTTTGGTGAAATGAATGACTTGATAAAGTGACTACTACTTAACAATTTCGAACCTATCACTAAATATTCCAACTATTTTTAACCGTTCAATTCGCAAAATGGCTGGTTTAAAGAACTAATTACAGATATCACGATTCACGTCGTTGTTAAATCATGACTCAATCTGCTAGAGCAGTTCAAACATATACTGTTAGGTTTTAATAACATAGTTTAAGATACATTAAACGTAACAACTCCACACTTGACCTAACTTACATGTTTATGAACGTTTGAATAGCATAAAGAAAGCAGCCAAATCATTCCGTCTTGCAGAGGAACGAATAAAATGATTTTTATAGTATTTTTTTCATAGTTGAATCTCGATTTAAAATTTTGCAAACTCTGTAACACGGATTATCGTAATTCTCTCTTATCTTGTTTCTAGTCAGCTTACGACGGTTTACAATACTCTTGATTTTACACATCTAACAGATAATACTTTTTTTTTCGGGATCTGGGAACTAAGTTAGCTGAATGATATCGATCTATTTCAAGGGAACATTGTAGTCTCGCTTTGGTTAACCAGGCCGCTCGAAGTTAGATTGTCAGCCCTTCTATTCTTGCCTGCCGTAGCTACATTTAGAATGTTTTGTGAAGCTTTCAGCTATTTCTTTACCGAGATCTCATATCGATCAATTGCCATTAAACCTCCTGGAAGTCTTACCTTTGGACCATAGTTATTGGTTACCTATACAATGTAATGTGTACCTTTGTGCATATTTCTTCACCATGTTTATGTTTGATGTTGAAAATGTATACACTTGTATGTATTTTTGAGAAATGGAGAGTAATTTAATTAATATTTAACCGACTTCAAAAAAACAAATACAAAAGAATGAGGTAGTCACATTGATGTGTACCTAAATATAGTTTTAACTAGTTTTACTTAAAAGTAACTAACTAACCTTACTTACTTTGAGTCAATTTTAAACCGTATACTGTCGTATCGATCTTAAACTTTGTTATTATGTGACATTCAGTTAACGACTAAACGATGTTAGCCAGGACTATGATTTCAATAATTATTTTTTTGTAAAACTTCGTGAATATTAACCGAAGCAAAAAAAAATTCTATGGTATTTAGTGGTGTTTGGTGTGGTGTGATAATTAAATTTTAAGACGAATTTTAATGCAGTTTAAAAATTCTTACTTACTTTTTTTCTCTTCTTTCCTTTTCTTCCCTATGGCTCTATCATTGAGCTTTCTGTTCTCTTTTCACACAACACATACCCACAATTATTTGTGTAAGCCCAATTCATAATCGGACACGCCATAGGAACATTAACGCTATCGTCGCACTCATCGGGTTAACCTATAAATAACAATTATTGTTATTCATCAAAGGAAAACGTAACTTTATGATTTATGCGTACTCTATGTTAATCAGATTTTAGATTTCTTATTGTAAAGTGTTTTTTTTATAATTCGTCATCAATCAATATAACGTTCTAATTTATTAGTTTTTCCTTTAAGAGGGTAGTTCTACTTCTCAATTACAGCAACTTTTTCTATCGGATAAACTACAAAATCGCAAAAAAACACTCCTATACTAAAGCGCTGACTATTAGCTGACATCTGTTTGTGGACAATCGATGTTGTGCCCATTGAAAGGTTGTTGTATTTAAGCAGATAAATAAGCCCCTAAATATGACTCATAAGCTAGGACTTTATATAGGTAGGTAGTTCGAACACTTGTTTATAACTTCTTTGTGCCTGAAGATTGGTGGCAGAAGCGCCACTCGCGCACCGTCAGAAGGCCATCTACAAAAATGTTTTGTTCAATCGAACGTATAACATAAACCTAATAAATTAACATATCATACTTTTTAAACGTTTGACAATTTATAAACAATTTGAACACGTTCATGTTTTTACCCGGCTAGTTTCAGATGTTTATATTTTTTCAAAGGATTGAAAAAAAGGGTCCGAAATTTTAATATTTTGCGTGACGTAATAACTTCCACAACCCTTAGTGATAGGATAATCACAATTCACTTTTTTCCTCCCGAAAGAATAATATCGATTTGTCTTAATTTATTAGGTTTATACGTCCGAAAGAACGAACAATTTTCGTACTAGGCCTGCAGATGCGCTTAGTAAAGGCCACAAACTGGACTTCAGCGACGGCGACATGGGTTGCGGCTTGTGCGACTCCGTCGACATGCCTAGATTTGCATTTGCCGTTCTCAATAGCCGCGGGGCGAGGCGCGGCGGTACAGGAGACGTATTTTTAAAGCATTAGAAATTAATCTTGAATTCGAACACGAAAACAATTCGTGCATGAAAATAGTTTCTATTGCTTCCGATTTTACGCATTTTTGAATCACTCGAAATAGATGTTGCTATTAAATTGAAATCTTGTAACTATTCTTGTTTCACGCAGAAAATATAAACCATAAAGCAAAATAGTTATTATGTCAAATCTCTAACGACCTTAAGTTTACTTGTCAATATTTCTTCCGTACTTTCTACTAGTAGAAATCGAAAAACGACCACTCGTTGCAGAATTCACGGAATGAGTTTTCAAAAATAGTGATTTTAGGAATTCGCATGCGAATCTTATAATTTCGTATTCGGATTAGAATACGCATGATTCAAAAAGACGTCTCCAGGAGCGTTGCGCTCCAGTCGAGCGGTTCTTTGCGCGTTCGCATAGTTATAACATGTCGTCGTGTTGCTAACCTACACCCCTCATCAAATGACATTAAAGAGTTACCAAATAGATTTAAAAGAAAGCTTGTAAAATTGCCTAATTATTATTTTTTTTATAAAATTAGTGGCATTTTAAAATAAATTAATAAAGACATAGTAAAGTATTTTGACATGTCAATTAATTCCATTTTATATAATTAGCAATAACTTATTTATTAATAACGTATTTGCATGCCATATAAAAGGTAAAACGTGAGTACTGAATAAGCGTAACACCATGTTTTCAGCAAATAAATACATTTCATTTCGTTTCATCGATCGATTTTATTTCGAAATGTCGTTAGAAATAATAATTATAAGACCACCGTTAACGAACAGAAATTTAATGTGGCAACAATAATACATGGTGAATTTTCGTTGTGGTATGGAGCCGAAACAGTCACATTTTCACGCAGCCACCGAATTCCATTTTGTGTCCAATATCCAGAAGCGCTCAGTCGCGCTAACTTCGCTTTTAGAATTTGTGTGAATGTTTAGTAGTGGCATGTCTACCGCGCTATAGCAGCGCAACAGTGGCACATCTGTGTCTGTCAATTATAAAACTCAAGGTCGCAGAGCGTGCTATGGAAAGGGCTATGCTCGGTGTTTCTTTGCGAGATCGAATCAGAACTGAGGAAATCCGTAAACGAACAAAAGTCGCTGACATAGCCTAACGGATTAGCAAGCTGAAGTGGCCAATGGGGCAGAAAGGCCACGTACCGGCAAGCGCAGCGTAGGACGTCCACCCACAAAGACAGACGACCTGGTTAAGGTTGCAAGAAGCCGATGGATGCAGGCTGCTTCCAACCGTCCAATATGGAAATCACTAGGTGAGGCCTATGTTCAGGGAGGACGTCCTGTGGCTGAAATAATAATGATAATAATGATGATGTTGATGATGATAAGTTCATCGTTTGTAATTTTGACGACCGTCTGGTCTAGTTGGCTCTCCAGACTACAAGCCAGAGGGTTGCGGGTTCGAATCAAGGGGCAATTGTTTGTGTGATGAGCACGACCATATTTACACTTAGTCATGGACGTTTACAAATGTATAATGCATGTTTATCTGTTAACTAGTTGCTATAGTAGGTACAGCACGTCAACCTACCACAAACCGTCAAATTTTCTCAATTGATATTGATCTCTAAATGTTGGACATAAGGTTGAAAATCAGTTCAATGACCATTAACTTTTTGGGTAAGTTGACCTGCTGTTGACTGTACAAACAAGCTTTGCTTAGTTCAGTGATATACCTATTAAGTGTGATTGTTGGACGAATTTAATCAATTTTTTTTTCTACTGTGCAATTTTAAAGAAAAAAATTTTATTAAAAAAAATAAAACCGACTTCAAAACACTAAAATGCTAAAAATAATCCTAACACTTAAGTACCTAATCAGTTACTTTTGGAGTCGGTGCCAGCCGATGAGAGATTCAATGTTTTTGTTTGCAACGACTCCAAAAGTAACTGATTAGGTACTTAAGTGTTACGATTATTTTTAGCATTTTAGTGTTTTGAAGTCGGTTTTATTTTTTTAAATAAAATTTACTTATTTCATCAATTTTTTGTGATAAATCCTAATCTAACTGCTGAACACCGATTTCATCCCCTATTTTCCTACCCTTAGGGGTGATTTTTATTTTGCAAACTTTTATCATATTATCTTTGAAGTATAAGCTATTCAATAAAATAAAAATCATCAAAATCGGCTCATATTTGTCGAAGATAGGTATCAAGAACCACAACCAAAATATTATCTGGGTATATATTTGTTGATTTTCTCAAAAAGTTCTAAACCAATTTTGATAAAATTTATATGGGATCACCTCTGAAGTATGATCCACCAAACAAAAAAAGAATCATTAAAATCGATTCATAATTGGCGGAGTAATCGCGTAACAAACATACAAAAAAAAAAAAAAAAACATATAGTCGAATTGAGAACCTCCTCCTTTTTTTAAGTCGGTTGAAAATCGCACTATGGCTAGCTGGGAGCCCCGGTGACCCCCGTGCACAGGGCCGTCCCACACAGGGCGCCCCAACGACCCCCCGCCCAAAGCCGTCGCCACAAAACGCACTTACCCTGATTAATCAGATAAGGCGTCCAATCGGCTCTGTTTGAGTTTTGAGGCACTCATTAAAATGAATGCCCCAACGAACGGGTGTTTTCTAGCTAGTATATTTATGTTTAGTTACTTTGTCACTTACACAATGAGTGTTTTTAATAATAGGCGTAAACTTGCACTCTGAAAAAATGTTTTTGCTCCTAACATGACTGTTGTGACAAAATATCTTGACTCCAAACGTGCCTGTCAAGATAGGTTAGGTAGGAGATAAGATAGATTTGATGGCTTTATATATAGGTTCATATAGCTTGGCTTTATATACAAGGTTATTTGTAAAACATCAACATGCTCCCAGGGGCTCGTTTTGGTGCTCAAATACAACAACTTTTTCCATAGGAAAAACATTGAAATCGCAAAAAAAACACTTCTCATACTTCCCCATACTAAGCCGCCACCAGCTGACATCAGTTTGTGTGAAGAAGTAAATTTTTTAATGTTTTACAAATAACCCTGTATATAACTAACATAATTTTAATGATAATATAACACTTAAAAAAAATCGACTGCCTCAGGTGGGACTCGAACCCACGTCTCATCGCATGCCGGGCGAGTGCTTTTCCAACTAAGCTACCGAGGACGTTGATGCATTGAGGCATGCAATGAGACGTGGGTTCTAGTCCCACCTGAGGCAGTCGATTTTTTTTCAAGTGTTATAATATCATAGATATAACAAAGCATGTAATTGCTAAAAACAAAAATTTTAATAATTTTAATGTTATTTAAACTAACAGGATCAATGATTATCTCAATTAATTTATCTTAGTAAATCCAACAAAGACCTTAGTTAATATTAACTTGATTAATTCAACATAGGTACTTATTTGTGCTTACTATTAAAATTGACCAAACATGCAAAAAAATACATAAGATAGATGCAACAATTATACTTGTTAGGATTAACAAACGCACTTAATACTTGTTTCATTCAATCACTGATATAATTATTGTCATAACTTTGATTGATTTATGTATTATCATAGTTCATCATCATCGTCATCATCATCATTTCAGCCATAACAAACAAAATAGCTCTTAGTGACTCACATTTTAGTGTGTTTAAAACGTCAACTAAAATTAAATCGCTCTAGGCTCACATTTTAGAGTGTTTAAACAGTTAGTGCCAGGCATATAGTATATAAATTAGAATTAGCTTTAATTAATATGTATATGTAACTTACTATGCCCTTGCAGAGTGCATGTGATGAACTGTACAAATATTTTACTGGTCTGATATAACTTTTACTATGAGACTGTATGAGCTCAATTGAACATTTGTCTGCTGCGCCTTTAGCGACCTGAAACCAGCGACACAGAATATGTATATCTATTTACTGTGCCAGCGATGACCGACGGCACACGATCAACCTATACGTGTTAACGTACTGTCACTTTTATATAAACAAGACTTTATAATTAATAAATCGGATATCAACCGTCCGTGTTGGTTCTTATTTCCTTCCGTTGCAGCCGCACTGTGATCAGTTTAATAAATCTGTAAGACTGGCAGTGGGTCCACACAGTCCACAGTGCTAACGCTGCTACCCTAGGCGACCTAGGTGCAGCTCACTCTCCTTTCTAGGCTAGGCTAGGGCTCTAGCTGCTGGGCCCTACAGACTTAGTGTCGTGGGGTGAAAAGGATTCTCGCTCACTAGGGAAGAGAGTACCTAAGGTTAAGGTTCTGACATATTCTTTCTTCCCGCCTGTTCAGAGACCAACATCTAAATCTAAAAAAAAGTATTTTTTTATAAAAACTGTAACAGGAAACAGATAATTGGCTATTTGAGAAAGCGTTATTTTTTGAGATTTCATAATTGACGGCATAAAAAATGTTGTTGTATTTGAGTGAAAGAGACATTCCTCCCAAGGAAGTAAATGAGTACAATAGGACCTTTTGTGTTCGGAAAATGTTTATTGAGCGAAAATAACTTAACATTAGGAAGCCAAATTTAGACAGTTATTTGGTGATTAGTGGACATTTAAAAGATGAATTGAAAATAAAAGGCCGCTATGTTCTGTAATAAATAAAACTACAAGTATAAATAAATAATTATTTTTAAACCATCATAACCCTTTGGGACAAAGCCAAAGAGTTCTTTCCTGAATATTTGCACGTTCCTAAATTCAAACCGCTTTTGCAATATTGTCTCATAAACTAATACTTATGTTTAGCTTTTGTTAATACGAGTATAAAGAACGTAGCTGCCTTCGATATGTCGTTAAAGATATTTAAAAGACAAATCGAAAATTGGAGGCTGAGAAAATATCGACGGAAGAAAGCGATTTTGTCGTATCTCAAAAAGTCCGATTTTACTGCAGAGCAAAAAAACTATTTCAAAAATTAATAAATCTTAAATTAAGAAAGTTAGAAAGCTGAAATTTTACATGTTTTTTCTACTAATTAAATTTTATTTAATAAAGGTGATTCGAATATTCTAGAGTTACTACTTCATTGACTTTTGACTAGTTACAGCAATTGATTTTTTTATATCGAGCTGCAGAAATGTTGTATCAGTAAGGAAAAATATATGGCATACTTATGTGGACTTCAGTTTCTATGCAGCGCATCTGCTGTATATCAAAGAAACGATAAACTCTACAGGGCTATTTAGCTGTATGAACTTTTAATGAAATAAATTTCTTCATTTGAAATGTTTTAAATACAATAAGAGTCAGAGATGTAAAAACAATAAAATACTGTATCTTTTTCTCAACTGTTTTATTTAAATTTAAAGAATGTAATGACACAAAAAAATCAGTCAGCAATAATTTTTACTCTTTTTTAATTTTAATAATCAGTCCGACAAAATTCTTCTTCTTTATTAGTTACATAAATTCAGTCTGTTCTTATCTCTATTCTTCATTAATTTTAATAAGTATACACTTTCTCTTCAACAGTTTAACAATCAGCCTGCCATAGTTTTTCTTCTTCATTAATTTCTGAATCTGCTAAATTCAGTATTTGTTTTTAAACTAAATAAAAATAATCATCATCGTTACTTTTCCTTCTTTGTTCATTAGTTACATAAATCAGTCTGCTATACTTCCTCTTTATTGCTTTCAACAATCACTTACTTAGACTTTGTCTTAATTATTAATATCTATAATCAGTCTCTTTTATGCACTTTCTCTTCATCATTATTTTCATAAATCGGTCTGCTGAGCATCATCTTATATGGTTTCTACGTTCAGTCTGCTACACTTCGTCCTCTTCATCAGTTTCACCTAGAGTATCTTTTATTTTTTTGTCGTGTTTTAAATGCAAATATTCATGAGAATAACATTTGGGTAGTATTTGTTTCTCGACTAATTTCTTGAGGTCATTATATTTTTGAATAAAACAGGGAGTTTAGTTGAATACAAATAGAATTTTGGTTGAGTATTGTTCAAACTACCCAAGGGCACTGAAGTTGTTAAAGCATCTGTGAGCATAGAATTTTTAATAAACATAACATCGGGATTCGTCTTTTTAAATGTTGCAATGCACAATTTAGATATTTGAAATTTAGTTTTAGTTTTAAAAGTTTTGCTCATAACCTCATCGAATCCTAAAAAGTCTTTGACCTCTAACTTGGTATCACTTGGTATGGGGTTAGTTTTTTACGTGCCAGTTCTATGACAGTAGGCCATTGAGAAGGTGCCCAGATAGTAGTTTTTCTTACAGCGCGCTCTATTGTAGCATGCATGCTATCAACTGGCATGAATGTATGGCCAGGAATGAGATAATTAGTTTGGATTGTCTCCAAATTAGCAGCAATGGACAAAAAATATCTCAACATACTCAACATAGTCTTATTTTTGTTTTGTCCAAAGCATGAATCAGAGTACAACAGTACTGTCTTTACGTTTCCACGTTTGTCCACCTCTTGAAGGTAATTGTACAAACATGTTGAAACCTCATTGGCCTACGACGAGCATCAACTTCTGACCATAGATTACAATAGTATCTGAGTATTACTTTCGTATATTGTTAAATTGTAAACAGCTATGATTCTGGAGTAGTCCAGCGCCATGTTTTCACGTTTGATGTGTTAAGATTTTTTTGCATATCAAAGCTTGCACATATTACGCTAGGATCCATAGCATTAAGTTTTGGTGAAATTGAAACCTTTTATAGGATTCTTCTTTTTCTTGCATGTGATTAACAAATTTTGCCATCTCATCACAATTTTTTACATCGAATGTCTGTGCCATACACACCATACATTTATCTTTTTTGGGAACATGAAACCCTTTATTATAGTTGTCTTTTAACCAATTTGAGAAAACCTTGAAAGACATGCTCTTTACGCCTTCTTCGTTACAGTTCTTATCGTACATGCGATATAAGTTTGATATATTTTTAAAGTGATCCGGTCAATAAAGCTTGTTGGAATCCTTCCTGCAGTAATGAGATGGTACCAAAGGTATGGATGTCATAAACTGTTTAGCATGGTTTATTATATTTTCTGCAGTTCTGTTCCCACCGCCATTTTTTCCTATTTCATCTTTCTTTGCAAACCCTTCGATGGTGTTATCAAGAGTATATAAAATAAACCTTTGCGATACATCAAGAGTATTTATTTAAGAAAATGTACATACTTGTCTCCTTTCATCTCCTTCATTTATATAATAATCATATTTAACATTTCTTCTGGATGAATCACCCTTATCTGTTGTATGTTGAGCAACTTTCTTTTTATAGCGCATTTAGATATCCAGCCTCTTTGGCATTGAGAACTGCCAAGATTCCAATAAAAAATAAATAACTGTTGACGTCTTGTATCGGGTATATCTCCACAGATTCGTTTACAAGCAACTTCTTTGCAGGGATTAGTTTTCATGCATTTAGATGCAACTTCATCTACTTTTTGGGTAGTGTATGTCTGACCGTGAGCTCTTTTATTTTTAACCGACTTCAAAAAAGGAGGAGGTTCTCAATTCGTTGGTATCTTTTTTTTTTATGTATGTTCAGCTATCATTCGTTACTGCGTTGACCGATTTCAATAATTATTTTTTTGTTTGAAAGGTAATACTTTCAGAATGGTCCCATAGAAATTTTGTTGAATTCTGATGATGGGATCTATAAGAAAATCATCAAACATTGCATGAACCCGTACCACGCCAACTGATTTTAGTATCTATCTTACCTAATATCTTTGCCAAATGTGGACCAATTTTTTTTAATGAATAGCTTATACTTCAAAGATACTATAATCAAACATTTTTGCGAAAAAAATCACCCCTAAGGGTGGAAAAATAGGAAATGAAATCGGTGTTCAGCAGTTAAATTATGTTTGCACTCGTAAGATTTGTTTTGATTACGATTATTCACTAAAATAGATGAAATAAGTTAACGACTCCAAAAGTAACTGATTAGGTACGTAAGTGTTAAGATTATTTTTAGCATTTTAGTTTTTTGAAGTCGTTTTTTTTTTTTTAAATTATTTTCTTTTTTAACAGATTTCTTTGGTTTAGGTTTTGGTGTTAAACTTAACAATAAAGCTGCCTACGACGAAAAAGTAGGTATGCTGTCTGTTACTGTCCTTTACTTATTTGATACTATCCTAGCATTTATTATACTCATACCATTGTTGGTATATGGTTAATTTAATTGTTCTATTACTTACCTGTACTCCTGAGGTTTGACATTTATTATTTCTAAACACGTAAACAACAAATAAAAATGTTTTAAAATAATATTTTAAGAATTTACAATTCCGCGTTCTCACTATCGGCGCTAACGCACAACTGCCGCGCGATCAGAATGGCGTAGGTAGGACATGCGACGCAGCGGGTGGAGGGGGTTGGTTTTGCTAGAGTGACGTATTACTTGCTGTACACAAAACAAGACTCTATTCTAATGATGTTAGTAAGATTTTCGCTATTAGATGATACGATTGAAATGCAGTAACTATTTGATAAGTACTCACGTCAGTTCGGCGCATTTGCTGTATGTTCGACAACGTAAGATTTTGGGGAGGCTGAAATGATGTATCTCCTTAAAATCAATGTTCGACTCAGGAAAAGAGTGCTGTAACTGTTTACCATACTAATAGTATGGTCATATCTATTTTATTTTCAAAAGTTGCGATTTTTTGACTATTTACAGCAATTGGTCAAGTAAATTGTAAAAAAACTAGAAAAAATTCAATGACGTATCTTCATTTTTTTTCATCGTAGAAAGACGACACATACACCATTCGACGCGGCTTTTTTTTTCTTAACATCAATACAATTATAAGTCATTTAAGCCAATTTTTGAGATACGACATTTCCGCTTTCTGCCGTCGATATATTCACAGATATTCACCAAATATACACTGCATAACTGTCAAAATTTTGTATTAGAGCTCTTAAAAATATAGCGCTCTTCATAAAACACTAACAAAACGGCCAAAACTCGTTGTGGGCATATATTGTGGGTAGCTCAAAATAACCACACGAATTTCTGGCAAATAAACGATTTTCATTTCGGATCGTGTATTTCGTATATTAAAAGACCACAGCTGGATATATTTCAGGTTCATTGTACTTGAAATATTAAAATCAACAATCGCTTGTTCCAATCAAAGTATATTCACCGACAAAGTTGTTATGTTAATTTATTATTTCGAATAGTAACTATAGGTATTAAACACCGGTCAAACTTTAAGTTTTTTTAAATACTATAAGTTATTTGTAAAAAATCAACAACCTACTACTAGGCTGATCTGGTGCTCAAATACAACAACTTTTTCAATGGGACCAACATTAAAATCGCTAAAAAAAAACTTACCCATACTAAGGCGCCGACCAGCTCACATCAGTTTGTATGGTGCAGTGTTTTTTATTTATTTCAATGTTGGTCCCATGGAAAAAGTTGTTGTATTTGAGCACCAGAATTAGCCCCTAGGAGGTTGTTGTTTGACAAATAACCCTATATATTGTAGGACATCATCACATAAATTGGCTCTGATCATAAGGTAAGTAGCTAATGCTGGCATTTCACATGGCGGTAGGCATTTGCATTGGAGTTTTCGTCTAGTTTGACAAAGCTTTGACACATAGACAAATATCACAAACTGCACGTCTACACATGGTAAATTTTAATGCCAAATTAGACGAATGTTATTGCAAATGTTTGTTAACTTGGCTTATTCATAAATGAGTAAGGGCTTAGGTCTCTAAGTCAGTTTTTGTGTTTAGTTTTCTAATATTGTAAATAATCATTACAGAACATCAGTGTATGGAATTAATAAACTGTTAGAATTACAATAGTAGGTTATTATTTCGGTGTCATAAGTTTTATATTTTAATTAATAATTTCGTTAAATAGGAATGTGAAAATTGTTTACAATATTGGATAAGCAAAGAAAAACGGACTGTACCTACATATTATTTGTCTATTAGCTAGCTTGCTACATTAAACGAAACGTGGGCAGACCGCCTCACATCCGGCGGACTGACAACCTAGTCAGGGTTGCGGGCAGCCGCTGGATAAAAAAGGCTGCTCGCTGTGGCGATCTTTAGAAGGCTTAGAAGGTTTATGTCCAACAGTGGACTTCCAAAGGCTGATAATAATGATGATGATGATGATCAAAGCTTACAACCACTACTTGATTTGTGTCTTAAACACATCAGAATTCTTTTTGCAGATTCTAAATACATACAATAATACTATGCTTTTGATTTAGCTCAAAAAACTAGAATTCATCACTTCATTCCATTTTTTTCTCGATCTTATTCTTAATAGAAGGACACGTCCGCATAGGTCGACAGCGCGTGCACTACTGCCGCAATGACCAAGTGTGGACACACGACACAAACATTTTGTTATTGGCCGCCTTTGATGTGGGCCGGAAAACCGACTCGCGATGGAAACGACATTTGGCATTTGTCAAGTTTGCCAAATTATGCCAATTTGGCAAATGTGTGTGTCTACACGTGGATGACATTTGACCAATTAGATAAACGTTTGTACGAGTATACCTATCGCCATGTGAAGTGCCAGTAAACCAAAACAACCAAACCAAAACACCCAGACCCGAGATAAAATACAAAATTTCATTTTCTACCTTAACTCGATCGAGAATAGAAGCCGGGCCGTCATCAACGTCGATCGTCAGCAGTAGTACAAAATCAGGCGGTTGCGGGTTTTAATCCCGCAAGGGACAAATGTTCGTGTTGTGCTATGTTGTGTGTTGAAGCCAGAGTATAGATTTAATAGAATAATTACATTTAAAAGAGTGTTTAATAGTTTTTGATACCTATTACTTTTATACGTTTGCAAACAACTGTGGATTGGCTAGGGACATTATTTAAACGCTCAGTAGGAGAATATTTTTTAAGTTACAATAACCGGTGCAATTTTCTGCGGCACATGCTGAACTAGCTAAATTTTTTTAAATGATTTTTTTGTACCATTTTAGGATCAGATTTAAAAATAACAATGTTTGTTCTATTTTTAAGTTGTCTTTTGTTTTGCTCTCATGAAAATCTCTAATGACTCGATTGCCGTGGAGACGCGGTGATTCGCTTTGAACGCAAGCCTGGTCCGGTTCCCGGTTGGGTCAATTTCAGAAATGACTTTTCTAAATAAGCTAATTAGCGTGTAGGTGTGCTGGGAGCCGTATCTAGCAAAAATATTGTCTCATTACTCGTAAAACAAGGATATTTGAGTGTCTTGACTTTGGAATTAAGAGCCTTAACCATATCTGGTTCAGTTGTTAGTTCTCCTAAATGCGAAGCAGTCATCAAAGTCTTAAAAATAATACTTTTATATTGTACTACTACCCTACTTGTATATTTTACTCGTATTTTATCACTGAAGTTAAAGAACCTAAAATTAGTAGGTCAACCTGCGGATAAACACTTGTTACGTAAAGGTCACAGCGTCTTTTCCCTCACACATAAGGATTATGAGCGAGACGCTGCGCGGCACATCATTTACACATCAGATGACTGACTTTGCGCGAGCTGACTCCAGCCGTTGAATTTCCCACTCGAGTAATTGGGGAACCATATAGAGCTAAGAATTTTATTTAAAAAATAGGTCGTAGTTGTTGTGTTAACGAAAAAATAAATGTCATTCCGTTTATAATTCAGAAACCCCTTACACAGTCAGTTGGGCTGAAATTTCGCGTTATATTTCGCCCTCAATTCAAAATCCAAATCACAACAAAAAATTTTTAGCGTTTAATGCGTCGGGATTCTTTTTAATAAGTAACATAAGGATAAGGATATACGAGATAAGGACAAGATACTTAGATCCCAGACGCTAAAGGAGAGATGGGGTCAGGACAGTACCGCACTTTTTTCTTGTTTTCTTAGAGTTTGCCGAAAAAAAACTTAGGCGAGGGAACATATACTACTTACACAAGAGGCGTCAGTGGGGGCGGCGAGAGCGTAAAATAACGCAATTTATTTATTTACGAACAGTCAACATCAAAATGAGCTTAGTATCTGAATTTTCGAAAAGAATCTCATTGCAAAACATGTCACAATAGTCTGACAAAATAAAAATGAAAGAAAAAGAAGTTAGAATAATGTGATATTTAAAAGAGCCAGTAGTTTTGTAAATTCGATTTTGATCAGCTACTTTTGATGCTGACTGTACGAAAGAAGCAACGCCGCAGCCGCGCCGCTCTAAGTCCTCGCCCGCGGCACGCCTACGCCTCTCGAGTATGTACCGCGCCTTAGATGCTGTTTAGAAATCATAGTTACGCTCTTGGACACATCAAAAATTTGCCCTACGCAAGGATCAAGTCAGATTGCATGGACAGGGAGAAGAAAGTTAGCCTTTACCAATAGTGGGATTATGGGGTTTTATTAGTTTCTTTTTAAGGGGGTCGATCATGGAGGAGGGGGGGACATGTCAAACGTGACAATTCGTGTTAAAGAGATAGAAAAAAAGCGTGACATAGGGGGGAGAGGTTCCATAATGTCCATAATAATGACGAAGATAAAGCGCATCAAAGTGAGCACGTGACGTCACGCCTTGCTAAAAAGTGTCACAAGGCGTGACATTACGCGGAACTTTAACGGGTTATATCTTCATCATTTTTTGTTTGATTGAGAAAACAAAAAATATGTGTCCAATATTTTCTGTTAATCCACCTGACGGACTAATTAGATTTTTTAAGGAAACTAGCCCATTGCACGGCTTCTAACATCAACTCTGTGTAATTACCACACGAAACGCGGCAAGTTCAAAAGGTTTCTCGAGCCTACGGACTCTCATACACTATTCACACGTACACTCGGACTACTAATTTCGTGCAAAATGTCTGTTTATGACTGTAAAAAATAGAAAAAAACTATTTGCAACGCCTTTTGTGTGCGAGTGTACAATGCCGCTTTGTCTCTGGCCCAATTATTCTGAGGATGATGTGAAGCAATTTCAGTCGTACGAATGTGTCAGGATACTGCTATTACACAATGCCTGTGGGCTAGATTTAGTTGGGTTTTGAGTTAGATTATTATTTTAGGTGGTGGCGATTTGGTTGTACCACTTTCTTAACTAAATTGAAAGATATTTTTTTCTCTCAGGTATTTCTACATAAAAAGAATGAATTTACAGTATTCAAAATGTGAGGTACGATACAAAATGAGAAGATCCGTAGATGAACCAAAATGGTTAATGGCAGGCCAAAGTAAAAGCCGTCGGGGAAGAGCTCTTGAGTGGCAACCATGAACTGGAAGATGCAGCGTTGGCAGGCCTCCTTCCCGGTGGACTGACGAACCAGCCGCTGGAACTAAACGACCCAGAGCCGTTTGCTATAGCGGTACAGTAACAGTGGACTTCCAAACGCTGATGATGATGACAGCATTCAAACTATATCACAAAGAGGTAGCAAACTATATCCTTCTCATTGAATGCAAATAAAAATTGTTTTTGTTTTTCTCAAACACACAAATCGTCATATCAAATTAAGAAATTAACATCCTTGTCTTACGAAGTACCGACAACATTTTTTTCCAAAGGGACAGCACACCCAGGTCCAATTTATAAAAGTTCGTTTACCGTATCCGATACTTACTTTGGACATACATTACAATTTTGAAAATTTAATATACACTGCCCCAAATGGCGTTTATCAAATAGGCAAGAATTTAATTTTACAGCAGCCTGTCCAATGGAAAACAGGTCATTGGCTCCAGCTCTATAGACTGATGTTACGTAGCAACGTATAATATAAAACTAAGGTCAGACCAAGGCAGCGCAAACCCGACTCGCACTTGGCCGGTTTTTATTATTTGTTGTTATACTTATTATATTATTACTTTGTACATTATTAAAATAGAGCTATTTTTTTAAAAAACAGGTTTTTCTTAGGAAAATTAATTTTAAAATTAATTTTAAGACTGATTTATGATAGATTAGGAAAAATAATATTTTTAAGTATACGTAAAAACAAAAATACGGGTGAACGAACATTTTATTATATTCACTCAGATGTTCTAAATCAAAACAATTAACTACTGTTCTCATTTAACTGTTCAACAAAATACGGAACAGAACTCAACTTCATTAACTCGAAATTTTAGCCGCAGTTTAATCAAAATACAAAATTAATCTTTTGCAGACGGACGTTAAAATTGAACGCTCATATTTTAAAATTACGACCATTTTATGCGCTTTAAAGTTAAAGTGAGGTTATAATACAGGTAGGGTCAGTAGGGGAACTATGCGTATTTCCGGGCCGTCACAGACTAAACCTGAAGACAAGAGGCGATGGAACTATCTGATCTCAAATTGAAATTCATTTATTCAAACATGGAAACTGGTCCCTGGACTTCAGGATAAACGCGAAGGTTCTGGCGCCCGTATTCCAACACACCGTAATCAATAACTACGCGGTAAATTTAGGACCTTATTATTTAGAACCTTATTCACTTGTCATACGGGCGAATCAAAAAAATATCTAAAGCCAAGCCTGGAAGGACTGGTCTTAATACCGCTGCCCGTCCTTTAACTCGTGAAACACCAATCAGTTGCCTACGTAATAGAAAAAAAAACATTGTGCCTCGTTTCGCTGGGCTAGAGTTAAAACAGCATTAGTAGACGGCTAGATCACAACCGTGGTAAATTTTCGCCATTTGACTATTTAAACCATCAGTTGATCCACAGCAGGCCAGAGTTTAAATTCTCTAATATTAGTCGACAAGACAAAGAAGGAGTTTTAGTAGGTTCAATTCCGAAGAGAACCTACTAAACTTATCTACACTGTAGAGAGGTGGTCAGTGAAGCTGGGAGATATAAAATGCGAGTCAATAAATTAGTGAGGTTTCAAAATTTAAGTATGATTTGATAACTTTGACGAGATTTATAAATATTTGAGCGCTTTGGAAGATGGAAGCATGGCTGAAAGTTTAATAATTTTCTTTTGAAGGCTGATCTGAAGTCAAAAGGAAAGATAAATGCAGAACCATTTTTTTTCACTTTTTACAGTGCCTTTCATTTGTTTAGCTTATAAAGTTTAGTTAGACTGTTAAAACTTATAAGTCGAAGTCGGCTGCATAGGTACGACGTATTGGTACTGTTTGTGTTGGTTTTTACTATCACTTTAACCATCTTCATCAGCCTCTGGGAATCCATTGCTGTGCATGGACTCCCCTTTAGAAGCCACAGTAAGCCGCTCTGGGTCGTTAGCTCCCGGTGGTTTCCCACAACCTTGACTCGGTAGTCAGTCCACCGGCAAGGCCTAAGACAAAACTTACTTCTACAAAGTAAAATAATCGTCCCTTAAAAATTACCCGACGATTAAAGTACAATACGGCTAAATCAAGAATGTCATCGGCTATTTTCCTAACATTACTGAATGGGGTCTTTAGTCGTTTCGCCCCACGAGTTATTCGCCTCGCGGGGCGAATCGCCCAAGAGCTCTTTTTAAATAGGTCGTTTCGCACCGCAGTGATTACAGCGGTGCGAAACGACGAAACGACCCAATGCTCATTTTCTCGTCCGCTTTAGACGCATAACAAAAACATAACGATTTCAATCATTTATTTGTACAGAATAAAAAAGTTCATGGGCGATTCGCCCCGTGGTGCGAAAGGACCCATTTAAAAAAGACCCACTGAATGGTATTTTATAATCAGTCGCATTATATTTTAATCATCAAATTAATAAGAGCTACTTGACGTAAGTAAGGCCCTAAAAGTAACAACAATACAAAGTATCAAAAAGTCGCTAGTTTCCCTTGTCGAGTGTACCGCTCTACGGTAGACCCCTCAAAAGAAGTTCCCTTTGAGCACAAACTTCATATTTAGCTGCTGACCACATACTACCCAAAAATACATAGGTATATACATAAGTCTAGCCAGTCCATTTCCTGCCTCTGTTTGAAAAGACATTGACAATGTGACATTGACGACCTTGTTGGAGTAGTGTGGCGCGGTAAACACCCCTGTTTACCCCTGTTTACTGTCTCCGGACCCCCGTCCGGAGTCCGATTCCCGTTTCGGGTTAATTCAGAAAATGGATGACGGTTAACGTCAGAACCCCTAGACCACATTCATGCCACTGGCACAAAAATCATTGTCAGGTTGGATCTTCGTAACACAGATGTTAAATCCTTACTGGCACACGGATATTAAATCCTTACTGACAGAGGGCAGAGGATTGTGACGTCACTCGAAGGAGTTGCATTCGGTGTCCGTGGTGGATACACCCCATCGTGAGACTGACAGAAAACAGACAACGAACAAACAAAAAGTGTCTAAGTGTCTTTGCGCAGCGCCTAAGAAGGCAAGTCCCAAAAGATTTTTTGCTTCCTTGGGGACGTCACTGAGGAACGTGTTTTACTTAGTGATTCCTAGAAGCCGCTGCCAGAGGGACTTCACTCATAGATCGATACTAGAGGTCACATTCTGAGGGATATTACCGCCTTTGCGCCTATAGGTGCTAACTTGGATATAATGGGAAACATATGTGACGTTAGGGCCTAAACTTGTTATCCCGACATGAAAACTCAAGCTAAGCTATGCATAAAAATATAATAAAACGAAATATAAAAATACAATATAATATAATGAAAACCTTAACAAAAAATAGTCTAGTCTCCTTCATCACCACCTTCTTCCTCCTCATCAAACTCTCCTTCCTCTTCGGCGGTGGCATCCTGGTACTGCTGGTACTCTGACACCAGGTCGTTCATGTTGCTCTCGGCTTCAGTAAACTCCATCTCATCCATGCCCTCGCCAGTATACCAATGCAAAAAGGCCTTGCGTCTAAACATGGCAGTGAACTGCTCAGAAATACGCTTGAACAACTCCTGGATAGCTGTCGAATTCCCAATAAAAGTAGCAGACATCTTCAAGCCCCTAGGCGGAATATCGCACACGGCAGTCTTAACGTTATTTGGAATCCATTCCACGAAGTACGATGAGTTCTTGTTCTGGATATTCATCATTTGCTCATCCACTTCCTTCATTGACATTCTGCCTCTGAAGACAGCAGCAACAGTTAAGTATCTCCCGTGGCGAGGGTCACAAGCAGCCATCATATTCTTTGCATCAAACATCTGCTGTGTCAGCTCAGGCACTGTCAGCGCTCGGTACTGCTGACTGCCACGAGAAGTCAGAGGTGCGAATCCAGGAATGAAGAAATGCAAGCGAGGAAACGGCACCATATTGACAGCCAGTTTCCTCAAATCCGCGTTCAGTTGACCAGGGAATCGGAGACAAGTGGTGACTCCAGACATAGTAGCGGAGACGAGATGGTTCAGATCGCCGTAGGTCGGTGTGGTCAGCTTTAGTGTCCTGAAGCAAATATCGTAAAGCGCCTCGTTGTCAATACAGTAAGATTCGTCGGTATTTTCCACTAGCTGGTGCACAGATAACGTCGCATTGTAAGGCTCCACGACTGTGTCGGATACTTTTGGGGACGGGACGACGCTGAAAGTATTCATGATACGATCAGGGTATTCTTCTCGGATTTTCGAGATCAATAGCGTACCCAATCCAGCACCGGTTCCACCGCCGAGTGAATGTGTCAATTGGAAGCCCTGAAGACAGTCACAGCCTTCAGCTTCTTTCCTGACGACATCAAGGACTGAATCTACCAGCTCAGCTCCCTCGGTGTAGTGTCCTTTAGCCCAGTTATTTCCTGCTCCCGACTGACCGAAGACGAAGTTGTCTGGTCGGAATATCTGGCCGAAAGGGCCCGACCGCACGGAGTCCATGGTACCAGGTTCCAGGTCCACAAGGATGGCTCTGGGGACGTACTTGCCACCTGTAGCTTCATTGTAGTACACGTTGATCCTCTCCAGCTGTAGATCAGAGTCGCCGTGGTAGGTTCCCGTGGGATCGATGCCGTGTTCGTCTGATATTACTTCCCAGAACTGTAACAATAGAAAATATCTTGAGTTTTTATCAGAGCCAGTAGAGCTTTGCAGAGAGGCTTGAGGCTACACAAGCAATAAGACCAGACTAAGAAAAAAAAAAGGTTTGGAGACAGAAAAATGGGTTGGCAGAAATGACAAATGTTAAGAAGCCATTCAGGCATGACATTCAGGTCGGACAGGTTAAGTTTATTCTAGTCTTAATGAACATAATATTACTTTAGTTTGGATTATAAAGGTACATACAAAGCTACAGCGTTAGAGACTTACAATAAAAAAGAATACATGCTACATATTATGGCCCTAATTTTACAATATAAGATTAGATGGCAACGTTTACAATGATTACTAAGAAATAATAAAAACTAGAACTACAAATTAGAAGTAGTATGATCTAAACACTGAATATTTACCTTAGCACCAATCTGATTGCCGCACTGACCAGCCTGTATATGCACTATTTCCCTCATATTTACGCTTTACTAAATTATTTCTATTTCAAAAATACTCAAATCCACGACCGAAATCTCGACCTTCTAGACAAGCAGACTTAAAACAAATGAGCCGTATTAGAACGTATCGCTCGGTTGTCGAATTTAAATTTGAATTTAGAAGAAAATATGTTTCCAGCCAGCCAGGACGGCTAGTCCTACTAGATTCATGTTAAAACTTCTTGCAAAAAACAGTCGGTAGCTATAATAATAAGGAGTAGGTGACACGGATATTAAAAAAGGTTAATCTAATTTTATTACTGTTTGGTACAAATAACGCTAGCAAATTAATTAATTTCAAAATCTAGTAAAATAACTATCTTAAAATAAATTATATTTTTTTGCTACAATCACCAGAATTACAAAACAGCATGAAGAATGTTTGTATCTTTTCTTGCTCTACAACGAAACTTCCTTCTCCATTTTGTCACCCTAACACTCCAGACATCCTCAAACAGACTAATACCGAGACAAATTCGTGGATTCCGTATATTTCGACTATAAGCCACTATATTTACATCAGCTCACAAATAGCTGAGCACCTAAATTATTCAAGAAGCGTCCGCGTCGTCCGCAAGGAAAGCCACTTATTTGAGCTTGTTTGAACGACTGTACCAAGGCTGTGTCATTTTCGCACTTCTGACAACCCTACACAAATTACTATTTACTGACTAAACAACAAACATGGGCAGAAATGTAAAAAAAAATTCGGAGCTTCCATACTAAATCTATCAACTGACCGGGCAGTTTTTATGGGAGAATCAAGATTATTTTTTACTAGCCCACGTCGGTCCATTGCTGGACATAGGCCTCCCTCAACTACATGAGCCCGATTCTCAATTTTTTTTTCCATCGGCTGCACGCTGACAGCTGCAGCAGCGAAGGCTTTTTACGCTGTTTGTCAAATCTCGGTTTTATTGGCTCTACGGCAAAATGTGACCAGCCCACGGCGACTCTTGTAAATCTTTTAAGCTATTGATCACTTTATATTGTAAATAAATGAATATTTTTTCGACTTATAATTCTTTGACAAACTTGTTCAATTTTATTATTACAGCCGTATTCTTAGATATGGTTAAAATTTTATGCTTCGCCTTGTTTTTATATCCCTTCTACATAAACTATTTTCGTGCATACATCACAACCGTTTAAAAGTAGGCACTATGTGATTGACTCAGCAATACGACTCCAATCGTCTAAAATTATAGTTAAGGGGTAATAAATACAGTATTGTAGGGAACATGTGTTTACTAAGGATACTGTTACAAAAATTATTTATGCAAATAGGCCTATGTAAATGGCACTTTTACGTCCCATTTTACTACCATACCGACTTCACTCTTTTTTTATTTTATATATACCTTATTGGAAAACACAACTTAAGTAATAATAGCATGCAAACTTAAATAAAATATATTAATATATAAAAAACGACAATGTTTCTTTAATAATTACACTGAAAACTAATCGGCAAAAGTAATGTAAAAATTAAAATGGCGTCGCGCGTCGTGAGCACTGACCGCGACCACAAAATATTATAACGTGGCCGTTAAACTGTAAATTGGGTCAATTCGACCTTTCCGTGTTAAATATAACATGAGTTCGCAGTTTTGTTTTCTACGTTTCAATGGAAATCGATTTTACAACAGTGTGACAACTGTTTTATTTGTTCCAGGAAGTGAAAAAGGGTTACGGTTTAAGATATTTACTCAAAAGAATTTACAATTCATTTCTTTAAGAAATACATGAATCTTAGTTAGTTGAACAAGTGCTGGAACGGCGCGTGATAGTAATTTAATTAATCTATTAAGTACCACATAACTATTGATAAATAAAAACCAATGTGAATTATGATATGAATCTAAGGAAAAGAAGTAGTAACATTTGATGCGAATACGATGACAAAAAATACTATGCAGAGTGTAACGAAAAGGTGAAATAAAACTTTAAGGGGTTATTCTACGGCTAAATTACATCAACTTTTTTTATGGGACCAACATCGAATTCGCAAAAAAAAAACACTTTTCCATACAAAAACGCGACCAGCTGGCATCAGTTTGTATGGAATTTGAATTTTTTTTTTGAGATTTCGATGTTGGTCCCATAGAAAAAGTTGATGTAATTTAGCCGTAGAATAACCCCTTCAAGTTTTATTTCACCTTTTCGTTACACCCTGTATACTATATGAAATATTTGAATAGGTACCCATATATTATATTCTAATTAATGAAAAACACTAGAAAACTGTCATCTCCAGAACGCAATCGGTTTGGCAATCTATCCCAACGACCTATACATACATCAACCAATCCATCAAATCCCAAATACAGTCTGGAATACTTTAGACACTGCAGAATATTCAATTGCAAACTTGAGTGTGCATCGCGGTCGATAGGCACCGCTATTACATATGGTTATGCAATAAAGAGTTGAATTGAATTGAATTGAATATTTTAGACGCGGTCGAAGCCAATTATATCTGTACAGTTTGTAAGGGCGACATTTATATGTGTGTTACCCGTTCAATATTGAATAACCGAACGATACACGTTTCACAAATGTGAATACTGAATTGATATCAGATTACATTACATTACATTACTGGATATACTCATTACTATTTAGAGTACCTAATCAATGAATAAAGAACAGGACCATAGGGCTGTAAGCCCGATATATAGATAGATTTTAGTATAATTCCCGCCAGAGACTAATAGTCAGACGGTGACAGACTGAGAGGGCGACGTAGGCTAGGCCGGTGAGTGAGTGTCACATTTAATTTACAGAGAAGTAAAACTACAAGAGAAGTAATCTATTTTCGCCATCCTCGTTTTTGTTAAGAAATATCTTGCAATTTAAAAGTTTTTCTAAATCAGGAGCTGACTAAAACGTCCTATTATCTTGTACCCTACATATCATATTAACCATTATTTAAAATTAATTTATGAAGTGAGAAATATCAAATTATCAAATTGAAATTAAATTGTACTTATTGAACTTATTTTAAACCTATTGGTCCGATCATAGGCATAATTGAGACAGCAGATATGTTAATTATCTAGCTAACACTTGAACGTCAGTTCTGTCATATTTATCAAACATAAAAAAGCATGGTCTATATATTTTATGTTCCTAAAACTCGGAGTATAAAAACTCAATATAAAATACATGACATAAAACGGGAGGCATAACTCAGTCATCCACGTAAACGCATATCATAAACCTGCCTTCCCAGGGTAGATAATAGCCTGTTAATTACGTGCAGGGACATGAAAGTAGGGGATAGTGGGGAGCTGATGATGGACATAAAATTCACGTCGTTCAAGTTAATCCTGTTTTTAACCTGTGGACGGAGATGAAATTGACTGTAGTAAAATGAATCACTATTGTAAGAGATCTACAAGGTTTATGTTCAATAATCTAAGGAACTTCAAGAAATACGTTTTTGTGATTGTATAAGTTTGAAATTTTTAATATTGTGCTGATGCTTCCTAAATATACAGGGTTATTTGTAAAACATCAACAACCTCATATGCTGATTTTGGTGCTCAAATACAACTTGTTCTATGGGACCAACATAGTATCTAAAAATTTCACTGCTTCATGTCCGCTGGTCGGCGGTTTAGTATGCGTATTTTTTTTTGCGATTTCGATGTTCCATAGAAAAAGTGGTTGTATTTGAGCACCAGAATCAGCCCCTAGGAGTTTGTTGATGTTTTACAAATAACCTTGTATACCAACATAGATGTCGAGAAAATTTTCAATCGTCAAATTAAACATCTTAAGGAGCTGAACCCTAGTGATGTTAACGGTAACATCACTAGAATTAGCTACGGAGCTAAGCCGTCTCTTGTAACTAGAATCCATAATAAAAACGTTTTAACCCTTGCTAAAGGTTACATACTCCCTAATCATTATTTATCAACCATTCATTAATGATAAAGGTCCATGATGATGATGACAAAATATTATCTTGTTATGCCTTAAGACGAAAAGGACGCATAATATTTTAGAATTTGCACTGGCTGCTGTCATATTATCACCATGAATGCTACGCAAGTCACTGGTCACCCAACAGTAGATTTTTTATTACTATTTATTTTATTTTTAACCTTATTCTTATTCTATTTATAACCTTAGACCACGAGATTTTCTAAAATAACGATTTACAGCAATTTAAAGAAAACAAGGTGATCCGGTAGTTATGGTACACCATGTATCATCATCATTCATCATCATCATTTCAGCCATAGGACGTCCAAACCTAAGATAAGCCTCCCCCAATGACTTTCATTGGGGGGGATTGCCTATACTCGCCACGCTTGGCAGGCTGGTTGGCGAGCGCAGTTTTTTATAAGATTTCGCACGCAGACGCTGCTGCCCGTCACGTGCTACAGGAATTAGTTGCCTCTTACAACACGCTTCCTGTTGGCTGTGGGGAAGTGTATTCTTTACGGCCGTCCCCACACCCTGTATAAATGATGAAAATGTGTGGATTTAAAACTGTTTAGCTGACACCAAAACTTGTAAAAATAGTAAATTAGAAAGGGGCTGACAACAGTGACCCAGTTTCTTGCGCTGCTTCTTCTCGGTCCACAAATTGCCCCGAAGCAGTGGTAGGGAAAAAAAATGTATCGGGACGTGTTAAAATGCTATTATTTGCAAAATTATATGATTTTGATTTCAATTTAATTCAATATATTTATTGCGTTCTTTATTGTTACATAGGTGTTACAAATTGTAATTGTAGTTATAATTTGTGTCTAGTTTTAACTCAGAAGACTGAAATTATTCTTTTTTGTCCTCAGGGCCTGGGGTGAAGGCGATGGCGATCCTCAACTGTCTCCTGGCGAGGCAGTTGTGTTTCGAGGACGCATCCTGCTCTGCCATCCTCGAGATCATCCCGCGCGTCTGTGGATCCGAACTTGGTAAGTGCCTCCTCTAATAAACCAGTAACTCTAATTTTCTTTTCGTCAGGTTTTAAAAAAAAAGACAAATACCTAAATTTCTGCCGAAGTAAGTACCTAAAATGACACAAAATTATGTCTTAGGTTAGGCAAAGTGTCTGGAAACTACATGCAAAAAATCAAAAACTTTAGAATTTTTGGAACCCCAAAACGTAGCGCTATGGGTCTACATAGTATTTCTGTCAATAAAAAGGTCAACCTTTCAACTAACTACTTACCTTCCTCCTGGCCCAGCAAAATACACACTTCACTTAGTTTAGATGCATCAACTGAGAACTGTATTTGGAATAATTTTCATAAAATAAAAATGTTGTTACAGTTTGCAAATCTCAACAGAATTGATAGTCCTAAATTAATCAACGCGTATATAAATATAATATTTAATGTATGTGGCGTTTAGATAAATACCTATAATATAATAATATCAACCCCTCTAGCATGACCACCACAACACGATGTAATGTGTGAACATATTTTTACAGTGTCGATGATAATACAGGGTGGCCAGAAAAGTGACGTCCAAAATTATTTTTAGGTGCCTCGTGTTGACAGGTAACTGAATCACCCCTATGTATGTTTTACGATTTTTCGTAGTTTTCGAGTTACGATTTTTTTATGAATTTTTGAAACCGGAACAATTTGAAAAAATTTAAAAAAAATGTAGTAAGTTTCTTCGACTTTTTTTTCTTGCAGCTAAATATGTATGAACTGTGCATTTATGCATAAAATAAACAGCCTCATTACTTTAATAGAAGTCACTACAAAATTGACCTAAAGTTGCGAATTTATGTTAAGTAAGTTATCATTTAAATTTTCCATTTAAAATTAAAAATCTAAACTGATAATTCTTAGTTTCTAAGTAGCTTCAGAGAATGCGCTAGACTCTAAGCTTTCATAATAATAATAATAAAAAGTAGTACTTCATAGGCTTCATAGGCTATTTTAAAAAATCATAACTCGAAAACTACGAAAAATCGTTGAACATACAAAGGGGTGATTCAGATACCTCTCAACACAAGGCACCTACAAATATTTTGGACGTCACTTTTCCGGCCATCCTGTATATACGATATAGATGCGGGCTGTGGTACACCTACCTCCCTAGCATGAGCTAGGGGGCAGGTGTACCACAGGGCTACGATTTTAGTCCACTACTATTCCTAAATTAGAACTTTGAACTTCTAAAACAAAAAAATACTATATTTTTATTTTATAGAGAATAGTTTAGATATAAATTTTGTTTTTAGCAATTACATTAAAAGTCAAGTCAAAAGTCAAAAATCATTTATTCAGTTTAGGACAGAAAACTGCCACTTATGGAAGTCAATAATAACATTATTGGCCCATATAGGGCAGAACATGCTTGTTATATATCTGAGGCAGTCGATTTTTTTCAAGTGTTATATTATCATAGTTTAGATAGTTCTAAGAGTATACTCTCCGGGAGTTATAATGGCATATCTACTAAAAAACAGCTTGCTGCAAAACAGGCTAATGTCGTTAGACTCTTTTCGTCAACATTAACCGCACTCTTTGACACTCCCTCATACATATTTACACATATATAATGAGGGTGACGAGCTCGCAGCGCATACATCACTGATTATTTGATGACGTTTTCACTTAGTCGAAGGTCCTCTGATGTTTTATTCCCTCTCTGAGGACGTGAGTCGCTGCGGCGGGAGGTCAAAAGTACCACATGACCGATGGTCACACCGTCGCGTAATTTGACCGGCGGTGAATACATAATTAGGAATTTTTTGTGCTAAAAATGTGTTTAATATGGCAATCATTTATGCTTAAAAAGGTTTGGTCGTGTCACAAGACAAGCCAGTTTTTGTTTGTGCTTTAAAAGGTAACGCGTGATGTATTAGTTTCGTTTTTAATTAGGTAGAGACAATGGGTTTGTTTGCGAATCAACTAGTGACACAATGTGGGTAGAAAGTCAAGTCAAGAGATGTTTTTTATTTGACTTAATAGGATATAAAGCTTGGAATGGAAATAGAATGGGAATTGGCATGGAAAATATATTGACGTAAATAAATCTACCTAGTCAATAGAAAAAAATGTATGAGTTTTTAATTTGTAACTAACAATTATCTTTTTTATTCCCTTGATATACCTACTATAAGACGTATTTTACTACATGTTCTAATAATTTTGTCTGTCTAGGATAATTATACTGTATTGAGCTTTAGCTTTTAGATTTTTTTACTTTTTTAATCAAAAAGCAATATCCTTTTTGACGTCTGCATATAATATCTATGGCGTTATGACTTCGCTTCGGTGTGAGCAACGTCCTCGCCAGGCTCACATAGGGAAGGATAATATCATGGTTAGACCGTAATATAGAAAACGATAGTAGGTTCACTCCAGGTGAGAAAAAAAGGTCACACACATAGTTAGTTAGTTTGTCTAGGCTGTTTCCGCGCTTAGTCTCGATTGGGCCATTGTGCGTGCTATCATTTCCTTCTTACTTCAAACAACCCAGAACGTTAGCAACCTTTTCAGATTCCTGCAGGCTTCCGGGAGCAGGAGATTTCCCGCACGCTCCTACAGTTTTCCTTTCTGTTACTAACAAATATATGGACACATCGTCTGAAATAAATCTTTTTTTTATGAGCACGTGCTAGGCATATCTGTGTGTGCACATATCGACACCTCGAATCGATTCTTGACAGACGATCTCAGGGAATCCTTAGTCATTGGCGGTCATGTTTGTCATGCGGTTTGCGCTACGGTCTACAAATCTAAGGTAAATAATAATTCCGCAAGGGGCAAGTGTTAAGTAAATGAAAAGCACGAGCATTTGTAACTAAGCTATGAATGACACATAATGTAAATATCGAAAAAAAAAAAAACTTTTGATTCATCATCACACTTGACCCCGCCTGAATTCAAAATGATTATTAATTACCTAGATATTTATTGGGCCGGTTTTATTTTTATACAAAAAATATAGGTAATCGGCGGCAAGAAAAAGCGACGAGTATATTTTGATCATCGATGAAAGAACCGCATTGCAAAATCGATTGCAATGACTCGCCCAAATAAACAATCAACGACGTTTTTGGAGTCCGCCTACCGTGTATAACTCTACTGTGGTACGTATCCACATGCATAATGGCGTCCTCAACAAAAGAAGCCTTTGGTTTGCTTCTCACAACGCTCCGGCGGGTAGTTACACAAACTTTGCATAGTGATGAGAGTTTAGTTTTTACAGGATAAACTGTGGTTCCCACAGATTTTGTTAGTTTAGCAATCTGGCTCTGAAATTTGTTATTGCGGGTAAAACAACATTTGTAGTAATAAATCTGCAAGTACTAGCCTTTTCATGTAGCCCAGTTTGAGTTTCGTGCCAAATCTTTAGGAGTGGCTCAGAATCAGTAACTTAATCGAACTATGCAAAGAACAAAATAATATTTTTTTCAAATTTAAATTTTCCTATCCGCTGTTAAAAATCGTACGTGTGGATAACTTAACTCATTCATGAAAAAAATGCACGGTTCATTTTTTGTGCACTGCGTAAGGTCCTTGTTGGCTCGCACCTACGCCACTGATGAATAAAACCAATAAAACCAATTTATTTCTGTAAATAGGCCTAAATTAAGCTCTTTTACACGTCCCAATATATATTTTTTACCCTACCACTGCTTCGGGACAATATTGTGGGCTAGTGCCGCGAAGAAGCAGCGCAAGAAACTGAAGAAGAATGACCGCGCGGCTTTCGTAGTCTCTCAATTGTAAAGTCAATTGAGAGACTACGAAAGCCTTTTCAGATATTTTTAAGTAATTTTTTTTCGTAACATGCGATTATTAAAAATAATACCGATTAAGACGCTCATTTATATTGTCTCCTAGATGTTATCTTTTAAATTTGGTACCCCTTTGCAATGTCACCTTGTATATGCTATTGCGTTTAATTTTCATTTGGCGCTAAATTGGTCGCGATAGCAATTTAAAAAAAACACTAACCAACATTCTGGGCAAATATTACTTACTATTTTGATTTTAGCCATTCTTCTTTGAAACTTCTTTTAAAGGAACTGGGCGACAGTCAAACATTTTAAAATGTTTATTCCCGGAATGAATGGGTTTCCAATTTTGCAAACTCGACCATAGTAATAAATCATGAATAGTACACAGTACCTTAGCTGTTTTCTTTTTTGTCAAACTCTTTAAGGAGAAAACAAATCAAAGTTGAAGTAATTCTGTTGTGAGAACTCGAATACTTAGTGATTCATCATCATAATCAGCCCACGTCAGTTACGTCAGCCCACTGCTGGACATAGGCCTCTCCCTCGGCTATTCTTTTCTGTCCACTGCCAGTAGCATTGCGTATATCATCGCTCTACCTTGCAGAAGGGCGCCTTACGCTTCGTTTACATAGTGTTTACTTCATACATACTTAGATGCCTAATATAAATCCCAGCTAATCTCTGTTTTTTTAAATAAAATAACCCAGTCACTGCACCACTAACCAACACAATAATCATAATCAACCCTTGGAAGTTCACTGCTGGACACAGGCCGCCTCTACAAATAGAACGCCACAGTGCAGCGTAGCGAGCGGCTAGAGGCCGGTTGCTTCATCATCATCATTTCAGCCATAGGACGTCCACTGCTGAACATAGGCCTCCCCATTTACTTCCAGATTGGCCGGTTGGAAGTGACCTGCATCCAGCGTCTTCCTTCGACCCTTACCAGGTCGTCTGACCACCTTGTGTGTGTGTTTTTTGTATACTACAAAAAATGGTGCCCTTGGAAACTCCATTAAGGTCGCATCAGTGGATGGAAGTTTATATTTAAAATCATATTCATTTGCAGACGAAGTCGCATAGAACTGCTAGTTATTTATGTAGTTTTTAGTAACGTTACCCGATATCGTGACCAATTCAGACGGAATGATCCCAATAGACGTGAACGGTCGCGCTGTGACCTGCTTCGCCATTGTTCGCCGGAGGCTCAGCCCACATCCATTGTTGGAGCCCGCGACGCCACTCGTGTTGTTATTAACATTATGATATATTGTTCTGGGGAAAAATCAGGGGAACATTTTGGTTCCGCGGGGTACACAAGAAACCCTTCGAGACACAAGAAAATATGCTTCTTAAACACTGTCCAAGTGTTATCACAAATTTGTTGTCTTAAGCTTACATAATTTTGTAAATTACAGGATGTACAAAAGAATGAGTGAGTAAAAAAACTTACTTTAAAACCACGTAATCAGCTGTTTATACAGTGTGTAACGAAAAGGTGAAATAAAACTTTAAGGGGTTATTCTACGGCTAAATTACATCAACTTTTTCTGTGGGACCAACATCGAATTCGCAAAAAAAAAAACACTTTCCCATACTAAAACGCGACCAGCTGGCATCAGTTTGTATGGAAACGTAATTTTTTTTTTGAGATTTCGATGTTGGTCCCATAGAAAAAGTTGATGTAATTTAGCCGTAGAATAACCCCTTAAAGTTTTATTTCACCTTTTCGTTACACCCTGTATACAATAACTTTTACTATGGGAGCAATATCAAACTTTAAAAAAAGTAGATGTTAGAGCATTTACTTTTTAAAATTATATATTATATTATATACATAAACTATATTATATAAACTAACGTGCTACCTCGGTGATAATGCATGGAGCATCTAAAAAAATTCCTTGTTTCTCCCTTAGTAAACGTTATTGTAAATGATGAGCTGATCACGTGATTTAAAGGAGTATCCTATTCTATTTTACACCTTGTATAAATAACATTATTTATAGTCCCTTCAAGATCAGAAGATACATATGACACTTGGCAGTTTCCGTTTCACCCATACTATTTACAAAATTATTTTATAAAATATATTTTTAATCTTTAGATTATATAATTACAATTTTAATTATCTTTGCCTGTAAAAATCTAAGCATAAATTGCAAACGAATAATATATCTTAATGATTTAACAAATAAATTAATAGGATTTCCTTCAAATACTTGATGCGTAAAACGGAACGTTTACTTAAAGGGATTGACAATACATAATCGGAACTAAATCGATGAATCGGTCCGGTCGTCTTGTGAAAACCTATGCGTAATTATGTGCTGACTACAGAAGTACGAGAGCGTCTGTCTTGTATGCAATTTATGTTATCGTTATTTTTCGCATAGTTTCTATTTTGACTTTTGTTACTGTTTTTGCAAAGTTTTTTGTTTTGCTTTTATTTAGTAAAATGCCGTATACGGCACTCTAGCAGTAGAACATTCCGTATATCTCATTATTTTAAATAAGTTCATCTGCATAAAAATCGGATTTCGTTAGAGCACATCACTATTTGTGTCAACAGAAAAGTCACGTGATGTGTCATAAGTTTCTTCTTAACTTGAAAAGGGTATCAGAAAGAATCATATAACTGTTTCTTCGTTGAAAGTGCGATTAAAAGCAAGCCCATTCAACATTATTTTATAATTTGGTTTGAAGTAAAGATTTCATCATCATCATCATCATCATTTCAGCCCTAGGACGTCCACTGCTGAACATAGGCCATTGACTTCCAGATTGACCGGTTGGAAGCGGCCTGCATCCAGCGTTTTTCTGCGACCCTTACCAGGTCGTCTGACCACCTTGTGAGTGGACGTCCTACGGTGCGCTTGCCTGTACGCGGCCTCCATTCCAGAACCTTTCTGCCCCATCGGTCGTCAGTTCTACGTGCTATGTGCCCCGCCCACTGCCACTTCAGCTAAATCCGTTGGGCTATGTCTGCGACTTTTGTTCGTTTGGTATAGATTTAGAAACGTGAAATTAAGTCAGATAACATTGGAAGCCATGATGATCAATGTCATTTTTTTGTAATTATAAAACCATTTCTTTATACCACAATATAACCAATCACAGACATAAGGCAGCTAAAATAAGGCACTAAAAATTGGTACGGAACCCAATAAACTCCTATAATACGACCTTTACCAGACTTTTTCTTGAATGTGGTTAGTATGTGAAGGTCGCGTTAAGGGGTTTCTAAAAGGGTACACAAGTAGGTTGAAATACTTATAAATCATAAGCTTTTCCGCCTTCACCTTGGTATTTAAGGTCATTTTTCTCAAAATCTTCAATCTTGACAAGTTTTACAAAAATATCAGTGCCTAAAATCATCAAACTGTTAAAATAAAGTTTTTTTTTATTATTTGTTATCGCACCTACATACAGCTACCATTACAGGAAAATAACCTAATTCGATAGTTGCAGCTTCCTAATATCTACTACAAAATAACCATAAATGATTAATTATTTTGTGTTAAATCATTTATAACGATTATAAGTACGTTATTATTTAATTTCTATCTCATTTTTAAATTAATTCTTTGGTAAAAAAGAATGACAAGATTGTTTATAAGTAATACTCGCAAAGCAATAAAAACGGACTACCTATGTGTAAACGGAAACTAGTAAGTGATTTTCACTTACATTTAGTATGAAATGACAACTCCTGTCAACGCTCGCCCATACAAAAACAACACAGATACATATTAAATAAGTAAATTTTATTTTAAAAAAATAAAACCGACTTCAAAACACTAAAACGCTAAAAATAATCCTAACACTTAAGTACCTAATCAGTTACTTTTGGAGTCGGTGCAAACAAAAACATTGAATCTCTCATCGGCTGGCACCGACTCCAAAAGTAACTGATTAGGTACTTAAGGTTAGGATTATTTTTAGCGTTTTAGTGTTTTGAAGTCGGTTTTATTTTTTTTAATAAAATTTACTTATTTCATCAATTTTTAGTGATAAATCCTCATCTAACTGCTGAACACCGATTTCATCCCCTATTTTCCTACCCTTAGGGGTGATTTTTATTTTGCAAACTTTTATCATATTATCTTTGAAGTATAAGCTATTCAATAAAACAAAAATCATATAAGTAACAAGAACCACAACCAAAATATTATCTGGGTATATATTTGTTGATTTTCTCAAAAAGTTCTAAATCAATTTCGATAAAATTTATATGGGACCACTTCTGAAGTATGATCTACCAAACAAAAAAAGAATCATTAAAATCGATTCATAATTGGCGGAGTAATCGCGTAACATACATACAAAAAAAAAAACATACAGTCGAATTGAGAACCTCCTCCTTTTTTGAAGTCAGTTGAAAATGACGGAAAATTTTGTCGAACAAATCATATGACAATTCTACTCTATAGGGTATGTGTTCCATGGTACATACACTGGGGTACGTATACAGAGTTACATTGCAAAGGGGTGCCAAATCTTTAGGAGTGGCTCAGTATCAGTAACTTAATCGAACTATGCAAAGAACAAAAGAAAAAACATTTAATTATTCCTATTCGCTGTTAAAAAACTTACTCATAAAAAATTTGCACCGTATGTGCACTACGTAAGGCACCGCGCGGCTTTCGTAGTCCCTCTATTGACTTTATTTTCGTATATTTTAAAGTATTTTTTTTCGTAACATACGATTATTAAAAATAATAACGATTAAACGCTTCTTTATACTGTTTCCTAGATCTTTTTTTTTTAATTTGGCACCCCATTGCAATGTAACCCTGTATACCTACTCGATACAACGCCATCCCAGGGTACATTACTCAAAGTTGTAATAAATTACGATGTCAAACAACTAACATGGGACCACTCGGCAAGATAAAGCTTTAAAACCTAATGGCCTTTGTTTGTTAAATACTGTTTACGAAGTTACTATTTAGCTGCAAAGTGCCATTTAAGTCTAAATCATTTAAAATTAAGTTTACATTTATTTTAAATGTTTTTTTGTTAGTGCATTAAATATTTTAACTTAATACATTTACACTTATATGAATATTTTATTTTATACTAACTGTCCCGACGAACTTCGTACCGCCTTGTTTTACGAGACTAACGTCACTCAATTGTTTTGCCTTCCCTCAACCCCTTCACTAAAACTTAAACTTTGTGGTATTGTATTAAAGTTTAAATTGACTTTTAAGTATTAGTGCTGTTTTTAGACATTTTCTGGCAATTTTTTAAATTTTTCTCTTCGTAAGAACCATTCTCGTATTTCAAGGAATATTATAAAAAAAGAATTAGCGAAATCGGTTCAGCTGCTCTCGAGATGTGCGCTTAGCAACATATTCAGCGATTCATTTTTATATTATAGATTTCATGCTTATGTAGTTCACACACACACAGGCACAGGCACATTATAGCACAGATTCTACCTAGTTCAGGCAAAATATATTTTTTTGCACTGTTTAGTTTTAAGTTATACCAAATGTAACTGCTTTCTTATTATTTAGATAATAAACGATTTATTTATTACATTTATTATTTTGTTTTATAAATTCTTTCTATCAAATTCAGATTAGGTATAGCAAACTGAGAAAGACAGAAGCATACTTAAATAGATGTTTTACAATAAGGTTAAAAAAAATGGTTAAACTGTCTGTTTAAGACCGGATTCGACCAAGCTGTGTAAGTTTTGACTTGAGAGTATACCACTGCTTAATCTAGAGTTAGCTGATTTTTCAACCAAGAATCTATGAAAAATATTTAAACGGGCAATTTTGACAGTGTAAAAAATATACTGAGACTAAGTAAATGTCTAAGTTGTCACTTGTCTAATCCACTCTTGTCACCTCAAAACTGAAAAGTTGTCAACATCTAGCATTGTCACTCTATTATCCTATAAAATTGAAATGTTGTGGCATTTCAAGTCAACCTAAAAGAAATGGATTACATGGATTTTAGTAGGTTTATCAATTCGTTGATCATTCACTCTTGAACTATAGAATAACAATACCGAGTAATACTGTATTGCTCGAAAAACGTAATCGAAGTTATCTAAGGGTAAATTTAAGGAGTAAAATTATACCCGTAATAGTTATTCTGGTATACCTTTGTGTTTGGTCGAATCGGCCCTAAGTCTTTTATGCCTGGAATATGACAACTTTGTTGTAGAAGTTTCATTTGTCATCCAAGCCTCAATCAAACGTTACTTAACCTACAAATCCCACAATCACGGGGTCATCGCTTCACCTTAGATTTACGGATAAATTTGACGTGAAGGACCTCTCATGGTTGAAGAGCACTTCACAATTTTTCTTAGAGACTCCTTAGAATATTAATTTAAAAGAGATCCCGGGAAAAAAGAATTTGATGCGGAATTTCTGTTCTGACGATACGTTGCTAATTTTTGTAAACTGCGTATTACTTTAGTTATTTAGAAATTACTATATACGTTAGCCAATATCGTAGATATACATTATTTCACATTATTTATCAATATTAACGAACGTCATCATCATCATCATCATTTTGGCCATAGGATGTCCACTGCTGCAAATGACTTTCATCGGGGGGGATTGCCAATACTCGCCGCGCTTGGCAGTTTTCTATAGCATTTCGCACGCAAACGCTGCTGCCCCTCTCGTGCTACAGGAATTAGTCGCCTCTTACGACACGCCTCCTGTTGGCGGTAGGGAAGTGTATTCTTTACGGCTGTCTCCACACGGCACAATTAACGAACGTAATATTACCGTAAATAAACAGATTCATAGAATTTTCCCACAAAAGCAGAAACTCCAAACATATTACATTCGTTCACAAAAGCAAGCTATCTAGAATAGAATCGGTCAAACTCAATTCAACTTAAGTATTTGTTGGATGCATTCCCCCAGCATCCCAGACATTGATAAGTCGCTTTTTAAAAGAGGATAATTAAGACAAATCGTTTAGGCACCCCGACATTGTTTCCTTTGCCTGGATGCGGACCTTTTCGGAGAAAGGCGGCCATTTTGGAAGCGCGCATTGACAAAATGGCTGCGAGTCAAAGGGCGAGCCATTGTGCTTGAGGTTTTATTGTAAGATTGACGTTTCTTTTGATACTAGCGGCAGATTTGGCGTAAAATCCATTATTCCACAACAGCGCTATACTGCCTTAAGTCTAGTTTAGACTAGGCAAGTAAGTATTTTGGTAGTTAGCTGAGACAGAGACGAGACAACATAAATTTAAACGAATAGTTTATGAAATGCTACAGTCGAGCTAAAATATATAGTTACAATGTACACATTAATACACTTAACTAGTAGGTACACTTATGACGCACTATATATTATGAATAAAATCACTGGTCACTTGTCTAAATTTATAATGAGTAGAATTCTAACTAGGTTTTCCTGTATTGGTAAGCTACTGGCATCGCCGTGTAAACGTAAAGGTACATAGAATAGCTCTACTTCACCGCTTTATTTTCAGCTTTAAGTTTCATCATATTATTATTATTATGTACTTAATATAGATTTGAGTGAAGTAGGTATGTGTATATGTATATGTCATTACGGCTGGCTATATATTTATTTGCTTTTTAAGCGACTATAATGACGAAATTAGTATTACATCAAACACAAAATTAACATGTCATCACCATTAAATTATTTACGGGTTCCGTTACAATCTAAAATAGAAACGTAAAAGGTAATTACAGTATGAAAAATGTAAGACAATGAAAATAGTTAATGGTGTACATCAAATATGCCGTACACCACAGAATCAATAGCCCTTTGTAGAATTCATGTTACTTTTACCGGAAATAACGTACTGTGTATTATTTATTACAATACCAATTCGGATCGGAACGTGAAATACATTAAACGTACAAATATACAGGGTTATTTGTAAAGCATCAACAACCTCCTAGGGACTGATTTTGGTGCTCAAATACAACAACTTTTTCATCGCAAACACTTCCTCATACTAAGCCGCCACCAGCTGACATCAGTTGGTATGGAGAAGTTTTATTATTTTTTTATTTCAATGTTGGTCCCATATAAAAAGTTGTTGTATTTGAGAACCAGAATAAACCCCTAGGAGGTGGTTGATGTTTTACTAATAATCCTGTATATTTTACATTTTGATTTTGTAGTGTAAAGCGGAGAGTAGTGATGCCGAACTTTTGATAGTTCGATAATACTATCGATAGTATCGACTATCTCAAGTCGGTATGATATCGACACTTACTATTAAGTGTTCCGGATGTTTATCCGTTTGATAGGGCAGCGTATTCTTTGAATTTCATAGCTGAAGTGGCATGGGCAGGCCATATCGCTCACGCAACTTTGAAAGTAGAAGACGCAGCGTGGCAGGCCTTCCACCCGGTGGAATGACGATCTTGTCTTGCAGCAAGCTTTACAGACGCCTCAGAGTTGCTCGCTGGAGCGTTCTATTGGGGAAACCTATGACCAGCAGTGGACTTCAAAATCTAATGATGATGATGAAAATACCTCATCATCAGCTTCCAAATGAGGTATGTTTTCGGAGTAAGCGTTTTCCGCCTTAGAGTTTATCGATTAAAGAGAGACAAGTGCAAGGGTTTCAGGTTTGATTCCCGGTCATGTAAATTTTAGAAACGGTCTTTCCTTAATCGACTCGCGTTTGTGTATTCTGGGGGACTATCCTGGCATAATAAAATATTGTTTTGTACCTCTCACGTTACAGAAGGATTTAATTTTCTTACTCTGAGACAATAGTTTTATGGTTTATTGCCTTCCACTTCTATATCTAAATTAAATTCAAAAACTAAAAGAGTCGCATTTTTAATGTGTTATCTATTCTATCAATTCACCTTACCTTACCTTTGAAATCTATTCTTAGTGGTCTTTCGAATATATTTAGTGAAGGCAGAATACTAAAACGACATTTAAAGTCAAGTCAGTATATTTTCTCTTGTCATCTCCAGAAAACGTCAATGAGACCATAATTTCTATCTATTTAGGGCATCTGTAAGCATCAATTTAATTGAATTTATTATATTTATTGCGTACTATAATGTTACACAGGTGTTATAAATAGGTACATAAACAAATTATTATAGACCCTGTTGGGCACAACAATAAGATAGGCATCACAATAATACTCATACGAGTATTGTGTCTGGAATACTGTCCATCAATATGTTAAATAGCCATTACTAGTAGCTATAATGACCCTTTTTCTTCAAAATAATCATGACATGCAATTAAAATGTATACCACAGCATTAATGACTGTGAAAAATTGTTAAAAATGCGAATACATTTTTCCATGAACGAACTACATAGGTAGGTACTCATTTCATGCTTTCGAAGTTACTCGTATGGTTTATTGTTTCATTAAATAAATAAATAAAAATAAATATTGGACAACATCACATACATTGCTCTGATCCTATGATAAGTAGCTTAAGCACTTGTGTTACAGTAATCAGAAACAACGACGGTACCACAACACCCAGACATGAGACAATATAGAAAAGTTATTTTCCTGACCGGGAATCGAACCCGAAACCTCAGAAAAAGCGACACCAAGTCCGGTATGCTCGCCTCTCAGCTACAGAGGTCGTCAGGTTTTTTTTTCGCAAAATTTATAAAACAGATAGATAACTATAATACTAACTTTATAAATGCTTCGTTAGCAATGAGTCCAATTAATTAACAATGTCTCTCTCTCGAGGGAAAATGCATTACAACAAAACAAAGCAAAACTTACTAGACAACAAATACATCTATGTCATTATTAGTTCTCCTGAACTACACTGGCCTTAGATGATGACAAAGGAGACGTCTGGTTAGACTAACTTTTGTTTGTATGAGTATAATTCTATATAAATAATGTATTTACATCGCTCTATCTGTGTACAAACGAAGTATCTAATATTTAGGGCCAGTTTCACCACTTGCTGATAAGTTCCAGATAACCTATCTGGCACTTTTTGACAGCTGATTGTATGGGTTATGGCAAAATAAGTTTCAGATAGGTTATCCGGAACTTATGCAAGCAAGAATGCAAGAAACTACAGCAAGTGGTGAAAGTGGCCCTTAGTGTTCTGTAACAACTTTTTGTAGATGTTCTCTTCGTAATTCTATATCTACCTATAACTGATAGCTATGGGTTAGACATGTTTTTGGGCGGAGACTACAACTTGACAAACGCCAATGTCAAAGCTCGTTGGGACAGAAGAGTTGAGAGAGCGCCCAGCAGAAGATGAACGCTGGCTGATTATGATGACATCCACAATATATAAAACCGGCCAAGTGCGAATCGGCTCCGTACGTACTACGTACTACTTACTCGTATGTAAATATTTCGGCCATATCGGGAATCAAGAAGACTTTTACCGTATTTTCCAAGTAAGCAATTTTTTTTTGTATGTCACAAGTTTACGGGTGTCAAAATATACGGCGGCTAAACCGGCCGCATCCTTTGATTGCCTTGACTTAGAAGTTTTACAGCTCCAAAAGATAACAGACCTGAGTTTTTGATATTAATATAACATAATACCTCTACGCGTTCTTGATGAAAAAAGGGTCTTAAAAGACAGACAGACTGACGGACCATAAAGTGGGTTCCTATTAGGGTTCTTTTCACCTTGTGAGATCGGTATACAATCCTAAAACCAATTATCAGATCGCACGTCAGCTCGAAGGATATAGATCTTAAATTACAGATACCTGGATTAAAAACAAAAAAATAAAAATGTATTCATATAATATCCACTACAAACTCACTGGACTATTCACAAGACACCCTCATTGAACAGCCAACAATTTTCCACGCATGATAAATGTAAGGCGGAGTTCACACGAGCACAAAGGAACCTCAAGTCATGACATGATAATGGTTACTATTGTCTTGGCATCCTTTTCATGGTGAAAACGCAGGCAAGGAATGAAACAGATAAAGCCAAACAATAAGCGCTTGGCTTTGAGGTATTTATGCCGCGATGTTACACTAGGATTAATATTTTTTACCCTACGTGTAGACAAGTTCACAAATATTAACGACGACGTCCGTCGACGACCGTCTGGTGTAGTGGTCCGCGCTCCGGACTACAAAGCCAGCGGTTGCGGGTTCGAATCTCGCAAGGGGCAAATGTTTGTGTGATGAGCACGAGCATTTGTACCTAAGTCATGGATGTTTATAAAAATATTTAAGTATGTTTATCCGTTATCTAGTCGCCATAGTACAAGCTTTGCTTAGTTTAGGGCTAGCTAATTGGTGTGATTGTGGAAACAATTTATTTATTAAAATATTTACTACGGGTGTCTCCTAGCACACCCAAGCCCGAAGTAATTTTAAACAGAAATTTCTAAACTTTAAATCTCTAATTTCAGATAATCAATATCAGCTATTAGACGTCCACTGAACTGAACATAGGCCTCCCCGATGGCAATGACTTCTAGATTGGCCGATTGGAATCGTCCTGCATCCAGCGGCTACCTGCAACCTCTCCAATTTACTATCATTGAATGCTTCTGTTATTTTACTGCTGCATAATAACCATTTAGTGTGACATCATTATTATATAGCATAATAAATAGTTTGGCAGTAAAATTATTTATACTTGTAGGATTAACTGACCATAAAGTAACTAAATAGGTAATTAATACAAGCATATTACTAAACATTTAAGCAAGGATTAGTTGTGTCGTATGTAGCATATTGTGTTTAGTATTTATTTCGCGTTATATTATCTTTTTAGCCATTGGTTTGACAATGTTGTAATGTTATAATTTTCCATATTTACTAATCGACTTAATTTATTCATTCATTAATTTCGAAATTATAAACCTCGCTTCACAAAACCAGGATCGACACTTCAAAATCTCTTTTGACAATACAAATATCATCACTTTATCTTCTTCCCAAGATGACGTAAACAAAAAATTATAGGGAGAATTATCGGAAAATGAGAAATGGGCCAATATTTCACGGGCTCAAAAGGGCAAGTGGCAAATTAGGGAGCCGGGTGGATCGTTGGAATTTTTAAGCATTAGCGTCTATTTGACCCTCGTCACGTCATCGTGGATGTAATGAGACCGCGTTGTGCACTAAGCTTTACTTTGAGATGTGTCTTTTGAAATAGTGTCCTTTTAGTACTGCATTTGTCTGGCTTTTTACTGGCTTTTTTGGCGATAAGTACGTCTGACTGCAGGGCACAGGCCTGCACCTTAATTGTGAGGTGATGTGGTCAAAACACCATGCGGGCCTAGTGCGAATTGGTGGAGGCTAGTGACTTAATCTCACTGTCAGATGTTATTAAGCTGCCCTAAGGCCTCTGACTAGGCTTCAAGACTAGTATTAAGCGACATTATCCGGGACCAACTTTTAACGTGCCTTCCGAAGCACGGAGATACTTGTGATAGATGTCACTAAATATGGTTAGATTGGAATTCAATGTGCCCATCCATTCACAACCGTTGCGTAGGTGGCTTAAAAACGCTGCTGCCACTGAGCTACAAGCACCTCAAAGTAACATTTATTTTATTTTTTTCTTTATCGCATATAAATACACATATTTTTTCAAACAAATGTACAATTGGTGGACTTAATGCATTCTCTACCAGTCAACATAATGAGGGTAAAATTCATTTGGCAACAGCGTACTGCATATCTTACTCTGAGACAGCATACTAACATGACATTATTATAAATGCCACATGCTAGATTTAGACGGAGTCTTTAATGCATCTTAAGAAGTGATATTTTAAAGATAATTAAAATGACATACTTAGGGTATGATTATGATTGATTAGGGTTGATTTTTAAGGCAAAAACTATACTGTTTTCCTTCTGATCCTGAATCTGAATCCTGAAAGAGTTTTGTTGTAATTTTGAGACAACATATTAAACGAAAATAAAGTGCCGCATTTGGAACTGTCTACAACAGAACGGTCTAAATTTAGTTATTCACTTTATATAAAGAATATCTCTTTGAGGAACTTACCGAAATAGCTTGAATCAGTGATCCATTTTATCATACAAACGCCCACGTAAGTGAATAAAGAATAAGGCGGTGCGCACACTGGCAGTTAAAAAAAGAGTTACCTATTAATAATCTGTTCAATTTGATTTTTCTAGGACAGAGTAGCTGTTTTTTTTTTATTGTAGTAAGTATTCAATTAAGAATTATGCATTTATCATTATCGTTAGAAGAAAAAAAACCTCTAGACTTATGAATTATCAAAGTTATTAGCTTAATGTAGAGAAACGAACTGAATGTCTCTGTTATTTCGATAACTAATGACAGGCCAGGTGCGTTTCGGACCACGCTTAGAGTAGGATTCTGTAGTTCCCGTAACAATATCAGTTTTACATAATTAAATTTTCTTCTTAAAGCACATTTTATAAGTTTACTCAGTAACTTGTAAAGTTAAGATAGTTTTCCTTTTTATCGTGAATTTTTTCACATTTCTTAAAGCAACCATTAAACTGGCAGAGGCCTCTGCCAGCTTAAATCTAAAATAAATGCACTTAACTTAATATTACAATCTCTAAATTTAAAAAAAATATTGTACATTCCCATAATATTTTTAAACGTGTAGGGAAAGTACCCTAAATCTTTCTTTTAAAGATTTTATTTTACCTATAAAAAACTACATAAAGAGCCATTTTTAAAACTGGTTCTATTTGACTGAGTTTGATTTAGGAGCTCTGTATTATTACATTTCCAAACGACTATAGACTTAGTATTTCATATTAATTTGAACTTGATAACTACATGTGTATGAGTAAAATAGTTTAAACGGACAGCGAAGTGATCCTATATAATATTTTATTCATTTTTAGATAAACTATTAAAGTTTATGAAATGTGATAAAAAGAAAAGAATAAAAACCAGCCTAAAGTGGCAAAATACACAGAATTATGCTAGTTTTAAGGCCTTAACTATGCTATCATACTCTACAAAAAAAAAGGAATTTGCAGATTGCTTACAGTGTGCAACTCGCCTAAACAGACAGACATTTTGGTCACTCCCTAATGTCTTCACGGGAAAAAATCATCTAATTCCTGCGATACTTTTTGCGGGGGATGTTCTGTTGGGAGGGCAGGGCAGTTGTCATCTTGGGGACCTTTGTAAATGGAAGTTTTTGTGAACTCCTCATTTGGGGAGATGAAATTACTTGTACCAAAATTATGTTTGATTGGAATGTTATGAACAGTGATCGGAATAGGTAGAGTGATTTAGGGTCAATAACCTCAAACGCTGATTTTAATATGGACAAACCTTCGGGATTTCGAAACTATTGGGCTTTACTTCTCCGGGATTTCGGGAATTTCGACATTATTCAGGCTTTAATTTTATGTGGTGTCCATTTTTTACCTTTGCATACATGTTTCTGTACGATCAACAACAAAAATCGTTTTACATTTTGTTTGAGCGTCCTGCCTGAGACGAACATTTTTTTAATTTAAAAATCGTTTTATTTTACCTACATGAAAAATGTAGTAGGATATCTTTTCGGAGTGTTAAATATTAAAAGAAGTATTAACTTTATTTTAAACATTTGTTTTACATAGATATTCTAATTTGAAAGTTCAGTAAGTTTCAGTAAAATGTACTGAACATTGGCCTATACTGACGTCAAAGACTGGATACCTGTGATGTTATAAATCTTCGGTGCATTATGGAGAGACGCGTGCCGTTATGCCTCTGTGGGAAGCGAGTCTTTGTGCGTGCCGCACTTGATAATGCCGGACGACTAATCAGAACCAAGTATCGACGGTTGACTTGACTCATTCATTTGTTATCGAAACGGGTCCCGGATTCAATCCGCCGGGGTCGAAAGTATTTACTTGGAGTTTTCTGTAAAGACATTTTCAGCAACAGCACCGAATCTCGGAGCTGGCTGTGTTTGTATATCTTTGAAGTAGGGATTTTTGTTAAAAAGTATATACATTTATTTAAAAAGAACAAAGACTTTAATGGATACAGAGGCAGAAAGGGTGAAAATTTAACGATTCCTCCACAAAAGTTGAAACTATATTCAAGAAATGTTTATTGCATGGCTATAAAAATATTTAATAAATTTCCAGATGATTTGAAAATGCTGACATTTACGAAATTCAAAAATAAATTGTTCATTTTTTTAAAAGAAAAGATCTATTATTCTGTTAACGAATTCTTGAATGATAAAATTTGACATTTATATAATATTTTGACATAATTTTAATTTTAATCTAATTGTACGTTTGAAATGTCGCGGTCCTAAGAATGTTATTTAATAATTTTTGACATTTGATTTTGCATTTTAGTTGACAATATGTAATTAAGTGTGTGTTAGTAGTGGTCCGCGCTCCGGACTACAAAGCCAGCGGTTGCGGGTTCGAATCTCGCAAGGGGCAAATGTTTGTGTGATGAGCACGAGCATTTGTACCTAAGTCATGGATGTTTATAAAAATATTTAAGTATGTTTATCCGTTATCTAGTCGCCATAGTACAAGCTTTGCTTAGTTTAGGGCTAGCTAATTGGTGTGATTGTGGAAACAATTTATTTATTAAAATATTTACTACGGGTGTCTCCTAGCACACCCAAGCCCGAAGTAATTTTAAACAGAAATTTCTAAACTTTAAATCTCTAATTTCAGATAATCAATATCAGCTATTAGACGTCCACTGAACTGAACATAGGCCTCCCCGATGGCAATGACTTCTAGATTGGCCGATTGGAATCGTCCTGCATCCAGCGGCTACCTGCAACCTCTCCAATTTACTATCATTGAATGCTTCTGTTATTTTACTGCTGCATAATAACCATTTAGTGTGACATCATTATTATATAGCATAATAAATAGTTTGGCAGTAAAATTATTTATACTTGTAGGATTAACTGACCATAAAGTAACTAAATAGGTAATTAATACAAGCATATTACTAAACATTTAAGCAAGGATTAGTTGTGTCGTATGTAGCATATTGTGTTTAGTATTTATTTCGCGTTATATTATCTTTTTAGCCATTGGTTTGACAATGTTGTAATGTTATAATTTTCCATATTTACTAATCGACTTAATTTATTCATTCATTAATTTCGAAATTATAAACCTCGCTTCACAAAACCAGGATCGACACTTCAAAATCTCTTTTGACAATACAAATATCATCACTTTATCTTCTTCCCAAGATGACGTAAACAAAAAATTATAGGGAGAATTATCGGAAAATGAGAAATGGGCCAATATTTCACGGGCTCAAAAGGGCAAGTGGCAAATTAGGGAGCCGGGTGGATCGTTGGAATTTTTAAGCATTAGCGTCTATTTGACCCTCGTCACGTCATCGTGGATGTAATGAGACCGCGTTGTGCACTAAGCTTTACTTTGAGATGTGTCTTTTGAAATAGTGTCCTTTTAGTACTGCATTTGTCTGGCTTTTTACTGGCTTTTTTGGCGATAAGTACGTCTGACTGCAGGGCACAGGCCTGCACCTTAATTGTGAGGTGATGTGGTCAAAACACCATGCGGGCCTAGTGCGAATTGGTGGAGGCTAGTGACTTAATCTCACTGTCAGATGTTATTAAGCTGCCCTAAGGCCTCTGACTAGGCTTCAAGACTAGTATTAAGCGACATTATCCGGGACCAACTTTTAACGTGCCTTCCGAAGCACGGAGATACTTGTGATAGATGTCACTAAATATGGTTAGATTGGAATTCAATGTGCCCATCCATTCACAACCGTTGCGTAGGTGGCTTAAAAACGCTGCTGCCACTGAGCTACAAGCACCTCAAAGTAACATTTATTTTATTTTTTTCTTTATCGCATATAAATACACATATTTTTTCAAACAAATGTACAATTGGTGGACTTAATGCATTCTCTACCAGTCAACATAATGAGGGTAAAATTCATTTGGCAACAGCGTACTGCATATCTTACTCTGAGACAGCATACTAACATGACATTATTATAAATGCCACATGCTAGATTTAGACGGAGTCTTTAATGCATCTTAAGAAGTGATATTTTAAAGATAATTAAAATGACATACTTAGGGTATGATTATGATTGATTAGGGTTGATTTTTAAGGCAAAAACTATACTGTTTTCCTTCTGATCCTGAATCTGAATCCTGAAAGAGTTTTGTTGTAATTTTGAGACACAACATATTAAACGAAAATAAAGTGCCGCATTTGGAACTGTCTACAACAGAACGGTCTAAATTTAGTTATTCACTTTATATAAAGAATATCTCTTTGAGGAACTTACCGAAATAGCTTGAATCAGTGATCCATTTTATCATACAAACGCCCACGTAAGTGAATAAAGAATAAGGCGGTGCGCACACTGGCAGTTAAAAAAAGAGTTACCTATTAATAATCTGTTCAATTTGATTTTTCTAGGACAGAGTAGCTGTTTTTTTTTTATTGTAGTAAGTATTCAATTAAGAATTATGCATTTATCATTATCGTTAGAAGAAAAAAAACCTCTAGACTTATGAATTATCAAAGTTATTAGCTTAATGTAGAGAAACGAACTGAATGTCTCTGTTATTTCGATAACTAATGACAGGCCAGGTGCGTTTCGGACCACGCTTAGAGTAGGATTCTGTAGTTCCCGTAACAATATCAGTTTTACATAATTAAATTTTCTTCTTAAAGCACATTTTATAAGTTTACTCAGTAACTTGTAAAGTTAAGATAGTTTTCCTTTTTATCGTGAATTTTTTCACATTTCTTAAAGCAACCATTAAACTGGCAGAGGCCTCTGCCAGCTTAAATCTAAAATAAATGCACTTAACTTAATATTACAATCTCTAAATTTAAAAAAAATATTGTACATTCCCATAATATTTTTAAACGTGTAGGGAAAGTACCCTAAATCTTTCTTTTAAAGATTTTATTTTACCTATAAAAAACTACATAAAGAGCCATTTTTAAAACTGGTTCTATTTGACTGAGTTTGATTTAGGAGCTCTGTATTATTACATTTCCAAACGACTATAGACTTAGTATTTCATATTAATTTGAACTTGATAACTACATGTGTATGAGTAAAATAGTTTAAACGGACAGCGAAGTGATCCTATATAATATTTTATTCATTTTTAGATAAACTATTAAAGTTTATGAAATGTGATAAAAAGAAAAGAATAAAAACCAGCCTAAAGTGGCAAAATACACAGAATTATGCTAGTTTTAAGGCCTTAACTATGCTATCATACTCTACAAAAAAAAAGGAATTTGCAGATTGCTTACAGTGTGCAACTCGCCTAAACAGACAGACATTTTGGTCACTCCCTAATGTCTTCACGGGAAAAAATCATCTAATTCCTGCGATACTTTTTGCGGGGGATGTTCTGTTGGGAGGGCAGGGCAGTTGTCATCTTGGGGACCTTTGTAAATGGAAGTTTTTGTGAACTCCTCATTTGGGGAGATGAAATTACTTGTACCAAAATTATGTTTGATTGGAATGTTATGAACAGTGATCGGAATAGGTAGAGTGATTTAGGGTCAATAACCTCAAACGCTGATTTTAATATGGACAAACCTTCGGGATTTCGAAACTATTGGGCTTTACTTCTCCGGGATTTCGGGAATTTCGACATTATTCAGGCTTTAATTTTATGTGGTGTCCATTTTTTACCTTTGCATACATGTTTCTGTACGATCAACAACAAAAATCGTTTTACATTTTGTTTGAGCGTCCTGCCTGAGACGAACATTTTTTTAATTTAAAAATCGTTTTATTTTACCTACATGAAAAATGTAGTAGGATATCTTTTCGGAGTGTTAAATATTAAAAGAAGTATTAACTTTATTTTAAACATTTGTTTTACATAGATATTCTAATTTGAAAGTTCAGTAAGTTTCAGTAAAATGTACTGAACATTGGCCTATACTGACGTCAAAGACTGGATACCTGTGATGTTATAAATCTTCGGTGCATTATGGAGAGACGCGTGCCGTTATGCCTCTGTGGGAAGCGAGTCTTTGTGCGTGCCGCACTTGATAATGCCGGACGACTAATCAGAACCAAGTATCGACGGTTGACTTGACTCATTCATTTGTTATCGAAACGGGTCCCGGATTCAATCCGCCGGGGTCGAAAGTATTTACTTGGAGTTTTCTGTAAAGACATTTTCAGCAACAGCACCGAATCTCGGAGCTGGCTGTGTTTGTATATCTTTGAAGTAGGGATTTTTGTTAAAAAGTATATACATTTATTTAAAAAGAACAAAGACTTTAATGGATACAGAGGCAGAAAGGGTGAAAATTTAACGATTCCTCCACAAAAGTTGAAACTATATTCAAGAAATGTTTATTGCATGGCTATAAAAATATTTAATAAATTTCCAGATGATTTGAAAATGCTGACATTTACGAAATTCAAAAATAAATTGTTCATTTTTTTAAAAGAAAAGATCTATTATTCTGTTAACGAATTCTTGAATGATAAAATTTGACATTTATATAATATTTTGACATAATTTTAATTTTAATCTAATTGTACGTTTGAAATGTCGCGGTCCTAAGAATGTTATTTAATAATTTTTGACATTTGATTTTGCATTTTAGTTGACAATATGTAATTAACACTGACATAATATTTGCACGTCGCATTGCGATAGAATATGCTGGATAATCTATGATGTTAACTACCTTTTGTAACCATATTCTGGGAAATAAATGATTTATTATTTATTATTATTATTATTATTGATATCCGTGCTTTCTAAAACTAAGTCTATAGGTTTCCGTTAACCAGTTTTTTTTATTTCTCATACAAATAGCAAAATAAGTACTACTTAAAAGTGCTTTGCTATCGTAACCTCTAATTTCAAATACAATGGCTACTAAATCACGACCTTAATAATATTTAATGAAATCCCGAAATTTTTGATAACAGTTCATTAAAAAGGCATGTCCATATTATGACAGCATTACGCAAGTACAACAAATCACTCTACCTATTCCGATCACTGGTTATGAATGTTTTTATAACGACCGCGACGTCTGCGTTAACATTGGTGGTCAACAATCAACACCATTTATTGTCTATCCATATTTTTTTATAAAAAGTCACAGAGAAAATACAATTACAGTGTGTAGGTAAAAGGTAGGTATAATAGGTATTGCTCGAATTTATGTTTATACTAGCAATTAGTCCCATTTCTAGTTCTAGCCAAGCAAGGTACTCTTAAACCATGATCCTAAACTCGGCAATCCTGGTCATTAATAAGTTAACACTAGGGAAAAGTTTAAAAGAAAAAATAACTAGTTAGGTATAATTTGTTTTAAGAAAACATGATTTCAAGATACATTCTAAAGTACAAAACAATAACGTTCTTGTTTTTTTTTGCGTTTTAAAATTCAAAATACCCGGAGCCTTGTTGAGCCTTTGTTGTTAGGCAAGATGCACGCTTTAAAAAGTGTTATAAAAACCAACTTCTAGGAGTGTTAATTTCTTTTCCTGATTGTTACAGTTGCCTGCTCGACTGTAACCGTGACGAAATGCCAAGCTGCCCTGAAGACCCTGCAAGCGTTCCCGTTCTTTAAGCCGACCTGCCTCTGTCGAGAGCCAAACGTTGATCCTGAGTGTAACTCCTTCCGCGACTTCCTCTTCGATCATCCTTGCGTCTTCGTCATGAAGAAGGGTATGGAGCTTGTAGTTATTGTAATAATTTCAGTTCATAAGCGCTTACTGCTAAGCATAACTCATAGTATCTACGGCGGGAATGATGTAAAACGGACGAATAGCGTGGTCTGACTGACTCATTAACCGAACCATTATCTAGTAAGATACTGATTAACTTATTACTGATGATGATCTAGTAATCAGCAGAGCGTGAAGCATGCATCAGTCAGAGTTATCGTAATAAGACCTGTGTATATGTATGGCTATCTGGCGATTTTCGTTATTATTAGAATCTCCACAATTCTGCATCCGCTAAGAAATACTGAACAAAGCCCTCAAGAATCAATTCAAGAAACTTAGGCTGATAACCAACTCAAAATCAAAGCCCCTTTTTTTTAAATTCCAGCCAGTGCTGCAGTGTGCGAATCTTGTTCTAATGTTTAAACAAAGAAGCATAAAGGTTGAGATCACAAATTTGCTGGCGATTTCGTTTGTTTTCTTGTACTTACCCTGTTCATCTTTGCAGAGAAAGACCCCTACCCAGTGGAGACTCTGCCTACCTGCACTTACGCGCTGAGCGTCTGCCACAACGAGAAAGCCTGCTCTGTCCTCTTTGATCGGTTCAAAAATACTTGCAAGGCCCGCGATGGAGAATGCCGGATGGATGATAGGTTAGTTTACATCTCCAAATATAAACTGACTGGTGGTAAAACACATTCATCGCTATCAAAAAGAAAAGAAGAAGAAGGTGAACAAGACGTCTTTTGGCTCTGGTGCAATCGGATATTCTCAATTGATTCTACCTTGACATTTATAAAATGACTCTGAGCATAGATGCCGCTCAGTGTAGCCATGCCATTAGACTGACTGACTGACTCGAATAAAAAGATATAAAATTGCGTTGGTTAAATTGATCATCTTCGACAACCTCCGTAGCCGAGAGGCGAGCACGCTGGACTTGGCGTAGCCATATTTAATGTCCGGGTCCGGTTGCCGGTCGGATCAATTTAGAAAACGAACTTTTCTATATTGTCTCGGGCTTGGGTGTTGTGGTACCGTCGTTATTTCCGATTTCTATATGCTTTAGCAACTTACTTCCTAAAGTAAGTCGCTAAAGCATATAGAAATCGGAAATAACGACGGTACCATCCTACGGATACGGATACGGTACGGATCCTAGATCCGAGCAATGTATTTGATGTCGTCCAATATTTATTTATTTATTTAAAATTACTTACTACATGTAATTTAGTAAGTTACAACTTTCACGGTACATCATTTACCCATAATTATACTCTGGAGACTCCTCAGTATATGTCTCATTAATTACGCGGTTTAACAGAACTTAGACCTGTCCTTAAGTAATAAGTAAACTTATTCCAAACTTTAGACTTGAGTAAGTGCTTAAGATCTTAATATTTTTTCTAGTTTGAAAATTCACAGATTCTTTTATAAAACCTCTAGTTTTAAGGACTTAATGCTGAATGAACAGCTTTTCGGGTTTAAGTAGCTTAGGAGGTATTTTCTTCGTGATCATTTTTTTAACAGCAAACAAAAGGTTTTTATCTTGACTATTCCTTAACCTTACATTACTTTTTTGTGATCCACTGTTTGACAAACATTCTTTCCCACATCTATAATAATTCTCTGTTAAGGGCTGGAGTCTGTGTTTTACACTTACCATCATCATCATCTCAAGGTTTATTTGACCAATTTGGTGGAAGCCTCCTTCAACCCTCCCCACTTCGTTCTTTCTTGGGCTGCCAGCATCCAATTCTTACCAGTCACGTTCCAGCCCCCCTAGCATGATCACTAAAACATGATATGATATAGTGATATATCGACACTAACTTTTAAAATATAATAGATATTACCGCCATGTTGAAGTTTTATCGAAACAGCGATCATAACATGTGACGTCGATTCAAAATGGCCGCTATATCTATCATATTTTTAAAGTTAGTGTCAATATATCGCTATATCATATCGTGTTTTGGTGGTCATGCTAGGGGGGCTGATGTCGTCCTTCCACTGCATCTAGGGTCTGCCGACTTGTCTTTTCTAATACCACGGTTTCCATTCTAACAGATATAATTGCACCGTGAGTCTGCTTTACGGGCCATGGAACCTGTCAATTGCCAGTTTGGCTATTCGCTCCGTTCGTTTGATATTTTGCTTTTTTCTTCACTTAAACCAAACTTAAATAAACCGAACGTAAGCTGGTCGGAGTGACTTCACGAGATCGGAAGACCAAAAAGTGGTTAAGGAAAAAAAGAAAGCAAAATGTTGTACACTATTAATAAGTACAGTTTAGTAAGTCCAGTTTTTATCAAACATTTAGGACAACAACAGATTTAGGAGCCAAAATGCCTTAAAGATACTATATGTTTATGTATATGTTTGAATCGAAACGGGAAAAATAAAAATAAACCGATTGTGGCCAGTGATTTTGAACAAGAGCAATGACTGCTCAAAATAAAATAAATGTTTATCTATGTAAAGACATTAAAAAGAAAAGTTTCGATTTTCTGTAGACTCCAGATTAATTTGAGGGATTAACCTGGCTTAAAATCTTTAAATTTCAAAAATTCAGCAGATTATCTTTAAACTTCTAAAATCGTAAAAAATTAACTACGGCCTATTTTCAGGCATCCCTTTAAATATTCTGGAACATACTTATTTCAGGACATCGATCCAACAATGTGAAGGTTTATTTTGAACTGGAGAGGTCACTGTCCTGAGTGTATTTCCGAATCAGTAGTCAACCTTAATATTGGAGATGAGTACCTAATGGATGCCAGCTGAAGCGATAGAAGCTAAGTGATATGATATCCATAGCGTCGTGAGTTCGGATACCTACTATAGCAAAGTGGTGACAGCGCTTCGATAGTTATTACCAAAGTTAAGCAATCACGTTGAAGTTATAAAGGATCGTCCACATATTATGACGAACTCCGTAGCCGAGAGACGAGCATACCGGACTTGGTGCCGCTATTTCTGAGGTCCCGGGTTCGATTTACGGTCGTTAAATGTAGAAAAATAACTTTTCTATACTGTTTTGGGTCTGAGTGTTGTGGTACTGTCGTTGTTTCTGAATTCTGAAACACAGGTGCTTAAGCTACTTATCATAGGATCATAGCAATGTAAGTGTTATTTTCCCATATTTATATTTATTTATTTATTACGTCACAGTCATGGGGGGGGGGGGAGTCATGCCAAATATGACAGTAAGAGACAGGGAAAAAGCGTGACACAGGGGAAGGAGTTCTAAAATGACAAAATTTTCCGTGACGTAATATCTGAATGGCCTCTAAGTGGATGGGCAACCATTCCAACCTCATTAGGGATATTACAAGCATCTCCATGCTTCGAAAGGAACGTTACAAGTTAATCCTGGCTAATATCGCTTACGTCCTGTGGCTGAAGTGATGGATGATTAACATTAGTCGTTAATCCTTGACAAAGTAGTTCAAAATTTCAATTTGAATATGTAATATTTATTTTTATTTACATATTCAAATTAACATTCTAAACAAAGTAGGAGTAATATCATTTACGACATTTTGTCAAAGAGTATTTGTTGTTTGTAATTATTTTCTCTATTGATGTGCGTATGTTTCAACATTCAATACGTGTTTACCAAAATAACATAATTTTAGATAATTGCAACTTCAGGTATGCCAATTATGTTCGATGCCTTTTGGCTGCTGTTCGAAACAACATCCTATATAAACGGCATACTTTATTGGTAAAAATGAGCATTAAAATATATTTCCCCAAAACCATTTTCGGGTTTGGAAGTTGTCAGTATTTTGTACAGACGTTATCTTTCAAAGGTGAGATATATCGACGTATGGAAACACTACGCGTTGCATAACGTTACACGAGTTAACAATATAAACGTCCAATATTTCAGGGTGAAATACTGTCTACCTTTTTTCGGTCGGGCTTTAAAAACCGATAAGCGATAACGTTAACTTAAACAGCAAAAGTTCGAAACATGTTATTAAGATGGTAGAGAATTGGAGAAATAGTAGTGTTTTATATTTTTTTATTATTGTAGTTAAAAAAAAAAACATACAACCGAATTGAGAACCTCCTCCTTTTTTTGAAGTCGGTTAAAAACTATAAAATATGACTTTATTTGTTAGGGAAAACTTATGACATGAGCCCAAAATCGAAAATATTACTATCCTACTATTACGATACTCCGCTATCCACATCCTATCTTCATCATCATGACGACCGTCCGGTGTAGTGGTTCGCGCACTGGACTACAAAGCCAGCGGTTGCGGGTTCGAATCCCGCAAGGGGCAAAGTGCCAATGTGCTCGTCGCCATAATACAAGCTTTGCTTAGTTTGGGGCTAGATGGTGTGATTGTAAAAACAATTTATTATTTATTTTATTTTTTATCATCAAATCAGCTCGATGCTATCAAATTATAGTGAAGCGTGTCAAAAATCTCTCTCTTCGGCACATCTCCACCGCGGACGAGTAAGTGAAGGTGACGGACTAGTTAAAGACAATTTATTGCTCTAGAATCGTACAACATTTATAAATATATAACATTTTGACGGCCAGACGTATATTTTTATACCAAGGTAACATAACAAGGTAACATTCACCATTATTCTCCAGGGAAGCTTGCCGCGAAGCCTGGGCCGGGCTGCGTCTCTCTCCCCTCTTCGGCTGCATCTGCCCCAACACGCACATGAAGAAGCGGTGCGATCGGATCTTCTCGGTGGTCAACCACAACCCCTGCGTTGGTGAGTAAGCACCTTCTTAGCAAAAATGGCTGGTTCTGAGTGAGAATTCTAGAGGGATCCTACAATAATATTAATAAGGGTGAAATGGTCTTTATTTAAATGACGCGAGTCGCCACCGCGATCTAATGTACAGGCACCGCCATCTTTTGTTGGCACCTGGAACTGCTAGTAGGGTATGACTTAAATCTTTTAAGAGAGCTCGGATTTGAGAGTTAAATTATTATAAGCATATCATAGGTGCCTTATATTCTGTCAAGGCGCGTGCGCGATACTCATGTGGGGTGACAGATGCTGAGGAGACCAGGCCCCCGATTCAGAACGTTTCGTTAACGTTGTCAACCGGTGAATCACGTGACACTAATGTTAAATCCTATAATGTCACGTGGTTTTCCGGTCGACATTTTGGTACCGAAAAGTTTCGAATCGAGGGCCAGCTGAGACAGTTATCAGCAGCAGTAGGTGGTGTAGTCGGGAAGTATAATAATTTCCTTGTTAATTAATACCTAATACCTTGTTAAAACCTAGCGCATATCGTCCCAGCCAACGACAGTCGCCCCTTATATGTATCGCGCCTTCAGAGAGTGAGTATGAATTACATTTGAGACGGTATTAAGATTTACTGTGGTTAAAATTTGCGTCTTTTTAACTAGCGAATAATATCCAAACATTGCTAACGATGTGTAAAAGAGAAAGATATTAAATTAAAAAATATTCGGCAGACAACACACCTGTTTTCATAGTCTCGAATTTAGAGTATGTCATGGTGTCATTACGCCAGTCGTGTGGACAAAAGTACCCTCATTTAACCAAAAAATACTAGTCTTAAAAATACGAATACCTTGATAAATAAATAAACAAATTATACATACGATAGATCCATGGGCCCTTCATTAATTTCTCAAATTGAAACTGAGTGCTTCATAATTAATTTACCCGGCAAAGTTTTTCCCGATTTTTCCTGGTCCTTATCCAGAAAGGAAGAAGTTGCGATGATTGTATTTAGTTTTTAAAAGCAATGTACCTATTCGATTAGTTTCTTTTGATCTCAGAATCTTGAGTCTATTTCCTGTATTTCTTTCGCATTTATTTACTTTTAAAAATATGCCTATGTTCTAATAGGTGTATGACCTATCTATCTATATGCTATTCATGAAGATCCGTTCAACCGTTGGTGCATAATTAAGTAACACCCATACAAACTTAAACAATTTAGTTATGCTCTCGTGGGCAGGTTTTAACTAGGTACCCTTTTAACTAACATAGCACTAAACGAACATTTACTTGGGAATACTCTTAAAAGACCGCACAAGTCAATTCTTTGAGTCATAGACAACGTTATTAGTTTTGATTTTTTGATGGAACAAGCCTTCTACTTCTACATATGAGTTTTGTTTTATTGTGTCCAATAAAGAATTTAAGTATGCTACGTCCATACTTAAATTCTTTATTGGACACACTATAGTACATCTAGATTTTTCGGAAACTATGTACGGATTTATACCATTTGCTCGGCGGTGAGGGAAAATATTGTGACGTGAAGAAACTAAGACGTGAAGAAGAAAAGACTGACACTTATCGTAAAGACTGACACTTTCACTAATTTCTCAAACAGAAATATTCTTCTTGGAATAAAACAAAGTTATACTGCTTGCTGCTATATTTCGGCGTTAGTTTCACCGTACTCGAGCGATGTTACCACTCGCAAAGTAATCGTAAGACTGAGCTCGTTCTGCTTCGGATACTGGCATTTTGTAACTTCCACTACCACTACTACAGACTAGTGATTTCCTCACCGGTTGTACTCGACGATAAGTGGATATTACTTGCCAAATTCATAGTTCGGGATCATCGGAAAGTAATCTATAAATTTTGATTCCCTTGCGTGTGTTGAAATATTTAAGTCGTTTTTTGCGGCATAAACGACCGTATCCCTTTTTTTTACGTTAACTTAGAAGTTTGATTTTACACAGCCTAAAGGAAATGTCCTGGCCTGAGTATGATTTTAATTTCAACCTTACCTTCACAAGTTCCCAAGATAAAGGGTCTTGATATACGGACAGACAGATGGACAACGAAGTGATCCTGTAAGGGTTCCAATTTTTTCTTTTGTGATACGGAACCCTATTGAACTTGGTTGTTTGTTTATATCAATAATGGCTATTCAAACTAGCTTTCAAGAGCTCTGTAGACGAAAAATATACCTATTCCAAATCTATTATTTATCAAACCCAAATATATAATATCTCTTAGTTCTAAGAGATACTCCAATAAGCCGAGCTAGTCAAACATACAGGATTTCTTATATATTAACCCTTCAGCGAACTATTTTCATTAGACCAATATACCGAGTCGTAGAACCCTCGGTAAGTACTCAAACCTAATATAATGGAATCGAGTAGGAACACCATGCGTTTGAGTTCTATCGGGACTGGGAAAAAATATTTCGTCTGCTTTTATTTATAAGTTTGCTATGAACTAAACAATAATTGTGACAATTATGTGTGTATAAAATTTTTTGATTTCCCTAATATTGCTAAAATAAATAAATAAAAAACAACAAACACTTTTTTCTTCCTAAAAAGACAACATTTCCACCACAACTTTTTAGTCAACCTTTGGATCAAAAGATGTTAAAAATAAGCAGTGCTTCTCCCCTTGTGCTTATAGACTTGACAAAAACAATTGTTTCCTAAAACCGCAACGTTGACTTAATTTGTGCAAACTTAAAATACAATACGTAAGACTAAAATTAAAAATTTCATACCTTTATTCAAAAGCAACATACAATACATACGCAACGTGGATTCAATAATTAGAACCAACTTTAAGATACACTTAAAATGTAACAAAACAACATCCTATTAAAAAAAAAAAACATAGTCACTCCATTGATAACGAAGTATACCGAGAGCAATAGAGCCCATAACTCCGGATTGAATGTAATGCGTTTGATTCATTTCTTATAATCTCCACGATTTCTTATTGCGAAGCTCGAATCCCGGGATCTAATCCCGGGCGCCCGGGAATGCCCGGGGTTGTAATCCTACGCTCATCCATGACTGCGTCAACTTTCAATCTTGTGTAAGCCCATTTAATTCTATGAATTGATCGCAACTTTTGTTTTTTTTCTAGAGTAACATGATTGTTTTCAATTTACTAAAAACTTTTACAATGAGACCAGCATCAAAATCTATAAAATTAATATACCATTTATAAAATTTTTAAAAAAAATATTTTCATTTCAACACCAGAATCAGCGTGCGTGTGTGTGTGTCCGTGTGGGTTTGTGTGGGTATGTGTGTGCGTGCGTACGTGCGTGTGTGTTTGCGTGCGGGTGTATTTGCGAGACAGAGTGATTACATATTACTTAGTCTAGTAAATTAAAAAGAACCTTAGAGCAGTTTGTCTAGTTTTGAATTAAAAATGATTAGACCGTTATGCAAATAATTTGTAATTCCTTTTTTTTCCTATCTAAAGATGGAATTTCCTGGTTATTTCCATTTTATGTAATCATTGTTCAGACCACATTAGTCCATCCCTACATATAGCCCGCTCTCAATCTCGAGTTATAGAGCTTGTGAGCTCCATAGAAATAAACTTTTAATTATTATTTCAATTGTACAAAATTCAACCTCATCTGCATTGAAAATACGACAAGCGAACTGGTTTGAAAGAAAAACTAAGACGTTTGAATTCACCAGATTCGCCTGATGTGGTCTAAGTCACAAGCATTTTAGAAAGTATACTATAGTATGTATAGTCATTTTTGTAAGTATTAGTCACCATTTTCCATAGTGCCACCCAAATACATTTTTATCGTGTTACGGAGAGAGCTATGCTTGGGTTTTTTTTTTTTTTATAGAACCGAAACAAGGATATCCGTCAAAAAACCAAAATCACCGACATGCTCTTCAAATTGCTAAGCCAAAGTGTCAATAGTCAGGTAAGCCACATCGCACGAAGATAACACAACCGTTGGAGAAAAAACGTCCTTGTATGGTGACTGAAAGACGCATCGTCGATACCTATGGTAGGCAGGCCCCTCATCTGAGGGACTGGTGACCTAGTAAAGATTGCAGGAAGCCTCTGGATCTTGACAACCTGAAGCTCCTCGTTATGTCTGAACCTAAAGCTTCTATGAGGGAGGTGGCTATGTCCAGCAGTGGTAAATACTTGTAGTAGTGATTTGGGCCAAACTTTACGCACGACTAGCCTTATACCTTATTTATTTATTTAGACTTTGCACAGATTTAAAAAATCATAGAAAGTATAGACACAAAGGCATGTGCCCTGCTTAAATAGGATATCAGTTTTTGCAGGGCATATGCCTACCATGAAGTCCTAAACGTTGTCAGCTCTGCGAGCAATGCCTCATTGCAAAGAGCATTGTCGGTGATTTTATATTGCATTAGTTGTGAAACAGGCAGAAAGGATCTGGAATGGAGGCCACGTACCGGCACGCACAGCGAAGAACATCTACCCCTGAGGTGGACAGACGACCTGGGTCAAGGTGATGCAGACCGCTTACAACCAGCCAATCTGGAAGTCATTGAGGAGGCGTATGATCCGCAGTGGACGTCCTATAGCTGAAATGATGATGATGAGTTGTAAAAGCAGGGATTAGTAATAAAACGCTAAGTTTCCAAACTCAGACCAAACTTAAGAGTTCGGATTGTAACGAGAGCGACGGATTAGGGCTTAGCAGGATTCAACAAACAAATATAAATAGAAACGTAACTCAAATCTTCCATCATTCTGGAAATACGAGTTATTTGCCAAATTAAAAATCCCACTCATTTATTAACAAAATCTTGCTCGGTTTCGACGTGAATGAATCTAGCTAGGATTTTGGTAATATTACGAAGATAAGATTTTAATGGCAAATAATAAGTGTATGCTCGCCTACCAAGTTTTTTTTTTTGGGGGCAAATTAGAAAACTAAAAAAAAGTTTTACAAACTGTATCGTATGATTTATCAAGTATATTTGTCATGACGGTTTCAAATCTTTTTTTTTTTTCAATTTTACTTAAAACAGTTTTTTTTACAGTTTACTTTTACTTTACAGTCTAACATTTTGAAAAAAATCTTTACTTTACTTATAGATTACAGGAAAACCTCTAAGGAGTACGGAACCCTGTCCATTCAAATTCAACTCGCACTTGTTCAGTGTATTTATTTACAATTCAACTGTACATCGTTTTGGGAATCCACATTTATTTATATTTTAAACATTGTTCATTTTATCTTTGTAGGTTCTAGCGTAAATATAACTTTTTCGGTATAATCCCTTTACTCAGTTCAGGGATTACATCTCAGTGTTTGACCGGTTTTGTCTTCTGAGATAATGATGAAGAACATATTGTTTTAAATTATCGTAGAATTGACAACATTCTGCCAGACGAAATGAGGATAATAAAAATGCCAAATTACGAGTATTTTACTCTAATGAAGTCAGTTGATATTCTAATAAAATATCCTTAATTTGATCAAAAATGTAACAAACCCCTTAAAGCAATTATATCGCAATTAATGGTAAACGGTCTCATTATATAATCATAAAGCTAATTGACTTAACCGTCGTGTTTTCTTGGGAATTGTAAAATGACTGACATCTTTGGGGAAGTGGGAAATACTTTATTCAGTTTTAATACTTTATTTATTTTAATATAATTTTTGACGACGATTGGCATAGCGCGTTGGTTTGCCTCAAACGATAAGGGATCGATTTTCAGTTCGTGTCAATATCGTCCGATTTCAACCGCTCGAAATGTAATTACTAGATTTAGCACCTTTACTAAAAAAGAACTAGAAAGGCTCTAGTATGAAGACTTTTTTGTCTTATGCAAATCATATCCTTGGATCAATTGACGATCTCCGTAGCCGAGAGGCGAGCATACTGAGGGTCCGGGTGCAATTCCCGGTCGCTCAATGTAGAAGAATTACTTTTCTATATTATCTCGGGTCTGGGTGTCGTGGTACCGTCGTTGTTTCTGATTTCTATAACACGAGTGCTTAAGCTACTCACTATAGGATCAGAGCAATGTATGTGATGTTGTCAATTTTTTTTTAATTATTAAGGTTTTGTATATTTATTTATTTGCTTTAAAATAATTAATAATCTTTTGTTTCACTACACTACTGGTACTGTCTGTATCAGTAGGTATTCGAGCGATAATCTCTAAAATCACAATTTTATTTTGTTGTATTATAAGGTGAATAGACTCTGTTGGCGCGTTGTTCCCAATTTCTACTGTCCTAACATTTGCACACAACAAATTTCAGTTTCGGGAAAATGATTTCTTTGTCTGACTGAGTTAGGGTTACCAGGCTGACTTAATAAGCGAGATTTTTGTAGGAATATTACTTGAAATTAACTTTAAATTAACTTACTTGAAATTATTTCTTGTTTATAAGTATGGTTTGATTGTTGTTTGTTTATTGTTGCCGATCGATAAATTAGGGTAAAGTTAGATTTAACCTTCTAGTATTTTAGGCTAAATACATTTTAAGGTAAAACGACTTTTCTAGTACCTAAGGTAACGTTATATGTTTTTAAGTTACGATTTATTTACGATTACATTTAAACAATATAATTAAATAAATAAATACTGTACTACATCATATGTATATCGTTCTGATCCAAGGGTATGTAGCCAAAGCACTTGTGTTACAGAAATCAGAAAGACGGTACCACACCTGCTCGATTCTGAATCCTTCGGTAATTTAACCGAATCAAAAGATTGGATATCTTTCTCCAATCGAATGTCGGATTTAGAGCTATTCAGAACAGCATCCGAATCGAGTTCGAGTATGATATCGGTATCGGTTTGATTACAAGTTGCATTTACGAAGCCTATTGTTACGAAATATTTGAATTTTATTTGAATTATTAATATGTAACAAATTCAAATTAAATTAATTTATTTTATACTTTACAAAAAACCTCAATACGAATAATTAATTTCTATCGATCATAATTATGTAATATTTTAATCGTAAAAAAATATTTAACTTTGACCAAAAAGTATGTAACTCTTTCATAAAAAACATGATCTCAGAGATGGCAACGCCAAGTCCGGCGTTCTCATGATATGATTATTAGATGATTGTCTCAGGGCTAAGAGGTTTCTATGGTCCATTTAGGTCAGGAGTCTTAATGTCAACATTTATTCCAATATTTATTATTTATCCGAAATTCTATTGCCCAAATCATAGTGCTCACACAACAGGGAAGTTATTTCTACACTCCAATTACTACGTGCCAAATATTTGGCGACTGGAGAGAACTGACAATTCTAGGAGGTGTTATGAGGAACTATTGAAAATCCTCCCTAGCGGCGAGTTATGTGAACAAAACTATACCATTCCCCTGCGGATATCCTTGATCTTTTTACTGCCTAAGGGTTTACACTCGCATAGGGCGGAAATCGTTTTTTGGACAAACATAACTTATAAACTAGGTGTTATTCCTAATAACGCATAAGACTGGAAGATTGATAAAGCATTGCATTTTTTAACAACAAGAAAATACATTTCAAAACAACAAGAAACTAAAAAAATATATACATACTAGACCAGTGCCGGATCTAGGGTAAATTTAGGATGTAGCAAGATACCATTGTGCAAGATATTAACCATTGGATAATAACCATTCGAGCAAGATACCATGTACAGAGCGATATCTACGAGTAGAGTGAGCCCGAAATTTTTGTATTTGCTAAAAATTCTGTCCGTTCACTGTCTACTCTTAGTTTACAGATATGTTACGCTGTAAAAGGTTTTTTTTCTCAGATTAAATTCTATTTATAATTTTATAAATCCAGCCTTAAACATTGCACACAAAAGCTCGGCAGGCCGCGTACGTGAATTTCTTGAACTCTTTATGGACTGACTTAAGTTGCTAGAGATAACGCGTGTCTCCCAGCGCCTATCACGCAGCCCGGCCTCCCAAAAGGCCATTTTAAAATTTTATTTTTTACTGTAATTGTTTTTCATATTTAGTATTTTGACCTGACACCTAAAGCGGTCGCTTTACCCTCGATTCGGCCCTGCAGACTTACTTTGAGAACTTATTTTGTGAGATCGTTTTTTCTAGTCCGTTAACTGATTGAATGTCGATTGTGTCTTTTATGGGCTGAGTTTCGTAATAACACTCCACATCACAAATTAACTTCGTAGACTCAAATGTAAACTTTATTTCTTACTTCCCGCGTATACTTGTACTGGTACTCGAGGTCTTGACCCTCGAATAACACAATAACATCAATCGAACATTAATTTTGAGCGAAGTACAGTCAGACCCGACAGCGACTTGCCATGAGAAACGAAAAAATCGTAATATTATATTTCCTATAGTCGCGTATGTGTCTTAAAGGTAACCGATTACTTGTCCATAATTTACTTGACAGTATTTCAGTTGGCCGAAAATTATAGACCGACATTTCTTTTGCTTTAAGTATCATTTGACATATTTTTTGGCCATCGAAATATCTCTTGACATACTTAAGTATCATTTTATCGAACTACGTTTCATCGATTTTCCGAATAACTTTTTACTGTTGGCCGAAGTCTCTTTTGAACCTTTTTCATTTAGCAGAATACTGCGTATATAATAAGACTAAATTGGTTAGGTTAGGTTAAAACAGCAGCGGACGCCGAGCGCTTAAAAACTAAGGATAAATTCTAAGGAAGGATGAAGGATTAATAAGTAAGCATTTTTTCTGGAAACTAAATCATCTAACATTAATAGCTTTGGCAAATGTATGTAACATAATAAAATACTTATTACATACTTAAAACATAATACTTCAAACAAATGTTATTTCGGCCAAGCCAAGTTTGGTAATAAGTTTTTCGAACAAATGAAACGTCGGGGTAACAATACAAAACGAATTAATAATAGGTCAACTGATACAGTGGCAAAGGTCATTTCGATGAAGTGAAAAAAGGCGAAACGAAAATAGTCAAAAAGTTTTCGGTGAAATAAATTTCGGTAAACAACTTTTCGAACATAAGATAAGTAACCGTGTCTTAAGGGGTTAAAAGTTTTTTAGGGTTTCGTACTTAAAACGATAAGGGTCTTGACGACCTTATAGTTTTGCCAGGTCCCTCCGTCTGTCTGTCAGCTTAGCTTAGAGACTCTTAGTACTAAAAAGGTGTAATTTATGGGTCACGCCGACAGAGGTAAAATAAAATAATGTTAAAAAAAATACCTAAATTCTAAGGTTTTAAGTTATTTCATTGTCAACCGGATTATACTTGCAAAGTTTCAAATCGATATTTACGTTAGTCAGAAGTAGATAAAAATCTTCTAAGATTTTATTACATGTTACTTCCAAGTAAAGCTAATGAGAGTGTTAAAAACATCCCGATTTCTTCCCTAGCAATTGTTTTACAACTTATTCATGTTTGCGGAAAAAATAGCCTTTTCTTTCTTGTGACTGACTGTACGCGCTTGAAGAACAATAGGTGGGGTGATCCGTTCAGCCCTTTGTAGGCAGAAGTAAGGCTTTTTGAAGATTTCTCTTTTCTTCCCTTTGACAAGGCATTTTCCTCCTCTATTTGTGATTATGTTAATAAATTGGAGCGGTTACCGCGTTGATATTTTTTGTTGGAACAGTATAAAAATGTTTTAAAAAATGGCCAAGTGTGAGTCGGTCCCGCGTACCGAGGATTCAACACCGCCGTATCTACTTCATTTACTTCACCGACTCGGGCTATTTTTAGTTCAGCATCACCATCATCGCAGCTTAATGCAGTTCACTGCTGGACCAAAGACCAGAGAGCACGTCTCCCGAGATCTCCCGTTTTTTTTCATCCAGCCACTTCCAGCCATATTCGTCGGTACATAGAGCTAGGCATCGTCCTACACTACGTTTGATTATTAATTCAGATTCATTTTAGGTTCACAATAAAAACAGTACATAGAGGTTCTAAAATTTAAAATGTCTAAGCATGCCACGCATGATTTTCATTTTGATCACCGACACCAAGTTTGACGCTAGCATTTGTTACCGTTTTCACAGCAGACCCATAATAAAAATGATCTGAAACTGCTATTTTACTATATGTAACAGCATTTTTATTCTTTTGACTATTATGGAATTTGTTTTTTTCTCTGAACCTAAGCAAGCAGTAGTAGCTAAAGCACTTGTGTTATAAAAATCAGAAACAATGATAGTGCCACAACACCCAGACCCGAGACAACATAGAAAATTTCATGTTCTACATTGACCCGACCGGGAATCGAACCCGGGAAAACCCTGCACCTCAGAGACAGCGACGCCAAATCCGACGTGCTCGCCTCTGGGCTACGAAGGTCGTATAATCTCGTTTAAACAACACATAAGTAAAACTTGCATCTACTCGTAGTCATTAAAAAAATAATAATTGTACAACATCACCAAAGATTTCTTTATTAATTTTCTTTGACATCACATACATTGCTCTGATCCTATGATAAGTAGCTTAAGCACTTGTGGTTCAGAAATCAGAAACAACGACGGTACCACAACACCCAGACCCGAGACAATATAGAAAAGTAATTTTTCTATATTGACCGACCGGGAATCGAACCTGGAACCTCAGAGATAGCGACACCAAGTCCGGTATGCTCGCCTCTCGGCTACGGAGGTCGTCTGCATTACATTTACTAAATTGGATAGTGATTATATCGTCGCCCTCCCCGATAACTGTCCTAACCTATCTAACAAACTGTCACAACTACATTAACATTACCTACATGTTTATCTCTTTATTTTGAAAAAGTTCTTCGTCGTTTCTGTATCTTTAACCGTTTAAAAGACAATCGCGATTTTTGTTTTGCCTATCTGCAAAAGAAGGCAAAATAAGTTCTTACTACCTGTCCTATGGACTACGGTTAGTGAGATATTTTTTAGGCGCGCTTATTTGAATGACGAAACACTTTTAGATAAATCTTATTTTAATGTTATTCAACTTACAACTATAGTCAACTGCCCCGTCTTCTCTACAGATAATGTAGGTATTTATCAATACCTACTGGTTAAATACAACATATTTTTCTATGAAACCAACATCAAAATCTAAGTAAAATAAAACAGTTTAATATCTGCTGATTGAACAGATATCTCAACTTTCTTGTAATAAAACTTAAACCATCGCTTCACACCATTAAAAGTCAAAAGATTAACTCTCAGCGAAGCGTTTTCCCTAATTAGGCAATTAAACACGGTTACTTTGCCTCAGTTCAAACGGAGATTGCATTGCGATAATGTGTTGAAAAGTATCATTAAATGAAGAGGTTTTAAAGATGAAATTAAAACTATTAAAAGACTAGACTTATAGTTTTTACCTTTTCAGACGTGATCCTCAATTGTCATAATCATCATTTCAGCCATAGGACGTTCAGGACCTCAACCTTTACCAGGTCGTCTGTCCACGTTGTGGTAAGACGTCCTACGTTACGCTTGCCAGTGCGTAGCCTTTCCATTCTAGAACCTTTCTGCCACATTGGCCTTCAGTTCTACGTGCTATGCGCCAAGCCCACTGCCACATCAGCATGCTAATCCATTGGGTTATGTCAGCGACTTTAGTTCGTTTTCTCCTAGTCCTCAATTCTGATGGTCGTAAATTCGTAATCGTAATATGGAATCGAACAGACACAACGACTCTCTTGGCAACTATAATTGCCTGGAGAATATTTTTAAAGCATTTGAATCCAATACGCGCACGAAATTACAAGAGAATCCTATTGAGATTTCGCATTAACGATTGAATTTGAATTCAAATGGTTCTAAAATACGTCTCCTGTTACATAAACACAAGCAAACATCCTCGCAACCGCATGAGAAGTGTTTCATTAAGTTTTAAACTTAAACAAGTAAAATCCAGTTTTCCACTGAATGGAAGTCACCGACGATACTATAATTCAGAGTTATGTGTCAAATAAAATAAAAAACCTAAGTCCGTTCCCACAGGAATTGTGAGTGAAAATGTGACCGGCTCCCGGGAACATTAGTTTTTAACAAAGCTACGGAACCCGGGCTGCGATCCAAGTGGTAGGGCTGCCGAAAACCTTTTATTTTTTTTATCACATAAGAAATAATTTATGCATTGTCATTCTTAAAATACGGCGCTGGCCGCTGTTTGATCTAGAAAGTTCTATTTTTAAATTGAGAAAATAGTTTACTCTCTTTGGGTGATTCTACTGCTTAAAAACAACAATATTTGAGTGAAATCGAAAAAAAAAACACTTTTTTTACTCGTATAGAGATGATTATGATGATTATTTGTTACATTTGTTACGGGTAATAAGGTTTTTTTATTTTATTTATATTATGTTGATCCGATAGCAAAAGTTGTTGTATGTACACTGTACAGTAGATTAATAGTGTCTTCATTCTCGATATGTTTCTATGCATCTAACGGAATTCTGGATCTGTTTAAGCAAAAACAATTTAAGATCTTATCTGGGAACTCGTCATCTCTAACAGTCAGATATTATTGTCAATTTTCCCTACATTAAGTTAATAAATCATCATCAGACTCGTCAAGCCCTCTCAACTTTTAAAACTTTCCATTACCTGAAGGTTGTCTGGAAGAGATCGCTTCTAACATAAGACTGCTTAAATTATACTATTCTAAATATATTTTTTCTCTATTATATATTTTACTGGCAATACGAGTATCTAAGTATCTATCAGCATTTCAGCTGCGTCCACTGATGATCCACTGCTGAACTTAGGCTTCCCCTTATGACTTCAAGATCAGCCAGTTGGAAGCAGTCTGCATCCAGCGGCTTACTGCAACCTTTACCAGGTCGTCTGTTCAACTTGTGGATGGACGGACTACGCTGCGCTTGCTTATATTAATACACAAACGAAATGTTCAAACATTGCAAAAAAACATTTATTTTGCCACTGTCTAAGATTAAAAAAAATACCCAGAAAGTGTTCCGTTTCAGTGCCCGTTAACGCTTATTAATCAAGGTTTTTTTCTGTTTTTAATCTTATACCTACGCTGACAGCCCTACGCAGGTCTTTCACACCGAGGGAACACACACACCTGTGCCAATTGCTCTGTAACTTACCGCGCCCAGAAAAATATTGGAAACACCCCTTTGTTATGTTCCGAGTAATCTCCACACCCTCAGGAACTTGCTACTTATAGGTGTATTTGTACGGTTCTTTACGGTAACCTTTTGATATTGTTCAACTAAGTTGTTTTGTCAGATTTTCAGTTTGGGTAAATTTTTGGTAACCTATTCATCTTTTTTCGTGGCCATTTTTGTCAGGGTTTGCTATTAGTCAATAGTCATTTATACAGTATACTGTAAGCCCTATTCCAGCTTCTTATACTCATCCCAAAAATATAGCTTTGTCCTATCACCGCTGCGGGATTATGTATCAGATGGTAATGAAAAGAAACGGCCCAACAAACATTTGGGAGTCTATGGTTAGGGGCTAGATTTCGAAGAATTTATTTATTTAGTAGGACATTGATAACGATTCAAGTTTTAATAATACAAAACTCAATAAATAATCTCCAACTTAAATACCCGTTAAGAAATATATTCGATGGATCTAAGAACATATGCGAATACGCGAGAATTTTACTTATTGATCAACGTTATGATCGAAAGTAAAGATAATTTATAAGTAGATGATTCTTTACATTTACGTAGAGATTTCTCACTCAGAACCAGCAAAACTGATGTCAAACGACATTTTATACAGTAATAGCTTTAAGTGTTTAAAAGCAATGCATAGGTACACGCGTAATGAAAGTTACACTCAAACTGTATTATGTATATTTATATATCTAAAGAAAATAGGACCCAGTATGGTGCCTTGAAGGACACCTTCAATGTTAACGTCTAATTTTAAAGTTATAATATGTTAAGCTAAATATGTTTAAGACCTTCGACTAATGCTAATGTCACATTGTAAAAACATTATAATATAAAACAAAACCTACGCAACAGTAACACTACACTATAAAACGCTTAAAGGAGTACTAGACTCACTTTCGAATAGCCGTCAAAGTGTTTATTAGTTGTTTTACGTATTTATTTTAGTTTTTCTATTCTTTTCTTATTCGTGCCTATTTATTTTTAACACTGATTAGATGCCTAGGCCTTAGGATTGACTTAGTTCACAACTTTACCACACAAGGCTGTTATCTTTATGTTTCACGGACACTGAGCTTCTTTTTAGTGTACTCCTGACCTCACACACCGTACAAATGCCCGCAGTTACCTCAACTCTTGGCTTCCACACCTTCGGCCTCAACGGCCTTGACAATAGATTCTCGATGGGGCGGCGAACTACCCTGGTTCCACCCACTACTCTTAAGGGATGTCGAGTGTTTTTCATCCCATAAGGGTAGTGTTTAGCGCGGCTCGCGAGCACGGTTGGTGGGTTGTTGGTGACGTTGTTGTGGGGCAGCGGCGACGTGGGGCGAGTGTCCGCCAGACGTCCGGGCGCTCTTCGAGGTCCCCAGACGAGCGCCCGTCCGCGCCCCGCCCCTCACCCGGTACGCAGCGCCGGACGGTACCATCCTGTTGCTGACTGAAAATGGCACCAGGCTGATGACCCGGGCCGCCGCTGCCAGCCTCCTGCGCGCCGCCCTCCTCTCCCCGCGCCCCCCTCGGCCCCGCCACGGTGAGCCGCCGCCGCACCCTCTCTTCTCTTCTAAATCTCTGTGTCTCTGTCAGATTCCATCGCCTCTTGCACTGCACGCTTCGCACTGCTTCGTAAGGTAGGAGCGCTTCACCATCGATGACAGACTCTGATGGTTACGATAGACCACGAGCAAAACAGCAAGAATCACCATAAGCCACTTTTAAAATCTACAATGTTTAACTCTACCTCACAGACTGTTCGTAAACCGGCTTATCAAAATAAAAGGCGTACCTGACTTCGATTACGCTAGGTTTAAATTTAGCTACCACAGATTAAGCTTATCAAATATTCGCTCCTACTTTATGCCTGCATGCTTTTAGATTACTGTTGTTTCCCCTTTTTCCTTATTTAAACCACTCTAGACTTTTATGAGGCGCTACATGAGAATTTAATCCTTTGTTCGCGTCTACATCGAAAGTCTATAATGGGAATCACTCTTGAAATGAGCATGACTGCATGTTTACTTTCTGCATCTTCTATTTTTCTACGATCTCTATGGTTACTGCGCGGCATAGACTTGGCTTTGATCAATAGTTCGGACGAGCCTGCAATCCGAGGCTTTGCTATTTTTTGATCAGGTCGAGAATTTTCTAAATTCTTAAAAGATTTTATTAATGTCCGATGAGTGTCGTAATCGTAACGTTTCGATCTCTTTGTTGTTTGGATTGTCGTTTTTATCGTCATTAGGGTTTTTATATCGATGTATGATCGACCGGCGCGATGGGTGTCGGAAGTCGCATCGCGGGCCGATCGCGCGTTTCCCGAAGCTAAGCCATTCGATGGATGCCATTCCAGTAAAGCTGATGACGGACGGACGGCTCGGCAACCGAACCGGTACGGCTGTGACGTCATGGATCGGCGGTATGTCCATAACGCAGGACGGGAACCTGATAGCGCCGGACAAAATTATGTCCCACATTCACCGATACGCGAGCCCCCACTACAACCCCCACGGGCACCATTACCACCGCTGGAACCATGAACCGGGGGGCAGCGAAGACCCCCTCTACGCGACCAAGACCGTCTACGGACCTGGATACATTGATGAAAACCGTACGTATGGTTCATTTCAACGGACGTTGACTAATCTCTCGAGACTGGCTTCTTAAACGGTGTTATACATAACTGTGTTTGTTATTTTTAGAATTATGTACTTAAGGAAAACAGTTCACATAATCATTTCTTCTATGAATATAGTTTATTCCAAAAACCAACTCAAACAATAATGTTCATATCTCCTAGGTGTTGTTGATAATTGGCATCAATGTGAATTATTAATTTTATATCAAAAGCATCATCTTATAAATTAAAATCTAGAGACATTAGTTAACGTCAAATCAAAATTAGGTCATATTTAAAATTGTTACACCTAAAACAGACAGTACAACCATAGATATCGTAATTTTACACTCACTTGAGCTTCAACCGTACAGCTCTGGGACATCTTGAGTCGGAACACGGGTGGTTTTACTAAAACAGTTTTAAGTATTCGAGTGCTCATTTGCCCCTTTTTGTTTAAATCCCAGTTTGGAGCACTTCTTAGTCTAGATCTTCCACTATTTACACTAGAACGGTGTAGGTTTAAAGAACAACTGATATTAAACTAAACAAAGAAAGTAAGGCTTTGCGTAGTCAAAAGACTTAGAAGGGATCCTCCTAGTATCGCTTTAGAACCCTTTGAGATTTGCTTCCTTTCCTTGTGATTCACAGTAAAATCGTAGAAGATTTAGATGTAAACAAAGGATTTAGTTAACGCTTAGACACAGAAAAAAGGGAAGCTTTTGCAGTTTTTGAAATTCAAACATCCATATCCAAGAACCTACTTTGAGATTGTTTAATGGAATCGAACGCAATGAAGATCGAGTTCAAGAAATCTTCTGCGTGGTTCTATTAAATAATTTCTATCTGATTTTATACGTACAAGTTATTTGAAAGTTAAGCATGATCAAATATCGAGTTTTCTGCTTAGTTATTTCCAAATCGTACATTTTGTTTTTGAAAAACCATTGGCAATCCATCGTGTTTCTCACAATACGCAATATTTTTAAAGATTTCCTCACATGTGTCATATTTATCAACTTTACCACTATTTGTAAATTATATTTGTCATGGCATGAGCATATTGTACTTTACTGTATGTATAATATCACTTTCGAATATTATACTTGATATGTTTTTATTTTTATGTTTACTAATATTTGGATTTAGTTTTTAATTTTATTTTATCTATATGTAAGTATTTGTTTTCGGAAAGAATTCTTTCCTTTGATCTATATTGAAATATTTTGTGCTTCATATGATATTACGTTTATTCAGGAGTCGATAACTAATGAAAATGAAACAATAAATTACGTGAAATCTACATATTTGAAACCGGTTGTTCTATCGCATTTATGAATAAAACAAAAATGTACCTACCTCATAAAATTCTTTTATTGCAGGCTTCAAAATTACATACTCGAGTGTACCATTTACCTATAAAATTGACAGTATTTTAACTGAATGTTTTAAACCTCCACTATGTGAAACAGTGTTAGGTATATGCAGCTATGTTGACAATTGAACTATTTGAATCAGATTGTTTATCTGGATGTTGTTATAAAACCTTCACATGCTTTTCCAATACATTTTTAAACACTGAAAATGTTAATGTACTTTTGAAAATGTTACTGGCAGTTAGCCAGTATCATTTTGACAGTTAAGGCTTTACTAAATCCTTTGACAGATAGACGTCATATATTATTTTAGTTTTATTTTTGTAAAATTGTTATTGCTGGTTAATATCTTTGATGTGATGAGGTGATCAATGTTTTGTATGAATATTGTCCCTAAATGACCTATTACCGCCATCACTTTTTGCAGTTTTTCCTTCAATAAGCTTAGGTTTGCAAAATTACCCTAAATTGGATGTACTGTACAATATTTCGAAAAAGAAAAACCACAAGATTGACGTCTATGTGTCAAATGGGTCAGATTCCCGTAAATAACGAGAAGAGTGAAAAGATGAGAGTGGTCAATGTGTGAAAATAATCTAGTTTTAACCATAGAGTACATTTGTATATTTTAACACGTGATCCCTAAAATATTACTGCGCTTAGACGACGCGACGCGAAAACAGTCTTGCAACTATCACGCCGCGGTAAACATTATTTGAACTCTATTTATATAGCAACAACATTCAAATTCCCTTCGCTCACCTCACACGCGATTGCTACGCAAAAAATGGTGGCCCTCCCCGCCGATTTAGAACGTAGTTGCTATATAAATAAAACATATTTTGCTATAACAGCGCGCGTGCACGCAGAGTCCGCATCGTGACCACGCACCGAACGCGTTTCATTTCACACACTGATCAACAAATAAAAAAATAATTCATGCCCAAAAACGCACTTAGGACCATTGAATGACATACAATTTCACCCAACATGACATCTAGGCCACAAACTAACACACTAAAAAACCAACAGAGAGGATTGCGAAAGAGAACGGTAGATCAGGTGAGGAGAAGGTGGCGCTGCAATCGACCTGCCACGTGGCTCTTGATGCGTGCATCAAGGATGGAGAGTGCATGACGTCTTTGACCCCGGTGCTGCAGAAATGCCACTCCATGGAGTGCGATCGTGAGGGGTGCATGGCAGCCCTGAGAGGATTCTATAGGAAGTCAGGAGTGCACTGGAACACGGAGATCGCGTTCTGTCTTTGCAAGTAAGTTCTTTTGTTTCTTGTTTTTATTACTACATAAGTGTCAATAATGATTAACTTAATCATTATTGAGTAGTATTGCTTTCTTGATTATAGAAGCAATAGAACCAATGAATAACAAAGACGTATTTAGAACCTTCTTGTACCAAGTCGGTAAAAAACAAACTGTTTTATCGATTTGTATGACTGTTAATACACAACTCCCGAAAAATATATGATGATGTGACAAACAAAATTCTACCTTACCACGGGATCAGGTCTTACCTGAATTATCTAATTCAAAATGAGAAACTTACTTTTAAAATTTTGCTTTCTGAGTGCTGGTTTACTCCCCCAGTAAATATTGCTGTCTGGTACCTCGTAGCGCCACGTCTGCCCAATTTAACCACTATGACGACAAATCGTAGTATTGTCTACTAACTCGTCTTATCGTTAACGAATTCTGTAGCGTTCATTATCAACTCAGCAGTATGATATGATGACTCAAACACCTAAACAGGTATTCAATGTTTAACTAACACACTCTATACTTGCCTTTATATTTTGAGCGTTTCTCTTAATTTTCTGAGATTCCATCATCATCAGATCCTAACTTGGTGAAAATGGGACCACCTCGGAAGTACCTTTCAAACAAAGAAAATAATTTTCAAATCGGTCTATATGACCAAAATATCGGTGAGCATACATAAAAAAATATATAGGTAAAGCCGAACCTAAGAACCTCCACTTTTTTGAAGTCGGTTAAAAATAATGTTAATTGTTACTGTAATTTATTATGCAGACTTCATACCAGTCATACAGACTCTTAATCAAAGGTGGCATGTACGAGTAGTATATTGGTAAAGTTGATGAGTTCCTGTTTATAATCTCGTACTCCATCATGAAATCCTAAACAAATGTAAAAGGGACCACAATGACGGTGAGCCCGATTTAATAAAACATAGTTTTTTTTAATGGAAAACATCATCCTTTTTTTTTAAGTCGGTTAAAAATATCGCATACATTTTCTGTAGAGTTGTTCTTCAAAGTTGAATTCCTATGTTGAATAATTTTGAACTTTAAATAATCGCCCACACCTTAAGTTGACATTAAAAAGAGTGTACAATAGCTATTACTGTTAATAATACTATATTATATAGTGATATTGAAGGGTTAATATATTAATTTAGTATTACACTAGTTGGAAGTCTAATTAATGTATTCTAACGTAAACTTCTAATGTAATCTCCAGAGTAATTTACCAGAGAAATAAATTTCAAGAACGACCCTTTATCTTCTATTGTTATCAGATCCAACAAAATACACAATTCAATCTTCTAGGAAAACCGACAACCGCGAAGACTCGTGCATGAATGCGCAAGAGCGGCTGCATCCATCGTGTGCGCAGCGGCCACCCATCGGATCCCCCCTCCCCGCCTGCCATACCCTTGCCCACGCTTGCCGCGAGGAGCCGGAGTGCAGGTCAGTCAAAAACATCAGTTTTAAGATTCCTGTGCAGGTCAGTCAACATAAATTTTTAGATTCCCTAATAAAACTGTGACAAGTCAAATACAGTACTTTGACGATATTTTGAAAAAAAAAATCGCCAATATATTCGGTTGATACAGATGTTAAAACAGTTTTTTTTTTTTTTTTTTTGTCTGTCTGTCTTAGCCGCCCATTACGCCGAACTACTAGACGAAATCAAAAGCAATTTGGCATGATTTTAGTTCATACTACGAGGTAGGACACTGGATACCCTGGTGGCTCAGAAACCTTTTTTTTTTAAATTATGTATGGATTCTAATAGAAATAATAATATATTGTCCATCTAATTTCAGTTCAGTCCTAATTTAGCTCGGTTCCTTTGGGTCACATAAGCTATGTCAAACTAAAAATAATACTAACCTTAATCTGGCAGAATCGCCATTTTAAATTACGTAAATGAATGTATTGGTATGGATACACTGCTGCAATGTGGACAGTGAACCATATTTTTGCATGCCGAGATGTGATCAGCGAAACAAGGATCTTATTTTGTATCTGCCTATCCTAGGTTACCTGTTTCTTTCAAATAAACGATTTTCATTTAATTTTCCGTTGCAACGGAAGTCCGTTCAGTTTCAAGTCGTTGTACCAGTACAAAATTGGTTTATGTAGTACGTTATAAAAATGACAAAGAATTTCTTCTTTATCATTTGCAATATACATGTCGCAGCCGACTGGTTAAAATATCCGTTTAACTGTACAGCTAGCCAATTCATTGAACAACGCCATTCAACCACACGCCTAGTTTAATAGTTGAATCATTATTACACTTAAAACATTCAACATCACAGCTGACTTAAAGTTGCCTTAAAATTGAAATCAGTTTGTTTCTTTGCCACCGTGGCGCTGTTTCGTTTTGTTTACAAGATGATGGTAACAGCAGGTGTTTTTTTAACGTTGTGGGTTGTTTTGTTTGAAAAAAAATACCAAAATAAGTTCCCAGTGTTATCTAGAAGTATAAATAATATAGTTACCTACCTGCATTTCAAGTGAATAAATATTTATTGAAATATAACCATCTAGCTGAGTGTTGTCTGGCTGTACTGTTGAACGTTGTGTTCAGCCATTCGGCTATTTGACATTTAGGCGTGTGGTTGTGGCATGTTGTTCAATTAAAGGGCTAGCCGTGCAATAAAACGGCTATTTTAACCAGTTGGTTGCGACATACACAAGCAGTTTGCCTAAATCATATTTTCACCTTTGCATTTTCTCAGTTTCTCTTAAATATCTGACCATATACTTAGAAAACGCTGTATTTGACGAAACACATCACGAAAAGAATGATTAAAAATAGAATTTTCAATTTTCTTTCTCTTAATACCAAATAATCACGTTTGTGTCGTCTGCGAGTCTGATATTCAAAGTAGGTTCCTGCTTATGGTTTTTCAAAAGCACGTGTCCAATTTACAAAGGGCCCTTTTTCTCGGTTTCCGCTATTTTTACTTGGGACACCATGAACGATTCTCACAAAGTAGTCACTACCACACATATTTCATCAGTAAATATCAGAGGATTTGCACCAGAATCCCGTTTCGAATCAGATTTACCTTTAATAACCGAACGATACGGCTGCTGGTGAAATTAGCGCGAATGTGACTCGGGCACAAAATGGGAAGGTATTTTGTGCCCGCTTAGTCAGTGACCTGGATACGGATGACAGTGATCATACAGACACAAATACAAATATATTTATTACTAGCTGTTGCCCGCGACTTCGTTCGCGTGGTCCTTAGTTTATTCATAACTTTCTAATTTTTTTCTTTCAAAAGAACATTCTCCTTGCAATAATTAACACAACAAAAAAAGAACTAGCGAAAAAGCGTGATGCGATGACCAAGTAGTGCGATGATGCCAGTAGTGAGGTTATTTATTTTTAAATCGCCTATCAATCCAGTTTGATAAGTAAAATCAATGCATCATTCAGCGGTTCGTCATCTCCACCACGTGATTAGACAGATTCGACAGATTGTAAACGGTCATTAATGGGCCTGCCTCACTTTTGTTGGCCTGTTCTATTTTCAAACACCCATTTACAAGATTGCTGTTTTTTTTCGGGTTCAAAACAATAAATCCACGTTTCGTCTCCTGTGACAATGTCATAAACAGCATTAGAATGTCCGTGGTCGTACTTCAGTAGCATCTGTGAGCACCATTCCACGCGAGCCCGCTTCTGCTCCGCTGTCAGTTCATGAGGGATCCAACGACAGCAAAGTTTCCGAACTTTCAATTCTTCGTGTAAAATTTTCTGAATTTGGCTCATATCAATCCCCAATAGTCCTCAAATTGTCTCATAGATAATCCGCGGATTTTCTTCAATTAGCCGCTTAACAGTAGTCACATTATTTTCGTTGACGGCAGTTGAAGGCCGCCCTTCACGAAATTCGTCATGTAAAGAAACTCGACCTCTCTGAAATTCAGCAAACCATCGCCTCACAGTGCTTAAACAAGGTGCTTCTCTCCCAAAAGCATTTTGAAGACGAGCGGCACCAGTCTTGCGGAGAGAGAGAACTTTTAAAATCATAAAAAATCTTCGCTCTAGAATCTTTTCGACTTGATTCCATTTTCGTTGCGTACGTAGAACTTTGATGTGTGATAAAAAACAATTGACAAATCATTTACCGTCAATTGTTTTTTTTTTATTACTAAGAAGGTTGCAACGTTTAAAAAAATATAACATTCGAAATTCAAATAGTTCCGATTAGCTAGAAGTGCAAAACTTTTAGTGTGCCCCATGTACATTGTTTTATCACAGAGTTCCGGTGCTTACCTTCCGCCTTTTTCATCAGATCAGTTTGATGGTATCATTCTCACCAGAATAATTTATTAAAATTTGATTTGTCGACTATGGCAAGACTTAACTGTTTTAATGAAGTTGGGCGTGCGTACCTTACTCGTGGAAGACTATTGTGGCCAACTATGGTCTCCTTCATCAGTTCCATCTCAGCAAATGATACTTTCTGAATGCAAATGCTTGACCCCCTTAATTCCTCATGGATCCCATCATCAGAATTAAATTTTGAAAAAAAAATGTAACTAATCTGGAGGTATACCCTTTCAATTGAAAAAAGAATTTTTCAAATCGGTTCATTAATGGCGGAGTTCTGAGGTAACAAACATTAAAAAAAATAAAAAAACATACAACCGAATTGAGAACCTCCTCCTTTTTTTGAAGTCGGTTAAAAAGTAGGACTGTAAATAAACGTTCTTTGGGATTATTTGGTATCTGTCGGGGATCCCCACCCGATGGTGTCCCCAATCAAAGGCAGTTCTTCGAGGTTTATGTAGTTTTACTTTGCAGTAAGCAATAGTTACTAATAATGTTACAAAACACAGTAAAATGCGAAAACACAACCAACAGCAAAAACATCAGTTTTCAGTCGTGAACAAAATGTTCTTGTCTAGTCTTGTCAAAAGTGACAGTTTCCTATTGGCGTGAAATTGTGTGCGTTCAGAAACGCCACACCACTTCCCCACGGAGACGAATAATGTGATTATATTAGTCAGAAATAAAAATATTTATTGTTTTTATTGAATTGAATATGTCGGCCAGATCGTGTGATGTAAGGCTGTTTAACAGCTGGAGCAGCAGAAGCATGAGGAGGCTGTGGTGACAATGTCTCTCCAGGAGACAGCAGTTCTGGTCGAAATGGTGCTGTAGGGTCGGGTTCGTTTTCTAAAAATGCAGGTTTCACACGATGGACGCTCACTACAACCTCCTTGCCTTTAATATGTAATGTAAGTGTTTTACCGTCGTCCGATCGCCTAATGACGGCAAAAGGACCAGTGTAGGGGGGTTGTAATGCGCGACGAACGGTATCGTCGCGTAAGAACACGTGTGAGCTCGATGATAGGTTTTTAAAGATAAACGCTGAAAGGGTGCAATGTCTAGAAGCAGCAGTAGGTCGCACATTTGACATCGTGTCGTAATTGCACAACAAGGTCTGATGGGTTTTCCTGTTGGTCATTATTGACCGGGACGAGCATCTCCCCAGGTCAGCGGAGACTTTCACCATATACCATTTCGGCTGCGGTCGCTTTGATGTCTTCCTTAAAGACGGTTCGCATGCCAAGCAAAACAAATGGAAGAGACCGCACCCAAGAGTCGCCGTGGCATACGAGGGCCACTTTTATTTGCCGGTGTACACGCTCGATCGTTGGCGCAGGGGTGATACGCTCTGTGTAATTATCTTGTTAGCGAACTGCTGCATCAATCGTCAGAACAGAACAGACTCGAATTGAGTGCCCTGGTCTGTTGTTATGACGGTCGGCACGCCAAAACGGGAAACCCATACTCTGGTGAAGGTGTCCGCAACTTCTTCGGCGTTGATGGACCGCATCGGCCACGCCTCGGGCCATTTAGATATGCGGTCTACAGACATTAGGCAGTAACGGAAATCGCTGCAGATAGGCAGAGGTCCGACGATGTCGATGTGGACATGCATAAAACGCCTAGATGGTAGGTTAAATAACCCGTGAGGAGCAGTGTTGTGTCGAGTTACTTCGCTGGCATGAGTCACACGTTTGAGCCCAGCGCCGACAGTCTTTTCTGATAGATGGCCAACATATCGATCTGATAGAAGTCGAGTAGTGGCTCGTACGCCGGGGTGGGACAAGTGGTGCAACTTATTAAACACCACACGACGAAATGGAGGAGTCAGGTACGGTAGAGGTTTGCCAGTGGATACGTCGCATATCACAGAAGTGTTCGTTGCTGAAATGATGACCGCAGAGAGTTAGAGACTAGAGCTACCTTGAGGGAGGTCATTTAGTTCCTGGTCGGTCTCATGTGACTTAGCAAGTGCCTCGTAGTCCTGTTCAAGAGAAATGGCTTCTATCCGGGACATTGCATCGGCTACGACGTTATCCTCGCAACGGATGTAACAAATGTCAGTCGTAAATTGACCGATGAAGGACAGCTGATTAAGTTGTGATGGTGGTAGCTTTTCGCGACGCTGTACGAGAGCGTACAACAATGGCTTGTGGTTGGTGAATATTGTCACGTGCTGGACCTCCGAAATGTGCCGGAAATGCTGTACACTTACACTGAACTCCCTATAGTAGGCAGGCCACTCGGTCTGCTTAGGAGTCAGCTTTTTGCTAAAAAAGGCAAGAGGGAACCATTGTTCGTTCACCTGCTGTTGCAAGCAAGAGCCAATATGAACGCTGGAGGCATCAGTAAAAAGCGCAAGGGGTGCGACACTTACTGGGTGTTGCAGCAGCGTAGCGTTGGATAGTCTGGTCTTACAGTCCTCGAACTGCCTTGGGAGCTCAGGTGTCCATAGGAACGGTTTAGCACCTTTACCATTAGTAGCAACTAAAGCATTGATCAAGGGAGCCTGGAACTGTGCTGCATGTGGGATGAAATGACGGTAAAAGTTTATCATGCCGAGGAAGCGGCGCACTCCCTGGACTGTTTTAGGTGGAGGGAAGTCCAGCAGGGGTTGGACGCGGTCTGTAGTAGGCCGGTTTCCATCTGCGCTGATTTGATAGCCCAAGAATATAACCTCACTGGCAGCAAGCACACATTTGGAGGGATTTACGACCACACCGTAATCCTGCAATCGTTTAAAAAGGATTCGCAGGTGTTCAGCGTGCTGAGACGCACTTCTGGAATAGACCAGAATGTCGTCCACATATGCAAAGCAGAAATCAAGCCCCGCAACGACCTCGTCTATGAAACGTTGGAAGGTCTGTCCTGCGTTTCTGAGACCAATGTCATGAACGGGAATTCATAGAGGCCGAAGGGGCTGATGATGACGGTTTTGTATGTGTCGTCCTGACGTCATCGTAAAAGCCTACCAACAGGTTCCTGTAGCTCCTGAGCCACAGGAACCTGTTGGTAGGCTTTTACGATGTCAAGAGTGCTGAATATGGTGCAGCCAACAATGTTGTAACAGACGTCCCCTATGTGGCGGACCAGGTAGCGATCCAGAACTGTCCTTGCATTCAGGGCGCGGTAATCGCCGCATGGACGCCAGGAGTGATCTTTTTTTATTGCCAGGTGTAATGGAGACGACCAGACACTCTTGGACGGTCTAGCTGTACCAATCCTCACCATGTCCTCAAACTCTTTTTTGGCAGCGATCAGCGTTTGCGGTGCCAAACGGCGAGGGCGACAAGAGACGGGCGGTCCAGGTGTGGTCTGGATATGGTGGACTGTGCTGTGCTTAATGATCTGTGGCTGGCCGGGGGGTCGAGTGATAGCAGGAAACTCAGCAAGCACTTGTGCGAAAGTTGAGTTGCCAATGACTACGGCCTTGACGCTATGTTGCTCTGACAGGGCTATTGAAGCTGTTGCAGATAGACCAGTATTACCGTCAATGAGGTGCTTATGACGACAGTCGGGAAGCAGATTGTAATAGCTTAAGAAATCCGATCCAATTATTGGAGTAGCCACATCAGCTACAACAAAATCCAATGGAAGTCTCGGCGAAGCCCTAGGTTAAGATGTATGGATATGGTGCCGTATGTATTAATAGAACTTCCATTAGCAGCACTAAGTGTGCAGTTGGTGATGGTGCGATAGTCTTTAGCTAGACACCGGGGGAAACAGCAAAGGTCGGAGCCAGTATCTATTAAGTACTGGCATTTCAATTTCTGGTCTGTAATAAAAAGTCGGCGGCCGGATAGGGAACAATCAGCGGCCGCCACTAGTGACTGTCTTTGTCGTTTTCCTTTCCCTGCCAGCTGCAAGGTGCAGTGCAATTAGTGGCTTTATTGTAAAAATGTTTATGGTACCAACATAGTTTAGAGGGTGTTCCATCGCGAGATTGTCGGTTGTTGCCACGGTTGCGCGAGCGCCCATGTTGTTTTGAGGTAAAAAGAGATGCTACCTGTAACCGGAGTTCCTCGACCTGAGTTACCAGTTTGTCCAAGACGGCGGCGTGGTACAAGAGTATACTTGGTGCGGAGTAGTGATTTCACTCACCTTGTCGGCAAGGTCCGCCAGTTTGTCTAGTGAAAGTTCAGCCTGAGATGCTAGTATGGCTTGGACTGGGGTTGGGAGAAGATGCATCCATAACTGTCGAAGAATGTTGTCATCCGACAGGGCGGTGCCAGCTAACGAGCGAAGGCGAAGATGACAGAGGAACTGAGACGGTCGTCTATCTACAAGTTCTTCTTTGCTAATCAGCTGACGTACCCTTTGTTCTTCAGACATGGATAAACGACGTATGAGTTCTACTTTGAGCTTGATATATTATTTTTCCTCAGCCGGTTTGTAATAATGTCCTCTACTTCGAGGGCTAGACGCTGATCTAGATGTGAAATGACATAGTTAAATTTTGTCGAGTCTACTGTTATACCCGCAATGTCAAATTGTGCTTCCACTTGTGAGAACCATATAGCAGGACGGTCAGACCAGAACGGTGGTAACTTCACTGCTACCCTAGACACTGCCGGTGTTGGTTTTGGTTCAGGAGCAGAACCCATCTGAGCCAGTCGCTGGTGGAGTGCTGCATTCTCCTGCTCCAGCTGTTGTAAACAAGCTTAAAGCTCTTCGTCAGCCATGGCCATTAAGTATGAAATATATTTAAATTAATTGACAAAGAGAAATAAAAAAAATATTTTAAAGTTAAATTTTGAAAACTTAAAACTGTGCTATCACAGTAGACACTATCAAAATGAAGTGGTCGAATAATTCGATTTTGAATTTATGCCAAAATGTGCTAACGTATCTAAAATTCCACCCTTCAAAAGGTAAAAAAGGTGCAAATACTCTTTCACACTCTTACCCACTTTCACTCATTAAAAACTTTCGACATCCCGTCCCAAAAAGGGGTCCACGAGTTTGGGAACCCTTTAAAAGTTCTTGTAAATAATCCCCTCTGAGTACAATGAAGCAAATATTTGTCCCATCTGTCCCGCACGCAAGCCACAGAGGGTGCCTCTATCTATATGACAGCAATAACCCTTAAATTTAGCTCGTAAAAAAGTTTACACAAATATATTATCCTGTTCTGGAGACAGGGACGGAGTAAGAGCGAAATATTTTGGTATTGCAATTCTTAAAATGCGAAGAGAGATAGATACTCTTTATTGCACATCACTCAAAACAAAGTACAGGAAAACATTTAGAATTGTACAATAGGGAATATGCATGTTTTTTATTTGGTCCTAAAAAAATTGTACTTAATTATAATTCATAAAACTTTAAGAATTTTCGAAAAATAACGATAAATACCTGACTTACAGCTCATTATAGTCGCGTGTTAGACATTACACGTCCGCCATACATTTTTCTAACTTAAAGATGTTTTAGAAAGAGATAGGTATACCTTAATTTCTAATTACTATATTACGTTTATTTTTTAACTAAAATCAATTCTGTTTTCACTATTAGCTATAGCACTATAATTTTATATTTTTTCTTACAAATATAGTAAAAACAATATATTTTTTTCATGCATATTCCCTACTTAGGCGATATTATCGATGGAAGCTTTCATTTAGACAAGTCGGATAACATTTAGGTAGAGGCAGTTGAGAGGGGAAGATACTTAGAATGATGCAGCTTTTGGTGAAATAGGAGGTTTTGTGATATTTTTCATCTCTCTAGGCAGCGGCAAAGCCGGATGTACTTTATTTTTTAACTCAACCGGTATAAAGGTAACTTTGGAAGAGAATTAATCGAAATTTTATCCTCTTTTTTGTATTTACTACAATTTAAAGAAAATCTATACTTATTGGTACAACTCTGTTTTACACGAGTACCAGAGATGCTTTCAGAACTTCTGGAACAATCACCATTTGTCAACTTATGCTTACTTAAAGAAAGTAAAAAGAAGGTAATGAATCTTTCAATCCTGTCTCGTCCTAGCAAAGACCAAAAAGATTACCAATATAGAGGATTTAAACAGTTGAATTTTTACGATTCGGCTGAAAACCTGACGTTTGTGCTTAATCCATAAACACGGATTAACCCATTCGTATAATCGTATCGGGTTAGTCGTCTAAGCGGTTAAACCATAAACTCGATTTTACGGTCCTTGTATCCTAGTTAAGTTATGATGTTTTCCATTTTGTTTAAAGTGGGTGGAAAATTTTTCCTCTGCCACAATTTTAATATAAAATGCCGTAACTAACTGCCATCATACGAACTGCACTTGTGTCCATAACGCGAGACAGACAAGAGCCCTAGAGCCGTCCCTGTATGCGCCTCACAGCCGAATCCGTACTGGCCACAAAATGAGGGTAAACACAGTAAACATAATAGGTAATATAGTAGCTTAGCAAATAATATTTCAACCAATTCCCAATTCATCCGACACACTAACGGCTAGATTCTTTCTGAGCTCACACATATTATGCTAGTCCAAAAGGAAATAAAAATTATTTGTAAGTAACGTTAATTTCGTGCCGTGTGGGTACGGCCGTAAAAAATACACTTCCCCACCGCCAACTAGATTCGTGTCGTAAGAGGTGACTAATTCCTATAGCATAAAACGGGCAGCAGCGTTTGCGTGCGAAATCTTATAAAAAATTGCGCTCGCCAACCCGCCTGCCAAGTGTGGCAAGTATTGGCAATCCCCCCAATGACCCAATGAAAGTTATTGGGGGAGGCCTATGTTCAGCAGTGGACGTCCTATGGCTAAAATGATGATGATTAATGATGAACGTCAATTTTGGCGTTTGTAAGTATATTCTGATGACTTAATGTAATGCTGTAAATTGTGTGTCTATACATAAATTAGGTAATTCACAGGATCATAAGAAGCGCGCTAAAAACACTGCCCGGTGAATGGTGTCTTAGGCCGAACTGAAATAGATATACATTTGTACAAATAAAATCACTTGTCCCATCCAAAAACAATTGATTCTTTTGCTCTATAAATTGCAATACCATGTTTTTCTATGCTTCCTACATTGAAATCACCACAAAAATAAACCAACATAAATTCTTAATTATGAACTTCTGTCTGTAGGTCTGTCTAATCACGCCTAGACATTAATTACGGATATAATCTAAAAAAACCTATACAAGGTGTTTAAAAAAAAACGAGTAATGCCTGAAATGCCATAGATAGTGAATGAAACTGAAATAACTGGCGCTGTCCCTTTTGTTCTATCTGTTATGGTTTCGGAAAAAACTTATATCGAAGTTTTATTAAAAATATCGATATAAATTTATTGTAATTTCCACACTGTTCTATCAGCTACGCGAGTCATTTACCTCATAAATCATATACTATCGCCAAATGCACATTATTGTTGCTTAGTTTAGGTACCAACTTAATAATTATTAGATTAAACTAAATTACTTAAGTTTCATGTATTTACGCTAAGTTTTTACAGAGAAATAAATGTATCTTTATCTTTATCTTTATTGTCTTCTTTCCCTTTATAATAATAATTATATTTATAAAATATAGATAGTACAATTAGTTTAAACCTTAAGTAGGCATTATTCAACAGTGCTACCTTATATTATATGTTCAATAGGATTCATGACATACATGCCCGGCGAGCCGTTATGATACTTAAATAACATAATACTGTCTCTGTGAAAATGAATAGTGTTTCGTATTTTTTCCATTTATTCATGCTAGTGCGAATTTACCACTGAATAATTTCAAACTTGTGCAAGTCGAGGCTCTCTCTACGGTAACGCCTTGGCTTACGTGAGCGAACGCGGAATTATTCTGGGAAATATTTCACAATTCTCATATTCACCCTCAGCTTACAAATTCGAACGACATTCCTTTATCCTGTGTACGGGAATATGAATTCAATACTATCACATTTTCTATTCTAGTGTGTACACATGTAATACATATTTGTGCAGATCACAATTATGTTTTCAGTTTGCTGCTTCTTGAGAAAAATAGACAGAGAAAAGGGAGAAAATGATTTTTATAATAGCGATGTTTACCTTTACTCGTTATGTAGCAAAATCCTTACCTACTCTTTTTAAGTACAGTAAAACAGTGATACAAGCCGAGAATAGAATGCGCGACCTCACGGATTAGCAGTAAAGTTTTTCATAGACCACCCAGACGTTATGAGTTCAACTGAACCAGGGTTCCCGAAACGTCAAATTTACGCACACTTACAAAATCGATATTTTGTTTACGGCACCCCAAGTAAGTAGGTAGATATTCTATGGCCCAGATGTAGTAAATACCTAAAACAGTTGTTGTACTTAATTATTCGTTCGTATTTTAGTTGTATTATTGTTTGTATGGTGTCTGGCTTGATGGCATAATCACTTCACTATTTTATAATATATTATAATTCCTTAGTCAAAAACAACCCACGCCTCCACGGAGTCAGAACGTGCCGCTCACTTCGAGAACCCCTGCACTACTGTTGCCACTCATTCTTCAATCAAAAGGCTTCATTTTCAGAATACGTCTGGAGAACTACGAGCAATGGTGCGCTGTAGATGCCGTCACTCAAGGTTGTGCCGGCTCGCCTGCTGCGTGCAGGGCTGCTGTTGTGGCGGTCCTGGGGACACAGCTGAGGGCTGCCTGTGCCTGCCGTGGCACTGACTTCGCTCAGCTGTACGACTGTCTTGGCTGGCAGCGACTGCTGTGGCTCAACCCTTGCGTTGGTAAGAATTGTGCTCAACTTCTAATACTGACTTAACCCGAACCTAGTAATTGGTGGTTTTTGGTAACAAGAGCTACAAATTTCGTTTGTTCTTTGGTAAAAGTATATTTTTGACCATTCCACTTTGGCAAACAAGATGCCCAACTTCTATCATAGTTAACGAATCTTTCAATTGAATGGTATAAGTTACTTTCTAAGTTTAAATGACAAAACACACGTTTTACACAACAAAGTTAGCTATGTAGACTGTTGAACAAGAACCAAGCAAAAAGCAGACCCTCTGTAATTGTGTTAAGCAATGAAATTGTTAAGGTTAATTATTACCAAAGTTCAAGTAAAAATTCACATCTTACTATGCAACAAAATTGGCTATATGGACTGTCGATTAAAAACCAAGCAACAAGCTGGCCCTTACAAAACTAAGCTACTGATTGCTCACACCTAATCACCACCTTAAAATTCCAGTGGAATCCCAAAGCGACTACCACGTGAAGACCTACGGCTCACTGATGACGACGACTGCCGCCGAAATCGGAATCAACTACATGACTGTTCCCCCAGAGAATGCCATCATCCACCGCACCACCACCCACCACAACAAGCACACCACTCACTCTCATGGCAGCTCCAGGGTCATTGAGAAGGAGGTAATTCTAATGTGCTTCTTCTTTGACATGGTGCTTTGTTTTGTAAGTAGATGCATGATCATGACAGTCATAGATTCGGCAAATTCTAATGTGACTGTTGACAAAGACATTGTAAATGTTTTTAATTAGATCAATCGCATAGAATAAAATAAGAGTTCTGAATAACTCCACTTCTGGCTTAGAATAAGTAATTCTAACAGATTGGGAGCTGGCTTTATTACAATTGGTGTCTGGCTTTCGGACTCACAAACATACCTACATAAAAAAGTAGTTTGTTGATTTTAAAATAACATTAAATTGATTTTAAAATAAAACTGATTTGTAATTACCTATTTAATTAAACTTTGCAATAAACTACGCCACCATAATGATTTATGTTTCATTCAATAAGTATGTGATATTTATTATTGTAAATATTTGACGACCAGATTGGCGTAGTCCTGTTCAAAGGGGTACCTGTAACCTGTAAGATTCCCAGTTCGGATTATTCCCAATTCAGAAAATAAACATTTCTAAATTGGCTCTGTTCTAGATGTGCTGTGTGAATTAATTAATTAATTTTCTGGGATCTTATAATTTTAATGATAATTTTCTACTTCCAGTCCATGATAACTTCTGGCACATATTTATATCTAAATTCCCATTCTACTAATTACTATACGCAGTCGTTTACTGTCCAGTCCATTCGCCTCTGGAATTCCTTACCATTAACAATCAGAAAATCCGAATCGATTGCTATTTTTAAAAATCGGCTTAAAGCACACTTTCTTTCTTCTTGACACAAACTGCTTTTATATCTTAGAATATTACTGGTCACTGTTAGTTTCGACATCTCCTCGCATATATCAAGTAGTATGTATGTTTATTGTATGTATGTATAATTATTGTTATGTATTTATTTTATTTTATTTTTATTTATTTATTACTGTTTGTATACGTTTATGCCATAAATTTATGCAATTCTATTTGTATCAGGTAAGAATTTTAAGAACTCTGCAACACCTTCCCCTTTCTTTAATGGTTGTCCTCTACCTAAAGGTTGTCTGGAAGAGATCGCATTAGCGATAAGACCGCCTAAATTGTACATCTTTCTGTAAAAATCATGTGTATTTTACTTGTATGGTGTGCAATAAAGAGTATCTATCTATCTATCTAAAAGCAGGATACCCGCGAGCCTCCCAGCACGACGCAATCCGAGCAAACCGCTGAGCCGAAAAGCCAGCAGATCTCCGAGCCCATTATCGAAACGACTACGGAGACAACGACCGTGCCAACAACTACACCCACGACGACGACCACGACGACGCGCACGACAACGACGACGACCACGACAACTACGCCGAAACCGACGACGACCCTCGAGCCGACGAAATACTGCATCGTGAAGAAGCCGGAGAGCGATGATCAAGCGCAATATATCAAGATGGGGGAAACTAGACGAGTACGTAAAATTTTATTAAACGTAGTAGAAAATAAACAGCAAGAAAACTAACCCACACCAGGGTAGACAGTATTAAGAAAATAATCATCATAGCCATAGGACGTCCACTGTTGAACATAGCCTCCCCCAATGACTTCCAGATTGGCCGGTTGGAAGCGGCCTGCATCTAGCGGCTTCCTGCAAACTTTACCAGGTCGTTGGTCCACCTCACCTTGTAGGTGGAAATCATAATAAGATCAGAAATTTAAAAATCATGTTCGGCAGTGAATTAAATTTTACGAAAAGGTGAATTTATCTGAAGCATCTTTTTTTACCTTGAGTTGAGAGTCATAAACACGTTTTGAATATGGTCTTAAATAAATCGTCTTCAAAAACATACAGTATGTTACAGTAAACAAACGTAGGAAGGGAACAGAAAACACTTTTACAATCATAAAACAAAGCTAAATTTTAACAAGACCTTTTTAATCTCTTATTTTCAGCTCTACCGCTCAGCAGAGTTAGCAGAATGCACAGACTTGTGTATCTGTGAATCCTCCCTCCAAGTGTCGTGCAAGGTCGCTTGCGTTCCTCGGGCTCCGTGTTCATCAAGACTAGCGCATTACTCCCACGCTGCTCCAGCGTACCAGGCTTACAGGGGACGGTGCTACTGCTACTCCGGGTCTTTCATCTGCATGAGACCGAATCCTGGTAAGTAGGATGTTTTTAGTTGTCTCTTTACTCGAGCATATAATGGGACTATTGAGATTATTTTAGGGCCACGCGTCCTTAGACTAACCTTTATTCAAGACTGGTATACCAAATAAAACAGATTTTGTCAGTACTGTATTCTTATGTATATAATATGTATACTAAGGTGGTTATTTTAGCAGCCTAAGATCAAATATAGGACTTTAGATAAGTCTCCCAAGTTTTTTCCTAGGTCATGTCTTTGGAGCACAGAATTGTGCTACTTACTTCTATACGGGTCATGTAGCTTATGGCGGTCGATATGGTGAGAAGGTAAGTAAAACCACGATATTTTATAACACTCGTTGGCAAAATTCCGGGCGCGAGCGGCGCGGGTCACCCTTCGGGCGTTTCTCGGACGACTGCCGCGGCGGGGCGCGAGCCGCGAAGAGGCACGGCGTGGGGTGCGCGGGCGACATCTACGTGGCTGTACTGTAGCTGTTACAAATGCTTAAATTATACTCGCGAAATGCGTGTTCGTACCCGGATTTGCTTGCTATTTATTAATTTATATTATTATTTAAACAGTTTTACATCAAGTAAGTATTAAGTATGTTAGGTATTCACAATTAGTTTTTTAAGTATATTTTACGGGTTAAATTAAATCTTTTTGGGAGCCATCATCAACAGGTCACTCAAATCCTACCAATCAATGATCTAACCATAGCAAACCTTTGAACACACACACAGCCACAGAAAGGAACTAAACAGGAAGAGAAGGCGGTTTATAAATTACCCCATGACTTTATCAAGTCTGTTTGCGTATCCCAGAGTCTAGAAATTTACTAAGTTCAGTATTTGGTAAGAAATAAACATTGTACGTAGATGAGAAATTGTTATGTTGCTAATGATTACTAACTGAATACATGACACTCTTTTATATTCCACAAAGTTCATTCAAAAATTAGTTTTTTAAGTATATTTTACGGGTTAAATTAAATCTTTTTGGGAGCCATCATCAACATCTTCCCCCCTAGTGTCGAATTTGCGACACTCATCTTCGAATAATAATGCTACTCGCGTCACTGGTCGCTTCATCACTCCGGTTTTAGTCCTAACATCCACGACTCTAACTCGTCCGTCCTTACCTGGATATACAACTTCGACTATACCTTTGGGCCAATGATTTCGGGGAGACGCCGGGTCGACTACGACTACAAGGTCACCTACTTTAAATTGAACACCTTCGCGTTGCCATCTTTGCCGTGGAATAAGTGCAGGTAAAACTTCTTTCAGCCATCGGCTCCAAAAGATATCGGCAAGACGTTGGGCAGTCCTCCACTGTTTTCGTAAAAATAGGTCCCGTTCGTTAAAGACGCCAGGCTGGGGTAGATTCGACGATGATCCAATTAGGAAGTGATTTGGTGTTAAACTTTCTTGGCTCTGTGGATCAACGGATACATGAGTCAATGGGCGACTATTAATCATGTTTTCGATTTCAGCCAACAATGTGGTAAGTACTTCTTCTTTTGGCGATCTTCCTTTCAGCACGACCTTGAGAGCAGTTTTGACGCTACGAATAAGTCTTTCCCACGCACCCCCCATATGTGGGCTAGCTGGAGGTATGAAGTGCCAATCAACACCCTTGTTGACTGCCTGAAGGAGAACTTCTTCCTTGTTTAACTCTTGAAAGGCTCTCTGCAGTTCTTTATCAGCGCCTCGCATGTTCGTGCCGTTGTCCGAATATATATACTTTGGCCAGCCTCTGCGCGCTGCCATCCTGCGTAACGCCATTATCAGTGCGTCGGCTGTCAAGGACGATACGATCTCAATATGAACAGCTCGTACAGTCAAGCAAGTAAATAGTACACCGTAACGTAGTGGTTTTTGTCGTCCGACTGTGATCTCTATAGGACCAAAAAGGTCAACGCCACAGACTGTAAATGGTCTCTGATGATGGGTAAGTCTCGCTTCAGGCAGATCACCTAGCCTAGGCGGTTTCGGGGTTGCCTTTCTTATTCGACAAATGTAGCATTGGGCGGCGACAGTGCGGACAGTAGGACGCAATCGGATCAACCAATACTTTTGGCGCAGCTCATTAACCACCAGCTCGTTACATGAGTGTCCAGCGCGTATGTGATAATCTTTTACTATTAGTCTCGCGGTCTCATGTTGTCCGTCTAATATAATAGGAGACTTCACCTCATCGCTCACATCTTTCGCGGCGTCTATGCGACCACCAACTCTCAACAGTCCATCGTTGTCTAAGTACGGGGTAAGTGTTCGCAGTCGGCTATCAGGTTTCAATTGCTTTCCTTGCTTTATTAAATTTATTTCTTCATGAAAGCTTTGCGCTTGTGCATGGCGCAGCAATAGCTTTTCCCCCCTATGCATCAACTCATCATTTATAGTGTTAAATTTATTTTTCTTACATTTCTCAATAAATAGTAATACATTAGCAGTAGCACGCAGTAAGCGCAACCAGCTGGAAAATCTACTCGGATCTGGTACAGGTAATTGTTTTTTAATATCATTTTGCTCATGCACTACGTTGACTTTTTCTAATATGTCATCACTAATTTTCGTTTTTGTTACAGGATCTTCGGGCCACAATGCACGATCTTCACGAAGAAACAGGGGACCGGTGAACCATACGCTGTCGCTGTTCAACTCAAAGTCGGTGCTTTTCGTTGCTAAATCAGCTACATTTAGTTCTGAAGAAACATAATGCCATTCGGCAATTTTACTTAATTCATCTATTTCTCCTAATCTGTTCGCAATAAAGGTTTTATAATTTCTGCTTTCATTTCTAATCCAGTGTAATACAGTTGTAGAATCAGTCCAATAAAAGGTTAAATCTGGTTTCAATCTATGTTCTTTTTTTATTCCATCCGCTAGACGACATCCAAGTAATGCGCCCTGCAATTCAAGTCGGGGAATTGTGGTAGACTTTGATGGCGGCGTTACTCTACTCTTGCTGCCTATAAACGAAACTATTACTTTTCCGTTGTCGTACCTCTTGCGCCAGTAAGCTACAGCGGCATAGGCCTGCGGAGACGCGTCACAAAAAATATGTAGCTCTAGCTCCGTCTCACTCGCACTCGTGTCTTTGCTTGCGTGGCTTGCGCTCGCGTCTTGCGAGGTGGGAGCGATCGTAGGTGCGGCTACGGTTTCGTAGTCGCTCGTAGACGTCGTAGCATTCGTTCGTTCGAGTCGGTTACTCGTGGAGAAGTACCACCGGGGTATGCGTAGTTTGTCAACCTTTTGCATTTGGACTATCCAATCACGAAAACAATTAAATAAACTAGTGTCTATTTGGTCGTCCCATTTTATGTTTAATTTCCACGTTTGTTGAGTTAATATTTTTCCTTTTATAGTAAGAGGACCTAAAAAGCCATGAATGTCAAAAATAGACATGACTATGCGCAGTAGCTCCCGTTTAGTAGGTATTCTAGTAAAATTTAAAATTTCATTAGGTATGCGTTTCAGAGAAATATCAAACGCTAGCTCGTCAGAGATAGGGTACCATAGTAAACCAAGTGTGCGTTCCGGGGAATTACTTATCATATTTTTTCCTATATTTTCACTCAGATCTTCCTTAGGCACATCTTCGAGAATTTCCGGGATATTACTCATCCAGTTTCGCATATGAAAACCGCCTGTTTGGTGAATGTACGACACTTGTTTTACCATATTTTTAGCACTGTCTAGATCTTGTAAGCTATCAATATAATCGTCCATATACTGACTAGTCTGTATGGCGTGGACAGCAGTAGGCATTTCGTCTTGGAATCTCGTTGCGTTCTTGGATTGGTTAATATATTGGGCTACAAACGGAGAACAATTGGCACCAAAAATGAGTGACGTCATAGCATATTCTCGCACAGGTTGACTATCGCTGCTTTTCCATAAAAATCTTAAAGCATGTTGGTCGTCTTCTCTGATTTTAACACATAAAAACATGTCTTTAATATCACCTACAACTGCGATAGGGTATTCACGAAATCGGTACATAATTCCGTACAAAGAATTCAATAAATCCGGACCTTGTAAAAGAAAATCATTAAGTGCAAGACCTTGTGTCCTTGCTGCTGCGTCGAAAACTAGCCTTAGTTTACCTTTGTTAGGGTTGTCTACCCCGAAGTGCGGTAGGTACCAAACGCGATCGCTGGTCTCCCCGACCTCGACAGCCCTAGCGTAATTATTTATAAATAAATGGTTGATACGGTCTTCATAACGGGACGCATACACATCGCTTGCTGCCATTTTTCTAATCACCGATTTTAAGCGATTAAATGCATTTTCATAAGAATTAGGCATAGCTGTGACGTCATGTTTCCAAGGCAACCCTACAGTCCAATAACCGTCATTAAGTTTACATGTTTTATCTAACATCTCGATTGCTCGTAAATCGTCTTTATTTTGTCGAGGTTTATTCATTATACCTACAGCTTCTAATGAGAAAAAATTCCGTACTAATTCATGCAGGTTCAATAACTCTTGTTCGCAACTATTGTGTCTTAATAAACAAGGATTCGAATTAATGTTATCGTTTTCGTTAATAATAATATCTGTACAATCTACATGCATGCACTGTGTGTGCAACGGCGGCGTCGCATTCGTACTCTGAGTAAGTAAACAACAAGTCGACGAGTCGCGTAAAGTACTTAGACACTCGCCCGGAACGGAACCGAAAGAGCGCGGAGCTGCGCCACCGGTCCATTGGTCGGCGGTACAGTCACAGGAAAGCGCGGTTAGGGTCGGTGCATACGATACGTTACATAAGAGAGTGCTGAAGCGAGCAGATGATCTTTTATTTGCCTTAGCAGTAGCCCCGTGCACACACCATCCTAAGGGAGTTTTTGTGATGTAAGGCTCCCCTTCTTTCCCTTTAATACATACGAGAGGAGCGATTAAGTCGTAGTTATCTTGCCCGATCAACAACATAGGCTGGGCTTCGCATTTGCAGAAATTAATATTAGAACAATTATTTAAGATCTTATAGTTATTTAAATCTAAATTTGGCAAACACTGCAAAGGTAAATTCAGTTTATCAAGTTTTCTTGCTTGTAAATTAAACCGCTTATTTTCACTGTTTGTAATATCGAAGTTAACTATTTCTGTTTGACATACCAACTCTCCGGTGGCCCATGCGCTTTGAGCGCGCATAGTAACTGGCTGGCCGTGTAGTCCCACCTCATCAGCGATTTTAGACGCGATCAGGGTGACTGTCGAACCGTCGTCCAACAATGCATGCGTGTGTACACTACCTTTTGAACCATATATGGTGACGGGCACTATTTTGAGCAACACTTTAGGCACGATTTTACACTGAAGCGCGGTAGTGTTCACTGTCTCACTGTCACGTTGTTCTTCGTTGTCTGGTGCTGGTTCCGATTGAGGGTTAGGCTTCATCCAGTGTAGAAGGCGATGATGTGGCAATCCACATTCCTCGACGTCACATACGGGCGCTGTACACGTAGATATGTCGGCGTGTCGCGTCTGAAGACATTTGTAACATAACTTCTGTATTCGTGCAAATCGCCAGCGGTCTTTGCGTAAAGCTCGTTTAAATTTAAAACATTTCTCTAATGTGTGTGATGTTGTTGTTTTGCAGAATTTACATTTTACACTCTTTTGTTCGTCGTCGGTAAACAACAGCACATTATTATTTGAGCTTCTATGGTATTCAGGCTTACGTCTGTACTCCGGCTGACTATGTATAAAGCTAACACCCGCGGTAGCCACCTTCTGTGCTTCTAGGTATAGAAAGTCCGATAGGCATTCCAATTTAGGCTTTTCACTTAAGTCAACGGTATAAGCGTAGTCCGCCCACTTGGTAACTAGTAGCGTAGGTAACTTGGAGACTATGATAGAGACAAGCTCGGGACTATGTAGGTACTCGCGTTGTTTGATGGCACTGGCAGCTGCTATGTAGTTTTTTATTTTTATTGAAAATTGAACCAGTTCAGTGTGATAAGCCTGGGGTAACGGAGGTATCTTTTTCAACTGTGATACTATTTTATTCATCACTATTTCAGGTCTACCAAACCGAAGTTCAAGCGTCTGAATTATATCATGAGGCGAGGCACAGTCAATGAGTAATGATGAGACCGCCTCTTTAGCTTCGCCGTGAAGGCATTTACGAAGGCGCCACATATTTTCTGTGTCTGTATATTTACATAGTTTCGTTGATTCGAAATATGCGTTTCGAAACTGTAACCAGTCTAAGGGGTCCCCGCGGTACACCGGCAGGTCCTTGGATGTGGATAATCTTGTGAGTAGGTCGCCATTTTGGTTTTTTGCGGCGGCGGTCGAGATGGCTTCTGTTAGTGCTACCGCCAGCTGTTGGATATCAGTACGCTGCTGGGGAGCGGTGCAGACCGCAATCTCTTCGTTTGCCGGTTCTTCATGACAAGAAATGGACGTGTTAAGCCAATCCTGTACCTTTTTCCTTGATGACACAACAGATCTTTCTTCTAGATCCAGTTCCGCTAATTCAGCACTGAGCTCCATATTTACGAGTGACTTTTGTATTTCTGCTTTCTTTGCAGCTGCTTCCGCTGCGGCGTTAATAGCTTGGATTTCAATTTCAGCTCTTTTTCGTGCAGCTTCCATTTCGAGTCGCCGTGCAACGGATGAAGTGCGCGTGGACCGGCTGCCCTCGCTTGCTAGCATCTTTTTTGGCTTTACTGGATCGGATTTTACTTCAAGTTCTTCAGTTTTGCTTGCCATCTGTTCCCTTGCTCCCCTCTTCAACTGCTGGCGAGTCTTAACGCCGTGGGGAGTGTGGTGAACCAGTGACATCCTGCAGGCATGCAAGATTATTCCTTCTCGATCGAAGATCAGGCTCGTTGGACCACTTTGTAGCTTATGGCGGTCGATATGGTGAGAAGGTAAGTAAAACCACGATATTTTATAACACTCGTTGGCAAAATTCCGGGCGCGAGCGGCGCGGGTCACCCTTCGGGCGTTTCTCGGACGACTGCCGCGGCGGGGCGCGAGCCGCGAAGAGGCACGGCGTGGGGTGCGCGGGCGACATCTACGTGGCTGTACTGTAGCTGTTACAAATGCTTAAATTATACTCGCGAAATGCGTGTTCGTACCCGGATTTGCTTGCTATTTATTAATTTATATTATTATTTAAACAGTTTTACATCAAGTAAGTATTAAGTATGTTAGGTATTCACAATTAGTTTTTTAAGTATATTTTACGGGTTAAATTAAATCTTTTTGGGAGCCATCATCAACAGGTCACTCAAATCCTACCAATCAATGATCTAACCATAGCAAACCTTTGAACACACACACAGCCACAGAAAGGAACTAAACAGGAAGAGAAGGCGGTTTATAAATTACCCCATGACTTTATCAAGTCTGTTTGCGTATCCCAGAGTCTAGAAATTTACTAAGTTCAGTATTTGGTAAGAAATAAACATTGTACGTAGATGAGAAATTGTTATGTTGCTAATGATTACTAACTGAATACATGACACTCTTTTATATTCCACAAAGTTCATTCTATGATAATAATAATCAAAGTATCTTAATCGTCCAAGTCCTCGGCGCTTATTTTGAAAATTCAACATATTTTACTGATTTTTAATTACGTTCAATATATTTTATTGATTTATAAATCCTCATTGGAGACCCCTATTTCAGGTTAACATATCTTATCTGTAAGTGACTGATCAAATGTCTGACTTAGTCTTATTAATTATTATAGGTGAATACAAACTCCCAGAGGGCGTCTACCTGCTTCTTGGCTTCAGCGCAGTTGACGAGGCATTGCTGCGCCCCCACACTGGACTGGGCGCCGAAGATGCCGTCCGTCTATTACAGCAGTACCTTTATACTGTGCATAATGAGGGGGTAAGTTCGGTTCCAGGACATTGTCAAACGAACTGATAATAAAACCCATAAAACCAATTTGTTTCTGAAAATAGGCCGGAATTAAGCACTTTTACACGTCCCGATTTTTGTTTTACTCTACTAATTAAGACAATATTGGGGGCTTAAATCAGTTCTTTCCAACTCTAAACATTCCTGCATTTACTTTGACACACACCCTATATGGTTTAGTTACATGCTAGATAAGATAATATTATGATAAAATCAATAATTAAACCCTTTTTGAAAGGAGACTTTCTTTATCTTTCAGACAAACTGCACACTAACCCTGTTCAACATCAGCAACGAAAACGTGATCATCTCTGCAAGTGTACCTCAGAAGGAGCAGGAGTCCCTCCGAGAAGCTGGGGAAGCTTTACTGGATCGGGAGAAGGTGATTATATAAAAGACTTTGGCTTCATTACTTCTTTTCCGCTTACCTTTTTGATTCTCTCTGTGCCAAATTATATAATTTTAGATGTATTTACATTTAAATTTCCAAATTCATATTTTAGGAGGAATGTATCGACGTCCTGAAAGAAGTCAAAACAAGAATCAACACTCAACATGAGGATATCTCTTCCCACCTCTTGCTCTCCATCTTCAAGATCGCTGAAGTGGATGTAGTCTACCCTGCTCCGCCTAGTTCCGCGATTACTAGCCATAGACCCCATTCCATCATCTACATCATCATCATTGTTATTACTATTCTCTACAACCTCGAGATTATTATCCTTGCAGCACCCCTTTACGAAATCGTCAATTTTATATCGAATTTATTCGACACCACTATCTCATCTTCGAACGCCGTTCCTTTCTTTAACGAGATATTGTTATGTTGCTAATGATTACTAACTGAATATTATTTTTTAATTTCTATGTATTTTGAAAGAAGAATTTACTGACATTGATGTACAAACATCGCACGAAGCACTCGCTTATGTAACAGCACAAAACGAAACTATCACCGAAGTTAACGTAGATGTAAGTGATCTAGATGTAAATAATTATAAGAAAATGATACATATCATAAAAGCTGTGAATATTACAATATTTGATAATTTTAATAAACTTGTTGCTGATGCAATTATACTTAAATATTTTTCTAGAGATGTGTATTATGAGGGTGGATGTACTATTACTGTATTGCTTTTTTATTTCTTTGTTAAGAACGCGTCCTCTTCTTGTAGGGTGGAGTCCGATAGCCTAGGTCTGACTTTAGTAGTAGTATGAAGACTGAAGATTATGAACTAACATATCATAGTTAATGTATTTGGTTTGTTTCCGACTTAGACTGGTGCTTTGTAGGTCGATCTTAAAGGCTGGGTTTTGTAAATAAGTGTACGCCTTTTACACTGGTAGTTTTTGTTCTTGTACAATAGATGTTTTCTGCTATAGACACGGAGAATTCTTAGTAAACAATATCTAATTATCATTGAAAGTTACTGGAACTGGAGACATATCTAGAAGAAAATATCAAAATTGAAGACAGATAACAATTTACTGAAGTGACACAACACAAACAGCAAAATACGATTATAAGTTAACCGATTTTTTTAAATAATTATATATAATTTGTGTTGAACTTTTTGACCGCAATACGAACGACGAAATAATTATGTCGAAACTGCACTACGTAAATAAAAAAACACTGCAAAGTTAAAAGGATAGAAACCATTTCAGTCGGCTGCATACATGTAGCATGAGTCGCAGCAGATAAAACATGAAGATTTTACGCAGACGGGTATTGTTTTTTTTTTGTTTAAAAAAACACAACCGGGTCTTGCTCTCGTGCAGCCGAATAAAAATGAAGTAGGTATTCCATTATTATACTAACATTTACACAAATTACAACATCGTTATTCAAAATATTGTTGTAACTTGTACGTATCCCATTGTGTTGTATTCAATGTTTTCTGTTTAGAATATTAATGTGTTCTGAAAAAAGCTGTGTCTATAGCAAAAATTAAATCCTTTTATTTCTCCTACAGTAAGTTGTAGTAGTCTGAAGTAGATTGCCTTTCTGTTAGACTGTATTTAGTAAATCATGTATCCATCAATGTGTAAGCACCTTTAAATTGTCCAGTGGCGGATAAAAAACTTTTACATAAATTTTATCAGCTAAATTGTTGTATGATCTTATCATGTGTTACTAATTTATTAATAAAAAGTATATTTGTGTGCTGAAACATATTTCAAAACAGAGTAACAAAGTTTCAAAATAATAGTAAAAAAAATTTTTTTTTTTTGTTACTTAGTCAAAAAATTTTTTTTTTATTATTTAGTAGTTATGGACAGCTACAAGACCTACAAATCCATTAACACAAAAACATTTGTGATTCCTTTACAGTGTTGTCTTACTTAAGAGCTGCCATGACACGTTTATTTACCATTTAGTGGAACCGTGGAAGCCACGTATAACCGAATTTTAAACTAGTATTCTAAAATCATGAAAAATACGTTAATGCTTTATCATTTTTTTTTTTTCCAGACCCGAGCCAACTTTGAAAAGTTCGTTTTCTGAACGCGCTACTACGCCAATCAGGTTGACATATATTAACTGAATAATTGCGATAAGAACTAATATAAAAATGAGAAAAAAATATATAAAATATACAATAAATAAATAAATAAAAAATAAAAATAAAAATAATTATTTATCAGATTACAATGTTGTATGCATTTATTTTTATTAAAATTAACAATCACAAAAGTTTACCTTTTATTTTTAAAAAATACGATTATTTTTGTTCACTTTTTAAGGCAAAAAGTAGATACATCGCATTTTATCGCTTGCAAATGTTTTATTTGTCAATTAAAATCAAAATGTTTCATATTTATTATCCGTCACTGCACATACGTTAAGTAGACGACACTTAGATAAATGTATTTCTGGGACATTACACGACTAGAAATAATATAACGTGTTAAAATGGTAAAGCAAGAAGCTTTAATTTGGAGTAGAAATAGATTCTTGTGTTCTAAGAGAGTTTTAAAAACCTAGTGGTGTTAGTACTGAGCCACGGTTTGGATGCAGTGTACAAAGTGACTGTATCCTTTTCTCTGAATTTTTTCATAATTTTACTTAAAAAAAATAAAAAATATTTATTTTTTTGTTCAACGTTTGTAGAAAGATCTAGTCATAATTTTATTTGTATTATTAGTCTACATTTATATAACGAAATTGTTATGAATATACAATCTGTTTAATTAAATGTATTAATGATTTTACTTTTAAATATATCCAGTTATTTTAAAGTGCTAATTAAGTAAATATGTTTTATACCATGTAATGTATGCCTTTTGTTTACAAATTTTGTATTTATTAGATATTTGCTATTGTATTTTATTGATTAAGTTATGAATTTATAAAAGTTACATAAATATTCGGAATAAACGCACTCTGTTTTGTATTCCAATTTTAAAAATAGGTCGCGATCGTTTATGTAATAATATTGTTTTCATCAACTAGTTTGAACAAAACTAAAAAAGCGGAACTTACGAACCCAGTTCCAAATCAACTGATTAATATTCCCTCGCGTTCCGCTTACCCGTGGCAGACCGGAAAAACAATGGAGGAAAATTTACGTGGCACGCGAAGGGAATTATATTGGGTGTAAAAAAAAGCTTAACAAAGCCAAATACTAAATATAGTACCCATTATTACGATTTTTTTTTCTTCTACACCATACCTGGGAAATGACTGGTTACAAAGATATGGACGGTCAAAGTTGCAATTTTTTTTTTAATTACAAAAATTTCTTATGTTTAATCTTTTTTTTTTACAAAGAAACAGAAATTTTCAGTACTACTTTCATAAAAAGTCTTAGAGCAGCCCGCAATGAATCAAGCGCACGCACACAACTACCTACGCTGTCCTTCATGAGTGCATGCGCGCTCGCTGTGAGGTGCTCACTCACACGCCGACCGCATGCACACACATGCATAGTTTGTTGCGTGCGTGCGTTAGCAATTAGATTTTTTTTAATACACATTCTCCATTTTTTTTATTCAACATGGTTTGATGTACAGAATGCGTGGTTTAAAGCTTCGTTAAGTTTTTTTTACACCCTGCATATGTTTTGTTTATTTGTATACATACATAAGAACTATCATAAGTATTTCTTTTGTATATCAATAACACAGTTCGAAAATCACATACATATCACATAAAATAAAAATTATATTGTATGTAGTTGTTGTATGTATTCTGTGATAATGTCTTGTATTGAACGTTTACATATCACTTGCCATAATAATAATATATTTAAAAAAGTATTTTAAATGAAACTATAATTATGTATACTACTAAATCACGATTATATAGATTTTAGTTAATTTTTGTAGTTTTGAAAATACGCTATGTTTTACTGAACACTGAATAATATTAATAGACAGGCAGTCTCTTATTATTTAAAGTCGATTTGTTTCTTTCAAAAATATTTACAATTTTATTGCAAAAAAATTACAGAAAAAAATCTGCATAAATCCATTAATATTACTACTATAATCCGCTGTTAAAATAAACTTAAATCGAAAAAGAATTTAACAGTTGTGAAATTAAGTCTATTTACAACAAAAAATATTAAAAAATATGTAACGATCATAGTTACACATTATAATATAATAATTTTATTATAATAAAAACCGAAACAATGGTAATATTTGTAAAATTCAAATCAATCAAACATCAACAACAAAGTAAAAGTATAAATTTAGAAAGCCATTTTTAACAATATTCATATTAAATATGACGTTAAAAAATATTAAACAACCTTGCACCTTATTGTACCCAATAATTATATAATTATTTGTCTTTAAATGTATTTTTTTTAATAAATTTCTTTTGTGGACATTGTAGTAGGTAAATTACCTAATTATACACAAAAATAAAAAAGGAAACACTCACCTAGTCCTAAACTATTTCATGCAATATTTTTGAATTCTGAAAATACATGTATTAAACTCAATTGTACCTTTGTTGTAGGGTTGCCACCCGAACTATAGAATAGGGTAAAACATATTTTATTCTTTCTCGTATATTGGTGTTATTTGACCTACGAAACTAATAAAGTACACCAAAAAACTCTATTTACTTACTTATCTGACTGCTACAGTTTATGAAGGTAAACCTGGTGTCAAAATAAATTAATCTTTATTTATACTGTGTACTTTGTTTTTCTTCTACAAAAAAGAAAAAATCTTGAATGAAGGTGGCAACCATACTTTTGGTAAGGATGAATAAGTCTTAAGCTGAACCACGCTTGCTATTTTTTAATGTAAGAAATTTGGAAGATTATCTTATTTATTATGAAAATATGTATAAACAGGGTTCAATCGATTATCTACTTACAAGCATGTAATCAGCTCAGCATCAATTACAAGTATACCAACACTTCGGAAACTTAATTCTCGCGGTTTTTAATTTTGATGTTAATTACAAAAAAAATTTATGTATGTTGTTGTATATTCGCAGCTGATTACATATTGAAGTACCTAAATTATTTATTATTAACCCTGTGTAAATGAAAAGTGTGAACTATTTTTTAACCGACTTCAAAAAAGGAGGAGGTTCTCAAGTCGTCAGTATCTTTGTTTTTTTTTTTTTTTTTTTATGTATGTTCAGCGATCATTCGTTACCAGGTTAACCGATTTCGATACTTCTTTTTTTGTTCGAAAGGGAATACTTTCGGAATGGTCCCATATAAATTTGATCAAGTTCTGATGATGGGATCTATAAGAAAATCATCAAACTTTGCATGAACTCCATCCGTGCAAACTGATTTTTGTACCTATGTTGCCAAATATCTTCGGCATTTGTGAACCGATTTTGATGATTCTTTCTTTATCGAATAGCTTATACTTTAAAGATGGTATATTGAATTTTTTTTGGAAAAATTTCACCTAAAAGGTTCACCTAAAATAAGGGATGAAATCGGTGTTCAGCCGTTAACTTATGTTTGCACTGAAAAGATTCGTATTGTTGAGGATTATCACGGTATGTATCACTAAAAATAGATGAAATAAGTAAATTTTATAAAAAAAAAGTAAACCAACTTCAAAAAACTGAAAGGATAAAAATAATATCAACACATAAGTACCAAATCAGTTACTTTTGGAGTCGGTGCAAACGAAAACATTCAAACTCTCATCGGATAGCACCGACTCCAAACGTAACTGATTAGGTACTTATGTGTTGATATTATTTTTATCCTTTCAGTTTTTTGTAATATTGTAACACTTTCTAAATCTACCAATTTTTTTTTATAATGTGTATTTACTGCTTGCTTAGCGTTCTAAACTTTCGTTTTGTTTATTTTTAAATGTGTTTGAGTTAGCCTTAACACTGTGTAACTAAATTAGCACTGGCAATCATTTGCTTCGAAAACAAATAAATCACTAAAAAACGAATACTTCGCAAAAGTGATTCTAACGATACATATCAATAAAGCTCAATTTTGTACTATCGTATTTCTAGCATTAGATGTTGCAAAGCAAATATGAGCGTACATCTTTATGTAGCATAGAATTAGGAAATACGTAGATATAACTAAAAAATAAATTTATGAATGAAAATAGGAAAAAATATTTCTAAATCGTTTCTGTTGTAGGTGTGATGAAAAAAAAACTTTTTTGTATTTGCTAAAGTTTTATATGAAAAAAATTTAAAATGTGTAACGTAAATAATTGGTTCTTCATTTTTACGATGTTAAATTTTTGAATTAATAGATTAGAAAACAGAATGGTTCATTGAGAAGGACGTCCTTTTACTCAGTACATAATATTATATTATATTTAAACAAATAAAAAATATGTATTCGTGCACTTGCCACATGCCTTCCATGTAAATAAATTATAGAAAAATAGTTATAACGTCATATGACAAGCAGAGAAAGTGTTTATCAAAATAATTCTAAAAAGTATAAATATTGCACTTTTAGAACTACTTATCAAAGATGTTACTTTCATTCGTGTTATTGCTAACTTTATTCAGAGAAATGAAAGAAAAGGAAACACCGATTTACTAAGGAAACCAAAGTTTTACGAGGAAAACAAAATCTAATAAATTAAAACTTAGTTAAACATCTAAATATGTTGTTATGTACTTTATTTTGAAATGTACAATATTTTTCACATTACTCAGCGTATTAATTAATTAATGTTATGTAAATGTTTCCAATTATACCAAATAAAATATGTTTTGTGGTATAATTTAAGATATCCATAACAGTTGTTCAACAGTCGCTTTTATGAAAATAAAATTGTTGTGTGTTAGAAAAAATGTCTGGCAACAGACCATAGTAGTATCAATGTATAGCAATACTTTAAATAGTAGGACTTTGTTTAATATCGGTTTGGGAATAACATTAACCACAAACTTTTTTTATTTTTAATGTGCCCTGTCTGTTAGCTCTGTTGCCCTTGCCGTTTTTTTTTTCTGCTTTTATTTAAGGACTGGATTCTAGAACATTTGAATAACAAAAAAGGCAAAAAAGGTTACCGTCGTCATTTGACAGTATTTCTCTATTTCAGCCGGTTGATGTTTAACATAGTCTATGCATGTATCATCAAAATAGCTAGACATTTTCTGATCCTAAAATATAAATTGGCTATAGAAACAGCTTCTGAATCAGTAATGTGGTTTGCACAGAGGGCCTACTAACAGAAAAGAATGAACATTTCGAATCGGTAACTTAAGTAATTTAAATTTTTAGAGAACGGTTGTGATCTTTGTGGCTTGAATTTTTGTAATTAAAATGTCGTTATTCATAATACTACGCTTACCACAAAGGTAAACTATAACGTTTTTGTGAAGTATGTTCAAATTCAAATTCAAATCATTTATGGCATGTCACATCACATCACAATTAATCACACATACGCAAAACGCAAGATTCATTAGTTATATAATAAAATGATCATAATAAATAAAAATAAAATAACAGTAAGTTAATAATGATATGCTACCTATAAATTCCTGGTAAAGGTACATTATACTGAAATAAGAAATTATAACATTTTTAACATATATATTTCATTGTCTAAATAGGTATGAGTTTTTTTTTAAATTTATTTATACATTCAGGGACATATTATTTATTTATTATTTAGAAACTTACTTTCATATTGTTAATATATACGCATGTGTATATGTATAAATATATCCTCACTTAGATGCGTAATTGAATTAAATATTTGATATTTGAAATTTAAAACAAAAAACAGAAAAGAGGCAGAAGCAGTTCTTAATTTCCTTCTAATGTCATTGTGCTACATACTAATAACATGTAAAATGAAACCTTGAAATTGGCCTCACTTTATACAACATGCTCATCATCTTATTATACTTTTGTAACGATGTATGGTTTCTAAAATAAATAAAAATAAAATAATTAATTTAGATGGTAAGTCAACGGGCGACAGAGCTAATTGTTTTAAAAATATGTTTTTTTTTGTCAAAGATAATTTATCAAATTACCTATTTTAGTAATCATTAAACGTAATTTTCCGTGTACATAAAATTAAACTGCTTACCTATTAACCTACTTTTTAATTACTAGATAATTTCAAGTTTTTTATAATTAATGAAAATAAAAACTTAGATATCTAAGCATTATACCGTCTATGCTCATCTTCTTTAAACTTAGTTTTCGAAGCATCTTCTTTTGAAGTTACCTAAGTATTTTTAATTTTAATAAAATTTTCCAAACCGGTATTGAAAATAAAAGTAAAAATATATTGTGAATAAACAGCACAGTAGTGATATGCGTAACTGAGCTTCTAAAAGAAATTGTTTTATACACCATTACTTATGATAGCATTAAATATTATGGTATTATTTACTTGGCGCCGTAAGGCGGCTCTTCATTTTGTTGTAGCTAAATAAAGAGGTTCATATAAAAAGGTGGTTTTATTTTTCAAACTTCAAACTCTCGAAAACAGACGTAAACTTCTGGAAATGTCCTTTCTGTATGACATATGCTGTGGATCTATAAACTCTAGCGACCTGTTAACTTTAGTCTTGAGCTTGAATGCCCCGTCTACCCGCACTAGACATACGGCGGCTACCTTATTTCATGTCCCTAGCACCCGAACGAATTATGCCCAGAACTCTGTTGTATGTCGCATATCGCGATCATATAACAAACACTTTCATACCGTTGATCCTTTTTGTTCGAGTAAACAGTTATTTAAGAAAGGCATTTTGGGTGTGATAGGAAAAATAAATAAATAAATATTAATACTAGACATACACACACACACACACACACCACACATATTATGCACATTGTTGATTGTATGGTGTAAGTTCACGTTCCCCTCTAACACGTATTGTATAAAATGTAACAAAATGTAAATCCAATACTGGCTGTCTGCTTTGTCACCAAGAAAATGTATTATGTACTTAAGAGCTGTGGATTTTGTAAAAAATAAAATAAAATAAATAAATAAATAAAATTTTTCAACCTTGTCTAAGAGCATTGAGCAGTGCCGATGTGCGGCTCGAGTAGGTATTTTCAAAATACTATCTGTCTCACACCGCTCTGCCTCCCTCTTCCCTCGTGCGATAGAATAGCAAGTCCTGCCCCCACTAGCATGCCCACCAAAACACGATGATTGTAATAGCGATTTATCGACACCAACTGTAAAAATATGATAGATAAAGCCGCCATGTTAAATTACTGTATTCACCGTGCCTGTGACGTCACATGTTATGATCGCTGTTTCGATAAAAATTCAACATGGCGTCTATATCTATCCTATTTAAACATGGAGCACATACCCTACATGTATAGTAGAAATGTCATATGATTTATTCGACGAATTTCTCCGCCATTTCTTAATCTGTATCTGTACTTTTTTGTATGGGCGAGAGTTGTCATTTCATACTAAATGTACCTAAGTGAAAAATCCCTTACTAGTTTCGGAGAAAGATGGTTCGTATTGCTGCTCTATAGGGTATGTACTCGATGTATTTAAATAAAATTACCGTTAGTGTCTTTTAATCGGTATATCTTCTCGTGTTTTGGTAGTCATGCTAGGGGAGCTGAAGGCAAATGTTTCGGGCGATAACGTTTTAATTTCACCCCCCAAAATCTTACAAAATAAGTCAATTTTTAGTCTCATTAAATTCAGAACGTACACCTTAACTACGTCTGTATGTTTTTCTTTTTTAGTATTTCAATTTATTTTAATTAAAAAAATAACGCTCGAGGTATTTTAACTTTTTTGAGTTAAAAGTAAACAGGGTGTTACAAAGATACCCATAAAGCCGAAAAGGTGTTACAAGGTCACTTGTAGAGAGTATTGACAATATTTGAAAACCGGAGTACCTACGAGTATTTGTCTTAAAAAAGACAAGTAGCAAGAAAGTGGACCCTGACACAATCACAAGTAGGATATAAGCTAGAAGGATGTATGACCCAAAATAAAAGAATTTGGATAAAACATAAAATAGTCATCTTAAAAACGCAACCCTAAATACATAAAGGGCTCTCCATTTCACCGGGACACCATGGCGGCGCAACCAGTCGCCGCCATCAACAAAATTTATACAAATTGCACAAAAACCAAGCTGACAACACGTGTGATAACTCTCTATAGAGCTTTGAACCTACATTAAGATTTGTGGCGGCGACTGGTGGCGCCACCATGCTATATCCCGGTGAAATAGAGGCCTAAAGACTACACAAGATATCTACATTCTTACCTAATTTCGTCTGATAGGTACTAAATGATAATGAGAAGTAGGAGTTGCGTACTTGTGTGCGAGTTTTTAGGCCAACACTATGGAGTCGTTTTGTAATAAACATGAAGGTAAGTAAAGAAATAAAACAGCGAGTATAAAATATTGCTTATTTATTAGGAAATATCAACAAAATCAGTCTGAATGGCACCGCCAAAACTTTGGAATTAAAAATTCACATTCTTAACTAGTTAACTGCTCACAATTATCATCAAGAACAATTGCACCGAAACGAACTTTACTTCTTTTCTTCCTTTTTGTCAGTTTCAGTGGTCTGGTCCTTAATTTCCTTCCTGACGGGTCCTGTCTGTGTGATGGGCACCGCGCGCTCTCCCTTCAAGGCTTCCGGCACCTTCCGCGGTGCTGTGATGGTGAGGACGCCGTCAGATGACAGCCGAGACTCCACACTGTCCGGCTGAGAGCCCTCAGGCAGCGCGTAGCGCCGCGTGAACGACCGCGAGATGTACCCGTGCTCATCTTTCTTCTCCTCATGTTTTCCCTCCACCACAATATACCCATCTGTAGTCTTCACCGAGATCTCCTCCGGCGCGAAGTGTTGCACGTCCAAGTTGATCTGGAACTTATCCTTATCCGCCTTAATGCTGGAACCGATGTCCCGAGCGGCCGCCGCTAGGTGTCGCCACGGCCGGTAGTATTCCCTGGTCATCACAGGACCAGCTACCACCTCCAGGATATCTTCCGGAGTCAAAGCCAGGCCGAAATTCTGGTCGATTAGGTGACGGGGGCGCCTGAAGCCGAAGTCGTCCAAGAAATACGGTAGAAGAGACATCTTGTTTAGTATGGTAACTTAGTTAATAGTTTGGTAACTTGAGTAGGTACTTCTGAAAAACTCGTAAAATCGCTTAAACTTAAGAGATCGCTTGAGAATTGAGATCGCTCGCTTTCACTAATCGCTTGCTTTGCTTGATTCCAAATAACTACAGTGGCGCCAGCGGCATCCGTTTTTATACTCTTGACCAGCGCCATCTAGTAACGAGTAGAAACTTCTCGAACATCTGTTACAGACAAACAGGGGCGCCCAACTTCCAGGGTCGCAATCGCATGTGTTATTTCAGAACTTACTTTCGATTTAAAAGCGATTGTTTATTTCTAGTCATTTATTATTAGGGAAAAAAGAGATACCGACATTAAAGGAGTAAGAGCAGACAATATGGCACCTTATAATTTTGATTATACTATAATTTATATCCGCAGATATAAGATTTTTTTGTTTCAAATAATATTATGATTATTTATTTTTAACAAATTATGGTATCTACTATAAAAATCCTTTTTTTAAAGATCTATGCTTGAGTGTAAACCTTATAATAGTTGTATTAGAAAAAGTATTATATTTCAAAACCCGGCACCTAATAGGACGTAAATAACAAAAGAGAATCTAAATCTGTCGGGGGGCTGCTATTCTGGGTCCAATTAAAGACTACAATGATTTACGTACAAAAAGTAAATTCAAACAAACTCAAAATTAAAAAACTGACTAGTTATATTTCGTAAACTACTTGTTCAAATTGAATGAAATTTGAAATATACCGTGTTTATACAATGCCTACCTGTTTACTAAAAATTCAAGCTTCTAGTTTTATCCACAACGAAGTTATAGGGGGTCGTAAAACAGCCTGAACTGCTTCTAGAAAAGAATAGTGCGGCCGTGCCGCTTTTTGCTCGACTTGGTGTGGGCACTGCCCGTGTCCCCAGATAACTATTAAATGTAAACCTAGTTATACTTCCAAATTAATAATTCTACTGTGTACGAATTGATCTTTTGGTAAAAATACTGAATTAAAAGGCATAGAACCTAACTGGCATACCTCAAGTTGTAAGCAAACTTAAACAAAGTTATTTTAGTGTACACCTACAAAACATACGTTAATCGATAGAGAAAATAATTACAAACAACAAATACTCTTTGACGAAATGTCGTCAACTATATACTTTGTTCGGAATTCCAGGGTGAACATGTAATATTTATTTTTATTTACATAATCAAATTGAAATCTGAACAAAGTATATAATTTACGACATTTTGTCAAAGAGTATTTTGTTTTTTGTAATCATTTTCTCTTTCGATTAACGTATGTTTCATAGGCGTACACCAAAATAACGTTATATAAGGTTCCTTGCAACTTAAGGTATGCCAGGCTCCATACAATAAAGTTCGAAGTCTTTTTCCCATTTTAATCAACCAGCGAAATAAATAAAAAATTAATACGGGCCGCGAATTGACCGCCACTGGCTTATAATACGTCGTTCTGTCTATGCCATTGCCCGCGTTCATGGACGGTCTGGAACGTAATAGAATGTTCGGGTAGGTCACTTGTCTCAAGGTCGTGCAAAAATGGGTGTGTTGTTTTGTGTTCTGATTTTTGCATGAAAAACATACAAATTATTATTATCAAATTATTTTGGGAATTTCTACACAATTTTTATATTGTAATCATATGTGCAGTTTTTTTAAAAATAATTATATACTTATCTTAAAGTTTTCGGTTTAGGCTATGTACTTAAATAGGAATATAAAGTTCTTATGTACTCACTTCCAGATTTTGCAACCAAGCAAAAATTAACTAGGTAGGTAAATTAATAAGAAAAACATTCACATCATTAAGTACATAAGTGGGTACTTACCTAAGTATCGACCAATTTTCTACCCACCAAGTAGGTAATGTGACTGCAAAAAAGCTGTCGTCAGAATTACGATAGGCAAAATTAAATAGAACGCAGAACAAATGAAGATCAATCAAAATACTTATATGTAGGTTGATACTTTTCAACCGACTTCAAAGAAGGAGGTTCTCAATTCGACTGTATGTTTTTTTTATATATGTTACGCGGTTACTCCGCCAATTATGAATCGATTTCGATGTTTTTTTTTTGTTTGGTAGATCATACTTCAGAGGTGGTCTCATATAATTTTATCGAAATTGATTTTATCGATATTAAAAAATTTCGGTTTTCAGCAGTTAGATTAGGATTTATCACTAAAAATAGATGAAACAAATAAGTTTTATTTAAAAAAAACGACTTCAAAACACTAAAAAGCTAAAAATAATATTAACACGTACGTAATTTTTTATTAAAAATATGAAAAAGCAAAAAAAAAATTGTATCTCCAAACGGATATGAATTTCGTCGCTATAATCAGTAAGTCAGCTGGTAGATAAAACCTCGTAGCACTAAGTCCATCACTTAAAAGTATTTACACTTTTTACCTTAAAATCCCTTTAGCCATAACTAAATTAGGAGGTACTTAAGTAATAAATATTGCAATACCCATTAAAATGTTTACATTCGAGTAAAAATTTTACCTTGGAAAAGATAAATTTAATAAAGAACATGTAGATTTCCATACTTGAACTCTTGTGACTCATGTCATGTCAGCTCCACCTTTGAAACCACATGAAAATGCGTACTATTTTAAAGCAAATTAAGATTATCTTAATATTATATGGTTGGTTTACCATTCGGCATTCTGAAGCATGAAGGACAAACGCGAAATAGACAACGTCCTTTATTTGACTTGAGACAAGATATTTACAAAATACAATGGCGGTGGCCGATCGATCGTCAGTTACTGGAAACTACCTACTAATGGAATGAGTCAGGGAATAAGGGGCTGTATAAATATATAAATACTGAACATCACATTTCATTCTGCTACCTACTAATAATATGTAAAATGAAACCTTGTAATTGGCCTTACTTTATACAACATGCTTATCATTTGACTATACTTTTGTAACTGTAGGGTCTTTAGTCGTTTCGCCCCACGAGCGATTCGCCCCGCGGGGCGAATCGCCCAAGACCTTTTTTAAATGGGTCCTTTCGCCCCGCGGGGCGAATCGCCAAGAACTTTTTGTAATGGGTCGATTCGGACCGCAGTTTTGGATAAGTGAATATGGCCAAAAATATATAGTCTTATTACACATCTCTTAAAGTACAACCAGGCACAAAATAACGCTGTATGGTTTATAAATAAATAAAATAAAATAAATCACATACATTGCTCTGAAGTCTGATCCTATGATAAGTAGCTTAAGCACTTGTGTTACAGAAATCAGAAACAAGGACGGTACCACAACACCCAGACCCGATAATATAGAAATGTTAGTTATCTACATTGACCGGAAATCGGACCCGGGACCTCAGAGATAGCGACACCAAGTCCAGTATGCTCGCCTCTCGGCTACGGATTTTGTCTACACATTAGACAAGTATAAATATCGTAATTAGCTATAGCCATGCAGGCTAGGACTCCTGGAATTATTCATTTTAGGTCCCGATGACTAACTGTAGTCTTAAACAAAATCAGACAAACAAAACTCTTAAAATCACTTCGAACTTAGTAATCAGGTAAAATGAAATGAATTAATTTTCATGCACTGCCGTCATAAAGAAAAAAGACGTACTGTCACTTTTTTACGAATTGATACGAAATTTTGTAATGTCAGAAGATACGTCTTTTCTCCAATACAGGTTCAGTTTTTTTTTTAGTTTTTTATTTTATTTGATAGGTAGGTAGATAAATAAACAGAGACATAAAATATGAACTACTATTTTTATCTAATTTTGTACCTGCTAAGATTTAGAAATAAAATTTTAAACCGTCTTGGGTACATGCTTAGTCTTTAGCAGTCACTATAAACAGTTCTTAGTTGGGTAATTCTTGGTGCTCTGTTTTTTTCTGGATAAAAAGTATGCCTATGTTTTATTCCAAGATATCCAGCCTGCCTAGCATGACTACTAAAACACGATATGATATGATACAATATAGCGATATATCGGCACCAACTGTAAAAATATGATGAATATAGCCGCCTTTTTGATTTTTTATCGAAACAGCGATCATAATAATGTACCGTAACCGGCACGGCGATTCTACACGGCGGCTTTAACTATCATTTTTACAGTTAGTGTCAATATATCGCTATATCATATCATATCATATCGTGTTTTAGTGCTCATGCTAGGCAGGCAGGTTGTGGTATACTGTGTGCTTAACTGTATCGACGTTCAGCCTTTATAATACGATTGACGACCGTCTGGTGCAGTGGTTCGGGCTCCGGACTACAAAGCCAGCGGTTGCGGGTTCCAATCCCGCAAGGGGCAAATGTTTGTTTGATGAGCACGAGCATTTGTACATTCCAAAGTCTATGTTTATAAAATTATTTTAGTATGTTTATCCATTAACCAGTCGCCATAGTACAAACTTTGCTTAGTTTGGGGCTCGATAATTGGTGTGATTGTAAAAACAATTATATATTATTATTATTTGTCAATAGCGAGAATACGTAAGAAAACAAATAACCAACATACAAAGTTAGCATTTTGTTATTAAAAATCCATAATGTTGTGTTTAATGATAAATGACAATATGTTTTTTCTCGTACACGGAACGAATAAAATGATAAAGCATTATCAATTGGATATTATTTATTAATGTAGGTAAGTAGTACATAAAGTGCAGATAAGTAAGTATCTGTACTTATTTTTTTCTAGATTCTTCAGGAGCAGTCAATAGAAAAATAAGCGCGTCTCTGCAACAAAACATAAATAGATGTTCTTTCTATACTTTTTATTAGGTACTTAATCTTTAACTAAGTTTTGATTAGTCACATGTAAGTATTGATGCGATTTAAGCACGCAATCAAATCTTAAACTGGATCTTCATGGCTTAAATATGAATGACTCGATTCACGAGAATTCCTTAACAATTGAATAAGTCATTAAGCCCAGAAAAGTACACGCACAATGCATTTATCTATGTAGTTAGTATGATTATTTTGAAATTATTTCTGGGTAAGCAAACTACATAGAACGATAAATATTACTTTGGAATTTTCGCGAATCGAGTGAATTTATACGATGAGGACACACGTAGGTAAGGTACTGACTGACGCAGTAGGTAAGTAGTAGGACAGCTCCCTAATCACGCACACGCGCAAATAAAACAGTTGGATGGAATACAAGAAGGACACACATCCACATTTGTTTTGACGAGCAACCGGCCGTCTACAATTTCGAGAACTTTCTACTCGGCACTAGATGGCGCTGTGCGTTGAGTATAAATACTCGCGCTGAGCTCCGGCTGGCATTGAACTTGTAAACAACTCGACGTGCGAACACAAGCGATATAAAATTTTCTACGTTGAATCAACTGCAGTAATTTCAAGAAAATGTCTTTGCTACGTACAGTTTTGGGTTACGATGTACCTCGCCGCCATCAACATCATCACTACTGGCCTGCAAGTCGACTCGTTGATCAAGATTTCGGCTTGGCGTTGACTCCGGAAGATTTGCTGACTGCTGTTGTGGCACCATCCCTCGCGGCTGAATACATTAGGCCGTGGAGACAGCTTGCCGCTCGTGATATCGGTTCCAGCATTAAGGCGGATAAGGATAAGTTCCAGATCAATTTGGACGTGCAACATTTCTCGCCGGAGGAGATAACGGTGAAAACGGCAGATGGGTATATTGTGGTGGAGGGGAAACATGAAGAAAAGAAAGATGAACACGGGTACATTACGAGGTCGTTCACGCGGCGCTACGCGCTGCCTGAGGACACTCAGCCGGACAGTGTAGAGTCACGGCTGTCATCTGACGGCGTCCTCACCATCACAGCACCGCGGAAGGTGCCGGAAGCCTTGAAGGGAGAGCGAGCGGTGCCCATCACACACACCGGACCCGTGAGGAAGGAAATCAAAGACCAGACCGAACTAGCAGAGAAGAAAGAAGAGAAGTGAAGGTTTTAACCTACTTAAATGGTTCATTTTATTATCTCGTCATGCTGTGCATTTTTTAAAGTATTCCAAATCCAAAGTTTAGTACTTATAGATAAAGAATAAAATTCTTTGGCCAGTGAGACTGATTTAAGTTTACTAATTGTAATTTAAGTTTTTTATTATTTATGATTAAACGCTATTAAATTAAAACTTTCGTTTTCCCTCATGCCCTTTACTCGCAAAAAATAAAATGTAGTTAGGTGGTACTGTACTTGTAGTTTAAAACATGTAGGTACTTTTAAGCCTTTTAAATAAAAAAATCTTTTTTTCTTGTTTTATCAACTTTTCTGCTTGGCTTCTAGTTAACTGGCAGAATGTTCAAGTTGGTCATCAATTTCTATCTATATTTTTATGTTGGTAATTTGGTATAAGTAACAAGATATGGCATAAGTTGTTTTCGGTAGACACTACGCAGTTGTTTGATGCGTAGGTAGTTCGCAGCAGAATGTGAGTTAGGGGTTATAATGATTGCATACACACACTCGGGCGAAAGCACACTTTGCTTTCAGAACCAGGCCCAATTCTCGTATAAAATAATAACATTAGTCTCCTAGTTTCGATCCGCTGCTAGTAAAACTACCTACCTATCAAACTGTATTCTCGTAAACTATCAAAACGATCGTTGCGACTGAAAATGGAAGGAACAAAAAAAACTCATTGTGATTACTTCCATTTTCATTTAGTCGCATTACGAACAACCTATAACGAGAACACCATTGTAGATAGTAGTAGTAAGTAATGTTACTGTTAGCGGATCGACACTGGATTCCGAACATTGTTCAATTACGGGAATTGGCCCTCTCAAGAGATAAGCAAGGTGAAAGTGGAAGGAAGGAAGAAAAGTAATCCCTTATATTTTCGAAGGTTACCTACCTAAAAGGCAAAAGGGGGACGTTCAAATATTCCGAAATATTTTCGAAATTGGGAATTCTGATTTTCATAGAAATCGGTTAATTTGAAATTCGTGAAAATAATATTCGGAATTAAGTTTTTCATAAGTAGTGAGTATACATAGGCAAAGGTATTGTTTTCTCACTGGATACAATATATTTTTAGTGCGTTCTATTCTATTATTCCAATTGCAATACAGCGCTTAAAATATCAATCGCTGAACTGGCATGCGACTGAAATTAGGTAAAATGGTGTTTAAGTTTACCTACAGACCGGGATGTCTATAAGTTGTAGTTGAACGCATACATGTATACACCTACCTAAGTAATTGTTAACAAGATAACTTAAATTCCATTTAGAAGGAAAAGCGACCAGCTCTCAGAGCTTCCGACAATATGGCTTTTTTATTTTATTTGTATGATGTCTTGGGTAAATGAATTTGAGTATATTTGAGCCTTCACATTTTCCGAACTCGACTTCCTTTGGCGCCTGCACCTAGATGGAGTTGAGCGGCAAATATGCTTAAAAATCTTTTGCCTGACACACAATTTGAGTTTTTAATAGTGTTTTAATAAAAATAAACGTGACAGTAACAGAACTAACAGAAAATCGTAAAATAAATATAATAAATTAAAACTGCTTCAAATAATTTGTTTTATCAATATATAATATATATATATATATATATGTAATACACTTTAGCTGTAATTAAATATACAAAATTTACATCATTAATTGAGAGTTGGAAAAATAGGTAATGAAAGATGTGTACAGCGGATATTTATGTGTTTGCATTCTTATCATTCGTCTTGATGAGACAGAGCAAATTTTTATAAAAAATAAAACCGACTTCAAAAGCAAAAATAATATTCACAAAACAGTTATTTTTGGAGTCGGTGCAAATAAAAACATTCAATCACTCCACGGCTGGCACTGTCTTAAAAAAAGTAACTATAAATGTTCACGTTTTGTGTATGGCAGCCCCCCTTAAGTATTCATTCACAAGCGAAACATTCTGTAGTGTTGTCTTACTTACAGGCTGCCACGACATGCGTAAATAAAGAAATTCTTACTCGTGTACCTAAACATATTATTATTTTAAGATTACAACAACTAAATATTCTGTAATATTTCAAACGTCTACCTGTTGCCGTTAATAAATCAAACAAAAAAACGCCAAAAAAATCATGTTTGTTGTATGGGAGCCTCACTTATAAGTCAAAAATCATTTATTCAATTCTGATAATCTCTGTTTAGGACAGAAAAAACACTTACACACTTATGAATCAGTAAGTAATCTATGTTATGAACGTCAATAGTAACATATATATATGTTAGTGGCCCATATGGGGCCAGAACATGTCTCCTTATTTTTTGGCCCTACTAGCGCTTCGAGACAAGAGACAGACAATCTGGCAAGTGCTGAGAAGAAACGCCGGAACAAACTCATTTAAATGTTTATTATATTCTCTTTTTAGTTAAAGCGGCAACAGAAATACATCTTCTGTGAAAATTTAAACTGTCTAGCTGTCATGGTTTATATGCATAAACAGAGAGAGATAATAAAAGACAGACAGACAAACGATAAGATAATAAGACACGGACAGTAGAGTATCAGTAATAAGGTCCCGTTTTTACCCTTTGAGTACAGAACCCTAAAAACTATTAGCACAACAATAAAGAACCTGGAAAAATAGGATAGATACTCAAAGCTGGTAAACTTATTATTTATTGTATTTATTACACTCAAATGACGTCGGCGATTATAATGCAGAGCTAGGCAGATTTTTTGTTCGAGCCTTTTCTTTAAAACTTTGCCATAACATAGACGGAAAATACACGTCAGTGTCAAGGATTAGTCATGCACGGTCATTGAGATGTCGGAGTGTTTTCAAAGATATTGTAATTGTTTACAGTGTAAAATAAAACATACGATGCCGTAAATATGTTGTAAATATCTAAAGAATGTTTTTGTGTCCTCTGTTACGGGTTTTCAGGCCTAATGTTACCTCCTGGAGTCAGGTGCGGGGTGTCAGACCTTCGATTAGGATAGGAAGAGAGCGGTTTGAGCTGACTCTGAACGTAAAAAATTTCAAAAGAGAAGAACTGAGGGTCAAAGCTCGGCCAGAGTATGTTATTATAGAAGGGAAGCAGGAAAAAAAGTCCAAAAAAGGATACGTTATAAGGTACATGTGTTGACAGATCCGTTTTTCCGAATATTGGGGTAACTAACTTGTTTATTTTTAAATTAGGTAGTTACTTTTGTTACTTAGATAAAAAGAGAGATACGTTTGGGTACGGAACCCTAAAAACGATCTGTAAATTTTCTGGTCTGGATGTACTGGGTGCCGCCCCTGTTAAAATTCATTGTCTGCCAGTTCGTAACACAAGAATGTTTATACCTTTTTTAAGACCCAGAACATTGAAAAGAACTTTTCTGCGTAATAACATGGACAAAGGAAAATAATTTATTTTACCTTTGTCTATGGTAAGTATGGTGTCTGGTGTCTTCAGAAGTTGTTTTAAGAATGATGCGACGATTTGAAGTTGTTTTCAAAAACCAAAACTCTTTTCTTTCCAGACAATTCGTCAGAAAATTCAAATTACCCTACGGTTGCACCCCAGAGACGATGCAGATACACCTATCCTTAGATGGTATTCTAACTGTCACTGCCCCCAGACAGACTTGCGACAAGAATCTACCCTGTGAAACTGTCATCCCCATATCCGTAGCAGAACCGAAGCTCAAAACGAAACGCTTAGAGGCTGTGCAGTACGTGGTTGAGAAATCGAAGGAAGAAGATCCAAAGGATGGAAAAAAACCTTAAAACTTTTTGATAGCTGTTAATCAATAAATGTTGTACTTATTGTAACGACATTGCCATTATTTGGTACCTATGAAATTAACGAGACAACCTCCGTAGCCGAGAGGCGAGCATACCGGACCTGGTGTCGCTATCTCTGAGGTCCCGGGTTCGATTCCCGGTCGGTCAATGTAGAAAAATAACTTTTCTGTATTGTCTCGGGTCCGGGTTTTGTGGTACAGTACAGTTTCTTATTTATTTATTGTAATACCCTCATACGACCAACTTACGTCGTTGGACAGTAAAGACCGGTCGTGAGTTCGAATCCCACAAAAAGCACCAGCTTTTGTACCGCGATAGATATCAAATAAAGTAGTAGCTTTTGCCCGCAACTTCGTCTGCGTTATCTGCGTTGCTTCAGATTTAATCCAAAAAGGAATGTCATAGTATCCTCACGGGAAAATATAAAAACAGGATTAATTATCAGACCCCGGACACTACCATCCAAGATGCTCTGCACTATGCGACTGACCGAAGCAGATGCGGCGCAATCGATCGAGGCAATTACGACACGGCCCCTGCCCTGAAGAAATCGATACGTCAGCAGTTCGTTCACACTTTATTCTGTGCTGTCACAGTTTGCTACAATGATGTTATCAATCTTATCTGCATTAATAGATAATGCACTAGGCTGGACAAGAAACCATTACGAAATATCAGACAACGATTGGGAACGAATAGGCGGGGCACACAGGATAGAACTGACGGCCGATAGCGCAGAAAGGTTCTGGAGTGGAGGCCACCCACCAGCAAGCGCAGCATAAAACGTTCACTGGCAAGGTAGACAGACAACCTGGTAAGGGTTGCAGGGAAGCTGCTGGATGCAGGCCGCTTCTAACCGGAATGACTTCCAGATGGAAGTCATTGGGGGAGGCCTATGTTCAGCAGTGGACGTCCTATGGTAAATAATGATGATGATAAGACTTTTTTTTTGCTAAAAGACGTCTCCAAGCATCCAGACGCGAGTCAAATTTAGAAAAGTTTGTTTCCTAAACAGACGAGACCGCGATTCAATCCAGGACCTTGCTCTTGTGTTCAACCGCCATTACGCCAACCGGGTCTTCAAAAGGTACGCGTAGTTTTACTTGATCAGTGGGTACGTTATTCATCATTAATCAGACTTTGGAAGTCCACACAGTGGACATAGATTTCCACTATAGAACGCCACAGCGAGCGGCTATGTCTACGGCCAGTAGGTTCCTGCAATCTTGAAAAGGTCTTTAGTCCGTCGGGTGGGAGGCCTGCCTACGCTGCGTCTTTCAGTTCGTACGTAAGTAGGTACGTCATACTTACCAAGCATTACGTTTGTAAATAACATATTATCCAGGAATATTCCTACATCAATACCGTGGGAGACGATAAGAATAGACTGTAAATAAATATTACGTAAAAAGCTGAAGTGTAATGCTATTTTGGCGAATACATGATGTTGTGACTCAATGACTCACAATAACGTTCCTGAAATTTCCAGAATAAATAAGAATAAGACAAGTTTGTTCGTATTTTCGGTCTATTTAAAATGTATGTATTTACTTACATTATATTTCAATACACTTACAAAATGTATCTTAAAAGAAGGAGTTATTTTTTATTTAATAAAAATTCATTGCACAAGTCAAGTGATTACAATTGGCGGACTTAATGCTATACAGCATTATCTATCTGTCAACATGAGTGTTTGATCTGACTAGCTTAAATAATAAATTACATTACATTAATTTTACTAATTAATGCTTTTATGGATGAGGTCTTGCTGCTATCTGCAGCACTAAACTTCAAGACTGATGATGATGATGATGATGATTTAATTTATTATTGTACATAGACAACAGCTCGTCAACCTACTACAAAGCGTCAAAGTTTCTCAATTGATATTGATCTCTACGTGTAGGACATAAAGTTAAAAATCGGTTCGATGACCTTTAACTTTTTTGGTAGGTTGACCTGCCGTTGTCTCTACTTAAATGGTTTTAGAACAGTTTTGTGCTAGCCATGTACCTACAGAGGCAACATGGCCTCAACATACACAAGCTAATTACATTCCATACTAGCTGACCCAGCGAACTTCATTCAGCCAATTCGTTTGACAGGTACAAACAGTTTGTATAGGAATATAAACTGTAATATTTAAAAAAAAACAACTTACCTTTTATACCTTCCCTGAACTTCCACAGATATTTCAAGATCAAAATTAGCTGAATCGGTCCAGCCATTCTCGAGTTTTAGCGAGGCAAACGAACAGCAATTAATTTTTATATATATAGATTGTTGACTATACACACAAAGTGTTAATAAAATAACGCAAAATCTTTTAAGGGGTAATTCTACTGCTCAAATACAGCGACTTTTTCTATGAAGTCAACATCAAAATCGCATAAAAATCACTTTCCCATCCAAAATCGCGACCAGATAACATCAATTTGTATGTGTGGAAAGGTCTTTTTTTTTTGCGAATTCGATGTTGGTACTTTAGCAAAAGTTGTTGTATTTGAACACCAGAATGCGTTATTTCATTGACACCTTGTATCAATTAATAGATTCATCAATTTAATTAGACAAGTGACTTCCCTAAATCAACGTAGGCAGTTCTTTTTAATTTAAAAATAAGCAGAAGTTTTCTATCTCCAACTTTCAGACTTCTATTCCATGTCCCATTAAAGTGGGACACTCGTCAATACCATTGATAATAATAAATAAAGGTAAATAACACAACATTTTACGTATGGTACAGTTACCATACATCGACCTTTGTATTTGCACAAACACACACACTACCGTAATAAAATCATGAAGTTATAAAATGTGCCTGTTAATATTAGTCATAACATACATTAAAACGTTGACACAGATGATAAAAATTATTGTCGTAAGAATATTTGTCCGCATTCAAAATCTAACAAAACCACAATCCAACAAGGTGACTGTTTATTTATTTTATCACCACATCGTACAACGTTTATCGTACTAGGTATTCTTATTTATAAACTTACGACTACATTGTTGTGATTTTATAAAACCTTTCAAAGCGCATTGCGCATGGCCAACGAACTCCCGAGAAAGTTCTCACCCGATCTAAATACGACGCCTGTGCCAAATAAACTGCGCGCACGCATATAAGCGAGCAACTCGCTCGGATACCGCCAGTCTAAAACTAACTCTGAGCTCGATAAATCTGCGAAATGTCTCTCATCCCTCGCTTCTTCGATTACGCCGCGCCACAATGGCCGCAACGACTTCTCGACCAGAATTTCGGCCTCACCCTATCCCCAGAAGACGTGATGGCGGCAGTCACCAGCCCTGTCTTCCCTCGCCTCAGACCCTGGTGGCCACAAGACGTGGGTTCTTCAATCAAAGCTGATAAAGACAAGTGGCAAATCAATGTAGACGTCCAACATTTTGCTCCTGATGAAATCACTGTGAAGACAGTCGACGGGTTCATCTTAGTTGAGGGGAAACACGAAGAAAAGAAAGACGAGCATGGTTTCATATCTAGACAGTTTACGAGAAAGTTCAAGTTGCCAGAAGACAGCAATCCAGATGCCGTGGAATCCAGATTGTCGTCTGATGGTGTTCTCACCGTCGTTGCACCAAGAAAAGCGGACTTCGTAAAGGGGGAACGATCCGTTCCCATCACACAAACGGGACCAATTAGGAAAATAGTGGATGAAACCAAACCAGAAGAGAAGTGATATTGAGGATACTGAGTTTTTAAAACAGGTTGTAATTTTAAATTTGGATGTTACCAACATTTTTTATTGAAGCCGGATTGTCCTTGAATGCTAGCTAACACTTTAAGACACAACGAATCTTTTGATAATAATGATTTATGATTTAAGACTGTCTATTTAAGTATTTAAATAAAACTACATAATTAAGTACAATTCCATGTATTGTTTTGTTTTATTTTGCTTGTATTATATTAAAAACAACTATTTCCATCTGCCTATTTTGAATGTTTACTGGTCTACCAACAGAACGTTTGGACTCTGGTTGACTGGTAGTCTCGGCATTAAGTCTGCTATTTATACAATTATTTGCAAATGTGCAATAAAGTATAAAGAAATATAATAAGAAACAGTGCACAAAATCGTGCACAGTGGGGAGAGAGGACAAGGAAGGCCGACGCCAAGTAAATGAGACATACGGTACTCAAGAGATATTACATTATTAAAATAAGAATTAAGGACAAGAAATTAGGAAAAGGAACTACCACACGTCTACTGACCTAAATAGTTGTTCTAAAAGTTTTAATACAGTTATTATCCAACTTAAAATAACTTCGAAACTTTTATCGAAACGATATATGTTTGTCTTAAAATTTTATAAACTGTCTTAATAAATAATAAAATAGCCTCTAACAAAGTATTAAGAATTGTAGTGTTAAGAAAATATTACTTGTTATCATAACTATTTTCAATTTCTTGCAATGTTTTGCCATCAGTTTCCGGTAACAAGAAATACAGAAATAATACGCCAAAGAAAGTTACAACCGCAAACACCGAATACGTTGCTATTATTCCATAGTTAATCATTATACCTGGAGTTATATTTACAGATAAGAATAAAAGGAAGAACGAAGAAGAAGCAGCGATCCCTGAACCTAATCCACGTAAATTGCTTGGGAAAATTTCTCCAACAAAAGTCCAACTTAAACTTACAATAATACTACCCACCGCTATGTAAAACATCAATACTGTTATAGCTAGCCAAGCCAACCCACTGGGCTTAACCGCTATGTATGCAATTAATGCTATCACTAATATCACAAGAGAGGCACAAGTGATCACATAAGTCCTTCTGCGAGGGATATACTTTGAAAAGGTGAACAACACAGCAACACCAATGACTCTTACAGAATCCGTTACAAGCATCAAGATAAAAGGATCTTGTTCACCTGAAAATGTCGTCTTCAACAAATCCTGAGCGTAGAAGCTCATGGTATTTACACCATTGAATTGCACAGTTACAAACAAAAGAAAAGCCGTTAGCAATGGTTTCATAAATGTTTTGCTGAAAATAGCTTTTAAACCCTCTATAAATGTTAAGTTTGGTGGTTTATGCTTCTGTTTATCCAGAATTTCTGCGAGTTCTCTTTGAGAAACTTCATCTTTACCTCTGAACCACATAAATGCTTCGGTACCTTTGTCAAATTTTCCCTTGTATATAAGCCACATCGGGCTTTCTTTTACATACACTTGTAGACAAATACCTAAGACAGTAGGTAAACATATAATGAAACAGGAAAGCCTCCAACTGAGGTAGCCGCCGAGGATGTGACTGAATAAGATGCCACCGGTGGCAGAAAGAGATAGGGAGAAGATGAAAAGAGGTCTGTTGGTAGGATTTGCGATTTCTCCAAGGTATACAGCACCTAAAGATCGGAATACGCCAGTGGACAACCCCGTGAGAACTCTTCCAATGAGAATAATTGTGACGTTGTTGGCGAAAGCTAGGACGATCCATCCGATTACGAAGGGTGTCGCTACGATGATGTGTGTGAATCTTCTTCCATATTTGTCCGTGAGGAAGCCAGCGCCAATGCAACCAAATGCCATTGCAAGGCAAGCACTCGAAGCTGGAAAATAGAACATAAGATTTTGATTGTAGTTTTTATTAATAACAAAACGAACAAACACAATGGATTTTATCATTTAAAAAAATTGACTCTTTAAATTATTTTATGTGTATTTTCTAACTAGTTCTTTTTCTAGTAGATAAAATAACATTGCATACCAATCCAGGAGTCATTACTATCGTTGTAAGGGAAGTTAACGTCATCCTTGATCTGAGGCAGGAGGACAGCGCTGAATCCAAACGTACATCCAGATGCAAGGCAGAAGAGGTTACAGGATAACGCTACTAGCACCTTCAAGTAGAAAGGAATTGCTAAGTATCATTGCTGTAATATTAGGCCATCGATTTATTGGGTGCCGAGTACAATAACACAAAACAGGGTTACATTTCAAGGTAGTGCCAAATTTTTAAAATAAGGTCTAGAGAACAATATAAAAATACTAATTTATCGTAATTAATTTCGTATTTCTGGAGTAAAATATAATTTAAAATTTCCGAAAAAAAAAGAAAACGCGAGATGCGCCCTCATTCATCAGAAATCACAGGCGTACGCCGACGTCGCTTCAACAAGAACCTCATGCAGTGCAAATACGGTGCAATTTAATCGAGTAATCATAAATTTTCTAAAGTACTCTATTTTTTAAATGCAGAATGGAAGAATTAAAAATGAAAAAAAACATTGTTGGTTTTTCACGTAGATCGATCGACTACCGTGAAATGTAACCGTAGTTATAATTAACCACATCAAGTTTAAAGCCAACGTAGGCAACGGAAACAATTTGTGTAGTTTTGCTAATAGATACAGTTATATTAACATTTAACTCAACCTAAACAACCTATTGTAGTTCCTAAACTATTGATCGTAGAGTAAAAAATAAATCATCAGTAATTTTATGTAGAAACTTTCGTCTGAAGTAACCATAATGCTATTCGTACAGATATTTGACAAATTACTAAATACATGAAAAAGGGACCTTTAATTATCCCCTCCCCTTCACCCTCAGCACAACCCCTACCCTTGATGACGTTTAGTATGTTTATCAGAACACCTCAAAGTGACCACCTTTAGACTTACAAAACTAACTACACGATTTTTCCCCTGATTGCCAATATTCGGTTTTATTTGCTGTGGCTAGTTTGTTTGATAAGGATGACGATAAGTTGTTGATTAAAATTATAGTAAATCAAAAAGAACAGCTGAAGAACCTTTAATATACTACTTACTTGCTTTAGTAAATTGGACGATTTAACTTTAAGCACGACGTTGGTGACCATTTTAACTAAAAACACTTCACTTTCTAATCACTTCACTTTTCGGAACTTAACATTTCGGATTCAAAACAAAATTTATTTAATTAAAACGTCTATTATGCGTCCTAAAACATTCATTGATCTAGTCTGTCCCAGCTGCATCTAAAGTTTGAAACAACTATTTCTTAATAATGTTTATCAAAAACACTTGATAATATAGTAATTAAGATCAAGCCAAATAACGACGTTCGCCGGATGAAACAAAATGCAGAGTATTTTAAACCAAACATGATAAGATGCAAATAAACATGGGTAGTTATAAAAAAATCCGGTCAAGGTTGTCCTTAATCATAAAGTATACTTTAAGATACTTTTTGGACACAATTTTTTACGCCTCCTTTTTACTCAAATTATGTGTATATATTTAAAAAAACTTAGAACTTAGTTTGAACTACAATTGCATCAAAAAAATTTTTATTTTAAAATACGTACGTCTAGTTAGTAGATAGGTGCAGGTTGATGTCAGGCGGGAACAAGACAAATACAGTAAGTAGTTACAACAGTATATTTAATAATTTTCCATTTTAGATCTTATCAGTATGACTTAAGAATCTAAAGTGACTGCATTTAACACCTCAATACAGCTACGAAACGAACAAATTAACGAGATATTAATCGTTTTTGCTGACAATGTCATTAGGGTTAATGATAGTGTTTCTCAATAAATAAAATATACATTTTGTAGCAGTTAATTTTACGAATCAAATATGATTTATTATTACATACCCATAACTCAAACTTATTGAAATACTAAACACTAAACCTATTTCCTATCATAATTATTTTCAATTTCTTGCAACGTTTTCCCATCAGAGTGCGGTAATAAAAAATACAAAAATAATACTCCAAAAAACGTTACAACAGCAAAAGTTGAGTATACAATTATTATTCCATATTTGATCATTATACCTGGAGTTATATTAACAGATACAAATAATAGGAAGAACGAAAAGGAAGCACCGATTCCTGATCCTAGCCCACGAAGGTTGCTTGGAAATATTTCTCCAATGAAAGCCCAGCTTAAACTTACCATAATGCTACCTAACGCTACGTAAAACACTAAAACAGTAATAGCCAGCCAAACTAATCCACTAGGTTTAAATAATATGTATGCAATTAATGCTATTAATGATATGACGAGAATAGCACAAATAATCACGTAAGATTTCCTCCGCGGTATGTACTTTGAGAAAGTGAATAGCAAAATAACACCGAAAACCCTCGCAGAATCCGTTACATACATCAACACGAAGGGATCCTGCTCATCAGAGAATGTTGACTTTAATAAGTCTTGAGCATAAAAACTCATAGTATTAACACCGCTAAATTGCACAGTTGTAAACATAAGAAAAGCCGTTAGCAACGGTATTAGAAACGCTTTGCTAAACATGGTTTTTAAACCTTCTTTGAATGTTAACTCTGGAGGTCGATCCTTCTGTTTTTCTAATACTTCAGCAATTTCTCTATCGGTAACTTCATCGTTACCTCGAAACCATATAAATCCTTCAGTGCCTTCGTCGATTTTACCTTTGTATATCAGCCACAATGGACTTTCTTTTAAAAACAATTGTAGAACGAAACCTAGGGCGATAGGCAGGCAAATTATGAAACAGCTAAGCCTCCAATTTAGGTATCCTCCTAGGAGGTGACTGAATAAGATTCCACCAGTGCCGGAAAGGGATAAAGAGAAGATAAAAAGAGGTCTGTTAGTAGGATTGCTGATTTCTCCAAGGTAGACAGCACCTAAGGACCTGTATACGCTACTGCATATGCCTGTGAGGACTCTGCCAATGAGGATGACAGTAACATTGTTTGCCAAAGCCAAGATGATCCATCCAACTATTAAGGGAAATGCTATGGTGAGTTGCGTGAATCTTCTGCCGTATTTGTCGGAGAGGTAACCCCCGCCGATACAGCCAAATCCCATTGCAAGACAAGCACTCGATGCTGAAATAAACGAGGTACACCTTTAGTTTTATTTAGATGTTTAACAAAAGCTAATAGGGGGTGAGATATGAACCCGTATTGTTCCTTCAGGTTGTGGAATCAGACAATACTATTCACGAGACCTTCATAGCAGCCAAATCGTGTAACAATTTTGGATGCTCCATATTTATTTATCGTGGTTCTGCTACAGAATAGATATACTGTGCCTGTTTCTGCTTACATGCAGCTGCGTCCTTTTGAGGACAAAATATCTTGCAACTGAGGCACTAACATAAAGATTAACCATTATATTAGGAACTAAAAACTCACGCAAAATGACTATTGGTTCTAGTGCTTAAATTAAAATTGAGGTTGTGTTGGAACATTGAAATTTTTATGAGATATTGATTTTTCAAGTTGTTGTATGCACCTTAGGTTTATCATAATACATACCAACCCAAGAGTCATAGCTATCGCTGTAGGGAAATTTCTCATCCTTTTTGATATTGGGAATAAGGACAGCGCTGAACCCAAAGGTGGATCCAACCGCTAAGCAGAACAGGTTGCAGGAGATTGCAACAAGCACCTGGAAGTTTAGAGAATACCTTGTTATCAAATCCGCGAACTCTGGCCACGCTGAGAGCAAAGCAAAAGGATTAAGATGTCGCCTATACAGGGTTACATTGCAAAGGGGTGCCAAATCTTTAGGAGTGGCCCAGAATCAGTAACTTAATCGAACTATGCAAAAAACAAAAAAAATTTTTTTACATTTAATTATTCCTATCCGCTGTTGAAAATCGTACGCGTGGATAATTTTACTCATTCATGACAAAATTGCACCGTATGTGCACTGTGTGAGTGTGTGTGAGGTCTTTGTAGGCTCGCCGGACCTACGCTTCTGATGAATGACCGCGCGGCTTTCGTAGTCTCGCTATCAGCTTTATTTTCGAATATTTTAAAGTATTTTTTTTAGTAAAATACGATTATTAAATATAATAGCTATTAAAGACGTTTCTTTAAATTGTTCCCTAGATCTTATTTTTTAAAGACACCCATTTGCAATGTAACCCTGTATACTGAATAAATGAGTAAGTTGGCACCGTTGGCCTTGGCGTAGTTTAGCTTTGTAGTTCGCGATGTAAGTAAACCCTATCCTAGTATGGAAAAAGTCGCGGTACTTAGAGACATTAACATCAGCGAAGCGGAACGAACTTATCTAAAATTGCTTTAACTTGCCTTTTGCCATTTGTGTAATGAGCACGAACATTCATACAATTTATTATAGACTAATACAATGAGAAAAATATATAGACACCATAATACAAGCTCTGTCACAGAATCTATCTCTGTTTAGTTTGGTAATAGATACATTTGTGTGATTGTTGTAAGATTTCCTTATTAATATTTTTTAAATGATTTATGACGACCGTAACGTCTGGTGTAGTGGTTCACGCTCCGGACTACAAAGCCAGCGGTTGGGGGTTCGAATCCCGCAAGGGGCAAATGTTTGTGTGATGAACACAAGCATTTGTACCTAAGTCATGGATGTTTATAAAAGTATTTAAGTATGTTTATCCGTTATCTAGTCGCCATAGTACAAGCTTTGCTTAGTTTTTGGCTATCTAATTGGTGTAGTTGTGGAAACAATTTATTTATTATTATTTAAAAGGTGAAATTCTCAGGTATAAGGTAAAATATATCAAATTTAACATTTTACCATCATCTTTTCTGAACATTATGTACCAACTAACAAAATAGACGTAAAAATCATCGGGAAGCTTTATACGAAACAAGTTTCCCTTTATAGGTATTTAGTGAGTATGAAGAAAAAAAACCGCTAATTGAGTGAATATGATGATGATCCATAGACTAGGTTTACATCTTTAGCAGGGCCGTCTTAACATATTATACCCTGGCCCTGGGGCACACAAGAATTTGGGGGCCTTATTGCAAAGTAAAAATGAAATACTGTTGGTATGAATTCATGACTTCCAAAAAACAATTTCAAATCTCCGTTAGAAGTATAGTTTTAAATTTCTTCTTTTTTCTAGGCTTTGACCCTTTTTTCTACCGACTTCAAAAAAGGAAGAGGTTCTCAATTCGACTGTATGTTTTTTTTTTTTTTTTTGTATGTTTTTACGCGATTACTCCGCCAATTATGAATCGATTTTAATGATTCTTTTTTTGTTTGGTAGATCATTCTTCAGAGGTGGTCCCATATAAATTTTATCGAAATTGATTTAGAACTTTTTGAGAAAATCAACAAATATATACCCAGATAATATTTTGGTTGTGGTTCTTGTTACCTATCTTCGACAAATATGAGCCGATTTTGATGATTTTTGTTTTATTGAATAGCTTATACTTCAAAGATAATATGATAAAAGTTTGCAAAATAAAAATCACCCCTAAGGGTAGGAAAATAGGGGATGAAATCGGTGTTCAGCAGTTAGATGAGGATTTATCACTAAAAATTTATGAAATAAGTAAATTTTATTAAAAAAAATAAAACCGACTTCAAAACACTAAAATGCTAAAAATAATCCTAACACTTAAGTACCTAATCAGTTACTTTTGGAGTCGGTGCAAACAAAAACATTGAATCTCTCATCGGCTGGCACCGACTCCAAAAGTAACTGATTAGGTACTTAAATGTTAGGATTATTTTTAGCATTTTATTTCTTATCAGTTAACAGTGTTTCTTAGTTTACATGTTTTAAAGCTTGGGCCCCTGTGAGGCTGGGGGGCTTAACATCTACGTAAATAGTTTGTCCAACCTAAACATAAATAATGAACACCTATGTAAATAGTTCGTCCATGACGGTGTTTTTTTTGTGATTTAATTTTCAATTTTAAAATTTATGGATTTTTTCTTTACTTGTGCTCCAGGTAAGACACTGCTTCTTGCCAATTTTCATGATAATAAGTCAAAGGGAAGTACCTTGTAGGGTTTGATTCCCGAGTGTTAAAAAATTGCATAATAAACGGCCGTGCCTTTTGAATTCATTGACTCGGAAGTTTAATTTTTTCACAGCTTCGAAGAATTACACTTTGCAGACTTGAGTAATCGATACTTTGAACAATATCTAAATGGGTAACTGGGCTAGTTTCCTGGATCAAAAAATGATTATTCTATTTAGTCCGTCAGTTAGATTATCAAAAAATATTGTATCCATATTTTGTCTTTTGTCAATCAAACAAAAAATGGCGAAGATAAAGCGCATCACAGTGAGCACTTGACGTCACGTCTTGCTAATAAGTGTCGCAAGGCGTGACGATACACGGAACTTTGACGGGCTATATTTTCATCATTTTTTGTTTGATTCAGAAAAGAAAAAATACGTGTCCAATATTTTCTGTTAATGCAACTGACGGACTAATTAGATTTTGTAGGAAACTAGCCTATTATATTAATAATATTGAGATATTAAAGCCTAAAACAGTTAAGGTTTATATTGTTGCGGTTTTTTTCAACTATTTACTAACCTGTTTTAGTAAATTAGACGAGGGAACTCTTGACACGACTTTAAAAACCATTATCGTTACAGATTTCACAATAACATATTATTATTAGTCACGTTTTCAGAAATGAAACACACGTGCGTTTCAAAATATGTACATTCACAAGTGGCATATTCTATAGCAGCCTTCTATGTGGTCGAAATGTGTTATACATACATATAGATGTGTACCTAATTGTTAACAAAATGTTCTCTACACTCCGTAGACGTTGAAAAATATCTGTAAATCAAGTCTTTGAAAAATATTGTTGACTGGTTCAAATTACGTTGACTGCGTTGGGTTCCTAGCCTACTTAAATAATTATTATTGAGTCTTTAGTTTTAGAGCGAAAGACTATAGGCGTGCATCCAAAGTAATGCTGTGAAAAATGCCAGCCGTCATAGCCCATGAAAGCACAACATTCAAAACATAAAGATTTTTAATATTGATAGATATGGTCACTAATGTTGTTAATTTAGCATATTTTTTACATAATAACTTAAGACAGAAGGCCCCTTAAGTAGAAACTAAATAAATTTACTGACTTGGTGTGCCATGGATCTCACAACTTTTACGGTAGAATAACTGAGTTGCGAGACTTGTTTTTTTTTACAAGTTATGTTTTTGATGGCATCTCATTTCTTTTTGTAAATAGTCCTACATTTTTTTCTTTCCGGTACGTTCTACTTCTTGAATACCAATATCTGCACCTAATTTTCCATTAAATTATAAGTACATATACAGGTACACGATACATTCACTGCAAATGTTTCCTACATATACCAACTGCATAAATAACTTTGTATATCATATAAATATATAGGATTACAAAGTTTATATGCAGTTGGTGTACATCTAGAAAACTGTACCAAAATTGCAAAATATTTTAGTTTTTTCTTTATTTATTCACTAAACACTAATTGCATTCTAAATTTGAAGCTTCTATTTCTGCTAGAAGTGCCTTAGAGTTTTGACGGTCAGTCAGTCAGTAAGTGACAAAATTAAGAAACTTTGACAAGTTATAATTCTTAAATTACTAGTTCAAATTTAATGAAATTTGAAATATAACGTGTTTATAGTTTATACAATGCCTGCTTGGTTACTGAAAATGCAGGCTTCTAGTTTTATCCACAACGGGGTCGAAAATAGCCGGACTGCTTCGAGAAAAGGAAAGTGCCATAGCGGCACTTGATTTTCGCAGGAAATTTTTAATAAAAACAACTGGTTTTGACTTAAATGTTGCTTTAATTTATCTTTATAAAAATGATTATTACATAGAACTTGAGTTTTAGAAAAAATACAAAAATAAATACAAATAGTCACTCGCTGATCGGTTAACAATATTTATCGCGTCATGTAAGTCGTCGCAGATTGGCCACTGACCTCGTGAATTCAAGCGTGTGGTTGAAGACGGCTTCCTCTTTAGACATCTACATTGTACAATATTATTATGAGAGCTAATTGTATGGGTTATCTGTCAAAACAAGTGCCAGATAGGTTATTCGGAACTTGTCAGCAAGTGGTGAAAGTGGCCCTTAGTGACGTCCGATTCTAAATTATGAAAAGTAATCTCGCTCGGCCTCGTCCTAATCCCAGCTTTGAAGATTTAATACAAGGCTTTACTACAAAATAATAGTAACCTCTCTTTTCAAGTTTTCGTAGTCAAAACAGAACCTTTGTAGTATACATTGCATAGTATACATTGGGCTAGTTTCCTAAAAAATCTAATTAATCCGTTAATTAGATTTTTTTAGGAAACCAACCTATTGTGGTTATGCATTGATGAGTAAACGAATAAAGTTCTCAATGGCTTGAAATCTTAAAATTATTATATTTAAAACAAATCTTTGTAAACGGCATATTGATCCAAAAATTATAATATAACGGATTTAATTGACTTTAGGTTTTGATATGACTATGTTTACACGTGACTATATTTATTTTTAGTTTTCTATCTAATTACTTGTATGACATTCAATCTACAAAGTAAGTGTTAAAAAGTTTTTAAAATGATTTGGTAGTTCTTCAAATTAAATCAAGAAATATTTGTATCGTTAGCATTTGGAAAGACATGTGCACAATACTATTGTAAAAAATATGGGTGCCCTTCAGCACGCCTAAAATTTTTAATTCTAATTTAACATGGCCGAACCGTATTGGCCTAAACTTGAAACATAAAATTATTGTTGAGCCTAACAGTTGTTTTGCCACTGTTATCTATTTATTTATTTATTTATACTTTATTGCACATTTAAAAATAATTGTACAAATGGCGGACTTAATGCCAAGAAGCATTCTCTATACTGTTATAGTTTGGTCTAAGAATTGTAAGCCCTAATTTTAGTGCATCTAATTTTAAATGCACTAAACTATATTGGCATAACTTTCTTTGGGCATATCGACGATTTCACTTCAATAATGAAAGTTCTAATTTTAGAATTTCTAATATGAAATAATTAATGTAAAAAATGTTTTGGCCTAACAAACGAATTGCCATAAAACCGACACCAAGCAAAACCGACTCCACGCAGTCTTGTTTGCCCTACCCCTAGAGTGTAATTTAGAAGCGCGCAGTCTCGGAGAGGCGAGGCGGCCCGCGGGCTGAGGAGCAGGGGGCTTTAACGCAGGGGGCTTTTTGTGGGCGAAAGCCATAACTATTTTCAATTTCTTGTAATGTTTTCCCATCAGATTGCGGTAGGAAAAAATACAGAAATAATACGCTAAAGAAAGTTACAACCGCAAAAGTAGAATAAACAGCTATTATTCCATAATTGACCATCAAACCTGGAGTTATGTTAACAGATACAAACAAAAGAAAGAACGAAAAGGATGCACCGATCCCTGATCCTAGCCCTCGAAGATTGCTTGGGAAGATTTCTCCAATGAAAGACCAGCTTAAACTAACTAGAATACAACCTAACGCTACGTAAAACAGCAAAATTGTAATGGCCAGCCAAGCTAATCTACTAGGCTTAAATACAATAAATGTAATTAATGCTATTAATAATATGACGAGTAAAGCACAAATAATCACGTAAGATTTCCTCCGCGGGATATACTTTGAGAAAGAGAAAAGCAAAACAATACCTGAAATCCTCGCAGAATCTAGTGCAAACATCAACACGAAGGGATCCTGTTCACCAGAGAATGTTAACTTCAATATGTCTTGAGCATAGAAGCTCATAGTATTAACACTGCTGAATTGCACAGTTGTAAACAAAAGAAATGCCGTTAGCAACGGTATCAGAAACGTTTTTCTAAACATGATTAATAAACTTTCTTTGAATTTTAACTCTGGAGATCGTTCCTTCTGTTTCTCAATAACTTCATCGATTTCTTTTTGCGAAACTTCATCGTTACCTCGAAACCATATAAATACTTCAGTGCCTACGTCGATTCTACCTTTGTATAACAGCCACAGCGGGCTTTCTTTTAGAAATAATTGTAGAACAAAACCTAAAGCGACAGGTAGACAAATTAAAAAACAGCTAAGCCTCCAATTTAGGTATCCACCAAGGATGTGACTGAACAAGATCCCACCGTTCATTGAAAGGGATAGAGAGAAGATGAAAAGAGGTCTGTTTGTTGGATTACTGATTTCTCCGAGGTAGACAGCACCTAAAGACCTGTATACACCACTGCACATGCCTGTAAGGACTCTTCCAATAATGAGGACAGTGACGTTGTTTGCAAAAGCCATGATGACCCATGCAACTATTAAGGGTATTGCCACGGTGAGTTGCACGAATTTTCTGCCGTATTTGTCGGAGAGAAGACCCGCACAGATACTGCCAAATCCCATCGCAAGACAAGCACTCGAAGCTGGAAAAAGAGAGACACATATTTACGTTTTAGAATATACAGGGTGTCCCAGAGCGTAGCGTGTCATTCCTATTCTGTTGGGTGTCCCGTAATGCAAACATAAGTTGTATTGTATGCAGCTAAATTAAGTAAGTGTGCATGCTTGTATGTTTGTGTGTGTGTGTGTGTATGTGTGTCTGGGGGGAGGGATGCGTAAGTGTGTCTGTGATAGAAAATAAATTACTTTCGATCGAAGTAAGCAAAGTGATTATTTTGAGGCACTCTGACTAGGCTGATCTGATCCTAGTGCTCCAAACATGGAGCTTAAACTTAGGTACCCTATAAGTCGAATAGGTGCACTATTTTAGTATGGGCGAGGGTTGACAGGTCATTTCATACTAAATGTAAGTGAATAATCACTAACGTGTTTCGAAGAAAGATCATCTGTATATGTGCTCGATGTAAGTATAACTGGGGTTGTGTGAAAACATTGAATTATTTTGAGATATCGATATTGTTTTCACATAAGTAGTTGTTGAATGTACCATACATTTTATCATAATACATACCAACCCATGAGTCATAGCTATCTTTGTAAGGAAAGTTCTTATCCTTTTTGATTTCAGGAATAAGAACAGCGCTGAATCCTACGGTGCATCCAACTGCTAAGCAGAACAGGTTGCAAGTAATTGCAACAAGCACCTGAAAGTTGAAAGACCTTTTTATCATCTCCACGAATAGACTTGAACTATGGCTACCCTAATGTCGCCCAACTATGAGAGAGACAGAGAGATTACATCGTTGCCGTAGTTTAGCTTAGTTCGCAGTGTAAATGCCGCAGCCGACTGGTTAAAATAGACGTTTAATTGCACAGCTAGCCAATTCGTTGAACAACGCCATTGAACCACTTGCCTAGTTTTGTATTTAAATCATTGTGATCTTTAAAACATTAAGGGCCACTTTCACCACTTGCTGTTAAGTTCCAGATAACCTATCTGGCACTTGTTTTGACAGATAACCCCTACATTTAGCTGTCAAAAAAGTGTCAGATAGGTGATCTGGAACTTATCAGCAAGAGGTGAAGGAGGCCACCACGGAGAGAGAACATCACGGCTGATTTAAATACTGCCTTATCATTGACTTAGTTTATTTATCCGCCACCGCGGTTCGTTTTGTTTAAAAGATGGTGGCAACAGCAGGTGTTTACACGTAGTAGCAGGTCCAAGGACCTCCCAGCGTTTCAAGTGAATAAAAATTAACGGACATTTAACCAGCTAGCTGAATATCGTCTAGCTATACTGTTGAACGTTGTGTTGAGCCATTTGGCGATTTGACATCAAGGTGTTTGATTAAATGACGTTGTTTAAATACAAAGGCTAGCCGTGCAATTAAACGGTTAACCAGTTGACTGCGATATAAACACTACTGTGAAAAATAAGACATCGAAAAACTGAAAAGCTAAAAATAATATTAACATATAATTATGTACTTAATCATGGAGTGTGTGTGGCTGTGCCTAGCACCGACTCCAAAAGTAACCAATCAGTTACTTTTAAAGTCGGTTTTGGTTTTAGAGAACCTACATAAACGTGTTAATATTATTTTTAGCTTATTAGTTCTTTGAAATCTTTTTTTTTTCAACAAAAACTGCGTTATTTATTTTTTAGGCAAATTAAAAGCATCGGGCATACGAATTCCTTAATACTAATAATATAATTAATACGAAACCTCAGAAGGCACCAGCGCGCCTTTAAAATAATAACTTTAACTTTTAAGGAGTTCTTATAAAATGTTACTAAAATATTTACTAACCTGTTTTAGTAAATTAGAAGAGGGAACTTTTGACACAACGGTTAAAACCATTTTGGTTACAGATTTTACAATAACAATTATTATTGGTTAAGTTTCTTTTCAGAATTTAAACATACTTGCGTTTCAAAATATGTGCATTTAAAAGTGGCATATTCAATAGCAGCATAGTCTAAATACGTTTCTATAGGAACCTCATTGTTAACAAAACGTTCTACACTCAAGTATAAAAATGACTACTTATTTCAAATGATATTGATAAAAATACCTATGAATCGATATATAAAATCGATTTTATACTAACAAGTTGCTCAATAATATTTTATTAATACAACACGTTAGTGTTACGTTAGTTAGCACGTAGAACTGACGGCCGATGGGGCAAAAAGGTTCTAGAATGGAGGCCGCGCACCGGCAAGCGCAGCGTAGGATGTCCGTGCAGCGTGTCTCACAAGGTGGACAGACGACCTGGTAAGGGTCGCAGGAAGACGCTGGATGCAGGCCGCTTCCAACAGGCTAATCTGGAAGCCTATGTTCAGCAGTGGACGTTCTATGACTGAAATGATAATGATGACGATGAACACTAACTAACGTCTCCTTAGTCAAAAATTTTTTTTTGTATATTGCATGCATTTTTAGGTATAGAACTACACTAGTAGTACACTAGTAGTTCTATACAGTATACACTCAGACACAGAATATTTAATAGAATAAACCCAGAATTCTCACTAAAAAGTTACTAAAATAGATTATCTACTCTCACTAAGCGGCAACAAGGAACAAATTAGCTTGCACCGGAAAAAGTACTCAAATTTTTTAATAGCCTACAAAGCGTTACTGCAAGCGATAATCCACCAAAACGCCACAAGCAAGAGCTCTTTTTACTTTGTCCTGTTAGCTACCGCTCGAGCACGCTTTCACACAAGGGCTGCGACTGCGAATTGTGTTTGTGAATTTAGCCGACGCATAAAATAGGTGGGTAGATAATTATGTATGGCGCCTATGTTGCATACACGACTGACTACAAACTGACAACGTCTCTTCAGTCAAAAAAGTAAAATATGTTGTAGCCATAATAATGATGTTAACTAAATAATTATGTGTAGGTACTTATATTCAGTTAGATTTTACTTGTAGATGAATTATATGAATAACAGTTTAATCATCGTATTCCGTGAATGACTTTGAATTTTAGCTGGTAAATAGGTAGGTACTTTAGATAGAGGGATATTTTATTTCATAAGTAGGTAGATAGGTACCTAACTACGAAATAAAATAAATAAAAGAACAATAATCTTGACGTAATTAAACTGCTAACCTGACAACACGCCTTCAGATTGACCGGGTTGATTGGAGTGAGGTTTTTATATATTTTTATAGTTCTTAATCTTTAACCAAAATGGTACATTGATTTAAATCGTACTCAATTTGTAATATAGAAATCAATGAAACATCAATTCGTACACCCAAATGCTGCACAATATCGTCGATTTCTAACGAAAACATTGAATCTCTTATCGGCTGGCACCGACTCCAAAAGTAACTGATTAGATACTTTAAGTGCTAAGATTACTTTTTAGCTTTTTAGTTTATTGAAGTCGGTTTTTTTTTAAATAAAATTTACTTATTTCATCTATTTATAGTGATATCTAATCAAAACAGATCTTAGGAGTGCAAACAAAAAAAAAACAAAAAAAAATGGTGTGATTATTTAGTTAACCTGACGAAGGATTGGGAGTCATTTGCAATAGATAAAGATTAATGGAAGAGTGTGGGGGAGACCTTTGCCCAGCAGTGCTAGCAGTGTTATGCAGCAGCAGTAAAAAAAATCATAGTGAATAAAGTCGTAAATGTTGGAACGCGTATAAAAAACCTTTAATAGTGAGATCGTGTAACAGCGCGCCGCGCGTGACACTCGACTGATTTTAGTCCCTTCGAAAAGACGCGACGGGTAGGTATTTATTTCGCCCGAAACGCGGAGTGTCGTAGGTCTGACTCAGGTATAAAAATGACTCATATACAGATGCTATTGACCAATTTTTTTTTACAAAAATTAAATACGTAATTATCGTCAAGAGATAAATGTTTGTATGATGTATGAGTTTGAGCATTTGTACACGGGTCATGAATGCTAAAGATTTGATAAGTACTTACTTATGTAAAAAGATAAAAAGTGAAACCTGGCGTTTGTTCCTTCACACATGCCGCGTGACAGGTAGAGGAGGCTTTTTATCGTCTAGAAAATGCGGTTACGCATACCCACTGGCCGCAGGGGCAGCTAGGGGCTAAGTGGGACTCCAGCCCTCAGAGTAAGAGCTGCCTGCGGTTCCATTAGTAAGATAAGCCCGTGGGATAGCGGCCTAACGCCGTAGGCCTTGGCCACATACCTAAGTTAATTCACAGACTCTTCTCTGGCTGTGGCTCGCTTGACAGCAAGCACCAGCCGGCTAAAGGGGGAAGATGGTCTCCCCCTCGGACTTCAGACGCTGCCGCGGGTCTTCTTTAGCGGACAGTCGGCACCCCCAATTCCGGCGGCCCGAGGTCTATATCGAGGAAGCCATAGAGCCTCCTGCGGCGCACACGGCGTGGGCGCGAAAAGAAACAGCGGGGAGATACAGAAGTTACGCCATGACCACGCATCCTCGCTTCAGGTGGAAAGGGCCTAGTGTGGTTCGATATAAAATGCAATGTGAATTTGTTAAGATTTCGGCATAGCGTCACCTGGCGTCATATCAATCAACGAAACCATGTTTCCCTTACAAATCCGCGTTTACAAAAGCTATGAAATGCTATCGAATTAAAGCACTTTCACTTGGCCCTCAGAAATATCAACGTTGTGTGATATACTTTCGATAACTTTCGTGGCTCAGTGTATCCATCGAAATAAGTTATTCATGCTAGAATACCATTTGTTGTTGACACTACAAGATAGAATATTTAAGTAACAGACAAATTAATGTAAGTTAGTAGATTTGTATGCGCCACTGGGTTTATTGTGTTGATAAATTAGTGTTGTATTCTAGTTTCATTAATTACACATGAGAAGATAATAGTATCTCGATTTGTCACTTAACCAGAATACCTGAATTAATTTCGTCTTCTAATACTACAATACTGACAAGTCAAGAACAACAAAAAATTCGAGTCTCACCAAATGCTATCGTTAATCTCGAAAAACATCATTATGGCTATCGAATTTAGATATATTCGGAATAAAAGCAGAGTTTAAAAGTTTGAAAGAATACACGTGAACGTTAATGACTGAGAGGCGTGCGATACAGGCAAAAAATAAGCGGTAGTTTTAAATATCTCTACAATGAGAAAAACAATTTTATAAACGTATCGGATCAATAAGTAACTGTCGAGTCGCCTGCTTGCCGAAAAGCGTACGAAGAGCAATCAGTATCTTTGTAATTAGATTTATGTTTCCAAATAAATTAATATAATGATAATAATCAACCCGTGATTGCTATAGCAGACATGTATTTATTCAATATTACAATATATTAAAATTTGATTTACCACTTCTTCTGCTGACGGTACTTTTAAGCCAAACATAGTATCGATCGAATCTATAAAATAAAAATAAATCGGGGACCTCCGGGACGGGGCCTTCGGAGATCGGGGTACTCTGGGAATAACCCGTCCAAAATACCTCATTGCCTAAAGACGAAAGTCTACTTAATGTGTGTATTGATATGTGTGTTAGATGACATATGGATAAGAAAGTCCAAGGTTGCACAGGAAAGGGATATAGTCTTTGTTTGTTTGCAAGATCGAATCAGAAACAAGGAGATCCGTAAACGAACAAAAGTCGCTGACATAGCGCAACGGACTAGCAAGCTAAAGTGGGCAGACAGGTTCTAGAATGGAAGCCACGTGCGGCAAGCGCAGCGTATGGTCGTCTGGGTAGTAGGAGGTACCTACATGCAGTTCCGTCTTCACCATAAGGGCACACGGGGGCCCCAAAGCACTAAAATATGTTTGTAAACTAAGAAACTGTAACGAAAGAATAGAGGGCCAAAGCCTAGAAAAAAAAAAGACAAATTTAAATCTATAGTCCTAACGGAGATATGAAATTATTTATTGGAAGTCATGAATTCATACCAACAGTATTTCATTTTTACTTTGCAATAGGATATAGGGCCCCAAAATATTTTTGTGCCCGAGGGCCCCGGGATATGTTAACACTGCCCTGGGTACATGGTGGAAAGACGAACTGGTAAAGGTTGCAGTAAGTCGCTGGATGTAGGCCGCTTCCAACCGGCTAATCTGAAAGTATTTGGGGGAGGCCTATTTCAGCCATAGGACGTGCGTGTAATTGAATTATAACAAATCCTCTTATATTTTTACGAGGTTATTTAGGACAGCCAAAAAGTATGTATACTATACTATAATGTATACCATACGATTTATCCTATTATATATTCTGTAACCATACATTGACATTTACGCATCTGAAAAATTTATTACAAGGATTGAAGAAGTTAAGGCTGCTTAAATAGGGGAACTTCTTAGGAATTAGACATACAGCGTTGCTGGTAGTGTGAAATATCACACATTTTGACAAACCTTACTTTTTTATCCACCCATGTATAAGTACTCGTAATGGAGTCCGTTTAGGTACCATTCGAAGTTTAAACTAACCCCGGAATCAATTTTGATAAAGGCTACACCAGATTATATGTAAAATAATAATAATAATGATAAATATTATTTCATTTTTATCACCACAAACAAGTAGATACAAAATATGTTTATAGATAGGTATAAATACGTACAAATATCTTGTTTGTGGAGACTGGTGATCTATGGTGGTAACTAAAAGAATACTTGTGTTTAGTTACACAAAATACTGTAAATAAGTAAGTATTGTTTTTGTTATTTTGCGGAAAAATGTACGATTTGTTTTTCACATGGATGGTGGATAGACATGATCATTTGCATAGTGGTAGTTTAGGGTCAGTTAATGACATAGTAAAGTAAAGTTTACCTATATACGTCCCACTGTAGGTCACAGGCCTCACCTCAACTATTAGGTGGTTTGGGCCATACTCCCCCACGCGGGCCCAGTGCGGATTGGTGGAGGGGTGTTGTGAGGCCAGTGACTTAACCTTACTGTCAGTTATTAAGCCGCTCTAAGGCCTCTGACTAGGCTTCACGACTACTATCAAGCGATACTAACCGGGAGCAACTATCAACGTGCCTCCCGAAGCACGGAGATGCTTGTGATGAATGTCACTAAATATGGTTGGAATGGTCACCAATCCTCTCACAACCGCGGCGTAGGTGGCTTAACTTTGGTAATCACTACCAAACCGCTGCCGCCACTAGGCCACAACCTAACAGTTACTTAATGACATAAGCTACTATTATTTAATTTACGTTCTAAGGGAGTAAAATAGAGGGAGACAAGACATATTACATGCAGGCGAAACCGCTGGCACTGCTAGTACCGACATAATAATTATATGTATGACTATTTGAATAAGAACCAAAGACCTTGTTTTCATATATATCTATGTTTCAAATAATACACTACAAAGATGCCAAACGATAAACCACAATCGATATAAACATGGTTCTTGCTAAGCCGCCAAGAATCGGTCTTTGAGTTGGAAAGTCATTACTAAAATTTAATCTCAAGCTTGCTAATTTTATTGTAAAATACATACGCTTTAGGTGATACATATAGGGTCAGTCATATTTTAATATATGCTTTTGCCTAGTCATGAAATTAAACAAGCCTGATAAAGACTATGTATCCAAATATGAAAAAAAATACTGATCTCCCATACAAATTTACCAGTCAACTTAGTAGGTACAGAAGGTTCAAAAATATCTTTGGCAAAGATATTTATTTTTCTAAGCACCTCTAACGCTCTCGCTTAAACAACAACTTCAATTTAAATAAATCACCATTATTCAATCAAAAGTATTCTAAACAAGAATCTTAACTCTGCCAGAATATTTTAGATAATCCATAATACACTGAAATTCCTAAACATTGAAAATAACGAATCGTTTATATCTTGATCGGTTAAATATCATAATCATAATTAGCCCACGTCAGTCCACTGCTGTACACACATGTGGCGTGCATATCCTATGGATAGGCCTCTCCCAATGCACGCCACTGAGCCCGATCCTCGGCTATTCTTTTGCATCCACTGCCAGCACAGCAGCCTTGCGTATCGTCACTCCGACCACCTTGTCAAAGGGCGTCCCACGCTGCACTTGCCTAGTTTTTAAAATATAGATCAACTTAATAATCCAACCATCTCTGTTCCTACGCAGTACCAATGAGTGTCAGAGTTCTGTCATAGCAGTGAGCACTGAAGTGGTCTCCTTGTCCGACGCGGTCCTCTGCTTGACAGCTTATGGCATATTACTTGTAGTGCCGTGAACGGTTCAGACGTCACTTTAAAAACACCTTTTCAGTCAAAATATGCAAGAAAATTTTGAATACGAAACTAATTTAAATTAACATAATAAAGAAATGTTTTACTCTACAAATATACTAGGGTTAGGTAATTATGAATCAGTTGGTCTTGGTACACGTGTGAAATGAGTTGCAAAGATTGTTCTACATTGTGAATATATAAAAATGGTGTTTAACGTAGTATCGAGATCAGCAGTTTCATCGTATAATTTACTAAAGCAAGTTAGTATCAGGCTCATTTAAGGGAAAGTTTAGTGCTGCTGAGATGTGCGTAAGGAATTTGGTGTACAAAAAAAGGAAACTGTAAAACCACAAACCAGCTTTACACTTACAATCTGCCACTAGAGGCACTTTTACACGTCCTATTTTTAAGGTTCCGTATCACGAAAGGAAAAAGGAACCCTTACAGGATCAATTCGTTGTCTTTTTTCATCAGAAAACACGTGAAGGTCACATCAAATACTCAGGTCTGCAATCCCTTGGAGCTATCAAAAACTTAAAAGTATTATTAAGTCAACGCAATAAAACTAGTTCATTTCTATAAATAGATCTGAGTTATGAACTTTTACACATCACTATTTAAATTTTTTTACTACACGACATGACTGACTTATTAATAACGTAAGGGACTCTTCTTAGGATCACTCGAGCGAAGCGCAGCGTCCGTACTCACTCCTGCCCAGAGTGCCAAGTCTTGCCCAGTGCGTACTACGGTACTATACGAGTATCTTACTCTATACGAATTACTCTTATTTCCAGATGTTGACAGCACTCTCCTGCTGTCTCTTCTGCGTTGTGTCTGGATGTACGTTGGGGTTCAGTGCTGTACTCCTTCCTCAGATTAAAGAAGATGCGAGCTTTCCGTACAGTGACAGTTATGACTCTTGGGTCGGTAAGTAATGTGATCAAAAGCAATTAATTATATGACTTAAGATTATATGCTCCGACATAAGGCGCTGACATAGCTCGACGGACTAGCAAACTAAAGTGGTGGGCGAGGCTCATAGCTATGATTTTGTTACTAACAACTTAGCACTAAAACTGACGGCCAATGGGGCAGAAAGGATATAGAATAGAGACCACGTACCGACAAGCGCAGCGTAGGATGTCCACCTATAAGGTGGACAGTGTACAGATGACCTGGTAAAAGTTGCAGGAAGCCGCTGGACGCAAGCCGCTTCCAACAGGCTAATCTGGAAGTCATTGGGGGAGGCTTATGTTCAGCTGTGGACGGCCTATGACTAAAACGATATGATGATGATGTGTAAGTCACTAAACAGTGCGCATGAGTTTGTCTCAAGCATCCATGAGTTTTTCTTAAATATATCAAATAGTTCATAAGTATCGAATTTGGTACGTGGTATGCTGATAATAAGACAATGGGCACAACGTTTACTTCGCACTGATACTGTGGATGTTTTTAGAAATTGAAAACGAAATATTTATGTATTTTAATTTCATATAACTTAATTTAATTTAATTTAATTTAATTAAAAAATCTTATATCTATGACCAAGGTAAAAATTCTATAATTGTGAATGTACGAGCACAGAACATTCACATAGATAAACACAGCCGGTTTCACATTTTATGTTCGGTTCCCGTCTAGACGTCAAAATTAAATGTGTTCTTAATTTTAAGTTAAATTGTGCCTTTTTCTGTAAAATTTTACTGTAACTTCTTTCTATGGTGTGCAATAAAAACCTATCTATGTTTCAGCGTCAAGCTCTTGTCTTGCCATGGTGTTTGGAAGCATCATGGCAGGCATCCTCTCCGACAAGTACGGAAGAAGAATCGCGCAGCTCATCTTAGCACCGTTCGTCATGGTCGGATGGGTCGTGTTAGCTTTCGCATGCAACGTCACCCTGCTCCTCATTGGAAGAATCCTGACGGGCATGTGCTATGGCGCATTCAGGTCCACAGGCGCAGTTTACCTCGGAGAAATCACCAATCCCACTAATAGACCTTTGTTCATCTTCTCTTTGACAGTCTCAACTATCACCGGAACCCTAGTCAGCCACATCCTGGGTGGGTACCTTAATTGGAGACTATCCAGTTTCATCATTTGTCTGCCGGCCGTCTTAGGCATAGGTTTACAACTATTAGTTAAAGAAAGTCCATTATGGCTCATATACAAGGGTAAGATTTACCAAGGCACTGAGGCATTCATATGGTTTCGAGGTATAGATGAATTTTCCAAAAAAGAACTTGCAGAAGCTTTGGAGAAGCAGGAGAATCGACAACCAGAGCTGACGTTCAAAGAAGGCTTAAAAGTCGTACCCAGAAAAGGATTCATGAAACCGTTGGGGACAGCATTTTTTCTATTTACCACTGTGCAATTCAGTGGTGTTAATACCATGAGTTTCTACGCCCAAGATTTGCTAAAAGGCACATTTTCTGGCGAACAAGATCCCTTTATGTTGATGCTCATAACAGATTGCGCCAGAGCAATTGGTATGGCAGTGTTGTTTGGTTTTTCAAAGTACATCCCTCGGAGGAGTTCTTACTTGATTACTTGTGCCACTCTTGTGGCATTATTGCTAACAGTTATTGCATACATAGCGGTTAAGCCTATTGGGTTGGCTTGGCTGGCCATTACAGTCTTGATGTTATACATCGCGATAGGTAGCATTATGGCAGGGTTAAGTTGGACTTTTATTGGAGAAATATTCCCAAGCAACCTTCGTGGATTGGGTTCTGGAATCAGTTCTTCCTTTTCGTTCTTAATTTTATTTATATCTGTTAATACAACACCCGGAATCATGATGAATTATGGAATAATGGTTGTGTATTCCACTTTTGCGGCCGTGACTTTTGTTAGTTTATTATTTCTTTGTATTCTGTTACCACATACTGATGGGAAAACTTTACAAGAAATTGAAAATAGTTACAATACGAGTTAAGATCTTTGTTCAGGCGGCGAAATATTGTCGTTGTTTATTCGACGCTTAAGTACATGTGCTTACAAAAGTTTTGAACATATTGTACTAATTCGATCAGTTGACCGGGGAGTTTGTAATCCATTGATCCATGTGGCTCTGGCAAACTTGTTCCTTTATGTTACCACTTAGGCTTAAGTTGTTTACAATAAAATTAACAATCTTTGGAACTGGAAGACTCGATGGCTGGCAGCAGGTGACACAAAGATATATTCATTACCAAGTTATTGGTTCATCATCATCATCATTACAGCCATACAACGTCCACTGCTGAACATAGGCCTCCCCCAATTGCCAATGCTCGCCACGCTTGGCAGGCGGGTCGGCGAGGGCAGTTTTTTATAACATTTCGCACGCAGACGCAGCTGCCCGTCTCGTGCTACAGGAATTAGTCGCCTCCTACGTCACGCCTCCTGTTCTGTATTCTTTACGGCCGTCTCCACAAGGCACCTAGGGGTTTGTTGATGTTTTAAAAATATCCCTGTAACATTTAATTTAAATTTAGTAATAATTTAATAATTAACTTTTTTTTAAATCAATGTTTTTATGTTGATAATTTGAGGCCGGGGGTCTCCAATGTGTACTCATTTGGTGAATTGATACCTGACTACTGCAAAACAAACAAGCAGCTTGCTGTGCAGAAGTTACTTGTGTTTTAGAAATAAAGATTTTTATTTTTATTATTATTGTATCTCTCCTACGGGAAATCAGGGTACGGAGGCTGGTTCTTTTGAAAACTAAAAAGTTAAATTACTACGAGTATTATTATTACGACTACTACGTTACGACGATATAGTATTACGACTAAACAGTTATTTTTATTGTGGGTGCAAACGAAAACAATTAGCATTAATCAATAATCTGGCACCAAATCTAAATATAACGGATTAGGCGTATTTATATTTTAGCTTTACATTTCTTTGATAGTATTGCCGCTCGATAAGTCAATATCGATTGCCTATTGATAGCCTATCGATAGTTGAAGAAAAAACGATAAAATCAATAGTCTATCGATTGTATTGATTGTCCTATCGATTGTATAGATAATTTTAGCGTTCAACTATCGATTGCAAAACTATCGTTTTTTCGGCAACACTACTTTGAGGTCGGTTTTTTTAAATAAAATTTACTAAGGTATTTTATCTATTATTTCTAGTGATAGTTCCTAATCAAGACAAATCATATGAGTGCAAACAACAGTTAACTGCCGAACACTTCTCTCGTTCTCTCTCTCTCATCTCATTTCATCCTCTATTTTTCTATTTTTGTTTTTTTTTCTGCAACATAGCTTTAGATACAAAAAATCAGTGAGCGTGGTATGGAATTCATCCAACGTTTGAAGATTTTCTTGTCGGTCATGCGTGGGTCCCATTATCACAACTTTACAATTTTTTTTTGTATCATTCATGATGAGTGATGTTATGATGTATTACTTTCGAACAAAAAAGATAAATCGAAATCAGTCAATGTGGTAATGAATGATCACCACTTTCAAGGGCTTTACAAATTTAGGTATTATGCGTAGACTACTTTTTTTTTAGTTATTAGGTACTAGGCGTCACTTCTCTCCCATCAAATTATGGTTAGTTTAGCTGGACGGCAGTTTAAGGACAGATATGTATGTAGCATTTACAAATTTTTCGCGCTCGCTTTGCTCGCGATGTTTTTTTTATTACATACGATTTAGTCCGCCTATAACGGAGAGTTGCTATAAAATTTACTGTGGTCGTAATAGTTTCGTACGCAATATCTTGTTTACCCTTATGTTAAGAGCTATTTCAAATTTTTAGCGCAAAATCTAATATTTCGAGCGCCTAATTTGCGACCTTAGAAAAAAATACATGCACAAGCAAGCCCAATCTTTTGTTTAGACGATTGATGTAGCACATTTGCAAATAAAACCCTTTTTCCTTTTATAAAGTTATCAATCCCGCCACCTCGATTCACGAAAAGTGTTTGCCTTGTCAACTTCAAGCAACTAAATTATTAATTTAAATTTATCATCTGCCATATTTCTTTTAGACATATAATTTTATCGACGCTTAATGTATCTACAAGAGTATGTATTTTTATCACAATAACTCAAAAAACAATTAAACTGTTTGTGTATTTTTAGAAAAAATGGTGCTAGTTTAAAACAGATTTTTGTTTAAAATTAAGCATAATTACAATTAACAGTTAGTGTCACAATACCTTTGATCTTTATTTATTTATTGTAAATATGCGATTGTTATTAACAATCCAAAACGTTTTAACCCTAATTCAAAATTTTCGAGGCACAAGCGCGTGCTCCGTAGTAATAGTGCGATTTTGTGAAATGGCTCTTAAAATTGATTCGTCTTTTTATCAAAACTTCGAAAATTAATATAAATGACGCGTGATCCCTGTCAGTTTCTTTTTATTATATCAAATGACAAAAGTGGAGTGGGGCATAAATGTGTGAAAATAAAATTGTACTGCATAGCTTTTATACATTCTGCGTGCCGCTGCTGATGTCGCAGTCGCCAAAGCAGTCGCCGCGCCGCCGTTGGCCTCTAACGGTAGTTGGTTCGTTTCACCACTAAGTATACTTACTTACTTAAGCCAAGGCACTGATTTGGTACTATACCAAGGTCACTGACTTTGAATTCCGCCGGCTTTCAGGTCTTGCTTGACGCCAAGCGCGATGAATTTAAAGCCGGACCACCTGCGGCCATCAGTTATAATTTTGATAACGGTGTGCTAACATATCCTCAATGTATGCGTGCCTTTATAAATAAAGTTGGGTACGTAAGCCATGTTAGGGACGAACCGAACGACAGCAGCAAAATAGGGAGTAGAAGCGGTCGCCGTAACCAAATACGGTTAGAAGGATTTTTTATTTTTATTTTATTTATACTTACCTACTTATTTAGTATAGTTATAATTTAATACTTCTTAAAAAATTTTAAAAGCCCAAAAAATTTCGCGCTCGCTGCGCTCGCGGCGCCTTGAATCCTAGTCAATAATGATCGAATGGGAGACTGTCCTGACTGGACTTGGACAATGTGAACTTGTTTGTTGTATGTTTCGTGTTGGTGTCTTCGTGTAGTGCGTATGATAAAACAAGTGCGGGGGATCCAACCTAAAAAAAATTACATTGCCATTGGACAGAGACTGGAGGCACAATTCGAAATTTAAGTTGCCAATCGACAGTCCACTATCGCTAAACTATCGATAGTTTACGTAACGTCATATCAATAGTATCGATAATAAATATCGATTGATGATCTCCGTAGGCGAGACGCGAGTGCGCCGTACTAGGCGTCGCTAGGTTCCGGGTTCGATTCCCGGTTGAACTGTTCTACATTGGGACGGGTCTGGGTGTTGTGGTACCGTCGTCTCTGATTTCTGTATTGTAAGTGATGTTGTCTACTAGAAGTTATTTTTATATTTTTCTGCATTGAATGACCGGGAATCCAACCCAGGACCTCAGAGAAAGCGTCACCAAGCCTGGTATACTCGCCTCTCAACTACGGAGGTCATCAATGGTGACTGTCGTTTTTTATACTATATCCTACTACATTATTACTATTAAATCCCTCGCCTATTCATCATCAACATATAGCAATGGGCATGATAGTATAGGTAGGTAGGTATTTATCTTGCGCCCATGTTTCATGCATGATGCAGCCATGTAAGTTAAGTTAAAAGTTAGAACTACCTACCTTTAAGTAGCCAAATAAGAACCTAGGTATTTTAGATTAAATTAAACCTACAGGCAGAAATAAAATTCAAAAATAATTTAAGAACTTAAGAATTTATTCAAACTTAAAACAAATCAGTCTTAAAACCACGAGGAAAGACAGATTAGGTAACTTAAGCTTTGTCGCCGTTAGCCTGGTCTTTGATTTCCTTGCGCACCGGTCCAGTTTGGGAGATTGGCACCTTGCGTTCGCCTTGCACGGCTGGCGGCACCTTCCTTGGAGCCGTCACGGTCAAAACACCATCAGAAGACAGCCTGGATTCCACAGTCTCCGGCGTGCAACCTTCCGGCAATGCGTAGCGGCGGGTGAACTGCCTCGAAATGTAGCCATGCTGGTCTTTCTTCTCCTCATGCTTTCCTTCAACTACGATATACCCATCAGTAGTCTTCACAGAGATCTCTTCCGGCGAGAAATGCTGAACATCTAAGTTCACCTGGAACTTATCCTTATCAGACTTGATGCTGGATCCCAGGTCTCGAGCTGCAGCAGCCAGGTGGCGCCAGGGACGGTAGTACTCACGGCTCATCAAGGGCCCAGCTCCAATCGAAAGAAAATCGTCAGGAGTAAGCCCCAAGCCGAAATGCTGGTCCATCAAACGGCGAGGGCGGTCCAACTCATCGAACAAAAATGGAATTAACGACATCTTCTTTAATAACTCGAAATTCTTCAGTTTAAATCTTCAAATTCGCAGGAAATAATAACTCGCAGGAATAAAATATTTTCGCACTCTCCGACTAGCGCTCTTCGTATTTTTCTGTGCAACTGAATGACGATCGGCGCGCGCATCTGTATTTAAACTCAGTAGCGCCATCTAGAAACGGGTAGAAATCGGTAGAACTTTCGCGATGCCAGGGCCGCTGTAATTAAGGGCCGCTGATGATGTACAAGTGCCTTAGCCGAGATTTTTATTCCAGTAAATTGCGGGAAATTAATAAAATTAAAACTTACTTAATAGTACCTAAATAATTAACCTTGAGAGCGATGTTTATTAAAGATGACACAATTAAGTAAAATATTTCAAGTAGGTACATATTTTTATACTAGTCTAGACCCAATTCTTCAAAAGTGGAGTAAGTTTTTACTTAATGGTAAACCTTGAGGGTAAGGGTAAATTGATTAATCTAGCTAGGTAAACTGATTTTGCATTTTAGCAACTACTATGTAATCTACATTGACTTATATATTACTTCGTAAGGACAGGGCGGACCGCATGCTAAACTGTTGCCACTAACGTGATCCTAAAGTGGTCCTCATTAGACCGATGTAACGTAGTCGACTGTCGGCTGTCGTCGAGAGCGAAGGTACGTTAAAATTAGGAAAATGTTATGTATTGTCGTGTTCACTACGACAAAAGCACAACTAATAAAAAGTATGATATTTCATATCACAGGTAAATCGAAAATATGTTAATTTAGAAACTTATTTACACTATTTTAAAAAAATTGTTTCCTCATTCTCAGCGTTTGGCATAATAAAAAGCAACGCATGGTGTGTTGCTGTTTAACCATTTATGATACAGTTTAGCGTAGTTCTAATAGATGACGCTAGTGTGTCATGTATGGTAAACGTGCGGAGTGATTTGTTCTGTCAGCCGTATCTTTACTATATAAATCAATGGTAATCTAAGAATAAGGTAATTAAACGAGAGTAAATATTTAAACGGGTGATTTTGGCCATGCAAAATATTAATGACAAAGTTGTCACTTGTGGTATCCACACTTGTCACTAAGAAACTGACAAGTTGTCAACATCTAGCATTGACACTATTATCCTACAAAATTTTATTGTTGTGGCCTTTCAAGCCAACCTAAAAAAACGAATTACATGTTTTTTTATAGGTTTATCCATTGGTTCATCATTTACACTTAACCATAGAATAATATCAACCGAGTATGGTGTATTTCCATTCGGTGAAGGGTAGTCGAACGAAACCCATGGTCGATCTATTTTAATGGTTTTTATTTATCATGTTTTTAGAGCATTAGTGTGCAACTTGGGTGGTTTGTATTCTAATGTTTGGTGAAGTGATAAATATGGAACATTTGAAATATTAATGTATTTAACGCGCATCAAATGTCAAGTGACTTGTTACGTAGACAACTTGCTTTAGACCCGAAATGCCTTCTTAAAACCTGCTTCTACGGGAAAAATTGTCTTTACGGAATCCACGAAAAGCAATAAAACATACTCGCTCTTGAACTACATAATAGCTTAGATACGTAATTGAGTAGGTAGGCAAGTGAAGTTGATTTAAAAATAATAATTATAAAATAACGGTACGGTACTCTAACTTTTAACCAAACCCCTTGTGGATATAAGAAGACGTATGAAATTCTATTGAAGTTAAATATTATTTTTTTATCAGTCACTGGCAATCGCGAAAGAAAAAAAATCAAGTCTTTATTTGTTCAAAGTGACTCTATTGCTCATTTTGTGGATAAACGTATGATAATATTAAAAATGTTGTTTAAAAGAATAAAATTAGTTTAGACCAATTTTGTATGCGACCCGCTTTCTAAAAATCCCTGCAAGAAATTTCTAGAACCATTTGTAGCGTTTTGGGATGCCATTCTTTTCTGGAACCTTCAAGAGACGTCTTTTTAGCTACATCTAGTGGGGAGTAGCGATGCTAGGTTAATACTTGCAAGCTTGCTTTTGTAGTGCCATCTAGTATTTCCATTAAGTACTGAATACTAACCAAAAACAAAAACGCGACCTCTAGCATTTAATATTGTAAACTTTTGCAGTGTTGCGCCTTGGAGAAAAATTTTTGAAAGAATTATTGTAACTTATTTTTATTAGGTAGGTTAACAAATTCAATTATTTTTCGATTTTCGAAGATTTAATACATTGTAAAGTTTAAATTAGATATTCTAAGCGATTTTATTGACTTAAAGAATGGCAACACAGTATGTCGTGGCTGGGCGGGCTGGCTGCAGGCAGCACAGCAGGCAGCTTCTTTGAGCACAAAGTTTACCGTTCATTGGTTGCGGTCGGCTTTCGTTGTATTTCGCGTTGTCAATCATAAAATTCATATTTATTCCTACGGTGTCTTTTATAACGACTTATTGTGCTGTGATTTTATATTCCTCTATATTTTTGAAGAACATTAATCTAATGTGTAAGTGAATAGTGGTGTAAAACGAGTTAATTGTTCAAAACATTTCGTAGTTGCCGTTTTATCGTCGATGTTGTGATCTTTGTTTTTGTGATTTTACCTGTGTGACGATGGCAGATAATTCAAAATTGACTGACGAGGAAAGGACTGAGATCAGAGAGCAGTTTTCACAGGTATTTACTTTAGAAACTACCGGTCTTGTAGGTTGCAAATTGATCGATAAAAAATAGCTTTACCATCACCACACTGCCGACTCCTTTTTTTTGTAATAATCAGACTTTCCGTCTAAGGATCTGGCGCATTTGCGTATTTAGCCACTCTCCGTGAGTGAGACCGCGTGTGGTCTGCCTTGTTAAAGGAAATGGGTGGTTTGGTAACCTATACGTATTTTATTTATCCGATATATTTACACGATTTAACGTTACGAGTAACCATTATCAAAGATAAGAACTGTACTACATAATTGTGCCAAGTAACACATACTTAAGTAATTAGCTCATTCAACAAATCTCAAAACAATATTTAGAGGTTTCTTTTTGTAGTCAAATACATAAGTTGACAGCAATTAAATAAAACAGTCACTACAGTCCAGAAGTTAAAACGAATGTTAATTTGACTAACAGGTATTTGTGTCAAAAATAAAGTACCTACTTTAAACATTTTTTATGGGACAAAACAAAAGTCTTTGTAATTAACAACTTTAACTAAACCCCAGGCTCAGTCTTTGAAGTATATATATATACTATATATTCACCTACATGTACAAATTTACACACATATAGCTTTGTTTACTTAGGTGAGCTACGACTGACATCATACTGGCTTTGAGACTAGGTATTATCAATTGTAAATTAAAGAATTTAGTTAGTTCTTGTTGGTGCCATGTGGGGACAGCCATAAAGAATTCACTTCCCCACTGCCAACAGGCGTATCGTAAGAGACGACTAATTCCTGTAGCACAAAAAGGACAGCAGCATCTGCATGCGAATCTTATAAAAAAAACTGCGCTTGCCAACCCAAGCGTGGCGAGTATTGGCAATCCCTCCCGATGATAGGTCATTGGGGGAGGCCTATGTTCAGCAGTGGACTTCCAATGGCTGAAATGATGATGATGAGTTCTTTTTAGCATTTTCTAGTTTTTATTTAGAACACTGAATGAATTTATATATTAAGGATAATATTGCCACTTAAAAAAAAAACACTGTACTTTCACACATAAAAAGCATTTGTCAAATCGCAAAATGTCTTCTATCTAAAAAAAAACGCCAATGACTGAATGCATTCAGTGTTGTAAAAACCATGCATTAAGGCAAACTTGATCTAAGTGAATTCACTCATTACCTAACTTAATAATTTTAATTTAACAAGGTGTAAACACTTGCTACAGTCAGAGTGGCCATTTGTTAATCAAATCGTGAATTCTCATAAATAAAGTCTTTTCCACATCTCAAATCATTTGCCTACTTTGCAGTGACGCCATGGTGATTATCAAAGAGGTACCAACAATTGGCTATTTTGCATCCTTCCATCCTTTTAGTATGCAATGCAAGTTCAACAGCGGTTGCCTTGACATGGCTGAGGTGTATTAGATGGAATGATCAATTTGTTTGATAGTATGCGTTAATTCGTGTAACAGACTGAATGTTTTCGTGGTGATTTACACACACCATGCCCTGTGGTTAAAACACAATGCAAATTTTATACTTCTCTTAAGATAATGTTAGACTCAAAAAACTATAGACTGCCTCATTTGGGATTTGATTCACTTCACTTTGCTATGCTCTTCAAACTGAATTATGTGATGAGGACATTAGCTTATCTATGGATGTTTTTGTGTTACTCATTGTTAAAGACAGCTTATAATTATTAGTACTTTTAACATTATTGTGTTTCTCGCTGTTGAAACGTTGCTCATCAATGTAATGTTTCAGTATGGAGTTAAATTTTTAAAGTGCAAAAATTTTACTATCAGTTTTGACGAAACCTTCACTAATTTTATTTTATTGTCATGTAAAAGGACTTATTAATATAAGGACTACAACATGTCCTTTTAAGTTATTAAATTTTTACTTATATTTTACTGACTAGAGCCCTTTTTCATAGATAAATGTACTTTTTTACTTCTAAGACTATTAAGGATATAGAAGATACACACAAAAACATCAGTTAATAAAATCTTAGTAAAAAAAATTACTATTGCAAACAAAAAAGTCTATTAAATACTTTTTAAAGTACTTTTACTTTTTAAATTTTCATTTATCGATTCCACAAATGGGGTTGGCTATTTTTAGCTTCTCACAATATGATGTTGGCATAATTATCATCATACAGTCACAGGCTCAGATACAGCTCAGTACTGTTTCAGTACATCAACAACTCTGGACTTGCGTAAAACGTATAAAAGGACCATTGATTCATTCTTTTATCTTGAAATGATAAGACAAGAATTTTTATTTGTAACTAGCTAGCTGTTGATCGCAACTTCGCTTACATAGTCTTGAATTAAATTCAGAATTATTTAAAATATACATAATTAGAATACATCAGATCAACGACATTTTATTATTTTCAGAATTCATTTCTTCTCTAAGCTATTCAGCGTGTCCCGTAACTCGATCAAAGATAATGTTGTATTTTTTTTAATACTTTCTATACGAATTCAATTGGCTGATTGGTAATTCTGTATTGGGAAGTCCATAAAATTTCATGCTAATTTGCAAAAATCATAGAGCAAAAGATTTTGTTAAAATACCTATGTATGTGGTTACAACTTTACAATGTTATTCTTTAGTTACTGGACACCCTGTTACAGCAAATGTTTGATGCAAACTGATATAATACTCATTTACCTACTGACAGGTATATTGCAATCTTTTGTTTACACTGCCCACCTGCATTTCTTCCTTACGTACGTTATTTATTATTTTATTTACTTTGGTACTTAAATTAACTTAAGATAAAAAAACCTGTAAACTCTTTTAAGACAAATCTAATAAGCTCTAACACAAAGGTTTTCTTAGCTAATGAAGCAGTCCACCCACTATCCACATCGTGGCTTCATCATCAGATCAGCGCGATTGTATAAAATTATAGTATTGTCATTGACTGTCCGAATATGCAGGTAAGAGCTTCAAAACAATAAGAAAATGGAAGTAGATCAAATTTAACTTCCGAGAAAAACTCGTAAAAAATAGGAGGATGCCATTGTGCTTATAAGTCTTTTAGTCCTAGCTTATCAGTCAGCACAAGGGGTTGTTTCACTTTAGTACATTGTTTGTGGTGTGGAGTCCATCTTGTTCAGAACCATGACTCATCATTACGAGGCAATCCTATTTCAGTGGTGGTAATCTTAAACCTTATGTAACATCATTAGGCAGGGTTGTATAGGTATACTAGCTTTTGCCCGCAGCTTCGTCTGCCTTGACCTTACACGGATAAAAAGTATCCTATATGTTAATCCAGGCCATGTTTTATCTGTATGCCAAATTTCATCAAAATCTGTTCAGTAGTTTTTGCGTGAAAGAGCAACAAAGATCCATACTTCCATACTCACAAACATTGGCATTTATAATATTAGTAGGATAAATAGGAATATATTTGATTCCCTAATAATAAGAAAGATATTGTGTTCCTTGTTTTATCGCCAATGACGTGTCTAAGTACTATAAATAACCTATGTTGGAAATTCCAATCAAGTATAATGTATTGTTAAACTGTATAATATCCTAGATGCATTATTAACTAACTGAGTTTGTAGCTACGTATGTGTTTCCTACTGATATCTTCATGTCTAACGCTTTGTAATCTCGAAGTACAATTTGGGTTAAAGGGTCATTTTTTGATTTGATTACCCAAGGCCTTTAAGTGTATGTGTTCGTTCCAGTGCATAAGAATGCGGCCACTGAGAGACTGACTTTAGATCGCACGTTGTTCAGAAAAGTAGGTACAGTATGAGACCTGTTTTTTTTTTAAATAATATAATTTGACTCTTTGAGTCATACTTTATAAAGACAATGGTGTCTTGTGATAAATGTTTTGAAACTCGTCGGTTGTCACAGAACAATCGGGTAGTACTACGAAACTAAAAATTATTCCGTCAAACAATTATTTAATTGCATTTTACAATTACTGCCATTTCTTTGCACGAACTCGACATTCAAGCGTACGTCGATGTGCATCGACCTTGAGGAAAGAATGTGGTCCCAAGAATGCTCCTTGGAGCACTCTTATTACTTACGTAGTAAGGTCTTATATGGCTGAAGATGATTGTACTCTTCTATTATTCCTACGCGTTTATCTATCTACCAATAGTTTGTAATGGCCTAGATGTTTATGTCGTTAAAATTATCAATGTTCTCATTAAACCACAGTCAAGACAGAACCGCTATTCATTCCGATGACAGCACTGACTGCATCTTTAACGCAATCATGTCCCGATGTTGTTGATTGAGAACCATTGAGATGTATATTACTTACATTACCATATTTAAATGTGAGGTCTTATCCAGCATATTCTAACTGGAAAAAAATGAAATCGCTAATATTAACTAAGTGTCTCTTAACATTACACTTTTAGTTACTTCAATCTGCGACGTCCTTATGGCATCAGCATTTCTGCAACCTCTAACAAGAGACGTCAGAAAAAAGAAACGCATAATGTTAATGAGACCACTTAGCTCAAACCTCCGATCTTCATTCGGCCTCTTCTAAATACATTGTAAACTTTAACTTTGGCAGCTCTCGTTCGATTGGCCGGGATATTTAAGAGTGGTAATGACCGGGCGCGTTGGATTACTGGTAAAAAGCAACGTGTAACGTTACATTGCTATAAGGTTGTTCCGTTGTTCTTATAGCATATGATAATTAGCTGTTTCGTGAATTCACTAGCCACAATGTCCACGCCCACAGCATATTCAAATTCAAATTCATTTATTTACTAGAAATTACATATCAATATTAAGCCCAAAGTCCCATCAAAATTATATTATAGACATATCCTAGGCAGCTCAGGTGGGTGTGGGTGGAACATCTTGTTCGGAAATAAATATTTAATTCTTGATCCCTGGCAAGAGCAACATTTCTTGAGGAATCGATGAATTATTGAACAATCAAACTGTCGCAAGGTGTTTGTTTGTCGCCGCATCAAATTCTTAAAGAGTTAGATACATCACATTATTACATAGTTAGTAGTAGTAGTTAGTAATTTTTCAATCAGCTAACAATTAAATACTTTCTCAACTTACTTTAAAAAATATCTGATTTTAAACATTTCATATTGTATAACTGGAGTCTACAAACTGTTCTTCTTAGTCATTTAATTCCGTATTCTTAAATAATACAGTTGTTTGTTAAACCACTGAATAAGCAATAGATTTCCATTCCTGCGGTTGTCAGCCGGTCACAGAATAAATAATACACTGAGTCAGTATAATAATATATTTTCCAACGCTTCGTGTAATTTTAAGCAAAAGAAAATTTGTGTGTAATTCCAGTTTAGAATTGTGTAATCAGCAGTTGTTTCCGTAACCTGTTTTGAAACATTTTAGTTGGGAACATTCGTCCATAAATAATCCATCTATACTCACTAAAATCTGCTAGTGTGTATGTGGATGACATGATAAATTCGTAGGATGTAGATAAAACCGAATTATTATCGCAATGCACAGTCACTTATAAAGTAATAACTTTTCTGAGAATTTGGACATTAACTGAATTTAGTTAATTTATTTTCTAAATATGACAGAAGATTTTCAACCGCTAAATCGACATCTTTTCCCCTTCTAAATGTAAGAAATTGGATACTCGCTAACATGATGGATCACCTAAAATTTTTCATCTTTTCTGGATCAATTTAATAGCTTGTAGCTTTCCCCCATTTCACATATTATCAACGATAAGTCTAATGGTATGGGGTATCTCACAATCTGTATGCTATAAAATGTCTGATAGTGTAATGATGCTGGTTAAAATTATTTATCGCGTCTTTCATTTGCGTGCTCACGTCGTAGAGTGCTAATTATGATTTCCAATTAGTTTCAAATCACTTTAAAGAGTGAAACTTTGTTCGGTGAATAACATCTTCACGTATAACCAGATTAAAGTATTTTATTTTAAGTATAAAACCGTTTTTTTTTATCGCTGTTCGATAAAATTATAAGATATCAATTTGATTATAAATATGGTTTCTTCTAGAGAGCTGGTGTAATCTATGACGTTATTTTTGATTATGCTTGTGTATTCCTTAATTCTCGAACACTAGTTCTTAATGTTATTATTTGCTATTTCAAGAGAATCATCATTACTACGTCACAGGCCATTCCTTTATTTTTTCCAGGTATGCTATGAGTAATTCCACTATTAGAGTCCACACCGTTAGCAATGACTCATTTTTCAAACTTGCCTCCACATCATATTGCGTCATTATACTCACAACCGGTTTCGGTGTCAATTCTGCCTATAATAGGGTAAGGTTTTAGAAGGGGTTGAAGAATCAATACTTTACATTTGCTACGTGGCCTTTCCACTAGGGTGGTCAAATGTTTTAGTATATTGTTATGAATACAAGATGCAAATTGCAACTATCATAATTTTCTTGTCGCGTAAATCTAGTATTTCTATTAACTGATAATATATGTTTTGAAATTTCACTTGTTGCGAAGCAGTTAATTCCAGAAAATAATGGTATCTCTCAACGACTGAAATAAAGTTTACTAGACGTAGAAACAAAACCCGTATTGATCCTTCAGCGGAGTCAAAAGTACCAGGCACGCATAAGATCCGAAGAGTTCGTTCCACAACACGCACACAGCTACTTTGTTGATAGTGGCAGCGTGTTCGCTTTGGCACGGTCAACGGAGAATTCGAGACGGTCTCATCCGAAATTGATCTTTAAGAGAAAGTCATAAAGTTCTTTCAAGATTAACATCTAAACGTAGGTCACCATGGTGAGTCATTGCGCATTAAAATGAAAGGTAAGGGGAGCTTTAACCGAAGATATTTTATGAGATAGTAATGTGTAAGTACTTATGTGAAGTATGCGGTTATGGAGAGAACTGTGAAACCGTTGAATGCAGGACATCAAAAGAGCGAATGAACTTTGAGACTGTAAAAAAAGAAGTTAATTCTTTTGGCAATGAAATACTATAATTATGACGCCAATTATAGTCCAAGAGGCCAACTCGGTTAAGTACCGGTTAACGGTATCGGTTAACCTACAACGTAAAACTTGTTTACACTTAAAATGCGATATCCAAGCTCTCCCAAGAACGCACGAATGCCTACACCGTATAAGGAAATATTTCTTGCGTCTGTTTATTTACCTCAAACACCACTGGAGCGAGCTAATATCCCCCTTGTTTCTAACAATAGAAACGCTATAGTTGTCTGACGTCGACCCCTTCAAAGGTCCTTTGCGATTCCGTCATGGCGGAAACGCTGCGCGTGTGCCGGGCAATGTTTGGCTACAAATAGCTAATCGCGTCTGATTTGGCTAACCATGTTGGCACGTTGGCATGTTGGTAACGGTAAATTCGTATGTCGTATTTGGAGCTGTGACCATATCGAGATCGAATCTTGGATTTGACTGGTACGTGCGTCGTGTGTGTCATTGGAATTATGATATTTTTAATAACTATTTTATTCTGTGGTACCTATTATAGATTCGCCGTCTGCTTATCCGCTGTCTGTTTAAGATATTAGCTGATCTGCTATTGCACATGTAGGTGTTTAGATCTTTCAATATTTATTTGTGATGGCGACATCTTTTTATTTATTTATTTTCGTTAGCAGCAAAGGCGGTCTTAGTCCGAATAGATAGATATTCTAGAAATGCAATGAGTGGAAGAATTGAAACAATTTTCAGCATGTTTAATAACAGTGAACAACTTTTGTTCTATGAGTTTTTTTTTAGTTTTTTTATACAAATCCGTCTCTGGTCTGTTTGGTCTGTTTCGTCTGTTTGGTAATTTTGTATAGAAAGTCGATAAATTTTCATGCAAATTGCAAAAGTCATAGCACAAGTTATTCACCATGATGTATAGAATAGGTATGCGGTTAAAAGGTTATCCTTGAGTTATGGGACACCCTGTATATTTTTACCGAAACGGCGGGTTAGGATTTAAGACTAAAAAGGGCAAAGGCTAATCATAAGCACTTCAAGTACTGCACAACACTTTAGTTAGTTCGCATCACCGCACCCGCCGAATGGTGCGAGGTCCCGTCTTTCATTTCGGCCGACACAGACATGTGCCTGGCCGTTTTTCCCCTGCCCACCCTACGGACGACGGCCCAAGCCGAGGTCCGATCCTACAGAGGCGCCCTTGAGGCCAGAGTCCGACTCACCCCCAGATCGAGCCCGCTAGAAAGGAGACCGACAGCGGTCCGGCCTGTTTCGGCAGTTCCGGTCCCGTCGGCGCCACCACTAGCGGGTTCGCCGCTTGGTAGAGTGCCTTTTGCACTCCACATTGGCCCGATCACGCCTGCTAGTATGGGGCTCGACACGTACGAGTCTGAGGCTTCGCTGGGCGAAGCCTCACACTCGGCCGGGTCGCGGCGACCGCTAGCGGGGCGGACCTAGGCTGTGCGCCTTCAGCGCACGCCACAACTGCCCGGGTTAAGCTAAAGAATGTCTTCCTCAAAGGCACTCAGCGATAGGTCCGTCCATAAAAAAAAAGGCTAATCATAAATCTAAAACCCTGTCATTCTTGATTCCTCACCCCCCAACCGCCCCATTAGCACGCATTGCCCCACAAGCCACAAGTCTGACCATGAATAATTCGCTTCATGGCCAATATCCTAAGAAAAACCCTATCATTACGTGTATCCGATAGAAACACGCATTGACGCATGAACTCACAACGATGTTTTCAGTACGAACTCTCTACTTACCAATGCAAATGTCATAAATAACTTTCGTATCTCATCAGCTGCCCGATCGTCCGTGTCGCGCATCTAAGCTCACTTACCAATCTCACAATAGAATATGTTTCAGTAGGCTTCATTAATGCAATACAATACACGTCACTAAAAACCAAAAACAAATAGACATTCTCAAACTAAATCCGCGGCAAGAGACTGTAAGTAAGCGGCAACTGACGAAAAATTTTCTTATGTATTCAGTATTCAGCAACTAAAAAGCATCAAATATCAAGTTAATGTAAAAGCTGTGAAATGTGTTCTATCAATTACAATTACCATTAAAGCCAATTTCTGAAAATAGGCCTAAATTAAGCTTTTACACATCAAATTTTTATTCTACCACAGTCACTGCTTTGGGACAATTATTGTGGGCTAGCGCCGAGATGGATGAAGTCATATAAATGTTGCTGTCAAAATGACCAGATTAGGGGATTGTTTAATGGAGAAATACACTTTGTTGGCAGCTTAATTTTCTTTTATTAAATGATTATAATATGTCAATGATGCATTTCATTTCTAATCTTCTAAATAAAAAAATAAAAAATGGACTTTCCAATTAATATGTATGCATGGTCGTACAAACAAACAGACAACAAAATGTACACGGAATCTCCTCTGGAGATTTTTTAGGTATTTTTTTACTTTAAGTGAAAATTATACTACTACTACCTACTTACTTACTTGTTAGTTAAGATTTCATCGGTAATTAGGCAGTGACTACCTGACTGACTGATTGTGTGTCTGTGACGACCACATATGGAAATGTTCAATTTTAGATTTACTACCGCGCTACCAATTTATTACTATAATTGTTATCACTTGACATACCATTTTTAGACGAGATTTAATTTTAATAACGCTATTGGTTTTGCAAAGTAAGTGACCTTTAATTTTACAGCCCTTTTAATACATGTTTTTTTGAAACTGTCAATGACAATTCGACAAAATGTCTTACACCTACACAAATATAGTATAGTAAATTAGCAGAAACTAGAAAACAAAACAAAAAAGTAACGTAATCCATTATTTTTTTATAGTTAGACATTACAAGTATTTACAAGACAATTGATTTGTTATTTTAGTTAAGTAGATCAAACTTACGACTAATTATTTAGTGGTTTCTTCAGTTAGTATTTGAAGTACCTACTCACTTAATTAATAAATAGATCAACGAAAACAGTTATCCAGTGTGTGAAGATTCACTAGTGGGAAATGAATAAAAACAGTCACTTGTTATGATTATGTATTATGTATAAACCGAGAACTCAAGAAGTAAGTAGTATATGTACTTTTTATAATAAACGTAAATTTACAATAAAAGATTGTACGAGTGATCATTGCTGACCATGTTAAGTTTTTTAACTGCCAGTAGTGTAACGCCAGATCATTGTATAATAAACTGATTTAAATGCTAATTTATAAAAGTTTTAAATATTTTGACGACTTACTAACTACTAAGTGAAACAAAATAACATTAACGGTACCTCTTATTAATTTAGCTAAATTATGAGTAGGTAGATATATATTATAGGAAATTGTATGTTTTGAATCATCATCATTATCATTTCAGCCATAAGACGTCCATTGCTGAACATAGGCCTCCCCCTGACTTCCAGACTGGCTGGTTGGAATGGGTTGGTTTGTTGGTGTTTCTTTGCGAGATCGAATCAGGAATGAGGAGATTCGTAAACGAACAAAAGTCGCTGACATAGCCCATGACGGATTAGAAAGCTGAAGTGGCAGTGGGCGGGGCACATAGGACATAGAACTGACGGCCGATGGGGCAGAAAGGTTCTGGAATGGAGGCCACGTACCGGCATCTGCAGCGTAGGACGTCCACCTACAAGGTGGACAGACGACCTGATAAAGGTTGCAGGAAGCCGCTGGATGCGGGCTGCTTTCAACGAGCCAAAGTTTTTATATGGATAAGTACTTAATTAGACTTATTCAGTAGGAATTTTAAAGCGGTTTGACTTGGGGAACTTTAGTCGAAAAAATCCTTCATTTGTACGAATAAACATTTGAATATTATATCAAACAGCTGATTTCGATTTATAAAACCAGTAGGATACATACTTCCCGTTGCCCAAGAATCATACAATTTGGCAAGAAGCAATGTCTTATAACAAAGAAACAAGTCCGAAAACCGTTTTGTAGGTTTTTCTTAACTCAGTAGTATTTAAAAATCATTCAGACTTGATTTCCGTTATGGACGAATTAAATACCAACAAGTTTATACGGAACCCTAGGGTACCCTAGGGACAAAACGTCAAATTTTCTCAATTGATAATGATCTTTAAATGTCAGACTTAAAGTTGAAAATCGGTTTTATGACCTTTAACTTTTTGGGTAGGTTGACGTTTCGTTTTATTCTTTAGTCAGGTAATGAAAAACTAAGATTGTATGATTTGACATAACACGAAGCAATTAATATAATGAGTCTTATGGCCAGTTTCACCACTTGCTGATAAGTTCCGGATAACCTGACACTTTTTTGACAGCTAATTGTATTGGTTATCTGTCAAAACAAGTGCCAGATAGGTTATCCGGAACTCATCAGCAAGTGGTGAAAGTGGCCCTTAGTCTTCTAATGGACTAGATGTGGTATATTATATTATTCTGTAGGTACTTTGTCATTTCAATAAACCTCTCATAGGGCTCATAATGCACGCCATGAGTAAAAATTGCATATTATACATTAGCAGTTGTTTATTAATCGTAACCTCTAACCGCACAACATTGTTAAAAGCCTAGCCTATTGTTCGTATTGTCAACTAATTAAAAATCGGTCGCTAAAATCGCTCGTTCGCTTAAAAATCGGTTGCTTAATATATAATTAAACTGCATTGTTATTATGCTTAGTATTACCTATTTCTGACAAAACTGACAATATACCTATTATAATTGACGCATCGTCATTAGAAATAAACCTTTTATTTTTTTAATCTAGGTATATTCGGTTGAGGATTGTTACCCCGTCTATTAAGTTGTTTAACGCCTTAATAATGAGCCGTCTCCTCATCACGACCCAGCGCTGAATATCTTGTAGACCAGCATTTCCAGGGTCTTTAACTCTTTATCATTACGGGTACCAACCACCCAAAGTATCGTAGATCCGGCTTGAACATATTTTTATGGCGTTTTTGATCCGTAATTGCATTATGTGCATATTTATTTGTAAAAATATGTATAAAAGGCTTTACAGTGTCAGTGATAGACCATAGACGATGATGTTAGTACCGTTATCGAGTAGAGTAGATATAGTGTATGTATGTATGTATGTATGTATAATAAATGATATATTTACGACTCCATTGTCGTATTATCATGTTATCGCAGCATCCCGTATCCGCTACCTACTGTTTGACGTGTCCACGTGACGATATGGGTACACAGTATGGGCTGTGTAAATTAAGCAACTTTGTTAAAGTGTCGTAGGTCTAATGCCTTTGCCTATGTGTAGAAACTTTTTTGTACCAACAGAAATACCCACACCTTCAAACAACATGGCGACCATTAAAAAAGAACAATGTAGTAACGGGTTAATTTTGCATAGTGGCAACAGTTACCATCTCTATCAAAAGGTAGACTTTGGTAGACCAACTGTACTAATATATTAAATGAGGCAATCTTTGCAAGCTGTTTAGTCTAGATATAACTTGTTTACATACAAAGAGACCCGTTAAAATATTATCGAGGGACACGCATATTGCAGGGGTGCAACATGGGAAGGCATGATAAGGGGTTAAACATATTTTATGCCATCGTTGTTTGTATTATCGTATATCAAGTAACCTGTACCCCTTGGCAGAAAATAGGACTAAAAGGCCTTGTTGGCGACAGATCTGGCAACCCAGTTGCTAGGCCGTAGTCTATAGTTTTTGCCTAGCAACGGGATAACTGTGGTGGCGATCTTGTACATTATTTTATTTGATTCATATTGATATTATATTTATTTACTGATTGAAAGGAGTTTCTTTTCGCTTTGGTACACAACAGGCCTACTTGATTATGTTTGGATGAGATGTATTATTAGAGTATGAAAGAACTTCTGCTGCAGTAGGTACAGATAACAGCACGTCAAGTTACCACAAAATGTCAAATTTTCTCAATTGATATTGATCTCTACGTGTCGGACTTAAAGTCTAAAATCAATTGAATGACCTTTAACTTTTTATGTAGGTTGACCTGCCGTTGTCTGTACCATATTATTATTAGAAACGGGTTGAATTATTTTAAACAACTTGTTACCACTGATGCTTATTTTAAACTTAGACAAATAGACAATGGGTGTTGTAAAAATAAGAACTCGTTTAAGTTTATCGTAGGTAGGTTTCTTAAGTTCTTGATATATGTTTTTAAGCGTATTTTTGTTCTTGCAATGGTTTAAGATAAACAATATTCATTATCATGTCAGCCTATTGCAGTCCGCTGCTGGACGTAAAAGGACCATTATTTCGTTAAAATCATATTGTGTTTTTTAACTATGTCGTGTACGGATTTTTTTATACCACTCGGTGGAAAAAGAAATCGTGTGATAAAATATTCAGTATTCCTAGTTTTGATTTTTTTTCAGAAAAAATACTTATTTTTTAAAATATTGAGGTTTATGTTCTAATAAGCGAAAAAAAACTTTAAAAATTATAAATAAATCTTTCGTCTATAAATTAAAATATAAACTAGGTCTAATTAATTTTCAATCTACTATCCAAGAAGGACCCACTCAATCAAACACACACAAAAAATCATCAAAATCGGTTAATCCGTTTATAAGGAGTTCAGTAAGATACACACGTACAGGAGAATTATGTATCTAAAGTAAGTTCAATCGATTTCGGATGTCGGGAGTACAATATTTTTATGAATAATTGTCATTTCTATTTGTGACAACAGGTAGTGTGTGTTACAGACTGCTGAAGCCGTATATGACATGTTAAATCTAGACAAGGTTTTCTAAATCTATTGCACAACGAAAGAAGGTGAGGGTTGTTAGTGTCATTGTCATTTGACACCTTCTAATTACATTGTCTGCCTCAAAATATCGCTGACAGCATATTTTAGAAACACAAGACATATTGCCCTTTTGCTGGCAACATTTAGGCAAGCAGATAAAACATAGTATTATGTATATTATTGTTATGTATGTAAGTATATTATGTTCATTTCTATCTGGACTTATATATTTATCCATTAGGTATATTAAACTTCACACTAAGCTCTCCACACCACTTTCCCCTTTCTTCTTATCTGTCCTCTACCTGAAGGTTGTCTGGAAGAGAAGACCGCCAAAATTGTGCATCTTTCTGTAAACACAAATTGTAACTTCTTTGTATGGTGTACAATAAAGAGTATCTATCTATCTACACACATTACAAAGTAGTGCTTAAATTTTAGAGTTATGTTGTGGATTATTACGTTGCTAAAATTATCCGCAGCCACCATCATCATTGGCTCGCTTCAAGTTCTTTTAATCAGTTGCTTATCTCCGTCCGATAACGGTTGGTCATAAAAGATACAACTGCGAACAGCTGGTTTGCTATAGATTGCGATTATCATAACCTTCAACCTACGCAGGGATAACAAAAACCCCCCCAAGTGCAGGTCACATGCGCACCGGGGATTCCGTATCACCGTCTTTCGTTCAATTTCTTAGCGCGAGTGCCCAACTCAGTATCGTTTTTCTTTGGTACTAGCTGTTGCCCGTGACTACGTTTGCGTGATCTTTGGTTATTCATAAAGAATTTTAAATTTAAAAGAACCTTCTCCTTACAATAATTAACACAACAAAAAAAAAGTGAAATTGTTCTATCAGTTCACGCGTGATGTGATGACCGAGGGAAATAGAGATTCATTTTTATATATAGGTATATAAAAGATATGTCGTAAACTTTAGAGTTTGATAGCAGCCACCAGTTTTATTGCAGTGTATTAACGATACACAAGCGTTAACTAGATGCGATTGTTTTAACCGCAGATTTCGCGTAACAAGATTGGTCTAAAATTGGACTAAAACGATTCCATTTTTTATGTTAGAAGATATATTTTTCTAAATTCGGTCTCTACTCAATAATATACTTAGACTCTTAATTGCACACCACAAAAAAGAAACGAAGTAATAGAAAAAGTGACATTAAGATTAGCACAATTATCAAGATACATAATGATTAATGACATTCCACCAGCCAGCTAGACTTGGCGTCTGTACATGACATTAAAATGCTAAAATATACGGCAGTAAGTGATTAAGATAAAACTTAAATATGGATTTAAGAAAGGAGCTATCAAACATTTAAATTTTGAATAATAACTCATGAAATTTAGTTTTAGTTGAATTTTCGGATTTGAGTCAACATTTTACGCAAAATGTAGAGGTAGTATTATATATCCGTGACCTGTAACTTATGTCATTTTCGAGGTAATACGTCACATACGGACAGACGGATAGGCAGTAGAGTAACAGAAATAGGGTTTCCGTTTTGCCTTTTTGTTACGGAACTCCAAATATCATTTTTGAAGTTAGATAAAAATGACAATAGTTTGACGGGAGATTGGTTCGTTAAAGAAACATTTTTTTTTTATTTGACAAAATATTGCTATTATTGACAATATTAGAGATAGGATTAAACTACTGAGAGTGCATTATTTTTTGTTGATAAAACTAACTGATTGTGGAATCCAAGGCAGATCAAGTTACGAAAGTAATACTGATCATATTCATTTAGTGAAATTTTATCAAGTCGTAAATGCTCAGAAATGTTTCCAGATTTTTTTACTTTTATACGTTATTAAACGCAAATTTGCATCGAAAAAAAAAATAGGTAGCGCTATCTCGAATGACATAAATTCGCGCTCTATTTTGAACGCGTAAAAAAAACTCACACTAAGCCATCTGTTATAAAATGCCAAAGAATGTTAATGCCGAGGCCCGGTTTTAAAATCTCTGCCGTCTCCAAAAGGTTTAAGGAAAATCCCCTGGAGGGGAAAGCGTGCTTTTAACAGCTCAGACGGACTGATCCAATTAAAACGTCTCATTTGCGGTTAGTGGTTAGTGTGCGTCATTTGACTATTGTTTTGAATATAAGTACCGTTTATTCGTTTGTTTAATTCTTATCCTCTCAAAATTGTGGTGTGTGTTATGTATTTTAAATGTTATAATGAATCGAAAGGTCTGTATTTTTTTTATTTTTAATATCGACTGATTTACTGTGTTACTGATCAAAAGGTGATTGGCGACAGCAATAATATATTTATATTAAAAAATAATCACTTATAACCTGTCGCAATTCGAAAAAATAGGAAGACATTTTAAATTACCCGGGCTGCACTGAACGATCCCCTTTAATTCGATTACTTGAAAAAAAAAAACAATCCTAATTAACTTTGTTAATTCATTATTGGCTGTCACGAGATAATACAGATAAAATATGGTTTGTCGAAGACAAGTGACATCAAATATCAGTTAAAAGAAATTAAGAGTTGCGTCGCGATTCAGTATTGCGTAAAATCTTTGGTCACGCGATCACGCACGAATACGCGAATTTGAAATCGAAATACGCTAAGACTGGAATACACAACAGGCGAAAGGCTTGTTACACAATTAATTGGTGATCTAGATCTTCTAGCTGCCTGTTTCGTAACATTTCGCAAGTATTGTTGGTACTTTGTACTAACTAGTGTTGCCATCTCTGGCAGTTGCAATTTCAGGACAGATGGGCCTGATGAGAATCTACTTACACCTGTTTTCTGATTTATATACAAATTTTTTTGAGGTCTAACTAATGTTAAAAAAATTAGGACTATTGAAGATAGTGTAAGAAACTGTTAATTTTAAATAGTAAGATCAAAAACCAATGAAAAGAAGTTCTATTTAGCAAATGACAAAGCAGTTTCGAAAAATTTGCTCCCGAAATATTTCCCATTCAGGATTCAGTGAATATTACCTGCATGAGGAATTTTCTCGGGAACAGCACAGATGTGATCTAGTGATCTATCAGACTAAGACCCTAGATATTCAACTCTTACTCTTCTCTCATTTAAGGCTATATTAGCAATTTAGCATTTAATTAAGAACGTCCCGCATAATTTAGTTTTATATTACCCTTTAAATAGGGAATTCCCGCAAAATTTGAGACACCTGGTAATTCTAGTCGATACCTTGACTTTTAGATTTCCTGCATCGCCTGCGTTTCACTTAGAACTCTTTGTCATAGACAGAGACTTGCCCTCTGGGCTTTGTTGAGCCGAGTACGAGTCATTAATAATGTATTATAGAGTTGATAAAGTGTTACACGTCTGATTTATTGTGCATAGTGTTCCAATCGGGGAATAAATGGAAAAGAAGATAAACATCTATTCTACCTAGTTGGTTAGGCGTGGGAACGTGATTGAGTTCAATTTGTAATTAAATTAAATTACAGATTACGTACCTGTTTTTTGAAAAAATACCCACTCATTGCTCAACATTTATTAGTTAAGTTGAGACACTTTATGAAATGTCAACATAATTCATTTTTATTTTTGTGTTGCTAAAGATAAACTCCTAGTTTACACCTCTATGCTACATAAACATAGGGTAAGTTTTTTTAAAGACATCGGCTAAATTTTAAATATGGGATACATAAGTATGTAGATATTAAAGGAACACTTTTTGGTTTGGTTTTTTAGTTTCCTGATAACAAATTGAAATTGAAGACTTAGCTAAACACAATAACTCTCTTTGTTCAATCAAGCTTGGTCACATTTTGAGATTGATATTCTAATACATGCGCATACAAAGTAGCGTCATTACTCTTACATTTTATAACACTAATGGTCCCATTTGCGAGAAAAACCCGCTAACAGTCGGTAATTAGCTAGTGGTCTGTTCCGTCACAGCTTAGATATGTACAGTAGGTCTAGTCTCCGCTAACCGTGCAAAGAACATATTATGACAACACGTGACCCGCCAATAAAATCCAACCATTGCACATCACTCGTCATGTTATTCCGAGGAACTAGCTAACTGACTAGCTAACTTGTCTTGGGTTTTGATTGAAAGTTAAGACCGCAACAATATTACTTCGAAGTACATAAGAGGATAAAGGAGCCGCGATAGTCCAGTAGGAAAATGCTCAACCGTGAACTCTATCCCTGAGTTTGTAGGTGTAACGCTTCAAAAATATAGAAGAAGAAGGTCATATCATAGATAAAAACTACCATATCAAAATTGCTATGAGATCAGTTGTATTGTATCGTATTTCATTCCACATATTGAGTCATAGCAATAATACAACTATAAAGTAGAAATAGGAGGTATTTGCTATTCGTACTTTGGTATCTTATCATTGAGTAAGTATACTATCTCCTCTTTTACTGTGGTTGCGATCCGTGCGAATCCAGCTGCGCGAGCACACCGAAGAGTCAGCGGCTCACCGCTATCTTCCCATGCTCTGGTTCGCGTCATTGTTGCCGACCTGACCTTAACAGGTGCTCGTGGTAACCAGGAACCCGTCTCTTGAGTTGGGGGGTGATGATTGGAAGTAGATGTCGGTGTGCTTTAGTTTACGGGTTTGCTGCCGGTGCGTTTAAAATTGTTATTTGATTGTAATTTATACTTGTACGTCTAGCTGCGCCGACGCATCCCTTTATTCTAATACGTCAAGGTTTTAGTCTTTTCTTTTCTGGCAGTATTATTATTAAGTGGGAACACGGAATATGGCAACTTTAAATGATTTTAAATTATAAAATAATCATAATAGTGTTAGGTAAAGTCCTTAGCTTGTGATTGTGAGTAAGCTTGCTAGTCATTTTTAACATGAAATATATTTTATATTATTGATTTCCCATACGAGTATTTGCTGTTGATTCATATGGTGACATAGTTTCGATTTCATTGAAAATGACTTATTTTAGTCTTTCGTCATCATCCGGTGGTTTCATCATCATCATCATCATCATTATCATTTTAGCCCTAGGACGTCGACTGTTACATAGGCCTCCCCTATTGATTTCCAGATTAGTTGGAGGCGGCCTGCATCCAGGTTGGTTGATTGGTTCTGCATTGTTTAAACATTTGAAAATATTTTATATGATGACATGGTAATTTACAATGCGCAAATGTCTTTTTCTATGGTGTGCCTTTTGTTGTAGCCGTTAAATTGTAGTGATAGGGTGTGGTGTATGACTGTACCCTTGACAAACATTACACTGCAACCATACCCAACTTGAGTTGGAACTTGGACCCTAGTCTATTATCTCTGCCTCTATTGCTTAAACTGCCGTGCAATAGAAATAATGGTTCAAGACATTCGTTCCCAAACATTCTAAGATTGCCCACCATACAGGTGGTAGGTAATTGTAAAAACCACTTCATTTCTACGGGACGAACGTAGAAAAGTATTTTATTACTTCTACAAATAAATTACTGATCAGCTGCTGACTCGCTCTACATGGGTTTAGGTTATGACCAGTGATCGGAGTAGGTAGATTGATTAGATGTACTTTATAGCGAAGTCAGAAAATTTTGTATCATCATTTAAAAATATATTTTTCATACAAATAGGATTCTGAGAATTAAGTTTTGTATGAAAATATAAAAAAAATAAAAATTATGATATCAAATTTCTGACTTCACCATAGCATTTATATGCATATATTAACATGGGCTAGTTTCGGCTTCATATACCATTTACCTAACACCCTGTATATGCATATTCATCATCATCATCATCATCATCATCATCATCATTTCAGCCCTACGACGTCCACTGCTGAACACAGGCCTCCCCCAATGATTTTCATTGGGGGGAATTGCCAATACTCGCCACGCTTGGCAGGCGGGTTGGCGAGCGCAGGTTTTTATAAGATTTCGCACGCAGACGCTGCTGCCCGTCTCGTGCTACAGGAATTAGTCGCCTCTTACGACACGCCTCCTGTTGGCGGTGGGGAAGTGTATTCTTTACGGCCGTCCCCACACGACACATATATATGCATATTATGTTACCAAATTCCTTTTTCGGCTTTATAAGGTGTGATCGGATCACCGGATCGGATCACCAGTGATCGGAATTGGGTGACTAATGACTATATTTCCTATAATATTCTGTGCCTAAACTTTGTAATAGACATTGCATAGAGTTAGGTATTAAAACCACCCATGAATGAACTGAAGACTACCCGTCTTCATTTGAATGATATGTTAAATTATTTATTAGATTTATAATTTACTAGCTGTTGCCCGCGACTTCGTTCGCGTGGCCTTTTGTTTATTCATAAAGGATTTTCTTATTTTTTCTTTCATAAGAACCTTCTCCTGACAATAATTAACAAAACAAAACAAGAATTAGCAAAATTGTTTCATCCGTTCACGCGTGATGCGATGAATATATGTAATATATAAATATGATGGGAAATAGAGATTTATTTTTATATAATAGATTTGCAGGACGTGTTCCAATTTACTATTTACTAAATAAAAGCCACTGTGTCTTTAAATAATATTAGAAGAAGCTTGAATTACGTTTCAACTATTAAAAATAAAATGTTTATAGAAATATTATTTATTTTCTTAGCAAAAGTTTGAGCAGTTCTGACTTGCATGCCAGAAGAGGTGCCATAAACCTCTTCGCGATGCCCCACTTATGCATCCGGCACTCCATTACCATTTAGTTTAAGATATAAACAAGTTAAGATACTTAGCATATAAGTATGTTTAATCTTGCGGTAAGGCAGTCCTTTGATCGTATACTTTGATAAAATTATCAAAAACATTAGCTTTTAGTTATAAGATATAAGTGCAAGAGCTCTCTTCCAATATATAAATATACTAAATATAGGCTAATATAAAGCCATGTCAAGCTTGAGAAGATAATTTCATTTTTTACGACTTGTTACAAGAGAGTTTCCATCAAAATTTCCAATCTATTATCATCATTATCATTCGCCTGTCCTGTCCTGTTCCCAGGTCATCTGGGGTCGGCGCAGTATGTTTCCAATCTATCGTAACTTTTATTTCTTTTATTTAGTACGTTAATACTATCATTTCTAGATATACTACGCACGTAGTGCTTCTTAATTTATATTCGTGTTTTTTTTTAACGTAGCTGGTAAGTTAGGCATTCGCCACACTAAGCGGAAATTCCGTCGCCGATGTTCCGGTGGGCTAATTACGGTGACACTGCGAAGAATAACCGATTTTACAAGTCTACAATTCTCCTTTATTCATTCATCGACATTCTGATCGTGACTAAAACTTTTTAACTTCTGTCTGTCTTAACTTTGCATATCATAATTCATAAGTCACGAAGAAATAATTTGAGTTCCAAACTGTATTTTTTGCTAGTCCTTAACTTTATCCAGACAGTGTAATGGCGGTTCTGAATAGACAAAGGCAGCATTTTAAGGAAATAATACTTTTAGTATTGTAATTGGTTTAGGACTAAGTATCTAGCTAGACAATACTTTAAAGCAACCTAAACAATACTTTCGTATAAATATGATATTAATTTTTAAAAAAACATTGTTATAATAATGAATACTGACCATAGATTTTAAGTTCATTGTTACTAACCCATATGGATGTAAGATGTCCGAAATAAACGATTTTATTATTATTATTTATTATAAACTTTTATAGCTACTAAAATGACTCATCATAGCTGATCAAAAGCAGCTTCAAGAACTTAATAAGCTATAAGGGTGGTTCTACATTCCAGTCACGCGTCTGGGTGGGGTACACCAGTATCAACCTTAATAAGTAGAAATATATGACCTCAAGTTCTAGTATTTCGTCTCGGAAAGAGTTATCTATACAGTACAGGGTATAAAAAAGGACAAGCCAAATTTTAGGTAGTGGTTCAGCGTTGAGACTAGACCACAGGAAAAATATCCAAAAAATCCATCTTAAAAAAAAAACAACAAATGTCCGATCTTGCACTTGCCGTAACGAGTAATGGATTGATGAATATTTGTATTTAGGTTTTGCTTATTATTACGAAATAATTTTTTACATTGAATTTTTACTATGAAATTACTATTACTAGACTTCTTATTTAATGTTTATTTTTATCTTTTTCCTGTTTCTAGAGTCGAATTTGAACCACCTCTTCTTAAATTTGGCTCGTATGGTGTTGACCTATACCTACCTTGCAATACAAAATCATTCAGACTCTGAGATTCACTATTAACGTAAGTTTCGCTCGCTCCGCTCAGCTCATATGCGCAGCGCCAAGCAAAATGACTATTACTCATTAGCTCAACACTATCTTGTAATTTCATTGTGCATTGCGGCACGCCATAAATTTCCATATTAACCGCATGGAATCCACTTACTCGCTAATATAGACTTCGCCGACCAATGTAAGTGTGTTTATTACGTTACGTCATAAATCGTGCAACTTATAAACTTCCGGCTTTTAGTCCCCGTACCACGATTCTGAAAACTAAACGTTTTTTTTTCGATCTCCATTCAGAAACTCAAAATTACTTAATTAATAGATGTAGATGGTCAAAAAATAAGTAAAAATAAAAATAAATATACGCCAGATCATGCTCTTAAGAGGCCGTCTTATTCTTGCGTGTAGCGCGGGTGGATTTTTCATATTTCAAAAATAAAGGTGAATCACCAAAAGAACTACTTTCAAAAAAATTACGTTCGAGTTACGTTTGAACATCGGTTTACAAAAGACTACAAGTTATCCTGACAATTCGATTTTACCATTTAATTGAAGATGTGGTCTATTTGCACATAGATTGAATACGTTTTTTTTAACTTTTTTACAAAATATAGCAGATAAAAAATGCTGAAATAACAAAATTTTAGAAATTTCTATTCAAATAACATTTATTTTTCTATTGTTATGAACAACTATTATAAGATTGAAACACCACACAATATCTTCAGGTATTACTTTTAAAATAATATAATTTTTATTTTATGTAAAAAATTCAGTAGTAAACCTAAGTCAAAATTAACTATAAAATCAAGCGCGCAAAACCGATCCTTTTTCAAACCTAGGTAGGATGTCTACTACCTAATAAATTATCAATATTATCTTGTAAAGGAACAACATTGTTAACGCTTTATCCCGCTTCATAGACGCACACAAGCATAGAACTGTATTTCAATTTTGCACCGACTGACTGGCACGGCCTCTTAAAGTAAGGCATCATCCTTGTGTTACAACAAGACTTACAAGGTCGTAGATAATTTATTTTTACCTAAAATCAAGTTACTTTGTTTTCACTATTATTACAATTTCATATATTGTATAATTGTAGTAAAAACGATGTAGTATTTTAGTGCATATTCTCTATTAGGACAATATCTAGCTAGTCTAATATACTTCAATACTCCATGACAGTATTGTCATCAGTCTCGATCAATCGCTATAAATTTTAAACGCTAATAAACAATCAATACTGAATCTATGTGACCGACTGAACTATCATTGCTAGAATGCTTTCTAATTAGTATTCGTAATTAAGGCTGTTAAATATAGGAAGATATATGATAATTTAATTCAAAAGAATGGAATAGGATATTGCTAACGTTAAACTGTCACTGTTGTTTTTAACTTTCGAGACTGCAACATGTATTTTATTTTGCCTTTTTCTAGCATAGACTTAATATCTGTCATTTAGCATTGCTAGTATTCTTATAAGGAAACGTGACACTCAAAAAATCAAAGCCTCAGGTTCGGATTCCCGGCGGGTCAACGGTCCTCTAATCGCATAAGCATCACATTGGATCGGGCCGTCGACCTCGCCTTAGCACAATACAATCGTATTTGGTCAGTACCTTAATTGAATACTAAGAGCAATAGATAGATACAAAATATCATGGCCTAAAATTGAAAATCTTTAGTATAAATCTTTAATACCATTGATTGTTATGCTATGGTGAGGTGGGCATGGCTGTCCCATAGAGTGCAGGCTGCTATGGATTGTTTCCGCTGGAGACCAATGGTAGTAGCCTGTGTTCAGCAGTGGACATGATAGATAGGCCGTAAAATCTTTTAAAAATTACACTAAATCCAAACTAAGCAGAGCTTGTACTAGTATTACTCATTATCATTATTTCAGCTACAGGACGACCACTGCTGAAATTAGGCCTCCCCTAATGACTTAAATTCTATCATCGGGAGGTATTGCCAATACTCGCCACGATTGTCAGGCGGGTTGGCGGGCGCAGTTTTTATAGGATTTCGCACGCAGAAGCTGCTGTCCGTCTCGTGCTACAGGAATTAGTCGCCTCTTGCGATACGCCTCCTTTTGGTGGTGGGGAAGTGTATTCTTTACGGCCATCCCCACAGGCCAGTACTATGACTAGATAACAGATAAACAAACTTCTATAACTCAGGTCCAAATGTTTGTGCTCATCACACAAATTTGCCTCTTGCGGCATTCGAACCCGTGAGCTCTGGCTTTGTAGGAGTGCGAACCAACTAGGCCAGGAAAAAAATTATGAATTACGTTGGTCTGTGTAAGGTTTCCAATCTCTATAAAAAAAACGCGTCAGGAAAAAGGCAAAAATCCTCTAAATATCCTATATAGGCTGGGAAAGTAGCCATCCATCTTAACCCTTTGGAATTGTGCTGGACCTAGGACTAAGAGCAGACCTATGTCGCAACTGGCGATAGCGACTGGTGACGCTAGATTGAACATTTCTTATTTTATTTAACGGCATATAAGACCTCAATACTTAAGTATTTATCTACACGCGAAATAAAAATAAATGTAATTTCATTAGCTTATTGTAATCTTCTGTCAAATAGGTGCGTGTATGAACGTAACTGCACATTGTGATTATTATTGATTGATCAATTCATCATATCTATGTATATTTTTTTATCACAATTAAGTTGTCACTTTATACATCAATGCTAAATTAAAGTTGTCACTTGTAATAATTATAACAATATCTAATATTACAGGAAGAATGTACTTAAAATTAAGTTTTTGTGAGCTATACATTACTTTCATTCTGATAGCAAGAGGAAAATATTTTACTGAATTTGTTTGTGATAAGATGCTTTTGTGTATATTTTTTCGAAAATTTGCGCCTTCAGTACTTAATTCACCTACCATTTTAAGGTTTATATGCGTGAATGTTTATGCCCAAGTAAAGAAAATTGGTACCAATTACAAATAGCGATTCGCGCGGTGTTTGCGGCGCGCGCGCCGGGGCCGGGGCGTTGGATGATTGGCCACCCGCCCAGGTGGAAGGCATTATGCTTGACCTCAACCTTATAATTAAGATTCGTTAATTTTTATTCCTTTATAGTGTTTTACTATGAATACTACTCATGTTATAAATAGGCTGCACAGTGCACAACATAAAAATAAACTATTCTGTTCAGAGCAGAAAAACTTAACTTAAATATTGTGCAAAACACGAAAATCATCCTGAATCATCTTTCTCTAAAACTATTTAGTGATTTTTCACTTACATTTTGTAGATAAAAAAATGGCGAAAAATATTGTCAAACAAATCATATGACATTTCTAATCTATAGGATGTGTGCTCCGTGACCAAAATGTATCTAAACTTGTGTATGACGCAGTAAATGAATAAGAATAATTTTAATATTTTAGTTAAAATAAAAATATAACATACGCCCTCTCCCGACTCCCGTTCCAAACAGGGTACGTTTACCATGATCCACCATCCGACCATGGTGCTGCAAATCTAGTTATAACATTAGTTTGGACTTTGAGCGATTGCAACTGACCTCCGTAACGCTAAGATATTACCAGACCACTTTGGACCATGGCTAGTGGATACACATCTAGTGTTACTGTATGTGTAGTTTTCATCATGATATTTTCCCTCACTACCAAGTTAGTGGTATAATATCCGTACATAAAGTACGTACAATAATTTTCAACAAAAAGTAAAGTATGCCTATACAATGTTATTTTTAAAACATCAATAACCTCCTAGGGGCTGATTCTGGTGCTCAAATTAGTGATGTGCCGAGTCGCTGTTTTTGTGGATCGAGTCAACTCGAGTCGGTTTATACGGTACTCGAATCATGACTCGATTCCGCGATTCGAGTGCAGTACTCAAGTTCTATGTGCGGTATTCGAATGTTGACTCGAGTCTAGAAATTATAAAATGATCTTGATGAGCTTTTTTTAGTTGCTTTAACAAATTCGTTGTAATTTTGTAATAAAAATAATTTCATAACAATTAAATTAACTTAAACACAGTAACAGCTTACTGACACAAAATAAGGAAATCAAATCAAAAAGTTTCAGGTTCAACCTTGAATTTATTAGGCATCACTTCATTGCTTAAGTAAACAGAGATCGAGTACGAGCGATTTAGCGAGTACAAAATCGATTCTTCCTGACTTGAGCACCAGAATCGAGTCCAGCGTACTCGAATTAAAATAAACTTGTATTCGAGTAGGCGAGTCAAAGGCAGTAATCGAGTCTGACTCGAGTTAAGCCGTACTCGGCACATCACTAGTTCAAATACAACAACTTTTTCTATGAAACCAACACAGTAATAAAAAAAAATTCACGGCTTCATACAAACTGATGTTCGCTGGTTAGCTTGTATGGAACTGTTTTTTTTTTTTTGCGATGTCCATGTTGGTCTTATAGAAAAGTTGTTGTATTTGAACACAGAAGCAGTCCCTAGGGGGTTGTGATGTTTTTAAAATAACCCTGTATACGTCCCACTGCAAGGCACATGCCTCACCTCAACTATGAGGTGGTTTGGGCAATACTCCACCGCGCGGGCCCAGTGCGGATTGGTAGAGGGATGTTCTAAGGTCAGTGATAATCTTACTGTCAGATGTTATTAAACCGCCCTAAGGCCTCTGAATAGGCTTCACGGCTAGTATCAAGCAATATGAGCCGGGACCAATTTTTAACGTGCCTTCCGAAGTACGGAGATGCTTGTGATAAACGTCACTAAATATGATTAAAATGGTCACCCATCCACTCACAAAACCTGCAACCTGCGGCTTAACTTTGGCAATCACTACCAAAGCGAAAAATCCAGAGGTACGTGCTCGAATGCAAATTCACCACAAGGCACGAATGTGTGGTGAAACTCCGACCACTGAGCTACTAAACCGCGGTCTCCAACTATTAGACTCGTTGATAAATAAATAAATATGTGTGTTTGTGTTGTTAGTGTTGCTATGAACTAGAAAAAGGTCAACATTTACCATCATCTCTCCTGCGTGTACCGCGTGGTCATCGTGAGGTCTGAACAAGATGATTGCGCATGTCATTATCAAGTGTACGTACGTAGGTATGTTATGTAAACAGCCTGTTGTCCGCCAGTGAATCAGCGATGACTCACCTTGTACTGAGCTGTGGCGTGTCCGTAGCGCCGTGATTTATGTCGTACGCCTTTGGGTCTTGAGAGCCTTGGTAGAGGGGCAAAAATTCATGACTGTTTTCTTGAAATACGTACTTGCATTCAACAGCTAAGTGCTAAGTTTATTCGATATTCAAATGTGCACGGTATCGATATTAAACTTCGAACTTCTCATAAACCTATATCAGCTCTTGGTTCGTCTATATTCGGATATAGACGTCCTCTCTAATCTTTCACTCAGTTCTGTATATCTGCTGTCACATGCTTGCTTGTGCGATCTTTCGTTATTTCGTTGCAACTCCTGAGACAGTTTAACTTTGCCGAGAATAATCTGCCTGCACCTAATAATTCATTCTAAAACAAATGGATAGAGTTTTAAAAATATTTTTTTTTAGAATTGTTATAATTATCTTCATCATATTAATAAGCCTTCCCTATACAACAACAGGTTAGTGACTCTGGGCCGTTAGCATCTAGCTTTTATCTTATTGCAACCTTGACGAAGTCGTCAGTCTACCGGAGAGAGGCCTACCTACGCTGCGTCTACCAGTTCGTGGTCGCCACTCGAGAATCGTTCTTCCCAAACGGTTGTCAGCTCTGAGAGCGATGTTGCCTGCCTATTGCCACTTTACCTTTGCAATTCGAAGATCTATTATTGTTTTAGAAGTCTATAAATCTGCATTTAATCTGTAGGTATACAATTCTTTTTTAACTATTCCATACAACCTATTTAAGTAACTATAATTTGACATGGTTTAGCGTTATTTCTAATCTGTGTAGTAAACATGTTATCAGTTAAATTAAATTATCAAATAACCGTAACTAGCGAATGATACGGTTTTGATAACATTAGCGATTATTTAATTGAGTTTATTAGAAATTAATGGAATTGACAAATGGATTCTACGCACTGGCAAGCGCGGCGAGGCGTCAGACGGATGACCTATTTCAAGTTTTTTTTTACTTTTACAATATCTAACATCTAACAGTAAACGCACCGTCGCCACGGATACCATACCAATTCGCGTTTACTTCTCGACCGCGTAAATGTTTGTGTAAGTTGTAACAAGCATAAGTATATTTAACCCTTAACCACCTGACCCCTATATCAGTTACTCAACCACCTGCGCGCGGTCACAGTGACCGCATCGGATACAAATGAGTTTTCTTAGGATATTAAGGTTTTATGAAAATAAAAATTTAATAAAACTCTTTAACATATATTAAAGTATTTATTTAAGTGAAAAAAGAAACAATAACAAAACATATTCTTTTCATAAATGTGAACAATGAAAATGCTGGCACATTTTGACTAAAAATCTAATCATGCTTACATAATGAGATCTATCAACATAGGAACAAAATATTATATCAAATTTGGACTTTTTTTAAGAAATCTAATAATATTCTAATAACATAAAAAAATAAAAGTTTAAAAGAAATCAAAACTTCGAGAAAATTGCAGGGGGTAAAGTCTTACAATTTAACACGACAATTTTGTTTGAACATTCCACACAGACAGAAGACGACGCTTGCAGGCAGTCATCAGATTCACAGTCTTCTAAAATCACGGGAACTTCCAAATCCTCAGGTTCAATATCACTGCAACTCTCATCGAGGTTATCCTCCACATCCGACAGCTCCTCCTCTAACCATCTCACAATATTTTCGTCGTTTACATCCATTTTACGCTAAAACAATAAACATGAATGTAAAACACAAAAATCACATAACTACCTGCACGCGGTCACCATGACCGCTAACAAAATATTTTTACTTACCCAAGCCAAACGCGCGCACGTGTATCCCTGCCGAGCGCACACGCGACACTAAACCTCCAACAGAAAAGGTACACAGACGCACACTAACACGCGATAACGGATTTCGATGAAATTCGAGTTCAAAAAGTCGTTGCGGTCACCAACCTGTGTGAACTTGGCACCCGACTTTGGAAAAATTGAACTTACTTTGGTTTATTTGGAAGAATTAGGTAGGTAGTTGATTGTAGTGAAGCTAATTTCGTTTGTAGTAATTCCAAAAAAAAATTAAAAATTACGAAAAAAAATGCGTCCCCCGAGATTGCGAAAACTAACTTTTTCCGATTGTATCTTATAGAGGAACGTTTGTAGTGGATTGTAGTGAAATTCATTTCGTTTGTAGTAAAACAGAAAAATTATAAAAAAATATCAAAGATCTAGTATTTTTCAGATACGTTTTTTTAGTAAGTCGATTTAAAATGCTTATAAGCCTACTACGAACGCTAAAAATGATTGCAATACGTTCCTAGAGGTTGGCAGAGGATTGTAGTGAAAGAATTTTCGTTTGTAGTAGAACAGAAAAATTATAAAAAAATATCAAAGATCTAGTATTTTTCAGATACGTTTTTTTTAGTAAGTCGATTTAAAATGCTTATAAGCCTACTACGAACGCTAATAATGATTGCAATACGTTCCTAGAGGTTGGCAGAGGATTGTAGTGAAAGAATTTTCGTTTGTAGTAAAACAGAAAAATTATAAAAAAATATCAAAGATCTAGTATTTTTCAGATACGTTTTTTTAGTAAGTCGATTTAAAATGCTTAAAAGCCTACTACGAACGCTAAAAATGATTGCAATACGTTCCTAGAGGTTGGCAGAGGATTGTAGTGAAAGAATTTTCGTTTGTAGTAGAACAGAAAAATTATAAAAAAATATCAAAGATCTAGTATTTTTCAGATACGTTTTTTTTAGTAAGTCGATTTTAAATGCTTATAAGTCTACTACAAACGCTAAAAATGATTGCAATACGTTCTTAGAGGTTGGCAGAGGATTGTAGTGAAAGAATTTTCGTTTGTAGTAAAACAGAAAAATTATAAAAAAATATCAAAGATCTAGTATTTTTCAGATACGTTTTTTTAGTAAGTCGATTTAAAATGCTTATAAGCCTACTACGAACGCTAAAAATGATTGCAATACGTTCCTAGAGGTTGGCAGAGGATTGTAGTGAAAGAATTTTCGTTTGTAGTAGAACAGAAAAATTATAAAAAAATATCAAAGATCTAGTATTTTTCAGATACGTTTTTTTTAGTAAGTCGATTTAAAATGCTTATAAGCCTACTACGAACGCTAAAAATGATTGCAATACGTTCCTAGAGGTTGGCAGAGGATTGTAGTAAAAGAATTTTCGTTTGTAGTAAAACAGAAAAATTATAAAAAAAATATCAAAGATCTAGTATTTTTCAGATACGTTTTTTTTAGTAAGTCGATTTAAAATGCTTATAAGCCTACTACGAACGCTAATAATGATTGCAATACGTTCCTAGAGGTTGGCAGAGGATTGTAGTGAAAGAATTTTCGTTTGTAGTAGAACAGAAAAATTATAAAAAAATATCAAAGATCTAGTATTTTTCAGATACGTTTTTTTAGTAAGTCGATTTAAAATGCTTATAAGCCTACTACGAACGCTAAAAATGATTGCAATACGTTCCTAGAGGTTGGCAGAGGATTGTAGTAAAAGAATTTTCGTTTGTAGTAGAACAGAAAAATTATAAAAAAATATCAAAGATCTAGTATTTTTCAGATACGTTTTTTTTAGTAAGTCGATTTAAAATGCTTATAAGCCTACTACGAACGCTAAAAATGATTGCAATACGTTCCTAGAGGTTGGCAGAGGATTGTAGTGAAAGAATTTTCGTTTGTAGTAGAACAGAAAAATTATAAAAAAATATCAAAGATCTAGTATTTTTCAGATACGTTTTTTTTAGTAAGTCGATTTTAAATGCTTATAAGTCTACTACAAACGCTAAAAATGATTGCAATACGTTCTTAGAGGTTGGCAGAGGATTGTAGTGAAAGAATTTTCGTTTGTAGTAAAACAGAAAAATTATAAAAAAATATCAAAGATCTAGTATTTTTCAGATACGTTTTTTTTTTAGTAAGTCGATTTAAAATGCTTATAAGCCTACTACGAACGCTAAAAATGATTGCAATACGTTCCTAGAGGTTGGCAGAGGATTGTAGTGAAAGAATTTTCGTTTGTAGTAGAACAGAAAAATTATAAAAAAATATCAAAGATCTAGTATTTTTCAGATACGTTTTTTTTAGTAAGTCGATTTAAAATGCTTATAAGCCTACTACGAACGCTAAAAATGATTGCAATACGTTCCTAGAGGTTGGCAGAGGATTGTAGTGAAAGAATTTTCGTTTGTAGTAGAACAGAAAAATTATAAAAAAATATCAAAGATCTAGTATTTTTCAGATACGTTTTTTTAGTAAGTCGATTTAAAATGCTTATAAGCCTACTACGAACGCTAAAAATGATTGCAATACGTTCCTAGAGGTTGGCAGAGGATTGTAGTAAAAGAATTTTCGTTTGTAGTAGAACAGAAAAATTATAAAAAAATATCAAAGATCTAGTATTTTTCAGATACGTTTTTTTAGTAAGTCGATTTAAAATGCTTATAAGCCTACTACGAACGCTAAAAATGATTGCAATACGTTCCTAGAGGTTGGCAGAGGATTGTAGTGAAAGAATTTTCGTTTGTAGTAAAACAGAAAAATTATAAAAAAATATCAAAGATCTAGTATTTTTCAGATACGTTTTTTTAGTAAGTCGATTTAAAATGCTTATAAGCCTACTACGAACGCTAAAAATGATTGCAATACGTTCCTAGAGGTTGGCAGAGGATTGTAGTGAAAGAATTTTCGTTTGTAGTAGAACAGAAAAATTATAAAAAAATATCAAAGATCTAGTATTTTTCAGATACGTTTTTTTTAGTAAGTCGATTTAAAATGCTTATAAGCCTACTACGAACGCTAAAAATGATTGCAATACGTTCCTAGAGGTTGGCAGAGGATTGTAGTAAAAGAATTTTCGTTTGTAGTAAAACAGAAAAATTATAAAAAAAATATCAAAGATCTAGTATTTTTCAGATACGTTTTTTTTAGTAAGTCGATTTAAAATGCTTATAAGCCTACTACGAACGCTAATAATGATTGCAATACGTTCCTAGAGGTTGGCAGAGGATTGTAGTGAAAGAATTTTCGTTTGTAGTAGAACAGAAAAATTATAAAAAAATATCAAAGATCTAGTATTTTTCAGATACGTTTTTTTAGTAAGTCGATTTAAAATGCTTATAAGCCTACTACGAACGCTAAAAATGATTGCAATACGTTCCTAGAGGTTGGCAGAGGATTGTAGTAAAAGAATTTTCGTTTGTAGTAGAACAGAAAAATTATAAAAAAATATCAAAGATCTAGTATTTTTCAGATACGTTTTTTTTAGTAAGTCGATTTAAAATGCTTATAAGCCTACTACGAACGCTAAAAATGATTGCAATACGTTCCTAGAGGTTGGCAGAGGATTGTAGTGAAAGAATTTTCGTTTGTAGTAGAACAGAAAAATTATAAAAAAATATCAAAGATCTAGTATTTTTCAGATACGTTTTTTTTAGTAAGTCGATTTTAAATGCTTATAAGTCTACTACAAACGCTAAAAATGATTGCAATACGTTCTTAGAGGTTGGCAGAGGATTGTAGTGAAAGAATTTTCGTTTGTAGTAAAACAGAAAAATTATAAAAAAATATCAAAGATCTAGTATTTTTCAGATACGTTTTTTTTTTAGTAAGTCGATTTAAAATGCTTATAAGCCTACTACGAACGCTAAAAATGATTGCAATACGTTCCTAGAGGTTGGCAGAGGATTGTAGTGAAAGAATTTTCGTTTGTAGTAGAACAGAAAAATTATAAAAAAATATCAAAGATCTAGTATTTTTCAGATACGTTTTTTTTAGTAAGTCGATTTAAAATGCTTATAAGCCTACTACGAACGCTAAAAATGATTGCAATACGTTCCTAGAGGTTGGCAGAGGATTGTAGTGAAAGAATTTTCGTTTGTAGTAGAACAGAAAAATTATAAAAAAATATCAAAGATCTAGTATTTTTCAGATACGTTTTTTTTAGTAAGTCGATTTAAAATGCTTATAAGCCTACTACGAACGCTAAAAATGATTGCAATACGTTCCTAGAGGTTGGCAGAGGATTGTAGTGAAAGAATTTTCGTTTGTAGTAAAACAGAAAAATTATAAAAAAATATCAAAGATCTAGTATTTTTCAGATACGTTTTTTTTAGTAAGTCGATTTTAAATGCTTATAAGTCTACTACAAACGCTAAAAATGATTGCAATACGTTCCTAGAGGTTGGCAGAGGATTGTAGTGAAAGAATTTTCGTTTGTAGTAAAACAGAAAAATTATAAAAAAATATCAAAGATCTAGTATTTTTCAGATACGTTTTTTTAGTAAGTCGATTTAAAATGCTTATAAGCCTACTACGAACGCTAAAAATGATTGCAATACGTTCCTAGAGGTTGGCAGAGGATTGTAGTAAAAGAATTTTCGTTTGTAGTAGAACAGAAAAATTATAAAAAAATATCAAAGATCTAGTATTTTTCAGATACGTTTTTTTTAGTAAGTCGATTTAAAATGCTTATAAGCCTACTACGAACGCTAAAAATGATTGCAATACGTTCCTAGAGGTTGGCAGAGGATTGTAGTGAAAGAATTTTCGTTTGTAGTAGAACAGAAAAATTATAAAAAAATATCAAAGATCTAGTATTTTTCAGATACGTTTTTTTTAGTAAGTTGATTTTAAATGCTTATAAGTCTACTACAAACGCTAAAAATGATTGCAATACGTTCTTAGAGGTTGGCAGAGGATTGTAGTGAAAGAATTTTCGTTTGTAGTAGAACAGAAAAATTATAAAAAAATATCAAAGATCTATATTTTAGATATCAAAGATCGAAATCAAAGATCTAGTATTTTTCAGATACGTTTTTTTAGTAAGTCGATTTAAAATGCTTATAAGCCTACTACGAACGCTAAAAATGATTGCAATACGTTCCTAGAGGTTGGCAGAGGATTGTAGTAAAAGAATTTTCGTTTGTAGTAGAACAGAAAAATTATAAAAAAATATCAAAGATCTAGTATTTTTCAGATACGTTTTTTTAGTAAGTCGATTTAAAATGCTTATAAGCCTACTACGAACGCTAAAAATGATTGCAATACGTTCCTAGAGGTTGGCAGAGGATTGTAGTGAAAGAATTTTCGTTTGTAGTAGAACAGAAAAATTATAAAAAAATATCAAAGATCTAGTATTTTTCAGATACGTTTTTTTTAGTAAGTCGATTTTAAATGCTTATAAGTCTACTACAAACGCTAAAAATGATTGCAATACGTTCTTAGAGGTTGGCAGAGGATTGTAGTGAAAGAATTTTCGTTTGTAGTAGAACAGAAAAATTATAAAAAAATATCAAAGATCTATATTTTAGATATTATATATTTTTCAGATACGTTTTTTTTAGTAAGTCGATTTAAAATGCTTATAAGCCTACTACGAACGCTAAAAATGATTGCAATACGTTCCTAGAGGTTGGCAGAGGATTGTAGTGAAAGAATTTTCGTTTGTAGTAAAACAGAAAAATTATAAAAAAATATCAAAGATCTAGTATTTTTCAGATACGTTTTTTTTAGTAAGTCGATTTAAAATGCTTATAAGCCTACTACGAACGCTAAAAATGATTGCAATACGTTCCTAGAGGTTGGCAGAGGATTGTAGTAAAGGAATTTTCGTTTGTAGTAAAACAGAAAAATTATAAAAAAATATCAAAGATCTAGTATTTTTCAGATACTTTTTTTTTAGTAAGTCGATTTAAAATGCTTATAAGCCTACTACGAACGCTAAAAATGATTGCAATACGTTCCTAGAGGTTGGCAGAGGATTGTAGTAAAGGAATTTTCGTTTGTAGTAAAACAGAAAAATTATAAAAAAATATCAAAGATCTAATATTATATATTTTTCAGATACGTTTTTTTTAGTAAGTCGATTTAAAATGCTTATAAGCCTACTACGAACGCTAAAAATGATTGCAATACGTTCCTAGAGGTTGGCAGAGGATTGTAGTGAAAGAATTTTCGTTTGTAGTAGAACAGAAAAATTATAAAAAAATATCAAAGATCTAGTATTTTTCAGATACGTTTTTTTTAGTAAGTCGAATTTAAATGCTTATAAGTCTACTACAAACGCTAAAAATGATTGCAATACGTTCCTAGAGGTTGGCAGAGGATTGTAGTGAAAGAATTTTCGTTTGTAGTAGAACAGAAAAATTATAAAAAAATATCAAAGATCGAGTATTTTTCAGATACGTTTTTTTTTGTAAGTCGATTTTAAATGCTTATACGTCTACTACAAACGCTAAAAGTAAATGAAAAATGTTCAAACGCATCGCCGGTGTTCATTTAATCATGCCACGTAGACACTTGACCAGGAACGAAATGTTAAGAGCAGTGGACAGTATTCAAGCTGGCGCTACCAAAAGTGCGGTCTCTAAATCCATGAGGACCAGTCAGAGCGTTATATCCAGGCTTTGGTCACGTTATCGTGTCACGGGGGAAGTGGTGGAACGGCACCGAGGACCTTGACGCATTACAACACATGTACAGGACCGATTCATATTAAATGCTGCACGAAGTCAACCAAATGAAACGGCGATCCAATTGGTTCAAAGGCTACAGAGAGAGTATGGTTTTCTGGTAAGCGGTCAAAATTTGAGAAGAAGACTGCATGCAACGAAGGATGCACGTCAGTCAACCTTCGTGCTCGTAGGCTACTTCGGGTACCAGCGCTAAGGAGAGGCAATCGAGGAAGAAGATTACAATGGGCTATTGCACACGAAAACTGGAACCATTCTCAATGGTCACTTGTGCTTTTCACTGATGAATCCAGTTTTGGATTTCATCCTGATTCGCGAAGAGTACGCGTTTGGAGAAAACCTGGACGTTGGAATCGACTGCAGCACCTACAAGTTCATGCATATAAAGGTGGCACGATTATGGTTTGGGCAGGAATTCGTCTCGGCGGTAGAACGGACCTCGTTTGGAAACAAGGCAATATGACTGCTCAAAAATACCGAGATGAGGTGCCTGTAATCTTGCCCCACAGACAGCAAATGAGACAAAATTTCCAGCAAATGCACGACACTGCCTGTCCACATACGGCGCGTATCGTTACAAGTTGGTTTCAACAGCATGATATCCAAGCTTTAGACTGGCCTGCACAATCCCCTGACATGTGATCCTATGGAACATGCCTGGGATATGCTTCAGAGAAGAGCTCTTAGAAATTTCCCTGAAGATATGGTAATGTTAGATTATTTTTTTATTTCGTTTTATCATATTGCTAAATTCTTCATACGGATTTCTTCTCGTTTCCTACAATGTAACATGCATGAGTTTTTAATACTGCTTTAATCTATCTTAGGGAAATCTATTGTTTAAAGCTTAAGTTTTTACTCCTGAAAGACTGATTGATGTAGAAACCTGCTAGTATTTTTTGCTGTTCTAAGTACTTAGTCTCCGTTCTTTTCTAAGCACCGTCACATGCGATGGAACTATTGTCTGAGGCAGTGGGCCCACGTTTCTTTAGTATGTCTTCCAGGCCTTTTTCAAACGCTGCCACGGCATTTTCAGGGTTTTAAACAGAATCCTCAACATTTATCTTTTATTTTTGTAACTAAATAAAAGTCACAAGGTGCCAGTTTGGGTCTGTAAGGAGGATGACTCACTAACTCGACACCTTCGATAGACAAATATTCGATACTCGGTCTGGCGAAGTGACCTGGAGCGTTGTTGTGGTAGAGGAGGATCATCTCGCTTCTTGGGCGCTGCTGTCTTAACATTTTTCAAGAGCACTGGTAAACAATAACTGACATAGGTACTAATCTGCTGTAACAGTACTTTTATCGTCTAAGACAATTGTTCCGAAATGCCCCGTCCGCCCATAAAATGAAGTGAGAACGCCATACTTTATAATTTTTGAGTGGCACCATTCCATGGCGTTTTGAATTTTTTGTAAAACAGCTTATTGACGCTAAATGATCATGTAAGACTTTTTCTTTTTTTTACTTTTAGCGTTTGTAGTAGACGTATAAGCATTTAAAATCGACTTACAAAAAAACAACGTATCTGAAATCTTCGATTCGATCTTTAATATTTTTTTATAATTTTTCTGTTCTACTACAAACGAAAATTCTTTCACTACAACCCGCTGCCAACCTCTAGAAACGATTTGCAATCATTTTTAGCGTTTGTAGCAGACTTATAAGCATTTAAAATCGACTTACTAAAAACAACGTATCTGAAAAATACTCGATCTTTGATATTTTTTTATAATTTTTCTGTTCTACTACAAACGAAAATTCTTTCACTACAATCCTCTGCCAACCTCTAGGAACGTATTGCAATCATTTTTAGCGTTCGTAGTAGGCTTATAAGCATTTAAAATCGACTTACTAAAAAAAACGTATCTGAAAAATACTAGCTAGATCTTTGATATTTTTTTATAATTTTTCTGTTCTACTACAAACGAAAATTCTTTCACTACAATCCTCTGCCAACCTCTAGGAACGTATTGCAATCATTTTTAGCGTTCGTAGTAGGCTTATAAGCATTTTAAATCGCCTTACTAAAAAAAACGTATCTGAAAAATACTAGATCTTTGATATTTTTTTATAATTTTTCTGTTCTACTACAAACGAAAATTCTTTCACTACAATCCTCTGCCAACCTCTAGGAACGTATTGCAATCATTTTTAGCGTTTGTAGTAGACTTATAAGCATTTAAATTCGACTTACTAAAAAAAACGTATCTGAAAAATACTAGATCTTTGATATTTTTTTATAATTTTTCTGTTCTACTACAAACGAAAGTTCTTTCACTACAACCCTCTGCCAACCTCTAGGAACGTATTGCAATCATTTTTAGCGTTCGTAGTAGGCTTATAAGCATTTTAAATCGACTTACTAAAAAAAACGTATCTGAAAAATACTAGATCTTTGATATTTTTTTATAATTTTTCTGTTCTACTACAAACGAAAATTCTTTCACTACAATCCTCTGCCAACCTCTAGGAACGTATTGCAATCATTTTTAGCGTTCGTAGTAGGCTTATAAGCATTTTAAATCGACTTACAAAAAACTACGTATCTGAATCTTTGATATTTTTTTATAATTTTTCTGTTCTACTACAAACGAAATGAATTTCACTACAATCCACTACAAACGTTCCTCTATAAGATACAATCGGAAAAAGTTAGTTTTCGCAATCTCGGGGGACGCATTTTTTTTCGTAATTTTTAATTTTTTTTTGGAATTACTACAAACGAAATTAGCTTCACTACAATCAACTACCTACCTAATTCTTCCAAATAAACCAAAGTAAGTTAAATTTTTCCAAAGTCGGGTGCTAAGTTCACACAGGTGCGGTCACCATGACCGCTGGCAGGTGGTTAAGGGTTAAAAAAAGTTATTATCTTATGTTGTCACTGTAAATAAACTTTGCAGATAAAATAACACGCATAAATTTTGAAAATGTCTGGATGTATTTCTGTGGGGAAGTCGCGGAAAAATATTTAAAATGTTTCGATAAAGTCATTGTTACAATTTTAATGGGTATTTCGAGGCCGTAAAACTTAGATAAATAAGAAAGGGTAAGTAATAGTAAGTTAATATTTTTTAATTGGGTTGGGATACACCCAACCCAATAGTAATAATAAAATATTACAGTCTTTTAGTTGATTCTGGAAAGAGAAAGATAACCAGAACACATCGAATAGTCGTATTACGTTCCCTAAATAATGTTCATAATTATAACGACAAGATAAAACAATCAACCTAATTGTCAGGTCTATTAACATTTATGCTAATTACGACTTAAATTAGTGTAATGGTAACGACTTACTAGAATTTTTGTATAGGTTCGATAACATTTGAACGCGTTTTTGGAACTAAAAATAATGTATGTAAGTATAATTATAATTGTTTCATTTATCTATTACTAGCTTATGCCTGCGTCTTGGTACTAATGCGTCATTTTCAGAAATAACCAAAAAGGAATGAAAAACTACGATAAAACTTTTGATTAACATGGTTTTTTTTAACTTTTATAATATTAGTAAGATATGAACAAAAGTTATGAATAATGTTAGTCTTAGTGAGAAAAAAAAAACTGAATACTTTCTTATGAATCCGTCTATCTTTTGTTGAAAACCAAATTCAAATCTCTGCAGTGTACAGACAACGGCAAGTCAACCTACCCAAATAGTTAAAGGTCATTGAATTGATTTTCAACTTTAAGTCCGACGCGCAGAGATCAATATTAATTGAGAAAATTCGACGTTTTGTGATAGGTTGACGTGCTGTTGTCTGTACCTAGTTTAAAAAATTACCCTGTACCTACCGACAAGATAGACCATGGACAAACGCATGAGAGGTAGGTAATTCTACTTATTATAAATATATATATATATATTTCTGTAATATATATATATGTATATATATATTTCTGTTTCATACAAAATCATAAACAACAACAATTATGGTAAACAAAATCGTGTCAAAACCAAAAATGTTTTAATAGAAACTAGGTCAGTACACTTCCGGCCATTTTTACGTCGCTTTAATTAAAACTATTACAAAACAAGGTCAAATACTTCATTAGCTTTATAATGTTGTAACAAACATATCGGTATGTTAGTGCATTTTATTAATCATATCCTATTTAATTATCCTTCTTTATGAGGAAAATTAATAGTAATAACAGCAGTTATGCAATTAATGATTTACTGGTTAATAATAAGTTTATTATTATCAATATTGTAAAGACCCGTAAAACAGTCTACTTATTTTCAAATGTTTAATTTACGCAAAATTGATTAAAAATGAAGGAGCATCGATTTCTAAACATATCAAAGGATTTTGTTCAGAATAATAATGACCTGCTCTTTTCTCTAATAAAGATGACACTTATTTACAAAGAATCTTGAGTCCGAACGAAGGGTGTAATATGGTGATGAATTGTCAGAGTTTGTCCAAGGTTGATTCAAATCACACGTTTTTTTAGTACATCTTACACTAATTTTAAGGACTGTATATTCCTCTGAATTCTGATTTTAGTCTAATACGCATTAAATATGTACCAACACTAACAAAATATGCAGATATGAATTTCTTAAATGACATGAGTACCGATTAAAGACATCAACGATACCCAATTGAAACGTAATAAGTGTGTACTACTTACTACCAATGACCTTGCCACATTACGGCTGTATTCAGAGCGTGACATCATTAACATTTTTAGGTGCTAAATAATGTTTTAAGAGTTAATAATTTTACTCAGTGCTCTAGTGAGTGAACACAACCTATTATAAATGCATACACTTAGATAATTTCAATGTTTAATACGTAGGTCACACTATAAGTTTTGCGTAACTTAAAAAAACAACATGTTATAACCAAAATATTATGTTTATTGCTTTTCAAAATATTCTCCTTTACATTTTAAACATTTTTTCATGCGATCGAACCATTTCTTAAAACAGGAGGACCACAGATCTGAAGGCATGTTTCCCACGTGCTGATTAAACGCTATCACTGCCTCTTCGGAGTTGGTAAAAGTAAAACCTCTTTGATGAGAGGTTTTACTTTTACCATCTTTGAATCTTTGATTTTGGGGAAAATACAGAAATCACAGGATGCTAGGTCGGGGCTATGCGCAGGATGGGTGACGAGTTGTACTTTTTCGGAAGCTAAAAATGACTTTGTTTTGTTGGCCGTGTGTGAAGAAGCGTTTTCATGATGTAGGAGAACGCGGCTTTTGGGTCGTCTTTCGCAAACTTTTTCTAACACCCTGGGTAAACAAATGGTAGAATACTCGGCATTAACACTCTTTTGATCTTCAAGTGGAATTGTACAGATGGGACCCGTAGCTGAGAAAAAAAAAGCGATCATTTTTTTACCAACGTTAATCGCCTGCCTCACTTTTGTTGGCCTGTTCTCATTTTCAAACACCTATTCACAAAATTGCTGTTTTTTTTTTCGGGTTCAAAACAATAAACCCACGTTTCGTCTCCTGTGACAATGTCATAAACAGCATTAGAATGTCCATGGTCGTACTTCAGTAGCATCTGTGAGCACCATCCCACGAGCCCGCTTCTGCTCCGCTGTCAGTTCATGAGGGATCCAACGACAGCAAAGTTTCCGAACTTTCAATTCTTCGTGTAAAATTTTCTGAATTTGGCTCATATCAATCCCCAATAGTCCTCGAATTGTCTCATAGGTAATCCGCGGATTTTCTTCAATTAGCTGCTTAACAGTAGCCACATTATTTTCGTTGACGGCAGTTAAAGGCCGTAAAAGGCATGTAAAGAAACCCGACCTCTCTCAAATTCAGCAAACCATCGCCTCACGGCATTTTGAAGACGAGCGGCACAGTCTTGAGGAGAGAGAGAACTTTTAAAATCATAAAAAATCATCGCTCTAAAATCTTTTTGACTTAATTCCATTTTCGTTGCGTACGTATAACTTTGATGGGTGATAAAAAACAATTGACAAATCATTTCCCGCCAATTGTTTTTTTTTATTACTAAGAAGGTTGCAACGTTTAAAAAAATATAACATTCGAAATTCAAATAGTTCCGATTAGTTAGAAGTGATCTTATATCGGATGGGACGCTGTTGATGACAGATGTTGTGTCATTTAAATCTATGATTTTAAAAAAAATGTATCTTAACAATTCATATTTGTCTGACGTCACTTTTGTTAAAAGTAAAATAAAGTTTAAGACATTTGAGCAACTTAGTAGAGTCAAATGCCTAACCTATGAGTCATATCATATTGCTCTGCCCACAGCTTATAAGTGTTGCCCTTACCATGGTGAATACAAATAACAAGGTCTATTGTTATTTTGATATGATACAATTCACCGATTATGTAGATATAGTTATAAAACGGACCCAAAACATTTTCGAAAGAAACAGATAATAATGCTTTAGAAACAATAAATATATAATGTATATTGCGACGATTCAATAAAACTTACAACAGAGTGGGAGTCACTGGCGATGTACAGGGATCGGTAGAGATATTCAGGGAAGACATTCGCCCAGCTGTGAGATAATAAATTATTAAAAAAGCGTAGTCCTGGATAGCTTTATTAGCAACAGAACTACAGCTTCTCATTATTGTTTTCTAGTTCGCTAAAATTTAAAATCATTAAAGTTACAACTCCTTAGTAATAATAGTTCATATTCAAGTAAATGTTATTAGACCCTCCTTCCTACATCAACATGACTTGACTAATAAGTAATAGTCAAATTCGATAGTCAATAGTATACGAATTTGAATTTATATTGCATCACCGACGATGAGTAAGTCCAATGCATTATATCTGCTGGTTAATGTTAAATAAACAGTCACCAATTGTTTTATTGTCGAATCCATATCAATCCACATCGTTGTTCTTCACGAATGGTGTTTGTTAATATTATATTTCGAGTTAATTTGAGCGCCGTCTTGACCGTTTTCAACGGCACATATACTTTAAAGCAAATAACGTCAGGAATTTAAACGCTGTCGCATAATATGCTTATACTCATGATTAGAGATGTGCCGCTGCCGTTCCCGGGAACATTCTTTCTCTACTCATGATTACTTCAATTGTTAATTATTGTGTATAATGTACATTATGCGAAGAAAGTTGTTGCCCAAAGTTTAGATTGTCCAATAAACATGAAGTTTTAACTTGATACTCCAGATTTATTGTCAAATCGCCTGAATCTCTCGCGAAACCTGGAACAGTTGATAGTTGCTGGCAAGATAGCCGGCAATCTTCTTAGAGTGCCTCTCTATCAATCGAGATGATCTGACATAATCCGCTTTTCCTGAACGTGACACTGTTATACACTCCTTGATGCCAAGTATTGGCAAATTCCTATTCTATAGTCAGGTAAAAATGTATATTCTAGCGAGGGAAGAGAATGAAGTAATGAGTTTTTTTTGTACCTGAGCTGTGCTGAGCAGATGCGAAATGCAAGAAGGAGAAGGAATATGAAGAAAATAGATTTTGAACTAGAAATTATTGTACGTTTTGTAATCAGTACAATGAAAATGCAAAGTTATCTAGCATTATATCAGCCTAACGAGTAGAGTCCCATTGTGTGAATTGAGCGGCAACAAATAAACGATTGTTTCCAGTCCATTACTTAAGATTCGATCATCCCACCAACATTACTGACATCACTTTCAATAACATTCTGATTACATGCTCTTTTCCACATGTAAATTTGCAATGAGAATCCTGATTACCATAAATATACGTGCAAGACCTCTTAAGTGGCGTAAAAGGCGAGCCAAGGTCAACACTTCCTTGTCCTTTATTTTTTATTGTTCAGTCAGCCTAGGCAGAATCAATAAAAGTTATTTATATACTTGTGTTATTCGTGCCAAATTTTCATATGACCTACCTTTGTGGAACTTACCTGTTCTTGCAATTGTCAGTATTCTGTGTCCGGCAAATTCTCTTAGATTACTGTGACAGTCTGGTAATACAGTTTGAAGACGATAGTACAATAATAAATGAAAACTAAGTTTTTACTAGTCTATACCAGCAACTTTTACTGCGAAAGCAACACCAAAACGTGAAAAAAATCACCTCCCCATACTAAACCGCAGCCCAGCTAACATCAGTTTGTAAGTAAAAAATTTTTTTTTAAATATTGATTTTTGTCCTATAGTGAAAATTGTTTGTATAGACTAGTAAAACGTGTTTTCATTTATTGTCGTATGATCATGACCATGATATTTTTATTTGCTTTCTAGATAGTTTTTTCGCTATGTCCCGTTCGTGGTCAAGGTTCGTTTAATCACGATCTCGTAAGTGTAGCTAAGTATTTTTAAATAATAAATATTGGACTCAGATCCTTATGTGAAATCCTAATCTTCAGATAGAGGAACCAGACCATTTTGGACCATGGATACACATCTAGTGTTATCAGAATGTGCAGGTTTCCTAACGATTTTTTCACTTACCTTATATTAAAGAGAATATAGCGGTCGGTATAATATAGTATTATGAACACCAACCAATAAACCTTCAATGTAGATCTTGAAGCGCCTCACTTCAACACTACAATGTCAAAAGTGTGTTTCACCTTAAGTAAGCCTGTTAAGAATCATGACAAAACGATTTTTCTATTAAATATGCTTTCTTAAATACCCATTTACACGGTCAATAAATTGTACAAACGCATAATTCACGCCGTTGAATACTACCCGTATAAATTGTATCCACGATTTCACGGCCGGCAGTGTATAAAGATCAAGAGTTGAATTTTTAATTTCACTCTCCACCACAATTAAGGTTTAACGCTAGTTAAATTAAACAACGATTTATGTTATGATTTAACTTTTGGAAATCGAGAGTGGTTTTACTTGTTCTCGACCAAATTATAATTTTATTATTTGAAGGATAAAATGCATTGGTTGCGTAAATGTTTTAAAATGTAATTTGCTATTTTTCTTGGTTAAAACATCAAAAGAAGCCTAACAAAAGCAAATTATTATAATATTTTTAAGCATTTGATTATCTTTGACAGTCACAATGTATATTTTTTTTGTAATTCCGGATTTCCGATTTTTGGGATTGAACAAATTGAAGTTTAAACAGAAAAGATTATAAAGTAATATTTACCGTATTAAAGACAGTCAAAATCAACCAAGACGAAGTCTTAGTAAGTTACTAGTATTTTTTTAAATATTTTTATTAAAGTTTATTTTGTATTGTTTCAGCTTGACACCAGCGGGAACGGATTCATCGACCTCAAAGAGCTGAAAGATGCCCTCGACAGCGTCGGATACAAAATTCCACAATGGAAGGTATTCTCTACGATATACTGTGTTTATTAACCTTGCGTTTAAAGTTTTAACAATAGCACTTGGCACAATACAGAAAAAAATAAATGCTTGGAAAGTATGTAAAATTACAGCATTGAATACAATTACAAATTATGTACCATAAATAAAACTTATTACAAGGTTCGAAAAAAAACCTTTTTTTCCATAATGTAAGTAAAATAAGAAATATTTTTACAAGTTTCTGTTATTTTATAACAAATCAGGTAACATGAAATATCGATGTAGTAATTATTTTTTATTGAATCTGGACCATTTCAATTAGAAATAAATCCAGTTTAATGTATAAATGACAAGTTAATTAAACGCAATCACGTTTGTCCTCTAGAGTACCGAGTATTTCGCAGTACACTGATACAATTGAATTCAATAAGGCCACTTATCTTCAGATTGAAATTTCGTGAAGCACTAAGCATTCAATTTTCGTTTACGTAATTTCTTCGGAATTACGTTTTTATTGCAAACGAAAGTGAATGCGTCTGGGCATAACGAAAAAGGAAAGTACCTTTAGTGTGTTTTTATGTTTACCTATAAGCCTCCAAAATTTGGTGCGTGTGAGGGTATGAAAAAAATGATATTAGTATTATAAGATATTGAATGAGTTCGGTTCAAAACGAGTTTAATTTGTAATTTCATTATTATTTTGATTGGAATTTCATTTTTATTCAAAATAACTGTACTTTTTTTTACTTGCTTGTGACATTATTTAATTGGATAGTCTATTATCCTCTAGCTTTCGTAAATAAGAACTCATGAACCTTTAGATACTAATACTAGGTGTACATACCTACACTAGCTATTTGCAGTTGATTAGCAAATTGATGTCACTTAGCCTGATTACTGGGTACGACTACTTACATAAGGTATAATTACCTACATCTATGTTAGTAATGTATTCGGAATACTTTTACCATATTTATTAAAATTTGATCTAGTACAACTTTAATTGATTGATTAAACTTTAAAGAATTTAATGGTATTATGTCATAAAAAACTCACCACGACAAAAAAAATATTCTCGGACAAAGGGCAATCGCCCCTGTCCTGTTCGCACTAGCCATGGAGCACATACCCTATAGAGTAGAAATGACATTTATTTTCTTACACCAAAATTCCGCCATTATTTAATCTGTGACTGAACTGTTTTTGTTTGGGCGAGAGTTGACAGGACTTGTCAGTTCATACTAAATGTAAGTGAAAAATCACTAACATGTTTTGGAGAAAGATGGTCCTCCGTATCCGTATTGCTGCTCTATAGGATATGTGCTCGATGGCACTAACTGACCAAATCCAAGGAAGAACGTTTTGTCGACGATTATCTCCCTATCAGTAGGAGGCCTTTACATGGATCTTATGACTGAGTTTTGTCACTGCCTAAAATCATCTTGATATGCTTTCAGGTGCGGTGCATGATCGAGGAGTACTACGACAACGGGTCGAAGCACGGGCGCGGCGTGAACGGGAACGTAAATGGAGACGCGCGCAAGAATGGCATCTCGCTCACAGAGTTCGAGGAGTTGTGCGCTAACCTCAAAGCGCAACAGGTACTTAAGTCTTTAATTCTTATAAAATGGAGATATTGCTCTTGCCCCCGCGCATTGGGCCGCTAGGACGCGTAGACAGGTTACTCTGAACTGATCGCTGCATCTATTTAATGCGCGGTGTCCTTTAAGTACCCGATATAACATAACCAATGACAAAAGATTGGATTTGATCGACAATATTTATCGACTGCCATGGTCTATCTGCCTGGCTTTGTAAACCACTAAGCCAGGCGGTTGCTGGTTCAAAATTGTGTTATGAGCACGATTTGTACCGAGTCATGGATGTAATTTAATGTATTTAAGTATCTATCCGTTAATTAGTCGTCATTGGAAAAATCTGCCTAAATAATATAATTGTTGGAAGAATAGTCAGTTTTTTTTTACTTTCTCACTTCAGCTTGCTGATTCGTTAAGCTATGTCAGCGACGTGTTCATTTACATTTAGTAAACTGATCGGAGACAGAGACATAATTTCAACAAACTCACTGAACAATTAATGTTTATGTTTTCTAATCGAATGAAGTCGTTATTTAATCGAGCCCTTAACCCGTTCATTACAGTAACTGGCCTCATAAGCTTTGTTTACTTTAGATTAAGCATGTCACGTTCCAATAAAGCAATAAACCAATAAATTGCCTCGGGTCAAATAGATGGTAAAGTTAATAAGTTATTCACATCGACACAGTTCAACGAGATCAGCCTGTTCGCTCAGAATGAACTATAGTTAAGTATTTTTGTCCTAAGTACGACTTGATCACTAAAAAAAATGTTCAGAAATGTAATAGAGGAATTAGCTGAAATATAACATTGTAATCTTAGTACTACACACACTTAACACAAAAAATAACACAGAAATTAGCATTGTGTTATAATAAAACTGAATTATTGTATAGAACTCCTTACCTGTCCTGACGTTCTACAATATATTGACTTACTATTAATATGGTGTAATCATTCATTATCTAATTTTGCTGGGACGTAGGTCATTAAAACATATTTTTTTTTATAAAGCGACTAGGTAAACAGTACCTACTACGCACTACGCACTTATACTAGTTCATAGGTAGGTACCGATGTCATGATGATCATCATTGGTTGTAATTCAAGAATGTAATTAAATAATTGACGACTTTCGGGTCAATTGACTTGACCCCAACGGTTTCGTTTTATTTATGAATTAAACATATTTTCTAAACTTGGTTTGAAACGCGCCTGGCAAAATTCATTGATTCTGTCTTGTTAATTTCTTACTTCGAGGCCATTGCAATTTGTTTATTATCTGGCGCATATTTTTTATTTAAGAGTCCGTCCTAAAAATGTCTTAAGGCCGTACATTTTGTTCTCTGACTGTAAAGACGTGAATGATAATTGAAACAAAATAACACGTGGTTTTTAAAGATTAGTTCTTATTCTTGCATATGGGGCGAATGGATTTTCATCATTTCAAAAATAAAGGCTAATCACCAATAGTTACTATCCTTATTTCAGAAAAATTACGTTCGAGTTAAGTTTGAACATGGGTTTACAAGAGACTACAAGTTATCCTGACGATTCGATTTTAAAATTTAATTGAAGATATGGTCTATTTGCACATGGGTTGAATACTTTTTTTACTTTCTCACAAAATATAGCAGAAAAAAAAACCATTGAAATATCTTTTTTTTTTCTGTCTTTATGAACAACTATTATAAGATATAAACACTACATAATAATCTTCAGGTATGCTTTAAAATAATATAATTTTTATTTTATGAAAAAAAAATTGTAAACCAAGTCAAAATGAACTATAAAATCAAGCGCGCAAAACCGATCGTTTTTCAGACCTAGGTACGACGTGCACTACTAATAAATTATCAATATTATCTTGTAAAGGATCAACATTGTTTACGCTCCATCGCACAACATAGACGCACACAAGCATAGAACTGCATTTCAATTTTGCACTGAAATTTTGGGCACGGACTCTTAATTGCAGACTACAACTTAATAACTAAAAATAATCTGTTTTATTTGTGCTGTAACACAACTCTCGGCTCTCGCATGAATAACGTAACGCTGATCATTCGGTCAACGATCCCACTGATGTATGTTTTTTGCTTGAAGTGTTAAACCAAACAAAAATATAACACTTAGCTCACCATTGCATTACAATTCGTACATACCTGAATTGTATTACTATGAAATTTTTACGTTATCATAATTATTAAAATAATAAAGATATCAATCGATATCGGCTGTGGTTAACTGTAAAACATCCAATATCAATGATTAAGAATTGAATCATGAACATTTATCACGTAGTGATATTAATAAGTCCATCAAATACAGGAAAATCTATAAGTGCCTATTCAATGAACGAGTATACTTTTATGTGTGATATTGAAAGTTCAAAGATATGTTGTATAATTTCATTGAAATACCACTGTTTTATAAACTCGCTCGCAATAATGCCACAGTAACTACGGCTACATGTAAAGCTATAGATTTCCGGTATAAGCTGAACTCTAACACTAAAGAGAAATACACAATGAAAGGTCAACTTATAATGGAAATGATTTACTTGACGTTAGCCGTGTGTACTATATTCTCATGCGCATGGTAGTGATCTTTTTCAATCGTTTTCAGTCAATCATCAATCTTCTCGTATTTGCTGTCAATAACATATGCGTCTTGAAAGTGGCACACTTTTCCGTCTCACACTTGCTAGCTGTACTTCAGTCATCTAAGATACGGTAAAGGTTTAAATGCAGTGCAGGTACAGTGCAGCGCAACGCGGGGATACGTGTACCTACAGTTCCGATTCTTGAGCGCTGAGATGTCCATTCGGAACGTGATTGGTCATTCGCGCGTCAGTGCCTCGAACTTTTCTTTGAGTTTGGGCCCATAGTCAACATTTAGTGTGGCCTCCATATTGTTATCACTAATGATTAGAAAGTGCAATCCCCACTTTTCAGAAAACAAGCAATATCGACAAAAGTATCCCCGCAATTGATCAGCTGCTGCGACATTATTATATTTTTGCGTAAGCGCTGAAGCGACATCAAAATGTAGTACTATATTTGAATCACCTAGCTGGCTGCTTTTGAGCCAGCTATTCAAAGATATCTTTCATAATCACCGACCGGCCTAGTCATTTTATTTAATGCAAGCTGTCAAAGACCAATCAATTGCCTTATCCGACCAGTCAGATGCCTTGCAACAGTAAAACTATTCTAAATTCCTATCTAATATTATATATCTATAAATTAATAAGTAAATCTAGAACATTTGCTTAGTTCGCGATCAAATTTTTTAGATAACTATTAAATTAATTTTGCTATTTTCAGGTTTCAAGCACATTCAAGCAGGCAGTTAGTAAAAAAGAAAACTTGGAGCACTTGGGTGGTATGAGCGAAGCTTCCAGTGATGGTTAGTAAATAGGGCTATATTCATATTTTATTAGACTATAGTGTAATAGGTAAAATCGTGCCATGGTCAAAAATAAAATTGCCATTCCAAGAAGTGGTCTCCAAATGTCAAAAAGACTTGTGGTCTTTGAGATAATTCATATATAAATAATCTGTTATCTTAAGCTTCTAGAAACTGACCATACTGATAGCCAAAGTATTAAAGTCTTCCTCTCATTACTAATTCATCAGGTGCCAAGCGCATCAAAATAAACACATTCGCTGCCTTTTAGTTGCTGCTAAATGTTGTCTTATCTTGCCTTTTTCTATATTCTAGGCACAACCCACTCAGTTCGCCTGGAGGAACAAATGGCGTTCTCCGGTTGGATCAACAGCAACCTGGAGCACGACCCCGACCTAAAACACCTTCTCCCTATCGACCCAGAAGGCAAACAACTGTACGAGAAATTAAAAGACGGACTTATACTTTGGTAGGTTATTTGAACTGGGTTTTTTATGAGTGTTAAGATGCAGTAAGCTTGTTAAAAAGAATCCTGGAGGGGGCTTGAATAGCCCATCCGCAGGCGGCCGACAACTGGGGCTGTTTAATTAATCGACGTCTAAGTCTTGAGAATCGTAGCGTCTACGAATGTCAAGCTATAGCGCATCGGGCTAAAGTCAAAGATAGGTCATCGTGTTCTATCTTTAAACACTGGATTCATACTCATCGCCATGGATCCAGGAACCGGTTTTTTGACTGATACTAACATAGATTTTAAGTATATTGTAACTAACACAGCACTGTATGGATCGTGATGGTCTGAATTAAATGTTTTTATTTATTTATTTAAAGTAATAGGTATTTTACGGACAGCAGAGGTTTACACGAGCAATAAAAAAATCCAAATATCATGCGAGAAACTTATTGCAAGACGCAAATGGTATTAATACTTTATATTTATACAAATGACGGCACGAAGCTTATGACTCTACCTCCCTCTGTCACACGATGTCACACCCCTCCCCTTTAACATGTGACATAATTTGTGGATGGCCTAATTAGGATGACAACTGGGTAAAGAAAATGAAATTCTAATTAGTCCGTCAGTTAGATTATCAAAAAATAATGGACACTTTTTATTCTTTTGTCAATCAACCAAAAAATTACAAAGATAAAGCGTCAACGTTCAGGAGTCCCCCTCGTGACGTCACTTCTAAGTAAAAATTGTACCAAGACGTGACGTCATGTGTCATTTCAAATCAATATCTCTGTAATATTTTGATAATAGAAAAAAGAAAAAACACGTGTCGCATACTTTTTGATAATCTACCTAATAGACAAAGAAAAAAAAAAGTTATCATCTCTTCATTCACACGATGTCACACTTTGTAAAGGTGTGACTTAATTAAAAGTTCTTTGGGGGCCATTCATAATTTTGAATGGCCCCCAAAGAACTTTTTGTTTGCATAAGTGAGTTTGTGTGATAAGTTAGGGTTACCGAGGGCGGGATTGCGTTGAATTCTTTTTTAACAATAATATTATATTTTCTTACAGCAAAGTAATAAACCACTCCTGCCCAGACACAATAGACGAGCGAGCCATCAACAAGAAGAACCTCACTCTATACACGAAGCACGAGAACCTTACGCTGGCGCTCGTCTCCTCGCAGGCTATTGGTTGCAATATCGTCAACATAGACGCGCATGACCTCGCCAAAGGTAATGTGTCCAGTTTTAATCATTCTATATAAAAATGATTTTCTATTTCCCTTGTTCATCGCACCACGCGTGAACGGATAAAATAATTTCGCTAATTCTTTTTTTGTTGTGTTAATTATTGTCAAGAGAAGGTTCTTAGGGAAAAATTGAGAAAGTTGCGCAGTAAATCCTTTATGAATAAGTCCACGCGTACGAATTTGTGGGCAACAGTTTTGGAAAAGAGGCTACGTACCGGCAAGCGCAGCGTTGGACGTCCACCCACAAAGTGGACAGACGACCTGGGAAAGGTTGCAGGAAGCCGCTGGATGCAGGCCGCTTCCAACTGACCAATCTGGAAATCACTATAGTAGGTCTGTTCAGCAGTGGACGTCCTATGGCTGAAATGATGATGATGATGCTGAATCAGCCTCTAAAAGGAAGTTAAGGACCTTCTATGACGCAGGGATTAGGAATCGATTAAATAGTTAAAAAGTTAAATTAAAGTTAAAATGACAACTCTATTGGGACACTTTTCTAAAAAAGTTATTTAATTTGATCAAATCCCTAACATGTTTAAGTAAAGTAAAAAAATAAAAGATTTAAGTAATGAGTGCGCGTTGTTTTCGTCCCCAGGCAAACCCCACTTGGTGTTGGGCCTTCTTTGGCAGATCATCCGCATCGGTCTCTTCAACCAGATCACTTTGGAACACTGTCCTGGCCTGACAGAACTCCTCAACGACGAGGTAATACACCTTTAATAAGATATTACATGACACTGTAACTGAAAAATATATGTTCTAAACGCGTAAAATCTTTTTAAATATCAAAAAAATATCAGTTCATAAATTTGTAAAAAACAGAATATTGGCCCAAAGCAGTACTTACTAGAGAAAATAATATTTTGGACTTGTAAAAAAGCCTACTGGGGAAGCACAAGCAAAAGATTATCTTAGATGGCGCCAGTGTGTCTGGTCATGTCAATGTTCAATTTGTTTTTTGTGCTTGCTAACACGTTTGGCAACTTTGAATGAGATGTATATTCGACCAAGACTTAACTTCTAGGTTTAAATAATCACAAATACTACCGACGAAGCGGAAAAAGACCTTATTTTTTTTATGAGCAAGTGATATTCAACCTCAAGGTAGAGAAAAAAAGAACAGAAATGTGCCAAAAAGGCCGGTCGTGGCAACTTAAGGCTGCCACGACACTGTTATTCTCTAAAAACTTAGCATAATCTTTAAATAATCACAACAGACAGGACCAAACACAGTGCCTCACCTATTGGGATAAATGTACAGCGTGTCCACTTAAGGCGAGTAGTGCTACTAAATTAGCGATTCGACGAATGTTAGTACAAATATCGCACGAAAACTCATTAAAATACGGTTCATAACAGCGCGAAATGAAACGTGGCTGTTACGATAGTCGCTGCGACTTTAAGTTGTGAAAATTGAGGAAAATAATACTTTTCTCATGGACGCAATTATTCGATTAAAAAAATCTATGCTCAGTTTGTAGCTATTACGTTTGCCTATCAACGATCGGTCAAGTGGTTAAAAATAAGAAAGAGAATTGAATATTTTTTGTTCGTTTTTTCAATGGTTTAATTTTATTTTCTCCCGTAGTACAAGCACTAGAAACGAGTGCTATGCTCAGAATTTTGTGTGAGATTTGACAATTCTTAGCATAATTATAAAATATTTTTCTGAAAAACTAGGCTTCCGAAACCACATGCCAGTTTACATTCGGCGACTACACGGGCCTGGAACGGGCATGCCATTGCTCGAGGTCATCGGCTCCGGTCAGCGTCTCAAGTCTGTTAGCAGAAATAAAACGTACTTGTCCCCCCAGGAACGCATCGAGGACCTGCTGGCGCTGTCCCCGGAAGCGATCCTGCTGCGCTGGGTGAACCACCAGCTGCAGCGCGCGGGCGTGTCGCGGCGCTGCACTAACTTCCAGCAGGACGTGGCCGACTCCGAGGTCTACTCGCACCTGCTGCGCCAGATCGCGCCCGACGACGCCGCCGTCACCCTCGACGCTCTCCGGGTGAGTGAATGAATGAACGAACGACTACCTCCGTAGCCGTGAAGCGAACATACCGGACTTCGTGTCGCTGTCTATCTCAGGCAGTAGCTCCCCGTGAATTACTGATTGTGTCTGCTTTGTGAACTGCTAAGATTTTGCACACTACATACTTTTTGTCGGCCGAGAGTAGGGATGTGACATCCTTCCAAAAATAAGATTATTAATTAAATCGATTGTGATAGAATACGAATAATTTTTTTCCATATTCGATAATTTTTTCGCAATCGTAGCCGAACGTTTATACCAGTTAATACATTACTGAAAAAGTGTATTAGGTCGACATTCATATAATAATTCGTATATCGATTCAACTAATGTCTTTAGCATGCACCTATACCTTAAAAAAATCGTAAGGTTAAATAATATCGTCATTGGATTAATTAATTTTTTCGTGTGTCGTGCGATTAATTAGCTAAACTTCCCCTTTTCCACAACGATAAAAATATGTAGATATGTCTTTCTGAATAAAAACAAATAGGTGTCCCTAATCTCAAGTTTCGGGGATTGACTTTTTTAATCTTATTATTTAGTAAATAATTGAAAATTTACCATAAACAAAATATATAAAAATAATATACACAAATAAATAAACTTACTCAATACGGTCATATCTACATAATTTTTTCGTATTCAATAAAACTCAGCCAGTTTACAATCATCCCAATTTCCAAGCAAAAGTTATAACCAAATCGCTTGTTGCGTACTCCAGGAGAGTGATCTCCTCCGGCGCGCCGAGCTGATGCTGCAGCAGGCCGCCAAGCTGCGCTGCCGCGCCTTCGTGACCCCGGCCGACGTGGTGGGCGGCGTCTACAAGCTCAACCTGGCCTTCGTGGCCAACCTGTTCAACCAGCACCCAGGTCTACAGCGGCAGGCCGACACGGAGGAGTACCACCAGCTGGATGAGACGAGGGAAGAGAAGAGTAAGTGACTGGTTTGTTTTGTTTCAATCGAGATCCTTAGTCGGATGTCCATCAATCCAGGTTACGGGAACCTGCTGGATGCAAAAGGCCCAGAGCTGCTGGATGCATGTGGCATTCTATGGGGCAGGCTTTGTTTAGCAATGAACTTCCAAGGGCTGATAATGATGATCCATAATACAGCAGTAAACTGGTATAGAAGAACAGTATAAGCCAGCAAGCCAGCCAACCAGGAAAAAAAGGTATGTAAATAGTTCATTTGTCAACCTGGCCTTCGTGGCTGGTTGAACAGCTTGTGTTCAACCAGCACCTAGGTCTACAATGGCAAGCCGACATGGAGGAGTACCACCAGTTGGATGAGACGAGGGAAGAGAAGAATAAGTGGCTTTTGCTTTGTTTTGTTTTAATCGCCATCCTTAGTCGGACTCCCACCCGATGGATAGACGACCTAGTCCAGGTTCTGCGAAGTGAAGCCGCTGGATGCATGTGGCGTTCTAAAGGAGGAGGCTTTGTCCAGAAGTGAATTTCCAAGGATTGATGATAATTTATAGTGCAGCAGCAAACTGACACAGAAGAGTATTATTAGCTGGATAAAGTATTAAAACCAGGAAAAAAAGGTTATGTAAATATTACATTTATTTTGTCAACCTGGCCTTGTCCGAGCTGTTTAATCAGAGATGAGAAGAGTAAGTTACAATATAAAATAGAAAGTGTATGGGCGTGTATGTAATATCGTTTGCATTGCAGCGTACCGCAACTGGATGAACTCTATGGGCGTGGCGCCGCACGTCAACTGGCTGTACTCCGACCTCACCGACGGGCTCGTCATCTTCCAGCTCTACGACATCATCAAGCCCGGCATCGTCGACTGGAAGAAGGTACCATCCTAGCTTTGTAATGTAGTAACTATAGTATTTTCAACCTATGCCTTGACATCATTACGAGAGCGTTTGCAGTGTATTCGTTATGCTTCGCGTAGTTCCTGTTTTGGCTTTTGTTACTATTTTTGTTGAACTTTTCATGAAGTTTATTTTATTATTTGGTAAGCTATGTTATTGGTTTGCAATTTTAGCTTTGATTTTTAGAGGCAAAGATTATTGTGTTTTTGCATGGATATAAATAAAAAATATTTTTTTGAAAATATTATAGTAAGTATGGGTATGACGGAAAATCCGAAGTGTCACAAAACCATTTTCATTTTGAAAGGACTATAGTTCATACGAGTCTAGTTAGTAAGAAAAGTCGATGACTGAGTTTGTTGCGCCGTTTCTTCTCATCACCAGCCGATATGTATTCCCGAAGCGGAGGTAGGGTAAAGCTATATTTTGGGACGTGTATAAGTGCCCGGAAGAGGGCCTATATACTGAATAAATGAGTATTGATGAGTATTAACGATAAATTAGTATTATAATGTATCGCTCGTCCCCCCCCATCAGGTGCACCGGCAGTTCTCGAAGCTGCGCAAGTTCATGGAGCGGCTGGAGAACTGCAACTACGCCGTGGAGCTGGGCCGCCGCCTCGGCTTCTCGCTCGTCGGCATCGCCGGCGCGGACATCAACGAGGGGAACGCCACGCTCACGCTCGGTCAGTGCTCACACACCTCACTCGCTCACTCACTCACTCACTCACTCACTCACTCTCACAAACACAAGCATAAATATTTATAAACATCCATATAAAATAGGTACAAACTACAAAGGCTCGTGATTAGAGATGTGCCGACTAAGACTGGCCGATTAGTCAGCTATAAAAAGGCCATCTATTCTGCCATGCCGATCACGGTTTAGGGGGAATTCGGCAATTTCCGTAACGCTTCGTTTACATCTGACCGCCGCCGACGCTTGCGAGCGTGTTGAAACATATTTTATTATCTCGCATTCAGACTTGATTTTTGCTCAGGCCAGAGTGGTATTTAAGTGTAAAATAAAACAATACCGCGATAACTCATTGAAGTGAAATACTACAGTAAAAAAATATAATTACAAAAAGTAAGAAGCCGGATAGTCGGCGCTTTTTGCCGATTAGTCGCCGACTACAAAAGTTGCCGGATAGTCGGCTTCACTGACTCGCCCTGCTTTGTAGTCAAGCGCGAACAACCAGATCAAGTCATTATCATAAGTTATTTTGATAGTTTTTTAAAGGCTGGTGTAAAGCGAAACTAGCCGAATTGAGATTCCATTGCAGGTTTTTCTACTCAATGCTATTGCTATGGGAAAGCACACAGCACATTTATCCCTTTAGGTATCGCGTTGTGTTGGTCTGCTCGTAGTGATTATTTGATCATTGTTTCTGCTATGTTGTCCACTGAACAATGTTGCCAATTTTGTGTCAAACAGATCCAATATAAAGTCATTCATTAATATCTCTGTTTAATACAATGCCTCGGTTTAGTGCAAATACATTATTGTGTGTTTTGAGCCAAATAATTGTTTGAGTCAAAAAAATCTTTCTCTTTCTGTTCTTTTGATTGATTGCACGAAATATTAATATTTACGTTGACATTGTTCGGACAAGATCAAACACGCTGGCGCCATCTGTGATTAACTTGCCCTTGCTTCCCCACATTATTTTGACACGATTCGATTCCTAGCATAGTCGACGACAGACAATCCATTATCTAAACATTAAAGTATGCCTCTATACGTTCGTACGTACTATGAGCTGCTTTGGGCCATACTCCACCACGCGGGCCTAGTGCGTATTGGTGGAGGGGTGTTGTAAGGCCAGTTACTTAACCTTACTGTCAGATGTTATTAAGCCACCCTAAGGCCTCCATCCATTATCTGATTGCGTAAAATTTGTGGTGATTATTGGAATACTTTATTTATTGATTAATGTTTGTCCCCAGCTCTAATCTGGCAGCTTATGCGGGCGTACACCCTGTCGGTGCTGACGCGGCTGGCCAACACCGGCAACCCCATCATAGAGAAGGAGATCGTGCAGTGGGTCAACAACAAGTTGCAGGCCGCCGGCAAGACCTCGTCCATCAGGAGCTTCCAGGTGAGTGTGGCGCTGTGGCACTATACAGGGCGGGTGCGGCACTATACAGGGCCTGTGCGGCACTATACAGGGCATGTGCGACACTATACAGGGCGAGTGCGACACTATACAGGGCATGTGCGACACTATACAGGGCGAGTGCGGCACTATACAGGGCGGGTGCGGCACTATACAGGGCAAGTGCGGCACTATACAGGGCGAGTGCGGCACTATACAGTGCATGTGCGACACTATACAGGGCGAGTGCGACACTATACAGGGCATGTGCGACACTATACAGGGCGAGTGCGACACTATACAGGGCGAGTGCGACACTATACAGGGCATGTGTGGCACTATACAGTGCATGTGCGACACTGTACAGGGCGAGTGCGACACTATACAGGGCATGTGCGACACTATACAGGGCGAGTGCGACACTATACAGGGCATGTGCGTCACTATACAGTGCATGTGCGACACTATACAGGACGAGTGCGACACTATACAGGGCATGTGCGACACTATACAGGGCGAGTGCGACACTATACAGGGCGAGTGCGACACTGTACAGGGCATGTGCGGCACTATACAGTGCATGTGCGACACTACACAGTGTAGCGTGGGAACTTATTATTTTAAAGAAATCCGAAACGCTTACAAATAAAATATTTATATTTTGTTTTGGTGAATTTAATTAACAATTATATACAATATGGTTTTTTGTAAAAATAATAATAAGGTAAAAAGAGGGATAAGCTGGCCGTGGGTACGTTGGCCTAGTTCAATGGCGGAAGGTTGGATTGCCGTACAGAGCGGTACTGTCCTGGAGGTTGCGAATGAAGAATGGAGTTTCGGCAGGCCAGCGGTGCGGCGTAGGACGCACTCTTGAAGTAGACCGTACAGTGGACCCTATAAACAATCGAACCCGATTAGGACACATGAAAATATGGTCCATGTATGCCAACTGGATAGTCCGACCTACGGTTACAAAAAAATACAATAACTATGGTTTGTTTGTGGCGGCATACAAGGACCGGAACGGAGGTTAAAGATGTGAAAATGTTTAAAGCTAAAGACAACTAATTTAGGTACCTAAATATTAGATACGGTATCTGTACAGGCGCTTTCTAACTCTAAAATACATAAGCGCAGATACGATAGTGCAAGAATAATATATATAGAAAAATCTAATAATATATTTCACTGTTACAAGAAAATAAAAGAGCGCTAAAGCTACGATTTACGTTACCTACGGACTAAAACACATTTCATAGTTCATTACGCCATTTTGACTCGCCAATAGCCATACCTATAGCACTTAACGGCTGATGCAATAACTATACGAGCAAGATCAACTTTCTTATAGCTAATTTATTAAATATATTGTTCACACTTACCCAATAAGAGGGGGAATCACTGCACTGATTTTTAACGATTGTTAATTTTAACGAGCACTTAGAGATTATTGTATTAGGAGGACGTTAGGGCGAAAGATCATAAGCGCGAACAATAGTGTCGCAGCATCTACTCAACTCCGAGGTCCCGAGCGAATGCGCGGCCCGGCCGCGAATCTGCGATGAGAACATTCGTACGTATTCGTGCGCTTCCGCCACTCGCGAGTAAACCATACGAGATTAGGGAAACGGCTTACTCGATAAAAGCGAAATCGATACTTATCGATAATTAATGTTGATTTTGAAATGTACGTAATTAGTTTTTCAAGTTTGGTCAAGGTTATTTTATAATTATATTAATGTTCCTTTGTATTATTTTACTTAACGTTATTATTTATTTTATTTTATTATATCTTTATTTTAAGTTAATGCTTATTTTACGATTATTTTATATTTATAATAAAATAACGCTACAAGTACCCCGCTCGCTAGTGGAGGATTTTTGTTATCTGTTAGAAAAAATCCGCACTAAACTTAATTAACCAAAATTTATTTTAATAAAAATGTTTTCACTTGTTCAAGTTTACTATTGATTATTCTGACTATTCATTAGTTTTAAATCCTTGATATGCCAAGCGCCGAGATCCTTTCCGGACATATCAGATAATTCATAGACAAGTGGCGAGCGTTTACCAGTTATCCGACACTTAACAAATTTAGGTGCAAGCTTTTTGCTAAAGTACTGATCTTTGTCACTTTGATAATATGTTCTTTTCCAAACAATGTCGTTAATCTGGAATTCGGCTGGCTTCCGTCTTAGATTATAGCGCGCCGTATTTTTAGCATGAGCGTGCCATAGACGTGTTTGGACTTCATTAAAAATTGTAGCAAGATGACCAATGTTCTCAGCATACGCGTCCCGTGGAAGAAAAACAATCTGATCACCAAGGTCTGAATCTAAGTAATGTGAACCACAAGTAACAAGTTCCCTACCATAAACAAGGAAAGCGGGTGTAAAACCTGTTACCTCATTAACAGAGTTATTGATAGCAAAAAGTATTTTAGGTAGGTTTACATCCCAAGATCTTTGGTCGTTATCAATAGTTGTGGAAATGCAAGTAATAATGGTTTTATTATATCTTTCTACGGTGTTAACTTGAGGCGTGTAGCGAGGTGTAAAGAAAATATTTGGTATTTTATAATTTTGGAAAAAGCGTTCAAGATTTTTACTAATAAATTGGCTGCCATTGTCTAAAATGATTGTTTGCGGAACTCCATGGACCAAGAAAACAGAATCTTCCATGTGGCGTATTACTGCATCGGCATTGGCCCTTCTAAGAGGAAACGCGAGACAATACTTAGTGAAACAGCATACTGCAACTAGTAAATATGCATGCTGTTTCCTACTCGTGGGAAGAGGTCCTATAAAATCTATTGATATCATCTGGAATGGTCGGGAGCATTGTTTTGGCCTTCCCATAACGCCCAATGCGGCATGGTTCGGTAGTTTATATGCAAGGCAAGTGGGGCAACCAGATACAAATTTAACCACGTCAGCGTGCATGCCCGGCCAGAAATAGCGCAGAGACAAACGATGATAGGTCTTGTGAATACCCAAGTGACCAGCAGTGGGCTCAGAGTGATTAGCTGAGATCACTTCCTGACGTAGTTCGTTTGGTACTACTTCTTTCCAGGCGAATTCTGACGTAAGTCGGCATTTATTTTTGGAAAGTCTAAACAGTGTATTATTATTTATAATGAAGTTGGGCAAGCTAGATGGAGACTTTAAACAGGTTGTGTATTTATCTTTATACCAATCGTCATTGGTTTTGGAAAAAATGTTAGAAGTGCTTATAGTACATACGGGAAGGGAGCGTGACAGAGCGTCTGGTATAACATTGTCTACGCCTCTGCGGTGTTTAACTATAAAATTAAAAGAAGACAATCTCACACCCCAACGAGCCAGTCTACCTGTTGGGTTGCTAAGCGACAGAAACCATTTCAGTGCGGAATGGTCAGTAAAGACAGTGAAGGATTGTCCATTATCGAGATAGCAACGCCAATGTTCTAGTGCCGTCAGAACAGCTAGAGTTTCTCTTTCAGTGATGCTATAATTTTGCTCGGCACCTGAAAGGGACTTGCTCATGTAGTCAATTGGATGTTCCTCACCGTTGACAGTCTGACAAAGCATGGCGCCGATTCCATAGTTACTGGCATCTGTGTGCACTTCGAATGGCAAGTTATAATTCGGGCAAGAGAGAACAGGGGTGGAAGTTAATAATTTTTTTAGGTTTATAAAAGCGATATTAGCCTCGTCAGTCCAAGAAAAGGGCGGGGCACCTTTCTTATTGGAAGTAAGCTTATTTAGAGGGCCGGCAATAGTGCTGAAGTTAGGGACAAATCTTCGGTACCATGAAGCGGTTCCTAAAAATCTTTTTACCTCTTTCCTGGATGTTGGGGTAGGGTAGTTTAAAATAGCGCTTACCTTGTCAGTATTAGTACGAAGACCCTGAGAGTCCACGACGTATCCCAAGTATTGAAGGCTGTCTCGGAAAAACTGAGTTTTCTCGAAGTTTATGGTGAGATTAGCCTCCTGTAACTTCTTCAGGACTCGACGTAGAAGGGTCACGTGACTTTCAAAGCTGTTACTTACACAGATAATATCGTCCAAGTAACAGAACACCCTGAGGTCGAATTCAGGTCCAAACAACTTATCGACCAATCGCTGCTGTGTAGCCGGGGCGTTAGTCAGACCGAAAGCCATAGTTTTGAAACAGAATGAGCCGCGATTAGGGACGAAGAAGGCGGTCTTGTTTTTATCCTCTGGACGAATAGGTATTTGCCAAAAGCTTTTTGAGAGATCGATGCTAGTCAAAAATTTTGCATCTCTTAAATTATCTAAAATCTCCGATATATAAGGTAAATTATACGCATCTTTAATAGTGACGGAGTTTAGTTTACGGCTATCTAGACAAAATCTTGGTGAGCCATTTTTTTTATTTACAACGAGCACCGGAGAAGACCAGGCACTCTCACAAGGTTCAATAACGTCTAATTGTAGCATTTCGTCTACCTGCTCATTTATGATTCTGGTTTTCTCCGGTGACATACGATAATAACGCTGGCGTATTGGCGTCGAGTCCCCAGTGTCTATTCGATGACTAATTAATGTAGTTCTCCCTAAGCCTTTATGTTCAAAAGAAATTTCCTTGAACCCTTGCACTAAATTATCCGCTATAACACGTTCATAAGGTTGTAAATTTTCGTAAGGGGTAATGTGATTATGATTAACAGCAGGTAAAGGGTTAGCTAAAGAAAACTGAGTTATGTTCATAGAGCCAATATATTTGGGACATAACTTAAATTTACGCCAGAAGTCGATACCGAGTATAAGAGGAGTATCGATGTCTGGGATAACATACCCTTTAATAGTGTCAAACGACTCTTCGAAGCGTACCGGCAACTCAATGTAACCAATGCTACGCAGATTCTGACCACCGGCCGCAGTAATATGGAGTTTGTCCTCAGAACGCAAGGTGAGACCCATACTCAGTAATTCTTTATAAAGTTTGTCACCTATAACTGATATAGCAGCTCCTGAATCTAGCAACCCACAAATATCAGCATTCTTAATGTGAATGGTTACATAAGTTCGTATATCATTATTTGGTTTAGACTGCAGAATTGAAGTTACTTTATACATACTAAAGAAATTTTTCACGAATGACAGCCAGTCTTGCCACTCCTGTTTGTTAGTGTAACTGCAATTCTGCGCTATTTGTTTTTTGTTTCTCCTGAGCAAGATGGTTTTTGACAGTCTGGGCAGTCATAAAAACGAAAACCAGGACGTCCACAACGGAAACAGACGATAGTGCGTTCAGCCGTGCAACTCCTTAGTCCATGGGTATCTACCCGGCAGCGAGGACAGAATTTTGGTCTAGTGGTAACAGCATGAACAGGTTTTTGGGTAGTTCCTGTATTCCACTGATTGTTAGGTTTAGTGTAGTTCTGGTTTTGATTTTGTACAAAGTTTTTATTGTAGTTAGGGTAAGTTTGTTTTTGTACATAGTTTTGTTCGTTACTAGTTACTTTAAATGTTTTATTTCCAGTTGAAGACTGTGAATATGCAAATTCAGGTGCGAGGGTATCCGCGGTTACTTTAGGGGGTTCTCTAAACTGTGACAGACGTGCCTGAACGTTTTCGAAATTTTTACAAAGTGCTTGAAGAGTGTCTATATCTTTTATGTCCGGGCAAGATGCTAGCACATTGGCATAGCAAGGACGGATATTGTGAAGGATGATTTCCAGCTTATCTTCTTCGGTTAGTTTCCTATCGAGTTGAGCAAACATTCCTGACATGATCGAAAGATAAATAGTTATATTTTCGCGTTCGCCTTGTGTGCGCGCTCTTATCTCCGCCAGGAAACGGTAATCATAATCAAAATTACCGAAGTCAGATTTGAGCCGTTCACAAACTTCCTCCCAAGAATCTACCTTTTCCCGGATGCTTCGGAACCAGTGTAACGCATCATCCGAGAATATTTCAGTTGCAAACGCTAGAATCTTGATAGAAGAAATACCTCTTGCTTTTGTAAAATCATTTACACGAAGGATAAAAGCGCGCACGCAAGTTTTGCCATCAAATTTGAGTTTTGAAAGATCAGAGGACAAGCCACGATCGCAGTTAACCGTTATGGATTGAACAGTATTATCCGATGGATCAGCCGTGGCGGAAGAGGGTTCCATAGACAGTTGTGAAAGAGAAGATTGAAGAGTTTCGAAGCGTTTTGCGCAATTGTTCCAAGGTTCTAATGCTTCAGGTTGAATTGAACAGTCAACTCTGTTTAATCTGTGGTAAATGTGGCATAATAAGTTGTTAGTTCTTTCCAACATTTTTTTTTCAAAATTAGCGTTAAGTTCTTTGGCGTTCTTGTAAACTTTATCAAGACTCTCATTAATACATTTAATGTCAACAATTGGTTCGAAGGGTGACACTAGAATGTCTTCTGAAGGAAACAGTTGAACTAGTTTTACAATTTGTTTACGCAGGTCTTGAACCGTATCGGCTGGGTTCTCGCCTCTTATTTCTACTTCGTAAGCAAGTTCGGCTTTTTGTAATGACAAAAATTTAATATTGTGCGACATAGTGGATAAAAAAAAATTTGGGTAAATGTGAACAATAGTCTACTACTAATTGATATACTCCGTTCCGTTACAATCCACTACATAGAATTGTTTTTAGTAGCACCAACATACGACTACAGAAAGACAAAAGAAAGAAGGTAGAAAAAAAGCATAAAAATAATTATAAAAAAGGGCACAACACAGAACTAAAAAAAAATAGTAACTAGTGTCTACGTGTGTTGAATTACAGTCAAAAGACCTTAAATTATTAAACACTTTACAATTAAAAACTATCGATTTTATATCGATAAAAAATTTCTCCACACTAGACCCTAGTTACAAAGCAGCATAAAATAAAAGGCAACTAAAAAACAAAGCTTAACATAATGCACGCTCACAACACAAACTACACAGCAATCCAAAATATGACCACACAATGAACTTAATCCGCGTTGAAGGCGCCACTTGTAGCGTGGGAACTTATTATTTTAAAGAAATCCGAAACGCTTACAAATAAAATATTTATATTTTGTTTTGGTGAATTTAATTAACAATTATATACAATATGGTTTTTTGTAAAAATAATAATAAGGTAAAAAGAGGGATAAGCTGGCCGTGGGTACGTTGGCCTAGTTCAATGGCGGAAGGTTGGATTGCCGTACAGAGCGGTACTGTCCTGGAGGTTGCGAATGAAGAATGGAGTTTCGGCAGGCCAGCGGTGCGGCGTAGGACGCACTCTTGAAGTAGACCGTACAGTGGACCCTATAAACAATCGAACCCGATTAGGACACATGAAAATATGGTCCATGTATGCCAACTGGATAGTCCGACCTACGGTTACAAAAAAATACAATAACTATGGTTTGTTTGTGGCGGCATACAAGGACCGGAACGGAGGTTAAAGATGTGAAAATGTTTAAAGCTAAAGACAACTAATTTAGGTACCTAAATATTAGATACGGTATCTGTACAGGCGCTTTCTAACTCTAAAATACATAAGCGCAGATACGATAGTGCAAGAATAATATATATAGAAAAATCTAATAATATATTTCACTGTTACAAGAAAATAAAAGAGCGCTAAAGCTACGATTTACGTTACCTACGGACTAAAACACATTTCATAGTTCATTACGCCATTTTGACTCGCCAATAGCCATACCTATAGCACTTAACGGCTGATGCAATAACTATACGAGCAAGATCAACTTTCTTATAGCTAATTTATTAAATATATTGTTCACACTTACCCAATAAGAGGGGGAATCACTGCACTGATTTTTAACGATTGTTAATTTTAACGAGCACTTAGAGATTATTGTATTAGGAGGACGTTAGGGCGAAAGATCATAAGCGCGAACAATAGTGTCGCAGCATCTACTCAACTCCGAGGTCCCGAGCGAATGCGCGGCCCGGCCGCGAATCTGCGATGAGAACATTCGTACGTATTCGTGCGCTTCCGCCACTCGCGAGTAAACCATACGAGATTAGGGAAACGGCTTACTCGATAAAAGCGAAATCGATACTTATCGATAATTAATGTTGATTTTGAAATGTACGTAATTAGTTTTTCAAGTTTGGTCAAGGTTATTTTATAATTATATTAATGTTCCTTTGTATTATTTTACTTAACGTTATTATTTATTTTATTTTATTATATCTTTATTTTAAGTTAATGCTTATTTTACGATTATTTTATATTTATAATAAAATAACGCTACAACAGGGCGAGTGCGACACTATACAGGGCATGTGCGACACTATACAGGGCGAGTGCGACACTATACAGGGCATGTGCGGCACTATACAGTGCATGTGCGACACTATACAGGGCGAGTGCGACACTATACAGGGCATGTGCGACACTATACAGGGCGAGTGCGACACTATACAGGGCATGTGCGACACTATACAGGGCGAGTGCGACACTATACAGGGCATGTGCGGCACTATACAGTGCATGTGCGACACTATACAGGGCGAGTGCGACACTATAAAGGGCATGTGCGACACTATACAGGGCGAGTGCGACACTATACAGGACGGGTGCAGCACTATACAGGTCGTGTGCGGCACTATACAGGCCGTGTGTGACACTATACAGGACATGTGCGGCACTATACAGGACGTGTGTGGCACTATGCACTTGTGTTCAATTGAGAGTTGACCTTTAGTGCATTGTGCGACGAACCGCTAGTACAATAATAGTATGTTTATATATATATTCTTGTATGTCTATGAGAAATATAAGCAAAAATTGTTGGCATAAGAAAAATTAATCAGAAATAAAACTAATAGTGAAGTTAATTAAAATGGATTTATTGCAGCTTTTTCAGCAATTTTCTCTTAACAATGGCAACAAATAATGCAATTATATCTATTGATATTATTTAATAGTCACAATTTAATTTAATTGTACAAGCTTAACTTAGTTTGGGACTAGATAATTGGTGAGATTACTTTTTATTTGGGACAGTAATACAAAAAAAAAAAAAACGTTATGTTATGCAAGTTGCAAATACTCGTAGTAACAGCTTTTCTATGCCTTCTAAGCTGTGGGATAATATGCTAATAATATTTTGCATTGTTTTAGGACGAAGTGCTAGCGGACGGCAAGGTGGTTATCGATCTGATCGACGCCATCAAGCCCGGCTCCATCAACTACGACCTAGTGTTGCCGGGCGGCAACGAGGAGGTAAGATACTGTTACGTTTATTTTTCTTTGGTTCATACAGGGTGACTGCAGAAACCACTAGCTATCTTCACAGTATATAGATAAGCTAAAGCAGTACCGAAACTAGGCCTATTTGTTGACTTAAATACCTAAAGTTTGTTTATCCTTACTTGACCTATTTTGTAAATAAACAACTATAGCAAAAACACGTCTTACCGACTTGATCTCATTATTTATTCTGTGTATAAATGTCTTATTTTATAAAAGAAACACGTAGAATATATTTTTCACTGAAAACTGCTAATACATATTCATACATTTTCTACAATATTTTACACGAAATCGAAAATTCTCCAGCGCAGAAAAAAATTTGCATGATTGTTTGACGTTTCGTAAATTCTGTTTGTCTTTGGATTTTAGAGATGGGACAGGAGAAGTGAACGAATGAGATTATTGGGAAAGTAATGACCGGTGTACTGCAACCTGTTTTGTAAATTACTATCTAACATCAACAATGTTATTTATAAAAAGTAACTAAGCAAATAAGTAATAACATAACATTTTTGACCACATTAACGTTTTTGATTTCCACGATAAAATAAGGTTTAAAGTGTATTGTTACTATCTGTACCCTTTTCAAGATAAGAAGAAACTTATGACACATCACGTGTTTCCCCTGTTGACACAAATAGTGATGTGCCTTAACGGAATCCAACCGATTCTTTTTGAAAATCGAGAAAGTTTTTAAAGAAAGTTTAATCGATTTTTATTAAAATGAACTTATTTAAAATAAGAGATATACTGCAATGTTCTACTGCCAGAGTGCCGTATACAGCTTTTTTACAAGTCTTTATTCCTTTTTTTGGCATTTTACCAAATAAAAGCAAAACAATAACGAAAACTTTACAAAACCAGTAACAAAAGTCAAAATAGAAAGTACATATTCGAAACATAACGATAACATAAATCGCATACAAAGCAGACTCTCGTACTACTGACGTCAACGCATAGGTTTTCACAAGACGACCGAACCGATTCATCGATTTAGTTCCGATTATGTATTGTCAATCCCTATAAGTAAACATTCCATTTTACGCATCAAGTATTTTATCCTATTAATTTATTTGTTAAATCATTAAGATATATTACTGGGTTGCAATTATTTCTTAGATTTTTAGAGGCACAGATTATTGTGTTTTTGCAATTATATAAATTAAAGATTAAAAATATATTTTATAAAATAATTTCGTAAATAGTATGGGTGAAACGGAAACTTCCAAGTGTCATAATATCTTCTTATCTTGAAAGGACTATAAATATAACTTATTTTTGACACGGTGTAACGTATAAGTAGTAAGTACTTAGTTTTTTTTATGCTATGTTATCTACACAATCACGTCGTTCAATATCATTTTGGATTTCATTCATTAGTTCATTCAACGGTATCAATTGCCTATAGTCGTCTGTCCGCCACTATTGTTTACCAAATAAGACAAGTAAGGATAAACAGACTTTGGAGTAATTGGAGTAATGTGTCGTTAGGGTTACCTTTAAAATTTTGTAAATTGAAATAGTTTTTTGTTAAGCAAGCATTCTATTGAAATAATCGCAAAGCGTGACAACTGACAACTCGTCTTGGCTCGGCAGTACCCGGCACCCGCGACTGACAGCACTGCGACGACCGCTTAGGGCTCTTGTTGAGGTGTGCGTCTGTGTGAGTGCGTCATTTCGACCGTTTATACGTAGTTACTTTACTGCCTTAGCTTATATATACTGTGCTATCGTGTTGTCAGTAGACTGCAAATACAAGGTGACTTTTTATTAAGTATCCAAATTTTAATATAGTGTTCTACTCATAAATAGAAACAACTTTTATTATGTCTATATCCAGCTGTGGACTACTAAAGGGTAATGATGTTAAAATATGCTGCGCTGCACCTTCTATACAATGGATAAAATGTTTGCACTAGATACTTCGCTATCTTTACTTTGATTTAATGAAATCTGTATTTGGTAGTTGCTCTTACTGTCGAATCACTTCACAACACCAACTCTTTTTTTTAAAGCATAGCAATGATATTTTTTCTACACAATCTCTTTTACTTACGCTCTTTTAGAATAAACAGTTTTTAATTAATTAATTGCAAACGATAGAAAGTATATCAATAAAAATAATACGGGTTTTCTATATTTTGTAGTTTTTTTTAAACAATGAAAATTGGTATGTAAAATAAATAATAAAAAATATAATACATGCTGTCAATTATCATGGTTAGAGTTGTAAATTGACGGTCATATGCTATAAGCGTCCGTCATTTATGATAAATGCTCGGTCACATTGGACATTTATTGTCACGATGGTCACATTTTTTTTTTAGTATAAACTAAAAAAAAAAGAAGAATTTCTCTAAATTAAGTCTTAAATGTTATGTATTTGACATTAAAAACATACAATAAAACATGTAATTTGATCTGGATTGAACAAAAACAAAAATTTGCGCGCGACGCTTTTTAGCTTGTTCGTGTAGAAAGATAAATTAATTTTAGAAATTTCATTTCGTTCACTACTAAAGCCAGTCTTTCTTATAATAATGCACTTATTTGTAACCAATTTTTTTTTTCATGGTTTGTCAATAGAATTGATTGTGCTGTTAGTGACAATAAATGTCCAAAATGTCCGGTCACATTGAGAAAATGTCCAATTTGCTCGGTCATATTGGTCAGAGATTTATAACGTGACGGACACTTTACAACTCTAATCATGGTCTTGAAGTTAGGAATTTACGTCTTAGTGTTATGAGGAACTCGACAATCTTCCTGCACACGCAGACTGGCATAGGTCTGGTCATTTAGAAAAAAACATTTTCTATATCGACCCCAACCGGGAATCAAACCCTGGACATAGCAAGTAGAACTGACGGCCGATGGGGCAGAAAGTTTCTAGAATCAAAACCACGTACCGGCCAGCGCAGCGTAGGACATCTACCCACAAGGTGGATAGACGACTTGGTAAAGGTTACAGAAAGCCGCTGTATGCAGGCCGCTTCCAACCGGCCAATTAGGAAGTCATTCGGGAAGTCATAGGCCATGTTCAGCAGTGAACTATGGCTGAAAATTTAAATGTAATTCTAGTACGAGATACCCTGACTGCGTTAGAGTTTTCCGAGGAATTTGATCAGGCTTTATTTATTTGATTTGAGTTAAATATTTGACATTGTTAATAAAATTTTGTAATGATTTTTTGACATTACCCGAGACACGTACCTATTTTTTAAAATTTATTCTTAAATTGTTTAATGGATATTATCTTGTTATTCGTCATACACAATAAATTTATATATATGCTATATTTTATTTGCACTTAAATTAAATAGCACTTAATTATAATTAGTAAAACCTAAAGAACTTTCGAAAAATAATGATAACTACCTGAGTTACATACAACACATTAAAGTCGCGTGCTAGACAAGGAGGTCCTATATGTACCGTGACGTCACAGTACACGTCCGCCGTACACTTTTCATTGTAAAAGTCGTTTTACAAAGAGACAGGTATATTTTAATTTCTAATTGCTGTATTACTTTTATTTTTTACCTAAAATCAATTTTGTTCTCTCCATTATCACTACTTATAATTTTCTATAAATATAGTAAAAACTATCTAACTAATCTCTATATACAGGGTGTAACGAAAAGGTGAAATAAAACTTTAAGGGGTTATTCTACGGCTAAATTACATCAACTTTTTCTATGGGACCAACATCGAAATCTCAAAAAAGAATAATTGACGTTTCCATACATACTGATGCCAGCTGGTCGCGTTTTAGTATGGGAAAGCGTTTTTTTTTTTTTGCGGATTCGATGTTGGTCCCATAGAAAAAGTTGATGTAATTTAGCCGTAGAATAGCCCCTTAAAGTTTTATTTCACCTTTTCGTTACACTCTGTATAAAAATAAATCACTATTTCCCTTGATCATCGCATCACGCGGGAACGGGTGAATCAATTTAGCAAATTTTTATTTGTTGTGTTATTTAATATCAGGAGAATGTTCTTTTGAAAGAAAAAAATTAAGAAAGTAGCGCAGACAATTATTTATGAATAAACTGAAGACCACGCGAACGAAGCCGCGGGCAACAGCTAGTATTTTATAAACTAATATTTTCATGCATATTCTTTGTCATTTGTACCAACCTATGTACAACTTTTCGAACCGTTCTACCCTAATGTCAAAGGGGTATTACAAAATTCAAGACTATCTTGATGACAAGAATGTATGGTCAGTCCAGCCTGCACTAAACTGATGTACCTACCTGTTTATTTTGATTTATATTTTTTGTGTGACAGCTAGTGGTGACTGAGTTTGTTCCGGCGTTTCTTCTCAGCACTTGCCAGATTGTCTGTGTCTTGTCTCGAAGCGCTAGTAGGGCCCAAAAAATAAGGAGACATGTTCTGCCCCATATGGGCCAATAATGTTATTATTGACGTTCATAAGTGGCAGTTCTCTGCCCTAAAATATGATTTTTGACTTTGACTTTGAACAAATATATAATTTTGATTTAGAAATGATGATGATGAAATTGTAATGTGTGTAGGAGAAGCACGCGAACGCGAAATACGCAATCAGTATGGCTCGACGTATGGGCGCGCGAGTGTACGCCCTACCCGAAGACATCACGGAGCGCAAGCCCAAGATGATCATGACGGTGTTCGCCTGCCTCATGGCGCTCGACTACATCCCCGCCATGGACGCACCCGTCGCCGCACAGTAAGTCCAACATTACACTACATTCTAGGTCAAAAATGTAAGCGAAGAATCACGAAACTTAGGTCTCTGTCTCTGCTAAATTCCTTTCCCCTAATAAGGATGACGAATTTCTTTATTTATCAGGTAGATTATAAAAAAGAATTGGACACTTATTTTTTCTTTTTGAACATAATCAAAAACATTACAGAGAATATTGATTTGAAATGTCGCATGACGTCACGTCTTGGTACAATTTTTACTTAGAAGTGACGTCACTCCCGAACTTTGCTTTATCTTTGTAATTTTTTGGTTGATTGACAAAATAAAAAAATATCCATTATTTTTTGATAATCTGACGGAGTAAATATAATTTCATTTTCTTTATCCAGTCGTCATCCCTATTAATTACTGTAGCCTACAAGGCCTATTATGTTCAATAGTTTATATTTAAGTTCAGTGTTGAAGTATTAAATGGAGTGATCTTCAATTCTGTTTTGGTTTATTCTGCGGTGTTGCTATTTCTAATTAATACTCTAATAATTCAAAACATTTAATTTGAATAAAATCGCATTGTTTTTTTTTGCAAATTGTTAACGTCAAAACACTCTTTGCTGTTTGCTGCTAGTATACTGAGTATACTATAAATATGGATCTGACAGCATAAAAACATAGAATACCATAGCAAAATGACACCACAGAGTTGAATCCATTTTTATTTTATTTTTTACAAAATCCACAGTTCTTAAGTACAGAATACATTTTCTTGGTGACATATACTTAGAATACGCTATGGTTGAATCAGTGATTTTCCATCACATATATTTGATGAGCGTTGATTGCCCCTTATGTAATCAAATATCATTTTCGTGAACGAAATACTTCATGGGTTAACATTTTAGATAAATAGTTGTAATCATAACATTTTCATTTCGCACTATATTGTAGCATTTTTTTGCTTACATTTTTGATCTCGAATTAAAAATTCTACTTTAGCGCGGATACGTCACATAATATTACATTAAATTGTCAATAGCCGACGACCTACAAGTCGACTCATTGTAACGTATTTTCTATTGTTCCTTTGCTTCTATGAACATATAAGGTATATGTGACGTATCTCGTAGAATGTCATTAAAATCGTCAATTGATGGTTATAAAAAAATAAGTACACTTGTTGACGAAATTTCCCAATCGTTTTTACATTTTTCTCGAATACAATCTATTAAATATTCAAAATCATTAATCATCAAATGTTTTGTTAGCAAGTGTACAATCATTCAACGGATATGTTTTGATACTTAAAAAATAAACAGCCCACCTACTGGTACAAGAAAGTTTAATTAAATTATTCCATTCCTAAACCAATATTTCGTTTTGTATAAAAATGCTGTCAGCAAAAAAAAAAAGAATTTTGTTTCAGTAGTGTATCTTGATAACAGGTAATATGTTTTGCTACAATAATTTTGCTGGCAGTACGCAGACTGATTCACGGTACATTCCAATCAGTTGTTGGTGTTGGTATGTGCTCTGGTGGGGTATGATTTGTACGTAAAACTGTAATTAACTTTAAGGGTAATTTATTAATGATAGGTTAGACCTAGGGACCGTACATACTGGACTCTTTGTTAAGGTTTAAGACAAGAAAGTCTCATTGAAATAAAAGATACAATTTTTATAGTCTGTCGAAGCGGTGGCTGGGCGACATAAGCTAGATATTATGATGGTATTAATACAGACAAATAACCATCATATCATCGTAAAAAGAAATTTTATTTATATTACATTTGTTAGTGAGAAAAGAAATGCAGTAAAAAATTGTCTGCATTGAGTCCAGTATGAACAGATTCCTGCAGTAACTCTGGTCTGAAATTAATAATACAATTAACAGTCGTATTATAAATAATATCTAACGGCTAAAATACAACTAAGTACTTATGAAGGATTAGTATTACGGACGTGTCAATGTTTTTTATACATTTTTACAACGAATTGAGTTTTTACGCGACGGTATAAAATATAAATATTCTTAACCAATTTAAGGATGGTCTTTCGATACAATTTTCTACGGTTTAAGCTTTCTAACTACGTTTTTAATATTCTATTTGCTGACCCGACGAACTTCACACCGCCTCTTCATTATATTTTTTTCTGCTAATCGGGGCGGAGACAAATATAACAAATCAAAGATCATAAAATCGGTTCAGCCTTTCTTGACTTATAAATGGTGTAACTAACCCGACTTTATTTTTTAAATAGTGATAACACTAGCCTACCGTTAGGAATATGCTTGGCGTTATAGGCTGGCTTTAGTATTGTAGAGCAATTGTCTGTCTCATTCATTTTGTAAACAAAATAATGACGCTGTAACAAGAATGACAGAGATGACGCTAAAGCTATCGAAGCTAGCCGATTATTAGTAGTCTTCTTATTAAGATTGATGCGGCATATTATCTTAAAGTTTGCTACCATTTTGTGAAATTGTATCGAGAGATACATAACTGCATTCGACCTACCAAGTACTCGGCTTAGATAAGGTATAATTAAAATAATTAGTGTTGGGTGTCTTTGCATCTTATTTATTGTCTTTGTCTGTCCAACCTATACAGTTAAGTGTATATTTGTATAATATACAAACACACGTGTATAAAGGTTTCGTTTTGGCTTCCATTGATCCAAAGTTGACATTCTTGTAAAGGGTGTATATTGTTTTTATGTTTTACTGCGCCATACATGAGATATCAATTCCTTTTTTGTCGAAATCAAATCACAAAGAATACATACTGAAATTGTTTTGTTATTCAAGAAAATTGGTAACTAAATCGTTTATTTTAATAGACACTAAACGGTGATGGGGTTACCAAGTATAATAATAATCTCCAATCATTATAATAATCTACAGATTTTTTAAATTTAAATTATTTCACGTTTGACGCAGTATATTAAGGCGTATTTCATTTTGCAAGATAAACTCATTTTAAAGTATAATTATTCAATTTTTGGCACATAATTAACTGTAATATTTCATTATAACTACCTACTTGCAAAATGTTATTGTCTTTGATTATGTTGACATTGTGTCGTCGCTTATGTGTGGGAATTGGCAATAATGTGAATGTGGAATTGTTTATGTGATAAGTCATACATGATATAAATATGTACACAGAAAAACATTTATCTAAGTAATATATCGCCTCTAGATATACACCTACATTCCCTTGTCTTTCGGCATTTCTCTGCATTCTTCTTTCCATTTATTACGGACCCCTAATTAAGTTAATCAAAATGTATATTATTTGTATTAAGTTTATTGTGAAATATTTTTGTAGAGCATTTTATTGTATGTGACATTCCTCATGGGAAACAACGATTTATTTTTTAAATCATATTTTAATTGTAAATTTTTATTTTGTTAGACATTTTAAGGTTTTATTGAATTCTTATAATTTAAGGAATATTTTTGATGCGGATAAATGATCGTCTAATGAAAAAATATTTTAATATGAAGATATGAAGTCGAATTGATATTATGAGTATAAACTAATAATCTACTTGCATACTATTTAGAGCTGTACGCTAGCGTCATGTAATGTTAAATACAAAATGTGTAAGGCCTATAAATAAAAAGGAATTGGTAAAACAGTATCTATATTATTTTTGCTCCCTTATCATCACACATTTTTGGATTGATTTATCGGGTTATTTGAATTCACTAATACCTACCTCCTACTTACATATTACTATGATTATTTCTAGGCGACCATTAAAGAAAAAAAAAAAACCTTTGTACAAAATTATTTATTACAGTTTGTCCATCATAATCACCATTAACACACATTAAGATATTAGTGAATTAAAATAGCCCTTTAAAGTAAATGGGGTCAATGTAATTTTGGGTTATTTATATCTTTAAGTTTAAGCCGCAGATAAAGAATGGATTGAAAATCGCAACACGTGTGCAAACAAAAATTCAAAATCTCGCTCGCTCTGCTCGGTTTACTGACAAAGGGGACAAGTCTCTTGCACTATTTATTAATAGTCAATAATAGTCATTTATTCGTTATATAAGCCCTACTGCACCGCTTCGGGGCTACATATTGGCTGGTGATGAGGAGATAATAAATTCTTATCACCAGCCGATAGGCAATTCCTGAAACTTTGGTAGGGTAAAGCTTTATTTTTGGGACAGGTATAAAGTGCCCGAAGAGTAAAGTGAGTATTTTAAGTTACAACTGTCGCGATTTTCAATACATTAATCCTACATACAATTTGCACAGAAGCTTGCTGTAAAAATGGAGACGCACTTTTTATGTAAGTTTTATGTAAGTATTATTCATTTTATGTATCTTCGTCTTTGTGTTGGTCCTGGGTGGTTAAGTGGAGGTACAAGTGTTTCGTCGGTTTCTGTTCTTTATTTATGTGGGAATCATTTGGTTACTGCCTTTACGAAAAAAACGTATATGCTTCTGAAAGCGTTATAACTACTCGACTTCTTAATTGTTTTTCAAAATGTATTTCTATATTTCATATACAGTATGTCCCAAAAATAAAGACAGGCGGTAGTCCAAATAGAGAGTACCTATAGAAGTATTCAAATGACATGTTCCGCGATTTATGTAGTTTTCAAAATTAATTATGTTTTATCTTTTTTTATTTTAAATCTTGATAAAAAACATCGACTTTTGTCCGTAGAGGTTAAAAATCCCTAAAACAATGTCCGCCGAGAACTCGCCACGGACTCAACGTACACGATGTGACCTGACATACCTCGTTCCACAACTTTTTTTTAAAATTGCGTTCGTGATACTCTTGTTTTGAAATATCATATAAAGGAGTTCTTCTTTCGACTGCTTTTATAAGAAAATTACAATCGATTTCGTTATCGTGCATACGAGCATCACTGTCCAGCACGCAACGCAGACTAAAGTTCGCTGTGTGCGTTGCTGCGCTTAGTCACATGAGTTCTAATTTTTCGGGGACTCCCCCGTACTTTTGTCCAATCCGATCTCTTGGCGTCCTCGGTTATTCGGGGGACTTTTTGTACGCGGTACTTTTAATCCCTCGTGTGCGGTACTCAATGCAATTGTAAGCGATCTATTTTGGCGGACAAAAAAGTCCGCGGACAAAAGTCCCTCGTTTGCGCAGGCGTTTATTGCAATTTATGCTTGTATTTTTAAAAATAGTTGAATACTTTGCCTTACAGTTGAAAAACAATTTTAGGCCGATCTAATACTATTGTACCATATACATATAAAGTTGAATACCAAAGTTAGTTATAACTAAAAAAATATGTTAAATAAATAATAGTACCCCTTGGAGTGCCCTAGATCTCTAGACTTTTCCTTGACGATATTTTTGAGACATTCTTTATGATATGGCCATTTTCCGTCTACGTAACTAACAGAAAATCCAATATGTGATGTTTAGTATCTCCCACGCCCTCAAACTTGTTTTCAGACCAGACCCAGTGACATTGGACTACCTGGACGATTCTGTGGGCTCCATAGAGATCGTCGAGCAAGCAGACGAATCCGCGGGTTCCATAAATGTCGTGGAACAGCCTGACGACGATTCGGGTTCCATAGAGTTCGTGGAACAGGCGGAGGACAATTCCGCGGGTTCCATAGAGTTCGTGGAACAGGCGGAGGACAATTCCGTGGGTTCCATTCAGTTCGTAGAGCGGTCAGAAGATGTCGCAGACTTAGACGATTCAGGTTTGGGCGCGGAGAAACCGCCTCTCCCGCCCAAACCAGAAATATCAGTGGCTAGGCAGAAATAGCAGCCGTTAACGAGTAATAGTGCGAAAATAATGAGAATTACATCAAATATAGTCAGTTTTAGCAGAGTATTTTTATAAGATGTCAACGCCTTATTGTTGAAGTATAATCGGGTCTTATTTTACTAGTTACTCATTTCATTTTAGGGTGTGATTCTACCGATTCAGAGCAGCAGCTATCGAACCAACATGAAAGTCTTAAAAAAAGAAACAATACCATGCTAATTAGAAACGAGTTTTTTTTAAATGGTGAACTATTTAACGGCTATTTAACCAGTTGGCTGCGACATATGTACACAGACCATTATCATGGTACAAAACAATTATTTTTAGAAATGTTTTTTGGACAGTGAACCTGAGGGTTACTTATATCGCTTGTCAACGTCACATACAAGTTCGAGCGTTCGCGATTCTGTGTTCATAAGTCATCATAACTGACGATATGTTGCGGTGACAAATAAAATAACAGTACTCTAATTCGTGGCTTTTCAGTATAATTATATTTATTCAAATGTGTGTAATAATAATTTATTCTTAATATTATCCTGAAGAGGTGGTGTAAGGGGATAACGTCATGTGCATTATTGAAATGAATTCAAAAGCAACTTTTATTCAACGTCCATATTTTTACTAGGTTATTTTACCAGTTTTTATTTATTTTTGTATATTTTTAAATAAATCATTTTGTTAAAGTAAATGAAATAATGTTTTATTTGTATAGGGCCATGCTGGCGCCTACTTACCACCAGCTCATTTCGCAGTAGTTTTCGTAGTTTGACGGTTTTTATTATAGGCTACCTAAGTATGTGGGCACACATTTTAAGGATAAAACAATTTTAGGGTTAATAAAACTATTCATTTGAATAAAATTGTGATGATTTAATTCAATTCATAGCCGGCAACAGAAAATAAACACTTTACAAAATTTCGATGGGAGAGCTTGAACACAGGTATAATATACAGGGTAATACCAAAGTAACCAATGGATGGGACGTTCACTATGAAATCATACTATATAGATGCAATGGTACACTTCGTTCACTGGAGTAAATTATCCTACTCATTAAAATGATAACACACTTTAAAAGTATTTCACATACATAATAAACAACATAACATAAACATAGCTTAAGATATGTTTGTATGTATAATTAAGACAACGAGCTAGATCTGACAATGAAGCTAAAGCAAGTTTTTTAAAGATAAAACTACTCATTATCAATAAGTTACTCCAGTAAAAACAGAATACAAAAATATGTTTCGCATGCAACTTTATCGACACAAAAATTAACATTTCTATATAATTTTACAGAGCTGTGTAAAAAAATATTTACATAATATACACACAACATGAACCGTAGACAAAAGAAGCTTCCTATTTGTACATTCAACAATGCCGTAACCGGGGTGGATCTACGCTACAATCAGTTGCTAGTTTCTACGTCAGTAAGAAAATTTTGGAATGTTTACATTATAAATATCAATTATCATGTATAGTTTCGTTAATAGAAAAAAGATTTCACTAATTAGTTCACCAATAATTCGAAAGGCGATTTTTGGATCATACGAATTTAACTAAAATAAATATTGAGCATTACACCATTACGCCTTGTAACGGATTATAGTATTATATCGCAGGTTCATTATTTTTCCTAATTTTATTGTGACTTGCCTATCTGTCAATAAATTTTACAAAATCCGAAAGTTAAATTAATTTTGTCTAACATTTAACTTACACGATTAAACTTCAACCTCGCAGTAAATATAATTTCAAAATCTAAAAGATTACGGTACAGTCAGAAACAAAAGTTGCTTACAACTTACTGATTAACACTATAAATATTAAGACGTACATAATAATAAACACACTTTTGTGTCTGCCGATACCATGTATTAAAGCATATTTTATTGTATACCTCATAAAAATCTTAACTAATCCTTAGTCAAAGTATAATAGTACATAGCTAACTACTTGTAAATAAAATTCAAGGCTCATATGATCAAGAAACCGCCTCATTTTCTAGCAATTGGTATATTAACTAATAATAAACGTTTAGAACTTGTATACGACTCGTTAAATATTAGAAATTGACAACATCGGTGTTGCTGTCGGACACGAGTCAAATGGTTAAAGTAAAATAAATAAAGTTTTAACAGTAACGATCCTGTCTGGATTCGATAAAATCACCAATTTAGTAAAGCCATTTTGAATAATCAATAAATACTCTAGTATTAAAAAGTCAGTCGCTTGCCACCAGTTCGAAGTCCGGTAGCAAAGAGATCGCTTTGACCGACCTATAAAATCTGATTGTTCGCTGACATGCTTGTTTGTGATGAAGACATTATAAAAGTGGCATTTTACATTCATCGAATGACAAACCGCAACAACACTACGAAAAAGCACTAAAAACGACAAAACACTGAAATCATTAACCAACAAGTTAAGACCTTCCAAGCATGTACGAACGAACACAAGTAACAATGTGATAGCAACACATACTCTCTCAGTTAAAACTAAAATATGTACAACATGTGCATACCAACGCAACTTCAACATTAATAATTCAACATAGCTCCGTCACCGAATGAAACATGAATATTTTTCGACCTTTTTTCGATCGGTGATTCGAGATTTTTTCGAAACAGTTCAAACTAATTCAGCCTTTTTAAAAAGTTGTACAAATTCAATGAATGTGAACTGACGTGTTCAACATAAACGCTAATGATAAATAGTTTTCCAAAACGATAGTGTTATACAAATCACCTAATTAAAGCATAAAGTACTTTTGATACATGTGACACATACATATAATATAAAATATATAAAATTAAGAATCAATCTTCATTTATTGCTTTATTTATTTGCATAGACAATTCTTTAAGGTTCGTTTGCACAACCTTCTTAAATTTAAATGTTACCTAAGATCTAAGATAAACACTTGAAAAAAATTTTGGCCGCCTCGGGTGCGAATCGAACTCACTTCTCATCTCATTCCGGATGAGTGATTTCCAACGGAGGCGGTCTATAGTTTTCAAGTGTTACTTTATCTTAGAATAACTAGCATGTAATTGCTAAAAACTAAAAAAAATAAGTTTAATCTGGCAAATAAAACTCAATATCTGTCAAGAAAATTCTCAGAGACAATGATGTCTCAATACAGGAGTTGTGTAGCATTACGAACCATATACAAATCCTTAGAAACTGTATTCGATTCTTGCAATTTCGTATGTGAATTAAAATTATAATGCTTCAAAAATATATCTCTAGATTTAAGAAGGTTGTACAAGCGGACCGAAGGAGCTATAACACACTTGAACATAATAGTATATTCAACATCCACCTCTTAAAGTTATTCCGCAATCCAATTACAATTAAACAGTTAAAACTTCTAGGGTCCCAGCCCGATGATAATCACATTAATTGTTCATGTAAATAATACAAATTAATAAAAATAGGCAACTCAGATTCCGATACACATATTAAATGACATGTAAAAAAATATCGATTACATTTTGCTATTACAATATGAAATAATTGAATTAAAAATTTGAACAGGTACATAAATGAGTATCCATTTTGATGTGGTCGTATTATTTCTGATTACGAAATACGAACTCGCTTCCTCATATATGTATCAGAATCGAGATATTCTAAACGTATAGGAATATTATCCAGTGCCGCGCCGGCCCGGCTCGACGTCGAAGGACAGAATTGCAATATCACCTATTAATTCCTCTAAAACGCTCGAAAATCAACCACACAACGACCTGCACTCATACCTGAAGTGAAAAAAATCAAAATTAAAACAACAGAAAACAAACACAAAAATAATGTAACAGAAAACCTGTAACCCATTGCAATTAAGTCCAGTTGCATACATAGTTTACGTCGTTTCTTCTAAGCATTAAAATTTAAATATATAAAATTATTATTTGCTCCAACAGCTATGTATAACATACATACAATACGTGATATGATACACCGTCGCTATTCATACATATACAATATTATATACAACGAAGCGCATTTATACATATTGATAAATACTTTAACTTTGTAAATATTCCCTTCAGACAGATATTTCTATGACTGACATTCAGAACTTTTTTCATTCATACTCTTTTTAGGATTCTTAACCTCGAAAGAAATATTGCAGCTGAACGGTACAATCCAACACCGTTATTAGTCGAAATTATAGTTCTAGCCTATCCTGAAATTGTTAGTTGTCTATATCGACCGGTTACGCTATATCTGATAGTTAGACGAAGCGTGGCTTATACTGTATGTCTGTTACGTGTCAGCTTTGATCTCTTGATGGGAAGGCAACGCTGCGGTAAGCGTTAACCGGAGTCGGACACCTCATTGTATGAAAAACTTCTTGAATGGTCTGTGTTTCGTCTCAGAATGCGTCAGAAGCGCGGTACATTGTCTGACGCCGCGTAACTTTTTTCCGAATAAAGCAACAAAGCTTTAAGTGGAAACGTATTAGGATTAGGATTCATATAGAAAAAGTTTTTTTTTTGTAATATCGACCTGTAGAAAAATATCCTATTTAATTGAACTGAATATCTGCCGACTTGTAAGTATGAGATACAGAATAAACCAACCCCACCCTACCCCGCACTTATAACGTAAGGCATCGCGAATAGTCGAGCAATAATCGCTGTATCACTATATGCTAAGGACCTCTAGTCTGTCACGGCCACTTGCGTGCGCACAAATCAAATCATCCTTTTGTACTACGATGCTCTTTACCGATGGATGTTTTAAACGAGAACTGATTAATATTAGAACGTCACGGGTCCGTGGCGGCTTCTGTACGGCTACAGATCTTGCCCTAGATTAACGACGGAAAGCGACAATGTGCGACGCGACGCGATGCGAAACGACTTATCACGACAAAAAGTTTACGTTGAGTACAGACTGGCGTTACGGAGCGTGATGTAACATTCCCAGCGAACATGTTACGTTACACCGTGTGCTAAAATCTGTTGACAAGCGGCTTTGATGTCGCACAGCGTGCTATGGAAAGGGCTATGCTCGGTGTTTCTTTGCGATGTCAAATCAGAAATGAGGAGATCCGTAAACAAATAAAAGTCGTTGATATAGCCCAACGGATTAGCAAGCTGAAGTGGCAGTGGGCGGGGCACATTACGCAGAACTGACGGCCAATGGAGCAGTTTTTTTTTTGGAATTGAGGCCACGTACCAGCGAGCGCAGCGTAGGGCAACAAGGTGGACAAACGACCTGGTAAAGGTTGCTGGAAGCCACTGGATGCAGGCCGCTTCCAACCGGCAAATCTGGATGTCACTGGGGTAGGCCTATTTTCAGCAGTGGACGTCCTATGGCTGAACTGATGATGAAACCGCTCGGTGCTCGCTTGTTTCTCCATACTGAGTGAACGACTTCTCGCTTTGTAACATGGTACATTACGTTACGTCCCGTAAGTCCGTGACGCTTCAGTACCCAGTCAGTTCGCGTCTCGGTCTACGCGACGTTCGTACATTTCTTTCCTTCCATCCTCGATTCGAACGCACGGCCTCGTAACGTTCTAATATTAATCATCCTTGTAGGTCACTTCCGACACGCCTATTTGACCAAAATACCACACTACACTCACTACAATAGGTGTTATATTGTCAATCCTTCAACAAAGTAGTGGTGAGTAATCAAACGTGTTAATACTTTACTAATTACATCGGTAGCTGTTACATAATGACTTTAACTATTAAATAAATTGAAATATCAATAACAGATCTCACATTATTATCGAGAAGGTTATTATTTTATTTTGGAGAGGCAACTTACTAAGTCATGTGATGAGTTGATTAGGTCGCACGTAAGTAGCTTCGTCGTGTAAGAAGTTTGGTGTCTGTAAACGATCAATATTTATGAGGGCGCAAACGCGATAATGGCGCCATTTTGTTTATATGCTTTTACATTTGCATCCCAGTCACCGAGAAACGAGATTATTTCGGATCTAGCTTGGATAGACGCTCGTGTGTCCACCGCGACCGATCAATATAACCGAATCTTTCTAACACAAAACTGACACCGTGCGCCGGCGCCGGAACCATTGGCCATTGGGTAGTATTTAAAACTTGTCCCAGGAAACGTATTTTTTTAAGATTTCAATTATAATTCGCATAAGAATCGAAAGAAGGATATACGAGTTACTTAGAAACACTATGTTTTCGCAAATTTAGCAACGAGTTTAGTAGTAGAAGAAGAATGATCTTTCCAAGTAAAAAAAAAAAAAACTAAGCATATCAAATATAATATGCAACAACCAAGGACAAAATGTGACTAAATCAAAAGATATAGCTGAAGCTTTTGCGTACCAGTTTTCAAGTGTTTTTGAGAACCACTCGGCGAACTCCCAACTTTGGATCCATGCTTCCGAATCACGGAGTCAATCGAAGAAATTTCATTTACGCACGATAAGGTACAAGCCGCCATAAAAGAAATGAAACCAGATGCTTCACCAGGACCTGATAGATACCTATGCCTATCTTAAAGAATTGCGATCTTCACGAAGCTCTGGCTATCACAATGCAAACCTCGTACGACACTGGAACCTTACCGGATTTGTGGAAAACAGCAACAGTAATACCAATATTCAAGAATGGAAACAAATTGGAACCTGCAAACTGTAGGCCCATAAGTTTGACTTGTGTGGCATGCAAAGTCATGGAGAAAATAATTGTGAAGCATTTAAGACAATTTCTCAGTGAACAACAAATTATCAGCAACCAGCAACATGGATTCTGTCATATAGATCTACCATATCCAACTTACTATCTTGCCTGTCATCTTGGGTCAGTAGCCAAAATGTTTGAGAACCTGTTGATGTCATATACCTTGACTATGAGAAGGCGTTTGATAAGGTACCTACAGATAGACTATTACAAAAACTAGAGTATGTTGGTGTCAGAGGAAAGTTGCTGAAGTGGGTGGAAGCATTTTTGAAACAAAGAACCTTTCGAGTTAGAATCGGCGATATAGAAAGATCAGATGAAAGAGATGTACAAAGTGGTGTACCCCAGGGGTCGGTTCTTGGCCCAGTGTTGTATATAATATTTACTTTCGACCTAGGTACCTAAATATTTGGACTGTAAAGTTAGTATGTTTGCTGATGATACAAAAATATTTGCCAATCCTCTTATTGAGTCTGAACGCCTTCAGGCAGACAACTCGTATAGCTAACTGGTCTAAAGAGTGGCTTATCAAACTAAACACACAGAAATGCACTGTTCTCCTCATAGGTAACCGAAATCCTCATCATTCGTATGAAATAGAAGGTGTGCCATTGCAAAAAGTCCAAGTACAAATTGACCTTGGGGTACATATCGCCAAAGATCTGGAATGGGAACCTCATGTCACGGCTATAATTAAGAAGGCCAATAGTTTCAATTATCTTATTAGAAAAGCTTTTGGGCATTTGACACCTGATATGATGCTGAAAATATACAAAACTTATGTAATGCCTATCTTGGAATATGGTTTTCAAATCTGGAGCCCGTATTTTAAAAAGGACATAGAAGCACTAGAAAAGGTACAGCGAAGATTTTCCAAGGTCCCAAAGGTTTTGAAAAATGAACCTTATGAAGAGAGACTGGCAATGTTGAAACTTACAACTTTAAAGAAACGCAGAGAGCGAGGAGACTTAATAGAAGTGTATAAAATATTACATGACCACTATGATCTCGATAACTTTAACTAGGAATTATTTCAGTGCTCTCAAAATACACTTAAGGGGACACCATCTCAAGTTATCAAAGACTCGTTCATTTAAAAAAAACCCACACTTTTTTAATAACAGAGTGATCGAAGCATGGAACAAATTGCCACCAGAAGTGGTGTCAGCACAAACTACTAACCAGTTTAAGAACAGATTAGATAAGTATCTGGAGGAAAAGATAACTTAAACTATGACAACGAGATGCAGGCTGTCATCAGTTGTTTTAACTGCTTGCCTGCCAATAATAATAATAAATTCTCGGTATTTCATATGCGAATAAGAATTATAACATTCCAACGATACATTTACAGATCTCGAACAGAGTAGGTAGGTAGCGGTAGCGCCAAACTCACATTCCGGCGATCAAGATGACGGATACGGTGGACACGCGCAACGTATCGTTGTTTCGCCAAGGTCATCTCGTTCTCGGCGCACGACCGCTCCGGCTCGCTAGTGCACCGCCGAGCCCCCGCCGGCCGCATTACCTGTCGTGCCGCGCGTCCAGCACGTACTCCTTCAGCCGCCGCACCAGCGCTTCCGACAGCTGCGTCACTTCCGGCCACTGCTTCAGCACGATCACGCCCACCATCACGGCTAGGCTGGTCGTTAGGACGCGCACTCTGAAAATATATTTTTTAAATTTACCGATTTGAAAGATCCGACACGTGCTGCACGATATGAACTCTGGTTTTCAATTCGAGTCAGAAATATCGATAGAAATTGATGACATTCAACTTGCGTGAGCGCGACGTCGAGCAGCTTCACGAGCAGCGGCCGCGGCGGGTGCACTCACCTCGTGCGGAGGAAGGGCATGGCCACGCCGGCCACGGTGGCCACGAGCAGCAGGGCGAGCTGCAGCAGCGTGAGCGCGACGTTGAGCAGCTTCACGAGCAGCAGCCGCGGCGGCAGCGCGGCCGCGCCCCCCGCGTCGCCCGCGCCCCCCACCCCGCCGCCCGACCCGCCCCCGCCCGCCATCCATTGTTCTAGTTTGATAATCTGTTCATAAAAAACATCAATTAATGAGCGATAAGGTTTTAAGTAAAATGATGGTTATTATTTTATCAGCCATAGCACACACGCGTATGCGCACGCGAAATTAAAAGTTGTGAAAGACTATAACTGAAGGTCCCAATACTACTCCCTGCGGCAGCCCCTGCAGATAACTTTCGTGAAGTGGTTTAAACCAGACTGAGGTCGAGCGCTTCGTGTATATTTCATATTCGCTGCTCGCCCTATTTTATTGACTGTTTATCCGTACCAAAGTCATCTTAATCAGGTCTAAACACAGATCCCTGCACCACCCCGCGCATACTCACTTTGGTCTGGCAGAGATCGAGCGCTTCGTGTATGTCTCGTATCCGTTCTTCGCTCTGGTATTGCACCTTCTCCTCCACGTCGGTTAATGCTTGTTTTAAATTTTCCACCTGAAAACAAAATGGAGGATAATACATTTGAAACTGCAAGGTTTTTCGGTTGCACTAACCTATTAAACAAAAGGATCTCACAGATGCATCGAGTGCGCATAATTTGAAAGTATATTACCTCATTTTGGTGCAGTTCAGTGAGATCATTGATTTGTTCTTCTAACCGTTCCGTCTTGAAGCGCTCCTCTTGTAGCGCCGCTGATAGGAACGATACTTCTTGTGACAAATTCTGCAACAAAAACACACTAAATTCAAAGATAAATTGTAATGAAAAACCAGAGGTTCCTATGGCACTCAGTTCCTCCGAAAAATGTTTGTTTGTCAATAGTGTTATTTCTACTGTTATCCGCATTGACATTGCTTTGAAATTTGGTTTTATGACGTTATGCCTTTAAAATGTTTTTTTATGACTGTCAGAAATGTCAGCCCATACGTAACCGGAAATAGTACTGATTCAATGTGTTACCTTGAGCGCGTCTATCTTCTCTGCTAGTCTCTCGTAGTCTTCCCGGCGTTCGCGCAGCTCGTTTAATATGGGCTTGATCGTAAACGTCGCCTCAGAGATATTGTTCGAGCCCGGTTGCGTGGGATAGCTGTAAAAAAAAATATAAGTATTTTTTTGGGAAGTAAGAGGATATAAATGATAGATAAAAATGCTAAAAGAAAACGCTATACTTTAACTAAATTCTCACAACTCACAAATCTGACCAGCTGTAACAAAGACAGCGGAAGGGTTAAAAAAACGTGAAATTCGTGTGACGTAATTTTTTTTTACGACTTGGCAAATGTTGCAGGAAGCCGCTGGATGCAGACCGCTTCCAACCGGCTAATCTGGCAGTGACTGGGGGCAGCCTATGTTCAGCAGTGGACGTTCTATGGCTGAAATGATGATGATAAATTAAAGCCTTGGCCACTCAGCCAGCGGGACGCGAAGGCGAAGAGACGGAGACGGAGCAGCAGCGACGTTAGATTTTTCCACTATACATTATAAAATCACTAAAAAGTTGTAAAAATAAACTAATGCAGAACGCTACGTTACTACTAAGTACGATTACCGTGCAACACAACATCTAACCATCTCGCTTACGCCCGATGACTGGGCGCCGCGTCGCGCCCGTTTGTAAGCACGCGCCAAGCGGGACGGTGCTGTGTGTCGTCTTCTATAAACATCAAGACTGGCGCGCCCCGTCGGCTGTGTGCCCAAGGCGTTATGGGTGCCCTAAAGCTCGATTTACATTTCATTAAGTACAGTAGAGAGTTAGGAAATCAGTCAGTTAAGTAATAAGTTAGCGTGTAAGTAGCGTCCAAACGTAGGCGAGTGAGTAGTCATAACTTGCTGTTCCAAGAAAAAGACTAGTCAGAAACAGTTGTTTTAATCCAGAAAATGGACGTTGAATTACTTAATCCTAATTTACATGCTATAATAAGAGAAATTGAAACTATTTCTCTTTCACAACTTTCTATTTTCACAACACATTGAAAATGAAATATTAATTGAAATGAATAGGCCCAAACGCATATGGAAAAGAAGTACTCTTGTACAAATGCAAAGGTAGTACTATCAGACCACTTCATTTTAACACAAAAAAAAATTACACGTCATGAGTGTCCGCGGCCGAAGTCTACAAATGTATGCATTGTACTAAACTCGCTTGTCTACACGCCGGCCAGTTAAGTCGGCGGGGTGCGGGAGACGCGAGAGAGGGGGTTACTTCGGACTGGACTCGCCGAAAAATAGGATCGCGATCTATTCATCTTAACTTAATCAACAACTTAATACTTGACTCGCTTTTGCTGTTCAGACGGCAAAAGCGATTTGGTGGTGTGAGGAACAGGGTGTAAAGTTCCTTATCCAATTTCCTTTTCAGTGAAAAGGGAGGATCCTCCGACCAGACGGGTGTCGTGTCTGGTGGCCCACTGCCCGACGGTTATTGTCGGGATTCTTGTATATATATGTGCAATCGCTCGGATAACTTTAATATCGCGATGTAGGATACGTCAGTTTTAGATAGATAGATACTCTTTATTGCACACCACACAAAAAAACAGTACAGAGAAACAATAAATTTAGAATGGTACAATTTAGGCGGTCTTATCGCTAAGAGCGATCTCTTCCAGACAACCTTCAGGTAGAGGAAAGTTGAAAAAAAAAAAAACGTTATGTGGGGGAGGCGGTGAAGAGTTTAAAGTAATTTTATATTTAATATATTACATAATATGTTATATATTTATTACATAGATACTAAAAAATAAAATAATATACATACTTACACATTGTTATAAATAATGATCATACATACTATAAATACATATAAGTACTTACATTAATTAATAACCCTATTAATATGAATATGGATTTTGATACCAAAAGTGTTAGGAAAAGTAAAGAAAGAAGTAGTTTTAGTTCGTACGTAGCGAGATAGATGTCGCTACAGCGACTCAACTCGCCGATGACGCCAGTTAACTCGGTACTGTACCTACGGAAATGTAAACCGGGCTCAACGAGGCGTGTAGGTGAGACTTACGGCGCGCCTTCGCTGGTGACGGAGGAGCTGGGCGAGGCGTCGGGCGAGTACTTGGGCGCGGGCGAGGTGGCGGCGCGCGGCAGCGTGGACCCGCGCGGGGCGGCCGCCTCGCCCGCCTCCGACGCGCGCGACCCTTCAGACGACGCGTTCGCTGCCGTTGTAGGAACACTCAATACGCGCATGTGGTGGGGCTTCAGTTTTATACAGGGTGAAATGAAACACCCAAATACTAGGGCTAGTTTTGGTGCTCTAATGTAATTGTTTTCGATTTATTTATTGCGTGTAATGTATATACACAGGTATTATAAATTGATACATAGAATAAAAAATGCGGCCTGTTGGGCCACATTTTCTATGGAATCAACTTGGACATCTTAAGAGAATATATGCTTGACCCATAAGTTTCCATCTATAGGTACAAAATTACTAATGGAGCAACTTGTTTGGGGAAGCAATACATTTTTAATATGTTGATGTAGGTCTTAATGGAAAGTATATATACTTGAGCAACAGAATTAGTCCCGGTCTTTTATTACACCCTGTATATTTCTATGCATTTTAGACTTTATTGATTTAAGGAACAATCTATATACATTCATTGTCATTAAACATGTCAAAATAAGCCAATATTTAAAGATTTATTTGTATATAAGCTTAACCCTTTGACCAGTGGTGGACATATAACTGCCACCATATTTTGAACTTTATTACTCTAGAAATAAGATTAAAACCCAAAGAAAATAAAATATGTTTATACCGATTAAAGGGTTAAATAGGTAAATACAATATTTCGGCTTGTGGAAATTAAAACGGTTGTCAAATGTTCTTGACGTTCTGTGTAAAAAAATCTCCTTCACCTCGTAACCTCTCATCGATTTAAATACTACACCAATATTAATATATATCAAGTCCAAATGAAGTAAAAAAGCTTAGCGTGTAACAAAAAGCAACATATTAGTTTAACACGACTTCTGGTCATATAACAGAACACTTTTGCAGCCGAAGTAATAATATTCGTGTACCAATTGTTTACAAAATAGTGACGGAGCATCTATTTACCTCTCAGTTCCGCGTGTTGTGGGGCTAGCGTGCAAGAAGGAGACAGCATGATAAGCGACACTTCACATATTGCATTTACACAAAGTATTGTTACTAAAAGTCACAGTCGATTGTACAAAGAACAAAATAATGGTTAATTTTAATTTAAACGACTGTAAACTCGTAGTAACTGTTCACACCTTTAGTAATAAGCGTAGTATATCTGATGAATTTGCTATGAAGTATGACTGTTGGTATTATTGAAACAAAAGTTTTGATTTTAGCAAATTAATGACTAAGTTACATAGAAATAAAATATATACTATACTTGTAACTTTTCATCTTCAACACGACCATTATTACTAATGGAGTTTGGTACTGATTTGCAATGTGGCTTTATTTAGATAATAATAAGGACTTATCCATGTTATGTTGTCAAAAACAAAGCCAAAAACAGATTATACATGGATACGACCTTGGTTCAACGAACGATGAGAATTACACTTATTACAATAAAGCGAACGGTATTTTTAAATGTATGTTTACGAGTCACAAGCAAAAGTTTAAGCAAATACTGTTAAAATTACCGTTAATTACAGGTAATAAAAACAATAAAACCTCAGTAACGAAACACATAATGTTATTTTAACTAGCAGACTAGTTTAATAATAAGAAGTTTGAATTAAGCCAGTAACAAACACTTTTAATTTAAATGTTGAACTTAATCGTTGTCATACCTATGGCAACGATTGAGTTATAGAAAACGAAATAAGTGCAAACAAAACTACACAATATTCAAATGATATAGTATGTTTTGACCATTATTGAACGATAGACTAAACGATGATATTAGAAATAATAGTAAATATTTACATTTCTTCCGACATTTTCTACATTTTCTGAATAACATCTCTATTAGACACACATGTTTCGCGAGAAATCACACGCTACTGGCAATATAAAGTAAATATTCTGACACATTTGAAGCATTACGTAAATATGTAGGTACTTGGGTCATTCCGAACTGAACATTAGATACGCGGCACGAAACAAAAACTAGACGATTACGGACATAGTAACGAATACAGTGACCTTACTATCTGACAAGGGTAAAGTGGAAGACAGATTTTTAAAACTAACATAAATTAAATAGGAATCGTCAAAATGACTTAAATATGGAGAATGGGAATTTGACCGATTGTAATGGAAAGAGATGTCATGTATTTTTTTCATTTAATCAATTAAAAAGTAGGTTTATATCCGTTCTAGAATTATAAAACACGTTTTTATACGATTAAATTATGGATTCATTGCTTAATATCTTAACAAAAATCTAGTCAAAACTTTAAATGCTTTCGATTCAAATAAACAAAATCTTAGGTTATATTTATTATGAATCTCAAATAGCATGAGAAGAGAATAGACCAAAACAACTTGTCATTGAGTGACGTTATCTGACGTACGCTGATGGTTATCTAAAAACTAGATATCGGATTGTTTCCCCCACACAATAGCCTAGCCATAGCGTGGAAACAATAACTAATGAGTATTCGCGCGTAATAAGTTACGCGAAACAAACGAAAGCTTTAGACCGATACAAATAAGTGTTTATAAGTTTAAAAAGGGCCTTGCTTTTTAGACATATGTGGGAAACTATATGTGGAAATGAGTGTGAGCAAGAGGAAAGAGAAAACAAGATAGTGGAATTTTGAAAAGAGGTTAATACACAAATTTAAAAGAAAATATACCATTTTAAGGAAGTTCATTTTCTCATTATTAAATGATGTATGATCGTTCATCAAACGGCAAAACTTCCTTACGTATTTTTTTAGCTATTAAGATTCAAATTATATTACATATGACAGAAAAGAGGTGCGTATACGTAGCCATTGTCTATGGATCTGCTTTATAATGTTTATTTGTTATGCTGGAGATACGCCGAATCACTCTGGAAAATCTTTGGGTTATTCATATTTATTTATTTGAGATGAATGAGAGTAATAAGACATCCGTAGAAATTCAGTGTGACCTTCAGGGTAAGTATGTAGCTAAGGCAGCTCCAGAAAAATCTAAACTGGTTATGCTATCAGTAGTATTACCGACGAAGTATGAAAGTCGCGAAGTAGCTGGCAGGTTTAGGCAAAAATGACGAAAAATTACGCTAAATGGCGAGGCACGAAAAATGCATGAAAAAGGTTTTTAGCACGAACTAAAATAAGTATTTTATTTGCGATTTTAGCAGGTCATCAATTTAAGCAATGACGCAATGCAATAGTATGAAGTGCAAAGTTAGGTATAGTGTTGTTGTTAAATGGTAAGAATAAGTAGTAAGTTTAATTATGTAAACTAGCATGGCTAATGTTGTAAGTCAAATGAATAGTGACTGAAGATATACTACATATTATTGTAAAAACAGGTGAAAATACACAGTTTAATATCATAAAAACCGTAATGAATATAAACCATATTAAGTTATTATATGTACACACAATAAAAAGTAGTTTTGGTAAAACAGTTTATTGTGTAAGATATAGTTAAAAAAACTATAGCCATCCAAAAATGTGTAAGTTTATAAAGATTTCAAAATAGGGTGTTTTCTAGAACTTTGCTAGAAGTGCTTGTAAAGTTTTGTGTTAAATTATCGACCGGAATATAACTAATATACAAACAAAATCTAATACTATACTGTCTGCCTGACTAAGAACTAAAATGCCATCCCCTTCTACGAGTATTATCTACGGGAAAACATTGTTTTAGGAAAATGTACACTAAATTAAAGTCATGTCAAAATAGCAACAGGCTCAAAATAAAACTATTAGGAACCACAAATGATACAAGAAAAGTAGTTTCACTCCATCTAAACGTGCTAAAGAAATCACGTACACAAAAAGAAAAGTTTTTTAAAGTATTAAATACTGGTAAATGTATCTTTGTATGTGAACTAGTTTTGCGCACTCAGTGGGAAACGCACCTAAGCCACACAAATAAATAATGAGACTAAAATCACGACAGCTATAATTACCTCCCAGTTCTCAAAAATAGGGTACAGTATTCCCATATGATACAATAGGCTAGTTTCTTGGGTCAAAAAATAATAATCTAATTAGTCCGTCAGATAGATTTGCAGTGTGAAGTCTTCAGCGTGGCGCAGAATGATATCTTTGCACCGTTAGCCGAAGCCGTCAACCGACAACTTATTTTATTGGTAACTAGCTGACTCGATGGACGTTGTCGTGACTAAATTTGTCTATCTGCTGTAAAACGACATTTAATTACGTAGTAACAAAGCTAACTTACAAAAAAGGCGTTAAATTATCCCAAATTTTAAATATTCTTACTTCTTACATTTTAGTTTCCATAAAAACCTAAGACTATTACGAACAATTTAAAACGAAAAATAGATAAATTTATTGAAGTTCTCAAGTAACGGCGCAATCAATTTAGCTATTTTTGCTATTTATGCGTTTACCAGCAAACAGTATCCATATATTTATACATGCAGGCTGTTAGGTTATGGCAATCGAATATATGAGCGCTTATTTATCTAAACTTAATTTTTTTTTTTACGAAAAAACAATATGGATATGCCTTTCTGAATAAAGAGTTAATTTGGTTTATCCTACGTTCTCGGGATTAACTAAATAAACTTGTTACTATAAAATTTACATTAATATGTTTTTTTTGCAATTACGGGTTTAAAGTCATACAAAGTCATACATTTATTATAAATAAATAATAAATAAATTACTTCAGTACTATTATAACTCCCATGATTTAAGTACAAATGCTCGTCACACAAACATTTACCCCTTGCAGGATTTGAACCCGTAACCGCTGGCTTTGTAGTCCGGATCGCGAACCACTACATCAAACAGTCGTAAAAAAAACATTATTGCAAAGAACATAAAAAAAAAGAGTAAGGCATGTCCATACATTTTTTCGTAGGCATCAAAAATTATGAAGTATAGATATATGTATGTATTGTATTACTACTGCACCAACTACTTCTAGTTCTGATTATAAACTTAGCAGTCATTTTCAGCATCAAAAACCGTGAAAAAGCCAATAAGGCTTTAAATTTAAAAAAAACATTTGCCAAGCGCGTTCATGTCACAATTTTGGCGGCCTGAAACTTAAGAGAGTGAGATGTGCTTACAGCTGTCGGGATTTTCGATCCCATTCTATAACCGCGAAGGTTGTATCTATCTATCTTTGTTTAGTCATTACTAAGGGTCAGGCACTAACTAAACTAACTTAAAGGATTAGTTAGCGTTTGTCTAAACGTTTCCGGTCGATCGAAAATAAATAGTTATTAATATTAGTGATATTAACCACTCTACAAAGAATACTCACAAGGACCCGTGTTCTCTGTGACAAAATAAATACATACATTTATAAAATAGAAAACATTGTTATTGCTATTCATAACATAATATATTTGCTACATAATACGATTAGTTTTTTATACATTTTTTTCATTAAATATCTTGGGCCGATTGTTTGAATAGCCAGATAACTTTCATGTATAGAATAAGTTTGTCATATTGACATTTCTCGTATAGAAAATGTATCAAACCGTTAATTTTATTCGTTGAATAAAAGTAATGGCGTTTGAAAAATCGGCCCCTAATATATCTTGACGCTAGATGACGTGTAATCAATTACATACATTTTCGATGCAGAAAGCGAATTAGCACATAGATCAAAACTAAAAACAATTTACACAACGTGTACTTTTTTGAATAGCTATAATTTTGGGGTCTAAAGGAGAATTCTTATTACAAATATATATATAAATGAGTCTCTATTTCCCTTGGTCATCGCATCACGCGTGACCGGATGGAACAATTCCGCTATTCGGGACGGATAAAAATCCAACAAATGAAAGATCATAATTTTTTTATTTATTTAATAAAATAAGAAAGATGACAACACCTCATATTATAACAACGAAGGACTAAACTTCATCCACACATATTACGTCATAGAATTTTTACATTTAACCCCCCCCCCCCCCCCGTGACCTGACCGTGACGTAATATGTGGACGACCCCTTATGTAAAATGGCAGCCCTGAGGTAATATAAAATTTAGTTTTAAAATCATTTTCTATGAATCCGAGCATTTGAGAAGCCAAAAAACATATTTTTTTTAGCTGAAGGAAAGTACAGACAACTCCTCGTCAACCTACCACAAATTTTCACAATTGATATTGATCTCTACATGTCAGACTTAAAGTCGAAAATCGGTTCAATGACATTTAACTTTTTGGGTAGGTTGTCTGTATCATCTTGAGTTATAGCTATTTAAAAAAATATACATTGTTTAGGATCCCATTTTTTCTTGTTAACTTCCTTTTAGGGGACGATTCTACTGTTCAAATTTAATACTTTCAGTATTGCATTAATACCAGTAGTGATTCTTTTGCGAATCAAAGTCTACGTTCAGCAGTGGACGTCCTATGGCTGAAATGATGATGATGAATAGAACCACCTGATAAAAAAGTTAACTTATAAAATAGGATCCTATATTGTTGGCGAAATTATATCAATAAAGCTTCGGCGACAATAAATAAATAAAATATGTAACACTTTTCTTCGAATTCCTTACTGTAGTATACATAAATATGAAAGAATAACAATACAATCTTCAAGGTAAAAGTTACTTGAAGTAAAACTGTATGTACTGTGTAATACTGCGAATATGGTGTCTTTTTATGTTTTATGTTTTTATTGTGTGATACTGACTGAGAACCTGTGTACAGTGTGATATACAGTGTATATTGTATGAGACCTTGTGTACTTTGTGATAGAACTTGTGTACAATGTGATGGAATATGTGTACAGTGTAATAGAACTTGTGTACAGTGTTATAGAACGTGTAAAGTGTGATAAAACGTATGTAGTATGTATACTGTGATCACAGTTAAAGATTGGGACTAAAAAGTTATAACCGCTAGTACTCTGTCGAGAGATTGTTGCTCGAGAAATGACGCTGTTTTGAATTGCATTAATGTTTACCTGCGCAGGTATAGTTTGGTCACAAGCGCTGTACCGCTCCTTAGGGATTTTTATTGTATAGATTTTTAATCACATGTGCATATGATGTCCACTGTCCGATGCAAGTAACGCGTCTTACCGCTGCGAACGTCGACAGCGAAACGACAGAACAATGCGAGCTACTCCACTCCCGCGTCACGCCGCGTCGCTACAACTAGCGGCACCGATCTTGAGCGCTGGGCGAAAGATGCGCAGAAGAAGATTACGTTTAAGTGATTGGCCAGTCACGTGGTGCGCCCGCACCGCCGGCTCGGATCTGTTGCTCGCTCTGCGCACACGCGTCTCTGATATGATGATCGTCTCATAAGATACGCAAAGCGATCCCAACTTTTTCCTCCAGCGCTCAAGATCCGTGCCGGGTGTACCTAAGAAGCGGTACATCGCTTGTGGTTAAACGTATAGTAAATGTGTAATAAAATGTTCGTGACGCACCGGCAAGCTGTGCGATGTTGTCCGCGGAGCCGAACCGGTTGGCGCGCGAGAACAGGTGCGCGAACTCGCGCGGCGCCGCCATCACGCCCACGCCCAGCCCCGTGATGCCGTCGCGGATGTTGCCGCCCACGTTCCTACAACCACACAACTCGTGTCACCAGATATTTCAACTCGAAATAGTTTTACATGACACCAATGAGAATAGTTTTACATGACTTCAATCCTTACATAACCACATAAAACTTACTTGAGTCCTCGCCCCATATCTATTAGCACCTCTCTCGGTTGTCTATGCGCCTGCCCACTTGTGCCGTGTTGCTGAAACAAAAGTAACTGTTTCTTACTGTATCCGTTTTGTACGTCTTTACTCGTCGGAAATATCACTCAGACCGCTATGACGTCACGGCAATGATTGTTTGTGAATGGGTGAAAGTGAGATAGGTGACAAGCGCGAGGTACATAGATATTTCCGAAGAGTATAACTCGGTCGTTACTCTCTTAGTCCGTGTAATGTATAGCCTTCGACTAAATTACAGTACTGAGTCCAGCAGTTTAGACTGCGGTATTACTATTCCATACAGTAATAAGGGATGCATAAAAAATTACCAATATGAATTAAATTCCGACCTGAAGTTCAGTATTAGAATTTAAAAAGACCCATGTCGCAAGGATAGTATAAGTATAAGAGACTGGCTGCATTAATCAAATATAATGGAAAAAGGTTCTTGATGATGAACCATAAATCCAAAGAGCCAATTTGTCAGTTGTTTAACCGATAAATTGGACTCTCCATAAACAAAACTCGCCAATGTTTTTTTTCTTACGGCAAGTTGTTTTCGTGTGAGGTTGGTCATCAGGCGGCGGCCCAGTTGGTCGTCTGTCGTGACGACTGTGCTCGCAGTCAGCAGCTGCAATTGTAAGGGGACCATAGCCTTAGGATCTGATTCCTAAGTACACTAGTCTACTTACTGGCATAAGCAACAAAGCCGTCCCATGCTATAAATGTGTTTCTATGAAATTAGAAAATTAGTTTCTGAAATTAGTTATTATAAAGTCGGTGACGATACCTCTATGCTTGCAGCCGTGCAGAATCATACCCACCTTTAGAGCTAAAGCCGTATTTCGAATTTTCCTCATCATGGCCTATAATCATCTACTGAACATGTAGCGATGTCGCAAGTGCCAAAATAATCGATATCAACTTTGACATATCTAGAAAAAATATCAATATAGTTATCTGTGAAACACGTTGTATGTTGGCGGATTTAAAGTCCAGTGAATCTACCATTGGATGACACTAGTGATTACGGAATAACTATCCCTTTTTCGCTTTTACACGATTTTCAAGTTTTATAGGTTAGGTCAATGTTGTTAACGTTTACTTGACACCGAAATATCGCGAAAGATACCGTTATATTTGGCAACAAGCTGCAAACATTGATATCCGTGGAAAATATTAATAGCAGCATGCGTACAATCGCTCTCTTTGACCTTTATTAGATCATCCATCCATCGGGCAGCTATCCAATGCTGCGCTCGCTTATTCGTGGTTTGCGTCCGGATATTGTCCTCGGCTGTGGTCGGTACTTCGAACTACGAGAGATAAGAGAGCCTCCTTACCTCAGCTTGCTAATCCAGTTGATTCCAGCAAACATCCATTTTTTACGGATCTCCACATTTCGTATCCGATCTTACAGAGAAATGCTGTCGGATTTTAAAAGGCTGCAATTTATGCTAAGACGGAACAGTCAAACGCATACTTCTGATACATTCATGTACAAGGCTGATTTGTGTGGTATCTGCTACTTTTAGTTCTTCAACATTCTTTTATATTTAGAACACTACCTTTATAGGCTTAGTATATTAATGTGTAAGCAAGAGAGAGATGTGTGTGAGAGAGATATACAGGGTTTTTGAGAAGACAGAGAAGATATGTGTAGAAACAGAAAGACAAAAGGGCCTAAGCAAGAGAGATAGTGTGAACGGCACAGGTTGTGTGTTAGAGCGAGACAGTATCCTCACCTCCCAGTTCTTGATGCGTTTGTTGTACCCTTCTAACTTCTTCTGCAGCTGCGCGATGCAGAGTGCACTCTTTTGGTTTTTCTTCTCGAAAACCGCTTTAATCCGCTGTAACTGCTGCTTGTCAGCGTTCGCAGCTAGTTTCAGGTATTCGTTTACGTTATCTGAAAATTAAACGTGTTGATGATTCATCGGTTTGCCTAGTTATCTATCCGACCATACAAGCTGATCTCTAAAACTATTTTGGCGATTTAAAAATGGTATAACAAGATCCAAGTGGTTTAATTTCCCGTAATATCTCATCATCAAATATAAAATCTTTTAAACTCAACCACTTTGAACAATCTTAGGTTTCATCCATAAATTACGTCAGACGTTAAGGGGACGGGGGAGACGAAGTGTGACATTATGTGAGAAGGTGTAGGAGGGGTCCTAAATTTCGTGACGTGACGTGACGTGACGAAGACCATTGAAATGTTTCCGACTTTCTATCAGTATGAACATAAGGTTTTAATTGTTTTGCTTGCGAGTTTACACTCACTCGACTACACTAGTGAGGGGGGAGTCTCACAAATGTAACTAGCTGTGACAAGGACTGGGGGTGGGGTCAAACAATCATGAAATTCGTGAGACGTGAGATGGATGGCCCCTTACTACATTATTCATTGCTATCGACTAATCGATCTAAGTCAGTCGCAAAATTACATGTCGATATTTCGAAAGTACCTACTTCAAATCACAAATCACATACCTATGTGATTTTACTTACCATCTCTAATAGTCTGTTCCAGCCGTATCAAGTCCTTCGTGCGTTCAATCTTCGAGTTGAGGTGTGCGATCGCCGCAAGCGCCTTCGATGACGTCACGTTTGAGCCGCCATCGTTCTCATCTGTCAAATTAAACAATTTGCTATTTATTATCTAAGATTATCGACACATAGATACGTAAACTCCAAAATTTGAGGCAACTAAATTGGTGCCACAGCGGACTCCCTACCCTGTGCCTGACAGCTCCGTAGAGTTTAATGTTAATCCGCTCCGAACGCATGACAATCTAGATGTAGGCATTGCTTATATCGAATTTTCCCCGGTTTTGGAGAAAACTACTATTAAAAGCAACCCTATTTTACAGTAGTGTGCGTGTGTCTGTGAGTAAACGTTTGCACACAAAACTGATTTGTTGCTTCAATTTTGTATTAATTCTATGTGTTATTATTACTCAAAGTTTATTATCTTTATAAAAATAAAATGGTTATTTGTTTGTCCCGTATGCGTTTTTAAAGCATTCATCGGATTGCGATTATTATGAGGTTGTTTGTAACACCAGGGAAGGATTATGTATTGAATTAAAGCCCATGCGAACGAAATCGCGGGCAATAGATAGTTTACAAACGACTAAATACTGAAACAAGACTCAAGGTTAATGCTACATTATTTAGCCGTCATTGCGATGTACCGTCAAATATGACCATATATTAGTATGACTTGACTTACTAGCCATAAGTCCCATTTCCAACTTTAAAGTATTGTTTTAGTACTCAGTACAAATTCAAATTAAAATCGTTTATTGCATGTCACATTAAGTAATAGTAAGTTTAGGTGGTAGGTACAGACTAGGTATACATGTGACGCCCTGCAAGGGCATAGCAATTTGTATTAGTTAGCAAGTATTAGTTAGAAAGTATTAGTTACTCCTTAAAACGAGTATCATATAACATTGTGTTGTTTAAAACACTCTTCAAACAGAAAATAGACCTACTTGTAGAGAGAGGTATACGGGGTACTTCTTACATAAAAATTATAATTAGAAATTATGGTAATAATACACCAAAACTTAAAACACTTGCAAAATCGCTATTGGCTTCCAATGCCTTGCCTGTCGATTTCAAATCAAATCATGTATTCGCAGAACTATGTTACAGTGATACAGGTATTCAGTATTTGAGTCAGATTCAATTACCTTCTACTAAGAATTGTGCCGGTTTTATTATACACTAAATTAATAAGTATTATTATTGATTGAGAATTATCAATTTTACTTTGAAATATGTCTTTGAAATTAATAGACAGTTTTTACAGATTTTGATCGCTATTAGAAAAACACTACTTGCATAAAATTTTGAGTTGTAATTTGGATAATACGGTGAGCATTTTTCACATATTTTAAGTCCTAATAACGAAAGTCCGAAAATATATCTCATACCATTGTACACAAATAGGTAGTAAATCAAAAAATAGGAATAAGATTTATATGTGAGCCAATATGGACCCTTGATAATATGATCTATTTTTATGTCTTGTATGCCTCTAGAGATTTTGCATTTTTAAGTAATCTGAATGTTGATTTACAAAAATACTACATGTTTCTCGGACATACATGCACGGTAGTAGCATATAATAAGCGGAAAATCGCATTTTACTGTATGATAGCATCATTTTGCAGACATTTATAAAATCAATTAAAAAATATATAAAAAGGTAAAAACTATTGTGTAAGTGTACCTTGATTCGTGTAATCGCCATCTTGACCTGAAAACAACGATTAAGTTATCAATTTCAATCATTTCAATAAAACTGTCAATTGTTTAAAAAGTCGAAGATCTTTAGCTCAGTTTTATCAGGTTGTAATTAATTAGTACAATCTAATCGCATAGGTAAACAGCTGATACGCAAAGGTCAAAACTTATTTGTATTGTATTATTTTATGTTTACTACATAACTCATCGAAGTGAAGTTTCACACAGTTCAGCGATATTTTGTAGTTTTCGACATAAGATTAGTTTTATGTTTTTGTTTTACTTGGTTAACTTTACGTATATTAGTGTCAAGACTCGAGATTATTTTAAAAGATGAGTACAATAGTTAACAGTCAACAACAGTATTTCTCAAAGTGGACGATAACCTGTGGGCGCTGTAGCCTTAGAGGGGGGCGGTAAGGGCCCATAAAAATTGGGGGTATTGTAGTCATTTAGGCGAGCACAAAATGGGGGGGCGTGGAAAATAAATGATTTTCAAAGTGGGCGGTAGCCAAAATAAGTTTAAGAACCTCAGCCTCCCTAGCATGAGCACTAAAACACTATATGATATAGCGATATATCGACACCAACTATAAAAATATGATAGATATAGCCGCCATGTTGAATCCCCGAGCCGGTGAAGTCAGATAATATGATCGCCGTTTCGATAAAATTTAAAATGCCGCCATTTTATATGTATCATATTTTACAGTTGGAGTCGATATATCGCTATATCATATCGTGTTTTGGTGGTCATGCTTAGGGGGCTGGGTCGTGCAAGATACCTGATATTTAGATAGAGATAAAATAGTTCTATAATAAAACATACACCATTATAAAGGCGTGACAGACTAATAAATACGGTAAATAATACTTATGACAAAAAATGGTTTACTTCCATATTGTTTTTACATTAAATTTAATCATAGCTATATTATATCATATCATATCGTGTTTTGTTAGTCATGCTAACATACCTCTATATGCGGGTGACCCGTATTCGTCTGCCGAGGAGAGCGCATAGGAAACGTTAGGGCTGTACACCGCGCTCGAGTAGTCATTAGGTGCGATCAGACCCGATAGAATTTTCTTCTGCGGCGAGTCTTCCAGACTGGAACAAGACAGTAAAGAGATTCAGTAAAGTTTAACACCATGATGATATTTTTCTAAATTATCTTCGGCCTGGATATGCATGGAGAGCGTCTCCTCTAGAAAATTTCGTTGACCATACCTCGTAATAAAAAGAAGTTAATTCCTGGCGCAACACATGGTGTCGGTCACAAGGATGTTAATTCGTCACGAGACCATGGTATTTGGAGTGTTATCTAGCGCATATATTTATCAATTACTAGCTGACCCGGCGAACTTCGTACCGCCTAACAGTTGATTCTTTATTTATGTTTTTTTTTTCTCTCCGTGAGAACCATCCTCGTACTTTAAGGAATATTACAAAAAAAGAATTAGCGAAATCGGTTCAGCTGCTCTCGAGATTTGCGATTATCAACACATTCAGCGATTCCTTTTTATATTATAGATTATAACCAGCCTATCCCCCAGAACACCTATATCCGAGCCAATTAAGAAAAAAATGAGCCGAACCGAGAATCGCCGGGACCATATGCGTTCCGAGGAAAATTAGCGCATCACAACGCCAATCGGGTAAGCAATGTTTTTTAGTCCTGGCGAGTTTGCCGAACCGAGAGTGCACGGTTTTAACTTCGCTCGATAACTAGTGTGATAATAACGCATAAAGTCTTAATGAAAGGCGCAATGGTTTTGGAAAATTGGGAAAAAGAAAAAAACTAAACAAAACAACTCAAAATCGCAATTTGTGCAAAAATGGTGCGACTTTTACGAAGTCGAATTTTATACAGAAGATAGAACCTATTTTGCTCTATCTACGGTTTCCGTTTGGCACGCTCTTTACGAGACACCCTGTATGTTGTTAGAGCTCAGAATACTTACTCCCTAGAACTATTGCCAGTGGTGTTGGCCGACAGTGGACTGTTGCCGAGGTCTCTGGAGTGGGACTTGACGTGGTGCGGCCGTTCGCCATGCCTCGAAGACGACGAGGATGACGGTTCCTGGAATAAGACAACATTTATTTAAAAACAGTTACAGTTAAAAATACTGATGATGGGGATTGACCCTCAGCTGTACTGGCCGATAGAGCAAGGGAAGTTACTCATTGGAACATGAGAAACTTTTCTTGAGAATTCGCGATCTGCTCAGGTGGACTGACTGTCAATCTTAAGTCGGTATGGGTAAGACTGAATAAGGAAGGCATCGTGAGACGTAACTTAAAACAAGTTCAGCCGTGACGATATGATTAGTTAATAGGAAATATGCATATACTTTTATTTGGTCTTAAAATAAATAGTACATAATTATAATTAATAAAAAATTTAAAAATACATTGATCAATACCTGACTTATAAACCCATTAAAGTCGCGTGCTAGACAAGGAAATCCCACATATACCGTGACGTTACAGTAACCGTCCGCCTTATTTTTTACCTAAAATAAATTCTGTTTTCACTATTAGAACTATAATTTCATATAAATATAGGAAAAACAATATGTTCTTTTCTTGCATATTCCCTATTGATACATTTCTGCCTTACTCCGTCAAGTTTGTGCGCGCGCGACACTCAAAGTCAAAGTCAAAGTCAAAAATCATTTATTCAATTCAGGACAAAATTGCCACTTATGAACGTCAATAACAACATTATAGGCCCCTAGGGAGCCAGAACATGTCTCATTTTTTGGGCCCTACTAGCGCTTCGAGACAAGACACAGACAATCTGGCAAGTGCTGAGAAGAAACGCCGGAACAAACTCAGTCACCACTAGCTGCCACACAAAAAATATAAATCAAAATAAACAGGTAGGTACATCAGTTTAGTGCAGGCTGGACTGACCATACATTCTTGTCATCAAGATAGTCTTGAATTTTATAATACCCCTTAGACATCAGTGTAGTTTTGACATGTGACTTAAATTTATTAATAGGAAGTTTGGTAACATAGTGAGGTATATTATTGAAAAAATTAATACAATTTCCCAAGAATGAATTACTTGTTTTGGCCAATCTAAAGTTTGGGACTACAAGTTTGTTTTTGTTTCTGGTGTTATATGAATGAATATCACTTTTCTTTATAAAAAGATCTAAATTTTTGCGTACGTACATGATATTATCAAATATGTATTGAGAGGCCACAGTGAGTATGTTAATTTCTTTAAAGAAATCTCTTAGGGATTCACGCGGACTAAGTTTGTATATAGCACGAATAGCTCTTTTCTGTAAAATAAAGATGGTATCGATGTCCGCAGCAGAACCCCACAAGAGAAGACCATAAGACATAATACTATAAAAGTAACTGAAATACACCAGCCTTGCCGTTACAACGTCAGTTAGATGTCTAATTTTTCTAACCGCAAAGGCAGCTGAAGCAAGTCTCCCAGCCAGAGTGTCAACATGTGGTCCCCATTGCAACTTCGAATCCAATGTAATGCCCAGAAAAACAGTGGAGTTTGATAGATCAAGTTTTTCACCATTTAGTAAAATTACTGTGTTAGCTTGTTTCACGTTAGGCATAGTAAATTTAATACATTTGGTTTTTTTGAACCAATTTAATACCTTAGAGAGAGCTCCGCTTACATCGTCAAATACCTCTTCGCCTCTTTTTAATTTGAAGATTAAAGAAGTATCATCAGCAAACAGAACTATCTCACAGGAGTCTTTAGAATAGAAAGGGAGATCGTTAATATAGATCAAAAATAGCAACGGTCCCAATATTGAGCCCTTGGGCACTCCCATTTGAAGCGGGGCGCCAGAGGAGTTAGTACCATTAACGTTTACTGTTTGTAATCTGCCTGAGAGGTAAGAATTTAACAATTTTGATGCGTTATTAGATACACCGTAATGTTTTAGCTTCATAATAAGTGTTTGGTGATCGACACAATCAAACGCCTTCGATAAATCACAGAACACACCTATCGCATCATGCTTATCTTCATACGCATCCAAAATGTGTTTGACAAGTGCCACCCCAGCATCTGTTGTATTTCTACCTTTAGAAAAACCAAACTGTTTCTCGTGCAGTAAATTGTTAAGTTTAAAATGGGAGAGTAATTGACTAAATATAACTTTTTCAAAAATTTTACTAAAAGCAGGTAGAATGGAAATTGGCCTGAAATTTCTTGGGTCACTTTTTTCTCCTGATTTGAACAAAGGTATAATCTTACTATATTTCATTAAAGTAGGGAATTGACCTTGATCAATACATTCATTGAATAAATGTGCTAAGTGAGATGCTACGAGAGGTATAATGGGTTTTATTGTGTCAGTTGATATGCCCCACATATCCTCAGTTTTTTTCTGTTTCAATTCCATAAAAGTTTTGACTACCATTACAGGATTAATATGAGTGAAATCAAATAAGGAGTTGCACCCGTCAACACTGGACACAAGCAGTGATTTTGCATGCAGAGCAGATGAATTAAGTTGTTTTGTGGTTTCGACAGGTATATTACAGAAGTAATTTTCGAAAGCGCCTGTTACCTCATCATCGGATTTAATTTGCTTATTATCAATTTTTAGTGTAAATGTGTGATCGCGATGTTGTGTTTTACAAGTTTCTTTGTTTATAATATTCCAAGTCTCTTTAATTTTATTACTCGATTTATTAATTTTTTCACGTATATAATTAGATTTAGCTACTATACAGACCTTTTTAAATAACTTTCGAGTATTTTTTAACATATTCTACAAATATTAGGTCATTATTCCTATACACTTTTTGATTATATAGTTCAAACATTTTCCTCCTACTGATATATATACCAGCAGTAGCCCAGTCACTGAATTTCGGTTTGAAATTGTTTATGACTAATTTCTTTTTAGGAAAGTTTTTGTCAAATTCGTTTTTGATTAGTTCAAACAATTCTTCATATAAGTTATTAACATTGTCATCAACAAAAGGTAATAGCGGTATTTTATCACTTAAGTTAGTTTTAAATTTTTCTTTGCGAGTATCAGTGACTGGTCTATATTGAATAACACTTTTAGACGGCACAAAACGGTGTTCAAACGTGACTGACTGACCGCAGTGATCAGATTTTACAAAATTTACGATAGATTTTTTAATCACAACACAGTTACAGAAAACATTATCCAAGCAAGTAGCTGTTGTAGCAGTAATTCTAGTCGGTTCAGCAAATACAGGCTTTAAATTAAAAGATTTAAAAAGACTTAGAAACCTAACCCGATAGGTTTTTTCTTCATCTATGATATCGACATTGAAATCTCCACATACAACTACCTTCTTTTTATTAGTAAATATTTTCCTGAGTAATTCTTCCATTATGGACTCAAACAATGTAAAATTACTACTTGGGGGTCTATAAACACAAACAATAATGTAATCGTCCAGCTCTGCACATGATATCTCAATAGTTCGCTCGACAGAGAGAGATACAATATCTTTTCGCTCTTTACATTTTAAGTTATTATTAATTAATATTAGTGACCCGCCACGGATGGCGTTCTCCCTTGAGAACGAACTAATAAGGCTACAATTATCTATGTGCAAAATAAGTTCATACTTTTTGAGCCAGTGCTCAGTTACACATAAAACCTGAATATTCATTTCTTGTACAAATAGTTAAATTTCTAAGTCTTTTCCAGATAAGCCTTCTATATTTTGGTGCACTATGTTTAAATGATTTGAATCTTCTATGCTCGCTAGGTTTTGTAAGCAAGAGTTTTCCTCTATTGTCTAAATGTCTAATTTAAATAATTATTAATTGGAACGGATTCCAAAGGTCGAATATTCATGTCAATTGTCGGCTCAATAAAAGCAGACTTGGTAGCCAAGTTCTTGGCTAAACAATCTAAACAATATGATAGCGATAACGCTATTTGTCTTTTGAGATAATTATTGACAAAATAACTATCTCTCGTCAGATAAATCTTATTTTTAAAATAATTATTTATGTCAATACCATGGAATTTATATTCATTATAAGATGTCAATTTATGAATGTTCAGGTTAATTTTATACCTTAAATTATTTTCTTCATCTGGCAAACCGCTACTATAAGGTAAGGTGAACCAAATAATTTTACTTATTTCTAACAGTTGCAAACTCTCAAAATAATGTAATAATTTATTTTTGTTAACATTACCTTTATTACCTATAAAAATTATTAGGGTAGAATTTTCACTAAATTTAAAAGAGAGTATTTTATTAACAATTTCCTCATAGGATGCTCCGGGCATGCAGTGATTAATCACACTTTGTCCCGTATAATGTGCAAGTAGGTGCCCCATGTTCTTACCGATCTCGTCACTAAACATAACTATATTATTTGCTGATTTATGGGGAGTTTCATTAGGCAGGAAACAGTTGGATTGTACATCAGATAGATTGAGAGGGCTGGTAGTCATTTGAGTGAGTGATGATGACTCACACCCTGACTGAACAAGTTTCAATGGGTTGGAACCTGAATTGGGATAATTACAAGTATTACAATCACAGGAGGTTATAATATTAGTTAACATCTGGATGTGTTCACCACACTCTTTTTTGGTACATTTATATGTCTCGGTCATAATTGTTAATGAATGTTTGAGATTCTCTAATTCATTTTCTAATTTCAATATGTCACTTTCATATTTTGTCACACTTGTTTCTAACAATGTAGAACATGCATCAAGCTCATCACCAAGTTGCCTTTTCTCTTTTATATATTTAACCTTTGTAAATAATAAATTCTGTTTATTAATTAATTTGTTTGATTTTTTAATAAACCTATTTAATCTAACATATTTCTTAAATTTGTTCTTACTGCACCTCGAAATCCCTGCAGAGGTTAAAGAAGGGGAATGATCACAAGTTAAATCTATGGTTACAATAGGTGGACTTCCAGGTGCAGTTTGTGTCAGGCTGGGCGCACTACCAACCAGCTTGTCGTATAAAACGGTGGTTTGTCTGTCAATGTAGGCTTGCTTCTCCGTCTCCAGGTATTTGATATGGTCTCGGGCCTCATCAAGATCGTGTTGAAGGGCAGATATACGACTGAGGTTTTGCTCGTATTCCTCACAGCACTCACCGAACCCACTTATAACGGATTGGCGGTGAACTCATGAGGCGGACGCTGACAGGATGAGGTGCACTAGGTATTAGCAGCGGCAGGTGGTACAGTGGGGGAGTTAAGCACGCCCCTACTTACTAATACCTAAATCCATACCGATATTATACAGGGTGTTAAAAAAAGTACCAGCCAAATTTTAGGCGGTGGTTCAGAATCGAGTCTAGAATACGGTAAAAATATTATAAAAATTCTAGGGGTTTTTCTATCAGAACGAGTATACCTGCAGAAAAAATGGTTCCCTTGATACCTACTTTACTGACTTTTAGTTACTCACGTGAAGGAATGGAATGGAAAATGTTTTTTTTCTGCAGGTATACCCGTTCTGATACAACAAAAAACAATACCATGGATTTTTAAAACTCGAGAATGGCTGGACCGATTTAGCTAATTTTGAAATAATTGTGAAAGTTCAGGGAAGGGTAAAAGGTAAGATAATCTATAGAAATCGTAAGAAAATTTGTAAAAACAACTATTTTATTTTCTGTTCGTACCTGTCAAACAGGATGCGTTCGGAAATTATTTTACGACTAATTGCAAAAACTTTTATTAGCGGTTCAAAGATCACCGGGTCAACTAGTTGTGAATAAATATTCAATTTGTAATGTGCCTCTTAAAACCTTATAAAGATATCGACAATCGAAAGAAACACTTTCACAAAATATTTAATGTGAAAGTTCAAAGGCGACAGACGGTTCATGACTATAATGGCCGATAATGATGTTCAGCGCTCATATTGATTTCGTTCGGCTGTACCGACTTGAACTTACGAACTTAGCACATTAGGTAAAGTAGGCTAGCCAGACAATATTATGTCTAGCCAGTAGTAGTGTTGCCGAACTATCGATAGTTTTCACTTTAAAAAGCCTATCAATAGTATCAATGTCGTAGTCAGATCGTAAGATTGACCACTTCATGGTGTGACTGATCATTACATAAAATGGTGGTATTTCATGATATGGCCAACTAAAATTGACCATATCGTTTAAACGTCAACATTCGATGAAATGTCATTCCACGTTTGGCCACATCATTAAAATAAAATTACGTTTACAAGTTACGTGAATTTGTTTAATATTTGTAATCTTGGTCGGTAGATAAATTAAACATTTTAAATAGTTATTATTTTTAAACAAAACTAATAAATAAAGCTATATAATATAATAATATAATACTTGAATAGCTAAATAACCTAACTAACTTCTCAAATTACGTTCCGAACTCCTTGATTTTTTGACGTTGACGCCATTATTCACACACAAAAACAAAGCAACATTAGCGCCTCTACCGGTGGGTAATGTAACGATTTTACGATATGATCATAATGTTTGACCATTTCATAAAGTAGTCGTGCGTTTAGCTGTTTATATCATCAAACGCTGAGTATTCATTGATCTGACCAGACCACATCATGATGTAGGCAGCGGGTTCTGTTCTATATCATGAAATACCACCATTTTATGAAATGATCGGTCACATCATGAAATTATCAATTTAACGATCTGGCCACGACATCTATAGCTCAGAAGGAGGCAATACTATTGATAATATTGTTGCTCGCGAGGAATTAACTATCGATAGTATCAATACAATTTCTCAATTCACATCAATATATTTATTGCATTCTATAATGTTACACAGACACAGGCGTTATAAATAGGTACATAAAACAGATAATTATAGACCCTGTTGGGCACAACAATAGGAAAGGTATTGTGGGCAGAGAGAATAACGCCATGCATTTGTTTATTTTAAGAATAGAAAAAAGTACTGTTGCTCGTAAATAAAAAACTATCGATTATATAAGACTCAAGTCTGTCAATTTGCAATAGTATTGGGTATATTTTAACAGTAATGTAATTAAACGAGAGCTATTAGAGGTCGATAATTATTAATTATTTGAAATAATTTAAGTATTCCACTATCTCTATTTTTGTGACTTGACTATTATACCCGAATATTGTAAACAATACTATTGTAAGTGAACTATCGATAGTCTAATACAAGCTAAATTATTGCATTCATTCGATAGTATTGCTTCGTTAGGAGCTATCGATAGTATCGATACTATCAATGGTATCGAAAGGTCTTGCGATTAGTTGGCTATAAAAAGTTGTTGTATTTGAGGGCCAGAATCAGCCCCTAAGACGATGTGCATTAATTCTGTTACACCTTGTATCTTGGACAACATCACATACATTGCTCTGATCCTATGGTAAGTGTAGTCAAGGCACTTGTGTTACAGGAATCAGAAACAACGACGGTACTACAACATCCAGACCCGAGACAATATAGAAAAGTTACTTTTCTACATTGACCATTAATTACATTACCCTGAGGCCCAATTCCCGTAATTTGACAATAGTCGCAATCCGGTGTCGATCCGCTCCCAGTAACATTACGGTCACGTACTACGCTCACTCGTAAACTTCTAAATAGACGTAAAATTATCAAAACTATCCCAATCACGACTGAAAATAGAGCAAAAAAAAACGACTTTGGTTTCTTCCATTTTTAGTGACATTACGAACTATAATTGTATTTTTTTGGGTTTACGAGAATACCGTTTGTGATCGTAATGTTACTGGGAGCGGATCGACACCGGATTGCGACTAATGTCAAATTACGGGAATTGGGCCTCTGGTTATCGATAGACTAGCAATTAATCATCGATAGTCGACTATCGATCGGCAACACTAGTCAGTATTCTTCAGAGATTCAGACCGAGCAACACCAAAAACGCGAGAACATTTGCAAGACAAACTTATAATTCACTTCAGCGATTGTGTCAGCATCAAAATTATTTTTTACTGTTGGTCTCATGAGTGTCTTGTATTGAAAGGCCAAAAGTTTCACGTCAAACACATATTGCTAAACATTTGACGAATCAATTGTTGCCTATTATGGACATAGAACCAATAGATATTTTGACGCGTAAAAAAAGAGCCTTACGGCCCCAAATTTTATAATCATTTATCTCCATCATTAGTAAGCTCAGATTCCAGAAAAGCTATTACGAAGTAGTAATTAAGGTAACGACGACGAACTACGACAAGTATCATCATAATGTTAGTCAGAGGGCGCCACTTTCAAACAAATCAGTGTTTATTTTTAACAAACATGTAAGTAGTTACATTTCACACCACGTTCATTTAGATCTTATCAAGTTTAGGTGTTGGCTAGGGTAGGGTTGCCAGATAGCTGGGGTTTCTGGGACAATCCCGAGTATAGGGGCGTAGTCGAGGAGTATCATTCCTAACACGAGCTGTCTCCGAAATCTGCTAATTTAATTCCGACTAACAATTAATCGGTTTAAGTTTCATCGACTAAATACAGAAACGATATTCAGGTTGAGGCTCCGTTACTATACTCTATTTTAAAATATCAACGTGTATCATCCCACTGCCAGACAGTCTCCCATAAAATTACTTGTTATCGTGACATAATCGATTTAATCGTAGTAAAAATAACGGATTCATGGACAGGACATAAGTAACACAGTTCAACAGTTCTATCATCACATTTGATATTGTTTCGACTGCGATATAAAGGAGCTTTAACTTGGTGAACTGATGACTGACCCAATTGGCGTAGCGGCGACTTGATTTACCTTCCCGGTTTACAATTTAGAAAATGTTTTTTTTTATTTATTTTTATTTGAAATTTGCTAGGGTCTTTTGAGTGTGCTGGAGACGCCCCTGTCAAAATTCATTATCTGATGACAATTGGTGTGTTATATGGCACATTTTTATTTTATTTATATGTCATACCCACAAGGACACATGATCTCCCAACCGGCCAATGTGGAAGTCATTGATGATGATGTATCTAGCTCCAACCAAATATCACTAACTTTGAATGAGTTTCAATGTGTTTGCGGCGATGCTTAACTGCCAGAACCTATATAAATCAGTAAATGATTATGTATAAAGACAAGGAGTAAACAAAACAAAAATAGAATCTTTTACAGACTAACACGAACTGTGCTATGAATATGATCTATGTTAGCCAAAATAAAGATTATTTTATGATTAACATACGGTCATATGTCGCGACTTTTGGATGTCTCTCAACGTGCCAGAATTTTCAGTGATATTTTGATCCGATTTTGTTTTTTGAGGATGTCCACGAAAACTTACCAATTGGCAACCCTACTGTAAAGACATGATTGTCACCCGCATCGCCCTGAAGGGTCAATGCCCGAACTCCCCTGGTAATTGAGACGCCCAGTGGTAAACATTAATTGACAGATAAAGTTTCGTTTATGTTGGAGTGAAGTTATGAATTTATGAGACTAGCGGGTAGGTGAAGTCTCTTTTATTACACATTATTCTTTTATATCACAGATATAACGATATAAAAATCGGCCATTTACTAGTACTCGTACTGTGAGATGTTACATCTAACTTAATTTTATAAACCTTTCTAGGTCAATGAGAAGTATTTCTATAACTTTTGATGAGTAAGTTTGCGAATGTTTGGCGCTGCGCAAACGTGGACATTTTTAGTTTCCAGTTGCCGACACCGAACACTTTTTTCATCGTCATGAGTATATGTTAAGTGAAAGCAACTGGACACAAGAAATGTTTACGTATGCGCAGAGAGTGGATGATTTCATACTGGTTCTACAGAAATCAAATATTCATCGGTAGCTTGTGTCTGACACAAGACAAAAAAGTGTCCACGTTTGCGCCTTCGCTAAATCATCATCAAGTCCACTGTTACACATAAGCCTCTAATATACGTATATCTAAAATGTGACATAAATCAATAAACGGCTGTATTATTTGATTACGTTAACTTAAAGGATTACATTTATTGCAACTCTAAGGCGGTTCCATGGTTCTGTATACAGTGTAAAAATAGCGATTTTTTTTAGATTTTTTTAATATGTTTTCCGTCGATAAAATTAAGCATAGAATGCCATATTTCAATATGTGCACTTTATGAAGACTCACACTGTATTTAAAAAGCAACATTTTTACATACCTACCTAGTATACATACGTACATACGTAGTAGGTATGTAAAAATATTGTTTTTTAAATATACAAAACCATAAAAACCTGTCTGCAGAGGAACGTCCTTAAATCACGGCTACGAAGAGAATTTAATATTGAAGTCTTAAGGCAGGATATTAAATAATTGCCAATGCTTTTGTCGGATTTTTTTTTCAGCCAAGGCTCAGTGGCGTGCTTTGGGAGAAGCCTATATCCACCACTGGACTGACGTGGGCTAATTATGATAACGATGAAAAAGGCTAACTAGCTAAAAAATCTACAAGAGTACTCAAAGAAGCAAGTAAACCCTACCGTCATCACAGATTAGAGTAATTACAGAAGTCAAAAACTATAATTCACACAAAGCGAAATGATACACAAATTCAAGGACTCGAATCCGCAGTATAAACATCAAACAACAGTGCGCTAAATGCGATCCCGTTTATAAACAAATCTGTTTGAGTAAACTACTTTAGGGCTTACATTGTTTCTACACTTGTCCCAAATAACCGAGTATTGGGATTAGAGCAACGTTACTCATTATCAAGTTTAGACCAATTTAGTAATGTACACTATTTATGAGGTTAAGCAAATATTATGTTAAAGATATGCCATGAAAAACATAACTTGTAAAAAAAAGACAAGTCCATGTAATACCAAGTCGGTTAATTTATTCAGTCTCTACTTAAGGGGCCTTCTGTCTTAAGTTATTACGTAATGAGCTAACCTAACAACATCTTATAGTGACCATATCAATATTAAAAACTTTTATGTTTTAAATAGATTGACTTGGTCATCGCATGGGCACTGCCGTGCCCCCAGATTATGTAAAAAATTGCAGTAAGAAAAACATCAGTCTTGTTCGAAATAAAGATAGGTAATTAGAACTTTTTTGGTAAGAAAAACAAAACTGGCTAATTGGTGTAATTGTGGAAGCAATTTACAATTTATTTATTTTAAGATGGGCCATGGTTTGTGGAGCAACACTGCACTCGCATGTTGTTGTAAATATGTCCCTGCACAGGACACCCTTACATCGACCGCGATGAGTGAGACCACTGGCTGGCAATAATATTAGATAGAAATTAGACAAAGAAACAAACCCAGACGCAAACAGAAAAAAACAGTCAAATTATTTAGCTTTTGTGAGATTATCATTGCATACTACTTAATTATTTCAACCAGTCTGCATTCGATCGGTTGTTTGAGATATTGGGGCGCTAACCTTCGGAAGCAGACTGGCTTTAGTCCATAGAGCACATACCCATAGAGTAGAAATGTCTTATGATTAGCTAAAATTTTCCGCCATTTTTAATCTGAAATATTCTGAAGTTTACTGTTTTTGTATGGGGCGGGCGAGGATTGACAGGACTTGTCATATCAAACTAAATGTAAGTGCAAAATCACTTAACTAGCTTCGAAGAAAGATGGTTCGTATTGTTGCTCTGTAGGGTATGTTCACGATGCTTTAGTCAAACCCACTCCGGCAAAATATCGGACATGTGACAAGTAATAGCACAGAATTATGGAACACATACTCAATAGAGTAGAAATGTCATATGATTAGTTTGACGAAATTTTCCGCCATTCTTTAATCTGTATCTGTACATTTTTGTATGGGCGAGAGTTGACAGGACTTGGCATTTCATACTAAGCGTAAGTGAAAAATCACTTACTAGTTTCGAAGAAGATAGTTCCTATTGCTGCTCTATGGGGTAATGTACTCGATGCACAGAATATATAATAGGATAAATCGTAATAGATCATATAGTGGAATCGTCTGTTGCTGTTTACCATAAAAAAACACAGTTATCATTTTAGATAGATAAAATGCAATATCCAATAAATATGTAGTATACAAAAAATATAACATGCATTTATAAACCGGAACCAATTTTATAGTTTTGGCGCCAACAAATGGTTTCGCCTCGGGAATTCTTCATATAAATTAAACAAACTACTGACCGTGCCAAGACCATGATAATAGTAGTCGATATGTTATGTAATATATGATCCTACCATCAATATATCAGCTGACTAGAATGACAATAAGGATAATTATTTTATCTGGTATTTAAAACAGGAGCTCTTATCTTCTCCATCTTCTTGAAAACTGCAGAAACTTAGACATTGAGGGCGCGCGTCCGTTCCAGGATCGATGCTTTTGAGATGTGGTGCTGGCAGAAGTTGGGCATACCCTGGACTGCGCGTAGAACAACCGCCTCCATCTTGGCCGAACTTGGCATTAGGACGCGTCGTATGTGCATGCAGCGTCTCTTTACTTAATAATACTTTGAACACATGGCTAAACGGGAAACAGACAGCTTTGATAAGCTTCTGGTCGTGGAAGGCAGGAGGAACAGAGGCAGATGGATGGAGATGGGGAAAGAGATCACTAAAACCAACGTGCAAGCGTCATACGCCTAGCAAAACGTAGAACGTCCTGGAGATTGCTGGTAATCGTGCTGCCCGAAGTGGTGACGACCCTCAGTCATGAGATTCGACATAGAAGAAGATGTACAACATACGTGTCACGAATTTAAAAGTTTTCATAAATAAATGTTAACGGCAAGTCGTAAGCAAAAAAGATATATTTACATTCAAAGACAACTTCGAGTGTTAAAACTAAGAAGTGATGTAAAAAAATATTTAACTAAGTTTCCGCTTGAATATTTAATCGACTGACACTCAAACCTAACGTTGTTATTTCACATGTCATCGATATTAACAATGCGAACATAGAATATTGTGGTACGAGTATGTTTCTTTGCCCGTAAATCTCAAACGAATTGGAGACGTATTTTTCGAAACTCGAAATAAGTGTCACTAATAAATTCAAATCTTGTAACAATTCTTGTTTTACGCAGAAAATATTATAAACCATAAAGCAAAAACTCATTAACGAACGTAAATAAAAAGTTATTATGTCAAATTTCTGTCAAACATACGTTTACTTGTCAATGTAATTCTTCCGTACTTTCTACTAGTAGAAAACAAAAACGAGTAGTCGTTGCAGTATTCACGGAATGAATTTTCAAAAATAGTGATTTTAGGAATTCGCATGCGAATCTTGCGATTTCGTATTCGAATTGAAATTCGCATGATTCAAAAATACGTCTCCTGATACGTATATTTATATAAGTTTTTTTGATTTTCCAATAAGTATTGTAAACAATCTTGACATTCCTTTTGTTACGTTATATCGCGATGACAGACGATAACGGAAAAATAACTTAGATTTATTTGATTCGTCAGTACGTAAATATTCAAGTTTCGTTACTTATATTTAATTTATTTCTAACCAACATTAGCTAAAAATCAACAAAATAATATTTAAGTATCGTAATGGCTTAATAGAACCAACAAGTAATTAAAAAGGTTGTAACCATTTATTTATAAGTGAAACCCATGCGTGGTGAAAACTTTCACTCATTTATTTTAACGGAACTGTGACTACATAATACATACTTACACACTACACTATTGAGAAGACGTATGTATGTACCTAGGACTAACAGCTATTCGTCTGTAAGGTAGGTCATTTCGACAAAGATTTTCGCGGCGTTTGGTAAAAAATACGCCATATTTCAATAAAGCGTAATCCAATTTAACTTTAATTTAGCTAAAATTTGCCTGGTAGAGATCGCTTTTAGCGATCAGATCACAAAAATGGTGCAGCCCTAAGTATATTTCCTGTACTGTGTGGTGTGCAGTGCAATAGAAAGTATATATTTTCACGTCCAGCCCAGACTTGCCAGTGATAAAGTATGGCATTGACTTCTATTTGGATGCAACTCCATAGTATGTTGAACAATAATGTAATGAGGCTGGTGCTTTGCTTGTAAGTACAAGGTTTTCTTTAGATGACAAGTCGAAAACCACACTTGATTGACAACTCAGCAACAACCTTATTCCCTGGTAATAAAAGGCAAGAAGTATGTAGGTGTTGGTAGGTGACGTCTTCTGTGGTTTAACTAAACCATATTTTATAGCCAATGTACGTTTGATCACGATAAGAATGAATGTCTTCGATAGATTGTAGTGTAAATATTGCTATGCAGAATGTTTGGCTCAATTCCTAGCCGTTTAGTATTCAATGACGTTTATCTTGCGTCAATCTTTCACTCTGTATTTCATCATGATGAAATACGGAGATCCCAGTATTTTTTTTAAATTAAAAAGTGTGTAAGAATGTTAGGGCCAGTTTCACCACTTGCTGATAAGTTCCGGATAACCTATTTGGCACTTGTTTTGACAGATAACCCATACAATTAGCTGTCCAAAAAATGCCAGATAGGTTATCTGGAACTTATTAGCAAGTGGTGAAACTGGCCCTTAGTGTTTTTAACAAAACGTTTCAATCTATGTACCTAATTATAATAACTAATCTCTATTTGTCTTGCAGTACCTACTTATTTTTAAGTTTCAATGTTATGTACAGGCTTTTATTTTCTTTATAATACTATTAGTTTTTTTTATACTACGATTAATTGATACCGTAGTTCCTAACGTCGTGAGATGAATTTATTTTAAACCTACAAAATACTGTCCCTATCCAACACTTAAGGGAAAGTGCGTGACTTAATTCATGAATGGTCCCAAATGGCTTGGATAAGTGTGACGGATTAAGTGATATTAAAATTAATGGAACGGTACTAACGGCGACTCCTACTTTAGACCTTAAACACACGGAGAACAACTTTCCAACAGTGTTTCTACAGTATAATGATAATGTCATGAAGTCAGAACTTAGAAATAAAGAAACCAATTTCACGGTCAGAAAATATTCAGATTTCTTAAATGCAATTTACTTACACTGAGAGCACTGACAAAATTAACGATCACGTTGACGTCGTTATAACACTGTTCATTAGCTCTGTACACGGTATCCAAATGACCTGCAGTGACCAGTTGTTACACCTTTCCAGGTGATCTATCTACTAACAAATCTAAGCAGAAGCAGGGTATCTTCTAGTCATCAGCAAATAATGATTAAGCGTGCTTCATTTTAGACTTTTATTCGTAATTCAATTAAAATCAAACGCTGACTTAGTCGCAAATCTGCAACACGAATAGAAAAATGTAAGATAAATAAATATGGTTTCATCATCATCATCATCATCATTTCAGCCATAGGACGTCCACTACTGAACATAGGCCTCCTCCATTGACTTCCAGATTGGCCGGTTGGAAGCAGCCTGCATCCAGCGTCTTCCTACGACCCTGGAATATGGTTTACTTACATTGAATTCATAGTGCATGTTTACGACGACTAGACCGACACCATAGTCAACCCTCTCTCCCTGTTCTCTGTCAAATGACTCCTGCTGACTATAGAATAAGAAAAAGACAAAGCTACAAGGATTACTCACACTGACAACATTGTGCACCCTTGACAGCGACTGGATCCTTAACCGGATGATCGCATCGTTCGTTACCAATTCGGCTCCTTTATGAAATGACTACCGCTGACGATGGAATAAGAAAGGGACAAAGCTACATGGTTTACTCACACTGACAATATGGTGCATGCTTAACGGCGACTGAACCTTCGACCGGATGACGGCACACGTCACCAGTGGGGCTCACTACTGTCGGGTCTTTTGAAAAATCGCTCGATCTTTGTCAAATGACTCTTGCTGACATTGAATAAAAGAGAGATTAAGCTATATAGTTCACTTAAACAGACAAAATGGTGCACTCTTGAGCGGCTGGATCCTTGACCGGATGATGGCGTCATCCGTCACCTTTGCTAATTCCTTAAACTCTGTCAAATGACTCCTGCTGATCATCGAATAATAAAGAGACAAATATACATGATTCACTCACACTGACAACATGGTGCACGCTTGACGGCGACTGGACCCTCGACCGGATGACGGCATCGTCCGTCACCACTGCCGGGTCCCTTGCCAAATCCGCGGTCGACGGCGATTGGCTCCTGCTAGAGCCCTTGCTATGCGCGTGGACCACGTGCAGGGTATCCATCTCTAACTATCACAATACTATCACAAGCTAAGCCGGATCACAGACATAACAAGGAACTAGCTGTGTATTGCTTTGGCGTCAATTCATAACGGTTTCGTTGACGACGCTTTCAAGAGCGTCGGTCTCTCCATTCCTTCTGTTTACCTGCAAAGAAAAGAAAAATTGGTTATAGCACTTCGTAGTTTCTCTTCGTAACAAAAATGATTGACACAAACTGATTAATAATACGGCTTTTGTAATTCCGAAGCTTGTAACAAACAATAGTTCTGTGTGAATTGTGTGATCATGAACTAATTTACCAATCAATCAAACATCTTTCTACCAATTTTAGGCAAGATAAATGATTTTGAGGTGTATTCCGAATTCAGACAAAATCGATTCAAGCGTACTTTAACTCGTTACGATTAATATTTCAATAACATTGCCCGAGCGTGAACATGCTAAAATCGATTTTGGCTCAATTTAGAACGAGGTTGATAAGCGCCGTAATCCGACGCAAAATGTCAAAACATACAGATTTGACGTCAATAGATAATTTAATTTTCAACTCAAATCCTCCATCAACAAAAACGAAAGAAGAGGTTTTTACACTTCAAGAAACACAGTTGTAATGTATCATACAAATTTCCCATGGGATCATGAACGTCACAAGAATTTCAGTGAATTCGAAACAACGCGAATATCCAGCTGAATACCTGTGCTTATACATTTGTATTAAGCTATAATGGTCGAAACTTCTAAATTTACTTGATCGGGTCTATTTAGTCAATGACCTAACTGAAAATCTCACAACTCTTAAGGATCTCGACTCCGCAACTTAGGATCCGATTACACAAGGGTCCACCGATACCCTTAATACATAATAACATTTGCGTAACTCACATGTCACAGGCAATTCTATCTTACAATTTCAGGTACGCAAAAAGAAACAAAACATTACTTCATTTCATCGTTGAACTTTTGTTTGCCGCAAAATCCAAATTCAAAACAATTGTAAACCTAAAAAAATTAACATAATTATATGCAAACGAAAACATTCAAACCGGCACCGGCTCAAAAAATAACTGATTATGTATTTAAGTGTTATTAATATTTTAAGCTTTACAATTTTTTGAAGTCGGTTTTTTTAAATAAAATTTACTTATGTCATTTATTTTTAGTAATAGATCCTTATCAAGACGAATTATAAGAGTGCAAACATAAGTTATCTGTTAAACACCGATTTCATCCTCTATTTTTAAACCCTTAGGTGATTTTTTTATGCAAAAGATTCACTTACTATGTTTAAAGTACAGGCTATTTATGCAATGTTTCTTAAAGATCTCATCATCAGAACGACCAAATATATATGAGTATTCTCGTTCGAACATAAAAGGAATAATCGAAATCGGTCAACGTGGTACCGAATAAGACTTATGCCCAAATCGGCACGTTCTCAACTCGACACGCAAATTATGATACAGAACATCGTGTCGAGTTGGGAGTTTTTGTTTGTATTTTTTTTGCGTGTCGAGTTGGGCATAAGCCATGAATGATGATCGCTGAACACTCATAAAAAAGATTACGACGATGAAAACCTACTCTTTTGAAGTCGGTTTAAAAACATCGAGCAAGTTAATCAGTCAGGTGACAGACTACAGAGTGCCGCTATTCTAGTCTAGGTAATGACAATGATCTAATAGCCGGGGTCACTGATTCGTACAGCGGGCCGTGTCAAGGGCGTTTTTAGGACGTTCAAATTGCCACGTAAATAGCGAATTGAAAAACGTAGTGTAGTGGGCCGTGTGTCGGTTTAGTAGATCACACGGTTTCAATGCAAAGGCAGATGTGCTGAGAATGTGACATATCTTCAAAGAGAAAGAAAAAAGTCAAATAGACTAAGTGGATAAACGAGATGAGGCTAGATGATAAAGAATGTGAAGCAGTAAACAATCTTTTATTCATCATCATTTCAGCCATAGGACCTCCAATGTCCATTGCTGAAGATAGGCCTCCTCCTTACAATGACTTCTACTTTCGCCGGTTGGAAGCGGCCTGCATCCAGCGGCTTTCTGCAACCTTTACCAGATTTAATATTTAATTATTTACTGCTTAACATGGTCATCTCTTAACACACTTATGACTTAGTCCGCTACCTTCTTCATCTAATCAACCCTTTGCCACCGACTTAAGATTGTCTATTTATGGATGTTTTAAAAGTAAGCTGACAAACTCCAGTCCAGGACAAAAGGGCTGGAGTATGCTGTCTGCAAATGCTTAGGAACCAATTGCTGTGGTGGTCATACTGGTTGGGTTTTTGGAACACTCAATACGAGTTCGAATAGTTTCTTCTTCCCATCATACTGCTTCTGTTGGACATGTGCTGTACACATTTCTATTGAGCAGGCATGGTGGTGCGATTTGTTTTATGTATGAGTTTTAGGCTCCATTTTTATTATTTATTAAATTAACTGTAATAGCTTTGTTCCGGGTCAACCAGGGTTATCAAACGAGATAACATCGCGTCTGGTTGGTGTTATTGTCTTAATTTAGTTACAATTAAGGTTGAGTCACTCGCTATTTTCGCACGATAATAGATCGTTCGGATTGAGGCCTGCTGAGGCATGAGAATAAATTGGTTATTCGTATGCTTGAGGCTCGATTCTAAATGACTGATGTCGAGCGGAGAAAAATATCGAAACTATAGAATTTCAGTGACTCAGAGTAGTTTAAGTAGCTAGTACCGATCAGATAACGATATGATTAGTAATGAGTAATGACAATGAGTCACCGAAAGAATTAATTTCTGATTATTTTATTTGGACCCAACAACCACGAAAACGAGGCACAAAATTTTATTGTTGTGGGTGGTTTGAGCTTGACAGAATAAGGATTTCGCTTCAAGGCAGACAATCAGCAGCAGCAGACAATCTTAACCTTAGGGTTAACATTGGAATGATTTAAATTGAGATTTTTACCATTTACAGTCAGTAATAAAAGTAGCTGATCATAAATTAACTTTCAAAAGGACTGACTTTTTTAAATAAACTAACTTCTTTACTACACATGCGTAGTGATTTTGTCAAAATATGAATATTGTGATGTTTCGAAATGCGGTTCTTTTAGGAAGTCCTGATACTAAGCTACTATTGATGTTAACTGTATCTAGCTCTTTTGTATACAACGGGTAACGCCAAATACGCAAAACCACTGAAGCGCTAATTCTGGAGTTCAAATACAACAACTTATTCTATGGGACCAACAATAAGATTCCCCATACAAATAATATCGTGACTAAGAATTTCGTAAGGAACATCGATTTTTTTATGCGGATCTCATAGTAAAAGTTGGTGCTCAACACCAGAATCAGACCCTAAGAGATTTCGCGTATTTGGCGTTATACGTTGAATACCAACATGTTTTAACAAGGTTTCATACAAACCTTGATCACGGACATCAGTTCAAGTTCTCAATTCAGCATCGGATATTTAATAATTAAATCATTCATTTAATGATTTTAACGTAAAAATGACTATACAAGTACTACAACCTCTATTATTTGTGGTAAAAAGATAAAAATCTGTTACGTAACTTTCGGTGAACATGTTCGGAATAAATTCCAGCTAAAATCCTCAAGAATATTAAAGGCTCACGATTCGAAGCTAGGAAAACAATTTATTTCACAAACATTAGGGGTCCTGGCCCTGAATAAAATTATGTACTTTGTAAGAGAAAACAGTTACCATTTGAAGTATGTGCTACTTAAGAATAGTAGGTATCTGTTTATTTTCAACCGACTTCAAAAAAGGAGGAGGTTCTCAATTCGACTGTATGTTTTTTTTTTTTTTTTGTATGTATGTTACGCGATTACTCCGCCAATTATGAATCGATTTTAATGATTCTTTTTTTGTTTGGTAGATCATACTTCAGAGGTGGTCCCATATAAATTTTATCGAAATTGATTTAGAACTTTTTGTTTAGAACTTTTTGAGAAAATCAACAAATATATACCCAGATAATACTTTGGTTGTGGTTCTTGTTACCTATCTTCGACAAATATGAGCCGATTTTGATGATTTTTGTTTAATTGAATAGCTTATACTTCAAAGGTGCTATGATAAAAGTTTGAAAAATTAAAATCACCCGTGAAAATAAGGAAAATAGGGGATGAAATCGGTGTTCAGCAGTTAGATTAGGATTTATCACTAAAAATAGATGAAATAAGTAAATTTTATTTAAAAAAATAAAACCGACTTCAAAACACAAATGCTAAAAATAATCCTAACACTTAAGTACCTAATCAGTTACTTTTGGAGTCGGTGCAAACAAAAACATTGAATCTCTCATCGGCTGGCACCGACTCCAAAAGTATCTGATTAGGCACTTAAGTGTTAGGATTATTTTTAGCATTTTAGTGTTTTGAAGTCGGTTTTTTCTACATAAATTTTACTGTTATTTCATAATTGATGAATGCTTTAAATGAAATCTATCTTCTTTATATATAAAACAAAGTCGGGTTAGTTACACCATTTATAAGTCGAGAACGGCTGGACCGATTTTTATGATCTTTGATTTGTTGAATTTGTCTCTTTGTGAGCAGAATAACTATTAAAACATAAAAGTTCCAAAAAAAAATGAAGGCGGTACGAAGTTTGCGTGGACAGATAGTATAATATAAAACAAAGTTAATTACACCATAAATCAAGTACAGCTGGACCGATTTTTTGATCTTTGATTCGTTGGATTATTAGAATCATATAATTATTAAAACTATTAAGACATTGGAAAAATTCACACAAAAAACGAATGAGGATCGCCGGGACAGCTAGTAAAAAAACGAGTTACCTACAGCCCAGATTAAGAATTACTCCAGTCTGAATATAGATTTTAAAAAATTTACTTTTAACCAAAAAGATACACACCATATTCACCATCCATTATTATAGTGACTGGTTTTCAAAAAAAACCTCCAATCTTAAACTTAAATCCAAATTTTAAAAAAATACTTGTTTCTCTCAAGAGAGATGAAAGCTAAATGATAAATGTTTTGTTGTCTGGTTTTGTTAGGACGTCGGACGACGATTATTATGTATTGTACCTATTTATTATTTACTGTAAATATAACGGCTGTCAAAAAAATATATTACCTCGCTAAACTGTTAATTGAGTTATGTAGCTAAGTAAAAAAAATCTACAAGCGTCAAGTTTTAGGTCGCCAAGATAAAAGAAAAAGTTTTCTTTTTTTACGCGCCATCCAAATTCAGGCACAGATATCATTGTTTGAGCCCGGCTCGCTCTACTTGCCCACTGCTTTCACCTTTGTTTTCACTCTCTTCCGTAAAAATGTGCAATTTGCATTCTAATATCGTTATAAATACATTGTGCTGTTGAAAACTACGTTTATGATGGAATTTCTAATGACCAAGTGACATTGCAATGGGTTCCGTCGTTGGCGACTAAAATCTCGTTGAATCTCTAGTTATGGCAACATTGAGCATTGCAGACGAAATATGAAAATTAAACCAAGTAGTGCATGCGATTTACGGTGGCGGTGACGGTGATTGTAAAACAAATTTTCTGCTATCAAGATTCAATATTATATTAAGCTATTCGCTGTTGTATGTGGAACAAAGCGATACACACATCAACAAATATTTTTTATAAAAAATACATTACGTTTGTCTATATAAGTGGCTAAATTAGAATCGGCGGACGTTAAAATCATTTTATAATTTCGACTGTATTACCACAAAGTATTTACTAGACTTGCCCGCATTTAGAATACTGGCAATGCGTAAAATCACTACGTCAAGCAAAAGATTATATGTATATCTAAATATCTTTGGTCAAGCGTATACCCCAATCTAGAAACGAGATAAAGCCCCAAGAGAAAAATTTTCTACGAGTACAATTTATATAAATAACGACTGCCTGTGCAATCTTTTGTCATACTATCATATTATCTACATTTATTTGTAACTCGAACAATTAAGACAATGTTCTGACCCACATTATCCCAGTTGACCCTTAACATCGCCTTCGTTTTTTACCCTTATCGCAGACCGTTGACGAGCGAGAACGGAAACGTCATATTAATGCCCATTATCTGTACATGTCGTTGAGTTAATTAGTATCAAATTAATCATGATAAAGCTTTACCCATCGCAATTTGTGTGTTATGTATAAGAGATAATAGTCCGTCTTGGTCGCGGTATCTGTGTTTTGGTTGGTAACAAAATATTTTTTTCAAGACTGCTTCAAATGTACCTTTATTTATCTAACACAGCATAATTGTAATGTTGTGTGCCAGACACGCAATAAACGTCTAAATTGGACTTTTCTTTTTCTGCAAGTGGTTGAAATAAAAATGATATTTGAAGGTAAAGTTTTTTTATGTAGGAGGTAATCTCAGGAATTAGTTATCCGATTTAAATAATTCTTTAACAAAATAATTTACCTTCCAGATGGATATAGGTTGTAACATCTGTGATCGGACTCCCGATTGAGCACCCTTCGATAACGAATTGACAACCGGTAAATCACGTGACACTAATGTTAAATTATTTAATAACCCGTGTATTTTCAGTCGAAACTTTGCCATCGAACGGTCCTGAATCAGGAGCCTGTCCCAAAAAGATGCACATTACCCTAGGGAACTGAGATAGATGTCAATATAGATGGCGCTAATTAAAGTTTTTTCGATTATTGATGATTTCGGTGTTCAGTTTTAAAAAAATTATAAATGTAAAAAAAATATTAATGTTAAGTACAGTCATTATAGGATAGATTTTTAAACTAAACAGTTGTGCATACAAATAATTGTGTTTAGTCGCATACGCGAAGTTAAATCATAAGACACCTTGGCGCATTTGTCCTCTAATCGGTATTGAATTGAGATGAATAATTATGAAGTTTGTATGCTATACCTTATGGCTAAATAGGCCTTTGAACATATATTTTTTTCTAATAAAATTTGATTTTGAGTCATCTATTTAATCATCATTATCATGATTTGTCCACAGCTAAACATAGGCCTCCCCAAATGATTTCCAGATTGACCGGTTGGAAGCAGCCTGCGTCCAGCGGCTTCTTGCAACCTTAACCTTTTTAACTACTTTCTATTTAATCTCATTTTACTAATTAGTAAAAATTTAATAAGAAGATAAACAGATAGATTATAGACGGTCTTGCACACAATGTAAGTATTAATAGTGATTTCAATTCAATACAGTTAAGGTGCGCATTTAAAATACGAGTACCTTTGATTATATTTCAAACCGTTCGATGCAAAATGGAATTTGAACTTCTCATAACCTTATAAAGCAGAATACAATACGAATTTGCATATAGTTAACACGATACCGGTGTATTGCTCACATAAGTTATGTTATGTACTTACATCTGACAAACAGTAAGACGCGCGACGGGTGAGTCAGCTCAGTACTCAACACAATTTTCTGTACGGTACTGTTATAATGACTAGGTGATTAATTGACTCGTGTTATAGTTTGTAACGTAACTTCGATTTAAGTTAACGTTGTTATTATTAAGACGTGTAGAGGTATACAACAAACGTCTGATATCGACTATTATTGATTGTTTTCAGAATGTTCTGGTAATATTTCTATTGTATAAAAAAGAGTGCCCACTAAAATATGTAAACTTGTTTAAAATAAATGAATTATTGACTCCTTACAAAGGATGATTATTCTACTGATCAAATACAACCACTTGTATTCTACCATCGTAACGCAAAGGGGCATAATAATTATTTATAGACCTCGAAAAAATTTAGGTTGAATGGCCTTTTTTTCTGATCTTGAATATGTAAGTATTTATCTCAATTTTACACAAAAAAAAAGTGTGCCCTTTTTCGATACGGCAGTATTGTACGAGAACTACGGGATCAACATCAAAATCTAAAAAAAGCACACCTCCAGTTACTGTTGATCGAAATGGGTATGGAAAGGTTTTTTTGTGTACTAACTTTGTTTAATTAAGCTGTAAAATCATCCCCTAACTAAAAAGCAGGGCTTGTTAACGTTACCAAATTCAAACTATTAGTATCGTTAAGTAACAATATTTTCATAATGTTAAAACTGTAACGATAAAACAGGTAACGGTAGTTTAGTATCGATACCAATATGATAATATAAAAAAAAATAACGTTATAATTGAGTATCGATACTTTTTCTGTTACCTAAAACCGTCGTTGCCAACCCGTGCGGATAGTTTTACAACAAATTAGAGAAGTAGGTTTCTTTCGTAGTCTTGATTACCTTGGCTGTGTTTTCTTTACATAATGTATAAATATTAAAATAAAAAGATGAAAATTAATGAAGTTAATTAACGGTACTTGTAATATTAATTTGGCAACGTTACCATTTACCGGTAAAATTACCAATAACGTTAAGTCATTTTACCGGTAAAAGGCCGGCCAAGTATCGTTACCAAGCATAACGTTACTTTGCTATTAACGTTATCTTGGTATGATGAGGGTAACGATACCTGATTTTTATCGGTATTCAAAGCCCTGCTAAAAAGAACTTATGTAACAGAACAGGATCATATTTCAGTAAGTCCCCGCGTAATATGTATTTGTTAAATCCTAAATCTTTTAGTTCCTAAAAACCTACAAAGATTAATTTTATGTGAAAAACCCTCGGTTTACGTCACCGACTCGCACTTGGACATTTTTTAGAACTATATTGTGATTACATTTCTCAGTTGTGCCGATTTCTGTCATAACGTTAGCAAACATTATTTTTCTAATTAAGCGCCTACCTAGCGAAAGTACGGTACTGCGACTGTGACATGGCCGCATAACGTGACCGGGTTAGAGTTATTATATCAATCATACATTAATGATGGCCTGTACGGCATAATGACCATCAATAAGGCCTCATGGCCTTCATGCTCGCCACCATTATTTACTAGCACTTCAACAGATCCGCAAATAAAACAAGTGAAATCATATATTTACTTACATAGTACTTTATTAGACACAATAACACCTATTATGCTTTATAAAAGCATATCTCACTCAAATTTAAACCATAATTGAAACATTTCAAGTGAAAAGAAGTCACATATTTCTTAGTACAGTATAGTTGGAAGCACGTAATATTTCATTTTGCTAAGATGTCCGTTAGATTGTGCAAAAACTTTCTTATTCAATGAATCATCCTCAAAACCCAATTTACAATCAGAGTGAATAGTAAAAGTAACTTTAAAAAGCCTTTAAAAGAAATGTGAGTCACTAAGCTGATGAAAGGACGAGCTTATATTTATGTAGATAAGTATACTTCCTATCATATATTATCTATCTCGTAACTAATGATTATTTGGTGTGATGTGAACCTTTATGAAGTCTACTACACATGGTGTGTTTGATAACTATAGGATTCCGTATCTTGAATTTTCAGTCCACAATTTGTTATCGATCGGTTTTGAATACTCTGATTTGGAAATGTGATTTTTTTTGGAAAGGCTAAAAAAAATTTACATTTCCCTGATAATTGTCAATATAGATGGCGCTAATCTTCATAGATTGACATCTATGAACACTGACAGTGTTCAGTTGTCAAAAAAATTTAATGAAAAAAAAAAAATTTTTACTATCATTATGGCATATAAAGGATTGTGTATACTTGCATTCGTGAAAGTTAAGAGGTCATTAGACACCTTGACACATTTATCATCTATTTATCATCGTCTATTTAATCATCATCATCACTTCAGCCATAGGACATCCACTTCTAAACATAGGCCTCCCCCAATGACAAATAGTAAAAGTTACTTTACAAAACCCCTAAAAGAAATGTGACTCGCTAAGCTGATGATAAGACGAGTTCATGTTTCAGGTTTTGTAAACCCGCTCGAATCCCGCAAGGGGCAAATGATTGTGTGATGAGCACGAGCATTTGTACCTAAGTCATGGATGTTTATCCGTTATCTAGTCGCCATAGTATTATATATAACTAGCGACCCGCCCCAGCTTCGCACAGGTGCAATGCTGATACTAAATACACTACAGAAAAACTGAACGTTGTATATAAAAACATAGCGGCCCGCTGAGCTATTATTTTGATAAATCTCGTAGGGTTCAGCCTGCGTTTGCAATGTAAGCGGAAAAAATGTAATTATTTACGACATCACATTAGAAACCTCAAAAATAACAGTATTTCTCCACTATTTAATGGATGTTATTATACATATAAACCTTCCTCTTCAATCACTCTATCTATTAAAAAAAACCGCATCAAAATCCGTTGCGTAGTTTTAAAGATTTAAGCATACATAGGGATATAGGGACAGAGAAAGCGACTTTGTTTTATACTATGTAGTGATAGTGATTTTGCTTAGTTTGGGGCTAAGTGTGATTGTGAAATAAAAAACTATTTGGTCAGAGTTAAACCTTTATCTAGTCTACACATGGTGTGTTTGTTATTTATAGGATTTCGTGCCTTAAATAAGAAAAACACATTTCTTTTTTTTTAGAGCCGGTCCACACGTCGCGCTGCGTCGACACAACGCACACACGACTGTACAGCAGCCCCCGAGACGAAGCGGGAGACACGCAAACTCATCCTGATAAATCTAATAGCGATGTTTTTACAAAATGTTAGCCGCAACGGTGCGTTGCCGCTGCGACGACGTAACGTTAAGACTGCGTCGTAGTAACGCTGCGATAGCGCAGCGCCTGTGTGGCCGGCTATGCGTCAAAATATTTGCGGTGCGACGACGCAACGCGCCGTGTGGAATGGCCCTTAGACACAGGTTGAGTATTATAACTGCATTAATTAGTGATAGTCATAGTCTGCAATTATTTAATCGATTATTGAAATAATCTAATCGCATTATGAATTGCGCGTGCATACAAGATGTCTGACTGTCTACAGCTTAAGTTCGTTTTCCCCATATAGGAGCAATACGGACCATGTTTCTCCGAAACATGCTAGTGATATTTCACTTACATTTAGTATAAACTGACAACTCCTGTCAATTCTCGCCCATACTAAAACAGTACAGTCACAGGGTAAATAATGGCGGAGTTTTGTGAAACAAAATATATGACATTTCATCTCTATAGAGTATGTGCTCCAAGGTTTGCCTACCAAATACCTGCTGTACCACATTTACCCCGTTATAACTCCACAAAGTAGTCCCTACGTCATTGCACCGCATCAAACGACACGCGCGCCACTCAATAGCCTATGGTAATGTAAATTTCATTCCCAATTTCCAAGAAACGAGGCTCATTTTTCATAAGGTTGAATTCGAGTTTAGCACTACATCTAGCAACCCAGATATATAGATAGATAGATACTCTTTATTGTACCCAGGCCGTGAAACTAAATAAAAAAATATGTATTAGTATTTAGTACCTAGTTGCCAAATATATTTCTTTAAGCTTGGTACAGTCATCATAAAAAGAAGATAATCAAAAATTAATTTTCAAAAGTACTGACTTCTAAATATCACAATAAACCTGACTTCTTTATTTGACTTTTGCGCAGTGATTTTGTCAGACTATTGTGATATGTTTTGCAATTAGATTCTTTTGGAAAATTTGGATACTACTACTTTTGATGTTGACTGTACCATTTTGTCAGAGAAGCCGTTACAAATCGAACTCAATTATGTGTATGCTAAAAAGTAAATTTTAAGTTACGGTTTAGGAGTGCCACCGATTTAAATAGAGACGCTACACAATTACACATACATAACTTAAATAATTTTAACATTATAGTTTAAAAATCTAAACGCTTTTATATTATGTATGGGAGTCGTCATAAAAAGCCATTGAAAAGTTCTGCAATCCGCACACTAGGTCTAATAAAGGATCAGCTCGATGGTATCAATTTATTGTGTTGTCATCCGAATGTCACATACAAAGTTTTAAATCGATAAAACAAAAATGTTTGAAAATGACTTCTAAGATTTGATTAAACTTACATGATAGTAATTTAGCTGTTTGATAATTACAAGTAAAGCTATTACAAAATGAAACATCAACAAAATCGGTTTTGAAACTAACTAGCCTGTATGACCTGTATGAAGGTGCCCACCCTAACTCTATAGGCTGCCTAATGGCTGCACAACTTTAAACATTTCGGGACACAGCGCCCTAGTAATGCTTTTAGGCCTAGGGTAATTTCGTAATCGTGTGATACGAAACCCAAATGAGTTAATTTGGCGTGATGTGAATTTGGCAATTCTGTTTTCATATTCCAGTAAGAAACAGAATCAGAAATGTGGAAATCACCCGTTAACCGGTACCGTGTCATCATAACAATTTATTGAGAAACTATAACATTAAGTTATCTTTTATATCTGCTGGGACATCCGACAGATAAAAAAGTTGACGAATTGAGAATCTCATTTGTTAAAGTCGGTTAAAAACTAACAGTTAAGATCAGCTTATCCTGGTGTCCCATCTAAGCAAACACAAGAATCTATTTTTGAGGTTGGTAGTTCTGGAGACAAATAAATATTCGGCACTTATACGTGAAAAAAAGTGTGAATCCAGCATGAGAAATTCTAGAAGCAAAAGAATATTAAGGATAAGTTCACAAACCCAGACAGTTTTATCGGCAGACAAAATGACTGTTGGTCGTAGTAGTGTCTCGAGCCGTGATTAATACTTTCGCTATATGACTCAAATACTATTACCGGATTCTACGAACAAAAGAGGGTAAGGATCGATTTTTGAAGTGGTATATTCAAGGTGAGGTTACAGTAAATTGCTTTAGATTAAGACTAAATGTAGGTGTTAAACGCGATATACATAAGACATTGCTACAATTTCGATCTTTAAGTTTTGATTGATTAGGTAACCCCTACCTCTTTATTTCAGCCCAAATATTTTCATATTGATCAATAGTAAAGCTGTATTAACAGATTAATAATATCTTTAAAATTTTGTCTAAATTATTAGTGAAACCAAGAAAATGAGTGCTTAAATTAAGTCCAGGTTAGACGGCGGCAAATGTCTCTGGTCATATTGCGCAGGCGTAGGCGAGAAGAGTACTGTACTGTCTTTGGTTTTCAAATAAATAAATGGACATACCACGGCTGCCTTAACTTTCGTTTCAATCACGTGTCCAACATCGCAACAAATCCATAAACTGAGCCCAAGTGGCATATCTACACGCTGTACGCTCGAAAGTCACGTTTGCTATTGCATATCTCGACCGCCGAATATGTATGTACGGCCGATCATAAAACCACAAATAGAAGCACTACATACGATTTGTTCACAATAAGTGTAAATACAGTAGATCCACTCCTCGCTAAATTTATTTTTAGCTGTGGAAAGACGTACACTGATCGCTGCGTAACTCACAACCTTCACAAGAGAACTGGCTGAAAATCTTTACGCTTCTTAAAAACGCTTAAAGTGATATCCACTTCACAAACAGCTTTAAAAAGCCCCATTAAAGATTTTAAAAATATTTCTTAAGCAAGACACGATTCTTAATCACCTAAAATTTGGCTGTATAAATCCAGCATTCTACTGCTTTTCAAAATGTTCTTATTATAGGGACTCAAATCCTACCAGCCGACTTTGCAACGGTCGTTTATAATTGTAAATATTATCTAAACAATTTATTCGTCTTCGACAAAGAAGGGATATCCGGATTTATAAATTAATGTATGTTTTCTTTGTAAACATTATGACGTAAAAGACTGCTGCCTTAGTAGTGTCGGTCGACGCAGTTGTCAAGATGTGAATTTGCGAATGCGATTACTGAGACTAATTACACTGTGGTTTTTTCGCAAAACGATTGAATATTTAATATCCGTATTAAGTAAACATTCATAATTACTATGAAATCTGAATAATAAACAAACATTGCAGCCAAAAAAGTAATCAAAATATCAAATAAAGTCTTAATTAATTGGTATTTAATGATTGCGTATAATGTCTTATTATTTAACATTAATATATATTTTCCTGGTCTGTTATCGACCCACGATACAAATATAACGTATCTGTAGGTTAATACATTTTAATTAAATGTTCTGTTACGATGTAAACATAGAAATTAAAAAATGAACTACACAGCCTTATCATATAACATTATGTACACATTTTAATAACCTGATAAACAATCTGTTACAATAACCTCGGGAAATGGATAAATCGAACAGATAGCAAAGTTCAACAAGAACCAATGGAAGTTAAATAATGGAGGAACAATTTCTATTTTTGTTCAAAGGAATTGCAATTTCGCTATCTGAGGATATGTTGAGTTTGCTTAAGTTGTTATTATGGACCATTTCACAAAATAGAGCGCTGTGACGTGACTATAGAGTGCACGCTTGTGTATCGTAAAATTACGATTTAGGGTGAGTTTTCATAACGTTTTTACCTTAAATAACGTTATTTTGGTGTACACAGAAACATACGTTAATCGAAAGAGAAAAAAATCACAAACAACATATTATACTTTTTAACGTCATGTCGTAAATTATACACCGTGTTCAGAATTTCAGGGTAAACATATAATATTTATTTTTTATTATATAATTGAATTTAAATTCTGAACAAGGTATATCATTTACGACATTTTGTCAAAGAGTATTTGTTGTTTGTGATTATTTTCTATTTCGATTAACGTATGTTTCATAGGTGTACACCAAAATAACGTTATTTAAGGTTACTTGCAACTTGAGGTATGCCAGGCTCCATACAAAAATGATCGAAGTCTTTTGATTGTTAATATGCATAATTTAAAGCACAAATTGGTAGTAAACTAGGGCTTAGTAAATAATTCGAAAAAAATACAAAAAGTTAATTTTTTTTAGTAATTGTGGTAAAAAAGTACATATTCTAGTTCATTAAACGGTGATACAATATGTCTGACATTTGGCGTTTTTTCAGCAAATATAATGAATTTAAATTAAAGATTTACATTTTAATTAATGATTTTATAAATACATAATAGTTTTATTTGCAAATTGTGAAACATTCAACGTTAAACAAAAGATTGGGATATTGTTTGCATGTATTATTATTACAGTATTATTAGTCTTAAAATATTTTCTAAAGTCGCAAATTAGGCCAGCGAAAGTGGCAATACACTATAATGTAAAATGGCTCTTAGGAATTCTTGGGATTATGTATTTTATTTAATTTTTTAAACAGGTTAGATTTGACGACCCGAGGGGCGAAGTGTGGCACGGTAATTAGCTTCGAACGCAAAAGATCCCGATTCAGACAGTTCAGAAAACGTTTTTTTTTACGAGACGACGACGAACATTTGTCCCCAAGCCTAAATTCATACTTAGTTTGGTACCTCGTAACACAAGATGTTAATTCCTTACTTCGAGACACTGACAATTAGTGTGTTCTATGCCGCATATATGAGCCGTGTGGGGACGGCCGTAAAGAATACACTTCCCCACCGCCAACAGGAGGAAAGTCGTAACAGGCGACTAATTCTTGTAGCACGACACGGACAGCAACGTCTGCGTACAAAATCTTATTAAAAAAAACTGCGCTTGCCAACCCGCTGGTCAAACGTTACGAGTATTGGCAGTCCCCCTCAATGAAAGTCATTGGGGGAGGCCTATGTTCAGCAGTGGACGTCCTATGGCTGAAATTATGATGGCACATATTTATTTATTTTCTTTTACACATTTATAAATATAACACTTTAGGCACACGTCTCGGTCTAATAAGGATGCTGAGTAATATGTACTGCCTTTTGCGTTAGCCTTTTTTGTAGACCCTCCAACAGCAAGATAATTATATACCGAAACGTTCCAGAGGTTTCTCAAAAGTTTTTTCTGGTATTACCATACCTTAGGAGTATCATTGCGTATCATTGCTTGCATTACTTGACAACAATAGAAACAATCATTGATAAGTCAATGGAAACTATAGAAAATATCATTCAAGCAAAAAATCGATAGTACCTATCTACATGTTACGAACTAGCTCATATAAATAGCCCATAATGTACCAACTAGAGCAGTCACACGGTCCCTCGATGGCAGCGGCAGGCACTAAGGGTGCTTATTAACAAGGGCGTAGAGGTCAGAACGGTCTGAAAACGTAATGAGGTTGACCGGCTAAGACCTTCTAGGGTTGTACTTTACAATAATGTATCAAACGCTTTGAAATCAATTGTAATAGGTATTGTATTGTAATAGGTAGTCATAAAAACTATTTGCAAACCATTATTTTTTACAAATTTTAAGACGTTGACTTAGAATGCCGAAATTTAGCTTGAACACTTTTAAGACTATGTAATATGTATGTCACGAGTATCACTGATTTACAGCGTAGGAATATTAAAATGTAAACAAATATTTTCCACTCCAACCAATAGGATATAATAATAATAACTTAATAATACACGTTAGATAGAATAATGGTTGTTTGATTGAAGATTGGTAACATGCCAAGAAATTTCTGTGCTTTAAGAGTGCAGAATGCACATCTGCAACATCTCAACTGCACAGCAAACAAACTACCTGTCAACCAGTGGCCAAACAGAGCAGTAGAGAAATAAAGAAATTACTAAAAAGGTCAAATAGGGCGATGTCTACTACATTTATATTTTTTATGATAATAAAATCTTATGCCAACCCTAGATTTCTACCGCAGATCAAATATTCACGGCTAGTTAGGCTCAACAATCTGTTTAGCCCTTTGAGGCGGTCCTCCCTAAAGCGTATTGCTCAGTCTGGCTACCTCACCGTTTTATTGTGCGGGAATTGTGTTAAGTCTACCTAGCGATATTGCAAAGAGGAGACAAGGGACATAATGAAATAAAAATGTCTGAGATTTTTTAGAGACAAAAAAATATTTGCTTTAGATATTCCAAATCAAAAAAGGACTGACAAATTCGTATATATATAATATCGTATTGTTGAGAGAGCGTGAATATCACATTCTTTTATAAAATCTTATTTAATTTAATAAGCCTTGAAAAATAATATTACTATTTGCCTAATCCAGCACTTAACAATTAGTTTTAACCAGTAACAATAATACTGATTAGATACCCACTGCGTGAAGTTTATCCTATGATTTTAAAGTTTTTTTTAACATTATGTCGCACCGCCCACAAAACAGTTCTGTTTAGCGTCGACTGACAGATAATGCCACATGGCATTAAGTCCACCTTTTGTACGATTTTTTGCAATACATTTTTAAATTAAAACCCAATTAAACGAAATCAAGCCCAAAATGCGTGTCACTGCGCGAGCGCAGCAACAATCGCGATCTCGGAACCAGATGCGCACGCAGGAAAAGGATAATTAGTGTCAGACGGACAGACAGATACGGACATAAGTACGGTGGTATGTTATCGTAATCTAGATAATAGCAACAATAGTATTTTAGTTCTACAAAGACTTGACGGACAGTCATGCGCTTGGTCTTACAATTTAAGTGAATAGAGTAGTCTCTCAAATTGTCAACGTTTTGAAAGGTTCATGAAACGACACGTGACAAGTTCGCGTTTCGCGTTAAAATTTCAGACAATGCTCAAGAATATACGGGTTGTAGAAAAGAAAGAACAAAAAAATGCACCCTACGATAGTTCTGTTAGATGAAGATTGACGCTCAGCTAATCCCGTTCGAGCGTGTTAACACGATCGGATTGCAGTGAAAAAGAGCTTAACAATGGCTTCCTCCAACCTATAGAGACCTCGCCTAATTACGGCAGGCCTGCGTAAAAAATGCGATGATCCGTCACACGCGTTCGCTTCATAGAGTTTCTCATACATTTTTGGGAAATATACACGGAAGCGGGAGAACGCGCTTGTACCCGTGCTCGCACAATGTTTTAGCGGAGGTCGTCCGTTCATCGGACAATAGCAGAAGTGTGGGTGGGGTGACCACACTGAATCTTTTGCCATTATGGTTACGGCTGCGGCTACGACAGTTATCAAGCCGCACGTGAAACCCCAGGTGTTCGGTTGAGCAATGCTCTGATACGATTAATTGTGGCGCGACACAATTGCGTTAAAGGATTTGCGGGCTAACTCTTTTATAATTCCACCCTGATTCAGTTACAAATCTTTTTCACGTTTTGTTTGTGTGTTTTTACATGTCTGGGGTAAAATCCACCTGACGGAAAATCGTGATCGTTGAGCTGGGACATGTAGGCCCTTAAGGCGAGTGTAGTGTTCAAGTGGTGTAATTTCAAAAGCATAATATGTACTTAAACCCAAATTGTCAGAAAAATATTTAAATATAATTGACAAAACAAACAAAACAGATGATTGCTTCTTTTTAACCGCTTAACCGATTTAAAAGACGATTGATAGGCCAGTTATAAATGAGCATAGGGTTTTTTAATAAAAAAATGCGTCCATGCAAAAATAATTCTTTTCCCCAATTTTGCTATCTAAAGACACAGCGATTGTCGTAAGAGTCACGTTTCATTGCGCGCTGCTTATGAACCGTATTTTAATTAGTTTTCGTGCTGTATTCGTAATTCGTACTAACACGCGTCGAGTTGCTCATTTAGGGGCACTACTCGCCTTAATTTTGGTCGCGCCAGTGGATTTCCACTCATGGCATTGTTTTGACAGTGATTTTTTTTTTACAGATGGATATATTAAATATGACAAAGTAAAGCAAATCACATTCCGATGGAAATAGTGGAATAGCCGTCTCAGATGTTTTTGGAAATGTTTAATGATATACATGTATTTACGATAAAATACAATACACATTATATAAAATACGATTTTGTACATAAACGATAGTGTATAAATAACAATCCAGTTACAGTTTATTTTAGGATGAACAAATTGATCTTTCCTGTTGATAACATGCTGAATAGATGACTCAGTTATTGTTTTTTTCCCTATAAAAAATACATTGCAATTCATAATAACCCAATGGCAGACATTCTTAATAACCAAAGGCATTGATTTTATAAAGCAAATAAAATGATATGATAAATAGAACATAGGAAGGTAAAAAGATTACCCAATAAATTATGAGTCGTACAGAGATGTATAGTGAACGGCAGATTGACCTGCCTAAAAATATAGTTTTAGCAATCGATTTTCAACTTCAAATCCCAGACATAGTTCAATGCCAATTTATAAAATTTTACGTTTATTGGTAGGTGGATGAGCTGTCGATAATATACAAAAATTTATCGCGTGTAGATTATTAAGTACATATTTGTTTTTCACGATCAGTAATACCAAATTGAGCAAAGATGATAATATATAATGACAACATAATGGCTCTGAGCCTTGACAAAATTATAATTTCTAAATTGTATTTATTGTCTATTCTTCTTTGTCTTTTGCAAAAGATAATCAGAATGAGGCCAGCCTATACGTTTGACTGCCCTTTTGACACCAACTTTCACTTTTGTAAGATCGTAGGCGTTTCCTGACTCTACCTCTGATATACTTGAATGAATATTGAATGATAGGTGTCTATTTATGGATACAACAAAGTAGCAGTTAGAGGACGTACGTACGACGTGGGAGAGCCAATTGTATATTTATGCTGCTATTATGGCAAGACAAAAATCTATAGCGGTGACAGACAACATTTTAAGCTTTTAAGAAAGGCGAAATTAAATATGGGAAGTTACACACATTTAATTTTAAAACAAAAAATATTTTCTTACATTTTATCTGATACACTTGTAACTTTAATGAAGAGAATTAAATGTCAAAGATTGATCTTACTTGAAAACTGGTCTCCTTTTATTTGAGTCATATTGCGAAGACAATCAAAACTATAACAAAATAATTGCAATTGTCGTTTATATCTGATTTCTACTGTCATAATTTGAACATTGGCCTTCTCCAGTGGCTTTTAGATTGGCCGGTTGGAAGCGGCCTGCATTTAGCGGCTTTCTGAAACTGTTACCAGGTCGTCTGTCCACCTTGTGGGTGGACGTCCTACGCTGCGCTTGACGCTACGTGGCCTTCATTCCAAAACCTTTCTGCCCTATTGGCCGTCAGTTCCACGTGCTATGTGCCCCGCCCACTGCCACTTCAGCTTGCTAATCCTTTGGGCTATGACAGCGACTTTTGTTCGTTTACGGATCTCCTAATTTCTGATTCGATCTCGCAAAGAAACGCCGAGCATAGCCTTTTCCATAGTACACTCTGTGACCTTGAGCTTTCTTAAACTTATGAGGCCCAAAGAGAGAAGCCACGTTTCAGTTCCTAAGGTCATCACTGGTAACACACACTGGTTGTAGGCTTTTGTCTTTAGGTACTGAGGTGTTTTGGACGAGAATACGTTGTAAAGTTTCCCGAACGCTGCCCAACGGAGTTGGATTCGACGATTGATCTCAAAATTTATCTCCTTAAAATTGGACCTGCAATCTCGTTATCTAGCAGATGGGAATAGGTCCCATACCTAGCCTGTTTCATTGACCTAGATGCGCTCGTCTGGCCATTGATTAGTATAATGTACTGCGTCATCGTTTAGGTAGCTTGAACGTGTCACCGACTAACAATAAAATGACACTAATAAGTAGGTATGTTTAAGCAATTATGTACGTGAGAAAATTAATAAAATAAGAAATAAAACGCAGTTCCCGCTGTATGTGACTGGGCAAGAATATTTATGTAGTAGTGTACTTGAAAGAAGAGAAACATAAGTAGTAAATTTTAAGTGCAATTTAAACACTTCGTACAGGTCGAGTCAAGTGAACTTGAAGCTAATACTAAACATTTACCCCTGTTATGTCAATTTTGTTTAATTCCTTATTTGCAATGTTACATACATGACATCCTACTAATATAAAAATGCGAAAGTTTGTGAGTATGGATAGATGTTTGTTACTCTTTCACGCAAAAACTACTGAATGGATTTTAATGAAACTTGGCATACAGATAGACCATGGCCTAGATTAACACATAGGATACTTTTAATCCGGGTAAGGACAACGCAAACGAAGTCGCCGGCTAAAAGTTATCCTACTTCCTACTAATATTATAAATGCGAAAATAAGGAAGTTGCGCAAATCCTTTATGAATAAACTATAGACCACACGAACGAAGTCGCGGGCAACAACTAGTAGTAGATAAAGTTTAAAGCTAAGCAGATCATTCTAGGAAGTCATGGGTCAGAAGCGTGAAAATCGCACGTTCATTGTTTTAGATTGCCAAGTTTTACCTAGAAAAGAGGATTTGAAGATCCGACCGCTGTAAGTCTCCAAGACATTGTCAGGCACGATAGAAATGTGCCGATCGCGGAAACATACTCCATGCGGGTAAAATTTCCTGTATGGAGAATATGCCCTGCATGGAAAATGATCCCGGGAGCGGCACATCTCTACATGACATATGCGATCATATGTATTGTCAATTTGATATATATATACTTCTTATTTACTAACTTTTATTTATTTATTTATTTAGACTTTATTGCACAGATTAAAAAATCATACAAAAGGTGGACTTAATGCCATGAGGCATTCTCTACCAGTCGACCATTAGGCTAAACAGAGACGTTTTGTGGGCGGTGCGATATAGGCGATACAAATTCAAATGAAAGGTAATTGTGAAATTATTTTTAAAAGCATAAACTACATACAGTAAATAACGATATACATAAACTAAATACTATCATACATAGATTACATAGGCAAAATACATATGTAAATAAATATGACGACGATCATGAGACTACAATACCTAAGGGTTCAAGATGATGATTTCAATTTATAAAGAAAATGAGCACGGGCAAGTTTCTTAAAAGAGTATTTACAAGGGGCTTGTTTTAATGTTTTCGGGGAGAGTTCCAAAGCCGAATTGATTGAAGGAGAAAAGAGTTGGAAATAAAACCAATAAAACCAATAAAACCAATTTATTGGTTTTATTTCCAACTCTTTTCCAATAATAAAACCAATTTATTTCTGTAAATAGGCCTAAATTAAGCTCTTTTACACGTCCCAATATATTTTTTTACCCTACCACTGCTTCGGGACAATATTGTGGGCTAGTGCCGAGAAGAAGCAGCGCAAGAAACTCGGTCACTATTGTCAGCCTCTTTTTAAATAGTGTGTTTACATTACAAGATAAAATGAACCTGTGCGAGCACGGCAGTATTTAATTCCATACATTTTTATCATTTAAATAGTCATTTACAGTGTAATAACCTTTTTTCATTAAAATCATCTTGACATGCGATTTAAATTCATACATAGGCAGTTCAGCAATGGACTGTGGTAATTTGTTAAAAAAGCGAATACATTTTCCCATAAACGAATTACCCACTTTATGCAGTCTAAAATTTGGAACGGCAAGTTTATCTTTATTCCGGGTATTAATATTATGCATGTCACTCTTTTTAGGAAATAGATGCAGGTTTTTGCGAATATACATGATATTTTCATAAATGAATTGAGAAGCCACTGTTAGTATATTAATTTCCTTGAACAGTTCCTTCAACGAGTCTCGGGGTCTGAGGTCGTAAATTGCCCGTACAGCTCTCTTTTGTAGCACAAAAATAGATTCAATATCTGCTGCTGAGCCCCATAATAATATTCCAAATAAAACCAGTGCGGTGAGAAGGAGTGGAGAGAGTCAGTTTATTAGAAGAACGCAAGTGACGGGAGTGCGTCGAACTAAGAAGAGTAAATTGGGATTTAAGATAAGAAGGTGAATTAGGATCATTTAATATCGAGAAAAGAGCGGATAAAATTCTGACGTTGCGCCGAAGAGAGAGGGCTTTTGCCCATCATCAAACTGTACGCAATACTGTAATGTATACAATAAACAAACAACATAACATTTCTAGTATAAACCGACCACAAGTTATAAAGACATTTGAACAAATAAGTGATCTCAACTTATAATACTGACTGAGTATTGTATTATGTATAGCTTAATGTCCTGTTGACAAAGGTATCTTAGAAATACAGGAAACTGTTATTGACAGAATCCCCTACAGAATTACACCGGCAATTCAATGTATTATCTAATCTACCATTACCAATAACATTTGACCGACTGGCCATAATCAACAATTCCGAGAAATGCACTAGATACCAAAGATTACAATGATAAACAGGTTTTCATACAAATTCAATATAAACATAACTTGTAAGTTATATATAATTTTTATGTGGTAAAGTTGGAAGCATCTGGAGGAGGCCAATGTCAAATATTATTTATTCCATGCCTACGCAGCTACGTGTCATCTGGACACGCTGACCAGGAAACTACTGGATTAGCACAAAAGGCATTATAGAAAAAAACAATTTGCTTTTGTTTCTAAATGAGTTGTGATAATGCCCACTGCCTTAAACTTATTTGAATCACTATAAATGGGCCACTCTGTAGTTAGGTATCTATTAGAACAAGTCAAATTACATTAAATGTTATCAAGTAGTAGAGCACTAAATAAAGACAGATACATAGGTATTTTTTATGTTTGCATATGTAGCTTGTGAAGCATAATACACATGTATGTACAGACAACAGCACGTCCACCTACCACAAAACGTCAAATTTTCTCAATTGATATTGATCTCTACATCTCTGACTTATAGTAACATTATTTGTGGCCAGACCTTTATTGATACATTCATATAAAATACACATATTAAATGATAGAATTAATAAAATAAAATAAATACTTTAAATAAACTAACTTAACCTAAACTATAAACTACCTACTCAAAAATAAAGGCGTGTCCGTGAGGCATAGAGGCGAGGATACTGGCAGCGTTTCCTCGCTGAATTGCTAAACTAAGCCTTTGTGCAGCTTTTTTATTTTCCGAAATAAAAATCAATTTTGGTGCTATTTTGCCAAAAAGTAATTTAGCGTTCGGTCCCCACGGTCCAAAAGTCTCTACATCAAATGGCGCAAACACATAGTCACTTGCAAGAGACTCGTATTTGCGCCGCTTGGCATTTTCTGTTGACTCTGCTGCAGCCCCTGCTTTTACAGCTGATTCCCTGAGGTGAGAAGGGGCCAAGGTATCAACACAAGTTGCGTCCCATACTAAAGCCCGACCCCTCTCCCAGGGAATCTTATAGTGAAAATCAGTTCAATGACCTTTAACTTTTGGGGTAGGTTGACCTGCCGTTGTCTATACCTTTATTCAATTGCAAAAAGTAATTCTCTGTAATGTACTTGCAATACAACAGGACATTATAATAATAATGTTGTACATATTATTATTAATTTAATCATAAATTTATTTTAGTTTATTTGTATTTTATTTACTAGGAAACAAGTAAAATTGTGTCTTATTAACATACTGATGGAAACATTAACTCATATTCCATCAGAGAATATTATTACTAAAAGTTATTAACATACTACCGCCACTCAAATGCTAGTTTGTCTAGTCGGTTCAAAGTATCATACTCATTGTGTTGAGACTTGAATATAATTATGAGTTACAATGCCAAACCCACTTATTTCATGCCATTTATCTTAGTAGTGATGAGATGAGTCAACAAAAGCGAAAGATTAAACAGTTAAAAAAAACTTAACAGAATGACATAGTAACCCTTTGGGGTTACTATGTCATTCTGTTAAGTTGCTTTGGCAACGGAAGGGTAAAATCCATAATAATATTATAAATGCGAAAAAAACTATGCGAAAATAAAGGTTTTGACGACCGTCTGGTGTAGTGGTTCGCGCTCCAGAATACAAAGCCAGTGGTTGCCGGTTCGAATCCCGCAAGGGGCAATTGTTTATGTGATGAGCAGGAGCATTTGTACCTAAGTCATGGATGTTTATAAATGTATTTAAGTATGTTTATCCGTTATCTAGTCGCCATAGTACAAGCTTTGCTTAGTTAGGGGCTAGCTAATTAGTGTGATTGTAAAAAAAGGAAAGAAAAAAATTAGTCTGTTACGTTTTCACGCATAAACCAAATTTTAGTATAGAGATAGATGGGACCTTGGGAAAGGACATAGGCAATTGTTTTGTCCTAAAAGCTGAACCGATTTTGCTAAAATTTTGTACAGAAAAAGCTTGAACCCCAGGAAAAGACTACTCCACCTCATAAGAGAGTAAAAATGGGTAGACAATTTTACTTGTTTAAGATTATTATTATTTACTGTAGGATTATGAAAACTATGTTTAATGGAGTGTGTATGAAATATTTACTTTAAAAAGGTACTAAATATTCCTTACATGTATATTTTTTCAAGCAATGAAATACAAAATAAATTATTCCAGTAACTGGCCACCTTACATTATTAATTTAAGATTGTAAACTGGATCTGCATGCATTTAAAGCATAATTAGTACACTGTTCTGAATATTTTACTAAACGCCTTTTTTAACTAACTTCTTATAATCATTTAATCAAAGGTGGTCAGTTATTGAGGGTGCCCAGTCCCAGGTTTTAGATTTCCCCGTATAGTTATTTATTTACTGTAGTGATACTGTTATTGATTTACTGCTAATTTATTACAGTATATATAATATCAGAACCATCATGATCTCAGTTGTTTTCATGACAATGATGAGTGTAAATATTATGTCAATAATATACATTAATATTTATTATTAACTTGTCTCTCAAGGAAAATGAAATAAATACATCGCTTTTGACTCGTGGGTTTCAACTGGAACCGTCCAACTAACATATTTCAATAAATATGGTGATCCGTATGGGGTTCTGTAGTACCTTCTTAAGACCAGTATTAATGTTGGTTTAAATTGCATATTATTGTTTCTTTAAGTACCTAATGTAATATTTATTTAAAACTTGTAAATCGTAAAGACACATCCTTATTTATTATTATCTATTAGTTCAGTCACTATATGATTAGCGCTAAATAAAAAATTTAAGCTAGAAACCTTTTTTTGTTTATTTACATTACATAAAAGTCTTTCTTTGCTTTAATCTCTTACAAGTAAATTAAATAACAGGCCCATTTATTTATTATTGTTTACTACACAAAGGTTAAGGTTTATCCTTATGACTCAGAACCATGTTGTTAAAAGCCCTAAGTGTTTGATACCACTGTGACTCATGTACAAGTGAGACTAAAAAATAAACAAAGGATGAAAAGTTACTTTATCTCGTTTTGCCAGTCGAAGTGCAATTGCACTGGCAAACCGCCAAACATCACGCAAATCACACACACAAGCAGGCCTTGGTAAACCAATGAACAAGGAAGTAGGTGTTCAAACATTGCAATAACCAGTCCATATAAGTGCCCCTTGTATCGCCTTGGAAGGTTCATGTATTGAAACTTCGTGACGAATACGCTATTGTAATACAGCTTATCACGTATTCATGATAATGAAATTAATAACAACGTACTTAAGTTTAACTGCTAATAGAAACTATATGTAGAATATTCTTTGCGGTTTATCATTTTTTAATGTTTCAATTTCGAACTACCAATTGACTGACAAGCCGCATTGAGGAATGGAATCTGTGTGGACTTAAATTTACACAAAGATACTGGCCCCTATTACCGCAGTAACACTAAAATTAAATGCACATTTAAAAATAAATTGATGAAAAAAGAAATCGCAACAAACGAAATGAAAAAAAAGAAGTTTACTTACATTCACGTATCACCACAGTATTCTTAGTTATATAAGGACGTTTATTTATTACACAACAGTCTATGCATGTTTTTACGAAACTTAAACACCACAGAATTATTTAATCCCAAGATTACGAATGTAATAAAAATGACAGAAAACAACGGAATAGAAAAAGACGTGTGGGATGGACGATGAATAAAAAACTATAGGAGTTTACGACAGATGGCGTGACCGTCTGGAAAGAAATTGCCATAGACAAAATAGGAGCAGTATTGTCTAAGACCCAAATAACCTTTAACGTCATTATCATGCAGGATAAATACAACAAAACAATTGCAGCGTTTTTATTAGCATTTGAAATTGCAAATTAAACATAATTAACGGTTCCAGACGGTTAAATAATATTAACAAACGTAAGCCTAAAAGGCAAAGACAAAGTTTCAAATACTGATTACTAAACACGAATCTTATAAGTACGTATCCTGCAATACAGAATACACGACTTTTTAAGAACTTATTCCGCTAGACATTATATTAAGGTAAACCACGTGCACAATATAAAAGCAACTAATGCAGCATGTACATGTTGCAACACTACAATATCACACAAAGGTTCTGTGTTTCGATTCAAAATCCTTCGGTTATTTAACCGATTTAGAAGATTTGATATCGTTCTCGAATCGGATCATCGGATGGCAGATTTAAAGCTATTCAGAACAACATCTGATTCGAATTCGAATATATCAATATCGGTTTGATTAGTCACAAGTTGCATTTACAGTCAGTTGTTGTTAAATACAAATACTTACATGAACTAAACTTGATTTTTTTTAAAAATTATTTGTACGTTGTATAAGAAAACTTAATGAATAATTTGTTTCTTTCGATCAATGTTAAGTAATAAATTTAGATGTAAAAAAACAAAAAAAAAACAAAGTATGTTACACTTTCATAAAAAACATACTTTGTAAATGTTGATTCAGTGACAAACAGTTACCTCTGAATTGTCACTTAGTATTGATCTGCCAACGTCAATTTTTATTATTAATTTAAATTTACAATGCTGCCCATTTTTTTTCTAAAGGCAGACCGGAATTTATGCATCCCACAAAGACCTCAAAATGCGTATTTAGCAATTAAAAAAATATATTTTACAATATTATAAAGATATCCGATGCTTGACTCCACTAGACAGACATCGATCGGACGTTAAGAAAGTCTTGTCCGATATCTGTGTTGTTGAGAATAGCGTTGATGTTCTTTGCGTGTCGAGAAGTACGAGTAATCGCACGTGTGTGAGGTCATTTTGATTCGGTTGATCGATGATACGGTTATTGTGATATAAATTTATTAGAAATCAACCGATATGTAATGGAATCCGTCAATTCTTGAATTGACGGATTTATTGGTTGATCACCATTTTTACTCATTTTTACTCTTGACTTATCTTAAGATTCTGAATCTAGGTGCTGGTCCGGGAATATAGTAATGGTGGTGGACGGACACTCTCTCACTCATTATGATATATTTATTAAAATTATTATAATATCTGATATCACTACATTCATTCACTGCAAGTCACAACACACGTGCTCTAACTGTGGAAACACTTCTTTGCCACGATACTGCTGATCTACTTACTGAACTAGATTTGTATTTCAATTTTACTAGTTTTTGGCTTTGAGTATCATTTCAACAATGGGCAAAAATTAATTTTTGTTCCAAATGAGTAAAGAGTGTCAATTAGCTGTCATTTCTGTTTTGTCACGCAATTTTTTAATAGGTAACATTAATAAGTTCTTTCATAAAAATTACATAATTCATAAAAATAACCCTGTATAATAATCACTTAAAAAATAAAGGAACAAATAGCATCTGATGCAATGACTGCAATAAGATTCAGCTTTGACTTATAATTATTAAATGTGTCCGGCCACTTTCAGCTTACTACGATAAGGATAAGAGGCACATGTAAACAAGATAAAATGGATGGCACTTTCCATCTGTCGTCAGCTTAATAATAAACAATCGAGTACAGGTTAATATAAAAATGTGATTAATTTTTTTAAAAATACTTCATTTTATAATCTACGATCGCGATTTCAGAACGTTTAGGTCTCTAATAACGACGGCACCACACCGGTGTGTTTTAACGCCATCTAGTTAAACAACTTATTAACACTTATAGTAGTTCTTTCTCACTCCCACTCGTTCACTCCGCGCGGATGAACGGTTCAATGACTTTGGCGACCGTTTCTATTTTCTCTCTGGTTCTGTCGTCGGGTCGGCCCGCAAGGAAGGGGGTCTTTGTTTGCGTTTCGAGTTCGTGTCGCACGGTATCATCGCGGTCGCGCTCCATAGTATCTCCGAGACGGAATGTGCCCGCATAAGTGGAAGCGTGGGTCTCGCTCCTCCCGGTCGATGTGGAATGTCGTGTAGTGTGCCAGGGTGGCGCCTTCGACGAGTGCAAGTGCAGTGAGGTGCAGTGGTGTGTGCGAAGGAGCGTGGGTTTCGGCCACGGCGAGCGACGTGCGCGGAGGTGGCGGCGGCCGCGCGGCCATGACTGGCGACATGCCTTTGGGGAGCGCGCACGCGTTCGGGCGCGCGTTGCTCAGGGACGGGGCGCTGCCGCCGCTGGAGCCCGGGCCGCCCGCGCCCCCGCCGGCTGCAGCGCAGCCCCCGGACAAGCGCCCGCCGGCCGCGGCCGCCAGTCCTGAGCAGGTCATGAAGCTCTACATGAACAAACTCACCCCTTATGAACACCGTGAGATATTCGACTACCCCCAAGTGTACTTCATCGGCGCGAACGCCAAAAAACGGCCCGGGCTCGTTGGCTTCCCGAACAATTGTGAATACGACAACGAGCAGGGCTCGTACATACACATACCGCACGACCACATAGCGTACAGGTACGAGGTGCTCAAAGTTATCGGCAAAGGTAGCTTCGGGCAGGTCGTCAAAGCGTACGACCACAAAAAGAGAGAGAACGTCGCGCTGAAGATGGTGAGGAACGAGAAACGGTTCCACCGCCAGGCGCAGGAGGAGATCCGCATACTGGAGCACCTCCGCGAGCAGGACAAGGACAATACCATGAACGTGATCCACATGTTCGACTCGTTCACGTTCAGAAACCACACTTGCATCACGTTTGAGTTGCTCTCGATAAACTTGTACGAATTGATAAAGAAGAATAAGTTCCAGGGGTTCTCATTGCAGCTAGTGCGCAAGTTTTCGCACAGCCTGCTACAGTGCCTGCACGCGTTGAACAAGAACCGGATCATCCACTGCGATATGAAGCCGGAGAACGTGTTGCTGAAGCAACAGGGACGCTCCGGAATCAAGGTCAGTATTATCACGTTTCTGAACGAACTACGCACAATCCTCCCGATTGGTTATGCATATCAAACTAGGCTGTATGGTTTTAAGTCCTTTATATATTTTGACGAATTAACGACATCGTGAGCTGACGAAGATTTCCAAAACAATCAGTTTAACGGACACCTGTTCGCGATAGTTCGCTCTGTCCGGATAAAAATCAATAGCGGTGTAATTTTTCGTAAACAGGCACAGCTGTGTGCGTAGTCCCGAACCCCGATCAGCTGGCCACACCCGCCCTGCGCCTTACCTGCCCCGGCCACCCCTAACCGAAAACCCCTCTGCTCGTTTACGCCTGAATAAGGAATATTTCTCACTAAAATAATACCGCGTTCAAAATAATAATGTCCATTTTTCTTCATTAACCTTCTAGATTCAAAATATGTTTGGCTGAAAATAATAGATGTCTGCTAGCTAATATACATATAATTATATTTTATGCAGATCGAATGACTTCTTATTCTTTGGTTAAGCCATAGCTTAGATAAAAATATATTACAATCGTTACGAATCTTATCTCTTTTCTCACTACATTAGACCGTGAAACAGCTAAGGTTAATATTTTTATTTGTATTCCTAACAAATGAGGATAAATTTCATTGTGCTGATCAAGACGAGGTTAAATCAAATCAAGTTATTGTTCCCATTACGTACGACATTCGAAGATGTTGATGGTACAGAAAGGTTCATATTTATGGAGGTTACATGTATCTTTGATGTACTTGTCTACTCGATGGCCCATATCAGCATTGATAAAGATTTAGGTAGGTAGGTACCTATATTTTGACTGCACTTATCCAATAATATCCTTGCCTGAGTAAGAAACGAGATAAGAAATCGGCCGGGTTAACAGAGTTATCGTACCGCAAATATATTGCTATGATCTTGAAAACTGGCATTACAGCTTTGGCTAAGAATTCGGGCGAATTACCGTTCGATGTCGAATGAATTTTGCGCCGCTCATTGTTCAGACCGAGTCAACTTGTGGGTCAAGACTTTTGGCCGCTCACCGTCGAAGGCCCGTTTTTTGCGATAATCCGCTTTAACGCGAGGATAGTCTGTGGTAACACTGGTAACTGTATGTCTTCAACCAACGTTCGGATTTCGAAAAGAAAATGGAGCCTATCCTCCATCTCAAATTAAATTTCAAGTAAACGTATTCACTGTGCAGTAAATAAAGCTAAAGCAATCGAGAGAAACAAGTCAAAAACAAAATTGATTTTTTCAGAATATTATTATCTTTTGTTTTTAAAAAACGTGTTTACACGCAATTTCATGGACATCCGCTTTAGTTCGTTGTTGATGCAACGTCTCAATGACATTGGCTCGTGTTTTGGGGAATACGGCATTGGTCGTGACGTAAATAACGCGCATCACATGGCGAACCTCAATGTACGAGTTTGAAAATAGAACAGAGATTCGGGTGAGCGACTCCGGGTAGGGAGATAACGTATCGCCATCGCAGTACGTAATGACACGTCATTATTGTATCTCGGAATGTCAGTGATTCGTGTTTGTTCTTGTTACACGAGTGACAAATTAATTTCGTTACTTTCTGTAAAAATAATAATCTAAATATGACATTGATTAGAGATATATTAAGTATATGTCGTAGCATGATCGTAAAATTGAACACTTCATGATGGGACCGATCATTTCATAAAATGGTGGTATTTCATGATATGGCCAACTAAAACTGACCATATCGTTTAAACGTCAACATTCGATGATATGTCAATCCACGTTTGGCCATATTATTATAATAAAAATACGTTTACAAGTTACCTGAATATGTTAATTTTTGTAATCTTGGTTGATAGATAGTTATTATTTTTAAACGCAAATAGGTATTTTTTTTAAAACAAAGCAAAACTAGCGCCTCTACCGGTAAGTAATGAAACGATTTTACGATATGATCACTAGTGTTTGACCATTTCGTAAAGTAGTCGTGCGTTTAGCTGTTATATCGTCAAACGCTGAGTATCCATTGATCTGGCCAGACCACATCATGGTGTAGCCAGCAGGTTCTGTTCTATATCATGAATCACCACCATTTTATGAAATGATCGGTCACATCATGAAATGATCAATTTTACGATCTGACTACGACATATATACCTACGTAGACACGTAGGTATATATGTCGTGGTCAGATCGTAAAATTTACTACTAAGTTTTGAATTTCACTGGGAAAATACAGACGTATTTTCCCAGTGAAATTCAAAACTTTACTTGTCTGTACAAGTTATTAACAAGTAAGTACCTAAATATATGTTTACCATAAAAGTTTTTACTAGAACATATTTTCTTAACGCAGATTCAATACTTTCGTCCTTAAACAAAGGCCAAATGGAAACCGACGTAGTAACTCCCTAAAGTGAAAGATATAAATCCATTGATGAATGGTTATTAAAAATCGACGCCATTTTTACCAAGGGCTCCACTTAACTGAGGCGAAGTAGCAATTTCCACGGTTCAAATTGCCCACATCCTTCAATTAATTTACTGCAATCGTAGTTCATAATTACTGCAACTTTGTTGTTGGTAATGAATTCCAATTCCGTCCCTTCGGATTGGAACTGTCGATAACGTAATTCCATTAAATTGATAACTCTCTGCGTAATGAAAAATCTCAGAATTTATGACTTCAGTGATAAATAATATACGAAATTGATTTAATATTTTTTAACGTAATATACCTAGCCTTATGTGTAATATCATCAAAGTGCATTTACATTTTCTAATTTTCTTCGATAAATAAAAATCATCACCAATACAATTAAAGAATAGTGGTCTCGAATTAGAAATGAAGACACTTATAATTTTCTCCAACCACGACAACGACAATCCAAGAGACTCAAGCGTATAAAATGCTATAAGATCCCCTACTTCGTGCAACCTGGATGCATGAGTGAATAGGGTTCTTCAAGGCTAGCTGACTATCTCATTCTACTAGACGACTTAACTACGTTTAGAGCCTGGCTGAACCATGCTCCAGATGGTCCTAGATCATAATAAGCAGGGGTAGGAAGCTTATAAACGTCCCACTGCAGTGCACAGGCCTCTCCTCAACTAGGATGTCGTTTGGGTCATTTTCCACCACGCGGGCCCAGTACGGATTGGTGGAGGTGTGTTTTAAGGCCAGTGACAAAAAAAATTGTCAGATGTAATCAAGCCGCCATAGTTAGGCTTCACGACTACTGTCGAGCGATATTAGCAGGCTAATGCTCCTAGATAATAAAGTCCGGCGATTCTATTAGGAGCGATTGCCATCGGACCTCCGTAACCTTTGACATTTATACCATACACATCCAGTGTTATTTGGAATGCAGATTTCCTCACAAGACACTGAGTTTTACCTCTACGCCGAGGAAGTGGTATAAGTGATTAGGGGAGGCCTTTGTTCAGCAGTGGACGTCTTTTGGCTGAAATGACGATGATGATGTGAGGGATCTGAATTCACGACCGACGAGGTAAGACTGCGTCTCTAACTACCACCACTTAGGAGTCCTGAATCAAAAGTAAAATCCATATAAAAGAAACGTTATTCATGATCATGCGAACATCGATTCTTAGTTATATCAGATATTAGACAAAGCTGTTCTTTGTATGTTTTAATACATACGAGTACATACCCTATAGAGCAGCAATACGAACCATCTTTCTCTAAAACTAGTAAGTGATTTTTTACTTACATTTAGTATGAAATGACAGCTCCTGTCAACTCTCGCCCATACAAAAAAGTACAAATACAGATTCAAAAATGGCGGAAAATTTCATCGAGCAAATCATATGACATTTCTACTCTATAGGATATGTGCTCCATGGTTTTAAATTAATTGTGTCAGACGCACTGAGTTGATAACATTCTTCTTCTCGTGTCGAAGGCAGCTAAATATTTTTATGTGACCAATACTCTACCACGTGGACAGCGTTTTCAATGGCGTGTAGTAAGTCTTGGCGTAAGCAGGTGCACGGACACGCCGGACAAGACAGAAGGTGGGCCATTGTTTAGGGGGAAAATCCGCACTCGCATCTGTTTTTGGTTATATCAGTGTAGTCCGTTGGTGTAGCCCCACCTACACAAGTTGTCCTTTCATCGACCGACCTAAGTCCGCAGTTGATAACATTGATTGAATGATACGATTCTATATCAACTGTTTACAAAATTGGTAACGTTGATTTAATATTCTAATCGGCTTTTGTGTTTTATTCCATAAAAGAACCATTCTGGGTGCTATTGTACTGGTATTGCTTAGAATATCGGACATTCAACTTGATTTCAATTTCCATAATGATGTGGTAATATTTTTACCCAATCACTTATATAGTATAGACCTAAGCAATCATGTTATTAATGTCTCCTTATCCATAAAACGAAAACAGTCCATGAAACCTGTGATTAGAGATCGAACGAAGAAGGAATAATTTAATACAGAAATGTGCAATAGTTTTAATGTGTGACGTCAAATTTTCTCAATTGATATTTATGATTAACTATACTATAAAATATCGAAATTCCTCAACCGATACAATGAATACATTGTATCGGTTGAGGAATTTCGATATTTTATACCTAGTAGTTTTATAAGTCGTTGTACTGTACTGCAAAACGCAAATGCAGCTGTTTCTAGGACCCGCGACAAAATATAAAACAATTCGACAATGTAACCGGACGCTTGCGTGCTAACCGCTAGCCACATGTGTCACATTTCGTGCTGTACCGTATTTATTCAGCTGAGGCCCAGATCATGCGAGATATGCATCGGATAAGCTATACGCTCCATCGGAGACGGGTAACCGCGCATGCGCCTAACGGTACCGTAATGCCGTTTACCGAACATATTTTCTCTCATTGTTTCAAAACAATACCTAAAAACGTAATCACAAAATCACCTGCCATAGTTAAAGTCAATACAGTAGCCCCTGTAGGATAAGCTCTAGTATATTTATTGGGCAACCACAAGATGCTCGATGTACCGATCAAAATATTTTTTTAAAAATAAATAAATGTCCTATAGTTAAATAAGCGACAAGGTCGCCCGATTGATAATTGTGTCTTGTTTGTAATAAACTTTATTGTTTTTTTGTGCAATAAAAATAATAAATATATCTATTAAATCTGTCAAATTTTTGTCGCGCCAGCTTAGGGACTTCATGTTTGCGCCTACAATATTACTGTCGAAAGAAGTACAAGATGAAAACAGAAAATATTTGTTTCTGACTTGTTTATTTAAATCACCCCGACATCATTTTATTATTTTTAGCAAATAAACATTTCTATTTCTATTGTCAACACTCAAGACATTGACGATAATAACGCAATCAACAAAAACCGAGCGTAATTCGCGCATCGCAACCACGATCTTGAAACTTAGGCGCGTCGCTGACACAATCAAGTCGAGGCGGAGCCGAGATGCGGACGCATAAGCGGCACGCCGCAACAAGGTTTTCTTTAGAAATGGCGTGCGCTCTTATAGGCACTAGACTTACCAGTGAGCGATGCGCCTTACATTGTGCATGCACTGTGGTGACTAATCTGTAAAGTATAGTAAGCTTTACGCTTAGTGATTATGGAGCTACTGCCTCTTAGTCTCCTGTGCTTCATGCATTTCTAGCGGTATTCAAAAACCAGTTTTGAACTTAGAGATGCCGTAAAAGAGCTAATTGTATTTTTAACGCGCGAAACGTGTTTCATTCCGAACCTTGCACTTTAGTTTATGCGAAAATTTTAATTGCAGTAATTTATCACTTTATTGTTACTAAAACTATTTTCTCGTCAAAAAAACCAAGTCAAGGAGGATTACACATTTACTATTTCAAAACTTACCAGTTATAGACAAACATGTCCTAAATAAATATGCGCCAGACTACACTAATAGGGATGACGACAAACTTTTTTTTTGTTCGTCTATTAGGTATCAAAATATAACAGAAATATTAATTGAAATGTCGCATGACGTGACGTCTAGGTACAATTTTTACTTAGGAGTGACCTCACGAGCCTCCCGAACTTTGACGCGCTTTATCTTTGTAATTTTTTGGTTGGTTGATAAAAGAAAAAATATGTGTCTATTATTTTTTTATAATCTAACTGACGGACTTAATAGAATTTACTGTTCTTTACCCAGTCGTAGAAGTAAGGAATTGACATCTTTGTGTCACGAGGTACCAGACACTGAATTTTGCCAGGAACGTCTCCCAACCCACCCAGACCCAAGACCATTTAGACAACTTCGTTTTCTGAATTGACGCCAAACGGAAAACGAACCAGTGCCCCTTTGCATATACCAGGTAAATCAGCGCTCCACTACGTCATTGAAGATTGTACACATTTAACACAAGAGGAAACGAGTAATGACAGTCAAATGTTTGCTTTGGAACGTGTAACATACTCGTACGTCCATTGAATACGAAGTGTCTCCAAAAGTGAGTCATTTCAAGAGAAGCGAATCACAAACAAAAGAAGGCTAATACGGCTTAACATTGGGAGCGAATCGTAGAGACCGGCCACAATAGTTCGCATAACCTAAAAACCCAAATGATAACAATAAGAAACGATTTTAAAGTTTGTTCACAACTGGATTCTGAGCATGTGAACGCAAATTTTCCACTAGCCGATTGCCTAGTGAAGCCTGTCCAATTATTCTTGGAATTGTGTTAAACAAAACACTGTGGGAAGTATTTAATTAAGTATTAGAGATCAGAAAGTGTGATCGATAAGGTGGATAAATTTATTGGCTAATTAATACACGCGAATTAAAACGTGTTTGCGATCTAGTAAGCTGACGATGAAGTAAAAAATTCTCTCTTTGTTATAGATATTCTTATTAGCCTTGACAACCAATGAGAAATAAATCACTTTTTTAAAAAAAGGAAGTTTATTTGATTCTCAAAATTTCAACGTAAGTACTCGTAATAAGATCCCCAAAAACCAATACAACCCCGGCATTCTCCAACTTGCTCTCCAAAACGACAAATAAGAGTTCGTTACCGTCGTAGTAACCTATTTATTTTGTTTATCAGCCCTATTCCAACATTCATTCCAGTTTTTACATCAAGCATTATACAGAATGAAAAGAAACCAAAGTTGCAGTAATCATCATTATCATTTCAGCCACAGGACGTCTACTGCTGAAAATAGGCCTTCCCCAATGATCGCTTCCAACGATGAATCGCTTCTAACCGGCCAATCTGGTAATTGGCCGGTTGGAAGCGACTTGCATCCAGCGGCTTCCTGCAACCTTTACCAGGTCGTCTGTCCACCTTGTGTGTGCAGTAGTTGCAGTAATACTGCTGTAAAAAATCATTGAAAGCCTAAGAGTATGAATTTGGGAAATATTTTGTTGTAATGACATGATACCGTCATAGTTTGACCTCTCTGACTGGGTTAAAACAATACTATGTATGTATTTTTAACTGATGTAGGTACGTGTCTAAATGTGAAATATTATTTCGCTCAGCGGTTACCGAAGCCGCCTGCCTGAAACCAATGCCAGCTATTTCGGATGCTATGCCATTTCGCTGCAATCGTGCGGTTAGTGTCACGCAACCGATCCTTGCTACCGAGCGGTTCTGTAGAAACTCGCGAATTGTTATTAGCGATAAAAACGTTTAGCGTTGAGATGACGACGGTTATCGCGATGTTGTTAATAATTTCTGTGAGGGCTAAATATGCATTTGTTATGCTGAGTTAGGATTTCATGACGTCAAAAATCATAAATCAGTGTCGTCATGAAAATGTTTGACAACACTTACAAATTTACTGTACTTTCATCCTTATGAGTTTTTATTTATTTATTTGATTCATTGATGTGTCTATCTACCTACTACCCTTCTTTTTTGCTTTTTGTAAAGTCAAAAGATATTTCTGAACAACCGAACATAACCTAAATAAAAAATCAGCCTCCCGTACAAAAGACTAAAAACGTCTCGCTCCGGTAGTTGTGGCAACAACACGTGTTTCAACCTGCGAATAGCCGGCGGGACGTTTAGGGCCACCTGCTCCAGGTAGGTTTATAAATAAACCGATGTAGCAAGCAGGTTGGCCTACAAACCTTGGGGATATTCCCACTGGGGCATATAGAAAGGCAACACCGTTTAAGGTTTTATTTCTTGTAGCTGCAGATACTTTTAAATTTTTTAAGAAGCTGCCGTCCTTGGGATGATGTGTGGGTGTTCAGTGTTGTAAATGGTGATACAAGGTTTTGAGGCGAATGTCTCTTTTTAATCAATGGTTGATACGCATGCGAGAAGAATACTTATGCAACTGGCGGTTTTTTGTCTTTAGAATAACTGAAGATTTATCAGTTACATTTACAATTAGGTACGTTCTCCACGTATAACTAAAATAAAACCATTCTGTAGTAATCGTTTATTAAATGATGGGGACAAATATAAATAAATAAATATTAGTAAAACCTTGTTTTCGTTTTTAAATAGGTGAACCATGTTAACGTTACATATTATTGTGGGAACTCGCCTCTAACATAGTGAGTGATAGATACTGGGGATTTGAGTAAGTCAAAAACATCGTAACAGAATTGTGACAGTAAAAATAAAAGCGTTTACACAATTTCAAAGGTAAGAATATGTCTTTTCTTAATTCAATTGTTTATTGCTAATGTTATCGGCACTAAACATTCTCGCCATAGTTGTTATGGCGAGAATGTTTAGTGCCGATAACATCTTAACACCAAATAGATCCGAGTTCGAATTGCGGTCTGTCTAATTGTTTCCCATTCCATCGGGCGGTTCGTACATTGTCACTAACAATTACAAGACGTGTCTCTGCTAACTAGAAAATTAATTGCACACCAAGACAGCCTTTGGAATGGAAGATAAAAAAAATCTACAACGGTGCTGATGGGAAAAAAGAATAACATTTAATATGGACCTAAATAAACAAAAAATATAAGTTAATGTAATAGTCATAATTATTTTGGTACTTCGATTTTGAAAAGGAAAATGTTCTAACTTCTACTGAAATAAAAATCTTACTGAATATTAAAATATGACAAAAATATTGGGAGCTTATAATATAATCAGTTACATTGATCAAGATTTATTAACTAAAATGAACGCAGTTTTATTTCAGAAGTTCTTTGCTAAATAAGTACCTCCTTTATTATACAGTCGGCCAGTAGACTGATAGATGGGTTCGAAAATATAATAAGTTGCTACAATTACCCATTTTGTCGTTTTGCTTTGCCTTAAATTGTGCTTACCGGTATTTAAAGTAGAAAAACCAGTCGCATGAGAACTCTCAATGTTCCTTGAAACACTAGGCTTTAGACTGAGAACAATATTATAATTATCAGCAAAGGTTCAGTAGTTGATTAAAGGAGAGTGTGCTTTATTTCAAAAATCAAATTAAATTAAGTGGTAATGTATCATCGTCATAATTTAGCTCAATTAAGTTAATTGTTAGAAGTCGCAGGCGTCGAATTTCGCCCCCGGTCCCTGTCTTCAATTTAAAAAAATCGGTAGGAAAATAATTTTCTAGACATATATCGAAAAACTAAATTAATTACTCCCTCCCTAGTGCCAGGTACTCCAGTTTGAAAAATCCACTGTTTAAGGCGCCCGTCGTGGCCTCACCACATCAGTGTCAACCGAGAGCGATTTATAAAGGACTGCATAAAATTGCTCCGTACAGACTTAATCTGATAGTCTGTTATTTGGCCTGCGCTTGCAAGTACCCTGCGTGACCTGCAGTTCTCCATTTTTTTTCCTGTATACTCAAGGGGCCATCGCATTGGTTCTTGGCGCTATGTGGCCTGCCATCGGCTTGCTTATTTGACTCGATCCTTCAGCAGAGCAATGTTAGGGCATAGGCATTTCCCACACTCCACGCTACTTGGGTGAATCCTCAATCCTCTATTAAGCTCGTTGACCCACCTTGCAGCAAAACAGTCAGTAAGTATTATTTATGTTAGACAAGGAAATACTTTAGGCTTTATTGTATACATTTAGATCTTATCGACAAAACGATCGCAATAAATGCTTATAGTGTAAATGTCAGGATAAAGTTTCGATGCAATACATGCACTCACCGATCAAAGTTTCTGTAATATTGCATTTAACTTTGTAACAATAACCCATTATATGTTTATACAAAAGAAGTTCAGTTTATAATAACTGGGTACTTGTTACCTGCAAAATGAGCTCATACCTTTACAATATTTACTCAAGGAAAAATATAATTACGGATTCACATAATGATGTTATTAGTCTTTATGGAAACATTTATGAAATCCTTATCGCATTCGCATTGTACTAAATTTTTACAGTCAATGGCACACCGACTTCAAAATGTCAAATTTTCCCAACCGATTTTCAACTGAAAGTTGAACGAATAGTGTTCAATATCAATTGGGAAGCACACTGCACTGCACATTTATTCCGATAGGTGTCGCTTTGTGATTGGTCCTGCCCGTAGTGATTAAAGGTTATGCCAAGTCGTTAAACTTGCATCAAACTAGCAAGCACAAAACAAAATCAAACATTGACATCTACTTGGACGTTGTTTGACAATATGTTAACAATAGTCGACAAGACAAACGCGCTGGCGCCATCTGTATTATTTGCATGTGCTTCCCCATTGAGAAAAATTTACGTTTTTGTACTAGGAAGATGAACCTGTACCCTAATCGTAACTAAAATCTTATAGAAATTTATGAAATAAACTATCAACTTTGAGGTAAGAGTTAATTTACAAACCGTTTCTTAAGTATTGAAACTGGAATCAACAAAGCTTCATACCGGTTTTGAAGTTGGAGATCGCCAGTAAGCTGGTGAAAGTGTTGCTTAAAAATTTTAACATAAATTATGTACAGAATACAACGACCGGTAGCCACGCATATCATTATGTAGTTACATTAGTACTAGCTTCTGCCCCGGGGTTACACTGTCGGTAATCTGGCTCAAGCTGTAATGATTTATTTTTAAGGTTCCGTAGAAGTAAACGAGGAACCGTATCTATAGTTTCGTCATGACTGTCCGTCGTTTATCTGTGTCACATACATCCATTTTCCTCGCTGTTCTTTAGTGGCACCAAAGCCTAAATTCGGCATGAATATGAAACAAAACTTAATAACGTCATAGAATTCAGGATGTAAAATAGAGGAGTAAAAGGGCAGTTTCATGTTAAAATTAAAATCTTGTATTACAAATCCTAGTTTACAAGTGGAGAATGGAATAATATGAGCTTCAATGTCAATTATTTTAATTAGGTACGTGTCATGTACTCACAACGTGGTTAAACAAGGAAGTATGTACTATAAATAAAACATAATGTATTATGATTAACCGCTCATCAAATATTGAACAAGCTACACATAAATGAATGTGCTTAAAGAACCCTTACCATAGAAAAATAACCGTCATAGACTCCGCCTAACATAAATTTACCACCTTAAATCGCAGAACCCACTGTGGCGGTAAGCGTTCCGGTAGCGGACCTGCGGGAAGCAAATGTATGGTACCGCGGGCGGTTTCAGTGTGACATGGTGCATTAGCATAGCAACACGAATAGTACAAAAAATTCCGCTCCCGGTACCACATCAGTGGGTTCTGCGCTTAAAAGAGTAGTAAGTTCAACCTAAAACTTTACTCACTATTAAGATAGGTTTGACTTTAGTAAAAGACGGCGTAGGTTTTTGTAAAAATGCATACCTTTTATTTTAGTTCTGGCAAAACGATTAAATCTGTATTTGTGTAATTTTCGAAAAATTTTAAATTTTATTTTTACGTTTGTATTAAACAAAAACTACTGTTTCTGCAGTTCTTAAAGCTGCAAAATGGGATAGAATTTTAAATAAGAGTGCGTCTAAAAACATACCTTCATTTTAGGGATTGCATAATCAAGCAATAAACGTATTGTGACGTCTACTATTACCAAAGTCTGTGGCCCTAACAAAGATCATTAGTTAAATATGTTATTAGTACCAAGTGAGTGCTTTCTTGTGAAGTTCACACGCAATACGACTCTTATGGCATCTGTCTGATAGATTTTATTTCATTTCTGAGCTATTAATGTGTTTTGTCTTGGGTCGGAAATTGTTAGTACATATTAGTACATATGCAACAAATTGTCTATCCCATGAAATTATGAATGCTGTTTATTTTAATACCTTTGCTTATTGCAATCATGATTGGTGTAGAAAAATAATTGCCATAATATTAAATTAGATATAATTCTGATCAGAAATAATCAAAACAAAATTACAGTTGGATTACATTTTTGATTGCAAATAAATTATTCTTGTACATTATTGTAATCGACATTCACAGCGATGTTTAATCACGACAAGATTGAGACACGACTAGTGCTCCTAAACTGCAGGCCATTTTCTACGAAATGCAAATCCGAAATCAATTCAATATGAGGCTAATGATGGACTCACTAATTATTCATCGAGATGAACTCGATTGACCCTAGCGGATCGAGCTTAATTCTTACCAAATTTAAGACCCATTTAATGTATTAGCTTCAAATTAGCAACGAATACCTCGTATTTAATCAAGAAATCGTTTTAATACGTATACCAAATTATTATTAATACAATAAATCTGTCTGTCTTATCATCGTATTTTGTACAATTTTGATATTTAGCATACACAATAACGTACATACATGGTGTTTGAACTCGCATAATTGCTACTTTTATTTAAGCTTACTATAGAAGGTAATTTAAATCGCAGAAATTTTAAAAAGTGTGCTTTCGTTGAAAATTCAATCAATTATTTATTTGACCAAGGGGTTAAGGATACTGTATACATTGGCGGCTATTCTTTAGACATGAGATGACACAATAAAGCGTTAACTCCAGAAAATGACTTTTTTTACCGAAAACTGTAGTATCCAAAGTATGTTCGATAACGTTTTTCTGAGATTTTAAATCAAATCACACCCATAGCCGCGGTTAGTAGTCATCTATTCTGTGGCAGCAGAATCTAGCATTAAATAATCTAGTGTCCAATAAAAGATGTATTCCGAAAGTCGGCGTGTCATTGATATTGATTAGAATTTCATATCATATGGTAATGAACTCAATTTGGGATATTTTCCATTTATTAGTATATTAATCACTATTTTCTTCTGCGTTATTATGTATACGTATTTGTATGTTTTTAAGCGGGTCTGTATAAATTTGGTTAACTATTAAATTACTTAAAAAGCAAGTTCAATCTGAAGAGGCGACATAGATATTTGACATGGCGGAGCCGGGCGTCTCGCCGAGATAAAATTAGGTCATACGGTCTCGACGCCTCCTATCGATTTTGCCATCTTACGCAAACCATTCACTTGTAAACACGAGGCCTTTGTAGTGTATCTCTTCATTTCAATTAGGTACTATCTAACTTTATCATAATCATCATTTATTTCGAAGAATCTGGTAACATCATTGAGGTATTAAGGCGAGTAGCGCACTAAATTAACTACACTAAAGTGTTAGTACGAATATCGCACGAAAATTCATTAAAATACTGTTCTTAGAAGCGCGCAATGGAACGTGGCTGTTACGACAATCGCTGCGACTTTAGTTAGCGAAAATTGGGAAAAATAATACTTTTTGCATGGACGCATTAGTACGGTTTAAAAACTCTATAATAGCTATCAAGTTAGACTGTCAATCGACGTATAAATGACTAAAATTGGTCAAGCGGTTAAAAAGTTTTTTCAATAATTTCAATTGATTATTTTCTCCTGAAGTAGAAGTACTAGAAACAAATTATAGGCTTAAAATTTTGTATAGGTTTTGACGATTCTTGACATATTTAAAATAAATACACATGTAGTAGTAGGCTTTTGAAACCAAGCCTTAATCAAGATGAGATCAGATACGTTCGGCATGTTCTGCCATTTTTGGCGTGATATTATTTAGGTGACCTGATTGATAAAGGATATTTAGGAAATATTAGGTTAAATAAGATGACCGATGGATCCTACTTATGGTAACTTATGTACCATATGACATATCGATTATAGGAAGAATAGATCTAATTGGAAAAGGGGCGGAGGTAAGAAAGCAGCAGTGGAATAACCTCGGTAATCTAAACTGCCGCTATTTCGGAGTAGCATTTGCATTACATTGAGGACCTGATTTGCTTAATAGTGTGGTTATTCGGTTTAAACGCAAAGGATCCTAAGTTTGATTCCCGGTTCGGGCCGATTTTGAAAACAAACATTTATAATTTAGCTCCCTGGGTGTGCTAGTAAACTTGCCTGGTACCTTGTAAGCAAGAGGATGTTAATTCCTGACTAACTTACCTTAACAGTTGGTGTGTTGCTTGGCGGTATCTATTTTTTTGTATATGTACTCGTATTATTGAAAGTCTTGAGATTATTACGTCTCGTAATCTGCATAGTATAGTTGCACTAACAAGTTCTTTGTATTTTAATTTATGTAATAGCACACGTTTATGATTGAAAATTGTAATCATACAAGTAGGTGTAGTTAAAATGATAACCCATTTAGTCTGTAAAGAGAGTGTCCTTTAAGATTGCGTGTAAGAGAACATTATTTATGTCGTTAGGAACCTCATCTGAAGACGAGCTCTCGTTTCCCATATAATGATAAATTCTGGGTAACAGTAAACAGATGTGTTGAAGTAAAATTCAGCTTAGTTTTGTTTAAGTCTAGATTGTTGGAAGAGATTATTTACTTGTCTGATCATCCCCGCTAGTATAGATCCCGAATTCCTGACACGTATGAACCTGGGGCTTCGGCTGACTGCCTTCCGGGTTGGACTTGGATTAGATTAAGGGGATGTCTAGCAACATTGTTACTGCTTTTAACAAAAGGACGAATGGACATTCATATGTATAATCTCTTAGATTTTGAAAGTGGTTATCCCCTCTGTTCTGCCAATTTAATTGCGTCAAAAACGTCTTTAAGCATTAAAAACTGCCATTTTGGTATGAACTTAAACGTTAATCAAGCCATTGACTAGCCGTTCTGTCTGACACCGTTAAAATAGCATTTATAGTCCCAGGAGCATTATTATCAAGGCCCTAATTAACTTTAAATTGCGACTTCGTTCGTTGCAAAATTGCCCGCGCGTCGTTGAATGTCGCAACGTGATATTTTGATCGTACTTGCGCACCTCGCCGGTACCTGTGATAAAAGTAACTGTGCCAAATACGTCACAGGTCTGAGTATCAGGAATCGGGTCAGCGTGGATAGCAACTGAGGTCGATGGTTTGTGTGGGAGGAACGCCCTCCCATTACCTAGGTTCAAGCTATTTTAGACATCGGATATGGAAAACTGTTTGTCTTTTCAAATGTTTATGTATTTTTTTAATGTTTACCTACCAACGCTATTAGTGTTAGTCGAGGTGCAGATCGGAAATATTGTTTGTTATTTTTATGCTATCGATTGGAAAACATTTTAAAATCGCTTGTTTCAACAACTAGTACGTTCAACTTTTACCTCTGTTGTGATCTCGAATTGAGAATATTTAGGGTTAGCTAGTTCTAGTATAAATGAAATGTTTCGTAGGTATTTTTATATAAGTCATCATCATCATCATCATCATCATGTCAGCCATAGGACGTCTACTGCTGAACACAGGCTTCCCCCAATGATTTTCATCAGAGGGGATTGCCAATACTCGCCACGCTTGGCCGACGGGTTGGCAAGCGCAGTTTTTTATAAGATTTCGCACGCAGACGCTGCTGCCCGTCTCGTGCTACAGGAATTAGTCGCCTCTTACGACACGCCTCCTGTTAGCGGTGGGGAAGTGTATTCTTTACGGCCGTCCCCTCACGGAAAATATAAATTACATATTTAATTTTCACATAACTATAAATGTTTTAACAAAATTATGCATCAATGTTATTGTTATTTACAAAACACGTAATTTATTAGGTTGAATGAAATTTTAATGCAGATCATTACTGCCACGTCATGATTTATTAAAACGAATATCACTGACCTTTACTGCTTTGCTTTGATTTTATTTTTTTTAATCATTAATACATAGAAGACCATCTGGCCGTTTTTTCACAATCGACGTTAATAAAGTAAGCCCAGTCTAATATACTAGAGTCTGGCTAAACAAGGTAGGTGGGGCTGACCATAGACTAAGTTTTGTTACCATTGACTAGCTACCTCTGAGTTTCTGTTTGTTCAGACTATTTAGTAGCAGAGTAATGGATCAACTAATTCAGCAACTCTAAATGTATGCCTGATTCTCAACTTTACTTGATCAGTGTTCTCAACTTTCGGTCGGACTGTCTTTTACGACGTAACGAGACTTTTAGACAGTTGGACACTGTGTATTGAGCCGGGTCAGGTTCTCTCATGGTGTCTTAGATATGGACGACCATTTTGGGGTTAAATACATAAAATAACAAAATTCGACTGTAAATTGTAAAAAAAAAATTCAGATCGAAGCAAGTTTATAGTTTCAGTCTGTGTCAAAAAAATAGACAACCTTCAGATAGAGGACAGTTGAATATTGATGAATTCCAAAATATAAAAAGACTAAAATTTTAAAGCATTATTATTGCTTATTAACCTATTGGAGTAAGTCTACTGTATCAACCGGCATACTGTAGTTTGTTCGTAAAGTAATATTATTTGTTCGGGCTCGCGATAAGGTCAAGGCACCAGCCGTGAACTTATATCGCGATCGTGTGCAATCACGATTCACTTCCTTCTCAAGTCCTTATGCAGCTTCTGTATTTTTAAGGACCCGCAAAAAAATTATCAAACCTTAAAAAAAGTTTTTATCTTTAATACAACAATATTGTTTTTATTTTTGAATGTAGATTGATGTAACCATGAAATTTTATCGCCGCTCGTCAAATAACAGGGAATTTGTGAGTTACAGCTGTAAAAAAAATTGCCGTGTGCGCGGCGCGATGCTGTGTTTTTTATCACAATAAGCACAAGCATTTGTACTTAAGTCATGGATGTTACTTAATTTTATTTATAGATGTGGTTAGAATTAGATATTGGTGCCGTGAGATTGTTAAAAGAATTTGCAAAAATATTAATTTACAATTCCAACGTCCATCGTAATTCGTGCCCCGCTTAAGAATATATGGACTAGTTAAGAAGAATCGTGTAGCACTTATATTTCACACGAGTACAGCCATTAGCCGCGTCCAGACCGACCGAAAACGGCTCGCGACCCAATGCCTCGGCCGGTGTGAACGTGCCTCGGCCTGCCTCAGGCGCACGTTGCCTCGGGCGAACGTGCCTCGGGGTCGAGCCTCGGATGTCGGTAAACGGAACGCGCTCAAAGGTGCCTCAGTGTGCGCTGTGCGTTCGATGTAGACGGTAGTTTTGGCCCGCGAGCGCTATTTCCACAAGTTGTGTAAAAGTTAGTTGTTATCATGAACACCCATAAGCGGTTGATTAGTTTAATACAGTTATATGTTGGTGTAAAATTATGTACGATTTTATCATGTTTCAAATCCTGAAATAATCTAATTTTCATATTGATTTCAGCGCACATAAAGTTTTCTTATCCACAAGCGTCTTGGTCATTTATTTCATGTCAGTCATTTGATGTTATAAGTTAAAAATTACACATGGTTATTCTTAAAGTATAATTGAGATCGATTCAAAACCTTATAATAAAAAAAATGCACATTTGTATATTAAAGTTTTATTCTTTTTTTTAAATTTTCAATAAAAATGCAAGCCCTCTAGTTATTCTGCTAACCATGCTTGAAATATGCATACCGATCAAATAAATTGTTAATCGAACATGTATTCTTTGCTGACCAATCGTGAATCTTGCTGATCAATGATTTTTAATCTGTGCAATAAAGTCTAAATAAATAAATAAATCAAGTAGTTATTTTGCAGATAGACTGTTTATTTGGCGAACACATATTATTTTAAGCTGACTATTTATGTTTAAATTACTGATCATTATCAAGATTATTTGCGAAACAAGGATTGCCGATTGTTTATTTTTCATGCATACAAAATTTTTGAATGCTGACCAAATAATTAAAATACAGATTTTTGTGGGTAACCAAATTTTATTATGACCATTAATTTCTTCTCCTAGAAAAATAGCTGCAGCAGAAATTACACAACTGTCCATTTTGAATGCTCGGGGACTTCTGATGGATCGGCCTGCCTCGCGAGGCTCGCCTCTGTGTTTCCGGGGTGCATCTCGAGTCGGCCTCGCGAGGCCAAGCTCGCGAGCCACTACATTGAGGCTGCCGCGCGAGCCCATGCGCCCGGTGTGGCTATTGGCGCATAAAATTCATTTTTATATGTTAGCATGTAGCTATAAACAATGTTCGTCATACGATTAGTAATCCCAATCCTAACGTGCAATATACCTGTAGTATGTTTTTGACTCACTGACTGTACCCTCTAAGCGGCAGCAGAGCGATTTAAAACGTCAAAGCATCAGACTTGCAACTAGCTCCCTCAAACGCAAAAGGCCGGGTGAAGACTCTCAGTCTGTACTTGCCAGTCATTTGTGACAGAACTGCTTTGATGAACGTTTCAGCTTTTATCTGGAAATTATTTAAGTTAAATAGAACGCATAAAAAAACAAATAAATATATTAGTATCGTATTGAAGTAGCACTACACTCAGTGGTGGTAGTGATTCGGTGATTATTACCAAAATTAGCTAGGCAAGATTTGATCGGCGGTGGATGGGTGAGTATTTCAGTCATTTTAGTGACGTTTCTCACAAGCGTTTCCGTGCTCATCGTTTGATATTAGACCGCAAATCAAATCAAATGTAGGTAGACGGCTTAAGCCTTTATCAGGCTTTTGCAAGAAGATACAACCATACTTTAAACCTTATTCACTTGTTAAAAGGTGGAAAACAAATGAAAAATTTCAACAGCTAGACATTAAAAAAGGCTATGTCACAACCCTTCGATAGGTAAATAGATATTTAATAAATTCTACTGTGATTTTGTGAAATAAGAAAAATAAATAAATAAATAACATGTTTATTATGCTTTAAATGTGGTACATATACAGATTACAATATAAATGGTGGTTTCTCACATTTCACCAGACACTGGCATGCAAAAACGTTTTAAAAAAAATCGTTAAGATTGAATTAATGATGACAATGTGTGTTGCGAATATATTAATAAATTTTAAGTGTATTGTGTTTCATTACTTTTAACGGCGAAAAGTTTTTGTATTTTTTTTCTAATTACTTGAATTCTTACTCTTTATTTTAATAATACTCTTTGTATTATTAAAATATGGATAGATACCAAATAATACGAACGCTTTAATATTCTGACATGTACTTTAATTACTCTATCTTCAAAAGCGACCGAGACACATGTTGCGTTTTAAACGTTTTAACCCTTTATAGGGCTCTGTTCATATTTTAAATCTGTCAACTTGTCATACAGTTAAACCCTAATGAAAAATATTTATGCCTCTGCGCGAAGATTGTTTAAATGAACCCTTCATTTAAACAATCTTCTCATTTAACCTCCAAGTTAGACCTAATCTTAGAGAAATTTTAATAAAGTAATACCAGCTCCAAAAGTAGGTAGGTCTAGGCTAGGTATTTAGGTGCTACGGAATAATGGGGTAAAGTTATTACTTAATATCGGGCAGGCAGCCGCGATGACCTAATTCAGGGCGGATTAAAACGGAAAATTAAGATAGAGGTATTACAATTGTAGCAGCCTCTGTAATCCGACTAGATTGTTAATATTTTAAACGCTAAGGTTGATATCCTGTTCGGATTAATTTAGAAAACGACTTTTTCTCTTAATATAGGCTCAGGTCTCTGGGTTATACTAGGCCCCCTATTCGGAATTTAGATTTAAATTAAGTGATCCGTCGAAGTCGACGAGTAGCTGAAATGATGATGATGATGAAATTAAGTGATTCTAATGTTAAAATCACTCGTTTTACCGGTTTCATTGTCAAAGATTCTACAGGTCCTCGATTCAGAATACCCTTCGATAAAGAAATGACAACCGGTAAAACAATTGATTGTTATGTTAAAATCACTCGTTTAAATAGTTCTATATTTAATTATTCTACCGGCCCACGATTCTGAATACCTTTTTATAAAGAATTGACAACCGGTAAATCTGGTGATTCTAATGTTAATATAATATATAATAATATTTAAAGGTTTTATAGTTAATGATTCTATAGAAACACGTGGGTTTTCGATCACAATTTGTTTAAAAGTTCTGAATGGGGTTTCTGGATCGGGTTAAATTAATAACCAACTTTTTCTCTAAAGGTTCGGGTCTGGGATATGTTAGGAGAGGTTCCCAGCAAAAAAAGATGTTGTCTGGTACCTCCCAACACAATGGTGTTTTAATTCCTTACTTCGATACTATGACAACTTGTTTGTTCTCTGGCGCATATAATATATTTATTTCCCGAAGTAGTAAAATTATTTTAAATTGCATCAGTACCTACTGAACTGCTTGCACACAAATTGTATTTAATTTAGTAAAAACAATGACCCACTGACACCGTTTCTTCAACAAACATCCTTCATTCAATACACAATTTGTATGTAAAAAATGTTATAAAATTGTATATTAATTTACTATAGCATGCTATTAGTTGGGATCTGCATGGCTGGTTAAGGTTCTTAGAACCGGAACTGGGTCAATTACTAAATGGCATAGTTCGGTTTATTGGTCGGTACTGTACCACATTGCGTTAATGACTGAGACACAATATGGTTCAATTAGTTCATATGACAGATGTGCCATTAAAAAGAACAAGTGACGGTTGAAACGGTTAGGATTTAAATCGAGTTGGCATGCTGGAAAAAAGGATTCGTTTCTTTAAGCTGTATAGTTGTATTGATCAACCATCTTTTAAATATTATTTGCTTCAATTTAACACACATACGTTCATACACATGCAGTGATTTATTGTTTAACTAGATACATTAACTAATATTGGCTAAATACTGGAACTATGGTCGGTAACACGGTATAAAGTGTCTGTTATTTTGTCGATCATCGGGATGATAATATTGTGTATATTCAAATTGACCTCTATTTATGTATATTTTGCTGATGTTTAGGTTCAGTATTCCAAACAGTTAAGTAAAATTTCTCAGCATGAAATGTCTAATTCAATTTTGCAAATACATAAAGAAATTTAGTGCACATTGTCAATCCGTGAAAAAAGATCTCAAAATAAATGTCACATAGCGGCAACCAACCAACGCCTTCAAAGGACTAAACGAACTGACAGCAAAGAAAAAAGTAGCCGAATAACAAGCGAAAACTTTTTCGCCTCCAGGCAGTACGCACCGGCGAGCCAGTATCCCCCGCGGCGCACTTGTCAAAGTGCGTAGACACGACAGTAAGTAGGGCACAGACTGTCGGGAGCTAGGGACCGATCGATTGCGACACGCAATCGAGATATCGAGAGGTTGATGCACTCGATGTTTGCTTTATCAAAACATTTTTATTAATGGCCTGTCCGAAAGGTTCCGGGTGGAGTTTAAAAATTACATGTTTTATCTAAAAATATATAAATCGATATGGTTCAGGTAAACCAATATTAGAATTATTTCTTGTAAAATGATTTTGAAAATGTGCCGTTAGCATTTTTTATGTACAAAACATTGTATAAGTCATCATCATCATGTCAGCCTATTTTGCAGTCCACTGCTAGTCGTAAGCCTCCTACTGCTAGTCCCCCATAAAGAGCATGATCTCCCGCTTTTTTTCACGAAGCCACTGCCAGCCATGTTTCTAAGGTCATCGGTCCATTGAGTGCGGGGAGAGGGGGCGTCCTAACACTACGTTTGCCAAGGCGTGGTCTCCATTCGAGATCCCGTTTACTCCAACTTTCATCGATTTTGTGACAGACGTAGCCGACCCACTGCCACTTTAGTTTGTTACGTTTTAGAACTATTATGTAAATTTTAATATGTTGCTGATGTTATCACTATTATGATACGCTGTAATATCTCGGAATAATCAAAAATATGATATGGGTAAAAGATTGTAGACAATAACAATAATCAAGTTCATTTTAATTGTTTGCACATACAAAATTCTGGTAGCTTTCGTTAACCAGAGTTTATTTCTGTAACATTTTGTTGGCACACGTTAAAATTTGTTCGGTAATGTAATCGCTAAACTGTTTCCAACCGGAATGTTTTCGGTTTGCAGAGGGGAAGTGTGTATTCAATCCGAATCGTCTCGAAGTGGCGCACCGTACGACGTTATCGCGTAAGCAAATTGATAACCCAGTTACACCGCTTTTGAGATTGGGTTTCAGACGCATTTACACAAAACTTTTCAATTTATGTTACGCAAAAATCGTTTGTAAATATGATAATAATAATAAATTGAAAACTGGATGGTACTGGTATCATGAAACAAATTTAACTTGAGTTACTTTTTGAAATCCACTAGCACAATTTTCTTTGATTCTAATTCGGCCTAAATATTTATGTCTCTTTTAACTTACAAACTGTGAAAAAAGAACGATAAAAAAACTTTAATCTATATTTAAGATCCTTGTCTTTCTAAATGGATCTCGTAATGTAAATCCGAGCTTAACGTATGTAAACAAATGTTTGCGGGCAATCGCGTAAGTGGTCAGGCATCCAATGTCGGCTCGGGTTCAAGCTGAGTGTGAGAGCCCTTGCCTGAAGTTGCTCAGTGGTTTAAAATACAGGCGGTGAGACGGGGCAGGGTTGCGAAAATAAGGGCTCTCTCCATTAAAGGTACATTTAAGGTAGCTCGTCAACCTACCACAAAACGTCAAATTTTCTCAGTTGATATTGATCGCTATGTGTCAGACTTAAAGTTGAAAATCGGTTCAATGACGTTTAACTTTGTGTTTAGGTTGATCTGCCTGCCGTTGCCTGTAGGTACTACAAATCAATCTAGCTTATTCCTATTTAAGAATTAATAATTTTACTAAAGGTTTACAAAATAAGTTAACTTTAATAAACACTAAATATGTAAAATATCCTTATTTACCAAAACTAATAGTAATGGATAGATATTTTTAGTATTTTTTTACCAAAATTACTAATAATTAATAATAAGAGGATTTGGAAAACATTAGGGAACTTTGGGATTTGATAACTAGCAACCCTGGCGGAGAATTCAAAAATAATCAAGTATACAGCTGCTCTATTAAAATGGCATAGCAGCTGCATTGGAGTGTTTGAGAAAGTTGATTAAAAGTTACCACAACGACTAAATTCAAAAGTTACGTATGCGCAATCGACATGTGGATAATTGAATTGCATGCATACGGCTGGTATTTCTTATGATCTAGCTAGCTGATAATTGGAACTCGTAATTAAAGTTATTTATAAAAATCCACGTTAAAACACTGAACAACAACCACACATTGTATAACCGATTTAAAGACTGATAGTGTTGAGGTTTACGTGTACACAGTTTAAAAATTTCAGCCCTTCGAACATACGGACGCGATAATTCACCACAACACATAAATTCTTTCTGCCGATGCTTGGGTAAACAACAGTTTTGAAATTCTGGCTCGATCAAAGCAGTGTTAGGCACGCATCGTAGTTTACTAAACATTCTTCAAATGCTGTCGTGCAACTGCAGTATTTTTTAACCATAAAAAGTAACAGTGGTAATAAAACACTTTCGTGACTTGGACTCTGACCAGACGCTCATTAAAAATTTTGTAAGTCGTAGAAGACTTAGATACGAGCTCATGAAGAAAATTATGAAGATAAGAAAATGCTCCTCGGCATTCCCTACCATGCACAGCATTTTGCTGGAGCGCTGCCAAGTTAACCTCCGCGGGTGCATGGCACTCCGGGACAAGAGTTATTGTTTCATTTTAAACAACTGAAGTTTTTAAAATGGAAACGGAATTGAAGAGTGGACGATGAAGTCCAACTTCATTTGTTTTGGACCCAAAAGATCTTTATCGTCATTATAATGATACGCTAAAGCTTACCACGATGCCAAAAGGTTTCATCCTGAAATTGATTATAGCCAAAACATAACGTATCGCCACTACACGAAGTCACATCACTCACTTGACAGCTAAGCATAAGCCTGGCATGTATTCAAAGGAATATTTATTGCTAAAAAAAAAAGTGTAAGATACAAATGAGAGAAAGCTTTTTGTATCTGCTACAAACAAGATAAACCATGTTATGTAAAAACTGAACACACTTTCGCGTTTTTCCAAACATAAAACAACTTTCTTCGCTGACTACGCTAACCAACTAAAGAAAAGTCGTCAACGATTTATTTCCCAACCGCTTCATTAGTCACTTGCCAACCTAGACTTTCAATGCCGCACTTAGCGTTTATTCTTAACCGTTGCGGTAACAGAGATTGCGTACGCGCAGCACAAACAAACTGGCGGTTTTTTCTTCTTAATTTTAGAACGGCCTCCCACGGGCTTAAGTGGGTTAATGCCAAGCCCACGCGACCTGATCCCCACGGTTGACTGACAAGCGTCTCGTTACTGCAATGGGACCCTATTGTCATCTTTTTTGCTCCTACAGAAATAAGCCTAGTCAAGACAGAGTGATGCAACCGGAAGGCCTGAATGAGGTCAATGGTAAACGATAGCTGATGGTAGGATATCTCCGATCTTCTCATTCCGTTAATGTTGGCTTATTTTCGAGTGTTATTGAACTGCCAATCTATCATTTTCTTGATTCGCATGTTATTCTTCGATGTTGTTCCTCTTTATGTGATAAATTTTATTGTTATCAATTAATTAATCAGTAGCACGTCGCATGGAAAGTTCATTTACCCTGTAACCTACTCTTACATGGGTACTTTTACTATCGTATCCAAAGGTACTTTTATATTTTATATCGTTTTTGATTATGTATTCGCTTTTAATTTCTTCATTAAAGCAATTTCTACATTCGCTGCTAATATTTCACATTGGATACATATTTATAGTCTCTGGCTACTCCTTACATATTCAATTCACCATGTTTTTCAGAAGGTTACCGTATCATATAGTGACGCTCTATTTGTTTTTTAGAGCAGGTTATTACACTAATGTAACAGAATAATGGATCAGACAGATATTACGTGACAGAAGAATCGAAGATTGCCTAGCCTGGCTCTCGAAGCGAAGATTGTCATCTATTGTGAATGCGTTCAATTGTATTGTCCATTTCAATCGACAGCTTGAATAACCTTTACGTGACAATAGCAGTAGCTTTACGTAATATAACAAAGAAATTCTAATGATGAGTTTAATAAATAAAATGATAGGCTTAATGCTCTATGTTTACAGTGCCGCAATATCCGAATGCCCACTTGCTATGTTTTTACAGTGAACCCAACTGACGTGCTACAAAATGGATTTTGTAATTTTCGCAATTCAACTTAGCAGACGACAACTAGCAAAGACGATAATCCTGGTCAGGTCGTCGTCGGTTGTCGTCAATTCACGGACAATTAATCAAGCGTTTACCGCTGAGAAATCGAGCGCTAATGTTCCAACGACCCGTTACCTCTAGACCGAGGACCCCGCGTGGGTGAAATTTTAATATTACATGCACACAGACATGTAAATTGTAATTACAGACACAAAACACATTGAAAAAAAAAACCGTTAATTGGCCTGCTCCCATTTACAATACCAGTCATTGGCTTTCAATTTATCTGAATGAGCACATTAAATCGCCGAAAGCTCTTGTTGAGCGTAGAGTACATTTTTCATCAACTCGACCTCATGTTTTCTAGCATAGCATAATAATTAGGTCAGCTTTATTAAACTAATGAAAAGACAACACCAGATGCTAGTTTTGTTACTCCAACGTTACGTAATGTTGGTTTGGTTATCTACATAAATTACTCTGAAGTAGTGCACGTTCATTTACTGACCGCTCGAGGTACTTTATCAAGCGTCCTGTCATAACTTGTTCTTAGTTTATTGATTTGCTTATCTTTGTCGGCTTTGTATTTATCAAATTACTTGAGCTATTTCGTAATATCCAAACGCCTATATCCAGATTTCATATAACATTACCTGACTGACGCAGTGTTTCATAATTCTTCTGTTATAAGAATAAATTGACTGTAGTTTTCCTTGTCTGAATTCGGCGTATAATCGCCTCGGACTTGGAGCGTCAATAATTGAAAACCACCGTTCAATAGGCATCATGCTTATTTATTACATACACCTCCGTCGGCTCAGTCACGATCAGCTCTAGCAATTCAAGGTCCTTAACTAAATGGGTAACCAGAAATGTAATTATAGCTCGCCTCGCGTAAAAACTACTGACAGTATTATCTTTTTTAAAGTTTCAGGTCCGATTTTAAAGCAACATACTAAGAAATTATTGCTCAATTGATTCTAAATCGGTCCCTCGAGTCCAATGTTCGGACCGCTGCTATAACTCAGATGATCAAACGATACGATCCACCAATCACAATAGTTTCATTCACATCTCAATTGACCGCACTTGCTGTCTGTCCGTTGAAATCAGAGAACGTTTGTGCCAGCACACAACTACTTTTGAGTTACTACAATCAATATTAGACCTTATGCTTTTAAGATTAAAAAATTGAAACTGCATTCATTATTTTGCAAAGTGATAAATTGTTCACGTGACGAAATATTTGACCGCAATATTAGGACAGAGTCACGACCCGACGCAAAGAGTAATTTCAAATCAGTCTTCAAAACGATTATGAAAATTGTCGACAAAGTTCATCATTTATTCTATTTGAAAGCCGTTTTTAAATCATCACAATTGCTAGGTATCCGCAAGGATTTTTATTTTTATCTCAGTGCTAAACATTTAATCTGTTAAACAGTATTTCAATTACTGTGTTCTTTAAAACACAATATGAAATTTTATTTAATTTATTTAAGACTATTATAATGTATCATCGTCACGACCATTGTATTTTTTCTCCATTTACAGCATATATGATGATGATGATAACTTATTATTATCAAAGTTATCATCCAGCTTGATTAGGACTTGAATTGGATTGAAAAAAATAGTTAAAAGTTAATAACCTCTTTTTCTATCGCTTTATTGGTTACCTCCTCGGGTTTGTCTCCATTGGTCATTGTGGCTTCAGGGAAACAATCGAAAGAGGGGTTTGACGTTGTTGTCTTTCCGGCGATTGTCACTCGCATCTCTACCTACAACAATTGCCGGAATCGTTTCCACGTATTGTATTTCTATTTACATTATTATTACCGGATAACATATTAATTCTCTATCCCTCTCTGTAGGGTTTAGAACTGTAATTTTATGTATTGCTTGATTGGACATGTATATTTTATTATTAATAGAAAGACACTGTTATTAATTTTTCGTATTTTATTCGATCACGTCTTTTACAAACAAATGATTCCCAAAAAGAACTGTCAAACTCACCGCTGTTCCCTGTTACGTCAAACACTTGTCACTTATTGCCATCAGAGGCGCCACAGGCGCGTGCTTTGAATCATTTTTATCAACACAGATCTAATAATATACTCTAAATCGCTAACATTCGGCCATTCTGACAAATGTCTGACCCCAGACAACAAGCACTCATTGAAAATTAGAACACAAGTATAATAAAAATAAAAAAAAATTAAAAGTTTAGTCATGACAATTCACAATGAGTAAAAGAAAAAAAACACATTAGAGGTCGGTAAAATATCGTAGTGGTTCTAAATTTATCTGCTTCATTGAGAAATAGAACGTGTAATGTTCAAATTATAACATTTTTGTAACAGTTAGGTCAAGACAAATCACAATTTTAAAAGAAAATAAGATACATTCAGGTAAATATCTTAATGGTTTTAGATTCATCGGCCATCCTGGCTACGAAGAATGACCTCATTCTAATCATGAGTCTATCTTTTACATCTAAGTTGCAGCTGATACATCACTACCATTTTGCTACAATTCAGAATTCAATTTGGTTTTGCTGGAGCATCTTGATCTGGAGCTACATCTTAGCTTTCAACGGTAAAACTTTAACATCTCAACACTGCCATCATCATCATTATGCAGCATTAGCATGTACACTATAAACATCTTATCATCTTGCAAAGTGGTAATTAATCGGCGGCAGCAAGCTTACTCCAAAACTCGATCGTTTCAAGAAGTTATCAGGAATTGACAGCAAGCTCATTCCAATTGATCATCTTAAAAGAAGTCAGTGATTGGCAGTACACTCACTCCAACATCTGATCATATTGAGAAGTCATCAGTAATTGGCAGCACGCTTACTCCAACATCTGATCATCTGGAGAAGCTATAAGTGATTGGCAGCACGCTCGCTCCAACATCTGATCGTCTGTAGAAGAAATGACTGGTTGGCAGTACACTAACTCCAACGTCTGATCATCTGGAGAAGCTATTAGTGATTGGCAGCACGCTCGCTCCAACATCTGATCGTCTGTAGAAGAACGACTGGTTGGCAGCACACTTACTCCAACGTCTGATCACCTGGAGAAACTATCAGTGATTGGCAGCACGCTCGCTCCAACATCTGAACGTCTGTAGAAGAACGACTGGTTGGCAGCACACTTACTCCAACGTCTGATCATCTGGAGAAACTATCAGTGATTGGCAGCACGCTCGCTCCAACATCTGATCGTCTGTAGAAGAAACGACTGGTTGGCAGCACACTCACTCCAACGTCTGATTAGGAAATAGTCAGCCAACGGCAGCACGCTCACTCCGAAGGTCTGTACCTTAAACAACAAGAATATACCAAGGCAGCATAATCATTTTACAAAATATTTCTTAATTTTTACCCAATAAATTTTTGTAGTAAGTGAAAATGTGTTCAAATAAAAGAAAACAACTGAATTGCATACAAAAAGTTTTATTTAAGTAGTTATAATTGAAAATATTAATACTTATTAACTAATCAACATTCTAGTCATCACACATCTATTTCGGATCCTCATGGTCCTCTGAATCCGAGCTATGTTCAGACTCTATTAAATCGTTTGGGTCGTTATTCATGCTAGAGAAATTAACCCACGGTTTCATTTTATCTGAAGCATAAACATTTTGGTACTTTCGTCGGGAATGCCCTTCAATGCTACTGACTTCATACCTATTGTGCCCTAAAACTTTTGTAACTCGGTAAGGCCCGCTGTAACGTGGAAGAAGCTTGTTACTTTCGCCTGGGTTATTAAGCTGTTTTTGCACAAGGACAAGATCACCTAACCCGTACACTCGAGCCGAACATCTGCTTCTGTTGAACCTTTTTGCCATGTCGTCTTGGTTCTTCTCTATAGTGCATGTAACTTCCTCTCTAATTTTATCAACGTTTGACTGCTTTGGAGACAACTCTTTTTCAGACGTCAGATCATACACATGTGTTTCGGAGATATTTACAGTGTGTTTGCCGAAAACAACTTCAGCAGGAGTCTTCCCGATTCCCTTGTTTAGGGTATTGTTGAGGCTCCACTGAACCGTGTTGAGGTGCGAGTCCCAGTCTTTGTCATTTTCTCCGTGTGTTAACGCCGCCAAAGATGCTAAAATTGTACGGTTATACCGTTCAATTTGGCCATTAGCTCTTGGCATGGCTACGGCATTTTTTATATGTCTGATTTCCAGCTCCTGGGCAAACTCGGCGAACTCACTCGACGTAAAACTGGTTCCTCTGTCTGAGATGAGCAACTTAGGAGCACCAAATATACCAAATACATCCCTCAGTACGGTAATTGATGTTTTACTTTTTGTGTTTCGAACAGCCTTCAACACGATGAATTTTGTGTAAGCGTCAATTATGCCTAATATGTATGTATTGCCTACCTTGCTCTTCACAAACGGTCCCAAGTGGTCAATGTGGACACTGTGAAATGGTACAGGAGTTTTAGGGATCGGAAAAAGGAATCCTTCTTTTCTCCCTGCTGGCTGTTTAGCGTAAGCGCATGGAATGCAGGCACGTACATATTTTTTCACAAACGACGTCATACCCGAGAACCAGTAGGTCTGTTTCATTTTATGAAGAGTCTTTTCAAAAGCCATGTGACCAGATTCATCATGGCACATGTGACATACTCTCCAACGCGCATCCGACGGAACAACCCACTTCAAGGAATCTCCAACTTTTCGATATAATTTACCGTCATTTATTACGTACTCATTTCTCACCTCCTTTGCCTCCGTGCAGGAATTGTTTAAGATACACTTTATATGTAGTAAGTGCGGATCAGTAAATTGAACATCATCCAGTGAGGACACTTTTGAAATCTTAAATGTATTGAATGAAGATGTTTCCTCAGTATGTGGTTGACTTATAGGATTGCGGCTAAGGGCATCTACATGACTCATCTGAGTACCGGGACGGTACTCGATTGTAAAACTATACTCTTGAGCTTGTAGCCACCATCTTGCTATACGCGGTACAAGATCACGCTTAGTCCAGGTAAGTCTGACTGCATTGCAGTCAGTTACTACTTTGAACTCTATCCCTAGAAGATAATTTCTGAATCGGTTTAAGGATGCCACAACCGCTAAGGTCTCCAGCTCAAACGAATGAAAATGACTTTCTTCGGCTGTGGTTTGCCTACTAAAATAAGCCACAGCGCGAAGAGGAGATTTATCATCCAGCCGTTGCATCAGGATTCCGCCAAGGCCAACCTGGCTAGCATCAGTATGAAGTTCTGTTAAATATTTGGGATTGTAAATAGCTAGAACCGGGCGAGAAGTAAGAATATCTTTGATTTTCTGAAAAGCGAATTCCTGTGCATCCTCCCAAGTCCATTTTTCATTTGCTCTAGTGAGAATCGTCAGTGGTCGGGCTATGGAAGCAAACCCTGGGACAAAGCGCCGGAAGAAACTGGCTAGGCCGATGAACTGCCTAACTGCGTGGACATTCTCTGGTGTCTTAAAGGTCGCAACAGCGTTCGTTTTCTTTTGCCCTGGTTGGATGCCTAGACCCGAAATCTCATAGCCCAGATAATCAATGCGTGAGCGGAAAAAATTGCACTTGTCTAAATTAAGCGTAAGACCCGCATCTCTTAGCGCGTTAAGTACCTCACGTAGTCTTAGCATTCCTTCGTCAATACTCACAGATGCTATTACAATATCGTCCATGTATGCTAAGACCTTCGGGATCTTCTTAGCGTTTAGGACTTTATGAATAAGTCGTTGAAACACGGCAGGCGCGTTGCACAGGCCAAAAGGCATTCTGTTATATTCATAATGACCTTCTTGAGTTACGAATGCTGTTAAGTGTTTGGAGTCCTCTGCAATAGGAATCTGGTGATACCCCGAAGCCAGATCAAGCGTGGTAAAATACTTCTGTCCACTCAAGTTGTCAATTTGATCCTCGATCAATGGCATGGGGTATTTGTCTTTACAAGTCTTTTTGTTTAGTGCTCGGTAATCAACACACAATCGAAGATCTCCGTTCTTTTTTGGGACTACAACGATTGGGCTTGCATATTCGCTTTGCGATTCGCGTATAATCCCATTGGCACAGAGGTCTTCGATCATGTTTTGAACCTTTTCGCGCTCTGAGAATGACAATCGATATGGCCTATAGGTTACTGGGGTCTCGTCCTTTAATTTAATATGCATTTCAGTCAATGTTGTCTTTCCTAAATCCGCCGTGGAAAACGCAAAACAGTCTTTATTTTCATTCAAAAGCTGGCATAGTTCGTTTTTAATGCTTCCGTCAAGGTCGTTGTCCGTCTTCACACTTTGCTGATTAATAGGACTGTCTTCATATACATTTTGCTGCAATACATTACAAACATTCAAAATAGTAGTACTACCCTTGGACTCATCCTCATTCTGTGTTTGTTTTCCAAGAATCAATTCCGGTAGTATTACTCCCCTTGCTATAAGTAGACCCTTTGGTAATTTAACAGTAGATGAGTTCAGTCCCAACAAAACAACATTTGAACACTTATTCTCGAATTTATAGATTCCTGGTAAGATCATATACTCAGCTCCGGGTTTCAAGCAGGCCGAAGACGCAATGTGTACACTAGCTTGCAACGGACAGTCATCTGCAATCACTGGGACAATAGTTACGCCTTTAACTTCAACTGAATCCCTAATTACTATACGAGTAGGGGTATCTTGTGATTTAAAAATAACTAGCTCCTCATCAGTTTTATAGATTCGAGTATTTGGTAGTTCAGTAAAATTTTGTCCAATTAGTAAACTGGTCCCATGAGGCAACAAAGAATCTGGGACAACGAAGGCATTAATACGCTCCGTGACACTGTCAACTTGGACCTGTAGTTCAACCTGTGCACTGGGTCTTATGAATCCGTTGGCAAATCCTTTGAGTAGCGGCAAATCACTCGTATCACGTATTTGCATTTTTTCGAGTTCTATTTTATCACTTATAAGCGTACATTCACTACCTAAATCAATAAAGCCATTTATGTCCCGACCATCAACTATCGCCTTTTTGTAATACTTGACACCTGATATTTCTTGAGTTTGTATCTTTAATATAGTTTTAGTTGAGCCTGAATTCAGATGGGTTTTGTCTGTCATATTTCTATCACATTTAGCGGAGGTATGGCCTACTCTCTTGCATTTGCCACATTTTGTAAGATCCCGAGGACAGTTTTGCCAGAAATGCCCCTTTTCATTACAATTAAAACAGGCGACATCGGGGCGTTTATATTTATCTTCCGCTGTAGTACTAACTTGTGTGCGTTTCATCGGTGCTGTCAGAGTACGGTCACGAACGTTTAAGAAAAATTTTGGCACTTCCTCACGTTTTGACGATATTTTTCTAAAATACGTTAAAACATCTTCGGGCTCTTTAAAACAAAGACCTTGCGCGTTCATTCGAATGTTGTTGTCGAAAATGCCATGCGTTAAACAGTCGACTGCTTTAAGCCCCCCTTATTTCGCACCGATTAATGAGTCGTAGCTTGTCATAATAGTACTCCTCTAGTGTCTCATGTCTCTTGCTTTTACGGCTAAGCATTTCTGTGAGGAGATCCCCATAATTATCTTCGCACGGGAAAGCCTTTAGCAGCTTATCCTGCCATTCATTCCATGAGAATTTAACAGTGGTAAGGCCATCGTACCAGCGTTTGGCCAGTCCGGTTAATCGAGGGAGTGAATAGTATATAATTTGTCGGTCTGACCATCCGTATACTGAGGCGGTTTCGTTTATTTTGGACAACCAGTCCTTCATCGATTGGGCTTTAGCTTGTGGGTCGAACTCAGGTATTACATTTTGCCCTGCATATCCTTGGTTAGTGCGATTTTTACCTTCAATTGCCGCAACTAGTTGTAACAATATCGAGTTGTCCTTAGACGTGTCTTTGCCAGATAGACTTCGTTTAGAACTGGAATGAGTTTTGGACTTAACGTTTTCTGTAGAATGAGAGTTAGCAGACACTGAAGAAGAACTTGACCGATTTCGTCTCCGTTTCTTGTAAGTACTCCGCGATTTCCTATGCCTATAATCTTCGCTACTTGTTGATAACGAAGAGGATGAACTTGTGTAATTTGTTTGTTTCTTTTTAGAGTGACGATGGGAAGGCTTAGCAGTCCTACTATTTGATTTGTGCCGTTTTTTGGAGAGATGTCGTTTGGAGTTTGAGGCGACCTGATCATGTTGCGCAATCAACGGTGGCGTACTTGGTTCTGACATTTCTTTATTGCACCGAAAACAAAGAGGAAATGCAGTCATTACTACTATTCTCAATAATAAGAAAAATGAATAACTATAATGTCAATATTTGAAACGTAAAGAGATAAAGTACACAAGTGATCTGTTTTTTTTTCAACATCAATAATAATTAATGTGAGAGCAAAAAAAAACAATTATTTTAATTTAAAAGTATTTTAGGTAACTGGCATCACCTAGTCTTCTTAACTTATCAAACTCGTTTAATTTGTCTTATTCAATTCAAACCCTTTTTTTTTTTAAATAAGTATTGGCTGTATGACCTATACCAAATCCGTAAATATTAAACTAAAAAAAAAACCGGTTTTCCATCACTAATTATGTTAAAAAAAGTATTGGCCAATTGACCTTGTCTCAAGCTGTGATGTTTCAAAACGAGACTAAAACAATAAATATTATCTATGGTAATGAATGATGAACATAATCTATGATTTTCTCTTTGAATGGATTGGATTTATTTATTTCTAGGATGAACAGTACTTAATTCATGCTATTATTGTCTCTTACAGTGTCGAAGTGATAGGTATTATAACGTAAAGATAAAAAAAATGTCTAAAAATGACAACATTCATGTTGCATCGCTTACTTCAATGAAATATTTTATCAGAAATGTTCATACTTTTGTTGTAGGTATCATGTCTTTTTATTTTCACATTTTGCTAAAGTATCTCACTGCTAGTTCTATTCAGTACTGAACTTAAACACAACATCAAAGATCTTTCTAAATAGTGTTCAATAAACTCACCAGACTCTGCTGTGATGTTGGATTCTGGGAATTTTCGGATAATTCTTTTAAATGCTATTGTCAGTGCTCGATTTCGGTGTTGGGCTTCGTGGTTTCCACTTCTGAAATAATAGAAAGACACTGTTATTAATTTTTCGTATTTTATTCGATCACGTCTTTTACAAACAAATGATTCCCAAAAAGAACTGTCAAACTCACCGCTGTTCCCTGTTACGTCAAACACTTGTCACTTATTGCCATCAGAGGCGCCACAGGCGCGTGCTTTGAATCATTTTTATCAACACAGATCTAATAATATACTCTAAATCGCTAACATTATGATCTGAAATGTATTTAGTATCCGAGTTATTTCGTGTGATTTATGCTAATAGGTGAGGTAATGTTCTTCTTTTAACAAATATTTATTGTTTTTTGAAATTATAAGTGTGCAAATGGCCTATTAGTTTTCCGCATTGTTCCAGAAAAACAAAGATCATCCCACACAAAGAAATAAGCTAAAGGTCACGTGACGTTTTGCTAGTGTTTCCGACTGTGATTGCGGTATTATTTTATTCGAGTATGATCGAAGACGGTCCAACAATATATCAGGAAATTGGTTTCTTATTAACGATAAACGAACTTTCTTGACCTATGGCTATGACGTCTGTTTAACAACGGAGGTCGCATCTGACACATACATGTACAGTGAAGGTATCGCCTACTAAAGAGACCAGTCAGAACATTTCTGCTAACGCATACGTTAGCATCTTGTATGCCAATTTTTTTGTCTCCATCCAATGCCAAGTGTATCTCTTCTCCATTTCACGCTATTCTTTACGTTTGTGAGCCTTCAGGCTCTTCAGCATTTCAGCACCATTCGATTATTAAATAGAAACAACTCGACACTTATCTTAAATCATATAGTCATTCATCAGTCAGTCAGGCAGGTGGTGTCCACCTTGCGCGTGGTGATTGCTTATTTTGGATTGATTGGTTGATTGTAGGAAAATTTTATCATTTACTATTTTATGTAACGGATAAAACGGATAATCGTATCGCATGAGTACGTTTACCTGACGGTATAACTGAATTTGTAAAGTCTGTGGCGTAGTATGCGTGATTTTAACGGAAACGGATATCGCTCTTTTCCTAACACGTCTCGATCCGTCGGACATTGAGCGATGGTCATTTACATACACTATTAGGCTTGTTTCACATAATGGATGTAAGGACACGTGTTTGTGATTCCGAGTAGGAAGTAAACAGCACGTACGATTCCATAGTTTGCACTTAGTTTTGTTTGAACTGTGGAGTTACTGTTTGTTCTTAGTCGATATTATTGGATTTTCTTGAAAATAAGAACCACCTTTGTATCAAGAAAATATTCAAACGTCACATACGTTTTCCAGAAAATGTGGTAAAATAATAATAATAATGATCATGAGCAAGCCAATCGTATAATAAACAACCAGTCCGGGCTTAAGTGATTTTAAGATGTAATAACTTCAAAAATTTAAAAGTATACAAACGTTGCTAAAATACTGTCTTCCGGGCTCTTATGCACGTACCAAAATATACTTTGCCACACTACAATAAACGAAAGATGATGACCAAGTCTTCCATATCGAAAATAATAAGACATCAATAGCTAGACGTCGCGTGATCTCGTTGCCAGCTCAACTAGACTGCACAGTCGGGTAACAAGCGTATAAAAAAGGTGTTTTCCAATGCCTCCGTTCCGCACGGCAGCTTAACCGTGCTGGGCACGTAACCACTATTTTAGGCCCAAGATTGTTTGACGGCTTGTCATATTATTTACTAAATGCTAGATTTCAAAGTCTATCAAATTCCATCATTCGGTATCTTCGGTAAACACGCGATGTATTTTAGTTTAGTTAGGGTTAGTTAGTAGGACCCATGACTCACGCAGAAAAAATAAAATTTTAATAATTTAATGGATGGCCAGAAGTAGCAGCTACATTGCAATACGGAACCTTAGAAAAGATTAACGAATAATTGATATCGTAGTTTAAAAACTATAAAACATACTTTTATGTATTGGACTCGACCAAACGAATCAAATAAGCCCAAAAACTAATGTTTTTTTTTTTCATTAATTTATTTTGGCACAAACAGTCATTAAATAAACAGTGTATTTATTAACGCGATTAAAGAGTTCTACACGATAGTGTCAAATTATTGTATTGTCATCCGAATGTCAGATATACATGGAGTGTCTAACCGATACGTCAGTTAGTAGAAGGTTAAAAACAATTTCCAAGATTTGATTACATAATTATTGCAAGTGAAGCTATTAAAAGTAGGACAAAAGGACAGGACTTTTTGAATCAGTATTTTTTTAGACTAAAATCCATGATCGACTCCACACTTCACAATCCTGAACCAATTAGACATAGAACAGAGGGGAAAACTGTTTTTAAGTAGCCCAAATGACGCATCTAATCTTATTATAGATTTACTTTGATAACACGAACCCTCCTCGTTCCTTAGCAAAGTGACTTGATACTTTTGTCAATTGTTTTCTTTAGGGGTGGGCATGTTGACGTAATAGGTTTCTATTACCCTACATTGCAAAAATGTACGCAGGATTTTTATGTCATTAAATGACTGAACCCGTGTACAGTCAGTATTAAAAGTCGATGACTGCTTTCAGATTTATAAAACGATATTATACCTAAATCGCTCAACATGACAAGCGCTAGAATTGGCCTTATATCGTCCAATAAATAAACGATTGAAATGTTTGAAATGTTATGTATATTCCCTTAACCGATTTTCGCTACGGTGACAACTTTGCTTATTTCACGGGCGCAGGCGATGTGCCCTAACGTGGCTGACATAAGAGATGATAGTGTATAAGGTCCTTTGGACACATAAATCTACGCCGTTATTTTAGTCCTAAGGGTGTTGTACCGCAATTCGCGACCAGTTCCAGCGATTTCGTGATCGCTCAAAGGGAACATCTCACGCGTGAACTGCACGCGTGGCTAGGAGCCCTGACTGACCTTTTTGCCCTACTAAGGCCTATTTATGGGATTTGAAGGGTTATGTTTGTTTACCTATATGACCCACAATTTTCACTAAAAACAAGATAAACTTAAAATTCATTACATATAAAGCCTTAAGAACGTTGCGCTTTCGTAGTTATCGATATCCAAGTATGTTAATGAGCATATTTAAAAAAAAATAAGGCTTTTGTGTTAATGAAATAATATTTTTACCACTAAACAAGGCCGCAGGAAAACGCGCCCCAGACAAGCTTTTTAGAGAATTGACATTCAAATTAATTATTTCCGAATGCTTCATTATGAAAACGACAACTTTTAAAACCGTAAAATATCGAAGAGAAACTTTCCACCACTTAATTGGGCTGTATTCATTATTAACCTCCGCTTTGGATCCGTATTTAATGTTTTTTCGTTAATTATTTTTTATTCATATTGTTTTTTGGACTTAAGTATTTCGTTCTAATTGGTTTACTATACCGGTTGGTCAAATTGCTAGGCTCGATATATGAGAATTTTAAGATCTAGATCGTAGCGTGAAATTTGGCGGATAGCCCACATTTTGCTCGGTCGGCGAACCGAGAGAAAGTGCTGAATTGTAGCTGCCGTGAGTGGCTAGCTTTTTCACTTGCTTAGGTTTTATCTAAGCAATTTACATTTAATTTATTTGATCTAGATTAAAATTCAAAATTAGTGTTGAAACTTTCATTATTGTGGACGACTAGGTATTACCGTTATATCACGATTCATTCGTCATAGATCAAATATAATTCTGTACTCTAATTACACAGCTTGTAAAAAACACTTATCATTAATTCATCAGTGCAGCCTTTGATAAATGTATAGAATACCTAAGTAATAGCATTTTGGCGAAACACAAGCTGGCAGATTATGTAAGCGGGCGTTGAAATTTTAAAGGTACACTTTTACTTATTTACAGTCCGTCTGACGGAGTAATCCTTCAGCGTGATGAAATATTAATGAATAAAGTAAATTAACGGGTTGGAAATTAAAAGAACGTTTTTTTTACGTGAAATGCAAAACAGAATTTTTGATGGACCACAAAACCGCGCGCACACTAGAGAATATAGCACGGCTAATTTGATAAAATGCGGTCATTCCTAACTTCAAAGAAGAGTTGTTTGCAAAGTATTAGTTTACAGATCAAAAGACAAATTTTATGTGTCAAAAACATGCCCAAAGTCCTGTAAGTTCTAAGGTGAATCAAGTTAGTGTAATGAGATTAACAGAACTAGAAGCATGTTTGATTTGATTTGTATCATTCCCAAACTTTTTGGCCCTATGAATGTAGGCTCTGTTTTCAATTGATAAAAATTTGCGATTTATTTTTATTTTTCACAATATAAGCAGCTCAAACAAATGAAAAATACAAATAAAATTAACAAAACAGTTTCCATTTTTTTAGGACGTTGTAGGAAGGTATTTGTTTAAACCCGTTGAGGATTATAAGAACGCCGGCGGTCGCATAACAATGTAATTTCTATTGTGTCTCGTTCACACATGCTTGACAGGTTAAGCTCTACATTGTAAAAAAGAAAACAACTTTTTATTTGTTGAAATGGAACCTATTCGATTTGATCTATACTCCACCCTTTATACTATGATATCTAATCTACAAAAATGTTTAAATAGGTTTCTGCTATCTTACTAGGTTATGTACGATTACTTAACTAAACTAGTACAAAGTATTACACAATGTTATCTTTGTAATAAAACTAATATTACTTTGTCTGTTTCAGGTAAAGGAGATAAAAGTGGTAGCTCGCGAAAACGTGATAAAGTGAATGGTTAAGTATATCCTAAGCCGGGATCTCTGGTGTTCTTTGTGATGCAAAGCCTACACAAGGTAGTCGTACCTTGCAAAGGTTTATTGTTAATTAACTCAACTGTTGAGAAAACCTTTTATTAACATTATTTAATTACTTCTGGTTTATGATTTTGTAATTAGTATAAAGAGTAATATCATGCAACAAACAAAGTCAGTTTACCAGCCAGCCAGCCAGTCGAGAGAAGTAAAAAAAATAAAGAAACTATATTACTGCGTTTTAATATAATTTTGCAATTTCATCGAGATATTTAAATAGGAAACAACTAAACAAACGGTGATATCTGAGATATCCTAGAATTTGATTTGACTAGTCCTAAAAGTCTTGTTTTTGGTAGGTCGTAAAGATAGCTAAGTCATTGTTTCCAGCGATTCTATCTAGACTTGTTTTGAGTTCGAAGCCTTTGACCTAGATCGTTGTTTATGGCAGTATTCTAAGAGAAAAATATTCCAAATAATATGAGTTGAATACAAACGTTTTCACCTAAAGGTCGACTGTGGTACGATATTAAATAATAGTTTATTTTATAAAGCATTGGCAATTGGTTGCCTGGCACGTAGTACACACAACCTACGTTGTTAGGGCTAATCCGCTCCCTATGATAGATAAACCAAAATGTTATCATCATCATCATCATTTCAGCCATAGGACGTCCACTGCTGAACATAGGCCTCCTCCAGTGACTTCCAGATTGGAACATTGTTTCATAAAAATATTAGCCTTTTAATTAAAGTCGAAACATTTTTTTGTGCGGCTTTTTACAAAATTTTATAAATTACGGTAAAGTATGCTCAAAATATTAATCTGTCTAAAATATTTTAGGATAAGCTGAAAACTTCAGAATGACTACAATAAACATTGGACGTCTTTCTTTCATTATGCATCATGGTCACAGTGAGTTGTATTATATCAATTTATTTTAACAAGTAAAAAACAGATGAGAATTGCTAACTCTCCAGATTCAGTAGTATAAAAATATTTCACTACATATGAAGTGATTTACAACAAATTTAATACTTCAGAAGTCGATGACACGTTTCCTCTTCTCCAATTATAAAAGGAGTAAATTAACTTGGATTTAAGGTAACGTAAATATAAACGGCCTTATTTTCGGATAAGCGTAACCGACATTGCATTTGCGCAAGAGGTGCGTGACATTTTGAAGAACAGAAATAGGCCTTTGACCAGCTTATCGCGGCTATTTAGCGCACTGTTTCATTAAGAAATTAATAAGGAATATGCACGAAATTAATATATTGTTTTTACTACATTTATAAGAAATTACATAAAATTATAGTGCTAATAGTGGGAAAAAAAAGATTTTGGGTAAAAAACAAACGTAATACAGTAATTAGAAATTGAGGTATACTTATCTCTTTCTAAAACAACTTTTACTATGAAAAATGTATGGCGGGTGTGTGATGTGACGTCACGGTACATATCGGATCTCCTTGTCTAGCACGCGACTTTAATGGGTTGTCAGGTATTTATCAATATTTTTCGAAAATTATTTTAGTTTTATTCATTATAACTAAGTACTATTTATTTTAAGACAAAATAAAAAATTATACATATTTCCCATTGAAGAAATATTTCTACTGTCTTAATAATATATCAAGAGACGGATAGTTGTTTCTCGAATGTCTAGTTTTATGGTTATCATAGTATAAGGGTAGAGTTATACTTTACCTGGATATTTGATTAATTATGTAATCTGCTTAGTTCTAGCATCGATCTTTGGACCTACTTAAAAAAATAAGAAATACTCTGACTTGGTTTTTGAATCTCCACATTCCAGTAAACCTTTTCAACTCTTTCGCATACTGAAATAGTTATTTGTGAAATGCTTGCGATATTGATCCGATATCTTTTATCAGATACGTGCGGCTAAAGTGGAATTCACAAAGATAATGTTACTCAAAGAAATGACCATGTCCTGCAATGGAAAATGATAGGCTGTTTTGATTGGAAGATAGACTTAACATTTTTAAAACAATAAGTGTTTACCTCAGAAGCATACCGGCGTAAGTTGTATAAAGTAATTATGCAACATACGCCCTAATTCTTCCGAGCTGAAGAAGTTATTATGTTCTTTCATTTATTTTATGACGATTATAGAATGGAACCCTCATGAAAACAAAACAACTGATGAGGATAACGTAGGCAACGATTAAGCAAGTTATTTAATCAGGCGTACGACGACTGCATTTATTGAGAACCGACGCATTCTTTTGCATCGCTAACGAGCATACGTGCAGTATTTATAGGCGCATCCACGCGCTGGTACTGGCATTTAGCAGACCTTTGGATCCCTTCAAATGTCGAGTCACATAAATCTTGTTTTCATACTAACATGATACTTTATGTCTGGAATGTACACCACTAGTTTCCTATCCCTACTATTATAAATGCGAAAGAAACTCTATCTGCTGTCTCTCTGTCTGTTATGCTTTCACACTTAAACTACTGAACCGATTTTGATCAATTTTGGTACAGAGATAGACTATAGAGCTTGGGAAAGGATATAGGCTACTTTTTGTAGTGTAAGCTGAACTAAATTGATGAATTTTTGGGTGGATAGGGCACAAGGGTTCTGGAAATGAGGCCATGTACCGGCAAGCGCAGCGTAGGACCTCCATCCACAAGGTGAACAGACGACCTGGTAAAGGTTGCAGGAAGCCGCTGGATGCAGGCCGCTCTCTACCAGCCAATCTGGAAGTCACTGGGGGAGGCCTATGTTCAACAGTGGACGTCTTGTGGCTGAAATGATGATGAATGTGAGTAACAGACGAACGAGATGACGTTTTCGGTTGACGGCTGCGGCCAACGACGGTAATATGCCATTATTCCACTCATATCACGGGGCTTATCATCTCTTATGGCAGCATTACTAAATCTTTGCGTTCTTCTATATGTATAGAGTTTTACGTAAAACTGACACTGTTTCGTGCTGTCTGTCTGTATTCATGGTGCTGTTCGAAGAATAAGATGGTGTGAATAGAAGGCAACAAATTTCCACCTGAAGACGTATTATCTTTTGTCTGTCTGTATTACAAAACGAATTGAATAAAACAAAGCAAACGAGCTGTTTAGGCATCGACGATAACAAAACCACAATGCTAGACCGGTTCTGACGGTCACAACTCACAGCTTATATTGTACACGTTGTAAACGTTTGACAGCATTATAACGGTAAGGATTGATGTAATTTCGATGTTAGCTTATAAAACAGACAATACGTATTATATACTTAGATATTCATTTACACAAACAATGATATGTTTATTCCGATTCCAGGCTGGCATATCTCATTTTTATCCAACTTCAAAAAAAGGAGGAGGATTTCAATCCGGTTGTATGTTTTTTTTTTTTTCAGTTTATTAAAGACACATGATGCATCTACGATCTAATAGTTTTAATTTAAGTATTCAATTATTATTCGAGTAGAGACTACGTCTTGGCAAACGTAGTGTAGGACGACCTTAGAAAGATAACTGTTAGTGGATGGATAAAAAAAGCGGGAAATCGTGCTCTTTAGTGCTTACGTTCAGCTGTGAACTGCAATAGACTGGCATGATAATGATTATTCAATTAAGAATTTGCTACTACATTAATCATTTATAGAACACAATCATCAGCTCCTGCAACATTCAAAAGATTATCTTCATTTGCAAACGGATATGTGAGTAGATAAACATGCAATAACACGAATCAGTACAAGAGTTTATTATTCAGCCAATATGATATTGAAACTTGATCCTCGTTTATCGACAATGCTGAAAGATGGCACCACCTACTACTAGGTAGGTATCTTAGATTGATGATACAAAGATACGAAATACGCGCGCAAAATTTAAAGCAACTAAATTGGAGCCACAGACGGCTCCCTATGCCTGACAGCTCCGTAGTGCTTAATGTCAATCCGCTCCGAACGCATAACGATCTAGATGTAGGCATTGCTTTTATCATTTTTTCTCGGTTTTAGGGAAAACTACTATTTCATTTATAGAGGTGTGCGTGTGCCTGTGTCTGAACGTTAGCACACAGAACTGTTTTGTTGCTTTAATATCTATGTGTCATTATTCAAAGGTTGGTAGGTATAAATATTTTTCACAACCAATAATATTTTTGATAATAAACATTCCGTTAGATATTTCAGAAAGTTATACCACACTCGCAAAAGGTAGAAAACTATTAATAGACCAATAATCCTATCACATTAAAATTTATCGAATATTACTTGGAAATTTGCATAGATTGCGAGGTAGATAGTTTTAAAGTGCCATAAAAGCAGACACTAGGAATATTTACATTGCACGATCTAAAATTTACATAGTAATGAACGTTTAAGAAACGTAATTTCCCTTTCTTTTCGCCAACCACCTAGGCTAGGTCACATGAATAATAATTGTCTGTGTTTTAAGTCGTTAGCGTTTTCATTGTCGTTGGCAAATGTGGAAAGCCTATTGCTATGTTCAAATCGGACGTTGATACAGCAATAACCTGCCTACACATTGTCTATTTTTGTCGAATATTGCTTTTAGATAGGGGCTTTAGCTGTGGCCTTGGGCACAATAGCGTGCGGTGCATCTGTAGTCACGTCTTCACCTGATGCTGCATTTGCATTTTATTATTTGTGAGTTAAGCACGGATACCTACCTATTTGTGTTATCGTCATCGTCTTAAAGTAACGTTACTTTGTGATATTCGTTTGTTTTTAAATGTTGCGCAACTGGTTTGGAGGTTGCTTACGTGTATATATTTATTTAATTTTAACTACTTATATTTTTATGTAACATTCGCTGAGTTTTAATAAAGTCGCTTTAGTCTATAAACATTTATTAAGAAAACAAACTGATTGCTTTACATTAACTAACTCTGGAAATTATAACCTATCGATATTTCAGTTAACTAGCCTAGTTTCTCTATTTGCCTAATTAGTTTGACAAGCGAAGGCAAGATAATTTCGTTTTGTCAATCTGGTTGTGTGCTTGATGGAAAAGTAAACGTCTGTCTCTCAAACCTATCCATAACAAACCCTGCCTTATAGGGATTATTAGATACCGCACTTTTGCTGCACCATAAAATTAACAATAGTAAATGAGCGAAATGGGCTAGTTTCCTGGGTCAAAAAATGATTATTCTATTTAGTCCGTCAGTTTGATTATCAAAAAATATTGGACCCATATTTTGTCTTTTGTCAATCAAACAAAAAATGACGAAGATAAAGCGCATCAAAGTGAGCATGTGACTTCACGTCTTGCTATAAAGTGTCGTAAGGCGTGACGTTACGCGGAACTTTAGCGGGCTACATCTTCATCGTTTTTTGTTTGATTCAGAAATGAAAAAACACGTGTCCAAATATTTTCTGTTAATCCAACTGACGGACTAATTAGATTTTTTTTGGAAACTAGCCCATTGTAGTGTACAATTTAACTAATCTTTTCGACCAACTTTTCTTCCAGATTACCTTAAATGTTAATAATAATATGTTTATACCGATTTATCATTAAAAACAAGGGTTGTCATCCGCTATTGATTTTCTTGTTCTGCAATCGATAATCGTGACTTTTTATTAGTTACTAGTATTTGAAATCTATACACGGTGGCTAGAAAAGTGACGTCCAAAAATTTTTTTTAGGTGCCTCGTTTTGTGAGGTATCTGAATCCGGATCAGTTTTAAAAAAAAAAGTAGAAGCTTTCTTCGATTTTTTTTTCTTGCAGCTAATCTTTATGAACTGTGCATTTATGCATAAAATAAACAGCCTCATAACTCTAATAGAAGTTACTACAAAATTGACCTTCAGATTCAGATACCTCTCAACACGAGGCACGTAAAAAAAAATTTTTGGATGTCACTTTTCTGGCCACCGTGTATAGATTTTAAATAGTTGCCGTACGTTATGACTTGTGACAAAGGTTGAAAAACACTGGACTAACCAAATTTTGAATAAGGAACGGCATATTTATGATAATGTATTCCAATTGACGGCCCAGTTTCGTTACCAAATATTGACACAGTACGGTGCGTTTGTTTTTGACGCATATTATGTACAGAAACAGCTATGTAATCATAATTGTTTGTTATTTTTGAAACCATAATAAAGTCGAGATTTAGTAATACATATAAAAATAAAATACATTAAAAAAAATATATAGTTTATAAATTATTTCATTAGAGGTAAGGTCGTTTGTTTGTTGCGTAATTTGGCACCATTTCGGTGAATTGTATCCCTTTTAAATTGGTGGGTTAAAAAAGCGCTACAGTGTCGTGCACCTGACACGCCACAGACACGTCTCAGTAGGTGGCGCAACTGTGGCAGGTCTGCGGTAGAGATGGTAATATTGGTTGAAAATATTTATTAGTTTTTGTTTAATGGTTGAAAGATATCAGAGTTGTGTGTAATTGAATTTATTGAATACTTTGTGGCGCTTCTATATGCCATTACTGATCTACTTTCGGAAATCCTTATATATTGTATTAAATGTTTCTTTAAGATTTTCTTAAACAAAACTGCTTTTCGGACGTCTCCCTTAATAAATAAAGACAATTATCCACTTTCTATTAAATTAACACTGTAGGATACATTGAAAAAAAAATTTTTTTTTTATTGGACCTAATTTCAGTAAGTATATAAAGTAAGTATATATGTAATTTTTTACTATTTATAATCCCCTAAAACATCCCTAAAGTTAGATAACGACTTTATCGCCCGTTGCCAGGGGCGGGCCTAGTCTCTAACCATCCCTTATGTCACTTATACTTACACAAAAGCTATAGCTTATGAATATACTGTGACTAAAGTCACAACGAATGGTGACGTCGTGCCCCCTGCATAGTTTAACCCCCATAAACAAGTCTGGCTGAAACACTGCAACATTGCAGTCATAATCGATTTGCAACACAACAGCTAAAACCCAGGTTGAGATTTCCCTATAAACTTTCACACACGACCACAAACGATCTTTTCTAGAACAATTCTAGTTACTATGTTGTGGTTGTTGCTACTTGCTAGTAAGATTTCAGAATTTTCTAAAACATACCTGTATTGGGACCGGCAACTTTGTTTCATACCACCCCGACGGCAGTCCATTGAATACATTCTTATTTATGGAACGTTAGTTTATTTTTATTCCATTCAAAATATACTGGCTGCGATCTTGAATGCGCCATTAAAAGTTTATAGATAGAGCCCGTGCTAACACTGTATCGCGATTATTAAATCTTTCGACATCACAGCAATCGATAAACAATAACATTTAATTACAACTTGAATGCATTTATTTACAATTTAAGTCTTCATAATTATAAGTATTTAGGTAAAATATTTAAACACAATAAAAATAAATTGCCAACATCAATTTTGCCGTGCTAATTCCTAAAGAGGTTTCCAAATGACTCGCTTTGTTGTTGAGATGGCCTCTTACGCAGTTTCGAAGTTTTTACCGTTAAATTTACGCAAGTCGTATGACAATACTAAACGTCCATCAAAAGCCCGAAACTCAATGTTACGTTATTGCAAAACCGTTGCTTTCTAAAGGCGCTATAGGGATGTGCTATGTTGCCTTGGATTCGAATTATGTATCTTTATCGATTTTACCTCCCAGCGCTTTGTACCGTACTCTTTTACTCGAGGTACGCTTGACCATGATCTATGATCTGGCAAGTGTAGTACATATAAAATTATTTAAACGAGCAGTGCTGGTTCGTAAGTAGCCATTAAACACGTACAGAGTACTTTAGAGTAGAATTTATTTTTTGTTCCATAAAATTTCGCCTTTATTTGAGCAGTGACGTACACTGACAAGACGTGTCACCTTATTCGTACTTAAAAGTAAAATATCACTAATTTTTAAAGTTTTGGAGATATATAGCTATATTATTGTTCTAAAGGTTATGGGCTCGATGTTTGTAGCCAAGTGACATCACTAGTGGACACGCGTGTGATCGGTGAAAGTGTTATCAGCGACAATGATTCGAATTTCGCTTTTCGGACCGAAACGTGTTTTTTCCGGTAAAGACGGCGCCGCAACATGTCATGGCAAGGTCAGAGAGCATGAATATGGATAGCCAGGGCACAGATACGGATTAAGGGAAGTTAGTTTACCAGCGCTGAACTTTCAAACAGCATGCAATTATCTAGCCAAACCGACACATTTAATATTAAGTATTTTGAATTAATACCTATTTTATCTATCCTACATTGCACAGTTTGTAATTTAAACAATAAATCAGGAATCTTGTTCCTAATCTTACAAACAAATTGTCACTTAAGAATGCCACACGGTCGCTTAAACTCAAAATCCGTATTTAGCAGTCATCGTAGTCCTTTCTATACTTTAACTTTTTAGCGGCCCCATCGCATATTGATGACCCCCTTTCGGTCTCTTAGTTCTTCCCTGTCATCAGAAGGGCTTTCGTTATTTCTCTAACAAGTTTCAATATTCATGGCTTCGTTAATTGCTGATTCCATTAATTTGTATATTATTAATCTCAGTAAACTGTTCGTTTCTAGCCTGTTTTCAGATTTTAATAAATTGTACGTACCAATAGCGTCTTGTATGGCATTAGACAAAGATCTCAAATGCCATGAAAAGTTATAGTTTAGTTACCTATTTGAGGGCATTAATATACATGATATTGATTTAAATGTGTTAGACAAAGTTTAAATTATAGGTAAAATAATATACTTATTGGAAAGCAATATGTTAATGATATTATTGTAATAATCATAAAATCGTCTTTACATACAGACAGTAACATAACCTACCACAAAACGAAAAACTTCCTTAATTGATATTGACCTCTCCGTGTTACACTTAAATTTGAAAATCAATTCAATGACATTTACCGTTTTGGGTAAGTTGACTTGCCGTTGTCTGTACATCATAAACAAAAACAGAACATAAACAAAACACGGTAACAGGATTTCATAGAAAAGTATGTTTTTAATTGGAAAAAAAAAACATTTTCATATTTATGATTTCACCAAAAATAACCTGTATTTAGTCGAATACAATATGTTTTTGTGTGATGATGATATAACTAAGAAGCCTGACCTAAACTAAATAGAAGTGGTCAGAAGAATATAAAATATATTCTTTCTTCGTTTTGTATCGCCTGTTATATTCATTATATCTTTCAGGCTATCCCCTTTTACGATTATGGTAAACTAAGTTCCAGTTTCCTTTGTAATGAGGACTTTTTCATGGCGGTTTAAGGGAGTTGCCCTAGATATGAAACGTGTTTAGTATGCGGAAGGGGAGCATGATTAATGTACCTTTCATGGGTCTCGTTATAATTCGATAATGACAGTATCATACGCAGATTTTTCCTAGATATCACTTCATCCTAAAGCTGGGTTCCACTGATTCTTCACAAGTCTTTTGATGGGGCATTTTTTTTTACAAATTCTTAAACATGTATTAGTGACATTTTCATCAACCCTTACCAGGTCACTGCTGCACCACTATGAGTCCAAACCTCTATATACTTTTCAGTTTGTTTTCAGCAGCCACCATAACCGCGAACGGAGGCAAGCAAACCATTTGCAAGGCCGCTACTGTCCGTTGAAGCAATGTATGAAAAGCATTAGCCGCCCGAGCACGGTGCGGCTACCGTGCGTTAGCAGACCTGCTGAAAACATTTAAAATGAAATCGCCCTTAAAGTGTTTAGACCAATATACATACCTCCATACCCCCATGAGTAGCGTACATAAATGCGTGGGATCACTTATGATCCAAACATATCTATATCTATTCAGGAAAAGCCTTTCTAGTACGACTCAAGTAATGAATACTAGTACTACCTAGGCTTTTAGGAAGTTAGCATTAACTCAGTCAATACACTAATAGAAAACTCGTAACTTAAGTGGGTCAGAAAACCGAAAACATGTTGTCATTAGACAGTTCAACGGTCGGAAGGCCCGTTACGCCTCAGTGTGCCACTGTGGTGACGTGCGAGTGAACTGCAAACAGACTGAGCAAATTATGTTATAGTAGCGAATATGTATGTGTGGTGCATTACCATCTTTGTGTAGGAGACTCGGAAGTTTTTTGGGGTAAGAATTAGTAGGTACAAGTACTTTTGGCAGACAGTTGTATAGGTTTCGTAACGTCTTTATTTTAAATAAATTTGGAGTTTAAACATTCTCTCCTCATCATATGGAAATCCACTGCTGGATATAATCATTGTCAACGTCGTTCTATGGGGAAGCCCATAGAAGTTGACGATGATTATGACGACGGAGTTTTTATTCGATTATTTATTAATATAGTTTCCTTAATAAATAACAACTTAAGTTAATTGATAAATCAATATTGAATGTTTTTGCCGATTCATTCAAATTACAAATTGATTTAAGACCCGTTGAAACTAGTGATAATAGGTAATTTAAAATATGTAAAAAACAATGAATTATTTTACAATCATGTTCCTAGGTCATACTTTAGTTATTGAACGTTACAATCCCAAACCTTTTAGATTTTTGTAAATCGCCTAGATCCCATAATCAACTCGCTATCGAAAAATACAATTATACAAAATTTCCAATATAACTTATTCTAAACACGTTTAGATCAAGATATCAATAGTCTTTTGGCTGGATCAATGCAGCGCATAGCTCTTACGTACGATGCTAAGAGGAATTTTAAAACTGGCATCATTTTAATCACTACGTTATCATCTTGGCGATAGCACGCAACTTAAAGTGATTTTAAACAAGATATCAGCTTGTACTGTGAAGTGTGGTTATTGAAACATTTCTCATCACAACCGTCTTGAACAATGCGTGTGCGCATGGCGACACCTGTGCCGGACGCATACTAATGCGCGCGCGCAGCTGCCGTCATAACAGCACGCTAATTGTTTCGCGATGCGTGAATCTTTTACGTGTGGCTTCCAGTGATGGTGAGGTGGCGAAGGTTGTACTTCGAAATTGTTAGTTGGTCAGGTAACCACGTATCAGCTGACCTGACTAATTATATTATTAGTCACCTTGTATATACCGTGTGTAATACATATGTAAGAAAAATCCAAGGAATACACATCTCTATTTTTATTTGGTAGTCATTACTATATGATTTTCTTGGCTGTGAAGTATCATTAATTCCTTCTGGTATCCTTTGAAAGTTCGATGACGAATAGTAGTAGTAGGTACATAAAAGGCAAGTTCATAGGTTGTTTTCAAAAAATATGTATCAAACAAGTACACAAAATATAATAAAGAAGGAAAACGCAAAATATTCACATGCGAGGTTATAGGTGAACTTGCGGTATAATGAACTGCCCAGCACATTTTCCTGTTGACATGATTATTTTGCATTACGCATACAACAATATAGCCATTGAACGATGAAAAAAACCACAATAATTACGGAAGTTCAATAATACTCGGAACCTAGTTCGAATTAAAATGGCGGTCGCTAAAACAATGTCAAATCCATAAAAATTCCATCGCACGCGCAGCCCATTACTTCCTGTGGACACTTGCAAACATAATTACTGGGCAATGAGACAAATAGTATTATCCTTTTGTTGGTATCCTTGTTTACTTCGTTTTACCATACATTTCAATATAATTACGGTTATTTTTGGATAGTCTATTTGCCTTTTAAATTTTATGTAAAAACAATGTAAACCATTTTTTGTCGTATGTATTGTTTACCGTATTTCTTAGTCTGTCACGCCTTTATAATGGTGTATGTTTTATTATAGAACTATTTTATCTCTATCTAAATATCAGGTATCTTGCACGACCCAGCCCCCTAAGCATGACCACCAAAACACGATATGATATGATATGATATAGCGATATATCGACACAAACTGTAAAAATATGATAGATATAGCCGCAATTTTGAATTTTTATCGAAACATCGATCATAATATGTGACGTCACCGGCACGGCAATTGGCTAGTTTCCTAGGTCAAAAAATTATTCTATTTAGTCCGTCAGTTATATTATCAAAAAATACTGGACCCATATTTTGGCTTTTGTCAATCAAACAAAAAATTACGAAGATAAAGCGCTTCAAAGTGAGCACGTGACGTCACGCCTTGCTAAAAAGTGCCGCAAGGCGTGACGTTACACGGAACTTTAACGAGCTATATAGCTCGCTTCATCATTTTTTGTTTGATTGAGGAAAGAAAAAATACGTGTCCAATATTTTCTGTTAATCCAACTGACGGACTAATTAGATTTTTTTAGGAAACTTAGCCCATTCAACATGGCGACTATATCTATCATATTTTTACAGTTGATGTCGATATATCGCTATATCATATCATATCGTGTTTTGGTGCTCATGCTGGGAGGCAGAGCTGCTTGCTGTGTCGTTCTATGAGGAAGGCCTATTTCTAGCAATTGACTTCTAAAGGCTGATGATGATAATAATCATGATGTATTTTACGCAGCAATGTTTCAAGTAATTATCTTTAAACTGTCAGTGTTTAATTTCTTGTTCTTTACGAGATGAATTCATGCTAAGAAATTAAAGTAACATGCCGGAACTAAATCGTTTCAAATTTCCCCTGCACTGACGGCAATGTTTAATGCATAGCGTGCATTTCTACCCTATTTCTATATTCACGCATCCCTCATGAATTTGTGTTTAAAAAAGGTCGGTTTTACACTTGTAGAAGACAGAATATGGAAATAGAAAACGGAATTAGCCCAATCACTAGCCTTCATCAGTGTAGCTGACTTCTACTGATATAAGTAAACTGCCTTGTAAATATTTTCGTATTACTTACTCAATAAAATGCTTTAACTACTACAGTAAGTAGTTCCTTTTCAGATGATAAAAAATTTATAAAGTTAACAGCAAAAGAAGATAATGTAATGGATATACAAAAAAGTCCAACTGTATTTAATTTGGAAAGTTAAACATTATCATGATGACTTTTTTACGCCAATTAAGCTTAAGCCTCGCTTCGCCTAGGTTCTCTTTCACTGTTAGACCTGCCTTACCGTGTTAAACGAGGCATAACATGTAATAACGTCTTTGTTTTTCACGTTTAAGTACTACTCTCCATTCGGTCGCATGCATGCGTACTTGCAGTGTGGTACATAAATTGGTTTTGCAAAACCATGTTGTACTCAAGTTTATGAGCACGAATATCTTAGGCTGTCAAACTTTTTGAAATTACAGTGAGTTATTGGGGTTTTTGTGGTTTAAAAAGTTATTCACGGACTATCATTTCATGTTTAAATGCTCGTAAAAGATCAATACTATAGTAATTGGGAAAATCATTACTCTAAACTTTTTTTAAATAATCAAATTTAAAAAAAATACACGTTATTATTAATTTTCAACATAATAATTCTTTAACAATTTCAACTGAAATGGAGTTTTATTTCCTTGATCTGTTTTTTCCTGGTCTCCTTCTCGTGTAGCTTTAAATTATTGTTTATTAGAAGTATCATCTGAATCAGAGTAGCTTATGAAACAACGGATATTTTCCAATTATAAAAAAAACGTACAAAATCTCCTCTTAAATCTCCGAGTAATCTTGAAAGCCGTCTCAAGACGTCTCGGTGGCAATTAGGTAAGCTTGTTCGTAAGTACCTTTGTACGCGGCAGGACGCGCAATAATAATAAGGGATAGACATTCATTGAGGACACCTGCCGAGTGCCGACGTGTGGATCTTAACTTAGTGTTCTGTAGGATTTTCAGAGAGGTTATTTACACAGATCTAAGTCGGACGATGAAAGTAACGTGCCGGTACTGCTGGTTGTACAGTAAGTTATCCAGAATTGTCTTGCTATACTGGCTGACGTAGTCTGTGGACAGTGGACACTGCTTTTATGCCTGCCCGAAGCTGGTTTCGCAATCGCAAGTGAGCTCATAATAATCCAGATGACTATAGCCACCTGTCAAACTGACTTACTGTGTCGATTCTGTCGACACGATACTTTAACTTACATCGTAATGTCATTTACTGAGTTAAGTTGCTAGCATTGTAAAATTTTAAAGGAAGAGGTAAGATAAGATAATCATTTATTTTACAGTGGAGTCACGGGTACTCGCTACTAATTAAGCTTAAAAACCATCCTCACAAAGGCGTACACATGTCATCATTTATCAACGGTCCCAGAAGATTTTTTATATGCAACACTAAGGTGGCTTATGTCAGTTTTTCCAAGACGCGAAATACACAAAACGGTTTTTATTCAATCCGGCTGTGTTCGAGCAGTAGCCTTGTACGCAGGAAGCCTTAATTACTGTTAATTAAACCAGTTTGAACACTGTACCTTAAGAGTAAGGTAGATCATACTTACGTTTTAAGACGTCAAAATGAAAACAAAACCTAATTGTAAATGCAGCAGATAGATGGGTGACGAATTGACGATCGAGGCAAGGAAGGAGGCAGGCGTAGATGGCACTCCCGCTGCTAAAGTGTAACGTCCAACAAATGCTAATAAGCTTCATTATAGTACCTACATTAAAATCAGGTATATTCGTATCGTTTAAAGTTTAGTGTCAGTGGGCTGAGGTGTCCCTTCCCACTCTTCGTGATGCTGATGACATGTCGCAAGAGACTCGGAAGAACAGACCTTGATTAATATTTTATTCGTTAGACCATTGTCTTCTGTTGAGAGTTGAACCTAGATTTCTTTGATTAGAAATAAAACATTGGTATGATTTATCAATAAAAATAATGATAAATTAAATTTAAGTTTGCAATTGGCCATTTAATACGTCCTAATTTGTTTAACCTACTAGGTGCTACTTTGTTGGTCAATATGGGATAGCTAATAATACAAAGTATAGAACTAGACTTATTAACATATACAACGTCATTTAGACGGCTATGTCGTAGCAAGCTTAGTCGAGAATGACAAGTGAAAAACTAACAATCGATCCTTAATTATGCTCCTCCCCTTAACAAGACCGAATTAAGTTTTTGTGATTTTTCTCGAGCATTGACGCGTCCTTATTTGTAAAGGTCAACGGACAAAGGGTCTCGAGCGGAGGTTGTCTAGAAAACTATTGTGTGTAAGTTGTTGTATATGCTTTTAGGTATGTAAATTGACTCTACTACCTATCTTGTGTGTTTTTAATTCCTTAATTTGGTAAAGATATTCTCGGCACGCCGCAGCTTACCTCAAGACCAGTGTATTCAAACAGTGTGTGACCATAAGGCTAGTCCAGCAATTAATGGTTAAAACGAGCTATGGATAAAGGCTGTGCTCTGTATTTTTAGGGGGTAGTAAATAAGTAGTAATTAAACTCAGTTTAGGATCTTAATCTCAGAAAAAAGTCACATTACCTTTTCGAGTTTGCATGGTTAAAGCCTCGAATAAATGGTAAAAAATATTCTGTAATATATTTTTTTAATAGTATTAGGTTTAACATACATAATCATAGTAAACACTGTACAAGCTAAAATCTAGAAGAATAATGCAACACTGCAAATAGTCCGGCCAGCCCAAGTATCTAACGTCCGCTTTCTAGTGCGCGTGCGCAGATGATAGCGTTGCGCAAGCGGCAAGCCGGATGTTCCGCGCGGATACCTGGGATTTATAACTATATTAGATTATGAAGAAATTGCAATACTATTACCCGGATTAATATAAAAAACATCCATGTTGGTCTCTCAAAAGGTCAGGATCTTCCGAATACCAACATAAGAAAAATATACCTATATTAGAGCTAGACTATCCTACTGACATCGCTAAGAAGAGGCAATTTATACAATTTAGTTCCGAACTATGATACTCTTCTTATGTATGTGTGTTATTATGTAATATGTCTTCGATCTGACTGTTTGTGACAATGATTGCAGCAGAAAGTAATTAAAACTCTGCTTAAAATGTTATAGATCTTTATCAATTATAACATACAAATTCAGTTCAATTATAAAGTAGGTGATCACTTAAATGTAGTCAACAAAACTATAATTTCACGCTCAATTCGATTTTCGAAATAGCACTGCCAATAAATTCGAACCCATTGCACAAATCAGACAAATTCACGTGGGTTTTAACAAGAACTAGATATTTCTCTTAGAAATCTATACGCCTTGTATCAGTAACACCTGATAAGTAAATCGGACAGTAGATTGATTGTAGGCGTAATACGTATCGTATTATCAACACCTAGATTTTTACAGATAAAATTACTGGTACCTATCTATGCGTGCATTGGAACGCACTTTTTCTTTGCAATCATAATCTTGGTAGTAGATTTTGAGCCTTGTTGATTTCCTCAGAGAGTTCTATTTGAAGATGTCGATGCGGAATATAATTTCACTAAAGCCGAGAAAACCTGGTGAAATAAAATTCTATATTGTTAGAGCAAGGTTCCGACCTCAAATGCGGTATGAAGTGGTACCACGACCGAAGACCCTTACCTTTATATGCGCCTACAGCCACAAACTACTGTACTTTCCACAATCCGTGTCGATTGTTCGACCGACCTAGTGTTGACTTGTTGCAATTTCAGTTTCAAATATTTCTGGGTAACAACAGCTAGTTTGTCTGGCTTTGATGCCGTACAATTTAGCTTTCTCTAACTTGATCAATTGACGGTCAATTATTAATTCTGACTGCAAATAAGTTTCCGTGGTTAGGGAACGTTTTGTTTGCATATAAAGTAGCTAGAACTTTAAAACGACTGTCAAAACTATGCAAAAATAAAAAGGTAGTTAACACCAAAAAACAATTGACATACTTTTTATGAGCAACGTTGCCACCACGAGTTTTTACCAAACGACTTGCTATTTTATCAATTACAATACAATGCGAAAATTACTCAGTCTGTTTAGCCGCTTAACTAATTTTAATAATTTTTGAATCTATCTCAGATTGGACCTTGAAAAACGACGTAGGCTTCTTCTTGTCGCGAAAAATGAACCGATTAAGATGAAATTTAGTACGAAAAAAGGTTGAAACCTAGGGACATGTTATGTTTTTAATACACCTCCTTAGGGGGTGGCAATAGGGCCTACTAGACTAAAATAAGTAATACCTCTAATGATATTATACAGTTTTTGCAACTTGTGTAGGTTCGTCTATGATGTATTCGTATTTCTGTGAAGTGCTTTACTATTAATAAATAATTTAAAAATTTTTTTTGGAAACTACACTACACCACAATAGGTGTAATCGAAGCTCAGGTCGTTAACCCGCAATTAAATTAAATTACTGTTACATCTAGAGTGTTTGCGTAATTTAATTTTTAATAGTCTACTTAAATGTCATGAAAAATTCCTTTGTTCTGCAAAGAATTTCCAAAAGTCTCTTCAAAATCAAATGTAATAAATAAAATTAATATAAAAATATTTATAGAAATATTTATAATATCAGCTCTGCGCAAGTGTAAGACTGGCGCTAAAGAGGGCTAGAACGTGAAAGTTTCGGAAGCACTTAAGAAAATTAATTTTCGCTTACAATATTAACTGGATGCTTAATAAAGCTAGGTTGACACCTGAGAGCACTACGTGTTAGATAAACGTTAACGAGGTACCAAGACGGTCAAGTCTTGAAGTACTAGCTCAATCTCGTCCCCTCGACCCTCGGCGTACAGTCTGCGGCAGGTCAACCTACACAAAAAGTTGAAGGTCATTAAACTGATTTTCAACTTTAAGTGCGACATGTAGACATCAATATCAATTGAGTAAATTTGACGTTTTGTAATAGGTTGACGAGCTGTTGTGTGTACTTCTGTCTCGTATGGAATTTCTAAACCTTAGACCCTCTTTCACCACTCTTCCTTGCTCAGTTGAACTTCGGTAATATTTCAACAGGCGACGCGGATCGATGGTCATAGTCTAGCGGAATTTACATTTTTCCGTTGCGTTCGCATGCATATTCATGGAATCAACATTGCCGAGTGATTTTTATTCGTACAATGTTTAGACCGTTTGTTTTGATGCCGTTTAGGCAATCTAGTTTTTGGCATGGTTGGGTTTCTCTTTGTAATTCGTTTGCCGTTCGAGTTTTAATGTTTTCTTTTTGCTAATCTTCAGTGCCACTTATTAGTTCTCCCTGTCTAGTAAAACTTATTAGCACAAACCATATTATCTTTGATGGATATTTGCTGTCCGTATTATATAAATTAAATTGAATATTATGACATTTATGACATATTGTACCGTTTATTTGGCCTATTTGTATTGTTTTTTAATTATTAAAAGTTTTCTGTTTAAAGTATCTTCTACAATATCTTAATCGGTAGCAATAATAAATATATTCTCTTTCTTGAACTTTCTAATTTCATTATCAAATCCGTCAAAGTCATTATATTATGATATTACAAATATTTCATTTAAGTAATTCGTCTGCGCAAACATTTCAACAATAACAAACCTTTCCTTATCGTAGACGCAGTGCCCTCGATTACGACGATGAGCATATAAAACATTCGATAAGAGTTAAACACTGCGTCACTTGCTATCTTTTTAATCCTAGTTCCTTATACCGATAAACAATTCTTGTACACATCTTTAGTATTGTTGCTAATTCATTCAACATTAATTCTAATTAAATGAGTAACCACGACCGCATACCGACGATTTTAGAATTGGCTTTAATGAAAACGATGTGGAATGTACCAGTGAGTACGTTTCTATGACCGACTCTAGTGTCAATATGATCAAATTTTATAAGTTCAAGGTAGGACAATGACACTTGTTTTGTAAGCAAATTATGTCGTTTAACAGTACAATGTCGTGTAAATTTGCTGTATTGATTTTCTTTTTATTCTTAGCTACTTTGCTAGTATTGATCGCGTTAGTTTAATATGCTATAACCGTCTAGGTCTCAAATGTAGGTCAGTTATTGATGACTTACAAAATAAAGGTCTCTAAGGATATACATTGTTTGTGACCTGAAAGTTGTTAACTGCTTTCCCAAATGTACTCTATGTGCTTTCCTACGCACAATAAAGTTTTTTTCTCTTCTATTATCAGAGAACTACTGATAGTCCAATTCGTGAGAACTTTTCGAAATTATCTTGGCATTCTATTTCCTAGAATTTTAATTTCTGTTTAGAAAATTTGCTGTGCTCAGACTGCCCAGCTCAAATCGTGTTCACAATTTCCACGGCGTGTCGTCTCATATCATCAAAACACGTGCGGTCGAGTCGTCATTTAATTATTCCGAAACCTCTGTAGATAAGTTTCCAAAAACCGATTACGGATGTGCCAATTCAGATAGGTCGAGCTCAAAACGTGATGTCCGACACGAAGTAGGAAATGCACTTGTCTTAATGATTCAGAATATGACTAATCGCATCCTTGGTGATAGGGTTAGTGATTCTTCCGGAAGAGATTAAGCCATTGTTTGCCCATAAATGGTTCGGCATTGATGCTTCTTACCTTGGCGATGTTTTTCTTGTGTCAACTTTAGAAATTGTCTACCACTCCTATCTATACCAATTCAAAGGTAGGGCTTGACTTTGACCTCTTAAAATGAAGTTTGACGTGAAAGCAACATTTAAGTACGTGATATTGAGAGTTTACATCTTAATTTAAATCTTAATGTAAAGGGGCCTTCGCCCATAGCCGTTGTTAGTTTGTAGGTATACAATTGATTTGTGATGTTTTCAATACGTAACTCCGAATACACCAAGATGAGACTTCAGAATTAGTATGGTCGTATTTTAGCGCGTTTCTAACATGCTTTTATCAATTTTTCTTGTCGTTTCTGTAAGGTTATTTTACCTAAAGAATATGTAATCATTCTTCTATCATGTTTTTAGTGAACACTTATCTACACAAGTTCTTTCTTAGTTCTATGTCGATTTCCATAATGTTACTTGAATCTGCCTAGTGATCTGAAAAGTACATTTTGTTCCCACAAAACTTCTCCGAGATTAGTTTTCATGCTTGTTTTTTTCTCAGTAACAGATTATGGACGCCGAGATGAATTCAAATGGGCCGACTTTGACTTTTAAGTAGTGTCTGTGCTTACTTGAGCAAACAAGCTCATAAAATCTCCTTAAAGTGTTGATGTAAACGTCCTTGAGTTTTGTAGAGATTAAAGGAATATAATCCAAAATGTACTCCTCAATTTTCAAGTCATATTTATTACGAGAAACCAATCTAATCATCGATTGTCTGTTAAATTGAAGTTTAAACTGTTCCAGTTTTTAATTGATTTATTGCAAATTATTTAAAAATAAATTGTCACATCGTTGGCAGCGGCTAAATATGCTCCAAACAATTCTTGTCATTGTCTAAAAGTATGAAGTTGCAGTTGCGAGGTACCAGACAATGTTTTCTGCTGGGGGCATTTACAAGTAAACTGTATATATATCTGTTTCCAAATTGACCCGACCGGAAAACGAAACCTTGCACTTAGGGGAAATAACTACTACCAGTAGCTACAGTAACCGGGTCATCATCTGATTGTTAGCCATTTAGTCGTCGACATTGATGACGATGTAAAATAAATTGTTCTTTTTTGCTGCGTGAGAACTCAAACAACCGATCTAAACGTGACAAATTATTACGCCAGTCTTCACGTTCAGGTTGCCTCTGCCCTTTTTCTGCATGATCCAATCCGAAACAGGTTCTGTTCTCTTGTTTCAAAAAACTGTCGACATTGTGACTTCAAAGCTTGTTGTTCGGCTCGCTGCCAGACTTTCGGTATGCGTGGTATTTCCTATCTGTAGCAGTATTCGTAATTAACAAGCTTTTAGTGTTTTGGTTAAACTGCCTCCGTTGTGGTATAAATTAGTGTGTTCAGTAAAAAAATTGTAAGATAGGTACTAGGTGAGATATTTAGTGCTATTTGGGGACGGCCGTAAAGAATACACTTCCACACCGCCAACAGGAGGCGTGTCGTAAGAGGCGACTAATTCCTGTAGCACGAGACGGGCAGAACGTCTATGTGCGAAATTTTATAAAAACTGCGCTCGCCAACCCGCCTGCCAAGCGTGGCGAGTATTGGCAATCCTCCCTAGTGATAGGTCATTAGGGGAGGCCTATGTTCAGCAGTGGACGTCCTTTAGCTGTAATGATGATGATAATCTTATAGCGTTAAACCCGCACTTAAAAATGTCTACAGACCGTTCTCACTGAGTACAACTTCTAAAAATCCAAATTCTGACCTAATTTGAAATTTCTCTCTAAAACTTAGTGTTTTATCGCATGTCTCCTTCCCTTTCTTACCAGAAGCTCTAAAGCAGTTGTTTTTACGGCAACCTCTACACAGAAAAACAAAAACAGAACAAGGTTTAGGTAATCCATATCCACATCCCCATATTGTGTTGGTTTGTAATTACTTTGCTAGTGTATTTAGTTTCATACCGAAACAACTACCTACTCGATGTCTTAGTTACTAAAAATTTCATACGTTCTGAAAAGCCCAGACCAATCATCCAACATTTCGAAGCATCGCGTGACTTATAACTTCTTTTTCTATAAATCGCTAAAGTCTTAACGATTATTGACAGTCACTTCCCATCGATTTATAGGCGGCTTAAGGTTCAACGTCCGTCATCAATTTACCTATTACTATTGGTGGATGCCTATTTAGGACTTTTTCAACTTCCAGCCTAAATTAAGACGAGATACGCTAGCCCAAATTGTTCATCTTCAAAAGGGAGAGGGAGGGGGAGAGTCGATGTACAGACAACGGCAGGTCAACCTTCCCAAAAAGTTGAAGGTTTGTTTTCCAACTTCAAAAAAATGATTTTTAACTTTAAGTCCGACAATTAGAGATCAATATTAAATGAGGGAATTGACGTTTTGTGGTAGGTTGACGTGCTGTTGTCTGTACAAGCTTCCTATGCCTGAAAACGTTATTACGTATTCCCACAAAGGATTCTTCAAAATTACAATTAGAATAAGTGACTAAGTAGAGGCTGTGACGCGTTTTTCTCTTCTTCGCGCTTTGTACCGTAGACAGTTTACGCTTGACCATGACCCCAAATTCGCCAAGTCTAGTTATTACAATAAGAGAACTATATGAAATAATATAAGGTACTAATGATGATATGTCAAAATGTTGAAAAGGGCCAAGACATACGATTGCGCCAACAAAACATCAAATGTGTGTCTGTAAGTGACCGGTGGGTGACCGCGAGTGAGGGCAAGGCCACGGGCGATTCGATAGGGTCACGACTCCGGCAGTTAGTTCGACAGAACGCATTGGCCTTGATGTACTACGCACTGGAAAGTTAGCGTTTCCAATGACACTAGGTTTGTTATGCAGAATCAATAAACTGTCTTGTAATAGAAGTCTGAGAAAGCCCTACAAAATTCCATCTATTAAAAAAATACTTTCGTGTCTTTCATTTTTACACCTGAAGCACCTTATTCATCAAGATTAACGGTTGCTTTAACTATGATTCAGTAAAAGATTTCTCTTTAAAGATTGGTTTTTCACTTTCAACATTTGTCATTGAGATACCGACTACTCATAATTTACGTTACTCATAATTTCACTATATTATTACGGATATAGGGAAAAACAGACAGCTTAAGGAAGCTGTTTTAATTAAAATCTCTATATTTGCTAAGAAATTACCTGAATCAGTGGTCATTAGCTTTAAAATGCCAATAAACGATGCAAATTAGCAAAGCAAACACCTACGAAGGCAAATATTAATAAAGGCTTGAGTGTTATGTTTGAAATTGACGTGTAATTGCTCATTAAAGACCTTAGAAGTAAGAAGTCGAGGTTTTGCGTAAGGAAATGTTTAATTTCACATGTATGGTTCAAAAGACTTGTAAACTGACATTGAGCCTTCGTCCTTATTTTGAAGTGTTTATTTACATCGGAATCAGTGTCTCCAGATTGTTTATTGTTTTGCATTTTTTAAGAAAAAATATATTGGAATATGGAATATATTTGGAAACGTATAGGGTAATACAAGTAATCATATGGGGAAATATTAATTTTCTGTTGGATATTTTATTATTAAGAGGCCGTCCTAGAAATCGTATTATTTCCGTACATTTTGTTCTCTGATTGTAAAGACGTAAGTAAATGGTAATTGAACCAAAATAACACGTGATTTTAAAAGATTAGTTCTTATTCTTGCATGTGGCGCGAATGAATTTTTTAAATCATTTCAAAAATAAAGGGAAATCACCAATAGTTATTAGTCATTTCAGAAATATGACTTTCTTGTTACGTTTGAACATCGGTTTCCAAGAGACTACAAGTTATCTTGACAATTCGATTTTAACATTTAATTGAAAATATGGTCTATTTGCACATGGGTTGAATACTTTTTTTTACTTACTTACAAAATATAGCAGAAAAAAATGCTAAAATAACATAAAATTTTAGAAATGTCCATTAAAATTTTTTTTTGTCGTTATGAACAACTATTATAAGATTTAAACACTACACTATAATCTTCAGGTATAGGTACTTTTAAAATAATATAATTTTAATTTATGCAAAAAACAAAAAAAATATTTATAAACCTGAGTCAAAATTAACTATAAAATCAAAAGCGCAAAACCGATTTGTCAAACCTAGGTAGGACGTCCACTACCTAATAAATTATCAATATTATCTTGTAAAGGATCAACATTGTTGACGCTTTATCCAGCATCATAGAACTGTATTTCAGTTTTGCACTGAAAAATTTGTTGTTGATTATTTATATTTACCTAAACAGAGATAGATGAATTGTGTTAAAACGTTAATTACTATTTTTTAAGTCTTAAATTATTTTGCCCTTTTCAGAGCACCATACCCTTACGTTAACTTCAGAACAAAATCTTTTTCGTTTAAAACTTGGATTCCCAAGTTAACTAGGTCGAGAGGCAAGATAAATGGAAGCAAGTAGGTAAACATTCGGCTTTTTTCATTCCGATACCTAACCGCAAGATAACCGTTTCGATAAAAATTTATTACGACTCGTGACACGATTTGTTACGTATCGCATCGTCTACAATCAATAAGCAGCGATTCGTGAGGCTTTTGGATTACATGGGTTTTGTAAACAGTGAGGTGATGTTAGCTTTGGAAGGGAGAGACTAACTAGACAAGCCTATCGCGCTGATTCTATTAGAATTAGTATATTAAGGCGAGTGTAGTCGCCAAATGTAAACTAAATAGATACATACTCTTTATTGCACACCGTACAAATAAATTACAAATGATTTTTACAGAAAGATGTACAATTTAGGCGGTCTTATCGCTATATTTCTTCCAGACAACCTTCAGGTAGAGGACAACCATTAGAGAATTAGCTTGAGGTTTCAAATATAATCCATGAAGTCACTATTGAATAAATAATTTCGAACAAAACTAAAATAGATCGTGATTGTTTCTTGAGTTAAAAGAAAATAAAAAAAATATTTTTGTTAGTTTTGTTAAATATCAAATCTTAATTTAGTTTTTTGGTACACAATCTTAATTTGTTTTGCTATTTTGAAATTTCTGAAAATTTGCCCATCTGCTCCAAATTATCAACATACAACACGTAGAACCGGTTGTCTAAATTAACGAGCACATACCATACCCCATAGAGCAAATTACTACTTAGTGATTTTTCACTTACATCCAGTAAGAAATGACAAGTCCTGTCAACTCTCGCCCATACTAAAACAATACCTACATAAAACACTACGCAATTTTTTTTGTCAAACAAAATGAATGACATGATATGTGCTCCATGTCTAAATTATGCATATATTTAAAAATTAATTGAATTGAAATGTACAACTCGTCAAGCTAAACAATTAGTCCTCGCGTTAAAGATTTAATGATTCTTTGTTTCTGTGGCAGAAATATTGTTTTATGATTAGCTAAACATTTAACAGCTTACCATAACTTGTCGCAATAAAAAACCCATTAGCTGAGTCGATTAAAGTCCAGGAAATACGTTAATCCAGTCATCTGACCTGGTCATCAGGCAATTGCATCAAACTGGGGCAAAGCAACGGTCCTTCTCATCCTCATTGGACCTCCGAATCATTAACCTGAACACCCACATCCGAATCTGACGACCTCATTTCGGCTCAATCAATTCGTCATAACAATCGTAATCAGGGTTGTCAAACTTTTGATAGCAGCGATACATCATTTTAGAAAACCAAACGTTCTTAAAAAAATAATATTATATTAAATATATTTTTCTGTCTATTCGCTCCCCTAGTGCTGAGCTAAGATTTTTATTCCCTTTCTAAATAAAATCTCCGACCGCTTTGTCTCGTTCTAGTCGAGGTACTCGAGGTACAAATGTACAATTGGCACTAGACATCCGTAACCCTTAGACACCTTAGACATAAGGGTCATTAATAACTATGGAACCTTGGGATACATTAAGATTGATCTCTTATTATTTTTACGGGTCGGTCAGTATCTGCCATTTTTGTGAATCTGTATGGTGATAGACGAATCGAGTAATAATAACATGTACGTGCCACGGCAGGGCACAGGCCTCATCCTAATTAGGCCATAATCCGCCAAGCGAGTTCAGAGCGGATTGGTTAAATCAACGTTTTATTTTATTCGCAAATATTTGGAATATATTCATTTTATTCATAGTTAATAGGTACAGACAACGGCAGGTTAACCTACCCAAAAAGTTAAAGGTCATTCAACCGATTTTAAACTTTAAGTCTGACATGTAGAGATCAATATCAATTGAGAAAATTTGACGTTTTATAGTAGGTTGAGCTGTCTTAACATTTATTGACGTGCTTATAATGGGAACTTTGTATTGTGACTTATCTAATAAATGCGATGTTTAAATTGTTCATCCCTAATTTCACTGTAGCGATTTTGGTTGCGGAACCCTCAACACCCACACGCCCCGAATTGGCGCGAAAAAAAGACAATGGTTGCCCTAACGGGTTGCGCTTTGTTGAAAGAGATACGCAAATGTGTCAGATCTAGTCATGCAATTGTCAAATGTAGGGTTGTCAAATTGTCAAATAAAACGTTGTCATTTTTCAGTTGCGTAATTTTATAAAAGATTGACAGATTTTTTTAAAGCAGAAGCTTGGTTTTGATGGAATACGCTGGAAATTCTTATTTATTAAAATGTCAAAATTTAATTTTATTATTTCATACTTATGAAAACACTCCACGTTTAGAATCACACTGACAGCGTCCACACTGTTTTTACGATTGCTACTGCCGATTGTCAGTAGTGACGGTCAGGATAAGACTAAATACGGCCTAAAGACTACTTTAATAACAAATGACAACTGCTATCTACCTACTACGCCGTCGCGTCGTCAGCGTCACCTAACTTAACAGCAATAGGTGTTAAAAACTGGGGCCTTACCCTGAACTCTAAACATTACCTAAGCAAAAATAAAACAAGGCTGAAGTAATACTGTTTTAGGAAGTCATAAAAATTGGTGTAATTATTGAACAAATTTATTTAATTATTTATAGTTAGGCCCCTCAACGATATCCTTAAATAAGGATGCTACAAACTGCATAACCCCAAAAGTGGTTAGTTCATTGAACTCACTAATAGGGCAATTACATTTTTTTGAAAAAAAAAGAACAACAATTAAAAGACAACGTTTAAAAGAATTTTTGGTTTAGACTGGCTAATGGACCTATATAATATTCTACAAATGACGCAATCACAGGCAATTATAGCAAAAAAGGCTAGCAATAGTCTGTCTAAATATTGTATAATAAATATTATTCCTAATTGATTTGTCTAGACTGGTTTGTCTCTGTAGGTTGCGATAAAATATACTGATAGGTACAGATACAAACATATAAAGTTAATGACCTACAACATGCTGTGATTAATTTAAAGAATATTGCTTTATTATACTAATACTAGCTTTTGCCTGCGACTTCGTCTGCGTGGTCTTTAGGGGTATGAAAAATAGATGTTGGCCGATTCTCAGACCTACTCAATATGCTCACAAAATTTCATGAGAATCGGTCAAGCCGTTTCGGAGGAGTACGGGAACGAAGATTGTGACACGAGAATTTTATATATAAGAAGAATATTGCTTTATTATACTAATACTAGCTTTTGCCCGCGACTTCGTCTGCGTGGTCTTTAGGGGTATGAAAAATAGATGTTGGCCGATTCTCAGACCTACTCAATATGCTCACAAAATTTCATGAGAATCGGTCAAGCCGTTTCCGAGGAGTACGGGAACGAACATTGTGACACGAGAATTTTATATAAAGGATAAGATATGAAGTTATATCAGAATATTAACAAACCAAATAAAACAATGTAGCATTAGAATATCTCTTCATCAGATAGTCGTGATCGTGGTTTGTGCTATGTTTAATGAGAAGAAAAAAGGCAAAGACAATCTCCGTCCTATTCCTTAGTTTTCCTTGCACGAGAATTTGTACTAAAATGTTGATGTTTATAAAAGTATTGAAGTATGTTTATCCGTTATCTAGTCGCCATAGTACAAGATTTGCTTAGTTTAGGGCTAGGCAATTGGTGTGATTGTGGAAAAAAAAAATTGTTTGGTATAAAATGTATGAAAGTGAAAAAAACAAAACTACACACTTTTATACTTGCAATGAGGTACACCGTCTGTGAATTTTTCTTCAAATAGGAAGAAGTGCATCCGGTTTGTACAGAAATCGCTTTTGAAATTCGATGTCTTGATCTAAAATTGTAATACCACAGAGAAAATTATGTGTAACAAGATCCATCCTGATGCCAGCAACGAGATTTCGGCAGGAAACCGAAGCATATTTAATTTATTTAACCGTAATCTTGAGCCTTCCGATGTAAAATGGTCGTAAAAACATGACTTGAGTCCGTAATGATGTATTGGAGGAAATTATATCTCGTCGATGTACTTGCATTGAGTCCCTTCTTTTGATAAGATATTTTTAACATTTATTTAATATTAGTTAAAATACTACACAGTTTGTATTGATTACATATAATTATGGGGTATTATGTAATTATGCCGTGTGGGGACGGCCGTAAAGAATACAATTTCTCACCGCTAATAGGAGGCGTGTCGTAAGAGGCGACTAATTCCTGTAGCACGAGACGGGCAGCAGCGTCTTCTTGCGTAATCATATAAAAAACTGCGCTCGCCAACCCGCCCGCCAGGCGTGGCGAGTATTGTCTATCCCCCCGATGATAAGTCATTGGGGGAGGCCTTTGTTCAGCAGTGGACGTCCTATGGCTGAAATGATGATGATGATGATGACATATGATTATTGATTAGAAATATCATCCCAAGACAAATACCATCAAGAATCCCAAATTATGTAAGCAAAGCCTCTTCTCCTTCCTCCATGCCCTCGGGCTATTAGGGTAAAAAATAAACTATGTTGTCAACTAATTTTGTTATGAAAGGTAAACTAAAAACATTTCTGCAAGAATAACAATAATAATTACGTTTATTTTTTGTTACAGGTAAATGCTGTTTATTGGGAAAGGGAACCTTGGTAATATGGTTAACAAGCTTTACATCAACAGTTCCGTTATTCCATCATTCACAAACAAAGCATAAAATACTTAGTATTGTTACCCTCTACTGAACATAACGTGCGTAAGCAAGTACCTATAGTTGACAAATAATGCAAACATTTAGTATCCTTCGAACGTGCCGCAAAAACCGGCTGCCGTTATTGAAACAAAACTTCCCAGAAGACGAATGCAGTTGTAACGGTAAGTGCGCAGGCGCACCGGCTGATGTAGGGTTGCGTGTGATACACAACTTATAAGTAAAATAAGCCTACAACTTGTCCCACTGTAGAGCACAGGGTTTTAAAATTGTGAATGTGGATAAAAAAGTGGTTTGGCCCACAACAAACTGAAGTGACGCCACGCCATAGGTAACCATATCAAGGTAGCCGCTGATGAGTTATACCCAAGTTGGAGTCCCAATCCCAATGGAGAAGATTAGAACTTAGAAGCATGTATCTTCGGGCATTCCCAGTCCTACTGCCTTGTTTAAAGGGGTACCTGAGCACTACCTTGAGGACCTTATGAACAGGCGACATAACTTACCCGTTTCTGCCGTCCATGTTACTCACAACCCTAGAAGAGCCCACGGCTGGGCTTACGCGAACGGAAGCCTTGTCTGGAGGTACACAACTCACAGGTGGTTCTGCAATACAGTTTCTGTCCCTCCCTAACACTGGTACTCTCCATATTTGGAGGACATTTCCCCTGTCACTCGGGCAAGCGCCTGACAAAAAACAGCCTCCCACACACTAAGCTAATTACGACGACTGTACTTGCTAATCATCGTTTTATAATGAGTTGATTAATGTATTTGCCAGCCCTATGCGCCCGCGCACGCTCGAGATGCGGCATTAGCATTTTTATCACACTTTTAATTCAACGAGTGGAAACGCTGAGGTGTCCGTTGCTTCTTGCTTAGATTACTACTAGAAAGTTTGCACACTGCTGCTAAAACTGTGATAATTGAAATTCTAATTGCAAGTGGCTGAAATAATTTTTTTTTTTTCAAATTAATTTTAAATTCAAATTTATTTATTAGCTCGAAAAGTGGTACATTACATACCTATTAAGATGGTACCAATGACAAAGACTGGACAAAAGAAAAGTTTACGTATACGCAGAGAGTGGATGATTTCATACTGGTTCTATAGACATCGAATATTCATCGGTAGCTTGTGTCTGACACAAGACACAAAAGTGTCCACGTTTGCCCCCTAGCTTAGACCTTTTTTTTACTCGTGGATAAGTTTTAGCCAACTTCCATATCAAGAACTCATCCTGTATAATTTATTCTTAATGTTCAAAACGAAGTATTAAATATCAAAAAGAAAACCGCTTTCGCCTACTCGTTAATTGGGTAATAAATGTTAACAGATTATAAATACTGCATACATTAGGCGTCAATAAAATCAATCATTCCGTCTATTAAAGATCAAGACCGCGATCGATGCTCAGACAACATAATAGGTTTAGTGTTTTGTATTAGTTAATATTACTTTTAGACTTTTATATTTTAATGAAAAACAAACAGACTGTTAACTTACAAATAAAAGATTATAGACAACACATTTTCAATACTTCTTTCTAGCTAGGAGATGCAATGCAAGCAAAGGTAGAATTACAATTCAGCCAATAACTAAAAAACAAGAGAAGTACGTGACTTTATGCACTTACTAAACTTTGTAATTATAGCAACTATTAAACCACTTATAGGTCTTCACAAGTAGCGACAAGCTAAGAATATCAATTCATAAGAAACATATTTTAAAATGGCCACTTCTTACTTCTTAATGTCAATAAGGGCCGATTTTTCAAGTTCGATTTTCTATACATATTTTATATGCTCCTTGATTTAAAACATCCGACCATGGACATAAAAAAAACTCCGAAACGTTATGATAATTCGTTTAATTTGTGAACATTGTTTTAAGAGAGTAGGAATAGTTGTTTTATGTCATTGGCCACACAATATTTGCATGTTTACCAAATCTGTTCCAAGTATCCATTGCAACTTTAGTTCTTCCAGTTTGTATAAGTTCCGCCATGTCCCTCAGCCTGTCCATTTTACTCATACAGAACTGATAGAGTTTTGGAGTGTTCTGACTAGTAACAATAGATTAACGATAGAGTAAGAATAGGGTAACGATAGAGTAACGATAAATATGGTTATTATCATTATCATTACAGCTTTTATGATCAGATACACGAACTGCAAAATGATCTTTAATAATTACCCCGTCATGAGATGTCAGAAGAACATTGTACAGTACAATCTATTTCTTTCAATGTTTTTTTTAAATCTCAGGCATTGTAAAAATATGCTTTAAAACTGCGAAAAAATAGCTCATTAATATCCCATACAACTTTATTACGTTGGAGACTAACATCTCAAAATAAAGTTATTCGTTTGCTTTGATCGGACGCCGGCATTTTTATTAGACGGAAAGTGACATTAGGTCATAAAACGCTGCGCGGGAGTTGCGCAACAAAGCGAACATCCGCGTGGGGTTAATGATCTGGCTAGATGTTGCAATGAAAGATAAATTTTGAGTACATTTAAATGTGATAATCGGAAGATGTTATCGTAGTCCAAAATTTGGCAGAATGGACTAAGACCTTGGCCTGTCATTTTAAGCGAATTAGATACCGGCGTAATTCTTTTTTTTTTATTCTATATTTAACCTTTAATAGTTTTTTATACCGGACGAATCTATCGTGGCAATTGTTTAGGTGAAACTTTGCATTTTGATCCTCCTTCTTCTGAAGGGGTCGTCCACATTACGTCACGGTCATGGGGGAGGGTCAAGACAAACGTGACAGTGCATGTTAAAGAGAGGAAAAACACGTGACATGGGGAAAGGGGCTCCTAAATTTCAATATTTTGCGTGATGTAATATGTAGACATCTACATAGTACATCACGCAAAATATTGTTTAGCTGGGAATCCTAGAACCAGCAATTATTTTAATTGAACCCAAATACAGCAAGTATTTATGACATTGGAGCAATTGCCATCTCCTCTAGTTCATTTATGTACTAGGAAACCAGATCCATTAGAAGTTTTGGGATATGACTACACTTACAGACAAAGATAAAGATATATTTATTTACAAAAACATGTGTGCAAAATATATATATATAAACATGGCACGAGATGAAATATATTCTTGATATTAGTATTAGGTATAAACCGAAATGTCTCACCGATATTGTCTTAACGAATATTTAAAATGTTAGATAGTTAGATTTAAAATGTAAATAATCTCAAATAATAAATAATAATAATGAAAAAAAAATAAAGTCAAAATTTATCATTTGGAAAAGTCAATAATAATTAAACAACATAACATAATCAAAATTTATCATTGAGAAAGTCATTTAAGCTATAGTAACATTTGTCAATTAATCGTTTTTTAAATTTTGTTTTAAAAAGATTATCGTTTAGCGACTTATAAGCCTCAGGAATTTTATTATATATTTTGGGAGCAATGCATATTACACTCTTTTTTCACTGTTATCTAAATATGCAGGTCTCCTTGACATGTGTAACTTGAATTACCTTAAGTCTTAATAGGTAGTTAATTATTAAATTGAAAAAGTTAACCCGAACTTTAATCGTAGTTACCTAAAAAATGTATCTGATTCACACTTAAATAATAACAAATTTATAAACAATATGTAATAATAATGCTATTTAAATTCTATTCCAATCAACTGGTTTCCTATAATATAACCCATTACAAACAATAATATTGCTATAATATGCAATAGGCTATTTGACTGTTTTCTGAAATAGAGTTAATATTGTTGGTAATATTCAAATAAAGTGTCAACAGTTTTATTTTATTTTTTAAACCTTTGAAAATAATAAAAAATAGTATTTCATTTTTTTACGTTTTTAAAAGTCTGCAAAAACGTCGTCGGTCATGATGTACTTGTTCGTGACGTCACGAACCTTTAAATATCCATTGAGGTATAAAGTACTAGAACAGGCATGTTAAAGACCTTTGTCGACGGTCACACTACTCATACTTTGTGCGAGCGTAGCGCAAAATCTCGCTTTAGGATGTCAGTTCTAGTACAAAGTTACTCAATGGTGACGTGCCTGTATTTATTGCCGTCGTTTTTGACAATGTAAATACAGACAAAAATATAACATTTGAAAATGTATTTTTTACAGTAATCATGTATTAATTTTAATAACTATTGCTATGTTTCGGTTCCTTAAGGGGCAAACTATTAAACTAAATTATTAGTTAAGTCAATTTTGGTTCAAGGCAAATAGCCTATTAATATCCTTTTGTCTCTTTCATGAAGGCAAATACATTTATTAATAGCTTCTGAAATATATGTATGTCAATGATTTAAAATGATGACAGGAACTCAGGATGATTAACACACTACACATACACTACACTTAGCTCATATTATATATAGTCATTAATTGTTAAATGTATTATTAGTGTAAGATTTGTTGGTTGCTCTTATTAAATAAATAAATACGGTTGAGTTATTAAAAAAAAATATTCTTTCAATAATGATAATAGACGAAATGACACAGTCTAATGATTTGATTCATCATCATTTCAACCATAGGACGTCGACTGCTGAACATAAGCCTCCCCCAATGATTTCCAGATTAAAACATTATTATTCTTTTTTTATTATTATGCACTGTGACGTAAAGAATCCATAAGAATTCGATTAATTTTAATAAAGCCTGATTGTACATAACTGGCTCTTGTTTGTAATAACTTTAACCCGTTAACATCCAAGCGGTCTTATGAGACCGCATAACAATGGAACTTCTATTGTGTCTCGTTTACGTATGCTTGATCAGTAAATAAAAAGTGTCTATTCTAGATACCTATCTATCTAAAATCTACGTAGGTATGTACCGTATGTATGGATGGTATCTAAGAAGATACCTAATAATAATTCTGTGTTATACACAGTGATCGGAATAGGTAGATTGATTTGATGTACTTTGAAAGTGCTAGCATAATATGGATATGTCTTTTTTATTAAACTTATACTTAAAGAAATTCCGAAATCCGGGAGGCATGTCAATATTAACATCAATGTTTGAGATCATTAACCCCAAATCAATCTACCTATTCCGATCACTGGTTATAAACTGTTATTGTATCACGATAAGCAACTAAATCCCAAAGCACCGATTAATAAATCGATTATTAAAGTTGAGGCTTCATCATCGCGACATAACTATGGTCACATTAAGCATTAGACTTAACGAAGCATCAACTTTGACTGTCCGTTAAGCATAAGTTTAGATATAAATGTCGACAACAGAGCTGCTTCATAGCAAGGTCAAGGACCGGCCATGCACGCGAGATACTTGACCGGGTCTTTAAGTATTTGACACTTGCTTTAGTGTAAATGACCCTTGATTGAGCCGAATCAAGACGTTTCTGGGGTAATTGTTAACACGATAATGCTTTTGTCGCAAAACCCACTTATCCCATTAATTGACAATGCGTGTCTTTACTCTTTAATGCAAGTGGTGGTTTTGAAAGGGAAATTGAATCCACTACATAAGTCAATTTGGGAAGGTCAGAGACGCGATCTCTGTGAACGATAAAGATTACAATCGTTTTTTCAATTTAGTCCATTATAATTTTTGAAATTTATCAAGCATTCTTTTATTGAGACTCCGTTAGATTTTAGAAACCCCATCTTATGGTAAGTGACGACGATAAGTCCCTAAATATAAATACTCAGACTTATAAAATACGCAGTCAATTTTCACTTAGAAATCAAGACTGTGTTACTCATGCAGCAGAAAAGTTTAACAACTGGTGCAGTACCGTTAATGTATTCATCATCATTTCAGCCTCAGGACGTCCACTGCTGAACATAGGCCTCCCTCAATGACTTAATATATTCAATTCATTGTAAAGATTTCATACATAATCAAATTTAAATTTACACCAGAACCTCGTTTATTGTTTGGCTTGATGCACCGCCTGCAAGCGGCATAGATTTATTTTATTATCACGGTGCAACTCTTGATGTAATTACTCTCCATAGCAAGTACTGCGTAATTACAATGTTGCAATTATTTTATTTTATACTAGCTTTCCCGGCAAACTTCGTAACGCCCCTACATGATTTTTTTTGTGTGAATATTTAGGTAGTTATTCTGCTTTTCGGGGCGGAGACAAATTTAACAAATCAAAGATCATAAAAATCGTTTCTGCCGTTCTCGAGTTATAAATGTTGTAATTAATTACAACTTTGTTTTAGGTATATATATATAGATAGACCAGCTGTCCCGGCGACCTTCGTACCGCCTCTTCATTTTTTTTGTGAATTTTTCCGACATTTTAATAGTTAGGCATTCTGCTATTCGGGACGGAGACAAATCTAACAAATCAAAGATCCTAAAAATCGGTCCAGCCGTTCTTGACTTATAAATGGTGTAACTAACCCGACTTTGTTTATATATATAGATATAGATTTAGTTTATTTGCCGTGATCTGCAATATCGATCTCTACACAAGGCAAATGTCATAACAACATTTTATCAAAGTTTATTTGCAATATAATAAAGTATTTAAAAGATGTTTGTATATAAAATAAGTCAATAAATGTCAATCGATTAGTAATTATAACATTGTATGAATACAAGTAAAGGGCAAATATATAACTTAAGTGTGGTCATTTGCTATTGAGTGACTCATATTTGCAAGTGTCCTGTTAGAAAGGCTAGGTCTAGTCGAAATAATGGCTGTAGCCTGTGATTTGTTAAAACTAGCCTTGAGGTAAACGACTAAATTATAAGATTAATATCTAAAAATTAAATCTATACAGTGTGTAACGAAAAGGTGAAATAAAACTTTAAGGGGTTATTCTACGGCTAAATTACATCAACTTTTTCTATGGAACCAACATCAAAATCTCAAAAAAAAAAATTGAGTTTCCATAAAAACTGATGCCAGCTGGTCGCGTTTTAGTATGGGAAAGTGTTTTTTTTTTTTGCGATTTCGATGTTGGTCCTATAGAAAAAGTTGATGTAATTTAGCCGTAGAATAACCCCTTAAAGTTTTATTTCACCTTTTCGTTACACACTGTATATATAAAACAAAGTTGGGTTAGTTACACCATTTATAAGTCAAGAACGGCTGGGTCGATTTTTATGATTTAAGATTTTTTGGATTTGTCTCCGTCCCGAACAGCAGAATAACTATTAAAATATCGAAAAATTCACGGAAAAAAAACGAAGTGGTCCGAAGTTCGCCAGGACAGCTAGTTTGTCTATAAAATCATGACACCTGTTTAAGTTTTTTTACGTAACGCAATTAAAACAGGAATTTTAATAATACGCTGCTCAAATAAAATAACTTTGAGATCATAGTAACAGTTGATCTAGGAATTATCTAAAAAACATTAATTATTATTTTTAATTAATATTGGTCACATACACATAGTTCTGTTTGAGTAGCAGAATCGGCCCTCAAAATTTTATAACGTAAAAAATTCGCTTAGTGCCATATTAACATTTAGCCTAAGCGTCTAACAACGTTTTGATATTTGACATTCGTAAATATACCGAGTTATTGTTGAAGTCAAATTCAATGTTCAATAAGATAGTAATAAATAAAATGACCTTCATAGTGAGATCAATTTCAAAATAAACATGCCGTAATAATAACTCATAGGCAGAAATCCAAACTGAGATAAGAAACCGGTGGAAATCATGACTTTTCCATCTGATCTTATCCAGGAAGCGAGATGGATGTAAACAAGAAGTAATTATTCTCACTCAATTAATCATAACTGGTAAATAAGAATATGATATTGTATATTGGCAGCACAAATGATAGTAAATGCTGAAGGCTAGCTAATCATGCGTGCGGTTGCACATGCAAGGCTGCTACTTCCGCACTGACGCTGCAACTACCGGATTAACATGTTGGTTGTACCACCATGAATTGAGCAATTGATTTGAAATAAATAAAAACAGACTCAAGTAATACTAATGCCGGTTCTCCCAATGATTTCGATGATAAACGTGTGTATGAAAGCGATCCCCTCGGCAAATGCATGATTAAACAAACTGTCCTTTTGCTAATTGTTATTCTTTTTTTTGGTTCTGTAAAGGAAAAAACATAATTTACAAGACAAACATTTATTTACATGTGCACAGAGACGTAATGTATGTATTGTGATACAATACAATCGTAAAAATATATCGTTGTTTTTGCTGGATAGTGCAAGGTCTTTTTAACCAATGTCAGTGTGCTTATTTAATTCTGGAGTTAACCCACACCTTTTGTTTTCGTACCAATTTAAATTGTGCGTTAACTTACGAACTACGAAAGATTCCGATCCTCGTAACTAATATGGAAGTCCGCAAACTAGCAGCAAGTGCGATATCATATATTTTATACGCAAGTCACATAATTTTACATTCGTATAAAAACGAATCCAATGTGTGACTGGCCTAAACGACCGACTTCAGTCGTGCCAACTCACAGCTACTTTCAGCGTCGAAACTCAGTCCAGTGTGCAGACTATGGGGATGATCTACTATCAAAGGTAAAAAAACAAACATAAAAGTAATGCATTTCAAAATCAGTGCATTCTACTTCCTTCAGTGATCAGATCGTTACCAATAGAAAGTCGTCAGTCACCACTGATCAGCGCTTCCGCCAGCCATTAGTTATCTATTATTAGCCGTTTACAATGACTGCACGCCGAGTTATGGACGAAGGAAAAAGCTATACTCAAATTCTAACGTTTATTTCATGTTCACTAATTTATTAACTAGTTCGATGCTGCACACAAGATTTTTAGGAAGCGATTAATTTTAAATGTGCAAACAAACATAATGTTAGTGTCAATACCAATTGAATCTAAGACTAGTCTTGTAAAAATTAATTTCAACTTAATATTATAAACACGCCAGGTATTAACATTCTTGTATTAAGAAGTAGTCAATTAACTTTGTGGGCACAACCAGATCCGAGCCAATTTCTAAAAACTCGTTTGCTCAATTGACGCTTATCGGGAATAGAACGTAATCATAATTTTCATAATTTATTACTTATTTCTTTAGAAAATAAATTCTGCTCATAATGGATCGTCAATGCAAGTTATTCAAACGCTGTTGTCATAAAGCAATAGATGGTCCATAATGCTGTATAAAAATCCAGACCCGTACCACCACCCACCTTTTTGCGATCCGTGGAAACGTCTATGCCATAAAATCCGGGGCCATCATAAATATAAATGGCGCTAGATACGGAGTTGGCGCAAAAACTGAAAATATATTTTATGTGCATCCATGGAGACTGCATTTATTTATCGCGATTGATAGGTGCAGTTTATTATAAAATATTATATAATATTTTGTTTTGTTTGAAATAAATGACGGTTGACGTCACTGCTAAACATTAGTATTCTAGTGTTGCCATACGTCTCGTTATTTGGGATAGTATCAATGACATTTTGAAGAGGGTGTTATGAAGATAAATAAAAGATGCCAACAGTATGAACCTAGATTTTTTGAAGAGGGGGTTATGAAGATAAATAAAAGATGTTCACAGTATGAACCTAGATTTGTTAAAGTAACTTTATGGCCTCATACACGATACGAGGACGATCGGAAATCTAACGTAATGGTCACTAGAAGTGATAAGCTACGAAATTGACCACTTAAGAAATTGGCCGTATGGACTTTGTCCAAAGCCGTAAAACAATATATATAAAAAAAAAAAAGTGATAAGCTATGTGACAGTGACAACTGTCAAAATTGTACATGCGTTTAGATACTCAACCTTTTTTAAAAATATTTAAAAAAAAATGCAAATTAATAGTTTCAACAAAAGATGTTCAACCGCGTCCCCACTTAATAAAACAAACTTCTGCTATTCCTTACCAAAATTGTTAGCATAAAGCCATAATACTTAAATACATACCAATAAAAGTTTACGAGTATCGCTAAACGCGACGCCGTAAAATTGTATCTAAATAGATACTACTAGACGAATAAATAAATACATCAGTGAGTCACATGCATGTCACATGTATACATTGTAGGTGAAGGGCATAAAACAAAAGGGCAACAGACAGTCATGGATCGAACTAAATTTTAATGATCGATCAAAGTTAAAAGTAATTTTAACGTAACTAATCGATAAATGACTGGACAGTATTTTTTATAAGACTTTAAATTGAAAAATTCTTTAAAAAATTGAAAGTGCTTTTTTCTATGGTGTTTTTGGTAATAAGTGCACAAATGTCAGTCAGGGTGGGTCTAGTTAGTTATTATACTAACATAGTTATAAAAGTGTGATGCTGTCTACTGACAAAAATGTATTTTTGTATGTTTATATGGAGTTAATCCGAAATAAATATTTTCCAGATTGGCCGGTTGGAAGCGGCCTGCATCCAGCGTCTCCCTGCAACCTTTACCAGATCGTCTGTTCACCTTGTGGGTGGACGTCCTACGCTGCGCTTGCCGGTAATAATCTGGAAGTCAATGGGGACGTCCTATGGCTTAAAAGATGATGATGAAATATTTTAATTACATTTTATAGTCCTGGTAAAAACACCAGGGAATATCGGGAATTTCCAACACCAATAGGGTAGTCATCAGATGAATATTTACTTACAATGTATTTGACAGATCTAATCATTCTAATATACTGAAACCAATCGAAACAGGCTATCAGCTAGCTGTAACTAGGTGCAAGTGATAACTTTTCAAACAAACGAGATATTTGTTTAGTAGGTAATCGATAGCATTGTGGGTCGTACAAAGTCCCACTTCCCTTATCACGGCACGGTAATGATGTTACTAATTGCATTGGGTTGCAAATTTACAATGTTGCTTTTACACTTGGCGACATTTTGCAAATGGTAAAAAGGCCCAGGCTCAGTGCTGGTCGTCACATCATATATTATTGTGACATTAGCTTCAAAGTGAGTTAAATGGTAACAATAGCGCACTACGATCTCTTGTAAATTTGTTCGTCGAATTTGTAGTATTTTAGCAGTTAGTTAGTCATCTTTAAGTAACAGTTAAAATAAAATTTTGGACCGTGTTCTCTATGTTTTGAAGTTATTAGAAATACCAAGATTTAAATAAGTAAGCATTTTGTATCGGCCACACTAATTGTAAACTATATAAGTTATTAGCAAGTAAATATATATTTATGACTCAAAAATTGCCGAGTATTTTTATTATTTTAAATAAACTATAGATAGATACTCTTTCTTGCACACCATACAAGTAAATTACACATGATTTTTACAGAGACGTACAATTAAGGCGGTCTTATCACTAATAGCGATCTCTTCCAGACAACATTCAACTGTCGTAAACTATACTGAATTACTTTAAAAACGTCCAGACCTAGATTAAGGTGTACTGAATCTAGTGAGACTATTTTTTTTTAAAAAAGGCTTATTTCTTAAAGGTATAGGGGCGTGAAAACGTTATCGTCCGAAACAATATTTAGAAATGAAAATGTATTCAATTGCCTCTAGGACTTGCAACTTTCTCTAGTGTGAAACAGATAGCAGCGATAACACCAACTGTATTTTTTTTACATATAATAAATAATGCCGCCAAAGTCGCCGTGCCGTTGTCAACAGATGTTATGATCACTGTGTCGATAAAAATTTACTTATTAACATGGCGGCTATTTAGTTTAAAAGTCGATAAAACGCTATATCATATCGTGTTTTGCTGGTCATGCTGTGCTGCAGGTGCGGCATATTTGTCCAAAATCTCGCGACAGCATCTCATCCAATTCGTGACTGCATTGCGAAAGTCGTCGCATGTAAATGCTCTTCTCCTATAACAGGCCAGCTTGTGCGCACGCAACAACTAAATCATTGTTACGTTATACTTATCTAATTGATTAGAATTTAAAGTGATTTGTTGGTAATTATACTATACTGAATAATGTAGAATAAGATGCTTGGTTATCTGACTTGGGTCAGACAAATTTGTCTGGATTCTAAATCTACTATTAAATCAAAAATAATCTAATATGAGCTTTAGGCGTTTTAATTGATGTTTAAAGTTTAATACTTTGCGTGATTTTTAACAACAGAAAAAAGTTAAGCATTCGATTCATACAGGGATTGAATCACTTACATTTTTGCAAGTTTTTATTGAATTTTTCTAGTCGTCGACGTCGATTTGTCTCTTTTTTTAAATCTTTCGTAGTGAAAGTTTGGGTAAACATAAATCAACATACAGAACTTGAGGGTAATTACTGTTTGCAAATCGCACGGAACTTTTTCCATAGGATCCCTAATTGATGCCAATGTTAACCCATTCAATGTCGGCGCATGGACAATAGGCGTTTCCGTACGTTTCACAGGACGAGCCGTGTTAAACCGATCCTTTTATACTGCCACTAACTTCTATTCATTGTGCTGTTTCGTCTATCTCTAACCCAAACAATCGTAGTTTAATGGTTCCTCAGTAATAGTTAGTATTCTCTGGTTTGTCTGTTTCTGTGATCTGTTATTATATTTCTGTGATCTGTTGTTATATTTCTGTGTCTGATGTTTTTCTAGTTATGCGCGCAATTGTTGTGGTCGCGTAGTATGTACACATGGTTTTTGTCATCAAGGATCTGAGCTCAGCAAATTACAGTTAGATTCTACGTAGGAGGCATAAAATTCAGATGAGTTTTTTCTACCAGTTCGTCATCACCAGACTGACAATCGCTGAAACTTTCCACCGGCAACCGACCGTTAACGTGTGTGCTCGTGAGTGCGCGGGCGCAAATGACGTCATCCGTGACCTACATGCGCTTCGTTTCATGCGATCGATCACCTTTTGATCGATTGTTGCCTAGTTAGTATGTAGGCAAATATTTATTTTCTGATAGATGATTTTTTGTAGGTTCGGAAAAATATCATGTCTACGAATTACTATAGGTATTGCGGAGAAATGGAAGAAGGCCTTATACTTTTTATTTAACTACTCACTTGCAACTGTCATTTTGACCAGTATAAATAAATAAATCACACCACTTAGCTAGCCTCAAACTAAACAAAGTGTGTACTATGGCGACAAGATAACGGACACTTAAATACTCTCACTACTCATCTCACAAACATTTTCCTCTGACGGGATTCGAACCCGCTTTCGAGACGAGCGCCTTTGTAGTCCGGAGCGAAAGCTAATACACCAGGCGGTTGTCAGATAACACACTAATTTTCATAGTCTCGTAGTATGAAATTAACATCCCGGTATTTATTAAAGTTGTTTGTTATTTTTATTAGTATAATCATTCCGTTTTGGGGGTTAACTAATAAAACAGGAGCTTATATATCATATATTTATAACCCACCTCTCTGATTAATATAGTCATAATAGTCAATTTGCCAGATATTTGGTAAAAGGATAAAAACTTGAGCTGATATAACCATAAATTTTAAAATGAACCTGAAAATTTTTGTGTAAACTGGTGCGTGCATGACCTATGCTATTAGCAATCGACAAACGACATGGTCCTTAATTCAGGCAATGCACTAAAGGGGTTAAGGAATTGTAGACCAGCTGTCATCCAATTGAAGTGTTGTGACATGTAAACGAGGGGTCACTGTCGATCACCAGTCGTGATTCACGAAGAGTGTTGAACCGTGGGGGCATTGTCCAGCGGAACTACGAGTAGCATCAGGCGAGTTCTGCATTAATGATGGATCTTAATTAGAGGACGTTTTACTTTTGACACTTATATTTGTTTCTGAGAGTATCAGGTTATCGATGCCAGCTACGAGTAATTCTAATCTATCGAGCTTCTGTTCGGTCGACACACGTGTTTGCTATGATATCGATTTCATGTAGTTCTGGTGATGTGTGTTCTTAATCTCAATATATCTTGCTCATTTATTAAATCATCATGCTAATTTTAGTTTAGATACGTTACTTGTGCATTACTTTAAAGGTACTAACCTTTTGTTATCTTACAAAGCACAGCCATTAAGCTAATTAATGCTATTTCTATTTTCGACTATCATGTTGAACTCGTCTATCGATATCGATGTACCCTAGCTAAGGAACCATGCTTAATGAAGTGTTAAATGAACGGAAGGGCCATGTCGAGAGGACAAAGCAATAGATATGAGAACAAAAACTACTGACTTGAAATTCCCTCTTCATTACGACATTAATTAAAAACCTCTTTTTTGATAAGTTTTTGCCGAGATTTATCTTTGATACTTCGCAATAAGTAGAGGTAAATGACAGCTTGACACTTCTATTGTATCATCAGATTTATCATAAATGTAATGATTTTTAATTCAGCCTTTTTTGGCACTCATCTATGAGAAAATGGGGACAAAGGGGGTATAATAATATAAACGCAGAAATGCACGCACAGGGCCATAATTTCCTAACAGGCACTTTCTTTGACTCTGTTTGTGGACTGCAATGACATTAAACATTACTGATAACAAAATACAAGAAAAATCATTATTGTAATGTGATTAGTTCCGACTTATGCCGTTCTTGTCGTGAACGCTAGTTTCTTGTCCAGACTAGGATGTGCCGTTCCCGGGAACATTCTCCACTTCGGGAATATTTCCCATACAGAAAATATATTCCGCATAGTAAATGTTTGCGAGAACGGCACATCTCTAGGCCAGACTAGACAAATATTGAATAGTTAAATACTGACCAGTCAAATATTATGCTAATATTTATGCAACAAAAAGATTAAAATGACTATAAAAAGAAAACCTAGACACCCAAAGATTTATACATTGTATATCCAGAAGGTCTATTTGAAAAAGTTTATTCTAAACCTGTTTTATAGTGTCATATTTATCAATTTGTTGTGATGTCATATTTATCAATAACGATGTAAATTATTATCTGAATCAAGATTTAGGAAAGATGTTAAGACATCTTTCCTCCCGTTTGCTAATTCACTCCATTGCTAAAATGCATAATTTGTAAGGACGACGCTCTCAAGTCAAGTACAATCGCGTGCAAAATCATCTTGTTAATTCCGTGTCACGAATCTAATTGCAGGTCAACGTTCCGTGGTTTATTGTACCATACTGACCGACTAGTTCATATGCGCCTACGCATATTCAGAGTAACTGTTCGTTTTTTGCGTGACAGAGATGGGTGACTGTGTCACTGGGGTCACGTGTGGGAAATTTGATTTACATTTTACGTGGGCAATTAAGTAACGTCAGTCAGTTTGAATTGTGTTTGTACTTTCAAAACCTCTTTGTTGAACGTATAGTTGTGCCTCACTAAGAGCTATTTGATTTCACAAAGCGACCTCTCCCGGCGTCGCACCGCGCACATATTATTATAAGTAGGTATTTGCGTTTATAAATTATACAGGTAACTTTTTGTAACCAGCCTAATTTTAATATAAAATTTTACTCATATATGTACACGATCGATTTCTATTATGAAACCAAATGAAACGGGAAAAATCTAGCTAGCTTGTACAGACAAACAGGACGGATGACATACAGATAACGCGGCGAGAAACTTCATTTTATATTAATAATGATAGCGGTCAATTTATAATAAAGCATAAACCGCTATTGACATCTCCCTTCATCGCCATATACATACTATTGCTGACGGAGGACCTGCTTAGCCAAGGGGAGAGCATACCAGACTTGGTGTTGCTATCCCTGAGGTCCCAGGTTCGATTCCCGGTCGATCAATGTACAAAATAACTTTTCTATATTGTCGCGGGCTAGGTTTGTGGTACCGACGTTGTTTCTGATTTCTGTAACACAAGGCTACTTATCATAGGATCAGAGCAATGTGTGTTTGTTCAATATGTTTTTTTTTTAAAGTATCAGGTGCTAACATACAAGCTAATTTCCTTTTTATTATACAACAACTTTTACTGTGATCTCAAAAAAGAGAAAAATAACAGACAACAGACTGCCTGTTCTAACCCCCATTTAGTGTGTTTTTTTTTGCCCTTTTAATGTTGGGATTATTAAAAACGTTTCTGTATTTAAATAAACAGATATTCTAAAAGCAATACTAAAAAATAGACTATATTTTGATTAACTTTTAAAATCCATAGCAATTTTTAACTAGAATCGTGTCCTATCCTTTAAAAAACATTAAATCTCTATCGTAGAACCCATTTGCGGGCATATTAATAGCGGCCTTGATAACAAAAAACGTGCTTAGTATGTTTTATATTGCGCTATTTATCAAAGGCAAATTGCCCATCAGATTGGTTAACAACTCTCGTGGCAAATTAGTAACTGGAATAGATGAATACGTGTGTCGGGCCTTATTTGAGTCTAGGCCTCTAGGGTTGGAATATAGTTAGGATAGTCTTTTTATGCTTTAGTGAAGTAAATGCCGACAAACTGTTGCACAGTTTGGCAGGATAACACTAAATGAAATGTATTTATTGTTATGTAAATAAATAAATAAATTTAAAAAAAAACAATGGCGCGTTTTTACTCGCCTGGCAAGGACGGGTTATGTTTTAAATATCAAAAATGCATGTAGTACAAAAAAAATCGTGATTAGAATGTTTAGAAGATGAGTTTACAGCAAACGTCCTAATTAAGCATGACAGATATCTGTGTAGAACTGAAAAAACCGATACTTCTCTTCTGCAAACCATTAGGAATCTAAAGAAAATGTTTAACTTTTTGAGTCCCACAATTCATTACAAGTTTTGTGATGTGATAAATAATAATAATAAAGCATACATTGTTTCAATTATAGTTACAATAATAAGAATGGGCTAGTTTCTTAAAAAGTATCTAATGAGTCCGTCAGTTGGAATAACAGAAAATATTGGACACGTATTTGTTCTTTTCTCAATCAAACAAAAAATGATGAAGATATAGCCCATTAATGTTAAGCGTAACGTCACGCTTTGCGACATTTTTTAGCAAGGCGTGACGTCACGTGCTCACTTTGATGCGCTTTATCTTCGTCATTTTTTGTTTGATTGACAAAAGACAAAATATGGGTCTCATATTTTTTGATAATCTAACTGACGGACTAAATAGAAAAAACATTTTTTGACCCAGGAAACTAGCCTATGAGCCTGTCCTAAACTAAGAAAATGGCGACTAAATAACGGATGAACATACCTTAATACGTTTTATAAACGTCCATGACTTAAGTATAAATGCTCGACGTGCTCATAACAAACATTTGCCGCTTGCAGTATTTCGAACCCGCAACCGCTCGGTTTTGTAGTCTGGAGCGTGAACCACTACAACAGACGGTCAAAAAACGATGATAAAGTCATTCGTCATTTAACAAAATGTTTGAATCACCAAAAATAATTCCGATTACGTAATCAAAAAAGTCGTGTTTAGACAGCCCTGCCAAAGATCGAGGCCATTAACATGACGTAGTAGGAAATTATATGGTGCAAGAGGAAGGTCATCCATCAGGTCGCTGACCGCGGCCGGTCTAGACCGGGGTGCTTGACTTCTCGAGGCTGTGCGCCGTTTAGGGGTCCTTACACTGGGTGGGTTATATAGTAAAGGGGGTTTACAACTACGTTAAGGGTTTCTTAGTCCTAGGTTATGTTATAATAACACGACCCGGTTGGTGTAAGATAAGATAAAGATATAATTTCGAAACCATGACAATTTGCAGGTCTGGTGTATATCGGGTTAAAAAAGCGAGATTTTGGAATTTATTCCAGTTATTTTTAGTGTGGGCTTTAATGGGTTCTTTTAAAAAAGGTTACCCTGTCGTAACGGGCGAAAACACGGAGTAGGTATCTATTAAATTTAATGGTTCAAAGAGCAAGGTCATCAATCAGGTCGCTGATCCATGGCTGGTAGGTTTGAATTTGGCACTTAAAGGTAAAGGTTAATTTATTAAATATGATTTATAAACCCCACGATTTGACTTGACGCACGACGTGATTCGTCTTGAACGCAATTCCGTGTTCGATTCTCAGTCCGGGTCAATTGTCAAAACTATCTTTTATAAATTAGCTTTGGTTTGGGTGTGGTTTGCCCCTAGCAAAATTAACTGTAACTGTACCTCGTACATAAAACAAGGATATTAATTCCTTGACCATTATTAAGCCAATTGGTGTATATCCTAGCACATATTCATTTAACAAATAACCATAACTAAAGTCGCTAACATAGCCCAACGGATTAACATGCTGAAGTAGCAGTGGTCGGGGCACATAGCACGTAGAACTGACGGCCGATGGACAGAAAGGTTGTAGAATGGAGGCCACTTACCGGCAAGCGCAGTATAGTACGTCTACCCACAAGGTGGACAGATCACCTGGTGAAGGTAGCAGGAAGCCGCTGGATGCAGGCCACTTCCAACCGGCCAATCTGGAAGTCACTGGGGAAGGCCTATTTTCAACAGTGGACCTCCTGTGGTGTGGCTGTAATGATGATGATGATGAATATTATAAAACATATCTCAAAGGGCCGTTTGAATTTATGAATACTTTATGAGTCTCGTATTTAATTTTGCTTATCGATCATGTCGAGTGTATTTAATCAGATATTTAATTAATATGCAGTGTTAATGAGTTTGTTTTTCCAAAACGGGGCTAGGTTAATGAACTATTTAAAATAATTGATTATTCATGCAACAACTATGCAAATTATTAATATCGCTGTGTAAAAGTTGAAATCGGTTCATTGCAGCGTCGTCATACAAAAGTGGCATTTCCTATTTGATTGCAGTGGCATGGTGATTTGTCTTAAGCACGGCTTCACGACTCACTTGGATCAATTTTGGAAACGGATTACTAAATTGATTCGGATCTGGGTGTGGTGGGCGACGACATCGGGCAAAAATTATTGTCTGGTACCACAATATAGTAGAACAATAAAAAATTACAGACCATGGCAATTGGTGTGTCAGGTGCCTAGTAAAACACAAATTACTATTTCCAGCCCAGTATACATTGGCTGCCCGCACACATCCATATTTTCAACATTTTATATGTGCAAATAAAGAAATCTCGTACTTTGTCTCTACCTAGCTAGTTTTAATCACCTTAAAATATTATATACAAATATTATCTACCGACGATACTTAGTGACATTTATCACAAGTGTTTCGGAAGGCACGTTAAAAGTTGGTCCCGGCTAATATCGCTGCATACTAGTCGTGAAGCCTAGACAGAGGCCTTAAGGCGGCTTGGTTACATCTGATAATAAGGTTTAGTCACTGGCCTTACAACACCCCTTTACCAATCCACACTGGGCCCGCGTGGTGACTGGAGTATGGCCCAAACTACCTCATAGTTAAGGTGAGGCCTGTGCCCTGCAGAGGAACGTAGTTTTTACTATTATTTATATTACAAGTATGTAATTCCTACATAAAATAAGTGTTTATTGCCTTAAGTTATCACGTATTAATTCTATAATGGCAACGGTAAATTACGGTAACTATAAAATTTTTACAATATAAAAGATTCTTTATACCCCATAAAATGATTTCCTATAGTTTTCAACCGATCACTTCTCGACCGCAAACCGATCTAATATTCCCTGTGGATTGGTAAGTGTGTATACGGGCTCAGTGCTCGCGCAAGTCATGTAGAAGTAAGTGCTGAGATATTACTGGAATATGATATCTGTATTATATTGGTGCAATGACTGTGGTTTCCTTGAAAGGTGTTCCTCAAGGTTTAGTATTGGATCATCTGTTATATTCCGTAACGTATAAATTGTTTAATATGAAAACACTATATATTTAAAACTTAAAAGTAAATAAGAATATTAACGGACCCAGCTTCACACGGTTATCCCCAAAGTATTATTTTCCCGGGAGTACACCCCCAGCGTTGCGACACGCCCCCGGGAAAAATCAATTTATGAAAATTCGTTTCCCCATCTGAAAGCGAATCCACGTAGTCGTCAATTCTAATAACTAATAGATATTGGAAATGTTACACGTGCAACAGTACGACATTTGATACGTACTATGTCATGCTGTCATGCATCGTTTTGCTATTTTTTTGCCTTCTCGTGTAACTAATTTGACTCAGATTAATTTACACAATACTTAGCTTGTATTTCAAATGACCGACTGCGTTGTATTAACCTTTTATCCTTCCATGGTCTGCAAAACAGTTATAATTGAATAACGAAATAAAAAAAAGATTTGAGACCTACTGTCTGGTACGTCGTGACACAAAAGTGTTGACTTTTTTGTAAAAGATGCCAAATAAGTTATTTTTGTATGATTTTCTATTATTCATTTTATTTAAAATCTTGTAAGGTGTTTTTATATATATATTTATAATCTATAAATTCTGAGGATAATACATTATTATTTCTTCATCATTAATTCTTGACCTCAGAAGCATAAGGTCTGATGTGTGCACGGTTTTCAATCACACATCCGACCTTATGCTTCTGGGGGTAATCTATGTTCTCGAGGTCAAGAATTAATCATTTCGCTGGTGTCATTATGTTATTCGTTCAAAACGTTTTCTATAGACTATAAACATTTATTTCACTCCTATTTATACACCTATTACATTTTTTGCTCTAACGTTGCGAAGTTGATACTCGGCCATGGCAACTTTTTTTAAATATTTTTTTTCGTAGAGCTAATCAGGCTATAATAATTGTTATATTAACCGTACCATACGTGCCATGTTTTTTAACCATAAACCATTTTTTGTTACAGGTAATTGAACTTATTTTTTGCGGTCTAGAAGCTATTCCACAGACAACCGACCGAACAACACTGAAACAGGTATTTTAAATACATTATTTGTTCTTTTATTATCTCTAATTACACGTCTTGTACTCGCTAGATTAATTCAACCATCACATACGAAGTTTTTTTATGAATCTGAACTTTAAAATTCTTGGGGTTTAGCTCTATAAAGTTCTTTGTTTATAAAGTTTTCTAAGAACTTAAGGTAGGCTATAAAAATGATTAGGGATGCGATTCTGTCGGTTCTCTAATTAAATTTTTGTTTGAGATATTTTTACTTTAGTTAATTAAATCTTTTTAGCTTTTACTTTCTCTTACATTGCATATCTCTCTTAATTTTCATTCGTCTATCCATTAATTTATTACTTGTTTAATTTTTTTTTTTTAGTTGCAAACATAATATCGGTGTGTTCATGTTTACACATTTTATCATAATTATAATCTCAAATTAAAACAAAAAAATTTAAAAACAAAAGCAAACTGACTCCATTTTATTCAATTTCCATGTAAAAGTGAACATGGAAAATGGTTTGATGGTATCTAATAGTATATCCCATACCCTACACTTATGTTTGGAACTGGTGAATTCATTCAAAATAGTGAATACACGGTACAGTTGGCCCCTTAAACAATATAATGTTAACTCTAAGAATAACGATAAACTTACGTTTTTAACTAACGAGATATTAAATGGATTACGCTAGACGGCACACTTATTCGCACGATCTTGAAGTAAGGAAATATAAGAAAATTACATTGTTATGTTACGACGAGGTACCTGACGAAGAATTTTACCCGAAGCGTCTCCCAGTTTCGAGACAATTTAGTAAACTTTGTTTTCTGAAATGGCCCAAAACGGGAATTAAACCGGAATCCTTTTGCGTCCAGACTAAATATTACCGCGCCACTACGCCATTCGACTCGTCAGTAACTCAATATTGTATTGCTTTTAGTAATTCTTTGATAGTAATTAACATACATGCTTACTTCTCCAACTGTACCATAGTCCACTGCGCTTGCGCAACATAGAAAGTTGTTCGCGCACCTATTGTTGTGCAAAATTCGCTTCGACAGATCTCGTTTTTGAGAGCCCCATCATTGTTCGGGCACTTTTCGAAAGCCCCTAATTTTGTGGGCAGAACCCGTGAAGGCTGGTCTCGATCACTATCACGTAGATCTTTATGCGTGTTGTCAGACCATGCATCAAGGCAGTGTTCAAGATCCTAGATAGATAAATTAATAGTGTAATGTTTTTTTTTTTTTCATTTCAAACATGGATAGGAAATTGTAATCAAAACGCCGTGAGTAAGATGTGCTGTTCCCGGGAACGGCACATCTCCAGCCAAAACAAACAAACCACAATTTTTTTAATGCTACATACAACATAGGCCTTCCCCATTGACTTCCAAATTGGCAGGTTGGAAGTGGCCTGCATCCAGCAGCTTCCTGCGACCTTTACCATGTCGTCTGTCCACCTTGTGGGTGGACATCCTTCGCTGCGCTTGCCGGTACGTGGCCACCATTATAGAACCTATCTGCCCCATCGGCCCTCAGTTCTACGTGCTGTGTTCTGCCCACTGCCACTTCAGCTTGCTAATCCGATGGGCTATGTCAGCGACCCCAGTCGCATTCAGATAACTAAATTTTTAAATAATTTATGAATTATTAAAAGCAGCAGATTAATTGTTTACAGATATTATTATTCTATTTACATATTAATTCTTTCTTCAGTCCACCACTGCTGCTGCACACAGGCCTCTTGTCATACTGGCCCGATTCTTGGCTCTTCTTTTCCATCTGCTGTCAGCAACAGCAAAATTATCGCGAAATGTGGACTAACAGAGAAAAAGAAGCAAGGGATATTTTTTTAAAAATCTACTATGTTTGCAGTTGCTATCGAAGCTTTAACTGTTTGTTCATACATGCAAAAACATTTGATTGCCATTTTTTCCTGTCACAATAAAACTGTGATAATAGCATGACTAGCAAGTTACTTGGAACAATTTAATTACTTTAATTGGAAGTAATGAAATCAAACACTTCGCTGAACATCGATGAAAACAATCTCAAGTGTTTCTTTACGATGGAAAATAAATCAATCCCATTAAAAGTGGTAGATCTAACTAGTTTTCTGTGCAAATAGATCGGAAACTTCTTGCTAAGATTTGCCGGGTTGTATTTGACTAACTAAAAAAATATGCTTTTTGATAGGATCCAAACCTGTAATGCAAGCACTGAACCTAGTTCTAAACTAATTAAGCTTTAGGGTCACAGCTGGGATAACTCTTTCCTCATTTCCATTCAGATTATGAAGGGTAATACATTAAAGTGTCCAGTTCGTCATGCATTTTATTAAATTTTCACTTCATACTTAATTCCAACACAACCTAAAATTATTAGTCGGCAAGATGATCGCACTTATCTGTCGGGCGCATTGTTGCAATTAATTGATCCTCAGACAGTTGCCGATGACTGCAATGGCCTTAAATAAGGACTATAATCTCTATGCGCGTGCGCACATCACCTCCAACGGTATGTACCGAAATATCTAGTGACTGGCAACAACGTCCTAATACCGAAATACGTTTTTGCGGTAGTCAAATAGCATTCCGGCTTAGCAATATCAATAACTCGCTCTGATACGGTACCTCCAGAAGTTAATATATAGTAGTAATAATATATATCCATGGGCTTAACCAACCTTGATCCACAATCTTGTTTTGTTTTTATTCTGTATGCGTTTAAAGACGAAATTCAAACCAAATGTATACAAAATTATCCTTTTTATTGATAATCTTTTAATTCCAATATGGATAATTCCAAAGTTGTATTATTATGCCTACTTTTTAAATAGCAAACTAGATTGTATAAAGCGTAACACACACAGAGAGCGTGCGCGGGACGGCGACGGGTCACGACGGCAGTACGGCGGGTCTATTAACATAGGTTTGAATGGGCGCCCACAGACAGCGAGCGTGCGCGGAACGGCAGCGGGTCGTGCGCGGAACGGGTCCCGCGCGGCCCTTCCGCCGTCACAGATAGGCGGCGGGCGGACGGGTGGTGCGCGGGTGCGGCGTTCGTTACATTCGTCGTGATACACGCATTCAGACCAAAGCGCTCACACAGAGAGCGTGCGCGGGTCGTGCGCGGAACGGGTGCAGCGCGTATACTACGACTGTTGTGTTATTTTACAAAACATTATCATTTTTCGCTATGGATTTGAATGAAAAAAGTAATTAAATATGTGAGGAAATAAAATGTTTGTACGAACTAGGTAATAATCTACTAAACTCAAGGTTGCTGTGCTACGGTCACCCATCCATTTAGTGTCCACACTTGAGGTTGCTTAACCACGGTCACCCATCCATTTAATTTCAAAACTTGAGGTTGCTTAACCACGGTCACCCATCCATTTAGTCCAAGGTTGAGGTTGCTTAACCACGGTCACTCATCCATTTAAAGGCCAAACTTGAGGTTGCTTAACCACGGTCACCCATCTATTTGGTGGCCAAACTTGAGGTTGCTTAACCAGGGTCACCCATCCATTTATTGACCAAACTTGACGTTGCTTATCCACGGTCACCCATCCATTTGGTGGCCAAACTTGAGGTTGCGCTTAATAAATGTTGATTCGCCACGGTCACCCATTCAATGGTCAGGTCAAAACCACGGTCCCATCACTCCCATCCTAGTATCCATACTTAAGGTTCTTTAACCACGGTCCTCTTTTATGACATTGATATTTTGGGTGACGATTGTTAAGCAACCTCAAATTTGGACACTAAATGGATGGGTGACCGTGAATAAGCAACCTCAAGTTTGGTCAATAAATGGATGGGTGACCCTGGTTAAGCAACCTTAAGTTTGGTCCCAAAATGGATGGGTGACCGAGGGTTACGTAAACTCAAATTTGAACACTAAATGGATGGGTGACCGTGGATAAGCAACGTCAAGTTTGGTCAATAAATGGATGGATGACTGTGGTTAATCAACCTCGTTAGGCCAATAAATGGATGGGTGACCGTGGTTAAGCAACCTCAAGTTTTAATATTAAATGGATGGGTGACCGTGGTTAAGCAACCTCAAGTGTGGACACTAAATGGATGGGTAACCCTGGTTAAGCAACCTCAAGTTTGGCCACCAAATGGATGGGTGACCGTAGTTAAGCAACCATAAGTTTGGACACAAAATGGATGGGTTACCGTGTTTAAGCAACCTCAAGTTTGGTCCCAAAATGGATGGGTGACCGTGGTTAAGCAACCTCAAGTTTGGTCCCAAAATGGATGGATGACCGAGGGTTACGTAACCTCAAATTTGAACACTAAATGGATGGGTGACCGTGGATAAGCAACGTCAAGTTTGGTCAATAAATGGATGGATGACTGTGGTTAATCAACCTCGTTAGGCCACTAAATGGATGGGTGACCGTGGTTAAGCAACCTCAAGTTTTAATATTAAATGGATGGGTGACCGTGGTTAAGCAACCTCAAGTGTGGACACTAAATGGATGGGTGACCCTGGTTAAGCAACCTCAAGTTTGGCCACCAAATGGATGGGTGACCGTAGTTAAGCAACCATAAGTTTGGACACAAAATGGATGGGTGACCGAGGGTTACGTAACCTCAAATTTGAACACTAAATGGATGGGTGACCGTGGATAAGCAACGTCAAGTTTGGTCAATAAATGGATGGATGACTGTGGTTAATCAACCTCGTTAGGCCACTAAATGGATGGGTGACCGTGGTTAAGCAACCTCAAGTTTTAATATTAAATGGATGGGTGACCGTGGTTAAGCAACCTCAAGTGTGGACACTAAATGGATGGGTGACCCTGGTTAAGCAACCTCAAGTTTGGCCACCAAATGGATGGGTGACCGTAGTTAAGCAACCATAAGTTTGGACACAAAATGGATGGGTTACCGTGTTTAAGCAACCTCAAGTTTGGTCCCAAAATGGATGGGTGACCGTGGTTAAGCAACCTCAAGTTTGGTCCCAAAATGGATGGGTGACCGAGGGTTACGTAACCTCAAATTTGAACACAAAATGGATGGATTACCGTGGATAAGCAACGTCAAGTTTGGTCAATAAATGGATGGATGACTGTGGTTAATAATCCTCAAGTTTGGCCACTAAATGGATGGGTGACCGTGGTTAAGCAACCTCAAGTTTTGAAATTAAATGGATGGGTGACCGTAGTACAGCAACCTTGAGTTAAGTAGATTATTACCTAGTTCGTACAAACATTTTATTTCCTTACATATTTAATTACATTCTTCATTCAAATCCATAGCGAAAAATGATAATGTTTTGTAAAATAACACAACAGTCGTAGTATACGCGCGGCACCCGTTCCGCGCACGACCCGCGCACGCTCTCTGTGTGAGGGCTTTGGTCTGAATGCGTGTATCACGACGAATGTAACGAACGCCGCACCCGCGCACCACCCGTCCGCCCGCCGCCTATCTGTGACGGCGGAAGGGCCGCGCGGGACCCGTTCCGCGCACGACCCGCTGCCGTTCCGCGCACGCTCGCTGTCTGTGGGCGCCCATTTAAACCTATGTTAATAGACCCGCCGTACTGCCGTCGTGACCCGTCGCCGTCCCGCGCACGCTCTCTGTGTGTGTTACGCTTTAGTGTGTTAGTCTAATGTTGCGCGTTCAATAATGTCTAACTGAAATAAATATGTTATCCGTTATCTATAATAGTCACAATAAGCTCTGCTTCGTTTAGGGCTGGATAATTGTTTGTTAAACAAATTTTTTCAGGTAAAAGTATTTTCCTTGATAAAAAAAGGTACCTAATAAACTTCAGGGTAAGCTATAAGGTTTATTTATAGTAAGTATAGACAGTTTCATAAAAAAGAAACAATATTTTGCTATCGCAATTGTAGACATTACCCCAATAACAAGATATTGTTGAACAAACCGGCAACTGCCTCCAAAAACACAACTTCATTTATTTGACCGCCAGGGGCACAAAATCCCGATAAGCCGAACATCTGTCGGCAGAGATATCGGTGCCACCATCTGATTGGCCACGGGCTTGTGTCCCGGCACTGCCGGCGTGTCCCGCATTTGTTGTGAACTTGTGACCCGGTTCAATGGACACGCTCCGTTCTGCTTGGTCAGTCGCAAGGGGAGGTGACACGTGTCTTTAATCCATTTTTCTTTTTTTAAATATAGAAAAGTTTCAACCACGCCTAAGAGCGCTTTCATTCACACTTGGCCGCGCTACTGTTGTCTATGTATAATAATGACAGGCCTAATCATGTTCTGTGGTGATACAACTTCGACGACGACTACTAACTCTCGCCGCTCAGAGGCACATGCGACTTACATTACGATTACGGCGATTACAAGCACTTGAAGCTGGTAGCCGCTTCTAGCCATTAGTGCCAGTAGCCATTAGAGTTTGTGGCTGCCGAGTGTGGCCCGTGTGCGGCGAGGGTAAGCAGCGGCTAAGTAAGAGAGAAGAAGAGAAATCTTCTCGAAGTAACAGTAACTGAGGTGTGCTGTTTTACGTCAAACTCTAAACAGATTACAAAACAAGGTTTAAGTAATACTGCTTTTAAAAAAAATGGTTAGGCCCCGGTGAACATTATCGGCTCTGTATGAGGCTCGTGTCCCCAGCAATATTTTTGTTGTGTTGTAACTTGTCTGACCCGTTTCAATGGAAATTTTTGGTTCTGCATGGCCAATCCCATTCCGGAGGGGAGTTCTGACACGTGTCTTTATCCTTTTGATAGGTTACTAGAAAACGAATAATGTTTATCTACCTTTGCTAAAATAACTAGATTAAATAGTCATGCAGGGCGGGAGGCGCTAAGTATTATCAAAGTATTAGGTATACATACTTTCCCCTTTCTTCTTATCTGTCCTCTACCTGAAGGTTGTCTGGAAGCGATCGCTTTTAGCGACAAGACCGCCTAAATTGTGCATCTTTCTGTAAACACAAATTGTAACTTCTTTGTATGGTGTACAATAAAGAGTATCTATCTATCTATCTACATAAGTAAGTAGACAGGCCCCATAAGAAAGCATAAGGTTGCACAGCGCACTATGAAAAGGGCTATGCTCGGTGTTTCTTTGCGAGAACGAATCAGAATTAAAGAGATCCGTAAACAAACAAAAGTCCCTGTCATAGTCCGACGGATTAGCAAGCTGAAGTTGCAGTGGGTGGGGCACATAGCACGTGGACCTGAATGCCGATCGGGCAGAAAGTTTCTAGAATAGAGGCCACGTACTGGCAAGCGCAGCGTAAGTCGTCCACCCACAAGGTGGACAGACGACCTGGTAAACGTTGCCGGAAGGCCTGCATTCAGCGGCTTCCAACAACCAATCTGGAAGTCATTGGGATAGGAATTTGTTTAGCAGTGGATGTCCTATGGCTGAAATGATGTTGAATGATGAAGTAGCTAGCACCATCCCGACAGCGTCTGTCGCTCCACATGAGTATCGCGCGCGAACTCGACGATGCTTGGTTTTAAAGAAAACAGTTTTTTCAGACAGTGCGACTTTTCTGTCATCCCAATACTAAGTACTATGAAATACACCAAATGCTATCAGAATTTAAATTCGTATATTGCTTAAACTGAGTTTACTGAGAAAAAGTTGATTTCTGAAGGTAATCTTTAAAAGGTCCCATTTTATTAGTTATTCTCCTTCTAAAAGGTTTTTTTTCTGCCTTTTTCATCGAAATCGCAAAAAAAATATTCCTCCCTATACAAACACGATCGTTTTAATTAAACATTGTCCTTGAAAAAATCGAACGCTTAAACAATATTATTTACGAATCTGAATGAAGTGAAAAATGCAGTTTTGAATGTCTGGCCTAGACTTCTAGACGAAAGGTGCGAGTGTCATCCATTAAACAAATTGTGTAGGTGTTTTGTCCGTCTGGTGCGAATGTATTCTCTTTTGTTTGTATTTTTAGATTTCCGTAACTATTATAGAAGTCTAATAAAGTATGTCATATTGATTAGCAAAATAATATAATGGCTAACGAAATTCTTCCCTGCCTGCCTAGCATGAGCACCAAAACACGATATGATATGATATGATATGATATATCAACACGAACTGTAAAAATATGATAGATATAGCCGCCATATTGAATCGCCGTGCCGGTGACATCACATAATTATGATCATTGTTTCGATAAAAAATAAAATGGGGGCTACATTTATCATATTTTTACAATTGGTGTCGATATTTCGCTATATCATATCATACCATATCGTGTTTTGGTGCTCATGCTAGGCAGGCTGACTGATAATATGTCAAAATAGTATCATAGGATTTAACTAGCTTAGTAAAAAATTGTTACATAACAACTATAGCATTGCAAAACACGTTCAGTATAATTCCACTTCATTTATCTTCCTTCCTATTTGACCCGTCAGAGCCAAATGTTTCACATTTTGATTGCGAGCGGGCAGTGCCAAATGTTCGGCGTACATCAATTGGAACAGTTTTGCAATACTGCATTGAGTATCAAGCATAGGATATTGGCTAGAAGCATGTTCGCTCCGACCGAGAGCTCGGCGGAGACTGACTTTAATTTTAGAACTAGTGATGTTTGGAAGTCGATAAACCGTTGTCGATATTTTTGCTTTATCGATATTTAGGGTATTTAAAAAAAAACATTCACATTATATGTCTTCTTGACATAAAACATGACCGATTAAAAAAAAGAGGGATGGTATTAGATCTAGGTGCCTACTACAAGCAAGGACCGGAAAACCCCTTTTTTTGATGAAGCCGATTGTTAGGGAAACCCTATTAAAAGGTTACCCAAAGATAGGGTTACCCTATCGATAAGCTACTCCTGTGCTAGCCTTTCGTTACGAAAACCTTTTTGAATAAAGTCAACTCCTTTCAATGCGCCTACCGAATCGAATAAGGGTATTGGTAATTTCAATATTTAAGCACTTACCAAATAAAAGGGTTACCCTATTGTCTATGTCTTTTTCGCGCATTCTGGTGATTTGTATTAACCTGTCTGTGTATTTATGTTCGCCGTGGCGATACCCACACACAATAAAAGGTTATACAATAATGAGTCGAATGGTGTGCACGTAGAGGTTTAAATTGCTTGAGCGCTTTTAAAACCCTTTCATAAGGTAAGCCTCGATAGGGTTTTCAAATACGGTTAGTGCTTACCCGAATTAACTGTATTCATAAAGTGATGTACGTGTTATCGATCAAAATAGCTCTATAAAAGATTTAACTATGATAGTAAATAATCGCTGTTTTTCTTGTACAAAGCCATCCCTTTTCATTTAGCGTTCTTTGAGGGGGAAATTCCGTCTTTTTTTCATATTTTTAATCTGCTGTTTCTAACCTAATTTAGGTTTCTCATCGCAAACTAAACTAATTTGAAAAGTTTGTTAATATCTAAACGTCACGTCTTCGTATCTTTTTTCGTTAGTCTTAAGTAATTTATGATTATTCATGGTTTATATTAATTTCCGTTTTTGCGTTTGCGTATAAAAAATATCTGGACCCAATGTTAGAAGATATTATATATCGATACATGCGATATGGACTAAAGTACTAAAGCCAAAGCTATTCAACGCTGCTTTTGAAAACATCTTCAAGGAACTTGACTGGTCAACTTATTGTTACCGATGGTGAAAATAAAACTCATCCACTTGCGATTTGTGGACGACATTGCTTTTTTAGTTTGTGTGTGTCTTATGTACGTTAAGGTTCTCAATATTGATTTCATGATTATGAATGAATAATTAATCTTGATGTAATATTTAAAATATCCTTATTATGATTAATTTAGAGCTGTGATCTTTTTAATTGAGTTTTTTCCATACTTCTCTATTTCACGCTACCATCTTGACCTCTTGATACTACACGACACCCACCTTTTGCTTTGCTTGGACTATGTTCACATCTGGGTCATCCTCTCTCACTAAAATATTTTACCTTCACCACAATTATTAACCTTATAAGGTCGTCGTGTTAATCTTATACAAACTAAACCAAAGGAAAACCAAAGAAATCCATATTAAAACTCTTTGTTTCGAGATCCTTTTTTTCTAGGAACACCCAAGTAATACATACATACGAGCCTCGTAATTTGTCTATCTATCTTTCTATCTGTTGGTCACCTCTTCAACGTTATTTGGATTTGGGAAAAGCCGGCAAAAAGGAATAAAACAGCCATCGACTTCATCCCATCACTACAGGATCAGTTTATTTTCGCCAAGCAAGCCCCTGCGTCCGCGCAGATACAGATTATAAATAGCCTGCGTAAAAATCACGTGTGCCGGTACACTAGCCTAGTGTTTCACGAGACGTTGATACGGACGCACGTGCATCGTTCCGCAATATGTCCACTTAGATCAATGTGATAATCGTCTTATCAAGCGTAAGATCTACACCACAAGGCCAAATCTCTGTTTAGTTTCAAAATTACTTATTGCCAATTTTAAATTATACAAAATAAACATGCTTAAAAGCTAACTAGTTTTTATTTCGATATTGTACGTTACCACAAAAAGGCACCACTATATACCAAGCATGGAATTATTAAGTACATGGGGTGGGGCGTCAAATATCATCCTAATCATCTGATTTATTTATCGAAATTACAAGATGATGGATAATAAAAAGGCTAAGAAAATGTCATTAGACTGTCGAATAGCTGAATCCTGAAATCTAAGACAAAATTAATAATCATGAGAATAATGTTGACCAATATTTATTTATTACGGTGTGTGTCTGGTGTTTAAGGATGACAGAAGTCTGTTTTAATCGTTTCAAATGTGATACCTTAAAGTATTTCCTTGCAGCAACCGTACTCCGACTAGCAAAAGATAAAGCGTTAGAAAGAAGAAGAAGACATTCTTAAGAATACAGGTTAACGATTTCTACGTTAGCAAAACTATATAACAGAACACATGCCAAAATCAAACTGTTTCAATTTGAAACAAACTATGATAAAATACTACAGATAACGACCATTCAAATTAATTAAGCAATGATTTAATTAATTGGTCAATTAATAAACTTCAATCTATTAATATGCCATAAAAGAAATAAAGCTACAAGGGTAAAATCGTTTTCTTAATAACACAAATGGGTGATTTATGATAATTCATGCAGATAAAATCATAAATCATAATTACACCGAGACAAGGACAACGACTATTTCACCACTGGAGATACACACAGTAAACCTACTACTCCTATTCAATTCGTAAAGCGTGCATACAAGGAACACTCAAAGTTAAAAAGCCTACCTTAGGGATGAAAGTGTGCAATGATGAGGTATTTAGAGGGTACAAGTTCAGTCTTAAAAAGGAAGATTAGTTTGATCACGTATGAAGTGTTTGTGGTATACTCAACATTCAAAAAGATAAATTTAGCAGTCGTAAGGCGTTCTTGAGACTTTTGACTGAGGATGTGTGTTTTGGAGTTAGCATCCCTATCACACACATATCATATCACCACTCGCAAGATAACCTTTATTTAATAGTAGTTGGCCATCACTGTCAATAGATATTTAAATTTACCTGTAATATGTGGGTAGTGTTGTATGTATCATGATGATCTCATAAGATTGAGGAGTGAGCTTTCTGAATCTTCTTTGTAATTTTAGTGTTAAGCCAAGTGAACTAACAAGAAACGAACGAGGGCATTGTTCGCTTGATTCGCCAGTCCATGAGACTAATCTACCTTCTAATGTCTTACTCACTCTATTGTACAAAGCCCTTTGATATAGGGTGGAAACATAATCATCCAATAAACTTTTACTGAGAATAATCAGGTCTCCGCAGATGGGTCGCAAACTGTTTACAAGGTCAACTATACTTGATTATATATGGAAAGGGATATTTCTTCTCGTATCATATCCAAATTCAACCCTTAGTAAAAGTTGTTCAGTCATATGAGTAAAAACTCATGTAGCAGTTTGTCCGATAACCCATTTTTCATCCTGTAATATGACTTAGCCCATTAGAGTATAATGTCACCTGTTAAGTATATCTCCAACTCCCATCCCCATAACAATGATTAAGAATTAGCATTCAAGTCAAAACAATTTGAATTTATAATGAATCCATCTACGATTTATGGATTTCTTTACTTTAACGTTTTGAATCGACTCCATAAAACTGACAGTGGATTGAGCTATACAAAATAAAAATAGATAAAAATACATTGTATTAAAGCAGTTGGACTTACACCAAATATTTCGACACACAATATGCTAAAACTGCTTCCAAACATTTTATGTCCCGGCAAGTGTGCTCGGAAACATTTCTTAAGATTTATGCTCAGGTCAAAGAGGCACAATTAGAACTTGTACAATTATCATTTCTCTAAGGACAGTTTAAGTTCCAAGGTAAGTTACCCTACACTTGAGGGCATTAAGGATTTAGATTATGGAGTTCAATAAGACAAAGTAGCAAAGGGTTTTGATTTGCAGATTATATCGAATTATTATTACCGAAGAATTCTAATACATTATAATATAGAGGTCAGACATTACCGAATAATCCGGAATTCCATGTTAAATGTGGATTACGAGATAAAGAAAACTTCAACCCATAAAAACCAAACAATATTGATTAATAATAAATAGAAATAGCCTGTTAATATTTCATTTATATTGATGGACTTCCTATAGGTATACATACAATTGTTAAATCCGACCGTTAGGATTCCCATAATCATAAACCATAGGCACAGAAATAGCCCACAAACCGATATCGATCGACCGACCCTCGCGAATCCTCCTGTCCCCATAATCAGGGGTGTTGCTAACCCCATTAGGGCTAGCCGTAAAGGGGAAAAGTGTCAATTCGTCAAATTCAAATTGGGGACTTTATACCCATTTTTTATAGGTTTGAGCACCATTATTGGATTCGAACGCGCTCGGTTTTCTTCATAAAAAGGAAATAGAATTGCAATAGTCTGTTTTGATAGAATTTAAATTGCTTTAAAGACATTTGTTATTGTATGTTTAAGACTGACTGCTGCAAATAGTGCTAAGTAAAAAGTTTTGGCTTATACTGTTTCATGGTGTTGTGGTTTCAAGAGCCCTCATCGGAAAATATGGTCCCCAATGAATGTTCGAGTTCCTTGTTGAGTCGATTTAGAAAATTATGTAAGTGTTTTGGGAAATGCGCCTAGGGATTTTATAAGTATATTAAAAAGTCAAGAACGTTTGCTGAATTCTGATAAAGAAACACAATTGTGTTATTGTAACTGTATTCTGGAGAATAAAATGGTGCATGTCCTCATATGGAGTCACATCGTAATCGCAAACTTTTAAAATCAGACATTATCATTTCGTCCACGTCTGAAACCGCTTTGTCTACTAAAAAGGTACTCCTTATTTCGGTTAATCTCATACAAGAGATCTCTATTTTTTTTCTGTTTACATGCCGTCGAGCCAACGACCTCTGCCTTACCGAGTGCAACATCCTCGTCCCTGTCTTCCCCGAGGACTTTGCATATTTCCGTCTCTCGTCAATTTCGTGACTTGGTAGAATGCGCTTAAATCGATTTGTCTCACCCTAACTCGTTGAGATACCATCGGACCGATAGCCGCATCTCGTTCTCCATCTTTGGAGTTCCGCATACAAATATGTAATCGTAAAAGTTATGGCAACACCTTATCAGTTACTCATTTATCTCAAACACCTTGTATAGAAGACCTTTTCTCAAAATGTACACAGCAAACCAACAGTTTGCCATGTACATTTTCAGAATAGGAACGATTTGTCTATCTTCCCGGTGTATTAATAATAGCTTAGTAGGTTCTATTTCCACGAAAGTGTATTAAAATTTGTACATCGCGCTTCGTTTGTTCAGTCAACAGGTATCTCCTAGAGAATTTATAACCTACTACAGAACATTTCAGAGACCCCAGTTTCTTGCTTGACTGGTTTTTAAACCTGTCTCTGCGTTGGGTTCGCCTTTTTTGCGGTAGGAGAAATGTTGTGTCGCCTTCGATAAAGAAGCCAGATTTAGAAGCACTTTATATTGCATAAGATTCAATTTGAAAGGGTGATATCCAAACAGTTGGGGTGTGAGTCTAGCTCGTTATTCTGATTGTATCAAGTGCATTATGTCATATGATTTGTGTGAGTTATTAGGGTGTTTTGACGTTAATATTGGATCTGGATGGTGTAACTAATGTTGAAAATATGCTTGACAATCGTACTGATTGCTCAAAGCTTGGTTACTGTTGTTTGTTTGTTGAATGTATTGGGTAATTTTAGGGATATTCACATAATATTTTACATTACACTAAAATTACTTTCAATTTGTATTTTTCATTCGAGATCAATGGTGCTTTCTGTTTAGCGGAGTAGAGAAGCGTCAGAGACGTACCTACCACTATCGCGCACCTAACGCGATAAAAATTGACTGTATAACCTATGTCAGGCTAAAGGGTAAAGTGTTTTTAGTGTTTTATTGAGAGCACCAAAGAAAGTATAGTCTGTCTCAGGTGGAAATAGAATTCACTTCTTTTCACTGCCCCATTTGTTATTTTAGCAGTAGAAAGCATATTAGTCGAATTTTAACATTAACGTAGCCTAATCCTGAATGCAACTAAATTTAAAGAAAAAAAACTATTTTATAGCGCATTATGACATATTGCTATTACTGTTACATTGGAATAAAAAGACAGGATGTATGCGGTGTGCCATTAAAATTTAAAACGTTACTTTAGATGGATTCTGCCCCAGCAATAAAATGTTCTAAAAAGAGCGTCTCGTAGTGCTTATTGCCACAAGGCCGAGGCTGTGTGTAGCACAGTGGACAAAGAAGCAGTAGCCTCCGTTCTGACTACAAGGTATAATGCACACCAGTTTTCAATACTGCAACACTATTGGACACAGAAGCAATAGCCTCCGTTCTGACTACAAGGTATAATATTCACTACTGTAACACATATGTATTTACTAAATACTATTTAGGATCTACAGACTAAAGTCATTAAACGTGTGAATGTTGGGAGACATTTGCTAAATAAAATCGCCCTGGGTATGCTTGCTAATTTGCATTCTGATTTGTATAAGAGTGTGACTCCGTTTTAATGTAAAACAAATCTTCAATGAATAACTTAGTTCAGTTGAGGCAGTAGAACAGGATGCATATTTTGTCGCTGGTTCATGCACACACATTCTACAACGTTCATTATAGCACTGTGGTGTCGATGTGTGCGTCCGAAGCAAGTCTACTGTATTTATTTCTACTTTGGTTGTCGTATAGTACATCTTTTTATAATCTTACCCATTTTAATCTTTTTACGATGCACTGATTTATCAGCAGGAATATAAATACGTTAAGATTTCGTCAATTTTTGTATCATCTGTAGTTACATCTTTTTTCTTCGCTACGTCTTGGTCGGCTTTGTCCATTCATTATTAAGTAGTTTTTAACGTGCTACCATGCATTAAGGCGGAAGTACTCGTTAGGTATAAAGTTTGTTTTACCAGCAGTGATCGGAATAGTTAGATTGATTTAATGTACTCTGGTAGTGCTACATAATATGATATGCCTTTTTATTTTTTTCAAAAACTGATTGTCATGTCCGAGGCATGTCCATATTAACATCAATGTTACCCCAAATCAATCTACCTACTCCGATCACTGTTTATCATCGATGTTAGTGCATCCATAAATAGTTAAACTGTAATGTATTATCTAATTTCTCAATTGAAAAAATAAATAAAAATTATACACAAATCATGATGTTATAAATTCTTAATTAAATAACATTTTGAGTAAGGTCAATTCGCTTGTTATTTATAAGTAACTAATAGATTTTTATAGACACAAAAAGGAGTTAAACGTGTCAATTATTGTTGCTTTATCACTAGTAATTATTGTTTGACATTGGTAGGTTAACTAACTTAAGCAAATTGAAGGCCGTTTAATAGCTTTTATAAATGTAGGTGTAATAATCCAAAGTTGTAGTAATAATGCTAAGTCAAAATACGTTTAGTTAACGACTCCAGTTTTTACTGTGATCTTGTACAGTTGACCTCGACAGCAAAATTAACTTATATTTTCCTTATGGCAATGTACTTAAGGGTGATAATTAGATTAATGTTCGATGCTAACTGTACATAGTTGATGGTTGAATCATTTTTGCAACGTGCCTAGTTTCTTAATCCGACAATTAAGTGACACATGCCCACTCTTTATTCCAAACACATTTTGAAAGACTTATCTAAGGTACCCTCTATTAAGTTAAATAAAGACTGAACATCTAATACTATTGTAACATTTATTTAGGCACAATATAATATAACACATATGATACACAGGGTGTTATCATGGTGTATCAATAGTCCAAAAATAGATGCGTAGATATCACAAGTCGCGTTTTTTTTCTAGACAACCCGGAGGGGTTATAACCACCAAAAGACGTTATGATATGATATGATATAGCGATATATAAGTAACTTAGGTTTCATGTATTTATGCTAAGTTTTTACAGAGAAATAAATTTATCTTATCTTATCTTATATCGACACCAACTGTAAAAGTAAAATAGATATAGCCGCCATTTTGATTTTTTATCGAAACAGCGATCATAATATGTGACGTCCCGGCACGGCAATTTAACATGGCAGCTATAATATCTATCATATTTTTACAGTTGGTGTCGATATATAGCTATATCATATCGTGTTTTGGTGCTCATGCTAGGGAGGTTGACTGAGATTAGTTATTATAAACCAATAAACTGCAAACTGTTAACAAAAAGAAGCATTTTCTTTTGGCCGCCCAATATGCAAAAAACAAAACCATATTTCACAGATGACAGTGGCTAGACCTAAAGTCAGCAAAATTTATTTAGGTACTTTTGTTTTCATATTTTTGCATAGTGATCTGTTTCGACATTCGCTTTTGTGAAAATGACTGCTTTCAAAATGGTTCGCCTTTGCCCGTCGCTCTATCCGTGTCGAATTTTGGGAACAGTATTTCGCTGGATAATAAGCTTAGCTTAGCTTGTGCTCTATCTAACTTTATTCAAAGGTAGCCAATCGCCAATTGTTAGTTTTCATTAGTCCACTGTTTGACATAGGCATATTATATAATATAGAGAAAATGCTAAGTACGCAGGCTATATTTTTTTTTAAAGTTAATTTATTTAAACTTTTATTTTTTTTGCATTCACAATAATGCTAGAAAAATAATTTTGACATAAAAAAAATTAAAACTTTACCGCCCAAAAATGTTGAAAAAAAATTTCAAGTGAAAATTATTATCCTTGATATAGTGAATATTTATATACCATGTTTTGACAGTCCCGTTTGTTTGTTGTGTGCAATTCAGGTATGAATTATTAAACTTACATGAAAAACATGACCATAATACCACTCTATTACAAGACATGAAGTGAGACATCTCTCCGCAAAATAAAAACTAATATGATTAAAAAAACCTTTGTATCCTAAGTGCTTCTTAGGGTGTCTACTATAGAGTTCTCGTTCTCGCTCCATGACGTCAATAATATGTGCTCATGACGGTAATATAGGTCGTCTAAATTCGGGTGTAGGTTGTGTTGCTCTCGGAATAGAGTTCATTTTCGTGTGAAGAGACAAGTTAAAACTATGCGATATGCGCTTCATGTGCCGTTAGGGTTGTCACGTACCTAAAATAACCTTCTTCATCTAAGGCTAGGATTAACGAATTACAATGGTCGGTTAAAATATGAACAAGGAAGACTGAAAAAAATAAAAAAGACCAGTTGACTTAGTGGTGACCAGTTTACATTTTCTTTGCTCTAAAATACACTTATTCAGTAAATTAAGATCTTGTACCTTTCAAGGGCAGTAGTAGCAGAGAGTAGTAGTATACGAGTAGTAACCACCAAACTTTGAACTTTAATCCCTTGTAATGTAATGTTATAGGGTCGAAAACCAATAAAAATTTACCCTGTGCCTTATATGCCTGTGCCAGGGCTAAAAATCTTTACAAAATTAAAAATGTACTCGCTTTTTTTTTTGAAAATGATATAAAAAACAAACAATGCTATATTCATAGTGCCTATAAGTATGATCTCACACAAAGTTCATATAACGTTACAATGTAGTATACATTATGCAATAAATGAATATGAACATAAAAAAGTGTTCAATAGTAACATTGGCAACCCTACATCGATTCCGTATAACGAACTCGTGCGCAACGTCGCGTGTCGCGTCCGCCACTAAACACTTCCGCTCGCGACTATTGGCACATTAATACAGGGTGGCGGAACCTGAGTATACGTAAGGCTTAATAATTTCTGTCAAAATTATTCAATTTGCTAGAATATTATATGTACATTTACTACCGCTGCCTCGAAGATGTTGAAAGGCTAACAAATGTATTAAACGCCTGCAACGTAAAACATTAGTGCTAGCTTTTGTTTTGCTTCAAGAATAAAAAAAACAGGAATATTTCAACGGGGATCCATATAATAGATTATACACTTTACTACTAAGACCAAACACACAAATCAAAAGGTGTACTCGTATTTGTAAAATGGAGGCAATGGAGGATCTTACTTCCCAAAATGAAACTGGCTTGCACAACGCTTGAAGTTTAAACACTAGACGCTACGTAGCGAAGCCTTAGACACCCTGTATGCTTATCACTAAATAAATAGTGCTAGCGGTAAATAGTGGTATCGTTACACAAATCACTATGTATTTGCTGCGACACAGAAATTATGTGCTTTGTCCGATGTACAGTTTTATTTGTCCGGCACACGACTGCGGGACGGTAAAACTGACGAGGTTTGGACATTAGAAATATTGTAAACATTGTGATAGGTTTTTGGACGATTGCGTTACAGACGGACTAAAGCGCAGAACCCACAGAGGCGGTACGGGAAAGCGTTCCAGGGGTGGGATTTTTTGTAATGTTCGAGTTGCTATGGACCACGTCACACAGAAACCGCCCGCGGTAGCATACAATCGCTTCCCGCTGGTCCGCTACCGGAACGCTTACCGCGTCTGTGCATTCTGCGCTTTATAGACAGGGGTACGAAAAGGTGATCCTATCAAATATAGAAACAAAAAATGCATTAGACAATACGTTATCATTGTAGCAGATAACATCTGGCAAAGGGCGTCTCCTATATCACCTAGAACCGAGACATTGTAGAAAAAAAAGTTTTCTAAATTACCCCGAACCAAGAATCAAACCCTTTGCGTGAATTCACTACGCTAATCGGGTCGTTTTCCTTTTGGGGTTCGGGTTCTTTGGATTTATCTTTTTGAGGTAAAGTAAAATTTGAATTAGTATTTATTTGATGTAATGATTAAATTAATACGAGTAGGTGTAGTGTAGGTCTAACCATTTTTTTAAAAACGCATCCTTTGGGAAACGGTTTTTCCCAGGATAAAAAGATTACATTTTTATCCAAGACTCGGTTTATCTGAGTAAAACTATTTCAATATCCGGCTTAATTGTAAAATTGTGTCAAACACACAAGCATTACATTTAAAATATAAGTACAGTGAAGGCTCGCTCAATTTCGTAAGCGCTTATAAAAATGCTCCTTTTTCTTTTATTTCTGTGAACTAAATAATTGTTTACAAAAAGTATGTTTTTTCGTCACAGAACACGTGTGATTCAATTAAGGTCACCCATAAATTACGCCAGGGGGGTAACCATGAACTCTTACAAAACCAACTTTGTTTGGTTGCACTTTGATATGAGATTATATGTTAGGTCACGTGATTTGGTACCATGATCTACGTAAAACAATCTTGTATAAGGCTGGGAAAGACCGAATGGTATGTAAAAATAGTCTATGCGTTGCAAGTGGTCCGAATCGTTATAATTAAATTAACAAAATGTCAGTGAAATCAATAAATACCTATTCTTGCGTACTAAATTTGCCAAAATATTAAAGAAAATCTATTTTGCTTCTACTAGGAGGCATGTCAGCAGCGCTGAAAATTATTCTATCGTAGATATCACCTTTACTAAATGAGCTACGACTGAGCTCTGAGTTTTTCATAAATGTTTCGGAACAATGCATTGTCCGATACCAACCTACTTAGTGCAATGGTGTCTTGACAGTACTTATCAGTGGTACTTATTAGAAAAAAGTAAAAGTCATTATTTGTTGTCAACATTTATAAATAATTTATTTTACTTTAGAAATATGAATTACAGAAACACAAAATATTTTTTTCAGTTAGTAAGAAATGAGATTAGAAAATGGTTTAATGAAACATCATAACAATCATTCAAATTGTATTATGTACGAGTACGTCGAACAACGTCGATTCAGAATATTTTTTATAGTAATAGTTTTATTGCAGATTATTTTCAAGAAAAATACAATCAAAGCATTCAAGTTTTAAGTAACCCCTGGTACTAGAGGAGAAGAAAGCTTATGCTGGGCAATGATTAGGAACGCAGGAAACTGTAAGCTGTGTAAATTAAAATTCGATGCACAGAGCATACAAGTGTACCTATACTAATAGTAGTTTCATCAAATCATTTCAAAACGCCAAATGACACAAATAAATAGTGAAATAAATATGTACGCTTTATTTTAGTACTATCTAGTTTTAATAAGAACCCGGTAGTTAAATAGGTTGTTAAAAAATCCCGATTGATAGCTCAAAAACTCAAATAAGTAGTTAAATTCATCGTATAGAACTCAAATCGTCTTGCGATACTCACTTATTTGCGACTCAAGAGGGGTCTGTCTTACTATGCTCTTAAATACATTCTCCGCTCCAGTCAGTTTCCAAAGGTATAGTAAGCGGGGTGCACTGCGACATAGTCCTCTCTGAACCAGGAAAAGACCAAGTGACGTTTTCCTTATAGCTATCGACCCATCACATTATTTAACACGTAGCAAAGCTGTTCGAGCGTTTGCTGCTTTGAATATGCTAGTTAATTTCACTAGATGACAAACAATTTAGTTTCCGCAGTGGCGAGTCCACCAAGCTCCAGCTAACACGCTTGCACGCGTGGTCCACCAGCTCAACGATTAGCACGACAATACGTCCGGAAAGATGTTATTGCCCTGGACATGTGTGGGTTTTTTAAAAAGTTAGGCGCGTCGCACGTTCGATCGTGCTCATAATATCCCGACCCACCACCATCTCCACAACCACGCTTGGAGGCGGGATGGCGAAACGCAGACGCTGCTGCCCGTCTCGTGCTATAGGAATTAGTCGCCTCTTACGACGCGTCTTCTGTTGGTGTGTTCTTTACTGCCATCTCGGCTTACTTTTACTTGATCTTTTATTTTTTTATAGATTTTTATATTACCTTTTTTAACTGCGTTTTGGCAAATGAACATTTGAATTTGAATTTGATCTTAATAATGGCAATACATACCGACGGTTGAAAGGCAAAAGGCATCAAGCGACATTTTGATAACTTTACAGGAGAGCGATTTAAAGTTTTTATTTTTGGAAAAAAAATCGTAGTTATCTTTTGGCGCTATAAATAGAGAAAAGTCTTACAGAAATATATGTTTTAAGAAAAGATCTATATTATAGAATTAAAGTTTCAGCTATAGAGTTATTATTTACGAAGTTAGATGTCGGTTAACCCTAAATGCCCTATTTTTGGATTAAGGCAAAAGAGGTCAAACGCCGCTGCACTTGAAAACTATTCCAGGCAAACCGATTTAACAACCATTTATATAATAATTGGTTCCATGCAGAACACCTTATGAGTGAAATCTAAAAAAAATAGATTAAAGCTAAAAGAGTGAAAGAGCCAATATTATTTAAGTTGTGCAAGGCACAATAATTCAAAGTCAAATGTTATCTTTGTCTGAATAAGGAAGAAGATCTTATGGGCCAATAGAAGTTTAATGGCATATAGCTGAAATACAATATATTTTACGAGTTTATAGTTTATTGCCACTTAGGCTATTGTGTATCGTAATCGATTGTATGGATCATAATTAAACACAATAAAAAAACTCTTTTGCAAACAATTATCTTTAATTTTTCAGCACATTGCACATAAAAAGCATGTGGTTTTGCAAACTTAAATAACAGAAAAAAGTTTCCCCAAAACCTATTATTGTTTATTATTTTAATAATTGATAAAATTATTTTTAATTATTTATTATTTTAATAATTGATAAAATATCTTTGCAAGAAATAAAGGTACTCGCTCACATTCTTACACCAAAGAAAAATAACAGTAAGCAGAAGGACCTAGACCTAGCCACAAAAAAATATTTTAAAGAATTAACTTCATAGGACCTACAGCTAATCATACTTAAGATAGTTTATTTGGCAACATGAAACGTGATTTTCCTGCATGAAACGTGAGAAATGTTTGGTTTTTAAGCTTTGTATAAAAAAAACCAATAAAAATTTTTTTCAGTCAATCAATTACAAAACACACTACGCCAGACCAAAAAAAAATAAAATTAAAACTGGTCAAGGGGCACCATATTTACTTGTTTAAATTGCATTACTAAGTACCAGTAAGTATCATACCAGCGTAAATTGACAAGCGTAAAAAAATCTACATTCCACAAAAAGTTGGTTTTTATTTCATACAATAAGACTTTATTATTTTTATATAGTTAGTCCATGTCTTCCGACTATGTATTAGGTGTAGTGGTTTACGCTCCGGACTATAAAGCCAGGCTGTTTCGGGTTAAAACCCCGCAAGGGGCTACCGTTTGTGTGATAAGCACGAGCATTTGAACCTAAGTCATGAATGTTTTTAAATGTATTTAAGTAAGTTTATCCGTTATATAGAGAGGATAAGTTTGCGCGCTCCAAGGTCAAAGCGGCACAGGACATTTTCCAGTGTCGCTTTGTTAAGGACCCTGGGGGTAGCCTGTTATGCAAGGACCTCGCGGCAAAGGAGAGATGGCGCTCTTATTTCCATAAGCAGCACAAAGAGGTGCCACCAGACCTTCCTCCGAATCAGGGACTAGTAGCACCAGAAACGCCTGAAGAACTCCAGATTGCTTTTTGCCGCATGAAGAATCGTAAAGATGTCTGTGCCGATGAAGTCTCAATCGAAACCCAATAGAAAGCGATGGGCCCTCGTGGGGTAGACATCTTTGCCTACCTTTACAATCGCATACTCTTGACCGGGCTTATCCCGAGCCGATGGAGAATGAGTATTATTACTCGTACTTCGGTCTTCAAAGGCAAGGGATCGGTGCAAGAGTTCGGCAACTACCGCGGCATAAAGGTCATATCCCACACTATAAAGCTCTTTCAGCGGATTGTGGACTCCCGGATCCGACAGGAGTGTGATTTCTCGGAGTGTCAATATGAGTTTTGTCCTGGCAACGGGACTATGGACCCTGTTTTCCCTCTAAAGGCCGTCATGGAGAGATACAGGACAAAGAACACGTCTCTGCACTTGCTAATTCTTGATCTGCAGAAGGCCTTGGACTGTGTTCCTCAAGTGGTGATCTGGTGGGCAGTGAGATCCCAAAGGGTCCCCGAGGCATTATGTTGACATGATCCGAGACATGTACCGCAGCTCCGATTCTATGGTTCTGACCGCTGTTAGCAACTCCAAACCGTTCCCTGTCACCGTCGGAGTACACCAGGGTTCCGTCCTCAGTCCGTTTCTGTTTAATGTAATATTAGACGTTGTGTCAGACAGAGACACATTATCAGCCACTTTGGCTGCTGATGCTTATATATGATGATGATGATATGCTTACGATATCGCACTGGTAGACGCGGACAGGGGCAGGCTGGTGAGAATGGTGAACGAGTGGGAGCAGTCGCTTGAAAGCGGTGGTCTGAAACTCAATGTGGCGAAGACCTGGCCTGTAACTTTACAGATCCTACGTGGACGGACGTCGACGACGCATAGGTGGAGAGAAGGTCAAGCGCACGGACCAGTTTAGATTCCTGGGATCTGTACTTCACGCGTCGGGAGACATCGATTGCGACGTCTAAGCCTGCATTGCTGCTGCGTGGGCCAAATGGCGAGAGGTGACTGGTGTCATTTGTGACCCCAGAATGCCAGTTCTATAAGTTCATCATTAGGCCTGTCCTTTTATATGATAGCAAAGTGTGGCCGCTACTTGAGCGATACAAGCAGGATCTACGTGTCACGGAGATGAATATGCGGAGTGACGCGGAATGACCGCGTGAGGAACTCGCGCATTCGCAGTAGCCTTCATGTCCGTGATATTGCAGACAAACTGCAGGAGAGTCGCCTACGCTGGTGTCATGAAAACCGGCAAGCTACGTAGGGAACAAATGTTTGGCCACGCCGGCTCCGCCGGGTCCTGGCAAAAGCGTTGACCAAGAAATGCTAGCTTGACGTCGTGAGGGCTGACATGTATGCCAATGATCTCACAAACAGGGACGCCCAAGACCTTGCGAAGTGGAGGAATAAATCAAGGAAAGCGGATCGTGGGTTTTGAAGCGATGGCTTTGGACGCAACCGGGATTCACCGTGAAGATGATAATGATGGCGATTTTTAAAATGACAATAAAATATTGTAGTTTTATTGTTTACCAATTTCAATCCTATAAACCCTATAAACCAATAAATCCTATAAACCCTATATTCATGAAAACTCTTGTAATATCATAAAAGATAATCCGTAAAATCATGGTAATAAACATACCATGGATCAGATGACATACCTACCGATTGTCATGGTTTTTTAATTATGATTTTGTATGAAAAAGAACGTGTTTACAAGTAAGTATTTTTTTCTTCTAAGCTTTATGTTTAATAACTTCTTCCGTGTATGTACATATTTTCATCTAATTAAGTTTTTTGTCTATCATTTTTCATTGTTTAGCTACTTAATCTGAAAAGTGAATTGTAGATTTGATATTTACACTTCTTTGAAATAAAAATATACAAAAACAAAACAAACACTTTCCATTTGTCAACACAACACACAAACAGAACGCGCATTGACCGGTTATAGTAGTCGCAATCGCAATCAAGACTAAATGCAACAACGTTTGCGGCTTGCGCGCCTACGTAAAGTGCGTTGATCTAGGTTCAAATCAAATCCAGTGGTTGTAATGGTCGCGTCGCGAAGATTCAAACTACGTACCAAAGTTCGTCTATGTAAACGGAACATGACTTACAAACCTCATGATACTTTTACTGCGTAAATAAAAAGATTTAAGTGCCACATTAATGGTACAAATGATTCAGGAAAAATGATTAAAACAAAAAAATTGCAATTTTCTGAAACAGGTAAAAAGTCTTTACTGACTTTGGCAATTATTTTTACGTCATAGAAAAGGGGTTTAAATTACATTTTAATTTACAACAGGTTAAGGTAAAACAACCTATGTAATACCTTTGTTGTGCGTAGAGTAAGGATAAAGGGCTCAAGCGATATTCATTTCCGATGATGTTTAAGGAAGAAAAACTTAAACGACAGCCATGTAATATTGTATTCCAGGCAAAACGCTTTAAATGCCGCGTTTATTAGATTTACAGCAAGGTAAAAAGATTTAAAAGTAATGTGTTCCTAAAACTAAAGAAGGATGAAAAGCTTAAGTGACTGCCTAATTCATTAGAGCTACCTGCGGATTAATTGAAATCCAGGGCTTAAAAAAAAAGATGAATTTTGAGTCGGTTAACTCCGGGCACTAAGAAATGATGGCCTTTTTTGTGACGGAGTCAAGCGCCATAAAAGTGCTCTGATTTATACCAAACTCGGCTCAAAAGACGCAGAAAAATTCGCTGATTCTAACTATGTATATAACTCAATATCGCCCAAAGTGTCGCATGATGCCTTTTGCCTTTCCACCGTCGATACTATTGCCATTACTAAGAGTAATACTTAGTTAATATAATTACTACTTTTTTAAAGAAAATATATATCTCGTATGTATGCCGTGTGGGGACGGCCGTAAAGAATACTCTTCCCCACCGCCAACTGGAGGCGTGTCGTAAGAGGCGACTAATTCCTCTAGCACGAGACGGGCAGCAGCGTCTGCCTGCAAAATGTTATAAAAAACTGCGCTCACCAACCCGCCTGCCAAGCGTGGCGAGTATTGGCAATCCCCCCCAATGAAACCCATTGGGGGACGCCTGTGTTCAGCAGTGGACGTCCATGGCTGAAATGATGTATCTCGTGTTTAATAAAGTACGATAGTACGAAGGATGCGAGTCCGACTTGCACTTGGTCGGCTTTATAGCGTTACTAACTTACTACCTTATGTCTAAATATTATTGTATTATTTACTTTTCTTTCATGTTCACAACTATGTGTGGTTTCTGAATAAATTATTTTATTCTTATTCTTATTCTTAAATGTACTTAATTAACTTGAGACTTACCAAATAGGTAAAGAGCGTACTTTATAGGTACAAGTAAGTAAAGTAAAATGCAGTCAGATAAAGTGGCAGTGGGCCAGCCATATCTGTCGCAGAACCGATGAAAGGTGGACTAAATTGAGTGGAGACCACGCCACGGTAAACGTAGTGTTGGACGTCCCCCAGCTCGATGGAACGATGAGCTTAGGTTAGGAAGATGGCTGGAAGTGGCTGGAGATCGTGCTCTTTGGAGGAGGCTTACGTCCAGCTGTGGACTGCAATAGGCTAACATGATGGTGATGATGGTGACTTTTTAGGTCAATAGCTTACCTATTTTTAAAATATTATATTAGCAACTGCCTGCAACTTTGTCTACGTAGACTTATATTAGTAGAATAATCGTCCCACGGTAACGGTAACGGTAACGGTAACACAAAAAACCTTATGTGTTGGGCTATATCAATACCCATGCATGTGTGCCTTTCAGCTAATTAAGTTTAGCCGTTAAAGCGTGATAGAGAAACTAAAGTATTAACTGTTATATTTATAATAATAATTAGTAAAGGTATGATTTGGATCTTGGCAGTTGCTGCCCATCATCGCGAATGCACCGCTCTGTGTCTGATACCGGCGGCTGTCGCGCTGGCGGGGAGCGTGGTCTTCTCGCCTGCCGCACAAGAAATCCAACAATTGACAACAAATTAAACACAAAAATGATGTTTTTATTCAATGCACAAACAGGGTTTAATGTTTTAGGTTTACATAAAACTTTTTACGTTTACGTTTAGTTAACCCGTCCTCGATTCAGAACCGTTCGGTAACTAATTGTCGACCAGACGATCACGTGACACTTATGATTTAACAGGATTTAACATTAGTGTCACGTGGTTTATCGGTTGACAATTAACTCTCGAAGGGTTCTGTATCGGGGGGTCACAGTAACCAGACAATGGAAATTTTATTGTTGGCCACATGTAGGTGGTTTGAGCTTAGAAAATGTAGTTTACATAAGACCTATACTCAGTGCCTACAATAGAATTTGATGAAATATTAAGAACATAAACATATTTGTTTACCTATGTCCCTCTAATTACTTGCTTGACTTTTAAAGTACTCAGTGGCGTTTGATACGTTTATTATTTTCATTTCTTTTTATTATGATAGTAAGTAAACTTGTGAGTTTCAAAATAACAGGAAAGAAATCAAAATATCTCCTAACAGCAAGGCTTTAAGTAACATAAGTAAAGACTACAACTAAATGTAACAGTAAGAACAACCCAGGGTCACGTATCTATGGTTTAAGATTTGATGAGCACTTCAGGCGCACTTTCGTACTTGTAAGTTTGCTCTGTAGCAGCTGGCCCCTAATTGAGCAGTTTTGGATTAAGCGCTACTTCATTACGTATTTAAAATGTATCAATACATGTAAAAATAAAATGTTTAGCTATTGCTCGCAGATCCGTATTCATTGGTTTGAAACAAAAAAGAAGTAGGTTGGCATGATAGCTTCTCCCTTAGGAACCTTATTGTATATTCTGATAATAAAAGTCGTATACTAGGTCGTGATGTATTTTATGCGCTAAATTGAATGTAGATCAGTTTTAAGACAAAAAGCTCGTTTTTGCTCCTGCTGTTCTTATCCAGGGTCTAGGATCTCATTATAATAAAATAATAATCACTTTCTCTGGAGAAATTAAACACTACGATACCACTCGCAAAAGTCGTGAAATGCGTGCCTGATTTTGCAGAATACAATTTTAATGTCAAGACATTTGCTCCAAGGTGCAATTACTACGATTTAAACAACGTAATTTCATTATCTTTTTCTTCTTCCTCTTCAGCATATGTTTTGTCCCCTGTTGGACATATGCCTCCTGAAGCTCTCTCCAGCTAGCTCTTAGTGCGGCGATTCTTGTCCAGGCCGGTCCTGCCGTCTTTGCAATATCGTCCGACCATCTTGCTGGTGGTCTGCCCACACTTCGTTTTCTTGTGCGGGGTCTCCAGAGCAAGACCTTGTGGTTCCATCTTTCGTCGTCTCTACGGCATACGTGGCCTGCCCATTGCCCTTTCAGTCGTGCCACCTTTTTGCCACGTCGGTAACTTTGGTGCGCTGGAGGATTTCATAAAAACGAATAAATATTTTTATGTTTTTTATCAGTTTTTGATTTTAAAATTTCCGCGTGTCACTCCTTTGACAACTGTCATACTATTAGCATTGATCAAGTAAACTATTAAGAAGTTGACGTTGTAAACCTAAGTCAAACCAATCAATCGGTTCCGAAACTGAGTCAACATTAGTCAAAATTTATAGCTCAAATAGCTCATTCTTTGGAAACAGTTTTGAGCCATGTAAATATGTCTAGCAATTGACAAACAATCTCAATTTTATAAAGCCGTATAGCCGCCGCTTAATTGCATTACCTCTCGCCTTTATTTTTTTTATAAAAGAGTAGATTATTCCGTTCTCTTTTCCATAATTTCATGTTTCGGACAACTGTCCCATGCTTTTAATAGCAACAAAGAATTTATAAGTAGGTGTTCGTAGTACTTATATATTCCCTGGATGGCAATGTCATTAGGCCATAGACTTCGGAGATAAAAAATTGAAAGAGACGAAGTTATCTGTTGTCAGTGGTTTTAAATGTTGCGTCTCTTTTCTTCTCAAAGCAATTAATAGACAAAATATCCAAAACATTCGTTCTTTTACATCCCTAAACAAAACCTAATTATGTAGTTCATGGTACAAATTCAAAACAAGCTCAAATCAAAATCTCGAAGCAGCATAATTGCTTTTACAATTTTGTAGCAGCCAAGCAAAGTATCATTATTAAAATTAGAGATCTATACATATAATTCATTTATTTCTTAGATTTTGTTACTGTTTTTACAGTATTCATTCAGAAATTAAGAAATCAATGAAATGTCTGCTATGACCATTTTCCATACCAATAATTTTGACATAAGAAATCAATTTGTAACTGTCATTAGTGTCAAAATAAACGTCATTTGTATGGAATTGAGTGAATGATAAACAAAATTGTATGTTGTCAAAATCGATGAAACAAGATTGTTTTTACGACCTCATGGTACCAAATTGACGGATGGGCGTAATTTGAGATTGTTTTAAGAGTTTATGGTTACCCCCCAGGGGGCGCTTTTAGGGTTAACGACATGTGACAGCCTGTATTTTGGTATGGAAAGTATACATTGCATTTGAGTGGTTAGCGGCAAAAACATGTTGATCTTTATATTTTTATGAGTGCCTCTGTTATGTTATTATAATACATTTTTCTGTCCAATTACCTTATACTATTTCATCGTATAGAACAGCAATACGGACCGACCGTCTATCTCATAAAGTTGTTTGTGATTTTTTAGTTAGATTTGTATGAACTGACAAGTTTTGTCAACTCTTGCCCATAGATAATAAAACAGTACTGTCACATATTAAATAATGGAAGAATATTTGTCGAACCTTATATTATTATATTATCAACTTTATTAAACCAGACATTCTCATGATCTTTTAATAAAACAGTTATACTGGAACATAGTTTTAGTTTTCAACTTTGATTGGTTTAAAGTTAGTTAGTAACTGAGTTAGTTAGTCCTAAAGTCTCTTGCGCGAAAAACACAAATTACAAATCGAACAAGCGCCGGAACTATTGCTATCTTACTTAAATTATCAGATACTTCTTCAAAGGACACGAACTGACGTGTTCACGTCATTAATTAGCGAGCCTAACAAGAGTGATTATGGCGGATTATCACGCGATCTGAACGGGTTGGGATCACGACACTCGTACGCATGGCAACTGACGGCCGATGACCCAAATTTCTATTGTCTTTTGCACGTGAATTACGTAATCCGATTTTTGTACAGTCAGGTAGGAGTTGTATTACAGAAACTTACGGATGAAAATACAGTAACAGCAGTGGAAAGCGATTTCACTGTATGAAACGGAAAGATTTTTGAAAATTATATAGTTTAGCATGACTATCGCACGGTTTTTAAACACACACATTCACAGCACAGAGAAAAGACTCTGTATGATTAAAACATTAGCTACAAGGTTCATAAGATGTCAATTTTATTTCACCTTTAAAAACTAATGTTAATTGCTTCGACCAAGACAAATAAAAAACTAAAATACCATCGCTAAGTACCTAATTTTCGACCAATGTTCGCCTGTTCTTTTAGTAACATTCAAGCAGTGTACTCAATCTTGACAATACATCATCAGTGGTTAATTGATAACCTCTTTTTTGCTAAATAAGACCATACAACACACCAATTGTCATAGTGTCAAGGCACGAGGTTAAGAGGTTACGAGGCACTACACAAAAAAAAATCCATGCAAATTCCCGGCAAAACCTGATTTAACTAATTTAGAAAAATCCGTCTTCTGAATTGAGCATTTTCGATAATTCGATCCTGAGACCCGATCTCGAATGTGGGACCCGAACTTGAATAACTTCGCCACTATGACAATCAGGTATAAAGATATAGAAAAATCTTACGAAAATCACTTTTTCTCTATAATTTCGCGGTTGCGCTCGAATTTTCACACGTAATTTAGCTAACAGCTGATGCGGTCAGGTCATTGACCCCATGTCATTGACATTCGATTATGTGTCTGTCTGTGCATTGTTTGACGAAATCTGCTGATTACGAGCTAGCTGGCGAACATTGTGGCTTTCTACTTCGGCGACATTCTTGCTCTTCTGTTTTAATAAAATGGTTTGACAGTGAAAATAGTAAATGGACGTCTATATTGTTATTGCTACTGCAGAGTAACTTAATAGCTAAGAAAATGACAGGTTCGTTTATTGTTCCACCATTTTTATTTAATAAATAAAAAGAGATCACGCCCTATGGAGCTGAAAGGTTCTAGAATGGAGGCTATGGCCACAACCGGCAAGCAAACCACAGACGACCTGGTAAAGGTTGAAAGTCACTGAGAGAGGCCTATTTTCAGCAGTAGACGTCCTATATCTCTGAAATGGTGGATGATGATGAAAATGAGAATATGGATTTGTGGCAAAAGACACACAAAGAAGATAAAAACCATTTTTTTTAAATCGTTTACATTTGTCGTGGAGCTATAAGTTGAAAACATTTAAATAATTAAACTAAATATAATTATCTTACTAATGATCAAAATGGTTTTATTTTGGTGGATGAATGACAATTTACAAACAATGTTAAAAAAAGACAATTAATAATTCTGGTGTTGATCAAATAAACAGGATTTGGACTATTTAAATGATAATTTCAATGTGTTACAAGTTTATAACTTCCTCTGTACGACCGTGTGAACTTATAGCAGTACCGCTACGTCGTTACATATTGTAAAATTAATATGTTAAAGGCATATAAGGAAATAACGGACCAAATTTATTACGAACATTTACGATCCTGGGACCATAAGTCAAGCTAACCAACCATATTAAGTGTTAAGCTGAAGTTTAATAAGGAAAGGTTAGTATTATCCTAAATTAGATATTGATGAAGATTCTCTTCTCTTGTATATTATTCGGTCATTACTCTGCAATTGACGCGATATATGAAAACAAAAAGGAGATTCTCAATCCGACGAGTATGTTTCGTGTTGCTTTTACATATTCGGTTAATAGGAAATATTGTAGAATTTGAACTCTAGAGATCTTATAAGGTAGTTGATTGTTAGTCCTAAATATTTATGGAATCTTTGAGCTACATGTTAGAAACCGATTTGGCAGGCTTAGATTGATCGAGCTTATTTTTCATCGGTGAATGTTAAAAAAATCAAAATCGTTATGAAACCGCGTAAACATTTATGTGTTTTGTCTCGTTCGGAGCTGAGGGGTTAAGGTGATAACGTTCCCTTGTTCAACCTGTCACCTGACCTGTTTTTTACTGAAAGCAAACGCCAAGCCCCAATAAACAATACTAAGAATCTATATAAACTACTAAAAATATGCAAATTGGAACAATCATTAATAAATGCAGAAAAAAGCAAAAATTTGCTTCCCACCGTCCAATCTGGAAGTCAATGGGGGAGGCTTATGTTCAGCAGTGGACGTCCTATGGTTAAAATGATGATAATGATGATGAAAGAAATAATTTAACTTAATCTTTATAAGCGGCTTTATAATTTTGACATTTTGGTATCAATATTTTTAAAAGTTTTGTTCCGTCTACTATTCTATCCCATCTGAATCAATGTACACTGTAACTTCAATCCACACGTTATAAACTGTGTACCTAATGCAGGTTCCATTATGAACATATTCTAACTACACATTTCGTCATATTTCACAGTGTCAGAGCATATCTGGTTGCAAAGCTATTACCAGGCCAGCGGTTGTGGTCAGCTAATAGGGTTAGCCTATTTTCCAGCTAGAAACTATGGCTGAATACAGGGTGGAAACAATAAGTGGGATATGACCATTATGTTTACATGCTTTCATATTGTGCTAAAATGTAATTTAGTTTGATTTTCACCAGAATACTTAAACTATTTTGAATTTGAATTAAGGTAACAGCTTCTTTAACGGGAGCAAACAAAAGCGTCTATCATGTATTGTCAATGTACACCGTTTTTTCACTGATTAGATTGAACATATTGGCCTATTTAGGACATCGATCATACAAATAGTGGAGACCTGTCCTCCATTGATAGACGGTAAGAGATCGTAGTTTAAATAAAATGTGTACATATTAGATTAAACTCTAAACTGTTCTAACAATTTAACTAAATATCTATAACATTGCAGTACAGCCCCAGCCCTCACGAAAGAACTATTTATATTTTTAAATATTAATGGATGCAGAGAATTCAAGCACTGGATAGGTATACTGAAAAGAAAACGAAATATTTATCCCTGTCGCGAGTGACACATAATATCGTTTTATTTACACACATAAGGGAGCTGCGACAAAGGACTGTACAGTCGAGCCAGAAATGTGTACAACTTTCATTTGTATATAATTTGATACTGCTGAAAATGCGATAACCCAGTGGGCTAATCTGAGTATAATAAAAAGCAATTTGCTTCTTTGAACTGACAAATATACGTGACAGATCTTAACTTATTTTGATCATGTGACATTTTTAACAAAACATGAATATCTACCTTAGTAACTAATAGTACAAATTTCCAATTTTTAGGCGTGTAATGGAGGCGGGGGGCGCGTACAAATCAATAAACATGTTTTAACACTAGCTACATTTATGCAAGCCATTAAGGAGAGTAAAATGACACGATATTATAGCAGACTGTACCCACATTCCTTAATTTCTCAGAACACCATATTTGTAAACAAAGAATCTCGGATTCCTTTCATACAATATTTCCTGCGACCTGTGTAATATCGAGATGTTATCTTTTGTGGATGTTTTGATACTTTTGATACTGACTGTACAAAAGCTTGTCAAGACTGTTTTGATACAAACAGCTTGGTGACGTTGAATGTGCACTTTTGTGAACTGCACCATTATAAATTTACAATCGAAAAATGTTTTCTTTTTGTATAATACAGAACGTGCAGTTGACAAAAAGAAAATGTCTAAAGCATCTTCCTCTAAACTTTCGCTTCTATAACATTTGACTAGGAATGAGATGAAGAGGCAAGAAAAATAGTCACCAGAAACAGCAATAGGCACGTTTTTACGTACGTATTTATTATGAGTATAATCTTGTAGTTTGTAGAAAATCCTCAATAGTACAAAAAACAAAGCTTCTTTGTTTACATAATTTCCTAAAGCTGACAGCATCAGCATGCCCGTCGCGTCATAGAAAGACTTAATTACTTTGCTGACTAAATGTAGTATGAAACTGAAATCCGTGTAAGCCCCTCTTTGTCTCTCCTTTAATGCTGGGGCGAGACAACAAAGGCAGTATAACTCGGCCAAATTGAGGCGACTACTGACCTCAGGCATGGCTGGTAGATACAGATTACAGACAGGCTAGCACAGAACAGGAATGACACGCTCAGGCTAGTCTGACTCGGCGGGGCAAACACGCGAATATACCTAAGGTTAGGCTGCCTCCCCGGTCGGCATTAGATTACATGCGTGAATGAATACGAGTTATGTAATAGAAAGAGAGGTCTGTTTCTTGCGTCGACGTTTCGTGTTTGTGTGAAAGCGACCCTTCTGTACTTGTACTATTATGTATTTTTTAGTGCAGATGTGACTTAAAATGTCTGCATATGTTGACTTAATTGTATATTTTTCAATAATGTGGGACAAGAAGGTTTTGACATTGGAAAATCATAAATATAATATTGTAATACTACTCGATTTTTTTTCCAATATAAAAAGTTTAATTTATTTTATGAAAAAAAAAAACATGCATTAACTTTGCCAGTTTACTAAAAAATTTTGTTGAATCAGATGTGAAAAATAGGAAATAAGTTGTTGTTAAGAAATGTCTTGTTGACATTTATAAAACAATTTGAGTATCTATCTCGAATTCCAATTATGCATAGTGAACATTACCTTAAATGAATTAACGTCTTCACTTGTCAGCCCTAACATCAGACTCGACGTAGGCGGGTATCAGAATCGGAGACAGTCGCAATTAAGTCATTTGCGGGATTACCATTTAGCTAAGAATGGAGACATTCCGTCCGATGTGTCCTCTTTTCTTATTGAGCCAATCTTTATAATAGCTGCAAACGTTTACGGGAAATTGTGGTTTATTGTAGAGAAGGGGACTTGGATTTATGGTAACAAAAGGATACAGACAAATTACAAGAAAGTATTTAATCAATTTTTGCATTTACAAATATTGTCTGAGTTTGTGTTTGTTGACTAGGAAGTTTCTTATCACATGACTTAATTAAACAATATTGGATTTTTTCACTTGAGGCTAGGCACAGGAATCCTACTACGAAAATGTTTCGTTCGTTCGGACGTATAAACCTAACAAATTAAAATACCATCTACTTGTGTAAAACCTTTTGACAATTTATGAACAATTGAAAACGGTCGTGTTTTTTACCCGGCTAATTTCAGATGTTCATGTTTTGTCAAAGGATTGACACAAGTTAATGGTTATTCTAATTTATAAACATTTTCGTAGTAGGCCTGCAGGTTTAGCTATGCTATTCCATGCTAACCACGATGAAAATATGAGATGAGCAGAAAATCCAATTCGATATCAGTGATCTTAATGTAAAAGAGAACTACTTTAGAGCAATATAAGCAGAGTAAGAGCATACTAAATCCTAAAATGGCTCTTCTGTGAAATTTAAAAAACTTCATTGTGTTCTTGTTTATTTTCAGAAAATCACAATTTGCTCGAAAACGGTGCAACTTTTACTAGGACTCTTTTTGGACAGGAGATACAGCTTTTTATGCTCTATCTAGTTTTCGTTTGGCACGCTCTTTATGGGACACCCTGTATAATCATGGTTTAATTTAATATCTATTCTATATTTTTATTAGTAAAGGAGTTAGAGTTTGGTGAAATTGGGTCCTAATATGTCCCTGCAGTGTCATTTTTTATTGCAGTCATAAATATTATACTTAGCCGCCTACGCAATGCTTCACTATCAGGCAATGAGTCGTTAAGCGATCACTCGCAACTGCATTGTGTCCCTAATGAGGACGTCCTGCGATCCCCAGACAGACAATGGAGTTACCGGGATTGAGACGAATATACTTTATTCTTTTGATATCAGAATAACTCTAAAGTGTAACATACACAGAAGGCGTGTGCGGGACGGCTTGCCGCGCACGCCGGCTAGGCTGTCTGTGGGAGCCCTTTTAAACTTTTGTTATTAGACCCGCCGTACTACCGACCCGACCCGACCCGTCGCCGTCCCGCTCGTGTGTGTTGCGCTTTATTCTTGATTTTCGCCGCGTACTGGCTAACCCAGAGACTTTCACAGAAATAAAACTTGGCCACTACAAATACATCCTTCCTCTAAACAAAAACTTTGGTCGAAATAAATCAAAAAATATTGTGTACTAGCTGCTGTGACCGCGGCTTTGTCTGGTTGTATTACTCATTGGCATCGCCCCCTTCTATGTTACTATCTAAATAAACTAAATAAAATAAAATAAATATATGTCCTTTCTTATTCTTCAATATTTCTTCGTACCATACTTCTCAGAATCCGTACAGTAGTTTTCAAAAAAGCGTAACAGACAGATAAACTGAATTACTTTCGCGTTTATAATATTAGTATAGATAGATAATAATGCTAAAAAAAATGTATATACAAGTATATAATCCGCTTATAATAGAACATTACAATACGACCAATCGCAATATTCTAAACGGATATCTGCTTCATATCTGCTTCAACAAGCATTCCAATAACATCGTCCGTCCATATACGCTTAGGTGCTTGTGATATATGCTCCATCATTGATTGTAGAGAGGGTGGCAGAGGGTAGGCCCTCATTTGTTTAGATTACAACCCCGAGTGTTCCGATTGATAAATGATTTCCAATTAAGAATCGGAGGGCTCGCACGGAAATGATTATGTACTCGGTTTTTTAGCAATTAATATTAAACAATGAAAGGGATCAAAACACATTGATTACTCTGATATAGGTGTCCAAAAAAGACCGTCTGGTCTACACCAGTAGTGGTTCGCTCTGCTGACTACAAAGCCAGGTTTCGGATTCAAATCCCGCGAAAATAAGCGGAAAAAATATGTGACGAGCTCAGGCTTTTGTACCTGAGACATGGTATGTTAAACGAGTCCATGGTATTTAGTTTATCCGTCATCTAGTCACCTACCATAAGCAAAGCTGGTATAGTTTCTTCTACTTGGGTGAATTTAAAAACCCAGTGGCATCATGAGTAATTGATTACAGACGTTATAATCGTTCTTAAAGTGTTTTGGGTATCATTAATAACACATTTTGGAGGGTCCCATCAAACTAAACATGGGCCTTGTGAGTTGTAAGATATACGGCCACATTAATTTAAAAGGCAGTAAATCAAGTATCGTCAAACAATACATTAGTGAGCGCGGGCGCATATTGGGAAATGCACGATTAAGGTTGTCACTGTCAAATAATTTATTTGTGACATTACTTGTTCAATTATGTCTTATAATGATATTTAGTAAAATGATTTAGAATTTTAGATAAAGTAAATGTAAAAAATACGACTCGCAATTGCAACAAGTTAATTTTTTTATAGCAACTTTGTATACCGTCTAAACGTAACAGCCTAAAAACGTTTGTTTTGCTTAATCAACTAACTATTTGAGAATAACTTGATCATCTGACCTAAAACGGATGTCGGACTAAATGGTCAATTTATTAATAGTTTGACATTGTTTACATTAGCTAGGCAGAACCAAGGAATCGAATTTAATACTTTTTATTTAGTCACTGAAGTACACTGAAGTTTTGTATTATTGAAGCCAGTGTAGTAGTGACTTTAATTATCATTTTTAGGCTTTGTCTTGTATTTGTTAGAGGAACTCGTTTGCGTTTACCTTTTTGGACACCCCTAATGTAGAAACAAAGAACGGCCATGTTTGCCGGCGCGGGCGCAGCCGACCCCGTCCTTCGCGGAACCTGCCCGATGAGTCGGGTTAGCAATTACGGTGCCCACTGATAGTCAGCGCGTTACGTGACTAATTCCAATCGAGACACGAAAATCGAGTATTCCATAGTGGTAGCGGAAATATTATGATAACAGGAGCAGTATTTTTTTAAATAGGCTTGTCACTTAGGTGTGTATGTATTATTAAGATTACTAAGCTAGGAGATTGTGCGTGCCGCCTACAAAATAGTGTTTAGTCATATCCATTGATCGGAGTAGGTAGATTGATTTGGGGTCAATGATCTCAAACATTGATGTTAATATAGATATGCCTCCGGGATTTCGGAATTTCTTTGTATCAGTTTTGGAAAGAAGGCATATCCATATTATGCTTGCACTACCTATTCCGATCACTGGTCTTAATGTATCACTAGTTTTTCAGTAAGAATACGTAACAAATTACAATATTTGGCATCTTGCGTGATTTCGTGGTTTTCATGATATCCTCATTTTGCTGTAAAAGATCCATTGATTGGGTATTCTTTTGTGTCGAGAATGTATTTACCAAGTCCTTCAACCCCGAAGCCACACAATAGAGTCCAAAACAAACTGTAGAAGGATCAACCTGTGTGTTTGTTAACAGTTGTTTACTACTAGCTCACCGAGACAACTTCTCATCAACAAAGAACTAGACAAGAGTTGTAACAACATGTCATGTTCCTATGTGACTCATCACATCACTAACAGAAGCGCAACAGTAACAATAGTGTGAGTAGTTTACTATTCTTATACGTCTTCGAAGCATATCAAAGACACGTGTAGACTTGTGGGACATATTATTATGAACTACATACTGATTGACATATTCAGAGATAATGTTTCTTACTCCTCCTCCTTCTATCTCAATCATTAAGTTGGGTATAAAGATAAATATAGTATAGGGTATAGTATAAAGATGGGGAACATCCACCAAAATAGTGTTCATCATTTCAGCCATAGGACGTCCATTTCTGAACATAGGACTCCACCAGAACAAAAAGTGTTAACGCGTTTAAATAAAAAATACCTGTAAAATCTTTAACTTCTAGGTCGCACGCATGAAACAATAAAATGTATTATTGCGTTTTCTGGGCTGTGTGGTTAAAATACATGTTGTTATTAACTATAGTGTTTACACGAGTATTAAAAGCCGTATCAAATTTTGTAGCAGCAAAAATAAATATTATTTAATTTATGTAGTTTAAACAACGATGTTTAATGAAGTGCAAGTTTCGAATAATAGTTATGATAACACATTACTTAGAAGACAATAAATAAAGATTTATCTCATTTTTATGTACGCTGTTATGTAATCACAGAGGACCTAGATAAAAATATCAGCAATAATAAATCTGAGATAATAAAACTTTGTACTCCTAACTTTTAAGGACATTTGTTTAAGTGCTGGTAGCTGGTTAAGAGCTCTTGCCCTATGATGTTGAAAGCCTGCCAATTTGCAGTTGCCTTAACTGTTATCGTAAACTAACGATATAAGTTTAGTTGTTTATTTTAAGTCGCCTGCTTCTATCGACACGTGTGAACATACGATAAATTCGCTTCATACGAGTCATACAACACGCTTTGTTCGCGCGATCACGTGCGGCCGGGTGCGAACACACGCGATGCATTACACAATTGTGTTACTTAAAACAAACATGATGTGGTAACCTTTATAAAGATTAGCAGGCATTACTTCAAGCGATGATGTATTTTAATTTTAGTAATTAATTCTATCCTCGCAAGAATTTTACCTCATTTTAGCAATATTATCGTTACATTAAAGTTTTACGTAGATGGGAATAATAAAGGAAAGCGGCTGGAGACGACTTTTCTGGTACACTTAGTAACAGCAGCTCTTAGTAAAGAATAAATTAATATAATAGAAAAAACCTTGTACTGTTAGTTCAGTCTTAATTGGATATCTTGACTTGTAGCCGGGCCTACAATGGAAACAATGACAAACAATAACTCCCCTCAATTTAGCAATTGAAAAGGAAGGAAAGTTAAAACAATAACCATTTCTAATATTACACTTATAACAACATTATAATGATTGTATACTCTTAATAGAATAATTGAATAAGTAATAATACCCACTAGGGTATTTTTAATAGAAAATGATTACCAACTTTTTAGTAAAATAGCACTATTAGGGAACAGACGTCACTGCAAAAATCTATGAAATCGGTTCAATGGTTTAGCCGTACGATATAGTTCGCATTCATAATAATAAATATATGATTATTGAAGATACAGGCTGCTATGTGGGCCGAGAGACATTATACTGGCACATACAGCGACATATGCATATAAATATGTATGTACTATAGTAAAGTCAGAGTAATCATCGTTTTGAAAATTTTCATTTCCATACAAAATGTAATTACTCAATTACGATGTTTTTTTTTCATATCGTATTAAATTTTTGACTTCACCATAGTGTTTTATGCATGTTAGCAAATGTAGATGTTACATCATTTCGCCTTTATAGGGTCAATAACCTATCTTATGATCGTCTCTTATGACCGGGTATAACAATTTGATAATGAGACTAATAAAATAAAATAAAAAAACTCATTTCATTAAGTTAAATTAAGGTCAAATCATTAAGCTTTAGCTTTGGACAGCTTGTTTTTTTACACATTATCTTGTGTAATCTTGTGGATTTCAGAAAATTGGCTTTAATTATGTAAGCATAAAATGTAATAGGGAATTACGATAATGTGATATAAATAAACATGATGAGTGGTTAAAAACATAGAAACTATCGGTTCCCCGTTCCCACGAGATACAGGGTAGGGAGAAGGGACGCACCCTACATGGGAAGTGGAAAGTGATTATTTATATGTTTATATTTCACTGTTATCCACTTTACTTAATTGGCTTCTTGAATAAAATGAAAACATGCAAGTAAAATATTATGATGTGAATATTCTATGGCTAAGATAAGAATACAACTTACCCAAAAGATATTTGTGTGTATGTGATATGTGACCCCGATGCCATTAATAGTACCGAATTAAAGACCAAAGTATATTTAAAAACTAAAATTATTTATTAATTTCAATTAGTGTGTGTTATCTTTCCTTAATTATTTTTATTTAAGTGCTATTATTATAGTATTAATGTTATTAATAAGTCTATTCAAGTTGGACTAAAAATAAGAATTTTTATAGATATAGAAAATAATCATCGTATGTTTGACCGTTATCTAGTCGACATCCACCTGCGTATATTTGCACTTAATCAAATTGGTTAACGTTAACAAATTGGTTTAATTTTTGTAAGAATTAGTTTTAGTCTAAAGATTTTTAAAAAAATTTTTTTGAAATACAACACTCCCGTTATCTAGTCAAGCAAAAATCAAGTTAAGCTCACGAGTAGCTTGTAGATATATTACAATGGTATAATTATTGTAAATTTTTCAAAATTTAGTACAAAGTTAACAAAAAAGTATATTTTGTGAAAGCTAAACGGTCGATGACGTCATTCTAACGCTAGGGGAGAGAAATGACGTCACCCCTTTCATCTCCCTGAAGCTACAATTAACTGCGCAATAGTGGAATCGTCCTTAATTTAGTTCTACTTGACGAATAAAAAACAAAGAAAGAACATCAGAACAAGGTAACAAGATAGTTAAATAGTAGGGTACGTAACTGTATTACCATCTCATCAAACCTGACCAAAATACTTATGTAGTGTTAAAAATATCGTATGAAAAACTAAACAATACGCTCAAATATGTATGTGACACGTCAAATCGAATAAAATGAGCCCAAACCTATCCAACTCTTGGCTCCATCATCAGATCAGCGGTGGTGTCAAATTATACTATTGTATTGCCATTCGGACAATGTTTAAAATCTATACGACCTAGATGTAGGTTAGAATCAACCTCCAAGATTTGATTACATAGTTACTTAATGAACTTGTTATAAAAGATGTGTACCCTATATACTAAGCGATGGGTAAATATAAGCTGTTTAGATTATTGTATGTTCTCTTTCAATCGAATCAGATAAAACTTACAACAAGCAGGTTTACAATCAGACACATATTTCATGTATTACGTTTATGTCTTTAGAAAGCAGTTCAGTTCAATCGTTTAGTTCTAGGGCAATCTAAACCTGATATTTGACATCAAAGTTACTTTATAGGTACAATCTCATCCTAGGCCGAACGCATCAACATTCCATAGAGCCTGTGCGGCCACAAAAACACTTGTCACCAGATGAACTGTGTAAGCGGCCTGTAACATCATTACATACATAATGCCGACATAATTTGTAAAGGTGCTGGTAAACTAGAACGTTCACTTGTAACAGAATGAGCATCGCCTAACGGATGCGAACAGAACTGAAGCTCCGATCATTTCGTCGATTGTTCTGTCGAATGCTGAAATTAAATTTGCGGCTCATAAACTACAATGCTCGCAATGTAATCCAGGTAAATATATTAACATGCTAGCCACCTGATGGTAAATTGCTGACAGCCCAAACTCTACTATGCGTATGTATTGCAAACGTAGCTTGAGGCAAGATGTCAAGACTGGTGCCGATTAATATACAAGTTAGAATTTTTATTCGTTCTACCCATCGCAGGGGTAGCCCAAAGTATTTACGATGATAAATAGTGTACACAACCGCTTCTCATAAATCTGTCTATTAATTAGTAAAAATAGTATTAAAACTCTTCAGTACTTTCGGAGATTAGTCTGTACTGGACGGACAGCAGTCGCTAGGACGATAATACGCCTATTATGTATAAGCGCACAGGTTTATCAGCACCCTTATGTACCGTACTCTAGCTATACATAATATTGGGGCAATTTAGGACCTTACTGCTCTGACTGAAGAGCTAGTAGGATGTGTTATGGTAAGTACAGCCTTACTTGATTGCAATAATCCATCATGCGATGACGCGTCAAATGACATAGATGCTCTTGGCATACATCCAGAAAACGGGTAGGTAGGTACAGTCTGCCCAATAATTACATGTTTTTCTAATAACAGATAGGCAAATAGTTTAGTAGTTGCGAGTTAGTAGTAAGACTTTTGTTTCTATTCTAGTAAAAAAGTATTTATTTCCTAGCAATACATTCTACATTTCAGAGCAATAACTTTTGAAAAAGATATCAATAGGATCCTGTAACGTTGCCAGCGTGTAGTCAATTAAAACTTTGTGTCTTCAATTAAACTCTTAGTGAAACTATGGGCACTAGAAAGTTTTTAATTTTACAGCTGATGTTATGATTTCTGTAATTTTACTTGACTACAAGAGTTAGGTTAGAATAAAAGAAATTCATTTATTAACAAACAAGTTAACAAAATAGCAACCGACCAAACGAAGTTAGGACATACACAGGCTTTTACTTTCTACCAAAGTAACATTAACTGAACTGGCTCACCTCCTTCATTGTACAATCACATTAAAAAACCATTAATTCTCTCGCCCACGCGGTAGTGAACCCGAATATATTGAGGCAAGTGTACTCAGTGACCCACTCGCTCCTTTGTGCGTTAGCCCGTCTGCCCCTTTGTCTGTGCCTTTGTGCTCGCGAGGACATGCGTCTACGTTCGCTACACTCTAGCTAGTATATAGCTACCCTTACCAGCGGACTACCCTATATCTTACCATAAACCCTATGTCTAAAAAATGGCTAAACTATTTAAAATGTCTTATCATCAACAGATAAAATTGTGGACATCATCATTTTATCAGATTCCCCTTGTGATAAAATATAAATTACTATTTCTGTTTCACCCCTGCCGCCTTAAACGTGATTATTTATCTCTTTTTTTATAAATTGAAATTATTAGCATGATAGCTGTCGATAAGGGGCTTGATCAATAAACAAAGTAAACCAGAGAAGCAATTTGTAAACATCGTCAGACATTTTAAATTCCCGGGCTGCCTTGAACGATCATGAACTTCAAACAGTATAGCTACTTAAGAAATATTGTTTATACGTCAAACTGTATGCAAAAAAAACAAAACAAGGTTAAGTAAATCATGTTTAAAGTGCTCACGAGAAATGGATATGTCGAGTAGCAAAGGTCAGTGTTTTTTTATTTTTGTTCAGTCTAAACTTTCATGGTCCCATTTAATTATCTTAATTTAAAATCCTCTCTCTGTCTTACCAAGCAAACTAACGAGGTTCGACAAAGCCCGACCCGTAGTTAAAGGCTATCGCCTTTGTCATGCTAATCCGACCAGATCGGAGCTCACCTGTTGATCCGATGAATATTCTTTGTTACTGTGCAGTGTGCTCCGGACTGTTTTGACGGCGAATATCGTATAATCAGGTCTAGAGGATTACAATGTCATGCACTTGTCCTGTTTGCTGGAGGAATCTTTTGTGAAATGTGATAGTGTTCAACATTCTTTGTTGCAGCTTCAATACATAAAAAGTTTTTTTTTAATTAATCTTATAGTCTTTGAAACCAGTAGACACTAACCTTAAACTAATAAAGGGTGTATTAGATCAGTGTGTTTTAATTAACTTATTAAAGTACAGATACTCTTTATTGCACACAATTGCATACAAAATAAACAAAACTACAAGAAAAAATATATTAAAATGTGTCATCTTACTTTTACAATTATTTTAATTACCTAATATTATGGGATGTCGTATCTTTACTTTCGATCAATTTAATGTTATCAATTAAAATCAAAATTCTTGTCAAAAATACAATTAAAAGTTTAATCTAATAGATTTTATCGATCAAAATTTTAATAGATCTCAATTGCTACTACCATTGGAATTAATGTGCTCTATTAAAATTCAGTTATTCAAAGATAACATCGATATTTCTATTAATAACTTTAATGCTTCATTGATGGACTTCTACAGTTTACTATTTTACATGTTCGATAAATTGCAATTATCAGCATCAACAATTCAGACCACAGACGTTTGATACTAGAATGAGGACTCGTATATAATTGCACGCTATAGACTCTATAACGTTGTAGGTTGCAGGGATTTATTGATGCAGGCCGCAGTATTGGACAATAGGAATAAATAATTCTAGATTAGATAGTTAAATAGATACTCTTTGTTGTACTCCATACAAAGAAGTTACAATTTTATTAGATTATAATAAACACAATCTTCCTACTGACTATTGGATGGAATGTTCTTTTAACAGCAAAAACCTCATGGAATCACATTACTCAACCTCCAAATCTCCATTTATATCCCCTTTTCTCGGAACCTGAGCCAGACTGACTGATATATCGGTCTAGACTACAGCATAAGGGTTGCCAGACGTTGATGACTTTTTCCGGTACATTGCCAAATAATGGGAAACTTAGTAGAATAAATTGTCTCAATATGCGGAGACAAATCAACTGGGACTAATACTATGAAATCCCTAACAATTCTTTGTATATAGGCGAAAAGTGACAACCTTACCTAGACTCAGTTCGGTTGCAGAATTGTCTGCCTTTAAAAACTCCAAGGATTAATAGTCCGCGTCTTTTTTATGAGGTTAAAAGGTTTTTACTGACTGACACATAAATTCGTCTTGCTAGGAATTCAATTTATTAAGACCTGTCTAATGAATCTTATTCTATTCTTAACTTCTTATCCTTCTATGCAATTAGATTTTCTTATCGATTGTTTAATTCTATCCGCATTATGGCTTTGTTGGGATGGAAATTCACAATGTTCAAACATTTATTTATTTATTCTTGTCCTTGTCAGAATGTATCAATTAAAAATTGTTAAAGATATGACAGTGACTTTGGATGTGCTCAAAACATGTTTTTGTAATTTAATACTCTTATTGTGGTATATTTTACTTACCATGTAATCATTTAATTAAAATTGATAACCAAGCACACTATACCCTGTAAAAGTGTGTAGTGTGTAGACGTTAAGAATTAAGAAATGAGGATTAGTTGTAAAGTGCATCAAATATTTCGCCTTACCGTTTATGGTATTACTCGTGGGTAGTATTCACATTTTAAACTACAATAAAATAAGAATTATTCTAGTTACAATCATTTACTTCTGTAAGTTACTAGAACCAAACTGTCTTCTGCCCTATTTGACATTGCGTATCGATACTATTGTTACGTAAATGCAGACTATTTCATATGTTTTGTAAGTCTTTCAAGGCCTCAAGGCCGGAGGGTCACGCAACCGTTCGCTACTTTTATTGGTGTTCACATCGTATTATTGATGGGGTTGTCAAGCTTTTTCAGCAATATATTCCGATAAAAATTGTATAGATTAGTGTCTATGATATACTTGTTCTTTTATTATTTCAAGTATTTATATCACTTTCAAAGTTTGTAAGAGTGTCTAATATTTGCGTCTTCATGCATTCTTTAGAGGCCCAAAAGAGGAGACAATGTTTAGATTAGATTAATGTTTAGATAATTAAATTAAGTAGGTAATAGTTGGACCGTACAATACTAGTTGCTGATCTAATGTTGTTATTGATATACACGTAATAAACAGTTACGCAGTTCATAACAGCACACCCCGAGGCATTTGTAAATAGGTATAGTTTGTTCGAATTTGTTTTTTAGTGTAAGTTCCTGGAACGCTGCCCCTGTTAACACGGAGACGGGCGTTAGTGCTACGACACTGTTTATTAAACTAATGTAGTTATTAACGTACAAATAATAAATGTTACCATTGTATACTGTTCCAAATAAACTTATTTATTAAATATTTAGATTTTGGCAATTCAATCATCATCATCATCATTTCAGCCATAGTCATCCACTGCTGAACATAGGCATCCCCCTATGACTTCTAGATTGGCCTGGAAGCGGCCTGCATCCAGCAGCTTCCTGCAAACATTACCGATGGGGCAGAAAGGTTCTGGAATGGATGCCACGTATCGTCAAGCGCAGCGTAGGACGTCCACCCACCTGGTGAAGATGATCAATTGGAGATATTATGAGTTTAACAATAAAATGCCTTAGTATTGCACAGCTTTGTGCAATGAAATAAAATTGTATTGAAGCGATATGTCAAGGGCCATACATCTTTGAAATCATCGTGTATGTGTAAATACTGACGTTTTGATAGATTCATGTTTTACCAATAAATTTGACAATTAACGAAACCCTATTCAACGTTCTTCTTGACGTTTCCTAATTTGTTTTCTTGATTAAAGACGTGACGCAATATTAATCTTTTGTTTCCTTTGTTTGCAGGTAAATACTGGGACGGTGCAAAAAGCAAGGTGAACGGTAAAGAAGTCAAATAAATAATGAAGGTTTACGAGTAATCGATTCTTAAAAAATGATATACAGGAAGTTTCACGACCTCAGTATTGACTTTGAGAGGGAATGGAGTTGATTGCACTAAAACAAAAGAAAAAGTTAAGTGGCCAGTTGAACTTTACCTTGATCCAATGTCAAACTTAATTCTAGTAGAGCTTTATATGAGGAAATAGTTATGATTCATTACCATTAAGTTTAAAGCATAGCGTCATGAGTGAAGTTTATCTTATTCTTATTTATATTCATTTACTCATACTTTAGATATAACTGCAGTCCACATAAAAAGTTTATAGGCTTAGGTGTTAGAATGTTACATTATGACCTCAGTGAGGTACATGTAAATTTCAATTAATTGTTTCGATTAAAATTATAATATCGAACATAATTTTTCAAATTGCAATGTTATGTCAATGGCGCTATGAAGATAATATCCAAGATTTAACCCTGAAAAAGAGTAAAAAAGCTAGTTAGATTGATAATTGTAAAAAAAACTGATTTGTTTGATGTTTTAACCAAATATAAACAAACAATATTTGTCGTTGAAGAAAGTTGTGAATAATATTATCTTATCTAAATAATATTTATCATGCTTTTTTTTACAAATAAAGACAATGTTAACGACCTCACGGCCTGTAATATTTTAATGGCTACTAACTTTTACCATATACGTCCCGTTGAATTTATACCAACTCCGTTTAGGCTAGGTCAAGCTATAAATGAAAAACGTTTAATTTGGAGGCGTTGTTAAAGTAATATCACACTGTTTTAGGATTAATATATTTCCTTTTCTGCTTGACCAAATTCCTACACGCAATTCTGTCACGCTATATCAAACCTATTTGTTAGTATCTAGGACGTAAATGGCGTGGCAGCTATCACTCGGTGATAAATAAAATTCGTATTGCAATTATGTATGGAAATTAATGACCGCTCTTTTTGTATTCGTTCAGCGTTCTACAAACTGGTTCCTTATGAAGTGTTTTAACTTCACTGCCCAAAAATATAAATTGTGGGTGTGAATATCAAGACTGTTCTCCAAGTTTGTTAATTTCTTAAAATTATATTCTTCTGTTAACTTATCATAAGCTAATTACCTACCTTCCATTTATTTAATAACATTTTGGGATACACAGTAAATCTTTTTTAATCTCAGGTAATTGCTGTGTTGTGACCTTACAAATCAGCAAGATAACATAAAGTAAATGGATCGTGTATCAATAAAACAGAAGGACATAGGGGTTGAAATTAACAATTCGCTGTTTCAATGCCTTGCTCCTTAATCTAAAATTCGTGCCGTTATCGTCGTGTCAGCATCAAGGTTCGGTTCTTTTATTTTAACTTATTGTTAATAATCGAGCCAATGCCAATCGTAAATACTGGTAGTAATGAGGTCGGATTATGGTGTAATTACAGTTCAGACTTGTTGCGTCACCGTCTATACAATTTACTGTTAAGCGCGCGGGTTTGACCTTGAACCTTCTGTCCTAGTCATCCATGGTCAAAATTCAAAAAATGTCATTAACACGTTTTTTGTTATAAACCCAAATCCAGTATCTGTTTTAAAATTAGAGACTCCGTTAAAGTATAAAATAGTGTAGCTTTCAAGCTTGTTGCAAAGAAATCACTTTATTAATGTAAAATACGAGTTTAACCTATCAATAAGTAGTAAGTAAGACATCTTCTCACAAAACATAACAATCATTTTTTATACTGCACTGTATTGAGGCAAATCCGACTTGAGTCAAAACTTGACAAAAAGATCATCTAGGTTAAGATTTTATGACATTTACTTTTTGAATATTTAGGATATTGTTTTTTTTTTTCAAGAAATACTAATGAGTGGCCGGGTTCTTCCATTTCTCGAATGACTTGTGCATAGTTAGAATGAATTTCCCTTTCTACTAAGAACGACCATTTCAAAATGTCTAGGAATGGAAGAAAATTATATTACCGGTTATAAAAGTCGTTAGTACGGATGGACAAGTTTCGCTTAGCCATACTGCAGCGAGAACCGCTCAGGGTTAAGTTTATTGATTTAACTCATTAAATGACTTCCAAGCTAACTTGTTAAGGACTGAGCTTGGCAGTTTTGAACAATTTGTAGCTAGTTGAAAATTATTATAAGCTTGCATTGAAATTACTGTCGAGTACACAAAGTCTCAAAGACCTTTCTGATTTTCTCATTTCTGTAATATTATTGTTCCGTGTCTAATGTTACTTGTTTCTGTGAAATAACATGCTCTGTATCAATTGCCATGTCAATATAATGATGTATCTTTCTTAGAAATGCTTATTTGTTATCCTTTTACTACATAGATGTTAAAGTTATTATTTCCACGAATTGTAATAAATATAAGAATTTATTTTTGTGATATGCTTCCTGTATTCCGTATAACCTTTAGTTTGTGCACCTTATTTATTGGGCTGTTCGATTTGTTTGTTTGCTTTCATACTAACATATTTATGACAAATAAATAAATACAATGTGACCTAGATTTTATAATCAAGCATAATTTGATTGCTTAATTCTTTATCTCTTGCAATTTTTGTGCGCCTTGACCTTTGACGTTAATTAGCGGCTCAGATGACATTGTTAATCAACTTTCTCGATGGCATATTATTCGCGCGGTAAGTTATTTTTTGTACCGTATTTTAACCCGGATCCGTACTGTATGGATAATTGGACACTCTTTAACTGTACCTACATGGCTGGGACCGCCGCCCGGGAAAGTCTTGTAATACATAAAGACGGTGAGGTATCAATAAATAATAACTACAAAAAGTCAACTTTTCAGGAATTCTATAATTTTTTAACTATTGTTTTTTTTATGTATTCTAAGCGGGTTGCGAAGCTTAAGTCGTTTTGTTCAGTTCGTAATGAGACAGTAATGAAATAATCTCACATAATACATCGAATATCTAAGCTGTTTATCGGCTTTGTAGTCCTATACATTATGTTTAATTTTTTTTTTTTAAATTATACGTCTAGAAAATACGTTAAGAAATTTATAGATAAGTATTATAAATTCCTAACTAGCTTACGCCCGCGGCAAGTTCGGTCTGTAATTTTAAATCTTTATCAACAACCATCATCATCATCATCCTTTCAGCCATAGGACGTCCACTGCTGAACATAGGCCTCCCCCATTGACTTCCAGATTAGCCGGTTAAAAGCGTCCTGCATCCAGCGTCTTCCTGCGACCCTTACCAGGTCGTCTGACCACCTTGTGACTAACAACCAAATAACACATTATTTTAGAACTAATTTTATTACCATAAAAAGGTTAATAATACGTGAGTCAACTTTAAAAGATAGACATATTTTGCTGTCACGGACTATTTTTAGAACTTTTAGAAGGGGAAACAATTCTGTCTTACATGACTTTTCTGTAACTTTACCAACTGTTTACGCAGAGAATATTTTTTCTCGATTTCACAACATTTTTCATTGTTGCTTCGCTTCTATTAGTCGTAGTGTGATGTTATATAGCCTATAAATCTTCATTGATAAATGGACTATCCTACACAAAATGATTTTTTCAATTCAAACCAGTAGTTAATCGTTAATCGTTAGCGCTAATCTCAGGGATTAGCGCGTTCAACCAAACATTGTTTAGCTTTTTAATATTAATATAGATTTTAATACACTTCGTTATTCAGTACTTGAAAGGATAATTAAAGTATTAAATCAGTCACCTTATTCAAGAGTGTCTATTATCATCGAACTATTATAGTTATTCAATACACTATACAGTGTAGATGTAATTAACATTCACCGTGCCGGTTCAATTAGTTACTATAGCGACTGGGCCAAGTTCAAGGTTCGCCGTGACTGTCAGTTTCAACGGACCCCATTCAGCCTTCGGCAAGGCCTCACAATGTCTTTTGGGTGTCTATTTTTAAAACTATCCCTATATTTACGACTTGCCTAAAGCTATTTAGAGTTTTATGTGCAAGGAAAGTCCGGGTTTTACGTTTTGTATTTCACGAAGGAACTTTTAGGCTTGCTTTTGCTTTTTATATACGTTACTTCAATTGATATTTGGATTTTAAAAGTTTTTAAACTTAACCTCTTTGTGTATTTACTACATTACACTACTGTTATTTTAAGTCCAGTTTTTGATATTTTTTCTTAAGAGTTTTATCAATACATCAGTTATATACAAAAAATATTTACGTAATTTAAGTTTGTAATCACATAAATACAAAAAATATGCTTCAATACGCAGCATTCTAACAAAGCTCAAAGTGGTCAAATGCTATCTTCTCGCAATAATCGAGGTTAAACTCCCAAGCCGCGGTTGCGAGCGTCCCGTGAAATCCAGCCAGATACCCATTAGAGGGTTCCGTCTGTGGCATTGTTTATTCAAATCCACCTTCGGACCTGAAGCGTGTCCTGTTCCCACGGAACCCGTTTAGGGTTGCCAACTAGCTAAAATGAGAATTTTTAAACTGGATCCCAGACAGGGAACGGAAAACTTACTATAGGAAATAATTTATTGCCTAGTCTGCCTTTAAAGGAAATCATGTCACTTATTGATGCGTGATTGTAGCAGACATCCTCTTTCTAGATGCTGAAATGTTTTAAGGATCCTAGAGTAAAGTAGTGTTCACAGAAATTGAAAGCTTTTTCTATTTTTACAGGATGGCAGCTAACTCTATTAGTAATATATATAGTGTTCTTTCTCTAACTAATATTAATGTGAAACAATATTTTTTACATGTTGACAACCCTGCCCGTCTAAGCCACAGTTCATACCACTACAACCGCAATTCCGCAATCAATTCCCGACTCTACCCCTCAAGAAATACGATCCACCCTAAATTTAATCCCAATCCAAAATATGTTATTCCCGTGCACTGCAATTTGACCTCAACGTTCCTAGAAATAAAGTGTTGTCAACGGTATTCAGTTTCATGGCCCGTTTGTTTGATTTGCAACTTTATGCATAGTAAAGAGATATAGAAGAATCTACTATAGAGGGACTGAAGACTTACTTTCTACTAAGCACGCAATGGGTAAATCAAGTGACGGACACATAGAAATCGTGCACGCTATAATAAGGTACTCTGAAATCTGTTTTTTTGTTCACAAATACGTACAAGTATCATAGTTTAGTTAAAACTACGAGCATATTATGATTCTATGATATGATATGATATGATAGCACCATGATTGGTGCTGTCTGCAAATTAAAAAATATCTTCAGTCGTATTTAATCGCTTCTCTCATTCTAGCTCTCGTGTTATGCTTTTCACATGATCTTACCTTTACCGTTATTGAGGAAGTTTACATTTATTTATATTATTATTATTTATTATTTCGGTGGTCCGGTCACTTGCCACGTATGGCGGAGGAAAGAATGGCAAAGTGCATCTTCTATTCTGAACTAGAGGAGGGTAAGCGAAAGCATGGCGGACAACTCTTCCGTTACAAAGATGTTCAGAAGAGACACATGAAAAGATGCAACATTGAGCCCTCTCAATGGGAAGCTTTGGCAGCACAGCGCCCAGAATGGCGTGGGATTGTAGAGAGACAAGTCCGCGAGTTCGAGGAGCAGCGTAAAGCTGACCTCCACGCGAAGCGCGATGAGCTAAAGGCCCGTCCTCCTGCCGCCATCAACTATAAATATGTAAACGGCGTACTGCCCTCATTGTGCACAGTTCGCTGCGAAGATCGGCTACATAAGCCATCTTCGGGTGCACCAGCGCCCGTCCGATTAGGAGTCGAAGTGGTCGCCATGGCCGAAAACGGACGGAAAGATCGTCATCATCATCATCATTTATTATTATATCTTATGATTTGTCTCTCGTGTATTCTAATTTGCTTTCACCAGAAACATTAACGTTTGCGAATCTGTTACAGTCCAAACTTAGACTTCCTTGTGAGTCACCTCCTGCAGACTGTACTTACATGTGTAAATAATATACGAAGAGATGATCCTGTAACAGAGATCTCTAAAAAGACGACCGAGGGTGGTAAAACGCAACGCAATCATTTATTTTAAGAGAACGAATAAAAACAAGAATAGTTGTTTTTAGAATTCACGGATATTATAAATCTTATGAAAGATGGAAATTAAGATAATGAAAAACACAACATGTATAGATTCTCATTGACATACTAGACACATACCTGTAGATAGAATAATACGATACTTCTTATCTTGCCATCAAAGTAATTTACAGAAATTAATTATCACATAAATTAGGCTTAATTATTAGACTTATCATTTTTTCTTTGGCTAAGAAGTCTTAAGAGAGTAGTTTTATATTCAAAAGCTTTAATTAATTTAAAACATGACTACGAGTACAAATTAATATCCAATTTGTAATTCAAAAAATATTATGTATTATATTTTCGTTTTGGCATTTGTAGCATCATAGGTTAACTTAATTTTATATACATTGAAAGTCAATGCCGTCTAAATAAACATAGACTTTCAAGAAAACCTAAAAGAAAAAGGTAAGATCGGAGATAAAACAGACATGATACGGGTTTAGTAAACTGGCTACAAAAATACAGGAGGTGCGCTGTGAATTCTTTTATCCTTTATCGCTTATTTCTGTTACCTCTAAATTCTCAGTGCCTTTATTATATTTTTACAAAGCCTTGCTACTCTTTTAACCATCGCGTATTTTACGTTGTTAAAAAAATATATTCTCTTTTTACGTTGACACGATCTTATTGATGCTGCAAAACAGTTTGATTCCATTTGAATTCTCAATAGCAATTTATTTACAATATGTAGTACCTAATACTCATTGGTCGAATTTGTTCGGCGGGTAGCTAGTTACGCGATAATTTCAGCGATGGGTTTGGGCTTGTTCTGAATCAACAGTAATGGTATTAGTATAGTTGATAATGTGAATAGTAAACCTTAGGTAGTAAAACTACGAAACGATGCACAGTTGTGTCGATTTTCCCAATCCCATCCCTATACATTTTCCCCTATTTCGAGGTACCTACTATTGTGTGTACTGTGCGTAATAGCCCGAATCCTTGCAATCGCGTTTGCTTCAGGGATGTCTACCTCTAAAAGCGGGTCGACCCCGTTAACCGTATCGTTATTGTGCCGTGCCCTGTCGATATTCGAACCAGAATGTGGGTTTGCATGTTAATCTTTTGTTTATTCATAAAATCAACAACGCGGTTGCACTTAGCAACGTAACGGTACGCGTTATTGGGGTGTAAGGGATATTTAAGATAACGGTGTCGTTACTTCTAATGTGTGCGTATACGGTTTTTTACGCGTTGAGTGTAGGGTAGTTACTGGGATACGAATTACACGCATCAATGTTTTTTCTGGCAATTTGTGTTGATGTGTATTAGTCGGTTTGTTTACTTACAGATTACCTTGATTCGACCAAGAGGTGGCACGATGAATTCCACACGGTTGGGCAGCGTTCAGGAAACGTAGCGATACTTGCGAGACCCATAAACCTTAGAACCTGGAGACTAAAAATAAGTACTGAAAAGACTGCAACAGTACGTATTGCCTGTGTTGACTTACGTCATTAAGTCGTGGTCTTGACTGTTGGCTTGGCCTATATTCAGCAGTAGACATCTACCTAGAGGCTAATGATGATAATGATGTGATTGACTAATTAGTTCGAGGGTGATCATAGGATGCTTTATGGTAATCTTAAAATAGTACTACGTTTGTATTCAAAGTTTAAACTTTTGAACAACTTTGTTGAGCAATGACATCTTTAACATTGTATGATAACTTTTAACATATACTATTAAATTTTTGTGTCCTACTGTAAGGTTTTGTGACCTATAGCTAAATATTTTATATAGCTCATTCCCGAGACCAGTAAGTTTTCAGTTTAATTTACGGAGTCACTTAGAAATTCTATCATAGCGTTTTACTGAGGAATCTGAAATTGTACGTTTATTAAATTGAAAGACGCAACGACACTTGACAATTTTGATAGAGTGGTCTGCCTTATCAATTTCACCAACTAGTCAAGCATCGTTATAATTCAAAATATTATTTTTGCATTCTAGTTATATCGAAAAATTATATTTTACTTGAAAATCTATTGTCTCAGGTAGAAATCGATCCTTAGCTATCGTGTCGCCATCTCTTTCAAGTGAGCTACAGAGGATTTAAATTTTCTCGTCGAATTCTTTCCAGTGCTTCGCTCTTAACCATTGTTATTCTGTTCTTATTTTGCGAAGAAGACAAACAGCTTAAATGTAACATTATTGGTTAAAGCAAAAGTCAAAAACAATAAGAAGGTTTAATATTTTGGACTACTGATTGGGTCCACTAATCCGAATGATAATCCGCCAGCAAGAGTTAAACAGAAGGATGACGGCCGTCTAGAAGTAAAGGTCGCTGAGTCGACACTGGGACGTCTCCTGTTTTTATATTCGACCACGTAGACGGATAGGACCATCGGCATCTAAATAAGGCGAGAACTTCTAGACGACTTTCAAATAACATCTAGGACAGTTTTTTAAATACCTGCATCTTCTCGATGATTTACTTTTTTGTCGCTACCCTAAACGAATCGAATCCGGCCATTATCTTCCCGCATGATACATCACAATGGCGCCGTATCATATTATCAACCGTGTTAACAATTAACAATAGCGATGCGGGGTCCTCGGTGTTTGTTATTCTCATTTAACCTTATGTCACTGCGTTTATTTATGTCGCAGTAGGACAAGAATATGAAGGGAGATTGGGTCTCACTCATGAAGAAAAAGTTTTAAAACTTTTTTATTTAGCTATAACGTTAATAGGGTATCAGTTTTGAGTAGTGAGACCAAATCTCTCTGTTTTCTTATCACCATGAAATACAATAACAATACATGTTTTGATGAACAAAGCATATAGCTTATATTAGCTTTATTAACTTATATTGCTTATTAACTAACAGATACCAATATAATAATAATATAATATAATAATGGTTGTCCTCTACCTGAAGGTTGTCTGGAAGAGATCGCTATTAGCGATAAGACCGCCTAAATTGTACATATTTCTGTAAAAATCATGTGTAATTTACTTGTATGGTTTGCAATAAAGAGTATCTATCTATCTATCTATACCAAGAGCAGTAGAGGCTATTAGAGTAAACCGCGTAGTCTAGTGGTTTGAGCTCCGCCGGACTATTGACGGTTGCAAAATCGAATCCCGAAATCATTGTGTGACGATCACAAGAATTTTGGGGATGTTAAGTTTATTTAAGTATTTGTATCTAGTCGCGTCAGTACACGCTTCGCTCAGTTTAGGGCTAGATATTATTATGATTATTATTATATAGATAGATTCATAAGCAAAATCTTTTCCTAATTTTAAATCTAGATCGACTGTTTTTTTAGTTACAAAAACCGACGAAATAAAAACCTCCTTTTACAAGAATTAGGTTGAAAATTAAACATAAGATTATTTCAAACCGAAACGTAATTTATTAAGTCCGTTGCATACAAAAAATTGAGATTGCAATTTTTCAGTATTACTTCATATTGATAAAATTGTTTACTAACTATCCTAACTTACTAAATAAATATCATCTTACAATACATCTTACACAATAGGAATGAAACCTTAATGGTTTTTATAAACATTATTAATGAGATTACAATAATTAGCTGTAACTCTGTAATCAATTACCAATTCAATCATTCTGTACTGTTATAGATTAACATTATTGTTATAGATTAAGTAAAAATTGCCAATATCTCATACATTAAATTATGCCATTCATTACATTGGATTTTTTTTATGAACAACAACAAACAATTAAAATATGTAAATTTAAAAAGATAAAAATTTAATTAATATAATTTGTTTTATTGAAAATAGAAACGTATGGCTTTGATAATATCGGTCAAAATGTAACATTACAGAAACAGCTACTGCATCATATACCAATATATTAATTTATCCATATTAAAAAACATTACTATAGTATAACTCAACTTAATACAGGTATGCAGTCTATCAATACAGTTTAGCCATCAATAATTTGATTACAGCATTAAAATTAATCCGTCTTATTGATTCAATTCATTCAATCAATACATTCATTACAGTTTGCATATCAATAATTTTAGGTGATAAGAATTGTGCTGGACTTTATATTACCAAAAATATCAATTGTGTTTATTTAATTAAAAATAACACAATTAATTTTAAGTAATTATGTATTTTGAATACGGTTTTGTACAAAATGGAGTTGCGTAATTTAAATTATTTTATATTTTGTGATAAAAGATAAATAATTACTAAATATCAGCACATTCTATGTCAATACTATTGTAGCGACATCTATCTCGCCACATACGAACTAAACTGACGTATCCTACATCGCGATATTAAAGTTATCGGAGCGTGTTCCTCTCACCACCCACCAGTTTGGGGGGTGGTGAGAGGAACAGGGTGTTAAGGTCCTCAATCCACCATTGAAAAGGGAGGATCCTCCGACCAGACGGGTGTTGTGTCTGGTGGGCAACTGCCCAACGGTTGTTTGTCGAGTTCTTGTATATATGTTTCAATCGCTCCGATAACTTTAATATCGCGATGTAGGATACGTCAGTTTAGTTCGTATGTGGCGAGATAGATGTCGCTACACTATTTTCCCTGCATTACCTCTGCTTTTTAAAATAAATGAAATTTAATTTTGGAAAATAGAACAGCAAACAAATATACCAGTTTTATGTAATTAATTCATATTTATTGAAAAATATGAACAATTTAATTTATTTAGTTTTAAATATGGGTTAAAGTGTATTCCAAGTTACATGATTTGTGTTCATAGGTACTTTTACGTCATGCTACCCTAGTTTTCTGAAATTGTATTTTAAATAATACAATTCTAAAACTAATGTATAATTATATCACAACACACAAAAGTATCACAAATTATAAACTAATATTATATGTCATTTAACCTAGATATAAAATATTGATATGAAATACATTTGGTACGATTCTACGCCGATACTTATTTATTAATAAATTAGAGGTCTATTGTCATATGACACTGAATCCTATCCATCAAGTCTTCAAAAATGATTTTTTTACAACATTCTAATATTCATTTGACAAATTGATTGTCATTTTTTTATATAAAAAAATATTAAAGTAAAAATACTTTAATATCTTGCTTAGACTAACTATAAAAAACTATTATATGTCCAATCAGTTAGACCTCTCTTAAATTTTGACTAGACTTCTGGCGAATACAATTGATCCCATCAAAATGTAAACGACGCCAAAAATGCATTAACTTGAGCAAATAATCCCCTTAAATCTAAATCCTTATTTCTAACTCTTCGACGAGAAAATGTTGAGGAATTTCGTCTTGATGTTAAGGAGGGTCGTAAAGGACCTCTTCACCTTCTTCTTAGGGGTCGTCTCGGCCCTCAGAAATGGTTCAGAATACGATTTCTGCATTGGGGGGCTGTAAAATACATTTTCAGACGGCTCACACTCTTTCGGCAACTGGTATTTGTACTCCTTCACCACCTTCTCTTCTTTGGGGTCATATCTGTACAGGACAGAGTAGGTCCTCTTAACTTTCTTGGGAATCTTCGCTGTCACACTGGTTGTTCTATCACTCTTGCACCTCTTAACCTTATTCCGCCCATAGTAATCCTGATAACTGTCAGCGTCGACGTAAATTATCCTCTTTCCCAAAGCCTGCTCACGTTCCTTCTTCAGACTCTTCCAAGATGCAATAACGGATTCCCGACGGAAAGTCCTGTTAGGATTGTGACGGCTAATGCAGTAGGTTTCGTCTTGGATGTTGGAGGTATCCTTCAAAGGAGATCCTCTAGGACTCGGGCTGTAGTCGATCTCGTAGTCGTCTCTCGACACCTGAAATGAGATGGCAGACAATCAATATCAAAGGCAATTTCGTAAACCGCTCAGATTGATGTCAGGGATTGTTTTAAGTGGCAGTAACATAAATTTCTTATAAATAGTTCGCGACTTTGTGACGGTGGTAGGGCTGACGGCTGTCCCTTTCTGTCGTATATTGTATTAATGGCCGTCCCTCTCTAGTTCGTCATCTAAGCCCTTCGTGGTGCCCAGATGTCTGACGCCACCTGTCGAGGCAGCCATATGTTCCACTGGAGTTGGCAGGCCTATCAGAGTACATACGAGTTATAACCGTGAACTGTCAAGGAAGTTTGTGTGAAATAAGAATAATAGTTAACTGTAATTTTTTGATCAAGGCCTTCTCGGAAAACATGCGTTCTGTTGTTTGATCTCATGTGTTTTTCGTGTAGGTATTTATAATTTTCCAAAACTATCGGCGAACGTACAGCATAGTTTATATCTCTTTAGGCGTAAACTAACTTGGGCATTCAATTAAAAAAAGTTCCCACATAAGTTTGATACAAATTTATTCACTCCTGATAGTGAGAGTGTCATAAATAAGTCAAAGATAGGGGCCGCATTAACCGTAATTTATTTATTCCATCTTTTGAAAAGGGATGTGTTTTGTTTATAAATCTTTTTGAAGTACTAAAAGCTCTCGAGTTTAACGACTTTCATTGTATAACGTTACGCAACGGAACGGTTATTTTCTTCGTTACTTCATTTTAGCTCATTCATATTGTGCAATATTTTTATGTTTTTCTTGAAATTCCACAATGCCAGCACTGGTCAGATAATAGGTCACACAGAAATAGTGCGTTTATTATTGGAATTCATTAGAACATGGTGTGGCGCGTCAAACGTTAGAATTATATGGAACTGCCTGCGAACTCAATGCTTCTAATTAATTATTAGCCCACTTTAAAGTCGAACTAATGATCATTTGTATCTAAGGTTTGTTTATTAATAATTTCTATTGAAAGTAAGGCGCTTCAATTAACTTTTCGAAAGTGTTGTTAATTTGTATATTATTTCAGTAAAACTTACAAAAAAAATAAGGAATTAGGTCGTGCCGTAAACTCTCGACTCGACTTTTTACTTCAATACTTAGTATTGGCATGCTTTTTAAACATTATTAACCTCATTCTAAAAATACTCGTAACTAGTATTCCAAGCATTTCTATTTTTAAAGAGCTTACTATTTATAAGAGTTCACTTAAATTCTTGTAACCGAAACTGTTACACCTTGAAGAGAATATTTCAAAGTCTACAGTGACACGGCGAATCTGTTTAGTCTTGTGTTTTGACAGCCGGGTTGTGTAACATATTTTTTTAATGTTCGTGTTAAAAAACGATGCACTGCGAAATTCGGGTCGCAACTGAAAATGGGTCAGCTGAAATAGAGTAGTTCTATTAGAGTTAGTTAACACGGTCTAATTAAAAATGTAAATTTAAGTCTGGTGTGCAAAACATTAAATAACCTTGTGTTTTATTTTTTCAGGTAATTTAGTTTCCCGGCTGGTTTGCCTGTGTGGGTGAGTCCACTCAATTCTTTCGATGCGTTCGCGCTTGCGTGTCCTATTTCAAACTCCCATGTTGTAATACACGTAAAACGCGTATAGTATTTCTGTCTTGACGTGCATACTTCGTGTTATTTCTGGACGTTATTATAGAACTGAAGGTGATAACAACAGTTAAATTTGTCACATGCTATTTTAGACAATGCCTAGAAGTCTCAATGCAATTCTAAAATCGTCTTGTCGTGTATTTTAAATTGGTAAGTGAACCGTGACCTATAGATGGGGTAAGGTTAAAAAGGAGCGCATTAATTATGATATTGATTTTTACCAGACTGTGGTAGCGGTAAAACACATCGTTTTTCCTATGAGTTAGAGTGTACTTTCGAGTGTATTGCCTATTATTTGATACCGTTAGCTCATATGTGCGAGAGCCGTGCAAAAAATATTACCCACACTGAGCGACATACTTTTTAAAACACAAATTTACAGCTATGGCATAGACGCCCATACGTCCTCTTAAATTTTACATAAATATTGTTTGATGTTTAAATGTATTAATTTTAATGGATTGCCACATTTTCCATGTCATGGATTTTCATTGCCTTCATTGTTCATTGCCTTTTTACGTACATGTTATAAATATGTACGCAAGCCTTTATTTAAATTTATCATTGATGATTGTTACACAATTATTTTAATGATAGGGAAAGGATTTTGTCTATGGTGAACGCCATGTTTATTTATATCGTCCGTCAATCGATTGCCTATTCTCGCCAATTTAAATTAAGCGTTCTATTTAGAGATACGACATTACGTTCAGAGGTTGATAACCGATTGGAAATCTGTGACAATTGGAATGTAATTTTATTTATACAATACCTACTAATGGTCAGTGAACGAGACATTTGTGAGTCACACATCCCACGCAATTTTTTCCCAAACATCACAGTTTTTTCAATGAGTAATCCTTTTTTTTATGTATTGCACAATCGCTATATTTTTCGGGTAATGACTTCATTTGAACCAATCACGTATAGTTAAGGCTAAACTAAGTATGATGAAATGGAAATCAATACATGAAAAAAGTAGGTATTATTGAAATAAAAGTCTATGTAAGTAATTTTTCATCATACGAAACTTGTTCATCTAATCGTAGTGTTATCTGTTATGTCATTTTAATAATATTTGATGGCTCACAATCAAAGATAGTGTGAATTGGTGAAATGTCTCAATGCTACGTTAAAACCATTGACCCACATTTTCGTAATACCACAACACCATAAACATATCAAATTATGTGTTTTATTATAAATCCACTGAAAACAACATCAATCTCACACACTGAACAAACGATGATGAACAAGGCACAATTTAAAAACACAATTTCGCAACTTGACAAATTGATGTTAATGCGAACATTTACAATATTTATGTCAAAATTTTTCTTTCGACGACATTGTAAATATGGCGGGAAAGAGTGACATTCATCACAGTGTAACGAAAGCAGACTGTAAATTTACGTCAATTACTGAACCGGTATTACGTTTAAATGGTTTTAAACCGATTTAAATACGATTTAATTTATTTTGCACACTCATTGATTTATCCGAACTGATCATATGTTTTAGGTTTTCATAATAATATAAAGAAAAGGTAAAAGTTGATTTTTTGCCACAATGTGGTACATTTCATAGTAAAACTGAGTGAATCGCGCAGTTGTGGTACGATCTATTTCTTACAGAAAGTCTTTGAAGAATACTAAGAAGTTTGAAGATATTTACTTAGATAAGTACCAAAAATTTGTTATTTTCTTAACAATACTACCTATAATTATTATTAAAGAGCTTTAGCTCTTCAAATACCTATAATCCGCCTAAAATTATAGGTCCACCACTAATCTGTTTCGGTTTTAAAACGTCATTTGTCTTTATCAGATGCCGTTTGGGCTCAGCTTTCGAAACAAACCGGAATGACAGCCATTAGGCTGTTGCAACATCGGACGTGCTTTAAGCAGTGAACTTGGTTACTTCATCTTTTTATTTTTTGACGTACTTGGCGTTAAAAAGTCTTATAAACAGTTTTTAACTTGCACCCAAAACGGTAAAAAACTCTTTTGACTTGTTTTGGTATTGAAATGAATCGTTTAGTAACGGATACGGAAAGAATTGACGCCATAGATCAAACTTTTTTTGTATAATTTAAACATAGAAGCCTCGCAATGATTAAAAAACAGTTTTTAATTTAACACACAAAAGAGTGTTTTGTCAAAATATTTCTAGGTTTACGAAAAAAACAACGATTAGGTTATTTATGAAAAAAAATTTTAGGAGCTTACTTAAAGACATGGTATTTATATTTTAATGAATTTGATTGAAATACAGATTAAATTTTTAATTTACGAATTAAATAATAAACCAATTTTGATAGCGATAATCTCTAAATGTATATTAATTATACGGCGGTCATTAGATGGTGAAAGTATACGAAATCGTACCTAACCGGTTTGCGAATACGACGAGCTAAAAACCGGTAAATCAACAACTAATACATCATATTGACGACTTGTGATTTGACGATTCATAGTTAAATGTAATAGACCATTTGACGCTTTCTAATTTGTTTATAAGTTACTGGCTGCCAAAAAAAGTATTCTTAGTTTAGTATTAAAGTTTAGTTTACCTATGTTAATGTTTAAATAACTTTTTTTTTCTAACCGATCTACCGATCGAACCGGATAATAAGATCTGCATTTTAATTCAAGGTCGTAATTAGAACCTATTTTGTAATAGCAGTGTAGTGACCTTTTCATGAACTACATTTAATCTGGCTTAACTATCTCTAATCTTATCTTAGGTTTTAGTCAGTTACGAAATGTTTCTTCTATAAGTCATGTATTAGTATGAGTTACACGTACAAAGTTTGCCTTTAACCGTGAATCGGAACGCAATGTCAAGAGCTTTACCACAAAAAGAACGTTTCATATTCAAACAGCACGCACGCGCCACAGTTCAATGACAGCGCCCATAGACAAGTCACTTGCCTTATATGCGTACTGGCCATGCACTTTGCGTAACACACAGTGACCATATTAAACGTGGGATCTCGGTTTGTTTACGACGTTTCTCACGCCTATTTTATTAATCTCTGTTTTAATTATAAAGTTACCTATATTTACGCTAGAGAACAATCAAATGGCCCTTTAATTTTATAAATAAGACATTCGAAGTTTGAATTATGAACTACATTAAAAAAATCTAATGCATTGACCAGTTACACGAAAAAGTTTATTCATAAAAATGAACCTACCACGCTCTCCCAACTGCCGCCAAGGATGGATCTGTCCAACATTTTCCACACAACACAAGTCACAAATCAGAAACCAAAGATCGTTTGTAGCGTATCGAAACACGTTGTCACTGGGAAACGATGCGAATTGGCACGGTTGTCTTCCCGAGAGTTCCTGCGCAACTGAAGCTTACGTGTTTTCAGCATCATATTTATAGGCTGGCAAAGAGGGCGTTTGAGGGAGCTTCCTCACCTCTTCCACTTAGCCTGTCGTCGTATTTTGAGGGAGTAACATAGTTCGGGGAAGACCGTTTATATCGGTCTAGCGTGCGTTCAGCTTAATTCTTTTTTCAGTTTTGTGTCAGAGTGCGGCGTACCGGCTTTTATGTTATTTGAATATTCGCCTAATTCATTGAAATATTGTACTCCTTCAGGTAAAATCTCTCTCTTGCCTGAAGGAGTTTAATAAAATAAAACAAAAAAAAAAACCTTTCTTAATTTTTAATTAACATTCTCTGTTTTGGTCCTAAGCGAATAAAAAGCGACAGACTTTTTTTGACTATTAGAACTTGTCTAATGAATAAACGATCAAAATTAGTCGTTTGCCGTATCTTTTCTCAATTTAACCGAATCGCCATCAATATCTATCTACTCGGTAGGCAACAACATTTCTATGTTCTAATTTTTTGCAACTCATGCTATGTTAGCGGAATTTATATTTATTTATATTGCATTGAGTAATTACTTTTGTTGATGGGTTAAATGAAGGTATGAAGCGTTTGATGTACTATTATTTATACTGTGTTCATAGATACAAATTAATGGATTAAATAATGTTTAAACTGAACTAGGTATTTTCATAGCATGAGTTATAAACTTATAAAAGTAAAGTATCCCAAAAAAACCTTATTAAATAAAATTGTATACTAAAACGTCTTTAAAAATTAAGGCTCTATTATTTGTACACTTGTTTATTTGACATGGTCTATATGAAGCAGTGGACTTCCAAAGGCTTATGATTAGTGATCGGAGTAGGTAGATTATTTTGATGTACTTTGGTAGTGCTAGCATAATTTGGATATGCCTTTTTTTCAAAAACTGATACCATAATATTTCGGAATTCCGATGGCATGTCCACATTAACATCAATGTTTGAGGTCATTGACCCCAAATCAATCTACCTACTCTATCACTGTTTATGATGATGAAAAATTATAGAATAAGTTTGTCTTGTGCTTCACATTCGAGCTAGAATTAACTATCTTACCAGTCTACCCCAGAAAGGAGAGTAATGTTTCAACTTATTGTCTATGGTCCTGAACAACAAGAACAATGATTTCGCGTCAACGGGTACTGATTCCATCTTTACAGTCGGAGTTGCAGAGTAATCTCACATCTAGAAAGTGGTGTAACTACTAGTAATTACTAACTGGTAGGAAATCGACAGCCGTGAAATAGAATAGGCATTTCTGTAGTTAAGAAATATCATGCCATACTTTTCACTTATTAATAAAAAATTAAAATAAATCCTAACTTAGGTACTTACGTAGTGTTTAGAACATTTATTTAAGCCACAATAATATGCTTGTGTTAGGTAGAACCACTCTTTTAAAGATAGATTTTTAATTCAAAAATTTGTATTTTTTTGTACTTTTCGTGTACGACTTTATTCTCGATTTTATTAACTATTCGATGAGTTGCTAGAATTGTGACGTTCAATACTTCAGTAAACATGGATAATTCGTATCATCGCTCATACAACTTGTTAATAATTGTATGAGAATGTGTTTTATATGTAACGAAGCCGCAACATTATTATTTTGAAATTACACTCAACAATTCCGTTAAGTTTAAAAATCGTTGTCTTTAAATGTGAGCCAAAAATTTTGAAATCTGCTTTCCTATTTTTGAGTGTAAACTGTATTTGTATACAGTAGTAAAATACTAAGGTTTACAGGTGCTTTAAAAGGCATTATTGGATAAATTTGATCCTTATTCTGCTTCATTATCCAATAATGCTAGTTCCGAAGACCTCGCCAACAACCCCATAAAACTTTACACCTTAATTGAAAGAAAGAGTTAACCAATTCGTTGTCAATGCTAATTTTAAACCAATATTAGACCATAACTGTTGGAAGAGATGCTCCGCAGAATAGTGCGTGAATCAATCTTATCTTACAGCTAAAGGTGCGTAAGCGTAAAGAACTACTGATTCAGATATAAATATAAACAGGGAAGCTTCTTGCGACCGGTGCTAACAAGAAACTTATTAATACCGGGGGAATCATAATGTTTTAATCATAGACTTATTAAATCAATAGTTTTAATTAAAGTTAATCGATTTTGCTTTTCATTTATATTTTTATCATATTTCTCCTTATAGTAAGCAGAGAAGACATTATTAACGTAGTGGCGATGTGGTATGCCTTAAACGCAAAGGGTTCTGTGTTCGATTCTCAGTTCGGGTCAGCCAAAAAAAAACCACTAAATTGTACCTCGTATCACAAGGATGTTATCTCCTTACAGTATTCCATGGTCTCGAAGACCATGACGATCGGGGTGAAATAAAATGAAATGAAATTTATTTGCATGTGAAAAAGGGTACATTGTGGATGGAATTGCGGTATAACGTTCAGCTTTTTCAGCCATTTACAAATAGCATGCAAATATTAAATAAAATAAATTGAAGTCTAATTGTGGAAAATGTAAAATGTCAATTTCAAAACGAATAAAATAAATTAAAATACAAATTTAAAACAAAAATTGGAAACAATTAACCTAATACCATTTTAACACATGTCAAATTTGATTTCAATAATATCACAATAGTTAAATATATTAAAAATAAATTACACGTTAATAAAACAGTATACAAAATTAACTATTGAAATTTAAATATTCATTGACAAAAAAACAATGTTTATTTAGCCACTTGTAAAATGTTACTTTAAATTTATTGAAGGGCAAGTCTTGCATAATTTTGGGTCTGTTGCGTACGATGGTGCGACTATGTTAAAACCTCCGGACCGTTAGTTGCTGTAATTAGACAAGGAGAGCTGTCTAACTGGACAAAATGCCCAGGGTAGAGCGAATTAATGAAAAAAGAACAGGCAAGCCACTGGACTGGAAAATAAGATTTTCTGTCCTTACTTCCATAAATAAAGACTCCTAAGTCCTAAGAGACTCAGTGCTTAATCATCCTTTGTGCTTTTCCTCTTCTGAGAAAGCAGTTGTTTTAGCGTGTGTGTTCATTTGATACCTTTGGTTATTGTTTTTTATGTTCTTGTTTTGATTTATTTCAGTATATTTTTTAGGACTGGATTAGAATATTGAATATTGATAGTTGTATAGTCTAAAACATGTGACTATTCGAAAGTTCCAATATGCTGCATGGTAATATTTTTTCGTTTTGCTTTATCAGTATAATACCTATAAATAACTCTGAGCATGTAGACTACAATTTTAAACTCTACGTTTTACAACCTCCTTAATTTTGTTTGGTCGTTAAGTGCAACTCGACTTCGAGCGGATGCACTCGAGTTCCATTGACGTCAGCATGCGCAGACGCAGCGTTTGTTGCAACAACGACTACTGGAACACCCTTATCACTGTTAACTTTAGGTCCAAATTCTAGTAATACTTCGTAGTCATAAATATCTTCAATTTTCACGTCCTCATAATTTCAAACTTTATCGCGAGGAAGCAGGATTCAAAAGACTAAATTGTTACTTGAACTGTATAGATCCGTAAATAGTTGGTGATTTAATAACAACTTCCAAATAGTCTATTAAAGTATTGGACTGTGCCTTTGACCGCGAAGTTATACGCAATAAATCGATTCACAAGCATACATCAGTGGGCTAAATTTACTTACATTAACTGCATCGAATCAGACATAGGTAGTATCTTCATAATCATAATTATTTATTTATTGCATCATACGATATGTGAGATCTAACTTAAGGGCTCTGTAAGGATAATAGGAGCAACCAACAAATCTTACACCAATGATACAATTAACAAGTAACAAGTTTAAAATATGAGCTAAGTGTAGATTCAGTTACAGGCTGCCACGACTTGCAAATGTGAGTTATAGTTTACTTTTAAAACAAGTTGCTTATTTAACAATATTGCTTTATCTATTCTATAATATTTGTATAAAGTTGTCAACGTACGTAATAGCTATGTCAACAAATTATGTCTATTTTTTTTATTTCAAATAGGACAGAGAATTTTTCACGAAAACGGAAAAGCTTAGGTTAGTTTTTTCCGTTTTCGCGAAAAATTATCGGTCCTATTTAATATAAAAAAAATAGACATATTTTTGGGCTTAGGTTTTTTTGTCAATCAAATCAGTCTATTATCACTATCCACTTCCTGCTAGACTTCTTCCAAGCTAACATAACAGAATCCGATCCGATATCAAAATTGCCTCTAAGTTGTGAGAACGGGAAAAAAACACACAATTTCAGTTTTGCATTAAAAATATGGGTAATACTGAATTCGTTGGAAAATAAAAACAGTATAAATTTATTCAGTGGAAAAATGCTCCATTCTTCCTTTCTAGTTGTTCGTTCACCGATATTTTCGGCTTTCGCATAGTTTTTGTTTGTTGACTCAATTATGTTTGCACGGTCGAACGAATCGAAAGTTTGCATGCAAATATTTCGTGTTGCGAACCAGATGTTTTTAATGTGGCGTTGCCCTAAGTATATGCAAACATTTTAGTTTTGAACGTGCATTGAAAATAGCAACAGCTATTGTCAGGCAATTTGTATCAGATCTTTATGATGGTAGTACTAGTAGTACACCCGATTTCTGGTTCGTCATTTTGCCGTCTTTACTTACTTAGAGCTTTAGAGAGAGTAGTAGTAGAATCTTTTTACTTTGCTTTGGGTGTGCTGATAGATTTAAGTAGTATTAGACAGCTTTCTTCTAATGCTAAAAAAAGTCTGGTACTGATACAGGTACTGGTAAACTGGTACCTCGTAACTTAAAAATTATAATGCTTGACTTTAATATCAATTGGCGTCTTTTCTGGCGCATTTATTGTTAGGTAAGTCCGCTCATCTCTTAGAATTCTCCAAGCCTTGGCTGTCGGAAACTCAATCACGCAATATGATACTTTCCAACGATGATAGTTATGTTTTCGAAGTAAGTCGTGCGTCGTGACGCTTGTCTCTCGTTGACAACAAGATGGTTGAACTGATAAGTGCTGATCATGGTAGTTGAAAAAAACAGAAAACCAGATCAGGATAAAGAGTGACTGACATAGATGTCAGTGAAGTCATAGATAAGATTCGCCAATGTCGTTGGTTTGCTTCACATCGGTTTTGTGCAATTTACAGTTTATATATATATATTTACAGTATATGTATATATATTTATAGTAAAGCTGATATCAATGCATCCTGGGATGGACTCTAACTAGCACCTAAGCATTGTTGTTTTGACGTAAAAACTGAATACAGAAAAAACAAAACAGGGGTGAATATACTGTTAAAAGAGCTCATAGTTAGGCACTATTGCAAAATGTATTTACAAAATAGGCAACATTCCCACATTTGAAGTTTTGAACTAGCTCTTATCGAATATAAACATTACCGAACGAACCGTTTACCGAATGCTACCAAGTGCACCGAATGATTGTAAAGTCAACTGCAAGAGTGCCTTGTAATTCCAGGTCCATGTTATTATAAAAGTCAAAGTGTTGCTGTTGTGACTGTACATTCATCAGTTTTCACAAATTATTTGAGTAATGTAATTACTACGACGAACGTTGGCCACTTGACAACCAGAATGATGTAATTGCCAACAAAAACAATGATTTTCACAGGAAAATATCGAGAGGTGTGTTTGTGTGTTATCATACTCGCTTTATTTTGATTTTGATGTCATTCAAGCAATTGAATGGGCGTGGTTTTGGCATTGATTTTTTTTTCTGTTTTGCCTTAGCTTATTTGCACAGTTCATTTTGGTTTACTTATATTTTAATTGAAATGTTAGTAGTTCTTGTTTAAGGAAATATTCGTGCTTTCTCTATCTTATAATATTATTTCATTGATTAAAATGTTTAATCGGTATAATAATATAATTACGGTTTTGGTTTACAGCTTGCAACTTGCAAAAAAAAAGTTATGTTAGTCAATGGTATTCCTTCTTTCTCAACATGGTTATTTGCAAGCCAAGCCTTGATAATAATTACGAATGTTGATTACCAGTTACTCCTTCCTTTCTTTCCTTCCAGATTCAACAACAGCCCATATAAAAGTTTTAAAAAATGTCTTTCTATCGTTACCGTCAATTTTTTGTTTGTTTGTGCAAATGGATTACATTTTACTGCATCATCATCATCTTTACAACTATCATAAAGCAGCCACAAAAACTCCGTTGTCTATGACACGCGAGAGCAATTAGAGCATGCATAAAGAACTATGATTTACGCTTTTGTTAACTCATCCTTTGTTAATATCTTTTGGGCTTGATCCAATTTACTGTAAATTACGTAATTCTGGTGATGTTTTACATTTTAAGGTTTCGTCGTTCGAAAGAAACCTGCCGTAACCACCCAATGTTTGTCTTAACCAAAGCTTATGACCTTCGAGGTTACGGTTACGTTCCTGTTAGTGGAGTTTATTCTATTCTTGTATGTTCACTTTGACATTTAAATTCTGACTAGCTGTCCCGGCGAACTTCGTACCGCCCCTGCATATTATTTTTTTCGTGATTTTTTCCGTGTTTTTATAGTTATTCTGCTTTTCGGGGCGGAGACAAATTCAACAAATCAGTGATCATAAAAATCGATCCAGTCATTCTCGACTTAAAAATGGTGTACTTAACTCGACTATGACACGCAATTTTTCCCAAACGTGACATAGTTTTTCTTTTTAGGTATCTCTTCCGCTTTAGGTTACATTCGTTTCTATACTAATTTCTTGATCTGTAAATATTTACACAGTGACATTTTGCTTGTTTGCATCTTTCGCTACGGAACTTGACTAAAAGCGTGACTCAACGCACAGTTGGCTTTACGTTTTAATGTAATTAGACTTTGAATTGCACTTTTATTAACAACGACTTTGTTATTTTAGATACCGTATTTCTGTCATCTGTCTCTTACTCGATTGTCTGTTGTCTGGTGAAACTGTTTTGGCGAAAATTGTCGGCCTTGTCGCAATGTTTTGGTGTCTCTTTGTCTGCAATGGTTTGAAAAGGCTGTTGTATTGTTTGGCACTTTGGACTTTAACTGTAATATTGTAATTCGAAAATAACACTGTTAAGTCGTTTTGAAAATGAATGAGGGCGAAGCCAGAATTTTATTTATAGGAGCCTCCTCTGGCTACGCCTACGAAGGCAAAGGAAAACTGTTTTGTATATTTTGTATTTATAAAAATATATTATTTTTTTCTTACACATATTCAAAGTTCTTCGCATTATCTTTTCAAGACGTCCCTGCCATATTTTTACCATTTTATTATAAAAAATTAACCGTTTACCCACACCTCTCCGTACCTGTCTGGTTACGCCCTTTTTGTATTTACTCGGTTTGGAAGTGTATAGGTTTGAACTAGCTCGTCAGTATACCAGAAGCACTTAACAAATTATTTTTTGATCTTATGGATAAATACCTAACCAACGCCTCGTACCCACTACTGCAACTTGTGTATACTGGATACATGTCAAACCAATTTATTTGAGCCAATCATTGAAATGTTTCATTGTAATTTTCACGCGATTATTTAAATTTCTAGTTTACAATGGATATCATATTCGCAGAACAGTAATAAAATTCCATGACTAAGTATTCCTCGATACTCTTTTTTAGATCAAACGCTATTTCACTTGTGAAACACGTCGCTTACAATTATATACGAAGAACTGACTTTTTATGATTGCTTATTTTCAGGCTAGACTTTAGATAAAGAAGTTATGGTCATTCCGTGGGAACTGTATGCATACAATTACGTCCACGTACTATGACGACCCGATTGGCGTAGTGGCGCGATGATTTGCCTTCAACGCAAGGGGTCCCTGGTTTGATTCTTAATTCGAGTAAATTTAGAAAATGAACTTCTCTAAATTGGTTCGGGTCTGGGTGTTCTGGGAGACGATTTATTAAATAAATAAATTCGTTGTCTGGTACTTGTATATCAAGGATGACAATTGGTGTGTTGTCCGGCGTGTTATATTTATTTACTAGTTATATATCAAGTTAAAGGGTACTACGAGTATCTTAACTATCATCGTTCAACGTGTAATAAGTTGCAGCGAGTTTAAATTGCTGATTTCTTCTAAAGGAAGTAATCAGTTGCTGATATTACAAACACCTTTGTTAATAAATCGCGAAAATAATGTCGTCTTTCTTTAAATTGTTATCTACCTCGATTATGGTAAGTAATATATGATTTTCTTTTCGCAATTTTGATATTGATTCTGATGAAGCAGCAGCTGATTAAGTATATTTATTTAAGGATTTAAACATCTTAACCACTTGGTAAAGGTCGCTGGATGCAGGCGGCAGGCCTCTTCCAACCGGCCAAACTGAAAATCACTGGCGGAGGCCTATGTGCAGCAGTGAACGTCCTATGGCTGAAATGATGATGATGAAACAACTTACGACCTAAGGGTACCGTAGTTCCCTACTTACATCGGTGTAAAAGTTTAAATTTTTTGTAAATCGTTGCGAAGTGATATTTTCATAAAAGTACATAGGTATATAATAATCTAGTTATATCTTCGTGTTAACAACCAATACATTAATCTAGGTTTGTTATTGCGCTCATGTGCACGGCCTTGCATTGAGTATCGTGCAATTGCTGTCATAAATAATTGAATCGTTTTTGTGGGAATTTCAGCGGCTATAAACGAAGATTTACTTTAAGTCTAGTAGCTGTAAATAGGCCTGGTTCATCCCGTTATGTTTTATTGACTTTGCATTATACAGGGTTATGCGTATTTTTTTAAAAGTACAACTTTTGTTGTAGAAGCAATATTGAAATAAATATTTTTTTAAGTTCAGTCACAACTATCTATGCTATGTAGGAAGTATCTGAAATTTTTATCATGATTTAATATGTATAAAGTATTATAAAGCCTGAGTGATAAATAATATTGTGTAAACACGGGCAAAGCAACCATTCTTATTTCTACATAAATGTATTTTATAAAAATAAAAGTTCCAATTTTATTTGTAAGTTCAATTGTATTTCTTTAGTTTAATTTTAGTCTTGTTACTTAGCTATTCGTTATTGGTTACTAGGCACAAGGTTACTAGTTAGACAATCGATACATAATTCTAGTGCGCCACAAAAAGTGGATAATTTAAGCTGTAAATAAAGATTCTGATTCTGATTCTGTAAGTAACAAACAGTAATCAGTGTCATCACTGACGTCCTTTTGGTGATGTGTATCTCCGTTGTTAGGTACGTCACGGAATAGGTAATTTATTAGATAATACGACAGTAATATTGTCTATTTTGTAATACTAGTACTTACTAGTTAGTAGTTACGCAAACAAATAAATCTTTTCAGTAGTTGAGTGAGGTCACAATTATGTTATTTTTATTACCAGAATGACGCAGGCTGCCCAAAGGCTCCTGAAGCTTATTTTAAGCAAAATAAGTAAATTTTTTTTGTACTTAAATATTTGCATAATTCCTTTATATTTAAGCAATAAATTTTTTTGCTTTGTAATCAGCGTGTTTATTATAGTAGTATATGTAGTATATAGTAAAGTTAGTCTTGGCTGCGGTATAAATGAATTCAGTTTTGCTATGAGAACATCCACGACCGTCATCTGTCAACAGAACGTACCCTCGTTCGACGCTATCTTGTTGCTTTATCTTCTTCAACCACATTTACAGTAATAAAGTAATCTTTTATTTTATTCTTTCGTATTATTATAAACCAAGTATTTAAAAGATTTTATTATATTAGAGGATCTCCCTCTCTTTTATGGCAAGGTTTTATAATATTTCATCTATCTTAAAGTCCACGTTACTAGAAAAACCACGAATTAGAAGACGTAGCGCGGGAGGGGCCTTCCTACCCGGTGGAATAACGACCTAGTCAAGGATGCGGGCAGCTGTTGGATGCAAACAAACCAGAGCCGCTCGCTGTGGCGTTATAGGCCTTTGTGCCTGTGGACTTCTAAAGGCTGGTGATGATGATGAGAGCTCTGTCTCACTCTGATATTTTATCACGTCACTAAAAAAACCTCACGATCGGTACCGTCGGCATATTACGTAGCGCTGACGTGTGAGGCCTATAAATAATGCATTGACCCACTTGTGCGGGGCACGTGCTCCTGTGAGGCAAATCGCCAATCGCTTGCTGTGAACTGTACCGGTTTTAATTGTTTGGGTGATCGACAATAGGACGATAATATTTCACAGAAAAAAGTTTGACTGACTGAATATCTATACTTTTGAATATAACTTGTAGCTTGTAAATAAAGATAGATTAGTAGTATCTCAGACAACTCGATAGATTGTATAGTTACCTAATTACTACTAGTTTATTATTGTTAATTTATATAATCTAAATACACGTAAGAACTCTCGCCTGAAGCACAACTTCTATCTACCTAGTTCAGGCAAAATATAATTTTTTTTGAACTGAGTAGTTCTAAGTTATACCAAATGTAACTGCTTTCTAATATTTAAAAAACGATTTATTTATTGTAGTTTAAGAGTTTCTTTGGTTAAACACGCTAATCTTAGGAACTACTGATTCGAATCGTCAATTTTTTTGTGTTAGATAGTTCATTTGTCGAGGAATATTATTGGCTATACAGGGTTACATTGCAAAGGGGTGCCAAATTTAAAAAATAAGAAAGGGAACAATATAAGGCAGCGTCTTAATCGTTGTTATTTTTAATAACCGTATGTTACGAAAAAAAATTTCTTTAAAATATCCAAAAATAAAGTCAATAGAGAGATTACGTAAGCTGCGCGGCCATTCATCAAAGGCGTATAGTACGAGAGCCCACGACCAAAATTTTTGTCTCATAGCAATACGGCCAAAACCACATCAAATCGATAGATACGATTATCCTGAACTCGAAAATACCAATATCAGACATTTTCCGCGTAGCGTTTGATCTGACCGAATTTTCAAAATTGTCAAAGAATTTTACCGAACTGCATCATAGCAATATGTCTGATTTGCAGACTGTAGTTGAATGATAGTTCTGAGATACCGGAAACATATTTTTCAGACGTTAGTGGTGTAGCGCAAACCCGTAAAATCACTTAAAAAAATTAAAAATGAGACAAAAAAAATGTCTCATAGCAATACGTCTGCAAATCTTTTTTATTAGTAAATTTTGGTTATTTGATGCGAACAAAACAATTTTCAGACGGAAATGTGAACGCATTAAATTTTGAGACCGTTTTGAAAATGTTAACAAATTTTACCGATCGGTATCATAGCAATATGTCTGAAAATAGTTGGACATAATAAAATAAGTTGTCCACATGTGCAAAAAATTTATATCAGACAAATTAAGTGTAGCACCTTCTCTATCAGACAACTTTTCGATACTCAGATATCATTTAAAAATCGTATTGAGGCATCTTGAATTTTCTGTTACAAACCAATGAATACGCTGAGGCTGTTGAAATTAAATACTGATTGATTTGATAGTTTTGGTTTTATTTAAAGCACACTTGAGTAACTTTTACAAAAGAAATAAGTAATGACATCTGTCATCTGTCAAAGTACATATAATAGACAAGGGAGATTCTTGAATATCTATGAAGACTGTAAATTTAAAAAAACATTTAACAGAGGCGCCGGCCAGGCGACTCCGAAACGTTATTTTCGTTTTTGGGAGTATATGCTACACTTAAAGTGTCTGAAAACAGGTTTTTGGTAATCATGGCAGCAATACGAAAAGTTGAAAAAAAAATATATCCGTATTGCTATGATACAGGTCGGCTAAATTTGTTGACATTTTCAAAAATGCGCTCAGGCTATATGCTACGCGCAAAATGTCTGAAAACAAACTTTTTCGTAATACAATTATAAAATCTATGTACATTTTCACTATCAGACGTATTGCTATAATACCGACTGTCTTTTTTTTTGACACAGCAGAAATGGCCTCCCACGCAGTTGCTACACTTTTGACCGTTACTACACACCTAGTCGGGTTCAGAATCATACAATCTAAAGATTTTATAGGGTTTTTGCCGTATTGCTATGAGACATGGTTTTGGTCGTGGGCTCTCGTACTAGTAGGTACGGCGAGCCTACAAGGACCTTACAGTGCAATTTTTTAATGATTGATTAAAGTTATCTACGCGTACGATTTTAAACAGCGAATAAGAATAATTAAAAGAAAAAAAAATTTTTTTTGTTCTTAGCATAATAGGCTAGTTTCCTGGGTCAAAAAAACATAAAATTCTATTTAGTCCGTCAGTTAGATTACCAAAAAATATTGGACCCATATTTTGTCTTTTGTCAATCAAACAAAAGTGACGAAGATAAAGCGCATCAAAGTGAGCACGTGACGTCACGCCTTGCTAAAAAGTGTCGCAAGGCGAAACGTTACGCGGAACTTTAACGGGCTATATCTTCTTTTATTTTTTGTTTGATTGAGAAACGAAAAAATACGTGTCCAATATTTTCTGTAAGTCTAACTGACGGACTAATTAGATTTTTTTAGGAAACTAGCCCATTCGATTAAGTTACTGATTCTGTCTGAGCCACTCCTAAAGATTTGGCACCCCTTTGCAATGTAACCTACGTACATTACGCTACGACTTATAGGAGCGGAGCATCAATGAAAAATGTTTCAAAAACGGGAAAAAATATTCCTTTTGAGAGCTTCTGTTGCGTGCGCTGCGTAAACGGTCAAAGTTACGCTAAAATCATGTAATGACGGAGTTGTTCTACTGTAAAAGTTCTAAAAAAGTCCGTGACAGCATATGTCTACCTTTTAAGGTTGACCCATAACCTTTTTATGGTAATAATTTGTTCTAAAGTAATGCATTACTTGGTCGTTGATAAAGGCAAAGGTAATAATTGCGACGACCCGATTGGCGTTGTTTGATTCCCGGTTGGGTCCTCGATTATCAGCTGGGGTTAATTATGAAATTAGATTGATGCAGCTAAGATACGTTGAAGGGAGTTTTATGTCAACTTGTAAGTTGCTCGTGTTATTATATCGTATTAAATAGTGCCTTAAAAGCTTTTGATGTAAATGATTTCATTGTTGGCATAGAAATGCGATGGCAACCGAACTCTTATTTATGAACAGATAATCGACATTTTTAAATACTACAACAGAAAAATGATAACACCGTTCCATTGTATTGTCAAAGCAGGTATTCACGCCAACTCCATTACAGTTCTGATATATCTATCCATAGCAATAGCAAGTCAAACCAATCAGTATAGTGTGAAGCGAGCACAAGTCATTACATCGGGACAGCCTGTTTGCATAATGCCTCCGATCTACATGTCATTCCAGATACCCAATACAGCTCATTAATGTGTATCGAGATTGGTGCGTTTGAAATTATGATAAGGTGATTTTAAGAGTCAAAAACTCGAAAGTAGTTACACAAACAAATAATCGGAGGTTATATGGTAGACCTCGATCAGAAACTTTTCTCATGGTACGGATATGCCGCTCAGCGAGCTATAAACAGATCTATGCTCGGGATTTCTCTGAAAGATAACATCAGAAATTAGATCATTCGACACAGAACTAAACGATAAGCAAGCTGAAGCTGCAATGGTCATTGCTGAATAATAGCTGATGGGGTAGACGTGTTCTTGAGTGGTGACCACGACTTGGCCATCGCAGCGTAGGGCGCCTTCCGACAAGGTGGTGCGATGAAGTACGCAAAGCACATATCAGAGCTATGTACCTATGTAATGTTATCCAATCATCATCATCATCATCATTTCAGCCATAAGACATCCACTGCTGAACATAGGCCTCCCCCAGTGACTTCCAGATTGGCCGGTTGGAAGCGGCCCGCATCCAGCGGCTTCCTGCATTTTTTCCCAGGTAGTCTGTCCACCTTGTCGGTGGACGTCCTACGCTGCGCTTGCCGGTACGTGGCCTCCATTCCAGAACCTTTCTGCCCCATCGACCGTCAGTTCTATGTGCTATATGCCCCGCCCACTGCCACTTCAGCTTGCTTATCCGTTGGGCTATGTCAGCGACTTTTGTTCGTTTACGAATCTCCTCATTCCTGATTCGATTCCTGTTATCCAGTATTTATTTATTATTATTAATTTATATTATTGGTCTAAAAGCTCTGGCCCTCGGCGGTCCGGAGAATACATTGACACGAATCTATGTAAATGAGTTCATACAAAGTGTATGCAAAAAAAATGTTTACGTCTCTGACGTCAGGTACTCTAAAGCTCGTAGCGTTTTATTTATTCTGCGGTTAAAAGTTCAAATCAAAATTCGCCGTAGTATCCAGTACAGTCAAACTTGTTAGATATTTTTTGATAAAACGTTGCATGTGTTTCATCACGTAACGTAGTTTCATATTGATTGGTGTTTTGCCAAGACGTTAAAAATCTGGCATAGTATGTTTATAACTGGCTAGTAGTAAACACATTCTAGTTAGATAACAGGTTGCAAAACAATAAAAAGGTTCATTAAATGATCCATGGTACAGTCGACGGCAGGTCAACCTACCCAAAAAGTTAAAGGTCGTTGAACCGATTTTCAACTTTATGACCGATATGTAGAGATCAATATCAATTAAGAAAATGTTTCGTTATGTGGTAGGTTGACGAGCTGTTGACTGTATTATAGAAAAAACATTACGCAAATTATTTGTTTATAGGAAAATAAGTTGATATTCAAGAGTTCAGTCACTAAAATTATTTTTATTTATGATGAAATATTTAAGAGGGCATTAGTAGGGTCAACAGAACGTCAAGCTATACATGCCTAGTATCATCTAATCAATTTATTTATAAACCCATCCCTTAGGATCCCATAGGATTAGCAAGCTGAAGTTGTCTCTAAAACGCGAGTCGGACTTGCTAAGTTCAGTTGAGCCATATTATTTTTTTTTTTCCCATGTTGATGTTCTCCAATTTTTTTTTCGAGCATTCAACTAGATTTTTAAAAAAAATAAAGGATTTTGTGTTTGAGTGTCGCTCTAGGTTTGATCAGCTTGTTATTAATTATGAAGTAGAAATTATTGAAATTATATCTCGACTTGCGATCAAACTCAAAATTTCCCAAATATCAAACAAGGATTTCTTTTCCCCGAAATTTTCCCGAGACCAACTATGAAAAAAAACCAATCAACCAACACTGACGCGAGGTCATCCTATTCTGGAATATGTTTAGCTTGATGTGCTGACATGGAGACAGGTTATGTGACCCGACAGGGTAGAAATGTCATTTTTGTTTTTAAAAAAAACTGCAAATTTTTAAATCTGTATCTGTACTGTTTTTATGGTCGGGAGTTGATAGGAATTTTTATTTTATACTAAATGTAAGTGAAAAATTACTAACTAGTTTCAGAGAAAGATGGTTCGTATCGTAATACTACTCTATATGGTATGTGCTCGATTTGTGCTGTACACAAGGTACCGTAAAGTACCCTTTAATATGTTTTACCTACTTGACCTTTGTTCCCAGACACGTGCACAAAGGTGACAGACAACGGGGTTGAGGTCGCCAAGTTCTGAGATTTCTCTAATTAACAAATGCCATTGACTCGAAAGAAGATGACATTAACTAGCTTTTATCTTATTATGTGTGACGCTGTCTAGACTACTAAACCTTATTTATTTGATTACCGTGATAGTGGTTGATAACAGGAAAAAAGAAATGATTTCTAGGCGTATTTACTAGTTATTTTTCCTTTTTACAAGATAATTCAGATTCTATTTTATTCCTGTGATCACTAACTGACAGGTTTTGTGGTTGGTCACACAAATCTCAAAATAAACACGTTCTTCACTATACACCTTTTATATTTCAGGCCCTGACAAGAACCAAAAAACTTCAGTAAACACTCATTTATAACCAGCCAGTATGTTCTCGATTTGAATTCTATAGTCGCGTTTGAGTCGCGTCACGCTCTCTTGCTTCGCCTGCGCCATTAGACCCCGTAGACCACTAACCACCACTTGCGGTTTTGTTTCCTTGTTGTTTCTCTAAAGTTTTTTTTAAATTAGCCTATGCTCTTTTTAATTAGCCCTGATAGGCAAAGGCATACAATATTGTAATGCCTTTGCGTAAGGAGAGCAGACATATATATTAGGTTTTGCTGTACTTCTTTCTGCAGACAGTCATTTGTTTTTAAAGAAGCTGTAGAACTGTAGCTGTACTGTAGCTACGTAGAACCTGCAATACATCATACATCGTTATTTTTTTTGGATGCATCTCCTTAATTGACAACTTAAACAAAATGTGTGGAAAAAGTAAATCTATCACTATTAGGTATCGTGCAAAATCACAGAACTCATTTACATTTTACTTAGGTTACGCTACGCCCCACGGTTTATTTTAGTCTGATGCTTGCCTTGCTTGCTTGAGTGTGGTGTGATAATTGGTATCTGGTAGCTAAGTAATTATTTTTTAGCTTTTAGTATTTTATCTGCATCAATAATAATATGTTTCTTTAACCTTTTAACTTAAAAATCTTTTTGACTTATTTTATTTAGTTTACTGATATAGTTAATTACCTAAAAGCCTGCTGTGTTCAAAATGACTACTAAGTACGAACTTCAACTCAATCGAGTCAATTTAACATTCCCTTGTCCCGACCAAAGCATGTATAAAAAAATCCGATACTTTTTTACTCACCTGCACTTGCCAGAACGACGCGATCACATTTCCGGGAACGCCAGCAGTCAGCTTGGCACATTGACATGGCGCTTCTAATGAACCAAGGAGGAAAACTGATCCACTGTAAGTTTAGACACAGTAGAATCACTCTCTCAGATCGCAATTCAATGCAATTCAGTTCTTTAATGCTTACTAAGTGGTGTATATTGATGGTAGGCAAATGAACCATAGCTTTGCCGCGTTAGATATTTTTTCAGAGATTTTCAAATTTGCAGCGAAATCATAATACGTGCCGAAGAGGACACATTTACGGTAGTATTTTTAATTACGAATTATAAGAAGTTTTGTCTTCTCTCTACTTTTTATTGCTATGTCGTCTAGGTACAATACATACAATACTATTTACTCTTCTTAGTTCGACACACTCCCGTCACTTGCGTTCTTCTAATAAACTGTCTCTCCACTTCTTCTCACCGCACTGGTTCTATTTCCAACTCTTTTCTCCTTCAATTCATTCGGCTTTGAAACTCTCTCCCTGTAAATATCAAACGAGCCCCTTGTAAATACTCTTTCAAGAAACTTGCCCGTGCTCATTTTCTTTATAAATTGAAATTATCATCTTGAACCCTTAGGTATTGTAGTCTCATGATCGTCGTCATATTTATTTATGTATGCATAGATAGATAGATATTCTTTATTGCACACCATACAAGAAAATTACACATGATTTTTACAGAAAACGTACAATTTAGGCGGTCTTATCGCTAATAGCGATCTCTTCCAGACAACCTTCAGGTAGAGGACAACACATAAAGAGAGGGGAAGGTGGTGCAAAGTTCTTCATCATCATCATCATCATCATTTCAGCCATAGGACGTCCACTGCTGAACATAGGCCTCCCCCATTGACTTCCAGATTGGCCGGTTGGAAGCGGCCTGCATCCAGCGTCTTCCTGCGACCTTTACCAGGTCGTCTGACCACCTTGTGAGTGGACGTCCTACGCTGCGCTTGCCGGTACGTGGCCTCCATTCTAGAACCTTTCTGCCCCATCGGCCATCAGTTCTACGTGCTATGTGCCCCGCCCACTGCCACTTCAGCTTGCTAATCCGTTGGGCTATGTCAGCGACTTTTGTTCGTTTACGGATCTCTTCATTTCTGATTCGATCTCGCAAGGAAACACCAAGCATAGCTCTTTCCATAGCACGCTGTGTGACCTTGAGCTTTCTTATGAGGCCCATAGTGAGAGGCCACGTTTCAGTTCCATATGTCATCACTGGTAACACACACTGGTTGTAGACTTTCGTCTTGAGGCACTGAGGTATTTTGGACGAGAAGACGTGGTGTAGTTTCCCGAACGCTGCCCAGCCGAGTTGGATTCGACGATTGACCTCCTTCTCAAAATTGGATTTACCCAACTGGATAACTTGTCCTAAGTAGACATATTAAAAAAAAAAAAAAAAAAAAGCAAAGTTCTTATAATTCTTAAATTTACCTGCTACAAATAGGATTGCAAAATTTATAGCATAGACGTATACACAAAAATACATAAATACATAACAATAATATATACATACATACACTAAACATACTTAATAATATTTGGTAGAGGAAATGTCGAGACCAACAGTGACGACAGTATCTTAGAATATTACATTCTAAGATAAGAAGGCAGTTTGTTTTAAAAAGAAAGAAAGTCTGCTTTAAGCCGATTTAAAAAATAGCAATCTGTTCGGATCTTCTGATTGTTAAGGGTAGGGAATTCCAGAGTTGAATGGACTGGACAGTAAACGACTGCGTATAATAATTAGTGCATGCGTTTTGCCTAAGTAATCTATGTATAAACTAAATACTATAATAATAATAGTATTTAGTTTATGTATAACGTTATTTACTGTATGTAGTTTATGCTTTTAAAAATAATTCACACAGACCATCATCATTTAAATTTATATCGCACCGCCTACAAAACATCTCTGTTTAGCCTAATGGTCGACTGGTAAAAAATGCCTCATGGCATTAAGTCCACCTTTTGTATGATTTTTTTAAATCTGCAATAAAGTATGATTAAATAAAATATACATGATACTTGTTGAAAAGATGAGAAGAATTCCAAATACAGCAATGTCACATTGTTTTAATCGAATTCATATCGTGAGTCTACTGTCTATGGTTACTGTATGTCAACATCCGCGATCCCGACCGTTTTTAACAATATCCATCGCCCCAACATTTGGAAATGAAGACTCCTCGATTTAGCCCGGTTCCAAGGGAATTATGCAAATATTTGTATTTACCTTTCTGTTTAAAATTTTTACATGAGTAGAACGAGCAGGGCATGCCTAATTAGGATTTTGTACTTAAGTGAAATCCCTTTAGATTTAGTCTATTTTCAATTTCTGGATGTAGGCCAAGCTGGGTCACAGCTACGGGACCCAGATCCTCAGCCTTCTGAATCCTGCCTGCCTGCTTTTGAATTGCCCTACTGTTTCATAATACAAAAAAGTCGTCTTATAGAAATAGATTTAGAACACTATTTCTTACGAAAAATATATTAAAAATGATTTATCAGGTATTCCAGGTATTCAATCAAATTATTTATTTGATTGATTCATGACCTGTCAAGTGTTTTGGTAGAAAAATTATAATCCTTGTTCAAAATTAAACGTAATAAATTAACTTGCTACTAAATTTTGTGGAACACAAATCATTCTCGTAATATTTTATTTGGGACATTTATTTGAACACGTCATAATATTATACCAAGTTCTTTGATGTTTCTTATTAATTCAGCTTATTTGGAATTGGTCTGGATCCGAAACGTTTTTATTTAGGAGTAACTGCTTTGATCACGGATGTGAACCTTTTTATAATTATGAGAAACGAGGAATAATAATTAAAAAAAACATTTATTTTGTTAATTAATCACACACAATATATAATACAAGTCACATTGGCAAATTTTTTATTTTTTTTATTTACAACACAAATCTCAACTCTCCAGCGGTGTCGATTCATAGCAGCCGGCATCCAATGAGTTCCTGCAAACTTTATCAGCTGCCATCACCTGTACAAATACCAAATATACAAATTACCCAACCAATGCCTGTCTCATTAGCAAAATCTAATAAAATGCCCATCAATCAGTGTTTGAATTGCCAAAATGTTACCTTTAAATAGTTTTCATTTTCCCGCAAATGTTAAATCAATTTCTTGTGGCGCCAAAAAGCGCAAGCTGTGTTTTTTTCTCTCACGGCTGAACATTCAGGCGCTTAGGTCACAGAACAGTATGACACGCTACGCGGCTTAGGTAAATATATTTTTGCGGCTAGTGTGAAATAAAAACCAAAGAATTGATAACGCAATCCATAATAAATGTTGCCTTAATCCTTTATGGCAATGGGCTTAATCTGTCGATTGGCGTGTTAAGAAATGCTGCGTTTCATCGAAACTTTGATTATCTTTATCCCAAATTGGAAAGGTATATTTTTTTTGCAATCGATACCTTAAGAAGCGTTTACGAGTATCTTTCTGTTTTTTTTTTGCGACTGAGTCTCAAATGGTTGACTTAGATTTAATGTCATTTTACTCAGAACTTACTGCATCTATGTTCCTAATTTCCTGTAAATCCCGTTAATGAATGAGTATGTAGCAGAGGTTATTCTCTTTTCCTTGAAATTGACTAAAACTGATTCACGACAGGCTCTAAAAATAATAACTGGCTTTATCTGCCATACTGGTATTTAAGTATGAAGCTTATTGTTGTAAAATCCGACCCGTGGCCTTATGCAATTAAGTGCAATGGCTGTTTGTTTTCTTTACGTTTGTTCTCGTTCCGTTTGACGTGTACGAGTTTCCTTAAGGGTCATTGGCACGACATTAAGGATGTTTAGTCATTGTTTTTTAGGTAGATAGATGGCAGTTAGTTTTTTGTTTAGATAAAGAAAAATACATTAGTACGATCTTTGATTTAATACATTATCGTTTCACACTTCATTTCTAGAGTAGTCTAGAAAGAGTAATCGCAATTAATACGGTATTATTAACACAATTGTATCAACACATTAAACTTTGTCGTGAAATTAAATTCCGTATTAATGATAACTCACTGTTCTGTGCAGTATAGTACACAATTTGTTATAATTTTCTGAAACATAAAAGAATCGCCCATAAATATGTTCTTTGAAAAATTTATTACAAACTTGTATGATTAAATAATAACAAAATATATGTTGTTTAAATCAGACGTCCTTTGAAGTAGCGGATTACTTTGTTAAATATGAGATTGTCGTATTAGAATTAACCTAAATATGAACATCAAGACAATTAGTTAACGTTCAGAGTTAATCCGCGCTATATTTTTTACAAGAAAATGTGTTAACCCATATCTCAGCAGTAAACATATGGAATAATGCGTTAATTTTATGTTTCGCGGGTTCGGTTCCGGCAGAGCTCGGATAAGATGCGTTTCTTGGAAGGTTGAGATCGTTGCGGCAGAAAATCGGGGTTTTAAAACCTGTTTGCAGTAGTAGAGCGAAGCTGTTGATGTGCTAAGATATAATACTATTTTGTGATTGGAGATTCGTAGCCTAACCATTAACTAACATTAACAACTAAACAGTACCTACCTATAGTTGTAAAAAAACCGTTTTAAACCAAAATACGTGGTTCTAAACCACGACCACGTGGTCAGTAATACATGAATTAATACTTTCAAAATAAAGATAAAGAGGTAAATTTAAATCATTTTCCATTTTTATTAATTTAAGTGAAGTCATTTATCATACTTTTACAATTTTTTTAGGATTAAATAGAATGAAAAAAATCTTGTTATGCGTATTTATAAAAAAATATATTAAATTTTTTATAGTATGCTTTTTTTATTTCGCGCTCAGTCATAGCATATTTAGAATGTATTTTGCTATACTATAAATATGAAATTACATATTTTACCATACGGAACGGCAATGTCGCATTTTTTAAGTAATACATAATTTTTAAAATATGTATATGAAAAATAGTTTAAAAGATTTAAATAAATAAAATGTTCAATAAATAATGTTATTTATGAAGCTAGTAGTTTTTGTGTAATTTTTATTATTATAATTAATATATTATTATTATATTATTATATATATATATATATATATTTTGTGTAAAACCTAATGGTTTAAAACATCTTTTGCATCTATATTCCTACCTAAGTAGAGATCTTTCAACGTCAAACTCTATAAAGTACGTAAAATAACAAAGGTAGTTCCGTTAAGCCTGCTTATCTACATCATTCATAGTTTAAAAATAACAATATCAATGTAAAAAAATAACAAAAAAAAAATTATATAAAAATCGAAATGCCCTCTTTGAATCGAAACGTGAAATACTATAGATATCTTGGTTACGCTTTTGTTTCATCAAATTGACAATAATATTCTTAGACAGTATTTTTTTAAACGACGAGTGTGACAAATGGTTCGGGCTCTGGCCTACAATGTCAGGCGGTTGCGGGTTTAAATCCCGCAAGGGTCAAATGTTATTGGAACTTTTTTGTGCGACCAACATACCTCGCGCGCGATATTGCCCTTTCATCATCTGCAGCATCTGGTAACTGTCATGTCTTAAGACATGGCTGAGTCAAAACGTCTTCTGCTTCTTGATAATAGTCAAGAGCTCTTGCCTCCGCCCAACTTGGTGACCCTATGCGTTCAACTGACTTGCAACATACGCCTGTTTGCATAGTTTGGGGGTAGGTAATTAATGTTATTGAAAAAATATAAATATATTGGACTCAATATATGTATATTTTTTGACTCACTAGCTATCCATTTATCATAATCATTATTATTAGCCATTCATTATTAGTCCTTCAATTTATTACACAACTCAATATGTATAATAGGTGAGGTATACTTTTTGCTGCTTTTTGCTTTTGCTTTGAGGCTTTGTTGTCAATACAGTATTTGTTAAGTTACGTTTTCTGTAGAAATCATTGTATGTTGTTTGAATTAGCTGTTCTCATCAAATGAAAATACAAAATAGGTTAACATCGTTTCAAAACAAACTCTGCCAGAAATAGCATCGCTTGCCATGTAAACAATCCTTAAACCATTGACCGAAAAACATTTTAAAAGTCGCCGCAGACAGACCTTAGTCGGAGCATGTTTATATTTTGATTTAATTATTTTGCGGTAAAGTGTTTCCCGTTGAAACATGCAATTATAATTAAAGCGTAACGGGTTTTGGCTTCGCTGAAAAAGTTCAGATTATTTCGAGTCTTAACTAAATACTTACTTTATGCTTATTTTATTTTTAAGTGTGTTTGAAAAGTATTCTTTGTTATGTTACATTCGTAACATAAAAAACCGTACTCGTGTGTACCTGAGGTGACATTCCACTGATACAAAAGCTTTTAATTATTATATTTTGGATACATAAAAAAAGATCTATCAAATGCCCTAGTTTGTGATTTTAGTGTTTGAGTAGTTCATGTCATCGAAAACGATAGGGCGTTTTTATTCATTTTCTGTTTTTATGCTCATAAAATCCTATTTTAACTACATCTGATATATTTTATTGTACAATTAAAGTTAATAAAACTTAATACAAGTAAAAATGCAACTTTAATATATCACTTCCATTAGCTCTAAACCACATTACGCGAATTATGTATTCAACATTTAAACAGACGTTATCAACACGTGGCCAAAGTGCAGCCACCGTTCAGTAGTCGCGTGCGCCGGCGCATGTCAACAAACATTGTTTTACAGAGACCTAATTACTTATTAATAGCTCAGTGGATCGATGGAAAAGCTTCTGGGAAGATACAAGTTTAATTTCGCATTAACGATTACAAAAATTTTAAAATTACTTTTAAACTTTTGCGTTGCATGACTAATACCTACTAACTGAAACGGAAATTAATGCGAGCATTTTACGTACATTTTACCTTTTATTTGCTTGACTGGGTTAACACCGACTGTGATCACAGGTTGACTGGTCAAAGCGTCAGGCAAATAAAGGGTAAGAATGATAGCTAATTGATGATTTTAACATTTGTTTTCAAAAGATGTCGCTTATAGCAATTAATAGAAATACTGCACTGTTATTTAACAATTTCAGAATTTATTGTACTGGACAAAATTAAAGTCATAAATAATTAGAAGACCGAATCACAAAGATAAAAGTTTAGACATCATATTAAATTTGTAGGTAATTTTTGTCTCTAAGTGTAATTTAAGACGCTGATTGCCGCCAAAACTGTAGAAAATGCAAAAGTAAGAGAGAGTAAATGTTTAATTCAGCGTGATGACACGTTTCACTTTCCACTTTCTCTGAAGGATAATTTAACAAACTAAAAGCTAATTCCGAGAAGTTATGTCACACATGTATCCGAATATCCTACTTTAATGACAGCAACACGTAATGCTACTCAAGGCGCAATTTCAAAAGATTTCATTTTATATGGAAATGGACAAGACAAATTGCCATTTCGCAAACTAGTATTCACCCCGGGCAAATGTCCAAAAAATATGCCCCCGTTACACCCCATTTTTAAGTTCCAAAGAAAAGATAGGATTTATTATTCAATATCTGTAGCCGACTGTCCTGTAGGTGGGAAGAAAGTTTTAATTTCTTTTTTCTAGTGACATGTCTTAATTACACGAGTTTCGTTACAAGCCAGCATCGGGGCCGTAGCCCACATCTGTCCGTTAGGCGGGAAACTTTGACATTCTTTTTCTTAAATCGTCCGCGCCATTTTACACTTTATTGTCTAGGGAATACTTGGAACGTTCTGTTTCACTGCGGTACAAGTAAATTTGTTCTAATGTTTTCATACGCGATTTCTTTTCGCGGATCGCTGGTGAAGGTTGCTAGTCGTTTTTCTGTTGCGGTTTTGATTTTCTTGACCCGGTTTCTTAAATGTCGTAATAGATTAATTAGTTTGCAGCCAGTTTCGTAATTTATAACCGCAAAAATATTTGTCCATTGCAAAAATAGTCTGTTGTTCTAACTTTATGCTCGTGTACTATAAACTTGGTACATGAGAAAAGTGCTCGCATTGAGTTTCGACATGACTCTCAAAACACAATTGTAGTTCACATGAACACTGGATTGTTCTTACATGCATGATTAGCCATTGTAAAAATGTGTGTATGTTATGTATATCAATACAAAAACAAGGTTATTGGTACTGTAACCCTATATAACAATATAAGGCTAGTAAAACGAGAATTGAGAATCGAAACTACGGGTAGGTAAGCTGGTCAAAATGGCATGACAAGCTGTCATATTATGCTTTGCCTTGGCCCTGAGTTAGTCCAAAGTCAGCAAACGAAAATAGATGTATTTCTGTTTTACGTATCTTTTATCTGATGAAAGTAGTACATTCAGTAAGATCGTAGATGTTTCACGTTTAATTGCTAGTTCCTTGTCTTTTAACGTTCCGTTACACGCGACCCCTAACCCACATGTGAGACATGCGTATACGCAACCATTGTGTGTACTCGGTGAAGGCCGCGGTTTTTTGCGAGTTTGTCTGTGTTAGTGCTCGTCGTATTGACGCTCGGGTGGTTACGGGACTTGTCATGTGTCACATTGTGTGAATGTGTCGTCAAGTGTGTGTGTTGAAAGGCAACATTTATTGTGTAATCTTTATCTTTTTTATTACAAACATTAGTATTTTGAGACATTTTAAAAGGAAAGAGAAAAGAAAAGAAGTTAAATAAGACTTTTTAATCGTCAGTCAATACCACGCCACACTAATTTAGTCACTGAACAGGTTGACACGCTACGCTCCGCTACGTGAACTTAGTAATAAAAAATAGGCGCCAAATAGCACACTAATTGTTTGAAATGGTCTCAGAATAAGAAATAAACATCCTTGTGTTACTAGTTACTAGTGTCGATGAATTTAGCCAGAGGCGTCTCCCAGACTCCTAGCACATTCAGCCTATTTAAATCTTTATTTATTTTTCTACATTTACCCGAACCGGGAATTATCGCACCACTGCATTGTATTTGTATCATCAATACACATTTAATAGAAAAAAAACTAGACTATTTTAGCTACATAAACAGTTCTAATTTTATTGGTATGTTTGCAAACACCGAATCAACAGTTTTATTAAGGGGCCATGTTCGTTCCTGTCCGTCGTCGGCTAGCTAAAATAACCAAACATTAGCGAAAAAATTATCCAAACCACTTTTTAGTTCCGCGAAACGGATAGTTCTACCGCGACTCGTTGGAGGATGATGAATTTGGGGGTTATTAATTTTACGTCGGTTGAGGTAGGATGTTTTATTTCTAATCAAGAAAATAAACAAGGTTTTAAAGCAGAAATTAATCTAAAAGATGGAACTTTCCAGTTGTATGGATATTTACTCATATAGTACACTGATCAGTAGTTACTTGTAAAGGCTTCTGTACACTAAACTAAGTTACTGACCATAACTAGCTGTTATAAAATGAATAAAGAAAATGTGATACTTACAACACAACACTGAAACGATCATCATCATCATTTTTGCCATAGGACGTCCCCTGCTGAACATAGGTCTGAAACTGAAACTATAAGACTCTTTGATCGTCTGCCCGCATCACATAGGTTGGCTATTGGATATCGTATGGATTGGGCGACAAGTCGTAATATTCTACAGAATAGAATAGGATAGTATTTATTTGCCATTGATCAAGGTACATCGCTCACAATTTTAAGACATGGAAAACCCTTTACAGATTACGGACTCAGGTCGGTTGGTGCAAGGACAACAGTAGGTGGGGCTACATTGACAACCTTAACAATAAATGCGTGTGTGGAGCTTCCCCCTAAACAGTGGCCCATCTCCTGTCATGTCCTGCGTGACCGCTCACGCAATGACAAACTTCACGTCACTGAAAACGCTGTCCACGTGGCTGAGTATTGGTCACATAAAAATATTAAGTTACCTTCGATACGCGTAGAAGAGGAAGACAGTTTTATATTTGTCTCAGTTATCCAGCTTAACAGTAGCATACAATAAAGTTATAAAATGTCTTATATAATTAAAGTGTAGTAAACTAGTAATTATAGTTAGTAGTTACTAAGTCAATTAGTCATGACCAAAATAATTGCAGCATTTCAGTTATGAAGTAAGTGGTGTCTATGTTACATCTCGCCTCTATGCACCCGATCCCTTATGAATATATTACGTCTATCTACAGAGTTTCTAAACTTATTTCAATAACTGGTATTCTGCTCTCTTATTCCAATCATGCTGTTAAAATTGTCGGACAAAATGACAAGTGAAAAAAAAAAACAAAAGAAAGAAAAAAAAATGCATTCTGTTTACAGGATGTTTGTGGTTTTTGTTAGCTTCCAAAATTATAGTGTAAACTTAGAGACACTAGTAAATTAACGATTATTTAATTGACGCACTACAATGAGAACCAAGATCATAAAAAGGAGTCAAACCTTTTATTGCTTGTTAAAGCATCTCTACATTCGTCCAGCACAATAAAACATACGTGACGTTTACGCGCGTTGCGAAGTATTGTAAACACAGCCGTTGATGGATTCCCGGGAGGAATGCTCCCAAAATACGGGTACGGCGCCACATAGGATCATAACAAAATTCCGAACAGATCATTAGGTATTTACTAGCATCCTAAATATTTTGACTAAAATCTTGTAAAATATCATTCTGAACTCATGTTACGTTGTCTATCTAGACTTTTCAATGAAAAATACAGTAGAATTTATTAGCTCTCTGTCTTGAATTATAAGCTGGTGCATTTCTTGACATATCTAGATTCTAAAGGTCGTCGTCGATGTCTGCTGCGTTAAATCTACTTTAAAATTAATCCTGAATCTTATTTTGCTCGTCAATACTTAGTATTCAAGTGAATCAAATGTGTTGCCGACGATGTTACACGCTGATATTTCTTGTTAAGGACCACTTTGAGGTAGGTCGATTGACAGTCTATTCAGTCTGTGTCAATCAGTATATCAAAAAAACTTTATACCTGGAAAACTCTGTTAGCCGCAATCTGCGTACGGGAGCGAATTTCTTGGTAACGGATTCGATTTGAAAGTTCAATTGTTTACCATTAATACTGACGTGTTTCTCGATTCCAGAGGAAATTGTGAACAACATCATATTGATATGGTTATGGAACAGTAACTTTTACTAAGAAAATCGGAATTTTCATTGTTTGGAAGACCATAAAACTTAACGTTTTCTTCGAAATCTCGTTATTTTCATTAGTTCAACATTGAGTATATTTAAAGCTTTCTTGAGCTTCCTACACAATATTCTAATTAGATCCATGGAAAAAACAGGCCAAGTGCGAGTCGGACTGGAGCACCGAGGGTCCGGGTACCGACCGAGGGGCCGAGGGACTGAGGGTACTTACAGTGTCTCTTTTTTAATCAGTTCAAGATTTATAGTGCCCAGGACTTGAGAGATTTGATGTCTTACTAGAGTTTGTATTATAAACAAAGGTCGTTTTACGCTGTATGGGTAACACTTATGGTTTTTAATGTAGGCCTCGTAACAACAACGATCCAAAATGAACAACTTGACTGCCTACCGTTTCTTAGATCTTTATATAAAACTAGCTTTTGCCCGTGACTTCGTCTGTCTTACCCGATAAAAAGTATCCTATGTGTTAATCCAGGCCATGGTCTATCAGTATGCCAAATTTAATTATAATCCATTTAGTAGTTTTTGCGTGAAAGAGTAACAAAGATAGATCTACATCGTGACAAACTTTCGCATTTATAATATTAAGTAGGATATTTATAATATTAGTAGGATTAATACAAAATATATTTGTACTCTACTTAAAAGGCTTTCTTGCCAGTTTTTTCCTTTTTTTATCATTGCTCCCTTGCCTTCTTTCAGCTCGTTTTTATGTTTGAGACCTTTGTGAATATAATATTGGTTTTGGGTTAAAATTGTACACTAAATATTAAAATTTCATGTCTGGTACTCTTAACCCCTGACTTACGGGCAGCAAAGTGGTTTCTATTTAGCCCTTTGAGCACGTAACCCTACAACACAGATGTAATTTGCAATTCACATTGAAAGTAAAAGTTTTGATCAAATATTTTTCTTGAGTAGTTTTCTATTTAACAGCTCTTAACTCAGTGAATTTACCGTTATTTAATCAACATAATTTATTCCTTATACAATTAAAAAAATAAACAAAATTTTAAAACTTTTTTTTAAGAATATATTTTGTCTTAAACAACAATCCTTTAGTTTATTTTATGCCTGTCTACAGCAAGACCTCGACAGATCCTAACCTAAATCACCTTAACAGGACATGCTCACGTATTGTACGCGTAACAAAGTGCCTAGCGAGGTCACGTTCCCGGTCACGTGACCACACGATATTGGACTCCTGTGACGGCACGGGCCGATAAATCGCCGTTCCCGTCGTACGCTGTGACATTCACCTAATTTGTGACCTAGGTTGACGGCACTACCTAAATCTCACTTAGGTACTAGATCACGCAATATCGAACTCTAATGCTAAGTCATAAGAGCTACAAATAGACGTGCTGTTATGGATGGACGCCAAGCACAGGAATGAAGTAACATAACATAAGTGATTCGGCTTTGATTGAAAGTCTTTTAAACGAAAATAGGATGTACGTGTACAGTACGTCCTTCCAGTGACGCAATTTCCTGAAAACCGGAAGAGAACTGGAAACAAACATTAAAGAGTTTATCCTATATAGAAATATGTCCGCTTTTGTATTAACACTCAATAGTTTTAATAAATAATTAAAAATAGAGAAAAGGAAGGAACACGCACAGTATACTTAAATCTTGAACAACAAGCCAAATATGTTTTGAAACACCATTCTGAGACTCTGCATTTGTTAATTTGAAGTTGATTATTACAGAATGCTAAATTTAGATTTAAATAAGGATGTATCTGTTGACATTAGAAGTTTATCCCAGCTATTAGACAATCGGTTCCCACGTTACATTGTCAACTAATGCGCAGGAAATACCAGTCTACCAACTAAGAGTCGAACGAAAAGATTTACCAACGCCAACATAGTCCAGGCATTATTTACCTAATTACTGTAATGATTGTGCCGCCAACAACCGAGAGCTTCTCGGAAGACTCGTCTTTCGATACAATGTTTACGGCTAATTAGTTTTGTGAGGACACCTGCCAACAGTTGCAGAAATGTGACGTCTGTCGTAATTGGGCAAATGTTTGATCCAATATTTGCGTGTTTTTTTCTCCACCTGAGTCGAGATAAATTCCTTGGTCGAAATGTAAATATTGGACAACATGACATAGGTAAATTGCTCTGATCCTATAGTAAGTAGCGAAGCACTTGAGTTACAGAACATGATTTGAAGCCTGAGAGGAGAGGAGATTATGAGATTTATGAGTAAGATATTTGCTTGTTATTTCTCTTTAAGTTAAGGTACGCTTTAAGGCATTGGCCAGGAATAAGATCCTTGATCCGGTGAGTCCGGTTATTACTCGTACATTGGAGCGATCGCGTTTTGACATTCGTAGCGTTACCCTTGGACAGGACACGAGCCTGATTATTTGGGTCATGACTACATATTGTCCAGTGTTATCTGAAAGAAAGTTGCTTTTTTAACGATGTTTTCTCTCACCAACGAGCTAGTGGTATTTGTATAAGGATTTGAAAAATCCATAGGTCATTCTGCACATACATTCTGGTCTATAAATCGTGGTTTAAGACCACGAGGAGTAGGATGAGGACTCTCAGACTACTGCGCTTCCAACTCCAATGTTCATATACTAGTCTTTGGATGTTTGTAACATCGTTTGTGTATTTGAATTGGAACAAAATATACTAAATCTTTAAGGTGATTATTTGAATTGTTAATGTTTGTGAATTGGCGAAAATTTATTTTTCCGCTAACTATCGCACCAACTCAAGATTTTCTCTACATGTTTTTATTAGAAAGAAAGGCATAGTCGGTTCACCAGACAAAATTAAAGTGACTAATGTTTACGTCGACATTTGCATAGTTTTCTATGAATCTGCAGCATAACTCACGTATCATTTGTGCAATTAAATGTCATCAAGATGTATCATACATGCAGTGACTCTCTTCATTAATATCTGAATTGCTTAGTCATTTGAAAAATCTTCACTGTTGCCAAAGTTTACGAGTTTTTAACTCTTTAATAAATAATACTGGTATTATCCTACATTTGACGACATGATTAAGTCATCGTGGAGTCACCGCCCGTCATTGGGGCTATGCCAATGATCTGGCGCTTCCTCGAATCGTTTGGCTACAGTTTTTTTCTAATAGACGATTTTCTTCGGAAAGCTAAAACCTGCAGTATTACAGATTAATGGAGTATGGTTCGTTGACATTTTCAAACGGGAGTTGTCCTCATGGCCCGTCTTGAATAAAAATTCCTTGAAAGATCATTTTTTCTCTGGACATTTAAATGCGTTGAAATGTGTCATTAGTAAAATGGGAATTTCTAAAATTTTACGGTATTAGCAGGTTTTCTGCTTAACATTTTTTAGAAATAGGAATTTCTCAATTCGTCGTGTAAGTAATTTTAGCTTCTTGTAAAAAATACTATTCAAAAATTAAGCAATCCTTGCTAGCAGACGTGTTATCAAAAGGAGACTGCGCCTTCATGGTAGAGAACATGGAACGGGAAATATTGTATGCCGAAGAAGAGAAGGGAGTTGTAGGACAGTTTGTTCTATGTCCAGCAGTAAACGATGATCTTCGAATGAAGCTTATTAAATCGGCCCAAAAGTCACTTTAAACTACAGTATTTTCTTAGATTACAACCATTTGTGTTTTCTCAATTCTCAAATTCATCTGTTTCCGATAAGACCTTGCACCTTCCTAAACAATCGTTAAATGTGCAATTGACTTCAGCGGAAGACAATGCGCGCTTTATCGATCGGCGCGCGCGCACAATAGCCCATCGAGACGTAACGGACGTGCGTCACACGCGTCGCTCGTTCTACTTGGAACTATAGGTTAACCATTAACTATAGCCGTAACTGATGGTTCAATATTCAAGATTTGATATGGTAAACGATGATTCGCCTAATGAAAAATGGTTACTAAGATGCGGATTACTTGAGAAATCAATGTTTACATACATGCTCCACCTATTAACACTTGCGCCTTGGAGGTATCACTCAAGAATAGATAATTAATAGTACTTCTTAGCATTACCATGTTGCCCTGTGAACCAGTATCATCAGTAGACTAATGAAGAAAGTGTTCAGGGGAGACAAAGTATTTCTTAAATCCTAAATACTTGAAGCACCTACACTGTAAACGAAACCCTTGTCAAAATGTCGGTGACAAGTAAAAGATCTGTTTGTGCTTGTTTGTTAAATAAATAAAAATTCACAAGCTTTATTTATAAGCACAAGTCTATCAGGTGTTTTTTTTATGTAAAAGGTTTTGTTACAAATTATTTAATAATTTCTAATTGATAATTTCCTAACCTACGAATACATTTATTTAGCCTTTTAGCTTGCGTGAGAAAGTGAATTCTACAATTTCTACATTCAAGGCGTTTGTGCTTCTGAACAAACTCTTTTAACCATTCTCACTTTTTGGGTTGGTAACATTTGCGTTGTGTCAAAAAACTAAGAATATTTTGATCAAAAATATTCGCGAATAACAACATTGAAAGATGTTTATGAAAATATATTTTTTGTAAGTAATGACAAAAACAACACTCGCTTCTGTTTTACTTTTCAGCACTTGCAGGGATTTATTGAGATCCTGGGTACATCCTGCGGGAATCGATTTGTTTACGTTAATCGTTGCGATCTAATTCGGTTTCGGTATCGTAAACATTATCGACGAATAACACGGTTAAGGTGGAGCTACACAGGGCCGGAAGATAGATAATGGTATATAAAGTGTCTATGATGGTTCTTAAATTCTTATAAATAAAAGTTATTCAGCTTTACCTAAATTCTACCTTTAAGACTACTAAATTATCTCATTTCTAGGGATCTCTTCTCTTGACCTTCTCTTCTAGCTCAATAATACTAGTAATACTCATTTATTCAGATTCCGGGCACTTATACACGTTCCAAAAATATAGCTTTGCCCTACCACCGCTTCGGGACTACATATCCGCTTGTGATGATAAGAAACGGCGCAACTAACTCAGTCACCTTCGTCTGCCTTTTTACAGGTAATACAGTTACAAGACATGTAATAAGTGCGAGCTAAGCATGTTAAGTCCATGCACTCTTGTCGTTGAAATAATCGTCTATTTAATAATACTTTTTTCGTGAGAATTTTATGAATGTGGATTTTGAACTCATAAACTTACTTATTACTAAATGCTTTAGCCACGGTAACAAAATATATAGCAAGCTTATTTGCAATAAAAATTCTGGAAATACTGCGTCTTCCTCTTAACAAAACGAAATAAAATAGCTAAAACCCAAAGACAAATAACCTTCATACGCGCCCTTTCATCTAACAGTTGCAGTTTACAGTCATTTGTTCCCACCGTTTTTGTTATGTCTTTCCTCGGTACGTGGAAATTTGGGATCCACTTATACCACGCCATTTGTCTTGTGTTGCTATAAATATGCTTTACGATGGTATTTTACTTTCAGGGGTTTATCGGAAAGCGTAGTCGGAAAATTTGCAGGAAATATCACAATGTAGTGCATATTTGCAATGCCAAATGCCATATTGTTAATGAGCGTTTAATTTATTTCTCTATTTAAAAAAAAAAGCGCCAGACAGCATACTAAATTGTCACTGTCTCGAAGCAAGGATAATTTAGATAGCATTATTCCATTCTACCAAAAACTAATTTATTTATGCAAATCGTCCCCTATAAGGTATTTTTACTCGACCCATTATTCACAATTCACACGTATTACTAAAATAGATAGCTAATTAAAAATAATAATAAGTTCACTTCTCATTTCAAAATACAAACTAAAAACCCCTCTCTATTTCAGGTCATAGACTTCGGCAGCTCGTGCTATGAGCACCAGCGAGTGTACACCTACATCCAGTCGAGGTTCTACCGGGCTCCCGAGGTGATGATGGGCGCGCGGTACGGGATGCCCATCGACATGTGGTCCCTGGGGTGCATCCTCGCGGAACTACTCACAGGTAGTAACAATTTTATCTTCTTAGTCTCCCTAAACTCTTTCGGCAGCTCTTACTACGAACAATAGCAGGTGTACACCTAAAACGTCGCGGTGGACAAACGTCGTAAGAATATTGTTCCTTTGATCTCTAATGTTTTGCCTTGTAAAATTTGTGGAGGATTTAACATTATATGATAGGTAAAAAAAGAAAATTTTCATTTTAAAAAATCAAAGCGACTTAAAAAAAAGTTTATTATTATTTAAAAACGTTTCATATTAGATATTTTTGGAGTCGGTGTCAGTCATGATGAGGGATGAGATGAGAGTTTTAATGTTTTCATTCACACTACCGATATCATTAGTACTATTAACCTCGTGCAAGAGAAGAAATCGAATTATACATATTGGAAGACTTAGCAGAAGACTTTTAATTTTAACTGTCACCTATTTGAAGATTACAGCAATACAGTATCGAATATTGGCTTATTGGGCAACAAGGTGAAGCGACGATATACGTAAGGCTGCTGGCAGTGGATGGAAAAGAATAGCCAAGGATCGGGCTTAGTAGCATGCATTGGGAGAGGCCCATGTCCAGCATTGGATTAACGTGGGCTGTTTATGATGATGATGATGGCTCATACCCCAAAACAGAAGTCGTCCTTTGAATCCCACCCCCCTGTTCCAGGTTTCCCCCTACTCCCGGGCGAGGACGAGGCGGACCAGATGGCGTGCATCGTCGAGCTGCTGGGCATGCCGCCGCAGAAGCTCATCGAGCAGGGCAAGCGGTCGAAGAACTTCATTAGCAGCAAAGGCCTCCCGCGGTACTGCACCGCTACTACTTTGGCTGATGGCACTACTGTCCTAAGCGGAGGTACGTTACTTCGACTTCTATTTAATTTATTATTAGCTGTTCCTGCGAACTTCGTACCGCCTCTTCATTGTTTTTTGTGAATTTTTCCCATATTCTCGAAATCTAACACATCAAACATAGTAAAAATTCGGTTAAGCCGTTCTTGATTGATAAATGGTGTAACTCACCCGACTGTTTTATATATACAGGGTTAAATTGCAAAGGGGTGCCAAATCTTAAGGAGTGGCTCAGAATAAGTAACTTAATGCAACTATGCAAAAACAAAAAAAAAAACACATTTAATTATTCCTATCCGTTGTTAAAATCGTACACGCGGATAATTTAACTCATTCATGAAAAAATTGCATCGTATGTGCACTGCGTAAGGTCCTTGTTGGCTCGCCGTACCTACGCCTCTGATGAATGACCGCGCGGCTTTCGTAGTCACTTTATTGACTTTATTTTTGGATATTTTAAAGTAATTTTTTTTCGTAACATACTATTAAAAATAATAACGATTAAGACGCTTCATTATATTGTTCCTTAAATCTTATTTTCTAAATTTGGCATTTGGTGAATTTTTCCGTGTTTTATAGTTATTCTGCTATTCGGGGCGGAGACAAATTCAACAAACCAAAGATCATAAAAATCGGTCCAGCCGTTTTATAAATAGTGTAACTAACACGACTTTGTTTTATATATTAGTTATAGATTTTATTCAACAATATTTACAGGTCTTGTAAATTTAAAAAAAAAATAGTTTAAAAAACACTTTATTAGACTCGTTAAAACATAACTAATAAAAAAAAAACAATAAAACCAATTTATTTCTGTAAATAGGCCTAAATTAAGCTCTTTTACACGTCCCAATATATTTTTTTACCCCACCACTGCTTCGGGACAATATTGTGGGCTAGTGCCGAGAAGAAGCAGCGCAAGAAACTCGGTTACTATTGTCAGCCTCTTTTTAAATAGTGTGTTTACATTACAAGATAAAAAGAACCTGTGCGAGCACGGCAGTATTTAATTCCATACATTTTTATCATTTAAATAGTCATTTACAGTGTAATAACCTTTTTTCATTAAAATCAATCAAATGAGCTCAAACACGTAGATTGTACTAGAAACCAATGGAGAGGTTCACTATCAACCTCCTAGCTCCATCATCAGATCAGTTCGATGCTGTCAAACGATAGTATTGTCAACCTAATGTCACAAACTTGCAAATTTATAAATCGGTACGACAGTTATAAAACGAAAACGAATATTGGAATATCAAAAATTTTGCATATCCCACAATTGAGCAGAGCAGACACACACGCAAAAAAAATACTCTATGTTGTCATGCCAATTAAATATAAGTATATAAATGAACATAAATATGCTATTCTACTTTTCCAAACAAAGGAAAATTAAGAATACATTAATATATATATATACGTTGCCAGGCGTAAAAGGCGTTGCCAGACAAGTAATTTAAAGTTTTTTAAAGCCAGCCAAAGTTAAATTCAAACCTAAAGCCTAATTATATTACTTAAAAATTCACTTTCGAAATCCTGCAAGAAAGAAAACGGATGAGGAAAACGTTAGACAAAGCGCTGCACGAACGTGGGTGAAGATATATTATGCCCCTTCGAAGAACATTCAATGACCTACCATCAGTTATTATGTGCCAAACATCTTTCGGCGAAACTATCTAATTAATAAGATTAGTAGAAACTCCGGAACGGTGGGTAAAACTGATGTATAGTTAGTAATAAGAAAACTGTTAGTCGTGTAGTGGTGACCGGTCAAGGAAATATAATATAGGAAAATAATAAAGTGCTTTTATTAATTCCATCTGCAGATCTCCGCAATTGGATAGGTTTGATGCCCTGATCGACGTAGTAGTGCGGTATTCACCTTAAACGCAAAGGGTCCTAGATTCGAGTGCCGGCTTGGGTAAATTCAGGAAACAAACTTTTCGAAATTGACTCGGATCTGGGTGTGTAAATTACCGGATCGATGGTCTGACAATCTCCACGATCCGAACTTTTTAGTCGCTGGCTGTGTGTGAAAGGCACAGGGCCGGGAACTGTAAGAAGATGAAGAAGTAGCCAGCAGTCCAGCCTTGGACTATGGTCTGATTTTATTTATTTTAAATGAGAGAATTTAGCTAATATTGAAGCTAATTTCCAATTAATGCTAAACTGATGATCATAGTTGAGGAGGTAGGTGTCGTCAATATTTTTGCAAAATCTCCGACTCTTTCGGGTCCAGGCAAAAAACAGATATTAAAATTTTATGCAGTTTTGGTAACTACTTAAGCCATTTTTTTCCCTATTATCTCGTGCTTACAGATTTGGATCCCCTCCCATCACAAAAACTCCTGAATAATGGTTTCATTACGAATATGACGATATTGAAAATCATCATTATAAGTAAATCTTTCAAAATATTTATAAAAACACGCCTACATCCATACGTCACATTGCAATGTGCATAAATGAGTGAGAGAGTGAGTCAGGGAGATTCCTGAGGACTTGTCGCAATAACTATAATTTTGGGTTCTCGTCAGACGGGGAAGTTAGTACTCTTCGCTCGCCGACTCACTGACTCAGACGCTTATTCTGAAAGTTTGTCAGACACGCAAAAATCTGCCTACGTAACGTAGGATAGAACTAACGTAGTAAAGTCAATTCCTACTGAAATACATCAGTATCACAGTTTCAGTTAGTCTCAGCAGCAATTTTTTTTAACAATGTGTAGACAATGTGAACTCGAACCTAACGGTGTGTTTACACGGTGTATTATTGTTGGTTCTGGAGCCGCAAAAGTCATATTCTCCTGCTCTAAAACAACAACCTTTACTAAGGTATCAACATTATAGTCACAAATAAAAAAACACTTCCCCATACTAATCTGCATCAGTGATGCATTTTGTAAGAAGTGTTTTTCTTTATTAGATGTTGGTTTCATAATAAAAGTAAGCACGAGAGTCTGATCGCCGATCGATCACAACTTGCTGCTCCAAAAGCAAATAAAATTAACCGTTTATGAACATTCACTGCCATCAGTCAAATTATTGCTGCTTTTTGTATTTTTGTTCGATTTTGGGTGTCTAGTAGGTATGACAACCATGAAACTACCAGTAAATATTTTTGTCATTGATGTCATTATAAAGTGAATTATACATTATTTGGTAGCTAGTTTTTTAGGTAACTCCTTTAAGTCTTTGCTAAAACAAGTAAAAATTCGTTAATTAAATCTCATATTTTTTTTGTATTGGTTGGAACAGTATTTTCTCCTTCAAAAAGTGTCTACGAAGCTAGACTTACGTTCAGTAGCGATTGCCCCTTAAACGTCTGAACTTTCTGGTCACCAGCCAAATGATGCGCAATCGTTTGGATAATCCCATTCAGTTTGTCATACATACTATTAAAGTATTAAGAGTCTCGCCCAAACACGAAAAATCAAATACTTTAGTCTCTACAGTCAGCACTAATGCGTTTTTTTTTAAAACAAATCGTATGCCCTTATTTTTTTCCTAACTTATCTGAAATAACTTATCGGAAATAAACATGCATGTTGTGGAATAAACATGCATGTTATAATATTTTTTTATAGAATAACTCTTTGTTTTTAATTCGCAAAGTAAGATTTGACAGAAGGCTTCCAAGGACGGTGCTCTTAACATTGTGGTCATAGGCATACTATGCGTGACTATAGACTTAGAAACCTATGGCCGTGATAGCTGCTTGATTAAATTGTAAAAAAAAAGTATAGGATTATCAATTATTTTTAAAAAAAAAATTTTTCCTGTTTTATTAAAATCATAATAATTTTTTGAAATATTTACACATTATTTTACAAACAGACAAAAGAACTCTAGAAACTTTACGCCTCTCGGCTACCGAGTCCGACGACCTCCGTAGCCGAGAGGCGAGTCCGCCGGACCTGGCGTCGCCATCTCTGAGGTTCCGGGTTCGATTCTCGGTCGGGTCAATGTAGAAATCTAACTTTCCTATGTTGGGTCGGGTCTGGGTGTTGTGGTACCGTCGTTGCTGCTGATTTCAGTAACACAAGTGCTTTAGTTATAAGTATACTATGGTAAGCCATAGGATCAGATAAATGTTGTCTAATATCTACAATGATATATTATGTTGTTTCAGGCATGTCGAGGAGAGGGAAGCCACGAGGCCCGCCAGGGTCCAAGAGCTTTGTGACAGCCCTCAAGGGCTGTCAAGATAAGTTCTTTATTGATTTCATTAGACGGTTAGTACTGACTACTATTTTACTAAAAACTAATGATAGATATTAAAACAAACTATTTTGATTTAAACTTTCCTGCTGACTTTGATAAAACTTATTCGGAATTTGAACAATATACCTCCGAATTTTATTTAGGGCTCAATTTTCAATCGCCAGATAACTTTATTGGACAAAAATGATGATGATTGTTTTGACACAATTTCTATACGAAAAATAACAAATGTCAAACTTATTCTTTAAAAAAAGTTAGCTGACTGTTAAAAGCCGGCTCTAAGTCTCCGATTTTTCAGCATAGTTGCAAGTGCTACGACGAAACCAATCATAATAAAAATGTACATGTTGCTTTTAAACTATTTTTAGGTAACTTCTAGCTTGGCTGTTTTTAACAATAAAATGAAATATAATAACCTGATTTAGCTTGGCTAATCGATTTTCAAATTGCTGTAACATTCGGTAGATTACATTGATTTTGATGCTATAACGTCTAGATGCTACCTGAAGATACACGTCTTAAACTATCGGTGCCTTTCTTTCTTATCAATGTTTATAAAGAAAACAGTACCGAAATACAGTTAAGTGTAGTGGTTCGCGCTGTGAGCTACAAAGCCGAGCGGTTGCGGGTTCAAATCCCGTAAGGGGCAAATGTTTGTGTGATGAGCACGAGCATTTGTACCTAAGTCATGGATGTTTTTAAACGTATTTAAGTATGTTTATCCTTTAACTAGTTGCCATAGTATAAGCTTTGTTTCGTTTGGGGCTAGGTAACTGGTGTGATTGTTGAAACAATATATTTTAATTTTAAGTATATTTATTTATGTGTGTGTGGCTCTGAATGCTGGGTCGTTAATTAGGTGAATAAAAAGCGATTGCATGCAGCAGAAATGAGAATGTAAAGATGGATATTTGGGGTGATGAGAATGGACAAGATAAGGAATGAATTTACCTCTATTAGGAAGTATGAAAGTGACACCTGTAGCAGAACAGATGAAAGGGAACCGTTATTAAATTTATTTTTAAAATCATTAAGCTATATTATATTGGCTTGCAATTTTTGCTTGGTTTTTTAGAGGCAATAATTATTGTGTTTTTGCAATGATATATAATAAAAATTAGGTACAACATATTTTTTTATACTATCTGAAGTAGTATATATATAGTAGCATCGGGTAAAACGGAACATCTGAAGTGACACAAAATCCTTATCTTCTTTTTTGATGGAAATGCAGAGATAGTCTCTGGACAAGGTGCTCTTCTCTCAAGTCTATGGTTTTGGGGTAGAAAACACTTTCGTGGAGATAACAATACTCTGTTTGGTTTTGTAAAATCGTTGGTTTTAATTGAGAATTCAGGTATTGGCATGAGGACTTGTAGAGAAGGGGAACTTGTCTATTTCCGTCAAGACAGACTTCTGTCTGCAGGGAAATCACGAACGTTCATTCATTGCTTGAGGAACCCTAGGCTATTTAGATGGGCCGATGAGATAAGCTACCCACGATATCGTTGTGACCATCCATTCTGCGACATCAGAAGTGGGTTAGTGGTTGAGCGCGGCACGTTCAGTCACGTTCAGTAGCGGTGGCAGGTGTCGGCGGGAGCAGCGAGCGGAGATTGACTAAAGTGGCTCGTTCCAGCTGCCTGGAGTGGGACCCGGAGAAGCGGCTGTCGCCGGCGGCGGCGCTGCGGCACGCGTGGCTGCGCCGCCGCCTGCCGCGCGCGCCGCACGACGAGGAGCACAACCACGTTAGTATAGCGCACCACGTCAAACGGCTGGCCCACGCTAAATGCACAGACAAATAGGTTTGTTGGTACCGCTTCTTTTATTTGGGGACCGCTTGTGGGGTTGCGATTGGGGGGCGACTTACTAATGAAATACACGATGACCGGTAGAGAATTCTGTATAGCATTCTGCTTTGATTGTTCTATAAACTACGCATTGTAAAGTTTAAATAATAAATACGTAATTCCTTTTGTGCTAACCTGAAGTGAGACCACCTGAATCGTCTTTCTGTAAACATGAATGATAACTTCTTTGTATAGTATGCGATATAAAGTATCGATGTGTGTACGTACAGCGATTCACCAATTGAAATTGCAATTCTAAACTGACCCTAATCGGAATCAAACCCTTGCGATAAAAGTACACCACCTCGCTATTACTCCAACCGGGTCGTTCTTTAATTTGACGTCTTTAGTCATACATAATAGTGTTGCTGATCGCTGGCAAATTTTACAAGTATATTAGAATTTCAGATACTTACTTGATTTACAGTGAAAATAATCGATAAACCATTTAAATAACAGTTTCTTTTTACGCTTAAATTTACATTGGTACCGAAAATACTTACTGCCAACATGGTTGTCGTGTAATTTTCCAAATTCTAATCAAAGGTATTTTGACATACGCCAGCCTTCGCTCACAAGTTTGTCAATGCCCGAGCACCGCACATTGACAAATTAGTATATGTCTAAAAGGTTACTATTTCGATTCAAAATGATTTCTTATCTCTATAAAACTAGGAAGAAATTAGGTTTGACATACGTAGTCAAGATATACAAGGTATAAATAGTGTGGTTCGTAAATACGAGTAAATATTGGCCATCTACACCTTGACAGAATTGCTATCGACAAGAAAAGAAGAATGAATATATTTTTTTATAATTAAACTTAGTTTTTCTTACTATCAAATGCCGTACAATAACGATAACTTTCTTAGTTTTAAAAATATTACAAGGTAAGGTAAGTGACCTAAATAAGATGTCAAAAAGTACTTTTAAGATATTAAAAACATTATTTAAAACGTAAAAATCAATGTCACAGTCGATCGAACCCAATCGCAACAAAGTAATTAAGAATATATTTTAAGATTACTTATATCATAATCATTATTATAATTATTAGACTCATTAGTTTACATACCACAAGCGGTTCTGTTTATTTTGCTTTAAGTTGCATTTATTTAATTTCTTTAGGCATTCAGGATCAACGAAAAATAACTGACATTTTCTTTTAAGTCAAAATGATGCCCTTAATTTGTTCTCAATATTTTCTGTATATTTCTTAACACACTGTCTCATGCTGTTTTCTGAAAACTATTTCTATTTCTGTAATTATTTTTCTTTAGAGCTGTTTCTTGTGAACTTATGCTTCGCTCCTACATACATAACTATTTATAATTTGGGTTTTTTCTTTTTGTGACATTCCAAAAAGAATATGATGCATGTTTGTATGATTTATAACGTGTTTTTGACGTAAGCATGAAATATATAGTGCCTACGTATGTACATGTTTTAAATTTGCTAAAATATAATTTACGCATGCATAGTGTCGTTTTTGTGTATAATCAAATTAATGCAACTTTATATTAAATAATTTGTTTAGTTTTGTGATGAAAATATGTAGAGCTTTTGTATTTAATTTTTATGTTATTTTTTTCGAGTAGATAGATGATTTTAACATACAATTTATTAGACGTAGTGTGTGGCATATCATCACCTTAAAATACAAATAATATTTAAGTAAGTTATTTATTGAAGAAGGCAGTAACTTAAAAAAATCCTGATGGTGACCTAATACGAGACCTAAATAAACTATAACTAAGTTATTAGCAAAGTTACCTTCAACATCGAATTCTTCTTAACTGCTAAAAAGAAATAGTTATGTCTGGTGACAATAGTTTACCTATTGTGTGTACTCTTAGAGATGAGATTAAGACAGCTACATAAACACAGTGTGTTGTGAAAACTGCAAATTGTCTATTCCCATTATACTTTTACGCACATCTATCTTATCACTACTACTAAGTTCTCATATATCATACTACTCTGATTATTTACATCGTGTCGTCAAAAAATCTTCAGTCTTTTTATGGAGTAAAGAGTGACGTTATTGCGCGTATACTAATATAATACGGCTAGTTTAAGTGCCGGGCTATTTACGGGTAGTGTAAGTGCCCGGAAGAGGGCCTACATACTAAATAAATGACTATTATGACTATTAATATAATTGTATGGTCCAAATGTCCATATTCGAGCACAAACTAATTATGGTATTTAAGAAGACGGTTTCAAAGACACAAGAGAGTCTTTTTAGCGTTATACCACAGAGTAAATTTTTAGTGCTTTTACGATTTTGAATTACTGACCGAGTCCAGATGGCACGGGTATTTCGGTTGTTCTAAGGCCTAATACATCCTATATGACCGCACGTAAACGCGACGACTTACGTACGCGCGTGTATTATTTTATCTGAACAGGTAGATTCTGTTTATGTCATCAAGCGCTGCTTTATGTACTCTGTCCGTCATACATGATTCCGATGGTTAGTGGAGTCGGTAAATAATAAGATCACTTCTAACTTGAAGTATCATTAAGTATCGTTTGCCTGCAGACGAGTGGCGGGGGAGCGGTGGGCGGAGTGGGCACGGCGACGACGGGCACGTCGGGGGCCGGGGGGGCGGCGGGGGGCAGCGGGGGCGGCCGAGGAGGGTCTCTTCGCACCCCCCTCGCTCGCACGCCCGTTACCTTTAACGCATCGCAAGTCGCTAGTGAGTCTTGATTTAGTCTAAACCATATATTTCTTTGTGTTCGTGTCGTGGTGTGGTAGTCTCAATATACCACGTACTGAAATCAGTAGGAAAGCGTGGTGTGTGGCAGTCAATGGAGCGAAATAATTATGGATTCTTAGTTCTGATTCTGAAATTCGATAAAGCGCTAAAGACGAAGAAAATACGTATTCAACTTTTCCACAAGTTTACACTCGAACAATAAACCGATGTGAATTTAAAGACGATGCCGCAAACTACACCATAATGACAAGTCTTCAATTAAATTTCCAGAAGCGAAACTGCAAGCGGCACTTTCGGAGGAGAGCGGGTCAGCGGGCGGGGCGAGCGGGGCGAGCGGGGCGAGTGGGGCGAGCGGGGCGGGGTGCGGCGCGCGCGGCGCGTACTGGGCCGCGGCCGCCGCCGCCAAGCTGCCGCACCTCCCCGCGCCCTCCTAGCGCCCGCCCGAAGCGCGCCGCCTCGCTAAGGTACTACACAGCTTCACCTCTCTTAACATTCACTACTTAAAATCATTTAATTTTGCTGTTTTTTATACATTACACAGATATGTACTAAAGACAGAAAGACTGCATTCGATCGCTCATGTTTTTTTGACGAAACGACTTCGCCAATTTTTATGTATGCCTTTGGTGCGCCACTTCATTCCCTGCTGCAGGTCAGACAGCATTTGTTTCGTTTTATCTTTTCGTAAATTGATATCGCAGCCGTCCTACAGAAGGCTCCGTTCCGACAAAGCCGTTAGAGGCCGTCTAATTAGGAAGAACTTATTTAAGATTAGGTTCAGTCAGGCAGACATGTAAAGAGACGCGCATTTAAAATTGCCCTAATCTAGCTAGACAATAAAACCACTTTTTGTAGAATACAATAGAATACGTTTATTTGACACACGTGACAGAAAAATACATGCAGTAAAACTATGAACTATATACATTTTCAAAAGTAAGATAAGTAGGTGCCTCTGTATCTGCTTCCTATATTCCGCCGAAGTTAGGCGTGTACACTGGATACACCCGCCTCCCTGATTCCTCCGAAGTTAGGGGTATGCACTAGACTAAATTTGGAAAGATTGGTATGTCTTAATAAATCTGTCCCAATTCTAAATAATTTAGAATAACCTAAAATAGACAGATGCTGTTTATTTTAGGGCATTTCGGACACTCGATTCACGCTGACTTATCAAAAATTCGCTAAACCATTATTATATTCATAACGTAAACTAGCAGTTTTTATTTAGTTTCAATAAATGACTTAAGTGTTGTCTCCCGCAGGTATCGTCCCTAGAAGCGCCGCGGCGCATGGCGGGCGCGGGTGCGGGCGCGGGGGCGTGCGGGGCGCGGGGGGGCGCGCGCCTCGAGCTGGAGCGGCGCTCGCTCGACCTCGAGCGCGACCTCGCGCACCACGCGCACTCCGACGCCTCGCTCGACGACCGCGACCACCTCGTCTGATGCACCCCCCTCCACCCCCGCCCCCACTCCCGCACCACGGGGTACGGGACACGGCCCGACGGATGGAGTTGCCAGAAATATAAGATCCTTGCGAAAGGATGCACCGTAGGAGGAGATAAACTTTGAGGCTATAGCACTACAATGGGAAATCTTGAGGAAACTTTAACCTTTCAAAGAGTAACCTTAGAGATGTTACACCGACAATAGACAGTCTAGCGAAAATATCCTTGAAGAAACTAAATATTACAGGGAACTCTCATCAGATGCCATGCATGTGGAGGAAACCTAAAACATAAACCCCTGAAAAAGTTTTATACACCACCAGAAACCATGATAAAATACCAAGAAAGGAAAGCCCTCAATGAGACTAGACCTGGCTATCTTAATATCTACGGAAATATAAACAAGAAAAATGTTAGAACCACCATTCTCCAATTCATATGGATCTACAAATAAATGCCTAAATAAATCTGAATTTAAATCTTCCTGAATATGCAATGGTTTCCCTAAGTACTAAAAGTTCTCCTACAACGTATGTGCGTCTCCGTGTCTCCGCCCTGTGGTGAATCCTGTGTGTGTGGTGCACCCCGTGGTGACTATCGCGAGTGTGTGAACCATGGTGATGAGTACGTCCGCCGAGACTTGCGAGTGACATGTGCCCCCGAGTGTAGTGCCCCGTGTGCCCTAGGTACGGACCTGGTCAGAAGAGTTTATTGACTTTTTATGTAAACAAGTAACTGATACACAGCTTTCAGACTTTGCACGTTGGTCTGAAAAGTCATTAAGAATAAATAGTCGGATTATTACACTGCCAACAGTTCCTACACCATCGAACGAGTCAATGTTAGCTGTATTTGTTTTGTTTAGACTTATCCAATTCGAAGTGTCTACATCTACTACATAAAACCGCAATAATCTCTTCTGACTAATTCGTACATCCATCGCTTATAGAAGCGTGGATGGAGACCGCCGCCATTTTGTAAAACCCGCGCCTTTGTACTATCACGTACTTTCGAGTATGAAATTCACCGAACATTCTCATTATAGCCGAATGTTCGTTGACGTTCGCGTCGAGTGTACGTCGTATTTGTGTGCGGTGGGCCCTCCCGCCGGCAGATGTCAAGTTCCTATAACGCGGCGGCTCTCCCGGGCGACCGACTCGATGTAGTGCATAGAGGCAAAAATGATCTCAGTAAATAAAATAAAGACTATGAATAAGTATAACGGACGTCTAGTGGAATTGTGCGAGTGACTTAACGTATTTTACCGTTTTCTATGTATTATACATGTAACGTAAACGTAAGGACGTTCGAGTCGGGTGTGTCGTGATAGTGCCTACTGAGTCTGGATTAGAATTAGGAACCTCGACCACTGTTAAGGGAACTCTTTGAACATTTTACCGAAAAACGACATGTTAGCTTTCGAGAGATGAATTTTGAACGCTCGCGTTTATCGTAAGCGAATTCGTTGATTCTTGCCGAACGTTGCGCAAGATTTACACTGAATACGCCCCTGCAAATGGAAGCGTTGACGAATTATATTTAGACTGTACTAGGATTTGTATATTGGACCGATGGTTCAGATAACATTTCCGCGTAAAATGTAATGTATGAATATAATTTAGTACGAGTTTCTACAGCCCGTCCGGACCGCCGGCGAGCGACCCAATCGAGCGAATTTTTATGTAGTAATAAAGCGAAAAATTCACTCTCGAAAACAGTAGTGTAAGCGAAACTATTAATGTGTGTACTAAACATAACAATTTTCTACGGAATCAAATTACTTTTTTTAATTATAATTTTACAATTCGACTTTAAGTTTACTATCGTGTTAGTTCATTGTCAAGTGATATAGAAGTTGTAACGAAACGGTGACCTTATTACTGGAATTCTTAAAGGATGTAAGGGTAGATAGATACAAGGCCTTTCGCTAGTTTTAAGAGCTATGCTGTATTTTAGTTTGTGAATAGCATAGTGTATGTTGTGATGTATATGATTTATACATTATGATTTATGTAGAGTTGATTACCTATTATGTAACTGGCCATAGGTATGAAATGTTACGTTTGACGCGTTAAGTACAGTTTCTGTGAGCATTATGATTTCATTGTTCCTTATAATTAAATTTTCGGTTATTGAAACATATCAAGCATTAGGAACGCTTCGCCGTCGAACCATTGAACTAATATTGTGTATCCATCGAAGACTTTAAAGTCTGTATTACTTGTATATCGGTGCAATACGAAAGATTCTTTTGATCACTTGTTTTGTCTTCCTGTTATATAAAAGATTTACTAAAGGCCTACGATGTATTCGTCTAAAAGCATTTTTATTTTTAGTTTGTAGTTATTTTTCTTCGGATATGTATGTGGTACATAGAAATCGTAACGAATAAATAGCAAATGAAATGCAACTGTATCGTTGTGGCTTCGAACAGGCGTGAGGAAGGTCACTCTCGAAACTCGTGCTACTCTTTCTTTGTATAACACTATAACTACGAATTTAGGTAAATATTGTGTGAAGTTAATTTAATTTTACAAAAAGTTGATCATGTTTTTAGAAATTGAAAATGATTGAAACAGCGTGTAATGTTTATAATTTAATTAAAATGTGATTTAATTGCAATAATTTCCAAAAACTCAATATAAATATGATTATGTTCTAATTTAATGAATTACCAATATACATTGAATTATCTTAGTATTAAAAAAAAATGTGTCAAATTAAAATTCCGTTTGGTGTTAACAATATATCGCACGGGTTCCGCGGCGTGTCGCTTCCCTATTAATTTTATTCTTTGACAGTATCTCACTATACTCAAAATAGCATTTTTATTTTGATATTTGTATAAGTTGACTGCCTTGTTTATTAATATGCTCAATAGTTTAATTGTACTGGACAGGTGCCGTGAGACGACAAACATGTTATTAATGAAACTTATACGTTTAGTAAGTTTCTATCCCGTCTCACGGTAGATGTGCAGCGTATCTCGATTAGGTACTGACAAATTTTGATGACATTAATTTTTGTTTATTTTTAAGGCGTGGTTATTCATATCGAAAATGAAAAATGATTATTATTTAGTTGTTATATTAATCTAGTCGATTGCATCCTAGGATGAGTTGATTGATAAATCGCTGAACAAATAAACGCGCAAATGAAGTAATTAGGGATTCTGTATTATAAATTGTTAATGCGTGATTTTTTTCAAAAATAATACGTATTTATGTAGGTGCTCAAGGCTGAATTGATTCTTTATTAAATAATGATTTTGTTTATAATAATTATTATGAAATTAGTAAATATTAAATAATTTCTGTCTCGATTTCGATATGAATGAAGACGCACTTCCCCGATAGCGGTTTAAGATATTTAGTCAATTATTGTATAGCTTTTTTTAATTTTACATTAATTATGGGAGGGCTGAGGCGAGTCAATTCTTCGGCCTTTGAATTTTCCAATTGTGATACCTTGCGACAGTCACGTCCCTTGCACATTGACTCTCTCCCCCCACGGGGTCGGTATACGAGATCAATCATCACGAGTTCAACAATTATTGTTGTTCAACAATTGCCGAACGGCAATGGGCGACCAGCAATTGTTGAACAACCATTGCTTAACATTATGGGCCTAAAATATTAACGATTTGTTATTTAATTACATGTTTGCGGCTTGTCAAAAGTTTCCATAAGAAACATTTTCTTTTCATACAAGAAAATACTTTTTGTTTTAAAATTTCATAAACAACTATAAAATTAGTAGCGCTAAAGTTGAGACTGCTTATAGTTTGACAACATACATAGCTTTATTAAAGCATCAGTACCTCGTTTCTTACTTTCGCTATGCTCATATCTCGAAACTATGTTAAATGATGCTCTAGAGTCTAGGCGTTAGAAAGAGAAAAAGCGAGGCAATAAGAAATATGCATATATTTATATTTGGTCTTAAAATAAATACTTAGCACTTAATTATATTTACAAAACTTAAAAAAAAAACGAAAAATATTGATAAATACCTGACTTACAACCCATTCCCAATCCCAACCCATACACAACGTCGCGTGCTAGACAAGGAGATCGGACTAGGACCGTGACGTCACAGTACACGTCCGCCGTACATTTTTCATTGAAGTTGTTTTAGAAAGAGACAGGTAAACCTCAAATTCTAATTACTGTATTACCGGTATTTTTTACCTAACACAACAATAATTTCATATAATTTCTAATAAATATAGTAAAAACAATATATAATTTTTGTGCATATTCCCTATTGATCGTGACTAACCCTATGACATGTTGAACTCGCGGTCGTTGACCTCGCATAACAATCCCCAGCAGAAGTCGACTTGGCACAGATCAGTATTATCATTTGTCTCACTAATCTGCAACTCGGTAACTGCCAAGTACATTTAGTTTTAATAAGTCTCATTTGCTATGCATATAGCGGACGCTCTAGTTTATATAATAGCTTTCTTTGGACCGCTGCATTTCTCTTATACCTAGTTTTGTGAATTGTGTTCTCATTTTGTATGTGGAAGCTGGTGTTTCAAGTCTTGAAACGTAGCTACAATGTGAATACTATACAATTTAAATAAATGAATTATATAAATAAGTCGTTTTGTTTCCTTCCAATATTTTTAATAGGCACCCTGATGGGTTGCGCAAATAAATAATAAAAATAATAAATTGTTTTCACAATCACACCAATTATCTAGCCCCAAACTAAGCTAAGCTTGTCCTATGGCGACTAGATAAATACTTTTATAAACATCCATGACTTAGGTACAAATGGTCGTGTTCATCACACAAACATTTCCCCTTGCGGGATTCGAACCCGTAACCGCTGGCTTTGTAGTACGGAGCGCGAACTACTACACCAGACGTTCGTTTGTAAGTATTCTAAATTTCTAGATCTAGGAGATAGATATCCTGCTTTCTGGCACTTAAGGTTGCATATTCAATGTTTCAATAATTCTTTCAACAATTATACGTACTATTTGACGACCTATTCTTATTTCTACAACACAAGTTCTTTAGCTTACCTTAGGGTCAGAGTAAGTGATGTTGTCTATTACAACAACTTTCACTATTGCACCAACAAATCTGAAAAAAGTTTAGTGCTTTGCAATTCGAACCTACAGCAGAAGATCGACTTAAATATTCGAATAATCTATTGGGCCAATAAATTTTATTTAGCGATTTCGTTGTTGGTCCCATAGTAAAGGTTAAGTTGTTTGCGCAGATAATCTGAACCTGCCCCCCTAGCATGTCTACCAAAACACGATATGATATAGCGATATATCGACACTAACTTTAAAAATATGATAGATGTAGCCGCCATTTTGATTTTTTATCGAAACAGCGATCTTAATATGTGACGGCGATTCAACATGGCGGCTATATCTATCATATTTATACAGTTGGTGTCGATATTTCGCTATATTATATCGTGTTTTAGTGCTCATGCTAGGCAGGCAGAGAGTTCAGAGAGTTCTTTTAGAGAATAGGAAGATAAATAACTAGTTGACAAAACTGTATAGTATACCGCTGCGCTGCGGATGTTATTAAATTATAAAAAGTCCAACATAATGTCACATAATTGTATATAAAAACCTTCGTCTCGATTACATTATCTATCATCATGCGTAGAAATTAGTTTCGTCATTAGTACAGCAGTCAACTCTAATGATTTTATGATGTTTCCTGCAATATAGTTGCAAGACACTCTGTGACACTAGTAAGGTTACTGTATTAAAACAAGAAAAATCTTGGTCTTTGATTTATTTATTTTAATTATTTACTTAAGCCTGACCAATAGCACAGTGAGTAAAATATACAGCATTCTGTCAGCAGTATCCTTGTGGTAATGCAGATCTCTACAAGGCCACCAATAGTGCTATATCGGTGGCTGAGTTTTGGTCCTCACATAATATATGAAAGCCTCAGTCGACATGTAAGAAGAAGAATGCAGATCATGGAGTTGTGGCGGAGCTTAAAGTAACTAAGATAATTAAATACACAAGATAACTTTTTATGTATCCGCACACCGGGCGGCTGCGCCCTCACCTCAGCTGGCATCCGCAGAATACCAGTGGTCGTGACGTGCTCTCTGCCGTCACGACTTTATACTGAGCGGATACCATTTTGGTACCTGACCGTATTAATGTACTTAATATTTTGTAAGACTCATTGTAATGTCTGTCTTGTACCAAATAAATGATTTTCTATTTCTATTTCTATTTCTATAATATTATAAATGCGAAAGTTTGTGAGTATGGATGGATGTTTGTTACTCTTTTATGCAAAAACTACTGAATGGATTTCAATGAAACTTGGCATACAGATAGACCATGGCTTGGATTAACACATCTTAGGATACTTTTTATCCGAGTAAGGTCAACGCAGACGAAGTCGCGGGCTAAAAGCTATCTTACTTCCTACTAATATTATAAAAGTGAAAATAAGAAAGTTGCGCAGAAAATCCTATATGAATAAACTATAGACCACGCGAATGAAGTCGCGGGCAACAGCTAGTATTATTATATGATATAGAGCCAGAGACCGGGTAATTGTGAGGGGGATAAGAAAAACATTTAAACATTAGATACCTCGGCCGGCGAGGTGAGGTGGGTGTTTCCATGTAAATAAAATGAATATGAATTTGCGTGTTACATTGCATTGGATGCAGGCCACTTCCAACCAGCAAATCTGGAAGTCACTGAGGGAGGCCTATATGTTCAGCAGTGGACGTCCTATGGCTGAAATAATGATGATGATTGCGCATTCAATGGTATGGATGGAGCCGTGCTCAAAGACTTAATGAATGCGCAATGCTAACAAATAAGTTTTTACATTAAGTTAAGTAATGTAATTTGTATTTTAGATAATAAAGTTTCTTTAAGTATTGTATCACCACATAATAAATAATACCTAAATAAGTCTTGAGGTAGACGCTGTAATTGCATCTGAATTTTAACAATGAGAACTATGATCAAGAAATTAATTTAATTAAGCGAAGACTGAGATGCTACGGTTAAAACTTCGTGAATTACGAAGACAGACTAGGGAAACTAAATAGCTCTAGAGAACACAAAAATCTTTTTTTTCCTAAATTTATTGTTTAAAACCCCGTATGTTAATGTAGAACCTTGAAATGTTCTTTACGACGAAGATAGCACAATCGGTTAAATTAAGATAATTTCTCGCGGGTACTTCAGTGAGATTACAGGTGCCGCACGCATCGGATAAAATGTACTTACGTTTTACGGTTTTACAATGTTCAAATATACAGCATGTCCCGAAATGTCAAGCGGAAGTGCACTACCAATGTTTTATTTAATTCTTCTTCTTCTCCTGCCAAGAGGTGCTTGTGGCACAATGGCGGCAGCGGTTTGGTAGTGGTTACCAAAGTTAAGCCACCTACGCCGCGGTTGTGAGTGGATGGGTGTCCATTCTAACCATATTTAGTGACATTCATCACAAGCATCTCCGTGTCTCGGAAGGCACTTTAAAAGTTGGTCCCGTCTACTATCGCTTGATACTAGTCGTGAAGCCTAGTCAGAGGCCTTAGGGCGGCTTAATAACATCTAACAGTAACGTTAAGTCACTAACCTTACAACCCCTCCACCGCACCGAACTGGGGCCCAGTGCGGAAGGCACGAAAGTAGGTCCCGGCTAATATTGCTTGATAGTCGTGAAGCCTAGTCAAATGCTTTAGGGCTGCTTAATAACATCTAACAGTACTAAGTCACTGGCCTTACAACACCTCTCCACCAATCCGCACTGGGTCCGCGTGGTGGAGTACGGCCTAAACCACCTCATAGTTGAGGTAAGGCCTGTGCGCCCTCCAGTAGAACGTATATAGGCATAATTTTATTTTTAACTTCTGTCAATGGCAATACAAATTTTTGATGACGATCCGCCACACGAACCGCACTCCATAGTGCGGTTCGTGTGGCGGATTGTGGTGCAATGGTGGCGCGTAACAGGTCTTCGCGTGTGCAGCTATCCGAACACGCGGGACCTAGGTGGCCCAAGTTATGGGTAGAAGCACCGAAAACACACCTGCGTGACCTCCGTAGCCGAGATAAGAGCATGCCGGACTTGATGTCGCTATCTCTGAGCTCCTGGGTTCCATTCCCAGTCGGTCAATGTAGAAAAATAACTTTCTATATTGTCTCGAGTCTGGGTGTTGTGGTGCCGTCGTCGTTTCTGATTTCTGTAATACAAGTGCTTAAGCTGAGTTAGGCTACTAATCATAGAATCAGAGCAATGTATGTGATGCTGTCCAATATTTATTTTATGTTTATTTAATGATGCTGTCCCGTCAATGTATATTATAACCATTCAATTTTAAGATTTAACTTTTTTTACGGCACAATGTTATCGGACCGACCAACAATTGTTATTGTGACTGTTATATTCTGGAAAAAAACAATGAAGCTTGTATCTTAATAATCTATATCTCTGTACGGTGACTAATAATGTATTTTATGTAAGACACGATTTGAATAAAATAACAAATACTCACTTATAATATTTGTATTTAGGAATAATTACTAACTACAAAAATTTGCAGAACATATACAAGTATGATCTGCAAAATTTTTTTTCAAAATTTTGCAATTTCATTCAGGTTGGTGTGCACCTAGGGTACTTTATCCCTGGACTTCCGAGTGAAACAAATTTTAGGACAACCTGTATGTGTTAGTCAAATGCCAAGCGTAAAGTGTCACTCTTCTAATAAACCTAGGCCTGAGACACTTTCGGGCGAAAGAAACATTGTTCTATAAACATAAAAATCGTAGAGCGTTTCTCTTTTACTCGTGAGCGTACAATTTTTAAAACCATAATACAAGCAGTTGTAACTTGGTCTGTTCTCCTATTAAGTATGATAATCTAAATCTTCGTACCGCCCCTTCATACATTTTTTTTGACAACTTTTCCGTGTTTTTATAGTTTTTCTGCTATTCGGGGCGGAAACAAATTCAACAAAGCAAAGGTCATACAAATCGGTCCAGCCGTTCTCGACTTATAAATGGTGTAACTAACCCGACTTTCTTTTATATATATAGATTTCAAAGGATAGGAATCTAAGAATCTATAGTGGCATTAAGCCTAGGGAAATCTCTTACGTCATTGACTGTACTGTGAGTGCGACTGATACTATAACTTTCAAGGTTTATCAAAAGCAAGTCGTTCCTAATCCTACGCATCAAACATCAACATAAATTCACAATCATGTTTTTAGAAAAGTTTAGAATTTCTGCTGATATTCTTTCGGCGTAGGTATTTTTATTTTCTTACTTCCTGATCTGACGGTATTCCTGGCCAGGAATGGAGCGTGGGTATTGATGGTAATTGACTAAGTGGCCAGCGCACCTAATAACACATTCCTATTCTTTATCCACCTTCGTAATAAGACTTGCACTATTCCAAATAAACATTTTATTTCACTAATTGACAAGATTGGAGTATTCAACAATTATAGCAAAAACGTTTAGTATATAATAGAAAAAGGAACCATTTACATCAATATTTAGATAAATTAAAGAGCTTTATGATATCACTTTTTCAATTTCACAGTATCCACAGGCAGCTTATAAATATTAAATTTTTGCGAACATATTTTTTGTACCTAATTCCAAAACATCTAATCGTGTATTTTGGGAAAACCTATTCATTTATGTTACACAGATTTTTTCATCCGGCGTTGTAATTAAATCCAACCAAGGTAAAAATACCAGACTTAAAAGATAACTCTAATTATATCAATTAAGATGTTTATCATTTTATTTTTGACGACCTCCGTAGCCGAGAGGCAAGCATACCGGACTTGGTGTCGCTATCTCTGAGGTTCCGGGTTCGATTCCCGGTCGGTCAATGTAGAAAAATAACTTTTCTATATTGTCTCGGGTCTGGGTGTTGTGGTACCGTCGTAGTTTCAGATTTCTGTAACACAAGTGCTTAAGCTACTTATCATAGGATCAGAGCAATGTATGTGATGTTGTCCAATATTTATTATATTATTTATTATTATTTTTAACGATTCAATTGTTAATTTTTATTTTTGTGGAATTGATGCGATGCGATCACTCTTAGGTGAGTTAGCCAAGTGTTTTTTGGACCACTTTAAAACCTAGGTACCCAAAAAGACAGTTTATTTTATTTTATTGAAAAGGTACACCAATAGCAATACATAAAACAATCACAGTAGGTACAAATCAAAAAAGCCTTAGTTGAAATATGTTTGCCAATTATAGGTGTACTCAACATTTGCTATTTATGTAGTTAATCATTTCCAATACACATACTTATACAGAGATTAGAAACACATAGACAAAATGCTAACAGCTTTACTAAAAACTTTGAATAATGACACATGGAATGATAGTTTGGTACCTACGGCGATTACAAAATTGAAGCAACAAAACAGTTTTGTGCGCAAACATTTACACACAGACACACGCACACTACTATAAAATAGGGTTGCTCTTAGTTAATACTAAAAACTAAAAATCTCCAGTTTTGGGGAAAACTATCCATAAAACTGGGCTCTTAATACTAGTTTTCTCCTAAATTCGATAAAATGCTAACATCGAATCGAAATTGTCATGCGTTTAGAGCGGATTGACATTAATACGGAGCTGTCATGTGGCAATCAATTTCATTGCTTCAATTGAAATTTTGCGCGCGTATTATTAGTTATGCGCGCTTGTTATTAGGCTCGGATTATATGCATCCGAAATTTTTCAGAACTCCATACAAAACGGTTCCTAACAAGCCCAGATTCAATCCGTTTTGTATGGAGTTCTGAAAAAATCCGCATGCATGTAGACCGAGTCTTAATCTAAGACTAAAATTAAAAAGAAAGATCATAATTGAATTATGGTCCGAGTATGTGCTGAGAGACTAAAAGTAATTTAAAATAGTTTATTTTTTAAAATATTTGTTGTGTCGTTGAAATGTTGTGTATTTTGATTTTAATTTCGTTATTCTGACAATAGGATAGTGCAAGCCTATAGTTTTTTTATGCGTTGCGTATTGGATGTCGGGATATTTGTAAGGTAAGTGCATTAATTTGAATTTGGTCTAGAAAGTAGGTACTTTTATCTTGTCGTGTCTTAGGGAGGAACATCAATTTCGCAATTAGACATCGCTGCATCGGTCTTTTAAAGTAGTAATTTTAAAGAATGTATAGCCTTTGCCAGTAAGGATTCATGGTGATATACCGGGAGTTGAGAAGGCAATTTACCGTGTGAATGCTCGCTGTATTCAATACGCTAGGATGCTGTACTATAGACGGGTTCTAGGCGATGCTTGCTAAGGTGGCCACGAAGGTACAAGTGTTCTTAAGAAACTTTTTCGTAAACACTTCGGAAACCTTCATTTCTTGTAAGAAACCAACCAAATATACTTAGAAACCGCATTTTTGCTGTTTCCTCCGCATGAGCCGTAAACTTAAATTTGTTATGCAGCACAAGCAAAACTCTAACTTCTTGGACCTCTGATAGAGTCACACCATTTAGGGTGTAATTAGTGCCGTTATGAAGTCGTTTTTTAGTGCAACTATTTGGTGTGCTTTGTGGGGTAGTAACATCCTATTGTTAGCACGCCAGTCGCATTAATGTTTAGAAGGTCTGCATCCTCAAGAGTTTTAATAGTTTTGCCTTATTTAATATCATCAGCACAATATTAAGATAATATTAATGAACACAGCACAATGCTGTAATTTATTTTAGAAACTATGACGTTATTTAATATTAAAAATAATAGGGGACCCAGATGATAACCCTGTGGTACGGCAGAATCAGCGAAGAATACACCGGACTTAAATCCACATAAATATAGTCTAGGGTCCTTTTGATCAATAAGATACAAACCACAGCAACAGCGACCCAAATACCCATTTGAAGTTATGAAGTTTTAACATTTTAACCGACTTTGTCAAACGTGCTTGAAAAGATTTAAGGTATCTAATCACTTGTAGGTCTTTGACGTTAAAAATAAATAAATTTGTTATGGTTCAAAATACGTATTAAAATACGTTTTAGAATGACTTTAATCCATACAAATACATACATTTAATATAAATAACGCATAGTAGTGCATGTAGTGTTATCAAATAACTATACAATATATAATATAACAACATTTCTAAACCTTAACTTATAAAATTAACGTTCCGGGCGGGATATTAAATTTATCATGTCGAATTGAGAATTTATTTTATTTATTTCATAATAAGTACATTGTTGTATATCTGTATCGAATTACAGTTTTTCACAAATTAAGAAATACGAGCATAAATATTTAATGTAGTAAGTATAACTATAATTAAAGTTTGTTTTTCTAATTTAATAATTAGTACAAATAAGTAGTCTCTCTTTTAACAGACTTAAAAAAAGGAGGAGGTTTCAATTCGGCTTGGCCTATTCGGTCAAAAAAACATCGCCTTTTAGCTTAAAAAAATGATAGTGAAATCGGTGTACGGCGAATATAGTGTGGTTGCACTCTTATCATTTGTCATTCGTGAGAATTTATCACTAAAAATAGACGAATGAAGTATTTTTTTTTACTAAAAAACATACCCGACTTTAAAAGCACTACAATGTTAAAATAACATTTCCACAAACATATTAATTTTGAAGTCAGTGCCAGCCGTAGTTTGTTTGTGAATGTTTTTGTTTTCACAGACTCCAAGAGTGTGTTTGTGCAAATAAAATACTAGCTTTTTAATGTTTTTGTAGTCGGTTATTATAATAAAACATATTTCGTGACTGCCAAGTAAGTCGACAGCTCATTAGACTCGACTGTATAAGAATGAGTTTCATAAAAAAAGCACTTAAAAAACATGATCATCGTAACCGATGACCCAAGATGTGGCCAATAAATAAGAGAAGAAGCAGACATGTAATGCAAGACTCCGATTCTCCACCACTGCTCCTCGGTTTAAAACGTCTTGTGATATCTTAAATCTAACATATACAGGGTTACATTGCAAAGGGGTGCTAAATTTAAATTATAAGATCTAGGGAACAATATAAAGAAGCGTCTTAATCGTTATTCTTTTTAATAATCGTGTTACTAAAAAAAAGCTTTATATTCGAAATTTTTATTCGAAAATAAAAGTCAATAGAGACTACGAAAGCCGCGCGGTCGCGTATATTGAAAGTATGCAAGGACAGTACGCACAGGTCGGGGTTGATCGCGTATAGTTTCAATTTATTGAGCATAACTATTTTTAGAAACTAACTATATGTATGGTTATTACGCTTTTATCGCATATACTTTGTGGTATTCTATACTTTCTACTCACTTTTTATTATTGCTTCTTTGTCCTTTACACATCTTAAGAGAGACCTTATTTGAGTAGTCTTGGGTATTTTTTTAAATAAACCTGAAATTTCACAAAAAATCGTAAACTTTATTAAATTTGACTTTTGCAATTAGTTGACAATTCATGTCTACGTATTCTTTATATACCGTAGTTTTTCTATACCGCCTATTCAAGGAGGTTACGTACTATAATATTTTATATCTATTTATGTTTATCTACTGAATATCTATATTCTAAATTATAAATATAAGCTTTTTTTTATCCAGACAAGGAAGTTGTAAATATCCTGGCCGTCTATACTTATCAAGTCGTGCGATCATACTTTTAAAATCATAAAAGGAATTGAGGCTTCTAGGATGCCCAGATTTCCTTATAAAAACACGCTCGCCCCAATATGGGACAGTCTATAATTTTCTTGCAAAGGGAGTACAAGGGAACGAAAACCTGAAGAAGTCGCATTTATCCTGCAAAGTCTGGAAGTAGTCATTGACCGGAGTCACGCCAGGAAGACAGCTCAGGAGTACTGACGCTCGAAAAGCGACCTTGCGCTTGCTTGCGGAGTCCTGTCCTGAAAGAAGAAACCCTACGTGAGTAAACTCGGAGGATCGCCGACGCTCTGACGCATTCCTGCACTACTCTAGAACGCACATCCCAGTGCTGATCCCTGACTAGCCTGGGATCACTACCACAGTAGCGGAACGTACCAGCCTAGTTCCGCCTCCTCTTCACCCCTTTTTATTATGTATGGCACGCTTTTTTATTAATTATAGGGCGGTAAGTACGAAGTTCGCCAGGACAGCTAGTAATTATACTATAATGATGATAATGTCTTTTCCATAATTTAAACTATTTCCTATTGCGGCAGGTTTAGAGCTCTCTGGTTTATTCTGATTCATAGTAATATTAGGTAAGTACCTACTTTCTAGCACCATAAATTTATTCTCTGGCAACACTAAGTTTTTAGTGCTGTGCAGTCTTACGTAAGTATTACCTATTATTGACATGGGACAATAACAACAAGAACTAGAGTTCTCATAATATTAACAAACAATGGCAATCATTTACGCATTTCAGCAGTTTGTAAGCCTCATGGCCTATGCTTGATAACTATTTAGATACAAATAAAGTCTAGTTTCTAGTTTTTTTTTTTGTATTTCCTGCAAGTGTTTTTCTTTAAAATCTTAATTCATACTAGAGTCCTATAGCACCTTGATTTCCATCTTGCCTCCGTAATAATATATAATATAATAACTGGAGAACCTGAAAATATGATGGACAATGGGCATTGCTACACATCCAATGTTATTTGAATGGATATTTCTCTTGCTTCATTTTTAGGGTTCCATAGTCTAAACGATCACATACCTACAGGGACAGTTGACAGTAAAGGTTGCAGGAAGCCGCTAGATGCGGGCCGCTTATAACCGGGCAATCTGAAAGTTACTAATAAAGGCATATATTTAGCAGTGGACGTCCTGCCTATGCCTGAAATGATCATGATGATGAAGATAAGTCAAACGGAACCCTTATAGACAAAGTGGAGGATTAAATCATTAAAACATTTTTTTAAGCTACCTCTACCGCTACACGCCATTTTTTTTTCTCGTAGGTAATATCGTAAGCCATGGGATGTCATTGGATAGGTCGTTAAAAAATATTGTGGATATGCAGCAAACACCCTTTCGATTCAGAGATCCGTTTGCGTAATGTGCAATTTTATGTTACAGTCAAGTTTCCCTCTGCCAGCCTTTCGGTTGCTTTATGAAATGTGAAAAAACTCATCATTTCAGCCATAGGACGTCCACTGCTGAACATAGGCCTCCCCCATTGACTTCCAGATTGGCCGGTTGGAAGCGGCCTGCATCCAGCGTCTTCCTGCGACCTTTACCAGGTCGTCTGACCACCTTGTCAGTGGACGTCCTACGCTGCGCTTGCCGGTACGCGGCCTCCATTCTAGAACCTTTCTGCCCCATCGGCCATCAGTTCTACGTGCTATGTGCCCCGCCCACTGCCACTTCAGCTTGCTAATCCGTTGGGCTATGTCAGCGACTTTTGTTCGTTTACGGATCTCTTCATTTCTGATTCGATCTCGCAAGGAAACACCAAGCATAGCCCTTTCCATAGCACGCTGTGCGACCTTGAGCTTTCTTATGAGGCCCATAGTGAGAGGCCACGTTTCAGTTCCATATGTCATCACTGGTAACACACACTGGTTGTAGACTTTCGTCTTGAGGCACTGAGGTATTTTGGACGAGAAGACGTGGTGTAGTTTCCCGAACGCTGCCCAGCCGAGTTGGATTCGACGATTGACCTCCTTCTCAAAATTGGATTTACCCAGCTGTATAACTTGTCCTAAGTAGACATATTTGTCAACAATTTCGAAAAAACTCACGACAGTATTATTTTATTTTAATGGAAAACAAACAGCTTGTAAATTAAATAGTTAATATAAAATTACGACAACAGATATTCAACAAGCCTATAGTTTTCACCTCTAAGTAGGCAAATATTAGTTCTAAATTACATACCATGATATAAAAACCAATAAAACGTAAACACAGAAAAACGATAGGGTCAACGAGTTGGACGCATGAAATTATTTGCAAGCAATGTTCTCACCGCGGCGGGGCGGGTACAAAGTAAGTCTAAATGCGGGTAGGCACTGACTGTCTCGTTAAACTTTGAGTAATTCTACTAAAGAATGAGTTCTGACAGTACGCGGTACTTATAACTAATAACGCAGTTAAAAGGACAACAATCACATGTACAGCTTTATAACTAAGTAACCGAGTTAACTTGTAAAATGTACTAGGTGAAGAAAATTACTTAAACGTTGTCGTTTATTAAGTAAAACAGAACAAATACCGGATATTGTGACGGGAAACTACGTAACCCTACAATGCGCAGCGCCCGACACCCACTGGGCCGGTTTTTACTATTCCTAATATCGAATTAATTTATAGTTATTCTAAAAATAGGTTAATAATGTCAACCGCCATAACAATTTTGTTTAATAAAGTCGGTAAGCAATAAACAAAAACGCTTGTAAGGTAAGGTCGTAGGTACTTTAAAGATCTAATGCATATTATACTTTTTTCACCCGTATGTACAATGATTTCGGATGTTATTCGTCATCTCCAATGTCATATACGGGCTGTTAAAAAAGTAACATTTAAATTTTTGTTGATCATTTAAAAATAATCAAGTTTAATGTGCAGGAAAAATCTTCTTCCTACCTAGCGCTTTCTTTGTTTGCCTTTGACCTTGATTCTAGATGCGGTAAGTCTGATGTTTGGAGCGATTGCCATCGGACCTCCGTAGCCCCTAGGCAACCAGACCGTTGTTGGACCATGGCCACACATCCAGTGTTTCTGAAAGTGTAAGATTCCTCAAGATGTTTTCCATTACCGCCAGGCAAGTGGTATAGTATCCGGACGGATGTAAGTCGAGACTCCGATTCTTCGACCACTGAGATACAACTGCTCTCACTAGTGTACAGGATAAATAAATAAAAAATCCACAATTTCGAGCAAAATTTAACCTCTCTAGTAGTCAAAATGCCGGCTCCGGGTTCGAATGCAAATGCGGATTTAAACTTTTGTAATCATTTTACGTAGGTACACATGATTGCCTATAGTGTTGGATGTGGTTATTTTGTGTCAGTCGAATTTTGACTACTTCATTTATTAAGTATATTTTTCATTATTCAGAATGTATTGTGGAAATATTTTTCCACTAGACTTGATTTTTCATGACCAAATGACCTCTTTAAATTTGTCTGGTCACCACTTTTTAAACACTGTATAAATCATGACTTCATGCAAGACCTTCTTTTTTGTAAGACCCTAATTTTCTGGCAATTAACAAATAAACTCGCGCTGCGGGGAATTCTTTGTGTTGTTTCTTTTTACGTGTTTTTATTTTGATGCAAATGTTCCGAATGTAGAAACAACATCGAGTGTCGACCTTCTCTGATTGCGTTGCGTGGAGGTGCGACTGCGCAAGCAAGCAGTGACACTGTCTCGGTCGGATCAGTGACAGTGCCGCGCCGTCCGCCATTCTACACCGTCTGTCATTTCTCGCGCCAAAACCGTAAAAATACGCGCGATTTGTTTTTTTCTGTGCAAGTGAGAAAATTGTAGAGCAGTGAAAAATGGTTTTGTGAGACTTTAGTGTATTTTTGTTTGGTAAGTAAGTAAATAATCTAAAATATACAAATAATAGGTACTTAAGTATCTTTTTAAAAGTAGTTATTTATCCAAATCATGGAAATGGTCTGGTATTTTTATCTATATTCGTTCAGTAATTGATGCGTGATTGAGTAACAATTATATTTTACACTTCCAAAGATTAGTAGAATAATAGCTAGCTGCATGATCGTGTCCAAGATCGTAATTATACGGACACGATTATTATTTAAAACTTTGAAATTGCTATTATTTTTTTATCTAGTTTTGCATTTTAGCCAAACATTGTTTTTGTTTTTTAAAATAGATACCTACCTATTTTATTAATCCTTACCAAATATTGTTTAAAAGTAGTAAAATCTTTAACACTGCCACCAAAAGCTATTGTATCTTGTTCTAATTGGATTAAGTTTTTATGAATTAAATTATGTAGGTAAGTAATTAAAATCAAGACAAAGAACTGTGTATTAGATAATTAGGTATATTTAATTTGGTAAGCGTTTATACAGGCTGTAACGAAAAGGTGAAATAAAACTTTAAGGGGTTATTCTACGGCTAAATTACATCAACTTTTAGGTACTACGGGACCATATCAAAATCTCAAAAAAAAAAGACGTTTCCATACAAACTGATGCCAGCTGGTCGCGTTTTAGTATGGGAAAGTGCTTATTTTTTTGCGAATTCGATGTTAGTCCCATAGAAAAAGTTGATGTAATTTAGCCGTAGAATAACCCCTTAAAGTTTTATTACACCTTGTCGTTACACTCTGTATACATGTCTCATAATATTTTATACATTCAGGTAAGTAAGTACCTATTGTTATTTTAGGGAATGATTATGCCAGTACCTACTAATATAAAAACATCCGCGGTCAACCAAAATTGTACATACACCTACTACATAATTTACTAACAATTAACACACACACACCTAAAACATATTTCAAACTAACCGCCCCGACAGCGTTGTCTTGCTTGTCCAAATTTGTCTTCATTTTATTTATATAAAATTTAATAGGGCGTTCAGATATACCAGAAATTTGATTTTCTTCTTGTAATTTTCTCCAGGTTCTCTGCCCACACAAACCATGTCCTGATATAACAAATTCTACGAATATATCAACCAAAATACGAGTATAATTAGCAAAATAGGTACTTACAGTTGACACATTCGGCAATTATATTTTTTACTGAAATAGATTGCAATGTGAACATTATCTCAAGAGATTTTTTAGTTTGTACTGTTGTTTTTTATATTATTAGGTCGTTTATAATGCCGAAAGCCAGTCAGTTTTAAAATTATCTCGCCAAATCCGGTTTTAGCAATCAACTTGCTATTTACCGGTGTTACCGGCGTTCATATTCTGCTGGTCGATGCAGGTCATCGATACATGGTACCTATTTAAGTAAGTAAGTAGTAGGCATAACATCATATAATGAGACAGACAGATGAATCTTGGTATATGATTTAAAAAACGTTTCTTACTTGCATGCATTTTGCGAGCACCTGGCAGGTGTAATCAAACAATCAAAAATGGCATGTGAATTGCGACGTGATCATTTTGATCGCTTGCCAGTTTAAGTAATTTTGTTTAACCTTATTTATGAGTTCAGACCGATTTAGAAGTAAGTATCTACAGCTTGTTTGTTTTTCGGATTTTCACTTAATTAACCCTATGGTTATAAATAAGCCGAGTTGAGAGAGCTAAATTATAATAATACATATGCTATCCTAAGAATGTTGTGTCAATTTTGATAATTCATGGCATATTTTTAAAATATTTTTTTAACAATTTCTGAATTAGTAATACGCTTTTGAAAACACATGCTAGGTAGTTTACATTTGACAACTAACTAATTATACCTACTCGCATTAACTTATTTCGGAAAATCACAGACGCCAGCAGGGAATTTTATATTACAAGCAAACCGTATTCTTACAAATAGAAAACCATAAACATAGAAAGCAACTTGATAGGTAGGTTTAGGTACATTTTGTGGACGCATTAGGTATAATATTTAGGGTTACATTCAGTTTTCGTTAAGTGATTCACTTGCAAGGACTAAACAAATGGTTTTATTTAAAAACTTTTCGTGTGTGATATTGTGAAGCTTGTTATAATGGTACTACTAAGCGCCCTGCTCTTTTCACGGGCACTCCATAATAGTTTGATCAAATATTTGTGTCACTTGGTTAGGTTACGCATCATAACCGGTTCTTGCGGAGAACAGACGAGTAATAATCATAGTGACATTTCAAATGAATTGTCTTGCATTTTCTTTCAAGAATTGCATTGCTGAGTCGCTGTTAAACCTAAGTAAAGTTAAAATAAAAATCTATTTGATAGTTAATTTAGTAGTTAGGAAGAGAATCAACACTTTTACTGTAGGGATTCTCGAGAACTTTTCTAAAGGCGATTGGTGAACTTTGTATAGTGAGGTCTGATTAAGCAAAATTAATGTTCTCTGTCAATACTCTATAGATGACAAAATAGTGTGGATGAGTAAGCGAAAATAATACAAAATTGAGGCCCCGTTAGAAATTGTAACACACGCTCGTTAAGCTTCATTACCGTTCTCTTTCTATAATGGCACCTCCGTTATCACGTGTCTTTAGACAATTTATAATAGAGTTTGTTACAGTAGGCGCGGACCCAATAAGTTCAACATTGCCATCTTGCCATCACTGTACTGGCAATACTATTTAAATTCCATTTAGGTTTCTTGGGATCGCGCATGAATGTATTGACAAACGAATTTGACGCGCGCGATGATTGGAATTGAGCATTAAGCATTAGGGTTCCGGATTCGATTCATCAGAGGGCCCAATTCACACACAATCGAAAAGTAATACAAATTAATGTTCTATTTGATCGATTTATGCAAAACGACCACTTTATAAAACACACATATGACACTCGGTTAAATAAGAAAACGCCTCTGGTTGATGTTAGCGGTGAATAGCACCGCTTGGTTTACTCGTTTCTCTATTATAATTTAATTTTGTTACTCTTTTTTCTTTTAATTTAAATAATATTTTTGTGTCATTTAATATTTGTGTGTACAATGTTTAATAAATGTCTTTCTTTCTTCCTTCTAATACTGTTTTAAGAGATCATAGTTAAGCTCGGTCTCGAATTAACATCCTTTTTTAAAGGCTAACATTCGCGCGTCTCGTTTAAACTACTAGAATTAGATAACCAGTAATCTCTCTCTATTTACGCAAGTAAATATTTTAATTATAATATTTTTTTTAACGACTTGGTTAACTTAACGAGGGATTGGGAGTCATTGGCGATAGATAGAGATCGATGGAAGAGTCTGGGGGAGACCTTTGCCCAGCAGTGGGATTGAAAAGGTTGATAAAAAAAAAAAAAAAATTAAATGCGAGTAAAGAGAGTCTACTGGGTATCTAATTGTAGTGGTTCAAACGAGACGCGCGAATGTCAGCCTTTGAAGGCTTATTCCCCATACATGTTTTTGTCTATTCTACATAGGTGTTGAAGATCGGCTGAAGGTACCGTTGCTCTAGGTAATTGACATCAAGTCAGCCGTATTGCAGTGTCTGATTTAAGTGATCAAATGTCCAATCTATCTATACTGGGTGTCCCCAGGGCCATCTTTAACCTATTGGGGGCCCTGGGCACATAAGATAATGGGGGGGCCCCATATATGACTTTAATACTATTGAACTATATAAATAGAACTAGGGGGCCCCATCGATCGCGGGGCCCTGGGCAAGTGCCCAGAGTGCCCAGTGGGAAAGACGGCCCTGGGTGTCCCATAACTCAAGGATAACCTTGTAACCATATATTCTATACATTACGGTATACAACTTTTTTTCAATGAACTTATGCTAAATTTATCGACTTTTGTTTTTAAAAAATTCTCGGTTACGAGGCGGGGTCTGATTGCAATCGCTCAAAGTTAAATAACTGGATTGCTTTATAAACTAACTACATTTATTAATTACCATAAAAATTACGCCAAAACAATAGTAATTGTAAATATAACCGTATAAAATAAATTATTTTCACTCGTTTAGGCGTATTAAGTAGTTCATGAAAATTATTTTACGAACAAATGCTAATTATACATGGATAATTACATAATCCATGTAATTAGACTTTATTGTTCATGTATTAGATATTGTTCTTTGATTATTTATTTATTTGTATACGTAATATCTACAATATAAATAGTTACTAGCTGTGCCCGCGGCTTCGCTCGCGTGGTATACGGTTTTTCATACCCTTATTTTACTCGCTTAGCAGATATAATAAAAATAGATCCTTATGTCCTTCACTAGGGTTCAGCTGTTTCCGTTAAAAAAACATCAAAATCAGTTCAGCTTTCAAAAAGTAGATTATATGTCCTTTCCCAAGCTCTAGTCTATCTCTGTACCAATTTTCATCAAAATCGGTTCAGTAGGTTAGGCGTTGAAGCGTAACAGACAGACAGACAGAGTTACTTCCGCATTTTATAATATTAGTACGGAAGTAGGGATTATTTTTATGTTCTGTGATTATGATTACATTTTCATAAATTGCGAACATACAATCTAAAGTAGCTTTTAGTCATATTAATACAAAAAACATAATAAATAACCTGCGCTCTCTGCATAGCCTAGATGTAGGTATTTATTATTCTTATACTAATAATATGCGCGCGCGCACAGTAAGACACAAAGTTTTTGCTGTTTGTGGTTTTTTTTAATGTCTAGTAATCTTATTCTTTTGCAAAATATTGTATGCCATTGCTAAAAAACGGGTCTTAATCTGTATCTGTACTTTTTTGTATGGGCAAGTGTTGACAGGACTTGTCATTTCATACTTAACGTAAGTGAAAAATCACCTACTAGTTTCGGAGAAAGATGGTTCGTATTGCTGCTGTATAGGGTGTGGTCGATGGTTCTAGCAAACACATTTAGTATAATTTTTATCCCGATCTTGTTTTACCGTGTGGTCAGTAATATTATTTATTCATTCCTTTGGCTAACATGTAGTTTCAGAGGAAGCCGTGAGCAGAAGTTTGTCTAGAAGAAAGTTTATTTTGTGAATATGTTCCTAAACGTTTATACCTGTGCCGTAAGTAACTCAAGGATACCTTGCAACTAAGATTCCACTCACCAAACAGCCAATTGAATTCGTATATAAAGACAAAGTAGGCATATTTTAAAAAGTCATAGAACAAAAGTTTTGTCTATGATGTATAGAGTATGTGGTTATAAAGTTATCCCTGAGTTCCGTGACAACCCGTATAAGATCATAATTTATAAGTTAACTTTCTTTAGAAATAGAAATAAAAATATTCTTTATTTGCAAAAACATGGTAAGTACATACAGATGATACAATAAAACGAAAAAGAACTCATGTTTTGCCATCGTGGTGGCATGCAAAAATTTTAACACATATTATTATTAAATTAAATTAAATGTTCATGGTAACGGTAATTAAACATATTAATAGTCATAGTTAATATAGGTACCGTCACAAAATTCAACGAAAATAAACAATTAAGACTTTACTAATTAATTTATAAAATAAAATAAATGGTCCATCAATATCATTTCATGTCAAAAAATTCTTTAATGCTATAAAATCAATTTTCAATTAGCCATCCACGCAAGCGTCTGAGTAACTTTTAGGGGGTGATTCTACTGCTACTTTTACTTACGGGTCTTATCTTGCGCTGCTTCTCCTCGGCGCGGCGCTAGCCCACAATAGGCTAGTTTCCAGGGTCAAAAAATGATTATTCTATTTAGTCCGTCAGTTAGATAATCAAAAAAAATATATATATTATCATATTTTGTCTTTTGTCAATCAAACAAAAAATGACGAAGATAAAGCGCATCAAAGTGAGCACGTGACGTCACGTCTTGCTAAAAAGTGTCGCAAGGCGTGACGTTACGCGGAACTTTAACGGGCTATATCTTCATAATTTTTTGTTTGATTCAGAAAAGAAAAAATACGTGTCCAATATTTTCTGTCAATCCAACTGACGGACTAATTAGATTTTTTTAGGAAACTAGCCCATTCTCCCGAAGCAGTGGTACGGTAAAAAAAAAATTGGGACGTGTAAAAGAGCTTAATTTATGCAGAAATAATTTGGTTTTATCTAAATCGCAAAAAAGTCATCTTCTCATACTAAACCGCGACCAACATTTTCCTCTAGAAAAAGTTCCTTTTAGTAGAATTACCCCCAAGAAGAAAGCTTAATAAAAAATTAAGACTTTATTTAATTTGGAAACTTTCTATAGCTTACTTTATATTTTTGAAAACTAACTCTGATCCAGAAGGACGACAAGGTGGACAAACGACCTGTCAAAGGTCGCAGGAAGACGCTGGATGCAGGCCGCTTCCAACCGGCCAATCTGGAAGTCAATGGGGAAGGCCTATGTTCAGCAGTGGACGACCTAAGGCTGAAATTATGATGATGATGATGAACTCTAATCTTGAAGGAGCCATTCAAAGATTGTAAGCGGTCGTGCGACGTATAAAAGCAGTGGAGATTCTCTTTCCAAGAGATTAATTTGCAAAGAATCGCGAATTTAGATGACACGTGATTTTATTCGAATTAGAATCGTTTAACCACAATAATCGAGCGATTCAAAACAATCGTAAAACAATCTCGATTTCCAGTTCGCCGCATATCCGACGAAAAATTCCGCATCCATTTTCAAAGAACTGTTATGAAAACAGATTCCGACAATTTTTAATCGATTCAATGCGACAGAACGAGTTTACATACACTATCGTATTATTTTACAACTAAACCGAAATATTTTGTAAATGTAATATTTTATACACCTACATATTAAATTTTATTTAATTTTAGTTTTAGATGGTTCTATCTTCATTTTACAAAAATCACATAAGTTTTACTTGATGACAAAAGTATTTATTTTTTATTAGGTAGATATTCAAATAATACAATGTAATTAAAATGTCTGATTCCAGTATCACTCAAATTTAAATGAACCTAAAATTTTAATTAAAATATGGCTCCTAATTAATTAAATGAACTCTTCATACACCTTTATGCTTACTGTTTCAACTACAAGACAATAGGCTAGTTTTATATAAAAATGTCCGTCAGTTGGATTACCAGAAAATATTAATATTTTTTCTTTTCTCAATCAAACAATAAATGATGAAGATATAGCCCGTTAAAGTTCCGCGTAACGTCACACACTTTTAGCAAGGCGTAACGTCACTCCCAAACTTTGATGCGCTTTATCTTCGTTTTTTTTTTTGATTGACGAAAGACATAATATGGGTCCAAAATTTTTTGATCATCTAACTGACGGACTAAATAGAATAATATTTTTTGACCCAGGAAACTAGCCCATTCCTATTCAATGTATACTTACAAAACGTACTTAAGTAACAGTTTTCTTTGCTCATTCAAGATATAGGTAGTTGCGGTTGGTTAAAACAAAACCTGTTTACGAATAATTTATTTACTTACCCGGCCAATTTTTCAGTTGGTTTTGGAGCCGACGTAAGTAGTATTTAAACAGCAGCTGATGAGTCATTTTTTAAGGGGAACTGTTTCGATGGCCCGTAGAAAAAGTAGTTCTGTTTGTGCAGGTGAATGTGATATTTTCGGCTCCAAAACCTATAGAAATAGGGTAGTTGACACTATCAATCAATTGACATACTTTTTATGAGCTGTCAAAACGTACCTCTTCATTAGAATTTGTATGGCAATAGCGGACAGTGACGTCACTGTTTACCAAACTCAACTGACTATCTATTTATTAGTTTTAAAGCAAATAAAAATCTATTTCAAGAAACAATTAAAAATTATGACTGAACAAATTAATTAAATAAGATGGTATTTAAAAAAAGAAGTGTCTCGGAATTATTTATGAATGGTGTCAGCATCCCAATTCACCGTGGAGATGTCGCCGTCATATTGCACAGGGTTATTTGTAAACATCAACAACCTCCTTGGGGCTGATTCTGGTGCCCAAATACAACAACTTTTTCTATGGGACCAACATACTCGTAGTAATCTAAAAAAACACTGCTTCATACAAACGAATGTCCGCTGTTCGGCGGCTTAGTATGAAGAAGTGGTTTTTTTTTTGCGATTTCGATGTTGGTCCCATAGAAAAAGTTGTTGTATTTAACACCAGAATCAGCCCTTAGGAGGTTGCGGATGTTTTACAAATAACCCTGTGTAATTCGTCATTTTACAAATGTAATGTATCTCAATGGCGACAGAAGTTAAGCCACTACGCTTCGAGTTGTAATTAGATGGGTGAACATTTTAACAATATTAAGTGACATTTATCACAAGCATCTCCTTGCTTTTAAAGGCTCGTTAAAAGTAGGTCCCGGTTTGATATCTATTAATACTAGACTTAGACTAGGTTAGAGTACTAGGCTTAATACCTAATACTTTTCCGGTACGAGTTGTTACAAATTACCGATAATTTAACTTACTGTAACTTGGACAGTTTTTGGACTTTATGAACATTAAAAAAATCATATACAAAAGGTGGACTAAAAGCCAGAGGCATTCTCTTTATTCTTAGAGGATTATTTCACCATAAAAATCGTTTTTTTATTTACCCCGTATCCACTTAATTCGCAGGTCGCAGCTTGCTTTATGTATCCTAACATAGTTGGTACCTAAGGAGTCTGAAGAATTATGTATTGCGGTTATATACAATGTACAACCGCAAAATACACTATTACCGACATAAAATAACTGCAAATAAAACTGTATTCTTATCTCTAAGATAAAATAGTTACTTCAGTCTGTCGGAGAGACTAGATAAATTGGGATTTAACATAATGACGATGTGTAATCATAGTTATCTAAAAACATAACTATGTATGTAGTGTAGATAGATTTAGAATAGAAAATCCATCTTCTTAGATCCAAATCCATAACAACAAAAGTATCTAGAGTAAAATAAGATTACACATGGTAAGATTTTTAACGACAATTAAATGAAAACATAGTTTACTTGTTGTCCATACAAGCTGTGAGAATAGTATTTTTTTATGTTCTGTACAAATTAACTGGTTGAATATAGATTTAACATAGCAGAAATGAGAATGTTAAGGTGGATCAGTGGGGTGACGGGAATGAACAAGATAAGGAATGAATAAATATTAGAGAAAGTATGAAAGTGGCACCTGTAGCAGAAAAGAAGAAAGGACACCGTTTGTCTTCTTGGTATGGACATGTGATGAGAAGGGAAGAGGAGCACGTAAAGAGGAGAGTGATGGATATATTGATGGGTGGAGAAGTAGAGGACGACCTAAGAAGAGATGGATGGATTGTGTGAGGAGAGATATGACTGAGAAGGGAGTGAATGACTCAATGACGAGTGACCGGATTGCATGGAAGAGAAAGACATACTGCGCCGACCCCAGATGACCTGGGAACAGGGCAGGTGAATGATGAATCTAGATTTAATATAAAGCAGGTTTAAGCCATTAGCATGGATTTTGGTACTCTCTGTAACTAGTACTAAATCCATAGACATTACTCATTCCTCCTCCTGTCACTTTGTTTGAAGACAAAGACAGATTGAAGTTTCAGGCCACGAAAATAGGACCCGATGAAAATAATATTAATACGCGACCACATGTAGGTGCTTTGAACTTGACTTGATTAATCTAGACTCATTATCGTTCCGCTATTAGGCCTTACTTATTTACTAAATTAAAGGAAAACAATGATAATCGAAATTGTTTGAAACCTCCTTTAGTTAGACAACCATTGTTTTAAGAAGAGACAAAAAATAGGCGTACTACCTCAAACACGAGTTGGCGGATAATCTGAAATAATGTGGTAGTAACGAGGTTGGTGAGTTGACTTTGTAAATTGGCCTTGCCTGTATCTTTGTGACTTAAGTTGTAAATTAAATACAAAAGAATAACATTGTTTTGCATTTTATGTGGGTGAGATAAAGCTGTTTTCTGTATTACATTTAAGTAATTTATTATTTCAAGTATTTTATTTTTAGATGTGCCAAAATCTACGTTTATTCAAGTTTTTCGGGTATTTTTATCAGGGACGTAGAATTTATAAGGTCTCTTTACCAAATTTCCCTTTCTATACAACTAGTTGCTCTCTTCTCTACTTGAAGGTTTATTTTTACTACTACTTCTTTATTGCACATATTAAAATCTTAAGATTAGATTAAAAGATGGACTTAACATTAACATGCCATGTGTTATTCTCTGCCAATCAACCATAGGGTAAAAGGCTAAGGTAAGGCTTGCCAATACTCGCCACGCTTGGCATTCGGGTTGACGAGCGCAGTTTTTTTTATAGAATTTCGCACGCAGACGTTGACGTCGTTGAGACGGGCAGGTCTCGTGCTACACGAATTCGTCGCCTCTTACGACACGCCTCCTGTTGGCGGTAGGGAAGTGTATTCTTTACGGCCGTCCCCACAAGGCACTGCTCAAATACAGCTCAAAAACTTTTCCTATTGGACAAATATCTAAATCGCAAGAAAAAACACTTTTCTAAGCCGACGGCACGGAATTTTTTTTATGGAGAAGTGATTTTTTTTTTGTGATTTCGATGTTGGTCCCATAGAACAAGTTACTGTTCTGTTACTTTGAGCACTAGAACCACTTCGAAGAAGAAAGAAGAAAGTTAACTAATAAATTGGGACAAACAATAAAACATCTATGAATTAAATAAAAACCGGCCAAGTGCGAGTCTGACTCGCGCACCGAGGGTTCCGTACAAACCTGTAGGTACCTTTATAAGCAAAAGTTCACCCATCACGACAATCGAGTCGTAACATTACAATGTTATGGATTTCATTTTGCAATAAAAATACCATAACTATGACTCGATTGTCGTGATGGGTGAACTTTTGCTTATATAGGTACCTACAGGTTTGTACGGAACCCTCGGTGCGCGAGTCAGACTCGCACTTGGCCGGTTTTTATTTAATTCATAGATGTTTTATTGTTTGTCCCAATTTATTAGTTAACTTTCTTCTTTCTTCTTCGAAGTGGTTCTAGTGCTCAAAGTAACAGAACAGTAACTTGTTCTATGGGACCAACATCGAAATCACAAAAAAAAAATCACTTCTCCATAAAAAAAATTCCGTGCCGTCGGCTTAGAAAAGTGTTTTTTCTTGCGATTTAGATATTTGTCCAATAGGAAAAGTTTTTGAGCTGTATTTGAGCAGTGCCTTGTGGGGACGGCCGTAAAGAATACACTTCCCTACCGCCAACAGGAGGCGTGTCGTAAGAGGCGACGAATTCGTGTAGCACGAGACCTGCCCGTCTCAACGACGTCAACGTCTGCGTGCGAAATTCTATAAAAAAAACTGCGCTCGTCAACCCGAATGCCAAGCGTGGCGAGTATTGGCAAGCCTTACCTTAGCCTTTTACCCTATGGTTGATTGGCAGAGAATAACACATGGCATGTTAATGTTAAGTCCATCTTTTAATCTAATCTTAAGATTTTAATATGTGCAATAAAGAAGTAGTAGTAAAAATAAACCTTCAAGTAGAGAAGAGAGCAACTAGTTGTATAGAAAGGGAAATTTGGTAAAGAGACCTTATAAATTCTACGTCCCTGATAAAAATACCCGAAAAACTTGAATAAACGTAGATTTTGGCACATCTAAAAATAAAATACTTGAAATAATAAATTACTTAAATGTAATACAGAAAACAGCTTTATCTCACCCACATAAAATGCAAAACAATGTTATTCTTTTGTATTTAATTTACAACTTAAGTCACAAAGATACAGGCAAGGCCAATTTACAAAGTCAACTCACCAACCTCGTTACTACCACATTATTTCAGATTATCCGCCAACTCGTGTTTGAGGTAGTACGCCTATTTTTTGTCTCTTCTTAAAACAATGGTTGTCTAACTAAAGGAGGTTTCAAACAATTTCGATTATCATTGTTTTCCTTTAATTTAGTAAATAAGTAAGGCCTAATAGCGGAACGATAATGAGTCTAGATTAATCAAGTCAAGTTCAAAGCACCTACATGTGGTCGCGTATTAATATTATTTTCATCGGGTCCTATTTTCGTGGCCTGAAACTTCAATCTGTCTTTGTCTTCAAACAAAGTGACAGGAGGAGGAATGAGTAATGTCTATGGATTTAGTACTAGTTACAGAGAGTACCAAAATCCATGCTAATGGCTTAAACCTGCTTTATATTAAATCTAGATTCATCATTCACCTGCCCTGTTCCCAGGTCATCTGGGGTCGGCGCAGTATGTCTTTCTCTTCCATGCAATCCGGTCACTCGTCATTGAGTCATTCACTCCCTTCTCAGTCATATCTCTCCTCACACAATCCATCCATCTCTTCTTAGGTCGTCCTCTACTTCTCCACCCATCAATATATCCATCACTCTCCTCTTTACGTGCTCCTCTTCCCTTCTCATCACATGTCCATACCAAGAAGACAAACGGTGTCCTTTCTTCTTTTCTGCTACAGGTGCCACTTTCATACTTTCTCTAATATTTATTCATTCCTTATCTTGTTCATTCCCGTCACCCCACTGATCCACCTTAACATTCTCATTTCTGCTATGTTAAATCTATATTCAACCAGTTAATTTGTACAGAACATAAAAAAATACTATTCTCACAGCTTGTATGGACAACAAGTAAACTATGTTTTATTATAATGTTATGGATTTAATTTTTTCGTATACGAAAGGTAAATTGCGGTTTACGATTTATGACGTAATAAAAAATACTACTTACTAGATCTAGATCTCGTTCAAACCAATTTTCGTTTTAAAGGTAATGTACATCACATGTTTTTTTTTGTTTTATCATTCTCTTATTTTAGAAGTCACAGGGGTGGGGGGCACACATTTTACCACTTTGGAAATGTCTCTCGCGTAAACTATTCAGTGTTTTTTTTAAATTAAAAACCTCAATATCATTTTTGAAGACCTATCCATAAATATACATTTTATCACGCGTGAAGGGATGGAACAATTTCGATTAAAAAAAAATTGTTGTGTTAATTATCGTCAGGAGAAGGTTCTAAAAGAAAGAAAATAAGAAAGCTGCGCAGAAAATCCTTTATGAATAAAATAAAGACCACGCGAACGAAGTCGCGGGCAACAGCTAGTTAATTATAAAAAGTTTAACAGTGTAAATTGTCTATTTTCTTACTAGCTCACATATTTAGTCCAGAAAACCTCCAAAAGTATGGACAGCCTCGTGTGAACCCTATTTTATGGATAAAACAGTAAAGGTACGTACATACAGGGTTACATTGCAAAGGGGTGCTAAATCTTTAGGAGTGGCTCAGAATCAGTAACTCGATCGAACTATGCCAAGAACTTTTTTTTTTACATTTAATTATTCCTATCCGCTGGTAAAAATCGTAATCGTGGATAATTTAACTGATTCATGAAAAAACTGCACCTTATGTGTACTGCGTAAGGTTCTTGTGGACTCGCCGTACCTATGCCTCTGATGAATGACCGTTTGGCTTTCGTAGTCACTCTATTGACTTTATTTTCGGATATTTTAAAAAAAAATCGTAATATATGATTAATAAAAATAATAACGATTAAAACGCTTCTTTACATTGTTCCCTAGATCTTATTTTTTATATTTGGCACCCCTTTGCAATGTAACTCTGTATACTAATCGATACTGCCTCGTATAAAAATTCCTGTACTCACTATAATACTTTGGTTAGCATGATGTTGCGCATGAGTAGAACTGATATTGCCAGCGGCATTCCAACTAAGTAGGTACTGTACTAGGTAACTATAGGGTTATACAAAAACACTTACCTACAAATAAGTGTTTTTTTTTACTTTATACTATTAACCTACAATGTCCCAAAAAATTCAAACGGTTGAACCTTAAGTAAATAGGAACCGAATGATTTATCTGTCATACTATAAATAAATAAATAAATATTGGACAACATCACATACATTGCTCTGATACTTATGATAAATAGCTTAAGCAGTTGTGTTACAGAAATCAGAAACAACGACGGTACCACAACACCCAGACCCGAGACAAAAAAGTAATTTTTCTACATTGACGGACCGGGAATCGAACCAGGAACCTCAGAGATAGCGGTCACCAAGTCCGGTATGCTCACTCTCAGCTACGGACGGAGGCTACTATAATAATATTAATGGATAGGTGTATTAAGTAACTACAAAATTGTTGAGCACGGGCGAGAGCCAAGATTTTAAAAAAATTGTGGAAAGTTTAATTACGTCATAACTTTTTATTTTAATAAAAATATTTTGTTTATCCGTTGTTGTTTTATAACTGACTGATACTAAGTAATTTACGGCAAAAAAGTAGGTAGTTATTTTTATAACTCGTATTGTTGAATTTGTTGAGGAGCACAATAGCACCGTGAATACCGACGCAAAATACCTAAAGACAGTAAAATTTACAAGAACTGGTCTTTGTAATGTAAACTAATTATTTCAGGCGTATTTTCCAGGACAGTGTGCTGTGTGACGTAAATTGAATAATACAAATATGTGTTATGTTGAACGAAACAAATTGAGCCGAATTTGTTGGTTACTATTGACTTACAAAATTTCAGAAAAATAACTAAGTAAAAGATTTTACGGATTAGCAAGCTGAAGTGGCATTGGCGGGGCACATAGCACGTAGAACTGAAGGCCGATGGGGCAGAAAGGTTCTAGAATGGAGGCCACGTAATGGCAAGCGCAGCGTCGGACGTCCACCCACAAGGTTGACAGACTGAAGGTTTGGTGAAGGTTGCAGAGCCGCTGGATGCAGGCCGCTTCCAACCGGCCAATCTGGTAACCGGGCTTATGTTCAGCAGTGGACGTCCTATGGCTGAAATGATGATGATGATGATGACGAAGGGCATTTACACCATCAGGTATTAAAGGTTACTTAGCGATTGAATATCCCGTACCCGTACCAAGCATAACCCTGTAACCACCACATATTGTATTTACATCACGGTGAACAACTTTTGTTCTATGACATTAGCAAATTTTCATGAAAATTCACCGACTGCCCATACAAAATTACTTATTAAACAGACAGCTGATTGAATTTATCAAGGTATAAAAAGACAAAAAATATACATAGTTACATAACATATGCGTATTTTTAAAAGTCATAGAACATTGTTCACAAATGGAAGTGTTCGTGTTCTACATTGACCCGACCGAGAATCGAACCTGGGACCTCAGAGTCGGCGACGCCAAGTCCGGTGTACTTCTCTTGGCTACGGATGTCTTAAGATTAAAATCGATGGGCTCTAACCGTTTCAATCCTATTATAGACTATCAACTAGTTATAAACTGAGTCTATGGTGCTTGAAACGTACAAATCGACCGCCACATAATTCTTATGGTTATTTCATTTATTTTGTCATTCGGTGTTACGTAAGGAGGTTCTCGACACCGACTTTAGCCATGAGTCACGCAGATGTTTACTAATTTACTTACTTTATCAGTTGGCTTATGCAATTGTAAGCAATTTATCTATGGCACACAACAATTTCTAATGCATTTCCTTATATTTAGTCATCAATATTTTTCCATTTTAAAAACGAATGTCTGAATTTTCTTTAAATACGTAGCTACCTTATCAACAACCCAAAAAACATCTCCCTCCTTCTGGGTCAGACGGGTAAAAACGGCAACCACATTATTTTATTTCCATTCGCAAGTGTCTTGTACGCGCAAATGCCTTTTGCGCGAATGTTTTTCGCACAAGTGTCTTGTTTTTTTGCGCAAATGTTTTTCGCTCATAATACCTAATAAGTATTTTCTGACCAATGTCTTACTTAGATTTGGATATAGACTACAGACTTTTTATTGGGCCTATGGTTTGATCGGGCCTAATATAGATATGAATGCGGCACACTAAAACGATTTGTAATAGGTCGATATTTATAGTAATTCAAATACCATCACCCCAATTATCGGTCGATCAAAGTTTTGTAGCGCAAGCAAGTTTCTTTGACAGAAGTGTCTTTTGAAAATATTTTATGGCGCGTTATTATTCAATTTTTATTGTATTTTTAGTTGTGTATTTATTTTTATAGTAAAAAACCGATCAATTACCGACTGGTTTAAGAAGTAATCGTTTTCTAAGGTAAAGTACTCGATATATCTACTCCAAATCGTTAAATCTTATACTACTTACTTAATCATATCCACTCAACTTTACAAATTATATGTAGGTAAGTGGACTGTAAAAATAGACAAGCAAGAATAGTTAACCTGAATAGATAGCCTTATCAAGTCTACAAAGAAAGTAGATTTCCTAATCATGCGTTCATACTATTGCACTACAATTGCAGTAAATACAATGGCAATGAGTCACGGTGAAGTATATTATTTATTATGACGACTAACTTTTTTCTTCGTCTACATGTAGATTTTCAAAAATTATTGGACACATATTTACAATACAGAAATATTACTTCTAGTTAAATCTTGATTTTAAAATGTCGCATGAAGTCACGTTTTGGTACGATATTTTTACTTAGAAGTGACGTCCCGAGCTCCCACTTCCGAACTTTGACTCGCTTTATATAATTTGTCAATTTATGGTCGACAAAAGAAAAAATAATTGTCCATTATTTTTTTATAATCTATTCTAATCTACAGACTTAATATAATTTAATTTTCTCTACCCAGTCGTCATCGTCATCCCTATTATTTAAATGTGCATAATTGTCCCCGTTTTTCAAAGTAAACACATTATATTTGTCAATAAATGAGGTCAAACAGTTTATTTGTTCAGTGTGTTTAATTTGTTGTCGAACTATTATGGCATTTTCAGTAAAAAATTAAGCGACAAAGTTGAAATTGGCGGTGTTGTGTAGTTAGTTTGACATTTGACAATGGCTAAACGATCGCCATGCAGCCATTCTATTTACCTTATTTAAATTCTTTTGTATTTTTACTCTAAATAAAGAAAAGAGACAACAAGACAAAAATATGACCTATATTAATATAAAATCACAAGTCCCTAACCTGGAAAAAGGGAACATCCTTCTAAGGGCTGACAAATTCGATTGAGTTTGTTGCGCCGTTTCTTCTCATCACCAGCCGATATGCAGTCCCGAAGCGCCTACCACCGCTGCAAGAGCGGTTTTTGGGACGTGAATAAGTGGAAAACATGTGTACCGAACCATACCTATGCGCAAAGAAATTCGAGAAAGTTGATGTAAGTATTTCAGTAAAATAATGTCAAAATAGGACGTTTATAAAGAGAATCAAAAAGAGGTTATCCATATTATATTCAGACGACGTTATTGGTTTAGTAGTAGTAGCGCGGTGATTAGTTTTAAAGGCTAAGGGAAGGGTCCAGTGGTCCAGTGTTGCCCTTTGGTACAGAATCCTTCGGTAATTCAACCGAATCGTACGATTGGATGGTTTTCAATTCGAGTGTCAAAGAGCTATTCTAAACAGCATTCGAGTACCTACGATATTAGTTTGATTACAAGTTGCATTGGTCATTGCTAATTACTCATTGGTCTGTCTGTTGTCTGGTGCGTTTTTACAAGCTTTCATTTAACTTGCAAAGTATGTATCTATGTTTGTTCGAGTGGAATCTTGCAACTCAATTTTCAACCGACTTCAAAAAAGGAGGAGGTTCTCAATTCGACTGTATGTTTTTTTTGTATGTATGTTACGCGATTATTCCGCCAATTATGAATCGATTTTAATGATTCTTTTTTTGTTTGGTAGATCATACTTCAGAGGTGGTCCCATATAAATTTTATCGAAATTGATTTAGAACTTTTTGAGAAAATCAACAAATATATACCCAGATAATATTTTGGTTGTGGTTCTTGTTACCTATCTTCGACAAATATGAGCCGATTTTGATGATTTTTGTTTTATTGAATAGCTTATACTTCAAAGATGCTATGATAAAAATTGCAAAATAAAAATTACCCCTAAGGGTAGGAATAGGGGATGAAATCGGTGTTCAGCAGTTAGATTAGGATTTATCACTAAAATAGATGAAATAAGTAAATTTTATAAAAAAAAATAAAACCGACTTCAAAACACTAAAATGCTAAAAATAATCCTAACACTTAAGTACCTAATCAGTTACTTTTGGAGTCGGTGCCAGCCGATGAGAGATTTAATGTTTTTGTTTGCACCGACTCCAAAAGTAACTGATTAGGTACTTAAGTGTTAGGATTATTTTTAGCATTTTAGTGTTTTGAAGTCGGTTTTATTTTTTTAAATAAAATTTACTTATGAAGCAGATAGCTTCAACCGATTGAGCTGAAATTTTTATTATTTAAAAAGGTAATATGTCATAAGTATCCAAATTAATTTGCATGCAGCACCACCATCAGTCGTCACCGGTCGTCAAAGTGACTTAGCAACTAGCGATGCCAATTTGCCAATACATTAGTCATAATATATCATAGAGCCGCGGTGGGGGAAGGCAAGGTCGGGCGGGCGGGACGCACCTATTATCCTGTCTGGGATGCCGGGATCCGGGAGACCCTTGCCCGACAGCGGCACGTCACACACGACGCCTAGCGAGGGTGACACTCTATTGAGGTGAAGCTGACCTAAGCTTCGTGGAAATATTCCATAATCACGCCAATCTAGTTCCGAACTAAGCAAAGCCAATATAGCGACTAGATTACGGATAAACATAATTAAATATGTTTATTAACATCCATGACTTCGCTCGGTACAAATGCTCATCATAAAACATTTATTGTCCCTTCCGGGATTCGAACCCGCAACCGGCTGGCTTTGAAATCAAGGGTACGAACCATTGACCACACGGACGGACCAATAAAGTCCCTTTATTCATCACCTCAGCTCAGTTTCGCTCCAATTGACGGTGTTTAGCGAAGCTGTCATCATCATCATTATTATAATTAGTCCACGTCAGTCCACTGCTGGACATAGGTCCAATGCACGCCACTGAGTACGATCCTCGACTATTCTTTACCATCCGCTGCCACAGTCTTACGTATATTCATCGCTCCCCTTGTCGGAGGGCGATCTACGCTGCACTGCTTGCTTAGTCGCGGTCCCCACTCAAGAACTTCTTCTGGCAAGAAGCTGACATGAGATGGTAAAATTAAGGGACTTGGTAGGTTCATTTCCACACGCTTCACTCAGCACAGCTCGGCGCCTCTAGCATGACCACCAAAACACGATATGATATAGCGATATATCGGCACCAACTGTAAAAATATGCATATGTCACTTGCATATATATATTTGAATTGTGTCGTTGTATAAGAAAACATAGTAATTATTTCCAGCACTTTAATGACACGACGAGCCGTTATGCCTCGCGCCGAGCAAATGATTTTGTTTTACCCGCCGCCCGACTTGCGCTTTTTAAAAACGGCCCGTTCTATATGGCTGTCAGAGTATACAATCATTTGCCCAACTTGCTCAAAGCCCTTCAAGGTTAAAAAAATTATCACTTGCCAAGGCATATTATGATTTGAATGAATATTTCAGGGACAAATTTTAAATATCATAATTCTTGACATCTTTGACATAATTTTACTGTTAATGTTATTTTTCCCTAAAATATAATGATAAACTGACTATGTATAAATTTGAATTTTTATTTTGACAATTGTAATTTAATTTTAAAATGTAAATTTTGACTTTTTTATGAATGACCAATTTATGAATCTAATATTGTATGAATGTAATATAATGATGACATGTAAATGTAATTATAAATTTAATTTGTTTAAATAATTTTAATTCACGAATGCCTTATGAAGGTTGTAATGTTACAATTAACCATCTATAATGTACATTATGAAGTGATTAAATGAATATGAATATGATAGATATAGCCGCCATCTTGAATTGCCGTGCCGGTGACGTCACATGTTATGACACTTTTTCGATAAAAAATCAACATGGCGGCGTTATCAATGATATTTAAAAAAATACAGTTATTATTATCATATCGTGCTTTGGTGGTCATTCTAGCGGGGCAGGAGTTTGATAGCTGATAACACTGCCCAGCTTAACTGGCACAGTTCCGCCGTTCCTCAATGGAGTCTCTGCATCATTAGACAATTGCGAGAAGTAGACTTCCACGACGGTAAGATGAAAGGAGACCTCTCTGTGTTATTGTCATAAAGATAGCAATGTGTATGTCGCATCTAATTAGATTAATTAGCCTTTATTAACAGTTTAGCTATTTAACTTTAAGCGACGCCGTTGAACCAGTGGCCTAAATGATAATTATTCAGCCATTCGAACGGCGTTTAGTAAAAAGCTAGGCAGTTACTTAATTAAACGGCTAATTAAGCTCGTTGCCTGCCTGCGACATCGGATAATTTAATTTTAAAATAATTTAAAAAGGATATAATTTTAAGGTCATATTTTTTTAGTTTACTGCTGTTTAGGGTGTGAATCTACTGTTCAAATATAACTAAGTACTTACTTACTTACTTTCTCTATGGGATCAAAAGCGAAATCGGAAAAAAATAATGAAAATGACGATGTCTATAAATATAAATAATAAGTAAAAATCTGAGCCCTCTGAAGTTCTAGAGAGAATACTTAAAAACTAAACATAAACAGAAGCAACACCTATAAATGTCACTTAGACAAGTATCATGAATTCTACTAAATGGGTTGCGTATACTACACGATAATTTTCAGCGTCTTTCTAGACTTTTATCGAAACAGCGATCATAGCATGTGACGTCACCGGCACGGCGATTCAACATGGAGGCTATATCTGTCATATTTTTAAAGTTGGTGTCAATAAATCGCTAAATCATATCTTGTTTTGGTGGTCATGCTAGGGGGGCAGGTATACTCGTATGTTCTGCATTCGTCACACAAAGAACCTTGTCCTTATCAATACAGTCAGTAACGAAATAAATTCACTCTATTTTTCAGATCCAATTTGACTTGCTCGCTATGTTTACTCATATATTTTCCAGGGGATAATATACAAGGACAAGGAAAACCTTGCTCTTATCACAAGAGACATAAAGGTGAAATTAGCATCATTATCGTGTATTGACAGTCGTTTTACCATAGCCATCGTTCCGGTCGTGAATCGGACTAATGGACGGTCTTTATACTCCAGCCTTCAACCTTTCAGGTTTCCTGAACCGTGACCACATAGGAGAGCGTGGAAAGATCTGGTTAAATGGATGTTTAAACTTTTTTGATTTGGTACCTTCCTATACAGGTGTCCTGTAACTCGAGGTCCTTGTAACCCCATATTCTAGATCATAGTGAACAACTTTTTGGTCTATGACTATATAAATTGTATATAAAAATATATACAATTTATTTTTGTCTTGCTAATTGCAAAGAGGTGCCAATTCTTTAGAAGTGGCTCAGAATCAGTAACTTAATCAAACTATGCAAAGAACAAAAAAAAATTGTGGACTGAGTAAGGTCCTTGTGGGCTCGCCGTACCTACGCCTCGCTCTGATGAATAATCGCGCGGCTTTCGTAGTATCTCTATTGACATTATTTTCGGATATTTTAATTCTTTTTTTTTTCGTAACATACGATTATTAAAAATAATAACGATTAAGACGCTTCTTTATATTGTTCTCTAGATCTTATTTTTTAAATTTGGCACCCCTTTGCAATGTAACCCTGTATAATTCAACCGCCTGTTTGGTAATTTTGTATGGGGAAGTCGATAAATTTTCAGCAAAGTTGTTTACCATGGTGAATGTGTGGTGACAAGGTTAACCTTGAGATAGATAGATAGATAGATAGATAGACAAAAGTAAATAATAACAACGCAATATTTATAAACACAAATTGATGTCCTTCACCGAGATATGATTGTAAACATAATTCATACCTACAGCGAGAAAAAAAAAATTTTGAAGGCCCTTTTCGGGCTCTTTAAGTACACATCCCAAATTATAGCTTTGCCCTACAAACTATTTAGAGACTACATAATAATAATAATGAGAAGAAGCGGCGCCACGAACTTAGTCACCGTGTAGTAATCTGTAATATCCGAGTGCGAGCTAGGCAGGTTCCAAAGTACATGCGATTTTGTCATTAAAATATCTCCGAATTTTGTTCGATCTATTTACGTGATATTTAAGAAGAAATGAACCAACAAACTTCCGGCAACTTCCAGTATTACAATATGCAAGCTTTTCTGAGCTTATAACATTTCTATCTTTTGCCTTTTGGAATTTCTTTGCCAAATTACTTACCCACTAACACGGAATTGAACATCATTCTAGAACTGTCAATTTGTATGACGTTAACAGAGACAATGATTTCTTAATCCCGTACCAAGCTAATCAATTCGTTGGTGGGAAACTACCAACCTACCCATTTATTGAGTTGAGACAGTCGAACCAAAACTAGCAAACTCTTTGCCACCACGTCATCAAAGACACTAATTTACCTAATAGTGTATCGTTACCCCAGAATAGAGGTAAACAGAGGCAACTAATGACACGTTTAGGACATACGAGTTACTCAAGTACTCGAGTGTACTATGCCATTTAGTGCAATTGTCGCATGTTGCAGCCTGTCGGCTTTAGCCTACGGACACGGATTACGGTAATTTGTACACAACACAATAGCGAGAAACGTTTCTACGAAGTTATTTTGTAAAGATATTTGCATATTTATGAAGTCTCTACCTAAAGTAATATAAGAATTGTACTCAATTTGACACAAGCAAAAAATACTGACTGGCATTAGAATGGGCGCGTCTTCTTCGATTTGGAAATGTCGTACCTACAATCGACTTTATTTAGTAATAATGTGAATACACGGTGATTGGTAATTCAACCTATTCCCGTTAAGGGGATATAATAATATGTTCCAACTATTTTATCCTAGGATAGATCCTACCCTAACCCAAAATTACCATTATACGCTAGACTGACACGGCAAATACTACGTACTCAGTCTGGCGTACTATTTTTAGGACACCGTCTGACCTAAACTTCTACCTAGGAGGTTATTCTACTGTATAAATTACTTTTTCTATGGGAGCAACATCGAAATAATAAAAAAACACTTCTCCATATATACTGGATGTTAGCTGGTCGGCGGTTCAAATCAGTGGTACGGGGAAATGTATTTTTTTACGATTTCGAAGTTGGTGCCATAGAAAAAGTTGCTTTATTTAAGCAGTAGGTACTTAAAATCATCCCCTAAAACTAAGATCCTTACTATATAACTTATAAAAGCGAAAGTATGTATTTATAGATGCATGGATGTTTGTTGTACTTTCTTTCCCGCAAAACCACAGCACAGATTTAGATGAAATTGGATTGGACTGGATTAATAGGATACTTTTTACCCGGGTAAGGTCAACACAGACGAAGTCGCGGGCAAAGCTAACTTAAAGGCAAAGATCACTGTCTGACTGATCAACGCGTAGCCGAACCTACTGGACTTAGAAACTTGGCATTTTGCACAGATGTTCTTTTAATATCTAAAGTAATGTAAGAAGTTTTGGAAATTCAATTTTTAAGGGGAGGAAAAGAATAGTGTAAGTTTGTCTGGAGGGTGCAAGTTTGTTGCGGGGACGAAGTCGCTGGAAACCACTAGTTTTTTATACTAGAATAATAAATATACAGAGATTAGCCTAGGTTGAGTCTATCTAAATCTTACAGCCACATCTTTCGTTTTAGTTAAGGAAATCGTTTTATAGGCAGCACAATATTTCGCAATGTTTCGCCTCCCTCTATGGAAAGACTAAATAATCCAGACGCATCTGTGTTGACATTATGCTTGCCTTTTTAGGCGCGGTGACGTAAAAGTCAACATCGCTACAAACGTAAGTCGAATTTCATCTTTAGTTGTTAACAAAAACATTAAAAATTGCATCAGAATATTGAAGATTGGAGCTGGGTGCGGTAGAAAAAAGACTACTATAAAACTTTGAAAGTAGGTATAAAAAAGACGCCTTGTTTCTTGGTAGACAATTGAAGCAGCAGTAGCCCATTCCTCGATGAGAACAATTCAAATTTCAAGTTATGCAACCCGACTTGCTTATTCCGAACTATATGATATAAAGGTGTGTGGAACACTCGATTTGACTCGCACTTGGCTGGCCGTCACAACCCTGATTATACGTCCTCAACTCAAGATCAGCCGAAACTTAGATAACACTTATAAAGGATTAGAGATATTTATATAACCATGAGAAAGATTCTGATACCTACCGGCAAGCGACGAATAACTACTTACTCGTACACGCTGGGTTACATTAACACCACACTAACGGCATGCGACATCTTCTAATAATTAAAATAGTAGGTACTATTTTAATTTCCTACATTTTTAACCAACATTAAAAACTAGGAGGAGGCTCTCGACGCCTGTAAGGACAAGGTTTTATTTTATTTTCTACCTTTCTTCAAGCGATTTATAGTAAAATCTATTTAAGGGTTAGCCCTTCGCGTTCCGCTTACCCGTGGCAGACCGGAAAAACAATGGAAAACAATGAAGATTTTTTTTGTGGGACGCGCAGGGAGAATCTTTTAAAGAAAAAGGAGCAATAATAGCTCTTACACAATTATTTTGCTATGGAACCAACGAAATCTTGAAAACCCAGACCCGAGTTCGTTTTCTACATTGACCCGACCGAGAATCGATCCCGGGACCTCAGAGATGGCGACGCCAAGTCCGGCGTGCTCGCCTCTCGGCTACAGAGGTCGTTATATATTTTGTATACTACCATAATTAAGTTAAGATAGAACTAATTTCTTGGGAAAAGTTGATGGTAATTATGAGAATATGCAACTTATAATCTTACACTAATAAAGAATCACGCTTTATATGAAGACATCCAAGAGCAGTCTAGTCAGCAAAAATGGTACAAGGGCGCGACATTGGCGACGCTGCATTTTCCTTAAACATAAGCTTTAGTTAGCATATTTTATGTATTAGGTAGATAGATAGATACTCTTTATTGTACACCACACAGAAGAAACAAATCACAGGAAAGTAAATACATTATGAATAGCACAATTTAGGCGGTCCTATCGCTGGAAGCGATCTCTTCCAGACAACCTTCCGGTAGAGGAAAGTTGAGTACCAACAATAATAACTGTATTCCAGAAAATAGTCAAATAGCCTATTATAGTACTTATTTGCAAATTCTTTGTCAATACCTCAAAGTCTGAAGAGGCCCTTAAAACGAGTGCGAATATAGGTAGGTACTGCCTGTCATGACGTAGGTACAATGCCGAGAGAGACCGCCCTCGATTCAAAACTCTTCGATAGCGAATTGACAACCGGTAAACCACGTGACACTAATGTTAAATCATATTGTCACGTAGTTATACAGGCGATGATTTGAAATCAATCGGGCCATCGGGGTCCGACACTCTCGGTGCGACAGTGCACCAATTTAAAGCCTGCTCATGAAGCTATGGAAATCGGGATTTCTCTGAAGGATAAAATGAAATTATCCGACAGAAAACTAAGGTAAGTAATATCCCGATAGTATAATATAAGTAATAGCCCGATATAGCTAAAAGAATAAGCAGACTGATGTGGCAGTGGGCTGGTCACATTTGCTGTAGAAACAATAACCGATGGGGTACTTAGACGTGTTCTTGAGTGGAGACCGCGACTAGGCAGGCACAGCGTGGGGCGACCTCCGACAAGGTAGTGACGGTATACGCGAGACTGCTGGCAGTGGATGGAAAAGAATAGCCGAGGATCGGGCGCAGTGTCGTGCATTGTTGGGAGAGACCTATGTCCAGCTGTGGACTGACGTGGGCTATTTATGATGATGAAGTAAAAGGGACGTTCTATTGTTATCTATATATATATATATAAATTAATCCCTATTTCCCTTGGTCATCGCATCACGCGTGAACGGATGAAACAATTTCGCTAATTCTTTTTTTGTTGTGTTATTTATTGTTAGGAGAAAGGTTCTTTTCAACCGACTTCAAAAAAGGAGGAGGTTCTCAATTCGACTGTATGTTTTTTGTATGTATGTTACGCGATTACTCCGCCAATTATGAATCGATTTTAATGATTCTTTTTTTGTTTGGTAGATCATACTTCAGAGTTGGTCCCATATAAATTTTATCGAAATTGATTTAGAACTTTTTGAGAAAATTAACAAATATATACCCAGATAATATTTTGGTTGTGGTTCTTGTTACCTATCTTCGACAAATATGAGCCGATTTTGATGATTTTTGTTTTATTGAATAGCTTATACTTCAAAGATGCTATGATAAAAGTTTGCAAAATAAAAATCACCCCTAAGGGTAGGAAAATAGGGGATGAAATCGGTGTTCAGCAGTTAGATTAGGATTTACTCGTATCACTAAAAATAGATGAAATAAGTAAAGTTTATTTTAAAAAATAAAACCGATTTCAAAACACTAAAATGCTAAAAATAGTCCTAACACTTAAGTACCTAATCAGTTACTTTTGGAGTCAGTGCCAGCCGATGAGAGATTCAATGTTTTTGTTTGCTCCGACTCCAAAATTAACTGATTAGGTACATAAGTGTCAGGATTATTTTTAGCATTTTAGTGTTTTAAAGTCGGTTTTTTTAATGAAATAAAAAATTAAGAAAGTTGCAGTTTCTTTAGGAAAGACGGCAACAGCTAGTATAAGATAGTAATGTAATGTTATATGTTAACAAAAATAATTCATTTATTCATTCATTCATTCAAAAAGTATTGTAAATTGTTTCAATGCCCTTTCGGGCTTCACATTCGTGTACTAGCCCTAAGATTAACAACTTGCCTTGATGTGATATCATCACTTCAGCTATAGGACCTCTACAGCTGAAAATAGGCCTCCCCCAAGGACTTCCAGATTGGCTATCCAGCGGCCTCCTGCCCTGCAACCAAGTCGTCTGTCCGCCTTGCGGGTGGACGTCCTACGCTGCGCTTGCCGGCGCCTCCTTTTAAAAACCTCTCTGCCTTATCGGCCGTCAGTTCTGTGATGTGACGCAATTAAGATAGGTGCCTTTTAGCTTATCCCGTTCAACTCATATATTTATTTCATTATACAGGGGATGTGGTTTTTAACAGTAGCCAAATTTAAGAAGGCTAGTGTTCATCGATACAAACAATTTTCACGAAGAGGCAACAACGGAATCATTTTAAAAAATTATGCTTTCATACATTACAGAGCGTAGTTTGTATGGAGAAACGAATAAAAAATTGGCGATTAACCCTGTTTCTATTTACCTGTGTATCACAAATAAATGATTTCATTTGATTCGTTTTGATGTTGACCTCGCAGAAGAAATTGTTTATAATGATGAACATTTGTTAGGCTACTATTCCAAATCACATCCTGTTTATGTAAGATTCTGTAGATATTTGAGCCTCGTTACTGCTTTCTTCAAATATCGACATATGGTCTAAAACTGGCTTTAGTGGGAAATCCCTGAATTAAGTACCTACTTAATTTTATGCGTAGGTTACGAACACTGACCGTATTAAGTAGGTATACCTATAAACTCAATTTTGTTGCGTAGGATTTTTGCTAGGGGAGTCCCTCAGACCACAATAAGTAAAGCCTGTGTTGTTTTTTTATAGTCCTGGTCAACGAGTTGCGACAGTACTATCTTACATATCTACATAAACATCCATGACTTCATACCAATGCTCGTGCTAATCATACAAACATTTGCCCCTTGCGGGATTCAAAATTGCGAACCAGACAGTCGTCAATCGTCATTTACATGGGCTGTGAGTTTGAGGCTGAGGTAATAAAACATTTTGACAGTCTTAATAATATATTTCTTATGCTTAGCTTAAAGATACTGTAACAGAGTAATGCCGGTCTATTTCTCCAGAGGCGCGTAGTTGAGGAGTTTCTCGATCAGGTCCACGTGACCCAGCAGCATTCGCCTGCAGCAGTACCTCTTCAAACCGAGAGCGTCCAAGGCGTCACTGAAACAAAACACTGTTTACAATCCTCTGCCTCCTTGAGCGGTATTATTTCAACGACGATTTGCATAGTAAAAAAAGTAAACTATGCCTAGGAATATACGTCCCACTGCAGGGCACAGACAGACAGTGAGTTTAAATTAACTTGAGTTTAGGTGTGCCGCTAATTAGACACGAATAATATTTTTAGTCCCTTGTATCTATGCTTGGTGTTTCTTTGCGAGAATCAGAAATGAGGAGATCCGTAAACAAACAAAAGTCGCTGTCATAGCAATACGGATTAGCAAGCTGAAGTGGCAGTGGGGGGGGCACAGCATGTAGAACTGACGGCCGATGGGGCAGAAAGGTTCTGGAATGGAGGCCACGTACCGGCAAGCGCAGCGTAGGACACGTCTATGCACCCACAAGCTGGACAGACGACTTGATAAAGGTTGCAGGAGGTCGCTGGGTGCAGGCCGCTTCCAACCGGCCCATCTGGAAGTTACTGTGTGAGGCCTATGATCAGCATTGGACGTCCCTTGGGTGTTTCATTACTTTGAGACTGCCGATAATTTTCGTGATGCCTGGTTTATATTTATTAATCTGAAAAGCCAACATTATAGTCCATGGCCTTATTCATCGTCTTCTTTGGTCCAGTGGTTCGCGCTCCGAGCTGCTAGTGAGTTCCAATCCGGTAAATGGCAAGGGTAGTTGTTTTTAAAAAAGCTGCTGGTTTGGTTAGAGAAGAAGATTTTATTTACGAGACACCCTGTATGTTATAGTAAAGTAATTATAACATACTTCCACAAGCCATAAAGTTTTAATTGTCTATAATTACATTGTTTTGTTTTAAATCTTAGTAAATACTGTTAATGTTGTAAAGATAAGGGTAATGATGGTTTTACAACTGAAGCGCGTCATTTATGGCGCGTGAATGAGTTATTTTGTGACCATTTACAAGAGAGGCACCATTTACACAAAATAGGATATTGGCGGAATTCACTGGTGTGGTGGTAGAGACTAGAGGGCCGATGACCCAAGATAAAATAAAAGAAGAAAAAGGGTTTTATGTAAGTAAGACTAAGGTAATTGCACTTAAGTTAATAGATCTACCTGACACAATTTTTGATTGATATGGGGTTCCAGCCAGCGAGAGTGAGCGAAAAAAAGACAAGGACAGAGGATATCATAGAATTTATTCAAGCCTGCTGATTTATTTATTTATTTTATTTATACTTTATTGCACATTAAAAATAAATGTACAAATGGCGGACTTAATGCCAAGAAGCATTCTCTACCAGTCAAACAGTGATCAAACATGATTTCCAAGTACAATATGTCTAAACATTTTAGTTTAGTTGATAAATAGACGTGATAAATAATTATGAAGTAAGCACAAAAACAATAACATTCAAATCATCTTCATTTATCATTAAATTTTATAAGATGTAATTTGATTCTCTAATCTTCCTGATTAATTAAAAATGAGAACATGGTAAAAGTGTAAATTTTTAATTACCTTTAAGACGGTGCACTTAGGGTAAAATGACAATTTCGATACCAGGGATATATTTATATTTGTTTGTACCCGAGTAGATAGAACAATAACGGTAATAACATTATGTAATTCCAACTAGACGATGATATTACATTGTTGATCAATTAGCCATTGTAATTGCTCATCTAGTTGTAGATCTTATGTGAGTAATTATAAGTAATTTGTGATAAAATATTTAGTAGTGTATAGATGATGATGCCTATCAGACGTATAATCTACTAGCTGTCCCAACTGTCTCATCCAAAGACAATCAGCTGTCAGATGACATTTGCGCCTACTGAAATTTTAATAATAATAAATAAAATAATTTTACAAAATAAATAAAAAACCCAAATGCCACCTTTCAGGTCAAAATTCTAATTGTAAATCTAAAGTATCTAGGGACCCACTAAAACAGACACAAATAAAATAAAAAATTTTTTAACCTGATTGCAACACCATTTATCAGGTCTAATTGTGAATCCAAACCAACCAGGGTCCCACTCAAACATGCACTAAAATAAACATCAAAATCGGTCCATTCGTTTAGAAGGACTTCAGTGACATACACACGTACAGAAAAATAAGTAGGTACCCAAGAAGAAAGTAAAATTAGCAGCTGTCCATATGCAAGTTACCATACTTATTTTGGTCTGTTAAAACATGAAACCTCCATAGTTTGGGAATACTGATATTATTTTAGAAAAACAAATATAGGATATTCATTCCAAGCCATATTAAAATTAATATTTTGTTTGTTTGAAACCATTCATCCGACTGCAAATAAATTTAGCTAGTGGTTGTGTACAAGGCATAGTAGGGTCTAAATATAATTAAAACCACACAAACAAAGTTTTAGGGAACAGCTGGTTTTAAATAAAATACAATTAAATACCCTTCTGTGTATTCGGCCTGCAGTAGCCCGAGGTACGCCTCCCACTTGTTCCCAATAACTTTCCCGCAGGTAAAGCAACGCACTGGTATTATCATTGTTGCATATAATTCTGCAAAAAATATACGTAATTGGGAGTTAACATTCTTAGCTTACGTACGTAGTTTTTAAAATTGGGATCTGTAAGTGGAAATAACCATTTTGAGGTTATATTTGTATGTTTTGTACTTTTCATAAAAAATGGGTATAAATTACTATAAGAACGATTTACCACAATACATTACAGGTATTATCTAAGGTAAACTTAAAGGTTAACAATAACTTACTTTATTCGTTTATTTATTATCAAGGAAAATCGTCAATTCACATACGAAAGACAGACAAACGTCAATCAAACTGACGCATTACCACGAGTGTGGTGCTATTTTAACGAACGATACTTACCATAGATAATGCTTCTGCAGTAACGGTTTAACGTTATTGACCTCATAAAATAACGTTGTTATAATTTTTGCTGTTGATGATGATTCTTTGAGTATTTATCCTAGGATAAATAATAATTTAGGATAGATAGTCAAAGTGATGATTAGTTAGTAATATGTGTAGCGATGGGTGACAGATTTTTGGAAATAAAGCTAAACAAATATCTTCCATCACCTATCAAAAAACGAATTCGTATTTTTAATAAATTACCACAATCCATTGCTGAACTGCCAGTATTTGCATTTAATTTAAATGTTAAGATTTTAATTAAAAAGGGTTATACCATTGGCGATTATATAAATAATAATATGGATGGATTTAAAACTACTTATCTGGCACCAAAACTTGTAAAAATATTATTTTTTAATAAGGTTGACACGATTGACCGACTTTATTGCTTTACTTTTTGCCAGCACTAGCTCACAAATATTTTTAAACCAGTGGTAGGGTTATTTATTAATATTGGTACGTGTAAAAGGCCTATTTGTAAAAATAACCATACATAGCCTAAATATACCCTATATAGCGTAAACAAATATTTTATTTATAGAAGAAAAATTAGAAACAACTTTCTCTGAAACTAGTTAGTAATAGTATGAAATGACAAGATCTGTCAACTTTCGCTTATACAAAAACACATTATTATATAGATATTTCTAGTCTATGGAATATGTACTCCATGATTATAGCATGTAGTATTTAGTTTCAAAATTAATTATATGAGGTTGTTATTATAACGTTGTGTTACTTATTAATAATTTGACCAATATTACTAACTTCAAATAGATTCAGATTCTGATTTTTATTGCAAGTTACATGAATAATAAGATGTTACAGGATAGGTAAGGTACAAGTGACGCCCCGCAAGGGCACAGCAAAGGCCATTTACTTATAAATAAAACAGTATAAGTAATCAATGTAAAAAAATTATCAAATAAACATACTCTGTACCCAACCTGATGCATGCATATATTTTTTGTTACAATTTCGTACGGAAAAATTAAAGTAAATTACCAGTAATCAATGTTACATTATTTTTCCTACCAGACATTATTAAATTAAATTTATATTTACCTATTCCATTCCATTAGTGTTATTTTATTACACAATATTATATTTTGTTCTTAATCATTATCGTTATAAGTCTATGAAGAAGTATATTATGTATATAGTAAAGCTATTGAAGTGTATGTTTTTTTATTAATGTAGTCTGTCGTTAAAAAAATCTTAAATATTACAATAACATTTATGTATTCGATATTTTGGAGGTGCTTATAAATATTGTTTTATTTTATTTTTTATTTAAGGTTTTGTGCAAATAAACGGTTTATTTATTATTTATTTATTAAATTGGGATATGACAATAAATTTTTATTACCATACGATGTGGGCTACTTGAGACAAGTTTCATCTTAGTGATTGCTCTGTTTAATTTATTGTGATTTTTATTATTCCTTTTAGATTTTACAGTTAATGTAAAAATAATCTAATTGATTAAGATATAATAACTTTTTTGTTTCAGATTTTAATTCATTGTTAAAGACTTATTTAAAATGACTTTAAGTATGGAGCAAGACATAACTTCCGATGATATTGAAACAGTAAGTAAAAGTTAAGTTTTACTAGTAGTTAGTTAGTTTCTAATAACGAAATTATTTCTTATATGTAAAGTTAAAATACGACCTGGTAAAGGTTGCTGGAAGCCGCTGGATGCAGGTCGCTTTCAACCGGCCAATCTGGAAGTAACTGGGGAGGCTTATGTTCAGCAGTGGACGTCCTTTTAGCTGATATGATGATGAAAGTACAAATTCCTTGTCCCGATAGTTGACACTTTTTGCGGCTCCTTTTATCTTACTTTTATATTACACTACTCTGTTTTTTTTTCTATTCTCGGTAAATAAAAAAAAAAACTAATAATTTTAATATTTTATATTGTGAATTTTTTTCTTCCTGGTTTGTATTTATAATTTTATTTACATTCTTTAGATTTATTTACTACCAAAATATGTAAGGATGTATAAAAGTATGTTACTCATTCACGCAAAAACGGCTGAACGGATTTAGATTAAATCGTAGATTTTCGAATTTCTTGCATTAAAATATTTTATGTGATACCTAATACTCGAAATATTTGAGGCCTGGGATTAAGTAAGTATCGACTTGTATCGAAAAATACCTATTCCAAATACCTGATCCGATAAAATTTAAACAAGCAAATTTGTAAGGATGGATAAAAGTATGTTACTCTTTCACGCAAAAACGGCTAAATGGATTTAGATGAAATTCTCAATGCCGTTTGTTGCAACTTTTCCTATTGCATATAAATATTTTATGTGATATCTAATACTCGAAATATTTGACGCCTGCGATTAAGTAAGTATCAACTAGTATCGAAATACACTTATTCCAAATACCTGATCAGATAATTAAATTTTATCAGATAATTAAATTTTATCTGATCAGGTATTTGGAATAAGTGTATTTTACACGCAAATTTTAAGGATGGATAAAAGTATGTTACTCTTTTACGCAAAAACGGCTATATGGATTTAGATGAAATCCTAGATAGATGGCGTTTGTTGCGACTATTCCTTTTACATTTAAATATTTCATGCGATACCTAATACTCGAAATATTTGAAGCCTCTGATTACACTCGAAGTATCGAAAAATATCTATTCCAAATACCTAATCCGATATTTATGCCTCACCTCTAGGGCGAAGTTTCTACAGTTCTTTCAAGATAAGAAATAAGGGTTTTGTTTATGGAGGGTATTTAATAAAAAAAAAAAAATTGGAATAGACTATACACGTTTGCCAAGCATGTGGATACCCTGTTTGTGTTGGATGTTTGTGTTCGGTGATTGGCACGTATTTGGTGTTTGTGGCAAACACCAAGCGTCTGGAGGCAGCATTAAACTTCTATTGGAATATCACCAAAACTATGTTTTTTTTGAGAGGGGCGGCTTGGGGAGCGGGGAGTCAGCTCCCCCTCTCTGTCAAAACCTTAAACCTCTCTCTTAAATTCGTGAATTATTATTTTACAGTTTAGCCAAGTTGAAAATTAATTTTTGAAGCTAATTTGGATATTATCAACAATAAGAATTATATTTCAGAAAACAGTCAAATGTGAAATTTCAAAACGTATCATGTCCTCCTCCACCTGTTTATAGAATTTTTTGTTTTTAGAAATTTTGCAAAATTGTACCCCTAACGTGCTTTACCTATTTGCCGTATGTCCACAGATTTGTCATAAATAAAGTTGTTTTTTTTCATTACGTACCAATTCCGCGATCTTTGTGCTAACAAACAAACCAAGTCAATTTTGGCCAATCACAGCATGGCAAAATTTGAAGATGACCTGTGATCAAAGTGTAGCCTTGACAAAATGCACTAAGTCCTTTAGTCAATTTCAGCAAATTGAACGAAGTCTTTTGGATTTGGCTCTATTTGCTATTCGACAATAAAGTCCAAACATAAAATGGAAATTAAGAACGTTTACGTACAGTTTACTTTGTAACATTATGTAAGAAATAATTTACTTGAAACTAACCTTGACCACCTATTTCCCGATATTAAGTTGTTTTCAAATTGAATCTTGAAAAAAGACGCTTTTCTACCAATTAGACATTTTGGACATGGTTTTTATAAATTTACCATAGCTTTTTTGAACAAATCGTGTTGCAATGATTATTATAACGTTAACGGTATTAAGTAACATCGTGACATCTTAGCGTTAAAATAAAGTTAAGTGACACTTGTTGTCAATCAGCAGTTTCAGCAAAATTATTCATTCATCAACAATTCTACATTCTACAAAACAAGTTATTTACACTTCCACCTTTGTTTCTCTTTTAGTTTAGCTTACCAATATGTGACAAATGAACTAGCCACTATGTATCTGTGATGTGAGAGAATCAGTTGAATAATGAGTTAAAACGTCGTAGTGGATCAGTGTTACAGTGTAGCGTATTATTAATTCCATGACAAACTAACAAAAAGATAAGGTTTCATGTGGTTGTAAATCTTAAAAATAAGCCATAAAATTAGTGGTACCACATTAGTTCAATAAATAGTTTTAATTACCTAGTTAAATTGATGGTCTCAGTATGGAATTTGAAGACGATGTTGTGCCTTTGATTGAAGATGTTTCTTATGGAAATCGAGATATATTCTTGGAATTGACTGTCCAGAACATAAATGTGGACCCAGAGTTTGAACAGGTAATGTTTTATGATTTGTTTGGTAATATTGTAATTGGTTTTATGAAGAGAGTTAATATTATATCTTGTATCATCAAGTCTAGTTAAGTGTCGACCTTGAGAAAATTCATTATAATTATCTATAAAGTTTACTTTAGCAATGGAAGTGTATTCTTTGTATGTATATTAAATATGTATATAACAGTCCCTGATTCTAGAAGAACTCTTGGTTAAAAACCTTTTGATTATATTTATTTCTAATCACTGAAACAATGTACTTAGTCAATGTAAGACATACCTTTAGGTTATCTATCATATGATACAGCATAAATAGATACTTAAATCTCTATTATTACAAAGTTTAATCAATAAACAATAGTGTAGAGTTCATTAAAAATGTGTCATGGGTATGTTATATGTGTGTCATGTTGTAGTTTCGATAACATACCCAACAGATAAGTGCTGTTGTATACAGATAATCCAATATCAACGGAAACAACTTTAAGACTGTTTGACCATTTGTTGATAATACTATCTGGAATTTTATGGAAATATATTATAGATAAAATAAAACTTTGTTCAAACAATTTATTAAAGAAAAAAACATTTTTTGGTTCACAAAATAATTACATTAAATAAATAACTTTATCAAAAATTATTAATAAACTTAATCAATTACTGTTAAATACTAATCCTAAAATCATTTTATCATTCAGAAGTTAATTTTTCTTTAAATAATTTAAATTTATTAGTTATTTTATTTTTCATTCTTTCTATTTATTTTATTTTATCATACAGACAACAGCTCATCAAACTACCAAAAAATTACAAATTATCACAATTGATTGGACATAAAGTTGAAAATCAGTTCAACGACCCTTAACCCGTTACCATCCAAGCGGTTTCATGAGACCGCATAACAATAGAATTTTTATTGTGTATTGTTTACCTATGCTTGGTCAGTTAACTACTATTTGGGTAGGTTGAACAGCAGTTCAACCTAAACGATGTCCTAGGCTAGGAAGAATTTAAGTACATTCAACAGCAGTTGAATGTACTTAAATTCTTCCTAACCTAGGACATAATCTGTAATATTCTTAAAGAACTTTTTTTTTCCGGATGGACCTATCACTGGCAGCCTTTGAGGAAAGCCTTCTATAGAACTAGAGAGAATAGAAAACTATTTGCTATCTGAAATATTTTAAATTTTTGTCATTATTTTTATTGCAGGTGGCATATGGATACCGTAAAAGCCGATGGCGGACGGTGCTGGTGTACACCTGCTCCACCCTGACGTGCGGGATTCCGTTCCTGTTATTCCACTGGTGCCCCACTTGGTTCCTTTATTTGACTGCCTTGAGGAGTTGTTTCCAGCTTGCCGATCAAGTATTAATTGTTGTGAGTGTATTATTATTGTATAAGCCTATGTTCAGCAGTGGACATCCTATGGCTGAAATGATCATGATGATGATGATGATGATGAAGATGATGAGTGTATTACTATTTCTATTGTACAGTTTACAACAATAGTAGCTTAGTATCAAAATTTTCCAAAAGAACCACATTGCAAAACATATTACAACAATAGTCAGACAAAATCACAAGGCAGTCAGGTTATTAATTTAATGTAATTTATCTCGTTTTAAAATTAATCTAATGTAATGTGATGTAATTCAAAATCTATAAGAACTATTTTTTTTTTAATTAAAATTAATAAATCTAATTTATACTATGTACTTATGACATTCACTGTACAGAAGATGATGTCATGTTCTAGGTGTAATTTATTACTATTAAAATTTTATTATTAACATAATTACGGCTATACAATTATTAGATAGTGACTGTATAACGTTTCCACTAACCAGATGTCGTAGCTAGATCGTAAAATTTACCAATTCATAATGTGATCGATCATTTCATAAAATGGTGGTATTTCATGATATGGCCAACTAAAACTAACCATTTCGTTTAAAAGTAAACATTCGATGAAATGTTATTCCATGTTTGGCCAAATTAATTAATCTTAAATTTAACAAGTTACGTGAATTTGTTTAATATTTGTAATCTTGGTCGATAGATAAATAAAACATTTTAGATAGTTATTATTTTTAAACAAAACTAATTAAAAAAACACTTGAATAGCTTAATAACCTAACTAACCTCTCAAATTACGCTCCGAACTTATGATTTTTTGACGTTGCTTTGAGTGACTTTAATAAAAATCGCCTAGCTTGGGGTCGTAACAATATTTCACTGCACTTTCACCTTCAATTTACACATTATAATTCACTTTTAGAATAAAATATTTGTTCGCCGCCATTATTCATCACAAAAACAAAGCAACATTAACGCCACTACCGGTTGTTAATGTAACGATTTTACGATATGATCACTAATGTTAACCCTTTTATGAAGTAGTCGTGCGTTTAGCTGTTTATATCGTCAAACGCTGAGTATTCATTGATCTGGCCAGACCACATCATAATGTAGGCGGGTTCTGTTCTCTACCATAAAATACCACCATTTTATGAAATGATCGGTCACATCATGAAATGATCAATTTTACGATCTGGCCACTACATATAAATAAATAAATAAATTTTGGACAACATCACATACATTGCTCTGATCCTGTGGTAAGTAGCCAAAGCACTTGTGTTACAGAAATCAGAAACAATGACGGTACCACAACACCCAGACCCGAGACAATATAGAAAAGTTATTTTTCTACATTGACCCGACCGGGAATCGAACCCGGAACCTCAGAAATAGCGACACCAAGTCCAATTTACATTAGAATAAAGACATAAATTGATTTAAATCAACTGCCAATACTGCCATTCATTTTATCTTCACACCCTTAAATTAAATACCCTTACACTCTTATTAAATAAATAGAGATTTAGTTATGTAATACTTAATGTTATTCATATTGCACAATTTCAGACTTCAAGTATTTCCAAGCAAGATAAGCCATAGGGAAATGCCTTTTTATCTGTCATCCTCTTAAAAACCATTCTAATGCAATTTCTGATACTAAGTGGCTTTCCATTTACATTTAATTGTAATACCTAATCTACATGTATACTATGTTTTCAGGAAACCTATCAAAAGAAACATAAAAGTTACTACATACACAAAATATTGGAGAAAAATATTGCGGATACAAGGTTGGTCCTTACCATAGACAAATAAAAATCAGTGCCTTCTTCTACGATCTTCATTGATATGTTTTCAATAGAATAGAAGAGAAATTTTCTTTGTTTAAAATCTTTATTTATTTATAAAACAAATATCATTTCAGGTTTAGATCTAGTCTATCGTACTTGCACCACCTCTCTTTGGTGTTCACCTATGAAACATCCGTAAATTGAAAGAGAAAATATTTACAAACAACAAATACTCGTTGAGAAAATGTCGTAAATTATACAGGGTGTAACAAAAAGGTGAAATAAAACTTTAAGGGGTTATTCTACGGCTTAACTACATCAACTTTTTCTATGGGACCAACATCGAAGTCGCAAAAAAAAAAACACTTTCCCATACTAAAACGCGACCAGCTGGCATCAGTTTGTATGGAAACGTCAATTTTTTTTTTTGAGATTTTCATGTTGGTCCCATAGAAAAAGTTGATGTAATTTAGCCGTAGAATAACCCCTTAAAGTTTTATTTCACCTTTTCGTTACACACTGTATACTTTGTTCAGAATTTCAATTTGATTATGAAAATAAAAGTAAATATTACATGTTCACCCTGAAATTCTTAACAAAATATATAATTTACGACATTTGTCAAAGAGTATTTGTTGTTTTTAATTATTTTTTCTATCGATTAACGTATATTTCATAGGTGTACACCAAAATTACGCCATTAAAGGTTACTTGCAACTTGAGGTATGCCAATTAGGTTCGATGCCTTTTGTATTTTGCTTAGACCTTGCTCAAAAGTCATTACTACATTTATCTTTTTACTTGAATTCATACTTAAACGTCAATTCTTGTCTCTTTTGACTTAAAATCATTAATCTGGATTTCAGAAAGAGTTGCAAGTGAACAAATAGCTATTTATTATTCAACTATTGACGCTCTACACGTAACGCTAAATTTTTGGCAATGTGTGCGCAACAATGATTGCTGAAATAATTTATTAGTTATTATTTATTAAACGTGCCGTATGGGGACGGCCGTAAAGAATACACTTCCCTACCGTCAACAGGAGGTGTGTCGTAAGAGGCGACTTATTCCTGTAGCACGAGACGCAGCAGCGTCTGCGTGCAAAATGTTATAAAAAAACTGCGAGTATTGGCAATCCCCCCCGATGAAAGTCATTGGGGGAGGCCTGTGTTCAGCAGTGGACGTCCATGGCTGAAATGATGATTTGTTAAACGAATAATTATTTTCAGTGGCCTCCTAAACGAGGGCTTCCAAGACGAAGATAAGGGTGAGAAGACAACTATAGAAAGCGCAGACGTGTTGCACACTCCACTTATGTTAGATGACGGCTCTTCACTCAGTAAGTGCTAATGATTAGTTTTAAGAGTATAAATACACTCATAAGTGAATGGATAGCTAAATAAACATATTTAGGTAATAAATGCCTAGGTGTATTCCTAGACCTTGCTAAGGCATTTGATACCGTTTCGATTCCCACACTCGTGAACAAACTGAATCATATTGGTATTCGTGGTAACGCTCTTTCGATTTTTAAAGACTTCTTATATGATCGAAATCAACAAGTTAGAATAGGAGAGTTAGTTAGCAGTGATGTTTCGGTAACATATGGAGTCCCTCAAGGTAGTATTCTGGGTCCTACCCTCTTTCTGGTGTACATAAATGACCTGTGTCAACAAAACCTATCAAACGGAAAAATATTTACATATGCAGATGACACAGCGCTTATTTTCTGTGGTGGAACCTGGGAAGAGGCTCAACGCAACGCTGAGTCAGGTCTCCACCACGTCTACCATTGGCTAAGAAGAAATCTTCTTACCTTAAACCTATCCAAAACTAAATACCTACAGTTTTCCTTTGCAAACACGTCCTCACCTGATGCGGAGTTACGGGCTCACTCGTGTATGACGTTCCCGGCTAGATCTGAATGTAATTGTGTAATTATAACTAGAACAACTTCTGTTAAGTACCTTGGAGTCGTTTTGGATGATAGGTTGAGCTGGCGACCACATATTGAGCTGACTACCTCCCGTATTCGAAAACTAATTTGGGTGTTTAAAAGACTGAGACATGTTGCCCACATAGAACTCCTGCGCCAAATATATTATGCGCTTGCGCAGTCTATTCTTGGGTACTGTGTGGGGGTGTGGGGTGGTGCCTGTAAAGGAATTCTTATGCCACTGGAAAGAGCTCAAAGATCTTTGTTAAAGGTTATGACTTTTAGTCCGTACAGGTTCTCGACAAGGGCACTCTATGAAAAATGTGCAGTTTTATCTGTTAGGCAACTTTATATACTGAATGCTGTAGCCAAGCAACACAAGCTCACCCCTTTTAATAGCAAAGAATATAATAAAAAGAGAACTATAGTCAACATATGCCAGCCCATAAAACGACGTACAGCTTCAGCTAGACGACAACAGCGCTATATGGCGGCGTATCTGTACAACAAAATTAATAAGGAGTTATATATACATCCATTAACAAATTTTGAAGTTAAAATTAAAGTTAAAAATTGGCTGTTGAATAAGGATTATTTGGACACTGAAAATTTATTGTGTCAGCTTAAATGAGATCCACACATACTCACATTCAGGCACGCATACACCCTATACACACACACACTCACAACACACACACACACACACACACTCACAACACATACACACACACACACACACTTACAACACACTTACAACACATATACACACACACAAACCTTTATTCGTTTTGATTGTATTTATTTTGTAAGTTTATTAAAGTTACCATAAATGTGATTTGTTAACAACTTGGGAGGGAGATCTGGCTTGTGTAACACAGGTGTTAAACCTAGCACAGAAGCCAGGGATACCTATATTGTTAAGTACCTAGGGTTTTTATGGAAATAAAATTATATTATGGAAATAAAATTATATTATTATATTATATTTATCGTTGTAAAATCTGAATGTCTATTTGTACAGCAATTGATTAAGTCTGTCATGTTGAATTATGTAAAAAGGACAATATACAACAAAAAATTATAACACTTTGGTGCATAATCTTTTCAAAATCTACAATGTACCAACAGAATACAGTTCTGCTTCTATGAAAACTCACAATTTCTCATTTCATCTATTGTTCTTTCAAATGTTCGACCAATCAAGGCGGCCCGCGAAATCCTATATTTTCTACGTTTTCAATCAATCAGTCATATTTATGACCAAATATATAAAGTCAATGTGGTAAATTGGTTATTTTAGTGATTGTTTTTCCTATAAAATTATTATTGCAGCCGCAAATCACATTTTTATGAGACGTAACGTGAGGTAAGAAATTTTAAATTCCGTGGGCAGCACTGAACGATTCGCCTCACGTTTTCAAGATACGTACGTAAAGATACGTATTCTCAGACTGCTTTTGGAGTCCGCACACTATCTGCTTGTGCGATTTTATAAGATTTTATTCGCACGTAGTTAAAACGTCCTCTTAGTGCGGTCGGCCATAGGGTTCGTAGAGTTGCCGATCAGTCGCGTCAAGGTCACTTCCGGTCGTTAACCCTTCCTTTGGCACGGTAATAAATCACTTTCACCTTACAATTGGCACAGGTGAGCAGCGCATGACGCAGATAATGACGCGTTTTGGGTCAAACTAACATATGGTGGCTTAGCCGGCACGTAAGGGGGTTGTATTGTATACCTTTGGAATCCTTAGGAAACAACCTATTTTATTATGTATTAAATTATGCAATTCGAGTTAACTACGCGATTTATTAGCGACATGAATCCAGCTGACCTTAAATTTCCCCGATTTTTGCAAAAAAAGGTAATTATCTACCAAATAAACAATATTCTATCGAGAGATTGCCTTTTATTTATTTCATTATTCATCAATACGAATTTACAATGGATTTTAAGCACAAACAAACAAAAAGTCAACTCCAAAAAATTTTTGCAAAATAATGGCTTTTTTTGGCAAAAGTCTTTTGCAGACCACCCGCCAACACGGGAAAATAAATTTTTGCAAAAAGTTAAATTGGCCAATTAGCCTCAAAAAAACGACTGAATTACAAAGAATGATTCATAATATTGTTATTCTTGAAATAATAATGTAAGAAAAGTAAATAATTAATACATAATTAAGGTAAATGAAAATACCGCTGCAAAATCACCCTAAAATCGGTAGGTACCTCGAACAAATGGTGTGTAGAACAAAACTCATTTATTTTTCCTAAAAAGTAAATATGTATTCATAAAGCTTATCAAATTTACTTTAGATTTATCATAAAATAAAGGATAAGGATTAAACTTTGATATTCTAAAAATGACCAACAAAATCATACATTTTTGTTGTCAAGTGCCGTCGCGCTAAATATTTTGATATTGTAAGTAATTACGGCTTATTAAAACAAATCTATTAAATTAATTACGTTGCTGACTCTATAAATAGATTTATCAAAGCTTTATTTGATATGAATTTATCGAATTAATATTGAAACTAACCAAAAATCTCGAGCAATGGCGGCCGCCAAAATATTTGTTTACATTTTATAAAATTTACCTTGAAATATCATTCCATTATGCAAACTAATGCTGCAAATCCATCTAAACACTCTCACTTTATCGATTTAAGCACTATTCTCATGTATTTTCACTTAAACATTCATCAAACAAAATTATTTAACAACACGCACCCACGCACGTAATGTCAGAATCATATGGTGAACTTTGCACGCACAGATTAAACAGACCTTACGCGCAGAGATCATAGAAACCCTTTCAATCTATTGCCAGTACTCTGAACTTTTTTTTGGTATGCGATACACGGTTGAGACTCCCGTCTGTCACCGTCCTATGATTTTTTGAACGCGACTCGACGGAAGCATGACGTCAGTGGTGTTCTGCAGGTTAGTGACACAAGCGAACCTTTTTGACAGTGCGAGAAGAACACCAGATGCCACCTCACGAGTTAAGTAACTAACGAGAAGGGCGCTACTACTTTTACATAACTATATTTTTCGACGTTTCTGATTGGCGACTTAAAGTTCACGCGACTGAGACTTTCAAGTATCAAGGCTTGTGCAAACGAAAGACAGCCTTCGGAGGACTTTTTGTCCGTTATAATAGATTTCTTCCAATTTCATCGGCTAACGCACACAAGAAACTAAAAGTACCGCGTACAAAAAGTCCCAAGACAACTGAGGATATAGCAGGACCGCACAAAAGTTCTCAAATTCTTAAACTTTAGTTAAATTACAACACATCGTACGACTAGATAACGGATAACCTATGTTTAAATACGTTTATAAACATCCATGACTTAGGTACAAATGCCCCGGTTTATCACACAAACACGAACGGTATTCGAACCCGTAACCTATCTCAGAAACTACTGGATTGGATTGAAAAAAAAATTTTTGTTGGATAGTCCACTTATTAAGGAAGATTATAAGGCTATATAAGGTCGCCTTTTATAAACGGGTGAAATTTAAATAGCAATTAAATTAATAATTTTTGTTAAAAAAAAGAAAAATTTTATACGCTAGTTTTAGAGAAAAACGCCAAAAACTATTTTGATTTCAACGTAAAATAATACACAACGTGCCCCGTGCGTGTACCTCGATTGAAATGCGAGAGACAGAGGCGATGACGTAGGGACGTTTCAGACTAGACAGGATGCTCCTAAAACTTTTTAGTTTTTGTTTGTTAGGAATAATAAAAATGAAAACAGCCGTTTTTAAGAACGATAATAATAGAGCTCGGTTTCTCTAATATAATTACAAGTTCTGTTAAAGTTTCACCCGTTTATAAAAGGTGACCTTGTATAAAATCACGCTACAATCAAAAGGAGCGGAACATTAATGAAAAATGTTGTACAAACGGGAAAGATAATTCTTTTCGTGAGCTTCCGTCGCGTTTATGCAGCATAAACGGTTAAAGTAATGCAAAATCATGCGTGACGGAATCGTTCCTAAAGTTCTAAAAAGTCCGTGACAGCATATGTCTATCTTTTAAGGTTGACTCACTATAACATTTTTTTCAATAATCAAATTTGTTAAAAAATAATGCATTATTTGGTCGTCGATAAAGACTACGAGTGACTATACTACTCGTGACTAGTGAGCGAACTCCATGCGGGCGGAAGCTAGTAATACATGAATAGTAGGTACAGAGTACTCGTATGATTGTAGACGTGCAGCGCTACCGGTACTTCCGGCACAAGAAGCAGTCGCTGGTGTGGGACGCGGCGCGCGCGCAGTGGGCGCGGCTGGCGGGGCTGGGGCGCGGCGCCTCCCTCGCGACCCTGCACGCGCTCGCCGCGAGCGCGCCCTCCAGCGAGCGCCGCGTGCGCCTGTGAGTGCTCCACCAATAAAACAATCATCATCATCATCATCATCATCATCATCATCATCATTACAGCCATAGGACGTCCACTGCTGAACATAGGCCTCCCCCAATGACTTTTATTAAGGGGATTGCCTATACTCGCCACGCTTGGCGGGCTGGTTGACGTGTTTAAAGCAATAAAACCCAATTTATTTCTGCAAATAGGCTATGGACGATAGACGTAAGGAGTACTATCTCTTACGGGCGGAAAGTTGAAAAAGTATCCAGCTAAAGCACTAAATAATAGTTCCGAAACCCTCCAAATGGGTTTAGCGTAGGCGATGGGTATGTTATTAATGTAGCAGCTGTTGACGGATTGAATTGAAGTAAGCCGAGTAATTTTATAAATCTTTTTGAAACATTTCAACGATTCCCTTATTTTATTTTATGTATTTATTATTTGGGTATTAATATAATTCAGGCGTCAAGCTATGATAAGCAATTTATATGTTTCTTTGTTCCTTATTATGAAAAGTGCGCCATAACGAAGAGAAAGTTCTTCTGTCCTTGTAATTTTTTTTGTCTAATAACTTTTGCTTTCTTTAAAAATACTTCGGACTTTTTTGTATGGAACCTCTCATACCTAAGATCACATTATTTTGGTGTTGATTGACGTATGTTTCATAGATGTACACCAAAATAACGTAATTTTAGGTACTTGCAACTTTAGGTATGCCAATGAGGTTCGATGCCTTTTACCCTGTTGCTACTGTGGCGCCACCTAATTTAACCCAGTTTTTCACAACGAACATTTATGAATAATTAAATGATATTATGATATGATATGAACGATTAAACCAATCATAACGAAATGCCAGTTGACATAGACAATTATTTATCTTCATCCAAATTTATACTACTAATACCTTTCCAAATTTTAAATAGATAGATACTGCTGGAAATACATTAAAAACTGCTCAATTTTTTTTTTAGACTAAACATATACGGCCTCAACGAAATCAAAGTGCCAGTCCAGTCCATCTTAACCCTGATCCTGCTGGAGGTGTTCAACCCTTTCTACGTGTTCCAACTGTTCACGATAGCGGTGTGGCTGGCGGAGCCGTACTACTACTACTGCATAGCGGTGGTACTGATGTCCACGTTCGGTGTGGCCACTTCTGTTATACAAACGAAAAAGGTAGGCTTATAAATTTGGTCCCTTCAACTTCATCCATGTAAATGTCAAATATACATTTTCTGTAACACTACTGTCTTAGAATTACTATTCTACTCATTAGTATTAATGAGTATTAACTTATTTGATCGTTTCTTTGTGGTCTCTATCCAGTGGAATAGTATGTGATATTATAAACAGTGCATTTATTTTATGCAAATTGATATTTTTAATTTTGTTTTGTCTACGAACAAACTTACGGTTTGTTCGGTACGTTTGCCTTGTCGTTTGTCTATTTATGCCGAATGCGTGTTTAACATTAAACACAAATAACTCGTTCAGTTGAAAAGCTTAGACAGCAAGCAACACGCGAAATCAGTTAGAGACAATAACACGAACTATAATTATAATTGACGTACTTATAAAATAAAAAAATATTGATAAATATCTGACTTACAAACCCATTAAAGTCGCGTGCTAGAAAAGGAGATCCGACATGTACCGTGACGTCACAGTCTCACGTCCACGCCATATATTTCTCAATTTCTAATTACTGTATTACGGTTAATTTTTTACCTAAAATCAATTTTGTTCTAACTATGAGTACTATAGTGTCATATAATTTATTATATATATACGAGTAGTAAAAACAATACATTATTTTCGTGCATATTCCCTATTATGATCGACCACCTTCTTCGCAGAACCAGCAAAACCTCCGAGCGACAGTGGAAGCGTACGACACAGTCCAGCTGTGGGATGGGCGCACCGTGGACAGCCGCGCCGTGGCGCCCGGCGACGTCATCATCATCCCGAAGCACGGCTGCACCATGCACCTGGACGCCGCACTGCTCACCGGGTCGGCGGTGCTTAACGAGAGCATGCTCACTGGTAAGAGATGTACATGTATATATTTAGTGAGACACACTAAGATAACAAAAACCATCAATACGACTGACGCTCTAAATTAATCACTGGCCCAATGGCACTGACTGGCCACGTCGTGAGACCTCTACAGACCAAAGGTAGACCGCGCGAGTGACATCGCGAAACGGCCCGCCGGGCAGAAGAAGCCGGGGGAGACCACAATAATACAGATTGTAAAAAAAGCTTAATGAAATCTTAAACTACGAAATCGGTATATCAAACCAAGTTAAATACAAAAAGCGGGTGTAATTATGAGTAATAAAAGGGCTAGTAGAATCCAAACAATATTTAGTTTGATAGAAAATGATTTAATTAATTACTAGCGCGGTGATATGCCTTGTATGCAAAAGGTCCCAGGCTCGTTTCCCGGTTGGGGTGGGCTCATAAAACTAACTTTAATACATTAGCTCGAGTCGTGATATGCTAGGAAATGCCCTTAGCAAAAAATTTTATAAAGATGTTAATACCTTACTTCGAGACCATGACAATTGGTGGGTGAGTCGTTTTTTTATGCACAGTGAATTCACGATATTAAACTGACATCAGTATTGTCATGTGTTAATAGTTTTAGATGTCGATATTGGTCCCTTAGTAATATAATAATAGTTGTTGTGTTTAAAGAGAAATTCACCCTGTATTTATCCGCTTGAGGGTAAAAAGCGACTACAGTCACTTTTTTATCGCGATGCCATAGAGTTTACAATTACACAAAAAACTATTTCGGTCGCCCTCGCGGAGTTGTGTCGAAAACTAGCGCTGTTCCTTAATAACTTACAAAACATTTTTATTCTGTCACTTTTATTTACAAGTGGTAACTTATATTTACAATTCAATATCATTAACAAAAAAAAACGATTCCAACAAAATAATTTACGGATTTACAGCTCAACTCTTACACTTAATTATAAACATTGGTCGCCAGATGTACGTTCTGAGAAACGAACCCAATGACTGTAATTTGTTGACATAAGTTGCCACGCGGCGATTAGGATTGCGTGACGTAATCGGTGCGCCCTTGAGTGATCCCAAGTATTTTTTCGTTTGCGCTTAAGGTTCCCCTGAGCGGTTGATTTACTTGAAATAGGCATAAAAGCTAATCCCCAAACTGCCGGGCAGGTGAGTCAGTGCCGGTGACGAAGACGGCCCTCCTTCGCACCGACCACCCGTTCGACATGAAGGAGCACGCGGCCAGCATACTGTTCTGCGGGACCAAGGTCATCCAGACCAGGTACTACAACAACGAACCTGTCAGGTGAGTCACGCAGGAGTTGCTACATTTTTACGGTTCCGTGCCTAAAGGGTATTATTCTGGCTCCGCTGTCAGTCCACTAGGAGGGAGGCCTACACGCGTTTGCGTCTTTCAAATAACATAAACTAATTTCGTCAAGTGCAGAGTGTCGCATTTCGACTATCCGCGCGCGAAATCGCTCTGTACGTGGCGTCCTTAACGGTGGTCGCTGTCTTTAATCCGCACTCTTCGCCGCGCTTTAAGGGATAAAAATAATAATATATAGTTAGATAGATAGATACATACAGGGTGTTACACTAACTTGAAACAGATTCTCCACTGTTTGTTTTACCAAATTAGATTAAAGATAAGAAGATAGAACTATTTATTGCCTATAACACAGGCTGCGGCTTACGTCATAGATTTTTATTGTAGTCTCAAATAATTGATACATGTTTTTGCCTGTTTGGAGATGTAATGTACTTTCTTTTCTGAATAAAGATTTTTTTCTGTCCCACTGCTGGGCAAAGGCCTCCCCCAAACCTCTTAGATTAGGGCTGGCCAATCTTTGAGAAAATTGTCTAAGTCATCACGAATTATTTCGAGGTCTACCTCGCGGTCGATGTCCGTCAGTAGGCCGTCAGTGCGTGACGACTAGTCCAATTTTTAGAACTCATCCTATGTACATGGCCCGCCCATTCCCACTTCAACTCGGCAGCTTTTTCTTCCACGTCTGTGATCCCAGTTCTTGAGCGGATGATAGAGTTGCGGATCCGATCTGTCTTTTTCCTAAACCAAAAGTCAGAATTCCAGACTTGAGGAATGCCAAAGAGTTATGGAGAGGAATATCTATTTATTAATGATTTATTTGGGCAGGGCTCTGGTCCTTCGCACAGGCTACAACACCAGTAAGGGGCAGCTGGTGCGCAGCATCCTGTACCCGGTGCCCGCCGACTTCAAGTTCGACCGCGACTCCTACAAGTTCATCTTCATCCTGGCCGTCATCGCGCTCATTGGGCTCGCCTACACCGTCGCACTCAAGGTTAGTTTCAATAGATATTACGCGATCATCATCATCATCATCATCATTTCAGCCATAGGACGTCCACTGCTGAACATAGGCTTTCTCCAATGACTTTCATCAGGGGGATCATTACTTGCCTCCCTTGGCAGGCGGGTTGGCGAGCGCAGTTTTTATAACCATTCGCACGTAGACACTGCTGCCCGTCTCGTGCTACAGGAGTTTGTCGCCTGTTGCAACACGCCTACTGTTGGCGATGGGAGAGTGTATACTGACGCAGATAAAGATTGGGATTTAAAATCTGGTATTCTGGGGTCTGATTTTGCGTTCAATAAAATGCTGTGGATATTAGATAATTGTTTTTTTTTCATATTGTAGGTAAATTTAACCAGGCGATATGAATTTTGAAATAGTGAAATAATAAAAGAAGATGAGGTGATTGTAGCTCAGTGGCGACAGCGATTTTGTAGTGATTACCAAAGTTAAGCCACCTACGCCGCGAGTGTGAGTGGATGGGTGACCGTTACAACCATATTTAGCACAAGCATCTCCGTGCTTTGGAAGGCACGTTAAAATTGGTCCCGGCTAATATCGCTTTCGTGAAGCCTAGTCAGAGGCCTTACTGCGGCTTAATAATATCTGACAGTAAGGTTAAGTCACTTGCCTAACAACACCCTACCAACCCGCACTGGGCCCGCGTGGTGGAGTATGGCCCAAGCCACCTCTCAGTTGAGGTGATGCCTGTTCCCTGCTGTGGGATGTATGTAGGCATACTTTACTGTTATTTCAAGGCCTACAGATCTCTAACACCGGGCGACATCACGATCAAAGCCCTCGACATTATCACCATCGTCATCCCCCCCGCCCTACCCGCCGCCATGACGGTGGGCCGGCTGTACGCTGTCACTCGGCTGAAGCGGGCCAGGGTGTCCTGCCTCAACACTAGAGCTGTCAACGTCAGTGGCTCGCTGGATTGTATTTGTTTTGATAAGGTGAGTTACTCTTTACATCGCACTTTCTTAGAAAATGGATGCCATTTTTAAAACTTTTATATTAGCTTCACTTGTAATTAACTACGTAATCAAATCTTGGAAATAGTTTTTAACCTACTTCTAACAGAAGTATCGATTAGAAACTTTGCAAGTATGTGATATTCAAATGACATAACGCGATTATCTATAGGTACATATTTTACATTTTATTTGTCTGACGTTTCGACCGGGTTACACCGACCGTGGTCACAGGCTGGCTGGAACAGCGACGTATTCACTCCGTATCAGAGGTAGATTCTTCACTCACAGTCATAATATTATTTCCCGCCAAGTATCGTCACACACTTCACTGTTTCTATTATGCAAACTAACCGCCTCGTCCGTGTTCCGGTGATTACTCGATCGCAAACCAAAACGAGATTGAAAACGAGAAACGTCAGGCAAATAAACGGTGTAATATGTACCTATTGATGATCGCGTTATATAAATTCGTCTCCAGACCGGCACCCTAACGGAGGACGGGCTAGACATGTGGGGCGCGGTGCCGGTGAGCACGGCCACTAGTCCCCCGCGGCTCGGCCGGCCGCAGCGCGACCCGCGCTCGCTCAACGACCTGCACCCGCTGAAGATCGGCATGGCGGCCTGCCACAGCCTCACGCTGCTGGGGGGAGAGCTGGCTGGGGACCCGCTCGATTTGAAGGTAACATATAATACAATCCCCGGCACGGATCTTGAGCGCTGGAGGAAGGAGTGGGGATCGCTTTGTGCATTCTACTAGACGATCATCGTATCAGACGCGTGTGCGTGGAGCAAGCAACCAATCCCGGCCGTCGTTATGGGCGCGTCACGCGACTGGCCAATCACGTAATCGTGATGGTCTTCTGCGCTTCGTTCGCCCAGCGCTCAAGATCCGTGCCGCTAGTTGTATGTAACTTTGACGACCTCCGTGGCCGAGGCGAGCATACCGAACTTGGTCTTGCTATCTCTGAGGTCCCGGGTTCGAGTGCCGTAAAAAAAAAAACTATATCGTCTCGGGCCTGGGTGTTGTTTCTGATTTCTGTAACAAATGCTTAAGCTACTTATTATAGGATCAGAGATAAATGTATGTGATGCTGTTCAATGTTTATTATTATTTGTTAAACTGAAATCACTAGAGCCCGTAGTCACTGCTACGGTTTAAACGAGTGCTACGAAGTGGTAACGGGAGCGCGTAGTCATTGCTACGGTATAAACTGGTGCTACGAAGCAATAACTGTAGCGATTAATCATTGCTATACGGTACAAACTTGTAGCTGTCGGGTGTGTACACTATACACGCAGTAATAACTGTAGCGTGTAGCCATTGCTAGGGTATAAACAAGTGCTACGTATTAGGTCAATTAGTCATTTGCTATAGGGTAAATGTAAAACTGTATGTCTAATTTTGCCAAAACTAGGTAGACAGAACAGAAAAAAATTACACCTCTACCGTCATTCAGATTCTCCAGCATCAATATTGAATCAGTATTTTTTTATTTAAACAACCAGCTTTCATCTACTATGTTTTCTGCTGCATGCATTACAGTATCATAATTATGGTGAAAAAATAATTTTGACAATTATGCCGTCACAAATGACTCGTAACTCATGTCTGAACTCTTGACAGATTGTGATTAAATGCAATTATTATAAGAAAGAGTACTTGAATAATGCCGGCTAGTTAGTTCTTGGGCTAAAGTATATTTAATTTGAATTAAAACTAAAAATGATTAAACGATATATATTTTGCGATTTCACCGCTGCAATTTAACGATTTATTTAAGTGTTATACATCGATTTGCCGCTTAAAACTTGGTATGTCATTCAGTCAAACCTGTTCATGATAACTAGATGTTCGAATCGACTGGATGGACCCTTGAAGAACCCGACGTGCCTGAATCCACCAACTACGAAGTGCTGACGCCCACCGTCGTGAAACCAAAGAAAACTGCTAACATCAACGTTGATGACGTAAATGTAAGTTTTTTTAGGTTATGATCTTTAGGTGGACGCCTTTGCTGCAATATCTGTAAAAACACTTCTGGTTCAAAGTCGTAAACAACAATTTGTGTACACTTAACGACCATAAGCTTGTTGAGAAAATCTTAATAATAAGCTGTCCTTCATATTGACCTGCTTACACATAATTATCGAATGTGTCAAAACAATGTATAAGTCTTTGTTTACCCTAACGTACATTTCAAATACATTAGCTATTTTTTGATAATAAATAAATTATTAAATGGTTTCATAGTCTTGTACTGTGTCTGTAATTGCATTAATTAAAGGAATGAAGGGGAATTAAGGTCTTATTTAAGTTGAATTACTGTTGTATTGCTGAAATACAAATACAACAACTCTACTTTTGTCTACTACAATTTTCTAATAATAACAGCTGATCGATCGGTTAATTAGTGTGAGTTTTAAAAAGAAAGTTAGATAATATAGCCGAGGGACGTGCATACGGGACTCGGTGTCGCTATCTCTGAGGTCCCGGGTATGATTCCCAGTCGGTTAATGTAGAAAAATAACTTTTCTATATTCTGTCGGGTCTGGGTGTCGTGGTACCGTCGTTGTTTCTGATTTCTGTAACACAAGCGCTCAAGCTACTTATCATAGGATCAGAGCAATGTGTGTGATGTTGACCGGTTGGAAGCGGCCTGCATCCAGCGTCTTCCTGCGACCCTTACCAGGTCGTCTGACCACCTTGTGAGTGGACGTCCTACGCTGCGCTTGCCGGTACGCGGCCTCCATTCTAGAACCTTTCTGCCCCATCGGCCGTCAGTTCTACGTGCTTTGTGCCCCGCCCACTGCCACTTCAGCTCGCTAATCCGTCGAGCTATGTCAGCGACTTCTGTTCGTTTACGGATCTCCTAATTTCTGATTCGATCTCGCAAGGAAAACCGAGAATAGCCCTTTCCATAGCACGCTGTGCGACCTTGAGCTTTCTTGTGAGGCCCATAGTCCATCTGGAAGTCAACGGGGGAGGCCTATGTTCAGCAGTGGACGTCCTATGGCTGAAATGATGATGACGATGTGATGTTGTCTGTGATGAGGGAAGAGAGTCCAATATGAACAAGGTATCCCCGTTGTAGATGCCCCTAGAGGTAGGCATAGTGCAGCAGCACCAGTTCGTGTCGTCGCTGCAGCGCGCCTCGGTGGTGGCGCGGCTGCTCGGCGAGGACGTGCTGCGCGTGTTCTGCAAGGGCGCGCCCGAGATGCTGCGCACCCTGTGCCTGCCCGATACGGGTACGTATATTGAAAGTTCCCAAGTTCCGCGTAACGTCACACCTTGCGACACTTTGTAGCAAGGCGTGCTCCCATTCTCAAACTTTGATGCGCTCTGTCTTCGTCGTTTTTTGTTTGACTGACAAAAGACAAAATATTGGTCTAATATTTTTTGATAATCTAACTGACAGACTAAATAACATAATAACATTTTTTTGACTCAGGAAACTAGCCCATTGTGATAAAAAAAAAACCCTATCTACTAACAGAAGACGTAACATCATTGACCTAATTTGGTAGATAGGTTTTTATCGCGTTTTTACAGTCGAAAAACATTTATAAGGAAATTTTGGGGAAAAGAAATACTTGAGCCATAGTGCATCTGTTCTCCTTATCATTTTAGATGTAAAAAAATATTTGACTACATTTTAGATACAATAAAAAAAAATAGTAGTAAGTCATAAGTAAAGAAAGAAGCATAGACAAAATGGCATACGATAGGGTTGTTTACACTATTCTTAAATAATTCTGAGACATTTATTAAAACTGTCACCTTATTTTAGGCCTAATATAGTTTAGGCCTAATATAGCACATGTGCTATATAATTGTTCCAAAATCAATAAAAAGTAAGTTCGTTGAGCTAGGTAAACAGCAGGGGCGTGCATCCCATATAGGCTATTATGCAGAGCCTACCTTCATAAAAACCGACAGAACAGCTGACCATAATTATTAATTACGTATTCAACAAGAAACAATAAATATATTGTAACTAGTTTGTCGTCTACCTGTACTTATTCCTTACTAAAGCGCGCAACTTAGATCATTACTGTGCAATTTAACCAATGTTAGGCTGCCGCGAGATCGCCTACTGTTTCACGCAAACTTACTCAATTTTCACTCACAGCCTACCCCCATCTGAAACCAATGCACGCCCCTGGTAAACAGTGATGTCATAGTTTGCTATCGCCATACAAATTATATGGAAGTGTAGCGTTAAGACAGTTTTTAAAAAGTATGTCAATTGATAAGTGGTGTAAAATAGCGTATTGCGTTGTGATAGGTGCCTGCGTGCGTGAGCACTGGCTGCGCGTCGCGTACACGCCGCGAAGGCTATCACTGGTTTGCGCCGGCTCGGCCAGTGCGCATCCTGAGGACTGATTAACTCCTTTGGTTGCCTGGCATTTATGAATTTACCAAATTTTTGTATACATACATTCATACATTTTGTAACATTTCTTAATGTAACGATCGTGCATTTAACGTTTAACCCCAAGTAAACGTCATGCTTAATAAATAGCAAGGACTGTAGTTTTTAAAATCATACTATGATTGTACCTTTAATTTTAGTTCCGGACAATCTGAACGAGGTACTCAACTCGTACGCCGAGAAGGGCTACCGCGTGATCGCACTCTCCACTCGCCTGATGGAGGCCACTTTCAAGCAGCTACAGAAAATGCACAGAGACGAGGTAAGTACTCTCAACAGTTTTACTCAGATTTCTGTAACATAAGTGTTTTGGCGACTACTTACCATAGGATCAGAGCAGTGTGTGTGATGTTGTCAAATATTTATTTATTTATAATTACCCTCAACAGCGAATCAATCTGCCACAAAGTTTGACACTTGTCTGAATTATTAAGTTTTTATATCATATTGCAAATTCATCATCATTATCATCATTCATACCATATTATTGTTTTTTTGTGATTTACAAACAGATAAAAATGTATCTACAAAATGACATAAAAAACATTGCTGTATGATAACGACGTTACTATTGTTTGAAAATTACCCTTGAGCATCTAAGTTTTAGCTGCCTGCTAGGTTAAGAATACGTTGAAGTGTGCGAGCAGACAAGAATAATGTTGGGTATAGTTTTAGGGTTAACCCTAAAAGCGGGAAAGTTTTGTCTATGGTGGTGGGTCTATGGTTTTAATTGCTCCATACCAACCAATACGGTGTCCCGTCAATACTATCATTTCATTTGAGTCAACATAAAAAACAGTGTGGGACAAATACATTCTGGTTAGTCGTGATGCCTTGACAACATACATAGCTTCTACCCGCGACTTCGTCTGCGAAGGCTTCAGAATTAAACCAATGAGGATTATCAGAAAATTAATACATGGAAACACAACGGGATAATCTTCTGTTAATAAATTAATAAAGCTATGTGTGCCACATTTCTTGTGTGTTTCTCTTGCTGTCCTAAATCAATAAATAAAGTTTAATTTGAAGTCTAAAAAGACATACATGTGGACGGGTATTTTAAAATGTACTTGTTAAATTATAGTATTTATTTTTGATCTTAGGTAGAGCGCGAGCTAGAATTCCTCGGGCTGATCATCATGGAGAACCGCCTGAAGCCGGCCACCACCGGCATCATCAGGGAGCTGAAAGAAGCCAATATTCAAGTAGTCATGATTACCGGTATGTTGACAAGTGACAATATTTTTGATAAAAAGCAAACTTGACGATTTTTTATTCAAATAAATTAATAAAAAATCTAAGATAAAAATATTGACATATGATAAAAATAAATAATATTATATTTTACTAAAAGTAAGTAGAAAACACAAATGAAAACCTACAGGAATTATATGAATCTTATAAAAGAGCGCTTTACTCAGCTGTTAAATGGCAATAGAGTCCTGACACGGCTTTAAGACCACACCCAACATCTATTTCAGTTTGGCTACATACAAATTGTATTGCTGAAAGTGGCATTTGATCTAAATTAGTTTGTTCATTACCATACCAGGCCCTCTAGCATGACCACCAAAACACGATATGATTATAGCGATTTATCTATTTTTTTAAAAATATGATAGATAAAGCCGCCATCTTAATTTTTTATCGAAACATGTGACGACACTGGCACCGCGTTTTAACATGGCGGCTATATCTTATCAAATTAAAAAAAACAGTTAGTGTCGATAAATCGCTGTATTACGTCGTGTTTTGGTAGTCATGCTAGGGGGCTGGGCTGTATAAAAATATATTAGGAATGTTGACAGGTATGATGTAAGCCTATAATATACTTGGGACAAATTGATTGAAAAATTATTTGGAAAAAAAATTAACAAAGCGCTGTCATTAATCTTTCTTACAATACATATTATTAGGATTTTAATTGTTTTAGTGCTTTTACAGAATGTTTATTAAATATTTTTAAATAAAATAAATAAAAACCATTTCTCTATGGATGAGTTCTCTCCATTTCTCTATCTCATGAGTGAGAGACAAAATAACAGTTGCTTTGTTTACATAAATTCTACATCAATCTCGAATTAAGTCGCTTCTTTTCATTCGTGATTCTTTTGATTTGTGCGCGTTATATTACTTCAATTTAGTCTCGTTTGAAAACCAATCAAATCAAATCAATAAATTATTTCTGCAAATGGGTCTAAATTAAGCTCTTTTACACGTCCCAATTTTTCACCCGTTTGCACGGACTATCAGATTAAAAGTCTGAATAAAGGTGCTTCAATTGTGTGTATGCGATGTTCACCTTAAATAATGGGGAATATGCATAACTTAAAAAAAAACGAAAAATATTGATAAATACCCGACTTATATCCCATTAAAGTCGAGCGCTAGACAAGGAGATCCGATATGTACCGTGACGTCCCATTACACGTCCGCCATACATTTTTCATGGTAAAACTTGTTTTAGAAAGAGACAGGTAACCTCGATTTCTAATTACTGTATTACATATATTTTTTATACCTAAAATCAATTTTGTTTTCACTATTAGCGATATAATTTCAAACAATTTCTTAGATACTTAAGACTATGTAAGTATTATTGTAGCAATGGCTGGTGAAACAAATAAAAAAATAAATAAAAATCATTTTTCTGTATGTAAAGGCGACAACATACACACGGCAGTGAGCGTGGCGCGCGAGTGCGGCATCCTGGCGAGCGGCGAGCGAGTGGTGCACCTGCACCACGACTCCAGCGGGAAAACACCGGTCATATATTGCGAGAGCACGCTTCGTGGGGTGAGAACTTCGTTTTGATAGCTAAGATGTCATTCTCAGAGCACCTTAACTCAATAAGTATAAACACTCACGATCATGCGACTTACAAACTATTTCTGAAACTCACGATCGTGAGGGTCTGATTACTGGAGACAAACAAGAGTAATATTTTTTTGAAAGTTTTCTTATAGTTTTTGGACACTAAAGAAAGAATATAATAAGGTTTTAACAATTTATTAAAGATTTTGTACTCTCGGTTGTAAAGGGTTAACAACAACTGACCTGGGGGGACGTATTTTTGAATCATGCTAATTTCAACCCAAATACGAAATAGAAAGATTCGCACCCGAATACCTAAAATCACTATTTATGAAAATTTATTCTGTGAATTCTGCTACGAGTGGTCTTACCCACTCGTTTTTTAAGTAGTAAGTAGTCGAAAGTACGGAAGAATGACAATGACAAGTAAACATATGGTGGACAGAGATTTGATATAGTAACTTTATTTGCGTTTCGTTTTATGCGATTCATTGCTGGTTTTTAAAATCAATTAGTTTTTGCATTCCGGCTTATAATATTTTCTGCATGAAACGATAATAGTTACAAGATTACAAATTAATAGCAACAAGCAGAACAGAACTTTTTTAAATGTTTTTTGGTATCACATTTTTATAAATATTTGTTTTATTTTTTTTGTATTTACGGAAGTAAATTTAAGTATCAAAATAGAGACATTAATAACTCTACTTTAAAATGAGAAAATTTATTGTAAGTCCCTATCGCGACATTTTGCGAAAGAGGCATTCTACGATAGACACATCGTGCGAAAGAGACATTTTACGACCGGTAGACATTTTGCAATGTGGACGTTCTACGAATGAGCCGCTATCACAGTGAGTGTCGGTGGCAGGCGGCGGTGGGGCGGCGCACGGCGCTGGGCCGCGCGTGGCGCAGCGTGGACAGCGGCCGCGGCTCGTGGCGCGGCTCGGCCTCCGCCTCGGGCTCCGCCTCGGGCTCGCTCGACGTCGAGGCCTCGCCCGGGGAGCCCCACTACAAGATCGTTATGTCGGGCGACACTTGGCGGGTGAGTTTGCTACTTTATGACAATCTAGGTCCGTTGATCGTAGAGTTTATGATCACCATCATCATTTCAGCTATAGGACGTCCACTGCTGATTGTAGGCCTCCCCTATTGACTTGAGATTAGCCGGTTGGAAGCGGCCTGCAGAGTATATCGATAAATAACAATAAACGACAAACTGTTAGTATTGTATCATAATGTGTTACTAATCTTCTAACCGTTTTGGAGGGATACTTCTGTTAATTTTTAAGATGTTTGTAAATAAACAAAATTGAAATTAAACGTTCTTCATCACGTGAATCAAAATCATCTCAAACTCAAACTCAAGCGTTTATTTGCCAAGAACACAGTAAATAAAGATATAATTTAAAAGCAGGTAGCGCATGTGTTCAGTCTGCTCGCAGACGTGCAAAAATTCAATTACAAAGTTACACATAATATTGATGTCAATTAAATTACATTTGTATAATTAATGTTTGGTAGTTTGAATAAAATTAAATATAAGTATGTTGCCAATTAGAATATTCATCAAAACTATAAAAGCATTTGTCCAAAAGCCAGTTAGTCAATCTCCTCTTAATATTGGTCCTTGAAGTGTTTTTAGCTCTTCCGGTAGCAAGTTATACAAAACAATACTCTTATTATATGCATTTCTTTTATATATGTCCTTGCGACAGGGAGGTTGATGCATTAGGTTTATGTATTGTTGCCTTAATTGCCTACCAGCGATTTCTCTGCGTGTTTTGTAATAGCTGGGAAATGACCTTACAAAGAGACAAGCTTCCCTGATGTAAATGCAAGGAAGTGGAAGCAAATTAAGCTGTTTAAAGAGGGGTCTGCAGCTATCTAGATACCAGACGTTACACAGAGCGCGAATGCATCTCTTCTGTATTTTGAAAGCTCTGTCTATATCTACTGAATTGCCCCACAGAACTATTCCATAACTCAGTACCGACGATACGTATCCGTGGCTTACCACGGCTTACCGTGAGTGCAGCCTCAATCGATACCGTTTGTCGCAATCGTTTTATAGCAAAAGCAAATCGCTCTAGCTTTTTACATATAACGTCAATGTGTTTTTTCCAGTTAAGATGTTTGTCAATATATAGTCCTAAGAATTTAAAATTATCTACTTCGTCAATTTTTTCGCCATTATATTCAATTTGTAAAGATTGTTTTTGAGTATTATATTACCGAAATTGCATGACTACAGTTTTACTGATATTTATACTCAGGTCATTAGCACTCAACCAGCCTACAATATTTTCTAGAGCCCTATTTGCAATTGAGTCTATTGGATTATTTCCATCCCCCTTTATTACGACTGTCGTGTCGTCTGCAAAAAGTACACACTTATGTGTGGTAGCATTTGGGAGGTCATTTATATATGATAAAAACAGCATCAGCCTTTTAAGTCTAGTGCTGGACGGACATAGGCTTCCGCCATAGTAAGCGATTTTAGCAGGGCAGTTTATATCCAACAGCTTCCCGCAACCTTGACTAGTTCATCGACTCACCGGGTAAGAGACCTCCCTGCGTCTTTCAGTTCGTGGTCGCCACTCGAAAACCTTTCTTCCCCAACAGTTGTCAAATCTACGAGCAATATGTCCTGCCCATCGCCACTTTAGCTTTGGAATTCGAAAAGCTATGTCGGTGACTTTGATACTTTTATGGATATGTGTGCAAATGTTTGTGTTATGTTATCACTACATAAGTAGGTTCTGTTAAATTTTAAAACGTGTGTCAGACTTGCGCCAAACACATAAAATATTATACTAGTCTGTCTGTATAATCAAACTTTATTACATTTACAAATTGCACAAAATCGACTAGCTCCTTTAATATCATATTTTTTATTAAATACGCATACCAAGATTGTTTTCAGTCTAAGACTTCACCTAAATAAATAAAAATGGAAAATGATTGAAATTAATCTGCTTTTCTTTATTTTTAAAGTATTAGTTCATTGATGTACTGACTGACCCCTTAGTTGAGATTTTAAATCGTTTTTAAACATGTTTAAAATGGGTTTTATTTATTTTATTTTTATTTCATCAAATCGGACAATGCAGGTCTATTTTATTAGTAAAATCTTATAAGCTTTATTCATCATTATCATCATCATCATTTGAGCCATTGACTGCTGAACCTAGGCCTCCCCATTGACTTCCAAAATGGCCGGTTGGAAGCGGCCTGCATCCAGCGTCTTCCTTCTTCTTCGTCTACATTAGTAACAACAAAAGCACAAAATATTAAAACAGAGAGAACTACAGATGGCAGCGGCGGGTCTGTCAATGTTCCTCTTGACCCTGGCAAGATGGCGAGTTATAGGAGAGTCTCATCTCCCCGTTATGGTCTTCAGAATGGAGTTGGAGCTGACCCGTATCCTGCAGAGCAACGACGCTGCTTTTTTACGCATGATAGCATAGAAATCGTCAGTGCGTGCCTCAGCGAACATCCTGAGGCACTGCAAAATCGGGGCAGCCTCAACAACATTCTGAAGCCATTGTTATATTGGACAGTGGAGCGTCGACGTTTCTGCATGCATGCATCATCTGCGTTAAACTAGCCCACAGGCTGCAGGTATAAAACAATTGACAGTAAGTTTTGAAAAGAGTGATCTTCACTGATCGACTACACCGCGCAAACCAGCGCACCAGCATGTTACATCTGACCGCCAACGTTCTACGTTCCCTTTAAACCACAGGTTTTGGTTTTGAACGGTTTATTACATAAAATATACAACAATACAGACGTGACACTGTGCTCTGTGTCGTGCAGGTCCTGCGCGCGCACTACCCGCACATGGTGGCGCGCGTGGCGGAGCGCGGCGCGGTGTTCGCGCGGATGACCTCCGACCAGAAGCAGCAGCTCGTGCTGGAGTACCAGGCCTTGGGCTACTACGTCGGTGAGTGATAGTTATAAAGGAGACGATCGTCTGGTGTAGCGGTTCGCGTTTCGGACTACAAAGCCTGGCAAAGCAAGGGGTCATCACAGAAACATCCACTTTGGATGTTTGTGTGATGAGCACGAGCATTTGTACCTAAGTCATGGGTGTTTATAAACGTATTTAATTATGTTATGTTTATCCGTTATTTAGTCGCCGTAGTACATGCTTCGCTTAGTTTAGGGCAAAATGATTGGTGTAAATGTGTAAATAATTTATTATTATTTCATACGACTAAAATGGAAACAATCACTTTATTAATGCAATTTTTGCTAATCTAATATCTTTTACTATGGAAGCAACACCGAGATCGTAAAAATATATTTGATGCTCCATCCATACAAAATGGACGATGTAAATGGTAAATTTTTATGTTGCTTCTGATTAATATCAAGCTAGAAGCTAAACATAAAAAATCCTATATTATGCCCAGCAGTGTAATGGAAATCCCTAAATAAATTAAAAAAAAAAAAAAAAACCGACTTCAAAACACTAAAATGCTAAAAATAATCCTAACACTTAAGTACCTAATCAGTTAATTTTGGAGTCGGTGCAAACAAAAACATTGAATCTCTCATCGGCTGGCACAGAACACAGCCTCGCCTACATCGGCATGCGCTGCATACGAATCCGTTCAGTGCGGTGCATCGCGACCGGCAATATCCGAATGGTACCTTATGCGAGCTCTATCGGCACTCGTCACTCGTCACTCGGCACTCGTCACTCGTCACTCGGCAGGCATGTGCGGCGACGGCGCGAACGACTGCGGCGCGCTGCGGGCGGCGCACACCGGCATCTCGCTGTCCGAGCTCGAGAGCAGCGTCGCCGCGCCCTTCACCTCCGCGCACCCCGACATCGTCTGCGTCTCGCGCGTGCTCAGGTACGCTGCTCAGGTGCGAGCGAGAGAGCGACGTCGCTCCGAGCTCAGCTTCGCCTTTCACCTCTTATAATCTTAGAAGGCTTGCCGTACTCGGGTACGATTACATCGTCCACAAAGTCTTGCCACTGCTATGTGTGTAATTATGTCTGCTTTGATTTGTGGTTAGATACACCATGGCCGTGAACGTGCAAGGGACATGACTGAAAATAGTGTTACATAAATATGCGCCAATCTTTTAACGTTCCTTACGTTCTCCAATTCATATATGACAATTTAAAGAAAAATACAAGTTCAACATTTCTTAAACTAACTTGACTAAACTTTGATATGTTTTTCTTTCATTTTTCAAGGGAGGGGCGCGCCGCACTCACCACATCCTTCGGCGTATTCAAATTCATGATCGCGTATTCCCTCACGGAGTTCCTGTCCGTGGCATTTCTCTACTACTTCGACGCGAATCTCACCGACTTCCAATTTCTATACATAGATGTCGTACTGATCGTCAACTTTGCGTTTTTCTTCGGAATGACAGAGGCGTACACCGGCAAACTTTGCAAAATACCGCCCTTAACATCACTATTAGGGTTGGTACCGTTGTTTTCTCTTATAGGACAGATGGTGCTAATTTTTATAATACAATATTTAAGTTACTACGCTTTAACGACATTCCCCTGGTACGTAAGGCACACATATCAGGGGGACGAAGCGAACCAGTGTTGGGAAAACTACGCAATCTTCGCAATATCGATGTTCCAATACATTATCCAAGCGATCGTCTTCAGTCACGGATCTCCGTACAGGAAATCAGTAATAACAAATAAACAACTTATGATTAGTATAACGATAATGACTGCTATAAGCATTTATATAGCCGTTGCCCCAGCTGCGTGGCTGGCTAGGTTTTTAGAGTTAGAAATGCCTAAGGATGCCCTCTTATCTTATATCATCATTATATTGGCAGTATTCCATTTGGCTATTGCTTTATTCTTCGAACGGGTGATAATAGAATACCTTATGGAGGGTAAACAAATGATACCGAAGTTTTTAAAAGAGAAAAGAGTGCGGAAAACACCTCATCTTATGATTAAAAGACAACTGACAGATATGGATTACTTAGACTATGACAGTTCAGTCAGTTTTGACAAAGAAAATATAGGAGTATCAGATTCTAGCTCGGGGAAGGATAGCTGATTTATTTATACTAGATGAGACATGTGTGATGAACAAAACTTATTTTTAATTAGGTTATTACACGTTTTTTACCATTTTACTACATTATCTGTCATTATCTATCATTATCTTATTACTACAGTTTTTTTATACTAATCAGTATTTTAATGGGACCTTATGACAAGTTAATGAGTTATTATATTTTCTACATTACACAGCTTTATTTTCTATTTCTATACAAATACTTTTTTGTTCATGTATTTTAATACAGTATTTCTATACATTTACTATTTTTAATGTCTATTTGTGTTTTTTAACCGACAAAGGCCTCACATTTTCAAACAAAAGGCCCAGGGGGCATCGTGATCCACTCTGCACATAGAGCACAAACCCTATAGAGCAGAAATACGGGCCAATATTACCGAACCTATTAGTGATTTTTCACTTAGACAGTATGAAATGACCTACTCCCGCCCATATGAAGACCGTCTGGTGTAGTAATTCGCGCTCCGGACTACAAAGCCAGTAGTCGCGGGTTCAAATCCCGCAAGAGGCAAATGTTTGTGTGATGAGCACGAGCATTTGTACCTTCGTCATGGATGTTTATAAATGTGTTTAAGTATGTTAATCCGTTATCTAGTCGCCACAGTACAAGTTTTACTTAGTTTGGGGCTAGATAATTGGTGTGATTGTGGGAACAATTTATTTATTATTATACAATCACCCTCAACAGTACAACCACAGAATAAACAATGGGGAATTTTTTTTCACACAAAATAAATGTAATTTTTACTCTATACTATTAATGACTGCACTATTAATTTGCAATAGCGTAATTGTAACGCTTTGACTCTGCACTATTAATTTGCAACAGCGTAATTGTAACGCTTTGTTCGAACGCCCCGCTACACGCTCCGCGGTTTCGATACTGCGGACTAAGGTAACGATAAGTTGTCGTCTGTCAAAATGAAACTGATAATTATCCTATTACTTTGTTACCTATCTTTTGAAGGTATTATGCTGAATTAATTACCACTCGAATCACTATAAAATTTCCATATTATGTAATAAGTATTTTAATCATATTTTAGATAATATTATACCTAATTTTCTTATGTCATTCCTAAATACTTAAGATATTTTTCTTTAAATATTATTAAACGTATACTTTTACAAAGATCTATTTATCTATTATGCTATCAGTATAAAATAATAGTTCAAATACAGGAGCCGTTTAATTCTTATGAATGTTTATGTTATTGCTAAATAATTTTAAATTATTAGCACAATTGTAATTTTCTATTACATTTAAGTATTTTTTATTATTTACCATGTGTGGTTACCTCATTGAACCGTATTATATGTTTAGCGTCTGTTATAGGATAGTATAAATTATAGAATAAATATATTTTAACCATTTCGACATTTTAATGCAAATAATCTGTAATAAAATCAGCAATTATTGTTTTAAAATATAACTATTAATAATTCAAAACAAGATGATGATAAAACGTATCTAAGTTAAATTGATATCGTCTTATAGTTAGGTAGTAATAAATAGCAAAAGTAGTAGTTTCTTACTAATAAATGTACTAAGCACATTGTGATAACTACTAAACGTACACTGTAAGTGCCTTATTAATTGTAAGTTTTGATTAATGTAATTAATTTGGTGCTGTGAACCAAAACTGTAAGCCATTACACGAATAACAAATTTAGTGCCTTAAATGTTTAGATTTTTATTGATGTTTAGAATTAATATCGTGTGTGTCACCTTAAAAATAATTTCTAGATAAGGAATTAATGTATGTTTAATTTATACTTAACACTATTATTTACTGCGGTTTTTTCACTGACAAGTATTTTTTATTATCAACCCCTTATACTATAGATAGATTTTCTAAAAGCAAATTAATATTATGCCAGCGCTGGCTGCTGGCCGGCCAGTCCAGTAAGACAGCCGCCAATATTAAAAGCCCTACGATCTCTCTACTTTATTCCTGAAGAGCCATTGTAAACATAAATTAATACACAGTTAAGCCATCTGAAAAATATTTTCCTGACAATTCTTATGGACTCTAAATCTTTGGACGAATAATAAAAATTTTAGACCTCTTTGAAGACTAATTATAAAATCATTATTTTCGTTTTGAAAGCCCGCGAAAACGCTGTTAGCCATGATGTCACTCGCCTGTAAATATGAATTGAGTTACAAAGTACTAGAAGAGGCATGCCAAAATACCTCAGTCGACGGTCACAATGCTTTTATACGTTGTGCGTGAGTAGAGAAAATATCGCTTTAGGATGCCAGTTCTAGTGTAAATTAACTTAATGGTGACAGCAGTCATTGCTGCTGGCGTCTTTGAGAATTTAAAACACAGTGAACAATTATAAAAATTATTATTGTTTTTTAACGGTAATCATGTATTATTTTGAATAAATAACCATATATTTCGGTTCTATAACTTCCATATGGTGCAAACTATAAAAATAAATTATAATAAAATAATAGCCTAAATAACCATAAATAATTATGTTTACAATAGGCTCCGCTTCTGTTATTTTTAGAAAGACACTGCTAGTGATCGACTAACTGGTATAGTTTCAACGCTGCAGTTTCTTTTTGTGAAGCAACTTAAAAACATTGAGCAACTTTTTATATTATTAGTCTTTCTATGTTTTACATGTTGCCCAGAAACCCTTATTAAAATAATAGAAGTGAAATCGACATTCCAAATGTATTTATAGATTTAATCTGACGAAGAGATGCAATCTCTTTTGTGATAATGTTTATGTAAGATATTTAATTATGTCGCTGTGTGTAGTTTATGTTTACAAAGAAAATATATTGTAATGTTTATGAAAATTTAAGTATTTTATTGCAGTTACTCCATTGTCTTACACCAAAACCAAGGTCTGTTACTTTATCATTGATACCACTTTTAAAGCAAATAAATGAATTTGTCATTAAATTAATTAGGATTAGTTAGTACTCTACCCCTATTTGTGTCGGGGACTTTTTAACTGACCTTATCCATTATAACTATCTATTCGCATCCTTCCTTTAGGCGCCACAGAACAGAAAGGTATGGCTTTCACATGCCATTCTCCAAAATTAGATATCTTACTTCTCTTATCTGTACAGTCAACATCAAAAGTAACTGAGTATTTAAATTTATAAAAGAATCTCACTACAAAACCTATTTAATTAGACTGACAAATTCACTACGTAAAAATCAAATTAAGTCAGCAAGACATTTAGAAGGACACTTGACAATTACTCGTAGTTTTGGATCAGCTACTGTTGACGCTAACTATAGTGTTGTGTTTGTCCCTTTTCCACTAATGATTTTTCATAAATACTTTACAGAAAAGAAAAAATATAGTACCAAACAAAAAAGGCAGGATTTTTGCACGTCTGACGTCAGAACGTAGGTAGGATTATAAGAATGCAAGCAAATAAGCTACTTTGGTAATAAGCTAGGTACCTAGCTCGACTGTGTTGGTCGATTGACAGTTTGGCATGTAATAAAACAACCAGCTGTTTTTAAAATATTTATTACTTACTAAAAAGCAATAAATAGAGTGAACATAGACTCTATGAATAAATTAACAAAATGTTCAACTCACAATCTCCGTAATAATAAATATTTGGCATCACAGTATTACCAGAAATTCGAACTACTGGGTTCGTTTATGAAGTATACCAGACATTTTGTAAATAATCATAATTCTTAGTTTGCTTTGGTCGTAGAAAACAAAACGTCTGAATATCTGAAAAGTATGAACATGTAAAGTCCACTAAAGTCGACTGTGATCAACTTACACCCCTAATAATTTACTAACAAATTTATAAAATTTAAAATCTTAACGTACATGTATATGAATATAAAAAAATGCATTTTTAAAATATAATTCCAATCACACCAAAATTACTTACATATTAAATCAAACAATCATTGAATATGTTTTAATTTGAAACACGGCGTATAACACTTGAAATAATAGCGATACTAGTAATAATGTAATACGTAATTGTTCATAAAATAGATATAGGCCTGCGCTGGCGAGGGACTTATGTCCGCATGGGACAAAGTCCGGCAAAGACTTGGACTGGACATGGACTGTACCCACATGGTGTGCGATCATTTGTTTGCTTGCAGTTAAGTTAAGCGCATACTATGGACTTTCGTGGAGGCTTAAACACAGTGATTACAATAGGTTGTAATTTACTTAAAGTTTAAGAACACCCGCGTTCTTTTGTGGTCTGGTCTGTCGATGTCCTCGGCTGTCCGGCAGACTTTCTATACGCGGTACTTTAAGTCCTTTGTGTGCGTTAACCTACGCATTTGGTACTTCGTAAGCGATCTACTATGACGGGCAAAAAAGTTCCTCGCAGACTGGCCCCCGTCTGCGCAGGCCTTAATACACATCGACCTTAAAAATACTTGGTTAACTTCGGGTGTGTAGAGCGTTGTTTCTGTCTGTCTTGTCAGATACTACGTTCCACAAAACCTATGATATACCACCTCTTTCTAAAACTCGATGTAATATTATTTGACGGTTATTATAGGTACATAGATTGGTGCAGATAGGATTATTAGTGTAATGTAATGAGCTAATAACATCATATTACAAGATTACGAACCCCAAGCCTAATTTTAGACGCACTGTTGCTGGAAAGACGCCGTTTTACAATACTTGAGAAATATTCAAAACAAACATCATTAATTAATAAAACACTTTTAAAGGTTGATGTTAGATTGAATAGCTATACATTAGGTACTTACTTTAGATACCTTTCAAAACTACAAAGCACCTCTAGACTACCTATTGCCTTTCTATTTTATCTGTAAAATGTGTTTTATACGTCCGCGCAGTTAGGAAACCGTCGCATTCAGGCAGGTATAAATTATGTAGTATTTCTGCGATAATCAATGTATCAGTGCATCTTACAATATTTTTAGCTGTAGTTATATTTGCCGATCGTATTATTTGGTTTCTCGTGGTACTGTAATATTTTGAGTAAACTAGCTGCTCATCATCATAATCAACCCACTGAGACATATTGTAGGCGAAGAGCCCGATTCGCGGCTATTGCTGCCAGCTTTGCGTTTATTATACTTCATAAGGATAATATTTCCACTAAAAGTTGTTTACAAAACATATAAAACAACAAGTGATACATTTAAAATAAACTATCGCTTGAAATTATTGCGGGATGCGATAACAAAACACACGTTTATCTGCCAAAGAGTACAGGATGCCTTAATGGGATTGAAAATATGTCACTTCTGTTCACCTCTCGCTTGCACTGAGGTAAGTGAAATGACAGAAACGACGCCATTTCAAATCATTTTATTTATTTGTGGCAATTTTATGCGGACATTACAATAGTGGTATAATTTAATAAGTCATAATAACTATTACTGAGAAACAAGATTTAGATAGACTATTTTCAAAGTAAGAGTTGTTAAAAACGAATATAAGTAGATAATAATTACGTTCTATTAAAAAATGTTGGCTCACCAACAGAAGAGCTAGCACATATCTTTAATAAGTAATTTATGAATCGAAGTTTTTTAAACTTACTTTAGTCACCTATGGTAACAGCATAATATAATTATACAATTTAATCATTTTTATAAATTGAGGCATCAACTTTAAATCACAAATCAGATCCAGAAAGTATTAAGATTTACATTAACTGCGAATAATTTTATTCTCATTCACATTACTTAGTTTTCTGGTTTCTCACGCTTAAATATTTTTGGTAAATCCAGCATGTATGGTGTTAGCATTATATTATCGACCTCGTTGGTACACATCACTAATGGCACACTCGCAAACCACTCGAAAAAGAAAAGAGAACCTCATGTTTCATAAAAAGTGGTCTGAGTAAATCTTAATGAACAGGCAATGTTACTTCGAACGTTATTAGTAATTAACATAGTAACTTGTCTAGACTACAATTACTAACGTTACGGATTTACTTCTAGTAACTAAGCGATGTCGTTATAGGACCGTCTGCGATCGTTCATCTTCCGTCTTCATCAGTTGCGCCGAAGCTTTGAGAAAAAACTGCAAATATAACACATTTTCATTGGAAAAGATATTAAGAATTTGATGGGAATGCAATAGATGATGATTTGTCATGTTAATTTCTTATTTAACATTTTTATTTGCAACATAATTTCAAGAAACTTCTTACCGCGAGCGGCATTGTCAAATTAACCCAGACGTGTCTAGATGAACATACTTAAAGTCTTTAACCCTTTTACAGCGACCCATCGTTATAAAGAGCAAAAAAAATTTTTTTTTAATTTTTTCATGTTCAATCAAGGTAATCAAGGTAACAATATCAAAACATACACGACAAAAAATAGTTTCAGTAACATCTGGGTTAAGGGTGGGGGCTGTAATAAGGGGGTAGAGGGGGTTGAAGGTCCCTTTTCAAAGGTTTTTTTTTCATCATCATATATTGCATCTTTAAAAAAGTATATAATTACAACTAATATACTTCCTCTACTTTATTGATAGGTGTTCATGACATTGTTGTGCAATTGTGAAAATAAATTTCGGACTTTTTAGAGAATTTGAAACAATGCAACAGAACGTAAATTCAGCAAAACAAACTTACCGAAAGTGAATCGTGCGTGTGATGCGTGGCGTACATACAGTGACGGTTGAAAATGAAACATGATAACAAGTGCAGGTTTCTAGTGTTTGTTATTTCATAAAATGCACCTTAATTATTAACAGTAACTAAATTAAACTGACGCATCAAGATGACATCAATTTAAAAATATATATCATTCAATAGTTTTTTTTTTCAACACGCTTTTATTAACTAATAGCTAACAGTAAACATTTTAACGTTTTTTATTTATTTTATCTTTAATCAATATTTTAGTAACTCCAGTCAATCGATGCTTATCAGAGATATGATATAAATTGTCTCTCATTGGTGCTGTCTACTTGATTAATAAAGAAAAAAATTCCGCTTGCTTAACGCATATTATATAATAATATATTTTTAAAGGAGTTTCGGGTCTGTACTGGGTAAGAAGCACGCGAAGGGTTGTGAATTTTAAATTTTAGAACCCCGGGGGGAACCCCGTTAGACTTTCTGATGCTGATGATTTTGCTTCTAATGTTTATTTAAATACGAAGCCATTTTAGAAATGAACCGAAGTTATAATTTTAGTTAAAGGATAAGTACATAGACGTGTAATAAAATAGTAAATGTTTATTCTTTCGATAGTGTATTTAACATCAAAATAAATACAAGAAAGTCGCTTTGTGACATCAACAGCATTCCAAGCACTATTTATAATAATTATTTGACATTATTGCAAATTAAAAATAGTGTTTGTAATCTCAATTACAGAAAATAAATAAACTAGCAGATCTATTCTAGTAGTCAAAGCTACTGTAGGTACATAATATATCTATTAACATCTACCTACGAAGCGATGCGACATGCTTAATAATGCTTATACATTAATTATATTTTGATCTTAAGCAGAAAAATCGTTTCTGTACAAAGCAATGTAAACTTTATAAAGAAAACACAATTAAAATAGAATAAATTATGCAACATAAATCACCAGTAAATGGCATCTAATTTGTATAAATACTTAATTCAATAAAATGTAAAATGCAAAAAATCTGATCAGTGTCACTAGGATTGAGTTAAAATTAAAATGATTTCAAAATAATGTTAACATTACAAATAGATCTCGTCAAATATAAAAATAATATCAGTTACAGGCAAGATTACAAGTTATAAGAAATTAACTTGATATAAAAAATCTGTAATAAATTATAAAACGCTTGTTAAAATTGAAGTTATAAAAACACCATCGTTCGTTTTCGAAGTTAATTTCTAAACATCTAATTGATTTCTTTGAAATCGAAACTCGTTAGTCAAAAGTTAAGACAATAAAGTTTGACACAATATGAAATACTTATATGTACTCGCACGATCTGACTGACTACAATCCGTTGGATAAACAGATACTTTAATCGGTAGAGAAATTCACTGGAACTTATCAGTAGTGCCCCTAAGTGCTCGCGGACGAATGTTTCAGTGTCGCTATTCACAGGGTACAGTTTTAACACCAATATTGACATACACAAAGTAACGTTGTGATCCATCAAATCTAATTGAACATTATTTGTAAAAATAATTACTAAACGGACTTAGTGCTTCTATCTCTTTAAGTGTGAAAAGGGCAAATGAAACGTATCGTTCCGCAGTAAAGCTTTGTAACAATAAATAAATACAGGTTACAACTAGACAACTATATCATACATCGGTCGGGAGGCGTTCGTTCGGCGTCTATTTCTTCCGCTTTAGCTTCGGTATTCTGAAATGCGTGCGGGTGAAGTTAGGGGCAGGCATTAGTATACAAATGACGCGTGTTACAGGAGTAATATGACAGTTTTGAATCCGGATAGACTCAAGACTTACAGCTATCTCAAATTTAGATTTAGCGTAAATAAGTGACCTAAGAAAGTTGTGTTGGTCAAATAGAAAAAAGGCAGTTTTTGGTTGTCAACTAAAGCAGAACAGTTAAATTTATATCAGAACGGTATTTTATTATAGTGAAAACCAGAAGGTAGTTCAAATACTCCTGAAAAACGCTTTTCGAAATATCGAAACTGTGAAATTATTACACTACAATACATGTTTTAGTTGTAAGAAAGAGATTAATTAAAAATATTATACCCGAAAAGTGAAGACTCATAAGTCTCATCTAAAAATATCTACAGATATTAAGAATATTTCACAGTTTTTAATGGAAATTACAGTGAAAAGTTGAAGTGTATCAAATGAAGAATTAATTTAATATTTGACATTATCTCGGTGAATTAGTTCTGTGCTAGAACTTGCGTGCTGGTATTTACATCTGTACAAAATGATCTTCAGATGATAAGAATAATTATCTTAATTAAGTGATTTATTTCATAAAAAAAATACTTACCCAGAACTCTTTTTGTGTGGTGATGGCGATGACTGGGATTTTTCAGATTCCAATAATTTGGTGCTTGAATCTTTCATGAATCCTGAAAAGGAATACATTTCTGACTACTTTTCATCACCACATACTGTATAAGCTTCACGTCATACTTTCTAGCAACACCAAGGGATTTAAAAGCATTTTAGGTCCAAATTACCTTTCCCAGAGGACCCGAAGACCGAATTGCCCAAATCGTTGAGACTGCTCGTAAATTTGTCGGTTTCACTCGTCACCGCGTCTGCAAGAGCGTGCTCCGTCTCCCTCGCACCCGCTATCGCACTCTCGCTTGCCTGCCCGAGTCTCGCCTCTGCGTTTTCAACATAACCTTTAGCCGAGCCTTTAACATCTTCAAGTTTGTTATCAGCTGACACTTGGAAGCCTTCGAAAGATTGTTTTACGTCCCCAAACATAACTTGGGTTCCATCTCCAAATTCTTGCACGGAACCTTGCGCACCACTCGTAAACTCCTTAACAGAATCGTCTAAACTATCAAAGGTATTGCCTGCTGAGCTCTGGAAGCTGTGTAACGTGTCCTGTGCAGAACTGCCCAAACTGTGCGCGTCGTCTCTAAAATCTGCGAATGTATCTCGAGTCGAGCTCTGCAAGTCCTCCCACGTATCTTTCGCGTCGCTCACTCTGTCCTTAGCAGAACTTTCGATCTTATCGAAAGAACTTAAGGTCGATTCTTGAGCGTGATCGAACGCTTGCTTCGACGATCTTTGCAGGTCATTCGCTTTGTCACTTGCAGCCTTTTGAATACTCTCATATTGCTCTTTTCCACACACCTTTACATCCTCTAATTTGGTTGTTACGTTTGATTGAATCTCTGATTTTTTATCCGCAGCCGCGTTTAAAGCATCTTCGGCGGATTTTTTAATCTGTTCTGTTGTTAGTTCGGCCTCTTGTCGTATCCTGTCCAATTCGAAATGCGCAGCGTTTTGTAATTTGTCTTTCTTGTCTGTCACAGCTTGTTGGATTTCATCCTTTTTGCTTACAACAGTACTTGCGATTTCATTTGTCTTGTTTTGTAGAGACTTCTTAGTTTCATCCGCTTTGGCTTCTAAATGTTCTTTAGTATCGTGCAATGTGTTTACTAAGTGTTCTTGTGTATCATGGATCGCTTTGTCAGCCTCTTCTGTTTTGTTTTGAACAAAACCTTGGGCATGATCTTTCGTATCTTTTAACGCACCCTTTGCCTTTTCTGCTTTATCTTGAAAAGCTTCTTTTGTACTTTCTATCGCACTCTCTACTTCAGCTGTTTTATCTTGCACCGCACTTACCGCTTCATTGGTTTTTTTGTTAATGACAGCCCCAATTTCATTATTTTTATTGACAAATGCATTCTCAACTTGGTCTTTCTTATCGGTAAGCGTTTGTTTTGCTTCGCTTGTTTTATCTAAAACAGCTTCTTTTTCATATTGTAAAAAGTCAATCACTTGACTTTTTTTCTCTTCAAAAGCTTTCTTAGCTTCGTCCGCTTTGTTCTGAACGGCTGATGAAATTTCATCTTTTTTGTTTTGGACAGAAGCTGCAATGTCATGTGCTTTATTTACAGTGGCGTCCTTAGTATCTTGAAGTGCTTTCTTAGCTTCATCTGCTTTATCATGAACTGCTGTAACAATTTCATCTTTCTTATTTTGTACAGAAGCTTCGACTTCAAGTGCTTTGTTTATAGTAGCGTCTTTAGTATCATGAATTGCTTTCTGAGCTTCATCTGCTTTATCATGAACAGCTGTAGTAATTTCGTCTTTTTTGTTTAGAAGAGAAGACTCAATTTCGTGTGACTTGTCAACTACAGCATTTTTGGTTTCTTGAAGCGCGTTCTTTGCTTCATCTGCCTTATTATGTACAGCTTCCTTGATCTCGCTCTTTTTGTTATCGATGGAGTCTTTTACTTCATGTCCTTTGTCTTCAACAACTCGTTTAGTTTCTTCGACAGCTTTTTTCGCTTCTTCTGCTTTATCGTGTACGGCGGTGAATACTTCATTATTCTTATTTTCAATTGTACTCCTAATCTCGTGTGCTTTATCTTCAATTGCCTTTTTGGTCTCATCTTTTTTATTTTGTGCGGTTTCTTTTACTTCATCGACTTTGTCAGTGACAGATTTATCCACCTTATTTTTTTCATCTTTAAGACTCTGTGAGACGTCTTCAGCGCCTTGTCTAATTTCTGCTTGTTTTTTTGTAACACTCTCCTCAACTTCAACTTTTTTGGCCGAAGCTTCTTCTACGAGATCATTAGCAGCTTGCTTTCCTTTAGCAATTTTGCCTTTGACACCCTCTTCAATCTTATCTTTCTCACCAAAAATGTTACTTACGAAACCAGTAAAGAAGTTCTTCCCTTCTTTAGATTTCTTTTTACCTTCCTTCTTGGCTTTTTCTTTCGTTTTTTCTACAGTTTCAACAACTTCGTTTAGTTTTTCGTTAGTGGCGTCTTTAATATTTGCTGCAGTTTCTTTGAGATCAGATTTTAGGTCTTTAGCTTTCTGGCCTACACTTTCTTTGACGTCATGGACGGATTCGGCAATAGCATCAGAACCTACCTGGGCTTTGTTTTTAACATTTTCTTCGGCATTTTTAGCGTTTTGCTTGAGATCATTAGTAGAATCTTGTACGAATTCACCAGTTTTTAGTCTGAGTTGTTCGGCTCTTTCTCTTGAGGCAAAGTCTATTTCATTAGCTTTGCTTCTTAGTTCATCCTTAGCACTATTTGTGTTGTTCGATAAGAAACCAAATGCATCGTTTGAAGTAGCTTTGATATTATCAATTTCAGTCGCAATATCTTCTTTGACTTCAGAAGTTTTAGTACTAAAATCATCTTTTAACTTAGTTGCGGACTTCGACAAATCGTTCAATTTATCATTTGTTGCATTCTCAACATTACGGATCTTATCTTGCGTGCTACATTTGACTTGGCCTTCCTTAATGTTCAAATCGTCTTTAATATACTCTAATCCTTGCGTCAGATCATCTTTGATGTCACTACATTTTTGTTTGATGATTTCTTTTTCTTCCTCAATTTTGTCTAGACCATCATGCAATTCACTGTGTAGCCTGTCTCCTGCTTCGTTTAATTTTTCATGAGCTGTAAAGTTTACATTTTCAATTATGTCAACAACGTTGGATGTTTCATCATGACTATGTTTATACTTGCTGTCGCAACATTTCGGGAATTGGAAAGGATCTTGGACCTTTTGACGTAAGGGAGTATCAACAGGTTGCATATTAGCATACTGATCGTATACCTCCTCGGTGACAGCACTTAGTGGCTTGTCTACTTCGTCTACAACTAATTTAGTGCTGTACACTTGATTTTGCAGATCTTCATCTTCTTTCAGGTGAGGCTTAGAGTGAAGATCTGCAAACATATCCTCAACTTTATCTAGAAGGTCCTCTGTGATGATTCTTGGGGCTGGCTTAGGGGGGCTCTTTTCTTTAGACTCTCTCGGCTTCGGTTGTGGTTTAGGAGACGATTCTTTCTCTTCATCCTTATCTTCACTGTGACTGAACACATTCTTAACTTTATCAGTGATGCCACCAAGGAATCCACTTTCCGGTTTCTTCTTGCCTTTTTCTAAGGTATTCATCGGAGTTTTGTCTTCATCAGAATCAAAAGTGGCTTTGACTTTGTTCGAGTCGACGTGCAAGGCGTCTCCATTGACTGAAAGGGAAGAATTTACCGTGGATATTTGAAATAGGTTGTGAAAATGGAATGCCTGGCAGAAACACACATTTTTTTTTTTTTTTATGATCTGTCTAAGGCCTAAGTTATACAATAAACCTTAAGAATATTACAATCTAGCCTAACTAGACTAATGAGTAATTTAATTTTGACCTAATCTAAGTATAGTTGATAAGTTATAGCTAAGAACGTGTCCATTAACACTTTTCTTATTGTCACTAATAATATTAAGGGGAAGACACATTGTTCACAAGTCTTTAAAAATAGCAGAGAGCTATACACACTATCACTGCACTAACTCAAAAGGTTTTGTTCTTTTAAGTCTTCTCACTATGTCCGTGCTATCGAGGAGCTGGATTGCCTCGACATTCACATGGTGATGAAGTCTCTTTTCGTGAGCTTCTGCATACTTTTTTATAACATTATCTACAAACTCCATTTGAAGGTCCCGGTGGAGATTGTCATTTCTTATATACCAAGGTGCCCTTACGATGTCCCTAAGTACTTTGTTTTGGAAGCGTTGTATGATTTGAGAGTTGCTTTGTTTGGTACAGCCCCACAGCTGTATACCATAGGTCCATACTGGCATAAGAACCTGTTTATACAAAGTAAGTTTATTTTGTATTGACAGGGAGGAGTGCCTCCCCAACAGCCAATATAACTTTTTGTAGCGAATCTCTAGCTCGGCCCTTTTTTTCTTGACGTGAGCTTTCCAGCGAAGCTTTGTGTCGAGGGTCATGCCCAAATACTTTGCAGTATTTTCATGTGGTATTTTTTGGCCATTAATTAACACCGGGTGGTACTTTGGGGTTTTATTTGTAAAGTCAATATGAACTGACTTAGTCTCATTGAGCTTGATTCGCCATTGTTTTGTCCAATCATATACTCGGTTAATGACAGTTTGAGCATGCTCTGTTGCTGCTTTGTGACTCTCTCCTATGGTCATAATGGCAGTATCATCAGCAAACGTGGCAATTGTGCTGTTTTCTATTTCAGGAATATCACAGGTATAGAGAAGGTACAGGACCGGACCTAATACACTACCCTGTGGTACACCAGCATTTATTTGTTTTAGTTCAGAATAAGTATCTTCTTGTCTTATTCTAAACACTCGGTTTGTTATATATGACTCTAGTATTGCTGTAAACTGCTTTGGTAGCATTTTGCTAAGTTTATATATTAGACCTTCATGCCACACTTTATCAAAAGCTTGTGCGACGTCTAGAAATATAGTGGTGCATACTTTTCTATCTTCCAAAGTTTTCTCGATAGTATTAACTATTCTATGGACTTGATCTATTGTGGAATGCTTTTCCCTAAATCCAAACTGATGATCGGGAATAAGTTTTTTTTTCTGTATAATCAGTTTTAGTCTTTTAAGTAATAGTTTTTCAAAAAGTTTTGACATGATCGGAAGTAGTGATATAGGTCTGTACGATGCTGCTTCGTGTGGTGGCTTTCCAGGTTTAGGAATCATTATGACTTCCGCAACTTTCCACAGATCTGGGACATACTTTAGTCTGAAAGCAGCGTTTATGAGCGTAGTGAGTTTCACGATTGCCTTACGTGGTAGGTTTTTAAGAACTTCTCCTGTGATTAGGTCATACCCAGGAGATTTTTTCGGGTTGATGTTAGTCTTGATTTCAGTATGTACTTCTCTAGGCGTTACTAATTTAATTTCTAAGCTTTCTTCGGATAGTTCATTTAATAATAAAGTTGTACTAGTGTCACTCTCGTTTGGCTGGAAAATACTTTCCAGGTGTTGAGCAAATCTTTTGGCCTTTTGTTCTTTATTAATAGCCCACTTGCCATCAATTTCTCTAATTGGAGGAATAGCCTTTACTGGTTTGTCCATTTGCTTTGTCACCTTCCATAAGGAGTAGTCTGTACTACGATCACTGGTCAGTTGCTCAATCAATTCTTTACTAATAGTATTATTAAATAATTGTATTTTGCGTTTGAGTTTTTTCGTAAGCATATTTACTATACGTTTGTCTTCGGGAGATCTGGTTTGGTGCCATTTTTTCCTCTGTCGACGCTTGTCAGCAATGAGTTGTTTAATTTCTCTGGGGTATGTTGGACCCCTAATCTTTCTTATGGATTCAGGAGTATTCTGCCAGGCTGACTGCTGAATTTTTAATATAAAATTTTCAACTTCAAAGTCTAACTGCTCTGGAGTTTTTAATGGCACTTTGAGATCTATTAAACTATCCAACTCAATTTTGAAACTATCCCAGTCTGTGTTTTTATTTACTAGTCTTACATTTATTTCCTTAAGCATAATAGTTTCACTTAACGTTAATAATATTGGAGAATGGTCTGAACTCATATCATAGCTGCTTTCTATTTGCAAGTAATTACTTGATATATTTTTGTAGATAAAAAAATCTATTAAATCAGGAATTTTATTTCGATCAGTAGGCCAATACGTAGGCTTTCCAGTAGATAATGTTTTACATTTCAATTCTTTTATGGCACTCAAGAGTTCTTTACCTTTAGTAGTAGTTAGTCTAGAGCCCCAATGTATGTTCTTTGCGTTGAAGTCACCTCCTATGATGAACTTATTACCGAAATTTTGTAAGAATTCTATGTATTGCTTCGTTTTTATCGAATGTTTTGGTGGGCAATAAATTGAAGCTATTGTAAATGAGTATCGTTTCGTTTCGATGTTGATGGCAACAGATTGAATCGCTTGCTCTTCGAATTTGAACTTTTCATAATGACTTAGATTATTCTTTACAATAACGGCACTTCCACCTCTAGCGCGGTTGTTGGGGTGCAGTGCATGATAAACGTCATATCCTTTGAATGTAATATGCGATTGTTTAGTGAAATGCGTTTCTGATACAAGGCATATGTCAATGTTTTGTGTGTCTAGGACTACTTGTAACTCATTTTGGTCTTTGAGTAGTCCATTAGCATTCCAAGCCATAATTTTTAAGTTGTTACTCATTTTTTTGGTTTAGATGGAGCAGTTTTAGCATTATTTTCCAGTTTTTTTAGTCGTTCATCGAATGAAGACATATATTTTAGGATCTGATCTAATTTTGCATCACTACCAGTAGGTACATTTGCATCATCATTATGTACGTTCAGGGTTTTATTAGATGTTACTTGTGCATAGGTGATTTTTTTACTTACGGTGTTTGTTGGAGCTACAATAACTTTGTCGTTTGATGATTGTGGTGCCTGACGGACTTTAACAACAATTTTTGTATTCTTTCGTTTAATGCTCTGCATCTCCTTAGCTACTACACATCCTCTATAATTGGCAGGATGTTGTTCACCGCAATGCACACATTTTGGCTTCTCTTCTGCAGGTTTTTTACAGTCTTGAGTAAGATGTTTTCCAGTGCACTTTACACACCTTGGTTCTTTTGCGCAATATTTTTGGGTATGACCATACGCCTGGCATCGTTTACATTGGGGGACAAGGTTTGTACTTTTCCATGGGTGTATTTCTACTTTACACCCTAATATGGACTTAATGCGATATATTTTATCAATATCTTCAGTGTTGCTGAATGTGAGCATAAACATATTGAGTGGTTCCTTATTTTTCCACCGCAACTTGTTAACAGCATCTTCGATTTTGAAGCCTTTGTTCTTAAGATCTTCTATGACTCTGGCTGGTTCACACGTGAAGTGAAGTTTCTTTGCCATTACTCTTATGGGTCTTTCTTGTTTGTTTTCGAAAGAGTGCCATAGAATTTTATTTTCGTCCATAACACCAAGAGCAGCCCTGTACTCTTCTTCATTTTTCGTGTTTACTTTAACACTTTCACCTTTTAACATTTTTATAGTAAATGAGTCTTTTGGCAGTTTCTCGGACAGGATATCAAAGAAAACCTGATAATTTTTAACACCATCTACTATTATTGGTGGCGGTGAAGGAATTTTCTTTATTTTTACCTTTTTATTCTCTTCGAGACAATTAAGGGGTTCTTCCTGAATTTGAGTGGGAGAAGTATTCAATTTTCGTTTTTTGCGAGATTTTACTCTTATCCACTCAGTTTCCTTGGCTAGCTCTTCTTCGTCAGTGGTATATTCCACAGGTTGGGGAGAGCTTTTTGAAGGGACTTCTTTATCATTGAGTTTTTGCTCCATTAAAGTTTGCAACTGTTGTTGGAGTTGCTCTAATTGACTCTGCAAATCATTGACAACGCTTTCCAGGCGTAACCGGTTCGCTTTCTCATCGCAGTAATGTTTGTAGAGAATGTGTTCAGTCTCTGTTTTTAATTTTATGGGACTTTGGGTAGCCATGGTTAATTAAAATATAAGTAACCAGTGTGACTTAGCCTTAACAATTACTTGAGTCGTTGTTTAGGGCTTGCGTAATAATAAGTGGGTCATCGCGGACATCGCGTCTCGGCCGCGGCGACGGCGATGTTATGATTTGTCAGCACTTCACACACGTATAGTACGCGATCGGCGCGACTGCTTTCAGCAAAAATCGAGACTCTACTACACACATAACGATAAATGTGACTACCCCAAAACTGGGTATCAGGGTTTGGATTTAACACACTGTATTGGGAGAAAGGTCAAAAGTCAAACTTGAATGTTAATTATTTATTTCTTACCCTGCGGTTTAGTAACTTTGTCATCTGCATCTTTTATTTCGGTGTATTTTACGTCACCGTTTGTGATGATCTTATCCTGTAAACAATACATTTCTCAATTACCTTTAAATGCATCAAATTTTTAACAATTTTTGGTAATATTTTTGATTTGGTTATGTTCTTTACCATGTCATTTTATTGTGATTAGCTACAACATAAACATAAATAAATCTGAATTATGATGGATTTCATTATCAAACCGGAAATACTATCCGGTATTAAACGTACATGTCCATTAAGTTGCGTCGGTCGGTCGGGCAGCGAGGCGGGCCCGAGGCTGTGGTTGTGGTCGCCCCAGTGGAAGCTCAGCTCGTCTTTCAGCGCGTCGAAGCCTACAAGATGATTTGATATTGTATTTTTGATTACATTATTCTTTAATGTTCTATCTAGCGACGATGGCCCGTTTAAGTATGTCATCCAATAAAAAGATGAGTCTCATGGCACACATTTAGTTAAGTAAGGTGAAATTAGTTACAAAGGTCCAAAGTAGGTAAAGTGTACCAATAGGAAAAATACGTATATAAAAGTTGATTACCATATCCCTCAATGCAGGGCACAGGCCACACCACAACTATGAGGTGCGGTGCGGTGAAGGGGTGGTATGAGGTCAGGGACTAAACCTTACTGTTAGATGTAATCAAGCCGCCTAGTCCTAGGACATTTAACGTGTCTTTCGAAGTACAGACATGCTATAAATGTCAAATAGGCCGAAACGGTCACCAATCCTCTCAAAACCGCGGCGTCAATTGCCTAACTTTGGTAATCACTACTAAAGCGCTGCCACCACTGAGCTACAAACGCCTCCAGTTTTTTTCTAATGTTCTTTATTTTTTGTCCTAACATTTGAATGTAGCCCTGTATAGTGTTGTGGGGAGCGAGGAGCGTACCGGACTGGTCGAGGTTGAGGCAGTCGAGCTGGCTCTTGCCGGCGCGCGGCGCCACGCGGCCCGGCAGCTGCACGTCCAGCACGCACAGCGGCGTCTGCGACTGCTCCCCCTTGGCCACCTGTGCGAACAGAACTGACATTGACACGTCGACAGAGCCAATAGCCACGGCCACACCGGGCGCATGGAAACACAGAGGCGAGCCTCGCGCGAGGCAGGCCGATCCATCAGAAGTCCCCGCGCATCAAAAACCTAAGAAGTACAAGTGGGAAAATTTCAATTTAGGTATTTTCAGAGGGAAATTAATTTAAGTTTTCTATCGAGTGAAGTTTGTGAAATCGTGTTTTGTAAACGAGCATTAGGTCTTAAGGCTGGATCTCCTTCTACGTCCAGAGACCCAATACCCGTAATAACGGGTTCCATGGAACGCTTGCATCTGACTATAGAAAAGTTTAAGGAAGTTGCTAGTCACTTCATAGTTACACACCTTAGGTTCGTTCATGAAATAAATCCTTCCCGATGGACTTTCTTCGTGGTGTTTCACGCGTACAGTAAACTCCACTCTGTTGTCTTTAAATGCCTGAAAATACACATACATTTTATTATTTCATTTAAAACATTACCCTAAAGGTATTGACTCGCATCAGCCTCATTTTAGCTGCAATTTAGTTATATTTATGAGACTTCTTTTAAGAAATATAATTTCATCTATCTAGACGATGTCATAATCTATTCAAATACTCTTCATCGACATCGAAGGTAACATTGTCAAAGTCATCTGAGACTTTATTATGTTTTGCTGTGGAATGGTAGACTGATATTCAGAATGCCCGTTTATCATACTTACTTGACATCCTCACACTGTTCAGCTTGGGTGAAAAAGGTACCGTTTAAATACGGGTCTTCGCTCCACACATTCTGACAAACCTTTGGTGTAACCGTTCTGTAAAAGCACCTTAGGATCACTTTAGGATAGGAATTAATGAATTCATCGCACCTCGAAGGGGAACATGGGCTGGCTGCCGGACTTGGTGACGGGCACGAGGTTCCCGGAGAACTCCAGGAACACCTGCTTGCCGTCCAGGAAGCGCACCGACGTGGAGTGCGCCACCTCCGTGTAGTGCTCCTGCGGGAAACGAGTAACTTTATTATTTACCTAATTAATTAGTTAATACTAATTATTAGTTGTGATGTTTTTCTATTGATCTTAAAATTTTGAATGGAATTCTGACTTACTATCCATACATACTATCTAAAGTATGCACAGATAACGGCAGGTCAATCTACCTAAAAAGTTTAAGTTCATTGAAACGATTTTCAACTTTAAGTCCCGACACGTAGAGATAACCACCAGATCTGTCCAAGACTTCGAATGTTAGATTTAAAAAAGAAATCAATAAAAATAAGTATATTAAATCTAAGCATAGCATAGCTAAGAAGTCTTGAACAGATCTTGTCTCTTTTCTCTTCCTGTTTGATTTCTATATGTTTTGTTAGACATGGTATCAAAGGTCTTCCTCAGACTCTTCTATCGATCTTTATCCAAAGCCAATGCCAATAGAGTAAAATTTTTTTTATTAAAAAACAATATTCTATACGGGTTGCTCTGTTTATTAGACTGTCACTTAACATATATTTCTGGGAACTTTGATGCAAACGAATATACAACATATTTTTGTAAGCGTGAAGTAAATATAATATAATATTGTAGCGATATCGCGATGTAGGATACTTCAGTTTAGTTTGTATGTGGCGAGATAGATGTCGCTACAATATAATAAAATTGATTTCAGGCATCGTAATTATTACAGATGTAATTTCAATAAAATACCCATACAATAGACACGTTACAGACTAACATACATAAAATAATAATAGTTACTTAGATTATTGATTCAATATTTCAACCTAGTAATTAAGATTCGCACGCTTGTAACCAGGCTGAATATTATGACCTCATACTTTAACATCGATATTGTGTTTTATTCATGCAAATTAATGATTTGATTTGATAATTTATTTATTGTAAGGACTTCGTACTCGGAGATGTTTTGGTGGTGTGAGCCGGCAATCTTCCACGGAAGCGATAAAGTTATTCCTATAATAAAAGGTTTCATTACCTGGTGCAGCAGAGTGTCGTATGCGTAGCGGTCGGTGATGTAGAGCACGAGCAGGCGGCCCTCCAGCGCGTCCAGCCGCTTGCCCAGCACCACCACGCGCACCTCGAACGGGACCAGCAGCATCTCCCTTGCGCACGGGAAACGGTCACGGATTAATACTATTTGAGATTTTTTTAATAAATTTATTATTTTAAAGTGGAAATTGACAATTCTAATTATTTCTTATTATTTAAATTTTTAATATAATTAATCAATTCGAATGCACCCTAATTATTGTTACTTAATTTGTGTTTTTTCTGATAGTGTTCAAGGCCCCCGGCAATAAGTTAAGCAGCCATAAGTTGCCACGAAAAATACTAAGCGGGGGACCTTTTTTGGTACAATTATTTTTTTCTTCCTCTTTTTGTAAACTATATTTTTTTGTGCCAAATAAATTAATATTCTATTCTATTTTAATACTCATTAGGTCTCATTAGGTTAGTCTACAACCCTAGCACCACGACGAGCGCTTTGAAAGTTACAAGCAGCATGTCCCTTACGAAGGGCAAACGATCAGAGATTAATACTCATCAGTGGAGTGTACAACCCTAGCACTACGACGCGCAGGATGGGACAAGCAGCATGTCCCTTACGTAGGACAAACGCTCAGAGATTAATACTCATTAGTGGAGCGTACAACCCTAGCACTACGACGCGCAGGACGGGACAAGCAGCATGTCCCTTGCGTAGGACAAACGATCAGAGATTAATACTCATTAGTGGAGTGTACAACCCTAGCACTACGACGCGCGGGACGGGACAAGCAGCATGTCCCTTGCGTAGGACAAACGATTAGAGATTAATACTCACTAGTGGAGTGTACAACCCTAGCACTACGACGCGCAGGACGGGACAAGCAGCATGTCCCTTGCATAGGACAAACGATCAGAGATTAATACTCACTAGTGGAGTGTACAACCCTAGCACTACGACGCGCGGGACGGGACAAGCAGTATGTCCCTTGCGTAGGACAAACGACCAGCGATTACTACTCATTAGGGTAGTCTACAACCCCAGCAGCATGACCTTTCGGAAGCATAAACGATCAAAGCTTTATTTTTGACTTTGATCCTAAACCCCACCAATTGTGACGTTCGGTCAATATAAATCGTAATATACATTTTTCAGGGTACATCAAGTGCATAAAATATTTGTATGAAAAAAAAACAAACAAAAGAAGGATTTCGAAAAAATCCTTTAAAAATGTATTTTGTCCTTTAAACGGCCTTATATTTAGTAAACCTTTTTGGTTCGAGCAGGTCGTATACTAAACAAATGAGCAATTGAAGACACTTTAAAAATATATGATGCATGGTGCAACTACGAGCTAAATTTTGTTATTTTGATGATTCGCTGGTCATAAATTGACAAAAAAAAAACACGTAAGACCTCTTCTGGGAACCTCTACTCGTCCAATTACAATAATACAACTTAATAGTTACCTGTATAATTCGGTGGCCAACTTGGTGGCGTCGCTCACGTTTTGACAGTTCATCAGCCAGAATCTGAAATTGTTATTTAACTTTAGTGTTGGTAGTAGAGTATTACTTTTTTGTTATCATCTCATTTTCGATCGATAGGCCGAAAAATCTGTTATATTTGTAGACGCATCTTTATTTGCACCAGCCTCGGGAATTTTAATTATCTTATTTAAATTAACGTTTATATGTTTGCTACTCAATCACGGAATATCTGATATTTGGCTTTTAATAACTATTTAGCTAAAAACAAAGGCAAATTCTTTTTCAGTCTTTGCATTTCCGTAGGATGATGATTCATTCCTCTTTGAATACTGCTGTAGTAAGCCTTTTATGCGCCCGCATGCATGGCCTAAACCATGGTCTAGTCAAGTTATTTCTGTGCCACTCTAGCTCAGCCCCATTTAAGGTACTGATTATAAAGTCTACGTTGACAAGTCGTGGCTTGTCACAATAATGAAATTCCAAGTGACAAAAGTCGATCACATCAATGAGACGATCTCAGAAGCCAGTCATGAATCATAAGCGTCGCTATCTCTGCGGTCCCGGGTTCAATTCCCAGTCAGTCAATGTAGAAAAATAACTTTTCTATACTGTCTCAGGTCTGGGTGTTGTCGTACCGTTGTCGTTTCTGATTTCTGCAACACAAGCGCTCAAGCTTCTTACCATAGGACCAGAGCAATTTCTGTGATGCTGTCCAATAAAAAAATAAAATAGTGTCTCGCTGGCACCCCCTTCAGGTACGGAACCGTAAAAATGTTGTACCTCTCGCGTGACTCGTCAATAAGACGACGAGTCAGCTAAAGTCAGTCACCTGGCGGAGACGGTGGTGGTGAAGGAGGCGCAGTCGTCGGTGAGCGTGAGCGGCGTGGAGCCCGTGACGTCCTCCCACACGGCGCGCGCCTGCCCGCCCATGATCGAGCACAGCAGCCGCAGCGACGCGCCCTGCTTGTCCGCTGGCACGCCCTGCGGAACAGATATCTTGTATTTAGCACAGAATACAATCGGACTCGTTGAGCGAAAAAAATATTTTGTCCTTCTGATAGGACAAATAAAGTTGATCTACTTTGTCCTTCTGATAGGGCGTATTTTGATTTGATGAATCATTCGAAAGGACAGAGCGTCCTATTTTTTTTTGTTTTATTTCTACCGCGCAAAAGGGAAAACGGACAACATATTCCAGCGTCTCGTCCCGTTCGTAGTCGGGGTACGCTTCACCAGATTCGGCGTCTGGTTACTACATTTAAAGCGATATAGTGGGTACGCAAGCTAGTGATAAATAAGTATGCGCGGTGGTAGGTGGTACCTGGGCCTGCGGCAAGGGCGCGGTGAGCGTGATGCTGCGGTGGAACTTGCGGCGGCGCGGCTCGACGGTGAGCACGGGCGCCACGGCGGCGCTGCGCGGCAGCAGGCGCGCGCGCAGCCCGGCCGCGGCGCCGTGCGCCTGCAGCCCCACGCGGATGCGCTTCGTCAGCGCCGCCGGCGGGAACAGCGCCTGCACCTGCGCACGCGCACACGCACACACACTCCGGTGATGACTAGGAATACAGTGTTCGAAAGGTCTAGTCGAAATAGTGCTCAACGTTTCTAGGGGTCGAAGAGTACACGATGAGGATCTTCGTTATAAGAAAAAAAAAACATACATTTTTAACCCTCCACGCGTTCCACTTACCCGTGGCAGACCGGAAAAACAATGGAAAACAATAAGGAAAATTTTTAGTGGCACGCGGAGAGAAGAGATCAATTCTACTGACAAAAAAACATATAGTTCTCTTGATAGGACTGAACAGAGTAAATATGATACGTCCGACTGGCAGAACAGAACGAACAGAGTCATAATACTAGGACCTCGTAGCAGATGACAGATTTGAGTGGCTCTTTGTCAAAAAAATGTTTTGTTCTACTGACAGGACAGAACGGAAAATAATTTACGAGCATGAATTAATAATTTTACTTGTGGAATATGGGCACTGGACACGGTGCCTCCCTCGGGCCCGATGATGTGGACCTCCTGCCTTATTCTCGACACCACCGCTAAGTAGTGAGGGAAGTCGCAAGTGACGATGCGAGTGACGCGCTCTCCGTTCTCTCCGAGAGTTTCACCGCTGGTCCCGTGGTCTTGTCTCTCGCGTTGAAGGGCTTCCTATAAGAGAAATGAGCACGTTAAGTACTAATGCTAGTACTAGAGTTTAATAAGTAATGGAAAGTTGGCCTTTTTGTAGGACATGCTACCAACATTCTCAATATGTTTACTTCGTTTTGAGAAACTGTATTTTTTGTTTGTAAAATCATGTTAAGTTACTAACTTGTTACTATTTTTGATCGAAGTATTATGAAACTAGAAATAAATAATTTTGTAATACTACCTCATTTATATATCCATCTGTATTTTAGGTTTTTCTTCAGCGGTAACATGCTATTTAGACAATAGTATTATATGACTATTAGACGCAGCATGGTTGCAGAAAGCCACTGGATTTAAACGCCCTGACCGGCCCACTGTGGCGTTCTATAGGGGAGAACTGTAATCTCCAGCAGTGGACTTCTAAAAGCTGATGATGATGACTTACCTGTATCATAGGGTTGTCGTTGTTATGCAAGTAGTGGTCCTGCCAAGTTTCACCTGTATCCGACCGCAAGATAACAATCTCACGTTCGGGGCAGGATGACGTAAAAATAGGTACTTCGATTATTACTGGGCTGCAAGACAAAATAAAAGAATTAAGTACCTATATCGAGTAACTTACATAAAAAAAACAACACAATTGGTCTCTTAATCTTATCTTGTTGCATAATTAAAAATTAACGGATTATAAGTCCAAAATGGTGTAGGAGAAAGAGGATGACATAAGCTAGGTTAAGAGACACGACAAGGAAAGATAAGACTAACTGCCCGTAACTTAAATACTCACGCCAAAAACTTGGCTCCTTGTGGCTGCAGTTCCAGAAGTCTTGAAGCCAAGGCTTCCCCCTCCATTAGTGGTGGGGGCGCCGCGGCAGGCGCACGTCTTGTCGCCGCTCTGAAATGACAATTCTAATGTTATTGATGTTGAACATAGTATCATACCAGTAATGGCACAAAATGGTTGGTTACCCTAGTCTTAGGGCCATGGAGATCTGATGGCAGCACTCCAAATATAATAACGCCAACAACTCCAATAAGTAAGTAAAGAGGGGATTCTTTTCTTTCGTGTCCCATTAATTTGTTATCTAATAAAAATCCCAATAATTTTATAGTCATGTTAGGGACATAATGTCTATATTTTATATATAAATGTATGCTGTGTAAATAATTAATTGTAGAGTGTAATACTTTTCCTTCAGATGCCACGTAAAGTAACGTAACGCGTCGAGGTTTTTATGTCGGTTTTGGTTACAAACGGTTGTTTGTCTACGGAGTGTGGGCGCGGCATGCGAAACAATTTATTTTCATTAAAAAATATTCGTGTGTTGTTTTATAAAAAATAAAATCTTACAATTTTATTACGATTAGATAAAATTATAAGATTTCGCACGCAGACGCTGCTGCCCGTGTTACAAGGTGGTGACTAATTGTCACCTTTTACAACACGCCTCCGGTTAGCGGTGGGGAAGTGTATTCTTTAGGGCCGTCCCCACACGGCATACCCGCTCGGTAACCCGCCTGCCAAGGGTGGCGAGTATTAGCAATCCCCCTAATGAAAGTATTTTTTTTTATAGATATGAAAGTCATTGGAGAAGGCTTATGTTCTGTGGATGTCCTATGGCTGAAAATTACCTGGTATATTCTGATTCATCTGTTTAAAGTGGATTTTACAGTAATAATATTAGGTATTGAATACAATCAACATCCGAAATTAGTAATCAAGAAACCTTGACGTGTTCATAGGAAAGCCTGGCCAACGTCTTTTCATCAAAATAGACGGCTAAAGGAAGTGCTATTCATAGTACATTAATTGAATGCCTCCAAGAGTTGCATTGTAGTGGGATCGTCCCAACAAATTGGACTTAAGCCGTAGCAAATTGCTCTATACAATAACATTTAAGAGATGAAGGCATTTACGCACGAAATGCAATTACATTTAGATACCTATGTCACTTATTTGCATAGATAATTTGAAATTTTGCTTGGGAAAAATACAAAACCTCTCACACTAGGCTATGCCTATCCTCTGGGAAGCTTTAACACGATTCCCATTATTTACATTTTCTTTATTTGAAAAAATATTATGGTGCAGTTATCTTATTTCTACTCAGTGACGTATTTTCCACGCCTTCGTGCGAGTTGAATTGTATTCGCTGCCCCATGCCACGTGAGAAGGGTTTAAGTCGTACGATTATAATAGAATCATAGTTTCCGGTAATAATTGCTTCTTGGCGATTGTTTTTTTGACATTTTGCGTTTGCCTATAAACAATTGAGCGTTGAGAGATTGCGAGAGTTGAGGATTCCATCCAGAGGACCAGCCAACGTTAAACGTGAGATTCTAATTTCATCGAGTGTTAGGTGACGAAAATACTTCATAAATATCTCATGTTATTCGGGGACTTAGAATCTCGATGGAGCGACTAAACAAAAATACGATGCAGGCGATTCACGTTTATAGACAGCTAAATTCTGTCACATGCTAGGAACTTAAATGGGATGCGCTATACACACCGGGACTTTATAAATATTTTTTTTTTACTTCTGTACGGTCACTCCCTTAACTTAATTTTGTTAAAAAAATCTCTTTCTTTTCTCATAAAAAAATATAGACTGTAAATTAAAAACTGTTAATTTGATTTCGACATACTGTAATAGTTTTGACAGGTTTAACAATAACATCTAATATTCTGTCAAGCTCAAAGCAACCCACATGTGGCCGTGTAACAATAAAATGTGTCTTGTTTCCGTGGCATTACGTGCTAGTTTGATCTCTTTTCTTTCTTTCTTTATGATAGAGAGAGAGAGAGAGGTGAACTTAAAAAAAATTTGGGTCCAAAATATAAATAAAGGTTCAGATAGTGCCATTTTTACGCTATCTTTTTGTTTTCTGTTAATTTTTATGTTTCGTCTTGTTGTGCTAATTTTTAATTTATTCTTGTACTGTTATTGTAATTAGGGAAACCTGTTATTGGTTATACTATTAGTCTTTCGACGACCGTCTGGTGTAGTGATTCACGCTCCGGACTACAAAGCCAGCGGTTGCAGGTTCGAAACCCGCAATGGGCAAATGTTTGTGTGGTGAGCACGAGTATTTGTACCCAAGTCATAGATGTTTTTAAAAAGTCTATTATCTAGTCGCCATAGTGTTAGCTTTGCTTAGTTTGGGGCTAGCTAATTGGTGTGATTGTGGGAACAATTTATTTATTTAATAATAAATATTTATAAAATACTGTATTTATAATTATGCTTTTGGTTTTCTAAATACATAAAAATTAAATAAAAAACTTTATGTTCTGTTATGTGTAAGTCTAATCAAAATCTCTTTCTCTCTCTCCCTCCCATACACACACACACATACCGACACGTGACCCGCGTGGGCGCGGCGCAGGCGGCGGGCGGCACGATGATGCGCACCCCGCCGCGGCGCTTCGCCTTCATCGCCCCTCCCCGGGCATCCACCACAAATGACACCAAGAACCTGAAACCAACAAATAAATAAATAAAAAATCAGCAAATGAAACATATATATGGAAATGCTCGCTCGATAGAACTCCCCGCCCCCCCCTGAAGAAGGCGATAGGACCGTCCGGACGTACATCGGCCAAGGTAGACTGAGATACGCGCCCGCCATGAAATAGGAAACCACGAAGTCCGCATTTTATGGAGAGTATTCGGATTGCAGGACCGAGACAAGCAAAGCATCTTTATACAATGTGGTCCTATCTTGTAACGCTTGTCGCGATCTCTTGTCTTGGTTGCGTAGCTGACACCTTGACCTTGGTTTATTCATTAATGAGGCTAGACACCGGGTACCTAAGGCAGAAACCGCCTGAAGGCTCTCTAAGTTCCCTTGAGGTTGCAGGTAGTCCTACCCCTACTACCTCACTAATTAACCCGAGTTTGGAGATTGAGGGCTTAATGATTCAGTCCAGACCACTCCTACTCTTTTTTTTTGTAGTTTTGGACATCGGTCCATACCACCAATTTATCAGTTTGTCTTTTAAAACGCAACACACACAGAAGGCGTGAGCGGGACGGCGAGTGCACGCCGGCTGTCTGTGGGCACTATTTAAACGTATGATCGATAATAGACCCGCCGTACTCCGGCCCGACCCGTCGCGGTCCCGCTCACGCCTTCTGTGTGTTACACTTAATGGTCACTCCGAATCCTATCTCGTTAGTGATGTGACTCACCCGATGTCGAGTGGCTGACGGTCGATGGTGGCCACCTTGCTGTCATTGTTGCTGGGCCACAGGTGGCCGTCGGTGACGCTGTCCTCGAGCGGCTTGGCCCGGTGCAGCGTGCCCGCCTCGCTGTTCATGTAGCGGTACTGCTGCTGCTGCTGGATTGGACACTCCACTTCTCCTGCAGAAAAAGTATTATTAGCAAGCTATTGGGTATGAGGACAGAGGAATATTAGAAGTAATGTTAGACGTTGTGCGTAGGAGAATGGATCGATAAATACCAACAAATTAAGGAGCACATAGAAATATGCGAGACAAGACAGGACCACAAGATCAATCTTGCCACTTTATTTCATCAGATATGACCCTCTAATATGTCTCTACAAAGAGAATTTGTCAGAAATCCAAAATACTTTAAATGAAGGTTAAAAAAAATCTCTCTGTAAAAGTAATACTTAGTTAGGATTGTGAAACTATTTGACCAATGACCTGACCTAGTTAAAATTGCGAGGAGACATTAAATAAATAAATAAAATAAATAATAAAATCTGTATGAAAAGCCTATGTCGGTCCACAGCTGGACATAGACCTTTCCCAATGCACGTCACTGAGCCCAATCCTTGGTTATTCTTTTCCATGTACTGCCGCGCATAAACAAGCTCCACCTAGTCGGAGGGCGCCCTTTGCTGCATTTGCCAAGTTAGGGTATCCACTTAAGAACACGTCTACCTCATCTGATTCTGTTCTACAGCAAACGTGAACAGCCCTTAGCCTGCCAGCTTATTTTTTGACCTATATTGATTACTTTAGTTTTCTGTCGAATAACCTCATTTCTGATTTTATCCTTCAGAGAAATCACGAGCGGTAAGGTTGATGATATGACTTTGCTTACCTCCTTCGTCCTCCGAATCGCTCATGAAGGTGTCCTGCATGAGCTCGGGCGCCGCCACGCGATATTTGCCTTCCAAACCACCTGAATCAACCACAAAAAATAGTTTTAGAACACCACATGAATTAAAATTAATACCTCATAATTAATGCGCCGGACTAGAAACACTGTTGGTGGGTTAAATAAAGTACGAGTATTTATAGAACTTGTTTACATCTCTAGCCTAGGTCATTCAATCTAGTCGAGTAGTAAGTTGGCTAAATCCAATTACGCTAAGTATTCGTCTGGACACGTGTAGACAATGCGACACCACATTAAAAGGACAAGGAACTTTCAAAAGAAAGTCCCAACAAATTCTGAAGAGGAAGCGCATACATTACAATATGAATTTGGCGACGATGCCCCTGCGCATACGAAATGAAAACAAGCAATAACACGTGTGATAGAGACAGCGATAACATTTTCTCAGTTATTCGTGCATCTGTCTCGCTTTTTCGGTGTGGTCTGCATTTTGTCATCCGGTCAACTACTGTTAAGTTCGTTGACAGTTAGATACTTTTATGTTACCGCAACAATACAAAAATAACATTTTTTTAAGACTTCTAATCGGGCAACTGATTTGCACTTTTTATGATGTTATCTAGAAGTTAACTGACAGATAAAGTTATTATGGGCAAGCCATCGATTGAAAAAAAAAACTCGCAAAACAAATGCCAGGCAGTGAAATAAAAAAAACACTTAGATTATATAAATGGACAAAAACAAGGACACACACAAATTTTAGATATTTTAACTGCCTGTAAATCTTAAATTTTACGTGATGCATTAAATAAGATGCATAATTTACGTCTTACAGTCTAAAATGTAATTTATAGCGTTTCTAAGTCTATCAGAAGAAAGGATGCAATTAATCATAGTTAACATACCATATATTTAATGTCACATTCAATATTCGATTAGCATACGTTGCAAATAGATGCACCCTTGACACTATTCGCAATAGGACTATATACATGTACAGTAGACAACAGTGCATGACGACATTTTGACTTCTATTACCAACGAGCGTAGGGTGAAATTTATTTTTTGAAGCTGGATGAACACAACCATATAACACGCATCCACAAATTGGATTATCCTGTTAGTAAGAACGCAATTATGGAAAAGTTCCACGAGAAACTCTCAGTCGTATATTACCAACTCAATGCAATACAGAAAGAACGTCCTAGTTTAATAGTTAACTATCTTTTAGGGGGTGGTTCTACTACTTCAACTTAAATTATAGAACCAACATCGAAATCGCAAGGAAAATTGCCTTCCACATAAATACCCGATCAACAGTTACGGGTTGTATAGGAAAATTTAGCAGAAACCGATCACACTTGAGCCCGAGATGAAGATGACTTCGTCGAAGTTAAGAAAAGGACACGTCGACCGAATATCAGTCAGGAGACGTATTTTTGAAGCATTAAATAAATTAAAATTATAAATAAATTGTTTTTACAATCACACCCATTATCTAGCCCCAAACTAAGCAAAGTTTGTATTATGGCGACTAGGTAACGGATAAACTTACTTAAATACTTTTTATAAACATCCATGACTTAGGTACAAATGCTCGTGCTCATCACACAAACATTTGCCCCTTGCGGGATTCGAACCCGCAACCGCTGGATTTGTAGTCCGGAGCGTGAACCACTACACCAGACGGTCGTCCAGAATTAGAAATGAATTTCGAATTCGAACACGAAAATAATTCGTGTATGAAATTCATTTCTATTTCTCACGATTTTACGCATTTTTGAATCACTCGTAACTATTTTCGTTTTCCGCAGAAAATATTATGAAACAAAATGTAAAAACTCATTAATTTAAGTAAATAAAAAGTTATTATGTCAAATTTCTGTCAAACATATGTTTACTTGTCAATGTCATTCTTCTGTAATTTCTACTAGTAGAAAAAGGAAACGAGTGGTCCTTGCAAATTCATGGAATGAATTTTCAAAAATAGTGATTTTAGGAATTCGCATGCGAATCTCGCGATTTCGTGTTCGGATTGGAATTCGCATGATTCAAAAATACGTCTCCAGAATCGTTACGATAACGCATCTATAGCTAGGGGACCTAACTCTCTGTTACGTTGCGCGTTGCAACACCTGTCACAGCCCTCTACCTGTCCCGCCCGCACTAAATCACCCAGTCGCTCGCAGGACATTGTTAGTACCGACTTGCAAGCTGGACATCTTCCGAAGGGGGGTGTGGTTTATCTTATTATTGTAGAAAAAAAAATAACTTTTCATAGATTTCGATGTTGGTCCCATAGTAAAATACAAGAAAAAACAACAACGAGAATATTAACCAGTGGTCCATGAACCCTAAGGGGTTCTTGTATGAACGCCGGAAGTCCATGGCAAGCCTACCTAACATAACTGTCACACTAAGTAACTATGTATACATATGTAAAATTTAAACCTAAATCAATAAAACAATTAAAGCTGGTAAAGGCAGGTAAATCTACGGTAAATTTATAAATAATTTAAAGTTTTATAAATTGAACTGCGTTTGGTCAATGAGAATGTCCACCTGACCGTCGTACTATAAACGCCCACAAAACTATATTAGACGAAATTAGTGTTCGGAACACTTCAGAAAATGAAAGACATTGTTAGATAACTAGACAATCTACATCACAGTCTAAAACACTAGCGGAAAAAATAGTGCAGTTTTCATTCATGATCTCAACGCCGACGGATCTATGAATGAGTTGCGTTGCGCGCGCGTCTGATGTCAGCGGTTGCGTGGGCGCCGACAATTGGTCACCTGACCTGACTCTTGACTCGCGGACGAAAAATTTGCCCTTTGACGGTTTGATAGGCAATATTAGTTGACCTATTTTTAGGTGATGGAATTCTGACAAGTGGTGAAAGATTTGCCCTTTGATAGCTCATTAAAAGAATCAGTATGCCATTAAATAAGTATTTCAATTTCTGGACCAAATTAACCTTATCGTCACATAATTGACATCTGACAAGTAGAAGAAAAAACTGTTCGCATCACGTCAGATTACTAATAAATCAATCAATTCCAATTTTATAGGAGTATGACTTCTTTTCGTAGGGCAATAGTCACAATGTCACATTTCATCATAAATAAATATAGGACAACATCACATACATCGTTCTGATCCAAAAGTAAGTAGCTAAATTGTAGCACTTGTGTTATAGATATCAGAAACAACGACATAAAATAAATTATAAAACATTTCGTTGCATCAGAGTTCAAAAATTAGGTTTAGAGCTAAACAATTGAAGTACTTATTCCTTCAAAAATGGAGGGTGAGGAGGCCAGTTAAGTCTTTTGAGTGAAACAGTCGACTCCAGATACGCTGCTATATATAGACGCTTGTATTTCTCCCACCCTGGCTACTTACCCTGACACTATTAGGTGTTCGTTTTATAATCAATGCGTAGATATAAAGTATTGTCATCATTTCTCTAAAACAAGACAGTGATGTCATTGCATATTGCGTCCTACACGCAGATGAAACGAGTTCCATATTTACCTTGCCTTAATCTCGACTCATTAGATCGCGTAATGTGTGTATAATGCCAAGTTTAACACTAGATACTAAAATCGTGTATAAATAAAATGTATAAACGTTATGTTACGATCAATAAGTAATGAAAAAAAATAGTGTATGTTTTATTTTAGAGTATGGTTGACACTTAAACACAACAAAGCCAATTTCTCAATATTGTTTAACTATAGATACCCGATAATCAACCGGGTGATTTCTAATGCATGTAGATTGGGTTTAAAATTGTTATTTTAAATTTGACTGATCTAAGAACTGTTTACTAACGAACTTATTTAATCATCTTGTCTAAATTTGTAGACCATTTATTAGGTAATATCAGTCGTACTTTCGATGAAATAGTGTCCGTTCCCACATGAACTATTATATACTTATTTCTTTGACTCTGGTTCCTCTCTGGACTACGGACTACGCTTGTAAACTAAAAATAAATTAAATAAATTAAAACAATTGATATATTTGGCAACCCTACCATAGCATCACATTAACGTCGCAATTACACGTAAGTGCAATAATGTTCGTGACTTCTTTTCACTAAAAATAAAACAAGAATAGTTTTTTAAAATTGTCTGCTGACATCAGATTACGAAGTCATTGTTTTGTGTGCAAATCGGCGATGACTACACCGCAAAAATCATTGTTGTGATTTCCACCTTTACGATTATTGGGGTAAGGATGTATTTATTAATAACTTTAAAGGTCGCCCCATGAGTAGTACTCTTATTGTAATGACGCATACTTTGGCAAAGATTTTGATGATGACAACATTGTAATCCTCAAAACTTATTTGCACAACAAATACAACAAGTGACGCTCATTCAACGAGGTCAAGAAGTACACAGTTGTTTAAATGTAGCAAAATCTGGGAGATGATTAATTTCTTAAAATGATTGTTCGTAGACGCAGGTTGCTATACTGGTCTACTCGTTCCCGCTAAAGATGAGTGGTCCCCCATCAGGAGGACTACGCATAGTAGGAGACGTCTCATATTATGTGGAAATGATGATGATTATAATAACTTACTTAATTTTATTTGTTTATTCATTATGTTTTCTTTACTAAGATACAAATTCCGAGTTATAGTTAAACCGCAATTTCACTTTAGAGTGTGACAGAAAAAAAATCCACCTCAAAATGTTTTGAGGTAATTCGTGTTGCGGTATTGTTGAGTGAATTGTTACAACACAATACCTAAATGATTATAGTTATTATCTGTTCAGAAGGCTTGAATAGGACCATTTTGATATCCGCTTTCATAAGGCATTTTAGTCTCGTAACTGTAATAATTTGTTGTGTCATTTGTCTTCGGTCGGAAGGACGCAAAAAGGATTCCGTATATTTGGCACCCAATTTTATTACTGAGTCCTTGATATTTTTAAGCAAATAAAATACATTTACGATCTTCTCTACTTTTAGAGCATTATTCCATCTATTTCTATCTGGAGATAGCCCGTTTTATTGGCGTTCCCAGACATCTAAGGGTTGGAAATAAACTTGTCTTTATTATGGCTACGCCTTGACCCATAAACAGATGATGTAAAACCAGTATTCGGGACGACTGTGGCTTAAATCTTGTATTTTGATTCTAAAATGTTACGATATGAAATACCAATTGTGTGGTTAAGAGTTTTTTTATTTAGTCAACAACAGTAATATTTTATGAATATCATATTTTATTTTAAGCCTTATCGAAGTCTATGGTTTTAACACTTGCAGTAAATACGAACTTATAAGTTTATTAATATAATTATAAAGAAATACGTAATATGCGCCAGACTACCCTCTAATTATAACGAGGTAATATACAAGGTTTTTTATTTGCCGGGGGTGGCTCCCAAACTCGCGCTAATTTACAAAAATTCGTTTTCTTAGTTGACCCGACTGGGAATCTAACACGGGACCCACTTGACACAGCAGCGTTAGCCCATATTGTATATAAAAGAATATAGATAGATAGATACTTTATTGCACGAAAAAACTATAAAGGTATTACAAACAAGACACAGTTATGTAAACAAAAAGAATTCTTTTTAACCGACTTCAAAAAAGGAGGAGGTTCTCAATTCGTCGGTATATTTAAAAAAATATGTTTTTTTATGTATGTTCAGCGATCATTCGTTACTGCGTCGACCGATTTTGATAATATTTTTTTTGTTTGAAAGGTAATACTTTCAGAATGGTCCCATAGAAATTTGGTTGAATTCTGATGATGGGATCTATAAGAAAATCATCAAACATTGCATGAACCCGTACCACGCCAACTGATTTTAGTATCTATCTTACCTAATATCTTTGCCAAATGTGGACCAATTTTGATGATTCTTTTTTTAATCAAACATTTTTGGGAAAAATTTCACCCCTAAGGGTGGAAAAATAGGAAATGAAATCGGTGTTCAGCAGTTAAATAATGTTTGCACTCGTAAGATTTGTTTTGATTAGGATTATTCACTAAAATAGATGAAATAAGTTAATTTTATAAAAAAAATAAAAACCGACTTCAAAAAACTAAAACGCTAAAAATAATCTAATAAAGGGGCCTATCTACCAAGATATAGTTCCCAAAATGTTGAGGTAGAAAAAAACTGAACGTGAACGTGTTACTGAAGTTTATATTTAGGATAGAGTCCACAAAAACCGAAGTAGCGACACTGGAAGAATCTAATCTAACTAATAAGGGTAAGCGGTTACGTGGGCAGGCAGTTTTATTTGTCCAAGGCGCGGTGGTGGCTTGGTGAGATCACCGATCTAAAGGTCTAATGCAGCCAATGTTTGGTTTCCCTGCCGTGCATTCTAATTGATGCTACGCCTTAACTGTGACCGGCTATTAGCTGCGCAAACGCGGCTCAGATAAAATATTTAACATCGTTTGTGCTTCTGGAAAATGGTTTTTCATTTCTGACGTCAAACTAACCAATGTGTACTAAACGATTATGTAAATGGAGCAAACGTTATTTTCTACTTGACCGATAGTATAAAACATCTTGCTTGATGTTATGGTAAGCATAAATAGATTACTATTTGGTACTCACATTATTTTAAAATTAGTACATCAACGTAGCACAAAATTTACGAATACCAAAAATCCGGCTCGAAGGACCAAAATGACAACTTGTTAGCACGTACGCACTTGTTCAACTTCTGGACGGGACAATTCAAAAACCAACTTTTTTCTAAATTTGCTCGGATCTGGGTGTGCTGAGACAGACACCGTTGGCAAAAAATAACCGTTAAAATCATAGTAGTTGAAAATCCTTGTGCCTAACTAAAGAATGAGGTAAGTTAAATGCCACCTCCACTAATGTGCTGAAGTCAGTCAAGAAAGATTTATGTGCTCTAAATTAAAAATTACGACTATTGAATAACTAGGAGTGGGTGGAAGGTTATTCGTGTAGTTGACATATTGTTATTATTCTTAATAATCTTCTGAAAAAGGATCTACTAATAGTATGATGTGTAGTGAAATGAAATATCGATATTATTTTTACTTTTCTTTTATGTAACTATGTGTGGATTCTGAATAAATTATTTTATTCATATTCTTTCTGTAGAAGACATTCAAATTTATGTTGTAAAGAGCAAATAGCTACTTTTCAGGTTCAGATACATTTATTCAATCACAGAAAAGCTCAAAATACAGATTTTACTGCTATTTTCGTCATGATAATATAGTTAATATACAATCCTCATAGTATGACAACTGTTTATTTATAACGCTCATTTGCCATTGTTCCAACTCGTGTGCACGATGTCTTTCTTCACCGTCATCTAGAAAAAACTACTATGCTTTGAAATTCCCACACCAACAGAATACATTATGTGAAATTGATAGACCTAATTAATTTAATCTTAAACGAATTATTTCGATTATGGCAGACATTTAAATGAACACCACAAGTCTCGACTAATGTACACTATAAACAGGTGATTATTGCCGACTATATGATGCGTAAAGAGTAATAATTAAAAGTTATTTAGGTTAGGAAGCAGTAATTAAGCATCCCGTACGAATCATTGAACTGTTGCTTTTCAATTTTGAACCTTATTCCGAGTGTTTTAAATTTCATTTAAAGGTTTCCTATGGAATAGTTATGTTGATTACAGTATACATTTCTCCATAGAGACTGTTAGAATTTAATTGGATTTAACCTTAGTTGCTAATCACAGAAATAGACATGCATAATGTTTACTAAGCAATAACTAACTTATTTATATATTTTATTTTAAATCTTAGTCATAGTAAAATAGTACATATGGGATATGCAATATGGAGGGGTCCTTTATAAATAAAGTTACCAGTGGTAGGTTAATACCGTTTTGAATGTTACAATTACGACAGTGAGTTAGATTGAAAAAAACTATTTTTTTAAATTTGTTAATACATAAACCATTTTAATAGATATTTATAACTTTTTATACATTCGATCATCAGAATTTTAACTAGTATTACAGTTGTAGTGATTTGAACGACCAATTTCCTACAATCATACATAGTTAGAGTTCTATCACGATAAAAACTACGTACAATGTCACGCAATAACTATTTGGACACGGTAGATCGTTCATACACCCGTTTGTGTTTGTGTCTGTTCATATCATAAAACACAGATGGCACATGATTGACGTCTGTATCGCAGTTACACCAATTATTCCATTGTCACGTGTGATAAAGTCTGTATTGACAATTGTATGGTATTTTATGAAATGATGACGTAACACTGTGAAAATTTACTTAGAATACATGGTTTTATGCGCCTACAAAATAAATAAATAAGCATTAAATAGCATACTAATGGGGAACCGAACCACACTGCTCATATATCCCGATAGGTGTCGCATTGTGTTTGGTCTTGCCCGTAGTTATTATTTAAATCAATGGTTCTGTCCCACTACTGCTACTGATCAAATAATCACTAAGATAAAATTTATGGTAATTTGTCAAACGTGTGTCAAACTTGAGTCATACTAGCGAGCACAGAAAAAAATCGAACTTTGATATTTGCGGTTGACAAGACCAAACACGCTGACGCCATCTAAGATTAGCTTTGCCTATTAAGATTAGCCTTACCTTCTTTCTTCTATGCGTGTGACAATTTACGAACACGAAATAAGGAATTATCGTTATTGTGAAACGAGGTACTGTTACTAGACTCTAGACAACGTTGTTTTTGTAAGCACTAGTACGTTTTCTAAAGAGCTCTTGAACTCTTGGTGCAGTAAATAATTTCTCCATCATGTTATTTATTAGGTATTGATATTCTGAGAGTTCCGAGACACAGACAATGCAGTTAATGCTATGCAAGGCAGATACTTACTTAAAAACGGCAAGTGAACGCACTCTACTCTATGTGCTGTGTCTATTCTCCATCGCTTTGAAAGATGGGATTGGGATAGCTAAGGGAGAAACCGGCTAAGTGCGAGTCGAACACGCGCACCTACAATGTATCTTCAATTATGTTTATTTTTTACAGATTGTACTATAAAATTGTTTCAAGTCCCCTGCACCCCGTGCATTACTGATATAATAATAAAAATACCAAGGGTTCTGTCACTCTACAGTGTGTAACGAAAAGGTGAAATAAAACTTTAAGGGGTTATTCTACGGCTAAATTACATCAACTTTTTATATGGGAACAACATCAAAATCTCAAAAAAAAATTGACGTTTCCATACAAACTGATGCCAGCTGGTCGCGTTTTAGTATGGGAAAGTGTTTTTTTTTTTTACGAATTCGATGTTCGTCCCATAGAAAAAGTTGATGTAATTTAGCCGTAGAATAATCCCTTAAAGTTTTATTTCACATTTTCGTTACACCCTGTATAAACTCGCATGTTACATGGACATGAGTTATATATAGTTAGATAATCATAAGAAATCCAAACAAGTTTACAGGGTTGACTAGTTTTCCAACAAGTAGGTAAGTGTAATAATTGCAATTAGCATTTACACGGTACTTGTCTTGGTAGGTACAAAAAAGTACGATGAGATAAAAAATTCGTGGGAGTAAAAAACCCCTAATCCTCTCCTTTTAAGGAGCAGTGAGGCTGAGGTATTTTCGTTTTAAGAGTGCAAGCTGTATGAATCATGAGTACATGTAAACATGTGTTTATTTTTGTGGATTATCAGCCAAACTTAATATATGATCATTATACACAGACCTATCTTTTTACTTCTACATCACCACATGATGTACAATTACATGTATAACACTATGACATCAGTAGAATGAGTAAGCAAATCACCATAATCTATTTAGAAATGAGCACACCATTGTTTGTGTACTCCAATAAAAATCACGTTGTTACAATTAACTGTCTCTGGATCTACATTAACGATAATTGTGATGCTTGCAGCAAGGATACATGTGCAAGAGGTTTGTCCAGAAAATATCCGACCTCTGTTATGATAGTTTAAAAACAGTAAGATGGGTTTGAAAGTTCCAAATCGTACCTCAATTATTATTGTTTATTCTTCGTTGGAGGTTGCAATTACGAAAAATAAATGGGATTACAAAAGGTTTCAATAATACATATTTCGAAGAGCTCCTTAAACCAAACTTTATAAGGTGTTTTTTAAATAACACAAAACCTTGTAGGGCGTGATTCTGCCGCTCAAATACAGCAATATTTTCTATGGGGCCAACATCAAAATCCCAAAAAAACCAAACCCTGATCAGCTGACACCAGTTTGTTTAAAAAAAATGAAAATTTTCTTTAATACAAACTGCTCTAATAATCTTAGTATGTAGGTAAGATAGGTAAATAAAAGTTGTTTAGTTTTAATTGCAAATGAATCAAGAAAATACTTTTACTCAAATCTTCTCTCAAAATTAGCACCAAAAAAATTATGTCTGTCTGTCAAAGTATACTTAGAATACGCTGTCAAAGTCTTATTGCTCGTAATTGGTCCATAGAATCCACCTCACTTGCATTGCGACATACAAAGGTCGGATACTTACAGGACCGATTTAGTATTACGCACGTGTATGATGTGATGATCTCACCACCCCAAGTACACATAATCATGAGTAGAAGAAGCCACTATACGTCTGCTTTTTGCGTGATTTCCTATTTATGTGATGGTTAATTATGATTCCGTTTCTGCGTCGTTAATTTTACGCAGTGTTTTTGGAATGCTTATTTCAGTTAAATCAACATAAATATTATTTGTTTAGTTATAGTTAGTAAACAGCAAGTATACAAAGTGAAGATATCAGCTATATTTCAAGTTATAGTTGTTCTATGAAACTAAATGAGTTTGATAAATAACATGGGCTGAAATATGAAAAATATTATTAAATATTTCTGAACCACCCTTTATATCTAGATAGATAAACAGATGTCGACAGACATGACATTCCCCGACAGATGTCGGGGAAAAAGTCTTTTCACTTATATTATTATAGTATGTTATATATATTATATATATATAAACTTGTAATAAAATCTCTTTGGCTGTACTATTTGTATATGGCTGGTTTTGATGACATTAAAAAGGCAATATTAAAAAAATTTAACAAATTAGTAAAATGTTCCTAAACTAATATTACTATATCGATCCTTATCAATTCATTGAAATTATTTAAAACCATAAAATATTTAGACCTAATACATTAGATAACTTTTAATATGAGGACAATATCGTTTCTTTCTATTTTGTAGTTGATGTTGTATCAAAATATTTTACAGTGTCACTCCATATACGATTCTGAGATAGATCCTAAAAATATTTTCCATTGCGTTGTTTGTATAATAACTATATTTTAAAAATAACAACTGCCAATATTTTTTTACAAAATAAGGAAGTACTTCTAGTTTGTCTATGGTATGCCAATATTTGCTACAAACGTAAATTCCTAACGCCCTTGCCGTGTGATGCGTAATAATTTGTGCTAACAGTAGCATTGGGTTTGATGTTGGTTTTATCGGTACCTAATTTTATATCAATGCTATTTAGCATTTATTTTCTACTAGCTGTTGCCGGCGACTTCGTTCGCGTAATCTTAAATTAAATTTAGGAACTTTTCATCACAACAAATCACCAAAGTTTCTTCTCAAACGGATGAATAGATTAGGAACGGATATGAGACTAACATACCTTCTTTTTTATGTTATATGGATTTTCATTGATCAAATAAATGTCACAGCATTGTCTGTCTACCTAGTGTAATTTTTATACATAAGATAGAGACCTTAGGGTTCAATACAACTATCTTTGTAATTCGATACATTATTGGGACCATTTCGTATTTTTCCAATATGTCTTCAATATTTTTCCGTCAGACGCCCTCCTCTCCAAACTTTGTATCTCACCCTGACTTCATCCCAAAGTCCGACACATGTATGGGCTCACAGTTTGGTATTCCCCACACGTACTAATTCATAGGGGGTCAGTTTGATTTGCAGAATTTATCATTTCTCCCTGACCGAAAGAAATAAGCAAAAGTCTTAGTTATTTATATAAATAAGTTATAAGACGTTTTAAGGAGATTACTTTGTCAATAAGTGTAAACTGTGAAAATCTGCCAACACTGTTAATGGTTATCGTGACAAAATCATCATCTCTCCTGTAGAAACATGAACGGCAAAAGCTAGACCGCGTGTTGTCGTAAAAAAACCTAGTCCTTCCGTTTTAAATGTTTTATAATTTATACTTTATGAAGTTTTTTGTTGCAGTAAAAATATAGAATAGAGCCATTATGCTAAAAAAGGTTTTTTATAAGCTTTTTGTGCTATACTTTACGTCTATCTATGATGAGATGACAGATTTAAGTTTAGCCTAACCTAACCCTCTCTGTTAGGTTAAAATCTATTTCAGGTGTACTTAACAACAGTTTAAACATGGCAGAGAAAACTCATACCTTATATTTAAAAGATGCTACTTACCAAACTTTTCCGAAAATTTAGACTAGATTTATCTACATATCAAGAGCAAATCGTAACCCGGAAGGTCAGAACAAACAGTCGTAATCAACCTGGGCCATAATTAGCGGCCTTCGCGAGAGGCCCGATGACGTGTGCGCGAAGGCCGCCTGTTATGCTTTACATCATCACGTCTGCTTGGTAAAACGGGGCATTGGCGCTAGCGGGAGCGGGCAAGAGGCTGTTTTTTCACCAGAGCTATGCGAGCAAAAACTGTAATGTGTTTTTATAGGAATGATAGGCTAAGCAGACTCGCTCGGGTTATTTGTTTGAAAACTAATTTCTTTTCTGCTCGCACAGCTTACGCAGTAAAATGTGTTTTGACCCCTATATAAACATAGGAATTCACCTCCAAGGCAGTAGGCTTCACTTAGTAGACCAGATTGTAAACATAGGAATTCACCTCCAAGGCAGTAGGCTTCACTTAGTAGACCAGATACCTTTCTTTCTTTATTTGCAGAAATATTATTTGCGCACGGAAAACCTTCGAAAAAACATTTTCGAATCGCGCTCGCGTCCGCTGCGCTGTTTTACACGTGCTACCTTATATGCCTGACATCAACACACCGCATTAGGCCGACCCGGTGCCCAATAAACGTGACTCACAGAATAAGATAAAATCATAAGTTAAAGTAAGTTTAGGTTATGTAAATATTTCGCCGGTAGTAGCATTTGTTTACATTGCGGAGCAGGCTTTTTCCAAAATAAAAGTGGTTACTTATAAATATTTTTAAACGTTAATTTTATGTTTACGTTATAAATGTAGTTAGGAAATTGCAAAACAAGTCAAGTGTTGTCTTATCCACCTAGAATGAGAATAGACTTTATAGTACTAGACCAACAAATTGTTGATTGAAAAACTACTTTACTTTCAATATTTTTAGTTATGAGAGCAACAAAAATATTGTTGAATAAAACATGTTTGACTCTTTTGACATTCTCTTCTATACATCGGTGCATTGTGTAGTCTCTCCATTTTAACGCTGGCTGGCTAACTATAACAATTTATTATTCAGTATTTCTGCCTAATGGTCAAATGACATCATAGCAATGCTGAATAGGATAAAAAAGCAGCGCAAGAATATACCTCTAGTGATGGTAATAAAAAAAGAATTAAGAGAAGTAATGACAATGTTTGGTGAATATTACAAACCGCTTTAGAAAAAATCCTGACACTCTTTTAAGGGCTGATTTTGATGGTTTTTCACATAATATTCTCAATAGGATCAACATCGAAATCCCCAAAATAAAAAACACTCATCTTCATAAAAAAAAAAACAACTGATAGCCATGTGGTACCTACAGGTTAGTGATTTTCCTTTATTAACCAGAATTACATTAATATTTTCACAATAACTCAGACTAGACCTTAACCTAAATCCACTAAATGCCTCCTGAATCTATTTCCGTAAGACACCTAATCAAGGGACTCTCCCGCTTTTGTAGTTTTATATTCCCGAATACGCACGCGTGTCATTACGAAACCTCAGCTATTCGAGACGTAAACATCGGGTTAGATGTAGGTCGGCGGGAACGCCTGTTTCGCGGATCATAATCAAATATAGATTAATCGCCTCGTTGGATAACCATATCATAAGAACCAGTCGTATTTTTAAAACGAATTTCTGTGAATCTATATTTTTCTCAATGTCTTACGCAAGCTTCTAACTAGGAGGCAAAGAGAAAATAATACTAAACGAAAATGTAAGTCAAGAATTTCATTCTTGAGATAACAATCAGATTTGCAAAGATCATCTAAATACAAAATGTATTGTTCGATCAGTCTAAAACTTCAGACTTCCGAAATCAACAACATTTATGGTCTACGTATTGTTGATGAAAAGAAATGCATTTGTATGTCTTCTTGATATTTCAGCCACAAGTTATGCACTCCTTGTAAAATCATGTGTAATTTACTTGTATGGTGTGCAATAAAGAGTATCTATCTGTGTATCTATCTATCTATCCTTTTCCAATTCATATTAGGGGAATATTGCATCAAACAACATTGACGACCTCCGTAGCCGAGAGGCGAGCATACCGGACTTGGTGTCACTATCTCTGAGGTTCCGGGTTCGATTCCCGGTCGGGTCAATGTAGAAAAATTGCTTTTCTATATTGTCTCGGGTCTGGGTGTTGTGGCACCGTCGTTGTTTCTGATTTCTGTAACACAAGTGCTTTGGCTACTTACCACAGGATAAGAGCAATGTATGTGATGTTGTCCAATATTTAATTTTAAAACTGTATGGAACTCCTTTAAATATTTTTTCATTCACTTTGTATCTCTACTCTGACTTATCTATCCTATTAAGGCTATGAAACATTTTCACCTATCTTATTTACTAATCAGAGGAACCGTGCCGCTGACATTTCCTGGAATGAACCAATCCTCTTTTAGTGGTACAGATGTTGATAAAATTCATTCAGCATCAAATATGAATGCAATCCCATATTACGGAGTTCCGATCAGAAGAAATTTTTGCCAGTTAACCTGGCTGGAAAAAGCATGCTATAATGATTTATTCAGCTCTATCACGTGAAGTGTGAAATGCTAGGCCTATAATGATCCGATAACTGCCATATTTTTAATGATGCGTGTACAAAAACACAGTTGTTGCGTTAGATTTAGTGATGTGGAAAATCTGACGGAGTCGTATTTAAAAAACAATGTTTTTAATATTACAGATTCTAGATTCATATAATCATAGTTCTTTTTTATAAGCTTGTTAGCTTGCACACGTTGTTTTCGTAGTTAGTAACATAGAGTACAAATGTATATTGGAAGAGTTAGTAATGTGTCCAAAGGTAATATAAGTACACAGCCATTTGACACTATGAAAATAACAAAAGCTTTATTTCCATTAAGCCTTACACTTGACTCTCTGATAACAGTTATCTAGTCAGTGACATCGGCGACACCGCACTTTTAGCAATATTCGCCATGTAGTCAATCTACTGGTAACTTCCACTTTTTAGTAACTAGCCACCTTCAATTAAATGAGTATAATAATAAGTTGTTGATAAATCTACTTTATTCATAATAACGATTTAAGTAAAGACATGTATTATGAGTTTAAATAAGTGTTCACAAATTCCGATTTGATTTCAGTTCAAATTTGCACATAGGTGTTTGCATAAAAATATTTAAGGTACCCGGTTACAAGAAGAAGTTACTGTTTCAATGTTTGTAAAAATGTTATACTTACGGGTATATTCTATCAATTTTTCTTTGTCATAACATCTTTATCTACTGATTCTATAGAAACTTTGTGTGCCAAAGAAGCTTAAGTGACCAGTTTCTCGTAGATTTATATATTTATGTGAGCACATACCATTGATACAAACAGAAATTAAAACTCTTCGCTTGGCTGCATGGACCATGTCTTTGATTGAACCACAGAATAAAAGTAAAATTTCCACAAACAATAGAGATAAGCCAATTTTAATGTATTCTTTGACATTCCTGTATTCGTCCTTCAAACTACTTATTTCCCTTTAATACACTTAATTTCCTTTTTTTTTTCATTCCTAGATGTGTCTATTGTGAAGACCTATTTTTAATTTTTTTTTAGTTTACTATTAATTTAAGAACGCAAGATCACATTTCCTCAATCATAAAAACTGTGATATGTAGATGTGCTATCCTATACTTGACATTGGAATGACTATTTAAAAGAAGAAGTACAGATAAAATAGATAGATAGCGTTCGCGACAGAAATACAGGAAGTTTTTTGGTTATCAACGGAAAAGGCAAATTAATGCGGTCACTAAAGTGAATTAATGGACAATAAGACCGGTGTTCGCAACATCCTTTCCGTTGTTTGTTTCGTATAACGGGACAACAAAATGACCGAAACTATGCCGAAAACTACTAAAAGTTTGTAGCAGACAGACAACACCATAATTACTCGTAAGTACACATTATGTTATGTGTAACTTATCACAATAATATAAATAAACAATGTTTTTGGTGTTGATATGATAAAAAGCACAAAAACTTTTTTAACCTGGAGACAAATCTTTGATTATTAAATTTACAAAAATTACCATCTTCTTTGTTAGGTTTGATGCACTGTAAACACGACACTGTTTTTTTCTTTTTCACTTTTCCATCTTCGTTCTTAGTTTTTCCATTTACAACTTCCTTATCTTTTTTCTTTTTCAGGTCCTCTTTTTTCGTTTTATTTTTTTGATGTTTCACGACACCCATTTTGGCATAACACGAAAATGCGCGCGCTTTTTATTTTTTTTACAGTCTCGCGGGCGACGGCGCGCCGTCAGCAGATGCGCGTTCGGAAACTAGTGGCGCGACTAGCAACGCTAACTGCATTCGCGTGCGAGCAAGGAAACACTGGCAGTCAACAATAAGGCTTCCTACTGAAAGTCACTCGCCACTCGAAAGTGACTCGCACTCGAAGCAGACTGCGTCTGAGGCGCGGCGTGTGAGCTCACTCCATCGTCCGCCAAAATGGGATGCCCGATTTGGAATCAAGGCCAGTCGATTAATATTCCTCATGGTTGTACTCCCTAAACTGAATGTTAATTTCTCCTAATTATTTTTTTATAAATGGAAGTAATAAAAAATAAAAATTCTAATGGCTTTCGAGTAGCACAGATCAAAGGAAAGGTATTAGTGGAACAACGATCGATAGTTTTCGAAGGCTGATAAGAGTAATTTTAGAACGGGCAATGGCTATGGTGGCTCTACACAAGGGCCAGGGCGAGTCGTATACAAAGTAATAGAGATCGTGACTAGCCGCGATTAGTCTCAGACGTACAACTGATACAGTTAGGCGGAGATATACAGCGATGGATGGCGATAGCGAGTAGGAATGCGTTTAGTTTGCAGTATTTGTACAGCCCAAGGACGGGGCCAACCTTCACATTTAAAGGTCAACCCATAATGTTGCTGAAACCACCTAAATTACAAGATTTGTTAATAAACTACAGAATTTCTTTTATAAGATTTTAGCTACAACTTTCTTTACTCAGCTAGCGTAGTGGCACGGGGATTCGCCTTGAACGCACAGGGTTAATTCCCGGTGCGGGACAATTTAGAAATCTCTACATCCAAAGATTTGGCGCCTATTTGTATATTTCTTTCTTACTTTTTATAAATTTGCCTTTAACTTAACGACATATTTATAAGGCTGAAGCAGATAAGTTTTTTTTACATGAAAAAGATTTCAGATAAGAATATATTTAAAAAACAATACGGAAATCATCTATGGCTCAATGAAATCCGTCGCTAATAGAGTTTCTTTTGTTCAGACCATTAGTGAACATAAACAAATGAACCGACTAACTTAGGAATAGGCGTATAATGACTCTTTTTTACTAGCAAACAAAAAATATAATATCGGTGACAAATTGACGTATATGAACGAAGGTCCGAGTCTGAGATAAACATCCGTTTTAAATATAGTAGTGTTGGTTATATTTTTTGAAAGGAAGGCGGTTTTTTTATTATTATTTGTATAAATTATTTGACTAACTGGGTTGAATAATAAGTTGCTAATAATTACTTTAAAAGTCTTATGTTATTTGTAGATAGTAAACGCAAAATTTACATGTTATTTGTTTTGTTTATATTTTAGTTACGTCCTTCTAAAGTGATATTATTCTGTTATATTACGAATAGGGCTGTCATCTCAATAATTGTATACATCGATCCTCGATAAATTCAATACTATTTTTAGGGACAAAAAGTTTTAAATAAAAAACAAAAAAGTGCCGACGCAAGCTACTACGTAGTCATTAGCGTTTTATAAAGTTGATAATCTACAAATAGAATCTGACAACATTGTGTGACTCATAGTGCGACCAGCTCAATAGATTTATTCAAATTAGTCTTTGCAATTCCCAAAGGCACGCGATTATATTGATTGCCTTTACGTCACTGTCACGTATCTGCAGTTTACGCAAAATATAGCCACTACTTACTATTTAACTTAAATATAGAGTCGTACCTCTTATAATCTTATTACTTTAAATATAAGTCATTGGGGGAGGTCTATGTTCAGCAGTGGACGTCCTATGGCTGAAATGATGAATGATGATGATGACTCAAGTATATATTTACTAGACTTCATTAAAAAGATGTGTTTGCTTCTTGAGATTTCAATGTTGTAATGTGAGAGACATCAGCATCATCATCACCATTTCAGCCACAGGACGTTTATTTAAATATTTTTATTGGATTTTACTAGTACTATGGTCTTTTTGTTTTGTTTGTTTAAGTTTTGGATATAATGAAATCTTCATATATCTCAATTATTAACATGAAGAAGGCATGACCATGGCAGATAATCACAGACCTGAAAAAAATAGTTATAGACAACATTTCGGGTCTTGATTTTGGAAAATCCCCATGTTAGGTATTATCCATAAACTCTGATACACACTCAGGTCCGCATAGCGGAGCGTAGCGTGTCATTCCTGTTTTGTGCTCAGGTCAATTTTATGGAGTGCGTCGTCCTAGGGGCACCCGAGTAATATAAATACAAGGCATCTTTGGTTACCCGATTGGTGTAGCGACTGGGTATTTTTCTAGAGCGCCGAGGGTCCCGAGTTCGATTCCCAGTTCGGGTCAAGGGTGTTTTGAGAGGCCCCTGGCCAAATACATTGTCTGGTACCTTGTAACACAAGGGTGGTCATTCCTTACTTCGAGACCATGACAAATGGTGTGTTGTCTGGCGCACATTTATTTATCTCCTAAGATATGGAAACGGCGGGATCACAGACTTAGAAAACGCTAAGCTTATACTAAATTTATGAGCGGGATGGGGGTCGAAAATTTCATATGTGTCTTGTCAAATTACGCTCCCCCGCCTTTATCCTGCCGCACCTCAAATGACTACGCTTTTGTTATAGATTGATAGATACTCCTTATTGTACACCACACAAAAGAAACAAATCACAGGAAAAAATAAATTAAGAATAGCACAATTTAGGCGGTCTTATCGCAGTACTATACTAAATATATTACCGCAACTAACCTTTTCGAGAATATATTCTGTTTACACGATCTACAATCATTCAAGTTCTCCATGGAATACAATCACAACATGTGAGCAGTTTAAAAGACTATTAACCACGGTCGGTTAAGCTTGTTATGAATTAGTACTGAATACCTACTACCAGGGCTTCCGTGATCCCGCTCAATGCCACGGGTTTGACGTGATTTATTTATCTATTTATAACAATAACACTGACGGATGAGCGAGATAACATTGGATATACATATTTGGTTCTGTTTTGGAAGGCTACAATTACTACAAAAAATCAACGCACTTTGAAGTTAAAGGCTAAGAAAAAAACAGCTAAGCATGTGTCGGATCACGCGCAGTAGAGATTTCCATAGTCTTAAGAAAATATATTTATTAATTAAAATTAAACACTGCGTAATAGTGAATAAATATCTTAATGATTACATGACCAATCAAAGGTAATAAAACTAGGCATTTTTGTTAATTTAAGTCAAATCCTACCGTAGATCTTAGTTGCTTTAATAACAAGACATATTAATGCTTTACATTTTAGTATGTTTTCTAATGAGCTTGAAAATAATTTTAAATCCAATCCAAAAAAACTGCGTACTATACGCATAAAACTTGAAATAATGGGTGCTAAAGGTGGAAAATATGATATTTTCATCAAGAGCACGGAAAAGCTTTGTTGATACGCTCCCCGCCATCTATTGACGAGCGGGAGAACTAAATATCTCATAGCGGATTACGAGTGGAAGGAAGTTCGTCACAATTCTCATTTGTCTCTGTATTTTCGTAAACCAACGAAATGTTTTCGAGTTTAAAGGTGACGTCATTTATTTACAAAACAAAACTAAATATATATCACGGTTTTGGCTGCTTCTAGCTGTCCTTTCGTAATAAATTACATACATAGGACACCCAGCAGGGCAGTAAAAAAGACGTATATTTCAGAGAATGGACGTTGAGTGGATATTATTTTGGGGGGCTCGGAGCAGTGGTGATTGCTGGCTACTGTCCAGATAGCATTTAGTAGAGCCATAGGAGGATTATACAAGTACTGTTGTACTTATAGTAAAAGTAAATTCAAATGACTGCAATCTCGACATAGATACAAGTAAACGCTATTATCTATTGATGACATGTGTGTCATTGTGCTTTAAAATATCCAACAATAAGTATTTGTAAGCATTACCGTTAAATGAATTATATGGTTAAAGAACTTTATTATTTCTCACAAGAATTACAAATTCACTTACTGAGAAATCTATTTACAATTTAATTATCGACAAAACTTAAAAAATTTGAAATTAAGACTATGAAGTATTGTTATCGTATCGATAGGAGATAGTGATCGCAAAATAATAACTACCGAAGTACACACAACAGCACGTCAACCTACCAAAAAACGTCAAATTATCTCAATTGATATTGATCTCTCAATGTTGGACATAAAGTTGAAAATCAATTCAATGACCTTTAACTTTTTAAGTAGGTTGACCTGCCGTTGTCTGTACATACCGCAGAGACTAGTTAGATTCATAGCCACGTCTATAAAAAAGTGAGCGATATCAAAACATTGTGTCAAGAAATGCCTAACGTATAAATAAAACGTATTATAAATTTAAAACCATGGTAACACATGTTTCAGACCCGATCTGAGAAATAAACGTTAAAAATACACTTAGGAAGTCAGGCTAAATGGTGAGGCTGCCGACTTCGTGACCAGCCCAATGTTAAGGTCGCACTATCACGGCCACGTTATACATACAACAACATACTAAGTCGAATGTACTATTGACCAGTTAGCACAATATTATAAATTAAACATATTTTATGTAAGTATATTGTAGCATAGACGAAGGAAAAATAAACCTTCGTCTATGATTGTAGTCACAATAGGAGAAACATGTGCAAATTAAAAAAAAAATGTTCCTCTGCGGAGTAGTAAATCATTTTACTTACAAAACTTAACATTAATTGTTAACATTTATCTATCAATAAAACAAAAGTGTATTAACATGTGAAATCTTCTACATAATGCCCTATGCATAATTAAAGGCTATTTCAATGCTAATAAGCGAAAGCACATAATCGATATGTAAACATACGTCCATGTTTACACATTCGTGTGTTCATGTTTTGTTTATAGGAATCCACTACATGAGCTATCTATGTACAGAATTTTCCTTTATCTAATATACGTACAAGTACTTGTAGCGACAATTAATATCCTTGCATCTAATACAAGTTTCAGTACATCGAGCGACCTCTATTGACGGGCAGAAACATTAATACGCATGGATGAATTTACCCACAGAAAAGGAATTACACGCTGCGCTCCTTACCTTTGACGTGAGCTACTGAGTATCCGATATGTTCCTAAAATTATCTGCACAACTTTAAGCTATACATGCTTGTGAGCCTTCAATAAACGACATACTCTGTCTAATCTGTGCAATCTACGAAAGACTGTCAAACTAATAGTTTTATGGAACAACATAGTTATATTATAGTGGTGATGCAGTAAAGTAATAGTTTAATTCTTGCGAACAAGGTGTTAAAAGTCATCGAGAATGAAGTATTTTTTAACGATTTAATAATAAATTGTCGTTTATCGAATATGTATTTGCAATCAAGAATTCATTTGTGCCTGATACAAAATTTAGCTCGACACCACGACAGCGCCACACGGTTCGTGCGGAATTTTCCGGAACTAATCTCGTTTTTAGATAAAAGGCGGTAAGACACTTTCATCTTATATGCGTGGGAGTTGTAACTGCTCGTATGATTGTTAAAGTATTTTAAGATCTTAGCTTGATGATAACGAGCGTGATCTTGAATGACTTTATTATTTCAGCCACGGAAAGATTTACACGTGATTAAGAGTTTTTTTGTCTTTGATAGATGACGCCTTCATTTCGGTCGAAGGACTGAATATTAAGTTATTATTTGCTTTCAGTAATATTAAAAAAGTTTTAAGCTTTTAATTAATCATGGTCACACAAGTAGAGAATCAAATTGCTGTTTAACCATGTTTGGATTGGATCTCTAAGGAATGCTGTTACGGCACGGACCTAAGTTATGAAGTATTTACTGGCATATAACTTATATGCTTCAATGGCAAATCAATAATATGTTTTCAACTGTCATCGAAACAATAGAGTGACGTAAATAAGACAGTAAACTATACGTCTTATGCTCACCAAACGAACATAACACATGGCAATGTCGTATCGATTATGGACAATGATTTATTGCAGGCAAAGTCCGCTGTTGCCTCATCATGTATCATTCAGGATATAAAAAGTAAACTAAACAACTATCCACTAAACTCGATTGACTAGAGATAATAAATAATAATAAATTATTCCAACAATCATAACAAATGCCTAGCCTCTAACTAAGCTAAGTTTGTACCGAATAAATACTTAAATATTTTCCCTTTGCGTGATTCAAATTTGTATTCGTCTAGCTATGTACAAGAGAAAGGTCGTCGAAATGTAGCGTTTTTTTAATGTACATTTATGTGACATCGATTTCGATTTATAGAATAAAACATATATAAGTATTGGTATGGTTTCGTAAGAATATTAGCGGTTTAACATCCACTTCAGTAGTGTATTTAACATTTAGGTTACACCATTGGGCAGAAGTGCGTAAACTAATGACAAACTTGACTCCGTATAACGCCGGCTTCACACGTTGGCGCCGTAAAAGGTTGTTGTAAAAAAATTCCGCTGTATATGCACTGGATAAAGGATTAAAGATTTAACTATCCTATATACCCTATATATCCAGCAGTGGGCGATGATTAAGCGGCCGATTGTTTACCTTGCTAAAGGAGAATTGTATGTCAACATGCAAGTACGCTATCAACACGTCCAGTATATTCGCGACTACGTTACATAGAGTTATTTACATAAATAGATTACATGTGCTTTTTCCTCAAGGATATTAGATTCATTTAAATTCTAGTTTTACAAACAAGAACTAATCATGCCCAAAATATAATAATGTTGGAATACCGATCATTACCATACCATACCATCATTGTGGAAATCCATACGAGTAAATAAATAGTTTGATTTAAAAACGGAAATTGTTTTGCTCTGACAGGTACACCCGTCAACCAGACAGATGTACTGGCGATTCGAAATTATTTAATTCTCACAAATAAACCAATTTAAATATAAAAAAGTCGATAAAATAACTACTTCTTATCAACAGTTACAGATGGTGGAACAAATCTGCTGTAGCCGTGGGTATAATAGGTACCTACTATTGTTGCGAAAAAGTCGAGAATATTTCAGACCGTGATTTCAGTAAGAATAGTTAACTCATCCAAAATTTCACGTACCAACAGAATAATAGTAAAAATATAGATAATAAAGTATTTTTAACATCAAAAAAATACCGGTCCAGGGTCAAAAGCACCATTACGCGGCACACTGTGTTTATGCCGAGAGCAAAAAAACCAACTTGTATGTCTACTATCTATTATAATAATTACGAGCAATTTCGTACCTCCATCGGATGCGATGAGGAGTTACATCAGAGGTCCAGTTAGTCAGACGAAACCTGATTTTTGTGTCGCATTTTGATAGTTAATAAGTTAAGTATTTTTCGAAGTGGGTAGGTATCACGTTATTTATAATTCAAAACCATTTCTTAGGAAATAATTATTAACACACTTATATTAGCTGGGCTTGTATGTAATCTAATCTTGGAAGTAGTTTAAATCCATTTCTAACTGACGTATCGATTTAAAACTTTGTAAGTATTTGACATTCGGATGACAATACAATAATTTGACATCAACAAGCTGATCTGATGATGGGGTCAGGAGGTGGATAATGGAACTCTTCAACAACTACTAGTAAAACCTTCGTGTTTGGGCTCAATTGATTCGTTCGAGTTTAATATAAAACTATGTTATATAGTTTTTTAAACTATGATATATAACATATGTACTCTAACATAATTAAAAATTAAAGCGCGTCTTTGAGGCAAGGACTCGCAGATACTAATATACCTGCTAATAGTTCTGAACATCATTGTATAATGCGTGCAGCCTAGAAATGAAATTGTCTGTTCGCGTATTCATCATTCAGATTTTTTACGCTTGACCATGATCATGACCATGATACGGCATGTCTAGCCTAGTCTATAACATTCAGATCTAGTTATAACATTTAGAGCGATTGCAATCAGACCTCCGTAACTCTAAGACATGTGAACCGGTTAGTTTTGGACCATGTCACTCACATCCAGTATGATCTGAACGTGCAGGTTGCCTCGCTTTGTGTTTCCTCGCTATGTGGTATAAATTACGAAAAATTATATATTATATGTGGTACAAGGTGCTGGGATTCGAACCAACGCACGAGCCAGTGTTGCGAGGCTTCTTCCCAAACCACTATAACTCTTAAGCCTTTACGCCACGAAGAAAGCATTACCACGTTAAGATCTCTATCAGAGTATAAAATAAGACAATCTTCAGTGGAGTCAATGTGTAGCGATCATTGCATGAAGGGTTAGCCTAACTTAAAAAAAGGCCTGCGTTGCGTTGCAATATTGCAACTTTGTTATCACTAAAACATACTAGAACGCAAGATAATGATGCTGTATAAAATGAACAATTGACATGGTTATATCAATGAGAATAAGGGAAAGAAATTCACGTCTTATGACGCTCGTAAGGAAACCGGTAACTTGGGTTTTTCTCAGAAGAACTGTTTTTCCCTTCACGTACTAGCATCATCCAGGTAGTCCCAACATCATTATTCGCTGATCCTTGGTCGTCTAGGCCTTGTGTCATCCACTTCCATGCATTGCGATCACTCGTCATCTAGACATCCACTCTATTCTTAGGGGTACTGTGTGAACACTCAATCCATCACTCCTAACATGTCCACATGTTACTGCACCAACAAAAGAGGAATAATTCACTTTTGAAACAAGTGAACATATCCAGGCAGTCACGGTAGAGGACCTGAGGGGCTAACCATAAATTATTTCACTCGTTTGGGAAGGGTGGCCAGTGGATTGTGACGTTCTCGCATTGAATGCGAAAAATGCTAAAATAATTATGTCGTTCCCAGATAAATATGTTATTTATTTGCTATAGGACAAATAAGATAGTTAGCATTCTAATATTAACTGTATTTTAATTAGCTAACGGTTATTTACATACTTAAATATATTCTCGGTGATGCTAATTGAGCTTTTTCCATTCCAATTAAGACTGACAGTAAAAGTGTACACATGTTTTTTAAAGTTATGAGTGTGAGGAAAGTTTTTACATTTATGAGTTAAAAACCTTATGTGTAAAAACTTTTCGTTTTTATCAGTCTTCATTTTTTTATAGGTGGTTACAGTAGGTCTTATAATATAATGTCATTATTAGTAGCTCAGTAGGTACATTTAGCTTTGTCATTTGAAATTATGTAAAACTGATAACATTTACATTATTTATTAAGTTTAATGTCAATTTCATTCTTTTTGATTGATTAGTTCCTATGTCATGTCAGCCTATTGCAGTCCAGTACTGAACGTAAGCCTCTCCCAAAGAGTGCCAAAAAGCACGATCGCCCGCTTTTTTCATTCATCCATTGCCAGCCATCTTCCTAAGGTCGTCGGTCCATCGAGCTGGGGGCGTCTCACACTAGTACAGACAACGGCAGGTCAACCTACCCGAAAAGTTAAAGGTCATTTAATTGATTTTCAACTTTAAGTCCGATGCGTAGAGATCAAATTTAATTGAGAAAATTTGACGTTATATGGTAGGTTGACGTGCTTTTGTCTTTACTTTATAACAATTTACCTACTATTATGATGCCCTTATTATGAGTATCAAAGTAGGATTCAATATTTATTAGTTATAGTGTTTTCTTTAGAATTATCTCTACAACGTTATAAACGTTAAGGGCTAAAGTTTTGAAGAAGACTTAAATTAGTTATAACTCTAACAAAATGTACATCGAAATAACAGTTGTTACAATCAGTTGGTCAGTTGGTAACATTATACCGAAACAGGTTCCCGCGAGATAACTGGCTGAGGTCAGCCGGATTACATCACCGCGAGTATCGAAAAACTACGAAGGCCGATCATCTAGACTAAAAAGCTTACGCTTCTCCTCGTTTTTATTAAAAAGTTTCCTAGATTACTTCACGGTTCAAAAATATCTTACTTAAATCATTTTTAAAAGACGTACCGATTGTTTAATCAAAAAAACCGGCTAAATGCAAGTTGGACTCAAGCAGTGAGGGTTTAAAACCACTGTATTTTCTTTCCAATACGCGAAAAGGACTAAGTACTTTCCCGTTTTTTTTTTTGTTTATACTTGTACTACAGGGCTTACATTATATTCTCACAAACTTTTACGTTTTTATGTATTAGATAGGTACCGCTTTTTCGTTAGAAACTGAAATATTTTGTATGTGATAAAAAAAACTATATTTAGTTTTTTTTCTTTAATTTTGCTGTGATCTTGTTTTTCTTTTTGATTTATTTCATTATTTTTATGCCCACGGGGAGGAACCATGTATATTTTTATATGTAAGTAAGAGTATTTTAATACTGTGTCATGAATGCGCGTATGTTTTAATCGCGATTGACTAAATAAGTTATTTTTACACCTTAGTCTTTTGTAGACCTCAGAATTCAATATTAGTTTCTACTTGATACTGTCCCGGGCCAAGGAAAGAGTCCTGTAAGGACCAAGAAGGTTACGAAACTCTAAAGTTATGAAAATAGTAGCCTAATTGGTTTCGTCCGATAAGAATGTAAAATATGAATAAGTGTAAAAACTTATTTACACACTAACTATGAATCAGTTAGGGTCCTGACTCATTCTTTGATTCGTTACAAGAATAACGTCATTTGCTGTATTCACGGTGAACAAATTTAAAATTCTTGACATACGTTTATTAATAAATTTTGGCGAACCGCCATCGACGCAAGCGCACCAAACCATCTGCATACAACACAACTAATAAATAAACACAAAATCTAGCGCTACTAAAAAGGTAAACAAACTTAGACAAGGCTGTACACGATCTATGTCTTTGCTTAGCTCGTTAATAAATACGTACCAAAAAGTTCGGTAACAGGAAGCTTTTCTTATTTAGCGTGTCACTAAAACACTTTCAGTTTCCAAGAACACTGTATGGGGCACTGAGGTTGGGGTTAAACAAAGGAACCATTCAGTGATTCACAGTTACATCATCGAACATTCGCGGGAATTAGCAAAGTTTTCAAACACTTAACAACAATTATCATAAACACACAAACTGTATTACGAACTCGGAAATAATGGCCGCATTAGCACCGTTAAAAAATATATAGCACGCGCCGAGTTCCTTTTTCGAATTGATTTGTTCTATATTTGAATTGGATTAAGTTGATTGGTTAATTGAATTGTGTAGTGTTGTGCCGTGATAAGCGCAGAGAGGTCGTGGCGCGACTGCTCGCCCGCTATATCATTGACGCCGGCTCACGTGCGTTTGCATGCAAAAACTTTTACACAGAACTCGAAGTCTCACAGAATGTTAAGCCCACGCTAGCGGACCCGTCATCGGCCAGGAATGTGGACACGTGGCCGCCTAGGGTGACGTACTTAAAGTTGTAAAAGCCGCTAGAATTAGACCGCACTTGAAACTGTTAAGGTAAGGATTAAAAAATTATACCTGTGGAAATTAGACATACTGGCAATTTATCTACTAATCGTAAAAGAAGCAGTCGATTAAATACTTAAGATAAAATAATGAGGACGATAAAAACAAAATCTCGAAATTCACTTGCCCATTCTAAATATTGTATGTCTCTGGAACAGACAAAATACAAAACAACAATAAACGTTTTCGAAGCATAAATTATGTTAATTCAAGGAAAATGACGTCATACTCATTATTATATTTTGTAACAATTATTTAACGACAAGTTAGAAATTTATAAATGACGTATATGACAATGACATACGTACTTATAAATAATAACTATCATCATCATCATCATCATTTCAGCCGTCTGACGTCCACTGCTGAACATAGACCTCCCCCAATGACTTCCATCATCGGGGGGATTACCAATACTCGCCACGCTTGGCAGGCGAGTTGGCGAGCGCAGGTTTTTAAAAAATTAACACGCAGATGCAGCTGCATCGCGTACTACAGGAATTAGTCGCCTCTTACGATACGCCTTCTGTTGGCGGTGGGGAAGTATATTCTTTACGGCCTACCCCACACGGCACATATTTTAAATATATTAGATTGATGGAAGGTTCTTCTTCGCTGAAATGTATTTTGTCTATGTTACACGAAAATAGCTGAGAACTAGAATTTTCTTAACTCTTGATCTAGATTCCAAGACTTTTTCATAATAAACCATTTACCTAGAGTACACGTAAAATATGGCTTATTGTTCAATATGTATTGTTATTTATTTTGTTATTTTTAGCCCGGTATCCCACTACAAGGCAAATGCCCCCCTCTTTCTCTTCACACTTCAGTGACCTATGCACTTCAGTTCTCCATGAAGGACAGGTCGACCCGCAGTCTTTTAGAACTTTTTACAAGTTTTAAATTTTATGGTTAAGTTAATACTCCGTGAAATTATAATTTCATTAGGGAGTAGTCTAAAAAAGCAAAAATATACAGGGCGTAAAAAGAGTTAGATAAAAAAAAAGCGTAAAGATCTTACGCATTAGAGAAACTGAAGACTAAAATATTTTCACATAGTTGACGAGTATAAAAAGTGACCAGTTAACAAAAAAAAATGCTAATTAAAGAAAATTACGAGTTGTACCCTAATTCCATAAAACCACGTAATCAGCTGGTGATATTGTACAACCACTTTTCCTGTAATCAACATCAAAATCGCGAATGGGGGAGGCCTATGTTCAGCAGTGGACGTCCTATGGCTGAAATAATGATCCTGATGATACATTATTATCGAGGTAGGGCGTAAATTTGTATGGACTATTAAAAAATCAGGATTTTGATGTTGCTCTCGTAGAAAAGTTGTTGAAGCAGTAGCAGCGGATTACGTTGTTTGAGGAGTGTTCTATTCTTTTGGACACCCTGTATTTCCATATTTTGTTACTTATTTATGAGACTCGCGATTAAAAGGCATCGAACCTTATTGGCATTTCTAAATTATTTTGGTGTTCACCTGTGTACACCTATGAAACATACGTCATTATGTTTCATAGGCAAACACCAAAATACGTCATTTTAGATACTTGCAACTATAGGGTATACCAGGTTCCATAGGAAAAAGTCTTTTGAGACTGCCTTATGGCACAGAATAACTAAGAGTGCAAATACAGAAGGCTCACTTCTATACCAATAAGCATAATAAGCGGGCCTCTGTTTCTATCAGAGAACTAATATATTCATTTGTGTGTGGAGAGTGTAAGTAACTAGCCGATTAGGTCAGCAGGGAGTAGGTAAGTATTTTTGCACGTTTGCCACGCCAACTCACATTAAAAGTGTTTTATACAAGGTGAAGTTTTGATCATTAACAAAAAATGCCTCCTCTTAATTCAAGACTTCAAAATAAAGTTCCAGAAAGCTAATTATAAGCAACTCCAAGTATACATTCTGAATTTCTGATATTCACATCTAAATTTAAATGTTACGAGATTCGCATGCAGCGGCGAGTTGGTTTCCGAACTCCTGAAAACAATGGCTGAGAGCCAACTGCGGTATCCATGAACGAGTCTAGTACATACAGATAATTATAAACCCTGAATCTAAATCTCAAAGTCTGTATGTTTGTTAGTGAATTATTAACGGCTGAATAAAATTTGCTATAGCACACATATAGACAGTTATCTAGCTTAACACATCGCACACCTGGATAAAGAATAGCACAACTCAAAATAGACGATTGGCACAATTCATAATCATCATAATTTGTGTCTTTGGTTGGAGTCAATGTAATTAATGTACTATGAGATCATATTAAAGTCACACGGGTGTCTTAAGAGTTAATGTAGATTCGACGCAGATTCCGATAATCGCAATAACTCGATTTTGTATTAATTCGAGTTAAGCTATGCTACTCTTTATCTAGTGTCATAAGACAAATTTTATCCCGATTGTTGTGTACCAAACTCCTTTTAATTAGGGAAGCTATCGAAAGTAACCCCGTTGCTAGACAGAAGACCAGCCTTACCTACCTACCTACCTAGAGTAGAGAGCTACCAGATCTGTCGCCAACATAATTTTGTTTCCGTGGGACAATTGCTGGATTAATACTTAATGCCCTAAGCAATCCACGCCTCTGGGCTCCCCTATTCATCAGTAAACAATTTTCTTTTTTGGTGCTGTTTCTGGTGCCCCCAAGACGTAGTGCCCTAGCAATTGCTGAATTGGCTTATATACTAATCCTGCACTGCGTGGGATGAATATTTATTGCTCTTTGGCCAAATTACTAATTCTAAAGTATACGCAAATGAAGTCGGGGGCAGAATCTAGTTAAATAATAAATATCAAGAAATGTGGCCTGCCAGATAACAGCAAAATTGCAAATTGGATGCTGTTTGGATGCAGTTGGCATAACTACATCAAAATCATCGCATCCAAACTGCAAAAATGCAATTGGATGGCAGCATAAATGCAGTCAGTCGCTAATAGCCTTAAGGAACCAACTCAAAACAAACAAGGAACTCGCACTTATGTCTTATTTTTCAAATTTTAATACTAGCAAGCTACTAATTAGTCATTACTTTTGCATAAGAGCATGCCAAATATAAATATAGTTTTAAGGGCGAAAGCTAGTATTTGAGAAATTTCCAAGATTAGCGACAACGGCGCGTAATGCGTATCCTCTGACTTGACCATGGAGAAAGCTGAACTGGCTTGAGTTAAAACCTGATACAGATTTCAACAGAAATTATCTAAGAGAGACTTACTCGTATATAGTTTGATCAACAATCATAAGGAAAGGTAGTAGTAATCCATAAATTGAACTTATATTTGGTCTGCGATCGCCCACCTAAGATTCTAAGATTCCTACCTAGGAGACACCTAAGATTCTTTAGTTAGATATTTTGCTGTCAGTAGTGCAAAAAAGTCTCTTTCTAGATTCGACTTTGGATTTGAACTATGTACTTCTACTAATACCGGAATATTACCACTTGCACTCGCTGCCGCGGGCAATTTCTAGATTTACAAAAATACCGGGTAGGACTTAAAACTTTGTCTAACTGAAACTAGAAAACAATGAAAAAAATTTAACAAGTCATATCATATTTATTTTTAGAACAAATGCAAAATAATTTCAAAAGATAGTTTCCTACCCTGTATGAGATCCATTGGGTTCGAGTTTTTTCCTTGTTGAAAAAGCACTGAATGAATCTTCTCAACCTCGGCTAAACAAAAATAGACAATAGTAACGCGGATACGCTAGCATCTCTGGCACAGTGACTTGTGACATCCATTGACGGCAGATTAGATAACGACTGAACCCTCAGATGCGCCCGCGCCGCTCCAATAAAGCCACGCTAATAGTTTCTAACTAGAGATGCTGTTGTGACCACGAATCTGAGTGTGATTGTGTTTCGATGTTCAAAAGCTTTGCATTGTGATTTGTGGCCACTTGCGTGCCTCGAAAATATGTTATTGTTGTGTTCCATTGTTTTCCCGGTCTACTGTGGGTAAGTGACACGCAAAAGGCTAAAGAAAATGTGCTGAACACAATAATCCTCTTTTGTAGTTTTTGTTTTATTTTATTATAATTTTTTATATATTTTTGTTTGTCAATAAATTGATCTTAAGTCATTCACTAAGAGCTAAGAGCCAGCTCTTATATTCAGAAATAAATAAATACACATATGCGTAAGACATTACACTTACACCACTGTCTCGAAGTAAGGAATTAACACCCTTGTGTGTGCACACCCAGACCCCGAGCCAATTTATAAAATATCGTTTTTCTAAAATTATCTGTTACTAAAATTTCAAGTAACATATGCATACACACAAAAACGCGTTTCACATTTATTAAAACTGTCTTCAATTTTTCCCAAAACATGTCCACCCTAAAATAAAGAATTTGTCTATGAATTGCGTCGGCTCGTCATGTAACAAATAGCATCAATCATTCCAACAGAATGTACAATGTTAGATTAAGAAATGAATTATTTATAGCAGCTCGTTGGCCATTGTACGGGCTAATATTGATCGATTTGCTTACAATGGTCATTCAAAATGGTCGTCGAATAGCTTTGCTACACCCCTTTTGATAAGACTTGTTTATATTTCAATTTTATGACTAACATTAATATGTTAGTCAAATTAGTGGGGGGGAAGAAAATAACTGCTCATTTGATTGTCCTAGGTAGACAGACAGAGAGTAACGTTTTAACAGACTCATAAAAAAGAGGTTCTTAGTTTAATCCGTATGTTTGTATATATCTTTGTCTGCAATTATCTCTCGTTAGCTGAACCGATTTTAATGCGGTTTTCAGAAAAATATTTGTTATATTTTGAAGGTTTTGGTATACAACATACAAGGAATGGATACTCCGTGACGTCGTCCACATGGATCCGTTATTAAACGATATATTAGTTCAACTCGACCGATTTTGTTGATACGATTTATTGTATCTATGTTACCCAATGTAAACCGGTTTGATGAGGATGTATCACTAAAAATACATAATATAAGTAATATCCAACTTCAAAAAACTAAAATTACCGACCCGACTGCTGCAAATAGGCGCCGATTTCTCGATTTAGGGTAGAAAACAAAATTTAAAGGGATGAACGTAAAATACTTACAGCTATTTATTTATTTATTTATTTTATTTTATTCGGAACACCAACAGCATTGATACAATCTATGAATACAGAGTTATCATATAAACGTAGCCATTAACAGGCATTCGCATATAGAAATACAGTATGTAAATAGACCACATAAGCCATTTATAAAGTAGTCAAAAATATAAGTAGAGAAAAAAACAAAACAAAACCAAAAACAGGTCAGGGGTTTGCTGCACCCTCGGAGTGGGGCCCGAAAAACTCAGAATTAAACAATTTGTTTATAGTTAACGGTTTAGTCCGAAATAATTCCAGCTCGCCGTTGCCTTTTGACAGGTCGTTAAAAAAGTTGCTCGCTCGGATAAAGAAAGAATTACGACGATAATTCGTGTTTATCCTGGGTATTGCCAGAGGTTGAGTACGTCTGGTCGGTAATTTGCGTGGTACCCAGATGTCAACTTGTTCTAATAAAGCAGGACAATCAATGCTACCATTTACAATTTTTAAAAGACACTTAATATCCGTCGCTTGTCGCCTTTTCTGTAAAGGTAAGAAGTGGTATCTTCTACATCTAGCCTCATACCCATGATCCCGTCGTTCACTTTTGAACTGCAAACACCTCAAGAATCTCTTTTGTATGGACTCAATACGGGAGACATATACGTTATATTGTGGATTCCAGACCTCAGAGGCGTACTCAAGGATACTGCGCACATAAGCACAGAAGAGTACTTTAACCGGTTTAATAGATTTGAATTCATGTGTTGACCTTATAATAAAGCCAAGAGCCTTAGAGGCCTTTTTTACAGCGTGATCAATGTGCATGTCAAATAAAAGCTTTGAGTCTTGTATTAGCCCCAGATCTTTAATGGACGTAACTCTATTAAGTAATGTATTATTCATAATGTACTGATAATTTATAGGGGTGTGTTTCCGAGTAAAAGTCATTGCAAAACATTTAGAGATATTTAAATCAAGTTTGTTCACAATACAGTACTGCACAAAATTGTTCAGATCACGTTGTAACCGGTCACAATCAACAAGACTCTTGATGGCCATAAAAATTTTGGTGTCGTCTGCATATAATAGGACTTTCGCATGATTGAGGCACGAAACAATATCGTTAACAAATACAACGAATAACAAGGGCCCTAACAAAGATCCTTGAGGCACGCCAGAGGGTATCGACATCCACGCCGACGTAAACCCATTTATTGCAACAGCCTGGGACCTGTTACTGACGTATGACGAGAACCATCTAAACAAATCACCGTGGATGCCAGCTTTGTACAGCTTCTCGAGGAGCAGCAGGTGATCGATACGATCAAAAGCTTTACTGAAATCGGTAAATATACAGTCTACTTGTTGCCCTGAATCCATTTGTGACGTGGTGTAATCATTAAAGACTAGGAGGTTGGATACAGTCGATCTTCGTTGCAAGAATCCATGCTGCTCCGGCGTAAAAGATGGCTGTAGTGCGGCATATACCTGACGGTAAACTATTTTCTCAAATATCTTTGCAAATATACATAATTTAGAGATAGGCCTGTAATTTTTTATGTCGGACCTATCACCGGTTTTATGCACGGGTGTTACAAATGCAGATTTCCAGGTGGCTGGTACTGTGCCTTCACTTAAAGATCGCTTGAAAATAATGCATAGGGGTGGGATCAAATTATCTACGCACTGCCTTATGAAGAAAGGGGTTATACTATCAGGTCCCGCGCCTTTGTTTAAGTTTGTGGTTTTCAGCAATGTTTTAATTTCTGTGGGGTCTATATTTATGTTGCTTATACTAAAAATATTTTGACAATCTATAAGTTTAGGAGAACAGATGTTGTCGTTGGGAGTAAGAAAAGTGGATTGGAAATATTTTGCAAATAAATTACACACAGACTCTCCAGTATCAGCAGTCTGATCATCGTATTTCATCACAGAAGGCAGCGCATATGAGGGACGATTTAGTGATTTTGTGTACGACCAGAAAAAACGGGGGTTATCAATAACTGAATCTTCCACCTTAGCTATATATAATTGGTAACATTCAACCTCCAATCTTATGGCTCGTTCTCTAAGAAAAGAGTACGTTTCGTAATCATACCGATTGCCATACCTTTTATATTTTTTAAAATATTTAAATTTTTCTTTTAAAACCTTTTTTAATGCCGAGTTATACCAAATAGGAAAAGTGCTATTACAAATATTTTTATGTGGTATAAACGCATCACGAAGATCAGTTAAGATATGGTAAAAAGTACAAACACAATCATCAATAGAACCCCGCGATAAAATATTATTCCAGTCCATTTTAGACAAAGTAGCATTAATTTCATCGTAATTTCCCTTTTTGTAGTTAAACAATGTTCGGTTATTTACACCTAGAAAACTCGGTATATCTAAAATTAATTCAATGCAGATTGACTTATGGTGAGAATCTTCTGGGACAAGAGGGTTGTCACTGGGACCTATATTTACAAAATGGTTACAAAAAACAAGATCCAATAGTCTATTGTTGATATTACGTACATGATTGTATTGGTCGAGATTACATTCAACTATTGTATCTAAAAAACGAATCTGGCTTTCATTGTACGTACCCGTAGGCTCTAATTGGCCGCAAGTCGATAAATTCCAGTCAATATTCGGCATATTAAAATCTCCCACAACCAAGAACAAGTTATTAGGAGCGGAGTGAAAGCTATCAACAAGCTTGTCTGTGAAATTGTCAAGCTGAGCATTCATTGAGTTGCCCCCTCCTTGATTACATAAATAAATAGTGCATAAGTGTAACGTAAGAAGGCCGCTTTTAGTACGAAGTGTCAGGGTAACCCAAATATCTTCGGCGGATGAGCGCCAGGCTGGCTGCTCGGCGGCGGCGAGCTCGCGGCGCACAGCCACCAGCACGCCGCCGCCGTACCGCTGGCCGGTGGAGTCATAATCTCGGTCACGTCGCCATACTATGTACCGCTCATCGAACAGTTCACTATCACCAATACCGGCCAACAACCAGGTCTCCGTTATTGATATTATATCAAAGCAATTCAAGGCTACATTTCTTCTAAATAAGCTGGCTTTCGTGCGCAGCCCTCGGGCGTTTTGATAAAAAATATTAATAGCGAATTTTACGGTAAACTATAAATACGCTGGGTTTACTATTTCTTAACGTCTTGGTCTGGAATTCACAACAATCACATACAAAAAAGACACTGGATCTGCTTAAATGGCATATAAGCACGTCTATAAAAAAAACGACGGTATACGTTTCATTAAACGGCTGAGAGTCGCGGTAATTCGGAGACAACGACATTGCGCGAACAAAAAGCAACACTTTCAATAACATTATAAGCGTGTCCTCTAAGAAAACGCAGGTATACGTTTTATTAAGCGGCTGAGAATAGTGGCGGCTCGTAGGTAACGACAATGCGCAAACAAAACGCATCATTTTTAATAACAAGTATGCAGCTAAGATATTATTTTCGAGCCCGTTCAAGATGCAATGGAAAGTGACTTCTATGCAAACGTAGTTAGGGCAACTATACACAAAAGGACATTTACTAATGACCGTCAAGTGTAGGTAGTGAGATGCGATAAGCAATACAAAAGAGTCAGGGCCTCCCACACCGCGGGCGCAACAAGTACAGCATTTGAAGGAGTTATAATATTTGCTCGGACAGTATGCAATGAAAATAACTAGAAACAGACAAAACATGAGACTAATTGACACTAGGCGAACTTTAGCAGATCCCTTTCCGATTTTATCCGAAACGTCGGTGAAGTGTCGGATTTTCGGGCTAGAATCTTGCAATGTTTTATCCACACGTATTTGAAGTTTTTTGCCTTCGCTAAATCCTTAGTCTTCTTAAGAAGAGTTTTATTATGGAGTGTAAGGTGATCGTTGACATAAAAATTGCCCTGTTCAGAATAACCCAGCTGAGAAACTAGCAGTTCCTTGTGTCTACGTGCGGCTGCTACAAACTCTTCCTTGCAGTAGCGGTTGTTGAGTGCAATTATTATAGACTTTAGGGAATCCGATTTGAGGCTGGGAACTCGAGCAATATAATTGATGTCCTCTTTGCGTATAGGATATTGGATTACTTTGCAGATTTTTTCTACAATATCGTATAGGTTCTCAGTTTTTTTAAGTGGAACTCCCTTTATTTCCACATTATTAGCCCGTGCCCATTGCTCCCTGTCCTGTAGATCATCCTTAAACTTGTTCATGTCCGCTCCCAAAGTATGAATCAAATTGGTATGTTCCTCGACTTGTGCAATTCTTGTCTCCAACAATTCCACGGTCTTCGACAATTGGCTTGAGGTTTCATGAGCGAATTCAACTGAACTCTTAAGATTTGATATGTCCAGCTTTATGGCCTTTACATCCTCTACAAGTGACGCCAAAGGTGCGAGTTGTTTCGTGATATTCGCTAAGGAGGCCCGCATTTCACTCAGTTGTACGGCTATCTCAGGGCTATCCTTAGACGTAGATGCAGGGGACTGGGTATTCCGGCAGTCGGTACAGCGCCAGGCAGATCTTCGCTCTCCCAGTTTGCGAAAATTTGTCTCCGTAATGCCAGCGCAGGGGAAATCAAATTGGCGTTTGCATAAACCACATGATGGACCGTCCGACACTTTATTTCCACACCGTGCGCACGAAAACATTTTGGTTGTGGCTATATTACGCGAAGCGGCCCCGAAATTGACAATCACTGGATAACAAGTAAAAGAACGAGTACGCGCACCTTTGACCGTGGTTAAATGACGACTGAACTATATTTGAACTTATTAAAGTTAAGTCTTTGTGTGGTCGCAGAAGTATGATTCGCGTCACATAATAACATTCGTCTCACAATAGAAACTTGAGCGCAGAAGCTGTAAAAGGTGTTAAATTGCATCCATTGATTAATTAATTAGTATAACGATTTCGTTGAACGTATTTCGTGTTTTGTTACGTCTACACTTTGCATTACATATTGCAATTTTAATAATTCTGGTCATATGATTGAACATTGTAATGTATAAGTTCGAAAGTGTTATGTTATTGTCTACTAACGAGACAAGTTAGTGCATACTGCAGCTAAATTAGTTGACGACTTGTTAGCACCATCATAGGTCCAAAACAATATGTCTATTTTCTATTTGGTATAATAATAATGACCGCAGCAATAGCATAGCGATTACTGACTAAAATTCATGCCTATTTGAATATCGCCATTTTGCCATTTTTCCGCTACACTAGATGTTCTATTAAAATAATCACACAAAATTAGATGTAATTTTTATGGGGCAGCCAGACGATGAGACGAGGTATTTATACAGCAACATACAAACAGTATAGGTTTAAAGGCCGCAAAAAAAGGCCGATTTTATTTATTCATTTATTTTATACTTTATTGCACAGACACAAAAATATGTGGTACAAATGGCGGACTTAATGCCAAAAGCATTCTTTACCAGTGAACCATGGGGCCAGACAGAGATGGTACAGGCGGTGCAACAAAACAGTAATTAGTGTTAGACAAAATCTAGCAACACAAACAGACTAGATGGATACATGTAATTTTAATTAGAAAGAATCTCAACTGCAAGTTGCTTCAGTTTTGTCATTCGTAGGTATGTAGCGACATCTATCTCGCCACATACGAACTAATCTGACGTATCGTCATCGACATCGCGATATTAAAGTTATCGGAGCGATTGAAACATATATACAAGAACCCGACAAACAACCGTTGGGCAGTTGCCCACCAGACACAACACCCGTCTGGTCGGAGGATCCTCCTTTTTCAATGGTGGATGAGGAACTCAACACCCTGTTCTACACACCCATCCCCAAAGGTACGTCACCGGTTTGTGAGTCCTTTGCCGCTTTGTATATATTCATACCTTACAAATAACTTAAAATTTTATTAGTTTCATTAAAAAATACATAATACTAAAAATCTACAGCGGGCGACCGAGCTTTTTCAAACGTCATAAATGCTGAATGCAGCAGAGGCAACAACCAAAACAATAAGCAAAATATTTTTCAAGTATTTTGTAAGGTTAAAAATAATATTTCTAGCCGAGAATTCAACAGTGAAACTTTTGAGAAACAAAGTTAATATTTATATTCTTTGCGACGTAGAGTCCCAGTAATAATCTAGTAGTAATTATCTTTATCCCTTTACCTATTTATAACTTTGTAGTAACAAAAACAAGTTCCAACAGCAACAACTAGTTTACGTAAACTTGCTCTGTGAATGACGAATCCTATAAACAGTCTCATATCAGCAATTGATTACTTGGAAATTACTATTGGTCATCATTTAATATGCAACAACCAACATAATTATTAAACAAATAACATAACTACAACGAAATAATTGAATTACTGATACGTAATGAATCGACTGATTGTTTATAATTGAATAAATGTAGTTCAATGAATTATGACTTTTCATGACTTTCGTTTTATTATGATAATGTTGAAGAGATTATATGTTTTTTTTCCAAATGGATTAATACTCTTAGTGTGTAATTGATAAACACATTTTACTTACACATGAGCTTTTAGAAATGTATGACATAGTCATCTACTTCTAATGCATCGAAAGTGCCCGGGTGTAAGTAGCGTATGTACACAGTAGCAGCGTTTTAGAAAGATAGTTCCGTTCTGTTATTCAGTCCAGATTGATACCAAAAACAGGAAAAGTCAATTTAGTGGGATTATTGACTCGTCACCTGTAGAGATACTTTGAGTGCCATAAACAAGTTGTTATTCCAAAACAGTATTGGTTCTTCTAAGACTAGACTTTGAAAAGAGTAGCAAAAAACTAATTGGGTAAAGGTTTTTAGTCATCTGATTTGATACTGGCAGCATACTCATAAATAACAGTTAATTCAAATGGTACGTAATAAATACATTTCTCACCTCTAACATAATAGAAGTAAGTTGAGTGAGCTTACTCTAACAAATGTGGAATGCATACAGACCGCTTTCAGATTAAGGTTCAACGTATTACAAATAATGTACATGTTTACTGTGGCTAAGACTCCCTAAGATCACATATCACAATGCGATAGGCACACAAAGACGCGTATGCATGAACCGCCTCACAGCCTATGGCAATGAGCCTGCTGCCTGAATACCATTTATCGCCCCATACGACAGGTAGTTTCATGATTTACGCATTGGCGTGTTTACGTAACAAACTGCGCTCTTAACACCTTGATCTAAAGGTCAGTATCGTTCAACATCTGTCCCAGAAACCTTTTGTCGTGCTGGATGTCAAGGTTACAATGCCGGAGTAAACAAGAGTTGCGATCCGAAATCAGATAAGCCGCCTAAATTAAGCGTAGCCACACAGAAAGTATTTAACAAACTATTTTTAAATTTCGACTCTACATATACGTATTAAAGTGTAATTTAGGTTGTATTTAAAGGGAGAAAACAGGAAATTAAGCTGATAAAGGCCGTACTAAGCAAACAAATGACCCAATCATAAAGGTAATTTTTCACATAGAAAATAGGTTTTACTATTTCAATTGAATTAATTAAAAAAAAACAAAAGTAATTTTGTTTCTTATTTAGATAGGTAGATAAACTAATTAGTAAGTGCCTTTCAAATACCATCAAGGCTTCTGCAAGTGGCCCTCAGAAAACAAACATTACACACACATACTGTATATACTGAAAAATGCTGCTAACATTTTTATGTTAGCAGCATATTTCAGTATATATAGTCGGAAAACTAGTTATAATTTTTTCAATAAATTAAACGTCCCATAAGCCAGACACAGTCGAAAAATTATATATTTTCTTATAATTATTATTTGTTATTCTTAAGATTTAAAAATAAATGAAAAGGCTCTATAAATGTTACCGCTAGCCACGATAGAGAATTTAAATTAGTCATCAGAAAGCGTAAATATTTATGTTCCCATGCTTCCTCGTTCTACTAACTAAAATTATAAGTTAATTTCGTTAAATCACCTTTGGAAGGGTTCCATCCGTAAATACACACAAGTCATAACAAGGAGTTAGCCGCCATCTATTTCCGAATCTATGTTTTATTTCTCCCGATATCCGCATGTAAAAATAGGAGAGCTATGGAGACTGGTACAGTTGGTTACAAAAGTTTGTTGCTTATTAAAGCGTAAAAACATATCAATGTTTTGTGGACTGTCCAATGGACTCTGTCCAAGTATTTTGTACATTTTTTTTTTTCAGATGAGTTTAGTACCCAGTAAGAATAACAAGTCACGTTTAACGTTTAAAAGTTGGCCGTATTAACTTATATTCTACACGGTTATTAAGGTTTCTACTTTATGTTGATTTCTTGCGTTTGCGCATTTTGTTTTAGTGATTCCGATATTTGATCACGGACATCTTTTTTTTATGCATAAAAATCAGTCTTAAGATGATGAAGGCATTTTTAAAATAACATTAAATAAAGGATAAATTTGTTTAAGTGAAACTTGTGTTATAAAATCGCCCATCCGTAAAATATTTCCATGTGTAATAAATTATACCTATTAAGTCTTAAATAAAACTACATAATTTTGATTATTACAAATAACCTTTATCAATAGAAAAAAAAACTCAGCGAACTCGTTCAGTCATCGAATACTCAAGTGTCAAATCGGATATTATTTTGGAGCTGACTATACCGACGCATTGGCACGTTTCCAGCGGCGAATTTATGCTCGCTTTGACGGATTATACTTGCGGTTTGCGCAACCGCGCTTTCCTCAAGGGCTAGGTGCAAGCAGGGGCAAGTGCAAGCTTGTTCGTGAAAACTTACAATAGGGATGACAACTAACTTTTCTTCGTCTATCAGGTATCAGTATCAAAAAGAATTTTTTTGATTGACCAAAAATAAGTGTTACAGAAATCAGAAACAACGACGGCACCACAACACCCAGACCCGAGACAATACAGAAATGTTGTTTTTCAACATTGACCGACCGGGAATCGAATCCGGGACCTCAGATATAGCGGCACCAAGTCCAGTATGCTCGCCTATGCGGCTACGGAGGTCGTCGATTACCTACATGTTCATGTGCATTTCTATAGAGCCCGAAAATACTACAGACTTTTGATCGTCCGATTTGGATCGGTTTTATGGCACAAAACCGATATAACTACTGCTTCTACTATGGCACAAATTATGGCCACACGATTATTTTGATCATGGATAGTTTGAGTATGAAAAATCATTTTTACCTGTTAAAAAGTAAACCTTGGTTTTCCAAACATAAATAAATGCGATACAAAAAATTGTTGTATTTGAACACCAGAATCGGCCTTTAGGTTAAACTTTATATAGGTTCAAGCGTTTACCACGCCCAATTCGGCCGGCGTAGAATTCGAAATCGCGGAAAGGCGAGTTACAACAAAAAATTATGAACGCCTAAAGAGTATCCTACTAATATTATAAATGCGAAAGTTTGTGAGTATGGATGGATGTTTGTTACTCTTTCACGCAAAAACTACTGAATGGATTTTAATAAAAACTTGGCATACAGATAAGACCGTGGCCTGGATTAACACATAGGATACTTTTTATCCGGGTAAGGTCAACGCAAATGAAGTCGCGGGCTAACAGTTATCCTGCTTCCTACTAACATTATAAATGCTAAAATAAGAAAGTTGCGCATAAAATCCTTTATAAATAAACTATAGATCACGAAGTCGCGGGCAACAGCTAGTAAGTAATAATAGACTCACCAGTATCACCGACGGCTTGACTGAGGGTGTTTTCAGTAACAGGCCGCAACGCCTCCACAGCGCTGATGTAGCCGAGACGGTCTGCAATCGCGCACGCTGTTTGTCCATTCTGTTTCATAGAATGTGGGCATCTATACACGTCCATTATCACACTAATGATTAGCGGACTTAATTAGCTCCCAATAGTAAGGCACGAAAGCAATTTGAAGATACTTTTGCCCAGCAGTGGGACACGATAAGTTACAAAAGTTGACTTTTCGAAAATCCCACGCTGCAGACCATAAATAGGCGAAATGTGGGACGCCCCACGGACTGAGAGACTGATGATCTAAAGTCTGTGGCTCAGGTAGCCTAGATAGATGAAAGGTAGACTAGCGAAAGACAGAGGATTGAGAGCTGGAACTAGTTATCCAGCAGTGGACTAATAGTGGATCGTAGATCAGGCATGACAAAATGATTATGAAATACAATTTCTAATTGATGTATTAATCTTACTCATTTATTCAGAAAATAGGTTCTCTTCTGGGCATCTATACACGTCCATTATCAAGCAGAGTAAGAACTGTTTAAATGGAATTGGAGAGAAAAGGTGCAGAAATCGATACGCAGGCGAGTCAAGCGTATATCATATATTTAAAGTTATATACTTACAGCAGACAACGCATTCGGATCTGCGTTATTCTTCAGAAGCAACTGTATGATGAGCGTGTGCCCTTGTTGGGCGGCTTGGTGTAGTGGCGTGAACCTGCATAGGAATATGATGTAATGATTTCCTTTCGATAAAGATGATGTAGGTAGTAGTAAAGTACCGTATATAGTCAAGTCTGCGCTAAGGTTAATCAATATACAGTTCTTTTGCGGTTCTTCTATTACGCACAGAATCTGTTCAATACACTCAAGTAACAGCGGCTTCTGTCTTAATTGTTTGACCATAGCCAGCTTACTGGCTATGGTATAAAGTGAAGTAGGAAATATCTACATTCCCAACGTAATATAGATATTTCCTACTTCACTTTATACCATAGTATATTGCAGTAGCCGCTTTGGTCATCCATATACAGCACTTATGTAGCTATCATATAGCTTAGATACTGCGCTGTCTGTGCTATGACGTAAATTCAGCTTATTTAAGGGCCCTAACTGCATCATGGTGACCTTGTTGGGATGCTAGATTAGGTGACATATATCTACGTCTTAAAAAACGTGGCAATAGCCACTTAATAGCCGTCCATATACAGCTCTTACACAGCTATTATACATCTACTACACTCACCCATGAGCTGCCCGTGCTGTGACGTCAGCTTCAGCTTCTATGAGGGCCCGGGCTGCAGCATGGTGACCATGGTGAGCTGCTGCATGAAGCGGAGTGTATCCATCTCTAGTGCGCGCGTTACAGTGTCCGCCGGCAGTCAGGAGTGACTTCAGAACTGCTGTGCGACCTTCGGATGCCGCTAGGTGGACTGGGGTTAGACCTGAGAAGAGATGCTAAGCTAAGCGACTGTAATCGGATAAATACATCTATGGGGTCAAGGTTTGGAATTAATGGTGAATTCGTTTGAGTAACTGATTTTTTATTATTCTTGAAAAAAACTGAAGAGCGTCCTCACAGCAGCGCGGCCATCTTAAAAGAGAAGGATTATTCTTCTCGCTGAGACACATTTCCTTCTTGCTCACTCGTCGTCCAGAATCCATATAGTCAACATTCACTCATTCGTTCAAGAATGAATTCCAAACATTTAGTGCTAAAGTGAAGATTAGCAGTATTTTTATGATCAAGCTACAAAAAGTTGAAAGTTGGACATAACCACACAGTTACATTTTATATTTATTTATTGCTCATCGCTCTATTAATTTCTCAGGTTTTTGTGCGTGCAAGGTAAAACGTATGATGCCTGTCCACGATTAACAAGTAGTTTTATTGCAGAATTATAACCACTTAGAATATAACCAAGTCAATCTATTAAATGTATCGGATTCTACGTAAACCTGTTATGAAATTCATAAATGACATAACTACGTATGTTTTAAACCTATATCATCCCACTGCTACACAAAAGTTTTCCTCAAATTTCTGTCCAGCGCCAAGGTTTTCGATGCTGTGAGACTGGTCGAATCGTCACATTATTTTTTTGGTATCTCTTTGGCATTTGGTATCCGTTAGGTTCTTATCGTGTGACAATTTTGGCATAGCAAAGTTTCATTTTAAATAGTTCAATGGTAAAATGATTATTCTGTTCAACGATCGGAGCACAGCCAGTTTCGGTTGGCTGATTGTTATAATTTTAACATCGTTTTGTGATGTGGCACATTTTTACCTTCTTCGATAAATTCTACCCGTTAAATTATGTAGGACAATAGAGTTATTGAAACACTAAGATTAAAGACACTATACAATGTAACGAATGTATCCGGCCTACAAACTTATTATGTGACTAGCCAAATAATACATTTATTAGGCATTTAGGTCCTGTAAATCCCAAAATATGGTTTGCCCTAATGCATATTATAAGACCATTGTTTGACGACCATCTGGTTCATGCTGCGGACTACAAAGCCAGCGGTCGTAGGTTCGAATCCCGCAAGTGTTTGTATGATGAGCTCGAATAATTGAACCTAAGTCATGGATGTCATTAAGTGTATTTATTTATGTCTATCTTAATACAAGCTATGCTTAGTTTGTGACTAGAAATTGGTGTGGTTATTGTAAAAAAATATTTTTTATGTTATTACTGTTACCCTTTAAAAAAATACTTGACGTATCCTGCGTACCTCCAAGAACGAAACAGTGCTAAATTTTAATTCATTTACAAAAAAAAGAAGTTGGTAATGTTACCGTTATTGGCCGGTACGTTGACATCAGCTCCCCGCTCGATCAGCATTTCGACGCAGTCTTCGTGCCCTTCCTGGGCCGCCATGTGCAGCGGCGTGAAGCCGGCCTTGGACTTCACTCCCGGGTCGGCATCTAGGAGAAAGGATCACGATAAGGCGGCATTCACACCAAACATTTTGTCCGAAGCCGACTGTGAGTGGACTCACTGTCAGCCATAGTGTGAACGTGAACTCAGAATGCAGTTTTCTCAGATGCTGACAGTGAGCTGTGCCGTACAATGCACTACTAGTGTGAACAAAAGAGTAGGCTTGTATACCTTCACACTGGATGCATACGCTAAGCGGCTGACTATTCTACGCGTTGTTACGTTCGGCTACGTAGCCAATCCTAGTCCACGGTGCGTTGCGGCGTGGAACAGTAGTCGGCCGTCAGAGCCGAGCCTCTCAGCTCTCAACTCAGCTACAACTCACAGCGGAATAGCGTATTGACGGTTCGGTGTAAATCATAATTTCAATCATGTATAGAAAAACGGTTAACTAAATAACGCGGGCTCACGGTCAGCAGCCGACAAAATAACTGCTGATATAGAAACCCTTTTTAAATAGGACTTTAACGTTGAAATCACAAAAAAAAACAATTCAATCACTAGCTTCAAATATTTACAAAAAGCCTTTTTTTTCACTTGTCTCAAAATGTGATAATATTACAGAGTTAATCCGTCAAGTAGATTTTATGTGTTTTATAATCAGACTATGCATGCGTTACGAAAATGTTAGAGTAGTTGACGACCCGATTGGTGTAGTGGCGCAGTTATTCACCTTTATCACAAAGGGTCCTGATTTCTATTCCCGATTCTGATAAATATTCAGAAAACGACCTTTTCTAATTGGCTCGAGTCTAGGTGTTCTGGGAAATGCCCTGGCAAAATACATTGTCTGATGTTAAATTCTTTTCGATTGAAACCATGACAATAGATTTGTCTGGCGCATATTTATTTATCATTTATGCGTTTGCGTGGCCTACTTTGTCGCGTGGATCTAGACGCGAACTGACATGAACGTTTGTGTCGTAATAAATAGCATCGCATCGCATCGCAACTTCTCGCTTACCTAGGACAACGGGCAAATAGTCAGTGTAGCTATGATAAATGATCGATGCAATATTTGTATGTACTTTATGTATTATTTTAGGCCGTGTCCCCATTAAGCGAACAGCGGCTGTTTGCTTTCAGTTTGCCTCTCTAAAATTTTTTCATGGAGTGTCTTTAAACAGCGCCATCCATCCATCTCATTCAGAGAGCGGCTGATTATTAAGTTAGCGACCGATGCTTGGCGTTTATTTGCTAGATAAGATCCGAAATGAAGATATCCGTAGAAGAACCAAAGTTACCAATATAGCTTTTCGAAGTGCAAGCTAAAGTGGCAGTGGCCAGGCCACATCGCTCGCAGAACTAGCCGTTAGGGAAGAAAGATTCTCGAGTGGCGACCACGAACTGGGAGACGCAGCGTGGGCAGGCCTCCTTCGCGGTGGACTGACGACCTGGTCAAGGTTGCGGGCAGCCGCTGGATGCAAATAGCCCAGAGCTGCTCGCTGTGGTGTTTTATGGGGAAGGCAAATGTCCAGCAGTAAACTTTTAAGGGCTGATGATGATGATGATAGGCGATCGATACACCGTTCAGAGTAAACCGCTCACCGTTTGTTTAATAGGGACACGGCTTCCCTTAGAGTAACTAAATAATCGTGGTATGTGTATAATGTTGTATTGAGTGTATGACACCCTTATCACTGAGTACAGTGAAGTGGTAATAACTTACCGTGCTCTAGCAGAGCGAATGCGATATCGGGATGGTTGTGTCGGCAAGCGATGTGCAGCGCGGAGTGGCCGTTCTTGGCCAGCGAGTGCGGCGACGCTCCTACAAATACAACCTCTAGCTTACAAAACATACTAATATATGTAAAAACTTTGTTTGCTTCTACGTAATACAAAAGTGCATAAAAATGTATTTATTTACAGGTTTCATGATTTTATTAACTTTACACTACAATAAATTGTATTTTACTTTGGTAAAACGTTATGAAATAGGCTAGATTGGCAACGTCTCCTTTTATAGCCAGTATTTAAAGTATACTATGAAAAAAGTGCTTCAAAAAAACTATATCAGAAGTGGTGTGGTGTTCAGATTCTGGGTTTAATTCGTTGTTGGCTCAAAACAATTTTTCAGGATTTCTCTGCATAGGTTTACCAAATATACTAGACCAAGGATTAAACCTAGAAATTATTCAAAACAAAAATTTATAAATTCAAGTAGGTTATTGGGAACTTGAAGCTTATTAGAAATTTGATTCTATGTTTGATAAAACACTGAGTGTGTTTTATCAAACATAGAATCAAATCACCCAAAGTTTGCATGATTCACTAAAAGTCAGTATTCCAACAATAAATAAAAGTCGTATTACTATTCTTCTCACACTTAGCCAAAATACTTCAAAACCAGAACAGTCATTCTTATGTAAAAAGTAAACAAAAAACAAATAATCTAGTCTATACTTTTTATATTCCAAGGCAAGAGCTAAATACCTTTGTCCAGCAATAGCAGCGCTATATCCGGATGTCCATAATATGTGGCCATGTGCAGCGGTGTTATATGACTCTTCCCCGGCGCGTCGGGCTGCGCCCCCCTCGCTAGTAACAGCCGCGCCACGCCCATGTCGCCGTACTTAGCCGCGAGGTGCAGTGGAGTGAAGCCTTTACGAGTTTCCGCTTCGATTGGTGCGTTGTGGTCGAGTAGTATGGACGCTACTTCTTCTTTGCCTGGGTATCACAAGGTTAAATGAAGAGAGATGAAACGATAAAGTTCTTCCTCGTAGTTCCAAGGTGACTAACATGTTCTATTCTTCCGACAGAAATTTTGCCGGGGTGGGAAAAAGTGTTGAAACTCTACGTCACTATCATTGTAATTTGTAATATTGGTTTCGTTTATTCTGTCACCTATACCAGCTGTAAGGTCGCTGTTGATGTGTGTCCAAAAAAGCTAATAGACTGAATAAATACAATATCATATTTTCTTTACTTGTAGGGATGATTCTGCAGCTCAAATACTGCCTCTCCACTAGAGAACTAACTACTAAATATACTCTTACAACCTACAGCAGCTGATCGGCTAGTCAGTATGAGGAAGAAATTGTACTATGTGTGTGCCTGCCTGCATGCCTACTCTGCCCTGCCAAATGTATCTAGTATTTAAGTAGTCTGCTTGCAGTAAATATTAATGTCTCACATCATATTGGTACTAACTTATAGAAATTTATAGTACTAATAGACAGATCAAATAGGTTTCCGTTACTTGACAGTAACTTATCATCGTCAACACGTCACAACTTGGTTATAATGTGTAAGTGTGTGAGGTCGCTAGTTCAAATCTGACTCGAACGACTTGTGTACGAGTTCCTCAAACTATTGCTATAACTTCATCCTTGTGATGCTTCATTTAAAATTACAATTATTCTTCCTGTAAGTACATCGAGTTTATTGCGTTGAGAGTACTCATACTAAAGTTAAAAACAAACACTACCGCGATTCACAAATGTACAACGCCATCTATTATATATTATCAAAAACATAGGTACCAAATTTAAATCTTTATAAATAAAGTGTTCCAAACTGTAAGTAAGAAGCAATTTCACACTGAGATCCAGATATCTTCTGTATGCCTTTGAAACGGTTAAAATTGTAATGTTTTTAGGTGCATGATCTGTAAACGTAGTAACCTTCTTTAGCGGCGATGTGCAGCGGCGTGTAGTGGTCCTTGGTGGCGGCGGCGACGTCGGCGCCGTGCTGCAGCAGCAGCGCCGCGATGTCGCCGTGCCCCAGCCGCGCCGCCACGTGCAGCGGCGTCTGCTCCTCGCGCGCGCGGGACTCCACCTGGGCAGGATGCCTTACATTCTTAAGGCTAAACAACCATACAGACGACAGGGAAGCGAGCGAGACGAAAGTGGGGAGGGAGGGCAGAGTGAGCTGAAAAACCATGCAAACAAAGCGAGTGCCAAGAGGCAAGTGGGCAGATCGCCTCCACCTGGACCGCATACCTTGTAATGTCTATTGGTACATGCTAAATAACTATACAGACGACCAGGCAAAGCGAGTGCCGAAAGGTAAGTGGGGCGGGGGGGGTTGGGGGACAGAGTGCCTTCACCTTTAACGCAATCCTATTTCCATAATAGTCATAATAATAATCGTTTATTCAGTATATAGACTCTTTTCCGAGCACTTATACAGACCTATGTTCGGCAGTGGACATACAAAGCGGCGTACACTTTATAACGGCTACTGAACAACCATAGACGACATGGCAAAGCGAATGCAGAGAGGCAAGTGAGCAGAACACCTGGACCGCACGCCTTACATCTTTCTGTCCCGCACCCCTAAATTGGCTATTGTTACAGACTAAATAACTGTAGACGACCAAGTAAAGCGAGTGCCGAGATGCTAATGGGAGGGGCGAGTGAGTTCGAACTACATTCGACTCGACTGTTGTATGACGTTCAAGATAAACGAAGTCGCTGACACACTGTTTCGTTTTTTACACTGAGGTAGTATTTAGAATATTAGTTATAAACATTAAGCCTGGAAATAAAACTGTTTTATTTTCTGCACAGCTGTAGTATTTAGAGAATTAATTCAATAAGATAGTTATAAACACAAATCTTACAATTAATTTTGAGGAATTTACACACTAGTCGATTATTGAGTAGTCTAAACCAACTCGAAGTTAGGGTCAAGTCTGCAGCAGGATATAATGCGGTCGCCCTGTATAGTGCGGGTGTACCTTGGCGTTGTTGCGCAGCAGCACGCGCACCAGGTCGGTCTGGTACGCGCGCGCGGCGAGGTGCAGCGGCGTCTCCCCGCGCGCGGGGGCCGCCCTGTACAGTGTCGGTGCCGCCCTGTATAGTGCGGGTGTACCTTGGCGTTGTTGCGCAGCAGCACGCGCACCAGGTCGGTCTGGTGCGCGCGCGCGGCGAGGTGCAGCGGCGTCTCCCCGCGCGCGGGGGCCGCCCTGTACAGTGTCGGTGCCGCCCTGTATAGTGCGGGTGTACCTTGGCGTTGTTGCGCAGCAGCACGCGCACCAGGTCGGTCTGGTGCGCGCGCGCGGCGAGGTGCAGCGGCGTCTCCCCGCGCGCGGGGGCCGCCCTGTACAGTGTCGGTGCCGCCCTGTATAGTGCGGGTGTACCTTGGCGTTGTTGCGCAGCAGCACGCGCACCAGGTCGGTCTGGTGCGCGCGCGCGGCGAGGTGCAGCGGCGTCTCCCCGCGCGCGGGGGCCGCCCTGTACAGTGTCGGTGCCGCCCTGTATAGTGCGGGTGTACCTTGGCGTTGTTGCGCAGCAGCACGCGCACCAGGTCGGTCTGGTGCGCGCGCGCGGCGAGGTGCAGCGGCGTCTCCCCGCGCGCGGGGGCCGCCCTGTACAGTGTCGGTGCCGCCCTGTATAGTGCGGGTGTACCTTGGCGTTGTTGCGCAGCAGCACGCGCACCAGGTCGGTCTGGTGCGCGCGCGCGGCGAGGTGCAGCGGCGTCTCCCCGCGCGCGGGGGCCGCCCTGTACAGTGTCGGTGCCGCCCTGTATAGTGCGGGTGTACCTTGGCGTTGTTGCGCAGCAGCACGCGCACCAGGTCGGTCTGGTGCGCGCGCGCGGCGAGGTGCAGCGGCGTCTCCCCGCGCGCGGGGGCCGCCCTTTACAGTGTCGGTGCCGCCCTGTATAGTGCGGGTGTACCTTGGCGTTGTTGCGCAGCAGCACGCGCACCAGGTCGGTCTGGTGCGCGCGCGCGGCGAGGTGCAGCGGCGTCTCCCCGCGCGCGGGGGCCGCCCTGTACAGTGTCGGTGCCGCCCTGTATAGTGCGGGTGTACCTTGGCGTTGTTGCGCAGCAGCACGCGCACCAGGTCGGTCTGGTGCGCGCGCGCGGCGAGGTGCAGCGGCGTCTCCCCGCGCGCGGGGGCCGCCCTGTACAGTGTCGGTGCCGCCCTGTATAGTGCGGGTGTACCTTGGCGTTGTTGCGCAGCAGCACGCGCACCAGGTCGGTCTGGTGCGCGCGCGCGGCGAGGTGCAGCGGCGTCTCCCCGCGCGCGGGGGCCGCCCTGTACAGTGTCGGTGCCGCCCTGTATAGTGCGGGTGTACCTTGGCGTTGTTGCGCAGCAGCACGCGCACCAGGTCGGTCTGGTGCGCGCGCGCGGCGAGGTGCAGCGGCGTCTCCCCGCGCGCGGGGGCCGCCCTGTACAGTGTCGGTGCCGCCCTGTATAGTGCGGGTGTACCTTGGCGTTGTTGCGCAGCAGCACGCGCACCAGGTCGGTCTGGTGCGCGCGCGCGGCGAGGTGCAGCGGCGTCTCCCCGCGCGCGGGGGCCGCCCTTTACAGTGTCGGTGCCGCCCTGTATAGTGCGGGTGTACCTTGGCGTTGTTGCGCAGCAGCACGCGCACCAGGTCGGTCTGGTGCGCGCGCGCGGCGAGGTGCAGCGGCGTCTCCCCGCGCGCGGGGGCCGCCCTTTACAGTGTCGGTGCCGCCCTGTATAGTGCGGGTGTACCTTGGCGTTGTTGCGCAGCAGCACGCGCACCAGGTCGGTCTGGTGCGCGCGCGCGGCGAGGTGCAGCGGCGTCTCCCCGCGCGCGGGGGCCGCCCTTTACAGTGTCGGTGCCGCCCTGTATAGTGCGGGTGTACCTTGGCGTTGTTGCGCAGCAGCACGCGCACCAGGTCGGTCTGGTGCGCGCGCGCGGCGAGGTGCAGCGGCGTCTCCCCGCGCGCGGGGGCCGCCCTGTACAGTGTCGGTGCCGCCCTGTATAGTGCGGGTGTACCTTGGCGTTGTTGCGCAGCAGCACGCGCACCAGGTCGGTCTGGTGCGCGCGCGCGGCGAGGTGCAGCGGCGTCTCCCCGCGCGCGGGGGCCGCCCTGTACAGTGTCGGTGCCGCCCTGTATAGTGCGGGTGTACCTTGGCGTTGTTGCGCAGCAGCACGCGCACCAGGTCGGTCTGGTGCGCGCGCGCGGCGAGGTGCAGCGGCGTCTCCCCGCGCGCGGGGGCCGCCCTTTACAGTGTCGGTGCCGCCCTGTATAGTGCGGGTGTACCTTGGCGTTGTTGCGCAGCAGCACGCGCACCAGGTCGGTCTGGTGCGCGCGCGCGGCGAGGTGCAGCGGCGTCTCCCCGCGCGCGGGGGCCGCCCTGTACAGTGTCGGTGCCGCCCTGTATAGTGCGGGTGTACCTTGGCGTTGTTGCGCAGCAGCACGCGCACCAGGTCGGTCTGGTGCGCGCGCGCGGCGAGGTGCAGCGGCGTCTCCCCGCGCGCGGGGGCCGCCCTGTACAGTGTCGGTGCCGCCCTGTATAGTGCGGGTGTACCTTGGCGTTGTTGCGCAGCAGCACGCGCACCAGGTCGGTCTGGTGCGCGCGCGCGGCGAGGTGCAGCGGCGTCTCCCCGCGCGCGGGGGCCGCCCTGTACAGTGTCGGTGCCGCCCTGTATAGTGCGGGTGTACCTTGGCGTTGTTGCGCAGCAGCACGCGCACCAGGTCGGTCTGGTGCGCGCGCGCGGCGAGGTGCAGCGGCGTCTCCCCGCGCGCGGGGGCCGCCCTTTACAGTGTCGGTGCCGCCCTGTATAGTGCGGGTGTACCTTGGCGTTGTTGCGCAGCAGCACGCGCACCAGGTCGGTCTGGTGCGCGCGCGCGGCGAGGTGCAGCGGCGTCTCCCCGCGCGCGGGGGCCGCCCTTTACAGTGTCGGTGCCGCCCTGTATAGTGCGGGTGTACCTTGGCGTTGTTGCGCAGCAGCACGCGCACCAGGTCGGTCTGGTGCGCGCGCGCGGCGAGGTGCAGCGGCGTCTCCCCGCGCGCGGGGGCCGCCCTTTACAGTGTCGGTGCCGCCCTGTATAGTGCGGGTGTACCTTGGCGTTGTTGCGCAGCAGCACGCGCACCAGGTCGGTCTGGTGCGCGCGCGCGGCGAGGTGCAGCGGCGTCTCCCCGCGCGCGGTGGCCGCCCTTTACAGTGTCGGTGCCGCCCTGTATAGTGCGGGTGTACCTTGGCGTTGTTGCGCAGCAGCACGCGCACCAGGTCGGTCTGGTGCGCGCGCGCGGCGAGGTGCAGCGGCGTCTCCCCGCGCGCGGGGGCCGCCCTGTACAGTGTCGGTGCCGCCCTGTATAGTGCGGGTGTACCTTGGCGTTGTTGCGCAGCAGCACGCGCACCAGGTCGGTCTGGTGCGCGCGCGCGGCGAGGTGCAGCGGCGTCTCCCCGCGCGCGGGGGCCGCCCTTTACAGTGTCGGTGCCGCCCTGTATAGTGCGGGTGTACCTTGGCGTTGTTGCGCAGCAGCACGCGCACCAGGTCGGTCTGGTGCGCGCGCGCGGCGAGGTGCAGCGGCGTCTCCCCGCGCGCGGGGGCCGCCCTTTACAGTGTCGGTGCCGCCCTGTATAGTGCGGGTGTACCTTGGCGTTGTTGCGCAGCAGCACGCGCACCAGGTCGGTCTGGTGCGCGCGCGCGGCGAGGTGCAGCGGCGTCTCCCCGCGCGCGGGGGCCGCCCTGTACAGTGTCGGTGCCGCCCTGTATAGTGCGGGTGTACCTTGGCGTTGTTGCGCAGCAGCACGCGCACCAGGTCGGTCTGGTGCGCGCGCGCGGCGAGGTGCAGCGGCGTCTCCCCGCGCGCGGGGGCCGCCCTGTACAGTGTCGGTGCCGCCCTGTATAGTGCGGGTGTACCTTGGCGTTGTTGCGCAGCAGCACGCGCACCAGGTCGGTCTGGTGCGCGCGCGCGGCGAGGTGCAGCGGCGTCTCCCCGCGCGCGGTGGCGGCGTCGGCGGCGGCGCCGGCCCCCACGAGCACGAGCGCCACGTTCATGCAGCCCATGAACGCCGCCACGTGCAGCGGCGTCAGGCCCGACTCCGTCGTCGCGGACTTGCCTGGGAAACACAGATATACAACTACCGGCACGGATCTGGAGCGCTGAGCGAAAGCTGTACAGAAGACCATTAAGATTACGTGATTACGCGACGTGCCGGCCATGCCTACTGGGATCGGTTGCTTGCGCGCATACTTATCTAATATGATCAACGGTCTCGTAAGATGCGCAAAGTGATCCCAAGTCCCAACTCTTACCTCGAGCGCTCAATATCCGTGCCGGGGATCATGTTGCTACTATTCAATGGCTAGGTAGATAGGTCTAAATCAAACGATCCATTTTTGAGGAGGGTGGAAGATGACCGACACGTGTGCTAGGTTCGCGCGCGTCACATTCACACAGATCGCGCCCTAGATCTGGCCCTACTCCCCAGCCACGTTTTTCGTTTTCTACAAGTAGAAGTAACATGGACACAAAGAAGAATGACCTTGACAAGTAAACATATGGCTGTCAGAGATTTGACATAATAAATTGTTATTTACGTTCGGTTTTAAGAGATTTATTACCGGTTTTTAAAATCAAAGATTTTTTGCATTCCGGTTTATAATATGTCCTGCGTAAAACGAAAATTGTTATAAAAAAATGCGTAAAATCATGAGTAATAGAAATTATTTTGTATACGATTTGTTTTCGTAGATTGATCGTCGTTGGAATTCAAGATTAATTTCTAATGCTTAAAAAATATGTCTCTGGTGACAAGGGTGTATAAAATTGCTACTCAAAAACAATAACATTAAAAATTACGTTATTCATTGCCAGACACTTTTAAACTATTCGCTATGTGCAAAGTAGGTGGTGGGGGCCGTCAAATCGATCGCAGCACGCAATCTAGCAGAAATGTGAAAATCTCTGGACTGTCAGTGTCAAATTGTAACACGTCGTTACAAATATTTTTGATTTTTAATAATTATGTTTGAAATGTTTCTCTTTTCAACAATTTTTTTTACTTGGATTTTTATTTCTTGGCCAAACGCAGAATTCCCATTTACTAGACAACGCCATCTATCGGTATATCTTTGCCATCCGTTTTGTTCCGTTTCTCACAACTACCTTTTTTTCAGCATTCACTTATAACTTGCACATCTAAAGTAAGTAATGTATTTTTATTAAAAGAACATATGAAGGCTGTAATTGATGTTTTTCAGTTTCAATTACTTTTTGGGGATTTTCAGCGGTGTTTTGTTCTGCGTTGATGAATGAAAAAAATGAATCATTTTTGCTTTATGCGTTCAAGTGTTGCGCGAAACGAAACGCGACCAGAGAGGGGGATATTATGTCAGACATGACATTGAGATTTGACAGGATCTTTCTTTTTGGATGCGAGCACATTGCTTGCGTCCCAAGTAGTTTCTTTCGTTCAGATAAAATGAGGAAAATAAAATATGTGGAGGCGCCTGGTGCGTCATGGCGACCTAATGCCGTGATGGGCATTTTGTAAGAAATCCAGTAGAAATGTGATTTATTTTTGTCTTCTCTTGGTAAGAAACCTTTGAGGCTTGGTTCGCCTGTTTTCTTGCGTTTATTTCATTTGTTAAGATGATATCTTATATAGATGCTTGTTTCTTTTAGGTTTGTTTGTAACGTCACACCCTGATGATGCGGTTTTGTCGCTTCAAGTTGCTTTTGGGTAAGCATGCTTTTTCTTTGTTGCGTCATGTGCACGTGTGTCTGGCTCCTGCTGCTGTGCTCATGGATGCCTTCGCCAATCAATCCAGCACGAAGCCGCGTGCGCAACTTTCTTTGACCATGTCGCATAGTACTCCCACGTGCTGTCCCGCAGTGCACGTGTGACCCATAACCTGCTGTACTCATGCTTGTGTATGCTTTACAGGCTTATATTAATGCCACAAGCTTGGCACACCCTCGTGTTCTCCGAGGACTGGAACTTTATATCTTCGAGATCCGAGGAAGGGACATGTGTGGTTCTCCGCAGTGATGTTACACATATAATTTATCATAAGTTCTTAATCAATGCTAAGGTATTTATAAACCTTCTTATTTAACCTCATTGGTGATATTCATAGGCCAAGTTAGGATAAGTGTTGTTTTACTTTAGAACTAAGTATAGGACACAACGCAGCTGCAATTCTAGATATTTGTAATTTTGTTGTTGATGACACCTACTCTTTAGTAATTGTTATATCTCATCATTAGTGTGGAATCACATACACTACGTTGAATTTAGTTATTTCAAAATAGTGTATATGAGCTATAAGCTTGATTTTGTTTTATTTTACTTGCAATTGTTGTACTGTTAAAATATACTTTGTTTTTACATAGTTTTATTTGTATTGTGGCAGAATACCCATAAATGGGTTGTAAGTAGCCTTTCTTTTATTTTATTTTTAATAAACCAGGATAAGACAATTTAGTATTTTCTTTCTCTCCTTAATCAACTTCACTCTTTCTTGCTTGTAGTTAAAGCAAGTGGCGCCCTGCACAGTTTTCTTGTAAGAGTCTTTGAGCGCCACGAGCTAGCTTAACTGGCAAAAAAATAGCAAATACCATCCCGCTGTGTTACAAAATTGCTATATTTTCATAGAATTCCATACTAACATTTTTATGTATTTTTAAGTAAAAACGTTATAATTCGCGATATGGGTCCCATTACGTGTTGTGTTATAAAGTGTAGAAACAATGGGATAAACAGTTCGTGCATGTTTTATTCGTTTCTAATATCAAGATGGAAATTGGAGCAACGACAAAAATGCATAGCTGTTGTGAAGAGAAAAAAGTTTGTAGGGAGTTTGTGTCACAGACGTTTGTCTTATGATCACAGCTCTTATTAAGTAGCTTTGTCCGTTGGTTCTAAGCTCTTCAACGTCTCTCACATGCTATGCTAATACATTTTTTTTCCTTTTTGCACAGTTTGAGGTTGAAAAGTTATATCATGTTGTATTGCTCCAAATCCCGTTCGTATTACAACATTCATATTTAGTTCAAGTAAGAAAATCACTTATTATAATATGCACAAACTTTTAGGATATTTTCATCTAATTTCGAAGAAAAACAATCCGAAAATCATTCTCAAACCATCCAGTTGCCATAATTTGAAAGATCTCAAGTCCACAATAATTTTGGTCACTAGGGGCGCTGTCATCGCGCAAACAGCGAATAATAAAATGTTATCTGTAATCTTATGTAAATAATAGATAAAATCAGGTTATCGTTTAGGGGCATAATATGATCCAGAACGAAAAAGAACTAAACTCGACGATATTGTCTTAAAGTGACACTAACCACTATTTATAAGACAGCCATATTGCTTGCAAAATATACGAGAGGCGATTACAGTCTAGAAGACGCAGCGTGCGTATGCCTGTGGACCAATGAACATTTATAGTTTGCAAACGAACCATAACCAGCCGTGGCTTCTAGAGACTTATACATGTTGTTGAAACTATGTATGACAGTGCATGACCGAAATTTTTATTTGCACTTACTTGCACCATATTTGAGCAGAAGCTCGACGACTTTGAGCCGGTTCTTCTTGCAGGCGATGTGTAGAGGTGTGAACCCGTTGAGTGCTCGCGCGTTCGCATCTGCGTTTCGGTCTAGAAGTAGTTTTGCTACCTGAAATAAAATTCTATTTTCTTATTCAGTCATTTGTTGTCACGATATTTTCATAACGACGACTACTTGAATATTGGATCACGCTACTTTAAACTTCATTAAAAGCGAACTAAAGTCGCTAACATAGCCTAACAAATTAGCAAGCTGAAGTGGCAGTGGGCGGGGCACATAGCACGTAGAGGCCGATAGGGCAAAAAGGTTTTGGAATAGAGGCCACGAACCGGCAAGCGCAGTGTAGACGTCCACCCACTAGGTGGACATACGACCTGGTAAAGGTTTTAGAAAGCCACTGAATGCAGGCCGTTCCCAACCGGCCAATCTGTAAGTCACTGAGGAAGGCCTATGTTCAGCAGTGGACGTCTTATGGCTGATATAATGAAACTTTATCAAGTACTTACGAGAGTTTACATTACCTTGACATGTCCACAATGTGCGGCGACGTGTAACGCTGTTAGGTAGTCGACGGTGACGTCATCGATCGGGGCGCCCTCTGTGAGAAGAACTTTGGCCGTCTCCACGTGTTCGCCTTGAACGGACATGTGGAGAGGGGTTAAGCCATTCTGAAAGAGAAACCAGCGAAAAGGTAAGTGATAACCATAGATAACTGTACTGCATTTCAACATAAAGGCAATAAGCGGTAACGGTTATTCGGTTGTCTAGGTACAGTCAACGGCAGGTCAACCTACCCAAAAACTTTATAGTCACTAAAATTTTTTGTAACTTTAAGTCCTGCACATAGAGATCAATATCTATTGAGAAAATTTAACCGTTTTGTGGTAGGTTGACGTACGTAAAAAATTGGCGTCTGCAAAAGTATGTAAAATTATTAAATTATGTTGATGATGTCATTGTACTTATTACTTTTACTAAATAATTTTAGTTAATTTTACTTTTCCTAATTTGTTTTCAATGTTATTTTGTCAATATTGACAGTTGCTTAGGACGCGTAAACACCGTCGCCCGTTGCTATGGAACCATGCTATTTTACATTGACTTCGAATACGCTACGCTTTTTTCCAAGGAGCTGTGAAGTCGTAGTGTCTATCAGTAATCAAGAAATCACTACGATAGTGTGTCAGTGTGGTGTCATTTTAGGTCATTGTCAATCGTCACTCATGTCATTGAATTCAACTGTGTAGCTGACGTGTATTTTTGTGTTTGAACTGTTCTTAATGAATTTTCGTATGAATTTTGTATTTCTTTAAGTAGGTAAGTAGTTAATTGTTTTGTGTATAGTGTTTCCATTTAATGAGTAATACTAATGTTATTTCTCCTTCTTCCGTGATTCACGGTTCGGATGTTCGCTGTGAGTTATGTTCCCAGCCTCGCTATTTTAAGGGTTCTAGAGGCCTAAAAATACATCAAAGCCGTTGCCACAAAGACTCAGTAGCATCGGCTTCTCCCTTCCTGTCCCATGTATCAAGCATTGCCTCTTCTTCTGTCCCCTGTGATGTGCCTCTCTGGAGGAGATTGAGCTCACTGAAGCGCAATCGTCCTCTTGTCAAGAGAATTCCTCGAGGCGGTATTTCACAGGTATTAAAATATAACAACATTACCAGCTGGGAACATTTGCTCACATTCGCATACAGAACTTTATATATCGAGCGTAAGCATAATAATGACGGTTCGCTCACTCAGAAAATCAAATCTAACTGCTCCAATTTGATCCCCCTTTCGTATCTTCCTGCTTCTGGTTTAAACAAAAATTTGTCAAGACTGCCAAACTGCACAAAAAAAGTCGAAAACAAAATAAGCGATGGCGATATCAGGGGTGCTGCTCAGTTGTTATTTTGCAATGATGTTTTTGCTCCAGATAATCCGGAAACTGTTGCAGCACTTCTTTCCAAACATCCTCTTCCTTCAGCTGCGCTTCGCCTCCCAGATCCACCACTTCCGACCAACCTCACCCTTTCTGCTTCCCCAAAAGAAATTTCGGCTACTATATTTTCATTTTAAAATGGTTCAGCAGGTGGCCTCGACGGGCTCACACCCCAGCACTTAAAGGACCTTGTGTCTTCCGAGTCTGGTGTTGCGGCAAACTCACTACTTGTTAACTTGACCGCCCTCGTTAACCTTATGCTTTCCGGTAAGGTTAACGAGGGAATCATAGATATACTATACGGCGCAAATCTAATTGCACTAAAGAAAAAAGATGGTGGCATTAGACCAATTGCTATTGGCTCTACTGTCCGCCGCTTAGCTTCTAAAATCTGCGTTCGTCATATTACATCTTCCTCGAATATCCCTCGCGAACTTCAGCCTCGCCAGCTTGGCTTTGGCACGAAAGGTGGGTGTGAGGCCGCCGTTCACGCTGTCCGCACGTTTTTGCATCACAACGGTGGCGAGGTGTTGCTGAAAGTTGATGTTAAAAACGCTTTCAATTCTGTCGACAGAGGGGCCCTGCTGACTCAAATAAAAAATCGCTGTAACACATTATATAATTATATTTGGCAGTGTTACAGCGAACAGTCAAAATTAGTTTATAAAGACAACCTCATTTTCTCTTCAGTCGGCTGCCAGCAGGGTGACCCTCTAGGTCCTGGTCTTTTTAGTTTGGCTATTGACCCTATCATTTCGACCCTAAATTCTAATTTAAATGTATGGTACCTTGATGACGACACCATTGGTGGTGAAGCAACTACTGTCTTGGAGGATTTATCGTTTTTAATTAGAGAGTTTCAAGGTATTGGCTTAGAGTTAAATTTTTCAAAATGTGAACTTTTTGTATCTGATCACCTGCCTCTGACTTACAAGCAAGAAATCATCTCCAAATTTACTGCTTTGGCACCCAATTTAATCATTCAATCAAAAGAATCACTTCGCCTCCTTGGTGCCCCTATTTTCGATGAAGGTATTCCTGGTTTTATTTCGGACAAAAATTCCAAATTTGAGCAGTCTTTTGGCAGACTTCTAAGTATAATTTATACTCACATGGCCTTATACCTTATTCGTTATTGTACCTTTGTTCCTAAATTTACATATGTTTTACGTTGCTCTCCTCTATGGAAATTTAATAGTCTTTTAGCACTTTTAGATAACACTCTGAAAAAACTACTTTGTGAAATCCTAAATTGTCCACTAAATGATCGTTCATGGGCCCAGGCTTCTCTTCCAGTTCGATTTGGTGGTCTGGGCACTCGTAAAATTTCAAGTGTAGCTCTACCTGCCTTTCTTTCGTCCGTCTATAGCACCCATGACCTCTTCCTTTCCATTTTGAATCCGTCGCTTAGCGATGCTGAGGTCTCCTGCTTGGCGGATGCGAGAAACGCCTGGTCTAGCTTTTGCAATGTTAACCCACCCAATTTATTATCATCTCAAAAACAATGGGACGAGCCGCTCTGTAATAACGATACAGAGCGTGCTCGTCTTATTGCCGTAGCCGAATGGGAGTCTGGACTTTGGTTGCATAGTTTGCCTTCTGCCAACGTTGGGACTCTCATCGACAATACATCTCTTTCAATTATTGCATGCTTACGTCTCGGTACTAACATCACTCATCCCCACCGTTGTCTCTGCGGGGTCACAGTGGATAGTCTCGGACTTCATGGTTTGTCCTGTGCCCAAAGCGCGGGCCGTATCCCACGCCACGCTAGCCTTAACGCCATTCTCCACAGGGCCTTCACATCAGCTAGAATCCCGGCAATTCTAGAACCTTCGGGCATTTGTCGGGATGATGGCAAAAGGCCCGACGGAATGACTGTTATTCCATGGAGTAATGGCCGTGCGTTGGTCTGGGATGCGACCTGCGTGGACACTTTGGCCCCCACCCACGTTCCTGCCACTTCAAAGGCTGCAGGTGCTGCAGCTGCCTCTGCAGAGGCTATAAAAAAAAGGAAATACTCATGCCTAGACAGCTGCTACCGTTTTTCGCCTTTTGGAGTGGAGACGCTGGGACCTTGGGGCTCTGAGGCAAAAAAACTATTTTCGGAACTATCCACCCGCTTGATTGACGTTTCTGGTGACCGGAGGGCCGGTAGCTACATTGGCCAACGAATAAGCTTGGCCATTCAACGAGGTAATGCAGCCGGCATTCTGGGCACCTTTAACATTTCTGTGGGAATGGGCGATGTTAGGTTTTGATAAATTTTTATTTTATACATTTTTTATTTTGTATGTCTTTTATGTACATTTTGTAATATATTATTATTTGCCTTATGTTTAGTTTTAAGCTGTATATTTATTTGTATAAAGTTGTAAGCTATAGTTGTAATTTAAAAAAAAAACTAAATAAGCCAGTCCATTTATAAGACATTTGTGACCTATTAAGAATAATTATTTAAAAAAATGTTTTAATATAATGACTCCTTTCTGAATTCTTTAGTCATCTTATTAAACCTGGCCAGAACTCTTGGTCCCTAGTAGCCACAATCTTCAGCTTGAGATTAATCTCTAATCCTGTAGGATTTGCAAGTAGGTGGGCATATTAACATTATTATGGCCTATCGCTTGTTACCTTAGTCTTGCTAGTGATGGGGGCGCCGTGTTGCAACAAGCGGGACACGACGTTGCTGTGTCCCGATCGCGCGGCACAGTGCAGGGGCGTCAGGCCGTCTCGCGTCACTGCTGCTATGTTGGCACCTGCACAAATATATTTCAGGTTATTGACCTTTTAACTTAAGAGTTTAGACAACCACATAAACGTTTATGTGATACGTATCATACCACTGCTAGTCTCCCCATACCAACCTTGGTTGACCAGACCGAGGCTTTTTAAAGTTCAATTCAGAAGTGGGAGTTCAAATTTATAAGCTCATCATTTTCGACCAGTTAGTAGAAGTGACTTTCGACTAGTTAGTAGTGGGTATAGACCCAGATGTTCCTTTGTCTAGAGACCATTAGGGGCTTCATATTATTCTACTGCCCGACTTAGACAAGTGCTAACTTCCTAACGTCCAGTGTGTGTACCAAATGATAGTTTCTAAGACTTACCATTTTCGACAAGTAAGTCAACCATAGCCAGCTGTCCCCACTTGCTGGCGACGTGTAAGGGCGTGATGTTGTGTTTCGCGGCCCGCCCTGAGTCCGCCCCTGCGGTTAGTAACGCTTTGGCCACACCGACGTTGCCGTAGTGAGCCGCTATGTGGAGGGGAGTGAAGCCTGACTTTGAACACGCGTCTGGGTTGTGCTCGTTCTAAAATTTGAAGTAAAAAATATTTAGTAACATACATTTTTTTTTTAATAATAGGAAAAAGTGAGAAAGAGCTTATGCTATTAATAATGAATAAGGAAGGTCAATAACAAGTTGACTGCCATTTGTTTCGTGTATTGTCAGGCCTGGCGCACTATGCATTTTAGGTATAGTTAATGTTGCATTTTACATTTCTTAGCAATTAGGTACTTTTTTACGCCTTCGAACTGTTGGCAAAATTATGGCATGTGATGGTGATGCGAGCTTTATACCCGCGATGTAAGATGTAATTTTTGTTTGAATAGTATGAAGAGCGATTCTTATGTTTTACTATATGTATTTTGTGCTATTTTGCTGATACCTCTTCTGCTTACTTAGAGTATGTTCCGTCTTGTGATAGGATCTGTTTTTACACTTGTTTCCACTTCGTTTATCCTGGGCATGTGCTTAATTTAGTTTCCCAATTTACTTCTTAAGCATGGAATTTGTCTTTTCTCTTTTCAAGTAATCTCAGGTACTCCAGAAATGTTACCAAATTTATAATTGTATGTCTAACAGTTTAGTCTGTGAGTTATCTGTCGGTCAGTATGACAAGGGATAAGACAGAAATAAAAGTAACGTAGGATTATGCTTACTTCTAACAGTAGTGTAGCAGCTTTGACGTCATTCTTCTTGGCGGCTATGTGGAGGGCCGGCAGCCGCACCTTGCCCCGCGTGTCCGACTCTAGCAGCTCGGCGACCACCCGGTCGTGGCCCTGCTGCATCGCCACAGCGAGCGGTGTGAATCCATCCTTGAAGCAAAACAAGAGAAGTCACTGACTTGCTATTAAATCTATGTATGTATCTATTAGCCTTTTGGAAGCGAACTACATCTAGCGGCCATTGTGGAAGTCATTGGGGGAGAACTATGTTCAGCAGTGGACGTCCTATGGCTAAAATCATGATGATGTATCTATTTATCTTCTATCTTCTCAAAAGTAATAATATAAATAAAAATCAACTGCCGTGCTTAAACAAAATAAATGACATTACTTCTTTGTATTGTTGTATTCCACGTTGTCAGAACAAGGATTTTATAAAGAAAAAATGGAAAGGTTTTCTCTCAAATTTTCATATTTGGGAAAAACTGAATGTCCTTTTTAATATGGTAAATTTTCTACTACAACTAGCGGCACGGATCTTAAGCGCTGGGCGAAAAATGCGCAGAAGACCATTACGATTACGTGATTGGCTAATCCTAGAACGCGTCCCCACCGCCGGTCGGCATTGGTTGCTTACTCCGAGCACACGTGTCTCGGATACGATGATCGTCTTGGAAGATGCGCAAAGTGATCCCCACTCTTTCCTCCGTGCCGGGGATTGAACGGGCGCTAATATCGTTCGACAGCTGCTAGCAATAAATAGTGAAATATTTGCCAGACAACACACCATTTGTAATGGTCTCGAAGTCAGGATTAGCAATATTGTGTCATGAATTTTGCCCGGGGCGTTTCTCAGCACCCTCAAACCGAGCAGATTAAAAAACCTTTCTAAAGTGACCTGAACCAAAAATTAAGCCCGGGACCCTTTGCGTTCAAGGCTACTAAGTAACTGTGCTACTACAACAAGGCAGGGCAGCTTTAAGAGCTCATAGTAAGGGAGCCAGGTCATCATTATCACAAGGCGGTCGCTATTACCTCAGTGGCAAGGGTCTGGCTAGCTCCGGCCGCGAGCAGCATCTTGACGCAGGCCGCGTGGTTCTCCTGCGCCGCCATGTAGAGCGGCGTGAACCCGGCGGCGGACTGCGCGTCGGCCTTCGCGCCCGCCCCCAGCAGCGCGCGCGCAACCGACTCCTGCCCTGCGAGGCATGCTATGTGTAGCGCTGTGTTCCCTGTGGAAGATATCGTTAAAACCAATTTATTTCTGCAAATAGGAATAAATTAAGCGTGGCGAGTATTGGCAATCCCCTCGACGATAAGTGATTGGGGGAGGTCTTTGTTCAGCAGTGGACGTCCTATGATTGATATGATGATGATGATGATGATAAAGCTCTTTTTTTCTCTTGGGGCAGAAAGGTTCTAAAATGGAGACCACGTACCGGTAAGAGCAGAGTAGGACTTCCACCCGCAAGGTGGACAGACGACCTGGTAAAGGTTGCAGGGAGACGCTGGATGCAGGCCGCTTTCAACCGGCCAATCTGGAGACCTATGTTCAGCAGTGGAAACCTATGTTCCCTTTGGCTGAAATGATGAAGCTCTTATACACGTCCCAAATATTATTTTTTATCCTACCACTGCCTACCACTGCTTCGGAACAATTGTGGGCTAGCGCGGTGTTAAGAAATCTTATTTGGTTTTCAGCCGAATCGTTAAAATTATAACGTTTAAACCCTCTATATTATTTTTCTTTTCGGTCCTTGATACGAGTTGCATAGGTTCATAGTCAACGTACAGATCCAATGTTAGTAGAATACTAGCTTCTTCTTCCGAACGCTTTATCTCGTTCCTATCGCGTTGTCCCGTTGGTACGCTTTGACCAAGATTCTAGATGTAGCTCGTCTGGTTATTTATTACATTTTACTAGCGACTAGCGACACTACTAGCGATTGCTATCACACCTACGTAACCCTTAGCCAGGTAAACCAGAGCATTTTTGAACCATAGTTGAGTTGAGTTGAGTCCGGGGAAATATGTCCAGTAGTAGTAAAAGAAAATAATGATAACAGATGTTACGTCAAGGTAGACATTTTAGGAAGTTCATTCGCGGGACTGTTAGATAGCGGAGCCAATCGCTCAGTAATAAGTGCAGATTTTGCAAAAACTTTACAATCACTCGGATTGAAATCACATAAATCTAAAAATATACATGTGTCAACAGCCGATGGCTCCCAGCATGAAGTAGTGAAAATATTGATTGCTTTGAGCGGCTGATGTTTTGTGAGTCTTAATACGTTGACATAAGATATATTATCGTATATTATACCATTACAATATCCCCCCTCCTCTTTAAAAATGAATGTGGGTAGATAATTAGTCAAATATAAAACAAAATCTACTACACTTGCTTAACAATAGGTATAATATGATTTATGATGAACAAAATGCAGCCCAAATGCGCCTAGAATGTAGTTTTATACTTCAGTGCACATTCATTTTTCATTCTATTACAAACTATAGCCTTTTAAGATCTTTAACGTGCCATATGCCTACATGTTTGCCAAACGCATTGTTAAGACGATACACATTCGTAGACACTTTCTCCACAATGATGGCCTTCTCATACTTTGGAGCTAACTTTGCCATAAATTTATTATTCGCGTTAGATAGATATTTAGTTTTTTTCCACACTACATCACCAAGCTTAAATTCTACTAGCCTGCGTTTTTTATTGTATGACTTTGAATTATCTGCGTAATGCCTTTTCATGTTTTCTTTTACCTCTTTGTAGATATCTTCTTGCTTTTTAATCTTTAATATAAAACTATTAATGTTATAATCTATTTGTGTATTTGGGTTCAGTATGACCTTATTCAATTTAACAGATGTCATGGTAGTTTCTCTACCAAAAAATAAATACGATGGTGTATACCCTGTTGACTCATGCACTGAGGTTCGAATCGCGTGAGCAATTTCTTGCAAATGAATATCCCATTCGTTGTGTTTCTTTGATTTTGTGTATGCGGCAATCATTGTTCCCACAACTCTGTTAACTCGCTCTGTAGGATTGCCTTGAGGATGATAATATGGAGTGTACCATAATTTGATATCATGTTTGCTTGCTAAATCTTTAAACATATGTGATTCAAACTGTTTCCCGTTGTCGCAAATAATGTATTCAGGTGTGCCATACAGCAAAAACTGATTCTCCATAATGTCACAAATTCTTTCGGCTTTACCCGTACGTAATGGAAATAATAGAAGGAATTTGCTGAACCAACATGTGACCACCAATAACATAGTATTACATTTCTTACTTTTTGGAAATGGACCCATTAGGTCAAGCGAAATTATTTGCCATGGTCTACTAACTTCTCTATGCTGTCCCATTAGTCCTGCCGGAAGTTGTTGTGATACTTTGAACTTTGCGCATATTTCACAATTGCTTACATATTTCTTAACATCTTTCAACATGTTATGCCAAAAATAGTGCTGCTTGATTTTCAGCAGTGTTTTCCTTATTCCGAAATGGCCTGCTGTTACATCGTTGTGACATTTTTTTAATACTTCCGCGCGCAATGATTCCGGGATAAATAATTTCCAAACAAATTCTTTATCGGGGTATTGTTTTAATTGTACTCGCTTATACAATACGTTTTCTTTTACTAGCCAATCCGAAATCGATGGCTTCGAAGACATTCTTTTGATTTTATCTAAGTACCATTCATCTTTGTCCTTGTCAAGTATCTCAATAACATTAATTTCCGCCGTTTCCGTATTATGATTTGCCGCTCGAGAGAGTGTATCGGGTACAATATTACATTTACCTGGTCTGTGTACAATATCAAAATCAAACTGCTGCAGTTTTAATGACCATCTAGCCAACCTACCATGGGGGTCCTTCATTTTATGTAGCCATTGTAGCGCGCTATGATCTGTAATCACAGTGAAGTGAGAGCCGTCTATATATGGCCTGAATTTTTCTATGGCGTAAACCACACTTAATAACTCCCTCTCAGAAGCAGAAAACTTTTTTTCGCGATCAGAGAGTTTCCGGCTCAGAAAGGCAACTGCCTGTTCAGCTTTATCCATCCTCTGACAAAGAACTGCCCCCACCCCAATATTAGATGCATCACATTGAATTATAAACGGTTTTGAGTAGTCTGGACATGCCATAACTGGGGTGCTTGTGAGGACCGTCTTTAATTTAATGAAAGCTGATTCTGCTTCCTGCGTCCATCTGAAGGCTTTGTTGCCTTTCGTCAGATCGTGAAGAGGCGCCGCTATCTCAGAAAAGTTATTTACAAACCGTCTGTACCAACTAGCAAGCCCTATGAACCGTTTTAGCTCTGTAAAATTGTTTGGTCGTGGAAAGTTTAGAATGGCTGTTACCTTGTCTGGATCAGTTCTCAGCCCATCTTTATCTATAATATATCCCAAATAACGCAAACTAGCCCTGGCAAATTTACACTTGTCTAAGTTAACTGTAATGTTTGCGTTTTTTAAAATGCCTATAACTTGTCTTAACAGCTTCATGTGCAAATCGAAAGATGATGAACACACGATGATATCGTCCAAATATGCCCAAACATTGTCCTCTACTGAATGAAACAACTTATCCATCAGTCTCTGTTGTGTTTGTGAAGCATTTACTAACCCAAAGGGCATAACCTTAAATTGATACAGTCCCCTACCAGGTACAGCAAAAGCTGTTTTCTCCTTGCTAGTCTCTTCCAGAGGAATTTGCCAAAACGCAGATTTTAAATCTATGGTGCTTAAATACTTAGCGTTGCGCAAGTTATCTATTATTGTATCAACTCTAGGCAGAGGATAAGTATCTCTTTTGGTAGCTTTATTAATCTGCCTACTGTCCAAACATAGTCTATTTTCTCCGTTGGGCTTTTTAACTATTAAAACTGGTGAACACCACGAGCTATAAGATGGTTCGACAACATCCTTTTCTAACATATCGTCCAGTTCATGTTCGATTTGCTTTTTAATCACCGGGGAGAAATTAAACTGTTTTCTATATAATGGTTTGCTGTCCCCGGTGTCAATGGTGTGCGAGATTAGCTGCGTCCTACCCAAACCATTCCCAATTATATCTTTCATATCCTCAACGAGTGTGTCTAGTTCCTGTTTCTGATGTTCACTGAGATTATCCTTGGAAATAATGGCAGGCTCGACCAAGGATATGGTATTTATACCTATGTTCTTCAAAGCTTCCTCACTACTAAACTTTAAAATAATGCCAAATATATCAAAAAAATCTTTGCCTAGTATCATATTCTGCATTAGATTTGTCATTACAAACATTGGAACAACATTAAATTGATTATCGAAACTAATTGGTGCATCCAATATTTCCACTACTTCATGCTGGGAGCCATCGGCTGTTGACACATGTATATTTTTAGATTTATGTGATTTCAATCCGAGTGATTGTAAAGTTTTTGCAAAATCTGCACTTATTACTGAGCGATTGGCTCCGCTATCTAACAGTCCCGCGAATGAACTTCCTAAAATGTCTACCTTGACGTAACATCTGTTATCATTATTTTCTTTTACTACTACTGGACATATTTCCCCGGACTCAAAAAAATTACTTATAATGCTAAGCCAATCCTGCCATTCTTTACTATTTCTATCTAAGGGAAAGCTTTTGTGGCAGGATTTGAACTTTCCCCTTGCTCGTTTCCCTTACAAACACATTCTTTGGCAATGATCCCAAATTTCCCGCATCTGTAACAAAATAATCTCTGTTTCGGTAGTTTACATGCTCGAAACAGGTGACCTGTTTCACGGCAATTCCAGCATCTCTTGTTGTTAATGGTATTATCGTTGAGAGTGAATATTTCCGGAGCCTCACGAATTTCTGCAGTGTTGTAATAGACCTTTTTGTTATTTGCCTGGTTCGTTTTATAAGCAAGATCTGGTTCTAAACGATTGGCCTGATTTTGCGGTTCTTGAAATCTATCACAATTGATTTTGGTTCTCTCTATTACTCTTAGAACATTTACTAGGTCTGTAATTGACGAAAATTCATCTCTACATACAGCGCGTTGGTAGTACGGTTGAAGATTTTTAAGAATGATAATGATTTTGTCATGTTCGGGGACCTCTTTGGGTAGTCTGTTAAACATGTTCTGCATGACTGAAATGTAAATGACAACTGACTCCTCTTTACCCTGTGTTCTTTTATTTATTTCATTCATTAATTCTTCTTGATAAAAAGGCGACTGGAATATTCTTTTTAAAAATAGCACAAGTTCATCCCAACTTTTGACATACATTTTGTTGGCCCTATACCAAATCAAGGCATCTCCTTCAAAAAAATCTATAGCGTATCGCCATAGATCATCATCGGTAGCATTTCTCGCGTCTTTAATTTCATTTATTCTTTCAATGAATGCGTTTACACTCTGACTAACATCTCCGGAGAACTTAATGCCCCACTGACTGATAGGAACGAGTTTACGTTTAATAGATTTCTCTTCTACTGTGGACGTTCTGACTAATCTTGATAATTTTGATGTACTTTTATTTAAGTGCATATCTTCCAAATCGTCACTACTAAAGTTCCTACTTATGTCCTGAAAGGGTGCCTGCTTCAAGATGGAAACAGGGCTACTTTTGGGTGTAGTGCTCTGTTCTATTTTATTAATTAGTTTCTCACCCAATGGACCAAGAGTCTCTTGCAAGATCTTCCTATCATTTTCTGTTAAATTGTCTTCATCTATAGAATCATCTTTAGTATCTAAATTAGATAGCAAATTTTCACTTTTTTCGCCTAATTCTTTAAGTATTTTTTGCTCATCTTCTTCCTTTGTTGTGATAAAACGAAGCCTATTTTTAACGTGATACAATCTACTCACTAGTCGCCTAAATAATGTTTTATCGGGTTTACCTTCTATTTCCGTGACGTAAGATGATAAGATGTCTACTTTGGCAGAACAAATAGCCAACTCAGCTGCTTTGTTTTCTAAACATTGTTTGGGAGCTTTAATAGTATATACGGTCTCATCGCCTGATTTTTCAACCTCTAACATTTCTGTTAATAATTTCTTTAGTACAGGCACATTACTTTTAATGTAAACCCCGCGAGACGCAAGTTCAAACTCCAGCTCATCTTTTAACAAATATTTTGGTTCCATCTTAAACATTAATTTCATCAAATTAAGCTAGCTAAACTATGGCAACAACTATGTGCACTGAATAATTAATTAGATACAAACTCAATTTCAATCAAACACACAAACAATTCCAGCATCAAAACAATATAAAATATCACGTTACGTTTTTTTTTTTTTTTTTTTTTTGCTTATTTGACTTGTTTATTTTACGCTGGGCGCCATTGTTATGTGTTGAATTTGATCAAGGAAAACAATTACTTAGTAAGATTACAAGATTTTAATAATTAATCTTATGATTACACGAAAAGTATGCAAGCTCCTTTATTTTCCTAACTGGACGTGCACGCCTCTAAAGTGAGACAAATAAAACATAAGAACTAAATGCTAAGATTACTAATACTATCTTATTCTAATTTTATTGGACGCCAGGAGGGTTTTCCGAAAGATTTTAATGGAGGAACCCTGCCAATCCTTGGTAACCGGCTAGCACACGGCACTGCTTTTTGTAGATACAAAGATTTCAATTAGCATAGATAATGCACGACGATGTGTGAAACCGTGGACTACGATATACTTCAATTTCGTCAATTGCAAGGTCTTTTTACTGCCATAGTAAAGGGCGTTTCCACAGGCTAAAACAATAAAGACCCGTAAGTTGCTAATAATCAAATCAAAACGTTAATTACCTAACACATTACATATTGCTCTAATGACTTACCCCGTTCTGCAACAATAAACTAAAAAATTAACAATATAAACTCAAGGAATAACTATTACGATTTCAAAGTCGCACTTTGTGTATACTAAATGTCGGTATTTTCACATTAATGTCTCAAGATCGGGCACAGGTCCGCCCAATAACACTTGGTGGAACACAATGGTCTACATTCTTTTAAACTTATAATTTTAAACGATGCTAGTTAGTAATTTTATTTCAATAGTAGGTAATCTCAATCGAAAATAAAGTCAAAGTCAAAGTCAAAGTCAAAAATCATTTATTCAATTCAGGACAAAATTGCCACTTATGAACGTCAATAACAACATTATAGGCCCCTAGGGGGCCAGAACATGTCTCCTTATTTTTTGGGCCCTACTAGCGCTTCGAGACAAGACACAGACAATCTGGCAAGTGCTGAGAAGAAACGCCGGAACAAACTCAGTCACCACTAGCTGCCACACAAAAAATATAAATCAAAATAAACAGGTAGGTTCATCAGTTTAGTGCAGGCTGGACTGACCATACATTCTTGTCATCAAGATAGTCTTGAATTTTATAATACCCCTTAGACATCAGTGTAGTTTTGACATGTGACTTAAATTTATTAATAGGAAGTTTGGTAACATTGTGAGGTATATTATTGAAAAATTTAATACAATTTCCCAAGAATGAATTACTTGTTTTGGCCAATCTAAAGTTTGGGACTACAAGTTTGTTTTTGTTTCTGGTGTTATATGAATGAATATCACTTTTCTTTATAAAAAGATCTAAATTTTTGCGTACGTACATGATATTATCAAATATGTATTGAGAGGCCACAGTGAGTATGTTAATTTCTTTAAAGAAATCTCTCAGGGATTCACGCGGACTAAGTTTGTATATAGCACGAATAGCTCTTTTCTGTAAAATAAAGATGGTATCGATGTCCGCAGCAGAACCCCACAAGAGAAGACCATAAGACATAATACTATGAAAGTAACTGAAATACACCAGCCTTGCCGTTACAACGTCAGTTAGATGTCTAATTTTTCTAACCGCAAAGGCAGCTGAAGCAAGTCTCCCAGCCAGAGTGTCAACATGTGGTCCCCATTGCAATAAATATCCTTCAAATATTAAACCACAAAAACTACGTGACCTGTGAGATTTGAACTTGCGTCCATCGGATCGACGAGGTACATTTCTCGACCGCTGAGCCACGCGTTAGTTAGGCAAGACGGTGAAAATATTGATTGCTTTGAGCGGCTGATGTTTTGTGAGTCTTAATACGTTGACATAAGATATATTATCGTATATTATACCATTACATAGTGACTAGTAGACTACTTACGGCTTAGAGTAGACTTACGGTGATAAAATAAACTAATCACCTTTTTTGGTAGCGGCGTCGACAGTGGCGCCCCTCTTGAGTAGCTCCTCCACGACTGAGATGTGGCCATCTTTGGCGGCAAGGTGCAGCGCGTTCAACCCGTTCTGAAAATAATCAAACAGTCTTTGATGAGCATTTGTACCAGACTCATGGATGTCATATAATGTATTTAAGTATTTCTATCCGTTATTTGGTCACTATAGGACAGTCAACGGCAGGTTACCCAACCCAAAAACATAAAGGTAATTGAACCGATTTTGAACTTTAAGTCCGACATATAGAGATCAACATCAATTGAGAAAATTTTACGTTTTATACAAGCTGTTATCTGTATAAGGTGTTATTGTTGGAAGTTTTTTTTAAAAATACGAGTAAATATGGAAACAGCAATTAATTGTAGTATTATTTAAACCTTTTTGATGTAAAAACATCACTGCTTATGCACAGTTTAGGCCTATATTAATTCTTATCAGTTTTAAAGGCTGATTTTTCAATCGCCAGATAACTTTATTCGACGAATAAAATTGACTTTTGACACAATTTCTATACGAAAACTGTCAAATGTCAAACTTATTCTTTATATAAAAGTTATCTGGCTATTGTAAAATCGGCACTTATTTAAATATCTAGTATACAGATTATTGTCAAACCAAGAGTGACAGAAGATCCGACCAATAAATAATGTTTACTGTTTTTTAACTTCCTAAAAGAAGAACGCGAATGTATTTAAATGCCCGTGTGGCTTGTAGCACATAAACATCCACTATTAAAATTGTTACATTTAAATCGAAAGTGGAGAGAACAGCGATTTTATCACCAGTAGCAAAGCAACCTATATTACCGTTATTATAACGGCCCGCTCTTTGTCCCAGCTTTTCACGGAATACACGGTTCCAAGCTGTACAAACGACTGATACAGCAATTTTTTAACCGACTTAAAATAAGGAGGAGGTTCACAATTCAACTGTATGTTATTTTATGTATGTTACGCAATTAATCCGCGAATTGTGAATCGATTTTGATGATTCTTTTTTTTTGTAGACCATTCTTTAGAAGTGGTGGTGGTCCGTAGAGAAAATCAACAAATAACAAAATACATACCCAGAAAATGTTTTGACTTGTGGTTCTTTTATCTATGTTATCCAATATCTTCGACAAATGTGAACCGATTTTGATGATTCTTTTATTATTGAGGAGCTTAATTCAAAGATAATATATTAAAAAATTGGAAAAAAAACATAGTTCTAGGTCAACGGAAATTATCCTATAAATTTTGAATTCCTGGAGTGTCGAAGTATAAGTTTTTTTTATGTTAACTTAGAAGTTTGATTTATTTACAGCTTTACAGCACTATAGATTTGAATTTATGGTTTTAATTTCAACTCGATACCTCCATTCGTTTCCGAGATAAAGGGTCTTGACAGGCTTACGGACAGACAAGATAAACGGACAACAAAGTGATCCTATAAGGGTTCCGTTTTTTCCTTTTGAGGCACTGAACCCTAAAAAACACCCTCCCATATTTTTTAATACACATTGTATGTCACTAAAATCATACAAAATCTATTTACATATACATATACCTAAGTATAGGTGTACTCATCAGAAAATACCTCTGGGAACAATGTGCCTACGATACGGAAAAAAAGTTACGGGTCTAGTTGTTATAATTAAAATACTGATCTCTGTTTGCGAAGTATACTTAATGAGTTCTAGAAATTAATTACCTCAAACAAAAAAATTGGCTACAGTACACTTGTTCTCAGTACCTATATCTGCCTAATAATTCTTGCTCTTATTGAGTAGATATCCGATATTTCGGCATTGTTGAAGCGCCATAATCACTAAAGAACTACATAGTTCCTTATTTTTGGTTATACATGATAATTAATTAATTATTCCTTGTTTTGATTTTTCAATATAGAGTTTGACGTACCACTGCTTAAGTTACGTTTAGCGTTTACAGTTAGACCCCAGTACAACCAAATTCAAGTTTTCAGACTAATTTAATTGACTATACCTATCTATCACATGACGATACCTAGTAACTGATACTAGCGCCAGTAAGCGATTAATATCGCACCTGTTATTTGATATTTTCCCTCAGCCGGAACGATACTGAAGGTCGACCACATTTGCAAGCGATACTGATATTGCATAGCGAAATTAATATACTATTACGTATTAGACCAGTATGTCTAGCGATGTTTTTATGAAGTACAAAAAGCAACGTGCCTAATCATGGTGCCCGGTCACCGCGGAAATAATTGAATTGAAAAATAAGTTCAATGAGAGATTAGTAGGTAATAATAACACTATTGTACCAGTATTTAAAAGAACGCCCATCAGTGGACTCTCAAAGCTATTGCGACTTATATAAAATCTGTTGATGTCTGAAACAAGTGTAAACATTTTTCAGCATATTTTCAAAAGTTAAAATTGATAATAATCTTTTAAAATTTACGATATTTATAGCAGTAATCTGTTTCCTTATTAAACAATTCTTCTTTTGATCTAATTTTAAAGTCTACGCATTCACAAAAGTAAGCAGGCCTTCGAAATAGTTTCAAATAAGTAAACGGCATTCAAGGAACATAAATCAAAGTAAATGGGTTCCTATTAATCCATTCCTAGCCATTTCATACGTTGGAATGTACAATAGAATTTGCTAAGATATTTTCATCGCAAGCTTTTCTCTGAAAAAAAATTAATAAGTATGCCGATATATTAAATCATAACTACTTTCTAGACTTCGTAAAAAAAACAGGCTAACCCTTTTTTTTTGCCTGGAAAATGCTTCTCCGCATACCCGTCGGCCGCGAGGTTGGCCGGGGGTTATGTGGGACCCGGCTCTCAGAGAGCCGCATACCCACTAAAAACCAGGTGTCCTGCGGTGCCATCAAGTGAGTAGGAACTGCGGATTATCGCCCCAGGCAAGCCTTGGGCATTCGTCCGCAGTTAAACAGGCTAACCCTAACCCTCCTAACCACTATAGCATTTACAAGTATTTATCATTTTCTTTTTGGGATTTATTTTTGCACGACACACATCACTATAGCTTAACAATATTGTCCCGATCTGAAGCAGTAGTAGAGACGCTCTTCGGACTACAAAACCAAGCGACCGCAGGCGCAGGTTCGAATTCCTCAAAGAGCAAGTGTGTGTGTGATAAGCAGTGATCGGAATAGGTAGATTGATTTGATGTACTTTGGTAGTGCTAGCATAATATGAATATGTCTTTTTTTTTTAAACTGATACAAAGAAATTCCGAAATCCGGGAGGCAGTTCTATATTAACATCAATTATTAACCCCAAATCAATCTACCTATTCCGATCACTGGTGATAAGCATTTCAGTTACCTGCGACTAGGTAGTACACGCTCCGCCTAATTTGGACGTATGATTATTCTGTGGTCCGGGTCTAGATATATCGGTGTCATAGTTGGAAGAATTAAGTAATATATCTGTCAGTAAAGAGAGCGGTAGTTAAGATATTCAAGTTACTGGCTAATAAAAATTCCCACAGTCAATGTAGTAGCTTAAAAACTGTTTACGAGAGTGAAGCAATAAAAAATGCCCATTGGGGGCGCCACTGTGCTGTTATGGTCCACCATTATCGGGTAATAGTGAAAAGCGGCGCGTGCTGATAGTCTGATAGGCAGGGTCAACTCAACCGATGGTATAAGGATACAAGAATAATTATATGAAACAATAAGTAAAAAAACAGTAAGATTAAACAACCATGTTCAAAGTGATATCTATTACCCCAAAGCGTGACTATTTTAAATAATCAGTAAGTGACACACATATACTTATTACTTACTACTTTACTACTAACAACAGGTAACTGTGTACCTTTCGTGTTGCTGGCAAGTTTATTAACGATTTTCATGAACATTTACAATTTCTCAGAACTTAGTTGTCATGTCATAGGGTTATAAAACCCATTCTGGTGTTTTGTAGCGAGACTAACATTGACCTATGATAGCCATTACATTTACTTACAGACCTTATAATATTACGAGCAAGCCTTGCTTTTGTTTATCATTAGATACAAAGATAAGTTCTGGACCCTAGACATATGAAGTCCAGCCAAAACTCTTGGGCCTAGAAAACTGTCATTTTGCACAGATGATCCCTTTATCTTATGAAAATCTCGGGTCACGGTGTTTATGATCGCACTCCTCCGAAACGGCTCGACCGATTTTTATGATTGTTTCTTTATAGGTATGCGAACAGGTCGTAAATTATATTTCATACCGTAGCTGACTAGGCGAACAAAGCCACGGGCAACAGCTACTAATTTAATAAGGAATATGATTAGATTTTACCATACCATGATTTGTTTGACTGACTGAACTGATGGCTTAAGTAGTCATTCAAAACAAATGAACGTCAATAAAAACTAGATTTATTTTTTGCAGCAAATAATAATGGCCAGCTTTCTTTCCGCAACGCAGTAGTTGCTTTCTGGTTTTCTAGTTAATTACGTTAGGTAGGAGCCCGCAATTAGGTCGCACACTTTCTTAGGAACCCCCGCAGACCAGCTAAATGAGTAAAGCTCAGAAAATATTAACGATGTTAATTTTATTTTAACAGTTACTTAAAATATGGTCAACCATTTTTCTAAAGGAACGCATACAAGAAACTGACTTTTAATTAGTATACAGTTACAAAAATGAGATTGGGAGCAACTGAGCGACTTGCCAAGACCTATTTGAACAACTCTTTTAAACCTAGATTTTTCCTTATCCTCCTTTTAAATGTCATTAAGTATCTGTAAGTAACCAGGAATTTATAAGTACTTGGTGTAGTACATATAATATTCCTTGGTCCAGTACTCAGTTTGAAGTTGTAAATATCAAATTCGTTAAAATTAAATAAAAAAATAAATTGTTTGCCCCATCACACCAATTACTTATTTTATTTTTATTTATACTTTATTGCACATTTAAAAATAATTGTACAAATGGCGGACTTAATGCCAAGAAGCATTTTCTACCAGTCAACCAGTGATCAAACAGAGAAATACAGGCGGTGCAGCAAAAAAAAACATACACATGTATACACGCCAACATTACATACTTAATAAATAGGTATAAATATATATGATTATCAAATTATATACATATACATACACATACATAATATAGTACACAGAGCAAAAATTATCTAGCCGCAAACTAATCAAAGCTTGTATTATGGCGAATAGGTAACGGATAAACATACTTAAATACTTTCATAAACATCCATGACTTAAGTACAAATGCTCGTGCTCATCACACAAACATTTGCCCCATGCGGGATTCGAACCCGCAACCGCTGGTTTTGTAGTCCGGAGCGCGAATTACTACACCAGACAGTCGTCAATAAAATTCAATATTAGACATTATATTGTATTACTGAGGCGGTCCTATTATCAAAGCTGTGTCTTACAGACTACCATCGGAATTCTATTTATTTATTGCTTTTTATAATGTTACACCATATGTGTTATAAATACTATGTACATTAAATGGTATTTTAAACCACAATTATGGTAAAATAGACATAAATCTTTCCACTCCACGGCTCTACATTGGCATTTAACCAGTCCAATTGTCCCAAAATATGGACCAATCTACAAATTGCTTTTCAAATGTGTGTAAACTATATTTTACTATAATACACATAGTCAACATTATACCTAATCATGAACGTAACAAAAACGACATCAATTTCCTCTGTTCCGCGACACCTGTCAGGATGCACTCATTGTGTGCATTATCTGATGACATGCGCGTACGCCACACACCACATACAAACCGGTGATCTACTCTGATCTTCCTCAGTCAAGTATTTGCAAATAATTCATTTCTGTTACTTTGTCAGAAACTCGATTGTTAATTTTTAATAATTTTAAAACGTTAAGTTTTCTATTCCTTCTGTGTTAGCACGCGCACTCGATGCGCAATACCGCAACGCTTCTCCCTCGTGGTTAAAATAATGGGTAAGAGGGGCGACTCATTGGGGACTAGCTACCTACTTCTTTTGTCTTGATTAGAACGTTGAATGTAGACTAAAGGAACCTATTAAAGTTACTGGTTAAATTTCTAAGAAGATAAAAAGTCACTCATCCGAAAGGATGTTCATTCGATCTCCGGCTTGTAGTACAAAACTTATGTTAATTAGGGCCGATTTTTCAATAGCCAGATAACTTATATGAAGAATAATATCAAGTTTATATGTCATATTGACAGTTTTCGTTTAGAAAATGCGTCAAAACGTTAATTTTATTCGTTGAATCAAAGTTAACTGGCGATTGAAACATTGGCCCTTAGATAGACACTTTATTGCACAAAAAAACATTAAATATATTACAAACAAAACAGTTATGTACAATCAAGAGGCCTTACCGCCAAAAGCGATCTCTTCCAGACTTAAATAGGTACAATATCGCTGCCTAACGGTGAACTATAACTTTGTTAGGACACCTTCACACTGATTGATTGTTAAAGGGTGTAAAATAGACAAAGCAGCGGTTAAAGCAACCACTTCATGTAAATTACCATGAACGTGGATATTCCATTCCACACACTGATCGTGACCCTCGACGTTAAGACAAAAAAAAAAAGAGTACAGAGGATTGTTTATCAAACCTCGTCGATAAAAACTACCGTTAATGGGGTTATTGTCATATACTGAAATAACAACTAATTAATATTATAAATGAAAAAGTAACTCTGTCTGTCTGTAACGTTTTCACGCCTAATCCGCTGAACTAATTTTGATGAAATTTTGTACAGATAAAGCTTGAACTTTACTTGACATAGGCTATTTTAATCCACCTCCTATATAAGCGAGTAAAATAGGGTTAGACAAAACAAATAAATCATCTAGCTTAAAACGCAGAGTACAACTAAATAATACTACAATATATGATTCATTCTTTGCTGGTGCCCTTTTCACACAAACGTTGCTCTTATAGGAATTCAAAGGACTGCTGTTTTTTCTTGCTGTCAAACTTGCCCTATCCAAATGTGTTCAAGCGAGTGTTCCATTTATTATTTTGAGCCCAATATGACCTACAGAGCAAAGGCAATTTGTCGCTACAGTATTTGACAATGCTACCGGTTTATTTTTATTCAACTTACTTATTTAACTTCTGACGACCTCCGTAGCCGAGAGGCGAGCATACCGGACTTGGTGTCGCTATCTCTGAGGTTCCGGGTTCGATTCCCGGTCGGGTCAATGTAGAAAAATAACTTTTCTATATTGCCTCGGGTCTGGGCGTTGTGGTACCGTCGTTGTTTCTGATTTCTGTAACACAAGTGCTTTGGCTACTTACCACAGGATCAGAGCAATGTATGTGATGTTGTCCAATATTTATTTTATTTATTTATTTATTCTGCCATTATCGCTTCTCGTTGAAGTTGTCTTGTAGATATCGCTTTTGGCGATTGGGCCTCATTGCACACAATTGTATCTTGTATTTTTGTGCAGTAAACTGTAGCTATATTTATCTTATATCTATTAAATGGAAATATCGAATAAAAATAACAGCTTCAATAACTTTGAAAAGGGTAAAAGGAGCGGAAAATTAAAACGCGGCTTGTTTTAGACAGTTCTGTTTGATATTTTTTTGCTCTTGAATTTTTTGGTGTAGGTATTCATTATTTATCATTCCGTAACAGCGAAGTTTCAATTATGCCTGTGGAACGCGAGTAAATTGCATGGTCACGGTAATTAATACACGATCGGACCAAAGTTGATTATTTTGTGTGCCCAAACAAGTTTGTTATTATAATAGTACTAAGTTTTTTCGCATCTTAGATAAAATGAACACTACGTAGAAGTGGGCTTGGAAACTCGCACTACTTAGAATCTTTTTACAATGCAAATTTCGCTAATTTTAGCTCAAGGATTTACACAAAATTTATTACAATATTTGTGTCTAAAAGCATTTCACTACTTCGTCAAAGAAATAATTAACTAAGTAGCTAGTAGTAGTAGTAGTACTATACCACGAATTGTCAAAATCTCGAAGGAATTATCGTTTTTGTGTCGACCAGACAACGATTTCTCCTTCCGGGGCAGGGGGGCAGGCATCTCTCAGCGCATCATCACCCGAAACAATACAGAAAAAATCTAAATTGATCCGAGTGGGTATCGAACCCAGGACCTTTGCATTCTAGACGATTCACGAACAGGTCGTCAAAAGAACTTTGTTTATCTGTTACATAGCTTTGCGATTCTCTAAACAGCGTACATCTGGAGATTTGTCAAAATATATTTTTTTTGTACTCAGAAACTCAGCAGGATAATTCAGCACCAGGGTTTCGTAATCATTTATCGAAAGACTTTCTTAAGAAGCTTATTTCTAGCACTCAAAGAAAACTCGTTTTCGGTTTAATGACCCGTCAGAAAAATAGCTCTTCGGTGATATGGCGCTTTATTAGAAATGTCTTATGATAATGGATTCAAAGCATCTAGCTATAAATGATGTTGGCACGTATTATCGAAGTGTAATTAGAGAAGAGTATATCACATCATACTGCAGTCCTCCCACTGGACTGACTACCTAGACTAGTCATGGTTGCGGAAAGCCGCTGGATGCAAATCTCCCAGAGCTGCTTGCGGTGGCATTATGAGGGGAGGCCATGTCTAGAGGTCTAAAGTGGTGTTCCAAAGGGTGATATCACACTGCAGGCTCACATAGAATGATAGTTCGGTACATATACGGCAATTACAGAATTGAAGCAAAAAACAGTTCTGTGTGCAAACTTTTACACTCAGACACACGCACACCAATATACAAAGTAGTTGCTTTCCCAAAACCGGGAAAAATTCAGCAATGCCTACATCTAGATTTTCATGCGTTCGGAGCAGATTGACATCATGACATTAAACACTACAGAGCTATCAACCGTAGGAAACCCTCTGTAGCTCCAATTTAGTTGCTTCTAATGCGCGCGGATTACGAATCTGTGTGTCATTAATCTAAGATAGAAGCATCGATCTTACCGAGTTGCATGTGTTAATGTCCTTGACTGCGCCAGAGTCGAGTAGATCGACGACTGTGTCGAGCTGGCCGGCGCGCGCCGCCCGCAGAAACGCTGTGTTGGGGTCTATCTGTCGACAACAATGACACATTGTTAACGCTGATATAGAGGCTTGAAAAGATTGGTGAACTCATGAAATAGCTATAAAATTTGAGGAAATTGGATTTGCCTATTACAGTGCCCAGGCTATATACTTGCTATAATACTTGGTCAATACTGTAATAAGGTTATACAGCACGAGTATAGGGAAGTCATCGAGCGAAACATTTTGTCTTTTTATTTATTAATGGTAGAAAAGAGTGGGCATGCCATACATGAGGTATTCTTTGCCAATAATTTACTTATTACCTATTTGGCCCATCAATTTCTTTATTATTTATTTATTCGGGCGTAGCTTTCATAATTAATTTATTTCATTTATAGTAGGGAAACAAACAATTTACAGTTAAATATACTAATGTTTACAAACGTAGGACTAAAACCAATGAAGTCTCCACCAATAGAAATAACATAGAACTATTATTTTATTTCAGTTTTATGGGCCGTAAGAACATGGCTACATATAACATTACAACTAAAAGCAACAAAAATAAAATTTACTTAAATTTTTGTCATTCCGTTCTCTTAACAGCAAGTTTTCGATACGACGAGATAATAATCATTGTTTTAGAATGATGATTCGATGATACTGATGATACTCAAGACTAGACAAAACTGCACTGCGGTTTTGTCACAGACACGCCTTACTTCGTGTCCGTGACAGTAAAGTAAGTATTACAATCCTTAAATTGTGTTACGAGGAGCCAGACAATGAATTTAGCGGAGGTATTTTCCAGTACACCCAGACGTGAACTATTTTATTTCTTTAATTTTTTGTTAACCTATTTTTCCTAACGCAGGTCAAAGGCATCTCACAAATTTATCAAAATTATTTGTGTTGATATCGATCAACTGAAATCAAACACTGAAATCTTCTGATTTGGTGTTTATTCTATACGCGTGTTTTCATATAATATTTATTTTTTAATGCTTAGATATTAGAAAATCTTTTTTTTTTACGAAAACGTGTTTATTATAGACAAAATTACAAGATTTCAGCGTTTTAATGTTAGTTAATCAACACGCACACCGATTTTATCACCATAAATCAACTAAGTGACATTTTATTTAGTAATTTTGTGTAAACAAGAATGTTTTGTAATTGTCTTTCATTGTTACGAGATAATTAGCAGTACACGCGATTAAAAATATGTGTTAATTAGCGTTGAAAGGCGTCATTGGCAGTTTAATAAGTTTCAGGAAATCGAATTTCGGTAGAAATTATTTTGCCAAGTATATAATACCTAGTACAATTGTTAAATCATGTTTGTCATGAAAACTCAGCAAACAAGGTAAGAATATAGTATTCATTTTGATCCTGTGCAATGCTATCTTTTGATTTTCAGGTTTTATTTTATTCAAAGTTAATTTATTGTGGCTTCAGAATGTCATGAAACAGAATCTGCCAGTTGAACTTTGGACTAAGCAGAAAAGATTCATTGGGTAGTGCTACTACTAAATCGTTGACGAATACCTCCCTTTTTTGGTAAGTACGTCAATTCGTTATCTTTTGATAAACAGTTACGGTTCATAATACGATAAAAGGAATAAAAAATCTAAACATATTCAAAGTATTACATTGATATGCTATATCTGAACTAAAAGGTAACTCAACTCAAAGTCCGGCAGTTCAGTTCACAGGCGACAGTCGTGCCCTACGATTTCACGCGTAGCTCGATGACCTACTCGAAGGCTAGTCGATTCGAGAAAAAATCGAGAAACGATGATATAGGGTTGTCGTACAAAAAGCAAAATAAACTTGTGAGTAAGAACCTCATTATCAGAAAACAATAATAAGCACCTATTAGTTAAGATTTTATTAACTTTTAAGTAATATTTTTCAAAAGAAAAACCGGTAGACAGGGATTTATAAAAAGTTTAGTAGAGTAAATTTTTAAAAGAATAAGTACGTCTCACGATTTCTTCACAGGGTTCTTCTTAACACAATCACCAGTAATGGCAGGTTAATGTTTATAAGTAGGTACTGGCACCACTGGCGCTTCGAAAAGATTATTTAGAGATGACATAAATTCAATTGAAGCTTGTGTAATACAAATGATTTTATAAACTCACTTATGGAAATCGAATTTCCAATATAAATGTTTGCTACGATTGCGCAAGTCAGGTACCTAGATATTTTTGTTATTCAAGACTGTTTACCAAGATGTCTACGTCTACTCAGCCCAGTTGAAAGGGCCCATAAACTTGTAGATATTGCAATACTGCCTAGAAGTTTATGTTAAAGCCTGACTAGATTAAGATTTATATAAACCACAAAACTGTCATAACAGCGAAACAACACACTAAAGGATAAATCTTCATCCAAAACACATAAACCCACCCTGGCAGTATTCATGAAATACACGTTTTCAAAAGCAGCAAATTGAATAAAACCGCAGGCCTGAAAGGCCTTTTATTTCTCGCAAAACGAAATAGAGATGTCCGATACTTATCGATAGTTTAAAGTAATTGCCACTAAACCGATAATCAAAAAGGTATTTTTAGTTAAGTTACTCAAATTCATTTTGAATACTTTTTGTTACTTTGTTACTGTTAAAGACACTGTTGTTACTGGTTGGCTACTGATAAAGAGGAGTTCAAGAAGCTGACGGCCAACCTTCAGAATTGAAGAGGCACTCGAAGAAGAAGAAGACTCAAATTCATAGTAATTCTCATGCAAATAAATAATCAAACATTACTTGATAGATTTTTGATCTCTACATCAAAACCGCGGCAGCACTCGGTCCTCTAGTAGCAGGTTCCACCTATTCTAGCTGTTTGTATAGTCATTTTCATTTACAGTTTAATGGATGCCAATACTGGGCAATGGGCATCTCTACCTTCAGGGCTAAACGAACACTGTCGATATTCTACGAGAGCAAAGGTTGACTGACCTTTAAAACGATGAGAGCTAACGTTATGAATTTTGTGGCCGTTTCAAATTGAACAAACAGAGTATTCTGTCTAGTAAAATGTTTTCTTTTTATTTCAGCAGACCTTTCATTCGTTATTCATATGGAGGATTCCGTCAGAGAAATAATACATTTATGTATTTTTGACCGCTCGGCTGTTTACCAACTAGATGGCTAAAAACACATGTTATGTTTGTCTTCCAACGTTACTAACAATTCTATTTTTTTTTAAGTATATTAAAAGCTTTTTTATTAATCATAAAGCTTTCCTCTTTTTTTTTAAATCGTACAAATCAAATCTGATAATATTTTCTAAAGCTTATGATAGTATTTGTTAAATTATAGTATTTAAAGTTTAATTTTAGAGGTTCAATTATATCCAAAACCAACCAAGTGTTATTCGTACATGTACATACAACATGTACGAATCACTGTGTTTACGTTCAACAAGCTATTGAAAAAGAATATGTTTCTTTACTTGTGAACTTATAGTTTTTAAATAATTGGAATTAACCCTAAACATTCTTAGAGAATACGTTTTGTATTCTCTAAGAATGTTTACAGTTCCAACCAAAAACAATACAGTCATTTAAAGGCGGGACGGACCGTCTGACTGACAAAAGGCTTGTGAAGACTATGCCGTTCCGTACCTAGAGGTACGAACCCTATAAAGTTGCATAAGTCCTATTAAAAAGTTAATAGATCAATGATGGGCGACCGCTAATTCCGTAGAAGTTAAACCACTATACGTCACAAATATGCGTGTCAGGGCGTATATACAAAAAGCCAGAAGGGAAGCGAGGCATGTAATCAAGAGCATTTCCGTGGGATTCCGTATAATTTGTCGAACACGGAAGACACTGCATACATTCCGGATTAAAATGCTATTGTAGTGAAAATTTGGCTTTCGTTCTATTGTTTATCTTTCCCAATTAGTTTTACAACAGTTCAGTCTAAAATAGGTTTGGTTAATGGTTTGATTAGATCTCATACCCTAACATATTATAGGTATGCATTCATTATTTAATTTTAAATATGATTAAAGGCCCCTAGGCTACTGGGTGCTTCTTAACTCAAGGGTGAGCTTTAAACCACATATTCTTAACATCATAGTAATATAATAATAATATAATATAACGCTTTATTTGTCTCAAAAATTTTTTTACATAATTATACATGCATACAATTTTCATGTCCTAATATAAGTATATACATATAGTGAGCTACTTATTCTTTTCTATGAGTTAACTGACTGTACCCTCTATTCGAGATCATGACAAATCAGATAAAATAACAGTTACAAAAACAAAGAAAAGCTAGACTACGAGAGTATCAGAGTAAACGGGACCATTACGCGAATCGCGGAATCTCAACAGTAGGCCATCGGAATCAATCGATTCGATAACGATAAGCGAGAGGTCAGCACTAAGCGGCTACGCTTGGATGCTGTGCCTAAATGTCCGCATTGCTACAAAAACTGTAAATTCATGGTTCACATAACTTCTCTTACCTTTTTTTTTAAAGCTAGCCTACGTCGTCCTGTCTTAATTTCACAATCAGCTGTCAAACATTTGCACACGTATTCGACAAAAAAATCATCGAAAAAAGGACACACAGGTTTTAAACCTGTTTGTCTGGAAGAGATCGCTTCTAGCGATAAGACCGCCTAAATTGTACCATTCTAAATGTATTTTTTTCCTCTGTACTGTTTATTTTGTGTGGTGTGCAATAAAGAGTGTCTATCTATCTATCTATCTATCTATGCTGTTCTTTCCGAATTTCAAAATGTTCTATCTATATGTCCAATTTCAACAAAATTTCTGTCTATACTAACCTTTACTGACATTTACCTATCAACCCAACATAACTAAAAAAACAGACAAAATTGTCGAGTCGATCGCAAATGATGATTTTTTATACATTCGGCAATTGATGATGTATTTTTGCACAAAATTTAAAAGTAATATTTTCTAGCCATGCGAAAAGTAAGTTATCTAAGCGGTATTGTTAAATATTATTTAATCGTGCCAAACTTTGACAAAAAAATTAAAGAATAGTTCTTTAAATATCATTGGTAATAAAGCCAATTTAATAATAAAGAGTTAATCATGATTTAAAACAAAAGAAAATTATTTTACATTAACGGCTACCATAAACAAAATTAGTCATGTACTGTGTTATTATTCTAAAAGGAAAATTTTACTGGTACCTATTTTGTGACGGTTTTAAACGTAAAAACATTTGTTAAACCAGATTGTTAGCAAGCAGCCTAAATGTATAATCTACGATCGAAATTATAATCTCTCATCAACAATAACCACTGTTAGTGAAAATCCCTTTAAATCCGTTTAGTTCTCGCCTCTACAAATAGGCGCGGGCCCGAAACTAACAATCTGTTGACTTTGAGCGATTTATGTGTTAAATTAAGAGGCTTTTGATAAGGATCCTATTTGGGACGAAAACAATCATTTTAAATTGTAATTTTGAAGTTTGCGAGAATAAAGTAGGTACTTATTGTGTAACCTTTCAGAAAAATATGTAATCTCTGGTTGTTTCTTGTTTTTAGTAAATGGTATACCCATAATCGACACCAATATGGTTCTAAAATCATAAATTCTAAAGCAAGTATCGGTGGCTTCGTTTTAACTTTATAACTTTTCAACTCGATTAAACAAAAAAACTCCACCACTACAATTTGAGCTAAACAATCTGTTAACAGTTTTCCCATTACCGCTTCACTATACAAAACGACTGACATAAAAACAGCTGAATTCTACAAAACGGTTCTAGCTTTGTTATCGTGTTTCTCACGAAAACGCCAAGTCAGTATTTACATGGCTGAAACCGAAGCTTCGGAATCCACTTTAAAACGTTTCCCACGCTACTTGTTTTAATTTAGATTGTTAGCAAAATGCTAAAACGAGAAACGTTTTGTTTAATAGCTTCTCATCTAAATTACTATTTTGCAAACTCCGTCGCATTTAGTAAATGACGCACATGGCACTTATTTCCACTAGCACAATCACAATACCACTTTTCATTCACAAACGCACCACGAGCGTGATGGAGTACACCCTTCGTTCCAAAGGCAGGATACGCGCGCCGCACCACACCGCCATCGCAGCACTGCGCGCTGCGCCGGCGCAGGCCGCTGCAACTGTGGTCGCGATCGATAGCGAAGATCTATGCGCGTTTTTTACGGTCGTGGTTCCAGCGTGACGGAGCGTTTACTTCTGGCACGTCGTAAGGTGATTGTATCGAATATTTTGCCGAGATCATGACTACAGCAGACCAGAAATCTTTTTCAATTCATCCAAATCGAATCAAAACGTCCGGCATTTTGCTTGTGACATAGGTACCTAGAGCTATTGAATTTCTTGTGCGCAATCTAAAGTTCACTTCTAAACACTAACCTTACTTCAACGATTGAACATCGAGGTTTCATAGAACATACCTACCTACTTCAATATCAAAAGGAATAGATAACTTTAGGGTTCCTGAATATAACATTTATGTGAAGTTAGTAGTTGAATGAGTCAAGTGAAAACCACAAAATGTAAATGCTACACATTGATTTTATTTACTCAATTGATAACTGCATTATTTCGTTAACTAATCTGAATTTCGAAATGCAAAACCAGGTAACACCAAAACGTAATACACAGCTGCAAACCTGCAATGCAGTGAATTAACCCACACGCTATACAATTTTACTACTTTTTCACGACGAGAGTTTAGCATCATTAATGATTAAAATAATGTTAAATACATTTGTGCGGTTTACGATTTGCTATAAGTAGAGTTAAACAATGGATATATTGCACAGTAGAAATCGTTTGATTAAATATCATTAGTAGATAACATGAAACTAGCGAATGAAATCTAGAAGCAAAAACATTACTTACTTTAATATGTAATGAAAATGTGGTAAATGTACTGCATGCACAAATGCACATTAGGAGCGTTCAAAACATTACTTTAAAGATCTTACTTTCTGCTTCAATTACTTTCCACTTGGTGGTTTTCGCGGCGGTCATGTGGTTTCGTCTGGCCATGCAAACCAAACAATTATCTATGTTTTGAGCTTACTCATTTCAGCCATAGGACGTCCACTGCTGAACATAGGCCGCCCCCAGTGACTTCCAGATTGGCCGGTTGTAAGCGGCCTGCATTCAGCGACTTTCTGCAACCTTTACCAGGTCGTCTCTCCATCTTGTGGGTGGGTGGACGTCCTACGCTGCGCTTGCCGGTACGTGGCCTCCATTCTAGAACCTTTCTGCCCCATCGGCCCTAAGTTCTACATGCTTGAATGTGAAGTGTTGGATTTTTTGTCCTACTCACATCGTCTAAGTCGGCTTCTTTAATCTAAATGTAGAGACTAGGACTTAGCTATTTTATTTGAATCAAAGCACACCCTGTTTCTTTCTACGCACATGTTGTAGCCAGATCGTAAAATTGACTGACCACTTCATGATGTGACCGATCATTTCATCAAATGGTGTTATTTCATGATATGGCCAACTTAAACTGACCATATCGTTTAAACGTCAACATTCGACGAAATGTCAATCCACGTTTGGCCGTATCACTAAAATAAAAATATGTTTACAAGTTACCTGAATTTGTAAATATTTGTGTGATAGATGAATTATACATTTTAAATAGTTATTATTTTTAAACTAATATGGCTCGACACTAGTCGTGAAGCCTAGTCCGAGGCCTAAGGGTGGCTTATAACATCTGACAGTAAGCTTAAGTCACTGCTGGCCTTACCACACCTCCCCACCGCACCGCACTGGGCCTGTGTGGTGGAGTATGGCCCAAAAACCACCTCATAGTTGAGGTAAGGACTGTGCCCTGCAGTGGGACGTACATAGGCATACTTTACTTTAGACAGGGCCATTTATTAAAAAAGAAAACAATATCGTTGTTGAGAACAATGAGGTTCTGGAACAATCTACGTTAACGGATGAAGGATGCGGAAAAGCCAACTGCAGCATGCATGCCATGGACTAAGTAGGAAGTCAATTTCGTCCGGAATAGACTGCACGTGATGAGATAAAGATTGATGAAGTAAGAATAAATAACAGTGCATTCCACTGCCACTGCCATATATGTATCGAGTATATTAGAGACATATGCTGTTTTGTGAAACAATACCCACAATGTATTAAAAGACATGCAGATCTATCTACTAGACCACCTGAGCCCTACATATACATGCTCTACAAACCGCCAAGCCATACATATATTTATAAACAGAATGTGTAAAACATGTGCATTATAGTGTTTAATAAATTACCAGACTTTTGTAATATTTTTATTTATATAGATTACCTACCTAAATTTAAAGGAAATTTGCACGTCTGTACACAGACTGAATACGATGTTAAGCTAAACGTACTAAACAACATCTTTGATACATACACACTCAAATGTATTCTTGCAAATAAATGTTATTCTATTCTATTCCATTACTAGCTGGTGCCATAGCTAGCCAAAAATAAAGACCACCTAAACGAAATCGCGGGCAACAGCTAGTGTTACATTTTTATTTCACATCAAAAGTTTTTGCCAACTGACCGGCGACATCGAACGGTAAGACGCACCATCTGTACTGACAACCTTACATCCCTCGGGAATGGGATGGAAAGGATAGGCTACTTTTTATCCCGAAAAATGTACATACGGTTGTACTTTTTATCCCGAAAAATGTACATACGGTTGTACATTTTTCGGGATAAAAAGGAGCCTATCCTTTTATTCCAGACTTATATCTATTGCTGTGCCAAATTTCATCTAGATCCGTTCAGTCTTCCTGGCGTGTTTGAGTAACAAACATCCATCCACCCAAACTATCGCATTTATAATGTCAGAATTCTGCAGGAATAGACACATCGACAAAATCGTCCTAAATATCTATAAAGATCCATGACTATTATTCCTTGACAACTAAAGCAATTTAGAATATTAACTAGATATTTACTGATTGAGATCTTTTTTTTTTACAATCACACCAATTATCTAGACCCAAACTAAGCAAAGCTTGCACTATGGCGACTAGATAACGGATAAACATACTTATATACTTTTATAAACATCCATGACTTAGGTACAAATGCTCGTGCTCATCACACAAACATTTGCCCCTTGCGGGATTCGAACCCGCAACCGCTGGCTTTGTAGTCCGGAGCGCAAAGCACTACACCAGACGGTCGTCGAGGTTTTTCATTGACAGCCATTGGAAGTCCACTAGTGGACATAGGCCTTCCCTATAGAACGCCGCAATTAATTAATCCAGTTAAAATCTGACGATGAGAAAGAAAATAAATAAATAGTTTTTCTTAGCTAGATGTCGCATATTTATTGGCTGTGTCTACAGAAGTAAAGTTAAATATTAATGACTTTAGTTCACAAATAAATAAATCCATTTTAAGTTAATTAAGTTTTGCTTTGAGCTGCGTCTGATTTGATAAGTTTTGGAGTAGTAAGTTAGTTATAAACCCAATTACAACTTCTCCGCGAATTTTCATAAACAGACTACTCCCATTACGATGAAATCTAAGTCAAAGCAGTAATTATGTTATCTACTCAGAACCATAGACTTAGATGGAAAAAGTTTTCGACTGGATTTTGTTATAAACTAGATGTCCAGACTAACTTCGTACCGCCTTTTCATGTTTTTTTTAAATAGTTATTCTGCTATTCGGGGCGAATACAAATCCAATCGGTCTAACAGTTTTGATTTATAAATAGTGTAACTAGCCCAACTTCGTTTTATACAGGGTGTCCCCTGTAAGTATGAATCAATGGTACATGGTGGATGAAACGGTAATTCGAAATGCCCTATTTAGAACCAAAATCGAAACGAGGAATAGGAACTAGCGCAATTGCGCTGCCCAAACAGGCAACGTCGCTTTTCTGTCTCACTCCCTCAGTGAGATACGGAAAATAATTATTTGTAAGATATTTTAATATTAAAAACCATTTTTATTTTATGTTTTTTTTTATGTATGGACGCTATGGTGTTATGGGTTAACGAGATCGCCTTTCGTTAATTATCATATTGTATATTTGTCTATAAAATACTATTCAGACCAATTGATGATCTTCATGTAAGAAATTGATATTCTTCTGTTACAAATATAAATTTTTCCAGTTGTGACCCCCCCAACACACCCAGGACCAAGACAATTTAGACAACAAACATCTACTACCATCCATCCATGATGCTCTTACTCGGCAACGGACGAATGCAGATGGCGTCAGATCCTCCGCGATAAGATACTTCGAAGCATTCACGACCCAGCACTGAGGGAAAGGGAACCGAGGGTGCAAGGAGGAAGAGGAGAAAAGCATAAAGCTGGTGTACCTAATTTAAGGCTGCTGCTGCAAATTAGTAATTACTTGCCTTCAATGGAGCCAAATAACGGCAAACCAGATAATGGCACGGATCCAAAGTTTCTTTGACTTTATATTGTTGCGGCGGCCACCAAAGCTAACTATCTGATTTAAATACACTTTGTTTTATCAGATAAAAAATGATATAAATACAAACAGTTCTTTTTGAAAAAAAAAAAAACAAGTAGGTACTTATTATGTATTTATTTCATTCATGTCACATGGAGTTAAGATGTCACCTTGAGCTAAACCTACATATGAATTCGTAAGAGCATCTTTACTGCAAGAATGGGCTAGTTTCCTATAAAAATCTAATTAGTCCGTCAGTTGGATTAACATAAAATATTGGACAAGTATTTTTTCTTTTCTCAATCAAACAAAACATTATGAAGATATAGCCAGTTAAAGTTCTGCGTAACGTTACGCCTTGCGACACTTTTTAGCAAGGCGTGACGTCACGTGCTCGCTCACTTTAATGCGCTTTATCTTCGCCATTTTTTATTTGATTGACAAAAGACAAAAAATGGATCCAATATTTTTTGATAATCTAACTGACAGACTAAATAGAATAATCTTTTTTTAACCCAGGAAACTAGCATATTTACTATTTTTGGGGTGACTTTACTTTCGGAGAATTAAGGCTGTTTCTTTTTATTTATTTTTATAGTTTATGCTAGCCGTAAAAAGTAAAATGTTTTCAAAAATAACTGATGTTATTTTTTTTTTGTTTGTTAGCAGGAATTCACATTCCGAATAAAGACAAAAATCGACTTCGGAGTAATCAAACTCGTTCCGAATTGTCCACCTACAGGTAGCAAGTATGATAGCTGAGAGAGAGGTTTATGTAGATGACACAGCACTATGGCCGGTATTTCAGGAAGTTATTTAATTAGCGCCGGCTCCTGCAGTTCTGTCGCTAATATCATTTCGCGTGCTCCGGATAACTCTGTGAATGTGAATTAATTAAGTCAGAAGATTTTTTACGTATATTCTTACTAAAAAGACCAAGGATCGAAACCGGTTAATATTTATTTCAGAATGTATAAGACCCATTTCTAATATTTGATAGTAGTTGTAAAGATTTGACTATAAAACTAAATTTGCCATAGGTTTTAAGTCAGTATTTGGAGTATGTGATAGTCAATTTTGCAAAAACCTTTATTATTCCGGTTAAGGTTCCATAGTAAAATAACCGGGTTTCCTATCCCTGAAAAATACTTTTTCACACACATTTTAGGTGATTGAACTTCCAAGTTACTGTCAGACTTCCAAATGTCAAATAAGGTTGTTTACACCATTCTTAAATATTTCTATGGGCCGATTCGACCAAACACAAAGGTATACCAGAATAACTATTATGGGTATAATTTTACTTCTTAAATTTACCCTTAGATAACTTCGATTACATTTTTAGAGCAATACAGTATACTCGGTATTGTTATTCTATAGTTCAAGAGTGAATGATCAATGAATTGATAAACCTACTAAAATCCATGTAATCCATTTCTTTTAGGTTTACTTGAAATGCCACATTTCAATTTTATAGGATACCTAATAGATTGACAATGCTAGATGTTGACAACTTGTCAGTTTCAAGGTGACAAGAGTGAATTAGACAAGTGACAAATTTGTCATTTACTTATTCTCAGTATAATTTATACACTGTCAAAATCGCCCGTTTAAAATTTTTTCATAGATTAGTGGTTGGTAAAATGGAAAATCAGCTTACTCTAGATTAAGCAGTGGTAGACTCCCAAGTTAAAACTTACACCAGCTTGGTCGAATCCGGTCTAAGACATTTATTAAAACTGTCACCTTATTTTAGGCCTATTAACCCGGCACATTATAATTAATATGAAAAATTCGATTTTTAATTGTTCCAAAATCAATAAAACGTTAGTCCGTTGAGTTAGGTAAACAGTGACGTCATAGTTTGCTATCGCCATATAAATTATATGGAAGAGTAGCGTTAAGACAGTTTAAAAAATTATGTCGATTGATTAGTGGTGGTCAATTAAAGTTTGTATTTTGTATACCTAACTGTTTTTTGAGATATTTTGTAAGATTAAAATATGCTAAGAAATTATAATGATTTAGATTCGCTACTTTTTTATTATTAATACAATGTAATATTTTAATTTTACAAGACAAGGTGATTAACTAGACATTAATCATGATAATTAACCGACTGAACTCGCAACCTAAACTGAGAAACTGATAATAAATCATTTTTGAACTACGAAGTTTAAAACTGATTTGTTATCAGTCCAGTTATCCCGATATACGAATATCAGGATGATAAAACAATAACCAATTCTTAATGTAATGAAGAATTTAACGCAGCGACGAGGAAACATATAATTTGATGAACACTAAGTATGATTGTCGTGTGCCGTTAGAAATCAGACATGCCGGTAACATTATGAACCTGTGCCTGGTGTGTCAGGGGAAATTGTGGCTTAATGCGCATAATTGTCTTACAAATTGCTAGTTATACCTGCCACTATGATGTAGAGAATAGTTTAACACGACAACTAACATGATCAACTAGTATAAATAAATAAATGCAGACCGGCATAAAAACCGGAAGAATATGAAAACTACCTTTTACATATTAGTCTAATACTAGAAACACAAAACAGCTAGTAACAGAATTTAAGCTTCATCTAAAGGTGTCCCGTAAATAGCGTGCCAAACGAAAACCAATGATCAATGGTAGATCAAAAAAGGCTCCATCTTCTTTCCGAAATTAGACATCGTAAAAGTCGCACTATTTTTGCACGAATTGCGATTTTGAGTTGTTTTCTTTAGCATTATAATTTTTAGAAAATATCATTTTTTCCAAAAGCGTTGCGAATTTCATTAGGACTATTTTTGGATAGGAGATAGCTCTTTTATGCTCTTCGCTTTCGTTTGACAAGCCCTTTATAGGGTAGGTACCCTGTATAATGCACACTAGATCCAAGCACACATAAACATCGCTTACGGATATCAAATCTCGGAACGCTTAGGCTCGAATCGAAGTGTTCTAGCGTGTTCCGAGATTTCATGTCCGTCAGTAATGTCTTAACTTTTGTATATCCCTATTATTTATTCTGCCGTGCCGTGGGGACGGCTTTAAAGAATACACTTCCCCACCGCCAGCAAGAGGCATGTCGTAAGAGTCGACTAATTCCACGAGACGGGCCGCAGCGTCTGCGTCGGAAATATTATAAAAGAACTGCGCTCGCCAACCCGCCTGCCAAGCGTGGCGAGTATTGGCAATCCCGATCAGTCATTGGGGGAGGCCTTTTTTTAGCAGTGGACGTCCTATGGCTGAAATGATGATGATGATGATGATGATTATTTATTCTACGCAAGAAAGGTCAGTGAGTTTACGACGTATTTACTATTTTTGATCTTTCATAAATCTGATCTCTCTGAAGTACAAACCAGTTGTCAAAGGCATATTGGAAACGGCATGCACAAGTAGAGGGAAATGTAAATCTACGATTTAAAATTCATAGCCTGAATCTACATAGTGCACCGACTAAAATCAATAAATCTATATTATGTATGTTCAGTAGTGGAGTTCGTAAGATCTAGGTATAGAAATAGGTAGGTTCTTAAGCTAGAATATTAATGCAACCCTTTTCAGGTAAATGTGGGTCACTTTACGTCTCACCGCATGCAATTTGCCGATACCATATTTGCCGATATTCAAAAGTTCAATAAAACTTTCGAACTAATATCTGAAATACAATCAGACCTCTATTGAAAATAAAGCTAGAGAAATACCTCGCAAGAACGAATTAAAGTTTTTATTCAACTTACGGTTTAAGATATTTATTTACTTAAATGAATTTACTATTTATTCATTTGTTTGAGAAATACATGAAAAGATTCATGCGTGTTAGTAATTTTATTTATCCATTATCATATAACAACTTAGTGCCGTTAAAGTCATTTCTAGAAGGTGCAGTCCGATGTATTAATAAAAACTATTTTATTTAATGTCGTAGCTTCTATTGTACCAAAATGCGGCAGCAGAAACTGCTTATCAAATTTTTATTTTGTGTGACCTATGTTTGAGTCACAATCAGAGACGATAAGAAAACAATAAAGATTATTGTCATCAGAGTTTGAATTTGTAATAAGAACTCGGCAGTCATATTAGATGAGAGATGATATTAGGACTCGTATCTATCTGGGGCCCAATTCCCGTAATTTGATAATACATAGTCGCAATCCGGTGTCGATCCGCTCTCAGTAACATTACGATGACAAACGGTAGGTATTCGCTGTGTGCGCGATGACAGCGCCCCTAGTGACCACAAGTATTGTGGACTTAAGATCTCTCAAATTATGGCAACTGGATGGTTTAAGAATTATTTTCGGATTGTTTTTCTTCGAAATTAGATGTAAATATCTAAAAAGTTTGTGCATATTATAATAAGTGATTTTCTTACTTGAACTAAAATATAAATGTTATAATACGAACGGGATTTGAATCGATACAACATGATATAACTTTCCAACCCCAAACTGTCCAAAAAGGGAAAAAAATAGTATAAGTACCTACAGCATGTGAGAGACTTTGAAGAGCTTAGAACCAACGGACAAAGCTACTTAATAAGAGCTGTGATCATGAGACAAACGTCTGTGACACGTACTTCCTACAAACTTTTTTCTTTTCACAGCAGCTATCCATTTAATACTTTGCTTCAATTTCCATCTTGATAGATAGATAGATACTCTTGATGTTGAAAACGAATAAAATATCTACGAACTGTTTTTCCCATTGTTTCTATACCTTATAACACAACACGTACTGTGACCCATATCGCGAATTTTAATGTGTTTACTTAAAAATACTTAATAACGTAAGTATGAAATGCTATGGAAATGTAGCGATTTGACACATGACAGTCCAGAGTTATTTCCCATTTCTGCCAGATTGCGTGCTGCGATCGATTTGACGGCCCCCACCACCCACTATGCACATAGCGAATTCTCGTAAACTTTTAAATTGACGTAAAATTATCAAAACTATCCCAATACGACTGAAAATACACATATCTACACAAAAAAAATAGGTTTCTTCCATTTTTAGTGACATTACGAACTATAATTGCATTTTTTGGGTTTACGAGAATACCGTTTGTGATCGTAATGTTACTGGGAGCGGATCGACATCGGATTGCGACTAATGTCAAATTACGGGAATTGGGCCTCTGGGCGAATGCTCTTCAAAGGAAATTCATTTTTCTGTCAAATTCTTTCAAGAACTCATAATACTCCACAAAAACAACTTACAAAAAACAACTCAGCTCATACAGTGGTTCTAATACTCGTAAGTCAGGTTCTATCGGTCGATACTCGATACGATAAGCTGACTCATCTTCTTCAGACCATCAGATAAAATATGTATGAAGCGAGCTATTTATAAACTGATCTTGCGATAACGCTTTAATCCGAATTTTTCACTTATATCTTATGAAAAATTACCTTTATTATCCTATGAATACCTACGAGATAGATTTTCTGCTTGCTGAGTTTCCTAAAAAGCCTTCTCACATCGCATTAACCTCCGCCGATCTTAGACGACCTTTTTGGAGGTCGCCCGTAACTCTTGCGTAATTTCAACATCCCTCACAATAAGTACGGTAGTCTTCAATCTAGGGATGGTCGATCCTGCCTGCCTAGCATGAGCACTAAAACACGATATGATATGATATGATATAGCAATATATCGACAAAACTGTAAAAATATGATAGATATAGCCGCCATGATGAATCGCCGTGGCGGTGACGTCACATATTATGACCACTGTTTCGATAAAAATTCAAAATGGCGGCTATATCTATCATATTTTTAGAGTTGGTGTCGATATATCGCTATATCATATCATATCATATCGTATTTTGGTAGTCATGCTAAGGGGGCTGGTGCTATATTTGTCGATATATCGATATTCGTAAGTAGTGATGTGCCGAGTACGGCTTGACTCGAGTCAGACTCGATTCCTGCTTTGGACTCGGCTACTCGAATACCGGTTTATTTTAATTCGAGTACGCCGGACTCGATTCTGGTACTCGAGTCAGGAAGAATCGATTTTGTACTTACTGACTCGCTAGTACTCGATCTCGGTTTACTTAGGCAATGAAGTGATGCCTAATAAATTCAAGGTTGAACCTGCAACTTTTTGATTTGATTTCCTTGTTTTTTGTCAGTTAGCTGTTACTGTGAGTTAATTTAATTGTTATGAAATTGAATTTTATTACAAAATTACAACTAATTTGAAAAAAAGCTCATCAAGATCATTTTGTAATTTCTAGACTCGAGTACTAGACTCGAGTCAACATTCGAATACCACACATAGAACTCGAGTACTGCCTTGAATCGCGGAATCGAGTCATGATTCGAATACCGTATAAACTGGCTCGAGTTGACTCGATTCACAAAAACAGCAACTCGGCACATCACCATTCGTAAGCGCTATTCGCAATAGATCGCATCGCTGTGTGTATCGATTTGGACCATTTCAAGTGATCCAATAAATCGATTCATGACGGATGACGTAAGGTGGTTTGGGCCAAACTCTAATACTTGTTTTAATTATGTTTAATTTTAATTTAGTATTTTTATGTACGTTAAAAATAAACAGAAAATCAATAACATATTTTCCAATCTTTAAATTTCAAGCATCGAATAAACAATTGTTTAACAATTAATTAAAGTTTGATTGGACATAGTCCTAAAATGTAGCAAGCTAAAGTGGCAGTGGGCCGGCCACATCTGTCGCAGAGCCAATGAAAGGTGACGTGAACGGGTTCTCGAGTGAAGACCACGTTAGTTTGGTAAACGTAGTGTCGGACGCTCCCCAGCTCGATAACCGACGACCTTAGGAAGATGGCTGGATGAAAAAGGCAGGAGATCGTTCTCTTTGGCGCTCTTTGGAGAAGGCTTACGTCCAGCAGTGGACTGCAATAGGCTGACATGATAATAATGATTGGCCAACGAGTAAAGCCGTTCTGATGGGACATACGTTCGTCAGATAGCACAGTACGATGATATCGATACTAAAATAGAATGGATAATATCGTATAGTATTCATCGATATGAAAACCGATCAGTATCGAGCTTCCCTACTTTAATCTACTATGCAGTACGTGTATACTGATGTGTGTCTGAATATCAGAAGAAATGTCGAGGGACGATGGGGAAACAATATATCCTTTTGTGTTGTGGTGAATCGACATACATTTTAGAACTGAGATGGTATTGGCTTGGTGTTTTGGTTGGATATAATAATGACAAAAGAGGTATTTACTATTTGATTTTATTAGACAGATAGAGATATAGATACTCTCTATTGTTCACCACACAAAACAAACAGTACGGAGAAAAAATACATTTAGAATGATACAATTTAGGCGGTCTTATCGCTAGAAGCGATCTCTTCTTTACTACTGGGCAGAGGACAGTTAAAAAAAGTTGAGAGGGGGAGTCGGAGAAGAATGTTATTGTATTTGATTTAACATTACTAATATATATTTATAATGAAAACTGGAATGCAATGGATAGAAACAGTATTATTTAGATAAGCGTGAATGGATCATTGTTGCCAGTACGATACTGGCAGCCGTAGGAATGCAAATTGAATTAAAAACTAGGATTTGATTATGATAATGTAGAATCTACTTGTATTATAGCATGAATTTATAACCAAAGAAATTTTCACACTTACAAGTCAGGATAAAAACTTTTAAGATGCTGAATTTTAGCTTTAATATACAGACCTTCCCTTTAGTGAGAGTTCAGCTTATAATGGAAATTCATAGCTCAACTAGCTTGGCAATGTTATTTTCCAGATCAGACCCTTTTAATTTACGCACTCGTAACTTGCTTGTTTTTGCGTAGACCCTCAGAATTCTGCCTGTGTTTTTCTTTTAACATGCCATGTACACATGTCTGTGGAACTACAACCTACCACCATTGTATCATAGCATATTGAGGTTTCTAGTATCATTTTTTTTAACTGAATAGTTTGCGCGAGAGACACTTCCAGAGTGGTAAAATTTGTGTCTTTCTAAAATAATGATAAAACTAAAAAAAATATATGATGTACATTACCATGCAAACTTCCACCGAAGATTGGTTTGAACGAGATCTAGTAAGTAGTTTTTTTTTAAATTACATCATAAATCATAAACCGCAATTTACCTTTCGTAATGTTATGGATTTCATTTTGCAATAAAAATACCATAACTATGACTCGATTGTCGTGATGGGTGAAATTTTACATAAATAGGTACCTACAGGTTTGCACGGAACCCTTGGTGCGCGAGTCAGACTCGCACTTGGCTGGTTTTTATAATGGTCTTGTAATTGTTGTATTTCTGTTTTGTGTACCGAATAAATAAAATAAAATAATATCCTATCATGAAACCGACAAAAAAATCTCATACAGATTTTTTAGACAAACAGTAATTGGGTGGGTTCGCCCACGCTGAGATTCAGATAATAGATCCCGATGAACTGCGGTGTCTGTAATTCAAGGGAACAATCAGCCAATTGTCGCGAAATTGTCCAATCTCGGTCTCGTGGCTTCTGGGGAGCTGTTTTGTCATTACATGGTGTAAGTTTTGGTGTATTTTTTTAATTACACTTTATTGCTCAGATTAAACTAAAGATGAACTTAATGCCAAGAGGCATTTTCTGTAAACAGCTTAAATTTGGTATCGAATCGAATTTACTTCCTGTACCTAGTTAAAGTAGATAGTTAAAGTAATTAATATCAAAATCTTATACACAGTGACATAGATTTCTTTAGTTCTTTAGATCATTTGCAAAACGAAATTATTATTATTGAAATGAAACAAATCTATAGAAAAACTGAGTTTATAATCGATAAAAAAGATATAAAGTTACTGACATCACCGTTTCTTCATTTCTTAGTAATTTTTTTTAATGTGGTCATTATTTTTGACACAAACCTCTCGCAAAATTCCTACGTTGGTGCCTTCATTATTGTTTTTACCTGGAAAAAAAGAAAGTATAATTAATTAACATTACTTAATTAATTTAAGATAGTCTAAAATTTAAAGAAGACAGAATAATAAATATCATTTTTTTTTAAGCTCCCGTAAAGCCTATTAGTAGATAGCTTATAGTTCTACAAAACAAACCAAACTATCCGATCGTAGTACCAAGCTACTGGTTACAACACTATCATCTAGATAGAACAATCGGATGCAATTTGACCCTTCCCACCTTCTTTAACGGCGACCCTTCCGCTTCAGGCAATAGCAACTATAATCGCAAATCACTTGGGCGTGAGGATACGGACCGCTAAACGGGCTTGCCTTGATCCGGTCCGCATCGGGTACTCGGGTTACGTCCCATGGGTATCGATTACCACCTGAACGTATCTAGTAACGCCGAGGTGTAAGGTCCACTTTTGCAAGACCGCACGGCAGTTACGGACTTGACACCTCTCTTTTTCTTTGTACCGCCAAACTAGAGAAACACACACATTTACTCAATTAATGCTGAATAATTAATTCGGTTAAGTCTTTCCATTACGCAGATTTATAGTGAAAGAAACAAATTGCTTTTGGATCATAAAAGATAGTGCGTAGTGTAGGTAATTGTAATCTACTCAGATAGTTTCCGCTCTAAAGTGTGGTAATTTCTGTTATTTTATTCTTATAGAACCTTATTTATTGCTCTAATCCAAATAAAATAGAACTAACGGTAAACTTTTACTTTGCACTTGTAAAAATGTATCGATCTGAGTGTAGACTTGCATGATAAAACGCCTACACGGAAACATACTGCAACAGAGTGATTGAGTGCAAGTATGTTTGCCTTCGGAATATAGTCAGGCGTCCGGCCTGCAAATTGTATTACCGTCGTGTATAGTGTTTTATACTTATCATATGATTATTTGCCATTATAAGCAACCAACCAAAAAAGTTTTAATTTGATTAATGTTTAAAAACAAAGCAAAACAAAACGATGATATTGAAATAACATGAGGAGCAACATTTAAATAAAGTTTCCCTGCTGTCAATATTAAGCTATCAGAAAGATGTGTGGAGATAATAAAAAATACTACTTCTCTTACCAGCGGGATGCCAATAAGACGGAGGCTAGTCCGTAACATCACTGGCCCACATTTTTCTAGATCGATAGATATTGGTCGTCTACTTACGTAAAGGGCATAGGGACTGGACTACATGTATTGTCGATCGATGTGAAAGTTTCATTAAATTGCAATGGTGCTACTAGCTAAACTAAAGAGTTTTCCACAATGACGGACCAAATTCCTACTTGCTCATTATTTTGCTGTCGTTACAATATAACGTCAAATGTGACCCTAGAATATTGTTACTCCTCTCCTTGTCCATTTATTCCCGGTTTACATTTAATCATAACCATTTATTGTTATTTACCAGTCGAATTCCAGTCCAGCGATCGAATACAGCGTTGGATTGCAACCAGACGTAATGGAAACGAGCATTGAATTGTACTGATCTAGTCCACACACTGGGCTTGGGCTGGGCACCAGTTTGCGTATATCATACCTCCGTAGCCGAGAGGCAAGCATGCCGGACTTGGTGTCGCTATCTCTGAGGTTCCGGGTTCGATTCCCGGTCGGTCAATGTAGAAAAATAACTTTTCTATATTGTCTCGGGTCTGGGTGTTGTGGTGCCGTCGTTGTTTCTGATTTCTTCAACACAAGTGCTTAAGCTACTTATCATAAGATCAGAGCAATGTACGTGATGTTGTCCAATATTTATTTATTTATTTATCATCGCTTCACCTTGAAGCGACCTATCACCTTGCTCGAGTTTTTTTTCTGTTTATTTTGGCACGCACGTAACAGTCATTAATATAGATTACTTAAATTAAAAAATAAGGATAATAGACAAAAAGTGCCCATAAATTTCTATGATATAGATACGCTTATAACTAAAGCTTAATATACATATTATATTATTATGAGGAGATAAGTTAGAAAACAACAATACACGATACATTGCTGCAACAATGCTCCCTGAATTAGGGGCAACATAACGATTGTGACATGCGAAAAGACAGTTTAACTAATTAAGAGTATAGGTATATAACTAACTAAATTAATTAATTGGTTTAATTAGGTTAGATCAAATCAATTAATTTCTTGAATAGCTTGGGCTTTAGGCTATTGAGAGAAGTATCAAATAAGGCTATGTTACAAAATTCAGTGTTGTAACGGGTGTCTCAATAAGAGTGCACTTTTTCATTTTAAAATAAAAACACCTATTTTTTGAGAGAGTTGTGTTTTTTTTTATTGGATTGTAAAGAAGACATGTTCCGATTAAATATGGAATAAAATATCCGGCAAATAACCCCAAAAAAAATCTTTTATCTTTTGACAAAATTCGCTGCGAAGTGCTTCGTGAATTTTAAAGTTGGAAAGATGCCGAATTGATGTTTTCGGGCTTTTGGCGACACTCGATTACTGCAGCAATGTTTTTAACAGACCGACCGGTACGTTAACGCAGAGGAGTCGCACTGACTATAATCCACTCAGTTTCTTTTTTTTTTTTAACTCTTCGAATGGTTAGCACATTACGTGCACTTTCTACATAAAATTTGGCCGGTCTCAGCATAACTTACGTAGTTGTTGTAAGAAGGTTTTAAAATTATAACGCGTTATTCTGTCGTAAAGCGCTTTATTTTTAATAATCGGAACAAACATAGATGACAGCTGCCAAATTTCAAAATTGCCACTTTCACGAAAAAAAAATTACACTATATTTAAAAAGTGCACTCTTATTGAGACATCCTTTATAATGTTAGGCTGCTAGTGAAGTAATTATTCCTGGTAGGTATATTTCTTTCGAGATCGAGGTGGTACAAACATTTGAGATCATTGTCACTATAGTGTGTTTCCAATCCAGCTTTGAAATTACTCAAATAATATAAAGGACGTCATCCAGTCCTGTCCAGGCAGCGCTGGACTGGAAACTAAACTGGAATTATGTTTACCAAACATTTCATAAGAAGGTTTAGTTTACGAAATGTCGTGATAACGGAGCCTCAACTTGAGGTACCTTTTCGTATTCAGGGCTGAAACCCAATATAGGCTGCTGAACGACCCAGCATTTTGATAGGATTAGTTAATAGAAGGGATCCTAATAAAAAGTTATTGTGTCTAAGAGTAGGGCGTCGTGACCTTTGAGGTTATAAAGTTAAAATAACCTTGGGGTACCTATTACTCGTATGTAAAATACAAACAGCATTATGCTATTGATTGTTATCCCTGTAGATACTGCTGCTTTCATTTTTGTCACATGACAACAATAAAAAGAAAAAATTGAGATGAATGAAACTATAACCAAGATAAAAATTATATGTCTCCAGTCTTCACCACAAGCAACAGCATCCTGAGGGTTATCAAAGATAGGCCATCGTTTCCCATCTTTAAGTATTGGATTCATATTCATCTGCATGGATCCAGAAACCGATTCTTTGACTAATACTAACTTAGATTTTAAGAATATTGTTATTAACACAACACTGTATGGATTGTGACGGTCTGAAATAAACGTTTTTATTATTATTATTATAAGGTCTCTATATTTTGGTAATTTTATTACTAATCTTCAAAAAATCTCTACCCTAAAGCCCTACACTATCCGTTACCTGTTTAGTCATCTCATCATACAAGCTGTGGTTGCATTGTATGTAAAGACATACTTAAATACATAACACATAAACTTGGCCCTAGTAGGATTCAAACTCCCAACAGCTTTATGTAGTCCGACACACCGTGACACGTAGACAAATAGTATTATTATTGCTGATTAACACTAATTTTATATCTTCATCGTAAGTTTAATCCTATTAAATCCTGACATTTATTTTGCTACATTGAGACTTACCGCAATGCCTGCCTGCTTTATTATCTACCATTAAAACCAGAAACATCAAATTAGCAATGGCAGGTTATCTGAGTACAAACATCTTTATTCTTAAGGAAAGTAAGTAATTGGGTCAGACCAGACATCGTTAAAGGATTTATTATCCAATCTATTCGGATTTGTTCACTGCAATCAGAGTAAACGGTGTCATTTAAGTTGAGTACGACTGCTTTGTCTTGAGGATTGCAAAATGGGTTGACCAAATTTAAAGCAAAGGTCTCAACGACTGATGTGAGTTTTCCATTTGTTAAGTCGATGTTGTTACACGAATCATACCATTTTCTTATAACGTTGGTGAACTTTTGCAAAGTGTCTACCTAATAATTACAGACATGACAAGAGCATAAAGATGATGATAACTTGACATTTTCAAACAGGCTTGCTGATACAAAAAAGGTATAAGGTAGGTGGACCACGGAAGGTCACTTTAACGAATTAACTGTTATTATTTGTTAATTTACTAGACAAATGAAACAAACTAAATCCGCCGCCGCGTCTGTGGCCTTGTGTTCGTTGGGTGTTAGTGTGAGTAGAAAGAATTTGTCATCACATGACAATAACTACGAATTTTTGATAATTAGCCTTCGAAAGAGCATGGTCTACCATGATCCACCCACCTATATTACCCACCTATATTATGCTGTTTTGGACAGTCTGCAGAAATACTATACATATAAGGGCAGAATTAACTGGGGCATGAATTCTAAAACAATACCTAGCAGTGTCGTTATTACGTCAAATTCTATACAGAAACAATAAATGGATAAGGTATTATTTTGATTTGATGATTAAGGTAAGCGTTCATGGTTAGACCCCTGGCGAAAATGGCGATTTCGTTATTAATATGCTGGGCCTGCGTAATTTAAGATGGCTTTACTTAGACACGATAGGAACTTTTGAACTTTAGATGGCGATTAGCTCTAGTTTTGTTCTTATCAACATCCTATCGAGATTAATTACCACTTATTTATAAACGAACAACACATTAACTAACATAAAATAAAGTATGCTAGGTAAGCATAAGGAAGCAGGCAAACCAACCAAATAATCATAAAACGCACGTGCCTGGAATAAAGACCACAAGTGAGTACAATTAAGAATGTTTATAAACATACTCCTATATTCCTGAAATAGAACATCTTGAACGGTGCTCGGCGGGTTTAATTCATAAACTCATAAGTGGACTTGAAGTCGTTGACCAAAATAACAAAATTAGATTATTATATTGCACCGAAATAGCAGGGTTTAATAATGTGGTAACTGAAACATAAAATAATAAGGTGTTATCACGCGCGTGTATGAAACCTTCTCCATAATTTGTCATTTAGTTAGTTCGACTCCTTCAAGAGATATTGTAAAGGTATATAGCTTAGGATCGTAGAGAGTAAAGAAAATATGGTAGGAAGGCCTGTACTCGGCAATAGGACATCGTAGGCTCGAAATGATAGACGTCATCTATAAGGTAGTATTAATATTCCCAATCAATCCAAATTCCCGACCCTCCTGGTGATTAAGCATCGAATAGCATTTGCTGATAATGCTACTAACTACGATTAATTACTGCCACGGTCCATTATCTGCAAATTGATCAATTTTCGACGCGTAGCCATATTTTAGCCCGATCCCGACACCTCGGAACAGAATACAGGCAGTCAGTAGGCCTGCAATAATAACCAACATAATACTACTGTCCGACTTAACAAGGTTCTCCAAGTATACCTATGTGTCTACCAAGCTAAGATCAGGTAAAATTTAGATCTTCTTTTTTATTTGATGGCGAAGCGATGGACATGTGTTTGCCACTGTGGATATATTGTTACGGCAGTATTAAAATTGATAATTTAGATAACACATGAGGGTTTAAAAAAAATACGCGTCATACACCGAATTGTCATAGTATCGATATAAGGAATTATGTTTACCTAATCTGCTTTTGTTATGAAGTGCTAAACATCGATTTTTTTAAAGAGCGTTTTCAGCGCATCTGATCTGAAATGACCCGAATTGAGAATTGAACCTTTTGCGTTCGAGGTGAGGTGGTTGTCAGATCGTCGTCAATTACATTAGGGATAAAATAAATAATTTAAAGTATAATTTCTGTCAGCGCCAGGCCCGACTTTATCTCATCGGAATGGCTATGAACTAAGGTCTTAGCTTAGGAGTCTTGGTTAAGGAGCTTTCGTGTTTTGCACGAGTTAGTTCTTTTTCTACTTATGTTCAATTAAATTACAAAAATGTATCTGTAACAGGGCTAATGAAACGTTTGCAACGTTGAGTGCAGTTTATAGTCTAAAACAATAACCACAACAAATATCTAGTTAGAAACATTAATCATTATCATATCATGTTTAAATCATAGAGCAAAAGCGGGTCTTCTTTGCTTTCCTGTTTTATGCAAAGCGAGAAATGCGATGTCTCACGGCGATTAGACAGCTTTGTCAGAGTCAGAACTTGTAGATCGTGTTATGTTCTCACACGGTGGCATAACAAAATACATTGCTACACATGAGTTTATGTTTATGGTATAGTTCTCATGATGATTCACTATATCTGGTCAAAGATAATCTGGGTAAAGTCCAAACGCATTCAAATAAAACCGGTCCAAGGGGTGCCAAAAAGATGGCTGAGTAAGTTACTTTCACAACAAAATCGGCTTGTTACAACTGCAGGCATCTACACTGTGACATTCGTAGCCTTTGACATACAGACGGACAAACCACCTTGGCCAAAATCTTTAATTTTTCTGGCGCTTTATCCAGTTTCTAGTCGGGATATCCTTGACTGTGATGCTAGATGCGGCATATTTGTTTATTACACTGGAGCGATTGCCATCGGACCTCCAAAACCCAGACCATTTCGGACCATGCCAAAGTAAACCCATTAAAACCACTTTTACGAAAATAAGCCCGTATGAGGTCTATGTCATGATTTTATACCCTATTACTGTTTTTGGACAGTTGAATGCTAGTGTCCAGAAGAAATACCTTACCTTCACTAATTTGGTTCTACGAGCAGTCAAGCTGTAGATCCTTGCTACACAGATGTTGCAGCAGTGATGGTAGTAGACTAGACTCGTAGCTTAATTATAAAGCTTGCAAGGTTAATGTACCTACACGTCGTTTTCTTATGTTAACCTACAGCCTAAGAAACATTAACATTGACCTTAATTACAGCATGCGATGCGACATATCTGCAAAGAAAGTGGACGCATCGTCAATCTCTAACTGCAGATATAACAAGCAGACAAATGAGAAACACTTACTTACTGCATAGTATTCATTGAAAGGTCGATAGCTAGTTTCCTAAATGTGTCAGGTAGCTTTTACGCGTACATACTTGCAGATATGTAATTAATTGGCTTTATAATGAGTAATAAATGAATCTTTTGCTGGTTTTAAAAAAAAATCTGTAGTCATTTTATTTGTAGCTTGCATTAGTGAATACAATGTCAGTAGTCTTTTATTGGCCAGTTCAACAAAAGTAATAAAACCATCATTGTTGATGGATTTAAGTCTTTAAAGAAAACCTTGAGCAATTCATATTCCAACTTCGCCACAGGGGCGTATGTTTTCGAGTGATGTTTTTATGTAGAGCAGAGCAGTTAACATACGCTGCAGCAAAAGCTACAAGCCAATTTTTTCATTGTTTTCATTAGTTGAACTTGGAACCGTAACCCAGTCATCAACCTTACTTCAATCATCTTTATTAAATCTTGCTTCATCTGTAACATTATTTAGAGGTATTGCGGTTACACAACCGCACTATGTTTCTCGAGTAACTTTGTGACATAATTCACCCAAGGCCGTGTATTGTTTACCAGCCGTGCCACTGACATAGACCTTGGGGAGAAATGACGTCGAGTGTGTCATTTGCTGATCAATCCATGGCCGCAATTACGTTTAACGATTGTGTAACGATGCGTAATGGCTTCTGCCAATCACGACAAGCGTTCAATTGGAGTGCCATGTAACAAAGTGGGGTGCGGCGCAAGGGGAAGGCTACAAAGTCAAAGTAAAAATCATTTATTCAGTTTAGGACAGAAAACTGCCACTTATGAACGTCAATAATAACATTATTGGCCCATATGGGGCAGAACATATCTCCTTTTTTTTGGGCCCTACTAGCGCAGACAAGACACAGACAATCTGGCAAGTGCTAAGAAGAAACGCCGGAACAAACTCAGTCACCACTAGCTGCCACAAAAAAAAGGAAAAGAAAATAATGTATACCTGTGCAAGCAGGGCAGTATTTAATTCCAGACATTTTTGTCAGTTAAATAGTCATTAACAGTATAATAACCCTTTTTCATTAAAATTATGTTAACATGCGATTTAAACTCGAACATGGGTAGTTCAACAATAGACTGTGGTAATTTGTTAAAAAAGCGAATACATTTCCCCATGAACGAATTACTCACTTTATACAGTCTGAAATTTGAAACATCAAGTTTATCTTTATTCCGGGTATTAACATTATGTTTGTCACTTTTCTTAGGGAAAAGATGCAGGTTTTTGCGAATGTACATAATATTTTCATAAATGAATTGAGAGGCCACTGTAAGTATATTAATTTCCTTAAACAGTTCTTTTAACGAGTCTCGGGGTCGAAGGTTGTAAATTGCCCGTACAGCTCTCTTTTGTAGTACAAAGATAGATAAATACACGTTCAATATTATCGCGATCTGAAGTAACATGCTGCGACTAGGTGAACTAGATCAGAAGGGGATCTGTGATAATAAGCCGGTGCTTGCATAAGCGGATTCCAGGGTAGCTGGCATCAAGTTACGTACGTAATCTATCAGTATACTACCAACGCTAAAATCAGACAATAAAGTGACAGAGATGAATGGCACAAATTGTGTTTAGAGGGGCGACAATCCTACATGAGCCGGGAAAAGACACAGAGAAAGAAAAGAGAAGAAGATAGATCCTTTTCTATTAGAGTTAGGGTGTTTTTTACTGCCTGGCAATGTTGCATTTTTCCTACCTCTTTCTGAATCAGATCTTATACTAGTTCTCGTCATTTCCTTACCATTCTAAGAACCAAGATGAGCTTACGAATAACTTAACAAAAACTAAGTTACTTTACCCACTTTTTTAAATACTTTATATTACAAACAACAAGCGTGATAAAACCAATTATAGTCTAAGTTATTACTAAAGTAGCTACAAGCAGAACCTCGGTAATACTAGTTAATTAACTCGGTGCACGTACGTCACCGCACGACTTTGTTTACGCTGAGCGACGGTGATAGTAAACAAACAGGTGCATGTAGTAGACAGAGTTTATTTATTCTCATCCCGTCTGTCCAATCACCCGTTGCATTTAAAAACAAGCAGTTTCATCTCGTTTCTATTTTGGCGTTGTCCAATTGCTAGTATGGCTATGGATGTGACCGTGTTCTTTTGATACAATCGCCTCTCATGAATTTAATTTTTCAAATATCTATGTAGTCAGAACGTTTATCATTTCAGCCATAGGACGTCCACTGTTGAACATAGGCCTCCCCATAGCCCCAAGCCATGACTTCCAGATTGGCCGGTTGAAAGCGGCCAATCTCGCGCCCGCATCCAGCGTCTTCCTGCAACCTTTACCAGGTCGTCTGTCCACCTTGTAGGTGGACGTCCTACACTGCGCTTGCCGGTACGTGGCCTCCATTCCAGAACCTTTCTGCCCCTTTGGCCGTCAGTTCTACGTGCTATGTGCCGTCAGTCAGAACGTTAGCTGCCTGACAATGTGAAATTCTTAACTTTAGTCTCACAGGTTACACATTTGGCTTTCAAAAGGGTTACTTTGATCTGTTTACTTACAGTTTAGGGTTTACCTACAGGTTTGATGGCAGATAAATCATTACCATAGGAGTTGAATTGTCAGTCATGCTGGGCAACCACGTTTCGACTGCGCTTACTACGATCATTGTTTTCGTCCCAAAACTGAAATTTGTTTTAGGATTTAATCGAATCTACTTTAAATGGAAGACATTGGACCCGAAGGGCTTATTTCCGCGAGATTTAATAAAGCATAGACGGTTTTTTTTTGTCTTATACGAGGCAGTCAAGTGGATAAGTGATTGTAGAATTGTAGAGTAAAAACAAAAATGGTTGAAATGAAAAAGAAGAGAAAACTCAATAGCCGAATGTTACTGGAGACTCGTGTTCTTAGTCACACAATTTTTAAATTTGAACTCGTCTGATTTTAACTTACACCAACCACGTAACCTTGTTACCTTATATACATGGTGTACAAAAGAATATAACTGGCTTTTAGACCACGTAATAACTTTTACATGGATATATAACGTCATGATCGTGTAAAAAACATTATCATCGAGAGAACGCGTTAATTTGTATGGGGTACCAAACTATCAATTCATAAATGTATTTGTAGTATATAACCAGCTGATTACGTTATACGGTGTTAAGGAGGTTCTTATCCTTTTGGACATCCTGTATTTACTGCAACTGGTAAGTACTAGGTACATTATTTAAGTGAAAATATGGTAGATGTGATGATTGCCAGCTCCATCTCATCGGGCGTATAAAGCAATTATGTCGTTACAATTAATTTAAACTAGTAGAACTAATTAACCACTGCCGATCAAACTAGTTTAATAGATTACAGAGATTGCTGATTCTCGGTAGCCGATCATGGTGTGGTGCGCTTCGGTATTTATTTAACTTTATGAGCGTATCCAATGGCATTCCTAGGTAGTTACTATCTATGTAATTAAATGTACTGGTCAGTTTATTATTGTGCATAACTGTACAATTTATGCTATGTATACTAAGAATTACTAACAGTACAATACAGGGTGTCCAATGCAGGGTGTACCAGCAAGCGTCAGGTGATAGAGGAACACATTGAGCACCATAGTGGTCACCTGACCCCCAAACAATAAATTTTCTATTGTGTCTAGTTTCATGGCAGTCAAAGGCTTCTTAAATGATATTTTATTCAGAAAGGTACATTATTGAATTATTTTAGAATAAAAAATTGGGACTCTCTCACTAACCATTTAGTCGTCACACGTGTTTTTCTGGACCAATTCGCAATCAGGTCAAAATCCATTCTAAACTACATATCTCGAGAATCGTTCATTTTCGCTGAACATACATGGGGGTCCAATCGATAGGTATAGTGATCTCTTTCACCTGACGCCCGCTGGTCACATTCTTTTAGAACCTTTTATTAGAACAACGTAGGAGCAACTCGTTGAACTCGTTAATATTACAGCAAAAACTAAATACCAACAAGTCTAAAACCATAATCTAATTGGAACAAAGAACAAGCCTTATCCATGTGCATTTAAAAACTAAAAAACTCGACCTTCGACAACCGCGCCTCTATTAGAGCTTATACTTAGCTTAGCAACAAAGTCCGAACCGGTCTTTAGACACATACGAGTCAATCAATTTAATTGCCAATCTTCTTTCGACTGCACTGAACTGAGTTTGATGTTGTACAAAAATAAACACACGAAGGTTTAGTGTTTATAAATACTGTTGAATACAATTATGCAGTGCTCAGTGGTATTGATTGTGGGTATTAAAATATTTAGTAAAATTGAGATATAAAAAATTAACTTTTAAAGAATCTGAGTCTGAGCGTCTACAAATATTTTGACTAGCGAGCGAGAATTCCGTGAATTCTGCAACGACCACTCGTTTTTGTTTTCTACTAGTAGAAAGTACGGAAGAATTACATTGACAAGTAAACGTAAGTTTGACAGAAATTTGATTTATTTACGTTTGTTAATGAGTTTTTGCTTAACGGTTTATAATATTCTCTGCGTGAAACAAAAATAGTTACAAGATTTCAATTTAATAGTAACACCAATTTCGAGTGACTCAAAAATGCGTAAAATCGTGAGCAATAGAAATGAGTTTCATACACGAATTGTTTTCGTGTTCGAATTTGAGATTCATTTCTAATGCCTCAAAAATACGTCTCCTGATCCTAAGGTGAGTAAGTAGCTAAATGACTTGTGTTATAGAAATCAGAAACAACGACGGTACCACAACACCCAGACCCGATATTATAGAAAAGTTTTCTTTTCTACATTAACCCGACAGGGAATTGAACCCGTGACCTCAAAGAGTGGCGACGCCATGCCAAGTCCAGCGTGCTCGTCTCTCGGCTACGGAAGTCGTCAATGGAACCCCTGTTTGATTTTTGGTTAAGGTAAATTTGGACAACGCATTTTTCTAAAGCTCGAGTCTAGGTGTCTAGGTACCTTATCATAGCCAAGGATGTTAATTCCTTACTTCGAGACCATAACTATACCTAATACTTATTGAAGTGTATATTTATATTATTTATCTGTAACCTAGATGGACTTACTTTGTAATCTCTAACTTTCATAAAAACAAACACATTTTATGGCAGAACCGCAAGTAGTCGACGCTACTTCCCAAGGACCTACTTCTAACTTATCAAACTTTACGTGTGAAGCCGTTGTATCCCAGTCTTGTGATGCAGTTTGGAACTATGACAAGTTCCATGAAGTTTCGGTTTGAGGCAAAATTGAAAACTCCTTTATACGAACATACCGCGTAATGCAGTGGCATTAAATGTTTTGGATGAACTCTGGCAGTGTGGCGCTCCCCCTTGGCGCCTGACTAAATAGTTACAAATGTTGCGATAGGGTACAAAAAAATTAAAATATTCTTTTAGGATGGCGCCTCTAATTCGTTTTATTCGTTAGTTTTGGGCAATGTTTCTTTTTAGTCCTAGTTTATTTTATGGTTTTTTAATTTTTATTTTCTGTTTTGCCTTTGTGTGATTAGTCTTTTTTACAAAACACCATTTCTATGTAAGTATCTATCATATTATTATAGACAAAGTCATGAATGACGATAATTACTTTTAAACTTTCGCATTTCATGTTTAACACACTAAAATGACGCATGACGCTACCGATATTCAGATTGCGATGACGATCCCCGCCGGGTTATCAGAATTGGAGTTAGACCCTGTCGCTGATATGTCTCGATTTAAGAATTATTTTTATTACAATACTTGTTTACTTTGTAGCATAGTTTCTGCATTAGCAGGAAATAGTGGAAATTACTAATAACAGTAAGAATAGGTAACTCGCAAAAGATGTATCCTTATAAACTGAGTTAGTTTTATACAGGACATCCTAGATTGTTTCAAAGTCAAAATCAAAGTCAAAAGTCATTTATTCAGTTTAGGACAGAAAACTGCCACTTATGAACGTCAATAATAACATTATTGGCCCATATGGTGCAGAACATGTCTCCTTATTTTTTGGGCCCTACTAGCGCTTCGAGACAAGACACGCCGGAGAGAAAAGAAACACCGGAACAAACTCAGTCACCACTATTGTTTACTTATCACATTTGCGGTCCTAGTAGCTAGAGAAGGACAAGCGAAGAACTTAAGCTGTAAAAAGTTTTATCTATGCCATAAACAATCAAATGTTTAACTCCCATAATTCGCAGTAAAAAGATTACGTTCCGTTCTACTTTCGCGCTGAACAGTCGAACAAAAGCTTTTGTGGATTTTAACAACAGCGCCATTTTTAATAGCTGCAAAATAACTGCTGCTAGCCTGGAGTACGACTTTGCAAATGCTAAACGAATGGACATTATAGTAATAACCATACAAACAAAGCTTATAATAAAATTAAATACCTCATAGCAGACTTAACAGGTAAGTCATCGGTAAGGTAATTATATGATTTCGGAAAGCTAAAACCGTACAGTTACTCCAACCTAACTCACCTTACCTTACTCTGAGAGTAGTGTCTACTTTCAAGATGAATTATTGATTAATTTAGCCTTTAAACCGTCATTAATACTTCATCAAAAAGTCTTATGCCTTAACTAAATTAACGTAATTAATTCTACAAGATACGCGCCCGGTAATTGTATCCTGTTATCATCTACTTAGATATTGTGCTGCGTAACGTAACTACAACGCCTATCCACTTCTCAGCAGTCTGTAATACAATTTCCTATTCTTTGTTTTACGTTTTAAGCCCAGTGATTTTGAAGCGCATTGTCCCAAAACTGGTTTGAGGTCCATAAAACATTAAATTCTGAAGCGCATTCTTTCTTTCGTTAATGGACTCTGCACAACAGCGGCGCCCTGAACAATGAGAACTTTAATCCGTTTAATTGCTTCTCCAAGAGGCTTATCGATCCACGAGATTTACTTTCTCTGAAAAATTAAAATTACTTAACGATTAACGATCGAGAGAGGCACACCAGTTCACTCCACACGTTTTTGGTTTTGTTTGCAGAATATGTCCTTAGTTTTGTAGAGATTAAATAAAAGATGCTGATAATTTTGAATTTTGGCTTCATAGTTATCACACCAGTAGAAACTCAGTCGCTCGTCGTAGAAGGCTAGGACCTAAGTAGACAGTAGATCCCTTGTACAAGACCCGTGCCACTGGGGTCTAACCATAAATAAGTCTTCAAGGTATCCGTTACATTACTCATGACCACTACTTGCATACAATGGCACATTGCAAACTTTAACTGCTCTTAGCGTACGTTTAAGACGATGTAAATCTTCGCTTTTAAAGCACAGACAACAAAGTTGCATCGAACCTCATAAGAAAACCCGATTGCTATTAAATATACCATAAAAGCGATATTATCTAGCTTCTGAAGACATTTGTGAAACAATATTGCCTGGATGCGATGTTTCTCGAGGAACGTTTATGAAACCATTTGCTGGCTTTTTACGACGAGAAAACCTTATTATTACTCACAATTGCCGTATTAAAAAGTATTTTCTGGGAAAACCAAACATCTAACGAAGCAATTTATTTTTTACTTTACTTAATCTTATTCTTGTAAAATATTTTTTGCATGGCTACTTCTACTAATGATGCTCACTGCTTATCAAAACTTATGTACTTAGGTATAATTTTGTTTATATTTTATAATTTTTTACAGTTTATTATTTAGTCATCCAAGGCAGTGAGTGAACCTTAGTTGATTGCAACAGTTTTAAGCTCCCCGAAGTAATCCTAACAGAGCGTGCTCTCGGGCGCACGCGCGTGATGAAGAAACCGGTTCCCGCATTTCCATTTCTCCTTCCTCCCACGCCGTGCCTTTAATGTGATATTCGATGCACACTTGTGCCGGATTTAGGGTTGATTTAAAAAAAAAAAATTTAGGGTCAATTATTCAGCTTACAGTCACATAAACGAACCGGAAGAAATCCAGAATCTCTCATTGGATTTTGGTTTGCAGTTTTATGAAATCAATAAAGTATTTGTGTTCAGTAAAACAATGTTCGTTACCTTTGCAATAAAACTCTGATTAAAATGTCTCACTTCCATTGCCAAAGTAATTTGCTTCACGCTATTGTGCTACAGCTTATTTTAATAATTTTGCCTCTACTAATAATAACTTGATTTACTGAGTTTGATGGTGTCAATGGTTGATTTAATCATTACTACTATTAGTATTACAAAAACCAAGTTAAGTACCTGTCATTTCAATTACTAATATTGAAATGACAGATACTTAAAGATAAAACGATTGATCAAAACATAACATAAGTGCTTCTTGACAAAACAAGCAAGTGAGTCACCGCGCCGGTTAAGTCTAACTCTACTCCGTCTCTCACCGACTTGTCTGCCCACGCGCAGCCCCGGGCAAGGACCGGAACCGCTTACCAATAAAAGGGTTTTTAATTGGGTATTTCATAGACTTGTTTCTACAAACCCTATCAATTCGGTAAGCATATCATCGACTTACTCCAACGAAAGGCTAAGCAAATGAATACAGTTAATTTGGGTGAGCACTAACCGTATCCGAAAACCCTATCGAGGCTTACCCTATGAAAGGGTTTTGAAAGCGCTCAAGCAATTTAAATCTCTACATGCACGCCATTCGACTCATTATTGCATTACCGTTTATTGTGTGTGGCTATCGCCACGGGCGAGCGCGCTGCACATTATCGCTACGTCAGATAATAACAAATCATAAGTCATTTGCACTAAGATTCATTTTCGTGTGACGTGTCAGTCAGTTCCGACCCTTCGTTCGCACTTGCCGGCGCGTGCGACGGTGGAGAGTGTTTGTTTGTTTTTATTATTTCACTTGCAACTCTTGCAAGCCGTGAAGTGAAGTGCGTATAAAATCAAATGACATAATATGGCTCCAGCAATAAAGGACGCCATCCATCGGTACTTTAAATACGACAAAACGTCCAACACGAGCATATGTGAATTATGCAAGAATAAATTAAAGGTAAGTAAATAAGTTTTTTTTTAAAATAGAGCTCCGAAAGTGCTTTTTTTACAACCCTAACACTGACATGCATGCCACTGACATGTCTCAAGATATAGGCCTAGTTTCTATACTGTATAGAATATACTATATATACTGTCTCTGTACTCTCCGATTAAATTGTCTCTAGGTAATTTTGGTCAAAAGCGTGATGTGTTGGTAAGAGGCTGAATGTAGCCAAATTATGCTAACAAAAGAAGGTTTTATAATTGTTCGTATTTCTGACCTAATGCTCATTTCCAAAACATGATTCCACAAACTTCACTCGATGGAAAACATAAATTAATTTGCCTCTGAAAATACCTATATTCCAATTTTTCTCACTTGTACTTATAGTAATGTTAATAATCTTAGACAAAATATTACTTTTATATTACTAAAGCAATTGGCTGCTTTTGATTTTGCCCGGAAGAGGGCCTATATACTGAATAAATGAGTATTAATGAGTATTAAATAAAGTTTTTGTGGTTAGGCACATAAGCTCATTCCAAGCAGCACCTTCTCTGTCACTCCTACTGAGTTTGACATAATAGGTGGCTCTGCTGTAACGAACATTAAATGGGCATGTCTATTGCTTAAGGTCATTTGCTCTAGTCAGCGCCTTAATTGTTGTTCTTCCTCTGGGGCTGATTTTCTTAGCGCCGTATAAAAAAAACGAACTGAGAGCGTGTCAGGCCACGCACAATCTATGGTTCCGTAGTTTCCTGTCACAACCAATATTTGCTGTTTTACATAATTTATTACTTCTTAATTTGTACACCTACACTTGTGTGATAAATATGTAGTTACCAGCTTCTTTTATTTCAGGGAAAACATACAACGAATTTAAAAAGTCATCTAGCAACTAAACATAGTAATGAGTATCAAATCGTTAGTGATTTGAACAACAAAAGGGTCCACAAGTCGACTTCAAATGAAAGCAAAACAAATACTAAAATTGAAAACTTAAAGAAACTTTGTGTTCGACTCGTTACTGTTCACGGACGGCCTTTGTCTATGATGGGAGATGAGGCCTTTCAAGATATTATAAATATTGCTGCTGCCACTGATTCTGCGAGTAAAAATATAAATGTGAAGGCAATAAAAAATAAAATTTATGAAGAAGCTAATGAAATCCGAAAAAAAATTTCTGTTGAGGTAAAAAATCAAATGATTAGTCTAAAGTTGGATGCCGCAACATGTCTAGAACGCAAATTTATTGGAGTAAATATACAATATATATTAAATGCTAAAATTATTGTAAGAAATCTAGCCGTTCTAGAAGTGCACGACAGACAAACATCGTCTTTCTTGAAAGACACAATAGAACAGATTTTGACGGAATTTATGATTGATCCAGATCAAATATACTGTATTTGCACCGACAACGGTAGCAATATGATAAAGATGGTTAAATTGATGGGAGGATCTTATATTTCTGAAGGTTATTACAGCCTCAGTGAACAAGACGAAGAAGTCACGGACGAGAGTGACAGCGAAGAAGAAAACTATGAACAGGAACACATTGATGACATTTTTAACTCTTATAACATAAACATTGAGAATTTTATCAATAATGATAGAACATTTAAAGTGCGAGGGATGTTTTGCGCGGCACATACCCTGCAATTAGCTGTCAAAAATGCGATTAACACGGATGTCGGAGTACAATCAACAATAGGGATGGCAAAACATATTGATAACATCTTACGCAAGCCAAACAATGCGAACCGCTTAAGGCGCGCGAATTTAAGAAAACCCATCAAAGATTGTGCTACCAGGTGGACCTCAACATATAACATGTTGGTTCGTTTAATAGATCTTAAAAGTTTTTGTGTTGATTCACCTGAAATAAGTGATTTGGTATCGGATGAATTTTGGAATGAAGTGGAAGAATTATCAAAATGTTTACAGCCCGCAAATGAAGCCACATTAATTCTACAAAAAGAACAACTGACGATTGGTGATTTTTATATCACGTGGCTAAACTGCAAAAATAATATCGCAGCTATCGATCACAGTTTTGCAGTTGCCCTGCGCAATGCCATGGCAGACCGAGAAGCAAAACTTATGCAAAATGATGTAGTTCTGGAGGCCGTGTATTTAGATAGTCGCCTTAATGTTCTTTTGTCGATAGAGCAGTGTCAAAAGGCACGGAAACCAACAAAGGAAGGAATTAAAGGAAGTATACCAACAAAGTAAAAACTTAAAAGAAAAGTACACAACACGGCAAGTTGACACTAATTTGAGTGAAACTAATAGTACTGAAGACGAGCCAATACCTAGTACCAGTACTGGCACGAATTTTCTACGGTTGAGGCTATGCTACAAAATAGCGAAAGAGCGCGAGGAAATATCACGCAAACTACATCATTTGATATTTGTTTGCAAGAACTTAGCGTAGCCCCGCGAATTAATTTAAATGAAAATATTATTAACCATTGGCAAAACAAAGCCGTCGTTTTTTCGGAAATGGCTACCATAGCTAACATTGTACTAGGAGCACCAGCAACTCAAGTGTCAGTGGAGCGTCTGTTCTCCTCATTGAAATTCGTGCTACATCCTTTAAGAAGTAACATCAGTTCTATGTTTTTAAAAAAATATAATGCTCGTTAGAGAAAACAAAGACCTATTGTAAATGTTTGTTTTCTGTTTATACTTAAGTACCTAGGTAAATTATAACTTACTTTTTGGTTTGATTTGTGATCTAAATTGTTTCATGTTATTTTTTGACTTTTGTTATATGTAAGATTATTATTTTACTGCCCTGCCAAAAACCGAAGTAAAAAGTACAGCAAGCTTACAGACATTTTAGATTAAAAAGTGTTCCATAAAACTGTGATTATACAAAAAGCTAAATTATTTTAATAACAACATGAAACATATTTTTTATCATTTAGGTACGCCTTTTTTTTAAGCATGTACGTACTAAATATATCGCTTTGGAATAAAGTAATCAAGGGAGTGATGATATCGAGTGCGAAATATTCTAAAAAAAATATTTAATATCATAACAAAAATACATAAACAAAGGACAATGCGCAATTTTTTAGTTTGATAACTTACATTAGTTTTAGAGCCTTTAAAAGTTCGATAGGAGAGTCCATTTCTTGTTGTGATCATAATAATTAACTTAGTGTTAAAATTGTTACTCATAAATATAATAATGTAAGGTAAAATAATTTAATAAGACTGGTATTGTATATCCAAATAATTAACATTTATATATTAGTGTTAAAATGGGTAACCACCCATAATAATATAAGGTTAATTTTGTTATAATACTACTGTTGTGATCAAAATAATGACAATATGTTTAAATGTTTTTTAATTCTTACTCATTATTATGATAATTTGTGGTTAATTATTTAATGAGACTGATTTTGTGATCAAAATAATGAAAACATGTTTTAGTGTTTACATTTGTTACTTATTATCATAGTAACTTATGGTTAATTATTCAATGACACTGATGTTGTGATCAAAATAATGAAAGTATGTTTTAGTGTTTACAATTGTTCCTCATTATTATAGTAATTATGGTTAAATATTTAATGAGACTGATGCAGATGTTGTCATCAAAATAATGAAAATATGTTTAATGTTTACAATTGTTACGCAATATCATAGTAATTTGTGGTATGGCATGGTTGACGGCCTCCGTAGCTAAGAGGCAAGCATACCGGGCCTGGTGTATCTCTGAGGTCCCGGGTTCGATTCTCGGTCGGGTCATATAGGAAACCAACTTTTCTATGTTGTCTGGGTATGATTTCTACAAGGTTACATTGCAAAGGGGAGCCAAATTTTAAAAATAAGATCTAGGGAACAATATTATAAAGCGCCTTAATCGTTGTTATTTTAATAATGTATGTATGTATGTTACAAAATAAAATAAAAAAACTTAAAATATCCGAAAATAAAGTCAATAGAGAGAATACGAAAGCTTCGCGGTCATTCATCAGAGGCGAAGGAACGGCGAGCCAACAAGGACCTGGAGACGTATTTTTGAATCATGCGAATTCCAATCCGAATACGAAATTGCAAGATTCGAATGCGAATTCCTAAAATCACTATTTTTGAAAATTCATCCCGTGAATTCTGCAACGACCACTCGTTTTTGTTTTCTACTAGTAGAAAGTACGGAAGAATTACATTGACAAGTAAACGTATGTTTGACAGAAATTTGACATAATAACTTTTTATTTACGTTCGTTAGTGAGTTTTTGCTTTATGGTTTATGATATTTTCTGCGTGAAACTAAAATAGTTACAAGATTTCAATCTAATAGCGACACCTATTTCGAGTGATTCAAAAATGCATAAAAGCGTAAGCAATAGAAATGAATTTCATACACGAATTGTTTTCGTGTTCGAATTCGAAATTCATTTCTAATGCTTCAAAAATACGTCTCCTGATGCAGTGCACATACGCTGCATTTTTTTCATAAATGAGTAAAATTATCCACAACATTTTTGATTTTTAACAGTTTTTTTTGCATAGTTCGATTAAGTTACTGATTCTGTGCCACTCCTAAAAAATTGGCACCCCTTTGCAATGTAACCCTGTATAACACAAGTGCTACTTTTCTTACTTATCTTACTTACTTTTAGCTACTTATCTTAGAATCACGGCAATTTATGTGATGTTGTCCGATATTTATAAATTATTTGTTTCTTCATCTAGATGAAGAAAATAAATAATTTATCAATCAATCCCGGTTGCGTCCAAAGTTATAAATTATTTATTTTATTCTTAATTATCTAATGAGACTGATTTTGTGTTCAGAGTAATTTACAAAGATTATTGTGTTAGCAGTAACAGTTGCTACGATTTCAGGTTTATTATCTTCAGTCTTGTCAAATCACGTAGATTGTGTGTGGTGTAATTGTTACCAATTGTATTAATAGTGTAATGTGATTTATTGTATAAATAAAAATCATTGCAAATTTAAACAAAAACATTTATTTCGTTTTATTTGCTTATATTCATATTTCTTAATAAGGGCCTTAAGTTCATTAAAGCAGTTTTTACGGTTCATATGCATGTTCCTCGTGAACATTCTGTTCCTGCTAGAAGTGAGGCATAAATATCGGATTAGGTATTTGGAATGGGTATTTACCGATACTAGTCCATACCTAATCCGAGACGTAATTTTTTTTCAAGTATTAGGTATATCATAAAATATTTAAATGCAAAAAAGAAAACTTGCAACAAACGCTATCTAGTCTTGAAATCCTATTTCTCTTGTCCTGAAATACATAACAAATACTTTTCTACTTTTTAAAAGTGACACTGTTATAACTGTGTGCTAAATTTGATGTCATCTAAATCCGTTCAGCCTTTTTTGTTTGAAAGCGTAACATACTTTTATCCAGCCTCACAAATTTTCGTGCTATAATAATAAATTGCAGTAAATAAATAGTACGAGGATCGCTAATTTACGTAGTATAGAAAACAACAGAGAGTACATGTTATTTTGATAATAGATATTCAATCCAAATCCAATTCATACCTAATCTACATTGAATACACACAATATCGTATCGTCGTAAGTATTGGATCGGCGACACTGCATAAATATTCGGAACAGGTATTTGGATTAGGTATTTTTAAATATTAGGTATCGATTTTACCTAATCCGACCCATCTCTAGTTCCCGCAATCCGAACTTAATACACAGACAGGTTAAGACACATCACCAGAATGCGCGAAAAAGAGATAGACAATAGGGTAACCCTTTTAGTGGGTAAGTGCTTAAATATTGAAGTTACCAATACCCTATTTGATTCGGTAACCGCATTGAAAGGAGTTAACCTTATTCAAAAAGGTTTCCGTAACGAAAGGCTAACACTGGAGTAGCTTATCGATAGGGTAACCCTATCTTTGGGTAACCTTATAATAGGGTTTCCCTAACAATCGGATTAATCAAAAAAAGGGGTTTTCCGGTCCTTGGCCCCGGGCAGTGATGAATCCAAGATGGCTATTTGCATAATACCTGTTATAATCGCCTAGGGAAAAATCGATTGTAGACAGTATATTTGAGACACTGGCTAGTTGATTTCAAATCCAAAAAGCAACCTAGTAAAATTTTTATGTAAGCAAGATAATATTTTGAGCCAACAAGAATTTTATTTTAATAAAATAGTTTCTGTTATTGCAGTGTATTTGTTTGCCAATAGCTTTCCTTTACTTTAGGGACGTTTCTAATCATGCTATTTATTCGCAGTGAAAGTGATAAATTTATCGTTACCAACTTAAGTTACAAGTACAGTAAATAGTTTATGGTTTGGTGCTACGGATTGGTTGTTTCCTTTACTTGCGATTTCCTCTTTACTGTCAATAGAGTCGTGACTTGGTGTAGTTAAAATTTCATTTCAAAGGGTTCCTCATGAATAAAGATAACCATTAACTATGGTTTAACTCATTATTATGCATAAGAAAATGTATACATGTAAACTAACGTCTTCATTACTTCTCATTTACGCAAAGACGACTCGATTGTCTTAGTAGCGCGGTTCGAATTTCGATTGACATTCATTAATTAAGAAACGATTTTTCTTAATTGGCTTGGGGTCTAGATGTTGGGAGATCCTCCTGGTAAAATTCATCTAGTAGTTGATTAAAAACTTTTAAAAACTTAAATACTCTTCTAAAATTCAGAATAACTGACTTTTATGTTTGAATTTGCAGAGCGAATTTGTCAGAATATTGTGATATGTTATGTTTTGCAATGAGATCCTTTTGGAAAATTCAGATACTAAGCTACTCTTTATGTTGACTATGCCTTGTAACAGAAAGATGTTAATCCTTTACTTCAAGACCATGACAATTGGTGTGTTTATTAGTCTAGCGCATATTTATTCGAATGTTTATTTAAAACGGTGTTCTACTCTTATAAAATAAAAAATAAAATTCATTTTTACTGACGTAGTTTGAAAGCCTGAAATTTTATAAAATAGAGTAAATACAAATTTTAAACGATGATTTTAAAGATAAAACTTCAAAGATTCTTGTTGTCTTTCAATTATTTTTATATACATTAAATAAGAAGTAGAAAGCTGCTAAAAAGTTGAAGAAAACGAGCTTTGGTAAGGGTTCGGCCTTAACAATTCATTCATTATTAGGTTACGACACTTCATCAGTCGGACGAGTTCATAAAATGTTGTGATCACACACCCCAGGCCGAAAATTAAAGGGTTCGTGACGAACATCCCATATAATGGCCTCCATTTGGCATTTCGTAATCAAATTACCCTCGTACCATCAAGTCAGACGTGAATTTATAACTTGCGTTAAAAAAATAATATACTTGCTGGATATCTAGCCTCCCGGCTACAGGACTCATTTGGCTTTTTGAGTTGAACTTTGTAGCAATTTATAATTTTTTTGTTGTTTACTTTAGGTACTCTGTCGATATAATTGATACCCTTTCGTAGGTAGGATAGACACTAAGTTTGTCCCTATGGCTCATTAAATATTCGCGTAATAATGCCCTTAAAATCAGTGATTAGTTCATAGTCTATGATATAAAATATAGGTTAGGACAAATGTGTCATCATAAGGAAGACCTAAACGAACATCATAAACTATTCGTTTTTGAGCGTAGGTGGGACACGCAATGCGTATGAATACATCTACGACGTTGTTCATTTAGGCAATATTATGTCATGGTGTTGATGATACAACACTATTTATGTACCTTAAGTCGATGTATGTGATGTATGCAAAAAATTTGACATATCGTCTAAGATTCAATTCTAACTGCCACAATTAAGTTAAATGTACTTTATGAAAACAATAAAAATACCTATCTAAAATATTTCAGGAAGTAATAGAATTTCAGATCGTGCAATTTAATTATAATAAGGTAAGTGGTGTGACCATGACCTATTTGCGTCGTTTTTAAATAGCAGTAGTGACTCACGCGAACATTTTCCATAAATGTGGAGCGGCTAGAAAACTCGTGGTAATGGTGTTTTTAATTACAAATGATATGAGCGTTGTGTATGACATCGGAAAACGTGTTAATTTTGCTAGATGTCGCATAGATAATATAGTGACCGGCCTCAGATTATAGCAGTATGTTTATATATTATAATTATTTTTAATTCTAGCAGTTACATCGAATATCCAAAACAAATACGTAACCTCGTTTCGAGTAGGCATTTGTAGGGCAACAAAGAACTCATGTCAAGAGTTTCCTTCATTTACTTATTTTATACTTCACAATTGCAAATAAAATTTCCTACCCAATGATATCAAAATTACATTGACTCTTACTGCTACTGTCAAAACACGCTACTGTCAAAACACACCTTATCGGTTTGTTAGGCAATGCCTTATACATACAATTTACAATACGATTTGTAGCTACGTTTATTGAATTATAACACCGCAAATAGGAAACGTCTATCACCAAGTGTGTGCCGCCCTACGGTCCTGTCAACACATGTCACAGTAACTGTATTTCATACCTCGCCTTTCTTTACTGGTTCCGTGTTCGCCTTGCAACCAGTGTTACCAGATACACTTTAATTACAGTACATTTACGGAGTTTTCGACTTTTAAAAGCAATATACTGTATTTAAAGGCAAAATGCTCTTTTATTTTTACCATATTTAAATTAATGTTTCGCTTACATTCGATAATCAATTATGTGTTAATTTTAGAAATGCTAATTTAAAAATTAAATAAGTTTTGCAAATTCCTAATGTTATTATCTATTACTCTATTTTGGTGAAATTTTGGATTATGCTTTACTTTTCGTTTTTGATCTGGCAACAGTGCGTACAACTGTCGCGTATGGAACGAATAAATTTAAAATAACGGCGAGGTGTGAACGTAGAGTTTGCTGTTGAATTATTTAAACTTCAGTTCCCAATATATTTGCAGTCCTCGAGATATTTTTCTTCTAAGTAATGGCTTCGACGACGCATATTTTTGCAATGGAGATGAATAAAACTAGTATGTCATCGAAAATGGGCAAACCAACCTCCTTATTAGTAGCGTGGGTCTTGCCACTTTAAAAAGAGCTTGCGCTGTCGATGTAAGAGCGATGTTTGGCCCCATTACACTCACAATAAACTGTGAGCATCTGTTATGCACGGTTCAAAGACGACGCAAAATTGTTAGAGGCGCAATCAATAACAATACCGTCAGCTTTCTAGACTCCGTAGTAGAGCAACAAATAACTTCGACATGCAATTTCCAGTTATGGTTTCATAAACTTTGGCGTCAGTGTTGTGACGTTTTCGACAGCCGTGGTAATTACGCCTCTGTGTTTATTTGTGACACAAAATAACGAGTTTTGCAGGCACTTTCTCTGTAAATACGCGGCATTCCGAAAGAACAATTAAATTTTGGCAGTTAATCATTTAAATATTTGACGTTTTTCAGAGCGAAAAAACTGTTTTGGAGGGAGACCCCGTATGGCGTCACCGCGCAAGATCCAGGCCAGCACACAGAAGTACTTCCTTAGGTTTTACGGTTTGTTGAACCCATCTGGTTTGGTACTCGAGTTTGCGGGTCCAATCCGATCAGACTTTTTATTGCAATTATATCGTTGGTTACCTAATACCTATCTTATTTTTAACAAAGAGTATGACTCACTCCTGTGTTACCATCGGACTGAAGGCGAAAGTGTTCGGACAGCGAAAGTGCTTGCCGGTTTATATGCTCAATCACAGCCTCGTGTAATAGCTGTGCGAACCTGACAGATTCGAAAAGGTCGAATTTCACAGCTTCACTGACATTTTAATTTCGCAACAAAAATTGCCTTAGCTTAATTAATGTATTTATTTATTGTCAATTTCTCTAGGCAACTATTATAAAAGCTTTTCATTTGTAGGCATTTCGTTTTATTTTATAGTACCATTAGTTTTGCTTAAATATTGACTACAGAAGTTTCGACATCATAAGATAGATATAGTGTTTATTTTTTATGTCTGATATATTTTAGGGAAAAATAATTAATTAACCTATAGTAAAGATCGTAAATGTAATAAATAATACAGGGATAGGATAAATAGTTTAAATAAGATGAGACTGTAATAAGAAAATGTATGTAGCGTAGTAAAGGAGACAAAGATAAATTTATTTATTTCATATGACAAAAGAAAGGTGTCTCACTCATGCATGGATATGTAGATGTGTCATGATGTGAGCTCTACAACTCTATTTGCAAGTCCTGTCCAGACATTTTCATTGTGCTTTATCATTGGATCGCGGTAGATAAACTGAGGCAAGACAACCGAGAGAAAGGTCTCGAAAGTCCACGACTAGGGTTTGCAATAATAATCTATCATGTTTATCTGATGGCGAGCTTCTCCTAGTTAATGAGAGGTAGGTTTAGAAAGCTATATCCGAGAATTTACTGTCTAGTAATTAGAACTCCTAGATAGTAACGATTTTTCAGGATGAAATAAGTGCCTATAAAAATGATACAGGTATTACCTGTGACGCTAAAGACCCTGTATCTAATCACTTTAAAAGAAATCAAAGTCTTCTGTCAGTACACAACAGAGTACCTACTCTGTTGTACATAGGCAATCTTAAAAAGAGAAAAGAGTACCTACTCTTTTCTCAAATCCCATTAAAATAAAACAGTCTGTATGTATACCTACCACCTTATTCTAAGAAAAAACATCACTGACGTAATCATATTTTGTCGGTCGATGTCGATAATTTTATAGTCTAGATGTTATATTTCCCACGAGATCTGTCTTTTTACTACTAAGCAGTTATTAAATTCCCAGCTAGAAAAACTGTTTCTTTTGTCTTTATCAAGTTACAGTAGTGGACGTTACACGCTTGTCAGATTATCTTTACGGATTTTCTGTTACTAAAGTAGGATTATTTCTAGCGTTAATAACGTTAAAAGACAGAAGGGCATCCCCAGTAAAACCTTTGACATTATCTTCATTATTTATTAATAGTTTCCGTCGTCTTCTGGTGAATTTTGTCTAAGGAAAAATGGAGTTAGCAAATACCAAAACATAAGTCAGTATCGTTTTATTCTACGTCTTACGCATTACTATTGCTGAGAAAAAATCTAGTTTTTCTCGGAAAATGTGTTTAGAAAAAAATATATATGACTAGTAATTTTGATAATAAAGAAAATAAAAAAGCACTTAGAAATAAAACAGACGCCTACACTGTGTTGACTTAGGTACTTTATGATCGTCATCCATGCAAAACAAACATTTCGTATTTCATCACAAGGTGAAGGGACTCTATTTGAATGCAAAACGGGGTGTAAAGTGAAGCGTCGACGATGCACTCTGCATATCTCAACCGCACACGCGGCTAAACTTTTTACCATATATTATAACCTACTCAAGCCTTAGCGATAAGGACAACAAGCAAATAAAGATAAGGGGTAACTGCAAAACTGCGTCATATCGTAAAGACGTAAAGTGAAAGTAAATTTGAATGCTCTCGCAAAACATGTAGGACGTCAAGAACATAAAAAAATCATAAAGAGACTGGGTGATCTTAACTGGTATAAAGAAGTCATAACATAAAATTCTGTGCTTTGCTTGCTTCTAGAAAGAGGATGAATGAGCAGAAACGATACTAAAAATACAAATAGAATTGTGTGGAAAATGAACTCAGTATTGCGGCAACGGCAAGGTTTCGCGCATCAACCTACTTACATTCGTTGGACTTGTCAGCTTGTCACGCATGCGCGGTGCCGTGTAGCCATAAACAGATAATGCATCTAACACATATTATTTACCGATTTAATATTGATTTGATCGACGGCTGATAGCAACACGACCTAACCATAACGGGAAGTGGGAGCGAAAAAACTTTCCATTAGGTTTTAAGTTAAGATAGTATCTATTATTCCTGTGCTATACACCTGCAAGGACACCTTATTAGATGTTAGACACGTAAGGGTTTTGAACCATCTACTAACAAATCCAAACCAACCTCACTCGCACACCTGCCGGTGTGGTAGAGAATAGAAAACAGTATAACATTGGAACCTACCGTCAAGCAAGAGCTGTTTATCGGTAGAAGGTACCCAGTCCCTCCCATGCTATTAAAGCTTACTTTGCCGATCTATCCGGGATAAAAGGACAAGGTAAGGTAGGAAGCTGGCAACGTTTTTACGTAATAAGATAGAAATACCATTGACTTCATGATCACTTAGCTTGCCAGTCCTAGGAGGGACTGAAGACGAACCCTAATTCAATCGCAAATAAACTAAATACTATACGTAAATACAGAAAGACACTATTAAAATTAATTGCATTATGACATCTACGACACAGGTACAAATGCCCATGCACATCACAAAACAACGACTATGAAATGAAATATTCTTAATGCGGAATTTCACGTCTGACGAGGGGTTTTCAATCTACTGTAACCGCCTACCACAAGTCACATAAAAGAGAATTACTTATTGAATTTCAGGTAGCTGACTCCATCCAGAGGCCCTAAAAAATGACGCTTTAAATATTTTCCTGCTCAAATCCACCTCTTAAGTGGCTAACTGCAGCGTAAATAAAACTGCAGACACAACAAATCTGCGGCGAAACGGAATTACCCCTCAAACAATAATGCAGCCGGCGCGGCCGGACGGGGCACTAAAGAAAATAGAATATTAAATTGGATCCTGTTGACTTAGGTCCCAGTGCGCTCTGATTTCAGTGATTTCAGTGAGTACTGGAAGCATTAAACCAAGTGCCATTGCACTGCATTGCCAATGCCTAGGTAGGCACTATGAAAGGAATACTTAATTACGTAGGTAATTATTAAACATGCTAAAATCCAACACAACATGGTAACGTGAATTGCTTTATGCGGAATTCGCTACAGAAACACGGTAGACGCATTTGCTTTGGCAAAAGTAAAATGTATTCTTTAAAAGTAAACCAGGTACTAACAGTTCACGCTGCGATTGCTGCTTCGTTTAATGTAACAGTCATAGTTATTAAGTAATAAAATAGTTTGCGTCCGTCAGTTGCAATGCAATGCGTCGCAATCGCAGCAAATGCCGCATCAAGCAGCCTCTAGCTTTATTGGACGAATCACATACGAAACTACATTATCATCATAATAAATACGTTTAAAAAAATATCTCCCAAAATTACCACATAGACAGATGACGCTCTTTATTTCACACCACACAAAAACCTATACATTTTAGGTCTGCCCGAAAACAAAAGAGATGAAAGTTGCTTTTAATTCCGACTTGTATTGACAAACGTGAGCTGAATGTAATGGCTGTTGATGACATCACGACCATATGTGGTGAAGAAAACGCCAAAAATACAACACTGGACGGTAATTGAAACAAAAATAGAAAAGAGAAAGGTAAGAGGAATAAACGCAATAACCACATGTTCGGAGTATAGTTCTCGGAGATTTATCAAAGTTAGTTAAATGTATATGCATTTTCAAAGTAGCATATGCATTCAACACTTGTTGTAATTAACTGACAATGTATACAAATCTTAAAAATCGAGTTAGACTTAGGTATTTCTATTGTCGTATCAATTTAAAACTTTTATTGCATAATTCGGATGACAATTCGCAATATCATCGAGCTGGTCTAATGATGGAGCCAGGAAGTGGATACTGGAACTCTTAAATAAAACCTTCGACTTTGTGCTCATGTGATTCGTTTTGAAGAGTCTCATAAACATGTAACTGTCTTGAATCTTTTAACTATAATATTTAATTTATTTAAGTAATTAGAGATGAGATAATAGAGCCGACAATAAATTCATACATGTTATCACTACGAATAAACATAACTTAATAACTTGACTATAAACAGAACATAAAGCGTGAGAGGCAAAATAATGACCAATAAAACAGTAATATCACGTTAATAGTGTAATACCATATCTGTCCATGAATACACTTATTTTATTACTCGAGACGAGATACATAATGCAGACATACATAACGATTAGAGCACGATTATGATGTTCATATCTGATGAAGACTATTGAAATGGAAATCAAACCAATACAGTCGAGTAATTTGATCTGAGTTGATAAACAAGTCATGATTATATGATTAAGATATTATTTCAGTACGCTGAAGCGACTACGTCTCCCGAATCTTTATTCTAGGCTTCAAGAGCCATCGAGTCGAGAGCCTGGCAGCTTAGGAACGAAGGTCGCCGATGGCAAAGTAGGTTAAAAGAGGCTTTCATCTCGACGACACCTATACACGTATGATGCTAGGCAAGACACGGATGAGATCACGCATGCGCAGACAGACAGTGCCATAGAATGGAACAATGATCGGGATCTTCCCACGACCGCGACCGACGTGGCAATTAAGTAACATGGTGCAAGGGAAGAAATGCCAGCGGTCGGTGACATAATATTTGATAATATAGTTCAATCATATTTTGAAAAGGTTATGACTTATGAGAATGTAATTACAAAGGAACCATCAGAAATTTGAAATAAAAAGTAAGATCTGGACTAGACATTATCCGAAATTTTAAATGCACAATTCTTGTATCAACAACCGGTAGATTAGTGCTAAGCTAGACAGCTTCTGAACTAGACCAAACAAAAACTAGACACCTGTGTACATCTTCCCATAAGAGTCGCAATGTGGATGGTACAGACTAGACACCAGTAAAACCAGAATAAGTGGATGATTCGCTGCATATCTAGACTTAATGTTTTGTTGGAGGAAAGTTCTTGGTAATCTGTATAGCCGAGGCAGTGTTGAAAAAATTAATGTTACTAAAAAGGTGGAAAGGGCATTAACATACTTGTGAAGACGCGCAATGGTGTGGCATCATCTGTATATGGAAGCTTTCGAAGCTGTTACAAAAAATACAGCTTGGTACACTACGTAAGAGTTTTGAGTGATATCGACTTGTACAATGAAGTTTATAAAAAAAACGATAAATTTAGACATTAACTCAGTTAACCGATAAAATAACACCAAAGTTCTATTACACACAAAAGATATTCCATAACAAAGTAAATTACACCGATTCCAAAAGCTAATTTCCGGACGTAGCGTGACGATAATTTACGAAATCATAGTTGTTGATCGTGCATTATTTATGTTTGTAGCACAAGTGTACGTCAGCATTAAATTACACTAATATATCGTTACATATTCTTCCGAAGTGTTGTCAGCATTTACGTGACATTGACATGAATAGGTATTAATAGTAAATTAAATGAGAAACAGATTGTGAGTTCTATTTGAAGAGTCAGCAAGGGTCTGCTAATAAGTCCGCAATGATAGCGAGAATTCTCACGTGTCTAATCATCGCCCCACTTTCGTAGTTTGACCGAATGAATCGAACGATCGGCCAATAATAAGAGCATTAGACTGTGACAGCATAAATTCAATATCATTCTTTTGAGAGGGACAATGTAGTCGATGCAACCGCCGCAGCTGTCGCGCTCCGTTGATCTGCGTATGGGAGATTAAATCCATGTGCTTATTTTAGTTTGTCAAGATTTAAGGCGAGGTTAGACAGCGGCAATTGTCTTCTTTCAATCGATGCACAATGGTACAATCGTGCATTCGAGAAAAGTATGTCTTGCCCATTTAGGATAAAAGAAAGAAAGAAACACGTTACTTTAGTACATTTTTCATTATTAAAAACGTAATTTAACTTAAACAAAATCCGAATTCGTCTGATCTTTGATATTTAATTAATTATCTGATGTAAAGTATTATAGTGTAGGTATCAAACGGAAGCAATTAAACATATTTTTTGAACTCAAAGCTTTGTAAGGGTTTAACTAATGTAATGGTAAATCAAGTGCAAAGTAATGGTAAAATGGTAAATTAAAGCGAAATGCAATAAATAAATAATAATAATCGATTATCGCACGTTAAAGTAAGCGGTATAAAAATGTTAGTAACTGTGTGGAATTAAGTACCTTTTAACTAGCGACCTTTGCCATTCTACAGGCGTACAAACAAGAAAGCAATAAACTTTGAGTCAAAAGAAAAGAATACGAACAAAAGTAGCTAACATTCAAGAATTAGGAACGAGAAACTTTCTTTGTTTTGTTTGCAACTTTGCCCTACACATTATTTCAAGTAGGAAATCTTATTTGCCGAGGTTTTTCACGACCGATTTTTACTTAAATATTCCTTTTGTCTAACCACTGACGATCTGCCACAGTAGAATTATAAAGAGGTTTCGCCAATTTTTGTGTTTGCAATTACATGCTAGTTATATTTAAGATAATATGTATAATATTTTTAAAAAAAGACCATCAGATGCAGTCTATGTTTTTCTAGTGTTAAGGATATTCTTTGTTCTGTTCATGTAAAATGTACGTAATGTAAATAATCATCATCAAGTGGGATACTGTGAACTCATTGATTACTCAGAAAAATGTGCGTGCATTTGGCACTACAAAATATGTAGTTGAATTTCAACGGGGAACATCTAAAAGTAATCCTTTCCACATGAGAGCGTAGCATAATCTTATTACGTTATGGTGGCTGGGAACAAACCGGTTATGTTAAAAGTTTACATCACCAGCCGTAAATACATAAGCTGCTAGCACGCGAAAATACCAATCTTTGAGGTCAACACGCCTGCTCTATATCTACTTAGTTCGGCTCTTTAGACAATTAGACTTGCTCCACATTAAAACTGCGGGACGACGTTTTTTTTTTCAAGCGCTTTTAAATTGTAAAATATAGGTGGTCAGACGACCGGCCAAAGGTTGCAGGCAGCCGCTTCCAACCGGCCCATCTGAAAGTCACTGGGCCTATGTTCAGCAGTGGACGTCCTATGTCTGAAAATGATGATGATGAAATTGAGAAATAAACCTGTTGTCTAATTTCAAATTTGTGTGTGAAGCATGTACAAAAAATTCAGGAAAAATGAAAGTGATCCTAATGTACGAATCTTGATACGATGACAAATTTATATTATCAAATCTTAAAACTACATTAAAAATAAATACAATAAAGGTACTTTCCAGTCTATTCGGTTTATTGCGAACGAGTCTTGATAAGTAGTCTCCCCTCTGCAACGTGACCAGTGTTTACCTTCGATCTTCATATTGGAAGCCTCGAGTTTGAATTGGTCGATTGTACAATTGCAAGCAAGTGGTGCCCCAATCAAGCGACTGAAATCGACGACCTTGGTTCTTTAGCAAAATTTATTCAAATCTGCATTGTCGACTGACGAGACCGGTACAAAATGCCGCCGAAAACATGCCACTTATCTAAATTATGTGATCGTAAATGGATAGATGACGTTTCGGAGCTAATATCAACTAAGCTATGGAAACAAGTACTTACGTCTAAACTTTGAAGCTTTCTTGGCCAATCAAAGGCGTTCTAGAAGACAATACTACTCCCTGGTGTTTTGTGACAATACCTTGATCGAAGGACAATACAGAGAAAAAATTGTTTCTCTTTTCTTTGTTAGCAAAAGTTTGCAAGAAAAATCTATCAAGTTTTTGGACTTGTTGGTTTCTGCTTTTATTACATGTTTGTCAATGTACTTACGTGAGATATTAATATTTTCTTGTAAATAAACAACTTTTTTGCACTGGTTTGAAAAGATGATTTAAATATCTATGTAAAGTTTATTATACTAGAAGCCAAACTAAATTATATCTGCGTGGGCATCGTTCGATGAGATACGGAATTATTAATAAATTCTGATAAATATGACATGCAAACACGGTGATTCGGATTTGATTTGGGTGACCATGACACATCGACCTATCTTCATTTGCTAGCTTAGCAAAAATAGATTAGTGCAAGAATTTAAGACTCGAATTAGAACTAGAATCATTACCTCATAGCTTTATTTGTGGACTTGACATGGCTAAAACGTTGGTAGCGAATGAACGCGTACGCGATGGCGTACTAAATAAACAAATTGAAATTCAGAATCGATCTAGAGCAAGGTCTGTGTCGGTCATGTTTCTATATAAAATCACGTTTATTAAACGTAGATCTAAGATCAGTATCTGCTCATTTTGAATTCGAAACCTTAAATGCAATTATAAAGCAACCCGCACTTTTAAAAATAACATCTGGCACGCGTTTTGCACATTAAGCGATTAAAACCATTCGAATGAATATAGGTCGAAATCTTGGTTGATGTTTACGGACGTCTTTCGCATCAACGAACTTGCGCCTTAAATACAAACCAGTGGCGCCATAAACCAGTTTAGCTGGTAGTCTGTGAAACCTTAGACATTATTGATTGCTCCCAGCAATTATCCACACATAAACTTGCAGGCAACAGAAACTTCGTGCGGGCTCTACGCTGCCGCTGCTCGGTCAAAGTCAAATTATTCAGCTCATGCTCGTTACGAGCTGTCAAATGCATACAAAACCGGCTCGGATAAACAACCTCGATGAGATGACGCTGCAAGTAACTCGATGGGACTCTTTCAATTATGTTTTTGTCATTTTGCCTCTACATTAGGTCTCTCCTTTTAGCTGTGACATTCACTAGGAATTTTGAACTTACTACTTTTATTACAGACTCTTAAGAGACTGTTTTAAACAGTCCCTGACCTGCAACCGGCAAAACGGGAAATATGAATAAACATGTTCATAAAGGTCACGCATGACGTCCTCAAAGCAACAATATGGCTGAACAAAATCTGAATGGAGCCGTAAAACAAATGAAAAAAATATGCACTGCGCCAGACAGTGCGACAGGATGATATAATTCCATTCTTATGATCATGCGCACGATGGGGTCGATCCAGCCAGCCAGTGTCCTCCCGCCAACGCTTTTCGTTAATTTCCGGCCAGTTTTAGGCCAATTTATTCTGAATAACTACATATATACATTATATACCTATTCAAAACCCTCTCTAGCTGAATGAATGCATTGTCAGACTCGCTGAGACTTTTTAAATTGAAACGTATACCTCGCTGTTGTTATGCAAATTGAACAAACCGACGATTTTATTTGCCGCAATACCTATCAGTATAAATTACACTTTTTAGTTTGGATTTTGTCGCAACGTGCTGCTGCATACTGTATAATGGTTAATGAAGGATTGAAAGTTGCCAGTCAGTAAGTTGTTCACAAATCGAAACGTCACGAACGCAGTCTTCTTTGTAATGTAATGATTTGATTTTAACCAACATAAAAAATACTCCAATGCCACAACAACTGCTAAAAACACACGTCTCATTGGCTTTACGGTAAAATGTTTTTCCCAAATACGTCATACAAAGTGGTGATAAAATATAAAGTAGAGGTCGGTTCTCGTGAAACAGCAGCATAAAGGATCTTTATACACGCATCATTAATCTCCGCGAAAGGGAGTAAACAAATAGAGAAGGCAAAAATAACCGACGGACCGACCGACCAACAGAGGGCTCATTCAACAAAAATAAGGTCACAAACAAAGGCTTGCTAAACCACATAGATAAACATATACTTAATATTCATAAACTAATACTAAATATTAATATTAACAAGGCTGACTGAAGCTAAGTTTTTACATTGTTGTCACTGTGTTATTTTTGTACATCATATAAGACAAAATATTTTTGCAAAATATTTTCACGCATTAGTAAAACTATACCTACTTCTACAATGGTAGTCTACATTCCTGAATAAGTAATTATATGTACGTTGTTTTTAATTACTATTTATTTAAAGCCTTAAGGACTCGAGCGGTCACAAATCTCATTTTGCGCACGCAAAGGGCGTGTCATCTAATGTGCTGCAATTAGGCTGATTAAATTACGTAAGTGACAAACGTAACATGAACGTATCTAGTCGCTTTGTGCGTTACATTTACGCTTTTGTGAATGCGCCGTTGTAAATTATTACAAAAAAATATCCAGCTTTAGCATTTCACTTGTACACTATGTAAATACATAAAACTTGCCAATTAAAGTTATTTCATAAATCTCAGATGAAATCGTAGTTCCTAATATAGGTAGTTTTTTTAAAACCAAATATCACACGAACTCGTGCAGCATTTTAGTAATAACGAAGATCCCTAGTTGCTTTTACACCATAAGTACCTATAAATCTAAAGTCGGTTAAACTACAAAACCGGATAATATTATGTATCTGAAACGGCGAGTTGTATTAGCAATCGCCGGAAGACATTACGTGACCGGAGACCGGTAGCTGTCTCGATGCACTCTCTGAGGATATCGCGGTATTACTTTACATGACAATAGGAGCGGCTTAGAGTTCCTCAGGGGACTCAGAGCGTGCCAAAATGAACATGCTATTTGACGACACTACACTGAAATTAGTAGCCCAGCCTTACCCTAGCCCGCTAATCTTTGTCACTTGGTTTGGCCAAAATTAAATAATATTGAAGTCAGTTCAAGTTATTAGTACCGTGATAGCTTGGCAAAGGTGTATATTATTTCTTTCCTCATGTTTTACCTCATCTGCTTAACATTATGGAATAAGTGAACTGAAATACTCAAGATCTGAAGTATTCAGAACGGTTTCTTTTTCAACCGTCAATGACGTCTACCATCCTCAATATTCGACTAATATAATGATCCTCCTCAGTTCTTTCCATGTCATTGAACTCCTATAAAGGGTGAATAGTTTATTTAAAACAGTATTATATTGAAAAAAATTAATCCGCGTACCTAGTTCAAATAAATAAATAATTTCCACAATCACACCAATTATCTAGCCCCTAACTAAACAAAGCCTGTACTATGGCGACTAGATAATGGATAAACAATCTTAAATACGTTTATGAACATCCATGACTTAGGTACAAATGCTAGTAGCTTGTCACACATTTGCCCCTTGTCTATTTTTTGGCGAATTAGGCCAGACAGTCGTCAAATCAGAATAAAAGCTAACTTAGCCGCGTTAATTATAACAATCGAAAGACAAAAAAAGATAGGTACAATAAATCCAGCCCTTAATCCATCTCTGAACAACAAACGAGACAGCTAGACATTTCCAGGGCATGGAGACGGGATTCACGTGATATTATTGTTGCGCTCGTACAGTTGCGCTCATTTATCGTAATAGACGTCGTACTTGAAATGCAGCTACATTAAATATTTATAAAGAACTTCAAGTGGAGGCTTACTAATAGAGCAGAATTATAGATTAGCTTGTCCAATCGTACTGCAATGTAAGACATGTGTCTTATCTAATTTTACAGGATTTGTTACAATACAATTAATTAAAGGGATTAAACGTAAACAGAGAAACAAATCAAGCAAAGGACTCTCGATGAGCTTCATTGTTATAAAACTTGCACAAGGGTCACAAGGTACCGTGTTGGGACTTAGTAACATATTTCTTTGAGTAATAATAAATACTAAATCACATAATCTTATTTAAGGTTTTATTCAAATTATTACTCTACATTACTTGGTTACACAATCGCAAGTGACCAAGTACCAACTGTTGGCAGTGAGTCGATTCAACGCCGTAAATTACCGTTTACACAGCCATAAAGACCAACGTCCGAAGCCACGGCGCTGCAAAAGCATGAGGCATTGTTTTGGTTCCACTTGGCTGCCCATCTGATGACGTCACGCCCCGCCACCTTCGGATGGAACAAGTGGATGGGGCTCCGCGATTACTAAGCGAAAAGAAAACCACCAAGTACCAAGCAATGTTTTGTATGCGAAGCTACGCAATATCGTATGAGGAAAATAAAGTGAAGGCTTGGATCCGGTTCTGAGGTCCATTTACATTATACTTACATGCTCAAACAAACAGAAGGCTTAAACCTTCTCCTAAAATTATAAAACAAATCCAAACCCGTTTTTTACTTAGCCATCACTGTCCCAACTCCCACAGCTGGGCATGGGCCTCACCTCGCTTATAGTTATTTCTAACTGAATGAGCCAACGTCCTCGTTTGACATTGCGTGCACAAATAAGAAGATCTATCTACAAATCTAGACTAGACTCGACCGTATGTAGTCTAAATTTATGTCTGTCTAGGACAACATCAAGGCTGATTGATGCACTTATAAGCTAGCAAACAATACTTTTCTGACTATGTATCATAAACTTCAATGTTAAATCGAATGGTTATTCATAGCTCTAACAAAAAAACCAACACCGTTAAATTTTAAACATAGCGCCTAACTCGTTTTCCAAACCTTTCTGTTTTCTGTGACTTTTCCTTTGAACCGTTAATTAGATATCCCATGAAAAAAACAAACAGAGTGTAGCTAACGTAGTTGGGTTGGGCATAGCAAATGGGCAAAGGAACGCGCGATCGATTGTAGGTCAGTAGACAAGGAACCATTTTCCAGCGTAAAGTGTAAACAGACCGCTCGTAAAACAAACGAAATTAGCCAGGCCCGCCATTACGCGCGGCCGTCTATGTTGACGCGGCTGGGAGCTAATGAGATACCATGTAGAATTTTGTAAAAAAAAAAGTATTGAAATTTCATCATAATAGCTTTGTCAAGGATATGGCAATCCTGACGAGAATTAAGAAGGTGCGGCACTTTACTCCTAAATATTAGAAGTCTTTCCTCTACTAGTGGACTTACTTATTAGCCACAATTTCTTTCGGTATTGTGTTCAAGGTCAACTTTTTCCATTACGAATCTTCTTGTGTTAAGATTTCTAGCCTCTTTTCTCTTAAAGAGGATTTCCGTTACAACCAGCCAACACTTTTCTTATATTGGTATGTAGATATGTTATGATGTATTACGTATAAGTAGCTTGTAAATAAATAAATAAAATATTAGTCTAACGAAAATTTGAAGAGTTGTAACATAGTCATATTAGAGACAACTTTGACAATGATGATAAAAAATCTTTTCAAGATGGCAAGACCAGTAACTACAGCATAATTTGTAAGCAAGTGAGCCGAGCAAAACATCCACCTGTTGTCTGCTGTGCGTGCCCCCATTGCACGCCGATCGATTATTTCGGTAACGTCAAACTAACGCATTTTATCAGGGCGATGTCTTTGAAGCTGTTTGTATTTAATTGTTATTTTCTTTAGAAAATACTGATTTCTTCTTTCTAGCGCTTTGCCTCGTTTCTTGAAGAGGAGGTATGCTTGACTAAAATCATATTTACGGCAAGTCTGAATATTACAGTTGAAGCGATTGCCATCAGAACTCCGTAACACTTAGACAGTGGAACCAGACCATTTTTGGACCATGGCTACACATCCAGTGTTTCCTCAAATAATACACGGAAATACTGTGTTATATGTCGAATCGGAACAGTAGAGTTTACAAAAGGCAAACAAAAATGAAAACCATTAAATCTAATTAAAAAAAAAACGGCTAGTAGGCCTTCTACAAGTCCCAATTACTTTTTACCATATCACTGCTTCGGGACAATACTGTACAGCGTCAGTCTACAAGAACATCGGATGAATATTACATGGACAGTCAGTTTCATTCGGAGAAATCTAGAAAGCATTATTATCAGAGTGAGCAATATGCAACCGCATGTTGCAGTCTTTACTACTATCATCTTGACATTAAGAAAATGTCATCTAACTGCATCGTTTTACTTTCATTAAGTTCTATAAATAAAGCTCTACTGAACCAACAATAGCGAAATGTCAGAGCGACTTTCTCTTTGCGTTCAACAAAACACGGGGACGAATACGAACACTTAACAAAAAATACAACAAACAAAACATTGTTGAATAGTTCCAGCTAATAATTGGCTTGTATAGTAAAGCCGTATTATCCAATCCGAGCTCGTAACATGTGAAAGTCGATACTCGTGTTAAGACAAAACAAAACCTTTCGTCTCATTAAAAGCGCAGAAAACCAACTAGGTTAAAATGTTCTACATTCTATAAAAGCAATTAGCGCGTAATAAATCAACGAGATACGAGTAATACCACAATACTGACGATCTTTGGACGGCGCATCTCCAATTGACAAGTCAGAGGATACCAGAGTAGCGCATCTTTAACAATTGTATCGTTAAGCCACCACCTCGCTACAGATTCAATGGATCAATTGATATGCGTAGCCGCTCTCCAATTAACGTTTAGAAAATATGCGTTGTTACCGGTCGTTCTTACATGCAACCCTCATGTTTAGCCGTGGTTAATGGTTTTGATTAACGGCATTTATCATACTTTTACCGAGATTCTAAACCATGATACCGATGTTATACATTATTATACAATATTTAATAATCAATGTTAATTTGTAATGTACAATGCTATATTGTAAAAGTTCTCGTAAAGGAAGTTTAATCTTTACTTTAGTTAGGGCTTTGAGACATCATTTAATATCGTTTTGTAGGGGGAATCGCAGGAGCGTCGGGCACTGTGGCGATATAATCAAATTTGCACACGCTCTCCCCTGCCTCATGTCATAAACACTGTATTCGTGTCATCTGCCAGCTATGCTATGACATTGTTAGATTAATGAAAATTATGACTTAAAATCCGTATTACGTGTCGTCGAGATATAATCGCGTAACAAATATACAAAAAAAAAAAAAAAAACAGTCGAATTGAGAACCTCCTCTTTTTTTGAAGTCGGTTGAAAATCTATTTTATTGAATTTAGTCCGAAGGTAATCTTCTTCTGAAATGATCGTTTTTGAATTGCAAATGTACCGCAGACTTCAGTAACGAGTATTCTACTTTGCAACAGCCATCAATCTTCTAAGAGTAAACGAAATCACATTCAAATGTCTCGTTGGAGTTGACGGTGACCTAAAAACGAAATGGAAAGATAATATTACTTGGATCCTATACCACAGTAGGTAAGTTTTTTAAGTTTCGTTGAAAGAAGCTACGAAGTGTTTTAAGGTTTCCTTCCAAGAATTAGACAGATTAAATGTCAGGAAAGGAAATACTGCTTTCGATACTCGCTAAGGTTCACTTGTTAGTCGTCATGGCTATCTTTTGCATATATTTCAGCGACCTGTGAAAATTTGCTTTTCTCGTATTATTTTGCAAGTTACAAAGATTCTACTTCTCCTGAGTGACTAACAGAATATATCGCCCAATCTGAACAGATCTATTGTCCACAAAGACACGCACCATTTTCTCCATTCCCAGTCATAACTCACAGACCCTTGTTTACTGGTCTGCTTCGTTTGCTATATGTATTGTATAGGGGGTTTACCACCTCTCCCTTCCCTACTTGCTGACGTCATGTTTGGTGGAGTGCCTCTTCAAGGTTACGCAGAGTTTGAATTTCTATGTTTCTATTTAATTTCTGGTTCGTAAAATCTGCAATACGCTTTTGTTTCTGAAATTACAAATGTTACAAAGCTTTTCAATGCTACTGTTTACGGAGCAACGAATACAATTCACCTGCTTTATAGTTCAATGTGTAAATAAGTAAGTAGGTAGGCTAGCAATAACGATTATGAACTTTTTCAATGGGTAAACCGCAAGGTTGGCAAGCCACGCCCCGTATACAGTACTTTACCATAACGTCACCATATCTACGGCATCGACCTTGGCCATACAGTTGAATTATGTCAATTTAATGCGCGGCATGCCCACAAAAACCTTTCCGCAATGTTCGTGCTAAACCGACTGAAAAGAGACCATAATGTTTTTCCGCTGTTTATGAAAATCGACGTTACGCAGACTCGTTGAAGCGTTTATTTTTACGCAGGATGTGTGATAAGTGACGACGATGGAACTTGTTTAGTGCACGTCTTTCGATATTATGAGACACATATCGAAAGATGTAGAAGTACTGCACTTAACAGGTTTAGACAATTGACTGCAATTTTCAGCTAACTCGATTATTATTGGAGTCCACTGTTAGGTACAATTGAGACATTAGCAAATTGAAGCCAGTTTCTCATGCCCAATTGGATAATTTCGAGATTGCAAACATCACACTTTATATCTGCCATCAGTTGCAAACGGAGGATGCTAAAATAATAGACAGGAACAGGACAAGGTCGTTTAGCAAATAAATCTGATGAATTGGGGCATACCTAGTACCCCAATTTATCAGATATGTCTGAATGTCATTTGTATTTACTGTTTATTGTTGTATTATGAGATGCTAGTGCTTCAATTAAATGTTAATAGGATAGCTGGAATAAGAAGTAGTTTGCGTGAACCTGTGCTGAGGTGCTTAGTCATTTTTAATAGTTATTATGATAATGTGAAATCAATTGGCTAAATGGCACATTCAATGCTGGCAGGAGTTATGAATGATGTCATAACTGCAACTGACTGCATGTAAACCTCTTATAAAGTTGTAGTCATGTCATGAGAATCACAACTAGGTACTTTATAATTGCCTTAAGACAGCAATTGTGCCACAAACAGGCAACATAGATAATTTATAACTTACAAAGTTTAAAGCTATAGTAACATTTCTTTTCTGCCTTCTTAAAAAAAAGAAATAGGTACTCTTTGCGCAAAGCAATATCTGTAAATAGCGAATTAAGTGTCTTTAAAACTTTAATTCATTTTTAAGATAGATATTACTCGGTACAAGAGTGTGAGACTAAGTGGTGAGTAGTGTAGGTACCATATTTAAGCTAGCATAGGCACCTCTGAACAAATTCATAAGGACAGTAAGTAGGTAGTTTAAAAGAAAATTAAATGAATAAACTCAAATGTCTTGATACATCATGGCAGTCCTCCAAGGTCATTTCTTTTGAACAACATAGGTATGACACAATAATGGGCATTAGTAAGTCAGATATCATCCAGAGTCAGCAATTAATTGGGTCACTAGACTAGGTCAATTAAAATGGCCTTATTCACACTAACTTCAGAATTATTGAGGCTTGAATGTGTTATAAATGGTTTTCTGCAATAGGTACTTCCCGAATTGTTAAGTATATTTGTGTGAATAATGATAATTATTAATTCCAGACTTAATCTCAGTTTGTTTTAGAATTGCATTTAAAACACATTGTTTCTGTAAAGAGATATCCTTCTTTATTGTTCCAAGCCTTTTTAGAACAACTAGATAGGTAGTTGGAATTACACTCAGATGATACATGATCAGATGATATTTTGTTGTGAAGATTTTAATTATAGGGAAATAATTACACACTAATATTAGGCTCTATCCTAATTCAATCCCCCTTAATCAGTTACGGCTCAATCCAAATTAAAGATAATGTCTAAGCTTGTATCAGTGGTTATCAGCAATAGTAAGTATCACTCTTGTAACTGATAAAAAATATGAGCATGTGACAAACCAAGGAATGGTGTTAAACATGCCAAAAACTGTCTTAATTACTAAACCTCTCATTTCACTTGGTTTGGGATACCTATTACTTACTGTTTCATTCAATTCGTTCTGAAAGAAAAATACGACAAAAATAATATAATAGCTTGAACAAATTAATTCGTTACCGTCTACATCCGCGATTTGTGCAAACAAACGAAATTAAAACAAAACACGCACAAAGAAAAAGTATGACATCATTTCTGAAAAAATCTGCAGTACTCTTTTGAGAGCCGCATACGCCCAAAATAGGTCATATCCCTGTTTAGATTCTACCTATCCAAGCAAAGTATCCCGGTTCCCAGATCCACACTGTACTGCGCGAATCACCTTTTCACTGCTATGCGGCATTCTGATTATAACGCTAATTTCTTCACTGAAAACCAACAAACAATAACAGAAAAAGTACCGTAAGCAACTAGCTGTTTTTCACGTCTACAAATCTAGATTTTCAGCGACTACAGCACGGAAAAATCAAAGAAAAAGACTTAAAACAAAAGCTCTATCGGTACCTGTTTACTTTTGTTGTCAATCCCGTTCGCCTTGCCGTCGGTCACATTGCCGTTGTTTTCCTCACTTTTTTCACTTTTCACACCCTCCAGCGCCATATTCAAGATATTATTTTATTCACTGTCATGCGAAATATTCAATAATTTCGCCCTTTTCACTGGACATGAAATAATGTAACACAAATTCAATACGAGCGAGCACTCCCATAGACAATCAACGAACTGTCACTACCGCGAGAAACGCAACGCTGAGGCCGACGCCTTGAGCGCGAATGAAAAGAAAAACGGAACGAGACTACCTACCAGCGGGAGAGAGTGAGCGAGCTAGCAAAAGGAACACAAAACGGGAACCATGCGCCATGCCATGATTCCCGTTGCCAATAATCCTATTCCCAGCCCAATGATGCCGTTGACACAAACACACAATAAATTAATTTGTTTTCTTTTTTTTTTACTGTCCTCTACCTGAAGATTTCTTAAAAGAGATCGCTTCTAACGATAAAACCGCCTAAATTGTACCATTCTAAATATACTGTAATTACCTACTGTTTGTTTTGTGTGGTGTGCAATAAAGAGTATCTATCTTCTATACAAAATATTTTTACAAGCTACTGAAATAAATAAATACCTACATTGTACGAATTTTGTTTAGCTTTGTATTTTAGGCTTTATTACTAACTACTTACTAAATTGTAGTAAATAATAGTAATAGTAAAGTAACATATTGTTCCTTGAAAAATGAAGACATTACTTTCATTCAATAAGGTAGGTATATAAATGTTTTTTACGAGCCTACTCAGTTTCTTTCATTTTATCTTTTTACATCGAGTCCATTATTTATTGTGTATCAAAAAAACAAATTAAAAAAAGACAATCAATAAGAACGACATTATTAACAAAGTCTACTTACCTAATTTTTTTGGACATTTAAAAATAATCAACATTTTTTTTAAGGCGAGAGATCAGATAAAAACAAGAGGTGACATTAATTTTTATTTTTTGGTTGTTTAAATTTTAGCGCCATTGCAGAGAGAGAGAATAGACAAATGTTTATGGGAAGAGAATAGAACTATATAGTACACAAATGTTTGTCGGACATCTTTAAATTAATTATAATATGTATTTAACCTAGCTAAACTATATTAAACATACATCATTTATGTCTGTCGATTTTGGATTTAACTTAGGTTGTTTGAAAATCATTTCAGAAGCATTATTGAAGACCCAAACATAAATAACTCTGTGAAAAGAAACCTCTATGGAAAAGTATTTGAAGTTATTTTAAAGAATGTAATATAGATGGCGCTACTTGATAGTTTTATATATTTGTTACAAGTATTAACAAACTTCGAGGAGAGGTATTTCCTTCCAGTCATTTGGGAGCTTTAACTACACAACTAACGTCATGAGTCCTGACATTTTAATTTTGTGATCTACTAATATAATTTTGAGATATAGACAAAACCCTTCTACGTTAATGCTGACTGACCCGATTCCGCGTCACCTTAATCGCTCACATTATATCTGTACAGTGTAAATTATGGTCATTGGCTTAAAAATACTAAAATAAACGGTCCGAGTCCACTTGCACTGTACTCGTGATAAACAGCTAGATAATATTCTTTATCAGGCAATGAGTGATACCTAGTGAGTACTTTGCCCGGTAAAACATTTTTCCCCGACAGTACTGGATTTGTACGAACATAGGTCAGTGGTACTGTCGGAGAGAAAAATACTTTCCAATTTTATTTAGATGACCTGCCTACCTACTACGCTTTTTTTTACTTTTAATAAGAAAAATTATTGCAATAAAGATTGATACTGTCTCAACGCAATTTAGATCATAATATCAATTATTTTTTCTCAATAGTTGGCGAGATTAACTTGCAATAAATATAACTTGAAAACTCTATAAAAAGAGATTGTCAAAAGACCAGTGTTTTCAACTAACAACAATGGTGACCCAAGGGCTGGCAGCTACCTCGCACAGCGACTAAGCATCGCAATCCAGCGAGGTTCCGCTGCCAGTATCTTAGATACCCTACCACGAGGACTATTTTTATAAATTAATATTTTCGTAGCTCTTATTTGTATATAGTATTTCATGGATGTATATTGTATAATTTTATTGTATTGCCAATTTGACTTACCTGTACATATGTACATAAATAGTTACTTGAAATTAGCAAAACTTTTCGAATTTAACAATGATCTTTTGTAACATTTTAATTATACTGTAAATACTTACTCTAACTTACATAGTAAGTACTTAAATGATTTTCGTTTTGCTAATTTAATGACTTCAAACTACCTAATTGAATATGTGTCATTTGGTTAATAAACAATTATGCACCAAACTGTTTATTAAAGTTATTCTTTATCGCTACTAAATTACTAATGGACCTTTTTCCCTATCAGTACCCAGTTTAGGTGCGTAGGATAGGACAGCTCGCAGTGCGCTCAGTGTAATGCATTGAAACCGTTTGATAAACACGTTCGTTTATATTGTTATTATTTCAATATAAAATGTTTTATTCGTTACTAGTGACTATTGGTGATAGATGCATATTTAACTAGAAACAGTTGTTATTGAAATATTGGTAACCTTAGACGGGTGTTAACGAGTTAATATAAGTGAATTAAATTAAATTAAGTGATATTTCATCATAAATTAGTTATATATAAGTAAACGTAAAACATGCTTAAATGTAAGTATATATTTTTTATTATAAAGAAACTAACACGAACAACATAGGTAATAATATCAGCCAAAAGTGGGTCTAACTATATAAAGATTGAGAAGCAGTTACCAAAATATTTGTTTGTTTAACATAGTTTTCCAAAAAAGTGTTTTCATTGATTGAATTCGGGAAACGTAGCGCAAGTTTTGATTTACTTTTGAGTTAGCATTTGACGATTTGTAACCAAGTTTGACGCTTGTTGCACTTTTTACGATACAGAATAAATAAACAAAAACGATCAAATAAAGTACAATTGTAATGGGTAAGGCTAGGATAAAATATGTATCCTATAACAAGATCATTACAATCAGCTACCTACTACGGTTCAGATGGACGGACGGACAGTAAACTTAGTAATTAATAGGATCTCGTAAAATCATTAAAACACCAATTATCTTATTTAAAAGTGCTAAATTTATGTACTCTGTTCTTATTGAAGACATATTTATTGTAAAAATAAAAGGTGAATATTTTCGTATTCATTGGTTCCTATTAGTTCTTCTTAATTTGAATGTAAGATACTTAGCATTTCAACGTTATATTATTTTATCAAATACTGTAATTGTTATAAAATATTATCAGTAAAAATAAATATTATCAGAAAGTATTTTTTATCAAAAAACCAAGATACAAGTAACTATGATAGATAACATACAACAACATGAAAGGTAAATAGTCAAAATATGAGTTGAGTGGAGAGATTACAAATTAGAGCTCTAAGCAAACTGCCACCTATAATTTTATGTTCAGATAGAAGCACTTAAAATTAACATTTTAACATCAAGAAATACCAAATGCCCTAACTATTTAAGTAGGTACTTCATTTTTGTTAGTTACAAGTAATAATAAGTAAATTTTATTAAAAAAAATAAAACCGACTTCAAAACACTAAAATGCTAAAAATAATCATAACACTTAAGTACCTAATCAGTTACTTTTGGAGTCGGTGCCAGCCGATGAGAGATTCAATGTTTTTGTTTGCACCGACTCCAAAAGTAACTGATTAGGTACTTAAGTATTAGGATTATTTTTAGCATTTTAGTGTTTTGAAGTCGGTTTTATTTTTTTTTAATAAAATTTACTTATTTCATTTATTTTTAGTGATAAATCCTAATCTAACTGCTGAACACCGATTTCATCCCCTATTTTCCTACCCTTAGGGGTGATTTTTATTTTTCAAACTTTTATCTTTGAAGTATAAGCTATTCAATAAAACAAAAATCACCAAAATCAGCTCACATTTGTCGAAGATAGGTGACAAGAACCACAACCAAAATATTATCTGGGTATATATTTGTTGATTTTCTCAAAAAGTTCTAAATCAATTTCGATAAAAAATTTATGGGACTACCTCTGAAGTATGATCTACCAAACAAAAAAAGAATAATTAAAATCGATTCATAATTGGCGGAGTAATCGCGTAACATACATACAAAAAAAAAAACATACAGTCGAATTGAGAACCTCCTCCTTTTTTGAAGTCGGTTGAAAATAAGCACCAGCCAACACATCAATTAAGCTGGATTTTCACTATGGGATATAATTATTATAATTATTATACAGTTGGGTTTTCTTTATGAAATATATTGCATCTTGATAAATATTTTTTTAATTTAGTAGTTTTAAATGGAAGTGTTTACACTGAGATAAAATATTATTATACATCATAAAACTCTCGGATTTTAATATTATCTTACTAAAATAATATATCCCATAGTAAAAAAAAACAGCATTATTACTGTCATAGTCCCATTCGAAGAAAGGAATTAACATCGGTAATACAAGTACCAGTTAATGAATTTTGCCTCGGGAAGGGGCGGGGTCGACTTTTCCATTACCTAGATACGAGATATTTTTAGAAAAATTGTCACTTGCATTGACCCGATATGGGAATCAAACCCAGGGCCCGTCGTATTAAAGGCGAATCACAGCGCCAGTAATAATTACGAGTAATAATTAAGATTTAGATGACATAGTGCCCTCTCCCGCTAAGTCCAATATTTTGTATTTAGCTGTAAGAATAAGTACATGTCAATCAATAAAATTATTATCATTGTGAAGAAGGCTTCTAAAATTTTGTTTATTTTTCTGTGTACTTTGTGGACCTTAACCTAAGTCGGATGTTAGAGTTTATTTTGTTGTTGTATAATTGGGTTTTTTATGAGACTAAATGCAGTTATGCGATGTCCTATACCTAGCTACGTTAGCTATGTTACATAGACATCTCTACATATAAAATGGATATACCAAGCGAGATCAGGGTCCACCAGTTGCGGTCATGAATATCTATTGCTTACCACTTAACATGCATGTAAATAGGTATATACTGTAGACATAATTATATTGCATCAAAGCTATACGAACATTGTCAATAACAATAACGATTACCGAGTTAAAAAATACTTGGTGATTACTGAAAGAAATATTTAAAATAGGAATGAATTCTACTAAATTATCCACAACATCAACGACGGGATAAGGTCTTCGATTCAATAACTAATTTAAGCCAAATTGAGGAACGAACTTTCCTAATTTTGCTGATTTCGGGGCTTGTTTACGCCTCCAGTAAACAAAATTGCAGTATTATCTACCAACTCCTAATCGGAAAGGAGTTCTGTGGTTTTTATCATTTGCTCAGGAGAATATAATTATGATGGCTCGCAGACTCAAATACCTTAATAAGTTCATTAAAGTTAACAAACGCACTCTACGTGCCTATAAGTATTATAAATAAAAAAAGTGATTTTTCCTGGGAAAACCCGAAAAAAATTTATATTATAAATAAAAAAAGTGATTTTTCCTGGGAAAACCCGAAAAAAAATTGTAGGCATATAGGAAAATCAATATTTTCCTGAGATTCCATCATTCGATTCCAACTTGGTGAAAAGGGAATCACCTCAAGAGAATTATCTTTCAAACAAAAATATATTTTTTTTAAATTGGTTCATAATTGAAGAAAATATCGGTTTACAAACTTAAAATTAAAAAATACATACAGCCGAACATAGAACCTAGACTGCTCCATTTTTGAAGTAGGGTAAAAAATAAGCTTACTGAGACCACTGATTTGGTATTATACTTAATGAACGATCCATTAGTGAAGTGCAATGTGCAAATATTTTACTGTTCTATTAGCATTTATTGCTTGCATTGCCCACAAGGTTATATTACTTGTGTTGTGATGTTTGTAGACGTATATCTATGTTGTAACATTTTAACATAATACTTTAATACATTTATCATCTCTACTCATCATGAGTGACAATAATAGCCGTAACTAAAATAAAACTTGTTGAAAATATATGTTGTAGGTAGAATGTATTAATATAAATTATTTATTTATTAGTTTATATTCAGACCACTTCATATCAATCGCATAATGTTATAATTTTTAGTCCTCTCTTCATTCATTCCGAAACTACTGAAGGGATTTAATTATAAATGAAAACTTTCACTGATAGGTTCATGCAAAAGGTTTCTACCTGTATAACTTTTAGCTACCTTTGCGAAGCTGTGGTTCGTTTTGTGGCTATCATTAATAAAAGTATAAACTAATACTAAAGCTGACCTAGTTCAAAAATCATAAAGTTCATAAAGAAAGAAGTAACTTTGATTAATACAGTATAATTGAATTAATTGCCTATGACAATAAAAAAGACAATCGTCCAAGCATCATTGTCCAACCCCATCCACAATTCCAATCACTAGTACTTATCTAGATGCCTAATACTTAATTGCTTATCGATTGCAATCAAGACCTTTATGCACTTTACAATCTAATAGTGGAATATTTCACCCATCGATCCCTCAAGATCTAATGCACATTGTTATGTTGCGTAATACAAACAAAAAACTGATAATAATGATAACATATCACGTAACCTCTGTATTTTTCTTAGTCGCAAACTGGTCTTGGCTCAGACCACACGCTAGATTCATTCACCAAACTTCGTGAGTTTCATAATGATACTATTTTTAGCTAAGTAGTTCCGTTTTATCGTAAATTTCAGACGACATTGTTTATATGTAACAAATACTGTCTGCTGCTCTTCTCACTCACTAGAAAAATCAATACGAACGATTAGCTTTAGCTTTCTGAGGATTCTTCTGTCATTTTTGAGTATTTCTCTGTTAACAACCGAAAATTATACCCAACATAATTCAACTAAATGATTTTTTACCGCCTTAACATTTATGGACATTCATTGAAAGCTATCACGTAAAATTACGAACTAGTTACTTTTATTTCATCAGTTTATACATTTGTTACATGTCAACAGTCAGTCGGTCCTGTAAAGATTTCAATCATTCTTTGTTTTGTTTTCAGTATCCATTCAAGAAGCAATGAAGATCGGGTTCATTGGAGGTGGAAGGCTAGCTTTTGCTTTAGCAAATGGATTTATATCTGCTGGTAATTCAGAAGTCGTTTTATTAAAAACCTTTTCATAAATAGAATTTATCATGCATATAATTTATAATTCATTATTTGACCTATTTTAATAATTACAAACAATCTTACTGCGACGAAATGATGATGATAACACCCTGTTTAGTAACATGTTTACACTTTGTGCAAGTGACACAATCATTAAAATGAGGTACTTACTTACATTCAACTTTTTCTTGTTATAATAGGTTTAGCCAAGCCCGATGAAATCACCGCTAGCGTCCATCCTGCTGATGTGGTCAGTGCTGAGGCATTCAAGGTAAATTTTAGCAGAATTGAATTATTTATAAGTAATTATTAAATGCAGTACCTACGTAGTTCCTTGATAATTAAAAGAAAATACGATGCTTTCCTTTCTCAATAAAATGCAATAATGATTGTTACTTGCGATTTCTTTACTAATTTGCATAAGTTATAAATAAAGATGGTTACCAATGCATTTAAAGCATATAGTCAATCATCATCTATAACTATAACAAACTAATGACTGTGTTCATGCGTCATTTAGCCTTGACTTTGTCCCTCCTATAATAAAGATAATATATAAGATACTGTGACAGTATTGAGAGCAAATTACGTTTTAAACTGTTATCTTAAGTATGACCATTCATTAACTCTGTTTAACTAAAAAAATACATGGTACATAAGTACATTTACCAATACTGAAATACGAATATGAAAAACAAAAACCATAAGATATTGTGGTGATCAACGTTAAAAGTATTTTTCTTAATTTCATCTTATTTCTTCTAGAAGATCTATTATTATTAAATATGTTTTAATGCACACCAGCATCGCTATTTTATCTCTAATAAAAAACCATCCACTTATTGTAGAATAGTTACGTGGAAACGAAATTTACAATGCCTTTAACAAGAGAAATATTTAATTTTAGAAATTGATGATATTTTCAGGGTCTTGGAGCAACTGCCCTGTTTGATAATAAACCAGTAGTGGAGCGATCTGATGTGGTGATAGTCTCTGTAAAGCCAGATGTGGTGGGCAAGGCCCTCAAGGAAGTCAAGGACCTGCAGGCCTCAAACAACAAGCTGTTCATCTCCGTTGCTATGGGGGTCTCTACTGCTAGTATAGAAAAGGTAAAATATCTAGGTGTCTGGAAATAGAGCTTGAACTTCTTAGAAAATAGGAACTACTTAAGTAGGTACTGACGCAGTGATTAAAGGAACCTACGAGAGAGCTAGCTAGCACAGGTATATTTTTTGCTTAAAAGGGGATTCCAACAACTGTTTCAAAATGTAACCTATTTATATGGAAATTTAAACAAAAGCTAACAAAACTACAAACATCTATTAATTAACCTAAAACTCATCTATTTAATGTTATGTTCTTAATAAATTAGGTCTTGTGCGTAACACGAGTAGTTATTGATTTTAATATAATAGATTAATTAAGTCTAATTCAATATTGTATGATAATGACCTTTAACACAGGTTATTATTAAATTACCTAGCTCAGGCGTCAGTTTATCATAGACTTTTTCTGTGCGTGTTTATATTTCTGAAGTAAATTAATATTTTCCTGCTTCCAGGTTCTGCCACCTACAGCACGAGTGATTCGCGTTATGCCAAACACTCCAGCATTAGTTAAAGAAGGTGCTGCAGCTCTATGCCGGGGCACAATCACCACCGATGACGACGTTAAGCTGGCCACGCAGCTGTTTCGTGCGGTGGGCACCTGTGATGAGGTCCCGGAGTACCAGATGGACGCTGTGACAGCGCTTAGTGGGAGCGGACCAGCTTATGTGAGCATAAATCTACTTACTCCCTGATTGAATTCAAAATTTGCACCCGCTTTACCTCACGCGCGTTCTCATTGTAAGGCACTCGTAGTGCTCGTAGGTTAGTGGCAGGGGTCATGCAAGGACAAAACAAATAAATAAAAATAAATAAATAATTGACATGCGCAAGAGCGTACCCAGCTTGTGGGGCAATGTATTTTTTATAGGTCGGATATGCCACGCTTATTGTGTCATAGACTTTACACAAAGACATCTACCCGAAACATACAACAAACAAAATGACATTGTACGGGTCCAGTCAGGAGAGACTCCCATTCAATTACATTAATTATTGTAAACTTAAACTTGAAAAATCTTGTAGTAGAATATTAATTTAAATAAAATCAATTACTTGACTAACAGGACGTCTGTGAATTAAAGGGAATCCGTCCGGGGGCTGCCATTCTCTGCCCACTGAATTGAGAACAGATGAATATCAATGAAAGACTACCTACTTAACCCACCGTACCTAATTCGATTCAGTCTGTAAATTGCAACTAGTGCGAGCGTAGCGAGCCCGAAATTTTTTCAACATATTAGGCATTTTTACACTAGAGGCCAACGACGTGGCAACTGCTTTGGTGACTGCGACATCAGCAGCTATGCAGTATAATTTTATTTTCATACATTTATGCCTCAAGAAGATATTGCGTTCGAAACGATTACGACCACAATATTTTTAGCAGCTACTCGCGGCGGCGGACTAAATCGTATGTAATAAATAAATAATCCGCAAGCAAAGCGAGTGCGAAAAATTTGTAAATGCTACATACTTTTTTGTCCTTAAACTGTAAACTTAATTAACCATAAGATAAGATAGATAAGATATAGATAAGTGACTCTTAGTAATAACAGACCCGAACCAGTTTACAAAAGTTCATTTTCTGAATTGTCTCAAACTGGGAATTATTTATCCTTGTGTTCTTTGTTTGCGAATCACTGCGTCATTACACCAATAGGATCGTCAATGTTTGCTCCAACGAAATAAAACTTGTTTCAAACAAACGGTGATCCTTCAACACTTTTGATATTGTGAATTTGTGACCAAATATCAATAAATATAAATATTATGTATCTGAAAAAAAAAAAACTTTTATTTGGCGCCTATTTGTGCGCTGTCGTATTTGGAGATACTTAAAAATTCACAAAAATAATGTAGATAATATGAATCGTTGCCTTTGAGCACGTAACAGCACCTAACCAGTCTATACCGTCTAAACGATTTATTAAATACTTTATGTATGATATATCACCCAAACGGCCAATCTGGAAGTTACTGGGGCCGGGAGGCCTATTCTCAGCAGTAAACGTCCTATGGGTGAAATGATGATGATGGTGATGAAACTGTTTATGTAGATACTTGACATCTATCAAACTACTTTACAGGTATACATGTTAATAGAATCTCTAGCTGACGGTGGAGTCAGATGCGGTTTACCACGCGACCTGGCTTTGCGATTGGCCACTCAGACCACTTTGGGTTCAGCAGCCATGCTTAAGAACGGGGGGCACCCTGCTGTCAATAAAGACAACGTGACAAGTCCAGCTGGGTCTACAGCAGAAGGCACATATCATTTGGAAAAGAACGGTATGTGCAATCATGAATAATCGTTTTAAACGTTATATTTATTTCTATGCTGCTAAGAATCTACGTGAGTAGATTAGTTATAATTATACACACTTAGGTACGTCAAAAAAAATATAACGTTGTAAGGATACAGTTGGTAATTTTATTTTTTTATTGTTATTTCAAATACACTATAAGAAAATAATGAAAAGTAAGTAATTATAAAAAACACAACGTTTTCTAACGGACCCTGATTCATAGGAATAATTAAAGCTAAGTGGTTTTTAACTTTTAAGTTTATAATTTTTTTCTGTTTCAGGTTTTCGAGCTGCTGTAATAGGTGCTGTAAAAGCAGCTGAAGATAGATGTAAAGTAGTAAACAAAGAACTGTCCTTGTCTATTAATTAAAAGCTTTCTAAATGTATATTCCTACTCATAAATAATTAAAATCGTGTTACAAAGCGGTTTTCATTTCAACAAATCAACCAATGTGCATTAGGCTTAGTTTCAATATTTCTAAAGGTAGGTTTTTAGAGCAACCCTGCCAGAATCGTAATAGTAATAAATATCAACTTTACTTATAAAGTTAATATTTTTATTGCAGGTACATTACAATTTTTGATTTAAAATTATAAAACTTATTCATATTTTAATTTTTGCCATCTATATATTATTTTGCGAACTACTTTAATAGTGCCATCTAGTTTCGGTTATTCGTGTTGACCAACTGGTATGACCATAGACTAGACAGAGCGTGACCATTGTTTATGTAGGCAGAAATGGAAACTAACTAATGGTTTATTTCTTGTAGTAAGAATTGTTAAAATTCTGACAAACTTAACTGATACCTTAACTCACAGTGCTGTTAGAGCACAGCGCAAATAAGTTGTTGGGCTTGCATTATTTAGGTCTTCAATCATGCACCTGAAAACCGACAGCTATTTTTACTCTGTGTAGCGCTGAAAGACGTAAATTTGACAACTTGACATAACAGTAGGTTGACAGAGAAAAAAGCGCGGGAACCTTTGATCACGAAAGGCGCCTAAATTTTATTTAATTTCTAATTGTTATAAAAAATTGCATATTTCTTTGTAAATATAGTTGAAGTTGTAAATATAGTTGCTAGTGAAACGAACTAATAGAGTGAACGAAAATGGGGGGTCGAAAACGGAAAAAAAACGATCCGCCCGATAATCAAGCACCACTGATGGAGACATCCTCAGACTCTGATGAAGACAGCGTTAAAAAATATCAGGTGTTTAAGGTCCCAGGATACACACGAAAGTACCCAGAAAATAGTGCAAAGACTGAATATATAGTGTTCCTGTCCCACCAAGATGAAAAAATGTTTAATGATAAAGACCGATTGGCCATTTCACACGCCATACGCAAATATTGCGTCACTGGCATACTGCATTTAAAATCCATTAACAAACATAAAATTGGAATCACATTCGACTTATCCAATAACGCAAATGTTTTTCTTCAAAATAAAAAACTACTGGATGAACTGGGTTTAAAAGCCACAATACCGGCAATCGACACTGAGGTGACTGGGGTCCTTACCGCAGTCCCTACAGATCTATCAAATAAAATGATTTCGACATTAATAGGAAGCTCACGAAATATTATTCAAGTGTAGTTCTGTGGTTTTTATCATTTGCTCAGGAGAATATAATTATGATGGCTCGCAGACTCAAATACCTTAATAAGTTCATTAAAGTTAACAAACGCACTCTACGTGCCTATAAGTATTATAAATAAAAAAAGTGATTTTTCCTGGGAAAACCCGAAAAAAATTTATATTATAAATAAAAAAAGTGATTTTTCCTGGGAAAACCCGAAAAAAAATTGTAGGCATATAGGAAAATCAATATTTTCCTGAGATTCCATCATTCGATTCCAACTTGGTGAAAAGGGAATCACCTCAAGAGAATTATCTTTCAAACAAAAATATATTTTTTTTAAATTGGTTCATAATTGAAGAAAATATCGGTTTACAAACTTAAAATTAAAAAATACATACAGCCGAACATAGAACCTAGACTGCTCCATTTTTGAAGTAGGGTAAAAAATAAGCTTACTGAGACCACTGATTTGGTATTATACTTAATGAACGATCCATTAGTGAAGTGCAATGTGCAAATATTTTACTGTTCTATTAGCATTTATTGCTTGCATTGCCCACAAGGTTATATTACTTGTGTTGTGATGTTTGTAGACGTATATCTATGTTGTAACATTTTAACATAATACTTTAATACATTTATCATCTCTACTCATCATGAGTGACAATAATAGCCGTAACTAAAATAAAACTTGTTGAAAATATATGTTGTAGGTAGAATGTATTAATATAAATTATTTATTTATTAGTTTATATTCAGACCACTTCATATCAATCGCATAATGTTATAATTTTTAGTCCTCTCTTCATTCATTCCGAAACTACTGAAGGGATTTAATTATAAATGAAAACTTTCACTGATAGGTTCATGCAAAAGGTTTCTACCTGTATAACTTTTAGCTACCTTTGCGAAGCTGTGGTTCGTTTTGTGGCTATCATTAATAAAAGTATAAACTAATACTAAAGCTGACCTAGTTCAAAAATCATAAAGTTCATAAAGAAAGAAGTAACTTTGATTAATACAGTATAATTGAATTAATTGCCTATGACAATAAAAAAGACAATCGTCCAAGCATCATTGTCCAACCCCATCCACAATTCCAATCACTAGTACTTATCTAGATGCCTAATACTTAATTGCTTATCGATTGCAATCAAGACCTTTATGCACTTTACAATCTAATAGTGGAATATTTCACCCATCGATCCCTCAAGATCTAATGCACATTGTTATGTTGCGTAATACAAACAAAAAACTGATAATAATGATAACATATCACGTAACCTCTGTATTTTTCTTAGTCGCAAACTGGTCTTGGCTCAGACCACACGCTAGATTCATTCACCAAACTTCGTGAGTTTCATAATGATACTATTTTTAGCTAAGTAGTTCCGTTTTATCGTAAATTTCAGACGACATTGTTTATATGTAACAAATACTGTCTGCTGCTCTTCTCACTCACTAGAAAAATCAATACGAACGATTAGCTTTAGCTTTCTGAGGATTCTTCTGTCATTTTTGAGTATTTCTCTGTTAACAACCGAAAATTATACCCAACATAATTCAACTAAATGATTTTTTACCGCCTTAACATTTATGGACATTCATTGAAAGCTATCACGTAAAATTACGAACTAGTTACTTTTATTTCATCAGTTTATACATTTGTTACATGTCAACAGTCAGTCGGTCCTGTAAAGATTTCAATCATTCTTTGTTTTGTTTTCAGTATCCATTCAAGAAGCAATGAAGATCGGGTTCATTGGAGGTGGAAGGCTAGCTTTTGCTTTAGCAAATGGATTTATATCTGCTGGTAATTCAGAAGTCGTTTTATTAAAAACCTTTTCATAAATAGAATTTATCATGCATATAATTTATAATTCATTATTTGACCTATTTTAATAATTACAAACAATCTTACTGCGACGAAATGATGATGATAACACCCTGTTTAGTAACATGTTTACACTTTGTGCAAGTGACACAATCATTAAAATGAGGTACTTACTTACATTCAACTTTTTCTTGTTATAATAGGTTTAGCCAAGCCCGATGAAATCACCGCTAGCGTCCATCCTGCTGATGTGGTCAGTGCTGAGGCATTCAAGGTAAATTTTAGCAGAATTGAATTATTTATAAGTAATTATTAAATGCAGTACCTACGTAGTTCCTTGATAATTAAAAGAAAATACGATGCTTTCCTTTCTCAATAAAATGCAATAATGATTGTTACTTGCGATTTCTTTACTAATTTGCATAAGTTATAAATAAAGATGGTTACCAATGCATTTAAAGCATATAGTCAATCATCATCTATAACTATAACAAACTAATGACTGTGTTCATGCGTCATTTAGCCTTGACTTTGTCCCTCCTATAATAAAGATAATATATAAGATACTGTGACAGTATTGAGAGCAAATTACGTTTTAAACTGTTATCTTAAGTATGACCATTCATTAACTCTGTTTAACTAAAAAAATACATGGTACATAAGTACATTTACCAATACTGAAATACGAATATGAAAAACAAAAACCATAAGATATTGTGGTGATCAACGTTAAAAGTATTTTTCTTAATTTCATCTTATTTCTTCTAGAAGATCTATTATTATTAAATATGTTTTAATGCACACCAGCATCGCTATTTTATCTCTAATAAAAAACCATCCACTTATTGTAGAATAGTTACGTGGAAACGAAATTTACAATGCCTTTAACAAGAGAAATATTTAATTTTAGAAATTGATGATATTTTCAGGGTCTTGGAGCAACTGCCCTGTTTGATAATAAACCAGTAGTGGAGCGATCTGATGTGGTGATAGTCTCTGTAAAGCCAGATGTGGTGGGCAAGGCCCTCAAGGAAGTCAAGGACCTGCAGGCCTCAAACAACAAGCTGTTCATCTCCGTTGCTATGGGGGTCTCTACTGCTAGTATAGAAAAGGTAAAATATCTAGGTGTCTGGAAATAGAGCTTGAACTTCTTAGAAAATAGGAACTACTTAAGTAGGTACTGACGCAGTGATTAAAGGAACCTACGAGAGAGCTAGCTAGCACAGGTATATTTTTTGCTTAAAAGGGGATTCCAACAACTGTTTCAAAATGTAACCTATTTATATGGAAATTTAAACAAAAGCTAACAAAACTACAAACATCTATTAATTAACCTAAAACTCATCTATTTAATGTTATGTTCTTAATAAATTAGGTCTTGTGCGTAACACGAGTAGTTATTGATTTTAATATAATAGATTAATTAAGTCTAATTCAATATTGTATGATAATGACCTTTAACACAGGTTATTATTAAATTACCTAGCTCAGGCGTCAGTTTATCATAGACTTTTTCTGTGCGTGTTTATATTTCTGAAGTAAATTAATATTTTCCTGCTTCCAGGTTCTGCCACCTACAGCACGAGTGATTCGCGTTATGCCAAACACTCCAGCATTAGTTAAAGAAGGTGCTGCAGCTCTATGCCGGGGCACAATCACCACCGATGACGACGTTAAGCTGGCCACGCAGCTGTTTCGTGCGGTGGGCACCTGTGATGAGGTCCCGGAGTACCAGATGGACGCTGTGACAGCGCTTAGTGGGAGCGGACCAGCTTATGTGAGCATAAATCTACTTACTCCCTGATTGAATTCAAAATTTGCACCCGCTTTACCTCACGCGCGTTCTCATTGTAAGGCACTCGTAGTGCTCGTAGGTTAGTGGCAGGGGTCATGCAAGGACAAAACAAATAAATAAAAATAAATAAATAATTGACATGCGCAAGAGCGTACCCAGCTTGTGGGGCAATGTATTTTTTATAGGTCGGATATGCCACGCTTATTGTGTCATAGACTTTACACAAAGACATCTACCCGAAACATACAACAAACAAAATGACATTGTACGGGTCCAGTCAGGAGAGACTCCCATTCAATTACATTAATTATTGTAAACTTAAACTTGAAAAATCTTGTAGTAGAATATTAATTTAAATAAAATCAATTACTTGACTAACAGGACGTCTGTGAATTAAAGGGAATCCGTCCGGGGGCTGCCATTCTCTGCCCACTGAATTGAGAACAGATGAATATCAATGAAAGACTACCTACTTAACCCACCGTACCTAATTCGATTCAGTCTGTAAATTGCAACTAGTGCGAGCGTAGCGAGCCCGAAATTTTTTCAACATATTAGGCATTTTTACACTAGAGGCCAACGACGTGGCAACTGCTTTGGTGACTGCGACATCAGCAGCTATGCAGTATAATTTTATTTTCATACATTTATGCCTCAAGAAGATATTGCGTTCGAAACGATTACGACCACAATATTTTTAGCAGCTACTCGCGGCGGCGGACTAAATCGTATGTAATAAATAAATAATCCGCAAGCAAAGCGAGTGCGAAAAATTTGTAAATGCTACATACTTTTTTGTCCTTAAACTGTAAACTTAATTAACCATAAGATAAGATAGATAAGATATAGATAAGTGACTCTTAGTAATAACAGACCCGAACCAGTTTACAAAAGTTCATTTTCTGAATTGTCTCAAACTGGGAATTATTTATCCTTGTGTTCTTTGTTTGCGAATCACTGCGTCATTACACCAATAGGATCGTCAATGTTTGCTCCAACGAAATAAAACTTGTTTCAAACAAACGGTGATCCTTCAACACTTTTGATATTGTGAATTTGTGACCAAATATCAATAAATATAAATATTATGTATCTGAAAAAAAAAAAACTTTTATTTGGCGCCTATTTGTGCGCTGTCGTATTTGGAGATACTTAAAAATTCACAAAAATAATGTAGATAATATGAATCGTTGCCTTTGAGCACGTAACAGCACCTAACCAGTCTATACCGTCTAAACGATTTATTAAATACTTTATGTATGATATATCACCCAAACGGCCAATCTGGAAGTTACTGGGGCCGGGAGGCCTATTCTCAGCAGTAAACGTCCTATGGGTGAAATGATGATGATGGTGATGAAACTGTTTATGTAGATACTTGACATCTATCAAACTACTTTACAGGTATACATGTTAATAGAATCTCTAGCTGACGGTGGAGTCAGATGCGGTTTACCACGCGACCTGGCTTTGCGATTGGCCACTCAGACCACTTTGGGTTCAGCAGCCATGCTTAAGAACGGGGGGCACCCTGCTGTCAATAAAGACAACGTGACAAGTCCAGCTGGGTCTACAGCAGAAGGCACATATCATTTGGAAAAGAACGGTATGTGCAATCATGAATAATCGTTTTAAACGTTATATTTATTTCTATGCTGCTAAGAATCTACGTGAGTAGATTAGTTATAATTATACACACTTAGGTACGTCAAAAAAAATATAACGTTGTAAGGATACAGTTGGTAATTTTATTTTTTTATTGTTATTTCAAATACACTATAAGAAAATAATGAAAAGTAAGTAATTATAAAAAACACAACGTTTTCTAACGGACCCTGATTCATAGGAATAATTAAAGCTAAGTGGTTTTTAACTTTTAAGTTTATAATTTTTTTCTGTTTCAGGTTTTCGAGCTGCTGTAATAGGTGCTGTAAAAGCAGCTGAAGATAGATGTAAAGTAGTAAACAAAGAACTGTCCTTGTCTATTAATTAAAAGCTTTCTAAATGTATATTCCTACTCATAAATAATTAAAATCGTGTTACAAAGCGGTTTTCATTTCAACAAATCAACCAATGTGCATTAGGCTTAGTTTCAATATTTCTAAAGGTAGGTTTTTAGAGCAACCCTGCCAGAATCGTAATAGTAATAAATATCAACTTTACTTATAAAGTTAATATTTTTATTGCAGGTACATTACAATTTTTGATTTAAAATTATAAAACTTATTCATATTTTAATTTTTGCCATCTATATATTATTTTGCGAACTACTTTAATAGTGCCATCTAGTTTCGGTTATTCGTGTTGACCAACTGGTATGACCATAGACTAGACAGAGCGTGACCATTGTTTATGTAGGCAGAAATGGAAACTAACTAATGGTTTATTTCTTGTAGTAAGAATTGTTAAAATTCTGACAAACTTAACTGATACCTTAACTCACAGTGCTGTTAGAGCACAGCGCAAATAAGTTGTTGGGCTTGCATTATTTAGGTCTTCAATCATGCACCTGAAAACCGACAGCTATTTTTACTCTGTGTAGCGCTGAAAGACGTAAATTTGACAACTTGACATAACAGTAGGTTGACAGAGAAAAAAGCGCGGGAACCTTTGATCACGAAAGGCGCCTAAATTTTATTTAATTTCTAATTGTTATAAAAAATTGCATATTTCTTTGTAAATATAGTTGAAGTTGTAAATATAGTTGCTAGTGAAACGAACTAATAGAGTGAACGAAAATGGGGGGTCGAAAACGGAAAAAAAACGATCCGCCCGATAATCAAGCACCACTGATGGAGACATCCTCAGACTCTGATGAAGACAGCGTTAAAAAATATCAGGTGTTTAAGGTCCCAGGATACACACGAAAGTACCCAGAAAATAGTGCAAAGACTGAATATATAGTGTTCCTGTCCCACCAAGATGAAAAAATGTTTAATGATAAAGACCGATTGGCCATTTCACACGCCATACGCAAATATTGCGTCACTGGCATACTGCATTTAAAATCCATTAACAAACATAAAATTGGAATCACATTCGACTTATCCAATAACGCAAATGTTTTTCTTCAAAATAAAAAACTACTGGATGAACTGGGTTTAAAAGCCACAATACCGGCAATCGACACTGAGGTGACTGGGGTCCTTACCGCAGTCCCTACAGATCTATCAAATAAAATGATTTCGACATTAATAGGAAGCTCACGAAATATTATTCAAGTGAGGCGCTTCATGCGTCGTGTGCGGAGTGATTGTGGTGCTGTCTCGTACCAGCCCACTCAAACAGTCGCCGTGACCTTCGCCTCCACTGAGTTACCGCAGTACGTATACCTCGACTCCTGGAGGCACGAGGTAAGCGTATACGTTCCCCCCGTTAAACAGTGTCTACACTGTCTGAAGTTTGGGCATATAGCAAAATACTGTAGAAATGCCGAGGTATGCTCGATATGCTCACTGGATCACAACTACAAAACATGTAAGCAAGACCCTAAAGACGCAAAATGCTCCAATTGTGGTGGTAATCATGTAGCCATTTCAAACACTTGTCCCCAAAAGAAACTAAAAATTGAAGAAAATAAAGTTAAGTCCAGAGCTACTAAATATTCAGATTTATTTAATGAAAACTCATTTCCACAATTAACTATGCGTAATATTGAAACTCAAATACAAAATTTAACAAAATCAGACTTTTTTATGAACATGTTAACAAACGCTATCACAAAAATTGTTTTAAATCAAAAAGATATTCCAATTAATTCATCTTCCATAAAAGAAATTCTTCAACAAACATTCAGAAATAGTTCTTCCTCTCCTAATAATGGATCTTAACATCTTGCAGTGGAATGCTCAGAGTATTTCCAGTAACAAGCTTCTATTAACTCAACATCTTTATGATCACAACATTCATGTAGCAATTATATCAGAAACTTGGTTGACTCCTATTAAAGATTTTAACATAAAAGGTTTTAAAATAGAAAGAAATGATATTGGTAACAAACATAATGGCGTAGCTATTTTAATACATAATAGTTTACATTATAAAAAAATTCATACATATTCTGATAATTCTTTACAAAATATTTGTGTAAGAATTACTGTAAATAATAAAGAAATAAGTATTGTCAGTTTTTATTGTCCAACTAATTGCACTCCAACTTTTAATAAACATAAATTCGAATCATTAATAAAATCAGTGCCTGAACCGATGATATTCGCTGGCGATTTTAATGCCCATCACACATCTTGGGGGTGTAATTCAGTAAACCTACGAGGTAGGGATATTTTGGAGATTGTCGATGATAATAATTTGGTTTTATTGAATAGCGGTGAAGTGACAACAGTTGGTTCTTTGACATGGCGTCCAAATGCCTTAGATTTGTCGTTTGTTTCTTCATCATTAGCTCTATCTTGTGATTGGTCTGTGCATGATGATCCCCTTGGCAGCTACCACCTTCCTGTACATATTAAAGTTTTTGTAAATAATAGTCTTGCAAATAATCAAAGTAACATACAATTGCCCATCTACCCTAACTATAAAATGGTAGATTGGAAATTGTATGAACAAAATGTAGATTTAGAATTATCTAACTTTGAGGTTCAAAACTTTGCTCCGTTGAATGCTTATACTGAGTTTTGTGAAATTTTGCATTCTGCAATCGTTAGATGTCTTCCTTGTCATAATACGCCGGTCTCCTTTCCTACAAATCCGTCAGTCCTTAACTCCACTCGTACTAAGTTAGTTAAAAACCCTCCGATCCCGTGGTGGAATAAAAAGTGTTCAGAAGCAGTTCAAAATTCTAAGTCAGCTTATCTTTATTTCAAAAACAATCCATCTGATGAAGCATACATAGAATTTAAAAGATTACAAGCGCTCAAAAAACTTACTTTGAAAACAGAAAGAACAAATAGTTGGGTCGATCTGTGTAGCTCTTTTAATCGTTGTACGCCTCTTTCGAGAATCTGGAAATACATGCGAAAATTTAATAAAACATATTCTTGTAGCAATAATGATGATAGCTGGGTCCAAGATTTTCTGAAAAAGTATACTCCAGACTTTGTAAACAATAATAAATCAAATTTTCCCCTTCCCAGTGAGACAAATTCTGTAAATAGTTTTTTAAACAAACCTTTTACTTTAAAAGAGTTAATGTCTGCTATCTACTCCAGAAAAGATAGTGCCTTTGGTCTGGATGGTATCCCTTATATTATGTTGAAAAAGCTTAATGAAAGAGGTTTGTACATTTTTCTTAAAGTATTAAATAATTTGTGGTTGAATAATGATATCCCTCATTCATGGAAGTCTGATTGTTTAGTCCCTATTTTGAAACCTGATAAGATACGATCAAATCCAGTTTCCTACCGTCCTATTGCTCTAACATCTTGTGTTGGTAAGGTTTTTGAGCAATTACTAAAACAAAGATTGGATTTTTATATAGAAAAAAATAACATATTACCTGCAAATCAATTTGGTTTTCGAAGAGGAACGTCGGCTCGTGAAAGCATTTGTCAACTACAGCTTGATATACAAAATAGCTTAACAAATAAGAATTATTTAATGTCAGTATTCTTTGATGTTGCTGGAGCTTTTAATAGTGTTAATATTGATGTACTTTGTTCTGAATTACTGTCTGTTGGAATTCCAAACAAAATAGTTCACTGGGTCCAAAAATTTTTATCTGAAAGGGAAGTTTATGTTAAGTATAATGGTAAATTATATGGTCCAAGATTTGCGTCTACAGGTGTTTGTCAAGGAGGCATACTCTCTCCATTAATCTTTATTCTATATATCAGACGTTTGAATTTTATTTTAGGTTCAAAAGTAAAAAATCTTCAATTTGCCGATGACTTGGTAGTTTATGCAACTGGAAAAAAAATTAAACATATTTCAAACATTCTTAATATGTCTTTGGAAGGGTTATGTACATACTTTTCTTATTTGAATCTTGACATAAATGCACTAAAATCAAAATTGGTAGTATTTGGTAAATCTAGTAATTTCATTCCCCCTGTGTATTATGATAAAGTTTCTATTCCTGCTTCTCATGAAGCTAAGTTTTTAGGTGTTACCTTTACCCATAATTTTTCTTGGAAAAAATATATCGAATTAATAAGTTCAAGAGCTAATAAAGCTTTTAATATCTTAAAATCATTATGTAGTACATCCTGGGGAGCTGATCCCAAAATATTGTTGCTTTTGTATAAATCTCTGATTCGTAGTCACTTTGAATATGGTTTTCTATGTTTTGCTGGGGATAACAGACTGGTTGATATCTTAGATAAAATTCAAAATAAAAGCTTAAGACTCATTACTGGAGCATTTAAAAGTACTCCCATCAATACAATGCAAGTTGAGTGCAATCTTCCTCCATTAAGTATAAGGTTTTCATATTTGAAAGAAAGATTCATATTAAAACTATATAATAAAAGTAACAATCATTTGTTTTTAAACATGAAACACTCCCTACAATCCATTCGTAACCCTCCTTATATCCTTCAAGATTTTCCTCAATATTTAAATTTCCTTGAAACTCTTCAAATCTATAGATCATCACTTCTTCCATGTTATCAGGGAGACTTTAACAGTAAATTTCCTGCAATTAATATCATGATAGATGATAAGTTATCCTCTAAAGAAGATGTTTATAGTAAATTTTCTGAGTTCAGGGACTATAGATTCCTGTACACTGATGGCTCAAAAACTGATTTTGCTGTCTCTTTTGCTATTTTTGATAGGTTTCTAAACACTGGTACTGGGTATAAAATTAATTCTAACATAAGTATATTCACAGCTGAGGCTGTAGCTATTCTTGCTGCTTTGAAACATATTAAACTTAAAAATGATGGATTTTGTGATTGGATAATAATTAGTGATAGCATGAGTGTTCTTAAAAACCTTGAAAACAACAAATTCCATGCTAACACAAATTATTTGATTCCTTTAATCAAAGAGTTTTGGCTAGACTTGTTAATAGTACACAATATCAAGGTTTCATTTATGTGGGTTCCTTCCCATGTAGGTGTATTAGGAAATGAAAGGGCAGACTTTTTAGCCAGAACAATTACAAATTCTTCATCCTCTATCCCTGACTCGAGTAGTCTCCTTAATATTTCTGTTCCATGTACAGATATAATTCCTCTGTTAAAAAAAAGGGCCACTGACATATGGAAAAGGCATTGGAACTACACCATTCAAACTCAAAATAAAGGTTTATGGTATGCCACTTTTAATGTACCAATTGGTACTGCTCCCTGGTTCTGCAAAAATAATACTTACATCAACAGGAAATTTTACTCAACTATTTTAAGGCTTCGTTTTGGTCACTGTAATTTAAATTTCCATCTCTTCCGCCTGAAAATGGTAAGCAGTTCTCATTGCGACTATTGTAATATCCAAACAGAGCAGTCATTATCCCACATATTTTTCAGCTGCTCTTCCTTTGGCATTCAGCGCCTTGTGCTGATGGATGAGCTTATGGAAATATATGATAGTCCTGATTCGGTACCGCGCTCCATCCAGGCTCTTCTTGTAAATAGTTTAACTTATATACCTCTGTATAATTTTATTAATAATACAGTTGGGCAAATTTAGTTATTTAAAGCTTTGTGTATATATTTTATTTCTGCTTGTTTACTGTTGTGTATGTTTTCAAACTAAAATTGTTTGATGATGTGTTGTAAAATATGATGGTTTTAGACCAATTAATTTCCTCTTTGTTTTAGACGTTTTGTTTTGGTTGTTGTTTTCATTCAAGCAACAATGAACAAACAAATGACATGACTTAATGTCACTCACTGGCATTGACTGACACTTGGCCATGGATTATCACAATGCTAAATCCATGCAATCGGCTTAACTATCATCACGTCCATGCAAAGACGTTTGATTTGGACATTTAGGTTTATTGAATTATGAAGTTAAATAAACAAAAAACTCGGACTTGATAAAATAAATAAATTAAATGACTATAACTGATGACATTAACTAGATTTACTTCATAACGGGGAAAAAAAAAACTGATGACTAGGCAGCATGGTCTCAGACCTTAGCCTGTTCCAATTGGAACGAAAAAAAAAAAAAAAAAAAAAACAGTAGGTTGACAGTTCGTTGCTAAACTTCAAAGTAAACGAGTTTTTTGGTTCGACTCCTAACGGACGGATTCGGTGAATAAAATAAAGCGAAACGTCATACTGTAAATGGAGAGGAAATATAATGCATTCATGCTGAACGTGGATCGGCGACCTTGTATCTCTGTAACAAATGGAACTTTGATCTGTGTGTAATGCATTGTCACACCCGGTGCTTCTGTTTACATTTTACTACAACTGAAATTCGTTCATCAGACTTCAGTATCGTGCCCGCGCGTTGACCGCAGATGCATATTTAAAGCGCTGAATGAAATAGAATGAGAATTTCCTTTTGTGCGACGAAGGCTTCACAATTTCGGTATGAGGAGAGCTGACCTTATCTTCATGTAAAGAAATCGACCTACGCTGTTAATAAAGAGACTCCTACGCGCCGCCACTTCTAAGTGCGTCGTCAGAGACAAAACACTACTATGAGAACGAAACTAGACGAAATCCTAACACTTCCGTCTTGTTATTCAATGCTGTGCATGTATTTTCATGATTAAAAGTTATTTTCGACTGAAAACTGTGCTAGTTCATTATCTTAGTGAGTGCCGATTGGTGTTACTGTGCTAAATTGTTTTAAAATGTATTGTTTGTGTTGAGAGTCAAGGTTATTGTATTTTAACACTTGATGTTCTTTTAAATTGCTCTGGTAAGTAAATCCTTATTTAAATAATTCTTGATAAATTATTAACTGTCACAAAATAGCCTTCATTAGAAAAGTCTTACATTTAAAGTTTTTTTCTATGATCAAATTGAATTTACAATACTTCTTGCCATGTTTAAGAGGTTTTTGCAATGAATTACAATAATTGCACAAGTGAGACAGGAACAGGACTACTTTCTAATGGGTGTACTTTTTAGGAATGTTACCCGTGTGGCCACACACAGGTGTTATACTCAGAACTTTACTAATTGGAAATAAACATTTAACAACTCTTATTGCTTTTAATACAGGTTGTAAGCACACTGTTTAAAAAATAATCATTAATCTAAATTGAATAACTAAATCATTAATTTCATAAAGTTTACCCTAAATGTTATAAGTACAAAAAGTCTACCTTTTGGAACATTCTGTATTTATTCAAATAGAATAACTGCAATATAGAATTTAGAAAACCTATCTATACAAACTCCCGATTTAATAAATATAATTAATAATTAAGTAAAAAGTAAAACTAAAAATTTATTAATATTTTTTTAAATGTGCCCAGTTTGAAATCATAATTATAATGTTTTTTAGGACATGTCACTAAACATTTTTGTGCTAGTTCCCTGAGATGTTACACATCCTTCTGACAAATATAAGTGTTTAGAAGGAAAGAATATTATTATTCTACAAGTCTAAACAGAAAAAAAATACTTATGAATCTTATGATAGTATAAATATATATGTAAAGAAATGATGTTTGTTTCTCTATTATGCATCAAAAGAGAAATGAATTTAGATAAAATATGCAGACCATAATCTGTATTTAGAGGAATGATTTCTTTCTGTGACCAACAAATTTCATGCAGACCAAGCCATATCATTCAGCCCTCCGTCATTTGGATCTTATTATTTTGTTAAGTAGCAATGATAGGAGAATGATTTGATTTGACTAAACTTGAGTCTTGACTGAGGGACATTATTCTTCTACCAAAAGATTATTCCACCAATTGGAAGCAAGAACCTGACCAAATGTTGAAATGTTGAATAAAAATTTTTAAGAGATCTAATAGAAGAAAAGATGAATTTTAAACCATCTAATCATTTCCAATACATTGGGTATTTTTATAACTTGTCTTTATTGTATATTTTCGTTAAACAGCACCTAAAGAAAAGTGTATTTCAGTATTATTTTATTTATTTAAGAAAAGTGCTGATAAAAGTTTAATACCTACCCTATTGTTATTGTTTGATAACTTTAGTTCTATTCACATTATGATGCGGGCCGCTTCCAACCGGCCAATCTGGATGTCAATGGGGGAGGCCTATGTTCAGCAGTAGACGTCCTATGGCTGAAAAGATGATGATGACGACTTTATGAAGTTAACCATAAACCTATCAATATTATTTTATATACAAAGAAATATTTATTACTTTTCAGGTACATAATTATCTCAAGTTCAAAACCATGAATCTTATTAGAATTTTAATGACAAAAATATATTAAAGTGAGCATCGAAACTCTTTGAAGTTCGAGCCACTTTAAAAAAAAATATCAAGATAAAGAAATCATCAGCATTACTGTGCTACAAAGCGAGAATGGATGAGAACGATGTCATCATATCTTCAACGGAGATAATAAAAGGTAAGTGCATATAAAAAAAACATGTTATATTCTGTAAGTGTCCCAGTAAAATTATTTCAAATAATTGATTGATTTACATACACAACAATAACATTAACTTGTAAGTCCTGAGTTTCTAACAACCTAATGTAGGTACTATATAAAGTACATACTAAGAATAGTGCTTCAGACTGAGATAGTAAGTTTACATTTCCGTGATTTAAGAGGGGATACCTGGTTGTTCATATATTTTTTGTACTTTTGTTATAGTTGAAAATAAAACACTCTAAAACAGTATTTTAATAAATGTAGCACATTTGGTTTATTAACATTTTGCTGTAAAAACCACTAAAAGATTTAAGTACAAGGTTATCTATTTGTACTTTACATTAGGCAGTTATTTTGTGCTATATAATTGAAATTTCAGGTCTGAACTTCTACTATTGGTTTGTACCTTATGAAGTACACTGTGGCTTACAAGGATAAACAACCAAAATTATTAGTTCTGTATTAGTTATTTCGATGTTCCACACAATCTTGTACGTTGTTATTACAAACTGTACTGAAATATGTTACATGGATGTTAACATAGATCATCATGACTTTGATTAAGAACTAATTAAAATGTACAACTAATGTCAAACATAATACAAATAAATTGTTAAAAAAGAGAAGCTTTGTCTATGGCATTGCTTGGTTTGTGCACAAGTCTCAATTTGTGTATAAAAATTCAATATTTTATAGGTAAATCATGTTGCATGCTTGCAATGCAATTCATTAATATTTTAGTAGGTCATAAGAAATGCTATTAGGGGCTTATTTTCAAAGCATAGAAAGTGCTGCATTAATAAGGAATATGACTGAAGTAGTGTAGCGAGTTTTTTTACTTATTTATAAGTAAAAACCTGAAAACCGATTTCATCCTCTTTTTTTCCACTCTTTAGGGGTATAAAAATTTCCGAATTTTTTATTATAGTGTCTTTGAAGTATTAGCTATTCAATAAAAAAAATCATCAAAATCGGTTTACATTTGCCGAAGATATTGGGTAACATACTCGTAGATACAAGAATCATGAACCAAAACATTATGTGGGTATATTTTTGTTATTTTCTCAAAAACTGATTAATCAATTTCGATAAAAATTTATATGGGACCACCTATATGTATGATCTACCAAACAAAAAAGAATCATTAAAATCGATTCATAATTGGCGGAATAATCGCGTAAAATACATTAAAAAAAATATATAGAGTCGAATTGAGAACCTTTGAAGTCGGTTGAAAATAATCATGTCCTTCACACCGTTTTCGGTGACAGCGACTTCTATATGTTAAGCTGGTCAATTTGATAGGCCCTGATATGACTTGCAAAGCCGAACTTCGACCTGAATAATTGGTGTCGATAAATCGCTATATCATTATCGTGTGTTGGTGGCGATGCTAGGAGGTCAGGTTTGGTTAAATTCCGCGCGAAAAACAATGCTAACTTCAGGCACTGGCTTAAAGAAATTCGTCTTCAAATAGCCGTAGCGTTTCCTCCTCACCGACGCGACTATCTTCATGCAAAATCTTACAAGTCATTACTGTGTGTTTATTTTAAGGCGAGTATAGTCGACTCTGGAATCGACTTCTCACCAATATTAGGAAATCTAAGTCCAAATTTACTTTTAAGAAAGCTCTACGCATTCACATTAAAAGTAGCTGATCTAATAATTTGCCTATCATTTGCTCTGTGTACTATATTATGTATGTGTATGTATATGTATATAATTGATAATCATATATGTTTATACCTATTAATTAAGTATGTAATGTTAGCGTGTATATTATGTCGTAGCCAGATCGTAAAATTGAACAATTCATGATGTGACCGATCATTTCATAAAATGGTGGTATTTCATGATATGGCCAACTAAAACTGACCATATTGTCTAAACGTCAGCATTCGATGAAATGTCAATCTATGTTTGGCCATATCATTAAAATAAAAATATGTTTACAAGTTACGTAAATTTGTTTAATATTTGTAATCTTAGTCGATAGATAAATGAAACATTTTAAATAGTTATTATTTTTAAACAAAACTAATATATAAAAACACTTGAATAGTTAAATAACCTAACTAACTTCTCAAATTACGTTCCGAACTCCTTGATTTTTTTAAATGATTTTCATAAAAATCGCCTAGCTTGGTGTCGTAACGATATTTTACTGCATTTTCACCTTCAGTTTACACATTTATTATTCACATTTAGAATAAAATATTTGTCCGCCGCCATTACTCATCACAAAAACAAAGCAACATTAGCGCCTCTACCGGTGGGTAATGTAACGATTTTACGATATGATTACTAATGTTTGACCATTTCATGAAGTATTCGTGCGTTTAGCTGTTTATATCGCCAAACGCTGAGTATTCATTGATCTGGTCAGACCACATCATGATGTAGGCAGCGTTTTCTGTTCTATATCATGAAATACCACCATTTTATGAAATAATCGGTCACATCATGAAATGATCATTTTTACGATCTGGCCACGACATATATTCTAGCTTCTAGTTTCAAAAGCCTTGTCAAAAATCATAAAAAAAAATGCTATGAATTGTCAAAACCGACACAACATTTTGAGGCATAGCATTTGTTTCTAGGAGAAAAAAAAATTGAAATCCTTGAAAAAACAACCAAAAGAATGAATATAATTTTCTTTTCTTTTTTACACCTTCCCGATTTAATTCGTTTATATGTCGATTGGATAGGTAAGCTTGATGGCTACAAACTGAGCAAAGTGTTTTTTAATCGAACGATTGCGTCTATATACAAAAAGTATTCATCATCATCATCATCATGTTCTGACTGCTGGTCGTAAGCCTCCCTCGCAAAGCGCCAAAGGACACGATCTCCCGCCTTTTTATCCAGCCACTGACAGCCATCTTCCTAACGTCGTCGGTGGATCGAGCTGGGGGCGTCCTACACTACGTTTGCCGAGGCGCGGTCTCCATTCGAGAACCCGTTTACTCCACCTTTCATCGGTTACGCGACAGTATTATTCTCCCAATTTTCGCGACCTAAACACGCAGCGTCATCGTCTAAGCCATGTTTCATTGCGCGCTGTTATGAACCATATTTTAATGAGTGTTCGTGTGATATTCGTACTAACACGCGTCAAGTCGCTAGTTAAGGGGGAACTACTGGCCTTAACGAAGCCCTACTCAACATTGCCTCATTGGGGGTCTTTAGTCGTTTCGCACCAAGAGTTATTCGCCCCGCGGGGCGAATCGCCCAAGACCTTTTTTAAATGGGTCCTTTCGCACCACGGGACGAATCGCCCATGAACTTTTTGTAATGGGTCGATTCGGACCGCAGTAAGGAACAAAACAGTTCTGTACTAATAAATAATTGGAATCGTTAAATTTTTGTTATGAGTCTAAAGCGGACTAGAAAATGAGCATGGGTCGTTTCGTCCCGCGGTGCGAATCGCCCAAGAGCTCTTTTTAAATGGGGCCTTTCGCACCGCTGTAATTACTGCGGTGCGAAACGACCTATTTAAAAAGAGCTCTTGGGCGATTCGCCCTGCGGCTCGAATGACTTGTGGTGCGAAACGACTGCGGTAAGGGAAAATAAAGGTATTAAATACGTTGTATGCAATTTAAAATAGTGCGATAATTATATCAACCATTGTGCACCTACACTGCGCCTGTTAATTAGTAAAATAAATTGAATTTTGCTTGTGTCATAGTTTAGAAAAGCTTGTAAGACTACCCTTGACGCGTCAATACGAATTAAATGAGCCCAAACACGTCAGTTTTACTAGTAGTCATTTTAGAGTGTATCCAGTCCACCTCCTGGCTCATTATCAGATCAACTCGATGATATCAATTTATTGTATTGTCATCTAGACATAAACTTACTAAGTTTTAAGTTGATAGGACAACTAGAAATGATTTGATTATTTAGTTAAAGAATTAAAATAAATTTATTCAGGCAAAAACTTACATTTGTACACTTACATTTCTTTGTGAAGTAGGTATATGTACTTGATAAAATTCTTATTGTTTTATATCACTTAACATTGAAAAAAGTTTACTACTACATACAACAGGTATGCATTAAAAACTTGTAGGTTAGGTATACAGTTCGGAAAAAACTACCGTGTCAGTTATAACTGGGTTGAGGCTAGGTAAGCCAATTACAATAAAATTGAAGCTGTTAAAAACGTGGTAAAAAAAAACTTTTTTGTGCTTCTTGACTTGCCCAGACATAGACCTACGAACCGATAATCCGATCAGTCGGATGTTTGCGGGACTCGATATCAAATTTCATTAAGAACTATCTACAAATACTTAATTAAATTTCTACGGAACCTTCAGGGTGCAGCTCCTTATGTTACTTACCTATAAGACTAAGTATAATCCTATTATCCTACTAATATTATAAATGCAAAAGTTTGTGAGAATGTATGGATCTTTCTTAATTACTCTTTCACGCAAAAACTCTTAATAGATTTGATGAAATTTGGCAAACGAATAGAAATAGAAAACATATAGCCTGGATTAACACTTGGACAACTTTTATCCGGTGACGGTCAACGCAGACGAAGACGCGGGCCAAAGCTATCAATATAAATAATATTCATAATTACCTTTGAAATGACCTTGTGTTGTGTGACATATTGAGTATATATAAAGACCCGCTACAAAAATCAGCATAATTAAATCACAGTATACTGCACTGTACAGTAAGTCGTAGATGACGGTTAGTATAAGGTAGGCACGTACTGCGTAGGCGCCGAATGAATGACCACGGACCAGTGACATCAATATGTCCCAACGCTATAACTCCTTTGTTACCTATATGCAGCGTGACCTCCACGGTCCACCACAGACGCAACCAATGATGAATATGTGTGAAAAATTCCTACTTAATCTTGTTCTCTGACATAATAAGTAAATACGCGACAGAATACACACCAATTGTCATGGTAAGGAATTCATTATTTTATTTTTATTTTATTTATTCAGTACACAAAACAGAAATACAACAATTACAAGACAATTAAAAAATATGTATATATATATATATATAACATGAAACAATGATAGGCTGTAGTCCCACAGACATGTGTACATAGCATGTTATAAGAAAAAGATCGAGATTTGTCAATATTCAACATGTTGAAAATAAAGAAACAATTATATTATTATTAATATAATAAATATATACAATATACAATCAAAATCGGTACGTATAATAACTAAATACATTTAATAAAATAGACCTACATTATATTATTATATCAAGAATAATAATTATATCACTTGAAAAAATATTCAACTGCCTCTGGTTTTCAATTTCAGCCTTGTTACGAGTAACCTGACAACGTATTTTGCCAGGGGCGTCTCCCAGCACACGCAGACTCGAGCTAATTTAGAAAATATCGTTTTCTGAACGAACCCGAACCGAGCACCGGACCTTTAGCGTTAAAGGCTATTTGACGCGCTACTAGCATCGAACCTGGGACCTTTAGCGTTAAAGGCTATTTGACGCGCTACTAGCATCGAACCTGGGACCTTTAGCGTTAAAGGCTATTTGACGCGCTACTAGCATCGAACCTGGGACCTTTAGCGTTAAAGGCTATTTGACGCGCTACTAGCATCGAACCTGGGACCTTTAGCGTTAAAGGCTATTTGACGTGCTACTATACCAATTAGGTCGGGTCACTGGAGTAAGTGCCATTCGACCTTGCGACCGCGTTTCATCTGTTTTAGTATTTTATCGACCTTACAATGGGGAATAGGCATAATATTTATTTTATTTATATTTTTTACTTTATTAGATGAACATAAACAGTAATGTACAAATTGGATTACAATAAGATCTAATAATTTTAGGATTTAGTACACACCAACGACATGTTCCACTTATACATTACAAATAGGGCAACTGCTACTAGACACAAAATACCTACTATAGGAAACTTAAATCAATATTTCTAAGCTTGGATGGCGGCCCAGCACACCCACTCGCATGGACTAGTCCATACATTTTTCATTGTAAAATTGTTTTAGAAAGAGACAGATATATCTCAATTTCTAAATACTGTATTACGGTTATTTTTTTACCTAAAATCGATTTTGTTCTTCGATAAGATTGTGAATCGATTAGCGCTAAAATTTCATATAATTTCTCATAATTAAAAAACAATATATTATTTTCGTGCATATTCCCTATTCATTATTTTTGACCCCTCGGACGCATAAAGAGGGTATTGTTATAAGTTTGAGCCTCTGTCTTTGTGTCTGTCTGCAGTCTGTGGCATCTCGTTGTCCCCAAACGATTGCACCGATTCGGGCACGGTTCTTGTTCGGTTAAGGGATCTCAACTGTCAAATAGAAATTCAACTTTCTTTAGACTCCAAATTAGGTTATACTCTTAAAAAACGTATTAAAAAAGTTTGATTGAAAATTTTAAAACCCCAGACACAAATAATAATACCTTTTAACCATTATAAATCTATCCCATCATCATTTCAGCCATAGCACGTCGACTGCTTACTTAGGCATCCCCCAGTGATATCCAGATTGTTGGCCGGTTGGAAGTAGCCTGCATCCAGCGGCTTCCTGCAACTTTTACCAGGTCGCCTGTCCACCTTGTGAGTGGACGTCCTACGATGCGCTTGCCGGTACGTGGCCTCCATTCCAAAACCTTTCTGCCCCATCGGCTGTCAATTCTACTACCCACTATTATATATTATATACTATTGCTACTACCCACTGCCATGCCACTTCAGCCTGCTAATCCGTTGGGCTATGTCTATCTATCGATCCCTGTAGGGTTTTTTTTTACTTTACCCGTTTATTTATTTGAAACTAGCGGTTGCCCGCGACATCGTTCACGTGGTCTGTAGTTTTTTCATGACTTTCTTAATTATTTTGTTTAAATAACCTTCTCCTGTCAATAATTAACACAACAAAAAAGAATTAGCGAAATCGCTCCACCCGTTCACGCGTGATGCGATGACCAAGGGAAATAGGAATGAATTTTTATAAAATAGATTTTAAACCAGATTAACTATTTTTATGTCTTTTGCAGACAAAAAAAAACATAGGACATAAATTTTGTTTCTAGCTATCACATTCTAAGATTGCACGAAAACCGCTGGCTTCGACAGCGAGAAACACTTGACAAATTTCGACGGGTCAGCTAACGTCCTCGGTAGCTTAGTTGGAAAAGCTCTCGCCCGGCATGCGATAAGATCATGAGACGTAAGTTCGATTCCCACCTGGGGCGCTCGATAAAGCACCAAACTGACAAATTTCAGTTTCATAAGTCAAGTAGTTTTCGAGATTTGCTGTTATTAATTCAGTTAGTTAAACATTTAAAAAAAACTTGAGTTTACCTAAGCTTTAGTTCTGTATATGTTATGCGATAAAAAATGTTTCCAACAGATACATAAGTTTCAGATAAAACACTGGAAAGGTATGATTTCCTTGTTATCTTGATGGTAAATACGATACCACTTACATCCCTATAGGAAATCCACACCGTGGATGGTCCCCTGTGAAACCGTATACCTGTCTGGCGTAACTTGTCTTTTCTATTCCCAAGACGATTCAGTTTTGTAGGTACGATTCATTTCGTAAAAATGTGTACGTAAAATAAATAATCATTATCATAAAACCAATAAACCAATGTATTTCTGAAAATAGGCCGTAATTAAACTCTTTGACACGTCCCTATATTTTTTTGTCCTACCCTACCTACTGCTTCGAGAGAAAGCAGCGCAAGAAACTCGATCACTATTGTCTGTTCTTTTTCAATAGTATGTTTACATTACAAGACAAAATGTAACTGTGCAAGCAGAGCAGTATTTAATTCCAAACATTTTTATCATGTAAATAGTTATTTACAACGTAATAACCTTTTTTCATAATAATCATCTGGTACTCCAAACAAAATAAAGTTCAGGTAATAAATCTATTACCTTGATTTGAGCTGCAAAATTTTGGCGCTTTGATCGCTAAAATAGTGGTCTCTTCCCAGCCATCATAACAGAATGTAATTGTTACAACATTTATTTATACCTTTATAATGTGTTCAGTCGGTGTTCCTTAATAAATAAATAAACCTTCATTTAGAGGACTGCACAGCATGTAAAAAAATATCGATGTTTATAGTACTTTTCACCCAGAATTCAGGACCCATTTAACTCAATCTGTATTCACTAGCTGTGCGGGACTGCTGAGATTTTTGAAGTTTAATAAGAGCGCCGTCCTTGACCGCTGTTACTACTTCTTCTACTTCTTTTATTTATGATTATATCAGAAAAGTATATGTACGTACGTCCTCATCTTTCCAAAAAAACTCATTATTGCTGATATTTAACAGTTTAAAGTTTTAGATTTTTTGCGTTCGGAGAACGCTTCGCTCTTAATTTTATTAAATGATTACACACTAGATGATTAACAAAACCACAAACGTATACCACAAAGGTAATTAAACACGGGCTGTAGTTAATCAGTGATTAATAATCACCAATGCGCAATGATACTATCAAGTTTATTAATGGTGTTAATTAACTGAATTCATTCAATTAACATTACTGAATTCATTCATGTATCCTTTATTAACGCGTGTGGTAGTTGATATACAGCTGGTATACAGATAAAAAGTTAACATTACCTATAATTACTTTTTAACGGACTTGCAGAATTGAGACATGTTTACTTTTCAAGAAATACAGCCTTACGCAGTACGCAGCCCTTATACAGCAATTGTATAACTATACTATCAATAATAAATAAATAATATCTTTTATTTCACAATCGGGTGTAAGTAAAATTACAGGCAATGTTTGTTACAATGTTTGTGCTTCGATTAAAGTTTAATAATAAGTACTTATAGTTCAATATAAACAGCTGATAGTAGCCTTATTATCACAGCATTACATTTTAATTGCTTTAAAACATACATACTTTAGAAAGGCATTTAAAAAAGGCATGCACTCCATAGGACGTCCACTGCTGAACATAGGCCTCCCTCAGTGACTTCCAGATTGTCCTATGGCTGAAATGATGATGATGATGATGATGATGCACTCCATATACTATAGGAAAGTAATTAAGGACTCTGAAAGCCATGAGATCAAATTTAGAGAAAATAATATTAAAATAATATATGTTTAGGAGGTAATTTTCTTTAATTCAAAGTTTACTATCCAAAAAAAAGTAAACCGACTTCAAAAAACTGAAAAGATAAAAATAATATCAACACATAAGTACCTAATCAGTTACTTTTGGAGTCGGTGCAAACGAAAACATTCAAACTCTCATGGGATAGCACCGACTCCAAAAGTAACTGATTAGGTACTTATGTGTTGATATTATTTTTATCTTTTCAGTTTTTTGAAGTCGGTTTACTTTTTTTTATAAAATTTACTTATTTCATCTATTTTTAGTGATACATACAGTGATAATCCTCAACAATACGAATCTATTCAGTGCAAACATAAGTTAACGGCTGAATACCGATTTCATCCCTTATTTTTTCCACCTTAGAGGTGAAATTTTTCCAAAAAAAATTCAATATACCATCTTTAAAGTATAAGCTATTCGATAAAGAAAGAATCATCAAAATCAGTTCACAAATGCCGAAGATATTGGGCAACATAGGTACAAAAATCAGTTGGCACGGATGGAGTTCATGCAAAGTTTGATGATTTTCTTATAAATCCCGTCATCAGAACTTGATCAAATTTATATGGGACCATTCCGAAAGTATTCCCTTTCAACCAAAAAAATAAGTATCGAAATCGGTTAACTTGGTAACGAATGATCGCTGAACATAAAAAAAAAAACAAAGATACTGACGAATTGAGAACCTCCTCCTTTTTTGAAGTCGGTTAAAAATAAAAACTACTGATTTATTTTTATCTTTTGGAATATTCGTTTACTTGCTGTTATACTATTATACCCAGTGTATTTATGGGTATGTAAGAAGTAATTCTAATTCACACGTCGTAATACGAGTAGCTACAACGATCATCACAATAACCATTAGCATTTACTATTGCGAAAAATTGCTATAACGGCATTGAAATGTCCAACTTAAGGCCATAGCCTGAGTGCGACAAACGTTAAGTTCAGGTAATAAATATTTGCAAAAGAAAATTTAGACCGGATTCGACCAAGCTGGTGTAAGTTTTAACTTGAGAGTATACCACTGATTAATCTAGAGTAAGCAGATTATTCATTTTACTAACCAATAATCTATGAAAATTATTTAACCGGGCGATTTTGACAGTGTTTAAATTATACTGAGAATAAGTAAATGTCAAAGTTGTCACTTGTCAAATCCACTCTTGTCACCTAGAAACTGACAAGTGGTATAATCTACCATTGGCATTCTGTTATCCTACAAAATTTAATTGTTGTGGCAATTGATGACAACCTAGAAGAAATAGATTACATGGATTTTAGTAGGTTTATCCATTCGTTCATCATTGACAATAAAATAAAACTGAGAATAGTGTATTCCCTGAAGTAAGTTGGAAAAACGAAAACGAAGTTATCAAAAAGTAAATGCAAGAAGTTAAGTTATTCCTGTTATAGTTAAACTGGTTAAACTTTGTGTTTGGTCGAATCAGGCCGAGTCATAAAGAAGTCTGTTTCAAATATATTTCGAAGTGTTTAAATAATACAATTTATGGAAGTCAACACAGTAACCTTTGTCTTAGGACAGTAGACAACGCTTGTGAATGGTACGAACTGTGCACACAACTTAAGGTGAGTTGTCACAACGTATTTGTATAAATTAAAATCACAAAATTTTGCTCGAACAATATTAAAAATAACTTATTTTATTTTTTAAACTATTAGCTGTTCCTTTTATTGACTCTTATTGTTTTTTTTTATTGATTTAAATTTTTGTTCTTTTCCTGTTTTTTTTCTTTGTGATCTGACAGCCTAAGCCCGCAGTTTCGCTAGGTCGAATATTTTGCTGGAAAACTGATTTTTTTTTAGTGTAAAATACCTAAGAGTTTGCATATACTCATGACAACAACTTTGCCCAAGAAACTAATTGCCTATCTCAACTTAATTTTGTTAGTATGTGTTTGCAGTCCACATTTTTGTTTAAAAGTTATTTTTGTTCATTAACAAACGCACGTAGTAATTTTTTACTTTGAGGGCTTAGTGGGGAGAGTGACCTTACTGTGTCTAAGCCTTCTGTGGTAAAAAGGGATGTATTAAATTGTGGATTTAAATCCCCGCCGTTTGCGTCAGTCGTTTTACACGCTTTACGTGGCGCGCTTATGAGGCTTCGCATTACATGTTGATTTAGTGCTGGACATAGCCATAGATAAATATACAATAGATACAAGTTCTTAGCCTCCCTCCGTATTGGGCGCGTGAAACGTGTCACGCACATTGGGACACTAAACTTGTGTCCCAACTCCCATCGAAACAGGTGATATCAGAGGCCCAATTCCCGTAATTTGACAATAGTCGCAATCCGGTGTCGATCCGCTCCTAGTACCATTACGATCACAAACGGTATTCTCGTAAACTTTTAATTTGATGTAAAATTATCAAAACTATCCCAATATGACTAAAACTGAAAATAGAGCAAAAAAAACTGATTTGGGTTTCTTCCATTTTCAGTCGCATTGCTAACTATAATTGCAGTTTTTTGGTTTACGAGAATACCGTTTGTGATCGTAATGTTACTGGGAGCGGATCGACACCGGATTGCGACTATTGTCAAATTACGGGAATTGGGTACAGCCTTAACATTATTCGGCTAGTCTCGTCTATTAGAAACTAGCACAAAAACTTTGTTATGTTTCAGTTACAAAATTACGTTAAAATACGAAATTACTTGTTAAAAATATTTGTTAAACACCAGAACTTATGAGAAATAAAAGGAATTCATACAGGGTTACATTGCAAAGGGGTGCCAAATCTTTAGAGGTGGCTCAGAATCAGTAACTTAATCGAACTATGCAAAGAACAAAAAAAAAAAGATATTTATCTTTATTGTACACATCGTCTACTCTTAATTTTCTAGTGGATAATGCGTTAACCAATATCTCCCAAAGGTACCTGGAAATAGGATAGTCCATTGCTATGGGAAGTAATACGAGATTTTATATATATAAGTAGGGATTTTTTGGTAATTTTTTTGCAGAGGAAGTATATGGAAAAAGCACACTAAAACGGCTACGGAAACCTAATATAGGCTAGCCTCACAACCTGCTCTCAAAATAAAATGCGTATAAATAGAAAATACTTTAAACTCTTCACCGCCTCCCCCACATAACTTTTTTTTTTTTTCAACTTTCCTCTACCTGAATGTTGTCTGGAAGAGATCGCTCTTAGCGATAAGACCGCCTAAATTGTACCATTCTAAATTTATTGTTTCTCTGTACTGTTTTTTTGTGTGGTGTGCAATAAAGAGTATCTATCTATCTATACTTTCATTTAGAAAACAAATTCTTAGAAGTACTAAATCAGCTACTGATACGTAATACCCAATTTATCATCCTGCGTGAAGCTTTTCAAGGCTTTAAACGGCTTGCTAGAAAAGTCAAAATAAATTAGACAACCGTCTGGTTTAGTGGTTCGCGCTCCGGACTACAAAGCCAGCGGTTGCGGGTTTGAATCCCGCAAGGGGTAAATGTGATGAGCACGAGCATTTGTACCTAAGTCATGGACGTTTATAAATGTATTTAAGTATGTTTATCCGGTATCTAGTCGCCATAGTACAAGCTTTGTTTAGTTTGGGGCTAGCCAATCGGTGTGATTGTAGAAACAATTTATTATTTTATTTATTATGTAAAGAAACTACATCAAAATCAATTTGTTCACAAATTCGATACGTCCCTACTCACATTTCACGGAGCCCTTATCGAATCAGCAACAAATATCACGCTGAAGCAAATTTATGATCCATATACATAAAATGTTGGCAGTGTATGATCTATTTCTTATTCATCTCGCGTCGCGTAAATCATACTAGGTTTCCTGTGTTGATGCTAATGTCAGAATATCTGTGTGGGAACCGCTAATCTAATGCAAATAGCCTAGCACTGGACATACTTTGTATGGCATACATTCTACTTTGCAGTTAAAATGCTATTTTACTTGCCGTTAACACGTAAACGAGTTAAACACATTAAAAGTCAGACTGCTAAAGAATGTCTCTTAGCATTGACGCCACAACTTGTACACAAATTAATTTGTCTAGTAACAAAGCTCCATAAATAAGTGTAATAAATGAGATAAATAAACAAATAAGAAATTGCCCCCATTTATAAAACTCAAACACTAAAAATATATTGTTCACTTCAACCGCCGTTTTTCTAGGGTAAAATTGATTAGCCCCATAACCGCCACCTTCAAACTTTTCACGGCCAGGCAGTCGCTTACTTTCCTATCGGAAATTACTAGCTCAATGAGAATCGTTCTCTGAAATAGCTAATTCCCATTTCACCTGTACTGTGCATGCGGCGAGGTGCGGCGAGTGACAGCCCGACCTTGCTTACGTAATATGCAAACGAGGTGTGGCCCAAGGGCAGGACCTAACCCGGTGTTCTCCGCAAAGTGCCTGCCGAAATATCATATTCAATTACAGGTATGAAATGAAAATAATTGATTCCATAAACAGCCTATCTCAACATTCACCAAGCTGTCGATTTTACGAGGGCTCAAAATAGAAACGACGCATTAACACTAATGTGTACTGGAGAATCCTGAAACGAACAGGAAGGCGCAGCGTGGTCAGGCTTCCCACTCGGTGGACAACCGAGTTAAGGTTGCTGAAACCTTCTGGACAAACGGCCCAGAGCTGCTCGCTGTGGCGTTCTATAAGGCAGGCTCATGTCCAGCTGTAGACTGCCAAAAGCTGATGATGATGAATTCTAGAATGCTAGCCATACCATGTATTACCAGCGGTATCACCAGAATAAACAGCAATAACCTTCAGAGAAATAAATAATAGTAGAAAAATTTGAAGAGAAGGTACGAGTCCGACATGTTGGATTGACAAAACAGCATCTCCCTCAGACCCCTCAGTACATGGACACTTTTAAAACTATTATGTGCTTTGGATTTCTTCAATATATGATGCTCTGCTTACAGATTATCTTTACAATCAATTAAGCAACAAGTATATTATAAACTAGCTAAGGGCTTTAGAAACCTTCCTCGTTTAATATTTTTGGTTCGTATAAGAGCTGAAAACAAACGCGAGTGTGCTCTGAAGGTGAACTGTTACTAATCCGATATGGTCTATTACGCAATGGGCGACAAGTGTTGAAAAACGTAGGACTGAGGACAACGAACCGTGTCCAATACAGCCCACCTGTTATTCTGATAAGGTATCATAAAATGTGTGAAAAAGGTCAATATCTAAAGAAGACTTACAATGCCAGCGATCTTTGTAGGCGTTATACCTTTGAACTGGATTGTCGCCGGTCGAATTGTTGTAGTCGCGAGTTAAAACATTGCTTACGTCAGAATTACCATGTCATCTATGTAGCTGATTGTAGCATAGTTTCATCTCTTGTTAGGTCTTAAAACTTTTTGGCAATTATTACTAACCTCAGCATCTCTTTCTTCTCGGGTCGGCAAAAAGCTAAATATTATTGTATGATTAATACTACCTCCTACCTCCAAAGAAGACCTTTACGGACCTTTAAGACCTTTAACAGCTGTGTGGACATACTATAAATGATTGGAAATAGTTTGTTAAGGTTTTTGGTATAGGACAAGTAGTCTTTACATCCACCGTCCTGAGTCCGGAGCTTTTTTAAGGGTTTTCAAAGTCGGGCACAGTAAGTCCATGCCAGGTGAGGCTTTTTAATAGGTTATATAGCAAGTCGAAACGGTTTTTCTTTCTATCGTAAAATCTTAAAGTAAGAAGTTTTCTCTGTTAATTTAATACGGGTTCCTGTCAGGAAACTCCCCCTTCTTTTGAGGTACGCAAGCAATATAATGTGCATATTCCGCTCATACCCATACCTTGCGCCACACCCAAGATGCACGTAAAAGCACGGAACTGTACAGCAACTATAGCCACTTGACGCAAACGCCGTCTATCGAGCTGCAGTGTGTCGTGTGCACACTGACAGCATTTAAAGTTCAGGGTTGTGTTCACTAGCCACTACCCCTACTCGAAGGGTCATCCTCGAGTTATTGCCTGCATGTGAAGTACAAAAGTAACCTATGTAAATAACACTTACACGTGAAATTGCGCAAGATAGTTTACTTAAAACAGAATACATATAGCAGTAGGTATGCATGCAGCATGGATATTGGTTTACGTTGCTGCTAAGTGCTATGTTAAAGTTTAGAAAATATGATTTGTGTAACATCGAAATAGAGTAAGGATATTATTTTTCATCATCATTTCAGCCATAGGAACTCCACTCCTGAATAAAGGCCTCCTCCAGTGATATCCAGATTGGCCGGTTGGAAGCGGCCTGCATCCAGCGGCTTCCCGCAACCTAATTACATTATTGTTACATCTTTATAATCGAAAACAGCAAGTGAACGCTAAACAAACAATGAATCTACCATAGTAATCAAAATAACACGTTATTCCACCCTTGAAATTGATTTCAGAACCAATTAACTGCATTGGGGTACGTAAAGTTTCTCCCCTTAATGTGATGGTAGGCAAAAAGTCTAGACGAATGCATAGGCAGATTGCTAGCAGACATGCGATAACGTACACGTCGACCCCACCGCTTTTTATTCATGAATATCATTTATTTCTAAGCAAATAAATTCGCTATTTAAAATTTTCATGGGATTATTTTATCGTAATAAGTTGTGCGTGTCGAGAATCCACTTTACATTTGGACACAAATCATCGGTTCGATTGTGGTAGGCACTAATAAAAAGTCAACTGTAAAGCCTGTAATGCCTGCTCGTTAATTACGCAAGTCTAGAGCTGTGCCCGAGGTCATGAATTTTAAACGAAACTCGACCAAACATTTCGGGAATAGGCTAAATGGAATCAAATCTACCGAAGCTTTTGAATTAATGTAATGTTTAAATAAACCTTAATATATGTTAAAAATAAATACAAATGAAATATTGATGGATCATTTCTCGGATCGCAACCGAGGAGACATAAGGACATAGTCAAGCTTCTAAAGGCTGATGATGATGATGTGCGATAATCGTCGTTAAATTTCGAAAAGAACAAACACGCCTTACTAAAATAAAAAAATAAAAACTATGTGTACATATTAACTTAATCCTTTGCTTGATCTTTGAATGTCTTTGAAGTTACTCTTTCGACACGCTCGCAAGCGGCGGTTACTACTGCGCGCGAATCGGATGTAAAAGAATCATCACGGAAGTTGCCAAATGCCCCGGAACCGTCGGACTACACCGGAACTAGCCAGTCGGCCAAAGTCGTAGTCGCATCTCGAGTATTTTAATCTATTTTCATTGCATAAGCCACAATGTCATCTAAGTACACGACTTAAATATAATTCTCTTCTTTCCCAGATAGACTTTACTTCGCGACCCTCAAGACCGGTTACAAGCCCAAGCCGACCAGAAACAGCAAGTACTTCCACATCGAGGATGACATCGTCTACGAGAACTTCTATTTCGACTTCGGACCTTACCACCTGTGCCACTTGTACCAATTCTGCAAGAAGCTCAACGAGGAGCTGGAAAAGAACCCGAAGAAGAAAATCGTCTTCTATACAAGCAACAATGAGACCCTCAGGCTTAATGCTGCGTACCTTATTGGGTGCTATCAGGTAATACTCTCTACTTATTAATCCCTACTAATATTTTAAATGCGAATGTAACTTTGTCTGTCTGTCTGTGTGTCTGCCTGTTACGCTTTCACGCCTGAACTACAGAATTTTGGTGAAATTTGGTTTTTCAGTGATAGACAAGAGCTTAGGAAAGGACCTTTTTTGTCGTGAAAGCTGATGAAATTTCTAACCCTTGGAAAGGACATAGGCTACTATTTTTATTTCACCTTTTAAGCGTGTTAAAACGCGGTGTGACAAACCATATTCCACGCGAAAGAAAGCCGCGAGTACAGCTAGTTAAATATAATTTTAACATCCTTGTGTTACGGGGTACCTGACAACAACTTTTTTTTTTACTGGGGGCTTCACCCAGCACACCAAGACGCTAGTTTTTAAAAAGGTTTCCTAAATTGATCTTACTGGAAGTAGAACCAGGTTGTTATTCGGTTCGTCAATTAATTTTGTAATCGTTATCTCTTCATGATATGTATTTTATTGAAATGTACACTAATCTTATTATAACTTATTACTTATGAAATTTAAAAATATGTACATATGTCACTCTCTTGTTTGCTATGCCCTTGCAGGGCGTCACATGTATACCTTTATTTTTCTAACACCGCAAAATTGTAATGTGACATGCAATAAACGTTTGAATTTGAATTTGAATTATGTATGATAGTCATAGAGGGCATTGCCGTCGTAAGATTTCTCAATATTACAGTTCTAGTAAATTTTATAACCATATTTCTTTCGCCAGTGGTTTTACGGGAATATCCTTAAATTGATTTTCTTAAATATTGGGGTAATTTTACCATCCGCAGTTGATTCATCAGCAATTGTGCAATGCATATTTGAGTTTTTCTTGTGAAATTGGATCGTATAGTTTGGATTTAACCTCTATTCTTATTCTTTTTAACCTTTGTCTGCTATTTATCGAATACTGTTTTACCATTCGATTAAGTTCGCATGCCTAGATTGATGACGTGATCTTTTTTATGCCTTTGAAGCTGTCAAGGTGTCTTCTCTAAATAAATACTTCACTTTGTTATTTGATTTGTGTTCAAGACTTGAGCATTTATTAAGTACAAGGTTACTAGTTTGCAGGTTGCACTTCGTGAAGTGCTGAAGACACGAATTTACTTTATAATTTTGACAAATATTTAGGCACCTCATTGTTATGACGGCAGTTATTCTTTAAACTAAGCTATTAACTTTAGTTCTTTAAAATGGAAGTTAAACTGAAATAACTAGATCTTGGATATTTTACAACTTAAACAAATTCTGGATTTAATATGTATAATCAGTTGATAAAAAACTGTTTATTGCTACAATCCTTGAGACTTTAAGAGATAACTTTTTGAAGAAGAAGAAGTGGGCTAGTATAGGTAATTAAAAATATAATAATATGCACCAATTACATAAAACAGTAGTCTTGTCGTTATTTCTCCGAGTCAGGATAGCTGGAGAAAAGTCCTACCCTTTAGTTTAATTTTAAGTAGCATTTTGACTACTTCCAACGTTTAGGTTTTATTTGTATCCAAAAGCACCAAGCCCTGTGAATTCATTATCGATTCAATTTACAAATTGATATTTCCCAATCAGGCTGCATATCTAATCTGTTTTCCGTACGGCTGCAGAGTCATATCGAGTCGGTTTTATCACCTGCCACGGCGGTGCATTGAGCTCAGGGATGAATCTAAACTATCGGATATCGAACGTAGAAACATATCCGAAAAACGAATCCGAAATTATTTTTTGAATAAATTCAGAGAAGGGATGGAATTTTAACATCATCATAATCAGCCCACATCGGTCACCGTTAGCATAGGCCTTACCCAATGCAAGCCACGAAGCCCGATCCTTGGCTATTTTTTGCCATCCACTGCCAGCAGCTTTGAGTATAATCGCTTCACCTCGTAAGAGGACGCCCTACGCTGCGTTTGCCAAGTCGTAGTAATTAAAAAATACGACTATTCCATCGATTATTTGTTCTACGGCAAATGTGGCTACTGCCATTTCAGCTTGCTTATTCTTTGAGCTATATCGATCACTTAAGGTTTCTGTATATGATAACCGTATTTCCGCTCGACTCTTGAGAGAAATCCCCAGCATAGCTCTTTCCATAGCCTGCGGAGTTATTTTATTGAAGCTTGTTGGTTTGATCGGGAATTTGATTTTTTTCTTAATTCTTAACATATCCCTACCCGAAATCGCACAACCCTAATTTAAGCCGGCGGCACGCTACAATGCAAAGTCGTTTCGGACGATGCTTTCAATAAAATACCTAACGCAATGGACCGTGTGAACACGGCGCATATGTGGCCATTGTCATCAAGTATTATCATGTATCTGTCACTACTACTGTCAGTGTCACAATACTCACAATTAAGAGCAACCTTTGGGTAACCGTGGCTGAGGACTACTCGGCTATAAACGGATATATTACATTAACTACCTATACCAGCGGTTCTCAAACTTTTTGATGACGGAACGGAACCCCTTTTAAAACCCTAAGGGCGACAGCGAATTGTATGGGTTATCTGTCAAAACAAGTGCTAGATAGGTTATCCGGAACTTATCAGCAAGTGGTGAAACCGGCCCTAAATATTTTATGGGGCCTACAATTCCTAAAATAGGCAAATAACTGGTTCTGTTTGTTCTTTATTAAAAACTAAAAAAATCGGTACGTTATTAACTGTACACTGTTGCACTCTACTCTGCATCATCTCTCTAAAAAAGATAAGATTCCGCTTTTTATGTAATGCGATTAATGTGAGGATTAATGTGAGAAAGGAAATTGTTTTTTTGGACTAACCAATATAAGGTTCATTAGAAGAGAGTTGATGACGCATGCTAGGTTCAGCCTTACCTATTCTGTGACAGGACAATAAATTTCAACCTTAAGTTATCAGTATTTTAGTTATTTATACAGGGTGACTGTTAGGACGAAGAAACTGCTTTTACAGTATGTTCTACCCATTAAAATGAACAACTTTGACTGTGGCACTAATATTGAAATCTTAAGAAAAAAACTATTTTCCTTACAAAACATTATTTTTACCTTGATAATAATGTATGCAGCAGCAGTTATTTGTCTTCCTGTTGCGACGTTGGCCCAATAGTAACACTTTGAGTACTGCTGCTATCAACTGCTATACAACTCTAATAAATCCTATTGGGGAAACGTGGTACGGGAATGGTTATATGTTTTGTTTAAATACGCCCAGGGTGTGAAATCGTTGTGATTGAAAATATATATCAAGTAAAACATACTTACCTATTTTATTTATACATTTTTGCTCATCGTTATTATAACTTAATTGACCTTTTGTTTTTACAAAGACTTATTGTTATTGTGTCATTAAGGAACCATTAAAATAAAATATTAGTTAGGTACTTTAGAATTATATTAGTAGTGTTTGCATGATATAAAACGTTTTTAATGTATTTAGCATCCGTGTAGACGAGATAAACTGAACTTACTTCAACAAAGTTCCCTTTTTCCAGAGAACTCGTAACGTCCAATCTAACTTTTTGTGCCTGGAAAATGGCGCTCATATTTCAAGCGACTTTTCTGCCGTAACTAGGTGAATTAAACTTTTAATATTGATTCGAAACTCAAATAATATTGTGGCCACTCTGACGAAAACAAGAAAATTCGGATTTCACTTGTTTCAATGACAGACAGGTTTATATTTTGTTTATTCAGCGAGGGTAATCATAATGCGATAGAAATATTAGAAAGCAAAGCAATTATATCTATTACATAGTTTGAATAGTTTGAATCCATATTTTCCTGGTAACGCTATAACTTAAGAACTACTTAACGATTTCATTCTTCTTTTTTTTAAAGTTTACTAATACTTTGTAGAAGGTTCTTGCGAAAAAAATTAGAAGAAAATTACGCAGAAAATCCTTTATGCATTAACCAAAGACCACGCGAGCGAAGTCGCGGGCAACAGCGTTTAAAAAATATATGTGAATAGCTTTGCTTTCTTATTATTAATAACATTACAAAGTATAATGAATTTTCACAATCTAACATTTTACAATTAGTAATATGAATTCCTTGAATCACAATATTATTACCTTTGACTAGCAGAATAATTCTTAGTCGTTCAGACATTTTTGATTCATCATCATCATTTCAGCCATAGGACGTCCACTGCTGAACATAGGCCCCCCCAATAAGTTTCATTGGGGGGGGATTGCCAATACTCGCCACACTTGGCAGGCGGGTTGGCGAGCGCAGTTTTTATAACATTTCACACACAGACGCCGCTGCCCATCTCGTGCTACAGGAGTTAGTCGCCTTTTACGACACGCCTCCTGTTGGCGGTGGGAAAGTGTATTCTTTACGGCCGTCCCCACACGGCACATTTTGATTCATGATTTACGGAAATTCTAGATATTATTTTAATTGACTAATACTGACGTAGCCGTAAGGCGAGCATACCGGACTTGGTGTCGCTATCTCTGAGGTCCCGGGTTCGATTCTCGGGCAATGCAGAAAAATAACTTCTATATTGTCTAGGCTCTGGGGGTTGCTTTGTTACTGATTTTTGTAACACAACTGTTTAATTATCATAGGATCAGAGCAATGTATGTGATGATGTCAAGTCAAATATTTATTTATTAAATTGCATTGATATATTTCTCTCGCTTTGCATATCCTAGCTAAACTCTTAGAATGTAGCATAAAAGAGTTAAGAAGTACACGTCATTACGTGGTTGCATGCGAGGTAGTACACAGTATAGTACATATAACTAAAAAAGACAGATTCTCGCAACACTCTCAATCGAATTTAAACTTTAATAACGATGAAGGATTTCGTTTACTTTAGTTGTTGCAGTTAGCGTTTTTCGCACGGAAATCGAGTCGATTGATCTGCTAATCGAGCTAGCCTGAGCGCGTGGGTCTGCCCGCGTGTAACGTTACCGTCAATTACTCGGCATTGAGTGTATGTGCCGTCCGCCAATCGCGAAGGAGTGACATAACTTCCAATTCAGTATTAAATGTAGACCAGAAATTACAATCCACGGTCGTTCTCACACACGTGAGCGATGGATGCTCTAGAATGCTAGATAATCTAGATCGGAATGCTTATATCCTCTAGTTAAGCGATTAAAGTGCATTAGATTGTGTAATGTAAAGACGGGATCATAGTAGGAACCATCAATTTTAATAAATTAGATTACTATCTTTATGGGAAATACCTCAAGACTTCTACAGTGAGCTAAAACAGATATGGTTTTAAATATTTCATTCGACATTTGGTTATTCTGTTAAGCAAACTATAAAGTGCCTTGTGGGGGACAGCCGTAAAGATTATACTTCCCCACCGCCAACAGGTGGCGTGTCGTAAGAGGCGACTAATTCCTGTAGCACGAGACGGGCAGCGGCATCTTCGTGCGAAATCTTATAACAACCCGTCTGCCAAGCGTGGCGAGTATTGGCAAAACCCCAATTTGGTTAGGGTAATGATAAGTCATTAGGGGAGGCCTTTGTTCAGCAATGGACGTCTTTGGCTGAAATGATGATCATGAAGCTATAAAGTAAACTAAAAAAAATAAAAATTCTGCACGTTTTTATTATTTGTAATTAATTATCATAATTCCATTACGATGCATTTGAGGCCTAACCATGAACTCTAATGTTCTCGTTGTTTAAGCAGTGTTGTTACGTCAAACTCTATACACAAAAAACAAAACAAGGTTAATGGAATACTATTGAAGAGCTCATGTTGTAGATACGAAAGACAAAATCCCGTCTATTCATTATTGTAATTAATACTATATCCAGTGCTTTAAATGCTTGATGTCAGTGGGAGTCATTATTTTAAGTGGGAGCACAAAGAAGAAATTTCTTTAATTTTTCTGAATCGGAGATATGACAATAGGTTCTGTAAGGGAGACCGGGGATAGTTGATTGGTAACTACCCAGTTAACTAAAAGTCGAAAACTAGACTTATTGGAAAGTGTTGCGTCTTTCAATTAAGCGCGAGAATGCATGGTAGAAACGGCTTTTTGCATCAGTTGAATTATGCAACACTTTTAAATAGGCCATGTTTTTGACAGCTAGGCAACTATCCTTATAATCAACTATTTTGACGACCGTCTGGTATAGTGGTTCGCGCTCCGGACTACAAAGCCAGCGGTTGCGGTTTCGAATCCCGCAAGGGGCAAATGTTTTTGTGATGAGCACGAGCATGTGTACATTGTATTTTGACGACCTCCTTAGCCGAGAGGCGAGTATACAGGACTTGGTGTCGCTATCTCTGAGGTCCGGGATCGATTCCCGGTCGTTTAATGTAGAAAAGTTACTTTTCTATATTGTCTCGGGTCTGGGTGTTGTGGTGCCGTCGTTGTTTCTGATTTCTGTAACACAAGTGCTCAGGCTTTTGTCATAGGATCAGAGCAATGTATGTGAGGTTGTCCTAAAAAAAAGGAACTTTTATTAAAGTATTTAAGTAAGTATATTGATCCGTTATCTACACGCCAAAGTACAAGCTTTGCTTAGTTTGGGGCTAGACAATTGGTGTGATTGTGTAAAGAATTTATTATTTATTAACTTATCCCCAGTCTCCCCTACGTATTGTCGTGTAATACACTTGTAACTAGCACTTGGTTTCAGTACCTCTCGTGCTGTTATTGGATAATTGCCGGCGCGTTCCCACACATTGTCCGCTACCCAATTACGGTCACAAAACTAACAATATAAACGCGAAATTTTTTCGTCCTTATTTCACGTCAAATCGGAGCGACAGATCGAATTTTTTTTGTTTTGCAAAATTTGTTCACTAGGTTGTATCGAATATGTGGTTACAAGGTTATACATTTACGTAACATCCTGTATACATATTATAGGGTCTTACTAGGAGCTAACTTCATGTAGGTACTGCCTAAATATAACATCATTTAGATACAATAAGACAAACATTGAAATTGTAAAAATAAACTTTACATCCGAAATAGCCGATCAGCTGTTCGGGGTTGTATTAAAAAAAGTTTTTCAAAGTTTTGGATGTTGGTCCCATAGTAAAAGTTGTATTTGAGCAGAAAATTCTCTTAAAAAAAATTTACTAATAAAATAACACCTTTTATATAAATTGATGTTAACATCACCAAAATCTTATTGACTAATAAAGAAAATATTACATACAAAATGAGTCCGACTAGAGTTGTAAAGTGTGCGACACGTTATAAAGGTCTGACTAATATGACCGAGCAAATTGGACATTTTCTCAATGTGACCGGACATTTATTGTCACTAACGTCACAATCAATTCTATTGACAAACTATATAAAAAAATTTGGTCACAAATAAGTTATTGTTATAAGAAAGACAGGCTTTAGTAGTGATGATCTATAACGAAAAGAAATTTTTAAAATTATTTTATCTTTCTGCACCAACAAGCTAAAAAGCATCGTATCTTTACGCGCGAGTTTTTTTTCGAGTTCAATCCAGATCCAATTACATGATTTATTGTATTTTTTTGTTGTCAAATACTTGACATTTAAGACTTACTTTAGAGGAATTCTTTTTTTAAATTTATACTAAAACAAAAAAACGTGACCATCGTGACAATAAATGTCCAATGTGACCAAGCATTTATCATAAATGACGGACGCTTAAAGCATATGACCGTCAATTTACAACTCTACTCTCGACCCTCTAGGCGTATTTTTAACATATCAATTTGCTATTATTTTACTTGTACTAGTATTACTTTGCTTGGTTTTTTAACAATGACATAATTATACCGTAACACATAATTATACCGTAACATCTATTGCCGATGTTAATATTTTTATGCAAATACTCATATTTAAGTTAATTCTTGCACTAGTTTGCTCATTTCGTCACCAGAACTCATCGCCTATCGGTTTCAAGCAAGTCAAACGAAGATTGCAAAGTTTCAAGGGCAGTCTGAAACTTTCCCGATTAATTAAGGTGCTTCCGTGATAAGTTTCGAATCGCGCTACTACCGCTTCACCTGGCAACAACTGACACAGAGTTTGAAACTTATTAATTTAATAAACGGTACGGAAAGTTAACCAACAAAATTTATTTTGCTAGAAAATTAACTGTTGACAAATGGTGATTCGGCCTTTTGATACACTAAAATGTCACTAGGTCCCACAAAAACTGTTTTGGGTACAATCAACGGCAGGTCAGCCTTCCCAAAAAGTTAACGGGCATTAAACCGATTTACAACTTTATGTCCGACATGTAGAGATCAATATCAAATGAGAAAATTTGACGTTTTTTGGTAGGTTGACGAGCTGTCTGTACCTTTTGTCAAGTTAGTAAGTAGTAGTAGTCATTAAAAAAGCAGAAGTTCTAATAATTTTCGTATTTTGTAAAGCAACATAATTACTAGAGATGCAACGGTTAGTGGTTTGGCCGGAAACCGGATACCAGTTATCCAGCCTAAGCATATGCCGGATATCTGGATATCCGCCCGCCGGAATCCGGATAGCTCGCGTCAGATCAAGCGCACTCGCAACATTAGGGAAAAATGCTTCTGCTTGCGCATTAGACTTCTTTCTGAAAACGGCACGTTTCGAACGTATTTGTAACCCTTTTGCGTGGTGGTCCGGCGTTTATTACTAATGTTCAATTTTTATCAAGTAGATCTTGTGTATGAAAAGAAGCGAAGCCGTTTATTTCCCCTTTAATGCGGAACAGATTTTAAACATACTTCATAATTTATCCCTTGTCCATCATAGTACAAATTTTCATTCACATATTTTAAATATCAGTATTCAAATATTGTTGTAGTTGGGTTCTGTATCAATAAATAAAGAAATACACCGTAATTCTTAAACTTTTATATTTTTTAAATAACTAATATTAAAATGGGCCGGATACCGGATATGGCCGATGGCAAATGTTCGTTACATCTCTATAACCTCTTTCCTGTGAATAAGCGCAATTAGTTCGTCTAGTCTTGGTGTTAAAGTCTAGGCAGTGAATACAATGCGATTCAGAAACATTAATCTGTTTTATAACTTGAAATAGCAACAATAAAACTTTGTTTTTTCAAGATTTCACACACTTATGAAAGTAAAGCAAATTAATTATTCTAGTCGAGAACAAGTGCGTAATTATTAGAGTACACATAATTATAATGCTATAGATATCACACCAAATTATATAAAGGAAAACATTTTACTTAAAAAAAAACAACTGCCTCTGGTGGGATTCGAACCGTCTTCAGTCGTCGTCGGTCTAGTTTCATTACCAAAAACTAGATTTACCATGACTATCTAATCGCGCTCGGAGTACGCCTGCTTGCAGCTTACATGCAAAAACTAGGTAATTCTGCCAACGCAGCGTAGCGTAGCGCGACGAAGTTATTAGCTTAATATTAGTTCAAGACCTAGGGAAGTTCGCTTCAAAGAAACAAGTAAATACGAAATGCAATAAAGTCGCAAATTTCCACTTGCAATGTAGCCTATAACAACAAGAGGGTAACAAAGTAATACAGAAATTACGGCATGTACTCATTACGGAGACATGACATAGTAAAAATTTACGTAGCTGCCGCATGAAACGGTCTGCATACAAGATTACCAAATGTGGAGCAATAAACTGCAATTCAGAGGAGTACATTGTTGCTGTGCAGTTTGGTCGGCCCGGTTAATTGGATCGTATTATTTTTGCATAGCCACATGTCAGAAGTGAACAGACAGCGCAGTGCATAGTACTTAGTCTAAAGTTTAACGCCCCAATAGGTGTAGTGACGCGATTGGCTGAGAGCGACGCGATGCTAAGAGTTTCTAATTCCACTCGCTGTTTACGTCAATTTAGAAAACAAATATCTTTAATTGGCTCCTATTGGATACACCGTTGACAAAATTCATTGTCTGGCACCTCTTAACACAAAGATGTTAATTCCTAACTTCGAGACTATGGCAATTGGTGCGTTGTCTGGTGAATATTTATTGATTATTTTAGTTGAGTGGCCAGGTTTTTAAGAAGCTAAATTACTTAATTACCTTTGCTTTGCATGAATAATTAGTTAAATGACTTGACATTCGACAAAATTTCTAGGCTATGCTTTTGGTCTTCATTGCATTTGTACTCATAATTAGTTTGTAATACTAAATTCCGATTTCAATACCTGTTCGTAAAACTTAAATATTGTTATTACTTATAAGTATATATTATTAAACCTTAACTATTTCCGTGTGATACCTACGAGTACTTAGCATTTTTACAAGTTGTTTTCGTTACTATAATTCCAAGGGTGTGCCGTTTACCGTCGCTTCCGTGGAAGAATACCGGTTGACACTGCAAAAACGAAGCCCCAAAAATAACTTATTTTTTTTTAAAACTATTTTATGTATGTTATTTTGGAAGGTAGTTATTATACGGGCCTTTTATTACAATGCAGCAATGTTAAATAAGATGCCTGAAATAAATGATACTTTATTATTATTAAAAGTATAATTTTGTACAATTAGTGCCAGAGTCTCCACACTGCATTGCCTGTCACGTTACTGATTTGTCTGTTCTCTATAGACTGTGGCATAGTCCTCCTACTGAATGACACCTACTGTGGCGCGGCTACCCACATAGAGACAATGGCCTTTTTAGTGGTTTCTTTCTTTGTCATTCAGTTAGTTATAAAATATTGTGGTAGCGCACCATTTAAGTCCATTATTTAAAATAATTTTGAACTCTTTGTACCTTTTGAAAACCAGATTCGTACAATTAGCGGGATAACATTCTTAATGAATGAGGTATCTATTTTTACGTTTGAAAGGCAGGAGTTCTGTGTAATGTCATAAAGTTTTTATTATTCTAACAGTGCAGAATGCTTCAAATATCCTTCAATATGACACCGTTGATGACATTGAAATTAAATAAGAAACAATTAATTCTACTTTATTTATACAATGGGCTAGTTTCCTGGGTCAAAAAATGATTATTCTATTTAGTCCGTCAGTTAGATTATCACAAAATATTGGACCCATATTTTGTCTTTTGTCAATCAAACAAAAAATCACGAAGATAAAGCGCATCAAAGTGAGCACGTGACGTCACGTCTTGCTAAAAAGTGTCGCAAGACGTGACGTTACGCGGAACTTTAACGGGCTATATCTTCATCTTTTTTTGTTTGATTCAGAAAAGAAAAAATACGTGTTCAATATTTTCTGTTAATCCAACTGACGGACTAATTAGATTTTTTAGGAAACTAGCCCATTTATTGATGTAATGCACTGTTATGTTATTAGTATACATTTCCTTGAAGCTGTAAAAAGGCTAGTATTTGATTTATTTTACTATTGATTAACAAACATCCAACTATACAAACTTTCGCATTTATTATATTGCTAAGATATCTTTTCAACCAACTTCAAAAAAGGAGGAGGTTCTCAATTCGACGGGATGTTTTTTTTTTTTTGTATGTATGTTACGCGATTACTCCGCCAATTATGAATCGATTTTAATGATTCTTTTTTTTGTTTGGTAGATCATACTTCAGAGGTGGTCCCATATACATTTTATCGAAATTGATTCAGAACTTTTTGAGAAAATCAACAAATATATACCCAGATAATATTTTGGTTGTGGTTCTTGTTACCTATCTTCGACAAATATGAGCCGATTTTGATGATTTTTGTTTTATTGAATAGCTTATACTTCAAAGATGCTATGATAAAAGTTTGCAAAATAAAAATTACCCCTAAGGGTAGGAAAATAGGGGATGAAATCGGTGTTCAGCAGTTAGAATAGGATTTATCACTAAAAATAAATGAAATAAGTAAATTTTATTAAAAAAAATAAAACCGACTTCAAAACACTAAAATGCTAAAAATAATCCTAACACTTGAGTACCTAATCAGTTACTTTCGGAGTCGGTGCAAACAAAAACATTGAATCTATCATCGGCTGGCACCGACTCCAACTTGGAGTACTCAAGTGTTAGGATTATTTTTAGCATTTTAGTGTTTTGAAGTAGGTTTTTTTTTAGAATGTCTTTTTCGTCCTTTTAAGTGATTACATTGCTAAAACAAGAAAACTATCTACGGACAAAATGAAACACTTATCCACACTAAATAGCCGATCAGCTGTTGGGATTTCTGTAGGACAATTTATCATTTTTGAGATCACGATGTTAGTCCCATATTTAAAGTTGTTAAAACAACTTAATTTCCTAAAGAAAAGTTTATTAACAGGACCATATCTGTTTTATTATTAGGTTCTAGTGCTCTTATCTTTCATTAGTGTTTTAGTTTGTTAAAGTATTGATCCCTTGACGACCGTCTGATTAAATGGTTTGCACTCCGGCCCTCAAAGCTAGCGGTCGCGGGTTTGAATCTCGCAAAAGGCAATAATTTCTGTGACAATTACCAACATGTGTATGTGAGTCATGGGTGTCATTTAATATATGTCTATCCGTTTTCTAGCTACTATAGTACAAGATATGCGTAGTCTTGTAGATAATTAGTGTGACTGACGAGGACGACCCAGTTAAAGCTGCAGAAAGCCGGTGGCTGTTTGCAAAAGGTCCAGAACCTCGATTCAGAACCGTTCGTTGGCAAATTTTCGACCGGAAAATCACGTGACACTGTCTATATGATTTAATATAAGTGTCATGTGATTACCGGTTGTCAATTAGTTATTGGAGAATTCTGGATAGGCAGCCAGAGCCGCTTGCAGTGAGGTTCTATAGGGGAGACCTATGTCCAGCAGTGGACTTTCTGGATTATGGATTATAAATAAATTATAAATTGTTTTCACAATCACTCCAATTACCCCAAACCAAGCGAAGCTTGTACTATGGCGACTAAATAAGAAGATAACGGATAAACATACATAAATACTTATATAAACATCCATGACTTAGGTACAAATGCCTGTGCTCATCACACAAACATTTTCCCCTTGCGGGATTCGAACCCGCAACAACTGGCTTGGTAATCCGGAGCGCGAATGACTACACCAGACGGTCGTCAAACGATTTGATACACGGATTGGTGTGAGTGATAGAACATATGATTTACCTATCTACCTATGAAATTTGGTATTCCCTTGCCATTAGTTAAGCTTATCCAATCTTACTTGGAAAATAGACAATTTAGAGTACATATTGGTCCCAACAAATCATTATTACATTCAATACCAGCAGGTGTACCGCAGGGATCAATTCTTGGTCCCTTTTTATTCATACTGTATGTCAACGATATGCCAATACAACCCCGAACAAATTTAGCATGTTTTGCAGACGATACTGCTTCTTTCACTTCTTCCAAAGATATTGATTTAATAGTAGACCGGCTTCAATTATCTTTAAACGCATTGCAAACATATTTTAATAACTGTAAACTTAAACTAAATAGCTCAAAAACTGAGGCTATTTTATTTACACGTCAACGCCGACCACCTAAAAGAAATTTAAAAATTGATAACCACTTTATTCCTTGGAGTGATTCGGTACGATATCTTGGTATTACTTTAGACACAAAATTAAATTGGACTAAACATGTGGCCAAGGTGAGAGTTAAAAGCGCAAAAGCATTGGGTTCACTTGGACCAATCATGAATCGTAAGTCAAAACTAAGCCCACGCACTAAATTACTTATATACACAGCTCTTGTGAGACCCTGCATAACCTACGCATGTCCTGTCTGGAGCAGCACGTGTCTGACTAATTACGACCTCCTCCAAACCATTCAAAATAAAGCATTAAAAATAGCATACAACACACCATTTAAAACCAACTTAAAAAACTTACATCTAAATATAAATTTTCCCTGCATAAAAGATTTTATTTATAAACTTACCTATAAATTTTACAAAATGAATAAATATAATCCGAATAAATTAATTTCCAATACATGTAAAACTACTTTACCAGACTTGCATTACATCGACAAATACGGAACTTACCGTTTACCTCATCACTATATGTTGTTCCCGCCTAACCAGTTATGTGAGACCGGTACGTAGCCGCGGTGCCCCCTCGCACGCCTTACAGCAGTATAGCGGCGGGGGGCGGGGCGGTTCGTATCGCTGCTCGTGTCGCTGGGCATTATTTCAATATTTTAGTACTGATTTACTAAGTAATAATTTGTATTTTTTTAGCTAACTACCGCCAAACTTGAGTGTTCTTTCTTATGCCATAAGCAATGTTTTTACAAAAACATTGCGTTAAACTGAATGTTATAACTTTAGCACATCTGTCATCAACAAATGTAACCTACATTGTCCGTAATAATTTTTGGAGGCGCCTTGAGCCTGGTAAAATTGATAAATGTTTATGATAAGGTAGTAACAAATTATATTGTTATGTAACCTGCTGTGTAATTTTTATTATGTTAATAAAGACATTTTAAAAACAAAAACAAAAACAAACCTATCTACCCATTTTTTCTAGATAATCTACCTCAACGGCAGTCCAGCAGCAGTTTATAAGAACCTCACGGACGGCTCCGACTGGACCCTCCTCAACTTCCGCGACGCGTCCGGCGGGCCCCCCCTCTTCGACATCTCGCTGGTCGACGTGCTGCACGGCATAAAGGTGGCACATGACGCACGCTTCTTCGACTTCGAGCACTTCGACGCAGACCAGTATTTGTTCTACGAGGTTAGTCTTTTCTCTTTATAAAACTCGGTCCGTTGCTAGACATATAGGGTGTGGTTACAAACAGTAGCCAAATTCAAGGAGGTTCATAAATAGAAACAACTTTAAGTATTGCTGCTACATACATTATCTATCATCGAGGTAGAGCGTTAATTTGTGTGGAGAAGCATAAAAATAAAAACGCGATTTTGATGTTGACCATAGAGAAAAAGTTTTTGTATTGGTGAACACAGTTAGTTAGTTAGTTAGTTAGTTAGTTTAGCTGGGCTTTCTCCGCACTTAGCCTCATGATTGGGCCATTGTGGGTCCAACCATCCTAGGTCGTCCCAGAAGGTCAGCAGCCTTTTCAGACTACTGCAGGCTTCCGGGAGAGATCCTGGTGATTGAAGAATCCGTGCCCGTTAAACTGCCACGCTTCTGCACTCCAATAGCACATGCTGTGGCGTTTCTTCTGCCTCCATGCATCCTCTGCATGTCGGGCTTTCTGTCACACCTATGTTAAACAGGTGTTTGTTAAGGGGACAATGGCCGGTTATAACACCTATAACGTTGCGAATTTTGTCCCTTGCTAATCTGATGAGGTTGCGGGCAAGCTTATTTGATACCGCATTGGTGAACACATTTGCCTCCTTAAATTAAAACAACATTTGTGGTGTCAAAATATCTTCCAAACTAGCGTCAGCTCTAAGGTATAAGTCTCCTGCCTACCTATTATCATTTACCATACTTATACCACCTGATATGTCCGCCTCGACCTGGCTACTGGACCTGATGCATGGATATAAATAATTTTGCGCCAGACATCAGACCAATTGTCATGGTCTCCAAGTAATGAATAAACAGCCTTGCGTTACGAAAAATTTTGCCTGTGGCATCTCCCGGCATACTCGTACGTTGAGGTATTTTGGACGAGAAGAAGTGTAGTTTTCCCCACGTTGCCCAACCGAGTTGGGTTCGACGATTGACCTCCTTCTCAACTGGATGACTTGTCCTAGGTAGACATATTTGTCAACGATTTCGAGAGTAGAGCTTCCAACGGATACTGGGTACGGCGCAATATGGGCATTCGACATGAGCATAGTTTTTTCTATGGTCATCCGAAGGCCTACTTGTTAGGAAACTCGACTAACGGTTTTTTCTCCTGTATATCAAAAAGCAAACCTTCTTTCTTATAAATTATGTATGTTTGTGTTCTTCCGCCAAAGAGAGTCAACAAAATTAAATTCTCGTGCTCATCACACAAACTTGCACCTTGCTTGATCCAAACCCAAATCAACACAAAAACTATATCCATTATTTCTTGTTTCCAGAAAGTGGAAAATGGCGACCTCAACTGGATAGTTCCCGGCAAGATGCTAGCCTTCTCCGGGCCGCACCACCGCTCGCGCATCGACCGCGGCTACCACCTGCACAGCCCAGAGCACTACCACGAGTACTTCCGCGCCCACAACGTGACGACCATAGTGCGCCTCAACAAAAAGTCCTACGACGCGAGGCAGTTCACCGCGCACGGGTTTGAGCATCGAGAGCTGTTCTTCGTCGATGGATCCGTGCCGTCGGATCTAATTGTTAACCGGTTTATACGGATATCTGAGGCGGCTAAAGGAGCTGTTGCAGTCCACTGTAAAGGTATTATTTATTCATCATCATCATCATTTTAGCCATAGGACGTCCACTAGTGCTGATCATAGGCCTTTTCGATTGACTTCCAGATTGCCCGGTTGGAAACGGCCTGCGTCCAGCGACTTCCTGTGACCTTTACCAGGTCGTCTGTTCGCCTTATTATGTGGATTTTTCAATCCCTTTTTTGCATATTGTTCTGTTGGTAATTAATTCTAATATATTTTTATGCCAATGGGGCGGATATTACTTTTTATTTAGAAATTTTACAAACTGTCGCAATTTTGCAAAAAATTATTTAAAAAATCGTAACTCGAAAACTACGAAAACATACATAGGGGTTATTCAGATACCTCTCAACACGAGGCACCTTAAAAAATTTTTGGACGTCACTTTTCTGGTCATCTTGTATACTGTGCCAGTGGTCTGCATAGGGTATTTGTTCGCATCGTGAACTTATTCCGTGCTGTTTCCTGCAGCGGGCCTAGGCAGAACGGGCACGCTGATAGCGTGCTACATGATGAAGCACCACGGGTTTGCGGCGCGCGAGGCCATCGCCTGGCTGCGCGTGTGCCGGCCCGGCTCCGTCATCGGCCACCAGCAGTGGTTCCTCGAGAAGTGAGTGCCAACAACTGGCTTTTGTATTTGGACGGACCTGTCCTTGGCAGCCTTTGAGAAAGGCTTCGTCCAGCCGCCCCATTAGCGGTCGCTGCGAACCGGCCAAGTGTGAACAAAGCCTCAGGCTCGTACGTATCGGGCCCTTTACTAGCGGGCGTGATCGTGTGCGTAAGGCACACTGCCGAGCGGCGAACCGGCTAGTGGTGGCACCGAAGGGACCGGGACTGCCGAAACAGGCCGGACCGCTGGCAGGCTCTTTTCTAGCGGGCCCGATCTGGGGGTGAGTCGGACTCGGTCAACAACTGGCAACACTTGTCGCTACTTTTATATTTATACTATGTAGCAATATTAAAATTGAAATGAATAAAAGTAAAGTATGCCTAAATACGTCCCATTGCAGGGCAAAGGCCTCACCTCAACTATGAGGTGGTTTGGGCCATACTCTACCACGCGGGCCCAGTTCCTATGCTCCTGTGACCTATATAGGCTCATTGTGATAAATCTTGTCATTGGTTTCGACCTTAAAACAAGGGTTTTAAGTTGCTTACTGATTACTAGTGCCTTGTAGCGGTACAATTCCCGGCACGGATCTTGAGCGCCCAGGGAAATGGGAATCGCTCTGCCTCTTGCGCATCATAATAAGAGAAGATCATCGTATCAAAGATGTGTGTGCGCAGAGTAAGCATCCAATCACAACCAGCGGTGCAAAACTGCAAACACATCGCGCGACTAACCAATTACGTAATCGTAATGGTCTTCTGCACATCTTTTGCCCAACGCTCAAGTAAATTGCACATTTATCCCGATCTACTCATAGTGATTATTCGATCATTGATTCTGCTATGTCACTGACCTGTATATATCTGGACTAGAGCTGTCCCATATAAATAACAGCTAATTTTGAGTGCACATTTGTTAACACCACAAGTGACAGTACCGAGAATTATTGCTGCTCTATAGGGTATATGCTCGATGGTTTTGAGCCACAGAATTGTTTGAGCACAATGAGCCTCCGTCTTTTTCTTCTTTTGATTGATGCCGCGCAACATTGACATTTACGTCGACATTGTTTGACAAGACCGAGCACGCTAGCGCCATCTGTGATTACCTTTGCCTGTGGTCGCTCACTCAGTACGTCCGCAGCATCCAGCCGCGCATGCTGGCGGAGGGCGAGGCGTACCGGCGGCGGCACGGCGTGGCGGCGCTGCCGGTGCTCGCGCGCGGCGTCTACTGCGACCTGCCGCCGCCCCGCCCGCCGCCCGACAAGCCCGTCTCGCTGCAGGCCATACTCAACAAACACACCGACAAGGTACGCCACTCATCATCAACATTTCAGCCATAGGACGTCCACCGCTGAACATTGACTTCCAGATTAGCTAGTTGGAAGCGGCCTGCATCAAACGTCTTCCTGCAACCTTTACCAGGTCGTCTGTCCACCTTGTGAGTAGACGTCTTTCGCTGCGGTTGCTGGTACGTGACCTTCATTTTAGAACCTTTTTGCCCCATCGACCGTCAGTTGTACGTTCTAATTGCCCACTGCCACTTCAGCTTGCTAATCCGTTGAGATATGTAAATGACTTTTGTTCGTTTACGGATCTCATTTCTGATTCGACCTCGCAAGGAAACACCGAGCATAGCCTTTTCCATAGCACGCTGTGCGATCTTGAGGTTTCTTATGAGGCCCATAGTGAGGGGCCACATTTAAGTTCCATAATTATGTCATTACTGGTAACACACATTGATTGTAGACTTTCGTCTTCTTCCGTCTACTCCAATATATATCTATATTTTGTGAGTTTATTTTCTTTCAGGGTGTGATCTTACTAGTGGAATAATAAAACTTCCACTGTAGGACATTATAATCTCGAAAAAATATTAAATTAAAATAACCGATCAGCTGTTATAAAACATAAGTAAACATAGAAACAGAAGCAAAACTTCTAAAGAACTGGCAAAATTGATACCAATTTTGATAGGGTTGTCACGATAAGGTTCTAATAAAATCTAATAAAAATGATGTAAAGCTACATAATATTTTAATGAAATGACTTTACAAATAAAATAAGTACTTTACACTTAAACAAGTTTTATTTATTTATCACATTTTGTTAAATTCGTAATTGTCAAGGGCAACTAAACACGTGCGTCGCGCAACCCTCAACTTGTGCACTGGCCGAGCCGGCGCAAACCGGTTATTAGCCATCGCGGCGCGTACGTGGGAAGCAGCCAGTGCTCACGCACTCCGCGCACTTGTAGTAGTGTACTTATCTCGGTGTGATTGTTTGAAGTAATGTTTTTGTTACTTTATGTACTCTTGTTTTATGGGTTGTACATATAAATATATTTTTTTATTAATAGACGATTCTGGCACTTTTAGTACAGGACTAAATTTGAGCAGTTAAGTTACCCTCTAAAAACAAATAAGCTAATCTTATACATACACCGTCTTATAATTAAACTCGTGTTATCCTCGGAATAATTTTACACCAAGGCGAATCAATAGATTATACAATTTGAAATGTCTAGATAATGGCGACACACGCAAATGTGTAAAGAATGAGGTCTAACGTAGTCAATATTTTTATTGATAAAGGAGTTACGATCCTATATCATTAGTTAACCTATTTAAACAATCTTTATTTTCAGTTGGACAACGCAAACGTTCTCAACGCGAACGAAACGGACTACGAGAACAACGTGACCTCAGTAATCGGCAAGTACAAGACGACGCCCACGCCCATGCTGCCCACGAAGGCCGTGTTCGCGCCCAAGCCCGGCTACATGACGCCCACCGGCAACCTGCGCAACGCGCACGCCACCAACCTCAAGCCGCAGCCGCGCATCAACTCGTCGCTCAAGGCCTACGCCGCCAAGACCTCCACCTTCCCGCCCACCAGGAGCGCCAACTCGCAAGCCGGCAAGCTGGCGGCGGCCAAGCCCTTCACGGGTAAGAGTAGCTTCCACGGCCAGCGCGCCAACCTCGCTCGCCCCGCCCTCGGCTACACGCACGGCGCGAGCCCGCTCAAAACATTCACTCGGAAAACGGTCACCAAGATCACCGCCGGCGACGCTGCCGCCGCCAACTGCCTCGGCAACGTCACCTCCACGCTTTCGGCGCTGACGGAGAATTGCCACCTGAACGGCAAGAACAGGCTCCCCTCCGAACCGAACCTGAAAGCGGTCGCGCAAACCAAAACGACGACCGCGACCGTTCGCAAAAAACTCATCGTCCGTTCCGACTCGAACTCCCGAAAGAAGCTTTCGAAGAGCGATCTCCCGAAGAACAACTCGGAGTCCACTCAGGACCTGTCCTCCAGCGATACGAACGTTACGAATATATCTGCGGACTCCCTCGAAACCCCGTTTAGGTTCAGACGGAAAAGGGATAAGTCCAGCAGTCCGGAGCCGATGGACTGTATGTCCAATTCGGTGATAACCGCCGATGTCACCCCTGATAACTTTGAGGAGACCAATAACTCTCAGGGTAATAAGTTGTACAAGATTAAAGCTCTCCGAAAAAAGTGTCCCGCGTTCGGAGTCAGTTTGCTTAAGAAGGACGGAGTGCAGACTCGCTCGAGTAGTTGCACGAGCAACTCTACCGTGAAGAAGAAATGATCTCTGTGAATAACCCCGGCTAGGTCTTAGGCGTTAGCACATAGTGCGTTCGAGCTGTAGCAGGCGCGGTTTCGGGCAAAACTATAATCATTATTGCGGTCACATTCGAGAAGATACATCAAAATAAAAAATACATGTGCTCTTTAGATAGAGAACTTTGATGTCCGTCAGATTCGGTTCAGAGACAGACACTGTTGCATAAAGAGAACAGTAATATTCTTCTATAGCACCGTCCTCTTGCGCAGTACATCGTTACATTGACAGTCTGATTTAGTAAATCATTGCTGAAATCTCTTTCTAAAGATAAGGCTTTGTTATCGTCATTGTGACATAACATCAATTTGACAATGGCCTGAAGTTGTGACTATGAACTAGTCACAATATTATATTGTCTGTCACATTCATACCTAGCTAGCTAACACCTAGCTAGGTGTTTTGTGTCTGGGTAAGTTTGACCACGACCCTAGATTTAGCAAGTTAATGACATTTAAATTCTTGCCATCTGACACCTTAGACAGACTATGCCAGACCATTTGCATCAAGTGCATGACATGCATGCAAAATTCCTCAACACGTTTTCCTTTAGCGCCGTGAAAGTGTTATAAATCCGTGCATAGACTCCAATCTAGAGTTGCATGCTTATACTCGAACTCATGACCTACGTATGTAAAACAAGACTCCCACCAATGAGCTATCGCAATTAAAATATTCAAATGTCACATTGATAATTGGAATAACAGAGCCTTAATTTTAACTGTCGTTTTTGAGGACCGTGTATTTTTGCTCAGACTAGTATGACTTGATTATTTAATAGAAGTATGAAGTCAATTGAAGTGTCAAAATCCTAAACTGCGCCCGCTTCCGCGCTTATTTGTGTCGTGAACATGTACATAGAGATTCTAGTAGTAAAGATGTGCGTAGCACTTACTGTCCTAACTCTGTCGGTGGGTTCGCTCGGACGCTTCCTAACATTTTTTAACTCGAACGACTGAATTTTCTACGGAACTCATATCAAATAACGTAATCTGCATTAAATACGACTTTGTTCGAGGGAGTCCGCCGACTTTTAGTGTTGTATAGGTGTCGTGAAACCCCATTAAAAAGAAAAGCCTAAATGTTAATAATCTTAATAGAGTAAGGGTCATTACGATCTGCGGTCGCACTGCCAGATAGTTGCGAAATTGGAGTTCGGATGCGGTTTTTGTGTGATTGGTATAAATGCATCGAAAATGCAAACCGATTGCAGTCGGCGTGCAGAACTTTAGAAATATATTTATAAATACCTGACTTACAACCCAATAAAGTCGCGTGCTAGACAAGGAGATCCGATATGTACTGTGACGTCACATTACATACACGTCCGCCATAAATTTTTCATTGTAAAAGTTGTTTTAGAATGAAATAGGTAGACCTCAATTTCAAATTACTGTATTACGGTGATTTTTTCACTGTTAGCATTAAATTTTCATAAAATATCTTATATATTTATAATTATATTTATAAATAGTAAAAACAATATATTATTTTCGTTCATATTTCCTATAGAACTGCATTTCAACTGCATCAGCTGTTCAGTGTGTTTAGGACCTAGTCTCAAGGACTATATCTATTGCAATTGATCCACTGCAATCCAGATACAATAGAACCGCATTACAATCGTGCAACTAGCCTGCAGCCAACTGCAAGCGGACTGCACAGAGTCGGTTTTCAGTTTTGATGCAGTTATGCCAACTGCACAAAACTGCATCCAAACTGCAATTTTGCATTTAACTGGCAGTCTGTAGTAATGGCCCTAAGCTGTTTGTATCGAGCGAAGACTCAGCGGCCTACTCGCGGTTAGATAACGCTACCAGACTTGGTGTTTTCTAAGCTTTTATGAAACAATAAATTGATACTGGCATTTAACTTCATAGCAGCAGGTCTAATTAATACATTCATCGCAGCTCTTACCGTGAATGGCCCACTTGTCTGTCGGATCGATTGATTGGCTAATCAAACCCCTATACTAAAGTATTATATTTTTCAATTTATTCTAGTTACATTTTTCGTTTTACTTATGTGCAATGATCATTATAGTAAGGTAAGTTTTAATTTAAAATTACAATATATTACCAATATAAAATAATAAAAAATAACATAAATCACATTATTAAACTATAGAGTGACTCCGCTTATACATAAAGTCATTGTTAGGCAATCAATTGATCATGTTAGTAAAAATAAGGAGAAATATTTTTGTAGCTTAATAAATTACTAAAGTGATTATAAAAATGCCATTTTCTTTAGCTTTTATTGAGCTTCTTGTTGTTTAAGGATATGATTATTATTATGTTGACAATTTGTTGTTTAATGATTGAATTTTCATAACTAATTACAATATAAATAAATGCATTGACTATTAATAAAATCAATAATTGTGAATGTTTTGTTGTTTTCGAACTTTACGTTTTGTTTGATGCACTTAATAAGTTTAAATATTATTTTCAAATGAAATTATTTAGATAAAATCTTATTTTTAAGCTTAGTGTATATTTCTAAAACTTTTATGAATTGCTATATAGGGTCATTCCTAATTAATTAATTAATGAATTCTCTGTCAACTTATACTTCATTTTTCAAACGACTTATGTTGAGCGTGAGTTGAATGTGCATCAAATAATTCTCAGTAGGTATACGGATTGTTGGTTTATTTGAATTATTACCGCATATTGTCTCAAATACTGCAAATCAGTATTAGCCTATTTAAAGCCTCGATTGTCTTGTCAACTTCTGTGATTTGTTAAAGCAAAGCCTAAAACTATAATACATTAATATAATTAGGATTTATTACATTTTGATTTTTTTTGTTTTCTTTGTCGCAACCGTTACCGTTATTGTTTAACCTAATGTTCTACTGACAGAGAATGCCACTTGGAATTAAGTTGTCAAAAATCTATTTAACCTATTTTAACCTGGGTTGGTGCCGTCGCCTTAACTTATCGACCTTCTCTGCCAAACATAGTCCCCTAATCGGTGCAGCAGCGAAACCGTATGCATGTTGTTTTCTTTGCAAAGAATCCCGCTTTTAATGTTATAAGTTTTAAGCCAATTTAAGTGCTGACGAACTTGTACGAGTAAGAGTGAGACAAGTACGAGTAAGAGTGAGACATATGTTTGCCACTACGTCATCAGCGATTATTTTAAAATCCGAGCATCATACTGTGGCTGTAATTCGCAATAGTTGACACGATATCAAGTCAATAGACTAGACTGCAAGTTAAAAACTGTCTTAAATTATTGTTCATGTTTAAACATATGTTAGTGTACACTAATGTGTACCGCGTGTTTTTAAGAGTCACAAATCGTACAGTCGCGGTAAAAATCTACTTATTTTTATCAACTTTTCTTCGGACTACTTCTATTTATTCTGTATAAGCATGTTTTTTTTATATGACTTTTTACTGTGACTGTACTACTCACTACTAGAGCCTATCAGAAGTTCCGTAAATTGTACGAATTTACCGTATCATATCAGATTTGTACGCGCGCGCGTTTTGAAATCGCCGCGGGCGCATCTCTATTGTAAATGACCTAGATGTCACCTATGGATGTTGTGAAGACTGTTGTCTATGCCATTTTTATTGTAAGGCCATTACTAACGGTCTGCATTCGGACTGAAAAGCTGCAAAATTGCAGTTTGGATGCGATATTGTGTAAGTGGCATAACTCATTGAAACTGCAAATTGCGCAGTCCAGTTGCAGTCGGCGTGCAGTTCCAACAACTGTACTCAGTTAGGTTGCAGGCTAGCTGCACGGTTGCTTGTACTAGCACTACAAGCGGACTGCGCAGTTGGTTTGCAATGCAGTTATGCCAACTGCACAAAAATAGTAGCTGCAATTTTGCAGTCAGCAGTCCAAATGTAAGCCCATGTGATGGCCCTTAAAGTTGTTGTTGTTTTCAATCTGTACTTGCTATTATGTAGTTGTAACGTGGTAAGTGTTAGGTACAAGATGTCCTCTGCGCCTATCTGCAGTATCGTTCCTCGAGTTTTGTAGATCTATATGTATTAATCCTTTGGACAAACTTTGGACGGCAACTATAGTTTTTAGGGAATACAACAAACCATTTTTAAGTACAGTATTTTAGTACACTGCGTAGGCTTTGGAGTGTTGATGAATTTAACTTTTTTTTTTAGAGGGTAGATTCGGTTTCGTAGTGCCGTTTCAGTCATTTGTACGTAACGGCTATATAATCTGTTCTTCTCTGCTTGTTGAATATTCAATTAATTATTCATTTATTTTGTGGTATAGTGGCACATTTATATTATAAACCTTTACATTTCTTTTTAACAAAATTATGAATTTAAAAATTATTACCTACTATTATAGTTATTCATTTAACACAAAATCCCTTTTATTTTAACAGTAGGTACGTTGATTTTATACACTACGGCACATAACCAAAGCTTACCGATCATTAGTCGATTCACATTCTAAAAGGTCGATTTATTTATTTCTTGCAAACTTTTGTAGAATTCCAAAGCAGCTAATGGGCTAGTTTCCTAAAAAAAAGTTAATTAGTCCGTCAGTTAGAATCACAGAAAATATTGGACACGTATTTTTTCTTTTCTCAATCAAACAAAAAATGATGAAGATATAGCCCGTTAAAGTTCTGCGTAACGTCACGCCTTGCGACACTTTTAAGCAAGGCGTGACGTCACGTGCTCCCATTCTCAAACTTTGATGCGCTTTGTCTTCGTCATTTTTTGTTTGATTGACAAAAGACAAAATATGGGTCCAATATTTTTTGATAATCTAACTGACAGACTAAATAGGATAATCTTTTTATGACCCAGGAAACTAGCCCATTTTACATGAAATCATTCATTTCGTAACATATACATAACATGTCAGTGTACTGCACTTCAAAGCCGCGCTTATTTGACCTATACGCTAGAGGTGGGCAGCTCAAGCAGAGTGAGTTCTAAAATCTAAGTTTGTTCGGTTTTTAATGTAGTTCTGTTAACTCATTATAAAAATGCAATTTACATCAATTCGTACTACAGTTTAAATGGGATAACCATTGTGTTGCTTCGTTCGCTTGTTTTCGTTTGCCGTGGAGTGATATATTTTATTTGTTTTGTAGTATAATACGTATTGATTGTTTTATAATCTATTCCAACAAAGCTGTTTTGCAGATTTTTGTTCTTTATATGGTAAATTGCATTTTTATTATCCTTATTAACTACAGTAATTTGTATGAGATTTATCGATACTATTATTTTTTAAATATTGACATTTATTATATTTTTAGAACACAATGTTTTTAGTGTAGGTTTGTGAGTGCCTATACTTTTATAGTATTATATATTTTATTGTGCTAAAACTAAATTGTATAGATGCTTTTTTGCTCAGTATTATACCGCCAAAAAACTGTATACAGAAGAAATTGAGTCTATACATTTTAGCAATTGTTCTTCCATTGTTTACAATCCCCCTTTACTAATCAATTTTGTATAACAAATGAATAGTTATACACTGTTTTCGCTCCCTCAGTAATGGATTGTTAATTTAGACATTCCGACTGAAGATTAAACACTGTATAACTGCATTATTCACTTGTTATACTGTTTTTTAGTAAGAGTATCATTAAGAAGAGTATAATTTACAAGGATGTTTTATGAATTATTTTCGCAATTTTTTGTATGATATATGTTGGTATGTATGAAAGGAATCAGGGACCAGAGCGTAGCAGTGATAGCGAGTACGTTGTTTTGCGTCTGTTGTTTAGATATAATTTTAAATATTAATAATTATGTTGTGATCCGGAGATCTAATCAGTTACTAATGTAAAGTGCACATTACCTATAGGTATATGTATATAATCGTTGACGCCCGGCCGTCGGCCGAGCCGCGAGAAACGCTTGTGCTTAAATAAAATTAAAAAGATATATTCCAATTTAATTTATTAGTTTTATTTACAATGTACTGGCCCTTTGGATTGACAACGCTATGGTGAAAAATAAAGCTAAAACTATCTTACAAGTTCAAATAAATAGACCACAACTTGAAAAATAAAGAAATTATACACTTTCTTGCAACTAAATTGACTCATTAATGGCTCGTCAATTTCTTAGTGATTCAAGATTAAGTTCATCAAGTTTCAGAAACCCATTACAAATATATTGTGTAATCTTGCCAACGGCATCTGTTTAATCTTAATACAAGGTTAAAAACAACACAGTATCTTATAATCCACGCGCCAATATAACTGCTGCCCTAAGGCCCGATTGGTTGATCCAGCAAGTTCTTTAAAAAGAATTCTGGGCTTAAAATAGCTAAGAAGATGCGTTCAAAACACTTTTATAAACTTTATTTAAACTAATTCAATTCATTTGCAGGTAAGAAGTAAGTATATTATACATAGTTATTAAGTAAGAAACCGTTAACTATTTAGGCGGTGTGTCCCTAGAACTCGTACTGCGAGACGATGATGATCAGCCTGGCGGCCGCCCTGCCGGCGAACTGTCCGCGCTGGTACAGCGACATGGTCAGTTCCAGCTCGGCCACCTGCGGACCGCCCAGCGAGCAGAGCAGGGAGATCACGCATACATTATCCATTGGTCTCGTGCTGGAATGAGAGAGAGAAGATAATGAACATCGGCTTTGACTGACAATAGATGAGTCTGGTATAAAAAAGTTTTAAGGCTATTTTTACATCCGCTGTGATAAGTCGTGAGGAAACCCCATCCATTATCAGAATGTGTAGAGCATTTTGGATCATAATTCAAAAATTGCCTGGTTTCCTTGTCTAAGCCGCATTTTTGGGTCATCATCTTCGGCTAAGCGTCCCTCCAACTAAATAATACTCAACAATACGCCCTTTGTTATAGTTTAGCTTTGTCATGCCATTTCTAACCGTGTACTATATAATTTAGGGCTTAGTTTAAATTGTTATTATCTCAGATTCTTCGCCGCGCCTCGCCAGGACACAGCATGTGAGAGACGTTGAAGAGCTTAGTACCAACGGACAAAGCTACATAATAAGAGCTGTGATCATAAAACAAACGTCTGTGATACATACTCCCTACAAACTTTTTTCTTTTCACAGCAGCCATACCTACATTTATTTCTTTGCTCCAATTTCCATCTTGATGTTGGAAACGAATAAAACATGCACGAACTGTTTTTCCTATTGTTTCTACACTTCATAACACAACACGTACTGTGACCCATATCGCGAATTTTAACGTTTTTACTTAAATAGTATGGAATTCTATGGAAATATAGCAATTTGACACATGACAGTCCAGAGTTATTTTACATTTCTGCCACACCGCGCGCTGCGATCGATTTGACGGTCCCCACCACCCACGTTGCACATAGCGAATACTAGATTTGAAAAATACGTCTCATAGAAATAAAACAGTAGAGTGATAGAGTGACAGTGATAGTAAAACTTACTCGAAACAGCTGAGGGCGGCAGGCTGCACGCCGCGGCCGGCCTGCACGCCGACCATGCGCAGCTCGAAGGACATCACCGCGTCGTGCCACGACGGGCCGTGCATCGTGAACAGATCCACCTGAAACATTATCGTGGTGTGGATTACTAACTTATTCAACACTTGCAAATAGCTGGATCTGCACCAGATAATTATTATTCACTGTGTGCGACAGGAGCGCGATACAAAGGCACGGACTGTGGAAAGTAGCGCGCGTGGCCCAAGCGCACGAGTTGGAGCTTTGAGCCACGTTCCACTCTCCACGATACTAGATCTTAGACCCTAGTTCGCCGATCGCTGATCCAAAATGGATCCGTCCGGTTTAAACCAAATTAGCAAGAACAATAGTGCAACCACTAATTTATTTCTACTCACGCTTCCAGCGGGCATGTAGATATTAGCGACGAAAGTGATGAAGTTGTAGCTGTACGCGCTAGGCCGCTGCAGACACGGCCAATCCGAAATCGGGCACGAGCGCTGGATGCGGGTGCAGCGGCTGGGAAATAATTGATTAATAAACCAAAAACTCATGGGCAGTATTTTTAAAGATTGCGATTTAGAAATCGTAACGTCACGATATACCTCTAGAATAGACTGGCATAAAACTAATAGTGCAACTCGAGGTCATGGCAGAAGCTGGGCTTCCTTGGCTAACCTAGAAAGCCTTGAGCAGGCTGCGAACTCAGGTCAACCGCCATAAGAATAACCCTACACTGACTAAAGGCAAGTGCGGTGCTTTATAAACCAGCTACTTTATATTATGTCCCGTCCCGCGTGTATACTGCACACGCGAAGACCTGCTGTGGCGGAATGATGATCTCTAAAAGATTCAGAATCGCCGTCGACACAAGAAGTAAGAAGTAAGTAAGTAACGGGCGGGGCGCCCGTCATTGTCGACAGTACCTTACTGGCGTCACTGGATAGTGTTGTTTGCAAGGACCGAAAAGGGTTACCTTCTGGTATAGAGGGTTGTATTAAAATAAAAGTAATTGATTGCATTAAAACAATTAAATTGAATTGTCACTTACTGTTTGGCCTCTAGCTTCTACCCCAGCGGGCATTCGATGCGGTGGCAGTGGTAGCTGCCGCGCGTATTCTGGCACATGTAACCCGGTTAATGGAGGCAATATTGTCACTTACTGTTTAGCCTCTAGCTTGTACCCCGGCGGGCACTCGATGTGGTGACAGTGGTAGCTGCCGCGCGTGTTCTGGCACACGTAGCCCGGGTCCCGGGACGCCGCGCATGTCGCCTCGCCGGTCTCGCACTCATCGATGTCTGGAAAATAGTGATTTAAGTAGTCTTACTCGTACATAAAAGACAGCTCTTTTCTGGGACACTGTGACTTTATCAGAAAGAAGCCCTAACTTCTTAAGTTAACGCATCACCTTTCTTATTTTGGTAAATGATTTGGGCGTACATACCACTATTATCTACCAGTCGATTACAAAAGAGGTGGTCGGTGTCCGGCTATGTGTACACTAGAGCACAGAGGTATGTAGGTAGTGGCGTCTACTAGCCGTCTAAAAGTCTTGCGGCATCTTTGCCACCAACACTCAACACTAGCGCTGCGTCAATACAACCTCTGTTATTAAATGGCCCAAAAAACTAGGCTCTTTGATTCATTTACAAGAAACTGGTAGGTATTTACAGGATCTAAAATTATAATGTCCAAATATGTTTCGCTAACATCGCATGGAAAGGAACATCCATCTATTGTTAATCCAAAGTTAACTTACCTATATACAACATTGTTTAACCAAAGAACTAGGTATACATATCTTTTTCAACTAAAGATAACTCACCTAATACGATGCTCGTTCAACCAAAGATAACATGCTATACAACTCTCGTCCGACCGAAGTGAACTCACCTAAACAACTCTTGTTCAACTAAAACTAACTCGCCTATTGAACCCATGTTCGCCCTAACTGAACCTACCTATGCAGCTCTTGTTGTCGTCGGAGAGGCGGTACCCGGCGGGGCAGGCGCAGCGGTAGCTGCCGGGCTCGTTGACGCAGGCGCCGCCGCACAGGCGCCCGCGCAGCCGCACCGCCGCCCACTCCGCGCACTCGTCCACGTCCACGCATGTCCTGAATTAACATAGCAATTGCAAATTACTAATTGAACTTAATATATTCAGTTTCAGCTTATCTATAGATCTCGTTCCTACAGCCTACAGGCTGCACACTAGTGAAGACCCAGTAGAGGTATTATGTACCATGTTTCATGTAAATAAATGAATTTGAATTTGAATTTGAGGGCGAGTTAGTCATTATGATTAAGTATTTAAATATTTTTTTGCTTTTACAAATTGCTTGTATATTTTAAAAAGATAATATTTCACTAGAAAAAATACAACTGCCTCTGATGGGATTTGAATCCACGACCATTCGACGCTATCCAGACGTCTGCTCTTCCAACTGAGTTGTCAACTATTTTGTTCCGTAAAGTACCTACATCAATAATAATTAATGTCTATGTGATGTGACTAATTGTGTCAGTTAAATCTATAGGTTTAAAAAAACTGCAGCGCATAACCAGTTTCCATGTCACTTGCATCTACCATCATGTGTCGAGTCTTAAGTTTACCTATTGTCAGAATCAAGCTGGTAGCCCCGTTTGCAGTAGCACCGGTACGAGCCCCAGGCGTTGGAGCAGCTCTGGTGGCACACCTGCGGGGTCTCTGTGCACTCGTCGATGTCTACGCACACCTTATCGTTGGTGGGCGAGTTGCGGAAGCCCGCGCCGCACTCGCATCGGTATGACCCGACTGTGTTGATGCATTTCGCGTTGTATGAACATGGCTGGAAAAATACGAGGTTGTTTTAAAAGGGGACAAGCATAATGTCTAACTGATAGATACCTGGCTGGATGAGCTTCGTTGTCTTACACCAGTAAATGCCTAATGCCTAAGTTAACGCCTACGTTTATTTTGTATGTATATCCATAACAATCGAAACTCTCTAATTCTTGGGATCTTCTATAGAACGCAGGGCTATCGATACTTCAGCGTCACACACACACTATATAGTAATCCTCCAGATCCTGCAACTTTATTTTAATACTACCACTAGCTTTGTAGCTGTGCTTTAATGGCTATATTAGGTATATTTTGTTATCAAACTTACCGAGCCATAAGCACACTCGTCGATATCCTCACAGCTGTCCTTGCCGTAGAGCTTGTGCCCTGCGGGACACTGGCAGGAGTAACCGCCGAAGAAGTTCTCGCAGCGCTGCAGAGGGCCGCACTGAGACACATTTTTGGCGCATTCGTCGATGTCTGGAACAATGTAATAATATAAACTACACAAAAGTTTTTGTTGAATATCTGCAGTTCAGTAATGGGCATAGTCCCAAAATGTAGCAAGCTAAGGTGGCAGAGGGCCGGCCACATAAGTCGCAGAACCGATGAAAGGTAAATGTAGGCCGTTTCTAAGGTGGAGGGTCCATCGAGCTTCGATGGACCGTCGTCCTTAGGAAGATGGCTGGATGAATTTTTTGAGGGAAAAGACGAGAGTCCACTATGCTGTTCTATTCTATCCTGGTCAAATAATGTGTTGAATATTGAGAGAAGAGAGAGAATTATGAGATAGTTGTTAGGTACTTTTACAGTGCATGGGTGTTTAACTAAGAAAATCAAATAAAAATTTCGGAAATATACAGTAACCTACTACACATACGTGCCTGCATGAATAAAAGGTGTCGTTATTCTTACCAAAGCACAATTTGTCCGGCGTAAGTTTATATCCCCAGGGGCAAGAGGTGACGATGGCCCCAGAGTTGGGTAGCCTCGTGAATGTCGGCCTCAAGTATCTGGGTCCTCTCTGCCCGTACTGCGCTCCCACAGTGATGATGTTAGTGTCACTGTCTCCTCCTGATGGCTGGAATGGTTCTGTGGGTGGGAACGATGGGACTTCTAGAAAGAAAACAGAACGAATTTGATCAGTTTTAATTACATACACAGAATATAAATACATACAAAGAATTTATGATTGTTTAACCCTCTTTTTAAAGCCACGAAAACCGTATAAATACAGTTTTCGTGGCAGTATAGGGTCATAATCATTAGTTAGATACCTACATAATAGTAATCAGTCAACACGCCGCGACCAATAAATCCTCTCTGATTTGCTGCTTCGGACTTCTATCATGAAAACTGTATATATATATATAGTATAGCAGCACAGTTGACACAAGTATGATTTCAAGAGATAACTTGGAAAAGTCCTCCTTTAACGATAAAATTGAAACGTTAGGTTTACCGTGAGGAGGCCTGTCAGTGATCCCACTACATCTCGTCCCGCACATGCAGTAGTAGCCGCCATCTTGGTTCACGCAGTCCTCCTTGGGTGCACAGATGTGTTCGTTTCTCAAGCACTCATCGATGTCTGTAAGTAACAATTTAGTTTCAAGCATTTATTTAATTTTTATATTTTCATCACTGTACACTGCTCAGCAGAGCTCTGTCTACCACCATCTTACCAGCGGGAACGGTAAATAAGGTTCTATTATGTTAGTTAATAAATTCTTTTTGGGGGTGGTTTTACTGCTCATATTTATGAATTTGAGACATGCATGCTTTTATTTGGGGGTTTACGTCCAGCAGTAGATTGCAATAGGCTGACATGATGATGCTTTTATATTAACATAACTTACTTCGTTAATTGCCTCTTGAGGGATACTACTGCCTAAAAACACCAGCCCATACGAAATAGCCGAGCAGCTGTTGGATGTTGTATAGGATTTAATGTTGGTCCTATAATTTAAAGTGGTTGTCTTTAAGCAGTGGTACCTATCCCTCAAAAGTAAGTTAACTAATTAATATAAAATGACTTGATGGTATTAAGCCTGTATGTGTCAAATCCATCCATCCGGGTCAAAAATGAACTTACCAACGCATTTTGCTGCATTGGAGTCGAAGGTGTATCCAAGCTCGCAAGACGTGTGCGGCATGTATGGTGGCCTATATGGTCTGCTGGGAGACGTTCGCCACGTTCTTGGGGTGGTAGACACTGGAAAAAACTATTCAATCAATACTTTGACAACTGATCATAGGTAGGTAAGACTAAAAACAGATTAAAATTAAAGAGACGTCAATTACATCTTCTTCTTTCTAGCTCTTTGTCCCTTTCTTAGTTAGGGTACGCCTTAACAATGCTCCTAGACGCGGCGAATCTGATGATTACAGTCGGAGCGATTGCCATCAAGACCTTCGTGGCCCTTGACAGGGCAACCAGACCATTTTTGGATATTGCTATGCCACACATAAAGTGCTTTAAGAATGTGCAGGTATTCTCATGGGCGGCTCTAGACTCGGCGAGAATATCCGAGACTGTGAGTGTGATAGCTTTCACGCAATCTCGTTCTCGGCTTGCCTGTTTTCCGATCGGTATCGGTATTTTTGCCCGCTTCAAATGTTTTCTCGGGCGAGAAAGAGAACGCTATCCACACTTTTGTTCGGTCTCAGAGCATGAGAAGTGTCGTGGCATAGATGTGTAGCCGTGTACCCGTTTATCTAAATGTTTTATTTCGAGCATTTTTTCAATTGAAAAAGTGCGTGCAAGTGGGAGTGTATTTCGAGTTTTTTTTATGTGGAGTAATGACCTAGAATTACAGTTAGTAGAACATTTTCAAGCAGAGCCTATTTTATGGGATGCAAAACACCGGCATCTCAAAGTTCTGTCAGTACAGGGGGCACTCTAAACCATACACACATTATCGCTTCATTCAATATGAGGGATACAATATACGCTGCCATTATTTTTATAGAAACAAAAAATCATATTTGATTATGTCGTTCCTTTAGACGGAAGACCGTTAACCAATAAGAAAACGTCGTACCTGGGTGATTTTCCCAGCACCAAATCGTAAACGGCATGGCTGAAACTGCTAGTGCAGGATGGCACTTTTAACTTGTAATATTTTTTTTTAGATGAAAAATGTTGTCTCCTACAGCAGCCTACAAATATTTTTCCATTATGATTGTCGCTAATAAGGAAAAAAAATATATAAACACCTAAGTTTTTCATACCGGTGAAGCGGCACAAATTGTTTTTCAGTATACTTTTAATCATATAATAAAAACAGTTGATTTTTTAGGGATTTCCTTTTTTTTATTTAAATCCTAAATAGTGGCAGTACTTTATTGCGGAAACTTCATTACAAAATCTGTTGTATTTAATGAATGGTAAGTACAAATTCACGTGTCCAAATTAGATTTTTCACCGCGGTGAATTTTCGTTGTACGCGAATATCTAGGCATCCAACAACACTAGCTTCTCGCTACTGCGCAGTAAACTTGCGCACCAGGGACGCCTAAGCGCTTGATGTGAGAGGACGCGTGTTGCTTGTCTGGTGTTCCCACCAAAAACGTAAGTAGTGGGTTCCGGTGACTTGGGACCGCTTTTTTTTTCATTCACGTGAGTGGATAAAAGTTGTGATCCAATGATCCGATATGTTTATTAAATATATGCACTTTTACTTAATGTCGCCCGATCAAGTAGGTAGTATCAATTTATTTCTATCATAAATACTGTGCTTGTAGTGTTAACTTCTATTGGCTGTTTTTCATGACGGTGATCTCATTCCGGTGAATTCGGTGACCTAAATTGACACCGAAATGAGAAAAAATATCATTTCGGTGATTTTTTTTCATTTCGGTGAGAAGTTGTTCATTTCGATGATTTTTATCTTCATCTCGGTGTTTTTTTTTTTCATTCCGGTGACAAATTATTTCACTTCGGTGAAAAACAGACCATAATTTCTTTTGTTACATTTTAGTTGCACAAGGAATAATTTGTTTTGGGGACTAAAATGTAGCTACTAGTTAAAAGAATAATCTCAGTTGTTGCTCGCGTGGGCAATAGGCTATTTGACTAAATTATGATAATTAGTCCACTTTAAACGTAATTCAAAAATATTGAACACGTGCTTTTTTAGGTTCCGTACCAAAATGGTACAAAAGGAACCCTTATACTTTCGCCATGTCCGTCTTTCAGTCCACGGCCTAGCACAGATACTGTTTGTACTAGGAAGCTGTAATTTTGCACGAATATAAACATTAAACACGCCGACAGAATGGTACAATAATATCTTGAAAACAAAAATTCTAGGGTATCTCCCCTACACGTAAAGAAGGGATGAATTATTTATTTTTAGTCTACCCCATCGTTTGGGGTATAGTTGGATGGGTCTTTCAAATATATTGCGAGGTTGTGAAGACCATTTTTCGATTCAGTGATCGGTTTCCGAAATATTAACCTTTGTTGTTTAAATTCCGAAATAGTTTTGCTAGAGTCGTGTCCCCATCCAAAAGATAGATTTTTGTGCTACCTGATTTATTAATGACTAATACACAATAAGATTTTGTGAAGACAAATAACAAGAGATTACGTTTGTTTTATTTTACATTATACAGTGTGTAACGAAAAGGTGAAATAAAACTTTAAGGGGTTATTCTACGGCTAAATTACATCAACTTTTTCTATGGGACCAACATCAAAATCTCAAAAAAAAAATTGACGTTTTCATACAAACTGATGCCAGCTAGTCGCGTTTTAGTATGGGAAAGGGTTTTTTTTTTGCGATTTCGATGTTGGTCCCATAGAAAAGTTGATGTAATTTAGCCGTAGAATAACCCCTTAGAGTTTTATTTCACCTTTTCGTTACACCCGTATATTACAGTATCTTTGTGTTATCAAAACTAATAATTAAAATCTTTTAAAATAATAATCTGAAAAAGTTGTAAAGATATACAGGGTGTCCCAGAAACAATGGATAAACCTTTAACTGTCGATAGGTTTCGTCAAGACCTCTCTAATCTCAAATTTTGACTTTAGTAAAAATATCTCGGTTTTCAAGATAATTGAGTTAGTTTTTTTTTAATGCCACTTTCGGTTAGTTTTTAATGTGCCATTTTTACAAATACGGACTTTTTCTAATTCAGTTTTTTTTTTTTCTAAAAGAATAGTTTAGCTATCAATAACAATGGTTAAAATTGAGCTAGCTAATCACGAAGTGCTTCAAAAAAACAATGTTCCAAAAAAAAAACATAAAATTATTTTTCCTCATGTTTGGTCAACTACCATGTTAAAAAAATGTATGGCGCTCATCGTGCCCATTAACTTAAAAAAATTCTTAGTTATTATGTTTTCCGAAAAGGTATAATAAGCTTATGTTTTCTGTATCTCTTAAACTTTGTCTGGTTTTTATTAATTTTTTATTAAAATTACAATAAATGTTCGAATTGGCGTCCTTGCGCTCTGATACACGCCCGGCATCTTTTTATAAAAGAACTAGCTTTTGCCCGCGGCTTCGCTCGCGTTAGATTTGATTTTAAGTGAAGTATGAATGTCAAACTCAGTAATTTAAAAAACTACAAAACTTCTAGACAATATTTTTAGCATGACTATCAAAACACGATATGATATGATATAATATAGCGATTTATCAATTTTAGGATAACGCGGGTATACATCAAATGCAAAAATAGAACCTTTGTGTTGGGATCACGTATGGCTGTCTGTCAGACCGTCTGTTACAACCGATTAGTTCCGAAATTACTGGCCCAATTGGATTGCAATTTGGCACAAATAATTTCAAGAATTTTCATGTTCACAATATTCATTTTAAAATCAAAGTTCCAAAAAACCATAAAATCTACACCCATATTGATAGACATTTCAACCCCATCGCATCCCAACAAGGGAGATGGAATTTCACGTCCGCAACGTTACATTTTAAAATCGTTGTTGTTTTCGTAATCAGCGACCCGATAAACCATAGAAACAATACCCATGTTGATTTTCAGACTTTGTCAGCCCCCTTCCCCTTTTTAGGAGTTGACTTTTCAAAAAATCTGAACATGTTTACTCATTTATCGTAAGGAGAACTCACTCCTGTGAAGTTTTGAATAAAAGAGTCTGACTAATCTTGTTTCCCCATACAAGCTTTGGGCCCCCATTTCACCCCTTTAGAGGGTGAATTTTGAAAAACCCTTTCTTAGTGCACCCCTAGACCTTATAAGAAACCTACATGCCAAATTTGGAATCTCTAGCACCAGCGGTTTGGGCTGTGCGTTGATATGTCAGTCAGTCAGTCAGTCAGTCAGTCAGTTTCTTATTTTATATATATAGATGTTTGATGCGGCTCGCGTAACCAGACGTTTTTATGTATGCAGCTGCATTTTGTATGCGAGTCCGCAACTCTGTTATTGAGGATACTGGTCTCGCGTAGACAAGGTCTTTCAGACATCCGCAATAAAAAAAAAATCAAGGGATTTAGATCCGGCGATCTAGGTGGCCATAAAATAGGGCCGAGCCGGCCTATCCACCTCTGTGGGTAGTGTTGATTCAAATAATTTCTTACTACTATTGCGTAGTGAGCTGGGCACCCATCATTTTTAAGCCACATTCCCCGCCTCACTTCTAAACTGATATCTCCTAGCATGCCGGGTAAATCATTTTGTAAAAAATTAAGGTAAATTTCACTATTCAGTGTAGCTGGATGTTCATATAGCCCGATCACCTGTCCGCCAATAATCCCAGTCCACAAGTTAACTTTAAATTGAACTTGGGACCGATCTTCCCTCATCAAATGTGGGTTTTCTACTTGCTAGCTATGTAGATTGTGGATGTTGAGATATCCATCTTTCCGGCATGAGTTCGTTCACAACATTTTATTGAAAAATTGCAGGTCCTCCCTTATTTTATTTAACATGATTCTGCAGAATGCAATCCTGCGCGGATAGTCAGCAGGCTGTAGAGTTTGGACCCTTTGAACATGGAAAGGGTGCAACCTGTATATTTTTAACCGACTTCAAAAAAGGAGGAGGTTCTCAATTCGTCAGTAACTTTGTTTTCTTTATTTATTTTTTTATGTATGTTCAGCGATCATTCGTTACCAGGTTAACCGATTTCGATACTTCTTTTTTTGTTCGAAAGGGAATACTTTCGGAATGGTCCCATATAAATTTGATCAAGTTCTGATGATGGGATCTATAAGAAAATCATCAAACTTTGCATGAACTCCATCCGTGCCAACTGATTTTTGTACCTATGTTGCCCAATATCTTCGGCATTTGTGAACCGATTTTGATGATTCTTTCTTTATCGAATAGCTTATACTTTAAAGATGGTATATTGAAAATTTTTTGGAAAATTTTCACCTCTAAGGTGGGTAAATAAGGGATGAAATCGGTGTTCAGCCGTTAACTTATGTTTGCGCTGAAAAGATTCGTATTATTGAGGATTATCACTGTATGTATCACTAAAAATAGATGAAATAAGTAAATTTTTATTAAAAAAAGTAAACCGACTTCAAAAAACTGAAAAGATAAAAATAATATCAACACATAAGTACCTAATCAGTTACTTTTGGAGTCGGTGCAAACGAAAACATTCAAACTCTCATCGGATAGCACCGACTCCAAAAGTAACTGATTAGGTACTTATGTGTTGATATTATTTTTATCTTTTCAGTTTTTATGGTTGATTATTACAATATATTTGTTATTTTTGTTGTTTTATTCTCACACGTTCCTAAATGAATTTAAGTTTAAATAAGTTAATATCCATGTATGGTACATTTTAATTAATACTTTCAATACCATTATAGTATAGTCAGAAAAGGATAACCTGTACTGTGTGATAGCACTCTTCAAAACGTAGGTAAGTAATTATGAAACTAGGATAGCAGCATTTTAGGTGCGTTGCGTGGTAACAGTTTAGTTTTTTTCGGTGACTACATAAGTAATTTCATTGCGGTGACTCGCGTTTTTCATTTCGGTGATGAGAAGTTTCATTTCGGTGAACTATTCTTTAATTTCGGTGACACCAAAATTTTAAAGTACTATATCTCCTAAGTATATGAACTCAATTTGATGTCGAGTAAAGATTAATCATAACAATATCATAAATAACAATACTACATGGTTTTATTTCAAAAAAAGTTATAAATAAAAAAGTTCACCGTAATGACAAAAAAAATGGACTTGTTGAAATTGACCCACCTATGAAATGTTTACCTTCAGTGGTAGGCTTCTCAGTAGTGGTCGTGGACGTAGTGGTCCTAGCAGTAGTGGTTGGAATACCCGTAGTGATTCTGGGTGTGGTAGGAGGGGGCGCGGTGGGGACCCTGACCGGGATGCACCAGCCCGACGGCTCGCGGAGGAACCCAGACACGCACTCGCAACGGTACCCGCCCGCCATGTTGACGCACTCCTCCAGAGTGCTGCAGATGTGCTGGTTGTTCTCACACTCGTTTATATCTAGATACACAGAGAAATAAAAACTCTTATTTAGAATATTAAAAAGCGGCACGTATATTATTTGTTAAGAGTAAAGTAGCATACTTTATATAACGTCCTACTGCAGGGCACAGGCCTCACCTTAACTATGAGGTGGTTTGGGCCATATTTCACACCACGCGGGACCAGTGCGGCGCGGTGGTGGTGTTGGTCGCGCTTGCCCCGTTTAAACAACGAGATTTTCAGCGAGATAGATATATTTGCTTACAGTGAGGCAACATTTAGGTCACATGCCATTAAGGTATTGAGTGGTCCCTTTTATTACTTAAATCATTAGGTTATTGTTGAGTTGTATTATCTTTATGTATCTGCACATATACTTACACAGACACACGAAACGTGATGAGCATATTGTTAGGTAATCGTCTTATTTTTATTTTGCTTTTAAAAGTTTAGTTTTATATGTCTTTTTATGGAGCAACTGCTACTACTACCTCCGGTTTACTACGTTCTTATTTAATCTGTGGAAATCTATAATTAGCTGTATATTTTAAGAAATTATTTAATTTTTAAAATGCGATGTATCGCCGTTGATTTCCTGAATAAAAATAAAATTAAAATAAAATGACTTATTCTTACTGTCAGATGTTATTAATAGCTACCTAAAGGGATCTGACTAGGCTTCAAGACTAGTATTTTGTTCTGTAAGTAAGTACAGACAACAGCATGTCAACCTACTACAAAACGTCAAATTTTCTCAATTGATATTGATCTCTACGTGTTGGACTTAAAGTTGAAAATCAATTCAATGACCTTTAACTTTTTGGGTAGGTTGACCTGCCGTTGTCTGTACTTTATTTATTCTGTGGGGTGTGCAATAAAGTGTGCCTAATCTATCAACTAGGGAGAAGCCAAGTCACAGATGTGTTCCCTTCGGTAGGTGCATAGTGCGCACAATGATAGCGGTTTGTTAGTGTGATACTCTTATTACTTATTTAATCATTATATCGGCCCACTTCCGGGCATTGATCAAGGACTACATACTGATTGGTGATGAGAAGATAAAGAAACCTTTTATTACAGGAAATACAGTTACAAGAAGAGCAAGCTAGACAGGTTATGATGAAGTCCATGTCGTTTTAATAATCGTCTGCTTTAAAAGTAATCTTTTTTTCAGAGGGTAGGTATTATTTTTTTCAGAGTAAATCGTTTGCGTCCACTTTCATCCGTTCTCTACATTCACACATCTCGTCTCTCTCTCGTCGTCGCAGAATTATAATAGCCTTCATTGGCGGGCGCGTTGTGCACCTACGCTCTCCAAATTTAAACGATTTACTCTGCAAAATCTTTGTCGACCGATCATTATACATGTTCACTTACCAACGCAATTTCCATAAGCATCTCTTTCAAAGCCATTCAGACAGTGAAGGTTGTTAATATCGAAGTCTGGGTTAACAGGTTTGTCTCGTCCAGTAACAGTAGTCCACAGGCTTTTGGGGATATCGCTCGTGTTTACACTGTAGCTTCCATCATTGTCTTTGTCTTTCTCAATTACTACTGGGTCTTTTGGTACGGGTACGTTTACTTCGGTAAGTTCTGGTCTTCGGGGTGGCTCAGTTGGTCTTGGTCTTGGATGATACTCAGATGGACGAGCTGGGTTCGGTCTATTGGGTCTATAGTTAGGTCTTCTAGGTTGATTATCAGGATTGTTGTCTTCAGGTCTTCTGTCAGTAGGATAGCGTGGATATTCTGGACTTGATGGAAGATCCGGTCTTGGGGGCAACTCAGGGGTACTCGGTGGCACCTCTGATGTGCTTAATGTTTCTTCTGCATTTGGTTCAGTTATCAATTCTTCTGTGGTGGAAACTTCTGTTGTGCTGGTTGTTGTCGGACGCAAATACCTCGGGCGATCGGATCTGTTCGGGTATGGTGTTCTTCGGGTGGTCGCCGAGGAAGGTCTGTTGTAAGGATAGTTAGAATACGTGGGTGGAGGGCGTGGTGGCTCCGTGGGTCTAGGTGGAGGAGTGGTCGGTTTTGGTGTCGTCGTGCTGGATGTAGTGGGTCTTCGTTCTCTGTCGGTGTAACCACTATAGTCGGTAGTTGAATTATCTTCACTGAAAAAGAAAAAATATGTTGTAGTTGGTACTTCATATCTGCATGGAGGTTTTAGGCAATAAAACAAAATGTTTTTTTTTTCATCTGAAAGACGAAATAAATACTAAATTTGAAAGCAGTGCGTGGTTTCGTGCCTGAAAGAGAACAACGCCGTACTATTTACACGAGTTAAGTTAAATTTATTCTATCCAAGCATCGAAAGGTTCTGTCACGTCAGCATCTTTGAACGAAATCTAGGCAGAGAAGCCCCCTGGACGAAAAAACCGTTTTGTTATAATAGGTTAGGTTAGATTCAACATTATCATGATTTCAGCCATAGGTCGTCCACTGCTGAACATAGGCCACCCCTAGTGACTTTTAGATTGCCCGATTAAAAGCGGCCTGCATCCAGCAGCTTCCCGCAACCTTTTCACCTTGTGCGGTATGAGGCCTCCATTCTAGAACCTGTCTGCCCCATCGGCCGTCATTACTACGTGCTAATATGCCCTGCCCACTGCCACTTTAGCTTGCATTAGCAACGGATTACCGTTGGGCTTATGTCAGCGACTTTTGTTCGTTTACGGATCTCCTTTTCGGACCTTAGGTTATAATAATTTATGGCTAACCACTGATTTTAAGATAATTGTTACTAACCATATGGTAAGTTGTCTAAAATAAACGATTTGATTTATTATTTTATTAATATATGGTACGATAGGGCATGTTAAAAGGGTGGTGATAATTCCCTTACTCAGAGTCGTAGTAATCGTACTCGTAGGGCGGTGGGGTGATGGCGGGGGTGGGGGCGGGCGCGCGCCCGGCGGGCGCGGCGGCAGGAGAGGGGGATGGCGCGCGCCGCGTGCAGGTGTACGCGCCGAGCACGTTGATGCAGTGCAGGCCGGCTGCGCAGTTGTCCAGCTTCAGGGCGCACTCGTCGATATCTTTAGAGGTAACAAATCGGAAATAATTAATGGGAATTGATCCTGCAAATTTAAACAATACGTCACCCGGCTAATCTCGCTTGACTAGACGTGACGTGTAGCCGTGTCAGAGGCCTTTAAGGCGGCTTGATTACATTCTGTGTCAGTAAGGTTTAGTTCCTGGCCATGCAAAAACCCTTCAGCAATCTACACTAAGCCCGCGTCGTGGAGTATGGCCCAAAACTAAGTATGTTACACCTTATTTGAAAAGAGGCCTGTGCCCTGCTGTAGGCTGCCAGTTGGCCGTATATGTATACTTACAATTTTGGCAGTCACTATTGTTGAAGTATAATTAGCAAATTTCGTGTCTGGTGTTACTAGACAATCGTTATAGGTAACGTTTGAAAAGTTGAGTAGATAACCGTTAGAACCTCTATTACTGAGATGTCAGTCCAATCGATATCATGGTTGATGTAGTGATAGTGATTATGCTTTGCCTTGCCTTATCTATGTTTTATAATAAACCACTAATGGCATTGGAATGTTGTTTGCTTTTCTTTAAATACGTTTTAAATTGTGTTACTTATACAGAAAGAATACCAGCTACACGGCATTATATAGAAAGCGACTTATATGGAAAGAATACCAGCTACACGGCATTAGATAATCGGGAATACCGAGCAACCAATTAACAGCCGTACCTAATCCAGTGGTTTACAGAAAATCACGTCATTTACTTTGAATAGGTTATTAAAAAGGAGATGATGAGTATGATGACACATGTTTAAATCTAAAACTTACCGACGCAGGACCCAGTGGAAGAGTCCAGTTCGAAGCCGTTCTTGCAGCGGCACTCGTGAGCGCCGTATGTGTTCACGCAGTTCTGGAACCGGTCGCACAGGTGCGTGCCTTCGCGGCACTCGTCGATGTCTGACAAGCAAAATAGATGCATGTTTAAAGTGGTGTTCATCCCGTTAAAAGAATTAACAGTTGATTGCCTACAGTAGGCGCATAAGCTTACTGCACGCGAATGGTTCAGACAAGCCCGGCACGTACACTTTACTTGACATGCCTGCAGTTTCTTCCCCCTTAATTACGTATGACCATGACCACATGCGCTGTACCGAGCATGAGAGGTTTTTAGTCGCTGGATTTTTAATCTCATGTACATAGGACGTACACAGTCCGGTGCAAGTATTGCGTCCTAAGTCGTCCTAAGTGGTTATCCTAAGGAGACGGCAAGTCGTCAAATCACCGAATAAAATATTCCGCCATTTTTCGTTTAAGGTCTGTAGTTGTCATATTTATGCTTTCAAAATTAAGATGGATCTAGATTTTAGCTGATTATGATTGAACTTCACAAGCTCAACTTAGCTAGGTACTACGTTAATTCGGCCTTATGAATTTTCGGTCTTATAAACTATCGAGATTTTAAACTTTCGGTCTTTTGATGCTTCGGTTAAACAAGCTATCGGTCATTAGTGTTTGTGCATATGTTATTCTGCCTTTCGTCATTCGGTATAGCATAGGGAACCCGTATTTCTCGGTTCAGTATTCAACTCGTAGATACTTCAATTTTAGCTAATAAGTAATTTCTCAAATAAAAGATATAGAGACAAATAAGTACCAAATTTTATGAGCATTATTCAAGTGTAGAACACTCTCACATCTAATAGTCATAAATTACCTTCACAAACAGTTCCGCCTGGTCTTAATCTCGTTCCTTCTTGACAGGTTTTTGTAGCTAGTCTGCAAACGAAAACATTTAATGACAATTCTTCTTCAATATAATAGAAAAAATCTAGATAGTTTCCTTTCAGTCACCATACTAAAAATAGGTACAAAGCAATTTCAGATAGATTTCTGAAACCAAGTGACAGTACTCAAAGCGCTTATCACTGATGCTGAATATGGTAGAGGAAGTTTTCTTACTTGGGTAAGGTGCTGATTTTGGACTTGCAGTTGTAGGCGCCGGCTAAGTTGATGCACACCTCCGAACGCTTGCACACTTCACTGCTCTCCTCACACTCGTCGATATCTATGGCAGAATAAAACAAGTTCTACGTTAGATTTCATAATTTTGGCAGTGGTAGTTTAGTGGACGGAGTCTCTCCTTACATCCGTGGGACAGCTCGTATTTCAATCAAGATTGTCAGGAATGCAGGTTTTCAATTTAAATAACACTTGCTGGATGAGTAACTATGGTCCATTATGGTCTGGTTCCTCAGTCTTTGGGTTACGGTGGTCAGATGGTGAAGGATAGAAAAGTCTAGTTCTAGTGCAATAGTAGCTCCCGGTCTGTTTTACTTAAAGTTGTTTGTATCTAAAAAAGTTACGCTTTTTTATGGCAATTTGCTTACCTTCGCACTTCCCTGTGGCTACGTTAACCATGAAACCAGGAGCACATCGTTTAGATACGTGGTCCTGGCAGAAGAAACCGCCGTGCGTGTTGATGCAGTGCTGCGACAAACGCTGGCAGTCGTCAGCATGTTCTTCGCATTCATCCACATCTGCACAGAGGTAGAAGTTTTTTTTTTCAAGAAGTTCTTTTCCAACTACCCCGAGCAGTTGCGTCGGGTGTCGACACTAGCGGACGTGATCGGGCCAGTGTCGAGTCCCTATGGTACCAAATGATGAACCCGCCTGTGGTATCTATCACCGATAGGACCTGGACTAACTGCCTGAACAGGGGTCGGTCTGCAGTCGCGCTGCTTTCTAGCGACCCAATCTGGGTTGGGTCTCTGTAGGCTCGGAGCTCGGCTTGTCCGTCGTCCGAATTTAGATCATTGTTTTGTAAATTAAGCGAGTGTCGTAAGAACATATCTTAGTAGGAAAATAAAAAGGGCGGAGGGTGCCAAAAATAAGAGCTATTCTTTCTTTCTTTATTTATAGTCGTAAGAATTAGGAATAATACGTACCAATACACTCATCATCAGGCCCTGCTCTGAATCCTGGAGGACAGATGTCGTTTTTCGGCGATGTTTGCTCGAGATTCGGTAATGGTGGCGGCGTGGGCACTCCTGGGGGCTTTTCCTCAAAAGGCTTCCCAGGTTTTCCTGCACACTTAAATCCCCCTATGGTGTTCTCGCAAAGGTACTTGGGACACGGAGGACGAGGTAACTGACACTCGTTTATATCTGAAAATTTTCACTTGAACTACCTTACTCGTTTAGAAGACAGATATTATAGTTAGATATGGGTGTACAAAAGCACACCATACAATATGTTTACATACATTTGATATTTACAGAATGATGTCTAACTTAAGCGGTCTTATCGTTAAAAGCAAAGCCGATGCGTATAGATCTCAGATATGATCCGAAATATCTGATTATTTACATGAATGTTACTTGCTGGTACAAAATGTTAATAGTTAAGTACGAATTTAGTTCAACTGACCATCGCAGACTTGGTTCAACACGTTTCTTTTGAACCCCGGAGGGCAGGTGAGGCCGCCCACCTCCCTCTTCTTGATCGGGACGCACTTGAAGGAGCCCGCCGTGTTGTGGCACACCGTACCTTCTTCCGTGCACACGTCGTCAATGGCTTCATTACATTCGTTTATGTCTAAAAATAGACAGTGTTAATTTTACTGAGGCAGGCATAGAAGCAGTGGGTGTTAATTCCGAGAATATTTTTAAAAAGAACATCTAAAAGGCAGAGCAAGCATAAGTACTTAATTGCTTTGTATAAACCTACAAGGCCTTTATTACAAAGATGACGAAACACATTCAGACAGCCACAAAAACATAAAATTTGCCAAAAAGAAAAATGAAATATTTCATAAAATCTTTCTTATTTTATATTTCGACCACAGGTCGCGGTGGTTCACTACATCATTCAATTCATCATCACAATCAGCCCATGTCTGTCCACTGCTGGACATAGGCCAAAACTGAGCCCCATCTTCAGGGCATCATTCAATAAATCATAAATACTGGAATTTATTTAATAAATGTAGACTCATTCTTGTCATGTCTTTCACTTGCTTTAGGCAGGTCATAATTTTCCTCTTTATCCATTTTGACATCGTGTCAAAGCCACGAGACAACAGCACGTCAACCTTCCACAAAACGACAAATTTTGTCAATTGATATTGATCTCTACATTTTGGACTTAAAGTTGAAAATCGGTTTAATGACCTTTAACTTTTTAGGTAGGTTGACCTGTCGTTGTCTGTACCTATTTTTCTTGGTTATAAGTACAATTCTATTCGATTCAGCAATTTTATATAAAACGTTAAAAAAAAACAAAACAAAAAAAAATTTACCTTTACAAGTTCTCTTATCTCCTTGCAGCCTGTATCCCTCATGGCACTGGCACTTGACCTTACCACTCTCGTCGTTGCAGATTTGGTCACACGAGTCCGCCTTACATTTCTCCTTCACCACCTTCTTCTCTGTCGTGGTATCAACTGTTGCATCTGTTGTGGTCTTTTCTTGTTCTTCTGCTGCTTCCTGTAATTTAACATAAAAACAATAGGATGTACAATCAATTACTGGCCTTACTTTACGCTGGCCCAGTGCGCACTGGGCCAGCATAGTAGAGTACATGGTCAAAATCACTTCAAAGTTGAGGTAAGGCCTGTGCCCTGCAGTGGGACGTATACGTATAGGCTTACTTTACTTTATAAAACATTTACGAGGTCTTTGTGGTAACTTTCTTACCAGGCAGCACTTGTAGTAAGCATAACTTCTGAGGCTCAATGAGGGAACGTCCTCATCGGTCGGTTCCTTACAAGCTTCCCGACCTTGCGACTCTCCGGTCCACCTTCCAAATGAGCACTCTTCACAACAAGTCTAAAACAAAATATAAATCATTAATTATCAAGCCAAACAACAGGCAGAAGAAGTATTTTAACTGGTCTTAGAAGTTTCTTACAAGGCAATGTTTATCCTAGGTAGTTTTCTTACCTTTCCAAACTCGGTTTTCGGGATATTACATCCTCTGTCTACTGCATACTTCATTCCAGCAGTACATTCATCTTTGTTCCTAAAAATAATTTCAAGAATTAGAAAAAAATGCTTCCTATCCTGGGATAGACGTGCAATGTAAAGCATGTCATAATCAAAATTTTGTGCCTCAAGTTGAGACTTATTTCTAAGTGCTCATAGTGCAGCTATGCAAGAAGGCAACCCAATAAATCGAAATCCGCGTTGTAAAGTTATCTATTCTGACTTGAAAGGAAATGGTATTCGGAGCGAAGAAAACTTGACCTAAGATTATACATCCCTACAGAGGTTAGATTAGCTTAACCTTATAGCTATGGTTGTGCACAGGTGCCTGCCTGGCATAAAACTGTAAGCCTCTCACCTAAAGTGCTCTTGACAGCAGCCAGCTGCCGCCGCAGTGCACTCATCCTTGTGTTCCGGAGTGATTTCATCTGGAATAGTTATTGCTGCGCATGCGTCGCTCGACGCTGCAGTCAACGCGATTGTCTGCCCGTGTGTGCAGCATGTTTCCTGGATGTCTACCTCTTCGTCTGAGTAGAGAGCTGGAGCAAGAAAGTATAGTGTTTTATCTAACTACGAGTAGTAGGTCATTGTCTAAATTAAATACTGTTTATCTCCATATCCATTTTTTTTTTCAAATGAAAGACAACTGTTGAACCCCTTTTTAGGGTTCCGTAGCCAAATGGCAAAAAACGGAACCCTTATAGATTCGTCATGTCTGTCTGTCTGTCTGTCCGTCTGTCCGTCTGTCCGTCCGTCCGTATGTCACAGCCACTTTTTTCCGAAACTATAAGAACTATACTGTTGAAACTTGGTAAGTAGATGCATTCTGTGAACCGCATTAAGATTTTCACAAAAAAATAGAAAAATAATAATAAATTTTGGGGGCTCCCCATACTTAGAACTAAAACTCGAAATTTTTTTTTTCATCAAACCCATACGTGTGGGGTATCAATGGATAGGTCTTTAAAAATGATATTGAGGTTTCTAATATCATTTTTTTCTAAACTGAATAGTTTGCGTGTGAGACGCTTCCAAAGTGGTAAATTGAGTGTCCCCCCCCTGTAACTTCTAAAATAAGAGAATGATAAATCTAAAAAAAATATATAATGTACATTACCATAAAAACTACCAGCGAAAATTGGTTTGAACGAGATCAAGTAATTAGTTTTTTTTAATAGGTCATAAATCATATACCGCTATTTACCATTTCATTCAATCAACTCAAATATAAAAATAAAACATTTAATTTCATAAACACAAACCTTATACATAAACCGTGAACCATTTTTTTTTTAGTTACATTATACATATAATAAAAAGATTTTTTTAAAATCATGATTTCCTCATGACGCGTAGAGGTATTAAATTGAAATTCATATCAAATACTCAGGTCTATAATACCTATATACCAGGTTTGTACGGAACCCTCGGTGCGCGAGTCCGACTCGCACTTGGCCTGGGGGCTTACCAAGATCTCAAGTACTTACTAAAACGTAGTTTTGATTTTTCAGTTGCTGCATGCCTAAGCTAATTTAAAATAGTTTGTTTTATGTATTAACTTAAACTGGGAATCGAACCTAGGCCCAGACTCTATATGCTATACATATATTGGACAACATATTGGTCAGCATCACATACATTGCTCTGATCCTATGGCAAGCAGCCAAAGCACTTGTGTTACAGAAATCAGGAACAACGACGGTACCACAACACCTAGACCCGAGACAATATATTTTCCTACATTGACCGACCGAGAATCGAACCCGGGACCTCAGAGATAGCGACACCGAGTCGGGTATGCTTGCCCCTCGGCTACGGAGGTCATCGATCATGTGCGTCCAAAGCGAATTACAGCGCCACTATGATAATCAGGTCGTCGATTAAATTGGATGAGATGTATGTAAGGAATGCTCATCTAAATCTGTCTCATCCTATCATACCCTGGGGTCGCTCATCATGAGGTAAATTATCCAATCGTGTAGAGCGCGCGGGTGCGGAGGCGAGACCTTTGGTACAAACTTTATATTTATCACACATTTGTATGAATGGTTGATTAAACTCCAGTTAAAGAAATCTAGGTGCAATGCAAGGATTTAGTTATATAAATAAATGTATGACTTTTAATGAAAAGGTCATTGGTTGTGTATGTGTGCTGTCTCGGTTCCAATAAAAACCAATAAAACCAATTTATTTCTGCAAATAGGCCTAAATTAAGCTCTTTTACACGTCCCAATTTTTTTTCACCCTACCACTGCGTCGGGACAATTGTAGGCTAGCGCCGAGAAGAAGCAGCGCAAGAAACTCGGTCACTATTGTCAGCCTCTTTTTAAATAGTATGTTTACATTACAAGATAATGTGTACCTGTGCGAGCAGGGCAGTATTTAATTCCATACATTTTTATCAATTAAATAGTCATTTACAGTGTAATAACCTTTTTTCATTAAAACCATCTTGACATGCGATTTAAATTTATGTATAGGTAGTTCAGCAATAGACTGCGGCAATTTGTTAAAAAAGCGAATACATTTTCCCATGAACGAATTACCTACCTGTTCTGTAGGTGTACCTACATCAAATTTTCAAGTGTACGAGTTTACGATCTACATACAAAATAACTAACAGATCCACATTATAACAGGATCAGCGCAATGTATGTAATGTTGTCCAATATTTATTGTTTATTAATTTATTATTATTATAAATAATAATACGCTGTGCAACCTTGAGCTTGCTTATGAGGCCCATAGTGAGAGGCCACGTTTCAGTTCCATATGTCATCACTGGTAACACGCGAGATCGAATCAGGAATGAGGAGATTCGTAAACGATCAAAAGTTGCTGACATAGCCTAACGGATAAGCAAGCTGAAGTGGCAGTGGGCGGGGCACATAGCACGTAGAACTGACGGCCGATGGGGCAGAAAGGTTCTGGAATGGAGGCCACGTACCGGCAAGCGCAGCGTAGGACGTCCACAAGAAGGTTGACAGACGACCTGGTAAAGGTTGCAGGAAGCCGCTGGATGCGAGCCGCTTTCAACCGGCCAATCTGGAAGTCACTGGAGGAGGCCTATGTTCAGCAGTGGACGTCCTATGGCTGAAATGATGATAAATAATAATTGTAATAAATAAATATTCGGACAACATTGCTCTAATCCTATGATTTTAAGCAAATGTGTTACAGAAATCAGAAACAACGACGTATCACAACACCCAGACCGGGAATCGAGCCCGGGACCTCAGAGATAGCAACAAGAAGTGACTGAGGTAGTCATAATGGCTATTTTATTATAATAATTTTAGATGCCGGACCAGTCCGGTTAGTTATTATTATATTTAAAACTGGACTTCGTAACTCTAGGAGACATCAGACAATTTAGATTACGTCTGCCTAACACCAATCTAACAATTCTACCACTAGCTACTACCGCTGACGCTAACTATAAGCACAGAATATGTAATAGGATAAATGCTTTAAGTATTTATTTACTTTAGGTCATTAGGTTTTATACAAGAGTTATCGCAAAATCGGTTTACACTTGACATGATATCGCGAAGCTTAGGTACCATACACAAAAAAAAAATGTGTATGTTGGTCGAATTGAGAACTTCCTCCTTTTTGAAGTTAATTGAAACGAAATAATTTACGTATTAATTTACAGTTGTAAAAGTAGCACTTGATTACACGAAAAATGGACCTTGAAAATATTTAATAAATTAATTACTAAAACGGAAAACAAATAGAAAATGCAGCTGCAAGTTTATACATAAACTAGAGATGCGCCGATATTTTTTTTCGGTTACCAAATATTCGGTATTAACTACTCGGTATTCCGGAAATGTGCTAAAATGTTTCCATGTTCGCTTTAAACGAAACTTCGATCGAATTTGGCAAAACCGAAAAACAAAATTACTTTGCGTATACTTCATAAAAAAAACATTAATATCTGTAATAGCAATTAATTTAACTAGTAAGACATGATTAAGGAAAAGTCCGGCGTATTGTCCAGTGGCACACGATGATTGAGCGAGCTTTAAATAAACAAATCAAGCGATTACGACATTTTCATACTTGAACATGTCATAGCAATCGTGATTTGTTTATAATCGTCTTGATAGGGCTGAGTAATCAACATGTGAGTTTATATCCGTAGCACGTCCGGCCAGCCTACTGGCATGAGTTACAGCGACTTAAATATGTAGGTACAGGCAACAGCTCCTCAACCTACCACCAAACGTCTAAATTTCGCAATGGGTATTGATCTCTACATGTCAAACTTAAAGTTCAAATCGGTTTAATGTTACCTTTTTGGGTAGGTTGACCTACGGATGACTACTTAGCTTATTTTAATTGAAATATGTTCTTAGATATTTACTGGCTGGCATTGCGGAGTGAACGAAAACATCCAAATTCCTCATAATTGGCAGACAAAGATTCTCAAAATAAGTTATAGATATAATGTTTAAATTGATATTTTAATGATTTGTCATAAATAGGTAAGTCATCGAAATAAATCATAATTAATTTAACTTCGTCTATTTATCCACGGAAACACCCAAATATTTTTAAAAAAATGCCGAATATTGAATAATATTCTGATTTTCGGTAACGTTTTTGACACACCCAATATCCTTCATTGTTTTATTGTTATGTTTTTTTTTCGTGTGTGTCAAATAAATTTTCTATTCTATTCTAGTCTAATCCGGTGAAATGAAAACTATGCCTATACCTCCCACTGCAGGTGAGAGGCGTCACCTCAACTATGAGGTGATTTGGGTTATACTTACTTCACTACCAAAAATTAAAAGACCGCAAGTGGTGTTATTAACCCGAAAAAAGTATTCCGATTTTCAAAATTCCAAAAATGGTATAAAAACCAATTGGTTAACCCCAACTAGCCGTGGTCCTTCGCCGTGTATGAAACTTTTCTGCCCAATAATAGAGTGTAATTTCGGCGCGGCCGCCTCCGCCTACTGTAAACAAGTTGCAGGCCCGTGAGAGCCGGATAGGCTGAGGCTGGTTTCCGAAGGCGACCAACATGCCAAAGCTGTGGAAACGAGCGTACATCCTAATGCATGCATGCTTGGCTTGCTTGCATGCATGGCTGCTTGCATATTTGCCTGCTTGCATGAATGCCTGCTTGCATGTAAGTTTGCTTGCTTATACACTACATTTTAATTGCATGCTTGCTCGCTTGCATGCTACATATTTAATCGCAAGTTGTTGCTTGTATCAATCATGCTTGCGTGCCTTGCATGCTTCATGCCAATTATTGGTAGTTTTAGCTATTCAATTTTCGGAATTTTAATTATTCGTAATTTTCATAATCGGAATTCGTCGTTATGAAATGTCAGATAGTTAAAAAGTCAACATTTTAAACAGTTCGATCTATTAAACAGATATTTTAAAATTGGAATTATAAACATTAGAAGTATTGAGATTGAGAAAAAATAGAAAAAAAATAATAATAATTAAAAAAATTAAATAAGAATTTATATTTTCGGAATTTTAAACCATTTGGAATTAAGAGAATTGGTATTTTTGAAATTTGTGATAATAATATCTGGAGTTAAGTTTTTCGTAATTATGTACTGGACCTTTTTCCACACTTAAGGATGGTTTAAAATGGACCTATTTAAGAATCATCGGTTCACATTTGGCGAAGTTATCGTAACACAACAAACACTAATTGAGAGCTATATGAAAAAAAAAACTGTTGGTATTCGAACCAAAATCCGGAAAGCCGTCACATTACCTACTTATGAACTTAAAATTTAATTTTTGCATTAGGTACCTACTTACCGTTATTTTTGTAATTTACGCAGACACTATTGGGAGCTATTGGGAAAGCTATTGGGAGTGGGGAAGTCGATTTTGTGACCTTTTAACTGCGTCTTTTCGAGATATATGTTGAGTAATACTTTCGTACTTACCCATATGACATCAAGGGAAAAAATTAAGTGTTCGATTCTAAGAATTTTACACAAGGAAAATCCTTAAGATCGATAAGTACTTAATCTAAAAAAACAAAAAAAAAAACACAAGATGATGGCTCAATGAATGAATGAATCATTGCAGTGTGTGACTTGACTCGGATAATTTTGAAGGCCAAAATGCAAGGCGTTTATTTTATTAGGTACAACTAAGTACTATTATTTTGTGACTGCTCGATGGCAAGTGTTGGCTGGTGTTTTGTCTACTAAACCAAATGCATCTAATTATCCCCTATAATATCTGAAAAGCAATAAGAATGTTTAGAAGAACGCTTGATTTGCGTAACTACAGATGCGTCGGACCAAAGTTAAAGATAGCCAAGTGGTTACCAACATTAAAATAGCAGTGAGCAGGACACTTGTGGTGACGGTAGGTGGAGCAGGCGGAATGGGGACCGCAAAAAAGAGGTCCGGGGCGGAGGAGGTCCCGGTGGTTATATATAAGGTGCTTTAAAAATATCTGCCACGGCTGAAATGGGTGAAAGTATTGCTTATGTAGATTACGATAGTGAAGGAATTACGTGCCCCGGATCGGTTATAATTGTTTGAGAAAAGACAGTAAAAGACAGCAACGTTAGCATTTTGGCGGTAACATGAACGAATTCGTAACCGCAGCGCGTGGGACCTAGTACAAGCGGGCTGGTTAGATGAGTGTGGACGGTTTGAAACTAAAGAAAGCCTAGTCATTAATTAATACTATTTTTAATTAAAAAAAATAATGATGTTCTACACATAAAATTTCTTTACTATCGTAATCTATATAAGGAATACTTTCACCCATTTCAGCTGTGGCAGATATTTTTAAAGCACCTTATATAATTCACGAAAAAAAAAACGAGGCGGTATGAAGTTCGCCGGAACATCTGTTAGTTATAAAAGAATAGCATAGTTAAAAAAAAACGAAGACGCACTTTTATATCATTCTCTAGATCTTATTTTTATAATTTGGCACTACCTTTCAATTACCCTGTTTTGTGGGAAGTAGTGAAATGATGGTGATGACCACTCTCCGCTGTAAGACCAAGCTTCCGCTATCGCTCGTATGGTAGACGCATCGTATTGTTTTTAACTCGCGAACGGCTCATATAATCTGGATGACCTTAGACTGATGCACTATGCCAGTAAAGATAGCTTATTAGTAGATACAAGTGTGGAGACGATTACGACGATATTAATACAAGTGTCGAGCAACTTTTAGGAGCGACATCGAAAGCGTAAACAAATATTAATGCCATATTCGCGATAAAAAGTAGTTTTAAAAGGTCTAGATTGGTCTCTTTACTAAAAATCATCAAAATTCGTTTACCAGCCTATACAGGGTTATTTGTATAACATTAACAACCTCCTTGGGGCTGATTTTGGTGCTCTAATACAACAACTTTTTGTATGGGTCCAACATCAAAATCGCAAAAAAAAAACACTTCCCCATACAAAGCCGCCGACCCTGACATCAGTTTGTATGAAACAGTGAATTTATTTTTTGCAATTTTGATGTTGGTCCCATACAAAAAGTTGTTCAGCACCAGAATCAGCCCCTAGGAGGTTGTTGATGTTTACAAATAACCCTGTATCATTATCATCATCATGTCAGCCATAGGACGTCCACTGCTGAACAAAGGCCTCCCCCAATGACTTATCATCGGGGGGGATTGCTAATACTTGCCACGCTTGGCAGGCGTGTTGGCGGGCGCAGTTTTTTTATAAGATTTCGCACGAAGACGCTGCTGCCCTTCTCGTGCCACAGGAGTTAGTCGCCTCTTACGACACGTCTCCTGTTGACGGTGGGGAAGTGTATTCTTTACGGCCGGCCCTACACGGCATCCTGTATATCCTTTTCAAAATCAATAAAATTCGTTTAGCAGCGTAGGCGTGAAAATGTGACAGACAGACATACAAAGTTACTATAGCATTTATGATGTTAGTATGGATTTTACTTGATTTCTCGTGAGTACTTACCTACCTTATCACTTCTGTGCCAATGTCTTTCTTTCTCACCTCATCAGCGTTTCGATTTGACCTCCTTTACCTACTTAACCTACCACCTAATACCCGACTTAACTTTTGCTTAAGTGTCCATTGACAGATTAGTGAACACTTGATACTTATGGTACGCGGGATCGAGTCACTTCGATACACGACATTCGCGACACACTATATTGTAAAATAGTCCCATTATCTATATATGTATAAATGGAGTCCTAAGTAGGTATCTACCTGCGGGCGCCAGGTTATAGAAAACACTACTTACCGATTGGACCTCCGTGTATGTTCAGCGAAAATGAAATATTCTCGAGATATTTAGTTTAGAATGAAATTTGACCTGATTAAACCTGTTTTGACCTGTGTCTCTAGTAATTAAATGAATTAGAATTTTTTTTAATTTGAATTTGCAAATTGTTCCAGAAAAACACGTGTGATGACAGGTAAGTAGTTAAAGCACTTATATTATAGAAATCAGAAACAACAACGGTACAACAACACCCAGACCTAAGACAGCATAGAAAAGTTCGTTTTCTACGTTGACTCGACCGAGAATCGAACCCGGGACCTCAGCCTGCCTAGCATGAGCACTAAAACACGATATGATATGATACGATATAGCGATATATTGACACCAACTGTAAAAATATGATAGTTAAAGCCGCCGTGTAGAATTACCGAGAATCGAACCCGGGACCTCAGCCTGCCTAGCATGAGCACTAAAACACGATATGATATGATACGATATAGCGATATATTGACACCAACTGTAAAAATATGATAGTTAAAGCCGCCGTGTAGAATTGCCGTGCCGGTTACGGTACATATTATGATCGCTGTTTCGATAAAAAATCAAAATGGCGGTTATATTCATCATATTTTTACAGTTGGTGTCGATATATCGCTATATCATATCATATCATATCGTGTTTTAGTAGTCATGCTAGGCAGGCAGAGATGGCGACATATACTTTGGTGTACTCGCCTTTCGGCTACGGAGGTCAATTATATTAGTTAATTTCCTTTTAGGGAGCGATTCTACTGGTCAAATACTACAACATATACCATAGTACTAATAGGGACTAAATACTAAATCAGCTGTTACAGCGTAATAGAAATATTAACGACGACTGTGGTGTAGTGGTTCGGGATCAGGATTACTTAGCCAGCGGTTGTGGGTTTGAATTCCGCAAGAGGCAAATGTTTGTGTGATGAGCAACTTGCATTTGTACGTTAGTCATGGATGGTTTATAAAAGTATACATTTATGTATGTTAATCCGTTATCTAGTCGCCATAGTACAAGCTCTTCCTAGTTTGGGCCTAGACAATTGGTGTGATTGTAGAAACAATATTTTTTTATTAAACTTAGTTTTAAATTCCGCTGTTTGTTACATAGTACATTTTGTTGTTTCATAGTACATTCAGTAGAATCAAATCAACCTCTTGGTGGAAGAAAACTCAAAGACCATAATATGTACGTATATTACTTTGTGGTCTGGTTATTTCTTTTTTTATAGCAATAAACTACGCAAAAACATTTTATTTCAACTTTAATTTCAAATAATGTCTGAAATTGATTTTGGTGTAATAAGGACCTATGGCAACTGCGCGGCTACTGGTGGGCTTTACCTTTACAGAATACTGTCTACCTGTGACGTCATCATGGATTACGCGCGTGTAAAGTTGTAAGCACATAAGAGATTAGCCGAACTATACTTGTAGGTACCGGCAAGTTAAATCTTGGGTTTTTGTTGCGTCAACATCTACTGGCCTAATTTTGTGAAACGTTAACGTGTAACCGTTTTATGTTAAAACCAGCCAATTGCGAGTTGGACTCGTGAACCGAGGGTTTCGTTATGGTTCCTATAGCAGCCCGTCTTACAGTTGACCGATTTTTATTATTCTCGCACATATTCATTAAAAGCATAGGTACCCGGTTTGTTATTTGTATGTAAAGTCCGTTTTTTTTTGCTTGGCGAATAATGTAAACAATCTTGGCATGTCTCTTTACAAAAATAACAGTTTTTAAAATCAACGAACGGTTAGAATAAAAAGGATTTTGTGCTAAATGATTAATTACTTTAATAGATTGTTGTTTTTGAGTCCAATTTATTTTTAAATGTATATTTTCGTTAAAAAGGCTTGTCAAGGTTTTTTACAATATTCGCCAAGCAAAGAAAAACGGACAATACTATAACTATTTTTAATACTGTAGGTCAAAATTTGTCTTCAAATCGACTCGAACCGGCAATCGAACCCGGGGCCCATTGTGTTCTAGGTTAATTATTGCGCCGGTCTGGTCTTCAAACATTCCATTCAAATCGATCAATGGGTCCAGTCAATTTTTTATAGGAACCCATACTTCAGCCGTTTTTTTGGCAAACTTTTTCAATTTCTTAATATCTTGAAATATGGCTCAACGAATAATATGATTCAATATAATTAACAGATTTTCAGTTAGTTAATAAAACTCAAGATAAACTTTACTGGCCTTTAACTTGATTTATCCAGCACTTGCTTGCCTATAAATATGCCCTAGTTCTTAAAGACGCCTAGCAGTTAATCGTTTAACTTAATTATTAGCACTTCCACTTAAGAAAATATTAGCCTATTAATGCTTCATTTAATTAAACCTTGAAAAAATAGGCGACTCATTGATCGTTTATCGAATCAAAATTGATATAGATTTTAATTCGCGAAGCGTAAATTATTTATGACAAATATTTGCACAACTGTCCAAAAATTACTCACCATTTCCAATTGCAAAACTATTTAACGCACACAACACTGATAATAAATAAAAGGTCCTCATTTTTAATTCTAAAATTTTCAACACTAAATTGTCGCACTAAATCATACAAAAAAGTTCACTGGCACACTCATGTTACAAAAGATTGTTTATTTAAATTTCGGTAAATTTTTTATAAGTTTTCGGTACCAAAATTTTATTTTTCAGTACAAAAACCGACCATTTCGTCCGGGGCAAGCTGCCTGGAGTACGCTCAGCGCAGTTGTGATGTGTATGCCCAGACGTAGCTAAGAGAGAAAAGCCAACTGCTACCTACGTCAATAGCAGGCTACGACGAAAGTTGTTTTCACAAGCATTATAGTTTGTAATTTCCAAAACTAATTCAGTGGGTTAATAATTAATTTGTAAATAATTTTAATCGATTACATTATTCAATTTTATTTTATTTTGTTAATCTTATCTATTGTCACCGGTGCTGGTTACATTACTAGTAATTTGTCAAGTATAATTAGAGACTAAGTCATTAATGTAATTGTTTGTTGTCCTAAATTAAAAAAAATATATATTAATTGTTAAGTTTGTGTGTCGCAGCAATGGAAAAAGGCATTAATTTTTGACACGATTCAACGGTTAAGTACTCTTAAAACCTATTTAACCTAACCTATTATCATAACATTTGTATATCGATAAATCGATTAAACATGTATGCAAGATACCTAAAAATAAGAACCAAAAATGTACCATGTTTATACAAATAAATATCTTATCTATCTTATCTTATCTATTTTTAAACGCAATAGAGTTTTTGATATTTCACTTGAAGCACGTAGTTGATGTGACCCGGCTGTTATTTATGATTCTAGACAGGTCAAGCTTGATACGATATCATTCGCGAATCGCGCTTGTAGCGAGCCGGGGCATAGTTCAGACAGTCTTAGGGAGATTCGTGTTTACTTGCTTGAGATTTGAGATACCTACTTAGGTAAGTATACTTCTGTTATTAAAATAATACGAGTATTAGTCTACTAGCATAATTGTAAGTTCGAAGTATAGCTGAAGTTATATTTTTTTCACACCTACTATTTATTGTACGTCAGATACAAAATATTTTAAATTAACTATTTTTAACACACTTTTATTCGCTTCACTTGTAATGTAACTAACTAACGAACTATGTATCAAATCTTGGAAGTAGTTTTTAACCTATTTCTAACTGACATATCGGTTTGAAACTTTGTAAGTATCTGAGATTCGGATGACAATACAATAATTTGCCACCATCGTGATGATCTGGTGATGAAGCCAGAAGGTGGAGGATAGTGGAACTCTTCAAAGTCCGCTATATGTATTAAAACCTTCGTGTTTGGGCTCAGTTGATTCGTCTCGACGAGTCCAATTATCTATACAGGGTTATTTGTAAAACATCAACAACCCCCTAGGGGCTGATTCTGGTGCTGAAATACAACAACTTTTACAATAAGAGGATTTTTAGATTAGAAACAACATTAAAATCTAAAAAAAAAATCACTTCTACATACAAATCAGTCAATAGTCAGCTGGTGGCGACTTAGTATGGGTAAGTGAATTTTTTGATGTTTTACAAATAACCCTGTTGTATAATTCATTGGCCAAAATAGTGTACTTCTTCCTATCGCTCTCCCGTTCCTAGTCGGAGTACTCTTTGACCATTGTTTTAGATGTGGCAAGTCTGGTTATTACATTTTAAGCAATTGCCATCATACCTCCGTAGCCCTTAGACAGACAACCAAACCATTTTTGGACCATGCTACACAACCAGTGTTTTATTTTGTACGTGCTGAAGTATGTAAACTCACGACCCATTGTAGTACCCGCGGATGTGCAAGATTCTTCGACCACTGAGTTCTACCTGCTCTAGAATATAGTTACAATAGGTTATAATTCTGTTTTTTTTCAGCATCATCATCATCATCATCATTTACGTCCACTGCTGAACATAGGCCTCCCGCAAAGACTCCAGATTTTCCGGTTGGAAGCAGCCTGCATCCACGTCCTACGCTGCGCTTGCCGGTACGTTTCCAGCATTCTATCGCAATGCAATAAATCTAGATTGTGTTGTAATTTATTTAATAGCAAGCAGGTTGTAGCTCAGTGGCGGCAGCGCTTTGGTAGTCATTACCAAAGTTAAGCAATCCACGCCGCGGTTGTGAGATGATGGGTGACCAACCCGACCATGTTTAGTGACAATCATCATAAGCATCTCTGTGCTGCGGAAGGCACGTTATAAGTTGATCCCGTCTATATCGCTTGATACTAGCAGTCCTAAAGCCAAGTCAGAGATCTTATGGCAGTTTGATTACATCTGACAGGTTTTGTCACTGGCCCTCCCCAATTCGTACTGGGCCTGCGAGGTGGAGTATGGCCCAAACCTGTGCCCTGCCGTGGGGACGTATAGGCATACTTTTATAGCAAGCATAACTCTAAATTAGATAAGTTTAACAAAATCCAAGTAACATGTAGATTTGTAAGTCACAACAACCTAAATAATAATGGCGCGTTATTACACACACACCTCAACGACGACATGGCGCCGCAGGCAGGTTTTAAATATTTAAAAATATGTCTAGCGCCACAGTGAAGCCTTCATTTCAAAACGGATTTGCGCGAATCTTCGCGTAAATGTTTCGTTCCCGCCTAAATGTGCCGGGGATATTACATTTTTAATTAAACATTTCGTTTGTTTGCGTACTGGGTAGACAACAATATTTTTTTCAGAACCTGTATATCATATTGAAATAAAGAGGATATAGGGTGACTGCCAATTCAACTAGTTCACCTCTAGTTTTATCTACTATTTGTATGGGGAGGTGTAAAAGCAAGCCGATAGCTCTATGGGTCTTTAATAAGCTACCACAAAAGTAAACGCGATAAAAATAAATGCCTGAAAATTGTTATAGATTTTAAAAGAACTTTAATAGCTAAATGCTATTATAGTTTAAAAAATTCTTTGACGTCATAGATCTTTAAAATAAACCCTGTTTCTTTGCTGCGAAAGAAAAATATCCTTTAAAAAATTAAATTACTTGATCAAGATTAATCACATTAGGTATCCTACGGCGCATTTCTATTTTGACTTGAGATACAACTTTTGAATTCATTAATAATTAATTTTGGAAGATATACATAGTGGGGTTGATACTATCAGGCATTTTTATAAATATTGCTTGAAATATCACTTATAATCTTGACTTACATTTAATCGGTTTCAATCATTCTTTTACTAATTCTTGACCTAATGTTTTTTTTATTCTCATAAATTATTAAAAGAAAATAGACTTATAAATATAAATATTTGTATTATTGCAGTTCCCTTTCTAGGTACATATGTAGGTACCTACTCTAAAATATATAAAAAAATATATAAAATTATTTATATAAAAGTTGTTGCATTATCCTGCTAAGCAAATTGCTCGAATTTATCAGACATCTTGCATTATTGCCAAATAATAAGTACGTAACAAACAGAATAATTAAATTGCTAAACTGTAATACTCTACATTCATTGCAGTTACCATTATAGCAATCGTAAATCAAACCAGACATGAAAACAGCAATCAGAATGTATGAAGCACATAAATTATCTACCTTGGAGAGTAGAAATGTCATTTATTTTTTTCCACAAAAATTCCGCCCATATCACAACAGTACAGTACAGTACAATCAGTGGCTGTACGTAACGGGCGAGCGTTGACGGGACTTGTCAGTTCATACTAGATGTAAGTGAAAAAACACTAACGTGTTTCGGAGAAATTGGTCCGTGTTGCTGCTCTATACCTATGATATGGTACCTATATAGGGTTACGTTGCAAAGGGGTGCCAAATCTTCAGGAGTGGCTCTGAATGAGTAACTTAATCGAACTATGCAAAGAACAGTACTTTTTTTTTACATTCAATTATTCCTATCCGCTGCTTAAAATCATACGTGTGGATAATTTAAGTCTTTCATGAAAAAATTGCACCGGATGTGCACTGGATAAGGTCCTTGTTGGCTCGCCGTACCTACGCCTCAGATAAATGGCCGCCCGGCGTTCGTAGTCTCGTTATTGACTTTATTTTCGGATATATTAGTTTTTTTTTTTTTCGTAAAATACGATTATTAAAAATAATGTTCCCTAGATCTTATTTTTAAAATTTGGCACCTCTTTCCAATGTAACCCTGTGTACGTGCTCGATGGTATTAAGGCTCTCTTTGAGTAATTAACTTGAGGGCCCACGTGGCCACGTTGATTGAAGGAAGCGTGACTCCAGATTCCTTTTAACAATTAACATACGTGTAATTGCTGCTATAGCGATAATTGGTGGGGTAAGTTCACTAACATGAAACAGTAGCATTAGAAAGGTATTGCACACCATTGTTTATTTGTATCACACTCATCTTATCACGAAGGAATCGCTTTAAATGTTATAAGTATTATGAAACCCACGCGATTTGTTATTCAATGTCGGTAATTTTCTTACATTGACTTCGAAATAGATTACTCTTGGAATTTACAATTCCCGCTTTTGTTCTTACTAAGTTAAAATTAAGGTGGTTCCCCGAGCAAATGACCTTAAGCATGAATTTCCTTACTATCTCGTACGGCACGACAGAGAAAAAGTAGTTCGTAAATCATGAATTATTGTCAAAAATAATAAATAATGGACCAATTCCAAAAAATTTTTTGGCCAATTTTAAGTATTTCAAATTTTCTATCGATTAGTCGAAGCCAGAAATTAAGATAAGGATTACTTACGGAGGATATGCATAAAATACAGTTATATCGATGTAGTTTAAATGCCTGTTTTCGTATATATAAAATAGAGTAAATACAAATTTTAAACGATGATTTTAAATATAAAACTTCATAGATTCTTGTTATGTCTTTTAATTATTTGTATATACATTAAATAATACATTTATATACATTAAATAAGTGCCGTGTGGGGACGGCCATAAAGAATACACTTCCCCACCGCCAACAGAAGGCGTGTCGTAAGAGGCGACTAATTCCTGTAGCACTAGACGGGCCGCAGCGTCTTAGTGCGAAATCTTATAAAAAACTGCGCTCGCCAACCCGCCTGCCAAGCGTGGCGAGTATTGGCAATCCCCCCCGATGATATGTCATTGTTCAGCAGTGGATGTCCTATGGCTGAAATGGTGATGGTGAATGACATTAAATAAGGAGTAGAATGCTGCTAAAAAGTTGGATAAAACAAGTTTTGGTGGGGGTAATGGGGGCCCCAAGGTAATTTTATTGATAAGACTTGCAAACGCCGCTTCGCTATCTTGTACCTTGTGTGGTCGAAATGAAGCTGCTAATAAAAATATGAGGATGTTATTGAAAGTTAATACATAAGTAGTACTTATCTAAATTAAATTCGCAGAATACTTACGATGTACCTACGTTTTAGTAGGTACTAGTCGTTAAACAAAACAACCGATACTTTGAATTGAAATCAATATTAGATGTAGGCAATTAGATGTTCAAAGCAGATCTACGAATATACAGGGTTATTTGTAAAACATCAACAACCTCATAGGGGCTGATGTTGGCCAGCAGGCTTGGCTTGGCTGAAAAATTTTAAAACTTCCCCATACTAAGCCGCCACCAGCTGACATCAGTTTGTAAAGAAAAGTAAAAACTTTTAGATTTCAATGTTGGTTGCATAGAAAAATTGGTGTATTTAAGCACCAGAATCAGCCCCCAGGAGATTGTTGATGTTTTACAAATAACCCTGTATATTCATTACCTTAGATTAATGACACATAGATATGTAATTCGCGCGCAAAATTTGAAGCAACTAAATTGGAGTCACAGAGTGCTCCTTTTACGCCTGACAGCTCCGTAGTGCTAAATGTTAATCCGCTCTGAACGCATGCCAAATTGCCAATCTAGATGTACCTAGGCATAGCTTTTATCGATTTTTTCCCGTTTTTTGGGGAAAGCTAATATTAAGAGCAAGCTTTTTATATTTTTTTGGACTCATACTCTTAAAGCAAAGCAGTGATTCTGCCAATGTCGAGTTATTCTTGATTTACAGTCAAAGCTTGACAAAGTTCACAATAAATAACGGGTGTTTAGTTTTTATTGCTTTTCTTGGATTCAGTGGAAGCTACTCTTCCCGTAGAAGCAGGTTTCAGGACGCTATCAGGTCTAAAGCAATTTGTCTTGAGACAAATCACTTGACACTCGATGCGGCATTGAATACAATGATATTTTAATAATTGCAGATCTTTATCACTTCACCAAACATTAGAACACAAACTACACCAAACTTGCACTCTAAGGCTCTTTAAATGATAAATAAAAACCACTGAAATAGATCGACCATGCTTTTTGTTGACTACCCTCCACCGAATCCTCAAGAGCAACCTTATTTTATAGTGGTGTGCGTGTGTCTGTGTGTAAACGTTTGCACACAAATCTGTTTTGTTGCTTCAATCACCGTAGGTACCTACGGAAGTATTATTCAAATATTCAATCAAACTCATACACAGACTGTCAAGCTAAAAGCCTTGTAAGTAAGGTTTGAAAAAGTTCTATCTATCTGTATAATATGGCTCAGGTACCTCCTACCTAACCTAAATTTACATACCATCTCTAGTTTCCCTTTAAAAAGTTTCAGTCTTAAAGAAAGGAGGTAACTAAGTTAATTAATACAAACACGAAATCAATACCATTTTATGAAGTACGGATAAGTTTAATATGTAAGGCCCCGTAATTAGCAACATCAACGAACGTTAATCGGGCAATGGGTCAAGTGCGGCTGATAACAGTCGATTACAAAACAGAACTCCGTCCGTACGAGATAAAACTCATACAAACACATTCCTTACGATACGTTCCAACAGTGTCACAATCTTGGTATGCACGGGAATTCACGGGATAAATTGAGTGTAAAAAAGCTTAACGAAGCCGAATACCACGTATTCTACCCATTATTCCGACGACCTTCGTAGCCGAAAGGCGAGCATACCGGACTTCGATTCCCGGTCGAGATAATAAGAAAAGTTATTTTTCTACATTGACATGTAGAAAAATAACTTTTCTATACTGTCTCGGGTCTGGGTGTTTTGGTACTGTCGTTGTTTCTGATTTCTGTAACATAACTGCTTTGGCAACTTACCATAGGATCAGAGCAATGTATGTGATGTTGTCCAATTATTGTATTTATTTTATTAAGTGTATCTTCTACAGTTCTACACCATACGTGGGAAATGTCTGATATTACTACTTGTAAAAGTCATTTCCCAGCAATATTTTTTTTTTCATTCGACTTGGTTTGATGTACAGAATACGTGGTTTAAATAAGGCTTCGTTAAGCCTGTTATGTCTGCTTCTAAAATCCAATGTCTCTCTTCTTTTCAACTTTTCCGCTACGCAATGCTCCTGTTAGAAATGCAATAGGAAAGGCCTGCGTAAAACACAGATCATATCATTAATAACACCCTATGTAATGATAATCAGTAGTGGGGGCTATAAAGCCTTAACACAGCTAAACTGATGGTGATAGTTAATTAATTTTCAGAACTATCTTTATTACTAATAGTAAAATAGTCAGTAATAAATTATTTTGATAGACATAAACTTAAGTAGCCACCCATGTATATTAAGCAGACAATGTTGAACAGAATTACGATTCACAGCTCTCATTATTAGACGCCATTTGTGTGTAAATACTAAGGTTGGCAGGAATGTCAATGGGAACATTATTCTGGCCATTTAGCATTATAACTTTTGCCTGATTGTGAATAGTATATCTAGTACCTTGTTTGTCTCGTTGTTCTAACGTCTAATGTTTAAGACTCGATTTTTCAATTCTCTATAACTTTCATAAAACTGGCGCAGTTTATTGTCTGTTTGTATCAACTGACAATAAAACTAAAACACTAATTAGAAATTGGCGACTCTAGATAGTCTTCGACTAAAACTGAGCAATCTCTACAGCATTTCATGTCACTCTGTTTGGGTCATCTCTTAAAATGAAATGAAATGAAATAGTTTATTTGTATAAAGCATGGTACAGATAGGATGGTGCAAGTAGATGGCTCAGCATGCTCTTTCCTGGTCAGACATGCAAATATTTTTGTAAAAATAAAAACGTAGGTACTTAGGTCTGATATTTCTAAATTAAAATTAGCACAATAAGTATTTAGGTATAATTACATTAATAATAAAAATAAAAAATATGTAAAAAAAAATCATAATAGATTTAAATAATAATTACAAATTCAAAAAATCATTGACAGTATAAAATCATTTTTCTACAAGCCAGTGGTGCAACTTTTTCTTGTGCAGGTGTAGGAACACAAAGGGCAGGATGGTGGGTAAGCCATAGTTTGTGCCTCCGCAACACAGTCAGATCCACTCTGCCACTCGGCCCCCCACTTTTCCAAATTTTGTCTATCTACAGCGATCAACCTTTACACGAAGACGGTTTAGCGCCTTCCTGCCTGCCTAGCATGAGCACTAAAACACGATATGATATGATATGATATGATATAGCGATATATCGACACCAACTGTGAAAATATGATAGATATAGCCATCATTTGCTTTCAGGTAAAAATAAAAATTATACAGGGTTACATTTCAAGATAGTGCCAATTTTTCAGGGACCACTCAGAGTAACTAAATCGATCTACTTAAAAAAGAAAACTCATTTTTAGGGTTCCGTACCTCGAAAGAAAAAAACGAAACCCTTATAGGATCACTTTGTTGTCCGTTCGTCCGTCTGTCTGTCTGTCAAGACCCTTTTTCTAAGGAACGCGTGGAGGTATCAAGCTGGAATTTATAACAAATACTCAGCACTCAGGTCTACTGTCCCTTGGAGCTGTGAAAAAAATCAAACTTCTAAGTCAACGCAATCAAAAGATACAGCCGTCTATGCCGCAAATTTTCATTGTCCGCTTCTCTTGAAATGCCGGCAAATAGTTTCATGAGCAAAGTTGTTTCTTATATCAGTGTGTACAAACCCTCCAGTATTTTACACTAATAAAATTTCATCCTGAAGACTACTTTTTGTCACGAAAACTGAATCGACTTTGCTTAAATTTAGTTTGAAAAAAGGTTGAAACCTAGGGAAGGACAAAGGTTAATATTATTTAATCCACCTCTCAAGGGAGTAAAATAGGTGACATACCGTATTCCACGCGGGCCCGCGGACATAGCTAGTTTTTCTATATGCCATTATAAATCTAGTGAAGTCTATGTTCTAACTGACAATAAAACTGAAATACTAATTCAAACAAACAGTAGAAATACTAACCCATAAGTCAACACTAGACACTTACTTATTCATGTTGCAGTGGCGGTCCGATGCTACGTCAGTAAAAACTGCAAAACTTTGCTATTTTGGGTGAATATAAAAGAAATATTTCGTTTTCTTACAAAGAACAAAATATCGACGAAATATCTACTTCGACTCATAGTATGACATCTGTATCAAAATCGCGGAAGTAAATGACATTTCCAGTATAATTTCTCCCTCGATGTTACATGTAATAAGACCACCAAACTTTTCGTATCTGTTGCTGGCTGACTCGAACAAATGTAAAAACTGGTAATTTTAGTGTTCCCACTTTTATTGCTTAACACAAACACATAGGTATCACGTATTTAAATCTAAATTAATACAAATTCATTCATGTCTACTTCCTAACATCTCTGTTGACTTTTCCATAGATCTCCGGGAAGGCTTCCTTGCAGTGCGGCAAGCTGTCCCGGACCTTGTCATACAGCGTGTGGTCAAACATCTGCCGGAACTCCTCTCGCGTGGTGAACGTGTCCGCGTACAGCATCTGGAAGCCGCTGTGCTGGCTCACGAAGCTCTCGATCCGGCGAGTGGACGGCACCTGCGAGAGGGAGGGGTGTGTAATGTTTCATATAAATATTTGTTAGTTTAACACTTCATTGATATAATTTAATTTAATGTATTCTGTTTAGGGTTCCGTACCCAAAGGGTAAAAACGGGACCCTATTACTAAGACTTCAGTGTCCGTCTGTCTGTCTGTCTGTCACCATCTGTTACCGTCTGGTATGGGTGTTATGGCACCGTCGTTGTTTCTTATTTCTGTAACACAAGTACTTTAGCTATACTTACCATAGGATCAGAGCAATGTATATGATGTTGTCCAATGTTTAAAAAAAACTTTGTTTTTAACCTTTTCAATCCCACTGCTGGACAAAGGTCTCCCCCAGACTCTTCCATCGATCTCTATCTATCGCAAATGACTCCCAATCCCTCTTCAGGTTAACCAAATCGTCACACCATCTTTTCTTGGATCTACCTTTTCGGCGACAGCCGTCTGTAGGTACCCATCGAGTGACGATTTCCAGAAATTATTATATGAAATGATAATTATGGCTCGTAAAAGTAAACTGAAAGTATGTAAAAACGACCTGGTAAATGTTGCGGGAAACATGGATGAAAGCCGCTTTCGACCAGCCAATCTAGAAGTCTTTGTGTCTGGAAGTCTGAATGTTCAGCATTGGACGTCCTATGGCTGAAATGATGATGATGATGATGAGCGTAATAGCTTTGAAAATTAGTTTATTGGTTTTTAATACAACTGAAGTGCACCCGAGAGGAAGGTCTTGGTAGGGGGAGTAACACAACACCCAACATTGCTATAATGCTTTAGAGTGAAACTGTTTTGCTAAGCAGGATTATAAACTTAGTATTTTGATATTTTGAAATGACCAAATCAGAAATAGTATTAAAATCTTTACCGTACACATCCTTGAGGACTAGTTGGTTGGAGGCACCAAAAGGCTATTTAGTATTTAACTAAGCTACGGTCAAGGAAATTAACTCATGAATTTCTGCACCAGGTTCCCGGAATCTGTAGCCACCAGTACCAGAAAAGGGTAGAAGATTATTTTTAATTAACATACTTTACATATTACACAGTTCCTACGTAAGTAGGACTATCTAATAAATATTATATGAAAAACAATTGTTAGAAGTAGACCCAGGTACTAAATTAGAACTATATAACTTAATGATACCTAAGACTATATGATTGAAGTATTTGAATGCTCACAGTCTCATATCCTTTCGCCTTCGGCACACCGTAGACCCCGATGTCGACGAACATCTGCCAGTCGCCCGACTTCACTCGCAGCTGTCCCGGTTGGTTGAACACTTTGAACGGGCACAACCAGATGGGATACACCTGCACACAGATCCAAATATTAAAAGTATTAGTTTACGACTTTCGTTACGGTCTTCGAACAGGAATAATAACAGAGAACCTAATGGTGAACTGTGAGGAACACGTCTGGCACACACTGTTACAAAAAAATACATTTTCTTGTAATACAGCATAAATTATAATTTTGAGTGTTTGCTAAACGTTTAACGTGTGGCAGTGGGCGGGGCATATAGCACGTAGAACTGACGGCCGATGGGGCAGAAAGGTTCTAGAATAGAGACCGCGTACCGGCAAGCGCAGCGTAGGACGTCCACCCACAAGGTGGTCAGACGACCTGGTAAAGGTCGCAGGAAGACGCTGGATGCAGGTCGCTTCCAACCGGCCAATCTGGAAGTCTATGGGGATACCGGGGTAGCCTATGTTCAGCAGTGGACGTCCTATGGCTGATAAGATAAATAAATAAAAAATAAAAAAAACCTTATTTATTCTTTCTCACACAAATCAATAGGCAATCATGCTACAAGAACTTATATTAGCGCAACTTAAAATAATATTTGTGTGAGAAAAAAAGCATTTTGCAAGCCTGTGTTACAGATGATGATGATGATGAAACGTCTATTAAAAAGGTCCTGACTGTATTCGTTCGAAAAGATTAGTTATAGTTTATACAGTCTTAAGCTACTGAAGACAAATAAAACAACCTCAAACTCTTCGTGAAACTCCTGCACAGCCTTCTCCAGAGACTCAATAGGCACCAGCATATCCTGGATGACGTGAGCCTTGTTGTACAGCTTGGTGACTGCCTCGGGCTGCGTCAGCTTCAGCAGCGACACCTCAGGCGGCATCAGCCAGCCGAACAGGTACCGGAAGATCACGTTGTTGCCGAAGGGGACTATGTCCTGGATAAACAATTTGTTTCATTTAATATGTTTTTTATTTTAAATAAAAGCAATAATTAAAAGACGACTACGTACTGAATAAAAGCGAACTTTGGTTTAAAGGTGTAATAGATACAAATCTTCCGACTGCAAACAGTTTCATACTGTAGTCAGAAATTATTTCTAACTTTGTTGTTTTTAATTTTTTAATTTCCTACTTTTTTACAATCATTTAAGCATTTATGGTGTATATATTTTGGTAGTCACCTTTTAAAACCCTTCATTTTGATCGAGTGGGGTCTCGATAAGATTGAAAGCTCTTTTTTTTACATCAAGCTGCACATTATTGATTACTTAATTCTCCACATTGATTTTATTATGACATCACATAGCCAATGTCACACAAGAAAACGTGGGGATCTAACGATACCTAATACATCCAAATCGGTTCAGGCGTGTAGTCGTTATGGTGGAACAAAGAAACTCACTCACATACATACATACATGAACCCAAAAAACATTAGGTAAATTTCATTTTGGGCGTGTAAAAGTATACTATTTATTTGTCGTAGGTTAAAAATACCTTAATTTATAAAATTAGGTTTAATGAGACACCGTCAGTAAAAGTTTGCTTTCAGATACCTTTAACTCCCAAAATAAACTCCTGGTGTGCCTGTGATAGTAGTCTCTAAGAGGAATGTACTCGACAACGGAACTGCTGCTGCCGTCCTGGTAGCTCATCAAGTGTTTCTCCACTTGCAGGTAGAACCACACGGAATACCATTTGCCGATTGGGTTGAGCTAGAAGTGATAAAACAAAATACAGTGATTCATCTCACGTAAAAGTAGAAAATAAACAAGTCAATTCGGATTGCCAAACTGAAGTAGCAATGGGCAGGCCAACGGTTGTCTGTTCTGCGAGAGATGTGGTCGTAGAACTGACGGACAATCTTTGAGGATTAAAAGGTTCTCAAGTTCCGACAACGAACGAACTGAAAGAGGCATGCAGGGTCGGTGTCCTATGAGGTAAACCGATTTTCTAGTTAAGGCGAGTAGTGTTCCTAATTACGAATGTTAGTATAAATATCACACGAACTCTAAACGTAATCAGTCGCTGCGTCTTTTGGTAGCGTAATTTGAGGAAATTGATACTTTTCGCATGGATGCAATTGTTTGAAAAAAAATCCTATACTCAGTTTGTAGCTATTATTTTGGCCAACAATCGACGCATAAACGAATTAAATCGGTCAAGCGGTTAGAAAGAACAAAGAGAATTAATTAGCCTCTTTTTGCTGGTTTTTTAAATGATTTTATTTATTATATTTATATTTTATTTATTTTCCTAAAAAAAACTAGAACAAAATGTTATGCTCAGAATCATGTGTAGGTTTTAACAATTCTTAGCATATTTTTTAAATAATTTTCTGACAAACTGGGCTTTTGAAACCACACACTAGATAGATAGGTAGATAGATACTCTTTATTGCACACCACACAAAACAAACACTACAGAGAAACAACAAATTCAGAATGGTACAATTTAGGCGGTCTTATTGCTAGGAGCGATCTCTTCCAGACAACCTTCAGGCAGAGAAAGGTTTTTAAAAAGTTGCAGGGGGGGGAGGCGGTGAAGAGTTAAAAATATTAAAAGGAAAAAGTAATATATATATACACTAATTTACATTTGACGACTATACTCGATTTAAGTTTGCAAATGGCCCAGAGTGTGGCGCTCTATGAAGCGAGGGGTCTATGTCCAACAACTGGGTTTTAAAGAATAAGGTGATAATGATGGGATGCGTTTAGAAAATAATAAGCAATCTTATTAAAACTTTGCGCATGTAGAGAGCTTTAGGTTGTCTCTTTTACACGCTTTTAAACTGCATCGAGAACAGAAATTATATTTACGTCCCACTGTATTCACATACGGCACAGGTTTCACCTCAACGTGACATGAGGTGGTTTGGGTCATTCTTCACCACGCGGGTCCATTGCGGATTGGTGGAGGGGTGTTGTAAAGCCAGTGATTTAACCTTACTATCAGATGTTATTAAGCCCAAACAACTAGTATCAAACGATATTAGCAGGCATCAACTTTTAACGTGCCTTCCGAAGCACGGAGATGCTTGTGATAAATGTCACTAAATATGGTTGTAACGGTCACCCATCCACTCAACCGCGGCGTAGGTGACTTAACTTTGGTAATCACTACCAAGGCGCTGCCGGCACTGAGCTACAAGCACCTCATGTTTGTTTGTAAAAACAGCGAATATAGATAAACTGATAACTAACACCAAACAAATGACAACAGTTTTTAAGAAGCAATCATTTTGTACTTTCTAAATAAACTTGCGAGTAAATACATAGTGTGTAGTATACATAAATATAAAGTGGGAACATACAGTTCCATCGATGCCGACTTCATCCACCATATCCCCCGTCATGACGACTCCAGAGTTCTTGGTGTAAAGCAGCGCCTCGATAAACTGGTGCGGCTTCTTCTCTAGAGATTCACTCCTGAACCGCTCTGACAGTTCTGTCAGACTGTTGTAAGGGTGGTATTCGAGACGGACGTATCTACAAAAGAAATGGTCATTGTAATGCCCTGGCTATGTTTTTCACAACATTCTGACACACTAAGCCTTTAATCTTTCAAAGCAAATAGCTTTGAAAAATCCTCCGTTGTCTCACTGCAGAGTAGTTAAGCGCCTCATCTCAAACAAAACCCTCAACTTTGTTTGGCCTTTGTTTGGCTTGCATTATTAATTATTAATAATTAAATGAATGAATGATAATTATAATTAGTTATGCTAGCGTAAACCCCTAAAATACGTACTTTTTAGCTGGAACTACTTTGATGACTACAGATGTAAGGAAACCTAGTGTGCCGTAAGACCATGGGACGGCATAAAATAGATCTGGGTTTTCATCCTGAAATGCAAGAGTACGCATTTAGTACATAAAATGTCAATGTAGGAACTCCATCAATACCCGTTAGCCACAAGGTGCACTGGATCACAATAGATCATAAACATTTTAAACCACTAGATAAAATTTACCTTACTGCATGTGACAACCGATCCATCAGCCAGCACTAGTTCATACTGAAGACATATGTGTTGAAATAACCCGTAGACATGCGAGGAGGTCTCCACGCCGGTCCCCATGACCAGTCCTCCAACTGTTAGCTGGTCCAGCTCAGGAACTACTGCCAGGGCGAGACCAAGAGGCTCTAAACTTCTGGACAACTGGCCCATTGTCACTAGAGGCTCGCAGCGGACAGTCTGGAAGTAAAAAAAAATAGGTCACTACTAGATATTGCTAGTAGCTGTAAGATTCTTAAGGTACTGATATAAAAAAAACTTTATTTTCATTCACAATCTACAAGTCATAACAATAATTGGTACAACAAAAGTGCTATAAGTAGGTACATTCAATGTTTTTATAGATTGTGAGAGGCTGGCATCTGTACTAGGCAGGTAGCCTGTGCTACAGAGCAGTGGACCTTTTGTTCCTCGCATACTAGAACCTTCTCTAAATTTACCTACTGTTTGGAGACTCCAGAACCCTTCAGGGTGCAGGTGATGGATTAGATAAGGTTAGGATTGTACCTAAATATTTTAATTTTAATTGTGCTGCAAATATTTAGGTCCAAGAAGAAGTTTGTAAAAATGGCACTATAAATGTGAACGCAGTTTTAGCATCAATTTATGTGATAAACAAAGTTCCGAGATGACTTACCATGTTGTGAGTATCGACCTCGAGAACATCGACAAGGTTGACGTGGATGTTGGTGAAAGACTTCTTGTAGAGCCCCTGGCGAAACGACATAGTCTGCCACGTAGGTCGCGCCGTGCACAGCCGCGTGTTGCGGTCGCCTGTCAGCCAGGCTTTGATCTAAATCGGACATTAATAAATACATTGACATTTGCAAGCAAAATAAACCACTCAGACACCCCAACATTTGGCTGGCATATGATGTGAAGTTTGTATGGGGTTTTTTTTTTCTTTGTGATTTCATGTTTGTCTCATAAGAATACCTAAGTAAGTATGTCATATTTGAAATTTTTTTCTTGTTTTTTGTATACTTATTATTGGGTAGTCTCTGTGTTTAGTCTTGATTATACTTACATATAGATCTATTGATGCATTAAGAGGCACTTAGTGATACCTTACACGCCTACTCGATTATCTTACTTACCATTATTATCAAAAGTTTGCAGTACAACGTACAATGATAATCTGGGATTAACATTTTAAGTATTAATGTAATTTATCTTTCGTATCTCGTTGCTGGAATGCCGGTATCACGCATCCATCGACAAGATTATGGCTGGTAAGACATCTAAGCACGATCACAATTCTCAGCAGGTTGCAGCACCCACGAGTGGAGATTGTGAATTAGTGGAACGCCCAAATGTGCGATGGACTAATCATTCGATCTATTCAAAATAGTCATATATTTAGTATATAGGCCCTCTTCCGGGCACTTATAACTACACGTCCCAAAATGTAGCTTTGCCCTACCACCGCTTCGGGACTACATATCGGCTGGTAATGAGAACTACAGTTACGAGACATGTAAGTAGTAAGTGCGAGCTTGTGCCGTGTGGAGACGGCCGTAAAGAATATACTTCCCCACCGCCAACAGGAGGCGTGTCGTAAAAGTCGACTAATTCAAGTAGCACGAGACGGGCAGCAGCGTCTTCGTGCGAAATCTTATAAAAAAAACTGCGCTCGCCAACCCGCCTGCCAAGCGTGGCGAGTATTAGCCATCCCCCCCCGATGATCAGTCATTGGGGGAAGCCTTTGTTCAGCAGTGGACCTCCTATGGCTGAAATGATGATGACGTTGATAAAGTGCGAGCTAAGCGCCATCTCCATGCACTCTTAAGATCTAAATCGGTCGGTGGCTGGCTATGACTGGTTGCAGCAGAAGAACCTTGGGGCTTTAGCGTAGCTTGAAAGGTCTACGCCCAGCAGTGGATGTCGAAAGACAAATTGAAAGTTGATGAAATGTCACTTTTCCAAACTGGCGTCCCTTCGTACTGCAGTAAGTGTAAGCAGGGCAGTCCGAGACCAGGCCTTCTTTCCTTAAAGAAGGCCTGCTTTTAGTAAGGGGCCTGATCCGACATAAGGATTTGAAAGTTTGGAGAAATAAAGAGCTAGTTTGAATTGAGGACCCAGTCTGCGTAGCAACAGATAAAGACCGTTGTTCCTGTTCGTCCCTCAGCAGACGTTAAAGGTAATAATGCCAGTTACCGGAGCTAGGGTGAGGGTATAGCTCTTTCAATATAAACTCAGCTATACGAGTACTAACTACTTGTATCAGCCAGAAAAAATATACGAATGGCAGATTTTACCGAGAATTTTTTTGTAGCGCTTTGTTCTGTCATGTAGCATGTCTAGTCATGTCATGTCATATAGCATGGCTACAAAATTTAATAATTATTTATTTAGGTGCATTTTTTCTACAAGTGATTCATTTTATTACGTACCAAGACATTTTATTTATTTATTTATTTTATTTATACTTTATTGCACAGAACTAAAAATAAGTGGTACAAATGACGGACTTAATGCCAAAAGCATTCTCTACCAGTCAACCATGGGGCTAGACAGAGATGGACATGTGTTGCAATAATATTGAGAGTGAAATATTTATTTAGCTGTTATCATATTTTAATCAAATTCATAAAACAACAAACAAGTAACATTTGCTGTGGATAAAAAACATTAAATTCGGTATTTTAAAAAAATACGATCGCTCGTTAGCTTTTTTTCTAAACAAAAATTACTGAATTGAAAGTCGTGAATTAAAATAGTGGTAACAACTAAGTATTTAACGATAATATAAAGTGTTTGGTCTGAAATGAATGGCGTTTAATATTTTTTCATTACTCATACTCGGAAAGTAGGTCTGAAGTTGCCTGAGGAGCGGGTTGAAAGTAACACTTTACAGCCCTAGGGAGAATCGTTTTCAACTGACAGCTGTCAAATTATAAAAAGAAAGAACTAGTTCTATTAAAAGCTTTTTTTACATTTCTATTGAACCATGTCGCAACTTTTAAGTAACTTAAAGACATGTAATATTTAAAGATTTTTTTAAATGACCTTAATATAAGTTTGCTTTTAACTATTTCTTTAAAAGATTTGGGCAAAATAGTTAACATTTTTTCAATGACGAAAATAAAAAATAATGGCTGAATAGCTGGCCAGCCACAGAAAAAAAATAGGCGGGAAAGCAGCAATCCGATTTTCATTTGTTTTTTCGAGTTGTAGAACGTAGTGATTTGGTACGGTTTTGTTAAAATTCAATTTTTTTTTGTCAGAAAGTAAATTTTTGTTTTTATTTTTACTTTGCTTGTATTCGTAATGAAAAGCACAGTGTTTACCACGGGTTAAAGACTTATTTAGTCCCTTGAACTATTGGCGCCCTCGCTACGCTCGCATCTTAGAATATTACTGGTCACTGTTAGTCTCGACATCTCTTCGCATATCAAGTAGTATTAAGTATGTTTAGTGTATGTATGTATAATTATTGTTATGTATTTATTTTATTTTTATTTATTTATTACTGTATGTATACGTCTTTGCCATCATTTCGTACGTACGTGGCATTCATTCCAGAACCTTTCTGCCCCATCGGCCTTCAGTTCTACGTGCTACGTGCCCCGCCCACTGCCACTTCAGCTTGCTTATCCGTTGGGCTATGTCAGCAACTTTTGTTCGTTTACGAATCTCCTCATTCCTGATTCGATCTAGCAAAGAAACGCCGAGCATAGCCCTTGCAACCTTGAGCTTTCTTATGAGGCCCATAGTGAGAGGCCACGTTTCAGTTCTATATGTCACCACTGGTAACACACACTGGTTGTAGACTTTTGTCTTTAGGCACTGAGGTATTTTGGACGAGAAGACGTTACGTAGTTTTCCGAACGCCCAGCCGAGTTGGATTCGACAATTGACCTCGTTCTCAAAATTTTACCTACCCAACCGGATCACTTGTCCCGGGTAGACATATTTGATAACAATTTCGAGAGTAGAGCTCCCAACTGATACTGGGTAGGGCGCAACATGGGCATTGGACATGATCTTTGTTTTGTCCATGTTCATCCGAAGGCCTACTTGTTGGGAAACTCGACTAAGGCCATCGAGCATTCTGCCGAAGTCTTTAAGCGATTCTGCCATGACCACGATATCGTCGGGCAAACCGAAGGTGAGTGATGTACTCGCCGTTAATGTTGATGCCGAATCCTTTCCATTCCAGGAGCTTGAAGGCGTCTTCCAATGCAGCGGTGAACAGTTTCGGAGATATAACATCTCCCTGCCTTACGCCGCGCTGCAGAAGAATCGCCTTCGTGCTCTGCTCTTGTACTCGAACCGACATGGTGGCGTTTTTGTATAAACACTTCCGCACCTCGATGTACCAATAGTCACTATGGCACCGCTGGAGCACTGCCCAGGTCTTGATAGAATCAAAGGCCTTCTCATAGTCCACAAACGCCAAGCATAGTGTCAAGTTATACTACTCGGTCTTCTGTATAATTTGCCGCAGCGTATGGATGTGGTCTATGGTACTATAACCTTTTCGGAAGCCGGCTTGTTCGGGAGGCTGGAAGTCATCGAACCTACGCGCAAGACGATTCGTGATGAACCTCGGAAACAACTTGTAGACATGGCTCAAAAGCGAGATGGGTCTGTAATTCTTCAGTAGCGCTTTATCCCCTTTCTTGAAGAAGAGCACCACCACACTTCTGTTCCATGCCTTCGGCGTTAAGAGTCAAGACGGAGTTAAAGAGTTTCTGAAGGACTTTCAGTATCGGTGTTCCACCCGCATTCAGAAGCTCTGATGTGATTCCGTCATCACCCGGCGCCTTGTTGTTCCTAAGCTGTTTGAGGGCCAACCTAATCTCGTATAGGCTGATGTCCGGGATATCTTCGGTATAGTGACGGGTCAACTTAGCTTTTGGGTCTTCGGCTGAGCTACTAACAGGTTTGGTAACCGAGGTATATAACTGCTCATAGAACTTCTCGATCTCCCCCAAAACTTCGGCTTTCGTCGACGTTTTACTGCCGTCCTCCGTCTTCAGCTTCGTCAAGAGACATGTCTATTGGCTTTGCCCAATAGACATGTCTCTTGCGAAAACTTTAGAGCCTTGGTTCCGCTCTATCGCATCGTTAATACTGTTTGTATTAAAGTCGCGGATATCATGTCGCAAGGACTTCCATATCCATCTATTGAGCTGCCGATATGCCTCAGCATCAACGGAGGTCTGCAGTGCCATTGAACGTCGTTCTGCCATGAAACTGAGGGTATGGTCGGTAAACTTTTGCGGCTTGTCTTTACGACGGGGTCTAAAAAATTTCGACCCGACCGCTTGGACAGTTTCTACTAACCTGTTGTTAATCTCGTACACTGACTCACAGTTCTCTGGGCATTCAAAGCGATTAGACAACTCGAGCTGAAAGCTCTCGGGGCAGTAAATATGGGCATTTGAGGGTCGGATCATAGACTTTATCAAACGGGACCTTTCCAGATTGACGTTAATATTCAATGTGCCGTTAACCATTCGGTGATCACTGCCGGTTTTCACCTAGTTAATCACGGAGACATCATTGAATATTCGTCGCTTTGTGGTCATGATGAAGTCAATCTCATTTTTCGTGGAATCGTCGGGACTCATCCAGGTCCACATCCTGTGAGGCGGCTTCTGAAAGAAGCGGGACCACCGGAGACTGGGGGCGCGGACTTTTTTGTGCCACTCATTAGGGGGCGGGGGATTGCCAATACTCGCCACGCTTGGGAGACGGGTTGGCAACCGCAGTTTTTTATAATATTTCACACGCAGACGCTGCTGCCCGTCTCGTGGTACAGGAATTAGTCACCTCTTACGACACGCATCCTGCTGGCGGTGGGAAAATGTATTCTTTACGGCCGTTCCCTCATTCGCGACACCTCTACAACGTCTATGCCATAAATTTTTGCAATCCTATTTGTATCAGGTAAGAATTTTAAGAACTCTGCAACACCTTCCCCTTTCTCTAATGGTTGTCCTTTACCTAAAGGTTGTCTGGAAGAGATCGCTATTAGCGATAAGACCGCCTAAATTGTACATCTTTCTGTAAAAATCATGTGTATTTCACTTGTATGGTGTGCAATAAAGAGTATCTATCTGTAGTAAAATTTGCATTGCTGTTGCCATATAAAATGGCCGGAGCAATAAATCCAGTATTACCCAGTGTGTTACTAAAGCTTACCAAGCTCTGTTTTACATGAATATTTAATGAGCTGCTATTTATAGAAACATACCTGTTTCTGTACATTCCTGACTTTGTTATCGTGCATCTTGGGAGCGCTGTTTATCTTGAATACCACGTAGTTCCTGAGGATGGACCAGACCTTCCAAGCCAGCGAGAGCGGCAGCAGCGCCGTGATCACGATCACCCATCGGTACTCCACCAAGATGTACTCCAACAGCGACTCGGTTGGCAACGACGTCATTATGCCTTAAAAAGTTTTATTCAGGGTCATTGATTTAAACACACAGTATATTATCATAATGTGCACAAATTTTTTATTAATATTTTTTGCATTTTTTAAACTCTGTTTGACCCAGGTGTAAACAAAATGTAAAATTTAAATTATATGATCTATCGCGATGGAAAGAAATGAATAAAATATATATTATTCAAATGTTTTTTCTATACATAAAAATAAGTAGGTAAATACTTAGTTTCCCTCATTTTACCCGACCCCAACCGAGAATCGAAGCGGGTGCTTGCCTCTCAGCTACGGAGGTTGTCTATTGACTTATTGGAGATATTGATTTAGCTTAACACCTCTAGATTTTAAGTATTAAATAGATAAAAAGTATTAAATAAACACAATTAACATTTTATTTTATTTTTTATTATATTATTTAAATAATGTTTGCTTTCTTATACAAACCTTACATGTCATTTCTGGTCCGTCATTATAGAATGTGTTTTTTTTTTGGAGAAATATTTACCATGTTTTTTAAAAGTTGTATCTGTTTTGCAGAATCATCCTGTTTATTGTTTTCTAACTTATTCTTTGTACATGTTGTCCTACAAAACCTTTTCTTTAACATCAGTATTTGGTTTAGTTACTTAATCGTTGTGATGACTATAATTTCTTTGATTAAACTTAAGTGAACAGGTGAGTACAACTGGCGGATATACATACATTGGGCGGCCTACAGTAGGTATGAATTTAAAATCAAAACAAACCGCGTGCTTATCTAGAATTAAACTCAAACACGTAACAAGTTGTTGAGTAAGAGAGTACTTTCAGGAATTATTAGTTTACTTTTTCTTAAATTACTTACCAGCTGTAGTAAATTCCAAAGTGTCTAATAAATAAACTACACACACGAGTATTTCAAACCATCTCTGCCGGTATACTGGATCATGATGACTTAGGAACACATTATGGTCTCTATATCAATGTGATAAACTTTCAACTTTATCTGTCTTGTAATAGCGTTGAAATTGGCTTGTATTATTCCAATTTATATCTTCTGTCGTAACGGCAATTGACACGCGCTTGCGCGAACGAAATTGTAGAATCATCTGTTCATACAAAATCAGTTTCGAATTTTGAGTCTATGTAGATGATATCACAGACCTACAGGCATATTAACCACTCAGTCCAGAAAAACGAGACACTGTATTTAGTAATTATTATCCAATAAGTTAAACCTACCAATTAGTATAGGTACATACTTCATAACTTACTCTGATTCGTAATTTTAAGGTTTGTTCTGCCTAAATTCTGTAAAGAACTCTGTATTTTTTAATTAATTTAGTAGGAAATTCTTCCCCGATATTATTCTATGATTTTATCGGCCATGATATCACGCGGACTCGAGTTTTAATGAACAAACGACAGGCATACTTAGGTCATAATGAAAGATTCTGGATTCTAATAAATAAGACCATATTATTAGACTTATCTTGCCGTGCCGTGCCGTGCCGCGTGGGGACGGCCCGTAAAGTGCCGTGTGGGGACGGCCGTAAAGAATACACTTCCCCACCGCCAACAGGAGGCGTATCGTAAGAGGCGACTAATTCCTGTAGCACAAGACGGGCAGCAGCGTCTGCGCGCGAAATCCTATAAAAAAACTGCCAACCCGCCTGCCAAGCGTGGCGAGTATTGGCAATCCCCCCGATGATAGATCATTGGCGGAGGCCTATGTTCAGCAGTGGACTTCCAATGGCTGAAATGATGATGATAATGATGAGACTTATCTTACAATACATTTATTGTTTTTCAAAGTTTATGCGCTCACAATTATCTATACATTCGCTGGAACCACTTTAAAAAGCAGTTGGACCAGTCTTCGTTAGGGACCTCTTCAATGACTTCGTAGAACGCATTCACCGCCGATACGTGGCTCGTACAACGTGTGCTTCTAAGTTTGTTTTTAATTTTAGGAAACAAAAAGAAGTCACAGGGTGCGAGGTGAGCGAGGTCAGGGCTGTATGATGGATGCGTCATCATTCTACATTTGAATCGTATTTGAAACGCTTATATTATGTTACCTCAACGGAGTGTGAGGACGCGTTATCGTGGTGAAGAACGACATTTTTTCGGAGACACTTTTCGCGAACTTTTTTTAAGACTGGGAAAGCAAGTGCTAAAGGAAATACACATTCTGCCGACTGGCTTTTTCTTTTCGGTTAAAGCAGTACACCCAGGTTTCCTCACTTGTCACAATTATATTATAGACTGTCAATGATTACGCCCTCCTTTTTATTGTTTTACGGCACCAATCGACTCGCAATCGTTTCTGCACTTCCGTTAAATCATGCGGTATCCATCCAGTGCAAGCCTTCCGAACCTTTAGATGCATGTAAAATATCAATTCCTAACCTAATACCTACAGTACGAATTAGCTGGCAAGTAATTTTCTTGTCATCAGTTTTCGCAATCGGTTGTCGTACGGTATCAATATTGTGTTCTTTAACCGCAATCGCCAGCCGACCTTTACATTCATCATCATGGAGATGATCACGTCTAAATTCTCCAAACCACGAATACACAGAGCTGTGACATAGGGCTTCATCACCAAATGCTAATTGAAGTCTCTGGCAAAAACTGTTATGTTGACTTAAGCCACAACGAACATCGTAAAAATAATTTCAAGAGTTAAATTCATTGTAGTAGCGACACAATTTTCCAAAGTAGGTAGGTACGCCGCAATGAAAGCCCTACCCACGCAGGGATTTAGTACACAGGGTTAATAAATCAATGATTCATATTGGCCCCACGTATTTACAGCTACCTATTAGTATGGGTACTTCTTACTCAGATTCGTAGTTTTAAAGAGTTATTCCTAAATATATTTTTTAATATGGTATTATTTTATATACGCTCTATTTCGTTAATTACAGATCTTTATAACTTCAAACATTAGAACACAAACTACACCAAACTTGTACTCTAAAGCTCTTTAAATGATAAATTCAAAACAATGAAATAGACCGACCATAGTTTTCGTTCGACTACCCTTCACCGAGTCTGAGTTATTCATAATTTATCTGCCAAAATTATGTTAAGAACTAGTTTTTTTTTTTCTAATAATAAAAGATTTCAACGAATTCAGAACCTCTTCCTCTTTTAAAAAACAGTTTAGTTTGGATGTTCTGCTGTGACTTATTCTATAATTTTATCGATCACTGGATTCACGTAATACATAAAACATTGCCATAACAATAAGCGGAAATTTTATTCTCAGTTTCATTTTTTACTAAGTTGTGTGTTATGTATGTTATTTGGATAATCCACTAGTTTTTGCTCACAAGGATTTTGAGTAATTTAAATTGTTATCATTTCTCTATGCGTCAATTAGATGGCTATATCATTGCTTTAAAAATTATTATACAATTAACATTGCTCCATATGATTTTTTATATTCATTTAATCGCAGCATTTTCATTGTGACCAGTAACTGCTAAAATGCCAATAATTCCTCACCGCGTTTTAGAAATCAAGTAAAAATTAATCAATTTCGAATTGTTAATATGGGAATATAAGTGTGTCCTGTAATTATTTTTTGTGAATAACTTATACTTACATAAGGACACACTTGTGTGTGTAATTCCACGACCGTCTGTCTAGTGGTTGGCGTTTCGGACTACAAAAGACAGGCTGCTGCGGATTCGAATCCCTCAAGGGCAAATTTTATATTTATAGGATAAACAATAAGGTTCCGGGCAGATGAGTCACCGATGGCAGCCAACATTGGCTGTCGCGTGTCATCGGTATCTCTGAGGTCCCGGGTTTGATACCGGTCGGTCAATATAGAAAAATAACTTTTCTATATCATCTCGGGTCTGGGTATTTTGGTACCGTCGTTGTATCTGATTTCTACTTACTTACAAGTGCTTTGATTACTTACCTAGGATCAGATAAATGTTTGTAGTGATGTTGTCCAATATTTATTTATTTAAAAATAACTTTTTTTATTGCAGAATGTAGGTAACTATAGTAGTATAGTATACTTGGTAAGTAGTCTCTCAAAAATAGTTTTGGTTCAGCTTCATTAACTATTTAGCTTACCTTATTGGCATACAACATTTTTTAAATACGTCATTATCTTTACATTTTTATCAACTCAAATAAAATTAATTATTTGTAAATGTGATGATGATGGTGTTAGTTTTCATTACTTATACTCGGAAAGTAGGTCTGAAGTTGCCTGAGGAGCGGGTTGAAAGTAATACTTTTCAGCCCTAGGGAGAATCGTTTACAACTGACAGCTGTCAAATGATTTTTAAAAAAAACTAGTTCTATTTTTTACATTTCTATTAAACCATGTTCCAACTTTCTATACAGCCACTTAATAACAGCGCGATGTAAAATTGAATTAACATAAAGTTAATATTTTTTATATTTTTATTGACCTTATTATTAGTAATTACTTTCAACTATTTCTTTAAAATGCATAGATTTGGGCAAAATATTTACCATTTTTTCAATTATGAAAATGATAAATAATGGCTGAAGAGCTGGCCGGCCACTGAAATAAAAAATTCATCTTTTTTTCTCTTTTTTTAACCGACTTCAAAAAAGGAGGAGGAGGTCGGAATCTTTTTTTTTATGTATGTTCAGCAATCATTCGTTACTACGTTGACCGATTTTGATAATTATTTTTTTGTTCGAAAGGTAATACATACTTTCAGAATGATCCCATATAAATTTGGTCAAATTCTGATGATGGGATCTTTAAGAAAATCATCAAACATTGCATGAACTCCGTACCACGCCAACTGATTTTTGTATCTACGAGTATGTTACCCAATATCTTCGACAAATGAGAACAGATTTTGATGATTCTTTTTTTATTGAATAGCTTATACTTCAAAGATACTATAATAAAATTTTGCGGAAAAATTTTCACCCCTAAGGGTGGAATAATAGGAAATGAAATCGGTGTTCAGCAGTTAAATTTTCGTTAAACATCTGTAAGATCTGTTTTGAATAGGATCTATCACTTAACTCTTAACACGTAAGGTACCCAATCAGTTACTTTTGGAGTCGGTGCCAGCCGATGGGAGATTCAATGTTTTCGTTTGCACCGACTCCAAAAGCAACTGATTAGGTACCTTACGTGTTAAGATTATTTTTTAGCTTATTTTGAAGTCGGTTTTTTTAAATAAAATTTATTTCTAGTTGAAGAACGTAGCTATTGCATATGTACTCTTCGGTAGGGTTTTGTTAAAATTCACTATTTTTTCTTTAGCCAAGTGGATAATTCATGTTTTTATTTTTATTTTCCTTGTATTCGTAATGAAAAGCACAGGGTTCACCACGGGTTAAAGACTTATTTAGTCCCTCGAAACCCCGTCTCGGGACTAGATAGGTTACTTTCACCCCTAGGGTATCAATGTACTATTTATCATCTTCGACCACTGAGCTACCACTCTTCCAGTTAAGTCCAGCTAAAAGCATAATTAGGTACGTTAATTATATGTTACGGAGAGATTACCTGTTAGCCCTGTTGCTAATGACTTATCTATATAAAGTAGATATCTAATCACTGGCGACAAATATTAAATAATTTCAAATTATCTTCCGAAATCCGGATTTATTAACGATGTGAGAATTAAGACAAAGGCCATAGCATGAACACTTACAGTTGTTTTGCGTTAATCTCTTTACAGAAAAACAAAATAATGTTGAAGTTACACTGATATTAAAGTTCACGGTAGTTCATCCACACAGGCCTATGATTTATTTCATCTTAATTACTCTTTCATGAACAGGCTTCAACGATAATATAATCAGTTACAAAAGAACGCAAGTATAGATATATTTTTGACCTTAACGTCCTTAACCCATTCCAAATTCAGAAAATTGAAAATAGTTAGTGTCTATTCCTATTTTTAGCGTTCCGTAGACCTGACAAGGAACCCTTATAGTTTCGGCATGTCCGTCTGTCTGTCTGTCCTTCGGAGGTTTTGCTAAATGCTAAGAGACCGTTAGTACTAAAAAGCTGTAATTTTGTACGTGTGTGTAGGTATACCAATTACGCAGACAAAGTGGTAGAATAAAATTTTGGAAAATATTTTTTTAGGGTAGCCCACATGTGAAGTGGGATGACTTTTTTCTACCTCAACGTGTGAGGTATCGTTGAGTAGGTCTTTTAAAATGACTAGGGGTTGCTACTACTATTTTTCGATTTAATGCATGGAGCATAATTACGAAATATTAAACTTTAAAGTGCAATTTTTTGTTCCAATAGGGCGCCCCAAAAAGCTAAACTGCTGGCTTGAAAAAATCTTAATAAAATCATGATCAATGTCACACACATCACACACACTTTATACTTCACTACGATCACACTTTATTAGTTTATCAGTAATAGACGTTGAACTTGGGTGTTAGATAATGATTCATACTAAAGAACAACAGAATCTTTCTACATTGTGATAACTGGCTACTACGGAACCCTACACTGCGCGTGGCCCGACATGCACTTGGCCGGTTTTTATGATATGAATGCCTATAATTTTTAATCAGAAAATAGTTTTTCTCTTGTTTTAAACTGACTACTAATAAAACGAATAAAAAACAAGACTGCTGTTATAAGGCTAACTAAAAAGTTATAAACAAAATATTGTAAGTCTAGTAGGAAATTGTTGTTGTCGGGGGATCTTGATCTATTCTATTATACATAAAGACCAAAGTTCGCTTTTATTCAGTACGCAATCCTTTTATGACGACCGTCTGGTGTAGTGGTTCGCGCCCCGGACTACAAAGCCAGCGGTTGCGGGTTTGAATCCCGCAAGGTGCAAATTTTTGTGTGATGAGCACGAGCATTTGTACCTAAGTCATGGATTTTTATAATGTTTATCTGTTATCTAGTCGCCACAGTGCAAGCTTTGCTTAGTTTGGGGCTAGATAATTGGTGTGATTGTGAAAACAATTTATTTCAATTTATCTTTAATTTTTTTTTTGTGTTTATTTATAGTGGGTGAAACTTTCAGCCCTTATATCTTGAAAAGCACGCCCTTTGCTGTAGGTAAAAACATGAACCTTCTTCAAGGATAGGGAATAGAGGGCTATCACAGCATATAATATAACCTTGATTATACCGGGACTCGTTTCTGAGTTCAAGCAGCACACACATTTTACATTACTTACTTTATATCTTCAAAAGCACGCCCTTCAGGTAAAAACGGGAGCCTTCTTCATGGACCGGAGATAGGCCACCCATCGAGATATATAAGTACTCGATGAGATGGGGCTACCACACCATAAATTTCTCTTGATTAAACCGTGCCTCGTTTCTGAGTTTTAGCGGCACACACATTGTACAGTTCTTTAAAATATTTATTGATTAAGTACCTACCTAATTAATAAATGTATTGGTATAAATACCTACATAACTACAGTACACGGTGTGTTTAACAGACACGTCAAGGAAGTGAAGCAACATAGTATTTCTGATCAGTGGCAAAAGCCATGATGAAAGGATATTAAAAACATCTCTATGAATCTTCTGCAATTGTACGTAATTGTTTAACAACTTCAAAAAAGAAAGAGACTTTATTTGACTGATGGATCGATCTACAAGTACCTATGTTCCGCGGTTACAGGATATAATTAGGTGTGTGTACAAAAGGAAAGTATACATGTAATTTACTCAACCATTTACTCATGTTGTCTTCTCCCAAAAAAGAGCAAAAATGTAACTTAACGGTCCAAGCAGACTGGCATGTGTAATTAAACGCCTACACGAGAACACACTGCAACAGATTTTAGTCCAGCTTTAGAACGGTTTGCTGTGTATTAGTGCGCCAAACGCAACTTTAAAAATGTTAACAGGCGTTTGTTTGTATCGATTTAAAGCACGCAATTGTACAAAAGATGCTAGTGTAGAAAAGGACTTGAGTCTTTTAGTCCTAATCATAAGGATTTCATACCCATTTTGGCAGAGCTCGCAAGACTCAGACTAAAAATAATGAGTCCTTAATTGGTTTCGAGCCCTTTTAAAGAGCCCTAATGTAAAAAAAACCCTGACTCATAGAACTCTAGATATTAAAAAGAAAAGAACTTGAGTCTTTTTGAGGAACTATACCTACAGTTAGGTGGAACGAGGGACATACCTATTAAAATATACATTTATATAAGATTGCGGTATTAATATTAATTTCCACATTTCATATCCAGTTTCCAGTTTGCCAGAAAATTTTCGCAAAAACACCTGTTGAACGTGTATTCTCCTCACCCGTCACCTTAACGAGCCCTAATAATAATGACACGACTCATAGAACAAGTTTTTTTTTATCAGAGAACTTTAATGGGTCTTCTTCTCTTGAATTAAAACAACTTTCATCATGGGACCAATACTGAAACCGAGAAACAAATTTCTGCTAATCCAGAAATTTTGGTCGAGCAACTTAACAAACCATTTGCGCTGTTGCTTCATTATGTAAGCATCGATACTGTATCTCCGATTTATAAATACCTAAGGCGAATGAAAAAGGTTCTACCGACTTGGGAAAAGCTGATGTGTGGAATTGTCTATTTAGTACTAAGTAGTAACATTCAAATGCGATTACTCTATATTCTTTCGACAATTTAGGCTATTCAGACGATAATGATAAAGTTTTGCTAGTTGGGGATGCCTACACTACATCGTTACCAGACAATTACAGCACGCACGATGACCACTTATAAAAACACCTGGTTTTTATATGTATAAGTAAATTTATTTAAATTAAATTTATCGAGAATTAACCAATAAGTAAATAATAATAATTCTAATGCTATTTAAGACAGTGACTATGAAATTTTGGCCTGTTACGGTAGAAAACATTTTTAACCACCGGGTTGATGCGTTGCTTGCATAGGATGTTGCATATTACACAGCATTGAGACATATTATAAATGGGTATTAATTCATTTTATTACGTGCTCCAGTTTTACAGTCAATACATATCTAGTAATCATAGATATATATCATGGCGGGTTACTTTCTGACACTCCTATTGACTTTCCCATATATCTCCGGGAAGGCTTCCTTGCAGTACGGCAGGCTGTTCCGCATCTTGTCATACAGCGTGTGGTCGAGCATCTGCCGGAACTCCTCAGGGGTGGCATATAGGTCATTGCACATCATTTGGAAACCGTTCTTCTGTCTTACGAATTCCTCGATCCGACGAGTTGAAGGCACCTGGGAGAGAAATTTATTGGTAGAGACAGCGCCGAACTACTTAGAGAGGTTTAAAGGCTATTAAATACTGACTGTGTAGGTTTTATCACCGGATAGCAAAAACCTACATGTAGCTATACAACTTAAGCAGCAATAGACAGACTCAGGGAGTGGGGAATTCACTCCAATAAAAAAAGACGAGTTTTATCTTAAGACTAAGCTAAGTGCTTCCGGAACCCCACTGATATGTAGAAAGATAATTTAAGAAACGATTTACTTTTTAAATTAAATTGCATTAGTGTGATAGGTGACAACCCTGGCAAAATAAATGTGGTCTGATATTTCGTAAGACAAAAATTAAAATTCTTCGCTTCATCATCCTTAATGATAAATAACACAATATAACACACAATATACACACACAGTATAACACTTACTACTGATAAAAATATTAAAATCTTCTAACCAAGAACTAATTTTACTGTTAATGGCCACTAAACTGTCAAAGTTTCAGCTACTACCACAAAATCTTAGTATTTGACACTTACAGCATCGTATCCTTTTGCCTTAGGCACTCCGTAGAGCCCGATATCGACGAACATCTGCCAGTCGCCCGACTTAACTCGCAGCTGTCCCGGTTGGTTGAACACTTTGAACGGGCACAACCAGATGGGATACACCTGGAAAGAAGTCGAAATTATATTCAGCTATTGTTTTAAGACTTCTTATGTCTTCGATGAGTAATAACAAGATAGGACCTAGTATTGAACCCTGTGGAACACCTGAGGTTATTTATTTGTTGTTAAGAGTAACCAAATGACGTTGGTTTGAGCTCGTGAAAAATGTACTAAATCACTTTAAAATCCAGTATTTTCTTTATCTCTATATGTATATTCGAACAATTTGTCAAAATGTGATAAAATAACCGGCTTCCAACCGGCCAATCTGGAAGTCAATGCAGGAGGCCTATGTTCAGCAGTGGACGTCCTATGGCTGAAATGATGATGATGATGATGATAAAATAAAATTAGAATTTTACGTATCTGGCTAAAGCAAGCTATTAAAAAAAATATAGACCTGATAATATGTATTTATTAAGGTGTGCCTTCTATGCCGACTGATTTGACTGCCAATACAATAATGATAAAGAAACCAACCTCGATCTCTTTATGGAACGTCGATAGAGCTTCCTCTAGGCAGTCAATAGGTACCAGCAGGTCCTGGATGACGTGGGCCTTGTTATACAGTTTGGTGACCACCTCGGGCTGCGTCAGCTTCAGCAGCGACACCTCAGGCGGCATCAGCCAGCCAAACAGGTACCGGAAGATCACGTTGTTTCCGAAGGGGACTATGTCCTGAAAATATATGTTCACCTATGAAAACGATTTCCTTTACTTATAACAATAATAACAATAACAATAACAATCTTTATTGGCTTTACATGTTTTCTGATCTTGAAACTTATTATCTTATCTTACTTATTCTCAAAATGTACCCAATGAGGAAATACAGCCAAAGCCAATCTCAGATGGCGCCAGCGAGTTTGGTCTCGTCAACCGCTGTCAAATAATGTTTACGCAAATGTCAAAGTTCGTTTTATTTTTTGTACTCACTAGTATGACGTAAGTTTGCCACACGCTTGACAACTTATCATAACCTTTATCGTAGTGATTATTTAATTAGTGGCAATGGCAACAGTGACAGAACCATTGATAAAATATCACTCGGGCAATAGACAATGCGACACTAATCGCGATAAATGTGCAGTCTGGTTCACCATTATAGGGGTTCTCATAGTCTTCTTCAGACCACGGACTGGTCTAGTGGTTCGCGTTGACTAAAAAGCCAGGCGTTTGCAGGTTCGAATCTTGCAAGGGGCAAGTTCCACGTGGGGACGGTCGTAAAAAATACACTTTCCCACCGCGCGAGCATAGCACGAGACGGGCAGCAGAGTCTGCGTGCGAAATCTCATAAAGAACTGCGCTCGCCAACCCATCTGCCAAGCGTGGCGAGTACAAAGGTTATTCCAAAGGGAGCCCTGTGTTCAGCAGTGGACGTCCTATGGCAGAAATGATGATGATGATGATGATGATGATGAAGGAGCAATTGTTTGTGTGATGAGCACGAGTACTTGAACCTACGTCATAGATGTTTCAAAATCGATTAAGTATGTTTATACGTTATCCAATCGCTATGGTACAAACTCTAGTTTGGTTTGGGGATAGATAATTGGTGTGATTGTTGAAAGAATTTATTCAACCGCTTCTACTTACATATCTTTATATCTGAATCTCACCTTCAACTCCCAGAAGAGACTCTTGGTATGCCTGTGGTAGTAGTCCCTGAGGGGAATGTACTCTACGACTGGCTTTCCACCCTTCAAATGCTTCTCCACTTGCAGGTAGAACCACTCGGCATACCATTTGCCAAAGGGGTTGAACTAAAAAATAAAATAAAACACAATACAACGATTTCGTTTAGCTTTTTAGTGTGTCCTTATTCATTCATTATGGGGCAATAAATTACGTCACACTCTAAGGGAAGGGGGGGGGGGGAGTTGACAAAGTGTGACAAGGGGTGGGAGGGGTTTTAAATTTCGTGACGCCATATTTCAAAGTCTAGTAATATCTAAGTAATTAATAAAACACGAAATGTTTGTTTTGTATTGTTTTTTTAATAGTTGATTTAATATTGATTTTACTAAAAATTTTAATGAAAATAAAAGTAATTTGATAATTTCTAAATCAAAAATTGCAAAATATGTGATGTCACACTGGGGAGGGGGTTTGACAAATGTGACCTGCTGTGACATGGACAGGTGGAGGGGAGGTCGAAAAATCATGAAATTCGTGTGACGTAATTAATGAATGACTCCTACGGAGGAAAAGAGTGAGTTTAGTTTTATGAGTGGTTCAACCGAATTGTAAAAGTTTGCTTTGCTTTATAAATCTCTATATAAGGTCCTAATTTATTAGTTAACATTCTTCTAGGAGGTGATTTTACTGCTAATAAATACAACAACTTTTTATAAAGATTTAGAAAGAGATAGAACTAGTAGTACTCGTACATCTGACTTTCCCATATTAAACCGCCGACTAGCTGACGTCATTTTGTATATTATATAAGGTGCTTTTAAAATATCTGCCACGGCTGAAATGGTTTAAAGTATTGCTTATGTAGATTACGATAGTGAAGGAATGATTCCGTGCCCCGGATCGGTTATAATTGTTTGAGAAAAGACAGTAAAAGACAGCAACGTTAGCATTTTGGCGGTATCATGAACGAATTTGTAACCGCAGCGCGTGGGACGTAGTACAAGCGGGCTGGTTAGATGAGTGTGGACGGTTTGAGACTAAATAAAGCCTAGTCATTAATTGATACTATTTTTAATGAAAAAATTTAATGACATACAATTTCTTTACTATCGTAATCTATATAAGGAATACTTTCACCAATTTCAGCAGTGGCAGATATTTTTAAAGCACCTTATATACTTTTTGTAAATTAAAAAATGGATACTAGGTAATCTAAAGATGTCTGTTTGTAATGAAACATAACGAATAAATGTAAAAAAGGCTATAATTGCCGAATAAAGCGCACATACCTTGCCATCGGAACCGATTTCATCAACCATGTCGCCGATCATGACGACCCCTGTGTCCTTGGTGAAGACTAGCGTCTCGACGAACTGGCGCGGCTTCTTCTTCAGGGTCTCGTCTCTGGTCCGCTGCGACAGCGCCGAGACATTCGTGTAAGGGTGGTACTCAAGGCGGATGTATCTGCAAAATAAATACTATGCTATACCTTTTGTTCAGGACTTCATGGAGTGAAAGCAAAAGTCTTTGTTTAATTTAAAAACGAACCTAGGGTTCATCGATAAATTACGTCACACGAATTGCTCCTGTTTTTGACCCACCCCTCCTCCTCCCCATCCTTGTCACAGCTGGTCACATGTGTAAGACCCGACTCTCTAGCGTGACGTCACATATTTTGCAGAAATTTTTAAATTAAAATAGCAGTTCCGGAATTAGTGTTAGGTACATTTAAATTGTTTTAAAATTATACAACATCAAACCAAACATTTCGAAAAATTAAAAAAAGTGTTTTACTAGGTACTTAGATTTATTAAATATTAAATTTTGAAATGTGACGTCACGAAATTTAGGACCCTCTCCCTCCCCCTGTCACACATTGTCACACTTCGTTGACTTTAACGTGTGACTTAGTTTATGGATGGCCCCTTCTTAACTCAATTAGCTCAGGTCTGCGTATGCTGGGAGATTTCACTGTCAGGTAACTCGTTTTATTATTTTTCACGGATTAAATACGAATGAAAATTGACTTGGACGAATTAAAACATTTTTAAAAGTAAAGGAACTACAGGCCGCCACACTTCAAACAAAGAATAGGTATAACTCTCCTCCTCTATGAAATGATGAAACTAAAAATAAGTAAAACTTGAAAGAAGTACGTACTTTTTAGCTGGAACGACTTTGAGAACCACAGATGTCAAGAAACCAAGTGTGCCGTAAGACCACGGGACGGCGTAGAACAGATCTGCGTTTTCATCCTGAAATAAATAAAAAGTGGAGCTGTAATAATTATATAAAAGTAAAAGTAAGGCATATTAAAGACATACTTAACCCATGACACATGAACCCTTAAATACAAGAATAGTCCTCGTGTTTTGAGTTGAAATCTAACTCTAACTAACTGTTGTATATGTATTTTTTATACATTATTTTAAGTTCTGTTGATGTTTGTTTGCGTGTAGGGTAGAGGCCAGCTGGAGCTGGCATACTCATGTTTGAATAATAATAATAATTAAAGGATTTAAAAAAAAAACTAGCGACTGAGTTGAAATCTAAACAGTAACGTTAGCTAGCAGTGTTGTTTTTACGTCAAAAAAAAGATTAAAGTAATACTACAACTGGCATTAGAGATCATGATAGGCCCTAAACTCATAACGATATCAGCAAGTCTAGAATGATAGATAAAATTAGCGTTTTTAATTAAAATTCAAATTTTTATTTGCAAACCTAATGTAGGTAAGCTTATAAGTAAGTGTTTCAAATAAAGCTAAGATATTATGATGGGCCCTGTATGTAGGATACAGCAATTAGGATAGAGAGATCATTGTGTTATATCATGTTTTTTGAAGATTTTATAATGTATTTTTAACAGACATATACATAAAGCTTCACTTGTAACTAACTAAGTAACATTGTAATTAAATCTTAGAAGTAATTTTCAAACTACCTTTATCTGACGTATCGAATTAAAACTTTGTAAGTATTTGACATTCGGATGACAATACAATAATTTGACATCATCATGCTGATCTGATCAAAAGTCAAAAGTCAAAAATCATTTATTCAATTCAGGACAAAATTGCCACTTATGAACGTCAATAACAACATTATAGGCCCCTAGGGGGCCAGAACATGTCTCCTTATTTTTTGGGCCCTACTAGCGCTTCGAGACAAGACACAGACAATCTGGCAAGTGCTGAGAAGAAACGCCGGAACAAACTCAGTCACCACTAGCTGCCACACAAAAAATATAAACCAAAATAAACAGGTAGGTACATCAGTTTAGTGCAGGCTGGACTGACCATACATTCTTGTCATCAAGATAGTCTTGAATTTTATAATACCCCTTAGACATCAGTGTAGTTTTGACATGTGACTTAAATTTATTAATAGGAAGTTTGGTAACATTGTGAGGTATATTATTGAAAAATTTAATACAATTTCCCAAGAATGAATTACTTGTTTTGGCCAATCTAAAGTTTGGGACTACAAGTTTGTTTTTGTTTCTGGTGTTATATGAATGAATATCACTTTTCTTTATAAAAAGATCTAAATTTTTGCGTACGTACATGATATTATCAAATATGTATTGAGAGGCCACAGTGAGTATGTTAATTTCTTTAAAGAAATCTCTCAGGGATTCACGCGGACTAAGTTTGTATATAGCACGAATAGCTCTTTTCTGTATAATAATAAATTTTATTTAAAAAAATAAAACCGACTTCAAAACACTAAAATGCTAAAAATAATCCTAACACTTAAGTACCTAATCAGTTACTTTTGGAGTCGGTGCCAGCCGATGAGAGATTCAATGTTTTTGTTTGCACCGACTCCAAAAGTAACTGATTAGGTACTTAAGTGTTAGGATTATTTTTAGCATTTTAGTGTTTTGAAGTCGGTTTTATTTTTTTAAATAAAATTTACTTATTTCATCAATTTTTAGTGATAAATCCTAATCTAACTGCTGAACACCGATTTCATCCCCTATTTTCCTACCCTTAGGGGTGATTTTTATTTTGTAAACTTTTAGCATATTATCTTTGAAGTATAAGCTATTCAATAAAACAAAAATCATCAAAATCGGCTCATATTTGACGAAGATAGGTAACAAGAACCACAACCAAAATACTATCTGGGTATATATTTGTTGATTTTCTCAAAAAGTTCTAAATCAATTTCGATAAAATTTATATGGGACCACCTCTGAAGTATGATCTACCAAACAAAAAAAGAATCATTAAAATCGATTCATAATTGGCGGAGTAATCGCGTAACAAATATACAAAAAAAAAAAAAAAAAAAAAAAACATACAGTCGAATTGAGAACCTCCTCGTTTTTTGAAGTCGGTTGAAAATGGTATCGATGTCCGCAGCAGAACCCCACAAGAGAAGACCATAAGACATAATACTATGAAAGTAACTGAAATACACCAGCCTTGCCGTTACAACGTCAGTTAGATGTCTAATTTTTCTAACCGCAAAGGCAGCTGAAGCAAGTCTCCCAGCCGGAGTGTCAACATGTGGTCCCCATTGCAACTTCGAATCCAATGTAATGCCCAGAAAAACAGTGGAGTTTGATAGATCAAGCTTTTCACCATTTAGTAAAATTACTGTGTTAGCTTGTTTCACGTTAGGCATAGTAAATTTAATACATTTGGTTTTTTTTGTATTAAGAAGTAAGTTGTTACTTGTGAACCAATTTAATACCTTAGAGAGAGCTCCGCTTACATCGTCAAATACCTCTTCGCCTCTTTTTAATTTGAAGATTAAAGAAGTATCATCAGCAAACAGAACTATCTCACAGGAGTCTTTAGAATAGAAAGGGAGATCGTTAATATAGATCAAAAATAGCAACGGTCCCAATATTGAGCCCTGGGGCACTCCCATTTGAAGCGGGGCGCCGGAAGAGTTAGTACCATTAACGTTTACTGTTTGTAATCTGCCTGAGAGGTAAGAATTTAACAATTTTAATGCGTTATTAGATACACCGTAATGTTTTAGCTTCATAATAAGTGTTTGGTGATCGACACAATCAAACGCCTTCGATAAATCACAGAACACACCTATCGCATCATGCTTATCTTCATACGCATCCAAAATGTGTTTGACAAGTGCCACCCCAGCATCTGTTGTATTTCTACCTTTAGAAAAACCAAACTGTTTCTCGTGCAGTAAATTGTTAAGTTTAAAATGGGAGAGTAATTGACTAAATATAACTTTTTCAAAAATTTTACTAAAAGCAGGTAGAATGGAAATTGGCCTGAAATTGCTTGGGTCACTTTTTTCTCCTGATTTGAACAAAGGTATAATCTTACTATATTTCATTAAAGTAGGGAATTGACCTTGATCAATACATTCATTGAATAAATGTGCTAAGTGAGATGCTACGAGAGGTATAATGGGTTTTATTGTGTCAGTTGATATGCCCCACATATCCTCAGTTTTTTTCTGTTTCAATTCCATAAAAGTTTTGACTACCATTACAGGATTAATATGAGTGCAATCAAATAAGGAGTTGCACCCGTCAACACTGGACACAAGCAGTGATTTTGCATGCAGAGCAGATGAATTAAGTTGTTTTGTGGTTTCGACAGGTATATTACAGAAGTAATTTTCGAAAGCGCCTGCCACCTCATCATCGGATTTAATTTGCTTATTATCAATTTTTAGTGTAAATGTGTGATCGCGATGTTGTGTTTTACAAGTTTCTTTGTTTATAATATTCCAAGTCTCTTTAATTTTATTACTCGATTTATTAATTTTTTTACGTATATAATTAGATTTAGCTACCATACAGACCTTTTTAAATAACCTTGAGTATTTTTTAACATATTCTACAAATATTAGGTCATTATTCCTATACACTTTTTGATTATATAGTTCAAACATTTTCCTCCTACTGATATATATACCAGCAGTAGCCCAGTCACTGAATTTCGGTTTGAAATTGTTTATGACTAATTTCTTTTTAGGAAAGTTTTTGTGAAATTCGTTTTTGATTAGTTCAAACAATTCTTCATATAAGTTATTAACATTGTCATCAACAAAAGGTAATAGCGGTATTTTAACACTTAAGTTAGTTTTAAATTTTTCTTTGCGAGTATCAGTGACTGGTCTATATTGAATAACACTTTTAGACGGCACAAAACGGTGTTCAAACGTGACTGACTGACCGCAGTGATCAGATTTTACAAAATTTACGATAGATTTTTTAATCACAACACAGTTACAGAAAACATTATCCAAGCAAGTAGCTGTTGTAGCAGTAATTCTAGTCGGTTCAGCAAATACAGGCTTTAAATTAAAAGATTTAAAAAGACTTAGAAACCTAACCCGATAGGTTTTTTCTTCATCTATGATATCGACATTGAAATCTCCACATACAACTACCTTCTTTTTATTAGTAAATATTTTCCTGAGTAATTCTTCCATTATGGACTCAAACAATGTAAAATTACCACTTGGGGGTCTATAAACACAAACAATAATGTAATCGTCCAGCTCTGCACATGATATCTCAATAGTTCGCTCGACAGAGAGAGATACAATATCTTTTCGCTCTTTACATTTTAAGTTATTATTAATTAATATTAGTGACCCGCCACGGATGGCGTTTTCCCTTGAGAACGAACTAATAAGGCTACAATTATCTATGTGCAAAATAAGTTCATACTTTTTGAGCCAGTGCTCAGTTACACATAAAACCTGAATATTCATTTCTTGTACAAATAGTTCAATTTCTAAGTCTTTTCCAGATAAGCCTTCTATATTTTGGTGCACTATGTTTAAATGATTTGAATCTGCTATGCTCGCTAGGTTTTGTAAGCAAGAGTTTTCCTCTATTGTCTGAATGTCTAATTTAAATAATTATTAATTGGAACGGATTCCAAAGGTCGAATATTCATGTCAATTGTCTGCTCAATAAAAGCAGACTTGGTAGCCAAGTTCTTGGCTAAACAATCTAAACAATATGATAGCGATAACGCTATTTGTCTTTGATGATGGAGTCAGGGGGTGGATAGTCGAACTCTTCAACAACTAATAGTAAAACCTTCGTGTTTGGGCTCATTTGATTCGTTTCGAGTTCAATACGTATAACTGTGTTTTATAGTTCTTAAAAATTATTATATTTATTCAATATTCACCTTACTGCATGTTACAACTGATGCATCAGCCAGCACCAGTTCAAACTGCAGGCAGATGTGCTGGAACAGGCCGTAGATATGCGAGGAACTCTCCACCCCAGTGCCCATGACCAGTCCTCCCACTGTTAGCGCGTCCAGCTCAGGCACCATGGCCAGAGCGAGACCCAGCGGTTCCAGGGTTCTGGACAACTGGCCCATTGTCACTTGAGGCTCGCAGCGGACAGTCTGGAAGGGGTTATTACGTCAGTGGGTACGTGCCATAGTTAGTGACCATTCTATTCTCATGGCGCTTCTTGGTTTTAGGAGCTACAACATCATACTTTTTTTTTGTTTAATTTATTTACTCATTGAATCAAAGTACGGACGTACGTACGGAGCCGAGACTTGGACACTCATGTGCGACTAGTACACCAATTTAAAGTTGCTTAGCGAGCTATAGTAAGAGCTATGATGACCTCCGTAGCCGAGAGGCGAGTATACCGGACCTGGTGTCGCTATCTCTGAGGTCCCGGTTTCGATTCCCGGTCGGTCAATGTAGAAAAATTACTTTTCTATATTGTCTCGGGACTGTGTGTTGTGGAACCGTCGTTGTTTCTGATTTCTGTAACACAAGTGCTTATGCTACTTATCACAGAATCAGAGCAATGTATGTGATGTTGTCCAATATGATGTTATGATATAATGTTATGCTCGGGATTTCTCTAAAGAAAATTCAGAAATGAGGCTATCCGAGAGAACACTAAGGTAATCGATATAGCACAAAGAATAAGCAATCTGAAGTGGCAGTCGGCTGGTCACATTTGTCGTAGAACCGATAACCGATGGGGATGGAGTAGACGTTCTTGAGTGGAGTCGTGACTAGGCAAGCGCAGCGTGGTGCGCCCTCCGACAAGGTTGAGCGACGATATACGCAAAGCTACTGGCAGTAGATGGAAAAGAATAGCCGTGGTTCAGGCTCATACAGTGGAGTGCATTGGAAGTTAGAAGTACTCTGATTAGAGGCAAATTTATATAAGTATTATTTTTTGTTGTGCTTACCAACAGAAGAAACAGAAACTCCTACGAGGTATGTAGGAGTTTCTGTTTCTTCTGTTGGTAAGCACATAATAATAACTTTTGCTATCCAACGAAAATCAAAATCTAAAAAAACATTAGTTACTCTTGCTTCCTCATACTAAATTACCGACTATCTGTTACGATTTGTTTGAGCAAATTATATTGTTTGTCTTATAGTAAAATTTGTTGTAATTGACCACCAGAATCAGCCCTTAAGACGTAGATATTGTGTAAACAAAAAAAAAGTGTAATAAAGCAGTTAGCTGGCAGGTGGCAGATCATCATCATCATTTCAGCCATAGGACGTCCACTGCTGAACACAGGCCTCCCCCAATGACTTTCAACGGGGGGAATGCCAATACTCGTCACGCTTGGTAGGCGGGTTGGCGAGCGCAGTTTTATTTTACAACATTTCGCACGCAGACGCTGCTGCCCGTCTCGTGCTACAGGAATTAGTCGCCTTTTACGGCACGCCTCCTGTTGGCGGTGGGGAAGTGTATTCTTTACGGCCATCTCCACACGGCACTTAGGACGCTAAGAGAATTCGTCTCACAGCTAGAGAAGACATATAAGTTGTTGTTGTTAGGTAGGCTTAAAGCACAATAAATCTAAATCCGCCAAGCAAGTGGTTTAAATCTGTAAAATGGTATAGATATTTCAGAATCCATTATGGATTTATACCACTTGCCTGGCGGATTTAGAACCTAAAAGCCCCATCGGCCGTCAGTTTTACGTGCTATTTATAATGTATGTTTATGTACGTATATTATATATTTATCTTTTATTGTTCAATGTTTTGCTGTTTTTATGTATTTATTTATTTTTATTTCTGTTGTTTTGTCTTACGCACTATTTTGCTCTCGCACTACATTATATACCCCACTGTATTACAACTTAATTCCTCCGCCCAAAGTTGTTTGGAAGAGATCGCTTTTGGCGATAAAGCCGCCTGATTGTACATAACTGTTTCTTGTTTGTGCTGTACCTTCAATGTTTTTTGTGCAACAAAGTCTCTATCTATCTATGTAACATAATAAAATTACAATACCAACAAATCCCGCCCTGCGGGCTAGTTCAAGCCCTGCTAATTCAAGTCATGCCTACCATGTTTTTGGTGTCAACCTCCAGCACATCGACTAGGTTGACGTCGATCTGCGTGAAGGACTTCTTGTAGAGGACCTGCCGGATCGACATGGTCTGCCACGTGGGCCGCGCCGTGCATAGCTTCGTGCTGCGGTCGCCCGACAGCCAGGATTTGATCTGAAATATACATATTGCATTTAACGTTCGCGATTTTCAAAGACTAACGCTCACGGACTACATGTACCCGGAATTTTTCAGAACTCCATACAAAACAGCTCAGGCCAAGCCAGGGTTCAATCCGATTTATATGATGGGGTTCTGAAAAATTCCGAATGCATGTAGTCCGAGCCTTTAACGTATTCTTGAAGCATTCGAATTTCAATTAATTCGCATAAGGAAATGCAAGAACCGTATACGAACTCCTAATTGTATGAGATTCTTGGGATTTCGTATGCATTGCAATTTTATTGTCTCCAGATTGGATAAGATCGATTCCTGGTTAAGGTCAATTCTGAGAATTGTGGTGAGGGTGTGCTGGTACATACCCCTGGTAAAATTCATTGTGTGGTACCTCATACCACAAGGAATTTTATTAGTTTTCAATTATTTTGAGATAAGTAGGTATTTAATGAAATAACGCAACAATTTAAGAACAGATACTGACTGAATCCGACGAAAAACGTGACAACAACAATTGAAGATAACATCTTTTTACCTACTGTCTTAAAATAAAATATCTTCTTGTTAATTTTGAGATTTCAATTTTACAGATGGCGTCTTAGCACACCAAGAAAGTAAGATTTAAAGATTTTAATTAAAAAAGAGTTTAAACGCCGTTAATAAGTAAATGATAAAAATGTGTGGAACTCTCCCTACTCCTGGAAAACTCATTAGCTCGTACCAAAACTTGTAAAATGAAAAAATATATTTGAAAAGAGGCTGATAGTAGTGACCAAGTTCCTTGCGCTGCTGCTTCTTTTCGGCACTAGCCCACACATTGTCTCGAACCAGTAGCAGGGTAGTAAAATTAAATTGCGACGTATAATAGTGCCAATAAAGCATTATGGAATTCAAAAAAATTTCATACAAAATTCTAAGAATCGTACATAATTATAAGATTCTTGCGTTTACGAATGAAATCTTTAATCCAGGTACCTACCTGTTTTTGGACATTCTTGACTTTACTCTCGTGCATCTTCGGAGCGCTGTTCATCTTAAAGACCACATAGTTCCTGATGATGGACCACACCTTCCACAGCAGCGAGAGTGGCAGCAGCGCTATGATCACGATCACCCATCGGTATTCCACCACGATGTACTCCGCCAGCGATTCCGTTGGGATCGCGGTCATTGTGCCTTTTAAGGGTTAATCATTAAATAATTCTAGCTGTATTGTGGATATTTTATATTTACTATAGCCGATCTAGTTCGTGCTCGATAAGTACGATACTATCGCTTTTAGCGATAAGACCGCCTGAGTTGTACATCTTTCTGCAAACATCTACTGTAACTTCGAATGGAGTGCAGTAAATCTATTATGTGGGAGGGACAGACGCCGACGGAATCGAGGTGCGCTAGAGTATGAGCAGCGGCAGGTGGTGCAATTGGAAACGCCTCTTCTTACTAACACCTTGATAATAATTAGTGACAATCGGCAAAATTTATACCCTAAGTATAACGACTCATACATTTTAATAATGGAATAAAAATAAATAAGTCGTTTTTACAATCACACATATTATCTAGCCCCAAACCTTCGATCAAGAATTCTTCATCGAAGCCTCAGTAAGCAAAGCTTGCAATATGGCGAACAGATATAAACATACAAGATACTTTTATAAACATCCATGACTTTTGTATTTTTGTATGACTTGGGTACAAATTTTAAGGCTCGTGTTCATTACACAAACATTTGTCCTTTGCGGTATTCGAACCCGAAACCGCTGGCTTTGTAGTCCGGAGCAAGAACCATTACACCAGACCGTCGTCGAAAGAAAATAACATATAAATTGATGGTTTATGAATGTTAAATTTATTTGTAAATAATTTCGTTTTTTTTTTCAATTAAATAACTTTTTTAATCGAACTTGCTAAGTGGTCCACTTAAATCTTCGAAATATAATGAAAGGTTTTATTTAAATAACAGATGTTTAAATATTTTTGGTTCTTACCTTGCGAGAAGTCAGTGTCCAAAATAAATAAATACAATTCTATCGGCACGTATCTTTTAAACTATCTTCGCCGGCATACTGGAGCATCGTAGTATGACGAGTAAGTTTTGGCCTGTACTTATGCGAAAACTTTATCACAGTTGGAGATAGTTAGCGCTTGACATTATCAAGACTTGAACGTTTTGTAATAAGGGTGAAATTGGCTTGCATCATTAAACATACATATACATTCACGGCATAAAATAAAAGATACATTCACGACTCGCAATGCGCGAACGAAATCATAGAAGCAGCCGAGTAAAATCAGGAAAAATGGCACTCACCGGTAAATCGCTGAGGTTCACAATTCTTATTCTTCATTTCTGTAGGGGGTGATTCGTGGAGCACGTACCCTCTAGCCTCGTAAGTCCTAGTTTTTAAACAGGTATATTTCTAACAACCTAATGTTTTTCTACAAGTACATATTAAGAATAGTGCTTCAGATCGAGAAGAAAGAATCTCATTTCTGTGATTTTAAAGGTTATGCCTGGATTTTCATATATTTTTTAGCTTGTTTGTTACACTTACTGAAAAACATTTAAAAAGATGATGTACTCGAAAATATTAGATTACGTTTTTTCTTACCATAAAACAACCAAATAAGTGTTGAGGTTTAACAATTTTACTTCATATAGTACAATTAGCACATTAGGCAGTTTTTTTTGGTTTAAAATTTAAATGTCAATGAAATTTAAATGTAATAGAAAGTTGACTAATAAAAAAAAATACTTTTATTAAATACTATGTGCCAAAAATCGTCCAGCGGAAGTATTGGTTAGTAGCAAATTGAGCAATAGAAGATGAAGGGATTTTTAGCTTTTTAGTGTTTGGATTTATTTTTAACCGACTTTTAAAAAATGAGGAGGTTCTTAATTCGGTTGTGTTTTTTATTTTTTATGTTTGTTACCTCAGAACTCCACCATTAATGAAACGATTTGAAAAACACTTTTTTCAATTGAAAGGGTATACCTCCAGATTGGTCCCATTTTTTTCAAAATTCAATTCTGATGCTGGGATCCATGAGGAATTGAGGGAACTCCTAAAATATTATAGGTATACATATAGCGATTTTAGTATATTTAACAACAAATCAAGCATTCGCATTCAGAAAGTATCATTTGCTGAGGTGGAACTGATGAAGGAGACCATAGTTGGCCACAATAGCCTTCCACGAGTAAGGTACGCACGCCCCACCCACGCGATAAGATGACAGTTAAGCCTTGCCATAGTCGACAAAACAAATTTTAATAAATGATTCTGATGAGAATGATACCATCACACTGATCTGATGAAGAAGGCGGAAGGTAAGCACCGGAACTCTGTGATAAAACAATGAATCATAGCCGTGTTTGGACTTATTTGAATCGTTATGAGAAGCAATTTAGCTATAATTACATCACAGATCGCCATTTAAAATGTAAAAAAACACTAAAAAACAGACAAATAAAACAATTTTTTATAAAAATATAACCGACTTCAAAAACACTGTTTGGTATGATTGTTTAAAAGTTATTTTTAGATTTTTAGTGTTTTTGAAGTCGGTTATATTTTTTATAAAAAATTGTTTGATCATTTTTTTTTTGGCATTAGCTTTTGTCAATATTTTTTGACGTAGCGATCAATGCCTGGGTGTATTATTTGACCCAAGCACAAATATATTATTATCCGGGTTTTATTTAATTATTCAGATATATTGCTAAGCGAATAAGAGCCTTTAAGAATCCGATCTCGATTGTTCCGGTTTAATAGTTTGAGAAAACATTAGACCTGTATGTGATAGAAGGTAACAAGAAAATTAGAAATCAATATGAATTGTGAAAATTTGGCGTTTTGTGCTAGGTTGACGAGCTGTTGCCTGTACTAATACAGGAGCCTCACTCAAGTCATATGATAGTAGATAGATAGGTACCTACTCTTTAGTGCACACCAAACACAAAGTAATTAGTCTAGATTTTCGTGTGATAGTAAATTAGTCATATGATATTGGCACACAAGTGCGAGCTGTTGTCAGGGAGATGAAAATCATCGGACGCCATCTTCTTTTTTGTGATAATTCATGCATGTTCTCATTATCTGTCCGGATCGGATAGGTAGGTATTAGGTATAGGTATTGGACAACATCACATACGTTGTTCTGATCCTGTGGTAAGTAGCCAAAGCACTTGTGTCACAGAAATCAGAAACAACGACGGTACCACAACACCCAGACCCGAGTCAATATAGAAAAGTTAATTTTCTACATTGACCCGACAGGGAATCGAACCCGGAACCTCAGAGATAGCGAAACCAAGTCCGGTATGCTCGCCTCTCGGCTACGGAGGTAATACGGATAGTTAAAGACAAATAACAATACTTGTACCAAATTTTTTACATAATTTTTTGGTTCTTTTATAATTGTACCCAAGTAGCTGTCCCTTGATGGATATAGCAGTCTCTAGATATAAAAATAAACTTGCTGTTTTCAATTTCAGACTGCATAAAGTGAGTAATTCGTTCATGAGGAAATGTATTCGCTTTTTTAACAAATTACAACAGTCTATTGTTGAACTACCCATGTTTGAGTTTAAATCGCATGTTAAGATTATTTTAATGAAAAAGGGTTATTATACTGTTAATGACTATTAAAATGACAAAAATGTCTGGAATTAAATCCTGCCCTGCTCGCACAGGTATACATTATTTTCTTTTCCTTTTTTTTGTGGCAGCTAGTGGTGACTGAGTTTGTTCTGGCGTTTCTTCTCAGCACTTGCCAGATTGTCTGTGTCTTGTCTCGAAGCGCTAGTAGGGCCCAAAAATTAAGGAGACATGTTCTGCCCCATATGGGCCAATAATGTTATTATTGACGTTCGTGGCAGTTTTCTGTCCTAAACTGAATAAATGATTTTTGACTTTGACTATGGCCAAGCAACAGAAACATTACCAAACCAAGGTTTTGGAAATTCATTAAACTATTTTGCTTCTCTTCGACGCTAGCCACAATATTGTCTCGAAGCATGTAGATAGGGTTACATACAACAAAACTGGGATGTAAATAGAGCTTAATTCAGACCTATTTGCAGAACTCAATTGGTTTGGGTGTGGGTGTGCTAGGAGACGTCTCTGGTAGAATTTACCGTCTCCGTAACACAGGAATGTTAATTTATTACTTACTTTAAGATTATGAACATGATGTGTTAATAAGGAATATGCATGTTTTTTAAATTTGTCTTACAATAAATAGTACTTAATAATAATTATTAATTATTATTAATATAATTATTAATAAACTATCACAAACGGTATTCTCGTAAACTTTCAATTTGACGTAAAGTTATTAAAACTATCCCAATAAGACTAAAAACAGAGCAAAAAAATATCTAATTTTGGTTTCTTCCATTTTTAGTCGCATTACGAACTATAATTGCATTTTCTGGGTTTAGAAGAATACCGCTTGGGATCGTAATGTTACTGGGAGCGGATCGACACCGGATTGCGACTATTGTCAAATTACGGGAATTGGCCCTCAGGTGTTTTGTCTAGTTTTTAGGTGTCGAAGCTGTATCTACTTCTATAACTAGAAATATCGGAAAAGAAAGTGCCCTTTGTATTGGCTCCGTATGCTTAACGGTGGTAAGTATTCGTGTTAATACACAATAAACTGACGCAATGAATAAAAGTGGTTGTAAATAGTAATGAATTTAAATCTAAATGGCGTACCTTTATTTCTACATGAGAAAGGCTTCTATAATATAAAAAAATATCAGAATCTGTCATTTTATGTAATGTTATTTAATTTAATGTTTTATAATTCTTATGTGACATACTTACTTTATTAATATTTGCATGCTTATTTACTGTATGTACGAGTAAGTTAGTTAGTTTATGCTTTTAATAAATAATTACAGACATTTTATTTGGATTTGTGTCGCCTATATCGCACCGCCCACAAAATATCTCTGTTCAGTCTAATGGTCGACTGGTAGAGAATGCCTCATAGCATTAAGTCCGAATTTTGTATTATTTTATCTGTGCAATAGTCTTAATAAATAAATAAATGCTTGTGTACAAGCATAATACTATTTTCACCTTTTAATAATATTTCAAGTGAAATCAAATCAAAATGCGTATTCTAGGAAAAAAATATTTTATTTGATAAAATAATAGTGAGATAGATAAAGAGACAAAGAAAAATAATCATCTTTGAATTTATTTATGGCCGTCCATAGTTGTTTTTTTATGTCCTTTAGGGAAACCATTCCTCCTTTCCCCTAATATTTTCAACTAAGTTATTACAACATAATTTTATAAATAATCCCAAATTTTTTGTAATTATCTACTGCGAATAATGAGATACCGTGCAGGTGTATTGATAAAGTTAAGTACAAACGCGTAATAAGTTGCAGGTGTTGATAAAATAAGATTTAAACAAAGTACTGAATTTACCCTCGACCCTATCGCTAGGTACAGTACCTATGTACTTAAAATCACGAAGTCAGAAACGGTAACAATCGTCTTCAATATTAAATCTTCACGTGTTGTGCGAAAAGCCTTTCGTGGTAGGGGAGACCAAGGTTACTTAACTATAAGGGTAGATAGATAAATAGATAAGATACCTACTCTTTATTGTACACCATACAAATAAGTAACAATTGTTTACAGAAAGATGCACAATGTAGGCGGTCTTATCGCTAAAAGCGATCTTTTCCAGATACACACATGCACTCACGCTCGTACGCACGCACGCACGCACGCACGCACGCACGCTCGCTTGCTCGCTCGCTTGCACTCGAGCGGGGCCTCCAACCAAACACTTGCTGCTTAAATGGAGGCCCAAATGCACCATGTCATTAGAATAAGTATTTTGAAGAAAATTAAATTTATTTACCTAATTTTTATTTTATTTATCACAGTAATAAAATTACTAGGCAAAATCCATTTATAGAAGTAAGGTAGTGACATTAAGTACATTTAAAAATTAGTTTTTGATCAATCCTTTTGATGCTGACTGTACAATAAAAAGCTGATTATTTAGGGGATTAAAGCCAAAAAAAAACATTTTCCAAAAATAGCTTTCAGAGCAGATTCTGAAATAGCACCTTCCTTACTTATTCTTGATATTATGCATAAGGTAGTAATTTTTTTTGTTTTTAGTTCTGTATTAGCATACCTACTACATCAGTCGCTTGCCATGCTCTCTAGTTACCTGGGGGTCGGCGCAATATGATTCTCTTCCCTGTGTCCGGTACTCCCGAGCAGACATGATCACATCATACCCATTCCATACATACTCAGTTGTTATTCGTAGTCGGCTGTCCTCTAGATCTTCATCAACCACATCAGTTTTTATAAATTGTTTCCACAACCACACCAATGGGCTAGTTTCCTAAAAAAAACTAATTAGTCCGTCAGTTGGATTAACAGAAAATATTGGACACGTATTTTTTCTTTTCTTAATTAAACAAAAACTGATGAAGATATAGGCCGTTATAGTTCCGCGTAACGTCACGTCTTGCGACACTTTGTAGCAAAACGTGACGTCACGTGCTCACTTTGATGCGGTTTATATTCGTAATTTTTTGTTTGATTGACAAAAGACAAAATATGGGTCCAATATTATTTGATAATCTATCTGACGGACTAAATAGAATAATCTTTTTTTGACCTAGGAAACGGATCACTGAATCGAAAAAATGTGTTTGCGTGCAATATGATTAAACGACAGTAAAATAAATCTTGAAAAAAAATTTTTTTTCAAGATTTATTTTACTTTTTTGTCGGTGTAGGATTACTATAATTATGAACCATCACATACTTGGCTTCTTGACTTCATAATAATTATCAGTGGCGGGACAAGAACTAAGTAAATTTGATGTAGGCAAGGTACATTTCTACGTGCTAATATGCTATGTGCCCCTCACTGCCACTTCAGCTTGCTAATTCGTGGGGCTATGACAAGGTCGCACAGCGTGCTATGGAAAGGGCTATGCTTGGTGTTTCCTTGCGAGATCGAATCAGAATAGAGGAGATCCGTAAACGAACAAAAGTTGCTGACATAGCCCAACGGATTAGCAAGCTGAAGTGGCAGTGGGCGGGGCACATGGCACGTAGAACTGACGGCCGATCGGGCAGAAAGGTTCTAGAATGGAGGCCACGAACGGGCAAGCGCAGCGTAGGACGTCCACTCACAAGGTGGTCAGACGACCTGGTAAGGGTCGCAGGAAGACGCTGGATGCAGGCCGCTTCCAACCGGCCAATCTGGAAGTCATTGGGGGAGGCCTATGTTCAGCAGTGGACGTCCTATGGCTGAAATGATGATGATGATGATGATGTCAGCGACGTTTGTTCATTTACGGATCTCCTCATTTTTGACTTAGGGGAAGGCTGGGCAAAGTGGATACCTTAAGATATTTAAGGTTATAGCAGAAAAGATATACGATACAAGAACAAAATAATTATCACAAACCAGTCTTTATTTATTGCTCTTACAAATACAAACATCAGGAACCATTAATATTTAAACAATAATCAACTGCAATTAAATTTTAAAAAAGTACTAAAGTATTCGCTTTGCCCGGTACCCCGGGTAAAGTGGACATAGTATTTGGGCAAAGTGAATAACCATATTCAATCTCTGAAAACATAGAAATAACTTTGATAAACTGAAAAAAAAACTTAACTTGACTATAAAATTAGAAAATTAAGATTGGCAATTGTCACAGGTATACCCTTGAGTGCCATCAAAAGCAGAACAATCTTCGTGACACCATTATTGACAAATGTCACATTGAATCCAATTTTCAATTGGTTTACCGTCCTCTTCAATATAAATTTCACCGCAAAAAAAGCATAAAATATCCTTAAATTCTTCCATTTTCTTTGGCTGTTTTACCTTTCTAGCAGTTTTTTTGTCTTTGTCAGTCTTTGTATTAGTCTTCTTAGGATCATTTTTTGTCTTATTATTCAGTCTTTTAGTAACATTCTTAACTTTATTTTTCTCATATTTCTGCTTTTGATCTTCCTTGATCGGGGTACTGGTTAATATTTCCGATTTTTGTAATTTCCGTTTACGCGTGGTCATTGGTTTGGCAGGATTTAGAATAGGTCTTAACACCCAAGGGACTGCAGTGGGAGGCTGAGCATCCTGGTTTCGGATCAGGTGAGTTGTCACGGCTATTATTTTGTCGAATATTTATTTCAGTCTCTGGCAGCACTGTGTCACCTCTCTGAGCAGCTATATCTGGCCCGAAAGCGGCGACAATTCGGGAACAGCCAGGTTCTGGTTCGGGTGTACATCGGTCGCTACGAATCTTTTCAGGCGTGTTAACAATGGGCGCAACGAAGTCTTGAAACTCACAAGAGAAAGTTCTGTTTCGGGATGGAAATATTTCTGATAGAGGATCTATTGAATTTGATGGAATCTGTTCTTGAATAAGTGAAGGCGAAGGAGTTGAAGAAGTTTCTGTTAAAGGTCTGGGAATATCGATCGATTCTAGTGAGTTTGTACTTTCTGTGCCAATATTCATATTAGACGTGCCTGCAATCACAGCGGCTGGTTCGTAATCTTCGTCACCAAAAGCATATCTATTCACTGGCCAAATACCTGGTCTTTCAAATCCATGAACTGCATTTTGAGCTACTGCACTTTTTAGAAATGCTGGTGATAACAGTCTGGCTACATCGTATTGATTTATAATGCGTCCTAGGTGCGTTTTTTGGAAGAAATTCACCTCCCTTTCAAAGAAAGTTTTCAGTGGGCCGTAAACCGCTACATCCATAGGCTGCATTTTATGAGTTGTGTGTGGGGCCAAGGATAAAATTACGACATTGTTCTTGCTGGCGTAATCTAAAGCTGGGTAATACTTATGGCTCTCGTGGTTATCCAATAATAGAAGCATTTTTTTCTCAGGAGTAGGTCGAACATGTTCCACAAAAAATTGCATCCAATCAAAGAACACCTCACCTGAAGTCCAACCAGTTTGGAGTACAGGTTCCTTGAGTGCCGGGAGGCGCACCATCAAGTAGTCTGGGTTGCATCTTTTTTCTGGCGAAAATTAAGAATGGTGGGAGAAATGAACCAGCGGCATTACAACAACCTATGACAGTCGTTAATTGACCACGTTCTGCACTGGCGATTATGCCCACTTGTTTCTTTCCTTTCGTTGATAGCACTTTAGGCGGCTTATTTGTGGTTGTAGATATACCAGTTTCATCCATGTTATATAATCTAGATGCATCAATATCATACTTTAGTGTTAAAGCTTCAAGGTTATCATAAAAACGTCCAACTTCATGCCTGTTAAATCCTTTTGCCCTTGCAACCGATGTTGCCTCTGGAGTCCTGAGGGATATTTGATCGTGACGAGACAAAAATGACGATAACCAATCATCTCCAGCTTTTTCGTACTTGTCCCAGTTATTCGGGTAATTCAAATTATTTTTCTTGGCATAGATAAACGCTAAATTTTTGAATTCATCTCGAGTCAAGCCAAAAAATACAGAATCCATATCTTTGAGATATGTCACCAACTCTATTTCCTGGTCTTCAGTGAAAACCGGACGGAAACGACCAAGTTTGGAAGCAGCGATGCCGGTTTTAACATGCCTATACAAGGTTGCATAAGCCAAACCATACTTTTTAGCTGTGCTTTTTATTGATTCTCCAGCTTTGCACAAATTAATAGCCGTTTGCATAGCATTTTCATCCCACGTCCCTTGCTTAGTTTTTTTTTTATATTTATTCACCATCTGAAATAAATAAAAGACATAATTAGATAATAAGTCACCAACGAGAAATGGCGGGCAAAGTGAATACCATATCCACTTTGCCCTATTCACTTTGCCCGACTAGGTAAGTTTTGAGGTTAACACATTTCATACAAAAACTAATAATTCTGACTTTCTGTTAAATATACCATAGAAACCTACTTTGATATGCTACCGAATTAAGACATTCCTAAAAATCAAGAAATAGTAATACAGGAGAATTGATCAATGTACTTACCGCGTAAAATCAATCTTTTATTTACGAAAACACAAATCTCCACTCCGCGGACGGGACGCGACGCGGCCCCTCACTTCGATGTTTGCTGCGTACTAAACCAAGATGGCCGAACGTAACAGTGGTGGCGTGTTAAATGAAAAACTAATAATTTAGGAGTAGTGGGGAGTATTCGCTTTGCCCGGGGTATTCACTTTGCCCGGCCTTCCCCTAATCTTCGTCCGCGGCTTAGCTCAGACTTTTAGTACAAGAAAGCCGTAAAGGGTATATGCACTTGTCCATTTTTTGTATATAAGATGCTTCATAAATATCTGCAACGGCTGAAATGGGTAAAAGTATTGCTTATAGATTACGATAGTGAAGGAATTACGTGCCCCGGATCGGTAATTAATTATTTGCGAAATAACAGAAAATAAATGGTTACTTGCTTCAATTTGCATAACACACTTCGTCATCCGCCCTTGACACTGCGCGGGAGCGGTATAATGTGAAACGTTAACATTTTTGGACGGATGTGGACGGTTTTGAGACAGAATAAAGCCTAATCTTTATTTAATATAATTTTTTAAATGAAAAAATTAATGATGTTCTGGACATACAATTTCTTTACTATCGTAATCTATATAAGCAATACTTTTACCTATTTCAGCCGTTGCAGATATTTATGAAGCACCTTATATAGGATTATTTGTAAAACATCAACCTCCTAGGTACTGATTCTTTTGATTTTTCTACGGGACCAACATTAACGTCTGTGTTGCAATTATTGTGATAGGTACCAAAATAAATATATTCCTTAAAGATTAAGTACAAAATATTTTTATAAAAATATTCTGATCGCTAGCAAAGCTTGTGTTGTAAAAACGCTATATCATAACGTGATAAGTATTTTTAGAAATATTTTTGTATTGTCATTATTCTTTATATTTTCTAACCGGATTAATAAATTAAACACGCACTCATTGTATTACAGATAAGATATTACTTGAATGAAAGATAGAACATAAAACATGACTTCCCATAGTTGTAATGATTTTAGGATTTGATAAGGATACAATTTATAAACTGTTACAGACAAGATCTAAATCTTTTATTAGTACGTATTTGCTAACTTTTTTACCCGTATGCCAAAAGAGGGTTATGTTTTTCAAGCGTATGTATGTATGTCTTATTATAGTACCAACAAATTACAATCCCATCAATTTTGTTTGAGTGTAACTTGAGATTCGGAAAAAATGCGGATGTAAAATCATGTTAGCGTCGGAAATCGGAATGACTGGTTGCCTGTGACGAGTGGCTTAGAAATTGTATTCAAGAATAAAAAATTAAAAAGCTCGTCCGTCATGCTGAATTAAATCACCAGCCATTCTGGGCCCCGATCGCGCTAATAAAATCCGAATAGCTAGAGTCCAGACAAAAATGATTATTTTTTCTGAGAATGTGGCTTATGTATTTTGTTATTTATTTATTTAAACTTTATTGCACAAATTAAAATCGTACAAAAGGTGAACTTAATGACATGTGGCATTCTCTGCCAGTCGACCATTAGGCTAAACAGATATGTTTAGTGGGCGGTGCGACATACGTTTAAAAAAAATTAACATATAAAATCATTGCAAAAACTACAGACAGCATCAATGACAATACCAGCCGTTCTGACGCTAACAAAATACCTCATTTATTGACTAGGTAGGTATATTTTAAAAAAGGAGTTATTCGACTGGCTAAAAGTTTAATGCTTTATTCAGTCAATGAATACCTAGACACCTACCTTTTATATTTTTATTCAAGCATGCTATAAGTTTACTTTGTATAAGTATTATGAAATTAATGTCTATAAGGAGGAACATAACACACAATAGTGATACTATTACCAATTTTATGACCCACAATAAATATTTTCCGATACTGATTCTAAAATTGCCCTTATCCATGTATGTCAAATTAAATGGCTTGCAAATAATTACTATGCGAATTGAGATTCGGATGTAACTTAATATTTTGTGACATGTTGTGATTGGGACATTGTAGAATTTTAATTCTTATTATCGATTAGAAACAAGCTTAGAAAAAAAAAACTGAAAATTGAGACTTATATGTGCTAAAATAATTTGTAGTAATATGAAAAAATGCGATTAAATATTAAAATTCCCAAATTTTGTCCAGGCCTCTAAAGCAAACTCATGGCCCGAATCCATGTTAGATGTTGCTAGAAGCAAAGATATTGAAGCAACAAAAATATACTTTATTTTATAAAAAAAATTGTATGTCGCGTAAATAATACTTAATTTTCGTACGATTAGTAAGTAAGAAGTAGGTAAATTAACTTTGTTTGCTCAAATAAAAATGCTGTTATGGACTGATGCTACATTAGTGTTATGAAGTAGACTTAAGATTCCTCTGGATTTTTCGGATTCCGAATTAGACACCTTCACGCAAACATGCTTGCTCTGATCCTAAGGTAAGTAGCCAAAGCACTCGTGTTATAGAAATCAGAAACAACGACGGTACTACACCGCCCGGACAATATACAGGGTTACATTGCAAAGGGGTGCCAAATCTTTAGGAGTGGCTCAGAATCAGTAACTTAATCGAACTATGCAAAGACCAAAATCATTTTTTTTCACATTTAATTATTCCTATCCGCTGTTAAAAATCGTACGCGTGGATAATTTAACACATTCATAAAAGAATTGCACCGTATGTGCACTGCGTAAGGTCCTTGTTGGCTCGCTGTGCCTACGCCTCTGATGAATAACCGCTCGGCTTTCGTAGTCTCTCTATTGACTTTATTTTCGGATATATTAATGTAATTTTTTCTCGTAGTAGAACTAATACTAAGTCGTAGTATTACTAAGTAATAATAATAATAATATTTATTTCAGGCATCTTAATTATTACAGATGAGATTATAATAATAAGCCCATATAATAAATACCTTATAGACTAGCATACATATAATAAGTTAAGTTTATAATTTATTTGTTGCTATGGCTTCGTACTCGGAGCCGTTCGTATGTTCGATGATGATGGTGCTACCATCATCATCATGTCAGGCTATTGCGGTCCACTGCTAGACCTCCCTCCCTCAAAAAGCGCCACAGAGCGAATCTCCCACTTTTTTCATTCAGCTACTGCCACCAGCAATCTTCTTAAGATCGTCGTTCCATTATGTTGCGGGGCGTCTTACAATATTAGTATAGTCTTAATAAATTTGTAGTAAAATATTAAATTCATCATCATCATCATCATTTCAGCCGTCCGACGTCCACAGCTGAACATAGACCTACCCTAATGACTTCATCGGATTGGATTGCCAATACTCGCCACGCTTGCCAGGCGGGTTGGCGAACGCAGTTTTTGACGACCTCCGTAGCCGAAAGGCGAGAATACCGGACTTGGTGTCGCTATCTTTGAGGTTCCGGGTTCGATTCCCGGTCGGTCAATGTAGAAAAATGACTTCTATATTGTCTTGGATCTGGGTGTTGTGGTACCGTAGTTGTTTCTGATTTCTGTAACACAAGTGCTTAAGCTACTTCTCATAGGATCAGAGCAATGTATGTGATGTTGTCCAATATTTATTATTATTATTTCTTGTTTATAGTTTTTATAAAATTTCGTACGAAGACGCTGCTGCCCGTCTCGTGCTGCAGAAACTAGTCGCCTCTTACCACAAGCCTCCTGTTGGCGGAGGGCAAGTGAATTCTTTACGGCCGTCCGCACACGGCACTGTAAAATATTAAATTAAAAGTTATAAATACTTAGTTTCTCCTAGTACGGAAATCCGCATGCAGACAATTGTATGCATCAATAGTTCGTAAGGCGCCACATGTTTCTTTCGAAGTAGGAGAAATTATTGTATATGTCATTACATTACGCATTACTGCATTACTGCCTGCGTAATTTGTAAAACTTCAAAAGGTCCATCAGGTGCTCAACAAGTGAGTCTTCATCCCACTTCTGATGTCGGCGGTGGGGTATCAGACATTATTAGAGGTACTTTTTCCTGCTGGAAGCCTGTTGTATAAATGTTTTATTATTTATGTAAATATTACATATATCCTAAACTGATCATAGGTATTAGATTTAAGTATTGTATTATTAGGTGTTATTATTGTTGAATTTTGTGATGGTAAAGAATCTTGGAAACCCTCGGATAACGGGTGAATTAATTGAACGCCTGATTTCTATAAGAGGCAACTAATAAGTTAAAATATCATAGAGGTCGTCTTACTACTTTTATAAATAAATCTTATTCTTAGTAATATTATAAATGCGGGAGTCTGGATGAATGGATATTTGTTACGATCACGACAGAACGGCTGAACGGCTCTAGATAAAATTTGGCACAGTTATAGATTAAAATCTGGAATAGCAAATTGGTTACTTTTTATCCCGGAAAAATGTACAGTTCCCGTGGTTTTTTTTTAAGTGAGCAAGGGATCGTCGACATTATTTTCTGCATAGCGGTGGGTCAGAAAATGACCCATTTTTTTTACCGGGAGAAAAATGCACGGTTCCTATAGATAGCATAACAATTTTATCCGAGGGAAAGACATAGGCTACTATTTTTAATTCACCTTCTAAGGGAGTAAAATAGGTAATAAGTTGAATTTCCACGCGGGCGAAGCCGCGGGCACAGCTAGTATGACATCAATATTATGACGACTGTGCCGCGTCGCGAAGATTCGCCTTCATGAAACAAACTTTTCTAAATTGGCTCGAGTCTGGCTTTGCTGGGAGACTCCTCTGGCAGAAAATGGCATTGTCTGGTAGTTCTGGTTCCAGATGACAATTACTTTGTCTGGGGCTACTTATTGTTATATTTTTAGACGAATTATTATGTTTAGTAAAATTACTGAGACGTTAGATAAAAAAGTTAAGTCTATTTATACTGGTACTTAGAATTTTTTAGTTTCCGCGTAAGGTTTATATTTATATTTAACCTTACGACTAAAAAGATAAGGTAGTGTCTACGTCTAATTTACTTAAAATTAAATAAAACAAAGATTAATTTGTAAATTTATTAACTAAAACGAATTTAATAATGTACCTACATCTTTCACTTAGTTATTAAAGGTACTTATTTCAAAGTAAACCCAGTTCTTTATTTCATTCATCCTAATTATTTATAATTCGACCCAAACTTGTCCAAATTTTATTGTTTCACAAATACAGTAGATAGCATTACACATAATTAAGTTAGATTAATCTAACTTCCAAAACAAAGTTCAAAAGTCATAATATTTAGTCCATGGTCCACAAATCATCCATTTGTTATTACAGCATTTCAATGCTAAAAGGGATCATAGTTTAGCCTTCACTGAACTCTCGTGGGTCACCGGTATCACTGTATTGTTTTTGACCGGCTTCCTTGGAGCCGTCACAGCGAGAATGCCGTCAGAAGACAGTTTGCACTCCACACCTTCTTTAACACACTCCTCTGGTAAAGGATACCTTCTGGTTAGTTTCCTAGAGATGTACCCATACTCATCCTTCTTCTCATCGTGAACAGCCTCCACTACGACGTAACCATCGGCAGTCTTCACTGATATTTCTTCAGGCGCAAATCCCTTCACATTAAATCTCACTTCGTACTTATCTTTTGTAACTGAACCATTATCTTGTCTCCAAGGAAAGTTTTCGAGCCAATCTATAGAGCGCAGGACAACCTCGTCTCCAAAAGGACTGTACAAAACTCGAGACATTTTGTTTATATTGCCTAGAACCTTCACAAACTTGGTAATGTTGCTTTCATGTCAAACTCGCAAATGTTTTGTTCAAAGAAATGATACATCACTGTGTTGCGTGTTTTGTTGATAAGTGGTTTTGTAGCGAATAAGACAGGTGGCGCATTCTAGAACAAATGTTTTGATAAAGTGATAGGTCGGTTTACATGTTGCGATGCGTATTATCTTAAAAATTTATTATCAACGAAATCATTTGGCTCTTGGGCTTGGGACTAATTTAATACTAATAATTCAGTAAAAGCACAAATCTAAAATACCAATTTATTAAGAATCGTAAGCCGCAATTTTAAGTCTCCTTTCGGTATTACGGCTTACGGCTCGGAAGGTATTTGGGACCCTCCCTCCATTTTGTCTATGTTTCGATATGAACCACGACTATTTGAACTCGATCGAAACATTTACCTGTAACTTCGTTACTTACTTAAAAACAAAAAAAAAGTAAGTAACTTGTTTTATCGAGACTAACGCTAGTACTATTAGGTATTCTGTGCTAACGCCTTGAGGTAATAATGATTTTAAAAACGTATATGTATGTTTATCCGTTATCTAGCCGCCATAGTACAATGGTACAAGCTTTGCTTAGTTTTGGGCTGAATGGTGAGATTGTAAAAACAATTTATTTAATTATTGTTTATTTCCCTGATTTAGGTAACTCTCTGATCTCCCTCTGACTCCCTAAATAAATTCCGCATAAAGCAAATAAATTAATGTTACGGTTTTTTCAACTTTTATGAATATAAAAGTAAAAAAATACCTTCCTTAAAGAATTTTCAGGAAGGTATTTTTTAAATATTATTTAATAGTTTAGAAAACCAGTTCGGGAATGCGTGATTGAAAGAGACAACTTTGAGCTCGTGTAGACTAGAACTAAAACACTAATTCCAGTGTACAAACAAGAAGTATCGTCCGACATACCGTGAAAACTCAGTGACTTTGCACAATAGTAAGGGCTAAATATATGACGCAACTCCTGCGCCTACGCACGCTGGAAATGGCCTTCAATTCCACTCGTAAACAGAAAACAATTTTTAGGTTAGATTGTAATTTCTTTAGTAAAGAAAATAATACAGAAGGATTTACTCGTTATTCTGGTACCTATGGATTTCTTTTCAGGAACGAAATGTAAACAACAATCGCACAACAAGTTGTAGCAACGTTACAGTCGAGTAACAGTGTCATTGATAGATAAGGTCTTATGAATATTGCAAATTAAGATAAAATTCGCTAACGTAATTTATGTAAGTCACTTCCTAAGGCGCAATTTAGAGCAATTTTGATATCTTGTCAATCAATACATATTTTTTAAAATGCCCAAGGAAGTGGCAGTGGTAACAGGGTCTAATAAAGGCCTTGGGTTCGCTATAGTAAAAGCATTGTGCAGCAAGTTTAATGGAACAGTTTACCTAACGTCAAGAGACGAAGGAAGAGGGCAGGCTGCGTGCAAGGACCTAAGGAATCAGGGTCTGTCACCAGTTTTCCACCAGCTAGACGTCACAGATGACGGTAGCGTCAAAAAATTTCGCGACTACATTCAAGAGAAACACCAGAAAATTGATGTTTTAGTGAACAACGCCGGAATATTGTTTTTAAAAGACGCGAAAGAGCCTAAGGCGTACCAAGCCGAACAGACGATTTCAGTCAACTTTTTTGCACTGGTGAATTTTACTGAACAAATGTCACCACTGGTCAAAAATGGCGGGACGATTGTAAACATTTCAAGCTCATCAGGGCATCTCTCTCGGATTCCATCGGAAGAGTTAAGACAGAGAATCAGTTCTGTGGACTTATCTTTGGGCCAATTGAATGGTTTGATGAAAAGTTATGTGGAGGCTGTGAAGGCGGGAATGGAGATAGAAGATGGATGGGGCGACTCTCCGTATGTGGTCTCCAAAGTAGGAGTGAACGCGTATACATTCATGTTACATAGACGATTTGAATCGGCTGAAAAAGGCGAGTTTTCTATTTTAGTATTTCAAGTAATAATATCTTCTTCTTAATTAAAAAATAAAGTTGGTAAGTTACAATATTTATAAGTCGAGAACGGCTGGACCGATTTTTATGATCTTTAATTTGATTTGTCTGACCTGTTTCTATCTTGCAAGTTAGATTGTTCAATGTACCTTCTGATCCATCATAAAGTATCAAAAAAATCTGTAAATAAAACCCATATTATGTATGGAACGGTATTTATAATGATCACTGAGTGCCCTATCCCGATCCCTATCGATTTACAACATAACAAAACTATAGTCTTTAGTTATGTGTTTACGAACTCTACAAGTATGTTTACGAAGAAATTTAAAAAAAGACACTAAGTATTATTTAAGGTCCTATTTAATTTGTTTGATAGTAGAAATCTTTTTTTTTTTTGTTATAATTGGTTTGTTGATTTTTTTGACTGATCCTAGCACTTGTGTTACAGAAATCAGAAACAACGACGGTACCACAACACTCAGACCCGAGACAATATAGAAAATTTGTTTTCTACATTGACCGACAAGAATCGAACCCGGGACCTTAGCTACGGAGGTCGAGAAACATTGTTTTATTTGAGCTGTAATCACGATCTGAAAGAAAGTTACCTAACTAATAAAATTGGACTATAAACGAGCCGCAATAGGATTTATAAACTGAACTCTCAGTGATCGCTATCTTTAACGAGAGAAAATACAGGTCTGTACAACGGCACGGTGCACCAGTGTACCCAAATAAGCCCTATTAATCTTCCAAACGTATCGCTATTTCAGACATCACCGTGAACTGCGTACACCCCGGATACGTGATGTCGGACATGACTCGCGGAGCGGGGTCAGTGACCCCTGAGCAAGGGGCGGAGTTGGTTCTGAAAATGATCTTGGAGCCCTGCAAGAGTGGTTTGTACGTATGGCACGACGGGACCGCGGTCCCTTGGGACGGCCCTGACCCCAGAGGGTATATCGACGGTAAAGTGTAACGAAAGTTACGCTACGACTTATGCTCGATGATCCATTAATTACGTGAGGTAGAGATGTAAAATTACTGAATCTGACTGGTCATTTCTGGTCAAACACGGTCAAATTGAATCATACATGCCTGTCTAGTTAAAAATAAATAAATATGTAAATAATATTATTTATTATTAGTGTCTATATCACAGGTCACAGCACGGTTGTTGTATGAAGCTTTGAAATGTACAGCAATTTTTTTATGATTTCATCATGACTACATCTTAATATTATTATAATGTAAGTAAGTAGATCATGATCCGTTCATAAGTTTTTTTTATATTTACATATTTATTTATCCATGAATAAGTGAAAGAGACGAACGAAATGTCATTTGGTTTGTTTACCAAAATTTCATTCACATCTCGGTGCAAGTACAGACGATAGGTCAACCTACCCAAAAAATTAAGGGCATTGAACCGACTTTCAAATTTTAGTCCGACTTGTAGAGGTTAACATCAATTGAGAAAAGGCTAGACCCTTACCCACGCTAAGCGAACAAGAGTGGCCCCCAACGACGGATTAGGTCATTATTTCAGGTAGTGTACTGGCAGGCCTTAAGGACACTCTATGCATATCTGTCTTCGATAATTTTTATTTTCGAGTTTATCCAGGATAATGTAAAATAGTCAACTGTTCAAGATAGATTAACCAAACAAAACATATTTGATGCTAATAAAATCTATATAAATAAAACAAAGTCGGGTTAGTTACACCCTTTATAAGTCAAGAACGGCCGGACCGATTTTTATGATCCTTGATTTATTTAATTTGTCTTCGCCCCGAATACCAGAATAACTATTAAAACAACGAAAAATTCACGACGAAAAGGCGGTACGAAGTTCGCCGGGACAGCTAGTAGACTACAAAATACTTTTATTGCTAAATGGGTTTATTAGATAGAAGATATTGTATACCTACTAAAATAAAGAATACGCTTCCCCACCGCCAACCTCCTGTTGGCGTTAGAGACGACTAATTCCTGTAGCACGAGACGAGCAGCAGCGTCTTCGTGCGAAATGAAATAAAAAACTGCGCTCAACAACCCGCCTGCAAAGCGTGGCGAGTATTGGCAATCCCCCCCGATGATAGGTCATTGGGGGAGGCCTATGTTCAGCAGTGGACGTCTTATGGCTGAAATGATGATGATGTATACCTCTTATCTACACACTGCACTGGTGGTTGTTCGCTTAGCCTGCTAGACCCTTTGATGTTTTGTAGTAGGTTGACGAGCTGTCGTCTGTACAATAGTGGTTTGACTATTCTGTTTGTCTATCGCTTACGTTGACCCTATATTGACAATTCACTCCTTGTAGATATGCATATGGCGGGTTAAATTGCATGAATATAAATGGTTGATCCAGTGATAGTTAATGAGACTACAATAGTGGTTGTTCGTTTCCCAATAGCATTATAAAGCGTCTCGCAACTTTATACGCACATACAGGGTTATTAAAAAAATTGCTGACACTTCCTTAAGGGAGTCTGGTGCTTACGATTTTTTCTCTACTGGACCCTTTCTTCGCTTAAGGGCAGATTCTAAGAAAGACAGAACAGGCAAGAAAAGACAGAGCAGGTACCATTGTATTTATTTAGTAAATATTCTGCATTAAATAATCAGCTTAATTTTAGAATTTCGAACCTATAAAATTTGGCGGTCCCGCTATTTCAGACTCCTTTCTTAGATTTAAGGAGTGAGTTCAAAGCATTTCTTGAAGAAAATGACGAACATTAAAGAAAACAAGTAAATGCCGGAAAAAAACAAATGAACACGTAAGCGACGCAAAAATATAAATTATTATGTAAAAATCAATTGTTTTCCTGAAGCTCGCTTGTTTTTTAATGCTTGCTTGCTCGATGATGTTTTTTTTTCTGATGCTTATTTGTATTTCTAATGGTTTTAGTTTTTCTAATCCTCACTTGTTCTCTCTACGTTCACTAGTTTACCCGATGCTCACTTGTTTTTCTAATGTTCACTTGTTTTCCTGATGCTCATTTATTTTCTCGATGGTTACTAGTTTTCCTGATGTCCATATGTTTTCTTCTATGTATAATGACTTTTCTAATGCAAATTTGATTTACTTGTTTTCTCGATGGTCACTTGTTATTTGATAATGTTTTCTCGATGGTCACTTGTTTTTCTGATGCTTACTTGTTTCCCGATGTCTATTTGTTTTCTTGATGTTTAATGATTTTTCTTATGCTAACCTGATTACGTTTTTCGTGTTCTTTCTTTTTAAAAATCTGTCCCTATTAGAACAAATTCACGGTACCAATATCGAAATCAGTACTTAAATAAATAAGGGCGTCATTAATATCTGTACCAAAAGTTAACATTATCAAAATATAAAGGTATGACGACATACCGGTATACAGTCCCTGGTATGATGTTGTATGTGAACATATTTTTATTTTTTGGGGGATTTCGATGTTGGTTCCATAATAAATGTTGTCGTATATGAGCAGTTGACGCCCCCTTCCCCCCTCCCCAAGGAAGTTAACTTATAGTAAATATTCTTTGATATCGATATTTAGCAGTAGACGATGTAGTTGGGCGTAAAATCTGCTATAAGATTGTCAGCATTTTGTCAATAACCCTTTTACATACCATATTATTACTTTCTCTCATTTCATAATGTAAATAGGAAAGATCAATGGTAGAAGGTGTCATTAAAAGAAATGATTATAATAATTCTCGTTTTAATTTTAATGATCCTTTTCATGGTTATGGCTCAATAAGGTACAAATGGAACAGCGAGTAAATTGGCATCTCATTTTAATATAGAAAATATAATCTGTCGTAACAGGGATATGATTCTAGTAAATATATAACATATAACGAATATACATACATCGCGCGTCGAGAAACGGAAAGAAACCGAAAAGAAACGGAAACCGAGGAGCGGGCGAAGAAATATGATAATAGAAAAGGCCGAGCCGGGACCGAACGAAAAGAAAAGAAACATCAAACTTTAAATAAAACAAATAGGTTAATTTATTTTACAAATTCCTTTGTTATCATATTTCTCTCGTTTAAAATATGCTCTTCTCAATACAAAGATTTATCGATCACATCACCAACTGAAAGAGACGATAGGACTGAATAGAAAATATAATATCGGGGCTCGATTGCACTAGTTGGCGTCGACGCACTCGGCGGGGCGCTGGGGGGGCTTCGAGGGGGCGAAGCCGGGCGGGAGGGGCACGCCCGCCCACGGCAGCTTGGGCGCCGCCCACCCGCCGCGCCCCAGCCCCAGCTGCTGGAAGCGCGCCAGCAGCTCGGGCTGTGCCCCCGCCCCCGCCCCTGACGCCACCCCTGCTGCCGCCCCTGTCGCCCCCGCGCCCGCCGACGTCGACACGATCGCCGGGTCCATCTGTGTCCAGTCCGCGAACATCGCGCTGTTTGTGTTGTAACCTGCGAACAGTTTCAATATAAATTCACTTATCGAAAATTCCATTTGGTTTAGAGACACTATTCTAACATTTTACCTTTGAATAATGACACATAGAATGATAGCTCGGTACCTACCTACCTAAACTTGAAGCAACAAAACAATGTTGTGTGCAAACGTTTACACACGCACACCACTATAAAATAGTGTTGCTCATATAGTAGTTTTTTTCCAAAACCGGGGAAAATTTGATAAAAGCAATGCCTACATCTAGATTGACATTCATCACTACGGAGCTGTCAGGCGTAGGGAGCCCTCTGTGGGTCCAATTAAGTTGCTTCTAATTTTGCGAGCGGATTACGTATCTGTGTGATTAATCTAAGCATTTAACCTTTGAGAACGATGTAATCTTCATTCTCTTGGAAACTAGGCTAAAAAAATGGGTACTGACAGTTGTTACGGGGCGTAATGTTACATCATACAATGCGAACAATCGTGCAGTCAATACGGAGAAACAAGTTAGCAACGAGCCGCTCGTTGCCGAATGCTCCACCCGCTGTCGGTTTCTTGGCGTACCCTTCCCTTCCCTTATTATATTCCCTTATATACACTTCTCATCAGAAAAATCGAAACACTTCCCTTTTTATGGTTTCTGTCCTAATTTAACACAAAATAGTTTTCATTCCATGAAAAAAAAATACATGATTTTATAGCTGGCAGTTTGGCCATTACAGTGATAAGCGAAAATTCTGTAGCGACATCTATCTCGCCACATATAAAACTGACGTATCCTACATCGCGATATTAAAGTTATCGGAGCGATTGAACCATATATACAAGAACCCGACCAAACAACCGTTGGGCAGTAGCCCATCAGACACAACACCCGCCTGGTCCGAGGATCCTCCCATTTTCAATGGGGGATGAGGAACTTTACACCCTGTTCCTCTCACTCCCAAACTGGTGACCCCGACTTAGAAGCACGCGAATAAATCTAGAACGTTCTCGAACTTTTCACTTTAACCTACCGTGTCGCGCGCCTCTTACCCGCCGGAATAAAAAAATCGGTCTAGAAACTTCGAGATCGCAATGGAAGAACCCAACGATACCGCAACGACCGATTCACCAACTTTAACGAGCGATTCGTCTACTTCAACAAATAATTCTACCGCGCCTGAGGTCGTTTATAGAGTCGGCATGAAGATTCCACTTTTCTGGGCTCAAGAACCGGCGTTGTGGTTCGCACAAATCGAGGGCCAATTTTTCATTAGCTAGTATAACGGCTGATACTACAAAATTTTATCACGTCATCGCAAAGCTCGATCACCAATACGCCGCCGAGGTTAAAGACATTATAACCGCACCGCCAAAGGAAGACAAATACGAAAAGCTAAAAAAGGAGCTTATAAAACGCTTGTCGGAATCGCAAGAAAAGAAAGTGAAACAACTTTTAGTTCATGAAGAACTAGGCGACCGAAAGCCATCTCAGTTCCTGCGACACCTTCAGACGCTGGCAGGTCAAAGTATTCCTGACTCTTTCCTGCGAACACTATGGTCAAGCCGATTGCCGCACAACATTCAAACAGTGATAGCTACTCAACCCGATACAGCGCTCGAAACCGTAGCAGAGTTGGCAGACAAGGTGTACGAAATTGCACCACCTACAACAGTACAGCAGTGCCGTGAATGAGTTGGCAAAACAAATCGAGAAGCTAACCCGGCAGGTATCCTCATTACAAGGGCAGGTACGTTCTAATAATAGAGGTAGATTCCCCCGAGGGCGAAGTGCGCCACCAAACCGAAATCGCAGCCGGTCACAATCAAATACTAGAAATGACGGGTATTGCTGGTACCATGACAGATTTGGCGCGAAAGCGCGTAAATGTTCATACATAAATGTCATCGCCATGTTCATACGCCACATCACCGGCGTTAAACGCAAATGGCAGCCGGAACTAGCGGCTAACGACTGCCCTAATCGATCAGGCCGCTTATTTGTTGTAGACCACCAAACTAAAATGTCTTTTCTGGTTGACACAGGATCAGACCTCTGCATATACCCCCGATCAGCTCTTAGGGAGCCACGAGTAAGAGAGGACTACGAGTTGTTCGCTGCTTACGGATCATGCATACACACGTACGGCTGGATCCACCTTCAGCTCAACCTAGGTCTTCGCCGTATATTTAGATGGAGGTTTGTAGTAGCAGAAGTGTCCAAACCCATCATAGGTGCAGATTTCCTCAGATTTTATAATCTACTTGTAGATCTGAGGAACCACCAGCTGATCGACGGCACGACAACAATATCTACAGCAGCTCAACCGGCAGAAGGGACAGCTACCGACGTGGCGTCGGTCAAGGCCGTTACTGTAGACAGCAAATACCACCAGCTACTACGTGAGTACCCAGACATAACCAGACCAGCAAGAAGTGAAGCATCAAACCGTCCACTACATTAGAACGACATCAGGCCCACCTGTCACATCTCGACCACGACGTCTACCACCTGACAAACTGAAAATAGCACAAAAAGAGTTTAAAGACATGCTATCTAATGGTACTGCGCGCCGTTCAGAAGGCTCTTGGGCGTCGCCACTCCACGTCGCGCCTAACAAAGATAATGGCTGGCGCCCCTGCGGTGATTACCGTGGCCTAAATGCTCGTACCATCCCCGATAAGTACCCGATCAGGCACATTAAAGACTTTGCCCATCAACTAGCAGGCAGCAAGATATATTCTAAGGTAGACCTTGTCAAAGCATACAATCAGGTGCCGGTAAATCCTGAAGATATAATGAAAACGGCCATCAGTACTCCGTTTGGGCTCTTCGAGTTTCCATTTATGACGTTTGGTCTGCGTAACGCAGCCCAAACTTTCCAACGATTTATAGATGAAGCTCTGAGGGGCCTACCATTTTGCTATGGATTCCTGGATGATATCTTAGTCTTTTCTGAATCAGAGAATCTCCATTCCCAGCACCTTCAGCAACTTTTTCAGCGCTTGAGTGAGTACGGTATCGTTGTAAATACCGCTAAGTGTGAGTTTGGCCGATCACACATAACTTTTCTAGGACACGAGGTGAGCGCAGGCGGCATCCAACCACCTACAGACAGGGTGAAAGCACTGCAGGAATATCCAATACCCAAGCGGTTAAGGAGTTGCGACGTTTCTTCTGAATGTGCAACTGTAATCGTCGTTTTGTACCTGGCGCCGCACAGATCCAAGATCCACTCAACATTCTTCTGTCTGGGCCCAAGACAAAAGGTACAGATACAGATAGCTTAACACTAACGCCAGAAATGCTCGAAGCTTTTAATAGGTGCAAAACAATACCCGTCTGGTCGGAGAATCCTTCCATTTTCAATGGGGGATGAGGAACTTTACACCCTGTTCCTCTCACTCCCAAAATTCTAAATTCAAAATTAGAATTTCATTTGTTTATCCTATAAATGAAATGATTCACTGTTTTGAGACAAATGTGTGTTTAGAGTTGGAGTAAATTTCACCTTTGAAAACTAAAAATTTGGGCTTATCTTAAAACTTTTTGTTCTGTGTTCAGTATACTGGTGTGTACTGTGACTTTGGGACGTCTGAAAAAAGTTTTTTTTTCTAAAAACATATGGTTACTTCGCCCGCATAAGCCGCCCAAGTGGTGGCATTCTGTATTCTGGACTTAGTCACCGTGTTGTGGCTGAAAGATTGTATCTAAGCCTGTCGTCTGTTCATAGTCTACAAACGCTATCAGAAGACTGGTTTGATCACGCGCCGTTCAGGATCTCTGCCCACCAGACACTAAAGTGCAGTAATAGCCCTTGGATGATTTTTCGTTTTATTAGTGATTCTGAAAGCGGGTTTCATAAGGTTTCTGCTGAATTAACTCATTTTTCTCTCGGACAACTAGGTGGTTTTTATTTAATAGTTTTACTCTTACTGCAAAACCAATAATATTAACAATTTAGCGTGGTTTCCCAACTAAAATGCAGTATATATTATAGTGCAGACGAAACTTTAAGGTTTCCTATCTAAAATGCAGTAAGCAATCAAACTTTACGGCCATTTAGATAGTTCTATATTTTTGTAAAAAAAAATAAAAAGCTAATTAATATGCAGTAAAATTTACCTCCATACAAACTATTTTTACTACAATTAGAAAAAATATATTAACTGTCACGAACTCCTAACTAAAATGCAGTAAAATCAAAGCTAGCCGCATTTTAGTTGTGAATACTTAACACTCCTTAATTATTATAAACTGACTAAAATGCAGTAAAATACAGCATTACTGCAGATTAGTTTGGATAACATAGTGACACACATCTGGTTATTCCCAGATAAAGTGCAGTAATGTTTTATATACTGCGTTTTAATTGGGATCAAGTTTGACAAATGATAGTAGGTCAAACCAATTATAACGCAGTATCAAGCGTTGTTACTGTATTTTAATCGGTTTTGAATAGATAAACGTTTATTCATAAACTAGCTTCATGTAGTAACAGTAGTAATTACTGCATTTTAGTTGGTTGTTTTGAAATGTTTATGAAGCGTGAAACAGAGCTTCCGAAAAGATACTGCTCGATTGTGTATGATTGATCAGTCGCCCCAGTGAAGCGTGCCGAGGTGGACTTGCGCTCCGGTCACGTCGCTGCTTACGTTTTTTTGGCGGGTAAGTGACCTTTGTTCTATGTCCAAATACCTAGATTGTTAAATTTTTGTTTTACCATTAATAATGCTATTTTTAAATGTGAAAACACACTTGAAAAAAATTTTTGGCTCTCCTTTGTCCCACCTAAGGACAGCCAAAATTTTTTTCAAGTGTGTTTTCACATCCAAATACCTACTTTAGCATAGGTTATTCTACATACATATAACTAAGTAAGTAGATATCTTCCTACTGCAACTTATGAATTTATTTTATTTTCAACCGACTTCAAAAAAGGAAGAGGTTCTCAATTCGTCTGTATGTTTTTTTTTATGTTTGTTACCTCAGAACTTTTGACTGGGTGAACCGATTTCAATAACCCTTTTTTATTTGAAAGCTTGTGCTTCCCGTGTAGTCCCATTGGCACCAAATCGGGATCTGATGATGGGATCCCAGAAAAATCGAGGGCAACCCTCAAATTTTACAGGGACGCATAATGTGTTTTATATATTTTCTAAAACTATTTATGCATTTACGTCTGATACTCATCATCTTATGTTGCTGAGCTGATGATGGAAGGTACAACTCTTAGTTAGTTAGGAGTTAGGGGATGAATCTTAAAGTACCGTATAGACCGCTAGCTTTTATTCTTTTAAATTATTTTGGTGATTGCGTCAGGAGTCTTAATTTTATTTTATGCTACTAAACACTAAAAATAATAAAATTATTTTTAAACAAAAAACTAAAACCGACTTCAAAACTAAAACGTAAAAAATTATATTTTAACCACTTCAAACCAAGAACATTAAATGACAATAAACGAAAATATTAATTATATACCTATTTTAACTTTATAATCAGTTATGTTTGGAGTCGGTGCCGTGTTTAGGTAGTAGGTAAGTAATTCACTCCTTCACCGCTATCGCCTCACGCCGGTCCCCGCCGCTGCACCGACTCCAAAAATAACTGATTATGAAATATTAAATAGGTAAATAATTAATAATTTCGTTTATTGTCCTTTAATGTTCTTGGTTTGAAGTGGTTAAAATATTATTTTTTACGTTTTAGTTTTGAAGTCGGTTTTAGTTTTTTGTTTAAAAATAATTTTTTGTACTTGCTGCCCGCGACTTCGTACGCGTCATGAAATAAAAAGTATTCTATAAGAAGACCCACATAATCAGTAATCAGTAATTTATTGCAATATCTACTATTTAGTGAGTACTTACCAAATTTTCGTTTATCTTGCAGGGTCATCAAGATGAACGCTAGGGCAAATAAAATTATTTCACTGCTAAGTAAAGAAGAAAACGACTTACCACCTGATATAACGATACCACCTCTGCCTCCTCAAAATAATAATAATTAGCTTCCAAAAGCAATACTAAGGGACCCATCTGAAATTCTAAAATATCGGTTTGGTGATGCATACTACGTGTCACTGGAAAAAAATTCCAAACTAGATTTTTGCCCATACATTTGCCCATAAAAATCTTTACAACGACCCTGTTGTCCAAAATATTAATTTGAGTAAATTCTCTGAAGCATTTCCAACACAACACTACTTGGATCCATCTAAAGCTCAACAGAACAGTCTGATTCATGATGATCTCGTGGAACCACTGGCCATATATCTTTTATGTAACGAAACAATAATGCCTTCAACACCATTCCATGATTCTTTCATGGTAGATTCGGATGATTCTGTAAAGGATAAAAATTACGTCCCTGATCCATCTCCAACATCGTCGAATTTAAGTGATTTAGATTTCACAAACGATCCAGCAGAAATTCAGGACAATAATGTCAACATCCAGCCAGCACAATTACCTAATGTGAAAATACGGAATAAAACATGTAACAAGCGAAAAAGTGAACTTCAATATAGCAAAAAATACAGAAATATCCGGTGCGAGAACCCTGTCAAAAGTTATGTACAAAACTATGTTCTATACATTTTACTGAAGAAGATAGAAGTAATATTCACAAATATTATTGGTCTTTGGATTGGGAACATCAAGGCATGTTTATCAAAAGTCTTGTGACGAAAGAAGTGTGCAAAAAAAGTAAAAAGAATTTGAAAAGACCACGAAATGTAACTTACAAGTACCGTTTATCAAAAAGAGATAGAGAACAAAATTCCTATGAAGTATGCAAAGTATTTTTCTTAGGTACTCTGGGATATGACAAAAAAAATGACAGACGTGTAAATGGTGTACTGAAAAAGTCACTTTTAGAACATAAGGATAATAGAGATGGCCGTAATTTAAAAAAATCTCATGCTATAGATCGGACTTTTATCACGGCTCATATCGAATCATTCAATCCATGTGTACATCATTATAGACGAGTGCATGCTCCCAACAAGAGATACTTGCCAAGTGACCTTACAATAACAGACATGTATGAAAATTTCAAAGAGAAGTACCCCGAATTCAAATGCAGTCTTGAAACCTACAGAGATCACTTGACAAACAAAATGAACATTTCGTTTGCTAAACTCGGCCACGAACAATGCGAGACATGTGAAATCTTCAACCTTCATAACCTTGATCATGTAAAAGAACCATGTACCAATTGCGAAATATGTAATATCTATGCTCAGCACAAAATCAAGTATACACTGGCCCGAGAAATGTACGATGCAGACTCAGAGGCGAATAGTCAGCCTAATACTGTAATTGTTTCTGTGGACCTACAAAAAGTTATAATGTTAATGTCTAACTTTTAAAAATACGCACCTACTTTGAGTAAGTATATTTAATTATTAAACATTTAATATCTTTATGTTATTATTATGAGAAAACTGACACATTTTTTTGGATTAGAAGTTTTTTATTTTTGATATGTGATTTTTACTTCATTAAGTTAAATTATTGTTATTAATTACGTAAAAATAAACGTTTTATAAAATATTACTTAGCTATTTTTCTTACTGCACTAGTAAAACGAACACTCTTTTTCTTTAAAACCAACTAACGTGCAGTATTTTTTTCACCTTACTGCAAGTTAGTTGGGTTTCTTGACAAAACAACTAATCCAAACGCAGTAATGCTACTTTATACTGCGTTTTAATCAGTTTAAATGTTTTTTTTTATAAAAAAGGCGGTGCAGTAATTCGCGCCAAAATAGTAAATGGCCATTAATAAATTTATTTATAAGGATATATTTTTTTTTATGGTGAAGACGTGTGAACCTATTCCTATAAAACATTTCTGGATTCTTTTTTTTTTGTTTATACATCTGATTATTTTTTATATCAAATTCTTAACTTGAAATGGCGTTTGCTCGCAATCGTTATTTTGCTGTTACTGCACTTTAGTGTCTGGTGGGCAGATCTGGCAGGAATCGGGTCACTTCTGAGCGAGATGATCGATTTATTGTAACAACTTCTTAACGAAATCTGCGCCTTAATGCTTTTTAACTGCAGCATCAGCGTCATGTTGTACATAGGCTGGCTGTAAGTGACTCTACAATTAGGTTAAAGGAACGTGGACTGGTACCGTACAAGCCAGCAAATGGGCCGAAATTAACTGCAGACCATCGAAGTGCGCGCCTTAACTTTGCACGTGATCACCTAAATTGGTCATACCTCCAGTGGAACAAAGTCCTCTTTTCTAATGAGTGTAAAATTATGGTGTATGGTAACGACGAAAGGAACAAGGTGCACGGAAGATATGGAGAACGCTTTGCACAATGCTGCATTGAAGAAAAAGTCAGCTATGGTGGCGGTTCGTGGACGGTTTGGGGAGGAATCAGCGCCGACAGTAAGACAGAGCTTGTCTTTGTGTCTGGGCCACGTCTGCCTGCACTAAACAGTCATCGGTACATCGAACAGTGTCTTGAGGCTCACGTGATGATCTATGCACATTTTATTGGCAATGGTTTCATATTCATGAACGACAATGCTGGGGCTTGCACCGCGAACGAAATTAAATTTTAATTTGAATTTAGTACATTAACATTAGGATTTGAAAACGTCATATTATTTTTATTTATTTTATTTTATTTATTTATTTTAGGAAAACCAGGGTTTACAAATTGATGGTAGGAAACAGTATATGATATTTCTAAACCACTTATAGGTCTTCACAGGTAGCATTAACAAAATGTAGTAATAAGAAAAAAGACACACGGCAAGCACACTGAGCACACTGATACAACATAATATTTATTATTTATTTATTATTCACGCCATTTGACATATATTCCTTAATATTCACATTTTTCTGATAATCCTTACAAAACATAAACTTGCAAGGTGTTTCGATTTTTCTGATGAGAAGTGAATTTATCCCTTTTTAAGTGTTACGACAAGTCGTCACTAACGCATGGGACACAACCGACTATTCTAGGTACTTCGAACTTTAGCGAATGAGTGAAGAAAGGAAGAAGCAAAGCTTATAATGAGCGATCAAAATTTAAATTAAATTATGAATTAAATTAAATTGTCAATAAACATTCTTATTCTATTCTAAATTTTCAAAATTTCATCATGAAAAGGTAGATTAAACAATAAATTTCAATAGCGTTTTTTCATGCCATTTAAAAGTAATGTTTTTACAAACTACACTTAATGTAAAAAAAAACTATTTGAGGACAATCTCTTTTTCTCAAATGTACAAAAAATAAATAATTATAAATATATTAATCTTGCATTAAATCTTTAAAAAAAATAACGAACGTATTTGTGTGACAAATAGTAAAAATCATTAGAAATTTTAATACAAAAAAATTATGATAAATAACAGCTTGTAATAAAAAAATATATTTTTTAAATAAAATTTTTAATTTAAAAATGGCAAGCTAAACCAGACACATGCTTAGCGCAACCCTCAGCTTGTGCACTGACCGAGCCGGCGCAAACCGGTTATTAGACATCGCGGCGCGTTCGTGACGGGCTCTGCTTACGCACACTGGCCCCGCGCGCTTGTAGTAGTGTACCTATGACAGTGCTATTGTATGAAGCCTTTAGCTCTACTCCATTTTTTACTGATGTGCCTTTAGCTTGTTTTTTGTTTTCGTGTATCAAATCTAGAGCACGTGCGAGCAGAGAGTTCGAAACGAACAAGTTAGTAACATGCACGCTGCGAATGTTACATTACGCCTCGTAACAATACCCATCTAAATTAAAACAGACTAGCTGTGCCCACGGCTTCGCCCGCGTGGTATACGGCTTATCACCCTATATTTTACTTCTTATGAATCAAAAATAGTAGCCTATGTCATTCTCAGACCCGTAAAATATACCGTGCAAAAATCATGTCGATCCCATGCTCTGTAAAAAAAATACTACCCTACGAGAACGTTAAATTTTTCCGGGATAAATCGTAAACTATCTACTATTCCAGGCTATAATATATTTCTATTCCAAATTTTATCTAGGTCCAGCCGTGATTGAGTAACAAACATCCATCAATCTAAACTTTCGCATTTATAATATTAGTAAGAAGTAAGATTCCAAATATAAGGTCCAAAAAATGTGACTCACCCTGGTTGTGGTTGTGACTGTGTGGGTGCGCATGCGCATGTGTGTGCGCGTGCGCGTGCGCGTGTGCGTGTGCGTGCGCGTGCGCGTGCGCGGGGGGCGCGAGGTGCGCGCGGGGGGGCCCGAAGCCGGGCGGCGGCAGCCGGGACCGGCGCATGCGCTCCATGTTGTCGCTACAACAAACAAATTAACTGTTCATTCTTTTCTATCTATCGAAAACAGTTAAGGCGAATAGTAAAGCGTAACACTTACAGAAGGCGTGCGCGGGATCGCGACGGGTCGGGTCGGGAATACGGCGGGTCTAATAACATAGATTTAAATTGGCGTCCACAGACAGCCGGCGAACCGTCCCGCTGCCGTATTTTTGAGGTATTTTTGAGAACGTTTCCTGGCAAAACTACTGCATACGGGATGTTGAAATTAATCTATCATGTAACTTATATGTTTCAGTTTTGTATGAAGTGTCTAAATACTTAGTTCTTATCAGCACTAAAAATACCGCGATTTTATTACGCATTTATATTTTAAACAATTTTTTTGTTTAGTATCAAACTAGTAATTTATAACATTCGTGGCTTTTACATATTTGTAATTCTATAATGGATAATCAGGCGTTTTTTGCACCTCGAATAGGCAACGTTGCATGCTCCTCGACCGCCGCGCGCTCTACACGCTTTAAGCGAACTCACCACTCTGCCAGACCATTCCTACACTCATAAGTCTAATAACCGTGCGGTTTTGAATTTTTATTTTACGCGCGTTAACTTGTAATGCCCGTAATAACTGATACAAAGATGATATACAAATTTTACATTGTTTCACTTACAGTAAATTGTCATATTCCTAATTTTAACGGGGTTTACACAAACGACCAGGCTGTGATCAATCCGTTATTACACTTAAATTTGGTATTTGAGTCGTCTCACGTTCAGTGCGACCCATGTGGGCGCAGATCAAAGAGTGCGATAGTGGCCTGTGCGCACCCTGTGTGCGTAACGCGCACGTGACGTGACATTTTTAGGTTGTGTCTATGTCGGGAGCTCGTTTTATTTTACCACTAGGAGAATAATAACGGCGGCCCAGTTTGTTTTTAGTCTGTGTAGAACCGGAAAACGGAACTGGGTAGTGCCAACACCGAAAGATTTATTTTTTATCAAACGTGAGTAGTCATCGCGGCCATTTTGCGCGTAGGGTTGCTTAGCAATTAATTAGGTTTTGTGATCAATTGTAAGTGATTTGAAACAAATGAGTGAAATAGAAAGCCAAAGTGTTAGTGAATCGTGTTGTGACAAGAAATCATGCGAAACTTCTTGGATATCATCAAATTTATGGAGGTTAGTCTTAGTAATAATCATAATAATAGATCAAGTAAAAAATGTCAAAATCGAAATTTTTGTTTTTTTAAGAAATTGAAACGTTTTTTGTGATATATTTACTGCTTAGCGTATTTCATCCTCTTTCTAAAAATGTATCATTCATGGGAGTAGCCTATGCAAAAATAACTCGAAATATTTTTTAAAAAATGTACCTAGGTATTCTTAAAATCTAGATTTTTAAGAACATGTCATGTGCGCATACGGAAAAAATAAAAAATGGACGTAGGACAAAAAAGTGCTCAAAAAAGTGTTATCTGTATTGAGGATCATTAAAATCCTTACATTATTTTAAAGGTCATAGGCTGAAATTCTTATATAAGTAACTTTGAACTTTGGCAATTGTTGATTTAGGTTTATCCTTGCTTCTTTTGCACTCTAATAGAACGAGATTCACTTAGTGTAAAAGATTTATTAGATTTTGGTTTACATTTCATTTATAAACTGAGCTTAGCGTACATACTCATAACATTTTAAGCCGTTGTTTAACATTTAGTTTTCTTATACATCAAATATATCTCTGAATGTGATAAACACTAAATCGTCTTATGGAACCCTTGGTGGGCGATTCCGACTCGCACTTGTCCGGTTTTTTTGTAAAAACAGGCTGTAATACGAGAAGGATGGAGAGACAAAGAATTTACCCCTGAAATTCATACATTTACGGCATAATAAAATACTTACCCGCTAGAAACTGTATTTTGCATCATTTCTGACTCCATCATTTCAGCTAGCGCTTTCTGTGTTTCTTTGAAGGGGTCAAAATCTAAATCGTCGTCACCGTCGCCCGCCGCCCGCCCTCCATTACCTTCTGTGCTTCTTAAATTGTTCATTCTGGAAAGAGCATGTTATATTTAAGTCATAGATTCGATTATACTTTAATACAAGTAACAGAGCACTGCTGGATGCCTTGATAAGTCCTGAGGTCTAGGGGGGACGCCAAGAGTGAAGAAACATTCGAAGATATACAGGACTAGTCGCACGCTAGCAACTAGCCAGCCTCAACAAATATTGTTAAGTGAACAAGAAAAGGCTGTATATATAGTGTATGTAAGAATTACATCTTACTTATCTTACTAATATTATAAATGCGGATAGATGGACTAGAAAAGCAGTTACATTATTTATTTATTTAATAGGAGCAACCAACAAATCTTACACCAATGATACAATTAACAAGTAACAAGTTTAAAATATGAGCTAAGTGTAGATTCAGTTACAGGCTGCCACGACTTGCAAATGTGAGTTATAGTTTACTTTTAAAACAAGAGCTTACTTATAAAAATTAAATGGAATAATATTTTTTTAGGACTTAATTTTAGACAATTATCAATCAATCACGCCAGAACACGCCAGGTCTAGATGATATTTAGCACAGAAATAGATATTAGTCTGAAATGAAAGATAGGATACTTTTTATCCCGGAAAATGTATGGTTCCCGAGGGATGCAAGATAACCGTCTTTATAAAAAACTGAGCTCGCCAACCCGCCTGCCAAGCATGGCGAGTATTGGCAATCCCTCCGATGATAGAAATCATTGGGTGAGGCCTATGTTCAGCAGTGGACGTCCGACGGCTGAAACGACACTGTCATCAAAAGTGGTGAAGCAGTTGTTTGTAGTAGTGTTAGTTGGTGTATGTGTGGTATAGTGACCTGTGCTTGTGCTCCCGCTCGAGGCTGGAGGCGGCCAGCATGTTGTGCGGGAAGCGCTGCGGCGCGAAGCGGTCGTCGGCGCCGCGCCGCAGCCGCAGCTGCTGCGCCTTGTGGAAGTCCGTGAAGAACTTGTCCATGTTCTCCGCCAGGTACCTACCTTCGCTCTGGAATCACATTGTATTCATATTACTTAGTTATAACTTTTCATAAATAACATGGTTGATGTTAGATAGTAATTTACAAAACAGGTTGCAGTACACCGACCATTTTACATCTATAATAATGTCATTCGTTCACTTCTCCTGTCCCATCTCTAAAATCCAAAGACAAACAGAATTTACAAAACAGTCATGTAATTTTTGTCTGTGCCGGAAAATTTTCGATTGTGTGTAAAATCTTGTAGAAAATTTATGAATATTAGTTTTCAGGGAACAATGTATTCTACATGTTTCTTTAATAATATTAAAACATTTATACACAGAATACATAGTGAGATCAAATCGATAAGACGTGTTATTGCTATGAGTGTTGTTTATTTACTAATTAGGGCAAGTAAGGATAAACGGACTTTATTATAGTAGACGTGCGCTAAAAGGATTTTCCAAAACTCACCCCCTAAAGAGGTAAAACGGGGGTTTAAAGTTTGTATGGAAGTTTTTTTTTCCTGAGTTTGACATTCATTTATTCACTCAAAATCAAATCTAAAATCTGGAGTGATCATAGCAGATTTTTTAAAGAATTACTTCACATACGTAACTAAAAGTAAAATTCCTATTTACAAATGAGATAGCGAAATCTTTAGATGACAAATTCACAAAGTGGCGTTACATTCCACGCGGAACTCCAAACTTCGGCGGTATTTGGGAAGCTGGGGTAGTACAAAAAAATCATTTATAGAGAATCATTTGCTATGCGGTGCACACCTTTGAAGTTATTGTGCTTAAGTAATAAAAAGTGATTATAGTATCACTTTTTTATCGCGATGCCATGAGTTTACATTGGTAAAAAAAAATATTTCGGTCACCCGCGCAGATTTGTGTCTGTTCCTTTCTAACTTACAAAGCCTTCACAACGCCTTCACAATATATTTGATATAAAACACTGTTTGGGTGTCGCCTTGCTACCGAATATACGACAAGATATATGGATATAAAGATATATTTATTACTTAGACTACAAAAACACAAAAAAATATATAGGCACACATTTGAGTAGAATTGGTGTTAATTAAAGAGAATACTCACAGCAGACTGTGCCGAATCGAATCCATTGACAAGGCTTTGCTGTTGCACCTGCTGATTCTGGAGCATCTGTTGATTGTGCAGCATATAGCTCATGCCGCCGGGCATGCCGGGCATGCCGGCCATCGCGGGCTGCATGCTGGACAAGGCCCCGGCCGCCAGGCCTCCGGCCGTCATGCCCCCGGAAGGGAGGCCCCCGGACTGTAGCCCGCTTGAGCCCATTGAATTGTCTACTCGCATACCGAAAGGTGGAAGCATATTGGGATTTTGATGATAATTAGCACCTGGAAAATAATAAATGCGAATATACAGTTTGGGCAACAACTTAAGTTCTTGCAACTTATGAATAAGGGTGACGTTTAAGGTTTGATGTATGCGTGCACATTACGTTGGTGTGCATCCCAACAATGTACACTGTTAAAAGCGCAATTGTTATTATCACGTTATCGCATAACGCTAGTCACAAGTCGGCGATTGACGGTGTCAGTCACCAACTATTGTCACAAGCAGTCGCTAACGAACTGTCCATTGACTATAGGCTCCCTTATAGTTATCGCGAAATGGGAAAGAACACAGCACACTTATGCCGACAAGTGTCGCATTGTGTTTAATTCAATTTTGTTTTCACTATTAGCACTATAATTTCTTTTAAACATAGTAAAAACAATATATTATTTTCGTGCATATTCCCTATTGTTCGAGCACAATAAGTCTTTAAATAATTTCAGTTTTTCAATAATTAATTGATAGCGTGATTGACACGCTAGCGCCATCTGAGACGAGTTTTACCTGTCCTTCTCCATTTGAGAGGGAACAATGATCGATCAACGATCAAAAATAGTGCCGTGTGGGGAGTATTCTTTGCGTCCCCAACGCAAAGAATACACTGCCCCACCGCCAACAGGAGGCAGTCATAAGAGGCGACTTATTCCTGTAGCACGAGACGGGCAGCAACGTCTGCGTGCGAAATGTCATAAAAAACTGCGCTCGCCAATCCGCCTGCCAAGCGTGGCGAGTATTGGAATTCCCCTCTCATGAAAGTCATTGGGGGAGGCCTGTGTTCAGCAGTGGTCGTCCTACAGCTGAAATGATGAATGATCGATGAAGCGAAGAAGGGTGCGTACCTAATAATTCGCTAGCGGCGTCGAGCGGTCCGTTTGGGCGTGGCGCATAGTGCTTGTGGTCGCGCAGTAGCTCGTGGCGGCGCGCGCGCAGCACTAATTCCTTCTGCTGCTCCAGTAGGCCGCGCCCCAGTTGACTCACCTGCCTCTCATTACCTGCGGATCGCACACATTCTCAACAAAAACACTTAGCTTTGGTGCCATCCTACGCAAAAAAGCGGCTTCACTACTGCGCCAAAAACGGGGCAGCGGTAACACAGTTCTGCTTCTGACTTCTGAGGGCGATAGCCGACAGCGGAGACTGTCTGTTTGTTGGTCATTTAATTAAGACGAAAATATCACTGGTAGGATATAAGTATCAGAACTAGATATAAGTTTACTAACCTAATTATGGATCATTTTGCTGTCCGTAAATAATCATTTTTATATTATTTAATTAATTAAGGCGAGTGTAAATATTTAAAAAATATGCTATAGATTGTCAAAGCCTACACAATATTTTGAGCATAGCATTTGTTTCTAAACTATTTCAAGATAACAAGGGATTTGTGACACTTCAGATTATCAGAAAATCTGAAGTAGTACATATATATTTTATTTATTTATTTATTTTAGGAAAACCAGGGTTTACAAATTGGTTGTATGAAACAGTATATGACCTTTCTAAACCACTTATAGGTCTTCACAGGTAGCATGTTTAAATTTGTATCATTGCAAAAACATAATAATTTTTGCCTCTAAAAATCTAAAAGGCAAACCAATGATATAGCTTATTGATTTATAAAATAAATAAATATATGATTTCCTTCATATACTTGATGCGTAAAACGAAACGTTACCTATAGGGATTGACCATACATAATCGACACTAAATCGATGTATCGGTTCGGTCGTCCTGAAAACTTATTCGTTGACGTCAATACGAAAGCGTCTGCCTTGTATGTGGTGCGGTGTTTTCGTTGTGCTTCGCAAGTTTCTGTTTTTGTTGAGTTTTTCGTAAAGTTTTTGTTATTTGGTAAAATGCAAATAAAAGCAAACAAGGCTTGTCAAAAAACTGTATACGGCACTCGGGCGGTAGAACATCGCAATATACTTCTTATTGAAAAAAAGGTTACTCAAATAAAAATCGAAAAACAGTTTTTTATAAAATTCACGATTTTCAAAAAGTTTCGATTTGATTTCGTTAGGGCACGTCACTTCAAGTGTTAACAGTGAAGTCACGTAATTTGTCACAAAACCCCTTCTTATCTTGAAAGAATTATAGTACCTATACTTCAGGAGAAAATCACGCCAATTAGCTAGTCCCAAACTAGGCAAAAGCTAAATACATTTATAAACATCCATGACTTAGGTACAAATACTCGTGCTCATCACACAAACATTTGCCCTTGGCCCCTAAAATAAATATTGAAATCATTGAAAAACAAACAAAAAAGATGCTAATTCTCTATCTTCTTTTTAACCACTTGATAAATTTATTCCGAAGACGATTGACAACTCGATACATAGCTAACTGAGCATAGAGTTTTTAAATCTAACAATTGCGTCTATGCGAGAAGTATTATTTTCCACAATTCTTCGGTATCTAAAATGTCGTATAATAGTTATTATTGTAATACGAATGCCCAACGATTTTTTTAAAACTTAGTTTGTCATACTCGTGTTTATAAATGCATTGAGGTGCTTTATGCCATGCAATGTTAAGGTTATAGTTTGTCAATCTAGACGATACGATTATAAACACAGACGTAACAGTAAAAAAAACGTAAGCATTTGAGATTACGATTTCTTCATCGGTACAGATATTCGTCGCCTGCGCATAGTTTTAATGAAAATATTGAAACAAAATCCTTACCTAAATAGCTCACGTCCCTGTCCAATAATCCATAACCATTTACTAAAGGACTTTTCATGTGCGGAAGTATATGATTCGTCTCCACTAGCCCCGCCAGCATTTCTCTATGCCTCTGCATCATTAGCGCTTCGTTATTTCCGTCATTTAATAGATTGTGTGTGTTGTCATCTTCTAATAGACTGTGATCGCTATTATCTAGTAAGTCGTGATTCTCTAAAAGGCTGTGTCTGTCTGATTCTAGCTCGTCCAATTCGTTTGATAGGAAGTTTTGTGTGTCGTTCTCAAATAAAGACTGTTGCGTTTGTGTGATTGTGTATTTTTCTGAGTCTTCTGAGTCGTTGTTTTTGTGTTTTTTATCGCTTTTGCTCTTCTTGGCGGGTACTGTGCCGTTCTCTTTGCTTCTCGATTTTGTGTCCATGTGATCTTTGCTTTTTGTTTGAGACTGCTGTTGTACGAGTGTGGGACTTGAGGATTCTGATGTGCCGTTTTCTTGTGACGTAACTGTAAAAGGAAATAATTTATTATGGTTTTGCTACTTCGGGGTTACCGATTTACTATGGATAGAGTTATTATTTTAACTTCAACACTTTTAAAACGCAACGTTAATAAAACAGTCGTCGACGTACATATTTTTAATCTTATTCATCTTTCTGTATACATTAACTGTAACTTATTTGTATGGTGTGCAATAAAGAGTATCTATCTTCATCATTTTTTCACATTAATAGTTCTTTTGTTTTGTCGGTTGCGAATGTTGCGATTGCGATAGATTTTTACTTAGCTACGCTACTCAGAAAACGCGTCACCAATTTAAGTTCGCAGTCAGTGTTCTTAATGCTGCTACTTGCATCGTCGTTGTTACCGTTGCCATTCCGATTTATCATTATCATCTTTATCAGCCTACGTCAGTCTACTGCTGAATATAGGCCCCATATACTCTGCATTTCCAATTCCGAATGCTACTTAAGGTGACGATTACTGTTTATTGGTATCTCAAGTGAAGAATGTTGTTGGAACTGGGCTATCGGACAGTGGCGACGTGTTATTACTGTTACCGCTGCCATTACTTTGACACAGAAATATACTTATGTTCATTATTGGAGTGTAGTGACTGACCTGTAGAATGTTGTGGCATAGGACTGGGCTGTTTTCTGGCTGGGCTGTCGGAGGGTGGCGACGAACCGAGACTGGGCCACGCCTCTTTTCCATTACTGCTACTAGCACTGCTACTCGCGTCACCGTTACTACCATTACTGCTGCCGTTACCATTACTATTGCTATTCCCTGGGTCCTTTTTATTTGATCTGAAAATCGCGCGAGTCGTTAATACTAATAAGGTTTTATATGTAAAAGGAGATGATAAGTTCTAGTCAGAAGATCTTAGCAATCGAGTTTACAAAAAACGTTTATTTGTGTTTTAACAAGATAACTTACTTAATGGGTAATCAATCTTGAGAGATAAGTAAAAGGTAAAACCTTTATAGTGGTGAACTTGTTTGTGTTAACCAATCATTTAGTAAGCAGATTATATTATGAATAATAAAATTAACATGAAAAGACGAACATCACATATTATGTAAAACACACTTCCAAATTATTTTAATAAAATTAGATCAAATTATTATGATTGACACATTGACTAGTTTTGTATGCCATTAAAATGTATGTTCGGTGAAAGTGCTAAAAGATAAAAGGCGAAAGTATACCTCAAGTGTTACCAGTTGCAAATGTTGCATCCTCTCTTTTAGTTAAACATTTTTAACTCTGGTAGCATTTGAAGTAGGAGCGAAAGTCGAACGATACTCACTTAGTTGAATTGACTACGTTTATATGAGACGATGTGACCACTGTTGTCGGAATAAAGTTCGATTGATTACCTAAAAAAAATGATAATATTAGAAACGAAACTAAAATGTTTGTGTTTTGAAATCAAATTTTACTGTTTGCGATACTTACCCTCTTTTGAACTGCCTTTCTCTGCATTCGTACTAGAATTACCTGTGTAATAACAACAAAATTAGAATTTGTTCTTCTACTTTAATTAAAATTATTACATAAAATATAGGTTAAATAATTTAATGTTGTTTTAAAAATGATTAATTTCAGTGTAGTGCGAACATAGCTTAATGAGGTATTTGCTGCCATCTAGACCAGTTACTAGAAACAGCCCCTTATGTACACAATAAATAACAGTGACAGGTATCAGATGCAAAGCTTCATATAATGCGAACACATAAACATGATATTAAATTACTCATGGACACGAAATCTCAAAATACTAATAGTAATTCGAGCTCGAGTGTTCAGAGTTTTCGTGTCTGTGAGCTATGTCTATGTGTGTGTTGCTAAAGCAAACATTGTATGAAGATTTACTTATGATAACTATTATCTATTCTGTGCCTTATGCCTTTTCTCCTTACCTCAAAGAAACATGACCAACACAGACCTTGACAACAAAGGAATTTAGCGCCTAGTGTCTAGCGAGACGTCAAGAGAATTGTATCGTGTGTGTAATAGATTAAAATTTAGAACCACCTTGCCTCCTCTCAAGTTGCACTTTATTGCTCCGAAATTATATGTTACTAGTTAAGGTAACTGATTTTCTGAATTGACTACCACTTTGTATTTTACCTCTTTAGGGTTAAATAGAATATTCATAATCTAAGATACTATAACTTAGACGTAATTAAAAATTTACAAAACCAAAGCACATATACCGAGTTTTAGATCGCTGAATAGGATTGTGGCTGAGTTCTATAACTTACTCTTAGAACCATTTTGAAATGATTTAAAAAAAATCCAGTCTTAGTGATTGTTTACGTTAATGAGGAAGATACTTCTTCGTGTTTTTAACTACAATAGTTTTGGCTCGCAAAGTTGCTAGACACAAGACGCTAAGTTAGTTCCCGCGTGTTGACAATGTACTATCGCTAGTAAACGATTAGATTTTTACCATTCGTTTCGCCTGTAAGTCATGGAACAAAATATAGATGGCGTTACCATATAATTGACATTGTATTTTTTTAAAATAAAATGCAAATACATTCACCTAACACTAGATGGCACGTGAGGCGCAAAGAAGCTTTGTGTCATTTCAATACATTTTGCAGTGTTTCGAATAGCGATTTGAATGTTACGGTATATGTTACTGTGTCCTAAGAAGAGGCTACGGCGCAGCTAGATAATGGTATAGGTACCTTAATATTTATTATTTACAATATTTAGGTATAAAAGTCAATAGTCACAACAATAGGGATAATGGAATACACATTACAATATTTCAAATAATTTAATAATAATTAGCCTCTAATAATTCTTGTTTAATTACATTACTGTTAAAACATACCCTTTACTATTGCAAATTGGTAGACTATCGATAGTATGGCTTTTTCAGACGAAAACTATCGATAGTAAAACTATGGATAGTTCGGCAACACTAGTTGTGATATGCTGCTATGTGTATGTGATGTCTTTAATGAGTGTATCTTCTTGTTTCCTACCTGAAGTATTGTTGTGCTTGTCGGCGGGCTTGTCGCGCTGCAGCTGGTGCAGCTGGTGCTGCTGCAGCAGCAGGTGGTGCAGCTTGCGCTCGTACACCTGGTGCAGCCCCGCGTGCATCTCCTCTTTCGTGAACGACGCCTTCGGATCACCTGCGCCGGAGCGACAGATGGTTAACTAAATATACAGTGACAGATATCACCGGCAGCGTTTTCTGTTTCTCCAGCAGATCAAACTTTTGGGCAGGCCACACTGACTAGAGCGAAACGAAGATGTGGTTTATCTCCTCTAATTGGAGGTTCAAAGTTCGCATCGCTGGCGCTAACCTAAATACACATAAGATCTCTCTCGCCTAAAGCACAGGTTCTACTTAGTTCAGGCAATATATAACTTTCTGCACACCAAATACAAATGTAACTGCTTTCCTAGTATAATAAATAGGAGTATCTTACAGATAAAATTATCCAGTCGCCATAGTACACACTTTGCTAAGTTTAGAGCTAGATAATTGGTGTGATTGTGAAAACAATTTATTCATTATCTAAGACACTATAGCCTGCTAGTGTACTTTGCGTGTTCTGTGTACGTACCTAGCTCGTGCAGGTACATGCAGTCCGGCTTGGGGCAGGGCTGGTTCTTCATGAAGTTGGCGCAGTACTTGGTGGTGCCGAGCGAGCCCTTGAGCACGCGCCCGTCGAGCGACACGTTGTTGACGCCCTGTATCGCGCGCAACGCGTCCGCCGGCGACACGTACGTCACGTACGCCGACGCTGACGGACCCTGTATGGGTACACACAACATATTCATCTTCGAAGAATCACACGACAAAATCTGGAAGTCATTGGGGGAGGCCTATGTTCAACAGTGGACGTCCTATGGCTGAAATTATGATGATGTTCATTCATTTATTTGCCATTTAACAAGGTACACTGAGGATCTCGATTTTAATATTATTTAAATCTATATAAGGTGCTTCATAAATCTCTGCAACGGCTGAAATAGGTAAAAGTATTGCTTATATAGATTACGATAGTGAAGGAATTACGTGCCCCGGATCGGTAATTAATTATTTGCGAAAAGACAGTAAATAAATGGTTACTTGCTTCAATTTGCATAACACACTTCGTCATCCGCCCTTGACTTGGCCGCCGGGCGGTATAATGTGAAACGTTAGCATTTTTGGGCAGGTGTGGACGGTTTGAGACAGAATAAAGCCTAATCGTTATTTAATATATTTTTTTTAATGAAAAAATTAATGATGTTCTGGACATAAAATTTCTTTACTATCGTAATCTATATAAGCAATACTTTAACCCATTTCAGCCGTTGCAGATATTTTTACAGCACCTTATATATAAAAATGAACCTCTATTTCCCTTGTTCATCGCATCACGCGTGAACGGATGGAACAAATTCGCTAATTATTTTTTTGCTGTGTTAATTATGGTCAGGAGGTTCTTATGAAAGAAAAAAATAATAAAGCTGCAGATTTTTTAAAGGAAAGACCACGCAGACGATGTCGCGGGCAACAGCTAGTAAATAATAAATATTGGACATCATCACGTACATTTCTCCGACCATAAAGTAAGTAGCTAAAGCACTTACGTCATAGAAATGAAAACGAGAGTACCACAACACCCACCCTAAGACAATACAAGTTTAAATAGATTGATTTCAAGGATAATATTTTCACTTCAATAAAATTTTCAACTGCCGCTGGTGGGATTCGAACCATCGACAGTTGAAAATATTATTCTTGATAAAAATAAATAGCATTATTGTAAATGCAAAAAAAAAAAAAAAAAAAAAATATAAATAGATTGATGGACCGAATTGATCCAATAAAATTATGAGTGTTAACTACTTTACATAGAACAGCTATAATGTGGTATTGAAAATGTATTTGTTTGAAAAGCCGTTAAGCCGATAGGCATTAACGCTCTGCAATAGTTATTTGTTATGCAAGGGTAAAAAGTTGGTTTTAGGTGCGAGTGTTTTGAAACCTGAGCAAGTGAAGGATTCTAGGATTATAGAATCCTTATCGTAGCGAGCGAGGGTTTCAAAGGTACAATATGCAAAATAACTTTGCTACCGAGTGAAACACACCTTTTTCTTTTTAACTCACTACAGCGAGGAAAACACTAGATGCAAAAAAACAGCTTAGGGCCGATTTTTCAATCGCCAGATAACTTAAATCCGACGAATAAAAGTGACGCTTTGACACATTTTCTATATGAAAACTGTCAACATGTCAAACTTATTCTTCAAATAAAAGTTATCTGGCTGTTGAAAAATCAGCCCTTAGTCATTTAAATTTAAAAAAAAAAAATTTTTTTCATACAGTCCAGTGCTGCCACCAGGTGCTGGCCAGTGCGATTATTCAAAGAAATGAGGTTGACACTGTCATGAAATAAGTGTTTAATGCATTTTCAGTGGACTTGCGGTATAAAAAAGTATGGTATAGAAAGGTTCGAATTTTAAAAACTTTTTTCACGCTAGCGTACAAAATGCAGTTTCGCACTAAGATTTCTAATGACAAACAGAATCTTTCCGAGGTTGTGAGGTGAAAAGGTTATTCCTGTATGTCGCAAAATGAAACAAAGATTGGCCGCTCACCTGTGACCCCGCATACGCAGTACTTTGGTTTATAACTACTTTGTGAATTTTGCCATATTTGCCAAAGTACTCTTGCCGTTTGAGGATCTGAAAAGACAAATATACTATTGAGATTTTTGATATAATTCAACAATCAACTTTACTAAATCTGCCGGTGCTTAAGGTCTTGTTTGATTAGCTAACCCCTTTTTAGAGAATGATAACACTGTTAAAACACAATAACTTCCTGTGTGCGACCAATATCTAAATACATATAAAAAATGAGACCACTTCTTACAAGCTTATAACCCTTATAACCTGTGTGTAAACTGTATTTGAGATTTTAATCATGATCCTCTAGAAAAAAGTAGTTAACTAATTAAATAAGGCCTTATTTTGTCTTGTGACTATTTGGCCAAGTGACGTTTTAAGCTATTTGGCTGCTGTCGGACACTAACAAAATTTAGTTGAATTTTGGTCGGCAAGAGCTTAGTAATTTTGTTTACTTGAGGATGCACACTTATGTAGCGTGGCGCACGGGCAGCCCGACCACGAACACGAGGTTGTTCTGCACGTCGCGCACGTGTGTAGCGTGTATGTGTGTAGCGTGCAGCGTGCGTGTGCAAGGTGTGCGCGTACCTCGGGGTCTGCCAGGCGCACGGGCAGCCCGACCACGAACACGAGGTTGTTCTGCACGACGCGCACGTGTGTAGCGTGTATGTGTGTAGCGTGTAGCGTGCGTGTGCTCAGTGTGCGCGTACCTCGGGGTCTGCCAGGCGCACGGGCAGCCCGACCACGAACACGAGGTTGTTCTGCACGACGCGCACGTGTGTAGCGTGTATGTGTGTAGCGTGTAGCGTGCGTGTGCACAGTGTGCGCGTACCTCGGGGTCTGCCAGGCGCACGGGCAGCCCGACCACGAACACGAGGTTGTTCTGCACGACGCGCACGTGTTTAGCGTGTATGTGTGTAGCGTGTAGCGGGCGTGTGTACAGTGTGCGCGTACCTCGGGGTCTGCCAGGCGCACGGGCAGCCCGACCACGAACACGAGGTTGTTCTGCACGCGCACGTGTGTAGCGTGTATGTGTGTAGCGTGTAGCGGGCGTGTGTACAGTGTGCGCGTACCTCGGGGTCTGCCAGGCGCACGGGCAGCCCGACCACGAACACGAGGTTGTTCTGCACGCGCACGTGTGTAGCGTGTATGTGTGTAGCGTGTAGCGTGCGTGTGTACAGTGTGCGCGTACCTCGGGGTCTGCCAGGCGCACGGGCAGCCCGACCACGAACACGAGGTTGTTCTGCACGCGCACGTGTGTAGCGTGTATGTGTGTAGCGTGTAGCGTGCGTGTGTACAGTGTGCGCGTACCTCGGGGTCTGCCAGGCGCACGGGCAGCCCGACCACGAACACGAGGTTGTTCTGCACGACGCGCACGTGTGTAGCGTGTATGTGTGTAGCGTGTAGCGGGCGTGTGTTCAGTGTGCGCGTACCTCGGGGTCTGCCAGGCGCACGGGCAGCCCGACCACGAACACGAGGTTGTTCTGCACGACGCGCACGTGTGTAGCGTGTATGTGTGTAGCGTGTAGCGGGCGTGTGTACAGTGTGCGCGTACCTCGGGGTCTGCCAGGCGCACGGGCAGCCCGACCACGAACACGAGGTTGTTCTGCACGACGCGCACGTGTGTAGCGTGTATGTGTGTAGCGTGTAGCGGGCGTGTGTACAGTGTGCGCGTACCTCGGGGTCTGCCAGGCGCACGGGCAGCCCGACCACGAACACGAGGTTGTTCTGCACGCGCACGTGTGTAGCGTGTATGTGTGTAGCGTGTAGCGTGCGTGTGTACAGTGTGCGCGTACCTCGGGGTCTGCCAGGCGCACGGGCAGCCCGACCACGAACACGAGGTTGTTCTGCACGCGCACGTGTGTAGCGTGTATGTGTGTAGCGTGTAGCGTGCGTGTGTACAGTGTGCGCGTACCTCGGGGTCTGCCAGGCGCACGGGCAGCCCGACCACGAACACGAGGTTGTTCTGCACGACGCGCACGTGTGTAGCGTGTATGTGTGTAGCGTGTAGCGGGCGTGTGTACAGTGTGCGCGTACCTCGGGGTCTGCCAGGCGCACGGGCAGCCCGACCACGAACACGAGGTTGTTCTGCACGACGCGCACGTGTGTAGCGTGTATGTGTGTAGCGTGTAGCGGGCGTGTGTACAGTGTGCGCGTACCTCGGGGTCTGCCAGGCGCACGGGCAGCCCGACCACGAACACGAGGTTGTTCTGCACGACGCGCACGTGTGTAGCGTGTATGTGTGTAGCGTGTAGCGGGCGTGTGTACAGTGTGCGCGTACCTCGGGGTCTGCCAGGCGCACGGGCAGCCCGACCACGAACACGAGGTTGTTCTGCACGCGCACGTGTGTAGCGTGTATGTGTGTAGCGTGTAGCGTGCGTGTGCTCAGTGTGCGCGTACCTCGGGGTCTGCCAGGCGCACGGGCAGCCCGACCACGAACACGAGGTTGTTCTGCACGACGCGCACGTGTGTAGCGTGTATGTGTGTAGCGTGTAGCGGGCGTGTGTACAGTGTGCGCGTACCTCGGGGTCTGCCAGGCGCACGGGCAGCCCGACCACGAACACGAGGTTGTTCTGCACGACGCGCACGTGTGTAGCGTGTATGTGTGTAGCGTGTAGCGGGCGTGTGTACAGTGTGCGCGTACCTCGGGGTCTGCCAGGCGCACGGGCAGCCCGACCACGAACACGAGGTTGTTCTGCACGCGCACGTGTGTAGCGTGTATGTGTGTAGCGTGTAGCGTGCGTGTGCTCAGTGTGCGCGTACCTCGGGGTCTGCCAGGCGCACGGGCAGCCCGACCACGAACACGAGGTTGTTCTGCACGACGCGCACGTGTGTAGCGTGTATGTGTGTAGCGTGTAGCGTGCGTGTGCACAGTGTGCGCGTACCTCGGGGTCTGCCAGGCGCACGGGCAGCCCGACCACGAACACGAGGTTGTTCTGCACGACGCGCACGTGTTTAGCGTGTATGTGTGTAGCGTGTAGCGGGCGTGTGTACAGTGTGCGCGTACCTCGGGGTCTGCCAGGCGCACGGGCAGCCCGACCACGAACACGAGGTTGTTCTGCACGCGCACGTGTGTAGCGTGTATGTGTGTAGCGTGTAGCGGGCGTGTGTACAGTGTGCGCGTACCTCGGGGTCTGCCAGGCGCACGGGCAGCCCGACCACGAACACGAGGTTGTTCTGCACGCGCACGTGTGTAGCGTGTATGTGTGTAGCGTGTAGCGTGCGTGTGTACAGTGTGCGCGTACCTCGGGGTCTGCCAGGCGCACGGGCAGCCCGACCACGAACACGAGGTTGTTCTGCACGACGCGCACGTGTGTAGCGTGTATGTGTGTAGCGTGTAGCGGGCGTGTGTACAGTGTGCGCGTACCTCGGGGTCTGCCAGGCGCACGGGCAGCCCGACCACGAACACGAGGTTGTTCTGCACGACGCGCACGTGTGTAGCGTGTATGTGTGTAGCGTGTAGCGGGCGTGTGTACAGTGTGCGCGTACCTCGGGGTCTGCCAGGCGCACGGGCAGCCCGACCACGAACACGAGGTTGTTCTGCACGACGCGCACGTGTGTAGCGTGTATGTGTGTAGCGTGTAGCGGGCGTGTGTACAGTGTGCGCGTACCTCGGGGTCTGCCAGGCGCACGGGCAGCCCGACCACGAACACGAGGTTGTTCTGCACGCGCACGTGTGTAGCGTGTATGTGTGTAGCGTGTAGCGTGCGTGTGTACAGTGTGCGCGTACCTCGGGGTCTGCCAGGCGCACGGGCAGCCCGACCACGAACACGAGGTTGTTCTGCACGCGCACGTGTGTAGCGTGTATGTGTGTAGCGTGTAGCGGGCGTGTGTACAGTGTGCGCGTACCTCGGGGTCTGCCAGGCGCACGGGCAGCCCGACCACGAACACGAGGTTGTTCTGCACGCGCACGTGTGTAGCGTGTATGTGTGTAGCGTGTAGCGTGCGTGTGTACAGTGTGCGCGTACCTCGGGGTCTGCCAGGCGCACGGGCAGCCCGACCACGAACACGAGGTTGTTCTGCACGACGCGCACGTGTGTAGCGTGTATGTGTGTAGCGTGTAGCGGGCGTGTGTACAGTGTGCGCGTACCTCGGGGTCTGCCAGGCGCACGGGCAGCCCGACCACGAACACGAGGTTGTTCTGCACGACGCGCACGTGTGTAGCGTGTATGTGTGTAGCGTGTAGCGGGCGTGTGTACAGTGTGCGCGTACCTCGGGGTCTGCCAGGCGCACGGGCAGCCCGACCACGAACACGAGGTTGTTCTGCACGACGCGCACGTGTGTAGCGTGTATGTGTGTAGCGTGTAGCGGGCGTGTGTACAGTGTGCGCGTACCTCGGGGTCTGCCAGGCGCACGGGCAGCCCGACCACGAACACGAGGTTGTTCTGCACGACGCGCACGTGTGTAGCGTGTATGTGTGTAGCGTGTAGCGGGCGTGTGTACAGTGTGCGCGTACCTCGGGGTCTGCCAGGCGCACGGGCAGCCCGACCACGAACACGAGGTTGTTCTGCACGCGCACGTGTGTAGCGTGTATGTGTGTAGCGTGTAGCGTGCGTGTGTACAGTGTGCGCGTACCTCGGGGTCTGCCAGGCGCACGGGCAGCCCGACCACGAACACGAGGTTGTTCTGCACGCGCACGTGTGTAGCGTGTATGTGTGTAGCGTGTAGCGTGCGTGTGTACAGTGTGCGCGTACCTCGGGGTCTGCCAGGCGCACGGGCAGCCCGACCACGAACACGAGGTTGTTCTGCACGACGCGCACGTTTGCGAGCGCGCGCCGCGATTCCAACGTCTTGTTCCGTCGTTTCTGCTCGCGCGCCTTTTTCTCCGTTTTTATGGCTGCCACCTGTAACAACAATTAATTTTCAATTTCAAATATGCATATTATAATTTTATTTGGTCTTTAAATAGATATTATTTTATTTAAAATAATTAAAACTAAAGAATTATCGAAAAATATTGATACATTAAAGTCGCGTGCTAGACATGAAGATCCGACATGTACCGTGACGTCGCAGTACACGTCTGTCATACATTTTTTATTGCTTAAGTCGTTTTAGAAAGAGACAGCTATATCTAAATTTCTAATTAATGCATTACGGTTATTTTTTACCTAAAATCATTTTTTTTTACAATTTCCACTATAATTTCATATTATTTCTTATAAATATAGTAAAAACAATGTATTATTTAATAATAAGTCAAATAAATGAACATATAATGTAACGCATTCCAAGATAAGGCTGCATTAGTATTCGAGTATTATTACATTGTCTGAATGTATTTCCATTAACTTTGAAATGAATCAGAATCAGAATTTATTTACTGCAAAAAACTGTACTTTTTCAAAACAAATAGTTACAACAGTGTACCCACATCGGATATGCATTTTAAATAGTAACATATTAGAACGTAATAGTGTGTTTATCAGTTTTAGTTTAAATTGTGTTAAGTCTGCGTCTGTGACGTCTAAGGACAAATGGCTGATATTTTGATAGTTATATAAAATCACTCTTCACTAAGTTCTTCATTTTTTTTATAAAAGTTTTATAATAAACTAGCTGTGGCCCCCGACTTCGTTTGCGTGGTCTTTCATTCAAAAAAACTGCGCAAATTACATATTTTTTTCTTTCAAAAGAACCTTCTCCTGACAATAAATAACACAACAAAAATATAATTCGCGAAATTGTTGCATTCGTTCACGCGTAATGCGATGACCAAGGATAATAGAGATTCATTTTTATATAAATAGATAGATAAATAAATTGTTTCTACAATCACACCAATCAGCTAGTCTTAAACTATAAGTATTGTACTATGGCGACTAGATACCGGATAAACGAACTTAAATACCTTTATAAATATCCATGAGTTTGCTACAAATGCTCATGCTCATCACACAAACATTTGCCCCTTGCGGGATTCAAACCCGCAACCGCTCGGCTTTTAAGAACGCGGACTATTACACCAGACGATCGTCATATCACGTTATAATATAATTATCACGTTACAAATATCAAATATGAAAATCATTTTTCATTACTCATACTCGGAAAGTAGGTCTGAAGTTGCCTGAGAAGCGGGTTGAACGTAATACTTTTCAGCCCTAGGGAGATTCGTTTTCAACTGACAGCTGTCAAATTATAAAAAGAAAAAACTAGTTCTATTTTTACATTCCTATTGAACCATTTGCAACTTTCTATACAGCCACTCAATAACAGCGCGATGTAAAATGTAATTGAGTAACATAAAGTTAAGTATTCATTAAAGTTTTTTTAATAACCTTATTATAAGTTCACTTTCAACTATTTCTTTATAATAACAGATTTGGGCATAATATTTACCATTTTTTCAATAATGAAAATGAAAATTCCTAAGTCAATTCGTAACACCGATGAACTAAGTTGTTTCAAACGAAAACTTTACGATTTCCTTACAGAGAAATGTTATTATAAGACAAATGATTTTTTGACTGATCAAAGTTTCTAAACCACGTGCAATCCGATTTTATTAATGAAAATTATTCTATTTTGTTGTTTGAATTATTTTAATAGCATATTTAATTGACATTGTATGCCCGTGTGGCGGAACACAGCTGATCTGTATTTTTTATTTTATGACCTTTATACCTGTGATTTACAATAAATATATCTTGAATTTGAATTTTGAATTTGAATTTGAATTTGAAATTTGAAAAAAATAGGCTGGTAAACAGCAATCCAATCTTCATTTGTTTTTTTCGAGTTGTAAAACGTAGTGATTGCATACTCTTTGGTACGGTTTTGTTAAAATAGGCAAATTTTTCCTTCAGCCAATTCATGTTTTTATATTTACTTTCCTTGTATTCGTAATGAAAAGCACAGTGTTTATCTCGGGTTAAAGACTTATTTAGTCCCTCGAACTAACCCCGTCTCGGGACTAAATAAGTTACTTTCACCCCTACGTTAACAATGTACTATTAAAATACTACTACTATGTACTATTAAGTATAGTTTAAAACGAAAAGATCCTCAATTGTGAAATTTTGAAAAGGAACTGACCTAGGCTAAAGTAATGTACTAGTTGTGACGATGCGGGTTATGTGGTCTACATACCTGCTCTTGACTGAGCGGAGTGAAGTCTGCAGGGTTCTCCGGATACGCCTTCCGACACGCGGGACAGAGGCCATTCTCGCCCTCCCGTATGCGGTTCCAGCAAAAACGGCATATCTGGAACCATCACTTTAGTTACCACCAAATTATAACGTGTATTCTACTAATATAAATATTAAAGTGAATGGCCGCTTCCAACCGGCCAACCTGGAAGTCATTAGGGGAGGCCTATGTTCAGCAGTGGACGTCCTATGGCTGAAATGTTGATGATGATGATGAAATATAAAAGTGTGGATGTTTGTTATTTAATAACAAATCAACAACTAAACGAATTTGGATACTAAAATAACTATGCGACATATACTTTAACACGCCTATTGTCATGACCTCGAAATAAGGAAATAACACCTTTATGTTACAGGATCCAGTACATTCGGGAGCATCTCCTAGCACACCCAGACGCGAGCCAATTAAGAGAAGTTCGTATTTTAAATTGGCCCGACCTGGTATTGAACCCGGGCCCTTTTACGCCTCAAGACGAATCACCACTACGCCAAACCGGGTATTCTAATTTATCTGTACATTTCATACATTCAAATTAATAAAAGCCTAGTTTCACAGATTACTATCTCGATTAATTCTATTCAAACATATTGCATCCTACATTGGTGTACACATAGTAGTTTTACTGATAGGTACGTGATATTCTGAAGATACAATGTAACGCCCTGTCAGGGCATAGCAATAGCAGATTAGGATATAGGGTACCTACTGTTATCCCAAGATAAAGTATATTTATCTATACAAAAGCATAATTTATTATGAGAGACAGATGATAGCCGGAAATCCCGAGCGATGAGCGTTTAAGTGACCACATGGATATATTTGAATAAGTTAATTAGTAATTATACTGTATATCCCCATGATTCCGTTGTAATTGTAATTAACTTGGTGATAACGAATATTATCTTCACACATTCAAATGGTTATGGTTTGATATAGACATTTTAAATTACACAAGCTTTTCGAGTGCTTATGAAATTTTATGACGCATATTCAACAATAAACTATAATTATTAATTGTAACACTCTTTGGTACGATTACAAAATGTTGTGAAAAACAACAATTGGGATGTTGACACCATTCATAAATAATGCCGAGACATTTTTTTTTTAAATAACACCTTATTTAATTAATTTGTTCAGTCATAATTTTTAATTGTTTCTTAAAATAGATTTTTAATTGCTTTAAAACTAAAAAATAGATAATCAGTTGAGTTTGGTAAACAGTGACGTCACTGTCCGATATTGCCATACAAATTCTAAGGAAGAGGTACGTTTTGACAGCTCATAAAAAGTATGTCAATTGATTGAGTGTCGACTACCCCATTACATTGTTCTAATCACTTTTTATACCGGGTGTAACAGAAAGGTGCAGTGGAACTTCCTAATATAGTAAACTTCTTTCTAGGTGCTGATTCTACTGGTCAAATACAACCACTTTTTATATTAGAACAACATCAAAATCTCAAATAATGAAGGACCTTAAATTATCCAATGGGCGTAGTAGGTTTATTTATGACTAGCTTCCGCCCGTGGCTTCGCCCGCGTGGAGTTCGGTCTGTCATTTAGTCTTATTCAACGACCAAATAATGCATTATATAAGAACAAATTTGATTACCGTAAAAAAAAGATATAGTAAGTCAACCATAAAAGATAGACATATTTTTATGCTGTCAGACTTTTTTTATGATTTTTAAAGAGGAACTTTTAACTTTAAACGTTTACGCCGCGCACGCAACGGAAGCTCTCGAACGGAGTAATTTTTAACGTTTTTACAACATTTTTCATTGCTGCTCCGCTCCTAAATAAATGATAAATGGGCTATCCAACACAAAAATAATTTTTAATTCGAACCAGTAGTTCTTGAGATCAGGGCGTTTAACCAAACAAAACTCTTCAGCTTTATAACAAGCTATCAAACAGCTATCAAAACCCACCGCCAACAAGAGGCGTATCGTAAGAGGCGACTAATTCCTGTAGCACGAAACGGGCAGCAGCGTCTGCGTGCGAAATCTTATAAAAAAAACTGCATTCGCCAACCCGTCTGCCAAGCGTGGCGAGTATTGGCAAACCCCCCCCCCCCCATCAACATCATTGGGGGAGGCCTATGTTCAGCAGTGGACGTCCTATGGCTGAAATGATGATGATGAAATTTAAACCAGTAATTTCTTAGATTAGTGCGTTCAACCAACCAAACGAACAAACAAACTCTTCAGCTTTATAATATTAGATATTTCACATTCACCTCTCGTTCGCACATTATAGCAACTGAGTGAGAGGTAACTAGATAAATTAAGGTTAGATTACGTCAAAAAGTTAAAAAAAAATATACTAACTTGGTATCCACATGTGCACGGGTAGAAGTGGAGGTCGTCCACCTCGAGGGGTTCCATACACAGGGGACATTCCACCTGCAACAGACAATCGGTAATCAGTTATACATAATCACTGATAACAACACTAGTCACTACTCAACGCATTGGGTCACCTTTTTATTGTTGTGAAAGGATGATAACGACATAGTAAATTTCATTCATTTAAATAATACAGTGGGTTTGATTCTAGTGAGCTACTCGCTTAATTTTGGTTCAGATATCTCTTTCTCTCTTAGGCCGGTTTTTGAATAGGCAGATAACTTTTATGTGAAGAATAAGTTGGAAATATTGACAGTTTTCGTATAGAAAATGTGTCAAAGGGACAATTTTATATTGAAATAAAAGTTATTTGGCGATTGAAAAATCAGCCCATAAGTAAAGTAATATAAGTTAAGTGAAAAAAAAACTAGGGATGTGTAAAAAAGTTTAGTTTTATAGTGAATGAAAATAGACAAAGATAATTATCTAATTATACTAAGTCATATGACTTTGCTTGCAATTTTTTTCTACTTCATTTTAATATGACGATTAAAATTGTCTTTGGATCTTAAGTTTGACAGATTTTTAGTTTAACTTCTCTTAATTTTATTAGTCTGTCTCTACTTTCTTTTTTTTTCTTTTAAGTCTTTCTCTCTGTATGAGGAACCGCATACATTTAGTTTTATTGCAACACTACACATCTGGCCGGAGGCTGGAGGTTGGAGCTACATCATCATAAGATGTCAATATGTACAAGCAACTTTGTGAATCGGTCTTCTGCGCCCTCTGCGACCTACAATCCAGAGGTAAAGGGACTTGCGCACCACCACATTAGCACCGTATAGTATTAAGATTTCTGTCTCTGTTTACGTCATACAAACTGACAGCAATATATTCTGGGAGCGGTGCCTCAACAGACACTCCGCTTTTTCATTCTCTTAAGAAAAAGTGTACAAGTGAACTTCAAATGGCGTGTGGGTAGGGCCGTAAAGAATACACTTCCCCGCCGTCAACAGAAGGCGTGTCGTAAGAGGCGACTAATTCCTGTAGCGCAAGACGCAGCGTCTGCGTGCGAATTCTTATAAAAAAACTGCGCTCGCCAACCCGCCTGCCAAGCGTGGCGAGTATTGGCAATCCCCCGATGATAGGTCATTGGGGAAGGCCTGTGTTCAGCAGTGCCAACCTATGGCTGAAATAGTAAATTGTAGAACTTCAAATAATTTAGAGAGTGGCTGCAGGGAATCGCACCCGCATCTTTTTTTATGTAATTGCGGCTTATCGCGCGTTGAAATCGCTATCAAAGTAAAAGTTGCGAAGTTAGAAGAACATGCTTATAGTTTTGTGGACTTATTCACTGCTAAGAGCGAGTAAACACGAGTATGGGAAGCCTGGGTATAGAGAACTATTAATGGTGTAGTAATTATAATAAAAAATGGATTTTTGTGTAAATACACAAAGACAATATTTTCTTAGAATATTGATCGCAACCCACATAAATACAAATCAGTATGTTTGTTTGTTGTAATTATTGTAAATCGTATCTGGCTTGTCATGACCTATCAGCTAAACAATGGGGTCACGCCCTTATTTTGTTAGAATAAATAAATTCGTCCAATAGTCAGAACAAACATAGACCTACACTTAGCAAAGCTTTTACTATGGCGACTAGTAGGCTAGTGTCCTGGGTCAAAAAAAGATTATTCTATTTAGTCCGTCAGTTAGATTATCAATAAATATTGACCCATATTTTGTCTTTTGTCAATCAAACAAAAAATTACGAAGATCGAGCATCAAAGTGAGCACTTTGCGACACATTTTAGCAAGGCGTGACGTTACGCGGAACTTTAACGGGCTATATCTTCATCATTTTTTGTTTGATTGAGAAAAGAAAAAATTGGTGTCCAATATTTTCTGTTAATCCAACTGGCGGACTAGAGCTAGAAATCTGGAATAAAACTATACGCTTTATTCTAGATTTCTGTAAAATCTAAATTAAACTAAACTATAGTGTTGTCATTCTTTATCTTATCAAAAGATTTTTTTTGGAAACTAGCCCATTAGTTGATAAACATACACAAATACATTTATAAACCACGACTTAGATTTGTACTTATTTGTATGTTCGTGCTTATCACACATATATTTGCCTCTTGCGAGATTCGAACCCGCAACTGACTAACTTTGTAATCCGGAGCGCGAACCACTAACCAGACGTAAAAAATTAAAGTATGCCTATATTGTCTCTATACGTCCCACTGCAGGTCACAGGCCTCACCTGAACTATGAGGTGGTTTGGGTCATACTCTGCCGCGCGGGCCCAGTGCGGATTGGTGAAGAGGTGTTGTAAGGCCAGTGACTTAACCTTACTGTCAGATGTTATATGCCTAAAGCCTCTGACTAGGCTTCACGACCAAGGATCGAAACCGGTTAATATTTATTTTAGAATGTATAAGACTCATTTTTAATATTTGATAGTAGTTGTAAAGATTTGACCATACAACTAAATTTGCCATAGGTTTTAAGTCGGTATTTGGAGTATGTGATAGTTAATTAAGCAAAAACATTTATTATTCCGGTTAAAGTTTCATAGTAAAATAACCGGTTACCGATCCCTGGAATCACGACTAGTATCAATCAAGTGATATTAAGCCGGGACCAACTTTGAACGTGCCTTCCGAAGCACGGAGATGCTTGTAATAAATGTCCCTAAATATAGTTGGAATGGTCACCCATCCACTCACAACTGCGGCGTAGGCGGCTTAGGTAATCACTACCTAAGTTACGCAGCCGCCTCTGAGCTACAAGCAAGCACAGTGAAACCACAGCCAGTTTCAAATTCATCGATTTACCTGCTCTTCTCCACTCTGATTCAGCACTGACATCCTATCCCAGAGTCCAGGGTTCAGTGTCTCCCAGTAACAGTAAACCAGCGCCGTCTAGTCAATGCCCCTGTGGACAATAGCAAAAACATTAATAACAGAGAATGCTTCTAGGATTAAGTCCTCAATTTGTAATACTAATACTAATACTAATACTATTTATAAGTTTCTGCAATAAAGTTTTAAATAAATAAATAGTATTTTATTTTATCAAGGATAATATTTTCACTTAATTTTTTTTTATACTGTCTGTGGTGAGATTTCTTCAAGTGAAATTTTTTCAAGTGATAGTATTATTCTTGAAATAAAAAACTAAGATTATTGTGAATGCAAAAATCAAAAAAGTTTATTGTTTTATTTTTTCATTTTAGGAAGACCAAGGTTTATAATTTATCAAAAAATAACATTGACAAAATCACTTTCAGGTCTACACAAATAGAAATTGAGTTATTCAGAAAAGAAGAAAGTTCCTATACAATTCGGAATACCACCTTTAGATACCACCAACAGTTAATAATACAATGAGATAATATCATCTACTTACGCTTATAAACATACATAAAATTATTTATTTAATTAGAAGGTACGAAAAAACGGCCGCCCAGAAGCCGCCTAACTGCTGATAAGCTAGTACAGAAAAGGTCTAAGTCTAAGTCATTACTCATCTCGATCTAAGGCGCTGCGCAAACGTGGACACTTTAGTTTCCAGTTGCCGACACCGAACACTTTTTGATAGTCATGAGTATGTGTTAAGTGGAAGCAACTGGGCACATGAAATGTTTATATTTGCACAGAGAATGGATGATTTCTAAATGGTTCTATAGAAACCAAATATTCATCGGTAGCTTGTGTTTGACACAAGACACAAAAGTGTCCACGTTTGCACCCTCGCTAAGGGCCTGCGCCATCGAGCACATACCCTATAGAGCAGCAATACGAACCATCTTTCTCCGAAACTAGTCAGTGATTTTTAACTTACATTTAGTACGACTGTCCTGCCAACACTCGCCCATACAAATTAAAAATTAGCGGACTTTTATTTCGATAAATTAAACGAGACCACACTTAGCAGTGTTGATCGAAATATTGAAACTGCCACTACAACTTATTCTCAGTCGAACAGTCGCGAAAACGCGATGCAGTAGCTAAGTCTCCAATCGCGAAAGCTAAGTCGCAATACGCACAGAGTACAGACTCTAAAAAAACAATGGTCTCTCATTGACTGGCACCGACTCCAAAAGTAACTGATTAGGTACTTAAGTGTTAAGATTATTTTTAGCGTTTTAGTTTTTTGAAGTCGGTTTTTATTTTTTTTATAAAATTAACTTATTTCATCCATTTTAGTGATAAATCCTAATCAAAACAAATCTTACGAGTGCAAACATAATTTAACTGCTGAACACCGATTTCATTTCCTATTTTTCCACCCTTAGGGGGTGAAATTTTTTCCAAAAATTTTTATTATAGTATCTTTGAAGTATAAGCTATTCATTAAAAAAAGAATCATCAAAATCGGTCTACATTTGGCAGAGATATAGGTAAGATAGATACTAAAATCAGTTGGCGTGGTACGGAGTTTATGCAATGTTTGATGATTTTCTTATAGATCCCATCATCAGAATTTAACCAAATTTATATGGGACCATTCTGAAAGTATTACCTTTCAAACAAAAAAAATATTATCGAAATCGGTCAACGCAGTAACGAATGATCGCTGAAAATACATAAAAAAAAAAAATAATAAAAAAAAAAAAAAGATACCGACGAATTGAGAACCTCCTCCTTTTTTGAAGTCGGTTGAAAAAAATTTAACGGTGCTGTTGTCGACTACACTATTTGTGTTTCGAAGTTTAAGAGACGAATAGAGTTGCCTCAAACTCAAACTATAGGCATAATTTAAAACAGTACAGCCATCGTTATTGTTATGTAAATTCGCTTTCTAAATAACAGACAGAACTGGTATAGTAACAAATTATTTGTCAATATTCAGAAGAAGAAAAAAACTTTTTTTTTAACTAATATGATGTCTAAATACTACGCTATTCAAATAAATAGGTTTATAATAGAAATCAAACTTGCATCCTAAGTTCATAAAACCATTGGGTCACTGAGACTGCATCAATAGGGAATATGCATGCAAAAAAATATATTGTTTTTACTATATTCATAGGAAAATATATTAAATTATAGTGCTAATAGGGAAAACATAATTGATTTTAGGTAAAAAATTACCGTAATACAGTAATTAGTAATTAAGGTATACCTATCTTTTTCTAAAACAACTTTTGAACTATGAAAAATGTATGGCGGGCGTGTAATGTGACGTCACGGTACATATCGGATCTCCTTGTCTAACACGCGACTTTAATGGGCTGTAACTGCTTCAATATTTTTCGAAAATTCTTAAAGTTTTAATAATTATAATTAAGTACTATTTATTTTATAACAAATAAAAAAAACATGCATATTCCCCATTCTTTCTATTAGATAAGCTACAAACAATTTAATTTTACCATTATAAGGTAAGCCCACACTAAAGCTACTGCCATTACAATGAAAGGTCCGATATAGTTAGACTTGTAGCAAAATTTACAAGTATATACAGAAAAATTTAAGCTTCCCAGATAAGAAGGTAGTTTGATAACAAGTTGCGATCACCGGCACTTGATGATGAGAATTATGCAACCATTAGAAAGGCTTGCAGAGGTCAGCATTCAGTCTCCGCATCGAAACGGGGCCGAGTTCACTGTTAAGTTACTTATTACAACTTATAACATCACAATACTCTAGGAAATAGAAAATGCACATAATTATGTAGTCATAAAAATATACGAACCAATTTGAACTTTAAATTAAAGTCATAAGATCCAAATTTGATTGATTGATGAAATTCATATAATGTAATAAAGTAGGTAACAAAATAATAAGATGATAATAAACACAATAAGAAAACCGCGATAGTGAACAAAAATAAAATATTTTTGTTTATAGATTATAAAAATAAGGCGATAAGCTTTATACAATACATATTAGTATACAGATACAGATTCCACTAGCATTAGATAAAAAAAAACTACCATAAAAACCATGACCTACCTAAACGTGAATAACCGAGAAAGTCGTGAAGCTCATTAATGGGCTAGTTTAAAAAAAAAAACAAATTAGTCCGTCAGTTGGATTAACAGAAGATATTGTACACGTATTTTTTCTTTTCTCAATCAAAGAAAAAAATATGAAGATATAGCCCGTTAAAGTTTAACGTCACGCCTTGCGACACTTATTAGCAAGGCGTGACGTCACGTGCTCACTTTGATGCACTTTATCTTCGTAATTTTTTGTTTGATTGACAAAAGACAAAATATGGGTCCAATATTTTTTGATAATCTAACTGACGGACTAAATAGAATAATCATTTTTGACCCAGGAAACTAGCCCATTCGCATTTAAAAGCTACATAAAAATTATTGATATCAAAATTATCATAATAATTATGGACTGGACTGGTCAAAACAAATCGAATGAGCTCAAACACGAAGGTTTTACTAGTACCTAGTGGTTGAAGAGTTCTACTACTCCTGACTCCATCATCAGATCAGTTTGATGGTGTCAAATTATTATATTGTCATCCAAATGTCAAAACCTTAAGTTTTAAATCGATACGTCAGATAGAAGTAGGTTAAAAACTACTACCAAGATTTGATTACATAGTTAGTTAGTTAGTTACAAGTGAAGCTAATATTAGTGTGTTAAAAAACAACAAATCCAAACATTGGGACATTTATTGAACTACTCAGCAATAATGTTATTCAAGAAACTGATGAATAAATTTACTTAAATGAAGTCTGAATTACAGAGTTATTTTATTTTAAAGCTTTTTAATAATAAAAATGCAAGGTGACAATAACAACAATCAAAATAATCATAGACCATCCATTGCAAATAAAATGCAGATCTTAGTAAAAATATTTGACGTGCGAAAGTGTATTAGAATAAGAAGCTTTAGATTTGTTTTTTATTAAAAAACTAACAATTGACACTGGTAAAATGTTAATTAAATATGTTCTTACTAAAGAACTGAAATATCTAGATACACGACAGTGTGGCAAGCCAAGTTTGAATTAAGAAACGGGCGACGACACACGACGACGCGCAGTTTTGTGTTATATTACGCGAACTATTTCGACCTAATTTCGACCACCTAACAACTTAAAAATAATTAACCTACATACATGCAATTTCGGGGTATATTATTAAACGATATGTGTAAATAATAAATTATTCAAACTTGCGGTGTTATATTATGAAGTAGTAAAAAAATAAGAAATAGTCTTTAATATTAATTATAAAATTTTTTGAACTCCTGTAATAACAATTTGAGGATTACCTACAGAACTACACATTAAATTAGATATCAATTATTTTATCAACGAAGTCGACAACCGCTTATAATCTTCCTATCGAACTTAGCTCACACTTTTACTTTTATGTTTTAATGGGATAATCTATTACAGCATTTCTTGTCTGTCACGCGACGATAATTTTTGCCGGGATTCTCACTCAATCTGCTTTTTATTTTGGTGATAGTACTATCAAATTCTTCAAGATAGGATGATAAATGTAGAAATTCTGAATTAAATTGCGATAAGTGACATAATATCGAGAGTCGACGTATACAACAAACAAGATAGATAGTTCTGTGTTTCGTTAGCTTGGAATATTTTTTTTTTTTTTTTTTTTTTTTTTTTTTTTTCCAAATTTACAACTATCATTACAGGTATAGTATATGGTTCCTTTCTTTGTTATTTAAGTTAACTAAGTTATTTTGTTTATTTTCTTCATATGTAAAGCATTAAACCACACCATAGTATCACATTCATCCAAATCATTAGAACTTCTGAAAACACCACCGATAAACAGTTTCTTTAAATAAATATTTGAATGTTATTTTGTTTAATGTTAACATGGATGGAGTTACAAACAAGATTTCAAATATGAGAGATTTTAAATAAATAGTGCCCAATTGCGAACAAGACAGTCAGCAATCTTACTAAAATTGTACCATAAACACAAGCACTATAGTCTGCTGGGACTTTTTGAATATTAGTAAGATTTTTTTTTCTCTAATCACAAATAAATTATTACAATTTCAATTTATTTGCTTGTTTTATTGTGGATTTTACCTATAACCAGTTGTTTTATTGTGGACTTTAACTGCACCTATTACCAGTTTTTTAGCATCAGATGTTTCTAGCTTCAAGTCCACTTTTCTATGACAATAGAAGAGATGCTAGCAATAGAGTCAAAAATAGAATATAAAATAAAAGCTATACTCAGTTCATCCAAATTATAGGTTACACTAATATCTTATTAACTAACAGATACAAAACCAAAACCCTAACAAAACTAAATGAAGAGGTAACAGTATTACAATAACTTTAATATATTTAACAGGGCAGAAACAAAAAGAAAACATACAAAGTGTTGGATTAACCAATAACATTATTTAAACCACTTCTACTGATATCATTGTATGTATGTAGGTAGCCTGTTTTATTCAGTCATAAGATAAGAAAAACAATAATAGAGGTGTTAACAATTTGGGTACTTGTAAAGTTAAAGCTTAAACTACATAAAATGTACTGTAATGTAAAACCGTTTTTTTTAATTTACCTTTTTTTTTATTATGTAGTATGTTAGGTATTCATAATTCTTATTATATTGCAGTCTAAAACTCTGAACAAGCACATGCTAAACTACTAAATATCTGTGGTAAAGTTCATTTAACTTATCCTCCATGCATAATCGAGACACAATAGAAATTCTATTGCTATGCGGTCTTATGAGACCGCTCAGATGTCGGTGGGTTAAAGTGTTGATACATACAAATGTGTGTGACGCCGAGGAAGGACTCGATGAATAAAAACGTAGGTAATTAAAGAGCTACCAAAGGATATAAATCTAAAAGAAGAAATTCAACTGCAATGGAACACTTCAATTGGCATAGAACTAGAATTAATTAGAAATTGTATGTAAATTAAATTAACCTGCCAAGCAGAAAATAAAACTTAGAGAGTTGTCACACATGACAAAGATTTAATACACTAATTCTTATGACCAGATTCTTATGATCAAACGAAATATCTGCAACCAAATTCTTTAGCACAACACACGCATCACAATTGAATAACTTTTGTATTATTGTAAATCACAAAAGAAAATTTTAAAATTAAGATTGTATAATGAGAATGAATACATACCTAAATATTTAATTGTTCTAGGAGCAAGATAAGCAAGATACTGGAAATGTAAGTAGATACAATAATAACAAATGTTGCTATCTTGACAATATTATTTATCCTGCATTAATCAGTACAAAACAAAGCAATTGGAGTCTTTGTCACTATAGGAAACTCACTAGAGAAGATTCAAGTAAGAATCCTGTAAAATGCCTGTAAACATGAGAACAATATGTTAGGTATTGCCCTACAAGTAACTATTTAAGTCATATGTAGGTAAACAGAAATAATTAGTAAGTAGTTTAGGCTCGCGACAATGAGTCAACCCTACATTTGACAAGTTCACGATTTGACATTTTGAGCAAGGAAAAAACAATTTGTTCTAGCACCTGAATGGGTGTGTAGAAGCTATCATAACCACTTTATCAACGTCACAACAACTAAAATAACATCAATAAATCTAAAACAGTTTACGTTGCATATTATGTACGTACTGTCCGTAACTAGATGTACCTACGTCCGTCAGCTGCCATTCAAAAGAATATGTGGCAAAAGTCAAACTTTCATTTCGTACAAGGATGCACTAAAAATACACTATAAACACTCAAGACACAACCTCTTACGTACAGAAACATCTACATTCTAGTTTCAACACCTGATTCCATTTTACAAGAAAAAATTAAAATCGATGTTTACCTTACGTCTCCTCTAATGCAAATCTTTTCTATTGCAGAATCGAGACTGCTAACCCTTCCGCGAGAGTCGAAGATGAATCCTTTTCAGTGGACCTACAATGCGGCTCACGATTCAATTTAAAATAAAATGCAAAGCTGAAATAAATACAACTGTCCCGAAGATATTTTCTGCGAGTTACTATACATTTGTTTTATGAAATGGCCTAATCTTTTACAAGATTCCGTTCTGTGTTTCCATAGACAAATCTCCATACTTTTTAATTTCGAATACTGAATGAGTAATTTTCCACTTTTGTCAAGGATGCCGCTTTCTCTTTAATTCTCATTTTTCTAAATAAAGCTACGAGTGCTCTAAATAGATAATTCGCAAGTTATCTACAAGTAGATTTAATAATTATTCTCATAATTTGTTGAAAGTAAAAAAAATATGTTTGACACATATTCTGGAGTATTATTATAGACCCAATTTTATTGTCTATGCTATACTTGCTTTGGTAGTGCTTACCTCTAATTCCGTAAGATGGCGTGCATTAGTGCAAATAACGGCCAATAGATGGCAATAAGTTTTTGATACAATCAATGCAGCTAGATGGAAGCACTTGTTTTTTAACTAAATAAAAAATAGATAGCTAATAAATGTAAGTAAATAGCACAATACCGGTAGATGGCCTAGTGTAAGATCTGAGTGCAAGATATTTTAAATATTTGTTGGTCCCACAAGGTGGAAAAGGTTGCAGAAATCCGCTTCCAAGCGACTATTTCTACCTGGAAGTCATTGGAGGAGGCCCTAAGGCCTATGTTTAGCGGTGGACGTTCTATGGCATATATATTTCGGAATCCGAATACATCATCATTTCATCCGAATTTCGGATGATGTCCTAAAAGTAAAACAAAACGATATTTAAATGATATACAGGGTGATATAATTTCAAACTGTTAAATGTAGGTACTCTAGTTCTGTGCTGGAGATATGGTTAGTTTTACTCAAAGAAAATATCCATAATAAAAAAAAACGCATTCAAAGGTTTATTAAAATATGGTTTACTACCCAAAAATTGAACCCACCAAAATGCGAAAAAATGACGCTATTGTAGGTACTTGGCATTGATAGGGTCATCAAATATTTCTAACAAAGTAAATTAAATAAAAGAAAAAAGGATTCTGAAGCGATCGATTGATCACACTGATCAGTGCCACCTTTAGGTTTTTCTCCTGCCTATTTTTGCAGAAGGGAGAATTATGTTAATATTTTTTTACTGTGCTGGATTTTTTCTCACCGCGAGCAGGCTAAAGGCCTCTCCCAAATCCCTTAAACCATCTCTATTCACAGCCAAGTTCACCAATCCTGGCAATAGTTGCACTTAAGTACCTACCAAAAAAAAGTTTTTTCGTTGATGATGACGATTCAGTTAGTGAGCTCCTAAAAATAATGTCGACCGAAAGTACAGTAGGCCAAGAAAGCGGACATTCACCCTAAGGTTGAAAATCATTCGCGCGTCATACTTAGAACTACAGGGTTGATTTTCTCATGCAAAATTATTCTGACAGCTACTAATGCTATAAACATCTCTATTAGAATATCAGGATGAGCTTGCGTGTCTCAACGCACAAACAACAGAGGGCCAATTCCCGTAATTTGACAATAGTCGCAATCCGGTGTCGATCCGCTCCCAGTAACATTACGATCCCAAACGGTATTCTCGTAAACTCAAAAAATGCTATTATAGTTCGTAATGCGACTGAAAATTAAAGGAACCAAAATTAGATATTTTTTTGCTCTGTTTTTAGTCTTATTGGGATAGTTTTAATAATTTTACGTCAAGTTGAAAGTTTACGAGAATACCGTTTGTGATAGTAATGTTACTGGGACCGGATTGCGACAATTGTCAAATTACGGGAATTGGGCCTCTGAGCGCTGCCGTTCCGGTCGCAATGAGTTCACCCCCGCCCGCTTCGTCTCGGGAGCTGCAATTCAGTCGTGTGTGCGTTGCGTCGACGCAGCGCACCGTGTGTACACTACATAGAGCACGTACCCTATAGAGCAGCAATACGAACGATCTTTCTCCGAAACTAGTAAGTGATTTTTCACTTACATTTCATATAAAATGACAAGTCCTGTCAATTCTCGCCCTTACAAAAAAGTACAGATACAGATTTAAAAATGGCGGAGAAATTTGTCGAACAAATCATATTACATTTCTACTCTATAGGGTATGTGTTCTATGGTACATTATGATTAGAAAAACGACGCGGCGACAGCGCTACGTCAACGCAACGCGCCGTGTGGACTGGCTCTTTCTTGGCCGACTGTACGGGCATAAATATAAGGGCATCCGAATAACTTTAAAAAAATATATGTTTCTAGTTTATTCAAAATATCCTAGCAGTCACTTTTAAAGTTTAAATAAAGTTTTAATATTATTTTATATTTTAAAAAACAAATTATCTAACCTGCTAGCAACCTCAACGGGCTAGTTTTCTAAAAAAATCTAGTTAGTCCGTCAGTTGAATCAACAGAAAATATAGGACACGTATTTTTTCTTTTCTGAAACAAACAAAAAATGATAAAGATATAGCCCGTTAAAGTTCCGCGTAACGTCACGCCTTGCGACACTTATTAGCAAGACGTGACGTCACGTGCTTACTTTAATGCGCTTAATCTTCGCTATTTTTGGTTTGATTGACAAAAGACAAAATATGGGTCCAAAATTTTTTGATAATCTAACTGACGGACTAAATAGAATAATCATTTTTTGACCCAGGAAACTGGTTCAAAATACTACTTCTTCTTCTTCTCGTGTCGATGGCAATGCTCTCAAATTTTTGAAGGCCACACGAACCGCACTATCGGTGGCGCCTAACATAGGTATACAGGGTTATTTGTAAAATATCAGCAACCTCTAGGGGCTGATTCTGGTCCGCAAATACAACAACTTTTTCTATGGGACTAACAATAAATTTTTTTAAAAATTCACTGCTCCATACAAGCTGTCTGATGTAAGCTGGTCGGCGGCTTAGTACGGGGAAGTGATTTTTTTTACGATTTCAATGTTGGTTCCATAGAAAAAAATGTTGTATTTGAGCACCAGAATCAGCCACTAGGAGGTTGTTGATGTTTTACAAATAACCCTGTAGAATACTCAATAATACCTATGGCAATCTCAGTGGAATTGCATGCAAAACTAACTACCTAACTAACGATTAAGACGCTTCTTTATATTGTTCCCAGGATCATATTTTTAAAATTTGGCACCCCTTTGCAATGTAACCCTGTATTGTTCCCTAGATTTTATTTTTAAAATTTGGCACACCTTTGCAGTGTAACCCTGTATAAGAAGAGCCTTAATCGTTATTATTTTTAATAACACAACCTATTTACAAAATGTAGTTTTGTATATGTACAAGGTTGTAAATAAAACATTACTTTACAAGCATATCATATATTTTTTTATAATAATTAAGAATAAATTCTTACATCACGAGTTATAAAATAAATACATTTATTGCCTTAAATTAAGTCCAAAAGTACTCTGTACAATTATTGTTAGCGATGTACAAACGAGAACGACAAGTAAAAATATCCAAAAAACAAAATAATTAAAAATAAAAAGGGCCTTATCGTGAGTCAGTAAGTTTCCACAATTCTCCGTGTGACAAATCTACGAACAACTTAACAAATTGTGTAAGAATCACAACCAATAGTTTGCATCTTAATTTCATTTCTTATCAATATTACACAAACTATTATATATCATTGCTCTTCGCTTATTCTAAAACAAGAACCATTCTTTACCTTATATTATAATTACAATTAAATTAAGACTATCTAATCGCTAGCGGGTGTTTTTATTCTGGACTTTGTGCTGTTATTCACGAAACTGCCACTCCGTTCGCATTGGTGCCGGCGGGGTGCGGACTGCAGGGCGGGCGGGGCCCGGGGTCCCGCGGGGCCCCGCCCGCGCAGTCCGGGCCCCGGGCCCCCGCCGGCTGGCGAGGACGCCGCGCGTCCCCACCGGGGTTTCATTGCTTTCCAAACAAGGCATTATAACTCGAAGGCCACTGTGACATCCACAATGTGCGACTACTAGCCTAGCATATTAATATGCCCTAAGTCCTACGACGAAACGATAATAACACTGTGTTGCGTTTGAAAAATATTCGCATTGTTCGTACAGATTTCGTAGACAACAATAAATTAAGATAGTTACAATATCACGAAATTAAATTCATGTGGCAAATAATATGGCATCAGATTTTAAGTACTTCTTTTTATTAGTTTAAAGTTTAGACTACGCGAACTTACAGTCTGGTAAGTTCAAGGCGCATCAGTGGAGTACACACATCATACTCTCAACAATCATATTGCATTATTTTAAGAGCCTACAAAGGTACTGGAAGACAGAAAAAACATTGCTATCAGATCAAAACGAAAGTAGTCATAACAAGACCGGTACTAATTCAAGAATCATACTGGCCGTCAGCCAAAAAAACATTAAACCAATTTAACTAATTAGTTTTAATTAATCTAAAACTTAAAAATGGACATCATTATAAAAATTATGTACTTCTGCATATAAAAGTAACCGAATAGCGGGTTCAATCGTCAAGTTTACATATAACACAGGATCGGGCTCCATTAATTTCAAAATTGACTAGATATCTGTGTGCATAGGAATCGTACATAAAATAGCTAAGTAAAAGGAACCAATACACTGAAATTCCGGCATGTCCGTGTAAAAAATCGTCTAAAAACTAAGTTACCGCCGTAAGCAAAAATATTTCTAAAAAAAACTGTACTTTAAATTATGTAGAGTACAAGAATAACACGCCTAAAACCATTTTGTACAATTTGTACAAACACATCCGCAGGCACCGACGTAACGTCACTCCGTGGGTCCGGGCCGAGCGGCCGGGTCGCGTTGGTCCACTCACTCACAGCACTAGCACTGGCACTGGCACTGGCACTGGCACTGGCACTTGCACTTGCACTTGCTCTACAGCACTACAGCGCCAGCACGAGCGCGTCGGGCGGGGCGGGTCATCACTTGGGCGGCTGGTAGGGCGCGTAGCCGGGGTGCGGCGGCGCGGCGCGGCTGTTGGTGGCGTACAGCTGCTGCTGGAAGTTGTGGAACTGCGCCGCGTAGTTGGGGTCCGCCGTCGAGGGCACCGCGAAGCCCTGCCCCTTGAACCCGGGGTTGGGCCCGCCCATCGACGGCGGCAGCGGCTGCCCCGCCATGCGCACCTGCGGCCCGGGGCCCATGGGCCCCTTGACGCCGCGGAACGGGGGCCCGCACATGGGCCCGGGCGGCCCGAACGGGTCCATCTTGGGCGGCGAGTTGAAGCCGGCGGGGTAGTGCGGCATGCGCAGCAGGCCCGGCGCGGGGGGGCGCATGGGCCCGCGCATGCCCCCCTCCATGTCCATGCCGCGCGCCCCGCCCACCCCGCCCACCCCGCCCACGCCGCCGAAGTATTGCACACCGCCCTACGTAACACAAAGCGAAACATTGCAGTGGCAATCGGAAAAGGGCCTCGAATAATTTTTTTTCCTAGATGTATAGTCTAGCTTACACAAGGATGAACTCTCTTTTTTATGAAACATCTACTAATCATATTTTTTTCCATACACCTGTTGCGAGGCTAATGATAAATGTTTGAAGCTTACCCTTGGGCAAGCATGGCGTTCTTTAGGTAGATAACCCTAAGCTTCTAGGAAAATTCTATACTATAAATCAATGACGACTTGCAGAGAATGCTACATGACATGAAATCCACTTAATTATTTTACTTTTATTTTGTGCTATAAAATTTACATCTATAAATGTCAATGTCAGACATTTTTATTCACTTGAGCCAAACATGGCCTCTTGGCCTCGATTTAAACTTACAAAACCAAACTCTTACGACCTTAAAATGCATGAACCTAACTGTATCAAATTTACCCAAAACGTCTCCTTTTCTTACCTTATTGCTGTCCATCTGCATAGGGTTGGTGACCCGCTGCAAGAAGTCGAGGCTGGGGGGCCCGCGGGGCCCCGGGTGGCAGGGCGCCTGCGGCCGTGTGGGCAGGTACTGGATTGTGTTGGGTGCGCTCGGCTTCACCTGCATGTTCAAAATCGGTGTAATACCGGAATCGGTGTAATACTTGTCTTTTTTTAGATTCATCTTAGTTATTTAGATTCATCTTAGGTAAGGACTAGACATTTATTTTTATTGAGAAATCAATATTTATTATTTCCAGCAGGGAGATCTTAACAATTCATCAATTATTATGTTTACAACTAAATTTCGTGTCAACACGTCATTCTAGATAATCGCCACCTTTCTACATCTAGTAAAATCATGTTAGAATTTAGGACTAGGGGATATAAAATCATGTTAGAATTTAGGACTCCAGACGCGAGATTATAAATGACCCCCAGGGCTACCATTGTCCCTCGGGGCTACAAGGGCCCTCCGAGTTTCAATTGACTCCTTGGGCTACAAGTGTAACTAGGACTACAAGTGACCTCTGAGCTACAATGCACCCCAAGGGCTACAAGTGAGGGAAGGGCTACAAGTAGGAGAAGGGCTACAAGTGAAGGGAAGGATACAAGTGGGACGAGGGCTACAAGTGGTGGGAGGGGTACAATGGCGGGCCTACCTGCACGCTGGCGCCGTTGTAGGGCGGCATCTTGGCGCGCGGCATGCAGGCGTCGTGCAGCTTGGGGCTGAGGCTCATGTCGGGCGGGAACTCGCCGCCCAGCATGCCCTCCATGCCGCCGCCCATGCCGCCCCCGCCCATGTTGTCCATGTGGCAGCCTGGGAAACGAATACGATTCAGAAATAACAACAAAATATTATTTTATTTAAAATAGGGCCTAACTTGATGTAAGGAATAAAGCCACACATTAATACAGCTAAAAGTTGGACACCGTGTTTATGGCATTTGTATATCATTACATTTTGCTTTGGTCTTCTACCGGATAATCTCGTTTCGGATTTTATCCCTTACCGAAATTCTAAGCATTGACCTTCCCATAGCTCGCTGAGTTACGTGAAGTCGGTGGGCTAACTTTACATTTAAAGTAATTAATTTCAAAACAGATAAAAGGCGTCTACAGAATTTGATTAATCATACTCATAACAATAATCATAAAATATTAATCATATTCCAAAAATGTTGCTCCGGACCTGTAAATAAAATGTAATAATTGAATCCAAACTCACCTAATTCATTCATCATCATATGCGGATGCGAGTGCGGGTGCTGCATGTGGTGGTGCTGCATGTGGTGCGGGAAGGGCCCCAGGGGCCCCTGGGAGGGCATGGGCCCCGCGGGCCCCGGCGCGCCGCCCACGGACGAGGTGAGCTGCTGCGACATCTGCGCGAGGGAGGAGATCGGGTCGAACGAGGCGGTGGAGGTGAGGGGCCCGTTGGGGCCCTGGTTGGGGTTGATGGGGATGTTGTCGGGCCGGCTCATGCTGCACGCGGCCGGGAACGGGCCGGGGAGGGCCGTGCTGTTGGGGCCACCTGATAACGTCGTCTGGAACCATCGGGGGAACGGTTAGTCATTCCATCTGTCGCGATGTCGCGATGCGATACGTTTGTTCATTTATAACCATAACTAGCTGTCCCGGCGAACGTTGTACCGCCTCTTGATTGCATTTTTAAAATGAAAAAACTGCTATTCAGGGTAGACACAAATTTAACAAAACAAAGATCTTAAAAATCGGTCCAGCCGTTCTTGACTTATAAATGGTGTAACTAGCCCGACTTTGTTTTATATATATAAGATGTAGATTTAAAAAAAAATGACATTATGTTATTTATTTGAATAAATTACCAAAATTGACCAAATTACCCTCTTTCAAGCATTCATTCAAATATGTTACACCTGCAGCCTGTGGTATGACTACACGCAATAGACCTATAACGCTCTCAGGGCTCAGTATAACAATGCCTTCAGGATGCTGATGGGGCTACCAAGGTTCTGCAGTGCTTCATCGAGCAAAAAAGCATCAAGCCATGCGAATGCTGAAATTGGAAATTATGCTCCGCAGATGCTAATATTCGTAACAACTTGGTGCACAGTCTATCCTAGTAGTCACCAAATAGTCATATATTTTATCGGCCTTACTAATAAAAATATAGGCTAGATTTAAACCATGACTAAAGATAAGCCAACCAATTTATAACGTATGGTCCCCATTATCAAAACATGTTAAATTTAACATCATTCCAAATTGTGAAATCCATAGATTTAAAGTACCTAGTTATTTCGAGGATAAAACGAGTTTATTAACAACAATGTATACTTTTATATCTTAATTGCTATTTTAATCTCGATTGAATTGTCTATGAAACGGACCGCGACAATCAATAAATTTAAAAATCTCTGGTCTATGGTAGCTATTCCATACCTCTGTGGTAGCCATAGAGTCGTCCATAGACGAAGGCGCAGTGGTAGCCCGACTACAACTGCTCTTGCCGGCACACGAAGCGGCCGAGGACGCGGGCGCGTACGGCCCTTGGCTCAGGTTCGATTCCCGTTGAGGCGTTTTCGACGCGCTGTCTTGACTCGACCGGTTTGAAGACGGACTGGGTCTTGATTTTTCATCTGTGGAAATATCTTGAGTTAATTATCCAATTAATAATTTACCCACCGATGCATGCAAAATAGAAAGACCATTTCTACTATGTACATTTTCACGAAACGACATCGCAACGTCTCCCGATGCACGGCACGATCGTATCATATTTAACACAGCCCGAACGCTCTTAACTTTGCGACTGACCAAAGCAGATGGCGCCAAATAGTCCACGACAGGTTACTTTATCGAATCACGACCCTCAGCACTAAGGAAATATTTATATTGTTCTCTTTCTACACAATTGTACTCGCAGCTCACTTACCACATTTGGTACTGGCGGCTGACGTGGGCGTCTGCGGGTTGTTGAACCCCGGACTCTGTTCCATCGAGAACCGGCCCGCCCGCTGCTCCGACAGCGACGAGTGCGGCTCTGGCGTGCCCGGCATCATACTGACGCACAAACAACACACTTTAGTCTATAACTGCCTAGAATCTAAACATAAATAAATAAATATTAAATATAAATAATCTTTATCCTTACTCCTTACAATATTATAAAAACGCAATTGTTTGTATGTTTGGATGTTTGTGACTCTTTCACGCAAAAACTACAGAATGGATTTTGATAATATTTGGCATACTGATAGACCATGGACTGGATTATTATATAGGATACTTTTTATCCAGGTAAGGTCAACGCAGACGTAGTCGCGGGCAAAAGCTATATTAAATATAATATTGAACATCACATACATTGCTCTGATTCTATAGATCAGAGGTTCTCAAACATATTTTATCTACCGTCCACTTTGAAAATCATTAATTTTTCAACGCCCCCCTAAACGACTACAACACTTCTAATTTTTTCTGGGCCCCTTATAGGGGGGCCCTCTAGGCTTTCAGGGGCGTTATCGACCACTTTGAGAAAGACTGCTATAGATCCTAGTGGCTAAAGCACTTGTTATAGAAACGTCGGTACCACAACATCTAGACCCGAAACAATATAGAAAAGTTATTTCATTGACCGAGGAAATTAATCCTGGGACCTCGAAGATAGCGACACCAAGTCCCGTATGCTCGCCTTGCGGCTACGGAAGTCGTCAAAAAGAAAATACATAAATAACAAGTTCTTCCTACAATCAAGTTCCAACCAAACTAAGCAAATCTTGTGCTATGGTAACTAGATAACCGATTTCAAACATCTATGACTAAGGTAAAAATACTCATGCGTATCTCAAAAACATTTGGGCCCCTTGCGGGATTCGAACCAGCAACCGAAAGGCTTTGAAGTCTGGAGCGCGAACGCTTGGTAATCGCAAAAAGTATGTAGTTTTCAAATTAGCATCAGCGAAACGAAATACAATCGATTATTTTTTGGGTATCGAGAGAGTTATTAAAGACAGTTTCTTGCACACCGATGCTAGCGCCATTGTTAGGTTTTCACATCGATGAATCGATGACCACACTGATTCATCGATTTTGTGTTTGTTAAGGCATTGCCAATCTCTATAGGTAAACGTTTTGTATCAGGCATCATCAGTTCCGTCTTTACCATAAGGGCGGGCACACGGGGCCTGTGCCCAGGGCCCCCGGTCTCACGGGGGCCCCAATGCACTAAAACATGTTATTAAACTAAGAAACACTGTTATAACGAACGATGATAGAAAAAATCCTAAAAAAAGAAGGGAAAATTTAAAACTACACGTAACGGAGATCTGGAATTATTTTTTGGAAGTCATGCATCATACCAACAGTATTTTATTTTTACAATACGGCTCCCGAATTCTTGTGTGCCCCAGGGACCGAGATATGTTAAGACGGCCCTGCGCATCATAGCAAATTCGTAAGCTATTATTATGGATTGAAATTTTTGCTTAGATTCGTAGATTTGCAGTAATTTTTATCTAAATTAAAATACATATTTTTTTCTTGAAAATAGTAACTCATGTTACCTAGAAAATGGATAGTAATTATACAAACTTACCTGGCCGGTGATTTCTGGTTTGAACTGGACTGAGGCGTCTGCCCCCCGCTGTTCGAAGGAGGCCCGTTGTCTTTCAACGACGTGTTCGGCTGCTTCTGTATCGTCAACTCTTGACCTAGACCATAGACAACACCGTTAATGTCACCAACCATAGACGCACGGACAACAGAGTGATAGAACGAATTAGCCATAGAGTATGAAGGTACGTATGTTAGCACATTTTCACCAACCACCACCAAAATGAAGAATAACAAAAACACAAAAATAAAATGCTAAGACACACACTTAATGCTGACTAGTAAATAAAAATCATGTGTTCACATAAACGATTAGATGTGTACAGAAATTCACATGTTTATGTAAACACATCAAGAATGAACACAAAACATTTAGATTAGTAATACTGAAAGGTAGCGATTTATAGAACTTACAAAACATCGTATCAGCTGCCTTGCAGTATTTATAAGACAAAACATTGAAAGCAATATAATGGTGCCTCCACACTACAGTTACGTTTTTTGGAGCAAAATCTTCAAACAAAGAAAGATAATAGTAGCTTAATGTTATCATGTTACAAAAGCTCGCTCCACTAAAAGTTACTGCGGTGGGGATGCACCGTAACACCTGATTAGTGATGAACAGAAATAACCGTATTTAACTTATTTACAATGAAATTAGATCATATAATTATGCAACCGTAGACTAAACACAATACATTATATTATTTACATAGTCAACCTCAGAAACTTAATCAATCGTCTAACAATTAGACCTAATTGCAGGTCATTTATTTGCAACCAGGCTTTACGTTCTTACCTGGTAATATTAAGTTTATTTCAATTAGGAAGTTTGATTTAGATGACCCGATTGTCGCAGTGGAGTGCGACTCGCTTGAGTGTAGGTCCCTGGCTCAATTCCCGGTAGTATCAGTTCAGAAAAGAAAAATTGATGCGCCCCGAGCAATACAACAACGATGTCAGATACATATTTTTTTTAAATCCAAAAAGTCTTTTGGAAACGCATAACATCAATGTCTATGTACCGCGTTATTTTGTTATTTTCAATTGGGGAGATTGATTTTAATGATCCGATTGTCGCAGTGGCGGTCGACTCGCTTGAGCGTTAGGTTGGGACCTATCTCGGGCTAAATTCTCGGTAGAGTCAGTTCAGAAAACCAACTTTTCTATATTGCCGGGGGATGCCCCTAGCAATGAAACCAACGATACCTCGTAACTCAAGGAAGTTAATCCCTATTTTCGAAACATGACCACTAGAGTGAGAGTGAGAGTGAGAGTAAACCACTGCTTAATTTAGAGTAAGCTGATTTTGCATTTTACCAACGACTAATCTTAGAACAAGAGTATAAATCTTTTAATTTTTCTTGTGTGGAGCACATTCATTTTTTAAATCCAAGAAGTCTTTTGTAAATGGTCGCATAACATCAAAGTGTATGTACCGCGTTATTTCTGGCAACTCGAACCAAGCTAAAGCGTTACCTTCGAACTGGTTGAGGTAAGAGATCTGCTGCGGCGACGGCACCGGCATGAGGCTGGGCTCCTTGTGCTGGTGGCCCTTCTGCGCCGCGGCGAGGCACTGCAGCGTTCGCACAAACACGCCGTCATCCAACTTCTCTAGTATCTCTACACGCCCAACGTTTGGTCCAATGTTTTCGTCCAACATTTACCGAGAGATCACACGGGATTTCAAGCGTCAAGCGTTTTGCGGGGGGAGGGGAAAACAAAAAATACGCATTACAACTACAGAAAAACGAAAAATAAACAAAATGAAAAGTTTAAATGACATCAACAGATGTTGAAAAATCTGCCGTGGTTGGGAAAATGTCTAACACAAAATCATGCTGGCTTACTTCTATGGCTTCTAGGAGACTAAGAAAAGCATGCGTTTTATTATACACTTACCTAAGTTTGCCTATGAGCTAAGAGGACAGTGTCCGTTTTTCTGTAATCAGTTTAATTGTAACAACGAAAAACTAAAAAGGACAATTTTACTGTTTATAGTTTTTTTGTAACCATTTTAACTGTAATAACGAAAATACTAATCGTTATTTTGCATAACATAAGCTTTTGAACATTACTACTTGCTAGACTGACTAGACATCTGCATCTAGACTGTTGTAGTCGAATCACTAATCACTATTTGCACATAATAGGCTCATATGTGTGGGTAACTTAAAATTTGACATGTTTTTTGACCTACTATACCACTAGTAGTTACTTTTAATTAGATATCACTTCACAAGAATCGATTCCCAAGTTAGTTGTCAAGAGCGAGAGAGAGAAGCAAGAAACAGGGCCCCGATGAGCCAGGCGGTACTTTACGCCACTCCTGCTCCGCGCATCTATCTCAAGAACCAATTCTGTTTTATTTTTATTAAAGTCACTAGACATACTAATTAATAACACTTTACATCAAATACTGTCTGTACGAACCGGCCACTGGATCAGACCTCTATTGAATTGTAAATACTTTAAGTTTTGTATATTTCCAACCGCCCAATCTGGAAGTCATTGGGGGGGTCTGTGTTCAGCAGTGGAGTACGTCCTATGGCTGAAATATTTATGGTTCTATGTCTATGCCTGCCTTGATGTTTAAATGTTTTTTTGTTACTATTTTAATTATTATATCTTAACTCAAGCTCAAAGTGAGCTACTTATTCTATCGTCACTGTCCTTTTAGCTCGCCAACTGCCCGCGCAACGAATAATCAGACCCACCTGGCGCGTCTTTCGACTGGCTGTTCCGCTGGTGCGAGTGCTGCGAGTGCTGCGAGTGCTGCGGGTGCTGCGGGTGCTGCGGGTGCTGCGGGTGCGCGGGCGAGCTGAGGCCGGAGCCCGCGCGGGAGCCCTCCGCCGACATCGGCATCTGCACGGACCCGTGCCCGGGGGATTGCGTCGCTGGAGAAACAGGAGATGGCTAAAGTGCACTGCGCGAAGCCGGCTTCTTTTACTGTTAGTATTGCCACTACACACTCTTTTTTATTTGCTTTTGTTGTAATTGTGGACACCGGGAAAGGGGCGCGAGGGGGTGTCCTGTCCTGAAATTTCTGTGGTGTATGGCCAGCCTCACATCTACAATTTATTTCAAAATTATCGCAAAATTGCATTTGTTATGTCTAATAAATACGCGTGCCCTCGGTATCGGACCTGTGCCCGGGGATTGCATCGCTGGAGAACCTGTTTGGTATGGCTAAGCGCTCGCTGCAAGGCTGACACATCTGCTGAAAGTACGATGCCAAATGTTCGGCTAAATACGCTCGCAGTGATCATATGGTAACCTATGACACATCAGATAAAATTTTGTGGCGTTCGGCGTAGTGCCGAACTTTTCCGTCTAACGATTGTTTCCGCGAGAACGGTCAATGTATTTTGCAAAGCAAGCTTCACATCGTGAGACGACGAGTTACGCGACCGAAAGTTTCGTGTGTGTGTGACTACACTCAGTGTTGCTACTAAAAACATTTTTTTAGCTTTTGATGTAACTATTGACGCCGGGTCTGCGATGAAAGGGGACTTGCATTCCCCTGTCCTGAAATTTGTGAATACACCCAGCCCCGAAACTATTTCTGTCTTAGTAGGTACAAAAAATATATTAAAAAATAAAACGTCTACTTCAATATTACCTGTGGATTTGACAGTTGTAAATACAAATCATCGAAGATATGTCTCAAAATAAATTACAAAGCATATACAGTAGAACCTGTTACCATAGCTTACGTTTTGTCACTCAATGGTCACGTGTAACATGAATTCGATAATCATTAAAATCAACTTTTCAAGAAACAGTTTATCGACAATTTTTCCCAATTGACATCGATCTTAATGTGTTGCGAGTTACAGCTGAAAATCGGTTAAATGACTGTACAATCCTAACACAGTTAGAAGACTCACCAATAGGCACAGAGGCGGACCGGTGTAGAGGCGAGGCTCCGTAGGGCGGCGGCGGCAGGCAGCCGCCTCGCTCTGAACACGGAGACTTTACTTGTGTACCTGCGGCAATGCAACATTGTTAAAGGATTTTTTTATAAATACGTATAAGGCAGAAAACACACAAATTGCCGTCTCTAAGTAAGAAATTAACATTCTTGTGTTATGATGAGATACCACAAAAGACTTTGAACTTAAAAAAATTACAAGATAATGAAACATGATATACTTTGTGCAGAATTTCAGTTTGAAAATGTAAATAATAATGAATATTAAGATGAACAAAGTATATAATTTACGACATTTTGTCCAAGAGTATTTGTTGTTTGTAATTATTTTCTCTGTCGATAGGCGTATGTTTCACAGGTGTACATTAAATAACGCCAATCTCTAAAACCTAAACTATCCTAACTACTCCATACTAAAAATACAAAGTATACTCACTTAAATCTGTATCCATCGACTTAGGGTCGTCAAAAAACTGATGGTGTATTTTCTGCCAGTCGATGTCTGCGTTTGCGGGGCTCTTCGGGCTCCGGAGCCCCGCCTTGTGCCCCACGCCGGGACCTAGCCCGCCGGGGCCCAGCCCCCCGGGGCCCAGCCCGCCGGGGTCGCCGGGGCCCATCTGGATAACCACGACAATAAATTAGTACAACCTTATTCCCAAAAAAAATTATCAAAACGAATCAAACGAGCCCCAACACGAAGGTTTCATTAGTAGCCAACAAAGAGGTTCACTATCCACCCCTTGGCTCCAATATCAGATCAGCAATAAGAAAGGTCAAACTATTTCGTCCGAAAGTCTCTTTCAACTTTCAGATTATTAAATCGATACTTCATTTAGAAGTAGGTTAAAAACAACTTTCAAGATTTGATTACATTGTTAGTTAGTCCAAAAAAAGCTGATAACACACTTTAGTGTTTGTAAAATTCTTCTTTTAAATGGCGGCATTTGCCGGCGCTTTGGTAGCGAATACCAAATTTAAACAACCCATGCCGGAGCTGTAACTGGATCGGTAATCGTTCCGAACATATTTTAGTGCCATATATCACAAGTATCTACGGTATTCGGTATGTACGTTAAAAGCTGGTCCCGGCTAATATCCCTAAATATTTTGCCCACCCACGCTGTAGTATAGCCCAAACCACTTGATAGTCATAGAGGTGTTACCTGTGCCTTGCAGTGAGTCGTATAAAAAAGGCTTACTTTACTTTATGCCACGTCATCATTTGCATAAATCTACCATGTCATTTCCCATGCTTTAGTCTAATCTCTGTACCAATGTGAAAGCGTAACAGAGAGACAGATTTATAATATAAGTAGGTAGGTAGTAGTAGTTAAATTAGAATGAGTAGTTTTATCTCTTTCAGAAATGAGGTGAATGTGTAATCAGAAATAAGGAGATCCAAAAACGAACAAAATCCCTGACATAGCCTAACGGATTAGCAAGCTGAAGTAGCAGTGGGCGGGGCACATAGCAAGTAGAACTGACGGCCGATGGGGCAGAAAGGTTCTAGAATGGAGGCCACATACCGGCAAGTGCTGCGTAGGACGTCCACCCAAAAGGTGGACAGACGACCTGGTAAAGGTTGCAGGAAGCCGCTGGATGCAGGCCACTTCCAACCTTCCAATCTGTAAGTCAATGGGGGAGGCCTATGTTCAGCAGTGGGCGTCCTATGGCTAAAATGATAATGAGTTGTATCTCTTTATATCCCCTGTGTAACATTAGTCTTTAGTCTATAACTCACATTCCTTCCGCGGCCGTACTCGTCGCACATAGGCCCGTTGACTGGCATGCCGTGGTGGTCAGGCCCGCAGTCGCCGTGCCCCACCATGCCCCCCATCATACTCCCGTCCATCATTATACCACCTGGAAGAATGACCAGAAATGATAGTCTTGTAAACTACACTACTGTGTCGTAGGCGTAAAGCGAGTTATTTGTTTTTAAAGACCATACCAACAATATTCATACTTTCACAAGTTTAACCTATAACCAGGCTGTAGAAAAAATAATGACCACCTATATTAAGTAAACATTATTTACTTTTCTTGCAATTGAAAACCAATTAAACATTTCAACATGTTAGGCCAGGTTATGTCTTAGTAAGAAATTTTCTACGAATAAGTTTAAACCTAAAATGCCTGGTATAAAAAACATGAATTGTGTTAGAAACATTGAACTTACCATTCATTGCATTTATATTAGGCCCTGGCATCATTCTGGGTCCCATGTGAGGTCCACCCATCATACACGGTTTAGGCCCGCCCATTCCGCCCATTGGGTTTGGCATCCGCTATAAACAAAGACAATTTTTTTTGTTAAAATATTCTAAAAACGTGTAAAATAAATATTTAAAACAGAAACTTACCCCCATAGGTCCCCCGCACCCTCTCCCCATATGCATATCTGTACACATCCCCCCTTTCATGTCTGGTCCTCCGCATGGGCCTCTGATTCCTTTCATTCCACACGGCCCCATGGGGCCCATAGGTCCATTGGGCCCCATGCCACCCATCATAGGTCCGTTCGGCCCCATCATCCCGTTGGGGCCCATCGAGCCGTGTCCACCCATCATACCGGGCGGACCGCCCATGCCTCCCATCGGCCCGCCCATGGGTCCGTTCGGTCCCATAGGCCCGCTCATGTGTCCGCCCATCGGGCCATTGGGTCCCATCGGCCCGGCCATGGTGCAGCTGGGTCCCGAGTTCATGCTGTTGGGCATGGAGACCATGGGTCCGTTGGAGCCCATGGGCCCGTTCGGCCCCATGGACATGGGCGGGAAGGGCATGTTCATGGGCGCGGAGGTGGGCGGGTTGATGTCCTGCTGGTCGCCGTTGCCGGGGTTGCCGTTGCCGCCGCTCTCGGGGAACAGCATCTGTTGCATTTTGCGGATGGTCGCTAACTGTTCCTCGCGGTGTGCGCGCTGTTGCGGTGTTAGGTTTTCGTCGGGGATTTTAACACCTGTGGACGAGAAATTTTCGATTAAAGTGTGGACTGTGAAGTGTGAATATTTTACCTAGAGTTATAGTCTGCGCGCGAGCTAGACGTCACCTGAGGGAATGGAGCGGTGGAACAGGAGTTAAATGACAGTCTGCCGTCGATTGTCTTGTCAATTTCCATTTCACTCTTCACACACTACAGTAACGAGCACTGGCAGAACTCACACGACTTATGTGATGAAAAGAAACGCAAGCTTTTCGCGACTGAATGGCGCGTTTGTTTGGAATGTCTTCTGTAGTAGTACTAATGGGTATTCTGTGCCTATACTACGTTTGCCCATTTATCGTCTCCAATAAAAGAATCAATAACCACCAACACACAAATGCCAATTCGATACACCATATTTTTAAAGGGTAAACGCTGCCTTTATATTGAAACATTATATCTACCTGAGGGCCCCGTGATAAGACTTGCCAACACATACTTAGTTTAAGTGAAAAAACACCGATAAGTTTCGAAGATAGATTTACCGTATTACTGATCTATAATATGCTAGATGATTTGATTGTGTAATCAACTGAACTGTATAATTAACACTGGACTGGCTGTCTCATAAAATCTCAAATGACAGCTAATTCTGTGTGCCAGTAAACTACATGACTGCCTATCTCGCGGCCATTACTAATTACGTTCCATGTCCTTACGCTAACGCATGCATCTTCATATACAGTAGCCTATAGCGCCAAAAAGGCATATATTGATTTTGATAGGAGCCTGTTCTGTGTCATCATCATTATCATTATCATGTCAGGCTATTGCAGACCACTGCTGAACGTAAGTCTCCCTCAAAGAGCGCCACAGAGCACGATCTCCCGCTTTTTTCATCCAGCTACTGCCAGCTATCTTTTTAAGGTCGTCAGTCCATTATCATAATTTCAGCCAAAGGACGCCCACTGCTGAACATAGGCTTCTCCCAATGACTTCCAGATTAGCCGGTTCGAACCGGCCTGCATCCAGCGGCTTCCTGCGACCTTGTGGGAGGACCAGCTACGCTGTTTTGCTGGTACGTGGCCTCCATGCTAGAACCTTCAGAATATAGGTGAATGCCGTAATCGCATGAAACCAATAAAAACTAATTTATTTCTGTAAACAGGCCTAAATTAAGCACTACAACATGTCCCAATTTTTTTTACCCTACCACTTGTTTGCTATGGTATACGTACCTTTAGGCCCGGCCTGCGCGGGCGCATCGTCGGCGGAGGGCGCGTCGCCCGCCTCGGAGCAGGCCGGCATGTGGCCGGGGCCGGGGCCGGAGCCGGGGCCGGGGCCGGGGCCGGGGCCGGGGCCGTTCGACATGCCGTTCGACATTACTGAGGAGTTTTTCTGCAGGAGAAGGCAACAAATATATTTTAAACCGATAATTTTTATTGGTTTTAGAGCTGCAATTAACTCTGCTGCACAAATAAATTAAATAAATAATAAAATTTAAATAAATAAAGTTTTATTTCCCTAAAAACCCTAGGTAGGTATATTATATAATACAACAACCTTTACCATGGGGATATACATCTTAAAGAAAAAAACTTTTACGCACATACTGATGTCAGCTGGTTGACCGTTTCGTAATCATCATCTTTTCAGCCATAGGACATCCACTGCTGAATAAAGGCATCCCCCAATGACTTCCAAATTTTACGTGTACGCGTAACGTGATTTCGAAAAATCACGTTCAATCAATTATTCCAAAAATTACAGTCTCGAACTACTTAAGCAAAACTTTTATTTACTATGGCGATTAACGATTAATCTTTTGAGAACCCAATTGGTGTAGCAGGGCGTTGAATTGCCTTTAACAAGGTCTGACCTTTGAAGGGTTCGATTACCAATTCGCGTCAGTTCGAAAAAAAAAACGTATTTTTTTTTCAAATATCTGTGTCTCAGGTTCAAATGCTGGTGGTCATTACAAGCATGTGGATGGTCGGTACTCTTGGTACTACATTCATATTTAGTGTTACTTATGTCAAGCAGCTCTGAGCTTTAAAGGCACGATTAAAACACGAATTTCATTTCATTTCGGGTGACCGTACGCTGATTTGTCAAGACTTATCTAATACGACCAATACAAATGACAATGAAATACAGACAAAGCTGTACAAAAACAAAGCTAGCCTAAAGATAGCGGACCTTTTTTTTTTAAAAAAAAACTAGTTTCTTATTTTTGCAGAGTAATATTTGATTTTAACTATCATTATCACCGACATAATTCCACAGTTTACTTCGAAATTACACATTTCAGTTCAGTTGATTGACAACTGCAAAATTCTTAAAAACCGTGCATAACGTAATGCAATTAAAATTCTTAGTAAATAAAACTGAATAAGTACGAATTTACTTACGGTGTCCCAGGGCATTTCACCATCAGCACCGAGGCCGTCCATGACACCACAGGACGGGGTGCCCCCTGGAAACCCATCCATGGGGGCCATGGGTCCCATTTGGCCCATCTGCCCGGGGCCGCCTTTCATCATCATCATCTGATTACCGGGCGCGCCCATACGACTGGGGCCCATCATGTGGCCCATGCCGTGGGGCATGGGGCCCATGCCACCCATGGGGCCCCCCATCATATGGCCCATCTGGTTGGGCCCGCCCATCATGTTGGGCCCGCCGCGCATGCCGCCCCTAGTTTTGGCCATTGCGAGGTTGTTAAGCCATTGTGCGGGGTTCTGTTTGTTGAATTGGCCCATTTTTAGGGGGTGTTTCTGAAAGTTACAACCACTTATTAATACATTACACGACCCAAAGTTTACCAATGAACACTAGACTGTATCGAAGCAGCATTGTTTTAGATTGAAATCACAGATTTTTTATTTTATTGAAGACTGTTAGTATGACACAATATCTAAAAAGTTATAGCTTAGAAGTACTACGGGTCTACCCGTGACTCCAGTCCGGCATTCGCTAGATGACATTACCTCCAAATATTTTTTTGTGCCGGGCTGTGCGCAGTGATACGCTATGATGGAGTGGTGCTGCCCCGAAAGAACGGCTTCAGCGCCTTTGTTCGCCAGCAGCGTCGAGAACACGAAGATCTGGCTTTGCTGCTGGGAGAATACGACGGTTTTAGTATTGGGTTACCACAATTCGTCTACGCAGATAGATGAAACATGACAAAAAAACTCTGAAATACAGCGACGGTGTAGTCATCTTTTATTTAATACTAGCTATGTCCGCGGCTCCACCTGTCTGGATTTTCGTATAGTTTTCCGATGTTTTAATGGTTATTCTGCTATTCGGAGCGGAGACTAATTCAACAAATTAAAGAACATTCAAATCGGTGCAGCCGTTTTCAACTTATAAATTGTGTAACAAACCCGACTTTGTTTTATATAAAGGGATTTAGTTCATGTTAAGTATGTGAGTGAATGTAAATTTTTGCAACCAATTTTTTATCCCGGGACAACATACTGTAATTCCTGTTTAGCTAGGTCTACACTTGACAGACAATAAAACCCAACTAGTGGCATTTTGATAGTCTCGTTAGTAATTATGTTTTTTTTAAGGATGCACGGCAACTGTCACCAGACCAAATCTTTTAATAAATAACGTAGTCAATAATTTTATAACGTATTACCGTAGAACGTGACAAAACAAGTTCTGTTTTAGATATAATAACTGTCGGAACAAAATATCGAGTGTTTAAGCCACGTTTATGTACTTATTTAGCGCTCAGTTAGAAGAGTCTATGAATCAAAAACATTTAATTTAGAGTATTATTAGGTAACAAAATTATTAAATTATTGTATCAATAAGGTGTTGATAGTAGATGTGTTAATGTTACCTCCATACTACCGGCCTGCTTGCTGATGACATTGGACGGCAACGTCTGCGCCTCGCTTGCGGACATGGGCCCCATGGACACGCCGGGGCCCATGGGGCCCCCGCCGCCCCCCATGCGGCATGATCCCATGTTCTCGGGCCCCACGTTTGGGTTGCGGCAGTTCTGGTTGCCATCCTGTAACAAGATATTTTGTGTAAAACTTAATAAATTATAGAGAATACAGTGTCTTGCAATTGGTTAATGAAAATGGTTCTAGGAGTTATCTTGGCCCAAGTCCTATTGAATAAATCAACCATAGGTGAAATAAGTTTGACGATTCTTGTTGTTATTAAACGTTCTTAGTTTTTTGAAAACTGTTATTTTGGAGCTATTTTTCAAAAAGCGTAATATAGCAATTTTATGAGATAATATTCTCAATTTTTTTAACAATACTAAACCTTACCAAATAAATTATAAATTATAGGCAACAGTTTAAAAAAGCCGTTATACTTTTAAACAAAAAGACTACGATTCGGCTAAAATATGGGAGATATTTTAGCCGAATCGTAGTCTTTTTGTTACAAAACAGTATATTCCACTTTTAGAACCGTAGAATATAAACTGGCATTAGCTTTAAGAATTTACCTGGAGATTACTTGAAGAGCCCCTTAGGCCAGTCTGGGGGTCTAATATATCGTTGGAGTCAGAGGACAGCCGCTCCGACTTTAGTGAGCCTGGTCCTCCCATCTCGCACTGTGGGGATTTTGTGGGGTCACCTGAATTAACAAAAACAAGAAAATTATTTACGTTTTAATTTAGGCAGCCGAGCATTTTTATGCTGTGTTGATCACAATCAGCCAAAAAAAAAAATGCATGCAATCTTGAATGTAACATCAGTTTAATCAAAAAAAGTTAAGTTATAATATCCATACGCAGAATACCCTGTAAAAGTATGTTACTACAAAAATGTTTTGATCGTTTAGACGTGGGCCGATCTTTTAAACACCAGATAACTTTTATCCGGCAAATAAAATGGACATTTGACACATTTTATATACAAAAACCGGCCAAGTGCGAGTCGGACTCGCGCACCGAGGGTTCCGTACAAACCTGTAGGTACCGTTATGAGTAAAAGTTTACCCATCACGACAATCGAGGCATAGTTATGGTATTTTTATTGCAAAATGAAATCCATAACATTACGAAAGTTAAATTGCGGTTTACGATTTATGACGTATTAAAAAAAAACTAATTACTTGATTTCGTTCAAACCAATTTTCGCTGGTAGTTTTTATGGTAATGTACATTATATATATTTTTTAGATTTATCATTCTCTTATTTTAGAAGTTACAGGGGGGGGGGGGGGGGGACACACATTTTACCACTTTGGAAGCGTCTCACACGCAAACTATTCAGTTTAGAAAAAAATTATATTAGAAAACTCAATATCATTTTTAAAGACCTATCTATTGATACCCCACACGTATGGGTTTGACGAAAAAAAATATTTCGAGTTTTAGTTCTAAGTATGGGGAGCCCCCACACACATCCACATCCAGGGCCAGACTTAGGGCAGGGCAAGACTTAGGGCAGGGCAACAGGGGCTCTAGCCCCGGGGCCACCACAAAGAAGTGGCCTCCACAAATCCACATTTCGTTTTTTTTATAAGAAAAAATACATCCTTTGAGTGTCTATCAAAGATTGAAAACTGTGAAAAAATCGTTTTTTCATCTGTTAAAAAAAAAACGGTCCTGGCCACATCTAGGACCATGCTCAAGCGTACTGCGACTAGGAACGGAACAATGGCTAAAAAAAATCTATTGGCATACCGTCACTGTCCATGAGGCCATCGATTTCAGTCTTGATGCCGTCGACCCCCATGTCGGCCGCGGAGTCCTCCCCCCCGGACTGGCTGTGGGGCTCCATCTTGACCCTGTGCGGGGGCTCGTCTGGCTCCTTCTTCAGAGCCGCCGGCGTCGGCAGCGACGCTGAAGGCGGCCGCGAGCCATGACCTAATGACAATTAACAATCAATTAATCAATATTTATTGCTTCAACTGTTGGTTTACTTTTTTCGGCTAGGCAAGGAAACAACATATTTAAACATGGCGTTTTAAATATATGGTGGAGTTATTATTGGGCACACTATCTTTGAACAGGTGTTGCACAGGCCTCACCTTAATTATGAGGTAATTTAGACCATACCCTACCATTAATACAAAAATTATGCAACAACTAAAACAAACTTTTGGACAACGTGTCTTTCAAAGCACGAAGTTCATCATAATTGTGGACTGATTCATTCATCAAAATCGTGGTCAGTCCCAGCAGTGGACATTTCCCAGTGGACACCACTAAGTCCAATCCTCAGCTATTCTTATCGCTGCCAGCAGCTTTGCGTATATATCATTGCTCTACCTTAACAGAGGGCGACCCACGCTGCGTTTGCCAAGTCGCAGTCTGAGTTCCACTTAAGAAGACGTCTACTCTATCGGTTTTCGGTCGGTTCTACGGGAAACAGACCAGCCCACTGCCACTTTATCCTACTTGTTCTTTGAGCTATAAATATCACTTTATTTTTCTGTCGGATTCAGAAAAACAGGGAGATGCTTGTGGTTAATGTCACTAGATGAAGATATCGTCGGAATGGTCACTCACAACTGTGGTGTAAGAATCGCTATTGCAGCGCTGCCGCCATTGAGCTAATGCACCTCAAAAATGTACCTATAGGTAAAGTACGACAAGAGACGCTTGCCATGCATTTTTTATTCACCTGAAATGTAGGTTTATTAGAAGGGCAAATGACGTATATACTGACGTTTAACGATCAGCCAGGTTTCATTCTCGAGAACGTTATGGACGTCACACATCGATTAAATTCAGTATTAATGCTGAAACTGATATCGGCCAAAGGGTTCGCAGTTAGATCGTTAGCCAACAGTTTAATTAAGTTTCTCATTAAATATTACATAATGGTGTAGTAGCACTCTAAGCTTTTCGAGTTAAGCTGTGGCAATCGCCATTAGGTTTACATTCTTTACTTTACTTATGAACGTTTGGCGATTATTTTTGCTATGTATGTCAATTTAGTTGGGTTGTGAACGTAATTTCTCGCAACTTTCGCAAGCCGCGAACATGTGTAAACCTAAAATATAGTATTCACTAGGGTACATAATATATATTATGTCGCAAAACACGTGTCGATTGAGTGATATAATATATCGTGCGACATTGATCTTGTCCCTCTGTCTGATAGGCGTAGTGGCGCTGTTATTCGCCTTGAACACAAAGGGTTCGATTCCTGCGTTCGGGTCAATTTAACAAAACGGACTTTTCTAAACTGGCTCGAATCTAGATGTACTAGGAGATGCCTTTTGCAAAATTGATTGTCTGGACCTAGTAAAACGTTGTTAATTCCTTATCCTTACTTCGAAACCATGAAAATTGGTGGGTTGTGTAAATTTGTATTTATTTAATTATTTTTAATTTTAAAAAGTCGTAAGCTATCGCAACTTACGACTTTTTCCTGACTTTTGTCTGGTAACGACTAACAAAGTCATCGAATGTCACCCGACCCCGAACAGGACATATCTAGCGTGACATTTAATTTATTTACTAGTAAATAAGAGGCTTTCGTTATTTATATATAAAAATCAGTTGTCCCAGTGGATAACTGATTCTAAAAAATCATTCTTTTTAACCAGTCTTAACTTTATTTTGCCAAACTCTATAGTTTTAATTTCATATTAAAAATAATTCAGTTTGTTAACCTAAGATCCTCATTAAAACTAAAGATGATTTTTCTTTTAAGTGCGACGATGATGCAAAGTCGACTCCAAAAACATGTATCCCGTTTTGACAGTTCAACAACCTTAGCCCCTTGTAATAAAGGTCAACATCTGTCACAAGCGTACACATATTTTCAAACTAGACTGTACTGGACTAGAAAGAAACCGGTTCCGCGCCGATGGCGATGTCGCATCATCAATTTTATAAATAGCAGAGGGAAATTATTAAAATCTTGCGACTTGCCCTGACTTCGAGCGTTTTCAGATAATTTTAAGTGCATAAGGGGATGACGAATAACTTTTCCTTCATCTATCAGGTAGATTATCAAAAAGTATTGGACACGGATTTTTTCTTTTTTCACATAATCAAAATATCAAAGAGATATATTGATTTGAAATGTCACATGACGTCACGAATAGGTACAATTTTCATTAAGTGAAGTCACGAGCCCCTATTTCCGAACTTTGAGGCACTTTTTGCTCCGTAATTTTTTGGTTGATTGACAAAAGAAAAATCATGAGTGCATAATTTTTTTGATAATCTAACTGACGAAATAAATAGAATTCAATTTTCTTTACCCAGTCGTCAACCCTATTACCCCCGACTATGTTCGCGCCAAAATGCCCGATTCCCCATAAGGGGTCGTCCACATTTTACGTCACGGTCATAGGGTAAGGGAGGTTCATACCAAAAGAGACAGTGTATGTTGTAGACAGGAAAAAAAACGTGCCCAGGTCGTGGGCGTTTTCTGTAAAAATTACACAATTTTGCGTGACGTAATATGGATGGCCCCTAAAAGCAAAAATATTTAAAGATTTTTTTTATGGTCGTAAATAGAATACTTCAAGAAAAAAATAAATCTAAAAAAAAACGATATTTTCCGACAACTGCAGGGTAAGTGTTTTTTTGCGATTTCAATGTTTTGGTCATATAGTAAAAGTTGTTATATTTGAGCAATAGTCATCATCTTCAGTAAGGAAGTACAAGGAGAATTTTCACACTTCTCTTTTCAAATACTTTTAACTTTAACTTTTCTATGGGACCAACATGAACATCTTAAAATAAACGTACCTCTTCTTACTAATCGTAAACTAACAGCTAAATGGTCATGTTGAATAAGAACAAGTAAGACTTTTTAAAGATTTTAATGTTGTTTCCATACAAAACGTTGTTGTATTTGAGCCGGATAGTGCGACTTTTGCGACTCAATAACCAACGAGAATTCACCCTGTATAGAAATAAATGTCTTAGCTATTCGAGTGCGATGTAACTGGAAAATTCACGCGAGCGAAGTCGCAGGAAATAGCTAGTTAACAATTTTTTTTTCAACGAAACTTAATGGCGTTACAAATAAACAACTAAGCAGGGCTTGTTAACGTTACCAAATTCACACTATAAGTATCGTTAGGTAACAATATTTTCATAATGTTAAAATTTTAACGACAATACAGGTAACGGTAGTTAGTATCGATTCCGGTATAATAATGTTAAAAAATTAACGTTATAATTAAGTATCGATACTTTTTCGTTACCTAATGCGTCGTTGCCAACCCATGCGGTTAGAGTTTTACAACAAATTAGAGCAGTAGGCTTCTTTCGTAGTCTTGATTACCTTGGCTGTTTTCTTTACATAATGTATAAATATTTTTTAGCTCTGCGAAAGAAAAAGAAAAAAACTAATGACGTTAATTAACGGTACTTATAGTATTTATTTGGTAACCTTACTATTTACCGACAAAATCATCAATAACGTTAAGTAAGTTTACCTGTAAAAGGCCGGCCAAGTATCGTTACCAAGCATAACTTTACCTTTGTTACTAACGTTATCTTGGTATGATGAATGTAACGATACCTGAATTTAACGTTATTCAAAACCCTGTAACTTAGTACACTTCTTTGTAACAAAAAAAAAAAACAATCGCCATTTGTATGAAAGATCACCACTTGAAAACGGCTCGACCTATTTATTTAGCAGTTTTTTTTCTGTTGTGTTAGGACATTACAAGATTCCTGGAAAAACATTGTCCTTTGTTTGTGATTTTTAATTTTGACAGGACGATTTTGACAGGATTTTTTTTTTTAGCAGTTTATATTTTGTGATTAAAACTGTTTAACAATAAAAGACATAAAAACCGTACAAAGTGACAAATTATTTATGTTATTTTACTAAAAGGCGCCGAGGGCAACAATAGAGAGAGGGAGAGAGAGACAACTTTTATTAGACACACACAACGATACAAAAATGAATAAAAATAAGAGCATTAAAAAATACTATCAATATGTGTCTTTAAGCTGTTATCCAAGCGGTCTCATGAGACTGCATAACAATTAAATTTCTATTGTGTCTCGTTTATGTATGCTTGATAAAATATATTTTTATCAATTTATGCAGGAGTTATTTTTGAAATTGAATTAATGTAGTAACTATTAAAATGATACATGTACAGCACACTATTTAAAAAATATGCTAAAGATTATTGGCAATAACAATAAATGAGTTGAATTGATTACATGCATCGCTGGTACCGATGCAAGGCTTTCACTGTAACTGTTATTTCTATTGAGAAATCGATTAAAGAATCGGTGCACTATTTTAGGGATCCATTGCACAAAGTTAATCAATTTTAATATTCATTGTCAACAAATTTATGCAAATGTTGTACGTACCTGTAATAGGTGTATTAGTGTGTGTTTTTTATGTGTAATCTGTTTTTGTTAGTATGTAATAATATGTACATACACCGTCGGTATGGTTACTTTTTTTGAAAAATTAGACTATTAAATGACGTTACTTTAATTTCCTAACTTTTTTTTAAATTAAAAAGGACCATGTCAGGGATTTTGGTTATTCCCATTAAGTTTTAATTAGATCTTATTTCTTACTTGCAATTTTCTATAGGAACTGAAGATATGAAAATCATCATTTTCAAATAATCTAAGCTTTAACAGTTTAAACCACGGTTTTTAAACAGTTTTCTGTAACTGTGTATTTCTTTAAAAATATTACTTTATACTACTAAAAATACTTAAAACTAATACAAGTATGTGTCGTCTGTCATTAGAGGGTTTGTCTTTAGTTGAAAGCTAAAAATAAGGACCCTAAAAGTATGTGTTTAAAATAAACATGTATTTATTACCTATATCAATTAAATTTTGCTACATTCTTATGGTTGTCGTCCATTACAAGTGGTTTTATACACCGAACCAAAGTAAACCTACAATATTTTTTGACGAGACCTCACCCGTCCTACCATATGGATATGTAAAACCTTGAATCAAGTAAAGAACATGAAAAATAATTTACCATTACAAAAACGAGTAAGGAAGCAAAAACCCACCCAAATGAATGCATGCACCTGACCTGTCGGCGCTGCTTTGCCTTGCTGAGCAAGGGGTGTTGATAATCCAAAGCTAACTGAAGATCAGATTAGTGACGTACATTAAATGACGTCTATTCTGTCCAGATTGAAATTGGCATGTTAATATTTAACTGATCAAGCATACATAAACGAGACAATAGAAATTCTATTGGTATGCGGTCTCATGAGACCGCTTGGATGTTAACGGGTTTAAGGATTGTCAACTGAGCTACATTTAAATTGTAGTTTTGCTTAATTTAATTAAATGTTGCTTGTCTTTTCTAGTCATTTATTTGTCATCCTCCTATGTTCTATTATTTTTCTCTTATATATTTTATCAATTTACTTGTTTTTTTTTACTAAGGGACAATGAACAAAAGTGATCCACCACTAACAATTCTATTTGTACAATGTTTTAATTAATGTAATTAGGCAACTATAAACTTATTAACACTATACATCTACAGGTCGATGAGGAAATAGCTTTAACAATAATAATAATAAGTTACAATTTACGACACAATTTACTCAGTATTTTAGGCCCATTTTCGTGAACTGCACATAAAAAAAATAAAAAAAATTCCAATACGCCGAAAATCACGCTTAATTATCAAGTTGGCAAACAATTTTAAAGACTAATCGAATATTACCTTTATGTCCCAAACGTTTATTGTGGTCTGTAGTATTACATCATGTTTTTGGCAAATATATAAAATTTATCCTATTATCCTGCTTTTTAAAGTTCTGACAAATAAGGAAACTACATTAATGTTAAGTCAAAATGACGCTTATAAGTAGACATAGTTGCTTACCAGGCTCAGCTGGATCATTGGGCTCGTCTTTGAGGCGGGCGCCTCCCCCCTTCTCCTTCTCCTTTATCATTCCCCTGCGTGCCTTCGCCAACTTGACTGTACAAACAAACAAATAAATTTTATTGCAATAGGGATGACGACTGGGTAAAGAAAATTAAATTTTATTTAGACCGTCAGTTAGATTACCAATAAATAAATGACTCTTTTTTTTTTCTTTTGTCAATCAACCAAAAAATTACAAAGTGCGTCAAAGTTCGTGTGGTCACTTCTAAGTAAAAATTGTACCTAGATGTGATGTCATGCGACATTTCGAATCAATATAATATCTCTGTAATATTTTGATTATGTGAAAAAGAAAAAATACGTGTCCAATACTTTTCGATAATCTACCTGATAGATGAAGAAAAAAAGTTAGTCGTCATTCCTATTCAATATTCACAAAGATCAATTTAAAAATGATTCATTTAAAATTAGAGTTGAGCTATTTTTAACCTCTTTTGAGGCTGCTTTTTGCTCTGAAATACAAAAACTTTTTGTCTAAGACCAACATAAAAATCTTTCTTTCCATGCAAATCGTAAAGGATAATTGGTTATTTAGAATTGGGAAAGTAATATCATTTTGTTTAAGGATATAATGTAAAGCGACCCTGTATATTTTTCGTAAATTTTTCTCCTGCTTGATTTTAAACCTTAATCAGTGAGTTACAGCAAAACCAGTCAATAGAAAATGACTTTACAGGAAACTAATATTAGATCGTCAGCAGACTTAGTATAAAAAACCAATAATGGCCAAAACTGGTAACAGTGCTAGCGTGAGCACTATTTAGAAATAATTACATAAAGGGTATATGCTTGCATAATCAAAAATATGAAAATTTACTACTACATAAATATTTTTTACAATTAGCATCAAACCCTCACTGGGTAGTACGAACAACAAATACAAAATATTTGTGTGTATTTTTTTATGCTATCTATGATCACTTTTCTGCATTTTACCTCTTTTTCTCTCTTCATACACATACATACCTACCTTATTAGTGTTACATTAAAATCAAGGACATATTCTGCCAGCATTGTAAACATACAGTAATATTTTTGTCAACTTTGCTTAGCATATCTGGAAAAACAAAATTCAAAAAGCATATCGCTTTGTGTTTTTATTTGATTAAAATACTTTCAACCTTAAATAGTACCTCAATGAGTTTGTTTTGTCTCTGTTTAAATAGTTATTTTGCTATAATGCAGTTACATACAGCTTGCTTACTGTAAATTATTGAATGTTAAATGCAAAGAAGCATATATCTAAAATAAAAAAAACAATAGTGAAGTAATACTTACTTGTTTGTTTACAATATTGTAAGTAACTTATAACAATGAGTAGTGGGGATTACGATTTTAATAATGGGTGTAGGATATTCCGTCATTTTTACCAACTAGATGATAATTTTCTTCATTGATGAATATTACTCAATTTTATGATCCAGGAAGTTCTATGACTAAAATCATTGAAAATTTAAGATAATATTGTTTTCACCATACAAAGTTTCATAACACCAATGTTCATGTGTCTTGAGAATCAATAAGCACAAAATGCATTCAAAATAAAGATCGATTGAAAATTTATAGTAAAACAATCAAATAGGTACTTAAAATAAAGGATCATGATAGCGATTAAAGGTTCTTTAGAACAAAACAAACCACTCATAACGTAAATGCAACTATTGCAAACAGGTTAGTTTGATAGCCTGTGAATGTTCTGGTAAGATCTTTAACAGGACAAGGATTTATTATCAATGATTTTGCAACTACTGCGAAAGACAAGGTTTACTTTATTATACCTGAGCACTGAATAATTTATGTATTATTGAAACATTTATACAGATATTGAAGTTAGAAGAATCTACACTAAATACAATGATTTTGGATATAAATGAACAATTTAAGGCTGATAAATAGAACATTTAGTGCAGTCAGAAGAGGGACCAGGTTCAGCGATTACGAGAGCTCATCATTCACCCAAACATTATCGTATTTGTATACATACAATATCGGCGCGCTTTCGTCAAGTCTGCGATAATTGGCACATGTCCCGCGAATCCACTGAACGGCACTTCATTACAAGAATGTCATTATGCTGCAGCAAATGATCGAGAGATTATTATAAATAGAGATCACTAAAATCCTTGAGTGTCGCGAGGACGCTCACAGCGCGAAGTAGGCCCGCCACCACCTTCCGCCATCACAAATCCCTGATCGTAGCCCGATATTCGATTAGAACGAGCAAACGCTGCGAAACCCCATAAAAATTCCTGGCTTATTATCCATACATAAACAATGAGATAGGTCGGGTGTAGACGGGCGCGAGCACACGAAACGCACGCTTACTATGGCCGATTTATTGCTTTGGTAACGCTAGTGAAGCAAGATGACATCGCCGGAGAAAGCGTCTAACATTATTTGATATCATTCGTGTGATCTAATTAAGGTTTAACGATGGGTATGCAGCAAGAAACAAAAAATCGGGATCGCTGACATTTTTGTTTATGGTACATCGACGAGATCCAGAATCCACAAATAGCGAATAAACGTACACGATTACCGCCTCCCGACGGATTCACTTGCACTTGATAACACAAAACACTGTGTTTCTTCACATTTATGTTAGTTTCATCGTCAAAGTATACCTGATTTATTTAATTTCTTTTCTTTCTATCAGCATTAACACAAATCACCACGCACACACAACACAACATACAGCTACAGATACATAAAATATGTGCACACATGGAAAGGTTGAGTGATGTCAATAACAAAAAATATTATCGATTTATTTCTTCAATCGATTTATAATTTTAAATGTTCAAATTGATCGATTTACATCAGTATTTTTGAACATGCTTAAATTGCTGTCCTAGTATTATGTAGTCTCTCAGTCTCGTGTAAATCTTATCTTATGTAAATTTAAGTCTGATGACAGATCCATATTAACTGTGTATTTATTAAATTTAATTAAATATTATAAAATTCGCTTTGCAACTCAAATTTATTAAAGGTATTTAATCTTTAACTTTGGGCTTTAACCAAGCTGAAAGTACAAGTAACAAATCCTGGGACTGGCTACTGGGCCTAATTAATGTAGTATATGTACGTACGTAGAGGAGGTAATAAACAAATGATGTAAATCGATTTAGTGATGTCTAACAGCAGAAAGAAATGACATCAGAGTCATCAGACCAGAAACAATAAAACCATTTAAACTTATACTCAAGCTCACACGAAATAATGCAGTACATCCAAATTCTGTAACGACATAATTGCTCGGGATATATGGATCCCGTCAGTGGAAGTATTTGTTACTACATGGGGCACACTAAAAGTTTTGCACTTCTAGCTAATCGGAACTATTTGAATTTCGAATGTTATATTTTTTTAAACGTTGCAAACTTCTTAGTAATAAAAAAAAACGATTGGCGGAAAATGATTTGTCAATTGTTTTTTATCACACATCAAAGTTCTACGTACGCAACGAAAATGTAATTAAGTCGAAAAGATTTTAGAGCGATGATTTTTATGATTTTAAAAGTTCACTCTCTCTGCAAGACTGTGCCGCTCGTCTTCAAAATGCTTTTGGGAAAGAAGCACCTTGTTTGAGCACCGTGAGGCGATGGTTTGCTGAATTTGAGAGAGGTCGAGTTTCTTTACATGACGAATTTCGTGAAGGGCGGCCTTCTACTGCCGTCAACGAAAATAGTGTGGCTATTGTTAAGCGGATAATTGAAGAAATCCCGCGGATTACCTATGAGACAATTCGAAGACTATTAGGGATTGGTATGAGCCAAATTCAGAAAATTTTACACGAAAAATTGAAAGTTCGGAAATTTTGCTGTCGTTGGATCCCTCATGACCTGACAGCGGGGCAGAAGCGGGCTCGCGTGGAATGGTGCTCACAGATGCTACTGAAGTACCACGGACATTCTAATGCTGTTTATGACATTGTCACAGGAGAAGAAACGTGGATTTATCGTTTTGAACCCGAAAAAAAAAACAGCAATCTTGTGAATGGGTGTTTGAAAATGAGAACAGGCCAACAAAAGTGAGGCAGGCGAGAAACCTTGGTAAAAAAATGATCGCGTTTTTTTTCTCAGCTACGGGTCCCACCTGTACAATTCCACTTGAAGATCAAAAGAGTGTTAATGCCGAGTGGTATTCTACCATTTGTTTACCCAGGGTGTTAGAAAAAGTTTGCGAAAGACGACCCAAAAGCCGCGTTCTCCTACAATATGACAACGCTTCTTCACACACGGCCAACAAAACAAAGTCATTTTTAGCTTCCGAAAAAGTACAACTCGTCACCCATCCTGCGCATAGCCCCGACCTAGCACCCTGTGATTTCTGTATTTTCTACAAAATCAAAGATTTGATGAGAGGTTTAACTTTTACCAACTCCGAAGAGGCAGTGATAGCGTTCAATCAGCACGTAGAAAACATGCCTTCATATCTGTGGTCCTCCTGTTTTAAAAAATGGTTCGATCGCATGAAAAAATGTTTAAAATGTGAAGGAAAGTATTTTGAAAAGCAATAAACATAATATTTTGGTTATAACATGTTGTTTTTTTAAGTTACGCAAAACTTATAGTGTGACCTACGTAGTATGGCGCGTTACATGTTCGACCTTGCTGACAACGGCCCAAATTCATCAACATCACAACATCACCTCATTGCATTCCCAGCCGCCGGACGCTGCTGGACGGCCCCTGTCCTGTCCAATTCCACAATAGAATTCTACTGTAGAGACTAAACACTAGAACCGCGACGAAACGGTATTTCCCAATCATGATCAATCGATGACCTGACTAATAAACCACCGCGAGAAATCCGCCAATGACTGATAAACTTACAAAGTCCGGCCCCCCTAGCATAAAAAACAAAACATGATATAGCGAACTATGTACACCAACTGTATTTTCTTATATGGTAGATACAGCTGCCATGTTGAATTGCTGTCCCGGTGACGTCACATGTTATAATTTAAAAAAAACAGTTGGATAGTGTCGATAAATCGCTAATCATAACGTGTTTCGGTGGTCATGCTAGGGGGCCAGGCAGACAAAGTCGTTTCACTATATTCTGTCAATCGATTTCAAGGATCGATAACAATTAAGCGATAATGCAGATCATCACTATTATTTAAAAATACGTGCGGTATTCGGATACACATACCTGTGTTAATTTTTTTGTCAATAATTATTACGTCTTAGGTAGAATAATATTATTGTTGTTGAAATCTATTTAATAGGTTGACGAAGGAAGGATAGAAAGAAGTTAAAGTAAAAATGAAAACCGGAAATTAATCTCAATTTTTTGACGTTTCTTTGATAATAGTTTTGACAGCAATAATTAATATTGCCATACTAAGTGCAGTAAAGTCAACAGTATTTTAGTGGTGTTATATTTCTCTCTCACACACAGTCTCTTGTTCTCAGGCATATTTTTTAATAAACAACAATTTTGATAAACTAAAATTTCATTCCATGAAACAATTTTTACAATAAAACGGTAAGTTGTGTCCATTAAAGCACGTACAAACGGCAACTGACGCGGCTCCGGACTCGTCTTGACATTGTAAGGGCAAACGCTGCCATTAGTCGATCTTTGGGCTGGCGGAAGTTGACTGAAAGATAGACCAATGGCAGCGCTTGACCTCACAATGTCAAGACGCGTCCGTCGCAGGTTGTCACCAGCTTTACAGTCCATTATCATTATATTGCCAGATAATGTACATAAATTTTTTTTATTTATTTCATTTATTACAAACATCTTTTATGCTAACAGAAGTATCTCTCCAAAACGATTAGAAGACTAGAATATTAATTGCATTATAGAAATAAATAAATATCTAGTCCATCAGAGAAATGGCTAATAAAAGTAGTTTATAATTATTTCGTTGCTTTGGAATGTTTATTATTTATTACAAGTTAAAAGTACTATCATATCTGGGCGGTATTTGGTCCAAGGCATTGCCCTTTTCAATGATTTTAAATTCCTACACGATGTGCATATTTGTTGGTATTCATGTTAGCCATAGCATGATAAAATACTAAAACCTTACCTAGTCTACAATTATCAATTTTGAAAGAAATTACACAAGTTCACAATTATTTGACTTTTCCCCTGATAGTGAGAAAATTTCCCTAGAATGGTAATACCATGATGATAGATGTACATACTCGATGTACCATGACAACCACGCCATCTTTATTTTTCCAACGTCACATTTTAAAGGTTTTACTATAACGTAGTTTAACTTGATCAGTGGGTTTTACCTCAATTGAATGACAACGTATTAAAATGAAAAGACTAAAAAACAATTATTGTAAATGTGTATCAATATAACCACTTTTTGAAATTGCATGCAAGCCGCATAATATATTTTTCCTTGGTAGTCGTGTTGAATAGAGTTTGAAGGAAAAAACAAAATTGTCTATGATTGATTTACGGTGAAGGGAGGAGGGACGATTTCGCTTCGTTGTCGCCCAAATTATTATTTCTAGCGGCTTGTGATAAGATTCCTATTGATGGATTGAAATAGTGTCGTGGTTTGGTGCTTGATTTGTGTGCAAGTGTAAATTTGAAGCCTCTCTAACTGCATAGTAGTTGAAACTGATTACATTCCGACCGCTCCCTACGTATAGTACGTCAGTCATCAGGTATTTTTCATGCCTGTTTGTACTACTTGCTGTTGGGGGCCTTAGTAGTAAAAGCTGTTGGAAAGTGCATTCGTACGGGAAATTGTTGGTGTAAAAAACTATCCCACGTTCTATATTATTGTGAGCGTTATGCTGTGATTGTGGAGTCTGTGCGTTTTGTGAGATTGTAGCCATTTTCGGTGAGTGCCCAGATTTTCCATTCAGTCGTATTTACGTGTCGATTACGCGCGATAATGTGTTGTACTTGGAGATTAGTTGCGATTGTGAGCTTTGACGATTTTAGAAAGTGTCTCTCACGACTCCTGTAGTAGTAGATGAGTCCAGTTTTCTCGTTTCATGAAGTTTTCTTCATTATTCTATAGCAAAAAATTCTAATGAGAATAAATTGACATAATTTTTTCATATTATGGTGTCTAAGCAACAATAAATCAAGTGCAAAGTAGTTGATGCCTTTACCTAAATTATGGATATATAAAGTACTTGATTTACTATTCTATTATTAGTGTTTAGGGTTTCTCCTAAGGTAAGTTGAAAGTTACCCATTGATGTATTTTTTATTTAAAAAACAAAACTTATCTAACAAGTGGTTACCTAAATACAAAATCCTCATATTCCCCAGTGTCATTGTTTTCTAAATTCACCTAGGAGAGCCCCATTCATAAAAGAGCTGAATCACACACACACTACATAACTAACATTCATAATACTGAATGGTACTTGTCCATAGGTTTCTATTTACCTTTCATGTTATGTTAAATACTTCCTATTTAGGACCAAAACGCTAAATGATGAGTGTTAACTCAACAACAGCTAAAAATTCAAAATATTAGTCACAATAAATTCTATTATGCTCAAACTGAAATTAACTTAATAAATACTAGATAAACTGAGTATAGTAAAATAAGATAGATCAAAAAATGCAATATTCCTTTTCTAGAGCGAAAAAAAAAAAACTACCGGGAATGACCAACCTATAGATCAAAAAGTGTACTATTATTGTCCAGTGCTTCTCACAGGAGTGTTCGAGTTTTAAAACCCTAGAAACCAGATTAAAAAATAAAATTGATATTTTTGACATGTGATTTATGTTGATTTTCAATTTTACATTTGTTATGAAGACCACTCATATGGTCCACATTGCCTAAGAAAAAGCAGAATTAAATAAAAAAATGAACTCCTTATCTCATTTCTCAATGAAAGTAAATTCAGCATGATTGGTAAAATTCGACACAAAATAAAATTATATCAATCTTGTTTTGTAAATAATGCAAATGAAATTATAATGAGCAATAAAAAAGCCCACTTTTTAATACTTTGTTAGCCCTACAGGCCTCTCTGTCTCTGGCTCATGTCTCTTCCTTTTGCATCCAATAAATAATAAAAAAACAAAGATCACTGAAGTGTACTGTTTTGTTAAAATTCTTTTTAAACATTTATAGTATGAACCAAGTGATTTTTGAAACTGCTTTCCATGTTAAAGTTTCTTAAGTTGTCATTGTTAACAAACAATGTGTTGTTCTTATCAACAAATTCCAAGATTGTTTTAGGTACATATTTCTTAAGTTAATTGCAAAGGCCATTAACCTTAATAAAGAGAATACTCCACTGTGCATAGTTATGATTATGAACAATAGCAAATTTACAAGCTTTCTTTAATTGTTCAGATGCTTTGGTAAAAAAAAACAGAAACACAACATTTTTTTCTACAAAGTGATTGTTCTTGATATTTGATTTTATATTTTATATCAAATTGGAAACATAAACAATCAGTAATTTGTATAAGAGGTATGGAGAGGTTTAATATCAGTATATACAGGGTTTCCCTGGAAGTATGGATCAAATCGAACAGGTGCATAGTTGAGGTCTAATAAAAAAATGATGTTTATTTTTTTCTTAAATTTATGTACACACCTTCCCACAATGTTCTAAAAAAATTTAACTGTTCTTATTGTAGTTTTTTTTTGTATTATTATTTGTTTGAGCTGTTTTTTAAAAATACAATCACAACTTTTTATTCATTGAAAATGGTACACATTTAAAGATCCAAAAAGTTTAGGAATGACCCCTGCTATTTGATATACTTTCAGAGACACCCTGTATAATAAATTTAAACTAGACTGGTTATGAATAAATGCAAAAGTTTCACAGATTTTTGGTTTTGGAATTTGGAATTTTGGAATTTTTGGTTTTGGAATTTAGCTAGTTATCTAAGATAATAAATATAACACCTAAAAAAATATTGCCTCAAGTGGGAAAGCTTAAAAGAAAGAGTTCAAGTGCTATATTATTTTTTCACTTTGATGATTTTATAAATCATTTTATACAGGTTGAGTTTTTTTCTGCAACAAAATATTACTAATTTTAAATAAAACCTCTTAAAAACCTGGTCCTTGGCCCTGGTTTCTCTTTTTGAGAAGCAGAATCTATCATCATCATCATCATTATCATCATCATCATCATCATCATCATCATCATTTCAGCCATAGGACGTCCACTGCTAAATATAGGCCTCCCCCATTGACTTCCAGATTGGCCGGTTGGAAGCGGCCTGCATCCAGCGCCTTCGTGCGAAATATTGTAAAAAACTGCGCTCGCCAACCTGCCTGCCAAGCGTGGCGAGTATTGGCAAAACCCCCCAAGTGACGAGAACAGAATCTATATTTGACCTCAAATCAAGTGACAGGCAAAGTGTTGAATAACATTTCAAAGATATCTTATAAATAAAAATGTCTTAATTTAAAAAAAACTTAAATGAATAAAATAAAAATAAAGTATGCCTATACATCGCACGCACTACAGGGCACAGGCCTCACCTCAACGATTCGGGGGTTTGAGCTATATTCCACCACGCGGGCCCAGTGCGGATTGGTGGAGGGGTGTTGTAAGGCCAGTGACTTAACCTTACTGTCGGATGTTATTAAGCCGCCCTAAGGCCTTTGACTAGGCTTCACGACTAGTATCAAGGCGATATTAGCCGGGACCAGGTCACTCAGTTTAGGTATATTCGGGCAGCGCGCCGCCCGAAGCGGCGTATGCCAGTGGGTTGTCGCTCGGCTCGCACGACAGTCGCGGTAACGCATACTTAAAAATTTTTTTTTTTGCTTTTGCAAATTGACCCGCAATGTCTTCTACTTAGCCTAAACGTCAATATAATAATGCGTATAAAAGATGTGGTTTACCGGTTGTCTGAATAAAACGAATAGTGAATCAGAGCTAACATTTTGTTAAATTTCACACCATATTGAAATATTTATTCTTCTTTAATTCCATGTCCATAATAAGTAGTAATAGTTAAAATAAAAATCCTTAATTAGTTATATTAGCCCAGAAACAATATTAAGAATAGGATAGGATAATGTTTACAAAGGAATACCTACACCCGTAGGAATCGAACACACGACATTCAGATGGAATTTATATGTTTACAGAATCAACGTTTGTAATGCTTAATCTACTTATTTTAATCGTAAAACTAATAAATCAACTAGGTACAAAAACTTCTCAAGTGACAACCCCGTGCCGTCGTTCGCAGCTCGGTCATAAAACTGGGGCCCGCAAAGAAAATTCGTGGTTCGCGCGCGGTTATAAGATTTAATTTTGCTTGAAGGCGGGTAGCTTTGGCGAGTCTAGGTATATTTTTATACCTAAACCTGACTTTTGTTAGGAAGTGAGTCTTCTGTACGGTTAGTACTATTAGGTATTCTGTGCCGGGACCAACTTTTAACGTGCCTTCCGAAGCACGGAGATGCTTGTGATTAATGTCACTAAATATGGTTGGAGTGCTCACCCATACAATCAACCGCTGCGTAGGTGGCTCAATTTTGGTAATCTTACTACCAAAGCGCTGCTGCCACTGAGCCACAAGCATCTAACATGAGTAATGTAGTTTAAACTTAATAATACTTGTTCCAGGTGACCTGGATCGGCCTACTTCAGTATTAACAAGAGAGCAGTTCATAATGACATTACTTTTTAATTTACCACATAGCCATTAAACAATCAGCCTGAAGTTTAGAGATGAGAAGCATACCACAGCAGAAATGGACGGCGTGAAGAAAATACATTCAGGAACACTGTATCGGTGAGTTGTTTTTATTATAAAAGTAATTCTAGACAATATTGGTTTAGTACAATTTCAGGTGATAGACATAGGACATGATTCTCTCTAGCCACTTTTTAAATTTTTATCTTCCTAAAGAGAGAAAAATAAACAATATCATACATTATTTAAACATACTATGTTAAAATAATGTTTTTTTGAATGAATATCAAACCATCACCATTGCGTTAAATTAAAACACTGCTCGTGGCCCGACACGCACTTGGCCGGTTTTGTCTAAGTAATAACATTTTATGATTTAACTATTTAAAGTGTACCTTTGATGTCTGAAAATCTTGAGCATCCAAAACAAACCATACTGCATTGTTTAAAGTTTTACAAAGACAGTGTTTAATTAAAATATTTATCTGAAACTTCAACAAACTTGGCTAGTTTTCTTTAAATAGTTTCGCTGAAAAAAGATGCTATGATTAATTTTATTGCCGTAGACAAAGTTAATATGATTACGCGCCAGTTTGAGAAACTTGCGCTGAAAAATAGTCTTGCAATTAAATTAAGTTTCTAGTAAAGGGTAATTGCATCACGTTACCATTATAATTGGATGCGAACTGTGGTGCGGAATAGAACTGAAGCCGCAGTATAACTCGGACGTAGGGTTGCCAGGCGTCCGGATTAAGCTGGACTTTGATCGGGTTTTAATAGCAGATTATTTCACATGACGAGTCTTACTATTATTCCTGAATTTGAGTAAAGTTGAGATTTATTAGGTAGAAGTGTTCTTAAGTAAGACGCGACTTGGCAAACGCAACGTAGGACGCCTTCCGACAACGATATTATTAAAGCTGCTGCAGCAGATACAGAAAAATTCCCGAGGATAGCGCTTAGTGGCGGACATAGGGAGATCCCTCTATGTCTAGGTAGTCTAATGATAAGGGTGGATTAGATTATGATTTGTGCACGCTGAGGAATCCAAGAATACGTGCGGGTAGTTGCATCAACGTGTGAGGCTAAGTAAAGGAGCGAATAGCGCTGTCTGGTCCCTTGTTGCACCATTTTATTTATAACACGCTTTTATTAGCTTTACTTGTGAATAGTAATCAAATCTTGAGTCGATTTTAATCTACTTCTAAATTTCGTATCAATTTAAACTTTTATGTATGTGTAATCCGGATTACAGTATAAATTTGAATTGAATTACCATGAAGCTATGAGGAAGTTTTGTTTTATATGCTATGTTTTTTTCAAGTATAACTATAACCTCTTTTCAAATCTTTGTCCGGTATAGTCCGATCTGTTTGATTAAATATGGCGACCCTACACGGACACCGAGACACCGGTGTTTCAATAGCCGCAGTCCGCACGCATTCAGCCCGCGTCGCAGCTCCTCCACTGAATGCCGTCGCCAGAACTAGTCAGCTAGGCAGATACCTATTCTTGCCTGAACCAGCCAGTCTAGGCAGATACAGGTGTAGTATCTCCCGCGATACAACGAAACTTTTAATTAGTCAAGTTTTGTATGATCCATTCATTATTAACTAGCAACTAGTTGAAACTTATACTTTGAATTGCCAATAAAAGTTCCAGGACGATATCAAAACATTGAGGATTGAGGAATACATTCCGTCCATAAGAACGCGCGTGAAATGCGAAGATTTACGCGCGTGTATACGCATCACCTGGACACTGTCTAAACTACGCAACGGGTCATGTAGATAATTTATTCTAAAAGATTTATATGTAATATTGCAGCTTCATTGCCTCACAATGTTTTCCCTCACCGGCGCCGTGCAAGTGGTATAATTTTTATTTGGCGATTTCGATGTTGGTCAATAAAAATGGTGTATTTAAGCATTAGACGACCGTCTGGTGTAGTGGTTCGCGCTTCGGACTACTAAGCCAGCGGTTACGGGTTCGAATCCAGCAAAAGGCAAATGTTTGTGTGATGAGCATTTGTACCTAAGTCATGGATGTTTATAAAAGTATTTATGTATGTTTATCCAATTATCTAGTCGCCATAGTACAAACTTTGCTTTGTTTGGGGATAGATAATTGGTTTGATTGTGAAAACAATTTATTATTTATTGAATAGTAGAAAAAAGAACGAATACATTAGGACTTTATTTACAAATTTTTTAAATTAATTTTACAACAATGTAGATGACAGTAAATTAATTATTCAGTTATTTTTGAAAGCATGTTAAGTGTCAGTGTTATATTTCTAATAGTGTCTAAATTGGCTTTTTAACCTGCGCGCGCGGCTTGCGCTTAATCACACCGGAACCCGATACAACGGAAGTGTTAATTAGTGTTAAACCTTCGCGTGGCGAAATTAGGTAGGTTTGGTTTGATCTGAATACACGTTCTGGTGCAACTGCAATAATCTATGCGTAAATTATTTGACAAATTTAATGATTTTCATCAATATTTATAATAAGACTGACAGAAAATTTACTATTTGCTGTCTCAAAAAATATTGTCGAGTAAGTAGAGCGTCATTTCTTTAAGAGTTTACCGGCGGTAAAAACGGCTATAAACCGCAACAGAGCCGTGCTAAAAGATAAAGTTAGGATGAAAAGAAAGAACTCATAAAAAAAATACTATTTAAAAATGAATATTTTTGGGATCATTCGAGTTCGAGTGTTCTGAGATCCCCAAGCGTTTTATTTTTCATCTTAGATATTTATTTAAAATCTTGTGTTTTGTATTTAAAACACTCGAAAGGACAAAGTTGAGGTCGTTAGTTCTTAATGTTTCATTTCAAAAATAATAGTTGAGCTGTAGCCGTTTTCGTAGCTTGATGATTAATTGACGCGAAGATTGCGTGCAGTCGCGGCCGGGATCCGATAAAATCTCTCATTCTGGCATTCTTTGGTAGAATTCTTATTGTGGAAGGATGTCTACTGTTATGGACTTTAATCTGTATCTGTCTAAGAGAATACTACCTACTTATACAAGGTCGCTTTTTATAAACGGGTGAAACTTTAACAGAACTTCTAATTATATTAGAGAAACCGGGCCCTATTATTTTCGTTCTTAAAAACGGGCTAGTTTTCATTTTTATTATTCCTAACAAAAAAAAAAATTAAGAGCATCCTGTCTCTCATTTCAATCGTGCCCCACTCTTCCCTCGGGGTGCACGCACGGGGCACGGGGTGCTTTATTTTACGTTGAAATAAAAATAGTTTTTGGCGTTTTTCTCGAAAACTAGCGTATAATATTTTTTTTTAACAAAAATGATTTTTTTATGTTTTTGTAATTGCTCTTTAAATTTCACCCGTTTATAAAAGGCGACCTTATAGAATAGACTACCTATTCTCCACTAAGGCAATGTCATGTGGTAGTTAATAGTCTGCTGTACTACTACATGACTACATGCTACCGGTGTTTGATCGTTAAACGATTTTTAGGGTTCTGTCTGAACTCTAAAAGGAAATAACAAAACCCTTATAGGAACACTTTGTTGTCCGTCGTGTAAGAGGTGTTGCATAAACAAAATATATCGTTGTATAGAAATCTGCAGTAATTCAAATTATAAGATCTCCTTTATAACGACTTCTGTTTGCTGAAATTATCTCATACTGTCACTGCTTCTTACCACCAGAGCCCGTCTGCTATCTTATTTTAAACCCTGTAAATAATCTCTATTTGTTAAGACGTTATAGGTATTGACATTTATACAACACAATTCAGTTCGTTACGCAGAGCGAGTCTTTATCACAGGTACTAATATACTCCGTTACTTTTAATAGAATTTGATACAGAAGGCTCATCATTACTCTCAGTTTAGTTCCGGATCCCGATCATACATTGCGTGGGGCACCGCAATGGGAAGATTTATCTGATTTACCTGACTTCTGATGATCTGATAGTTAACCTTGACATTGCGGAGTTTATAGACGCTAGCGGAGTTTATAGATGACTATCATCATCGTCTCATTTCTGCCATAGGACGTCCACTGCTGAACATAGGTCTTCCGGATTAGCCGGTTTTAAGCGGCCTGCATCTAGCGGCTAACAAACAAACAAACATAATGCAGTATCGCTAGCGATTATGTAATGTTTGTTAGTTTTTAGTTTTACCACGCTTTTATTTGCTTTATTTGTAACTACTACTTATATCTTAGAAGTAGATTAAATAACTGTCGTATCAATTAGAAATTAAGTAAGCATGTGTAATCAAGAATTCCATACAAGAATTTGATACCATCGAGATGTGTTGATAATCGAAGAATTGTATTAAAGAGTTCCACTATCTACCTCCAGACTTTAGAGTCTACTAATAAAACCTTAAGAGTTTAGGCTTATTTGATTAATTTTGATGATTACAATACATATAAGAGCGTGTAATATAGTTCATCTATATCATCATCATTTCAGCCATACGACGTCCACTGCTGAACAAAGGCCTCCCCCAATGACTTATCATCGGGGGGGATTGCCAATACTCGCCACGCTTGGCAGGCGGGGTTGGCGAGCGCAGTTTTTTATAAGATTTCGCACTAAGACGCTGCTGCCCGTCTAGTGCTTCAGGAATTAGTCGCCTCTTACGAAACGCTTCCTATTGACAGTGGGGAAGTGTATTCTTTAATTATTGTTATTAGTGTTAATTATTATTAATTGTAATGTAGTTATTTAAACTGTAATATTAAAATTATGGCATGGAAAGAATACGCTTCTATTGAATACAATGCGATCTTAAAATGTCCATACAAAGAAAATATTAACGCTGTCGCTAGTAAGTATCGATCTTTTTAAACTCCTGGTACTGGTAGGTCCACTGGGCTATTGTCTACTCCCCCTCCAGTCGAGTGAGCTTATTTTGTATAGGGTTTTGCTTACGTGAGCGTTCACTGCACGTTCTTAGATGTACCTTTATCCCCTAATCCATTTCTTTTGCCACGGCTATGGTAAAGTGGTGGATATCACTATAATAACTTAAACCTTGAGGTTAAAGTGCCGTGTGCTGTCACTTGCACCTCCTTCAGAAGGTTATGGTCATGGGTAGGTATGCGAAAACATTTCCCCGCGTAAAAAAGGCTTTACACACAATTGACACCAACCACGTGCGCAAACGGCATGATAAGTTCCTTTAAGTACACCTGACACCTGTCTGTACATGTGTGCCCTCTAGATATTTAGTGAGCCTATTGCATTGACGTCTCTGCGACTCCGAGCTCCGTCCGGAAGCCTTTTGTTCATTTCTAGCGGACAGCTCCAGATAAGTACTGTTTCTATGCGATCAGAACATATTATCTTTATTTGGGATTTAGTTATTGTTTAGTGAAACAAAGGTCTTGATGATAATGGTGGATGGATCAATTTCGTTATGTTATATTAGTGATTTTGCTTTGTTACGAATTGCGTCTGATATTGCTTATTTATTCTCAGGTCTTTTTGTTTTTTTTGTCTAGCTGAATCCCATTTGTTTGGGGTCACTTCGTCATGTTTCGTCAGTCGAGTGTTTTGGGTCGTTGATACGCCCGTTTGGGCTGAAAGTCCTCGATGAAGGTTGTTTAGGGTGTCTTTCGTACTTCTTAGGACCCGTGTATATACTCAGAATAAGATTACGGGGTTTATCTCCACATTGTTTAAATGTTTGACTCCCGCAAGTCAAATGCTATTGTAAATATTGTAATGAGCACAAATACAAACATTAACTGTGCCCAAGTCATGGATGTCATGTCATGAGTGTGAATGTTGAATTAGATTTATATTTTGTACGAAAATATTTTTTCGGAGTCTCAGATTGAATAGCGGTCAAACCGCAATATAATACTTCGAATGGCGTGGTTTTAAATGTTTAGTATGTGCCAAATGTCGGTAGCAACTGGGAACTATCAAATATACTATTGAAATATTCGCCACACAAAATCATGGTCCCGAAGAAAGCATTAACATTCTTATATTATGAGGTACTGGACAAATTATTTTGCCAGGGGCGTCTCCCGGCATACCCAGACTCGCGTCAATTTAAAAGTTTTTGGTTTATGCATTGACCCGAATTGGGAATCGAACTCGGGACCCTTCCGTTCAAGTATTACGGAACTTAACATTATAAACTTAAATAAGGCTTGCTATCATGGTACGGAATACGGATGTAGACCTCAAGAAATATAACACGTATTATACTCGTAGCTATATACTGGACCCAAGCATAATTATTTTTCAACAAGGTTATGGAATTACAGAATTAAAACCCTAATAGCAGAAAAGGTCGAGTGTCCTCTTACTCAAAAGCTTAAGGATTGGTCGTTCATGCGTAGCCTTATAATAAGTAAAATAATTTCGTGTAGATACAGTAGGTCAACTCCCCCGATAAGACCTTATATTAATAATCAGTGATCGGAATAAGTAGATTGATTTGATGTACTTTGGTATTGCTATCATAATAAGGATATGCCTTTTTTTCAAAAACTGATACCACGAAATGCCGGAACCCCGGAGGCATGTCCTTATTAACATCAATGTTTGAGATCATTGACCCCAAATCAATCTGCCTATTCCGATCACTGTTAATAATTAACGGAGCATGCAGCGGGGCGTTCAAACTTTGCATTATTATTCATCATCAAATCAATAATCAAAGCCATCTTCTAACGATGTTGGAAGACATTGCAGTAGGCGGTCACTGGCTGCGCTAGGTCTTTGATTTCGTAGCAGACTGCAGTCATGTCTATCTGATCTTTATAGTCTTTCGTACCCCAAGGATGCCAACACTACCAACGGAACCCGCACTAATAACCAGGTTACAGTTATGTCGGAATCAAATCAACCAAGATCTCTCGGTGGCCATCTTGACTACGAGTGCTAGTAGGTCAGTAGTTACCTATTTTGTCTGTTTAGCATGTTATAGCCGTCCTTCTTACCATATGCTGCAGCATATCCACTTCTGCAACCTCAGTGACTTAAAAATAGGGCGAGCACACAACCTCTCTTCGTTCCTTCCTAACGTCTGCCCCACCCAATACCACCCAAAACCCCCACCGGGTTTATCCACCTAAGTATGTAGCTATTGGATTCTCCCTCCTGGTTTAGTCTGCGCCAGCAGGCTGGTACCTAACATGTCTGGCCGGCAATTATTATATATCCGCACTTAAGAAGTCTAGAACTGGACTGAAATCCCCATGCAGGGCTAGGCAGGGCAGGCAGAACTTTCTGTATTTGGTCCCTTTTGCGTTATTAAGGCGATATGTTAAGGGATTTAGCTACGATGATATTGATAAAGAGGCCACGATTATACTACTTGTTCGTTTGAAGTCAGCAACACACATCCTCTGTTACCTCAAAGCCTCTCGCGTTCGCGTTCTCATCTAATTCTCATTGTTATTATTAGCTATAGTATAGCTGCTTTAATGTATATGAGTAGTAGTTATATAAAAGTCTAGTGAAAAGGTTTCTTTTTTGGTATAAGTTCGTATATTTTGGACCTTATGAAGCCTAAACTGCTTGGTTACAAATTGGGATTTTGATTGTTAAAGTGTGTTACTTTTAATTCATATTTACATAGTTAAACTTAGGTAATCAATACCCATGGAGTACATACCCTAAAGGTTGTCTGGAAGAGATCGCTATTAGCGATAAGACCGCCTAAATTGTACATCTTTCTGTAAAAATCATGTGTATTTTACTTGTATGGTGTGCAATAAAGAGTATATATCTATCTATACCCTATTAGGTAAGTGCTCCATGTCAAACCAAAGCGTTGCCGTCACTGAACAAGCACCTCTGGAACCATTCAAGGAATATATTTTCTTCTAAAATTTTAATAATTAGATCCACCGGTTTTTGCTAAGCGTTCCGTTTGTCAGTCAGTTTTAACAGTATTTCTTTTGTAGGTTTATTATACTACTAACTTACCAATCAAAAAATAAGTATCCCAAGATACTTCTTGAAATTACACAGCGGACAGATTTAAAACAGGCCTATATAAAAACATTTACTTATCTTGCGATCTTATAATTCGCATTTGATCCCGGGAAAACTGCTGACCAAGGATTAAATTTCTTTTGGATCTTCAAAAACGTTAATTGCTTAAAGAATAAAGGATAATTAATAACGATAGATAAGGAAAGCGATCTTGTGAACTTAATTTCTTTTGCGTTTGCCGGTTTCTTGAATATTTGAAATAATTCTTGTAGTTACTTGATATTTTTTGTAGGTTTTCTTACTTCTGATCCCTCCTTATCCAGAAATTTTAAGAGACGGGAGAAGGTGGTTCATATCTTAAAGAATAATGTATAGCTATTCTAACAAGCAGAAAAGAACTTGTGTCACAGACCACAGTCACAATTCACAGATAATATTTCATATTCACGTGGAGATGATTATACGACAATAAATGCAAACACAGTTTGTACAACAAACGTTTACTTTAAACAACATTTAAATAGTCACAAAAAAAAAACTAAATCTCCACCAAATCATGACAATCGTCTAACTTTAGATTAAAATCAATAACATAAGTACCACATTAACAAATAATTCATATTCACACAGACAGTTGATGCATTTGGTCATAAATAGGCTGTCTACACAGAGCTGTTAAAAATAGAGACGCGCATTGATTCGCAGGATAGAGCCACAATAGTCTATTGTACAATACTGGCTTGTGTACGTGTTCACGTAAAAACAATAACTGACCACACAACGGCAGATAGGCTGTTCCATTTACACCGACATCTCTGCGGTGAGGTCACCGAAGCTGAATAGGGCTGACAGCTTTTACTTTCCATCGAATCGATAGACATGTCTTTTACTAACAATATAATTTAATATTTGCGCGTCTGCTTGCAGACAGAAGTCTTACCAAATATAATAATACCTTAATGTAAAACTGTATTTTTGCAAATAAATGTTCGATTTGATTTGATTTACGATAATTGTCTATCTCAGTGCTTTACGTAACCCTGGATAACCCGTACCGTACGTACACATTAAGTGTTATCTAAAAGCGTGTGCCATGTGGGGACGGCCGTAAAGGATACACTTCCCCACCGCCAACAGGCGGCGTGTCGTAAGAGGCGAATAATTCCTGTACCACGAAACGGGCAGCAGCGTCTGTGTGCGAAACCTTATAAAAAACTGCGCTTGCTAACCCGCCTGCCAAGCGTGGCGAGTATTGGCAATGCCCCCTGATGAAATCATTGGGGGAGGCCTGTGTTCAGCAGTGGACGTCCTATGGCTGAGATGATGAAAGCGTCAGTTTCTTCATGTTCTCCTTCACCGTAATTCCGTATGTGGACTCTGAAACTTACGTTCTGAGATTCAAACTCAAAACTACCACATCAGTGAGTGCTATTATTAAGCATTGAACTGCGACAGATTGCATTTATTTATTTCTGACAACTTCGTTATATACTATGTGCTGTGATGTCACAATTTTTTGCATCCAATTCTCTGTTAGTGATTGATAAATTGCTCGCAGAAGTAAAATACATTTTCCATTTTCATTTTCGGTCATTTTTGCGATACGGTCTCCAGGCTGTTTTCTCGGTGTGTAGAATTGATTTCTTTTATGTTTTGTCAACTAGATTAAAATAGAACAATTTTTCTAAACATGTTGACCTGAACTTTGCCTGTTTTGGAGAGTATATGATACATGGATGATCAAGTGCGGCGGTGGTGTTATTTTACACATTAGATACCGACATGTCTCGAGGATGCCAAGATTGTGCGTAGAGATAGCTTGAATTCCGGTGTACGATAGAAGTGTATTTCAGAAGTTAAGACAAAGCACTATCTACTTCACTTACACTATAATGTACCATGTTTCAGAATGTGCAAATTGAAGTGTGTGGGTTAAATATGAGTCCTGACGGATTCATAAAGAAATAATTACTTTTCGTTAGTCATATTATCTGAGTTTTGTCTTAGATTAGGAAGGGTTTAACGATATGTAGTAACGAGTACTATCGTTGTTTTTGATCAGGTTGAGATCAGGCTTAAGTGGCAATAATAATAGACTTTAAGAAGTATCGACATATGTTATTATTTTATGAATATCGTTTTCTATTGTGAAATTAAAACCTTGACCATGTTCTCTAATCTAGAAAATCCACTCATTGTTAGTGGAAACCGGGTCTTATATTAATTACTAAGTACGAACATTACTATTGTGTGGATGGTCCTTTTAAAATTATAGTCGCACTCAGACTAACTCTGCCCAGTTTTAGGTAAGTTAACTGTTTTTGTTGGTAATGTTTTCTGGACTGTGACCGCGTCCGAGAGTCCTATTTCATTCCAATCCTTGTATTATGCAATGCTGCTATTTGCTTAGGAATTTCAAATTCAAATGGTTATCATATTTTCTGGAAGACTTTTTATCTGCGCCATTTCATTTTTTTAAGAGCATAACCATGTTGAAATAATCGTTTCGCATCTTAATTCCTCGTTCTATGTAAATGTAATATCAAGTGGACAAGACAACTCAGAGTCGTATCGTATATTTTTAGGCGCGCTCCCCCTCGTTCGCAAGTTTTCCTTTTCAATCCTAAAATATCCCCGTCTATTGCGATTCGCAATTTGCAAATAAACAGGTAGGTACTCCCTACCTAATTGGTGTTATTAATTACCACCTCCTCGCAAACATATTAAACTGTGCTAATGAAAGGGTGCTGATAAAATTTCCCCCAAGATTTATTTCGTCTACGTTTGGTTTGTTAATTTTCATACAGCTGTTTTAAGGTGCGTACTCGTACTTGGCGGAAGCACGATGGTCGCGATCATCTTACTAATATTATAAATGCGAAAGTTTGTGAGTATGGATGGATGTTTGTTACTCTTTCACGCAAAAACTACTGAATAGATTTTAATGAAATTTGGCATACTGGCAGACCATGGCCTGGATTAACACATAGGATACTTTTTCTCCGGGTAAGGTCAACGCAGACAACACACACTCATGACAACTACCTGACTGATTTCTGTTGCAAATATATCTGACTTGTATTTGTCAAAATCTTGCTTCCTGGCGAATTTCGCACTTCGCTCCGAACTACTCGATGTCGAATGATCATTACGAGCAAATTCTCTTATTGGGGATGCAGCATTAATCTAAATTCAAAGCCCAATACTTTCTGTGGGATTAAAGCGATAGCCGCTATGGGAATTCCTCGATTTCGTTTGTCCTTTTCGTTAAAAGTTTCCCTTTTGAAACAAAAACCGTTCTAGTCAGCCCTATTGGTTCAACTTTGCGTCGATTGTCAGTTTTTGTGGCTAGTCGGAAATTCTTTCGGCGTACTCTTCGGAATCGGAATTTCCTCCGTTTAAAAATAACACGTGCCTCTTTGCGAATTGGGATGAGAAATATTGCTTCCAGGTATAAGCCGTTGAGGCGATCCAATTTACCTCTAAACCTGTATTTTAGCTTCGATTGTTTGTTCTGGCTGCTCAATTTAAACCAAACCCATTTCACTGTAGGAAGAGGTAATTTGTGCTGCTCTAATTTCGTGGTCATCGCCCTTTTTATGTTCAATGTAAACATGATATAGATAGACGAGAGCTCATTGTTTAAAATTTAAGCGAGTTAACCATTTGGTAGGCTAAATCTTTGTGACTCTTCTGCGGTTTAGTTGGAAGCTCTCAGGACACTTCAGGATAAATGTTAAGAGATGTGAGTTATGTTAAGAGCCTATAAAGGAAAAGGTGTCCCTTTTTTCTTTATAGGCTCTTAACATAACAGTTTAAATTATTAGGTAGTCATTAAAGGTATTAGAAAGGTCGTCTGGAGTCTGTGAGTCTGGACAGCCGAACATCTGTCCTTTTTTCCTAATGAAATTAAAAGTTTTCCCTTAGCTAGACTATTTATAACACTATAATGGTGTCTCATTTTGTCGATTCGCATTTTTCTGCCTACGCCATAGATATTTAAATATGGTGATACCTAAGTTTGTATGAAATCAGAGTTTTGCATAATAGCAGGCGTACTACTTCATACTGAATTGCATGCAGTGATATTTCGGCTTGATCACTATGGTTTGTTGTAGTTGTAAAGCAATAATGAAAATTTTCTGCGCAAATTCGGTACTTGCAGTGTATGCCCACTGAACAGGAGACACATCTGCGGTAGTCTTCTGCCCAGTCTCTTGCATTTATCGCTCTGTGGCCTACGCCGATAAAGTTTGCCCTCCGAAACACAGTCGGGAGGAGGTATCGAAACTTCAAACTACTCTGAGGTTGATCTAAAGTTGGCCCTGTGCGTGCGGGGCGTGCTTTACATCAAATTTGACGTACCACTAACTTTGGGTTAAACAAATGTAAAATGAAATCAAATGGTGGTATTTAAAATTATACATACAAGTGAAGTAGTTTTTGTGTCGATTATTTATACCATAATTTATTGAATGGTCTGGTTTTGAGTGATTTTTAAATTCTCTGGTTTGCTTGCAAGCAACATTCCGAGCATTACAACTAGGGTTGCTAGACGTTCTGGATTTCTGGAAAAAATGTGTTTGCTGTTTCTGGTCTCCATGGCATATATCAATAATATTCCTGACTTCACCCCTGACTGCTCAAAACCAATAAACATCCGAAGTCGACAATTTGAACTTCTTAGGTAAGATAGACCAATAACGCATTCAGAAACTATACTACTATTGGTAAAGTGCATTAGAAATGACCCAAAAAAGTGGTTAGAAATTTGGCTACCCCAACTAGAATTCAGAGTATGCAAACGATACTCCACATTATTTCTTGTCACCGCGAATGCAGTATTAGCACATAATTACGAGTGAGTATGTGCAGTTGGCTCATTTGGCTGCGGTTACGTAAACCACCGCAATACAGGTTGTATATTTTTATCGGCATTTCGCATCGGTTGATAAGGTCTTGCGTGTGTAGAATATAGATTGGTTTCTCATTATTATCTACGTAGATAGATATTAGCGCTCGAATACATAAATGTTCTGCTGCGTTGTTGTAATCTGTCTAAATACCCTTTTCTTGAGAATGGGTATTTTTTCGTAATCGACTAATTTTGCAATGAAACGCTGGTAGCTATCGCGTATTTTATTGTGTGCAACTAACTAATGTGAAGGCATCCTTGGACCCAAGACAAAAAGGCTTGGCCTTAACAAGCAAACATTCGCCAAATCGCAAAAGCTGTAGCCGCTGCAGCCGTTCGAAAATCCGCGAATTCCCGAATGCATTCGGTATCGATAAAACTTTACATCAATGGAAAATCGTTTCAGGTAAATTGGCTCACGCAGGGCCCATATTTTAATTTAACAGATAAGAGTTCTATATTTCCGAATTCCAGTGTGACCAGTTGATTTACCTAATCATAAACGCTCATAAAATTTACCAAATTTCGAATCATTCGCCGAACTTCGCAGAGAAAGCACAGCATTAGAAGCTTCGTTAGGTTGCTTAGTAGCTCTACGCTGCGTACTAGGTGATTTCTAGGCTTCTAGCGAACCAACGCAAAGTTACCATCGCAATGGCAACAACGACGGTGCGTGCTGTTCTTGCTGGGCTAATAATTGTTACATTGTGCTGGCACAATTAATTTGAATCAAAGTGATTTAATCATGTCAGCCCTGGGGCTGACATGATTAAATCACTTTGATTCAAATTATGATTTAAATCAAGGGATTTTTAATAAAAATCATTGATTAAATCAAAATGTCTCAGTTCTTTCAAATTTTAACACAAAATAAAATTCATAGCTTCACATTACTCCAAAACTTTTATAAAACTTCCTCACTAAACAATATTGAGTTCAATGGAGGTGATTTAGATTTTAATTTAATTATGAGTGACAGTAAACCTGACCCGTCATATTTAGTCCTTGCTTCTTCTAGCGCATTTTCTTTCTCTTCCTCTGTTAGGTGGGTTCGCATTGTTTTAGGTGGTTTTTAAAGGCTCAAGCAAAAAATCGAAAAATCACGATCTTTTGGTTTTTTATTGTAAAAAAAATCAACGATTTTTTATTTATTTTTTGCAAAAAATCGTGATTTCCGTAATCGTGATCCCTGCATTATGCGGGAAACGCTACTTGCCAAGCCCCTACGTGTGTGGCTTAGTTTGAGTGAGACTCAAGCCAACAAGCTCGAGGCAATGCCTCGATTAATCGTTTCACTTTTATAGTGACGATCTTCTCTATATTTTCAGTTTAAAAAATGTAATAAATGGTTTTAACGATCCAACACTTTTTTACATAAACCTTGACTTTGCTAAATGGGATATCGATAGTCGACACTGGTCAGACGCATATATTTCACCGAGACGTCAAGGCAAGCATGCTCCATCTTAGATTATTCTAGTTTTAGTCACTAGAAAAGTGGCTCAGAGCACAGTCAATTTATAAAGTACTAGCTGTAGCGGGTGAACCTAAATAATATTATTGTTTTTACAAATTTACTTCCCAAATAATGTTATTGTTTTCACATTCAACATTATTTAATTTTGATAACTGAAAAGCGACATCTACGCTACGTAAATTACCGCCATCTATGTTGACATTAATCTCGTATCCCTGAGGAAGTGTACCTATTTTCTGGATAGAAGTAGCTTATGTTTATTCGAAAAGTTCATTATAAATATTGGTCAAAGAATGATTTAAATCGAATGAATAGTTACGAATATTGCCTTCTACATATAAATAAACCTAATTACAAATATTAACTATTGCGATTCATTTTACCGATATTTTTTAATGAATATACGAAATAAAATAAATTATTTCCACAATCATAACATCACACCAATGTTACGACTCATCATCACACAAATCTTGCCTCTGGCTTTATGTCCAAAGCGCGAACCACAAAATCAGGACGAAAAAAGTAAGTGAACATGCTAGCTTACAGACTTTAATTTAGTAATAGATACACACAGAAATTAACCAAGCACTGCAGTTCCATACCGCATTCAACTTAATGCAAATGTCTTTGGTTCGCTGCAGCTACATGATTTAAAAAATATACAGCCTCGGTCCTTCTAGCTTTATAAATACTTAATGAGCCGAGTAGGCTAGGTATGGCCTTTGAATTTGATACTTTATCCATTGCATTCTGGTATGGATATGGTCTGGAATCTGTCTGGTCTAATGTTTCGTTAATGTTTAATGACATTCACAAATTTGCAATAAATAGTATTTGGCACTACGCGACGATGACCAGAGGACGAAATGCCTATGGCATGTGGAACAAGTGACAAAATAATGCCATCATTAATACAAAACAATAATTTCTTTGTTGTTTTGTTTTTGATGCCAAAATAGTTATCTTAGTATTATTTTTTCTTGCTTCGTATTTTAGTATCCATCAACCGAACTTGGAGCAAAATTGTTTTTTCAAGTCTCTATTTTGTCAAGACAAATGGTTTGAAAACAAAACTAGTTGAAATGACAAATAATAAGATTCTGGAATTGTTGTTTGACAATGATGAATATTTACTCCGGTCCAACGGGTTTATAGCGTAGTATTGTGTGTATAGATAGATAGGGTAGTTTGACAAAACCTTGATATTGTTGCCGACGACAATGGTTTGATTTGATGTAGGCCTAGTTGTACGTGGGAGTCTATTTAGTTTACACCGCGGAGAACAGTCCAAGGAGGCTCCAAGTTTCAGAATGGAATCAAGGCGAATCGATTCCAGACTGAATAGGTTATCGATATAACAAAGAAGACTCGTGATCGAGAACATTTGAGTATTCAGACTAGCATCAGAACACTTATATTAAAAGAATTCGGGAGCCTACAATAAAATTTATCAATAGATTTCTCTCAAATACGTACTTTTGACATATCAATATAATGTTCTATTGTAGGTATTACTATTATTTGAATCCTACGTCAAAAATGACCATTTGTCCAGCCATTCTGTACTAGCGGCCAATAACTAATTGAAAAGCTCTTTCCAGGAATGTGTTTTTTACGGTTTTTCCTTAAATCGCTGTAACAAATCAAATCATTTATTTGTGATTCACAGGTAAATTGTTATTACATGGAAACCGGGTACTATGAGAACACTGTCTGTAATCAGCCTTGGCGGCGTACACATGTAACAGATTTTTAAATAATAACAAAACATTTAGATACTAATGTTAATATGAATGATGAAATCAATGTCTGTGTCAATACAAAAACAACAAACGATAAAAACAATTTGTGAGTAGGAATACGTAATAAAAAAATATAACCATTTCACAGTAGCATAGAATCGGATGGATTATAAAGCTAAACGTCAAACACCCTTAATAACAATCGAGTCGGCTGATAAGTATATCTCACATCGGTATTCGCTAGCGTGATCTATCTGATTTATAAGGTCCTTTCCTGACTTGGGTTCGGCTTCGGACAGTTTCGTAATTTACAATAGGCGTCAATAAACAAATCTCGGAGCTTCGCTGGAGAACCCTTCTATCTCGAGTTTCGGCTATATTTTCGCGTTACCAATTTGATGTACGACGATTTAAGCCAAGAGTCATTGTACGATTCCTATTTTATCAAAGAAATGAAATAAATAATGAGTTTTTTGCTTTCACAGAATTACTAACATACATGATATCGTTTTTTTTTTTCAAATTGTCAATACTAGAAAGTTATTGGAGGTAGCTCTCTCAACCACCGCTGATTTGATCAAAGACTTATTTATTTATTACTATCTAGGGCAGCAGACGTTGTCTTGTCCTTTGACAAAGTTAAATTACATTTGTGCTTGTAGTAGCAAAAATCTCAAAATGACGTTAAGTTTTACCTGAATTTGAACATTTTTGGGAAACTTTTCCATTTAATTTATTTAATTGTAATTGTGACGAATTATTATCCTTATTCATAATAGTTTTTTATTCTGTAATATTTACTAAGTACCTTACATCCTCACCGCATTGAACTAAAGCATTGAAAATAGTAGCGAGCACGAATATCGTTTTGACGTTATATAACGCTATGAATTACTGGCCAGCACTATTCATTACTAATGTTAAACTGCTTCTGATGAGCGTTTACCTTTTGGTTTAGTTTGCCATGTGCACCTGAGGACATGCGTGCCTTATCAATAGCATGCAACACGACCGTCCCATAACAATGCAAATGTATTTAGTATTTAGGTATGACTAATCTTGTTACTGTACACTCTTGATTCAAGACTATTGTCTTGTAGATATTGATTTATCAAATGTTTATACAAATGCTTTACATTGCGCGTTAATTTGTAAATCCATCATGATTCTCCGGAATGACCTTTCAAGTTGAGTAAAATAATTGAGATAGGAATATTCGGCGAATTTGTTGCTGCGTATTTACTTAAAAGACAAAATTCCTAAGAAGATCCAATATCGCGAACTATTTTATTTATACAGTGCTCTCGAAATTAATGAAGTAATGTTGAATTTTTTTATACAGCTTGCAAAAATGGCGTTCCACCTTTATTATGAGCTTAATCATATTAAATTTTCTTAACACAATATATTTCTAAGACACCATAGACGACTTAGCATATAGACACTCCAGCAGTGGTAGCATGTTAGTTTATCACACATTATATAGTTTTCATGTGTTAAAATGAGCGTCATAAGAGTCAATATAGCAGCAATCTGACAGATACGCGTGATGTATCGTGCGATAAACTATATCGCAAGCTACCATGCTACCACTGCAAGTGGACAAATGCTATATAACCCTCCAAGTAGACGAATGCGTCACCAAGCATAATAATATGATTATACAAAAGTAATTGTAGATCGACAAGTCTGACTACTACATTGAAGCGTGTTTTATCTTTATCTGAGCGCAGTTGCCCTTAAAAATCTTAAAATTGACATAAGACAAATTAGATTATGGTAACACTTCAAGTATCACGTGTCTATCACCATAATACACAGTTCTTATGATCACCTCCAAGTTTCTGCATAAAACCCCCTTCGTGCCGCTTCTACTGAGCTAAGGTCTATGCAAAGTAGATGTCGCTATATATGCAATAAATTGGCATGGTTTAATATCAGCTGCTGTATGGCGGAAATATGGCCGTGCAGAGGAAATGGATGTGGTACATAACTTTCTAGTGTATTATATTAACTGAACTTGATTTCAGTGACAGTGCTGTTGCATTTCTGTTTCTAGTTACGTTGAGAACTTCATATGCTGGATTTATGATTCTCAAGAACAAGACTGTTTTATTTATAGAATTATATTCTCATCTATTCGTAGAAACTGAAGGCTAGACTTAATAAATTTAATTAAAATGCATAAGATGCGGTTCACCTTAGGTAAAATTCATATTCAGATTCTCATAGCAGTAATAATCATATACGAGACGTCTTAAATAAAACAAATGGTGTCATTATACCGGTCGCAAGTAATACCAGCAACCTTTCACCTTTCACAAATATGCACTTTCCGTGACATTGTGGTGTAGAAGAAATGCAAATGTCACCACAAATATTTTAGAATAAATTATAATATCTATTGGATAATTATAGAGTTAGTACATAATAACTAAGTTAATATAGCTTGCCGTTGCTACAGAATAAACAAGAGAATATCGTGGGAACATCAGACATCACTTGTACTCTATTATAACTATAGGTGTAAATCATGTACAGTCAACGGTAAGTCAACCTACCCAAAAAAGTAAATGCCATTCAACAGATTTTCAACCTTATGACCGATCATGTAGAAGACCAATGTCAATGGACAAAATTTGTCGTTTTGTGATAGGTTGACGTGCTCTTGTTTGTACTAAGTGAATGATTTGCCGGTTGTCCTAAATAAATGAAATGTGTAATTAAGACGTTGATAAGTATGACTAATACGTCTCGTCACTATTGAATGCATCTTGCAGGATGCAGGCAAGTTTTATTTGAAAAACCTCTGATTTATGCTCGTAACATGAACAATGTATTTCCAGAGCAGATTTAACGGCCATTTAGACCGTTTATCGAAATCTGCCCCTTGCGACTTGTTTTACACTGTGACATTTGTATAAAAACGGGCAGAGTGAGAGTCCGACTCGCACACGATAGGTTCCGTACCAACGTAAATATTTAACTATATAATATATACATATATATTTTTTAATTAACATTCCTAGATGGCGCAGGAACATTAGCGAGAATTGGACTCACACTTAGCCGGTTTTTATTATCTTTTGTTTTACTTAGGAGCATATTGAAGTTATACTAGTTAGTAGTTTGTATGTATTGCCATTATTCAGATCAAGAAACTCTGAAAAAAAACACGTTTGTTTTAAGTTTTCTTTAATTTCAAACTTTTATATTTTTATTATTTTTTGTTATGGCGAACAACACTCTGTAATTTTCTTTAGGTGTTGTCTACATATTACTGTTCAAGAAATTCAGCCCTACGACAGACAGACAGAAAGCGGAGCCCTATTAATAAGGTCTCGTTGGCACTCTTTGGTACGGAACCCTAAAAAGCATTTATGCCAAGCATTCTAGCTTGTACACCGAGACATGTACTGAATTGGTAATCAGTGAGGCACATTTGGCAAGCGGAGTGACTTGATTGTGCCGTATGCATAATATAACTGTTATTGCAATGATCACTTGTACGTTACAGGCATTTGCGCACATATGTGACATAAAGGGCAGGCTTCACTGATAGGGATAAGATAAACCTTTTTTAAATACGTTTTTACTTTTGACTAAGTCTTCTTTAGTATGTCATCATCACCATCATGTCAGCTTACTGCAGTCCACTGATGGACTCGCCATGGAGCACGATCTCCTGCTTTTTTATCCAGCTACTGCTAGCCATCTTACTTAGGTCGTCGGGCCATTGGGCTGAGGGGCGTCCTACACTGCGTTTGCCATCGTTAAGTTTACGTATATGTATTGGATATGAATGTATGGCTGGTAAGATTGGCTAAGATCGTTTTACTTGATTTAGTAATAAGGCAGACAACAAACTTCTAGTCATGATTTCGATGTTAGCAATACTCTCTTTAAACTCGAAAGGGTTATCTGTTATGGTGATCAGCTAGGAAATTCGATGTCCAATTTGTTGGTAATAGGCTAGTTTCTTGGGTCAAAAATTATTATTCTATTAAGTCCGTCAGTTAGATTATTTAAAAAATATTGGCCCCATATTTTGTCTTTTGTCAATCAAACAAAAAAATACGAAGATAAAGCGCATGAAAGTGAGCACATGATGCTACGCGGAACTTTAACGGGCTATATCCTCATAATTTTTTGGTTGACTTAGAAAAGAAAAAATACGTGTCCAATATTTTCTGTTAATCTAACTGACGGACTAATTAGATTTTTTTAGGAAACTAGCCCATTGTTTCATGTTCATGATACTTTAACAAAAACGTAGAAGCTGTCGGTAAAAAGGAAGTGCTAACTATCTAAATCTACCATAATACAGTTTACTTTATGCATCTGGCGTCTTGACACAATTATGCATCACTGCAAGACGCTACTGTACATTTTTTCCTTAAGGCATCTAGCCGGGTCGAGATTCCGATGGCATTAGTCATATAAGCGGCCGCCAGTTCTCCACAGACTGCCTAGTCCAACAGAGACTGCATTATAATGTGAATCTGGTCTGAATATGTATCCACCGTCAGCTAGGGATCAAGCCGTGATGACTGAATCAATCAAAGGCTAGATATTATAAAGCTTGGTCGACCCTTGTATTATCGTAGCACCCTACGATGATATGAGATTACTTGCAGCGCTAATGCGTTTGGAGTCCAAAGAGATCAGTTAAGGTCCAAACTTTGGACCTTAACTGATCCAGAAGTATGAGGAATGGTCTTTTTTGAGTTTTTGATATAAATTTTTTTTTACTTTTCTATCACCATCTGATAGGAATACTTTAATCACAGAGGAATACCTCCTCTTAAAAATTAACCTGTATTACAGTAAAGCTTAGCGCTTCATACAAAGGGACATACACCAAATGTCATCTGACGCTTTATTGGCTTAATGAAGAAAACGATATAGCTCCTTTGCCTTCATTAATCTGTCATCTCACGCTCATTATCCTGTAAGTGGCTTGTGGCGGGCGCACACTACGCAACTGCGCACCAAGCCCTAAATTACGTTTACACATAGGCCGACAATTAGCCGGAGCCGTTCGCCACGCTCGCGAGGAGTCTAATTCCTCGTACTACGGGACCTAATGAACGCTTAGCGGCTATAAACTCAATCACGGTAATGCACTGCGAGTTGGCAGCACAAGACTTGTTGCGAGCAGTTAGCATTAAGCTTCTGCGCTTACGTTACAGGATGAAGCGCACTTGATACTTTTGCCGAAGCGCTACATGAGCTGGCTGAGCTCCTGAAGCTACTCAGCTACTTTTAGCATCCTTCATGATGTCATCTTGTTTTTAATTGACTTCAAAAAAGGGGAAGGTTTATAATTTGACGCGTATTTTTTAAATGTATGACCACGCTTCCCTAAAATTTTACCCTGTTTTGAACAAGTAATTTCGTTATAGAAAGATTTCTTCTGATGCCTTGACATAAGCACGTTTAAAAAATAAATCGACTACAACTTAAGAAAATATATATTCATATAAATCCGGCGGAGCCAAATGCGAAACTCGTATGCCGATGAGAATTTAATTGGACTGATATGAGCATCACCATGCTTTCAAAATACTGAATGTGTAATGCATAAGCGAGGACTTCAATAACTGCAGGTACCTATACTACCACCGTTGAAATAGTTCCCTTTGAGCCCCAGAAATTCTCGCTGCTGCTCTGATACTAATTGTTTCAAGTGCGCATGCACGAACAAACGTGCGGGATGTGTTCCGTCACTGTAAGGGGATTCTAAACGGTTTTAGTTGCTGGTCATCAAGCTTATCTCCTATGCGATAGAGGCTTGCTGCTTGCATGCGGACTCTCATCTCAACCTTTTTTAGGGTTTCTTATAAAGAAAAAACAGAACCCTTATAGGATCACTTTGTTGTCCGTCTGTCTGAGTCTGTCTGTAAAGATCCTTTATCTTGGAAACGCGCGAAGGTATCGAGTTGAAACTAAAACCATATACTAAGATCTACAAAAAGTCCCTTGAAGCTGTGAAAAAATCAAAATTCTATCATATCTATTCATATCTAAATCAATTCTAAGTTAACGTAAAAAAAAGACACGGCCGTTTATGCCGCAAAAAGCGTATATTTCGACACTCAAGGGAATCAAAATTATCAATTACTTTCCGTTGACCTATAATTTTTAATTCAAGTAATATCGTCTTATGCTACAAGTACAGGAGAAAAATTAAAAACCATACATTTGTAATTAAATTTTAAATTAAACTGCGAGACTCGATTCCTGTACCATTCATAATATGTACCTACAGAATCCTCTGTGGGCAAGTCCGACTCTGACTTGTCTGTATTTTTTTTCTCACGGAGGAAATGCTTTACGCATACCTGCTGACGTAGGGGTTCACAGCAAGTTATGTGGGTCTCCTTGACGACTGGCTGCGCTTCTCACTGCCACTCAAAAAGTGTACCCACTAAAACCTCCGCGTGGTCCACCATGCCGCTATTGGCGGGATAACGAAGGATCGCTGTTTGCATGCACTCCGTCGCTCACATCTCAACATAACCTACCTTTTAGATGTGGATATTTTAAATGTTTATAACTTGACTTGTTTTAACGACCGTCTGGTTGTAGTGGTTTGCGCTCTGGACTACAAAGCCAGCGGCTGCGGGTTCGCATCCCGCAAGGGGCAAATGTTTGTGTGATGAGCACGAGCATTTGTACCTAAGTCATGAATGTTTATAAAAGTATTTAAGTATGTTTATCCGTTATATAGTCGCTATAATACAAGCTATGTTTAGTTTGGGGCAAGATTTGTGTGATAATAATGAAAAAAAAACTTATTTAAACGAACATTTTAACGTTGATGTTCGGTGGTTGGTTAATATGGTAGTACCTACTAATTTTGATAACATTATTGTCTAATTAACTTTGTCACCGTTCGCGAGAGACTAATTACATCTAAATTGACGCAAAAATGTGTGATACGAATTGCCTTGAATTTGAAAAATGCTGTCACCTTGTTAGTTTGGAATTTTATAATGTTACTACGAGTATAACAGTTGATGTAGGCACTTGATGGAAACATTTGACGCTTAAACGTTTAGCGGTTTAACGCTAAATATAGTCCGTATAATCAACGTAATGGCCTGAAAGTCCGATGCAGCTGGCGATTTTATTGGATAGCCGATAAGCATTCGCTCATAATGTTGGCAGTAAGCATTGTTTGGATCTCTTTAGCTTTACAATCACCCAATAAAGTGTTGACGACATCTGCTTTTAGAGCGAATTAGGGACGCTTTCTTTACTCACTGATCTTGTGTACAATTTTTTTTTGTTAAAATTGAACTGCCGGTTGGGATTTCCCGTTCGGGTCAAAACAGAAAAGCCCTGCGAAACACATTATCTGGTAACATAAGGATGTTAACTCCTTACTTCTAAACTATGGAAATTGGCGAGATGTCTGGTCTATAGAAGTATTTATTTATTTATTTTAAATAATTGTTTGTTTGTTACTTAATTGTAGGAGACAGTAATAGAAAAATACAAATATTAATTTACGGCTTTATATACAGTAAATTCTTAGGTCTTCGTCAAAGATATAATTGATGCTAAATTATACGAGCGCTTTATTGTTCTAAGACCAACAATCTTTGAATAATAAACTTTCGAATATCGTGTTATTTCTTTGAACACAAATTGGTTCGGAACGAAAAACCGGCCAAGTGGGTGTTGGATTTTCGCATCGAGTGTAAGTGTACGCATTTTACTTCGTTACACGTATTTTCTCCATTTATATTCTTTATGTTTGCGTTCCTTAATGCTTGTCCATCTCACAATTGACTGGTTCTTATTGAATACATTTGAGACGAGTTCAAGGTTTATATACATATATTAAAGTAGACGATAAAACGCTTCAACCTGTATGAAAACTAAGCGTCTTTTGTTTTCCTTTTGAGTTAAAAAAAATGACGAGTTTTGTCATTTTGTAGGTTGATAAGTGATGTAGACTGTACGAGCAGGCTTCCACACACAAGTTGGCAACGTTTGCAACGTTGCGGATTGATTTTATTACGTCGAAGACACTTTAATTTCCCCCGAGATGACCTGTACTTTATTGTTGGGGTTCTATTCTCGTTCCACAGTTACATTTGTGACAAAATTGTGCAAATTAGGGGATTTGAATACCTATGTCGCTCGCTTTTTGGGTTCTTTAGTATACGGGGTGAATAAAATCATATATTTGTATTACTTACATACATTGAGTTACTAACTTACGAAATACCAGACAACGACTTTTTGACGGGGTGTCCGTCCACCAGAATTTCCAGATGACAGGCAATTAAGAAAAGTTTCTTCTAATATGACCCGACCGGAAATCGAACTCATCTCACAATCATTGTGGATCACAAATTCACGACCAAACTTCATCTTAAATAATTTTAGACAGGTGTATTTGTTCTTAACGATCAATACATTATGATTTAAAGAATCATTATTGACCCAGACAGAGATTACAGTTCAGTACACAAGGATTCCAGCCGTTCAACCCTCAAGTCAACGTCCTCAATGGAAAAACAACCCACGATTGAACATTAAACTTCAATAAATTGCCCGCGGAATCGATAAGGCATATCGATTGAATTATTTTTAAATCGAAACTGTGTCGCGCGTCAATAATTCATTTATCTGAACCTAGACGCAAGGGGCTCATAATTTGAATCATTAGCACCGTAATTGATCTTAATTCGACTAAGCATTTTAAAGACCCACTCTGCAGTCTATATTTAACCTTATTGCAACAGTATATAGGCCATAATCACGTGAATTTTTCATGTACGAGGTGAACCTGCATTTGTGTCGAGGAGAACATTATTAATTCACTCGATGGCGTTATTATAAATTAATACGGTGTATAGTACGCTCTTTAAAAATACATAAGCAGGCAAACCAAAATTAAAATCTTTTTTGATTGTAAAAACATTGTACTTATGTTATTTTCAATCGTGAAACCTTAATCGGACGCATGAGACCCTGTAACAACAACATTTTATTTGTTTTCTGGGATGAGATGTTAAAGCAAAAATATTAAATTATTTTATACAAAAAATAACTACTAGTTCATTTGCTTTCAATAGAATAAGTTCAAGTTTTTTGTTTCATAGTCGCTTCGCGAAGTTCTATTTCCCATTCCCCTTTCATGAAAAGAGTTCGGCTCTATACATAGACGGCAATGGATTTTATATTCAGCGAGCAATCGATACGGCAGCCGTATAGTGTGTAGTTTCATAGTACTCTTACAACTTCTATTTATACAAATAGTATCGGCTGGCTGTGCCTAATAATCCATTCATAACCTGGGCGAGGATGTGGATTCAACTTTTCTATTATGTATGGTGAAAACTTCATAAGTAAACATTAAAATTATGTCTTATTTTTTGACTTTTCGCTACCTTCTTACTAGAAAAGTATTAGCAGTTATTTGTTAAACTCCAGTCGATCGCATGGATCCTGGAAATAATATAAAACCGAGGTGAAATGGGAGGTCAGCTACCTACTTTACTTTTTTTATTCTAAACTTATTTTTCAAACACATTTCTGTAATGCCCTTACGAGAAAAGAAAGTTTTAATGTGTATGTGTGTGTTTTGTAACAATAAATGACTTTGTTAATTATTTATTTGCCTACATAACATATGAACTGACTTTCTCATTATTTTAATACTTATTTTTAAATGGTTTCCCTCTTTATGTGGCTTTCTGCCTTATGTGTGCCTTTACAGTTGACGGTTAACCAGCGCTTCAAAAGATGTCTAATGCTTTACAATACTTTACTCGCATTAGTATCGTGCCTGTCGCGTGTTTCGGCAGCTTTCTATCGTGGGGGTTAGTTGATTTTTGTGTTATTCTGCAAGAAATAGGCCTTGTTGAGGGAAACTGCTTCCTCCTAGTCACCAGTTTGTTTTTTATAAGTAAAATAGATCAGTTAAGTCTTCAGTGTTATTTCAGTGATATATGCGCTAAATAACACACTTGTTGACATGGTCTAAAGTTACGCAAGTAAAACCCTTCGTGATATTTTGCCATCGAGTTTGCCAAGTGGCGTCTCCCAGCAGATTCAGATAAATTTAGAAAAAATGATTTTTATTGTTTATCCAGGTGTTCTGTCTTGTAGAAAACACCAAGAAGTGGCGCTGCTGTTGTACTCCACCTAATGTAAATCAGATCGTCATCCTGATTCCTGACGTAACTAAGATCTATTTATAACATGATCATCAAAAAGCGCAATATATCTCCTTAATTCGAAATGTGTATTCGTTTCTAAACCTTATTCTTGTTTGTTGCAGTAACGGGCCGGTGGAGGGCGCTTACGGCTCGCAACACAGCCCTGTGTCGCGGTCGGACGCGTCCACCGAGGACGCGGAGCTGTCGGCGGCGCTGGCCCATCAGCACCACCTAGCTATGCAGGTAAGAACAACACAACTAAACTTTCTCGATTTTCAAAAAGTATCGATTGGATTTCGTTAGGACACGTCACTATACGTGTCAACAGTGAAGTGTTACAAAACCTTCTTATCATGAAAGAACTATAATGTCCACAGTCCATGGAATCTTGGGCTGGAGCAAAAAGAACGAGTTCAGCTGGGGCAGTACAGACGTTGGCAGACTTGACATGCGAGTGTCGGTTCATTGACAAGATGAGAACAATATAATCTTAAACCTATAATTACGCGCGGGAAGTCAGTAATTAATCGGGCCTCAGCCATCTTGGACTGGACGTCTACCCACTAAAATCTCATGGTGCTTTTACTGCCAGTGAGTGCCTTAACACGCTGACGCGTTTCCATGAACAAAACACCCTCCGCCTACTTATTCCAAACCACTATGCAAGGCCAAAAACAAAAAAAAATATAGCAAAACTTTTCGGGTTAACCGCTAATAAAACTAGCAATATTTAGGTAGTATTGCAGGAATGTTTTGCTTGAAATTGGCAAAGATTGAAATAAAATCAAGAGACACGGCAATTACAGATAAGCAGAACAATCCCCCTTTCGAATAGTAATAGGAGTACAAAGTTTAATAAAGGAGGTTTCATAAGATGTGTGCTGTCTAATTGTATAGTTAATTTTAACTTTACAATAATACTTTTGAAATAGAGCATGGGTCCAATTCAGAAATCACAATGCTATTTTTTTACGAAACTTTTGCAATAGATTCTATTTGTTTAACTTTAAAAGCCGTGTCATCAACGTAAACCCAGTTCCTCATTTTTCAGGCTGCAAATATCATTATCATCTTTACTAACTTTGCAAAGTTAAGTTAGCCGATTTTCTAACAAAAGGAAAGTTTACTATGGAAGTTAAGTGACCCTCCCCTAATGGATCACTTTTCCCTTAGTTTCAATCCAACCCCAACATTATGACAAAGGTCGCAGTCAAAGTGTTTGTTAAGATTTCCAATTGCTTAACCCATTGTACAGCAATAGCGATAACTAATTATAAAACGAAGTTAGTAATGTTTATGCAAGTGTAACACTGACCTAACTGATAATTCTGATAAATGAAGCCACAGTTAGATTGTTACAAATCCGATAGTGTACAGACGACCCGTATTTGATGGAATTCGTTCTATACATTTGTTACGGCTGCTCAGAATTCCTGGATCGTGTAGCTAGATTATTGCATGATGCATTATTGTATCAATAATACAATTGTCCAGTAAACAAGTCCTCTTCCGGCCATTTATACACGTCACTAAATAAAGATTTACCAGAACTTGCACTTGCGCTACAGGGACTACATAATATTTGCTGGTGATAAGAAGATACATTTGTTTACAATATTTACAACTGTTATGTATATTTTATGCTATAATGAAATAAATGGACCACTACATTCATATTAAAAATCTTTCTTACTTAGTCACTATGTTGCAGTACTTGCAGTCTATTACATTCTGTTTATTTTATAAGTATTGCAACAGATAATAGGTTACTTAACAACAAAATATTTGTAATATTGATAACCGTGAACCAAATATATGGTCGTGTTTATGTAGTTGTGTACTTGTAACTATTTCTTTGGGTTGTTTGTCAGAGCTCACTGAATGAAACTAATAATAGTGATGAAGTTTCTGCCCTGTGGGTGTAGATCTCGTACCTTTACATTATGGAAAGTAAGTTATTCCTTTTAATAAAACAGCTCTAATCTGTCTTTGACTTGATGGCACGCACGATATTATATTGTGTCGTTTTGTCTTTGGTCTTAGATCAAATGCTGTTCATATAGGAGTAGCCTGAGGTGCAGTCGATTTAAAGCAGAGCAGAATGTCATGTGTCAACCACACTCTACCATACTCTATTTTACTTAACACCAGTTTCGTTACTTTGCCCCCAATGAATTTAATCTGTGCCGCAGAATACACGACTCTATGTTTGATTATACGTTTTAAAATCTGTTCAGCTCTGGTGTCTATCTTTTCAACCGACTTCAAAAAAGGAGGAGGTTCCCAATTCGACTGTATGTTTTTTTTGTATGTATGTTACGCGATTGCTCCGCCAATTATGAATCGATTTTAATGATTCTTTTTTTGTTTGGTAGATCATACTTCAGAGGTGGTCCCATATAAATTTTATCGAAATTGATTAGGAACTTTTTGAGAAAATAAACATATATACCCAGATAATATTTTGGTTGTGGTTCTTGTTACCTGTCTTCGATTTTTATTGAATAGCTTATACTTCAAAGATGCTATGATAAAAGTTTGCAAAATAAAAATCAACCCTAAGGGTAGGAAAATAGGGGATGAAATCGGTGTTCAGCAGTGAGATTAGGATTTATCACTAAAAATAGATGAAATAAGTAAATTTTATTAAAAAAAATAAAACCGACTTCAAAACACTAAAATGCTAAAAATAATCCTAACACTTGAGTACCTAATCAGTTACTTTTGGAGTCGGTGCCAGCCGATTTTGAATTCGGTTTTATTTTTTTAAATTATCTATCTGCTCTTCGCTGTCGCGCTGTCCTTGTACCTTAACCCAAGCTAAGCTTAATTGTGAACTTAGCATGCGTGTCTAGTGGTGCGTGTTGCGGTCTCCTACTTAAATTGTGATAGACAGAACCACTTCCTATGTGTCATCATCGTCTTTTTGCATCCCAAAAGAGATTATGCTTGGCCATATAGGAAAGTCAGTTTTTTTTTTCAATTGATTTTGTTACTAGTCCTCAATAGTTCTATCTCGTTTATCTAACCTCTGGTTCAGTTCTATTGGCGGCCAATGTCAATATGCAGATCCTTACTGCAAAATAATTGCAGGGTGGAAGACGCCATTCTTGTTTTCGCTTTTAACTAATAAATGTTTTGTTTCCAGGCGAGCGAGTATCCGGTGGTGGGTGGAGGCGTGGACCCTGACTACGGGCAGTACGTGTCGTCCCCGGCAGCTCACTACAACCACATGGGGCACCTGACCATGGCGCCATCGCAGAAGTACCCGCATGTGAGTTGCTCGTGTTTTTGCCTTGATTCCTTGTCTATGATCTTTCACCAGACCGTTTTCGTTAAGCCTGAATTCAAGATTACACACGCCTCTTTTGTCCATAAAGCATATATACGAAAAATACTTGAGAAAGAGGAAGACTATCATCTCCCCCCGATTAATTTGGATATCTCGTATTACTTTTTTGTGGATCACAAAGTAAACAATTGCCACACTAGTTTTTTTTTCTCAATGCATTAAGTTTACTCATCTTTTTAGAGTATTGTATTCAGATGTCATTGCAATAACATTGAGTAAACAGTAAACACAGGAGTTTATGCAAAACACACCTGTTTTATTAATTTGGTTTTCTTGACGTTCCGAATTCCGATCCAGTTGCATGGGCTTTAGAAAAAGACCAAAACTTAGGTAAATAAAAACGATCAGAGTCAGATACTTGAACGCCAAATGTCACCATTTTTTAAACATTAACACGTCATAAAGTTAAAAACTAATGAAATTATGTTTGTCTCTGTCCGGTAAAGGTTTACAGATACTAGGCACATTCTTTGACTGCGCCATATGTTTTGCAGGTGATGGACTCTGTGTCAGTAAGCGGTGGCGGCACGTACGGTGGTGCGGTTGGCGCGGGACACTATGGCACCTATGGCCACTACGGCGCTACTGCGTATCAGGCCCAACCAGCGTATATGGTGGAGCCACCGCCACAGGTTCCTGCTTACATGGGGCAGGTGAGACAAAAAAAATTCTATTGGTATTTCTAATCGGTCAACTGCTGAATTTTGCTGCCCTTGTCAGTGAACCCGATCCTCGGCTATTCTTTTCCATGCGCTGCCAGCACCTTTACATATATCTTCGCTCCACTTTTTCGGAGAGCGCCCTACGCGTCAAGAACAAGTGTTCTCACATTCACAGATAGACGAGATAGACGTCTATCTCATCAGTTATCGGTTTTTTCGGTGAATGTGACCATCGCACTAACGCTTCAGCTTGCTTATCTTTTTAGCTAGATCAGTTACTTTAGTTATCTGTTTTTAGTATCAACCATAAATTGGACACACACGCATTTGTGTGGGCGCAATATGTGAATTATTAACTACTAGTTTAGAATTAATGTTTATTTTCGTTATAGGAATACGTGGAAGGTGGTGGTAGCGCTTCTCCTAGGAGTGCTTCGCCCGGCGCTTTACCTCAACACAATCTGCACCTACAACAAAGGTAAATAAAATAAACTATTATTTAATAGAAAAAAGGTATATTCAACTTGTATTTACAATATAGAATAGGATTGGAACTAGCGACAGCTGTCACCTTCTCCCACTCCGACTGTGTGTATGCTAGCAATTTAAGAGCTGCTTACTTTTCCATCGCCGACGAGAAGGCGACTATCTATCGCCTATTTTCTCGCTCAATGAACAATAGGTATAGATCCTGAGTGAATAAGAAAGACACGGAATCAATTATTAAAAGTTGATTGCTGACGGTTACGCTGCTGACGAAAATTCTCTCATCACTCGTTTGTCGTAGCGACAGGAGCTATCAAACAAAAAACTAGCTAAGCGATGCTTGCCTGGCTATCCCGCTTTATCGCCTGTCGCACTCGCACACTAGCTTATTGACATAATTATTCGCACTACACACTCGCGTCTACTCTAGCTCTACTCGCTTCTTGTTATCGTCGGCAATGGGACAGGTGGCTAATTTTAGATTTTCCAATCCCATTATTCATCTGCATGGTTTACAAATTCCATCAATCCACGATCTTACCGCCGTAATGGCGCTATAATTCGCCGTGAACTTAATGGGTCTTGGGTTCGGAAGAATAGGGATGATAACTGGGTATATAAAATAAAATTGTATTTAGTCCCGTCAGTTAGATTATCAAAAAATAATAGACTGCTATTTTTTCTTTTGTCGATCAACTAAACAATGATAAACATAAAGCGCGTCAAAGTATGGGAGTGGGGTTCATGACGTTACTTCACGACATCGAGTACACACCCTATGGAGCAGCAATACGCGAACCATCTTTCTCCGAAACTAGTAGGTAAGTGATTTTTCACTTACATTTGACATGACATACGTATGAAATGACAAGTCCTCAACTCTCGCCCATACAAAAAAGTACAGATACAGATTAAAATGGCGGAAAATTTCGTCGAACAAATCATATGACATGAAATTTTCTACTCTTTAGGGTATGTGCTCCATGCTTCACGATATGACGTCATGCGATATTTCAAATCAATATATCTCTGTAATATTTTGATTATGTGAAAAAAGAAAAAATACGTGTACGTACAACAAAGAAGAAAAAGTTAGTCTATATCCCTATTATTATTTTTTTTCAAATTCTTGTCTGGTACCTCGTTACACAAGGATGTTAATTAAATCCTTACTTCGAGACCATGACAACCGGTGTCACTTGTCTGACGCATAGCCAGATATTTAATGTATTTAATTAATGTTGCCAGGTACGACTCAACGTCACTAGAGCAGCTAGGGCGACATTACTGCGTGACGTCCCCTCGGGGCGAGTACGCGACGGATGCGTACGGGTACCAGCACTACCCCACCGCGTACGACCCGCCCCCGCACCAGCCGCCCCAGTTCAAAGTGAGTGGTGGTACCTAACCTAACTAACAAGCTTTTTACTATAAGATGATGTCTTCTTCTTTGTAGAATACTGATGGTCGTGACCACTTTGGGAAGTAGGACTCACCAGCGCTCTTCAGAAAAAAATCCTTGAATAGTCTGGTCTGGTCCAGTCTATGGTTCTGGTTTTTATTTTGACGAGCTTCTTGGTCTATTGCTTTGCGCTCCGGGCTACAAAGCAAGGCGGTTGCGGGTTAGAATCCCGATGAGCACGAGTATTTGTGCGTAAGTTTATGAAACGTATACTTATCCGTTCTCTAATAAAGCTTTACTTACTTTGGGGGTAGAGAGTGTTAGGAAAATTTGTTTTATTTTATCGGAGATGTTGGTAGTTGTAATTGGTTAGTGGGCGCGGGCGGAAAGAAGGCGGCAAGGTCAAAAGGAAGGCCACCGTCTAGTTACCATTTTATTTGTCTCGACGTATGTCTCTAATTTTGTTGAATGGTTACAGGATTCGCAAAACGGGCTAAGTCTTGGCAGCGCGGGGGGTCAGTCGATGTACGGCGACGAGGAAGAGTTACAGAAACAAATGGCTGGCATGGCGCTAGGTAAGTTATGCATGGTAAATATGTATGTGGATGACGCTTTCCAATACCAAAATACAGCTGTAGACTGCTTTACTGGCTTATAATTAATACACACTAAAACTGGAATTAATTTTTCCTTTTATTTGCTTGACGTTTCGACCGGGTAACACAGACCGTGGTCACAGGCTGACTCGCTTACTATGCTAATGCTATGATTGTGTAATAATCAATTTTCTATTGTTTCGTTACCCTGGGCTAAGGGGTTTAATCGCGCCCTCCTAGAATGCCTTTTGTCAAATCGTACTTCGCATTTTTTAAAAAAAACAAGCACTCGTTTTAAAAAAGTGCATGTGATAATAAAAATCTAAACCCGACGGTTTCGTGTTTTCAAAAAAAAATACCTTAAATGCTGATGTAAGAATCAAAAGTTATTGATTTGTTCATGTAAATTCGGTGCTCTTAAAATAAATAAATGCAGTACACGGAAATATTTTTATCTGTATTGTCTGCTTGGTAAACTGCTAGTGTTAACCAATATGAAACCTCCAGTTCACGGCGGCGTCGGCGGGCGCGAAGACGGCGGCGGCCTCCAGTGGCGCGACCCGAACCTGCCCGAGGTCATCGGGTTCCTCAACTCGCCCTCCGACGTGGTGAAGGCCAACGCGGCGGCCTACCTCCAACACCTCACATACATGGATGATCCTAACAAGCAGAAGACCAGGAGTTTAGGTTAGTATTGGATAAACTGTTCATCAGTAAGTTGACCGACACATTACCGAACTTTCGGTCGCGTGATATGGTGATTGCTTTGCAAAATAAATGGAATGCGTTCTCGCAAAAACTGTCGCTAGATGAAGGTTCGTCACAAAGCCAGGCGCCACGAAATTTTGGCTGCTATGTCATAAGTTACTTAAAAAACACTGCAAGTGTATTTAGCTAAACTTTCAACAATGCGTCGCTACACTAAGACCGCGTTCACACAAAATTTTTATCGGCCGCTTACTATTAGCGTGTGAAACGCAGTTCACCGCTGTTCAATACATATTTAACTTTTCGTTCACACTTAATCGACAATACGTTGTTTCTGACGTGGACGCTGATTACGCATAGTACTGCATTGTACGTTACAGCGCATTGTCAGCATAGTGCAGACGAAAAATGCAGTCTGAGTTTACGTTCACATGGGGCCGATAGTGAGCCTCATAGTCGGCAGCTGACAATATATTTAGTGTGAACACGGCCTGAATATCTTTAAGCTGAAGTATGGGATGTATTTAAATTTAGATAAAGAAAACAAGTCTTCAGGTACCACATTAAATAACAATTTGACTATTTAGAACTAGAAAGCGAAAAGTAGCTATTACAATTTATGGATATGATCAGTGCAATTTTTATACAAAATCTTGGGCATGTCCACATAAATCCAATGATAGCTATGCTATCCAATGATGCAAGTTTGCAACACGTGTAGGTAACTTTTTAAAAACAGTATCATAATCATTGATCATATAATCACTATGGGCAAGACACCTATCGGGATAAATGTGCAGTGTGATTTCCCATTCCGCTCTCTAGATAACATGCTTATAGTGTAAGATATGTGAATGGAAAGTCAGTTGTGTGCAAGAGAAGGAAGACGTGAGCGAGAGGAGAGATGAATAAATAAATAATAAATAATAAATATTGGACAACATCACACATTGCTCTGATCCTGTGGTAAATAGCCATAGCACTTGTGTTACAGAAATCAGAAACAACGACGATACCATAACACCCAGACCCGAGACAATATAGAAAAGTTATTTTTCTACATTGACCTGACCGGGATTCGAACCCGGAACCTCAAGAGATAGCGACACCAAGTCCGGTATGCTCGCCTCTCGGCTACGGAGGTCGTGATGAATGCGGATTTGAATGTGATGACAGACGTTTTTCTATTGTTTTACGAAGGTTAGTCAGTTGTTCTTGGTGCACGTTGCTGTAAAACTTGATAAAAATGAGTCATTATCATGACAGCCTATTGCAGTCCACTGCTGGACGTAAGTCTCCCCCAAAGAGCGCCAAAAATACGATACTCTTTTTTCATCCAGCCACTGCCGTCCTATCCCATTAAACCAAGTGTCCATTGAAACCCAGCATTTCCTTTATCTCTATAAATTTACAGTTAACATATGTTATCCGACAGCAGACCAAAGTAATGGACATAGTTCTAAAATGTAGCAAACTAAAGTGGCAACGGGCTGGCCTCTTCTATCAGAACCGATGAAAGATAAAGTGAACGGCTTCTCGAGTGACAACCACGTCTTGGAAAACGTAGTCTAGGACGCCCCCCAGCTCGATGGAGCCTTAGGAGGATGGCTGGCAGTTGATGGATGAAAGTGTTCTTTGGCGTTCTTCGGGGGAGGGTTACGTCCAGCAGTGGACTGCAATAGGCTCACACATCGAGCACATACTCTATAGAGCAGCAATACGAACCATCTTTTTCCGAAACTAGTAAGTGATATTTCATTTTGTATCGAATGACAAGTCCTGTCAACTCTCGCCCATACAAAAACGGTACAGATACAGATTTAAAAACGGCGGATTTTTTGTCGAACAAACCGTATGACATTTCTACTCTATAGGGTATGTGCCGCATGGGCTCACATGAATGAACGACTGAATACGTATCCGTTCCCAGGCGGCATCCCGCCCCTGGTGCGGCTGGTGTCGCACGAGAACCCGGAGGTGTGCCGCAACGCGTGCGGCGCGCTGCGCAACCTGTCGTACGGCCGGCAGAACGACGAGAACAAGCGCGCCATCCGCGACGCCGGCGGCATCCCCGCGCTCATGGCGCTGCTGTGCCGCGCCACCGACATGGAGGTAATACATTTTCTGTTTATGCTTGGTGAGCACAAAATTGACATTTACGTGTACATTAATTGCAGCGTATTGACAAGACCGAACACGATGGCGCCATCTGAGATTAGCTTCCAATCGCTTTCCGTTTAAACTGAATCATCGCAACGCTCAAGATCTTTTCATCATAAGAAAGCTCACGGTCGCCCAGCGTGCTATGGAAAGGGCTATGCTCGATTTCCTTTCGAGATCGAATCGGAAATGAGGAGATCCGTAAAAGAACAAAAGTCGCTGATATAGCCTAACAGATTAGCGAGCTGAAGTGGCAGTGGGCGGGGCACATAGCACGTACAACTGACGGCCGATGGGGCAGAGAGGTTCTAGAATGGAGGCCGCGTACCGGCAAGCGCAGCGTAGGACGTTGTCCACTCACAAGGTGGACAGGCGACCTGGTAAAAGTCGCAGGATGACGCTGAATGCAGGCCGCTTCCGACCGGCCAATCTGGAAGTCAAGAGGGGAAGCCTATGTTCAGCAGTGGACGTCCTATGGTTGAAATGATAATGATGATGATCGCAACGTCCCTTGCGGTATAACTATTTTTTTCTTTATTCTATTTGTATCTAAGTTTTCCCACCTTTTACACGTGTTTTCACTGATATTAGAATAGGATTGGCTCGGTCATTCTTTTTTTATCTACTACTATATTCATTACGATAGGATTCATTCGGCTTTTGGCTTTGTCATGCTAGTATTTTGAGTTATTCGGAATAGAATAGAGCAATATGTATTCGTGTACTTTTGATGTAATTTTATGGTGGTGTATTATTGTTTCTGTGTAGGTGAAAGAGCTAGTAACTGGCGTGATCTGGAACATGTCATCATGTGAGGACCTTAAGCAGTCAATCATTGATGACGCGGCGCAGGTGATCGTCAACAAAGTCATCATCCCGCACTCTGGCTGGCATCCGACCAACCCTGGAGACACCTACTGGTCCACAGGTGGGTTTGTATTTGTAATAGAGTATTAGTCGATTTTAAGTTGCCACATTTTAAAGAAACCAAATTCGTACCCAAATCCAAGCTAAAATTTTATTGGTTTTGGAGCCGAAGACGAGTCGGCTCGTCGCACGTCGCACGCTCACCATGTGGGCACAGATCAGAGTATGCGGTAGTGTCCTGTGCACCATGTGTGCATAACGCGGACGTGACATTTCAAGGTCGTGTCTATGTCGGGAACTCGTTTTATTTTACCGCTAGGAGAATAATAACGGCGGCCCAGTTTGTTGTTAGTCTGTTTAGACCCGGAAAACCGAACTGGGTAGTGCCAACACCGAAAGATTTATTTTTTATCAAAGTAGTCATCGCGGCCATTTTGCGCGGGGGGTTGCTTAGCAATTAATTATGTTTTGTGATCAATTGTGAGAGATTTGAAACAAACAAATGAGTGAAATAGAAAGCCAAAGTGTTAGTAAAGTGTATTGTGACTAGAAATCATGCGAAACTTCTTGGATTTCATCATAATTATAAAGGTTAGTTTTAGTAATAATCATAATAATAGATCAAGTAAAAAATCCCGAAATCGAAAAGCTAGGTATAAAATTATCCTGACAGGTTGAACCTCTTACCTCTTTAATATTAAGTGGGAAAAAAAGGTTCTTCGCATTTTGATATGATCAAGACTTTATCAAAGTTTATTTACATTTAATTACAGCATATATGCTATTTTGTTCATTGCCTTTGCTATCTTGTAGGTAGTGACATGATCCCGTTGCTGTAGAAATTTTGGGACGTATGATAGAATGAAGTCGGTTTAAAAACGCGACAAGTAGTTATGGCCTGGTCCTCTCTTGATGTAAACTTGACACTGCCTAAAAATTCCGAAGCGACCGAAAGAGGTGGAAATCTGAAGGCTATATGGCGGATGCATTAACACCTCCCAGCCAAACTCTTAATTTTTGCTGATTGTCTAAAAATGTGTATGGTCTAGCGTTATCGTGATGAAACACCTGAAACCTGAATGATGAAAAGGGTGTACCTTTCTATTTATAATTCCGGCCTTTCTTTCAAATTCTTGCTTTAATCTCATCAGTTGTTGATAGTAGAGATCCAGATGACAGATGGTTCTGCTCGGCGGTAAAGGTCATAATGTACAATGCCATTCAGATCCTACCATAGACACAAAATCACCGTATTGCGAGGTAACCCGGATTTTGCCACAGTTTGTGAAGCCTGACCGACCTTTGACCGCTACCTTTTTCGTTCTTATCGTACGTGATCCACTTCTCATCACCAGTTATCTTCAAAGACGGTTTGGTTTCATTACGTCTTAATAAAGAATCGCAAATGAGTACACGGTTCATTAGGTTTCTTTCAGTGAGCTCGTGTGAGACCCAAATATCGAGTGTTTTTGTGTACCCATACGTTTTTAAACGTTTCATTTTCCAGCGACATTTGGATCGGTCGGGGTGTACTGATTTTGATGTTCATAGCCTTTTTGCAATCCATATGTTTTTTTTGCCGTCAAAAAACCGGTCACTGATCGTCAGACATGGGCGAGTGCCCTAAACTGATACGGTCGACGCACTCGGCCACCGGCCTAATGTACACGTCGACCTAGTCTTATGACGCAATGAGTAACGTCAGTGTGTGTGCGCTGTGCGTAGTGTTCCGCAACGCGTCGGGCGTCCTGCGCAACGCGTCGTCGGCGGGCGAGTACGCGCGGCGGCGCCTGCGCTGCCTGGCCGGCCTGCCCGACGCGCTGCTGCACACCGTGCGCGCCGCCGTGCGCGCCAACGCGATCGGGACCAAGATCGTCGAGAACTGCGTCTGCGTGCTCAGGAACCTCTCCTACAGGTGACACTAGTACCACAACCTGGCGTATTCTATCTTATCTACCGTCTAAATTCCGAGAGATTTGCTCAGGCTTTCTCTGAAAGATGAACTAAAGTAATCGATATAGCTCACAGGATAAGCAAGAATATGTCGCAGTGGATTGGTTATTTGCCGTGTAAGGGTAGACCTGTTATTTCGTGGATAGCGCGACTCTGCAAACACAGCTTAGGTTGCTTGGTCCGACAGAGTAGAGTGTGGTGATATACGCAAAGCTGCTGGCACAGGATGGAAAATAATTGCCGGGGATCAAGCTCAATGGCAGGCATACGTTGTACGTAGGACTATGTGAGCAGTGTACTGATGTGGGGTGGTTATGATAATAAGCACCTTAACAGGCCAGTACACGCGGTATATGCGGTTTTTACTTATTGTGTTTGTTTGATCTGCTGAAGAGTTAACCAGTTCTAATACTGGCCGCTGCCTTTTATGGCTGTTCAGGTCAATTCGGGAAATGCATAACCTACCGTAACCGCGACAGACAAATTAGGTTCTCATTGATTAAGGATGGATCGTTGTCGCTGTTCATGCCTTCTAGTTTCTCCCTTCTTTCCTTTCGGCCATCGAGAAGCTAAAGAATATGTTAAAAAATTTGACTCATGTCGAATGTATCACACATTTCAAACTTTGTCTGTGTTTTTCCTATCTGGCTTTTTTTGAAATAAAGGCTTTATTAGTTTCATTCCCTTGCAGATGTCAAGAAATCGAAGATCCTTTATATGACACGAGAGCACCGCCAACACAGTCGTCCGGACAAGCCAGGATACAAGCCAGCGCTTCAAAAGGTTAATAAATAATTACAAATAAAACTTACGACTCGGAATGTATTATTTGACTTATTCATTTGGCTCAGAATAGGTACAAAAATATCATATTTATATGCGATTTAGTCGCTAGAAACATTCATCTCATTCAATCATATCAACTCGTATTAATTCACAATATTCGTGCGATTGCATCGCCCTTGACCGCCCGACTGCTTGACTCTGGTCATTTGAACTGACGTTTTCTGCGATTCTTATTGGTCAACATCACTTCTATGGTTCCTATTGTTTATGGTTCAAATGTAAAATAAGTGAATTGAATTATAATTATCTGCGTTTCATGTACCCTTATGCAGGCTTTTCATTACTGTATAATTTTATAGGCGAAAACCTAGGTTGTTTCGGCGGAAGTAAAAAGAAGAAAGAAGGCTCATCTTCATCAAACTCCACCAGTCCACTCGGCAAAAGCGAACCGGATTCACAGCCTTTGGGTGACACGTCTTCTAATACACAACTCGGGTACAGTGTACCAAAGGGGACGGAGATGCTCTGGTCGCCTGAGGTAAGTTAATTTTGATACCCGCAAAAGAAATAGAAACCTACAGAGTACTTCCCGTTGACCTAGAATCATGAAATTTGGCAAGAACCAATTTCTTATAGCACAAGTAAAAGAAAAAGTCCGAATATAAAAATATAATATCAAACAAGAAGCGGTAAAAATCTTAAGAAACCGATTTCCGTTATGGAGTAAGTATGTAAATCATACCTATAAGTTTGTACGGAACCCTCGGTGTGCGATTCGGACTTGCTCTGCGGTTTTTTTTGTTCAAAATACAATTATTGTAAATTTTCTCAATTGTTATTGATCTTTGTGTTCGACTTTAAGTTCATAATTAGAAGGAAATTGAGTTGACTAAATGTTAAATTGTAAATGTACCATGTGGAACGGTCGTAAAGAATACACTTCCCCACTACTAACAGGAGGCGTGTCGTCAGAGGCGACTAATTCCTGTGGTACGAGACGAGCAGCAGCGTCAGCGTGCGAAATCCTATAAAAACTGCGCTCGCCAACTTGCCTGTCAAGCGTGGCGAGTATTGGCTTTCTCCCCCATGATAAAAGTAATTGGGGAAGGCATATGTTCAGCAGTGGACTGTCCTATGGCTAAAATGATGACTATGATAGTTAAATCGATAAAGTTAATGACAGAGAATTGTTCTCCAGGTGGTGCCCCTGTACATGGCGCTACTGCAGACGTGTTCGAACCCCGAGACGCTGGAGGCGGCGGCGGGCGCGCTACAGAACCTCGCCGCCTGCTACTGGCAGCCCTCCATCGATATACGAGCCGCCGTCAGGAAGGAAAAAGGTTACTTAAGTAGTCTAAACTGTAACTATAGCTTATGTATTACATCTTAACTACTAGTTTAAAGTTCTGTCCTACTATTTCACAAAACAAATGTCCGATTAATAATTTGAATATCACAGTTTCAATTACTTTTTTTGGCTCGAAACACATGAAATAAGTATACACAATGGTTTCACTGGTAGCATTAATAAGTTCCACTATGGTTATTTGATCACGTAGTTAATAAAAATGTTTTTAAAATAGGATAAGAAATAAACACTTACGCAGCCTTAGGCGAGGTCCCGTGCGTCCGTTTTCATTACAAAGTTAATAGAAAGAATCGTATACTAATTCCTAGGAAATTGTTTACGATTATTGGGATTTCCAATAAAATATGTCTTCTAAAACAACAGGGCCATCACTTTTTAACTGACTTCAAAAAAGGAGGAGGTTCTCAATTTGTCGGTACCTTTTTTTTTATTTTTTTTTTATGTATTCAGCGATCATTCGTTACTGCGTTGTCCGATTTCGATAATTATTTTTTTGTTTGAAAGGTAATACTTTCAGAATGGTTCCATAGAAATTTGGTTGAATTCTGATGATGGGATCTGTAAGAAAATCATCAAACATTGCTTGAACTCCGTACCACGCCAACTGATTTTAGTATCTATCTTACATAATATCTTTGCCAAATGTGGACCGATTTTGATGATTCTTTTTTTAATGAATAGCTTATACTTCAAAGATACTATAATCAAAAATTTTTGAAAAAAAATTAACCCCTAAAGGTGGAAAAATAGGAAATGAAATCGGTGTTCAGCAGTTAAATTATGTTTGCACTCGTAAGATTTGTTTTGATTAGGATTTTTCACTAAAATAGATTAAATAAGATAATCTTATTAAAAAAAAAACGACTTCAAAAAACTAAAACGATAAAAATAATCTAACACTTACGTACCTAATCAGTTATTTTTGGAGTCGGTGCCAGTCGATGAGAGTTTTAGTTTTTTGAAGTAGGTTTTTATTTTTTTCATAAAATTAATTTACACTCAAATCAAATCCAAACGCCTAAAGGTTGTCTGCCAACTAGGTCATTCCATTTCACCTTTACTTGGTACGCGCCAGACACCTTTCTAACTTCGAGATAATGACACCAACTGTCATGGTCTCAAAGTAAAGAAAGAAAAAAGTTGGATGTTAAATCCAAAAACGTAACAAGCTTAAGCTTATATTTAATGCTTTTGCTGCGAAATCCCATCCACCAGTTGATACGGCAAGTTATTGTTAAGTCGAGGCATTAGGTATCTGTTTGTCCGCTCGCCATACGCATTGTTTGCTTGTTTGGTCGCGTAACACTCATAAGATCCTTCAATCCAGGTCTCCCGATCCTCGTGGAACTCCTCCGCATGGAGGTGGATCGAGTGGTGTGTGCCGTGGCGACGGCGCTGCGTAACCTCGCCATAGACCAGCGCAACAAGGAGCTTATCGGGAAATACGCCATGCGCGACCTCGTGCAGAAGCTGCCCAGTGGGAACCACCAGCATGATCAGGTATAAAACAGTAACGTCCATTATAAGGCTGCAAATTTGCTGTGGTGGGGTGTGCAGTAAATCATTCTGCTACAAGGTTTCCACAAGATGTTTACCCTCAACGCCGCACATTGATCGGAAGGTTGGGATTCCCTTTCATAGGAATTTTAAAAAATAAAATCTCGTTTTTGAAAAAACAGTATGAGTGTTTGTTTAAAAGCTCAAGTGAAAATAGACAAGTAACATCGCTTGCAAAACTGACAACCTTTTAGGAAGAAAGGCTCTTAGGTGGCGACCACGAATTCGAAGACGCAACTTGGGCCTGAGCAGGTCTTTCAACTAGTCTGCTGAAGCTCTTGTCTGGGTAGCAGGAAGCTGCTGGATGCAAACGGCCTATAGCCGTACGCTGAGCGGTCCTAAAGGGGACATGATAATGATGATGATAATGTAATAGGGAAGCATAGGCAAAGATAATCTCAGATGGTGTCAGGGTGTTTGGTCTTGTGTTGTGTTTTGTCCCCTCTGAATTTCTTTTTCTTCATCTATCAAGTAGATTATCAAAAAGCATTGGACTCGTATTTTTTCTTTTTCACAAATATTACAGAGATATATTGATCTGAAATGTCGCAAGACGTCACGCTTAGGTACTATGTTTACTTAGAAGTAACTGACTGACTGACCGCTCCCGAACTTTGACGCGCTTTACTTTTATAGTTTTTTGGTTGGTTGACAAAAGAAAAAAAAGGAGTCCATTATTTTTTGATAATCTAACTGACGGACTAAATAGAGTTTCAATTTAGTAAGAAAGTAGGTATTCATTTATTTGGCATAATACATTTTAGGTCAGTGCAAGGTCTTCCGCTCGGCATCAGTCGAGGCATAGGCCACGACACTGATTTCCTGCGGGAGTCTTTTTCTTTACTGAGTCGTCGTCACTATTGCAATATAACCGCAGGGCACGTCGGACGACACGATAGCGGCGGTGCTGGCGACGCTGAACGAGGTGATCAAGAAGAGCGGCGAGTTCTCCCGCTCGCTGCTGGACGCGGGCGGCGTGGACCGCCTGCTCACGCTCACCAAGCAGCGGCACCGCCACACGCCCAGGGTCCTCAAGTTCGCAGGTCAGACTCGACAACGTAACCCACAGAGGCGGATCAGATCTGGAACCATTGAAATATCATTGTATTCAACGCGCATCGAGTGTCAAGTGACTCGTCTCGGAAACATGCTTAAGACCCGATGGCGTTTTGTAACTCGCTTCTACGGGAAGGGTAGCCTTCACGGAATCCATGAAAAGCAATAAATACTAAACACCCGTTATTTATTGGGACTACAATAACAATATTGACGACCTCCGTAGCCGAAAGGCGAGCATTGGTCGCTATCTCTGAGGTCCCGGGTTCGATTCCCGGTCGGGTCAATGTAGAAAACTTTTCTATATTGTCTCGGGTCTGGGTGTTGTGGTACCGTCGTTGTTTCTGATTTCTGTAACACCAGTGCTTCAGCTACTTATCATAGGATCAGAGCAATGTATGTGATGTTGTCCAATTTTTTTATTTATTTATTTATTTAATATTATATTTGACATTGGCAGAAATAAACCTTCCAGATGTTTGGTTGCCATATAAAAAAGTGCGGAGTGAGCCAGGTAGTCCTGACACAATGTATATATATATATTTACACAGGGCAAGTGCTAATGACGATGTGGTCTCACGCGGAACTGCGCGAGGTGTACCGCAAGCACGGCTGGCGCGAGGCGGACTTCCTCACGCCGGCGCGCGCCGCGCAGCCCCGCGGGAACTCCAACAGCAGCGGTCAGTATACACACGCACACACACACACACAGAGAGAGAGACACACACACACTAACATTACCCGCTGGATATGGAAATAGAATGAAAGAACTTGGTGCATACAGATGATACAATAAAAGAAAAAGAACTCATGTTTCGCCATCGTGGTGGCATGCAGAAATTTTAACACATATTAGGGCCGATTTTTCATTAGCTAGATAACTTTTATTTGAAGAATAAGTTTGACATATTGCCAGTTTTTGTATTGAAAAATGTCAACATGTCAATTTTATTCTTCGCCGAATAAAGTTGTTTTGACACAATTGCTATACGAAAACTGTCAAATGTCAAACTTATTCTTTAAATAAAAGTTATCTGACTATTGAATAATCGGCCCTTAATTAAATTAAATGTTCATGGTAACGGTAATTAAACAGATTAATAGTCAAAGATAATATAGGTACATTCACAAAATACAATAAAATAAACAATTATCACTTTATTAATAAAATAAATGGTTCATCAATATCATCAACAATATCAATATCTGTGCATCTTAGGGCTTTCACAGACAGCACTAGGACTACATTTACTCTAGTGTAATTTACTTACACACACACACAGAGAGAGAGACACTTCCATTACCCGCCGGACATATCTGTCACACCTTAGGGCACTTTTTGTAGCTGGTTATGAAACATGGTTACAAAAACGACAGTTTAATTCCGTTTTCGTAACTGGTTATCAAGCAATAAAAAATGTACATATTTATATCTGGTTATCAAAGATCAGTTACGACCGTGGAAGGGTAAAACATAATGCATGATAAAGTGAACCAAAGCCAGCTTCCTTCTGTTGTCACCTGGTTTAAAAATAATAAATTGGGCATCATACCAATTGAAATAAAATTAAAATGCTGCCATTGAATTAAAAAATCGAATTGAGAAATTTTTCGCAATTCCGCATCACACTATTCATGCGGGAGGGGTATACAAAAAAAGCTTTATATAAATAGCAAGACATGTATATAAATCTGTCTGTGTAATTGTATGTAAATGTTATGTAAATGCCTGTACAAACTGTTCGAACTGTTCAAGCTGCGACCTAACGCTGGACACTAAAATATTAACATGTCTGACTGTGCTACTCATTCTGAAACACAAACCAATTAAATAGGCCCAAAAATCCAAAAGGTATATTTGAATTAATATCCTCTACGGGATATCTATATTAATAATACACATTTAATAAAGCTCTGATGATGATTGGCTACCTTCGGCTTTGTAGAGCAATGTCTCTGTTATTCTCAGGGATCGGAAACCGGTTAATTTACTATGGAACCTTAACCGGAATAATAAAGGTTTTCGCTTAATTAAATATCATATACTCCAAATACCTACTTAAAAACTATGGCAAATTAAGTTTTATGGACAACTCTTTACAACTACTATCAAATATTAGAAACGGGTCTTATACATTCTGAAATAAATATTAACCGGTTTCGATCCTTGGTTATTCTATTAGATCAGACAAGTTACCGTAGTACAAACAAATATCTCTCGCATAATTTATGACGCTCTTTAAAATTGAAGCCAGCTAATCATTAGTAACTAGTCATTTTCTAAACAAGACAGACAACGCCATATAAAGGTAAGTAACTTAACCAATATATGGCGATTTTTTTTTAACACGAACTCTTATTATTTAACCGTTGTTAGGCACGTACAATTCTATGTTTTTGGCCCTATTAAAATTGGTTTTTGTTAATGAAATACATTTCAGAATGCCTCATAAATAGTAACTTTACTGTGTTTATAAATGTAAAGGACTTTGGGATAATTTACTTGACCCTTATTGTATAGTAATATGGTGTATATCATTCAAAGAGATGATAATTATTACTTGACAATCACTTATCATTTATTTACTATAAAGCAAGGATTTGCAATGATACGCTACGGTAATTGACACAAGTCTAAAAAATGAACTTACAAAATTGATTCGAAATAATGATATGTATGTTATCTATCACTATACTAGAGTGGGTCAAATCCCCGTACTTTGGATCCCAATGTCTTTTATAAGCTTAGTATTATGTGTTTTCATTGTTATGATTGAGACAACTTTCATTCGAATATGTATAATTCAGTAATACTTTTATAGCAATGAACACATGTGTTTCATTTCTAAACGACTGTTCATTTTTGTACAAGCTTGTGGGGCATGTGATATACAATTCAACAGACGTTTTGTGATGCTGTGGCTTACGTCGATATCTAATTCATTAACATTACACGTACCTTTATGCACTATATTTTTATCAACTAACTAATGAAACAGGAAACTGTATCATAAAGTGTGCTATATAGCTAAGTAATATCAATTGATCTTATTCAAGAGGTACTTTGGCACTCACAGTCATGATAAAACACTGATATTTTCGAACAGAAGACAATGAGTTGTAATACGAATAAACATGATCATTAGTTGTTATTTATTCTAACTTTATTTTGACACGGTTGTATATGGCATCTGAATGATATACTGCCATACGTAAGAACGTATAAGAGTAAATTAAGCAATCAGTTCTATAACTGACCTAATGAGGCTATCCTCATTACGAATTATACAATGTCCAAAGCCATTCATAATTTTTCTTCTAAAAATCCGTGACTCAAGATGTTTAAGGAGACGCTACGTCGCAAATGTTGTGGAACGTTACCAATCATGTTTAGTATCACGTGTTATATATCAATAGTCGTCTAAAGAATCATCATCAATCATCAACAGCCCGTTATAGTCCACTGCTGGACTTTGAGCCTCCTCCACATCAGTGGAGGGTTTTGCCATTATCTCCACGCTTGGCAGGCGGGTTGGAGATCGCAGTTTAAAAGTTGATTTTAACAGAGAGCGCTGCTGCTCGTCCTCTGTTGAATGTGTCGTCCCTAAGTCGCCTCTTACGACACCCACGGGATGAGTAGGAGTGGTGACATATGTATTTTACTCTGCCGTCACCACACGGCCGAATCACGGCATGTCTAAAGAATACATATCCAAAAAACTACGTCCATTTTACCACAAGATTACAAAACGCTCTTGTCATTTCATCGACAACCGGGGGGAAATTCGTCATACAATCAACTCACAAATAAACAGTCGTCATACGAGCACTGTCCGCATTGGTGAACGTAGATACGGGTGTGGGAGCAGGTCAGGGCACGCCTATGTCCGGGGGCGGAGCGCCGCACTCGCCCAGCAACGCCAACTCCACCCTCAGCCGGCCCATGGCTTCCACCGGCGGGACCCGGTACGAGGACAGGACCATACGCCGCCATCGAGAGGTACCACGCATTATACACCTTATCTCTTTTACATAGAGCACACATTCGGGCACTGGTTGAATAGTGCATGGTATACTCAAATTACACATTACACACACACGCCCAGCAATGCCAACTCCACCCTCAGCCGGCCCATGGCTTCCACCGGCGGGACCCGGTACGAGGACAGGACCATACGCCGCCATCGAGAGGTACCACGCATTATACACCTTATCTCTTTTACATAGAGCACACATTCGGGCACTGGTTGAATAGTGCATGGTATACTCAAATTACACATTACACACACACGCCCAGCAATGCCAACTCCACCCTCAGCCGGCCCATGGCTTCCACCGGCGGGACCCGGTACGAGGACAGGACCATACGCCGCCATCGAGAGGTACCACGCATTATACACCTTATCTCTTTTACATAGAGCACACATTCGGGCACTGGTTGAATAGTGCATGGTATACTCAAATTACACATTACACACACACGCCCAGCAATGCCAACTCCACCCTCAGCCGGCCCATGGCTTCCACCGGCGGGACCCGGTACGAGGACAGGACCATACGCCGCCATCGAGAGGTACCACGCATTATACACCTTATCTCTTTTACATAGAGCACACATTCGGGCACTGGTTGAATAGTGCATGGTATACTCAAATTACACATTACACACACACGCCCAGCAATGCCAACTCCACCCTCAGCCGGCCCATGGCTTCCACCGGCGGGACCCGGTACGAGGACAGGACCATACGCCGCCATCGAGAGGTACCACGCATTATACACCTTATCTCTTTTACATAGAGCACACATTCGGGCACTGGTTGAATAGTGCATGGTATACTCAAATTACACATTACACACACACGCCCAGCAATGCCAACTCCACCCTCAGCCGGCCCATGGCTTCCACCGGCGGGACCCGGTACGAGGACAGGACCATACGCCGCCATCGAGAGGTACCACGCATTATACACCTTATCTCTTTTACATAGAGCACACATTCGGGCACTGGTTGAATAGTGCATGGTATACTCAAATTACACATTACACACACACGCCCAGCAATGCCAACTCCACCCTCAGCCGGCCCATGGCTTCCACCGGCGGGACCCGGTACGAGGACAGGACCATACGCCGCCATCGAGAGGTACCACGCATTATACACCTTATCTCTTTTACATAGAGCACACATTCGGGCACTGGTTGAATAGTGCATGGTATACTCAAATTACACATTACACACACACGCCCAGCAATGCCAACTCCACCCTCAGCCGGCCCATGGCTTCCACCGGCGGGACCCGGTACGAGGACAGGACCATACGCCGCCATCGAGAGGTACCACGCATTATACACCTTATCTCTTTTACATAGAGCACACATTCGGGCACTGGTTGAATAGTGCATGGTATACTCAAATTACACATTACACACACACGCCCAGCAACGCCAACTCCACCCTCAGCCGGCCCATGGCTTCCACCGGCGGGACCCGGTACGAGGACAGGACCATACGCCGCCATCGAGAGGTACCACGCATTATACACCTTATCTCTTTTACATAGAGCACACATTCGGGCACTGGTTGAATAGTGCATGGTATACTCAAATTACACATTACACACACACGCCCAGCAATGCCAACTCCACCCTCAGCCGGCCCATGGCTTCTACCGGCGGGACCCGGTACGAGGACAGGACCATACGCCGCCATCGAGAGGTACCACGCATTATACACCTTACCCCTTCGACATAGAGCATACATTAGAGACACTGGTTGACTAGTGCATGGTATACTCAAATGACACATTACACACACACGCCCAGCAATGCCAACTCCACCATCAGCCGGCCGATGCCCAGTACGAGGACAGGACCTTACGCTGCCATCGAGAGATACCACGCATTATACACCTTACCCTCTTGACATAGAGTCCATTTAGATCACATATTACACAAACACTACATAAACTTCCACGCCAACTAAAATTTCAGTACGGCTTCAACTGAACTAGGGAATTTGCTGTGCTAGCTTGGCTGCCATTGAAACGTCCAACACATTTTTATTTCATAGAGATATTTCATAACCCTTTTAGCTAAATTGGTCCTGTATTTTCGTTTGCAGCTATCATTATAAGAAACACCAGTTACGCTTAGCTAAGCTGCACTGCACTACACATTGGACCCGATTCTGCTTTACCTGTCTTCAAACTAAACTTTCCTTTTTACTGTAGTAAATGGAAACAGAAAGACTAAAAAGAACTGTCTGTAAATGCTATGCTTGACAGCGCTTTTTCAGTTTATAAAAAAGAGTTTTAGTTCAGTTTAAAAGCGGTAAAACCGGATCGCAACCAATATCTGCTAAACAACTGTGACCATAGGTTCGATGCTCCTTAGACACATTTTAGCTTACAGACAAATTTCCATATTGCTATTTAGATATTGATGAACTACAAGTCATTCATTTGTTTTGTGAGCATCGGACCTTACAAATCAAATCCACTGAAAAGATTTTGCATGCTTTTATGCACATAAAATGTTTGATAGTATGGATATCTTTTTCGTGTACTTATAGGAAAAACTAATGACTGTATAAGGTTATCCATATTATGACAATGTTAAAAAATGTGATCGTGAATTATAATTGTTGGTCACACACGTGTATTTTGTAAATTTTAAATTTAAATATTTTGCACGCTAATAATATTTACTACTTACATAACTTCATCATCATCATCATTTCAGCCACAGGACGTCCACTGCTGAACTTAGGCCTTCCCTAGTGATTTCCAGATTAGCCGGTTGGAAGCGGCCTGCATCCAGCGGTTTCCTACAACCTTTACCAGGTTGTCTGTCTTCACTTATTATCACCTAAATACATTAAACCTTTGTCCCTACAAGGCATTAAACCTTTTTTACCACTACTACATTAAAATGATCTAAAAATTTAAATTGTATTCTGTCTTTAAACAGCGAAAATATAACAATAAAAATAGTTATTGTACACCTCAGCTGTTACGATGTGTATGGGAAAGTTATTTTGAGATTACGATGTTGGTCTCCGATAGCAAAAGTTGTATTGAGCAGGAGAGTGTCTTTTGCAACTTAAAAACCAAACGAATTGGGAGTCGAACGGAGACCCTTTGCATTTAAACGCGAATTACTGCGCCACTGCGGATCGTTTCGTATAACGATAAAGAAGCATTTACTCATACACTCTGCACTCAACAGAACGATGACATCCCATCAATGGACGCGAACAGCTACCAGGATGGGCTCGGGATGGGCAACCCGAACGGGCGGCCGATGAACCTCCAGGGTGTGCAGGCGCAGATGCCCATGCCGCCCAGCAGTCGCTAGCCGCGCCCCCGCCCCCGCCCCCGCCCCCGCCCCCGCCCCCGCGCGCGCCCCTCCAGCCCCCCCAGCCCGTCTGGGGAGCCGGCCTGCTGTTACAAGCTTCGCAACACGTGATTTTTTATTCAAATAACTAACTTTTTGACAGTACAGTCACGAATAGTTAAGGTCTTTCAAGATACAAACATGTTAACAGGTCCACAATCACTAAATTTACTTTGACAGGTCACAAGTCAAAATTGTGAAGCCTGAAAAACAGACCTAGATAGCTAAACTTATCTGAAAATTATGATGAGTGGATGCATGGAATCTGGCCGAATCAATGGCCAATACACCAAACAACGCCCGTATCATGTCGATTTTATTAGTTATTTTATAGTCACGAATAGTGAGAAAAAAAAGCAACAGTCATAACCTTTATCCGTAATCCTTTTCCCTGCGTCACTCGTTCGTTCACATTTCTAAGTATTGTCAAAGTTTTCATAACTACTTCCCTCGCGACTACGCGCTGTTACCTCAAGAGCGCGCCTTCGTGTTTTGTACCTTTTGACTGTACCGTCGAAAAGTCTGGACTTAGTTCAGTTTCTCGTCGATATAGAAGCATTGGTAAAGCTCTGGTCGTAAAGTCTCCTAAAGCTGTTAGCAAAAGCTACCACAAAAGAATAGTTGGCTGTTGACAATTAATTTGGAGTACTTGCTAAGAAAAAGCATTGTTGTTAGAAGGTTTTTGGAATACAGCTTAGGTAGACAAAAAGTTTAAAATGAAAGCTATACGGAGTTATTACGTAGCTGTAATTCCGATCGATTCTAGCGCAATGGCCATCAAACGCAATTTTGATAGTGATTCCAAAGGGTCTGGTTACAATACGTATTCGTAATACAGTCATCTTGAAGATTTGTTATGAAAGTTCATAGTTTTTGTGTGTGTGAATGTTTTATGTCAGTACAGGACGAATGGCTTAGAAATCAAACATTCCGTTGTATAGAATGTAGAAGCGTTAGAATGAAAATCAAACTGGACTTTCTCAACGAATGCATTTCGTAAACACATTATAGTTCAGTTTGCCACAAAAAGTAAAATAAAACAAACCAAGGACCTTTCTTCCTGACTGTACAAGAACTATATCACGAATGATAAAAAATTGTTTGCGCGAAATAAAATGGGTATTGTATAAGGAGAGCTAATATGCACAAGCATTTATTTTACAAAGTAGTGGTTTTGCTGGTTGTTGAATGTATGATGTCACTATTCTTTGTATGTACAGTCGATAACATTTGAGTATGGGAAAATATATAATTCAATGCGAGAATGTTCTTCGTCAAATGATATAGTTTGCTGAAATGCCAAATGAAATGTTTGTACCAACCACCTAAACTGTACGAAACTACTATCATTTGACAGAGATACTCGGAAAGCAAGAAATTTTCAAATGTGTTATTGTCGTCAACTGTATTTGTAAATCAGTTGAACAAGCGACTTTGTTCTGTAGTAAAGAAATAGAGCGCAACTTCAACTGATTTACAGTCATGAATGAAGTTCGTATGCCGCATGGCCTAATCGTTGATTCAGTCGCACGTTATGTGGTAGCGCCGTTCGAAAGAGATCATGTCAATTCCCCATGTACATATTCGTGCCATTTACATATTTTTAAATTATAAAAGGGGGCTTCTCGTAGGTGTGAATTAAACTTTTCTACTCGGGCTCGCCGCGACTGGATAATATTGTTACTCGATACCTAACTTATCAATCGGAAATATAACAAATATTGGTGTTTTACTCATTTCTAACACAAATAACACCATGTAATCCTTATTGTAATCATCTTAAACAGTTTACATATAAAATTATCGGATTTGAATATTACTGTTATTATTTATAACATATTAGTTTAGTAGAATTCACTGTGTCCTAACAAATATTGTTTAAACCACGCGAAAATGCATGTGGAGTTTATAATTTTTACGCGAGTAAATTCTAAGTGCATTTTCATGGTTTAAATGTTAGGACGCCATAGTTTAATATAATAATGATAGAATTTTGTAATATTTTGTATCCATTCCACGACCCTCTATGAATAAATTGTAATATAGGTGTCTATTGTCCTCTTATATACTTAAGAAATATCCGTCTTATATTTAGCGTAAGTTGCATCTACGATGGGACGTTACGGAGAAGGTTTCTGTTGTTGACTACAAGTGGGAGATGAGGAACGAGGGTAGAAGTAAATGATTTGGCAAAGAAACCAAGATCTCCATAGTAAGTCTACCGCCGTAAGCATGTCTTATATCGTACAACCTGCGTAGGTAAACTATGGGTTTTCTAACTTTGACGTTTCTCGCTCTCAGTATAATAATGACTGAGAGGGAGTGAGAGGTGCGATTTTGAGTACGGTTCTTTAATTATTCTCTCCGGCTTAAACAGTCACGTATTTTGACCTCTCACCCGTGAAGCACTAATATTTAAAAAAAAAATCATTTTGCATCAATACAATTAACTGACCAACGATATGTCGTTCATATAACTATACATTTGAATAATCCATAAGTTCATTAGCATGACTCTTACGGCGGTCGGCAACACGTCCTGAAACTGATAAGTCCCAAAGTAACAACATGACAGCTAACGTCACTAGTTATATCACCTATTATATCGATATAAACGTTGATCTCGAAACAGGACGACAGCAGCTCTATAGGTCGCGCCAAAAATATGACTCAGTATTACGTGAATATTAAAAATTATCAAATGCGCTCATCCAGGAATTGTCTGGTATCTGTGTTTTCGAGACGTCAAAAATGTTTTTTTTTTCTCTAGATAAAACAAAAATACTTACCAAAATGGTTGGGCTCAGGGATTCTTAAGAATCTTAAGAGCACAAGGTTTGCGATATCTCTGAGCTCATTAAAATTTTATAAAGATTTTGACAGAAAAGTGAACTTAGCTGTCACTTTAGTACCGTCGCCATTTTGTGTATTGTAAAACAGAAAAGTATTATTATTGAAGATGTGTTATAATAAGGCAACAATTTTTGTAGTTGAAGTTCATAATTTTATAATAGTTGTGTCTCAACTCAATACAAAATGTTACAATAATACAAAGCAATAGCATTGCAAGAAGTGCCGAGTGATTTTATACAAATGAAGGAAGAGACAATTTAAAATACTTAATTTGTATTTCACATAGGATTGGTTCAGGGGAGCTTTAAAGCTTAAGTCTTGATTACGTTTCGTTTCCCTCCGTTTGGTTTTAGTTAGTAATAACTATTTATTTTACATAATCATACTCTAAGGTAATATTAGTAGGCGGTAAATATAAGGGTTTTTGTGACAAGTGTTTTTGGATATATTTTATGCACAACAATGCATTTCGACACGTCCGCGAAGGGATGACTCGACTGAATAACCTGGTACAAAACAAAACTACCCTCATCCAGTGCATTATATGATTTAAGTATCCGTGTATGTAAGTTTTGTATGATATTTTTTTAAATGTAAGTGAATGTACAACCAATTTTCATTACAGTCTGCTTGCCAGGTTTATATCGCTTCTATGAAGTGATTTTTTTTTAAATAATTTCCATTGAAGACCTTTTTACTTTTAAGTTAGGCTTAAGAAATAATTATTTAATCATCTTATCATTTATTTATCGTGTTTCTAGGTGAGAATATTAGACAATTGTATGTAGGCATTATTAGATACATATATTGTTTTTGATATACTATATAATATGTTTTTATAAAATGCTGTCTATATGGATTCTTCAATGACTTTTTAAGTGTAGGACTTATACAGAATCATCAGTGGCTTATGTTTGCTTATGATTCACTTCCACATGAGATCTCTAGAACTTCAAATTATTTGTAAGTCGTTGTAGTGTCACCATAAATTTATCCGAGATCATTATCAAGTGTTACACCACGGTTTTAAAATATTTTATTCGTCTGTGGTCAACCATAGGCTATAGAGTTGTTGGAACAGTAATACTCGATTATTTATATTTTATTTAAAAATTATATTTGAGAAATTATTTAAATGAAGCGGTCTTTGTTTGTCGTTGCGACAATAGATGTAAAATGATAATTCGTCTTATGTCATGTTGTATGTAGATTTTAATAGAACATTATTCTCTCTTAAAGATACTTATAATTAAAGAAATTATTATATTATATAACAGAGAATTAAATGAATGATTTTTTTATTTGGTTTTGTTTTCTTTTATTTTATGTTATGTTCCTTTAATTTGAAATACGACGTGCAGTGTTATAGTGGCCTAAGGTTGGTTATGAGGCAGCCACAACACAGTCGGGATCATGGATTTGTGAACCATAGAGCAAGACTTCAAATGGAATTAAAATTTTGGATCTATTTACGACACAATTGCATAGTATGTAGTACTCAATAGTTTAGTTTAAAGTCATGGCTTCCATTTGTCTATTTTTTTTTTTTTTTTTGTCACAGTAGTTTACTTTTCCAGTTATTTAGGTATTTTTTACCGAATAATGATAATTGGGTACTAGAAAATGTAGTAAATAATTATATTAGATGAAAATAAGGCGGTTTTTTATCATTTATATGTCGATGACTTGATGGTATACTGTTGGATTAGCTGATCATTTCTTGTTGGAGTTAGAGGCTATATAATTTGAGTATGTAACACAAGTTGTCGATTGTAGTAACTGAACTTGACGCGTAACGAAATGTTAAAAACGCTCTGAACAAAATTTGTACGAATGTTTGTGGTGTTTCTGAAGAATTTAAGTCTTGTATTAGTCGGATTATAAAATATTGTTAAGAAGTAAAGTCTCCTACTGTACGAATGCTCACGTTTTATATTTATCGGTAGTGTCCTTGTAATAATCAGTTATTGAATTTATAGATGTGATAGAGCGCAAGTTGTATTGTAAGTCGCATCCTAGTGCGTGCACGGTTTTTTATTGGTGATAATGTTCTTTTTTACTAATCGTATTGGACACTAATTGTTACGGTGTCCGGCGGACACGCGGTGTTATGATATTCCACGGCAGTATTAATCAGTAATCTCATGTACCAACGTTGCTAATACACTTACCTACATTTAAATAATAACGAGAGTTTTATTTTTATATTCCCTAGCGTTATTTTTTAATTTTTGAATCGAGAGTCCGTTGATTCGACCTTTAATCGGTTCTGTGACAGATGTGGCCGGCCCACTGCCACTTTAGCTCTATACATTTTTGGGTTAGATCTACTACATATTGAGTCACATTTAGGATCAAAACTTTTCATTGTGGAACATTGATTATTAAAGTGCCTAATTGTTTTTTAGTAGCTCTTATTCTTGCAGCCACAATCAACCAGTCACTATTTGGAAAAAACGTAAAAATAAGAATTAATATCATTTTATTTTGAATCTGTTTTTATTTTTCTTTTCGTATTAGGATCGGCAATGATGAATGAATATTTATTTAGGTACATGAATTTTATTTATCATTCCAGAGAAAATATCCTTAATCAACTCGGTCATAACATTCGTTTTCAGCGAGATCTTTAGGTAAAAATAATACCTTGACCCGTTAACATCCAAGCGGTTTCATCATACCGCATAACAATAGAATTTCTATTGTGTCTCGTTTACGTAATATATGCTTGATCAGTTAAAAATATTACCTACTAGTATTACGACTACTGCGAAAGTATCTCTATGAGTACTTATTATATTTTTACGCCAAAATTACAAAACTGATTTTAATTAAATTTTTAACGAAGAGAGCTTGAAACCTTGGAAAAATCGGGGTTTTTACCAACTGGACGCAAGAGACCGGACACACGTGTGTCCAGTTGGTGTAACTTCAAATTAATATCACTTATTATTTCGTCATCTGGACACGCCAATATTTATCCGCGTGTCCACATAATGAAACTTAAATAAAACACTTACGTTTTCGCTAACTGGACACACGTTCGCAGTTTAACAGAATTCATTCACAAATGAACAACCCGAAAAATCAACCTCAAGTAAGGTTCTTTTTTAATTTATCCAGTAATAAGAACAAGCTAGTATTCCACCCGAGCAGAGCCGCGGGCACAGCTAGTAGGTAACTAATAACACACTGAACGTCAACATTTTAGTTACGTAGAGTGGCTTAATATGAACATAGATCGACTTTACTTTTATATTACTTACTTACTAAATTGTGCATCTTTCTGTAAACATAAATAAATTAATAAATATATTGGACAACATCACATGTACCTACATTGCTCTGATGATAAGCAGAAACAACGACGGTATCCCAATAGATATAACTGTGTGGTGTACAATAAATAATATCTATCGATGTATCGAAGACTGTTAGTTTAATGCCACACAGTTAGATATTTACTCATTTTGCAATCAACTAGCCTATCAAAATCCTTATTAATTACCAAAATAAATTAATAAACTTGGTAGCAATACCGATTTTCCGATAATTCACCAAAGCGACTTGACGGCCGCCTGACCGTAAATTAAATATTAATTACTGGTTTGTTGTGGCTAACGGCTTGCTAAACGGGACAATAGTTAAACCGTCGCGGAGAGATTTATGCTAGCCGGGAATTTAACAGGATCCGTAGCGTATCTTGCTTCTGGTCATAGCTCATGGAGAAAAACCAGATCATTTCGGACACATACAATCGCGTAAATAATAATACATACATACATCCATAATTACGTAGAGAACAAAATAAAATATAATAATTTTATAAAAAAAATAAAAACCGACTTCAAAAAACTAAAACGCTAAAAATAATCTTAACACTTAAGTACCTAATCAGTTACTTTTGGAGTCGGTGCAAACGAAAACATTGGTCTCTCAATGACTGGCACCGACTCCAAAAGTAACTGATTAGGTACTTAAGTGTTAAGATTATTTTTAGCGTTTTAGTTTTTTGAAGTCGGTTTTTATTTTTTTTATAAAATTAACTTATTTCATCCATTTTAGTGATAGATAAATCACAATCAAAACAAATCTTACGAGTGCAAACATAATTTAACTGCTGAATACCGATTTCATTTCCTATTTTTCCACCCTTAGGGGTGAAATTTTTTCCAAAAAATTTTATTATAGTATCTTTGAAGTATAAGCTATTCATTAAAAAAAGAATCATCAAAATCGGTCTACATTTGGCAGAGATATAGGTAAGATAGATACTAAAATCAGTTGGCGTGGTACGGAGTTTATGCAATGTTTGATGATTTTCTTATAGATCCCATCATCAGAATTTAACCAAATTTATATGGGACCATTCTGAAAGTATTACCTTTCAAACAAAAAAATAATTATCGAAATCGGTCAACGCAGTACGGAATGATCGCTGAACATACATAAAAAAAAAAACATACCGACGAATTGAGAACCTCCTCCTTTTTTGAAGTCGGTTGAAAACAACTATGAAATACCTACAAACTACGTAATGCCCAGGGATAACTCGATCCAATGTTTTTGGAAAGGGCAGTCAAACCGGGCTGATAACATCCTCAGGATGCCGTTGTCGGTGCCACGGACGCGTTTAGGCAACTCTTTTGCGCATTATTGCGTGAAACCCGTCAACCCTTGCTTTAGCAAACATGTTCGATGCACTGCAGCGTCGTCGTGTAAAGCAGTAACAGCAGATGTAGTAGATGCTGCTATCTACTGTAAACTAGAAAGGATTTTAATTTTTGCTGGAATAAATAATGTATCCTTTTTTAGAACTACCGATGTAAGCGAAATTTCTACCTAACTAAACCACGGCCTGTCTCTTGTCAATGGGCTAGTTTCCCAAAAAAATCTATTAAGTCCGTCAGTTGGAATAACAGAAAATATTGGACACGTATTTTTTCTTTTCTCAATCAAACAAAAAATGATGAAGATATAACCCGTTAAAGTTCCGCGTAACGTCACGCCTTGCGACCATTTTTAGCAAGGCATGACGTCACGTGCTCAATTTGATGCGCTTTATCTTCGTAATTTTTTGTTTGATTGTCAAAAGACAAAATATGGGTCCAATATTTTTTGATAATCTAACTGACGGACTAAATAGAATAATCTTTTTTTGACCCAGGAAACTAGCCTATTGAATGGCATTGCCCACAAAGACGTAAGTAGGAAGGTACTTCGTTTTACTAAAAACGCTCTCCGAGTGGCGGTCACACAGAAATTAGTTGCCTTTGACACGGGAAGAATATTAGAAACTTATTAGAATAGACAATCGTCTTTTAATTTTTTCCTAAAGCGCCTATTAAGAAGAAAAAAAATTACTGTGAAATATTGAATTACCATGACCTAAGTACATTAAAAAATCTTATTTAGCAAGTCAAGTGTTTCTTATAATAATAGAAACCAAGATTATGTTCTACTCAAATTGGAACAAACCACTTGGACTGAAATTAGATCACGAACTGGAAGACGCAGCGTGGCCAGGCCTGCCATGCGGACTGACGACTTATTCCAGGTGGTGGGAAGCCGCTGGATGCAAACTGCCTAGAGCCGCTCGCTGTGGTGTTTCAGAGTAGAAGCATGTTCAACTGTCGACTTCCAAAGGCTGGTGATGACTACTGAAATACAACCCTAGGTTTTGAATAGGAGCACAACGTAATAAGTACTTTATAGATAGAATTAAGTATGATCGACAATGGTCAGGCTGTTATCACAGTACTATCTATGGGACATAATGGCGACCGTGCGTGCGCCGGCCGCGGGCGCAGTCTGTCAGCGAATCAGTGGCCGCCTACCTTAGTATTTTATCGATTCAATTATTCTGTTATCAGACCACTCTATTGTCTATTATTCTACCTTGTTTGGAAGAGCCAAAGCTGTGTCCCACCAACTTATTATAATTTATAGGCAAGTTTAAATTGCAGAGATATCTGCCTTGGGCTTTTAAATTAGGCTCCTCATGTGGTCTCTTGGTTAATGGTCTGTATAATTTTATACAGTACGGAGTAGGTACACACAGCGTATTTCGTTCCTGGTTACCATGTAAAGGATAGCCTCAGAAATCTAGGATAATGAAATACAAAACAGTAGATTTTCAAACAATGGATATATTATATGCAATCAAAACAAAAAATAATTAACCGTTCTCCCAACAAAATAACATCAATGTCGATAAAGAATATACAATCATTACGTATTGTTCTAAAGAGTTTATAGTTTATTACTCTAATAAATACATTATACAATCCTACCATGTGTTTCAAGCATCGAGGATATATCCTCGATGGTTTCAAGCCTACCTCAGATATACACATAGGTTATTAGTGTTTTTACTTTAGAATTAAAGTAAATAGATATTAATACTGTATTCACGTGCTACTTAGATACTTATTTACACCGAGTAGGCTAACACATGGGACTTGTCTTATTAGATAGATAGATACCTACTCTTTTCTTTGTTGCAAACCATACAAGTTAATTACACATGAATACATGATTTTTACAGAAAGACGTACAATTTAGGCGGTATTATTGCTAATAGCGATCTCTTCCAGACAACCTTCAGGTAGAGGACAACCATCAGAGAAAGGGGAAGGTGGTGCAGAGTTCTTATAATTCTTAAATTTACCTACCTGCTACAAATAGAATTGCAAAAATTGCTTATTATACAGGATTTTCAAAAGTATAGGAGACTCCTTAAAACTACGTGATCAGCTGCTGATTGTTGTATTATGAGTATTTATGAGCAGCTGATCACGTGGTTTTAAGGAGTGTCCTATCTTTTTTACACCTGTATATTATGTGCCGCGGGTTCCCAAACTAAACCTACTTACATGAAAAATTTTGAAAAAGCAAAATGATAGATAAATTTGCTGCTGGCGAGCACTATAAATGAAACTGATGAAAATCTTGCTGCGAAAGTAATATTAACATCTCACGTAAGCAATTGACAAATAAATAAAAAGTCCGGTCCGTAGTTCATACTTACCTAGAACGCCATTTACGCAAGTGGTAGGTAGATAAGCGATCTCAGTCTTAGGCTCAACTACATGCATCTGGATTTTTTACGAACTTCATACAAAACGGCTCCGGACAAGTCCGGATTCAATCTGATTTGTAGGGGTTCTCAAAAATTCCGGATGCTTGTACCTACCATCTACTTACTCCCGAGTAATAATGGAGGATTTAAGTATTTTTTTTGAGACACAAGAAATTTTTATGAGCTAAATTGTTGAGATTAGATAGGCTTGTTACAGTACTTAACTAGACCATCCAGGCGGGAGTGTATTTCTAGTTTCGAATTAACAAAAAAATATTGCAGTCACAAGTAAGTAAGTAGTAAATAGTAATAGCCGTACTAAGTATAGTAGGAAAAAGCGAGCTCAAAGTAGGTATATGTGCAACATTTGATTCAGTAGGTGGTACCTACCTAAGCAATTAATTCACCCCAGTCCCCAGTGCGTACCTATTTGAAATTACTCTTTGATCAAATAAGTAAATTGTTTCATTAAGTACCTACCTAAGTATTTACTTTCCGATTCAATGGTAGTATCTGAACTAATATGATCTTATCTGCCTGATTTAGAGTAGGCAGTGCCTACCTAAATATCCATTTCAAATTTTCATAGGTAGATACTCCGATCCGAAAAAGTGTAAGTAAATATTACAGAAGAAAATCACAAGTCTTGGTCAACTTTATAATTAAGATTAGTACCTAGTGGCTTTCCCTTCTTTTAATCCGTTCCAGCAGCAGTTAGAACCTGTAAATAAAATTGAAGTCTAATCTTGTAACGGCGAACTATAACGCAATTAGCCCCGTCTTTGTCTTGGATAATTAATTCAGCCGCCTTACCCCGTCAGTGAGTTGACCATAATTTATTGTGCAAATAAAGTAGGTAAAAATCTTAACCACTTTAACGTTGCAAGACGTTGGTAATCCAGGTTTACTAGAGGTAGGTTAGAATAGGCACAGTTAAAATCTCTAGTTAAATTATAATTACATGAGTGCTAATCTTGTAGTACATAACTAATTTAACAACCAAATGTAAAAAAAAAAAACACTTTTACTAAATACTGGCACCTTTTTTAGGTTTGCGTGTCGAACGCAAATAAAAAACCAAAAAAAAAACATCAATTACTTAAGACAATAAACAACTAATTTATACGTGAGGGAAATTTATAGAATTCTTTCTTTGCAAAAACCATCGTAATATTTAAGTAAATTTTAATGTAATAACCGACTAAGTGCGTTTCGGGTCACGCGCAATATACTTAGGTATCGTTTGTAGTTGCCTATCACATTAAGTGGTGTTTTCTACCTGTTTTACATAATTTACAACTTCATCTAAGTAATTTTTTTCTCTGTAAGTAAGTACATTTTAAAAGCCTACCGAGCTAACTTCGTTAAATCTTTGGATACTACGTCGTGATTTTTTTCACATTTCTTAGCAACCGTTTAGCTGGCAGAGGGGGGAATACAAGTTCACATGACGGCCTTAATGCCAAAAGCGTTTTCTACCAGACAGCAATGGTGCCAGACTGAGATGACAGAGGCAGTGGAACAACAACAAATGATATTATAGAATTTTCTAAAAGTAACGCAGACTGAATATATACATTTTATATACAGGGTGTAACGAAAAGGTGAAATAACCCCTTAAAGTTTTATTTCACCTTTTCGTTACACACTGTATACATACTTATATAACAATCATCATCATCATAATTTTAGCCATATGTATAGGAAAAAATCGTAAACTCGAAAACTAAGAAAAATCGTAGAACATACATAGGTGTGATTCAGACACTTCTCAACACGAGGCACCAAAAAAAAATTTTGGACGTCACTTTTCTGGCCACCCTGTATTACATTACTTAATACACTTTGTTTTAACTTAAATGCCCTCTTCCAGTAGTCCCAGTTCCCGCTACCTATAATACTCGTATTTACCCTACTCTCGAGGTATTCATACTAGGCCAGAGGCGCGGCGCTCCCGGTTTCGTGTGTGCTATTAATCTGGTCCGCGATTACCAGTAATAGAAGACTATTAGCCATTAGAGATGTTGGAATTGCACCTCGCTTGCGACTAAATACGTGGTTCGAGGAGATTTACAGGCGACGAGATGGCGGCGACGCTAGTCAATATTTCTAATAATGAGAGTAAAAACTTTACAAAACTGAACCCTAAGTAAACCTAAGTCAGAAGATAATTGCTCATATACCTATATAGTCTCTTTAGAATGATGACTCAATCGAAACTTTATTTATACAAATTGGTTTAAACTAAGCTGTTTTACAAGTCCCATTTTTACTTTACCACGGTTTCGGGACAATAAATAGTGGGCTAGCGCCGAAAAGAACCGAATCAGATCATCTGTGAGTGTGCACTTGTGCAACTCTAAAATATGTAAGTATCAGGGGCGTGCATTGGTTTCAGATGGGGGTAGGCTGTGAGTGAAAATTAAGTTTGCGTGAAACAGTAGGCGATCTCGCGGCAGCCTAACATTGGTTAAATTGCACAGAAACGATCTAAGTTGCACGCTTTAGTAAGGATAAGTACAGGTAGACGACAAAATGGTTACAGAATATGTATTGTTTATTGTTGAATACGTAATTAATAATTATGGTTAGATGTCGGTTTTTTATGAAGGTAGGCTCTGCATGATAGCCTGTATGGAATGCACGCCCCTGGTAAGTATACTTGTTTATTTATTTTGTTTGACTGACATAAAATAAATAGTCTATGTGTGGTGTGCAGTAAAGAGTCTATATCTAATCATACCAAGACAAAACCAAAGTTAGCCGATTTTTGTAACTGTTCTCAAACTAATAAATTAAATCACGATCTTCCAGTTCAGCCTGTATCGTTCTAAAAAGGCAGACATGACGCTATACGAAACCGAAGTTAATCATCAGCCTATCTCTTAAAACCATGTCAAACATGAAGTTTAACATAACCTTAGCTAGTTAATAACTATAGTCAATGCCGCATAAGCAAGCCACAATAATCTTTTCGAAACGCTGTCGTTCAAGTTCTCATGATCAAATATCGGTAAAATAACTCCCGCTTCGTGTAAACGCACCTCGGCGGTCGACGTGGGCGATAGGACGTTACACAAAATGAATTATCGGCATTTTATGCGGCGAGGCGACGTCTTAATTATCCGCACGCTATACAACCAACGGTTCACACCGCGAAATGGATGGATGAGGAGAAAAAGCTTTTACTTAGCTATAAAGCTTCTTTGTGTAGCCTTTGCACGCGGCTCCATCTGTAGATTTCAGTTTGACTGTTAAAACTTTCAACTTTAAAGAACTTATCGATACAAAGAAGTTACAGTTGATGTTTTTAAAAAGAAACAGGGGTTTCAAAGTTTAAAAGATTCAGACGGTCTGTTAGCTAAGGATCTCACCCAGAAAACCTTTACTTCGTAGAGGACAAATGTGGGGAAAGGTTAGTTTATCATTTATCAAAAATAAGCCTATTCTACCACGTCATTATTTTTATTTGGTACCTATTTTAATTTCAGCGGTTCATCCGTGTACAGGTTTGCATGTATGCAACATGATCCATTGTATCTCAGTTAACCAACTTACACTTCAGAAAGTTTCCTTGGCTGCTTTCCTTCAGATCATTTTTGCTAATTATTTAAAAACAACAATTCGATATACAGTTCCGTCTTTACCATAAGGGTACACGGGGCCCGGCATCACGGGGGCCCCAAAGCACTAAAACATGTTGGTAAACTAAGAAACACTGTTAACCCAAAAAGAAAGAAAAGAGAGTCAACGCCTAGAAAAGAGAAGGGAAAATTTAAAACTATACTTTTAACGAAGATATGAAATTATTTTTTTAAATTCATGAATTCATACCAACAGTGTTTTATTTTTACTTTGCAATAGGGCCCCCGAATTCTTGTGTGACTTGTGTTCTTGTTAAGACGGCCCTGTCGATATATAAAATAAACAGTTATTTACAATCAGATATAAACTGTTCAAAAAAAAGTTTTTTTTTCTAAACTCTCATTAGGGGCCATAAAACAGGCCCTAAATTTTGTGACGTCACATTTCAAAATCTAATATATCTAAGTAATGAAACACGAAATTTGAACTATTAACGAAATACTTTGTAATATTCCCAACTCTATCTTTATTCTAACTCTGTCTTTAAATAGTTAGGCTCTGGCGGGAGTCGAACCCACGACCGAAACGATGACTAAAAGCATTTGCAGCAACTTGAAGAAATTCGCCAATATAACTCCTCCGTAGCTCAGTTGGTAAGAGCAGTCGCCTGGATAGCGAAAGGTCGTGGATTCGAATCCCACCAGAGGCAATTGAATCTTTGATATAGGTAGGTATACTTAAATCAGCATCATTGTGAAATATTACCGAAAGTAGGTCAGGGAGGATGAGTAGTCTGTAGTTCTGGTGACTCTTTATTCCGGCGAAGCTTCGCCTTGCAATCAGTTCAGGGTGGAAAATCAATCTGAATGAACTCACATCTCGCTTAACCAAAGTACTATGGGAGTCAAAACAATTACATCCAAACTAGACAAAGAAAATAATTTGACTATGAAATTATTACAATAATGGGCTAGTTTCCCAAAAAAATCTAATTAGTCCGTCAGTCGGATAAACAGAAAATATTGGACATGTATTTTTTCTTTTCTCAATCAAACAAAAAACGATGAAGGTATATCCCGTTAAAGTTCCGCGTAACGTCACGCCTTGCGACACTTTTTAGCAAGACGTGACGTCACTCCCAAACTTTGATGCGCTTTATCTTCGTCATTTTTTGTTTGATTGACAAAGACAAAATATGGGTCCATTATTTTTTGATAATCTAACTGACGGACTAAATAGAAAAATCTTTTTTTGACCCAGGAAACTAGCCTATTAAACAAATATAAATTAATTAATCAAATTTTACAAAATAATTTTATATCTAAAAAATACTACTACTCTAAATATACGTTTTAAGTTTCTATAAAATCGTTGTAGTAATCTAATGGTGGCGCTAATTAATCGATGTCCGAGTGACGGTGGTAGACGATAACAGAATGCATAAATAAATAAATATTGGGATATGCTAATATTGGCTCATATGCTATATTGCAAAGAGGTAAAGCTTTTACGTTTCACGTTAGCACGAATCTTTAGCCAGAACTGCCAGAAGCAGTGGTAGGGTACAAAAACACCGACGTGAAAAGTGTTATTATCCAACTAATATTATAAATGCGAAAGTTTGTAAGTATGGATGAATGTTTGTTACTCTTTCACGCAAAAACTACTGATTGGATATTAATTAAACTTGGCATACAGATTGACATGGCCTGGATTAACACATTGGATACTTTTAATCGGGTAAGGTTAATGCAGACGAAGTCGCGGGCCAAAAGCTATCCTACTTTCTACTAATATTATAATTGTGAAAATAAGAAAGTTGCGCAGAAAATCCTTTATAAATAAACTATAGATCACGCGAACGAAGTCGCGGGCAAGAGCTAGTTGGCCATATTTCAAAAATAAATCGCAATTATTTACGATATTATTTCATGATATTAATAAGCACGCCTGGATTATCTTTCCTGAGCTTGTCTGTTGTAAAACTGTCTCGTAATCTTTTGACAAAATATATTCTAACGCCTATTGATTGACATAATTTGTTCGCCAATAGTTATTATGTTATTCGATCAAAAATAGATTGTAAACGATTGACATAATCGCCAAAACAGCTATTATTATGCAAAGTAGGTACGATGAAATATAGCCGTTTCATTAAACTTTACGACGATGGGTAGGGTTGTCGATTACATATTAATACCTTATGGATTTTGCTGAAATTTGACACAAATATAATTTAATCTAGCATCTTAACTCATCCTATTGTTTATCTCTGTGTTCCCATGGTATGATTATTCATTTCTCTTTGGTTTCATTCTAAAGTCTAGTCAGATAAAGTCGAGGCCAGAAGCTAGTATTAAATTAATAAATATTAGACAACATCAAATACATTGGTCTGATTCTAGGGTAGGTATAGCTACAGCATTTGCACCCTATCAATTGGCGTTACATCCGAATCGTATTTTTTAAAATAAAGTTTACGTCTGGCGTTTGGCCCGAATCGGACGTATTTCGCGGCCAAATTTCACACGGGCTACGACGACTAAATAGGTGAAAAATTATAAGTAAGTAATTAAAAAATGGCCTATATACAACAGTGCACGTGCTATGGCTGAAATGAGGATCATGATGAATTTAAATATATTGAGTTCTTTCTTAGAGCAAAATTTATACATTCACATGTTCTTGTATTAGCAGTGTATGTAAATAATTGTCTTGCTATCAATAATGTAATTTTGTTTTTTTTAACATAAAAGAAATTAACGAATCATCATTATATTACTTAAATACCTTAGTTTAAATGTGGGTTACAAGGAGAATAAACGCAAAAAAAAAATTTAAAATGCTAAATAAGTACTATTTTAATTGGGTTATATGTAGATTACAATCTAAGTGAACAAACAAAAAAGCAGTTAAATTTTTTTTATTTTTTTATCTGTTGTCTAAAAGTGATTGCTTCCACCGATAAAATGACCTAAATTGTGCAGTTCGTAAGTGTTTTTTCTTTAACTACTTTGTTTATTTTGGGTGGTGTGCAATAAAGGTAACATATCTGTCTTTTTATTTTATTATTATATCTTACTGCTGGGCTAACGCCTCTTCTTGTTTAGGACAAAGGTCTTCTAGTCCTTGGTGTCGAGTATCTATTTCAACAGCATCATCATCATTTCAGCCATAGGACGTCCACTGGCTTCTCCCAGAGACTTCCACATTGACCGGTTGGAAGCGGCCTGCATCCAATTTATTTAATACCAATTGTAAATTTAACTATTACGAACCATGTGACAACCCTGCAACCATCGTAATACCGTAGGGGCAAAGGCCTAGAGGCGGCTCGCAAGTCGTGGCACGAAGTTATGACCACGTTAATTCAATTTCGCATATTATTTTAAGAATTTAACCATAAATTTGAAAACACTGTTATTAATACGCTGTATTAACGCAGAATATGTCGGCAAATTGGCTAGACTATGTAAAATTTTACCTCAAATTATTAATATAATAATCAAGGTTTATTTTAAATATATACCTCTCAGCCTACTTATAGGCTTATTCTTAAATAAAACACAGTAGACATTATGTTATACCAAGTCCGACTAACCCCCAGATCGGAGTCCGACTCACCCTCAGACCGAGTCCGACTCACCCCCAGATCGGGCTTGTAAGAAAGGAGCCCGACAGCGGTCCGGCCTGTTTCGGCAGTCCCGGTCCCGTCGGCGCCACCACTAGCGGGTTCGCCGCTTGTTAGGGTGCCTTATGCACTCGACGTTGGCCCGATTACGCCTGCTAGTATGGGGCCCGACAAGTACGAGCCTCACACTCGGCCGGGTTGCGGCGACCGCTAGCGGGGCGGACCTAGGCTGTGCGCCCTCAGCGCACGCCACAACTGCCCGGTGAAGCTGACGAAGCCTTCCTCAAAGTTTGTTTAATGTTTTTTAATGGTTTTATTAAAACTAGAAATACTTATGTACTTTCCTATCTATCTTTTAGAAATACCTAACTCACAACAGGAGGGACTCGTTACGAAAGTAGGTAGGGGGCTATTTAAGTATTAAAAATTTGCAAAGTACTTCAGTTTTCATACTTACCTATGTTACTCATTAGAATTATATTAACATTTTACTTTAAAAAAATATTTACGTTCAAACTCCTAATAACTTTTTTATATTTTTTATTAAACATACCAACAGTGTACATACATATTTACATACTAACAAAAACAGATTACAGATAAAATGTACTGATATATACACCTATTGCAGGTACGTACAACATTTGCATAAGTTTGTTGTCAATGAATTGACATTGACAAACAGTTCCACTATTTACCAACATCCTGCCTCCATCATCAGATATCGATGGTAAGTATCATAATCTTGTATTGTCATCCAAATAACAGATAAGAACTGACAAAGTTTCAAATCGTTTTTAGGCATTGACTTATACTTTTTAAATCAATAGTTATAGGACTAGGTGTATAGATCATTACTCTTCAACATCGGTGGTCGATCTACTAATATTGATCTATTAGACATAATGTGGTGGGTGTCGCGTGCGTCGCATTCCGGAGATACCCATATCGACATCTTTATAACGACCACCGACTGAAGTATCGGATTAAGGCATAATAAATACATTTTTAATAAGGTGTCGCCATATTTGTTAATTTAATTTAATAGAATGGTTCTATAATTTGACATTTTAACCGATTTCAGCTCTGCTGCTTTAGCTATCAAGGTCAATCGGCCGATCGAATCGTTTTAGGAGTTAAGTTGCTTTGATCTACCGAGTTAATTTATTTTATTTTTTACAAAATCCACAGTTTTTAAGTACAGAATACATTTTCTTGGTGACAAAGCAGACAGCCAGTATTGGATTTACATTTTGTTACATTTTATACAATACGTGTTAAAGAGGGGAACGTGAACTTACACCATACAATCAACAATGTGCATAATATGTGTGTGTGTATGTGTGTGTGTGTGTTTATTTCATCTATATACATATATGTAAAAATGAATCTGTATTTCCCTTGGTCATCGCAACACGCGTGAACGGAGAGAACAATTCCTTTAATTCTTTTTTTGTTGTGTTGTTTATAGTTAGGAGAAGGTTCTTTTAAAAGAAAAAAATGAAAAAGTTGCGCAGATAATTATTTATTTATAAATAAACTGGAGACCACGAGAACGAAGTCGCGGGCAACACCTAGTCTATATATATAACAGAAGAAACTGACTGACTGACTGACTGACATATTTATTTATTTATTTAAAAACTTTATTGCACAAAACTTTAAAAAGTATACAATAGGTGGACTTAATGCTAAAAGCATACATATCAACGCACAGCCCAAACCGCTGGCGCTAGAGATTCCAAATTTGGCACGTAGATTCCTTATAAGGTCTAGGGGTGCACTAAGAAAGAGTTTTTCAAAATTTACCTCCTAAAGGGGTTTGTATGGGGAAACAAGATTAGTTAGACTATTTTATTCGAAACTTCACAGGAGTATTTCTAACAATAAATGATTAAACACGTGTTTCACGTTTTTTGCGAAATCCACCCCTAAAGGGGGTAAAAGGGGTGACAAAGTCTGAAAACCAACATGGTTTATCGGGTCGCTGATTACGAAAACAACAACGATTTTAAAATACAACGTTGCGGACGTGAAATATCATCCCCATGTTGGGTTGCGATGGGGTTGAAACGTCTAAATATCAATATGGGTGTCGTTTTTATTGTTTTTTGGGATGTTAATTACGAAAAGGACATCGATTTTGAAATTTAATATTGGGGACATAAAAATTCTTGAATTTAACCCTTATGTAGGTGAAAAGGGGGAAGAAACTTTGTATTACAGTTATCTATTTAAATAAAATGGTAAACTGACCAATTGTTGATATATCCACGCACAGCATTACCTTATACAGTGTAACCATCCGTTAAGGAAGGGTTTTTGGAAATTATAGCCATAAGGGGGAAAATAAGGGATGAAAATTTAATGAAAGCATATCAGTTTCAAATAAGAATATTCCAATCTTGTATTTATGGTGAGGATTGAAAATAAATGTATGTATTACAGCGTTCTTGATTATTCAACCCCCGAAGGGGTGAAAAAGGAGATTAAGTTGTGTCTTGAAAGTCCTTCATTTTTAAAGTTATAATCACTAATGTTTATAGTAAACTTACTCAACTTAAATTGGTGGTGTTAGAATTTTAAAGGGGATATAATTTTGTTATTGTCGAATTAATAAATACCAAATATATTATCTCGGCATATGGTTGCAAACTAACCCAACATACATTGTTATCTTCACTCGGCTGCCGTAGGAGGGTTATGTTTTTCGAGCGTATGTATGTGTGTTCATATTTTTTTGGCACGCTCTACAGCCTAAGCCGTTAGAGATGTATTTCATCAGATAAGATTCTTCTCACTTGTGGAAGTGACATAATAAAGTATATAGTTTTTCGGAATTCCCATAGGACACAGGAATTACGCGGGGAACTCTGATCTCTAATGCTACTTACCTGATTTCAACCCTCGATGAAGGTCTGTTTTAGTTTAGTTTAAATGCTGTTGAAGTGTTCCATAGACGTCGCCTGGGGTCTACGGGGGTCAAAATTTCGTTTATTTTAAGCTAGGACGTAGTAGTGACAGTGGACACCCTGAGAAGACGCCCGGGTAAAGGGCAATCGCCCGTGTCCCGCACCAGCCAGAGGCTGAAGAAATCCGACGACGACCGTTTTCGAGATATTAAGGCGCTGCGTACACGACGGAGCAGGGCGGGCCGGACAATTTCGCCGCGAACAATAGACTAAAGGGAATCGTATACTGCAACGCACACAGCGGTCATTAAGAACGCGCCGCCAGTGCCCGCCCCGCGCCGCGGCATGTCCGTGGCTGACCGCCGTGGACCGCACAAACCAGTTTGTATACACTAACGCAGACGGCGGTGCGGGCGGCTAGCTTAGTCTACGCCGCGCGCTCTACTAGAATGGTTGTCCTGAACTGACCGTCGTGTACGTTGAGTAAGCGGTGCGGGCAGCCGCGGGCATCGATGGGCAGACGCGGTCTTTATTGCTTCACGGTCAAAACGGACGCATTACTGCGTTGTATGCGCAGCACCTCACTCCATACTATATTAATTAATGTATTACATATTATATCAAAGGCAAAAGTGATTGACTGATGTATCGACGCACAGCCTAAACCGCTGGTTCTAGAGATTCGAAATTTTTTTGGGACGTTGATTTTAAAATTGAATATTGTAAACATGAAAATTATTAAAATTATTTGTGCCAAATTGAAATTCCATCGGTCCAGTAATTTCGGAGCTAATCGGTTGTAACAGACGGACAGACAGACAGCCACACGTGATCCCAACACAAAGGTTCTATTTTTTAATTTGATGTATTTATAGAACGAGACCCGCGTTATCCTAAAATAGATAAACGCTATATCATATTATATCATATCGTGTTTTGATGGTCATGCTAGGGGGGCTGTATTAGTAAAGAACAGTCTATATAGAAGTTTAGTAGTTTTTTTTAAATTACTGAGTTTGACATTCATACATTCACTCAAAATCAAATCTAACGCGAGCGAAGCCGCGGGCAAAAGCTATAACTAATAAACGCTTAACCTTCATACTGCTATTACCTTTAAAGCATGAGTATCTAACAAAATAGACTTCTTACCGGGGTCTCTCCTAGCAAAGTACACACACACACACACACACACACACACACACACACATTTCTTTTCTTACAAATAAAAAAATATCTTGATGTATCTCTCTCTACGTAACACAACGGAAGGGCGGTAACATCATAATACAGGTATTTTTATACTTAAAAGGAACGTTATCTAATAATTAATGCTAACCGGGTTTGTTAAAGAAATAAAATTTTGATTGTTTTGAAACTTTAATGGTGTTGTGCCACGATGGCCGCTGCCTTCTCCATTTTACACACTAAGCATTGAATTATATATTGCTATTTAAATCAATGACACTAAGTAGGTATTTAACAACCAACTAAGAGTGTATAGGTTTTCTTACGATGTTATTCTTCATCATTCGATTCCTAGTCGGTCAATGTAGAAAAATAACTTTTCATATTGTCTCGGGTCTGGGTGTTGTAGTACCGTCGTTATTTCTGATTTCTGTAACAAAAGTGCTTAAGCTATAAGTATCTTAAGTATGTTAAGTCATATGATAAGAGCAATGTATGTGATGTTGTCTAATATTTATTTATTTTATTTATCATTAATAACAATTATCATGATCGTAGGTACTAGCTCACGTCAGTCCTGCTGGATGTAGGTCCAATACATGCCAGAACCCGAACCTTGGTTCTTTTCGCCAATTAACTAAAGCTGCTGGCAACGAATAGAAAAGATTAACCGATGATTTAGTGGCAATGCTATCGATTGCGTGGCAGAGGCAATGATACCGTTGGGCAGAGGCCTACGGAGTCTACAATGTCAGTAGACAAATTTTGGCATATTATGATAATGATCATGGGCTGGATAACATAAACAATTAAAAGTTTTCAATGATTTCCCTCTCTTCAATCGAATTTGGGGGCACGAAACAATGAGCGAAATGGGATGAGCACGTTTCGGAGCAAAATTCAAATTCCGAACACAAGATGTGTTCTCGTTCGGGATTCCACGAATAGCGGTGGAGAAAACTTGAAATTTGAATGTGGAACGCTAAACTTTAGTAATGGCAGGCGAAGACGCGATGCACTCTCATTAAAGCGATTCAGTTCCGAACCAGGGGACGGCTTACAATGTTGTTAAATGTTTCGTATGCTACTATCGTGGTTGTGCGCGGTGCGAACCAAGTAAAGGGAACATTATTTTCCATGAACGAGACGGCAAACAAAGGAACATTCGATCTTCGAAATATGAATTAGTTTGCACAATGGTTTGCACGTTTCCATTTTGGGGCTGAAAGGCCAAAACCCAATAGAAGGATGCTGTTTGGTATTGTGTCTGAGAAGCCCTATACTGTGTACTGTGTAGGCCATAAGGTAAACTACTTATCAGTTCATTTTACTATTAAGTACTTTAAATTTGTAAGTATTCCGATTCGCGATCTAATGTGTAATTTGTTCTTAAACATATCGTTTTTTTAACATTGGACAACATCACACAAATCGCTTTGATCCTAGCTAAAGCACTTGTGTTATAGAAATCAGAAACAGCTACGGTACCGCAACACACAGATCTACATCGACCCGACCGGGAATCGAACCCGGGACATCAGAGATAGCGACGCCAAATCCGGCGTGCTCGCCTCTCGCCTACGGAAGTCGTCAAGTTATGAAGAGCGTTGTTTTAATCAATAACTCGTATTAAATGAAAGCTATTTGAATATTATTAATGTCTCGTTCTAATTAAGCAAAGCTGATCAATAAATCCTTGTTTGTTTGTAAATAGCGGTACCGAAGTAATCTTTTCAAGGGCAATCGCTAAATATGGCGGAGCGATGTCGAAAGCCGCGACCGTTACTCAACGTAAGATGACAGCTACAATTTAGCGGGAATTAGGGAAGTGGGTCGGGAGCTGGAACGAGGCCCAAACACGGTACCTATATAGGCCTATCCATCTGCTATCTACGTCCATGGATGCTATTTATAAATAACTAACACACTTTTTATACTATTGTCATAATACCGTTATTTTTAAGGTTGTTAAGGAGGCAAGCTCAAGTAGTCATACTAAAATTCTGTTTTTTGCGCGCAAAACAAAAAAAAAAACAGTTCTCTGTATGAATTGGTACAGGCAGCATCAAAATTAGCTGATCAAAAACTAATTTTCGAAAGTATGTGTCACAATAACCTATATTTGACTTTTGCACACTACGCTTTCTGTTCTGACAGTAGTCTGCTATAGGCTAGTTTCCTGGGTCAAAAAAAAGATTATTTTATTTAGTCCGTCAGATTATCAAAAAATATTGGACCCATATTTTGTCATTTGTCATGCAAACAAAAAATTACGAAGATAAAGCGCATCAAAATGAGCACATGACGTCACGCCTTGCGACACTTTTTAGCAAGTTACGCGCAACTTTAACGGGCTATATCTTCATCATTTTTTGTTTGGTTGAGAAAATAAAAAAAATACGTGTCCAATATTTTCTGTTAATCCAACTGACGGACTAATTAGATTTTTTTCGGAAACTAGCCCATTGTGATATGTTTTGAAATTCGGTTTTATGGGAAATTCAGATGCTAAGCTTTACTTACTTTTGATGTTGACTGTACGACAAAATTTGAATTCTGGCATTATGTGTTCCACCAAGTGTAATTTTATCAGGTGTGTTTATACTGGCACGATTATGGAGTCATTCGATAAAAACATTCTGAATTCAAATCTTATTAATGATATAATTTTGAAGGTGTTTTTAAAATGTTGTTTAAAAATTGGGACTTTAACCCCCGGCCTACTAGCTAGTTAAAACACCTCTCTACAACGATACCGTCCGATGTAATTTAATTCAGATGAAACGTGGCGGGTTAACATAAAACAATACTTAGCTTTTAACGTAATCCCGCATGATCGATGCGCGCCCGTAGCCGTGTTTACTCCGATATTATGATGTTTACATTTTATAAATACAGGTCGGATAGAATTGTAAAATTGAAATTATTAATAATCGCTACAAATTACTAAACCAGATTAAAGTTAATCGAACAAGGTATAGGTATTGAACCGGACGACCGCCGTACAAATTTGTGGGTACATTATATTATTAATACGAGAAGTTCAAGAATCAAGTCACGCATTTTGATTACAAATGTTCAATTTTCAGATTTTTCTCTGTACTTGTAGTATAAGACGATATTACTTGCCACATTTCATAGTTCTAGGTCAACTGAAAGTACCTAAATGTTGATTCTTTTGAGAGTGACGAGTAGACGTTTTTTTGCGGCAAAGACGGCCTTTTTTTTGCTTTAACTAACTTTATGGACAACAAACTGATCCTATAAGAATTCCGTATTTTTCTTTGAGTTAAACCCTAAAAAGGAAACAAATTATTGCTGACGCTAAAGATAAAATTATCGTTTTCAAAGGGAGCCAAGATGATGCTCGCGTAGTGACTTTTTTTAGAACAAATTTAAGATAAGTGACTATGTTTCTATTCTATAGTAAGAGATGACTGATTATGTTTCTATTTCTATAGAGCCAAGGGATATCGATGGTCACTGACGCATCATCTGGCCGCGCTCTCTCTGTTTTATTTATTACATTACATTTTTCTCCTTTACACACACAAGGTCCTCGTCCGCGGACAGCTGGATTACCAGCTGATGATTTATACAGCTCACCGGGATTACCTGACAATGTGCTGGACGCGCCGATATTTACGACGCGTGCACGCCACGTAATGTCAGCCTATACATAAATTACGACAATATTTTTAAATTTAAGCCCTTTTTTTCTTCGTAATATATTAAACAGGTGTCTAAAAAGTGATAATAAGTATCAGGTGCGTGTATGTTCTATTTTTAATTGTCTAAATTTTTTTTTGAATTGCGGTAATTTAAATTTCGAACTCTTTTTTATCGTAATATTACGCAGGGTGTCTGAATAAAGTGATAATAAATATCAGATTGTTTGTTATATTTTTATTTGTGTTCGAGTTTTTTTATTGCGGTAATTTGGGTAGCCTTAGAGGTACTGTGTCTTTGGACTTCTGCCTGTCATTATTTTTGGGACAACCTGTATACAGAGTGTTATGTTGAATAACGGCCATACTTTGACAGATAGTTGTCCTGAATAAACGCCTGCCATAGGATTTTTTATACTTGGGCTTTACACAGGTATATTATATGTCCTCTAGATAACCACTATATATAATTACTCACCTATTTTAGATAAAATGACGAATAAGAAAAACATTTGACGAGTATCTGGTGTAGTAATTTGCGCTCCGGAGGCAAATGTATGTGTCATGATCACGAGAGCATTTCTATGTTTATAACAGTATTTAAGTATGTTTATCCGTTATCTAGTCGCCATAGTATAAGCTTTGCTTAGTTTGGTTGGGGTTACAGTATAATTGGTGTGATTGTGAAAACAATTTATTTATATTTATTACACACAAATAGCCTCATACCACCTCATAGTTGAGGTGAGGCCTGTGCCTTGCAGTGGAACGTATATAGGCACACTTTAGTTCACTTTATTTACACACAAATAGCAAAGACAACTTGACACATTACGATGTATAAAAGCAACATGAAATTACAAAACAAAACACTCTAAGCATCAAGAAACTATAAAGAAAAACAAGGACCTTTACGTGAATTTCTGTCTCGCAAATTATTCCTATTTTTCAACCGACTTCAAAAAAGGAGGAGGTTCTCAATTCGACTGTATGTTTTTTTTTTTTGTATGTATGTTACGCGATTACTTCGCCAATTATGAATCGATTTTAATGATTCTTTTTTTGTTTGGTAGATCATACTTCAGAGGTGGTCCCTAAATTTTATCGAAATTTATTTAGAACTATTTAGAACAGATAATATTTTGGTTGTGGTTCTTGTTACCTATCTTCGACAAATATTAGCCGATTTTGATGATTTTTGTTTTATTGAATAGCTTATACTTCAAAGATGCTATGATAAAAGTTTGCAAAATAAAAATCACCCCTAAGGTTAGGAAAATAGGGCATGAAATCGGTGTTCAGCAGTTAGATTAGGATTTATCACTAAAAATAAATGAAATAAGTAAATTTTATTTAGAAAAATAAAACCGACTTCAAAACACTAAAATGCTAAAAATAGCATTTTAGTGTTTTGAAGTCGGTTTTATTTTTTTTAAATAAAATTTTTGTAGTACCTGCAACTAGATCAGCTGCAAGACGGAGTCATACTTTAGAAAAATACTACGAGTATACAAAGTCAAAGTCAGTAAAGAAAAATATTGTATCCCTATGCGGTAAATGCATCGGTCGTATTCACAGCAGACAAAACAGTGCGAGCAATACCAAAACCATCGGTGTGACCGATAAGTCTGCCTTTGAAGTGTTAAATATACAGGGTGGAGCACCGAGTGTGGCCGGGGCGCGCGGGTTAAGTGCGTTTACCCGTATAGGCAGGGCACAGACTAGATTTACTCTTACAATTAAATTTCACAATAAAATCCTTTGTCCAATTGCTTACTAAAAATACCTAAGTTAAAATTACCTAAACGCATGTCTTTGATAATTTTAACTTTATTCCTAAGCCTAAGGAAACCAATTTTAGTTAGAAGTACTTTAACCTGTTTACCTACGTACCTTTATGTCCTATGGTCCTATTCACCATTAGCCTTCATAAAGAAACTAAACTAAATTGACCAAATTGAAATGATAGTACCTACTTGATAATATCATAAATAAATACATATAATATACGGTGATAAGTAAAATGATGCATTCCTCTCTCCTGAGAGAGATCACCTTCTGGTGATCAGGTGACAGAGAGAGAAGCCAAATTAAAAAAACAAATCTACTATTTTGCTGGCAAACCCTATTATTTAAGAAACACAAAACTAATTAAATTGGCGATAGCTCAAATAAATGATACCCAAACAATTTTTCTTAATAAACTAACACCGAACATAAAACAGCGCACTTTCTCATTCAAATCTTAACAACTGATCTGTAGTTAGTGTGTGGCAGTATTATTTTTTCTAGAAATTATTTCAGAATTTACTAGAAAGTAGTCGCAAAGCTTCGAGCCCTCAATGATTTACAGAATTACCCTTGAACGATATAATTGTACCTACATAAAAATCACTGTTCATATTTCATCGATACAAATATATTTTTTTTACCGACAGCGATATATTTGTATCGATGAACGATGAACAGTGATTTCTATGTACAATTATATCGTTCAAGGGTAATTCTGCAATTCATTCGGAGCCCCAAAGCTTCTTTATCACCTCGAAGAGGAATGTACTGTTTTACAAATCTACCTGCATAATAAACTTACGTCCGCTTGCGCATCTCAGGATTAACGAATTAAATCCAGAACTATCCACTAGCACGGTATTTTTTATAGCTGCCTGGTTGTATGGCATTGACTGAGATTGATAGATGTCTTCATTATCATTTCAGCCATAGGACGTCCACTGCTGAACATAGGCCCAATGACTTTCATTCGGAGGGATTGCCAATACTCGCCACGCTTGGCAGGCGGTCTGGAGAGCGCAGTTTTTTTAATAAGATTTCGCACGCAGACGTTGCTGCCCGTCTCGTGCTACAGGTCTTAATCGCATCTTACGACACGCCTCCTGTTGGCAGTGGAGAAGTGTATTCTTTACGGCCGTCCCAACACGGCACATCGGCACACGGATAGATGTCCTAATGCCGTAGGTATTAAACTAATTCGGTGGTGCGCAAGTGGACCTTAAGGTATTATAATTGATTTTTAGATTTTTATATGACGAGTTAATTTAGTTTTAGATTTGCCGGAGGTTAAGTGCGTTTACCCGTATAGGCATGGTGCAGCCTAGATTCAAACGCTTACAATTTAGTCCCGAGGACAGACTGTGCCTGCGATTGCACAATGGAGATATCTGGGAGCTGATTGACACTCTGACCCGCCGCGCCCAGATGTTGATGGCATACTGATATTCCAATTGTATGGTAAGGCTGCGTGCAAACTTGCGATAATTATCTTATGCACTAGAGATATTGTTGTGTTGTTCATTTTACTAATGTTTAACTGACTTAATAATTGTGATATTTTAGTTTAAAAACTGGAAACACCTTTTTAAGAATGGGATTTGAGAATAAAAACCAAATAAGCTAAAACTTGAGTTTTTTTTTGTAGATATTAGTTCCAATTTATTCATCCTAGCTAGAGTCTGGATGTTACGACGGAGTCAATTATTGATTTATTAGATCATGGTATTATAATTATATTGTCATCCAAATTTCATATAGTTGCGAAGTTGCAAATTATACACACGTCTGTTATTTATGTAGGATAAAAACGACTTCGAATATTTGATAACATACCTACTTAGTAATTAAGTTACATGTAAAGCGTTTTACAAAAAGATGGTGAGTTGATTTTACAGAAAATTTGATCTTTTACGTCATTGAATAACGAAGATTTTACTTGGACAGTTGACTGGTGAGTCAACTGTCCAAGTAAAATCTTCGTTATTATCTTCGATTGGTGAATCAAAACATTCCGTTTCATCATCATCATTTCCACTGTTGAACATAGGCCATCCTGAATGACTTCCAGGTTGGCCGGTTGGAAGCAAAATTACTTTGTGTAGGATCTCAAATCGCAATTCTTCAATTTCATTACAATAATATTGGTATGGCAATGGCAAGCATAATAATAGAATAGTAGAAAGATATGACGTTACGACGACAAACATTTTAACTAACTTACTTTTTATTTGATTTCGATTGCCGGTTGGTCAATGTAGAAAATTAACTTTTCTATATTGTCTCGGGTCTGGGTGTTGTGGTACCGTCGATTTCTATAACACAAGTGCTTTGGCTTCTTACCATAGGATCCGAGCAATGTATGTGATGTTGTCCAATAAGGCTAGTTTCCTGGGTCAAAAAAAGATTATTCTATTTAGTCCGTCAGAGATTATCAAAAAATATTGGACCCATATTTTGTCTTTTGTCAATCAAACAAAAAATTACGAAGATAAAGCGCATCAAAGTTACGCGGAACTTTAACGGGATATATCTTCATCATTTTTTGTTTGATTGAGAAAAGAAAAAATACGTGTCCAATATTTTCTGTTAATCCAACTGACGGACTAATTAGATTTTTTTAGGAAACTTAGCCCATTCAAATCTGATTTCAAATGTACTTTAGAGTAGTATGTTCACCAGTAGGTGATTATAGATTGATGTATTAATTCCTTTCGATAAAATATCTCAGCACAAAATCGCCTGGTTACAGCTGCCTTTGCAATAGTTGCGGACGGTTTTACGCAACACCGTTTAATCTATTAGTAAAATCAGTACTAGGAAGCCATCATGGTGAATGACGACCCTAGGAATGTGCATGGCAAAATGCGGAATCATGGATACTTCAAGCGCGTTATGCCCATGTCTACTTTCTAAGTAGTAAGTAGTATACAGCAATACGTTCATAACTGTTGTGTAACTTTACTGATTAAAGCCTGGGCCACATAGCCGACGGGGTGCGATGGTCCCGCCGCTACACAACATCTAACCGTCCGCCTGTTGTGTTGTACGGTAAACGTACTTAGTAGTCACGCAGCGTTCTGTATAAGTTTATTTCTACAGGTTTTTAGTGATTTAATAATGGATAGTGGAAAAATCTAATGCCTTATTGGGAACGTCACACCCCCAATGAGACGTGCACGCCTCGCTAATGCCGCCTCGCCGTCATGTCGTCGTCGCGCCCCGCCGGCTGTGTGCCCAAGGCTTAAATAAAACCTAGCGCATCCATTTTTCTTGTCTTGGCCTGATCATGGGGATAGGGAGGCAAAGAGATTATGTTAGAATAGTGTTAAACACTTACGTGTTACGCTAATGGCAACTGGATAAAGGATAAAGAATTATAGACATCCATGACTTCAATAAAATAAATACATTTTGGACAACATCACATACATTGCCCTGATCCCAAGGTAAGTAACTAAAACAGTTGTGTTATAAAGATCAGAAAAAACGACGGTGCTAAAACACCCACACCCGACCCAACAAAAAAAGTTAGTTTTCTACATTTACCTGACCGAGAATCGAACCCGGGACCTCAGAGATGGAGACGCCAAGTCGCCTCTCGCCTCTCGGCTACGGCGGTCGTAAGGACTAAGGTACAAATTCTCGTGCTTATCACAAAACATTTGTCTCTAAATGCCACTAGGTACCTATTTAATTTAATTAATGACTGGAAATACACACAATACACGAGAAAACATTTATTTAGATTGTAGCGGCGACATCTATCTCGCCATATACAAACTAAACTGACGTATCCTACATCGCGATATTAAAGTTATCACCAACAACAACAACCGTCGGGCAGTAGCCCACCAGACACAACACCCGTCTGGTCGGAGGATCCTCCCTTTTCAATAGGGGATGAGGAACTTTACTCCCTGTTCCTCACACCCCCAAAAGATCATATATACAAATTACTCCAGACAGAAACTCCGCTCTATCTTCTCGAATCTAGATCTTATCGGTATATCTATACGCTAGTTAGATTTTTTATGTTGCAAAGTATATACCACTTTACAGTTAATAGATTTTATCTAGGTAGTTATAATTTCCCAACTATCTACAGAGGACATAAAGTAAATAAATTACCTAATAACTATAATAGACACGTCAGAAATGGTCAACCTGTACTTCGTCCATAGGCGAAATATCACGCTCACTCAACATCGTAAGATATTACGCTACTAGTGTTTACGTATGTAGTAATTACGCCTCTTGGGATGACTGATTTGAGGAGATCTTATCAAAGCTGATACTGTATCAGCTAAGATACCGATGACGATGACTTGATGACTGACATAAACGTCTTATTGTGTTGTGTGACAGTGCGAATTGCAAATATATACTTTTTCTTCTCAATGATAGAAGAATCTAATTTATTCAGTACTAGCTGTTGCCCGCGACTTCGTTCGCCTGGTCTTTAGTTTATTCATAAAGGATTTTCTGCGCAATTTTCTTAATTTTTTCTTTCAAAAGAACCTTCTCCAATTAACACAGCAAAAAAGATTTAGCGAAATTGTTCAATCCGTTTACGCGTGATGCGATGACTAAGGGAAATAGAGATTCATATATATATATATATATATATATATATATAGTCTCTTCTAATTATACACGTCTCAAAATATAGCTTTCTCCTACCACCGCTTCGGGACTAATATTGGCTGGTGATGAGAAGAAACGGCGCAATAAACTCAGTCACCTTTGTTAGTTACTGTTACAAGACATATAGTAAGTGCAAGCAAACAGGTAGAGTCCATGCACTCTTGTCGTTTAAATAATCGTCTATCTTATAATATTTTTTTCAAAAGGATTTTTAAAATGTGGATTTTGTACAGGACTAGACTAGCAAGAGTCTGTGGTACTTTACTTAACTAATTAACCCCAAAGTAGGTACGAGAGCTCGTTCTGTGGCAATTAGATAAATGATAATAACCTAAACACCGTGACTTCTTAATTATCCGAGAAAATTGACTAACATATTCAGACAAAAATTATCTTCAAATGTGCTGAAGAAAAAAATAACATCCATAATCCATAATTATGTTATTTATTCCGTACGTAAATATTGCGCGATTAAATTAATTTGGTTTAGGTGTTACTTTTTGAATTAATACGTTTTTTGTTGCACAATCTTTTTTACCAATATTTAATGGTTTTTTTCTTTAGCAAACATGATGTTAATCGATGTCTGATTAAATTAGTTAATTTTCAATTTTGGGTCATTAAAAAGTCACAGTTTATATAAATACTTGTTATAGTTTATATTTATAGTTTAAAAAAATGAATCTTTATTTCCTTTGGTGATCGCATCACGCGTCAACGGATGGACTCTTAACACCGTGTTCTTTTAACACCTTTGGAAATAAAGTTCTGTTTATAATGGACGCGTGTAATTTTTTTCCTTTTCTTTATTTTTTGCTTAAGTTTAACTTGTACTGTGGTCTGGGGGCTTCAATGCGTAATGTTGTGGGTCCTTAACTTTAGAAATTAGACACAATTCGTATGAAACGTTGGCTGTTCTAGATGGCTTAGGCAATTACTACGAAGAGTGATGATGAGATGACACAGGTCACAGCTTTAGGTTTGGGTAAGGTCAGCAAAGAAAACATTACCTTTTCCCTTTCATTATGTCTTACGTTAGCAAAACCAACTATTAATAACTACATTTTGTGTAAATGTAAAAAAAAACCAAAGTCACAGTCATAGTTCTTCGAATTCCAAAGCTAAAATAGCAATCGGCAGGCTACTTTCGCTCAGAGGGAGCTTACAACTGTTGGGGAAGAAAGGTTCTCGAGTGGCGACACGACCTGGAAGACGCAGCGTGGGCAGGCTTCTCTCCTGGTGGACTGTTTGCGGGAAGCTGCTGGATGCAAACGGTCTGGAGCCGCTCCCTGTGGCATTCTATGGCCTTCCAAAGTGAACATCCAAAGGCTGACGATATTGATAATGATAATGATTGGACGAACTACGTTGACATGTGGTGAGGACGCTGGACTCGGCGTCGTCGGGGGCTCGATTCCCGGTCGGGCCGATGTAGAAAACGATCTTTTCCATATTATCTCGGGTCTGGATGTTGTGGTACCGTCATTGTTTCTGATTTCTATAACACAAGTTCTTTAGCTTTACTAAAGTCATTTATGCGATGTTGTCCATTTTTTTTTAAAGCATGTAGGTATGTGTCACAAACATATTTACGAAGTTTTAAATCGGTACAACAGACAGTTAGAAGTTCATCTATCATCCATGATTTGAATACTTGGTAACTTACAAGTAGGTAAAGCTATTCAAATTCATTTATTTACATGAAACATGGTGATGTTTTTTACTTAATATTCCGTCATGTCTCGCCACATTTAGGTGGCATGTACATTTTTTCAATTAAAAAGAGTTAAAAGGTTGATAACTCCTCGGTACTCAGACCTACCAAACTTTCAATTAAGCACTAGGCAATCTTTAGCATAGCTAACAAGATAAAATAGTTAGGCACTCAAAGATCACGAAAGACCTCCACCCTCCACTCCTAGTGCGTAATCGTTAAAATATAACCTGCCCTACGGCCCGTTAGAATGTTAAGCAATACATTGCCTGCAATTTATTGGCAATCTGTTATTGGGACAAAGCTTATATTAGAACCACGCAAACATAACTTTGAAGTTCGTAAATAATATTAACTTACTCAATAATAAATACAGATACAGGTTTTGCGTTTGAATTGAGATTTTTAAAAAGTTCTGCAATCTCTGAAAGTAGGATAAGTCTTCTTATAGTTTTAATTAGTTCAATGTGTATTTAAACAAAAGGTAAAGTGTAAGAAAATTAATTTTACATATGAGAATCGTACATATGGTTGACTTAAAATGCTTTGAGACATTAAAAATGTAGTGTTATAAAATGATTTTAATCTAAATCTTATTATTATATTATTGTTGATCAAAGAATAAAACTAAACCCGCAGGAATTTTTAAATTTGAAAGTAAAACTGTAATCTTATATAACTAATCATAGAAAATTAAAAGCTCAGTAGTCTTGAGTCATGCCTCATATGAGTTGTGCTGGGAACACATACTTATGGATCAGAATCATTATGTACAGTCAACGGCAGGTCAACCTACTCAAAAAGTTAAAGGTCATTGAACCGAATTTTAAAAAATTAAAAAATTACGTTTTGTGGTAGGTTGACGAGCTGTTGTCTGTACGATAAGAAAGCTCAAGGCCGCACAGCGTGCTATGGAAAGGGTTTGCCCGGTTTTTTCCTTGCGAGAACAAATCAGAAATGAGGAGATCCGTAAACGAACAAAATTCGCTGACATAGCTGGATTAGCAAGCTGAAGTGGCAGTGGGCGGGGCACATAGCACGCAGAACTGACGGCCGATGTGGCAGAAAGGTTCTTGAATGGGGACCACGTACCGGCAAGCGCAGCGTAGGACATCTACCCATAATATGAACAGACGATCTAGTAAAGATTGCAGGAAGCCGCTGGATGCGGGTCGCTTCCAACCTGCCAATCTGGAAGTCACTGGGGGAGGCCTATGTTCAGCAGTGGACGTCCTATGGCTGAAATGATGAATGATGATGATCATGTACGAATTTGCTTGGCGGTGAGGATAAACGTCGTGAAGATATTTAGATAAAAAATATTAGTCTAAAGGTTTACGCGGGACAGATAGCAAACGATCCAAATTACAGACTTTTATTCTCAGACGAAGCGATTGTGGTGACAAGAAATAGGACAACGGGGGAAGGGCAATCATTTTCTAAGTGTTAAAAACTCAGAATGTGCAGTTTAATTACACATTTGAAACATAATACATGAATTGGCCTGACTTGCTACGCGTGTAACCAATAGTAGACGCAAATGTAAACTGGTATTGTAGAAGGTATTAAATTGCATTCTCAGACATTACGCCCTTTATGCTCCACCTACTAAGATAATTTATAGGTGGGCTTTTAACCCAAGGATCTAATTATTTAGGAAATTAGCGAGCGGTCACGTTTCGCGTTGCGTTGATATAGTTGATCGATTCTGATTGCCCTTTTGTTGTACCTGAGCATACTAAATTCTGCGTATTATTTGTTAGGTTCATTGTCCTGTTTTACATTATCCTACTATAGTATTATAGTGATTAATATTTGTAATAATTCATTACATTGTTGGTTAGATTATGTTCATGAAGCGACTAAGTCCGTGTGGGCTGGACATGGACCACATACCCTATAGAGTAGAAACGTCAAATGATTTGTTCAACAAAACTATCCGCCATTTTCAACCGACTTCAAAAAAGGAGGAGGTTCTCAATTCGACTGTATGTTTTTTTTTTTTTGTATGTTTGTTACGCGATTACTCCGCCAATTATGAATCGATTTTAATGATTCTTTTTTTGTTTGGTAGATCATACTTCAGAGGTAGTCCCATATAAAATTGATTTAGAACTTTTTGAGAAAATCAACAAATATATACCCAGATAATATTTTGGTTGTGGTTCTTGTTACCTATCTTCGACAAATATGAGCCGATTTTGATGATTTTTGTTTTATTGAATAGCTTATACTTCAAAGATGCTATGATAAATGTTTTAAAAATAAAAATCACCCCTAAGGGTAGGAAAATAGGGGATGAAATCGGTGTTCAGCACTTAGATTAGGATTTATCACTAAAAATAGATGAAATAAGTCCTAGGTGTTAGGATTATTTTTAGCATTTCAGTGTTTTGAAGTCGGTTTTTTTTTAAATAAATTTTTTTAATCTGTATCCGTACTGTTTTTGTATAGGCGAGCGGTGTCAGGTGTTGTCATTTAATACTAAATGTAAGTGAAAAATCATTAACTAGTTTCGGAGATAGATGGTTCGTTTTGGTGCTCTATAGTGTATGTGCGCTATCGAGGGGCTAGACTGGGTGTGCGAGTTGAATTGAGTTGTATGAATTGTACCGTCCGTGCAATGGACCCGTCCATTGCAGGAGGTTCACGATCATCATGACATTTCTTTCTTTGTCTACTGCTGCCCTGAACAGAACAGGGTCCTAGTGCTAACCCCAATCAATCGTCTAAGATTGGTGAGCCAAGAGGTTTTTCGTTAACCTGGCTTTGGGCGTCCTTGAATCTTTCCCTTGTATACCTTACCTTAATACTTGTTGTTGATAAAATGTTGGTGGTCTCAATCAAGTTACCTGATGAGTGGTGTCAATTATAGCGTCGTATAGACCAATACCAACGACCAATAATCATTGTCACAGGTACTATTAGACTAGGCGGAGCATAAAGGTCGTAATGCAAGAGTGCAATGTGAAGGTGCTTCCACACCGAAGTCCATTTGAAACTGTTTTGTAATATTTAGTGCAAAAGTGTTGCAAAAAGTCTGTGAAAGAACTCTTTGACCAGGTTGTCCAACTGGTAAAACAGTCTTAACTGTTATAACGTATAACGTTGAAGCATTTTAAAATGTTGTTTTTAAACAATCAAATATGAGAAAGTATATCTAGAATGTTTATATTTGTTTGATAATTAATAATAAATAAATATTGGACTACATCACATACATTGCTCTGATCCTATGGTAAGTAGCTTAAGCACTTGTGTTACAGAAATCAGAAACAACGACGGTACCACAACACCCAGACCCGAGACAATATAGAAAAGTACTTTTTCTACATTGACCGACCGGGAGTCGAACCCGGGACCTCAGAGATAGCGACACCAAGTCCGGTATGCTCGCCTCTCGGCTACGAAGATCGTCGTAATCTAACTTTTTAAAAGTTTACCTACTTTTTGCTACCACACTTAATTATTATTGTTTTATAATACCAGTATTACTCCCACACCGTGATATCTTAGGCGAATGCCTTGGGCTGTTCAGTCAGAATTTTAAAAACAACACAATTTACATTCAAAATGCTTTGAATAGTATTTATATTCTCACATTTTGTACAAATTGTTTACGGTGGCATTATCTTAATAGAATCAAAATTACTTGTGTCTCGGAGAAATTCATAACAATGTCAACTAGGGTCTGTCTAGACCACATTTGATTTGTGTCTGTAGTTAATCATTTAGTTAGAGATTCCTTACGACAAGTACACATGGTAAATTACACATATTTACGAGTATATTATGCTTGTGAGAAATAACTCATCATCATTTCAGTCATTTCACCCAATGACTGATCATCGGGGGGGATTGCCAATACTCGCCACGCTTGGTAGGCAGGTTGGCGAGCGCAGTTTTTTTTATAAGATTTCGCACGTAGACTCTGCTGCCCGTCTCGTGCTACAGGAATTAGTCGACTCTTACGACACGCCTCCTGTTGGCGGTGGGGAAGTGTATTCGTTACGGCCGTCCCTACACGGCACGAGAAATAATTACAGTTGGTATAGCTTTGAAAGTGTACTTAATACAGACTACGAATTCATAAGATTTTTTAAGAAAATCAAGAGTTTCACCTTATTAGCGTTTTCGCGAATTTTTTTGCAAGTTTCACCGACTTGTTACCACTTTTGGCAGTACTTAAAGAATTTGAGACCTAACTCATGGACGCACACACGCAAGCAGTGCTATTTCCACGTCTAACTCAATACAGACAAAACAAAACAAGCTTGAAGTAATACTGCTATAAAAGTGTATGCTATTACAATAGAACACTAATATATACCTACTCCGTTGTAATAGAATGAAAATGAAGAACAAAACAAACTCATAGAACAATTTTATATCCTTGAGTTACGAGACACCTGTATATCACCTGTGTCAGCTATGAATAAATATCATAGATTTCTATTTGACATTACGATCCGTATCAGATGCAAAACAAAAACGGGTACTTTTTGTGCGCACACGCACTCATTAGAAACGTATCGGACAGGAGCGGGGGGGACAGACGTCAATCAGGAATATTAACTGAGACGACGGCCTTTGCATTACAATTGCGCCGGTGTCGCGCATCCACTCTTGCGCAGGTCGTGGTTCTCAGGGTTGTCACTTGCTATTGAAAGATGTTTATTTTTTCTGTAGTATTAATTATAATAATATGGTTTAGGTTGCGTTAGTAATTAGGTTGCGTTGCGGTATGTATAATTTTCAGTTTGATTTATATAGTACTATACTACAGATTCACCTATGATGAAGCGATCTTGCTAAGAATAGGCATATTAAAGAATGAATTCAATCTTATTCCATCGGGGTATACTTATGAATTAAGGATCTTTTGTGTCTTTCCTTCTCATCTGCCCTTAGGCGTAACGGGGAGGCACTCTTTACTTTGGTAGAAACGCATCGTTGGTTGTTATTAGTAAAATAAGCTGTTTAGCATAACTGTAGTGCAATCTTTCAAATCTGTGTCAGCCAATAATATGTGATGCAAATATTTTGTCAATTTTCTTTGTAATTTTTATATTTACTAATCACGACGAGACGAATTCAGCAATAGGGAATATGCAAAAAATAATATATTGTTTTTACTATATTTATAACAAAATTTATGAAATCATAGTGCTAATAGTGAAAAAAACATTTATTTTAGGTAAAAATATATGTGATATACCTGTCTCTTTCTAAAACAACTTTTACAGTAAAAAATGTATGGCGGACGTGAATTAATTGATAATGTCACGGTACATGTCGGATCTCCTTGTCTAGCGACTTTAATGGGTTGTAGGTCATGTATTAATCAATATTTTGCGTAAATTCTTTAAGTGTTATTAATTTAAATTAAGTACTATTTATTTTAAGACCAATTAAAAATGTATGCATATTCCCCATTAAAGTTACTAAACTTCAGAGTAAGTGAGATTTCATCATTAAAATTTCAAGATGACCTCTAGTAACCTACGAAAAAACTAGCATTATTTGCATAAAGAAGACTACATTTTCAATTCATCGGTTGTCGGATAGTGTTCTTTATGATCTTAAAAGGCTTTCTTGTAAATGGAAATAGTCACTGCGTTTTCCTACTTAGTACAATCGTTGTCAAACCACGCACAAACAACAAAATTGCTTAAATCCATATTTCTTCTTGTTTAGAACACTTCCTGATTTTGCAACTCGAGCTTAATTAGGCCGATACTAAAAACGTTGACAACCCTAACAATTCTTGCTTAGTCACTTGTCTCTTTCTTACTTAGCAGCTTTGTTTGGGGAGTGAGAGGGATAGCCAAAGTACGTTTTGCAATGGAAATGGATAGTTATCAAATGTCCGTGCAAATGTCAACGCACGATACTGGGCGGGAAAGGCAATGACAAGAATGCACTTATGGACATGGAATTAATGCACTGATTAATTAAATAAACCAAGATCAATATACTAGATTTTTACTGTTATTAGTAATGTTTACAAGTATGTATTCTTAATTGATATCAGGGAATCTAATACATTCGGAATCTATGTACCTAACTATTAAGATTGGCTCGCTTTTTTCAATTGTTTTGAGTAAGTAGGATTTAAAAATTCATTCATCTTTCGTTATGTAATTAACCTATCCAGAATCAAATTTAATTTTGTACAACATCACAACATTATCACATCACTTATTAGTACTAAAAAGTTACAAGAAAAAGAAATATGGGTTAACATATGCGCCAGCCATGAAATGCCTACTCATCACATGTTAAAAACACGGAAATTCACTATAAAAAGGATTCTAGACTGCTGCGGCTTAGAGCAATTTTTTTTGTTAATATCACAGGATAATAAATACAAAAAACCGGCCAAGTGCGAGTCGGACTCCCGCACCGAGGGTTCCGTACCTGTAGGTACCTTATATAAGTAAGAGTTCACCTATCACGACAATCGAGTCATAGTTATGGTATTTTTATTGCAAAATGAAATCTATAACATTACGAAAGGTAAATTTCGGTTTACGATTTATGGCGTATTTAAAAAAAAAAACTAACTAGATCTCGTTCAAACCAATTTTCGGTGGAAGTTTGCATGTACATCACATTTTTTTTTAGTTTAATCATTCTCTTATTTTAGAAGTGTCAGGGAGGGACACACACACACATTTTACCACTTTGGAAGTGTCTCTCGCGCAAACTATTCCGTTAAGAAAAAAAATATATTAGAAACCTCGATATAATTTTTGAAGACCTATCCATAGATACCCCACACGTATGGGTTTGATAAAAACACGTATGAGTTACCAAGTTTCAACATAATAGTTCTTATAGTTTCGGAAAAAAGTGGCTGTGACATACGGACGGACAGACAGCATGACGAATCCATAAGGGTTCCTTTTTTGGCTACAGAACTCTAAAAAAGACTGGTAAGCAATAATTGGCATTATATATGATGTTTTCCTCTTATTTTATAATAACATAAGTATATGTAAATTTTTACTACAGCAGACCAATAGTTACAACTGCCTATTTTCGTTTAATGGGCCACCAATTTGCGTATTTCAAAGCTTAGTTACGCAGAGTCACATAAAGTACAATTTAAATAGGAGCGTTAGATATAAATACGCTGATATAAATCGAATGCAATCATTTACACATAGGCTTTAGGTTCGCTCCGAGTAAGCATAGAGATTGGTACTTTTAGCTTTTAGATTTGGCGATTACAGCGATTCGACGAATCTGTACCTACCCTATTGGCTATGTATTTAAATAATAGGAAACTTGCATGAAAATTATAGAAGTTAATAAACTAATGAATCTATAAAGTACTTACGAGTTTTTCAAAACTTTTAAATATTTATACAGAGATTATACATTACGTTAAACGATCGATAATAGTGTAGTGACGGCTGACACACTAAAAGGCAAGAAAATGAAAATAAAAAATATTGTTTATTATTTGTGTGTATGTATAAGTTACAACTTTTTGGGAATACCTAAAAATAATGTAATTCCATACAATCTTTATTACAGTTTGTCTTCCATCCATCTGGTAATTACCTATAGCTTTTACATCAAGTTATCTGAGTAAGGGCAGATTTTTCAATGGCCAGATAACTTTACACGGTAAATTAGATTGGCAGGTTGACAGATTCTGTTTAAATAGAAAATGTGTCAAAACGTCAATTTTAATCGTTGGATAAAAGTTATCTAGCTATTGAAAAATCAGCCCTTAGCATAATAGTTGCTGAGTTATCAATGACACGTTCTTTATTGAAAGGAATGTTTTCTATATGATTAATCGCTGTCTGCTTCCCTCGTCAATTCTAAAAGTTTAAAGTATCGATATATCGTAATGGCGATAAAGGCTGTAGCGGCGAAGGGCCTACTACCTATCACGTCGGCATCATAAATCGAATGTCCCAATGCGTATTCAAAATGTCAAACGTGCAAGTGAGCGGGTTGATAACACCAAGTAGGTAGATCCTTGGCTTTTCTTCATTCGTCTTAGCTGGAAATAAGAGGTGCATTCCTTTGTACATTGTCGATTTGATGACCGTGTTGGTCTATCGTGCACGGCTGCAAAGCAAGTGATCGTGGATTTGAATCCCGCAATAGGCAGGTGTTTGTGTGATGAGCACGAACATTATGTTTCTGAATCATGGATGTTTCTTGCATAGTTTATTTCCTTGTTGTATCAGCTAGGATAGTATAATATGCGACAGAAATACATATTTTTTAATTCAGCTTAGTTAATTTTTTTTTTCAAAACATGACGTAATCCCAAATAATATTCAAGTAAGTATCTTTTACTTTACAACGTACAATAACTTATTTTATCAACCATACCAAGTATACCTAGTCTAATAAAAGAATTTTTCATCCTTGTACGCGACACGTGAGGAGGATAAGGATCGGGAAGTGGATTACAGGAATTAAAATATATCAATTTTAGTGCAATCTTGAGAACGTTAAGTATTCGTTTCGTTTTTGACATAAAAAGAGACAAGCAGAAAACAAAAGAAAGAGACAAAGTAAAAAAAGTATAAAAAGTTTAAAAAGGAGTTTGGTTTGCCACAATCCTTTTATTTCTATATCTGCTTAAAAACCTAAAAACAATAGAAATTCTAAGTACTGTTTGGGGGGTAGGGGGTTTCCGTTGAGCCGCTTGGTGTTCATCATTATGTTAATGATTTCGTATTTTGACTAGATTCGGCTTTCAAAACTTTTAACACAGCGACTCTAGTGCATACGAACCAACCAAAAACACTTTGGTATTACTGTCCCCTTAATCTTGCAAGTAAATGTAATATTTACAATCGGTATTAGATTGTGCGATATTCCTATATTTGGTATTATTCTGTTCGAAGCTTGCTCGGTCGGTAACTGTTGATAGAAATGTTATAATTAAGATATTGTTCCCTTTTAATGAAACTTAGCACTGATTTACATCTTGCTATTTGTAATTTATGTGTTGGCCGTTATGGGAAGCCGGTCGCTTTCAAATAGCGATTATAATCCATACTAATATTATAAACGTGAAAGCGGCTGTCTGTCTGTTTTATGGTAAAACGGTTGACTTGTTTTTAATGAAATTGTATAGACAGTCGTCAACCTACGACAAAACAGCAAATTTTCTCAAATAATATAGATCTGTACCTGTCGGACTTAACGTTGAAAATCGGTTAAATTACCTTTTTTTGGGTACGTTGACCTGTTTTTGTCTGTACATGGAAAGTAGGTTATATCTTTATTTAGCACAGGAAAAATGTGGCATAGACAATAAGTATTAGACATCTTTCTTTGACTAACTAAATTTTACGCAGGTAGAATCGTAGGTCGATGCTAGTTTCAAAAAGTTCAATTCAAGATAGGAATTCTCAGCGAAAAAGGACGCAGGATAGATTCCAGAATGTAGGCTATTGCCTGTTTGGGGATTAACTGTTCCTTATCAAGTCGGCTACTTCTTACGTTGAGCCTTCATGTAGTTTTAGTTATTTCGTAAACATGATTGCAATTTTCTGAATTAATTAATCGTAATAAGCGGAATCGTTTGTCAACATCTACCACCGTCACTCGTCGTCACGGTCAGATCGAATCGAAATCAGGAATGAGGAGATTCGTAAACGAACAAAAGTCGCAGACATAGCCCAACGGATTAGCAAGCTGAAGTGGCAGTGGGCGGGGTACATAGCACGTAGAACTGACAGCCGATGGGGCAGGAAGGTTCTAGAATGGAGGCCAGGTACCGGCAAGCGCAGCGTAGGACGTCCACCTACAAGGTGGATAGACGACCTGGTAAAGGTTGCGGGAAGCCGCTATATGCGGGCCGCTTTCAACCGGCCAATCTGGAAGTCTGGGGGAGGCCTATGTTCAGCAGTGGACGTGCTATGGTTGAAATGATAGTGATTATGTTCTGTAGATTTTGCGAGAAAAAGTAACAAACATCCATACATTCAAACATACAAACTTTCACGTATATTAGTAAGGATGTTTTATGTAGGTGATGTTTTTAACATTCTTCTTTATTCCAGACATAGGTTTAAAGAAAATTTATTCATAAAAAAAATTAAAATCAGTTTACATAAATAAGATTAAACTAACTATTCTTACAATAAGATTTTGCCTCTCTGCAAGTGCTATTTCTGGCCGTGTTTTTTAGTCTTCGTTTGTATATGTCTAAACTATCACAATCCTTTACATACATGACGTTTAATATAATAAATCTATCATGAGTATAATAATCTATCTAATAATCATTGAGAGGGTAAAGCAGGAGAGAAAGACTAGGTCATAAAATACATGGACCACCAATAAAATTTGAATACCCAACAATAATAGATAATAATGAAAATAACTTAATGCTAATTCATAAAATGCAATCGGTATATTATGGTCATATCGATATGAGTTGCATAACCGGGGTCTCTCAGTTCGCGGCTCCATACATAATATTCCGCACCCACCTGCCACATCGTTAATATCTGTTTTGCATCTACTAAAGATAGGGTTGTCTCTACCGAGCTTAAAAGTCAGAATGGCAAGTCTAAAAAGTTTGATTTAACAGAAAAAAATATTTGCACCATTATTAGAACCGCAGCGAGAGGCTCTAAGCTGTTTCGTTGCGGCTTCCTACACTTAAGATTTTCATTACACCGGAATGGAGGACTTTCCATGCTGCGTCTTCCAGTTTGTGGTAGCCACCGACCTATCTTCCCTAAGTTCTTCTCTGCAACTGATGCCCACTGCCACTTTACGTCGGTGACATTGTATTTTTTTACGGATATGCTCATTTCCGATTTTTTCTCGCAAATAAATGTTAAGAAACAAGAACACCAGTCTTAAAAACAAATTTATAGTAACCAAAAACCAAATAGACGACCTTCGTAGCTGAGAGGCGAGCATATTGGACTTGATGTCGCTATCTCTGAAGTCCCAGGTTTGATTCCCGGTCGGTCAATGTAGAAAAATAAATTTCTATATTGTCTCGGGTCTGGGTTTTGTGGTACCGTCGTTGTTTCGATTTGTATAATTCCAGTGTTTTGACTACTTACCATAGAATTACAACAATGTATGTGATATTGTCCGATATTTAAAGATACGCCAAAAAGAACTCTGGCTGAAATTGACAGGCGAACAATAAAAAAGAATGGCAGATATGTTCTTGAGTGGAGACCACGACTTTGCAAACGCAGTGCAGGGCGCTCTTCGACTCTCCGGTAAGGTAGAGCGATTAATACGCTGGCAACGGAAGGAAAAGAATAGCCGAGGATCAACACCGATAACCAATGTAACCTATCTTATAGTAGCGTAGTTTTTTTGCATGTTATCATTATTAAGTATTTCAATTCCTCAAAGATTTTGTCCATCACTGAAAACGGGTCTTATAAATCCACTATTCATACTACAAACGTCAAGATCGTCGTCACTAAGGGTGTTTTCAGACTTGCGACAGTTTATTAGCTACTTCTTGCGACAATGGTCAGCGACTATCACGGTTACCGTTAGGATCGCCGGCTCATAAGCGTGCTAGTGACGTAGCGACAGTCGCCGACATTTCATCACGCGCAGTCACGCCATAACATCTCTGCGAATGATGCTAGCACAATGTCGCCAATCGTCAGCTGTAAGTCGGCGACAGACACCGACCATTGTTGCTAGTAGTCGCTGACAAACAGTCGCTCGTCTGTAAGCTCCTTAAGCCATCAAGGCAAAAGTGTTAATATTCAACACAAATGTACTGGTTTACGAGCTTCTAGCAACCCTGGCTGGAGTTATTTCACACATGATAGTTACGTAAGACGAGGTGTGCTGGTTTCACAGGAATTCCTAGGTTTCTGACTGCCGTACCTAGATTTGGCAGCTTTGTTTACATTATGGATTGTTCTGAGAGGGTGTGTACAGGGCCGTATCGACGCTCCTGAGGTAGCGACTGTGAACCCCCACTAGTGGAGGATAATGATGGAGAGTGATAAAAAAATAAGAAAAAGAAAAGCTATGTGACGGATAGGTTAAGAATAAAATAGTTTATTCAGAAACCACACATAGGATACATTATTGTAGGTTCCATAATGATAGGTTTACCTTTATATTATACGTTTCATAATTTTAGGTTTCCTTTTGTCACATATGAACTTCTGTTACCCAAACACGAATGTGTAACGTAAATAAATGTAGTAGATTGAAGCAAATTAGTTAATTAAAAAGAGGTTTGGCAAATTGTACCGTGTGACATGAACTAACACCAATGAAAGGGTTTGTTTATTGTGAGAGTGTAACTATACCTAATGTTTTTTTTAAAATTAAATTTATGATAAATTGGTATACCTTTTTATGAAAATTGATCATTAGCCCAACTAGTTCTGAGCCCGATATTCTGGCTGGTCACTGCTCCTGCACTGCCTCCGACGGTCCCGCCGGCTAGATTCGGCCCTGGATGTGCATTTGGTAACCTACTTAGTTCGGAGTATTTCGTAGAAAACGGCTGTTTTGTTTCATAATAGGATTGGAGGTTTTTAGAAAAGAGCTTATAGTATCGGTGAAACAAATCTTGCGGAGCTTTAAGGTTTTTTATGCAGTTTTCACTCAAATATAGGAACTTTTTATAAATATCACCATTACGTGGAAAATATCTTTAAAAAGAAGCTTATAGACCTAACGTTAAACAGATGAATATTATAAATATAGTGAAACCGAAACTTCTACCATACATTTTCTACAAGTTGTCAGATATACCTATTGTAGAATAAGCAAAGATTTATAAAGCCTAAACTTCATGCTTAGTTCTTGATATTTATGATAGATTCTCCTAACATAGTTTTACCATAGTAACCAAAATATATATATTTTTTGCACTTAATTACGCTTTCATATATAGCTTAACACAAAATCTTTATATCTGTTTACACACGGTCATATTATATGCGGAGGGGCTTGTGAATGAGGATCGGCAAACGACAGCGAGCAACGTTCGGTTCGCGAGCGAACATCGATGCTCGGTCGAACCCTTCCTTCGTGGGGGTTCTCGCTGTCGTTCGCCGCCGTTCGCCGATCCTTATTCACAAGCCCCTCCGCATATACTATGACCGTGGGTGGACAATTTCATTTGGGTTCCCATGAGTGAGTTCCAACGATGATTATTCATTAGTATTAATATTTACTATTTTTTATTAGCGAAACATGAGCTCTTTTTATTGTTTAATGTTACCATTTATACCGTGTTTTGTGCAAATAAACGATTTATTTATTTATTTAGCTAGCAGAAGCCAGAACCTAAGCTATAACTTAATCTGACCTGCGGAAACCATAATGATTATACCCATTGCTTGGAATTTGAACCTAAGACCCCGACTTTCGGAATCATAAGGAATTTGGTCCACTAGCTCTTCAAGGTGTTCTTAATGGGTAACCATTTCAACATTAATTACCAGCACTGACTACCACCAGTTTCATTACTATTCACCATAACTTGGTATTACGAGCCACTACAATAGCTATTACTCTTAGGAATCGAGTAGCAACATAATCAGGTTCAGTAAGTTATTTATATAACTAGCTGTCCCGGCGAACTTCGAACCGCCCCTTAATTTTTATTCCTGAACCTTTCCAATGTTTTAACAGTTATTCTGCAATTCGGGGCGGATACAAATTCAACTAAACAAAGATCATAAAAATCGGTACACCGGTGCTCGATTTATAAATGGTGTAACTAATCCGACTTATGCTCGTGCTCATCACACAAACATTTGCCCCTTGCGGGATTCGAACCCGCAACCGCTAGCTTTGTAGTCTGGAGCGCAAACCACTAAACCGACGGTCGTCAAGTTTACTATCCTATATCACACTATATATACGCACACAGTTTATTATAGGGTTCCGTACTTTAAAAAAAATATTGACACTAATCAGTACTTTTGTAGTCGGTCCAAACGAAAACATTCAAACTCTCATCAGCTAGTTGGAAAAGCACACGCTCGGCATGTGACCACAAGTGGGTTTGTTTCCTACCTGATGCAGTCTAATTTTTAACTACTATACAAGGTGTTAAAAAAAGTATACACTAAATTGTAGGCGGTGGTTCAGAAATAGGTAGGCAGGTATTAAGAGAACCATTTTACTGACTTTTAGTTACTCATGTGAAGGAATGGAATGAAAAATGTTTATTTTCTGCAGGTAAATAAATCTACTTGCTCTGATAGAACCAAAAAAATAATACCCTTGATTTTTTATAATATTTTTAAAATAATCTAGACTAGATTCTGGACTATCGCCTAAAATTGGCTGGTATTTTTCTTTAACTTTGTATAACTAGCATGAAGCAATTGCTAAAAACAACATTTAAATATTATTCTATTCTGTACAGATAAATGAACGAATAAGAAAGAATGTCCATAAAACATATTGACAAAGGGCATTAGTCCATCGTGAGTGGACCGGACCTTCTGTATGAATTTCAAGTGCCTCTATGCAAAAGTCGGTATCGCATCGGTAGCGTGTTGGTTGCGCAACACTGGGTTCGATTCCGGGTCGTTTAACGAGTATCAGATGGTTTATCGCACCTCTAATAATACCGTAGATGCCGTGACCCGCCGGCTGGCACAATCGTGAGCTGTCTGGATACTAAGATTATTCTATAACCTAAACAGAGCTGCAGCGTATATCAATTTTATTGTTGAATACATTGGGACATCAGTCACGGATTTTAGAACTCTATTTGCTAACAATTTCCTTAGTTCCATTACGTTATACGGGTTACCTAAAACTCAAGGATCAAATCAAAAACAAATCAAAATCATTTATCAACCGACTTCAAAAAAGGAGGAGGTTCTCAATTCGACTGTATGTTTTTTTTTTTTTTTTTTGTATGTTTGTTACGCGATTACTCCGCCAATTATGAATCGATTTTAATGATTCTTTTTTTGTTTGGTAGATCATACTTCAGAGGTGGTCCCATATAAATTTTATCGAAATTGATTTAGAACTTTTTGAGAAAATCAACAAATATATACCCAGATAATATTTTGGTTGTGGTTCTTGTTACCTATCTTCGACAAATATGAGACGATTTTGATGATTTTTGTTTTATTGAATAGCTTATACTTCAAAGATGCTATGATAAAAGTTTGAAAAATAAAAATCACCCCTAAGGGTAGGAAAATAGGGGATGAAATCGGTGTTCAGCAGTTAGATTAGGATTTATCACTAAAAATAGATGAAATAAGTAAATTTTATTTTTAAAAAAAAACCGACTTCAAAACACTGAAATGCTAATAATAATCCTAACACTTAAGTACCTAATCAGTTACTTTTGGAGTCGGTGCAAACAAAAACATTAAATCTCTCATCGGCTGGCACCGACTCCAAGAGTAACTGATTAGGTACTTAAGTGTTAGGATTATTTTTTAGCATTTTAGTGTTTTGAAGTCGGTTTTATTTTTTTAAATAAAATTTTTTGCTATTTATTTATTTTATTTTATTTTATTCTACACAAAATCCTATATCTTATCCTATTCTATGTAGGTGGTTGCAAAGTTCTTAGACGAAATATAGTTACAAGTTGCTTAAGACCTATCTAGTCATAGTTTATTACATGCAAATATGTAAATAGTCATAAGAAAAATCATAATTTAGTTAACTACTTAAAGTGAAAAAATTCTACATCAGTGTTACCCTATGTACAAAAATCAATACTTTACAGCAAATCTAAATCCATGCATCAGCAATATTAATACTAAGTCATAATTTGTGTTTTAAAAATTCGCTCACTGAATAAAAAGTGTTTAATTAGTGATAACCTTGTAACCACATATTATACACATAATGGTGAACAACTTTTGTTCGGTATATGTTAATGTATATATGCTAAACCAGATTAATATCTATACAGGGTTACATGGCAAAGGGGTGCCAAATTTAAAAAATAAGATCTAGGGAACAATATAAATAAGCGTCTTAATCGTTATTTTTAATAATCGTATGTTACGAAAATAAATTACTTTAAAATATTCGAAAATAAAGTCAATAGAGAGATTACGAAAGCCGCGCGGTCATTCATCAGAGGCGTAAGTACGGTAAGCCTACAAGGACCTTACGCAGTGCACATACGGTGCAATTTTTTCATGAATGAGTTAAATTATACACGCTTACGATTTTTAACGGTGGATACGAATAATTAAATGAGTTTTTTTTGTTATTTGCATAGTTCGATGTTACTGATTCTGAGCCGCTCCTAAAGATTTGCCACCCCTTTGCAATGTAACCCTGTATGTGTGCTGAATTTTAGATATTTCCATTGAGCCGTTAATTAAGGCGTGATTAAGCAACAAACATCCAAATTCAAACTTTCACAATTTTACATTAGTAAGATGGCAAACCTATGTGCATAAGATAAATAAGATAAATGTATACTGCATATCATTATGTAAGATCTAGCCAAATGCTTACATAGGTACGTCTAAAAATACTATTAGGTACCTACTGACTACTTCTTAGTAAGACCGAATAGATAATTTCTTCTTAGACCGAATAGATGTGTAGGAAGTTATTTGAAACAATGTCCGATTTTGAACATTTTAAACTCTGACGCCTATATTATGCCTGTGTGTCTGTCTGTGGCTTCGTAGCACATCGCATTACTAATAGTATCTAGTTTCCAAGTTTTAAGTTTTAGTTAATTTTAGTTTTAGTTAGTTTTAGTTTTAATAGAAAGCTGGTTTATCTGGGGTGGCTTTTAGCTATTTGTGATGAAGTTGGATGTTCAAGACTTTTACTAATAATGTAAGGGATCTCAACTGACGAAAAATACTCTTGCACTCGTCTGATTAACTCCAAATGAACTTGTGAATTTATAAAAACATTATCGATCATTTATTTATGGGATTTCTCATAGGATCCCCAAAGCCAAAATGAGTAATAACGGTAATGGGCTAGTTTCCTAAAAAAATCTAACTGGTTAGCCCGTCAGTTGGATTAACAGAAAATATTGGACATGTTTTTTTTCTTTTCTCAATCAAACAAAAAATGATAAAGATATAGCCCGTTAAAGTTCCGCGTAACGTCACGCCTTGTGACACTTTTTAGCAAGGCGTGACGTCAGGTGCTCACTTTGATGCGCTTTATCTACGTCATTTTTTGTTTGATTATCAAAAGAAAAAAATATGGGTCCAATATTTTTTGATAATCTAACTGACGGACTAAATAAAATAACCTATATTTGACCCAGGAAACTAGCCTATTATTTTTTACTTATTTACGGGCTTTTTGTGTGTTAGGTTTATTATAATCAATTTACTCTAAAACGATGCCTAATTCTACATTCTTTGACTAAACCCGGTGCAAACTGTGACCTGTTGCTAATGTTCCCACATCGATCTATAATCGCGCGCAACCAGCGATGATTTAGTATAGAATTATAGATTTAACGCCTTATTAGGCCTTGCTTAGTTAGCCAAGCAACAGTTCGAATCGAGGAGATAAGTGCGCCTGATCGTTCCTAATAGTACGGATTTGTAATCTACGACTGTGAAGCAAGCTAGGATTTATTAATTCTTAGTCAGCTATTATAGAACTTTTGCCTTTTACTGTGAATTTTCTTTGGAATATACTACGAACACGGTAGTTTGCTCAAAATTAGAGCGCTATAAGATATATACAATATTTTGTCGGTTACGCGGTTATTTTGTGATTACTGGTTAAAAGACAAACCGAAATTTGGAAGTAACAAAATAACAAAAGCTAAACATATTACTCGTATTGCACAGAAGGTGTGAATTTTTACGAACGTGCGAAAAATAAGGAAATAACTTTTTTGCTTTGTCCCAAAAGATAATAATGATAATAACGTACCGGCAAGCGCAGCGTAAGACGTCCAGTCACAAGGTGAACAGACGACTTGGTAAAGGTTGCAGGAAGCCTCTGGATGCTGGCCGCTTCCAACAATCTGGAAGTCATTTGGGGAGACCTGTATTCAGCAATAACTGAAATTTAAAAAAAAACACGCATTAATAAGCTCCATTTGTAATTAATTAACTATGTAATCAAATCTTAGAAGTTTGACCTACTTGTAAGTTATGGTAGCTAAGTGTCATCCAAATGACAACACAATAAATCCAAATAATAAAATAATATCGACGGTTGAAAGGCAAAAGGCATCAAGCGACATTTTGATAACTTTACAGGAGAGCGATTTAAAGTTTTTATTTTTGGAAAAAAAATCGTAGTTATCTTTTGGCGCTATAAACAGAGAAAAGTCTTACAGAAATATATGTTTTAAGAAAAGATCTATATTATGCAATTAAAGTTTCAGCTATAGAGTTATTATTTACGAAGTTAGATGTCGGTTAACCCTAAATGCCCTATTTTTGGATTAAGGCAAAAGAGGTCAAACGCCGATGCACTTGAAAACGATTCCAGGCAAACCGATTTAACAACCATTTATATAATAATTGGTCCATGCAGAACACCTTAAGAGTGAAATCTAAAAAAAATTGATTAAAGCTAAAAGAGTGAAAGGGCCAATATTATTTAAGTTGTGCAAGGCACAATAATTCAAAGTCAAATGTTATCTTTGTGTGAATAAGAAAGAAGATCTTATGAGCCAATAGAAGTTTTATGGCATATAGCTGAAATACAATATATTTAACGAGTTTATAGTTTATTGCCACTTAGGCTATTGTGTATTGTAATCGATTGTATGGATTATAATTAAACACAATAAAAAACTCTTTTGCAAACAATTCTCTTTAATTTTTCAGCACATTGCACATAAAAAGCATGTGGTTTTTCAAAATTTAATAACAGAAAAAAGTTTCTCTAAAACCCGCTTATTTATTTTAATATTGATAAATATCTGTGCAAGAAATAGAGGTACTCACTCACATTCATACACCAAAGATAAATAACAGTAAGCAGAAGGACCTAGTCCTAGCCACAAAAAAATATTTTAAAGAATTAACTTCATAGGACCTATAGCTAATCATACTTAAGGTAGTTTTTTTTGGCAACTGCATGAAACGTGAGAAATGTTTGATTTTTAAGCTATGTACAAAAAAACCATTAATAAATATTTTTCAGTCAATCAATTACAAAACACACTACGCCAGACCAAAAAAATAAAATTAAAACTGATCAAGGGGCACCACATTTACTATTTTAAATCGCATAACTAAGTACCAGTAAGTATCATAAAAGCGTAAATTGACATGCGTAAAAAAATCTACATTCCACAAAAAGTTGGTTTTTATTTCATACAATAACTTTTTATTTTTTTATTTAGTTAGTCCATGTCTTACGACTATCTGGGGTTCACGCTCCGGACTACAAGCCCAGGCTGTTTCGGGTTAAAACCCCGCAAGGGGCTACCGTTTGTGTGATAAGCACGAGCATTTGTACCTAGGTCATGAATGTTTTTAATGTATTTTATTTTAATGGAAAACAAACAGCTTGTAAATTTAATAATAAAAAATAACGACTACAGATATTCAATAAGCCTATAGTTTTCACCTCTAAGTAGGCAAATATTAGTACTAAATTACATACCATGATATAAAAACCAATAAAACATAAACACAGAAAAAAGATAGTTAGGGTCAACGATTGGACGCATGAAATTATTTGCAAGCAATGTTCTCACCTCGGCGGAGTGGGTACAAAATAAGTCTAAATGCGGGTAGGCACTGACAGTCTCGTAAAACTTTTTAGTAACTCTACTAAAGAATGAGTTCTGACGGTAATTTGTGCGAGACGGTGACGAGTACAAGCACGGGCGCTGTCTATTTGGTTTAATGGGTACGCGTAATTGTATGTTATTTAGAAGCTGTGAGCTGTCAACATGGCTGTTAGCGATGTTCAATAAATAGGTAATATCTGCTGCGTCTCTACGTAACTCAAGAGGAAGACAATGATGTATTTAAGTAAGTTTATCCGTTATATAGAGAGGATAAGTTGGCGCGCTCTAAGGTCAAAGCGGCACAGGACATTTTCCAGTGTCGCTTTGTTTAAGACCCTGGGGGTAACCTGTTATGCAAGGACCTCGCGGTGAAGGAGAGATGGCGCTCTTATTTCCATAAGCAGCACAAAGAGGTGCAGCCACCAGACCTTCCTACGAATCAGGGACTAGTAGCACCAGAAACGCCCGAAGAAGTCCAGAATGCTTTTGCCGCATCAAGAATCGTAAAGCTGTCTGTGCCGATGGAGTCTCAATCGAAGCCCAATAGAAAGCGATGGGCCCTCGTGGGGTAGACATATTTGCCTACCTTTACAATCGCATACTCTTGACCGGGCTAATCCCGAGCCGATGGAGAATGAGTATTATTACTCGTACTTCGGTCTTCAAAGGCAAGGGATCGGTGCAAGAGTTCGGCAACTACCGCAGCATAAAAGTCATGTCCCACACTATGAAGCTCTTTGAGCGGATTGTGGACTCCCGGATCCGACAGGAGTGTGATTTCTCGAAGTGTCAATATGAGTTTCATCCTGGCAACAGGACTATGGACCCTGTTTTCCCTCTTAGGGCCGTCATGGAGAGATACAGGACGAAGAACACGCCTCTGCACCTGCTATTTCTTGATCTGCAAAAGGCCTTGGACTGTGTTCCTCAAGTGGTGATCTGGTGGGCAGTGAGATCCAAAGGGATCCCCGAGGCATTATGTTGACATGATCCGAGACATGTACCGCAGCTCCGATTCTATGGTTCTGACCGCTGTTAGCGACTCCAAATCGTTCCCTATCACCGTCGGAGTACACCAGGGTTCCGTCCTCAGTCCGTTTCTGTTTAATGTAATTTAGACGTTGTGTCAGACAGCATCAGAGACACATTATCAGCCACTTTGGCTGTTGATGTCGACGACACATAGGTGGAGAGAAGGTCAAGCGCACGGACCAGTTTAGATTCCTGGGATCTGTACTTCACGCGACGGGAGACATCGATTGCGACGTCTAAGCACGCATTGCTGCTGCGTGGGCCAAATGGCGAGAGGTGACTGGTGTCATTTGTGACCCCAGAATGCCAGTTAAGCTGAAAGGACAGATCTGTAAGTTCATCATTAGGCCTGTCCTTTTATATACAAAGTGTGGCCGCTACTTGAGTGATACAAGCAGGAGCTACGTGTCACGGAGATGAATATGCGGAGTCACGCGTAATGACCGCGTGAGGAACTAGCGCATTCGCAGTAGCCTTCGTGTCCGTCATATTGCAGAGAAACTGCAGGAGAGTCGCAAACGCTGGTACGGCCATGAAAACCGGCAAGCTACGTAGGGAACAAATGTTTGGCTACGCCGGCTCAGCTGGGTCCTGGCAAAAGCTTTGACCAAGAAATGCTGGCTGTACGTCGTGGAGGCTGACATGTATGCCAATGATCTCACAAACAGGGACGCCCAAGACCTTGCGAAGTGGAGGAATAAATCAAAGAAAGTGGATCTTGGGTTCTGAAGCGATGGCTTTGGACGCAACCGGGATTCACCGTGAAGATGATAATGATGGCGATTTCTAAAATGACAATAAAATATTGTATTTTTATTTTTTACCAATTTGAGCAGCAGTATCAATCCTATAAACCCTATATTCATGAAAATTCTTGTAATTTCATAAAAGATAACCCGTAAAATCATGGTAATAAACATACCATGGATCAGATGACATCTACCGATTGTCATGGTTTTTTAATAATGAATAACGTGTTTACAAGTAAGTATTTTTTTCTTCTAAGCTTTATGTTTAATAACTTCTTTCGTGCATGTACTTATTTTCATCTAAGAAAGTTTCTTGTCTGTCATTTTTCATTATTTAGCTACTTAATCTGAAAAGTGAATTGTAGATTTAATATTTACACTTTTTTGAAATAAAAATATACAAAAACAAAACAACCACTCACCATTTGTCAACACAGCACACAAACAGAACGCGCATTGACTGGTTGTTGTAGTCGCAATCGCAATCAAGACTAAATGCAACAACGTTTGCGGCTTGCGCGCCTACGTAAGGTGCGTTGATCTAGGTTCAAATCAAATCCAGCGGTTGTAATGGTTGCGTCGCGAAGATTCAAACTACGTACCAAAGTTCGTCTATATAAACGGAACATGACTTACAAACCTCATGATACTTTTACTGCGTAAATAAATAGATTTAAGTGCCACATTAATAGTACAAATGATTGAGGAAAAATGATAGAAACAAAAAATTTGCAATTTTCTGAAACAGGTAAAAAGTCTGTACTGACTTTGGCAATTATTTTTACGTCATAGAAAAGGGGTTTAAATCACATTTTAATTTACAATAGGTTAAGGTAAAACAACTTATGTAATACCTTTGTTGTGCGTAGAGTATGGATAAAGGGCTCACGCGATATTCATTTCCGATGATGTTTAAGGAAGAAAAACTTAAACGACAGCCATGTATTATTGTATTCCAGGCAAAACGCTTTAAATGCCGCGTTTATTAGTTTTACAGCAAGGTAAAAAGATTTAAAAGTAATGTGTTCCTAAAACTGAAGAAGGGTGAAAAGCTTAAGTGACTGCCTAATTCATTAGAGCTACCTGCGAATTAATTGAAATCCAGGGCTTTAAAAAAAAGATGAATTTTGAGTCGGTTAACTCCGGGCACTAAGAAATGATGGCCTTTTTTGTGACGGAGTCAAGCGCCATAAAAGTGCTCTGATTTACACCAAACTCAGCTCAAAAGACGCAGAAAAATTTGCTGATTGTAACTATGTATATAACTCAATATCGCCCAAAGTGTCGCTTGATGCCTTTTGCCTTTCCACCGTCGATATAGTTTGTATATAGTTTGGTGATGAATCGTAATAAACACACAATAAAACAAATAGTCAAATTGAGAACCTCATCCTTTTTGAAGGTGGTTGTAAAGGATTCCTACCAAATGTAAAAAAAACAACATTATACTAGTAAACGATTGGTGCAAGATCAAGCAAAAGTTTGGTAAGTCGACCTACGCCGACGAGTATAAGGCTAACATACTATAGTAACTACATAGGCAGACTAAGTTAGTCGCACTTGTCTTTCTCATACAAGGTTTCTAACTTAACTAACAGCAAAAGGTCTAGTCAGCTAATCGCCGACATTCTCTAGCAGGTTGCTATCTCGTCATCTGTGGATCGGCTGTAAATTTGTTCCACGCAATACAAATGTTAATTACGGCTAATGCTCAGCTCCCGCGGAGACTTGCGCAAGAGTTGCTAGGGATTGAACCGGTATTATCCGGTATAGTACCGGATCAATCGATAACGGAAAAGCCGGGAATTGAATTTCAGTGAAATGAAATAATCCTAGCTATCATTATAATTATATTTATTAATAATGATTTTTATTGTGTTACACAGATAACTCTTTAAATGTCGAGCGGTCGCATAAGACCGCGTAATGAAAAAAATTCTTAGTATTGTGTCTCGTCTTGCTGGGCTGAGGGGTCAAGGTAATTGTAGTCGTAATAAAAACCACTTAATAAACTACATTTTTCTCGCTCTCTCTCTATTTCTATATGTACAACATTAGATCCGCAAATAGTGCTAATTTGTGCAATAAAGTGTTTTCAAATTCATCAATATAATGCGCCAAACAACTCAGTTATTGTCATGGTTAATGTAAGAAATTAATATCCTTGTGTTGCGAGCTACTAAGCTACCAGACAGTGTATTTTGCCAGGGACTCTCTCTCAGCACACCTAAGCTCACAGGCACGCACAGCCAAATTAAAAAAGACCATAAAATTTTCTGAATTGATCCGAACCGGTAATCGAAATTCAAGGTGAATAATTTCGCCAATACACCAATCGGGTTGTCAAAATAAAATAAAACGCTAAATATTCCTAATTTTAATGAGTCAAAATGTGTGTGAAAAAGATAGCCCCACACACAGTACCATGATATCGTGAAAAGATCCTACTCTAGTCTACCGACAACCTTTTTACGATTTTACCGGCATTTTCGCAATCGTTTTTACCGGTATCGAGAAACTATAACTCGACACAACACTACAACTGATTTAGCGTGTTGTTAATTAATCAACTTAACAAATGGTCACCGCTCACATAGCGTTGTCATAAGCAGGTCCGTTTGTGATTACGAAGCTAAAGTCTGGATTAATTACTTTTGGATATAAAATAACCTATTGACAAATTGCTAGACTTTCTAAATTAATTTCCAAAAAAAAATAATTAAAGATTGTTTATTAAATGCCCGGGATCACTAGTTAGATTGGGGTCTTAGGGTTTTTAGTGTTCCGAACAAAAAGATCACTCGTGTGTCTGTCTGTCCGTCTGTCACAGCCAAATTGCTCCCAATCGAATTTGACCGATTAAGTTGTAATTTGGTACATGGTAATTTTTGTGACCCAGACACAGATAAATAAAAAGAATTTGAATATGGTGGTATTTTTTAATTAAATAGTTTAAATTTTATCAATCAAAACTGATAAAAATTGACCAAATGTCACTAACATTATTAAAATATACGTTAGACAACATACCAAATTATGTCAATTTCTCAAGGGAACTAACATCCTTTTTTACGAGGTACCAGACAATGAAGTTTATTTGTGGTTGGGGGCGACGCCAGCCAAAAAAGTTAGTTTTTCAACTGACCGGCCCGGGAATCGAACCCGGTACCCTTCCGTTTAAGGCACATGTGTATTTTCAAGAAACAAATTTTTTTATAGTGATTTTTTCACGATTTGATGTTGATCCCCCATAGGAACAGTAGTACAAACGATACAAGTATCACGTAAAAAGAAGTCAAGTTAAATGACATTACATTCCGTATAGATCGTGTGATTTTGGAGCAATTTTATTTTCATTTTATATATTTATAGGTACGTAAGGTGGGTAGTCCATGGAAGCTACTATAAGTATAACGAATAAACAGTTATTAGTTATTCGTTTATTTACTGCATACCTAACTGAAACAAAAAAATCCGCCACTACGTCTGTGACCTTAAGTTGGATAGTTGTTATTTATTTATTCAGACTTTATTGCACAGTATAAAAAAATCATACAATAGGTGGACTTAATGCCATGAGGCATTCTCTACCAGTAGACCATTAGGCTAAACAGAGGCGTTTTGTGGGTGCGATATAGGCAATACCAATTCAAATTAAAGGTCCGTGTAAATTATTTTATTTTAGTTAGTGTGAGTAGAAGGAATTCGTCAACACCAATGACTACGATTTTATAAAATTGGTAAAGACCAAACGTTCTTTCAAAGGAACGAGCATGTCCTTCCATGTTCTAGGTACCTTATACGATTTTTTACAGCAGATGATGTCCTGTCAGATCACTATCGTAACCTAATCAAATTGCCTGTACCTACATTTATCTAAGCATTCATATACAGAAAAAAATCAGAGGCATTCTATCAAGGCTCATTATTGCATACGTGGGGCTTTGGTCAGGGTTGATAACCTTTAAAAGTAGGAGTATTGTAACTCTGATACTACGACTATAAAAAAAAAATTGTAAAGGTTGGGAATTGGACGGACATCGAGATCCAGGAAAAAGTCATCATCCAGAAACAAAACCATAGAATAGATCTGGCGCAAATTTGTAAACTGTACAAGGTGTAAGTGTGTAAGGTGCCGTGTGGGGACGGCCGTAAAGAATGCACTTCCCCACCGCCAACAGGAGGCGTGTCGTAAAAGGCGACTAATTCCTGTAGCACGAGACGGACAGCAGCGTCTGCGTGCGAAATGTTATAAAAAACTCGCTCGCTAACCCGCCTGCCAAGCGTGGCGAGTATGAAAGTCATCCCGATGAAAGTCATTGGGGGAGGCCTGTGTTCAGCAGTGGACGTCCATGGCTGAAATGATGATGAAGATGTAATTGAAATGAAAAATAAGGTGTAAATGAAATGAAGTGAATTTTATTTGCTTATGAATAAAGGTACATTGTGGATGGAATTGCGGTTTAACGTTCAGATTTGTCAGCCATTTACAACTGATGCCTACATTAATAAAATAGTATACAAATTAACAATTGTTTAGATATTAATTGACAGAATAAAAACAATGTTTATTTAGCCACTTGTAAAATGTTACTTTAAGTCTTGCATAATTTGGGGTATTTTTTATTAAATATAACAATACACATCTTAACAATACGTAACCTGAGTGACGTTTTTTTTTTTAATTTTGGTCCAAAAAAAAAGTTATTGTATTTGAGCAGTAGTGGATGACTAAAAGGAATTTAACTTATGAAATAGTAGTCGCACACTTTGCGGCACCACCACCACCTATTTTATTTACGGTTATCAACTTCCTATGTTGGCAACCCTAGCTCCTAAATCTAATCTAACATTTAACCATTACGGCTGCGCCCGCGCATCGGTTCGGTATATGTCTGACCTTAGTGCTGAGTCGATTTTGATGTAACTCTAAGTGGCAGATAGCGCGAAATGGCTTTAGATATTTCAGCTTTTGAGATTAGTTTAAGCTTCCCTCGCACTGTGTTCACTTGGAATTCCTGACTCGACTCTACCGTTTTATGAATTATTTTTTTGTTCACTGTCTAACAATGAATCAGTCTTCTCTTGGTGACAGTCAAATTTTAATTCAAAGGGGTGTAGATGAGTGGTCTATGCTGTAGAAAGTTCGCTTAATAATATGATCATCATCAGCCTCTAGAAGTGTATTGCTGGACACAAGGTCCAAGATAAAGGCTTGAGCGGCTCTGGAAAAGTATTGCGCTCCCCAAGACTTACTAAGACTTTCTAGGATCCCCACAGCCCGTACGCTGCAAAGAGCGCTCCCCTGAGGGTTGCACCTCTTGCAGCCGCTGGCAATCTCTAGCTACGACACTGGCTGGACATAACCTTCCAAACGATACCTCAGCAAGCGGCTCTGGGCTGATTGCATCAAACAGCTGTCCGCGACCTTAACTAGGTTATCGGTCCATTGGGTTGGAGGCCTATTACTTTGTACAAATTAAGTGAATAGTCCAGTTATATTCACATGTGTACGAGGACCCAACACCTTAGCTATTAGTGTGAACTATCTCCAAGTAAGTTAGATAACAGGATATCAAGTGTGCAAGAGTGACTCACACGGCTCTTAGTAACCGTTCTATAGTTTATTATCCTCATTCAACGTGTAAGGCCTGTGGAATGGATATTGGATAGCTCCTATTACCATTATCGCTTTAGCACAAACATAGTGAAAATAAAGTGTCTTGCAACTGTATGGTAAGATGTACTTAGTTGCTAGCGAAGTAGATAGTAAGTGTTTTTGTAAAGTAAAGATTAGTTTCTTATGTCTAATTTAAGGAGTCTCATTCAAAATAACTTTCTAAATACGTGTGATTTTTGAGATAAGTTTTGATATTTTAGGTATATTTTATATAGGTTCGAAGTAGTAAATTCATATTTTACACAAAAAGTAACTAGTTTTAAATAAATATTGCAAATAATACAGAAGAATAAAAGATTTACAAGTTATAACAGTTTTAATCATTCGAAGGCGAAATTCATACCTGCCCATTCAAAAATGCATCTACAACGCAGTATTGATGAAACATTTTTTAAAGTTTAAGGGCCTGTTTCACCACTTGCTGATAAGTTCTCTGGCACTTTTTTGACAGCAAATTAATTGTATGGGTTATCTGTCAAAACAAGTGCCAAATAGGTTATCCGGAACTTAAAAGCAAGTGGTGAAACTGGCCTTTAGTAACATTAATCAGTTTCTGTTTTCTTTTCTAATATTATATGATACTCTTATGTATTAGATATACATAATCTTAATATTGTCAAATCATTTTACAATATCTTAAACTTTTTTCTGAAAATAGCACTATGCAGAGGTTCTCAAACTTATTTTGTCTACCGCCCACCTTTAATATTAATCATTTGTTTTAACGCCCCCAATTTTTCTCGGAGTATTGAATTGGCTTTATCGTTTAATCGAAAATGTTTTTACACAAAAAAGCCACAAAGGCGAAGATGAGTAAAAAGCAGTGTCGATGAACTTGTTAAAATTTGGTCACGGCTATCCTACGAAACTTAGTTAAAATATTTTTAATTTTAAACAATTAAACAGGGCAAAAATATGAAATCAATTGATGTGTTTGGTTTCAATTTTTTTGAATTTTAAAATAATGAATAGATGAAATTACAAATCGCCCGCCTTTACCACTACGATTTTTTTAACCGCCTAGGTCCCCTAGGTCTTCAGCGCCCACAAGGGGGTGTTATTAACCACTTTGAGGAAGACTGCAATATAGTAATTAATCATTACATTTGCATAACCTACCAATCCGGCCAGTCTGTGCTAAGTAATTAATTCTACTAAATAGGTAATACTAATGATTCGTTTCTTATCTCGTACATAAATTCGCCACATTTTACACACGGCTGTATTTTGTTGTAGCCTATTTACGCCTGAGTTAGATTCTAATTTGTCAGTGTAGCCTCGAGCTTTGACCTGCAGAGAATAAATAGTATGGTACAGTTAGTTGCAGAATGCTTGGTTTTATATTTATTCTTCTTGGGAAATTTATCAGTGTTTCCTTCCTTTGAATGTGAACAATTTTTACAAGGAAGTTGGGAATCAACAGCAGAATCGCGAGATTTTTGTCATTGTTGACAAAAGTATCATTGACCTTGACGATATATTATTATTATACAGGTAATACAGTTACAGTATTAAGTTATGACCCTATAAAGACTAAGGTAAACTATTCGCCTTAGTATTTATATAGTATATGTAGCTTTTCGTCTTTATGGGGTCTATGTGTCATTCATAACCTAACACCTCGTATCATACGTATTCCGATGGATCCGATCTTTCTTACAAGAATTTGATGAAGCCTTCATAGTGAATGTTGGCAGCGTTGGTAGCTCAGAAGTAGGAGTTGTTTAGATTTTTCGGAATTGATGTATGCATTTATATCACTTGTTGAGGGAAAAACATCTGGGAACCTGCATATTTAAATGACACTAGGTATACATGGTCTTGATACAAAATGGTGTTCCTCTATCTGACGGCACTCGTTCCAAATAACCATACATTTGTCGCATCTAGGATCATAGTCTAGGAAGTTCTGACTAAAAACAGGACAAAAATCCGGGACGAAGGATATGAAAATGAATAGTATTTTGCACCCAGAGGAAGTACAAGGTTGATAAACAAACATAAAATGGCCTAACCTATGGCTCAAGTGACTGGGTCTTACAAATTCCAATAATGAATAACTAGGAGAAACAGGTGGCATCAAATAAGCTTGCCCGCAACCTCATCAGACTTAAAAGGGGCAAAATTCGCAAGGTTATAGGAGTTATAACCGCTCACTGTCCTCTAAACAAGCATCTGTTTAACATAGGTGTGACAGACAGCCCCACCTGCAGAGGATGCATGGAGGCAGAAGAAACGCCACAGCACGTGCTCACGGAATCCAGGAGCGTGGCAGATCAACGGGCGCGGATCACTTCAATCACAAGATCGCTCCCGAAAGCCTGCAAAGCCTGAAAATCTTCTGACCTTCTGGGATGACCTGGGCTGGTTGGAGTAGGAAAGAACAGGAAACACACACAATGGCCCAATCATGAGGCTAAGTGCGGAATCAGCCCAGACCATCCTATTATTGAAAGTAATCTATAATAAATGATCGTGAAATATTAAGCAACGGTTTTATTCTTAGTTACAAATTCTCGAAACACACTTTGATCGGCCTTGAGTCATTTACAAGGAGTGGAATATTGGAATCTAGACAAATAAACTTTGTAAACGGAATGCAAGTGGCTAACAATAAGAATAACGAGACCATTTGAAGGCTGTTCATGGCTTGATTTAGGTTGTGATAACACTTAACTACGCCTACCGCTTTTGATTTGTATGTAAAGTTGCAACGAAATCCTGGCATTTGAGTATATCATTGATCTATGCTCAACCATATCTATCTGAGCCTACAAATACACAAATGCTACTATGCTCTTTCCAAGAATGCTAGCGTATCTATTTTCAGATATTTGCTAATTAAGTTAGCTTTAAACATTATGTTAACTCGATTAAAAAAATTCTGACTTTGGATATTGAACATACGGCGTAGGCATTGGCACAGTGGCCTGGTAATTTGCCTTCAGCGCAAGGGTTCTAGTTCGATTCCTGATCGGTTAATTTGGCTTACTTCCGAGTAGGTATGCTAGAAAACCCCACGTGCAATTATTACTTTGACTGAAACAAGCATTTAAATTACCTAGTTCGAGACCATGACAAATTGACGTCTTCAAAACCATTAATGTATTCGTGTACTGGCGTACTATTTCAAAAATGCCATAGGATTTTTTAAATAGTACATTCATCATCATCATCATTTTAGCCATAGGACGTCCACTGCTGAACACAGGCCTCCTCGATGACTCTCATCGGGGGGGATAGCCAATACTCGCCATGCTTGGTAGGCGGGTTGGCGAGCGCAGATTTTATAACATTTCGCACGCAGACGCTGCTGCCCGTCCCGTGCTACGGGAATTAGTCGCCTCTTACAACACGCCTCCAGCCTCTCAGCACCAAAACAAGATATGATATGATATAGCGATATATCGATATATATATATCGGTAAAAATATGATAGGTATTGGCCGCCATGTTGAATCGCCGTGCCGGTGACGGCACATATTACGAGTATGATCGCTGTTTCGATAAAAATTCAAAATGGCGGCTATATCTATCATATCATTTCGTGTTTTGGTGGTCATGCTAGGGAGGCTGTTGGCGGTGGGAAAGTGTATTATTTACGGCCGTCCCCACACGACACATTTGACTGACACTACTTACCATTTACCATACCATTAGTCTCTAATAGGGTCAAAATTGCGTTTCTACAATCGTCTACAGAAGTAGAAAACATCGTGTCTACAGGACCAAAGACAATAGCTCGCACGGTCCCACAACACACAACTCCCACAGCATTCATCACGCTTGTTTAGATAAGACAAGGAGTTATCTACTGCTCTACGATTAACATTCGGTTTGGGACCTTCGACTAATTTAGCGAAAGGTGAAACAGAGCTAGGATATTCATTACAATCACTAAATGTACCAATATTGACATATTGAATTAGCCAATCGCTGTTTCTATAATTTTTAAGTGTAGATATGAGATTTGCAACCGCTAAATGGAAAATGGAATCTTATACTGTGTTGTCCATAGAATCTTGCGCCATTTTGTCTGTAATTTTTTTATAGCAATAGTTACTTCGGGACAAATTGTAACCCATGAGTCAGTCATCAAGACTCTCGTCTTTGGCTTGCCGAAGTACTGGAATTGCAGAACTACTACCTCTGGCAAACCAGTTGAGACTGCAAAGTCGCTAGAAAATCACAAATAAATAAATTGTTTTCACAATCACACCAATTACTTAACCCCGAACTAAGTAAAGCTTGTACTATGGATAAACATACAAATACTTTTATAAACATCCATGACTAAGGTACAAATTGCTCGTGCTCATCACACAAACATTTGCCCCTTACGGGGTTCGAACCTGCAACCGCTGGCTTTGTAGTCCGAAGCGAACCAATACACTAAACGGTAGTCAGAATATTTGACCTTGACCTTTACTTGACTTTATCTATCTACACTATCTATCTATTTATCTGTCTGAAAGTCACTGGGGGAGGCTATGTTCAGCAGTGCTGAAATGATGATGATGATGATGATGATGACCTACAGTATTAAAGAATTTAAACTATTATATTTTCTCTATCTACAGAATTTATATAAAGGTTCTGCGTCTGACTATATTCAACTAAGGGATCGATACACAGTGAATGCAATACCTGACTCGTTAGAACTAAACATATTGAAAGGTTTATTACAAATCTAACTAGATAACTAAGCATGTATAAGGTGCCGGTTTCCGATTAAGCAATATCCCATTTAACGAGTTTTACATAAACGTTTAACAACGGGCCACACTTCTATTTTTAGCATGGGCGATCGGCGTTTCCGCGACAATCGTTGCAGCTGGGTGTTCTGGGTCAGCATCGATGCGGTCGCAAAATCGCTTATCGCGATTGCTAAAGGTAACTAGCGTGACTAAGCTCAAGGCACTAGCTGCAAACGCGACCTCGTCTGTGTGGAATATTGTACTCTCTTAGGGACTGAAAAAAAAAGCCCATGTAAGGACCTGGGAAGGCCCAGGGGTTCAAGTTTTAAATTTCAAATCTGAGCAGAAAATCTGGCGTAATTATTTCAATTATCAAGGGGTTGAATTTTGAAAAACGCTGAAACCTATTTCGTTATGTAGACTGAAGTGTATTTTCACATTTAATGCAAACAACGATAGGAATAAAAACTTTCATACAAACTTCCACTCTCAAATCCACTCCCATAAGGTTTGAATTTCCAAAATTCCTTCCTTTTAAGTGCTTACCTACATACGGCGTTCTTGGGGCCTCTGAGCAAAATTAAAGATTCTAGGTTCAGCGCGGTTTTCGGCTGTGCGTTGATCCATCACAGTGTTGCCGCAACTCAGTCAAAAGGTACATTTTGAGCGCTAAAAAGGTAAATTTTGGGGTAAAAGATACATCATTTTTATACTAAAATCACTTACTAATAGCCTCTCTCGCTCTGTCACAAAGTCGCAATGTATGTAAGAGAGCGAGAGATAGCCTGCTCGAAGTACTTCATTGAATTTTAGGCGTGAGAAAACGCGTTACATACAGCATTCATGTCGTTTTACACAGATTTTGGATAAGTTCAAAATGTACATAAATGGACCCCATTACACATGGGAGGCTAAAAAAGTATGTCAAATGTATAAAATGTACGCTAACGGCAACACTGGTCCATCATTGTTTTATCTTTTGTTTAAATATACTGTGCTGTACCCATCTACTGCATCGTAAAATGTTTAAATAATTCGATTTACTATGGGCTGATGCTTGAATGGGTCAAATATCAGGCCATAATTGAATCGTTCTCAGGGTCCCGTTAGCAAGCAAGACCATTGCGTAATAGTACAGTGGATGTAATTATAACCCGTTCAATAACTCAGCGGATCTAAGCATTGCATTTAACTTTAATGTCCCTCGTGGCGAATCAAACGCGCCGCGGTGTACAAGCCAATAGTGCAATAAGGCCCGCTATTCGGTGGCAGACGAAGTCATTCTTCTTACTTTGTTGCAAGTCTAGTTTGGAGCGATTGAAATCAGACCTTCGTATTAGATCACTTGCTAGATGCTTTGTGCGATACAATGAGATTAATAAAATTGGTTGGATTATAATATCTGACCCTTCGTTGCCTGTATGATGACAGACATAATATTTCTTCTTCCTTCTGACTTTGTCGCAAGTCTAGTTTGGAGCGATTGACATCAGACGCCCAATTCACGTAATTTGACAATAGTCGCAATCCGGTGTCGATCCGCTCCAACCCAAAAATGCCATTATAGTTCGTAATGTGACTGAAAATGGAAGAAACCAAAGTTAGAATTTTTTTTGCTCTCTTTTCAGTCGTATTAGGATAGTTTTGATAATTTTACGTCAAATTAAAAGTTTACAAGAATACCATTTGTGATCGTAATGTTACTGGGAGCGGATCGACACCGGATTGCGAATATTGTCAAATTACGGGAATTGGGCCTCAGACCTCCATATTAGACCACTTGCTAGATGCTTTGTGCAATACAATGAGATTAATGCAATTGGTTTGATTATATCAAACCATTCGTTGCTTGTATGATGACAGAAGAAGTCTATCGTCTTCATTCTTGGATTGTCGCAAGAATAGTTTGGAGCGATTGACATCAGACCTCCTGTGGCTTGCCAGATGTTTTGTGCAATACAGTGAGATTAATGGAATTGGTTTGGTTATATCAAACCATTCGTTGCTTAGTTTTGGTTGTGTTCCAGCTTTGTGTATATTTAAAAAAAAAAAACTAATTAAACTCTCATGCTCTCTTACATTAGAAATAATTAAATCCGGGTTATTATTATATTATTGCAGAGATGATTTCATTACGTTAAAGAAACTGTCCAGATATTACTTACACTAGCAAAAGCTGAGATAATAAAATGAAATCACTAAATGCAACAAAATCAGGAAGGTGGATTTAACCTGTTAAGTCTCTGCAATACTGTTAGTGTGGCTATAGGTAATGAGTCGAAAGTGTGAGTGAGTAGTGAGTAGAGAGAATGCGATTGCCGAAATATCGGAAACACATTAAAATAAAGTTAAATTAAATCCCGATTTAAGTATTTATAATTTGGACTAGACTATTTTTTATTATTATTTATTAACTAGTTCATAATTATGAGATTTCGATGTAGATCCTACAGTAAAAGTTGTTGTTGTTTGCGCAGTAGAATTATACTCTAAATTAAAGCTAACTAGTAAACCAACAACTAGTAGTAAGTAGGTTCTTTTATAATCATCATCATCATTCATCATCATCATGACTTCCAGATTGGCCGGATAGGATCAGCCCGCATCTAGCGGCTTCCTGCAACTTTTTCCACCTTGGAGGACGTCCTACACCACGCTTGCTGGTACGTGGCCTCCATTCTAGAACTTTTCTGCTCCATCGGCAGACAGTTCTGCGTGCTATGCACTCCAACCACTGCCACTGTAGCTTGCTAATCCATCGGGATATGTCAGCGGCTTTTGTTCGATTACAGATCTCCTCATTTCTGATCCGATCTTGCAAAGAAACACCGCAGGCTGTGCTGTCTGTGTGTATTTTATAAAGCTGGCTATGACCACTATTTTTGGATTTACTTTGATTTGGTTGATCTTTGATATGCCAAGTTGATTCATGTCTATGGGCATAGTTGGGCCGCACAATTGAGGAGTAACTTATATGACCTGTGTCGTACAGTGAATGGGCGGGACGGCGCGCGCGCAGCGTTCCCAGTCTCCGAGTTCTAACGGGACGAGATTCGCAAGCGTAGAACTTAGTGTTCTGTATGTATCCAACAAGCTAAACATACATGCTAAATAATTATTTATAAAGTTTTTAGCTTGTAATCTTACGGCTTTATCTACTTGTAGGAATTATAAATATTAGGGAGTAGCTGTTACGTCAAGTGTGCCAATATTATTATCACAATATTATAATGTAGCAATATTAGCCAATGTTGGTGTTATTAATACATTTTTATAGCTTTACTTATAACTAACTATGAGCAAACGAAATTGTGCAGGTCAACCTATCAATTAAAACCGGCCAAGTGCGAGTCGGACTCGCGCACCGAGGGTTCCGTACAAACCTGTAGGTACCGTTATGAGTAAAAGTTCACCCATCACGACAATCGAGTCGTAGTTATGGTATTTTTATTGCAAAATGAAATCCATAACATTACGAAAGTTAAATTGCGGTTTACGATTTATGACGTATTAAAAAAAAACTGATTATTTGATCTCGTTCAAACCAATTTTCGCTGGTAGTTTTTATGGTAATGTACATTATATATTTTTTTTAGTTTTATCATTCTCTTATTTTAGAAGTTACAGGGGGGGGGGGGACACACATTTTACCACTTTGGAAGCATCTCACACGCAAACTATTCAGTTTAGAAAAAAATGATATTAGAAACCTCAATATCATTTTTAAAGACCTATCCATTGATACCCCACAGGTATGGGTTTGACGAAAAAAAAATTTTCGAGTTTTAGTTCTAAGTATGGGGAGCCCCCAAAATTTATTATTATTTTTCTATTTTTTCTGAAAATCTTAATGCAGTTCACAGAATGCATCTACTTACCAAGTTTCAACAGTATAGTTCTTATAGTTTCGGAAAAAAGTGGCTGTGACATACGGACGGACGGACAGACGGACAGACAGACAGACAGGCATGACGAATCTATAAGGGTTCCGTTTTTTGCCATTTGGCTACGGAACCCTAAAAAAGTTAAAGGTTATTGAGCTGATTTTCAACTTTAAGTCTGAGATGTAGAGATCAATATCAATTGAGAAAATTTGCCGTGTTTTGGAAGGTTGACGAGCTGTTGTCTGTACCTAATAAAGTCTTGGACGTCGAGTTTGACTATACTTCTGTCAATCGTACCGATTTAAAATTGTTTAATTCTGTTTAATCCAGATATAATTATAAACATTTGATAAGATCGAGCTGATCTGATGATGTAGCCAGATGTAAAAGGTGGGTCGTGCAACTCTTCAAACTAAGTAAATCTTTTGTGTTGGCTATATTTGATCCGTTTAGAGGAGTGTAACTATAATTACCTCAGATAAGATAAGATAATTTTTATTTACGTAAACATGTGTGAGATATACAAAGCATTGGCCGACATATTTAATTGGTGTTAGTGCCATTAGTATCAACATGTCTTACCGATATACGGTGTGTAAAATTTATAGTGTTAGTTCGTTAGTTCTCAGTTAACATTAGCAATGTCCATCAATATACAAAGTCTATAAAATTATTACTCAAACAATCAACAATAAATATATTATATAAGGAAATTATTATTAGGTAATTAATGCATTATTTTCATGTCAAAATTTGTCATTAAGAAAGTCCTACTTTGTCTGTTTTGTCTCTCTCTAGCCAGTTTGATTCTAAAGTTAAACATTAATCATTTTAATTATTACTTACAACTTTACGACAGTCTGGTGTAGTGGTTCGTGCACCGGTCTACAAAGCTTGCGGGTTCAAATCCCGCAAGGGGCAAATGTTTATGTCGTTCTGTCTATTATTTAATGTCTTGCTCTTGTTAAAAAGCACACCCGTTGTTATCCGACAGTGAGTTTTGCCAGGAACGTTTTCCAGCCCACCGAGACCCAAGCAAATTTAGAATAATATTTTTTTCTAAATTGACCCGATCGGGGAATCGAACTCATTACTCTTTTCGGTCAAGGTGAATTACCGCACCAGTAGGGCGAATAGGCTTGAGATTTCTGTAAGCTATTTATTTATTTTTTATTTTATTATTTGTTTGGACAACCAACAAGATCATTCACCTTAAAAGCTAAAAGTTAGGAGATTGGTGATACAAGGGATGGTGTGGCCTTAATTACAGGTTGCCAGGTTTACACGACTTATTTAATATCATATTTATTATAATAACTCTACATCGACGTGCGGTAAACTTTAAAACGTGATTCAGCATCTCCCTCACACTCAAACCTTTCGCTTACGATTTATAAGCAATTCCGAAGTTTTGGAAACTTGATACGTTGTGTGTCGATGTAAATTCATGTTAGGGTCGTGAATATTTTTTATGGAAGGAGGCAATCAGACTCGCACGGTTTATTTTATGAGAAGTAATAGCTTCTGTACTATGTAAGGTCATATTTTATGGGTAACTTTATTTTACGATTACTCTCTTGAAAATCCAACGGAACCAACAAATATGGAATCTCATGATTCATTTGATTACAAACCTTCACAGCTAATAGGAAAATTAGTATTAGGAAGTGTTTTTAGAACCTTAATTTATGAAGTATTTAAGATCCTTATAAATTGTAACCAGTAATATTGTTTCTAAGATTAAAAATAATAATCAGCATTCAGATTATAGCCCAGTCAGTCCGCTGCTGGACCTAGGAATTCTCGCCCACTCTTTTGGCTTTCATCAATGTACCTCCATGTACATAAGTACAATATGTAATGTAATACCTATAAATATTCAGAACAGACAGACAATATTAGTTTTTGTTTCGATTTTATTAACATTGGCAACGAGGGTAATTAGGGTATTATATTAATTATACTTAATAACGTAATCTGTAATTTTTTGGACTAAACACGTTATTAATAAACATTCCAAGATCAAACGAACTTAATTACATCTTAATCAGTTTGGAAGTAATCAGTTTTATTAAATCATCATTTTAGATTTGTCTCTCCCAATGAGTTCCAGATTTGCCGGTGGGAAGCGGCCCTTTTTTTTTCAATACTTTTCAGTAATTCTAGCAGTGATTTGCTTAGAACGCAAAAGGTTATGGGTGTGCTGGGCTTATGACTCTGGCAAGTTTACTGTATGGTAGGTACCTCATTATCGAAGGATATTGATTTCTTACTTCGAGAGCTATTGTGGTCTTAATTGCACAAAGTTTTTAAAAACAAGACACAATTACAGCAAGTATTGCATAACAATTTGAATGTTGTTTGCGCTTTCTTATTCATTCAAATATTTCTAACTGTAATATTATATAAGTAAGTATAAACATGAGTCCGTCAATTTCATACACAACACACACTCGCTTTGCCAATTTATAATTATTACATTCTAATACTGAGCTTATAATAAAGCAGCCATATTTGAAATCAATGTAAATATTAATATTTACCCAAATCTGTCGCTTAGCATTTTCCCGCGGCCCAATAACTCAAAAAACGACCGTCAACGGCCACAGCGCGGGAATTCAATAAAACCCGATGTAATAAATCGTAAGGTATCAAAAGCTTGTGGCCATTTATCTGCGAGATACGAGGAATTAATATTCCAACGATATCTTCGGGTTGAAAAGTGGGGCGGAGTTTATGGGACAAGATTTAAGTGTGACAATGATGCTGCATTACTTAAATCCTTGAAGCGTGAGTCATTAGGCGCTTTCAATTTCACGTGCGTTTCAAACCGGCTGATAACGCAAGTTTTCCCGACCGCATACGGTTAATTGTATGACAACATATATGGGGATATACAAGGGGATTGTATGGACTTGTGAGGAGACTTCGTATACTGCTCAGTCCTACGTCAATAACATGATGCTTTGATGGACTATTACTAGGTTGAGTTGACTTTTCTAGCAAGTGCGCTCAACCTAGTAATTTGTTTCAGATCCATGGCTTATGTTTCAGAGATCGTTTATTTGAACACACTTTTATAAGCACTAACCTATTTTTACAAGTATTAATAGATACCTAAGATACAAACAAAGCTATTGCTTAGTTTAAGTACCAACTTTATAATTATTAGATTATACTCAATTACTTAACTTTTCATGTATTTATACAGAATCAAATTGATCTTATCTTATATTATAGGCCTCGTCAAAACGAATCATCATCATCATCATCATCATTTCAGCCATAGGACGGACGTCCTATGTTCAGCTCAGTTCAGGGGGAGGCCTATGTTCAGCAGTGGACACTGCTTAACATAGGCCTCCCCCATTGACTTCCAGATTGGCCGGTTGGAAGCGGCCTGCATCCAGCGTCTTCCTGCGACCCTTACCAGGTCGTCTGACCACCTTGTGAGTGGACGTCCTACGCTGCGCTTGCCGGTACGCGTCCTCAAACGAATTAAATGAGCCTAAACTCAAGGGTTTACCCTAAGCAATTGAAGAGTGTACCCACAAGGTGGACATACGACAAGGTTGCAGGAAGCCACTGAATGCAATTCCCAATCTGAAAGTCACTGGGGAGACCTATGTTCGGTAGTGGAAGTCCTGTTGCTATTATGATGATGATGAATTGATGAGTTCCACATTTCATCTCATGGTTTTGTGATCAAATCAGCTAGGTAGTATCTTATATTTTTATCTGGATTACACGTACTCGTACATACAACATTTTAAATCGATACGATTTAGATGTAAGGTAAAATCGAATTACAAGATTTGTTAACATAGTAACTTCGTATCTGCTAAATTATCGATAACGCAATAGGATTTACTAACACGAGTAACTTATTTCTGCTACTTAGTAATGCATAATATTGTCCCCTCTACAAATCTTTAGGATCTTAGATATTTTATTGATAACTCTACCTGGTGATGCTATGTTTATTCCTTTTGTCAAAAATTATCAGAAATATTATGTTACTCATTCGCTATTTTAATATACTAATAATAGTGGGTATATAAATTATACCAATGCAGCAGTTTAAAGACCACAGACCAACTGGTCAGCGCTACTACCGCTATTTTCCATGATTTAAGGCCTCCGTAAGAGCTATTAGCCTAGAAATTGTCTGCGAAGATCATAAACGTATAAATTATCCTGAGCGGTGACGTGGCTAGCAATTTTATAAGAACGCGGGCAATGTCATAGTACAGGCGTGTTGCGTAACGTGTGTACTTAGTGCTAAAGGGAGCGATTTAAAAAACTACAAAAAAAACGAAACTAAATTAATTATTTGGTACATGACTGTAATGTAAATGTAAAACCGTGTATTTTATTGTATTTTTTTTAATTTGTGCCAAATAAAGTTTATTTATTCATTCATCCATAATCCTCTTTTACTTACCCTTATTAACTATTATAAATGTGAAAGAAATTCGCTTAAGTTGGTTTCAGCTTAAAATATAGGATCAAAATTTATTCTGCGGAATGATTATTATCTTTGGCTTTATCTTGAAATTCGGTTTTGGCTATACTCAGTCAAAGTTGTGGACAGAATCTGGTGGTTTGTAATGTTGATTATGTTGATCATAAAGAGGGACGTTTATTAGCATTCGTATTCTTTAAGGTGTCCTACGCTTTAGCTTGACGACGGTAGTTCTTTAAGGACCAAAAATCATTATTATCATCAACCCATGTCAGTCTACTATTGGTCATAAGGCTCTACAATTGCACGCCGCTAACTCTGATCATTGGCTATTCTTTTGCATTCGCTGCCAGTATCTTTGCATAAATCATCGCTCCGCCTTGTTGGAGGGCGCCTGAAGATTCGTTCGTTTATTTTCCCATGAAATAAGAAATACTTTCCAAAAAATATCCCAAAGTTAGTAAACTAAACTGAGAACTGGATGACAGCGCTTAAATTGTTATCCATATTTTCAAATCGCTCCGTTTTTCACTAAGGTCGCAGGTCGAAGGACGTCGTGAGGTCGTCAACGAGCGATCACACGATAAAAGAGCGATTACGCTTGTCCACACACATCGATTAGCAATCATACCAGATTGTAACAATCAATTTACACAAGCTTAGCGCATAAAGATAACCTTAAAAAATAGGTCACCTTCATCCAGTTATCTCTAATAAACGAAACCAACCTAAAACGCTTGTATTAGTGGTAGCTTGTAATAACATCTGTTACAGATAAATAATATATATGGGTCAATCTACTTTTAAAGGAAAAATTAATTTAAAATAAAAATCTTATTTTAAAAAAATAAATTTTGGATTTATTATTTTGGTAAAACAAAATGCATAGTTGTTAGAAACTGAGCTCGTTTTCTGTAAATTTCAAAGAAAATGACAAAAATACAAAATAACCTGCTAACAGAAATGACGCTAAACGTTACAGAAATTATGATATTTTAAATAAGTAGTTCTTAAGAACACACATAGGAATGATTACACCTTAAATGATAAGTACACTTGGAATATTTATCAAAACCAAATAAAAGTTTTCCAAAAGATAACAACAAAGTTAAAAAAAATATGTAACAACATGATCACAGAAATGACGCCATAGAATTGCGTCATTTCTGTGATAACACTATCTGAATCGCTAGGCACATGTAATTTTGAGTTTGTGTGATAAATGTCCAATAAGATTTGGATCATCACTTTCAGAATCACAAAATATTAGTGTATGTGTGTATATGTTTTTTGCTGTGGAGTAGATAAACATGCAGCAACGTGTGCTGAATTACAAGGAATACAGTAAACAATAGAGCGATCTTTCGGGGAACAAACACCCTTGTTCGTGTCTGTGTCTCAACATTTGCTGTGTGGAGGTGATGAAGGTAGAACCCCTTGTGAACTAATTTGAGCTGGTTTTGTGTTAATCAAACCTTATTAAAATTTTATCAGACCCTGTTTGTTTTTTCGCTTGTGACTTTATCGGTTTTTTCTTTTTCTTTCTTCAAGCTGTTCTTCGGATATATTTTATCAGTGTCTTCTTATGGCAAGCTTAACTTGTTTTATACGTTTTTTTATTCCATCCTTTCATTGCATTTTTTTTGAGAATGACGAGCTATACTGCAGCTAAAACAAAACAACTAGATATTTAGGTTATTTTGTGATTATTGAATTACTCCTGTGCCCTAGATACATTTAATTAAAAGATTTTACTTTATGAAGAAAACAAAATAGCATTCTAGTAAAAGGATGAATTAATTATTGGCTCATTATTAATATTATTGTAAAATCATGGATTTAACTTAATCAAAACTGAAATAAAATCGACATTCTAGTGATCTTACGTCATTTATGTTATCATGTGATAACAGACGTGACGATCACAGAAATGTCAAATTTTACAATCACCCACACCGTTAGGATGGAGGCCAGGTTTAAACCAGTTTTCTCGTCTTGTATCGCAAATAGGCATTGGAAATCATGTAGGCTGAGCGTTTATGATATATATTTTAAAGACTTACCTTTTCACAGTTTTAACAGATATGACGAGGGAACTTTTACACAGTACTAATAATTACAAACAAAAAAAAAAATTTTGTCACAAAACTAACATAGACACGATTCACTTTGCAGCTGTAATGCAAATGAGATATCAAAGTGTTTCCATTTTCAAAAAATAAATCTACATTTGTTATTTGGTTAACTTATTTTTTGAAAAAAATACCTATGATCACAGAAATGATAAAAACTTAGTAGCACAAGTAGAATCATGTAAAACCAATTATTAGACTACCAAAAAAAATATACGTTTGAAACATCATCAAGTAGACCTTTATAAAAGTATATTTTCAATACTAATAAACTTCCAAGCGGGCAAATTATACCTATTTGTTTCTGTCATCTACATGCGGTAACCTATGTAACGCACAGATAAGAACGTGACTTTCGCCCTAAAATTCTTGTTTTATTTATTATTTATGTTTTCTAATGTTGTTGATTTAAATAAATAATGTTACGAGATAGTTATTTGCGTTATAAAAGGTAAACACAATTCCAAGAAGTAATATACAGGGTGTAACGAAAAGGTGAAATAAAACTTTAAGGGGTTATTCTACGGCTAAATTACATCAACTTTTTCTATGAGACCAACATCGAAATTAAAAAAAAAAACACTTTCTCATACTAAAACGTGACCAGCTGGCATCAGTTTGTATGGAAACGTCAATATTTTTTTTGAGATTTTGATGTTGGTCCCATAGAAAAAGTTGATGTAATTTAGCCGTAGAATAACCCCTTAAAGTTTTATTTCACCTTTTCGTTACACACTGTATAATACTGATATATTTTTATCGCACACTTTTATTAACAGTAGAATAGAATGACCCTTAAATAGAATACTGTGGTGTACCATAATATAGTCGTATAAAATTCGCAAATTTTAGCATTATATTAAGATGGTGTACTGGAATATGTCTAGCTATTAGCCTAAGATGCCCCAATTTTAAATCACTTTCTTTGACTGCTACAAGCAATAATTGATTTAAGGCGAGTAGTGTCCCTAAATTAGCGACTCGACGAATGTTAGTACGAATATCGCACGAAAACTCATTAAAATACGGTTCATAACAGCACGCAATGAAATGTGGCAGTTACGACAATTGCTGCGTCTTTAGATAGCGAAAATTGGGGAAAATAATACTTTTCTCATGGATGCAATTGTTCGATTAAAAAGACCCATGCTCAGTTTGTAGATATTATGTTATCCTATCAATCGACGTATGAACGAAATAAATCAGTCAAGCGGTTAATGAAAAGAAAGAGAATTAGCATCGTCTTTTGTTGGTTTTTTCAATGATAATTTTTTTTTCTCCTGATGTATATGTATAATAAAATTAATAATCTAAGTAAAAATGAATCTTTATTTCCCTTAGTCATCGCATCACGCGTGAACGGATAGAACAATTTCGCTAATTCGTTTTTTGTTGTGTTAATTATTGTCAGGAGAAGGTTCTTTTAAATGAAAAAATTGAGAAAGTTGCGCAGAAAATCTTTTATGAATAAACGAAAGACTACGCGAACGAAGTCGCGGGCAACAGCTAGTAATAAATAATTATTGAAACATAATTTATGCAATTAACTAAAAAAAAAAAAATGAGAATGTCAGATTTTATTTAAAATCATCGGCTGGTTAAGACAAATTTATGGACCTAGCCTCAAGCTAGGTTCTGGTTGTCGAGGAGATGTTTTTTAATTTGAGTTTTCAACTTGGTTTTTAAGTACAAATCAGGCTTTTGAAAACACATGCCAGTTTACATTTGGCGACTACACTCGCCTTAAGATTTTTATTTATTTTTTGATTTATTTATTTATTAGGATTATCAACTGCTGTTACAATGTTTTTTTAATCTAAAGGAAACATGCTTAGGGAAAATTAGAAATATTGCACGACAGATTTATAGATAAACACAAATTGCACCGTATTTCGCACATGTATAGATTGTGTAGACAATAAATTATAATAAGAGAAAAAAAAAAAAGACAAACACTATGGTACACAAATTTTATGAAAGCTGTGAGTAGAAAGGAGTAGAAAGGAGAGATTGATATCTACGCTACGCAAAGTGACTTACGGTGTTTGTTAAAGGTTGTCTGTTTTACGTAATAGTTGAAAGATGTCGATAATAGAAATGTTCTTCCAAAAGCGACTTCCAAGGTTTTTTTACATACATATTTACAAGTAAAGCAAAAATTTTGATTACAGTATAGCAGTGTTTTAGTAATAAATGTATCTTTGTCATGACTCATGTGAAAAAGGTATTAATGTTAAATTAAATCAGTTGTCTGTCCAACAGTTGAGGAAAAATAATAACGTTACGCCAGGATATACCTACATTTTAAAGAAAGTACACAAAGACTCAGCCTAATTATGAGCAAACTTCATGAACAGTTTGAAAAAACTTATAATCTCTTCCACGAAAAAACTAATTTATGTAAGGCTTTGAAGAAGTTCTAAAGTTGTTTAATAAAAATATTGAGCTGGCTAACGTTCTAAAATTTGAATTAGGATTTAGAATTTTCAAATTTCTTAACGACTTTAGGCACAGAACAGAAATGACACGTTATGATATTTTTAGGGTATATTTTGCAAATTGCGAAACCGACTCATTGTAATGCCAGTGACTACACCTTACTGTTAGATGTAATCAAGCCGATATAAGACCTCTGACTGGGCTTTACGATCATGCAATATTAGCCGGGACCAACTATTAACGTGCCTTACGAAGCACAGAGATGCTTGTCATAAACGTCACTAAATATGGTCAAAATGGTCACCCTCGCAACCGCGGCGTGGTGTGGGTTGCTTAAGTTTAATAAAATACTACCAAAGCGTTGCCGCCTGTAAAATACAAGGACTTTCTTGCAGCCAACCAAGGTTGATGATAAATAGTGTAACTACAATACCGCTCGCAGCTTCAATGGCTTCCCCTCTCTCTTCGGCGTAACGTCAGAATCTTATCCACTCTTTTTAGGGTTCCGTAGCCAAATGGCAAAAAACGGAACCCTTATAGATTCGTCATGTCTGTCTGTCTGTCTGTCCGTCTGTCCGTCCGTCCGTATGTCACAGCCACTTTTTTCCGAAACTATAAGAACTATACTGTTGAAACTTGGTAAGTAGATGCATGCTGTGAACCGCATTAAGATTTTCACAAAAAAATTGAAAAATAATAATACATTTTGGGGGCTCCCCATACTTAGAACTAAAAATCGAAATTTTTTTTTTCGTCAAACCCATACGTGTGGGGTATCAATGGATAGGTCTTTAAAAATGATATTGAGGTTTCTAATATTTTTTTTTTCTAAACTGAATAGTTTGCGTGTGAGACGCTTCCAAAGTGGTAAAATGTGTCACCCCCCATGTAACTTCTAAAATAAGAGAATGATAAATCTAAAAAAATATATAATGTACATATTTTTTTTGTTTATGTGTTTGTTATTATTAAAAACTACCAGCGAAAATTAGTTTGAACGAGATCAAGTAATTAGTTTTTTTTTAATACGTCATAAATCGTAAACCGCAATTTAACTTTCGTAATGTTATGGATTTCATTTTGCAATAAAAATTTCTATTTTATACGATCCCAATTCTCCTTCCTATCTTAAATCCCAATTTACTCTTCTCAGTTCGACACATTCGCGTCAGTTACGTTTTTATTTTATTTTATTTTATTTATTAGGACAACCAACAAGACAAACACTAATACAAGTAAGATACATATTTTGAGTTATACTGACTTAGAGCTAAGCGTCGTCTTAGTTATAGGCTGCCACGGCATGCAAACACTAACGTTCTCTACGGAACTAAACGTTCCTCTAACAAACTTACTCTCTCCACCCCTTCACATCGCACCGGTTTCGTGTCCGACTCTTTTCTCCTTCAATCCATACGGCTCTGGAATTCCCTCCCTGAATATATCAAAGCAGCTCCCAATAGACACTCTTTTAAGATACTTGCACGCACTCATTTTCTAGGTAAAATGAAATCGTCATCATGAACCCTTGAACTCCGAGATACCAACAGGACGTTATTGCACTTCAAAGAAGAAAAGAAACAACAACAGTTCTCGCAGACTTTGAACCTCTATGAGGAGTTGGTCGGGAGCCCTGGTGGGCATGCAGTAGTTTCAGATTTGAATTTAAGTAAAAAAGAACAATTTGTTGATAGTAAAAATATTATAAAATCACTTAGTAATAATAGGCTAAAAAAATATTTAAAATTAAATAAGTTTATTTTAAAAACTAAAAAATTAATTAAAAAACAGAAATGCTTTTATAATAATATTAAGTTAAGGAAAGAACGCGCAGAGTTAGTGGACAGTCTAGAGATCTATCATAATAAACTGTATGAAAGTAGATCTAAATACAATGTTGACATTGAACGGATGCAGGCTGACATCTCACAGTTGCATGAGTCGTTAAAATCTATAACGCACAAATATGTATCTGCCCAGGAACAAATAAATGAACATATCCTGGCTGCAAATAAACTTTTAGAAATAGGGAATCATAAAACAGATTTCTTATCATTACCAAATATAAAAGTAACTCAGGTGCCAGATAACAGCATTTCAGGTGCCCAACAGAGTGCTAGCCAGCAGCCATCAGTGTCAACACCACATAAAAATTGTTATAATACCAAGCCCAATGTAGTTATTTTTTCAGATAGGTTAGGAGTTGGTTACGGTCCCTTACTAAGCAAGGAATTAAAATGTAATGTTATTAATAATTGTATGCCAGGTGCAACACTTGATAAAATAATTAATTGTGTCCAGAATAGTCAATTTAACTCTAACTCGATCCTTGTTATAATGTTAGGAAATAGTCAAAAACTCACAAAGACAAAAATTATTCAAAATTACTCAATTTTGTCTGGCCTTAATGTTAAGAAAATATTCTTCTGTGCCCTACCTTTCTGTAAAAATCAGACAGTGCAAGAAAATGACAGTATTCACTCTTTGAATACTTTAATTTATAATATGACTCAACGTCATAATGACAAGTTTGTGTTTTTTGACACAAATAAATTTATTAACAATAGCTTTCAGTTGACTGGCAGCTCTTTACACCTGCCTTATAAACTAAAAAAACGAGTAGCTACTTTGTTAGCATATAATATTAACTGTATTAATTTAAAATACAATACTGACATTTGCAATGATCATATTAGTACTATTACTAATTTAAATATTATTCCATTGACAACCTCTGAGACTTTAAACTGAGAAGCAAGACAAAAGCCAGGCCTAATGAGTTTTTTAATATTGTTCATCAAAACATGCAAGGCCTGGCCGGCAAGGAGTTAGGATTGGGGTTATTTTTACTAGACTTTAATGTTCATGTGATTTGTTTAACGGAACATTGGTTTAAAAAATATGAATTATTAATAAATATTGATAATTACAAAGTCGGTAGTTCGTTCACAAGGGAGTCTGCTATTAGAGGAGGGTCACTTATACTTTTAAATAGTCAATTAAAATGTAAAGAACGCAAAGATATAGTAGCACTCTCAGTTGAACAAACTATTGAGCTAGCGTGTGCTGAGCTGGAGCAGTATGTAATAATTAGCGTATATAGGCCCCCCTCTGCGAATTGCCACATTTTTGAATCCACGATGGATGATGTCTTAAAAAAAGTCAGTAAATCAAATAAGAAAATAGTTGTATGTGGAGATTTTAACATTGATATATTGGTAAACACGCAGACATCAATCCGTTTTCTTAATCTTTTTAAGTCGTATAATTTAATAAATATTTTTAATGAACCTACAAGGGTGACCCCCACATCGGCTACTTGCTTAGACAATATTTTTTGTAATAGCGATGTAATTGATAAATCTATTTTAAATTGTCTAAGCTCGGACCATAGTGGACAAAGGGCATCATTTGAGCACCATCATGTCTCGAACATTGTAGATGTTGTTTGTAGGCCAGTTACCATCAATAGAATTGACCGATTTAAGGAAAAAATTAATGATGGTGTTCATTTAATAAAACCTACGACTGACCACAGTGCTGATGAGTTATATGAGAATCTTTTTGGCTTAATTAAAAATGAATTTGATCAGATTTTTACGGAAAGAAAGATAAAAATAAATAACCTAAAGAGTAAGTTCAATGATTGGGCTACTCCTGGTATTTATAAAAGTAGAAATACGTTATATAACTTGTATAGTTTAAAAGCAGATTCTCAGAACCCACAGATCATAGAGTATGTTTAAAAGTATTCTAAAATATTTAAACAAGTATGTGCCAAAGCAAAGTCAAACCATCTACGTAGCATAATTACAGGTTCTACTAATAAAACGAAGGCTACGTGGAATATTATAAATAAGGAAACTTGTAGACAAAAACCAAGGGATCACACTTACTCTCTCAAAGTTGGAGATAAGCTAATTAAATCAAACACAGAAGTTGCAAATACTTTTGAGAAATTCTTCTCAAACATAGCTACCTCTACAACTAAAGAACTTGCATCTTCTGCTGAACTAGCTGAGTCTCTTTTAAAGTCAGGTGTTAATGAGTGTCAATCTCCATTAAATTTTAGACATATAAACGCTGAGGAAATACTAAAAACATTTAGGGAATTGAATATGAAAAAAACTAAGGATCTATGGGGAATCTCTGTCAATATCATTAATACAATAATAAATGCAATAGCCCCTCACCTTACAATTATATTTAACAAATGTATTGATGATGGAGAATTCCCAACTTTAATGAAATTTAGCAAAATTATTCCTTTATTTAAATCGGGTAAGAAAACTGATCCCTCCAATTTTCGACCAATATCTATCTTACCCGTACTTAGTAAAATTTTTGAAAAAATATTGTTTAATCAACTTTTATCTCACTTTGTCCTAAATAAGTTACTACATGATAAACAATACGGTTTCACCAAAGGTAGAAATACTACCGATGCTGGAGTTGCACTCCTAAAACATGTATTCGATGCATGGGAGAGTAAGCAAGATGCTTTAGGTATCTTCTGTGATCTTTCTAAGGCCTTTGATTGTGTAGATCATCAAACTTTACTAAAAAAATTGAGACATTATGGGGTTTCAAAAGAGTCCTTAGATTTATTAAACTCTTATCTCACAGGCAGAACTCAAAAAGTATGTATAAATGAAACTGAATCTTCAGGGTCACCTCTTACCATGGGTGTACCGCAGGGATCAATATTAGGACCCCTGCTATTTCTAATTTATATAAATGACCTTCCTTACTTTGCAACCGACCTATGTGAGATGGTATTATTTGCAGATGATACATCACTGATCTTTAAAATTAAAAGAGGTCAAGAATCTTTTGACGATGTAAATAGTGCACTCTCGCGGGTTCTGCATTGGTTTAGTACCAACAATATTTTGCTCAATGCAAGCAAAACGAAATGCATAAAATTTACAATGCCAAATGTAAGGCAGGTCTCAACAAATATCATTGTAAAAGATGAACGACTGGATACTAGTAATTCCACTACCTTTTTGGGAATAACTTTAGATTCCCGTCTGCAATGGGGTGCTCATATTGAGACTCTGTCAGGAAGACTTAGTTCAGCTGCTTATGCTGTGGGAAAGATAAGACAATTGACTGATGTTGGAACGGCAAGATTAGTGTATTTTAGCTACTTTCATAGTATAATGTCATACGGAATATTGTTATGGGGCTCAGCAGCCGATATTGAATCTATCTTTGTACTACAAAAGAGAGCTGTACGGGCAATTTACAACCTTCGACCACGAGACTCATTAAAAGAACTGTTTAAGGAAATTAATATACTTACAGTGGCCTCTCAATTCATTTATGAAAATATTATGTACATTCGCAAAAACCTGCATCTTTTCCCTAAGAAAAGTGACAAACATAATTTTAATACCCGGAATAAAGATAAACTTGCTGTTTCAAATTTCAGACTGCATAAAGTGAGTAATTCGTTCATGGGGAAATGTATTCGCTTTTTTAACAAATTACCACAGTCTATTGTTGAACTACCCATGTTTGAGTTTAAATCGCATGTTAAGATTATTTTGATGAAAAAGGGTTATTATACTGTTAATGACTATTTAAATGACAAAAATGTCTGGAATTAAATACTGCCCTGCTCGCACAGGTATACATTATTTTCTTTTCCTTTTTTTTGTGGCAGCTAGTGGTGACTGAGTTTGTTCCGGCGTTTCTTCTCAGCACTTGCCAGATTGTCTGTGTCTTGTCTCGAAGCGCTAGTAGGGCCCAAAAAATAAGGAGACATGTTCTGCCCCATATGGGCCAATAATGTTATTATTGACGTTCATAAGTGGCAGTTTTCTGCCCTAAACTGAATAAATGATTTTTGACTTTGACTTTGACTTGCTTCTCTACTTTCCAGTAATCGTCACCATATTTATGTATGTATTTTGTCTATGTAGTCTATATATTTTAAGTGTATAGTTTATGCTATGATTTTATGTTCATTTTTGTTTTTTCTTAAAACGTTATATTGCACCGCCTACAAAACATATCTGTTTAGCCTAATGGTCGACTGGCAGAGAATGCCCCATGGCATTAAGTCCAAGTTTTGTACGATTTTTATTTGTGCAATAAAGGTTAAATAAATAAATAAATGCCTAAGAAAGTACATAGGTACGACCATCAAGTTTGGGCTCATTCGATTTATATTGACGAGTCCGCTTGCGGTGCGTACGAGACGAAAGCGTGTGTATATAGAAATATTATAATTATTATTCAATATTCAAAATCTTACCTAAGCAGTTGGGGTACGTATTATAATACCGAAAGTTCTTAATATCTACAACTGAAATACCTACGCTTAAAACGTCGAAAATCAAAATACCGAACGTATGAAATACTTATACCCGATATACCGAAGCTCAATATGTCTAGTTTCAAATAACCGAAAGTTCTAAATCCCGAAAATTTCAAATCCCGAAAGATTAAAATCCCGAAGGTTCATATCCGGAATGTTTAAAATCCCGAAGATTCATATACCTACAGTCGGTATACCGAAGTCCAAAATCCCGAAAGTAAGATTAACCGTGCGGTAGGCGTTTTGGTATTTTTTTACAATGTGGGTAAATTCAATTTTAAAATGACTTCTTCTTTTCACTTCATTCACGTTAGTTCATTCGTAATTATTGTTAGCTTCGAGAAGGTAATTAATCGTGTTGCAGTGAAAAGTAGTAATTGTACAATGAGTGAATATTTGTCTTCTAATCTAACATTTGTTTTTCTTAATGCACCTCAGTCTCAATGCATGCAGCAAGCAGGCATGCAGCATGCAGCATGCAAGCAATCAAGCAGGCATGCATGTTCATAGGTTTTGTTCTTCTCTGGCGCTGCGGAAAGTGCAGCCCTTTCGCCCTAGCGTAGCGAATCTTAGTCACCCACGCTCGCCTCCGCTGCTTCAGCTTGCTGGTTGCCTTCGGCGACCAGCCTCAGCCGCTCCAACTCGCACGGGAGCCTGAGATTCGCTACAGCGGGCGAGGGCTGCTCTCCCTCCGCGCCTCCGGCTTTTGAATTACACTCTAGTATCGGGCAGACTAGTACCATAGCGAAGGACCACGGCGAGTCGGGGTCAACTAAAATTTGTTTTTATTAATGAACCTCAATCTCAATGGTATACAATTTGTTTCGTTCATAGGTCTTATAAAAATGGGTATTTTTAATTATCGGGTTTTAAAACTTTCGGTATATTGAACTTTCGGTCATATAAACAGTCGGTATTTTAATATTCGGCATTTTAGTATTCGGCGTTCCGATTATAGATCTTATGATTCTGTATTTTGAATTTTCAGGATTTTAAACTTTCGGTATTTAGAACTTTCGATTATATAAACATTCGGCATTTTAATATTCGGCCTTCCGTTCGTAGGGCTTATGAAATTAGGTATTTTCAAATTCGGCATTGTAATACGTACCCAACAGTTGACATAATTATAAGATGCTTAAAGATAACTAGTTGACAAAATTAATTGGTATCTAATAGTGAAAGTAAATATCAACATCATTCGTCTTATCAAAAGTGGATTGCACAATCACATCGATAGAGACCATCAGTCAGTTATCGATGCATCGATAGATATGGACTCCCCGCGTCGAAGCTTACTACATAATTAATTTTAGTGTCGTATTAAAACACGTCGGCGATTTTTAATTTTTATTGGTTTTCGACTGCATGTCACAGTTCACAGATAGTGCTCACGAAACAAACTAACATGGCTGGTTTGTTGTAATAGGGTTTCACAATTACCATCATCTCAGCCTATTGCAATCCACGGCTGGACGTAAGCGTAGCGCCAAGGAGCGCAATCTCCCACTTTTTTTCATCCAGCCACTGCTAGCCATCTTCCTAGGTGATGATAGGGTTAACGATACAACTAACTTCAAATTCAATTCAATTCAATTCAATATATTTATTGCATTCTATAATGTTACACAGGTTTTATAAATAAAAACATAAAACAGATCATTATAGACTCTGTAAATATAGTTCGGTCGGGTCTACTTGCCTAAACCAACCGACCGACTGATTGAAGTTCCGTGTAACCTGTAGATACCTTCGTTGTAGGTAAGGCTACAACCCTGCAATGTTTGTTACTTACCAATATTTACTTTCTAAATCTACTTTGTGGACAGACGACCTGGTAAAGGTTGCAGGCCGACGCTGGATGCAGGCCGCTTCTAAACGACCAATCTGTGAGTCAATGGGGACGGCCTATGTTCAGCAGTGGACGTCCTATGGCTGAAATGATGATGATGAAACCTACTTTCTCCCAAATGGTATAGGTACCAATATTTTATAACGAAATATCGCGAGTCAAAAGTTTCCTCTTTTTGTCAATGGAAAAATAATTTATGCAATATAAGAAAGCGCTAATTTAATGAAAAAATAATTTTAAATATGGTATTTAAATATTGATGGATGTGGTGCTATTTCAGGATGTTTACTTAATAATTATTAGAAAATGTTTATTCAATATTTATTAAATTAAACAATAAAAATTACAGTGCATTTTGTACTGTTTTGTATGCAAAACGCTAAAGGAGTGAAAAAGATAAAATGTGAATGACATATTATCAATTGATTTTCTATCTTGCCCCTAATTTTAGGGTATTTCTAGCACTAACTTGCAGACTATATTAGTACGTCTGCTGTAGGTAGTTCGCGCTCCTAATTACAAAGCCAGGGTGGTTCGGGTTTGAATCTCGCAAGGGGCAAATGCTTGTGTGATGAGCACGACTAGCATTTCTACCTGAGTTATGAATGTTTAAAAATGTAGAGACCTACTTAAATGTCTATTATCTATGCGTCGGTTGTGCTAAGCTTGGGGTTATATTATTTGGAGTGGGGTGATAGTCAGAAGAATTTAATTAATGACAAAGTTTGTGAATATATAGGTGAATAGGTCCATCCATACCTACATGACAAGTTTTAATGGTGAAAAAAATGCGTAGCGAAAAATTTTTTATGCGCAAAATTAACAGTAGAATAAATCGCAATCAACTTTTTAGTTTTTTAAATAAATTACTAGCTAGCACTTCTATCTATCTATAGCAGCCTTTGGTTCGTCTTCGAACATAGGCCTCTTCTTTAATCTTCCACCGACTTCTGTCCCCGGCCACTTGCATCCAGTTAATTCCAGCCTGTTGCCGGATGTCACCTGTCCATCGTTTAGGTGGTCTTTCTCTGCCGCGGGTGTTATTGCGGGGTCTCCACTCTGAGGTCCTTCCGACCCAGCGATCGTGGTTCATCCGTGCGATGTGTCCTGCCATCTCCATTTACGGCTCTCAATCTCTTCCACCACATCGCTGATCCCTGTCTTTTCTCTAATCCACTCGATTCTTTTGTGATCTTGTAGAGAAACGCCAAGCATCTGTCTCTCTATTGCTCGTTGTGCAACGCGGATTCTCGAGCCTGGGCTAGTACTTACTTAACGTCAATTATAACTATCATTTAATAATTGTAATCCAGAATATTGAAGAGGTTAAAACAGAAGCAAACGGTTTACTAGTACGGATAGCATAAAAGGTTTTTATTTTACAACGTAATTTTTTTTAATGGAACAACCATAAACAGTCGTTTAATGGAATTTTCCGTAAACCTATGGGTAGTAGATACTCTTTATTGCACACCACACAAAACAAACTCTACAGGAAAAAAATACATTTAGAATAGTACAATTAAGGTGGTCTTATCGCTAGGAGCGATCTCTTCCAGACTACCTTCAGGTAGAGGACAGTTTAAAAAGTTGAGAGGTGAATAAGAGTCAAAAAAATATTTAAAAATGAGAAAAAATAATAAACTAAAATATTATCATAAATAGGTTCTTCAAAGTTTATTTTCTAATGATTTGTTTTATTTGTTAATTTCTGTTTTTGGCGTCACAAATATAGTATAGTGGCGTCACAAATACACTATACAAGTAAAATGCAACAATTTTTTCTATGATACCAAAATTAAAGTCATAGTTTTTATAAAATAATAAAATAAAATTAAGTAAGCCGATAAATACGTTATACGTGGAAATGCATGCTTTTGGCCATAGTATGAGTGAGAAAAAATTAAAATTGTAGGTACCTAATTGTATCTTCACTTGTACCTTGTTCAACGGCAAATTTTCAAAATTCTTCTGATTCAATAGATAGACAATGAAAATTTTTAAAAAAAGTTGAAAAACATATTAGTAGATTTACATATATATTTGTTTTATTGTAATCTAGACTCGATTCTGAACAACCCCTTCTAATAACGTATTTTTGACTCCCTATTATATCAGTTGTAAGTAAAAATCAAAGATTAATCTCAAAAGATTTACAAAAAAAAACCATTGATTAAGTGTTTTATTTAAAGTGTATTTCTTTTTTGCAGATCATCCACAAATAAACGATTGAACGTTACCCCACCAGTTTACGTCGGTCCGAGTCTCATCAATAATCATCAATATATTACATCGAACGACAATTAATACAGGCTGGCGGCGACTTAATAACGTTTTTGCTCTGAGCACCAATTAGGTAGATCTGATGCTGTACGAGACGCACAGCTCAGACAAAAGAGCCAGCTCAGTTTGTACAGCATAGCTTAATGCAGCAAAGCAAAATGCGCGTAGCGGCGCACTGTCTAATTGTTAAAGTCCAATATCACAAACACATTAAAAATAGATTTAGCTTGCATCTACACATAACATATTACTAACTTTAGTCTCGAAGTAAGAAATAAACATTCTTGAATTAGAGAGGTGGGAGGTAAGAGACAATTAATTCTCTCAGCACACCGGCAGCAAATGCAGCAAATTGGCTTGAAACGGGAAACAAAACTGGGCCTTTTTGTGTTCAAGGCGAATTACAGCGACACTACGACAATTGGGTTGTCAAATTCTTAAATCTAGATTGAGCTTAAATTTCGATTACAACAACGTTGTATCTCTGTCAACATCAAACAAACTGACAGAGTCCAATGCAAGTGGACCTATAACAAATACTTTTATTTAATATGTTTGCTAATAGTTAAGAATAGAATCTGTTGTGTGAAATTGAAGTCAAAAATTAAGTCGGTCGCATTATCTATCAAAGAAAGAAGAAAGTTTAATGTATTAACTTTCTCCAAAATAACTTTCTTAATATGCTTACTTGTAGGTTATATATATATATAATATTATAGAAAATAAATAGCCCAATTATTTTGCTTAAAATATAATGACAAAATAATGTTTTGGCGTATTTTTTTAAACTATGTTGTAGATATGGGCATGAATAAAAGATGGCCGTCTGATGAGACAATAAATCTTCAAGATAGACATTTTGAACTTAGGAATAGGTATATTGAATACTAAGCCGGACTGCTTTAAAATCATAACCTAACTGCCGACTAAGAAAGTATACAAAAGGAGGGTTACTTTTATCTGAGTCTTTTGTCACTGTAAAATGAGTAAGACATAACTAGTTTCTTTAAGAATCTTATTTCTGTAGGTGCTCAAAGTAAAATATAAGGGGCCAAACCAAGACCTTTCACCAATTGTTTTCGGCCAACTGAGTGTCGGACTTGCGCCCCGAGAGTTCCGTACAAACTTGTGGTACTTATGTATTTCATCTTATAATAGAAATCAAGTCTTAAAAATTTTACCACAGTAAATGTAACTATTGATTTTCGGTGACATACAGACGGACAGACAGACAACCAAGTTGACCTATAAGGGTTTCTTTTTTCCTTTTGAAGTACTGAAGCCTAAAAACAAAACAAGGTAAGTAGTATACTACCCATTGTTAAGCTCTAGACCGTGTAACAATGAAATTTTCGTTTAGTGCGAGCTAATGGGTTTAATATGGTTAGACTCTTGTGGACCTGTCATAAATGTTTGTTTGTTTGTCATGAGTTCCTTAACTATACATACGATTGCGCAATATTAGTTTATTGAATTAAAGACCACAAGAATGAAGTCCTAGGCAACAGCTAATTTAAAATAACTTTAATTCCACCATTTGGATATGAATGCACAACTTACTTTACCCAAAATCTATCTCTATCATTATTACGAGTACTTTATCACTTTTATTATTTTTTATATAGAGTTTGGTTACAATAGACTCTCAACAGTACTTACGTAAATAAATAATCATTATTATCATCATCATCATCATTTCAGCCGTAGGACGTCCACTGCCGAACATAGGCCTCCCCCAGTGACTTCCAGATTACTTATGTCTCTATTGATTTTATACAAAATGGCAGATATTTCAGTATGTTTACTCTAAATATTGTATTAAACAAGTCATACAAATAAACCGAGTTTCTCGCGCTGCTTCTTCTCAGTATCAGCAACACAACTGTCCAAAAGCAAGCAGTGGTAAGGTAAAAAAATCTTATTTGAATACACATTATGATTATAAAGACTAAAATATTAAAACGCTTGTCAAATTGAAATTAAATCGTTTACGACATCCGTATAGTTAGTTCTCTGAATTTCTAATTATTATAGCATAAGTAGTCATTAATTAAAAACATTTTTCTACATGTTCTCTTAAGAATTTAAGTCAGAAATCGAACCCCTCTTTCACCTAGTAAGCCAACATTCCAGCACTGTACTTTCGGCACGAAAAATGGGAAAGAAATTTAATTATGCCATGAAGCCTCCTAATTTCTCTGTACAGCTATTTTTATGAGGTTTGTTAATATTTCTCGGGAGCAGTACACGTGTAAAAATTTCGTGTCACCTTTATGAAAATATGAATATAAAAAATGATGTTTTTTTCGATTCTCATAAACATAATACCTAATATCTTCTTTAAAATTATGTTCTTTTTTCATAAAACAAAGTCGGGTTAATTACACCATTTATTAGTCAAGATCTGTTGCAGAACCGATGAAAGGTGGAGTAAGCTCGAAGCTCGACGTCAGCTGAGTTGCAGCTCGGTTCGCGGTAACAATGACTACGGAAGACGAACATCAGATTATATTACCCCTCGAATTATAAACAAACTACCTACGGAATTACGGGATAAATTAACAATAAAAAATATTAAATATAAGCTGAAACTGCATTTCCTCAGTTCCCTTCAAAATGTTTATGATTAAAATGTGAATTAATAACCGAAAAGTATATATTTGTCCAATTTTTATCTGTATATTTGTTGTAAGTTACTACCATTCCTATTTATATACTACCTACCCTACAGCTATTATAACTTTTCGTTCATTTATTAAATTGTTTAAATGTTGATCGGTGTAAACTTAATAGGTACTTAGCATAATTACCTACAAATTTAAGTGGTTTTTTATGCTAAGTTAAATAACTACTATATGTTTATAAGATCTTTTATGTGATAATAAAGACAAAAAAAAAGTAAACCTTTCCTAAGTAAAACCTTCGAGAACCCGAGTAGAGACCGATTTTTCAACATTATTGTAAGAAAATACTGTATTTTAAAACTTAAATTACAAACAAAATTTTGCTGAAATGGGTTACTTCAAATAAAAAGGTGGTAAAAAGGATTTCATAAAAGTGTTATTGGCGTCACACGCAAAAAAATATTGATGTTTTTTGTAAATACTGTTTGTTTAAAGGACATTAATACGTCCTATTAGTCAAATGTTTTCAAAAATGGACGCAAGTGTTTTTTCAATAAAAATAGACTTTGGTTAAAGAAAGGTTGCTATTATTTAAGCGAAACGTACGTACTATGGCGACGAGATAACGGATATACATACCTACTTAAAAATTAGGTTGTTAAACTTAAGTTATTTAACTTAAATTAGTTAATAAACTGAGGCACAAAATGTGAACGATATGCACGTATGAATGTACAGTTAGGTCTTACAAAATAGGGCAGTGAACATAATATAGGCCCTGAAAGGGCATTGTATTATAAAATCGCAGTGTAAATTATAAATGGTGTATGCATTCTAGGTGGCCTAGGCATAATAGACCTATAGGCATAATGTATTTACCTAGAGGTCTCATCATCATCATCATCATTTCAGCCATAGGACGTACACTGCTGAACATAGGCCTCCCCCAATGGCAGGCTTGGCAGCCGGGTTGGCGAGTGCAGTTTTTTTATAAGATTTCACACGAAGACGCTGCTGCCGGTCGTGCTACAGGAATTAGTCGCCTCTTACGACACGTCTCCTGTTGGCGGTAAGGAAGTGTATTCTTTACGGTACCCCACACGGCACTTTACAGTCGTACGGCACCTAGATGTCTAGTTACCTATAAATTAGATACTTATCACTATCTAGGTAGACTAGGCTAGGATAGGCATAGGTACGTTCCTTAAACGACGTCATTTTAAAAAACACAGGTAGGTACTGCACCCTTATATACAACAATCAACGTACACAATCCCCATTGTTTCCGAATGTATATTTTTTATAATATATCTGGCGTCAAATACTTGACATTGCTGCCGCTATCTGGTGTGCATTTTCATAAATATCCACTGGACAAATTTACGGCGTGGGGATAGCGATCTTCAACAAAATGCTTGTAATTTCAACGATTTTTCTTTTTGAGCGGACCCTGTTTGGTGTGCCTTTGCCTTTTTAATATTCGCGAAAAAAGCTTTAAAAAGTTACCGCTATTTATAATCTGTGACTTGTTTTCATATATTACCGGGGTACACGGGTAAAAATTAATATAAACTGGCGAGATTGCAGACCTTGATTCTCGCACCGGTCGCGATATTTTTTATCTTTTTATCTAACTGCAGAATCAGGAGAGAAACATAATATCAGATTACAGGGCCGGTTTTTCAATAGCTAGATAAGTAAGTAAGTTTGGCATGTTGACAGTTTTCGTATAAAAAATGTGTCAAAACCTCAATTTTATTCGTTGATTTCTTTCGAAAAATTGACTCTAAATGCATACCTGATACTATTAACTCAAATAGGAAAAGTCTAAATTAGGAATTGTTTATCCGATAAATTTTATCCGACGAAAAAATTAACGTTTTTTTTACGACGACAACATGTCAAACTTATTCTTCATGTAAAAGTTATCCAGCCATTTAAATTGCCTTAAATCCATTAATAATGTGGCGTTGGTGTAGGCAACCGGCGCCATCTCAAATGTTATGCAGGTAAATAAGATTGTAGCAAACATTTTTGCGAATTTTATTTTATTTTCTGCAACGAACTGTAGGACGTAAGTACTTAGTTATTTAGAATATTTATTTTCACAGTATTTTATTTAATTACTTGCGATATCAGTTGATTTTACACAGTATTCCCTTCACACTCATTCATTCACTTTGAATTGAAGTCAATAATTAAACTTTATTCGTTCACGCATAAAATATCGTTTTAACAATCGGTTCTGGATGTATGCGATTAACTGATCACTCGATACGGATTCGATGACAGACGATCCCGACCGGGGGGGTATTCTGAACTTACTTGAACTTGTTTTGGTAAAATGATTTTATTTCTGTTAAAATGAATCCAGATGAATGTTAAATGAGGAAATGGAATTAGTGTAGGTATTTTACATCACGTTGTCTATAATGAGGAATAGGTACTAGAACTGAGTTTTTCCTACAATTCTTACCAGTTTCTAGTCGAAATACGCATGAATGTACGTGATTCTAGAGCTTCAGAACCAAACACAAGAAATCGTATACAAATTCTTAGGACATTGTTTCAAAGACCTTTACGTACTTCGTCATCTCCAATGATGACCACGTCCTAATTCTTCGAACCACGAATACACAAAGCTGCGATATATGCTTCATCAGCAAATGCCAATTAATTGAAGTCTCCTACTCTAGTTGAATTAAGCCACAGCAGAAGTCGTAAAAAATCATTGAGCGAAAATTTTCACTAGTTAAATTCATTGTATTAACGACAAATATTTTTCTAAAGAACGCCACAGTAAAAAAATAAATGATATTTCGCTAATTAAAAAGTAACATATTCCCAGAGAGTTCCATATTCGAATTCCGTAATCGCTTTTTTTATTATAAGTGGTCAAGCCCCCAATTCAAAACCCATCGATAACAAATTGACAACCGACAAATCACGTGACACGAATGTTAAATCCTATACAGTCACCTGGTTTTCCGGTCGACAATTTGCTATCGAATGGTTCTGAATCGGGGGCCAGCACCTTAATTCAGAATCCTTCGGTAATTTAACCGAATCAAAAGATTTGATATCTTTCTCGAATTGAATGTCGGATTTAGAGCTATTCAGAACAGCATCCGATTCGAGTTCGAGTATGATATCGGTATCGATTTAATTACAAGTTGCATTCACGAAGCCTATTGTTACAAAATATTTTAATTTAATTTGAATTAATTATATATTACAAATTCAATTAAATTGATTTATTTTATACATTATAAAAAACCTTAATACAAATAATTAATTTCTATCGATCATATGTAATATTTTAATTGTGAAAAACTAAAAAACATTTAGCTTTAACCAAAAAGTATGTAACACTTTCATAAAAAACATGCTTTGTAAAGGGTTACTGAGTTGAGACAGGCAGTTGCCACTAAAATGTCACTAAATATTTGACGTGACAATGTAAATTTTCAATTTACAACAACATTCAGTTTTTCCTAGGAGCAGACCTTAAAATGGATTTGATGCATCCCGCAGAGACCTCAAAATGCGTATTTAGCACTCAAAAAATTATTTTTTACAATATTATGAAGATATCGGGTGCTTGGTACCAATCGTTAATTTACTGACAGAAATCGATCGGACGTTAGGAAAGTCTTGTCCGATATCTGTGTTGTGAATAGCGTTGATATTATTTGCTGGTCGAGAAGTACTTGTAATCGCACGAGTGTGACGTTATTTCGATTCGGTATGAAATATGTCAAGTTGATCGACGATACGGTTATTGCGAATTGAAATTATTAGACATCGGCTGATTTCTGACCGAATTGGTTGATAATAGAGTTACCGTAAGGTTCTGAATCGAGGTGCAGGTCTAGAAACTAAGTTTGCCTCACGCATTGTGTGATGAGTACGAACACTATACTTGTTGTTTTTATGTAGGCATTTATTTATCCGTTATCTAGTCGCCATACTTAGTTTAGGGCTAGACTATTGGTATGATTGTTAGTAGAAAATGCTAAATCTAGACCATGTTTAAAAAATCAACAATAAGTATAAGAGATATCAAAACCTTTTTCATTTACTTTAGAGGTTCAGAATTCCCTCCTAAAGAAGGCTGGCTTAACAAATTACAATTAGCGTGATTTATTCCCTCCGCAAATCGAATCTCGGGATGAACCGTTTCTTTAACTGTTGCTCGCCACAACACAGGCAGGCAGTAAGGTTACCTAAGGTGCTTGTGAGTGAAGCAACATACGCCACGGTTGTAATTGGATGGGTTACCATTCAGACCATTAGAGACATTTATCACAAGCATCTCCGTGCTTCGGAAGGCACGTCAAAGAAACTCAAGACTCAAAGCATTTACTTGCGTAGAACAGGTAAATAAATTACAATAAGATCCTATAATGAGTACCTACAGTACTTACTATTCTGCTTAAACATTAACACAAGTTGTTTACACAAACCTAGTCAGAGGCCTTCAGGTAGCTTGATTACATCTGACAGTAAGGTTGAGCTACTGACCCATCCACTACACTCCACTAATTTGTGTGATTGTTGGAATTATACCTACATTTATTTATGATGGACTCCACGTTACCAGGGTTCCAAGAGAATTTCAGAGGAATTTCCTATAGAAATTCATTACCACGCGACATAAGCACCCAGTTTCCTATTATGATATGACATTGTGCGTGTCACATGTTGTAATTGCAGTGAGATTGCTGAATCTATTTTTATTATGCCCGGTCTGTTGTCCTGCAAATCGGATTGAGAGAATGGCGATCTTATCACATCCCATATTTTATTGCTGAGAATTTTTGGCGATCAATAATTGTTTCTAAAAGTTGATAATCGTTTGACAAACGATTTGTTGTGTCAATCTAAGGCACCATAAGAAGAAAAATAATAGTTTCCATCTTTTCTGGAATAGTCCTTGCACCTAGCGGGTGCTGTCTTTGGCTGTATCTTCTCAATAGTACAGGCAGAGATAGTATGCGCTAAGTGAACATATCCCAATTCATTAACGTATCTCAATGGGGCCTCTTCGTGTTGGATCTGTATTCCCACGAACGCCTTCCAAAAGGACCGGGCTTTGTGCCGTGATTTCCCGTAGAAGAGATACAACAATAATAATACGTGTTAAAAGCTGAATAGTTATTAATTAATAAATAAGAATTATTGGACATCACAATAAATATGGCCCTGATCCTATGGTAAGTAGCCAAAGCACTTGTGTTACAGAAATCAGAATCAACGATGAGACTTCAGAGATAATGACACCAAGTCCGGTATGCCCGATTCTCAGCTACGGAGGTCGTCAGATTAATGTAGCATTTAGCATTTATGACGTTTTTAGGGCCAACAAAAAACATTTCCAAACATAGTAAGTAGATCAGATAATTCAATGCCAATACCGCGAAATCTGAGCCGATAAAATTAATATTATAAATACATCGTCGATTAAATCCGGATTTTGGGCCATGGAAGTACACAAATCAGTCGTTTCTCTTTTTCGTTTGTTATGCTTTATAGTGATGTAACGATATTCGTTTTCACTGTTTTAACATGAATTTTTTGCGGAAAAAAAAGATTTGAAGAACTTTCAAAGATTTGAAGATTATATAAGCTGTAACTATAACTTATAACTTTATAAGCTGTAAAAATCTGTTAAAATTTTACGAAATCATGCTGCACCTTTAAGAAGTAGGATTTTTTTATTAACTTTATTGAAAAAAGTTAGTTTACTAGAGTAATAAGAAGATCGACCGCGAAAGATTTTATTTTATTTCAAGGCTAATTTGTGGAAATGTATTAAACATCTTCTAAAATCACGGTTTCAAAATTGTAATATCTAATCGTACGTTAGGTATATTTCTAACTATGTCCTAGTTAACTATAAATAAGTTCTAGAACACTAAGTAAGTATTTAAGTTTTTTAATTAATTTAAACTTACTATTTATCTGATGCAGATAGATTTTGTTTTTCTTAAGGCAAATGATTAGTATTGAAAATGGAAACAGGAGTTTTCATTGTTTTCTGGATTTCTAAATAAATAATGTAATAACAGTAACGAAATACTACAAATAATTAATGAATTACATTCGTATTCATAAATTGTTACCTCACTACACTTGTGACAACGGGTTTAACGATTTGTTTTCTTTTCGGCAGATGCGGTATTGCCATTTAGGTTTGTAATGGCGTGTTTTAAAGTGTGGGGTTGATGACTCGGAGAAACAAGAAGTCCTAATGTAATTGGTGGGTTCAATTAAATGGATTCTGAATTGTATTATTAGCCGTGCTCAGACGCACTCTCTTCTACAATGAGTGCTAATACTGACTACTTTTTACTTGGTATTTTTATTAAGCAATAATGGCTAGGTAGAACCACTTAACAGCCACCACCTCGGTAGGCTACAAAACAAACAGGGTTATGCCCAACTCAGCACGTTTTTAACTCGACACACAAGATAACAAAAACTCCCAACTCGACACGATGCTCTGTATTATCATGCGTGTCTAGTTGAGAACGTGCCGAGTTGGGCAAAAGCCCACAAACAGTATATTTTAATAAGAAGTATTTAAAAAAAATGGGCTAGTTTCCTTAAAAAATCGAATTAGTCCGTCAGTTGGATCAACAGAAAATATTGGACACGTATTTTTTCTTTTCTCAATCAAACAAAAAATTATGAAGATATAGCCCGTTAAAGTTTCGCGTAACGTCACGCGTTGCGACACTTTTTAGCAAGACGTGACGTCACTCCCAAACTTTGATGCGCTTTATCTTCGTCATTTTTTTGTTTGATTGAGAAAAGACAAAATATGGGTCTAATATTTTTTGATAATCTGACTGACGGACTAAATAGAATAATCTTTTTTTGATCCAGGACTAGCCTATTGATACTTACTACTACTACTTACTAGGTTTAAAAAAGATACCTAATTAGGTACATAAGAAGAAAGCGGCTTGTATCCAGCGGCCTCTTGCAAACTTTTACCAGGTTTTACCTCCTCTGCCAACCGGCCAATCTGAAAATCATCGGGAGGCCTATGTTTAGCAATTTACGTCCTATGGCTGAAATGATGATGATTCAAGAAGGCATTCTTACAGGCCGAAGACCGCCTTCTGTCTAATCGTCTTCTTTATTGATTATAACGATGAGATAAGACAAATCAATAACAAATTTTTTTTTTCTCACGCAATAAGTGCGCTTCTGAAACACATATTTATTCCTTTTGGTTATTATAAAAATGTACCAATTGCGGACCTTATTTAAACCAGTGGTCATAACTTGTACACGCCCTGTAATAAATAATAATCTTAAATTATATCAAGTAGGTATAGACATGAGTTTAAAGTAATTTTATGCGTTTGTAAGAATTTTACAAAGTATACCTTTGTAAAATTCTTACAAAGATTTTAGACCAGATTTTAAGAATGAAAAAAAAAAAACAACCAACGACGTGTTCGAAAACGCTCTTAATATACTGCCTTTTTACACTACCATTAACTCAACAGGTTTCTCGTGCAAAAACATTCCTGTATTAATCCCAGATGCAACATACAATGTGAACACCAATCAACATTTGGTGCAAGTGCCATATTTTACATAAACGTGTCCGTCTAATCGCATGCAGTGAATGCCATTACCCGCATTCGATGACGCACCATGGACCCGAGATATGATGTGGTAGGATGACCATAATGTTTAATATAAATCGGATAGTCCTACATACAGCAGATGGGTCAGGAAGGTATTAGAATATAAGCATAACACCTACTGACCGTTGAGCATGGGTAGCCTTACCATGAGCACTTAAAACAGTATTACTTTTACCATGTTTTGTTTTTTTGTCAATACAGAGACTTAGTGATCTAGTAGTGTAGTTTTAACGTCAAACTATTTTAAGTTCAAGTTCTGTTTTGAGTTTATGGGTAGATACTAAACGCGGTAAGTGGACTGACTTGTTTATGGTAGCGTGGGGTTGGATGAGGGATGCTTAAGACCATAAAGAATGGCGTCCTAGGAAGGATACCTACACTCAGCATAGAGCCTAAACACTTAAACAGGTTTACCTAGGAAACCCCGCTACAAGAACTTCGTATTCGCTGCTGTTGATAAACCTTTTTTTCAGGAAATACAGTTACTGGATGCAAGCCGCTTCCAACCAGCCAATATGATAGTCACCGGCCGGGGAAGGCCTATGTTTCCACGGCTGTAATGATGATGAATGATGACGGTTACAAGACATATAGTTAATGCGAGATAAGCAGGATTTAAAACCCATGCGCTCTTGTCGTTAAAATAGTCGTCAACTTATTTTTTTCAAAAGGATTAATGTTAACTTAGAACAAGTAGTACAACGAGTGTGTGCTATTTGAACATTTTAATTTACGCCTTCCTTTATAAATGTAACTAAAGGCGGTGTTCTAAAGAAAATAGTTCAAAAGAAACAATGGAATATATTTGGCCAGGAGCATAAAGTCGCAACTAGTTTGCATTTTCAATTTTAAGACGATTTAAGTTTTAAGTTGAGTTTAAGTCGCTGAAGATTCCGCTAGAGCGGGATTTATCGTTAAATTGTTCTACGGCTTCCGATCTTTGTGATTCTAAATGAAATGTGGCACTGGGCGGTCTAAAGTTTTGGAGTGTTATTGCTTCAATATCTTATTCCAGATTAAGTTTTGCCATATCCATGAAAACTAATAATTAGTTACTAATTACGCATACGAACGATACTACGTAATTTTGTCATTAACTACGCCATAACAATAGGTTGATGCTGGTGCTTAGATAAAACTTTAATAAAGGGAAAAACATTAAAATCTCACTACTACTTATTACTACTTATACTAATTGCCTGATCAACTATTACGATTTGATTTGTAGAATCAGGAGGTACTGCGTAAATTAATCGTTGGTCATAGTCGTGTTTTCCATTCCACACACACAATACCTCTTATAACTAAGTCAGAAGAAAGTTTTGCTATTGTTTTGTCCATTTGTCACACTCAACTACTTACCAGTCTGCAGGTTAAGCTCTCACTATAAGCTTCTATTCTATTATATAACGATACTCACCATTATGCACCAAACTAAGTAAAGAAACACTTTATTATATTATTTCGTTTGCTTCAGTAACATAACAGAAAAAATATCCAAAACATAAACGTATCAAAAAACAATAAAAAGTAAAAAAAGACATTATAAAAAAGGTTCGTGTCCGTCGCCAACAGCCTCTTAAGAAAGCTTCAATAAGTATTTGTTAATTATATTTCCTTTAACGTTTGGTCACACTACAAACATGATTGTACAGCGCCTCACACATTGTATATTAATATGCGGGAATACAGGAGCCATCGGATTCCACACATTATTATCGGCCCAGCCAAACGACGGCTTAACTTTAACCCAATAAAAACAATGTTTGCACTTTTCGAATTCCCTATAAAAGCGTTTGTTTGTTTTTTTAATACCGAAATGTGTAATGTAAATTTGATATTTTCACACAATAATTTGATTATTATTATGGCATTACCCTTTAAAGATAATCACTACTTAGACACACTTTATTAACAATCTTAGGCTAGACAGAAATGTTTGGTGGCCGGTGCAACATATCGTTAAAAAACATGAACTTTAAGGATATAATTGAAGTATGTAATACAAAGTAATCTGTTAGTTTCTCGCAGCGTTTGTCTATCTTTTCTCTTAGGTGTAGTTTGTATTAGGCTAGTCTTCAAATGGTGCCGTGTGGTACCGTAAAGAATACACTTCCCCACCGCCAACAGGAGGCGTGTCGTAAGAGTCGACAAATTCCTGTAGCACGAGACTCCTGTATAAAAAAACTGCGCTCGCCAACCCGCCTGCCAAGCGTGGCGAGTATTGGCAATCCCCCCCGATGATCAGTCATTGGGGGAGGCCTTTGTTCAGCAGTGGACCTCCTATGGCTGAAATGATAATCTTCAAAACTACTGTTCGGATTTTGATACGGATCTGGATTAATAGATTGATTGATTCACAAGGAATGTGTGTACATGATTTATACCCTTAAATAACATAAGGCTGCTCGTCTGAAGACGACCCCGTCTTTCCGCCCCCTGAACACAAGTTAACTAATAAAAACCGGCCAAGTGCGAGTCGGACTCGCGCACGGAGAGTTCCGTACCATTATCTATAATATTCTGTAAACATTTCAAGTGCCTACCTGTTGCCAGTATTGATATCGAGATATGTTGTATAAATATTTATTTTATTTTGTTTTTAGTTATTTGTTGTTATAGCGGTAACAGAAATACATAATTTGTAAAATGTTCACCTGTCTAGCTATCGGGGTTCTTGAGATACAGCCTGGTGATAGACAGACGGACGGACAGACAGCGAAGTCTTAGTAATAGGGTCCTTTTTACCCTTTGGGTACGGAACCCTAAAAATGAACCGTATATTTTAGTTCAAATCTATTTCAAACCGTTTATCAGCGAGTGCTATCGTAACCAACTATAATATTCTAGATTAATCTAACTACCGTGCAAAATTGAAGGGCTGCATGGTTTAATCATCCTTCAAGTCGCGTTTAAGGCTGAAAATCAACTAAGAACACAAAATATCGCTTACCAGAACATCTTAATATCGATGTTATCCGATGCAAGATCATCAACACCGGTCGCGCATTTTTAAACACTGTAGGAAATATTATTAAAATAAAAATTATAAGTACTTAAAGATATATTTTCCAAAACACTCCCCACATTTAGAAAATTGGCAACAGAAGTACCTACTTAACATATAACTCTAATCATTAAGTTTTGTCTTTTAGCTTGTCTAAATCTAAATTAACTCTTATAAAGGTCATTAATCCATTTTTATTTTTTAAAGTAAGATTAAAAAAAAATTATAAAAAAAACTCACATTTGCAAATCCTGGCAGCCTGTAATTGAATCTACACTTAGTCCATATTTAATTTAAGTAGTTATGACTTGTTAAATGTAATAATGGTGTTAGATTTGTTGGTTGCTCTTATTAAATAAATAAATAACTAACAAAAACATGGAAAGCCTTGAACAGGCTGCGAACACAGGTCGGCCGTTGTAAAAAAATCTAATAAAGTGGGGGGGCTACATTGACGGCACCAACCATGGCCCACCTTCTATCATGTCCCTCGTGTTCGGACAGCTGCACAGAAGATCTGTTATGCGCCACCGATAGTGCGGTTCGCGTGGCGGAATACTGGTTATCAAAAACTTGAGAGAATTGTCACCGACACGAGAAGGAGAATCAGAAGGCTTTGATAAAATCGAAGTCTTACCATGTTTACAGCTAATTAATATTTCTGATTTATTGTTTGTAATTTTCGATAAGGATTCTGCAATGTTGGTTTATGTGAAACATTATGACTTAATAGTATCCGAAATTGCAAGGTTGCACAGCGTGCTATGGAAAGAGCTATGCTCGGCGTTTCTTTGCGGGATCGAATCAGGAATGAGGAGATTCGTAAACGAACAAAAGTTGCTGACATAGCCCAACGGATAAGCAAGCTGAAGTGGCAGTGGGCGGGGCACATAGCACGTAGAACTGACGGCCGATGGGGCAGAAAGGTTCTAGAATGGAGGCCACGTACCGGCAAGCGCAGCGTAGGACGTCCACTTACAAGGTGGACAGGCGACCTGGTAAAGGTTGCAGGAAGCCGCTGGATGCGAGCCGCTTTCAACCGGCCAATCTGGAAGTCACTGGGGGAGGCCTATGTTCAGCAGTGGACGTCCTATGGATGAAATGATGATGATGATGATGATCCGAAATGATGATAACCTACTGCTGCTGTCAAAATAAATTCATGCCTGTTTGATTATAGCCAAATGCAATTTAGGCATTAATTTGTGAGCGTACTATGGAATTAAATTAGTAATGGCCGCAAGATACGTCAAATCTTGGTAGGTACACTCAACGGCAGGTCAACCTACCCAAAGAGTTAAAGGTCATTGAACCAATTCTCAAATTTAAGTCTGACATGTAGAGATCACTATCAATGGGGAAGCAAACAAAAAAAAAGCAATGTTTGTTACAGAGTAGCTGTCAATTTTCATACAAATTGTGCAAATTATTACGATTATTTAATTTTATTGTAAAATGGGTCGATGTGTGGCTTTTGGATGTGAAGAAGTAGGTTCACATAAATTTCCTCCTAATCCCAAGCTAAGAAAGAAATGGGAAAGAGCTTTGCGAAGAGTAAATTTTAAAGCAGAACATTTTAAAGAAACTGATTTCGAAACTTTTTCTAAGGAAACAAGTACTTAAGTTTAATAATATACTTATGTGTTAAGAAGCATAATATCCAATACTTAATTGTAACATTGTTAAAGTTTTTAAGCACTTAACACAATATGTTATACTTGTTCTTCCAGGTTTTCCACTTCAGCGTAAATCAGCGTAAAAATTGAAGCTTCTGTCATATGCCTCCAATCTAAAATAGAAATAAAACTTTAAAATCAAATTACTGTGAGGTTATGTTTGTTTTATGATAACTTGTTAGTTCATCTCTATGGTCAAAAAACACTAAATATTACACTAGTTTTCAGTGCTAAAGTATTTTATTTACCACAATAAATACATTAAGTCCTTATGTTGGCGCCTACAGCCAGTTCGGGCATCATCGGCGTTCTCCGTATGCGCGGGCGGTTGGCACACTCCGTAGGTGCCCTCCGCCGCACTCAGCCTCTCGACCATCATCGGCATCGGACGCGGTTCCTCCCTCGTAGGCGCGATCAAAGTATTAATTATCCAGAAATATATCCTATGCGTTTACAGTCCGCGTCTTATTTAATACTCCAATAGTCGTAGAACCCTAACACTGGTCCTCTCGCCGTCTTTATTCGTTTTTTTTCGTCCCACCCGAGTACCGCGAATCTACACATCGCCGGTCCGTGGACTTTGACCGGGCCAACGTGGAATCGTCGTTTTCTTAGCCGTCTTGAAGAAAGAAGAGGATCCAGAAGCTGATGTCGCCTTCTGTTGGGAGTATAATACGGTTTATGCGTGAGTCGTTCCAATTAATCGCTTTCCAATCTTATTTTTTCCACTTTTGCTATAAAATCATTTCCATTGTCTTACTAAATTATTTTCGTAGTCATTATAAATCATTTACTGCTTCCCTGTGAATATTCAAAAGCCATAAACGCATTCGCACTCCAGTTTGTCTGCCTATTATTTTTTTCCAAGCACGTGTTGCGCACACGCGGTCGACGACCGCACGATACTCGTAGGTATCGAACGTAACGGGACCTAAACCTTCGCACCTGTTATCTATCAGCTGTTTTGCACGCTACTCGTCTTCATTATTTTCGTACTGTTTTTGCTGTTTTTTGCATCTTTTATTTGATTTCGCACACACTCATCAAAATGGCTGACATGAAAACGTTGATCAAGAAACGAGGCACCTTTAAATCGAAGCTTACAATTTTTTCTAATTATTTAAAATTATTAAACAATGAATCCAGCCTTTCGCAGTTGCAACGTTTGGACCTTGAGGAACGCTTTTATAAATTCGAAGTTGTGTACACTGAATTTGACACATTACAGAGTGAAATCGAGATACTCGCAGAGGACCCAGAGGCTGTGCTCGAGGAGCGCGAGGAGTTCGAGCGCCAGTACTTCAGCCAGGTGGCCCTCGCACGCTCTCTGCTTGGAGTTTCGTCAAAAGGTTCCGTATCAAGCTCCAATAATAATAACACAAATGCACCCTCTAATCAGAATTTTGTTCGCCTACCTCAGATCAACCTTCCTAGTTTCGATGGGAACTATCAATACTGGCTCGAATTTAGAGACACATTTGTTTCATTAATTCACGATAACCCTAGTATCGATCAGATAAATAAATTTCACTATTTGCGAGCTTCACTCCAGGGAAATGCAGCCTTAATTATCAAAAACATAGATTTTATTGGGAATAATTACAAAATTGCGTGGGACTTATTATGCGAGCGTTTCAATAACAATCGTCTTCTAATTGATAATCATTTACAGGCAATATTTGATGTTGAGCCCGTATTGAGGGAGTCCAGTACCTCTCTTCGTAACCTTGTCGATGTAACTAATAAAAACATTAGGGCCCTTACAACATTAAAGCAACCTACTGGACATTGGAATACTCTTCTCATCTTTATATTGGTGAAAAGGTTGGACATAGCAACAAGTCGCCACTGGGAAGAGTATCGCAATGACTTGTCTACTGACCCCACGTTGACTCAATTTTGTACCTTTGTAGGCAGGAAAGCGGACTTGTTGGAATCAATTGAAACGAACCATAACTTATCGAATAATAATATATTAGTTGCCTTAAATAATAGTCACTCTAATAATAAACAATTACAAAACACACAAGATAATAAAAATAACACTCAGAAAAATAGTAACTATAATAAAAATGTACAAAATAATCAAAAATCACGCAATCTAAATAAACCTAACTTGCTAAGCTGTCCGCTTTGCTCCCAACGTCATTCATTGTTTTCGTGTGAATCTTTCAGAGCTTTGCCCATAGAAAATCGCATACAAAAAGCAAAGGAATTAAATGTTTGTCTTAACTGCTTACGCCCAAGTCATTACGCTAAGCATTGCAAACTTACTCATTGCAAGTATTGTAAAATCAAACATAACACTCTTTTACATTTAGAATCACAGGATTCAAAGCCTTTTGTTAATCCTTTGCCTTCTGCAGCTGATGGCGTCGCTTTATCAGCTACATCCTTGCAGCTTGCTACTTCTTCGCATGTTTTACTGTCCACAGCATTGGTGAACGTCTTGAACTCTTCGGGCGAGAAGTACACTGCGCGGCTACTACTCGACAACGGTAGTACAGCCAACTTCGTAACGCAAAGCTTATGCGACAAGCTGGGTTTGTCACGACGCGGTACGAGCACCAAGGTCACAGGTATCAATAACCATATCTCTTCTAGTACACAGTCTTGTCACCTCACAATCGAGTCTTTATGCTGTGCTTACAATATAGATATCGTATGTCATGTATTGCCTGAGATCACTAAGGTATTACCGTCTTCGTTCGTGGACATCAGTCACGTTCCTATTCCCCCAGGTCTTCAGTTAGCTGACCCGAATTTCAATATTCCGTCGGTCATAGACATCCTGGTAGGCGCGGAAGTCTTTTGGAACGCCTTAGGATCAAATTCCATAGATTTAGGTAAAAATCTTCCCAAGTTATGTGAAACTAAATTTGGCTGGTTGGTATCAGGCAGCATATCAAGCCAAAAGAGTAAAACTCGTCTTCAATTTTGTAATTTCACAAATTTAAGTCCCACTCCCGATCTTTCTCAATTCTGGGAGCTAGACTATGTTTCACCCAAGCATTCTCAATCTCTAGAGGAGAGATCATGCGAGAAGCTCTTCTTAGAAACAACGTTTCGCAAGGACGACGGTCGTTTTGTCGTCTCAATGCCCTTAAAAAAAGATCCAAGTTTACTAGGTCACTCTTATGAAAACGCTAAGTGTAGGTTCCTGTCGTTAGAACGACGTTTTCACCGTGATCCCATCTTTAAGAATCGATATTTTGATTTCATGCTCGAGTATGAATCACTAGGTCACATGTCATCAGATAAAGACTGTGCCACTTTGTCTGATAGCTCTAACGAGAACTATTTTATTCCTTACCACGGCGTCATTCGGGAGTCTAGCTCCACTACTAAACTTCGCGTGGTTTTCGACGCTTCGGCAGCTACCTCTTCAGGAGTGTCCCTTAATGATCTCCAAATGGTTGGCCCCGTCGTTCAAGACGATCTATTCTCCATTTTGATACGCTTTCGCCAACATAAATACGTAGTTTCAGGCGACGTAGAGAAAATGTACAGAGCAATAGAAATAAATCCCATTCAACGACCTTTACAAAAAATTATTTTTCGGTTCGATACTAAGGAACCACTAAAAACATATACTTTGAATACAGTTACGTACGGCACCGCTTCTGCCCCATACTTGGCCACTAAATGTCTAGTCAGCCTAGCCGACAACGTAGATGACAGTCGCGTCAAGTCAGCCATACAACGTGATTTCTACATCGACGATTTTCTCCATTCTGCTAGTACAATTTTAGAAACTGTCGAAGTTTCAAAAAAGGTAGCATCTATCCTTTCTTCAGCCCACTTCCATCTACGTAAATGGAAATCAAATAGTCCCGAGATACTATCCCAAATTAGTGGTCCACAGAATGGTGACCCCACCAATTCTATAGACTTCTCTGAGCAAGGCCAAGGCAACACTCAGTCTAAGACATTGGGTCTACATTGGATTTGCGACACGGACATGCTCACCTTTTCCATAAATATAGAACCGTCAAAAAAGGTCACTAAACGTCATGTACTTTCAGTTATAAGCCAAATTTTCGACCCTCTAGGACTTGTTGGACCGTGCGTCGTCGAAGCTAAAATAATTATGCAACGCTTGTGGCTAGATAAATATGATTGGGACGACACGGTTTCTCTAGAAATTAACAACTTGTGGTCTTTATTCGAGCACACATTATCCCATTTAAATGGGTTACATATCCCTCGATGGGTTTCATTTAACGATTCAACTATCCAGGAAATTCATGTTTTCACTGACGCCTCCGAAAAGGCCTATGGGGCCTGTCTTTATATTCGGTCTTATAACCATAGTTCAGGCACAATACGCGTCCAACTTCTGGCGTCCAAAAACCGTATAGCTCCTATAAAACCTACTACTATGCCTAGGCTTGAACTTTGTGGCGCTTTGTTAGGTGCAAGACTGTTTACAAAGGTGGTGGACTCGCTTACTTTGCACATAGACAAATGTAGATTTTGGTGTGACTCCACGATAGTTCTAGGTTGGTTGTCAACGCCATCTTCTCAACTCAAACCCTTTGTGCGAAACAGAGTCAACGAAACCCAGGAGAGTACTTGTGGTCATACCTGGAGCTATGTACCGTCGAAGGACAACCCGGCGGATCTCGTTTCACGAGGCTTACGAGCTGACGTCATTGGCGACACTCATCTATGGTGGTCTGGACCTTCATTTTTATTTAAAAATGAGAATGAGTGGCCCAAGATGCCTAATGTCGTGAAGCGTGATCTACACGAAGTAGTATCTCACATCAGTAGCAGTAGTGTTAGTGCAGATAATGCTAGCAGTAGTGGTAGTACCGCTTTTGTAACACCTAACATTAATATTTCAATAATTCAAAACTTAATTTCAAAGTATTCTAGTTTCACAAAATTACAACGAGTTGTAGCCTATTTATGTAGATTTGTGCATAACATAAAAAATAAAAATCATAAATTGTGTGGCAATCTCTCTTTAATTGAACTCAAAAAATCACATAATTTAATTTTGTTGTGTGCTCAACTTCAAATGTTTCCTGACGAATATAAATCGCTGAAATCCGGTAAGACATTGCCCCACAAAAACAGGCTGATTACATTAACACCATTCTTAGATACTGATGGTCTTATTCGCGTAGGCGGGAGGCTTGATAATTCCCCCTACGACTTTGATACAAAACATCCTATTTTGTTATGTAGTTCTCATATTATCACTAAAGCTATATTTCAAATGCAACATGTTAAACTTTTACACGCTGGCCCTCAGTTGCTTTTGGCAAGCATACGCCAAACCTATTGGCCTCTTAAAGGTAAAAACTTGTCTAAATCGATTGTTAACAAATGTGTGATTTGTTACAGACATAGAGCTCAAAATGTGCAACCTATCATGGGACAGCTTCCTCTTAATAGAACACAGTTAGAGTTCCCTTTTCAAAACTGTCATGTTGATTATGCCGGCCCAGTATTGATAGCCGACCGAAAGGGACGAGGTTGTAAATTGTTAAAATCTTATTTGTGCATTTTTGTTTGTTCCGCAGTAAAAGCTGTACATTTGGAGCTTGTTACGGACCTCACCACTGAGGCTTACATGGCTGCTCTAAATCGGTTCGTGGCGCGTCGAGGCAAGCCTCGAAGTATCACGTCCGATAACGGGACTAACTTTGTCGGCGCATCTAATGAGATGCAAAGGTTCCTTCTTAGCTCAAATGTTGCATCTGAGATAGCGCAGGAAGGTATCGAATTCATCTTCACTCCTGCCTATACTCCTCACTTTAATTCTTTGGCCGAAAGTGCGGTCAAATCTTGTAAGCACCATTTAAAAAGATTATTACATCTTACTCATTTCACTTTCGAAGAAATGACAACTTGTTTATGCCAAATTGAGGCAGTCCTTAATTCTCGCCCTCTTACCCCTCTTTCTTCGGATCCTCATGATTTTTCGGCTCTTTCTCCCTCTTATTTTCTAATTGGACGACCACTCTTAACTGTACCGCACCCACAGGTGGCTGATGTCAACATCACCCGTCTGGATCGATGGAGACGAATCCAACACATACAGCAGCATTTTTGGCAGCGATTTAATATTGAATATGTCTCTCTGCTACAGACCAAGATGAAATGGTTCGCATCCACAGGCGAGGTGAAGCCTGGGCAGTTAGTCCTGATCAAGGAGAAGACTCCACCATTGCTCTGGTCACTAGGGCGAGTCATGAAGACGTATCCTGGTGTGGACGGCGTCTCGAGGGTAGCTGAACTCAAGACGAAGAAGGGGACCATACGCCGGGCTTTTAACTGCATCTGTCCACTTCCACTTCATTGAAGACGTCCGTTCTTCAACCCGGGGAGTATGTTGGCGCCTACAGCCAGTTCGGGCATCATCGGCGTTCTCCGTATGCGCGGGCGGTTGGCACACTCCGTAGGTGCCCTCCGCCGCACTCAGCCTCTCGACCATCATCGGCATCGGACGCGGTTCCTCCCTCGTAGGCGCGATCAAAGTATTAATTATCCAGAAATATATCCTATGCGTTTACAGTCCGCGTCTTATTTAATACTCCAATAGTCGTAGGACCCTAACACCTTAGGAATCGTTAAATGGCTTGCAAAATGAATAGCAAAACTTACCTTTCTACTAGCTCCGCTTTCTTTCCTTGACGAGAGGCACCTCTTTTTTTTTATTCTTCCTTTAGTTCTGCGATTCGCCAGGTAGAATACATGTTGTAAAACTTCGTTTGCACTATTTATAAGAAACGGCCAAAAAAACGCAAGAAAAACAAGAACGACTTACGTACGGAATTTTTGACATGTAACAAACACACAGCGCCCTCTGCGTAAAAGTTTTGAGTTTTCTTCCCCATTGAGAGAATTTAATGTTTTGTGATAAGTTGACGAGCTTTTGTCTGTACTCTCAATTGAGGCGTTTCAAATGTGCACACAAATTTAGATGTCATACATTGCGACGGCCAATTCAGGCATTTAAACAGGTCAGTGCTAAATAGTGTATAGTGTCATACAAGAAGTAGTACATTACGTTTAGCACTGACGCATCCAGGCCCGCTATGTCGCAGGAATGCGGTCTAGTTGCGTCCGCCAATTAGCGGCCGCGGCCGGAACGGATCGCGACCGGTCCGGCCACGGCTTTACATACACAATCGCGTTCGGATAGAACCCTTGTTTTTAGGGTCCCGTACCCAAAGAGTACCATTATACTGTCTGTCTGTTTGTGCCTTCGCCCTACCCCTATGCTAAAAAAATTATGATTATAAACCCGGACAAATGCGAGTCGGACTCGCCCAACGAGAATTCCGTACAAATTTGTAGGTATACATATTAAATAGTTCAGGAATCGAGTCTCGCAGTTTGACGTCACAAACGTCACAACGTCACAAAATTTTAAATAAAAAAAAATAAAAAAATTGTTTTATAACAAATTAATTACAAAATTTAATTTAAAATGTAGAGTTTTCAGATTTTCCCTGTACCTTAATAAGACGATATTATTTGTCAAATTTTTGTAGTTCTAGGTCAATGGAAAATACCCTATAAATTTTGATTCCCTTGAGTGTCGAAATATAAGTTTTTTGCGGCATAAACGGCCATATCTTTTTTTACGGTAAACTTCCTAAAAGTAGATTTTTTAATAGATTAAAGGGACTTTAGACCCGAGTATATGTGATTTTGATTCCTGTTAGGATCCTATCGATGTAATAAAACTAGCGGACTGTAGAAATATAGGTGCTGTAATTCTCGCCTCTTAATTACAAAGAATATTAAAAAATACGCGATGGTAAACCGGCGACGGTGGGTGTCCGAAGGCAAGTGTTCGAGCGCGGTCGCGATGATCTCGCGATGACGTCAGTGTCCGCCGCCCGCGCTCGTCTCCCGCGCTTAGTGGTGTTGCGTTCTCAACAATTCCAACTCGATACCTCCACGCGTTCCCGAGAAAAAGAGGCTTTACAGACTGACGGGTAAACAGACAGACAGACAGACGGATAACAAAGTGATCCTATAACCCTAAAAACTACATATGGGTGGTCTGTCTCCGGACTTTACACTCATTTCTGGGACTTCTTGTATAGGCACACTAACCTTTGGTTATTACGTTAAAGTGGCAGAAGTGGGACACATAGCACGAAGAATTTACGGCTGATGGGGCAGACAGGTTCTATGGTGGCCACGTACCGGCAAGCGCAGCGTGAGACGTCCTGGTGGACAGACGACCTGGTAAAGGTTGCAGGAAGCCGTTGGATGCAGGCTGCTTCCAACAGGACAATCTGGAAGAAATGTGGGCCTATGTTCAGCAATAGACGTTCTATGGCTGATATGATGATGGTGACTTGCTCAGGAACCAGTCAAGGAAGCATGAAAAAGAAAAACATAATTACCGTGTCGGGCCCAAAAAAATCTGGGAGCAGGGCAGGCGAATTAAAAGTAGGTATTATACCTTCATGTTTCCTATGTAAGGTAGACTCATTACTGTTAATGACATCTGATACTAATGACTCTTTAAAACACAATATCACTATAATTAATGGATGCTGAGACGAAATTCCATTAAAATTCTATGTAACATTCTAAAATCATAATGTTCGTGCTGAGCTACAAGTTGAAAGAGCAATCAGCCAACATGTTTTTCGATGTCATACATCTACTTTCATTTTCGTTTGTCCGAAAATCAGACTCGCAATTTTTGTCTAAAGCTCTTATTTAAGCCGTTTTTGAACGTATCGCATAAGCAATAAGGTTTTAAACGTTTATCAAAGGTAAACGTCAAAACAACATGACATTAAGTATGCTCTTGTAAAAGTTGTGGCGCTCTGTCGATTGTCGAGTTAGGTCACCACAGAGTAGCGATTTTAAAACTGATAACAGAAAAGTGTAACAGGGGTACATATATCTTGTGTGTATTAAGTAAATTTAATATCTTACTAACATAAAAAATATGAATGTTTAGATGTTTGTAACTTAATTACGCTTTAACGGAATTAGCTGAAATCAGCACACATGTTTAGCTTAACAGTGGATAACTTTTTTCGTTTTTGAGTCCCTAAGGTTTATAATGATCCATTGCTCTTCGGCTTAATTATTTTGAAGTCTAAACACTTAGTCATTTTAAGGCGAGTCAGCGCGCCATACACGGGTTGCAGAGGTTTCTCTTCATAAATACAACCAATGTGCAGTTTTCCCCATAATGTTTTCTCTCAAGCGATTATTTGAAATGATTTTTGTATTGCCATAGCTACCAAAGATAAGATCTTCATCTAAAAAAAAGAAATGAATCAGGCGTGTGATTGTCCAACTGAGTCACTGACTGAAGGCAAACTTATGCTGTCAAATTATATCAAGTGATCTTTGAGCTAGAATTCTTGTTACATCCATGTTTTGAGTTATTAAACTCATTGACATCAAAAATAAATATTTAAGAATAAGAATTTACTTAATTGTCTCAAAAATACAATAGAATGGTATGAAACTTAATGTTATGAGACAAAATGGTCTATGACTCAGTGATTGCAGGAGTAAAATAAATAGATAGACACTTTATTGCATAAAAACATTAAAGGTTAATATATAATAATATAAACAAACCTAATCTTTTTTTAAATTAGAAAAGTCGTGACCGGCGACGACTAAATCGCATATCTGCGGGGACAATACTATTACAAAATGTGATTTATTAATAACGATACTCTTCTATTTAATATTTAATTTGTTCCGAGTCAGAGAAATCTTGTTCCCATTAAAACATTAAGTAATCATTTTGCTAAATACCAATTTACTTGTTCTACACGACGTGATTTTGTGAGTGAGATTTACTAGCAATCATAAAAAGATTATTGAACTCTTAATTATTTTTTGTTATTTTTAATTTTATGGTATTTATATTAAGGATTATTAATGTAAGTGTATAGATTTAGACTTACTTACATAAATTATTGCTATAAACAGCAATGATCTAAATCAAGCAGATCATTGCCATTTAGGAAAATCTATGTTAAGTTTGTCTTATTTCTATCTTAACAAATAATATTTCGATTTGAATGAAATTTCGAGGGTAACTAAGTCAGAATCTAGTTTTACACTTTGCTCTTTTTTATGTTTTTCATTAACGATCTATTGCTATCTATCTATTTAATTAAAACAAAAGTTTAGCGTGGGAAGATCCAACTTTCGACTTGTAAAGATTGTCGTTGATAAAAAAATTGATATCGGTTTAATGTCAATAAACAAAAGACTATCAAACCAAATTCCCAGAGATATTATTTGTTTGGAATTTGCATATTTTGTAGTCACCAGTAACATGATATTTGAGTGGTCTTTGGTATTCGTGTAGGCGATCGAATTATTAGAGCCATAACATGAAATATTCACATTATTACGATGGTTATAAATCAAGTACGAAATTGAAAGTAGACACAGACAAAAGGCATAACTCCCCTTTGAGAACACCAAAAGGTGGCTAAAGGTACCTCTACAAAGATTTTTGCCACATAAAATTTTGAATTTGGGCTTAGAGGCGACTTTTAGCGGATAGAGGATTTAGGGAGTGGGGGAGGGGGTCATATGATAAGCCTCGAAATGGGTTGGGCGACATGACCTTTCAGGCTTGAGACTGGCGAATAAGGCTTCGGTAGAATTCAAAAAACTGCTTGACAGTAGAAATATGCTGGCAAGCTAGTCCAAAGAAATACCCACGAGTTTTAGACGGTTGGATTCTAACGTACCAACGTATTCCTGTTATAGCACCCGTCTGAATAGCACCTAAGTGAATAGCACCTGCTATTTAAAAAAAAATCGTAGGTGCTATTCGAGGAATCAAATATTATAATAAATGTTAATTCCAGAATAGCACCTAAAGCTTAGTAGTTTTTAGTGTAGGGAAATTTTAACTTTTTAAGATGTCATTCGATTTACGACGAATAAAAAAAAAGCTCCTACTCTACCCTACATTTAAAGGGTTTCTGTACGCAGGGTAACAATAACAATTTTAATTACCACAATTTTTATAAAAGTTTAAACATCCTTACACTGAAAGTTATTAGGCCTTAAATGCTATTCAGGGAATAATTATAATATTTTATTCCTCGAACAGCACCTGCGAAAAATATTAGTAGGCGCACTAACAGGAGTACAACAGGTGCTATTCAGGCTGCTATAACAGGAATACGTCGATGTAAAGTCCTGTACCCATTGTCAGAATTAAAATGCGCAGCACCTCGTAAAGGTGCCGCATAAATAAAGCTACCAAGGGAAAAAGTAAAGTAAAAACACGCGCCTACTGAATGTATATTTGTTGTGTAACCACAACTAAGTTGTGTATTGTTTTACGCGCTATTGTGCAATTTGTAAACAAAATCAAATATTTTATCGAGATTGACGTTTTACTACTGACCCGTCAAACTTTACAGTGAAATAATGGACGCGTAAGATTATTGTTTGAGAAATTCAGTTAGACGCTTTTACTAAACGACGAGCCAATTTCCGTAGTGAAACTGTGCTGTGATTGGTTTTTAACGCAAAGGGAACAAAGTTAAATACTCGGTTCAGGTCAATATAGAAATATAGGTACGGTGTGGTAGGAGACATCTCCGTCATAAAAAGTTGAGTGGTACCTCGGTATACATCATTATCATGATCATCTCAGCCTTTTGCAGTCCACTTTTGTCTTCTGCTTTTTTCATCCAGATACTGCCAGCCTTTTACAATCGGTCGGACGATCGAGCTAGGGAGCATCCTGCACACGTTTGCCTAAACGTGCTCTCCATCCGAGAACCCGTTTACTTCACCTTCAGTCAGTTCTGCGACAAATGTAGCCCACGCCCCACTGCCAATTTCCTTGTCTCACGCCTTTCAGCAACTGAATGGGGCTTGTCTAGTGATTTTGTATTTGAACAGTCATCGATGCCATTTTGTACATGCTTCTCAACACCTTGACTTGGCGTCGCTGTAAGGATTCCAGAATAGTCCAGGTCTAACGGATTCAAAGGATTTCTCGTAGTCCACAAAGGCTAGGCGCAAAGACTGATTATTATACTTTTTACTTCTGTATAATCTGCCTTACTTATGTGGATTTCGTGAAGGCTAACGGTATTATATTCAGCCTTTACGAAACATGATGAGGTGGATGTTAAATTACTTCGATCGACAATTGGTGTGTCTTTCTTCTATTTAATTTCATTTTAATATGTAATACAATAACTAGTGCAGTGGTGCGCAGGCAGCAGTGGGCGGGGCACATAGCACGTAGAACAGACGGCCGATGGGGCAGAAAGGTTCTAGAATAGAGGCCGCGTACCAGCAAGCGCAGCGTAGGACGTCCACTCACAAGTTGGTCAGACGACCTGGTAAGGGTCGCAGGAAGACAGCAGGCCGGCAGGAAGACAGCAAGACGGCAGGATGCAGGCCGCTTCCAACCGGCTAATCTGGAAGTCAATGGGGGAGGCCTATGTTCAGCAGTGGACGTCCTATGGCTGAAATGATGATGATGATGATAATAACTAATATTATGAATAACAAATCTGATAAATAAACTGACCTATAGGTAATTAAACACCACTTAACCACGAAGAAGAACGAGATAGTCTCTTAGTAAGAAATTTATATTTTTTCAGATTTTTTGGCCAGGGCCATCTTGCATACCGAGACAATTTAGAAAATTTGGTTCGTCTGCCTTGAACCGACAAGTGATCGGCACTTTTTGTTTTCACGATGACTCGGAAACACTATGCTATTGCGCCATTCGGGTCTTCAGATTATCACAATTTATGCTTTATCACAATTTATGCATATAGGTAAACCAAGATTCTCGAGAAACGTATGACAGGAATCCTTACATTTACTTATTTAAGTATTCTTTTAATTATATAGTTTAATAAGTTAAGACTTTCTTTCAGGAGGCGATTATAGGTACTGTTCAAGTACTACAAAAAAAAGTACAGTCATAGAAATTAAAAATTCCACATTAATGTTTAATACCATTATTGAACATAGTCGGGCCGGGCAAACTATATTATTTTAATATTGTTGGCTGGGCCCATAAGCTTAGACAGTTTTTAATATTTTAAAGTAATCTAGTGTTACAATCTACCACCATCACTCGACGTCACAGCCGGTGTACACCTCGCCTACTACACAGAATATGACAACCGGACATCGAATACTAGCGCCATCATATTAAATTATCACAACGACTTCATTTATATATAAAACGTATATAATTTACTATTCAACGTATTTATTTAACTTTAGATGTTTAATTATTTATATTTGGATTATTGTAATAATTTCATAGTTAGAATATATTGTATTATAGTCTGAATGTAATTGTTTTGACTCCCATAGTACTTCAGTTATATTTGTATAAAAGCGAGATGTAAGTTCATTCAGATTGATTCTTCCACCCTGAACTGATTGTAAGGCGAAGCTCTGCCGGAATAAAGAGTCACCAGAACTACAGACTACTCATTTGACCAATCCCTGACCTACTTTCTGTAATACTAGATATTATATTATTTACTAAGTAATATATCAAGTGCTTTGAAGAGGCAGTGGACACAGTTTTCTGAAAGATCTTAAATATTTTTTCTTGTTTGACATTATTACTTCAGCAACCCTAACTCTACCGTCTGGTCCAGGGATGGTCCTCACGATTCTTGCCATGGGCCAGCTTAAGGGAGCGGTGTTGTCACTGCGAACAATTACTAAATCACCCTCTTTTAAGTTAGGATGAGCTTGTTGCCACTTTGGCCTATTTTGCAATTGTGTGAGGTAATCCCTTGACCACACTTTCCATAGATCTTGTTTAATTTTAGACAGCATTTGCCAAAACTTTAACCTATCAAGATGCTTGTCCACGAGATCTTTCTCGGGATAACTCATCATAGGTGTACCTATGAGGAAGTGTCCCGGAGTGAGGTAGTCAAAACTAGAGATGTCAGAGCCTGTGGGAAGCAGAGGTCTAGAATTTAATATTGCTTCAATTTCTGTGATAACTGTATACAGAGCTTCAAATGTTAGTGCAATGTTTCCTACTATTCTTTTAAAATGGTGCTTAAAGCTCTTAACCCCTGCCTCCCACAGCCCCGCAAATTCAGGTGAGTACGGAGGTATAAATTTAAATTGTACATAGGTAGACACACAATAGCTTTTAACTTCATCCACATGGGACTGAGAAGAAAATAACTGATACAATTGATTTAGTTCATTTTGTGCCCCTTTGAAGGTTTTGGCATTATCACAGTATATTCTCTCAGGCATTTCCCTCCTAGAAAAAAAGCGCTTGAGGCATGCCAAAAATGCTTCAGTCGTTAAATCGCTAACCAACTCCATGTGGATTGCTTTGGTTGAAAAACAAACAAAAATTGCGACATAGGCTTTAGTTATTATGGGTTTTCTAATTCTAGCCACCTTTAGATTAAATGGGCCACAAAAGTCAACACCTGTGACATGAAACTGTCTTAATGGAGTGACTCTATCTTGGGGTAGAGACCCCATGAGTTGCATGGAAGCTCTTGCTTTGAGCCTAGCACATTTTATACATTTGTTGACAACTTTCTTGACTTCTCGTATGCCACTAATAAGCCAAAACCTTTGTGATAGAGAGCTGAGGACTAATTTAGCACCAGCGTGCATAAGACGTAAATGCTCTTTGTGAATAATAATGTATGTAAAATGAGAACCCTTTGGTAATATTATGGGGTGCATTTTATCATATGGAATCTCTAGAGCGTTATGGAGACGCCCTCCCACACGAAGAACCCCACCTTTATCTAGAAAAGGATGAAGACTAGACAACCTTGACTTTACCATACAGCCACTGTTGACAGCCTGTATTTCTTTCTGATAGTGAAACTGTTGAACACCGCGTATAATAACAGTCATAGCATTATAGAGCTCAAATGGTGACAAGGAATCAACTATCTTTTGACTAGATTCATTTTTAAAATTTTAATTGGAAAGGTACATAGTGCAGATATACTGGGGCTCGTAGGGTTGTGTGTGCCCGATAGGTTCGTGTGGCGCCGGCGCCGGCCGCGGCTGCTGGCGGTGCCGCGCGCGAGGACGCGCTTGCTGAGCGAGGCGCCGCTGACGCGTGCACTTCGCTCTCTCAATCTCATAGCGGATCACTTAGACCTGTTTTATTGTAGCCTGAGTGAATTCACAAGAGTGGCACTGTCTATATCTTGTTATTATAATAACTGAATTATATTATTGTGTAGTCTTACAAATTAGTACCTAGTCTAGTTGCTTCACTATCGCATTGGGTGCATACCTGTAATGATAGCTATAAGTTTTGGATAAATAAATAAATAAAATAAATAAATAGATGGTTTAGAATTATTGCACAACCGCAATATGTAAGCAACCACTCTCTGAAGCTTAGAGATGTTAGAAAATCTTTTAATTAATTTTATGACAATATTTTCTGTATTATCTTCACTGATGTCACACTCATTTACACCACAAAATGTCTCTATCTCTTCAGATTCATTAAATATGGGCAGTACAACTTCTGCTACAGTGTGCTTAAAACCCGGATTCAATAGCTCTGGTGGGCCATGCCACCATAGCTGGTTAGTTTTTAACTTTTGAGGATCACAGCCTCTAGAGAGTAGGTCAGCAGGATTTTTATCTGTAGTAATATGTGACCAAACAAAATCTTTGGTTAAAGTTTTTATCTGTGTAACTCTACCTTGAACATAAGAATCTGATTTTATTTTACAAGATGCTAGCCATGCCAAGACTATCTGAGAGTCACTGTATAGAAAAACCTTCAATTCTTTGAATTTGGCATTGAGTACACTATATACCCTATTAGTAACTTGGGATAGCAGTAGAGCACTATTTAATTCCAAGCGTGGTATTGTTATACTTTTCTTGAGTGGAGCAACTCTAGATTTGGAACATAACAATCTTATAAAAACCGTTCCATCAGAATTATAGATTCTTAAATATAGGCAACATCCCAACGCTTTCATGGAAGCATCTGCATAGCCCACCAGCTCTACTGAAACCATGCTCTTAGAGCCTACGCCCCTGGGAACAGTAATAGTGCCCATTTCTGTTAAGTCAGTTAAAAATCTTTGCCATGATAACAAGCAATTTTAAGGCAATATAGTATCCCATGCTACATCAAGTGACCATAATGTCTGCATAAACAATTTGGCAATAACAATTATTGGGCCAATAATACCTAACGGATCAAACATTTTACCTATATAACTCAATATTTTTCTTTTAGTATTCATCTCATTATTATTACTGTCAGGGCTTTTAAAGGTGAGTTGATCCCTCAAAACATCACATTGCAGACCTAACGTTTTGACTATATTATCCTTGTGAATATCAAGATTTTCAAAGTATTTTTTATCATCAGGAAGATCATCAAGAACCTGTGGATAGTTTGATGACCACTTGTGAAGTGAAAACCCACCCATAGTAAGTATTTCAATAAGGTCGGCTTTCAAATTTGTTAGCTGTTCTATATTGTCCGTTCCTGCTATCACATCATCGACATATGTACTAAAAAATAAGGCCTGGGAAGCCAGTGGATAATGCTCTCTATAGCGAAGAGCCAGCTCCACTAGGCAACGAGTAGCCAAGAATGTAGATGCCTTTAGACGATATGTGACTGTTTGCAATTGTAAGCAACTCATGGGTTTATTAGGATTATCCCGCCAGAGAATGTTTTGCAGGCTAGTTTGAGATGGATTAATGCAAATGCAACGAAACATCTTGGCAATATCACATGTCAGTGTGTACAGAAATGTTCTCCACAATAAAAGAATATCAAAGAGTTCACTTTGAACATTTGGACCATTGTACATGAGGTCACTTAAAGAAACTCCCTTTAAAGATTTCATTCCACCATCAAAGACTACTTGCAACTTTGTTGTTAGGCTTTGTTCATTGAGAACGGCATGATGAGCCAGAAAGTATACAGGGCCATTTTTTACATCATAATTAGATATATCCACAGATTTAGCATGCCCCAAGGCCAAATATTCTTCAATAATTTTTTTATATTGTGCTAAATACATAGGATTTTGTTTAAATTTATTTTCTAATGAGAGAAACCTCTGAAATGCCACCGAAAACGAGTCCCCAATCTGCAGTTCATCTAAATCCCTTAATAATGGCATATCAACTCGAAACTTATTATGACATAGTGTAACTGAATTTTGAAAACATGTTTCAGCCTTTTGATGTTCTACAGGTATTTTTATCGCAGGTTGGGGAGGCGCTTCCGACAACCAAAACTGTTCCATCACATCTTCCAACTTTTTCTGGTCACATATTGCAAAATTTGCTACTAAGCTATTTCTCTGTGGTGGGTGAACATTAACAGAACCTTCAACAATGTAACCAAACAAAGTGTTTTGCAATATAAGACCATTTTCAAGTTTCATATGTCCATCAAGTAGTACATTAAAGTAGATATCTGCACCAAAAAGTATTGAAATTTCTGCTGGAGTGTGAAAATCTGTATCGGCAAGCTGTATATGAGGTGGAATTATAATTTCAGAAACATCAATAACATTTTGTGGCAGCTTTGATGTAATTGATTGCACTACATTGCACTTAAGACTTAATTGTATTTCATTGCGAGGAGAATACACTGTGATATTCACAACTTTATTTATTTTATTATTTTTATTGCCAATACTTATAATATTGGAATTCTGACACATTGGTTTTATGCCTAATCTGTCAATGAGTGACTCAGTGGCAAAGGACGCTTGACTGCCAGTGTCTAGGAGCGCTTTGACAACAATTTCACGGCCACAACGATCAAATAGTTTTACTTTTAGAGTGGGTAATAAAACATTTACAGAATTGGTTTGTGAATGCATTGTTACTGCTGGCTTTGTGTCCTGCTCTTTGACACCATCTTTATGAAGAAGGCTATTATGTTTTGCCTTACAGTTTTTGCATACAAAGTTAAATTTGCACTTGCCAGAGTGAGATTTCAAACAAATAGTACATAAGTTATGCTTTTTTACAAACTCAATACGGTCATCTATAGGGGCCGTTTTAAAACTTGGGCAAGCATATAAAGCATGGTAAAAGCATTACAATAGAAACATGCATGGATTTTTGTGGCAACATTGGTCACCTTGTTAGTAAAGGACTTTTTTGCTTCTGTTATATTGCTGTCCTCTAGGGCTATAGCGCGCCTTTCTAAAAATAAAATGAACTCCTCTATGGTTGGGAGAGTATCTGAATTTCTGTCTAATTGATAAGCTCTATTAGTGTATTGATCTAATTTTTTAGACAAAACTGAAATTAACAGCATGTCCCATTTTTCAACTGGCTGTTTTAAATTTTTAGTGCATATAATTGTTGTCGGACTTCTGAAATGAAGGTCCTAATAGATGCCGCTGTGCCCTTCTGCATAGAAGGCAAATCTAAAATATTGCTTACATGGTGCATAATAATTCGTGCTTTGTTGTCATAGCGCTTCTTAAGCAGTTCGATAGCCTCTTTATAAGAATCATTAACAATAGGTAAATTGATAATAACAGATAAGGCTTCACCAATTAAAAACTTTCTTAAATAAAATAATCGCTGAACATCAGTAAGCGAGCTGTTTTCATGTATAACAGCTGTAAATAAATCCATAAATAGAGTATATTTGGTGAAGTCTTTTCCGTCAAATGTTGGTATATCAACATTTGGCAAATTTGAAGTTTCACTTGTAGTATGTTTTTTCATACTAACAGAATTAAGACTTTTTAAAGCAAGGTTCAATTTTGAAATTGTGTCGAAATATTTATCTTCTACAATGGAGATATCTTCAGAATCTGTATCATCTATATTCAGTACCTCTAATTGAATCTCTTCATAACTTTTATAAGTTTCAATCAACTTTTCCTTCCTAGCCTCAAGCATTTCAGCATTGGCAGTAGAGACATTTGTTGGATCATTGATGTAAGTAGCAATTCTAGTAATCGTACCTTTCAACTGAGCGCGAGAGAGCAGTAATCGCTTAAGCTCATCCTTCGCCGACATCGTTGTAAACAATAACTAGCCGTAACACTTGTAATAACCGTGCTCACTTTTTACACTTTTTGCAGATGCTCCAGTATTGACAAAGGAGCATAGACACTGCACTTCACTGTAGTTCGCCGTAGAAATCGCAAACGAAAATAATTTCAATTTCAAATGCAATAATTGCAACTTCCCGAATGCCGCCGACGTACAGGGCCCCGATCGCGCTAAGAAAATCGAATCATTACCACACCACATCCACACCACTTCCGTTACGTTTGAGACATTTGGTATCGCGCTAAAAAAGTTCATGCCATTTCCAAACCACTACCCAACCGTTACCGCTGTCAGATGTCTATGAATGAAAGGTTTGAAAAAAGCAACTTTTTATCAACCAAAGTTCAAACGTTTGAGTAAATTTACCTAATTCTGATCAAAAAAACACCTCATTCACGTCCATTTTTGTAAATATTTGACTAATTAGACGTGTATATGCCTTACAAACTGCATAAACTAGTGTAAATAAAAAGTGTAATGTTGTGTTGTGTGTGACGCCGATAACACTCCCATGGGATTCTTGGAAAACTCTTTCACCACCTTTTTACTTTGAAGTGGTCTCACTCAAGAAAATAGTGTTCACCCAGTGATTACAGTGTTATACATTGTAAATAAACAGTAAATATTAGACCATTAAAGAATACAATAATCAGTTGTTTTTATTCCAAAATATTTCTTCTTAACATATCTTAAAATCTAAATCCCAAGCTATCTACTCAGAAAACTGGAATACATCATAATCTATAACACCAAAAATATTTACAAGATATAGTCATTTAAAGATGTAAATACCTATGTAATTATCCTAAAATAGTTATTTTAGAAAGTTTTCCGTTCCCTTATTCACCACTCTTAACTAGGTACCTATTTTAGTTCCAACAGAATAATCAAAAGTAGCTCTGTTTCTGTAATGTTAATGTAAAATTAATTAGAACCACCGGTCATCAATGAGGTTTTTGTTGTGATGAAAAGATGAGATGATTATAACTTTTTTCTGTGAAATTATAGAGACAGTCATGTATTATGTAGTGTTAATATTATATTAATTAATGATGTAATATCTCAATGAAATACATACTACTAATGAAGAATTCAGTAATATATCTAGCTGCGGCAGGAATGTTAAACAATTATTAAGATTTCAGATGTGTAGTTGTATTAATGCAAAAAATTGTTGAGAAATATAGATAGATACCAATACAGGTTATACTAAATGGAAGATACAATGAAAAGAGTCACTCTTGAAGTTTGTTAACTAGTGTACGCTTAAACTGGTTTGTCATTTGGTGTGCGATTGTCGCACTTGGGTTGGCGTAAGGACACTGATTCAGGAATAAGGGAAGTGGACTGTATAGTTTTGATGTTTTTGTACAATTCAATAGGAGGTTCGTTCAGTCCCTGAAAATTGATAGGTAATAGCAGCTTCACCAACCTTAAAGTCGACCCTCGCCACGGACGGTAGCCGACCAACAAACGCACGGCGTCTTGGGCGAGAAGCAGCTTGTTTGGTCTTCAGGAACAGATCAACGTGGATGCACAGCAACACACGCGTAATAAAATTGATGAGGACACGGTCCTTTTAGTGTGAACGTCACACAATGACTTGTAGAGAGCGAGCGCAGCACACGGGTGCTCGATACGACGGTTGCCCAGCAAATCCGGAGTCGACCATCGGAACGATGGTAGACAAATAAAATTGGCCAAGCAAAAGTGCAATTACCCGCCAATATTTTTACAAGGACTGAACATACCCCCCACCGAAATCAGTGTGATGATTTCCTATCTATGAAAGTGACAGGTATGAAAAAAAATAAACTTACGAAGTTTACAATAAAATTGATATGAATGTGTAGTATGATACAGTGTGAAATATAACTTAGGAGAAACTACCTTACATAACTAAAATTTTAACTAATTAAGGTGCATATTATGTTACTTAAATTAATTTGCATTTGGCAGAGGACAAATTTTATTAACTGGTCTTTTGAAAAGCCCATTTTGAGTTCTTAAGGTTACAACGCGAACAACGTTATCGGGACCAGGATGAACCTCCTCAATCCTACCTCGTGGCCATTGTAAAGGTCGAGTTAAATTAGATTTAAGTAACACTAAATCCCCTACTTTTAAATTGGGAGGAGAAGAAAACCACTTCTCCCTGTGCTGGAGAGTATGAAGGTAGTCATCAGACCATCGCTTCCAAAATTTTTGGGATGCTTGTTGAACTAATTGCCAACGTGACAATCTATTCTGAAGAATATCCTCAACCGGATATTCAGGGACAGCAAGCAAATTGTGCCCTACTAAGAAATGTCCTGCGGTCAAGACGTCAAACTCATTAGGATCATTTGACAGAGAACAAAGAGGGCGAGAGTTCATTATTGCCTCGATCTTGCAAAATATTGTTGTCAACTCTTCAAATGTAAGAGAGCGTTCTCCTACAGCGCGACACAAATGATATTTGGCAGATTTTATGCCTGACTCCCAAATACCGCCCATAGAAGCAGCATTCGGCGCGTTTTTACGCCATTCCACAGATCTAGATGTCAACCCATCCAGTATCTTATCTTGACATTCCTTCTGTGAGAAATAATTAAAAACTTCTTTTAAATGTTTAGCAGCAGCTATAAAATTTGTACCGCAGTCCGAGTACAAGCAGCTACACAGACCACGACGAGAAACAAACCTATCAAAAGCAGCTAAAAAGCATTCACATGAAAGGTCAGTGAGAACCTCTAGATGAACTGCTTTTGTTGAAAAGCACACGAATAAGCAAAGATATGCCTTATGCACCCTTGCATTACGACGCAAACTTTCTTTTACGAAGAAAGGCCCTCCTATATCACAACCAACGTGGTTAAAAACTTTATCAGGCAACAACCTGGATGCGGGTAACGTACCCATGATCGGCTGTGTAAAAGAAGGTCTACACTTAAAGCATTGAACGCATTTTGAGAGAACTGATCGAATATTGCTACGAGCATTTATTATCCAATATTTTTTACATAGGATACCTTGCAACGTACGAGGACCCACATGTAAATATAATTGATGATAATAGTTTATAATTAAAGAAGTGGTGTGACACTTTTTTGGAAGCAGCACGGGATGCTTCATATCATAAGAAAGGTTAGATTGTAAAATTCTACCCCCCACCCTGAGGAACTGGAGGGTGTCAATAAATGGAGAAAGCTTACGCAATGAGGATGCGTAGCCATTTTTCTGTAATGCTTCAATTTCAGAATTAAAATGATTTGATTGAAGTGTCAAAATAATCGAATCATGACCTTGTTTCAACTCAGACGAAGTCAAAGGACCGATAGTTCGATTTAATTTATTTTTTAAGTTATTAACAAAACGATGACTCCACGCCATAACGCGTTGTAATTTTTTAAAAGAAGAAAATTTGTTAAAATTTAACTCGAGGTCATTAGTCATGGATTTATCTTCACATGAATTAAAACAGAAAGTGTCAACATTTGATTTTAATTCAGGAACGTTTGCGTCATCTTTTAAAAAGAATGTATTAGTAGGCCAATCTTGTGGCTTGTTATATAGCCACTGAGGACCGTTAATCCAATCAGTAGATATTCCAATAAACTGTTGACGCAATGCTCCACGCGAACAGATGTCTGCTGCGTTGTTTTCGCTGTTAATATGATGCCAACAGTTAGGAGGAACAACATCTATAATCTGACTGACGCGGCTAGACACAAAAGTTTTAAGCTTATAAGGAGGCGTATGAAGCCACGATAACACGACACTCGAATCACTAAAAGTATAAATAGGACCCTTGAAATTGATAAGTACATTTTGTTTTATAAAATTAATAAGTTTAGTAAGCAGCACGGCTGCCATTAACTCATGTCGAGGTATTGACATAATTGGTTTGAGTGGAGCGACTTTAGATTTATTACAAATCAATCTAACCTTAACGTTTCCTTCACCGTCTACGCTGCGTAGGTAAACACAAGCTGCATACCCGCGCGATGACGCATCGCAAAAACCTACTAACTGCATGTTGGAAAAATTTGGTATCAACAAATGCCTTTCGATGCGTACATTCGCTAGCGATGGCAACTCATTTATGAATATACCCCATTTGTTTTGCAGTGGCACCGGTAAACTATCGTCCCAGGCTAGACCTAATTTCCACAAATCTTGCATAATGCATTTTGCTACAAAAGTACACGGAGATATAAAGCCCACGGGGTCATAAATACTCGCAAGTAACTTTAAAACTGAACGTTTTGTTGACACTGTGTCACGAAAATTATAATTGAAAGCGAAACAGTCACACGAGGGTAACCAAGTCAATCCCAAAATTTTTAAGGATGACGATAACGTATCGTCTTTAAAATCAATTTTTGTATGTTCTCCTTCCATTCGAGTTAGGAGTTCGGGTCTATTACTTGACCACTTTTTTAAATCAAATCCGCCACTCTTGAGTAGTGACATAAGTTCGTCTTGCAACGTGCAAGCCTCAGAGATTGATTGACAAGACCACAACAAGTCATCTACATAAAAACCGTTAAGTAATATTTTAGATGCTGAACTGTCCGGATTATCCCGCGCAAGCTGGTGCAGCGTGCGCACCGCAACGAAGGGAGCACTGCGTAGCCCGTACGTATTTGTTTTTAGTTCATAGATGCGGACCGGTTCCGACGGATTGTCACGCCAAAGTATGTGCTGGTATTTACGCTCAGAGGGATCGATAAGAACCGCACGATACATTTTTGAGACGTCAGCTGTAAGGCAAACATCATAAAGTCTGAAGTTTGTAATAATTTTATTTATATCAGAATGTAACTTTTGTCCGGTCAAAAGTATGTCATTAAGTGACAAGCCGTTATCTGTGGAGGCAGAACCATCAAACACAACCCTGAGAGGCGTTGTAGTACTTGTTGGGCGCAAAACACAGTGGTGCGGAATAATAAATTTAGAAGGTTCTGTACCTTGGTACAGTTCCATGTGATCTAAGGATTCGTATTCCTTCATGAAGTCACCGTATGCCTTACGAAGGTCAGGTGATCGAGCGAGACGGCGCTCAATTTGTGTAAGTCGTTTATATGCAACATCATAAGAATTGCCCAGATCCTGGTGATCAGGCTTCATAAGAATCGGAGAAACGTATCGACCAGTTTCGTCACGATAATGTTTTTCAGAATATATTATTTCAGCGATCTCCTCTGACGGACTTATGGCAATCGAGCACGGCTCAGATTCCACCTCCCAAAACCGTTTGAGAGTCTCATTGAGGTGATCCTCTTCGATAGTGTACGACACTAACGATGTTGTAGACGCTACAACAGTGACGTCACGGACGTCATTTACAGACTGCACGGACAGTTTTCCAGTGATAACATATCCAAACACACTGCCCAACGCAGCAGGTGTGTCGGAATTTATTATCAATTTTTTCCCATCATAAATGTGAGGAAAAATATCACCCGCTAAGATAATGTCAATTGATGATTTTTTATAGAAGTTAGGATCCGCTAAAAATAAATTACTAAATTCCTTAACAACGTGCTGAGGAACTTGTACATTAGGTAGGTCAGAGGTTATTTTTGGTAACACTACTGCGTCTATATTAAAAGTTAAATTATTATTATGTCGTGGCTTAATTAGGCATGACGTCATGCCATGATTTTTCACGCTTTCACCGGCGAGTCCAAAAATATTAAAAGAACATTTACGTTGAGGTAGGCCTAAACGTTGTAAACAAGATGTAGAAATAAAGTTCGATTGCGCACCCGAGTCAATAAGAACGCGGCACGGCTGATAACTACCTAACCCGTCCCTCACGTGAACAACAGCTGTTCCTAACAGTACCGAGCTATAGCTATGCATTGACGACGCATGGCAGGTATTGGATGCGCGCGGCGAGTCGCTCGCGCCGCTTGGCATCAGCGGCTGCGCTTGCGATGTTACGGGTTCGATTCCGACAGCAGCGCGTGAATCGACGTGCAATAACGAGTTGTGCATTCTTTTGCAAACAACGCATCTAAAATCACTCTTACAATCTTTAGCTTCGTGATTAGGTTTAAGGCAATTGTGGCACAGTTTTAATTGATTAGCACGGCTAATACGTTGTGTGCTGGTCATTTTACGAAAATGATCACAGCGGAAAATCATGTGATTTTCTCCACAATGCGGACAGCATAACTTGTTAGAGTTATTATTGGAACGTGTTATCGAATTATGAGAAACTTTAATAATATTTTTGTCGTATTTTAAAACTTGTTTATTTTGTTTACTCTGCACATTTGATGTGCTTGAATAGGACATAGAATGATCAAGTACTTTGACTTGGTTGTGAATAAATGTCATTAATTGAGTAAAAGTGGGTATTTCATCTTGTTTAGCACTTTGTTCAAAAGATTTTCTTGTACTGGGATCTAAAGCCCTTAAAGCGATATGACACATGATAATACTATTTAAATCTTTGATATTTAGCGCTTGAATTGCTTTATAAGAGTGCTCAAATGTTTCTATAAATAAATTCAGTTGAGCTGAGGACTCCTTACTGAGTGGTGAAAAGTTTAACATTTTATCTAAATACCTCCCGACAAGCAACCTATTATCTTGATATTTATCAAGTAGGCTTTTCCATACCAAGTCATAATTGTTGGCAGTGATTGGAACACTTTTAACGATGTTTAATGCCGAACCTTTTGTGCAAGATAACAAATAATGAAATTTATCAATTTTTGGAATGTTTGGTTGATTATGAACCAAGGAACAAAATGTTTCGTAAAATGTTGTAAAGTTTTCCAACTCACCGTCAAAACAATAAAGTTCTAACTTAGGTAAATTCGGCCTAGATTCAGTGGTAGAATTTACGACCTTAATACTCTCAACAGAGGGTTGAAGTTTGGACGCAAATAATTTTATACGAAAATATAATTCATCGAAGTTTTTTAACTCTTGATTGCGCAATGAAGCGTCACTTTTAAATTTTATTTCAACCTCAAAAATATTAAAAACACATGCTTCAAATGATTTTCTCAAATCATCTATCTCATTGACCCGCAATAAAAATAATTCTTTTGTACTCGTACTTTGGGGTGTTTTAATTAAATCATATAAGCTTTGCATTTGTTCAAAATATCTTTCCTTACGGGACATTAATACGTAATACTCTGGAGGTATTTCTACCTCGTCGGATGACCCAGAACTCCCAGAAGGGCGAGTACTTTTATCGTTAGGATTAGACATGATGTTACGAACCTACGAGGTTGAACAAAGCAGGATAAATGCAAATTAATTGAAGCAACAGTGAATGTAGTTGAAAATATGTGTATGGCTTTCTAGAAGTTTCGAATAAAAATATTGTAAGGTAGGTAGTTTGATATAGAACGTCTATGTACTGAATGAGTAATGAGGAAGAGGACTTTAGCTAGGGCTAAAATGAATATAGCTACGAGCTATATGAATTTTATGAGAAAATATGAATCAATCGGCTCGAAGGCCAAAAAATTGTGCGATTGTCGCACTTGGGTTGGCGTAAGGACACTGATTCAGGAATAAGGGAAGTGGACTGTATAGTTTTGATGTTTTTGTACAATTCAATAGGAGGTTCGTTCAGTCCCTGAAAATTGATAGGTAATAGCAGCTTCACCAACCTTAAAGTCGACCCTCGCCACGGACGGTAGCCGACCAACAAACGCACGGCGTCTTGGGTGAGAAGCAGCTTGTTTGGTCTTCAGGAACAGATCAACGTGGATGCACAGCAACACACGCGTAATAAAATTGATGAGGACACGGTCCTTTTAGTGTGAACGTCACACAATGACTTGTAGAGAGCGAGCGCAGCACACGGGTGCTCGATACGACGGTTGCCCAGCAAATCCGGAGTCGACCATCGGAACGATGGTAGACAAATAAAATTGGCCAAGCAAAAGTGCAATTACCCGCCAATATTTTTACAAGGACTGAACATTTGGGATTTTGTGTTATGTATCTTATTAATTTAATTTTTTACTAATACTATGTAGTAACAATAGATAATACTTATTTATTCTACTAGTCGAAAATATGCAGTAAAAATAATGTTTTAAAATGTCAATCAAAAAGTTTTAGTTTATTCGGCACACTAAAATTAAACTTGCTTGTAAAACAAAAAACCTATAATATCTAGATAGAGTTAAGACTAGAGTTGAAATAGCATTCAATATAAAGCTTATAACTTGTTATGCTTACTTACTATTATAGCATCATTAAAAAGTTGGGGAATTACACCTACAATTACAATGATTTAAAATAGGCAAGTAAACTGAGAACATAAGGAAATAAACAGTATAGATGTATAAATAATTTCATTTCAAGTTTCTATGGAAAACAAAGAACTTTATTAAACCTATGCTTTATACATAAGTTAACTTTCATAAACTAACCAAAGATTAAAGCTTCTTTGCTCTGTGTGCTCACACTAAGTAGGTACACTATGTGACACATTTTTACTTCTTGAATTAAGGGAGTCTCCAGAGTATGAGTTTTCTTCAGATAAGTAAGGTTTTTTTAGTATAGCAATAGAAGCTAAATGCTTTTATTATTGTTCTTCTACTTTTCTTAAGGGGCGATAAACATATGTTTTACCGCCGGGGTAACACTGTCCGACCAGTATCTTGTGAGCAGCATTTGCATTTGCAAGTTGTAAATAATGTAACCTAAAATAGTTATTTTAGAAAGTCTTCTGTTACCTCACCACTACCCATCTTAACTACCTGTTTTAGTTCCTACAGAATAGTCAAAAGTAGCTCGGTTCCTGTAATGTTAATGTAAAATGTTCAATTAGAACCACCCGTAAATACTTACATTATTATATTAATTAGTGATGTAATATCTTCCTTAAATGCATACTAGCATTGAAGAAGTCAGAAATTTATCGGCACACTAAAATTAAACTTGCTTGTAAAATAAAAAACCTGAATTATCTAGATAGAGTTAAGACTTTAGAGTTGAAATAGCATTCAAGATAAAGCTTGTAACTTGTTATGATTACATAGTTCATAGCATCATTAAATAGTTTGGGAATAACCCCTACAAAAACAATGATATCAAATTAAAATAGGCAAGTAAAATGAGAACATAAGGAAATAAACAGTACAGATATATAAATAATAACAAGTTTCTATGGAAAACAAAGAGCTTTATTTTATTAAACCTATGCTTTACACATAATTTAACTTTCTTAAACTAACCAAAGATTAAAGCATCTTTGCTCTGTTTGCTCACACTAAGTAGGTACACTATTACACATTTTTACTTCTTGAATTAAGGGAGTCTCCTGAGTCCTGCTGGCTGATGAGTTTTCTTCAGATAAGTAAGGTTTTTTTATTATAGCTAGGTCAGCAATGGAAGCTAAATCCAAATTATTGTTCTTCTACTTTTCTTAAGGGGCGATAAACATATGTTTTACCGCCGTGGTAACATTGTCCTGCCAGTATCTCGTGAGCAGCATTTGCATCATGTTTTATGTTTTAATTAATGTTTTATACTATAAAACAAACAGCTGACTGAAAGCTGCACAGATTATTAATTTCCTCTTTGCGACAGAGTATGTCCAAGGAAAGCTGTCATTAAATGACATTTAGTTTTTTTTTGCGTCACAAGACTAGTGCGGCTAGTAACAAATTGCTTAATCGAGTGTCGATTATACACAAATCACAGATATTACTCAAAAATACTAGGTGTGCCGTCCCTACAGAAACAAAGTTTTATCGTATGGTAACGATTCAACTAATGACATTTAGCACAATACGGATTTTGCTTCCAGCTGCATTGTTATTGAATCGTAGCCATGTTCGAATTGGATACGTTTCACGTTCGAACCGCTTACGTAAAAATTAGTGCGATCGGGGCCCAGGTTATGTTGTTATTCCGCTATAGCTGTCAAATGTCAACTTGCTCTGACTTCGCGCCACAGACTAAATTGTGTAAAACTTTGCGAGTTCGCGCCAAAATCTGACCGAACCGGTTTAGTCCGGTTTCCACCCGAAAATGATTTGCAAATTACAATGTTTGGTGAATTACACCAAACTGAAGAAATGCTGATGTATCCATGCGTGTCATCAATTCTTGCATTAATTTGATGTTTTCTTCCGGAGAAAATATAGCTTTCTCACGAAAAGTGGAGTGGGCGACGCCGTATAGCCGGCATCGACAGCACACAAAATAGCACCCGCTGATCGCAGTTTCCGCAAAATAACACTTTATCGCGTGTACTTTTTCGAAGGACCACTAATCTGCATGTTAAATAAAATGCAGATTGAAAGAATAATTATTTTCAATTTATTTAGCAAAGCACGACATGACACTTCATAATTACAAAAATGCAGAGAGAGCAAAAAATTGCGCTGTGTTGCTACACTTAAAAAACTGAAAAGTGCTAACAGTCATAGAAATTAAAATTCCACATTAATGTTTAATACCATTATTGAACAATATCGATGTTGGTCCCATGGGAAAGGTCTGTATTTGAGCAATAGAATCCAAAAAGAGGTTAACTAATAAAATATACCTTATATTCACATAAGTAGTTTCCCAGTCACACACACACACACATGTAATCGACAGCAATGACTTCTGGATTGATAGCGCGGTTGCTATTGCCTTCTCTAATTCGGATAGCCATTAATTGATTAATTGGACGGTGTAGTTTGCTCCTAGCATGTAGCTTAGCTATCATACAGACTACTTGGTTGTGATGCCAGTGGAATAAAGAACTAACTAATACACCACCAGTGTCGCTGGTGTGTTTTATTATGTAGGTAAGTACCTAAAGCGGTTCTTCAAAAATATCTTGAGATTTTGGGGGGTGAGAGGAACAGGGTGTTAAGTTCCTCATCCACCATTGAAAAGGGAGGATCTTCCGACCAGACGGGTGTTGTCGGGTTCTTATATATCTGTTCAATCGCTTGGATAACTTTATTATAGAAAATGATTTGCAAATTACAATGTTTGGTGAATTACACCAAACTGAAGAAATGCTGATGTATCCATGCGTGTCATCAATTCTTGCATTAATTTGATGTTTTCTTCCGGAGAAAATATAGCTTTCTCACGAAAAGTGGAGTGGGCGACGCCGTATAGCCGGCATCGACAGCACACAAAATAGCACCCGCTGATCGCAGTTTCCGCAAAATAACACTTTATCGCGTGTACTTTTTCGAAGGACCACTAATCTGCATGTTAAATAAAATGCAGATTGAAAGAATAATTATTTTCAATTTATTTAGCAAAGCACGACATGACACTTCATAATTACAAAAATGCAGAGAGAGCAAAAAATTGCGCTGTGTTGCTACACTTAAAAAACTGAAAAGTGCTAACAGTCATAGAAATTAAAATTCCACATTAATGTTTAATACCATTATTGAACAATATCGATGTTGGTCCCATGGGAAAGGTCTGTATTTGAGCAATAGAATCCAAAAAGAGGTTAACTAATAAAATATACCTTATATTCACATAAGTAGTTTCCCAGTCACACACACACACATGTAATCGACAGCAATGACTTCTGGATTGATAGCGCGGTTGCTATTGCCTTCTCTAATTCGGATAGCCATTAATTGATTAATTGGACGGTGTAGTTTGCTCCTAGCATGTAGCTTAGCTATCATACAGACTACTTGGTTGTGATGCCAGTGGAATAAAGAACTAACTAATACACCACCAGTGTCGCTGGTGTGTTTTATTATGTAGGTAAGTACCTAAAGCGGTTCTTCAAAAATATCTTGAGATTTTGGGGGGTGAGAGGAACAGGGTGTTAAGTTCCTCATCCACCATTGAAAAGGGAGGATCTTCCGACCAGACGGGTGTTGTCGGGTTCTTATATATCTGTTCAATCGCTTGGATAACTTTAATATCGCGATGCAGGATACGTCAGTTTTTTAGTTCGTATGTGGCGAGATAGATGTCGCTACAAGATGAAAACCCAAAAATATCTTGATATGAAAACCTACAAAAGCTATTAAATAGGTATTATATAAACAAACTACGCCAGGTTTAATTTTGAAAATTTTATTATTAATCGACAAACATTTAGTTAAAAGTAAATTACAATTAGAAAATTTGCTACCAAAACTCAAACTCGTTTATTTTTTTCTGTAAGAAATATGTAGGTGTTAAGTATTTGACGTTTAGTCTTCCAATGATAAATATTTGGACAAAACTAACGCAGATAATTGTTTTCCAATATTTTTTGTCCAATTATTAGTGCCATTATTTTTCAGAATTTCTCTCATTCTGGTTATTACAGCTGAGATCTTTAAATGTCGATCGCATTTTCTCTGCAGGAGACGGCGATAATTGGTCAAATCACTTAACTGAACCAATGTTCGGTGGAACAAATACTCGTATAGCACAATTTAGTATTTGTTCTATTTTATATTTTCTCTAAAGGCACTTAAGGGTTATTTTACATTCTGTCAGATCCATATTTGAGTACACACATAATTAGTCGAGTTTATACAGGGTTACATTACAAGGTAGTGGCAAATTTTAAAAATAAGATCTAGAGAATAATAATCGTTTTTTTTAACTATGCCATACTTTTATAACTTTAACTAGTTGTCCTGAGGAACTTCGACCGCCTCATTTTTTTTCGTGAATTTTTCGATGTTATTATAGTTATTCTGCTATTCGGGACGGAGACAAATCCAAAAAATTAAATCGAAAAAATCGGCCCATCCGTTCTTGACTTATATGGTGTAGTAACTAAACAAATAAAAAAGAGTTTGTTATTTAGGTAGATCGATTTAGTTAGTGATTGCTGGCTTGACGTTGTGAGGGCTGACATGCGTACCAATGATCTCACAACTAGAGACGCTCAAGACCGCGCTGAAGTGGAGGAGTAAATCAAGGAAAGCGGACCCTGGGCTCCAAAGCAATGGCTTTGGACGCAACCGGGGTCAATCCCGGATGAAGATGAAGAAGAAGAGATTTAGTTAGTGATTCTAAGTGGTCCCTGAAAAATTAACACTACCTTGAAATGTAATATATAAGGGTAAAATAACATAAAACCGTGCGATACCTTCGGAAAATAAACCGATAGTTAGATTTAACGAATTATTTCAGTTTTTAGGTTTTCATAGAAAAAAATGTTTTTATTAATAACTAGCTGTTCCCTGCGGCTTCGCCTATTGTTTAAAACAGTAGCCTAAATATGAATTCCAATGTTATGTTTCTAACTTCAACCACTTTCCCTACTCTAATTAAGTATCCTCTACTCTTAGGTTGTCTGGAAGAGATCGCTTTTAGCTATAATAATATGACCGACCAAATTGTACATCTTTCTGAAAACATTAACTGTAACTTCTTTGTATGGTGTGCAATAAACAGTATCTTTCACTATCTATTTTATAGAATGATGGACTTATAAATTCAAATTCAAATTCAATAGTTTATTTGCGAGAATACATCATACATGCAATTTTATAATGCAGAACTTACTAACTTTGTCCATGTATTCAGCCTGCATGCAGGCGTGCAAATATTAATAAAAATATAACAATAAAAATATCTTCGCTCTGTTTTACCCTCTTGGGGGCTGAATTTCAATACCATCCTGTTTTGGTAAGCCTTTATGTCACAAATTATAGCTAGCGACTAAATTTCAACTCTCTATCCTAAGCCATTTGGGCTGGGTAAAGATTTTTACATACATACTTTCATCCTCCATTTGACACTCTAAAGGGATGCAAGATGACAAATGCTGAAAAAATGTTTATTTATTTTTATTAGTGAGTATTTGTGCCAAATTTCGAGTCCATAGATTTAAAAAAAAGTTCCTTATACAAACTTTCCCACCCAATTTCACCCTCTTAGGGATGCATTTCCCCAAAAACTTTTTTATTTACAAAGAGTAGTATATAACTAAAAAATTCAGAAATGACGAACTTTCATACAAACTGTAATCGAAATTTGCACCCCTTTAGAGGTTACGTCTATGTTATTAAAGGAACCTCTGTGCAAAGTTTCATTATTCTAGGTCCAAGGGTTTGGGCTAGGCGTTGACGAGTCAGTCAGTGAATGAATGAGTGAGTCAGGACTTGTCTTTTTATATATATAGATAATAGAATCAGTATGTATGTATAACAACTGTGTTACCTCTTTTAACAAAAGAAACATGTCTTTCTCTATCTAGGTACCTAACTAAATCGGGGAACATGTAAATATACATCTAAATTATTTAACTGGAAGTTTTCCTATAGATATTGCAAGAAAACCCACAAAAAGTGCTATTATCGGTAAATCTTGGTTGGCCATCGGTTTTCTACATGAGTGAAAGGGACGGTGACAGACGGTGCAATAAATATCTTCCGCCAGGGTCCAAGGCCATGGAAGAAAGTAAGGAAAAACTGCGATTTAGGGAGTGCTGTGTGTGGATATTTGGTGAAAGGTCACCTATCTTATTTCGAACATCGCGATAGGTAATAATCGACCGGCGGACTTAATGCTGTTCAACATTTTATACATCAATGCTATACATAAATGGTTAAGGGGTAATGGGTAAGGTTGAATCAAAACACACATTCAATTTTTTTTAGAAACTCACCAAATCAATTTAGGCTGTCTTATAATAGCGATCTCTTCCAGACAAACTTCATGTAGAGAACAATACTTATCTTACTTCTAACCTTGAGTCAAAACCTTTAGGCTCGGACTACATGCATCCGGAATTTTTCAGAACCCCATACAAATCGTGTTGAATCCGGGCTTGTCCGGAGCCGTTTTGTATGGAGTTCTGAAAAATTCAGAATGCTTGTCCGAGCCTTAAAATATAAGGGAAAAAAGTGTGATAGCCCGATTATGTAGCCCGAAAATTTCTCCTGCCTATAGACAGGGTTATATGTAACCATCAACAACCTCCTAGGGGCTGATTCTGGTGCCCAATTACAACAACTTTTTCTATGGGACCAACATTATAATCTAAAAAAAAATTTTCACTGCTTCATACAACGAGAGGCGAGTACGCCGGACTTAGTGTCGCTATCTCTGAGGTCCCGGGTTCGATTCCCGGTCGGTCGATGTAGAAAAAAAACTTTTCTATACTGGTGACGTTGGGTGTTGTGGTACCGTCGTTGTTTCTGATTTCTGTAACACAAATGCTTTGGCTACTTACCATAGGATAAAGAGCAATGTATGTGATGTTGTTGACCAATAGGTACGTACGTTAAAAAAAAAGAGAATTAGCATCTCTATGTTTGTTTTTTCAACGATTTACAATTTAATTTTCCCTGAAGATTAGGTATTTTAAACAATGCTATGCTCAAAATGTTGTGTAGATTTTAACAATTCTTAGCATATTTTTTAAAATATTTCTGACAATTTGGGCTTAAGTAGTTCCTAAGCTTCTGACAAGGATCGAAACCGGTTAATATTTATTTCAGAATGAATAAGCCCCATTTCTAATATTTGATAGTAGTTGTAAAGATTTGACCATAAAACTAAATTTGCCATAGGTTTTAAGTCGGTATTTGGAGTATGTGATAGTTAATTTAGCGAAAACCTTTATTATTCCAGTTTAGGTTCCATAGTAAAATAACCGGTTTCCGATCCCTGTTCTGAAACCACATGTTAGTTTACATTCGGCAACTATACTCGCTTTAAAAGCTAAATTTGGAGTAGGTACCTGAAATCTAAAAATGATGGATGCCTTGACATACTTATTCTAACTAGTACATATTAAAAACGTTCCAAATACATCCATTTAAAGCCGGCGTATATTTATGTTTGAAGGTACATATTATAATCTAAATCAACCTTAAAGTTAAAAAGCTTAACCGTTAAAAAAAGTGCGATTCCACCAATGCCAATGCTTGCTAGTCCGTCCGCTTAAAGGCGTTCCCGTTAACGTCGCTTAACGAGCGTTTAAGACGCCGCAATTGTTTTATCGCTGCAATTAAGCCACGGCTCCATACATCAATTAGGCCGGGGCCCTACATCCACTGGATCCAGTAAATATTCGTGTAGTGATGCCAATCGATAGACAAATAATATCGATAATTAGTATAGTAAAGCTAATAATAGCATTACCTATAAATCTTATATATAAAATTCTCGTGTCACAATGTTCATTCCCGTACTCCTCCGAAACGGCTAGACCGATTCTCATGAAATTTTGTGAGCATATTGAGTAGGTCTGAGAATCGACCAACATCTATTTTTCATACCCCTTAGTGATAAGGGTTGTCCACCCTTAACATTTTTCTTAAATTTTTTTAATTTCTATATTTTTTATTATGTTGTATGCATTAAAAAATACATACAACCCTAAATTTTTACCCTTTTATCACTAACCTCTATTTTTTAATAGCCATTTTAGTAAATTTTATTTTAGTAATCATTTTAAAAATTATGAAGGGGCGGCAGTACTGCCCCTTCATAATTTTTAAAATTACGGTACGAAGTTCGCCGGGACAACTAGTATTATTATAGGTATATGATTTGTCGAATGGCCGAATGTCAATAATATTATAAGTATTTGTGAACTTACGAGTATTTATAACCATATTTACTAAACATGCCCTAAATATATATTTGTTACTTTTTAAACCGACATTTAGAATATAATAATATTATTATATAATATTATAATTAAATAATATATACCTATTGCTTGTGTCATAATGTAATTAAATATTGGCTGACGTAGACAAAATATTGTACTTTAAGGTTGTTACTGAAACAAACAATTGTGACTTTTGAATTTGAAAAACTATTTGAATTGTTAGCTTTATTTACTACATAATAGGCTTAATATTTTTAATTTAATAATAAAGTACAGTGTGTTTGTAATGGGCTAGTTTCCTAAAAAAAACTAATTAATCCGTCAATTGGATTAACAGAAAATATTGGACACGTATTTTTTCTTTTCTTAAACAAACAAAAAATGATAATTATATAGCCCGTTAAAGTTCCGCGTAACCTTTTAGCCTTGCGCCACTTTTTAGCATGGCGTGACGTCACTCCCAAACTTTGATGCGCTTTATCTCCGTAATTTTTTGTTTGATTGACAAAAGGCAAAATGTGGGTCCCATATTTTTTGATAATCTAACTGACGGGCTAAATAGAATAAAGTTTTTGAAAACTAGCATATTGTTTTAAGCCCTTTATGATTTATCTTAATACGACGAGTAGTAATAGTCGAAATCTATCTAAGGACACAAAAGCAAAAGAATGTAACATTTTCAGCTATCGATTTTGTAACTGATTATATAAGGTCCTAATTTATTAGCTAACAGCCTTCCAGAAAGTGTTTCCACTTCTTAAATACAACAACTTTTTTATGGGACCAACATGGAAATCACAAAAAAACACTTCTATAAAAACATTGGTTTAGTATGAGGGTTTTTTTTGTGATTACGATGTTTTTATTAGAAATTAGAGTATTGTAAATATAATGCTGTATTTGCTGATGCTGTATTTGTGCCGTATGCGGATGACCGTAAAGAATACACTTCCCCACAGCCAACAGCAGGCGTGTCGTAAGAGGCGAGTAATGCCTGTAGTACGAGACGGGCGGCAGCGTCTGCGTGCGAAATGTTATAAAAACTGCGCTCGCCGACCTGCCTGCCAAGCGTGGCGAGTATTGGCAATCCCTCTCGATGAAAGTCATTGGGGCCTGTGTTCAGCAGTGGACGTCCATGGCAGAAATGATGAATACTGTATTTGAGGAATAGAAACGTCCCCTAAAAGAAATTAAAACAATAAATTAGAACCTTATATTGATATCGATAGCAAAATTATCGATTTGCCGAACAACACTGCACTCGTGTAAATTGATTTTTTGCTAGTTTTTATGTCCTGCGCTGTACAATGAGACGTGGGAGTTTATGGCTCGTGCGACGGATTCCTCATTGTCAATTATTAAATGTCAGTCCTAATGAACAACATGTTTTAAACGAGAGTGATTTGTTATGGACCTTATAAAGTACTGAATACAATATTGGAATAATAACTTAGCAAGCAATAGGGTTGTCCTGCATTATGTTTTTATATCAAACACGATACTTGTTTTTCTTGAATGTATTTTTTTATTTTTTATTTAATCATAAAACAGTACACATGAAAAATAAAATAAAATAAAAAAATAAATACAATTTCATTTTAGGAGTAAAGCGATAAGATTTTTAAAATTCCATTTAAATATTACATTTTGGGAATTTTACAAAAACAAAATAAATGAAAAAAACCTCATGTAACGAGACTGAATTTTTGTTACTGAAAATACATATGGCTCCTATTTAGCCAATTAAATTTGGCAGACGATGCTCGTAGAATTGACAGCCGATGGGGCAGAAAGGTTCTAGAATGGAGGCCACGAACCGGCAAGCGCAGCGTAGGACGTCCACAAGGTGGACAGACGACCAGGTAAAGGTTGCAGGAAGCCGCTGGATGCGGGCCGCTTCAACCGGCCAATCTGGAAGTCACTGGGGGAGGCCTATGTTTAGCAGTGGACGTCCTATGGCTAAAATGATGATGATGATGATGATGATGACCGCTAATAGTGCCGATAGTCGACCAGAGCGTAGACCTTTAATCAAACAATGTCCGACTGATCCACTCGGTAGGAGGTGCCAAACCAATTTAACAAAGTAGCAAGTAAGCACTGTGTTCTCGTTGACTAGTGTATTTACCCGGCTTTACTCACTGCAATTAAGGGCCAACATAAAAATGCTCGGTCCGAGTTAATGGTCAGCATTATTTCAAGTTACGTCGTCTGTTTAACTTTAGTGTAATGGCGAGTGAACAGTTCTCTTTATGAAGTAAAGATAGCAACTTTGTAGAAAGGAGCAAATAAAGACTACACGGTAAAAACAGTTTTCATAGAAAAATACAAATAACTTCGTACCGAGACAGATTTATAAGTTTTAGGAAAATGATTTTCTTAATACAGGTAAAAAAAATACTTAAAATTCTTAATTTAAGTAATTTATTCAAGAAAAAACTACTAAATGCAAAAAAACAATTTATTTAAGGTAGACTGTTTCTTCCGTAAAGAATACGCTTCTCCACCGCCAACAGGAGGCGTATTGTAAAAGGCGACTAATTCCTATAGCACGAGATGGGCAGCAGCGTCTGCGTGCGAAATCCTATACAAAACTGCGCTCACCAACCCGCCTGCCTAGCGTGGTAAGTATTGGAAATCCCCCTCAATGATAGAAGTCATTGGGGGAGGCGTATGTTCAGCAGTGGACGACCGATGGCTGTTATGATGATGATATGATGAATCCGTCGCTATTAGTTAAAGTAAATTTACAAATATCTCTTGAAGTTAAGTTAGAAGTTAGAAGAAGAAGAAACCGAGAAAAAAATTGTCTTCGACAAAGGTAAGCAATATTTATGTAATAGAATTATTGCTTTACCATTAATAAATATATTTTTGGAATGACTAGAAATCTGGTTTTCGTAGAAAAAGAAATCCTTTTTACCTGTATGTACTATAGATTCGATTTAAACCTTGGCTATAGCTATAGATTAGCCAACTGTCATCATTTTTGAGTCAACATTTCAAATTGTATAATCCATAGATGTAAAGTTATTCTAAGGATAAAACGAGTTTATTCATAGGACGGTAAGGAAGGATGTGGCTGCCGAGAGTCCACGTAGCAATAAAAAGAAGAGCTAAAGGGTTAATATCTTTGGAAAATTCAAATCTTCCCAAATTTCGGATTATTGAAAGAGCTAGTTCTGGTGATCAAACACAATGTCACTCACTACACTGTCTTGAAAGAAAAAAGAAAACCAATTTAAAAAAATACCAATAAAATAACCAACCAAAATAATAAACCAAGCAATAATTACCAACTAAAATTTAAAAGGGTCATTAATACCTTCTGTAATTTTCCATTTGCGATCTACCACTGCTTAAAACGTTTTAAACACTATAAATGTAAACTTCAAGTCAAGAAATCTTATCCGTCACAAACCTGCCAATACATTGTAGGTGTAAAATTAATCCGAGGCGCGATATTTTTAAAGCGTCGTATAAAACAGTAGTAACGTACAAAATATCAATTGGGTTGCCTTCGTCGTTTTTTATAGCTGCCTGTAAAACACGGTACTCGCGTGTGGAAGGCCTTATATGCGCTTGACACGCGAGCGGATAGTCGCGAACAGAATTGGTTGAGAGATTTTATGGTTTTTTTTTTGGATTTTTGGATAGACATTTTCTTGAGTTTGTTACAATATTTGTTATATTTTGAGTGCATTCGGTACATAGTTACCTATTTATTATGACTTTAAAGGTTGGTCATCATCATCATCATCTATACGGTCAATCCCGGTTGCGTCCGGTTGGTACCGGATTATATTGCTTGGTACTAGTCGTGAAGCCTAGTTAGAGGCCTTACAGCTTAATAACATCTGACAGTAAGATTAAGTTATTGGCCTTATAACACCCATCCACTAATCTGGGCCAACGTGGTGGAGTATGGTTCAAAACCTTATAGTTGAGGTAAGGCTTGAGCTTTGCAGTGGGAAGAATTGGTATTGCCATAGTTTTATGTATTTATACATGTCTTAATATAAAACTTTGCCCTACCGCACTGCTTTGGACAGTTATGTAGGACAGTGCTAAGAAGGACATCATAATGTTAATAAATCTAAGATATTGGTGTGTTTAAAATTAATATTCCCATGTAAAAATAAATGTCTAATTTCAGAATATGTATTTATTACGGTTTAGTATAATACCTTATATATATACTTACAATGTAATGAATACATATGCTGAAATAAGAACTTCTTGATATAGAAGAATAGGAAACTTGTGTGCGTTTTATAACCAATACCTGGTCATTATGCCTTGATTAAACCAAGGATCGAAACCGTTTAATATTTATTTCAGAATGTATAAGACTCATTTCTAATATTTGATAGTTGTTGTAAAGATTTGAGCATAAAACTAAATTTGCAATAGGTTTTAAGTCGGTATTTGGAGTATGTGATAGCAGGAGCGTGCATTGGTTTCAGATGAGGGTAGGCTGTGAGTGAAAATGGAGCAAGTTTACGTGAAACAGTAGGCGATCTCGCGGCAGCCTAACATTGGTTAAATTGCACAGGAACGATCTAAGTTGCGCGCTTTAGTAAGGAATAAGTATAGGTAGACGAAAAAATAGTTACAATATATTTATTGTTTATTGTTGAATACGTAATTAATAATTATGGTCAGCTGTTCTGTCAGTTTTTTATGAAGGTCTGAAATTTTCTGCATAATAGCCTATATGGGATGCACGCCCCTGTGTGATAGTTAATTTAGCAAAAACCTTTATTATTCCGGTTAAGGTTCCCTAGTAAAATAATAGGTTTCCGATCCCTGGATTAAACCATTCTCTCTGATAAAATAAATCCTCAAGATAGTGACCATTAATAATTAAAAATATGTACAGACAACGACAGGTCAAACTACCCAAAAAGTTAAAGATCATTGAATTTATTTTCAATTTTAAGTCCGACACATAGAGATCAATATCAATTGAGAAAAATAGATGTTTTATGGTAGGTTGAGGTGCTGTTGTCTGCACTTAAGCCAGTATTAAAAGAGGATCATTTTAAAAAGAATTAAAATTCTTTATGCATTAAAAAGCAAGTTATTTTAAATAGGATTTGTATTAAAAAAGAAACTGATTTTCATAAAGCACTTTTCCTCCCGACATTACTTAAACCCTTTTATATTTTTTTTAAAAGCAGCGCCTCAGCCACGAATGATCGAATGTTCTGAATCCATGTTATACATTTAAAGTTATCCGATCAAAAATGTAGTAATTTGTTAACTATTCGAAGTACGTATCAACTTGCGACGTGGTCACGTAAGGACGTAAATAAGTTATTATTTTAATCTAGGGTTTAGGAGTGGGGGGTTATTCTGTGCTAGGGGTAATTTTAGTACCTACCGCTGTATTTGCATCGGTGATCGCGGGTTAAGCAGTAGTAAGTAGTATTAAAATTTCTTGGTTTGTTGTGGAGCAATGTTTTTGTCCGGTAACATACTTTTTGTTAAAAAAACTTAAGTTACGCAATAAAAATACAAATGCTCCATACATTTATACATAGTAGTTTTAAGTTTTGATTGTAAGGTAAAAAAGTTTCGAGTTTGCTTCCCGTAAAGGTGGTATTAGCTAATGGCGTCGACATCTCTGAGGTCCCAGGTTCGATTCTCGGTCGGGTCAATGTAGAAAACGACTTTTATATGTTGTATCGGGTCTAGGAGGTGTTGGTACTGTCGTTGTTTCCGATTTCTTTAACATAAGTACTTATACGCTACTTTCAATGATCAAAGCAATGTATATGTTGTTGTTCAATTAATCTACGCATTTCAAAAGTACATAATTTCACCCTGTATGTAAGTATAGGCGGTGATAGTTCAGTGGTCGCAGTCATGTGTCTAGGATAATATAACACTTAAAAAAATCGGTCGCCGCAGGTGGGATTCGAACCTACGTCTCATCGCATGCCGGGCAACATCCGTGTGTTGTTGGTTCGTATCCCAGACGTACCTCTGGATGTCTTAATATGTATGTTACAGATTTAAACCTTACTCGGCGGTGAGGGACAACATTGTGAGGAAACCTGTAAAGTGAAGTATCAGAATTACATTTCAAGGTAGTGCCAAATTTTAAAAACCTTGTCTATAGAACAATATAAAAATACTAATTTATCGTAATTAATTCCAGTCGTCGTATTTCTGGAATAAAATATAAAATTTCCGAAAAAAAAGTGAGATGTGCCGTCATTCATCACAGTTCACAGGCGTAAGCCGACACCGCTCCAACAAGAACCTCTTGTCCACATACGGTGCAATTTAATCGAGTAATCGTACATTTTTTACGTATTCTATTTTTCAAATGCAGAAAGGAAGAATTAGAAATGAAAACAAAAAAATTTTTTTTTACGTAGATCGATTTAGTTACTGATTCTGATTGGTCCCTGAAAAATTGGCACTACCGTGAAATGTAACCCTGTGTAGGGGAGACCGGGGATAGTTGACTATATGGGTAGGTTGACTAAATATCGAAAACTAGACTATTCGAAAGTATTGCGTCATTCAACCAAGGGCAAAAATGCAATATCTTGTGTTTGGTGATTGAGCGAAAAAAAAACGGAAAAGAAACGGATTTTCGGACCCAGTTGAATAATGCAACACTTTAAAATAAATATCTTTTTGACAGTTATTTAACCTGCCCCTATAGTCAGCTATGCCCGGTCCCCCCTACGCCCCACTGCAGGGCACAGACCTCACCTCTCAACTATGAGGTAGTTTAGGCAATACTCCACTAAGCGTGCTTAAGGCATTTGACTAGGCTTTACGACTAGTATCAAGTGATATTAGCCAAAAAATAGCGTGTCATCCGAAGCACTGAGATGCTTGTGATAAATGTCATTATATAGGTCGGAATGGTCACCCATCCACTTACAACCACAGCGTGGGTTGCTTAACCATGATAATCATTACTAAAACGCTGCCACCACTGAGCTACAAGCACCTTCGAGTTTCTAAAAAAATCCATGACAATTTCAAGAATTTTTACAAATAATATGACTTTATCAAATAGTAGCTTTCCGTTTACAGCAGAAACGCAAAAGAAATGGTAAGAAAACATGACAGGACATGATCGATCGCGCGGAGACGGAACTTTTGTTTGTTTTCTGTTGGTATTACCTTAGTAGAAAAACCGGTACCTATTTTGAAATTAAATAAACAATACTTTATTTCAGCAACTTGGGGAATATATATTTTGATAATACTTGGAGAAGATGCTTTAACTATCGGTGTGATCCCAAAACAAATACTGTCAACACGCCATAATATCAAACTTATGACAGTTTAGTAAAATGGCCTGTCAAATTGCATTTTTATTCTAATTATTCTCTTCTATACCATATCTGAATTAAAAAAAAAACATAAAATAAGTAAATTCTATTAAAAAAAACAACGTCAAAAAACTAAAAGCTGAAAATAATATTAACACGTACCTAATCAGTTACTTTTGGAGTCGGAGCAAACGAAAACATTGAATCTCTCATCGGCTGGCACCGACTCCAAAAGTAACTGATTAGGTACTTATGTGTTAATATTATTTTTAGCTTTTAGTTTTTTGACGTTGTTTTATTTTTAATATATAATAAATCCTCGACAAAACGAATCATAAGAGCGCAAACAAAAGTTAGTTGCTGAACACCGATTTCATCTCTTATTTTCCAACTTGAATAGATTTTTTTAAATATACTATCTTTAGTTAAAGTATAAGCTATGCAATAAAGAAAGAATCATCAAAATTGGTTCACATTTGCCGAGCATATTGGGTAACATACAGGTAGATACAAAAATCAGTTAGTCCGTAATGGAGTTCATGCAATGTTTGATAATTTTTTTATAGATCCTATCATCAGAACTTGACCAAATTTATATGGGACCATTCCGAAAGTATTCCTTTTACAAACAAAAAAACAATTGTCGAAATCGGTCAAAGTAGTGAGCAATTATCGCTGAACATACATAAAAAATAATAAAAAAGATTCCGACGAATTGAGAAGCTCCTCCTTTTTTGAAGACGGTTAAAAATAATTAAGAACAAAGGAATGCAAGAAGGAATAAATGTTTATATTTTTTTTAATAAAATCACATCTATAAAAGCTACGACTTGTACCGTAAATGTAAGAAATATTGAGACCTGCCTCCCGCGGGGCGTAATCTGTCCGTTTATTTATGTATTTATTTGTATTTCCCCGAGTTACCAACGATTTATCATTCCAATACATGACGTTGCAGATTAAAATATAATTTTAAATTAGCATCGACAAATGTCTTCGGTCGGTTTGTTTTATCGACAAAGAAACTCAAATGAATATTTTAGTGTATTTTCATGTTTTGAGCAAAATCAAAATGGGGAAAAAAATCTGATTCTTTATAAATATTCATTAGCGATAGGCTACCAAATTTACCAATTTGGGTAAAAACCGGTTTTTTCCCATCATCAACATCCTTCATTGGCCATCTCTACATGGAGCACATACCTTATTTATAGAGTAGAAATATCATTTATTTAAAGGTTGTGAACACGACTGCCTACTGAAAATTTTATTAAATATTTATACAATTGGCTTATTAGTAATTGTTTTCATTATCTAAATGAATTTTTTGACATAAAATTAATATTTGTATAGTTTTGTCATCGTACTATTTATTAGTCGTGACTTGTGACACATGGACGTTATGTTTTTTATATAGTATTTTGTTATAAAATGATTTTTTCCATACCATCATGACGGTAAAACATGTGATACTTTTTATATTAATACTATTGTCTGACATTTACCATGTGATTGCAAATATTATTTTATTTTTCTTACTTTAAAAACCTGATTCTACCCTTTATTTTTACCTTCCAAAATGGATAGAAATCAGGTTTTTACCTATATTGGGCAAATAATTTTATTTAGGGGTACTGCATAATATGATTGCGTACTCTGACATGGAATAATTGTCAAAATAATGCTTATTTGATTATCGCCATTTTGGCGGTATAGGCCATTTGGCGTCAAAAGTTGAAGGTATCAGATAAATAAATAATAACTTAATATTGGACAACATTATATACAATGCTTTGATCGTATGGTAAGTAGCCAAAGCATTTGTGTTACAGAAACCAGAAACATCGATGGTACCACAACACCCAGACCCGAGACAATGTAAAAAAGTAATTTTCCTACATTGACAGACCGGGAAACGAACAGATGGGGAGTACAGAAAACTAAATTAGTAATTGCCGCAAGATAGCTTCCTTTTGAGATCTTATGCAGATTTTCTTGTCACACATGCAAGAGTCAGATCATTTTGAAACACCTGGTAATGCTATCTTTGAGAGCTGAGTTGAAAGCACTGAATAAAATGTATATTAATAATGCGCCAGACAAATCGCCAACAGCTATGGTCTCGAAGTAAGAAATAAATTAATAATGTCTCTAAATGTGTCATGTGGGGACACGGCCTTAAAGAATACACTTTCCCACCGCCAACAAGAGGCGTGTCGTAAGAGGCGACTAATTCCTGTAGCACGGGCAGAAGCGTCTGCTTACGAAATCTTATAAAAAACTGCGCTCGCCAACTCGCCAGCCAAGCGTGGCGAATATTGGCAATGACCCCGATGAATATCTTTGAGAGGCATGTATTCATCAGAGGACGTCCTATGGCTGAGATGACGATAATAATCTCTAAATATTGACGAAATGATTGCCATGGGAACTCTTTAAGAATAGGTACATACTGTAAAACTAAATATTTACGACGCATCCTTGCTAAATAATTTGCAAGAGATGCATTTACAAAAACTCCGCTTCAGATTTAATTCACTCTAACGGTATAACAATTTTGAGTTTATTTATGTTGGCCAGCAAAACCAAATGCCGTCGCGATCCAAAATCCAACAGCTCCATCTATTAGACTCTCCGCACACTACAGACTTTAATTGTCCGGTAGTTGGATCGGTCTTTTAATTACCATTAATAGACATGTCATCATCATCATAATGTCATCCTATAGCAGTCCACTGCTGGACGTAAGCCTTCCCCAAAGAGCGCCAAAGAGCACGATTTCCCGCTTTTTCATCCAGCCACTTGCTTGCACACATGCTCGGGGGCATTCTGAACTACGTTTTCCGGGGCGTGGTCTCCACTCGATAATCTGTTTACTCCACCTTTCATCGGTTTTGCGACAGATGTGGCCGGCCCACTGCCACTTTAGCTTGCTACATTTTTGGATTATTTATTACTTGTATTATTACTTTTATCTTCTGCCGTGTCGTTTCGGACCAGTTTCCAGGCATCGACCTTTTGATAGCTCGCTAAGTGACGTGAAGTCTTCTTCTTCTTCTTCTTTTTGTTTAATGGCTAATCCGCGTTGCCACGTTCGCGACGTGAAGTCGGTGGGCCAGCTTTACTGTATTGACATGTAATAGTTAATAGTCATGTGAATGACAGTAAAACGATTTGTAATCGGTTGACATACTTACATGTACTTAATTTAAAGACTGACCCAAGTTTTGGCCAATCAATGTCTGTATGTGCAGGCTTTTAGTAATCACAGGATTTAAGCAATCAATGCAGAATTATTTTACATATTTACAGACAGCTAGTTATATTTGGCAGAAAAAGCAAGGGTCGGCTGGATTAAAGACTCAAGCCTTTCATGCTTTGTAGCTTTCCTGCCACCAAGAAGCCGAAACAAGACTCTTTCAGGAATCTCCCGGCCGTCGAACATGCTTTTGCGCCATAACTTTTGGTGGTTATGCAGGTCTATACCAAAAGCAGACAGTCATGTCCCTCTTGGCACAGTCGAAAGCGCAGACACAGAAAGACCGGAAGGCCTCATCATCATTATTTCAGCCATAAGACGTCCATTGCTGAACATAAGCCTCCTCCAATGATTTGTAGATTGGCCATTTGGCAAGGGTCCTGCATCTAGCGGCTTGGTCTGTCTACCTTTTAAGACTGCCTATTTAAATATATTACCTAAATATATTTTATTTTACAAAAATGTTCATATTTGGTGTAAAATACTTTGTTCCTCAAATTCACAAAGTTGTTATTTGTGTACACAAGTAAAACAAACTTGACTTGTTCGGTAGTCAAGAAATACAGAGTCAAGTTATCCAATTACTACACACACCTTGGTGTACACTCAGGCGCAAAAGTAAAAATGTTTGTCTTTAAAAAAAATGTTTCCATACCTTACAGCATTTAAATAAAGGACGTAGAGGAAGAAACTTATAATTACAAGATATGACAGATGACAATGTACTATACTAGTCCCGTCTCTCGTCGGCTTTCTGGTTGTACTTGTCTTAGTACAACTTTCGTAATATTGATGAAATATATGAATTGTAAGATTTATTTATTTATTTAACAAAAAAAGCCACAGCTCTTAATTAACATAGTTTGGATATTACATGTTGACTTTACAGCCAATAACGGATTTACATTATATATGTTAATCATCAATAAACGGTCTATAGGAAAATCACGATATAACATAAGATATAATATAACTTATCTATTCACGTTTCAGTAAGTAATCAGGTAAAGAAATTAAATCTAGTATGTGTATGTTTGTGTGTGTGAGCTATACCTAGCTGTAAGATGGTTCAAGCTATACCTACTTCCACTCCGGTTTATTGTAAATTGGTAAATATGCTAGTGACCAACTTCATACCAACACCCCAGATGTTAACAAGTCGCCTTAATCCTTTTAATCTGAAATTTTATACTAAGCCAACGCTAAGGTTAGAATAGAATAGAATAGAAATTTTTATTTTTTTTATTTTTTAGTTGGTTACAACTTTCGGTAATGACTGTACCGAAAATCTATTGCCACAAAAGTTGGCAGACATGTTATGTTGTGGCCGCTACTTTGACAGTAGCTAGTGTCCTACTGTCCACCCACAAGGTGGACGGACGACCTGGTGATAATTGGTCGCCACTGGATGCAGACCACTTCCAACTGACCAATCTGGAAGTCATTGGGGGAGGCCTATGTTCAGCAGTGGATGTCCTATGGCTGAAATGATGATGATGTGAAGATGAGTTTTTAATTTAATGGACCAACAACTACAAGTAGAAGGGAATAATAAATCTTTTAATAGTGTTTTCGAAACGGACTGTACCAGCGATCTTTTTTTTCCGATCCAGCGTGCCAATTTACGTATGTTACGAGTTATTCAAAAATAAAGAATCTGAGCGTATTTAAAGCTATTTTTAGAATTCCTGTTTTATTCTTATTCAGAAGAGTTAAACTTCGCTGAAATTGGAATTATAGACGTATTTTATCGTAAAATAGCTGAAAACAAGCTGATGGCTCCTCTTAAAAACACCTTAACAGGTTTAATTCATATTCAATTGTTGCTCCCATGAATGTATGTCAGTCGATTAAATTCAGGCTTCATTGTTGTACTTAATAATAAGGGTCGTCATCTTTGTGGTTTCGGGTTTGATTTCCGGTCGGGTCAATGTAAAAAACTAAATTTTTATATTTGACTCGGGTCTGGAGGGTGTGGTAATGACTACCGTTGTTGTATCTAATTTTTATAACACAATTCCTTTGTCTACACTTACTAATGAGAGAACACTGTATGTTATGTTGTCAACTATTTATTATTATGTTTATTAATTAGTATTAGAAATCGTTTTAATAATGACTATAAAGATATTAAACAGTCACCCATCCTCGCTCGGCCGCACCCAAGGTTGCTTAACCTGCTTGTCCTGCTTTTAACTGCAATTTTTATTTTACCGCGATAACTAAATCTCAAATTCCTGTCGTTAATTAAGAATCCCATCTTTTCATGTCAGGAGCGTATTAATGTGACCGCAATCCAACACCGGTGCCGTGTTGGGCCAACATAACGCGGCTAATTGTTTTATTTATTTATCGCTTGACACGCGAATCGAACCTGCGTCCCGCGGCAGGAGTCGTCCGACCTGTTGCCAACAAGCAAAAGATGTGTAAGGGTTGGAATACATTAGTGCAGTGTACTTTATGAAGTACAAATTATTAATAGCAGTTCAGACCTGACATTTAAATTATAAACGTAAAATAACTGCATAATGTGCTATATGAATTACTAATTGTTAACCTTGTATTTAGTACTTACTTGGTTGTTTTATGGTAACTATTAAAAACTTTATCTAATCTTTTTTTACATATTTTGAGTACATCTTTAAGAAAAAAACAATTAATAATTTAATTATTTCATTTGCCAATAAGTAGGACAGCACATAAGAATGTGATAGTCCATAGAAAACTTGTACAATGTTTTTTCTTGTCATACAATATTTCGTAATTATTATTATACAATTTTTAAAATTTGAATGTTTATGAATAGGCTTTTTGAAAGTAATTTTGCATTATGTAAAATACCAACTAGACAAATTCAATTAAAATAATGAATCATTACTTTTGTCACATAAAAAACTGATAAGTGTTCACACACCTTTAGGAAGTAAATTCGCTGATCAGCGCTGAGAGATTGTGAAAATCGCTTTTAGATAAACATCTCTCGAGATTGTTCTGTAAAAGAGTATTTAGGTCTGTAATTTGATGGTGGGGTTGCCAAAATAAAAGTAGAAAAAAGCACAATTAAGTAAGTAAAAAAAGAAAATAGTTATGTAAAGTGTTTAACAGCAAGGCCTCTAATTGTCGCACTCGACGCCAATTATTAATAAAGTGTTGATTATCATTTTTGTTCATTCATTAATTGTCTTTATTCGTATCGGCTGGTAACCGATTACTTGTCCGTATTTTAATTGACAGAATTTCAGTTGGCCGAAAATGATAGACCGACATTTCTTTTGCTATATGTATCATTTGACATATTTTTAGTCTATCGAAATATCTCTTGACATAAGTATCATTTTATCGAACTACGTTTTATCGATTTTTAAAATAACTTTTTACTGTTGGCCGAAGTCTCTTTTGAACATTTTTCATTTACCAGAATTATACTGCGTATATAATAAGACTAAATTGGTTAGGTTACGTTAGAACAGTGACCACACACAGCGCAAGGGCCGCCGAGCGCTTAAAACTTAGGATAAATTCTAAGGATAACGATGAAGGATTAATTATTATAATATTGGAATCATTTTACTGAAAACTAAATCATCTAACATCATATCATATCATCTATCAAAATTTTTAGCTTTGGCAAATGTTGTATGTAACATAATAAAATACTTAATACATACTTAAACATAATACTTCGAACAAATGTTATTTCGGCCAAGCCAATTTCGGTAATAAGTTTTTTGGACAAATGAAACTTCAGGGTAACAATAAAAAACGAATTGATAATAGGTCAAATGATACAGTGGCAAAGATCATTTCGATGAAATGAAAAAAGGCGAAACGAAATTAGTCGAAAAGTTTTCGGTGAAATAAAATTCGGTAAACTACTTTTCGAACATAAGATAGGAAACCGTATCGGCTTTAGTATCACATATTTTTCTTAAGTAACCATTAAAGTTAAGTAACGTATCTGAGTGCGGCAGTAAGTCTCTTTGTATTAGTAAGTAAATAAATATGCGTCAAAAAACATCTCTCTAATCGCCTTCTCGAAGTAATTGATTAATATCCTTATCATTATGTTATGTGGTACCAGACAGTGCATTTTGCCAATAACGTCTTCAAGCACACCCATCATCATCATCATCATTTCAGCCATAGGACATCCACTGCTGAACATAGGCCTTCCCCTGTTACTTCTAGATTGGCCGGTTGGGAGCGGTGTGTGTGAAGAGAGCATACAGCGGTTTTCTGCATCCTTTACCAGGTCGTCAGTCTACCTTGTGGGTGGTGGTGGGTTGTGCTTGCCGGTACGTGGCCTCCATTCTAGAATTTAGCACACCCAGACCTAAGACCGAGAATCGAACTTAGGACCTTTTGCGTACCAGGCTACTACTTTAATCGCGTTACCAAAATAGTACTCGTATGTATATTTTTTTAGTTTAAATAAATACTTAGTAATATTTAAAATAGTCATTTATTCAGTACACAGGCCCTCTTCCGGGCACTTATCTACTACTACTCTACCGGTGGGTAATGTAACGATACGATACGATTTTACGATAGGTATGATCATTGATCATTGATCACTAATGTTTGACCATTTCATGAAGTATTCGTGCGTTTAGCTCTTTATATCGTCAAACGCTGAGTATTCATTGATCTGGTTAGGCCACATCATGATGTAGGCAGCGTGTTCTGTTCTATGTCATGAAATACCACCATTTTATGAAATGATCGGTCACATCATGAATTAGTCAATTTTACGATCTGGCTACGACACATACACGTCTCTAAAACATAGCTTTGCCCTATCACCACTTCGGGACTACATATCGGCTGGTGATAAGAAGAAACAGCGCAACAAACTCAGTCACCTTTATCAGTCTTTTTTTACGGTAAATATAGTTGTAACAATACATTGTAGTAAGTACGAGCTAGGCAGGTTATAAGGTCCATGCACTCTTGTCGTTTATAAAATCATCTACTTTATAATATCCTTTTATACATAAGGATTTTTATAGAAAGTTATTTAACTTTTAATATATTGAGGCAATTGTATTTTTTCGCCATCTCTTACAAATTCTTCGGTCTCTATAAAGTTCACTGCCACTACCCAGGCTTATTGCTTGTATTTTCTAATCTTTATCACTCACTACATTATACAGTCCATCGTCATAATGCGCGCGGCAGTACGCGGCGCAAGCGCAGCGCACGTGACGAATCGCGGGCCGCGAGCGCACTCCTACCGGCTCGCGAGCTGCGTGAGAGTTGATTGAGCATGGATGTGGTATAAATAATAAAAATTAAATAAATAAATAGGTGCTTGTGGCTACTGAGCCACTACTGAGCGGCAGCGGCCACTGGGCGGCAGCGCTTTGGTTGTGATTACCAAAGTTAAGCAACCCATGCCGCGGTTGTGGTTGGATGGGTGACCATTCCAACCATATTTAGTGACAACTATCACAAGCATCTCCGTGCTTCGGTAGGAACGTTAAAAGTTGGTCCCGGCTAATATCGCTTGATACTAGTCGTAAAGCCTATTCGGAGGCCTTAAGGCGGATTGATTACTGGCAGTACTAGCTTTACAACACCCCTCCACAAATCCACACTGGGACCGTGTGGTGGAGTATGGCCCAAACCCCCTTATAGTTGAGGTGAGGTCTGTGCCCTGCAGTAGGACATATACTTAATGGGCAAACTATTTTCCTAAAATAAATAATTGTACGACTTTCTGTAAGAATCATGTGTTTACTTTATATGGTGTGCAATAACTGGATAACTCACCGTGCTCATCAATTTTACAAAAGCTTAAAATAAAATTGAGATATATCCACTATATGCCTCCAAAGAATTCTGAAATTCTTCGGCCATATTGCCAAAAAGGGCGGTGATAACCTGGAGAGACTGATAGCCACTGGCAAAGTCGAAGGTAAGAGATCAAGAGGGAGAAGCCCGACACGATATACAGACCAGACCTGCATGACCCTGGATACCATTAATGATGCTCTGCACTCTGCGATTGACAGAATCAGTTGGCGCCAGACAGTCCGCAACAGGGTACGCCATCAAGGCAATTACGACCCTCAGTACTGAGGAAACCGATCCGAAGAGGAGGAAGAGGTGTAGGTACAATAAAAAGTATCTCATCATCATTATTTCAGCCATAGGACGGCCACTGCTGAACATAGGCTGGTCGGTTAGAAGCGACCTGCATCCAGCGGCTTCCTGTAACCTTCACCAGGTCGTCTGTCCACCTTGCCCTTATGGTCTTAGTTGAGTTTATGGTCTTAGTTGAGTTTCCCAGCAAGTAAGCCTTCGTATGAATAATGACAAAACAAAGGTCATTGCGAATGCCCATGTTGCGCCCTATCCAATATCAGTTGGAAGCTCTATTCTCTAAATTGTTTACAAATATGTCTACCTATGGACAAGTGATCCAGTTGGGTAGGTCCAATTTTGAGAAGAAGGTCAATCGTCGAATCAAACTTGGCTAAGTAGCGTTCGGGAAACTATACAACGTCTTCTCGTCCAAAATACCTCAGTGCCTCAAGACGAAAGTCTACAACTAGTGTGTGTTACCAGTGATGTTATATAGAACTGAAACGTGGCCTCTCAATATAGGCCTCATAAGAAAGCTCAATGTTGCATAGCGTGCTATCGAAATGGCTATGCTAGATGTTTCTTTGCAAGATCGAATCAGAATTGAGGAGATTCGTAACCGAACAAACGTCGTTGACATAACCCAACGAATTAGAAAGCTGAAGTGGCACCTAAGGTCGTCGGTCCATCGCCCGTTGCCACTACTTAATTATTTGCATGCCGCATCAAAACTGCGCATACTTCTCGAAAGCCACACATTACCGATCAGCTACGCGCGACGCGGGCGCACGTAATAACACCACTAATTACGATAATGCCTCTAAATATAAATTGCGTTTATTTTTATGGTAATGTGCTTGCACATCCTATCGCATGTTTGCTGCAGCCGTGTCTTTTATTAACTTCTAGCTTTATGGGATTAACTATGTTACATAGGTCAGGGGTTAGTATACTTAAATAAGGTACAAAATGCAGGGACGTGAGTTTCATGTTTGATTTTAGTAAAGTAGCAAGCAATTCTATCTTGATTGAGCTACATTTAAGATAAGCGATATTTGTGTGCTTTTTGCGGGTATTTGAGAGAAGATCTAATAAAAAAAAAATATACGGAATGAACAAAAAATAGAGACTCATGAAAACCACGTTTTCTCATAAAAAACCGTCTAAGTGCGAGTCAGAATCGTACACCAAGAGTTCCGTACAGCGGGAATAAAGTCCAGAAGACATTTACCGGTTCTACTGATTTTTAAAAAATGCAACTACAAAAGACCTCAATCCTTTATGTATGGAGCCTGGCACACCTCAAGTTCCAAGTAACCTTTAATAACGTTATTTTGGAGTACACCTATCAAACATGCGTTAATCGAAAGAGAAAATAATTACAAACAACAAATACGCCTGGACAAAATGTCGTAAATTATATGTTTTTTTTTCAGAATTTAAATTTGATTATGTTAATAAAAATAAATATCACCCTGAAATTCTGAAAAAAGCGTATCATTTACGACATTTTGTCAAAGAGTATTTGTTGTTTGTTATTATTTTCTCTATCAATTAACGTATGTTTCATAGGTGTACACCAAAATAACGTTATTTAAGGTTACTTGCAACTTGAGGTATGCCAATTAGGTTTGATGCCTTTTACAGTTTTGGACTTTTCCTTTTACTTGTGCTGTAAGACATTGCTTCTTGCCATATTTAATTTTTATGATTTTATGCCAACAGGAAGTACCGTATAGGTATGGATCCCAAAATACGATATAAATTTGAGTTTTGAGGTACTGAATCCTAAAAACAACAAACTAACCCGCTGCAAATGATGCGTTTAAAAAATATTTCACGATTTCGACGTTACTTCCATTGTATATCAGCGGCTAATGTAAAAAACAATTTGATCATCAATCTTTCGTACACTCTGTATCGATGATTAGTTTCTTTTAAGAAATTACAGAATTTTATAGTCACTGTCCATTGTGATGTAAGTTAGGTAAAAAGCAGTTGAGAAAAAAAAAAACAGTTTTCACTTATCAATTTTGGGTTTTGAATTGCAAAAGTATCAGAGTTTAAAATGCAAAATACAATTGGCATCGATAGAGTGCAACAATCGTACCTATTGTGTATTTGAGAAAGATTGTTCTTATCGATGCATTTTATAGAAATGGAGCCTGGAGTGCACTTAGGCTTCGGACCTTAGTGCTGCACAACCATCGATAGAAAAGTATCGAGTTATTTCAATACTTCTTTCGACCGACTAGACGACCTCCGTAGCTGGGAGGCGAGCATACCGGACTTGGTGTCGCTATCTCTGAGGTTCCGGGTTCGATTCCCGGTCATAATAACTTTTCTCTATTGTCTCGGGTCTGGGTGTTGTGGTACCGTCGTTGCATCAGATTTCTTAACACAAGTGCTTAAGCTACTAATCATAGAATCAGAGCAATGTACATGATGTCGTCCAACATTTGTTATTATTATTTTATTATTTTCTTTTTTCGCTTTGTCCCGTTCCTACTCGGGAGGTCCCTGATCCTAGATGCGGCATGTCTGTTTATTACATTGAGAGCGATTGGTATCAGACCATTGGACAGGGGAACCATACAATTTTTGACCAATACTACACATAAATGACATAAGAATGAGTATATTTCTAAAAAGTTTACAGTTTCAGTTTTTACACTAGGCTAAAGCCTGTTCTGTGGGAAACAGTGTACGATTTACTTAAATATTACGACATAATTAACAAAAAAGAAAAACAAACAAAAACTATTTCTAATTGAATGAGTGTACGTGTGTGTATGTGCGTGCGTCCGCGAGTGTGTGCATGTATGTGTGTGTGTCTTGTGTGTTCTGTCTCGTAAAACGAACTTTTGTGAGTTATCTCAGGTCTGTGACGCCGCTAAAAAAGAAATCATTGGTTCAGGACATGCAAATATTTATTTATCTATATCTTTTAGTCAAAGCCTATGAATCGATTATAGGTATACTAAAAATTAGTTTCATCGATACCAATAATATGAGGTATATCGGTAACTCTAGAAACTAGATTCAACTCTACATTGTAAGAAATGGTTGACCTCACGATCTTCGAGCTTTGCGTATACATTACTTTATTATTTGCATAAAGAGAGATGTTAATAGGCTATTAAATCAATATAACTGATCTTTAAAGGCCCTCTTAAGAACCACTTGAGTCACTCTAAATGCAAATTAATTAAACCTCTCATTCAAATCTTATATTTTTTAATATTTAATAACAAATTAAATGGGCACAACCATTAAGTTTTTTGAACTGAAGAGTCCTCTTGAGAGAGAGATCATCATCATCATCATCATCAGAATAGCACGATGGTGTTGAATTATTGTATAGCCATGAATGTTACTTATTTACTTTTACTTATATCTAAAATGTTAAATCGATAGAACAGTTAGAAGTATTTTAAAATTACTTCCAATATTTGATTTCATAGTTCATCATCTTAGCCATAGGACGTCTGCTGCACTTAGGCCTTCCCCAATGACTTTCAGATTGACCGTTTGAAACCGGCCTGCATTCAGTGGTTTCCTGCAACTTTTACCAGGTCTTCAGTCCACCTTGTGGGTGGACGTCCTATACTGCGCTAGGCGGTTCGTGGCCTCCATTCTAGAACCTTTCTGCCCCATCGGACGTCAGTTCTACGTGCTATGTGCCCCGCCCACTGCCACTTTAGCTTGCTCGTTTACGGAGCTGTTTATCGTTAGCTGTTAGTTAATTATTAATACAAGTGAAGCTAATATGCTGTTAATAATAATCTATAGCTAGATTGACATAAATAACCCTATAATAAATACACAACTATCCTTTAAATGCCTACGACATGACATATAAAACTGAAGTTGGGTTCTTCATTTTAACGAGTAAAGTGACCGCAAACTTGGAACACCAATTTATTCAACATCTCTTTTAATTACATTTTAGGTTGTTGAAAGTTTGACCTACTACTTAGAGTTCGTTGACCCATTAAGTCTGGGTTGTGGGTAACCTAAAAAGTAGGAACAACTTCAAAATTGTTAGACGTTGTGCTACTCGTAGAATAAATGAGAGTAGACTGTAGATATGAAATACAATAACATTAATAAATTAATATAGTAATCCTTTAAAAATGGACACGTGTTTTTTCTTTTCTCAATCAAACAATAAATGATGAAGATACAGCCCGTTAAAGTTCCGCGTAACGTCACGCCTTGCGACATTTTTAGCACACCGTGACGTCTGCTCCCATTTTCAAACCTTGATGCGCTTTATCTTCGTCATTTTTTGTTTGATTGATAAAAGACAAAATATTATTGACCCAGGAAACTAGCCTATTGTACTTAAGTGAAATATTGTTGGTAGTTTTTTTTATATAAAATTGTTATATTTAACAGCAGCATTACTTAGAGTCTTAGACCTTCTTTTTTTTGTTCTGATGAGTTTTACGTGAAAAAACAACACTGCTTACCTACTTTGTTTTTATGTTTCGGACCATTAAAATAAAAGAGTTCAATATTAAAAGGACTACCGAAGGGATTTTACTATTAGGCTTTCGCATCTTTCTGTCCGATCTTCCTGCAACTAAAGGTACCTTATGAACCATAATAAGTATCTAGCTGATTTCACAAAATATTATGTCTTGTTATATTGGATAACCTAATAAAAATAACAAAAACACAAGAAAGTAAAAACTAAGTACCCATCATACAATAAACGTGTTTTTTAATTTTAAAAAGTTTTGTTTTATACATTTTACTCTTTATTTAAGCGGATTAAATGTTATGGTATGTTCGGACAAATTGATTGAATTTATTTTTATTGTGTCTACTGTCTACTACGTCTACTGTGTTTTTATATTTTTTCTTTGAGTAACATACAGAAAAAAAGTAGGAACAAGTTCCTCTGTTTATGTTTGTTTTTGATAAATTATATTTCGTCCATAGTAATAATTTTTTCTTTACGTTTTTCTTTTTTTCCAATACAACTACGTGACTGATATCCAGCCTAAATCGTTTTATTTAAAAAATTCTCCTAAAATTGCGTGATAAACTAAATAAAATAAGTAAATATTAAACAATTGTTTCCACAATCACGTCAATTTTCTAGCCCAAAACCAAACAACTTAACTTACTTTGGCGACTAGATAACAGATAAACATACTTTAATATGTTTGTAAATATCAAATGCTCGTGCTCATCACACAAACAGTTGCAGGTTCGAGGCAAGGGGTTGCCCCTTGCGGGATTCGAACCTGCAACCGCCTAGGTTTGTACTCCGGAGCGCAAACTACACAAGACGGTCGTCCAATGGCCGCGTGGCTGTGACACCTAGTGTAAAACCACTTTTAGGTATACATGGAATAAATAAAACTACAATAGCTAAAACCGAGCCGTGTGTGGACGGCCGTAAAGAATACACTTTCCCACTACGAGCTTTGGCTAAGCATTTACAATTCTTGTTTGACAAAACCTCAAAATTTTGCTAATTTTCTTATCAAAAATGGCTCGCTATATGCAAAAATAAACACGAATTAACCTCTGAATTTTCGTGGAAGGAGGTAGTTCCGACCGAATTTCGTAATGATATCATACGAGAAAATCATTCTGTCCCCCTAGCATGATCACTAAAACACGATATGATATGATATGATATAGCGATTTATCGACACAAACGGTAATTTGTTTTACAAATATGATATAATTATATAGCCGCCATGTTGATTTTTATCGAAAAAGCCATCATAAAAATTCAATATCGCGTCTATATCTTTCATATTTTTTAAAAGACTTGACCGTATGTGTCGATAAATGGCTATATCATATCATATCGTGTTTTGGTTGTCTTGCTAGGGGGGCTAAGCCTATAGCTGGACATCTAGGTATCTTTAAAACGTATCGTAGATTGGCGTTGACATACTTCTGGCCAGGGATGTATCAGGATGTCGTTAAGTTCACAAGTTCTTGTACCAAGTGTCTAGAGTACAAACATCAAAACCATCAGGTTCTTGGTTAAATGGGGCGCCCTAAACAGTGTTGTCGAACCTTTCAAATGGTTTAGGTTGACCTCATGGGCCCTCTGCCTGTTAGTCGAAAACAAAATCAATACACCACTACTTTTTAAGTATATCTAAAAAAAATATGGGGGTATCAGAACATGTTACTGAACATATCTGTGCAGTTAAAAGTTTTAAAAAAAATGTCCTAAAATTGTCTTTGAAATGTTATACTTATTTTAACTATTGTGCGAGGGGCAAGGGTGTGAGCGAGAGGGCATGTATGTACGCTATCGCGGTGATTTTACGCGCGACTAATGAATGAGATTCAAAGTATTCAAACGCACAGTCTAAAATTTTGTCCAAAGTATGGGACACAAATAAACCTTAATAACTTATATACATATGTAAATTTTTTACTTTTAACTGCACATATAAAGTTAGTTAAGGGAAGAGATACGCCCTTTACTTTTTAGATATAGTTAAAAAGTAGTGGTGTATATACTTGTTTTATCATGTTGTTTTTTAAAATTCTGCCTAATTTTCCTTATTAGAAATGCAACTTTAATGCAACTAGTCGTCGAAGTCCAACACATACACCATCTCAATCAATCATCCTGACCGTCACTCGTACACCGTAGGCGTATCGTAAGAGGCAAATAATTCCTGTAGCACGAGACGGGCATCAGCGCCTGCGTGCGAAATGTTATGAAATCTGCGCTCGCCAACCCGCCTGCCAATCGTGGCGAGTATTGGCAATCCCCTGATGAAAGTCATTGGAGGAGGCCTCTGTTCAGTACCTAGTAGACGACGAGTGGCTGCAATGATGAAGATGATGGTGATCTAAAACACGTAAATAAACCAATCCAGTTTCCACTTACATGCGACAAATAGTCAAACTTGGATTTGTGTATTTTCTCTAATATTTCTTAAGCACATTTGGACTACCGTTTGAGTTTCTTGTTCTGTGTCTTGTACCTTAAGTTCGAAGCCTAATATAGATGTTAATATATTCAGTCACAGACAAGACGTGGTGATTACATTTTGGTTCTTTTGCCTACCGTTTCGGGTCTCAGCGGGTCTCATAGTCTTATGGCTTATTCATAGGCTGCCTTTTTATCTTCATTTCGACTTAAAACCTCAATTCTGGGAAAAACCTAGACCGCTCCAATCCAATATAATGGTAATGTAAAAAGAATCCTACCAATGGCAGTAAACATGTTTTCTTCAATTGAAAATATTATTCTTGACATGTAAAAAGAAATATAAAATACTAAAATAAATCTAAATGCGATTTCAAATCTGTCGTTTAAGTGAAAGTATTTTTTATATACAAAAGTGACTGTTCATAATCTATATAATATAAAACAAAGTCGGATTAGTTACACTATTTATAAAATCAAGAACGGCTGGACCTAATTTTATATTAGATTTTTTGAATTTGTCGCCGCCCTGCATAGCAGAATAACTATTATAACATCTGAAAAATTCACGAAAAAAACTTATGAGGAGGTGGTAAGAAGTTTACCGGGACAGCTAGTAAAATTAATCCAGAAGGGCCTAGGACTAGCCAGGTGACCAGTAATCTCTATCCATAGCCCAGAAATCCAGTCTATCCATCTTTTTAACTAAATTAATTTGTCGTTAATTGCACTTTCTGGGTGTACTCTCTAACTACATCAACATACATGATGTAGTTAGAGATATAATTATCATGTGTATAAATTATAAATGGTTCAAATAATAAAAAAAAATGAATTATTCAGTTTACTAATTCTTTTCAAAAAAGAAAAAGGTTTCTATCTATCCATACTTACAGAAACGTTTTTACCGACTGACTATCAAAGCATAGCTAAAGCTAGTAAGTCGGAAAAGCTGAAATTTTGAATATATTTTGGTTTATTTTTTATACAATTCTACAATACAATTGGTCCTATAGTAAAAGTTGTTGTATTTGAGCACCAGAATCAGCCCTAGGAGGTTGTTGATGTTTTACAAATAACCCTGTATATCTAAAAATATCGTATGACATGAAACACATTCGAAAATAATCTTGAGTACCTACTTTCAATCCGTCCAGTCTTGATTACAGATAATTCTGCTCACTGCAATGCTGTCTTAGTCTATCAGTAATTGAATCCGTGCAGGGCTGTACAACCAGTACCCCCATTGGGGGGAAAGGGCTACTGACGTCATCAATCGAGTTAAACGCCGCCTGGACGTGTGTGGACCTCCGATAGAGAAGGGGCTGCGGCTTGAGAAACAGCGGGAAGCAGAAACTTATTTGTGATGACATGATCACAGTGGCGCTATATTTTGCCTTCGCAAGGGTTGTTTGATTTTCACATTTTAAGAAACAAACTAATCTAGATTGTTTTTAAAGTGCTCCGAAAAAAAATCGTATTAAGTTCAGTTAAACACGCAGATACTAGATCATAGTTTGGATATTTCTGGAAACATTAGTTAGTCCATTTTTTACCCAACCTCTTCATCTAAATAGTAAAAAATATTATATTACATGGTGAGTCTATCTATGGTTCAATAGGTTCTGATCCCATACAAAATGAAAATATATTTAACCATATTATACAAGAATAAACCCTACAATATCTTCCCGCGTTAATAGGTGAATCGATTGAACAAATGTTTTGGAGCCATTTAAATGATTATTTTAGTAGCAATATCAAATTTATATTTGTCACTGTCACGTTTAAAAAAATCACTAATTCCAAACTCAAATAATAAAACTTTAATTCTAGAAAGGGCAGATCAGCAGAGTGCCGGTCTAAGAAGAAGAACTCTTACCAGTATTTCATCCGTTCAAAGTCTAGCCCGCTTGCGACTAGAACTCGGCCTTACAACACCGCAACATAGACAGGATGAGACAGGTTACTTTTAGGATGACCGCTGGCTAGACTGGAATATTACCCTGCTGGAACCACTGAATGCCCTGACTGATTTGTTTTGGAAATAAACGTGAGTGCGTGAATAGAATAAAGGGGGTTTAGAAATTTGAATAATACACTCATTTGAGAGGTTAGATAGTGAACACGATTCTCTGCAGCCACTCTCAAAATAATAACTTAATCTTTTTAATAATACATGCGAAAGTTTGGATCAATGGATGTTTGTTACTTCATCACGTCAGAACGGCTGAACGGATCTGAATGAAAGAAGACGGGGATTTCTGGGCCATTAATTTATTTATTTATTCTTTAATTATTCTTTATTCAAGGAAACAAATAGCTTTACAATATTTCATTTAGCTTAAAAATAATTTGATCATACATTAGCATTTCAAGTTCCCAACGCTAATTATTACAGCTATGCCAAATGGAGACATAATACAAAAAAAACAGAGAATATGCAGTGTAAAATAAATTGAGTTAATCGATTAAAATCCAGTGGGCCAAAAAAGACTCAATACTGTTAAATTGATCTCAGGAGATGACGAAACCGAACCAACCGCTCATTAAAAATGTCTATGTGACAGAATTTCGAGTTATACTTGTCTGTAGCTGTTAATAAAACTATTTCTAAGGTACTTAATTCTACAAATGGGTACATCGAAAGTGCTCCTATGTCGAGTGCGAAATTTGGTACATTTAAAGTATAATTTGCTTAGCAGGTATGGACTATCAACTATATTATTAACAATTTTGTATAAAAATATTTGATCCCTTTGCTCTCTGCGGGTTACTAGAGATTGAAGTTTATCTAATTTAACATTCTTAAATCTATATCTTAAATGTCTAAGGAATTTATTTTGAATGCGCTCAATAAGGTCAATGTACTTTAAATATTGAGGATTCCACACTACTGATGCATATTCTAACTGAGATCTCACAAAAGCGCTATACAATAGAATTAGTTGAAGTATGGTTTTAAAAAATGGTCATATTTTTCCATCCTAATATACAAAACATCTGCCCATTTCTCCTCCTGGAAACTGAGCAATAAGAAAAACAAGATTTTTATGCAGTCACTACAAAATCGATTAAAATAATATCGATTTATGTGAATAATATTACACAATTGATAAAAAAGAAATACTTTTGGTCTATACTAGACAATTAACGCAAACAAAATAATTATTTTCATTAAAATAAATATATTAAGCTGTTTTAGCTTATTAAAAAATGATTAATCAAATGAAAATAAGAAAGATTTCGATTATTAATCGATTACCTAAATAAAACCGATACTGTATATTTATTCTGTGCACTGATACTGACAGCTGGCTTGTCAAATAAATAATTAAGAAGATTTAGATCATGGCTACGCTCATGCAAGCCACATAAGAAAAAAAAAAAAAAAGATTTAGATCACTAGACGTTTCGTATTTTATGTTTCTGCGTGTGCGTTTTGTTTGTGTTATTTCATATTATCTTTTGGTTTTTTCATCGACCACGGCTTTGTTTCATTAATTCTGACTCTGCTTAACCTGAACGACCCTGCAATGCTTTCATTCTGGACTCGGAAGATCTTGCTAATATAGATATATAACTTAGATTTTTTAATTTTGATTTTACTACCGGCATGGACTGGATACAGAAGATAATGGGTCTCTTTGTAAACTGTGTAACAGCGATTAGTCACTGTACGCACTAGGCAGACGACCCCTAAACGATGAAACTACTTTGCATGTATTTCAACAATGGCTTGCACCTCAGTCTGTAAGTATACCTTATCTAACCAGTTGTTGTCGTCTAGTTTGTGGCCTAAATGTAAATAACTGTATAGGTAACGTTAAAATATCTTTTGTATTTTAGAAATCAGCTGTTTATTACATAACCTTACTTTTACTAAACCCTTTATTAATCGGTTTTGAGACTGACAAAAACCGCAGATTTTTCAGTCAAGGTTTGCCAAGTATTAATCTATTCATTTACACCATTTTCATCTTATTACATCCAGGGCCCAAATTTGTATGGAAACGTTTTCATCTCCTTTGGCGCAGAAATACATTATAAACTGGAATAGCAGATAAGTTACTTTTTATCCCGGATTACGGATAGAACAGCGCAACATAAATACATTTCTCTGATCCTAAGGTTAAGCACTTGTGTTAGAAATCAGAAACAACGACGGTACCACAACTCGACCCAACATAGAAAAGTTCGTTTCCTACATTGACCCCTCTGAGAATCGAACTCGTTACCTCAGAGATGGCAACGCCAAGTCCGGCGTACTCGCCTCTTGGCTACGGAGGTCCTCTAACCCCCATGAGGGTTATTTCATGGGGGTTAGAGGACCTCCGTAGCCAAGAGGCGAGTACGCCCTACATGAAATGATAAGCCGTAAGTAGTGGTGTTATTTTTACGTGAAACTTCAAACCGAATAAACAAAAAGAAAAATATGTCTACTAAATCACAATTTAAGACTGTTTTGTCCATCTTCATCAGGATGTCGAGTACAACATCAGCCATCAGCGGTGGTCGGCCGCAGACAGCTTGCGGTTAGTGTAGTGCAGCCACAGTGAAAGTTGAACCAGTAGGACCTGGGTTGTCTTCCACAGATGAATAAGCCGTGGTCTTAAAATCACTAAATAAATCAAATTAATTAATTAAAATTAATTGTCACAGTGATTAGTTTTATCTTGAACGTAGGATTTTCAGTTTAGGCAATTAGGTTTTTTTTAATGCTACATTCATTCATTCAATTCAATATATTTATTGCATTCTATAATGTTACACAGGTGTTTTATATAGATACATAAAACAGCTAGCGGGCGTGATGTGCGTAATGCACCCTACCAAACTACCGGCTAGAGGTCTAGCACGTTTTTCAACAAAGTTCCAATGAGCAAGTATCGTTTTTTGTATCGAGTCGAGTCACTTTGCGTTTTGGGGCAAATTACGACACTACGTCGAATTAGGTAGGATTATGAATGATATATTATTATAAGAGCCTCAACTTTGGTTTTTTATTCTATTAATTGGGGCTGGAAGAAGTATTTAGGGTATGCGCATGGAATAAGGCTGAATATTCTATGGATTAGGTGTATGCTATGTTTTTGAAACGTGTATAAGTGCCTGAAAGTGAGCCTATACTAGTACTATTAGATATTATGTGCCTATACAATACTAAATATTCAAATTAACATATTTAATACTGAATACTGCATATGCTGATATTGCTGATGTACTGGCAACTCAGCCTAATACTACCTTACCGTTATATTAATTGACATTTCGTCCTGGCAGGCTAGCTGATGGCAAACGCCTAATACACCTACGACGTCGGTTTCTACATAAAGACATTTGATGCTAATTGCCAAATTGATTCAATTTATGCTGACTGGTCTGTATTTACAAGATTAGCTCTATCCTGGATGACGCTTATTTGTGTCAGCCTGCGTTTCAGCACATCCTACTAAGAGCCACAGCTATGTCATTGCTTATTCGTCTTACTCAACCACTTCATAGTAAGACGTAACTGAACTTTTTTAATTATGTGCCGGACATAATTCTATTATCAGTTTTGACGTTGGAAATTAATATCCTTACTTACGTAACGAGTCCTTGTGTAGTCTGGCAGTCAGTGAATTTTTCCAGTGGCGTTCAGCTAATTAAGAAAAAAAAACGTTTTCTATGACAAATTGACTCGAACCGAGAATTTAACCCACATAGCGGTAGAAGTAAGACTGCAAATTCGGAACAGCGGAGCGTACAGCGGGGCGTTTAAGCGTTCAATTGCCATTATTTTCTCGTGTGAGGAAACCTAGCTCTAATATTTATCGAAACTTTTAATGGGAAAATATGAACACCCCGCACCACGCTCCGCTGTTCTGAATTCCCGGGGTTAGTTTACTCTTATAATGTATGATAATACGTAATGACTTAGCTTAGAAACTTTTACAAATAGTTAATAGTAATGTTTTAACGCCCCGCTGCATGCTCTGCCATTACAAATGTACGGCGAAGTGACGCTTTTTAGTGAATTTTTTCACCGCGAAAATTCTGTCACTATATCAAATCTATGAGTTTGTGTGTTACGACAACGTGACAACAGACTGATATACTCATGGATTGCGAAGCGAGACAAAATTGATACTTTTACGAAAATCAACCTTTTCACTGCGCGTTTTGAAAGCCTACTACGTAAAACTCTGTTATGTCGCAGGTCAGCGTAATGGTTGGTCCAAGGGGTTTATAAAAACTTGATTCAATTTTGTAAACGACGCGGTATTATTGCAATGATGTAATTTTATTAACGACTAAGCACTCATATTATGTGGTCTGTGGTAAATAAAGACTTTTTAATGTTAAAACGATAAGTTCGTTTTAACTACTTTTACTGGTTCCATCTGTTGTCGCGCTGTAAAAAAAATATAAAACTCCCATCTCCATCCCGCACACGACGTAAATTGTAGACATAGGCAGACAAAATACAATGTAAAGTATTATTGCTTTAATAAAATACATTTTATATGTACTAGACTGGACATACTGGATCCAGTTAGGTAGGTCCAATTTTGAGAAAGAGGTTAATCGTCAAATTCGACTCGGCTGGACAGCGTTCGAAGGCAACACAAATATTTCTTCTAAAACATCGACAGTATTAAAATATTGATTTGTCATCCGAATTACACATACTATCATTTATTACCGGACTATAAAGCCAGGCCGGTTTCGGGTCCGATTCCCGCAAGGGGCAAATGTTAGTGTAATGAGCACAAGTAATAAAATGATATGAAAATCGTTTATTTGCCAGAAACAAGTAACATAAAATACTCAGGTACAAAATAAGAGCCATTTTTGCTGTCACATCTTAGTATGAAAACCTGTAACTAAGTCATGGATGTTTACCTATCATTATCATCATCAGCCTACGTCAGTCCACTGATGCTCATAAGCTTCTCCCTCACGCTGAGCGACCTTGAGCTTTTTATAAGGCCCATAGTTAGAGGCCATGTTTCAGTTCCGTAGGTCATTAATCGTAACACACACTGGTTGTAAACTTTCGTCTTTAGGCACTGAGGTATTTGGATGAGAAGTAATGTAATTTTCCGAACGCTGTCCAGCCCAGTTGGATTCGAAGATTGACCTCTTTCTCAAAATTGGAGCTACCTAACTGGATCATTTCGTTAAACTATTAAATGTATGAAAGTATGTTCATCCGTTATCTAGACACTATATGAGCTTTGGTTAGTTTGGGGCTAGATAATTTGTGTGATTTTTGAAAGAATTTATTTTCTATAAAATCTATAAAATCTTTTAGTCACCATTAATTAAAAAGGTCAAAATATTAATAATTATTTATTTTAAACTAACACTTTATGCAGATTATTTATAATAGCTTGAAGACCTTAATTATGTTCTCTACCAAATTCTCTGAAATAAATGATTTGATTTGATTTGATTTATACACTACACGGTTATTAATGCAACACATACCTAATTTTAAGATAAGATTTTTCCGACGTTTCGGCCTAGTTGCATAGGCCATGTGTCACACATGTGTCACGGATATGAAGCGTATAGTGTCTGTTTAAAAATGCACCAAGAAAGTTTGAAATGTTAAATTCATTTTAAAGTCCTCTTGTACAAAAAAACTATTAAAGGCAAGCTTGTGTAGACTGGCTTGCTTTAAATAGTTTTATTTGACATTACAACAATACCGTCATTAAGATACTTTACCCCATTATATAAAAACCATAAAAATCACTGCCATTGTTCCACAAAAATTTTGTACTTTAAACCGGTTCAAACTAGTTTAATCATCAAACTTAGATAATTACTAGGGTTAAGGTAACGAGATAGACAAAAGTATCGATAAATCAAAAATGAAATTTTTGAATTTTATCATTTTACTAATACAATTAGCTGTTTAATTTTTTATTTATATTATTTTAAGATATCATCTTAAAAACATCTTTACTTTACTTAGAAGTACTCGTATTTATTGTTCTACACCAATATTACAAAGATGTAGGGTTGTTTACGTGTTGTAATATTTAGTACTTGTCGAACTTGCTTTATCAAAGAGCACATTTAAAACCTAGCCGTGAGAGTTTTTTTTTACGTCAAACTATACAGCAAAAACAAAACAAGGTTGAAATAATACTGTGTAAAGAACACACGGTAATGCCCCTGATCAAAGGGCATCCGATATACAAGTGATTTTTTATTTATGTGACATACTTAAGGGTTTGTTTATACTCTCGTGAAAATATTTACCTATCTCAACTTAATTTAGCTAGTGAAGGAAACTATTTCTGAAAAAAAAAACGCGAACGGGAAACGTACACTAACAAAATTAAGTTGAGATAGGTACTATAGTTTCTTGGGCCAAGTTGTTTGTTATCATGAGTAAAAACAAACCCTCAGTATTTTACACTAATGAAAAACAATCATATTAAATGGGTATTTTATTAATGAATTAAAAAAAAACAATCCCGAAAGTCCTTCGATACCTACTCTTTCGCATCTCTAGCAATTACGAAGGAACGACACTGCGACGTCGGTGGCAGGAAGTAGGTAATTTTATTTTCCGTCAATATTCAAATAGCACCGTAATGTTGTTATTACGTGGCTAATTCAGTTTTATTCTGTATTAATACCGGTCACGACATTAGAGGTACAGTCAACGGTAGGTCAGCCTTCCCTAAAAGTTAAAGGTCATTGAACCGATTTTCAACTTTAAGTCTGGCATGTAGAGATCAATATCAATTGAGAAAATATGACGTTTTGTGGTAGGTTGACGAGGTGCTGTCTGTACGTAGATAGTAAGTTTACTTTACTTTGGGGTATAGTATTGGAATAGCCTAGTCTCCTTAGATGTACGAAATTAGCATAGCAGCTTATATCTACAGTTCTAACGTGTAAGTAGAGTTGTAAATTGACGGTCATATGCTATAAGCGTCCGTCATTTATGATAAATGCTCGGTCACATGGGACATTTATTGTCACGATGGTCACATATTTTTTTAGTATAAACTAAAAAAAAAGAAGAATTCCTCTAAAGTAAGTCTTAAATGTTATGTATTTGACAATAAAAACATACAATAAAACATGTAATTGGATCTGGATTGAACAAAAACAAAAACTTAAGCGTGACGCTTTTTAGCTTGTTCGTGCAGAAAGATAAATTAATTTTAGAAAATTCATTTCGTTATAGATTATCACTACTAAAGCCTGTCTTTCTTGATAATAATGCACTTATTTGTGACCACATTTTTTTTTCATAGTTTGTCAATAGAATTGATTGTGACGTTAGTGACAATAAATGTCCAAAATGTCCGGTCACATTGAGAAAATGTCCAATTTGCTCGGTCATATTGGTCAGACATTTATAACGTGACGGACACTTTACAACTCTACGTGTAAGTCAATAATTTTTTACTATAGCTTTTTCGCTAGTATTTTCCTTTATATTTCTTAGGTTTTTCGCAAATTTTCGTAACGAGATTTTTGTTCATATTTATGGTAATTTTATGTATTTGTATGGCCGTGAATTAGTTTATGTATTAATAAGAGCTCATAAGCTCAGAAGCTCATAAGAGAATACAGTTGGGCTTAGCAGAATTTAGGAAACTTCTTCATTCTATTTATCATTAATTCCTCGAGGTCTGGAGGCGTATTTTTGAAACATTAGAAATGAATCTTTAATAATATTTCGAACATGAAAACCATTTACGTATGAAATTCATTTCTATTGCACACGATTTCACGCAATCTTTCACGAATCACTCAAATTAAGTGTTGCCATTAAATTAAAATCTTGTAACTTTCGTTATATGCAGAAAATAATATTAAAAATCGAAATGTAAAAATCCATCGATTTTAAAAACCAGTAATGAATCGCAACGTAAGTAAAAGTTATTACTTATGTCAAATCTCTGTCAAATATATTTACTTGTTAACATCATTCTTCAGTACCTACATTCTACTAGTAAAAAACAAAAAACTAGTGGGTAGGACCAGTCGTACGTAACAGAATGAGAAATGAAATGAGAACTTAAAAAATATGTGAGTTTAGGTACTCTCATGTGAATCTTGCGATATTGTATTCGGATTGGAATTCGTATAATTCAGAAATAAGTCTCCTGAAGGCGAGTCTTTAACGAGAGCTTGCTTACCTGTCATGTTTAGATACATTTTCAGTTTTATGGAAATACCTTAATGAATAAATTTTAATCTATACAGGGTTACATTTCAAGGTAGAGGCAAATTTAAAAAATAAGGTCTAACAATATAAAAATACTAATTTATCGTAATTAATTTCAGTCGTCGTATTTCTGGAGTAAAATATACTTAAAAATTTCCAGAAAAAGAAAGAAAACGCGAGATGCGCCGTCATTCATCAGACATCACAGGCGTACGCCGACGCCGCTCCAACAAGAACCTCATGCAGTGCACATACGGTACAGTCAACGGCAGGTCAACCTACCCAGAAAGTTAAAGGTCATTGAATGGATTTTCAACTTTATGTCCTACATTTAGAGATCAATATCAATTGAGAAAATTTGACGTTTTGTGGTAGGTTGACGTGCTGTTGTCTGTACAATTTAATCGATGATTATAATGTAATCGTAAATTTTCTACGTATTCTATTTTTCAAATTCAGAATGGAAGAATTAAAAATGAAAAAAAAAAAACAGTTTGTTTTTTACGTAGATCGATTTAGTTACTAATTCTGAGTGGTCCCTGAAAAATTGGCACTAACGTGAAATGTAACCCTGTTTATACGTCGACTTCACACGAAGGTGGCCTACGTCACACTTACCCCTGCGTAACCCGTCGTCCCGAAACTCGAGTCGTTTGTCGCAAAGTTCCAGGTATAATTGTTACAATATCATTGTTCCAGCATTAACAGGACTTAATGTAAACGCGAGTTGCTAATTCTAAGCTATTATAAAAGTTTGCACGTAAATCTTTTGTTTTGTTTCACTCACTCGTGCTGCGAAATTCAAGGTTAAGGCTTATTCACAGTGGTGGTCAGGGAATCACTCTACTAAACTTAATCTTAAACATCATCATTACAGCCATAGGAAGTCCACTGCTGAACATAGGCCTCCCCCAAATTACTTCTAACATTAACATTGCCAATATTCGCCAAGCTTGGCAGGCATCTTGGCGAGCGTAGTTTTTTATAGGATTTCGCACGCAGACGTTGCTGCCCGTCTCGTGCTACAGGAATTAGTCTTACAACACGCCTCCTGTTGGCGGTGGGGAAGTGTATTCTTTACGGCTGTCCCCACATGGCACCAACTAATCGATTCCTAATTTGCATTAAAACGTCGTTTTACTGGTATTAAACAATATACAGATTCACTGCATGTTTTGCCAAAAATTGAGAATTTGAAAGTGTCAAAATTATATAGGGAGCAGCTCGTCAACCTACCATAAAACGTCAAATTTTCTCAATTGATATTGATCTCCAAATGTCGGACTTAGAGTTGAAAATCGGTTTAATGATATTTAATTTTTTGGGTAGGTTGCCTTGTTGTTGTCTGTGCATGCGATTATACACACGAGTATAGCAGAGTCAATGGAAATTACATTAAATCAACCATAATTTCAGCCACAGGACGTCCAATTTCAGCCAGAGGACGTCCACTGCTGAATACCGGCCTCCCTTAATGACTTTCATATTGCTTCCTGTGACCTTAACCAGGTTTATAATGTCATGTAGTTCAGCACCTATAATGGATGATCAAACGAACTTCTAAGTGAAGTTCGATCATTATTATATGAGTCGCTTCATTCGAAGATATAGATATATACCTAACCAGGTAATCAGAGAGAAAAATATTTTTTTATTTTTTTCTAAAAAGGTATACTTTTGTCTTTCTACTGGTAACCTCACAAGCGCCACCGTACTTACTGTCATTCCTTTATTCGTGCTTTGGCAGTTAGCACAATGCTAAAAACAAAAAAAAACAAATATTGAAAAAATTAAGAGATATAAAAGAAAATTGGAGAAATTAGAAAAGTGCCGCAATAAAAACAAGCTTCCTGTAACCTTAACCAGGTTTATAATGTCATGTATTTCAGCACCTATAAATTTGCAGTTTTAAAGCGAACAAAATTTATCAAATCACATTTTTTTTAAATTACAAAGGTACATTAATAGTTATTCATATTGTAAATTAATGTATAACTAACATTGCATTATTTATTTTTAATGTCAATTCATTTATAAATTTTACTCTATACAGGGTTACATTTCAAGGTAGTGGCAAATTTAAAAAATAAGGTCTAACAATATAAAAATACATTCTATAATGATCTATTTTATGTATCTAATTATAACACCTGTGTAACATTATAGAATGCAATAAATATATTGAATTGAAAAAAAAAAAAAATTAATTATTCTTGTGTTAAAAAAATAATTTAAGTACTCTTAAAAAGCTCATAAGTTAATCTGTCAACCCGTTTTAAAAATTAAAAATAGTTAGTGGCAATTAAAGTCACCAGGTAAGGCTTTATCAAGAACCAAGCCAATTTAAAAAACAATCTGAATTAACCCGACCGGGAATCGAACCAGGAACCCCAAGAGGAAATATCGCTGCTACGCATAAGTTTAGTACATTGCTAAACGAAATATTGGACAACATTACATACATTGATCTGATGATCCTAAGGTTAGCAGCTAAAGCACTTATGTTAAAGAAATCAGAAACAAAGACGGTACAAAACAACACAACGCCCAGACCCAAGTCAACATAGAAAAGTTAATATTCTCCATTGACCTGACCGAGAATCGAACCCGGAACCCTCTTTTTCAAGAACCCTCAGAGATGGTGACACCAAGTCCAGTGTACTCGCCTCTCGGCTACGGTGGTCGTCATACTGTGTCCTAAGGGTGTCTAAAGTTTTTATCTTTGTATTTGTAAGCATAGTGGGATATTATTTAGTAGCTGTTGCCCGCGACTTCGTTCACGTTGTCGATAGTTTATTCATAAAGTATTTGCTGCGCAACTTTCTTATTTTTTCTTTTAAGAACTTTCTCCTCACAATATTAACACAACAAAAAAGAATTAGCGATTTTTTCCATCCGTCCACACGTGATGTGATGACCGATGGAAATAGAGATTAGTTAGATTAGAGATTAGCTTTTAGGCCGCGATTGTTAGTAGGATTAATACTAACACTAATTATAATCCAATTTACATGAATGAACGTTGACAGATGTGCACAGGGCCTAAAGGAGGAGCCCTGACAAGGCAACTTCGGATTGTTTTAAAATTTATTCTCCCAAAGAAACAAAATGTCGGCTATTTTGTTTCCTCTACGTCCGCTGTTTGAATTCTAAATAGGCTGGAAGTTTTTAACAAAAAAGTTAATGGTTTGTTAATTTAATTGAATTTTTTTATTTTATTTGCCGTGTTCTTAAAACACAGATTGTGTAAGTTTTGTGGCCGTGGGCGGGGCACATAGTACGTAGAACTGACGGCCGATGGGGAAGAAAGGTTCTGGAATGGAGGCCACGTACCGGCAAGCGCAGCGTAGGACGTCCAGCTACAAGGTGGACAGACGACCTGGTAAAGGTTGCAGGAAGCCGCTGGATGCGGGCCGCTTCCAACCGGCCAATGTGGAAGTCACTGGGGGAGGCCTATGTTCAGCAGTGGACGTCCTATGGCTGAAATGATGATGATGATGATTGTGTAAGTTTTACCTATAGATAAATACGATACTAGTCTCAAATAGTGGTAAATATAAACATAATGCCAAAATAGCTTTATCTGATTAGATTGTAATTATGCCATACATTTTTTTATTGCACCGCCTATTATAACTATACCATCTCTGTCTGGCCCATGGTTGACTAGTAAAGAATGCTTTTGGCATTAGGTACGTCATTTGTAACACTTTTTTTTTTAAATAAAGTACAAATAAATAAATTATTGGTATTGGTAAAACAGTAGTTTACCTAAACATGTAAGCATAAATAGTTTGACTCCCTTTGGTTTTTTTGTTCAATGCAGTCTGTATAGGTATTCGAGGGTTAAAAATACCTGGTATAAAACATCATTGTTTCCCCTTTTTTTAAGTTTATGAGACTTATAGAGTATTGTAAAATCAATTTTTGTACGAAATTGAGATTTAAGTGCAAGTCGATCAAAAGGAAAATGTTTTTTCTTAAAACTTAATAAAATAAACATTTTTACCGCATTAAATGACGGTTTACTGGTCGTTGTCCTTTAAACCGTAAAAAAAGGCAACGACCACTAAAGACCTCATTTAATGTGGTAAAAAAGGATTTCCCTTTTCAAAGCTTTTCCTAATAGGTATAAAATGCTAAGAACCACCTTTTTCCAATTACCGCCAAATGACTAGCCGTAACACTCACTACGTAAATCACTTTATCAATTAACTGTAGGGATAGCAAACACAAGTTAGCGAGATAAAACTATTTATCTCAGAGGTTCTCAAACTGTAAACGATGGCCCCACTAGCACCAAAACACGATATGATATGATATAGCGATATATCGACACCAACTTTAAAAATATGTAGATTTAGCCGCCATTTTGAATTTTTATCGAAACAGCGATCTAGTATGTTACGACGATTCATTATGGCGGCTATATCTATCATATTTTTACAGTTAGTGTCGATATTTCGCTATATCATATCTTATCATATCGTGTTTTAATGCTCATGCTAGGCAGGCTGAGGCGTAATTATGACAACATAAAACAATATTACTCCAACCTTGTTTTGTGTTTCTGAAAAGTGTTTGACGTTAAAAAAACACTGCTTAGGTACTTTTTACAGCTCATGGTTAATAGGTCTCTGAACTAAAAACAAAAAAACTGTGTTTGTTGTCAAGAGTTAATTTAAATTTAATTTTAATTTTATTTATGTTAATTAAATTCCTGGAGTTTTTATGCAGAATTTCCAGGTTTTTTTTTAATTTTAGTTTTTCTGTCCGTCTCGAGGGCTCCTTACATACTTACGTTAGTGGTATACATTTATATTTAAAACACAGATTATTGTTTTTAATTTGGGTTTAGAAATAAAGTTGCGTTACTAGCTAAGACGTGTTACAATATTAATTATCAAGACCTTTAAAAAATGACGTTTAAATAAATTAACAATCAGATTTACGATTTTGTACTGGGAAATTTTGATTTTAATCGCTCAGTATAGAATAGAATAGAATAACTTATTTGTCATTGAACAAGGTACTTCACGGCTACAGGGTCGTGGAGCCAGAGAAGCCGGTCGAAGTTTGGCCCGAGGATAAGCACGAATATGATGAACAGTAAGACATTCAACTTGTGAAGATCACAATTTTAAATTAGTCTCACTTATCATTATTTTTCATCTTTTGATAACGGGTATTTGGAACTGGTCCTGCAAGAAAAGTTATTGTTTTACAGTAATAGCAGAAGTAACAGTTTTTGAATCGGATGTACCTGGTACTTTTACACATTATATTACGTTAATAGTTTTGGTGGTTTTTACAAATACCCAATTAAACTACTGGTCCAAGAATCAAATAAAGCGGTCTCTATAAGATTCTTGAGCCGAAAGTTTAATTCATCATCATTTGCCTGCCCTGTTCCCAGGTCATCTGGGGTCGGCGCAGTATGTCTAATTAAAGTTTAATTAAATTATCTTATTCATTTATGATCGTTTATGAGGCTTGTATCAAATCGTAACTGGGTATTTTTAAGGCTTGCTATATTTGTATATTTTATATCCTGTTTTGTATTAGTTACTACACAGACTCTACTCTACTTTTCATGGTTGGTGTGCTGATTATTCCGTGAAAGTTGCTGGATAACCCTCGTAAAAGAGGCGCAGACTACAGTTTTAGAACCTGTGTTTATTTGAACGTTTGGTCCGCTTCGGGCTTTGTTCGGGCAAAGTCAACACTCGCTTTTTCAACTTAAGCCGTTAATTGGCGCAAACCTATGTCCAATTGGCGCTTAAACTGCTTTTGTCTATCGTCAAACTAATTGAGTATTTTTGTGACTGCTTTTAATGATACTTTTTAGGAACACCTTTGTATAGTTAGGACATGTCTGTTTACTAACTATGGTTAGCAAAAATCGTAAAAAGGTGTATGCACCTTTCTTGCTATGCTGATGATGATGATGAAGTGTAAATCCAAAACTCCTTGTTGAGCGTAGACTAATTATTGATTTACGTAAATTGATGTGAGTCTAGGCATGTAATTGCGAACTATTAGAGTCAGTCGCGCATAGTAACGTTATTGCTGATGTAAGAAAATACAGTCTTTTAACTTAAAAATAAAAATATATTTTCTGTTTTCTTCTTTAACTCCGTGTAAACTAAATTTGATTTTATACAAATCTGGGGCCTGCCTGCCTTATTTTACTCAGAGCGAAATTATTTAGCTCTGATTAACCACCGTATATATGAGTAGAGGGGAGGCCTGTGCCCAGCAGTGGAACGTATGGCATACTTTACTTTTTTCTGTTATGAATTAAATTCATACACTGATTATCATCGGAATAGGTAGATTGATTCGATGTACTTTGGTAGTGCTAGCATTATATGGATATACCTTTTTTTCAAAAACTGATACAAAGAAATTTCGGGATTTCGGGATTTTATTAAATATTATTTAGGTCGTGATTTAGTAGCCATTGTATTTGAAATTAGAGGTTACGATAGCAAAGCACTTTTAAGTAGTACTTATTTTGCTATTTGTATGAGAAATTAAAAACAAACTGGTTAACGGAAACCTATATTTAGACTTAGCTTTAGAAAGCACGTAAAGCTATCTAGCTAAAGCTAAATAGCTTTACGTGCTTTGGTAAGCACGGATATCAAACACAGCTAGCTCCGAGATTCGGTGCTGTTGCTGAAAATTTCTTTACAAAAAAATCCAAGTAAATACTTTCGACCCCAGCGGATTGAACCCGGGACCTCGAGCGCAGCAGTTGCGTTAAAGTGGGACCCTCTAATCATTGCACATAGTAAAGAAGGACATAAAGGGATAGGTATAATTTATTAAAAGACTCATGTTAAATCATATTTTTATTCTTCGTCCATTACAATGTCTTCATTCACGTTATAATTTGTGAAATTAAAATAAATGACCATAATTTTTTCTATATTTTCTACTTTTAACCTGTTTCGCTTCACGTCTAAAATCCATTTGTAAGTCGAAAACGATCGTTCGACATCTACTGATGTTAAAGGCGCAAATTGGTAGTGCAGTATATTTTGGTCATTTATTTCATTTCTTTCTATTTTCTCGCTATAATACCTAAGTATTTCTAAGTCGGGATTTCGATCTATGACTTTTTCAATTTTATTTTTAACATTTTGTGATGTGCATGCATTTATTGCAGCTCTTACTTGATCAAATGCTAAAAGTGAGTCACTTATTGATAAATTATTTTTTTGTAATTCTTTTAAAGAGTGTTGAATCATACTATAATATTCTTCTATATAATTTAAATCAGTCTGCAAATTTTCGCTTTCTAATATGTTTTCGCATTACAAATAGCTATTGCGTCAGAGCTGTTTAAATGCGATAAAACGTCCCTTATTGCATCAAAATGTTGTGCGTAATACGATGCTTCCTCTAACCAAGTGCCCCATCTTGTGATTACTGGTTGTGGAGGCAGCGGTAAGTCGGGGTACATTTCCTTCAAGAGTTGCACTCTACTCGGAGCTTTTAAGAATATCTTTTTAACATTTGCTATTAAAATATCGACATCGTGTTGTTCTAATCTTATTTGTTCAGATACACGGTGCAGAGCGTGCGCCAAACATGTAACGTGTTTCATCTCGGGTAAATAGTTTTTCAAATTTCGCCCTGCAGATATCATGTACGCTACACTGTCAGTACAGAGCATCAGAACATTAGCAACTCTTTCCTCAAAAGAATCTTGCCATAGATTTTCTAAACATTCTATTACAAATTGCGTAATTGTTTGTCCGTTAACCGCATTCAACATTTTGCAAGCAATCAAATAAGGTCGACTGAAATTATTTGGATGCAGTGGTTTTATTAAAAAATGGACTATATATCGTCCTAAAAAGTCGGTTGTTTCATCTAAGGAAATCCATAGTTTCTCATTTTTATTATTTTCATAAATCGAATCGATTTTGCGCTTAAAGATTTTTTCCAAATAAACTTTTCGTAGTAGTGACTCGTCGGGAACTTTACGATCAGTACATTGACAACAGCAAACGCTGCACATATACTTTTGAAAAAATTCTTTAAACATAGGGTTTTTCATTTGAACCCACGGAATATTGCACAGAATCAGGAACTTCATTAGATCAAAATAAAATTCTTCTTGAGGCCGTTTAAACTTTCCTCGATGTACTGCCCCATTGATATGTCTTTCGATGTTACTTTTAAGTATCGCTTTTATGTGGCTCTCACATCTGATACAGTAAATCGTATGACTAGCGTTGTCGTAAAGAAGCTCAGGATGATTGGCGATCCACTTCTCTACTGTTTCAGCTTTGACCTTTGCCATGCTTGACCTTTTTTCTACACAAGTTGTATTCCGCCTAAAACAATTTCCAAATATAAAAAAACTGACAAATATACTTTACATTAAGTTATTTACACAAGCAATATGCGTGTAAATAACTTAATGTAAAGTGCGTATGTGTAAATACCTAAATAAAAATAAAAGACAAATAGATATAAAGGAACAAAACCAAACTCATTTAGGTAAATAATTAATACTAAAACTTACCAGAACAGGGGATCTCAAGTAGTAGTCTAATTCAAGAGAAGCAGATCTACTAAGCCTGTAAATCCAACCCAAAATAGTCTTCGATGTGCCCAGAAGTCAGTAAACAAGGTGACTTGTTCGTTTATGGAGATTCGAAGGCGTATCAGACCTAAAAATAGTTAAGTATTACAAAATAGACATACGTAGGTATATTAAGTTAGTACTAAAAAGGTTACTGACATACGTACAGTGTAGTTAGCACATCAGGTTACCACAAAAAGTTTAATATAACTATATGCATGGTTTTAAGTTGAAAAGAGAAATTTGATGAATTTGGATAGCCTGATGTCCTGTCTAAAACACTTTTAAATGTTCATATACGACATCCAGTAAAGACCAGCCAATTTAAAATAGGTAGGTAAATAGTATTGAAACTTACCAAAACAGTGATACTCGATTAGAGGTCCAATTCAAGGTAAGCAAATCGAAGTCAGTAAAACCAAGCCCAAATAATCGTTGAAGTTTCCAAAAATAGGTATACAACACCGAGATATAAAGTGGTGTCTCACCTAAAAAAATAGTTCATGTTAAACTATCATACGCACCATGTATTAGGATAGGAGGTAGTTAAGATTTTAGACTTTCGCGTTGTAATGTAACCAAATAAATATTTGTCTAATTTCAAATACAATGGCTACTAAATCACGACCTAAATAATATTTAATAAAATCCCGAAATCCCGAAATTTTTCGATAACAGTTCATTAAAAAGGCATGTCCATATTATGACAGCATTACGCAAGTACAACAAATCACTCTACCTATTCCGATCACTGCTTATTACTCAGAGCGAAATTATTTAGCTCTGATTAACCACCGTATATATGAGTAGAGGGGAGGCCTGTGCCCAGCAGTGGAACGTATGGCATACTTTACTTTTTTCTGTTATGAATTAAATTCATACACTGATTATCATCGGAATAGGTAGATTGATTCGATGTACTTTGGTAGTGCTAGCATTATATGGATATACCTTTTTTTCAAAAACTGATACAAAGAAATTACGGAATCCCAGAGGCATGTCCATATTAACATCAATGTTTGAGATCATAACCCCAAATCAATGTATCTACTCCGATCACTGCTGATTATACATAAAATAAATCAATTGTTTTCACAATCACACCAATTATCTAGCCCCAAACTAAGCAAAGCTTGTATTATGGCAACTTGATAGACTTAGGTACAAATTCTCGTGCTCATCACACAAACATTTGCCCCTTGCGGGATTCGAACCTGCAACCGCTGGCTTTTTAGTCCGGAGCGCGAACCACTACACCAGACGGTCGGCGAACATATTATAACCAGACGAGACTCCGTAGCCGAGAGGCGAGTATACCGGACTTGCTGTCGTTATCTTTGAGGTCCCGGGTTTGATTCCCGGTCGGTCAATGTAAAAACATAACTTTTCTATATTGTCTCGGGTTTGGGTGTTGTGGTACCGACGGCTAAGTGCTTTGGCTACTTACAACAGGTTCAATGTTCTGTGTTGAACATAAGTGTCGATTATTTAATGCAAGTATGCTAACTAACTATACTATATAAACTACGAAAAAACTGTATTTTTTATTTACACACACACACACACACACACACACACACACACACACACACACACACACACACACACACACACACACACACACACACACACACACACACACACACACACACACACACACACACACACACACACACACACACACACACACACACACACACACACACACACACACACACACACACACACACAAACTGATACTATGTTCTGCTTCGAAATTTCAAAACGTTAAAATGTAATGATGAGTTGTTTTGTTTTCCATTAGGTACCCACAAAATATTACATGTGTTATAGAAGAGCGGTATCTCCTAATAAAAGCAAATTTTTGCCATAAAGGAGATTCCAAACCCTAAATTTGTATGTAACTTTTAGTAACGAAATAAAATATTTTGTATTTTGTTTATTATGTTTCTATTCTATTTTCTATTACCTACGTTTCGCATTTGTACGAAAACGTAAAAAAAGTGCGGCCGGGCTAAGATTATTAGCACTATTTTTCTGGTTTTAATCTTAAAATTTGTAAATTGGCTGGATCCAGAAGGCCATGACAAGGAACATAAATTATTTGAACCGCTGTTGGTACTTCGTAACGTTACCAAAATGTAGAGTAATGTAATACGCTGTAACTTTGCTTAAAGAACGTAAGTTTTTTACCATCTATTATAATATTATCCATAAATTATTGTTTTATCTGTTTCCGTAAAAAGTTATGTTTAGTTTAATGCTATCTTTATTTTTTTCATGACTTACAAGAAGCGAACGATAGAAAAACGCTTCTTTGTTATATGATATGTTTATAGGCATCACAGGCATTACAGTAATTATGAAATAATTTCTAAAAAGAAAGAGGTATTTCATATTTACTCAGTTATTAACCTCTGGAAGCTACGAGCTTCAGCATCGCTTAATTATAAGTTAATGATATTGGGCTAATTCCGCTAAAGGCGTAGGTATTTCGGCTTAAATTTATTGATGTTTAAACTAAATACTACGGCTCACGAACTCAATATACAAATATGAAAATGGTTTCTAGTTTCTGGGTATAAAATGGGCATTCTAGGAATTTATCAATGTACTTAGTTAACCCATATTTGAGGTTAAGATCCTAAGTACGAGTAAACACACATTTTGTCTATTTATTCGTATTTTTAAATCAGATATGTGTATTTCTCTGGGTCACTTGTTTATGAAAAGAATATGACACTCGGTTTACCTTACATACATTTAAGTTACATATAATGATAAACTGACTATGTATAAATTTGAATTTTTATTTTAACAATTGTAATTTAATTTTAAAATGTAAATTTTGACTTTTTTATGAATGACCAATTTATGAATCTAATATTGTATGAATGTAATATAATGATGACATGTAAATGTAATTATACATTTAATTTGTTTAAATAATTTTAATTCACGAATGCCTTATGAAGGTTGTAATGTTACAATTGACCATCTATAATGTACATTATGAAGTGATTAAATGACTCTCACAGCACGAACTTTTATTTGATATGTCACACGGTACAGTTGTCACTGAATGCATTTCAGTGTCAACTCTACCGTGTATATGTACCAGATTTTAACCTTCTTGTTTCACTAGATTCGGCGCAGATTGGCTGTGACAGACGGACAGACAAGAACACAAGATTAATCCTGGGTTTTTGTCATTCGGATGCTCGGAACCCAAAAAAAGATTTATGAGGTTTATTTATTTATATTAAGTGTATGTGTGACAAGTACAAGTGACAATTTCAAGTGTCAAGTGCAAGTGACAAGTTGTTGTTAGTACTTACGCAATATGTGCTTAGCGCTAACTACTAGACCAAGACAGTTGTCAATGTTAGCTGATCGTTTAAACAACGATATTTTTTATTAATTATTTAAAATTTCGGCAACGACTGGACTAATCTTTTACATATAATCACAAACCTTGGCGTCGCCAATTCAGAGGTCCAGGGTTCGATTCTCGGTCTAGTCAATGTAAAAAACTAACGTTACTATGTTGTCTCGGGTCTGGGTATTGTGGGTACTGTCGTTGTTTCTGATTTCTATAACACAACTTAAGCTACTTAGGCACCTTATGATCAGAGCGATGTATGTGATGTTGTCCAAAAAAAAATTCACCAGATTGGCCGGTTGGAATGTTTTTGTAATTACAATGTAAAAGATTAAACCGTTTTTATTCAACCTTAAGCAGCCTAAATACAACCTACTCATTACAAATAAACATTTCATAACAATTCCACTCACGTATAGTCTTTAATAAAATTAAGCTACCAGTAACCCGGTTCTACCCATATTTATTTATTCCTCGTACTCGCAGCAAAAGTGGTGTTCTAAGAACCAGACAGAAATGTAGACTATCAAGATCGGCTTTGTTAGGCAAAAAGTTGTAGAACAAGCAATGGCAACAATTATAATTGCAATAATGACATTTTTGTTCGTTATTAAACATCGTTTTACGTGCGATGTGTTTTAAGAAATGACAATCTTTAATCCAAGCTGAAGGTCACTTTGTAAATAACTAGGCACTTTAAGGCGAGTGTAGTCGCCAAATGTAAACTAGCATGTGGTTTTAAAAGCCTACTCCTTAAGCCCAAACAGTCAGAAAAATATTTTAAAAAATATCATAAAAATTGTCAAAACTTACACAATATTTTGAGCATTGCATTTGTTTCTAGTACTTACAAATCAGGAGAAAAAATATATTAAAATATTTGAAAAAAATAAATAAAAAAATGGTATATCTCTTTATTCTTTTTAGCCGCTTGACCAATTTCATTCGGTTATACGTCGATTGATTGGCGTACCTACTTGCGTGCGCTGTTATGAACCGTATTTTAATGAATTTTTATGCGATACTCTTACCACCTCGCGTCGATTCGCTAATTTAGGGGCACTCCTCGCCTTAATTAAGTCTATCTCGCACCCTTACATTTGAATAATTTCTTTTTCTGTCTAGTTATTTATAATTATGTGCCGTTCGTAGTCGGGACACGCTTGACCATGATCTTAGATGTGGCTAGTCTGGTATTACAGTTTTAGCGATTGCCATCAGACCTCCGTAACCATAAGACCAGACTAGAACCAGACTATTTTTGTACATATTCTTGTAAACTTCTCATTCGAAAGAAAGCTGATTTTTATGACCCAGTTTTTGCGCAGCTTCTTCTCAGAACTAGCTTACAGCTGTTCTGAAGAAATAGTACTTACTAGGGTTAGGTTACGTGTATAAGTGACTAGCTCTATTCCCATGAATAGGGTCTATTTGCATAAACACATTGGTATTAACGGTAAGGCAGAGTGGGCTGAGTTAGAAGGAGTGTGAATGGAGGAAATAAAAATCTGAACTCTGATGTGTGTAGCGAACCATGTATTTCTTTACCCAATTTTTCTAAATTATTGATTTTTCTATTTACCTGACATTTATGACATGACGTTTTTAATTTTTTTATTTTTCAAATGTGGATGATCAAAATGAGGTTTTCAACAAAAAGTATAGATGAATTAATGAATGATGATGAAGGAGCCTACAATGGTTTTCAGTCTTCATAATTAGGTATCTACCTCACAATTATTACCATTTTAAACCTCAAAATTGCTCTTAGCGCGGCTCAAATTTTAGGTGAATCGTATTTTAGGAGAAGAAGACACATAAACTATATGTACCTAAGCATTATTGTTAATGCATCAATTTCTAAACCTACAAAAAATCAAAACAAGGTTGAATGAAGACTTACCTACTGTTTAAGTTTGTCATAGTTAGGCTCCAGAGAACTTGCTACTTTCCTGAACTTCTGTAGTTCTTCTGTGGCAAACCAAATTTCAAACGGACAGTGCTAAAAATAACTAAATAGTTATAATTCATATCTATTACAGTTAGCTTTTAAAATACATATACTATATAATACTATATAAATTGGATTATAAAAACTTCAGAAACCAACAGTTGATTGTTTGTGTAAGTGCAATCGAGCGTTTGTATAAAGATGAGATACTAAAGCAAAGCGCCATTATTTTACAGTAACGTGCTAACAAAACAAACACTTGAACTTTCGTATTTGCAATATTAAGTAGGATGGTTAGCCATAACTCTGGAATATTTCGACATAACTCATTGTGGTCCTAGGCCATACATTGTAGCTCTCATTAGTGCCTCCGCCGCGGTGCTTTACGATTGCAAAATGGCCGCCCTAAAACGAACAACTTCGATTTTTATAATCTAGAGATGCGATCGTGTCGATATCGACAAAGTTTTTAAAAATGTAAACTGTATCAAGTAAAATAAAACTTTAATCTCGTCAATCTCGCAGTTACAGCCAATAGCATTAAATATGTCATAAATATCTCGCTGAGTCTTTGAAATAATGAGAGGTCTTCTTCTATTTTAAAAAGATGAATACACACATCCACAGGATCTATGGATATATTATATTTCATCAATTTTTATCTAAATATCGTTGTTTTTTTTTTAGCCACAGTTGAAATAACGTATGTTTTCAATTTTATTCGACGTTAGTGATGATAAAGTCCTAAATACTTATAGCATGTTTACTAAGTATTTACGCTGTCTATCTTGGTCTATTATCCGGAACACAGCCAAGCAAATATATAAATACGATTTTAGAGTATTTCATCACCATCATTTTCAAATTCAGTATACTGAATGATGTCATCAATTATTAAAAACCCAAATAAAACATCTTACTTGGTAAATGGAGTTCTATCTTTGATTTATTTGACTACCCTTGACAGCTTACGACGAGATTCTTATTCAACGATTAATAAATCAACATACTTATGATACATTATGCGGCTTAGACGTTACGTTTACATTTGTCGCAGTTATTTACTCAATCCTTATAAAATATTTAGGTTAAGTAAAAAATATGGGCTGGTTTCGATATTTTACTCAAAAAACGCCCAACACTATCCCCACGATTGAGTCATTAGTACAACACCCGGGGTTCTATACTTATTATGAACAATTTCCGCGCATAATCGTAAAGGTTTTCTACTTGGAAGACTTCTTGTAAAGTCTTCATCAGTGCCTTGCATTGCCAACTAGTGTTTTTACTTTAAGTAATTGTAATCGATTTTAAATAGATTTTACAAATATTATATTGTTTTTGCATATTTTCAGATTAATATGAGTGATATTTGAGAATCGTCCACAGTACTTTGATGATGATGATTACTTGGAAAATTAAATGCTGTTTCCATTGGTAACCTTGCATTCACCTACAATCCTACACAGTTTCACCGTACGGGCTTCCAAAGTATTCTCAATTTGAAATACCGTGGCCGCTACCGAAATTAAAATACAAAATTGCTCGACATAGCGTAATTCCAGTAAAACCAATAATTAATAATTTAAATTAATGTTTTCAGGTATTTAATAAAAATTAAGCAAGCAAAGCGTTTCAATGAAATCAACATAAAATATATCAAAGTTCATTTATTTCATTCATGAGTATTAGGAAAAAATACAGTGTAGAGAAGTATTTAACATAATAAAGTATATTTCTATTAACTAAGTATTTGACGACCCTACTGGCGTAGTGGCAAAGATTAAAGATTCGCCTTAAACGCAAAGGGTTCTGTGTTAGATTTCTGGCTCGAGACAATTCAGAAAACGACTTGATCTACATTAACTTGTGTCTAGATGTGCTGTCTGGAAAAATCCATTGTCTGGTACCAAGATTAACTTGGGTCAATTTCAACAAGTCCATTTTTTTGTCATTACGGTGAACTTTTTTATTTATAACTTTTTTTGAAATAAAACCATGTAGTATTGTTATTTATGATATTGTTATGATAAATCTTTACTCGACATCAAATTGAGTTCATATACTTAGGAGATATAGTACTTTAAAATTTTGGTGTCACCGAAATTAAAGAATAGTTCACCGAAATGAAACTTCTCATCACCGAAATGAAAAACGCGAGTCACCGCAATTAAATTACTTATGCAGTCACCGAAAAAAACTAAACTGTTACCACGCAACGCACCTAAAATGCTGCTATCCTAGTTCCATAATTACTTACCTACGTTTTGAAGAGTGCTATCACACAGTACAGGTTATCCTTTTCTGACTATACTATAATGGTATTGAAAGTATTAATTAAAATGTACCATACATGGATATTAACTTATTTAAACTTAAATTCATTTAGAAACGTGTGAGAATAAAACAACAAAAATAACAAATATATTGTAATAATCAACCATAAAAACTGAAAAGATAAAAATAATATCAACACATAAGTACCTAATCATTTACTTTTGGAGTCGGTGCTATCCGATGAGAGTTTGAATGTTTTCGTTTGCACCGACTCCAAAAGTAACTGATTAGGTACTTATGTGTTGATATTATTTTTATCTTTTCAGTTTTTTGAAGTCGGTTTACTTTTTTTTATAAAATTTACTTATTTCATCTATTTTTAGTGATACATACAGTGATAATCCTCAACAATACGAATCTTTTCAGTGCAAACATAAGTTAACGGCTGAACACCGATTTCATCCCTTATTTACCCACCTTAGAGGTGAAAATTTTCCAAAAAATTTTCAATATACCATCTTTAAAGTATAAGCTATTTGATAAAGAAAGAATCATCAAAATCGGTTCACAAATGCCGAAGATATTGGGCAACATAGGTACAAAAATCAGTTGGCACGGATGGAGTTCATGCAAAGTTTGATGATTTTCTTATAGATCCCATCATCAGAACTTGATCAAATTTATATGGCACCATTCCGAAAGTATTCCCTTTCGAACAAAAAAAGAAGTATCGAAATCGGTTAACCTGGTAACGAATGATCGCTGAACATACATAAAAAAAATAAAAAAAAACAAAGATACTGACGAATTGAGAACCTCCTCCTTTTTTGAAGTCGGTTAAAAATATACAGGTTGCACCCTTTCCATGTTCAAAGGGTCAAAACTCTACAGCCTGCTGACCATCCGCGCAGGATTGCATTCTGCAGAATCATGTTAAATAAAATAAGGGACCTGCAATTTTTCAATAAAATGTTGTGAACGGATGATTCCTCATGCCGGAAAGATGGATATCTCAACATCCACAATCTACATAGCTAGCAAGTAGAAAACCCACATTTGATGAGGGAAGATCGGTCCCAAGTTCAATTTAAAGTTAACTTGTGGACTGGGATTATTGGCGGACAGGTGATCAGGCTATATGAACATCCAGCTACACTGAATAGTGAAATTTACCTTAATTTTTTACAAAATGATTTACCCGGCATGCTAGGAGATATCAGTTTAGAAGTGAGGCGGAGAATGTGGCTTAAAAATGATGAGTGCCCAGCTCACTACGCAATAGTAGTAAGAAATTATTTGAATCAACACTACCCACAGAGGTGGATAGGCCGGCTCGGCCCTATTTTATGGCCACCCAGATCGCCGGATCTAAATCCCTTGATTTTTTTTTTATTGCGGATGTCTGAAAGACCTTGTCTACGCGAGACCAGTATCCTCAATAACAGAGTTGCGGACTCGCATACAAAATGCAGCTGCATACATAAAAACGTCTGGTTACGCGAGCCGCATCAAACATCTATAAATATTAAACAAGAAACTGACTGACTGACTGACTGACTGACTGACATATCAACGCACAGCCCAAACTGCTGGTGCTAGAGATTCCAGTTTCTTATAAGGTCTAGGGGTGCACTAAGAAAGGGTTTTTCAAAATTCACCCTCTAAAGGGGTGAAATGGGGGCCCAAAGTTTGTATGGGGAAACAAGATTAGTCAGACTCTTTTATTCAAAACTTCACAGGAGTGAGTTCTCCTTACGATAAATGAGTAAACGTGTTTCAGATTTTTTGAAAAGTCAACTCCTAAAAAGGGGAAGGGGGCTGACAAAGTCTGAAAATCAACATGGGTATTGTTTCTATGGTTTATCGGGTCGCTGATTACGAAAACAACAACGATTTTAAAATGTAACGTTGCGGACGTGAAATTCCATCTCCCTTGTTGGGATGCGATGGGGTTGAAATGTCTATCAATATGGGTGTAGATTTTATGGTTTTTTGGAACTTTGATTTTAAAATGAATATTGTGAACATGAAAATTCTTGAAATTATTTGTGCCAAATTGCAATCCAATTGGGCCAGTAATTTCGGAGCTAATCGGTTGTAACAGACAGACTGACAGACAGCCATACGTGATCCCAACACAAAGGTTCTATTTTTGCATTTGATGTATACCCGCGTTATCCTAAAATTGATAAATCGCTATATTAAATCATATCATATCGTGTTTTGATAGTCATGCTAAAAATATTGTCTAGAAGTTTTGTTAGTTTTTTAAATTACTGAGTTTGACATTCATACTTCACTTAAAATCAAATCTAACGCGAGCGAAGCCGCGGGCAAAAGCTAGTTCTTTTATAAAAAGATGCCGGGCGTGTATCAGAGCGCAAGGACGCCAATTCGAACATTTATTGTAATTTTAATAAAAAATTAATAAAAACCAGACATAAAGTTTAAGAGATACAGAAAACATAAGCTTATTATACCTTTTCGGAAAATAGAATAACTAAGAATTTTTTTAAGTTAATGGGCACGATGAGCGCCATACATTTTTTTAACATGGTAGTTGACCAAACATGAGGAAAAATAATTTTATGTTTTTTTTGGAACATTGTTTTTTTGAAGCACTTCGTGATTAGCTAGCTCAATTTTAACCATTGTTATTGATAGCTAAACTATTCTTTTAGAAATAAAAAGAAACTGAATTAGAAAAAGTCCGTATTTGTAAAAATGGCACATTAAAAACTAACCGAAAGTGGCATTAAAAAAAAAAACTAACTCAATTATCTTGAAAACCGAGATATTTTTACTAAAGTCAAAATTTGAGAGAAAGAAAGAAAGACCCATCCAACGATACCCCAAACGATGGGGTAGACTAAAAATAAATAATTCATCCCTTCTTTACGTGTAGGGGAGATCCTAGAATTTTTGTTTTCAAGATATTATTGTACCATTCTGTCAGCGTGTTTAATGTTTATACTCGTGCAAAATTACAGCTTCCTAGTACAAACAGTATCTGTGCTAGGCCGTGGACTGACAGACGGACATGGCGAAAGTATAAGGGTTCCTTTTGTACCATTTTGGTACGGAACCTAAAAAAGCACGTGTTCAATATTTTTGAATTACGTTTAAAGTGGACTAATTATCATAATTTAGTCAAATAGCCTATTGCCCACGCGAGCAACAACTGAGATTATTCTTTTAACTAGTTGCTACATTTTAGTCCCCAAAACAAATATATTCCTTGTGCAACTAAAATGTAACAAAAGAAATTATGGTCTGTTTTTCACCGAAGTGAAATAATTTGTCACCGGAATGAAAAAAAAAAAACACCGAGATGAAGATAAAAATCATCGAAATGAACAACTTCTCACCGAAATGATATTTTTTCTCATTTCGGTGTCAATTTAGGTCACCGAATTCACCGGAATGAGATCACCGTCATGAAAAACAGCCAATAGAAGTTAACACTACAAGCACAGTATTTATGATAGAAATAAATTGATACTACCTACTTGATCGGGCGACATTAAGTAAAAGTACATATATTTAATAAACATATCGGATCATTGGATCACAACTTTTATCCACTCACGTGAATGAAAAAAAAAGCGGTCCCAAGTCACCGGAACCCACTACTTACGTTTTTGGTGGGAACACCAGACAAGCAACACGCGTCCTCTCACATCAAGCGCTTAGGCGTCCCTGGTGCGCAAGTTTACTGCGCAGTAGCGAGAAGCTAGTGTTGTTGGATGCCTAGATATTCGCGTACAACGAAAATTCACCGCGGTGAAAAATCAAATTTGGACACGTGAATTTGTACTTACCATTCATTAAATACAACAGATTTTGTAATGAAGTTTCCGCAATAAAGTACTGCCACTATTTAGGATTTAAATTTAAAAAAGAAAATCCCTAAAAAATCAACTGTTTTTATTATATGATTAAAAGTATACTGAAAAACAAATTGTGCCGCTTCACCGGTATGAAAAACTTAGGTGTTTATATATTTTTTTTCCTTATTAGCGACAATCATAATGGAAAAATATTTGTAGGCTGCTGTAGGAGACAACATTTTTCATCTAAAAAAAAATATTACAAGTTAAAAGTGCCATCCTGCACTAGCAGTTTCAGCCATGCCGTTTACGATTTGGTGCTGGGAAAATCACCCACTTATTAGATGCCAGGTTGCATTAGACCATGAAAAAATACAATTGCTATTGTATCTAGTTTTAGGATGACTGTTGTTTTAATATCACATCGCAAACTATTTTACGCAAATTTTCATTTGGCAAAAAAACATTTGTCTAAACAACTTATTGCAAATTTTTTGTTAGCAAATCTTTTTGTTGGCATAAGTATTACTGTTCAACAAATAATTGTTTGGTCATGTTTCAGTTAACCAAATCATCATCATCATCATCATCATTTCAGCCATAGGACGTCCACTGCTGAACATAGGCCTCCCCCAATGACTATCATTGGGGGGATTGCCAATACTCGCCACGCTTGGCAGGCGGGTTGACGAGCGCAGTTTTTTCATAAGATTGGGCACGCAGACGCTGCTGCCCGTCTCGTGCTACAGTAATTAGTCGCCTCTTACGACACGCCTCCTGTTGGCGGTGGGGAAGTATATTCTTTATTCCGTCCCCACACGGGACTTAATTTAACTAAATATTTTACATCAAATGTTTGATTTGGCACAACTTATTTTTCCCAAAATATTGCAAAATAATTAATATTCTTATTTAATCCTTTTTATCGAAATTTTCAAATGATTTATTAACAATAGAGGCAACTATTGTTTTGAATTAGAATCTTTTTCCAAAATAAAAGAATTGCTATTAACATTTTTCTTGTAATAAAACTTAACTGAGTAAAATTCTGCCAAATGATATTTGGACCAAATGAATTATGTGCGAAATGTCCAGTTTCTAAAGGTTCATTTGGAAAATGAAACTTAGGCAATAAGTTTTTTGGGAAGTGAAATTTGACGAAAAATATTTTGGCCAAAGGGAGGGATCCCCTAGTTTTTAAATAAAAAAAGACAAGGTGTAAATAAGAAGGTACTTTTTCTTATTTTTTAATTACTTAGCTGCACATATCTGGCTCAAGGCCGGTGTCTGTCCCGCATAAAAATTCGTAAAATCCGCCCTGTCCGATATTGTGAATGCCTGTGCGTCACGACGCCATGTTATTGACATTTCTTTTTAAATATGCCGTAAGGAGCCAACCTTCAGTAATTATGATTCGCGGAGGTATGAGCGTTTAAAATAGGCTTCCGTAGTATGCTATGTACTTGCATGTATATACATGGTGTAATTAAATTCATTTCTGATTTTTTCCTTCAGAGAAATCTAGCTTTTTAGAAATTTTACATCTACCTATCTTCAATATACATGGTGGTCTATTTATAGTGATGCATTTTTTTTTAGATACCTAATAGCCAAAATCATAACAACATTACGCTAGTGAATGGAAATAACTGTTTAAGACATAAGCCAAAAAAGCTCATCGCATGCTTGCTACGTGACTCTCAAGCAAAAGTTTTTTTTTTGGCCGATGTAAAGGAAATTCATAATTATAGTTAAGAAAAAAAAACTTCTTTTACACAAATATACCTCAAATCAGTTATTTTTGGAGAATTCTGAATGCAAGATCTAAACTTGTTGTTGATTTTACTAAAATTGCTATATGTATGCAATACTCTCCAGGAATCTATGAAATAAATGATTTGATTTGATTTGATTTGAGTTCACTTTAATTTTACATAGATATTATTATAAGAGCAACGTATGTGATGTTGTCCAATATTTATTTATTTATATTTATTATATTATTAGATTTTTTTTTAAATTTGACCAATCTAGAAGTACACTGTTCCAATAATTATTTATTTCCAAAAAATTGGTTCATGAATGGCGAAGTTCTGACGTAACAATCATAAAAAACAAAAAATCCAACCAAATTGGGAACAACTTTTTGTAGGTAAAAAAAGTCATAACGTCTTAGCCATTGATTTTCGTGGACCTCATGCTGTTTTAAATGGGTTATTACAACACCCGCTACTTATAAACATTTCTTTGGCAAAAATTGGCCACACACAGTACACAAAATTGGTACAGGAACAGGTATAAAATAGCTAAAAGGCTTTTTTTAAAAATTTATTTAAGGCAACAAACAGTCATGTAAACATAAAGTAACATGGATAAAGTGAGTATAACTAAGGACCTATAGCGCCTATAACTAAACTTGCACAATATTTAATACTTGTTGAGCCACTCCTAGGACTAAAGGACAACTAATTTTTTTACTAAGTAAGGTAACCAGGTAACATCTGATGTGCAATTTATAGTTACTTATAGTACTGACAAATTCAAGTAGCAAGCTGAGAATTGCAACATTTTGTGTGATTTATTGCTAAACTAAATTATTTACTCGATAAACATTGGAAAAGAATGGATTTGAGCTTTGGTAATGCTGTATTAAATAGATCAATATCTGTGAAATCTTTATTGTAAACGTTAGTGGAACGATACACAAATGAGTTACGCGTATATTTTTTTAGATATCGTGGAGTAACAAAAAGTGGTATTAGACGTGAGGAGCGCACTGGCAGACAAACTCAGGAAACAAATGACAACTTGCTAAGCAACAACGTGGAGTCGACTAAGTTATACAGAATTTTGTAAAGAAACACTATATCGAACATTTTGCGCCTATTGCAAAGAGATAATAAATTGTATTTTTTTAATGAATCGGAGTATGATTGATTTATAATATTTTGGCGATAATTTGAGGACTTAATTATCGCCTTTGGCTTTGTTTTCATAAGTGCTTCATATATATTTTTACTATTATAATATTAGTCTATCTGTTACGCCTCCACGCCTTAACTATTGAAATTCGGTTCAATCGATTTATGATGTTTAAATAATTACAATTTAAAGTTGGTGATGATTTATTAAGCTTGTAATAATTTATACCTACTCGCGAAAATACACATCAAAATATAAATCCCCCGCGTAACTACTCTTTTATTCCGCCTACATTCTCAAATCGCAAAAAGCAAACCTGAAAATCGTTTCCTCGTTATCCGATTCCAACTAAATTATGTAGGCTCAAATATAAAGAATTAAGTAAAAACGTCACCTGGCCTAAGTTAGAATTGGAAGCAATTTTATTTAAAAACCAATTTACCCCCTGAATTAGCAAGCGCGTCCAGAGGACACTGGAATTAGATGTGGAGTCTCCACTTTTTATTTCCATTTGTGGAATTCCATTGTAACGTTTCCTGGGCAGACGATTTCAATTACAGTGCTGTACTGGAGGATAGGTTTGTAGGGAGATCGCTTCTGTTAGAAAATAGGTAGCAAAACATCTCGTGAAGTTTTATGAAATTATTTTGTTACAATTTACTTCTGAATAAACTTGTTTTAGATAAACGTAAAGAATACACTTCTCTACCGCCAACAGGAGGCGTGTCGTAAAAGGCGACTAATTCCTGTAGCACGAGATGGGCAGCAGCGTCTACCTGCGAAATAATATAAAAAAACTGCGCTCGCTAACTCGCCTGCCAAGCGTGGCGAGTATTGGTAATCCCCCCTAATGATAGGTCATTGAGGGAGGCCTATGTTCAGCAGTGGACGTCCTATGGCTGAAATGATGATGATGAAACTTGTTTTGTAATTGTATTCTTATTTTTATAAATGAGGTCCTTTTTTTTATAACAAATATGGCCGTCAAACTGCTAACTGTACCCTTTTAAAGAAACTAGACATATTATGTACCTATCGCTTAAGCAATAACATATTACTTTAAATGTCATGTCCAAAAGTACCATGTACAAAAGACGCGATTACATAAAATATATCGTTTGTTTCTCTCGTAAGTTAGCCGAGGAATAATAATTATGTTCATGGTGCTACAAGTCGTAATGACTTACAAACCTATTTGGTAGCGTTAATAATAGCGATTCTAATATTCTATGTAACTTTTTCTATAAAAAAAGCGAGTAGGGTTTAATGGATGTATTAATAAACATTACCTGGTCAAAGAAGCAAGAGACCGACCCTCGGCATCCGCTTCATGGCCACCAAGTATGCAAAAGTGCCGTAAAAAAACTCTTAGACTGACCGGTACAGTCACCACCTTGCCTACAGATGCTCTAATTCAACTTTGGTCCTTCAAAATTCCCCCACCTTATAATTTCCGCCGTCTAAACACCTACCTTCTGGGCACAAATAGCCTTGGCCAACCTGGAAGGCGCTAGACCGTCTTTGTACAGAGGTTTTTTTTTATAAGGTGGGTTATGAAGACCAAGCGGAAGAGTGAATGTGACTATGGTGCGAACCCACAAACTATGGCTCACCTAATCTACTGCTCTTTGTGTCTCTACCTTCACGAGGGAGCGAGCGACGCAAAATTTTTGGGACAGACAGACTCTACAGATTTCAAACTTAAAGATGAACAGTAGAGTTTAATGTCAATTGAGAAAATGTAAGGTTTTGTGATAGGTTGATAAGATGACAACGGACGACGAATTAATAAGCTAATGTGGCAGTAGGCGAGGCACATAGCACGTAGAAAGGTTGGGGCAGAACGTACCAGCAAGCGCAGCGTAGGACGTCCACACACAAGGTGATCAGACAACCTGGTAAAGGTTGCAAAAAATCATTGGACGCAGGTCACTCCCAACCGGCCTATGTTAAACAGTGGACGTCGTATAGCTGAAATGATAAGATGAACTGACTGTACTTAAATTATTTTAAAAAATAAGCTAAAAATAAAACAGTCCATCTCCTTAGTACTAAAGCACTAAGAAGTAGTCGGTATCAAGTTGTCCCGGTGGCGGCCACAGCGATATTGACGCCGCTTAGCGTTATTTACCGTTTTTAATGTACTTATTTTGCTAGATATTTTATCTTATTATTAAAGATTTTATCCATGCATTTTTTAGTAAGTATAAGTTTTTCTTTCCGAGAGATGCATAACACGTTGTGAATTTTCATTTTACGGATCAAAAACAATACTATTTATGAACGTACCAGTCGATTGCGCTGTAAATGTCTCTGCGTTATAATGAGAATCTTTATTACCTATTCAATGGTACTAACAAATAAAAAATTACAGGTAGGCATCAACAACCTTCTTGTTTGTTAAAAATGTCAATGGTAAATAGTAGCCATTTTCTAATAGGCTAAATTCTTTTAATAGAATCCTAGTTGAAACTTTAAACAACAAAAGTCAAATCAAGTTATTTATGAACTATTCCTTGCTATTTCATTAGGATTGGAAGCCTGAAATATTGTCAGTTACTCTCTGTTAAATAAAAAGATAAAAAATTACTCAGCGGTGGTACGTTTACTTTTGATTATCTCCATTATTTACTAATAATTACAGTAAAAATATGTTACATTCTAAAATACAAAAAATATTTAAAATGTAACTTGAATTTATTTATATTTTGAGCTTCGCAATCGGAGCAGTTCTGGTGTTTTCAACCAGTAATCTTGCACGTAAGTGACGATGCACAACACCATTTGGTCGAAATTCCTCTTTTAGAAAGGTATGCAGCTTGCCCGTTGGTACTAATACTCTAAAATCTCTAAAACCACTTCGTACCTCGACTCCAAATTAGCTTAATTTAAGATATCTCTTGACCGCAATGTGCTCTGCGATGTGATGCGACTGGATGGAATAGTGCAGGCGAAACCAATTCAGCATTTTCCAATTACAGCCTTATTGTCGAATTGGTGCGGTGTTTCGCATTGAAGACAAAAGGAATCGGGTTCGATTCCCGGTCGTGTTAATTAAGGAAACTAACTTTTGCGTCTGGGAGTGCAAGGAGATAAGGCATCTAACAATAGCAAAAAAAATCGTTGTCTGGAAACAATCACACCAATTATCTAACCCTAAACTAAGCAAAGCGGATAACGGATACATAAATACATTTACAAACATCCAAAATCACAAAAACATTTGCCCCTTGCGGGATTCGAACCCGCAACCTGGCTTTATAATCCGGACCGCGAACCGTTACAAGACATGCTCGTAGCCCAATATTTTCATCCCTTACCTCAAGACCGACAATTGATATGTTGTATTATTTCGACAATTTATATTTATGTATATAAATAATAATAAATATGTGACAACATCACATACATTGGTGTGATCCTATGGTACAGTGTAGCTCAGTCAAATCAGAAATCTTAGTAGTTATAACTACATTTATACTATCATCTAACTAAACTTACCTGTAACCGAAGTCAACATGAGCGTCTCGGCAAACATGGCTGTCTATGCTAACCCCACTTCAAAGGGGGCGGCCGCAATGCTAACATTATAGCCTAAACTCGGGATATAACTAAGTAGCTTTATCAAATACTAAGGTGTATCTTAGGCTCTTAGCATGCTCAGACTGTTTACATAGTATGGCTAGATCATGATGACTATTACATGCACAGTGCCGTGTGGAGACGGCCGTAAAGAATACACTTCCCCACCGCCAACAGGAGGCGTGTCGTAAGAGTCGACTAATTTCTGTAGCACGAGACGGGCAGCAGCGTCTTCGTGCGAAATCTTATAAAAAAACTGCGCTTGCCAACTCGCCTGCCAAGCGTGGCGAGTATTGGCAATCCCCCCTGATGATCAGTCATTGGGGGAGGCCTATGTTCAGCAGTGGACCTTCTATGGCTGAAATGATGATGATGATTACATGCACCTGACTTACCTTTCTAAACCCTGACGATTTGGAAGACGCATCGTGGTCAGGCCACTCGGTAAACTGACAACTTAATCCTCCGTCGTACGACCTCCGTAGCCGAGAGGCGAGTACGCCGGACTCAGCGTTCCCATCTCTGAGTTCGGGTTTTTCCTGGGTCAAAAAGAGATTATATTTAAGTCCGTCAGTTAGATTATCAAAAAATATTGCACACATATTTTGTCTTTTGTCAATCAAACAAAAAATGACGAAAATAAAGCGCATCAAAGTGAACACGCGACGTCACGCCTTGCTAAAAAGTGTCCGGCAAGGCGTGACGTTACGCGAAACTTTAACGGAATATATCTTCGTCATTTTTTGTTTGATTGAGAAAAGAAAAAATACGTGTCCAATATTTTCTGTTAATCCAACTGACGGACTAATTAGATTTTTTTAGGAAACTAGCCTATTCTCAGTCGGGTCAACGTAGAAAACGAACTATGTTGTCATGGGTCTGGGTGTTGTGGTACCGTCGTTGTTTCTGATTTAAAACAAAAGTGCTTTAGCTTACTTTAGGATCAGAGCAATGTGTGATGTTGTCCAATATTTATTTACCCAAAGTTGCGGATGGCTGCTGGTAGCTAAGGGCCCAAAGCCGCTCGCTGTGGTGTTCTATGGTAGTCTATGCCTAGCAGTGGACCCTCAAAGGCTGATAATGATATCTGACCATAACCCTTAGGATATAGGATTGATTAAGATAGACCAGACCACATTTTTTAAATTATTTTTACAATTACACCAATTATCAAGCCCCAAACAAAGCAAAGCTTGTATGGCGACTAGATAACGGATAAACATACTTAAATACAATTATAAACATCCATGACCTAGGTACAAATGCCGTGCTCATCACATTAACATTTGCTTCTTGAGGGGTTCAAACAAACCCGTAAACTCCTGGCTTTGTATTCCGGAGCGTGAACCATTACACCATTCGGTCGTCAATTGGACTATTGCTATACACCAGCAGTGGGATCTGAATGTCACGATGTTCCTCTTATCGCTGAGCAAGTGGTAACCCATATATTTTATGGATCCCGAAAAATCCAGACGTAAGGTATCCAAATACTAAGGATTACAAACCGAATTGCGGCTTCAATTCCCGTTCCAGATCTAAAATTAAGGAAATGAACTTCCCTAAATTGGCTTCCCAGTCAGAGTGTCTCCGAGACAAGAGTCTTGGAGACTCATGGGAAAATTAATATTCAGAAAATTCAATTCATATTCCGGAACTCGTAACACAAAAATGTTAATTCGTTACTTAGGAGCCATGACAATTGGTGTGTTCATCGTCATCATCATCATTTCAGCCGTAGGACATCCACTGCTGAACATAGGCTTGCCCCAATGACTTCCAGATTGACCGGTTGGAAGCAGCCTGCATCCAGCGGCTTTACCAGGTCGTCTGTCAACCTTGTGGGTCGACGTCTTACTAATTAGTAGTTAATTGATGGGTTTTCTGGCGCATATTATTTAAATTTATCATCATCATTAATATTTATTTATAAAAACAGATAACGGCCTGTTCTGGTAATAAAAAAAAATTTTTTTTTTGAAGCATTACATGTTTTAACACGTTCAGAGACAATCGTCCAGTTCAAGAAATAAAATAATGAAATCAACAGTAACTCAGCCTGCGATAATGATCCGTAACTAAATGACTTCGATACTACGAAACCCTCGTTGAAGTCCAATTCGCCCTTGACTCTTTTCTACTTTCAAGATCTTATAGTTATTAAGATATATCTAATAACTTAACCTTGGCCTAGTAGACCCCTGAATGTGCTCCGTGAATGATTTATGTTCCCCTAAGCTGTCTCCGAGGGATATATCTGCCGCCTTTATTTCGGAAAAAGCTTTTGGAGATTAGGTATAGTGTCTACCCACTCACGGCTACAAGGCATGGCATGATATTTTCTTCCATTATAAATTGAACTCTCACATAAGGAACTGCTTGTGCAATTAAAGGTCTGCTGATAATGGATAGTGTGCATAGTGTGATATTTGACTTGAGCCGTAGTACAATCATACCCAAAAGTCAAATGGAACGGCTGAACAGAATTAACTGTGGCACATCACACTAAACACACATAACACATACAACAATAAACATCCCATTTTTTTGTTCTCCTGAGACGATAATTTATTTCTCTTTGGCTTAATTTAAACTTTACGAGGAGCAGACACAGTCGCGGATAACAGCTAGTATTTTACTACCTAACTTCCAAGCTGGTAAACCTGGTAAAGGTTGCAGGAAACCGCTGAATGCAGGCCGTTTCCAATCCAACCGGCCAATCTGGAAGTCACTGGGGGGAGCCTTTGTTCAACAGTGGACGTCCTATTGCTGAAATGATGATAATGAACTACCGAGTTGAGATTTTAATGCTTAGTCTAAAAAGATCCCTTAAGAGGCTGAATGTGGCCAAATTGGGCTAACAAAAGAAGGTTTTGTGTGAAATCTATAGCTCATATCATTTTAAACAGAAAAAGCGGTTATAATTGATCGTATTTCTGACCTAATGCTCATTTCTGAAACACGATTCCACAAACTTTACTTGATGGAAAACATAAATAAATATGCCTCTGAAAATAACTAAATTTAAAATTTTGACACTTGTACTTATAGTACCTAGATTATGATCCTATGTATAATTATGGCTTTTATATTACTAAAACAATTGGCTTCTTTTGATTTATAAAGTGGTTATTTTCATTAAAATCGTGGATTTTGTGGTTTGGCACTTAGACCCTTTTATTCTAAGAAGCACCTTCTCTGTCACTCCTACTGAGTTCGACATACATGGCTCTGCTTTATCGAACATTAAATTGGCATGCCTATTGCTCAAAATCATTGGCTCTAAATTCAAATTCAAATTATTTATCTGCCATAAATAGGGTATGCAAATGTTGTTGTCATACAGTTATTGTAGCTAGTCAGCGTCTTAAGGCGTATTTACATTGGTCTTTAGCACCCATCCTCCCGTAGTCGAGAGGCGAGCATGCCGGACCGAGCATCGCTATATCTCTGAGGTCTCGGATTTGATTCCCGGTAGAAAAATAACTATTCTATATTGTTTCGGGTCTGGGTGTTGCGGTACCGTTGTTGTTTCTGATTCTGATTCTTTGTTACACAAGGATCAGAGCAATGTATGTAATGCTGTTTGTCTTGTTACTTAGAACCTGCACCTCAACTTCAGCAGTTGCTTTTAAAAAACCGGCAATGCAATGCCAAGATGCCATGGGTCGGCAAATACTATTGTGTAATCTTAAGTTGACTTAAAAAGAAAGGAATGATTAGCAAAAAAATCGATAAATTTCGTTAAGGTAAACTCGTCAGATTACTATTTTACTAAACAATGGTACTTACCAAATAGTATTTCAGTAGCTGAGCTCATAAAAAAAAAAAAAGATCACTTCGTAATTGTACATTTGTTTCGTTTCATAAATAATAAAATAAAAATATTATTCTTTTCTTGGACAATTGCCATTTTTAATTTAGTGGTCGACATTAGCAGCGTTTACCTTACCTGCTTGTTATCAAATGCGGTATAACGACCGCTTATCGACTTATGACTTTCGGCGTTATATCGCATGCAGTAACTGTAACTGTAACAGTAACACATGTGATATATCGACCAAGTTATCGAACAATAAAAATGCACTTACCTATGCAATTAGTTGTTACAAACAATAAGTACCATTCAACAAAATTGATAAATGCCAAAAACACTTGTAAGTCGTAGTTACTTGGTGTAAGTAAAAACAAGTAACAAAATTAATTAAGTTATCACAAACATATAATACATGAAAGTAAAATAAGCAAAAAGGAAAAAATCCTAGGGCATCACAAAACCACAAAAGTCACTTATTATTTTACTACGGTACCCGAAACCGTATTACTAAACACGGTCTTAAACCAATAAACAATACAATGTTGTCAGCAATTTTTTACATTACGCTACAAATGGACTTACATTTAGAAAAAATATTTTCTCGTACCAATACAAGATATCAACCGAGCGAAAAAACGCGGGCCTACATTCCTACAATGGCGCGTGGCGAATAAAAATAATAAATGTGCAATTCTTTAGGCAGGGCTGTAAAACTGTCGGCCGCACTCGCGCCCTTGAGTTTGTTCTAACCTGGGCCACAGCCTAGGGAAAGCAGACAGTTATTCGCTTATAGCCTCAAAGGGCTCTCCCTAAAAGTAAAATGACAAACTATTTAAATAACATGTCATTGAGCTCTTAGATTTCACATCTAGCAATTTTCTCGTAGCTTTTCATTATCATTTAAGCCATAGGATGTCTACTGCTGAACATAGGCCTCTCCCAAATCAAATCAAATCAAATCAATCATTTATTTGTGATACACAGGTGAATAGTTATTATTACATAGGAACAGGGTTTTATGAGAGCGCTGTGATCAGCCTTGGCGGCATACAAATGTAACAGAGTTTGACCAATGACTTTCAGATTGCCCGGTTGAAAGCGGCCTTCATCCAGCGGCTTTTTGTTTGCTAAAATATAATTTAAACTTAGAAATTTCAACACATCCTTGTCGGATGTTGTCCCAAAGAGGTTGCGCTGAAGAAAAATATATATAATTTTACTAGAAAGTTTGGCGAGTGAATTGCCGAAGGTGAGTAGTTGTAATGGGATGGAGACGGCCGGTAGACTATTTTTGGTCTTAGATAACAGAGTGGTGGCCAAAATGACAACGAGCAGATTAGCAACCCGCTAGTCCCACCATATCGTGCGATTGGTTAAGGCAAAATGGGAACGATTTACACAGAAACGTGAGAAATGATGCAGTTAAACGGAGGCCTATATGCAGGAGTAGGTAAAATTTACCCATCCCATATTTAATATGGTATGATTAGATAGAGGAACTCACATCTCGATAGGTCAGACGTCCTTTGCCAGGGGCGTCTTCCAGCACACCCAAACTCAAATCAATTTAGAAGATATATCATTTACTGTATTATTATGAACTAAATCGCCAATAACATTTCGCACGAAGATGCTGCTGCCTGTGTCGTGCTACAAGAATTAGTCGCGTCTTACGATACGCCTCTTGTTAGCGGTGGGAAAGTGTATTCTTTACGGCCGTCCCCACACGGCACATCTTATAAAAATCGAAAATCTTATAAAAAACTGCGCTCGCCAACCCGCTTGCCTAGCGTGGCGAGTATTGGCAATCCCCCCCGATAATAAGTCATTGGGGGAGGCCTTTGTTCAGCAGTGGACGTATTATGGCTGAAATGATGATGATGATGACATCGCTAATCGGATCACTAAATAAATAAATAGTTTTTTTAAATTTGATTTTTGTTTATTGGATGGCTATTTCATTTAGGCTGTGGGTGGGTTGCGAACCCCTGCCGCGATTGATGCCGCGTCAGGGCCGGTGAACATTTTAATTTATACATTAAGGTTTTGTCAGTTTGTTTTGAAATATTTCGTTGGTCTTTTTGTTGGGCTCTAAAAATCTAATGAAGCCAATTTCGTAGGACTACGTGCTGCAGCACAGTGGGAAAAATGACAGAACTTAATAAATCAAATTGTAGAAGTTTTTTTTTCTGTAGTTAGCTAACAACAAAGAGTGCTTATTAGAAACTTTTATTTTTTTAGCTAAAGCCTTAAATATTATCTATCAGTGTACGATATTTATCGTTCTACGACTATAACTCGATATTACAGATACAAAAATTATTCTGTCTGCTATGCTCTCACGCCAAAACCGTTCAACCGATTTTGATGAAATTCAGTACATACAAAGCTTACCCTAAGGAATAAATAGAAATTTTAATATAAGACATCGATTTCATTAAAATGTCATCAGACATCATTTTTTAAATCAGACAAATTTTGCGCGCAAACGCGCGGACACAGCTAGTTACTAATTTAACTTCTACAAACTACAAATCCACATGGAATTCATTTATTTTTAACCCCTCTATCAATCAGCACTCCAAATGTCACGTTTAAAGACGAATGAGCTGAATTTATCAAAATTTCACTTGTCCCACTCCGAGACACGTTAGTGCGACGACTGAGACACACTGGGACGTCAGCTTATTGTTACCACAATAAAAAAAAAATACAGTAAGCCCGCTATTTCGCACAAGAGTCTAGTTTGGCTTCGGACTAGGCGAGTTTTTAAGTCGGTTTCGAGTAACTTAGAAGCTAGCTGTGTCCGACGGACAACTAAAAATATGTCGAGTAGTGTACCGCATGTGTCAAGCTTATTTATTTAAGCGAGTTAACTAAATCATTTGCAACTAAACAAAATTTTACGATCGTCTGTGTCGGTCCAGACTACAAAAACCAGGCGGTTTTTTTCTCTCTTTATTTGGGACAGCAGACAATTACATTAATGGCTTAACCTCTAATTATACTAAACAAATTAGTAATGTAACCAGCACCATTGTCCACAGATAATATTAATAAAATTGAACGGTAGAGCATCGCTAAATTAATTAAGTTTAAATCATTTACAAAACTAATCGCACCGGGTTTGAATCCGGCAAGTGGCAAATGTTTGTGTGATGAGCACAAATATACATTTTTACTTAAGACAATTTAAGACATTATATATATAGTACGTACGGTCAGCATCATTACCTTAATATACCTAAATCGCTCAACATGATGAACGCAAAAATTTTATGATTTAATATAATATAAGGCAAATTAATTGTAGCGTTTATCATGTTGAGCGATTTAGCGATTAAATATGGTTTTTAGCGATTTTCAAAATCTGAAAGTGAGCACGTCTTCTGATGCTGAAGTTTTTAATTAATTTTGAGTTTTTGCAATTTTTCTAGACAACTGCCTGCCTAGCTAGAGCACTAAAAACACGATATGATATGATATGATATAGCGAAATATCGACACCAACTGTAAAAATATGATAGATATAGCCGCCATGTTGAATCGCCGTTACATATTAAGATCGCTGTTTCAATAAAAAAATTGTAATTAGAAATAGAAAAAGGTTTCAAATTGTTCTGTACATTTTGTTTAATTCAAATTATATTATAAAGTGACACACAAAAAGGGCCGTTTTCTTTTTTCGCTATTGAAGAGTTAGGAGTGAACCTTTTACACTCTCCTGCACTATAATCGTGTTGTCACTTCACGTTAACTTAACGCCCAAAGGGTTAACAACTTTCTGGTTAAACTTTGTCCCCACAGGGAATTCATTTCCATACTTCCCTGAATCAGAAAATGGACCCGCCAAAGTTGGAGAACTTTTTAACTGATTGAAAAATAATAAAGTGGATTATTTTCGGGATAAAAGCGTTATGAAGGCCGATATTGGGAGATTTTCCGTTCCTTTGGGAGCCGGATTGGTTTTAGTTGGAATAAAGTAGGTTTTTGAGTTGGGGAAACGAGTATTCAACAAAAGTTTGCGATGGCGGATCAAAGAAAGGTAAGTTCTTTAAAATTAGTAGGTGATGGTACTTGAGAAATTGATTAATGAAGCTTAAAATTATTTGTAAGTTATTTAGCTAAGCTTAGACCTAAGTGTATACCTCGCTTAGGAGTACATACCGACTACCCCACGGCGGGCAGCCGAGCGGTTGACCGCAAGGTTAAATGCAATGTAGGAGTAAAAAAAGACTATTTACCGAGTTTTCAGAAATTAGTAGATTTATTTACGTTTTGTTTTCACATACAAAACTTTAATAATAATCAATACAACAGGAATGACGACTAACTTTTCTTTCGTCGTCTATCAGGTAGATCATCAAAAGATATTGGACACGTATTTTTTATTTTTTTTACATAACCAAAACGTAACCTTGATACCTATATTGCTTTGAAATGTCGCATGACATCACCTCTTTGTATATTTTTTACTTAGAACTGACGTCACGAGCACCCGAACATTGACGCGCTTCAGGCATCTTTGTTTTTGGTTGATTGACAAAAGAAAAAATAAAGTATCTTATATTTTTTGATAATCTAACTGACAAACTAAATAGAATATTTTAATTTTCTTTACACAATCGTCATTCCTACTGCAGCTAATGGATATAAGCCGCAGTTGCGAATGGCGTCTTTTAAATTCTACCCATTTATGTTATTGCTTTATTACATATTCTTCTTATTTAATAATGATAGAAAAATTCTGCTAAGCATCCTTGGCAGTGGTTAGATATTAATGGATAGGCGCTAAATCCCTATATAGCCGATTAAAGGACATTGTTATCTTTCGTTCGAGCAATAAGTTTATTTGATATAAACGTAAGTAAAATACTCAAAAAATAGTTTTTGAAACATTGCTTTGTACTTTAAAAAACAGGAACAATTTCATTTACAAGTACCTCGGAAACCTTTGAAGTCCGCCGGCCTGTTGGTGACGTCACAAGCATTTGAATGACGTCAGAGAGTTTTCCGGCCCACAAAGGCTGTGACGTCATCATGTTTTTCCCGATTCTGTTTGATAAGGTTAGTAGCTTTTGTGTTTTATTATTAATGTAACTATAATAATATTATAAAGAGATAAATTTTGTTAGGATGTAGGAGGAAGGGAGCTCTGGAAAAACACATCCAATTGAAATCTATAGGTTTTTGACCGAGATTTATAGTTACTTTCCCGGATGGCAAGTAGGCAATGTTTATTTTAAATATATTTCTCAAGAATACGTAATAAAGGTGGCGCACGATTTACGTTTATTAAAACAGATATAAAATTAAAAATATAACATATTGTTCCAACTAATCAAATCTATGGGCCATAGTTATTTATTATTTATAACATACTTATTAGATTTAAAAACATCCATCCGATCACTACCCAGGTACAAATGATCGTGCTTTCACTACACACAAATATAATTACCCTTTGTGGGATTCGAACCCGCAACCGCCTGGTTTTGCAGTCCGGAGCGCGAACCACTAGACTAGACGCTCGACGATATTGCTTTTTAGTTTTAAAAAATCATGAATAAGAAAATAAGCATAAGGTATTTGCGACGAACCTACGGCCTTTCAAACCGCCTTTCGCCGTAATTTCCCATAGGAGAGATACAATTAAATGACAATTCTTTATCTGTCTCCAAAAATTTACAACAATAATTATATGCACAAATTTCAAATACCATTACGTCAACGTTATGTTGTGTTCTCTGCCACTTGTTTTTATTTCGTCTCTGTACATATGGTCGATATAAGAATTAATTAAATATTATGTTTTAGCTATTAGAAATCAATTTCTGAGCGGATGAGAAGAAGCTACCACCGCGTTCTAGTGAACTGGCAACACCATCTCTTGGTGGTGCGGGGAACTAACTGCTGTGATAAAGCTAGTCCAAGAGTGTTATGATGACGATTATTTAACCCTTATATTTTCAAGACCTCGCTGTACAGTAGGTCAGTAGGGTAACACAATAATAGTAATAAATCTACCACTTGACTTTGACAAATGAACGTGGATCCTGGGTGTGGTTGAAGTCACAGGCTGGAACACGTAATAGATATTAACGGACTGGCTTTTATTGTAGTGGGAATGATAGGCAGTCGTCCTGGAGGTTTTGCTTTAGGGAAAAAAACTGGCCAAGTGCGAGTCGGACTCTCGCATTGAGGGTTCTTTACAAACAAGTTTGTTTGTTTATCGGTAAAAATCCAGAAAAAAAGCGGTAAAAATCTGCGCGACGAGATCAATCGCGATCGCGATCGCGATCAATCTACGAATGGACGAACTAGGTATACCTCAAGAGGTATGTCTAGTTCGTCCATACCGGGAATCAAGGAAGGAATCTGGATATAACTTAAAATTTACGGTTTTCGGTTTTTTTTTCCTCAACTTGTGCTATAAGTCATTACTTGTTGCCTTTCATGATTCAAGTTCAGAGGAAAGTCTCGTATAGATTTTGATTCCCTTGCGGGTGTCAAATTTGTCGCATAAATAAACGGCTGTATGTTTTAAGCGATGACTTAGAAGTTTGATATTTTTGCAACTCCATAGAATTGTAGACTTAAATTTTTGATAATTATTAAAACTAGATACCTCCACGCGTTTCTTGACAGACAGGCAGACAGACGGACGAACGATGAATTGATTCTATAATTGAATATTTCCTATATTTCGATTTGAGGTACGAAACCCTAAAAAACAATTTTTGGATGTTGCAAAATAACCCAAAAACTTATGATTGATTTTTAGGGTACCTGTGTGATTTGGAATATTAACCAACCCTATTACCACTGCCTCTACATCAGTGGTGCGGATTAGCTTTTAATGCAAAAGAATCCCGGCTTCATTTACCGGTTCCGGTCAATTGAAAAACGTAGGTACTATTCTTAATTGGCTCGTGTCTGAATGTGCTGGGAGACGCCTTTGGCATATTTTAATTATCTAGTACCTCGTAACAAACATAAATGTTGATTCTTTACTTCGATACCATGACAATTGGAGTATGGTCCAGCGCCATGGAGCATATACTCTACCTATACATAATAATATAGTAGAAATGACATGGTTAGACAAAATTTTCCCGCCATTATTTATCTGTATCTATACTGATTATGTATGGGCGAGCGTTGACAAGAGTTGTCATGTCATACTAAATGTAATTAAAAATTCATTTACTAGTTTCGGAGAAAGACGGTTCGTATTGCTGCTTTTATTTACTTACTATTTATTTACTAGCTGTTGCCCGCGACTTCTTTGGCCTGGTCTTTATTCATACAATTACAGGGTGTAACGAAAAGGTGAAAAAAAAACTTTAAGGGGTTATTCTATGGGACCAACATCGAAATCTCAAAAAAAATAATTTACGTTTCCATACAAACTGATGCCAGCTGGTCGCGTTTTAGTATGGGAAAGTGGTTTTTTTTGCGATTTCGATGTTGGTCCCATAGAAAAAGTTGATGTAATTTAGCCGTAGAATAACCCCTTAAAGTTTTATTTCACCTTTTCGTTACATCCTGTATATATATTATATATATTTGGCTTATTCATACAAGAATATAATAGGGTTGAAAACATAGGCAGAAGGCCCCGGGGGTGTTTTAAGTGCGATGATGAGTCTTCTTATCTCTGCCTTAAACCTGGCTCTAGTTTGACTGAGAGCTGAACTGCTGTTATGGCAGAAAAGAGACAAATGTAAGTAGAAATAGAAAGAAATATATTATTACTTTTACATTTAACCTCTAACCCGCTACCTCTTCTAAGTTTTCCACTTCAAAAAAGATAAAGATCATAAAAAAAGCGTGTTTATCTCGCGCATCTAATTTTAAAGGGCCTTTTCTAATTACAGTTAACTCGCCGTATGCGAAAAGCCAAAAATAATTAGAAACGTTTACCTTTATTTTTCGGCGAATTTTAAGCCCTACAGCTAACAACACAAGGGCTAGATTAAAACGAGTTTAGACGTTAAATCTAGTTGCGATTATATCTTTTGTGCCACAGCGTATAAATGCTTACAGTTTACCAACGTATGCTTATAACAAGTACAAGCCGAAACAACAAAATATTTATTTTTGTTGAAGTGATACAATATTTGTTGTTAGTTTTGGTTTTGATCATCATTATTATTATCATCATCATCATCATCATCATCAGCCTCTAGAAGTGCACTGCTGGAAACTGACCTCCCATATAGAACGCCATAATAAGCGGCTCTGACCTTTTCGTAACATTAGCTAAGTCATTGGTTTTGCTAGCAATGTGGTCGAACCATTACCATTTCAACGTGACACCTCAACGTGGTAGATGTTTCCTTCGAACGTTATTCTAAAGTCTATTGTATGTATACCAGCCAAGCCAAGCCGCTTATATTGTAAGTTGGTATCTCTAGTCTCGTCTCCATCGTATCCGCACCAGTAATGTAGTTCAACAGTGAAAGGTGGGGATTGTCTTAGAACATCTGAGGCTCTCTCGCTTAATTATACTCACGTGAACCAGCTGAAAAATTTGCACAAATTAAATATCTTACGTGTCAAGCTAGATAATAATAGATATTTTTTACGAGATCTGTAGCTGAGAGGCGAGCATACCGGACTTGGTGTCTCTGAGGTTGATGAGGTTGTTCAATTTAAAATTGAAATTCGGTCAGGGAAATTTGACATTTTCTGGTCGGTTGATATTGTTGTAAGTATGTTGACAGTACGTAATATATTAGGCACTAATTCTATAAATCTCTTTTATGTCCACGATTCAGCGTACGGTGCTGAATACGGATAATAGTTACTTCTGTAGGTCAAGTGTAAGACAAATCGATCGATTGAATAACAAATACTAACTATAGTTAATAGTTACCTACTGACTAAACACTGCTCTATGGCAAGGGTCCAGACGCGGTTTTTTGGCTCAATGTACCTAGATCCATTTTTAATAACGTGTGGGCAATTTTAATAAAGAACCGTTTAGCGGAGTTGCGCCTACTTATTGTTAGATCGCTTTCGGGGTTCATAATTTATAGCTGGCAACACCGCGTGTACATGAAGTCCGTATCACGCATGCTTTTCGGATTTAATTAAATATTTAAGCTTCTTATTTGGAAAAGTGATTAGATAAAGTTTTATGCTTTTAATATGAAAATAAAAAATACAGTTTTTTCGTAGTTTATATAGTATAGTTAGTTAGCATACTTGCATTAAATAATCGACACTTATGTTCAACACAGAACATTGAACCTGTTGTAAGTAGCCAAAGCACTTAGCCGTCGGTACCACAACACCCAAACCCGAGACAATATAGAAAAGTTATGTTTTTACATTGACCGACCGGGAATCAAACCCGGGACCTCAAAGATAACGACAGCAAGTCCGGTATACTCGCCTCTCGGCTACGGAGTCTCGTCTGGTTATAATATGTTCGCCGACCGTCTGGTGTAGTGGTTCGCGCTCCGGACTAAAAAGCCAGCGGTTGCAGGTTCGAATCCCGCAAGGGGCAAATGTTTGTGTGATGAGCACGAGAATTTGTACCTAAGTCTATCAAGTTGCCATAATACAAGCTTTGCTTAGTTTGGGGCTAGATAATTGGTGTGATTGTGAAAACAATTGATTTATTTTATGTATAATCAGCAGTGATCGGAGTAGATACATTGATTTGGGGTTATGATCTCAAACATTGATGTTAATATGGACATGCCTCTGGGATTCCGTAATTTCTTTGTATCAGTTTTTGAAAAAAAGGTATATCCATATAATGCTAGCACTACCAAAGTACATCGAATCAATCTACCTATTCCGATGATAATCAGTGTATGAATTTAATTCATAACAGAAAAAAGTAAAGTATGCCATACGTTCCACTGCTGGGCACAGGCCTCCCCTCTACTCATATATACGGTGGTTAATCAGAGCTAAATAATTTCGCTCTGAGTAATAAGCAGTGATCGGAATAAGTAGAGTGATTTGTTGTACTTGCGTAATGCTGTCATAATATGGACATGCCTTTTTAATGAACTGTTATCGAAAAATTTTGGGATTTTGGGATTTTATTAAATATTATTTAGGTCGTGATTTAGTAGCCATTGTATTTGAAATTAGAGGTTACGATAGCAAAGCACTTTTAAGTAGTACTTATTTTGCTATTTGTATGAGAAATTAAAAACAAACTGGTTAACGGAAACCTATATTTAGACTTAGCTTTAGAAAGCACGTAAAGCTATCTAGCTAAAGCTAAATAGCTTTACGTGCTTTGGTAAGCACGGATATCAAACACAGCTAGCTCCGAGATTCGGTGCTGTTGCTGAAAATTTCTTTACAAAAAAATCCAAGTAAATACTTTCGACCCCAGCGGATTGAACCCGGGACCTCGAGCGCAGCAGTTGCGTTAAAGTGGGACCCTCTAATCATTGCACATAGTAAAGAAGGACATAAAGGGATAGGTATAATTTATTAAAAGACTCATGTTAAATCATATTTTTATTCTTCGTTTATTACAATGTCTTCATTCACGTTATAATTTGTGAAATTAAAATAAATGACCATAATTTTTTCTATATTTTCTACTTTTAACCTGTTTCGCTTCACGTCTAAAATCCATTTGTAAGTCGAAAACGATCGTTCGACATCTACTGATGTTAAAGGCGCAAATTGGTAGTGCAGTATATTTTGGTCATTTATTTCATTTCTTTCTATTTTCTCGCTATAATACCTAAGTATTTCTAAGTCGGGATTTCGATCTATGACTTTTTCAATTTTATTTTTAACATTTTGTGATGTGCATGCATTTATTGCAGCTCTTACTTGATCAAATGCTAAAAGTGAGTCACTTATTGATAAATTATTTTTTTGTAATTCTTTTAAAGAGTGTTGAATCATACTATAATATTCTTCTATATAATTTAAATCAGTCTGCAAATTTTCGCTTTCTAATATGTTTTCGCATTACAAATAGCTATTGCGTCAGAGCTGTTTAAATGCGATAAAACGTCCCTTATTGCATCAAAATGTTGTGCGTAATACGATGCTGCCTCTAACCAAGTGCCCCATCTTGTGATTACTGGTTGTGGAGGCAGCGGTAAGTCGGGGTACATTTCCTTCAAGAGTTGCACTCTACTCGGAGCTTTTAAGAATATCTTTTTAACATTTGCTATTAAAATATCGACATCGTGTTGTTCTAATCTTATTTGTTCAGATACACGGTGCAGAGCGTGCGCCAAACATGTAACGTGTTTCATCTCGGGTAAATAGTTTTTCAAATTTCGCCCTGCAGATATCATGTACGCTACACTGTCAGTACAGAGCATCAGAACATTAGCAACTCTTTCCTCAAAAGAATCTTGCCATAGATTTTCTAAACATTCTATTACAAATTGCGTAATTGTTTGTCCGTTAACCGCAATCAACATTTTGCAAGCAATCAAATAAGGTCGACTGAAATTATTTGGATGCAGTGGTTTTATTAAAAAATGGACTATATATCGTCCTAAAAAGTCGGTTGTTTCATCTAAGGAAATCCATAGTTTCTCATTTTTATTATTTTCATAAATCGAATCGATTTTGCGCTTAAAGATTTTTTCCAAATAAACTTTTCGTAGTAGTGACTCGTCGGGAACTTTACGATCAGTACATTGACAACAGCAAACGCTGCACATATACTTTTGAAAAAATTCTTTAAACATAGGGTTTTTCATTTGAACCCACGGAATATTGCACAGAATCAGGAACTTCATTAGATCAAAATAAAATTCTTCTTGAGGCCGTTTAAACTTTCCTCGATGTACTGCCCCATTGATATGTCTTTCGATGTTACTTTTAAGTATCGCTTTTATGTGGCTCTCACATCTGATACAGTAAATCGTATGACTAGCGTTGTCGTAAAGAAGCTCAGGATGATTGGCGATCCACTTCTCTACTGTTTCAGCTTTGACCTTTGCCATGCTTGACCTTTTTTCTACACAAGTTGTATTCCGCCTAAAACAATTTCCAAATATAAAAAAACTGACAAATATACTTTACATTAAGTTATTTACACAAGCAATATGCGTGTAAATAACTTAATGTAAAGTGCGTATGTGTAAATACCTAAATAAAAATAAAAGACAAATAGATTGATTCTTGGACCAGTAGTTTAATTGGGTATTTGTAAAAACCACCAAAACTATTAACGTAATATAATGTGTAAAAGTACCAGGTACATCCGATTCAAAAACTGTTACTTCTGCTATTACTGTAAAACAATAACTTTTCTTGCAGGACCAGTTCCAAATACCCGTTATCAAACGATGAAAAATAATGATAAGTGAAACTAATTTAAAATTGTGATCTTCACAAGTTGAATGTCTTACTGTTCATCATATTCGTGCTTATCCTCGGGCCAAACTTCGACCGGCTTCTCTGGCTCCACGACCCTGTAGCCGTGAAGTACCTTGTTCAATGACAAATAAGTTATTCTATTCTATTCTATACTGAGCGATTAAAATCAAAATTTCCCAGTACAAAATCGTAAATCTGATTGTTAATTTATTTAAACGTCATTTTTTAAAGGTCTTGATAATTAATATTGTAACACGTCTTAGCTAGTAACGCAACTTTATTTCTAAACCCAAATTAAAAACAATAATCTGTGTTTTAAATATAAATGTATACCACTAACGTAAGTATGTAAGGAGCCCTCGAGACGGACAGAAAAACTAAAATTAAAAAAAAACATAGAAACATTTAAAAAAATCAGTACATAGTTGCGTATTTTATTTTATTCTATTAATAGTATGTATGTTTATTTACTTATTATTTATTTATTTTGTGTATTGTATTATATTTATTCAAATATATGTGTATTTTATTAAATTAAATTTGCAATATCATTGTTTGTTTTGAGATTTAGTACCAATTACAATTTATTTTGGACCTTTACAGCACCCATTACCTGCTTTCTGCATTTTCTTTATAAAACTTTTTAAAGTTAACTCAAATTTCAATAAAACATCTGCTAAATTACCCACCAAAGACTTCAAAGCTTGAAGGACTCAAACAAAAGTAACTTACTCATATTTTATTGCTTGTAATGAGAATCCGATATGGACTGATCGCGTGCGGTTACAAAAACATATGTTTTATTTAACTACAACCGAGTAGTGCATTCGATAGACGTTAGGGCGGATATACACTCGCGATTTTACTGTGAATAGTCTTATCATCATCATCTCAGCCATTGGACGTCCACTGCTGAACACAGGCCTCCCCCCAATGATTTTGATTTTGAATGGGGGGGGGGATTGCCAATACTCGCCACGCTTGGCGAGCGCAGTTTTTTATAAGATTTCGCACGCAGACGCTGCTGCCCGTCTCGTGCTACAGGAATTAGTCGCCTCTTACGACACGCCTCCTGTTGGCGGTGGGGAAGTGCATTTTTTACGGCCCCACACGGCACTGAACGGCAAGGCACGTGAATAGTCTATACTTATAAAACCTGTCTCTGCCCGTACCTATTCGTTGAACAGTTCATTTTGTCTCTTCTTTTTAGCTATACAACTTGTGGCATGCTATGATGCTAGCGTCTCATGTCATGTTTACGCACCCTTTCAATTCTTGACATACGTTGATGACCTTGAATACGGTAAGGGTGTAAGGGGCCCAACCAAGACCTTTTGGGCCCAAGCCAACCTCACCTGCCAGTCGGTGCACCTGCCAAACAACGGACGAGGCTCTGGCGCAGGCTTTCCTTTCGGGGTTGGGGGGTCGGACGGCAGTCGCTCCTGTAAAAGCCAACCCCGCCACACAACATGGTACGTCATTGTAAAGTAATTGTCACCGATAGGGCGCCGCCGCAAAACGGCGCGCAGGAGCATCGCCCGACTCCTGTGACAAGTGGGCTAGGGCTACCGTGCCACGGGCGGGCACGGCCAAAGACGCGAGCCCCACACCGGAAACTCCGCTTCGCGACTTTAAACATTGGCACGCTAACCGGACGCGCGAGGGAGTTGGCCGACGTACTCTTCAGGCGGAGGGTGGACGTGGCGTTCCTGCAGGAGACTTGGTGGAAAGGCAGCAGATCCCGGTTAATTGGGAATGGCTACAAACTGATCTACACGGGTGCACCTGGTGGAGCGAATGGGGTGGCCGTGGTCCTCTCCGAAGGATTGCAGAACGACATTCTGGAAGTGAAACGCTACAGCGATCGGCTGATGGTCGTGGGGGTGCTTGTCGAAGGGGTTGTCACCCACTTGATAAGTGCTTACGCGCCACAGGCCGGTTGTGGCGAGGCTGAGAGAATGGCGTTCTGGGGTCTGCTTGGTGGAGTGCTTAGCGGTATCCCGTTGTCGCAGGGGATTGTTGTGGGTGGCGATCTGAACGGTCATGTGGGTGAACGGTGTGAGGAGTTTGAGCGTGTTCATGGTAGTTATGGGTACGGTGGTCGTAATGCAGAAGGTGGGGATATCCTCCGGACGTGTGCGGCTGCTGACCTTGCCATTGTGAACACGTATTTCAAAAAGAAAACCGAGCACCTTATCACCTACAGGAGCGGGAGGCATGCCACTCAGATCGATTTCCTACTCACCAGGAGACACCACATCAGTAAAGTGGCCAACTGCAAAGTCATACCCGGTGAGAGTCTCGCTGCACAACACCGTCTACTTGTCATGGATCTCCGCGTAAAGCCCAAGATCAAGCGTATCGAGCGCTGCCGACGCCAAATCAGATGGTGGAAGCTTGATAAAGACACGTCCCAGAAGTTCGCCTCAACTATCGGCGACAAGTGCGACGGTAGTGATGGCGAACCAGTCCAAAAATACTGGGATAGGATTCAGGCAACCGTCACTGATGCAGCGAAAGCGGTGCTTGGCTTATCTCAGGGCGGTCGCAAATGTGACAAGGAGACTTGGTGGTGGAACGACTCAGTCCAAGAGGAGATTAGGGTGAAGAAAGCCCTCTTTAAAAAGTGGCAAGCGTCCAGATCTCCTGAAGACCACGACGCGTACAAGGGTGCAAAACGCGCTGCTAAGAGAGCTGTAGCCAGAGCCAGGCGAGACCACTTTCATACGCTCTATGACAAGTTGGAATCGTCTGAGGGGCAAAAGCTAATCTATAAGTTAGCGCGCTCCAGGGTCAAAGCGGCACAGGATATTTCCCAGTGTCGCTGTGTTAAAGACCCTGGGGGCAACCTTCTATGCGAGGACCTCGCGGTGAAGGAGAGATGGCGCTCTTATTTCCACGAGTTGCTGAATAAGCAGCACAAAGAGGTGCAGCCACCGGACCTCCCTCCGAATCAGGGACTAGTACCACCGGTAACGCCTGAAGAAGTCCAGTTTGCTCTTCGCCGCATGAAGAATCGTAAAGCTGTCGGAGCCGATGGAGTCCCAATCGAAGCCTGGAAGGCGATGGGCCCTCTTGGTGTGGACATCCTAACCTACCTTTACAACCGCATACTCTTAAGCGGGCTGATCCCGAGCCAATGGAGAATGAGTATTATTACTCCGGTCTTCAAAGGCAAGGGATCAGTGCAAGAGTGCAGCAACTACCGCGGTATAAAGGTCATGTCCCACACCATGAAGCTCCTTGAGCGGATTGTGGACTCCCGGATCCGACAGGAGTGTGATGTCTCGGGGTGTCAATATGGGTTTCGTCCTAGCAACAGTACTATGGACCCTGTCCTCGCCCTAAGGACCGTCATGGAGAGATACAGGGCGAAGAACACGCCTCTGCAGTTGCTCTTTCTTGATCTGCAGAAGGCCTTCGACTGTATCCCTCGAGTGGTGATCTGGTGGGCACTGAGATCCAAAGGGGTCCCTGAGGCATATATTGACATTATTCGGGACATGTACCGCAGCTCCGATTCTATGGTTCGGACCGCTGTTGGCGACACCAAACCGTTCCCCATCACCGTCGGAGTACACCAGGGTTCCGTCCTCAGTCCGTTTCTGTTCAGTGTGATATTAGACGTTGTGTCAGACAGCATCAGAGACTCACATGAGCAGCCACCATGGCTGCTGATGTATGCTGACGATATCGCACTGGTGGACGCGGACAGGGGCAGGCTGGTGAGACGGGTGAACGAGTGGAAGCAGTCGCTTGAGAGCGGTGGTCTGAAACTCAATGTGGCGAAGACCGAGTACCTGGCCTGTAACTCTACAGATCCAACACCCGTTCGCATAGGCGGAGACAAGGTCGAGCGCAAGGACCAGTTCAAATACCTTGGATCTGTACTTCACGCGTCCGGAGACATCGATTGCGACGTCAAAGCACGCATTGCTGCTGCGTGGGCCAAATGGCGAGAGGTGACTGGTGTCATTTGTGACCCCAGAATGCCGGTTAAGCTTAAAGGACAGATCTATAAGTCCATCATTAGGCCTGTTCTTTTATATGGCAGCGAAGCATGGCCGCTACTTGAGCGACACAAGCAGGAGCTGCGTGTCACGGAGATGAATATGCTGCGGTGGATGTGCGGAGTCACGCGTAAGGACCGCGTGAGGAACTCGCGCATCCGCGGTAGCCTTCGTGTCCGTGATATTGCAGACAAACTGCAGGAGAGTCGCCTACGCTGGTACGGCCATGTTTTGCGGAAACCGGCAAGCTACGTAGGAAACAAATGTCTGGCCATGCCGCCACCGCCAGGTCCTGGCAAAAGGGGTAGACCCAAGAAATGCTGGCTTGACGTTGTGAGGGCTGACATGCGTGCCAATGATCTCACAACTAGAGACGCTCAAGACCGCGCGAAGTGGAGGAGCAAATCAAGGAAAGCGGACCCTGGGCTCCAAAGCAACGGCTTTGGACGCAACCGGGATTGACCGTATAGATGATGATGATGATGATGATGTTGATGACCTTGAATACAATTTATTGTATAGTTTGACTTGATATACCTAGACTAATCTTTATCCATATTATGTTTTATACAGAGTGTTAGGTATATTGTATATCAAGCCGAAACTAGCCTAAGTATACATATGCATACAGGGTTACATTTCACGGTAGTGCCAATTTTTCAGGGACCAGAATCAGTAACTAAATCAATCTACTTAAAAATACTCCTTTTTTTCTTTTTTTTAAGTATCATTTACTTCAGAAAAACGACGACTGAAATTAATTACGATTAATTAGTATTTTTATATTGTTCTATAGACATTATTTCTTTTTAAATTTGGCACTACCTTGAAATCTAACTTATAAATACCATGGTGAAGTCAGAAATTTGATATCATAATTAAATAAAAAACATACAAATCGGATTCTGAGAATTAAGTTTTGTATAAAATATAAAATAAAATGATAATATCAATTTTCTGATTTCATCATAGCTTTTTTATGCATATAGTTTCAGCTTGATATACTATTTACCTAACACCCTGTATCAAGCCGTCTCGATAAAATGTTTCATGTTATTCTTTTCCAAAGGATTAGTAAAAATATTTGTAGCTCTCATGACTTTTCAACCGCTCAAATTTCGTAATTTGCTGCAAAAAACTGCAAATCTTTCTAAATTTAAAAAGTGGCATGCTTGTGTTGGCCTAGGCCAAGGGGTGTGCATTAAAAATGTAATCATTCAATCGCTATACCAGGAACAAGTCAATTGATTCCGTTAGAGTGATGCGACGAGCGCGTACTACTATTACAACGTAGATACATACAGAGGGCGTATTCCAAGTTCTTTTGAATAGAGAAATGAAGTTCCGATCGTGTGCCACCAGGTGGCGCCATTGCGGACAAATGGTTCCCGAGTGGCTACTATGACATGGAAGACGCAGCGTGGGCAGACCTTCCAACCGGTGTGGACTGACAACCTAGTCAAGCCTATGAAGCCGCTGGATGGACGACGACCCAAAGTTGCTCACTGAGGAGTTTCTATAGGGGATGCCTATGCCCAGCTGTAGTCAAAGTCAAAAGTCAAAAATCATTTATTCAATTTAGGACAGAAAACTGCCACTTATGAACGTCAACAATAACATTATTGGCCCATATGGGGCAGAACATGTCTCCTTATTTTTTGGGCCCTACTAGCGCTTCGAGATAAGACCCAGACAATCTGGCAAGTGCTGAGAAGAAACGCCGAAACAAACTCAGTCACCACTAGCTGCCACAAAAAAAAAGAAAAAAAAAAAGGTAGGTATATCAGTTTAGTGCAGGCTGAACTGACCATACATTCTTGTCATCAAGATTGTAGACTTCCAAAAGATGATAACGATGATGAAAAGGTAGCGTCCGTCCGAATGCCGTTCCAAATGAAGATTATTTTCCCATTGCATAGAAGTAAAAATCTCGGAATAAGTTTTCAGGAAAAAAAAACATCTGTAATTACCTTTGATGGGCATTGATGATTTTTAACACCTATTTACACCCATTGATATTATACGAAAGGGCCTTCTACTTCATACTACTTTATGTTACTACTATCTGTCGATTGATTCGGAACTGACTATTTATAGATCACAATTGGAGTAGACCGGTCTCTGTGACTTTAATACTTTATGTTAGGTTTATGTAAGAGCGTATTTTTATTGAAAATATTTATAATATGGTATATTTTATAGTAGATTATTATGATACTTTTATTAAGACAGTATTCGCTTTGAAGTATAATCTAAGGCAGCTCAAGATGCAATGCCGTGTACCCATTCGTAAGTCACAAATTGATATTTACACCATCCCAGAAATTTAACAATGTTTCTATCATTCCACGACCGTCTGGTTTAAAGGTTCGCGCTCCGGACTATGCGGGTTCGAATCTGGCAAGGGGTAAACGTTAGTGTCATGAGCACGAGCAAGTCATGGTTATTTATAAACGTATTTAAGAATGTTTATTAGTTATCTAGTCTCCATAGTACATGCTTTGCATAGTTTGGGGCTAGGTAATTCGTGTGATTGTGGAAACAATTTATTTATAATCACTAGAATGGTGACCCTCTTAAATTTGGCTGATGCCTACTTTGAACACCATACGAAAACTTATATTTTTATAGCATTATCATAATTATGTAAAACCGTAGCGACAAGCAAAATTTACCTAATTATAATAATGCTAAATTGCTTACAACGTGAACATATAAAAATATAAGTTTATACCGTATGGTTATGTATATGGGTACGATTCATAATCGAGTTTAATAATAAAGAAAAGTATATAAAAAGAAGCATTGTACAAGTGATCCAGTCGGGTATGTCCAATTTAGAGAAAGAGGTCAATCGTCGAATCCATCTCGCCTAGGCAGCGTTCGAAAACAATTCTGTGCCTGTGTAAGCTACCAGTGATGAGTTAAGGTACTGAAACGTGGCCTCCCACCGAAGTATAAAAGCTCAAGATTGCACAGCGTGCTATTAAACGAGCTATGCTCGGTATTCCTTTGCGAGATCAAATCTAAAACAAGGAGATCCGTAGTAAACTAAAAACATCGCTAACATAGCCCAACGAATTAGCAAGCTAAAGTAACATTGGGCTGGGCATTTATCTCGTAGAACTGACGGCCGATGAGGCAGAAAGGTGCTAGAAAAGAGGCCACGCTCCAGCAAGCGCAGCGTTGGACGTCCACCCACAAGATAGACAGACGACCTGGTAAAGGTCGCTGGAAGCCGCTGGAAGCCGCTGGAAGCAGGCCGCTTCTACCCGGCCAATCTGGAAGTCATTGGGGAGACCTATGTTCAGCACTGGACGTCCTATAGCCTAAATTATGGTGATGATGATAAAATCGATGTGATGCCACGCCCGCACCTCGAAATTGCATCAACCGCGCTTCACCCGCGCCTCGCCTGCGCCTCGCCCGCGCCCCGCCGCTTGTGTATATCTCGCACCCTGTCCATTTTTGTATGAAATACGAAAGAAGCGGCTTCGCGCTCTCGCTACACGCGTCTCGCCCACGCCCGACGCCTCTTGTGTATGTTCCGCGCCTAATTGTTTTGGTTGTGTAGTAGTTAAATAGTATCTATCCCTATCAGCACCTTGACGACAGTCGACAAAACATGTCGGCTAATCACAATAGAAGTAACTCGGTGATTGATCGATAACTAAGCGTTCTCAAAAGCAACGAATCAATTGACCTATCAGGAAATGAGTCAATCGACTCAGGCCCGAACGGAAAAATATTAGGGCAAGTACTATTTGTTCACGAAATTCGATCTGATTCGCGTCCGTCATGAGAATTGGGCGACGTGGGTGGTCCGATTGATATTATCTATCTTGATGGACTCTGAATTGACCTGCTTCATCCGAATTGAGGATCTTGTTGTACAGTACATCTCCTGTTGTTGTCTCGTAGTGGGGCCCGGTAGTGACACTGAAAGTATGCCTACATACGTCCCTCTGTAGGGCACAGTCCGCACCTCAATTGACTCTTTGATTATACTCGACCACGCGGGCCCAGTGCGGTGCCGTGGAGGGCTGTTGTAGGGCCAGTAACTTAACCTTACTGTGAGATGTTAATACCGTAAGCCGCTCTAAGGCGTCTGACTAGGCTTCACGACTAGTATCAACCGATATTAGTTGGGACCAACTTTTAACGTGCCCTCCGAAGCACGGAGATGCTTGTGATAAATGTTTCAGTTGTGATGGAATGGTAACCCATGTAATCTGGTGGCTTAACTTTAGTAATCACTACCAAAGCGCTGCCTAAATGCTAAATAAATATAATGCAATAGACAACACCCTAACCTTTTTAGACGGCTCGTCATGGTCTCGTAGTCAGAAATATACATGATTTTAGCGTAATTTTACCCGTTTCCGCAGCGCACGCAACGATATTTTTTACCGTTTTTGCAACATTTTCAGTGATATCCTTCCTTAATAAACAAACTATTAAATACAAACTTTTTTTTAAATTCGAACCAATAGTTCCTGAGATTAGCGCGATAACAAACAAACAAACTCTTCAGTTTTCTTATATAAGTTTACATTGACATTCAATTGAAATCAGAGGCCCATTCTCGTTTTTTGAAAGTAGTCCCAAATCCGGTCCCTGCAACATTAAGATCAAAAACGGTAACGGTACCGGTACGAAAGACCGTCTGGTGTAGTGATTCGGGCTTCGGTTTACATAGCCAGGTGGTTACGGGTTCGAATCCCGAAATATTCCTGAAACGGTACAAATGTTCGTGAATATCACACAAACATTTGCCCCTAAATCATGGATGTTTATAAATGTATCTAAGTATGTTTATCCGTCATGTAGTCACTATAGTTAGTACACTTTGCTTAGTTTGGGGCTAGATGATTGGTGTGATTGTAGAAATTATTTATTTATTTATTCTCCCCACGTCAACAGTTATAAATATTGGACAACATCACATACATTGCTCTGATCCTAAGGTAAGTAGCTAATAAAGCATTTGTGTTATAGAAATCAGAAACAACGACGGTACCACAACACCTAGATCCGAGACAATATAGAAAAGTTCTTTTTTTACATTAACCCGACCGAGAATCGAACCCGGAACCTCAGAGATGGCGGACGCCGAGTGTCTCGGCTACAGAGGTCGACAAATAAATATAAATGTATCTAAGTATGTTTATCCGTCATGTAATCACCTAGTACACTTTGCTTAGTTTGGGGCTAGATGATTGTTGTGATTGTAGAAATTATTTATTTACCAGCTGTTGCCCGCGACTTCGTTCGCGTCGTCTTTCCTTTAAAGATATATGCAACTTTCTTAATTTTTTCTTTCAAAAGAACCTTCTCCTGACAATAATTAACACAACAAAAAAAGAATTAGCGAAATTGTTCCATCCGTTCACGCGTGATGCGATGACCAAGGGAAAGAGATTCATTTTTATATAACAGATTTATTTTTCCACGAGAACAGTTATGTAAATCTTTACCCAGCTGTGGGATACTTTTGTTAAAGTAATTTTACAAAACCATAGTAAAGGCTTGCAGTAATGGGTAGCGTGTGTACCGCTCGATAGATGGCGTGACCTGCTAATAGTTTGACACTCTACGCCGGAATGCAATTTGATTGCATTTCCAAATCGATGATTAACAGAGATATGGAGAATTGATAGTTTGTATATCTTGTTTAGCAAGGTTCATTATCATCATCATCATCATTTCAGCTATACGACGTCCGCTCCTGAACATAGGCACGAAGCCGCTGGATGGGGGACGCTTCCAACCGGCCACTTTGGAAGTCACTGGGGAATGCCCATGTCAAAAGTCAAAGTCAAAGTCAAAAATCATTTATTAAATTTAGACAGAAAACTGCCTCTTATGAACGTATGTTCAGCAGTGGACGTCATATGGCTGAAATGATGATGATGATGACTATGGATTCGACTAAAAATCTTTGAGATTGTAATAAGTACCTACTATGAGAAATCATGACGAGGGATGTCATATTTTTTGATTAATTTCTCTTTCGCAAATAAACTAAAAGAAACTGAAAGTACAGATAACAGCTCGTCAACCTACCGCAAAAAGTCAAATTTTCTCAATTGATATTGCTCTCTAAATGTCGGACTTAGAGTTGAAAATTGGTTCAATGACCTTTAACTTTTTGAGTAGGTTGACCTGACGTTGACTGTAAATATTAATACTTAAAAATAGAATAGGCTTAAAGTCTCTAGATCATCGTCGATAATGCGCGTTCATAAAACCATTTTAATCTAATATCTCAGCCTTCCAAAATATGAATTGCGTAACGCCGAATTCTAACCAATATTCCCACATTACCAGCGTCTTCGGTGACTCAGTGTCTACCGCCACGCTGTGCGGTCGCTCCGGGTGGTCCTGCCCATCACAACCTGACCTTCCAACCCTCCTCTATTTCTTTAGCCTAACTCCTCAAAAGAGCCACAAAGCAATTCGATGCGGTTCCATCTAAATTGGCCACCTGAACTTTTGCGGATTTCATCTAAACGCCACTAGTATTTTTACTGTAGTGAATTAAACCTTATTGTCTTAGGATAAAGCAGTCGTTTTTAAGGCGTTTCTTAGAAACAATTTGGGTAATTATTGCAGCTTTGTGCTACTGTGGTCATGATTTAGTATGGCTGTTTGATGACATGGAATGTTTTCTACATGTTGTTACAGAAGAACAGAAAGAGGCAACCATAATGTTATGAGTATTTATGCAGTGACGCTTACAGGCTTAAAAGATTATGATGAAGCATAATAGAGTTAGATATATTTTTATCATTATCATTTACATTCTCCAATTTGCGGTCTGTGAATTTTTGTTGGTTTTGGAGTCGCAAAAGTTACACGTTCCCGTACAAAAAACTTTACTAGGTCAATCACATCAAAATCATAAAAAAATATGAAAATTCATTGGTTTATTCATTCATTCATTTAAAATATCAACAACCCCATAGGGGCTGATTCTGGTGGTCAAATACAATAACTTTTTGTATGGGGTCCCATACATCGAAATCGCAAAAACAAATTCACTGTTTCATACAAACTGATGTCAGCTGGTCGGCGGCTTTGTATGGGGAAGTGTTTTTTTTTTGCGATATAGATGTTGGTCCCATACAAAAAGTTGTTGTATTTGAGGACCAGAATCAGTTGCTGATGTATTAAAAATAACCCTGTATATTTGATTTTCTTATATTGACATGTAATCTTCTATCTTCTATATCTATATATATAAATGAATTGCTGTTCGTTTGTCTCGCTAAAACTCGAGTATGGCTGGACCGATTTGGCTAATTTTGATCTTGAAATATTTGTGGAAGTTCAGGGAAGGTTTAAAAGGTGAGAAGATATTTTAAAAATGCAAGGAAAGTAGTAAAACAACTATTTTATTTTCCCATATAAACGAATTGGCGGAACGAAGTTCGTTGGGTCAGGTAGTACGTAATAATTATGTACCTTAATGTTATTACTATCTAAGTATTATTGTGCCAAATAAATAACATTTCCTTAACTACTACAAAATACATGAGAAAATTTGAATGTCAATAAATTGAATACGTAACCGAAGACTGTTAAATTCGTGGAGTTAAATTCGCAAATATGATGTAACTCGGTCAAAGCGATTTCGTAGAAACACCCATGTTAGTTTACTATCAATTTTCAAATATTTTCCAGGAATCTTTCATCCCGCACTGTTAGTGATAATAAATGAATTAAAAGCGACAACTTTATTGAATTACGTCATAAAATAGAGATAATAAAAGGCTTAATGAGATGCTTGTAGCGCAGTACGGTAATTATGTCAAAGTTTTTGTTTAATTTTGGGCATGATTAAGTGACAAGGAAAATAATTTTAGTTGATTTTTTTTTAACTGCCTCTGGTGGGATTCGAACCCACGACCTTTCGTTATCCGGGCGACTGCTCTTCGACCGCATTCGGCGACTAGCATTGTTGTGAATGCAAAAAATAAATAAAGTTTAAAATAATCATGTGACGTTTATTGTTTAAGACTACAAATAATTCAGCTCTTATAATAAATCTATATATATAAAAATTAATCTCTATTTCCCTTGGTCATTGCATTACGCGTGAACGGGTTGAGCAATTTCGCTAATTCTTTTTTTGATGTTAATTATTGTTAGAAGAATGTTCTTTTCAACCGACTTCAAAAAAGGAGGAGGTTCTCAATTCGACTGTATGTTTTTTTTTTGTTTTTGTATGTATGTTACGCGATTACTCCGCCAATTATGAATCGATTTTAATGATTCTTTTTTTGTTTGGTAGATCATACTTCAGAGATGGTCCCATATAAATTTTATCGAAATTGATTTAGAACTTTTTGAGAAAATCAACAAATATATACCCAGATAATATTTTGGTTGTGGTTCTTGTTACCTATCTTCGACAAATATGAGCCGATTTTGATGATTTTTGTTTTATTGAATAGCTTATACTTCAAAGATGCTATGATAAAAGTTTGAAAAATAAAAATCACCCCTAAGGGTAGGAAAATAGGGAATGAAATCGGTGTTCATTAGTTAGATTAGGATTTATCACTAAAAATAGATGAAATAAGTAAATTTTATTAAAAAAAATTAAACCGACTTTATAACACAAAAATGCTAAAAATAATCCTAACACTTAAGTACCTAATCAGTTACTTTTGGAGTCGGTGCAAACAAAAACATTGAATCTCTCATCGGCTGGCACCGACTCCAAAAGTAACTGATTAGGTACTAAGTGCTAGGATTATTTTTAGCATTTTAATGTTTTGAAGTCGGTTTTATTTTTTTTAATAATTAAAGAATCAATTAAGAATATCATGAAAAAACTAAAGACATCGCGTACGAAGTCGCGGGCAACAGCTAGTAGTTTATATTTGATAAATGAGATCATTCATTAATAAGACCTACCACTGGCGCCTAACCATGAATTCTAAACATTACCTAATCGGTGTTAATTTACGTGTAACACTACCTATACCTACAGAAAAAAACCGACCAAGCGTGAGTCGTATTCGCGCACCAAGGGTCCCGTGCACACTTGGGTATGTAAAGTTTTTCCAATGGAAATCAAGTCTCGAAGATTTTTACATAATCTAGTTCAGCGGGAAGTACACTATAGGTTTTGATTCCCTTGCTGTGGTGTTAAAATAGGCGGCATAATCGGCTGAACCTTTTTCACACCTTGCACAATTTTTTAAGGGATTGCAGTGCCGTGTGGGGACGGCCGTAAAAAATACACTTCCCCACCGCCAACACGAGGCGTTGTAAGAGACGACTAATTCCTGTAGTACGAGACGGGCAGCAGCGTCTTCGTGCGAAATTTTATAAAAAACTGCGCTCCTCAACCCGCCTGCCAAGCGTGGTGAGTATTGGCAATCCCCCCTGATGATAAGTCATAAGGCCTTTGTTCAGCAGTGGACGTCCTATGGCTGAAATGAAGGGATTGCTGACCTAAGTATTGAGACCTACACGAGTAGGTAAAAAGGGTCTTGACCCACAAAAGATAAATGGACAGCGAAATGATCCTACAAGGGTTCTGTTTTTCTTGTTGAGATCATCATCATCATCATCATTTCAGCCATAGGACGTCCACTGCTGAACATAGGCCTCCCCCATTGACTTCCAGATTGGCCGATTGGAAGCGGCCTGCATCCAGCGTTTTCCTGCGACCTTTACCAGGTCGTCTGACCACCTTGTGAGTGGACGTCCTACGCTGCGCTTGCCGGTACGCGGCCTCCATTCTAGAACCTTTCTGCCCCATCGGCCATCGGTTCTACGTGCTATGTGCCCCGCCCACTGCCACTTCAGCTTGCTAATTAATCCGTTGGGCTATGTCAGCGATTTTTGTTCGTTTACGGATCTCTTCATTTCTGATTCGATCTCACAAGGAAACACCAAGCATAGCCCTTTCCATAGCACGCTGTGCGACCTTGAGCTTTCTTATGAGGCCCATAGTGAGAGGCCACGTTTCAGTTCCATATGTCATCACTGGTAACACACACTGGTTGTAGACTTTCGTCTTGAGGCACTGAGGTATTTTGGACGAGAAGACGTGGTGGTGGTGTTGAGATACTGAACCCTAAAAATAAAACAAGGTTAAAATAGTACTGTTTTAAAAGCCTGTGGTTAGGCCCCACATAACTGTTTTTACATTTAAATACTATATAACATCTCATAGTCTAAGCTACATCAAACATGACCCAACTCATCAAACGAAGATGTCACAAAGGCCAACTTTACCCTAACTTGGGAAGCCCATTTTCCCCACTCTATTGGCACTTTCTATAAAATATTCGGGCATTGACGAGGTAACGAATGGTCTATAAAATGGTGGGCATTCTAAACTATTTGTTGATGGCTCTAGATACGTGATGTGAATCTTGAGTAACACGTAGTTTGGTCAATTGATTACTCACTAAAATGGGATGGAGCGAGTTTGTAGTTTTTATTGACCCCTGACGAAAAAGAGGGGTAAGTATTATAAGTTTGACGCCTATGTTTGTGTGTAGTATCAAGTCCCTAAACGGAAAGACCTTTTTTAATAGACTATTAAGCTGTTTTTTCTCTGAAATATATTTAACGTCTTGAGAAAATATACATTTTTAATCGCTTACCGTAGTTTTTAAATGTAAGTAGGTAAGTATTTACTTTGAGATATAATTACTTAACAACTTTTCGGACTAAAATACGTCCCGGACTTTAATATATATTTTATATATACTTTAGCGTTTGCGGGATCGAATGCCGCAAAGGGGCAAATGTTTGTGTGATGAGCACGACCATTTGTATCTGAGTCATGGATGTTTATAAAAGTATTTAAGTATGTTAATCGTTATCTAGTCGCCATAGTACAAGCTTTGCTTAGTTTGGAGCTTGATAATTGGTGTGATTGTGAAAGCAATTAATTTATTATTTAATTTTATCTAATTTGGTATTTATAACTTCACAACTTCAAACTGAGTACTGGACCAAGGAATATTATATGTACTACACAAAGTACTTAAAAATTCCTTGTTACTGACAGATACATAATGACATTGTAAAGGAGGAAGACATTTACCTATACCGTAGTAAAAAACAGCTTTAGTTTACCTGGGTTGGTTTTTAGGTATACTTATGTGACCGAGATCAGGTAATCTGATGCAAAGATTACACTGACATTAGTATCTACTTTACGCTATTAGATTAAATTGTACTTTTCCTTTTTGGTAAAGTGATTAAGTGATCGAAGCTGTAAATGGGAAATATAACACCTTTCACTCATCTGATCGACATCAAATTGGTCTTACTTGCATTTTTCAAAACCCTAACAGACAGACAGACAGATACAGCAGCAGATGCCTCCACATTGCTACTTAGTCGTTTTACGAATACGTAACACGGTCGCGCGACAGTGTCATACTACTGTTAAGCGCTTAAAATTGTCTGAGAAGCGCAAGCTGTCATTGTAATATGAATTCACATAAAAACACTATTGCATTTGTTACTTTTACAGTCTGTTACGTGACTGATGGCCGATGGGGCAGGGCAAATGACGTATGTGTGATGAGCACGAGCATTTGTACCTCAGTCATGGATGTTTATAAACGTATTTAACCTCAATACCCAATTTAAAAGAAGGTACAAAGAAAGAAGACCTACTGTCCTAATAAAAGAACATAATTATTATAGTCCCTAACGCCCAGACTAAAACCTTGCTATATCTGCTTAGTAAAAAGGAATTAAGTTTAGATATTTAAGGGTTCTTTAATAAAAGAGTTAGGCATAATAGATAAATGAAAGAAACGCCATAGTATTTTTTGTATGTTTATCCGTTATCTAGTCGCCATACAAGCTTCGCTTAGTTAAGGGTTACGAGTAGATAATGGGATAGTTTCCTGGGTCAAAAAAAGATTATTATATTTAGTCCGTCAGTTAGATTATCAAAAAATATTGGACCCATATTTTGTGTTTTGTCAATCAAACTAAAAATTACGAAGATAAAGCGCATCAAAGTGAGCACGTGACGTCACGCCTTGCTAAATAGTGTCACAAGGCGTGACGCTATGCAGAACTTTAACGGGCTATATCTTCATCATTTTTTGTTTGATTGAGAAAAGAAAAAATACGTGTCCAATATTTTCTGGTAATCCAACTGACGGACTAATTAGATTTTTTTAGGAAACTAGCCCATTGGTGTGATTGTGGAAATAATGTGTTTATTTATTTATCTGTACAATGTGTTGCGGTTACGGTGCGTCATAAACTCATAACCTCTTAAATAAATAACTGCACTAACTGTATATTAATAAAAAAAAGCCCAAACAAAAGGTCTTCTTAAAAGCGTTCATCTCATACTAACGAAACAAGTTGATTGTCTACCTCTCTCGAGTGGAGAAAATTTCATTATTATGAACTTATTTACGTTATTTACCTACATAGCTTTTACCGGCGGAGCTTTCTTGTCGTTGTGAAGGAAAAACTTTCCTGGTTATAATATACTGGCACCAATATTGTAGATCGAATTAGAAATCTTTTAAATGATGACTATAAGATGAAATTGTACTTACTACTTTGTTACTTTGTTTGTGGCGGTGATTCTATTGCCCAAACATAAATTACTTTTTATAGGACTAACATTTAAATCGTAAAAAGTATAACTAAATATAACTTTAAACAATACAATTATTATAAAAATATATGAAAAAATATACATCACCTCTTAAATCACAGAAACTGGATCATCTTTCCGTCTCGGTCTGGTCTGAAAGACTATTATTAGAATGTACTTTTTGTAGTACAGTAAGTTGTTAGAAATACACAACAATACTAAGGCACAGAACGCATCATAGCTTTTCTTCATCGCCACAACGCGTTGTGGTAAGTATTTCATAATTATGGTCTTTCTCTATTTGCCACAACGCGTCATAATATTTTTTATGAGAGTCTTATACGAATTTCGCGTTGTGTATAAATAAATATTAGACAACATCACATACATTGCTCTGATCCTAAGGTAACTAGCTAAGGCAGTCGTGTTATAGAAATCAGAAATAACGACAGTACCATAACACCCAGATGAAGTCAACTTAGAAAAGTACGTTTTCTACATTGACCCGACCGATAATCGAACCTGGAACCTCAGGAGATGGCGACGCCAAGTCCGGCGTTCTCGCTTCTCGGCTACAGAGGTCGAATTTTTTTAAATATTTACCCGAATTGAACCTGGTGTCTTAGACTGGTGCTCGCACATTACGAGGTATTTACGACCTCCGAGAGGCGAGCATATTGGAATTGGTGTCGCTATCTCTGTGGTCTCGGGTTCGATTCCTGGTCGGTCAATGTATAAAAATAACTTTCCTATATTGTCTCGGGTCAGGGTGTTGTGGTACCGTCGTTGTTTCTAATTTCTGTAACACGAGTGCTACTTACTGTAGGATCAGAGCAATGTATGTGATGTTATCCAATATTTATTTATTATTTATTCGCGTATGTAGGCGAGCTTAATATTTCCGCTCTGTGTAACATTATGAAGGTATAAATCAACCGTTCAAATTCTTTACAGAGGCTTGTAGCAAATAAGCAAGAATTTGTAGTAACAGATTTGGGACGGAGGTGTTACCATGAGAGAAATTGAGGACATTGTTATACCTACTTATTGATCCGAGGGCATACAATATTTTTTCATTGTTTATACCTACTCTGCGACCATTAGTTAGTTAGTTTGTTAGTTTGTCTGGGCTGTTTTCGCACATAGCCTCTTGATTGGGCCATAGTGCGTGCTACCTTTTACTCCACTACTTATTTACTACCATTTTACAGACTTCATGTAAATATTGTTTAACTCTATCCGAGACACTAACCCAGACACAGAAGCAAGGATCGAAACCGGTTAATATTTATTTCAGAATGTATAAGACCCATATCTAAAATTTGATAGTAGTTGTAAAGATTTGACCATAAAACTAAATTTGCCACAGCTTTTAAATCGGTATTTGGAGTATGTGATAGTTAATTTAGTGAAAACCTTTATTATTCCGGTTAAGGTTCCATAGTAAAATAACCGGTTTCCGATCCCTGCACAGATGTTGTATTGTTATCACGGCTATAGCCGTTTAGTGTCACGGATAGGGTTAAGTAGAATTTATCTAACATTCCCCACCCGGCTTCGCATATCTACCCATGTAGCCACATAACATTGACATATCAATAGGAATACGAATGAATATTATGTATACCTACTTACCTACCTCTACTTACAGTGGTAACTGCGAGAAAGAAATCGGACGCCGTATCGGGATGGCTAAAAGTGCCATGACTAGCCTCGATAAAATCTGGAAAGACCGTAATATTCGCCGAGTAACTAAGATGCGTTTGATTCGTACGTTGGTCTTCTCTATCTTCCTGTATGGGGTGGAGACTTGGTGTCTCAGGAAAAAGGAACGCAACAAGATCCATTTCTCTGAAATGTGGTGCTGGAGAAAGCTGCTGCGCATTCCTTGGACAGCTATGAGAACCAATGTCTCCATTCTCGTAGAGCTAAAGGTCACCAAGCGCCTGCTGACTACGTGCCAGGAAAGGATCCGGAGTTTCTTTGGGCACATAATGCGATCCCCATTGCACAGCCTGGAGAAACTCATCATTCTCGGACAAATGGAGGGGAAGCGCGCTAGAGGAAGAGCGCCAGCTAGATGGGTGGACCAACTCAAGGAGGTGACTGGAGGCCAGATACGGGGAGCGGTACATATGGCGCAGAACCGGACCGAGTGGAGAAGATTGACATACAGTCACGATCCTCAGCATTGAGGGGACGACTAGAAAGAGACTTACCTACCTAATCGTAAAGATTTTTTCTAAGTGATATTGTAGAAAACACTTAAACTCCAAGCCATCCTCACCAGCTGTTGGTATTTTCTATCTATCATAGTTACCACAACAACCACATGTAAGTTAACAATTTCAATAAAAATCAATGTAAGTATCTTGCACTCCTAAATAGCATCCGATTGTGATAAAACTTTGATGAGTTGTTGTTAGCACCCTGGCAAAGGTTTCTAAAGGCAAAGTCGCGGACAACAGCTACATAGTATTAAATAGTTTAAGCGATTATTATAATTAAAAATATGCAAAACAAATTCCTTTACAGAAAACAGTAACTGAATGAAAATGTTTGTAACAAAAAGCGATGAAAGCGGTATTCAACATTTCGGCAATAATTTAAAAGATAATTTAACTCGCGAACAATACGCTTATTCCGCCTGTCAGGCAAGACGAGTGTGAACGTGCGTCAGCGATAAAGAAAACAACTGTCAAGTGTGAGCAGGCTTTTAAACAGAAGTTCTGACGGAAAACAATAATATGGTTGTACCATAGTTTGTAGACTGACGACTTGACTCATGCCGACGACTGACTAACTGAATGAATGACTTACGGCGACGGATTAGCAAGCTAAAGTGGCAGTTGGCGGGGCACATATCATGGAGAACTGACGGCCGATGGGACAGTTCCAGTTCTAGAATGGAGGCCACGTACCGGCAAGTGTAGCGTAGGTGGTCAGACGACCTGGTAAAGGATGCTGAAAGGTGCTGAACGCAGCTAGGCCGCTTCTAATCGGCCAATCTGATAGTCTATGGGGAGGCCTATGTTCAGCAACAGACGTCCAATGGTTGAAAGATTGATGATGATGATGAGAGTTTTTTCTGCGATTGTCGCTATTCACAGTCAGGAAATTCCAAAAATATCGTTTAATATTCGAAAGATTTTAAAGAATCAGGAAGCTGTAGACACATTAGAAAATAATGGTGCTCAAGTGTTGTAAAGTGTGTACATTATACTCATAGTTACTCTAAATGATTAGGTTTTAGAAAATATAAGACGTCTACTGAAATTAAGTATATCTGTTATTTTTGCGCAATTACGTTTTTACCGTTGACCCCTTACTTAGTAAAGTTTGTTGTATATAAAAAGTACATGACTCCACATTCATTCATTTGGTATAATTAACGTTATCAGCCTTTGGAAGTCCAGTGTTGAATATAGAGGTCTTTAAGGTAGGTACCCTATAGATAGAAAATGCGTCTCAAATAACCTATAATACTCGTATATGTTAACTGTTATCTTGTCATAAAAAGTTTTTGATCAATTCTATTCATAGATTAACTAGAAAGCAATATGTCATTAGTAATTATACTAGTTTTTTAGTTTAGTTAAGACGTCTTTGAAGTGTTACAATTACTTTAGAATACTACGCACTAATTTTAATCTGCGTTACAATTAAGTAGCATGCGTTAAATTTAATTACTTTAAATTCTAAAGCTTTTCGCTAATAGTAATGACGTAAAGTGGAAAATACTTAGTTTTAATTTATTTTGAATAAATAAAAAAAGTAATATTATACGTGTTAAACCCTTTAGAGGCACAGGACACAAGAGAACACAGAAAAAACAATTTTACGGTCGATGACGCCTGTCTGCGCTTCCCGCCAAATCCGCCGTCATCTGTCACACGTAATATGAAATATGTACTAACATCGTGTTTATTTATACATAGTACATACATACAGTAAGCCAAAATATGCAAACAAATACTTTGAACTTTGGTCTACTAATTTTCTGCTTTTCTCAGCGTGAGTATAACAGAGGTGAAGCCAAAAACTAAGCTAGTCACGCCAAATTAACTTTGAAGCATCATTGTGTATCAGTCAGTTTAGGGCTAAATTTAGATTTATAAAGGTTCTGCAACGTGAGCTTAAGGCACTTGCAATTATCAAACTATGACATTTAGTTTGCAATGTCGTCGTTAATTGGTTCGTGTTTGCGCGTATTGTTGACATCTCGCCCACTTGTATATCTGACATCGGCTGACATTAAACATTGTGTCATAGGATTACCGATGAATATATTTTGAGGATAGAGAAGCAACAGTGTGATTTTACAAGAAAGTTAATAGTTAATTAACTATTTGTAGTTATACACCATACAAAGTTATTAAAGAAAATTTTAGGAAAAAGATGTAAAAAACGTTTCTGTCTAAGGGATAAGGACTTTCGATGGCAATCGACACAAATGTAAATGTAAACAACCTACTTTGATAAACCGAATTTAGAATAATGGGGCAACCCCACGAATTGACAAAGCGATAGAAGAAAATGCCATACAAATTTTGTCTATAAACTGCACCCCACGTCGCGATGCGCATTGGCAGTGTATGCAATCAAAAAACGGTTTTCAGTTCTAGAAAGAGTGAAACAGTAAGAAAACAAACATCGAAAACCACAGTTACCCTTATCTCTTGAACAATGGCGGCAAAACTATACATATCGCGGCCATTTGAGTAACGAGCCGCCACTGGAAAGACAAAAGCCGGGTATCGGGCACAGCTGGAGTAGAACAGCCAATAGTTTCCCGCACATCAATATTAGACAGAAAAACACGGAAATTGATTCTATCGTTGTCAAAATATTGCGATTATGAAGACTGCTGAGACACAACGGCGTGCATGCTTGTGGTGATCTTCGTTTGAACGGACTTGGCAACGGGTGGTAATTAGCACCGCTACTGGTTTAGAAAGAAGTCTTTATTTCCTAGTGTGTGCTGTCGCTTCCTCGGCAGTACGCTTATTAAATTTCCTATCCTTGAAAAAGGCCTTCCATGTTGAAGGCTTCCCGGACAAGATTGAGAAATCATTTTGTGCTTTATTTTAAATGTAATTTTTGCAACTACAATAGTTTATAGCGTAATAAAGAATACAAGAAGGAAATGTATGTCTTCAGTAGCTCAGTTACAAGAACCGTCACTAGGATAGCTTAAGGATACCTACGCACGAGGCTAAATTACAAAATTACATTTTCTTCAATATTATGTTGTTTTTAAAAAGCAGGATGAGACTTGCTTAGAGTCTCGGTATATTTAACTGGTGCCATGCTGTGCCCCAAGATCTTGAGAACGTCAAGACTTGCCAAACTTCACAGTGGTATAAAAACATTAAGTAGGTACATTTGTCAGAAGAGAGCTGGTGGCTTTGTAAGAACTGTGTATCAACATTGTTACCTCAACATTGGGACCTCACGCCCGGGTAAAAAACGATTTACGCTGTTTATCTGCGTTATTTTCGCCGCTAGGTTGCTAATCGATATCTTAGTGGCGTTTTATGGCCAATCTATCCAATAATTTACCTCTAAGACGTTTTAATAACAAGTATTGACCAGTTTGTGACAATGATACTATCATGGATGAATAAGATTTGAGGACTTGTCTCCACTCTTGATTGCTTAGCTTAGGCTGTATCGCTCTGTTGCTATCAAACCCATACCGTGTCAATGAACCTATACGGTGAAGCACATACCCTAATATAGAGTAAATAAGACATTTATTTCTTATTCTTCCCTAGTTTATGACCAAATCGGGGATCACCAGTCCACTGCCACCTCACCGCTTAATTCCGCCAATATTACTTTAGTCGAATGTTAGTTGATAATTTTCAACAATGTTATTTGACAAAAATGTCTGCCATTTTTAAACTGTAATAATTAAAATAACAGAGATTTAGTATGGGCCAGAGTTGACAGGAATGATTTTTTCATTCATAATCATAGGAACCCTATCAGAAAATGTTCATCTAATTCTGTGCCTCCACCTGTGGCTTTTGAATACTGTTTTGCCTCCATTTTCTGAGCGTATCCTGCGTACACCATGTTTCGCCCAGTCATACTAATGTTTTATAGTTATTGGAATATACTTCGTGTCCGTGACATTGCAGACAAACTGCAGGAGTGTCGCCTACGCTGGTACGGCCATGTTTTGCGGAAACCGGCAAGCTACGTAGGAAACAAATGTCTGGCCATACCCAAGAAATGCTGGCTCGACGTCGTGAGGGCTGACATGCGTGCCAATGATCTCACAGCTCTCTAGTTGTGCGTCTCTACGCTCAAGACCGTGCGAAGTGGAGGAATAAATCAAGGAAAGCGGACCCTGGGCTCTAAAGAAATGGCTTTGGACGCAACCGGGATTGACCGTATAAATGAAGAAGAAGAAGAGTTATTGGAATATACATTAATTAGTGAACCTTTAGCAGATATCGCTGAGCAACAGTTAGTTTCTATTTTTAATATTTTTGAACTTGGCAAAAAGTCAGTGTTCAAACCCGGGCCATACTTAATGTTTCCTTTATTATGTCATGCAGAGGAAATCATAATTAATGGCGCATCGCGAGTGCATAGGAAATCCTTTCTGAGTCCGACTTCCTTTTTGCTACATTTCTTTTCCTACTGTTTATTATGTTAGTGTATTAACTTTACTATTTTTGCGTTGGAATATGCAAATAATAATTAATTTACTGGAAAAAGGAATTACAAATCCATTTGTTTCCCACCACACCCAAACTTAACAATTTTAATGGACCCAAACGGAAATCGAACCCAGTTCAAAAAGTAATTATGCTTACTTAGCCAAAACAACACCGCACTAGTGCAAAATTACTTAGCAACTTCTAGCATCAACGATCGGATTTTTTGCAAATACGTCACGTTTTAGCATCTCTGCGTTTGATCTTTAGCATCAAGTCACTCCGTAATAAGCTACTGAAAGTCGCTAAAATGCTGATCGCCAATTCTATTTAGCAATGTGATTAGTAAGGGTTTACACACTGCAGAATTCTTATCGGCCTATAGTTTGATCGGCCTTTGAATTACTTACCATGAAAATCGGAAGATTACTAATAGTTTCGGTTCGTTTACTCACAGTAATTAATCACGAGACCGATCCAAGTATTGACCGATAGAAAGTCTGTAGTGTCCGCGGGCTCTCAATGCATCTAATACAAAAATAAACTAACTTAAAACTAAAATCTACTTACCTACACAAAAAGTGTGCCCATGAGGCAAGGAGGCGTGAATGCTTGCAGCGTTTCCTCGCTGCATGGCTCTATAATAAGCCTTTGAGCGAGGAAAGAGACAGCAATTTTATTTTCCGAAATTAAAATTCATTTTAGTGCAATTTTTCCAAAAACTTATTTTACAATTGGTCCCCTCGGTCCAAACGTCTCAATGCCAAATGGCGCAAACCCACATGCAAGTCACTCGTATTTGCGCCGCTTAGCATTTTCTTGTAGAAAATGATGTTATATACAATATCAATTCATCAGACAATCATACATTCAGGTCCCAGACAAACTCTAAAACAAAAGACTGTCCATTTCTCAGTAGGTAGGTTTCCTACTAGTCGTGTGAGCGCAGTAATGCACCTGAGCCATTGTTCCCGCATGCATTTTTTTTAAAAGCGCAACAAAGCCACAAGGCTTCCGTTGTTATACAGTGCGTACACGGCCTACACCCCGCTCTATACAGGGTGGTTTTCATGCTTGATATTGAGAGATGAGCATTTTCTTGCATATCGCGAGTAGTTTATGGAAAGGCACCTTTGAGAAATACTCTTGCGAAGTTCCGGTAGATGAGTGCTAATGTCGATTAACTTTCTAATTTTGGATAGACAACATTGCTTATTTAATTAGGTACCTACTTCTAACCTTCAGATAAACTCAGGCGGCCAATCTGTGATGGTGACCACGATTAAGGTAGCAGTCTACTTACTATAAAGTAAAGCCATTAACACAAAACACTAGGCAACCGACGCGATTAAACCGTACTTGATTTAATATTTTTGAATTTACCCATGTTCGTGTAAAAAAAAAAATTGGCCTCAGTATTATTTCTTCTTCGCTATCATCCTGTACGCAGCAATAAGCAGAGTGCAGACGGCTTTGTGTCGTATCATTTCGATATGAATCGCGTCGGCGTTACGTCATTTGCTTTTAATTACGGTCTCGTTTGAGAACATGGGGAAGGGGGGGGGGGGAAGTAAATACAACTACGCATTATGGATGCATTCAGAATTATCTCTCTGATGCATTGCAAGTGGAAAAACGGTTTTCGGAAAATTCGCAATGACTTGAGAATGGAAATGTTAAGGGTGAAATTGCAAGTGTATTCACTTCGTCCATTATGTTTGATGTTTTGTTTGAACACGTTTGTAGTTGCAGAAGCAATGTTTGGATAGAAACATGTTGTATGGTCTTACCCTACAAGTATCTACTTGATTAAGACCATCAACTTACCTACCAGCACTTATAGATTACATGTCTATGACGAGATAAGCAGCATAACCAATGGCAACAAGATCAAAGAATGAATTAATAGAAGCCACACTCACTATTTTTGGATCAACCATCTTACAGTAACTAAGTAATTTTAGCATCAACGATATTTTGCAATTTGCCACTTTTCCTTTTTACGAGGACGTTTCTTTGCTTACTAGGCGAACGTCCAGCGACCTGCTTCTTCTCTTCTTTCACTGAGCTACTGAAGACTTTAGCTGTTAGAATACTAACTGCGTAACCAATACATTTTTTATAGAACAAACCTGACTTAGACAGCGAACCCTGCGAACCAGAGTCGTTATTTTATTTTCTGATGTCAAAATCCACATTTTTCTATGATAGCTAAACGAAAAATCCAACAGAGAAAAGTAACTATATTATATGTTTATTTATTTACCTTACCGTTATTCTCCCGTAGCCAAAAAGAAATCCAGGTATTGACCATGTGTATAAATAACTAAACAGACGAGAAAGGTAAGTTATTATGCACATCTTTTCCTCTTTCATATTTTGTTACTGAAGCCACTGACAGGTGGGGTCGTCAACATTTAGCTATTCAGGTATAAATAGTGTTTGAAAAATGGTCATAATATTCTTTTTTGTTTCATGGTTAAATCAATTTGAGATATGGATTTTTCTGAAGATGTTTAAGATCTCATGAACGAGTTTTACTTCCAACGGTCTTGCAGAGCAGGTACATAGCTAAATAGGGAGTTCGTGTACACCATCAGGAAACCAAAAGTTACCTTCTTTGGACATTTGCAGCGCAGCAGATATCCAAAAAGAAGTAGAAGCGCGCAGCAAACGTTTCCAAGACTGATCGTCGAGGGGAAATATCCGGAAAAAGAGCCCTAGGTCGTCAAAGACCCAAATGGCATGACGACATCTAAGATTGGATGAAAAATATTTCCACTTGGTTCTATAAATACATTTGATAATACAACATATTAATTAGAGTAAGAATTTTTTTTTTGCCCTGATAGTTTCTCTGCACACACAGACGCAAACCAACTCAGGAAAGTTCGTCCCTTTTTTGAGCCGACCGGGAATCGAGCGGGCCTTTACATTCAAGGTTATTATTGTTGTTATGTTATTAGAATAGTTTTAAAAAAGACGATACCACGACTTACATCACTATTTTGCTACGTATTAATAATGTCATCATTCATCATCAATATTTCAGCCATAGGATGTCCACTGCTGAACATAGGATTTCCCCAATGACTTCCAGATAGATAGATAGATAGATACTCTTTATTGCACACCATACAAGTAAAATACACATGATTTTTACAGAAAGATGTACAATTCAGATTGGCCGGTTGGAAGCGGCAGGAGCGTCTCTAGCGGCTCCTGCAACCTTTACCAGGTCATCTGTCAACTTCGTAGGTGGATGTCCTAAGCTGCGCTTTCCGGTACGTGACTTCCATTCCAAAACCTTTCTGCCCCATCGGCCGTCAGTACGTTATTATTAATGTATAATAGATAAATCTATTAAAATAGATATTCGAAGGTTGGCCACCCCAGTGATGTCCTAACGAGAGAAAACAACCATGTCCATTTGAGTGACAAGAAACAGGTTTCCGCACTTACAATGGTTTTCAGAAATACAACGCCGGATATTTTACGCCAATTATCAGTTTTCGGTCAAATTGGAAAAAGTATGAAACTTGCAATATTCAATGGATGTGATAGAATTTTTTTACTTCTATTTTACAAGTAAAAGCTTAAAAAAAAGAAGTAGTTACACAAACATTATAATCATAGGTAAGTATTTATCATATGATTTTCATTTACAGATCTCCTCATATCGAAGCATTCGATCTCGCAAATAAAAACTGAGTATAGCCCTTTCCATATTCTCTGTGTAACCTTCCACAAAAAAAAAAGTGAAAAATCGCTCACGTGTTTCGGTGGTGCTCTATATGTTAGTGTTCGATGCTCCCAGTATACCCAGACCCAATTTAGAAAAGTTTGTTTGCTGTATTGTTCAACAAAGAATTTAACCCTGCCCTTCGCGTCCAACGCGAATTAATAATACTCGTCAATTGTTTTGAAGAATCGTTTCTATCTCTATCCTAAAGAATAGAAAGATAATCTTTTAATTGATAAAAAAATATATAGTAGAGTTTTTTTTATCTGATCAAAATTCTTCAGCAACATATTTATTGACCACTAGCTGTTGCCCGCGACTTCGTTCGCGAGGTGTTTAAAAAAAAAGGACCCAACTTTCTTAATTTTTTCATTTAAAAGAACCTTCTCCTGACTATAATTAATACAACAAAAAAAGAATTAGCGAAAGTGTTCCATCCGTTCATGCGTGATGCGATGACCAAGGGTAATCGAGATTCATTTTTATATATAAGATTTTATGACTATTTCTCATGGATATAAAACAAAAACAACCGAAACTAGTCCAACCTAGTTATTTACCGTAAAAAACGCCGAAATCTATAAATACACCATAAAAGTGTCATAAACTATCGCGACTCGCTAAAGCTCTCTACAATCCAACATTTTAGTGTTCCAATAAAAATATTGTAACTGCCTCTTAGTTCAGGCAGCCATTGCAAAGTAACTCATTAGATAAGCGGGTAATCAGAACTATATTTATTTTAAAATTTAAATTAAATCATACAAGACATTCTTTGACTATTTTTTAATGTTTAATCTTTCACAAGGCGACATTTTCAAGTCTTAATAAAATAATGTGTTTTACACCGATTTCATTTCACAATAGATTATTTTGTGCTCTAGCTCTTAGTACAAAAAATTCACTAAATTTCATTTTTATTATCTCATAAGTTATGTTTGGATATTTGTTAAAATACACTCAGTATAATAATGTGTACACTGACTGTCTGGTGTTGTCGCAGGTTCAAATCCCGCAAGGGGCAAATGTTTGTGTGATGAGCACTGAGCACGAGCATTTGTACCTAAGTCATAGATGTTTAAAAAAGTATTTATGTTGTGTTTATCCTAAGTAGCGAGGCGCCATAGTACAAGCTTTGCTGACTTCTGGATAATTGGTATGATTGTGTATTTTTATTATTTGTTTATTTACACTACGATTAAGTCTACCGCATGTCTGTATGACAATCGAGCAGTTTTTTTTATCAACTATGCCAATATGTAGTAGCAACCACTAAGGTGTCTATTGACCTTGAGACCTTAAAGGTGGGGAAGTTTAGCCATTTTTTGTTTTTCTTGTCTGTTCAATGTTAACCATAGATTTTCACTACTATCTATACAGGGTTATTTGTAAAACATCAACAACCCTATATATACAGGTGGTCAGAAAAGTGACGTCCAAAACATTTTTTTAGGTGCCTCGTTTTGAGAGGTACGAGTATCTGAATCACCCCAATATATGTTCTACGATTTTTCGTAGTTTTCAAACTACGATGAATTTTTGCAAAATTGCGACCGGATCACTTTTTTTTTTTTTAATAAGTAGAAGGTTTCTTAGATTTATTTTCCTTGCAGCGAAATCTGAACTGATATGAACTGTGCATTTATGCATAAAATAAACAGCATCATAACTTAAATGGAAGTTACTACAAAATTGACCTAAAGTTTAGAATTTATGTTAAAATTAAAAATCTAAACTGATAATTTCTTAGATTCTAAGTAGTTTCAGAGAATGTGTTAGACTCTAAGCTTTCATAATAATAATAAAAAGTTATACTTTATAGGCTTCATAGGCTATTTAAAAAAAATCGTAACTCAAAAACTATGAAAAAGCGTAGAACAATAGGGGTGATTCAGATACCTCACAACACGAGGCACCAAAAACAAATTTTTGGACGTCACTTTTATGGCCACCCTGTATATAAAACAAAGACATAGATTCACCATTTATAAGTCAAGAACGGCTGGACCGACTTTAATGATCTTCGATTTGTTGAATTTGTCTTCGCCCCCAATTGCGCTTCTCCGGTTGGCCTCAACGGGGTCGATATTCCGTTTTGTTCGAGTGTCAAAAACACACACACGCCTTCACATAGACTCCACGCTTAGTTGGACAACACACGTTGCTGAAGTTTGCCGAAAGGTCAACGCTACACTACGCTCTCTCTGCAGACTTAAGCATTTTCTTCCGATTAAAACTAAAATCACCCTGGTGCAATCTCTGGTTCTCCCTCTTATTGACTATGCCGATGTGTGTTACCCTGACTTAAACCAAGTCCTGCTCAACAAGTTGGATCGTCTAGTCAATAATGGTATTCGATTTATTTACTGCTTACGCAAATTTGACCATATATCCATGTACCGTTCGCAGCTTCAATGGCTTCCCCTCTCTCTTCGGCGCAACGTCAGAATTTTATCCGCTCTTTTCTCGATATTAAATGATCCTAATTCACCTTCTTATCTTAAATCCCAATTTACTCTTCTTAGTTCGACGCACTCCCGTCACTTGCGTTCTTCTAATAAACTGACTCTCTCCACTCCTTCTCACCGCACTGGTTTTATTTCCAACTCTTTTCTCCTTCAATCAATTCGGCTTTGGAACTCTCTCCCCGAAAACATCAAACAAGCCCCTTGTAAATACTCTTTTAAGAAACTTGCCCGTGCTCATTTTCTTTATAAATTGAAATCATCATCTTGAACCCTTAGGTATTGTAGTCTCATGATCGTCGTCATATTTATTTACGTATGTATTTTGCCTATGTAATCTATGTATGATAGTATTTAGTTTATGTATATCGTTATTCACTGTATGTAGTTTATGCTTTTAAAAATAATTTCACAATTACCTTTCATTTGAATTTGTATCGCCTATATCGCACCGCCCACAAAACGTCTCTGTTTAGCCTAATGGTCGACTGGTAGAGAATGCCTCATGGCATTAAGTCCACCTTTTGTATGATTTTTTAATCTGTGCAATAAAGTCTAAATAAATAAATAAATAGCAGAATAACTATTAGAACAACAGAAAAAATCTTAAATAAACAATTTTGAAATAGTAAGTCTTAAAGTGCTTGTCATATAGATAGATATAGCTCAACTAATAAAAGTGGATTATAACTTAAAATAGACCTCAATTGAAACGCCTTAATGACAGCATTTATCAAAGATCCAGCACTGAGTCTAAGTGAGGGCGCGACCTGCATTAAGTCTAAAGAGAAGTCTCGGAATCCCGGATCCCAGAATCCCGGAATTCCGGGATTCCTGGTTTAAGATTTTTTTCTGACCTATTAAAAGCTCTCGAGGTTACTTTTACTATAATTTAGTTTAGCCTAAGAAAAAAGTTAATTATTGGTAAATATTAGGTTCTCATTACACAACATGTAACATAAAGGTCAGCTAAACATTAGGACATCGCTGTGCCCTTGTTAAAAATAAACCAAAGAAACATATTACTATCCACTATACTATAGAAATAGAAAGCATTTATTTGACACACACACGAATAAAAAATTTGAAAATACATAACAATAAAACAATGAAATAATAAATAAATTCTGGTGTGTCAAAAAGGTCAGCATATTATTATGTCGTGACAGTTACAGACTTATATACTATACCTATTTATTTTTATATTAGTCTGAGGTTTGGCATATCTACTAATCACAAATGTATTTTATACACTTATTATGAAGAACCGATACTTAATTCGCCTTTAAGTAGTGAAAATGACCTGGCCGTGTCGTTGTAGTATGTAGACTACGTAGGATAAAACCCACAGTCAAATATGAATTTTATCTTCAAAACAAAAATCCTAAATGTTTCTAGTTGTAACTTTTTTGAAAATCCCGGAATCCCGGGATTTATTTCACTATACCCCGTGCTGACTGAATAAAACCATGATTTTATATGTAATACTTTTACGACCGCTCTAAAACAGGCAACATAGGTTTATTTATGGTTTTTTGCCAGACGCTTTTATTTTTGTATTTATTGCTCGTGTTATTATGGGGGGAATTCGGTTTCGCTCAGAGCATGACCTATTTAAATGTCTGCCACATATGAACGGTACATAAATCTTATATATAAAATTCTCGTGTCACAATGTTCGTTCCCGTACTCCTCCGAAACGGCTTGACCGATTCTCATGAAATTTTGTGAGCATATTGAGTAGGTCTGAAAATCGGCCAACATCTATTTTTCATACCCCTAAAGACCACGCAGACGAAGTCCCGGGCAACAGCTAGTATATATAAATAAATATAGACTTGCGCCAGACAATAGACCAATCGTCATAGTCTCGATTTCTCGAAGTAAGGAAAAAACACTCTGGTGTTACGAGGTCCCGGACTATTTTATAGGGCTGTGTCACAGCACTCACAGCACACCAAGACCCGGCCCCCAATTCAGAACCCTTCGATAACGAATTGACAACTGGTAAATCACGCGAGGCTAGCCAACAGTCCAAAGCGTGAGCCTGCTAACAGGAGGCGTGTCGTAAGAGGTAACTAATTCCTGTAGACTGGCAGCAGAGTCTGCGTGCGAAATCTTATAAAAAAACTGCGCTTGCCAACCCGCCTGCTAAGCGTGGCGAGTATTGGCAATCCCCCCCGATGATAGGTCATTGGGGGAGGCCTATGTTCAGCAGTTGACTTTCTATGGCTGAAATGATGGTGATAATGATGATGATGAAATCACGTGACACTAATGTTAAATCCTATACTGTCACTTTTGGTTTTCCGGTCGACAATTTGCTATCGAATGGTTCTGAATAAGGGGCCAGAGCAAGAAAAGTTAGTTTTTGATTTGACCCGAACCATAGATCGAACCGTCGCCCTTACCTTGGTCTTAAAAAATATATGGAATAATTAATTACGTTGAGATCATTTCTTTTAATAGACAGATAACTTTTATATGAAGAATAACTTTGACATATTGACAGTTTCATATAGAAAATGTGTCAAAACTTCAACTTCTTTCTGCTATTGCAAAATCGGCCCTTAATAGTTAACATTAAATAATAATAATTATAATAAATGATAAAGATTGGACAACATCACATAATGATAAGTAGCTTACGCACATGTGTTACAGAAATAAGAAACAACGACGGTACCACAACACCCAGACCCGAGACAATATAGAAAAGTAATTTTTCTTCATGGACCGGGAATCGAACCCGGGACCTCAGAGATAGCGACACCAAGTCCAGTATGATCGCCTCTCGGCTACGGAGGTCGTTTAAGATGCTTAAGTTCCTTTTTTCCACAAAATAAAAATAACAATAAAAAAACCCGTCAAAACGCAAAAATCCTTTGATTCAGTTTTTGAATCGACAATATTTTGTGTACCGACGTCTGTTAACTAAAGGATAAACTTGTAAACACATATTCTATACTATATATCATAGTAAACAACTTTTGTTCTAGCTTTTTAAAAATATCTGTCTATTTTTATCTGTGAATGCCTATGTTCCTCGCTCGTGCACTTAGAGGCCCAATTCCCGTAATTTGACAATAGTCGCAATCCGGTGTCGATCCGCTCCCAGTAACATTACGATGACAAACGGTATTCTCGTAAACTTTTAATTTGAGCTAAAATTATCAAAACTATCCCAACACGACTGAAAATAGACCAAAAAATTATATAATTTTGGTTTCTTCCATTTTCAGTCGAATTACGAACTATAATTGTATTTTTTGGATTTACGAGAATACCGTTTGTGATCGTAATGTTACTGGGAGCGGATCGACACCGGATTGCGGCTATTGTCAAATTACGGGAATTAGGCCCCTGTGTTGTCCTTTGTGTTTGGCTTTTTATTTTTGTATTGTTTGTAATTTAATTGATTAATGATGTAATTATAATTGTAAATGAAAATAATGGTAATTTTAATATATTAATGTTTTTGTATAATTGATTGAAATATGCCCTTTTTGGCATATTTCCTACAAATTTCCTACATGTCATTATGGTGTGTTTTTTTTTGTGCCAAATAAATAAATTTATTTTTATTCTAAATATGCGCATTTATATTTTTTGTCTTTTATACAAATTCGATCGACTGTTTGGCACTTTTGTATGGGAAGTCGATATGTCGTAGCCAGATCGTAAAATTGACAACTTCATGATGTGACCGATCATTTCATAAAATGGTGGTATTTCATGATATGGCCAACTAAAACTGACCATATCGTATAAACTTCAGCATTTGATGAAACGTCAGTCCACGTTTGGCCATATCATTAAAATTAAAATATACAAGTTACCTGTATTAATTATTATTTGTAATCTTGGTTGATAGATGAATTAAACATTTTAAATAGTTATTATTTTTATATTTACTAACCTAACTAACCTATTAAATTACGTTCCAAAATTCTTCATTTTTTTAAATTGCGCTCGTTTTTTGAGTGACTTTCATAAAATTCGTCTAGCTTGGTGTCGTAACGATATTTCACTGCACTTTCACCTTCAATTCACACATTATTAGTTACTTTTAGAATAAACTATTTGTCCGCCGCCATTATTCATCACAAAAACAAAGCAACATTAGCGCCTCTACCGTCGAGTAATGTAACAATTTTACGATATGATCACTATTGTTTGACCATTTCGTGAAGTAGTCGTCAAACGCTGAGTAATCATTGATCTGGCCAGACCACATCATGATGTAGCCAGCAGGTTCTGTTCTATATCATGAAACACCTCTATTTTATGAAGTGATCTGTCACATCATGAAATGATCAATTTTACGAACTGGCCACGATAGATACATTTTCCTAGAGACCTAAAGTCTTTCACCATGATGTATAGAATTGTCGTTTCAAGTTTGACTTAAGAGAGAGACTTTCGAGACTCCTGTTTAAGTCTTCATTCAACTAATAAAATAGTACTATTACATTTATTAGAAAATATTACTCTCACAACTTCCAAGTGTTGTTTGAATCGTATTTTACTTTCACCTAAAGTATGATCTTTCCGAAAATCAATCTTCCCAGACATTTAAGCAATAACCTTCGCTCGAGTGGAAGATATAACATTTTCGCTAAGGACCGTCGATTAACGTTAAATTAAACCGATAATTGGGCAATCCGGAAAAGAAGGTCAGACTCGTTAGGAGCCTAAGAATGCCCCCATTTTATGAGTAAATCATTATATTTCATGGAAATTTTGCCAAAATTGGGTTAAAAAAACTTACGGGTTCTAATTCTATTGCGATTGATATAATTTTAGCGCTTTAGTTAGTTAATACATAGACAAATAAAGTAACGAGCCAAAGCCAGCGGTTGCTGCAATTTATTTTAAATGTATTTGCACAAACTTATTTAAGTCTAGATTTTGCCTAGGTACTTCATACTCATGATTTTGTGAAAAAATCTAAGGCCCACAATCTGTTAGTAAATAAGTCATTAAGTATCTATCTTTCCAGTTTTTTTTAACAAGTTAAAGCAAAAAGAATGATATTTTAATCTAGATTTTAAAAAAGACGTGCATGTCGTTCTGTCTTTGTTTTAGTTTCAACTCTTACTACAGAAGATATTTTTGAACAAATTATTATTAAGTCAGCTAACTTAGGAACCTTTGTGCACCACGACCAATAGGTTTTTGTCAAAGATTTTAAATATGCTCTAAGTGACTTAAATTTAACTTAAATTTAAACAAAAGCCTGTAAGTACAGTCATACATTTTATTTAAACTATCTCTGTAATATTTTTTTAAAAGTACCTAAAAATGTTTAGTAAAATTATTTAATTTTTAATTTTAATTTATTTTATTTGGTATAAATAAATATTTACAAGTTTAGCATTAAATTTAGTTTTAGTTTTCTTGTTTCCATTATTATAATAGTATTATATTATATGTATCATAAAACATTTATATTCTAAATATTGTATAACAACACGCAGACAGAGACAATTTGTTAGATATATTTTTAATCTAATTTATGTTGTTTCATAGAAACTTGTTATTATTATTTTATCTATACTGCCTGTAACCTTGAAGTTCTCATTTTACTTATTTATATTTCCATAATACATACACAAAATGTAATTCGCTGTTACTTCAACGTTGCTCATCTTTTAACACTCTCACAATTCAAAACCTAACAACGGGCGCATTCACACTGCGCAGGTAAAACTCCAACAAAAATGAAATTTAAATTAACTCGCGCGATAATCCTTTTTAATTTCAAATAATTATTTAAATAATCCGTCCCTTTCGGTGTGAGACAATCGCGGGAGTGTAATTAACGAAATCGCGATAAAAACTGGGCCAAAATGGCCGGCCTTTTAGCTCCACAAAATTACTTTTAGGTGCCATTTACGGGGAAACGGTGTTATGATAAAACCGTTTTTTTTTTCAAATATGTAATCTGTTTAATCTTGTTGAAAAGTTAATTACACTTTACGATGTGGAAGATCTAGGATCATTTCATTTGTACTCTTATCTTAAGGTATTAATAGGACAAGAAACAAGAAAAACGCTATTGCATGTAAATTAATAATAACAATACCCCTACAAAATATTAAATACAATTAAAAATGGGCTAGTTTCCTAAAAAATCTAATTAGTCCGTTTATTGGATTAACAGATAATATTGGACACGTATTTTTTCTTTTTTCAATGAAACAAAAAATTATGAAAATATATCCCGTTAAAGTTCCGCGTAACGTCACGCCTTGTGACACTTTTTAACAAGGCGTGACGTCACGTGCTCAGTTTGATATGCTTTATCGTCGTCATTTTTTGTTTGATTGACTAAAGACAAAATATAGGTCCAATGTTTTTTGATGATCTAACTGACGGACTAAATAGACTAATGTTTTTTGATCCAGGAAACTGGCTTATTAAAAATACCAAAATAACGGCCAGTGTTGGACGGACTCGCGCACCGAGGGTTCCGAACAAACTTGTAGGTATATAATAGTTTGTCACCAACGGAAATCGAGTGTTGAAGTTTATTCAAACTACAAATTTATGGTTCAGACTTTTAGCTTTTCTTGTGATAGCAGACATCGCTAGACGATAAATGATTCTAAGTCAACGGGAACCTCTCTATCCACAAACACACACTAACAAAGTTTTTTTTTTGTTATTTACATTCTGTTAATGTTAAAAAAACCTTACATACTTAGCTTATTTTTGATAAAAAACCCATATCCTATTACGTCAATATCTTATTATGTGAATCATATCACGTAAAACTGGCGTGCATTCCATATACCCTATTATGCAGAGCCTACCTTCATAAAAAACCGACAGAACAGCTGACCATAATTATTAATTACGTATTCAACAATAAACAATAAATATTCTGTAACCATTTTGTAGTCTACCTGTACTTATTCCTTACTAAAGCGCGCAACTTAGATCGTTACTGTGCAATTTAACCAATGTTAGGCTGCCGCGAGATCGCCTACTGTTTCACGCAAACTTACTCAATTTTCACTTACAGCCTACCCCCATCTGAAACCAATGCACGCCCCTGGTCCCAGGCCTATGCTCAGAAGTGGAAGTTCTATGACTGAAATGATGATGATGACGAACAATGTATAAATAAATGTATGTATATAACAAAGTATAAAAAAGGGACTATAATCTTGAAAACGTTATTAAATTCCGAGAATGCTTGGGAAGTTTAACATGGAGCACAGTATTCGGAAACTGCGATTTGAATGCGGCCTTTGACGAATTCTATGAAGACGTCAAACTATTCTATGATCTTTGTTTCCCAACAAAAATAATAAAAATTAAAACTTGTAAAAAGGGGGCTATAAAGTGGCTCACTAAAGGTCTCAAGAAATCAACAATCACCAAACGCCATTTACGATTTAGTTACTACAAAAATAATAACGCCACAAGTAAAAGGAACTATCAAAATTACACAAAACTATTAAAAAAATGTATACATCAGGCTCAAAAGATATTAAATTCAAAACATATTATACAATCTAAAAATAAGTGTAAAGCGACATGGGAAATAATAAAAACTAAAACAGGGAACATGAGGACCCACTCAAATATTGACAAACTAAAAAACACTAACAATGACTTAATCGATAAACCGATTGACATTGCAAATATTTTCAATAGACATTATATAAATTTGACAAACAGTAGGGTCAATTTCAACAAGTCCATTTTTTTTGTCATTACGGTGAACTTTTTTATTTATAACTTTTTTTGAAATAAAACCATGTAGTATTGTTATTTATGATATTGTTATGATTAATCTTTACTCGACATCAAATTGAGTTCATATACTTAGGAGATATAGTACTTTAAAATTTTGGTGTCACCGAAATTAAAGAATAGTTAACCGAAATGAAACTTCTCATCACCGAAATGAAAAACGCGAGTCACCGCAATGAAATTACTTATGCAGTCACCGAAAAAAACTAAACTGTTACCACGCAATGCACCTAAAATGCTGCTATCCTAGTTCCATAATTACTTACCTACGTTTTGAAGAGTGCTATCACACAGTACAGGTTATCCTTTTCTGACTATACTATAATGGTATTGAAAGTATTAATTAAAATGTACCATACATGGATATTAACTCATTTAAACTTAAATTCATTTAGGAACATGTGAGAATAAAACAACAAAAATAACAAATATATTGTAATAATCAACCATAAAAACTGAAAAGATAAAAACAATATCAACACATAAGTACCTAATCAGTTACTTTTGGAGTCGGTGCTATCCGATGAGAGTTTGAATGTTTTCGTTTGCACCGACTCCAAAAGTAACTAATTAGGTACTTATGTGTTGATATTATTTTTATCTTTTCAGTTTTTTGAAGTCGGTTTACTTTTTTTTATAAAATTTACTTATTTCATCTATTTTTAGTGATACATACAGTGATAATCCTCAACAATACGAATCTTTTCAGTGCAAACATAAGTTAACGGCTGAACACCGATTTCATCCCTTATTTACCCACCTTAGAGGTGAAAATTTTCCAAAAAATTTTCAATATACCATCTTTAAAGTATAAGCTATTCGATAAAGAAAGAATCATCAAAATCGGTTCACAAATGCCGAAGATATTGGGCAACATAGGTACAAAAATCAGTTGGCACGGATGGAGTTCATGCAAAGTTTGATGATTTTCTTATAGATCCCATCATCAGAACTTGATCAAATTTATATGGGACCATTCCGAAAGTATTCCCTTTCGAACAAAAAAAGAAGTATCGAAATCGGTTAACCTGGTAACGAATGATCGCTGAACATACATAAAAAAATAAATAAAAAAAAACAAAGATACTGACGAATTGAGAACCTCCTCCTTTTTTGAAGTCGGTTAAAAATATACAGGTTGCACCCTTTCCATGTTCAAAGGGTCCAAACTCTACAGCCTGCTGACTATCCGCGCAGGATTGCATTCTGCAAAATCATGTTAAATAAAATAAGGGAAGACCTGCAATTTTTCAATAAAATGTTGTGAACGGATGATTCCTCATGCCGGAAAGATGGATATCTCAACATCCACAATCTACATAGCTAGCAAGTAGAAAACCCACATTTGATGAGGGAAGATCGGTCCCAAGTTCAATTTAAAGTTAACTTTTGGACTGGGATTATTGGCGGACAGGTGATCGGGCTATATGAACATCCAGCTACACTGAATAGTGAAATTTACCTTAATTTTTTACAAAATGATTTACCCGGCATGCTAGGAGATATCAGTTTAGAAGTGAGGCGGAGAATGTGGCTTAAAAATGATGGGTGCCCAGCTCACTACGCAATAGTAGTAAGAAACTATTTGAATCAACACTACCCACAGAGGTGGATAGGCCGGCTCGGCCCTATTTTATGGCCACCCAGATCGCCGGATCTAAATCCCTTGATTTTTTTTTTATTGCGGATGTCTGAAAGACCTTGTCTACGCGAGACCAGTATCCTCAATAACAGAGTTGCGGACTCGCATACAAAATGCAGCTGCATACATAAAAACGTCTGGTTACGCGAGCCGCATCAAACATCTATATATATAAAAGAAGAAACTGACTAACTGACTGACATATCAACGGACAGCCCAAACCGCTGGTGCTAGAGATTCCAAATTTGGCATGTAGGTTTCTTATAAGGTCTAGAGGTGCACTAAGAAAGGGTTTTTCAAAATTCACCCTCTAATGGGGGCCCAAAGTTTGTATGGGGAAACAAGATTAGTCAGACTCTTTTATTCAAAACTTCACAGGAGTGAGTTCTCCTTACGATAAATGAGTAAACATGTTTCAGATTTTTTGAAAAGTCAACTCCTTAAAAGGGGAAGGGGGCTGACAAAGTCTGAAAATCAACATGGGTATTTTCTATGGTCCCATAGAAAAAGTTGATGTAATTTAGCCGTAGAATAACCCCTTAAAGTTTTATTTCACCTTTTCGTTACACACTGTATAATGTAAAATAAAACAAACGTAATCTCTTGTTATTTGTCTTCACAAAATCTTATTGTGTATTAGTCATTAATAAATCAGGTAGCACAAAAATCTATCTTTTGGATGGGGACACGACTCTAGCAAAAATATTTCGGAATTTAAACAACAAAGGTTAATATTTCGGAAACCGATCACTGAATCGAAAAATGGTCTTCACAACCTCGCAATTTATTTGAAAGACCCATCCAACGATACCCCAAACGATGGTGTAGACTAAAAATAAATAATTCATCCCTTCTTTACGTGTAGGGGAGATACCCTAGAATTTTTGTTTTCAAGATATTACTGTACCATTCTGTCGGCGTGTTTAATGTTTATACTCGTGAAAAATTACAGCTTCCTAGTACAAACAGTATCTGTGCTAGGCCGTGGACTGACAGACGGACATGGCGAAAGTATAAGGGTTCCTTTTGTACTATTTTGGTACGGAACCTAAAAAAGGACGTGTTCAATATTTTTGAATTACGTTTAAAGTGGACTAATTATCATAATTTAGTCAAATAGCCTATTGCCCACGCGAGCAACAACTGAGATTATTCTTTTAACTAGTAGCTACATTTTAGTCCCCAAAACAAATATATTTCTTGTGCAACTAAAATGTAACAAAAGAAATTATGGTCTGTTTTTCACCGAAGTGAAATAATTTGTCACCGGAATGAAAAAAAAAAACACCGAGATGAAGATAAAAATCATCGAAATGAACAACTTCTCACCGATATGAAAAAAAATCACCGAAATGATATTTTTTCTCATTTCGGTGTCAATTTAGGTCACCGAATTCACCGGAATGAGATCACCGTCATGAAAAACAGCCAATAGAAGTTAACACTACAAGCACAGTATTTATGATAGAAATAAATTGATACTACCTACTTGATCGGGCGACATTAAGTAAAAGTACATATATTTAATAAACATATCGGATCATTGGATCACAACTTTTATCCACTCACGTGAATGAAAAAAAAAGCGGTCCCAAGTCACCGGAACCCACTACTTACGTTTTTGGTGGGAACACCAGACAAGCAACACGCGTCCTCTCACATCAAGCGCTTAGGCGTCCCTGGTGCGCAAGTTTACTGCGCAGTAGCGAGAAGCTAGTGTTGTTGGATGCCTAGATATTCGCGTACAACGAAAATTCACCGCGGTGAAAAATCTAATTTGGACACGTGAATTTGTACTTACCATTCATTAAATACAACAGATTTTGTAATGAAGTTTCCGCAATAAAGTACTGCCACTATTTAGGATTTAAATAAAAAAAAGGAAATCCCTAAAAAATCAACTGTTTTTATTATATGATTAAAAGTATACTGAAAAACAAATTGTGCCGCTTCACCGGTATGAAAAACTTAGGTGTTTATATATTTTTTTTCCTTATTAGCGACAATCATAATGGAAAAATATTTGTAGGCTGCTGTAGGAGACAACATTTTTCATCTAAAAAAAAATATTACAAGTTAAAAGTGCCATCCTGCACTAGCAGTTTCAGCCATGCCGTTTACGATTTGGTGCTGGGAAAATCACCCAGTAATCATAATAAAAACACAAATAAATCATCTATAAAATCTAATCGAAATAGTATATTCTTGACACCTATTGACATCAATGAAGTCATAAGATACATCAAAATGTTGAAATCTACAAATTCTTGCGGCTATGATGAAATGCAAACAGATATCCTAAAAGCCTGTGCAAAAGAAATCGCACCTGTTTTGACGTATTTAATTAATCTCTCTTTCACTACCGGAATCTTTCCTGACAAACTAAAGATATCAAAGGTAAAGCCCCTTTATAAAAAAGGTCCTAGAGACATAGTCGAAAACTATCGGCCGATATCGTTGATACCGGTTATATCAAAAATATTCGAAAGAGCTATGCATGTGCGTATTACAAACTTTGTAACAAAACATAAAATAATTAAGCCACAACAAAATGGATTCCAGAAAGGTAAATCCACATCAGTGGCATGTTTTCATTTAGTAAATAAAATATTAGCGTGGATGGATAAACGAGTGCCGGTTACGACCGTATTTTTTGACATGAGTAAGGCTTTCGACTTCGTAGCACACAACATACTTCTAGCTAAATGTGACGCTTATGGCATTAGAGGCATAGCCAATAAGTGGATTGAGAGCTATTTAAGTAATAGAAAACAATATGTAGAAATATCGAATATAAATGATAATAACGAACTTAAACAATTTAACTCTTCAATAGAATCAACCAAGGTCGGGGTACCACAAGGAAGTATACTGGGGCCTTTGTTATTCTTATTGTATATCAACGATTTACCGGATTCTACAGACTATGACTGTATACTTTTTGCCGATGACGTATCCGTTATTATACCGTGCACTGACCTCAGAGTGTATAATTTTGACATAAATAATACTATTGCTAAAATAATAAATTGGTTAGATAACAATAATTTAAAAGTAAATTTGACAAAGACAACATACATGCAATTCATAAATAAAAATGGTAAAAAACATAAATTAAACGTAACATACGAAAATCATACTATCAATGAATCTCATCAAACTCCATTTCTAGGGATTGTTTTGGACGATAAATGCACTTGGGAAGCTCATATCACTAAAGCTTGTAAGAAAATAAACAGCTTCTCATATGCATTATGGCGACTAACAAAAGTAAGTAGTAGAGATGTTGCCATTCAAGCGTATCATGGCTACGTGGGGTCTATGCTTCGCTACGGGATTCTTCTCTGGGGAAACTCATGTCACATAAATTGTGCCCTTAGAGCTCAGAAGCAATGTATTAGAGCAATTTGTAATGTAGATCCATTAACATCTTGTAGACCTCTATTCAAAGAGTTAAAAATTATGTCCGTCCCTTGTTTGTATGTTTTCCAGGTGTGTGTCTTCGTCAAAACTCATCAAAAATTGTTTGAAAAGCGGAGCGACACATTCAAGTATAGTTGTAGGCATCCAAACAGACTAAATCTGCTACCAATGAGCACAGCAGTAAAAAGTAAAAATAGTTACCAAATGGCGGTCAGAATTTATAATAGGCTCAATGACGATATTAAGCTTTTACCACTGAATGTGTTCAAGAGAAAATTGAAATGTTGGCTAATTAATAGTTGCTTCTATTCTCTTGACGAATATTTTGACACATAATTGACTACTCTGCTGACTTGCAATTACTGTATTGTTTATTTTTTCATTGTATTGGTATTAATAATTTAATTAATCTTGTAATAATTTAAATGTACTGTTGATTTATTCAAATTCATTGTTGTTGACATTTATATTATCACCTGTATGTGTACCACTTTTATAGCAAATAAATACATTTCATTTCAAAAATACATTTCATTTCATTTCAATGTATCAACGGCTCACTGTGTTTATTTGTCACAATACTTAATAAAGTAATATTTATAACATTGGATACTTATACAAAAAAATACGCAGTTTTTGTGCGATTTGATAACGATGACATCTTACAGACAACGTATGCACTGTACAGCCTTCAATGCAATCATACTTTGTATTTCATTCCATTGGAATGATCTTTACATTTACTTTATTTCATAATAATGCATCGATACTGTAGCGGCTCGACGCGACGGTCGCATATTTGCATCGTGTGCAGTTTCGGGACACACAATGTAAATCCGGCAGTCGTCACCCGCCGCGCTTCCCGACCACACATTACCATCTAAATTTATTATGTATTTATATTGGTGCACCAGTAAAGTTATTCATTAGTATTCGGACTTTCATTTACCACCACCGCACAGTCGAGCCTAACATAAAGAGCCTCAACAGAGACCTTTACTTTAATTTATAATATTTTAAGATTCAATGCACACAACATAGGATATACAAAGAGAAAGTATAGTCATCTTACTGTGGTACGAGTAAATTATGATTCTACACCAGTGAAACCACAGGAGAGACAAAAAAGTATGTTCTTCATCGCCATTCTTTTGTTTCTTAACTTCCAAAACGCCTTAAACCCCGTTCTACACCCATAGATATTAGATTTACATACATTTACATTGTTCATTTCATTTTTGCCTCGATCGCTTCTTTTAATGGCGGCCCTCCAGCTAAGGAGGGTTTGGATGGCCCTCCCAATGCTGCTACAACAATAGATTTGATATACAGAAGGCTCTCTCTATTCCTTTAACTAGTAATGAAACACACTACACAGCAATTGTACAAAATCGAATAGATAGCCCAATGATTTTAAGATTGGCACATAAACGACTGGGTTGTGATGTGGAGGGGACGGTGGCGCCGCAAACGGCCGCCGCGCCTTCTGTGGACCTAATTTATTTTATTTATTAATTTATATTGATTCTGATTGACATTTACCTAGGTTCATTTAGATTTTTCTGAATGACCTATATTTTCTTTCTATTAACTATCTTGTAAACTAGCATGCCGGCGTGCAAGCATGCATGGCGTTTTGGAAAACTGTGAGTCGGCATGTAAACTTCGCTGATAATAAATAAACACCTCACACACATCAAGTTAAACGTTACAGATTGAAGAAGAGAATCATTATATATAGGATGTTCTGCTGGCTTTGCATATAGCATTTAGAGATAGTTGAGTTTTTTGAGCATCCTATTACAAATTTTGTATGATAAAACATTTAATATTTTATCATACAGTCTCTGTAATAATGGCGAGGGATTTTTTAATTTTATTAATAAGAAAATAAGATGTCAGAATACATCTGCTTAGTCACCCTACACCGGTGGCATTTGGATATTGCTATAATTTAAATGGGCTAGTTTCCTAAAAAAATCGAATCAGTCCGTCAGTTGGATTAACAGAAAATATTGGACACGTATTTTTTCTTTTCTCAATCAAACAAATAATGATGAAGATATAGGCCGCTAAAGTTCAGCGTAACGTCACGCCTTGCGACACTTTTTAGCAAGGCCTGACGTCACGTGCTCACTTTGATGCGCTTTATCTTCGTCTTTTTTGTTTGATAGACAAAAGACAAAACATGGGTTCAATATTTTTTGTTAATCTAACTGACGGACTAAATAGAATAATCTTTTTTTTACCCAGGAAACTAGCCTATGCCTTTTTACCTTAAAGAATAATACAACCCGTTGACCTGTTCACTTGAAGCTGCTGTACTAATCTTTGTTGGGGTCTGGATGACCCTCTCAATATTGCTAGGTAGGAGATATTATCTCGTAAGTACTTCACTAACAATAAAAAAAGAAAAAGCATCGTTTTTAAAATATGAGACCGTTCATTTGACAGGGACTGCCGAAAATATCTGTAAAGTTACCCGGTTACCTTGTAGGGTAAGAAAAATGTTGGTTAGATTAGAATTTTATCGGTATTTTAAGGGTTTTGCGACATTCGGGCAACGTGAAGCTTGCTTCATGAATCCAGTTTGAGATTGATATCCACAATTATGTAATGCTGTTCACCCAGCTGTTCAAGATTAGTACTACGGCTACAGCGACTCCAAAATAGGAATTATTTCGACAATCACACCAATTATCTAGCCTATACAGAGTTATTTGTAAAACATCAACAACATCCTAGGGGCCGACTCTGGTGTTCAAATACAACAACTTTTTGTATGGGACCAACACTGATAATGTAAAAAAAAATACTTACTGCTCCATACAAACTGATGTCAGCTGGTGGCGATTTAGTATAGGGAACAGATTTTTTTTTGTTGCGATTTCAATATTAGTTCCAAAGAAAAGTTCTTGTATTTATGCACCAGAATTCTGATTCTTGTTGATGTTTTTAAAAAAACCCTGTATACTACAAAGACAGATAGATTGTTGTACAAATATTCGTGCTCATCAAACATTTCCCAAAACATGGACAACATCACAAACATTGCTCTAATAATATGGTAAGTAACTAAAGCACTTATGTTATAGAGATCAGAAACAATGACAGTACTACTACACCCAGACCCGAGACAATATAGAAAAGTATTTTTTCTACATTGACCGACTGGGAATGGAACCCGGGACATCAGAGACAGCGACACCAAGTCCAGTATGTTTGCCTTTCGGCTACGGATTCAAAATGGCGGCTATACCTATCATATTTTTACAGTTTGTGTCGATATATCGCTATATCATATCATATCGTGTTTTGGTAGTCATGCTAGGGGAGCTGATCCTATGATAAGTAGCTTAAGCTCTTGTGTTAAAGAAATCAGAAACAAACATCATCATCATCATCATCATCATTTCAGCCATAGGACGTCCACTGCTGAACATAGGCCTCCTCCATTGACTTCCAGATTGGCAGGTTGGAAGCGGCCTGCATCCAGCGTCTTCCTGCGACCTTTATCAGGTCGTCTGACCACCTTGTGAGTGGACGTCCTAAGCATAGCCCTTTCCATAGCACGCTGTGCGACCTTGAGCTTTCTTATGAGGCCCATAGTGAGAGGCCACGTTTCAGTTCCATATGTCATCACTGGTAACACACACTGGTTGTAGACTTTCGTCTTGAGACACTGAGGTATTTTGGACGAGAAGACGTGGTGTAGTTTCCCGAACGCTGCCCAGCCGAGTTGGATTCGACGATTGACCTCCTTCTCAAAATTGGATTTACCCAACTGTATAACTTGTCCTAAGTAGACATATTTGTCAACAATTTCGAGAGTAGAGCTCCCAACGGATACTGGGTAGGGCGCAACACGGGCATTCGACATGAGCTTGGTTTTGTCCATGTTCATTCGCAGGCCTACTTGTTGGAAGACTCGAGTAAGGTCATCGAGCATTGTGCTGAGGTCTTCAAGCGATTCTGCCATGACCACAATATCGTCGGCAAACCGAAGGTGAGTGATGTACTCGCCGTTGATGTTGATGCCAAATCCTTTCCATTCCAGGAGCTTGAAAGCGTCTTCCAATGCAGCGGTGAACAGTTTCGGAGATATAACATCTCCCTGTCTTACGCCTCGCTGCAGAGGAATCGCCTTCGTGCTCTGCTCCTGTACTCGGACCGACATGGTGGCGTTTCTGTATAAACACTTCAACACCTCGATGTACCGATAGTCAATATGGAACCGCTGGAGAGACTGTAGCACTGCCCAGGTCTCGATCGAATCAAAGGCCTTCTCATAGTCCACGAACGCTAAGCATAGTGGCAAGTTATACTCCTCGGTCTTCTGTATAATTTGCCGCAGCGTATGTATGTGGTCTATGGTACTAAAGCCTTTTCGGAAACCGGCTTGTTCGGGAGGCTGGAAGTCATCGAACCTACGCGCGAGACGATTCGTGATGACTCTCGAAAACAGCTTGTAGACATGACTTAGAAGTGAGATGGGTCTGTAATTCTTCAATAAGGTTTTATCTCCTTTCTTGAAGAAGAGCACCACCACACCCCTGTTCCACGCCTCCGGCGTTATTCCCTCGAGCAAGACGGAGTTGAAGAGTCTCTGAAGGACTTTCAGTATCGGTGTTCCACCCGCATTCAGAAGCTCTGATGTGATTCCGTCATCACCCGGCGCCTTGTTGTTCCTAAGCTGTTTGAGGGCCATCCTAATCTCGTATAGGCTGATGTCCGGGATATCTTCGGTACAGTGTCGAGTCAGCTTAGCTCTTGGATCTTCGGCTGAGCTACTTACAGGTTTAGTGACCGATGTATATAACTGCCCATAGAACTTCTCGATCTCCCCCAAAACTTCGGCTTTTGTCGACGTTATACTGCCATCCTCCGTCTTCAGCTTCGTCAGCTGGCTTTGCCCAATAGACATGTCTCTTGCGAAAGCTTTGGAGCCTTGGTTCCGCTCTATTAGAAACAAACAACGGTACCACAACACCCAGACCTGAGACAATATAGAAAAGTTTTTTTTCCTAGATTGACCAACCGGGAATCGAACCCGGAACCTCAGTGACAGCGACACCAAGTCCAGTTTACCTGCCTCTCGACTACGGAGGTCGTAGAAGTTAAGTAGTAGTCTTGTACTTTATAAAGTACACTGAGACTTACAAGATTAGAATATAATGTGACTAAAAATATACGTATTTAATTCCTCTGTGTAATTTACAAAGAGGACTAAACAAACTATGTAAGTATTACAAAATTGCCCCTGACCGTGAGATCGCTGTACCATTAAAATTGTATTTTAAACAAATTCTAAGATATTGTCTGACGGTGACGTGACTGCTTTTACCCTTCCAATATATTGAATGCTGACTTTGTGATATTTTACAATAAATCACTGGGATTTATTACTATTTAGATTGTTTGTTGTACTGTTAATAAAGTATACAAGTATTCATTCATATAACACAAGAAACAAAAACAAACTTGTAGTCCCAAACTTCAGATTGGCCAAAACAAGTAATTCATTTTTGGGAAATTGTATTAATTTTTTTATAATATACCTTACAATGTTATCAAACTTCCTATTAATAAATTTAGATCACATGTCAAAACTACCCTAATGTCTAAGGGGTATTATAAAATTGAAGACTATCTTGATGACAAGAATGTATGGTCAGTCCAGTCTGCACTAAACTGATGTACCTACCTGTTTATTTTGATTTAATATTTTTTTTGTAGCCGCTAGTGTTGACTGAGTTTGTTCCGGCGTTTCTTCTCAGCACTTGCCAGATTGTCTGTGTCTAGTCTCGAAGCGCTAGTAGGGCCCAGAAAATAAGGAGACATGTTCTGCCCCATATGGGCTAATGATGTTATTATTGACGTTCATAAGTGGCAGTTTTCTGTCCTAAATTGAATAAATATTTTTTGACTTTGACTTTAGACTTTGATTTTGAGCCCACTAAGGTAAGGCAAATGACTTAACCTTATAAGGCCTCTGGCTTGTTATTACTGTTAAAATTATTTTTTTTGTTTGCTGGAGACCACGCACTGTCAAGTGCAGTGTATGACGACTATCTTTCTAATAGACGGATTACCAGATACAGGCTGTGAGCTATTGGATGTAGGCTGATGATTTGGTTTCGCTAGAGATCGCTGGAAGAAGCAGAAATTCCTAGTAAGCTTGACCATAATCTCAGATGCGGCAACTATAAATTATTTCATTTGCACTAGGTAATTGTTAAGAAAAACATACGATCGTAACTTTTAGAAACGAGAACTAGACCATTTTAGACCATGGTTCCAGTGTAATCTGAATGTACAAGTTTCTTCAATTTTTGTTTTCTGCAGAGAGCAAGGAAAATGCCCTTTTCCTATGATGCAGATTTCAGGCCGCGTGGATCTACTACAAAAACGTTTCGTCAGACGTATAAACCTAATAAATTAGAATAACTATTTACCTGTATCAATCCTTTGATAAAAGGTTGTATTTTAATTTGTTAGGTTTATACCTCCGAACGAACGAAACATTTTCGTAGTTGGCCACTTGGTCCGCGTGCGGAAATCACGCTGCGGACCGCACGCAGGATAACGAGTAGAGAAACACGTGCACACAGGCGAATGCCACGCGGATTTTGTGCCCGCAGCAAATCCGCGTTGTGCGTGTAGCCCACGTGATAGGAAAAACGTATATAAAATACAATGAAATACTCAAATACAAATTCGCACGCGGACGGAAATCCGCATCACAGCAGAAGGGCACTAAATCCAAACAGAGACAAAAAATCTAGAGGTACCTGTTGAGATTCGAAGTCACGATAACTCGAAAGACTGACGGAGCCACCACTGATCTGACAATAATTCACAGATCACACGTCAAGCTCTTGTCCTAAAGCCAGTATTAAAGTTTCCACTTCAAAACACGTTCAGACATAAGCAGATACACTAACATAAACTATAATTGCACGCCATACATTACATTACAGAAAGATGTACAGTTTAATCAGTTCAGTTTGGATAATAAAATATACTATTTGATTAAGATCTAGCTATCCATGGTTCTACTTCTATAGCTCGCAGACTTCGTGTGCGATACTTATGTGGGGCGCAGATACGAACGGGTTTGAGATACGTATTTATGTCCCCACGTGGCACATACTTACGGGGATGAGGTTGATACATACCTATTTGTGGCGCCCCATTACTGACAGAGACGAGATAGGTACTTATGTGAGGCACAGACACTGATGGGGATAAGATAGGTACTATGTGGGGTGGCAGATACTGACAGAGACTAGATTGTGGCAGATACTGACGGGGACGAGATAGGTACTTATGTGGGGTGGCAGATACTGACGAGAACTAGATTGGTACTTATGTGGCGTGGCAGATACTGACGGAGACGATATAGGTATTTATTTGGGGTGGCAGATACTGACGAGGATAAGATAGCTACTTATATTATGAGGCAGCAGATACTGACGGGGACGAGATTGATAATTATGTGGGGCGTAGATGGTACGATGACGGTATTGATACTTATGTCGTGCGCAGATACTGATGGGGATGAGATTGATACTTATGTGGAGCGCAGATACTGACGAGGATGAAATAGGTACTTATGTGGGGCGGCAGATACTGATAGGGTTGAGGTGTACTAGGTATCAGCACCGGCACGTGATGCAGTGCAGCGACAAGTTAAGTACGCCTCTACTTACTAATACTTTGATAATACCTAGCTAGTGGGCCATAGCATGAGTATCGTGCACGAACAAGATAGACTATAGCTGCTGTTTTCTTCCGACCACGCATCACTGTGTTTATGATCACTATAATACTAAACTACTTAACGTTTTGATGTTGTTAAAAATTAAGTTCTTGCATTATTTTTCACTGTCTAGACATAATTCTAGTTAATCGTCCATTCCGCAAAATTCCAATCCGGAGGATGTGAACAGCGCCACATAAAATTATTTAACAAGCTTTCTCCCTAACAAAAATATAAAATAACTAACCCCTACCACTGGTGCGGGTGATTGGTTCAGTGTGACAACCACGGACCTGGAAACTATACTAGTTCGAAATGTATGTATAGGACGCCAGTAAAAACAAGTTAACCTTTTTTAACGCATGGATAAGGAACGTTACGCATTTATGCCGTTTCGGAGATGACGTCAGGTTGATGATGTGTGACTCGTTTCAATCATCAACTTCCTCTCTTTCCCCTACAGAACGCCACACACAGCGGTTAGTCGCCGTTTGCAAACAACAGATGTTTGCAACCTTGACAACCGTCGGTCGTCAGTCTACCGGGTAGGATGCCTGCACATTGCCACTTTATATTTGCTGCAATTCGAAGAGCTATGACGGTGACTTTATTTTACGGATTTATTAATTTCAGTTCTTATCTCGCAAAGAAACAAATCGAACAAAGCATAGCTTTCTAATTTGTTATTTTATCGAAATGGATAACTTAGGCTAGTCTGCTTTCGATTGGTTGCCGCCACGAACTCTAAAAGTGTAAAACACCAAGGTAAGTACATCGAGACCTCATGTGTGTTGTTTATCGCTGAGATCTCTTTCAATAATTTAGATTGTTTTATTTGTTCTCTCCTACGACTTTCACACTGATAGCGGCTTTGTTTAAATCGCGAATCGTTGGTAGGACCCATCAGAACACTCACTGGCGACTCGCCAGTTTAATCCATCTCCATTAACGCTTCCATTGAATGCGAGCTACGCAAAAAACTTCACCCGCGCGTAATGTATTTAAAACACAGGATAAATTCACTTACGAAGGGGCCGATTTACGACTATTTATATGCTGAGTTACGGCGCTTTAGCGAAAATTAAATTTGCTAGGCTAAATTAGGTGGATCTATTTCGTTTGTTCTAATGCGGGGTTTAACGCCTCTTGTTAGTTTATTAGGGTGGAAAGTATCTTGGAATACTTATTTGTACTGGTTTCAACCAGACTAAATGATGGTAAGAGGTAGTTGTTCGTTTTAACCAACTCTAAAAAAGAGAAGATCCTCGATTCAACTATTTGCGTTTTTGTTTATATTATGCGATATATTTGTCACATGTGACCCGATTTTGATAATGCTTATTTGATTAAATAGAGTTGACTTTACAGGTCCCCACCAGCTACTTCTTCTTCACCCCTGTTGGTGTGATAATAGGAGATGAAAACTGTATACAGCATATATATTTCGTTTAGACTTAAATAATTTTAATTTATGAAGGACTTACCTACCATTAAAAAGCTAAAAATAATATTATATATATAATCATAAGTTTCATAGAGTCGGTGCCAGCCATGGAGAGTTAAAATGTTTGAATTCGCTCACAGCAACAGAAAAAAATTTTTTTTGGTTTAAATTGTTAAATTTCATCGTTACCAACAACCATTTCTTAAATAATGGCTGAACTCTTATGTTACACATTGTATATTAAACATGAGTAAACAACATAACAAGTTATAATCGTCAAATACAGAACACATAATAGTTGTCCATAGTTTCTCTACCCAAACCGACTAGCAATCTACAAGGCAATCAAATTTAATATGAAACTAACGGGTCAGATATAAAATCGTGCCCACACATAAATCTGGCCTGGGTTCGGGCCTGCTCTAATGGGGCTGCCAAATTACCCATCTATTTAATTTCCTCCATTGGATAATCGAATTAGGGGCAGCGCAGACGAACGCTTTTTGTCGGCGACCGATTTTTATCGGACTATAGCTACAACGCACGATCTCCCGTGCTCTTTGGCGCTCTTTTGGAGGGGGGGGGGGTTAAGTCCAGCAGTGGACTGCAATAGGCTGACATGGTGATGATGATGATAGCTTACAGGATTTTGTTTTGGAGACCCCGTGCAGGAAGACGAAGTGTGGGACGACCACCAGCCAGATGGTTGGATGATTTAATAAAGTCGGCAGAACGGACAAGAATCGCCGCACTAAGAGTTAGCGAAAGAGAGATTCAAGAGGCATATGTGAAACAATGGACCAAGCACATGCTGAAGGAGAAGAGATAGCTTACGCTGACTAAACACAAGTACGGTCTACAAATCACCTAACTACACCAAAACGTAAAAATGTCTACAATTGATGACGACCCGATTGGTGTAGTGGTGCGAAATTCGGCTCATAAGATTTATTAGACTAAGTACTCTACTACTACTAAGAAGTACAGTAGTCTGCGGCGGGCCTTACCGGACTCAGATGAATTTCATTTCGAGTCAAGTCGTGTTGACACGTGTGTAGGAGGACTTTTGTCATTTTATTAAGTTATACGGCTTTTTAGAGTGGATTATGTTAGGGGTGAGTTTAAAATGATTGCGTTTTGACTTGCATTTATAAATTACTAGCTGTTGCCCGCGACTTTCTTTGCGTGGTCTTTAGTTTATTCATAAAGATTTTTTTGTGCAACTTTTCTAATTTTTTCTTCCAAAAGAACTTTCTTTTGACAATAATTAACACAACAAAAAAAGAATCAGGGAAATTGTTCCACCCGTTCACGCGTGATGCGATGAACAAGGGAAATAGAGATTTAGTTTTGTATATATAGATTATATTAGCTTTTGCTATTGGTTAAGTTCGTTAAATTTAATTTATTGCTTTGTTTAACTTATTTTGTGTTATAATAAAATTCGTTCTTTTAAAAAAAAGGTCTCAATTATATACTACATAATTGGTCTGTCAGACTGAAAGACTCTTTTTACAAAAATATACCGTTCAAAAACGAGGTAAATAATCGAAATACATAAATGTTAATGAAAAATAATCGAATGGTTTATTAATATACTACTGATATACTCGCTCGATTTCAAAATTATTAGTTTTCTCTTAAAAGAGTTGAATTATTGTTTATTATTTTTGTAAACGGTTTTTTTACGATTTTTAGTGTAACTGATATCTTCCAGGTATCCCGAGAACATACAACTTTGCTAGTGCTCAGTCAAATAGCGCGGTAAGGTCGATTTTTCTTGAAGGTTGTCATATGCACCGCCAACAAAACATTTCTGTTTAGCCTAATGGTCGACTGGTAGAGAATGCCACATGGCATTAAGTCCACCTTTTGTACGATTTTATTTTGTGCAATAAAGTTTAAATAAATAAATTGTTTTTTACTTACAAATGTTTCTAATATGGTTATAATTTCCACATTAGATGCTTGTAATGTAAAAATATTAAACACATTGGAAGAAATTTATGCAAAAAATATATCATCAAACAAAAACACAAATAAATACACGTAGAATTGAGGACCTACTTCATTTGAAGTCAGTTGAAAATATAGAGCAAAGAAATCACGCCTAAATTTATTTTGATATATAATAAATAAGTAACAAAATAATGTATTCCAAACAATGTTGTGATACCTAGACTTGTTCATATTGAGTCCACAAAATAAACTGATCCACAACCCTGTTACAAATCAAAATCACAATGACATTCATAGAAAATTTAAAACCGCCATCGCATTCCAATGCTGCCAACAAAACAATATCAGTTCGCTTAATAATTCAGCTGGCTGCAAAATTCATTGGCATGTTGGTACCGGCCGGCGATTCATCAGAGTTAGCTGCGATTGGCGGAGGAGTGATGACGTCATCAATATGCAGCCGCAGACAGGGTGTTCCGAAATTGTAAAGTTTAGGCATATTTTAACACTAAAAATCACTAATCAGTATCAAATATAAATGGTCCGTATGACTGCTTTATACTTTCTCATAGGATGACAGAAAAACATGGCTTAATATTTTTATTATGCAGTGATGAATAACCCTTAAAACTAAGTATTTGCTGCTTCTCATAATAAGACGCATTGTTTTTACTAAACTATCGTTAATCAAAAGAAACAAATAGACGTGATTTATTTTGTCTACGATTTTTATGTCACTCATAAAAATAAAGTCTTAGCTTTATATGAACAATATTTTTAAATAATCTTCGTCATATTACTTATAGTGTTCATAAGCCAGAGAGTGAGCTAGACATGACTGATTTAAGGCACTTACCAAAAGTGTCTATTTTCATATTTTGTGCCTGGGCCTAAAAAAAAACAGAAAAAACTTCTCATAGGCAGAAATGAAACGACTTTAATACTGGTGAGATGTTTCTAGGTCGACCAACTAACGCAAAAAGCGTAGAAAGATTGATTATGACAATTTTGGGTACTCATGTTTCCCCGTCTGGCGCCTATGGAGCATCCCGTGGAAAGATTTTATAGGATATCATAATTAGCCCACGTCTGTGGACTGGAGGATAGGCCTCTCCCAATATACAGGGTGTACTACTCCTTAAAACCACGTAATCAGCTGCTCATATACAAATCGTGTTTTTTCAGATGCTCCATACATTATCATTATTTTCGAGGTAGCGCGTTACTTTTAATGGAGAGTCAAACATTTTTTTTACATTTCGATGTTGCTCCCGTAGAAAAAATTGATGTATCATTATTTCGAATTCACGAAAGTCTCCTAAGCAAGCTCGAGCGCCTTCAGAACTTCTGCATTCGTATAATTTATGGTCTGCGTAAGTACGACCATGTCTCAGAATACCGAGCTCTGCTAAAATGGCTACCTATTCGACGTCGGCGTGAATATCACATTCTTTCTTTTCTATTTTCTATCCTATTTAATCCTAAGTCACCGCCGTATCTAAAGGAGCGCTTTAATTTTTTGCAACCTGCCCTAGGTCACGAAATGCGGTCTTCCAATAAACTTCGCCTCGTTTTTCCACTCCATTCTTCTCAAACCTATTCCCACTCCTTCACTGTGCAATCCATCCGCCTATGGAACTCCTTGCCATTGTCTATTCGAGAATCTGAATCGCTTCACAGTTTCAAAACTAGACTTAAAACCTATCTCCTTTCACTGTAGTTTTCTCCTGTCTATTTTTCTTCTACTTTATTTATTTAGCCATTTTTCCTACATCTTGGTCACTAGATTCTTTTTTATGTTAATAGGGTATTTATTTATTTACATGTATTTATTTTAAGTATGTATTCATATTATGTCTGTATTATATAAGTATTTTACTATGTACATGTACTAGGTAGTATGTATTTTATTTTATTTGTTCTTATTTTATTTTATTTGTTTGTTTAATTGGTTTGTTAAATTTTTTGGACTTTTATGTTTTGGAACTCTTTACCGCCTCCCTTCTCTCAATATTAATTCAACTTTCCTCTACCTGAAGGTTGTCTGGAAGAGATCGCTTCCAGCGATAAGACCGCCTAAATTGTGCTATTCACTAACTACTTTCCTGTGATTTGTTTGTTTTGTGTGGTGTACAATAAAGAGTATCTATCTATCTATCTATCTATCTATTTCAGCCATGGACGTCCACAGCTGAACACAGGCCTCCCCCAATGACTTGCATCGGGGGGATTGCCAATACTCGCCACGCTTGGCAGACGGGTTGGAGAGCGCACTTTTTATAGCATTTCACACGCAGACGCTGCTGCCCGTCTCGTGCTACAGGAATTAGTCGCCTCTTTCGACACGCCTCCTATTGGTGGTGGGGAAGTGTATTCTTTACGGCCGTCCCCACACAGCAGGCCAAAAAAAATTATGTATATGAGTAGCTGATTACGTGGTTTTAAGGAGTGTCCTATTCTTTTGTACAACTTCATTAACATTAAATCTGATCCTCAGCTATCTCTTTTATCCGCTGCCTTTGCGTATATCTTCCCTCCACCTTATCGTAGGGCACTCTACGCTGCGTGCCCACTCAAGAACACATAAAAAGCGTCCATTAAACAAGACGAGCCCCACATACCCACACCCGACGGCTAAAGGATAGAGAGTAAAGAGTTTTTGAACATAAAAATAATAATAATAGGAAATAAATAATATAGTGGATCACTGAGATTGTCTAGGGAACTTCATGGCATGCAAGTGGTGAGGGTGTTGGGTCTCGGCCACAGGATGCGTGAAGTGTATTGTACGCCGACACGCCGAGGTAGTGATTCAAATTTGGATGTTTGTTTTCTCAATCACGATAGTTCGCTATGCTTCTATGTTTTTGTTCCTGGGGATAAGCTCTTGTATTTATATTCAGGATTTAAATAACAAGGAGAGACAAAGGTTGATAGAGGTAGAAGAGCAGTATTTCGGGCCATGCCAATTTTTTTTATGATGCGAGTATTTTTGTAACAATCGAAAACAAAAGAAAAGAATAGTTTTGAAATAATACCACAGAATGTAGTACTGAAAGTAATACACACACTTTCGTGAACAGCCCGCTTAACTGTTATATCTATTTTGATGATTATAACTGAAAACTTAGAACTTCAGAAGGAACTCATGTATCTACGTCATTCAGGTAAAGCAATGCTCCTAAATACTTCACCAAATACCTTGTTACAATCAACTTTAACTAAACCCATCCTATTTTCGATCTTAACAAACTAGACATAAAAGCTATTTTCACTTAAAATTTAATCGCAAAACCCATTTAAACCGAACTCGGTGCATACCAGTGATTAGTCAGGAGCACACGTCTAAAAACTTCGGCGGTCACTCCCCGACTAAACATTACAAATTTGAATTTCGAACTGTTCTAAAACTGAAATCAGTTTGGCGCGCGCGGATTGGCGCGCTGAGCGATGACGTCATCAATCCGCGTCACTCGACCAGCCACAGTGGTACCTCTAAGTTATTTTGTAATAACGGTCGCCGGCCTTAAAATAGGGAGGCAATAGATATTGATGGTTACTATTGTAAAGTGTAACACGGCTACCTCTATCTACGGCAAAAGCTAGCTAGTTATATATTTCGTATTGTTTCACACTTTGAGTTTTTTTGCAATTCAATGTAACCAGGGTGTCACTCCGCAGTTTAGGTATATTCGGCCAGCGCGCCGCCCGAAGCGGCGTATGCCAGTGGGCTGTCGCTTGGCTCGCACGGCAGTCGCAGTCACGTCGCGCGAGCGCATACATTGACCATTTTTTAAATTGACCCGCAATTTCTTCTACTTAGCCTAAACGTCAATATATTAATGCGTATAAAAGATGTTGTAGTTTACCGGTTGTATGAATAAAACGAATATTGAATCAGAGCTACCATTTTGTTAAATTTCACACCATATTGAAATATTTATTCTTCTTTAATTCCATGTCCATAATAAGTAGTAATAGTTAAAATGAAAATCCTTAATTAGTTATATTAGCCCAGAAACAATATTAAGAATAGGATAGGATAATGTTTACAAAAGAATACCTACACCCGTAGGAATCGAACACACGACATTCAGATGGAATTTATATGTTTACAGAATCAACGTTTGTAATGCTTAATCTACTTATTTTAATCGTAAAACTAATAAATCAACTAGGTACAAAAACTTCTCAAGTGACAACCCCGTGCCGTCGTTCGCAGCTCGGTCATAAAACTGGGGCGCGCAAAGAAAATTCGTAGTTCGCGCGCGGTTACAAGTTTCAATTTTGCTTGCAGGCGGGTAGCTCTGGCAAGTCTAGGTATATTTTTATACCTAAACTTGACTTTTGTTAGGAAGTGAGTCTTCTGTACGGTAGTACTATTAGGTATTCTTTGATGTAACTTAAGTTTGTCCTGTAGTATTGTATACATATTTTGACTCTGACTGTACATTTTTATAAGTCAGCCAACACCGTCACAAATAGGTCCAGATATTTTAAATGATGGATATATTAAAAATCAGCTCGCCCCAAAAGCAACAGCAAAATCTTATCTATTTTTTTGAGTTTCATACAAACTAACACGCGGTACCAACCTAGTTAATAAATGGTAATGTGAGTGATATTATTAGTACATCCCATATATTGTATGTGTATCGAAATTGGCTAGACTGAGTGTGCTGGCAAAATACATTGTATGGTATCTCGTTACACAAGGAAGTTCATTCCTTACTTCGAGATCATGACAGTTAACGTGTTGTCTGGCGCATATTTTTTACACGACTTCCCAAAAATAAGGATAAATTTTACCAAGCAACTCCAGATTTTTGCGACTAGGTCCCATTTTAAATAAGTCATAAACCAGTCTGTTTTTTCTGTTAAGGAGGTTAGTTCCGTACCTCTATCTATCTATATATATAAAAATGAATCTCTATTTCCCTTGGTCATCGCATCACGCGTGAACGGGTGGAGCGGAGCAATTTTGCTAATTATTATTAATTATGTGTTAATTATTGTCAGGAGAAGGTTTTTTTTTTAAGTAAAAATTAAGAAAATTGCGCAGAAAATCCTTTATGAATAAACTAAAGAATACGCGAACGAAATCGCGGGCAACAGCTAGTAGATAATAAAAACAAAACTTGCCAAAATGGAATCAGGAATCTTGTCTACATATGTAATCGCAAATCAAACCACTGAGCCACACCGCCAGCTTAGTAATGCGGTAATTAGCAATCAGATTCTCCACCGTTACCAAATTGTCTCATCTCGGGTGGCACATAATTCACTAGATATCTATCACGCGTATTAATTTTAGACCTATATTTAGATAGACGTGTACTGTCTATGGTTGACTGACCGTTAGATTAGATCTGTATCGCACTTGCGATTTGTGGCTGTTAAAAATTAAATGTTGGTAAAAAGTTGCACAGATGTTACAAGACGTATGGAGGAGAGAATTAAAGTCAAACTCTAAGCATAGGTAACAGCAGGATATACTTGTATTAAGAGAATGTGTATATAACTTAAAGACGGCCTTAAAGAATACCCTTCCCCACAGCCAACAGGAGGCGTGTCGTAAGAGGCGACTAATTCCTGCAGCACGAGACGGGCAGCAGCGTCTGCGTGCGAAATCTTATAAAAAACTGCGCTCGCCAACCCGCCTGCCAAGCGTGGCGAGTATTGGCAATCCCCCCCAATTAAAGTCTGGGGGAGGCCTATGTTCAGCAGTGGACGTCATATGGCTGAAATGATGATGATGATGTATATAACTTAGTAGACACACCGGTAAGCTCAGTGGCGGCAGCGCTTTGGTACTGATTACCAATGTTAAGCAGCCCGCGCCGCGGTCGTTACTGGCTGGGTGACCATTCCGACCATACTTAGTGACATTTATCACAAGCATCTCCGTGCTTCTGAAGGCACGTTAAAAGTTAGTCCTGGCTAATATTGTTAGATACTAGTCGTAAAGCTAAGTCAGAGGCCTTAGGGGCGGCTTGATTACATAGTAACTACACTAATTCGGACTGGGCCTAGTGGAGTATGGCCGAAACCACCTCATAGTTAAGGTGAGGCAGTGGAATGTGTATAGGCATACTTTGCTTTCATGGCAATTACAACACAGGTATCATAAATACCTAATTTGTGTCAAATATTAATTCATGACAGCTTACCATGACAAGACAATGTTCTTCAGGCGCTGTGATGGGCTTCTTCTTCTTCATCTATACGGTCGATCCCGGTTGCGTCCTAAGCCATTGCTTTGGAGCCCAGGGTCCGCTTTGCTTGATTTACTCCTCCACTTTGCGCGGTCATGAGCGTCTCTAGTTGTGAGATCATTGTCTTTAGGCGCTATGATGGGCATGACAGCGAAAATCTTAAACAAGAAGATCTGTAGAATAACCAAAGTTACATAGCTCTTCGAATCGCAAAGCTGAAATGGCAATGGGCAGGCCACATTGCTTGCAGAACTGACAACAGTTGGGAAAGACGCCTAGGCGGGCCTTTAGAACTAGCAAAGATTTCTTTATATTTTTTCTTTGGAACTAGTCAAGGTGCAAGAAATCGCTAAATACACATGGCCCACAGGCGGTCTATGTATATCTCATTATCATCATCATTTTAGCCATAGAACGTCCACTGCTGAACATTGGCCTCCCCCAACGACTCAATAATAATACTCAATAATACTCATTTATTTTGTACATAGGCCCTCTTCCGGGCACTTATACACGTCCCAAAAGTATAGCTTAGTCCTACCACCGCTTCGGGACTACATATTGGCTGGTGATGAGAAGAAACGGCGCAACAAACTCAGTCACCTTTGTCAGCCTTATTTTACATGAAATACAGTTTACAAGACATGTAGTAAGTGTGAGCCAAGCAGGTTAAGTCCATGCACTCTTGTCGTTTAAATAATTGTCTATTTTATAATATCCTTTTTTCATAAGGATTTTTTTAATGTGAATTTTGAATTCATGTACAGGTAATTCAACAAGAGTACGTGGTACTTTATTGAAAAATTTAATACATTTCCCCAAGAATGAATCACCAACTTTGTGTAGTCTGAAGCTCGGAACGGCAAGATTATTTTTATTTCGAGTATTATATTGATGAAAATCACTTTTTAGGCTAAACAAACTAAGATTTTTTCGAACGTACATAATATTTTCAAAAATGTATTGAGAGGCTACTGTTAATATATTAATATCTTTAAAAATCTCCCTCAGTGAGTCACGAGGTCCAAGACAGTATATGGCGCGTACGGCTCTTTTCTGCAACACAAAGATTGATTCAGTGTCAGCAGCAGAACCCCATAACAGTAAACCATAAGACAACAAACTATGAAAATAACTAAAGTATACTAGTCTTGCCGTTTCGACATCAGTTAAAAGCCTTATTTTCCTCACAGCATAAGCCGCTGAACTGAGACTTCCAGATTGGCCAGTTCGAAGCGGCCTGCATCCAGCGGCTTCCTGCAACCTTTACCAAGTCGTCTGTCCACCTTGTGGGTGGACGTCCTATACGCTGCCCTTGACGGTACGTGGCCTCTATTCCAGAACCTTTTTGCCCCGTCTAAAGGGGACCAATTTTCATGCAGTGAACTTCCAGAGGTTGATGACCAGGATAGTAATGATGATGGGCACTGGATTAAAAGCAAATCGCTAGTGTGTCTCAACCCTTAAATCGATCAGGTGTCTCATGACAATGGCAGTAAACTATGACCATCAGTCTTGGTCATACAATAACCGGGATTAATTGCTTAAGTTAAATTATTAACTTAATGTGTTATTGAAACGCTAAGTGCAGGTTACATTAGGTGATAGTTCGAAAATTATCTAGACAGTCCAAATCATAATGGTTACGCACTTAATCTGACTCTTGAGAAGAGCAATAAACTTTATCTAAATTGAGAAGGGGAAGGTCAAGATTGTTAACGGTAAGTAAACTAAAAAAAAAACTGTCAAAAAAAAGAGCCAAAACGAATGCCAATGAAAACATTATACTCTCCATGGCTGACTAGCTCCGCCTACAAAAATAACCGATTACGTTTAGTAAGAAGAGGATTTTTTTTTAGTTTTACTTTTTACGAAGATATAATGGAAAATTCACAATAAAAATCGAATTGAAAACCTTCGTCTTTTAGAAGTCGGTTGTAAAGAATTAAGTAGGTATTAAAACGAGACGAGTGGTGGTCTGCGGTGATAAGAATTCTAAAATGGTGGTGCTAATGGCGGCGTGGTGTACACACATGCAAGAACTATTATCCTTTCTTTATTATTATTATATTTCATTTTATAAATAAACAGTAAACAACACACCATTGTCATGTTCTCGAGTATGTTACGATGTACTAAGCAATATATCTTTGCAAGGGGTGTCTCCTAGCACACCCATACTCTATATAATATCTCTATATCACTATAAATAAAATATCGTTTTCTGAATTTGCTCTGATACTGATATCGAACCCAGGGTACTTGGTGTTTACGGAATTACCGCTCACTACATCAATTCAAAGAATCCGAAGATGAATTACATCAAAATAATCGTAACAAGTCAATTCGGAAGCGCTTAATAGGGGAGAACAGAAATATTTGACTATAGGTAAAGGTGTCAAACTTTACCTATAGTAAAATATTTCTGTAAATTTAACTTCTGCAAATATAACTGTCAAAAACTAGACTTACTTATCAGTTTTGCATTTTTTGCGATTGAGCGGGGAGAGGGAACAGCTTTTCGCACCCAGTTGAATAATGCAATGCTTTAAAAAAGGAATTTTTAGACAGTCAATCTATCTAATCTAATATCCTCTGGCCAGTAGAAATAATTTGTACTTTGAGCCCCTCAACAGCAGATGTGGAACGATAACTTTGATCAACAGGCTAATAACAATGATTAATGTTGTAAAAACTAAGAAAGTCTTGTGCAAGCCAATTTTATGGCAGTTATAAACATTGCAATACTCCTAAATAACTATATCACGTATAAGAAATGCAGACAACTTCTTGCATCGCGGTGCCATATCTACGTGTACTCTTTTTGCAGTGCATACATTGTGAAGGATAAAAGTAACTAGCCAGTACACTCCGAAAGCGAAAAATCTAGTCATTAATATTCAAATGATAAATTACTGTCAAGAAAAGCCATAGTTAATCGGAGCGGAGCGTAGCGTGTCATTCGTGTTCTGTGAATCAGAATCTGTGAATCAGCGTTATGGGCTAATCATTTGGGAAAACAGCACTGACATGAAAATGGCATTCATAGCTCAGAAAACATGTGTTAGGGCAATCTGTGGCACAGCACCGGATAAATCATGTAAGCCACTATTCAAATCTTTAAATATCTTACCATTGCCCTGTCTTTATATATTTGAAATTGCCAAATTTGTTAAACAGAACCCAATTAATTTTAAACAAGCCAAAGATCTATATCCCCGGAACACTAGAAATTGCAATAGACTAGTCCTTGATTTTATTCCAAAAAGTGCTCGTATGCAAAAAAACTGTTTCTGCATGTGTATATTAATTTATAATAATATTCCTCAAGATATGAAAAACTTGTCCTTTAATAAATTTAAAATCACGTTGCACAAGTGGCTTGTCGAGCAATCATTTTATTCTCTTAAAGAATTTATGAATTACAAGGAGAGTCAGCAATCAGTAACTCATCGATGTTAAATATATCATACATTTGATCAACTTATTCTGTATTTCCTAAGTTTTTAATTTCTTTAAGTAAGTACCCCATGTAAAACAATTAATGATTGTGATTTGTATTTGCATGCTATTGTTAATGGCTGGATAGGCGACCATAATATTCATCATTGTAAATCTTCAGTATACCCTGTTCAAAAGCAAATAAATATTATTCTATTCTATTCAGACAATAGACTATAGCGCAACTATAAATAATAGATAATAATAGACTAAATACGTATTTCTCAACAAAACAGCAGCTTAAGAAACTCCTTTGCTTCAAAACAAATTATTTCATTTGCCCCTAAAATATACGAGCTCGTTTCAGAAGGGTTCCGTGAAACGGCTCGGAAAAATTCCACTCGATCCCCGAAAGGGATGAAAATACAAATGTGAGTGTGTTAAAAAGGGACGGATGTTTTGTAAATTTGTCTTGAATATGGGCGAGTGTTGTACTGAGAGGCTTATTGATGTCATACATTGCTTTAATGCGGACCAGATGTGTACCATTACTATGTTGTTTCTTCGAGTGACGACTCTTTATATAAAAGGGATAAGATGTAGTATCTATAGGTTATTGATGTGAAAACAATTTACAGGAAAAACAATATGATAATTTAAAGAAAAACCTTTTTAGACATTCATACATGTTTGTATGAATTATGACACAACACCGGTTAGAGTGCTTTTACACTACGCGACTAGGCCGCGCGGTTATGCCATGCTACTTAGAGATAGAGAGAAACTGTTTTTCGGGGAAAAAAAAATACACACAAAAACAAACAATACAAACAAACAATAATATAACAATAATGAAATTAAACAAAAACTAAAAAAATTCACCGGTCAAGTGCGAGTTGGGATCGCGCACCGAGGGGTCCGTTCAATCTTGTACGTACATAAATAGTTCATCCATAGCAGGAATGGAATCTTGAAGATTTTTACCGCTTTTTCCGAGGTTATTTAATTTTTTCTTGGTGATGTCTATGTTTTCTGACTTTTTCCTTATGCTTTCACAATGCTTCTTGTCAAATTTCATGATTTTAGGTCAACGGGAAGTATCCTGTAGGTTTTCATTGCCTTGTGAGTATCAATAATGCAGCGTAAACAGCCGTATTTTTTATTTTGTTGACTAAGGAGTTTGTTTTTCATAGTTTCAAAGGATTGCCGACCTGAGTATTTGATAATAATTTCAACATGATGCCTTCGAGTGTTCCTAGTTTAAAGGGTCTTGACAGACAGACAGACGGACAGAAAAGTGATCCTACAAGGTTTTTTTTTCCTTTTGTTATACGGAACCCTAAAAGTAATCGTTTAACACTAAAATAACGCGCGACTGTAGTCCATATAAAAATATCAGTCAGCATAAAAAAAACAGTTGAACTAAGAATTTTTTATGGGGGTTGAAGACGAAGCCAAAAACCTCTCCGGTCATCATATTCGATTTGGCACACGATGCACCAAACAATCTGTATAGCATGTAAGTACTTGTGTAATGCGATGCAACTTTGCTACTGAGTAGCGCAGCTATCGCGCGGTTAACTCGCCTGGTGTAAAAGCGCTCTTACGGGTTTGCTGTTTAAATACAAAAACTTCCAAAACCAATCAAGAGGTCAAAACCATTACTTTCATTTTAATGACCAATTTGCCTACCACCGGAATGTATATTATATTTTCTTTAAACATACGAATAAGTAGGTACTTATTTGCTGAAATGACTGAGTTTTTTAGCTGCTTCGTCGCAGGTCTAGCCAAATCACGAAGCCATAGTAAGGTAAAAAATGCACGAGTAAAAATGCCTTAAACATTAATAGGGAATATGCACGAAAATAATACATATATTGATTTTACTATATTTATAAGAAATTATATGAAATTACAGTGCTAATGGTGAAAACAAAATTTATATAAGTTAAAAAATAACTGTAATCCTACAGTAATTTTGAGATATTTAATTGGGATATACAGGGTGTAACGAAAAGGTTAAATAATAAAACTTTAAGGGGTTATTCTACGGCTAAATTACATCAACTTTTTCTATGGGACCAACATCAAAATCTCAAAAAAAAAATTGACGTTTCCATACAAACTGATGTCAGCTGGTCGCGTTTTAGTATGGGAAAGTGTTTTTTTTTGCGATTTCGATGTTGTTCCCATAGAAAAGTTGATGAAATTTAGCCGTAGAATAACCCCTTAAAGTTTTATTTCACCTTTTCGTTACACCCTGTATAGCTGTCTTTTCTAAAATAACTATAAACAATGAAAACTTTATGGCGGACGTGTACTGTGACATGTCGGATCTCCTTGTCTAGCAGGCGACTTTAATGGGTTATTTTATAAATTTTAAGTTCTATATTATACAGGGTTACATTGCAAAGGGGTGCCAATTTTTAAAAAGAAAATTTAGGGAACAATATAAAGAAGCGTCTTAATCGTTATTATTTATAATTATTATATGTAACGAAAAATTATAACTTTAAAATATCCGAAAATAAAGTCAATAGAGAGATTACGAAAGCCGCGCTGTCATTCATCAGAGGCGTAGGTACGGCGAGCCTACAAGCACCTTACGCAGTGCACATACGGTGCATTTTTTTCATGAATCAGTTAAAATATCTACGCGTACGATTTTTAACAGCGGATAGGAATAATTAAATGTGAAAAATATTTTTTTTGTTCTTTGTACAGTTCGATTAAGTTATTGAATCTGAGCCACTAACAACAATTAAACAAAGTACAATTTCGATTAGTAAGGCTAATTAAAGGTCTCCCTTAATTTATAAAAGTATTTTAGCGCGAGTTAAAAGAAGAGATTACTTTCAAGTAGGTAGATTTGTAGCAATTGAAATACAAAAATACCAGAAAATCAAAATCCGGTTACCGAAACATGCACCAAGTTAAATCGCATCTTCTGAGTTCGACACACATTAATATACGTAGGTATAAAAAAATATAATATGTAATTGCATTGTAATACAAATGGGCCTCCCCTCTCTTAATTGCCATGCCCTACAGGGTCCATTATGTACTTTAGTTCTACTTAAGTTAATTATGGATGCAATAAATGATTGAGTATTGAGTATAGGTATTTAGCTCAGAAGCAATTATTTAAAAAAAAATACGTTAGAATGCGGAAAATAATAATAATAAGTCCCTTTGCAATGGAACCCTGTATTTTAACCAAATAAAAAATATGCATCTTACACATTTCGCCTGCAATACTGAATTTTGCAATGCACATTGTACGTTTAATGCAAACACCAAAATAATAGCGTCCTTATTGAAAATTAATTATAGTTTGTCTAGTCGAGGCCCTCCGCTGCACTCCAACTAACGAACGACTGAGTGCTATTCAGATAATTGACAAGTTTTTGCTGCGTCGCCTCCTGTCCTCCTTCTTACCGACTTGATTGGAGATGCGTGTCTTGCGAGCAGATTAGAAAGTACATTAATTGAGTGAGTGGCGCGGGTGTGGCGCGAGTATGGCACTGGCGTGACGCGGACGTGGCGCTGTCTTGGCGGGCGTTGTGCCTCTTCTTTCTTATACAGGGTGTCAGGTTAAGGCGAGTATAGTCGTCAAATGTAAACTAGTATGTTGTTTTAAAAGCCTACTACTTAAGCCCAGTGTGTCAAAAAATATTTTAAAATCATGCTAAGAATAGTCGAAACCTACACAACATTCTGAGAATAGCATTTGTTTCTAGTACTTATACTTCAGGAAAAAATATACTTATTGAAATCATTGAAAAAAACAATAAAAAAGATGCAAATTCTCCTTCTTTTTTTTAACTGCTTTCATTCGTTTATACCACAGAATACCTAATAGTACTACCGTACAGAAGACTCACTTCCTAACAAAAGTCAGGTTTAGGTATAAAAATATACCTAGACTCGCCAGAGCTACCCGCCTGCAAGCAAAATTGAAACTTAAAACCGCGCGCGAACCACGAATTTTCTTTGCGCGCTCCAGTTTTATGACCGAGCTGCGAACGACGGCACGGGGTTATCACTTGAGAAGTTTTTGTACCTAGTTGATTTATTAGTTTTACGATTAAAATAAGTAGATTAAGCATTACAAACGTTGATTCTGTAAACATATAAATTCCATCTGAATGTCGTGTGTTCGATTCTTACGGGTGTAGGTATTCCTTTGTAAACATTATCCTATCCTATTCCTAATATTGTTTCTGGGCTTATATAACTAATTAAGGATTTTTATTTTAACTATTACTACTTATTATGGACATGGAATTAAAGAAGAATAAATATTTCAATATGGTGTGAAATTTAACAAAATGTTAGCTCTGATTCACTATTCGTTTTATTCAGACAACCGGTAAACCAACAAAATCTTTTATACGCATTATTATATTGACGTTTAGGCTAAGTAGAAGACATTGCGGGTCAATTTGCAAAAGCAAAAAAAATATTATCAAGTATGCGCTCGCGCGACGTGATCGCGACTGTCGTGCGAGCTGAGCGACAGCCCACTGGCATACGCCGCTTCGGGCGGCGCGGTGGCCGAATATACCTAAACTGTGAAGTGACACCCCCCTGTTTATACGTCGGTTGATAGGCCGACATAATAGCTACAAACCGAGCAAAGGATTTTTTATTCGAACAATTGCGTCCATGCGAAAGGTTTTCCTCAATTTTCGCCCCAAAGACGCAGCGACTATCGTAACAGCCACGATTCATTGCGTGCTGTTATGAACCGTATTTTAATGAGTTTCCGTGCGATATTCGTACTAACATTCGTCGAGTCGCTAATTTATCACTACTTGCCTTAAGAACCCATCAAGCCGAAAAAGGTATGTGCATAAGCATCGTACTATGGTAAAGTCAGAGATATCATCATTAAAAAAAAACACAAAAATCGGAATAATTAAGTTTAATAATATAATAATATTCTGTGCTTTGGGACCAAATCAGTAGCTGTGTTGTCGTTGTCGTGTGTGAAAAGCAGCATCATACATTTTGTTATGGAAAGTATTTATTATGTTTTAATAATTTTTGTAATTATTTCATAGTAGCAGTCTTAAATATTACATATTGTAATTAGAACAGCCTGTTTTTAATACCACATAATATTAATAAATACATCACCTGTCGCTAATAATTTATGTGTACTTACTAACTACCTAAGTTTACTCTGTTAAGCTCCAAACTCAAATAGAATCCTATAGTTTTCTACATTTATTTATGATATGTAGGTATTTCTCGACCCTTTACAACTGGCTGCTATTTTCCTATTGACACATCATCTAAAACATTTAACAATATCTCAGGCATCTCGCGAAATATACCTTCACGTAGAGGGTTGTATTTTTTGAGCACACAGCTGCGTTGTTGCTCGCTACATCAATAAGCCATTCTGAGGCCGTAAGGGAGAGAGCACATCGACTCAATCATTCGATTTTCGAACGTGCTTTGGATTTTATTTTGAAAATGGAAGGTTCCATTTATTTTTTTGTAATTTTCGTTTTGATTTGAATTTCGAAACGATTATAAAACCCTACAAAGAGGTTAGCGAGGATTTTGTTTTTTTAAGTCTTTTCTGGTTTGATAATTTTTTAGGATATTTGATTCTAAGCAAGGTCGTACACAGACATTACATCTTATTGTAGATAAACAGATATTTATTTATAACAACTTATTATTTTTCATTAGTACCTATAGTACAATTTGACAGAAAACTGACAAGGTCGGTGTTCATAACTACAATATAATTAGAATTGACAATAGAATTTTAAATGTAAAGTTGTTATATGTTGTAATGTATTAACTATGACTAAATCCATGCCTTTTACTCATTCTCGAATCAATATTACTAGCTAGGTACTGCCCGCGAATTAGTCTTCAGAATTAGGCCAAAGAGGAATGAAATAACAATCTTGAACACAAAAACGGATTAGCAAGCTAAAGTGACAATAGCCAGGGCACATAGCACGTAGAACTGACGGCCGGAGGTCACGTACCGGACAGCGCAGCTTAGGACGTCCACCTATAAGGTGGACAGATGACTTTTTAAAGGTTGCAGAAAGCCGCTGGTTGTAGGCCGCTTCCAAGCAGCCAATCTGGAAGTCACTGGAGGAGGCCTCTGTTCAGCAGTCAAGTGGACGTTCTATGACTGAAATGATAAACACAAAAACTAATTTTACCTAATTTAATTCAAGCGTCTTAAAGCGTAATTGAGTAAGAAACATCCAAAGTTCCAAACTAACATTGACGTTTTTAATATTAGTAAGATCAGTACCTACAATACCGAAATATTTCAGTGTGTAACCCCCTTTAGACCTCGTATGTTTATTTATAGAGCATTAGAAAAGACGAATTCGAGTTTCTTCTAGACCCTTTGCGGGGGCAGTTATAAACAAGACTGTTCAATTTTCACGAAAAAATTACTTCTTTTTATTTTAGTAAGCCACTTGGCTCAAGGGGTTGAAATTGCTTTACCTAATACAGGGTAAAATTGCCGCACTGAATACTAAATACTACAGTATCTACCTAGACTTTGGAATACTAATTATGGGCCTAATTCTCTGTCGCCTCTATCATAACTTTTCATAACTTAAAATTTACCTAATGTCGCATGGCATTTCATAGAAACGTTTAAGTCTAAAATCTACGAAAAGAACGAACGAACGAACGAACGAAACGAACGAAAAAAGAATAAACGTTATGGATGCATTAGATCATTATTTTTCTTTTTCTTTTCATGACGACGGCAATTCGGCATGTAAAGTAAAATATAACTTATGCTAATTCCAAAACCATTTGGAGAATTTAAGCTTCTAAACAGTATGTTGCTATGAAAATCACTTAGAATTCCAAGATAAGGTATATTTTTACAAAAATACAAAAAAGCATTTGCCATTCATACGACCTCTAATCATGAAGAAGCTTACATCTTACGTCACATCCGTCCACATACTGACCTGTAATTAACTGGACAGGCTTTCGTATAATTAAATTCGTGCCTATTAAATTATCGCCATTTATTACCTTATGTACTAAATTGATATTCCAAATCAAAAAACGTGCTCATATTCGATTATAGTTAGTTATTAATATTATTACGTGTCAGTTTTAGCAAGTGTTTTTATGGCTCCTTTTATATTTTTCGTTTAAACTGCCATCTGCTCCAAATGAACCTGATTCTGCCAAATCATCACAGGAAAAGTTATAGTTCTGTCGGATTTGTTCTTCTTCTTCTTTGTTTTTGGCGATGAACGTGTGTTTTGCCACCGCGGGTACACTGTTTCGCCAGAATCACGTGTACAGAATTTGTGCGGTAGGTGGATAAATTACATTTATAATTATAAATACTGACGGTTTTGTTCGAGGACAAGCATTTTTTGACAGTAGCTTGTCCAGTTTATAACAGGTCAGTGGTGTAGTAACGTCTAGTGTTTTTTTTTCTGCATGTCAGCCTTACAAAGTGCGTCATCAAGTCAAAATCTTCTAAAAATTATAAAAAAATACCTACTGTTTCAAAAAAATTAATATTCAAATTAGTTTCTTTAATTATGTAAAACTTTCAGAAAATTAAATAAAAAAGAAGCCTTAAAAACATTTTACATAGAATAGAAATAGAAACAGTATTTATTGCATAAAATACATACCGAATTCATTCCAATTTTTACTGGCCAAAGTATTTTTTAGAAGTTTATCTGTTTGCTAATGCAAATCTGGTGATTAAGTTAAGAAAAAATGATTGTGATACTAGTATTAAAAGGTTGATTTTGAGCAAAGATTTTGTATTCTTAATAGTTCATATTTTGTACAGTATGTGTACAAAACAATCAGATTTTGCAATAAAGATGATTTAGTAAAACTTATCTTGATATTAAAATTATAAGAATAAAGTGATACTACTTATATTTGTTATTAAAAGTTTTTCTGATTAATGTCTTTTTTAATGGCGTCCTCATCATCATCATCTTAGCCATAGGACGTCCACTGCTTAACATAGGCCTCCCCTAGTGACTTTCATTGGGAGGGATTGCCAATACTCGCCACACATAGCAGGCGTCCTGAAATGTCCCAACATTATACTAAGCCTTATTTGCTATTTAGAAAATAATTATAACAATAAATTTTATTCCTCGAATAGCACTGTGCAATGCAGTAATGTGAAAAATATTGGTAGGTGCGCTAATAGGAATACCGCAGGTGCTATTCACCCAAGTGCTAAAGGTAACAGGAATACTTCGATCCCCGGCCACCAGATCAACTCATAGAAGGTTATCTATATTCTAGAAATGGCCTTGTACGACACACAATATTATTAATTGCAGAAGGCAAAAATAATTACTTCGATTCGAATAAAATTGTTCACTAAACTCATAATGGTTAACGCTTCACAACACCCAGTTAATGAACAAGTCCACAACACACTAGAAAACATAATTGCTGGAATAACAGGGACTTTTGGGTCACCACGTGATTGAATTCTTAAATCTAGGAACACTTTTTATCGTGTTTTTTTATACAGGGTTACATTGCAAGGTAGTGCCAAATTTTAAAAATAAGATTTAGAGAATAATGTAAAAGTGCGTCTTCGTTTTTTTTATATGCTGTACTTTTACTCACTGTAGCAGTTACCAGTTTGGGGGGTGAGAGGAACAGGGAGTAAGAGTTCCACACATCCACCATTGAAAAGGGAGGATCCTCCGACCAGACGGGTGTTGTGTCTGGTGGGCAACTGCCCAATGGTTGTTTGTCGGGTTCTTGTATATATGGTTCAATCGCTCCGATAACTTTTATATCGCGATGTAGGATACGTCAGTTTTATATGTGGCGAGATAGATGTCGCTACACTCACTATAGATGTCCCAGCGAACTTCGTACCGCTTTTTTTTTCCCTGAATTGTTTGATGTTTTAATAGTTATTCTGCGTTATGTTTTAATATTATTCGGGACGGAAACAAATCCAGACAATCATAAATCATAAAGATCGGCATAGCCGTTCTCGGCTTATAAATGGTGTAACTAACCCGACTTTGTTTTATATAGAAGATAGCTGTCACGGCGAACTTCGTACCGCCTTGTTTTTTTTTTGTGGATTTTTCAGTTTTATTATTTATTCTGCTATTCGGGACAGAGACAAATCCAAAAAATCATAAATCATAAAAATCGACCCAGCCGTTCTTGACTTCTAAATGGTGTAACTAACCCGACTTTGTTTTATATATATAGATTTAGAAAAAAAAATGTTTGTTTTTTTACGATGATCTATTTAGTTGCTGATACTGAGTGGTCCCTGAAAAATTAGCACTACCTTGAAATGTAACCCTGTATTCTTTGCACGAAACAAAAATACAATTTTATTGACGGACTTAATGCCGCATTAATTTTATTGTATATATCATAATTTTAAACCAATACGTCAATTAGAAGTAGGTTAAAAACTACTCCAAGATTTGATTACATAGTTACAAGTGAAGCTAATGAAATCATGTATTAATAATTAAAACATAATTCTGTCTACATTTGTGCCAGTGGTCACGATAACCTTCAAAGTTATGCAAGGTCGAGACCACGCGACGACGCACGGCCATCCGACCACCGTCGGGCTCGCGGCCGCAGACCGCATCGCGAGGAATGTTACGCATTCGATCGGATTCTATGCATGCCTTACATACCTTATACATGCTGTTGTTACAGTAGTCAAATTCAAAAAGCGAATGTATTTTATTATGGGGTTAGAATTAGTTTTAGACGTTTTCATCTACTTGTGCGTTAGACATTGCTTCTTGCCTTTTATGATTGTAGGTGAACTAGATATTAGCCTTTAACCAACGTGGCAGGCCTCTTCCAACCAGCCAATCTGGAAGTCACTGGAAGAGGCCAACGTTCAGCAGTGGACGTCCTATGGCTGCATTGATGATGATGATGATGAGGTATCTTAGTTAAAAGATAGAAGAGATAAGTGAAGTACTATAATTATAGGTTTTAATTCTCTTGCGGTAATCAAAATATGTGGCATGACTGGCTTTATCTTTTAATTGCTATAACTTACAAATTTGTGTTTTTTTCTACCAGCTCAAGGGATTGCAGACCTGAGTATTTGATAATTACCTGAGTATTTGGTAATTAATAAATATTGGACAATATCGCACAGGATTGCTCTGATCCTATGATAAGTAGCTTAAGCACTTGTGTTACAGAAATCAGAAACAACGACGTTATCACAACACTGTCGGGTCCGGACCCGAGACAATATAGAAAAGTTATTTTTTATTCGACTGACTAGGAATCAAACCCGGGACCTATCAGAGATAGCGACATCAAGACCGGTATGCTCGCCTCTCGTCTACGGAAGTCACATTAATAGACATTATTATCGAATTAAAAAAAATCTTTTTTTTAATTCTTTCTGTGAAAAAAATGCTGCAAAATGATATTTACATTATTACCCTATACATTTATTTAAAGCACTTAAATAAAATGGTAAAGACCGAGAAGCCGTCTCAGTATTCAATTAACATGTAAGAGTCTCGAATTTCCCCGCCGTTCTCAACCAAGTTTCAGAAGCCTCCGTGTCGTCCGAACTTTATTGAATAACTGATGACCTTAGACTTGTTAACTAACACCTCTGAGAACGAGGAAGAGTTGCAGATACGACAACAATTCTTCAATAAAGTACCATAGACATTGTTAAACTACTTGCTTATGTTTTAAAATAACATTTAGAAAATCCTTATCATCGCAGCATATTTCAGTCCACTGCTGAACGTAAGCCTCGTGACCTAAGAGCGCCAAAGAGCCTTTTCTTATCCAGCCAATGCTTCTTCTTCTTCTTCTTCATCTATACGGTCAATCCCGGTTGCGTCCAAAGCCATTGCTTTGGAGCCCAGGGTCCACTTTCCTTGATTTACTCCTCCACTTCACACGGTCTTGAGCGCCTCTAGTTGTGAGATCATTGACACGCATGTCAGCCCTTACGACATCAAGCCAACATTTCTTGGGTCTACCCCTTTTGCCAGGACCTGGCGGTGGCGGCATGGCCAGACATTTGTTTCCTACGTAGCTTGTCGGTTTCCGCAAAACACGACACTCCTGCAGTTTGTCTGCAATATCACGGATCATCACTTGTCCAGCCAATGCAAGCTTTCTTATTATGATCATCAGTCTATACATACACTTACACCACTTTTGCCGAGACATGGTCTCCACTCGAAAACCCGTTTACTTCACCTTTCATTAGTTCTGCAATAGAAGTCAGAAAAAAAGAGACGTGTATAGTGTAAGAGTACCGTAGAGTGCTTAGGTATATCTTATATATAAAATTCTCGTGTCACAATGTTCGTTCCCGTACTCCTCCGAAACGGCTTGACCGATTCTCATGAAATTTTGTGAGCATATTGAGTAGGTCTGAGAATCGGCCAACATCTATTTTTCATACCCCTAAAGACCACGCAGACGAAGTCGCGGGCAACAGCTAGTCTTATATATAAAATTCTCGTGTCACAATGTTCGTTCCCGTACTCCTCCGAAACGGCTTGACCGATTCTCATGAAATTTTGTGAGCATATTGAGTAGGTCTGAGAATCGGCCAACATCTATTTTTCATACCCCTAAAGACCACGCAGACGAAGTCGCGGGCAACAGCTAGTATTGAATAAATTACTATTAAGTTGTTGTACTAGAAACCAAACTTGAAGTCTCAAACTAGATAGACCTTCGAATACTGTAATGTAACAGAGCAAAATTCCCAGTACCTACACGTACGTGCCCCGAGTAAAAAAATCAAATTGCCTTTTTATTTTGTTTCATCGTCATCATTTTTTCATTTCGTCTACTGCTGAACATCGGCCTCTCTTCAGTGATTTCCAGATTGGCCAATTTGAAGCGGCCTGCATCTAACGGCTTCCTGTAACCTGTACGTCGTCCTACGCTGCGCTTGCCGGTACGTGGCCTTCATTACAGAACCTTTCTGTCCCAAATTTATATAGACTGAATATTTCAAGTCAGCGTGGATTGCGAAATCCAAAACTATGAGTTTTGGAGAGAAACCTATTCATGGCTTACAGACTCAAAGCCCCGATTTTGATAGAAGCTTACAGTTTAGCTTCCATTGGGTTTTTAAAAAAACTAGCTAGCTAGCTTCCTTCCTAGCTAGAAACAAAAATGCGTTGGTTTAAAAAATATACAACATCATTATTTCTTTTTTGACGAGCAATAAATTCACCCTGTATAAAACTGTAGCTTTTGCCACAAATGGGGCACACCACATATTTAATATAAGTAGTTATGGGTAACAAAAGTTGATCTTCATCATGTCCTCATGTTAATTATTGCACTCCACTGATGGACGTAGACCTCCCCCAAAAGCGCCAAAGAGCAAAAACTCCCGCTTAGTTCATCCAGCCACTGCCAGCCACATCTTTCTAAGGTCGTCGGTCCATCAAGCTGGAGGGCTTCCTACACTACGTTTACCAAGGTGTGGTCTACAGTCGAGAACTTAATTTAATGCGAATTAAAGCAACGCACACATAGTCACGTACATGAAATCTCGGAACGCCCAAGCGTTTTACTCGATTCTGAACCACGCCCTAATATTTGACTCATACTTTTTTAACCGACTTCAAAAAAGGAGGAGATTCTCAATTCGTTGGAATCTTTTTTTTATTTTTATGTATGTTCAGCGATCATTCGTTACTACGTTGACCGATTTAGATAATTATTTTTTTGTTTGAAAGGAAATACTTTCAGAATGGTCCCATATAAATTTTGTTAAATTCTGATGATGGGATCTATAAGAAAATCATCAAACATTGCATGAACTCCGTACCACGCCAACTGATTTTAGTATCTATCTTACCTAATATCTTTGCCAAATGTGGACCGATTTTGATGATTCTTTTTTTAATGAATAGCTTATACTTCAAAGATACGATAGTAAAATATTTTCGGAAAAAATTTCACCCCTAACGGTGGAAAAATAGGAAATGAAATCGGTGTTCAGCAGTTAAATTATGTTTGCACTCGTAAGATTGGTTTTGATTAAGATTTATTACTAAAATATATGAAATAAGTAAATTTTATATTTAAAAAAAAAACTAAAACGCTAAAAATAGTCTTAACACTTAAAGTACCTAATCAGTTACTTTTGGAGTCTGTACCAGTCGATAAGAGATTCTATGTTTTCGTTTGCACCGACTCCAAAAGTAACTGATTCGGTACTTAAGTGTTAAGATTATTTTTAGGGTTTTAGTTTTTTGAAGTCGGTTTTAATTTTTTATATTAACAACCTGTACAAATAATTGATAATAGCATGATGTTTATTGGTGCACCTTAGTAAATAAATAAAGAGACATGGTAAAATACACGGTCTACATTTCAGTACTCGTGATTTTTCCTTACATTTCCTCACAAAGAAATTAACTACCCTCATAAACCAATCAAGACCTCTCCCCTCTTTCTACCATCCACGGCGGCCGAGTTGTTCCGAAGTTTTGCTAAGAGTAATGAGAATCGCTTATAAGTCTTTCGTGCTTCGTAAAATAAACAACAAGGTACATGATCTGAATAAAGGTAATTGCAGGGTATTTTTATCGTTTAAAAAGAACTGAGAGGACGTCACAAACTTAGTAATTTTTAGGGTTCCGTAGCCAAATGGCAAAAAACGGAACCCGTATAGATTCGTCATATCTGTCTGTCTGTCTGTCCGTCCGTATGCCACAGACACTTTTTTCCGAAACTATAAGAACTATACTTTTGAAAATTGGTAAATAAATGTAATCTGTGAACCGAATTAAGATTTTCACACAAAAATAGAAAAAAAAAACAATACATTTTGGGGGTTACTAGATATACTAGGTATACTTAGAACTAAAACTGAAAAAAAAATTTTCATCAAACCCATACGTGTGGTATAGGTATATAGGTCTTTAAAAATGATATTGAGGTTCTAACATCATTTTTTTCTAAACTAAATAGTTTGTGCGAGAGACACTTCCAAAGTGGTAAAATGTGTGCCCCCCCCTTGTAACTTCTAAAATAAGAAAATGATAAAACTAAAAAAAATGTATGATGTACATTACCATGCAAACTTTCACCGAAAATTGGTTTGAACGAGATCTAGTAAGTGTATTTTTTTTAATACGTCATAAATCTTCAACCGCAATTTACCTTTCGTAATGTTATGAATATATATTAGGTTATATAGGTACCTACAGGTTTGTACGGAACCGGTGCGCGAGTCTGACTCGCACTTGGCCGGTTTTATATAAGTTTTTTGCGAAGTGGAATTTGACGAAAAATAATTTGGCCAAAGGGAGGGATACCAATCAGCTCATTGTATTGTAATAAGGATGTTACATACTAACAAAGAATCAAATCGATATGACAAAGAGAAGATAAACTTACTGGATGCCGGTTGCATGAGACCGCGGAACAATACATTTTCTATTGTGCCGTCTTTAGTAACCTACTTCTATCCAATACTAATTATTATTTAAGATGAATATTTCTTTAGTCGCTAGCCGTTTTGGCGTTTCGCAATACCGCCAAAACGGCTAAACAGATTACATGAAAGGCACAGAAATAGATTATAGCCTGGATTAGCAGATAGGTTAGGTTAGGTTAGGTTATAGTTAATATCCAAAAGATAAGGCTAGCATACTTCCCACAGCAGGGCACAGGCTTCACCTCAACTATGAGGAGGTTTTTGCCATACTCCACCTCAGGGCGTAGTGCGGATTGGTGGAGGGGTGTTGTAAGACCAGTGACTAAACCTTAACTTTCAGATCATATCGTATGGCATTTATAGCTGCTTGAATCCTAATTTAGATGTCGAGTGCTAGTTGGCGTAACCAGTCCTCAGCGGCTGGGGTAAAAAGATTAAGTTCCCGCAGGCCACCAGGAAAACAGTACAGCTGGCAATCGTTGGCAATATGCGCGAGGGTCTGGTCTGTGGCACCACAATCACAGGCCGGTGACTCCCTTAGCCCCATTATGATGATGAACTTTCAGATGTAAACAATCCGCTTTAAAGCCTCTGCCTTCCTAGCAAGAGCATGAAAGCACGATATGATATATCGATAACCGACACCAACTGTAAAAAATAATACATTTATAGCCGCCATGTTGAATTTTTATCGAAACACCGTACACAATAATTGTGACGTCACCGGTACGGCGATTCAACATGGCAGCTATATCTAACATATTTTTACAATAGGCTATTTGACTATTTTCTGGACTAGAGTTATTATTGTTGGTAATATTTAAATGAAGCGTCAACAATTTTATTTTAATTTTTAAACCTTTGAAAATAGTTAAAAATAGTATTTCGTTCTTTATGTTTTTAAAAGCTAGCGAAAACGCTGTCCGTCGTCGATGTACTTGTTCGTGACGTCACGAGCCTTTACATACCCATTGAGTTATCAAGTACTAGAACAGGCATGTTAAAAACCTTCGGCGACGGTCACACTACTCATACAATGTGCGAGCGTAGCGCATAATCTAGCTTTGGGATGTCAGTTCTAGTACAAAGTTAGTCAATGGCGACGTGCCTGTCATTGTTGCTGGCGTTTTTGACAATGTAAAATACCGATAAAAATATAACATTCGAAAATGTATTTTTTACAGTAATCATGTATTATTTTTAACAACTATTAATATGTTTCGGTTCCATATGGTGCAATCTATTAAAGTAAAATAATTAGTTAAGTAAATTTTGGTACAAGGCAAATAGCCTATATCGTGGCAAGGGCTTTAAAAAGTATCAAGCATGATTAGCCAGTGCCTTCCGAAGCACGGAAATGCTTGTGATAAATGTCTCTAAATATGGTTAGAATGGTCACCCATCTACTCACAACCACGGCGTGGGTTGATTAACTTTGGCACCATTTGAGCTACAAGCACCTCAGAAACTTTAAATTGGAAATATGCATATATTTTTATTTAGTCATAAAACAAATACAGGGTTACATTGCAAAGGGGTGCTAAATTTAAAAAAACAAGATCTAGAGAATAATATAAAGAAGCGTCTTAATAGTTATTATTTTTAATAATCGTATGTTACGATAAACATTACTTTAAAATATCCGAAAATAAAGTCAATAGAGAGATTACGAAAGCCGCGCGGTCATTCATCAGAGGCGTAGGTACGGCGAGCCTACAAGGACCTTACGCTGTGCACATAGGTACGGTACATTTTTTTCATGAATGAGTTAAATTATCCACTTGTACGATTTTTAACAGCGGATAGGAATTATTAAATGTGAAAAAAAATCTTTGCATAGTTCAAGTTACTTATTAATAATACTGATAATAATAATACTCATTTTTTATTCGAAAAATATTGATAAATACCTGAATTTTCAACCTATTAAAGTCGCGTGCTAGACAAGGAGATCCGATACGTACTGTGACGTCATAGTACACGTCCGCCATTCATTTTTCATAGTAAAAGTTGTTTTAGAAATAGATAGGTATTACGGTTATTTTTACATAAAATCAATTTAGTTTTTACTATTATCACTAAAATTTCTTATACCTATTCACCCTGAACTTAAAACCATAATATGTAATATCTTTAATTAAGTAATAATCGGGCGCTGGTATACCATTTTGTTTATTTAGCCCCAAATTTTTGTGAAAAAATATTTTATAGTAAAACTAGCCTCATATTTTATTTATTTATTTTATTTTATTTTATGAGCTAATTATGTACATACTTTCAAGGAATTTCATGACTTATATTCACCAATTTAAACGTAATAACTCCTATACGCAGAAACACTTTAGCTGTCTCATAGTCTGCTTTTAACAAACAATTTAACTTCCTAGACAATTTTCTCCCCATTTTCAAACACTAGTTTCCCCTCACCCAACAGACAAACATTAGCTTTGTAAAACTCATTAGGCCCCAGTCCAAAGCTATGATTCATTGCAATTTCATCCAGTGAACTTACGACTGAGTCACATGTGGTTTGTAGCGTTATAATAGCTGTCACTGTAAAGACTGCGTCTGGGTACTATCCTAGTAATGGCTTCTAGCTGTAAAAGATAAGCTTACTTACTGTTTTATAGAGGTATTTTAAGTATAAGTGTTTGTTGGATCGGATGGAGGACGAGGGTTAAGTACAATTTTGTTGGTATGCAGGTAGGTATGTAGCAGGGGCGTGCATTCCATATAGGCTATTATGCAGAGCCTACCTATATAAAAAACCGACAGCTAACCATAATTATTAATTACGTATTCAACAATAAACAATAAATATTCTGTAACCATTTTGTCGTCTACCTGTACTAATTCCTTACTAAAGCGCGCAACTTAGATCGTTTCTGTGCAATTTAACCAATGTTAGGCTGCCGCGAGATCGCCTACTGTTTCACGCAAACTTACTCAATTTTCACTCACAGCCTACCCCCATCTGAAACCAATGCGCGCCCCTGGTATGTAGTGCTATAATAGTCACATTTAAATATTCGCGATTGTCACACATTATACATACACCTGTGTGTATGTTATCACGATAGTTAAAGCTTGAAGGTAAAAGTGTTTACCTTTAAATTCAGTCAGACGTTTCGAACGCGTTGCAGCGACCGTGGACTTCTTGATCTAGTTTAACTTTAATTATCGTGATAAGACCTGTGTGTATGTATAAATAGTGCTATAATATTTGGATGTAGGTATGTAGTGCTATATTAGTGCTATAACAGTTCGTGCTTGTAGGTATATAGTGCTATAATAGTTCGTTCATAACGGAATTAAAACCTCAAAAATGTTTACTGCATTTTCAACTTGCAACTTGATACCTCTACGCGTTTCTGCTGAAATAAGAGTCTTGACAGACAGACAGACGGACAACGAAGTGATCCTATATTCCGTTTTACTTTTTCCATTGAGTTACGCAACCCTAATTCTAAAATTTCCATAAATGAAAAATAATATTTACAGTAAAATTGTAACGAGTCAGTTTGTAGACTTACCTACAGCTAAATAGTTAAGTGCCTATAATGCGATGTTGTAACGACTAGCCGAAAAATAAACTTCTTGTAAAAAGTTTAAGTGAACTTAAGTTCTAAAATCTTAAAATTAGAAAAATAAAGATGGAACTCAAGTCGTCAAAACGCCCTAACAGAGCAATTATACCTTTTTAGAATCAAGTTAATCCGTCTTTGATGCTCAATTGAAACATTTAAGTTTTTTCAACCCAATTAGATCTTTAATGAGATATTTTACAAATACAATTAGTTAGTTACCTAGACTTAAACATAAAAATACATTATTATCAGAGTGTTTTTAATGATACACCGTGCAATTTTATTACAAGACATTCTTCCTATGAAAATGAAGAACTTTTTCTATCATCATCAAAAAAAATGTCTCATATTAACTTCATAGTTACGTCAATTATTTACTCGTATTCATTATATCATAAGTTTTTACAAGTTTTTTAACGTCTTTGTTTATGGATAACAATGGATTTTTGACCATATTTTTCCTATGGTGTATTATGAATGTCTCTTTAAAATGTAGCTGGTAATTTTTTAACACCCTGTATCAGTGCCAATTATGCTACCATCAAAATTAGGTCAGTTGGAGTAGGAATGTCTACAGCACTAAAACAAACTTCAATTATCTTGGAACCATTCGCGTTAACACTACGAAAAATCCAGAAATAGTAAACCTTTGTCAATATAAGTAAATTTTATAAAAAAAAAATGAGCCAGCCGATGAGACATTCAATGTTTTTGTTTGCACCGACTCCAAAATTAAGTGATTAGGTACTTAAGTGTTAGGATTATTTTCAGCATTTTAGTGTTTTGAAGTCGGTTTTTTTTTATTTTTAAAATTTACTTATTTCATCTATTTTAGTGATTAATCCTAATCTAACTGCTGAACACCCCTATTTTCCTACTCTAAGGGGTGATTTTTATTTTTCAAACTTTTATCATATTATCTTTGAAGTATAAGCTATTCAATAAAACAAAAATCATCAAAATCGGCTCATATTTGTCGAAGAAAGGTAACAAGAACCAAAACCAAAATATTATCTGGGTATATATTTGTTGATTTTCTCAAAAAGTTCTACATCAATTTCGATAAAATTTATATTCACCATCCACCATCTCTGAAGTATGATCTACCTAACAAAAAAAGAATCATTAAAATCGATTCATAATTGGCGGAGTAATCGTGTAACAAACATACAAAAAAAAAAAAAACATACAGTCGAATTGAGAACCTCCTCTTTTTTTGAAGTCGGTTGAAAATAGTTTTTATTTAAAATGCAGACAAGGAAACCCTCGTTTTTTTTGCTTTAGGTACCTATTGCTTGGACTAACTGTTAGTACACCAATGTATTATTTTAATTGTCATATACTTATGATAGCGTAAGAAGCGTGTCGTAAGAGGCGACCAATTCCTGTAGCACGAGACGGGCAGCAGCGTCTGTGTGCGAAATCTTATAAAAAAACTGCGCTTGCCAACCTGCCTGCCAAGAGTGGCGAGTATTGGCAAACCCCCCCAATGAAAGTCATTAGGGCAGGCCTATGTTCAGCAGTGGACGTCCTATGGCTAAAATGATGATTATGAATCTGATGATACATATTATGTATCATGATTATGATGATGATACATACAAGATATAAAATATTCGGTTATATTTTACTATCAAATATTATTTTAACATCAAGTTTTTTTTAGTTTGTTTGTTTTGTTGCTGACTGCCTATTAAATTATTTGTATTTTAAGCATTAAATCTACAACTTACATACTTGTTTAACATAAGAGGGGGCTGTTTTGTGATCGCATAAGATGGTTTTTCATATACTTTTCATAATTCGAGTATTAAATTACTTTACCAGAGCTCATGTTTGTTGGAAAACTAAAAAAAGGTTCTAATAGTATAACTTTAGTATAAATCTGTGGTATTGCTTAACAGGGACTTAACTATGAGCTCTTAAAACAGTGTTGCTTTAAAAGTGTTTTGTTTTCTGTGTAGTTGAACGTAAAAACAATACTGCTTAGTTATTTACTATTCAGGGAAAATAGAAAAAGTATAGAACACTTTCAATAATATTGAGCTTGTCTTACAGTGGCAACTGACGATCTCCTACCCGAGACGCGAGCACACCGGACTTGACGTCACCATCTCTGAGGTTCCGTGTTCAATTCCTGGTCGGGTCAATGTAGAAAACTAACTTTTCGTTATTGTCTTGGATCCAAGGTTGTGTGATACCGCCGTTGTTTCGGATTTCTATAATACAAGTACTATTGCTACTTACCTTAGGATTCGAGCAATATTTATTATTTATTAATAAAACTGCCCTGAGAAAGGCTGAAAACACAAGATGGCGGGTAATTGTGTCCAAATCTGCGAAGATCTTATAGAGACGCAACCTTCATAAATGTAAAAAAAACGATTAAAAAGAAGAGTGAAGCGTTGTCACACATGCCAATAGGCTAGTTTCCTGGGTCGAAAAAAGATTATTCTATTTAGTCCGTCAGTTAGATTATCAATAAATATTGGACCCATATTTTGTCTTTTGTCAATCAAACAAAAAATGACAAAGATAATGCGCATCAAAGTGAGCACGTGACGTCACGCCTTGTTAAAAAATGTCGCAAGGCGTGACGTTACGCGGAACTTTAACGGGCTATATCTTCATCATTTTTCCTTTGATTGAGAAAAGAAAAAAATATGTGCCCAATATTTTCTGTTAATCTAACTGACGGACTAATAAGATGTTTTTAAGAAACTAGCCTATTGTTTACCACCCCTGGCCTAGTCTAAGAAAGCCATTCGATTCTGAATTATCTAGTTTAACGACTATTTCGCTATGCATGACGTGCACCAGCTAATTTCGGATTTAATGAAGCCGTAAAAAGGGATTAGTTGGAACTTTACGGTTGGCAATGAAAAAATCAATCGATTCCAGTCGTTATGTTGGCTATTAAGGCGCTGAATAAAATTCATGCGTAAACATTTTTTGGGAGTTTCTATCTCATATAATATGTAAGTGAAATATTGTCGCGGTGTGTGTTTGTTTTGAAATCACGCTTAAATGGCTGAATGGAAATGGACGAAATTTTGTATAGATATAAAAGTTGTCCTGAATTCATCTATGGGCTACTTTTTATTCCGAGAAAAAGCCACAGTGTTAAAGAGTGCACGATAAAGTATTTGTGACGGACCGATTTTCATGTGAATGAAGTCACGGGTGAAGTCAATAGTTTGGTAAACTATTGTTTGCTTACGTGGGCGATTTATAGTGGATAATATTAGTAATATCTACATTGGTGCGTGGGTTTTATTTTACAAGGGATGACGTAAAATAAACATTGTATCGGAAGAGTTATTTTAGGATTAGGGTCAATTCCACCACGATTTAAATTTAGTAGTTATTTGATATTAATTTTAACTTGATTGATACGCGTTTTATGAGAAAAATAAATGGGTGTTTACAAAGTGAAAGGGTTTCGTAATTGTATTTTTTTTGTTAGTCTCTACTTATTTCTTTATTGTTTTCTTTTTGTAAAATACATTTTATATTTATTTTCTTTCCTGTTGAGGTTCGAACCCCTTATTGTTCAATTCTTCATACGGTTTATTTTATTCATTTGTGCTAGATTTACTACTAACTACCCATTTATATAAATAATTAAAATAAGTATTGGACAACATCACATGACACATACATACTAAGGCAATCAGCCAAAACACTTCGAGTGTTATAGAAATCAGAATCAACGACGGTACCACAACACCCGGACCACACCGACCCGACCGAGAATCGAACCCGGGACCTCAGAGATGGCGACGGGTCCGACGTACTCGCCACTCGGCTACAGAGGTCGTCAATTCAATTATATTTATTTTCGTTGTTTATATTTTCGCTAATTGTATACAAGGTAAGACGAGCAAATAAACACACTTTCCCATACTAAAACGCGACCAGCTGGCATCAGTTTGTATGGAAACGTCAATTTTGTTTTTTGAGATTTCGATGTTGGTCCCATAGAAAAAGTTGATGTAATTTAGCCGTAGAATAACCCCTTAAAGTTTTATTTCACCTTTTCGTTACACTCTGTATACTCTTTATTGCACACCACACAAAACAAACAATACCTACAGAGGAAAGAAAAAAGATATTTTATTCAAGTATTTTAATCGCCAGATAACTTTTATCCGAAAAATAAAAGTGACGCTAAGTCACATTTTCTATACGAAAACTGTCTACATGTAAAGCTTATTCTTCAAATAAAAGTTATCTGGCTGTTGAAAATCGGCCCTCATTAAAATTAACTAATGTTATTAGTAAAGGCACCAATATCGAAATCGAAAAAATCACTTCATACAAAATAGTCATGTACCTTGACGACAATGTTTGGAAAGTCTGATTTTAGGAACCCTAAATAGTTAAAAACGGAACCCGTACCAGATCACTTTGTTGTCCGTCTGTCTGTCAGTCCGTCTGTGTAGACCCTTTATCTTGGGAACGCGTGGAGGTATTGATTTGAAATTAAATCCATATACTCAAGTCTTCAGGCCCTTAAAGTTGTAAAAAATAAAAAAAATGTAAAAAAATCGCTCTTCTAAATTAACGTAAATAAAAGATATGGTTGTTTATGCTGTTAAAAACTTATATTTTGACACTATCAAGGGGTAAATTTATAGGGTACTTTCACTTGACCTAGAACTATGAAATTTGGCAAGTAATATCGTCTTATACTGCAAGTACAGAGAAAAGTCTAAAAACTATACATCTGTAATTAAATTGTAGTTAAACTGAGAGACTCGATTCCTGAACTATTTATTATAATATGAGAATCCTCGATGGGCGAGTCGGACTTCATTTCGTGTTTCGACTTTGGTCTCATAGTAAAAGTTTTTCACCTTAATGGGCAAAATATCCTTTTAAAAAACGATCACCTTGTCTTAGTACTCACCCTGACAACCACTACACCCTACTCCGTGTATCTTACCCTATTCCAGTTGGGTAACAAAAGAACACCTGCGCTCTGCCTCTCAGGGAATAGATTTGATCATGTCTTACACTTTTGTCAGATATATCTGGACTGGGGCCTTAGGGACCTGGGATATTGATTGGACTTCTCCGCTGTTTTCAATACTTTATTACGCCTTCCCTGGTACAGTCAGGCTCAATAAAAATATATGTTGTCGCCTTTATTCCTGTGTTGGAAAAATGATGTAGTCTTCGATATGATCCTCATCGTCATCATCATCATTTCAGCCATAACATGTCCACTGCTGAAAATAGGCCTCCCCCAGTGACTTCCAGATTGGTCGGTTGGAAGCGGCCCGCATGTAACGGCTGCCTGCAACCTTTACCAGGTCGTCTGTCCACCTTGTGTGTAGGTGGACGTCCTACGCTGCGCTTGCCAGTACGTGGCCTCCATTCAAGAACCTTTCTGTCCCATCGGCGTTCAGTTCTACGTGCTATGTACCCCGCTCACTGTCACTTCAGCTTGTAAATCCGTTAGGCTATATCAGCGACTTTTGTTTGATATCGTAGTCATGGCAGAATCACTTGAAGACCTCGGCACAATGGCCTTATTCGAGTTTCCCAACAAGTAGGCCTTCGGATGAACATGGACCAAGCAAAGGTCATGTCGAATGCCCATGTTGCGCCCTACCCAGTATCAGTTGGGAGCTCTACTCTCAAAATTGTTGACAAATACCTGGGACAAGAGATCCAGTTGGATAGGTCTAGTTTTGAGAAGGAGGTCAATCGTCGAATCCAACTCGGCTAGGCAGCGTTCGAAAAACTACGCAATGTCTTCTCGTCCAAAATACCTCAGTGTTTAAAGATGAAAGTCTATAATCAGTGTGTGCTACCAGTGATGACATATGAAACTGAAACATGGTCTCTCACTATGGGCCTCATAAGAAAGCTCAAGGTTGCACAGCGTGCTATGGAAAGGGCTATGCTCGGTGATTCTTTTCGAGATCTAATCAGGAATGAGAAGATTCGTAAAAAAACAAAAGTCGCTGATAATGAGCCTATCACTATTAAATGCATTAAGCCGTCTGCACCAGTTTTATCTTTCTTCGATTCGGCTATATAGGTATGATAGCATTCACTTAAACTATCAAAACCTTATTAAGAGAGAGAGAGATTTTATAGACACGCACAACAATACAAAAATAAAATAAAGTGCCTATAATCAAGAAAAAACAGAAAAAAAGTTTTAAGAAAAGATTAGTTAATGTTAAAAATAACAAAAAAAAGATTACAAAATCATTGGTCAGCGTATTGATGTGGTGTCTAATGGGCACCAGCTCAGCGTGTGCTGCAGAAAATTGCAGCGCAGAGCTTTGTGGAGCCCCAGGTAGCACATATCCTTCAGAAATTGTGTGATTTTTATACTACATATATAATAAATATACCTAATCTTTAAAAAAATAATTAAAAAATATACGATATAAAATAAAAATAGCATAAATACATACTAAGTACATTGGATTTTATTAAAAAAATTCTTGAATAAAAATATCGGTACCTGAAAATAATAAATCATTTTGTAAATTATTATTTCGGGATAAATATCTCAGGACTTCGATAACGAAGGGTACAGTAGGAGATATCGCGACGGACTGTACAGCCCATTGTCTTTGCGGATCGAATCGACGTCTGATGATTAACTTTTTGTTTCCCTCCCTTTCATTTTGCTATCTCGCATAAGTTATTGAAGCGTGAATGGGACGAGAAAATTTTGAGGTATTAAACGTTTTTAGATGATATACCTATCTACCGCACCGCACATTTCTCATTAAAGATATTTTATTTTGAGATTCCCGTGGGATTCTTATTCTATGTTTTGATTGAGAAGTATTTCCTTTTTTTACGATAAGTGTATAGTGAAAAATCGGAAATAAAATGCTGGTTTATGTTTTGTGCCAAAGGCGTCAAGCGTCCAGACACAAAAAAAAAAAAAAATTGTTGCGCATATTCATTTTAATTTCTTAAACTAAATAGTGGTTTATTGACTTCTAAAATTAAATTTCTTTTATTAATTAGATACATTTTGATTCCCGCCGTACTTGTTGTTTAGGCTCTCTATGATTGGCTGGAAGCCCATAAGGATTGCGCTGAATGTCACTTTTAGTAGCGATTCCATTGGGAAATAGATGCTTCCACACATGATGACAGCCAATAAGTAAATCTATACATTATCTTGTCTCTTGCTTGTCAAACAGCCCGCAAAGTATTTTTCTTTCGTGATAAAAATATAATAAAAACGTTCATAACTCATTTCATACCGCGACTAAACTAATCCTAAAAGTTTAACAGTGAAGATATTACCAGTTACGCCAATATTAATTAAGAATCAAGGACATACCCATGATAAAGTGCTGAAGGCCATCGAGGACTGCTCCGCAGGTTGGTGGGATATTTTATGTCTATTCGGTAGAAGAAGTTCATGATTTGGAGGTCTGTTTCCCTATTTAGGTTCCTAATATTTTATTTCCCGTAATATCATACACGTTTAGAGCAATCATCAGAACGTACTTTGGTTCTGAAAACCACACCGCTTTATGGTGAAGCTATTGACACGCTTCTTGAAATTGATCGTCCGACTCTGTTCTCATCATGCGAGCAAGATGGATAGAAAAGCGCGTTGCCAGTTTGCGCTTTGTAATTTACGCTTGTTACTATTCTGCGTCACGGATTTGGTTTTAAACCGGCGTTCTGGTTTTTTTGCGTTACAACTTTTTAATGATTGTTAATTTATATTTTAATCTATAATGATGTAGATAAACTTGCTGAAGGGAACGCCCTCTGTTAATTTACATACTGTATATTTCTATGCCATGTTTTTAGTGTCGCCTCATTTTCATGCTTACAAGCATTTCATCCTAATTATTTCATTAATCACAAGAAAACCACACCTATGTAAATAGCGGATTCTTTACACCCGGAACCTTCCAATTTGCATGGCGTTAAAATTAAATCCCCCCCCCCCCCACCTCATCATATATAAAAGTGACCCCATGCGTCAACCTTGCGAGGACTTTGTGGCCGTCCACAGTTAGAATGTTTTACAATTGCTAGCATACTTTGAATTTTCTCTTAATTCCTGTAATTTATAACGGCATAATTCACATTGTCAAGTGTGAGTGTGCTCTGTTCAGACGTTGCAGTGACATGAATAATCTTATTATTTATTTAGGTATATATAATATGCCTTACTGTCGTAACACTGGTAAGTCTGTGAGTGTGCTCTGTTCAGACGTTGTAGTGACATGAATAATCTTATTATTTATTTAGGTATATATAATATGCTTAACTGTGGTAACACTGGTAAGTCCTTTGGAAAGAGCTGACCGCTTTTAGCATTAAAAGGTTTATGCTGTGCTAGTTTAAGTCCATCAGAAAGATTTGTGGCTCTATAAGCTAAAGTTCTTTTGCCAACTCGTGTGAGAGCAATAAATTGGAGACTAAGGGCCACTTTCACCACTCGCTGATAAGTTCCGGATAACCTATCTGGCACTTGTTTTGACAGATAGTTCATATACAAATAACTGTCAAAAAGGTGCCAGATAGGTTATCTGAAACTTATCAGCAAGTGGTGAAACTGGCCCTTAGTATGTTAAATTAATGAAATAACTAAGATTAGTTTAATATTGGTATCTCAATTGCTTGAGTCTTGACTTACATCCTTACATGACTACGACTTGCATTGTATTGATGTATTGGAAGTTCTGAGTCGGAATAAGTAAAGTAAGGGTTCACTCACATAGGTACACATACGCGCGAGCCGCGAGCACATACACATACATACATACACACACACACCGTGTGCCGTGTGGGGACGGCCGTAAAGAATACACTTCCCCACTGCCAACAGGAGGCGTGTCGTAAGAGGTGACTAATTCATGTAGCACGAGACTGTCAGCAGCTTCTGCGTGCGAAATCTTATAAAAAGCTGCGCTCGCCAACCCGCCTGCCAAGCGTGGCGATTATAGGCAATCCCCCCCAATAAAAAATCAATCAAATCATCAAATCCCCCCCTCGTTGGGGGAGGCCTGTGTTCATCAGTAGACGTCCTATGGCTGAAATGATGATGATGATGACATAGGAATAATGGTTTACGAGTGTCTGATCATTGTATAATATGTTTTCTGTTTTATTGTGAATTTTTATTTATTTACTTGGAATGGTAAGGGGAGACCAGGGATTGTTGGCTATAGGGGTAAGTTGCCTGTTAAAAACATAACTTACTTAAAAGGTTTCGTATTATTCAAATAGGTACAAACTTCAACTAGGAATTGTACTTCTCGCGCTTATTTGAATACCGCAACACTTTTAAATAAGTCTAGTTTGTCAGTTAGTCAACCAACCGTACCAACCTCTATAGTCAAGTAACCCCAGTCTCCCCTACCTATCTAAAATGTGTCCTTCTCTAAGTTGCTTGGCTTGCACAATCGCATCCAATCAGCGTAGCCCACTGCTACACGTGATTACTGAAGAGACACCTAAAATTAGATACATTGATTCTGAACTTCGTGTAAACGCAGCTCATTCCTGGAATGCAAGACGTAGGTAGTCGGACAATAACAACAATTAGTAGGCGGTCATGTGGCGCCCTCTATTAATTTTGATTATTCGCAACCGACATACTCATACGCAGTTAGCGTGGGAATGATATCTGTAATGTTGTGATCGAACTAGCAAACTGTGTCGACTTTGCTCAGTATTTTTTCCCATTTGGATTAATAAATATTGAGATTTTCAGTTTTCGAGCCGGTTCTAGCCGTTGAAAATCAAATCATTTATTTGTGTTACACAGGTAAATAGTTATTATTACATAGGAACAGGGTTTTATGAGAGCGCTGTGATCAGCCTTGGCGGCATACAAATGTAACAGGGTTTACAAGTTTAGTTTCGTTTTACAAAGCATCTATATATAAATCTTAAAATAAATGACAATCAATTACTAAATAGCATAATAATAATAATCCGTCATAATAATATTAAATATCAATATTATCGATGTACAAATTAATTTCAATGTCAATTAAATTATAGCGCAGGCGCAGCGGATATGAAAAGCTTTATTTAGTTTGGGATTTAAATTCTAGAAATTTATTGACTGAATAGAATGAATGATCTGTCAGAAACATAAATAGTCTTTGTTTAAATGCCAAAAACTCATTACACTGTTTAATATAGTTATGTATTTTATTGTAAACTCTTGGGGCCATAGCAAGAACAGCTTTGCTGTAGAGGGCTCTTTTATGTGGGATACGATCAATGGCGTAAAAGCCGTAATTTTCCGCCGTCAGAAAAGCCGTAATTTTTCATGGGTATACATTTAATGACGCTGATAAATGATGAATATACAATAATTATGTATGCTTTTTGTGTACCTCGCATACACACACCGTGTATTTTTTTGTCTATACCTTGGTGTAGGGTGTCGTTAGATTGTAGGTGTGTAAACGAACACACAGGGATCAGTTCTCGGAATATTAAGCTCTAAAATGCAAGTTGTGAATTATCTAAAACTAAGTGAAAATACCGCTTATTATGATGATGATACGGAACCCTACATTGCGCGTGGTCCGACGCACGCACTAGGCCGGTTTTTAATAAACTTCAAAAAATGAGGAGGTTCTTTGTTCGGCTGTATGTATATATTTTTTCAACCGATTTTTTCGTCAATTATGAACCGATTTTAAAAAACTGATCATTTTTAATTTTATGTATAGACAACAGCTCGTCATCTACCACAAAATGTCAGATTTTCTCAATTGATATTAATTTCTACGTGTCGGACTAAGGGCCTCTTACACCATTTGCTGATAAGTTCCAAATTACCTATCTGGCACTTTTTTGGCAGATAACGCATACAAGTAGCTGTTAAAAAAGTGCCAGATAGTTATCTGGAACTTATCAGCAAGTAGTGTAGGAGTTTAAAAGAGCTTAAAGTTGAAAAACCGTTCAATGACATTTAACTTTTTTCGTAGGTAGCCCGCCTTTGATTGTACCTACGTATGTAAGCTATTTACACTTTGAAGTTGTTGATTTTTTATGGGATATTTTTTTTTATAATAATCTTTTATTTTTCGTAACGCAGTCTAAGTCTACGTCCAGCGGTGAACTGACGTAAGCTTGTCAACCCTTAGCGTGCCGGAAAAACAATGGAAAACAATAAGAAAAAAAATTAGGGGTTAAGATGATGAGAAACTCTTTGTGTTTACAACTATGAGCAATACTACGAGAAAACATTGTCTCGAGTAGATTTTCAATTCATTTTTATTCATCCAATATTGTTATTATAATGTAATTAACATGTCAAGCCCGGTCCTCGCGATCATCATTAAAAAGCGCCACCTAGCGTGATATTAAATTCATTTTAAATTAACGTAGGTACTACGGGGAAAGGGTAGATATAAATATAATTTGGGAGTCACTTAGCTGAGATGGGCAGGTAATTAAATTAATAACATTTGCTTGAATTTCGAGAGAGAATCTAATTTTGAATTTTATACAATCTAGGGCAAAAATTAAAAATGTTTTAATATCTTAAATGAATGTTTGCATGTTTGGATGCGCCCTCATAGAAGGTGGAGCGACAATATAGGGGAAGGGGGACCAAAACGGGCACCATAAGAAAAATTGCATAAAAGAAGGTTTTATGAATAGGGATGACGATTGACGACTATCCTTTTTTTCTTAGTCTATCAGGTAGATTATCAAAAAGTATTTGACACGTAATTTTTTAATTTACTAATCAAAATGTTTCAGAAATATATTGGTTTGAAATTTTTACTTAAAAGTGACGTCACGAGTCTCCACTCCCGAACTATGACGCGCTTTATCTTTGTTATTTTTTGGTTGATTGACTAAAGAAAAAAAATAAGCGGTCATTGTTTTTTGATAATCTAACTGACGCGACGGAGTAAATAGAACTTAATTTTCTGTGCCCAGTCATCATCCCTATTATATACATCATTTAAAAATATTGTTTACTTAGTAATATTATTTTCGGTATTTTAGCGTTGTAAATTCAAAAAAATATTTTAATTTTAGGTCAAGGTAATGTTTTAAACACGTCTCAGCAAACGTATTGTAAACGCCCCCCAGCTCGATGGACCGACGACCTTAGGAAGATAGCTAGCAGTGGCTCGATGTAAAAAGCGAAAGATCGTGTTCTTTGGCGCTCTATGGTCCCGAGGCTTACGTTTAGCAGTAGACTGTAATAGGCTGAGATGATGATGATGACGCCAACAGGAGGCGTGTCGTAAGAGTCGACTAATTCCTGTAGCACGAGACGGGCAGCAGCGTCTTCGTGCGAAATCTTATAAAAAAAACTGCGCTCGCCAACCCGCCTGCCAAGCGTGGCGAGTATCGGCAATCCCCCCCTGATGATCAGTCATTGGGGGAGACCTTTGTTCAGCAGTAGATCTCCTATGGCTGGAATGATGATGATGATGATGATGATGATGATGAAGTACCTATACAAAATTTTATTTACTAGACAGCAAGTCTGCGTCTAGCAGCTTTCATTCATCGAAGCATATTCGCGTATTGACGCAATATTTTATAACCTGTTTTGCGACCAGACAATAACGCATTTACACTCAATTCAGGCTTTTTGCAGGCACATAAGAGCACTAAATTGATTTTAAAAGGGTATAGAGTGTTTGACAAACGAACTTTAGTAGAGTACCGTCATAATTAACCTATACAGTGTGAGTTCTTGAGATGGGGTGGATGGGAAAATCCGTAAAAACGAGATAGAGGACAACCAGCCGAATGCGAGTCAGACTCATACACGATGGGTTTCGTATCACCGTATTTCTTTTAATACTTAGTATAAATAGTCATTTTGGATCGAGCAAAAACGCCGAAAAAACACGTTTCCTTTGTATAGAGACTACATTAAATTTTTTAAGTGTCTTTGAAGTTCGAAGTCTTCAGACGGACAGACGGGCAGGCAGACAAGAACCCTGAAATTAGCACAAATCGATAGTGTCGCTAATCGATCTAGAGTACTGATAATAAGTCCCATGTTTAAAATAAAAAGAAAGTATCGATACAACGAAGACGAGTCGACTAGCGTAGTGGCGAAACAATACTCAATCCATGGAGCACATAGCATAAAAAATAGAAATGTCATCCTTTTTTTTGTTTGACAAAAAAATCCGCCATTTTTTTATCTGTATCTGTACTGTTTAAGTATGGACGATAGTTGTCATCTCATACTAAATGTCAGTGAAAAATCACTAACTATTTTAGGAGAAAGATGGTCGTCCGTATTGCTCTATAGAGTATGTGCTCGATGACTCAAACAAAAACTAAATATACAAGGAAATATTATTATCTTCTTTAATAGAGATAGTTGTTTACAACCGCACACCAACCAAACTACCTTTACAACCGCATACTCTTAAGCGGGCTGATCCCGAGCCAATGGAGAATGAGTATTATTACTCCGGTCTTCAAAGGCAATGGATCAGTGCAAGAGTGCGGCAACTACCGCGGTATAAAGGTCATGTCCCACACCATGAAGCTCCTTGAGCGGATTGTGGACTCCCGGATCCGACAGGAGTGTGATGTCTCGAAGTGTCAATATGGGTTTCGTCCTGGCAACGGTACTATGGACCCTGTTTTCGCCGTAAGGACCGTCATGGAGAGATACAGGACGAAGAACACGCCTCTGCACTTGCTTTTTCTTGATCTGCAGAAGGCCTTCGACTGTGTCCCTCGTGGTGATCTGGTGGGCACTGAGATCCAAAGGGGTCCTCGAGGCATATATTGACATTATTCGAGACATGTACCGCAGCTCCGATTCTATGGTTTGGACCGCTGTTGGCGACACCAAACCGTTCCCCATCACCGTCGGAGTACACCAGGGTTCCGTCCTCAGTCCGTTTCTGTTCAGTGTGATATTAGACGTTATGTCAGACAGCATCAGAGACTCACATGAGCAGCCACCATGGCTGCTGATGTATTCTGCCGATATCGCACTGGTGGACGCGGACAGGGGCAGGCTGGTGAGACGGGTGAACGAGTGGAAGCTGTCGCTTGAGAGCGGTGGTCTGAAACTCAATGTGGCGAAGACCGAGTACCTAGCCTGTAACTCTACAGATCCATAGCCCGTTCGCATAGGCGAAGACAAGGTCGAGCGCAAGGACCAGTTTAAATACCTTGGATCTGTACTTCACGCGTCGGGAGACATCGATTGCGACGTCAAAGCACGCATTGCTGCTGCGTGGGCCAAATGGCGAGAGGTGACTGGTGTCATTTGTGACCCCAGAATGCCGGTTAAGCTTAAAAGACAGATCTGTAAGTCCATCATTAGGCCTGTCCTTTTATATGGCAGCGAAGCATGCCCGCTACTTGAGCGATACAAGCAAGAGCTGCGTGTCACGGAGATGAATACGCTGCGGTGGATGTGCGGAGTCACGCGAAAGGACCGCGTGAGGAACTCGCGCATCCGCGGTAGCCTTCGTGCCCGTGATATTGCAGACAAACTGCAGGAGAGTCGCCCACGCTGGTACGGCCATGTTTTGCGGAAACCGGCAAGCTACGTAGGAAACAAATGTCTGGCCATGCCGCCACCGCCAGGTCCTGGCAAACGGGGTAGACCCAAGAAATCCTGGCTTGACGTTGTGAGGGCTGACATGCGGGCCGATGATCTCACAGCTAGAGACGCTCAAGACCGCGCGAAGTGGAGGAGTAAATCAAGGAAAGCGGACCCTGGGCTCCAAAGCAATGGCTTTGGACGCAACCGGGATTGACCGTATAGATGAAGTTGTTTAGGTTTAGGTTTAAGACACAATAATTAATTCACAATATAAATTAATAGTTTTGTATGTACTTACATAATACAGTACACTTAATCACATACGAAAATGATCGATCACTGATCACATACAAAAGGCGAATAAAGTTGTGTCGGCTAACCAATATCGAAAATCGAATACCCTATAGTGACATTCATCGACGAATAATAACAGTTCACCGTACTCACCCTCAGAAAACTAAATTACTTGGTGTTAAGGTTTAGTAGTGATGGATAGAGTTACATCGATAAATTGTTATAAATATCTCTACGTCTCCCTTAAACATTGAACAATAAAAAAAGATTACAACGAATTAAGAACCTCTTCCTTTTTTAAGTTGGTGAAAAATACTGTTTTAACTAGAGACAGTGGTCACGTGTGTCTCTTGTGATATCACTACCAATCGATTTTCCGATTTTTCTAATAAGCTGACAAACGAAAAGAACAAGTTTGTTAGACCCTCAATTCCCTACATTCTAGTGTAAAGAAAGAGTCACTACACTTTTAAATATGGTGTCCTATATGTAATTATAAGATGACTAAAATGAACTGACCGTGAAAATACCCTTTGTTTCTAGAGTACCTAAGTAAGTCTTACCCAATGTAAGATTTAACAACAACAACAAAAGTAAAACTTATCTTATTTTATTTATTCAATAAGGTACACCAACAGCATATATATAAATACATTCTTGAAAGATATACTTATTTGAGCTAATAAGTTCTTATACATATGCCAATAATAGGCGTACACAGCATTTTAATATAAACTAAAAAAAAAATTATAATAGCAATTGCATATTTTTAACCCATAAAAACAAACAAAATTAAGGCTACTACCAACCTACGATAAGGTGGATAGGTGGGTGGGTGTTATCTTCTGCCGAAACTTAAACAAGGAGTCGTTAAAAATATCCAGACCTGTCCCACGCACCTCATTATATTGCAAAAACACCTGGCAATAGGTGCATGGCGACCGAGATTAGTTTTACTTGCAGGCAGAGCAAAAGCCTTCTTAATGGGATAACGAGGTAGGCGAGCCGGTACTGATAGTCTAACCCGCTCCACGAGATCGCCACACTTAATTTTGCCATTGATAAGCCTGTGCAAAAACACCAAGTCATGCCGTAAACGCCGATGGCGCAGCGTGTCCATATTGAAGAAGGCTAGTCTTTGGTCATAGGGTGATCTATGTAATACTCCCGGTGTGAGAAATGCCAGATGAGCACCTGTTGACGATTGACGATCATAGTCATCGAAATTTAATCGTTTAATTTCTGAAAATCATTCTAAATAGCTTTCTGTCGACAACAAATAAATATATAGTTACAAAGACGACCTTTGCCAAAGCATTATCTACCAACGACCCATATTATTATCTACTAGTAGTACACTGGTTTATACATTGGATGTCTATAATAATATCCCACTACCCATCAATTATAAAATTAATAATATTCAGTAAAGTATCGATATCGATAAACCAACCACAAATGCCTCACTGTCACTATCCAGAATTAGCCCAATAAGCTTCGTCCTCATAAATTAATGTAAACAAGTCATAAAACCTGATCTGTTTATTGTTTGGGCGGGGGCGTTGACCTCGTTGACAGGTTAGACAATGCGGTCAAGTGCGAGTCGATTATTTGTACTTATGAGAAATAGTTTTGTTTATTGGGTGTTGTGGTACCGTTGTTGTATCTGATTTCTATAACAATAGCTACAATAGCTACTTGCCTTAGGATCAGAGCAATGTAAGCGATTTTTTTTATTGTAATGTAAGATTTCTTAAAAGACCCCGCAATAAGAATGAATAAATAAATAAATATTGGACAACATCACATACATTGCTCTGATCCTATGATAAGTAGCTTAAGCACTTGTGTCACAGAAATCAGAAACAACGACGGTACCACAACACCCAGACCCGAGACAATATAGAAAATTTATCTTCCTACATTGATCAACCGAATCGAACCCGGAACCTCAGAGATAGCGACACCAAGTCCGGTATGCTCGCCTCTCGACTACGGAGGTCGTCATGCCACTACCACCAGGGTAACTACCTATATATTTATTTATTTAAACTTAAATGCATAGGTAAGTACAATTAGCGGACTTAACCCTTTTACAGCGACCGATCGTTATGAAGATCAAAAAATAAGTTTTATTTTATTTTTTCATGTTCAATATATCCATCAAGGTAACAATATAAAAAAAAAACGGTAGTACGTAAAAAAAAAAGATTCAGTAACATCTGGATTTATGCATACCTACATCATTCTCTACCAATCAAAAATTTTTATTTCTTGAGTGAAGACCACTCCTATGCAAACGTAGTGTTGGATGTCCCCCAGCTCGATGGATCCACGAGCTTAGGAAGATGACTGGCAGTGGATGGATAAAATTAAACCTCCAAGATTTGATTACAGACACCGGGACAGGACGGGACGGGACGGGACGGGTGAAAGTTAATAAAAGCTTGTAAAAAGTGGGAGATCGTTCTCTTTTGCACTCTTTAGGAAAGGCTCAAGTCCAGCAGTGGACAGCCATAGGCTGACATGGTGATGATGATGATTCAATTCAATTCAATATATTTATTGCATTTTATAATGTTACACAGGTGTTATAAATAGGTACATAAAACAGATTATAGACCCCGTTGGGCACAACAATAAGATAGGTATTGTGGGCAGTCCACAATATATATATATATATATATATTATATAGCATATTATATTGCATATAGCCAGTCCTAAAAACTTATACCTACCCAAAAAGCTCTTAGAATAAACAAGGGGGCAAACGTGGACACTTTTGTGTCTTGTGTCAGACACAAGCTACACATGAATTTTATCAAATAATTCGATATACTATTTTTAGCTTTTTTATTTCAAAAGTCAAAAGTCAAAAATCATTTATTCAATTCAGGACAAAATTGCCACTTATGAACGTCAATAACAACATTATAGTCTCCTTATTTTTTGGGCCCTACTAGCGCTTCGAGACAAGACACAGACAATCTGGCAAGTGCTGAGAAGAAACGCCGGAACAAACTCAGTCACCATTCACACACCATATTATTTTGACTACTTCCGTAGCCGAAAGGCGAGCACCGGGTCTTGGTGTCACTATCTCTGAGGTCCTGGGTTTAATTCCCGGTCGGTCAATGAAGAAAAATAAGTTTTCTATATTGTCTCGAGTCTAGGTGTTGTAGTACAGTCGTTGTTTCTGATTTCTGTAACACAAGTGCTATGGCTACTTACCAAAGGATAAGGATGTGTATGTGACGTTGTCAAATATTTATTATGTTTATTTATTATCATTATTATTTCAGCCATAGGCCTTCCCAATGTCATGGCTTAAAAGAGTACGTTTTAACAAAACAGCTTGACTTATAAGACTGTTAGATTTATTCCCTCTACGATTGTCCACTAAATTGCTACGTAAATTAGACCACTTTTCATTCAAATAAACCGATTTGATTTGATTTAGGTAACTTTCATGTAAGAAGCTTTCTTTCAAGTGACTTAAGATTTTGTCGATTTTCGTCGTTATTTTTAAGCTAAGCCAGTATTGAAAACTTATACCCACCTAAAAAGTTCTGAGAATAAGAAAGCTCGGACTTTTTAAAATAAGTTTTAATTTTTTACTTAGACACTTGATTTCTTTCAAGTTTATTTTAATAACAAGGGCTGTTACTCTATTAGTGATTATTTAATATAATAATCAATATATGTACCTAGATTTAAAACTGCTCAGCTCGCAACAGAACTTGTAAAAATATTTATTTGAAAGAAACTGACAATAGTGACCAAGATTCTTACGCTGCTTCTTCTCGACACTAGCCCACAAATTGTCCCGAAGCAGTGGTAGGATCCCAGTAATTACCTAATTTGATTTTTGATTTTACTTACAAGTTATGCGATTGCAGATCAGTTAGTAGGTAAGGTAAGATCGAATCGAAGGCGAGCATACCGGACTCGTGACGACCTCTATAGCCGAGAGGCGAGCATACCGGACTTGTTTTCGCTGTCTCTGAGGTCCCAGGTTCAATTCCCGGTCGTTCAATGTAGAAAAAAAAAAATTCTATATTGTCTCGGGTCTGGGTGTTGTGTTACCGTCGTTATGTCTGATTTCTGTAACACAAGCGCTTAAGCTACTTATCATAGGATCAAAGAAATGTATGTGATGTTGTCGAATATTTATTATTATTTATTATTATTATCTCTGCACGTTCCTCTGGATTTTTTAGAATAGTACATTCGTATAACAAACCACTTACCCGACAAAACTTCGTGAGGATATCGGTATGTTAAAATAACACTAGACATGTGGCCATGACCCAAACGATCCAATGACTTCGTAACTATCATCATCATTTCAGCCATAGGATGCCCACTGCTGAACAAAGGTCTACCCCGGTGACTTTCAGATTGGCCGGTTGGAAGCGACCTGCATCTAACGGCTTCCTGCAATCTTTACCAGGTCGTCTGTCTACCTTGTAGGTGGACGTCATACACTGCTGCTGCTGTGAGCTCCATTCTAAAACCTTTTTCGTAACTATATCAGATGACAAATAGCTAAATAAACCTTACAAATCTAGGAACACGGTCAAGCGTTGTACCCCGACAAGAAACGGTACAACGTACTGGAAGTAAAATTGAATTACTTACTTAACCTAATTTTCGCGGACAGATACATTTCGTACGTGTCTTTTAATATCAGAAATAGAATACACTAGTAGGTACTCAAGTAATCCCCAGTGAGGGGATTACTAACACTTGTGGGTATTCGATCTTAATAAAGGGATTAAGGTGTTGTCTAACTAATTCGGACATACGGACATGTGACTGAATATGTACTTAACATTGTATTTTTAAATAGGGTTATTATTTAAACAGTAGGACCTTTATAACAAACCTCTAATATTTTTTTATGAGATTGTAATTCAAGAAAATTTGTTTTTTTCTAAGTATTAAGAGTTATTTAAGCAGCGTTGAAAATTGTTTAAGCTATGATTAGGCTGAAATATTACAAAAAAATTGTAATGAGTTTTAGAAAAAACGTAAATATTATTCTCTATTGTCATTGTTAAAAAAAAAAAATAGGTATATAAATTGAGGCAAGGATTTTAGGAAGTTTCTTTTAATTTCTTACATCCAAAATATGTAAAAACTTTTTAATAAACTCATGATTTCTTGCTTGCTTTTGTTGACAAAGATCAATCATTGCTTGAATACACAATCCACCAAAAGACGGTCAGTTTCGAAATCTATTTTTTGAATAAACTCGTAAGTATACTGCATGCAGTCCAGATTAAGCTGTAATATCTCAAGCGATGTGTAATAAGCGCAAAATATGCAGAGTGCGTCCCCCGAGTAAATATTGTGACCACGTGTGCTCACGTGCGACAGATAAAGGCTTTAGCACAGTTGGAGCGAAGCTCAAGACGCATTTTCCTTCTTAAAGTAGATTCTATCTATGAGTAGCATGTCGATGTGGAACAATACACAATACATCAAATAATTATATTTTTACACGACTGGCCAAAAAGGAGTGTATTGGTTTTAGGGTTCATGTATGTATGTATGTTTATATGAGAGTTTCATTATTACAACTAAAAGAATAATAAACGCCTTACTTAATCGATTTTGATGTATAAGGCATCGTTAGAATCCTTAATCCTTATCCTTTGTCCTTACTGCGAGTATAATCATTTTTAAATAACTTTGCTCACGGCTTCGCCTACATACAAAACACCTTGTCACCTCCTATCTACTCTTTCTTAGAGAGTAGATTAAAAAGAGATCAAGTCCAACCAACCAACCAAAAAACCAAATTTCGTCTCAATCGGTTCAGTAGTTTTACCGTAACGTGAAAGTGTAACAGACAGACTACAAAAACCGTTCAAAATCTCATTTGTGCAGAAAAGGGCAAAAGTACTAATCCTTAAAGTAAAAGTTTACGCAAAAAAAAATTCTTTAAATAGTTTCTTAAAGGCATTTCTTTGCATTTTACATTGGTTGCACCTATTCATTTGAGACCACAAAGAGTAATGATCTCAAAGAGCAGTCAGCATTGGCTGACTGGAATATATCTGAAACAGCCTATGTAGATACTAAGTTTAACTATTGATTGCTTATACTACTTTTGGTTTTCTTTCTCATACTAGATTTACAATACCGAAATTAAATTCTATAAGTTTTTATTTACATAATTATATTTAAACTTGCACAGAGTAAAATCGTACAAACGGTGGATTTAATGCCATGAGGCCTATATCTCAGTTCTCCTATGTCACGACGGAATTGTTAGCAAAAATTCAGCGAGTTGTGAGTGTAGCCCCAAGGCTACACTGACACTTGTAGCTATAACATATCCATAACATATACACTGACACAAGTGCTGGCACTTGTATAGCTATAACATACTCGTATCTTGTACTGTACAACAATCCTAACAGCATAATAAAGCGAGCGCGTCGCTCGCACGCGGCCCATCTCATTACGTTAAACTGTTTCTGTTGGCTTTAAATAGGGACTTCATCGGGCTCGTGTGCAGTTTATATTCAGTTCTCAATATTACTTACATGTCAAAATCATAAGACACTACAAAATAGCCTTATAACTACCATCTACAGTTACTCGTCCTATCTGACGTCTAAAATGGAAAGACACTCTAAAAAAACATTTAACGTCTTTCTCAACTACGAGTATATCGTGGGTTAGCCTACAAACTTCAAGAAATGAATCCCAAGCTCTGTTCTACTAGCCTCTAATAAAAATAATGTCCTACAATAGCTGATCATAATAAAAGTAATAGTAATAATAGTCATTTATTTAGTATATAAGACCGCGGGTTCGATTCTTGGTCGTGTCAATGTAGAAAACGATCTTTATTGTGTTGTCTCGGGACTGGGTGTTGTGGTACCGTCATTGTTTCTGGTTTCTTTAACAAGTGCTTTTGCTACTTACCTTAGGATCAGAGCAATATGTATGATGCTCTCCAATATAACAATTATACGAGTATGGTTTGTTTTTTTGTAAGTAAGTATAAACGTACATACATTTTTAAAAGTCAACAGGTGCGTCCTTAGATTCGAACTTAGGACTAACGGATAAAGGCAAGAGTCTGCCTTTAACAGGTGTCCAGAAACGTGACGTCCTAAAATTATTTTTAGGTGCCTCGTGTTACGAGTATGTTCTACGATTTTTCGTAGTTTTCGAGTAACGATTTTTTTAATGAATTTATGCAAAATTGCGTCCGGATCAGTTTAAAAAAAAATCTTGCAGCTAAATCTCTATGAACTGTGCATTTATGCATAAAGTAAACAGCTTCATAACTTTAATGGAAGTTACTACAAAATTGACCTAAAGTTGAGAATTTATGTTAAGTGAGTTATCATTTAAATTTTTAACTTAAAATTAAAAATCTGATAATTTCTTAGTTTCTAAATAGCTTCAGAGAATGCGATAGACTCTAAGCGTTCATAATAATAATAAAAAGTAGTCCTTCATAAAATTCATAGGCTATTTAAAAAAACGTAACTCGAAAGCTACGAAAAATCGTAGAACATACATAGGGTGATTCAGATACCTATCAAAACGAGGCACCTAAAAATTTTGGCGGTCACTTTTCTGGCCACCCTGTGTATCTGAAAAAATATTAATATTTTGTTACCCAGACAACCATTTATTGTTTCATCAAATCACGTCATAATCGTAAACCTTTTACGTTTATTACTATCAGATAGATAACAAATCCATTGAGTTGATGAACTTAATGATAGTAACAGTATACTGAAAAAATATTGATATAGGTAACGGAACCCTTTTGAAAAGTGAAACCAGCGCCTTAACGACGGGTCAACGACCCGGATGATGCATAGCAGATAAGGGATGTTATTTTGGAAAATTATAGGGTAGGTGTCGCTGTATTTAGTTATAAAAACTCGTCTTTTTATCCATAAAAGCACTAACATCATCATCATCATCATCATCATTTCAGCCATAGGACGTCCACTGCTGAACATAGGCCTCCCCCAGTGACTTCCAGATTGGCCGGTTGAAAGCGGCTCGCATCTAGCGGCTTCCTGCAACCTTTACCAGGTCGTCTGTCCACCTTGTAGGGTGACGTCCTACGCTGCGCTTGCCGGTACGTAAAAAAAAAAACACTAAAATATTAATAAAACTATTTTGATTATGCAAAAAGGCTCATAAAAGAAACTTTTATACGTCCCGTTTTTAGTAATAAAACACTAAATTTTATATCCAACCATTAAAACTATTAAAAGAATATATTTTTGTAATGCAATAAGCCAAGCCGTCCCGATTTCTTTACCCTACCATTACTTCGGGATAATTTTAGTGCTGAGAAGAAGCAGCGTAAGAAACTCGATTAAAATGGTCGACCTCCATTAAAATTAGTACGTTAACAAAATAAATGTACTTTAGCATAAAATTATTATATTTACACATTTTTATTGTTTTTATAATCATTAACAGCCTTTTTACACGACTGCCCAAAAAGGAGTGTATTGTTTTTAGTGATCATGTACGTAGGTATATACGCAATGAGTGAGTTTCTATTTCTACCATAATGACTAAACTCCTTGACCGATTTTGATGTATCGATTATGTATTTGATATACCTGTGTAGAATCATTATGTTCTTTTGGGTGTAATAGGCATAATAAAGATAATATGGCGACTTATATACTCAATAATGTGCGGCCAGTAGTTATTAAAATATAAAATACAAAGGTGATTATAGAAATATATTCACCCTATATGTTCAAACGTAATTTTTGATGACGAATTGTTAAAAAAGTATAAAATAATTGTAATAAATTAAAAAATAAATAACAGTTGCACCTTTAAACCATTCTGTTAGATGTATACCAAAGGTTATGACCACTGTATTCACAATTTATTTCTAACTTTTTAGTTCGCATTCATTAGTTCTTTAAAATCTTCTTGTTATGTTGTTAGTAAGTCAATTACAACTCAACGAGACACTACAGAAATTATATTTGTTGATAGGAACAAAATTAAATGTTCTTACTTCCCAGACCGGTTACGAAACATAAGGTCCTAATATATAAGATAATTGCCTTCTGTGAGTTGATTTTACTTCTCAAATACAACTTTTCCTACAGGACCAACATCGATATCGCAAAAAAAAAACTTCCCTATAGTTAAACCGCCGACCAGCTGACATCAGTTTGTATGAAAGAGTAATTTTAAAGATTTCGATGTTCTCCCCATTTAAAAAGTTTATGTATTTGAGCCCAAATAAATCTATATATAAATCTATATACCTAGTCTTACCTTAAATACTGAAACAAAGAAAAAAAAACTATTGCAAATAACATTTATTACAGTGTATTAGTTTAATACATAAATATAAAACAATTTAAAATATAAAAAGCTTATTCGAAGTGATCTCCATTTGGCTGCAATACATACAGTCCTTTAAACGTTGAGACCAGTTATCAATAGAAGCACGTACTCTTTCCATGGTATATTTCTTCACTGTCAATCGTACGGATTTTTTTAGGGGCTCCAAATTATCTTGGCGTTTAGAGCAAGCCGTACTCTCTAAAACTGACATTTGGCTTCATACCTACTTTTTGTAATGCAATCACAGCGATTCGGTTCTCTTTATCACCCCACTCCATTTTAATATCGCAAAATATTGTACAATGTATTGGCGCCAAAACGAGAAAACTCAATGAACAATCATATAAAAATGACAGATTCCAAATTCAAATGTAATATTTTGTTTATTTTTAATTGTAACAGTATATAAGGCCAGACTAAGTATATATAAAAATGAATCTCTATTTCTCTTGGTCATCGCATCACGCGTGAACTCATGGAACGATTTCGCTAATAATTTTTTTGGTGTGTTAATTATTGTCAGGAGAAGGTTCTTTTGAACGAAAAAAATAAGAAAGTTGTACAGAAAATCCTTTATGAATAAACTAAAGACCACGCGAACGAAGTCGCGGGCAACAGCTAGTTAACTTATGAATTAAGACCTATTGCAGTAATTTATTTTAAAAAATACGAAAACATTTTCCAAAGGATGATTAACTATCTATTTTTTTCAATACGTTTGGCGTAAATAAAAACAACACTGATTAGGTCCAGAATAAACTCACAACAGCTATTTAGAGTTGCGACTTTTAAAAGGAGAAAAAAACAGGAATAAAGTTTTAAGAGCTCATGGCACGCTCCAGACAGGACTAAAAAAGACAAACATAAAATATTTTACTACTAGGTTGTGTCAATTAATAAAGTAAATTATATCATATTGTTTTCTTAAGTTTCTTTCTAATTTTTAAGATTTAAACCTAATCTATATTTCTGAAATAAGGTTTATGTAAGTATTACTATCTATCAGGCATGACAAATCTAGGTCAACCTCTTTCCGGATCGAAATCCGGAATCTTTCTTATCACTGTCCAATCATAAGACAGAATTCGCTTGTTGCAAAACTAAGATTAAGATGTAAGCCATGGTTTAGCTGGCGGCTCGTTAAGAGACACCGCATCGGTACGGTCATCGTGTCAGGCCCACGTGACGCCCACTCTACAGCACTATGGGGTCACTGTAGTGTCCATGAAATTTTGTATGTACAGGACTACGCAGGAATAAGTCAAATCTAAATTTAGCGACTAAACCCATGTTTGATCGAGTTTTTATTTTTATCATATCGTGGTAATAATCAACATTAATGTGGGGTTGCATTGCCGTCTATTTTTGAATACATAAAATAATAATGTAGCTCAGCTACCTACAGTGTCAATTTTGCGTGCCATTTTTGGGACATGAGTATGAGTTGTTGTACTTGAGCAGCTGAGACATGTGATTGAGTTTGTATCTTTATTTCAAGTCAAAAGACTATCTAAAGTACCAAGGGGTCACTTAAGTATCTGCGAGATTATGTATACATAATGTAAACAAGACGGTATCACAGTTATTGTAGTGAAGTAAATCACGTGCATAATGTTACCTTTGCACGTGAGTAACTTCACTTATAGGTATCTTTATTAAATGTTCTTACTACGATTATAAAATTAGCATGCAGTTATTGAAGTGTTTATGAATTGGAACTAGCACTAGGCAGCAGAACTTAAAATCGAAGATCAATTACTAAGAATATCATCATCATTATCATCATCATTTCAGCCATAGGAATATATTCAATTAAATTAATTGAATAGGCAGCCAACTAGGTTTAGGCAGGTACCTATACCTAATCGAGACCAGTAAAAACCAATTTGCATCAGTTGCATCTCGTGTCATCAAGCCTATGTGATGCACACTCGAATGTGAAGTAGATCTGCTCTACTATGTGGTCACTGCAATATCCACAAAGTTTTCTATTTGTAGGACAGTTCAAAGCGAGAAAGAGGTGAAGCAAAATGGCATTTGTTTTCATTTATTTGTTACAAATGGATAAGCGTTCGCTACTTTACAAAGTTAGGGCCTCATATAAGTGTATAGGAATCATTAGGACTTCCTACTTACAAGATAAAGACTTTAAGCATAATTGTTCCTTTCTTTTAGCTCTCCATTTGTTATTATCTTAGACGCGTATTGTTTTTTATGATCTTAGATGCATCTAGCTTAGTTATTACATTAGTGGTAGCCATATCAACTGGCTGACTTACTAGATAAACATACGGGAAAGTAATGCTTGAAAATGTCCTACACCAAAATATGGTGAACCTACTCAATGCACCTCGAGCTTCCAAAGCCGCTGCCTTAATGATCGCACAGGCTCCTCAACACTGAAGTCTTATTACTATCGTTATAAGGTACACATTAAACAGTGCAATGCGCATAATATAGTAAAGAGCTTAATAAATGGGATAGATGAGTGACACCAGGAAGCTTTTAAGGCTATTCCAGCATTGTAACAATTAAAGCGGACTAAATAACGGTATTGTCGCTTTGTCATAGTCAACGAAAGTAGATGACCACTTTTGACCTCAAATCTCTAAGAATATAAACTGGAAGATGTTGTCTGTTAGGAACTTTCGAAAAGCTTTGCCTCTTTTGAACCAACTTCAAAAAGGATGAGGTTTTTAATTTAAGGGTTTTTTTGTTTTTGTGTGTATGTTATGCGATATTACAAAATAAAACTGTATTACTGTAATATACTGAAGGGTTACTTATGATAACAATCAACTTTGCCCAAGAAACTGTAATTAGTTAATTTTCCTATCTTAACCTAATTTTGTTTGTGTATGTTTTCCGTCCGGATTTGTTTATGTTAAGAAATAGATTTAGAAAAAGAGTCTGTAAGCCGTAAAGAGCAAAGCCCATTAAGGTATTACATTTTTAAAATTATGTAATTTTTAACAGTAAAAGTGTGCCAGCTATCTTATTGGTTATATGATTTTAATTAGATTGTTAATTAGAATTAGGACGTCTGCCCACAAGGTGGACAGACGACCTGGTAAAGGTCGCAGGAAGACGCTGGATGTAGGCCGCTTCCAACCGGCTAATCTAGAAGTCAATGGGGCAGGCCTATGTTCAGCAGTGGACGTCCTATGGCTGAAATGATGATGAATTATTATATTGTGTAAGTTATAAGCTACTCAATATTCTCAACTTAAGTTACAAATATAGTAGGAGTCAATAAAGTGGCTCTTTCTGTAAGTTCTTCTCATTTTAACATACATTAAACTAACTAAAACCTAACTTCTTGTGCCATATTTGACTGTCCACCATTAGGCCAGAAATTGTATGCTCGTAGGCATTGCTCGTAGTAAATCATCAATTTTTTTAACTATCTTGAAAAACGCGTTAAAAATCTTCGAGACTCTATTCCCATTGCAGACTATTTACACCTACAAGTGTGTCGTGTGTGTCGTGTGGGAACGGCCGTAAAGAATACATTTTCCCGCCGCCAGCAGGAGGCGTGTCGTAAGAGGCGACTAATTCCTGTAGCACGAGACGGGCAGCAGCGTCTGCGTGCGAAATATTATAAAAAACTACGCTCGCCAACCCGTCTGCCAAGCGTGGCGAGTATTGGCAATCCCCCCCTAATGAGTGGCACAAAAAAGTCCAGGCCCCCAGTCTCCGGTGGTCTCGCTGTTCCTGGCTACGGTAGCGGTCAGGGTGACAGTGGGGCAGAGGGTGCTAAAATCCACGGAGGCGGTTCGGCTACCACCACTAAAGACGACTGGCCCTGGTAACATACAATGTCCGCACATTGAGGACCGACGAGAAGATAGTTGAGCTTGAAGAAGAAATGGGTAGGATGCACTGGAGTATCATGGGGCTATCAGAAGTCAGACGAAAGGGGGACACGATAACTCTGAAATCCGGCAACCTACTCTACTACCGGGAGGGCGACCAACTGTCCCAAGGTGGTGTCGGATTTCTCGTCCACAAGTCCCTCACTAACAACATCATTACCATCGAAAGCTACAAGTTTTTGTTGATATTATATTTTCTGTTTATTTTGGCACGAAACAGTCATTACAATAGATTACTTAAACTAATAGATAAAAATAATAGACAACAAGTGCCCAAAAATGTCTATGGTTGATAGATACGCTAGTAACTAAAGCTATAATGTGATATGAGGAGATTAGTTAGAAAACAACATATACTATGCATTTCTGCAGCAATGCTCCCTGAGTTAAATGTAACAAAACGATTGTGACATGCAAATGTGAGATAACGACCCTGGACCCTGTTGGGCACGCAACTTGGGGGCTAGGAGAGAGGAAGCGCTTTCATCTACCTATGTGTTAATGACATTTTGTTTATTGTATTATAAAAATACTATATAATTTAAATTGAGCTATTTGGTATAACCTATGTATGTATTATCGATAAAATATTCATTAATGCTATAGTAACATTTAGATCTAGATAAAAAGTGTTTTAATTCTATAGATGTAAAACGCACAGTGACAAAACCAATATAAATGCTTCTGTAAGTAATTATTAAGCAAAGTAAACTCAAAAGCTACTCGTAAAGTCGATAATATATGCCACGAAGCTGAATGGCTCACTTAGCACTCAGACCGAGCCAATTAAGAAAACTTCAATCGCTAACAGCTTGAATAGACGAGTTTTTAACTACTAGTTAGAATCTTTAAAGTTGTGGGCATGAATTTTTATTGACGAAGAGACAAAATTGTATTAGGTACTTATAGCTTGACCAACTTTGCCGTGTGGGGATGGCCGTTAAGAATACACTTCCCCACCGTCAACATTAGGCGTGTCATAAGAGGCGACTAGTTCCTGTAGCATGAGATGGGCGGCAGCGTCTACGTGCGAACTCTTATAAAAAACTGCGCTGGCCAACCTGCCTGCCAAGGGTGGCAAATATTAGCAATTCCCCAAAGCCATTGTTCAGCAGTGGACGTCCTATGGTTGAAATGATGAATGATGATGAAATAATATAACAACATAACCTTGAAAGTTGAAGATTAAACCTTAAACAATTTTTAACAAGTGTCATTCACCTTTGATGTCGCTTTGTAACCATTCTAGTTCTACCAACATCACTAAGGGATCAAAAGAAACAATATTATAATCTCACAGCAAAGGTCACTCTCCGACCTGAATGATCCGAACTGGTTTCGATTACTAATAGCATTAGTCCGTTTTGGCTTCGTTTGGAACTATTTATAACGCCCGCCTTTGAGAAATGCACGATGCAAGAATCGTGAGAATGTTAAATTACTTTCACACTCGTACGCAAACGCTCGAGAACCGTTCTTTTGTAGGACTCGATACATTACGCTCAATCTACTCAGGGGCGTGCATCCCATATAGGCTATTATGCAGAGCCTACCTTCATAAAAAACCGACAGAACAGCTAACCATAATTATCAATTACGTATTCAACAATAAACAATAAATATTCTGTAACCATTTTGTCGTCTACCTATACTTATTCCTTACTAAAGCGCGCAACTTAGATTGTTACTGTGTAATTTAACCAATGTTAGGCTGCCGCGAGATCGCCTACTGTTTCACGCAAACTTACTCAATTTTCACTTACAGCCTACTCCCATCTGAAACCAATGCGCGCCCCTGAATCTACTCTTACATTATTGTTGTGTTGGGATAGTTTTGATTTGTACTCGGGGTGATGGGTAATTCGACCAAGTCCTTCAAGAAGGTGATGGAAAATCAAAAAACAAGTTTGCCTTCGAGATCAACATTACAACAAAAGAAATTTAAAAAATAACTCTCGTCATATAAATGCATAATTATCGCGAAATCTCATTTTTAGTATGAGGAAATAGTTACATTAGTCATCGATTTATAAGTATTATATTTCAGTGGGTTTAGTTGGTATAATAAAAAAAGGCTTTAAATTCTTCTCCACTAACTCGAGCAACAAATTGGTCGAAGTAACAATCATTTTGTATAACTCTCAATGCCATTCTACCAAAGAAACGCTTTGCCCAAAGCTAGCCTAGCAAAAAGATTATGCCTAAGCACTCGCTTATACTCATATTTAATACTGCAATAGTCAGTCAGTAATTTACTTAACCGCTAGCCTAAAGTAAAGCTTTAACATTTTAGAATTTATAGGATATGCAGCAAATTATTAGAGCAAAACTAAGAGTTTTAGCCGAAACGAATCTCAAAATTGCTAACAGACCAATACTATTCTGACTCTATATTTGTTTTTCTTCCAAAAGCTGTTCAGAAAACGAGCGGCTATGGTGGTTATTGTAAAAGTGCTCTTACATGCCTAATGACTAGTGAGGCGCCGCGAGTTCGGTTGCTTTTAAGAGATGAATAGGTCTTTCATAAATTAATAATGGCCATTATTTTCAAAGTCATTTAATTTAAATTTAATATACTATCTATGAATCTTAAGAGTCGCGATTACGTCATTATTATATCTACTAATGGTGTGCAAGATTTTTGAGAAATAAGTGAGATAGAGAGAGAAAGTTTCGTATATATTCTTTTACATATACAACTTTCTTCAGACCGTTTCTGTTCAGTGTGATATTAGACGTGGTGTCAGATAGCATCAGAGACTCACATGAGCAGCCACCATGGCTGCTGATATATGCTGACGATATCGCACTGGTGGACGCGGAAAGGGGCAGGCTGGAGACGGGTATTTATAGTTCCTGTGAGGTTTTGCGTAATCGGAGTTACACAATAGTAATTCGTTTATCACATATAAATAAATATTGGAGCAATTTATGTGATATACATTGTTCTGATCCTAAGGTAAGTAACTTAAGCACTTGTGTTATAGAAATCAGAAACAACGAAAGTACCACGTTCGTTCGTTCGTTTTCTACATTGACCCCAACGAGAATCGAACCTAGACCGAGGTTTTGCTGCAAAACTTCACAACTTTCTCAAAAAAGGTAGGTCAAAAATTAATTTTGAATGGGAGAACCAAAGTTATGTTTCATATTTAGAACCATGTTCCTTCGGCAAAATTTATGAGGATTTTATAGTAACCCCATAGTAAAAGTTCAAAGTTACCTTATAAATTTATTAAGCAATTTGAACAAAAACTCATACAATACGGTATTTAAGCAATTTTGTAAAGTACAATAGATAAAATAATTTACAATGTAAAAGGATGAGTTTGTATTTAAGGTAGCACGGTGGCATCCGAACTAGTATAATAAATTATACTGTATCCTCGTAGTGTAATGTAAAAAAATGTAATTACAACCATAAAATACAAAATTCACTAATTTAAATAGTTATCTCGAATACAATTTGAAATCTTTCTTCCATTACTTTTCAATAATTCCATATGTAGTGTAAGTAAATGGAAAATCAAGGAAACAATGAAATTGGTTTCCTGTCTCGTCCCAAGTAGTCCCCTTGGGCGCGGTCTAGCTCTCGACAAACACTGGTACACTTTTATCAAGGAATCTAGGTCGCAAGCTGGGAGATAGCACAGACTGTGCCTAGACTGTTTGCCTCTTCTTACTACGTCTTAGTTACAGGGTGATTTTTTATACTTTTAAGTTTTTTAATTTACACACCAAAAATTCTATTAATATTTATCAACTAATATTTAACCAATATTTATCAACCAATTGTTGAAGTTTGTCAAAACCGAGCCAATTTGGAGGAACAAAAATTTTCACTTTCTAAAAAGACCCGAACCTGTAGCGTCCAAGGCTTATAACAGCGCTACTACGCCAATAAGGTCGTCTATTGGGTCTTAATAAAGGTGGGTACTGACCAACGTTACGAGGCGTAATGTAACATGGTACGCAGCGAGAATTCATGCTGCCAGTACGTAGTGTTACGTGGAAACAAGCGAACAACGAGCCGGATTAACACGGAATTTAGCACTCAGCGTAACGTAACATGCTCGCATGCCGAATGTTACATTACACCTCGTAACATTGGTCAGTACCCACCTTTAGGTTAGAGCGAAAAAAAATTGTGTAAGCAGAAAAACGTTATTGGCCTATTGATGAAGTTTTCATACGCTTAATGCTTCTTAGATCAAATTCATTCATAATTGTGCAATTGCAGTTATGTCACGACGACAGGTGATAACAGAGCTTTATATGTTTAGGATCATTTCAGTATGACCCCGATTTTTTACTAATTATTCATGATTTTTGTAATTATTTATTTTATCTAAGTCTACTAATGCATTGTTTTGAGCTACATAGCTAGTTTTTTATTCACAAAATTTAAGATTTGATAGAAATTATAATTTTTTCAAAACCTACAAGAAAGTATTTCATACAAAATGATTTGATTATGTAAGTTTACTGTTTAATGGCCTCCAATGTGTACGGTCAGCATATTGGACGCTTTTAATATAAGGCTAATCCTGGCGTTTGTCATGTTGAGCGATCTAGGTATAACAATTATGGAGTATATCGATTTTGAAAATCTAAATATGGTCATCGACTTTTGATGCTGACCGTACTAATACGTCAAAAAATATATCTCCTAACATGGATTTATCGAATGAACAAGATCGTCAGGACTCCAATGCCAGTGGCGCCAACTGGTGAGCACAAAAATAATATACCTTATTAACTATTTATATTATTAACACATGTGAACAGTATTCCAGATACAATAGGGGATTGATTGTTATGACGACTATTAGGTGTAGCATGTCCATCAATGTGTTAAGTATTTTAGGTGATATTTTTCAAATAATTACACCAACAGAGTAAGCAACTGAAGAAACATCATCCTGTAAGTTAGAATTAGAATTTATGTGAGTCTTTTTGTCTTTGTGTCCCGTAAAAAGAACCACTAGTAATGGGAAGTTATGGGAGCGTGTAAGTTAAGCTACGCAACAATACAGGCCAGCTCAAGATGGGTGACCGAATGACATAGATTAACTATGAATGCAGTATTCATAGATCGTTTGATATTGTGTTGTACCTACGTAGTAGTTAGTCATGAGTAGATCTCAATCCGTTAAGTGTGTTTAGGTAAACGTTGATAAATGATTTAGGATTTACAGTAGGGTTCCTTTGCAAGGTAGCGACCAATTAAAAAAAAAACTTTGGTAGTTATTACCAAAGTTAAGCCACCCACGGTGCGGCTGTGAGTGGATGGGTGACCAAACTGACCATTGCGACCATATTTAGTGACATTTAATCATACGCATCGTGCTTCGGAATCGGAAGGCACGTTAAAAGTTAGTCCTGACTAATATCGCTTGATAATATATTACAGAGGCCTTAAGGTGGCTTGATTACACCTGACAGTAAGGTTTGTCACTGGCCTTACTACAACTCCCCTCCACTAATCTGCACTGGGCCCGAGCGGTAGAGTAAGGCCCTAACCACCTCATAATTGAGATGAGTTCCATACCCTGCAAAAACGTTTATATACTTACTTCTACCCGTTACTAAGAAAAAGATCCTTTGAATACAGACACCAGCAAAGTAATCTTAAAAAGGTACTGTTTTTCCTTTTTCTGAGACTGAACCTAAAAAAAACTATCGGAGTAATCAAAAGTTGCCAGACTTATTGTCTCTAAAGTCTAAAATACTTTTTGGTGTTGTTTCCTTCATGTCTTTATTGGAATCAATGCAATGCACTTAAGCATTTCCAATTGGCGATTCTCTTGATTCCCGTAAAATTCTTATCCGATTCGTAAAAAGCAGAGTCCAGCAGTAATCGGGAGATACACATCGCATCTCAGCCTCACAGTAATTAAAGAGCTACAATACCTAATGACGTGGACAAAAAATCGTCTGAATGCGATCCAAAGCTGACAAAAAACTAGTCGCCGGTTGGACAAAGGTTAAGCCACAGAGAGGACAGAGTACCATTTAGATTCTGCCTACGGGTGAAGACCTTCTAAAAGAAAGGTCAGAGGCTACAATGCTGTAAAATCTATATTTATTTTACTGTCTTGTTTATTGTTTAGAAGTAAGCACTGGTGATCTGCCCTTTAGTGTAATTTCGTAAAACACATCTAAAATTTATTTAATTGTTATTTGTTACAACAAGTTTAAATGATATTCTGATGTTAACTTGTGACTAATGGCTTAAGACTGCTTATTATTAAATATAATACTTTTCCTATCACAAAAGTATGTATAGACAACAGCTCATCAACGTACCACATAACGTAGAATTTTCTCAATTTAAATTAATTTCTATGTACCTACTTAAAGTTGAAAATTGGTTCAATGACCTTTAACTTTTAGAGTAGGTTGACCTGCTGTTGACTGTATTCACAGGCTTTGCTTACTTTAGGGATAGATAATTGGTGTAATTGTGTGGGATGTGTGGAATAGAACGCGAGTTGTGTAAAAGAGAAGGAAGATGGAGTAAGCGAGAGCGGATTTTAAATGTGATGACGGACGTTGTTCTTTTGGATTAAGAAGGTTGAAGTAGTGAGTCAGATGTGCTGTAGTGCGTGCTTCTTCAAAACTTGAATAAACCAAGTATCGTTGAAAACAGCATTTCCTTTATTCCTACAATTGTTAGAAATTTGTTATAATATTTTATTTTGTAATAAGTAATCATAATATACAAAGATACCTATAGAATCAATCAAATAACCAATAAAGATGAGACATATATACCTACTGAAACAGGATTCAAGACAAGGTTTCCATTTGGACGGCCAAAAAATTTGTATCTAATCACCTCTTATCTCCTCTATGACTTATCTCTAATCGAAGTCTCATCTGTTCGCAGAAATTTTTATTCTATGCCCGGTCGTGCCTACAAAAAGTTTGATATTAAGTTGAGACGATGTGTTGCGAATGGGATGATTCGGCGTTTCTCTGTTCGGTCCTTTGGTCAAAAGCCCTACATTTGGAGTCTCGGAGTTTGTCTATTACTTAGTTTTGTTTATTTGGACCTATTCATCGGAGCGTTTGGTAAGAGTTAGGCAGGAACTCAAGTCTAGGGTTTAGGGTTTTAGTTTAGTATTTTATTTTCTTTGCTTGAGTTACTTTTCATGAAATTCGTGTTAATAGGTACGTAGTGGTTTTATGTGATTTATTTAGGTAGGGACTTTAAAGTAATGAAAAAGGCCGAGTTGGTGCAGTAAGTAGCTTCGTGTGCAAAAGGTCATTGGATCGATTCCGGAGAGAATTCCTCATTCATCTGAATTGGCTTGCATCAAGGTGTACTGAGACGGACTCTGTGAAAGCTTCATAATTAACGGCCTCCGTAGCCGAGTGGCGAGCACGCAGGACGTGGCGTCGTCATCTCTGAGGTAACGGGTTCGATCTTAGTCGGGTCAATGTAGTAAACAAACTTTTCTATATTATCTAGGGTCTGGGTGTTGTAACACAATAAGTGTATTAGCTACTTACCTTAGGATCAGAGCAATGTGTGTAATGTTGTCAATTTTTTATTTAATGGTCCGAAATGCCAGTTAGCTTCTGGTTACTAAAGAAACTACTCCAAAAACTACTGATTAAACATGTACCTAATCTAAGTAAAAATATTCAGTGTAAGTCAGTGTAATACTCGTAAAACTAAAAGTAAAGTACAACTTATGCCATCAAATATAAAGTCTACATAAACGAAATACTAATCAAAATTTTAACATTTCGCATAGGTTTACAACGTGATGTCTAGAATTCATAATAGCCCCCAAGCTATCTACAATTCAGACAGAATAAGTACCTTGATTGGGTTCAACGACCTTGCCGTACCTGGACTAGATAGGTCGAGTTTTAGTATTGATATTTTATTGACTGTTAAATGCGTTTATTGAGTACTAACCGTGTTATTATTAATGTTCGTAAATATTTATTATTATTATGTACTGAGAGATGGAAAGGCGTAAAATATATTTTCTAATAATTCTCATAAATACGGTACTCCCATCATTTGTTTGGAGAAAATTACATTAAATAATTCGGTATGTAAAGTAAAATCTATGTTATCTCCAAAGTCATTTGGAAATTTTACGCTTTTGAACTGTATTTTGCTATTCATATTTATTTATGTAAACTTTATTGCACAGATAAAATCGTCAGCATAAAAATGGTGAGAGCACTTGAGATGGTAAGTAATAAAGTTAATAGAGACAGAAAAAAGGAGTGGTGACAGGATGCTACCCTGAGGTACACCGTACAGGTCGTTCCAATCAGAGAACTGACGATCGGCGCAGACAGATTGTTGGCGACTATGAAGGTAAGAGTTGAACAATTTAAGTGACTCAGATGAGATCGGCAAGTGAGATTATTGAAAGAAGAGCATCATGGTTAACTGTATCAAACGCGTTGGAAAAGTCCGTCAGGACTAACATAGTCACCTTAGACTCTTCCATTTCCTATCTGATGTCTTCATTTACCTTCAGAAGGGCAGTAGCGGTACTGAGTCCGGGACCAAAGCCTGACTGGAATTCACTCCAGATTTTCGAGTCTGTGCTGCTTCAATCCAGAATAATCAAGTAACCGTTGACCAGCATTTCCTTTATCCTTACATAGATCTTTTGCATAACTTATCATTTTTGTTTATAAACATTTTATTTTTATCAGACATTCCCACGGTTGTCGTAGAAATGTTAATGGTGATAACGAAATTGTGTCATTCATATTTGATTATGATAATATCGAATACTTTAATGTTTTGGTTGATAACAGATAGGTTTTGTCATTTAACTGAAGAGTTGAATGGACGTGGACTCATGTACTGCTTATTATGATGATAAATGTTTCATAAAATATTAAATAATTTTGCAATCAACGGTGAATGCTAACGGTAAATTTTAATTGCAGAAATGAATTATCTAAATCTATCGTAGATGTTCGATTACCTTTCGCTTTGTGTTACGTACCTACAAACGAAGTATCGTAATAAGTTAAATTAAACCTTAATAGTTATTGTATGTGTTAATAATAGTTACTACAAAACCTTGAATAGGTACTATTTTATTGTATCTATCTTATTTTTATACATATTATGATAAATAGATAGATATACACCTTATAGCACACCCCACACTAGTATACAGGGTGTTTGGAAGAGGATTATCCAAACGTTTTGGGTGTATCTGTTAGAGCTATTTGTATACAAACTCGGTCATTTGACCCTAGGTGATAACTTTTTTTAATCCCTACAACTTGTCAATTGATAAAGACCAACCCGTCGTCTTTTACAGGACGTAAGGACGTAAAATATTTTAGGTCAAATTTCGTAAAATCTTTTTTAATAGACAAAAAAATTATATCAAAAGGCCGAATTTGTGTTCTCAAAATAGCTTTACCTTTACACCTAACATGTTTGGCTAACCCTCTTCCGAACACCCTGTATCATCATCATTCATCATCATCATTTCAGCCATAGGAGGTCCAATGCTGAACAATGGCCTCCCCTAATGACTGTTCATCGGAGGGGGATTGCCAATACTCGCCACGCTTGGCAGGCGGGTTGGCGAGCGCAGCGCATTTTTATAAAATTTCGCACGAAGACGCTGCTGCCCGTTTCGTGCTACAGGAATTAGTCGACTCTTATCACACGCCTCCTGTTGGCGGAGGGGAAGTGTATTCTTTACGACCGTCCCCACACGGCACAATTGTCTTCCGAACACCCTGTATAAGGTACAGATAATAATTGCAGCGGCAGGCCACAATGCTCGCAGGGATGACAACTATTACGGAAGAAAGGATTCTGAGTGGCGACCACGAACTGGAAGACGCAGCGTGACGTAGTAACATAACCCGGTGGACTGACGACCTAGCCAAGGTTGCGGGAAGCCAATTAATGCAAACGGCCCAGAGCCGGTCGCTGTGAAGTTCTATGGGGAAAGCTAATGTCCAGCAGTGGACTTTTAAAGGCTGATGATAATGATGTTTATATTGTCGTAATATCATTCACGTTTACAGGTTAACTGGTTATCACTGGCTATGGCTGTCACTGGCTATGGCTATCACTGGCTATGGCTATTACTGGCTAAGTCTTTTACTGGATATGGCTATCACTGGCTATGGCTTTTGCTGGCTATGGCTATCACTGGTTGAAATCCAACGTAACACCCTTTGCAGGTATTGCGATGTGTAATGAAAAGCATCCCTCGAAACAATTTTTACTCAAAATACCTACACTGCCATATTCCAGAAATATACGTTATCCTGTTCCAAACAACGCTTGCATGTCTGAGGGCATCTGGAAGCGGTCCAGAACTCCATTCAACTAGTTGTACTTGAATTAATCAATTGTTTTAATCCACTCGTGAAGGCAGCTGTTGACCGCTCGGTAACTTGCTGGACGGTAAGGTCATAGTCATGAGAGAAGCGATTTTTGAAGTCATGACCATCATCATCATCATTTTCAGCCATAGGTCGTCCACTGCTGAACATAGGCCTTCCCCATTGACTTCCAGATTGGCTGGGGAAGCGGCCTGCATCCAGCGTCTTCCTGGGACCTTTATCAGGTCGTCTGTCCACCTTGTGGGTGGACGTCCTACGCTGCGCTTACTGGTACCGCTTACCAGATTTTTGAAGTACCCTCACATTTGAATAAATTAGTTTAACTCATCAACCCAGCAAAACAAGACTTAATATTAAATAATGTCAATATTAAATTGCCCACCACGTAAAGTAAATAAGGCACAGGAAATATGTTTAGAACTGCGCAATTTAAGTGGCCTTGTCGCTAAAAAGCAATCTCCAGACCAGACACCTTTAGATAGAGGACAGTTGAAATAAAGTTAAAATGGCTATACCTAACACTCTTTTATTACGTCCTTAACATTTTATAACGTGATGTCTTTATAAACATAATTATATCAATATTATTCATTTATTTATTTGAGGACGACCAAGGTTTTCAATTTTTCAATGGATATACACAAATAACACAAAAAAAAATACTTACAGGTGCACAAAGATAGAAAATAAATGATCTAAGTTGCAAATTATTAGGTGTTCTGCAAGAATCCGCTTGCGCTTATTTAATCGCTGTTTTCCCCGCTATTTCTCGTACAAACCACTTTAATTTGCCTCGACGAGATCTATTTATTGTTGTAGCACGTGTTACTTTATTTGACATAAATTGAATTCTAAATGCCTTGTTAGTTTGTTCCGACTTGAGAGAATTTTAAGCGTTCTTTGATCTTAAGAATTTACTCAGACAGAAATGGAAGGGATTTTTGGTATCTCGATTTAGGTACTGCATTGTTGTTGTAAACAAGGTTTAGTTTGTGAAGTGAATGTAAACGTTTGATATAGGGTGAACTATGAAAATATTTTGTACTGGCAAATGATTGATTCTTATACTGAATTTTGTTTTTATTACCGTCAGTTAAAATAAGCACGCGAGTATGAGGGTATGGTATAATCAAGCCGTTGAAAGTATATTTCGCCTCGAATGCTGCAATATCACTACTGCCTGAACTTTATTTACAACTAGAAGCTATTATTTTTGATACGTTATCCCTTTAGACAGGCAAAAATATTTGTAACACATTCAAAGTGGCGCGTTAATCTTTACGTGTGTTTCTGTTCGTACACGCGGGACTTGCAATAAGGTGGCCCATGGTTTGGAAGAAGCACTGAAATAGCACTTGCAATTGGGAAGCAAAGGCTAAGCTTCCTTAGATGGCGCCAGCGTGTTCGGTTTTGTCAACATATTGTCAAGCAATGTCCACATAATGTCAATATCAGATTTTTTTTGTGCCTGTCACAAAATGCATTTGCTAGTGAATTAAACTAGTATTAGTTTAATAGAGGAATCGTCTTGAACAAAGATACAATTATTGTGTTTATTAATATTGTAATGTGTTTGACACAAGTTTGCTCTGCCTGCAAATAAAACTAATCTCGGTGGCCACGCTCCTCTTGCCAGGTGTTTTTTTACAATACAATGAAGTGCATGGGACAGGTCTGGATATTTTTAACGACTCGTTGTTTAAGTTTCGGCAGAAAATGATATACCTTATTGTAGTCTTAATTTTGTTTGTTTTTATGGGTCAAAAAGATTGCTATTTTTTAGTTTAATTAAAAATGCTGTGTACGCCTATTATTGGCGTATGTATAAGAACTTGTTAGCTCAAATAAGTAGATTTTTTAAGAATGTATTTATATAATATACTGTTAGTGTACCTTATTGAATAAATAAATAAATAACACGACCGCTAACTTAGTAGAATCAATAACGTGTTGCCAGCAACACAAGTTATCTATGTTAGTATATAGTCTGTTTTGACCAGCTTATTTTGACTGTATCGTTCATTAGCTCTTCCTAAAACGCTGTGATAGCTAAAACAATGTATCCGTGTTATAGACCAAGTGCCAAGCCTGACTCCTAATTTACAAAACCACCTAAAACGGTCTACGCACTCGAAGAGTTGATCATAACGTGATTATCTAATCAGTAATACTGAATCAGTGATCATAATCACCAGGGACAAGACCAAATACAATGTGACACCTATCGGAATATATTTTCAGTGTTGTTTCCTATTGGTGTCATCCGTTTAGCCTAGGATAACCTATGTAAGCGGTTTCTGAGGTTATCCTAACATCCTCCATAACTTATTCTCCATGAGACCATCAGGGTAACTCTTCCCAACTTACTCTGTACTTAATCTAAATAAAACAACATCATTCTTCATCGTGAAACTAAGGTGGCAGTGGGCGGGGCACATAGCACGTAGAACTGACGGCCAATGGGGCAGAAAGATTCTGGAATGGGCCACGTACCGGCAAGCGCAGCGTAGGACGTCCACCTACAAGGTGGACAGAAGACCTGGTAAAGGTTGCAGGAAGCCACTGGATGCGGGCCGCTTTCAACCGGCCAATCTGGAAGTCACTGGGGGAGGCCTGTGTTCAGCAGTGGACGTCCTATGGCTGAAATGATGGTGATGATGATTCTTCAACGTCCATTTTGCTAAAAATCGCGACCAATCGACGCCAGGAAATTCTACATTTTCGTAATGAATTCTGTGCGTATATGTTTTATGATCGCGAGTTATAGCAGGAGCAATGAATAAAATGGACATTGAAGAATCATGTTGTTTTATTTCTTATATGTATAAGTAAGTTGGGCACCCTTTATGATCTGATGGAGGATCAAAACGATAACTAACGAAAGCGGTTTCTTAGGTTATCCTAACACAGGCCAACAGCACACAGCCTGTTTAAGGCTGTCGAAGCTGACCACGGCAGGTCTTTGCCTGATGGACGGCTCTCTGATGGTGTAAGCAGCGGTGCGAAGTTTCTTCTTAACATGGTTTAACCTATGTGAATTGTGAGTTATAAATAGGGAATATGCACAAAAATAATATATTGTTTTTAATATTTATCCACACACATCTGTCGCAGAGCCGATGACAGGTGGAGTATACGGGTTCTCGAATAGAGACCGCGCTTTGGAAAACGTAGTGTAGGACGCCCCCCAGCTAGATCCCGAAGGATATAGAGGTTATAGATCTATTACCAACATTATAAAGAGGTAGGTATAAAAGAGGAGGAGGTAGGTTTGTAAGTTTGGATGTAAAAGGAGATCTTCGAAATTACTTGCTCGATCTAAATAATTATGTGACCAATATTTAAAATGTACCTACTATCACATTAAACACACGAATAAGATTAATTTAATTGTTAAAAAAAAACGAATTCTGTAATTGCGATCAAATATACGTGTCGCGTGGGCACAACCGTAAAGATAAACCTCCCCACCGCCATCAGGAGGCATGTCGTAAGCGGTGACTGATTTCTGTAGCACGAGACGGGCAGCAGTGTCTGCGTGTGAAGTCTTTAAAAAAACTGCGTACACCACGCCCGTCTGTCAAGCGTGGCGGGTATTGGCAACCCCGATGATGATAAGTCATTAGGGGAGGCCTTTGTTCAGCATTAGACGTCGTATGGCTGAAATGATGATGATGATGATCAAACATATGACCTAATTCGATATTCCAATATGATTTTCCGTAAATAGTATCAACATCTTTATGTAATGACTCATAAAGATAATACACTAACAACATAGAACTTCTTACGAAAATGTAATAAAACTTGTTTCACCCCTAGGAGTTGATTACGTATGGTTATCATCTTTTATATTATTTACTCTCTTAGAGGCTATAAAATAATTAATATCGCGTGGTGCATACGACGTTAAGCATCGCTATAAGATACGTAATTTATATCGTAGGTACGTTACGGTGTTATTCTCTTATGATTGGGCTTATCGTGCCGCGCGATAATAAGACGATAATATTGGGATGTCATTACACATCATGGTAATGACATGGTAGAGGAGACCGGGTATAGTTGATTGTAGGTAATAGGTTAACTAAAATTTTAAAAAAACTAGACTTATTTGACAGTGTTGCGTAATCCAACAAAGTGCGAGACATGCAATGCCGCGTCCGGCGACCGTGTGGGGAAAGGAAACAGCTTTTCAAACTCAGATTAATAATGCAACACTTTCTGAAAGGATAATAAACTAGCATTGTTGTGAATCCGGAAAACAAAAAAAAACAAGTTTAAACCTTCTAAAAGGTATTTTTAAAATAGATAATCAACCTCTTCATATAGTCAACTATCCCCGGTCTCCTCTACTACTTGATTATTGAACCGGTAATCGAACCCAGGACCCATGGCGTTCAAGGCGAACCACCGCACTACTACGCCAATCGAGTCGTAAAAAATAAATGTTATGAAAAAAGATACAAATTAGTTTAATTTCGACTTAAAAGAGAACAATAGTACATTGTTATCCTAGGGGTGAAAATACCTTAAATGGTCCGGCGTTAAATAGACGGCGTTCGAGGGACTAAATAAGTCTTTAACCTAAGGTAAACACTGTGCTTTACATTACGAATACAAGGAAAGTAAAAATAAAAATATGAATTATACACAACTCGTAAAAACGAATGAAGATCGGAATGCCGCATCCCGCCTATTATTATTTTTCTGTGGCCGGCCAGCTTTTCAGCCATTATTTTTAATTTTCATCATCGAAAAATGGTAAATATTTTGCCCAAATATATGTTATTTTCAAGAAATTGTTGAAAGTAAACTATTATAACTAATGTCATTCCAACCGGCCAATTTGGAAGTCAATGGGGGGGAGGCCTATGTTCAGCAGTGGACGTCCTATGGCTAAAATGATGATTATGATGATGATGGTCATTAAAAAAAAACTCTAATTAATACTTAACTTAGTTATTACAATTTTACATCGCGCTGTTATTGAGTGACTGTAGGTATAGAAAGAAGAAAAGAAAGAAATGGTTAAATAGAAATGTGAAAACAGAAGTAGTTTTTTTTAAATAATTTGATAGCTGTCAGTTGAAAACGATTCTCCCTAGGGCTGAAAAGTCTAACTTTCAACCCGTTCCTCAAGCACAGACCTACTTTCCGATTATGAGTAATGAAAAAGACATTTGCAGTTTTACAATCAAAGAACGATTCAGCTCAGAATACCAACTTTTTAAAATGCTAACTTCATGCAATGTTGACATTACTTCATGCAAAGAATTGGGAGGTATCGCAGCAGCTAAAAATTTTTACTTTGCATATTTCCATTCCTTAATGTCATATGGAGTTTTGTTTTGGGGCACAGCAGCTAATGCAAACAAGATTTTCGTCTTGCAAAAAAGAGCTGTCCGATATATTTTAGACTTAAAATATAATGACTCTTGTAGAGATAAATTCAGGCAATTAGGAATTATGACAGTGACTGGGAAATTCATATACCAAAGCATCTTACACGTAAAAGATAACTTAAATACTATGACTAAAAAATGTGACATTCATACGTATTCAACAAGGAAAAAAGATGAAATAGCACTTCCAAATCGTTGATTAGTGAAATGTAGTAAAAGTTTTTTGTTTACGGGTGTCAAATTTTTCAATAAAATACCGTCAGAACTAAGAGAGCTACAACGAAATGAATTCTGCATTCTTATTAAGAAGAGACTAATATTTAAAAGTTATTATGACATAAATGAGGCTTTATCCGATAGTGAAATATTTAATGTTTAAATTGTAACATCGAACTAAAGTGAAATTTACTTTTTTTATTACTAAGTATTTTTGACGATGCTCAAGGTTGCTGAAGAATTTTTTATTTTATTTTTATCTGACATTTACATTTTGACATTACTTTATTTAACATTATCTTCAATAACCGACATTAACATTTAATAAATTTATGTACAAATAATTAATAGAATGTTAACTGTATTAATAATTTTGAGTTAACATAAAAATTATTTTAAAATTTATTTGTAAAATGACGTATCTAAGTGTACTGTATTACCTAAAGATGAAATAAATGAATATGAATATGAATGTCATCTCCTTGCAATACAAACTTCTCAAGTCAAGTCAGTCACAGAGATTCATGCAGTTTTACGGTCAAAGAAGTTACACTAACAAGATAGCGGCTCGATCGTATCGGTCCAATCTCGTCCGCCAACATAATATTCTTATTCGCAATTCGTATGCAGATACCATATACGGGATAATATTGCGGTGTACTTAGAGGTGCTATCAATAGTTTTAATTGAGCAGAAACGGTGTGAGTGCGACACATAGGACGGGCGGATATTGGTAAATAATACACTTTGTATACAACAGTTACTTGCTGTGTAGAAGAATTTTATTTTACAAAACAAACTGCCCGTAAATTAGCGACTCGACGCGTTTTAGATCGAATACTGCACAAAATCTCATTAAAATACGGTTCTTAACAATGCGCAATGAAATGTGGCTGTTACGACAATTGCTGCGTTTTTGGGTAGCGAAAATTGGGAAGAAAAAACTTTTCATTACTCATACTCGGAAAGTAGGTTTGAAGTTGCCTGTGGAGCGGGTTGAAAGTAATACTTTTCAACCCTAGGGAGAATCATTTTAAACTGATAGATGTCAAATTATAAAAAGAAAATACTAATCCTATTTTTACATTCCTATTGAACCATGTTGCAACTTTCTATACAGCCACTCAATAACAGCGCAATGTAAAATTGAATTAAGTAACATAAAGTTATGTAATAATTTTAAAAAAATATAAATGACCACATCATAATAAGTTTACTTTCAACTATTTCTTTAAAATAACAGATTTGGACAAAATATTTACAATTTGTTTATTGATAAAAATGACAAAAAATTCATTTGTTTTTTCGAGTTGTAGAACGTAGTGATTGCATAATCTTTGGTATGGTTTTGTTAAAATTCTCAAATTTTTTCTTTAGCTAATTCATGTTTCTATTTTTACTTTCCTTGTATTCGTAATGAAAAGCACAGTGTTTATCTCGCTACGCTCGGGCGCCAAACTTCGTCTCGGAAGTAAATAAGTTACTTTCACCCCTAGGTTAACAATGTACTATTACGCATGGACGCCATTGTTTAAAAAACCCTATGCACAGGTTTAGCTATTAAGTTGGCCTATCAATCGACGTATAAACGAAATAATCGGTCTGTCGGCTTATAGAATTAATAGTATCTTATTATTGATTATTTGGATCAAAATTCGCTTAATTCAAAAATATGTCTCCAGATCCTTAACGTAAGCCTGACTTACACTTGACTGTTATTATTACTGTAGGCGACGTAATCAAAATGGTCTAAAATAATAATAATTTGTCATAGTACCAGACCACTTCATTTTTGCTGGGGGCCACACCCAGGCTTAAGACAATTTAGGAAAGTATGTTTTACCAATTGACCCGTCCAATCTTGTAATCTGACTAAATAAAGTTGTCCTTTAGACAGCCTGAGGTTAATGTAAACGCATGTTAACTTCGTGTGACGCAGCGTCAGGTCACCCAGGGCATCTAGATAAGGTGAAGTGTCTTTACCCTTGTTATCCAGTCATAGCGACGCGATTCGTTGCGATTATCGCTCAACAGTCTTCTTTGTATGTTGCGAGTCAGTTGGACGCAAAGGGTCACCCACGAGGAGGTTCTGCGACGAGCTGGACGGAAGCGAGAGCTCCTGACCATTGTCAAGAAGCGGAAGACTTCTTATCTCGGCCATGTCTTAAGACATGATAGATACCACCTACTGCAGGTGATTATGATGGGCACGATTGCCGGGAAGAGACAGGACATAACGATTGCAGCCCAGTTATTCTACATCGCCAAAGACAAGGACAAGTTCCGGGAGCTGGTAGCCAGCCTTCAGTTATTGGAGAGGCAGGCATAAGAAGAAGAAGATTCTTCTTCGAAGCGCTCTGTCCTGTTCTAGTCCAAGCGTAACCACGCTTCGATCATGACACAGATATAATATATTGGACAACATCACATACATTGCTCTGATCCTATGATAAGCAGCTTAAGCACTTGTGTTACAGAAATCAGAAACAACGACGGTACCACATCACCAAGACCCGAGCCAACATCGAAAATTTATTTTTCTACATTGACCGATCGGAAATCGAACCCTGGACCTCAGAGATAGCGACACCAAGTCCGGTATGCTCGCCTCTCGGCTACTGAGGTCGACCGACCTTACCAAGTACCTTTTCTCCAAGCGCTTCGTCGTTATTTTGAACGCTTATAACTTGGGTTTGGATTATACCAGATCAACAAAATTTTTGGTATATGTTGTCAATAGCGGACTTAATAAACATATAAAGTTTTAATTGGATAGCTCCTATATTTTACATTTTATTAATATTTCAAAAACCCTGGTTTCGTCACTGACTTACTGATGATCATCAAAATTCTTAAGGTATTTCCTAACATCCTACACAAACAACAAAAAAATTATAAAACACGTAACTTTTATGCCCCAACCCCTTAAACTAGAGGATGGAAGTTTGTATGAAACCCGTAATTTTGAGCGAGAGGTCTGATCTAATATGAAAATTGATATCAGTTATAATATATCTTTAAAATATCGTTACTACAAGAACTATTGTATAACAGAAAAGTAATTAACAGTGAATACATTTTTCACCTTATGCTCATATGAATGTAGCGAAATGGCCATGCCACATATTTTGACTAAGGTGTAGAGTTTGTGAAGATAGGCCTTGTAGAGTAAGGGCGTGTAAAGTTAGAAGCTTGGCTCTATATGAGATCTGATAACTTTTTGACAGTGTGAGTCACAGTCTCGTCTTGGAAACATTTTACATGAAAATGTTTTTGGTGGGATTAAATTTTGAGCGATTACGAATAGACGTCAACCCTTAGATAGAGAACCAGATCATTTTTGGACAATGGCTATACATCCAGTGTTATTTAAATGTTCAGGTTTCCTCATGATGTTTTCCTTCACCGCTGAGCAAGTGGTATAAATCCGTATGTGACTGAGTAAACATATGAATTCAATCTTACCTTATGGTGATTTAAGGTGGAGAATGCTTAAATTACAGTAGGTACATGGGTGTCAATTAAGAATGAGAGTAAGTACTTTAAAAAAAATTAAGAGCACGCTATTATCGATACTGAAGCCAAAACTGTATGTTTTTTTTTTCATTTTTGTCTCTCTGTCCGTCTGTTTGTCTGTATTTTGGCCGCGCACTACTCCGAAACTACTGAATGAAAGCCTCGGCCTATACATAGACGATTTTACAATCGAAATACCAAAGATTCGCACCAAAAACTTTGCTTAAACATTCATTGTGCACACCGCGAAGGAGTTCTCTTCCTGAGTTACTGTCTTCTGATAAATAGATACAACCTGGGAGTTTTTAACTTAAAGTAAAATTCTTCCTTTATAAGAGTGCTACACCGCAGACCACAGCGTTGCAAAATAAGAGGCATACCAGACATCACTACTTTACTTTTTTTTAAGCAAGTAAGAAACGTAGTGATGCATATATTCAGTAACATTAAAAATAATAGCGTAAATGAAAACAAAATACTTATATAATTGCATTATAAAATTGAAAAAATTGGGATGCAAAATTTAAAAGAAAATGAACTGGTTTTCTGAAATTAGTAGCTATGTTTCTTTTTGGAAAACAAGCTTTATAAGCTATTTAGCATATTAAGGCCTTCTTCAAGACACAATATTTTTGTCTAGCACTGAACTGTGAAATATGCTCTGCGATGCCTAAATATTTATATCGCCGATCTAGCATAGGTACTTACTTTTGTATGTAATTTAGCATTTTTAATATTTTTTGGAAAACAAGCTTTTAAACAATATAATTTACACTCTAAACAACCTTCTAGTTTTCGAATTCAGTTAAAAATTAGTTTGATAAGTTAGTTTTACGAAGATATTTCTATGATCTTCTTCTCAATCGTTCCCCCATTGCTGAGGATCGTGACTCCTTAGACGCTTCATTGTCTGCCGCCAACCGATACGGTCCGTCGCCTGGTGAAGGGCGGCGTTGACTGGTAGCTCCAGCTGTTCGGAGATCTGGTCCGACCATCTCTATTCTATTTCTATGATATTAAAAGTAATACAAAAGCTTGTTAAACTGTACGAATGCATTTCATTATTACTATTAGTAATCAGATTGATTTGAAATTCAAGAACATAGTATCTCATTTCAAATATAAAATAATGACTGAATGCAGTAAAACATAAGAATTTATGTTAATTCTATGAAAAAACTTAGTAATTTAGGAAACTAGGTAAGTTCTTAGAATGGCCAGTTTATAATTATGGATTTTTCTAGAATTTTTATTTATTTAATTACGTTAAGAATATTTACAAACACAAAACAAAAATTAACATAAACGCTAACTTTTAAAAAGATAGAGAAAATATAAAATTAAGAACCCTTAGTATACCTAATTCATGATAATTATTATTTCTCTAGTAGATTATAATGAACATAAGAACGAGATACGAAACTCAATTAATATTTTACATTAATTTATATAAAGTAACTGTCATAACGTGTAATTTATGGTAAAATGGAGATTTAATCTAATATCATGCTGCTAATATTTCTAAAGTCTTTGCTACTACAAAAATATCGTTCAACAGCTTATCTTCTTTGGACAAGATATTGTTTCTCGGGGTAGCTAGTTTAAGCGCGACACACAAAGAAAGCGTGAGCGGGATGGCGATGGAGTCGGGTCGGGAGTACGCTAGTAGCTACGTAGCGCTCGCCTCCGCCGGCTGTCTTTGGGCACTATTTAACGTACGTACTCCCGACCCGGCCCGTCGCCGTCCCGGTCACGCCTTCTGCATGTGTTACGCTTTAACTATAAATTCAAGTCCTTAGCTACATTGGGATTGCAAATAGCAATTAATAATTGAATGAAAGTAAGTCAATTAAATTGGACTTTAAATTATTTGAAACGATTTCTACTAAGTAACATTTTTAGTATTGAATTTCCGACATTTTTTATATCAGGTTTGCAGAATTAAAACTACTAATCTATAAATAATAAATATTGGACAACGTAACATAATTGCTCTGATAGCCCAAACACTTGTGTTATAGAAATCAGCAACAATGACGGTACCACAACACCGAGATCCGAGACAATATAGAAAAGTTATTTTTCTACTTACTTTGACTGACCGGGTATCGAACCCGGGACCTCAGAGATAGTGACACCAAGTCCGGTATGCTCGGCTCTCGGCTACAAAGCTATCATATTTACCTGAGACACAATACCTATATGTAGGTACCTAAGTCTTATCAAATTATTACCATTCGTCTCATTGTTTACAAGATAACTTAACTAAATAAAACAACTTTATTTGAACTTGTCACCTTTAAATCTCAAACAGACAAACTAATGGGCTTGAAGATAATAAAGTACAGTAGTGATGCCCCTCGATAGGCGAATGTCGATAAAGATGAAGTTGTAAGTTGTGATATTTGACGACCGACCGGACTACAAGGCGGTTGCAAGGGGCAAATGTTTATGTGATATGCACGAGCATTTGAACCTAAGTCAAAGGTTCTAGGAATGTTTATTAACGTATTTAGGTATGTTTGTCCGTAATCTAGTCACCATAGTACAACTTTGATTAGTTTGGGGGTAGATAATTGGTGTGGTTGCAAACCAATTTATTTTATTATGAAACACAAAACACCATGATAGTATTAGACAAAATGTGGCGATCGCAATAACCAAACTCATTGCATCTAGCATCATCGTCAATAATACTAATCCTCTTCCTCCCTCTTCCTGGCACTTAAACACGTCCCAAAAAGTCAAATGAAGGAACGAGAGAAATCACACTAGGAGAAAGGAAAATATAAAAATATCAATAGGTATTTACTGTAATTTACATAAAAAAATTAAAAGATTGGTAAACACTGTTGGTAGGGAGCTAACAATCTTCCTTTTGTACCAAAAATCTAGCCCCAATCGATGTTATATTTATCGATAGATCAACATCACTCCACTAGACCTAAGTTTTCAAATATATTCTTAGATAACAACTACTGATTAGAATTTAAGAAGTTGGTACCTGAGAGACTTATGGAGTTGTTATTTAATTGGCATTGAGTGACAGGTGGCAGCTTAGTAAAATTGCACTTTAATAGCTGACATTTTATTAATATATCACTGTGATATTGCGTAAAGAAACTTTAGTAGGTACGTAACTGCAGTGACATAAATTATTTGTGCCAGTTACTTAAAGTGGAGCTAGGCGCAAAAGTATTGGGCTATTAGCCTCTGTTACACCACAAAACATCATCATCATCATCATCATCATTAAATTTTTAACAATAGAACACCCATACTGTTAAACATAGGCTTCCCCCGGTGACTTCCAGATTGGAAGCGGCCTGCATCGAGCGTCTTCCTGCAACTTTTACTAGGTTGTCTGTACACCTTATGGGTGGATGTCTTACGCTGCGCTTGCAGGTACGTGGCCTCGATTCCAGAACCTTTCTGCCCCATCGGCAGTGAGTTCTACGTGCTATGTACCCCGCCCACTGCCACTTCAGCTTGCTAATCCGTTGGCCTATGTCAGCTACTTTTGTTTTACGAATCTTTGAGAATTATCATGTGAATCCAGAACTACCACTAGTTCAGCGGTCAGAGTCTTACCTCATATCCGTGGGTTGGAAGCGGCCTGCATCCAGCGGCTTCCTGCAACCTTTACCTGGTCGTCCGTGCACCTTGTAGGTGGATGTCCTACGCTGCGGCAAGTGAAACTTACCTACATAAACGTACTCGTAATTACAGCTTTGTCGAAGACACTGAATCTGATCTTTGAGGAAATTATTTGTAAAACAAGACTTGATTTGGTATGTCACAGTATGAGTATTAATAAAATGATGGTAAACATTACATTTAATGGCTAATCTTATTCTGAACTCAGTCTCCACAGTTTTAATTATATTTCAATAAAATCTTATCATCTTAACCTTCTAATTGAACACAGCACGACACAAATGTCGCTTCATTGAAAAATTATGAATTCCCGAAAATATTTTTCGTTTTATTACAAAACCTCGGCAGTAAAAACATCGCCAAGTTTTATTAATTTCAATAAAGACAACACACCAAAGCCGGAAAACTTATACAGAAATAAAAAGGAGTATCATTTTCATCTTAAGATTGATAAAAATTTACACTCGCCTTAAGCTAGCTTTGAAAACAATCTTGTAGTTATTGTCAGTTGCAATAAAAAATATATATCTATAAATATAAAAGGTAACTGCCTTGTGTTAGTCTCGAAAAAACTCGAAAATGGTTTGACTGATTTCTTTTGCGTTGTATTTGTAACAGATAATTTTCCCGATAAATTTTCTAACTCGGGAAAAACAAATTTTGCATTTTTACGGGCACAACATGTCGTTGGCAATTGAATTTGAATTTGGTCAAGACAATATCTGCGGGACAGCTAGTCTGAAATAAAAAATCGAATTGCATTGATGTAAAAAGAAATCGTGAAACTTAAGCTCCAGTTCCAGTGACACAGTACAACGCGCTGCTGCATCCAATATCGAGACGAAACGAGCGTCAAACAAGCCAATTCGATATCCGAGTTTTTGACGGCCCACTTGACGCGTCGCGCCGGCAGGGGGAGTCACTTGCACGTAATCACTAACCCCTCTGCATGGCGGCGCTAGAAACGCAACAGCCGTTACCCTACCAATCAAAACGGATCTCCGATCCGCCGTAACTTAACCAACAAATGCAAGGCAACCTCCAGATGGGGAAAGCTCAAATTACTGTAGCCCCAAGCAAGCATGCTCAAATTGTTCACGGTAAACATTCAACATTTACATATAAACACACTGAGTGAACGGAGAAAGGAATCTCCTGAAACGTCGAACCCAAATCCAGGGATTAACTTCAAAGGCCACCGCGATTCTGAAAATGCGTTTTTATAGAAATACCCGCTTTGACGAAGAAGATTTTGTCAGCGTATTGCGGATGGAAGAATTTGTGAGCCTCAGCCGATTTCCTATCCTGTTTCATAGGTAGGTCACTGCGCGGTATTCGAGGATAAGAAGCATCTATTGTCTAAAGCGAAGTATGACCTCGCAATTCGCATACGGATCACTTCAAAGAACTTAAGGTATTTCATGTCCTTTGAAATTATATTCCATCCCCAACCTTTTAGCATTTTTCAGAGAACTAGAATTTTTGTCGGGTTATCTGAATGGCAAATAAGGTTTTGAATCAACACACATTTTCATAAATATTCCCCGCTGTTTTCAATGCTCTGTAATATAGCTGATAATGTAATTGGGATATTGAAAAACGAATGGTTTCCTTCAACACAAAACTCCGCCGCTGATTTATATTTTCTTACATTTTGATTTCTCCGTATGCAAATTTAATTCCGATACGATATTTTATGAAGCTAGAATTTTTGGATGTATCCTGAATCAATAAAGAGAGTGCGTTTTATTTTCGGGTCCATTAGCCCATTGTCCAGCATCGCCAGAATGGAGTGCGTTATGCCGTTGCACTTTGCCTATCCATTTAAGCATTTGATCCGTCGCGTGGGAGCGTTTAAATCATTTTATTTTTAAACCTCGGTGCTATCAATTTAGAATGTCGAGCAAACGTTGCCCCCATAATTCAGAATTACCGCGATACACCATCTTGTCTGCTAATAGAGGTTTATTAATATCGTTAAATTTCTAGGCTGCCTCTCACCCGCTTTAAAATTAACGTTTGGAAGTACCGCCTTAATCCGAGGCTTATGAGCTGTATTGGAACAGTGCGAGTGAGTGCTAAATATCGACACAATTGCGCTGAGTGCAGTAGAACCTCTTTCAGCTGGTAGATATTCATTATTCAACTAGCATATTAGGTTAACTCAGACCCAATTGGGGGTACGTGGTTTGTATACGAGGTCCCCATGGACATGTCCTTTCGCTAAAATATGCACTTATTATGCCTAATGTGAATGTTTTTTTGTTACTATGTAATAGTAGCAATGGTGCCAACTTTTTTTTGTACAAAATAATATAAATAAATAATAAATAAATCTGCACGTTTTCAAAAACATGTTATTGTAACAATACTAGCACATACGATTAAAACGATCATGTGGCACTATAAATACGTTAACAATATAACCAGTAATAGTTATGGAAATAAAGTATTTTGCGTACTTCATCCGTGTCGTAAATCATAAAGTACAGTATACACTTACACTAAAATGAGGAAAATCCTCTTTTTTTTTAAATAAGGGTAGCTACCGTCACGGTAGCCTTCACTAATTGTGATGTATAATACAAGCACTTTTACAACTCGTCTTTTACTAGAACAACAACCATAACAAAGTTGGCGTTTATTTTTAAAATCTGACATTAGATACTGTCTGTTGTCAAAATCTAACTTCAATCGTGCAGTAGTTCAGTAAAGCTTAAGACACCAAAACAACAGAAACCAGTTGTTTAGCGATACAGCAACAAGCTTCGCGCAAATATTGCGGTCCTACTACTTCAATATCTACTGTGTAAATATCAGGCTATGGGTAAGGTGGCTTATGTGGATATAAACAATCGGCGCAAACGCTAATAAATCTTAATTTATGACTTTCAAGGTAAATTGTAACAACGAAAGGAGTATAAATGCGATAGTATGTATGCGAGATAAACTGCAATCGAAGTAATAATGCATGGAGACAACGTAAATGAAAAATCATCATCATTATCATTTCAGTCATAGGACGTCCACTGCTGAACATAGGCCTCCCCCAGTGACTTCCAGATTGGCCGGTTAGAAGCGGCCTGCATCCAGCAGCTTCCTGCAACCTTTATTTACCAGGTCGTCTGTCCCCGTTGTAGGTGGACGTCCTACACTGCGCTTGCCGGTAAGTGGCCTCCATTCCAGAACCTTTCTGCCTTTCGGCCGTCAGTTCTACGTGTTATATACCCCGCCCACTGCCGCTTCAGCTTGCTAATCCGTTAGGCTATGTCAGCGACTTTTGTTCGTTTACGAATCTCCTCATTCCTGATTCGATCTCGCAAAGAAATACCAAGCACAGCCCTTACCATATCACGCTGTGCTACCTTGAGCTTTCTTATGAGGCCCATAATTGTACATTCATATTACATGCAAACTCTTATAACATTCCCTTGAATTTATCTTAATAAGTTTATAAAAAAATTCGTGTCCTTTAATTCTTTATGAGCGCCGTCACCCTTTATAGAAACGTATTTTGTATTTTATTTAAAACAAGAAGTAATAAGAACAATATATTTATCTATACGTCCTTGTTTCGTCAAAAAACTAGTAATCTGTCTAATTAAAAAAAAAAAACACTTGTGGTGACGTAACAATAAAAAATCTATTGTCTCGTATAACATTACGATTCAGCCAAATCTAGTTCATGTAATAAATTAATAATGAAAATTAACGAACGTATCTGAATAGTAACAGAAACATTGCAACTTTGTAAGCATTATTCAGCGCAGCACAAAGCATTGCTAATGTACAAGCTTTTGTACATACAAAGCTTTATATAAGCTCTTGTTTATGTACCAAGTTAGTTGTTTCTCAGAAAGCGTTCTTATGTTTTCTTCGCCAAATATGTTGGTATCAGTAATTGAATTGAGTGAAAGTTCAGACGAGGTCATTTCAACTTGTTATAACTGAAAATGTTTATCAACAGATTTTTTGAAATCATTTTTTTACGTTTCTTTCTTCCAGCATATTTTTTAACTGCTGGATATTCACCTTTTGAAGAGTATCTAGCTTGTTTAAAGTTTTAGCTCTTCAATGTTAACTTGTTTTGCCTTTTTGTTGTTTTATATAATTATCATATCTACGAGTAGTTACTGTGTTTCGCGACTTTTTATTTTTTTTGGCACAAATCTGTCTGTATTTTACTTTAGTTAATAAAATTAATATTTTATTTTCAAATTCGCAATTTAAGAAATAGGTTACCTAACCTACCTAAAATTATTGGAAAGTTCTAAAAAGTTTGTAAGACTTACCAAACCCAAAACCTACAACACACAATTATTACATGTTATTTTTTTGATTCTTATAAAAATGTTTTTACTTGTAAGTATTCAGTTAGAATTTTGCGGAGGTTAGGTAGGTACTTTCCAATTGAGTTTTTATTTTAGCAATTGCGAAAACATTGATTAGGTACTTACCTATCGAGATTCTTTGGACAAAGAACTTTTATGCTTCATAGATAATCACTTAATATCCTTAACAAGCAACGGTAATGAAGGCATAATACGAACATAATACCAAACGAGTAGCAATACGTTGTAAATTTGATTGTAGATAGAACTGCAGCCCAGTCGTGCGCCCGGTAAGCTCTGCAAGCGTGGGCATGAGACAAAGACCTCACATCTAGGCGGTGTGACCTGCCAGGGTGTTTAACTAGGTATCTTTATCTATCGCCCCGTGTACTGCACTTCAATCAAAGATCCGAGGCCGTTCTAGGCCGACGCACTCTAACATAACATGTGCATTACTCACGAAATATTTTCATAAAACCGAACCAAACGCACCCGGACCGCCCCGCGCGCCCGCGCCCCGGCAAACCAGTTCAGTAAGTGCCCGGCTGCCGCGCGCAACGGTCGTCCCGCGGAGGGAATCGCTGCGTCGCGTTGTGTTACGAAAAAACATCTTTTGTACCAAAACCAAACCAGTGCTGTGGATTCCCATCAGTGTTGTGAATCAGATTGTGCTATTTCATATTGTGATGTTACCTGCACGAGATGTTATAGTGGATTTCTCTTGAAAAGTGTGGGACGGGTTCTCTGCCTGCCGCCGGACGCCTTTTCTCTGCGATCTCGGGATATCATTAAGGTATTTATTGTTACACCGGTTCATTGTTGTAAGGAATTCTTTCTACGGCCCTCGTGTGGAGTTAAATCGATAGTCTCGATTCGCTCTCGTATTCGTAGGTGGTATCCGCGCGGTGTAAGTCGTATTGAATAGTGGATATGGTGTTTGAGGATTTGCATTGTAGATGCGCGGCGTGCACTGTAAACACTCCAGGGTTTCAAAACGGGTTCGAGTCCCGTCGAGGTGCGAGTGGGCGGGGGTATTAATTAGGCGGTTGGATGTAACGGTAATGGTAGGTCGCCTGCGGCATTTTAGCATTTTTAATGCCGCGATATTGCATCGCGATTCGAATACAAGATTCTCGCGAAGCGTCTTCACAGCAGATTTTGTGACACGAATCTTAAACCTTGTAGTAGGTACACTGGAGTAAACTTAAATGCACATTTTCTCTTCAATCTATTTAGAGATTACACTAATAGTAAACCAATTGAGCTTAGTTCATTCAGAAAACTTCGGACCAAAACAAAACCTTTCACAACACACTTTGAAATCTTAAAGCAACGTGAAATACTTTTCAACGATTCTTGTAAGGTTACAATCAGCAAACGTAGAAACACGTCTTGAACTTAAATCAAAAGCTCTCACCCTCTTGAGCCAGCATATAGATGGCGCTACTAGTCCCAAAACAAAAGATCTCTTGATGCAAACTACATTCTCGTGAATCTTTACTATTAATTACAGAGAACAATATAATACCGCGCTTTGTTAACCCGATTTCAGGCGAGCCGTAATCATTTAGATTGGAATACTAATTTTATGTTAACAATCCTATTTGAGCGTTTCATTTGCGGTGGAAACGGCACTTTTGGTCGAAATGAAACAAAAATAGGCAATGTTTTAGTACTTTAGTGTAAATAAAAGCAAAATTCGTGGAGAAACAACCGCCAACAGACAAACAACGAAAAAATTTTACTAATTTGACGTTTGTGGTTTATAGTCGTTGTTTTTTTTGCAAACTCACTTTAATGCAAAGGAATCTATTTTTATGCAGCTTATCGTAAAACTAAATCATTTTCTGAAAAAAGTTTTTTATAGCCAGCTCGATAAATCGCATCAAATTAAATTTGATAGCCTTACTGGACGAGAATAAATAAAGTTTATTCTTATTGCGAACTATTTCGTTTACTCATCTGCCAACTCGAGGCAATGGCATAAACCCTAAAATGCCATCGATGCAAATATTTGCGATTAATTTGCAGAAAAAAAACCTCATTTGCGCAGTTATTAACGTTGCGGGTTCCAAACTCAAACTGAGATCTATATCATATTCTCTTTTATTGCAACACCAACTTTGAATGGATCGCATAATTTTATGACCGACTTAAGGGTTACATTTACAAGATGAAACCGTTGATTTAGTCGTAAACCGAGCAGTAAAGGCGATATTGATAGCGGTCGTGTGTGCGATAAACGCGTGGATTTTGAATAATAATAAGTATTAAAATAACATCGACGTAGAATAGGTTTATTTGAGGTTTCTGGGAAGTTATTTATTACTTATTAGTTTTGTTATTGCTTCATCGTACCTATGTGGGATCGGTGCGATTCATAAATGGAATTTCAATTTGAATCAAATTGCGTGTAATTGATTGTAATGATGGTTATTGGGCATAAAATAGCTATGGTTTTGTTTATTCAATTGAATTTAATCATAACACCAATCAACAGTTGAACTCCCACTCACAACAATTTACAATGACCTGACCAAATACATATTTGGTGATTACCTACTTTAAAAAAACTTGTTACTTTTTATCAATGATCGATTGTTTTACCAATCTCGATATAATGTTAGGGACCTATTTAAAACATAAAATATGGGGAATATCATTTGAAAAATAAGACACCCCAAACTACTATATTTTCTAATTGCCTAAGAACTATCATTACAATGTGCGTGTAAGTTTCTTTTAATGGAAATATATTTTTTTTAATTACGTCTAAACAAAAAAATCTTTAACTTGTTATGTTTTATCAATGATCGATTGTTTTACTAATATCAATATAATTTGAATTGAATCGTGTGTTAAAAAAATAAACTTTCACCCCTAGGACGTAACCACGCACGTGTCGTTTAGTGGTTACTCGAACATGCATCCCTAGTTAATTTGGCGGGTAAAAAATCACGAAATGTGCCCGGAAACGTGCGTGTCACGGCACTCGAACAGATGTCGACATGTGTCGATTGTGTCGTGGCTGCATCGAGTGCCGTCGGTTAATTGACTACGGAAAATCGTGGTAGGGAATGACGTCCCGGGATCTTGCTGTCCGGAGTTATGAAATAGGGAACATTTAACACTGATTTAAAATCGGAAATTTTATAAAGCAGTGTAAGATACCTACATCTTACAGAAGAACGCCTCTTGAAACCTATTTACCTATCATAATTATTTAGTCTCTAGTTGATATATTTCACACAAGTTCACAAGTTATAAAAAAAATGGTACAAGTTGTATTACGTCTTAATAAAGTGAAACTTAAACTAGTTAAACTGAATTTCTAAATAATTTGTATTCATTTACACTGTAGGAATATTATGCATTATAATTAGGTTATTTTCAAATTCGTACCTATTTTGTTTGTACTTTTGTTTGCGATGTTCTGATCGTATTTGTCATAATTAAAATAACTTACTTTTAGTGATATCAAATGACTGTCTGTAGTTGTTAGATCCGCAAAATTTAGTTCAGCAAGAGGCAAATATGTTTAAGTTCTAATTATAACCATAAAGCAACTAATTAATATTCTCTCGTTTCACAATATGGGATTAGATATGAATTCCCGGAACTCGTCCTGTGATTGTCTCCGCTAATCGTGACTCTATGGTACCTACAGATGCGTTGCTATTTCCACCCGTGTGGCGCGGTGGCGTTACGTTCTTGGGGTGTGTTCGAATTTTGATTTGTAGTTTTACTTTTAATTTATGACGCCGTTTTCGGGTCGTATGTCGCGGCTGCTGGGTACGGACGGAGTTTCCAGCCAGTTTTAAAGATTTATTTTGTCGATTTCGTTTTAATCGTATTATGTGTGGAAGCGGTTTTGTTTTTTTTCTGACCTACGATGCCAGGCGGTAGGCTATGGCTTATATGTAGTTGCTAAATGACTAATTCAGTAATATTTTGTTGCCAATCATTAAAAAAACAAAAATACTCATTGCGTTTCAGGTTACAGCGATAAACATCGTGTTAACGAACGACACAAATGTATTAATTTTGAAATTCATTCACTGAACAGATGTCAATCTTTCGACTAGTCATTAATGTCAAAAAGTAGATTATCGATAATTGTGACTGCGCTCGTAAACATTTTTAATTGACCTTTAATTTATAGCTAGTAAACACCATTTGTTGTTAAGTTAAAACTGCGGGATTGAAAGTCATTCAAAGGATTTAAAGGTAAAAAGAAAATTGAGCCGCTCGCTGTATTTATGGCGGACTTAAGCCTTTTTAATTGCGACATTAGACTTAACGTTTAAAGGAGTTATAGCTACTTAGTAACCCAGCTCTTAAATTTAATTTGTGATAAGGTCTAAAGGGCACATAAGATCTAGATTAGACTGGTTTATAGTCGGCAAACTTTTTAAGTAGGCACATTACTTTTTGTGAAAATAGGATTTACTCTGAACTGGACTTCTGATTTTTTCCCTTTGCCTTATCTCTTTTAGATTACAGTTTGATTCAACGTTTTGGGATATTTTTCTCATTTGATTCTTTTTTGCGTGTCTGAAGACAAGAAGTGTGAAGAGATAGGATCGAAGAATTTGTGGAATTACGTACTTACATAAAACTAAAATGAACTTACTTTTAGTAAAATCATTTTTTTTAATTTAATTTTATTTATTTAGGACAACCAACAAAACACTCACTTAATACATGATTTACATACAAATGATTATCCGTAGTCGTTAAATCCGCAAAATTTTGTACAGCTAAAGGAAAATGATGTTTTTTTGAGGTTTTAGGTTTTGTTGCTATTTTGCCTCTTACTCCAGATCACAAACGTCTAGTTATACATGTAATTTAATTTAAACTAAGAGTAAGTTTTTCAGTTATAAAAAGATAATAGGTAACTTGATCGTATTTTTTATTAATGAGATGAATGTGGAAAACATTAAGAACTAAAACAATCTGGTTCTATTTTCGGACTTAATCTGTCAGAATCGTAACTTGACTAACTAGTCAATGTCAGAAATGACCGACTGACTAATTAATAAAGACCTAAAAACAACTATAATATCTCAAAGTTTGCTTACATCAGTCTCAAAACAGTACCGAAGTATCTAAATAAACCATCTATTTATCTTCGACATTAACAGTAAAAAAATACTGGACCGTCTCTTACCGTTAGTCGAGCGGTCATTTTGTTAGTTCAAATCTGACCTTTACGCTATTCGTAATACGGCCCGTTGTTTTACCTCTATCTTGTAGGGATTAATTAAATTTGACATCCCATTGTGACATGTTCGGTGACGAAGTTACAGTTACATGCGTCCGCGCAGGCCTAATTGATGATTACATGCGCAAGAGTTGACGTTGTCGGTGTCGTAGTTTCGGTAACTTCTAAGCGTGGCGGCGGTGAATAGGAAAAAAAAACAATCCCATTCACTTGCCTTCATTGTCTATGATTCGCAAGCTTCTCCATTGTGCAGATGTTAGGTCACAGGTCTGAGCGAGGGCATAATCGTAGGCGCAGGTCAGATCTGAGCCTTAAATTCCCATTTACGCATTAAACTAGCAGCAATTAAGCACAATGTGAATCGGAATCAGTATTTCAAAGTATAAAACTGTTACATGAAAATGTAGAAGAAAGTAACTACTGAAATCAATGACAACTAAAAATAGATGTCCAGTAATGTCTCTTATAAACTATATAATTACCTAGGTACTTTACTTACTTCAAATGTCAAACGAATAGTACAGATAGGTCACAGTCATTAAACAATAAAAGTAATTACTGAAAACTTATAATTTAACTCCATTGTTGTAAGGACACGACATCACATGTTTTTCGAAAAGGCAATTACTAGTGCTGAACTAAAAATCATTAAAGTATAAAGTCTCTCAAAAGATTTGTAACGGCCTGTAGTCACAGAAAGCCCAATTTAAAACTTCAAATCATCAAAATGAAGTTATTAAAAAGTAGTTCTTACCACCTTGTAACAAGAACGCAATAGATAACATACGAAGTGAAATATATGATTGTAAAGATGGCCCCACCATAGTCATTCAAAGAGGGCAAAGTGCTTTTCTACCTATTTATTAAGCCATGAAGATATCTAAAATATCTCAAGAATCTTCAGTACCTTTAAAGTGGCTTCTACAATAAAATACTCTATCAGCATATTTTAGCTTTTTATTTTCTGTTGCCATTAAAATACTAAATCAGAAACAAAAATTCTTTTTAGAAAATTTAAAAGGTATGAATAAGGCATATTATCATCAATTAGAATTCCCAAAATGTTAGCGTTAGAATTTTTGCTTCTATTACCAAGTATGATAGCTAGACAGTGAATTGATATTAAATATTGTCAGGACGAGACTTAAAGACGATGGGGACGAATCAAAGTAATTATACCAACTAATAAATTATTCATTTGCATGATTTGAATTTTATTAGCAGACGAAACCGATGGAAGTAATGCCTCGGATAGAGGAAATGTTTGAATGGTCATTTACAAGGAAATGAAAAAAGTTCCGACCAATCGTTATTAAAACTTAACGATATCGTATTTTTCAACCGACTTCAAAAAAGGAGGATGTCTCAATTCGACTGTATGTTTTTTTAATTTTTTGTATGTATGTTACGCGATTACTCCGCCAATTATGAATCGATTTTAATGATTCTTTTTTTGTTTGGTAGATCATACTTCAGAGGTGGTCCTATATAAATGTTATCGAAATTGATTAGAAATTTTTGAGAAAATCAACAAATATATACCCAGATAATATTTTGGTTGTGGTTCTTGTTACCTATCTTCGACAAATATGAGCCGATTTTGATGATTTTTGTTTTATTGAATAGCATAAACTTCAAAGATGCTATAATAAAAGATTGCAAAATAAAAATCGCCCCTAAGGGTTGGAAAATAGGGGATAAATGGATCGGTGTTCAGCAGTTAGATTAGGACTTATCACTAAAAATAGATGAAATAAGTAAATTTTATTTTAAAAAATAAAACCGACTTCAAAACTGCCGGCCGATGAGAGATTCAATGTTTTTGTTTGCATCGACTCCAAAAGTAACTGATTAGGTACTTAAGTGTTAAGTGTTAGGATTATTTTTAGCATTTTAGTGTTTTGAAGTCGGTTTTATTTTTTAAAATAAAATTTACTTATTATATCTTAATTATTGCTTTTGTATACCACTTATTATGACATACTTTTGGCGCGTTTTTTTCTTCAGACGTAAAAGATAAGAATATTTTCCCCGTTAAGAGAAAAGATCTAATGCGAAAAACCTTATCTTAGCAATTTAAATAAAATATAATGTAAGTCATTTGTTGTACATATCAAGGAATTTTATTTCTTTTAAAATCAAAACTTCTCCAATAAATGCATGCGTGATTTCAGAGTAAATATGTCAACAATTTGATCAAATATATTATTAATATCACCTCTGAATATTTTGTTGCGATGCCGTTAGCATCCTGAATTATTTAACTCTGGCTTGCAGATAAAAATGTAAATGAAGGACTATTGCGTTCTTTATCGAAAGTAATATTTTAAACGCGAAATTATATTGAGTTTGAGTTTTTATGTTTATAAAGAGCGTAGTGTGCTGTCATTTGACTTGAAATCGATTACTGCAGCCGCAATACTTTTTCAATTAATGGCGGAGGGTTATATAATGCCATGACTGTCTGTCTGTGTTTAATATATTTCAGATTATTGACGTCACGTCTTTATCATTAATCAGCACAAACGTGCTTGTAATTATTTACTCTTCAACTCGCCATTCTGCTTGACAGCAGTATCCCCTTATTGGTCTTCATTCCAGTTGCTGGGAACATTACAAGCGATTATCATCATTATACCTGGTCATTAAATCAGTTCGCACCTCGGAGGGACGTGTGAATTTGCTTCGAAGTCGTCTAAACTATATTTAACTGCATTATCTTCAGTTGAAGCCGGGTTATCGTCATTGGCAGATGTTTTTACATTCTCCCCTACCTTGAACAGTAATCTTGGAAGTTCTGCAGCATTTTATTGTTTTATTACACCGCAGGTCGAATGTACACTGCGTAAGGAAGAAACATTACGGGGTAGCCCTGAGGCGGTATCGTTATAAGAAAGCTATTTTATTGTCTCTAGGGCACGGCTCGGAAATAATTTCGGTTGCCGTTAGGATTTCAAGTTGAAAGCTTACTGCAGATTGAAATTGTTTCCAAATTATACACGTCCACTCTATCGAACTCATTTGTGGTTGTATTGTCAATCAACTCCGGGTCTGCGGAGAGGATTTTGTAAATTGCAATGGATATAAGGCCGATAGATAACAAAGCGAAAAGCTTTTCAATCTAGCAATCAGCTGAACAAACGATCGATTTACGGAACACCGCTTACGAGTTCCCCTCACTAACATCCGAATGAAAACATCAGTTGGTTCCGCCAGAGCAAAAATTTGCTATATATCGGCGTCTTCCTCCAAGAATTCAGCTGGATTTGCGTAGATACCGGGTAATGTACCGATAAAGGCGACAGGATCGTTACATTTTGTAAGATTAGGGAGCGGCGGTGAATCAAGCGTCTCTTTGGTAAGATTTTACGAGTTTCGTATGACTCCGAAATCGGCCTGAAGGTTATTTCCAGCGGCTTATTCAAGAACTTTGGGTCGTCAAATAAGAAATGGTATGTCTTTAAATTACGTTTTCAGTATGCTATCATTTCTATAGAGCCGTGAAATCGTAATTAACGAATATTAACGGTCTCCTTTTTTCTTTTTCCTCGATTCGCACTTAATTTGTGGGATAAGAGGGTTCCCACGTGTAAATCCTCTTAAATGGTAAACGCCATTCATAAGATCCTATTATAAGTCATCAGGGCATAATAAAATTGCGATATTTGGAGTGTCGTACGCTTTTGCGTCCCTTATAATACGACTGTCAACGCTAGTAATAACATCAGGTAAAAATTGGTGCCCAAACTTGTCCCTTTGCGTTGAGATGGGGATATCGGATGTCTCTCTTACTAATTGGCTTGAGCGGAATAACAGAAAGTCGAAACCGATGGATCACAACATTTGTCATTTGAAAACATTCAAATGGAATTTAAACAGCGACCGTAATAAAAATTAGGCATATTCAAAATGACTGTGCCCGTTTATTCGGATCGTATCTCTATCGGAGACATCGCAACACCCGGAGTTAAATTGAGACGTTGAATGTCTACCATTTTCTTTTCCTCCAATTTCGCGCCAATAGCACAAGTAAAAAGGCCCGATACCACCAACATGGACGGCGATATACGACCGCGCCAGGGCGTACCATTTCCTTTAATGTTTTCATGAAGCTTGAAAACTAAAGACCGTGTAACAACGTATCTATTCGTTGCCTTTTAATAGCTGGAGACCGAACAAACTGGCAAGTATTAAGTTTTATCAACCATCTGCAGGAATGTCACGTCTTTATTACTACTTATTCTTTGTCCTCATGAATGCAGAGGTGTGATAAGGACGGGTATATGCCGTGTTACCGTCTCGTTCCCTGTGGTTGTTGCCTCGCTTGAAAAAGCAGGGAATCGTGCCTCTCTCTCGGGCATAGGTGTTCAATTCAATAAAAAATGGCGTACCTGGTCCAGTCCCTTGACATGTTTATACATTTTTCTTACTGTGTAGGGTTTTTGTTACGGATTTTTCGATTGAGACTGAATCGCAAGCGTTATTAAAAAAGTTTCGCGGCGTAATACTCGCGGTGATTTCTCTGGATGCCCGAATTTTTTTGCCAATTTATCGTTTTGCTTTCGCGCGCTTTATCGAGTTTCGGGTGTCAACATGGATTTATTATCGATATTTTTGAGAGTACACGTGTGACTTTCCCGATTAAAGTTTTGCGCGACTCTTAAACCCAATTTGTTGTTTACGTATTTATAAAATATACAATAAAATATGTACTATGTATATACTTTATTGTTTGCTCTTTGACTTAAGATAACCATTTCCAAGCTTTTAGATTCTACTCCATAAAAAGTGTTTAAAACTGCAGGCTGAATAGTTCTTTATTCCTTGATTGGACTTTCATTGAAACCTTTTCCCTTGATCAAACCGTTGGCGTATGGCGCTGAAAATAAAATTTCAAAATGGTTGCTCGCAGTCAGCTGATTCAGCGGTACCTTACGACGGCGTCCGAACTCCAACTGTCTACTCCTTGTTACACTGGCAGGTAATAGGAATGGCCCGATTTGTGAATGGAATTCATTAGGACTTAGCTATGTCCGATAAACTGTTAAAAATATATACCGCCGGTAGGTATGTATAGAGCATGAAGTTTTAGGTATGTTTAAAGCCCCATTTTCAAACGAATCCGTCAAATACAAAGATAGATACTATAAAAAAGTTTCGACGCGAACATAAAATACCTACATTTGATGTCGACGATGCTAATTTCATTTGCAGTTTGGACAACGACTGGATGTGTTTAATCAAAGATATCAAATAAAAAGTCAATTAAGTAATACAACTTATTTTAAAAATGATTCGAAAGTAATAATTAATAAAGGTTATGCAATGCAACATACAATATATAGGTACATACTTACAGAACTTCGTGTTCAGGGTTTTCTCAGATATATAGTCGTTAGAATAAAATGATTAAAGATGAGTGAGATACGTCATTCATTTCATTACTCAATACGTGGTCTTGTTAGTTTAGAAATGAAGTTACATATAAATATGTCAGTAAGTACGTAGCGTAAGACTGTGACGGTACTGCAGTACCGTCACAGTCTCAACGATCATTATATGCTCTCTGCCAAAATAGCAAAACTTTTAACTAGCGACACACGAGCTAAAACAGATAGCAAATGTCGTCGATGCACATTAAAGATGTCAACTGCATGTTACAGATTATAATTAAGCTTCTTAAATACGTGTTCGACTTTAGTTGGCCCTAGTTACTCATACACTAATTGAAATCAAGTCTTTTACTTTAAAATTATGAGTAATTTAGTTTAGCTGTTAGCTATTACTAGCTTTCGCGGCTTCGCCCGCATGCAGGCGAAGTAAAGTCTTTATCAACAAACAAATAATGCATTATTTAAGAACAGATTTGATTACTATAAAAAGAGGTTATAGTGAGTCACCCTTAAACGATAGAAATAATGCTGTCGCAGACTTTTTTTTTTGAACTTTTAAAGGGCAACAATTTTATAATAATAAACGATTTTTGGGTAACTTCAGCCGTTTACGCACACGCAACTAAGCTCTCTTTTTTTCCGTTTTACATTTTTCATTGATGCTCCGCTCCTATTGGTCGTAGCTAGAATTGTAAAGTGTCCGTCACATTATAAATGTCTGACCAATATGACCGAGCAAATTGGTCATTTTCTCAATGTGACCGGACATTTTGGACATTTATTGTCACTAACGTCACAATCAATTCTATTGACAAACTATGAAAAAAAAATTCGTCACAAATAAGTGCATTATTATAAGAAAGACAGGCTTTAGTAGTGATGATTGATGATGATGAATTAATTTATCTTTCTGCACGAACAAGCTAAAAAGCGTCACGCGCCAGTTTTTGTTTTTGTTCAATCCAGATCAAATTACATGTTTTATTGTATGTTTTTATTGTCAAATACATAACATTTAAGACTTACTCGTACTTTAGAGGAATTCTTCTTTTTTTTTTAATTTATACTAAAAAATATATGTGACCATCGTGACAATAAATGTTCAATGTGACCGAGCATTTATCATAAATGACGGACGCTTATAGCATATGACCGTCAATTTACAACTCTAGTCGTAGCATAATGCTATAGAGCCTATATATATAACCTTGTTCAATTAATGGACTATCCAACCCAAAAAATTTTTTTTTACTTCAATTCAGAAATTCTTAAGATAAGCGTATTAAACGATCAAATAAACTTTTCAGTTTTATAATATTAGTAAAGATTTATTAAGTAACTTGCAGTAAAGTGTAGAATATGCTTAAGAGCATAAAATGGTACAACTGTATTCCATGTAAGAGCAGAAACAGCTAGCTACTTTTTTGTAAGGTACCTACGAGGAGGCCGAGGCTACCTTAATAAGTAAGGAATAATACTTCTTACTTTCCTATAACTTTTATCTCTTTTTAATATGTTATTGCTATAAAAGTTCGAGTTCATCACGAGTTCATAAGATGTCTCCTTAAAAGTCATGACTAATCAATGCTTCTCTTAATAAACACATTAGTTCTGGCTATTAATTCCTTATTAGATTTATGAAGATCCAAAATTGTCAGCGTTGCTATAAAATCTTTGGAGCTTGTGGGAACCATTTTGCATTTCAATATTACATTGCATTTTTCCTTGGAGCCGGTGGAAATAGAATATTGAGTGCATAAAACATGTTTTGACGCTGATAAAAACAAAATGGGTAGGCTTTATTATTTTGTATAAACTTTTAGAGCTCTTTGAAATAAAATATGACGTCATTGCGTTATGTAAGTAAGTAAGTAACCGTTAAATGTTTATTTAGAATATTTTATAAAGTTTTGTTTTCTTTGATACGTTATGAAAAAAATAAAAAGCTACGACAATCACAAGTTAAACAACAAAATCTTTTGTTCCTAACAAACAACGTTGGAAGAAAAGAACTTAAGATAATTTTAATTCGTTCAAAAATTCACCCGGAGCGGTAACATGAACGAACAGTACTTAAGGCGAGCATAGCCGTCAAATGCAAACTAGCACTTAATTTCAAAAGATTACTACTTAACTCTTTGCGGCACACTTCCACATACCTTAAAAAACTTGAAAAATATGTATAGTCCTACTTTATTAAGGGCCTAAAAAACACGAAAACTTGAAGAAAAATATTTTTCAGGGAGGTTTTCAAGGAAAAATGTGGTTATTAACGCTAACCACCGTGATATAAAGGACCAAATTCAATGAAAATTTGAAACCATTTTAATTAAATATTTGATAAAATATGGTGGTTTTCTAATTATTTTACCTCCTACACGCTTATAAGATGTTTTTCAATAAAATTACACAAATATACTTCTAAAAATCACATATTAAGTATTTGTGTATAATATCAGAATTACTGATACGAAAATCTGAACAGAATTTAAATTGACAAACATAATAACGAACATAGACTCGGGACTCTAAAATTTCTTTTAAGTCATTAACTTATCAAAGCGTGGTATTAGTTCAGTAGTAGCAGAATTTAAACTGTGCAACATTTTTTTTTAAATCCGATATAGGTGGTCAAGGCTAACCACCATGCCGCAAAGAGTTAAGCCTAAATTGTCAAAAATAGCATTTGTCTCTACTTAAATAAATAGCATTTACTATACTTCAGGAGAAAAAGAATATAGAGATCATTGAAAAAACAAACAAAACTCTTCTGGTAATAACGAAATGATAAAACTACTTCTATATTGATATTTTTTCATTAGTTTTATTTGAAATGTTATGATAATACCGTATTTCAATGTGTTAAATAATGTTGCATGCCAATAAGGTAAGATGGCAGAACCATAATTACCTTCGTAGCCGAGAGGCGAGCATACCGGACTTGGTGTTACTATCTCTGTGGTTTCAGGTCTTGGAGTTGTGGTACCGTCGTTGTTTCTGATTTCTGTAACACAAGTGCTTTGTCTACTTACCATAGGATCAGAGCAATGTATTTGTTGTAGACCAATATTTAATATTAATTTAATTTCATCATCATCAACATTTCAGCCATTGGACGTCCACTGCTGAACATAGGCCTCCCCCAGTGACTTCCAGATTGGCCGGTTTGAAGCGGCCCGCATCCAGCGGCTTCCCAGTCAGCCATTTTAATTTATGTACAGTCAACATAGTAGCTTAGTTTCTAAATTTCCCAAAAGAATCTCATTGCAAAACATTTCACAATAGTCTGACAAACTCACTTCGCAAAAGTCAACTAAAGAAGTCAGGTTATTGTGACATTTAGAAGAGTCAGTACTTTTAAAAATTAAGTTTCGATGAGCTACTTTTGATGCTGACGGTCCCTACAATCTGCAATAAAAAATATTTGAATTTGACCGTTTAAGTAGGCATTACTGTTTATAGTTTGGTCCCTGACCGCCGTGTAAGTCCCAAGAGAAAGATATTATTACGGAGAACGTTATTTTTCACCGGACGAGACGTTGAAAAACTAAACTGTCCGGATGAAGAACCGGATACCAGACATGGGCTGGGTTCAATCGTTGCAGTATTTTATCTTTGAAGGCGCACTTTGCTATGGCTGGGGGAAATTGGTGTAGATAATGTACTGACATTTGGTCGTTTGACGCTTTTATGTGAATAAGGTAGCAATTTTAGTTGACGACCCCAATACCCCATAGCCGAGAGGCGAGCATAACAAACTTGGTGTCGCCGTCCGCCGTCTGGTGTGTCCCGGGTTCGATTTCCGGATGGTCAATGTAGAAAAATAACTTTTCTGTATGGTCTCGGGTGGGTCTGGGTGTTGTGGTTCCGTCGTTGTTTCTGATTTCTGTAACACAAGTGCTTGGGCTACTCACTTACCATAGGATCATAGCAATGTATGTTATGTTGTCCAATATTTATTTTACGATTGTTAGAGTTTTTTTAGAATTTCTTTGCTGGATGCAAACGGTCAAAAGCCCCTGGCTATAGGGAAGACCTATTCCCAGCATGGACTTTAAAATCATCAATTGTTGATGATAGTGCTTTGTTTAGTTTCCTTGTGAAATATCTTCAATCTTGAGAGATAAGTTCTAAGTATGTCATTAATTTGAGTCCGAATCTAAAGAGTTTCAAAGTAATTGCAAATAATTGTGCTAGGTAATTTTGTAGTAAAATTAAAAGAGTTTTATGTAATTTAAAATAAAGCTTCTGTTTTTAATTTTTTGTTAGTAAATTAACAATTATAAAGGCCACTGCTGAACATGTGTCAATGACTTCCAAATTCGCTGTTGGTTCCAGATTGGCCTGCATCCATCGGCTTTCTGCAATCTGCAACCTTTATAAATATTGGACAACATCACATACATGGCTCTGATCCTATGATAAGTAGCTTAAGCACTTGTGTCACAGAAATCATAAACAACGACGGTACGACAACACCCAGACCCGAGACAATATAGAAAAGTTATTTTTCTACATTGACCGACCGGGAATCGAACCTCAGAGATAGCGACACCAAGTCCGGTATGCTCGCCTCTCGGCTACGGAGGTTGTCAAAACCAGGTTTACCAGGTCATCTGTCCACTTTGTGGGCGAACGTCGCGTCCTTCGCTGCGCTTGCCTATGTTCAGCAGTGGACTTCCTATGCTGCTCTGCTAAAACGCTGAAATGATGATGATGATGATGATGACGACGAAATTATACCATGTCATTGCGCGTCGTACTCGTATTAAGTACGTATACGCCAGTGGCGTGCATTTCATATTCAAATTCAAATTCAAATTCAAATTCAAATTTCTTTATTCGCAGTAAATAGGGTAGGTAGTAAAGATGGTACAGGAGAAAAGTTAAATGTTCGAAGACCTATTTAGCCATAAAATATAGCATGCAAACTTAGGTACATAATTCATCTCAAATTAGTTAGTGTACATATCAAATTAATTATTAATTCAGACTAAATATAATTATGTCAGTATATTAATAAAATAAAAATGTCATTGTTAAGATAAAATTAAATTAAATACAAAAACAAATTCGAAATTTGAATTTAAAACAGACAATCTTAGATACCTCCGTCATAAGTCAACAACATGCATATTATTATCATGCTGGAATTCTGTACAACTATAGTAACATTTTTTTATTAGCCATTCACGTAGTTTTTTTGTTGTAAGACTGATAGACCCCTGTTTAAATTGCCTTGGGATTTTATTATATACTTCTACACACATGCAGTAACAGCTTTTTCGACATAGAGCTGTTTTTGGTTGACGATCTAGGACGAGTCTATCACTATCTCTAGAGTTTCGTGGATGAACATCCCGGGCTGTTTTGAATAGTTCCGGGTGTTGTCTAACAAACTTAAATATTTCTAAAATATACATCCCAGTAACGGTGAGTATTCCCAGCCTAATAAATAAGGGTTTGCACGTGTCAAAGGGACCTTTACCGCATATAGCCCGTATGCATTTTTTTTGGGCGATAAACACTCTCTTTACGTCGGTGCCGTTACCCCAGAGAATGAGACCATAATTGATGTTAGAGGCAACGTAGCCATAATAAGCCGACAAGGTTACACTGAGGGACGTTATTTTTGTTAGTCGCCCTAAAACGAAGACAAACCTGTTGATTTTATTACATATTTTATCGATATGACCAGTAAAATTTAAATTTTCGTTCAAAACGATTCCCAAAAATGTAACCATGCTAGCTCTCTCCACGGCTTTATTACTGTACTGTACGGTAAGGTGATTGACTGCACGTCCTTTTAAGTTAAAATTAATGAAATTAGTTTTGCTTAAGTTCACATTTAGATTAATTGAATTAAGATATCGAACTATATTATTAATTGTATTATTAATGTCATCTTCATAATTATTTAAATTGTCATGATAATCCGATTTGATAATAATAGAAATGTCGTCAGCAAACATTATGCATTGATGTTTAGTCACTCTAGGTAAGTCGTTAATGTAAATCAAGAACAATAAGGGACCCAGAACACTGCCCTGTGGTACTCCGAATCTATTTATTTTGTAAACAGATCTATGAGAGGTAGCAATGATGTCTTCAGTTATTCTATTTATTGCCACACATTGATGTCTGTTTTCCAGGTATGTTTTTAGCCAAGAGAGTGAATGACCCCTGATTCCACATTTTTCCAGCTTATTCAACAGGACTTCGTGAACTATAAAATCAAATGCCTTGGACATATCGAAAAAGAGCACAGTAGTCCGCTGTTTATCGTCAAGTCCAAGAATAACATTATGTACTAGCTTAAAGCAGGCAAGGGTTGTAGATTTTCCTTTTTGAAACCCATTTTGTTCCGGTGCAATGATGTTAAACTTCTGAAAAAACTCAAGCAATCTCTTTTGCATGGCCTTTTCAAATATCTTGGATATCACCGGTATTAGCGTAACTGGGCGATAGTTTCCAATTTCAGATTTATCACTCTTTTTATAAATAGGTTTCACGATCGAGAATTTCAGTACATTAGGAAAGCATCCTGTCTCGAAGGACAAATTTATTAAAAATGTCAGGATCTGCGCAAGTTCAATTTTACAGAATTTTAAAACTTTTGTTGATATTTCGTCATATCCGCATGAACTAGAATTATTTAACGATTGGATAATATCAATAGTCTCTGTTATAGTTACCGGTTTAAGAAATATTGAGTTAGTTATGCGATTGATTGATGATAATGTCATTTGCGTTGCATCAGTGTCATATTTATTATTAGTCATGTTAATGTAGTAATCATTGAACACTTCTGCTATTTTATTTCCATTTGTAATTATACTATTTTCATGTTTTATGTCTGTGATATAATTCTGTGGTGATTCGCTTTTAGTTTCGGCCTTGATAAGCCTCCACGATGCTTTACAAATATTTTGACTACGACGGATATACTTATTATTGCAATTTTTTTGAGCTATACATATGCACTTTTTAAGCAGTTTTGAATATCCCATATATGCTTCCTTATTTCTAGAAGTTTTATGCTTATAATATTTAAAACGCAATAATCGTTTAGTTTTTATACAAACCTTTAAGCCTTTAGATATCCATTTTGGTTTTGAAAGTGTATTGCAAATTTTTACTTTTACTTTAGGAAAGCAACATTTGTAAAGTGTACAAAAAAGATCATAGAAGCGATTGAATGCTGCATTTATGTTTTTGCCGTTATAGACTTCAGAAAATGATATTGATTGTAAGTAGCCACGAAACTTTAAAAGATTATTATTGCTATAATCTCTTCTATCCAGAAACCAATACCGCAGTTTATTACCATTTTCTACTGGAAAAGTCAATATTTGTGCAGTATTATGGTCAGATAGTTGTAGAGGGATTGTGACGCCTGTAGCCTGTTTAACATTGCTTAAAATATGGTCAATGCAGTTTTTACCTCTTGTAGGTTCATTTATATGAATTTTAAGATTAAAATATTTAGTAAAATCTGTTAAATGTTGCGATGCTCCTGATTTTACTAATGTATTTATATTGAAATCACCAGCTATTACGATTTTGAAATTAGAGAATTTTTTCTTCAAATCATGTGTTACTGCTTCTAATCTTGTTAAGAATGAGTGGGCAAATTTTTTGTGTGAGGTGTAAACACATAAAATTATTAATTTGTATTTAGGTATATTCACTCCACAACACTCAAATATTCCTGGTGATAGATATTTATTAAATGTCTTTATTTCGTTACACACTAGGCCCCTTTGAAGTATGATGCATGTGCCACCCCGTTTATTATTCCTTGAATAGTTTGCTGCTAGTTTGTAATTAGAAAAAGAAACATTTATCTCATCGCCTTTTTTTATAAACGTTTCTGAGAAACACATTACATCAGGTTCTACGTCACAATCTCGCAATTCAGAGGTCGTAACTTCTATTAGGTCTTTTTTTGAGAGCAAACCCGCTATATTCTGATGGAAAATCTTAAATTTTTTTGTATTAAAATGATTTTCAGATCGTTTAGCCGTTTTGTTGTTGCCATTATTGTTGGAAACGAAAAAGATCATTATCCTGCGGATAGAAATAGTCTACAATGGATGTTTGTCTGAAAGTATGTACACGATTTGTTAATTTGCACGCTTCCTTTTTCCTGTTACGGTCCCTATTATTATTACTACGTTGAATGTGGTTCCTGATAAAGGAATAGTCCAAAAAAGTTTCATCATAATACATAGAGTCTATTAGAAAGTTAATGTTATGACAGAGGTTTCGCAAATAGGTACGATAATGTCCTGTAGCTTCAAGAAAATAACTGTTCCGAAACTTATCACAAATTACCTTTAGTTGCATATTTAATAATTTACAATTTATGTGCTTACTACTGGTTACATTTATAACAAAAACGGTGGTATGCTGTAGTAATTTCAATGCAGCAAACAATTCTCCCACGATTGCCACTGGGTCATTATCATTTTCTCCTACACACAAGATGACCTTATCATGTATATCTGCATCTAAATTCGTACTCAATTTAAGAACTTCTTCAGCAGATGCAAATGGCTTTGTAAACGCTGTTACTTGGTAGCTTTCGTATGTGCTATTCATTCTTGACTTCATCAGTTCAGCTGCGAGGCCAGTACACTGTTGTGTTCCTATAATAAAGATCCTCTGTTTCAAACATGTTTTTTTCTCATCATTGTGCTTGGTCGATTCACAAGACAAAGGTCGTGCTTCGTTTTTTTGAGTTAGTGTAAATTTTAGTTTCTCTATTTTATTTTCCAGATTGGTGATCTCATTCTTAGCACTAAACAATTGCTCTTTCAAGAGTTTCATTTTATTTTGTAAAAGAATTATCTGTTCATTGGGCTTTTTTTCGGGCTCTTTCGGAGTTGTTGGAACAGAGTATGACATACGGCTATATCTAGGAGTTTTCAGAGGCGTAAGTGACAGGGGAAATACCTTTCTTAATTCAGAAGTGCTAGTGCCTAGTGGAGACTGGCAGATGCCCTTTAGCACCTCAATTTCCTTCCTTAATTTATGAATTTCTCTCTTTTGTTCATTATTTTCAATTATAGTGTTCTCTAATTCATTCTGAGTGCTCGAGAGATTGATCTTGAGTTCCACAATTTCTTCTTTCATTTCCTGCATATCACATATTTTGACAGTTGAGTAATCTTCGCTTTTTGAAAGAATCTCCAAGTAAGTGTCCTCAAGATCTTGGAGTACTTCCTCATCATTTATATTGCATGGATCTAGCAAATTAGATGATTTTTCTGTGTCGCTTAGTGACTCAAGTCGGGGTGAAGAAGAATATGTTATGATTTCTGGAACAATGTTTTAAAAATATAGGCTATTATGCAGAGCCTACCTTAGTAAATCCTACAGAACAGCTAAACATCTTTTTTTATTTGTCAATCTACCTCTTTATTTAAGTACTAGCTTTTGCCCGCGGCTTCGCTCGCGTTAGATTTGATTTTAAGTGAAGTATGAATGTCAAACTCAGTAATTTAAAAAACTACAAAACTTCTTTATAGACAATATTTTTAGCATGACTATCAAAACACGATATGATATGATATAATATAGCGATTTATCAATTTTAGGATAACGCGCGTATACATCAAATGCAAAAATAGAACCTTTGTGTTGGGATCACGTATGGCTGTCTGTCAGTCCGTCTGTTACAACCGATTAGCTCCGAAATTACTGGCCCGATTGAATTGCAATTTGGCACAAATAATTTCAAGAATTTTCATGTTCACAATATTCCATTTTAAAATCAAAGTTCCAAAAAAACATAAAATCTACACCCATATTGACAGACATTTCAACCCCATCGCATCCCAACAGGGGAGATGGAATTTCACGTCCGCAACGTTAAATTTTAAAATCGTTGTTGTTTTCGTAATCAGCGACCCGATAAACCATAGAAACAATACCCATGTTGATTTTCAGACTTTGTCAGCCCCCTTCCCCTTTTTAGGGGTTGACTTTTCAAAAAATCTGAAACACATGTTTACTCATTTATCGTAAGGAGAACTTACTCCTGTGAAGTTTTGAATAAAAGAGTCTGACTAATCATGTTTACCCATACAAACTTTGGATCCCCATTTCACCCTTTTAGGGGATGAATTTTGAAAAATCCTTTCTAAGTGACCCCTAGATTTTATAAGAAACCTACGTGTCAAATTTGGAATCTCTAGAACCCGCGGTTTAGGCTGTGCGTTGATACATCAGTCAATCACTTTTGCCTTTTATATATGAATATAGATTAATTAATCTAGAATGGAGTAAGGTGCTGCGCATACAAAAGAGTGGTGCGGTCTTTTTGATCGTGAAGCAATAAAGACCGCGTCTGCTCATCGATGCCCGCGGCTGCCCGCGCCGTGTACTCAACGTGCACGACGGTCAGTTCAGGACAACCATTCTAGTAGAGCGCGCGACGCAGACTAAGCTAGTCGCCCGCGCCGCCGTCTGCGTTAGTGTATACAAACTGGTTTGTGCGAGCCACGGCGGGCAGCCACGGACATGCCGCGGTGCGGGGCGGGCACTGGCGGCGCGGTCTTATTGACCGCCGTGTGCGTTGCAGTATACGATTCCCTTTGGTCTATTGTTCGCGGCAAAATTGTCAGGCCCACCCTACTACGTCGTGTACGCAGCGCCTTGATATCTCAAAAACGGTGCGTCCTAGCTCAAAATAAACAAAATTTTGGCCCCCGTAGACCCCAGGCGACGTCTCTGGAACACTTCAACAGCATTTAAACTAATCTAAAAGCAGACCATCGAGGGTTGAAATCAGGTAAGTAGCATTAGAGATCAGAGTTCCCCGCGTAATTCCTATGTCCCATGGGAATTCCGGAAAACGATATGCTTTATGTCACTTCCACAACTGAGAAGAATCTCATATGATGAAATACATCTCTAACGGCTTAGGCTGTAGAGAGTGCCAAAAACTTATAAACACACATACATACGCTCTAAAAACATAACCCACCTACGGCAGCCGAGTGAAAATAACAATGTATTGAGTAAGTTTACTATAAACATAAGTTTAGTGATTATAACTTTAAAAATGAAGGACTTTCAAGACACAACTTAATATCCTTTTTCACCCCTTCAGGGGTTGAATAATCAAGAACGCTGTAATACATAAATTTATTTTCAATCGTCACCATAATACAAAATTTGAAAATTATTATTTAAAACTGATATGCTTTCATTATATTTTCATCCCCTATTTTACCCCCTTAGGGCTATAATTTCCAAAAAACCCTTTCTTAATGGATGTTTACACTGTATAAGGTAAGGCTGTGCGTTGATATATCAACAATTAATCAGTTTACCATTTTATATAAATTGAAATACAAAGTTTCTTTCCCCTTTTCACCTACTTAAGGGTTGAATTCAAGAATTTTTATGTCCACATTATTAAATTTCCAAATCGATGTCATTTTTGTAATTAACATCCCAAAAAACCATAAAATCGACACCCATATTGATATTTAGACATTTCAACCCCATCGCACCCCAATTGGGGGATGATATTTCACGTCCGCAAAGTTGTATTTTAAAATTGTTGTTGTTTTCGTAATCAGCGACCCGATAAACCATAGAAACAATACCCATGTTGATTTTTAGACTTTGTCACCCCTTTTACCCCCTTAAGGGGTGGATTTCGCAAAAAACCTGAAACACGTGTTTAATCATTTATTGTTAGGAATACTCCTGTGAAGTTTCGAATAAAATAGTCTAACTAATCTTGTTTCCCCATACAAACTTTGGGCCCCCATTTCACCCCTTTAGAGGGTGAATTTTGAAAAACCCTTTCTTAGTGCACCCCTAGACCTTATAAGAAATCTACATGCCAAATTTGGAATCTCTAGCACCAGCGGTTTGGGCTGTGCGTTGATATGTCAGTCAGTCAGTCAGTCAGTCAGTCAGTCAGTCAGTCAGTCAGTCAGTTTCTTCTTTTATATATATAGATATGTAATCATTTTCGACACAATTTAACATCAAACAACTTTTTATTTAAACATAACTACAAATTACAGGTTTATAGAAACATAGTGTTTTTTGCTAACTTGAAATGTTTATGAGCCTACCCTAATCTAAAACCAATGCACGCCAATGGTATACGTAGGTGTCATCAAGATTCTTAATTTTGTTTCTCTTTACGGTTTAAGATATTTATTTACTTAAAAGAATTTACAATTAATTTGTTTGAGAAATACATAAATCTTAGTTAGTTGAACAAGTGCCGGAACGGCGCGTGTCAGTAATTTAATTAATCTAGTAAGTACCACATAACTATTGATAAATAAAAACCAATGTGAATTATGATATGAATCTCTAAGGAAATCTCTTTTTATATGTTTTATATGCCCCAAGGTGGCAACTGCCCTAAGAGAAGCTCAAAACCGGACAAGATGGCGGAAAATTGTAAGAAAATCTGAGAAGGCTTTTCAGGGACGCGACCTTCAGAAAACGACTAAGAAGAAGATATGCTAAACAAAAAAAAGTATGCCAGTCATGAATTTTGCCGGGGCTTCCTTTAGAACACATGGACCCAAAAAATTATAAAGAAATCTTTTTTATTACCTCAACTGGTAATGGAACTCTTTGCATTGGAGGCTAACCACCGCGCCACCACGCCACTTAGGTCGTCACAAAATTTTAATTATTTGATCTACATCAACATAATTAGTCAACAGACGGACGTCTGATACTAAAACTACTACCATTAAATAATTTATTTGTGCGTGATTTCAGTACAAAGACGAATTAATCACATTTATGTAATATTTAGTGGCAGCATTGGCTGTTAGTATGTTTTATTTAAAGACATTACCGGTCAAATAGAGGGCACCTCTATTTTCCAAGGTTAAATACAGGGTTGTAGTAGAGTTCCAATAAAAATTTCCAATTAATAGCCTATACATTAAAATAGAAAAAAATTAAGTTACTCTTACTACCAACAATTCTGAACAGTCAACCGATCAACAACCTACTACAAAACATATAATTTTATCAATTAACTATGGACTATATTTGTTTACTATAAGGTTGAAAATTGAAATGTAACATTTTGCTGTAGGTAGGTAGGTAAAAAACAGACCAAAGGAGCCAAAAAAACCGAATAACTTAGTATAAAGTAAATTTTCAAATATGTTTTTTGTGGACATGAAGGTACTTACCTAACATATGGATAGAATAAGTCATCATTCTAACGTGAGTCATTTGGTTGATGACGTATAATAAATAACAATTGAAGGATACCTATTGTGTGTATTACACGATTTAACTATTTAGCTGATGTTACGCTTTTTATAATTCTCATTAACACTTTTGTGCTATAATGTACATTAAAACAGAATGAAAGCAAAAAATTCACAAGAAAAAAAATTCCTAATCGTCATTAATCTTCTAAGTACATTCGTGCACATAATGCTTGAAAAAACAGTGTTTTTAAATTAATTAAGAATAAATAAATATTGGATAACATCAGTACGTTGCTCCTGATCCTGCTTTAGTTATATAAATCAGATTCAAGGACGGTACCACAACACCCAGACCCGACTCAACATAGAAAAGTTGGTTTTCTACATTGACCTCACCGATATTCGAACTTGGGATCTGAGAGATGGCGACGTCAAGTCGGGCGTACACGTATAGTGTATAGCGATTTCGAAAATCGTGAAAATACACTAGTTGGTTTGTTTATTTGACGAAACACTATTATTGGGTACTTAGTCCTTTGTAAATAACCTCAATTCAATTTCAAAACTAGATAGATGTTTATTTTTCACAAAAAATAATAACTCATTTAGAACTGCACAATGCATGCGGTCTTATCGCTATAAGCGATCTCTTCCAGAAAACGTTTTAGCTAAATGACAGGGAAGTACTATTCGGTTTACCATATTGTCCTCATTCGCCGTACAATATGCTTTCTACCAGTAATATCACTAAAAGCCTGTGAAATTTAAAACCGAACTTCAAAGCGTATGCAAAGTCATTGCCACTATCTACGACTCCAAACATTCCCGGTAAAATGAGAGAACACTTACCTGAGCCGCATAAAATACGGAATTTAAACTTTCGAGACCTCGAACTATTAGCATAGGCGAGGTTCAGTCACCCATCTCTTTCCTCCGCGCTATAATTCCCGCCGCTAGAGCAGGACAGCGAGCGGTAATTTACCACAGCTTTTAGCAGAACGTCGTAAATCTGTAGGCAATTCGCATTGATACGGTGCGTCCGCGCAGATGTACCGACGTCTTGAGATAAAGAAGTGAAATCGGAGGTGCTTGTGCCTTATCTGTTAGATAAATTCTGCTTAAGTAGGTGTTTAGTTGAGAATAAACTTCGCAAGCCACTCTGCAAAATGTATAATATTTAATGGAAAGATATTAGGTACTTACTTTTCATAAAATAATACTAGTATATAGGCGGACGAAAGTTGAAGTATGAAATATGATAAATTGAAAGGAGTATGATCAAGAATGGATGGAGTGGAAAATTAAACAAATTGTCCAGAGGCGGATTAACTCAAAACTAACTATAATCAAATATATTTAAGTATGTTTTATTTATATTTTGTATACAACAACAATAAAAAGCGCCTGATAAATTAAGACTGTATCAGTGTTTGAACAGAAAGTATAAAGTTAGATGGAGGTTCTGCAGTATTTACCCAACTTGTGAGTTCGTTTTGTCAAGAAGGAAATTTTAAACCCAAAATTACACATATCAGTATTTAATAAATAACCTTACGTAACAAGCATGAAGTCTCTATCATACTTTTGTATAGTCACCATCTGCCCTTATCCTTTTAAAAAGTACAATCAAAAGAAAAATAAAATTGTTACTTTTATATATATTGGCTCTTTCGAAACCAAGCCCAGCAACGCAAAACTTTAGTGATTTTTTCATCTCGTCCCACACTATTGGACAATAGTTGCCGATGACACGGGACTCGAATATCCCGAATACAACCAACTCAACAATTTTTCCACGTACACAAATTTCGTCCACACTATCTATTGAACACGAATAACATAAATTCTGCGCTCCAATTTTGTTAAAACCTCTCCTAGCCATGGAACTAGGGACTTTTATAATGAACAGGTGAATTTGAAAATCTAAAAAACCTATTTTTGATATTTTTTTTGGACGAATGTTTTAATGGATCTGTTATCAATAGGCTTTCGTTGAATAGGCTTGAAATATCCCGTAACATTGGAAAGTAGGTAACTTTAATAAAGTATTATCTTATATATACAATTCTCGTGTCACAATGTTCGTTCCCGTACTCCTCCGAAACGGCTTGACCGATTCTCATGAAATTTTGTGAGCATATTGAGTAGGTCTGAGAATCGGCCAACATCTATTTTTCATACCCCTAAAGACCACGCAGACGAAGTCGCGGGCAACAGCTAGTTTTATCTATTTTTATGATATTTGCAGTCGCAGACCGTAGTTTTATGATTCGTTTAAAGCATTGTCAATATTTTGGTATCATATCAGTTACTCAAAAATAAAACATGAATTCCTATAAGTCATCGTCACTTTAATCTGCGTCAAGATCCTAGTCTAAAGTACGGGAAAGTATGAAATAAAATTAATATCAAACAAGGTCTACTAGTACAGTAGGCGGCTTAAAAGGCATTCAGAGGTTAAAAACATCTCAAAAATCTGACAACAGACAAATGTTTATTCTATGACAATAAAACGTACTAGGACAAGTATGTAGTGCAATGTTACTTAATCTTTGAATAACAAACTTTGTCGCGTGATCTAAGAGCACGCATGTCAGAATGTTCACAAGTTGTGTTGTAAACGTGATTGACAGTCATAAAAAATCGCATGACTTGCCGTCCGAGGTGATTCATCAAACCATGCCGGGTCGCGTCACAAATCACAATACGCGGAGAAATGGAATATAGGTATTGCTCATTGGACTTTTTGTTAAGGATGTGCACAACAGACACACATACGTACACACTACATTGATTTGCTAAGTTTTAATCTTTTTGACATCATGGTGCTAGAATAGATGGTATACAAATTATAGCTTTTTTTATGATCGTCAAATGCAATACGTTAACTTAAGTTTTATGAATGTATCACTTATTTCTGTAGTGCGAATTGTTTTGTGATATATTGATAAAATTTATGTTTTGAAAAATGCAAATATAAACTTTATTGTTCACCACACAAAACAAACTATACTGAGTTTTTTTTAAATGTTATCCAATTTTCCTTAAAATTCAATATATCATAATGACAAACAATGTATTGCGGTCATGCTTGGTGACACCTATATGACTAATTTACATAGGTACATAATACATACATAACAAACCTTAATCCATAGTCCTAATATGACAAATTTGGTCTAGGTACAACTAAATACCTTGTTTTAAGCTGAGGAGAGAAAGAGAGAGTATATAAAGTTTTAAATTCTCATTTTAACAAAGATGTCATTTATTTTATCATATAACACAATATTAGTAACAAAATATTTTAATTAAAAATTGTACAGACATTCTGTCACTTGTGTAAAATTTGCATCATGTTAAAGATGTTATGGATGTCCTCTTTTAACGTACCCTAGAAGAAAGAGATGAAATAAACGCATTGTAGGTAAAATTAATTGAATCTAGGGCATTCATCAGCTAAAGTAATACTATAGTTAGACATTTTCTGTCAGTCAAGAACCATTCAACGAAGATTGCATGCGATTGTACTGCCACGCCAGACAGTGTTGTAATCTTAGATCTCCCGCGCAGCGCATATTTAGGATTTAGGTCAGCAGAACTAGGCCGGGATTTAGTTGGTTGACCAAAGATGAACAGTATTAATGTTGCAATCGATATCTATTCGAAGTTAGCTTCGGAATCCAATAGTTTCGAGTAGACTGGACTATCTTGGTCCGTTATTACATTTATAGAAATAACTTCTTTATTGGCTAGATTATACATATAAAGGAATATCTCCCTGCGCTTGATCCCGATGTTATGTTCAGACGCTTAACTAAGATAGATGCGGCGTAAAATTTGAAGCGATTTCCATCAGACCTCTGTAACTTTGATTTAGGTACTTCACTTCAGGGTTCCAGACCACCTATTTAAGACCATGGCATGACCAAAAACTCTAAAAAATCGGATAAAAAACAAATACGTGCTACTAAGATTCGAATTCACGACCCGAAATCATATACATTTGGCATTTTTCTTTTCTTATAAGAAACAACTTATTTAAGAACTACATAGGTGAAAGTTACCTCTTACCTTAAAACGACAGATTTCAGTAAAAAGATAAAGAGATATTTTTCTGAAATCAAAAAATATCAGCTAACAAAATTTTAAATATCCGATCAATTTCTAGAACAGAAAACAATTTAAGCTGACTTCAGGAACAATATGTACATACATTAGTGAATAACTATAGAAAGTTCAACAAAAGAAATGACCCATGCTTCGAGTACAATGTCTAACATCAAAGGTATTGTTGGTAATGCTACAGATTTAAAAGGTTCACAGAATTATCACTTACTATTGTACCATTTACTAGTGTTGCGCACTCTCTTTTTTGTCATAAAAACTAGTAGACAGAGACACGCTTAATTTGTGGTATCTGTTCAGTTTAAATCGTTAGTCAATGTCTGATGTCGTCTCTAATTAGTTTGTAAAAACTGTAAATGTTGAAATTAAAGGTGATGAGAGGTCACGAGATAACTTCAATTTGCAATCAGTGCGTTATTTATAGAGACATTCGTATTAGTGTCTCTGTTGGTACGTACCGTCTTAACAGTGACTAATTTAAGAATATGTATTTGTATTTTGGTAACAATGTGATTTAAAGTGGATTGAATTATTAACAAAGGATTTTAAGTAGCACTTAAAGTCCGTCAAACATTCTAATCTTCTGTTAGTGTGTGTGTGTTAGAGCATGTTGAATTTGGGTCTTAATCTTCCAGACATGTTACTTAATCCTCAATATGTTTCATTCATAAATCTTACTAAATCCGTGTTATTGTAACATGTTGGTTAAATAAACTATTCGAATGATTGTTCAACATCAACTTGACCTTATAATATTGCTTTATTTTTTAATAGTATTTTTTTTATTCATTCTAATGTACTTGTGTATTGTACTTGTTTTCAAGTACATAGTCCACTACAAGCAATGTTGATATGATGGGTTTCCTAACTAATGAGTAAGTAACAAGATATTAATATTCCATCTTATAATTGCATAATTCCGAACAAAACAAGTGAGCCACGCCACTTGAAGATCTAGAGAATCCGACGAATGAGGTTCTCGCAACGACTGTAACATAAAGTTCAAGTTGTAGCGTAGCGATTAGATTATCGGCTCGCCATCTATTGCATAATGCTACAAAACATATTTTAGGGTGGTGCAAGGTGGAAAAAACAGCGAAAGAATAACTGTCAAGTCACTTTTATCAGTTATTTGAAATTGGCCAACATTTGGGAACATCATCTATTATTTTTCTTTGGCAATTCATGTTTGGGGGAGGTCTGTGTTCAGCAGTGGTCTTCCATGGCCAAAATGATGTACGATAAGCCAAAAAAATCTTTCCTATTTTTGTTACCGCATAAGCTTCGATAGATTCCAGTCAATAAGAAACTAACCTTATTAGCAAATTATATACCGTTACATTTTTTAAAACGTAATTAATCATTTCGAATTCGAAATCTTGGGCCAAACCCAAACCGGAGAAGGTACAACGAGGTCGCAGCGCCTCCTTACTTCGAATCATTAATTTGACACTCGGCACGGCTCCGCGCTACAATGGTAACCGCCTACAAGCTACGGGTTAAAGGTTGCCTTTTAAATGCAGCTCGCAGTTGAGCAACCCTGCTTTTTGTTAATGGATATGTAATGAGTGAGAGTAAGTGAAGAGATGAGAACATTCGTGAGGTAACTGGCAACGCAGACGGTGATATAAGGCTTTGACCGTTTGCAGAGCCGACGGCCGACTCTAAATGGGAAGAGGCAAAGACAAAGAGAGAGGTCGTTTGCAAGCAGCTGGCGACTGCAATCAAGTTTCAGGATTACGTTGTTATTATCTTTTGAACTGATATGCTTAAGTGCCATTGATCTAAAGACTTTATTTTGAAGCATCAATGAGTATCATCAATCTATACTTTAACTATGACAACCGAGGAGTATATTAAGAAATCTGCTCGTATCTGCATCTGCAGATCTAAGTCTGTAGATGTTATAGGTATTACACCACTTAACATAGTAAAATATATTAACTAAAGGTATTCAAATCGATCAAAACCATTTGTTTGCCATTATTTAAACCTGCATTTAAATTTGGGATCTCCATTTAAAGATTAAACACTTTCAAATGCCCCTATAAAACTGCAACGTGCAATCTTCCATCCCCATATTTGTCCAAACCCGACACAGGAGCAATAACTGTAAGTTCCAAACGGTCTATCAATCGGAATAAATCCGAAACGTTCGACTTCCCGAATCCGCGAAGATAGTCGCTAGCAATCACTAGATACATTATAAAACGGTTTTTACGAGACTTCGTCTTTATCCGCTGATACCAAATACTCGGTTTTATGCTCGACGCAAGCGCTATGGTTTTATGAGTCGTTTCATTTCCTCTACGGTACAGTTATCGATATGTGGCCCATATTAAGTTTTACAACCAATGTCCTGATTCTCCGATACCTGGGAAAAGCAGTTTCGAAGGAAGTCTTAGTTAGGTTTCGTACAGTTTTTGAACGGAACATTTTCAAATCGTAACAAAACAGTAATTATTCTGATTTAAATGTGTTTTTGTCTGTTAATTGATTTTCTTTTCTTCTTTCAGGTAAGCAAATCCACCTTTCAACCGTGTATAATTCCTGTAAGTGTGATCAACTTAAATATGTAGTTGGGGAAATATCTATCATATGAGTATCTATAATAGACTTTATTATGACCTAATTCAGTTAATATTTAGAATTGAATATATCGAAGACTGTATCTTTGTTAATATTCCGGCTTCATCAGTATACTCCGTAATATGGTAATCAAGTAGCAAAACCTAACCCTACCAAAGTTAGGATATCTCAGTGCGACTTAAGAAGTCGATCAAACAGGGATTTGCGTCGACCGTACACACCCGGCTTTCTAGAGGGTTCAACTCAAATTGAAATTTTGTTTTTGTTTATAAAGATTTCGAGGTGAGATTCGTCTGAGTGAAACGTAAGTGAAACTCTAAGATTCCACCGGATTCTGTCACTATTTGTTTTCTAAATTCCATTGTAGCTAAGGTAGAGTAAATAAGATCGGAATCGTTTTCCGGTTTTTGTTATTGGAGTAAAGTGTTTTTGCTAACAGATGTAGCGTTAAACAAGATTCTTACAATACATTGTGCACAATAAAGTATCTTAAACGTTTTGACTTTTAGAGAATTGGATGTCACTTTAAGCAGAAAGTATAGTTTAACTTTTCGTAAAATCGTTATATATAAATCTTCTTCAATAATACCATTTGCATTTAAAGAACTGCATGCACATCCAATCTATTCTATGATATCTTTGTTTGTGCCACCGTATATTTCAGCTCTAGATTTATCCCCTTGAAATCCAAATCCGCTCTAATCTTTCATGTCAAACTCTCAATTCCAACACTTCGAGGCACTCGGTTCATTTGCATAAGTATTTTGTCTATCTAGAATTCTAAATTATTGCTCTACGTGAATCTAGTCTTGTTATTTCAGATTTCAATTAGAATCTTAGAATCCTGTTTTGGCGAAATCAAATGCATAATTTCTGTAGAACTCACTATTTATTAGGCGCTTATTTAATACACTATTGTGTCTGAAATAGTGCTAAATCTAATGTTGAATTCATCTGGAAATCTCATTAAGACGATGAAGTAATTCTCGATGGATTTGATGTCGTAAGTTTTGATGCGTTCACCATTTTGTTTCGAGCTCTATCATTAAATTAGCAAATTAATTTATTATCCTCACATGTGGTATATTAGCTCTGTCTATAGTCGTAATCTTAATATCTTATTCATGATCATTATGTGGAATAATGACACAGTGAGTTTACTATAATTTCACTCGAATATTTAACTGCTATTGCTTGCTTTGGTTAGCTGCGATTATTGCTTCCAACCGGCCAATCTGGAAGTCAATCTACACTTGAATTATTTTTGTAAAATGAAACTTGTTTACGGCTAAAGCAATCTTTTGAAAAAAAAATTGAATTTGGATATTATTATGATGCCCCAGAAATCACATCTATTTTATCATGGTCTTGTAGGAAGAAATTGACATTCCTTGTGTTACGTACGAGAAAATACCTAAAGAGCTTAGACTATAAGAACATCTTATAGTATATGGTAAAGAGTAGAAATGTCATTTATTTTGTTCCACAAAAATTCCGCTACAATTGAATCTGTGACTGGACTGTTTTAATGGATTGTACTAAATCCATGGCTGTTTTAGTATAGACAAGACTTGTCAGTTTATACTAAATACATATTAGTGAAAAATCACTAACGTGTATCGGAGAAAGATGTACACGTATAGGGTGCGTACGAGGTACCAGACTTTTTTTGCCAAGTTCGGCAAAACCCAGCTTCTTATCAAAAAGAAACAAAAACATTACTTTAAATCTTCCTAGTATATATTTTTTTGTAATTTAGCTAGAAATATTTTCTCTACAGAATGTTCACACCGTTAGACATGTCCCATTAAAACTATTAATATTTCCACTAAATGTCCATCATCAGGACATTCCAAACAAAACTCTTGCATGTATTATGTTAACTAGGCACCATATGGAATCATTGTTTGCAGCTACTGCATGACCTTTATTGCTGGGGCTCAAAGTCGAGATTACCTTGTCAATTTTGGTATTGACAAGTCTACATCTGCCAATGTGGTAGTCATTGGATTTTGACATCTCTGTTTATGGAAATAAGATTAATTATGTTTTGATAGTGCAGTTAATGTTTGGATGTTGAGAGATAGGGCCCAACTGTACAATGCTATTTCTCTTTGTTTTTTCCTTAATCAATCTTCGGATAGGGTAACGAGGTTCATAAAATACAACCGATTTTAGAAACTGTTTATTTTTGGACAGAGTAGTTTTTGTTGACGTTTGTTCCTAATTGCTTTAAGCGAATGATAAAAGCCATCAAACTATCGAGAGTGTGTAAATGAGGTTTGTTTTGAGAACGATTCGTAGAGAAATGTGATGATGGCTCATAATCGTTTAATTACAACCCGCGGCACGAAACTTGAGCGCTGGAGGAAAAAGTGGGGATCGCTTTGCGCATCTTACGAGTCGATCATCGTATCAGAGACGCGTGTGCGTGGAACAAGCAACCAATCCCGGCCGGCGGTGCGGGCGCGTCTCGCGACAGGCCAATCACGTAATCGTAACGGTTCTCTGCGTATCTCCATCTATCGCCCAGCGCTCAACATCGGTGCCGCAGCCGCTAGTTGTACTTACATTTTGATTCTTATCGGTTTACGTGTTTTGACTTGATCCTGTTCGACATCAAAATGGTTATTATTTACATGAGAGGTGAGCACGCAGTCAGCTTTGTCATCTCTGAGTGTCTCTATATTTTCTCGAGTCTGCGTGGTGTGCTGCCGTCTTGTCGCACTTGTGTTATAGAAATCGCTAACAATGATTTCTATAATACAAGTGCTTTAGCTATGTACCTTTGGATTAAGTTTGGATCAATGTATGATGATTGTTGTCAAAAATCATCATCATCATCACCAGCCTTTAAAAGTCCACTACTGAACTTGTTCCCCATAGATAGAACTTTAGTAATCTTATTATGATTAAGGAACATGTTTATGCAAAACGAATTTCTGAATTTCTTTATCGAATGACATCCTCTAGTAAAAAATGCAAAAAGTTCTACACGAAAACAAAGGCGTATTTTATTACATACTTAATAACATGGGTGCCCATAATAATATTTTATACAGCAAGTGTCTTACTTTTGTAAAACACAAAGGGGTTTCTGGGGTGCGGAGCATCCTGCGGGTTGGCTGCCTAGCCCCGGTTTGGAGTTCCATGATGAGTTGCAAAAACCTTCATAAGTTTTAGGTATTTTCCATTTTTTTAAGTTTCTGTTGAACATTTTCAATCGTAAATAGTGTTTTATTTTTCGAAAACCATCATTAGATTTTAGGTAATTTCCATTTTTTAAGGTTCTTTTGAACAATCGCAAATAGAGTTATTGGTTCGATGAAAGTCTTGGATCGAATGATTGAGAAACCTTAAATAGGAATAAATAAGTATAGTAGGATTTTGCACTAGTTAGAAAGAGATGGAGTGATTCCTTTTAAGAGTAAAGATTGTACCGTACTACATATATTTATTCGCCTAATTCTTGTTTCACTTTTTGAAACCGATTTTTGGTTACATTTTCTATTAAATTAGGACGTAGTATTCTTACTGCTGATTAGCTACAAAGAAATAACTTCCGCTATCTTATTGAATATATCCTTTAATTTACAAGATTAAGGGCCTCTTTCACCACTTACTGATAAGTTCCGGATAACCTATCTGTCGCTTGTTTTGACATATAACCCATACAGTAACTGTCAAAACAAGTGCCAGATAGGTTATCCGGAACTTATCAGCAAGTGGTGAAAGAGGCCCTAAGATTACTACAAAACGTAAAATTGTATTAATAGCTTCTTTGGTTCAACGTGACGTGAAGTTAAAAATCGGTGTACTTCGTATAAATGTATATTTTTGTACAGCTACGGAACCATTAACCGCAGTCTTCTTATCTTGACCGTTTTTACAACATTTACAAGTCGAGTTCACTTTTTGTTCGTGAAAAACTTTATTTCGGGACAAAAAGGTGCGGAGGACCACTCCTCTTGCATCCTGTAGGAACCGGGCCTCCAGGAAGCGATGAGGGCCCTCACTCCGGAATTGTATTTAAAAATCAGTGTAATAATCCCTCCTTCCAGTAACTTTGGTTAAGTAACGGATATTTTGAGGAGTGCTTCAGTTTTTCAGTGAAAATAGGTTTTACTATTTGCCAGTGACAGTCAGTCACAGATTTATCAGTAAGAAAATATAAGTAAATTTATATTTTTGATGTCTGTGGCTTTTATTTGTTGCGGTCAGCTCGTTGAATCAGATATTAATGACTTGCCTGGTTTATTGACCTAGATAAGTTATGAAAACTTTACGTAGGTAATAAATTAAACAATTCGACTCGACTAAGGGCCAGTTTCACCACTTGCTGATAACCTATCTGGCACTTTTTTGACAGCTAATTGTCTGCATTATCTGTCAAAATAAGTGCCAGGTTATCTGAAACTTATCAGCAAGTGGCAAAACTGGCCCTAAGCCTTCTCGTAAAAATGTTGCCGTCAACGATTTATCAGGCGTGTTTAGCCATTTAATTTGAATTAATACCGACATCAATGAACCGACTAGCAATTCAACGGAATGTCTGATTCAACCAGTGACTGCGACATTTTTTTTTCTTAAATAAGTAAATAAAATATTGGACAACATCACATTACATTGCTCTGATCCTATAATAAGTAGCTTAAGCACTTCTGTTACAGAAATCGGAAACGTTGACGGTACCACAACACCCAGACCCGAGATAATATAGAAAAGTTATTTTTCTACATTGACCAACCGGAAATAAAACCCGGAACCTTAGAGATAGCAACACCAAGTCCGGTATGCTCGCCTCTCGGCTAGGGAGGTCGGAGATTATACTCGACTAACTGGGTTGATAGTATAGCTCTAACATGGTATAGCCTTTATTCCCATCGTCATAAGAGTGAAATTGTAACTTGGTTGCTAGCCTTGTAATTTAGTAACATGCGGCTTTTATAATTAGCTCTTGCTGACCCACCGGACGACTAAGCACTGTCCGGGACTCAAACTTGTTTCCCTTAAGACTCTTTTCAACTTCCCTCCCTTTGCGGTTGCATAAGCTTGAGCGGTCTTCGAAAGTGATTCTTAAAGTGGAAGCAGTATGGTTTAAAATTGTAAAATCTGACATGGGTTCTTTCGCAGTAATGTTTACATAGTTTTAAATACGCGTAAATATTGTTTGAAATATTTTAATAATTTACTAGCATCGTTATAACGCACTAGTAAATTAGTGCCCAGTTGTAATACCAAGCACTTCTAGCCGATTCTGAGATGTAAGAAATGTTGAAGTCTAGAATCGACTTCGTACTGACTGGATTTAGCAGGAAGTGAAGATAAGACCATCTACTCAGCGAAAGCACCACTGGCATAGTACTTATCTTTATAAAAATAAATTAATTTGCCCTACAATCACACCAATTAGTAAGCCTCAAACTAAGAAAAACTTGTACTGTAGCGACTAGGCCACGGATAAACATACTTAAATACGTTTATAACATCCTTGACAGGTACTTAACGCTCGTGCTTATCACGCAACCATTTGCCCTTGCGGGATTCGAACCCGCAACCGTTCGGCTTTGTAGTCTTCAGTGCGAACCACTAAAACAGACGGTCGTCTCGTCGTTATTAGTGCATCGTCATCATAAACTTTGTTATACAATTAAATAAAAATTAATTATACGTCTTTTTAGTCAGAGTTAAAATAAGAATATTGAATGCAAGTTAAAATTTTAGCCAAGATCTGAACGATCGTGGTTCTTAATTATCTAACATTTAAGATTTCGTTGTCATACTTTTAGAATTTAAGTTAACCTTATTTTAGTTGGGTTCATGATTGCATAAACTAAATCCGATTTAACATAAGCTCCTGCTGGAGTAAAAAAATATCTATGACACTACATAACAAGCTGTAAGCTGCAAAACCCTTACATTTGGCTAGTTAATATTTATTATATCTTAGAAAGCGAACTTCGTATTGATAAAAATACCAGGAGCTATTATTTAATCATGCGAATTCCAATCCGAATAATAATCGCAAAATTCGCATGGGAATACCTAAATTCACTATTCCGTGACTTCTGCTACGAGTGGTCATACCCACTCGTTTTTCAATTTCTATTAAGAGTAGAAACTACCTATGGAAGAAAACATATGGTTGATAGAGATTTGACATAATAACTTTTTATTTAAGTACGTTTTGTTTTAAACGATTTATCACTAGTTTTTTAAATTAATGAGTTTTTGCTTTCCGGCTTATAATATTTTCTGCGTAAAACGGAAATAGTTACAAGATTTCAATTTGACAGCAGCACCTATTTCGAGTGATTCAAAATCGTAAAATTGGGAACAATAGGAACTATTTTCATACACGATTGTTTTTGTGTTCGAGTTCAAGATTCATTTCTCATGCTTCAAAAATACGTTCCCAGGTCCAATTTTTTATTATATTTTTTTAGTTTTTTTTTCGTAAGAAATCACAGCATTCTTCTTTTCTTAGAGATTTTAGTTTTGGTTAAACTAATATATAGGTACATTTTACATTACACCTTAGCCAACTGAATGCCAACCGTCATTTTAATCGAATACTTGGCAGTGTTTCATCGGGCAATGTAATTTCGCCGGATAAAACTAAAACGAACGTATCCTGAATGGATTGGAACTATGAATGAAAATTTCGCTTGGCACTCGTAGAGACGGGCTCTATAATTTCACTGTAATGTGATAACATATTTGTTTACGGTATTGCTATGCTAATGCAAGCATGATAAAAAAGAAAATCACTGGTAGAGTAAAATGCCTTGTGTACAACAAAAATATATCTCTTCTATGTCACCAGTTTATTAAATTTACTGTAGTTTACATTCAAACTAAGCTTAAACAACAACAGGACCATCAAATCTTAATCCGAGGTTAAGCGTAGACGACAAATGAAACGTCAACCAAAACAATCTTAAACTCTCGTTCAAAAAATCCCATTTCAAATACCCGAAACTAATAAAACTTGTCCTACTAGAATGATATCGCGTCAAAACATAGTATTTTATTTATTTCTGTTTACAGCCGTGTCACAGCGATCTATCAACGAACGCAGCGCTGGCGGCGGGCCAAGGAAACTATTTCAAACTATTTGGACTACTCCGTTAATAGTTTTACAGTTGTTCGTGTGCGCTAAGCCTTATAATTAATTCTCTACAGCGAATGGGAGGAAACTTGACGATAAAAATGACATGTGAGGGTTGTAATCGAATTACGACTCGAGATGTCGTTAATAAAGTATGATATATCGACACTAAATCTAATAAGATCATATAAATGACAGCAAGTATTATGGGTTCGTTGTCGTTTATGTGTTAATATTTGATTTGGCTTTTCCGTACTCAAATAATGTAAATTAATGTTTGGCTTTGTCAAGTAGCTGTATCGAGTTGATTACATTGTTAATTAATTCAAATCCGATAGATAGATAGCTAAGTATACTTAAAAGCTTAATAGCAATTTGCTAAGTTCAAGGACTTTAGTTAATATAAAATAACAACGGTACTAGGTTACACCAAAAAAGTCAGTGCCGTAAAATAAAATTTATGATTACAAAAAAAAATTAAGCACTTTAATAAATCCTACAATTTCATAGTTACCCTGTATAATTCTTAGGCAGATTGGACTAAACAAAGCTGAAACTACCTACTAAAATCGTTTCTATTTGTGTTTTATTTTAGTAGATTCGGCGGAAATTCTTTTAAAATCCGTCTTTTTATAGTTGAGCCCAACATAAAAGTCGGTTGTGGGTTTTTAGTGTCGTTCTTTAATTTTTTGTGTCGCTCTATTTGTTGAAATAACGTCATATTTCTCAAAGTTGACAGGTTATGTTATTTAAATGGCTTAAAGATTTAGAATGGTGTCGAAATGTTTTAATTAATAGTTAACGTGTTTAAATTAACCCGCATTTTGTTAAGTGGTATTAACATGTGGAGTAATTAACTGCCTACTTAGGCTAAGGCATTTGAGAACGGTGTAATGCTATTTCCGAAAGTTTTTCATTACGCTATTCGCGAGCCAAGAATAGTGTTAATGTTTTCACACGTTTCGCTTTTTGAATTTTAAATTACACGTTGGTTAAACCACTTCATTTGTTTTTTATTTTACCTATGTTACAATAATATTGCCTATTGAGACTAAACGTCACAATTATAATTTATCTATATACATATTATATTTATATATATAAAACAAAGTCGGGTTAGTTACACCACGTATAAGTCAAGAACGGCTGGATCGATTTTAATGATGTTTGGTTTGTTGCATGGATTTGTATTCGTCTCGAATAGCAGGATAAGTGTTAAATTATCAGAAAATTCACGAAAAAATAAAATAAAGTGACGGTACGAAGTTTGCAGGGACCGTTAGTTATTAATAAAATAAATATGCACCAGACTGCACATAACATCCTCGTGTTCCGTGGTACCAGACCATATTTTTTTCCCAGGTGCGTCTATCAACATACCCAGACAGGATCCAATTTAGAAAAAAACGTTTCTTTACTTACCCTAACCGGGACCTTTTGCGATTGGCGCCACTACGCCAATCGGTACTTGTCGTTTAATTATACTGTACAAATTGTGCATTTTTTTGGTCGGTACGTTGTGTACTTGTGTCATAAATGTGTACATTTGCCGTGGCAAGTTACGTGTAAGTTTATCAGCGGACGATTATGTAAATGACACATTTTTACGAAACACCTTTTTTAACATAGTGACATATTAAAAAAACTGCTCGCCCAGAGTTGTCCATGCAATAATGAAGGGTTACGTGAAGTGTGAGTCGGTGAATGAGGGCCTCTTAATGAGAGGGGTGGATGACCCGAGGAGTGAATTCTGCAACCGCAGTAGTGTCGGAGTATCTGGCTGGAGTCTTCTTGTCTCTTTACGATGTAGGGCTGTGATGTGTGGCATACCGTGGTAATTATTGCTCTAAAGGTGTCTTAATTAAATAGTGTCATATAAAATGAAGAATTTCACTTGCTTCTTGCAACGTTGTTTTTGAAGTAGCTTCCTACGTAAGTACTTTTCATTTAATAATTAAGTACGTTTACACACAGTTTATCAACCCATCACAAAACATCTCTAAATTCATTACGTGCATTTTCAGTAAGCATGTTTTGCAAAGGTAAGAGGTATTGCGTCAATTTTTTATTTAGGTTCTACGTATTTTTGTTACTTAATCTCTATAATCATGCGACCTATTTTAGCCTTTAAACGTTCTAGTATTAGTTTATAAAGACAGGGCCATCAACGCACAGTGACACAACAAAACACGCCAAATCCCCGCATTAAATAAGATTACGAAACAATCAACGGCGATACACCCAATTATCCCCTGATCCTCCACAGAAGCGAAAACCCACGCACTTGCGAAAAAAGCGTCGCAACTCGCCATTTAGCAAACTAAGCCGCCATATTTAAGTAACTTAGTCTTAAGTAAAAATACCGTCCGTTATTGCCATTAGGCGAGTTGTCAACCCTACCGTCTATATCTGGAGAGCTTTCATCGGCTCTACAAATCGCTTACCCCCTCCACCCCCCCGCCTACCCGCGCGTGCTTGAGGGGCAAAGAGTAAAAAAGTAACAGTTTCCAGAGGGTGCTTCAGAGGAGGCGGGCGCATAAGGGCGTAACTGACATTAACGTTGAAGCTTTGCCTCTGACGCTGACACCGACTTACTGAGTGCCCCAAGAAGTTCGTTGCATTCTGGGCTGGGTTTGGTGCAGTTTTATACAATATTTGATCATTGAAAACAGAAGGGTAGAGTAATAACGTCACATGTACAAATACATGTGACGTTTTTGCTCTAAAGCCTAAATGATTAAAAGCTGAGGGTAGTCCAGGAATATTGTTATCTGAGTCGAATGCAATTCGTATTATTCTTACAGAAACGCCATTTTGGTTTCGTCTATAGGGTTACAAAGAAGTAGGGTTAAGTAAATTCTTCGTATTGCCTTTTGTTTACCTGAATTATGGTAGGAAGCATGTTATTAGTGATACGCAAGAGTGGCATAGCTGAGTGCAGAAAGGCAAAACTGACATCATTATTTACATGTCCCTCCGTATAAGATAGCCACTTTCTCATACTTATGAGGAGACATGGTACATGAGCAGACATTGCATTTAAAGATTATCTTACAAAATAAGTCTGCTAAAAGTAATTTAGGCAGTAAGTAAACTAAAAATGCCGTATCCGAAATAATCCGAATTTCTCGGTTCCTTGTCGCAGACGTTCAAAAATGTTGCCAACGTGCCCGCTCCTTGTTTTTAGGGAAAAGTTATGGGTTATAGTGTGTCGTTCCACCGGTTTTATGTCGGCATCCGGTGTCCTTATGCTTTGGCTCGTGAATTTTTTCGGATCGAATTGAGACGTCTCACTTCTGATTATTTAAGGTTTGAAAAAAGTAGAGCTAATTTTTATAGTGGCAAACTTTATTTATTACACCTTGTTTTGTAACGAATAACATAATAAACCTAAGTATATTTATGTGAACTTTAAAGGCATGCCTAGAATTTTAAAGTGCTCCAAATTCCTAACTATTAGATTTTATTAAACTTTTTTTCGGCTGGTTCCGTTAAAATTTAACGTCGTTCTTGTTTTGAGCATTTTTAATTAACCTCGAATGCTTTATTATGATTTACTCCCAGCTTAGCGCAATCATGTTGGGAATTGGGATAAGCTTAAATTTCTTTAGATATTATTTTGTTAATAAGGCCTGATTCTTCTACTCTATTTAAAACGATTTGGACAGTCATAGTCACAGTTCTATGTGGCACTTTATGTAACCGTGATAAGAGAAGTTTCGGTCAAATGGGTTGGGACTCCATAGGTACCTCTACATTTTTCGGAATCGCTCGGCGGCTAGGGAAAAGGAAACCTTCACATACATATTACACTGGAAGTGTACAAAAATGGTCTGGATTCCCTGTCTAAAGGTTAACGGTCTATAGGCAATCGCTCTAGATGTACTAATTCATCATCATCATCATTATTTCAGCCATAGGACATCCACTGCTGAACATAGGCCTCCCCCAGTGACTTCCAGATGGGTCGGTTGGAAGCGGCCTGCATCTATTCCTGCAATGCATATCATTATGTATATAAATGTCGTTAAGCAAGACAGTAAAATTACTGTCTTGTTTAATTGGACAATGATAATTGCATGTGGACAACAGATTCCTTTTTTATTGATTGATTGTTTCAAAATATTTTAATTATAATTTAACGAAATACTAGTAATATAGTTCATTGTTTAAATTGAATGCTCAGACCTAAGGCTTTATCACCTGCGACTTGGACTAAATTGCTTTTACTTCAAATTCACCCCTTCGCACCTAGTTCTAAAAACTTAATCTGTCAAAGTACACCAAAAGCCTTGGGATCTATTCCAATAGTTATTGTGAAGAAAAAAGCCTGGAGCCTCCAACAAAGCGATCTTTGTGTTTGGGACCGAGTAATTTGGCAAAGTGGTAATACTGGCCCTTCCGAGATAGGCTAGCTTTATCTACGGAGCCTTCAGGCGTGGCTTTTTGGGATCCGCGAGTTTACAGTTTTGATAAATCACTACAATTATTCATATATCTGGTTATTATAAACTATGTCAACGTAGGTACCTGGACGAAAACGTCGTTAGCGTATTTCTAGGTGATTCAAGTTACTAAACGTCTACTCTTTGCATAAGAAGATATTCATTTCATTTAATATACATATAACATATACTTAATCGTATAGCAAGCGTGCCCCGACTGGAACAGGACATAATGCTAGGAGTGAAAATGTATCAAACACATTTTTGCGATTAAAACTCTTGTTGTGAAATCGCTGTCAGTATCTTTATAGTAACTCTCTGTTTGTTTACCAACAATTTCAGTTAAAATACATGAAAAACATACAGAACCGTGAAGTGTTTTTACTCAGTATCGTGTTTGTATTTCCGAGTGTTGATGTACTACCCACTGCCCACAGGGCCGGGGCGATCAGGATGGTGACCGCCAGACAAATGTCTATCTGTTGTATTAACAACTTGTGAGTTATACTTATTCCAAGAATCCTAGCACAATAGAAATTAATAAAAAGAACGACACAGCTGCATTTGAAATTCGAATTGAGAATTCTGAAATTTAAATTGCCTGAAAGTCGAAAAAAAAAATTCGATACACGAATTGAAAAAACCCTTTTTTTTTTGGGATAGTTGGTAAAAAATATTTACAATGAACGCGTATTACGGATACCGTCTTGGTCCAGTGAATCGTGCTCCGGACCTCTAAATCAAACGGTCCCAGGTTCTTATCCCGCATAAGGCATGTGCTAGTATGATTAGCACGCGTATTTGTACCTGAGTCATGGATGTCTTATAATGTGTTGTATGTCTATCTAGTCATCATGTTGGTACATCTGCTTAATTTAGGACTAGATAATTAATGCAATTGATTGCAATTGCGAAAAATAAATATTTATCTATTATTAGGCTTATTATGAGCAAGCAGGGCACAGTTATCTTTAGTTGAGACGCAGCGCATTTTTTGATACAATTTATAGATGTCAATTTATATATTAAAGTGCAATAATACATAAATGTTGCCCGTTCGTGTATAATCAATATTTACCGTAAAGTGTTGGGCGCCATCTTAACTGAACCGGCGTCGAAAAGTGTCCTATCTCATTATAGCTTTTAGCGATTGTCGCCATTTATTTTGACGTTATTTGTTAATAACGCCATCTATTGGCCGTGACGGCGTATCTTTTGTGATTTGCTACGAGAGTTTGATGTGGGTCAGGGATTGTTTTGCAATCTTTGACTGTCATTCAAATTGGAGGTAGAAACAAGAAGAAATATTCAATAACAGGAAGATAATAATGTGAAAATTAATTGAGATTTAATTTGAAGAATAATTGTAATTTAAAGGGAAAGGGTAGATAATTGTTTTTATATTAGTTTAAATTTTTTTGGGAAACATTTTGGATTGTTACTCTTTTGACTTAAAAGCAAACGAGTTACAACTTAAAATGTTAATATAACTAAGGAGTATTAGTCTTAATACATTCATAGGGACGTGAAGATAGTCTTTTTATACATAGAAATACATTTTGTAAGTACGTATAGTTATGAATTTTGTCTATAGCTTTGGAGGAGACACGGATGCGATGCCAATCTGCAAGGTCGCCCAAGGTCATTCTGAATAAGCCGTGTGTCCCTAGTGAAGCTTATTTGCTTTACTCTTAAGACATCTAACGGCTTTTAATTAAAAGTACACCTCCCAACTTCATAATCTTGCACTCTCCTCAAAGGCCTTCACCGAACCGCGGCTCTCCAGCCAAGGGAGCGACAGCAAACAAATTCCACTATTAATCACTTGCCAATTTTTTGCGGGGCGCCCGAGCAAGCCGTAATCCCGCAATCTACTGGGTAAACAGAGTTGTTTGCTGAACTCGATGTACCTGGGAATCCCCTTCGGTACACTCAGAAATAATATTGTTTTATGGTTCGGTTATAACTACTTTACGTGTCGATCTGATTGGCGTAGTGGTGCGGTTATTAGCCTTGAACGCAAAGGGTCCTGGCCCCCGATTCAGAATCTTTCGATAACGAATTGACAACCGGTAAATCACGTGACAATAATGTTAATTCATATGGTGTCACGTGGTGTTCTGTTCGACAATTTGCGATCCAATAGTTCTGAATCGGAGGCCTGGTTCGATTCCCGGTTCGGTTCTATTATAGAAAATGACGTCTGAATTGGCCCGGAGACGTGTGCTAGGAGACGCATCTAGCGGATTTCATTGTCTGGTACCTCGTAACATAAGGAGACTATGACAATTAGTATGATAACTGGTTCATATTATAAGACGTGTAACTCCAAACACGCTTAATCTCTTAGAGGCTGCTTCTGGTGCTCAAATACAATAACTTTTTCTATAGGAAACCATCGAAAATAAATATTTTTTAAAATGCCTCTTAATAACTAAAAGTTGCTAAGTGTGCATAGCGCCTAATATTTTATGTATTGATACCTACCATAGTTAGAAGCTGAAAGATATAACAATAAATATACTGTTTCAGGCAATTAATTTCGAAACCGACTGTACCCTCATAAATCGGATACGCAGTTTTTGCCACAGGTTGGCAATGTTTTTGAAGTCCAATGTTTGTGTTATGGACTTCAAATTTGTATTTTAGACATTCCAATTATAGGGACGCGCGGTCGTTATTTAGAGCCACCGCACGCAGTAGACCTTTGATAGTTTTATCGGTCTCTGAATAACTATGAATATCGACCGATTACAAATCGTTTTAGTTTTTGAATTTACATGTGTATTCAAATTAATCATCATCATCATCATCATTTCAGACATAGAACGTCCACTGCTGAACATAGGTCTCCCCCAGTGACTTCCAGATTGGCCGGTTGAAAGCGGCTATCATGACATTGGTTAAACTACCAGCCAATCAAAAGTCTGTTGTGTGCATCATGTTGTATCGTCTCTTAGTGAATAATATCTATACAGTATTTCAACAGTAGCAAAATTTAAGGAGACGAATGTGTTCAGCGATACAATCAACTTTTTCTATCGGGTTATCATCGAAATCGCTAACCTCGATGATGATAATTATCATCATCATCATCATTTCAGCCATAGGACGTCCAGTGTTGAACACAGGCCTCCCCAAATGACTTCCAGATTGGCCGGTTGGAAGCGGCCCGAATCATGCGACTTCCTGCAACCTTTACCAGGTCGTTTGTCCACCAGCACCACCACCATTCCAGAACCTTTCTGCCCCATCCGACATCAGTTCTACGTACTATGTGCTGCCACTTTAGCTTGCTAATCGGTCGGGCTTATGTCAGCGACTTTTGTTCGTTTACGGATCTTCTGGTTTATGACTCGATCTTGCAAAGAAACACCGAGCCTAGCCCTTTCCATAGCATGCTGTGGAACCTTGAGCCTTGATGATAAATATGTGGATCAGTAATTTTTTTTTTATGGCTCCGATGTTGCCTTCGGAGTAAAAGTTGTTTGTACTGATAAACACATTCGCCTCCGTAAAGGCTACTGTTTAAAATTACAGTCTGTATTTACGCTTTTGAAATCCATTTTGATGACAACCCGATTGGCATAGCGGTGCGGTGATCCGCCTTGAATGAAAGTGTCGGGTTCGATTCCTGGTTCTGGTCAATTCAGGAAACGTACATAAGGATGTTAATTCCTCCTAGATCGTGACAATTGGTGTGCTGACTGGTGAATTATATATATTTATTTGACTTTCATACGTATTTTTGTTTTTTCAGGTAACATTGCAGTTTTACTTGGAAACATTTTCCTACAATAGCAAGAAATTATCGTCTGGCTTAATCGGTAAGTCTAGTACATATGTATAATTTGGTAACAATGACCAATTAATACTATACAAGTCAACATTATAGCTAAGCCCCTATAATTTAAGATGAACACTATTACATAAATGCATTCTATAACCTCATTCACCTCATTGTTGTTGAACCATAGAAAATACAATAAAAAACCGGATTTAACGACAATCGCAGTAATGTGTCTATTAGTGCGCAGGAGTTTACTAACAGAGTTTCACACGAGGGTCAAATTAAAAAGTAATCAGAAACGTATTACACTAACACCTTGCCACCCGTACTAGCTTTGATAGCGTCCACTGTCTATATGTCAATCGATTTTAAACCTTATTTTGTTGAACCTTAAGTATTTTTATCGGCTTCATCTATTTTTGTATAAAGTTCAAACAAATTTTGATTCTTACCAACAAGGAACAGAGTAGGGGATAGAGCGGTACCCTGCGTGAGTCCGGAAACGTTTCGTCGGACGAAGCCTTAAACTGGTTTCGATTTTTTTTTTTATTACCGTATCTAAGACTAAAAGGAGCGACCATAGTTTGTTTTAGTTATGGAGATATTTTTTTTAGATCTGTTCCGTAGTGCATATTTATGACTTCATTTGAATGTAATATTTTGAAGGACCTTTGGGTTTTGAGAGTTTTGTCGTTTTATAGCTTTTCATTCTCTAGTAGTATTGCGAACTTTTTTTAGCGTTATAGTTTATTTTAAGTTAACTCTCTATTTTGTAATTTGTGATAAAAAATCTTTGAATCTAAAATCATATAATAGACACTATAGATCACAATTTTATGATGTTTTGTTTTACTTATCCAGCTATGAATAATAGCCCTTAAGTTTAGTTTGTTATTTAAGTTGTCATAATAACTTTCTTCTCCGCGTAAATAAATAATGTCTACAAGAATAGAATTTGCATCCAAATTTCATTTTTATTTTAATGATAATAATCAGTCATGGGTGCAGTCATCCTAACGATGAACTCTAAGCAGTTTTGTTTGTTAACTACGTTTATATAAAAAAGGACAAGAGCGAGTTGAACTCGCCGAACAGAAATGTATGTGGGATGGTGAATTACTGAACGTTATTGAGTGAAGTAGCGAATGAAGATAAAAGAACGAAAGATTACTGAATGTTTATGAGTGAAAGAGTTAGATAGATGATTTAAATGATAAGAGTAAAAGAGACAGAGGAAACGAAGAATGATTGATTGGAAGAAAGATAGCAAGACGGACTTGTGGGATCGCGGTGAAAGTGGAAGGACGGATTAGGTAGATTTCCTAGACTTAAAGTTTTACTTGATTAGTGTTAAAGATGGAATAAAAACAGTTAAATCACCAATCAGTGTATATTTTCATGCCCCGATCCTACATGTATACGAATACCAAATTTCAGCTTCATCGGTTCAGTAGATTCGTAGCAAATTGGCTGTGGTAGGCAGACACGAGTGATCCTATTGTACGGGTTCTATGTTTTTATTCGGACAAACGAAACCATAAGTAACAAAATAAGGTTGAAGTTATACTTTTTTTTAGAGCTCGGGGTTAAGCCTCTATTTAAGTTGTTAGCTGTGTTGTAACTTTACACACAAGAAAAACATTGTTGCGCTCCTGATAGTCAATTTAGGCGTCTATCAATTCCGACGTCTGGAACAGCCTGTCTGATTTTCGGAGGGGGTAACAACTTGTACAGTTAGCTACGAAAATACTTAACATACTTAGAACTCCCTACATGCCGCGAGCAGATACATGATTGTGAACAGAACTGTACTAATATAGACAGATTTATTTGGAAGTGATTTTTAAACCATTAAATATGTTTTACACGACAAATAAATGAATCAATTATTTGCACAATCACCAATTATATAGCCCCAAAATAAAAGCTTGTACTATGGCGACTAGAAAACAGATAAATATGGTTAATACTTAATAAACATCCATGACTTAGAGTTTAGAGGCTCGTTCGTGCTCATCACACAAACATTTGCCCCTTGCGGGATTCGAACCCGCAACCGCTGGCTTTGTAGGACTCTGTAGCGCGAACCACTACCTACACCAGACGGTCATCGATAAGACATAACAAAAACTAAATTTATACTATATTATTATCTTGTTATTTTGACATTAACATAGTCCTTGGGCAATCCCTTTGAGTATCTATCCCATAAATACTCAAACGGCAATCCTAATAGCGAAAGGTTCGATTCCCATCCGAGGCTCTCTTTGTTCTTGTTTCGTATCTTAATACGTGACGAGACGTGGCTCTCCTGTTTTTAACAGTAAGAAGCCTCGAACGTGATCTAGATTACGTGAGATCTATTATAAGAAGCGCAGCGTAGGACGTCCACCCAAAAGGTGAACAGACGACCTGGTAAAGGTCGCAGGAAGATGCAGGTTGCAGGACGCTTCCAAACGGCCAATCTGGAAGTCAATTGGGGAGGCTTAGTTCAGCAGTGGACGTCCTATTGCTGAAATAATGATGATAATTATAAGAAACTACCGTCCAAGTTATCACTATAAATAACATAAAAACATGCTGGTTTTACAAAATCATCGTAATCTGTTATGAAAGCCAATTAATAACGTATATTGTATGAATAATGCCAATCCCTTTACCCAGAAACACTATGTCAACAATAATAATGTATGGGCGGTGGCAACTGTTACTAGAAATTGTAAATCTAATTCTAGAATGTTCTCATTTATCAGTTCACCGGTGGCTATATATCATTTGGTTAGGTGTCAGTTTAGATTTAGGGTTACTTAGTTACTTTGATATGTAGTAGTTTGGTGAGTTCTATTTATTACTGTTTGGAATTGGCACTTAGAACAATTGAATTGAATTTTTGATGTACCATGTTTGTTTTAAATGATTCAGAATTTTTAACGTGGGGATGGTTATTTATGTCTCTGGCTTAATTAAACACTACGTCTGCGATGTCGCGGGTAGAACTAGATTAATATACGTAAGCTACCTGTCTTTGACTGCCTTCTGTCAAATCATAGACGAAGTCGCGGGTAGAACTTGTTTAATATACAAAGCTAAAGGTTTTTGACTGCCTTCTGTCAAATCATAATCATAATTAAGCAGTAGATTTATTTTTCCATTTCATGATTTTAAAAAGTACCTATATGAAAATAACGCAACGCCTTGGTGCTACTGGTGGTCAGATGCAACAACTTTTTCTATGGGACCAGTTCGCTCCCCATAGTTTAGTTTTGCTGGACTGTTAGCCTCTTGATGGGTGTTCATTTTACGTGTCACTATTCTGCTTACTCCAACCAACCCAGGTCATCCCAGAAGGTCAGCAACCTTTTCCAGGCTTCCGGGAGCGATCCTGGTGATTGGAGAATCCGTGCCCGTTGATCTGCCACGCTCCTGTATTCTATACGACGTTCTGTTGCGTTTTCTGCGTCCATGCATCCTCTGCATGTGGGGCTGTCTGTCACACCTATGTTATGTGCTATAGAAGAGCGGTATCTATAAATAATTGCTTTAAAGGAGGTTCCCAACCCTGAATTTGTTTTTAACCTACATTACAGTAATAAACATTTTTTTTTGTAATTGTATTTTCTATTATAAACATGGACAGTGACCGATTATAAAAATATAAAAACCTATAACTTAGGGAATTTTGTCTCTTTTTAGTCTGATGAGATTGCAGGAACAGCTTTTGATGCCACTGGAACTGATTTTTTTGTTTCCGAGTCTTTAACTGTTTCTCCATTTCGCTTCCTCGTACTAAACTGCCGACCATCAGACAACAGTTTGTTGTATTTGTTAAATGTCATTGTTGTTAAACACCAGAATCAGTTTCAAACAGGTTTTGCGTTACTTCAATTACCCCTTGTTTCGATTTTTCCTGTACTAGACCCGATTTAGAATCATCACAAAATTCGACTGCTACTTTTATAAAAACTGTACATTGGTGTAAAGTTTGGACTTTGTCACGTAAAGATGGGCTTCTTAAGGCCTAGAATATGTTGTAAAGCAAGCAATAACAAACTTATTAGGCTCTTCAATTTCGCTCGCAAAGTTTATTGTCTATCCGTGTCCGCTGTAGTAAAGTTACAAGATCCCTCACACTTAGGTACCCCTGTTTAGACTTTAGGGTCTAGGTTTCTAAAGCATACAATAGTGATGTACCTATGATGTTATCGAGACAGTGATTCACGAGAAATTAATTTATTAGGTCCTATTTTATCCTCTTAAGATGTACTAATACTAAAACAAACAATAAAGTCTTTTAGAACTATTAAATTGCAGATCTAGCTGTAACTTTAGCCTAGTACCAGACATTTTTTTATATTAATACAGTACAGTGATACACCTTCGATTTAGTGTTTTTCATCGTCTCAAGTTCATCGATTCTACTGTTCAAATAAAGATACATTTGCTATGGGACCAACATAAAAAGCGAAATATATAAAACACTTTCCTTAAAAAAAGCAGATCAGCTGTTACTGGTTATATAGGAATATTGATTTTTTTGACATTACCATGTAAGTCTTGTATTGAATATTGTATAATTTAAGCAGTTTTTAGTTAGTTTAGTTCGTTTTTTAGTTTTAGGTAATTTACCATCAAAATTGAAGTTATTAGTTATCTAAAATACGACCTTAAATATTATTGATTTGCCCTAAACAAACAAAAAAAAGTCCTTTTAAGTACTTACGTAGGTATGACATTCGTAGGACTTAGACTTAATAATGGTTTTTTATCGATGTGTATCAACATGGTTTATTCATTTAGTACGCTCTAGCTAACTTCTCCACAAAGTCGACTAAATTGATATATTATTCTTATATCTCATGTATCGATACTAAAAATATCTGAATAGTGAAACCCTAGCTTACGTTCCATTCTACGCAGCAAGCGAGGCTTTGAATTTATACAACCTACTTGAGATGTTACGATCTTACTTGTATTGCCAATGTGTTTAGTAGTTCAATGTTCATAGTTATTTGTTAGTGACATTTGAAAATGACGCTTAGTTTTGGCGGGATATTAAAATACGACTAATTAGTTTAAAATATTTTTATTGAAGAAAATTAATTTGTTATTAATTTAATAGTTCCGGCAACAAAATGTTAAGTAGCATAGATAATATCATCTTTTATGATGCACTAAAGGTTTTTTTTTATCGTATTACACATCCTTACGATGTTATACTTAAAAAAACTGTAAGCAATCCGAGGTCAGAGCAGCCATTACGTTATCTAAGACATTTGATCGAAAAACTAAGCCCCAATAAGATTTGTCCCTTACGCTGTTTTAGAATAACTTAATCGTCATTTGCATTATTATCTTTCTGTAATTTATATGACTTTATCTTTGTTTATTTGCATAATATGTTGTATAGCTTTGTGGTTTAAAGCGTAGCCCGCCGTGTTTATGGCAAAATTTTTGAGATAAAAGTTGGATACGCTAATTGTATTTTTAATGTTAAGGTCCCCACCTCCGTAAAATGTTTAACATACGATTGTATATTATGTAGTAATATGTACCTAACTTTATTTTAAATATTCTATATTTCAGTACATATAACGCGGGTTAATCAAATCAAATGTAAGTATTTTACAATATTCACAAAACATTGTACGATATTGAGTTTTTTAGTCACATATTTGTTATTAAGGAAACCAATTGCAACATGTTAGCCGTTCGATCTTGTGTTAAAATAACTCTGTATGTTTAAACAAGTCCTAGCCTTAACAAAGTTCACGACAAATTTTCGTATCTCCGATATTGACTAATACATTCTAAGATTGATAAGCGATTAAGTAAATTAAATAAAATGATTATTGATTCAAAAACTAGTTCCTAATTGACGTCTGTAGGCACAATTTGTTTGAAAAAGATTTATTTCTTGTACTCTTATGTTTTAATTTAATGTTAAATCCATATTTATGTATTTTTTTTGTAATAAAATCTTATCTGAACACAGTTTTTCAATTTATAAACATAATAGTCGAAACTATTTTTGATTTATTTCGGTTTTTTACTACAATTTTATTAGCTTCAATTGAAACTAACTACAGCTATGTATAAATATATGTAACCAGATCTTGAAAGTCGTTTTCAACGTACATCTAGATCTGACATTCGGTTGATAACACAATAATTTGATACCTTCAAGCTGATTTGATGATTGAGCCAGGAGGTGGCTTGTGCCCAACCCGACACGCAAGATATGATATGATACATACAGAACATCGTGTCGAATTGGGGGTTTTTGTTAGTATTTTTCTTGCGTGTCGAGCTGAGAACGTGCCGAGTTGGGCATAAGCCGAATTTTTCAATGGCTACCACAGATTAGAGAGAGTATATGGCCATTATACTATTTTTAAGATAACATGAGTTTGATGGCATGTTACATTTACCGGCTCACACATACTACTTACAAGTAATTTGATATTTAACAAAAAAAAAACGATTATTGCAAAAATCCTAAAATTAATGTCTAGATCTACGCAAATATTTCAATGCATTATAGCTTATGCATTAAAGAAACAAAAAAAAAATCCTTAAAATTAGAGATGGGCCGAGTACTCGGTTAATACTCGTTACTCGGCGTACTCGGCGGGTTTTTAAATACTCGTACTCGGCCAAATAACTCGGTTTTAATGCCGAGTATACTCGGTTTAAATAAGACAATATATTTTGTTAGATATAATTAAAATAAGAGTGTTATTCTTTCGTGTGTTTTATTTTAACATGGTTTAACGTTGCCGTCGTAGAAGCCTTTCGTCCAACACCACTATGTAAAATCAAAGAATTGCATAAGGTACATTTCACTTTAGTTTTATCTTCTTCAATCTCGTCGTAAAATGTCCAAACTCGTGATCTTTTACGTGAACTCATTGTGTCAACAATCACCAGGTACTATACACCTCCTACACACAATCTTGTACTTGTTTACGCGCCCGAAACAGGAATTTGATAGAACCGAGTTACTCGCTTTGTACTCGGTTGGAAAAAAATTGAGCCAAGTAAAACTCGGTATTCGTTACTCGGCAAAAGTGATACTCGGCGCATCTCTACTTAAAATACTTGATGCGTGAAACAAAATGTTTATCTATAGTGATTGACAATGCCTATGAAATCGATGACCAGTAAATCTATAGTGTCATCGATTTAGTGTCAATGGACACTAATCGATTTCGTCATCGATTTACTCAACATCGAGACACAATAGAAACTCCATTGATAGGCGGTCTCATGAGACCTAAAAATGGAGAAAACCTAAAAATGGCGTTGACCGCAGTAATAGTGCGTCTGTATTGTATGCGGTTTGTGTTATAAAGATAATTTAATAATAAATAATATATACATTATTCACACTATTTAATAACTTTCTCGATACCCACAAGTTCTCAAAGTTCCAGTCCTTACGTCAAAATAATATTTACGTCTAAGAAGTTCAAGCACCAGTTGATCTGTACAATGACATCTCAGAGGGCTCTGAGATGTCATTGTACAGAGAAAGATCTAGTAAGCCATGTTAAAGAATATATTTAAGAAGCCTTACAAAGAGTGTAATCCAACGCCAAATATCTCAACAGAATCTAGAAGTTAGAAAAGCATAGACAATTTAGTTGTGAGAGGAATCCTTTAAAGGCGGACAATCTTAGATTTTAAAACAAAAAAGACAATCGCATTGTCTACAAAAGGGGTCTTTTTGTGCTTCTTTTAAATTAATTAAACACCTGAGCGTTTTGCGAGTCAGGCGGCGATCCTTGAAACAAACAAACGTTGGATAAACAAAATAAAACTTCTGGTGTAAGGATGCAACTACGAAGGGCGGGGCCTTAGTCCAAAAAGACAGCGAGAAAATTAGTGTATCTGTCGCAGTAAGATAGATAAAGCCGTAACATAGTTATACGAAAGCGATTTATTACTATCTCACTAGGAATATAGTTATAAAACGGTCCAAGTTTAGTGATATACTTATATTACTAGATTAAGTTTAGTGAAATAGCTTTCGGAGTGTGCGGCGCAGGAGGAGAGGTTCGTTGTGTTGATGAGATGTCATGATTCCTTTTCTTGTCTAAACAAAAATTAAAAAATACTTTTAAAGAAACCAAGATCTCAACTTATTTGATAAGAAATAAAGATATCTCAAAACTGTTGATTAGCTTTAAAAGATTTTTAATGTTTGATTAGTTTTAATTATAATTGAAATTACTTTAATACGTGTTAATGTCACAAAGTATTGTAACTAACTGCAGGATACATAAAGTTGATTTTTTAATAAAGATAATACCAATATAATATTGTTTTATTTAATTATATATGGTAGATTTCTAATACACTAAGCTTAATCAAGTAATATATTTATAACACTGAACTTAATCTAGTAATATAAGTATATCACTAACTTGGACCGTTTTATAACTATATTCCTAGTGAGATAGTAATGAATCGCTTTCGTATAACTATGTTACGGTATATAATTATATCCCTAGGGATATAACTATATTACGGCTTTATCTATCTTACTGCGACATATCGATGAACGTGGCTAGTGAAGTGATTATTACATTGCATCGATAATCGTCGTTAATTTTGATTATGTCAAAACAGTAATTAAAAAACTAATGTTGTCAATAAATCTTTCTTAAGCGCCTCTAGTTTCTCGCGTCTCGCGTGCCATGTTGGGACGGCCGTAATTTCTCACCGTCAATAGGAGCGGTGTCTTAAGAGGCGACTAATTCCTGTATCACAAGACGGGCAGCAGCGTCTTAGTGCAAAATATAAAAAAACTGCGCTCGCCAACCCGCCTGCCAAACGTGGCGAGTAATGGCAATCCCCCCCCGATGATAAGTAATTGGGGGGCTTTTCTTCTGCAGTGGACGTCCTATGGCTGACAAGATGAAGCGTCTCTCAACGAATAAAAAAAGGTCTAAAAATATCAAATAAATCAGTGTATAACACAAATGGAATATCAAATAAATCGTTAACGTTATCCTATTCTTAAAGTCGGTTAAAATGCACAAGCCTTAGTTTTAATAGTATATGTTTAATGTGATGGTTGATCCTATTGAAAGCAGTCTTGTTACTAAATTGTTAAAAACTGTAGAAGAACTATGCTAGAAATCTAACTTCAATGAAAAATAGGAACACCTGACTTTTGTAATCATAATTACCATATTAATCTTACCTACTTTTATTATTAATGTAAAAGTTTGTATGTTTGAATGTTTGTTTCTCAATCACGCTTCATTAGCTGAACTGAATTAGCTGGATTAAGCTTTACACATCGTGGGATGAGAATTCATTTCCAGTCCCATGTACCAGGTTCGATTCCTGGTCGGGTCGATGTGGAAAATGATGTTTTCTATACTGCCTGGGTACCGGGTCTGGGTGGTATGGTACCGTCGTTGTTTCTGATTTCTATAACAAAAGTCATCATCATCATCATCATCGTTTCAGCCATGGACGTCCACTGCTGAACACAGGCCTCCCCCAATAACTTTCATCAGAGGGATTGCCAATACTCGCCACTCTTGGCAGGCGGGTTGGCGAGTGCAGTTTTTATAACATTTCGCACGCAGACGTTGCTGCCCGTCTAACACAAATGTTATAACACAAGTGCTTTGACTTATTTACCTTGGGATCAGATAAAATAGCAAACGTCTTACAATCCTAAACTATAAAACGCTTTGAGCAGATTAGCACACAAGCAAACATACAACCATTTTGAGAGAACACCCTTTGGTTTGCACGTGCAATATGAGACGACCTCCGTAGCCGAGAGGCGAGCGTACCGGACTAGGTGTCGCTACCTCTAAGGTCCCAGGTTCGATTCACAGTGAGTCAATGTATTAAAATAACTTTTCTATATTGTCTCGGGTCTGGGTGTTGTAGTACTGTCGTTGTTTGTGATTTCTGTAACACAAGTGCTTAAGCTATTTTTCATAGGATCAGAGCAATGTATGTGATGTTGTGAAATATTTATTTTACTTATATTTATTTATAATATGTGATACCTAATTGACTTTTTTGTTTCCCGCCATCACTAAACCCATACAAAAAGGCGAATTTTTAAGTGTTCACGAGTGAGCCAGCTAAGTGTTGCCATAAATCTAAAAGTAGAAAAACATGGCTTCGCAACGACGCTAATTTGATGCGGTGTTTTAGTCTGCTGAGTTATGTGCACTTAAACACAAATTACTTATATTTGCTCGGACAACTTTTCTCTATTTGGCACTATTTATGTCTGCATGGAGGTCTGACATAATTTCTGCTACAGTAACACTTTGGACTAAAATGTTGGCAACACTTCATTGGAATATTTTACCAAAAATAGTGACAAGTAAAAAAGTCATCTACGTAAAACGTAAAAATTTAATGTGAGTAGTGTATCTTATTAAAATATGAATTTCGGTTCAAAAAATCAAATGAATAATCCTTCAGCTCTTGTGAGATGATTTTAGTGCTCAAATACTATAAATCTTTCTATGGGACCAACATAAAAATATTTTGTTTTGTTGCATTTTTGGGACTAACATCTAAATCCCAAAATCATTTTAGCCATTAAAAGATTTGCAACATTTCAAGTGAACCTTGTTTAAAAACTAAGTACAGGTTCTAATTTACTCAGTATTCACTCAATATACGGAAAATATACAGTAAAAATGAAGAGTAAAATGGCAATTTTCGTCTTAGTCAATGCTATTATTAGAACTCATTTCTAAATCTGTTGGTATACTTAACCTTATATTATAATCTTTCCACTTAACCTTATATTTAACCGCAAATCCGAAATTCTATTTCCAAGGCTTATGTACTGAATATTAGAGTTCATATCCGCGCAGATTTCTCCAAAGCCATACTGACAGTATGATTGATAAACAGTGCCGAGTTAGCATTAAAAAACGCTGCAAATACCTTTTTTGCTCATAACTTCGACAGTCAATAAGGAATGATATTAAGGAGGCAATACAGAGAGCCCTTTAGGTAATTGAATTTCAATTTACGAGGGTTCTTATCGAATTCACATACGCTTAAAATATATATGATAATGAATGCCCAATCTCCCTATTGGATATCCGACCGTATCCCGACATTTTAAGGTTTGAATTCGAGATTTTTAACTTGCAGGAATAATTTTACAGGCACCATTGTTAAGAGGCGCACTAAAAATTTAATTGTTAATGAACTTAGTGTAAACTAATTGTGGTAGAAACGTAAAGGATTTGGTGATGATCAGTTAAATCATTACTTGAAAGAACTTGGAACAATCGTTAATTATAAATCTTTTAAGTGGCAAGCTCCTCCGAACGCGGTTAAGTTTATTCACCAGTCCTAATGGTTTTCTCTGGAAACTATTAAACGTACATTATTTTTTAAACACATTCATCACACATGCAGGAAGCCGATTGCGGGCCGCTTCCAACCGGCCAATCTGGAAGTCATTGGGAGAGGCCAATGTTCAGCAGTGGACGTCCTATGGCTAAAATGATGATGATGAAACAGAATTTTTAAAGGATTCTTTGGAGAAATTAAGAAACCGTAATATTTATATTAGAAAAGACAATCAAACACAAAAATTGTATTACCTCCAAAAAAAACTAAATGAAAAAAACGCACACGAAAAATAACACCCAATTGATTATTTTCCAAATTAAAATTGCCGAATGAATCATGAATTATAAATCCGATTTGTGACGTAACAAATCGACGTTTTACCATAGCCCATGGGAAATCATTCATTAATACAATACTGGAGTATGCCCTGGAAAATTAATTTTCATTACATATAACAATTGACATGGGAATTTGTTTTTTCATTTCTTTAGTTAGACCTAAGTGATGTATTTTTATCTGAAATGTTAAACGTTACATTGTTGTCTCTATCTTACATAAAATAGTAAAGTGCCTATATACGGTCCACGGCAGGACACAGGCCTCACCTCAACTTTGTCAGGGAGACTTAGTCTCTTAGACCTTTTATGCTGTGAGAAAGATACGACAGTTGACTGATGTTGAAACGGCAAGATTAGTGTATTTTAGCTACCTATTTATTTTTATGGAATACTGTTATGGGGCTCAGCTGCAGATATTGAAACCATCTTTGTACTGCAAAAGAGAGCTGTTCGGGCTATTTATAACCTTAGACCACGAGATTCTCTAAGAGAACTATTTAAAGAAATTAACATACTTACAGTTGCTTCTCAATATATTTATGAAAATATTATGTATGTTCGCAAAAATCTGCACTTATTTTCCAAGAAAAATAACATACATAAGTATAATACGCGGCATAAAGATAAACTTGTCGTTCCAAATTTCTGATTTTACAAGGTAGGAATTTCATTCATGGGAAAATGTATTCGTATTTTTAATAAATTACAACAATTCCTTGCTGAACTGCCAGTATTTGAACTTAAATTACTTGTTAAGATGATTTTAATAAAAACGGGTTATTACACCGTTAGTGATTATATAAATGATAAAAATGTGTGGATTTCAAACTGCTTAGCTCGCACCAAAACTTGTAAAAATATTAATTTTAAGAGAGGCTGACAACAGTGAACGAGTTTCTTGTGCTGCTTCTTCTCGGCACTAGCCCACAAATTGTCCCGAAGCAGTGCAAAAAATATATTGGGACGTGTAAAAGTGCTTTTAATGGCCTATATGCAAAAATAAATTATTTTGATTTTGAGTTTTTGATTTTTGACCATAAGTTGGTTTGGGCCGTACTCCACCACGCAGGTCCAGTGCGGATTGTTGAAGGGGTCTTGTAAGGTCAATGACTTAACCTTACTTCAGATGTTATTAGCCTCTGACTAGGCTTCACGAGTAGTATCAAGTGATATTAGCCGAGAACAACTTTCAACGTGCCTTCCGAAGCACGGAGATGCTTGTGATAAATGTCACCAAATATGGTCGGAACGGTCACCCATCCACCCTCAACCGCGACGTGGGTTGCTTAATTTTGGTAATCACTACCAAAGCTCTGTCGCCACGGAGTTAAAAGCACCTCGTTCGCATCAATGTACGAGTAAAATAATTTTGTATGTAGCGCCAGTTTTGAAATATCACATTTCTGTGATTATTCTTCAATATCCCCATCTTCATCAATATTTCAGGCAAACAACTTAGGGGTTAGATTGTCATTCTAAGTTCTAGTTACTTTTAACATGAATTTAACGTTGGTTAGTTGTAATTAACTTCGTTAAATGATCATACCCTCACCTATACATTCACCGATGGCTTTACACATATAGGTTCCTTGCTGTATATCATGCTGCCGCATGGAAGCCGAATCGAAATAATTAATGTACGCTGTCTGCTTTTACGCTTCAACAAAAAGCGAATAATTACAATGACATGTCCTGCGGTTAAAAAAAAGTACTTCTGGCCAACGAAACGCGGCGCCGCTTCGATGGCTACGAATTTCAATTGGCTCGGTTTTCAACACACCCAATTTGTTTAAAGGAGAGCGTATATTTTGTTTTATGCTGCCATTTGTTCTATAGTGTCATGTCAATGGTAAGTATTAAGTGACCGAACTAATAGTGGTGGAACTAAGATGTTGTCAATATTATCGGTCTTGGGGCAAACCATAAAGTCTTTAATAGTATTTCTTTAGAATTGTTTTGTGTTGATTAGAATCTGGCGTTCGTGTAAGGTCCCCTTTTTGGGTTTTAGAGCTCAAAATGTATATTTATGAAGAAAAAATACGAATACATTTAATATAATATGGACATTATATACAGTAATAACTCTCTCTTTTGTATTAACTCTCTTGTATACTCATCACTATCATCATCAGCCTTTGGATGTCCAATGCTAGACATAGACCTCTTATACCCATTATCATCATTATTCGCCTGCCCTGTTTCCAGGTCACCTGGAGTAGGCGCAGTATCTCTTTCTCTTCCATGCAATCCGGTCACTCGTCATTGAGTCATTCACTCCCTTCTCTGTCATATCGCTCCCACACAATCCATCCATCTCTTCTTAGGTCGTGCTCTACCTCTCATCCTATTAATACTCATACCCATCACTCATCTTGTTACGTGCTCCTCTTCCCTTCACATCACATGTCCATACCAAGACAAAGGGTTTCCTTTTATCTTTTCTGCTACAAGTGCCACTTTCATACTTTCTCTAATATTTTCATTCCTTCTATGTATATCGAAGAAAAAAAAATGCATTCTGCTTTTTAGTTTGCTTTCACAATCCGAGGTTCAATATTCATCATTTTACGCCCAAACCCAATTAAGATAAAATAAGAAGACAAAAGAACACGAATCCTGCGGAACCTCAAGAAAACACCGGAAAAACTCCTTTAACATTACATGGAATAGTTTGACCCTAAACAACATTCAACGATACTAATAACATTGAACGGAGTTTTACTGTCTGATTCGATTCCAAAATAAACCTTATTGTCTAGCCCGTATGGGTCACGAAAATGTAAATCCATGCTTTCTTTCACGAATCCCACGGGCGTTTCCTTAGTTTCCTATCTTCGTTTACTGTTCCCTGCTAATCTATTATTTTGGCAATTGTTTGCCGGAGTATATATTGCATTGGAAATGGGTCAGCTATATTAAGTTTGTGATGGAAAGAGATAGCCGTATTTACATGCACAACGTTTTCACTTGTACACTAGATCAAAATCTACATAGATTTTATCGATAGAAAATGTTAGAAGGCTGGATTTATCATTGGTTCAGTTACCCTAAAATAGTTTCTTGCCTGAAAGCATTTGCATTGTACGTTAGTTTTACTATAGCTAGTAAAAAACAGGGAAAATGATGTCATTTCCGACGTGAGTTTTCATTTGTATTCGAGAACCGCCATTCCAAATTTAAATGTCTAATTTTTAAACATGGTGATTGTTTTTAGCGTTCCGTACCTAGGAAGAAAAAACGGAACCCTTATAGGATCACTGTCGTCCGTCTGTCTGTCAAGACTGTTTATCTCAGGAACGCGTGGAAGTATCGAGTTAAAATTAAAACCTTACTTAGGTCTACAGTCCCTTGAAGCTGTAAAAAATCAAACTTTTATGTTAATGTAAAAAAAGATGCGTCACCAAAAAACTTATATTTCGACACTTATAAGGGAATCTAATAGGGTACTTCCCGTTGACCTAGAACTATGAAATTTGGCAAGTAGTATATCGTTATATTACAACTACAAAGAAAAATCGGTAAACTAAACATTTGTAAATCATATAAAATACAGGGTTACAATGTAAAGGGGTGCCAAATTTAGAAAATAAGATCTAGGGAACAATATAAAGAAGCGTCTTAATCGTTATTATTTTTAATAATCGTATGTTACGATTGTTTTTGCAATGTTTTTTGTTATTTGCATAGTTCGATTAAGTTACTGATTCTATGTCACTCCTAAAGATTTGGCACCCCTTTGCAATGTAACCCTGTATAGTCTTTATTTAAAGTTTCGGGAAAAGCTCGGAAAAAACTGCCAGACTCGATTTCCGAACTATTTATAATTATGTATCTACAAATTGGTACGGAACCCTTGTTGGAAAAGTTTTCGTCCTTGAATTGAGTTTCGACTAGAGTTGTCTATGGAACTTATTTTAACCCGAAAAATTGCGATACACTTTCAATGTTACAAATAAATATTACCTTTTAGACTAGTACCGGTACTAATCCATGTGCAATCAGGATCTGTTGACATCAGATGTACGTGAACAAATTTTATTTTGAAGCGATTTCAGGTCTCGTTAGCTCGTTGTACGAGGTGCACCAACTTCTGCTGGCGATTAGTTGGGACCAGAGTTGGGCAGCGGCTACCAGCTTTTACGATAGGGTTGTCACTTCTTAGGTGATGAGAACGCCATACAATTTAAAGTAGCTAGGATACTTGGAATGGTGATGTACAGCAACAGCCCATCAAGCTACTACAAACCGTGAAAGCTGGATTGATATTGATAGGGAGTCTCGTAACGCAAGGGTACCGTTGCAACCACATAATTATATACATCATAGTGAACAACTTTTGTTCTATGAATTTTAAAAATATACATTTTTTTAATCTTTCTATACATATTTAATCGGCTGTTTGGTAATTTTGTTTGGAAGGCGATAAATTTTTATGCAAATTTGCAAACGTCTTTTAACACAAGTTGTTCACCGTAGTATAAATAATATGTGATTACAAGGTTATCCTTGAGTTACCGGACACCCTGTATTTGTGGTGGATTTAAAGTTGAAAGCCGGTTCAATGGCCTTTTTTTTATGTTGACCTGCCTTTTTTTACTGTTTATTCGGAAAGGTGTTTTCAGCAGTTAACTTTAATAGGTCAATTGATATTGTCAGGTTGAAGCTCAAGCCTATTTAGAGGATATTTCACTTTCAAAGGTAAAAAAAACTGCAAAAAAGGCAAACGAATGTTGTTTTGATTTCTACCCAAAGCGGTTGAAAAAAGACAGAAATATTATCATCTTTGATAGATAGATAATTATTGTACACCATACAAAAAAGTTACAATTTGTGTTTACAGAAAGATGCACAATTTAAGCCTCAATTTCTCCAGAAAACCGTTGAAACTACATACTAACAATATCAATTCAAACTACATTTAAAAAGCCTTTTTATAATTTGATTCTTGCTACTATAATTTAACGCCGCTAGAACAAATTTTACTATGAAAATGTTTTCAGAGTACGGTTATCAGTCCACAGAATAAACAGCTTTCAAGTGAGAAGAAATAAATATGATTTTATGCTAGCGACAATTTCTAATTAACCATTAATATTAGTTTCCCCTTACACATTAAAGTTTTACATTTGAAAATTTGCTACATGCTAAACGTAGAAAATTTTGTGCTAAATGTAGGTAAATGTAGAAATTGCTGACAACCCTATTTCCAACTAATGTGCCTTCTGTGTTGGAGTCATTAAGATCTAAGTTTTAAGTAACATGATGAATACAAAATTGTCTGCATGTTTGTTTTTAGTTTATTTGCCTTTTGAATTTGCGAAAGCTAACAAGTCATGTATTCAAGAAGCTAGTAGATAAGCTACTTAGTTTTTAGTTTTGCTACACAACATTTTGAGTATTTTTGAGACTTGCATTTGTTCCTAGTACATATACTTCAGGAGAAAAAAAAAGAAATAATTGAAAATGCAAAGAAAAATGATGCTAATTCACTTTATTCTTTTGTTAATACAACAACAAGTCTAGACTAGTCGCATCTAGGATCTTGGACAAGCGAATCCCGAATTGTAACAGGAGGAAGTGCAACTTCAACTTATGTGTATAGGAAATTTACTGAAAACTTATAGCGGATTTGTATATAAAATCTTAAAGAAATCGACACCTATAAGCCAATCGAGTTGATCCAGTATTTAGTACCAGGCTTAAAGTCATTAGCGACAAAAACACGACGTACACATGGGTACAAATAAAATTGTTAAGGCGTATAGTGCCCTAAATTAGCGACTCGACGCGTGTTATTATGAATATCGCACGAAAACTTATTATACAGTTCTTAACAACGCGCGATGAAAGGTGGCTGTTACGACAGTCGCTGCGTCTTTAGGTAGCGAAAATTAGAGAAAGTAATACTTTTCGCATATAACTATCAAGTTGGTCTATCAATCGACGTACAAAAAAATGTAATCGCTTAATCGGTTAGTAACGATTGACATCAGTCCTCCGTATCTCTTAGACAGGGAAACCAAACCATTTATGTAAAGATCCAGTGTAATCTGAACGTGCAAGTTTCCTCACGATGTTTTCCCTCACCACCGAGCGAGTTGTATAAATCTGTACATAAATTCCGAAAAATTCCGAGGTACGTGCTAGGATTTACGAGTACACTCAGGACTTATGACGTGAAGCGAGTTTTCGACTACTGAGCTACAAGTTAAAGTGTTGAGGCGAGTGTAGTCGCCAAATGTAATTTACAAGCCTACTACAAGCCCAGAAATATGCTATGAATTGTTGTTTCTAGTACTTATACTTCAGGAAAAAATAAATATTGAAATCGTTAAAAAAACGACCAAAAAAGATGCTATTCTCCTTTGTTTTAACCCCTAGACCGTTTTAATTTGTTTAAACGTCGATAGGCTAAATTGATAGCTAAAAACTGAGCATAGGGCTTTTTAAACGAACAATTATGTGTCCATGCGAAAAGTACCAATTTTTGCTACTTAAAAAGACTAAAAGACGCAGCGATTGTCCTAACAGCCACGTTTCATCGCGCGCTGTTATGTTATGTAATTTAATGAGTTTTCGTGCGATATTCGTAGTAACACGCGTCGAGTCGCTAATTTAGGGGCTCTACTCGCCTTAAAGATTACCCTGTAGTTTCAGGTATAAATTGTTACAAATTTAAAACATTTTAAGTAGCGAATTCTTAACAAAACATTTAAAAGCAGTGACAGACCCTAATCTATTCCACTCGAGAAACTTTAAACTACATAGGTATACGCAGTCAAGCAACATTAAACTCTCGTTAAACGAAGCTTAGCATTTCGTTTTCTCTTTGGTTTCATCTTAACTTTGGTAATATGAGACAGAAGGGAGTTGGAGAACTACGGTTTTGTGGAATACAGGGCACTTTGCTGTTAAAACATTTCTCATAAACCTGTTGACCACTGACTTAGTGCACTTGTTTTTTTGGCTTGCACGACTGTTTCATATATTTCGACTTTAAGACAGAAAATGTATAATAGTACGAAGATTAGATTTATCTGAAGCAATTAACTTATTGGCATATTATCAATTTCATGTTTATTCTATATTCCTCTTAGTATATCTGTTTTTGTAAATCCCACTTCTTGGAAAAAGTCTCCTACAAGTTCTTGCTAACGACTGCCAATCCTTCATCAAAATATCATGGCATTACCTTTTCTTGGGTTTGTTTACCTTATTTTGTATGACATTACGTTATGTAGGTACCTAATTATTAATTTAATTGCATGAATCTAATCATACAACACAAGCCTTGATTAACACTGATTACCATAATAGTTATGAGGTTTAGTTACTAAACTTTACTATTTAAGTTCAGAAGAATTAGTCCTTGTTTTTATTTTAGTTCGGGTTAATTAAGTCTAGTCTTTCTGGGCACAGTTTTAATTGTCTAGCAATTAGACCTTAGACATCTTTGTTTTGCTACGCTAAACTAAATTTGTCAACTATTTGTGTTAGCCCTGCAAATGAGAGTACACATAGCATGATCCGTATTTACATTACGCAGATTGCGAGTGTAAGCACCCTGTAATAGGATCAGGTTAAGCCTCTTTACTCAACAACAAGGATCTAAACGGCCGTGGCGAAAAATAGAACTACACTATATGAAGAAAAAACCGTTTATTTTGACAGAGTAGTTTGGAAGTGGCTCCCTCTGCCGTGTTTATAATATCATACTTAGGCACCATGTTTATGATACATTTAGATTCAGATTTTATTGCAAGTATTTTAATGAAGTCAGTTATTTTTTTATAAATAACAATGTTCTTTTTATTTATTCCTGAAAACGTATAAAAATTAGTTAAAAATGCGCGTTTTCTACTTGTATTTCGACATCTTATTGCAGATACTGGCTAGTAAGTCAACAGAAGTTAAAAATGAAATAGCGGTCGGTGTTAACGCCAGTAAAAAAAATCCATTTTCAATGAAAAAAATACTTATGTAGTACTAAAGCAAACTGCAATAGGAGTGGAGTTAAAATACCTAAATAATTGTTATCTGAGTGTTTCAAAGTACAGTCCAGTCATGCACCTATTATATTGAAATATTGATTTAAAAAATCGTAAAAGTGAGAAATCACTTTGAAGTTCACACAATTGGCCTAGATTTTAATTTGTAAATTAGTGACCAACACTTCCCATAATTATTCAAGTCTTTTAAATTGAAGTCAGTTAAATATGTGAATAACAATGATCTTCAAAAAAAATGCAAGAAAACTTATAAATACGTTAAAAAACCTTTAATTGGGTATCTAATGGTTGGTGCTTGAGGGTTTATATAGCAACACCTTGATAAGATTTACATAAAATTTCCTAAAACCTCAATTTACTTTCGGGTTTGGGACTAATAGGTTAAAACTTGGAATTTTTCTATTGAAATTAGAAGAAGCCTGATGATGTAACTAAATCAAAAGCGAAAGCGTTTTATTTTACGAATAATAATTATTCATTCAATGTAGGCTTCATAAATTATTTTTTGTTAGCAATAAATTATAATAGTAAGCATCTAGTTAAAAAAATATACTACATTTTAGCAGGATATTAAATATAATAGATAGGCGATAAAAAAATTGGAATAAAAGCTGCACGAAACGGTATAATTAAGTACTTCCGGAATTTTTCTATTTTCAAAATTAAAGTTGGTATTTTTTTTTTCAAATACTTGTATTGTAATTATAATCGAACAATCTATATTTTTAATGTCGGTTGTTACACCATTTATAAGTTAAGAACGGCTGGACAAACTTTTATGATTTTTGGTTTGTTGGATTTTTCTTCGCCCCGAATAGCAGAATAACTAATAAAAATCAGAAATATTCACAAAAAAGTGAAGAAATATTCACGAAGTTCGCCGGGACAGCTAGTAACTTTATAAATAAATAAACTAGTTCTTTTTTGTTTTTTGTTATTTCAATGCAGTTAAAAGCGATTTGTTTGAAGTTTTCTCATCACTTGCACCGCCCTCAGTTTAATATTAGAGGACGCGTTCCTCAACTCTCGTTGGAGGGCCTCTCCAAGTTTCGAGTGTTGTAATTTAATTATTCCCTCGTACTCGATGCGATTACGCGAGTGATTTCACTACTTCCTATCGGGTTTACGACTCGATTATAATCGGGCGATGGAATCGATTTGATGACCGGATTACGTAAAGCACGACTGGTGGCGGGATGGTGGTCTTGTAACGTTGTCCGATTGTGGATTAGATGATTCGATTAGTCAAAATTTATTGCAGTTTAAGAAACGATGTTACTCTATCTAGTGTTCAAATTAAAACCAAATTTTCTTGTGTTGACAGAAAAAGTTGAAAAATAATTTTACTTGAAAAAAATTTTTAACTGCCTCTGGTGGCGAATTTCTTCAAGTGTTTAAAGGTGTTAGTAAGCCAGCATTGTTTCATCAATGTCTTGGATTATATACCCACAAATATCAGAAAGAAATATTATTGCAAATATTTAACAATCAGTTAAGATGAAACAGCTTAAACCCACCAGAGGCAGTTGAAAATTTTTTCAAGTAAAATTATTTTTGTTGATATAATAAACTAGCATTATTGTGAATGCAAAAAGTAAAAATAGTTTAAAAAGAAAAAGTTGCGTTTTTCGTGTTTTCTATTTCTCAAAATTATAAAGATTTTTTTTTATTTGGTAAAAGATATTTAAACACTGATTTCGTCCGATTTCATAGCAATTTACTGTGTACTGTGTTTAATGTTAGGTACTTTTATAATTCTTTTCCTTTAGGTAATGCCACAGCGCATTTCCAAGAATTCACCTCGAATCTAAATACTTGATATTTTATAAGCTAAAATATGCACAATGCCTTCTTGTATGTGAAATAAAAAGCAACAAATGTATCACATAAACCGAATAACTTCAATGTAATCGATTCAAATAACAACGGTTCGACTTGCTATCGTATTCACTCATCTCTGGCACAGACTTCTGGAGTGTTGCCAGCGCAGAAAAACATAAAATACGCCCTGTTAATACTCGACGAGCTAACGCGATTACAGTGATATACGCAGTAGAAGGAATTATACGATTTTGTTCCTATGCCTTCGAACAGCTGTAGTAAGTAAAAGAAAAAAAATGTCAGGCAATGGCGCGAAAATATGACGTTTTACCGATAAAAGAAGACGAATTTTAATGCCATGGGACTGAGAAATAATGGCAGTAGCCTTAAAAATATTTAATTACATTTTAGCCAATGATGTTATTGTCTAGATTGAGCACACTTTTTTGAAGTCGGTTATAAACAGGCCAAATTTGGTCGAAAATTAGGTACTCAGCAGTTACTTTTTATTTGTCTTGTCCTTTCTTCACACGTTATTAGGACAAATCGCCATTTCCGACACCTCAATTTTGCCTAGCGGCATTACGTCTCCTTTGATAGGAACACATCATGCTGGGAAGAGATTTAACGACCAGGGTCTGAAACAATTTTTGTTGCAGCGTTCGCTGCCTTGACTGTCCGTCTAGATATTTGTATACTTGGGCGAAGATTTTATCATTATTGCATAATTATTTTAGAAAATGATGAAATTTACCTGTAATTAATTTGGAATTCATTAAGATGAGAAATGTTTATCGTAGAAAACTAGTTCACAAAATTTCTTCATTTGGCTGAAACAATCATTCCACCTAAATAATACGTTTCTTCGCAAAACTTATCCTGGGGAGCAAAAAATTTCTTTATTTCTCTGAAATAGGTGCTCAAGGCTTCTTTTTAATAGGTAGTCATAATGAGAAGATTTTCGCAAACTTTTAATGAATCTTTTTAAATGGAAAACTATTCAGTATTCCTACGCCATTGCACAATCACCCCCGTTCATTCTCTTTGAGTCTTTGTCTTTATCTGTAAAGATATTTCAATTGAAGCATTGCGAGCGGTCCGTGTAAAAATATATATTTACAACAACAATGAAGCAATTTGTTGAATCCGAGGCTACAATCGGACTCATCATTGCACGAAACAAAACGAATTCAAACGCCCTAAAACACATTTGCGGTTGACCGCACAATTTTCTATAATTCGATTTTAATTTTCATAAAAAAACATCATGTATTTTTTATAAATTGGCCCCCACCTGTTACTATAAAATTACACGCTAGTCATAAGTGTTTGGCCATTGACGTTTATTTTTTGTTTCAGTTGATAATTCAAAAGTGGAATGATCGAATTTGAAAATTTGAACGTATTTGGTTTCTATTCGGTTCTATTTCGCTTACCGTATCCGCAGGGAGAATTTGTTGATATGGGATCTTTTTTTGCTTTTTTTTGTAGCTTGCAGGCAGGAAGCGTAGCGGCGGTCGTTTCAAAGTGTTTACATGTTTGTCTGCCTTGTTTGGTTTGGATCTTTGACTGCATTCGCGACTCCATGCGGTTTTGGCGCGAAGTCGCCGGTATTTTTTCTTTTTTAAATTTAAATGCAACTCAAATATTCCTCGAGTGTCCTCGCGGCTGTTCAATTTGTTTTTAAATTGCATAATTCCGCAGCATGTGTTTCGAGACATCTGGCCAGCGTAGTTACTTCTGTTTTGCATAATGATTTCTTTACAAAGATCAACTGAAATCGATCGTAAAAAATGGGTGGTCAGTCGAGCAAAAACAGTCTGCTTTTTACTGTCTGTAATGATAGTAAGAAGCTGAAATCGTGAGTTTGGTTTAATGGTTGGATTTCTTAGTAACAAAACTTGGATTTCTGTCGACCTTGTGAGAGAAAAAACTAGGAGTTAACTTTCTCTTTGAGTCAAAGCTAGCTTAGAAATTAGTGTTAATGCCTAGAAAAAATACCTACAATCCACGCTAAATAATATTCCGTAAACTCTTATAATTATAAGAAATCTCTTTTAAGTCAGTTTAAATAAAATCGTTATATTAGAAAAAAAAAACAGTTCTCATGACCAGTATTAATTTTCTTCATTTAACTTTTAAGTGGAATAGTTTTTCAACTGTTTACTGCATAAGTAATACACTCGTCATACACACACATCATATAATATACCTACTCGTACATATATCCCTAACTATATTCTTCTATTAATACTAGTTTATATGAGGTACCTTCCATTGTACCTACGGTTAAATGTTTCCCAAAAACGCTAAAATTTTAATTATCACTGGTCAAAGCAAAAAACAGAGAAGAACAGTGGTTCCTAATCGAATGATTGCTGGACAAAAAGATACAATCCTCGTCGACAGTGGAGACTTATTTTGGACACTTATTAATGGTTGTCGCTTGAGATAAATAGCCTTCTGATTAGGGTTGCCAGGTGCTGAAATCGAAATAATATATTGACAAGTAGCTTCGACAAACTTGACTGCAGTTATGTTTTGGTTGATTACCTAGGTAATTACTTACCAACTCTAACAACATAATATTGATGAAATGATTCAGCTTGTCAATTATAGAACAACCGGCCAATCTGGAAGTCAATGGGGGAAGCCTATGTTTAGCATCACGTCCTATGGCCGAAATGGTTGTGATGATGTACGTTTTGTGCCCTTGCATAAATACTATTCCAAGATATCAATTACCTACTCTTCATTTTTGTCAGCTGTCTAACTGATATCCTTCGCTGACGTTCAGCTAGTTTTGCATGTTCTTGTCTCCTAATGATTATCCCCTTAGGAAAAAAACTTCATAAAAAGACCCTACGTTAGATTCCAGGCTTGTACCACCGATAGTACTAACATACTAAGGCATGATGCAGATATAAAAATCTGACACTACGGTCTAATTTAAATGAGCTACACTCACAAGCCAAGTTACATACAATTCCATCATAATCTGAGCTCTAACTGAACAAACTATCATCATCATTTCAGCCATAGGACGTCCTCTGCTGAACAAAGGCCTCCCCTAATGATTTAACATCAGGAGGGATTGCCAATACTCGCCACGCTTGGCAGGCGGGTTGGCGAGTGCAATTTTTTATAAGATTTCGCACGAAGACGCTGCTGCCCGTCTCGTACTACAGGAATTAGTCGCCTCTTTCGACACGTCTTCTATTGGCGGTGGGGATGTGTATTCTTTACGGCCAGTCTCACACTGCACACTATTTAGAAACTATATAGAAATGAAAAACTTGTCTTGTGGCCATGTGTTATAAGAGTGACAACCCTAAATAAACCATTAATGAGATAAAAACGTGACCAACATTATTCCCGTTATGCATGGTATTTAGCCGTTAGGTAATGCTCAAGCATTTCGGATAGTAAACCACATTTAGCTCTATGTCACAAAGCACTTATGAAAGAAAGTTTTTTTATCTAGATGCGGTGAGAATTTTCGGTAACCGTTATTTGAGTTCAGTGATGGGATGGGACATTTTTTGTTGATGGTCGTCTTGAATTATAATTAGTGAATGTTAAACTTATGGGATAGGAAGTTTGAGATGGAATAGTCATTGAAGATTAATTGGCTGAAGGTGTTTTTACGTTGTGTATAGTGTTGACAGTTAAGTTACGTTGTGTATAGTGAAAAAAGGTTATTACACTGTAAATAACTATTTAATTGATAAAAATGTATGGAATTAAATGCTCTGCTCGCACAGGTACATATTACATATCTTGTAATGTAAACATACTATTTAAAAAGAGGCTGACAATAGTGACCGAGTTTCTTGCGCTGCTTTTTCTCGGCGCTAGCCCACAATTGTCCCGAAGCAGTGGCAGGGTAAAAAAAATTGGGACTTGTGAAAGAGCTTAATTTAGGCCTATTTGCAGAAATAAATTGTTTTTTTTTTGGTTTTATTAGAAGGGAAAATAGACAGCTTAGTTACTGAGTAAGCGTGCTACTTTTTAAACTTCACCATCACTAACCTAAGTTAGATTGCAGTTAAAAACTTACTCAGTCGCTAAATATTTAAAAAAGTACTTATAACAGTTTAGCTACCTTAACATTATGGAGACTAAACAACCCAATACTTTGTGTATTAACAATAAATTAGATCCATTTTCTTCCTATTTCTTTATTCTAAAATAGCTTTTGCCCGCGACTTCGTCTAGTTGATCTTACCTTGACAAAAGTATCCTATGTGTTAATCCAGGTCATGGTCTATCAGTATGATAAATTTCATCTAAATCTGTTAAGCAGTTTTTGCGTGAAAGAGTAAGAAACATCCAATCTCTCGCCAACGTACCTGCGGGTGTCCTGCTGGTCATTCATTGGTTTAATCCACTGACATTTTTCACGAGCCCTTTGCGCGACATCCCCGAGTCTCCTTGAGACCTTGTACCCAGTCTACTCTTATCCTTTTGATGTGCCAATGCAACGGTGGCCGTCCTGCTTTTGGGCATTACTCGCTCTACAATCTACAATACTAATCTAAGTCGCTGACATAGCCCAACGGATTAGCAAGCTCATGTGGCAGTAAGTAGGGCACATAGCACGTAGAACTGACGGCCGATGAGGCAGAAAGATGGCCACGTGCCGGCAAGCGCAGCGTAGGATGTCCACCTATAAAGTGGACAGACGACCTGGTAAAGGTTGCAGGAAGCCCCTGGATGCGGGCCGCTTCCAACCGACCAATCTGGAAGTGACTGGGGAAGGCCTATGTTCAGCAGTGGACGTCCTATGGCTGAAATGATGACGTTGAATCTTCTATACACCAACGCTTGGCGCAACGATTCCCCTTTTCTAGTTCCGCGACCCGTCGACCTGTGACCCACACAAAAACCGCGACACGTTTCGAAATAAAGTTTTGTAGTTTTCCACCATTATCGCATCTTTTGACGTGTTTATGTAAGATAAGTAATCTTCAAATGTTTTTGTGCTTAATAACTTTGACCATAACTTCTAAATCTAATGTCGTAACTTAATGAATCACTGCCCATCATCGTCAATCGCATTCAAATGCTAAAATAGTTACAAAATCTTCATAAAACTCGCATAACTTCAGATTATACTTATTGATCTCATATGTGATGATGCAAGTTTTAATTGAGTAATACCCAAAGTTGGTAGCGATTTTAATTTGTACCTACGGCGATTAGAATAGTGTTGCTGAGATGTCGATATTTTTAGTATCGATGTTTTAGAACATATTCAACTGAGCATTGTACCGAAACCGTACCCCAAAGAAATTCCTAAACTTAACAAAAAGTAAAATATATTGTCAACTCTGAGATTCCAATTATTTTCATTGTCTGTACCGAAAGTTTTATCACATAATTATCATAACTTGTAGCCCACAAGTTGTGGGTCACAAGGTAACTATGGTTAGTTCTAGGCAGTTGAATCTACAATTCACAAAGCAAACACAATGGGCAAAACTATATCCGCATACGGTACCTACTACACTGGACCGCAAGAGTATAAAAAAAATATTTTAGTTATTGACTATCGACTATAACTGCTACAACACTAATGTGGACTATGTAACTGTAGTTATCTGATCAAATGATCGGTTATTATGAGTTTTGGATGAATGGGATCTTTGGATGTGATCGAGATAGAGGATTCGAGGTTAATGACTTAACTATCGTGGGGAAAGTTGTATGAAATTAAGATTAAATATATATCTTTGACGAAAAACATCTTTACCGACAAACGTGTACGTACATATTAGACACAGTAAAAGAAAAATTTGTATTTGTTGTATCACCGTTTATAACGGCCTAATAAAATCAGTTAATGACGTATTTTACGTAAGAATATAATTATATCTAAAATTGACATCTGTTTATTTCTTACTGCTGCTAGAAAATTGCTGTAGCGATTTTTAAAGCATGTGTTTTATGAATTTTAGTTACTTAGGGCCACTTTAATCTCATTTAATCGTACTTCAATTCATAGCCTTTACATAAAATACCTACTGTGCAAAAAAACAAGATATAATTTATTTCCCGATTTAATTTACTATTTCTAAGATGAACAAATGTTTATTATACCACCAAGTCGTTTTAAAAGTTTATGCAAATGATAATAACCTGGTTATGATAGCCAGACTACATACAAGACCGAAACAATTAAAAAAGGCTATAGTTGCATTATTTATAAGCTGGCACGATTATTATAATTCAGAGACACGTATCGTCCGTGGCCCAGCCTTAATCTCATTTGCGTAGACATGCTATTATACAGTTTAGAGCTGTATAGTGCGTATATAATAGAAGTCGATATAGTAGGTCAACTCTTCACTAAATTGACATTTCGAGCTACGTACTACTGAGGTTTGCTACTGGTTTTATCTGGATATAACCGGGCAGAACTAGTTGCAACCGTTACTAAGTAGTTTTAACCTGGGCATGGGCTAGTAATTTCGCTTTGAGTATTTAAACCCTTTGTTACAGAAAAAAAGGTATTGTCGCTCTGATAAGTCCCAAGAACAGTAAATAAATGTATTTTTTTAATTTTTTTGCACATTGTTTGTTATTACAAATAGTGGACATAATGCCAAGAAGACTCCAGTCAACCAGTAGCATTTCTCCGTTTTATTCTACTGTGTATTTGAATGTAATTTTCTGCACAATTTGCATACCTAATACGAATTGGAGTTACTGTATTATATGTATTTGTCGTATCGCCATTTATAACGGCCTAATAAAATCAGTTAATGACGTATTTTCTTGTCTTTGCTTTATAACATATGTTATTTTTATTGACAACCTCCGTTTGGGAGCAGGATGACAAGTTGTGTGTTTTTAAAAGTAATAAAAAGACTTTTAAGAAGATAATTTTATTTTTACGACATGTTTATGACTATTGAGAATTTTGATTACAAATCTACGGTAACGAGCTGTGATCAGATTCTGAATAATGTGATAAAATAGTGTAATTGAATAGTAACAACCAGAAGCAATCATAATAAATTTTAAAATTCAAGTATTGATAGCACTATAAAAGCTTTTAATAAAATATAACCCCTAACGAGATTAAAATTTGCACATTTTACATAACAGATAAATATTTTATTATTTATGACAAAATAACAATTGTCATGGTCTCAAAGTAGGGATTTAACACCCTTATCAATGAATTTTGCCAAGAGCGTCTCCTAACACACCCAGCTCTGAGCCAATTTAAAATAGATCTTTTTCTGAATTGACCCAATCTGGGACTCAAACCTGAAGCCCTTTGCGTTCAAGACAAATAACAGCGCTCAACGCCAATTAGCCTTGATGATCTCTCTGTCTGCTGTTCTCTTTTTTAAAATCCATAATCAAAACAAAAATGCAAAGTTGGTAACATAGTGCATTTTATCTATTTACAATATTTGAATGTTGACTAGTAAAAAAAACAATGTTTGAGACCGTTACATTTAATTTTATTAACTTATTTTAAGATTTTATCAATGCTATTACTAATTAAGAATACTTTTTGTTTCAGGTACGATCCAAATCTCTAAAAGTCTTCTAAAAATATTATAAATCGAAATGAAGTACGGTAAGCACAACTTTTACTATGACATCCAAGAAATCACTCTGGACCACATTAAATTTCGCCAAAGTGGCTCTTACTGCAAATACAATTCGTCACTCTGACAGCGACTATCGCTCGACCGTTCCCAATCGCGTTTTCATAATACAGGTTCGGTAATCTCCCTAAGCTGTATGACTAAAATATAGCGACATTAAACGCAGCCGATCCGTCGCATCAGTCAAGTGCAGTTGTCGAATCCGTCATCGCTATCGTTTTAGGAAAGAAAAAACGGTCAAGTGTGAGTCGCATTAGAGTATAAAGGTTCCGTACTTTGTAAAAGTTTGTCCGGGGCAACTTCCATGAAGGATCCTAATGATGCTTCACAAACAATGGCAAAAAAGATTAAAGAGGTCGTTACTACTTTAGAATTATTCTTCTTCGACAGTCTTCTTTATAAGATCTGTTTTGCTTCCTCCCTTTTGTATCAAATCTTGCCGTTATCATGTCTTAAGTATGTATAAATACTAGATTAGCCATATTACACATTATTCGTTATGGTTTCGTAGTAAGGAATAGGGAAATATATTTTTTTTGTTCCAAGGTGCCAAATTCTTCAATCACACCAGAGACATTTAAGAAAAAAAAAACATTTAGTTAACCCGAACCAGAAGCCGATTTTGATTTAATAAAAAATACAAGAGAATTAAACTAACACGTAAGATAAGCTCGGAAAATGAGGACAATCCAAACTAATTCGTATAGGTGACTTTTTATTCCACCAAGGATCCTTAAAAAGTACCCTGCTTCAAAAAGATAAGATGTAAATTACGTTGGGGTGTTTAAACGAATTTAGTGGCGCTCCTGAACCAAATTAATGTTTCAGCTAGACATAGAGGGCGCCATAAAGATGCAGATTGACGGAACCCAGTGGCGGTGCGCAAATTTGTCCTTGTCTTACTCCTGTTGCTTTTTTTCTTGGATGTTTTCCCAGCACAAAAACTAAGTTTCCTGGTGAAGGAGAAGACATACTATTATTTAAATAGCTCTGCTGTTACACTGTGATGAAATATCTAGTGCCATAATATTTCTTGACATTAGCTCCCCGTTTTTATTTTAATACAAATCACAAAAATCCATGTGTCAAATTTGTTTTTAAATAAGTAAAGAAATGAATGATTTTCATTGATAAGTAAAAAGTCGTTTAATTTTATAAAACTTGGTAAAATAAAACAATAAAAGGTGTTTGTTTTACTAATAAAATAGCATGCACATTATTTACAATGTTGGTCTTAATTACATTACATGGATTAAAAATTGCAATAATTAATAAATGCCTGAAACCAAAATTTCACTTTCTATTTATCATCATCATCATCTAGCCATAGGACGTCTACTGCTGAACATAGGCCTCCCCCATTGACTTAATATATAATTGTATTAATAATGTATTATCAATCATTGACAAACGCACCAAGTTACACAAAATAGGCTAGTTTCCCGGATCCAAAACAGTTTATTCTATTTAGCCCGGCAGTTAGATTATCAAAAAATATTGGGCTCATATTTTGTCTTTTGTCAATCAAACAAAAAATGACGAAGATAAAGCGCATCAAAGTAAGCATGTGACGTCACGCCCTGCCCAAAAGTGTTGAAAGGCGATTGAGAAAGAAAAAATACGTGTCTAATATTTTCTGTTAATCCAACTGACGGACTTATTAGATTTTTTTAGGAAACTAGCCCATACTCAAAAATGAAATTTATTTATTTCTTCCAACAACCACTTACACCAACGATCTAGCCCAAAATTAAGCATATTTACAGTTAACCGTCAGCAGTTTTACTAGGTAATTAATTAGACACTTTGTTCAATGAGGCTTCTCGTCTGTAGGCAGAATAAGTGTGACTTAGAACCCTTATCTTTGTGTTTAAAATAATAAATTTATCGCTCTAAGGACCCCACGTCTAACTGAACAATCTCTAAGTCGTTAGTTGTCTTAATCTGCATCTCTATGGCGTCCCACGGCTGTCGCACCATTACCGTTAGGTGGTAATGTTCGATCTAGTGCTGTTGAAATATACGAGTAATTGTCGATATCGACAATTATATTTCAACAGACAACACTTCGAAGTCTACTAATACATTCGATAAGTACTACATAACCAGTCATAATCAGCCCACGTCAGTCCAATGCTGGACATAGCCCTCTCCAATGCTCGCCACTGTGCCTGATACTTGGCTTTTCTTTTCCATCGGCTGCTAGTATCTTTGCGTGTATCATCGCTTCACCTTGTCGGAGAGCTCCCTACGCTACGCTTGCCAAGTCGTTGCCATCGAAAAGCACTATAGACGATTGTATTAGAGTAAGTTCAAGAGTTCAGTAATTATTAGTGTAGTTAATATTGTTGTCCCTGTGTATGTATTACTGTAGTGAATAAGGTCTTCATGTCACGAAACTTTGTATGATATCGATACTTTACTTTTTGTAGACTATCGACACTTGGCACACATCACTAGTAATGTTCGATCAAGTTGGATGGGCACCCGACGACAGCTCCTTCAATAATTCAGCAATACTCTTTGTTTAGGTCGCATAATAACCTGTTTAGAGTGGAGTTGCTTAATTTGGGGGTAGATTCAAGATTAGTGGAATGTATAATAAATACAGGCCACGGCTAGAGGGGTGGTATGATTACCTTTCGGTAAAACTGGCGAGAATAAGAAATTTTGCCGTTATTTATGTCTCAGGGGGGGGTTGTTTGTAACCACTGGGGAAGGTTGAGCGGATTTAAGATTTTCCAAGATGGGATACCATGCATCTTTTAGTTTTAATAAAAAATGTTCTTATATTTTAACATTTGTAGATGCTAATTCTTTGTGTGATGCTTTATTTTAATTATCTAGACCGTCAGTTACAGAATTTTGAATATAAACAATTCTTTATATAAACATAATTTCACAAACATCCTGTTTACAAATTTATTTGTAAAGTACAATTTGCAGAAGTTGGCTAAGGACAGCCTTCTTTTAGGCGCTGCGCAGACGACAGGGTGGGGCGTTCTTTATTTCTTCGCAGCCAAAAAGACCGTCAATACCCGCGCCGCCGCCTGCGTTAGTGTATATAGGTACAAACTGGTTTGTGCGATCCACGGCCTTTGTACTACTACTACTATCGCACGTGGTAAAATTGTCTGGCCTGCCCCGCCCCGTCGTCTAAACAGCGCCTTAAAGAATATTATATTGAAGTTCAAGGACATCGAATCTAATCATTTAACACATTGAGCGCCATGGTAGTCACCCTTGACCCCCAAACAATGAATTTTCGATTGTGTCTAGTTTCATGGCAGTCAAAGGCTTAAGCTCTATCCAAAAACGTTCAGCGATGGCCATAAGTTACAAACATAAATTTTCACATTTTAAGAAGGATTTCTAGAACCTTTCTGCCCCATCGGCCGTCAGTTCTACGTGCTATGTGCCCCGCCCACTGCCACTTCAGCTTGCTAATCCGTTGGGCTATGTCAGCGAGGCCGCGTACCGGCAAGCGCAGCGTAGGACGTCCACTCAAAAGGTGGTCAGACCTGGTAAGGGTCGCAGGAAGACGCTGGATGCAGGCCGCTTCCAACCGGCCAATCTGGAAGTCAATGGGGGAGGCCTATGTTCAGCAGTGGACGTCCTATGGCTGAAATGAAGAAGGATTATAAAATGATAAAATAGAAAAAAATATATACATATAACGAGTCCGATGAGCCCAAATGAAGGTTTTACTTATAAAGTTTCAAATCGATACAACAATTAGAAGTAGGTTAAAACTTCTTCTAAGATTAGACTACATAATTATACTGTCACTTATAAGCTAATAACAGTGTGTTAAATAAAGAAGTTCATGTAACTAAACCCATTATCATACAATTACGAATAGTGTGAATATAACGTCATTCAACTGCACCATTCCATTCAAACTGACCCCAAAGATAACACGTAGCATAGACAACGTCCTTGTGGCTTATCGATTGCACAGTGGGGCAGTGTTGGACAAAATAGTCAATAGAATAGTTTAATTTCAACTATTAACTGGCACAATCGGCCTTTTGCCACCAATAGAGCTTTGTTATATAATAACCTCTGTTTTGTTCATGATTATTGTTTTATCAACGAATTTCCGATAATGCTGCATATAATGCATAGTTTATTAGTCCCTTTGTGCTAATGTTAACTCGCTTTGAGTACAAAATAAACAATTCCTTTACTGTTGTTGGATTAAAAGGATATTTTGGAATATGTAAGAACTTAGTAGTCAAATACGTAAAATTACGCGTTAAAATGTTTTTATTTGAAGATACATTTTATGTAAATCGATTTAGCTTAGCTCCAATTATTAAGACGAGAGACGTTAATGCATCATCGCATAGGTTTTAAAAGCACTTAGTATTTATTATAAAAATGTATAATGCAATTAAGTTACTTTACATTTTAATGGATATTAAATTTCAGTCCATTAAAGCTTAATACTTTTATTATATCTTGTATCTTTTACCTTTGTAATGCTATTTAGTCTAAAAAATTGAAACAATATGCGTCAGACTATACACCGATTGTCATGAACTCGACGTAAGCTATTAACATCCTTGTGTTGCGAGAAGTGTCACCCAGCACACCAAGACCCAAGCCAATTTTGAAAAAAAAAATCGTTTCCTGTTTTTAGCAGAATCAGGAATCAAACTATTTTATCTGTTAGGCGCATCACATCGTGCCACTGTGCCAGTCGGATCGTCATTGTAATAATAGGGAGGGATGAAGACTGGGTATATAAAATGAAATTCTATTTAGACCGTCAGTTAGATTATCAAAAAATGGACACTCGCTTTTTCTTTCGTCAATCAACCAAAAAATTACAAAGATAAAGCGCGTCTAAGTTTGGGATTTGTGACTTCTCTTCTAAGTAAAAATTGTACCAAGGCGTGTCTCGACTTGGTCATGCGACATTTCAAATCAATATATATCTGTAATAAGTATTTTGATTATGTAAAATAAGAAAAAGTAAGTGGCCAATACTTTTTGAAAATCCTCCTGATAGACGAAGAAAAAATCATCCATATGTATGTTAAAGATATGCTTTTATCAAATTTGCTGTGTTTCGTCACCCCGACAGGCTAGACTGGACGTTCTTATAGGTCTATGTTAGTCCGCCGCCGCATTGCTGGATGCCTCGATTGCACGTAGCGTCTAGGACATCAAGAGAAAAGAATCGCCATCGCCACTCACTTAAACGCTAAGCGCTAAGCCAGCAAGTAAGGCTCTGGCAGTGTTGCCGCGACATAACTATCAAGACTCCAGTCGTGGAAACGTTGCACAAAGCAGCGTCGTATAGTTCTGAACAAGTCGCGCATTATCGCAAGAACGAAGCCACTTCGAAGAAGAACAGAAGAACAGAAGTCGCCAAAACGCTGTTCACTTTCCAATTGCGTTATTTCATAATACTATGTGTTTGAATCGGGCATGGAGACTGACACCATCATCATCATTTCAGGCATAGGACGTCCATTGCTGAACATAGGCCTCCCCCACTGACTTCCAGATTCTGACATGACTGTGGGAAGTTATTTTATGTGCAACCACCGAGCTGATTACACCTAATCACACATTAAAAGTGTCATTATAACTGCGCCATTACTCTACCCCAGTTCAAATTGCGCACTAAAACGTGTATTTAGTTGCGATCGTTTTGCGAAAGTGTGTTATTTGCGGCAAGCTCTATTACAAATAGTGGAATGTTTAGTCGTTATACTACTTAGTTTATTAATTAATTGTGTACCAAAGCTCAAAAGCAGAACACACACATATTAGCTATAAAACAAACAACTAAAACACCCTGTCTCTGAATGTAACCGTTTTTTCTTAATCATCATTCATCATCATTTCAGCCATAGGACGTCCACTGCTGAACACAGGCCTCCCCCGATACTTTCATTAGGAGGGATTGCCAATACTCGACACGCTTGGCAGGCGGGTTGGCGAGCGTAGTTTTTATAAGATTTCGCACATTTTTATAAGATTTTTTCTTTATATAGGATGTTAAATGGTGCCGTATGGAGACGGCCGTAAAGAATACACTTCCCTACCACCAACAGGAGGCGTGTCGTAAGAGGCGACTAACTTCTGCAGCACGAGACGGGCAGCAGCGTCTGCGTGCGAAATGTTATAAATAACTGCGCTCGCCAACCCGCCTGCCAAGTGTGGCGAATGGTGAGTATTGGCAATCCCCCCCAACCAAAGTCATTGGGGGAGGCCAATGTTCAGCAGATGACGTTCTATGGTTGAAATGATGATGATAAGGATGTGAATCACTTGAAATTGATATTATAACAATTGGAGTATCACCTGGCGCATATAAGTATATTTATTGATAACTGCCAATATATTTAAATGTCATTAAGCCATTATAAGTATGTTAATTAACGAAAAGCGTTCCCGTTAACACGTACGTAATACTATTAGCGTATGAAAATAACTTATATAAAAACAAAATGTTTTTTATTGTAAAATATATTATTAAAAATAATACACGTTTGGCTCGTATCTCACCGAGGGTGTGGGACAGCAAAGCGACGTTGCCGCTTTGCGCAAATACGTTTGATTCTGCTGCGAATTACGTTTTTTTTTAATTGTACAAAACAATCAATTTCCAATATCAACTTTAAATGTAGTTCGAAATAACACATTTAAAAATTAGAACGTTTAATTCAGAACACATAAAAAACTAGCAGACATACACATCTAAATCTTGTAGACAAAAACAGAAGCCGTTACTTTAAATTCTTGAACGAAATTAATCTTAATAAAACTCTACAATAGTCCTATTATTCAACGTTAGTAATCCTAGAAAATACACTGAAATGGATATGGCAATTTATTTGTAGGCCCTACTAGGGTGACCATTAAGAGCCAGAATAGCACGTTTATAAATGTCTTTACTGCATATGTCAGTCTGAGACCTATCACCGCAACTGCTGATTTCTTACACACACTTTTTGACAAAGCAGATTTATTTGATTCATCGATTCGAATTTTCGATTCTTGGTCGGGTCAATGTAGAAAAACAACTTTTGATGCTTTCTAGGTTCTGGGTGTTGTGGAACTTAGTGTAGGAAATATGCCTACACCGTCCTTGTTTCTGATTTCTATAACACAAGTGCCTTAGCTACTTACCTTAGGATCAGATCAATGTATGTAATGTTAATATTATTAAGTATTAGCTCAGGTCAGGTTGCGCTTCTCTTGGCAAAGTTTTTCGCTGTCTACTACTTCGTTAAACATATTTAACTAGAAAATTAGTATGTTGTTTAACGCATATATTAATCATAGAATTACACTGCAGAAACTGAAGTGAGAGGATTGCGCATATTTAGTTAAGTATTTATAGAACTCTTCTGAAACAAACCTAAAAGAGGATTATCCCTAATAATGCTTGCATTGTAGTGTCCCTAATATCTCGGGTAGCAGACAGGCCAAAGGTTACCTAAGGGCTAAAGCACTTTGCTTAATTTGCTCCGGCTACTCTAAATTTATTTGGAAACTTCCACACGTTACACAGTGAACGATTTAACGAGACTATACGATAATGTTTGTGTGAATAGAAATCCAAATCGGAGAAATCGCTATTTTTAAATACAAAAAAAGAGCTTTTTCTAGCGAAAACCAACTAATTAATGTTTTTTGATACCGATACTTGGAAACAACAATAAAACGATACTGTTATAAACATATTTTCAAGACCAATTATTTTTTAAGAATTTTACTTTTGTAGTCACAATTTTAGTAACTAACATCAAATGAAGTTTCAATAGTCTAAATACGGCTGCCTTATGCAGGAATCGAACTTAGACAATATAAAGTGTATGACGTAATAGTAAATAGAAGTAGAAGCTGTAAGCTATCATCATCATTTCAGCCATGGACGTCCACTGCTGAACACAAGCCTTCTCCAATGACTTTCATCGGGGGGACTGTCAATACTCGCCACGCTTGGCAGGCGGGTCGACGAGCGCAGTTTTTTTATAACATTTCGTGCTCAGACGCTGCTCTCCGTCTCGTGCTACAGGAATTAGTCGCGTCTTACAACACGCCTCCTGTTGGCGATAGGGGAGTGTATTCTTTACGGCCCTCCCCAAAATATATGCTGTAAGCTATAATAGCATGCAAATATAACATTAAAAGAAAACTAATTAATTATTAAAAGTACAAAGTATGCATAATGATACATTATTAATTATTAGCCAAAAAAAAATCATCATCTTATATTAATTCAATTTAATAATTACATCAAACAACATTTGCATTATTATTACATATCTAATTCAACTACATCATGCACAGATACACGAATAAATGAATAATTTAGTTGAGGTGTTCCCTAGACAACAAAATTGTTGAACAACAGGAACTTTCTTGAGAATTTCACGTTTCCAATAAATACGAGTAGTACCACGCAAGTTTACTTCGGATGCTACGCATACTTTTGTTCATTGTGTTTTAAAGTGTTAAAGACTTGGGACTTTAGTTACAATGATAAATGCTTTGTTTAGTTTTCTCATGCTTAAATTATAGAAACACTGCACTAATATACCCACTTATTCTTTCCTATCTCACTGCTTATGAAAAGCACTGTAGACGGTGACTAGGTTCCAAATAAAACAGTCTATGGCAAAATACTCCCCAAAAATACAAAATGGTAGAACTTGAAACTTTTTTATTTACAAATTCCAATTCCAATTACCAAATTAGACAAATTATGTAGATGTGAGTAGAAGCAGTGTGTTAAAATGAATAGGATTTGTATCAGTTTAATTTGCATTCAAGAAATAACAGATGTGACTTTTATTTAATGATATTTAATCATTCAGAAAATATCAAATCTTAATAATATTACGCAGTTCTAATCGATGTAATCGCTGTGCATTATACCCACAAAGGATCCATAAATAAAATTACAACCCATTCATCCCCTAACTTCAAATTTGAACCCACATTATCGCGTCAACACCAGACGCTGCCATGTTCACCGGCAAAAATTTACAAAAGTTGTCAATGCGACGTACATCTAAATATGTGTCCCGTAGGGCGCAGGGCACAGTGGGTGCAGGCAGCCGATAACGCGGACAAAAAGATTCCTCTGCATTGTGAGCCGGCACAATGGCACACGACGCTAGAGGAGAACTTGTAATTACTATTTCCTACGGGCGCCTTTTCAGGAGGTGTATTTTTCAGAAAAATGGTATATACGCCGAGCGCGCGCGCTTTGTTGAACCATCTTTCATATCTTTGGCATATAGGCCAAGGAAAGACCGCAATATCCACTGCATTTAGAAGTAAGAATGCAATTCATCAAGTCTGTTTTATATCTTCGCTCTAAAGCTCTAAAGCTCTTGATTTTTACTACCCAATTAAAAGAAGATAAAGTTTGCTTGACAAACACACTGCTAATAACCTCTAACATAATTACCATTTTAACTAATTACTCTCTGAATCTCATGCTTTAATGCTAATTTATTAAAAATACTAAACTCGATTTTTAAGATAAAGACATAAAATTACGTAATACCGCTCACGTACGGGTATGTATCATCAGAGATGGAGGTCTTTTAATATCTGCTATATTATTAGTTACCACACAAATTGCTAGGTATGGGTTATTAGCATAGATCGTAATAGTCACTGGTTACCGCATAATCTCGTAAAAGGATCTTCTGGTGTTGCCGACGATTCTCTTAATATTTACGAGAATGAAGTGTTCTCCAAAGAGCGAATGACAGCAATGAAGCGATCTTAGGAGCGAGCGAGAGGGAACTCGGTATATTTACCTCGATGGCACCTCTGTAATTACTGTATAGCGTATACGAGTTAAAATATCCGCCGCATTACTTGGAATTTTGTCCGTGCGAGTGCATCGTAAAAGCCAGTGGGCGATGCGCGATTATCGACTGTATCCCCCTGATGAATCGCATTCGAAACTAAAAACTACAATTAAGGATCTTCCCGAGATTATTTCCATTTCGATAGGAAGCACGAATATTGAATAGTCCCGTTGGAATTCATCGCGCGTATCTACTGAACCCTTTACTCAAAGGTCAAAAGGAGACAGTGTGTCAAGTCTACCAGTAACGGACAAAAAACATCAACAAGCTACTTATTACCAATAAAATTTTGAGAGAACAACGCCTAAGTGGCATTTAAGTGTCAGTCAACTGGTGGTTACGGCGTTTCGCATGTGGAGAGGACCAACCGGCCTGAGGCGGACTGGTTTCAAGCCAAGCCGGTCGGACAAAGTGTAGCGACTTAGTAACTCGGTATGGGTACTCCTTTGTGGGCACATTCCGATAGATACGAGCCCCAGCCGAGTGAAATGCGGATAATGAAGAGCAGTTATTGTGATTTGTGTGGCGTCCGACTTGGAAACTAGATGTACATTGCAGTTGGTCCTGTTTAGTCCCCTGAGATCGTTCGATTTATGAACTAAAGAGCGCCTTAAGTATCCCGGACGCGAATAAATAGGTTGTACCTTAAAACTGGCCGTTGAAAAAAGAAAAAGAAATCGTTTTTTTTTTCTTGTCCCGAGCATGGCGTGAAGGAGACTCGTGTTTTGGCTTTGGGTTAAAAAATCTCCGAGCACGCGAACGGTCAGCCAAAATCGGGAGTTTTACGAGCGACAGATAGCGTTATTTATATCGAGAGTTTTATTTAATAACGTTATCCGAATCGGCGTGTCGTTGAATCCATTAATGCTTGTCGTCCGTAATTTTTTTTGGTGCCCTAAAAGGGAGATACGACGCTCGCTGCACTCTGTGTCTTTTTCTGTACATTTCTTTTTTGCTAAATTTGTTTTAAGAATTTCGCTACGTATACCCCGGGGAATTGAATTAGGAGAGAATTAAAGGAACGATTTGTTTAATTTTGCCGAATCCGCTGCGGGGTTTGACCTCTTTTGCTTTTTGAACGTTGTTACTTAGTTAAGTTAGTACAAAGGAAGACAGTTTTTTATTTGAGTATCTTATTTAAATTGTATTACATTTTTATGTAAAGCTTTCTTGCATTAAAAGTAAAATATAAAGTATAATCCTTGTAATTAAAACCTTTGACACTACAAAATATGTAAATTAAAATTGTATTTAAGAGTTTTATAAATATCAAGGTATTACAGACTCAAGTCAAGATTTTCGATAATTAAAAGGAGGATGATTAATTTGAAATTGACGACTCCTGTCATTTTAAACTCGCTTTTATTAGCTTAACTTCGCGCAAACCCGCCTCGCACTTGACTGGTTTTTAACATTTGCTTTCAATCGGAAAAACTTATTTTTAACAATATCAAGTTTTAAAATTTTATTTTTGTAATTATTTTCGTTACCTTCCGAAACCTTACAAACTCCAATAGAATCGAACCTAACTCAGTATGAACCCGCACGTCATAATAGCCGGCATCCTGTTATTCCGACTTCCTCATGTCGTAATACAATTTACTGTAATCACATTAGCAGAGTAATGACATCAGTCCTTTAACTATTACCTTGTTCTGTGGTGTTCGTTTATCAGGCTTTACAGGTAATGTTAGCACTTGAGCTAGATGCTTTTGTTGATTTACCTGTGCCTTTAAAGTTTTGTAGTTCTTGTCCAAAACGGAGATCACTTACCGGCAAGCGCAGTCGAAGACCTCCTACAAGGTACTATTAAACAAGATCTCATCATCATTATCATCATTTCAGCCATAGGACGTCCTCCACAAATGACTTATAGATTGGCCGATTGGAAGCGGCCTGCATCCAGCGGCGTCCTGCAACCTTTGTCAAGTCGTCGTCCACCTTGAGGCCATTATGGCCAATGTCCAGCTTCAGGATAACGCCAGACCACACACTGCACATCAAAAGGTCGCCAAGTTAGAGGAGCTGCGACTGGAACCTTTGCGTCACCTACCATACTCTCCAGATCTTGCCCCAACCGATTACCACTTTTTATTAAATTTTGATAACTTTTTTTAAGGAAAAATATTCAAATCTGATGAGGCAGTCAAAACCGCCTTCAAACAGTTCATAGATTCTCACTCCCATGAATTTTTTTTCCAAAGGGATCAATGATCTGCCTCTAAAATGGCGGAAGTGTATCGATAACAACGGCGCATACTTCGATTGATTAAAAAATAATTTCACTAAAAAAAGTTGATTCACTTTTTTGATACTGAACCGAACTGATCATATGTAAGGACCTAATATTATATTAGCCAACATCATCATCACAACAATCAAATCAAATCAAACATCAACATTTGATCCTATGGTAAGTAGCCAAATCACTTGTGTTACCGAAATCACAAACAACGACGGGACCACAACAAATAGACCCGCGAGAATACAGGAAAGCTATTTTTCTACATTGACCGACCAGAAATAGAACCCGGGACCTCAGAGATAGCGACACCAAGTCCAGCATGCTCTCCTCTCGGCCACGGAGGTCGCCAAATAATGATGATGGTCATCATCAAGTAGGGCACAGCTACTTAACGAAGGCAGGACGATCTTTATAATGTTAATACTTTGCTATTTATTTAGGATGGCCGAATCAGTGACGTTCAAACATTCTTTCTCTGAAAATCTTATTTGGAATATTAAGAACATTTAAGAAAAATTGCCTATTTGGTCTAATTGTTCTCAAGTTATGCTTTTACCAGCTAACAACATAATTTTTATACATTTAATATCGTAATGTGCACATATTAGGCGCTGGGGTAATGCAATCTTGTCAAGAACTTATTATTAACTTCCCTTCTAAAGAGAACAATATGCGAAGAAGAATTCATAAACTGACTATAGTTTGTAGTTTGGAATTATGTAAGAACGTAGTTTTTATGGTTCGGTAGTTCAAAAGGAAAAAAACCTATGTGATCACTCTGATGTCTCGAACCTGGTGTTATTGAAAGCCAACAAACAACAACAATGAAATTTGGTTAAGTGTGAGCTGCGCTTGCGCTTAGGATCCTAATAAAACTCAGGCACCGAACCTACACTTCTTGAGTTCGACGCCAAGTGTGTGTGGCCGGTGTTTTTACGACAAATCAGTTTTAGTACAGAAACAAAATTATATTAGATAGTAAAAACCACATTTCTAAATATAGGGATTTTTAATAATCGACCACCTCAGGCGGGAATCAAACCCACGTCTCTTCGCAATCCAGGTCTTCTCTTCCAAATCAACTGAGCTACAGAAAACTTTAGCTTACCCATCGAATAAGAGTTTAAAATCATACACAACTTTACACTTAAACCAGCGTTTCACAAATTTATAAATCCTGATCGGAAGTCCGTAAAGCACCTTAACAATTCACACAATAACTCTGTTTAAGAGCTCAAGCTAAGCTAAACAACGAAACTCACCAACTGCTGGCTCAGACCCGTAACTTTCTGTGTTCTTGAGTCCAAATGGGACTATCAAAATGCAAAGTGCACACTCAGATAGACTGAACAGTTCGAGCGGAATAGAATTTGATGTAGCAGGCTTACTGCACAGTGGGCCCGCGAATCGGGTTACGGGCACAAAGTCGTTTCATCATAAGTGGTTTTAGATAAACTTAGAGTAACATTACGGCGTGAGCGCAGTGTCTAAATTGACGTCACTTGATACATGTTTTCCACACTGTGCGGGGATGGAATTTACTGTATTTATCTGCAGTGTGGTTCAGTGCTCAGTCAGATAAGGCAAAAGTCAGGTATTGGTGTGGTTAAAGCAACACCCGGGAAAGTGTGAGAATTTATTATTCCGAATAAAATAAGCTGAATAATGGCGTTCTCGTAGCTTGGCTAGGAAATAGAGGTAATTGACGTGACTAGACTTAAATATGGTCAAAAATAAAACATAAACAGAGTTTGATATTTTAAATAATATCGATGGTTAAATTATACGCTTTAATATGATTCCCTTATTTCAAGACAATACGATTACACGACTACCAAATGTCTACAGTTAATGTGTGACGAAATAGGACGTCATAATATGTATATTAATGTTTTTGTTAGTATTTTTATACACAGGAACAAAAAACGCCAAGCTATACTAACGTTCATACGTACGTAAGACACAATCGTTAACTTTAATATTTAAAAAAAAACTGGTTTTATTGTAAATAAATAAATAAACTTTCTTAAAAAAAAAGTTACAGTACAAAACTAGATTTTCTTTACATTATATTTGTTGTGACAGGTAGGTACATCGTAAAACCTAGATATTACATTGTCATACTCATAATGCTTAAGATGCTGCCCTAATATATTCAAACAACACTAACAATTATAAATCAACAAAGTAAATTTAATACAACTAACTTATAAATAACATTTATCAAATCAAATGTTGTTTGGAAGTCATAGGGACAGAGAAATCTCAGTGGACTAGTAACACTATGAACTTAGACCTCTCAATGCATTTTATTGTTTATGGATAAGATAACGCAATTTCAGAAATAGTGTCTTAAGAGAAATATATCTTGTTGACACTGTGAGGCATTTAATTAATAATTCCAAAGACTTTTCTGTATGTTATATATCATCGCTACAATTTGCCAATCTGTATAAGATTGCAAACCAACGTACAAAAACAATTGCTGTTTATTTTGTCCAATAAAAAGGGGTGTTGACCACTGTGCTCGCAACTTGTATAGCCGTTCATTCAACCATTCTTGTACTCGTGTCTGTGAAGCGAAATTTTTTCACCCACACACCGTCTATTTAAATATAATCCTATTGTATGGTATTTAAACCCAACACACGTTGGGACGCGGAACCATTGTTTCATGTTAAAAATTCATGAGAAGCAATATTATGTTGAACGTTTTATTATAAAACAAGCTTCCACCCGCTACTTTGCTTGAGTGAATTTTGGATTTTTCCAATACAAACTTTTAAAAGAACTAAGTAATTATTTTGAAAAAAAAAACTTATGTTATATATATCTGCGTCATTCATTCATTCATTAAATTTATTTATGTGTTGGTTGTGATTTAAATCATAGACAAATAAAGTCTTGTAAGCTTAGATTAAGTTAATGACGATAATCTTAGAACGGCCGGCGTCCGGCCGTTCATACCACTGTGCATAGCAAGTTTAAATGGATGGCGTTTTATGTAAAACGTTACATTAATTTTAATGTTGTTTTGTCTTTACTTAATGATGTGTGTAAATTCTTTACCTTTTTCTCAAACTTTAAGATGAAGATATTATCAGTTAATCTTATTCTCTGCTATTATGTGTATTTTACGCTTTGTTAAGTACACAATATACTTAACAAGTTTTATGAAGTTCTCAACTTATAATGAAATGGAGATAACAATTGCATCAATATATCTATGTAGTTCTTTATAACTGGTTAATTGCTTATTTATACAGAGTGTACAAATGAAGTAAAACTGATTTATTTTAAAGTATACAGTATTGATGAAATGATAGAAAATGTTTTTTGTAATGTATGTATTTAATGTGTTTGTCTGTCTTTGTCGAACGTAAGGTATTGTTTTCCTTATTTTGTGATAAAAAAAAGTTTTTATTTGTCTATGCATAGCAAGCACATAGCTTTATTGGAACCTCTAATTTTGATGATCCTCTTTTTATTTAGTAGTGTGTGTTATTTAAATTTCATTAGTAGTCTCTTTTCAGATATATTTCTTTTAAAAAATTACGACATAAAAAAAGTGTTAAATATTCATATTTCAGTTGGTCGAGGCTAAGTACAACACGTACACCGATATTATTATTTAAAAAAACATAGTAATGGTTCGTTATCATACTTAGAACTTATTTTCGGTTTTTTTTTTTACGTTTATCATACTGGGAAATATCTAACGATTTTTAGTATCGTAATCGGTGTGTCTCCAGTGTCTATCTTAGGTTAAAGTGGTCAGAGTAATTGTCAAAGAGGCTTGAGCTAGCCTTTGACGCGGGTCGACGGCCTTAAGAGCCAAACTGAATACTGACACAGTCACAGGTTGGAACAGGAAAATTGACATGGAACCCATCAATTTTGCCCGCAATTGCTGACGATAGATCACACTGTGCGTATTGTATTGCTGACAGTTACTTCAAAGAGTTTATTTTCGTGTGTACCTATGTCATAATTATTAGTTTTAAATTATTTTATATTATTTTATAATAATAATTAAATTTTATTGTACCTCATAATCATCATCATCAGCCTTTAAAGGTCTTCTGCTGGACAAAGGCCTCTCCCAAAGAACGCCACAGCAAGCGGCTCTGAGCCATTTAGCAGATTCCCGCAACTTTAAGTAAACTCTCCACTAGTAGAAGGCCATGCCCGGACTCGTAATTTACAATCCTTTTTAAATTTTACTTGAACACACAAAAGTCTCATTATAAAAATACTAGCTGTTGCCCGCGACTTCGTCCGTTTTTTATTTATAAAGAATTTTGCGTACCATTTTCTTAATTTTTTCTTTCATAATAACCTTCTCCTGAAAATAATTAACACAACAAAAAAAGAATTAGCGAAATTGCTCCATCCGTTCACGCGTGATGACCAAGGGAAATCAGGATTCATTTTTATATTATAGATAAGATTAATATTCAAATGTTTACTTTAAATCAATATGTAAAATAACTACTTAAATTGATAATGCCAGATCAATAAATTGATTTGTTGAGAAAATTACAATTAAACCAGGTTTGCGAGAGCTGCGACTGTGTTTTTGGGAAAATAAAAGCGCGATTATATTCAGTAAATATATAATATAATCAGTTTTCAGTTTAAACCCTTTACGAGCCTTTAACTAACAATGGGCTAGTTTCCTAAAAAAATCTAATCAGTCCGTCAGTTGGATTAACAGAAAATATTGGACACCTATTTTTTCTTTATCTCAATCAAACAAAAAATTATGAAGATATATCCCATTTTAGTTCCACTTAACGTCACGTCTTGCGACACTTTGTAGCAAGACGTGACGTCACGTGCTCACTTTGATGCGCTTTATCTTCGTTATTTTTTATTTGATTGACAAAAGACAAATAATGGTCTAATATTTTTTGATAATCTAACTGACGGACTAAATAGAATAATCTTTTTTTGACCCAGGAAACTAGCCTATTGTTCTTTAAAAGAAATAAGTTGCTTATCCGACAAACACATAAACTTTATCGAGTTAAACGTTCGACCGTTGTCTTATCTTAGTAACAATTCATATTTGTACTAAACGGACCTATTCAATAAATGCAATCTTAGTCAAACAAAAGGCACTGCAATGTGGACAAACGCACTTAAAGCCTGACTCATTCTGTCCCATTCCACTTTAGTGCCTTTTCTTATACTATCTACAGAAAAGATTTCTCATATATTGCCGCTCTATAGCCCATTGGTTCCTTCGACAGTTTTCGGAAATAATTTTCAAAGTTTTGTCCGCATTTTAGGTGTTAGCCACACTATGCGTCAAGGGCTACCACAAGGCTAAATAAAACATGATCAGCGAAATATTGAAAACGCCTAGCAGAAATTTAGGACTATATGCCTCTAGGAATAAAACCTGGCACACCTTAAAGTTATTTAAATCACCGTACCACTACTTCGTCGACTATAACAGTGTCTGTCTGGAACATTCCTATGCTTTGAAAACACTGTAGTTCCCAATTTTCATTTTAGACCAGCCAACCCTATGCGGCATATATTTTATCGTTACCATTTCTCCGAATCTTTTATTACTTCGTGTCAGCATTTCCCGGCCGTATTGCTTTGTTTATTATCCATTGTTTCTTTTGACCGTGGCGAGGTATTGCCGAGTGTACGATATGCAGACTTGTATTTCGAATTTATTGAACTTTTACACATTGTTTTGAATTAATAAGTGCTGAATGTGTAATTGTGTAGGTGCCAGGATGTAATATGGATGTATTAAACTTAAACACTAGACTGGATTAGGGAGCTGAAATCAATATTAAAGTCAACAAATTGCGATTCAAAGAAATAAACAGTTTTTCAAATAAGATAACCTAAATGTGCATCTGTAATCTTATACTAGGTTTTAATTTTATAAAGCACTTTGTTCAACTAGTTAATGTTATCATAATGTTTTAAATTTCTTAAAATAATAGATTTTTTCCCATGTAAGTTTGTATTGCATATAAAATATTTTTAATGGCATACCTTCCTACCCGTTGGAATATATTGCTCCCGACAAGCAATCAATACGAATAAAATACATGTGTAAGTACAACAAATGAAACCGCAAAAAAACTGCGCTAACACATTGTGTTCGGATCGTATTTTATGACTGTTCCGTTTTATAAAACATATTATACAAATCGACATGGGTATTAAAACTGTAAGAAACAATCACAAATCTGCGTAACCCCGTCCCGCTTCTGCCGCCATAAACGACACGCGCGCGAGCGAAATAGATATACGATCGTGATACTTTATAGCCCCAGTGGGCCGCAAGACAAGATCGGTGCAGCCAAAAACATTTATTACAAGCCATCAATTTTTAAAAACTCGTGTAACGTGACACCCGAGAAACAAACGAATGTATTCAAGACAACCGTAAACGTGTCCGAGCCGCACAGTGGGCCGGATAGCAAATGGACGGCCATAACAATTACTTTTTTTGTCAAATACGAGATTGAACATTCGTGTTTCGCCGGAAAAATTACTTGCGAAATTGTACATCTTCATTTAATTGTAAATTGCAAGTCGGCCGCGATTCGACGTTTAATTTGACACAAATTAACTTTTAACGTCGAGTAAAGTGCAGGAATAATCGCGGCAGCTGCTCGTAAACTGGAAGATTTTTTTATTTCCCATGGCCTCTCGGTTATTAACACAAAAGAATTTAATGAGAGCTCGGCTGACGATAATAAACCGATATTATAAACTTCTCCTCATAATAACGCTGAGGTAAAATAAAAATAACAGACGTGTGGTATTAACGCTTTGCGACGCGTCGAGAGGCTGCGGCGTCTACAAAAAGGAGTAAAAAGGACAGCCTGACAGCTATCTATCTTGGTTCGGATCTTTACACGGTTTTACTCCTGTTGGTGTTTTAGCAAACAATGGGTTGTCATATGGGCTTTCATTTCGTTTAAATATAAAAGGCGGTTTAAGAGAGAGCGTATTTTGAGTTACTGCAAGTGGTATATTGTTTTTGTTGACAATACATTGTCTATTGTGAGAGTGCGGATAACACATTTATTTCCAACTTGATGATAAAATGTTAGTTACCATTCTGGCTAAAATTTAATTTCACTATACGTACTAACAAACAATGCTAAATGCGTTGTAAAATTATGCATTATGTTATCAGTGCTGATGAATAAAATTATTGGTTTAAATACCTTTTCACAATATTATGCATTTTTATTAGTTTATGATTAAGTAATTCAACATTTTATTTTATATTAAATTATTTATTTGTATTTTGCATTGTATCAGGTGTTTGTTTTATACGGTGATAAAACTGGCCCTATTTGGAAAAGAAAATGAAGACTAACTTTATGATTGAAATCTTTAAATTTCAGACACCGTTAATTCAGTCAGTCAACATCGCATGAAAAGTTATAATTCAAATTCTCGTTTATCATAAATAAATAAAAAAATCATATAAACATGGCATCCCATTAATGTTTTGTTTTTAATCAACATTTCGAGAAGACCAATAAAGGGTTATGTATTTTTAGATTTTTTTATACGTACAGTGGGCCACCGTCGCAACTCGGTCAGTCATAAAATTTGAGCATAAAAGCGTAATAGCGCAATTACAGGGTTAATTAGCAAAGCTGAGCGTTTGTCAGGGCAGCAGTTTTACGGCATACGTGACTGAATGCGATTGGTTTGCGTTGTCCGGGCCCTGAGGTCACGTGGTGTATTTATTTTTGGGCAAGGGTCAGTCGAATTAATTACAGATGGGACCAGATAAACGGGTCTTAATGCATAGAATAAGCGTAAAGAGGCGTGAATTTAAAGCGGAGAGAAACATTTAGCTACAATGAGCGCAGTCTTGGCGTTAAATAATTCCTTAAAAACTCTTCAAGTCTCTAAGACGTTTAATTAACTTGAGAGAAAGTTCCCGGGAGTCATTTTCCCAGGTTATGAACAGACGTGAGCGCATGTGAAGGACTGAGAATGCGTTTTTCTGTTGGCTCGTTAAAATGAAGGTTTTAAGTTCTGGTTGTCTCTTCAACTTTATTGTTTGAGGCTGAATATGTGCCAGATCTAAGAATGTTGCCAGGTTCGTACTACTATCGTAAAAAGATCAACACCTGCAATGCTAGATTTATGATGCAAGTTACAAGTTTTGGGTTTTATGAATATGTATACTTACTGATTTAAACTTTCACTTTTGTTTGGTAACTTTGGAAATAACTAAATCTTTATAATTATCATGTACCTTTTTACATTACTTTTATTACCTTCACTTGTAACTAACTAACAGTAACAGCTAACTATGTAATCTAATCTTGGAAGTAGTTTTTAACCTTCCTCTTAATGATGACGTATCAATTAGAACCATTGTAAGTATATAATATTGGGGATATAAATACTCTACATATAAGGAAAGCCTAAGTCCAGCAATAAACTTCTAGAGGCTGATGATGATGATGATGACGATGAAGTATATGACATTCGGATGAAAAATACAATAATTTTACCACCGTGCTGATGGAACCAAGAGGCTTGAATGACTATTAGTAAAACTTTTGTGTTAGGGCTCATTCAATCACACAAATTAAAAATAGAACAATTAAATAAAACAAAACTAACATAACCTAAAATTAAAAACTACTTCTCCTACTTAAAAAAAAGCGTGTCCGTGAGGCATGAAGGCGAGTATTATATGTATACACTGTGTACAGAAAAATAGGACACTCCTTAAAACCACGTGATCAGCTGCTTATACGCAACAACTTTTTTTATGGAAGCAACGTCAAAGTCGAAATAAAATTTTTAGATGCTCCATACAAACTTATTCGCTACCACGATGAATATGTATGACCTCTGTAGCCGAGAGGCGAGCATACCGGACTTAGTATCGCTATCTCTAAGGTCCCGGGTTCAATTCCCAGTCGGTCAATGTAGAAAAATAACTTTTCTAAATAGTCTCGGGTCTGGGTGTTATGGTACCGTCATTGTTTCTGATTTCTGTAACAAAAGTGTTTAGGCTACTTATCATAGGATCAGAGCAATGTATGTAGGTATGTTATGTAGGTATGTGATGTTGTCCAATGTATTTTTTTAATGTATAGAGCATCTGAAAAAAAAATCACTATATCGATGTTGCTCCCGTAGTATAGGTTGTTGTACATGATCAGCTGATCATGCAGATTTAAGGAGTGTCCTATTCTCTTGTACTGACAACGGCAGGTCAACCTACCCAAAAAGTTAAAGGTCATTAAATTGATTTTCAACTTTATGTCCAACACTTAGATATCAATATCAATTGAGAAAATTTGAATTTTTGTGGTAGGTTGACGTGCTGTTGTCTGTACACCCGTATAGGCTCATTTGATACATTTTGACGAGTCTAATACATACAAAAGTGTTTTATAGTTTTTTAAACTATGCCAAAATTTTATTCGTTATAATGGAACCAACTTTGTTTGTTTACCAATTTTGTTATCTTTTTTTTTAAATGATCTATTAATGATGATTACTCTAAACTCTTCACCGCCTCCCCTCATAACTTTTTTTTCCAACTTTCCTCTACCTGAAGGTTGTCTGGAAGAGATCGCTCTTAGCGATAAGACCGCCTAAATTGTACCATTCTAAATTTATTGTTTTTTTTTGTGATGTGCAATAAATAGTATCTATCTATCTATCTATCTACGACCAGTAGTCGGATCATAGTCGGATGTGACGCTTCACATGCGTCCGTTTGAACGTAGCCTTAGATTTTTCGGAATTATACGGCTTTTTGGCGGTAATAGAGAGCTTTTCTAGGAAACCGGCACGTAAAGGTTACTCTGAATTTGTAGCATGGCTCATACTATATGGGCCATGTCTAATACCTACTATCTAGATCTAATCAATTACCAAATTACCGCATGTTCGGTATTGTTGTATATAAAACGATATTACAACTGAACTAAATAAATATAAATATGTACCAGACAACACACCAATTTATTGTCACCCCATCACACCTAGACATATGTAAAAGTATAATTATATACGTCCAACTGCAGGGTATAGACCTCACCTCAACTATGGGTGGTTTGGGCTATACTCCAACATGCGTGCCCAGTGCAGATTGATGGAGGGGGTGGTGTGTCATCATCATTTCAGCCATAGGACGTCCACTGCTGAACAAAAGCCTCCCCCAATGACTTATCATTGGAGGAGATTACCAATACTCGTCACGCTTGGCAGGCGAGTTGGCGTGCGCAGTTTTTTTATAAGATTTCGTACGAAAACGCTGCTGCCCGGCTCGTGCTACAGGAATTAGACGCCTCTTACGTCACGCCTCCTGTTTGCGGTGGGGAAGTATATTGTTTACGGTCGTCCCCCACACGGCGTGGCACACACACATGATTGTGTGTTACTTAACCATACTGTCAGATGTTATTGAGCCGCCCTAAGGCCTCTGACTAGGCTTCACGACTAGTATCAAGCGATATTAGCCGGGACCTACTTTTAACGTGCCTTCCGAAGCATGGCGATGCTTGTGATAAATGTTACTAAATATAGTTGAAATGCTCACCCATCCAACCACAACCGCAAAGTAGGTGGCTTAACTTTGGTAATCACTGCCAAAGCGGTGCCGCTACTGAGCTACAAGCACCTCGACCCATGTATATAAAAAAAACGTTTTGTAAATTGACCCAAACCCCAAATTGAAACCGAGAACTAAATATGTACCTAGTACTATAGTAGATTATGTTAGAAGCTAACTATATCTCGGCAGTTCCCGTTTAGGAGCGGAGATTGAAAGTTTCCGTGTAGCCGTGCTTCTGACCGTAAAATGTAACATGACACATCTAGTTATCACAAGTGCATTAATCCATTATTATTATGCATATATGCATAGCATATTAACACACGTCGCGAACGAGAACCTCCTACTTTGGCCGCAGTCGACTTTAATTTACATTTATTATAAAATGCACTTTTCATAATCGTGTAATCATGTCAGATTTATTACGATCCATTAAAATCTTTATTACGGCGGTTGAGTGATGAAAATATTACTCAAGAGCCTCGCGGTACAAGTTTATGCATTGCTAAAGGAGACGTAAATGTTTAATATGATAACACAATCTATTATTTCTGGATAAGTAACTAAGATGAATAAAGAACTTTATTTCCACAGCCTATCTGCAAGTATGACACTTCCAACTGTCAAGTCCAGTTGACTTAATCAACTTAATCTTGGTTAAAAATAACACAAAATCTGTATTATAATACTGTCCGTGATGTATGTCAGGAAGGGTTAAAATATAAATCCTTGCGTGTGAAAGCACGAACGAAAACTCCAGCGATTGGTCACAGTAATATAACATCGGGCGATTATGCACACTTTTGGCAAGGTACCGCACGCCATAACTCCACCATGACATCACCGTGCAATTCATTTTGGACGGTTAACACTAATGCCGCACAGTGATGTATCGATGACTCACAATGGACATTAATTGCTCATCATATTTTTTGTATTATGCTGCACGCCTTCTTTGGCCAAAATATGTTGAGTAAATTAGTTATGTGAGTAGTAATAATCTTCCTCGCTTGTCATTAAAGAACAAGTACGTAAGATGAATTCAAATTGAAAGCAACCTAAAAAGTAAAAGGAATTCGATGAATTTTGGCCTGTAATGTTGTTATTATTTTTGCTTTAGCTTGAGCTGTCCAATTACTGGATCAAGGTTTTCTATTCCCTACGGAAATGTTGAAGGCCAAAACCTTGTAATCCTGATAATGAAAAAAAAATGTTCCGTATTTTTCTAAGGTCTTTTTGGAAGACTATCGAAGTATGAATTTGTTAGGCGTCTTTTTGATTGAATAGTATTTAGCTTGTCAAAAATCTTTTAATGGGACATAACCAGTGTGTCACAGTCTTAAAATGAAGACAACGATGTCTCGCATGACTATGTCACCGCATATTAATCACCCCTATCTCGCCATCCATCTTCAGCCAATTGAAAGCAATTAGACGTTGAATCACTAGAAGTGTTCCCAATAGTGAAGCACTGTCAACACTTACCGAATAACCCTTCTTCATTCGAAATTAACCTCTATGAGTATGTAAATAAAGTCATCGTTGCTTTAGATCGAAGATAAAGTATTGAGTTTGAGGCTAATCTAATTTTTTGAGATAGACACTACGGGCTAGTGTAGGTTTATAGACGTGTTAAAAACAATGTATGGGCATTAAATACAACAAAGTTTCAGTCAAAAATAAAATTAAAAAGCTTACGCTACTACAAGTCATTCTATACACTTTTTTAATCTCTTATAAGACATTGTGTCTATTCACTCAGCAGCTCTACTCCTCCAGCAGTTTAGGTTTTTTTTTTTTCAGAATTAAAAAATTGTGTGTAGTACAATAGAAAGTAATAATATGCAAGTGATTTGAGCTTAAGTTAGAAACGGTGACGTTGGAGGTACTACAATTTCTTGGCAGATCATTTGAAATGGCTGGCCTTATAAATTAGTTTAAATAGCGCTTACTTCGGATGGCAGTAATTTTATTTATACTATAAACAACTTATCGGCAGCCACAAAATATTCCATCTCAAATTTAGATAGCGCCTAATTTCATATCCCTTTATCATAATGCTGGCCTTGAACTTATTGGGTGTAATTCCCTGTCTGAGATCGCGATATGAAAAGAAAATATGGCTTAATATCAAACCGAAGTACAGATAAGTAATGAAATAACCATAATAGTGACTCGTAATCTTATTTTTCCATTATTATCAAGGTTGTCCCTATGCTGGAGTCCTATTTACTATCTTATATTTGATGTTGTTTATTATAATAATGTGATCACCAAGCTAAGTAGCTCATTTGTTATATTTTATCAAGTAAGAGATACTTGATAAAATGTAACTAGATATAGATAGATCTCACGTATTTAATTAATGTGAAAGTTAACTATTCGACTACAAAAAATATTCCTTGTACCTAGCATCTCGTCATCCTACCTATATTAAAAAGGAATTATTTTTACCAACCTGCTATTTGACACGAAACAAAACTTTACTAGAACATATACAAATATCTCCTACTAAGCACCAACACTACAAATACACACATAACATTTTACAAATTCTAAATACATCCAAATATAGACAACAACACAGGTCGCTCACTCACGCTTTAATAGCTGAATTCTAAACTCTAAATTATTTGACATTTGAGACATGTATAGTTATTGATTTTAAAACAAAGGATAATGCTTAGACTAATTTTGTGTTTCTGTGTGATAATTATTCTTTAATAGCTTAATTCGTAAGTCTACGTTGTTAAAGTCGCGGGCAGAAGCTAGTTTTAATACAAAACTTTGTGGATCAAGATGGGGCGTGTCACGTGTAACAAAATATGTTACATAATAATTATAAAATCCTTTTGTCATAATAGATACAATCGCACATAATATTACCATAACATTCACGTTAATTATAACCTTATAAGTGAAGACTATTATTACATACTATTATTGTTCAGTCTAAAAATAAGACATTACGGTGTTAATTTTGTGTCACGCTCCACTGTACGTCAAAATGGCGGATGTCCTAATAACTGACTGAACTTAAACTCCAACAATAGTCAATTACAAATTGATTCAAGCCTGGCGATTTAATTTATAATCTTATGTCCGGAAACATTTAGTGTTGAGGCACGGCCATTTTTCATTATAATTACATGTAAAATATTTATTGGCCTTTGTGAATAGTTTTTATGGGGCTCCCGCGGTCTTGGTTACTCCGCGCCGTGTTTTTGAAATAATTGTGTAATTTATGTCTAATAATTTTGTCCGCGACGGCTAGATTTATACCCACTGTGCGGTAAACGCGTGATTTGTAACTGCGTATTGGTACCGTTTAGTGTTTACGATTATTAGAAAATTATCTGGTTACAGTATGTACGGTCGGCAACATAACTCGTTCAGCAATACTATTATATGAATGTTTAATCTCTTTTCATACGAAACCTTATAAGTACGTTTAAAAATGTAAACCTAATAACCTGAGTTTTGTAATGTCTCACTAGATGTTATAAATAAAATATATAATTATTATTGGCCTACTAATAACATCCAAATTGGAGCCATTACGAATCAATTTACTTTGAAGTAGTTTTAATTATAACTTAGCTAATATAATTGAAGAAGTTAGTATGTTATTTAACTTAATTATATCATTAAAACAGGGTTATTGAACAGAATATTAAAGTCTCTTAGAAGCTGTTTTTGATGCTCACATAGGTACTAAATATCTTCCATCCAAATTAAATTTCATACTTAGCCGTACCAAATGACTAATCAGTTTTTATTATTACTTTAATAAGATTCAGCATAATTATTCACCTTAGCATTCCACTGCTCTGAACAGAGGGTTCTTCTTTAAGACGCCACAGCGAGATTTAAGCCGTTTGCAGGTAGCTAGGTCTTCAATCCACCGGGGGGGGGACCTCTCCGCACTGCATGTTCTAGTTCGTGGTACCAATATATATATTTATTATTATTATTTCAGCCATAGGTAGTCCTATCATCGGGGGGGATTGCCAATACTAGCCACGCTTGGTAGGTGGGTTGGCGAGCGCAGTTTTTTATAAGATTTAGCACGCAGACGCCCGTCTTGTGCTACAGGAATTAGTCGCCTCTTACGACACGCCTCCTGTTGGCGGTGGGGAAGTGTATTCTTTACGGCCGTACCCACACGGCACATATTTATTATATTTATATATCATTTCAATTTATTAGTTTTATAAAATTAAAAAGATGTTGAATTTGAACACCAAAATTGGCGGTGTCGGCATTTGACGACCTCCGTAACCAAGAGGCGAGAAGCATTCCGGACTTAGGCCCCGGGTCCGTTTTCCGGTCGGTCAATGTAGAAAAATAACTTTTCTATATTGTCTCGGGTCTGGGTGTTGTGGTACCGTCGTTGTTTCTGATATCTGTAAAAAGTTTTTGGCTAGTTACCATAGGATCAGAGCAATGTATCTGGTCTTGCCCAATATATTTATATTTGAAAGCCTAGAAATAATATAAGTCGTGTCGTCAGAATCCGGATCGGAATCGCGTCGTGAGCTATAAAAACAAAATTTATTACAACTTGCTTGCGGCTCAGTACGAATTTTACTTTGCATTGTTACAAAATTTATTAGATTTATTGGTACCGATGATAAGAACATTGTTAAATTAAACCACTCTAAACTATTTGTGGGTGGTGAAAATTTAGTACCAAAATATGATAATTACCTGTGTCCTTATTAAGTCAATGCACTAAATTTTGTTTTGTTATATGTTATTAGTTATTACAATAATTATATTTTTGGATTTGATTATTTTAGTTTATTACATTATTTGGCGTGCAAATCATAATTCAAGTATTAAATGGAGTCTAGAGTAATTCGATATTCGAAATCGGATTCTATCTATTACAGTCGATTTATTGACATTTCTATAATTCGAAAATGCTATTCTAACTTAAAGATGTACTTATTTGTACTTCAACAGTACTAAATTATATTTCATCAACGAATTTCATAATTTTTTTTTTTTTAAATTTCATGTTTGAGATTCTCTGAATTTTACAGAAGCCATTTTAGATGTATTGGTTAAGGAATCTTCAATTTCCTTCTTTTGTTTGCTCCAAAATAATTTTAGGGTAGACTTGGGGCTAGTAATTACTGCCAAACTAAAGATGTACCGGTACGGTCACTACATACTAAATGGATGATAAAAACATAATAGCGTGATTGTAAAAGCGTATATTTTCTTGTATGTAATTAATCAGCTGGTATTATGACGTCCGACTGGTGTAGTTGTACGCGCTCCAGTGTACAAAGCCAGATGGTTGTGGGTCCGAATCCCACAAGTTTGTGTAATGAGCAGAATTTGTACCTAAGTCATGGATGTTATATATGTGTTTTTAACTTACACATTACTTGGTTCCTCGGTTTATAAATGAACTACCCTCCATTTTAAAAGATGACTTGAACCCAAACAATATTAAACCAAAACTGAAGACTTACTTCCTATCATAATATTAATATTTGTGACTTTCTTATTATGAAACAATTAATAATAGTGAGCGCGATTACCTAGTTTCCGTTTAATTTAATTGGTACTAAAAATTATAGTAAACTTTTGTAAAGACAGTGATAATTGTTATACCTGCGTTTTGCTTTCGTATTATAACATGACTGCTTGTTTTCTGGCTGACAGGTCTGCATTGTAGACAAACCTCAGTGGTTTATGGCAATGCACTGTAATAAATATATATGTAGTTTGTGTAAAATAATAATAAATTTAAAAAAACTATGTTTAACCGCTATTAGTCGCTATAGTGCCGTGTGGGGACGGCCGTAAAGAATACACTTCCCCACCGCCAACAGGAGGCGTGTCGTAAGAGGCGACTAATTCCTGTAGTACGAGACGGGCAGCAGCGTCTTCGTGCGAAATCTTATAAAAAAACTGCGCTTGCCAACCCGCCTGCCAAGCGTGGCGAGTATTGGCAATCCCCCCTGATGATAAGTCATTAGGGGAGGCCTTTGTTCATCAGTGGACGTCCTATGGCTGAAATAATGATGATGATGAGTCGCTATAGAACAAGCTTTGCTTAGTTTGGATCTAGATAATTCTGTGTGTGATTGTGGAAACATTAAAAAAAGTGTATCATTATTGTTAAATATACAACAACTACTATACCAATCATGTTAATTGAAAAATCATGAACATACTTTAAATTTATCATCAGTGTAGATATAACTCATAACTTCTATATTATGACTCCTTAAGATTGTCGACTACGAGATTACATGTCATAATTAGTTCCTCTGATAAAATCTTAGCTCACTTATCACGCGACAGACTTTTCGCCTAGCAGGGAAAAAACCTACTGTTACCAATCTTTATTGTGACACTGTGCAGTATATCAAAGTCAAGTGCAAGATCATTAATAAAAACTAACGTCAAAATAATCATTAGTTTGAATAAAAATAACGACGGGCTTCACGCAATACGAAAGCACGCTATGTTGGTGTTAAAAAGGAATTACTGCATTTATATCTGTTTTCGCTATGTTTTAGTATTATAAGATAAACGTCATGTAGGTATTGGTGTTGTTAATATTTGTCAAAAATGAAATAACGTTAAAAGATTTTTGTCCAGTTTTTTGTTTCATTCGAACCACTAGTATCGGACTTTTTTGTAATAATTTTTATAATTTATTAAAACTTTATTGCACAAATTAAAATCGTGCAAAAGGTGGACCTAATGCCATGTGGCATTCACTACCGGTCGACCATTTATTGATTAACGAATTAGAATGATTGAGAGATTTTTAAATAAAATTATATAGCAATGTTTTTTTGCTAAAAGAAGCGCCATGCCGTATCGAAGCAATACACAACAGGATCTCACTATGCTTACCTATGTTGTGGTGGCCCAGTTTTGCCCACGACTGGGTTTTAGTGGGCCCTCGCTGAGCTAGCAATGTAATTTTGGGCTTTCAAGTCTTGCGGGCTGTTAGTCATCCCAGCTCCGAAAAACACCCGAAATAAACTTCGCAAATGAAGCGTAACATTAAAACACATGACTTCATCATGTCTAATTCTGTTTTGATCACCTGATCACCTCGCAACATTTATAAACTAGCGACGTTATGGGTTATTTGTTACACATCAACAGCCCGTTATTGTCCACTGCTGGACTTTGAGCCTCATCCACATTAGTGGAGGGTTTTGCCATTATCTCCACGCTTGGCAGGCGGGTTGGAGTTCGCAGTTTAAAAGTTGATGTTTAACAGAGAGCGCTGCTGCTCGTCCTCTGTTGAATGTGTAGTCCCTAAGTCGCCTCTTACGACACCCACGGGATGAGTAAGAGTGGTGACATATGTATTCTACTCTGCCGTCACCACACGGCCGATTTGTTTAGTATTTGTTACACAAATAAATAAAATTGCAGCGTCTGTTGCAATAGCCGAAACAGCTTTTTACTTTATATATGTAAGTAAAGCGGTGCTTATTAGAAAAATCAATTTTTAAATTGTTTGTCTGTCCGCGTGTTTGTTCCGCCTTATCTCTGAATCAGAATCTGGACCGATTTAGAAGAGAATTGCATCAGCACAGTCTTTAATTAGGTACTTTATAAAGACCCCTCTTTGTTATCCATCGAAATCGTAGTTACAACTTGTGACTCCAAATACGCAACACCTATTAGGGATCGATTCCGGTGCTCAAAATACAACAACTTTTTATATGGGACTAACATCTAAAAATGAAGGAGTTTTCCTTATTAATAAATAAAAATAATAAGTATAAATATTGGACAACATCACATACATTGCTCTGATCCCATGGCACTTGTGTTACAGAAATCAGAAACACAATACCCAAACCCGAGATAACATAGAAAAGTTATTTTTCTATATTTACATACATTACATTACATTTACATTTTTTATATTTAGGTACACGTATATAAATGTTTCCAACTATTTTCCAATGACGACGACTGGCTTAGTGGCGCAGTTCGCCTTGAACGCAAACGGTCCCAGGTTCGAAATATTATTTCTAAATTGACTCGGGTCTGGGTGTGGTGGGGGACGATTCTAGCCTTCTAGCAAAAAAATCACTGGATCAAAGGACTTTTCAATATCATTTCAAATTTAGTTGCATTATTATTTATTTACAAGTATTTTAAAATTATCGGTTGACTCTTATTTAAAAGATAGTGGCGTTTTTAAAACTAGACTTGCCGATTAAGACATTGTACGACAATTTCTACCGGTCCCAGCCTGCCTAGCATGGAGCACCAAAACACGATATGATATAGCGATATATCGACACCAACTGTAAAAATATGATAGATATAGCCACCATATTGAATTGCCGTGCCGGTGACATCACATATTAAGGTCACTGTTTCGATAAAAATTTAAAATGGCGGCTATATCTATCATATTTTTACAATTGGTGTCGATATTTCGCTATATCATATCATACCATATCGTGTTTCCGTGCTCTGGTCTCAAACTAGATTTACGTAGTTTCAGAATAGGTACAGGCCTTCGACTTCCCTAAGCAAAACAAAATCAGAGTCATAATATGGTATATAATTATTATTGTTGACGAAACTTCCACAGTTTATATTATCCGTAAGTTAAGCAGCTGGCAAAGAGCCCAGTCCGTGACAAACTTCGAATTAATAGATCTGACTTTATAGCTAAAAATAAGCATAAATGTCTTCATTCAACATCCATTTATTATTTCCTATTTTTGTTGCCAACTCTTGAGAGTATGAGTATAACTATTTCGTCCCCTTTTTAATATAAAAGATGCCCTGACTCATCCATTTGTAAAGCAACGACAAGCAGAAACACAATTAGCTGAAAACATGTAATTTGTACACTATTGCACAAATTACATATTGCTAATTTTTGTCCTTGGTGACGTCGCAGGGGTGCGTGTGTGGTGTCCTGGGAAAGAGATCGCGGAGCCGGATCCAATGGCGATGCAAGAATGGACGGTGTTCAAAAATTTTTTTTTAGTAACGATGATAAACTGAAATTTTGTTAAATTTTAAAATCTAAATCAACTTAAGTGTAATTTTGTATACAGGGTTATTTTTACAACATGAACAACCCCCTAGGGGCTGAATCTGGTGCTCAAATACAACAACTTTTTGTATAGGACCAATATCGAAATCGAAAAAATAATTTACTTACTAAGTAGGTATTTCATACAACCTGATGTCAGCTGGTCGGCAGCTTTGTATGGGGAAGTGTTTTTTTTTTGCAATTTCGATGTTGGTCCGGTAGAGAATGCCACATGGCATTAAGTCCAACTTTTTAGGATTTTATTTTTGTGCTATAAAGTTAAAATAAATAAATATAAATAGAATTTTAATGTAACTACTCGTATATTAATATAAAGACGTCAATATTTAAAATACAAGAAGGCTTATTAAGAATATATAAACGTGTATAAACCTTATACATTAAAATAACCATAATATTATTATGCTTGTGTCAAACCTTCGAAAAAATATGAACAACTGAAATTATCCGTCTAATAACATGGTTGTAATAGGCGTAATGGTGTATTCTCGGCCTTAATAATGACGTCATCACGTTTACGTATGACGTCACAGCGACAAACATCGTCACTAACCGCTTTCCCAGAAATAGCAACAAGCCAAACTTTGGCATTTCCATAACGCTTTTAGGTGACGTCTATTTTTAGGTTCTTATTATAAATACGGGCGTGCGTACTCGTAAACACATAAGCAAAGCTATTAATAAATTCCCTTTTATTCAATTACCTCAGTATCCTGCGTGTTTATTCCGGGTACACAGTTTGAATATAACATAATCTATAAATAAACTGTTATTCATATAAAAATATGTAATTATTTGCAGCTTTTCGACAATTTAAATGTATTCTTGTCCGCAAACTAAAACGACTTCGCTTGCCATCGTTACTGTACATCAATGTGACGATGGAATTGTTGCTTTTGGCTTGACCAGAAAATCTAATAAGTCAGTCAAATTGTCGTTATGTCACACTATGACAGGTTAAATAGCAGAACATTTTTTACTTAAAATTTCGTTATTGACTTAGGTGTTGAAGCCGAATAGTGACATGACTAAAAAATATTGCGATCATAAAAGTGACTATGTCTTAATAGTAACATTAGACAATAGGCTAATTTTCTGGGTCAAATAAAGATTATTCTATAGTCCGTCAGTTAGATTATCATAAAATATTGGACTCATATTTTGTCTTTTGTCAATCAAACAAATAATTACGAAGATAAAGCGCATCAAAGTGAGCACGTGATGTCACGCCTTGCTAAAAAGTATCGCAAGGCGTAACGTGACGCGGAACTTTAACGGGCTATACCTTCATCTTTTTTTGTTTGATTTCGAAAAGAAAAAATACGTGTCCAATATTTTCTGTTAATCAAAATGACGGACTAATTAGATTTTTTTAGGAAACTAGCCCATTATCGTTACGTCATCATGACAGGTAAAATAAGAAAGCCATATCTGCAGTTTCTGTATCCGCCCGTAAATCTTATCATTTATGCAAGGTTTAATGTAAATTTGCACCTCACCTGACACCTAAAACGGTTGAAACAGACAAATTAACTTTTTACATATTATGAACTAATTCATTATATTATTATGTAAAAAAGTTACTTTTATTTTGCACATGAGGAATAACTAAAAAAGAACGCTTTCAAAGAAATTCAAGTTACTACCTACTTCATTGTGTTCAAAAAGTGCAAACCATAATTAACTATACTGTCAAGAATTACTTACTAAATTCATGTTAAATACTGTTCTAATAAAATTAATTTTCTAATGCTTACAGGGCGTAAAGTGTGTACAGGGACATCAAAGCGAATGAGTGAACTGTGAACGTGTGACCGGTGAATGATTCCTTACGGCTCGTTGCTGGTGACCGGGATAAGTGTAGGTAGGGCTGCCACCGTACTTGTGTCAAAAGCAGTATAAAAAATAATTGTAGTTTTCTGTTGTTATTAGTCAGAGGCCCTAAGGCGACTGATATAATCAATATCTGAAAATAGATTTAATCACTGGCCTTACAACACTCCACCCGGGGTTGAGGCCCGAGTCCTGTAGTAGTTGAAAATAAATAGGCTTACATAAAAATTTTATTTATGATTATCTAATTTATCGAGTCACAGGCAAAGGAAGTAGGGTAAGGATTCCGACAATCGAGTACAGACCGACCAAATTCGCACTTATACTTTAAACAATTGTGTCCATGTGATAAATTTGACCGTAAATAGCGGCTAATAGCTCGTCAAAGGATACTTTAACGGAGCGATCACAAGTTCACAACCTTCGGCATTAAGGAAACCGACTCGGAAACGAGGAATTCTTGTGATTACGTTGATATGTTGTTTTTACGATCCATTGGGCTGTACCATAAACTCCTTTTCGTGATTGCACAGATGTTATATGATTCCTAAATTGTTGCGACTGGTATGTAATTGTTGTCTGTACTTAGTTGCAACCGATGATGCTTGAAACATTTAATAGACAATCAGCTAATGCTGATATATTAATAAGGCTATTATTATAATAAGGCGTTGAGGCGCAGTGTTTTTTCTTAAATTATACTTTTTTTTCAATTGGCTTGGGTTAAAGTGTGCTGGGAGAACCCTTGTAAAAACAATTATTATTTATTTTTCAAAAAAAAAAAATATGCCTGGTGGTCAGGCATATTTTTTTTTTTTGTAAGCTAGTCATTTGTTTAGTTTATTCAGAGTGACAGCCCTGTGGTCGTTCTGACACAGTTAAACATAGCGGACGGATTAAATTAGAGATTGCTTTGTTCATGAGGGCTTTATCTCCACAGATATAAGAACCAGTGTAGCACAGCAAACAGTACATGTTTGATATTCATACTGTTTACATGTAAGGCAATAAAAAGCTTCCAGTGTCTTTGAAGACTGAAATAATTGTGCGGAATGAAACAGTTTAAGTTGTACGAATATTAATTAAAATAAGATGAGGTTGGTGGATGAAAGACTCGCAACTATGTCTGAGGTAATGTAACGTTGAAATGGTTTTCATCTGTGTACGTTTCGTAAAATACAAATTAATGTTTTCGCTACGTTTTATACAATTTAACATATCTTTTACATTTTAGACTATGTATCAAGAAGATTTTTTATCAATATTTTTTATAACATTTTACTTCTAAAGTTTTGATAAGACCATGTCCTAAGTCCTTCTTACCAATCTTTCTGCTTCTAGGATTATTATAAAGCGTATTCCAACTAGAAAAACAAACGGGATGAAGCGTTAGGTAGGATATAGAATAAGGTCTTATTGATTTATTTAGAGTTTTATTAAGAGAGTTATTGTTAAATAATTTCATTTATCTATTAACCACATTCTGTTTTAAAATTGTCGCTGTCGTACTGACGTATAAAATTATCAATCTTCCTTGATTGTAGTTTTAATTGAGGTGTAATACGGTTATTTTTATCGTATTTTATTGATCCAATGCGTCCAGAAACAAACTAAATCCCAGAATCCCATGTTTACGTTCCAACCTCACACATTTTGTACCCTTTAACCAATAAATAAACCCGTCCTCACTGTACTTAGCTAATTATAAATAATTCAGTTCACACAGGTCAGTAGTTGCAAACTGTCGGCCTACCATGAAACTCGCGTTTCTCGACGTCGATACGCGCTCCACAGTGCAACAAAAATAAAGTAGTTCTAAAAGCAGTTCTAATTTAAGCAGTCCTTGGTCTATCTATGATGTATATTATGTAAGATATGGTTACTTGTTTTCCAAAGCTCCAAAACTGATTGGTATTTTGACAAAAAAAGTTTCGCCTATCATGAATAGATATTTGAAATAGTAAATTTTATATTATAAAAATAGTAGCTTTAAAATCTCTGACAAGGGCATATTTAAAATACAGAACTATATTTCTATGTAAGTACTTTTTACTTAGATTTTACTACATAAATATGCAAAATTTACTCTAGTTTTAGCTGTTGATCTTTACCTTGTTGTTCATTCGTACCGCGCCTCGATCTGATACTACTGCAATTGCGAACTGCAAGCAAACATACAAAATTGTTCGCTATCGAGTATCGACGCAAATAACGTGAGTTTACATGGTAGACCCCACTGAACGAATGAATGGTCGAACGAGTGAACGGCTGATTTATTTGTTCAGCCGATCCCGAGGGATGGGTGAAGGCAATCGAGGGAACTACAAAGCTTTGAATGCTTATTTAGAATGCTTAATAGACGTAAAGTAACGCTCGGGTTGTAAATGCTGGCCTTGCGTGAGGGCGTGTTAAGTACATTGTAAAAATGTATTAAATAAATTGCTATAGGTACCAGTTTTATAGTAAGATCTGAAAATAATGAAATTATGATAAGTTTCTGTGTAATTAATAGTAAAAATTAAACAGCTGTATGAAATGACATGTTATTATATAAATAATAAAAATAGGTATATTTAAAATAATAACTAAAATTTCAATCCTTGTTGAATCAATGATTAATGTGATTTCATTCTTTCTTTTCGTACGTTTTAACATAATTACCATAATTATCGATTTAAATCATATTATTTGAATAATGGTCTTATTAATAACTAAAAAAGTTGATGGGTCTCATACTATAATTATTGAAAATGCTACCCAAAGCCTTTCTTCCTTTGCATCATCATCATCACTTCAGCCATAGGACGCCACTGCTGAACATAGGCCTCCCCATTGACTTCCAGATTGGCCGGTTGGAAGCGGCCTGCATCCAGCGTCTTCCTGCGACCTTTACCAGGTCGTCTGACCATATTCCTTTCTATATTAGTATTCAATTTGATTTTTATCTGCGATCATAGATAGAGTATAATTTCATAAAGAATTCAGCCATTCATGTAAGAGTTGATATTTTTTGTAGTAAGCATTCATTTTGACATTACCGGTCAAATAATTTAGTTTTATTGTTCTCATGTAACTCCTCGAAGCTAAATAGTATTTTCCAATAACCATTTTGTTTCATAACAAAACATGTTCCTTCCTACTGAGGTAACTCCTTAACGCATAAGGCCCGTCTACAATTATTTTAATTGGAACTAATAAGTATTAAATAATGTTACATTTAAAACTAAAACGTATTTGCGTGCAGATTCAAGTAAGCAAACGTGGATCTGATTCTGATCGAATCAGAAATGAGGAGATCTGTAAACAAAAGTCGCTGACATAGCCCAACGGATTAGCAAGCTGAAGTGACAGTGGGCGGGGCACATAGCACGTAGAACTGACGGCCGATGGGGCAGAAAGGTTCTAGAATGGAGGCCGCGTACCGGCAAGCGCAGCGTAGAACGTCTACTCACAAGGTGGTCAGACGACCTGGTAAGGGTCACAGGAAAACGTTGGATGCAGGCCGCTTCCAACTGGCTAATCTGGAAGTCTAAGGAGTCTGGAATGGGGGAGGCCTACGTTCAGCAGTGGACGTACTATGGCTGAAATGATGATGAAACGCGGACCTAGCTTGTATTATTCTTGACTCTGCAAGTGAATACATTTTTCATAAAATGACATTAAAAAAGTTTATTGAAATTGAAATAGTTTATTAAAATTTAAATAGTTTATTGAAATATGTAATTATATAACGATTATTAGGGTCACATGCATACTATGAATATGTTTTAATTCCGTTAATATATTAAAAGTCTCAACATGTTTATCGTTCCCACAATAAAGCTTTTTACATATGTAATTAGGTCTTCCACTGATCCAAACACGCTTATTTGATTTTCACACACATCAAATATTCTGTTGATTATATGAAAGAGATTGTCACACTTTTTGTTTAACAAACAAAATGAAATGTACTTGGGAATCGACGACGGATCACCGACTTTTAAGTACAGTTCACAAATAACATTCATTTTGATCTTTATTATCATAGCGTTAGGGTGAGTTTTAATAAGTTGCTGGTTGTTAGATACGGTGAACAAAAAATGTATAATATGCAAGGACCCCGCGACTGAATAGGTTTTATTCTTGAATTGTACCTCACAAAAGAATCTTTTTCTGTTCCATGTTAAATAGGCGGGTTTTAGATGTACGATCAGCAGATTAAGACGATTTTTTTTTGGTAGTTTTTTTTTATGACAGCTAATGTTGTCTATCTTTATTATAAACGACCTGTTAAGCGCAGTGGCAGGATGATCACAAGGCTTCTTGGGTTTGATACCCGATGAGGTCAATTTAGTTACCAAAATTTTCTAAATTAACTTGCGTCTGGGCGTCATGGGAAAAACCTCATTTAAAAATAAACTTACTGTCGAAAGTATGACAGTAAGTTTATTTGTTGTCTGACGCTTATTTATTTATATCAGAAAAAACACTTCTTTATTTTAAAATTATGGATACTTTCCAGTAAAATAGTTTTAAGTATATCAAACTAATTTAATTTTAAATAAGTATACTTGTTTTGCCTTTTTTTCTTATTTTGTAATTTTTTCTGTTGCAGGTATGTTACCAGACGTAAAAATCAAAATACATAATCAAATCAGTAAGTGAAATCATATTTTTACCACGATTTTTTAAAATTAAGTTGTTCTTCCATAATTAAAATGGCTATCTACAGTAATAAATCTCTTGGCTATCCCGCGAAATAGCGTTCCCACGTTAAAAGCCTTATGAAAAATTATGATAATGCATCCAATGTGTTTAGCTGTGCATTATCATAATTTATACACACGTTGTTTGATATTTACTGTTTCAGAAATCTCTTTAAATGTTTTTCAAGTCCGAAACGTTTTGGCTAATTGGTAATTAAATTATTCGATAAATAAACTCTTTTAATAATCAGACTAGTTATATATTTCTTCATCATCATCATCATATCATAGCCATAGCCATAGGAGGTCCACTGCTAAACATATGCTTCTTTCATCGTGGATAGGCTGGTCGGAGGCGGCCTGTATACAGTGGCTTCCTGCAATCTTGACCAGGTCGTCTGTCCACCTTGTAGGTGGCCCTTAATGCTTTTTTATAAGTAAAACACACATACTTAACACATTGCGTGTCCCCTGAGCCACATATTAGGTCTCTTAATAATGGTTATGCATATATGTATGTTGTGTCTTAACTTAGACAGGGAATGGGTTGTTTTACTTATTTCGAATAAATTCAGAATACTCGTACATAATTCTTATTAGTTGTCGACCGTCTTGGTTGTAGTTTGCGTTTCGGACTCTTAATAAGCGGTCGCAGGTTCCTTCCCGAAAGGGATCATTGTGTGTGATGAGCTCAAGCGAGATGTACCTGATTCGTGGATGTCATATAATTTATACAGGGTGTAAAAAAAGGCTTAACGAAGCCCAAAACCACGAATTCTATACATAAAAACAAGTAGAATGCAAAAAATAAAATTGCTGGGAAATGACTTTTATTTTTGGGTATCAAAAAAAATAACTTATTTCTAACCCGCAATGTATAGCGCGCACGCCACAGTCTATGCCTGTGTGTGTAAGTGGTCGGCGTGCGACCGGGCGGCGCGAGAGCACTGCGCCCGATTACGGCGCGCGCGCCAAATGAGTATAAATTTACTTAAAAAACACAACAACGAATATCACGTTTCAATTAAATTAGGTACCTCTTATGTTTGTAAATTGTTTAGCTACTTACCTCTCAATTCAGGCCTCTCCATACGAATCAGTTGTGGTTCGAACTGACGACCTCCCATTTCCAAACAAACACGCGCTCGGTATAGCGTGTTTTGATGCACTCGCTCCAAAATCCCTTCATGCACTGATCGTTGTTTTAATTCATCAAATACGTCGATAATATTTTGACGCATTTAAGCACTATTTTCACAAGGACGGTCCAAAACCCTGTCTTTGACGAAACCCCACAAAAAAAAGTCAAGGTGAATAAGGTCAGGCCACGCGTGAGGCCCATACCTCCCGATCCAGTGGTCACCAAATAACTCCGTAAGCCGCTCTCGAACCGGTCTCACAATGTGAGGCGCCGCTCCATCATGCTGGTACCACGACTCTCGCAGCTGGACAAGTGGCATATCTTCTAAAGTATTCGTTACATAACCGTTAATTAATTAACCTCGCCTTCTCCGCAGCACTTTAGCAGCTGTTCGCACGCCTAAACGTGGGTTTTCCCGCATAACGTCTAAAATGGCTTGTTCCGTGGTAGAGCGTATTGACCCGCGCCCTGTCTCCGAAACGGGTACAATCGGCTGATTGTCCAGCAAACGCTGAACAGCCCGAGTGATCACTTGCGGATCACGAGGGTGATGCGCATCAGGATATTCAGCTGCGTAAATACGCAATGCTTCGGAAGCATTGCCATGGGCCATACCGTAGCAGTAAACCATGTTTACATACTCGCGAGCACTAAACTGATGCCAAGGCATCTTCACAAACACTTCACTATCACACTAATCTCAACTACTTGCCACCACAACACAAACTGTAAGAGGAAACAGTAAAAATCACAAGTAATAAGCGCATTCGATGAAGTTAGAAACCGAACAAAATTTTCACAAATTGCATTATTATTCTTCGGCTTTGATTTCGCCGCCGCCGCTCGCGCAAACTCCCCCGCACACCGCGCCCCGTGCCCCGCGCCCCGCGCCCCGCGCCCCGCGCCCCGCGCCCCGCGCCCCGCGCCCATCACGCACGGCCACGGGGGCGAGCCCTCACTTGTCTCGGTGTTTCTGTAGGTAGGTATTGCCACAATTTTTAAGTCAACGTAACGATTTTTTGAAAACAATGATATCGGCTTTGCTCTTAGCCAATTTAGCTTTGCTCTTGGTAAATCACGACCACGACCCATGTCAATTATTTCTGAAATGTTTTATTTAAGGTCCGCGACCAAATTACGCCTTAGTGGTTTAGTGGTTAGATTTTTGGAAGATCGTGGGTTCAATTCTAAAGTGGGAACGCAAAGTTTCCAATAAATTGGTTAGTTATAATTTAGAAATTACAGGCTTGAATCCATCAATCAGATTGTCCGATATGAGATGATTCCATGCTTCAAAGGGCACGACAAGCTGTCGGTCCTGGCTACAGTAGGCAGTACCAGCCTCTGGCATCGGTCGTTAGTAGTCGTTACATGAGTCATGTCAGACGCCTATGGCACTAGAGTTGCATAAAAGAGAAGAAGAAGACAATAAATTTAATGCTTTTGTGTGCGAGCGCCTGGGAATCGAATTCAGAACCTCCGGGTCTGGGAGTTCAATCATTGAATAACTAAACAACGGGGACCTTACAAAAAACTTTGTGAAGATTTTATAAGGCGCTTCGTTTTTCATAATTTATGGGCAAATAAAGGTACGTTTATTTTAAATCGTGCTCAAAAAATTAAATGTTTTAAAGTAAGTTATGATGAGTAAATTTAAAATTATTATTATTCCAACAGGAAATGCCATGAAGCTTTATGTTATTTCTTGATTATAGCTCGAGTAGTACGAGCCTAACTAAAAGAAATTAGTTTGATTTATCCGTTATAAAGAATTGCTATTTTTTTTTCGTAGGGCTTTTCATCAACAGAACTTGGAACGTTTATTCCTTTGCCAGTTAGATTTTAACTTAGGTACTTATCGTAAAATAGCTAATGCCGTATTCAACAATTAAAACAATAAATTGTTGTACGTTTAATTAATATTCGATAATAAAACAAGCAACTTGTGATTAGGAATTTGTAGTAGACTGCACTCCTCTGTCTTCTAAATCTTCTAATGATTAGAGTGGTGGCTCTGGATCCGGAGGTCCTGCGTTCGATTCTTAGGTAGGCACTCAAGTTAGAAATAAATACTTTTTCAGGGTCAGGTGGTTCCCAGTTTGGTTAGAATATTGAATACAGGCCTGAATATTAGACTTGATTATCTGACTGGCTTGTTTTCAGTACGTTTAATTGCTATACGAAAATAAAACAAACAACTTGTGTTGAGGAGTTTGTAGTAGACTGCGCGCCTCAGTTTTCTAATGGTTAGAGTGTTGGCTCGTAATCCGGAGGTCCTGCGTTTGATTTCCAAGTGGGCACACTAATAAAATTTGGTTAGAATTCAATACAGGCCTAAATAAACCTGATTATCTGATAGATAAGACAAGATTTCGTGCTTCGGCGTGGATCCTGGCTATTGCTTCTTCTGGCAGCAGTCGTTACAGAAGTCATGTCAGACTCCTACGGAGGCTTAAATTCTAACATCAGTTTCTGCAGCCCACACGATAAGGAGAAGCGGACTACGTCTCAAATGTAAGACCTTTCGATTTACAGACAACAGCACATCAACCTACCACAAATTTGGATTGTTGAAATAATTTGTATTGTGTTGTAAAGTTAATTACAAAGTTTTTTTTTTCTGAGTCGATCTCGTACGAGTACTAATGTAAAAGTGTTGTATGCACCTGCACAGGCATAATCTTTTAAACTTGTTTTTTCTTCTCAAATTGTTTATGTACGTAAAATGATATGTTGATTTGATTTGTTGTTATTCAATAAATACAAAATAAAATTTATTAATTAATTAACAGATAATGAATTGCCAGTCACAAAATTCCATAATTCGACCAATTTCATAAGATGGATTAAACCAATCGATCTAAGACTATGAGCGAGTCAGTACAAGGCAAGGCGTCATTGAACTCGATAACTGCTAACAGCTGATCGCGCGCACACGAGTGAGCGCTATACAGCGAGCGCGCATGCACATTTGAAAGACGGCGTAGTTGTGTGCGTGCGCACGATTCATTGCCGGCTGTGCCCTTTAAAGGCCTTTTATGAAAGAAGTACTGAAAACTTTAATCATGTTTCTTTGTAAAAAAGTTTAGTTTTATCTAACAGAAGTCAATTTTGTAAAAATCTATGAAAAAAAATTGTAACTTTGACTGTCAATAACTCGGTAACCCATCATTTCCCAGGTATAGTGTAAAAAAAAAAAATGATCGTAATAATACATAGAATATGTGGTATTCGGCTTCGTTAAGCCTTTTTTTACACCCGATATTTAATTCATAATGGTAAAAAAAAATACCATACCTTACATATTTTCGACAAACCTGAACCACGAGTTAGTTCAGTAAAATTTTCATTTTCAAGTTTAAAATTTTCAAGTTCATTATTTTTTTATAAATCTCAATGCAGTCTTGTAAAATGTGTATTTAACATAATTTATGTATTTATCAAATTTTTTACCTTTCGTCACGTTTGTTTAATATTAAAAGTATTTATTAAGTACCACACCGGCATTAAGGTACTAATACCTCACCCAGTGGTTGAATAATACAGAACGAATTCAGGCAATAAATGTCAGCTAAATTGTATTTTTTTTTCTCGTAATAAAAATAAAAAAATATTTTTCGACAAACAGTTTCTCTTCTGACCGTACATTCGTCGCAGGGCCCGGGCTGGGACGCCATCGAACAAAGGTAGCAGAAACCAATTTGTTACGTGATAATATGCCCCGCCCCTAGCCTTGTTTCGGTATCCGGTCGCCAGGTGGCGGGAATGTCCAGAAATGAACTAGCTTTTGCCCAGGGCTTCGCTTCTTTGTCGCAGAAATACATTAAGTATACATAGAATCTTTTATCTTTTTTCTATGGGTCTCATAAGAAAGCTCAAGGCGGCACAGCGTACTTCGAAAAGGGCTATGCTCGGTGTTTCTTTGCGAGATCGAGTCAGAAATGAAGAGATCCGTAAACGAACAAAAGTCGCTGACGTAGCCTGACGGATTAGAAAGCTGAAGTGGCAGTGCGCGGGGCACATAGCACGTAGAACTGGCGGCCGATGGGGCAGAAAGGTTCTAGAATGGAGGCCACGATCGGAAAGCACAGCGTAAGACGGGCACCCACAAGGTGGACAGACGACCTGGTTAAGATTGCAAGAAGCTGGATGCAGGCCGCTTCCAACCGGACAATCGAAGTCACTAGGGGAAGCCTATGTTCAGCAGTGGACGTCCTATGGCTGAAATGTTGATGATGATGATGATGAGAGACTTTTATTAGTTTACTAACTTTTATAGTGTTATTCTAAGTCTACTGTCTAAATTACAACAACTGTTACTATGGCATACTAAACATCGAAATAATTGAAAATATCTAGCAACGTCTTAAAGTATAGTAATATTTAACGATTGCGAGATTTCAATTTGAACATTGTATTTAAGCAGAAGGTATCGTAGGATCCCTTAGGATCATTTGGGTCACTTGAAAGAAAGCTTACTAGATCAGCAAGTTAAAATGGCAATAGACTAGCCATGTCTCCCAGCCCACACATCGAGTTACAAAAGTTTGTTACCCAATTTTTCCGACCAATGGATCCGGGGTCAAAGAAAGAGAAGAAAACCCTAATGGCGTAGTGGTACGGTGATTCGCCTTGAACGCAAAGGCTCCTTTTGATTCCGAGTTCGGTTTAGTTTAGGAAACGACCTTTACTAAATCGGCTTTGGTCTCGCTTTGCTGGGAGACGCCTCTGGCAAAAATCTTTGTCTATTGTCTAAAGCATACATTAGGAAATTGGTAAAAAAAAAGAGGTAACTGTAATATCCTCAAAAAATCATTTTATTGGCAACCCTACCACTCCAATACCAAATGAGTCTTATTTCGGCTCCAACGCTCCTTGCCCTTTGACAGACGGATTCGTTTTCAACGAGCTACGGTTTTTATTATTTCTGACTGTACCATTGTTGTTGACCTTTCTAACCTATATTTGGGGTCAATGCACTCAGCAGTTGGGTGTTTTTATCATATTTACCTACATTTTTGAAATTTATTTTAATGTTGATTTCAAAATTGTTTGCGTAAGTTGTATACAAAATAAATAAAAATTATAAGGCCAGTGACTAAACCTTACTGTCAGTTGTAATCAAACCGCTTTAAAACATCTGACTAGGCTTTACGACTAGTATCAAGTAATACTAGCCGACTAACTTTCAACGTGCCTTTCAAAGCACGGAGATGCTTGTGATAAATGTCACTATATATGGTCGGAGTGTTCACCCATCCACTCACAACCGTGGCATGAGTTGCTTAACTTTGGTAATCATTGCCAAAGCGCTACCACAACTGAGCTACGAGAACCTCAAATTAGTCATAAAAAATTTTTAACAAGGAATAAATTCTTTCAATGATTTCACCAATTAACTAGCACCAAAGCTAAGTAGAGCTTAATACTATAATAACTAGTATAAATAAATAATTAAATAATATTTTTTGTGTTTTCATGTTAAAATGTTACATGGGTATAAACATACCTACTTACAAAGGTACTTTTCCATGCATCCAATGCTTAGGTTACCCACAAAAGGTAAACAGACGACCAGGCAAAGTTTGCAGGAAGCCCCTGGATACAGGCTGCTTTCAACCTGCCAATCTGGAAGTCACTGGGAGAGGCCTATGTTCAGCAGTGGGCGTCCTAATGGCTAAAATGATGATGATGTTTATGTCTTAGGTAAAACAATCGCTTGTCCTGATTTCCTCATCCACACAAACATTAGCCCCTTGCGGGATTCGAACCTGCAACCACCGTTTTCGTAATCAGGATCACTTACTTAAAATCTGATACTTAAATTCGTCCAAATCGCAATATCATCCCTGATCTTCCCAGCAACAAATATTCCCCGAACAGAAAAATATACTCTAGATTTTATTAGAATTCTGATACCTAAGATATGAGGTTACATTCAGGGATGTTAAGGAGCTCCGTAACCGTAACCGAAACCATCAAATATCCGAAATATTAACCCTAACCGATTCCCGTATGAAAGTTTCGGATAATTTCGGATAGAAGTGGAGTCTAAATGAGACGTTTTGACATATTATTTTTCTGGCCGGCCAAGCCAACACACGCCGCGTGCGTCACTTCCATGTTTGTTTACTATTTCTATATCTCAGTCGTAACTAGCAGTCATCGCGAGATTACATTCAGTTTTTTATTTATTTACGAGTACTTAGTTCGAAAAAGTCAAAAAAAAGTATTGTGTAAGTAAATTAATTAATCTGGACAAAGTGCTAAGTCTATAAATAAAGTCTAATTATAACCTATTTACCTATCTTACTTTAACAATTTCTTTAAAATGTATAATCGAAATTATCCGCAACTAACGAATAATCCGATCTTATTTTATTTGTAACTGTATCCGAAACCTGTATAATATTATTTTTATATCCGAATCCGTATCCAGATTCGAAATTTCATATCCTTAACATCACTGTTTCTATTCATAGCCCTCGTGTGATATTTGAATACATAATATCGCCTAATCCAAACGGTATTGGTTTTTGCCTAGACTTGATCTGAAATAAATGTGTCAGTGCTTACTCAGACAAAGATTACACCGTAAGTCGTATGCAGGTTAGTGTGGTAATATTGTGGTCGTTGGTTCACTTCTTAGTAGTTTTTTTATTTATTTAAAACATAAAACCTCACTGTCAAGGGGAGAGGGCTCATAGTAAAAATAAGCCAAATGAATACGACTGTTCTGGGAATAAGTGCCTCTCTGTATGGAATTTATTTTGAAATTTCTCACTCCGACGACTCCATAATCTGGAGCGGCAAAGATTAAGATTTGTTAGAACAGGTAATAAAACACATATCGTTATTATTTGAATGAGTTAATTTAACATTAAAACGTACCTTAAAGTGGAAAGTCCAATCTCTAAACAAAAATAGTAATGTAAAAAAAGTATCGCCTAGATATTTTAATTATAATACAGGGTGATAGATTTAACAAGAGAATATTCAACAGAATGTTATGCCCGTGAATGATTACAATTTGTACGTTTGCTTACGGTTTCGATGTTTGGGCCTTAGTAGTTAAAATAACATAAAGTTTTAAACTTCACCCGTTCAGCCACCCTGCATTTATGATATGATCTGCAAAAAACACCTGATAAACTATAACAATTATTATATAATAATTTATTTTTCTGATAAGTATATTTAAGAAAAAAAGAAAACAATACTGATTCATTATGTAGGTACAGTCCGCTACTTTAGGAACCAAATCTAACTTTTTCTTAATTGATATTGGACTCTATGTGTTTAACACTATGTTGAAAATCGATCAAGTAAATCTGACATTTTGAGGCAGATTAAAGACGCTGACTGTACATAAGTTATCCAACTAAAAATCACCGGTTCAGAGCATTACAAATTCTTTACTGTTTCTTATGAGACTCAATCAGGCGGTATTATCGCTAAAAGCGATCTCTTCCAGACAACCTTGAGTAAAGTTAATTAAGTTGTACGAGTATTCCACAGTTTATCGCAGTCCCGAATTACCCACGAAAACAAATCATTTAAGTATCGACCCATGCCTCTTCTAGTATCTCTAGCCCGAACCCGAACCGGTCCAATCGGGAAATATATTAAATTCAGTTGGCATCACCCTTCCGGGATGTAGTCCCGGACTCCCGGCCCCACCTAAACTTGTTAAGGGTTACATGTCTGATTCAGACGTACTTATTTATGTTTAAATCCGTAGACAAGTGGACATCCCTAGGTAGAGTTGTCTATATGAAAGAAAAAAAAAACGGTTATTTGCGAGTCATAATGTGCCGTGTGGGGACGGCCGTAAAGAATACACTTCCCCACCGCCAACAGGAGGCGTGTCTTAAGAGGCTACTAATTCCTGTAGCACGAGACGCGCCTGACTAGCGTAGCGTGTATTAATTGGCAATAAATTAAATAAATAAATACATTTTGGACAACAACATGTACCTTACTCTGATCCTATGATAAGTGGCATAAGCATTTGTAACTTTGCAATACCCCGAATGATAGATAATTGGGGGAGAATTATGTTCATCTGTGGACGTCCTATATCTGACATGATAAATCATGCAACGAGGGCCTCACTTCGATTCTTCTTCTTAACGTATCGATAGGACGAAAAAACTTAGATATGGTGATTCAAACGATTTGCCACGCAAATGGCATTATCTCTGGCATTCAAATGCTTAACTAAGAAAAGTTTTACACTTGTTCGCTTTTACCCGGTTTACATTATACATTATTATAATTACAAACTAGCAAAAAAAAAACAATTTGACAAATTAACGACATGTTATCGATAATATAATTAGTAGGTTCCCAAAATAGATTGTTTCGACAACCTCTCATGAGTTGTAAAAGTGATAATGGCAAAGTTTGAAAGAATTGATTTCAAAGGTCGACTTTGTAATTATAGGAAGTTTACAGTATTTTCAAGCAGTAGCTTGTAACGAAAATAGATTTGGGACTGAACAAAGGCCTCCCCCAATAACTTATCATCGGGGGCATTGCTAATACTCGCGACGCTTGGCAGGCGGGTTGGCGAGCGCAGATTTTTATAAGAATTCACACGAAGACGCTGTTGCCCGTCTCGTGCGGGCACGCGCCCGTCATGTTGGCGGTAGGGAAGTGTATTTTTTACGTCCGTCCACACAACACGACACTATAAATATTTCATTTGAAAAATTTCGACTACCCTATTCCGCAGTTGCTTGGATAGCGAATTGATGTGGGTTCGAATCCTAACAGCATTCGAATCTTTTAAGTAATGTTTCTTCTTAGTTACTCGTATTAGCTTGTTTTATAAATGCAAAATATTTGAGTTATGTATTGATTGTACGATAGGATAACATTTGGTTATATCATATAACCAGCAACATATAACTTATATGTATTATTTTGAAATCTAATTACTTTTTCGAATTTAAAATGATTTGAATAGTAAAGTTTTTTGTCTATAAAACTTAGTTTAAAGTAGCATTCTGAAGTAAAGTTATCCAAAATAATAGCTGCAACCAATGCCGCTCATCAACATCAACACCTTATTTGCTAGGGCTGCAACCTCACCCAAAAGCAAACGCATTTCCATACAGCCAAACAGTTAGTCACTTTACCACTACCGCCCTCTACAATGAAACCGGTCGCACCCTAACCGCAGTGTGCCCTACTCAGAATCGTGGAAAAACAAATAAGGCTCTGTACACACGGGCCTTTCGAGCGCACGGGAATTATTTGGGTAAGGGACAGTGACGTTTGATCCCGTTTTGAATGCGTAATTGGTATTGAAAACGGGATTAATACGTAGGTTTAATTATTATTTGGGTCGACGACAAAGACTGTATTATGGTCGTCGTACAAAAGTACGTTCATTTTTATTTGAAAAACTAATTAAATAAATGATTGATGATGATGATGATGACCATTATAGATACAATTTTATTGCGGTATGATAGTGTTGATTCGCTATCATCGCAAATGGTTTCTGGTTAGATTTCTGGTTCGGGTCGGTACATAAAAATATATTTTTGAATTGGATAGGGTCTGAGTGTACTGGGAGGCCATTAGTAAAATAAAAAAGGCCGTTAATCCTGTACTTTTGTAATTTTACTCGGTTTTTTTTTTGTTTTTTTTTTGTGTTTAGTCGTTGGTTATCTTTCATTTATTATATCATTATTTTGTGTCTGTTTTGAGAAATACATTTTTATCTATCTTTCTTCGAGACAATGACAATTGGAGTGTGTCTGGTATAACAAAATGTCAACAATCTTCTTACTTGTAATCAACATGAGTCAACATGTTTTAAGAGTGAATGCATATTTTTGAAGACGACTGTACAGACAGCGTCATCTATTGGTGACACGGGAAACTATGTCCGTGTAGGTACTTAAGTACAAGAGTAATCATTATCACACACATCACAAATTTCATCGGAAATTCGTCCAAAATGTCTCACAATCGTCGTTTCTTTTCGCCTATTGCAAGTTCTTTTCGCTTTTGATAGTGGCGGAAACGGAAGCTGGCACAAAAGCTGTAATGAAGCTAAGTTGGGGACAGGCGTTTAGCGAAATGTCACTTGCGTCATTGTGACGCATTTTCGGCCGTGACACAAAGACGGACTTCAAAAGGCAATATTTGAAATTTCTTGTGGACTAAATAGTTAACAAAATAATTACTTCTTAGTAGAAATGAAGACAAATATTCTTCAAGAATTACAAGGACATTAATATACATATTTAAAAATCGCATGGGTTTTGTTTTCACATACTGATTACTTCCAAACCGAGTGTGTTTTTAAGATAATTCAAATGTTTTATATTTAAACTATAGTAAATCAATGGTGGTCTAATACAAAAATTGTTCTATTTATTTATTTATTTAAACTTTATTGCACAAGTAAGTACAATTGGCGGACTTAATGCTATACAACATTCTCTACCCGTCAACCTTGCGGTAATGCAGATAATGTAGTCAGTGGCGGAGTATAAAGTATCCGTCATATTTTTTAAGACGAGTAAAATACATACACATACATATCAATTTAGACAATAATAAATACATACTATATAATATATTAGGGAAGTATATAATCTATTTGAGCACCAGAGTCTGCCGTACTAAGTTTTTGCGTATTAGAGTTCAGCAATCACTTTAGATAATACATTTAATTAAGAGACGTAGGATAGTTCCAAAAATGACCACCGGAACAAAATGTAATCGCATTTTATCGCTTGCAATATTTAGGAGAAAAATACCTAAGTAAAATTTGTTGGCAGTAACTTGGCTTTCTCACTACCGGCACAAAACAGAAAGTCCATCTACGAGCAACGAAAATAGCCGTTGAAATTATGAAAGTCCGAATCAATGCGAAGCCACATTCGATAGGTTTTTCGTGTTTTTAATAGCTTTGTTTAAAAACTACAATTTGCCTTTACGAATCAAGTGGAATATCTTCATTAAGACCTCTTTCGATTTCATAGAACCACTCTGCACACTAAAATATGCATAAAATCCAAAAACCTAATTGTTTATGTACCTAAAAGCGTTATTAAAATACATTAATAAATGTAGTTTGCGCAGATGTACAGTCACGAGCAATAAAATGTAAACACTTCGTAACTTCATCATCATTTTAGCCATAGGACGTCCACTGCTGTGTCGATGGTGTCGATAAATCGTTACATAATATCGTGTTTTAGTAATCATGTCAGGAGGGCTGACGGACAAGGCAGTAGAAAATCCTAGTTCACGTTCAGCAACAGCTAGTTTTTTCTCTTAGATAGTCACCATCATCATCATTTCAGCCATAGGTCGTCCACTCAGGGACGTGCATCCCATATAGGCTATTACGCAGAGCCTACTTTCATAAAAAACCGAAAGAACAGCTAACCATAATTATTAATTACGTATTCAACAATAAACAATAAATATTCTGTAACCATTTTGTCGTCTACCTGTACTTATTCCTTACTAAAGCGCGCAACTTAGATCGTTACTGTGCAATTTAACCAATGTTAGGCTGCCGCGAGATCGCCTACTGTTTCACGCAAACTTACTCAATTTTCACTCACAGCCTACCCCCATCTGAAACCAATGCACGTCTCTGCGTCCACTACTAAACATAGGCTTTCCCAAGTGACTTCCAGATTGGCCGGTTAGAAGCGGCCCGCATCCATTGGCTTCCTGGAACCTTTACCAGGTCGTCTGTCCACCTTGTAGGTGGACGTCCTACGCTGCGCTTGCCGGTACGTGGCCTCCATTCCAGAACCTTTCTGCCCCATCGGCCGTCAGTTCTACGTGCTTCGTAACTTGTTGCATTGCAATAAGGTTTAAAGTCTAATGACAATTATACAGGGCTATTTTTAAAACATCATCAACCCTCTAGGTGCTGATTCTGGTTCCAAATACTACAATTTTTTTTTGGAACTAACAATAAAAATAACTTCTTCATACTAAGCTGCCGACTGACCACCTGACATCAGTTTCCATGAAGTATTAAAATTTTGCAACCTTAGAATCAGTACCTAGGGGGTTGTTGATATTTTGAAAAACATCCCTGTATAATGTTTATGCCCTTGAGTCGTAAATTACGTAGGAGACGCACATTACGACTTTTTTTGACGACCTCCGTAGCCGAGAGGCGAGCATACCGGACTTGGTGTCGCTATCTCTGAGGTTCCGGGTTCTATTCCCGGTCGGTCAATGTAGAAAAAATACTTTTCTATATTGTCTCGGCTCTGGGTGTTGTGTTGCCGTCGTTGTTTCTGATTTCTGTAACACAAGTGCTAAAGCTACTTATCATAGAATCAGAGCAATGTATGTGATGTTGTTCAATATTTATTATAAGCTATGCAGTAAGTTTTGAAAATCACCTTTTTATTCAGGGTTGTCAAAAAACGAAAAATAAAGCACATTATTGCTTTGACTCAATGACATTGTCTTGAATGAAACTTATACGGCATGACAATGTATTCTTATATTGCGTGCATAATATAAAACAAAGCTCCAAAGAATTCCCAAGACACGTTCTAGAACAAGATAAGAAATAATTGACTGTCTGCATAGATAATGTATTACTTTGTATTAAAACCCATTTTTGAATGATAAAGGGAACTGAAACAAGCAACTAATATTAGAAATTTCGCATTTTTTCTCGAAGTAAAAAAGCCTCTTTTTTTCTTAATTTAAAGATTTTAGGATCGTATTTTACTATGTCAATCGAATTACTCGGTGTGTATTAATTAATAAATATGTATAAACATTCGACAACATCACATACACTATTTTGATCCTGATCTCAGGATTTCCATAACACAAGTCTCAAGATCAGAAACGACCACAACACCCAGACCCGAGACAATATAGATATATTCGTTTTCAACATTGACCCGACCGGGACTTGAACCCTAGACTTTAGAAATAGCGACGTCAAACCGCCTGCTCTCCTCTCGGCAACGGAAGCCGTCGAATTGAATGTCACTGACTCATATTGCTCTGAACAAAGTTCATGACATTAAACAAATTTTAATTCACTTAAACCTATTTGCCTCGCAAGTTAAGTTTTGTAATTAGTTTTTATTAGTAGTGTTATTTCTGTAATAAAGTCGTACGCGTGACTTCCAAACGTAATTCAGAGACAAGATGACGAGAATACAAAAACATACGACAGGTCTCAGCTGTTGAAGTTGTTGGTTTTTATGTCTCGTTTTATGAACAATAAAGGACCACTTAGAGAAAGAAAGACGTAATTTCAGAATCTGTTGCTTTTTATTTGAAAATTAGATAAATAATACAGTTCAGTCGCACCTTCCACGAATTATATTGTTTTGATTTAAAGTAACTGTGGAACTCACTTCCCCTGGACATTAAAAAGTCAGAGTCAAAAGTCTCATTTAAAAACAAAGTTCGCAAATTCTTAATACATTAATTGCATAATATAGTATATGTATATATATATGTATGTTATTTATTTGAAGTATTTTATGTATTATATCATAGTTTTTTTTTGTATTTATTTATCTATCTTAATCATTATGTCTATATTTATATACAGTATATTTTAATGTTAAATATATATACCTTAATTTATTTGTTGCATCATATACTTACTTAATGATATTTTTTCTTCTTGTTTGTTTACCGCATCTTTTTGCAAGCTTTCTGTATGACCTATAGGTTGACTGGCAGAGAATGCTTTTAGCATTAAGTCCACCTTTTGTACACTTTTATTAAGTTTGTGCAATAAAGCTTTCAATAAATAAATAAATATTATTATTTTTTATTATGATACAGATAGAGAAAATGATTTAGTTTTCATACTCTATCTAGGTTAGACATACATGCATATAATTTATAATTGAAATATGCAATTATTTTAGCATTCTCTACTCCTCATTCTCTATATCAAACCCGAGACGCAATAATTAATGTAAGTAATAGTATTTTATTTTATGTGGTGATTATATCAAACAAATGCCATAAAAACAATAATAAAAGATTGAATCCTAAAAAATCCTATACACATTTATAGTTTAAAAAAACTCCGAATGGCTGACCCTTTTTTATTTAGACTATTGCACAGATTTAAAAATCATACAAAAGGTGGACATAATGCCATGAGGCATTCTCTACCAGTCGACCATTAGGCTAAACAGAGACGTTTTTATCGATATAATATCGTCAGTTATCGATAAATGCATTTTCGATATTTATTTAATTTTTGCAACCTTTCATTTTAGGTGAAGCTCTACATTTCTATTGTAACCTGAACTTTCATAATACAAACGGTTCTTTAAGTTAAGAGTTCAGCTTATAATAGAAATGTCTAGATACGAGTAAATTCTAATAAAGTAAATATTTACATTTATATATCATTTTTATACAGAAGCGTTTTCATAAATTGCATGCACATTGGATTGGAACTCGACCCGATATAAAATCAGATTATATTTCCAACAATATTCCACTCTAGAGGTACAAGTATAACGCGAATACGCATCCGGCCAAAGATTATGTTTACAAAAGTTCTCCAACTCCCCCTTTATTAAGGTGGGGGTCGCTGTAGGTAGTGTTGAGTGTTGCTTGCATCGATATTAAGTTATATTCTCATTTTATATTAATAACCTCGAAAACAGGTCAAAATGGCGACACCACAGAGTATTTATAATTAGTTTCAAGTACGAAATATTGACCATCTAAATCTTATGTCATAAATAATACAATGACAGTCTCCTCAATTGGAATATTGTAGAATAAACTTCTTTTATGCCTGTAATTTGTTGTTAGGCTACTGGTTGACTGTGACCTTTTTAGTAAAACTCGTCAAATGCATCAGTTTACGTAAGCTATCGATAAGTACACCATCGACTGTTGTACATCACTACTGTTGTAATGGTAGAAGTCGAAATTGGCGTAAACGATTTTCATCACGAGATTGAGATGCACTTAGTAGTGAGTTATAATATTTAGTTAAATTGAGTTTAATATCTTTGCTTGTTGTGTTACTTACAGGGTTATTTTTAAAAGATCAACAACTTCCTAGGGGCTCATACTGGTGCTCAAATACAACAACTTTTTTTAACTTTCCCATACTAAGCTGACATCAGTTTGTATGAAGCGGTGTTTTTTTTTTAGATTACGATGTTGTTCCCATAGAAAAAATTGTTGTATTTAAGAACCAGAATCAACCCCTAGTGGGTTCATGTTTAAAAATAACACTGTTTATTCAGTTATTGAGGAAGTTTTCAGCAATTGGCTATTCAGGGTAGGCTGAGCGAGGATTAAACCTATGGTGTCACTATTTATATGGACGGACCTATCGCTGAGTGCCTTTGAGGAAGACATTCGTCAGCTTAACCCGGGCAGTTGTGGCGTGCGCTGAAGGCGCACAGCCTAGGTCCGCCCCGCTAGCGGTCGCCGCGACCCAGCCGAGTGTGAGGCTTCGCACAGCGAAGCCTCATACTAGCAGGCGTGATCGGGCCAATGTGGAGTGCTAAAGGCACCCTACCAAGCGGCGAACCCGCTAGTGATGGCGCCGACGGGACCGGAACTGCCGAAACAGGCCGGACAGCTGCCGGGCTTCTTTCTAGCGGGCCCGATCTGGGGGTGAGTCGGACTCTTATGGTGTCACTGCCGACCCGGTTGGCAAATAACACTATACTTTCCACGTGCGAATGAATACGAGTTATGTGATAGAAAGAGAGGTCAGCTATTCGCGTTGAAATTGTATGTTTCTATGGAAATTAACCTTTTGTACCTATAATAATAAATGTTTTTCCTCAACTGATTATTAACTTAGCGAGAAAATGTACCATGCCATTTTGGGAGTGTGATGTGAGGAACAGGGTGTAAAGTTCCTCATCCACCATTGAAAAGGGAGGATCCTCCGACCAGACGGGTGTTGTGTCTGGTGGACTACTGCCCGACTGTTGTTGTCGGGTTCTTGTATATATGTTTATCGCTCGGATAACTTTAATATCGCGATGTAGGAGACGTCAGTTTTTAGTTCGTATGTGGCAAGACAGATGTCGCTACACCATACCAGCCATAGAAAGATACGAAAAAAGATGAACTAAAGATCAGTATGATGTCCATGTTCAGTGCTTTATCATGAAAGGTTCAATATTTTTAAAAAAAGTTGTATTTCCCCCTGAAATGTCTACCTGTTCACAGCAATCTATACACTATACCTATCGATAAAATCTCGACACTGGGTAGTTTGTAAAAAAACAAAATGGCGCTGCAGTCAATCACCGTCTGTAAAGTGACGCGGCAGAATCCGAGCGGGAAATAATTGGCGTCCGTCCGCGCTCCATTGCAGACGATTTGGGGTTTCGCAACACCTATGGGATTGGAAAACCTTACAAAAAGTGTGGGGTTGATACGACAGGTTGATGAAATCAAATAGAGAAAGAAGTGAGGTCGATTTTCTGTACCTTGTTAATCTATGACCTGTGTTCACATCCTGTGTGTCATTTGTGTAATTTACAGTATGTAGAATATCAGAGGGGGTGTCCCTTTAGCTCGTTTATCTACAATCCTCATCATTAATAGACAAGTAAAAAAAACTTTAATGCATTAAAATAAAAAATAAATATAAAAAACCTGTTTTAAACAGAAATCGTAACGTATCTAATATTTTTTTAATGATATTTTAAAATTATGAAAAAATTAAAAATTATGAAATTATTTAATTTTATCGGATTGCATGCAGCAGAAATTATAATGTTAAGGTGGATGTGTGGAGTGACGAGATGGGATAAGATAAGTAATGAATATAATAGAGGAAATATGAAAGTTGCATCTGTAGCAGAAAAGATGATCCTTTCATCTTTGTTTCATCAACCGTTTGTTTTGGTATGGACATGTGATGAGAAGGGAAGAGGAGCACGTAACGAACGAGGAGAGTGATGGGTATGAGTATTGATGAGTGGAGAGATAGAGAACGAACTAGAAAGAGATGAATAGATTGTGTGAAAAGCGATATGACTGAGAAGGGAGTGAATGACTCGATGACGAGTGACCGGATTCCATTGAAGAGAAAGACATACTGCCGCAGTATGTCTTCATGAATCCAGACCTCAGATGTCCTGGGAACAGGGCAGGCGAATGATAAATTTTGTCGGATTCGAATATTATTTTTAGTATGTATGATTTTCATATAAATAAAATGATAGACGCTGTAGTATTATGGGTTAACGGGAACAACTTATGATTTGAGTTTGCATTTGAATCATTGAACTTGCAAAGTACATGGTGACTGTTTAGACAAGAAAATAAGAACCCCATTGAAATCGAAATCGGAATAAAAGAGTTTATGCGTTTTTATACAAAATATTATGTAGTCATCTCACAAAGATAATTTAAAAAGCATGCAATTAAACGGATCTTATTTTACTTAGTCTATAGTATAAGTAAAACAAAAAACAAAATGGTGCTCTTCAGTGTACCCTTGTTCAATGCAAATAAATGATGAATATAACCAATTGCTTTTATAAAAATAGCAGTACCAAACTTTAAAAAGCCAAAGCACCTACTTTTTAGTCGAAAAAGGGTATTTTAAAAACAAAAAGTTTGTTTTTCATGCGCTATCTCTGTCATCTGGCCAGATATACGGGACCCAATGCCCTACTTCCCGCTATATTTTGTGTTCCGCGTCGCGCTGTAAAACAACGTTCCACTCGTACGTGTTGCTGGTATGAAGTATGTGTTCCGTGTCACTATTGTTTGGAGTTTATTATAACCTGGAGTATTACTATTTGGGGATGGATATATATGGAATATCCTGTCGTGGAAGGTTGTGGTTATTATAATTAGAAATTCACAGTGAAGGTTGTGGAAATTATTATTTTTAAAACAATGTGAACATAATATTAATTTATTTAGCAGCGTAGGACGTCCACCCACAGTGGACGGACGACCTGGTAAGGGTTGCAGCCAGCAAGCCGCTGGGTGCAGGCCGCTTCCAATCTGAAAGTATTTTTTGGGCTATTTTTTAGCAATGGATGTCCTATGGCTGAATCGATGATTTTGTAATGATATTATATCTAGTGATTTTAATTTAATTATTAAATTTTTATAACTCTGACATAACCTAAATATGTTCCACGCAATGCACTAATTGACATGATTTTGAAGAAAGGCATTATAATCGTACAGTCTTGCTTTATACGCGGTAGGTAGTAGTAGTAATATTTCTCAGGGGCGTCCCAACACACTTATATTATAATGTATTTTAGCATGTCTGTCCGTTATCTAGTAGCCTTGGTACATTCTCTGCTTAGTTTGGTGTCTAATTTTGTTAGGATAATGTTGGGATAATATTTCTCAGGGGCGTCCCAACACACTTATATTGTAATGTATTTTAGCATGTCTGTCCGTTATCTAGTAGCCTTGGTACATTCTCTGCTTAGTTTGGTGTCTAATTTTGTTGGGATAGTGTTGGGATAATATTTCTCAGGGGCGTCCGAACACACTTATATTATAATGTATTTAAGCATGTCTATCCGTTATCTAGTAGCCTTAGTACATTCTCTGCTTAGTTTGGTGTCTAATTTTGTTGGGATAATGTTGGGATAATATTTCTCAGGGGCGTCCGAACACACTTATATTATAATGTATTTAAGCATGTCTATCCGTTATCTAGTAGCCTTGGTACATTATCTGCTTAGTTTGGTGTCTAATTTTGTTGGGATAATGTTGGGATAATATTTCTCAGGGGCGTCCGAACACACTTATATTATAATGTATTTAAGCATGTCTATCCGTTATCTAGTAGCCTTAGTACATTCTCTGCTTAGTTTGGTGTCTAATTTTGTTGGGATAATGTTGGGATAATATTTCTCAGGGGCGTTCCAACACACTTATATTATAATGTATTTAAGCATGTCTATCCGTTATCTAGTAGCCTTAGTACCTACATTATCTGCTTAGTTTGGTGTCTAATTTTGTTGGGATAATGTACCGTTATTACAGTGTGTAACGAAAAGGTGAAATAAAACTTTAAGGGGTTATTAAATATCATATTAGTTAGTTTAGGTTTAGTTATCATATTAGGTAGTTAGTAAATATACCAACATCAAAATCTCAAAAAAAAATTGACGTTTCCACACAAACTGATGCCAGCTGGTCGCGTGTTGGTCCCATAGAAAAAGTTGATGTAATTTAGCCGTAGAATAACCCCTTAAAGTTTTATTTCACCTTTTCGTTACACCCTGTATAGGTATTATTAAATAATGCAAGTGCCATTTTAAACTTTGTTTGTGTGCATAATTTTAAATTTGTTTTTTATGGAAACAACTACGAGCAAAATGTGAAACCATTTAATTGGTTCACGCATAAATGGAATCGCTGTTATATTTTACAACCATATTGCTAACTTTGCTTCACACCATTCACACATTTATCTTGCTTTCTCCCTTCAAATAGACACCCATGATGTGCACGCGACCTGCACGTGCTGCCAATATTAGCTACTACTGGTGAAGGTCCAATCAATGAGGACCCCTCGAACAGTCGAACACATCCGACACTTTAACATCGACCGCGAAAATCAACCTTAAAACGTCACTATAAGAACGACACATTATGTGTTGCGTGAGGTGGTGTGTATAATTCCGCGCATTCTTTTCAATACCAAATTAAGTGCGCTTTATGAATAGGGTAGTTCAAGGGTCGACTTGCACTGGTTTTTGTGATTTCACACCCTCAGTTTTCTAGGACTTTTGTCGTATGATCGTTTATTGACATAGCGCCAAACAGTAGTGATGTTGGTGTTTACTTTGACGTGCATAATGTATTTAATAATGTGTCGTTTTGAATTATTGCTTGGTTTTACAGTCATGTGATAGTAAATTCTGTTATGGATAAAATAATAATAGTTTATTTAATAGTAAAGTCTTTTTATGCATTTTTTTTAATGGTATCTTTTAAATAATAAGGAAATTACCTTTATAAATAATGTACCTTAAACCTCTTAGCAATGATAGCAGCAACAAAATAGCATATTTACTCACAAATCCTAATGAAAAAGCGTCACAGCACCGAAAATCGCTTGAAAAATCATTCAAAGCTGACTAGCAGCCATGTTTTCAACTCTTGGGTAAACAGAAAAGCATTACAAAGGACCGTCAGAATTTCAGCAGGCTTGAAGTCGGGATTGCTGTGTTTTTAGTAGGCTGTGTCGGGTTTCGGGTCAAAGCGTTTACACATAGGGCGCGAAACGTTTTTTTTTGTTTTGTGTCACTATTGCACGAACTAATTTCGGAGGTGTTGACGTGTGTGACAGATGAAAGGGTGGTTCTGAAATAGGGTACAACACAATTTGGAAATATTGAATACATGTATTTCTTTATAGTTCTTTAAATCACGCACATACACATAGACATGGCATATACGCAAACTCAGAGTATCCGAGAGGATTATTCAAGATTTAAAGTCGTGCTTGGTGTCAGTAGTTTCTCCAGTCTCGTGTGACTAACATGATCCATGTATACCTTGGAGAACTTTCACTTTTATATCGTAACATAAATGCCTAATATTATTTGCCGTATTTACATTTACCATCCTAATTATAATCAAGCTGAAAAAAACACATAGAAATATTTTTTGTACAACCGGATCAGCTTAAACTGGACACGTATAGCTTGATGTGCTTTTGACTGTACATTATGTTATGAAGCATTAAAATTAAAACAAATAAATGATATTTTGGGTAACCTTCACTGATGCCTTTTATTATTTTAAAACTTATTCTTTGTTACAGGTATGTGAAACACTACAGCATCGATTATCTTAAAACCTTCTTAAGGTAATTGAGTAAAGGTATTGAAAATATTTATTAAAATATTAAGCGCACTACAACAAAATGGCGAATTAAATGTATAAACATCTTGTCTTGACCTCGATGTTTAAAGGGCTTTTTACGTATATTTTTAATTGCTTAACTAAAACTATGTAGCACTTATACAGGGTTACATTGCAAAAAGGTGCCTAATTTAAAAAATAAGATCTAGGGAATAATATAAAGAAGCGTCTAAATTGTTCTCATTTTTAATAATCGTATGTTACGAAAAAATACTTTAAAATATCCGAAAATGAAGTCAATAAACTACGAAAGCCGTGTGTCATTTATCAGAGGGGTACGGCGAGCCAACAAGGACCTTACGTAGTGCACATATACGGTACAATTTTAAATGAGTAAATTATCCAGGCATACCTACGATTTTTAACAGCAGATAGAAATTATTAAGTGTGTTTTTTATTATTCTATGCATAGTTCAATTTAGTTATTGATTCTGAGCCACTCCTAAAGATTTGGCACCCCTTTGCAATGTAACCCTGAATGTGTACCTACTTTTGTAATAACGATGTATTTTATATGAAAAATCTCATTCTGTTTGACAACGACTGGATTTATATCTTTCTTTGTCTCTCTCTTATTTTAAGAACGTTTTCGTATTTTATCTGCTTATGTCAGTATACTAATCGCCTATAACTATTCTACCCTACGCCAATCTTTACAACTCCTGCGAACAGTCCTTTCATACATTATTCTATTTTATCAGTGCCCAACTAAATGTTGGTATTATCAGTCGTCTGCGGGAAGCCACGCTAAATAAAATATATCCCCGAAATAAGCAGTTCCCTGGAGTTACGACATAGAACTATTCAAGTTTACGTCTTTAATAAGCTTATAGTATGACACCGGCGTATGTAGATGTGTGTTCGGCTTATACGCCTCACGGTTCCGGCTTCGGCTCGTAGATTGCGAGGTAGGGTTGTCATGAACAATGAATTATTGTTCATCAAAGAAGTAACCTTTTTGACTCAAATAAACATTTTAATGACGTTTTTGAAAAACATTACTTTTATTTGTTTTATACTTGGCATACCTAGTGTTAGCGGGGAATCGATTGCGGCGAACATCCCTATGAGCGGTTCCCGGCACTAGCAGTCAACTGTCATCGGACTCACTCTATTCATGATGGTTGTAATTGTATCAATATATTTTATTAGGTTAATACACCGTTTTATTTAGAGGATCCCCTCTAATACTAGGTTGCGCGGCAAGCGCAGCGTAGGACGTCCACTTATAAGGTGGTCAGCCTGCCTAGCATGAGCACCAAAACACGATATGGTATGATATGATTTAGCGAAATATCGACACCAATTGTAAAAATATGATAGTTAAAGCCGCCATTTTAATTTTTTATCGACACAGTGATCATAATATGTGATGTCACCGGCACGGCAATTCAATATGATGGCTAAATCTATCATATTTTTACAGTTGGTGATCAACACCAACTGTAAAAATATGATAGATTTAGCCATATCATATCATATCATATCATGTTTTGGTGCTCCATGCTAGGCAGGCAGACGACCTGATAAGTCGCAGGAAGACGCTGGAAGCAGGCCGCTTCCAACCGGCCAATCTGGAAGTCAATGGGGGAGGCCTATGTTCAGCAGTGGACGTCTTATGGCTGAAATGATGATGATTATGCCTAGGTCAATATAACGCCATAATTAATATTTATGAATATTATATAAAATGTCATAAAAATATGAGATGAATAAAAAACGCGGTACTGTTTTGATTTACTTTTTACGACTAAGTGTGAAATTCGTCATAATGGTGTCAAACAATAAATTACTAAAACGTTTGCTATTTTACAAAACAAACATTAAAATGATTACATTGTCTCTCAAACAATAACGGCAAACACATTAACGAGTAAATTAATATCAGTGAATTTTATCGGATTTAGTATTGCAAAAGGCATATTTGTTGGACGTGCATAATAAAATATCCGTACACTCATCGCGGAAATTTAATATTGTTACATAGCGTTTGTTTTGGATAATCAAAATTCGATAAAATATACATACTGCTGCCAGCAACATAGTTAGATGTTTTGTTGCTGTGAACATATTATTTTACATAAATATTGGACAACATCACATACATTGCTCTGATCCTATGGTAAGTAGCTTAAGCACTTGTGTTACAGAAATCAGAAACAACGACGGTACCACAACACCCAGACCCGAGACCATATAGAAAAGTTATTTTTCTACATTGACCGACCGATAAAAAACACGACTGCCGTTTTAAAAGCGAACTAAAAAGTTTGGGGTAAAAAAGACTTGGTGTCGCTATCTCTGAGGTTCCGGGTTCGATTCCCAACCCGGAACCCCAGTCAGTTTTTAAAACGGCAGTCGTGTTTTTTATTCTTTTTGTTGCTTAAAATGTCAGATTGTTATCTAGGGTCGGCAAGAGGCAACCCTACCGTCTTCTTATCGCTCGACAGGTACGCTTGACGGAGCTACGTCAATAGGCACGGGTGTGTAGCGTCGTATGTCTGTGTGTGTCACTTTAAACTCCAGACTGTATCGATGTTCCTGGGAACCCTGCTTGTCTGACCGCACACAGATGCACAGATGTAAGAATGTATGTATGTATTAAAGGCAGAGTTTGTTGTATGGTACATCAGTCATCAATGTCTCCCCTGGAGCTTTGTTCCCTTTCTGTTAAGGTACGGTTGACCTCGGCAAATCATAATAGTATAAACTAGCTGTTGCCCGCGACTTCGCGTGGTCAACATTTCAATTCAGAAACCTTCGGTTTTTGCAACTTACCAAAGTGTCATCACATTTGGATCAAATTGTTCACAGCAATTGGATCAAATTGTTAAGGAACGCATCGAGCACAAACATACAAAAATGTGAATGTTCGTATGATTGTTATTCAATCATGTTTTTGTTTTTTTTATCAAATTAAATACACCTAAGTCAGTCTCTTTGCAACTGTCACAGAGTTTATTAACTTTAACAGCTGAACATAATACACTTTTTGGAACACATAGGTAATACCTATTAATCTATTTTAACTTCTTAACACATAGGATCATCATCATTTCAACCACAGAACGTGTTTTGCTAAAATAGGCCACCTCCAATGACTTACAGATTGGCCGGTTGGAACACACAGGATAGGTACAATCACGCATAGGATACCTATTTATAATATAATTGTCAATTCATTTTTGGCTTATTATAAAGCCTGCGCTGACAAAGTCGCAAACAGAAGCTAGTCTTAAAGTGTATAGCGATTGCGAGCTGATTCGCTGTATATCTGGAGCTTAACCATAAACGACTATAAACTAGATATTACCGAAGCAGTGTTGTTTTTACCTTTAACTATATAAAAATAAAATAAAAGTTTTATAGCAATTTTTCTATAAGAGATCATAGTTAGCAACAGAAATAACAAGCAGTGTCTTACAACACAACTGAACAAAATTACGTCACTATCTTTCGCAAAAGTATTTACAATTCAGAAAATGCCGGTAACGTGCGAAAATGGCGTTTTGTAAGAAAAATGTATTAGACAGGATCAAGTAACACTCAACCTGAATCGTTATTATCTCATTAAGGTTTCTACTACGGGAGAACATCCACCGAATACCTTAGCAGGGGTGGCCAACATTTAGCTCTTTGAAAAATACAATCTAATTCGCATTGCTCATCTTATTTGCAAAAAGAAGCAATACACTATATTTTTGTTTAAAAAAAACAATGAAGGTATGCAAGATAGTTGTCTATTCATCATAATCAGCCTACTGCAGTCTACTCCTACACATAGGTCTGTCCTAGTCCACGCCACTGAGCCCAATCCTCGGCTATTCTTTTCTATCCACTGCCTGCAGCTTTGCTATATCATCGCTCTACCTTGTCTATTATTAAAAAATTAAAAAACATTAATATTTTTTGCAAAAAAAGCTATTTAGTTAAGTCACTCTTAACGTTCTCAAACGGTATCTACGATAATTTGGGCACCTTGCGCGAAAACTGCCTGATAACCCCGAAAAGCCTGTCCTCATTGGGAAAATACGGTCGTGTCGGTCCTACGGTGACAGGACGGTCTGAAATGCCGTTCCACGCGGCATTCCAGGCGGGCGAAGGATCGCGATGACAGGAGACTCATCATCTCATCATCAAGGTGACTTATTAGACTGGGTAAAAGAAAACCGATTCTACTGGCATCAAAAAAGCGTGCCCGCAACCTCAACAGAGTAAAAAAGGACAAAACCCCCAATGTGTTATAACCAGTTACTCTTCACAAGCACCTGTTTAACATAGGTGTGATAGAGACGAGTAGAGGATGCATAGAGGCAGAAGAAACGCCACAGCACGTGCTTATGGAATGCAGAAGCGTGGAAGATTAACGGACACGGATTCTCCAATCACTAGGATTGCTCCCTTAGGCCTGCAGGAGTCTGAAAAGGCTGCTTACCTTCTGGGACGACCTGGGCTGGGAAAGAAAGAATATGTAGCACGCACAATGGCCCAATCAAGAGGCTATGTGCAGAAAAAGTCCAGCTAAACTAACTAACTAACTAGACGGGGTCATTATCCTCAACCGCTGAGAGACTGACTGTAAAGAAGGAAGACACTCTCACATATCTATTTGTTTTTTAATATTTATGAAATTGTGTTAAAAGTGTATTTATTTATAACGAGAAAAATAGCTGAACATTGTTACGCATCTCTGTATTATATGTAACATGATCCAGTATGTAAAATGCTTTGTATTTGGCATATCCCTTGTTCTCGTATTTATCAATACACTCAAATACTATCATTCGCGGATAGTACAATATGAAAATGGGGATTTGATTGCAAAATATTTTATTTCTCTTTTGTTATGAATTTATACATGCTGAAACAATTGAAAAACTGTGCTGAACATTTTTATTTTCTTATGTTGGAAAATGTTGTGTATCTCTGCTAACGAAAATTATAAATTTCCCATAAAACAACCTTCGTTTCTGTCTTCTCATTATCAAAGTTTTCTTTTTCAGTCTCTTTGAAAATGTTGGCTACCCCAACAGTGCTGCGATCGCCGAAATTGCCGGCAGATTATCTTGAATAAAAATAAAAATTTCGCCCAACAAAAAACCAAGCGAAGCGTAGGCCAGCCCAGATTAAACGCACACTCTGCAATATTTCCCACAAAAGGATACCTTAATCCCTAACAAGTGGGGAGCCGGCCTTAGGGGAGCAATCCTGAAAATCGCTCTCTTCTCCAGACTAAGGAATAGGCGATAATTACTTGCGTACAGGGTTGCCGTTTCCTATTTTTCAGACTTCAGCTGTAAACAGGAAAAGTGCCTTGTTTTACCTAACCATTGTTAATATATTTTTGTCAAGTATACATAACTTAAGACTCTTTCTAAAGACGATCGAACGACGACGAATTGTTCATAACACTATGATATCTAAAAGTGAGTAATAACTACGAAATTGTTTATACTCTGGAATCCCGCGAACACTTTTCAAGGTTTCTTTGTCTTGCTCAGAAATTAAATATTTCCTGTTAGCATTGTTTTCGACTGTGTAAATTGGGATGACGTACTTATCAGCTTAAAAATGACAATAACAATAATCATAATAAATATTTTTATTTAGTTCCAAACTAAGCAAAGCTTGTTCTATCGCAAAAAGATAACGGATAAATAGTAAAAACACTTAAATACTTTGTATATGGCTTTTCTTTTGAAAGTTCTAGACTTTTCCACAACCCTAGAACCTGTCTGCGGCGTAAATTACTCTCAGTAGCGGTTCAGTTGCGATAATACTCGTTTTTCTTTAATCTTTCGACGTGTACTCGGAATAATCATCTGCAATCCGAATAATAGGCTTCCCAGTTCGAATCGATGTTCTGGTAACAGTTTCCTCAGAAATATTGCGATTAATAACAGTTGGTAAGCCTTAGTTGAAAAAGTTTTTGTAGCCTCAATGGTTATGTAATCTACACCATGCATAATATTATGCATATCATCTGTTTTCATTTGCATAATAATAGTTTATCTTTAACAACAATCAGTTTACACAATTCATTAAACTCATTTAAGTTCGGCAATTCTAAATGCATGTTTTCTGTACATTAATAAATAAGTTTTAAGCTTTCGCATTCCACTTACCCGTGCGTGGTAGACGAAAACTATAGGGAAAGTTTTTAGTGGCACGGGAAAGGTTATAATGATTAAATCATTGGGGCTTTATAAAGTTGTAAGTAATGACTAAAATATTTATAGGTAGGACCTCCTTTGGAAATAAGGACGCGAAAATTCTCGCACGCGCAAACCTATTGACAGTATCGAGCGTTTTCGGAATATACACACACTTCTTTCATTTCAATATTAATATTCCTCGTTTCAAACATGGCGATGAGTCTCATCCTGCGATCGGAGGTGCTTTTATTGGAACTTTCCGCGAGGAGCGCCGGGTCGGTGTACTTGTATTGTTTGCGGCACTATTGTTGGAGTCCATTCACGATTCCTTGGGTTATTTTTAGTTTTTTACATAAAAAAACTAATGCAGACTTGTTTTATCAAGATTCAGCAGTTTGCGTGGGTGCTATACCATCAAAGTAAGTAGTATTACAACTAGACCCTCTAATTCTAAATGTTAAATTATGTAGTAACAAAGATTAGTGACAATTCCGACTTTATTTAGTGACAATTGTCACAAACATCTTGCAAAAAGCACGTAAAAAGTTAGTATCGACTAATATCGCTTGATACTTGTCATGAAGTCTTGTCAGAGGTCATAAGGCGGCTTGATTACATTTGACAGTGAGGTTATATTCCTTTCCACCAATCCGCACGTGGCCTGCATGGTTGAGGAAGGCCTAAACCACCTCATAACCTCGCTTTTCTGACAAAAGGGCGTATCTGACAGTTTTGGCGTAACTGCACTAAAAACATGGTAGGGAGTGCATGTGGCAAATGTCACAGACTGGTATGTCGTAACACAAGGTGAAGAATGTTTATTCTTTATTTCGAGACCATATTAGTCGGTGTGTTGTTTGGCGCATATTTATTAATTAAGTATAGGAGGTTTGTTTCAATGAGATTTTCATTGCATCTTACAATTCAAAGCTATGGCGGAGCTATTTAAACTCATTACCCCCATTTAGGGAGAAGGGTAAAAGTTACACGGCCTTAATTTGAATTAACTTTTTATGTGATAATAAAAAAGCCGAGACTGCGTTGGCTTAACATAAATCCGCCATATTTAGGGAAACCGCTCTTTTGTACAGTTTAAGTGGTATATTTATAGTACAGTTATCTCTCAAAAGTTTTGAAGGCCGGGCAATTTGAATTTGTATTTGCATTAAACAATTTCTCTAGGTTTAGTTTCTGTTCTTTCTATTTTATCCTATGTATTTTAGATCCTAATTTATTCTCCCAGAAAGTGGCTGTAATTGAACTAGCTTAGTAGTCGAAGTTTGTGCCGTGTAAAGAATACACTACCGCTATCAGGAGGCGTGTCATAAGAGGCGACTATATCCTGTAGCACAAGACGGGCAGCAGCGTCTGCGTGCGAAATCTTATAAAACTGCGCTCGTCAACCCGCCTCCCAAGCGTGGCGTGTATTGGTAATCCCCCCCGATGATAGGTTAGTCAAAGTCAAAAATCATTTATTCAATGTAGGACAAAATTGCCACTTATGAACGTCAATAATAACAGTATAGGCCCATATGGGGCCAGAACATGTCTCCTTATTTTTTGGACCCTACTAGCGTTTCGAGACAAGACGCAGACAATCTGGCAAGTGCTGAGAAGAAACGCCGGAACAAACTAATAAGTCATTGGGTGAGGCCTGTGTTCAGCAGTGGACTTCCTATGGCTGAAATGATGATGATGATAATGAGTAATCGAAGTCGCGCCTTTGAAGTAGCGAATTGAAATCTCATCACTTTCAGATAAAATTAGATGTGTAACCATAGTTACTGTAAGGGTTACAGTGGTCTGGTGGAAATCGCTCCAAATGTATTGACTAGGCCATTCTAAGATCATGGACTAAAAACAGGAAGTGGGGGGGGGGGGGCAGGACGAATAAGATATAGTAAGTTAGTTGGTTTACCTTGGCTGTTTTCTCACTTGGCCCCTTGATGAGGCCATTGTGCGTGCTGCATATTCTTTCTTACTCCAACCAGCCTAGGTCATCTCAGAAGGTTAGCAGATTTTCATACTCCTGCAGGCTTCCAGGAGCGATACTGGTGACTGGAGAATCCGTGCCCGTTGATCTGCCACGCTCCTGCATTCCATAAGCACGTGCAGTGGTGTTTATCTGCCTCCATGCGTCCTGCAGAGGACAATCGCTATAAACGATCACTTCCAGACAACCTTAACAGAGGACAGTTGAATTAAAGGTGATTTAATGAAATATTATGCTTTCAGAGATTAAGAACAGGTGCTTCTGTCTGGTGTTGCTGCATTTGTTTCCACGCAATACTTTCACAGAAATAATAGACCTACTTAGAACACCACTTAAAAAGTACAGACAAACCCATTTCTTAAAAGGGGAATATAAAAATTTAATTATCAAAACTTCCCTGTCGATTCCTGAAACAAAGGGCTTACGAAGGGTGATTTTCTTATAGAAATATTATTAAATGAGAGGAAATCGATTTCGTCTGCTTTTACAAAACAAAGAGCCGATGGGCCCTTTCAATTTTCCCTTTATAAGTTGTTTGTAAGTCTTTGTTGGTTGACACATTGTGTTTTATTAACCTTTGTTTGATATTTCGTTTTAATTATAAGGACAATCAATTTTTGATTATACCGAATCTAAACGACAACTCTAACATTAGGATGGGTTGAGATTTTGATGTTTGTTAAATATTATTTGAGAATGGTTTCTGGTTGAAAGAGAATGTATTTGGTATGCTCATAGTTACTATTGTTTTAAAAACAATACATATGTAAATAAAATAAATATTGTATATCACATACATTGCTCTGATCCTAAGGTAAGTAGCTAAAAAACGTCTTTAGTTATAGATATCAGAAACAACGACGGCACCACAACACCCAGACCCGGAATAACATAGAAAAGCTCCTTTTCAACATTGACCCGACCGGGAATCGAACCCGGAATCTCGGAGATGGCAACGCCAAGTCCGGCGTGCTTGCCTCCCCACTACGGAGGTCTTCAGATAGATAAGATACTCTATTCTAGATAGATACACTATATTTCACACCACACAAAGCAAATAAGGTACAAGAACTAAACTTAAAGCTTAATTTTGGCGGTCTTATCGCTCAAAGTGATCTCTTTTGAACCTTTAAATAAAGGGCAATTGAATTTGATTACATAAATTAGTTGTCAAAGTTATATCTTTTACAATTGATTTATTATTTTGTGCTAGTTGTAATTTTTATGTCATTCAATGTCATTGCTAAGTACCAGATTATGTATTCTGCCAGGTTGATGTAGCAGGCAGGGCTCGGAACCGCTATTGAAAGTACAGGTAAAATAAGGGTTATACCGGTATCTTCTATTTCGGTTCCTGTATTACAGTTATACCAATAATACAGGTATTTATACCTAAATAATACCGGTATTTTCTTATGATTTTGCCAGTACAGTAGCCAGACATGTGCACACCGACCGGACGCGCTCGACTCAAGTGTAATCCGATGTTGCCGTTTTGTTAAGCATATGACACTACGCTGAGTAAAGATACACTTCTATTTCTCTGATTTGTACATTTAACATTGGTTAACTTGGCTGGTACCGGTATCAATACCTGTATTATATCTCCAAAATACCGGTATTTTAATAGGTATAAAACCTTTACTATACCGGTATACAAGACATAATACCTGTATTATTATTACCGGTATAAACTATATTACCGGTATGTTGCCAAGGCCACTGATATAAGTATTTGAAAATACGGGTATTCCGAGCCCTGGTAGCAGGTCACCGAAAATAGAAAATATTGTTTTCTGATGGACTCGAATCGGGAATAGAACCCGATTCTTTGCGTTAAAGATGAATCACTGCATCACAACGCCATTCGATTCAACAGACTACCATTTTTTTTAGTTAATAAAAAGTTGATTCCGCAACCGGCTTACATCCATCCAACATAAACTTTTGTGTACCTCGTACTCGTTCAATAAAAAAGCAGCAATTAAAACTATCAATTATTCAATTAAGTTTTACATGGCTGTTTTAATGGCTTCTTCAAACAGCAAACCGTCTGGAACGAAGCTGATTTACAACTGTTAATAAATTAACGAAAGAGATACATTAACACTTTCGCTGAAGCAATAAAATAGCTGTAAATACGAGCGGAGCCGGAGGGCGGGTGTAGCGCCACAGTTCAGACAGGGTTAGTAGGCTGACCTACTAATTATTTTATAATATGAGAGAAATGCAAAAAAAAACTTGAATATATAAACTAAAAGCTAAAAGCTAAAAAAACAGTTATTACTAATACTCGAACAGTCTCACGAGACCGCGTAACTCATCTTAAGTATCTTATAATTAATTCAATATTAATCCATAAAATTATTGACGGAATTCTTTCTTTACCCTGTCTCCACCCAATGAACTATGAATGCTAAGTGTAGGTATCTCCCATAGCAAGCAACTTCTAACGATTTTGAGCCTTCTGCTTCCATCCCCTCCCCGCCACCTTCACCAGGTCGTCAGTTCACCTACCTTGCGGCCTGACTACGCTCCTACGCCCAGTTCTAGGCCTCCACTCAAACACCTTCCTGCCTTCATCATTACCATCATTTCAGCCATATGGCGTCCACTGCTGAACATAGGCCTTCCCCAGTGACTTCCTGATTGGCCCGGTTGGAAGCGGCCTGTTAGCGGCTTCCTGCAATCTTTACCAAGACGTTTGTCCACCTTGTAGGTGGACGTCCTACGCTGAGCTTGCTGGTACGTGGCCTCTATTCTAGATTCTTTCCTTTCTGCCCCATCGGCCGTCAGTTCTACCTTTATAAAATAAAATGAAGTTCATACTTCAAATTTTTAATAAAATATTTTTGATTTTGGAACGGGTGTAGTAAAGTGAATGTAAATTATTTTGTAGACGACTTTACAAACAAATCAGACCTACTGTACCTCCGTTCAGTGTGGCGGCGCTCTGATTAAAAATTTACATACTGAAAGGTTGTTTTAATTCATTATTAAAATTTCGCGGCCGTGCTCCCTTTTAGCGTATACTTTACGTCAAATAATGTATTATCTTACGGTGTAACATTGCCCGGGCGGCGCATTGTTCCATTATATACAGGTTGTCCCTAATTCTTTGTTAGGAATCTTTAGAGGCTGAAATATGGTGTTTAGAGTAATTACTTTTGGGCAAGTGACGTTGCCCTAAAGGGAAAATTGGTCGTTTTCAGCGACACGCTGTAGAAACTGTGAAAACGCTAATTAATTTGTCAATTTGACACGCACGATAAATGGGGCTCGCGAGTCACGGAATTTAAGAGTGTAAAGGATTCCCGACCCAAATTAAAATGTTATCTAATTGAATTACTTTTTTTCTAGTGGTTAGCGATTTTGGTCTGAATCCCGGTGTATTTTGGTTTCATATGTTTTTATGGACATTTATGTCACATGTTTAGATACTTTAACGAGTATCTATCGTCAAAACCGTAGCGTGTCATTCCTGTTCTATGATCAAACCCTACTTTAGCTCATGGTATTGTATTATTTCAACCTTGTTTTGTTTAACTGTACAGAGTTTGCAACACTTCTTTGAAACCTGCCTAGCTGGCACTTATTAAACATATCTTGTAGTTGTATTTCCTATAAAACAGGGTGACTGAGCCGACTTTGGTTCTTGCGCTGTCTCTTCTCATTACCAGCCAATTTGTTGTTCCTAAAGTGGTAGCCGGGCAAAGCTATATTTTGAGACGCGTGTATGTGCCTTGAAGAGGGCCTAAATACTGAATAAATAAGTATGAATATAGCATAAGGGTTTCCATTTTAACCTTTAAACCTAAAAAGGTATCAATAGAAGTAATCAACATAGGTACATACTTATTTCGGGGTATTGCGCTTGATCAGTAGGTACTTTTTACAACGTGTGTGTAATATGCTTTTAGCCCAGTAGCGACAATGTTTAAGTAGTGATTACCAAAATTAAGCCACCTACGTTGCGGCTGTGGTTGGATGGGTGACCATTCCAACCATATTTAGTGACATTTATCACAAGTATTTCCGTGCTTTGGAAGCACGGCAAAAAGTTGATCCCGGCTGACATCGATACTAGTCGTAAAGCCTAGTCAGCTTAAGGCGGCTTGATTACATCCAACAGGAAGGTTTAGTCACTGGCCTTACAACACCCATCCACCAATCGGCACTAAGCCCGCGTGGTAGAGAATTGCCCAAACCACCTCATAGACGAGGTGAGGCCTGTGCCCTGCAGTGAGACGTATATAGGCGTATTTTACTATTCCCCTCTTAAAACAACGATCTCCTAAATGACATTTGCCCTTTCTCCTCAAAGTTAACATGAATAGTAAGTAGCCCGACATTGTCAAAACTCACAAAAGGTAAAATATTCGAACGATTTTCCCGCAAACCGTCAATAGTAAACACAGTTAAGATTCTCTTTAGCTTTTAACTCCTTTGATTTCCAAATCTCTGAAGGATCGAAAAGACAGTTTCTGAAGTTGTCATTCAGAATTGGACTTTTTCCTTTGGGTCATAGAGTTAGGTTTGTTTTGTGAGAGTTTTAGATGTACCCTCTTTCATAAATTATTCAGGTAACGTTTAATAACGTGGCCGTGGTAGTGATGTACTGAATCGAAAGATACTTGCCCTCATTTCGTCCAATTGATACTCGAGTACTTACACCAATTAAAAATGTTTCCTTTATTAAAAGCAATAAGCAAAAAACTGTTTTCATAGATACATATCGCACACTTAGATAAAGATTAGCACAACTCAAAATAATACAAAATCAAGTTATTGCGATTATAGGAATGTGTGTTTAATCTACATTTACTTCAAAGACAGTATCAGTACCAGTATCAGTTGGGAGCTCTACTCTCGAAATTGTTAACAAATATGTCTACCTGGGACAAGTGATCCAGTTGGGTAGGTCAAATTTTGAGAAGGAGGTCAATCGTCGAATCCAATTCGGCTGGGCAGCGTTCGGAAAACTACGTAATGTCTTCTCGTCCAAAATACCTCAGTGCCTAAAGACGAAAGTCTACAACCAGTGTGTGTTACCAGTGATGACATATGGAACTGAAACGTGGCCTCTCACTATGGGCCTCATAAGAAAGCTCAAGGTTGCACAGCGTGCTATGGAAAGGGCTATGCTCGGCGTTTCTTTGCGAGATCGAATCAGGAATGAGGAGATTCGTAAACGAACAAAAGTTGCTGACATAGCCCAACGGATCAGCAAGCTGAAGTGGCAGTGGGCGGGGCACATAGCACGTAGAACTCACGGCCGATGGGGCAGAAAGGTTCTGGAATGGAGGCCACATACCGGCAAGCGCAGCGTCCACCTACAAGGTGGACAGACGCTTTCAACCGGCCAATCTGGAAGTCACTGGGGGAGGCCTATGTTCAGCAGTGGACGTCCTATGGCTGAAACGATGACTTCAAAGACACGAGAAGTGCTACTCTTTAACTACATTAACTACATGGACTCCGAGGCACACATTCATTTATTTTGTTTTGTGCCATCGCTTATTTCGAGTTTGTGATACTCTTTATCCAGATGTGCGATATATTTTTATTCTTTTATTTGCTGTTGTTGAAATAAGTTCTCTTCTCAGTCGTTACGCCCTTGACAGAGCGGTCGTGGTCGTTATGGATTAAAACAAGAAAAACCATTTTAAAAATGTATATAGGTTTTGGGCGTGCAAACAATACAATTATTGTAAAGGTGAGAATAAGAAGAAATGACTGAATTAATGACAAAACTGTTTCATTTACAGTTTTTGCATACTTTAGGCTTTTTCAAGTGATAGTTCGATAGATCTTTTAATTAATAAACATGCGACTGCGCATACTTAAACGATTTGTAGTCGATCACTAGTCATCGTAATCCAAAAATCTGTAAAGTCTGTACTGTAGTAATATTTGAGTATATTTCAACAGGACGAAGTAATCTTAAACATGTACAGGATGTTCCCTAAGTTAAGTACAACCTTGTAACCACATATTCTATTCCACATATTCTATCATATTGAACAACTTTTGTTGTAAGACTTTTAAAAATATGCATTTTTTTTGTCCTTCTATACAAATTCAATCGACTGCAAGCAAGCAAGCCGGACTTGGTGTCGCTATCTCAGAGGTCCCGGGCTCGATGCCCGGTCGGTCAATGTAAAAAAATAACATTTCTATATTGTCTCGAGTGTGGGTGTTCTGGTATCGTCGTTGTTTTGCTTTTTTTTGCAACACAAATGCTTAAGCTACTTATTATAGGATTAGAGCAATGTATGTGATGTTGTCAAATTTTTATTATGTTCAGGTAATCTTGTTTAGAAAATTGATACATTTTCATGCAAATTTGCAAAAAAGGTTTAGCCATTTAGTAAACTTTTTATCTCTACCCTTAAAAGCTCTAAAAGCATTACTATATTCAAAGTTAAATGTTGTCTATATACGTTTAGAATATATCTCTAAGTAATAGTTAACTCAGGTATTATTAACATAATCAGTACATCTCTATTATGGCCTCGAGCAAGGACGACGCGTGAGTAGTCGATTTCCCATCCCTTTCTTTGCCATGGCACAAGGACGGGAAGGAATGATTTATGTGACAAAAACACGCTGATTCCCAACATAAGGATTATGGGAAAATGAATTGAAGATGGCGGCACCGGTTTTATTAAAGGAACGAGGTTTCTTAGCGGTTGTAGTTATTTTGACATTTTATACATTTGCGTTTCTTGATGGGATTGAGTTTGAATTAGTATAAATACATATACAGGGTTATTTTTAAAACATTAACTACCCCCTAGGTGCTAATTCTGGTGCTTAAGTACAACAACATTTTCCTACGGGATCAATTCTTCTTCATCTATATGGTCAATACCGGTTGCGTCCATTGCTTTGAAGCCCAGGGTCCGCTTTCCTTGATTTACTCTTCCACTTCGCGCCGTCTTGAGCGTCTCTAGTTGTGAGATCTTTCTTTCTTTAAGACCATAATCGTAATTTTTAAAAAAAATCAGTGCTTCATACAAACTGATGTCAGCTGGTCGGTTTATACTTAAAATAACGCAAAATCTGCTAGGTACTCTATTGTAGTGCTCAGAACATCTTTTTCTATGGGAAGAAATCGCAAAAACAACTGTGATTTAATATTGAAAAATTTTTTTTTAAATTTTTTTTCCGTTACTTATATTAGATATTTTTTGTTTTTAAACACCAGAATCAGCCCCTAAGAGTTTTTGCGTTATTTCAATTACATCTTGTATACCTAGATTTAAGTTCTACTCGTTTTCTTTTCTTATACTTAATCCCAAGATTCTTAGAGATGATCTAATCCTCCCTTTACTTATTAAGATAATTATCGTTGTTTATTTTCGCCATTTTAACAATATTCGCCGAGAAAATATTTCGATTCTTGGAATAGTGTAAATCAGTTTATTTTAAACTTTGAGGATAATCTAAAAGTCGATAAAATATCCATTTATAGGTAAATCTGTTATGAACTGGATGTTTTCTATTAAATTAAGCTAACTATTTTATCGGAGCGTTCGAAATTCACTAAAAGTATTATCAAAATTGTGCAGAAAAACTTTCGGTGCTGGGTTATTTTGAGGTTTAAAATTATTTATTTATTCTGACTGAGATTGATTCTGAAACATTTTATAATGTATTAAAACGATCAATTATTGTTTACTAGCTGTTGCCCGCGACTTGGTTTGCGTGGTCCTTAGTTTATTTATAAAGGAATCTCTGCGCAAATTTCTTGTTATTTTCTTTTAAAAGAACATGCTCCTGACAATAAATAACAAAACAAAAAAAGTATTAGTGAAATTGTTCCATCCGTTCACGCGTGATGCGATGACCAAGGGAAATAGAGATTCATTTTTATATACAGGGTTATTTGTAAAACATCAACAACCTCCAAGAGGCTGATTCTGGTGGGTAAATACAACAACTTTCTCTATGGGACCAACATTTAAAAAATTTACTGTTCCATACAAACTTATGTCAGCTGGTGGCAGCTTAGTATGGGGAAGTGAAATATTTTTTTGCGATTTCGATATTGGTCCCATAGAAAAAGTTGTTGTATTTGAGCACCAGAATCAGCCCCTAGGAGGTTGTTGATGTTTCACAAATAACCCTGTATATAGACTAGCTGTCCCGGCGAACTTCGTGCCGCTAATTTATAATTTATTGTTTTTGCGAATTTCCTGATATTTTATTACTTATTCTGCTATCCGGGGTAAGTACGAATCCAACAAACCAAAGATCATTAAAATCGGTCTAGCCGTTCTTGACTTATAAATGGTGTAACCATTCCGACTTTGTTAGCTTTTGCTTTTGATTTCGTCTTTGTTGACTGAATTCAGTATTCTGAAGAATATTAAGCAAAAGCAAAATTATAACACAAACAAACACTTTAACGGGTCAAGCTAGATCTATGAAAGATCTATGGAAGAGATCGCTATTAGCGATAAGACCGCCTAAATTGTACATCTTTCTGTAAAAATCATGTGTATTTTACTTGTATGGTGTGCAATAAAGAGTATCTATCTATCTATCTATCTATGTCTATCATCATTATCTAATCTAACGGTCAATCCCGGTTGCGTCCAAAGCCATCGCTTCGGACCCAAAGGTCCGCGTTTCGAGTTTTTCTTCTCCACTTCGCACGCTCTTGTGCATCCCTAGTTGTAAGATCATCGGCATGTATGCTAGCCCTCACGACGTCAAGCCAGCACTTCTTGGGTCTGCCGCTTCTGCCAGAAACCGGCGGTGGCGGCATGGCCAGACATTTGTTTCTTATGAAGCTTGCCTGCTTTCGCAAAACATGGCCGTACTAGCGTAGGCGACCTTCCTGCAGCTTGTCCGCAATAGCACGGACGTAAAGGCCGACGTAATGAGCAACATAATGAGTGCCTTGACGTCGCAATCGATGTCACCTGACGCGTGGAGTAAAGATCCCAGGTATTAAAACTGTTACTTGCGGCCGACCCTTTCTTTCTTCTCCGCCTATGCGGACGGACGTGGGATCTGTAGAGTTACAGTCCAAGTCTTCGTCATGTGTGTATCAAATTTCACCTAATTTCGGTCAGTCGCTAAAGCCTGATTGAGTAACAAACATCCAAACAAAATAATTCTTTTATTCTCAGAAAAACATATTCCCTTTTTGTTTAGTAGTTAGTCTCGTCTCTAGGTAAAATTAGTCTCGTCACCTTGTTAAAAATAAATCACAACTGTAGAATTCAAGTGTCCAATCTCAACATTGTAAGTTAAAAATGTCATAACTTAAAAACATTGTCTTTTCAGGTACGCTCGTCTGGCAAGCAGTTTTGAGACAGGTAATCAGCGCCAAGTTTTTACTAGCCTCCCAGTTCCCACTAAATCGTAGCAACAATGTCTGGGATTGTATTCTCGTTTGAGTAGGAGGAAGATATATTTGATTGTTCTTTTTTTTTGCGGTGTGAGTTTGGTAACTTTAAAGGTAGCCCAACAGCCGGTGCAGCTTAGTGATCAGAGACTCGCTTGACATCAGAGAGTCGTACAAATACCTATATTTTTTTTATCATGAGGAAACCTGCACATTTAGACAACACTGGATATGGAATCATGGTCAAAGGGTACGGAGGTCTGATAGTGATCGCAGATGATAGACTTGCCGCATTTAGGGTATGTTAAAGCGTAAAACAGGAACGAGACAAAGCGCTAGAAGGAAGAACTACTACCTAGTATTACAAATCTTTCTGTCACACTAAATTTTTACTCGGAATTGACGTAAAAATATATAGCGGTTGTTTTTGAAAGATGTCGAAAAGATTACAAAATTTCATTTATGTATTTTTTTCAGTTCATGTTGTACGTTGTAGAACACACTTTTTTTATAGTTTTACAACTATTTTTAAAATATATCAGAGTCATATCCTTTCTGTATTACAATTTTAAAGTCATATTAGTAGTTTGTTATGTTATTACACATCACAAAGATGACACAATCTTCTAACTCAAAGTGTTCGTAATCCCCAGGATATAAACTTTAATAACTCGACGTATTTTCGGCTGGGCGCCAGTAAACTAATATTTAGGTATTCCGAAGTCAATTACAACATTAATTTAGCATAGCGGGTACATCTATGCACTATGCAGAAACTAGCTAGGGTTGTCTGCAGAGGCTATCTGAGTAGGATATTAATAAACATAAATACTGTTATTCTAGAACCTTTTTGCCCCATCGGCTGTCAGTTTTACGTTGTATGTGCCCCGCCTATGCCACTTTAGCTTGCTAATCTGTTGGGCTATGTCAGCGACTTTTGTTCGTTTACGGTTCTCCTCCTTTCTGGTTCGATCTCGCAAAGAAACACCGAGCATAGCTCTTTCTATTGCACGCTACGCAACCTTGAGCTTTCTTATGACGCCCATAGTGAGTCCACGTACCGGCAAGCGCAGCGTAGGGTGATTTTGAATGAATTTTACCAGGGGCGTCTCCCAACACAACCATACCGGAGCTATTTAAAAAAAAAAGCATTTTCTGAATTTATCCGAGCCGGGAATTAAACCCGGAACCCCTTACGTTCAAGACAAACACCGCAACAATACTCCAATTTATCGGGTCCTCAAAGGACATATGGACATATAAGGATGTACAGACCACACTAAAATATACAAGGTACAGGAAATACATGTATAGCTGCATTTAGGCGGTCTTATCGCAAGCAATCTCTTTAGAAATTTGGTTGGAAAAGACCTTAGGTTTTTTAAAGATAGGTACTAGATGGAAAAATATTACAGTAATAATAAATATTTCTGTTAAACGAATTATCCCTAAATTATATTTTTTAATATTTTTGACTTGAAAATTCTGTCTACTCTAATTTTAGTGGTATACCCCCAAAATAGGTGACCCTAAAACTGACCCAGTTGCCGGACGCGTTCATGCGAGAGTTAGCCAAACAATACAACACTATTTCTATCACACTCTATTGTTATTAGAAAGTCCATAGTTAGTGTCAAAAAGTTTCTAAAAATGTTTTTTTTTTCTATGTTTTAGTATATAAAATGTATTCCCTTAAATACGTCAGGTATTTTTAGTAAAACATAATAATTAAACACACAAACAAAAAGGGTTGTTCAAAAGATTTACTAACAGTGATTTTAATTTAAATGCGCAGTTTGCATTCTTATTTTATATTATTTTATTTACTACAAACATAATATTTACATTACCTATTAGTTGTAACTTTGCACATACAAATTATTTATAATATCTATCAAATCCCTGTATTGAATATTTCTGTAAAAAGATTAAATATTTATGCTTCTACCTATTTAATTGTCTAACACTCATTATACTTATATTGCTATGGTTCATTAAAGACTATAATTACGTTTTATTATTTACCATGAGGGTATAATAATAGGATTTAACTGTATATTGCTTTTACTGTACAGTGTTGCATTTCTGTATTAATTCTATCATTTTATGCGATACAAAGGTAAGAAATTTCCCACAACGTCCATGCACTCCTGACCCACATATTGACCGCAACATGCAAGAGAGAGTCAAACACAATAACAATTTCTATTATTGAAGTGGTAATTCTGTATTAGAGGCCTTGCACATTCAATACTGGTCGTGTGGTCGTTATTGAGGATAAATAGTAATTATAAATTGACCTCACCATTAATCTAGCCCCAAACTAAGCAAAGCTTGTATTATGGCGATTATATAACGGATAAACATCCTTAAATACGTTTATAAACATCCATAACTTACATATAAATGCTCGTGCTTGTCTCACAAACATTTGCCCCCTGCGGGATTTGAACCCGCAACCTTCTTTGTAGTTCGATCTGGAGCACCAAATACTACATCAAACGGTCGTCTGGGTATTTCATTGATTCAAAGCCTTTCTTAATATTTGATCTGAAACGACACTACTTTTTAATCTACTTTGAAAAACACTTGATCAGTAGATATTTTTTCAAATCCACGCATTTATTTCTGTTCCTTTTTATAGTTTAAGTATAACATTTGATGTATTTAAGATGTCTAATTTGTATGATTTTTATAAAAAAAATAATCTAATAGATAGCTCATTAATTAAACTACTAGGCTCACTTACCTTTAAAATATTACCGATAGAATTGGCACAGTCTTAATCTTATAGATCTACTAGAGATTTAATTCAAAACGAGTAGTAAGGACTGTATATAGGTCATTAAAGAATATTCGACTGTGGTAATGACGGACTGATAGACCTGTCACTTTAGAACTTGGCAAACATAAATATCTCAAATTCCTAATACCTATATGACGACACTGGATTGGTATTATAACAATGTTCAGAACTGTAATATTTTTTTTGTTTCTTTTTTTTTATTATAATGGAAAGTGTACTAGGGCTCTTACAGTTTGGTTGTTTGCGGAAATCCGAGCCAATCCTGACCCAGCAGTAACCCGCGGCACGGGGTTTGTTTTTAAATGAAAATGAGTTGTTGAAATATTCCCAGATCAGAGCTTTATGGCCGCGAATATTGTAGTTTACAACGCTGAACACAAAATGTAAAATTTATTATTTATAAATCTGATTTGAACGACTTTTATGTCATAATTGTTCACCTGCGCTACATATCAAACATACTTTGATGTACATTTCAAATTATTCAAAAAGGGTCTAAGTACTAATTAAAATTAATTTTGGAGGAGCGATCCACTTGTAGTCTCGTGCTATAAGAATTAGTCACCTCTTACAACACGCCTCCTGAGTGCGGTGGGGAAGTGTATTTTTTTTGACCGTCACACGGCACAAATTAATGGAACAATGAAATCATAAATGATTTAATTTTGTTATATTCATATAACATGTGGCAAGAACAAAATGATTACCTACTGGACAGGATCAGCAGCCTATTGTAGGAATCATTGTAATTGTATTAATTATTTCGCCACCATCGTACCTAACGTGAGTTAAGGTAGGTGAAATGTCTGTATTTACTATAAAAAAATACTGAGTTGTATGAGTACTACTTGTTTGTAATTATCAATTTGTGTACTTAGGTCTTTACGTTGTGAAATAACTTTTATAATAATTATTATTTGCTATATGAGTGGTAGGTAACAAATATGAGATGGATTTACACATTATCGTATTTTACAATTAAACTTTTCAGACTTACTTTAATTAAAAATCAAAAGTAGTTAAACATTTGAAATAAAATACAATTTTGGCAGTGACAGTAAATTAAATAGGAATGTCAATTACATTATATTATATTAAAGTACACACACACACGGATCATACAAACAGTTTTATTTAAATCATTTTATCCGTTTAATATAGATACAGTTCGTATCTATTTCCTGGTTTGTTCCCGCATAATATCGTCCAAACTAACAGCTCCTCCGAGATTGGCTCACGTCATACCCTGTAACCGATCTGTCGGTCACGTACGCGATTGTTTGCGAATAACTCCATAACACGGGCCGTATTCATCAGCCGGACCTAGTCTAGAGACCACTGTGTGGCTACTCGTGACGTGACTAAAATTATAAATTCAAATCCTAGAAATCTACATACTGAGTACTTGTACCTTGAGTTTCTATGGAATCAATTTAGTTATACGAGTAACACTCGAATTGGCCCCCGATTTAGAACCGTTCGGTACCAAATTATCGACCGGAAAACCAAGTGAGACTATAATGATTTAAGCAGTGTCACCTGGTTCTGAATCAGGGGCCTGGATCGACAAAGTTAAGGATCTGTTATTAGCTGCCTAGTCATCGTGACATAAATTAATGTGAACAGAGAATATTGTGTTTTATTATACTGTCCATAATTTGTTAATATCATGCTACAATCAATATTAACGTTATTTCATAACAAAAACAGAACTTTAATATATATCTAAATGATTTTATACAGGTTGTCTGTTTATTTATCATAAGTAGGTAAATGTTGTTTTCCTTATTATACGCAGGTTAAAGTATGCCCTGTGGTTCCTTCCAACACAGGAGCACAGGACCGTTTTTCATGGCGTCTTAAGTGTGAGATTTTACTTGAGATCAAAATGACTATTTAAGTTAAAAGCCATGAAGTTATTAATTACTAACTAAATTTGATCTAGTAGCGGACTGATTGCTTCATTTGGTAGTGAAATGGTTTAAATCATCATCATCATCATCATTTCAGCCATAGGACGTCCACTGCTGAACATAGGCCTCTCCCAATGACTTTCATTAGGGGGGGATAGCCAATACTCGCCACGCTTGGCAGGCGGGTTGGCAAGCGCAGTTTTTTTATAACATTTCACACACAGACGCTGCTGCCCGTCTCGTGCTACAGGAGTTAGTCACCTTTTACGACACGCCTCCTGTTGGCGGTGGGAAAGTGTATTCTTTACGGCCGTCCCCACACGGCACTTGTAATGCTTGATTTATAAGTAAAACTGTTTTTCCTGTAAGTGCTGAAATGGTTTAAATAGTGAGATCAATTTATTTTAATAAACCTTTTCTCAAGACCACTATAAAAATGAGGTACTTTATCAATAGGGCTCGTTTTATCGGTGTTTATAAAACACATTTGTTTGTTACTGTTACGGATGTTGGTGCAATCGTGATTCATTGTTTCAGAGCATTGTAGGTTAAGAAATCAAGAAACATTAGGTGCGTTGCTCACTTTGCTCAGCTTTGTACTTCCCTCGTGTTTATAAAGCTAATTCATTCAATCCAGATCTATAAATGGCGACCTATACTGCTTTTGCTAAGTTCAAATGTTGTAGATTCTGGTTGATATAACTTAAGATAGTTAGTGTGTACAATGTTTTGAAGTATCTGTTCCGAAGCTATTGATATTTAATTCGTGTCAGAATTTAAATTACCATGCCATTTAGGTCGGTATGTTATCGAATTTAAAAGCTCCATGAATACAGCCATAAAAAAGTATCATCGAACCGTCTCAAAACAGTCGATAAATATATCGAGACGCAGGGTCTGGAGACAAAGCTTTGTCTCTCTTCGTGGTCAGATATCAGTTACGAAAGATTACAGCAGTGGGCAGATCTGCCCCCAGCGTCTCCAAATTAGGGCGGTTTTCATAACATTGCAGAAATACATGTCTTTGTTCTTCAGCTGATCAAACCATCTTGGATTCCGACCTACCGCGTGATCGTTACCCCTCTTCGTGTGATTACCTAGATCACCTTTTGAAGCATTCGGTCTTACGATCAAAGATACGTCTCTATCGGTTATCGATTTTTCGTAAATTTATGTTAACAGACCATTGTTACAAGTCACCAGTGACAATGATCTCTCATAAAGTATGAAGACAACTCGCTTCTTAATATAATAATAAATAATAAATAAATAAATAAAGTTTATTTCATTAACAAAGTTTATCTTAATCTATTACAAATGTTGACTCATTCTAGTAAGTGCTTGTGCACCTGTATCAGAAGGAGCCACTCTTCCATACCTTAATAATGGGTGTTATGATTTAGTGATGACGACGCAGAGATAGTTACCAACTTCGCTTGACCCTGGAACGGGCCAAGGGACTACTTGTGCGCACTTTCCACTTACCACAACTGATATAGATCCAGCTGGATCTCTGAAGTTTAAGCCTCCTAGCATCATGTATTGTCTCTTAAATTCCGCTACTAAAGTCAGTCTTCTTCTATAGAACGCTACAGTTAGCGGCTCTGGGCCGTTTTCATTCAACGGCTTTACCCAACATTTTCAATCCACGCTACTTGGCCTAGTCAAAAGTTGGAGCTCCTCTCCTGCTAATCCAAAGCTTACTCCACTACAACTTAATTTCTTCTACCCAAAGGTTGTCTAGAAGTGATCGTACATAACTGTGTCTTGTTTGTAATACCTTTAATGACAACCTCCGTAGCGGAGGGGTGAGGATACCGGACTTGGTGTCGCTATCTCTGAGGTCCCGGGTTCGATTTCCGGTCGGTCAATGTAGGAAAATATATTTTTTGTCTCGGGTCTGAGTGTTGTAGTACTGTCGTTGTTTCTGATTTCTGTAACACAAGTGCTTTGGCTACTTACCATAGGATCAGAGCAATGTGTGTGATGTGGTCCAATATATTTATTTTTATTTAATGTTTTTTTTTGTGTCTATGTATCTTACTACAGCGACTACTCTCTATCCTTCACTTCAGCTATTAGCTAAGAATATTTCCGAAGAGGAAAAACTAGGCGTCGCTAAAAATAAACTAGGTCCTGCTACTACTGCTTCCATCAGATGGAACTAGTACTAGTCAGCTTTGATGGCAAGAATCTCAGGATGCTGTCCTAATGGGAGTGAACCTACCTTTTTTTCCGCTCTTGTGCACTTACCCTACCTTAGCAAATTGAGCTATGACCTACTTTTGTTCAACAGTAGTTAGCTTATGTAGGTCAAAATATCCTTAGTTTCATTATTTTTGTGGAAGAAAACCAAGCAGTTTCCTAAAAATTATAGCCTAGTTTTTCCTTTGGTCTGGCTAAAGCACTTTGTTCGCTAGGAAAATAAGTAATTCTCAGCCAGCCACACACTTTTTATTCTATTATAAACTTAGATTTTATGAAACCTATTCAAGTTAACAAGTAAATAGCTCTCTTCTGTACACACTTCTTTAGTTTGTCAGTAATTTCGCAACATTAAATTCAGTACAACTGTAAAGAATTAAATAAACGGAGTCTTCAATATTTTTTCATGTAATATTGTTTATTTTGTAATATTACATACATTCCATATTAAACAATATTACACACACACATAGATCATCATAGTCTTTTCACCTTGTCCAGTGCTAAATCACCTGTAATTTTAGCCCCCTCTTGATTCCAGCTGGAATGACTTGACTACCTTTGATGCACCTATATACTGGGCGATTAGTGGTTTTTCCAAAAAAACGAAAAGGCGAGGTCTTGATATACAAATGACAACCTGAGCGGACACAAGCTGTCCGCTTTCTCCTTCATCTCCTTGCCACACCGTTTTGAAGTTGGGACAGGGTGTCCCTAAGAAAGTCCTCATGCCGATACATGATAATTGACAACATCAAACTGAATGTTCTGGTCTGTATACAAATTAAACTAACTCCTTAAATACAGAGCAAACCAGATAGACACGTTCCCTTCCTAAGTAGCGTGGACAGGATGAAAAATGTATATAGTTTAGGAACACCAGCTAGTAGCACGTAGAACTGACGGCCGATACAGCAGAAAGGTTCTGGAATGGAGGCCACGTACCGGCAAGCGCAGCTTAGGACGTCCACCCATAAGGTAGACAGATAATCTGGTAAAGGTTGCAGGAAGCCGCTGGATGCAGGCTGTTTTCAACCGGTCAATCTGGAAATCATTAGGGACGGCCTATGTTCAGCAGTAGACGGCCTATGGCTGAAATGATGATGATGAGGAACACAACCTAAAACAGAAATTGTTAATAAAAAATATGGACATGTGATGGGCAGGGATGAAACGCACGAGAAGGCTGATGGGTATGAATGTTGACGTGTGGAGATGTAGCGGACGACCGAAGAAGATAGCTGGATTGCATGAGGGATGATAATGATATTATCATCCCCCATTCCCATGGAATTAGAATGGTCATGAATTAGATAAGGAAATGACCATTCCAATTTCAACCAGCCAACGTCCTATGGCTGAAATGAAGATGATGATGATCAAGGAAATGACTTTAAATAAATGAGGGATGCAAAGAACATATATCCCGACCTTTGATGACTCGGCAACAAGGCAAGCGAATAATGACGCACCTGACAGCCTGCCTTGGATACATAGGGAACGAAGGCTATCTCGCTCGCTGAAACACCTATCGAGTTGGCCACAATATTTACTTCAAAACAATTCCATAGAAATATTATTCGGCACCATTCTCAAAATACTCGTATATTACAACGTAAACCCATCACACACTAGAGCACAGTATTCTGAAATTCGAGCAGAACCTACACTCGCGCACAATATAACATAATCAACACGCTGCACGATAGGGTTGTCAGTTCTCGGTTTTGACACCCCATTAATGTCTCGGCGCCTTTACGGCATTTCGATTGAGTTTTAGGTAGCCAGCTGTCTGGTTTCTGGAAGTGTTTTGTGTGAAAATTTATTGTGGTGTTTCGATAGTGTAATTTTACTTGATTTAATGGAATAATTTATTTTTAAATTGGAATTTCATTGTATTTAAATTAATAAAACCTTTTTATCTTTCTTGTATTGTAATTTAATACTAATTATGTACTTTCAAAACATACTGTTTATGGATTCAGTTACATTTTTATAAGAGAAAGCTAGTTTTGCCTGGCTTAGGCCAAAAAATTATGTCCAATCCTATTAATTATGTTTTTTGATGTATCCATTGCTTGTACCTATTACTGAATACTGAGCTTATGTTTTCTGTCCTTTTAGTGTTTCTAAAGAAATGAAACCATATTTTATAAATCACGATTTTTTTTTTCAAATACTGTTTAGGATATTTACAATGTTTTTTTTGCCAACCCTAAGTCGAGGTACAGTCGCACCCAGCGAGCTCCTGACCTAGTTAGCGACTGCATTGTGGTACAGAAAAGTCATATTTTCTCAAGTGCCTCTGTCATTGCGTTGCGTGGGACTTTGTTTTGAAAGAGAAAAAAGTTTTTTGGTTCAAAAACTTAAAAAACAAGTTTGCTATTGAAATGCTCCTGATTTTGGAAAGAACATATTTAGATGACAAGCTATTTTGCTATCTTATTTTTTGATCACTTCAGATCATAATTTTAGATAAATAATTATGTAAGTACATACTGATAGACGTCAATTGTCATCTTCTTGAAGAAAAGAACTAACATTCTTGTGTTACGTACGAGGTAGCCAATGAATTTTGTCAGGGGTGTCTCCCAGACCCGAGTCCATTTAGAAAAGTTAGTTTCTGACTTCACCCAAACCGGGAATAGAACCCAGGACCCTGGGGAATCATTGCGCCACTACACTAATGAACGTTTTTCCTACAGACAACCTCGGGTCTGGGTGTTGTGGTACCGTCGCTTTTTCTGATTTTAATAACACAAGTCCTTACCTTAGGATCAGAGCAATGTATGTCATCATCATCATCATCATCATCATTTCAGCCACAGGACGACCACTGATAAACATAGGCCTCGCCTAGTAAGTGACAGTTCTCCAATATAAAGCCTAAATCTAACTTATCTTACTATCGTTATAAATGTTTTTTTTAAATTGCCTTCGTAACTTGAATTTCCTACAGAAAATACTTTTAGAAGTAACTTTGAAACTTAAACAGAAATGTAAGACTATTTTTGCACCACACATTCGTACACACGGAAATAGTGTGCATTACCTAATTAGGATTACTAAGCACTGTGCTAACACTAATTATATTCATTAAATTCCAAAAGGTGTCTCTACAACCTCTTCTGTACTGCCAGGATTCAGAAATTCTAGAAATTTCTCGAGAAATCCGGAACGGAGTGGAATGAACCGGTTTTGATAAATTCTACATAGAACGAAGTAATGTGTTTTATAAGATTCTGTTTTTTTCTGTTTACGCAAAAATACGCAAGGGCTGATTCTAGTAGACTTAGAGTTTGATTCTACTGCCTAAATACAATAATAAACTATGGAATCAACATCGAAATCTATTCAGGAAAGAATAGCTTTTCATATAACTAATATTTTTCATATAACAAACTAATCGGCGGCTAGCATGAAGGATCTTTTTTGCGAGTTTAATGTTGGTCCCATAGAAATTGTTATTACACTTCAATTGGAACATTAAACTTTTTTTATTATTATTGAGTGACTCTATCTACTGCTCAAGTACAGTTGGCACGTCAACCTACCACAAAACGTCAAATTTTCTCAATTGATTTTAATCTCTGGACTTAAAGTTGAAAATTAATTTAATGACTTTTACATTTTTGGGAAGGTTGACCAGCTGTTGTCTGTACATAATAGAGGTATAGTTTTTGATTGAGATATTAAAATATCTCAATCAAAAACTATAGGAGACAGCTCTAATCACCTATCATTCAGATCAGTGTAATTATTACTTACTTGCCGTGCCGTGTGCCGTATCTGGACAGCCGTTAAGAATACACTTCCCCACCACCAAAAGGAGGCGTGTCGAAAGAGGCGACTAATTCCTGTAGCACGAGACGGGCAGCAGCGTTTTTATAAAAAGCTTCGCTCGTCAACCCGCCTGCCAAGCTTGGCGAGTATAAGCAATCGGCCCCGATGAAAGTCATTGGGGAAGGCATGTGTTCAGCAGTGGACGTCCTATGGCTGAAATGTTGATAACATCCTTAAATTTAATTACATTTATGAGTTAAACTTTAACTTTATGTAATCGAGGCACAATAGAAATTCCGTCTCATGAGACCGCTTGGATGTTGACGAGTCAATCAAGTTTCTATGTTGTCTCGGTCTGGGTGTTGTGGTCCGTCGTTGTTACTGATTTCTATAACACAAGCGCTTTAGCTTACTTACCTTAGGACCATAGCAATGTTTGTGATGATGTCCAATATTCATTTATTTAAGTTGGCCAAAATATTAAACTAATCTACCAATTTACCCGGTAATCATTATTTAATATTATTTTTATCCGATCCTGCTTCAGCACGAATATTAAAAAGACAAAGCTAATACCAGTACAATGTGAAGCCATATCCATAAATGCATTGTAATAACGATTTCTATCATAAATCTCTATAATCATAATAAAGACCTACTATTAAGGTGCAGTCCATAGGCCACTTAATTTAATAGACTCCACTTTACACATAATTTGCAGAAAAAAAATACTAAAATCACACAAATTTATCCATCTTTAAATTGAGCAAAGCTTAACTTGGTAAACATCCATGACTTAGGTACTTGTGCTCATTTATCACACAAACACTTTGCAGTCCAAAGGGCGAACTACTGTACCAGCGATCGTCAGAATTTGCGATAAGGCCGCCTTATTGTACGTAACTGTGTTTGCAATAATAATAACAACCTATAATGTTTTTTGTGCAATCTTTAATCCAGGCTCCGTCGGTGGTCATCAGATTTGAGGGTATATAAGTATATCGACTATCCTCCCATATACGATATCGGGACGAACTCGATGATAGAAGTTATTTAAGATAGATCATGCAGTTTTCTGTTGAGGAATAGAGTCGCAAACACAGAAGAATATAGTTTTAAAAAACATACAATGATATTAGAAAATAAACAGAAATAATTAATTACAATATAAAATAGGGAACAGATAAAATCACACGCGAGCCCGTCAGAAGAAGTAGTAATGACATGACATATATGTTCGCGCGTGATCTATCGACCCACGATGAAGAGGTTGATGGCGGCCACATGTCTATCTATCTATCATAAATCTTTTTATGATACCTTTTATGTTTCATGTAAATAATCCAAAACGCAGTGCAGTTTAACGAAGATTAAAATCCCATATCGGATAGAATAATTGTTAAGTATTTTAATTGGGCACCAAAACAACTAGAACTAAAAATTTTACACCAAATTTTGATAAGAACTCCGTTCCTACTGAAGTTATTTATTTGTCTTTTTGCAACAAAAAATAATACTGGCAACTAGTAGAAATATTTTTATTGACTTATTGTGACTAGTATATGAACATTAATTACTATGACACCAAACTTTGCAGAACATTCTTTCGGGCGTCTATTACGCTGAGTTGTCTACACAAAAACGTCAATATGACGATACGACGTAATCTATCGGGTCGTATCTCACGTTAATACATATTTTTATAACCCCATATTCCGGGATCAGTCCCGGAATTATGGGAGTCGTATTGGGTGGAACGGAAAAAAGTTAGATTTTGCTATTTTTAATGTTGGATTAAAAGAAGAGGAACTGAAAACCATTGTTTAGAAAAATGAATTGAAGGTAGTTGTCTATGAAATTAGTTACCCGGGTCTTTAATGCAAAACTGAGTCTTAGTCTTAGAGGTCTTATTTAAAACTTAAAAAAAAAAACAGGGTTTCTGATTTCTGTAACACAAGTGCTTTGGCCCCTTACCATAATATCAGAGCAATGTATGTGACGTTGTCCAATTTTTATTAATTTATTAAATAAAAAATCAGTATCACATAAAAGAAATCCCCTTCGCGCAATCAAACCTTTGACTTTTCGCATACTAGTTGCACAATAACACCAGTTTTAACTTAAAAATTCCAATTAATTGGAATAAATGTGCGGAATTCTCCGGATTCTCGATCCGATCTGCCATTTTTCCAATTTTTACTACTTCATAAGCTATCTGAGAGCATAAAATCTACATCACAAAACAAATAATTACAGTAGGCCTTACAAACTTTACACGCTTTTAGCGGTAAAAACAGTTCGTTGCATTATTTACACGCGTGACCAGCAAACAGACAGTCCAAGCTCAGTCAATGAGAAATCTGTCTACCCAGAGACAAATAGATGATAAGTCTCTGTGCAAGTAAGTAGCTTTGGGACGACACATACTATTTGGTGGTAATAATACCGGTGATACGCTAAGCTCTTACAGCGCTGCTACAAAACGCGATTGTAAAATTATAAGGTCTGATATCGCAATCAGACAAGTTGCCTAATATGACAAAGCTCTCAAAAACAGGGAGTAGGCCAGCTGTCTCTGGCTCTATTGTGTGTTCTGAGAGCATAAAATCCGTATCCTTTTGATCGGATGAGTGGATGGTGCAATGCAGACATGGTTTATATTATTATGATCCGTTTAGGTGGCTTATTTGGTTAAGAGTTTTTGTTTAGCGATATTTGGGGGAATTTTATTTATTTCTCTAGAATGTATGTAGAGTGGGTATTGAGTGAGAGATGGGCTACATTTGATTGATTCTGGCAAAACCTTTTTGAATGTGGATCGTCCTACGCTTTGTAAAACTAAAGTTTATAGGAAGATGATATTTTATACTCAGGTTTATGCTTATCTAAGATTCATGAAAGTCGGCAGGAAAAATCACACTGGTTGTACTTTTTTAACTTGTAGAAGTTTGTGTACGAAACCGTAATAATCTTTTTCTTACAATGAGAATATAAAAAAATTATGTTACCTTACTACCTACTGTAAATACAATTTAATATCTTTGCAAACCAATTTGCCTCCGTGACACTCGGGACACTCCACTGAAATATTGCTTCCACAATTAAAAACCCGACAACTTTAACGTTCCCAACCAGACCACTCGTCGTTATGGCCTATAACATAATCGTTCGCACGCGACTCCGCTCGTTATCTCCCTCCGGTTTTATAATCAGGAGAAAATAAAATACTTTATCGATCGCACCCCCTTAACACGCGGCGACCCTTTATCTCCTACCGCCTATGTTTTAAAGATCACTTTCGCGCGGCAACGCATGCGTGTGTGAGTGATGATTTGTGTGTGTACGCGGCTTGGTTCTTGTGTTCTTATGCGTGAGGTGTTAGGGTTGGGATTCCATAAACAAAGTTCAGTATGTTCTGGTGAAATATTGTTTGCGTCTCTCAATTGGGATTTTATTGAATCAATAGAAATCTAACTGTTGGCATGATTTTGAAATGCGCAGTTGTAACAATTTGAGTTTGATTGCTTTGCTTGTTTGTATTTGTGTAAGCGTTTTACTTAAGGCAATACACAAAAGTAAAGATGGATTGGATGAGCAGCATAACCAGTTAAACGTGTTTTTATACCTTTCTGTCAGGCTTATTTGGCCCACTAGATAGGTCGCATCATGGTTTTGCTACATATAACGGTCTCATCATCTCATGATAACCATCTTAATATCTTTTGACCAATAGACTTGTCTTTACATTTATCTAGGCCTAGGCAACCGACCCAGTTATGGTCCATTTGGTTAACACCACGCCCAGCTTTGAATTGTTATCGGAAACCTAATACACACACTGGTCGACAACAATCGGCGAAATACTAGTACCACCATTAAAACAAATGAAAAAGTTAATTGAAAAATCAAGTACATGCGCGTTCTAAAACCCATGTGTACACCCGAGCCAACCAATTCCAAAAACAATAAAACCACTAAAAACAAAATTAGAGCGTCACTACAAATGGTTCGTACTCCATAACTCGATTGAAATCGAATCAATTTATCGACAATCGTAAACTTGCATTCGATTAATCGCAATAGAAGGTTATCGGTAAGTGTTTTTCAGTCGTAAAATGTGAGTTAAATCGATTTGTGATAGCGCACTGAAATTACGGAAGGAAAATATGATTCGGAAACTGCGCCGTTTCGTCGTTATATTTTTTTATTTATGACCATTATTGTGCCGATATTTTTGGCCAGTTACCACTTGTGGAGTTTGGGTAAATAAATAAAAAGTTACACTTAGGAATGGATAATTATGTTTTGATATAAGCTGCCAGTAACTTTTTAGACTACAAACAAAAATATTTCAAAATCAAAAATTAACTCATTTTAAATTAAGATTTGGCGTTCTATTTTTTTCTTAAAATATGTAACTTTGGCAATCGTTATAATCATAAAATATTTCCATCAAATCGTACGTGTATTGAATGTTTGGTTGTTTGTTGACCCGGCTCTTTTCTATACTTGTACATGTAAACAGAAATCAAATGTATTTTTCTAAATTCGAAAAGGAAAAAATGTAATAAGTTTTTGTTGCCATTTTAGCCCTAATTTTGTATCCTTTTTGGGTGATAATAAAAAAATATGATGTTCTCATAAACAATACATGAATATAAGTATTAGATATATATAAAGTTTTCTTAAACAACATACCTACTTACTTCGGTCAGTTCAAAGATTTATAAGGTAATGGTCGAATAAAGAAGCGGACAAACAAACATAAACCCTATAATTTCTTCCCTACACCCCTTTTTGAGTTGAGTTTCTCTCTTTTTATCTCTCTGTTTAGAGCAATTGCCATTACAACTCTGTAACCCTTTTTCGACTGTGGCTTTCCAGTGTTATCTAAATGTGCAGGTTTCCTTACAATGTTTTCCCTCACTGCTAAACAAGTGGTACCCATAAATTAGTACATACATTAGTACGTATACAGATTCCGAAAAATCCGTGAGTTATGTGTTGGGATTAGAGTTGTAAAGTGTCCGTCACGTTATAAATGTCTGACCAATATGACTGAGCAAATTGGACATTTTCTCAATGTGACCGGACATTTTGGACATTTATTGTCATTAACGTCATAATCAATTCTATTGACAAACTATGAAAAAAAAAATAGTCACAAATAAGTGCATTATTATAAGAAAGACAGGCTTTAGTAGTGATGATCTTTAACGAAATAAAACTTCTAAAATTAATTTATCTTTATGCACGAACAAGCTAAAAAGCGTCACTCGCAAGTTTTTGTTTTTGTTCAATCCAGATCAAATTACATGTTTTATTGTATGTTTTTATTGTCAAATACATAACATTCAAGACTTACTTTAGAGGAATTCTTCTTTTTTTTTTAGTTTATACAAAAAAAAAAATGTGACCATCGTGACAATAAATGTCCAATGTGACCGAGCATTTATCATAAATGACGGACGCTTATAGCATATGACCGTCAATTTACAACTCTAGTTGGGATCCGAACTCATAAGGCATGAGATGAGAGACGAAAACATGTTAATGAAATAACGCAAAACTTTTTTGGAGGGAGGGGATATATTCTACTGCGCAAATAAAGAATTTGATGTTGGTCCCATAAAATAAGTTGTTGTATTTGAGCACCAAAATCAGACTCTAAGTGTTTTGCGTTATTTCATTAACATGTTGTATAATACCAATTCCTTTGATCACTGAACTACTAGTTTTAGAACACTCTCGATAAATAGATTTTACGGTCACTGCTGCATTATTTCTGCGAAAGATAACAAAAGCGAATCAGTATCGATTATAAGCCGAAAATCTGAAATCAATTCCACAAACTCAATCGCATACCTTGTACCATATGCTCATCCAATTAGAGCTCAAAATGCAATAACGTTGCTTAAACAGGGTGGACAGAACCAGTGATGCGAAAGTCTTTATGACGATAGTTCGAAGGTCGAAAATGGGGTGTCATATGTGAAACAATACACGTCAAATGACAAATGCAGTTTGATGTTCCTCCATAAATTGTCAGGAGAATAATAAAAGATTATCTTCCTCTGTAATAAATATAGGGGGAGTACAATAGTAGCTTTATTAGGACGTGGTCGGCTAAATTTTTTGTTACGTTCGGTACACGCGATTCTCTGATTAACGATTTTGAACTGTGTCTATGCTTAGTTTTGTTTGTTATAGTTTTCTTTATGACTATTCACTCGACTTGTTTTAAAGAGTATTAGGCATTAAACTTAGTTTGTATATTTACAATAATGCTAGTTATCAGAAATAATATTTTTATTTGTTTTTTTTTTGCACCAGATGCAGTTGTTTTTTTTTTAAGTGAACATAATTACCTACCTATGCCTACCTAGCATGCGCACCAAAACACGATATGATATAGCGATATATCGACACCAACTGTAAAAATATGATAGATATAGCCGCTATGTTGTATCTCCGTGCCGGTGACGTCACATATTATGATCACTGTTTCGATAAAAAATCAAAATGGCCGCTAACTGTCATATTTTTACAGATAATGACGTTATATCGCTATATCATATCATATCGAGTTTTAGTGGTCATGCTAGGGGGGCTGATGTATTAGGCATTAAGTCAAGATTATAAAAATATCGAAAATTTGTAATCCGGGTACTAGAGTTATTTTTAAGGTTTGTTCATCATCATCATTTCAGCCATAGGACGTCCACTGCTGAACATAGGCCTCCCCCATTGACTTCCAGATTGGCCGGTTGGAAGCGGCCTGCATCCAGCATCTTCCTGCGACCTTTACCAGGTCGTCTGACCACCTTGTGAGTGGACGTCCTACGCTGCGCTTGCCGGTACGCGGCCTCCATTCTAGAACCTTTCTGCCCCATCGGCCATCAGTTCTACGTGCTATGTGCCCCGCCCACTGCCACTTCAACTTGCTAATCCGTTGGGCTATGTCAGCGACTTTTGTTCGTTTACGGATCTCTTCATTTCTGATTCGATCTCGCAAGGAAACACCAAGGTTTAAGGTTTGTTATTAATCATGTTTATTTAATGTTGTTACAGGTATCTAAATAAATGCAGCTTCACAGAAACAACTTTACGGTTCTTTGGTATGATTTAACTTCAACTGTCAATAGTTTTATATATTATTATATACAGTATATCTTACCAAAGTAATAAATTCCACGTATTAAAAAAGGTATTTTAAATTGTTTTTAATTGTAATATTCTCGACTATTTTTAAGTTGTTTTTTTTTTGGTATTTCTACAGACAGTTTTGAGTAGATTTTACCCAATTTTATATGTTCACTTAGTATGTAGAGATTTGCACTGCATAAGCTTTGAAAGTAATAATTTTAGCGTCTATGAGCCATTGTATGTAAATAAATATTGTAATCCTTATTGCACACTACTACACTTATGTAACCTGACAGGAGTGACAAGCAAAAAAATATTTATTTTAGAGTTGTACAATTTTGGCGATCCAATTCATCAAACCAATTTCGTTATACAGGGTAAGTCGTTATAATGTTGGTGAAACAAGATTTAATCGTAATGAAGGTAAAAATAATTTAAAAAAAACAGTATTAAATATTATAAATAACTTAAAACGTTATAAATTTTGAGCTAGTTGTAACTACGGCGTATATTCTGTGGTAGAAACATTTATGTAACAGGTAGTGATGATTAAATAAAACCTATAAATAAAAACATATGAATGAAGTACTTATTTTAAAATAATATTATATTTTCCCACAAAAAAAAAGCTCTATTTAACTAGTTGGTCATAACTTTCGGACTGTTAAAATCTTCTTCCCACTCCATTCACGCCGCTGTTCCTAGCACAATGCGCACTTTGCTGCTCATTAAATTTATTTATGAACATAGAAATCATACGAGACGACCATAAAATATCGCAATAGCTAATGAGAACACCTTCCATTGTTGAGAATTGAAATTGAAATTATCGATCCAATCACTGATAAAAATCATAAACGTTTATAATGAAAACATAAATCGCGTAATTACTATTTCCTTTTTAAATGCTAATAAAATCATAAGTCCGATTGGAGTAGCGGCGCGATGTTTCATCTGGATGAATCACAAATTTGATTCAGGTTCGGGTCAAAAAATTTTTTTCTAAATTGGCTCGGGCCTGGATGTGCTGAGAGACCCCCCGGCGAATTCATTGTCTAAACCTCGTAACACTTAAATGTTGTTAAAAAAAATATACGTTAAAAATATATATTATAAAAAAATATACAGGGCAACACCACCTATAGGTTGGCTGTTAAAAAAATTCAGCTAAATTTAAGAGATTATTTTTTTTCTAAGAGAAACTAGTCTAGTAACACATATACGGATGTCCGTCCATTGTAATTATTTTTAGCAAAAAAAGTTTTCCTTTTTTTGTATAAACCGAAAACAATTAAATATTCAAAACTGGTACCAGTTGACGCGTTTCAATCAACAAGTTTAGTTGAAATCATCTGTTATCGACATTGTTTTCATAATGCGTCGCGTATTGCAATCAAACATTTAGTGCCAACGTAGGGTTACTAGGCTCTAGGAGAGAGTCAGGACTAGCGTTGAAAATTTAGAAAGAGATCCTTCATTTTGCTATTTTTTTTAAAATTTTGTTTCAGTTTAATAAATCTTTCTACAAACAATAGTATTGCATTTTCTCAACGCTAAGCAGTACACGTACTCACACACACACACACACACACACATTCGCGGGCTTTTTGCTATTGTTGTTAAGTAAACCAGCTTTTAGAATTATTATATATCGTTATTGTCACAAACACGAGTTTATTTATCGTCTACTAGCCGAATATCACCAAGTCAAGGTTGCGTTAAGCCGTTGGATACAAACGCTAGTTTTGGCGTTCTATTAGGGATGCCTATGTCCAGCAGTGGACTTCTAAAAGCTGAAAATGATTCAGTGATATAAGAAAACACCAAAGTTTTTGATATTAAACTTCAATAATTTATTTTCTTCTATTGGCCGTTAAATAATAATAATATAGTAATAATAAAAATCCTTTATTTTTCTCCACAATTTAAGTCTAGTTACATAGGTACAATAAGTCAGACAATGAAAAAAAGTATTTTAAATTTAGTAAAGTGTGGTCACTCTAAATCGCATACCAACAATCAAACATTTACGTATGAATGCGAGTGGCCGGCAATTGTGCAATCGCAAACATCGCGATTAGCGATCCAGCTGCTATCGATACTAGGTCCGAGTAAGGGGTGTGCTTGGTAGGGGAAACATCGATATCTTCGATGTCAATTTTAATATGAGTTCTATGAATTTTTGATAATAATATACTGTTGAAACTATTTTTGGTGATTTATCTGTATGTCAATCAAATTTATGGCTCCGTACCTAAAGATACCCTTCTTCAAGGACCCTAGGACATAGGGCTGTTGTAGTTTTGAAATCGTAATAATTTTAATGAATTATATGATACACAGATGTTAAGTTTAACGAGTTACTTATACGAGATGTTTTTCTAATGAATATACGTTTGATATGGAGGAGAGTCGCCTACGCTGGTACGGCCATATTTTTCGGAAACCGGCAAACTACGTAGGAAACAAATGTCTGGCCATGCCGCCATCGCCGGGCCCTGGCATAAAAGGGGCAGACCCAAAAAATGCTGGCTTAAAGTCGTGAGGGCTGACATGCGTGCTAATGATCTCACAACTAGAGACGCTCAAGGCCGTGCGAAGTGGAGGAGTAAATCGAGGAAAGCGGACCCTGGGCTCCAAAGCGATGGCTTTGGACGCAACCGGGATTGACCGTATACATGATGATGATGATACGTTTGATATGGACAGAGATCGGTGGAAGATTTTGGTGGAGACCTTTTCCCAGCAGGTTGATGAACTTTAGACTTACCTACTGTACAACACCAACTAAACATTATACTTTGGTGATGTCCCAAAACACCGAGTAACAGAAGTTAATCTTCATACAATGCACGCTACAGCAATGCACACATAGACATCGCTTACAGATGCAAAATTTCCTAACTTTCAGGCTTAAACTACTGTCAGTGTCCTGAGATTTCGTGTCCGTAAGCGATGTCTGTGTGCGTTGCTCGAACGTGCATTGTATGAAGCTTCTACTATTTATTCTGTGACAATAACGACATAACCACAGACAAGATAATAGTTACTACGTCACTAAGCATTCTAGGTAAGCCCAGTTGAGACTATCTCAAAATGTGTTCTAACTTTAAAAGTCATGACAGTTGGTGTCTCTACTTCAAGGTAGTAGGTCAATAAGCTTTTGTCTCTGGTCGGAATCGCTTTCGAATCCATTCAAAAGTTCAGACACTATGACAGTTGGTGTTCGACAATTACTTTCATCGTCCGTTCGTTTGTTCAATACAAAGTCATAGACCTTTAGTCATGATTTTTGCAGCGATGAGATCATCACGTGATACAGAGTCCATACTGGCGTGATGACCCGATTTATGTAATGGTGCACCCGATCACCGCACTATTATACAAATCGGGTCCAGGGTTCTATTCCCGATCCAGGTCTATTAAAAAAACTGGCTCTAGTCTAGTTGTGTTGGAAGACCTCCCCCCCCCACCCGCCCTTGGCAAAATTCATGATCATTGAGTCATGCATGGTCTCGAAGTAAGGAATTAATATCCTTGGGTTATGAGGTAACAGACATTATTTTTTGCCAACTGCATCTACGAGCTTCCACAAGCCAAGTTTCTAATTAGACCCGAACAAGGAATCCAACCAGGAATCAAACCCAGAACGCTTTGCCTTTAAGGCGAATTACAGAGCCGCTACGCGACGGATCTCCGAGAAAGTACTGATGAAAACACAAATAAGGTATAAACTGAGTATAATACGTATATACTTAGTATACGTATTTACGTAATCATCGAGCTAGCTAGGGTATGGAAAGGGCATGTGCCTAGCAGGTGAGAGCCTAAGGCAGATTACATCACTATACGTAATTACGAATGCTACTTATTTATTATGTAAATAGTTAAGGATGCCTATATACGTCATACTGCAGGGCTCAGGCCTCACCACAACTGCGAGGTGGTTTAGGTCTTCGGGCCATACTTCACCATGTGGGCCCAGTGCGGATTGGTTCTCAATGGTGCTTCGTAAGGCACGTTAAAAGTTGGTCCCGGTTAATATCGCTTGATAGTCGTGAAGCCTAGTCAGAGGCCTTAGGGCGGCTTAATAACATCTGACAATAAGGTTTAGTCATTGGCCTTGCAACTTATTTAGATTTCATAATAATATTTTACACTCAGACCTTTTCACGCAGAGAAAATTCAGTATGCATTTTCCGTATGTAGTGAGTGACACATGACTCTCACAATGTATAACAAAAAACCAACTCGAAACATAGAAGCGCATACAAAATTCCACCATACAAAAATGGCACAATACGAATACGTTGCCATACGGCGCACCGCACAGTAGAACAAAGCCAATTATCATAGGGACCGTACACAAACACGTAACATAAGCTCGCCGCACACTGAGCCGCAAAAACGCGATGAATCACGGCGCAGAGTTACATAGTTTAGGGGATAGGAGACTGAGAAATTAGGTTACTTGAGGGCGTGAAAATTTTAAGTATAGTGACATTTTTTCTTCAATTAAACCAAAATACAGATATAGGTTGATCAATTGAGATAAAAATAAATACTTAAGGGACTGTGTTTCCTGATAACCATGTTGAATTATATTCTACTATAAACGCTAATCAAAACGAAATCAGTATTGGCCTTTTGTCAAACTATACTATATAAAAAACACGGTTTTATTAACAATGCTTAATAAGATTATGGTAACCCAATAATTTAAGGATTTATGGATTGTTAAACTGTGCTAATCATGTAACTAATATCATGATAATTATTAGTATGTGTGTATCGGACAACTGGTTACATAAAACCCCTTCCTTGTCCAAGAACATACACAACAGGAAAAACCATTATTAAGAATCATATGTGATTAATTTTGACAGAAAACCTTTAAAACCTTCACTGTACCTCTACTATATAGAATAAAATCTTAAACATTGAGACACTACGTGTTTCAATGACAATGACAATGAATGTGTCTTTTCTCTACCCCTATCCCTTCGCCGCGGAGGCTTGCAACGCGCAGTATTTCATAATTTTATCGCTAATGTAACCCGAAACAGGTATGTCTGTGCTCCTTCGCTTCCGTGTACAGTCGACCCCGTAACATATAACATCTTCATTCAAATGTAGACCTTATGACAACTGCAAAAAAACGAACGATGTGCATGCTTGTGATGCCGACTGTACGTATTGTGTTGATGTTGCGCTTGGCCGCGTTTTCGCTTACAAGCTTACGTGTAGGGTTGTCGGTGTACGTTAAGCATTAGATTTATTTCAGCATTTGAATTTAGCAACTATTTGTAAGGTTAAGGGCCGATTCGACCAAACACAAAGCTATACCAGAATAACTATTACGGGTATAACTTTACACCTTGAATTTACCATTGGATAACTTCGATTACGTTTTTCGAGCAATACGAGTACACTATACTCGGTATTGTTATTCTGTAGTTCAAGAGTGAACGATCAACAAATTGATAAACCTGCCAAAATCCATGTAATTTATTTCTTCTAGGTTGACTTGAAATGCCACAACATTTTAATTTTGTAGGATAATAGAGTGTCAATGCTAGATGTTGACAACATGTCAGTTTCGAGGTGACAGGAGTGGATTCGACAAGTGACAACTTTGACATTTACTTAGTCTCAGTTTAATTTATACACTGGGATTCGGTGGGGGGTAGTCGAACGAAAAGCATGGTCGATCTATTTAATGGTTTTTATTTATCATTTAAAGAGCTTTAGAGTGCAAGTTTGGTGTAGTTTGTGTTTTAATATTTGGTGAAGTGATAAAGATCTGAAACTATTGAAATATCATTGTATTCAACGCCGCATCGAGTGTCAAGTGACTTGTCTCAAGACAACTTGCTTTAGACCCGATAGCGTCCTGAAACCTGCTTATACGAGAACAGTAGCCTCCTCTGAATCCAAGAAAAGCAATAAAAACTAAACACCCGTTATTTATTGCGAACTTTGTCAAGATTTTACTTTAAGTAAACGATACACTCGACATTGGCAGAATCACCGCTCTTTTTTATGAGCGGGATGAGTCCATAATTTTATACACTATCAAAATCGCCCGTTTTAATATTTTTCATAGATTAGTGGTTCGTAGAATGACAAATCCTCTAGATTAAGGAGTGTTATACTCTCCAATTTAAAACTTACACCAGCTTGATCGAATCCGGTCTAAGAGATATTGTTAGAAGTACGATATCCCGCATTTTTCTTTATTAATATAATTTTTGCTGAATACAAAAACAAATCTTATTTTGTTAGGTTAATCTTTCAAGTGTCTGGGGTTTAACTCACATGTGGCGGCGTAACAATAAAAAATTCTGTAGCCTCAAGGCTGCAGAGATAAATTGTGCATGTGAAATTAAAGTAAATTAAAAAATATATTTTACTTATAATTTCACAAGCTAAACTACTTCTAAAACAAATATGATAGCCTGCCAAAAACAATACCATTCATAATTATTTTTTTATTTAACTTCTAAACTTTTTTAGAAGTCTGCAGCTTCATTTGCAGTAGGTTTTTTTTTGTAATTCTAGTAATATACCTTTATGTTTGTTTAATTAATAGAAATATTTGTATACGGGTATTAGATAAGTTTGATAAAGAAATACCTTTGACCAGTGGTTTGCTATTTCTGGCTACATTAATTAGCACTGATGGACCATCAATCGATCACGTTATTAATAGATGAATGGCCTGAAACTGGAAATGCATTGATCACGGAAAAGGTAGTGTAAATCAACTAATGATCATGTTTATTATGATTATAGTATGCTTGCTTTATGATTCATTGTTCTAGGAAACAAATGGTAGCGGCGAAAGTGTATTTGTTTTTAATTTATTTACCTTCAATTCATTTAAGTACCTTTTTTAATTGGTCAAGTTTTTTTTTGCAGAAATAGTTGTAAATTACCGATATTTGCATGCTGGGTGGATTTGGCAACCCTAACTGCTTATATTTTTTGTCCTCCTGCAAATGTATTTTATTTTGATACAGGAATGAAATTATTATATATTTCTAATTAAAATAATAAATTTTACTTGACGTAGGTATTAAAAGTAATTTTTGAATAACATATTTAAAAAAAATCCTTGGTATAATGGAAGGTTTTTAAAAAAAAAATTTAATTAAATAATATAATATTGGAAGATGTTTGAATCAGCCATCAAAAGCTGATCGGATTGTGATGTTAGCACACAGATATTTTTATAGATTTTTAAAGATAGAAGTTAGTTATGCAGCTAAATAATATTTCCTGAGACCATCCCTGCTCTCGGAGCTAGAATAAATCAAGGTTTTCTCCATTTAAGTGTACCTCTGCAAACTGTAAGGTGTATGATTTACGTTTGCGCTGCCTCTTATGCTAAATAGACCCACGTAAAGACGGTTTGGCTATGGAAAACAGCATAAAATAGCATGCAAAACGTAGGCTGCGCACTTGGTGTTGTTTGAGTATTGATAAACAACATTTTACAATATTCCCCGATCGAAATTTCAAAGATAATCATCTTCTTGAGTACCTTGAGTAGGTTGTGAGGTAATGACTACTTGACAGGATTCATATTTAAAATTTACGCAAACTTCTATCTGATGCCGGACAATACATTAATCATGGGATGGTCCTCCATCACTGTATGTCTTCATATGGGAAGGCGCCGATTGGGGGGTAGGCCAAGAAAAAAATGCCGAGACCTTTTCGACAAGTACTCCCAGGATTGGCAGTTTGGCTGTACATAAGCTTTGGCTGTTCTGAAATGACAGACAGTTCAGTCAGCAAAAGCTAAACAAAAATGTTTAAATTCTAACTGTCACAATAATCTGACTTCTATTTGAAATAAGTTTTTATTATTGTAATAAGTTTTGCAATGAGATTCTTGTAGAAAATTCAAATACTAAGCTACTTTTGGTGTTGACTGTACTATCCTTCAATTAAACAAAAATCAGTGTACAAAATGACAGCTGCTCATAATTATTAGTATGTGCTCGCTCAACCTTTCCAAAGCTTAAAGTGAGTAGGTGTTAATCATCGTAATTGTTTTGAGATGTTTCGATCACGTAGTAATTATTACACCCACAGTTGTTGTACGTTTATGTTACGAAATATGTGTTGTGGAATATTTTGAGGTGATACAAACACGAAATTAATTGACTCTGAAAGTTTACTTCTTAAAGTTTTTGTCGAATTATACAATCTGTTGAAAAGTAATAAAGCAATTGTAACGCCTTGGCAAACGTTATGTAGGATGCCCCCCAGTTCGATGGACCAACCTTGGGAAGATGGCTGGCAGTGGCTGGATGGAAAAAGCGGGAGATCGTGCTCTTTGTCGCTTTTTGGGGAAGGCTTACGTCTAACGGCTAGGTTGACATGATATTATTCATCATTTCTGCCATAGGACGTTCACATATGTCTGTGAACATATGCCTCCCCTAGCAACTTCTACATTTGCCGGTTAGAAGCGGCCTGCATCCAGCGACTTCCTGCAACGTTTACCAGGTTGGCCGGCCAGGTTGGAATGGAGGCCGCATACGGACAAACAGAGCGTAAGATGTCCACCCACAAGTTGGACAGCCGACCTGGTAATGGTTTGGCAAACGCTGGATCCAACCGGCCAATCTGGAAGTCACTAAGAGGTCTATGTTCAGCAGTGACGTCCTATGGCTGTATAGATGATGATGATGATGAACATTTAGACATACCTTTTTTGATCATGTCTCCACATATATAGGTTATGTCATGATATTTTCCCTTACTCAGCAAGGGGTACCTATAAATCATTCCAAAAAATCAAAAGTTACTACTTTGCGATGTGTACAACGTACTGAATAGTAAAGATGACACTCTTACCAAATCGTTTATTTGATTAACTAAGTTACCACCTCGTTTAACATTAATCTTAATAGTCGATAGGTAGTACATACCTTTATCTTACTTAATATACTAGTCACAACATACAGCCAAACTTCCAGGATAAACTTTGTAGGCATTAGGTACAAAAATATCTTTGCGATGGGTGGTCGATTGAGTAATCATATTGCAATCGTTATTTTAATTACGGAGCTCAAACCATTTAGTTCTCAGTACCGGGTTAACTGATATTGTTCGTGGAAAAAATACTGCAGTGTTAAATTCTTTTGATGTTCGTATTTCAGGTATGGTTTTGTTACAAAATGATGTTTATACATTGTGCAGTCAGCTACTTTACGGCACGAGGTGAGATGTATGCGTTGCTTACGTACTTGTATGTAGATATTTATATAGGGTGTAAAGAACTGTATTGTAAGTATTGTATATAGTAATGGTATATCAAGCCTAAACTATGCTATAATGAAGTCAGAATTTGATAATAACAAAAAATTACTTAATTCTCAGTTACAGATTTGTATGAAAAAAAAAACTGTTTAAATGACGATATCAAATGTCTAGCTTCACCATAGCATTGATATGCATATTATGTTACATAGGCTAGTTTCGGCTTGATATACCATTTACCTAACACCCTGTATACACAGGCTGTCCAGCCAATCAAGGATAACCTTGTAATCATATATTCTATAGGTACATCATGACCAACAACTTGTTTCTACTTTCGAAAAATTGCTTGAAATCTACTTTCCGTTCAAAAATAATAATTACCAAGAAGCCTATTGAATTTGTATAGAAAAACAAAAAGATTGATATTTTTCAAGATTTCTATAACACAAAGTACTTTGGCTACTTACTTCAGGATCATAGCAATTTCAAATTCAAATTCTTTGCTTATCATATAGGTTAGTTACAAAAAATTGCGGATGGGCAATTAACAGTCAGCTTCTTATGCCTACATAGCTATGGAGATTCATAACTTTTCATTTAAATGTGTTCTTATTACAAAGCGGTTCATTACTTATCATTCAATTCAGTAAATATAAGATTAATAAATATAATGAAAAATTAAGTACATAAATAATTATAACAATGTATGTCATGTTATCCATTGCTTAAATACTAGGTCTCCAAATAAAATAAGGTAAAAACTACGTAACAAAGCTCTACAAAATATCAATATTCAGTCCTTATCCGTATTTAACCTTTTTACCAATACCTTATTCTGGTAATATAAAGAAGAAACAGAAAACCCTATTATGCCCAAAGTTCAACAATTTATCCTTTTATACGATAATAACTAAAATGTTTATTATTGAATTGACAAGTCTAACAATTTTACCTAAAAAGATATTCTACATTCATAGGTTTTCATTTATAGGCTTACGTAACAATAAGGTCACATGTTACCTTTAGTTATATACCCACAACTCTCAGATACCTAACACTAACCTCAAAGTACACATATACCCACAAAACCGCAACTTACCCAACGCCCTAAGAATCCTAGTAAACACGCCCGATTCTAGGCATTCGCGGAACATACCAGTGTCAAATTCTACAACGCCACAGGTGAGAATCGATATTTACTAATTAAAGGAGACGGGGATTTCTGGGCCCTTAATGTAAGTAGATGAAGTATGGTTTAAAAAAATTGTCATGTTTTTCTATCCTAATATACAAAAAATCTGCCCATTTCTCCTCCTGGAGACTGAGCAATAAGAAAAACAAGATTTTTATGCAGTCACTGCAAAATCGATTAAAATAATATCGATTTATGTAAATAAGATAACACAATTGATAAAAAAGGAGTACTTTTGGTCTATACTAGGCAATTAACGCAAACAAAATAATTATTTGTATTAAAATAAATACATTAAGCTATTTTAGCTTATAAAAAAAAGATATCGATTATTAATCGATTACCTAAATAAAACTGATACTGTATATTTATTCTGTGCACTGATACTGACAGCTGGCTTGTCAAATAAATAAATAATCGTTGGATCACTCCACGTTTCGTATTTTACGTTTCTGCGTGTGCGTTTTGTTTGAGTGATTTCATATTATCCTTTTGTTTTTCATCGACCACGGCTTTGTTTCACTAATTCTGACCCTGCCTAACCTAAACGACCTTGCAATGCTTTAAATCTGGACACAGAAGATCTTGCACGTCTGACTTAGTTTTGGATACTTTGGATTTTTTATACCGGCATGGACTGGATACAGAAGATAATGGATCTCTGTGTAAACTGTGTAACAGTGACTAGTCGTAGTCACTGTATGCACTAGGCAGGCGACCCCTAAACGATGAAACTGCTTTGCATGTATTTTAACAATGGCTTGCACCTCAGTCTGTAAGTATACCTTATCTAACCAGTTGTCGTCGTCTAGTTTGTGGCCTAAATGTAAATAACTATATAAGTAACGTTAAAATATCTTTTGTATTTCAGAAATCAGCTGTTTATTACATAACCTTACTTTTACTAGACCCTAAATTATTCGGCTCTGAGAATGACAAAAACCGCAGAATTTTCAGTCAAGCTTTGCCAAGTATCAATCTATTCATTTACACCATTTTCATCTTATTACATCCAGGGCCCAAATTTGTATGCAAACGTTTCCATCTCCTTTCATACATAGCTTGGGATATTTGAAAGTGGCGATTCACTACTAAATTAATATGGCAACAACGGCCTAAGGGCGTGTACGCACTGGAGTGCTCGCGTGTATCTATCGGCGAACGCGACATGGTTCGTCAATTGGTGACATAGTGTAGTGATATGATATGTACATGTACGTATTTTGTTGATATAAATCGATCGTTTAATTTTGAAAGTTGTATAACATATTAAAGTTTCGTGTTGTTTTTTTTTAAATATACATACTACATTTCACGGGTATTATTGTCATCGTCATGATCATCATTTAGCCATAGGACGTATACTGCTGAACATAGGTATGTGTTGCATTAATACCAGTGAAGTTTATAGTGTTTGCAATTTGTTTTCATTTTGCATATAGTCTTTTATTAATAAATTAGAAAGAAGACTCAAAACCTACCTTCTAGAACTTTAGTTTTTCTCTTGTCTGTTTTTCATGAAATTTTTCTAAATATTGTTCACAAGATCCATTTAAATAAGAATAGGGTACGTATTTATGTACTATATCCACTGGTTATACATGTGTATAAGTAGGAATAATATTTGTTTTACTTTATTTTGTTATGCTTGTAAATTGTGTAATAATGAGTACGTATTTATCTAATACCTAGGTTTGTAATTCTCTCTCTCGTAAAGTACTAGTTAAAAATTGCTTTATCTCTTTCTGTTACAGGTAATTAAAATTTCGACGAAAGAAAACACAACACGGGACAATTAACAGGTTTATGAATCTATGAATTACCACATCCTAGTAATTTACATCAAAACTGACACTATTTACCACAAAATTAAGTATTGGTCTTCTATACACAACAACTACTTTTACCGAAATGCAAATAGTTTATGAATTATTTTATTTTTAGTTGTATTTGATGATAACTTAACATACATCAATTTAAGACACAAGTCTGTATGCTCCTTAACATGTCGCTCTCAACCCTACCTTGTCTTTCATTGTTAGGGTTGTCACTGACATTATTGGAATTCTTGCGTTAAATGTTCACTTATAGGGTGAATTGTAACTGATTAATATTTGAGCGTTGATTTAGTGCCGTCCTATGTCAAAATGGCGGGCATTACAAATATGAAAGGTAAATTACGACCTATTAATTTTGGGGCCTTCTCAAATTCTTAAGGTTGATTGAATTTATTTGTAAAGGGATGGCTTTCATTCAATTTAATACATAACTTAGATATTTCATTGAAATTACTGACTTGGTCTCTTTAACCCATTATCCATCCAACATCCAAGCGGTCTCATGAGACCGTATAGCAATGGAATTTCTATTGTGTATCGTTTACGTATATTTGATCAGTTAAATCAACTTTCAAAGAGAAGGTTTTTATTATAACTTAATAATAATATCATTTTGAAGACATGACATACGTAGCTTCAATCTTAATTTGTTAAATCCAATTATTGTCGGCTGCATAAAATAATAATTATTATTTAAAGTAATATTTAGATTTGAAGTAACTATTATTTAAATGTTCTACCTCAACTTTCTCCTTCAGAACAGAGCGGCTAATCACATTGTCCTTTAGCTCCTTCCTCATTGCCAACCCTTAACTGTAAGCCGATCCCCAGGGCTGGCAACTTCGACAATTTCGTTGGACAACTTCGGCCGGTGTCCGTCCATAACATATTTACTGCGACGAAATATTAATCTGAGCTGTAACGAACCGGCGATAGTTTGGTGGACAGCTGTCATAGAGTAAGCAACTGAGACGGCGATTTTAAATTTCAATTTTGTGCCTATTATGTCGGCGGATTTTAATAATTCTTCTAACTCATTGGAAAACACCATCTTAGTAGTGTGTACGTGACACATTTAGCAGACCAAAAATAACATAGTGTCGCTAAATCTGAAGTCCCAAGTTCGATTTCCGGTTGGTCAATGTAGAGAAATAACTTTTCTACATTGTCTCAGGTCTAGATGTTGTGGTACCGTCGTTGTTTCTGATTTCTGTAACACAAGTGCATTCGCTACTTACCATAGGATTAGAACAATGTATGTGATGTTGTCCAATATTTATTCATATATTTAATCAGCACATAGACACAGTGCTGGGTTTGTATTAAGTAAAAAATATTCCGTGCTAATTATTACGATCCAATATATGTGACCCAGCCACTCATCGTCAGACCTGCAGAAGTTTAATTGAATTCAAAGAACACAAGAGTTGTATTATTATGCTTGATTTATACCAAAGCTTTTAAAGCTGGTTTGTATAAAATATGTTCTAAAATAAACATTTATTTTAAATGATAAAAAATATAATATAATGAATAAATGACAAATGAAATTTATCAAGACAAATTTTATAAACAAAGAAATTTTTCAATTATGATATGTTTAAAAAAACAATTCACTTTTAAAAATAGATCAGAACTACCCGCTTAATAAGAACAAATATTCACCTAAATAATCGAAAGTAGGTAAAAACTTTTAATTGAACCATCTCTTTAAATTAAAACTTTAATCTATGTACATTGCAGTGTTAAAATGAACTGCTATTCATTGCAAAAGTTAGTCTGTGTTTTGGAACTTGTAGGTAAATGCATTTCGCGTGAAATGAGCCGGTTATTAAACAATGTAAAATGTTTTAAAGAATTTACTTACTATTATAAAGTAGATTCTTAAAACCAATCAAGGAAAGGAAACATGGCAGGGTGTCATGTAACTTAATTGTAACCTTGTATATTTTTATTTATTTATTTCAACTTGATGCACACATAAAGATAGTACAAAAGGTGGTCTTACCATATTTAAAAATAAAACTATTCGATGAAGTCAAGAATCGATATCTTAAGACATCTCCATAATCGAATAATTCCATTAAGCATGTATTCCAAGCCCACCACTATTTTCGATCCAATCTAAGTTTTGTTGACAGTCGCAACTTACACCTTTAATATTTAGTTATCTCTTGTTTGTTTTATGAAGTAATAACACAAATAATTTAAGTTGGCGAGACAAGATTGGTACAATGTTACGTGGTATTTCACATTTCAATAACTTAGTGATAACTTATAAACCATTTGTTCTTTGGAATGTTCACGGTTTCGTGTGAGATTCGTTTATTGGTGTATATTTCTGGAAAGATAAAATAAATAGGGTTTGTAAATAAGCAGTTAGTTAATAAAGTTTTTGGCATTGTGTCTCAAATTGTGGTTATAAACCGGCACTAAAATACGATAAAATGCATCTACTTATAAATAACATATTGTTCATAATATACACCAGTGATGCCGCTTAATAACATCGATCGTATTGAAAATTGCCAAACTATCGATAGGCTTATCGATTATCGAGAGTTCCGTACATATAGGTAGAAGTCTAATTAGAAATTAATTAACAAATGTATAGTTTTCAGATTTTTCTATGTATTTATATCATAAAACTTATAAATATAAGATTATTTGCCAAATTTCATAGTTCTAGGTCAACAGAAAGTAACCTAAAAATGTAGATTCCCTTAAGAGTGTCAAAAATAAACGTAAAAAATATAAATATACGAACTTAGAAGTTTGATTTTTTCACAGCTTCAAGGGACTGTAAACCTGAGTACATATTTGGTTTTAATTTAAGGTAAGGGTTGACAGACGGACAACAAAGTCATACTTTACTACATAATGGTTTCCGTTTTTTCCTTCTGAGGTACGGAGCCCTAAAAACAACAACAGTTTTGATTAAACCCAATCGATACCATCGATAGTATTGCTGCGTATCAATAGTATTGGTATAATTAAGCAATCGATAGTGTAACTGAATTTCAACGTCAACTATCGATGGTCAAATCATCGATAGTTCGGTAACAGTAATAGACATCTCTAAGCTATTTTACATTGTGTGATCTTTAGGTAATTGAATTATATCTTTAACTAGAGTATTATCTCTTTTGTTTCAGTACATACAAACGTAGTAGATATTCGTCCTATAAAAATATATACCTACCTGCAAATTTACTTACTTGGTGGGCAGAGGTAAATGTCGGATACACATTGGACATAAAGTACAATACTCAACCAAAATCGTAAAGCCATTGCAACAAACATGCATTTCGCTGCAAAAATTGTGGGTCCAATAAAAAGCAAACTGCAAAGTGGGACTGAGCACAACGGCGCGGACAAAGTTTAAACTGAAGAAATCACGTTTCCCGCCCCATTGTCACCTGCGTTCGAGCCAAAAGTGCAGTTCCATCGAACTGCCCTCGAGTAATTCCTCTGGGGGAGCAGGGACGAAGCTAGGGTATTTCAGGCGCCGCCTAAATAAGACAGTTTGAGAATTGTTCCTATTTAAGCTATCGGAATGAATAGCACTATTAATATCAAACTATTTTTTTTTTTTTCATGATTTGATTGTTTGTACAATGTTGTACAATATATCTGGATTATCTGTTTCAGTAACTTAGTATTAAAATATGTGATGGTTTAGAATAACAAACATAAATTACAATTCTTTTTTTGACTCAATAGTCTTAAATGAACCAAATGCTGTAGTCGCCTTCAGTAAAGTTTTGCACTTATCATATGTATCATCATACGTATTAATTTAAATTGACATATTGTTAGTGTAACCTTGTTAGTGATCAGAATAATAAAATAAAATGTACTATATAAGTACATTTTATTTCTACACCTGTATTATGTATTTTATACCTACATGGCTATTGGTATCTACTAAGTAATTCCTACATATATATATGGCCATGGCTATAACTAAAACATCAAAGGTGCCGCCCCCCACGTTTTCTAAACAGTAGCTAATCCGGCCCTGTGCGGTACGTTTTATTTTACTCGCAAACCGCGTCGTTTGCAACTTGTAGACAGAAACAAATACATTCCCGGTAAAAACTGTGTGTTAACGAAATGTCGTGTAAAGATTTTACTGAGCACTTTCGTTAACAAAGACGGACACACTTTAAAACCTTAACTTAGTATCACTAAAGTAACTAAGTTGAAGGAAACCTGATTAGATGCCACCCATAGCTCGGGATTATGATAAGATGTAATTACGATGAAACTTGAGAATAGTTTTGCATTATCTCAAGTTTTCTACGTGTATTTAGCTAGAACGAGACAGCAGATGTCTGGAATAGAACAAGTTTGAAAATTTACGTGCGCGAGTCCAGTTTTTTGGCCGAGTGATGTAGCTCGGGAGCACTGGGCGTGCAAAATTCGTGTAATTTAAAACTTTAAATGAATTAGTGTGGTTTTTGTTGGGTTGTGTGATTAATATACCTCCACACGTGGGGGGGGAGGAGGGTCGAAACTTTAGCTATTACTGGGAATGGCTGTTTAAATCTTCAATAAAAGTTTCTCGAAGGTTCGGACGGTATTGTGTTTGATATTTTGACAGTCTTTGAATGGAAGTTCGAGGAAACCGCTTAATAATCGTCTTCAGTACACCTTTGCGAAGGTAAATAGGTATTTCGATGTGTTTACTCGCGAACTTTGAAGGATATCGATATATCACTTTCTTTGTTGACTGGTGTAGATTTTGAAGCGTATTAAGTTCGTGAATTTGGAAAGAATTTCGTCCTTTTCGAATTAGCAATAGACTCTAATATTACATTTCCTCTCTTAACGTGTCAGTTCACTTATGCTATTTAACTCAACTGAACAGTAACATTTTTTGTGCATTATTTATTTAGCAATCACACCATTTCCTAAACATAGCTCCAAACTAAGAAACATTTGTACAATGGTGACAAGAAAACGATAAAAATACTTAAATATAAAATATTCATAAACGTCCAAGACTGAGGTATGTAAATTTGATAGTGCTCATTACACCAACATTGGCCCTTGCGGGGTCCGAACCCGCAATCGTTTACTTGCTCTAGCAAGTAAACAATTGCGATTGTAAAGACGACAGTCCACTGTCGTCTATTGTAGTCGACAGTCGTCACTGTACTTTTCATGTCCACTGCTAAACAAAGGCCTCCCCCAATCTAACATCAAGGGGGGATTGCCAATACTCGCCACGCTTGGCAGGCGGGTTGGCGAGCGCAGTTTTTTATAAGATTTCGCACGAAGACGCTGCTGCCCGTCTCGTGCTACAGGAATTAGTCGCCTCTTACGACACGCTTTCTGTTGGCGGTGGGAAAGTGTATTCTTTACGGCCGTCTTTGCTGAACTTTAAGTAGAACTGAACTGAAGTAATTGTGTATAAAACACAAAATGCAGGCGATCTAATAAGGCGAGTACGATTACCTACTTATAAGGCGAACCCCGTTATCTTAGACGCGTCGAGTTGGACGTTGTTAGAAATATTTTAGTCGGGCTTAAACTAAAGTTAGGAACTACCAAGAAAATTGTATTGTGTGTTTTTAAACTTAAACTTTTTTGAAAAATGTGTTATTGACATTAAATTATGAATTATGAAAATACTTTCTCTTACAGCAACTGTAAAGGCCTCAATATACTTCATAATTATTATCTACAGTTTCCTGCCGTTTTTGTCTGTCGTCTGCCTGTTCTATACAAACTTATCTTAAAAGTTGCTGTGAAGATTTCGATGGCGTTTAGTAATAAATTGACTATATTCTAAGGTATAATTTATAAACGCACCCGGGTGGGTTCGTTAGTTCACTATAAAGCTATCTCAAACGCAGGCAACATTAGCTTACCGTATTGAAACAATATATGTATTTGTATTGCAGGTACAAAGAAGGTAACTTACCTCTTATGTACAAGCCCTTACAGTCACAGCCTACATACTCGCAAACATTAATTCTAATACAATGTTGTGTTGGTGGCGCGTACGCATGTATTTCTGGCCGGACGGCTTTATATCCTGACCTCTATGTTTGGATACACTTTATTGCTATGATGGTAGAAATTTACTTTGCACAACAAACATTGACACCTACCTAATAAGTATAGCAGGTAAAAGATACTACAATCATTCTATGAAATTACGCAATTAGCTGCTACTTGCAAGCGACCGCTGTTACCATGAAACAAATATGAAAATCTGAGAAAAATAAATTTTATTAAAAAAAATAAAACCGACTTCAAAACACTGAAATGCTAAAAATAATCCTAACACTTAAGTACCTAATCAGATACTTTTGGAGTCGGTGCCAGCCGATGAGAAATTCAATGTTTTTATTTGCACCGACTCCAAAAGTAACTGATTAGGTACTTAAGTGTTAGGATTATTTTTAGCATTTCAGTGTTTTGAAGTCGGTTTTATTTTTTTTAATAAAATTTACTTATTTCATCTATTTTTAGTGATAAATCCTAATCTAACTGCTGAACACCGATTTCATCCCCTATTTTCCTACCCTTAGGGGTGATTTTTATTTTTCAAACTTTTATCATAGCATCTTTGAAGTATAAGCTATTCAATAAAACAAAAATCATCAAAATCGGCTCATATTTGTCGAAGATAGGTAACAAGAACCACAACCAAAATATTATCTGGGTATATATTTGTTGATTTTCTCTAAAAGTTCTAAATCAATTTCGATAAAATTTATATGGGACCACCTCTGAGGTATGATCTACCAAACAAAAAAAGAATCATTAAAATCGATTCATAATTGGCGGAGTAATTGCGTAACAAATATACAAAAAAAAAAAAAAAAAAAAAACATACAGTCGAATTGAGAACCTCCTCCTTTTTTGAAGTCAGTTGAAAATCATGCGGCAGGCATTTTTTTAGCGCTATTTAGATTTTGCTCTAAAGAAAACTAATTTAATTAAGGTGTATCAAAAGGTTTGCAAACAATATGAAAAGGTTTAGGAAATAAGGGAAGTGCTTTTGAATTCATTCTTAAACTCATTAATTTAATGTAAAAATTCAGAAACATTATCTACCACCCAATCGTTGGGATAAGCAGAGATGTGCTATGTGCCAACGAATGTATACTAGACTTTTTTATGACACTGTTTTAGTTTTTTATGACTCTGTTTTAGGAGTTCTATTTGGAGTGATTCTACTGCAATTCGACCACTCTGTGGCAGAGGTCAGTCCCGTTAGGCAAGCGACAGACGGACGTACGATATCATCTGATAAGAGTGATAGATAGGAACGCCGATTATACAACCTACAATGTAAACTGAGCGTTCTTAGGTCGTTGTGGTAAGGTTTGAAATTGAATGCACCTGTGTAAGTTTCATTGCAAGCGATTGCAGTAATTGAGGGATTACCATGTTTCTATGGGTTGATTTGGATACCGTTGTGAGAATTTTAAGTGCTTTATCTGTAGTATAGTCTCCAGCTAAAATTAGGAATATCCACATAACCCGTTATATTTGTTTTAGCTTTTAAACGTTTTCTTCGGATGGCCGTGACTGGATAAAGGTTTTATTGTTTTTTGTAAGGTAAGACTAATCATTCATCATTTCAACCATGGAAGTCCACTGCTGAACACAGGCCTCCCCCAATGACTTTCATCGGGAGAATTGCCAATACTCGCCACGCTTGGCAGGCGAGTTGGAAAGTAGTTTTTTATTTCATTGTGCACGCAGACGCTGCTACCCGTCTCGTGCTACAAGAATTAGTCGCCTCTTACGACACGCTTCCTGTTGGCGGTGGGGAAGTGTAATATTTACGGCCGTCCCCACACGGCACGAGGTATGTTTAGTAAATACTTTAACTATTTGCAACAATGTCTGAAATAGAAGTATTTACGTGTTTGTTTTAAAAGAGCCACTTTAAACCACTCTCTAGCCCGTTTTTACAACTTAAACATTACTTAGTTGGACTGTACCTAACACTAGGAGAACTTCCTTTAAAAATACACAGTAATTAGTGTTGTGAAAAGAACTATCGACAGTCTGGACATCGATGTTTGACTTGGCTAATCATTATTTAATATCGATAGAATCAGCTATCAGGCTGACGGTCTTCCCACCTTTTTTCGACAACTCTTGCCTACCGCTGTTTCCGCTTAGGTCAAACGGCGGTCTTCGCTTCTTGATAATACTAAACCCACTTAACCGACTAAGGACCTCTTACACAACTTGCTGATAAGTTTCTGATAACCTATCTGGCACTTTTTTGACAGCTAATTGTATGGGTTATCTGTCAAAACAAGTGCCAGATAGGTTATCTGGAACATATCAGTAAGTGGTGTAAGAGGCCCTAAGTCTACGAGGTTCGATATTGTCGATAAACTACCTATTCAGCTTCCCAGCACTATAAGAAAGCTTTTACCAAACAAAAATGGCTAAGACCGTGCTATTTATCAAACTGAATGCTGACTCGGATAAATGGTTGCAACGGAGATTATGAATCTTTTAAACTTTCTATCCTTTAAAGTTTTTACGTTAGTACTTTAAGTACTCATTAAGCAAGTAAGCCTGCCTAGCATGAGCCTTAAAAACACGATATGATATGATATAGCGAAATATCGACACCAACTGTAAAAATATGATAGATATAGCCGCCATGTTGAATCGCCGTCACATATTGAGTTCGCTGTTTCGATAAAAAATTAAAATGGCGGCTAAATCTATTATATTTTTAAAGTTGGTGTTGATATTTCGCTATATCATATCATATCATATCGTGTTTTCAGTGCTCATGCTAGGCAGGTAGGTATACAGATACCTGACTGGATTAATCCGGTTAAATCTAGAAAAATCCAGTCAAATCTAAGTGTCAGCTTTTTAGAAATCAGTGAAGTACTTATTCGTAAAATATTTTGTATTTTCGGTAGGTATGTTAACTAAATAAATTAAAATATTGGACAACACCACATACATTGCTCTGATCCTATAATAAGTAGCTTAAGCACTTGTGTTACAGAAATCAGAAACGACGACGTTACAAACCAATGGCAGAATATGTTGTACTTGTGCATAGCTCTAAGATCTTGTGTTACCATGTTCTTGGAAATAAATTATTTATCATTATCATTAACACCCAGACCCGAGACGATATAGGAAAATTATTTTACTACCTTGACCGACCGGGAATCGAACCCGGGATCTCAGAGATAGCGACACCAAGTCCGGTATACTCACCTCAGGTCGTCAACTGCTTAAATAATTAGCTGTACCTTCTTAAGATCTTTTAAATCGTAATTATAATCTTACTAAACTGAAAATTTAAACAGAAATTTTGAAGATGATATTACAACTAAAAAGCATTTTAATATTGTTGATGTTTGTATTTAACATCGCAATCTGTTAAAAGTATAAAGTTTAGGACTAGAAATTGCAAACTAGTCGGAACAGCTCAGGTCAAGCACTAATCTTAGCTGATCTCTGATTAGTTCCTAATTTGTTTGCGAAACTATCGCCCCCATTTAGCTAATTACTAAAACAGAGTCACACTAGTCGGAAATACAGACGGAATATTTTTGTAAGCTTCGCTTATGGCAGCGAAGCATAGCCGCTACTTGGGCGACACAAGCAGGAGCTGCGTGTCACGGAGATGAATATGCTGCGGTGGATGTGCGGAGTCCCGCGGATGGACCGCGTGAGGAACTCGCGCATCCACGGTAGCCTTCGTGTCCGTGTTATTGCAGACAAACTGCAGGAGAGTCGCCTACGCTGGTACGGCCATGTTTTGCGGAAACCGGCAAGCTACGTAGGAAACAAATGTCTGGCCGTGCCGCCACCGCCAGGTCCTGGCAAAAGGGGTAGACCCAAGAAATGCTGGCTTGACGTTGTGAGGGCTGACATGCGTGCCAATGATCTCACAACTAGAGACGCTCAAGACCGCGCGAAGTGGAGGAGTAAATCAAGGAAAGCGGACCCTGGGCTCCAAAGCAATGGCTTTGGACGCGACCGGGATTGACCGTATAATGAAGAAAAAGAAGAAGATTTTTGTAAGCTTACTAAAATATTTCAATTTGATTCGAACTTACGACCTTTCACTATCCGGGCGCCTGCTCTTTTTCGTCATTTCGGGCTCGAATCCCAACAGAGGCATTATATCATATTTTTCAAGTGATAATTTTACTATTCCAATAAACTGTGAATGCAAAAAATTTAAAAGTTTCTTTTTCTTTGTAATAAGTGTTAAATCTTATTACAAAGAAATATGTTGGGTCAACTGTCAAAAGTATTTTTTTTGTGATTTTTACGCAATTTTACCAAAAAAAAAAAAACGTCACTTGGTATAAGCCTGTCTCTTATTTTCTCAAACACAAAAATCGTTTTATACATTTAAAAAAACGGTCAAGTGTAAGTCGTGCCTGCGGATTTCTAACTGAGTGGAGAAAACAGTGGTAGGTTAAGTTAGGTAGTAGATAGTGGTGTGGTTAGTACTCCCAAGGCAATAAAAAAAAATTTTACTATATTTATAATTTTAGATTAAAACATAGTTAAACCCAAGCCACTGGTTATCAAAGGCTGGCAAAGGATTATAGCATTGCTTTCTAAAGAGGCAATTCTGCTAGCGTTTTGAGAACCATCCCTAGTGGCAGCGCTGGGCCTAAATCTTTAATATTTTGTAGTATCTTTTATTTTCTATGCTTATTGTAGACCAGCTTTTGCCCGCTTCGTCTGCGTTGACCTACCCGAATAGAACGAATCATATGTGTTAATCCAGGCCATGGTCTAACAGTATGCCAAAAAACATCCTCGCAAACTTTCGCATTTATAATATTTGTAGGATATTTAGTATAAGGTTAACTATACAGGGTGTAACGAAAAGGTGAAATAAAACTTTAAGGGGTTATTCTACGGCTAAAGTACATCAACTTTTTCTATGGGACCAACATCGAATTCGCAAAAAAAAACACTTTCCCATACTAAAACGCGACCAGCTGGCATCATTTTGTATGGAAACGTATTTTTTTTTTTTTGAGATTTCGATGTTGGTACCATAGAAAAAGTTGATGTAATTTAGCCGTAGAATAACCCCTTAAAGTTTTATTTCACCTTTTCGTTACACTCTATATAAATTATTTTGTAAATATCTATGCTAAGATTCTAAATATTAGATGTGGAAATGATGATGAAACATTGGCTACCTATAATACTTACTCGCGTTCCACTTACCCGTGGTAGACCAAAAAAACTATGGAAAACAATAGGGATTTTTTTAGTGGCACGTAAATGACTAAGTGAGTGAGCTTTTTAAAAATAGTTTGAAATATTTACTTAAGTAATTCAAAAATTAATTTAATGTAATATTATTTACGTTGTTGTCTTTGTCCTGTCCTTGGCCGTTCCCGACTTATGGTAACGTCCTAATTATGCAAATATAATGCTGTCCATCTGTCCCTCTTGCCTTCACTTAAAAGATAATATGTGATTAGGAGTGTGTTTTTATCCGACATGTTAAAGTTTCGTTTTATTTACCTAAGCCTTTTAATATGTTATTTAGCAATGCGCAGAATGTAGTCAGTTTCTGATTAATTTTGAAAGAATAGCTGACTGATAGAGAATAAAAAGCCATTTTAAACACCTTTTTTATTTTTGATTTGTAATAAGATCGAATTTACATAAATGTGTTTAATAAATTATGAGCTCCTTCTTAAATTACTATTGTAACCTTTAGACAAGATTATTTCTAGTCTAAAATAAAACTGATTTAATTAGATATGGTACTGAATTTTCAAGTTGGTCTTGACATAATAAAAAAAAACTTATCAAACACTATGCATAGCCCAATTTTGATAGAAATAAATAATATTTATTATAAAATATACGTAACAATTAATATAACCAACTTGGCGCCCCGTTTACCCGCCCACACATGGTAATAAGTGGCAGGTAGAGAGCTCGTCGGCTAAGTGCGGCCACGCACCACCTGGGACCTGCTTTAGGGTTGTCACTCGCGAGATAAATATATTTTTAATACGAAGAAATAACGTCAGAAATTTAATAGGCTAGGTGTGAAGATTGTTAGACTATGAAGCAAATGACTTTAAAAATAAATAAAAAACGTGTTTTTAACTTTTAAGGCTGATTCTCGCTCACATATAACAATTAGACTAACGTAAATATTTTAAAAAAGTTTTTTGAGATTTTGATGTTTGTCTCCTAGTTTTTATTGTTTGTTTTAAAGTTGTCTTGTCTCCTAGTAAAAGTGGTTGTATGTAAGCTCTTAACGTTCCTTACTGATTAATATATCGAATTCTAAATTTGTTTGGTTTGAAAATAAACTATATGTGACTTGTGAATTTGATTATGGAAATAAAAATAAATATTACATGTTCCCCCTGAAATTCTGAATAAAGTACATAATTTACATTTCGTCAAAAAATATTTGTTGTTTGTAATTGTTTTCTTTATCAATGAATCTATGTTTCATAGGTGTACACCAAAATAACGTCATTTAAGGTTACTTATAACTTGAGGTATGCCAATTAGGTTCGATGCCTTTTATTACTTATTTTTCATTATTTGCACGCTCGTCGCAAATGCCATTCTTATTGTTATATTGGAGATTAAAATATGTCATCATATAAATGTTTTAAATGACAAGTATAGTGACAAGTGACAAACTCATGTCCAAAATTTCATAAACATTTCGCTGTAACTATTTTAAAATGTCTAAAAAATATACCTTCATTAACTTTTTTAACATTTAGTGGGACGTCCCACACATTATTGGAGGGCAGCCCTATCATTATTGTTGACATTTACATGACATTGTAAATTTTAAGGCGACAGTGAGACTGATATTATGATGAATATTGAATTTATGAAATTTTGACCGTTAGGTGGGTATATAATAATTAGAATTAGAATGCCTAAACTAAACCTCTAAGGACTTCACCCGTCTTCTATTAATACAGGGTGTACAAACAATAGAACACACTTACTAAAAATACAATAGAACACATTAAAACCACGGAATCAGCTGCTCGAAATAAATAATATATGTTTAGATGCTCCATACAATCTTACGCGCTGCCTCGATGATAATTATGGAGATTCTGAAAAAAATATCATGATTTGATGTTGCTCCCATAGTAATATTTGTTGTATATGACAGCCGGTTTTAAGGATTGTCCTATTGTTTTGTACATCACCCTGTAGTTTATAGTGTGTGATAAGTTATGGCTCTTCTACTTAGCACTTCAATTAAGTCAGTAATTTTAATATATCTTGTTTAAGTCAGAAAAAATATTTAAACACATGCACTGTCATCTTCAGCCTGCCTAGCATGAGCACCAAAACACGATATGATATGATAAGATATAGCGATATATTGTAAAAATATGATAGATATAGCCGCCATGTTAAATCGCCGTGCCGGTGACGTCACATATTATGATCGCTGTTTCGATAAAAAATCAAAATGGCGGCTATATCAATTATATTTTTACAGTTGGTGTTGATATATCGCTATATCATATCATATCATATCGTGTTTTGGTGGTCATGCTACTGAACTTAAAGATTGTTTTATCATCATCTACTATTGAACTCATCTACATCGGCTACTGACACTAAGTCATACTAATTAAAACTTTTTTAGCATTTGCATTCACAATAATGCTAGTTTATTATATGAAGAATAATATTTTCACCTGAAAAAAACTTTCAACAGCCTCTGGTAGGATTCGAACCCACGATCTTTCGCTATCCGGGCGACTGCTCTTGTAACTGAGCTACGGAGGATAGAGTAATGTTGGCGAATTTCTTCAAGTGTTATAGCTGTTAGTAAGCCAGAGTTGTTTTACCAATCAAAAACATTGTGATGAAACAACTTAGACCTGAGCATTTGGTATATTTTTCACTTGATACCTATAGAAAAAGGCCTTTACGCGGTCTTTACAAAAAACAAACTGACACGCAGACATACAGAAAGAAGGGCAATCAAGTATTCATGTAAGGGTTCCTTTTTATCTTTTGATATCTCTAAGAAGATCACTTCCCCAGCCGTAACTTTTTAATTTTCAACCAATGAAAATTTACCGTATATATAAAAAAATAGTTATTGACAGCCCTGACTAACTCATTACCGAATGACACGTACATGAGCTGTAAAATTTGCAGCGACAATGTACCGTTGACGTAACAGCCATCGTCATGAATTCTGGATGGTTTTCGGTTCGGTTCCGGAATGGACGGTTCGACGTTAGAACCTATTTTGTTTGTTTACGGTTATTAGGTACTAAATATGAGCTCGTGGGATACTGTGGCTTTGCTTGCCTTTGTCCTGGTAGAGGGAAAACATCAACATTGAAACTTAAAGATTTTAGAAAACCATTGTCCACTTTTTTCGTTGTAATCACGTCTTAGTGTATCACAAAGGCCAGCCATATCCACGACTGTGATGACCCTGGTCTACTGGTTCGCCTTCCAGGCTACAAAGCCAAGCGGTTCTAGGTTCGAATCCTGAAAGGGGCAAATATTTGTAAGATGAGTACAAGCATTTGTAATTAAGTCATAGATGTTTATAAAGTGTTAAGTTTGCTTACCCGTTATCTAGTCACTATAGTATTAGTAGTACAAGCTTTGCTTAGTGTAAGGCTAGATAATTGGTGTATTTTATTTATTAAAAGAATAATTGTGCCATCAAAATGCCATGTCGTATACGTACTAAAGCGATCAACTGACTGGCAGTTTGTATAGAGGCAAAAAATGTCTTATATTTTGGCCCATGTTTCTTGGTAAACTCAATCAATATAATGGGTACAACCACACATATATTATGGCTGAAACTTTAGGTAACACGCTGTAGATTGTTTTTTAAAGCAACTTACTACGAATACCTACCTACCAGAGTGATACACAATATATTTTTTTGTATAAAAGTAACTAATAACGTAATTAACATCCAAATTACAATCTATTCCATTGAAAATAACGCATACAGATCATGACAAAAACATTTTTAATGTCAATTAGAAAAAATCCATAGAACCGATACAATGAGCTTGATAATAACGCGTCATTATATGAAAATTATCCGATATTCATAATAACAGAATCTATCAATAATTGCTGCAAATCATCCGTAGAAAAGGTGTTAAGGGGCAGACATAATCTTAAGAAAAATATTATTTTGTTAAATCAAATACTTTTCTAACTTATCAAAGTGATACAAACATTATATAATATTTTATTTATTAAACAGCATATATTTTGTTGATAAAAAACAGTTAAAACTTGAAACTATTCGTACTTCTTATAAAAAAAAACTCTGTGACTGACTCAACAATCATGCATGCTACTTCCAGATTATAATAATACTGGCTATTTAATTAATAATAATAATACCATTTATTTCAGGCATCCTAATTATTACAAATTACATTATAATAATAGGACCATTTAATAAATACCTTATAGTCTAACATACGTACAATAATAATTTATTTAATAAATTTATTAGCTTTAATTGAAATACATACTACAGGTGATTTTGGGTGTTGACATAGTAACCACACTCTTTGCTAAATAAAATAATATGACTGTGAAAATACATACGGTATCGAGGTGAAGCATATCTGCTGTAAGCTGATCTTTTAATTAACAAGCGATTTTTTATTTGTTTATGTTTGTAAATACTTTGACTTCATGTTGTGTGATCAGGGTTTTTTGTTTTTTTGACTGGCATATATTTTTATTTATTTAATATAGGGTTTTTTGACAGATTACAATGAAATAGGACTTGAACTTAAAATTAAAGCTATAAAGTCTCTACTAAATAACATAAACATAAGTTTTTAAGTCACTCTGTTTAATTTATGAAGCTTCGCCTTAACGCCTCTAATCCGTACCATCCAAAAACGCAGAGTAACGCAGTATTGTGTTATCTGACGGTTACACAAAGACCCTCTCACGGCTGACTCGTAATGAGTACGAATATTAGATATTAGGCACAAATGAAAGGATAACTAATGGAAGGCATCATGCATTGTCTGGAACTAGTATTATATTAGCTTAGCTGAGAAAATGATGAGAAAATAATAATATTTTATAATGCAAATGAGTTTTAAGAAATCCGATAATTAAATTACCTACGCTATCTAATAATCAGTGATCGAAGTAGGTAGATTGATTTGATGTACTTTGGTAGTGCTAGCATAATATGAATATGCCTTTTTTTTCAAAAACTGATAATAAGAAATTCCGGAATCCCGGCATGTCCATATTAACATCAATGTTTGAGATCGTTGACCCCAAATCAATCTACCTATTTCGATCACTGCTAATAATCTATGTCTAAAGACTTATTTGTCGATTTCTGATATAGTACTAACAAGGCTCGAAGTAATTTGAAGACCTCCTTAGCCGAGAAGCGAGCATACCGGACTTGGTGTCCTTATCTCTGAGGGTTCGATTTCCGGTCGGTCAGTGTAGAAAATTAACTTTTCTATATTGTATGGGGACTGAGTGTTGTGGTACCGTCGTTGTTTCTGATTTCTGTAACACAGGTGCTTAAGCTACTTATCATAGGATCATAGCAATGTTATGTTGTCCAATTTAATAAAATTAACAAAGGATTCAATAGCCTTACAGAATCTACGAGTAGGTCTCGCACAGTATATTGTTGACTGGTAGAAAATGCTTTTGGCAATTGGCAATAAGTCCACCATTTGTACTACTTATTTTTTGTTTGTGTATCATAGTATAAATAATGTAGATAGATAGATAGATACTCTTTATTGCACACCATACAAGTAAAATACACATGATTTTTACAGAAAGATGTACAATGTAATTATCTCTCTAGTGTACACTTTTGACGCAATAATTGAATATAATATCTTTTATTTTTGTTGACTTTTTTTTACTAAAACGAATAATCTATTATGATTTAACAGAAACACCTGTATAGTTTCGACTAAGTTGCAAGTCATAGCATATTTTCACACCGAAAATTACCGTAACTTAATTATTTTAAGTGATATTTAAAAACCGTTTGTTGCAAGCCAACAAAGATATCATTTTTCGTGAGAATCCGTTGATTGCGTCTGATGTAGGCAAAGCAGAATATCTGTAGCCATAACATTATGCAAATACAACCACAGATTATACTTCATACCAACATCATCAATCATTACGTCTCCGGTGGACACACTGTATAACAACCGACTAACCGATATCAAACCTTAAGTTTATCCCGCTAAAGCCGATATCCTATTGTCATTGTTGTACGCAATTGCGGCAGATTTCCATTTAAGTTTGGACCTTAACACCGGGTTGTAAGGTTGTGTTTCAGTTGTGTACTAAGTACAGTCAGACCAATCATCTTCCGGTCAAACAAAGGCAGGATTGCATGTTAATTAAGCACGTTTCGCGGATGCTTACAACATAAATCTTGCGGAACGGCCTCTCGATGCGTTTTCGCTAAATACGGTTGAGTGTACAAATATTTTAATATGATACAAATTGCGTAACAGTAAACCTCTATTGTTGAAACTCTGAAATATGTAGTATATTGTGTAGTGTACGGCCGTACTCTACACAATACACTTCTCTACCGCAAACAGGAGACGTTTCGTAAGAGACGACTAATTCTTGTAGCACAAGACGGGCAGCAGCGTCTGCGTGCGAAATCTTATAAAAAAACTGCGCTCGCCAACCCGCCTGCCAAGCGTGGCGAGTATTGGCAATCCTCCCCGATGATAGGTCATTGAGGGAGGCCTATGTTCAGCAGTGGACTTCCTATGGCTGAAATGATGAAAATGAAATACTAGAATTTTGAATCTAAGGTACTAAGTTCCTATTTATTAGTGATCTTCGTTTTAGGGGTTTGATTCTATTGTTTAAATACAACATCTTTTACCATTGGACCAACAACAAAATTTCAAAATAAAGTTCATTATATCATATTTGCTATGGAAATAGTATTTTGCTATTTCGATGTTTAAAAGATATGCTTCCCAATAAAGTTGACTTTCGTATCTACGCGTACATCGTCAAAAACCTCACCTCTTCTGTAGAATATAAAATATACAGGGTGTTCCATAACTAACCTTGTAACCACATATTCAACAACTTTTCCATACAATTTCAATCAGCTGTTTGGTAATTTTTTATGGGGATTCGATAAATTTTCATGCAAAGTAATAGTCATAGAACAAATGTTGTTTACTGTGATGGGTAGAATATGTGGTCACAAGGTTATACTTGTGGAACAACCTGTATAATAATGGTATAGTTTCCCTTTGACAAAAAAACTGACTCTGGTAATCGTCACCAATGTTCCTCTGTAATAAAATCTACTTTGTCACTACCTACTCGTACATAGTAGTCATTGTAAATAAATATAAAAGTCTAATAATGTTATTTTAGCCGAAATTCATAACATCTAAATACAGGCTAACACCACAAACAATTCTTCGAACAACACTTACATTGGAAAATGTTATTACAAAACGTACACGACCTGAGCGCTTGGAATTATTCTACCTCCCTCTTCACCTCCTCTTTTCCCCTCCACCCCCTCCCCCGATTAAGTCCAGGAGCTACGCTCTGATGATGGATAGCCGGAACTTACCGGCACACCGACATTCCTATCTATCTCATATATAGGGTGGTCCGGTTTTAACGATCGCCTTGTAGTTTAAAATGGCAATGGAATTGTCTTATTGTTGGATGAGATACGATAGTGTGCTATTTTTATTAGTCTTCTTGTTTTAATACTAAACATTGTTGTAGTATGGAGTTTAAGTATCTTGAGTTTACTGTATGAAATAATGTTACGGAGTAAGAAATTATCATCCTTTCGTCACGAGGTAACAAACGAGGTATTTTTGTGGCAGGGAGCGTCTTCTAGCATATCTAGATAAAGCCAATTTAGTATACTCGCTTCCTAAATTAACCTAAACTGAGAATCGAACTCGGACCCTTTGCGTTTAACGAGAATCATATTGCTACCACGCCTATTGGGTCGTCGTGATTTAAATTAAATGGTTGATAAGTAGAAAATGCTTTTGGTATGACGTGTTGGGAAATAAATAAATAAAAAAACCTTTGCTTACCTATGTTGAGGTGGATCGATAACTTCTCTTCTCCAATTATATAAGGTGCTTCATAAATATCTGCAACGGCTGAAATGGGTAAAAGTATTGCCTATATAGATTTTGATAGTGAAGGAATTATGTTCCTCAGATCGGTAATTAATTATTTGTGAAAAGACAGTAAATAAATGGTTTCTTGCTTCAATTTGCTTTTACACTTCGTCATCCGCCTTTGACACTGCGCGGGAGCGGTATAATGTGAAGCGTTAGCATTTTTGGACCGATGTGGACGGTTTGAGACAGAATAAAGCCTAATCTTTATTTAATATATTTTTTTAATGAAAAAGTTAATGATGATCTGGACATAAAATTTTTTTACTATCGTAATCTATATAAGCAATACTTTTACCCATTTCATTTTTTTGATATTTATGAAGCACCTTATATAACGTTTCTGTTTTGGCTGCTTTTTCACATAAATTTATAATAGTAAATAAGGTAAATTAGTGCAATGATTCAAAACAACGTTTGGAATGGAGAAACAGTGAAGGTTACAGGCAAACAAAAAATGCAGTTCAAATAAACTTGCCTCATCAGACTAAAAAGGGATAAGTGTTATAACCGGTCACTGTCCTCTAAACTAGCACATGTTTTATATAGGTGTGACAGACAGCCCCACATGCAGAAGATGCATGGAGGCCTAAGAAACGCAAAGCACGTGCTTTTGGAATTCAGGAGCGTGGCAGATCAACAGGCACGGATTCTCAAATCACCAGGAGCGCTCCCTGAAGCCTGCAGGAGTCTGAAAAGGATGTAGAGCTTCTGGGACGACCACCAAAACACGATAATATAGCGATTTATGACACCAACTGTTTTTTTTTAAATATGATAGACTATATCTATCATATTTTTAAAAAACTGCCCTTTTTAAATTTTTATCGTAACAGCAATCATAACATGTGACGTCACCGGCACGGCGATTCAACATGGCGGATATTTCTATCATATTTTTACAGTTGGTGTCGATATATCGCTAGATCAAATCGTGTTTCGGTGTTCATGCTAAGGCTGGGCTGGTTAGAATAAGAAAGAACATGTAGCACAACACAATGGCCCAATCAAGAAGCTAAGTGCGGAAGCAGCCCAGATAAACTAAAACTAAAATCCATGTTTGGCAGCTACTAATACAGTCCTGAATAAAGTATGAAGCCGCATCCTAAGCAAGAGTTACGACAAACTTAGACGATTTAAACTCAAGTTAAAGTAAACGCGGCTCCGGTAAGAGGATCATACCGTCGGTAAACATCTGTGGTTGAACCGAGTCAAGTATCACTAGCTTTAACTGTTCGTTATTGATTTTGAGGCACAAAGATCGAACTTAAACTTAATTTTAGTTATGGAAACTACTTGGTTTTTTACGGAATGTCTAGTTTTTAAATAGTACCCGGAGACGTATTTTTGAATCATGCGAATTCCAATCCAAATACGAAATCGCAAGATTTGCATGCGAATACCTTATATCACTATTTTAGAAAATTCATTTCGTGGATTCTGCTACGTGCGTTTTTCGATTTCTACTAGTAGAAAGTACGTAGGTAAGAATGACATTGACAAGTAAACATATTTTTGACAGAATTTGACATAACTTTTTATTAGCGTAGGTACCTAGTCCTACCGATTTAAGCGATTCACTACCGTTTTTTAAAATCAATAAGTTTTTAAATTTTTTCTACGTAACACGAAAATTGTTGCAAGATTTCAATTCAATAGCAACACTTATTTGTGTGATTAAAAAATGCGTCAAATCATTAGCAATAGAAATGAATTTTATACACGAATTTTTTTCGTGTTCTAACTCGAGATTTATTTCCAATACTACAAAAATACGTACCCTGTTCCTTAGTACTAGTATTACTACTTACCTAAGTTTGGATGTATGGATGTTTGTTACTATTTCACGCAAAAACTACTAAACAGATTTTGATGAAATTTGGCATACAGATACATCATGGCCTGGATTAACACATATGAGACTTTTTATCCGGATATGGTTAACTCAGATGAAGTCGCGGGCAAAAACTAGTACTTTATGGTACTATGAATCAGTTACAAATAATCGTACTCATCTCCTACACACTTTATTGCATTGAAATTGATATATTAATCTTTTAAAAGGTTATATTTTATTTTGTAACTTGGCTTCACTATCCTCATAGAACATCCGAATTTAAAAATAAATCTATTTTAGTACGGATAAGCGTTTTTTTATGCGATATCTATGTTTTTGTATTTGTATGAAACAGTGGGATTATAAAACGATGTTAATGTTACATAGAATAACTCTTTATAATTCAGTTGTATAACATTAGTACCATGTTTAAAAACATTTTACAAAATGTTTTACCCTGCCACCCTGTATTGTCGTTAATCCCTTTATTTGACATCCATAAATTTGCATTTATTAAACATCAACAGTTGGTACGGATATACTGTACAATGAAGTTGTGTATTTCATCGAAAATACCTATTTTAATCTGTTCCTGTTGGACGTTGTCACTGGTCGCCATATTTGCAGCAGGCTCCCGATTCAAATCCCTTCGGTCACGAGTTGACAGCCGGTAAATCACGTGACACTAATGTTAAGTCATATAGTGTCAGTTGCTATCCACCGATTCTGAATCAAGGGGCAGGTTCGATTTGGAATCTATAGTCTTCATCATAATTATGTATGTATTTGCCCTATGTAATCTATATATGATAGCATTTAATATAATTTAATATTGTTATTAGGTACTGTGTATTTATGCTCTTTTTTAAGTTAATACTTATTGACGTAATAATTAGTTTTTTAGTTTTAGACTTGTACCACCCTCAAAAGATTTCTGTTTAGCTTAATGGTCGGCTGGTAAAGAATGCCACATGGCATTAAGTCCACCTTTCCTATGTTTTTTTATGTGTGCAGTACAGTTAAAATAAATATGTTTACCGAGAGAATTCAAACAGCCATTTTATAGTAGCATAAGGCAGGCATTTACGAAAAGCCACTCCAATCGGCGCTTTGTCTCACGCAACATTTAAAACTAACTTGTATTTTATAGTAACACCGGATAACTCTAAAAATATCTCTCAATTGCTTATTTTATGTAGTTATAATTCAACTGCGATCATTATTTAAATATAATTATCAACACCTTAACAAGTTTGCTATCAAAATAATCTTTGTTACTACTACAATAAAGATGCAATCTGACGCCATCAGATTTTAAGTGTAACGAATTTCATAATGACTTAATTGTATGTCTCTACATGGAATGAGAAAAATATAATGGCTTGTGACTAATTTTATGTTATTTTTGTTAAAGGTACTATTCATGGGGTTTTGAAGTGTCAAGGTCTTTATATTAGCATAAATAGTCCTAATTTACTAGTTCATCATCATCATTTCATCCAAAGGACGTACACTGATGAACATAGGCCTCCCCAGTTACTTCCAGATCAGCCGGTTGGAAGCAGTCTGCATCCAGCGGCTTTCTGCAGCCTTTACCAGGTCCTCTGTCCTTGTGGACGTCTTACGCTGCGCTTCCACAATTCCCTAGTTGACTTCTTCTAATGTATTGTAAATTTACCTTTTGTTTATTTTGATGTTGATCCCATAGTGGAAGATGTTCATCATCATCTTATACGGTCAATCCCGGTTGCGTCCAAAGCCATTGCTTTGGAGCCCAGGGTCCGCTTTCCTTGATTTGCTCCTCCACTTCGCGCGGTCTTGAGCGTCTCTAGTTGTGAGATCATTGGCTCGCATGTCAGCCCTCACAACGTCAAGCCAGCATTTCTTGGGTCTACCCCTTTTGCCAGGTAGGTAGGTTCCATAGTGGAAGATGTTATGTAACATAAATGAATTTTTAAATGCAAAGTTATATTAATGTTTCTAAATATATCTGTCTGTAAGTTAAGTACTCCTAAGACTACAGAATAATAATAAAATAGGCGATTCAGCTACAAAAATCTTTTTGAGACATTCGCCTCAAAATATTTTTCGGGGGATTCTTCAAGACTATAATTTCAACATTTTTAATATCTACAACGCGAACACATGTATGATATTTTCATCCAAAAATAAATCAAGGTTCAAAAAATTATCTTATTCCAAAATGACTATGTTTGCATTCTAATTAGAAATATGCTACCAATAGCCATTGTTAAATATATACGTTCAACTATAATGAATATTAATTAAATTTGAATGGCGCGGGTATATAACAGCAGATTAATATATTTCGCCGTTCACAACGGCCATTGTTTCGGCGGCATTCAAGCAAAAATTAATAAACCAAGTCACTCGATGTTATATCAAATTAATTTAATATCATAATAAAGTTTAATTTTGCACCTGTCAACCCGTCCTGTCACCTGACAATGTCGAATGTTTTCATTCCCAAAATTATTTGCGAGAATCGCCGGATATTTTGTTCGTTTAAACGTGAGGTATTTTTAAAGGTTTTTCGTTTATTATGAATAAAGACTTACAATTTTAAAACAATGTAGTTTTCCAATAGATTTTAATTTAATTTTAATAGTGGTTATAAATTATATATTTCAGTTTATTCAATAACATTCACGCGTTTAAGTTACAAAAAGCGTGTAAATCGGGAGTCATTGGCGATGAATAGAGATCGGTGGAAGAGTCTGTGGACACCTGTGCCCAGTAGTGGGATTATATCTAGATAAATTGATGTAATTGTTGAAAGAATTTGAGTATGTAATTCTACTACTAATCAATTACAAATAGCCGTACAACGATAAACTGTTCATTTAAATTAGCGATTACGTTGTAAATACGAGTAATATTATTAATTTAAGAACAAAATGGATAGATTTAAGTTAAACCATAAAATACCAAGCCAAACTCTATAAAATATTTAAGACTGCGAATCAAATTAATCCAAACTTCTTGATTCTGGGTCTGAGTGACAGCTGACACTTCCCTTTACATTATTATTCCTGTTCGGAACGTCTAACTAAGTCATCCTGGCAATTAGTTCTACTTTTAGGGAATTCCACCCTGTATAATGTGATTTTGTGGGGAAAATTTAATATTGTTAGACACGGTCATCGAGATTCGTTCCGGTCATTTGGGCTTAGTGTGAGGGTCTAATTATATAACCAATTTTGAATTCAAAAAAGGCGGTGTTACTTTATTTATTTTTGAAGTTGTTGTAAACTGATATGAAGCAATCGAATTTTAGATCAAATTTGCATTCTCTTAGTAATAGTAAAAAAAATAAACAATAACTCCTCGCCTCGCCTCAACTATAAGATAGTTTCCGTACTCCACCACGCGAGCCCAGTGCGGATTGGTGGATGGTGTTGAAATGCCAGTGACATAACCTTAATGTCAGATTTAGGAACATTTATCACAAACATCTACGTGCTTCGGAAGGCACGTAAATAGTTGGTTCTGGCTAATATCGCTTGATACTAATCGTGAAGCCTAGTCAGAGGCTTGGGGCCGCTTAATACATACATACATACAACATATTCTAGGTAATAGATTTTTTAAAAATCATTTCAGCCTGTTACCCAACTATACTCCAGTCCGAATCCTTCAAACTGCGGCCTTAGTAGTATTAAAAGTGTTTGATTGCCATGTTGGCAAAACATGTGACATGTGTGAAACATGTTTCTTTATTTCTTTCTTTCGTGTAACCTAGTTTACAGCAACTATAGTAGCTTTAAAGTATTCCCACTGGGACTTGACTGGGTCAAGCGCTTCATCAATCAAAATAGATTAATTTTAAAACCGTCAGAGCGCGTCGACAATATCCATGTTTACTTTTTGTATAGTTAACACATTGTTTGTTCACACTTTTGTTACTATCACTTGTAAATGTTATCAAATCTTTGACGACCTCCGTATCTGAAAGTCGTCGCCATCTCTGAGGTCCCGGGTTCGATTCCCGGACGGGTCGAGGAAACGAACTTTTCTATATTATCGCGGGTCTGGGTGTTTTGGTACCTACGTTAATTCTGATTTCCATAACACAATTTCTTTAGTTACATACATACCTTAGGATCAGAGCAATGTATGTGACGTTGTCAAATATTTAATTATAGTTAACTATATCTAGGTGCCGTGTAGGACAACCATAAAGAATACACTTCCCCACCGCCAACAGGAGGCGTGTTGTAAGAGGCGACTAACTCCTGTAGCATGAGACGGGCAGCAGCGTCTGCGTGCGAAATCTTATAAAAAACTGCGCTCGCCAACCCGCCTGCCAAGCGTGGCGAGTATTTGGCAATCCCTCTCCCCCTGCCCCATCTGAAATAATCATGATATATATCTTGGAAGTCGTTTTTAACATACTTCTAACTGATTATGGAGTCAGGAAGAAAATGATGTAACTCTTCGGTAAACCTTCGTGTTTGGGCGTATTTGTTTCGTTTTGATTACAAGACATAATATTACAATTGGTACAATCTCGTTTCTTTAACTTATACAGTTAACTAGATCTTATTAAAATGTTATTGTTTTAACAATAATATCCCAATTGTTTTTTACCCACCAGAATGTGAAACTCATTTATTATTAAACCCTTAAACGCATTTCCGCAAAACAGAAGCATTAAACTTCTTAACTTGCGACATAATTATGCGTATATTGTATTCAAAACTTTGCCAGAAGGAACAATCTGTCTTTAAACGATACGGCCCTCATTACGCGAAGGAAAATATACACTCCGACTCAGATTGACTTATACGAAAAAAACATCCGTATGTCAATCTTTTTGTCCTTTTAAAACGACCACGGTATAATTTACTCCTGCAAAAATTCGGTCACCGTATATCAAGAGCATAGGGTTGGCAATCGCTTGAATAAGTTTAACAGATGGCAATACAAAATGGCGGATCATACGCCCCCCAACATGTCTCGGTCAATTTAAAAGAGACAGACAGCCGCATGCGTCTACTATTAAACTAAAAATAAAACAAACCATCTCTAATAGTGAAACAGACGCTGCTATATTTTAAACAAAACAGTTTTACGGAAAACAGTGGTTGGCCAGTATACATTTTTTACGCCTCTGGTAAAATTTACGATATTAAAGTTTTATTTATGCAATAAAACAATGCATTATTTTTGTTGTAGCCAAGCTTTATTTCAGAAATACAGTTTATTTTTACCACACCTTTGATTATATCCGCAAGATCCTTATCTTTGCAAAATTCATTTTCTGTGAGGACGTTAAGCAATTGTAAAGTTGAATTTTCAGTTATAAGCAAGTAAGCAACGTAATTAGTCGAAAGAGCTATACTTAACTTTAAGTAACTCTAATTTAAATTGTAAATGGAATTAAAATTAGAAACCCCTAATCCCGTCTAGTAACACCTACGCATTTCAAACAAAACTGGCTTATCGACCCCCTCCAATCAACCGTAAATCAAACAGGCATTGAATAATAATTGAGACAACCCTAGATCTAGCAATTTGGCGCCAAATTCGGGAGCGGCAAAACATCAAAGGTCCGCTAGGGATGCCACGTTATTCAGCTGTCGATGGGAAAGGAAATATCGTGCTAAATAAACTTAAACTTTAATTTAAGGCTGCCTTTTCAGGTTATTGTAAAACTCCTGTCATGTACACGTTATACTTAAAGCGCCATCTTTTAAAGCCATTTCGCGTTTCGACACAATTGTAAATAATTTATAATGGCCAGGAAAGAATGGGTTCTGGAATATTTATGGTTTTGAAGATGGAATATTGGGGCTCGTTTTTATTTTTGTTTTTATTAAAGCGGCTTTAACTGGATGACAGACTTTGATGAAGCACCGCCTTAATAAATGTAATTCTCGCTTTGAAAATGTCTAGCTTATAAATTGAATGGACGTAAAAAATACAGGTTTCTTTTTAACGGTTATTTCTAGTTGTGAATAAATAGTAAATATATTTTGGTTTGGGAAAGATGAAACGTTAAATAGTAGTATTGATTGTCCGCGGCTCTACGTGCTTGCAATTTGGATTGTCAATATGGATTTATTTACTATGTAATCTGAACCGGAATAATTAAGGGTTTTGCTAAATTAAGTTTCTAATCACCGACCTAAAAGCTATGGTAAATCTAACTTTAAACTGAAACCTTTGCAATCACTATCAAAAATTTGAAATGAATCTTGTATTTTTTATATAATATAATGTGTGTGTAATAATGCAATGAAAATCTCATAAAATTTTTCCCACTTAATATCTGTTGTATTTCAGTCTGCGAGATGAAAAACGTCCTTTTTATACCACTTTTAATTTGTTTTTCTACAAGTAGACACTTATTTCAGTTAACTTAATACGATACAAAACTGCTTAGCAGCGTTTTTACAAAACCCAATTCTTTAGTGTCAAGTTAGACGATAAATCTCAGGAACAATTGAAACTACGCTGCCTAGGGTAACACTTCGGTCTTATTCCTTTTTTCGGAGTTAAGAGCCTTTGCCTCCAAATTGAATGTCAACTTAAATTACTTTTGTATCTCGGGCTAGGATTTTTAAGTAGCGTTGAAGAGAATAGGCTAGGTGCAACTGAGAAGTAGTGACGTAAATTGAAAACGATGTTTTATCTACTCTATCTATCTGTTTACCTTATTCAAATACTAATATGACTTATTTTTTGGCAACCACATCTTACCTAAATATACTCTAGAAGATTAACTGGAAACTTAAGCATCGTCCTTCGAGTATAAAGAAGGGCTAAGACGAAGACACCTTACTAAATGAAAAAGACAGATACACTATTTGAATTCTTAACTAACTTAACCCGCTGGACTTACGACCTAGTTTCGGGATAGTGGTGGAAACTGCTGGATACAAACGGCTCTGGGCCGTTTGACTCAGCGTTTTATCGGGGACTGGTCCAGGAGTGGACTTCTAAAGGCTTATAATGATGAACTAACCTAATAACCTACGCCCTATGCCTGAAATGATGATGATGAACTTAACAAAAACTTAAACTCCACTAAACCAACGCCAGAAAGCTAACAGAATTGGTGATTTGGCTATTTTAAACGTCTTTTGTCGTTGAAAAAAAAAGAAATTATTCAAACAATTCGTTACGAAAAAAATAAAGACAAACAAAACTAAAACGGTACTCTCCCTATGCATTAGTGGACGGTCTACCAAACGAGCTCTTTATACCAGTAATGATATACGGTAGCGAGTTCGATGCCGGCGGCTGAATTGCGTGTGTCGAGGCAAATTTCCTCTAACGCCGATCCGCGTCGCGGATGTTAGAGATTAACTGGGTTTGGAGAAGGCAAATGTATGTACAAATATGCTCAGCATATTATGGAAGTTATAAAACTTTATTTTAGTATCCAGTATGTTATATACGAATGACGTTTCCCTTTACCCGTAATACAATAGTGCTATACATACTAATAAAAATCCATCCACCAGTCTGTCAACATACGACCTGGTAAAGGTTGCAGGAAGCCGCTGGATGCAGGCCGCTTCCAACCGGCCAATTTGAAAGTGATTGCGTGAGGCCATGTTCAGCAGTGGACGTTCAATGGCTGAAATGATGATGATTAGGTAGATACTAATAAAAATAATCCCATATAAAATAAAAATTATTCCATTTTCAAACTTGTTCTTGAAAATTTCTGAAAATAAATATAAAGGTATGACGTCACGGCATACAAAAATAAACTGTAGGTACCCATGTTCATTCCGGTTTAAAGTCCCTGCTTCAGTGGTAGGAGTCTCGCCTCACAGCCGTGGGTCTTGAGTTCGGAGCCCAACACATAACTCTGGATTTATTGGAATCCTGTACACTTCCTTTACAGGACGTTTTTTTTTTACAGAAAACAACATTTTTGTATAATGCCGTGTCTATAAATTATAAGATTCGGGCAGCGCAATGCACGCAACGAGCGCTCACGTCATTGACAAACCGAATGAGTCGTAGAGCTAAGAATCGAAGATAATAGACATGGAATTAAATTATATATTTAACAATAAATAGTTTTAGACTTAGATGTAGATTGGCGACCACGAACAGGATGTCGTAACAACCAAGTTAAGGTTACGAAAAGCCACAGGCGCTCCCTGTGACGTTGAGGAGGCCTATGTGGTTTTTTAAAAGCCGATATTAAAGCTGTATTAATCTTATATATTAAAAACATTTAAGTTTTTTCGTTATTTTAATTAAACGTTAAAAAGTACCTAATGTGTTTAAATACTAACAAAGTTATGTAACATTTCCAGGGTCAATGAAACTACTTAATATTGAATTATTTTTAAAGTTTTTGTTAAAATTATTTTAACCGTTTTCATAGCGTATCGCAGTATCAACCCTAAAATTTCTACATCGCAATGTCTGATAAATTGAAATCCAAACTCAAATAGCTTATCCGAAACAACCTAACTCCGTGTATAGACATTCAATTGCATGTAACAAGCGTTCCGTATAGAAACATGGACATATTTGTCAACTAAAACGTACGCGACAGTTCACAGGGATTTGCCGATGCACCACAGAACCCTAATTAGTAGTTTGATAAACGGATGTCCATTTTGCGGATTCGAAAATTAATTATAAAATTAATTTCGGATGCGTTGGAGTCGTATTGGATGTTAGCGTTTGCATTTTGGTACATATTGGAATGTATTTTACTTGGTACGGTGGGATTATAAATATTTTGATAAGTTTTGTGAATTACACTTTTTTGGGTTTATTGTCAAGAGTTCATCATTATCATCATTTCAGCCATAGGACGTCCACTGCTAAACGTAGGCCTCTCCAATGACTTCTAGATTAGCTGGTTGGAAGCGGCCTGCAACCTGAAACCTTTATCAGGTACTTTGTCCATCTTGTGGGTAGGTGGACGTCCTACCCTGCGATTGCCGGTACGTGGCCCCCATTCTAGGGCCATTCTGCCCCATCGGCCGTCGGTTCTATATTCCGTTTTTCTTTGATTGTCGGATATTGTCAATAATTTTGATATTCCTTTTTAACGAAATTATAAATATTATAAATTAAAATTAGATACAAAAATGATGAAATATACTAATTAATCATTTAACACAAAATCCTTTTCAAAGTCTGTCGATTTTATAAACTTATGTTTTTGTAAAAAGACATGCTAAGATAGATTGTTTACAACATTCGTCAAGCAAAGCAAAACGGACTATGTACTTTGTCAAGAGTTGAAGGTCAAGTTTAAGACTTTATTTGCAAAAAACACAGCTATTATGATGACGACCGTATGGTCTAGTGGTTTGCGCTCCGGACTATAAAGCCTAGCGGTTGTGAGTTCGAATCTCTCAAGGGGCAAGTGAGTGTGATAGCCACGAGCTTTTTACCTCAGTCATGGATGTTTAAAAATATCTTTAAGTAGGTATTTCTTTCCATTATCTAGTCGCCATAGACAAGTTTTGCTTAGTTTAAGGTTTTATATACATTTAGATGAACAAATAAACTGGTGAGGTACTGTGAAGTTCATGTTAAGGCTCATCATAATTTGTTTATAACAACATGACATACATTGCTCTGATCAATGGTAAGTAGCTTAAGCACTTGTGTTACAGAAATAAGAAACAAGGACACTACCACAACACCCAGACCCGAGACAATATAGAAAAGTATATTTTCTGCATTGACCGACCGGTAATCGAACCCTGGACATCAGACATAGCGGTACAAGTCCGTATGCTCTCGGCTACGGAGGTCGTCGAACACAAAATTCTATCTCAAAATTCTTAACCTACATTTGAATACATAATTCTTGTAACAAGGTTTCGTCATCAACACTCAGTGTGAAATCTTAAACTTTCTTACAACACTTTGTTATTTTCTCTGAATAACTTTTGATTTGTAATACATGCAAATTGTCAACCACCCTCTGTGATTTGCGTTAGAATATTACGTGATATTCACATCCCTTCGTTAGATTATTTGATTGCAAAGGACAGGGTGAAATTAATGTTAATAATAATTATTACTAAGGTTTTATGATTATGACGATTAAGAGCTTTGTCCTAAGCTGGATTTTTTCAAATGGTAGTAATGATACTTTGCAATTTATTAAAAAACTAGCTGTTGCCCGCGACTTCGTTCGCGTGGACTTTCATTTTAAAAAAACTGCAACTTTCTTAATTTTTTGTTTCATAAGAAACTTCTCATGTTATTAATTAATACAACAAAAAAAGAATTAGCGAAATTGTTCCATCCGTTCACGCGTGATGCGATGACCAAAGGAAATAGAGATACATTTTTATACAATAGATAAGTAATTATATAATGTAATTTTTTTTTTCTCGGCTTAGTTAAAGGCTTGATTTTTTTATTATCAGACAAAAAAAAAGCCCGTACGTCCATGTTTTTTGCAATTTACTTTTAAAGCTGATATTTTATAACGGATTGAAGTTATTAGGTTTTTCGCGTAAGTTCTAAAATACTGGCCTAGTACGAGTAATAGGCAAGTATTTGAATTAATTGCCCACTGACAATCTATCAAATAAAACAATCATTAAATTTGTTTGCTAAGATACTCTCTTTATAATTCAATTATTTTATATTAAATAATAGAGTCGGTATGGTATTATTAGTATAAATCATCACAGTAACTGCACTTCGTCTAGAAATAACTAAATTTTATTTGTAATGTTTAAAATATAAATACCGGGTGTTCCTTATGACTCAATTGGATTGGAATGAGCGCCATTTAAAGATAATCCAAGCTCTGTCAAAACTTCTAATTTGTCCCTTCACGAGTGTCCATTATTAAAACAATAACTATTATAACATGAAACAAGCTATTCAAGTTGCAAATTACCTATCACCTTTTGAAAGTGGCTCCTCAGACAATGGAAACAACCACTAGATAAAACCACCCAATATCATCAAGACAAACAATAGGTGACACCCCTATTATTATAACTGGGGTGCAGGGTTCAGTGACCTTTTCTGTGAAATTTTGATAAGCGATTTTAGACTTTAATTCAATTTGAAAGTGTCACAGTATTGCCACTGTTGAGAATTATTTTTGAAGTGTTAGCTTAATACTCAAGGGTTGAACTCATGTGCTTACGTTTGGAAGTGTTCAGTTGAAATTGTTATTTTATGGTGACAGTTTAAATTTACATGTCTAGGTATATATAAATCGAATCATGTCTTAAATTTGAGTATTTACCTATTTAAAGGAGTTTAATTTCATCTTTGCTCTGAGACAGATTCTGTAGCCTTTTATGCTTAATTCGTCCTTTTATCTTATTAATCATTATAATTAGGATATACTTAAATATTATGTAAAATAATGACGTCACTTTTTAAGCCTGTTTATCTACATCATTTATGGATTAAAATAAATATATCAACGTAAAAAAATAAGCATACAAATTCAAAATAAAAAAAAATATATATAAAATTCGAAACGCCCTGTATAAAACCAAAATCGTAACGCGGAATACTTACTAGAGTATTTACGCTGTGTAAACTAGCAACGTCGCTTTTCTGTCTCGCTCGTTCGATGAGAGACCGGCCGGATGTTTTTATATTTTTATGACATTTTAAAATTATTAAATTGTTTGTTTTATAAAAGAATATTTATTTTAGTGCGGACGCTATAGTATTGCCGGTTAATGGGAACACCTTTCGTTAATTAACATACTCTATTTAGCAGATATTTCACAAAATACTTTGCCATCACAATGAGCTGACTATGTACAGTCAACGGTACTTAAACCTGCCACAAAACCTGTTTTCTCAATTGAATATGAACTCTACGTGTTGAAAATCGATCGGGGAAATGAGCCATTTCGTACTTTTTTGGATAAAGATAACACAACGATTTCAAGAGCCCTGAAAAGGTAAAACCCAAAGGACCTTTGCCTAGCTTTGGGTCACAATAACTTAATAAACAAAAACAAACAAACACGAACCAGATAAATCACAGTAATCCCACCACTAAGAATAACGATTCCACCCAACACGTTTCCAACAGAAATATGAAAACAAAGATTTTCACTCTTAAAATATGACCGCACTACATCCACCAATGTTTTGGACGAAATAACAAGACTGAGAGAGTAATGCTTTCTCGCATTGCCGCATAAATTCCGCATCCTGGTGCCAGAGAAACGATAAAAACATAGAAATGGACTTTGTTATTACAATCGTAACTTTTTAATATTTTTTGACATGGAATTTTCTTGGCAGTCGCTCGACTATAGAAAAGTACAGGTTTTTGGGCGATCGTACCCTTTGGCGCTCTCTTACGTCCAGCCTGCCTAGCATGAGCAAACACGATATGATATGATATGATATAGCGAAATATCGACACCAACTGTAAAAATGTGATAGATATAGCCGCCATGTTGAATCGCCGTCACATATTAAGATCGCTGTTTCGATAAAAAATCAAAATGGTGGCTATCTATCATATTTTTAAAGTTGCTGTCAATATATACTGAAATAAGTTGTCATGATAAAAGGTTTTAAGGTTTCACTAATCATTGTGACAATATTTTTACTTCAGTACCTATATTTCTGTTTAGGTATTTGGTTTCGGTTTATGTATTGTCGAGTTGAAAGAGGATAGTTTAAATTGTCAAAACGATGCTATTAAAGACTATTCGTTCGTCATTCAAATAAACAATATTCTTTCATAAAACATAATATTTTATCAAATAAGCAGATTATAGATATATACTCTTTTTTGCACAGCACACGAAACAATCAGTACAGAGAAACATAAATTTAGAATGGTACAATTATTTAGGATATTTCTAATTTTCTTTGCCGTGTATAAGTTAAACTGCACACTGCGTTCGTATTCTTCTATGATCTTTACCTGTACCGTCCTAACGTCTATTTGTTAGTTTCAGTCTAGCTAGGACTATCTAGGAGATTGATCCAGGCATTAGCATAACATTAGCGGGAACACCTAGTATGTCTAGGAAACCCAGACTTTCTAGTCCATTTATTTTTGTGGATTAACATTTCTACGAAGTGAGAGAGACGTTTGTCATTCTATCTTACTAGAAAGTTACGACGGTGTTGACATTTTGTCACGAAAAAAAACTGATTCATTTATTTGATTGATAGTAATTTACGAAATGTTGTGAAAAATTGTGAGAATTTATATGTTAAAATAAGTTTAATATAGGTAGGTGTTAGCTCTCTTTACAAGTTTAATAAAGTACTTACTTAGCTTAACTGTAGTAAATGTATGTGTTTAATAATAAATCTCTCTTTCTCTCTCTAAAGTTACAAATATGAAAAACTAATATCATGTTTATTAGTATTGTCTTAAATGCAGGCCGCTTCCAATCGGTCAATCTGGAAGTTAATAAGGGAAGCCTATGTTCAGCAGTGGACGTCCTATGGCTGAAATGATGATGATGATTATTACTTAGTATTGCCGATAAAGTTAATTTGACACCTTGCATTATTAGAGCCAATTATAAATCTTGAACTTAAGTAAATAACGAAGTTGTATTTAAATAGCTTATTTAAAAAAATATATATCTAGTAATAAATAACAAAAGTGTAACGCAATTTTTTTACGCGAAGTTGAACTCATTCTTTATTTATTTACAAAATCTATACGAACACACGATAACAGTTGCTGACAACGTTTCCCAATTGTTTATTCACCAAGCACACCTCTGGCGGTACAGTTCGCAATAAAATTCCCTTTATACTGCCCTTATGTCTCTAGAAATAAGAATCAAAAGTTGTGTTTTACGAGTAACAAAGAAAAGTTTAATTGTGCACCTTATTCCGTAGACTTAAGGAAAAGATTTTATGCGTTTTGGAGCCGACTGTATATCATAACCGCTTGAAGGAGCACACTTAAGCCTCCAAGAGTATCGCGCGTAAATCGGACGCCAGTCAATAAAAATATAACACCTTTTAGAGCCTGGCCACACTAGCTGGTTTTCGCGATCGGCACTTTTGCGATTAGATTGATGCTGAATCGTTTTGGAGCCTCTGAGTTGTATCGTTAGCATAAGCGATTTGCGATTTGCATGCATTGATGCTACGACACGTTAGGGTCGCTCAAAAGTGTCGTTTTGTCAACTTTTTATAATTTTGTTTAGGAAGAAAAGTATAGAAAGTAGCCGCTCCGTTCAATCGTTATTATCAGCGACTTTGCGACTGCATTGATTATGTATTGCATTTGCTGACTCTCTGCGTTCGATCATTAGCATAAGCGATCCGAGATTTTGACGTATTCCTCTTAAAGCACATAAGCTTAAAGCACCTGTGGTATTTCTGTTATCGCACCTACCAATATTTCTCGCAGGTGTTGTTCGAGGAATAAAATATTATAAATATTATTTCCCGAATAGCACCCAACGTTTAGTAGCTTTTAGTGTTGGGTTATTCATACTTATCAGGACGTCATTATATAAGGGATGTTAATTAGTATTAGGTGCTATTCGGGTTATAATATCGGTAACAGGAATACTGCAGGTGCTATTCGCTCAGGTGCTATTCAGACGGGTGCTATAACGGAATACGTGGAGATTTTGTGATTGCACCTTTCGCGTTACATTACTCTTTTTTCAATTCAATCGCTGACGTAAACAATCGGCTCTTTTATGATAACAACGCGTTTTCGCGACTCAGACGGCTTCGAAAAACTCTAAAAACACCAATCGCAGTTACCGTTTAGCCATTAGTCGCTGGGTTTGGCTTTCAAAAGTTTCAAAAACGCCAATTGGCGTTGCAGTTACTAGCAGTGTGGTTAGGCTCTTATTTATACGGGGAGGTGTAGTCGTAAGGTGTCTGAAGCCCTACTACGAAAATGTTTTGTTCGTTCGACGTATAAACTTGTCAAATTAAAGTGCCATCTACTTGTGTTACACCTTTGACAAAATATGAACAATTTAAAACGGTCGTGTTTTTTACCCGGCTGGTTTCAGATGTTCATATTTCGTCAAAGCATTGGCACGAGTGAATGATTATTTTAATTTATTCGGTTTTTACGTACGACCGATTGAAGGATTTTCGTAGTAGGCCTACTGGTTCGGTCTCACAGCTCGAGAACGGGTTTTAAAATTGCAAGATGTTGGACTGGACGGTAAGTCAATTAACTCTAAAACTGCCAATTTAAAGGCGTCAAGACTGCGTGATCAGCAACACGTCGGCTATCTATAGCGAAGCTTAATTAGTTCAGCACGGCAAATGCTTGAATCTGCTAACGCGTATTATGATCGTTTAAACATAATTATTTCACATTTAGCTTATATCAAAACTGTCAAAACAATATAATTAAACAACCATTCACATTTTTTACGATTTCAATGGGAGAAGTAAGACTTCTTTAATTAGTACTATAATATCTTTTAATCTGTCTATTTGTGATGTTAAATGGACAACAATATAAAGTCTGAGTAAATATGCCTATATGCTATAAAACTACTATATAAAACACCAATATTTAGTACTTTATATTAGAAAATTCCTACAAGCTTCAATTGGTAAAAAATTGTTTTATTTTTTTTCCCACTATATTTTTTTACATTTTTTTACACTACTCCACCCAGAATAATGTTTATGAGCCTATAAAAATATTTTACCCCGACAAAAGCGATACACAATACCTAGGTACATATAGTATATATTTACAGTACGCAAGAGCGACGGAATACCCAAACTGTATACAGTACAGAACGCACCGGAACCGGATCTGCGAATTCACGTGTGCCGTTAACGACTAACATGGCGACCGGAAGGGGCCGTTACGACCGTGTTAACCCGCGCGAGGCTTTTAAGGAGGCTTCGTTTGTATGTTAAATTCAAAAATGGGGAGATGCGTTCTGGGTCTAATTGAGAGGGGATGATGGGTCCACAAACACTTATTATGGGGGTCTTTGACACATTTTGCTGGCAATTTTCAAAAGTTGATGTTTAGGCAGCGACATTACTTTAAGAGAGGAGTTACGCACGAAATAAATTCAAATTATAAATGTTCTAAAACTGCTTTCACCCAAACTAATTTGAAGTCACGATTGGCGTAGTGGCGTAGTGTTTCGCCTTGAACACAAAGGGTCCCCGGGTTCGATTACTCGTTTGGGTCAATTCAGAAAAAAAATACTAAAATGACAACAATAATAAATAATTTAAATATAAAATGAAATAAATAAATAACAATAATATACATATATACACTAAACATACTTAATACTACTTGATATATGCAGATGTCGAGACCAACAATGTCCTGTAATATTCTAAGATATGAAGACAGTTTGTGTCAAGAAGAAATAAAGTGTGCTTAAAGCCGATTTTTGAAAAAAGCAATCGATTCGGATTTTCGGATGCATGTGTACATGCGGCCTCTGATAAACTTTCAAATTTATATGCTTTCCCCCCAAGTATGACTTAAGCCAATTTTACTCATAAGTAACGATGAATGAATTTGAATTTACATACAAACTGCCTCAATACCAAAGTCATAAGCACAATTTTATTGACTTAAAGTACTTTATAGTTTACATATTATTATGTATGTATGACTCTGACATGCATAGCTTCAATAACTTTTGGTGTACCAGAAATCGCCTTGTACTTGCGAATTTACATACAAAACAAATTTATCTTCTATTATATAAAAATGAATCCCTGTTTTCCTTGGTCATCGCATCATGCGTGAACGGATGGAACTATTTCGTTGATTCTTTTTTTGTTGTGTAATTTATTGTCAGGAGAAGGTTTTTTTAAAAGAAAAAATTAAGAAAGTTGCAGATTTTTTAAAAGAAATACCAGCGGACAAAGTCGCGGGCAACAGCTAGTATGTATATAAAAATTAAAAGAACTATGATCAAATGTATTCCATAAAGGTCCTATACAATAATTAAACTAAAAATAATACAAGTTTCTTATCACTAAACACTTCAGATAATATTTGCGCAACTTAAATCACTGCGCTCGCCAACCCGCCTGCCAAGCGTGGCGAGTATTGGCAATCCCCCCAATGAAAGTCATTGAGGAAGTTTGAGTCATTTTACGAAGATCTAGAAAGCAATACAGCATTTGTTTTATAAAAGTCAAAACATATATTTTCTAAAGAACACTGATAATTTTGAATGTAAAAACTATATAAGAGGGCGGTGGTGCTGATCGCCAACAGTCGCTGAAGCCTGTTCATCATAGAGATTACTCATTATTCTTACCATCATTATTAGCCATTAGACTGAGATTGCTTTTGGATGCCCTGGTAATGAATGGAACATATATACCTTGTCTCGGGATTTTGTAGGGTCTATTAAAATCAAGCTGTTCCAAGAGCCCAGGGCAGTCCATAGAGTCCAGACCAAATAATCAAATATACATCTAAACACCAGACAACACTTCAACTGTAATAGTCTCTGGAGTTAAGCAATCACCCCTATTTTCGGCAATATAATTATTGATTCCTAATATTGATTGACCCTTCAAGAAGACCCGAGTCAGTTCGGAATAGTTACCTTTTCAAATTAACTCAACCGGAAATCAAACCCGGGCTAACTGAAGCAGACACTAAATCGTTTTACCTATAGGTCTAGACACACGTCCTTACACTATACAGTCTGCACCAAAAATATGTTAGTTCATATTTTCTTTTTCGTATCCCGTCAGAAAATAGGACATGCCTACACTCATTAAAATACGCTTTTAGATTCTGATATACTACCAACCAGCCTTTACTATGGGAACAAAATCGACTTTATAAACATAAAATTTTATTTTAAGAAAAAACCGACTTCAAAAAACTAAAAAGCTAAAAATAATCTTAACACGTAAGGTTGCCAGCTGATGAGAGATTCGATGTTTTCGTTTGCACCGACTCCAAAAGTAACTGATTAGGTACCTTACGTGTTAAGATTATTTTTAGCTGTTTAGTTTTTTGAAGTCGGTTTATTTTTTTTTGTAAAATTTACTAATTTCATTTATTTTTAGTGATAAATCCTAATCAAAACAGATCTTAAGAGTGCAAACAAAATTTAACTGCTGAACACCGATTTCTTTTTCTATTATTCCACTCTTAGGGGTGAAATTTTTTCCGCAAATTTTTATTATAGTATTTTTTAAGTATAAGCTATTCAACAAAAAAAGAATCATCAAAATCGGTTTACATTTGTCAAAGATATTGGGTAACATAATATTATATACAAAAATCAGTCGGCGTTGTATGGAGTTCATGCAATGTTTAATGATTTTCTTATAGATCCCATCATCAGATTTTGACCAAATTTATATGGGACCATTCCAAAAATATTACCTTTCGAACAAAAAAAGTATTATCAAAATCGGTCAACATAGTAACGAATGATCGCTGAACATACATAAAAATAAAAAAAATGATTACGACGAATTGAGAACCTCCTTTCTTGAAGTCAGTTGAAAACAGTAGATCAAAAACACGTAATCTTGCTGCTACCCCGTCGGAGAAGCATAAGGATACGTTTTAATGGCCAAAGAGGATAAAAAGAGAACTCTAAATGTTTGGCAGGTTTTTGATTATGCATTATTATGACGACCGTCTGGTGTACAGGTTCGCGCTCCGGACTACTTGAATCTTTGTGTGATGAGCACAAAAATTTTACCTAAGTTACACATGACTGCGTATTAAACGTATATAAGTATGGTTATCCGTTATCTAGTCGCCATAGTACAAGTTTTTCTTAGTTGGGGGATTGTGAAAATCATTTGCTTATTTATTTAATTTTATAGGCCCGGACATCATCGTCATCATCAGTAATCTTAAATATATAAATATATACGGATAGGTCTCCCTTACAGAACGCTACAGTAAGCGGCTATGGACTAATTGCTTACAGCGGCTCCTACAATCTTGACTAGATCATCGGACCTCCAGCTGAAAGGCCCTGCCCACGTTATGTGTTCCAGTTCTGGTCACCACTCACGAAACCTTTCTTCTCCAACGTTTATCAGATCTGCGAGCGATGTGGCTTGCACAGTACCAATTTAGCTTTGTAATTCAATGGGCTTTGTCTTAAACAAGTGTGTGAAGCAAGCCTCATCATTAGCCATAAGAAAGGAGCCGGTACTAGCTATTTTACATAATTCCGTCCCAACATTATGTACCTCTAGAGCAATCGTATAATCTTTCATCTTTTCTTTTGCTGACTGTACCTAACGATTGCTCATAAAGCACCCTCCATAGTAAAATCTCGAGGGAGAGAGGACAAAGATTAATCTGGAACAGAGGGGCAAAACCAGATATGTAAACAGAGGTCCCATTGATCTCGTATACTATGTTTGCTACGAAGATTAAAATGAATATTTATTCTTTTTCAATAACGCTTTTTGGTTTTTGATCGGACTGAGAAATATTAATATGTAGACTACCTACCTAATATTAATATGTAGGACTTTTATTTATTTTATAAAAAGGTACAGATGACGTTATGGGTCTGGGTGTGCAGTGAGATGGCTTTGAATGCAATGTTCCTGGGTTTGATTCCCAGTTGGGGTCAATTTCTAAACAGATTTTTCTAATTTGACCCCGAGTCCTCTTGAGTCTGGTACCAGTACCACGTGTACCTACCACGCAAAACAAGGATGTTGATTCCTTAATTCTAGACCTTATCAATTCATGTAATGTAGGAGGAAATTTATCTGAATGTGATAAAAAATTGATAAGTTCAATAACTCTTATAAAAGACTGTACGAACGAAGTCGCGGACCAACAGCTAGTTATTTTTAAAATACTAATGTACCTACAGTCAACGGCAGGTGAAAAAGTTGTAGGTCATTAAACCAATTTTCAACTTTAAGTCCGACATGTAGATATCAATATCATTTGAGAAAATTTTACATTTGGTGGGGTTTTTAGTCGTTTAGTTATTTGCCCCGCGGGGCGAATCGCCCAAGAGCTCTTTTTAAATAGGTCGTTTCGCACCGCAGTGATTACAGCGGTGCGAAAGGCCCCATTTAAAAAGAGCTCTTGGGCGATTCGCACCGCGGGACGAAACGACCCAATGATCATTTTCTAGTCCGCTTTAGACGCATAACAAAAACTTAACGATTCCAATTATTTATTTGTACAGAATTGTTTTGTTCCTCACTGCGGTCCGAATCGACCCATTACAAAAAGTTCATGGGCGATTCGCCCCGTGGTGCGAAAGGACCCATTTAAAAAACGACTTGGGGGCGAATAACTCATGGGGCGAAATGACTAAAGACCCATTTTGTGGTAGGTTGACGAGCTGTTGTCTGTACGATGTTGTGTTTAGCTTTAAAAAGATAACAAAAATGTAGAAATACACCACAATATTATTCTATTCACACAATCGCATTTTAGTAGGTACACATCTTAGGTAGTTATTTATCATCTATTTTGGGATCTCTTATGTTTATTAACTATTTAAAACAGTAAAAATGCTGTCGATTTTAAACGATTTAAAATGCCTACTTCTGTAATTAACACGTTCACTTCCAGTGAAAAACGGTGTTACCCTTTAATCAATACGAGAGACATAAATAATGCAACGAAGCCTTTAACCTACTTAGTCGGTGATAAAACATGTGTAAAGAGCTTTTAAGGGGCGGGGAACTCAATCGATCGATTGTTACAAAATCGATTACCTGTTTCGGTAAATCAATTAAGTAAAACAAAGTCTTTATGTTCAGTGTTTTTTTATAAAAAAAATTTAATAGAACCGTTTTAACATTAATTTCATCTAAATTATAATTAAGCTTGAAAAATGTTTAGTCCCGTTTGAATTTTGCTAACAGGAGTTTTTTTTTAAGGTATTCTTTGACCAAAAGAAACGACCTCCTTAGCCGAGAGGTGAGCATACCGAAGTTGGTATCGCTATCTCTGAGGTCCCGGGTTCGATTCCCGATCAGTCAATGTGGAAAAAGAACATTTCTTTATTGTCTCGGGTCTAGGTGTTGTTGTAACGTCGTTGTTTCTGTTTCTGTAACACAAGTGCTAAACAAGTACACAAGTTTCAGAGATTAGAGAGCACCGTGTGTGATGTCACACAGTGCTCTCTAATCTCTAATCACATCAAGACCATGGCAATTGGTGTGTTGTTGGGCTTAGTTACCCTTTTTAATGGCAAATAAACAATTTGTATTAGGTATTTATTTATTCGTCCCTTTTCGGGATTCGAACCCGCAATCACTGGTTTTCTAGTCCAGGTCACACACGAATAATTACGCCAGACGGTCGCGACACCATTTCCAGATTTTAAATTTATACATAATTTACATTTATTTATAATATAATAAAACTGTAAAAAGTCAATTCCAGTACATTGACTAGAAAACATTTAAAACAGCCCCTAGGCTTTCTCTATTATCAGTGTGAAGTCCAAAAATGTGTTGTTAGAATTCTTGTTAATAATAAAACTAGACTCATTCTATGGTCTTACTCTATGATATTTTCGCAAGTAACATCGTCAACCAAAATTGAATCCTATCCCGTTGACTTAAGTGTTAGTGCAGGTGTAGGCATAATCTCCGTAATCAGTATTCAGAGACAGTGCGACCTGTCTGATTGGTTGAACGTCCATTGTAGGGTGTCTAAGTTAAAGATTCGTACGTAATTGTAAAGTTGCGGCTTGACATGCATAGGAAACTGCGTTTTGGTAACTATGCAGAGGAGCAGCGCTTCTGTGTTTATTTACCTTGTTAAAGTATTGATAGGCTTACAAGGGATAATTTAAACTATTAGGGTTGTCGACGCGCCGTGACGAATTATCGAATTATGTTAGTTTTAATTGATTTACAAGACCCTTGTTAAATAGGTGAGTAGTGTCACTTATTATTATTAGCTACATTTAGAAATTAATTTGATTTCTTAAGTGAGTTGTTTACAAGATAAATATAGTACATAGTTTAAAATAGATACATAATTGTATTTATAATATTATGATGAATAATAAAATATTTCATGAAGTATAAAATATAGGACTTGAGTACCAAAGGTGGTTCCGTGCATAGGATTTTGTTACTTATCTTACAAGTACCGAACTGAAATTGGGAACTAACATTTGCAACCGCAAAAAAATAGACGATATATCTCTGATAGGTTAGCTTAGATTAAGCGACTAATGAGCCATGCATGGAAGTCATACATTGGGTCCCCATGCGTCATCAACATACGTTGAGGTGTACACTGCAGGTTTTTTTTTTAGTATTGTATGCTCGCCGAGAGACAGCGACTACCGTTGCCTCCCGGCGACAGAGTCCTACATAACCTCCCGCTTACCCTGACGCGGTTAGTATGCTAACGCATTTTCTCCTGCGAAAAAAAAGGCGACTAACGAGCCGGTCCCGTATATGTTCGTACGTTTCTTTTTGCATTGCGTCTCATCTAGGTATCGGCACTAAGCGACCGCAGTGCGACCGCGGCCTTAGCCTTAAAATTCGTCGAACCATTAATTTGTTATTTACTTATTTTTACATTGCCCATTTATTTCATTAGTTCAAAAAGTTATCCGTAATTTTAATGTTAAATAAAACCACCAATAATGGAACATAACTATTTTCTCAGAAATCACCATCGAAATGAAAAACCGATGTCGGTGAAATAATAATTAACCCATTATTCACTTCATGTCAGATTGGTATTCTGTTATTTTATTCATTTATATTTTAGTTTTTTAATTACATTCAAGTTCCATATGTCACGCCATTATTTAATTAATGGCAATGCTAAATGCTGTGGCGTTGGGAGGCTTATGTCCAGCAATGATGATGAATGCACACTGCCACTGGAGATGTAGGGGACTTCGATCTTCGATCAATCTTCAATCTATGTTCAATCTTAGATTTTCCCACGATCTTAGTCTCTTCATTCTCCTTTATAAATCTGGGTTCCTGTCCGATTCCTTCACTCTTTCAGCTATTCGCCTTTGAAATTCTCTCCCCCTTAGTGTAAAACAATCCCCGTCAAAATTTGTCTTTAAAAAATCATTAGGTAGGCATTATCTTGGCACCTCTCAGAACTGACCATTCTACAATTACTCAACTCCTTTTTTGTATGTTTCTTTCTCTTCTTTCTACACTTTCGATTAATAATCATTGACTTCCCTAATATATTGTATAGTATGTATTAACATGTTTTTATTATTATCTAAATTGGTATGTAAGTGTATGTATTTTATTTGTCTTATAAAATATTTCGGATAGGTACTTTATATTCCGCCACTGACTACATTATCTGCGTTACCTCAAGGTTAACTGGTAGAGAATGTTGTATAGCATTAAGTCCGCCAATTGTACTTACCTGAGCAGTTAAGTTTTAAAAAATAAATAAATATTTTTTTCAAAGGATAGTTAATTGGACATTAATTTGCTGACTAGTGTTTAAGATAAAGGTGGCTTTAAAAATAATAAATGCGTTTAACATTTACTCAAAACTGGGAATCAGCGATAGGTGTAAGTCGTCAAGGGAGTGTTTTGCCATTTTGACGACCAGTTGGACTATTAGTTAATTAGAATGTTATATCTGATGTAGTGAAGCATACATTGACAATAAAAATACAGGTGCGCTATTATCTGTTATTGATAAAATGATTATGACTGTATCCAAGTTTTGTCTTTTTTTTGTACACAAGTGTAAATCTACATCTGACTTAGCAATACAAATTTTAGAATGACCATCAAAGTACCTAAGTATAATATTCAAATAAATATAACAAAACACTCAAATTCAGGGAAACCCTGATATTTAATCAAGCTCGACGCCTGTGGTTCTATTCATACGAAATCAAAACAACTAGTGTCCTATTCAAATTAGTGGCGGTGATTAATCAAAATAACCTCAAAGGGTGGGAAGTAGTAGAGGAGAGGGTTCCACTGTAAGCGGTGAAAACTTTTCACCATTAAACGACTTTAAACGCTATTAAGATATATGTTTAACCAAACCAGTCATTTTTTTGAGTCAGATATAACAAACCAATGAAGCACAAACCAGTATTACTAATACCTTCGCGTGCCTCTTACCCACTGTAGACCGGGAAAACCATAAGAACAAATTATTGCGGCACACAAGATAATACATGTGTTAATATTATGACGGCTATAGCCGTGAATCGTCCGCTAAAGTGAAATCAAAAAATCTATCAACATCAGCCCTTGGGAAGAACGAGAACTGATTTGATTGCTCCAATAAATGAAAAAGATAAACAATTCAAGCAAAATAGGTAGTCATTGGTATTCAAAACAATGTCTACTACAAGTACTGAAAGTATAGATTATAATAATTGCAATGGGCTAGTTTCCTGGGTGAAAAAATGATTATGCTATTTAGTCCGTCAGTTAGATTATCAAAAAATATTGGACCTATATTTTGTCATTTGTCAATCAAACAAAAAATTACAAAGATAAAGCGCATCAAAGTAAGCATGTCACGTCTTACTATAAAGTGTCGCAAGGCGTGTCGTTACGCGGAACTTTAACGGGCTATATCTTCATCATTTTTTGTTTGATTCAGAAAAGAAAAAATACGTGTCCAATATTTTCTGTTAATCCAACTGACGGACTAATTAGATTTTTTAGGAAACTAGCCCATTGCCTGGAGATTGGTATGCGTGGGTGGTGTGCGTACGTATGTATAACAGTGGACACAAAACATTTGCACACACACTAACCAGAAGACTTATTTTCCAAGCATTAGAATTCCATTTTGTATACAAAATCCCAAGAATTGTAATTTATAAAAAATCTAATACGATTTTGGGTCTGTTTGCTTAAGTACAATCGATCTTAACGAAAATATTTTATTGAAATCTATTCTAATAAGCAACTTGAAGAAGGACTAGTACATAATATGACTATAAAAACGATTTCATCCCAACCTTTCTTCTTTCTTTAAATGCAAATCCATCTCTTCAAAGGTTTCAATACTAAGCTAAGAAACAAACTCCCCTAAGTCACAGGCTATTCCATCTATCGTTTATTCCAATCGACCGTCCTTTGCATTAAGTGTAATCCGCTCAACTCAAAGTCAAGCCCCGGCCCAAAAGGGACAAGAAACTTTTGACTTACCTTCAAAGTAGTATTACTGAATGCATCTCATTTGGGGTGCAAAGTCCAAAGCCAGAATTGCGACCAGTCACATTAGATTTATGGACTTAGAGCCACTGGTGCATAAATGTTTTTGAAAAGTAATGGACCATAGTTTTGTCTGAAATTAATTGAAACTACAGACGTAAAAGGATATCTAAGTGACCAGGGCTGTCACAAGAAAACCAATTCATGAAGTTATTGAAGTTTTACTGTTTATTTGTTTACACTTGGGTCACAAGATGCATTTTAGGCTGTCCACTGTGTCTCTAGGTTCAAGCATTTTATCGTTGATATGTCTTAGTGATCCAATCATGCTTTTGTATATCACAGTACTCAAATCCTTTTGAATTTTTTCAATAAAATTTGTGATAGTGTGTTGAAATATTCGAAGTCTTTTTTCGTTAAAACTGCGATCAGCTTTGATTTCGTATTTTACCTACTGACACATTGTCAATTCTGTGTCCATTTTTGTGATATCAACCCATCGAATAACTCAAATAATTCCAGAGAAATTTCATAATATTCCAGCATCAACCCTTTGATATTTTGACGTGGGGATAATTTACTATTTAACGTTTTTAAACAGAAAAATCCTTCAAAATAAGCCTGTTTTACTATTAAAACATGACTCTGATGAACGAACTTTACTACGTTTATGCAATAGTTTTAAATTATGTCAAAAGCTTTGAAAATTCATAGTACCTATCACTTGTTTCTACAAAAAATCACAATTTGAAAGAGCTTCATCCATTCAAAAACAATTTCCTTTATATTTCGCATTTATTTTTACGTTTAATAAATGATGTGGAAATAATTGCATTGTGACATAAATACAGGGTGGCGTAATCGTATCTGCGAATGTCAAAGTCTGTCAAACTAATGACTGTCAATATAGAATCCGGGGTAATGACTTTATTGGTTGGTGGAGTGGAAATGATAGTGGGCTCTTAATACCTAATTTGAATCGTATTTCAACGTGCGTAAGGTCCAATTTCGGATGTGGGATCCTAAAGGATAGTTTACAGTAGCTTTTGCCAATTGATTTGGCCAGAAGCAATCTCTCCTCTGATTCCTTCGGAATACGTTACGTTTCTTTTCTGGAATTTGCATTTACTTGAGTGTGTATACAGGAGGGGAAATTTGCTTGCCTTTGTTCCCACTTTGGAGCTAGATAAAACACCAATATTGTTGGTTGCAGTTTTTTAAGTTAAACGTTTGTTCTCGGACGTATGTTCTGCAAGAATTAGGGCCAGTTTCACTATTCGCTGAAAAGTTCCAGATAATCTATCGGCACTTTTTTACAGCTAATTGTATGGATTATCTGTCAAAACAAGTGTCAGATAAGTTATCCGGAACTTATCAGCAAGTGTAGAAGCTGGCCCTTAACTTCAGGTTTTTTTTCAAATTAGCATGAGTTCTGTGACATCTCAATGTTGACATTAGTTGACAAATGTTGATAGTGACGTCTTAACAAAATCCAATCGATTTGTTTGGGTATAGACCTATCGAGGTACTTAATAGAGCGAGTTTACTTAATTTTAATCTAAGTATCTGATCTTTTATGTTATACATTATTGTATATTATTAATATATTTATTAAATTAACATTAAAACACAAACCGCATACAATAAAGACGCACTCTCACTGACGCCAATGTCACTGTTAAGTTTTCCCAAGATGATCTCACTGATTTAGCCGATTCATCGATTTAGTGTCGATAAGGCATTGTCAATTTCTATAGGTAAAAGTTTCGTTTCACGCATTATGTATTTTAAATGATTTTTGTTTCTTTGTTCTAAAAATTCGCAAGCTACAATATTGTTTTGAATTCTTCGCTTAGATTTCTCATAGCTTGACGCTTTTTCGTTGATGGGCCATAATAAAAAAGTTCAGCTATTCGCATGTTAGGTCCGTGTTGCATCTGAAACAACGTTGTAACGCGAATAGAGAATTTCCCTGCTCGAGTGATACTTCTCATAGATACGTCTCTAATCTTCACATTGCATTAAACATAATATTTTGTCATCATAGGTAGTAACGGTGAAATTATAATTTTTCATAATATAGTCATCAGTGAAACCTCAACTTACTGATGAATAACAATAATTTACCGTGTCATATTAAGATGCCGGAAGATTATGGTAAACGATCGTTTGAGTCATCTCATTCATATTCAACGAGAAAAACACAATATGCTTCTTTATAGCAGGTTCCCAAAGACCGCGCGAAGAGGGTTACCTAAACCTTAGACTGGTACCAATCAGATTTTTATAATTATTGTATTAAAAACCTACTAGTAGTTTGTATTTTTAATCGTTTCTTATAACCGACATTTTTAAATAACTTCTTGGCTGCCACAAATCAAAGTTTAGTATGATTCTGTTAAGGGCTTCCCAAGACACCATTCTTAATGCCGCGCGGGATTCTCCACTGTTACCTCTAAGCATTTTTGTTTGTACGTGGTTGTGAGTGACCATATTTAGAGACATTTATCACAAGCATCTCCGTGCTTTGGAAGGCACGTTAAAAGTTGGTCCCGGTTAATATCGCTTGATACTAGTCGTGAAGCCTAGTCAGAGTCCTTAGGATGGCTTAATAACATCTGATAGTAAGGTTAAGTCACTTGACTTACAACACCCTTCAACCTGACCGCACTGGGCCCGCGTGGTGAAGTATGGCCCTTACCACCTCATAGTTGAGGTGAGGCCTGTGACCAGCAGTACGACGTATATAGGGTTATTTGTAAAACATCAACAACCTCCTAGGGGCTGATTCTGGTGCTCAAATACAACAACTTTTTCTATGGGACCAACATTGAAACCGAAAAAACATATTTTGCTTCTCCATACAAACTTGTGTCAGCTGGTGGCGACTTAGTATGGGGAAGTGTTTTTTTTTTGGGATTTTAATATTAGCCTTGTAGAACAAGTTGTTGTATTTGAGCGCTAGAATCACCCCTTAGGAGGTTGTTGATGTTTTACAAATAACCCTGTATAAGCTACTACTACTGCTAAAATACTTTACTTTTTGTATGTTTGTCACCTGTTAGAGTAAGCCTATTGCATTCACTTATACTGTATCATAAATTTCGTCGCATCAACCGTTACGGGCACTAATAATCACCTAGTTGGTTTTAATTAGGAAATTAATATACTGAAATCGATTACCCGCCACCCGTATCCCAGCACAGTTTATTAAGTGATTTAAATTTGATAGGCACATTATTCACTTGGCAAGTGTAATGTGCAGTGTGACAGTTAATCTATGATAATGAGGCCTGACATTTCAATTTTACAGATTCCCAGTTTATAACGGTATGGTATTTATAACGGACGGGAATTTTTGTCGTGTAGTCACGTTACTACGACTGATATGGAGGTCGATATATTCGACATATTGAAATAAATTGACATAAATCTAACTAAACAAAGTAAACTGAAATTGTTGAAAATGTAATATATATCTGTTAGTTGGTGCTAATTTAATTAATCATTATGACTAATTAAATAGTTATGATAACACGACACACAGCTTTTCCTTAACATGGTCTTTGCATTACCTTCCAGATTTTCCTCTTAAGTAGGCAAACATAAGGAAATACTTTGGGTTGCAAATAACTCTATATTCAAAAATGTACAGATGTTTCCTAGAAATATATTACCTATATATTTTTATCCAGACCTATTTCTCCCGCTGACCTAGAAACCTGCCGTTTCCCATACTATTTATGTTTACAGACGTCATAAATAGATTGAATTTTATGTCAGGGCTGAGACAATAAAAATAAATTGCCTCCCGTCCGTTTTATTATCCGTCAATACGCAACAAATAAAAACAGCCATAACGGAACGATAACTTTCGGAACAGATATGTATAATCTGTTCTCGTTTGAGTGAGAGCAATTTTGAACTGTCAGCCCCAAGCTCTCAGGACGCGGCATTTGGCAACCAAGCTGTAATGGCACAATAAATAGTTTGCAGCCCCTGCCCATCTGTCACTTAACTAGTAAAATATACAGACGTCATTCAGCGGGCCACAGTGAAAAATCGCGGCGTGCCACCCCTGATACAAACGACTGTAGCGTCACGCGAATTGCTGCTTTAAAACAATAGCTGTAAAGTCTAAATTAGAGAAGAGGGTTGGATGAATAAATTTAAATATTTGTTAACTTAAAATGTAACTCATGTTAACGGAAATACAGTCTAAATTGCAGGTCTGCGCATTTGTTTCTTCAGTTGAAAGGTAGTAGTTCAAAAATAGGTTTTATTGTCACTGACCGAGGTGTTATATTGGCTTGTTGTTTTTTTGTTTCGCAACAACCTTCCTGGGGTTATTTAACTTTGAAGTTGTTCAAAAGACCCCCGATTTGCGATTCTGGTGGATTTCTTTTTGGATTAAAGGCCCCATGAGTTTAATGATCGTGCATTTGGGGTTATTACAAGTAAGATTTCGTCACGTGGCGGCGTTTTAATAAGCATTTTGCGATAATGACTACTTTTATGTCATACAATACACTTTGAAGTTTCATTTTGAAAATGCAAATGGCAGTTTGAATTTTCTTTCGACAAGGTAATGACTAAGTTTGATTGCTCATTATAATATCTATGTATTCGTAGTAAAAACTTTGTTTTCGTGTTGCCGCCAAACTATTAATGTCTATTCTTGTTACCAATACTGGTTTGAGAAAAGATTATGTTCGCGTAAGTAGTAGTAAGTAGGTATGTTTTTACGTGACTGGCGGGCTTGTGGGACATGTTATTGTCAGGAGATGGGACAAGGTTTGAAGAACGCTCGGTAAACGCAATGTCCCCACCTAAAAAAGTCGTTACATCGACTGACCTGATTCCACACTTTGAACCTAAAAACCTAAACTTATAATGTCCAAATAAATAAATAAATACCTATTGACAGCCCTATGGACTATTGTATAGGGTTAGAGCAGATGCTGTTTTCCTTTTCACAAAATAAAAAAATTTTTTTGACACAGAAATCAAATATAATTAAAATCAAAACCTTTAAAAACTACATATTTACATTAAAAACATTATATTGGTTTGAACTTTTAAAGTTTAATTTTTAATTATCTAGCAAAGGCACATATTGGCATAGCATAAAAAGGGATGTCACCAAACATTGACCAAATATTTGTCGAGTACACAAACATTTTCGACAAACACTGTTCGCTTTTGAATATTAATTAAAAAATTTTATTGTTGCAGGTATGAGAGACGCAGCTAATACACAACTACAGAATATCAAATAGTAAGTTTATTACACAATTAATTATTTGTATACAGGGTTATCATAATAATAATCAATGTACTAATAGAAGCCTTACCAGCTTTACATCTTACGCCTAGGGGCTTAACCATGAACTACTACTACTTATTAGTAATACAAGTATTACTGTAATCTTTTTATTTTTTTGTATAGAGTTTTACGTAAAAACAGTACCGCTTATTATTTAGGATTCATGGTAAAGCCCCTGAATACTGAATCGTCAAGTTAAGGCTTCGTTATTTGGTTTGTCATCATCATCATTTCAGCCACAGGACGTCCACTGCTGAACAAAGGCCTCCCCCAATGACTATCATCGGAGGGGATTGCCAATACTCGCCACTCTTGACAGGCTGGCGAGCGCAGTTTTTTATTAAGATTTCGCACGAATACGCTGCTGCCCGTCTTGCACTACAGGAATTAGTCGCCTCTTACGACACGCCTCCTGTTGGCGGGAGGGAAGTGTATTCTTTACGACCGTCCCCACACGGCACTTTTTCTATCATAAAGACACTCAATCAGACTGTATTGACTACTGTCAAAATATTATGTCACTGTGACACGCGATAGCTGACTCTTAATTTCGAGAACACGTTTAGGACTCGACCGTAAGACATTTTACCCACCCCTAAAACTCCCCAAACGGTAGAGGGGGTATTTATTTATATTTCTATCCATTACGCTTGGGGCGATCTCACAGATTTTCTCGTCTGGATAAGCCCAAATCTGACTACTGCAGTGAATGGGGGGTTGTATGTAATTTAAATGTGAAATTTATGTAAATCACTTTCACACCTTGAGTGTTTCTTGTAGACCATGCCGTAGGTTTTACTCTATTCGCTGCGTCTTCCTCAATAAAACACGACCGTTTTTCCTCGAGGGAAAAGAAGTGAATAGAATTTAGAAATAAGTAAATTAAGAAAATTTACATATTGCACAAAATATAGAAAAAATTACACGAGTTGTTAAAATCATAATCTGACAGTCAGTCTTAGGGTCATGTAGAACACATAGGGATGCGATAAAGATCCAATTTAAGTAATGAAGGAAAACGTAACTTCAATAAGAGACTGTATAGCGCCAATTGACAAACATTTTGTTTTTAGTGCATTGCATCTTCTTCTTAACTTTAATGTTTTTTTTCTCTGTTAACTACAATACCTTGATAATTGTACTAGCTTAATAATATTTGCTACTGTTAACTAAATGTATACTGTGTACTAAACTTACAAAAATAAAATTATATTCTGTACACATAAAATAAATAAATAATATGTTTAAATTATTATCTTCAAAGACATTGTCAATATTAAGTCACTTAAAAAACGTGTCAACCAGCAGACCGGTTAAATACAAAAAAAAAATATACAAATATATAATATAAATATATATCTGTGATAATTTTATCCGTAGAGAATACTTTGGGACAATGTATTTTTTCTTGCAACTCTGAAGATTGTGTATTAGTTAAATAGTTGGTGCAAGTCCTAATGGAGGCATCGTAGATATTTATAGGAAAGGAAAGGTCACACGGCAAATAAAGTTCTGAACTGCCGTGCGTGACTCCATCGCCAGTTCTTATCACGTCGTATGTTTCGCGTTAGTAAAAATCGTTTATGGCTATATTCGGAATTTCGCATACATGTGTTTGATAAACCTCTTTCTGGATTGATAGCTGTTTCCTTATTTTTATTATAATTTATCTTTATTAGGAAACAAACAGCTATCAATTATAAATTTAGTTTACAAATAATGTAAAGTAGTAAAGGATAACAAGTGTCCACCAATAGTTTTTTAAGTAATATGTTGACGAGATAAAAGTTTATTAAATTTAAAGCAACTATTTAACGTTCTGGTTTTTGTAGGGATTCCAATTCACACAGATATTTCACTCGGTTGTGCACGCACGTACGCTCCGATCGGAGACCTGACCCGTAATGGGTCCCCCGCCACGCGCGCCTGCGCCCGCGCAACCTGCTCTTTATTGATACGTCACAATATTCTTCTCTAAAACCCCGAAATATATAATATTATAAAACCCCGAAACTACTAGTTGAGAAAAAAAAGAATGTTCCTTTATTAAGTAAAAAAACGCTTATCAACTAACATGTGAAGAAAAGCTGAACTATTTTAAGTCGCTATAAATTTTCACATCATTTAAAATAATTGTCTTTTCATTACTAATTATACGTAATTTGTACTTAACGTCTTAAACGATACCAACCAATAAAACCATCCAATTAAAAATTAACTTCGAATACATCGCCCGTATATTCACCCGAGTAATGTCCCCACTTCGTTGGGATGTATCAATTATTCATAACTCCATCGTGTCTGTTAAATGAATTTATTACTATCTGTCAATTGTACTGGTCACATTCTTCGAGTTAGTGATGCTAACTAAATGTATGGAAAAGCTTGGCGATAAAGATCGTGTGTATTTTTATTGCTGAATAATTTAAACAACCCTGTATACTTTTCAAGTATAAAACGTAAGTTCTACAGGATGTAACGAAAAGGTGAAATAAAACTTTAAGGGGTTATTCTACGGCTAAATTACATCAACTTTTTCTATGGGACCAACATCGAAATCGCAAAAAAAAAACACTTTCCCATACTAAAACGCGACCAGCTGGCATCAGTTTGTATGGAAACGTAAATATTTTTTTTTAACGTAAATATAATTTAGCCGTAGAATAACCCCTTAAAGTTTTATTTCACCTTTTCGTTACACCCTGTATATCCATATGCATGTCGGCTTTTTTAATAATGTACTCAATCAAAGCTGTTTAAGTTGCAAATATTAATATTATGGACACGGTTTTATTTTTGATTAAGTAGATTTTAGTTTTAAATTAGTTATTTTTATAGTTATTGTATTGATTGATTTAGTGTTTTATGATAAAATAAAATTGTTTTTATGTCTAATAAAAAATAGGTACATTAAAAGAAAAAAAAAACGTTGTGTCACTTTTATATCAAATGTAATATTAAATAAATAAATTCAATATATTCAAACATTAAAGGTCAAAATAGTACTGTAACGATTTAGGCAATTTTTTTTAAGACTTGGCAAGCCCTGACAATCGACTGAAATTTGTATGTGATTTCAGAAGCCTTCTCCCAACAGTGGGACAGTGATGAAATAGGAAACAAATGGTTCACACCTGAATGTTATCTTAATACAATCAAGAACAGCAAGAGACTTACTTAATCTAGTATTGCAATCTAACTAACTGAAACATGGTCAAACTATCTAATTTTACAGTTTTTGGGCGTTTCATCTAATCAATCATAAACAACTAAATTTACTTCTAAACGTCACAAAGTACATATTTCCAGCCCTCCTAGCATGACTACCAAAACCCGATATGATACGACATGATATAGCAATATAGCGACACCAACTGTAAAAATATGATGGATATAGCCGCCATTTTGAATTTTTATCAAAACAGCGATCATAATATGTGGCGTCACCGGCACGGCGATTTAAAATGGCGGCTATATCTATCATATTTTTACAGTTGGTGTCGATATATCGCTATATCATATCATATCGTGTTTTGGTGCTCATGCTATTGAGGCAGGTATCGCACTCGCCTTAACTATCAACAATACCTTGCAAGTTAGTTAATGTAAACTCAAATATTCTGTTATATCGAGATATAAACTCAAACTGACTGTCAAGGGGTGCTAAGCAAATCTTGTATGTAAATTACAGAAATTTACTTTGTGGTCTAAGTTATAGACAGTTGTAATAATAGAAGCAGAATCTTATTTGAATTTTACACATATTATTGTTAATTGTTTTTGTCAATCAGTCATTTGACATTGAAAACAATAGCTGCTTCTACTACGCACTTTTTGAGTTGATATGCTTACTTCATCTCAAAAATTTAATTATGTATACAGGGTGTTCAAAAGAATAGGACACTTCTTAAAACCACGTGACCAGCTGCTCATATACAACAAAAGTTGTTGTATATGAACAGCTGAACACGCAGTTTAAAGGAGTGTTCTATTCTCTTATACACCCTGTATATGAAAACGATATCTTTTTTAAATTGGTGTCATATTATAATTATTATTAATCATTTGTTTGTCATTGTGGTTGGATTTCACTTATATTAGATTCTTTACTTCTAATTCGGCGGTGTGCAAAGTAGTAATGCAAGCGCAAGTAACTTATATTTATGTCGTTTGCATAATTTCTCACAATTTTATGACGAACAACTCTGGGAAACTGTAACTTGTGTATTGTAGAAGACCCGGGCAGACTCGTGGCTGACGATTATGCATATTACTTCCCAAGTGTGGACAAGTTTACCTTCGGAATAGTTTTAACTGAGAAACTTAAAATACCAAGAGATTCTAATAATATACAACATTAAGAGCACGATCTCCCGCTCTTTTCAGCCATTTTCCTCAGGTCGTCGGTCCATCGGTCGTCCTACGCTACGTCTGCCAAGACGTGGTCTCCACCCGAGAACCCTTTTACTCCACCTTTCATCGGTTCTGCGATAGATGTGGCCGGCCCACGGCCACTTTAGCTTGCAACATTTCAGGACTATGTCCATTACCTTGGTCTGCTGCCTGATTGATATTATGGTACTAACCGAGAAAGATCAACATCAAGATCATGATCCATGATGCGAAAGGTCTAGTACATGTAGAGTATGCCATAATATGGACCCTCGTAACCCATAGAAAGGAGAACCAGGCAACTTTGAACCAATGGTACACACCTAGTTTTAGGTATTATTTCAACAACTAACATAAAAAACTATTATATTGTATCTAAGTAGATAGTAGATAGGTAAGAGAGTTGCAAGGTAAAAAATTTTTTTTTTGTTTAACTGAACCTTGGACTTTGATATTCTAAGTGGTTATGAATTTACACAATTGAGCTATATAGCCTATATAGAGCTATATTTTTTATTAAAAAATAAATGTTTTTTATTTACTTATTCATTAATTTAAATAATAAACATATAAGCAAACAATAAACAGTTAACAATGTTTAATATTTTGTTCTCTGAAGTTTAAGTGGTAAATAAAAACGAGCAAATAACACTTAAAGAGTGGTCCAAGTACGCGTCCCTGCAAATCCCTCTCCTTTTGTCATTAACTGTTTACTGTGGTTAATTAAGAAGACAAACTTTTGAATAAGAGGAATCACATTAAAGCTTAAACTTTTGTAACACAAATATAACAATAACATCAAAAAGCAAAAGTGACTCAATCGAATGCTTTTCCCAAGTCAAATCAATCAAAATTTAAAACAATTTTAGGTTTCACGGCTTCACCTTTGCCCCTAACTTTTACCAATAACAACCTCAGATGAATTAACACCAGACTCAAATTTTAACTTGCCACTTTAACTTACTTTCGACACCATTAATTACCCATTATATTGAATTACTGGTTGAGTAACTGTTTGAAGACCTTTGAGGGGTATAATTTGAAAATTCGATCGAGCCAAGTTTCAATTTGAAAGTGGAAACTGTATTTTGCTAAATGAAAAGTTCATTTTACATCGGTAACTAAATTCGTAGTGAAGTAAGTAATCAAACTAAAACAGTTATGGGAATCAAAATTAGTTTTGTTTAAAACGGAAAACATTTGTAATTAATATAAATGACATCGTTGAAAAGAAACATCGAAGAAAAGATGGCGTGTCATCAAAACTTAGCCAATTTCCTTACAAGCACTTCTGTATAAACAGCGGCAGTTTCCTAAATTGAAGAACAGTAAAATATCAAGAAACGTTAGTCATATAATATTATACATTACATAAATACATAACTGATTCGACTCTATTCCTAAAACTAGAACAAGAAAGTAGAACAAAATCGTAAATTATATCCACAGCAATGGTTAGACGAGTAAACATTACGACTATTTAAGGAAACATGTAATACAACACATAAAATAGCTAACTCACTGACTAAAGAATATGCATACCAATAGGTAATGTATGCAAAATAGTAAAAGTACGATAAGTATACGATATCACGCGAAACCGACATTTTGTTAGCATTTATATAAGGCTGGAAACGAAGAAGTTGGATCCTTAAAGTCAGAAACAGTGCGTTGCAACCAGGGAATAGATGGCTTAGGTGAACATAAATAGGGTTCAGTTTGCAATGAATCTTTGAAAAAAGATATGATCTTTCGTGTAATGGAAACGAAATAGCTAATAATAACAAATGATGGGTCAAGGGTGAATGTAGACGGAGGAATCAAAGAAGAAAATTAGGAGTCGCCGGGGAAATGTGTTGGAATTACTGTTGTAATTTGAAATATGAATTTTGGATGGTATTTTTATTCGTACCTGGGTGTTTTATTAAAAGGCTTTTAATTCCTCGGCAAATTGATTGAGCGTTAATTTTGACGGCCTCAAACTGTGTGTTAGCGCATTTTTTGTTAATGATTCCAAAGGTAGAGTCAATTTAGGACACAATTTAAATTTTCTCTGCATTTTTCACTGATTTTTGTCTGGTGCTTTAACTATCATAGCCGCAATAATGATATCCATTTATTATAGGACTATAATATCCTCTGGTGTGTTAGTTAGCTTAGTAGTACCCAGTGTATCACTTATTGGCTCATCTCAAGAGAGAGATCTTTTAAACGTAGTTGACTGGCGCTTAAAACAAATTTTGTACTATCCACCACACTCTAGCGACATTTGAATAAATTTTAATAAAGAATCCTTCAGTGTCATTTCAGTGTGTTGTTAACAGAACTCTGGATATTACGAGTTTTTGATGTCCTCCTGTAATCCTTCGTTTATCCTTATTGCTTGGAGATAAAGTCGGAAATGGCAAGTTTATGTTACCTCGGTCGAGTTAAAACGTCCTTGTATAGGGCTCGCATTATCATAAGTTTGGGTGTTGAAGCAGTTGAGCGGTTCATCCTGGTTAAGCCTGGATCAACGGGAGATCCCGCCCGGACTTTGGGTGTGATCGATACAAGAGTTTTTAATTAAAACACCTTTGTTTGGGAAAGGTGTAATCCCTCTGTAAACAAAATACATACTGGCACGAAAGTTGCTGTAAATAGCTTAGGTCATGAGCGTATTTATTTTAATTTTAAACTAATATAGTATTTCATAGTTACCAGTTTAACCTAGAGCGGTCGTAGCTCAGTAGTCGGAGTCTTGTCTCACATGGGTCGTTTGAATCCCAACACGTCCTCCCAAATCCAAAGGTAAGTCCTTTGGATTTTTCGAAGAAAGAAAACATCATGAGGAAACCTGCACATTCAGATAGCACTAAATGTTTAACTGTGATACTAAATTGAGTGATGAATCATCTTCATCATCATTTCAGCCATAGGACGACCACTGCAGAACATAGGCCTCAGAAAGCTCAAGGTCGCACAGCGTGCTATGGAAAGGGCTATGCTCGGTGTTTCCTTGCGAGATCGAATCAGAAATGAGGAGATCCGTAAACGAACAAAAGTCGCTGACATAGCCGAAGGTCTAATCGCTCCAAATGTACTAACTAGACTTGCCGATCTAGGATCGTGGTCAAGCTTACTCCGACTAGGAACAGAACAGAAGGAAAAATGATTTCTTAGCTTACATGAACAACCACTTTAGTAAAAATATTGGTGATTTCTCAACACAGCTTAGTTCTTTTGCTGCTAGTCATTTCAAAAAATCTAAAAAACTTTGTCTTTAATCATAAGTTTGACGATTTCAACTTGTCTCAAGAATTGAAACAAGAAATGGCTAGAATTTTCTAGCAAAAAATCTGAAGAGGAACACTTCATTGTGTCGGTTCTCATACCTACTTACCTCTGAAGACGCTAGAGGCGTCCAATGCAATCATTCCTCGAAGGGATGCGTATTAGCATTTTTATCGATAGTGAATATCTGGGTACGAAATTGGCTGGCGATTATCGATTTTTCAATAATAGCTTAAAGATCTTGTGAGTGCCAACCTTAGAAGAGAATATACTGAATGTCGATACTTGGCTATAGTTTTATGTTGAATGAACAAACTAAGTTTGTAGATTAAGAAATGATTTAAAATACAAGTTTTTGCCTAATTGTTGAATATATTTATGTTTAAAGTAATTTACAGGCGTTAACTTTTAAAATCAAATATGGTTGTCAAACGGTCGCGTTTTTCCAATTCACGTCACACTAGATTTAAGCAAACCGATATTGTAAATAAATGTTTTGATAAAATCAACAGCAACCATCCAACAAAATAAACACTCCTCGATTTGATATTGAAAAATAAATGATTTTGGAATATTTGCCAATTATTGGCATATCTTTATTTACTTTTTTATTCATAAATACAGTATTAAGTTTTTTATAATTTGAGTTCTTAGCAAGCTATATGGATACCTACTGAAATTATTTATGCGTCATGTCATTGTGTGTGTTATTTCCTGGTTAATTAATGGTAGCTGCAAGTCTAGTTAAATAATCTGGTTTTTTAAACATTTGGAAGGCTTAATGTCGATCACCAGTTTTTGTACTTTTGTAATAAATGACACGGCAAATCTTATTCACTATTGCATTTGAATGTTTTTTTTTGAGATAGACAAATACTTTACTGACAAGATCACAGCTCATCAGAAGAGAGGGAAGTAATTATTATTACTTATCGACAGGAAAATTATCGACTTTCCGCCACTCTAAAAGGTACTAGGGCTGAGCATTTCCATAGGTACACAGGAAATCCGCGCAGAGTTATTGGCTATCCCTGGGGTCCTCGATATATTCGGCTATTTTTATTCACTGAAAAGCCCCGACTGAGTCTGGCGACTTACGGATTCAAAACGATCCTGGAATACGTTATTTTGCGTTATACATGGGTCTGTATTTCAGTGAAAATAATTGTTAACACGAACCCTTAAGTAGTTTACAAGGTCTCACTCTAAATATACTTTATATAACAAACACTTAATTTCAAACTGTTTTATACAAACATATCGTGTTTACTTCACATCATTTAATATGTAAATAAAGTTTATTATACATTGGTAGCTCTATTTAAAAACAAAGAATGAAATTTATAAAATTAATGTAAAAGGTTAGTGACAATCACTTTGCGCTAATTACATTTACCTTTTCAATCAAAATGTGAAGCTTATTCCCGAAAATATTACAACCAAATCTCTCTCAAAATTGTCAGCCCGTTAAATCTGCATATCCAACATTAAGATTACTTTGAAAACAATTGCGCGGAATGAAAAAAAGCTGTGACTTTAATTAACAAAATGGCTGAATTTCCAACATGGCGGCGGACCGTGTACGTATGCTAATGAGTGACAGCCCTGTGCGAATGGGATTGTCGTGTAAGGGACTTCGTTATTATATTTTACTGGATGATATAAACTGTTGTTTTTGCATTTAGACGCTCATGTTGCTTTTGTTGAGTATCAACTTGAAAAATTCGCGTGAGGTTAATTCTTTGATATTTTCTTTGTTAAAATTGCTTTTAAAAGCTAGTCAACACGAATAGCTATATTATGTATGAGTATGTATGTATATACCGTATATAGCTAACTATGTATGTATCTAGTATGTACAACTGTATATATTCATCTAGTTTGTTTTGGTTTTGTTTGATTTAATTTAACACAATTTGTCTTTTTTATTGCACCGCCTATACCATCTCTGTATAGCCTCATGGTTGACTGGTAGAGAATGCTTTTGGCATTAAGTCCGCCATTTGTATAACTTTTTTTTAAATGTCTGTGCGCTAAAGTTTAAATAAATAAATAGCTTTTTGTTCAGCTCAAAATGAATGTCGACGAAATAGTCTAGTAGTTCGCCCACGTGTTGGAAAAAATTACATGTTTCTTATATTATTATCGTATGAGATCGAATCAGGAATGAGGAAATTCGCAAACGAACAAAAGTCGCTGACATAGCCCAACGGATTAGCAAGCTGAAGTGGCAGTGAGCGGGGCACATAGCACATAGAACTGACGGCCGATGGGGCAGAAAGGTTCTGGAATGGAGGCCACGTACCGGCAAGCGGCGTAGGACATCCACCTACAAGGTGGACAGACGACATGGTAAAGGTTGCAGGAAGCCGTTGGATGCAGGCCACTTTCAGGCCAATCTGAAAGTCATTGGGGAGGCCTATGTTCAGCAGTGGACGTCCTATGGCTGAAATGATGATAAATTATTATAGAGGTAGTAAACAGTTTTACTCACATACTCTTGGTACTAGCTGTAGTAATAGTAATGAGTTAGTTTGTATCATCTTCATTTCAGTCATAGCATAGGACGTCCATTGCTGAACATACCTCACTGACTTCCACATTAGCCGGTTGGAAGCGGCCCGCTGTATACAGGTTTCCTTCACCTTTACAAGGTCGTAGTTAGTTAGTTTGCATCCGAGTATTTATGATCATTTCGAATCGTTCAATGTAACTTATAAAATTAAAAGTTATTATGTATTAGCAGCTGATTACCAATTATTTTGCCCGTATCTTTTCAATCAAAATGTAAAGCTAATTCCCAAAAAAACATACAAATGTCTCATAAAATTATTATAAGCCCGTTAAATCAAATAATCTAGAATAGTTCTTTCTCAAAAATATCACGCGACCGCCACGATAGTTACAAGCCCCTTTTCTTATTATTCGAATATCTTACAAACAAACTTTCTAAAAGACAAAACGATACTTAGTTCTAAGTTAGTATCAATTTTCCTACTAACTCCGGGCAGCATCCAACCGCTACCACAACATAAAATCTAGACTTACTCGAAACAGTTAGAAATAACTTAGTTCGGATGTTAGTGTGTACCTCAGTGGAGTTAAATATAGAAAACTTGTTAACAAAGCAAATAATTACAGGTTTTTACAACAATATTACACAAATAACTAATTAGACACTGTGTTTATTAAACTTTTTTTTCCCTTGCGGGATTCGAACCTGCAACCGCTCGGCTGTGTAGCCCGGTGCGCGAACCACTACACCGGGCGATCGTCGTATTATTATAATGTGAAATTGTCACTTTTTGGCTTACTTTAAAAGGACACCAAAAACTTTCCTTTAGGTACCTTTTTGGTCCCACGATTTCATAAGCATTTTATTGCACATGCCTCAAAAACTCAAAAGTAATGTTTTTAATGCTGACAACAGCTGTGATATTTATCTCATATAATAACCGCCTCATTATGAATGTTTCGGTATCATAATTATATCGATCGGGGGAGAATAATTCATAAATATTGTATTTGCATCGCCCCAGGTTTCGAAATGATTAACAAAAAATCTTGATTTTGAGATATTATGGGGCCAAACATAAACTCTAAGCAGAGTACACATTACTCCTTACAGAGAAATAACGGTTCAAAGTCATACTATTTGAGCTTGGTCTAATTAACTGCCAGCTTATTTTTATTTAAAAAATATTCTTTCGACATGACTTTTAATTATATTTCGGAAATCACGAATTTATTTATATTCATAAATATTTATTGCGTCATAAGTGTACATTAAACAAATACCTGTCAATGTTTAACTTGTATTTCGTTTTGATTTTTTGAATTTCTCAAAAAACAATTATTGTACAAATTTTATACTAGTTGTGCTTGCGGCTTCGCCCGTGTGGAAGACAGTGGTCGCCTTATTTTATACTTCCTTAAGGGATTTATAAAAAATACTAGTCTATGTTAATTGTTATGCTACGATACAGGAACCGTTCGTTTTCTGGGATAAAAAGCAATATATCTGTTATGGCAGGCTATATTATATTTCCTTGCTAAATTTCATCTAGATCCGCTCAGCCTTTCTGGCGTGATTGAGTAACAAACATCCATATATGGCCCCATGGTTGACTGGTAGAGAATGCTTTTGGCATTAAGTCCGCCATTTGTACAACTTTTTTTTAAATGTCTGTGCAATAAAGTTTAAATAAATAAATATATCCAATCTTTCACATTTATAATTGTATTAGTTTTGTTTGTTTTTCAAGATTCTTTATTGATAATAAGAGTTAGACAACAATATAACTTACGTTAGTCCGCATCATTATGGTACCGTCGTTGTTTCTGATTTCTGTAACACAAGTGCTTCAGCTACTTATCATAGGATCAGAGCAATGTATGTGATGTTGTCCAATATTTATTTATTTATTTATTTATTATATGTGTGAAATATTTATAACATTTACTTTAGGCTGTACGCACCTCTAAAAGTGTTAAAAAACATGTATACTTATGGCTATTCAAAACATATTAATACAGAATACTACATGAATAATCATACATTATTGTATGCACTTATTGTTTAGGAGTATTTTTTTCCATGAAAATTGTATTAGTAAGATAAGATGGATGGAACTTATCAAAACGAATCACGAGCCTAAACACTTTTGATCAACTGATAAGTCCCGCAAGATATATCAAAAATATATGATATCATCACAGCTCGGAGGGCTGAATCTCTCGATCAAACCTCTCCTTCCTTTATCGCCAACGGCTCTGTCTACCTTAGGAAGCTACCGAACGTCTTACGAATTGGGTTTGCATTTTAAATGCCTATTTACAACACAAATGCTCAAGTAAAAAAAGGTACTTTTATACTGGTGTTAAATTTCGCGAGTGCTCGAGGGTAACAAATCGCATATTTTACCTGCGGTGAGAGAGAGAAAATCTACCTTATTACAGTAGGTAGATGCATAGCTACTCTATATTGCACACCACATTAAAGGAAATAATAAACAGAAGACAGAAGCGATCTGATAAAGGACAGTTGAGAGAGGCTGTGAAGAGACTCAATTATATTTATCAAACAATGATCCTTTCTTTTACTACATAATAAATGCAGCAAACCCTTCGATTTTTTCAATTCATTTAAAATGATCTAAATTAAGATGTGTGCATCCTCTAATATAATCCTCATCCTCAAAGTACTGGACGAATTTCAGATTTCCTTCTTCTTCTTCTCTTGCTAAGCACAGGCCTCACATTAACTTCGAGGCGAGTTAGGGTCTTACACTACAACGCGGGCCAAGTGTAGATTAATGGAAGGGTGGGTTAAGGCCAGTGACTAAACTTTACCGACAGATGTAATCAACCCGCCTTAAGGTTTCTGACTAGGCTTAGTCGTTTTTTTTTAAAATAAAATGTCGTTACTTAATAACCATTATAGATTCCGGAACTCATTTAAATTGTTAGAAAACTTTTTTTTTCAATTGACTAGTGCCTAGTTAGTGAGCGAACTAGCATCTCGGGATTTTTTACTGTGTTCCCTCGCCTTACTGGATTGTCAACATAATGACAAGATTCCCATTGTTGCTTTAGCTGAACTCAAATAACTTCCTAGTAGGGTGAAATCAGACATGTATAACAAAACACCTGATAACAATCCTCTGAACCAGTAGTCTATTCGTTGCGATACTTCTCGAGGACACTCGTTATCAGAGTCAGGTGTCGACGATGTGTGCGTTTTATTTATCGGTTACAGAGATAAAAGTAACAAGGCACTTTATACGAGTACTGACAGTGGTTCTCAAACTAGACGTTAGGTTATAAGGATGTGAAAAACTTTGCAGTTCTCAGTGTTGTCACACCACTGTCTTGTTTCTAAATCCAAATGGAATATCAGTGTTGTGTGTGCCAATGCTAAAAACTGTCATGCTTAATACTGAGCAGAAAAAAGTCCCCCCATTTTGGCACAAATGCCTACTGATATCTATGTTGTACTGTGTCTGTATTTTGTACCAAATTGAAACACTTTTTATTCTTATTTGCTCTGAATTATCAAATATTTGATCTGAGAGGTTATCAAATACTTGTTGCGCACCCTGAGCAATGGTCTGCATATAATAGCTTCATCTCTTTGTTGGGGGGCAGTCTCCGTTAGGGGGTTGAATAAAAAGTTTGAGAAACGTTGCTGCACAGAAAGCGGTGGGAAAATCTTTAGCACTAGAAATATCTAGAAACGATTTTTAAAAGCGCCAATGTAATATATTTCCGCCACTACGAGTGTTTTGGTGCTGTTGAAGCGATTAATTTTCTATCTAGAGATACAAAGTTTTTCTTGAAAGATTTATTTTTCTGTTTTAAATAGTTCTTGTAGTTTAGAAGGTCTACAATAAAATGTGGCATGAAAAAGGTTGTATAGAACTAATTATTATAGTTATTGATGGTCTAAGATGGACTTGTCTTTAGGTTACATGGATACATTGAATGTATGCTGCTATAGCGATTTTTCGTTGGAGAAACATAATTCTGCGTGACTGAATTGACCCTTAGCAAAGTCACCTTCAAAATAGAACCCTACAAATAAATCTAATATCACCAAGAGAATATAAACCAAAACTTAGTCTTAGACTAGGTATTCCCGAAAGACAATGAAAGAGAATATTCAGACTGAATTTATTAAATGCCTGCATAGATATAAATTGTCTAGATCGTTGATAGCATGTCTCCTTAGTTATGGGTATCCCCACGTGCGACCCTTAAGTACAGTCTTGCAAATAAAAAGGTTGTTTTTTATTCAAGTGAGCTAAGCGAAGACTTATGTCTTCGCTTTATACTATACTGTACTACTTTATACTAGACTTTATAGTCTGATGACATGAAGACCGCCTGATCTAGTGGTTCGCGATCTAAACTAATACAAGGCCAGCGGTCACAGGTGCGAATCCCACAAGGGGCGCAAGTGTATAGTGTGATGAGCACAAACATTTTCGTACCTGAGGTATGAATGTCATATATGAATTGGTATGTCTATCTGTTAACTAGTTGGCATGGTACAGACAACGGCAGGTCAACCCACCCAAAGAGTTAAAAGACATTAAATTGATTTTCAACTTTATGTCAAACTATTAGAGATCTATATCAATTGAGAAGATTTGACGTTTTGTGGTAGTTTGACGTGCTTTTGTCTGTACAAGCTTTGCTTAGTTTCGGGCTAGATAATTAGTGTTGCTGTTAAAAGAATTTATATAGTAAAGTGTTTTTTCCATTCTTTGGCAATAATGTTAATCTCGTGTGTAGACTCGTGGAGTCATAGACTTTTTGAAAGTTCAAATGGGTTTAAATTATACGTCTGGAACACAGTTTTTATTGAAGCCACGATAAAATCTTTTTTTTTTAAATAAATGGCTGCCATCAAATGAGAGAAACTTAATTTTGAGCTGAAATCATGACTAATCTCGGGCTGATATCAATCCGATCTATAGAATTCTTTGATTCCACTCAGAATCCAATTGCATGTCGAATTAAATTTAGATAAATTAGTCTGCGTTTCTGCGCGAATTTTTTGGGTTTGAATGGAATCTAATTAAAATTTTGTTTATCAATAGAATATTTGAAATACTTTAAATGAATTACACATAACACTAAAGTGTTGCAGTAAATAAGCAAAATACATATTTTTGGCAATTCTGAATTGAATAATTATTTTTACTTTGAGTCACCAATTGCTCGCTTAGGGTCTGCCAAATACAATTTTAATATTTTTTTATGTTTAATAATCATTATCAATACTACTGTAAATTCACTTTGTGTTTAAACCCCAGTCTTTTTAAAACCTTGTTTATATAATATATAATATTCTTCCAAAAATCATGCTAATTTTATAAAGTTTATAAATTTGTCCAATGAATAGTGCTTCAAACAGTTACACAACTATTAACAGATCTCTTGGTGCTTCCTTGGACCAATTCTCACAGCACAATACATATTCATGTGTTTGACCTGACGGTACCGCATGAGGTAGTTTCGATTGCTTGATTTTATTAACACTTGTCCACAAACAGTCATATCAAACATTAACTTTCTACTAGTGATGTGTGTACAAACACCCGTCATAAGCAAATACTTACTAGAGATAGAGTGAAGTACATACGCCGTGACGAATTAGTAAAAAGTCCTGAAACCGTTTAAAAATATTTAAAGCATTAGAAAATCGTTAGACACGTTTATTAATTCTTTGGAAATTATATAAGTACGTTTCTTGTGATATTGTATGCGTATAAGAATTGTCACAATCATAATATTTAATAGCTTCGCTCATGTTGGTGGGGTCATCTCCTTCTTTCCCTGCATTCCGCTTTTCTCTTCACAACTTCATTATAATTACTATTTTTCATTGACAATAGGAATTGTAATCCTTCAAAAAAAAACAAACCAATAAAACAAGATAAGTAAGTATGAAATTTGTCACGCTACCGTGTGATACGTATTACAAGTCGAACAAGTATCGACGCGACCAAAGATTATCAACTATGAACGAACATAAATTGAATACAACATACCCGCACGTCACAGGACTCAAGTACTGTACTAAAACACCGTACAAAATCGCCCGTCACTAGTCTAAACATTCGAGCAAACATCGTAATATCTTTCGGCTGGCACATTCAATTTCACTTGTTTGTCACAGGGAGAGCAAACATTTTTTTCAATATTGATTAAACTGGCCAAATGTTTGCCCTCTCTGACGGAAGGGAAATATTGCAAGGTACGCAAATAGTACAGCTTTTGGGTACAGTGCCACAAATGTAAAAAACTAAGGAATGTGCCCAAAAATAAGAGTGATTGTCGCAAGATGATCTGAATTAAAAAATATTTTAAATAATAGTAACTATATGACCTGGTGGTAACAAAAATCGTGATGTTCAAATATATTTTTTAATTCCATTTTGAATGCTTTACTTTCTATTGTTTGTTTCTTTATTTAATATTGAAGATGCTATGTAATATGTTATTACACTTGGTAAACTTTCGCCTGTCTCAGGTGGGAGTAGAACCCAGATCTTTTCGTTACCTCGCACGACTGCTCTGCCAAGTGAGTTACAGAGGCCTTTAATTATCTCATCGTTTTTCAATTGTTCGGTTGAACAGTTTTACTACATATAAATACTCCAAAAAATCAATCAGCTTAAATATTTCCAATCCCTCAGAAAATAAGAAGAAAATATAAAATTATTTTCTTTTATCCTACAAAAGGTCCAGAAATTTGGGGCAATCCTTTGATGACCGAATATGTCTACTTATGTATGATTGTTATCATATTATTGTGTTGGTAACAAGTAAAACAATTATGCATTATAGAATAAACAAAATAAGAAAGAATACAGGCATATGTTAAATAAGAGCGTTAATACTAATTTACCTGTTAATCAATTGTGGCGTTTCTCTGTGAGTTAAGATCCAAAATGAGGAGATCCGTCGAAGAATCAAAGTCACCGACATAGCTTCTCGAATTGCAAAGCTAAAGTGGCAAAGGACAGGCCATGAACAGAACTGTCGACGTTGTAGAAGAAATGTTCTCGAGGACCACGAACTAGAAGACGAAGCGTGGGCAGGCCTTACACTCGGAGGATTGAAAATCTAGTCAAGGTGTAAATGGCCCAAAGCCGCTCGCTGTGATGTTCTATAGGGGAGACCTATGTCCCAGGGAACTCCCAAAGGCTGATACTGATGATAATTATTAATTACCTAGAAACAATTTATGGCAATAAGATACAAATAGTAGTAACTTTATACCCATTGATTAAAATTAAACTTTTAATAGTCCAATCGATCGTAAAGAGTCGGTTGATTGATAAGTTTATAGGTGGAGAAGTAGAGGACCACCTAAGAAGAGATGGATAGATTGTGTGAGGGATTATATGACTGAGAAAGGAATAACTCGATAACTCGATCGGACTAACTGAGATGCATGAAAGAGGAAGACATACTGTGCCTAGATATTCTGGAAGATGATGATGATGAACTAGACATATTCGACGACCGTCTGGTGTAGTGGTTCGCGCTCCTGATTACAAAGCCAGCGGTTGCGGGTTCGAATCCCGCAAGGGGCAAATATTTGTGTGATGAGCACGAGCATTTGTACCTAAGCCATGGATGTTTATGTATGTTTATCCGTTATCTAGTCGCCATAGTACAAGCTTTGCTTAGTTTGGGGCTAGCTAATTGGTGCGATTGTGGAAACAATTTATTATTATTATCATGATTATATAGACGATTTATTTCTTACTTAAATTCAGAAAAATAGTAGAACGTTACAATATTATATTAGATACACAAAATCCATTACGACATTTTCTCTACATAATAGCGTTAAACTATTAGAATCTTATGAAATGTAAGTATGTAACATACAATATAAAATTCAAAACATATAAGAAAAAAGTAATATCCCTCTGAAGCATTGGCCCGTACGTAACAGACTTGAGCCCTCTAAAATCGGTTTTGCCAACATAAAAACATCAGCGTACCTCTAAATATGACAATGCTGCCAATGCAAAAAGCGAACTTAAAGATATAACATGATATCTCAGTAGGGCTGCCAAAGGTTGAACTCACGTTTTAAAAAATATAAAGTAAAATAAATGTTTTAGAGATGTAGCGTCAATTTCTTAATACTTAAGTGAGGATTTAGTAATGTTATTTAGTTCTTTGCAGTGCACAACATTACTCGAAATTATACATAAATCGGTGGTAGCTCAGTGCTCACAATCAAATCGTATCCGTATCCGTGGGTCGTAAGTTTGAAGTCCAGCACGTAACTTTAGATTATTCGAAATTTGTGTACAAAATACCACCTGTTGTGAAAGAACATCGTGAGGAAGCCTGCACAGTTAGATAATATTATTATTAGAAGTTTAGCCATGGTCTCGTTCCTCTTTCTAAGGTTCTGATGAATTGTGGAAGTGAGGTCTAAATCTGATTGCAATCGCTCCCATGTTTTATTCAAATAAATATTTGTTCCTTTTTTTCTGCAATAACTAGACTTGCTACACCTTGAATCATGGTCAAGTCAAGAATACCCCGACTAAAAACTTTACATCGTGTTTTGAATACGGCTTTTTTTCTGTCTATTTAGGCAAAGATACCTTTTTTGGCAAGTTTTTGAGATATTCTTAAAAAAAACAGCAGTGTCAACCCTATTCTTATGCGGCTTTTTACATCATTCGATCCAGTTTCCGTCATTGCAAAGTCTTAACATTTGTTTTCGTGTCCCTCTCAATATTTTATGAGTACCAAAAGTCTTAAGTTAAGAGGATTACGACCCTCCCTAATAGTTCTATGGTGGCTTTCGATTGAACCAATTATTGTTGTTATCGTATTATCGGAGCTATTTGAGGAAACTTTCATCATTTTCCTTTGTATACAAAATATATTTACCAGACTACGAATTGCTGTGGTATCAAGCAGACATCTGAACTTAGGGTTATTTGTAACTATCAGTTCATTTTCACAGATATCCTCCACTGTGTGAACGAGACTTAATGAAGCAAGATTTGAAATGAAAAACGTCTTTCTTTATGTACAGTCAGCATCAAAAATAGCCGATCAAAAACTAATTGTAAAAACTACAGACTTTTAAATGTTACAATAACATGACTTCTTTATTTGACTTGCGTAGGTACTGATTTTGTCAGACAATTGTGATAGGAATGAGATTCTTTTGAAAAGATTTTAAGATTCACAGATTCTTTTTAAGTAAACCCTGTAGCTTGGCGACTAGATAACGGATAAACATACTTAAATATATTTATAAACTTTCATGCCTCTAGGTACGAATGCTCGTGCTCATATCACGAACATTTGCCCCTTGCGGGATTCGAACTCGCAACATCCAGGCTTTGTAGTTCGGAGCGCGAATCAATAGAGTCATCAATGTAGAATTAATAGCTGTGTATAATTACGTCAAAAAGTCATTCAGATTTTCTATGTTAGAATTATTTTTATATATAAAATTTGACTAAATGTTCCGACAACGTTGTGTTGTCGAAAGCAGTAGATAAAAAATTCTAGAACCCAGTTACAGCTCCATCTACCGGGTCCAATCGTATTTCCATTCCATTATTTCCAAACCATCCAGGAACAACATATACACACAAATATTTATCCAAATCCGTGCAGCCGTTTAGGAGGAGTTAAGTGACAATCACACGTACAGAATAATATTATATTTTTAAGACTAGCTAAGCTAAGAGATATAATCCGAAACGAGGTTATCCGGCAGCAGACCAAAGTAATGGACATAATCCTAAAATGTAGCAAACTAAAGTGGCAGTGGGCTGGCCACATCTGTCGCAGAACCGATGCAAGGTGGAGTACGGGTTCTCAAGTGGAGACTACGTTTTGGTAAACGTAGGACGCCCCCCAACTCGATGGACCGACGACCTTAAGAAGATGGCTGACAGTAGATAGATAAAAAAGGCTGTTTTGTGCTCTTTGGGGGAGGCTTATGCCCAGCAGTGGACTGCAATACGGTGACATGAAGACTAGCTGCCCCGACAGAAGAATATAATTATAAGTTAAGATTCTGCTAGGGATAACCGCCTGAAATAACATACACAATAGCTAAGCTTTTTAAAGATGTACCACAATTTATCTGACTACACGAGTAAACACGAATTTCTAAGGATAAACGCTATTGCGGGCCCAGGTGTGTGGTGAACCACATTTCTCCATGTCAGAATGCAATCCAGTTTTTACTATAAAAACATTTGTTACACACAAACACTGCAGAAATTCAGATGCAGAAATATAAATTCCCTTTTTATCATTAAAATATAACAATGTACGTTTTATGCCCAGAAAGAGCATTTCTTACCGTTTATAGCTGTAAGTTTTTGCGGGGAAGTTTCCTTATTTTCCTTTTAGTGGATTTTTAAATTGTGGTCACGGTAATAAAGTTGCGGTTATTGAGTTGACTTTTACTTTGATAAAATTGTGGTTAGATTTTATTGGGTTGGATGTTGTGATGTGTGTGTGAAAGATTCATTTTATTTTTACCTATCGGTTTTTTTTATAAAGTTTACTTATTTTATATATTTTTAATGATAAATTTTAATCAAAACATAATAAGGGTGCAAACAAAAGTTAACTACTGAACGGACATTTCATAGGGGTATTATAATAATAATAGGGGTATTTTCCACCCTTAGGGGTGAAATTTTTTCCGCAAATTTTTATTGCAGTATCTTTGAAGTATAAGCTATTTAATAGATGAATAAACCTAATGGTATTAAAAAATTAATAGTTACCTACATATTACTTTCAATGTTATGTTATGTTCAACCTCAGAGACTGATTCTGGTATTTCAATAGACCATCTTTTCTATTGTGTCTATAAAATTTTCGCCAAATCATAAAAATATTTAGATGCTGATTGTCATAATTTGTTAAAATTTCTTTGCCAAGTCGCGGTTCACTCAAGAACACGTAGTGTTATTGCAATATTACCTTGCAATTGCAATGTAGCCCTGTATCTTTTAAACTATTAAACTTATTCACTTATTGTCGTGGTCTCGAAGTAGGGAACTAAGATCATCAAGGTACAGGCAACAGCACATCAACCTACAACAAAACGTCAAATTGTCTCAATTAATATTGTTCTCTACTTGTCGGACTTAAAGTTGAAAATTGGATCAATGATTTTTAACTTTTTGGGTCGGTTTACCTGCCGTTGTCTGTACCAGGCAATAACCTATGTTCAGTAGTGGACATTACTGAACATAGGTTATTGCCTGGTACATAACATTTTGCCGGGGACGTCTCCCAGCAGTCCCAGCACACCTAATCCCGATTCTAGTTTAAAAAGTTTGTTTTTTAAACTAATCTGACCGGGAGGCGAACCAGCCTCCCTAGCATGAGCACCAAAACACGATATGATATGATATAACGATACATCGAGACTAACTGTAAAATTATGGTAGATATAGCCGCCATGTTGAATTGCCGTGCCGGTGACGTCACATTTTATGATCCCTGTTTCGATAAAAATTCGAAATGGCGGCTATATCTAACATATTTTTACAGTTGGTGTCGATATATCGCTATATCGTATCATATCATATCGTGTTTTGATGGTCATGCTAAGGGGGCTGGGATTTACCCTCACAAGATGAAACACCGCGCCACTTGATCAAACATGTATTTTTTCTCAAAAATAGCTTAACTAAATATAATTTTAAAAATTAAATTTGAAATAACTTAATCCATAACTTATTATCGAGCTAATTATGCAATTAACAAAAATCAATAGCACATGATAATTTAAATTGAAATTATGCAAAAAAAATCGACGCGCATACAGCTTCACCTATAATTTCTCATTTTTGTTATTAATTAAAACTCAGGCCCTCACGAAGCTATTAATGATAATTACCTTTAATGACACACCCATTAGCACCTTGGTTTAATTAATTGGCACAAAAAGTAAAACAGGTAAATATTCTTTGAACACAATTTACCATATTATTAATAAATAAATAATAAATAAATAAAGTTTATTTCATTAACAAAGTTTGTTTTAATCTATTACAAATGTTGACTCTTTCTAGTAAGTGCTTGTGCACCTGTATCAGAAGGAGTTATTATTAATATTATCTCTAACAATCGTAGATGACATAAAAGGCCTAGGTACTTATTAAATATATATTTTTGTTTTTGTTCCAACCATCTCACTGATTCTAGCCCATAAACTAAGGAAATCTTGTTACTATGACGATTAGATAATAAATAATCTGGGCTAGTCTCTAGACCGAGAAGGAATATTAATTTAGAAGTCAACATCGTATACATTGCTTTGACCCTATTATAAGTAGCTTAAGCACTTGTGTTACAAAAATCAGAAACAACGACAGAACCACAACATCCAGACCCGAGACAATTTAAAAACGTTTTTTTTTTCTACATTAACCGCCCGGGAATTGAATCCGGGACCCAGAGATGGCGACACCAAGTCCGGTTTGCTAGCCTCTCGGCTACGGAGGTCGTCGAATAGCTCTGTCTTAGTTGGTAGCTAGACATAAAAATTGATATCTTGAGGTAAAACATTTATCATAATATACAGGGTTACATTGCAAAGGGGTGCCAAATCTTTAGGAGTGGCTCAGAATCAGTAACTTAATCGAACTATGCAAAAATAATTTTTTCAACATTTTATTATTCCTATCCGCTGTTAAAAATTGTACGCGTGGATAATTTAACTCGTTCATGGAAAAATTGCACCGTATGTGCACAGCATAAGGTCCTTGTTGGCTCGCCGTACCTACGCCTCTGATGAATGACCGCGCGGCTTTCGTAATCTCTCCATTGACTTTATATTCGAATATTTTAAAGTATTTTCTTTTTGCGTAACATACGGTTATTAAAAATATAACGATTAAGACGCTTTCTTATATTGTTCCTTAGATCTTATTTTTTATATTTCGCACCCCTTGGCAATGTAACCCCGTACAAAACATATGCAGTAAGAAAGTGCTCTGATTGATAGAGAAAATAATTCTACAGAGGTTATTTAATGGTCTGCGCACAGAAAATTTGGTAACTTAAGTAATACCAAGCTAAAAAAACTTATGATTTTAGAAACCGTATAATAGGCTAGTTTCCTGGGTCAAAAAATGATTATTCTATTTAGTCTTTTGTCAATCAAACAAAAAATACGAAGATAAAGCGCATCAAAGTTTGGGAGTGACGTCACCTCTTGCTAAAAAGTGTCGCAAGGCGTGACGTTACGCGGAACTTTAACGGGTTATATCTTCATCATTTTTTGTTTGATTAAGAAAATAAAAAATACATGTTCAATATTTTCTGTTGATCCAACTAACGGACTAATTAGATTTTTTTAGGAAACTAGCCCATTGAGCACCGAGGAACTGAAGCAATCTTGCAACAGTGCTGAAATAAGACTGATATGAGACTTAATAAAACAAGCAAATCTAATGATACTTAGACCGCGAAAGTTTAAATTAAAACGAATTTATTTAAGTAATTTCGCCTTAAAGCCGTCTTTAACAAACTCAGAACTATACAAACGGAGCTGCAGGCAAGAGCTAGTCTTAATACTTCACATAAAACGTCTCAATACACTGACAAAATTGCCGAAACGTGACTGAACATGATCGAGGCACCTAGAACCTTTATGTCACTCCTATAAACTTTTGTTGTATCGCCGCCGATGGCTTAACGTCCTAACTTACCCATGCTTTATGCCTCAATACAGGGTGTCAGAGGAAATGTTTGACTAACTCTAAAAGGCGATTGCGCATGGAATATAGATTACTTGTTCTTCAAAGTTAACATTTTTTTGCTATTTAGTTGATATAATAACCGTAAGGTAAATGTACTTACTTACATTTAATATTTAGTCTTTTTTAGTGTGTGTTTTGCTGCTTTTTGATTTGTTTTGACCAGCTCTGTTGTTTTTTGATTTGTGATTCTTTGTAAAACACCGAATACGAGTCACGTACAATATAATAATCAGTGTACATGTATCAAAACAATTGTCGTACACACCCTGTATAATCCATAACAATTGAGAATTTTAGCCAACCTCTATGGTAACTTATGGCCTCTGCTAACACTATAAGAGGGTTTTCAGGGCAGCACGGAGTAAAGTATTTCCTTAACAAGACGCCACGCGAACAGGCACTTAGTGTAAGGCCTATTGCACACTACTGGGTCCAGATAAAACGAAATGCTAGTCAAAAAGTGGATTAGAACCCAGCTCTTGTATGTCAGCAGCATATAAAAATTTACATACCCAAAGAAGAACAGAAGAAGGAAGTGTCTTCAAGCCCTGAGGCTCACATGCTCCGTATTCCGTATTAGAATAAGAATCTTTATTATATTAGATAATTTGAGGTCTTAAATATAATTCATTATGAACATTCACGTTTCACTATTTCACTATAGCATGCAAAAATTAACAATGACTTGAAATTACTAATGAAATAAAATTAAAAATTCAACATCAATATAGGTAACTCGAAGTCTAAAAAGTTTCTTAAATTAAAGAAGCTACAATCATTCAGCAATTTATACAGTTTTTTTAATAATCATATGCCTAGTTATTATTAGCCTGCACAGCCAAGAATTTGAATGCCTTAAAAGAGAAGATATTGCTGGAACTGTCTAAAATAGACTAAATCAAATCCTTTTATTAAGATAAATGTTAACTATCCAATTTATCTAATTCAAATGCTCGGTGACCATGAAAATAAGGCACCAGTGTAGCCTCGGTCTTAGTGTATGAAAATTTCACGGCACACTCAATAGTTGAACGGCGATTTGGTGGAAATGCATTCACTAAATTGAACCGTAGAGTTATAAAAGAGACGATTGAGATGCATTTGAACTATTTCCAAAAGTGACCAGTTGTGGTCAAGATGACTTTAATGGAAAACGGTTATTGTGCTGTTAATGTATTTTTGAATGATAAAAATGTAGGTATGGAATTAAAGACTGCTCAGCTCGCACCAGTACAAATTTCTCTTCTTTCTTTTCTGTTGTCAAATCTATGTTGTAAGTACCTACCAACGGGCTGGTTTGTTATCATCTATACTACTACATTATTTCATTCATAATTTTCTTAAATTTTGATGGTGGTTTTCTATGCTAAGTCAATACCTGCTAATGTTTTATAAGATCAATTATGTGATAATAATGAGAAGAAGAAAAAATACAGAGTTTCTTGCGCTCGTTCTTCTCGAGGCTAACTCATAATGTTGTCTCGAAGCAAAGAAACGGGCATGTACAAATGGTCCTCCTTTTGGTCCTTCTAGAAGAAATAAATTGGATTTATTGGTTAATGTAGTTGCGACACCATATATAAATAAGTTTATTGAATTATAATCGCTGAACCTTTATTGTGATATTATTTTTCCAAATATAATATTCTCATATGAATTCAAAAGTAAATAGTGAAACGAAACTTAAAGGTTTTACCTTGTTATTTTATTTATTCATAAAGAAAAAACTTTTATTTTTAGTCTCAATATTGAGTCTTACTTTCTTCGCAAGTTTTCTAATATTTAGTCTCCAATATTTGGCTTTGTTATGAAACTACGAAAGTAAAAACAAACTATCGAACTTCGCCATTTTTGTGTCCACAGAAATATCTACTCTGCAATCACATCGGCTAGTCTATTTATTCGTAACTTACGAGAGCATATTCAACTGGAAACGGTCTAGAATCTAGATAGTTATCGGGCTAGGGAAATCGGGGACCAAGCCACCGCACATAGTCGGCCATATTCAGGTTTTGGGTACCGTTATCATGATGTATGGTGCTTGGTGCGCGCAAGTAGTCAGTACGGTAACCTGCATTTTAAGTGGATGTGTTTGAACAGCTTATTGAAGCTGTTTAATGCTGTTGATTATTGAATCAGCTTGAACACATTCAAAACTATTGAAGTATTTAAGTATAGGTATTTCTTGGACTTTTAACACTAAACCTACTTCTTACCTACTTGTTTAAAATTGTTGGAGTATTACTAGTTATTGTTAGACACGTTATTTCCTTGCATGTATCAAGTATTACATTTAAGTGTATAAATGTATATTTTATCTATATATACCTATATATCTATAAATATAGGTGTCGCCCCTTAGGGCCAGGAATCGAACCCGGGCCCTTAGGCCCGGGTTCGATTCCCGGTCGGTCAATGTAAAAAAACAACTTTTCTATTTTGTCTCGGGTCTGGGTGTTGTGGTACCGTCGTTGTTTCTGATTTCTGTAACACAAGTGCTATAGCTACTTACCATAGGATCAGAGTAATATAGGTGATGTTGTCCAATATATATTAATTTTATGTATTTATATTTAATAGTTATTTATAGGCTTGTGTTTAGGTTTATTTACTAAAATTGAAATTGTTTGTATGTAAAATTTAGAAATAAGCACTCTACACCCCTTTTCACTTTCTTTATAGTTGTCCTCTACCCGAAGGTTATCTGGAAGAGATTGCTCTTAGCGATAAGGCCACCTAAATTGTACATCTTTCTGTAAACATCAACTGTAACTTCTTCGTATGTTTTGCAATAAAGATCACCTATCCCTATCTCATCATGCTGGACGTAAGCGTCTCAAAAAAGCAAAAAGCACGATCTCTCTTTTTATCCAACCGCTGCCAGCCATCTTCCTAAGGGTCAGTCCATCGAGCTAGGGGGCATCCTACACTACGTTTGCCAAGGCGTAGTCTCCACTCTAGAATCCGTTTACTCCAAAGCATATCTAACTATCATACATATATTACTCTGATAATACCTTTTTGTTGAGTTAGGTATCTTAACTTGTGGAACCCCAAGTAGACACATGAGACCGCGTTATGAAAGAAAACCATTGCGTCGTTCCCTTGAGCTGTAGGGTTACAGAGCCGCACATCCTTACCAACATCAATTTTCCTTTCAAACCGAACTCAAATCCAAAAAACTAGCAATTTCTCTGTTTCATCAATCAGCTATCTCAACTGCTTCCAATCGTAAGCACCAATTGTCACGATAAGTGGGGGGTATTAACGTAAAAAGTCTTAACTAGTTACACGTAGTTTTCTAGCGAATAGTTCTGTGACAGCGAACGCCGTTTATAGTCATGAAAATTTAACCCAGCCTCCTGTAGTTGGGAGTGCCATCGGGAAATGGTCCAAGAGACAAGATAATCGTTTTTAGATGGGTTCTTTCCACTTAGATAAGATTTATAGGCACTTGAAGCAAAAAAAACGGACAAATGCGTTTGACTTGCGTCTGAGTTCTGTAAATTCAATTAGTAGGTAAATGCTATGCTCAAAACGCAAAAGTGAGTTGGTCGACTATGGTTAGCGTAGTAGCGTGATTTGTCTAAAAGACAAAGGGTCTCCGTGTTTGATTCCCGGTTTGGGTCAAGTCAGAAAATGTTTTTTTTGTTCTAAATTGCCTTGAGTCTAATGTGTAGGTAGATGTAAACTAGACTCCATCTCACTTTAACAATTTAGAGAAAGTGAGGAAGTGTATTCTAATAACGGCCGTCCCTATACAGCATCCTTTAGCTAAATGTGTGTATATAATAATAAAAATAATAAAATTGTTATATCGGCAAACGGGTTAATCCCGGTCACATTAGGTGTACACCTGAAAAGACTGGGATTTGTCGGCGGCGCGCTTCCAGCAAAGATGCAGAAGGCGGTGGTGCTTGATACCGCACGCATCGTCCGTCGATTTCTTTCTCTTTTGCCCTGATCCTGGCCAACTGTGCTATTGCCAGTCATTACCGCCCAAGAGGCGAGAGGTTTTTGGCCTAAAAATAATAATAATAAAATATTTATTTATTTCTTCACAATAGGCAACTTAAAATTAGCACATTTATTGTGCCTGAGGTAGGTTCTGAAAGAACCTGTATTACAGGTTGCCAGTGTCTCACTCCCCGGTATGCTTACAATGTTGGCCTGCTAGCGCTGGGTAACTAGTCAAATTAAATACAATTTTGGTTGATGTATGTTGATATAGTTATACTGTATAACTGCATCTTCTTCAACCACATTTACAGCAATAAAGTAATATTCTATCTTATTCTAGTAAAAAAGACGTCTCTGGTTAAACTTATTGTTTGATACCTCTCGCTCGTGACACAGGACTGTTCCTTACCTACTTCGAAACCATTACAATTTCGTATTTGTCTGGCGTAAGAATAAAAAAGTTCAATGCACCCAATATAAAAATATAATCATCATCATCATCATCATTTCAGCCACAGGACGTCTACTGCTGAACATAGTAAAAATGATCATCATCATAATTATTTCGCCCATAGGACGTCCACTGCTGAACATAGACCATTAATTACCAGATTGGCCGGTTGGAAGCGGCCTGCATCCAGCGTCTTCCTGCGACCTTTACCAGGTCGTCGTCTACGTAAAAATATAATAATTAAATTAAACCGCTAAATCCCGTGAGTTGGACCAGAGCATTACTAGGAATGTGCCGGCCATTCCGGTCCGCCATTTCTAAATTTAGATTGGACATAACTACCGTTCCCTTTTAAAGAGCAACGCCGGCTATTTCAACTAGTATTACCAGTTAATAGGTCCGATAAAATTATTATAAACGCTTATTTATTAATGAATAATGCTATGTATCGTCAAGCACAAATAAGTTATCGCCGAGTTTGTTGAGCTGCTTCTTCTCGGCGCTAGCCTACAATATTGTCCTGAAGCAGTAGTTTGGCTAAATGTTATTCAGACGTGTAAAAGAGCTTAATTAGGAAATTGTATCAGAATTCCATACAAAATAAAAGAGGCTCCAAAATGATGATGATTGGCGTAGTAGCGTGGTTCACCTTCGCAAATGATTCAGGGTTCAATTCAAGTGAACTCAGAAAACGATCAGATCGGATCTTATTCAAGAGCTTCATTGACTCATTCCTAAAATAATTTGGTTTCAAAGAATGCTAAAAAAAATTAATATCCATGTCAAAAGCCAAACTTTTTTTGTACTTGACTGTACATCATTAGTGCTGAACTATGGTAAAATCAAACGCATATAATTAAAAATATTTAATGAGTATAATTACTTTTAAAGGTGTTTTAAGCATGAGTTTTCGTCAAATTATGGATAAAGGAGATAGTTAAGAAAGTTTATTTTTATTTTTTTGTATTATTTTAAATACGAAAAGACACAATGGCTTCTTAACTAAATGAGTAATTGTTTAAGTTTAAGTTAAAATTAACAACTAAACCTAAAAAATACGTACCTAAATAGAGACATTTAAAAAAACACTCATTACATTTTGGCTTTTAAACTTATCAAGAGTAACTGTTACTAATTTTATTCTTAGTAGGTCTTAAACAATTTAAATGTGAACTGATTCTATTTTGACCCTTAAATGTTTACAGAATAAGGTCCACTTCAAAAATCTCAAGCAATGTTAGCCAGGGTTGTCCAAAAATACTAAACCTTCAGCGTCATACAGTCCGAAATCAATAACGGGTATAAACCCAATCTTGGACAATAAAATAGACGAGCCATTTGCCAGGAAGCCTTGCAACTGCAAATTCCCTAAAACTAGCAGGGGAACCGGGAATAGCAAAACAAACAATCACTCAAGCCGGGACTCCCGCACCTGCGCGCCTCCCACTTAGGGTTGCCTCTCTCTCAGCTCCTCCTGGAAAAATACTACTAAGAATGTGCCGAAATACCAAAATCTTTTACAATTACAGTTTATTTTTTAAATCTTTAGAAATCTTTAGAAAAACATCGCTGTTTTTAAATCATGTTTGAACAAATCTAAACACAGATATTTATACTTTCTCTCTTTCTATGGCTCCACAGAAGTGACACACTATCAAATTTCGAGCTGGAAAACAGAATAGCAAACCAAAACTTGCTTTTGCCTTGTCTTTTCCTGACATTTTAATCGTGATAGGTTTACCGTGACTTATTATAATAAATGACTTAATTGGCTAGAGCTATTATTTAGAGCGAATGTAATATTTAATTGTAACACAAGCTGTTAAGTTTCCAATTAAAAAAATTAAAATACTATTGATGATAATTAGATTTGATAGATTTTTAGTTGGACCGCTGTAAGCTATTTCTTTTCATTTATTTAGGAAAAAAGAGCTATAAAAACTTCTAGTCCAGGTTAAAGAGTGGTTCAACTGAATGCCTTATAGTGTCGCTACCCAAGAATATATTGTAAAAATAACTTTGTGTTTTATCATGTCGTTTTTTTTAATATTACCTGTTGCCCGCTACTTTAGACCTTCCTACACAACTCCCCATAGTTTCATAGCATTCGTTTACAAGCAGTCAATTCCCGACGCTTAGACACAGAAGTACAGAACCGACAATGATAGGTATTTACCAAAATAAATAGCTACTCTTACCGCGCGACAATAAAGAGCAAATTAGCTTGCACCGCGCTATGTACTATAATTTTATAATAGTCTGCCAAGCGTAACTGCAAGCGATAAAGCACCGAAACGCCACTAACGAGAGCTCCTTTTACTGTGACATGTCACGGTCATCTAGAGCTACCGCTCGCTCACAATAGTTTTTTTAAAATCAGATTTTTTTAAAAGTCTACCCAAAAACACCTTAAACTTATTATAGGCTCCTAATCCTGATGATGAATCCACTGTGGTTTCCTCCTAAGTTGTCAACCCTAAACTCAGAGCTTAAAGAGGAACGGACCTCTGGATTGTTACAATAAATGACTGTTTATATTTCTCCAACAGACCTGTCGCCGGCCACTTATTCAAATTTAATACGATTAAAATAATCCTCCACTAAGTTCTGAGTCTGCTATATTGCTGTATCCAGAACAGTTTATTCGGGTTAAATGAATCAACAATCTGACTCAAAAGACCATTGTTACAACTATAGAAAATAGCAATTATTAGGTTAGGTTAGGTTAGGATTTGCTAAAACAGAGGACACCTAATTAACAATTTACATTAATTTAAACTATGGAAACAACTTAATTTGTAAAAAAAACTATTATAGTTTAATAAAAACTATAAAACACTTATATTATGTACACGAACTCGAAAACTACGAAAAATCGTAGAACTTACATAGGGGTGATTCATATACCTCTCAACACGAGGCACTTAAAAAATTATAGGACGTCACTTTTCTGGCCACCCTGTATGTTAGACAATCTTAACGTTAGCTGGAAAAATGGCTAATAGTAAAGATTGAGCAAGTTAGAAAACCCCTAGTTTTAAATCGTTGTTCTCTATAGACATTTAAACTAATCTTCGAAAATATCCGGGATGAAAGTAATAACTTCGTAAGTGCGAATAAAGAGGTAATTCACGGGCGATAAAAGTGCAGCAATGGAACTATAAATCATGACACCTGCGGAAGATCTCAGGACTGACCCCACCTGAAGTTTGTCCTTTGAAACGATTGTCCAGGGGCTGTTATAGTCCAGGTGACAGAGGTTACCTCACGCGGTCCCGAGATACAATTTCTTGACAAAAAGACGGACACCAAAGTGATCCTAAAAGGGTTATGTTTTTCTTTTTGAGGTAGTGAACCCTGAAATTCCTGTGAACTTTTTTTTGAGATTTTAGAAAGGTCCTCTTTTAAAATGTAAAAGTAACAAAAAGCACTTCTCTGTACCAGATAGCCGATCATCTTTTGTGGGTTGTATATGAACATCGAACCTTAAAGTTGTTTTTTTTTAATATGAGTGGATAGTTAATAATTTTCCAAGATCAACCATGATTGTGTAATAAAAAATTGCTATATTAAATAAGTTAAAGAAAACCTGTTCCAACTCAGTCCACTGGACTACAAGTCTAATATTCTCTAGAGCCAAAACAATTTTCAGTTACGTTTCACAGCCCCCTCTGCCGGGTGACAGGGACAACAAATATCGGATTGGTCGTTACGCATAAAAATATTGATGGAACGTGAGCTTGATCCCGCTTGCGTCTGAATACGTGGCGAATTTCCGTTTATCTTTTATACAGGGTGAAATAGAACTACTTTTTTTATGGGATCAACATTTAAACCTCAAAACGTGGTTATACTAAGTTTAATTCACACAAAATTGTTATTAACTTTGACTTTTTAGTTTATTAGAATCTCAGAAGTCGAGTTTGATCTACAAAATGTGGTATTATATTTATTTATAACTCTGTGATGATAGAGCCAGGAGATGTTTAATGGAACTCTTCGATGACTTGGCTACTAGAGTAAAAACAAATCGGATAAGCCGAAACACGAAGGGTGTTTGGGCTCATTCGATTTGTTTTTACGATTCCAATACATATAGTGTTTAAGTGTTTAATAGTTATTTAAACATATATTGGCAGTGGTCGGGGCTCATAGTACGTAGACCTGACGGCCAACGGCCAAAGTTTTGAAGGCCACGTACCGGCAAGCGCAGCGTAAGACCTCCACCCACAAGGTGGACAGACGACTTAGTAAAGGTTGCAGGAAGCCGCTGGATGCAGGCCGCTTCCAACCGGCCAATCTGGAAGGCACTGGGGTAAGCCTATGTTCAGCAGTGGACGACCTATGGCTGAAACGATGATGATAATGTAAAAGAATTTATTCTTTATTACACGTTTACACACATAAACGAGTACTAGTGTTTTTTATTTCTTAATAACAACAGACAAAAGAAAAACATTTCAATTTTTTTTCAAGTGTTATATTATGATAAAAGAAAAACAATTATAATTTACATCACAAATACAAAAGCCAACTCTCTATTGAATATACTTTACAAAATATCCTCTAGAGAAACTAATATACGAAGTGCAATTGACTTTTTATTCGTCCATCGCTAATCCTCTAAGAGATGGGGTAACTTTTTTCAAAACGGTTACTCGTACAATAAAGTGCATTCCCAAAGTGCAAGTCCAGCCTTCAGACAGAGCCTAAGGAAAGCAGCTAACCCAGTACACAAAAACTCTGGTACTCTCAACTGGCGAGAAAAACTTAACTAAAATATAAAAACATTTTGATCTATTACAAAATTGCAAAAAAAAAATGCTGAGATTTTTGGAAAAAATAATTGAATCCAACAATTTTTGTGTCACTTTAACTATTTAATAGACCCTTTTAAAAACGGTTGATGTTAAATAGTTATTCGTTTACTACGATTATTTTATTAACACTCTTATGTCAAGTACATTTCCAGGTATCAAATTAAACGTTTTTTTAGACCATAACAAAAAATCCTTGTTCGTATCGATCAAATGTCGTATTGCTACGACCCGATTGCCGTAGCAGCACAGTTAATTCGCCTCAATCGCAATGGGCTCCGGGTTCAATTCAAAGTTTGGGTTTATTTAAAAAAAACTAACTTTTCCAAAGACGCCCCTGGCAATATTCATTGTCTGATACCAATGACTGGACCATAACAAATTGTGTGTTTTCTGACGCATATTCGTTATTTGTTTGTGTATCGAACGCGTTGGCTGATCCACTCCAGCTGTGTGTTAGTCCCAGGTGTTCCAATCCAGCGCTCAAAGCTGCCTCATTAATCTTCTTGGACTTCGGTCTTACTCATCCCATATAGCACCATTACAGTAAAAGTACTATTCAGTAGGCGCATTCTCCATGACTGGATTTTATAAGGACGTACTGCTTTAGGTTTTTGGTTAGTTAACCATGCTCATCATTTCAGCCATAGGACGTCCACTGCTGAACAAAGGCCTCCCCCAATGACTATCATTAGGGGGGGATTGCCAATACTCGCCACGCTTGGCAGGCGGGTTGACGAGCGCAGTTTTTTATAAGATTTCGCACACAGACGCTGCTGCCCGTCTCGTGCTACAGGAATTAGTCGCCTCTTACGACACGCCTCCTGTTGGCGGTGGGGAAATGTATTCTTTAAGGCCGTCTCAACCATGCTCATCAACAATTTTTTCACGAGCTAATTTTGGTTTCGTATTTTATAACACAATTGTTGCACATACGTTCTATTTTTAAAAAGATGTTGGTTTTGCTTACTGATAGAGATACTAATAAAAATGTATTGTTAAAATGTTGACTGTGCACTAGTATTTTATTGATTTATTGCATATTAAAAAATAATTGGCAGACTTAATGCTAAGAAGTATTTACTACTAGTCAACCAGTAATCAAACAGAGAAATACAGGCAGTGCAGTAAAAAAACAAAAGTTTTTTTGTACCTTTTTTTACTTTGACCTACTGTATATTTTTCAATTACGTCGCCATAGTGTGGGATATTATGTCGTCTTTTTGCGCTACATGGATATTGCAAAAATGGAGTCTAGGTTGGGAAGATAAAGTAATTAATTATACTTTAAGCGTTTTATTTGGTTTGGTTAGTCTTAGCTTGTAATTAGTAATCCACTTTGTAACATGCAACATACAACAAAAATAATAATTAAAAAATTCAAGTTTTGTCTTCTGCTAAATTGCTGAACTAATTTTGACAAAGTTAGTTTGGCCATGTTTAATGTAATGGATGCAGGCCGCTTCCAACTGGCTAATCTGGAAGTCATTGGGGGAGGCCTGTGTTCAGCGGTGGATGGCCTATAACAGAAATGATGATGATGAAGTTTGTGAAACCAGTCTTGAGAGTTCTAAACAAATATATCTTGAACTTTTTGAACAAACTGAACCCTTACAGAAGACTTGTTTATAATTTTTGTTATTTGTTGTCCGTTGCATGTTACTGGATTGAAACTTTTATAAAACATGTGCAGACGTGTACAGAAACAGAAACTAAAAATAAATAAAATGCTGTTTTCAAACATGTTTTGGCATATTTAAACTAACTTTAAATTTTAGAAGGCTTGCAATTGAACGTAAGATTCGTTCCAGTATTCAGCCGGCAGCCATTATTTTACGACAAGTGGTTCTTTACAACCTGTCAAAGAACAGAGCCATTATATTGCCTTCTCAAGTAAAGATCTCTGAAAATAAAAACTCAAATCGAAGCGCCGACAAAACCTTAAGGTGCCGCTGTCTATAATTCCCCGTCATTATCGATAAAAAGAGACAGAAACAAAGAGCGAACGAGGCCGCCTCATTAGCACAAGTCTAGAACTACTCGTTAACCCGACTTCTGAAACAAGTTCATCTCTTTATCCCCGTCAGTGGGACGCAGGTGTCTTCAATGCATCCCCTCCACCCCCTCGACATCGCACGATAACACACTGTCACATCGCTTGATGAATTGCTTATTAGATTGTCAGCAGCGGAGTTTTGTACTTATTTTCACGTCGATATACCTGTCTCTTTCGCGTGCCAATTTATGGAACACTGCCGACTATAGGCACTACCACCCTATTAAGCTGTTACGTTTTTGTGAATTTCGCATAGTTTTTGCGGGACTGAAAAGTGGTAGCCTCAAATCTGATGCCGTTTTGGTTTTTATCGTAGAACTGAGTAAGGTGTGAGGAGAATCTTATTTTAGATTCCGTCGCGTCAAATTGGTATGTTAAAAAAAAACTAGTGTGTGTGTGTCTTATGTGTAAGTTTGCAGATAGATAGATACATACTCGTATAGACAACAGCAGGTCAACCTACCACAAAACTTAAAGTTTTCTCTATTGATATTGATCTCTACGAGTCGGACCTAAAGTTGAAAATCAATTCAATGGCCTTTAACTTTTTGGGTAGGTTGACTTGCCGTTGTCTGTACATAGGATAGGATAGGATTTAATATATTAAAATAGAAAATAAGTGACTTGAGTGCTTAAAGGTTGTCATTTTCTTCAATAGAGAAAAAAAAAACTTTAATTTTTAGTCATTCTTCTAGATCAATATAGACGACTCTTCAAAATCAAGCCAAATCGAGTTATTAAGCTTAAAGAAATCATATCACTAACCTTTATTTCCTTTTGTTACAGATGCGAACAGAAGATGACGCGGCGATTTGACCAAAACACACAAAAGTAGTAGCGAAACTTCACACCATGATGGTCCAAGACCGGGAGACGAGAGAGCCTTTAGAAAATTCAATATCAGACGAGAGGAGAAGTCTTGAAGACCTCAAATCACTCTTAGAAGACCGAGGAGGCACAAGGAGTAGGAGTTGTAGCAATAATAGTCCTTATGAAGTTAATAATAAGATTAGTAATACTAGTTGGAGGTGTAAACATGTGGGACGATGGTGCTTTAGGTTAAAAACAATAGTGTTTTTGTTATATGTGACTGTGTTCGTGGATAGTTTACTGTCAGCCGAAGCGAGGAGTTCAGGTGAGTCTTTATAACTTTTTACTTCTTCTCCTGTTGAAGATGACTAAATATTTCTATGTGACCAATAATCCGCCACGTCAACAGCGTTTTCAGTGACGCGAAGTGCTTCTACGTCTTTGCGTCAGCATTGCGGGGCTTGACAAGTCTTGGGCCATAGTTTGGAGAAAGCTCCGTACTCGCATCTATTATTGCCGTTACCAGTGTAACTCTACCTACACTAGTTGTACTTGCACCAACTTGATGAGGGTTTTCTTTAGCGGCAAGGGCAAATCCATTCCAGAGACCTTCTGACTATCAATTTAACATCCATCCCGTTTTCCTGTCCGATACTCATGCCCCCGCAATTGGCGTTGGCTGGGACGACTCACGCAATGTATTTTCAAGGTATTAGTGAGGTTCTTGTGGCTCAGTTGCGGCAGCACATTGGCAGTGATGAAAGTTAACCAACAGTCACCGCGGTTATGAGTGGATGGGTGACCATTCCGGCCATATTTAGTAACATTTATCACAAGCATCACCGTGCTTCGCATGGCACGTTAAAAGTTGATCCCGGCTAATATCGCTTGATACTAGTCGTAAAGTCTAACCAGAGGCCTTAAGGCAGCTTGATTACATCTGACAGTAAGATTTAGTCACTGCATGGCCTTACAACACCCCTCCACCAATCCGCAGTGGACCCGAGTGGTAGAGTAAGGCCCAAACCACCTCATTTACCTAGGTATTAGTAAGTAGAAGCGTGCTCAACTCCCACACAGCGCCACCTGCCGCTGCTCATACCCTAGAGCACCTAGATTCCGTCAGCGTCTGTCCATATGAGAATTGCGAACGAACTTGACGGGGATTAATATATTCCTTTCATCATAGTTTACGCTTCCCAAAAATTTAAATACGAATAGTGGGAAAGTTTTTCACGCGCTATTAGCTATGTATAAAGCCATTAAATGATTTTAATAAAATACCAATGGCCATGACCGGAAATATCAAGAGATCAATGGCGCATGCGCCTTTGGTTAGGGTTGTCGATTGGTTGAAATAATAAATAGACAAATTATACGTTTTCGCAAAATCCAAAATTACGCATTTCTTGAAATTCATTACACCAAGTAAATAGAATACACATGTCCAGCATAAGCTGACCTCGTGTCTTAATGACATAGGCTAAAATGAGCAATCATATTTTACTGGCTAACCTAATTTGATATTGTTTTTACTGTACATTGTCGCAGTATATGTTGCTGACGGAGAAATCACACACACAAACTTATCTTACATTTTATATATAATCATTATTATCATTCGCTACCATGGCTTATGTATAAATTTCCTTATTCGCGTCTATTCTTTTCCATCCATTGCCAGCAGCTTTGCGTATACCATTGCCCCCTCCTTGTTGGAGGGCACCCTTCGCCGAGTTTCAGCTTGCTTATTCTATGAGCTGATATCGATTAAGCAGTACCGAAACTAGGCCTATTTGTTAGCATAAGTACCTACAAAGCCATGAATCATAAAGGTTAGCCTTTTAATTTTTGTAAATTGAAATAGTTTTTTGTTTAGTTAGCATTTTAAAGAGTTAATGGCAAAGCGTGACAACTGACAACTCGTCTTGGCTCGGCAGTACCCGGCACCCGCGACTGACAGCACTGCAACGACTGCTTAGGGGTCTTGATGAGGTGTGCGTCTGTGTGTGTAGGCACATCATTTCGAACGTTTATAGGTAGTTTATACCCTTGTGTAGAATATTTATACTGTGCTTTAGTTCTCTTAGTTTCTTATCTAAAGTAAAAACCGCGCTAATTTTAGCATCAAAATTTGTGTAAATAAGTTAAACAAACCAAAATTTGTGCATAATAACTTTAAAATGCACAAAAATATTCCAGTTTCTTTGAACTCTGTAATGTGCACCCTATATGCGCGGGCGCCGCCCGCTGCGCGCATAATCGTTGATATCGATCCGAGATCAGTGATGTTATTAATGTACGCTGTCGAGGAATTTCGGCACTTCTCGACAGTCGACGTGGGTCATCGGCATTCGAAGTGCAGAAACTTGAGTATGTAAATCGTTAGTGTTGTGAAAATGAATTTATTTACATCTTTAAAGATTATTTATTAGATAAAAATAAGCGACATCGCAATCATTTCCCACCGCCAACAGGAGGCATGTTATAAGATGTATGTGCAAATAAACAATTTATCTATCTATCTATCTAAGAGGCGACTAATTCCTGTAACACGAGATGGGCAGCAGCGTCTGCGTGCGAAATATTATAAAAAAACTGCGCTCGCCAACCCGTCTGCCAAGCGTGGGGAGAATCGGCAATCCCCTCTTACGATGGGAGGCCTATGTTCAGCAGTGGACGTCCTATGGCTGAAATGATGATGAATGTCCGTTTGCAATGATGCCAGGTACGGAACCCTGAAAAATTCGATTTACTAAATTAAAACCTATTTAATCTTTATAATTAAAGCGACCTTTTCTATAAGCTGATTTGTTATATTTTCAATAATTTTGGCTATCCTTATTATTTTTCCAAGAAACAGCGGTTTTACCCGTGTACATGTTCTCGGAAATCCTCAAAAGCCTTTGCAAGAACGGTTCATTCTTTTCGTTAATTATTTAAGCAAATTCTAAACACTCGAAAGCTTAGTCAGAGATCAACAATAGTGTTAGTCATAGACAAAAATTAGGCAAATTGTGAATTAACGGGAATTCTTAACAAAGAACGCAAAATGAGTAAAGAATTGCGGTTGAGGGCTCTTTTTACAAAAGACGAAGAAATATTGGCTTTGTAATTAGCAAATTTTAGTTTGCTTTCCTTAAGCTCTTTGAATGGTTAATTAGTAAACCTAGCTTATAAATTTATTAGATATCACTGTGCAAGAAACTAGTTAATAATCTGTGCCCCTTGGAGATCACCTTCACTTGTATTTTTTTTACGTATGACCACATATAATTTATGTTTGGGAATCCCAATTTTGTACGGCCAAGTACGAAACCAAACAAACCCAGCAGACCGACGACCCAGTCAAGGAGGCCGACGCCGCTGGATGCAAACGGCCTCGAACTATTCGCAGTGGACTTCCAAAGTCTTATCATAATGATAATGATAATGAAGAACGTATGTCGATGAAATAATGGTAATCTAATCCATAGTTCATTATGTAATCTCGACTTGATAAAAATATTTTTAATAGGGTTATTTTCTATATTCTTTGTCATCATCATTGAGTGCCATCTTCTAACGAAGTTTGGAGAAAAGTATGTGAAATCGTGGGCGGTAGCTGGCTAGGTCTTTGATTTCGTGGTAGTATTCTTTGTGTTTGGAGTTAACTTAAAACAAGAAAAAAGTTGTATAAAGTGTATTGACTTGTACTTTACACAGGGATATTATTTTCACGAATCATAAATCAGAACACAAAATACCAATTGATGCATTCATTCAATAAACGACTGGTTGAAATTTCTCTCGGAAGTAATGAAAATAACACAAAAACTAAATTATTAGACGAGAATCCGTCAAAATCTGTACCCAGCCTTCCCTAAACAAAGTAACATAACACCAACAAGATAAATAAACTAAGCTATGAGCGGGAAAGTTCTGACTTAGTCTTTGTTAACAATAAAGTGTTATTGTAACGTAGTTTAGATGCCTCTTGCTCCTGTAATCTCTCTTCCCAGATCTGGAGGGACGAATCCTGCCAATCTAAATACAACTTTAAGTCGTTTACATTAACTGCATATTAGGTAATCTCAGCGGCTGTATCAGAGTCATCAAATCTGGTTATAAGCAAATAAAATTAATAGAGGTGGTTGGACAAAAGAAACAATCGGATCGACAGCCATTAAGGGAGTTCAATGAACTGTGTAGGTACTGATAACTAAGTTTCTACTCAATAATTGTGCAATTAGGTACATTTAGTTTTCCCGGTCCTCTAATGTCCACATCTTGTCTATTCCTGGGCTGCGGACTGTATGTATAGCAACTTAGAATAGGACTTATTATAGCCGTACACAATCTGCTAGGCATATCAGATTTACTTGTAATATTCGATTTAGTCATTTTCGTTGAATATACATAGGGGTCTGTACATGCTGGAATTCAAACTCACTACCAATATGAGAAACTCCAACCACTGAGCTAACATCGCTAAATCAAAAAATACAACAAAACAAAACACTTTGTTCTACTTTATTCAATTAACACTTCGATTTAGAGATAACCTAATTAGTATCTCTTAGAATAGAACAGTGTGAATTTTTGATTAACACCGTTTTGGGTTAAAACAAGTGAGTCATATATTGAAAGTTTCGGAATCTTAAATCATCATGTTTAGGATAACATAATCTTGATTTAAGGCAAGAATAGTTCTCGGCGACTCTATTATTTTTATCAATAGTATTCAATAGTGAGAAGAGTGGTGTCTTGCCGATTTACAACCATGATTTGACGGGTAATCAGTATTCATAATTGCGACTATTTTGTTGGGGATTTTATTGTTCTGAACGTATTACTAAAATAAAAACCTTTTTGTTTGATTTTAGTATCGTAATTAGCTAGCCAGAAGCGTAGCTTTCTTATTTCTTACATCAATGACCAACCAAATATAAAAATTAAATCTTGAAATGCCTTCAATTATCTCTTATAATATTTTGTTTGAAATAAACCAAAAGCTGGTTGAATACACAGATACGCGTCCTCAACAAACAGAAAATATTACCAAACCCTTTAAAAACTGGACACCGATCCCGAATCGATTGAACGAAACACAAGAAAACAGAATTGGATTAGCCGCAGACGGCAGACGGAAAAAAATTAAACTGTTATTCCCTAATTGCTAGCGCCGTCATTGAAAAGAGAAAAAGGCCAGCCTGATACTTTATAGAAACCAATCTACATTGAATTGAAAAAAACGTGCAAAATACCGCAGGTAAACCAAACGGTCCAATCATACTATAATCCATTAAGATTTCGCTCTGCCTCGCTGAACACACTTCCAAACTCCCGCGAGGTAAATATTTCACCCCCCCCTCCCCTCACTCTTACCCTAGTATAATGTATTCTACGCCACCCCCTCAGACCTCATCTTTCCGTCCCTATTTTGCATGAAGGGGGAATTTAAATTGTGTAATCTAACTTTCAATTCATTCATACATTCAACGCCATCTCTCGGTGATAAATTGAAACTGGGATAGATGCTTACAGTCATTTAGCTTTCGGACGCGTCGCGGGGCGGACGTCCCGCGAAGGGACTGGTAGGGAAATATGTTCGGAGCATTTCCTAGATGTTTTCGCGGCGTTTAAGTTGTTTTGCATAATTTCTGATGTAAGTCAGCTGTGCAAGATGTTGTATGAATGTCGCGAGGAGATTTATAAGTTAGTCAGTAGTATTTAGAAGTATCTGAGAATAGTTAATATATTTTCTTTCTTTTACCGTTTCTTACACAAATTTTCATGTAATACTACTACTCATTATTCAAAAAGTGATGTCTGTTTTCACTACATCACACATCCACGGCTAATTAAATCTTCGGCACATAGGCAGATACATAATTTCTACTTCTTAGCGTTTTATCGTGTTCCTAGTCGTAGCACGTCGTAATAACGTCCAGTCCAGATATACATTTGGAACGATTGCTACGAGTATCAGACCTCGGCAACCTTTAGATAGGGGTACCTACTACTTAGGGCAGTGGTTCTTAACCTTTTAGTTATAAGGGCCCATTTGCCAAAATTTGGCATACCAAGGACCACCAATTGTTTGGAGGTAATTTCAAGTAAATGTCAACTTCTGGTGCGCCCAGACTCCACCAGTGGTCCGCAGATTACCGATTAAGAATTTATAGATTTATATTTAAAGATTTAGGGTCATTTATTGCTACATAATATCGTCATTCTCGCTTCAAAACATGCTTGGTTCTTTGTTTTCATCATTTTTGTTGTGTATTCATTAAATATAGAGCAAAGGGGACTTTCATTCCATAAGTGCACGTTAATAAGATTACGTTAGAAATGTCGAACATTTTGTAGCTGATTTTAGCATTTATTTCTATGTACATAAGACATAGTTTCATGTTCGGAAATGTTTGAAAAACGAGATAATTTCATCGAGTTTCGCGTTTGTATTTTAGATTTCTTTGTAGAGCTATATCTCGATGAAATGCCATTGTTGTTGACAAAAGAAAAAAGATAGAATTCAATTAGCTAATTTATAATGCAACGTGAAGTTTTTGACTCGAAGAAATACTGCGAAATAAAATGGAATGTTGTTATATTTTTTTCTACTATAATCCATATGACATTGAGATTTATAGAATATCGTTTACTAAATTGACCTGAACTGGGAATCGAACTCGGGACCTTTTGCGTTTAAAGCGAATTACTTCGCCATGGAGCGTAAACTCTATTCTTGTTAGGTCTACTTCCAAAATATTCGTAAGCGGATTTTCCTTAATGTCACTATCTGTATGTATCTGTCAGTAGTTTCTAGACTACGGCTAACACAGATTTAGGCTAAATCTAAATATCATCACCATCATCATCTTTTCAGCCATAGGAGGCCCATTGCTGAACAAAGGCCTCCCCCAATGACTGATCATCGGGGACGGATTGCCAATACTCGCCACGCTTGGCAGGCGGGTTGGCGAGCGCTGTTTTTTTTATGATTTCGCACGAAGACACTGCTGCCCGTCTCGTGCTACAGGAGTTAGTCGACGACACGCTTCCTGTTGGCGGTGGGGAAATGTATTCTTTACGGCCGTCCCCACACGGCATTAATCAATCTATCACATGGCAATAATCTAGATATAATAAAGAATTTTAGCGGCCTAAGGCCCGGTTTCCACCAAAGCGGAGACAAGACGAGAGGAGCCATGGATACAAATGACTACATGAGCGGACAAAGGCGGACTCTGCTTTATGTCATTTATATGAAAACACAGCTCCTCTTGTCTTGTCTCTTTGGTGGAAACCGGTCCTAAGTCCGGTGTCTTATTGCTAAGGAGCGTCATGTAAAATAAACCACACAATACGAAACGACTACCATTGCAATCTCATAGACTTTGCTCTTAGAATTTGACTTTGCTCCGAATAGCAGAATAACCCTTAAAATATGGAAAAAATCAGAAATAAAAAATATTAAGGCGGTACGAAGTGCGCCGGGACAGTGCCATTTTTATACGGTCACATGCAAATGCATGGCAGCCATTAAGTTAGCCCTATTTTTGTGCTCCAAAAATTTGAAATTCGAACGTTTAAAAGTAAAAAAAAACTTCAATTCTGGCTAGTTAGGAAAAAAACACTCCTTTTTGAGTTACGTCAAACGTAAAATTACAATCAGCACTAATGAACAGGGGTGTCTGTTCGTTGGTCTGTCATCATGTTAGCTGGTAAAAGTAAAAAAGCGCTTTTTAATTCAAGTATTTTTTTGTATTTGTGAACGATTTTTGGCTAGTCTTTGATCGACAATAGTTTGTTTATAGTACCCAAAGTATGCCAACGAAACCATTACTAAGCCTACGTCGTTGGTCTATATGTCCATGTCTGTTATAATATATTATATTTGAAGGACTAGGCTAGCCAATTTAAAATGTTACAGAATGTGTGTTATAATAGCTGACATCGTAACAAAGATTTTTTTAAATATACTTATACAAAAACGTGTTATTTAAAGTAAAAACCTTATTACTACTCAACTAGACCTAAAAGTTTAATAGAATAGTCAGCACTACGTAAATTTCACACAAATTAATATAGTTCATATTATTATAAAAATGAATGATATTGTACAAATGCATATTTCATGCGAGACTTGTAAATGTTAACAGCGTTTCAAGAGATTCGCAACGTCGGAAACGTATCCGTTGTCCTAAATTCATTTTTCAAGCCGTGACATAGTGTAATAATGTCAGTGTACCAAACGAACGGAACAAATGACATTGATGGAGATAAAACTATGCAACGTGTGTATTCAAATCCGCAAAATCTCTTAGGGCCCGATTCTGGAACATAAGAATACAACAACTTTTTTTGTGAGACCAATATCGAAATGCAATAAGTAAAAAGTTATATCATGTGACCGAGACGTTAATATGGGCCATCAATTTTTTTAAATTATTTTTATAGTTAGTGAAATGGTGTAAAATTTATTATTTGAAATTAAAAACACGAGAACATTAAACTTTTTAACTTTAACCAATTGATTGCTGATTATTTTATAATATTAATAATTAAAAGCAGAATTTTTCAGGTTTAGTAATTTCCGTGGTAGCTTAGACAAAAGAGCAGTAGCCCGAATAGCGAAGGGCCATGGGCTAAATTCCCACCTACCTAAGACAGTAGTTTCTTTTGCAAGTATAATAATAATGTTATCTTTATCTGTTCTACTGTTGATTGCTACTCTATGTCCCAAATGTAGCAGGTGTCATATGGAAGCTGGACAAGGTTTACGTCCGAAGCCCGCCCTTTGTCCCAAGCGTTGGTTTTTGTCCCACTACAATAGCATTCGACAGTTTTGTGGGACAGTAGGATATTGTGAAATTTCGTGTCAGCACGATGGCCAGATTTGATACTTTTGTTCATTATTTTTACGTTTTGCACAACGAATGTCAGAGGAAGTGTTACGAAATGTGTCATTACGGTGTGAAAATTAGAGCGGAATTAATGAATATGACAGTTTGTGGATTGGTATCAGAGTGTGACGGAATGAAAAGTAAAAATACTTACCTAAAATGTTTAGTCCTGCCTAATTTAAAATAACATAAAATATTGTTAAGGTTTATATGTATAGGTACTTTGTAACAAACTTCATCTATCTTTTAACAAAGTCATTATTACATGTAAGAAAACAATATGTTTTTAAAATAAATAACTTCAAAAAATGACGACCTCCGTAGCCGAGAGGCGAGCATACCGGACTTGGTGTCGCTATCTCTAAGGTTCCGGGTTTGATTTCTGGTCGGTCAATGTAGAAGATCTATTGTCTCGGGTCTGAGTGTTGTGATACCGTCGTTGTTTCTGATTTCTGTAACACAAGTGTTTAAGCTACAGATACATATTATCTTGTAATGTAAACATACTATTTAAAGGCTGGCAGTAGTGACCGAGTTTCTTGCGCTGCTTCTACCACTGTTTCGGGACAATTGTGGGCTAGCCACAATGGGCTAGTTTCCTAAAAAAAACGAATAAGTCCGTCAGTTGGATTAACAGAAAATATTAGACACGTATTTTTTCTTTTCTCAATCAAACAAAAAATGATGAAGATATATTCCGTTAAAGTTCCGCGTAACGTCACGCCTTGCGACACTTTTTAGCAAGACGTGACGTCACTCCCAAACTTTGATGCGCTTTATCTTCGTCATTTTTTGTTTGATTGACAAAAGACAAAATATGGGTCCAATATTTTTTGATAATCTAACTGACGGACTAAATAGAATAATCTTTTTTGACCCAGGAAACTAGCCTACTGTCCCGAAGTGGTAGGGTAAAAAAAATTGGGACGTGTAAAAGAGCTTAATTTAGGCCTATTTGCAGAAATAAATTGGTTTTATTATTGGCTACTTATCATTGGACCAGAGCAATGTATGTGATGTTGTCCAATCTGTATTTTATTCATTTATTTAAAACTTATCTATTGGGGTATCAAAATAAAAGTTTTTGAAAGGCGATTACAAAAGTATGTGACGAATTGTAAAAAACATGTAATAAATAAATAAAGTATTATTTAATACGACTCCCGTAATAAAAGCGAACTAAAAGATTAGAAATAAATTGTACCTAAAAAAAGTAGATTTTTTTTTGCAGTGGGTTACCATACAACCATTTTATTACACTTATTTACCAAAATGTTTATTTTATCAGTCGTGGAAATTTGACATTTTCTGGTAGGTTCATAAGAATTTAACTGTACGTAGATGTAATCTTATGTGGCGCCTAATACAAGGCGTGTTTTTTAGGGTTCCGTACTCGAAAGGGTAAAAACGGGACCCTATTACTAAGACTCCGCTGTTCGTCTGTCTGTCTGTCACCAGGCTGTTTATCATGAACCGTGATAGCTAGGCAGTTGCAATTTTAACATATGATTATTATTATTTCTTTTGCCACTATAACAAACAAATACTAAAAACAGAATATAACTATTATTTAATTGGTTGTATGGGAATACAACAAACGTAATTTTTTTGCCGTCTTTTGCTCGATATTAGTAACAGAAACAGGAAGACGCTTGTAATATTCACAGAATATTATAGATAATGGTACGGAACCCTCCGTGCACGAGTCTGAGTCGCACTTGGCCGGTTTTAAGTCTAGTTCACTGCATCAAATACCACATCTGCTACTCTTAGTTGAGACGGGCTTGGCGAAGTGGTTTGGTGGTTCATTTTAACCAAAAAAAGGTTCCGGGTTTGATTCGGGATAAAGATTTTTGCAAAATCCATGGTCTGGTACCTCGTAAGTCTCGTAACATGAGGATTTTAATTGTTTACTTCGCCACCATGACATTAGAAGAGTTGTCTGGCGTTTCATAAATTAAGCCATCCCCATTTCGAAAGGCTCCTTCCTTCTTACTGTAAATAAAATGGTTCTTAAATTTAAGCTCGTCTTATTATTACTGTCCTGCTTTTATCTTTGTTTTAATCTCGTCTTTCTCACTCCTATTGTCCTGCACATCATAAACTATATCCCAACACGACACTTCATCGAATTATGTCTCTTATCGCGATTAAGATAAGGTCGAAAATCGTTCCCTTTTTGCCTCATTATCGATACTGATTATAACTACCGCTTTGGTATTGTCAAATGTGAAATAGTATAAAATTTGCGGAATGCAGTACAGTCGCGGAATCGTGTGTACATTCGATTTTTAGCCTTATATCAGTAATAATACAGTTTATACCATATTTATTATCTTGGCCGTACATTAAGAAATTCCATACTGTATTCATTGTAATAGTGTCAAGTAGAAAGCTGTCTAATTTAATAATAATAGAAGGAAATTGTTTCGTGGACATTCCATTTAAACATGACATCATCAACATGAGACAACAAACATTGCTTTAGAAAATCATTTAAAATACTAACAAAGTTACGAGAATTACGAAGTTCAGAGTTCCAATTGAAATAGTACAAAAGGCAGTCAAATTAACATTATCAATCATTAATGAAAGCTGCGTGAAGTAACAATTAGCAATGTCTGAGGACTGATTAGCAAGGTCTCAAGTAGTCTCAAGTATTTGATTGCGACATCATTAGTTAATAGTAAGTTGGCGTAAAGATTTGGTGTTCTTTTATAAGAATTACAACCTAAGAGTACCTAACAATGCTGAAGTGGCAGTAGGCGGGGCACATGCACGTAGAACTGACGCCCGATGGGGCAGAAAGATTCTAGAATGGAGACCACGTACCGGCAAGCGCAGCGTAGGATGCCCACCCACAAGGTGGGCAGTCGACCTAGTACAGGTTTCAGAAAACCACTGGTTGCAGGCCGCTTTCAACTGGCCGTTATGATGATGTCATTTAGGGAGACCTATGGCTGATGTTCAGCAGTGGACGTCCTATGGCTGAAATGATGAACAAAAGCACTTTCACACAAGTCAACTTGGCCGCGTGGCTAGTTCGCGCCTAACTGCGCGACCTTAGCCCACATACCTAATTGACAGTTTAGTTTGTTTAATTTACACCGATACAGCGTCTAAAACTTTAGTCAAGTAGTCCCGTCTCGGGTATCAGTCTCCTGTCTCTGTCGCAACCTGAACTGACACCATAAGATGAATTCAGCGCTGCTAAGTCGCGTCGTAGGTAACACTCTAATCACTTCTGGCAACACTATTGCGTCTAAATATGAATACTAATTACAAGTACTGATTAGCTCGTGTAATCTAGGCATACCTAGATTTAATGTCAATAAAATCTTAAATACAGACAACGTTTTATGTTCCCCTCACCTGCCAGCACGAACGTCACCCGAAGTATAATGAAGGATAATAAAAACGCTCTCCTCAAATACAATCACATTAAAAACATCCCACGCACAATTCTCACCCTTAAAACAAATGTATAAGGACGGTTGTTCGATGGGAGAGTGAACAAAAACGGCAATTTAGGAAAAAAACTTCTCTAAAAGAAGCCAGAGCATAAATTTTTAAGAAGAAACCTCGTCGGACATTCATTTTGATAACATTCAATTATGAAATCACAAATTAAGAACGAAATATAATGTTCACGGACGTTTACTTAAGTAGCGGAGTGTCGCGAAATATTAAGATTTAAGTATTGAACGGAGTTTGTTTACCTTGCTCATTTAAGGTTTTTTAGATGCAAAAGGTACTTCATCATAATCAGCCCTTGCCAGTATTTTGCTAGACATAGGTTTTTCCAAATGCGCCTCTGAATTAGATATAAGATCTTGCACACACTGCGATTTTATGCGACCGCGATCGGCGATCTGCATCGCTTTTTGGCGACGACCTTTTGATTGAGTCTGAGTTCCAGTGGCAGTTTTAATTTTCGATCGCTAATCGCAGTTTTAGTTGTTAACTCGTTTGTGCCTAGAAACTTGGAATTTTTCACATTGGTTACTTGAATACCGTGAGTGCGCACTAAAAAAGGATTTTCGGAAATTTAAGCAATTAGGCAGTGTAATTGAAGACAAAAGTATGGAGAATTCGACGTCAGCAGAAACGAAGTCGTGGAAAACTGCTAGTATGTATAATATTAATTTAAACACTGTCACTTAACAGAACCAATTTCATTGTGGATTTTCTTTCGCTACATTGGCTACGATTGAACAGAATAATTTATTTTTAACACTTGGATGCACCGAATGTATTAACTGATATTAAAAAGTCCGTTAAAGGTGACTTGATGTTTTCATTTCAGATTTTTATTGAATATTATTCGAGAATTGGATAAATTTGAAATTAATAAGTTTAAGCACCATTAAAACCAAGTTTAAGCACCATTAAAACCAGTTTAATCCAGTAAATGTGCTTATATTAAGTCTTTTCACTCGTCCTAGGTTGCCGCTGGATGCCTATGGCCGAAATAATAATAATAATAAATAAATAATAATAAATAAATATTGGACAACATCACATACATTGCTCTGATCCTGTGGTAAGTAGCCAAAGCACTCGTGTTACAGAAATCAGAAACAACGACGGTACCACAACACCCAGACGAAATGATAATGATGATGGATGACTCGTCCTGATTTATTTATTTTTACGCTACCACTGCTTCGGAACCATATTATAAGCTAGCGCCGAGACGAAGCTTTATTTAAAACATTTAAATCTTTGAAGTGATTCAGACTGCCAAATTAAAAACAGCAAAGCGTTCCTTAAGCGGATATGTCAACTTTTATTGATATAATCAACATCATTACTTCCCAAATCGGAACGATGCCGCCTTGTACAATTCATTTGGTCATCAAATCCCAAAAAGTATATACGAATTTCCCCTTTTTTCAAGCAACATGAATAGTGTTCCCGTATCCCGCACCACTCCAGAGTTTATTGCTACGACTCCTCAGGGAGTGGTCACTCGCCAGTCGAGAAGGGGTTTCACACGTTCAGTGCTCTGTTAACACATTACTTTTTAACTGCAAGTGTGGGGAGGTAGTGGAAATTGCATTAAAAATAAGGACATTATACACTTTATTTCTTTTGCGAAAGGTAGACTTCTACTTCTAGAAGTAATAAGTTAGTCATTAGACCGAAGTTCAATAAGAACTTCTACCTAAAATGTTGGTAGTGAAAATAAGAGATGAAATATAGTTTCTTTTCACCGTTGAAACATTTCATCATTTCAGCCATAGGACGTCCACAGCTGAACATAGGCCTCCCCCAGTGATTTCCAGATTGGCCGGTTGGAATTTTACCGTCATACGTCGTTTGCAATAAAAAACACTGTGCATCTGTCTGTATCTACCTAGTGTCATATTAGATGGTTTAAAAATGTAATATTTGTTTATATAAACCTGAACATTAACCATTGTAGATAAGATAAGATAACTTTATTTGCGAATAAGTAAATTTTATTAAAAAAAATAAAACCGACTTCAAAACACTAAAATGCTAAAAATAATCCTAACACTTAAGTACCTAATCAGTTACTTTTGGAGTCGGTGCCAGCCGATGAGAGATTCAATGTGTTTGTTTGCACCGACTCCAAAAGTAACTGATTAGGTACTTAAGTGTTAGGATTATTTTTAGCATTTTAGTGTTTTGAAGTCGGTTTTATTTTTTTTAATAAAATTTACTTATTTCATAAATTTTTTGTGATAAATCCTAATCTAACTGCTGAACACCGATTTCATCCCCTATTTTCCTACCCTTAGGGGTGATTTTTATTTTGCAAACTTTTATTATATTATCTTTGAAGTATAAGCTATTCAATAAAACAAAAATCATCAAAATCGGCTCATATTTGTCGAAGATAGGTAACAAGAACCACAACCAAAATATTATCTGGGTATATTTGTTATTTTCTCAAAAAGTTCTAAATCAATTTCGATAAAATTTATATGGGACCACCTCTGAAGTATGATCTACCAAACAAAAAAAGAATCATTAAAATCGATTCATAATTGGCGGAGTAATCGCGTAACAAACATACAAAAAAAAAAAAAACATACAGTCGAATTGACAACCTCCTCCTTTTTTTGAAGTCGGTTGAAAAAACATGGCATTATGAAGATGATACAGTTTAAAGTGCGCATGTCTGTAGAATTTGACTTATGCCAAAACATAGCCTATAATCATCAGCATCTTAAGCCTTTGAAAGTACACAGCTTTAATAAAGCTTTTATCACTTGAAATGTGTAGTTTTTATCCATTTCCGGAAATAATGATTGTAAAACAAACACAAAGCTAACTTAAAAAAAAATACTCTGGCGTAACTTAATTAATTTCATGTAAGTATATCATTTATTTATTGAATGATTTGTTTATATCAAAAATATCAATAAAACAGAACATGTACTACGTGCGTAGTCATGGATTAAAGAGAAATGTCAAACCACCTTAATCAAACATATTTTCAGTCGTCAAATCTTAAATTTTTAAATGCCTAATTGTAGCTCTCATTCGATTTGTTTACGGATATCTAACATTAAACACAATTATATACAAACGCGAATGCTATCCAATTAAAATGATTTGCCTCGGAACTAAACTTGGGCTATAATCATAAAATAAAAGTTACCCTCCTATCGATGTTGTTACTTCAGATACGTTTGGACCGTGGATACCGGTATCACCCTCGTGGGACCAACGTTCGAAATCGGACAGAAAAAGTAAATGATTACTGTTACTCTATCCATAGACTTAATGGATCAGTATGACGCGTTCCATTAATTAGTTTCTAATTTTGGATACGTGACGTCAATAATACTAGGCAACTCTTCCTCTAAAATTAGTATAATTTTGAAGGTAATTTGAGGAGAGACGAAGGATATATTTTTCTACGTCAATATCGTTCAATCATCGCGTTTTAAATGTATTTATAGGATAATGTCCGATATGCCTATACCTAGGCATTTTGACGCGATTTTCTCGCAGAATAATTAACATTGTACACACATTCATAACATCACCAGCGTACTCCCATTTCAGGTTGGCGGTTTCTTAGCGCATGACCTTTTTCCTGACTTGGTCGGGTTTTCGGATACCTAAGACACTCCGTGCCCGCTAAAAAACCTCTAATTTTGTCTACTAAGTTTTTAATAATCCTTAACAACCGTAAATATTTAGTGCTACCCATACAAAGCCAGGGTTCATCATCATCATCATCATTTCAGCCACAAGACATCCACTGCTGAACACAGGCTTCCCCCAATGACTTTCATGGGGGGGGGGATTGCCAATACTCGCTACGCTTGGCAGGCGGGTTGGCGAGCGCAGTTTTTTATAACATTTCGCACGCAGACGCTGTTGCCCGCCTCGTGCGTGCTACAGGAATTAATACGCCTCTTACGACACGCCTCCTGTTGGCGGTGGGGAAGTGTATTCTTTACGGGCGTCCCCACACGGCAGCCAGGGTTCGACTATGTAATTACAAGTCGCATTTACTAAAAATTTGAATACTAAAATATTTTTTTTTAGCCTACATACTTTGATTTATTAATCGCTTTGGTCTAGTCCTATTGTGGCGGTTTAATTTGTTTTGTGCTTAGTCAGCGACGTGTGTTGATTCTGCCTTTTATTATTCCGTCACCGCTGAACATTTTATTTTGTGGGCACAGAGTAGGTTAAGTTAGAAAGTGCACAGAAATAAACGTAAAGAATGAAATTGACTCCACTATATAAGAACGTGGAGCGTTCCTATCGTCCTGACAAAGTTGTAAATACTCGCTTACAGACATTTCACTCGAAGGGCTTCAGCGATACTCGCCATTCTGTGGGAAGGTAATAGACAGCATTATGTATCCAAACCTAGTCGAAGTATACTTCAGTAGACTCTTCTTCTTCCTATACGGTCAATCCCGGTTGCGTCCAAAGCCATTGCTTTGGAGCCCAGGATCCGCTTTCCTTGATTTACTCCTTCACTTCGCACGGTCTTGAGCGTCTCTAGTTGTGAGATCATTAGCACGCATGTCAGCCCTCACGACGTCAAGCCAGCATTTCTTGAGTCTACCCCTTTTGCCAGGACCTGGCGGTGGCGGCATGGCCAGACATTTGTTCCTACGTAGCTTGAAAACAAATTTGATTAGCTTCAGAAGTACTCGCCATTCTGTGGAAAGGTAAAAGACAGCATTAAGTACCCAAACTTAGTCGAAGTATACTTCAGTAGACTATAAGGCAATATGGTACACTGAAAAAAATCGGATCTAATCAAGTGCCATTTTAACTTGTTTAAAAAAATGTGACGATATTAATAAACATTATGTACGAATTAACGAAATACAAATGTTTCCATCTATTAAGCTAATGGATAACATATTTAACTTAGTCCAATTGATTACAAAGACTGTTTAAATTAACAAAATAATTGATTAAAGTTTGCGCAAACAAGGTAGTGTTTAAAGTAAATAAGTAATGTGCTGAATTAAACAACAAACGATAACTTTTATAAAATTACATTATTAAATACGATCAAATAAAGTGATAGAATTTATCAAAATATTTGATTCATATGAATAAATTTATGTTATTGTAACAATCACATTATTTGATAGCTTTTTTTCGTGAGTGTTGCCATTTGTGGTAAATTTCTACTAATTGTGAGAAATCACCTACAAAAATAATGCTTTATTTTCTCGGTTGAAAATAAGATAGAATTTTTAAGTAGGTTAAGTAAATAATCCTAGTTACTATTACGATTACGAGTTAAGTAGAATACTATAAATTATAATACTATTAATGGAAAAGTACTTTTGTTTGTTTGGATGTTTGTTTTCATGGCGTAACGAAGCCATTTTGTGTTATGTACGTTTTTTTATGTGGATATGTGTGGTTACACTCTCCATTAGTAAAACTATTCTATGTCATTTTTACCGCGATAAAACATCTCATTAAAACCAATAAAACTAATAAAAACAATTTATTTCCGTAAATAGACCTAAATTTAGCTCTTACACGTTCCAATTTTTTTTTACCCTACCACTGCTTCGGGACAATAGTGGGCTAACGCCGAGAAGAAGCAGCGCAAGAAACTCGGTCACTATTGTCAGCCTCTGCTTAAATAGTATGTTTACATTACAAGATAATTTGTACCTGTGCGACCAGGGTAGTATTTAATTCCATACATATAGAAATAGTAATTTACAGTGTTATAACCTTTTTCCATTATAACCATCTTGACATACAATTTAAATGTATGTATAGGTAGTTCAGCAATAGACTGCGACAATTTGTTAAAAAAGCGAATACATTTTCCCATGAAAGAATTACCTACTTTATGCAGTCGTATTTGAATCCTTTCATACCTACTAAAATTGACAATGTGTATGTCTTCTATAACATCGAAAGGCATTTATGGCTAGATATATATTTTAAAATGAATAAGGTAGGGGAGGCCTATGTTCAGCAGTGGACGACCTATGGCTGAAATGATGATGATGATGAATAGGTAGGTACAGTTGGAAACCATAAGAATGTCAAAAGCTACTTTAAACCGTAAAGAACATCTATTTCTCGCGATTTACTTGTACCTTCGATTTGAAGTCACACTTTTTTAAATGTTGTATGATTCTCCGTTACTTATGCCAGCCAATCCTTATAGCGGAACATAGGCCGAAACCCGAAAATGCCCATGTCGCAGACATAATAAAAGCAAACTACAGATTTGAAATCTTCACAGGATAATTAAAATTATGTTGCTACTATCCATTGATTTAAAAAGTAATATATAAGTCAATGCTGCTATCATAACAAATACTTGCCAAGAATCAAAAGGAATCCCTTACTATAAGAAATTACATTTCTCGGTGCATCTTTTGAACCCCATGTTAACGGGCTCTTGAAATTTTTACAAAATATGTACCTATTGCTATAACTGCTATACTAATTATCGTTAAAATATAATTTTTCGGTTTGTGTAATTTATTTTGTATTAAGATTTTAACGTAGAAAACAAATCATTATATGGCAGCACTTTACTAGGCGCGGCCGGCACCAGAACAACCGGGCAAGTTACGACAAGTTTTAAAGTCGGTAGCCGTTGGTGTGCGCTCTAATTTAATTCCATTATCTTCATGTTAAACAAGTGCAAATTATATTAATAACTACGGTTTCGATTTCAATAAATAGTAATGGACAAAGTGGCTGATCTTTTGACAGCATGGAAAATACCAGAACTGATCCCAACGTTTGCAAGTAAGTTCTTTTACTTATATTTCTCTGCTCATCTGCTGCAATAGTTACTTTGGCTTATGTAAACGAAAGTGATGTTTTAGAGGTAGACTATTCTCTTGGATTTTGGTCTCAGCCACTGTTCGGTCAGATATTCATCTTGTACTTGCCTTACTCGATGGCGGTAGCGGCTTGATGCGCGGAAAGATCCATAATAATTAGGTACCTATACTGAACCTAACTATTGATCTCGCTGCTTATCAAATAGGTTACGTATGCATTGAGCGGCCTAGGGCGCACAAATTTAGGTGGAAGGAGTGCGAAGCGAAAGTAGCTTGTCAACGATGCTACTAAAAGCCAAAAATTGTTTCAATAATAATTGTACATATTGTGTAGTGGCAAACTAGGTACTTATTCTAGTGTTTTATTTTTTAACCTTTCAAATCACTTCTGACATGGATTACATTACTACATCTTTCTAAAATAGAAGATAATGTGTGTACCTATTCAATCTACAACTTTTATAGCTAAAGCTGAGAAGCATTCTCTACCAGTGAACCTTTGGATCATGTAGAAAGTGTAGTTTGGATGTGGTGAAAGAAAAGATGAACAAAATTTTATAATACTATACAAGAAAAATAAGATAAAAAGTTAAAAAAGGTACCTATACTTACACATTACACATACAAAAGATGCTAAGAATAAAAAATTTATTTATACCTAAATATTAAACACATAACACAGTACATAGGTAATTGACATTATAACAAATTACAATTCAGAGAAACTCGAGACTAAAGAGCTGAATTATGGTTCTTGTTTAGCTTAACTATTATATTAAATTTTAACATGTAAGTAAATATCTATGTCAGATCTGATTACCTGTGGAGTAATGAGTTTATTAGTACATACATACATACCTACTTACAGTAATATGAGCAATGAGATTGTAAGTTATTTATAGTTTATTTTTATTTTTTTAGGAATTGAAATAACTGTAGATTTATTGTCAGCTTTAAATTTTGAGGAAATGAAGGAACTGATACCTCTTATTGGGCGAAGAGCACTTTTTATACAAAGTTGGAAGGTTTGGTTGAAAACAGTCAACAATGAAAATGCTATTATCTGTGAAAACATAGAGGAAGTTGACTTTTCTAGTTGCAATATTTTGAGTGTAAGTATTTTTAAATATTAGGCATGTGACCAGTAAGTATATCTGTACTTTCCAATTTTAAAATAAAAAAATAATGGATTAATGAATTGCTACTTAAATAATTTCAACAAATATAAAACAAGTGTGTTTGTTTAGACATGCTATGTACCTAATATGTAAGTATTATTGTTTCTAGAAGAACATGATTCTTTTTAAATATATAAACAAAATTATCATGATGTTCCAGAATTATTTTAGGTATTATTTAAAGTTATTGCGAAAAAAAATTTTATATTATGAATTTAATTTTTTATTATGCTCTTTTATGTTCTATCTGACCGTTAAATTGTCTTCATGGTATGGGCGTAAAGTAAAATTATTTACTTTAATGGAGCTGACCGACTTGAAAATAAATAATATTTTGGTTTCAGGCTCTTCAAGATATACATATTTTGCAAGAGCAAGAAACACAAACCACATCTCCAAAAAAATTTTTTTTAGAAGATACCAGAATTCTAGAAAGTCTTACATCGCTGAAACACAGTTCCTCGCTTTGGTCTTTAGTACAGACAAAATGGGATGAAACCTTCGAAAGTCGAAAAATATATCTTAGAGACCCTGAAGGAACTATTGAAGAATACATAGATAAATATCCTGCTCTACAAAAGCCTGAAGGCTGCACTTTGGTAAGTTACATGTTCGTTTTCTATGTTTTATAAATTTATTTTATTCACTAATGAAGAATAATAAATGAAGTACTTACTTAATTTAAATTAATGTGTTTTTGACTACATACATTTTGTAGATACTTTTTATTGTACACACCACCACAAAACAAAACAAGTTACAGAAAATACTTGATAGAGCTGTAAAATTTGTATTACTTTACCTAAGTAATACTAATATGTTTTTTTATTCGAAAATACCTACTAAAGTATGAATTTTATATTTTAGCTCGTAAATGATTTTGAAAGCATGTACCCTGCGCAAAAGGACAGTTTATACATTAATTTTCCACTTACAAAACCAAATCTGCCCAAATTACTGAACAGTAAAAAAAGTAAAGACACTAGCCACTGTGACCTAGTACAGTTATCGAAAGGTGAGCTAACTCTCTTACTCGTTTTAAAAAGTCAGCTGACCGAAACCATTTGAAATTTTATTTAAGTATTAATTTATCATTGGGCAATATAAAATATAAGACAATATAATTATTCAGATTCGTTTATTGCTTTCTTGCTTAGTAAAACAGATAATGTTTTATAAATACGATACACTTAAAAAAATATATTTAGTTTTGGTCATCAGGCAGGATTATATATATATAGGATACCTACCAATTTAAATCAATGTCCTTAATGTTTTTTTTTTGCTGTAACTTTGTAATCTCATACTAATTGTTCTTTCAGCCACTGATGAAGAACTAATGAATTAGCAGCCATACTAAGCCTGACAGAGCTTATAAGCCCCAATGTAGTTCTGATTTCAATGAAGGATCAAGTCTCTGCTGGTCCCTCAGCGGCAAAAAAAGTTAAACGTAGCTCAAACTGATGTTGGAAAACTAGTAAAGTGGAATCAAAAGAAGCATTTGTAATCCATATAAAAAACGATAGTTTCCTTCAGGTACAACAAAGACACAAATTAGTTACGCAAAGAGGTTTAACACCTCAACCTTATATAGCCATTGTAGGACCCACATTGTCTACTATAGTCATACCTATATTATTTATTCTGTGGTCATACTTGGTTATTGTAAACCCTAATACATTTTACAACCTGCATAATTTATTAGAATCCATTGACACTTGTTTCAAAATAATTTGAGCCCTAAATGCAGAGTACCCGTTAGATTGTTATGGACCTCCTTGCTATTTTATACAGAAAAGTTTTTATAAACTCTCTAGCCCCCATGAGAAAGGCTCAACGTCAGCTGAGTCCTTAATGACAGACTGCAACATTTAAATAACTGTACAGAGTGTAACAAAAAAGGTGAAATAAAACTTTAAGGGGTTATTCTACGGCTAAATTACATCAACTTTTTCTATGGCAACAACATCGAAATCTCAAAAAAAAAAATTACGTTTCCATTCAAACTGATGCCAGCTGGTCGCGTTTTAGTATGGGAAAGTGTTTTTTTTTTTGCGATTTCGATGTTGGTCCCATAGAGTAATTTAGCCGTAGAATAACCCCTTAAAGTTTTATTTCACCTTTTCGTTACACCCTGTATACTATATTAACACATTAAAACCTAAATTTCATAATTTAGTACACTATTATAGAGCTTTACAACAATTTGGCCCTGTAAACAAAAACTGTTAAACACATAGACCAAATATAATAAATATATATTTGGTCTATGTGTTTCGAAGCGAAACATAGAATTTTCAAAATTGCCGCCAGAGCATCTAGCAAACGACGTAATCTTACCTTTACTGTTGCTATGAAATATCAATTGAATCTAAATAATATGTTTTTAAAAGGTAACTTAGACGGAATTATTAATATAGGCCCAGTTCTAAATATTAGTAGTCTAGAAATACAGTATTTGATTGATAGTTTAAACCTACCACGTTTAGAGAAATTGATAAAAACATCTTGGGAAACTGTATCATCCACACGGTATTCTTCAAGTCCAGATGATTTGTAAATGTTTTTTAAATTAAGCGATGTGTATTTATTTAATTCATGCGAGTTAATTTTTAAGGTACTTTGTAACACTAGATTTTAATGAACACTTTCAGGCATACGAAGTTTAAGAGCCTCTTAACCAAAAAATCCTTACCAAATTACAAAGTGATTTAGAATCACCAGTTCCTCGTTATACTAAAAATTTTATAACGCTGCGCAGTCAGGTCAGCCTAGCATGAGCACCAGAACACGATATGATATGACATATCATATCATAATATGATATTGACATCGACACTAACTGTAAAATTATGATACATATAGCCGCCATGTTGAATTGCCGTGCCGGTGAAGTCACATTTTAAGGTCCCTGTTTCGATAAAAATTCGAAATGGCGGCTATATCTAACATATTCTTACAGTTGGTGTCGATATATCGCTATATCGTATCATATCATATCGTGTTTTGATGGTCATTCTAAGGGGGCTGAGCAGTAATAAACTGATTAATGTGACACGTTGCCTACCATATAAATTGTACACATGTTGTAAATATATTTAGATTATCTTGATATATTTATAATGTTGATTTGTTTCAATTTTTGAATAAAGACTAATTACTTGATATAAATGGTATGTTTTTATTTCATTTGTAATTTATAATAGTAATGTTAAGTCCAAGTATTTATAATCATGTTGTATGGTGTTATTTAATTACAGTAAGTGGCGCGAGTGACTCTAAACTCCTCTCTATGTACACTCATATACAATGTGCTTCAGACCAACTGCACAACTGCACTTTAATCTATTTATCTATATGCCGGGCCTCACACTGAATACGTGTCCAGAACAGCGGCAGACTGTAAGAGCCTATTTCACCATTTCTGGATAAGTTACTGATAGTCTATCTGACGGATCATTTGACGTAGATAGGCTATCCGCAACTTATCCAGTAGTGGTGAAACAGGCCCTAAGCATCAGTCGCAGTGTGACACCTTCCATTTGTCAGTCGTTCTACAGACGCATTGCACACGCATTTTGTGAGTGTGATGGGAGTGGAGTATGGAGACCACTAGCGCCACTCATTTTAAACAAGTTATAATATTTGGACTAAGCATAACACCTAGTGGATCCCAACACATATACTCGATGAATGTGATAAAGGATTTGTTTAAATCATACAATTTGAATAATAACATCAATATACTTACATAATAGAACAAAGTAAGTAGGCGTTGGAACTAATTAGGTAATTTGATTGATCTTATATAGATATTTATTAATTTTATCAACAAAAATATATTATTTGAACTCGTAACTTTGTTGATGTACACATAATTTTTAATTAAATTTATAAATCGCAATTATTAGGTTGATCATTATTTTTTGTAAGATAAATCAAATTTCACGATTAAACACATAAAAAAAGTTGGTTAAATGAATTAAGATAATGATTACTATCACCAACTTCAGCATCACTGCTAACAATTAGGCTTGATTAATTTTATCAAGGAATTGATCATTTCGACTAATAGGTTAGTTGAATTGACAGTAATTCTTGGTAATTTTTTAATCAAGATGGCTTGATAGCAGGGATCAAGTTGCTTTATGCGAACGTATTTAAATAAGTATGTTGATTAAATTGATCAATATTTTGACTTTATTAATCAAATTTTTTTTTCAGTGTATCTTCCATTTTATACAAATGTTTTCTTCTTCTTTTTGTTGTGTGGTTTTAGCCAGTTAATTAATTTGACGTGTAATAAGTATTTTCTTTTGTGGACCAACTTTGAAGTCAAGAAAACGTTAGTTAAAAATAGCTCATTTCTTTCTACCGCTTCAACAAATTCAACAATGCCTTAATGGATATTGATAAAAACATCTTTTTTTTACTTATCAGGATAGTTTTGGTGATAAACACAACCTTTTTCGACTACCTCCTTACCGAGAAGCGAGCATACCGGACTTGGTGTCACTGTCTCTGAGGTCCCGGTTCGATTCCCGGTCGGTCAAAAGGTCTTTAGTCGTTTCGCACCACGAGTTATTCGCCCCGCGGGGATAATCGCCCAAGAGCTCTTTTTAAATAGGTCGTTTCGCACTCATAACAAAAACTTAACGATTCCAATTATTTATTTGTACAGAACTGTTTTGTTCCTCAAACTGTTTTGGGTCGATTCGGACCGCAGCGAATCGACCCATTACAAAAAGTTCATGGGCGACTCGCCCCGTGGTGCGAAAGGACCCATTTAAAAAAGGTCTTGGGCGATTCGCCCCGCGAAATAACTCGTGGTGCGAAACGACTAAAGACCCGGTGAAAGTAGAAAAATATATTTTCTATATTGTTTCGGGTCTGGGTGTTGTGGTACGGTCGTTGTTTATGATTTTTGTAACGCAAGTGCTTTGGCTACTTACCATAGGATCAGAGCAGTGTTTGTGATGTTCAATATTCAATTTCACCTGTCGATAGTAAAATAATACATTTTTACTATAATTTTGTCGTTTAACCTAAAACTTCATTACACTGTGCAGTTACCATTGGGTAGCAAGAACACGTTGGTACGAAGATAATGGACTCTCCCAAACCGACTAGGCTTCGACAAAGCCGCCATTTTGTATTATGATTGCTACCAAAATCAGCATTACAGCGCCATTGATGGTTAACTAGTTTTAGGCTATTCGAATCATTAGGATATATTTATAAAGAGTAGGTAAATTAATTGTTCGAATAATTAGACCATTTATCTAGCCCCAAATTAAGCGTCGCCTGTATGGCGACTAGTTAACTGAAATACATACTTAAATACATTGAGAAATATCCATGACCTAGGTATTAACATAGTTTTAGTAGCTACCCCTAGACTATAGGTACGTGGACGTTTAATTCGATTGGTATGGCGCTATGATTCGCGGTTTGATTCTCGGTTTGAGTCTGTTTAGTAAAAGGATCTTCTAAAATTGGTTTGGATCTGGGTGTCCTAGGCGTCGTCGCTGGCAAAATGTATTGTCTGGTACCACAATTAAATTTTTTTTGGTGTTTCCTCCCCAATTTCTTATCCATTATATCAATGATAAGTAACTCTGGATAAGGTTGCAGGAAGCCGCTGGATGCGAGCCGCTTTCAACCGGCCAATCTGGAAGTCACAGGGGGAGGCCTATGTTCAGCAGTGGACGTCCTATGGCTGAAATGATGATGATGATGATGAAGTATCTCTGACTGTCTGACTTTCATGTTTTCACTCCTTAACTACTTAACCGATTTTGGTGAAATTTGGTACAAAGATAAACTAGAGGTTATAAAAGGACATAAGCTTTTTTTGTCATGAAAGCTGAACCGATTTTGATGAAATTTTGTACGGAAAAAGCATGAACCATAGGGCCTTCCCTAGGGTATGTCCTATGTCCTAACATAGGCTACTATTTTTATTTCCTCTCCTAAGCGATTAAAATAGGGTTGACAAACAGTATTCCCCGCGAGCACATCTTGTATTTATATATTTTTTCCTACAAGCCATCATCTGACAAGCACTCTTTTTGATAAAACTATTTATTTTCATTCGCTTTCTTTAGGGTTTCTACACAATATAATTAATAGGTACTCGTTGAAATGCGAGAACACTATCAAATTATGAAACATTAATTAATTTAAAACATAAATTATTACACCACCTAATCAAATTTATGTCCTCCCATTTATCAGTTGTGTACGTAAGGACAACGGTATTTCTTTTTCTTGTAAGAATAGGCAATTAAATGATATTATGTCGATATATTAGGACCACCCGTGTATTCAAATTATTATAATACTTAAGGGTCTGACGTATGTTAGGTCTACATTAAAATGTATTGATTACATTCATGAGAGTTCTAGTTTAAAATGAAATGGCACTCAAACGTTGATGTAATAAACTTAATAAAAGTAAAGAAATTAATTAGTTTTAACAAGATTTAAAACTAGATTCGGTTAAATTAGCACACTAACTTTGTTGCTTAAGTTAGTGTGATATATTTATATATAAACTATTTATTCATTAAGCAAATTTTCGTTGAATAAATTAAGCTTTCACGGAATTATAGCTCTAATCTCGAACCTAATATTTGAACGGCGTTAATCTGATTTTGGTTTCAAAATCAAAACAAAATAATTGCACGCACAAGACCACACAATACGTGAGACCCTTAAAAGCACGTCATAATCTAACTCATTAGAGAGGATTTAATTTATGAATGACATTGCGACAGTTCATAGTACGGACATTAATCATAGCGGTGGAATGGATGAGGTAAATTAGGTTAGGAATGTTTGAATTAGCGTGAAATGTGCAGTTGTAATGGTGTGTGTAAGCCTATCTGTCAAAGATGAGTTTAATTTTGAAACTTCAATGAAGATGTGTGTATATCCTTACTTTAAAATATAACTGATATGCTACAATTTCAATTAGACACTGTATTTAAATGAACTTGATCACACAGCTAAGTGTGATTTATTTTATATGGAGCTGTGAATCCCGATAATTTAGCTTCTTACGTGCATAGATTTAAAATATATATGCTAGATTATGTCCTGGCAAAAGGGGTAGACCCAAGAAATGCTGGCTTGACGTTGTGAGGGCTGACATGAGTGCCAATGATCTCACAACTAGAGACGCTCAAGACCGCGCGAAGTGGAGGAGCAAATCAAGGAAAGCGGACCCTGGGCTCCAAAGCAACCGGGATTGACCGTATAGATGATGATGATGATGCTAGATTATGTCCGTTTATTGGTTATTGTAATTTTACCAGTTCATATTATCAAGTATTTTTAAAACTAAACTAATATTAATAATAATACTAATCCACGGTTCATTTTTTATCCATACAACTTTAAATAATCGTTAACTGCGTAAGAGTTTCGTTTTACTAAGTTTTAAAAAACATATTTTCATGTGAATTTACCTAAATACTATCACGAAATAAATGAAGTAACCAAATAACTATGGCCCGGATATGCCACCTCCATCCAGCCACTAACTTTCGCGTTCCTTGTACCACAAGCGCACATAATTTATGACAACGATCAATCATGTGCGCCTACGCATGACTTAGTCTCATTTCAATCCTAATACGCCACCAGATGAGTTTATTTAGTTATTAACATTCTAATTTTATTGATTACTTACTTCACAGCTACTTATTTGGTCGGATAATTTATGTAAGAATTCGGAGAAAACTGCTTACTGAATAGGATTTGGTTTTTTAATATGTTGATCGTGATATATAGAAATTATATTATTTATTATTACGTAACAAAAATAACGTAGCTAGTAGTTCGTTCGTATGGCTGCTCTTAAAAAAAGCCCTTAATTAATTTAGCGAATTATACCAAAACTGGAAGTCGCTACTCTAATTTCAAATTTAGTACTTACCTAGATTAAAAAAAAACGTGTCACTTTCCTATCATAACTAATTGGCTCATTTAGCACTATGTAAATTCAAACCGAACAACCCTGTTATTAATAATTTCCATTATGAAAAGTGTCCCTCAAACATTAATTTTAACACAAAAAATACACATTCCTGTCCGTCCTGAAGCATTTTAATCGTCTCTCATTAAGCGCATTTTTGCGCGTAACCACTCGCCATCTTGAATTAATTTCGCAAACAAAATGGCCGCGTCCGGAAACGGAACAATAAAATTTTTATTAATGTCGAATGGGATGCGGAAGGAATAGCGTTACGGTATTGCCTTTTTTATTTGATACAATGCGACAGACATAACAATTCATAAGGTTTTAAGCCAAAACTTTTAGATGATATCATAATATAACAAATAAGACCTTCTGTAACTAAACATTATGGTTATGCAATAAAGAATTGAATTGGATATCAAGATTTTATTTTCACACTCGCACTATCAGACACTGCAATGTAATTACAAAGTAAATCCAAACATTGTTAATTATGAGCTGTGAATTTTGTGTTTCAAATAGGTACAATAATTTTTAATGAATTTAAATTTTCGATTAAATTATCGATTGTCAGTTTTCCATTAAAGTAATATTTTTCTTTGTTAAAACATAATTTCTGACCGTCCTAAACTTACCAATCTTCAACTCCTAAAGGCTTACCCTGCGAAAATATTAAGTTAAGTCATTTATTATTTATTGCACAAAATAAAATCGTACAAAAGGTGGACTTAATGCCATGTGGCATTCTCTACCAGTCGACCATTAGGCTAAACAGAGATGTTTTGTGGGCGGTGCATATGACGTTGCAAAAATGAATGGTCATTGGGGGAGGCCATTGTTCAGCAGTGGACGTCCTATGGCTGAAATGATGATGATGATTATTAATATTTTTAGGTCTTAATTTCTCTTCTTTTCGCGAACTCTATAGTCAACGGCAGGTCAACCTACCCAATAAGTCATTGAACCGATTTTCAACTTTAAGTCCGACTTTTAGAGATTAATATCAATTGACAAAATTCGGATGTTTTCTGGTAGGTTGACGAGCTGTTGTCTTTAAATGACTTTGAATTTGTATAAATTCAACATAAAAGGGTTTTCTTCCGATTTAAAAAAAATACAAATTATTTTAAACAACAATCACTGTCAAATGCACCCTTGCCTTCCTAGTAGCGTAGGTAAATATTTAACTAGATCTATTCCGTTCTTTGGCATAAGCTGTTGGCGATTTTACACATAAATACTTGATTCGACGTTTATTTTATTCTAATGTATCTAAGCGGCTTCCTGCAACCTATACCAGGTCGCCTATCTACCTTGTAAGCGTCCTACGCTATGCTTTGCAGTACATGCCCTCCGTTTCAGAACCTTTCTGCCCCATTGGCTGTCAGTTCTACGTGATATTATGTGCCCCGCCCACTGCCATTTTAGCTTGCTGATCCATTAGGCTGTGTCAGCAACTTTTTTTCGGGACCACAGTGACTGGAGGCCTGGTCCTCTCTGTACTTTTCATTAGGGGAGGATTGCCAATACTCGCCACGCTTGACAGGCGAGTTGGCGGCTTCACTTATTGAAGATACCTTGATAGTATCTAGTGTATGTCGTCCCAGCCAATGTCTGTCGCCCGCATGAGTATTGCCCGTGAATTTAACTAGCAATACCACCGCTCATTTACCCGTTACTTAATAATTTTCTTTAAAAACGCTTCAGCGTATGCCTTAACTCTGTGCATAGCGTACCTTATAATCTATGCATAGGACAACCGCGTGGCTATTTCTTACTCTGCCCTATCCACTATTATTAAAGTGACTATTTTACTTTACGTAAATCCGTACTTTCACGTTATTCAATACTAAAGTGTTGCCAGTGTGACTGTGGTTATAACACGATCTGTGCATAAAGAATGAATGAGTGATGTAGTAATGAAAAGGTAAATGGAATAGTGATAAGCCTTGTAAAGTCTTGTTTGATTTAATTCCAATTTTAAATATTTAAGGCTAACGACACGGTTCTTTGTTTACTTGTAAGAAGTGCATTGTTAAAACGTTTTATAGTTTTTTGCATTCGGAAAGTTTTAACGAGCAAAGGTAAATAAAATTCTAAGGTTAGTTGAGATATTTTTATAATACAAAAAGTATAGTTTGTCTTGTATATGTTCCTAAACCTCTGATTTGAACTTTGTTGAGTTGTTGTGCGCTTGCTGGAGAAGGCTTCTGAATTGAATTGATGCCCATCATGACCACGTGAAGACCATTTAACTCTTTAGACCTGCAAATACTGTTACGCAGTCTCATACGACCCCTCAATGAGTCAATAGGTTAGCTAACTTTGGGTTTCAGCTATTTTAGGGCACAATTTTAACAGATCAAAATATCGCAGTACTTAGCGGAGATTCGGGTTAGCGCTTAGTTAGTTAGTTAGATCTATCTCTTCCTAAAATATTTTTTGAGACGCAAATACACCCTGTATTCTAATGTTTCTAGTTGTCATCACATATTTATGATATTCATTACAATAATACTATAATTGACACCAAGGACGGTATAACAATAAGCATTCGCATTTTGATGACAGACAGACGGAAAAACGTGGTGGGAATTATGTATGAAGTGCGTGGTATGCGTTTTTATCACTTTATTGTGAATTTATTATTTTACATTACTATTCGGTCATAGCCGCTTTGACAGTAAGAATTTTAACAAAGTAATGTGGTCATCTTTTTTAGAGCAAAAAAGTTACGTAAGTATTGGCACTGCTGAAAAGTGGCCGTACATATGTAAATAATTTGTATTATGCTTTGCAGTCTGGCATATGATACATAAAAAAGTATGTAGGTAGTAAGTATTTATTTATACTTTGGAAATGAACTAAAAAACAACACACCAATTATTTACATTTTGTAATTATTAAATAGACATAAAATATGCGTAAACCAGTTTTTTAAAATATTTTTCTTTTAATTACTCAAATAAGTAATATATAAGTCAATGCTAAAATATCTATTTATTGTCAAACAAAATGCATTCTTCAGTTTTTAGCAACCACAAGCGATCAATATTATTTTCTCTGCGCCATAAGGACGTCCTTCATAGCCAACGGCAGCACAATTAATGAACAATTTAAGTGTCTCCAAGTGCCTACGTGACATGCATGACTCAACTGATCTCTCTGATGTGGTGGGGGATAAGATAGGAAGGCACAAAATCATAAATTGTTCTCGATTATGACTGGATATAATTAGCAAATTTTAATTGTCTACATCGTAATTATTATTGAAAGATTTAATTTTTAAACTGTTTCCATTTAAAGTCTGTTTTGCTTGTTTGACATATTATTTTCAATATATTATCATATAAACAGATACTGTTTCACTAAGAACTACGAGTAATGTACTCACTTATCATCAAAGAAATACCCGATGAAATATTGCAGTGAATTCGTCTTCAACGCAACCCAGGTTTGATTGCCGGTTCTATTTAATTTAGAAAACTGATTTTTCTAAATTGGCTTGCTTCTGGGTGTGCAAGGGAACGCCCGTGAAATGGAAAGAGGATTGTTTAAGGCAGCTTGCGAAATTCCAAATTTCTTAGGTTTTTTTTAAATAACGACTCAGGTCTAATGTGCATACTTGCGGTGTTTTTTTTTAAAAACCCTTAACATATTTATTGTTACTAAATATCGATTAGTGATCTGGATCTGGAACTAGGGGCCCCATCGATCGCGGGGCCCTGGGCACATGCCCTGAGTGCCCGGGAAAGAGGGGCCTGCCTGCTACTGTAAATTTATTAAACACCAATTCCTATTAATCCTAACAGTTCGTTGATTTTTACATTTTTTTATCATTTTTGTAAAAAGATATCCCAAAATTGCTTACAATAATCGACAGGTAAAAAAAAATGGTCTGTAGTTACTCGTATTTTGGTAAATGAAATCTTTACTCATCCCACACAAAGTAAGACCTCACGATGTATTCCAAAAGTAACAATGTTCATGTAAGAGGTATTTCTCACAATCCCTTTTTCCTCCCGGTCGCCGAGACCTCTTATTTCACCGATTTCCATACAAATGTATACGATCCCCAAGCACCAATCTTGAGGTAATATGGCCGAAGTCAGGTGAATAAATAGTATGTATGTGTACCCTTTGTCCTTGAGTCAGGGTAAAAGATCCAGACATATACAGGGTGTATCAAAAAGATATAGAGCTTGGTATGTGTAGTCCGGATAGAAAACTTACAAACCTATATTCTAAGAATATTATTATTATTTCCTACGAATATTATAAATGCGAAAGTTTGAGAGGATATATGGATCTTTTTCACGCAAAAACTACTGAATGGATTTTCATGAAATTTGCCATAATTATAGTCTATGGCCTGAATTAAAACATAGTGTACTTTTTATCCGGGTAAGGTCAACGCAGACGAAGTCGCGGGAAAGAAGCTAGTAATTATATACAATCGACATGATCTTATGATTGAGCTAACAGGCGGTGAGTCAAACTGTTTAATGGCTAACTGATAAAACATTAGAGTATTCTTTTGGACACTAGTAAAAACTTTGAGTATCCTTCGGGCTCATTAGAATCGGTTTGAAGTGCCATTATAATCTGTCTATATAAAACAAAGTCGGGTTAGATTCGCCATTTATAAATCGAGAACGTTTAAGACGATTTTTGTGATCTTTGATTTGTTGAAATTGTATCCGCCCTTAATAGCAGAATAACTAATAAAGAAAGGAAAATTCATAAAAATAAAAAAATATTGTGAGGCGTTACGAAGTTCGATGTGGCTGCTCGTAGATAAATAGTTATGATTGGGTGTTAGGGTTCCGTAGTCCTGACAAGGACGAGGTTTCTGTCCGAGGTTTTGCTAACATACCATTAGTACAAGAAGCTGTAATTTTGTATGTGTGTCTATACCAATTACGCCGACAAAGTAGTAGAATAAAAAAAATTAAAATATTATTTTTATGGTATCTCCCCTACATGTGTAGTGGCGATGCTTTTTTTTTCTTCGTCTCCTCCGTTGTGTGGAGTATCGATGAGTAAGTCTTTAAAAATAACTTAGGGTTTGCTAATGCTATTTTTTGGTTAAATGCTCCATTTACGGAATATCCATTTTAGCTTTTAGAGGAGGGGGAGGGGGGGTCTCTAAAAGCTAAAATTATAAACTTTAAATGAAAATTAGGTTAAGATAATTTATTAGTTTAGTCGTTAAACTCGGGTGTTGCATAATTTTGTACCAAGTACAAAATCCTTAGAATAAATTCTTTAAAATGACTAAGATGAACAAGTTACTTGTTAATAACTATTTCATCTTAGTCACTTTAAACAATTTAAGATTTTAAGACCATCATACTTCTGATTGACATCCCCGTACGTATTGAAAATGATAATTCAAATTGAAAGTCGATTTTTGATAATATAACCATTAACTCCTAAATAAGGTTATTTTAACCCTACACTGCGCGTGGCCCGACACGCACTTGGCCGGTTTTTTCTTGTACTTTGTTTTGTGTGCTTTACAATAGAGAGATATCTATCTACCTATGTAATAATTATTTATTTATTGTTTTAGGTAAGCAATACGAAAATCACACGAGTAGATACTGTGGTGCATCATGATTTCATGACATTCGTGACCAATGTAAGTAACTAAAGTAAGCCTATTTACAGAGTGTAAACAGTAGTGACTAAATTTTCAGGGGTGATTAAGTATCAATCACAGAATACAGAAAAAAAAACGATTATTTTTCTAATAGTGAAATTTATTATTTATTTTATCCCCTTTTCGCCTCGATATCCCTTTTCCGTTACACCCTGTATATTCAACAGAAACTATCCCAAACATCACAGCTCCGTGCACATGCCGCAACCAACTGCAAAGTTAAACACAATTAGATTAATCAAAAGTTATTACCTATTCCAGTTTCTTAATTGATAATTTGATGAAATTCTAACAAATGAACCTCGTAAGTTACACAATGAGATACAATCGACATGTTTAGAATATTAAGAATACGTTCAGAACTGTGTAATCATTTATGTATTCTTTTTTTATACAGGGTGTGTAAAAATAAACTCTGAAAAAGTGGTCTAAATCTTCAAGGCACGATTCCCGTTAAACGAACTTTTTACTACCTACAAGTTTGTGCGGAACCCTCGGTGTACGAAACCCGGCTCGCATTTGGCCAGTTTTTCTGAATTGTCAACTATTTTTAGGTATGCAGGATGCCCCATAACTTAAGTATAACCTTGTAACCACATAGTAATATTCTAAACATCATGGTGTACCAATTTTATTCTATGACTTTCGTAAAGAATGATGGGCACTTTTGCATGAACCCTGGCCAGCGTAACCAATAAAGTTCTAACGACTATTAACTTATTGCTTATACAGGATGCCCCATAAAGAGCGTGCCAAACGATAATTGTAGATAAAGCATGAAAAGCTGTATCTTCTGTCCAAAAATAGTCCTAGTAAAAGTCGCACCGTTTTTGAGAAAATTGAGATTTTCTGAAAATAATTGCTAAGAAAAACAACTCAAAATCGCAATTTGTGCAAAATTTGTTCGACTTTTATGAAATCTAATTTCGGATAGGAGATCGAGCCTTTTTTGCATTATCTATGACAACCTGTATATGCAGTTATTGCAATGAAACAGCTTAAGTTATGAATGGACCGGAAATGTACAGTCGGGGACTTATAAAGTTGTATTTTCTGCGCCTATACTCGCCACGCTTGGCAGGCGGGTTGGCGAGCGCAGTTTTTTATAAGATTTCGCACGCAGACGCTTCTGCCCGTCTTGTGCTTCAGGAATTAGTCGCCTCTTACGACACGCCTCCTATTGGCGGTTGGGAAGTGTATTCTTTACGGCCGTCTCCACACGGCAAAAATGGCGGCGTAAACAGTCGTATCTTTTGATTGCATTGACTTATAATTTTGGTTTTTTGCAATCAATTTTACCGTCGACGTGACCAGCCCTCTGCCACTTCAGGTTCCTTAACCCGTGGTCTATCGGTATCTGTTACTTTAGTTTTCCTAGTTAGAACAAGTCCATTCTATATTTAAACTTAAGTTTTATTCCCATCGTGTTTATTTAAGTGGTTCTGTAGTCATTTCCTGCTTCGTGGCACAAGTTGAAACAGTCAAACAGAGTGAAATATTTGCCACACTCGCTTGCGGTGCTTGGCAATAACTCAGGCTGAACCACGCATCTAAGATTTTAATTTGCCAGTCTCGGATACTCGTTTTAATCAGAGCTGAAAGCAGAATAAGGATGTGCGGTTGCAATACTCGAGTACTGTAGTCTTATCTCTAGTATTACTTGTCTAACAATAACTATATTCATTACTCTTCCAACGATAACGGTATATCAAATTATAATTGCTTTTTAATTTCGTTTTAACCAAAAAAACTATACGCCTGCTAGGTGGGCAAGAGATATCACAAATGAAATGACAATTTTTTTCTCAGGATCATTAAAGTCAACGGCAGGTCAACCTCCCCAAAAAGTTAAAGGTCATTTAACTGATTTTCTACTTTAAGTCGGACGCATACAGATCAATATCAATTGAGATAATTTGACGTTATGTGGTAGGTTGACGAGCAGCTATTGTCTGTATGTTAGGGTCCTACGACTATTGGAATATTAAATAAGACGCGGACTGTAAACGCATAGGATATATTTCTGGATAATTAATTTGTCCTTATACTTTGATCGCGCCTACGAGGGAGGAACCGCGTCCGATGCCGATGATGGTCGAGAGGCTGAGTGCGGCGGAGGGCACCTACGGAGTGTGCCAACCGCCCGCGCATACGGAGAACGCCGATGATGCCCGAACTGGCTGTAGGCGCCAACACTGTACATGATATGCTTTACTCTGCAGTGGGGTCAAATATTAGTTTAACGATCCCCATACCACTATAGCTGTGTTTGATATAGACTAAATTTGCTCGTAACTATACAGGGTTACATTGCAAAGGTATGCCAAATCATCAGGAGTAGCTCAGAATCAGTAACTCAATCGAACTATGCAAAGAACAAAAAAAATTTTTTTAATTATTCCTACCCGCTGTTAAAAATACCTACGCCTCTAATAAATTTTAAAGCAATTTTTTTTTTCTTAAAATACGATTCTAAAAATAATAACGATTAAGACGCTTCTTAATAATGTTACCCTGTATACGAAGCCACAAGCACACGAGTGAAGCCTTTTTGGGTGTCTAAATGTATCCACATGCAAATCCAAACTGCTATAGCCTATAAAGTAAGTCCACATAAAAATAAAAATGTTTTTGTTCTAACTAAAACCTTGTCTTAATAGTATTGGTGTCAAAACACAACTTGACTGACTTAGTTAAAGATGCTGTGCTTATGAAAGTATCCCACAGTCCTATCAGTGAAGCAAAGCAATGGTTGCGGTACTTCTGTACAATACGTGTTAAAGTAAAAGTATCGTGAATATGATAAATATTCCAGTCGGACAATAACGTAGTATAGTCTTTTCCCTTCACTAGACCACTGTTTAAATTTCCCATTAAGACTATGAGACGAGTACAGAAAGACAAAAGGAACGTATCTCCGATCTATTAATAAGCCAGTTTAATTTGGAACCGGGTAAGGTCACCAAAACAAGCGAAATGGATCATAATATCGTATATCCTTTTTTGTGTAGGCGTTTAGGCAGATCTTGTCCTTTTAATACGAACATGTTAATAAAATAAAAGGAAAAACATTTTTTAGATATTATTATTCATATACAAGATAACAAAGGTCCAGTAAACCAGAAAACACAGTAATTAAGATTTTATCATAATTATCTTAACAAAATAAGTCAAAATAACAAAGTAAGTAAGATAGATCACACGGACAACTAACATGAATGATCGAGATCTTTATTATTAAAGTAAAAAATCGATCCTTGAGTTACCTGTCAAATTTCTATATTTTTTGCTCTTAAAATTTATTTCATAGGCATCTTTTTCTAAATTTAATGTGGTTTTACATGTAGGTAATACATAATTTCTGTATGAATAGTATGAATAAAAATGCAAATTATTCATATTTTTATTACTTCTTCCCTTAATATGACAAGGTTTTCAATATGGGCAATGTGTTATCGGAGCCCATAATGTTCTGCCTCCGTGGTACAGACCCATTTGATTTGTCTTTAAAATTTCTGACCATACTGTGTACCGATCGGTAACAAAGTGTCGACCGAAAAACCTAGTGACACTTTATGATTTGACATTAGTATCACTTGATTTACCGGTTTTTAATTTGCTATCGAAGGGTTGCAAATTTCTGATACAGGAGCCTGCTCAATAATATAAAACTAATTATTTTATTTTGTTTTAATAAAACTAATCTTTCATAAATATTTTTTTCCGATGGACCCCGGGGATATCTAAAAGCTACTTGGTGGGACACTTAGGTAAAATAACCTTGTGACTTAATATTGTAAACTGAAGGATACACTATTGTAAGCTGCAGAATTTAGGCAATAAATAAATAATAATCTAAGAAGAGGCACGGAGAAAGAAGAAGAATAAATTACCATTAGCATAGTGTATCAACAATATGGATCCAAAAACAAAACAATAAAAAAAACACCTTTAAGAGTTGAATGAACAGCCAAAATATGAACACCTAAGATAACCCATGAGTGACACTCCTAAGCGGACTGTTTTGCTGACGCTCCACTTGTGACAGCCACGAACAAGAGCCAGATTAATGGTTATATTTAAATTTACCTCATATATTTCATGTTTTTTTTGTGTTGTTTTGCTTTTTCCGTTGTTTTCAGCATTCGTTATTCCGTTGTCCCGCTACTACACGTAATCTAAGCTTGCATTTTTCATTACAATGTACTTTGTTGTCCACCTTTGACATAGTCCATGATTTATTAAAACCGTTTTTGCTTGCTGTACGATTGTTTTTATTTTAATTTGCGAAGAGATACTTTTTTGTTACGAAAGAGTAATTTAATCAACGCTTATATGAGTTTTTAGATTCATTCAGAGATAATTTCTTTGAAAAATTTGGACTTCTGAATAATGTCTATGTTCTTTTCAACCGACTTCAAAAAAGGAGGAGGTTCTCAATTCGACTGTATGTTTTTTTTTTTGTATGTATGTTACGCGATTACTCCGCCAATTATGAATCGATTTTAATGATTCTTTTTTTGTTTGGTAGATCATACTTCAGAGGTGGTCCCATATAAATTATCGAATTTGATTTAGAACTTTTTGGGAAAATCAACAAATATATACCCAGATAATATTTTGGTTGCGGTTCTTGTTACCTATCTTCGACAAATATGAGCCGATTTTGATGATTTTTGTTTTATTGAATAGCTTATACTTCAAAGATGCTATGATAAAAGTTTGCAAAGTAAAAATCAGCTCATGAGAGATTCAATGTTTTGGTTTGCACCGACTCCAAAATTAACTGATTAGGTACTTAAGTGTTAGGATTATTTTTAGCATTTTAGTGTTTTAAAGTCGGTTTTATTTTTTAAAATAAAATTTACTTATTTGAATGCTATTTTCCATATTAGTTCCTGGAAAAGCAAATATTTTAGGATTTATTATTGTTTTGTAGTAGCTTTTACCCGCGACTTCGTTCGCGTGGTCCTTGGTTTGATTCCTGACAATAATTAGCACAACAAAAAAAGAATTAGCTAAATTGTTCTATCCGTTCACGCGTGATGCGATGACCAAGGGAAATAGCGATTCATTTTTATGTTCATATAGATAGATCTATAATCACGGGTTTAATGTAAGGTATTAACAACCTTGTTTTACGAGGTACCAGACAATATTTCTGTTTGTCTCCCCTGGGAGAGAGAGGAGCCTACACACCTAGACGCACCCCAATTTAAAAGTTCATATAATATTATACTACATACAATACCCGATCGTGAATTAAACCCGAGACCTTTGTGCTGACGGCGATTCGGGCTGATTAAGTCGTCTAAATATCCGAAATTGACTCGCTTACAATTACCTCTATTAAATGCAATATCTATCACCCAAAATACTTGTTAAAATAAATTGTAATTTAAATTAATTATTCCGACCAATCACACCTATAATAATGGTCGTGCCAGCGGCGGATTATCCAAACGAATTTTAATTACATCCCACCCCTTCACCCCCCTTCGGCCTAAATAAGGGGTGTCTTGTTTGAGCCTAGCTATGAAGACGGTTTGTCATTGCATCTTAGTTAATTGAAATTTTGCTATCTTAATTATGGAATACCAATTTTGGGGAAACAATCACTGAGGTAAATTATGGACTGTATTGGCGAAAATGCCTTCTTTTTAAAAGAGAAGATACTATTTCTCATGCTATCCAAAAAGGTCTAAATTAAGATAAACTATGTGTGTACCACGAAGAACTGACGGCCGATGGGGCAGAAAGGTTCTAGAATGGAGACCGCGTACCGCCAAGCGCAGCGTAGGACTTCCCACAAGGCGGACAGGCGACAATGTTTGTGTTATGAGCATTTGTACCTAGGTCATAGATAGCTTATATCCAGCAATGGACTTCCAAATAATGATGATGATAAAAAAATAAGGAATTATTAAATTTGACCTGGGGCTTAACCCTTTAGCGGACGATGCACTGTTATCATCATGTCAGCCTATTTCAGTTTACTGCTGGACGTAATCCTCCAAACAGCACAACAACCTCCGTAGCCGAAAGGCGAGCATACCGGACTCGGTGTCGCTATCTCTGAGATTCCGGGTTCGGTTCCCGGTCGGTCAATGTAATAAAATAACTTTTCTATATTGTCTCGGGTCTGGGTGTTGTGGTACCGTCGTTGTTTTTAATTTCTGTAACACAAGTGCTTAAGCGATTTATCATAGGATCAGTGCAATGTATGTGATGTTGTCCAATATTTATTTATATTTATTTATTTATTTATCTCACGCCTTTTTCATCCAGCCACTGTCAGTCATCTTGCTAAGGTCATTGGTCTATCGAACTATGTGGCGTCCTACACTACGTTTGCAGACACGGTACCCACTTGATATGCACCAAGCCGTGATAAAAATAAAAAGTCTATTGTGTCTTACTGTCCGCGAATTTATTAGTTAACAATAAACTCTAAATAGAATGTAAACAGTGTTTTTACGTCTAACTCTATACAAAAAAATCAAAACAAGTTGGAAGTAATATGAGCTAATGGTTGGCCCCAAAAGCATTTATATTTAACCCGGTTCTATATTAAACTTTCACTGTTATTAATAGTTACATTTACCTACATGTTATATATAAGTTAGTTTGCGCTTAATCTCAGTTTAACGCGCACGCTAAACGTACATTAATATTAGAACTTAGCAAAGTATTATTGGGTCCGTGTATATTATAAGCGGAGCGAGGAGCGGCAGCGAAATTCTATGATATTTATTATTTTGGCAGACTAACAGCACATACATTAAAATACAATAAAAGGTATAAAGGTAAGATATAGGTTGGCTAAATAACGAAGTACCTAAATCTTGATTCTCTGATTGATTGAAACCTTTTAACTAGCGACAAAGTTAGAATTTGACTTTATTTCACCTCAATTAATTAATAAATTAAGTATTCACAGCTTTACCTAATTTTCTGTCTATTCTTCCTTACTAAGTGTACCGAACAGTGTCTATGTTGATCTATTTTATGCACCTATTTATAGTTCTCGTGTAACAATAATAAATCACTATAAATACTGTAACCTAAGTAGCTCGATTTCGAATAAAAATAAATTTAATCGAAAAACTGAAATACTCGTTGCATCATAATCAGTCCACGTCATCCCACGGCTGGACATATGCCTGTACGCCCGATCTTAGCTTAGCTTAGCGTATATCCTCGCTCCATCTTGTAGGAAGGCGCCCTACGCTGCGTTTGCCAATTAAGTCGCGATCTCTACTCAAGAACACGTCTACCCCATTGGTTATCGGTTCTACGGCAAGCCCGCTATTCTACCTTCACCGTGAAACAGTCTTAATCTAAACAACATTACAATTATGTTAAAAACTTATAGATTAGCAGTTTGTATCAGAACCCAATTTGCGGGAAATTAACGGAACATGCGAAAATGTAATACAAAATTTAATGGGTCCGTTGTTAAGGGAAAAGTTTTTATCGTTATGTGAAGGTACTATCCTGTTTTCTAAGTAAATAATATGTATAACTTTTTGTTAAAATTTACGAAATTTAACTTTGGCTGGCTAAGTTAGTAAAATATATTCTTATACTTGTTCTTTTTGAATTCCTAAAATTGTAGCCAATAATTGTCGTAGTGTTTTTGGCAAAAAAATTTTGCTTACATATAGGTAAGTCTTTTATTCAGTACATAGACTCCTTTCCGGGCACTTATATTACACTTCCCAAAAACATAGTTTTGTCCTACCACCACTTCGGGACTACTTATAGGTTGGCGATGAGAAGAAACAACGCAACAAACTCAGTAACCTTCGTCACCCCTTTTTACAGAGAAATACAATTAAAAAGTATAAGATAACAGTTAAACTTTGCTTAGGCTATATGTACATTGTGTCCTGTCATTGTCAATGACAGAGCACAAGTTTGACAGTAACCCAAGCAGTTTAGAGCGTCAAACTCAACACCTGTCTGAAAATATCCACTGATCCTTAGACCTTTGCCTAACAGTACAATCCAAGTATACTTGTAAATGCTATAATTACCATAGATCACAAAACGGGCGTGTAATGTACCCAGAATTATAAATTCAAACCTTTTGCCCGGTGCCCAACTAAATACATTAGCTATTTAGTATGGACTTAGCCGCCCCGGTTTCGCTTGCTTAATTTGCCATGAAAACACGCAAACAGAATGGGAAGAGATAGGTGTGCTGGATGTGGCTTGAGCGTACTTTGCTTGAGATTTGATTTGTGTGTATAAATCATGTAAAATGAATTTTGGAACATTACAAAACAGTAGATATATTATAGCTAAATAAAGAACTCCATTAGGTTTTCTTGATTACATTACCTACCGCAATTATAAAGGTATATATAAAAATGAAACCCTATTTCCCTTGGTCACGCCATAACATAAGAACAACTGTACAAATTACATCCTTTTTTTAAAGTTTTATAAAATGTTGTTGAAGGTATTTACGGATTTTTTTAAAATCTTCGGAATTCTATTATGATAAAGCTAAAGTCCATGCGAACTAAATCGCGGGCAACAGCTACAGTATTACATAAAATATAAACTGTTGGTGTGAAGTAAGAGTTCTTGATTTCTCGCTGCAGCCATAATAATGTACATTTAAAGTGATACAGATTATTTACTTAGGGATAAGAAAGAGACCCTGTTTTACACGGCAAATTGAAGAGGAACGGAAGCTTTTTTTGATTAAAAAAATTTTTTTGCTGTGTCCATTTTACTCTTAAAAGGCTGCAATGACAAATGATCGTCTCAAAAGTCGACAAAAATTGCATAACCAAGTACACGTTTTTTTCCCATCGGACATGCCAGTTAACGTTCCATTTTTAAATATAGTTACTATTGATCCAAGCAAACCCTACGGCATGTCGCTTCCAGTCTGGTCCCTTCTTTAGTTCCTTGTACACGTAGATTTACTATTTATCCCGTGTCGTTTTGTACCTTACCATCTGCCTTTTGTTTACTAACGAGTTAGCTGTATATCGTAATTTATTCTGGATGCTTGTGGCTTAGCACTAAACATATAGTAATGGATAGACAGACTTACTGACACATCTAATGTACCTTGCTAATGTCTAAAATTATAAAAGTGACATAGATGTATGTTACAAACTTTATAACTCAATCACTCATCAATAGCTGAACGGATTTGAACGAAATTTTCCACAAATGTCGAGTATGACTTGATTAAAATATAGAATTACGGAAAAATACAAGGTTTTTAAGGGATGTGCGTATTTCGTTGACAAACTCAACCTAATCGCTAGTAAATTATATTATTGCAATAGTAAGTAATATCTCACAGGAACTAATAGCCATATTAGTTATTTATTCAGTATATTATAAATATTGCCTCTTCCGTGCATGTACATTAAAGAAATTTGCATATTTGTGAAAAAATACCCTGATTATTTTGTGACACACGGACAAGTAATAAATAAAACCAGTCGCCATAAAGATAGATTGTACTTACCTAAAATCAGTTTGACTTTATATAAAAGAAATGTTTATTGCATGGCTACGAGTATAAGAGTTTTTAACAAATTACCTGCTAAATTACAAAAATCTCCGTTACCAGAGTTCAAATATTTAATACATGAATGGTTACAAGAAAAATGCTTTTATTCTATAAATGATATATTTAAAATGTAAATTTAATCTGGAAACCCAATAGGAGAAACAGAGCTTTTTGTACCATATAATTTTATTTTATTTCTTATTATTGTTTTTTTTTGCCTTTTACCGTTGACATTGTATATTTAATTTTATTTTGTGACAATCGATGACCAACATGTTAAGAATTTAATTATTGGACGTTTAAAATAAAATGTATCCCATTCATTTAAGATTGACATTCACACGCCAGACAGGGTAAAATACACTGTTTCTTTCTGTACAAACCAATTTTTTTGTGAATACGTGTATTTGTGAATAAATAATTTGAATTTGAATATGGCTTATATACTGAATAAATGACTATTATGGCTATTATGGCTCTTCCTGGCACTAACCAAGTCCCAACAATATAGCTTTGCCCTGCTATCGGCTGGTTGGTGATGAGAAGTTTTTTTATAGGAAATACAGTTACAAGGCCTCCATAGTCGAGAGACGAGCATACCGGACTTGGTGTCGCTATCTCTGAGGTTCAGGGTTCGATTCCCGGTCCCGGTCAATGTAGAAAAATAAGTTTTCTATATTGTCTGGGTGTTGTGGTACTGTCGTTATTTCTGATTTCTGTAACGCAAGTGCTAAAGCTACTTATCATAGGATCAGAGCAGTGTATGTGATGTTGCCCAACATTTATTTATTTATTTAAGACATGTAGAAAGTACGAGCTAGGCAGGTTGTAAGGTTCATACTCTTGTTGTTCAAATTAACTTCTCATCTGTTGAGTCAGTTTCACGATTCCATTCATCATCTCATATCATGATTCAAAATAGTTTCGAATACAATTGGACCATTGGAAATTCCAACTTTTAGATGGAACCGAAATAAATTACAATATTTACCTGATAAACGTTAAAAACATAGAAATACCTTTCACAAAATATTAAAGGTCTCAATGATGATATTAGATGGCAAATCTACAACGTCACAAAGATTCAGCCATATTCCGGGATGTGGTCATCGCGATAGAATTGGACTAGTTTGCTTAAAAAACATCACTAAAAATAAAAAATTGCTATACACACTGCCTGGTCGACTGTTGATCAGCTGTTGATCCAGTATAATAGTGTGTTGTACCGTATTATTCCTATGTATTTCATATTTCAGCCCTCATGGGCAAAGATTAATTTCTTTGGTAAAAGTTGTTTAGCTGCATAACACCATATCCATGAAATAGAGCTGGCCATTTACAGATTGTAGCCCAGATTTTCGTTTCACTTCTATAATTTTTTAGTTACCCGCATAAATCATAACATTTTTAAAATAAAGCTGTTATCGATGTTATAGTTTTAAATAAATTGTATCGATAAAACAAACGAAATGGACCATAAATTTTACTGACGTCATAATACATTTTTTTATAACTCGATATCAAAATATTTGGCTAAGTTTACTGTTGATTTTTATATTCTCAAAAGAAATTGCGTGGTTTGCCATAATTTTTGATATTTTATGTCTCATTTTCGACCGTTTTATTATTATTTTATGAAACTTTCAGAATGTCTTAGCTAAAAATCATGTTTTCACCTAAAATCTGGTGAACATGCTATATTTATTTTACAGTTACCTATTATGTTATTAATTATATGTCTGACTCTTTAATTTTACGCGCAATATTGTCAATTCTTTAATTAACCCAGGTTTATAAATGTTTTAGTCTGGGGGAATATTACCTATAGCACAATAATCCAATCGGTATCTATTTCAAGATACCTTAACGAAATCTCTCGGGCTAAGTCACCGGGGAAGCAAGCCTCCATTCTAAGCTCACTCGCTAATAAAATATGACGCCGAAAATATTCCCAGCCCATCTTCGAGACAGCTGGTATAAATTCAATATACCGCCGATATAACCTAAAATGTATAATATCATTATATTACCAATAGGATCTAACTCGGAAATTCAAGTCTATATTTGCCAGTATTCAATTTACTTGCAATAGAAATGTGAAATGTGCCACCGAGCTACGATACTGTGAACTTACGTTGTTTGTTTATGGATATGATATATTTGGATGTCTATTGTTGCGTTTGAACAAAATTAAAACGGATTTGGCTTGTACTGAATGGATGAAAATGTAGCATTTAGTTTTGCGAAATCTTGGGTACTGATTTATGTTTAAATAGAATGGTTGATTCTCGAGTTCGTTTTTGCTTATTATGACAAATATTTTGCAGATTTATTTTCAAAAATTTGGCTATTTCACAAAGTTTGTTAGTATTTAATTAGACAGTTGACATTTTTTATATTAAACTAGTGACTAATATTGATAGTCTAATTTTCTTAATTGTCATAAGTATGTAGTATGCCATATCCACTAACACACACAAAATTTTCTTGCCCCTTGTCTAGTTCAAATGTCTTCCTATTGATTTTGCGGGAATACCGGCACGTCCCGGCGCGATTCACGGGCATTCCCAGGGGAATATTTCCAGGATCTGGAGGCGGGATTTGCAGCCGAACGTCTTTTTAAGTTGTCAATTCATGGTCCTTTGCATAGGACTTAGAGATAGGATTGTTGACGGCTTAGAAATGAGGATTTGTTATTGAGATAATTGTGATGTGAAAGGTAAAGTAACCTTTTTTATTTTATATAAGTACCCTATTAAAATATTTGTGAAGTTAATGATTTTTATTATTTTTGGAGGCCTATTTTTAAAGCATTCGAATTCAAACTCGCATACGAAATCACAGGAATTCTTGAAATTATACTATGATTTTTGAGGTTACGTATGCGAAAACGTCTTGCAAGCACAAAGGCATATAAATTTAATTGAAACCTGGTGACGTTATTGTTCAGATGCCCTTAGGCATTGTTGAGACCAAACATATTGTCGGCCGCTGACTGTGAGCGCACGTTACGCAGTGTATCGCTTTTCCATATATATAAAACTTCTCGTTCACACTGAACCGACTATACTGGGGCTGACAGTGAGCATACTCATCGACGGCGGACAATACGTTTGGTGTAAACGATGCCTTAACTTTAAACTGAGCAAATTATGTTTTATGCTAGAATTAGGCTAAACAAATCTAAGATTTTTTCAAATATCACTGATTATTAATATTGGAATTATCAACTGCAATCTTGGATCATAAAATGTGACTATTATTCTTAAAAATAGTAGTCTCTTTCGAACAACTTTATCCCACTTCTGATATTGCCGTTCTGAAACCAAATGCCAATACAGAAATGGAGTAAAATCTTCAATTTTATTTCGAGCATCTATTGACTTTACATAGTAGAAGTGTTATATCCTCCTTTATTCCTCTATTTCCCTGCATACGAGGTGCCTTTACCAGGATACTGTTGTGAGTAGTGTTGCCATGGTGCGAGAAATTTCGGGACTGTAGTTTTAACCCAATAATTTGTAATTTAGATATTTAACCGGTTAGCTGATTTTTTTAACACTGTACAGAACTTAAACATTTTGAGCCCTTCTCTGAATTTTGATTAAAAGACAGATTAGAATAGTAAAAAAATTAAGATACTTGTAGAAGATTGTTAAAGACAGAACCACTATTTTCATATTAAAACTTTGATTGTGTGCCGCTTCAGAATAAATAATAGCTATGGGTATACAGAAGCTATGTTTTAAACAGTCCGCGGTCGAGACATCGGTCAGGGCAAGATATCTCGGAACACGCTAGAAGTTCATTCAAGCTCGAGCGTTCCGAGATCGTGTCTCTGAGCGATGTTTATGTGTGCATTGTATGAAGCTTAACTTCTGTTACTCATTGTGTAGTCATTTTACACTCACTAATCTAAATAATTCATTCGAAACTCTAAGTCTTCTCATGTACCAGAAGTAAAAACTCTTAAATACCTAAAAGGTGTAAGTAATGGCATACCTTTCAATGTGTAATCGTTACATTTGCTGTTTCTATTTACCCAAGTTTCCCGAGAATCGGGGTAATATCCCTGTAAATTCGGAGCACCTGGTCACAGTTGCTGTGAGTGGCTATAATTTACATTGTTGTGTGAGAGAGACAGTTATATACGACCTTAATAAAAGTGCTGAGCTTCGGTAACATTGTGTGATGCATGTAAGCGGTGTTGGGATCGCGTTTTGGGTAGTGGATGCTTTGAGCATATATAATAAAGACAAAAGAAATGCCCGAGCGGATATGAGATTTAGAGTTAACGCTCTGCTATTTCGCTTGTCATTGTGACATAACGTCAGGTAGACCGTTTGTAGATTAGGGTGACTTGGATTCTTGTTGGTAAATTACAATGTTAACTTGCAGAAACCACATTTACCTAATTCTCAAGTTGTCGCTTAAAGTTTCATAAACTGTTGAAATTTTATTGCGAAAAGAAACTCAATTTCTCTTATCTGTGGTGTAAAGAACATATGCCTCCCTAGCATGAGCACCAAAACACGATATGATATGATATGATATAGCGATATATCGTCATAAACTGTAAAAATATGATAGATATATCGCCGAATCGCCGTGCCGGTAACGTCACATATTATGATCGCTGTTTAGATAAAAATTCAAAATTGCGGCTATATCCACCATATTTTTACAGTTGGTGTATCCACACCAAAATATATCCATATCGCTCTATCATATCATATCATATCGTGTTTTGGTGGGCATGCTAGGGCGGCTGATGATGGAACTAGGAGCTGGATGTGGAACGCTTCAATCGCTACTAACAAAACCTTTGTAATTTGTTCATTTGTTTCGCTTTGTCGGGATCCGTACAATAAGTGTGCTATATAGTTTTTTTTTTTAATTTGTTGGTAAAATTTTAAATCAAACCAGCAATTTGACAATAAAGCCAGCTTTGTTTTCATAAACATAACTCGATTCTAAAAAAGTTAATTTCAAATTGTTCTGTGCTCATGTCGTTTAAATATGACCTAAATAAAGAACAATTTTGTGTTATAAATGTTTCCAAGAATCATTAATATGAATGCTTTTGTAGAATAACTTATTATAATAATGTTTCGCGTAGAATTAAATAAAAATAGAAGTAACCTTTTAATATGTGTTTCTCGAATCGCAAAAAAAATACTGCCCCATACTAAGTCGCCGACCAGCGCACATCAGTGTATTTTTTTTTTAGTTTTTGATGTTGATCCCATAGAAAAAGTTGTTGTATTTGGTAGGTGGTTGATGTTTTACAAATAACCCTGTATATTCCCTGATTACTTAAATTTTTTTATTGTATGGCGTATATTTATGTTTTATACATTGTTTTGCAGCGCTAGCTTAAAATTATCCACACTACTGAACTGTAGTGTTATTTTTGGCCTTAACCACAAAGGGAGTTATCCCACTTACCAATGATATAAGGCAACAATGAGTGGCCGACCCGTGGGCCCACTGCCCGCATTCTATCACCCGGAGGACTAAACCAGAGGTTCTCAAACTATAGTTAATTATGACCCCAATATGAGTTCAGCCACGAACCCCCAAGGTATATCCTGAAGTCGTGGAAACCAAGAATATGTCCAAGAACTTCTATTGACGTTTTTATTAATCTATGACATAAAGTAAGTTCATGAAATCCGGAGCAGGATATTTTGTGCATCAACTTTTATATTTAATAGCTTTTTTAAAATTGTACTTGCTATTTAAATATTTTCGTCTTTCGAGAATATCTAAACTACACTTTACCTACCACGTTCGTTTATTAGCATTTTCTAGCTTGACTGTTCCATTAAATTTTTGTCTTTGGTCTTCATTGAAATTTTGCAACCAAAATTATCTAGTAGTTTTCTGAATATGCGGGTTAGAAATAGTAATCAATGACATAAAACACAGTTTTTCTGTAGGTATCACAAGTCTATCAATAAGTGATCATTAAACATTTTTGAGGACCTAGCTTTAATGATAAAATTTTAAAGCACTGTCTAGATTTGAACAATTTATTTATTTTAACTTTACTGCACAGATTAAAATTTTACAAAAGGTGCACTTAATGCCATGTGATATTCTCTGCCAGTCGACCATACGGCTAAACAGAAATATTTTAATGGCAGTGTGACATAAAGTTTTAAAAAAAACTAACAAAAAAAATCATAGCATAAACTACACACAGTATCTACTAACAATATTGAAGAGATATAACATAGACTACTACATATAATGATAAGATTTAAATTTAAACCACTTTGTATGGATTTAGCGCCGATTGAGCTCCTTACTACCCACAATTTCTTCAACTTTGAGCACCACTGACCCAAGCTTTGCGTGTTACCGAATTAGATTACAACAGGAGAAACGGTAACTGGATGCGACAGAAGTTGATCGTTAGGGAAGATTACAGAACATGGGATTAAGTTGGATAAAACAAGATTGTTTGCGAGTGCAAGAAAGGCAAGGGGTTAGTTTTGTGGTAGATAAGTAAAATTTAATCGGATTAGACTAAAGATATTTCTAATAATATTATCGAGCTAAAAAATACAACACTCTAATAATACACAAAGATTGAATAATCTCTGATTAAGGTATGATACAGTTTTTGATATGAGCTTTTGCTAAGAAGCGGGACAACTCAATGTTGAGTAAGAGTTTTCCCGTTTCTGGAAAAAGCCAAATCCCTCCAAAACTTGACTTTAGATAAAAATTTCAGTGCTATATTCTGCCAAATTTTGACGACTCAAAGGCGTGGTGCGGTGATTCGCTTTAAACGCAAAAATAAATAAATTATTTTCACAATCACACAAATTATCTAGCCCCAAACTAAGCAAAGCTTGTATTATGGATACTAAGTAACGGATAGACATACTTAAATACTTTTTATAAACGTCCATGACTTAGGTACAAATGCTCATGCTCATCACACAAACATTTGCCTCTTGCGGGATTTGAACCGGTAACCGCTGACTTTGTAGTCCGGAGCGCGAACCGCTACACCAGACGGTCGTCAAAATGTATGTTAATTCTTTTGGAGACCATGACATTTGGTGTATTATCTGGGTCGTACAACTATCTTGTCCTGGTTCCACCTTAAATCAGCTTTCGCCAGTAGGTAGCTAGACATTGAGTGCTTTGTGATGTTTGTAAGCTGCATGCATCTTGGGAGGTGAAATGAATGTACCATTCAGAACTTTGAAATTACTGTCCTTTAGTGTACTCGTCAGAATAATAACAGGCATTACTGACAAGGGACAAGACAGGCAGACCCCCCGTATTCGCTATTTTGTATACAATCAATGATTCATACTTATTTAATTTAAATTGTCACTTCCAGCGGTTTTTTTTGCGGCTATAGCTTGAGGGAAATTCCTAATGACCAGTTAACAAAAGACAATGGGCTAGTTTCCTAAAAAAATCTAATTAGTCCGTCAGTTGGATTAACAGAAAATATTGGATAATATGCATTTTTTTCTTTTCTAAATCAAACAAAAAATCATGAAGATATAGCCCGTTAAAGTTCCGCGTAACGGCACGCCTTGCGACACTTTTTAGCAAGCGTTTAATTGACAAAAGACAAAATATTGGTCCAATATTTTTTGATAATTTAACTGACGGACTAAATAGAATAATCTTTTTTTGACCCAGGAAACTAGCCTATTAGTGCAATTCAAATATACCTATATTCTTCGTTTTCATCTTTGAATGTTTTTATGGATAAAATAATTTATTGGAAAAGTGTTTTTTTTTTTTGCGGTTTTAATATTGGTCCCATAGAAAAAGTTGTTGTATTTGAGCACCAGAATCAGGCCCTAGCAGGTTGTTGATGTTTTACAAATAACACTGTATATTTAGTAAAAAATGATTAAAGATACAATTAATATCTAAAGACTTAAAATAAAACGGTTGCTATCTAAAACCATCCCCATAACTTTAAAATGCAGCCAAAATTATCCGAAAGTTCATACATAGAGCTGGCAAAATTGTTTATACAATATTCTTACTCTAAAAGTCAATTAACACTTCGAAACTGAATAATTCCACTTTGTGAATCAAATCTGTGAACAATTCTTACTTAGTTATTTCCATTTTGTTGCATTTTAATTTTCTATTCTATACCGCGTGAGTTAATAGTCTTCTCTTTTTAAAACCTCAAATGACGCCACCATTAAACCCAAAAAAAAGAAAACAGAACTATCAATTTATTTTTTAATTAAAACAGTGTTGGACATCGCTCATCCAGCCAGTGTCACATCTTGGCGCCAAAAGCGATCACCACAGATTATCGCTTGGCCATCAGCACAGATAATATAGCATCAGTGCGTTCTCGAGTGCGCAAATTACATGGTGCTCCCAATTAGTTCGCGGCTCGATTGGACATAAACTGTGCAGATTATACGTTAAACTAATGGCGTATCGGTATGAAGCTTAAAGTAAGAGGCTATTAAAGACCCACTGATGGGAAAACGAAGACAATCTTTGCAAATATTTGCGTAAATATTCAATTATAAGATGAACTTTTTGACACATAAATATTAGTAAAATCTGTCAAGTTTGTCTCACACGGCTGAATGGTTTCAGATTCAATGTAGATGATCATCAGAATGATGCATAGTATATACCACATCATTTACATACCACCTCCTTTACACTAGCAAGTTTATTTTCGCTGAATAGGTGATGGGTTAACAAGTCGACTCGAGGAAAGCCAGGTCAAGTTAGTGACACTATCGAATGTCATTTTTGCCACTGATTAGCAGCAGTTATACTCACTGTATCAACTGCCTATTTATAATTTCAAATCAGATATAACCGGGCACAACTGAACCGGACCGCTACACAGTGGGACGTCGACGTTGATATCTGGAAAAAGTTTTTAACAAAATTCTGAGTTATATTTACTCAGTCCATGTAAACTTGCTCTGTAAGCCAGTTGTTGTAAGCACGTTGAACAGACGGCCGATAGGGCAGAAAGGTTCTAGAATGTAGACAACGTACCGGCAAGCGCAGCGTAGGACGTCCACCCACAAGGTGAATAGGCTACCTGGTAAAGCTTGCAAGAAGACACTGGATGCAGGCCGCTTCCAACCGACCAATCTGGAAGTCAATGGGGTAGGCTTATGTTCTGCAGTGGACGCCCTATGGCTGAATGTAAACTTGATTAATTTTGAACATACTTGTTATAGTATCATCAATCCGATCATCTTTGAAATATTTGTAAATAAATAAATTTTGTGCAATACCCATTACTTACATTACTGTTATTAGCTCTATAGATGGCTTAATGAGCAAAGCTTTTATGAGCTGAAAGATTTTTTCTCCCTTAAATTATAATGACATAATTTACTGTCACTTTTGACATAGTTCACATTACTGACATTACTAGTACCTAATTCATAATAATAATTGATATTTATTCTGCAGCTTACGCAATGTTTGCATGCTGCTTTTAAGTGGCAAAACATGAGAACATAAACATAATTGTAATAACCTTTTTACCGTGTTTTTCAGCAAATAAACGATTTCTATTTCTATTTCTAGCTGGTGCTAGCAGTTTTTAAGGTTTTGAAAGTAAATTTGTGTGATTTCATTATTATAACATTGAAAACAATCTTATAATCTTAGGTATCTAGGCTACAAAAGTTCTGAACAATTACGCATATTTTATTGTTATTAAACAAACATTATAATATTTTCCCCAAAACCAGTTCCGGACGCACTGTGCGCCGCGAACCAAATTCGTAATCCGGACCAAACTGGCATGGAAACCGGATTAGAGCGGATTAAACCGGTAAACTTCCCCGCATGGTTACGCTGATTTAGAAACTTGTTGTTTGTTCCTAAGACGTTGGACAGTCAGGGTTCTGTTGAGTTTGAGTCCCGAGACCCAGACATAGTAAAACTAATTTCAAATTGGTCGCGGCTATCTGGTTATTCTTATAGTTTAGGGGTGCTTGTAACTTAGTGGCGCAGAACGCGTAATGTGCGCACGAGCCAGATTACGCACCCTTAGACTAACACAGTAATAATACATATGGTACTCACATACTCACAAGGTGGTCAGACGACCTGGTAAAGGTCGCAGGAAGACGCTGGATGCAGGCCGCTTCCAACCGGCCAATCTGGAAGTCAATGGGGGAGGCCTATGTTCAGCAGTATACGTCCTATGGCTGAAATGATGATGATGATGATGAATACATATGGATGTGTTAGTGTGTTATAAATAGTCAAAATGAGTGATGTATGAAGGAGGAAGAAAATTGTATTAAGTAGTTACAAATATTGACAGGGCTTTTTAGAGGATTAAAAATAAAAAAAGGATTTTCTGAAAGACGTAATTGCTATCAAATCTCTTATCCAAAATTAATGCAAGGAGTAAACTTTCTTTTAACGGAGTAAACTGAGGAACGTATTAAGTATAATGGTCACGTGTGGTTTCTGAATAAATTATTTTATTCTTAAGTAAATAATAAATAAATAAATATTGGACAACATCACATACATTGCTCTGATCCTGTGGTAAGTAGCACTTGTGTTACAGAAATCAGAAAAAATGACGATACCACAACACCCAGACCCGAGACAATATAAAAAAGTTATTTTTCTACATTAACCCGACCGAGAATCGAACCCGGAACCTCAGAGATAGCGACATCAAGTCCGGTATGCTCGCCTCTCGGCTACGGAGGTCGTCAAATTATTATTTATTCTTATTCTATCATCATCATCATCATTTCAGCCATAGGTCATCAGTCCACTGCTGAACATAGGCCTCCCCCAATGACTTCCATTGGGGAGATTGCCAATACTCGCCACACTTGGCAGGCGGGTTAGCGAGCGCAGTTTATATAAGATTTCGCACGCTGACGCTGCTGCCCGTCTCGTGCTACAGGAATTAGTCATCTCTTATGACACGCCTCTTGTAGGCGGTGGGGAAGTGTATTCTTTACGGCCTCTCCACACGGCACCAAGTAAAATGGTACTGTTACACAAAAAAAGCATCAGCTGAAACCAAATTTAAATCAAACAATGGCATATCATATATTCCTAGTCTAATTCAATATATCAAAATCCTTATTCCCTTCTGATTATGTAAATCCAACGTTTTCAAATAGAAAGTATATACCTAAATCAATTACATGATCAGCTGAAAGTCGACTAGTCCGGACATTTGTAAACAGATAATGTCAATAAAGCCACCAATATTTTAATCAAACCAGTGATGCGTGAACTGATGAATGTTTTCACACGTACCTACTCTGTTAAGGTTTACTTTTGTGACACTGATTTTATGGTTCGATTTTAACAACTACTGCTTTGAACGGTCTATTGTCGAACGTGTCGACTTATAAAAACCGTATAAAATTAACCATACGCTTAAAAAGTACTACCGTCCTACATAAACCATTTATTATTAAAAAGCCATCACTACCCAGCCTACAGATGCTCGAATCCAGCTCTGGTCCTCCAAAATTCCTCCGCCTTCCAATTTTATATCGCCGTTTGAATACCTTCCTTCTGGGCAAGAACAGCCTTGGCTAACCTGGAGAGCGTTAAACCGTCTCCGTACAGAGGTTGGCCGTTGTAGACTAAATTTGGTAAGGTGGGTCGGCAAAGTGAGTGCGACTGTGGTGCGGACCCACAAATTATGGCTCACCTAATCTCCTGCCGTTGTGCCCCTACACCTGCACGAGGGATGACTTAATCAGCGACACAAAACGCCGTAGAAGTTGCCATGTTTTGGTCGAAGTCCGTCTAGAGTCGCCATTGACACGACAGAAGAAGAAAAAGAATAATTATTAAAAGTACATAATAATTGATACCATAGTTTAAAAAACTATAAAACACATGCAGTCGTCAAAACGAATCGAATAAGCCCAAACACGAAGGTGTTACTAGTAGTTAATGAAGAGTTCTACTACATACCTCCTGACTCCATCATCAGATCAGCACGATGGTGTCAAATTGATATTGTCATACGAATGTCAGATACAAAGTTGCAAATCGATACGTCTGTTAGAAGTAGGTTAAAAAAACTACTTACTGATTGCGGGTTGAGAATAGTTCAGGATCGGCCTCAGTGACGTGTATTGGGAGAGGCCTATGTCACGCAGTGGACAGACGTGGGCTGATTATGATGATAAAAAGTATGTCAAATTATACAGGATTATTTGTAAAACATCAACAATATCTTAGGGGCAGATTCTGAAAAACTTGTTGTATTTGAGCACCACAATCAGCCCCATGGAGTTGGTTGATATTTTACAAATAACCCTGTATATGACGTATCATCTAACAGTTTGAATGGCTGATTCAGTTAGCTACGACACGTACCGCTACTTCGGTCGCGATTCCATGCGACTGTGTTTTATATAATGGAGCAAGTTTTCTAACTGCTCAAAATCGGGCCTTTACAGACCCGACTCAAATAACTTAAACACGTATCTCAACTCGAAGTAACGTAACAATCCAAACGAATCAACGCGAGTTGTCGGAATCAGCCGAGTGCGAATTATTTCGTGCCAGCGAGTAATCATCAAAGGGCGTGTTTATATGTTGTGTGGGCTAATGTGGGCATGGTATTAACGAAGGGTTAAATAGAACTAAGTAATAATTACTAGAAGTTCGTACTTGAGGATTCACAACATACACGTTTATGGCCGCCTTGAAAACAAAGGGTCACGGGTTCGAGTCCCGATTTTTGTCAATCCATAAAAGAATCTCAAGAATAATATTTTACTTGATTAAACTGCCTCTGGTGGGAACGATCCCACGACCTTTCGGGACTACTGTTCCAACTGAGCTGATTATGTTGGCGAATTTCTTAAGTGTTCAAAGTTTTTAGCCAGCATTTTTTCATTAATGTCTTCGATTTTATACCTACAAACACTTAAAAGAAAATAAAACAATTGTAATTTATCCCTAATATAAAACGTAAGAGGCGACTAATTCCTGTAGCACGAGACGGGCAGCAGCGTTTGCGAGCGAAATCTTATAAAAAACTGCGCTCGTCAACCTGCCTGCCAAGCGTGGCGAGTATTGGCAATCCCCCGCAATGACAGTCATTGGGGAAGGCCTATGTTCAGCAGTGGACGTCCTATGGCTGACATGATGATGATGATGATCAGTGACTAGGTGAGTTTTTATTAGCAAGTTATACAACTGGCTACTAAAATACGCACAAATACAAATGAATTATTGCCAACCTAAAATTATTAGTCACAGTACTCACAGTATACATCTGTACAGGACCACAGAATACCTATATAACTAACTAACTACACCAAAATAGATGTTCCATTAATATTCCAGTCTAATATCTACATTAATCAGTTGGAATGAAACAATTAGTCACAATTTGATGATATCTTTGAGCAAACTTAGCTTAAAACATAACTTAGACCATCGTTTTACAGAGACCACAGCTGAAGTTCAGCTAAGACTTCATTGTGCAACTTTGATCCACTAATTTTAACAAGATACTGTGAATGCTTGACTTTAATTGTTTCAAATTACGTCTTTATGATCATTAATAATTGTTTTTATTAAAAATTATCCAGTGAAGTATTAAACTACGCGTTACCTTGTGGATTCTTAATTATAAATTTTAATTGATAAGTTTCTGAAGAAGATGAACTTGTTTTTTATTATCGATCTTGCTCCCCGATTACAATCTATTTACAACTACTTGCTATCATCATCATCATCATTTCAGCCATAGGACGTCCACTGCTGAACATAGGCCTTCCTAAATGACTTCCAGATTGACCGGCTGAAAGCGGCCCGCATCCAGTGGCTTCCTGCAACCTTTACCAGGTCGTCTGTCCACCTTGTGAGTGGACGTCCTAAGCTGCGCTACTTTCTGTACAAAATAATAAAAACCAGGATAAATATTTAAACCTAACACACTAAACATATAATTTAAGTTTACATTGCTAAAAAATAAAGTTAGAGAAATTTAACCACTAAAATTTAAGCTAATCTAAGTAAAAGTTATAGAGTTTTCTCTTGATATATGATGACCTGCCAAAAACTCTCGTTTTAGGCCATCTAAAAATGAATACAGGGTTATTCTCTTTGACAAACCAAAAGACTAACAAAGCCAACGACACAATCTGCGAACTTGCATACCAAAAACTTGGATGTGAACCGAGTGAAATTGTAAAACCAAGTAAAGTCATGTGCAAAGTTGTTGCTCTGCTCACACGGTCGAACCACGCTGCGGGTCGAACAGGAATATCGCAAGTTTACCAACTTCCCCGGAATACTAGGAAATTCCCGGTTGAAAAATGAATTGTCCGCACTTGAAATATATGGGTGGAGTTTGGAAAATATGAAAGCTAAACTCTTTTTAGGGTTTGATCGATAGAAACAGGAAAAGTGATTGAGGGTAGTCAAGTCAAACCAAGTTACATGATTTATTAACGTTTAATATTATTTTTATAGTTTTGATTATGATCTTAAACTTGAAGGGTTCTATTTAAGTACAGCAATTGTACAAATAATTATATTACAGACTCAAAGTCAATAAAAAATAAGTTATTATCAGTGATCGGAATAGGTAGAGTGATTTGTTGTACTTGCGTAATGCTGTCATAATATGGACATGCCTTTTTAATAAACTGTTATCGAAAAATTTCGGGATTTCATTAAATATTATTTAGGTCGTGATTTAGTAGCCATTGTATTTGAAATTAGAGGTTACGATAGCAAAGCACTTTTAAGTAGTACTTATTTTGCTATTTGTATGAGAAATAAAAAAACTGGTTAATGGAAACCTATATTTAGACTTTAGAAATCATAACTTTACGTACTTACCAAAGCACGGATATCAAACACAGCCAGCTCCGAGATTCGGTGCTGTTGGTGAAAATTTCTTTACAGAAAACTCCAAGTAAATACTTTCGACCCCGGCGGATTGAACCCGGGACCTGTTTCGATAACAAATGAATGAGTCAAGTCAACCGTCGATACTTGGTTCTGATTGGTCGTCCGGCATTATCAAGTGCGGCACGCACAAAGACTCGCTCCCAGCAGAGGCATAACGGCACGCGTCTATTCATAATGCACCGAAGATTTATGACATCACAGGTCTTGAGTCTCCAGTCTTTGACGTCAGTATAGGCCAATGTTCAGTACATTTTACTCAAACTTACTGAACTTTCAAATTAGAATATCTATGTTAAACAAATGTTTAAAATAAAGCTGGTACTTCTTTTAATATTTAACACCCCTAAAGATTTTTAGACCCTTTAAAGATATCCTACTGCATTTTTCATGTAGGTAAAATAAAAGGATTTTTAAATTAAAAAAATGTTCGTCTCAGGCAGGACGCTCAAACAAAATGTAAAACGATTTTTGTAGTTGCTCCAATGGACACCACATAAAATTAAACCCTGAATAATGTCGAAATCCCCGAAATCCCGGAGAATTAAAGCCCAATAGTTTCTAAATCCCGAAATCCCGAAGGTTTGTCCATATTAATATCAGCGTTTGAGGTTATTGACCCTAAATCACTCTACCTATTCCGATCACTGGTTATTATGTTTATTAATTGAATATTGCCTAACAATATGGAGTATAGTAATAAACAAACACCACTTTATTAATAAAACAAATTGCATCTACATAAATATAGTTTTAGCCCATGAATTTTATACAGACAAATGAAACCTTGATAATTATAATCCGCCAACCCTTATGGCATATCAAAGAATAACAGAGCTGAAAAACAATATTTTCTCTTGTTTCTAATCCAAAATTTGCTTCTAATGCAAAAAAAACGGAACGAAGAAAACGTTAACCCAAAATTCGGAGCGATAATTTCCGCACCGTCTTACTTCAACAACTGAGCAATAATTTCCTTATACATCAGTATAAATCACACCTGACACAACGAAAAATACCTCCGAAGACCAAAACATGTTCGCTCACACGTAAAATCTAGACCTGGCATTAGGCCAAATAAGTTTCATCCCGCTGATAGCTTAGTAAAGCCTTCGTCTACGATTTGATAATCTGTATAGGACTAAGGGAATTACTGTACCAATCTAAACGGGCATATGGAATTCCGTTTCAATGAGATTTTAAATATTATCAGTAGTTTGTTTTGGTACTAATAGTATCCCAAAAAATTCGGTCCGCTTTAATCAAGTTGACATTATCTTACCAATGGGTTAAATTAAATAGTAATAGGCCTTTTTTCCTAAAGAAGAAAGAAGCCTAATTATGTAGTCAAAAACATTGTTATAGTGATTATACCAGTGAAGCCACGGTTCCATTTTTTAAGATGCAGAAAAGCAATTTCAACCACCATTGATGAATAATTGATTTCTGTGGAGAATAGTTTTCTCCACAGTTTTTTTGCTTTAATTATTTCTAATGATATAAGTTGTATGTATTATTCTCTGCTGCAACAAATTATCAACTTAAGAAGTAAGTGAGAACAAGAGTTGTATCGCAAGAATTCTCGCATTCCAAGAATTTATAACGCGTTGAGTTACGCTTTGCGCGACCTCTGTGAGTTACGGCCCCAACACATGCTAACTTACACTCACTAGTTTCAGCATCGAGTCATCTACATATACTAGTAAAATACCAGTTAGATTTATTATTTCTTTTTCTTTGTTTTTCAAATGATTGGCAACATTTATTTTCATGATAACATTGTTTATTGATCTATGATTTATTCGGAATATGAATATTTGAGCTATGGTTGGAGATACTGTCTCTAGGAAAATAATACGTAAAGATAAAAAAATTGATAATAATTAGGGTCAGGTCTAAGACATTATGAAATTTCTTTGATCTGACCCCTTTCTTCATACGTTTTATACAGAAAACGAATTCATATTTATTTTGTAAAAGGATTATATTATATCCATGGAAAGAACGCCAGAAAATTACTAATCAAAACAAACAATTGAAAGTCATGTGCTGGAAACAGATTTACTAACCCTTTTTATTTAGTTAATTCTTGCAACAATGGGCTAGTTTCCTAAAAAATCTAATTAGTCCGTCAGTTGGATTACCAGAAAATATTAGACACGTATTTTTCTATTCTCATTCTCAAACAAAAAATGAAGATATAGCTTGTTAAAGTTCCACGTAACGTCACGCCTTGCTACACTTTTAAGCAAGGCGTGACGTCACGTGCTCTCTTTGATGCGCTTTATCTTCGTAATTTTTTGTTTGATTGACAAAAGACAAAATATGGGTTCAATATTTTTTGATAATCTAACTGACGGACTAAATAGAATAATCTTTTTTTGACCCAGGAAACTAGCCTATTACTAATCAAAACATACATATGAAAGTCGTGTGCTAGGAACAGATTTATTAACTAAATTTATTTAGTTAATTCTTGCAACAATTACAATAATACTATACTTAATTAATACTTAAACTAAACTTGTACTATGGTGACAAGATAACGGATGCTTAAGTATTAACTATAATTCAAAATTCTTTGAAATCCACTGATGATGAATATTAGTATTTCATCTTCTGTCAAAAAGACCATGTCTTCTATATTAACTTCTGATGTCATGGGTATTATAGCAAACCCATAAACATTAGTTTCTTCATGGCCATCGTTTATTTCATTCCACACAGCCTTGCTTATTACATTAATAATTTTATGTCCTCCATTTTCATCTCCTAGATGAAACTGTTTCACTGTTTTCGTCAGTAATGTTATGTAATTTATGTTAACGTATGATATGACTCGTTTCAAGAATGAGAGCATATAACTTCATAAATAAATCTTCCATTTTTATAGTGTCGTGGATTTATGTAATATGTTATAGTACTTCATAAGTTTTGAGAGCTAGATACGACTATTTCATACTTTTCAAGTTCAAGTGTGGCATTTATCTTCTAAATGTTTATTGTTATTCGTAAATAAAATATGGTAGCATATTCTCAGGTCACTAGGTTATTTTGTACTTTTACCGTCAACTAAAATAAAATAAAGCTTTTATGGTCAATATTACATATTCTGTTAACCATTTTCAAAATGGGTAGGAATGTTTTATTTACATGACAACACTTCAAAAAACTTTAAAATAACACCTTTATTAGGCTGGCACTAAAACCAGGGATTATTGCGTTGAAATCAATAAATAGTTTGGCAGGTAACGTCATAGCTAGCCAGTTTCCTTAAAGTGCTATTTGTAAAACATCCACAACCTCATAGGGGCTGATTCTGGTGCTTAAATAAAAAAAAATCTATGGGAAAAAAATTGAAAACTAAAAAAAAATTTCACTGCCCCATACAAACAGATGTCAGCTGGTCGGCAGCTTAGTATGGGAAAATGTTTGTTTTTTGGCGATTTCAATGTTGTTTCCATAGACAAAGTTGTAGTATTTGATCACTGGATTTAGCCCCTACGATGTTGTTATATGTTTTACAAATGAAACTGTATACTTCAAAAAAAATTTTTTTTAAAATCTCTGGTGACAATTGAAGAAGTTGACAAGACCGTGAGGCGGCAGAGTTTGAGGTTCGAGGCATTGTGGCTCCATACCTCGTTGGAACGACAATAGTGGCGTAACAGGCCAATGTGGATGGCCAAACGGCCAAACCAAACGGCGAACTCGCTAAGTTAACGGAACTGCGGGACTGCCGGTACAGGATCAACAGCAGGATCGCAGTCGGGCTCCATTCTAGCGGGCTAAGTCTCCGATTTAGACCCATTCGATAACAAATTATCGACCGTAAAACCACGTAACACTATATGATTTAACATAAGTTTCACGTGATTTACATGTTATAATTTTTTTTTTTTTTCGAAGTGATCTGAATTGGAGCATGATCTGAGTCGGACTTGACTCGAGTTGTAAAGTGTCCGTCACGTTATAAATGTCTGACCAATATGACCGAGCAAATTGGACATTTTCTCAATGTGACCGGACGTTTTGGACATTAATTGTCACTAACGTCACATTTAATTCTATTGACAAACTATAAAAAAAAATATTTTGTCACAAATAAGTGTATTAGAGACAGGCTTTAGTAGGGATAATCTCAATCTCAGAAATGAAATTTCTAAAATCTTTCTGCAGGAACAAGGTAAAAAGTGTCGTGTCGTTACGCGCGAGTTTTTTTTGAGTTCGATCCAGATCCAATTACATGTTTTATTGTCAAATACTTAAGACATTTACATTTAAGACTTACTTTAGTGGAATTTTTCTTTTTAAAATTTAAACTAAAGAAAAATATGTGACCATCGTGACAATAAATGTCCAATGTGACCAAGCATTTATCATAAATCATCATGCATTTATCAAATCATTTAGCATATGACCGTCAATTTACAACTCTAGTCGGACTTGACTCTATAAAACCGACAATGCAATTCCTACGCTATGGGACCGCGTTATACCTACAAGTAAATGCATAGCTTATTACACATGCAGGTTGCACTGAGTTCAACGTTTAGCTATGCATAGAACTGAGTATGACACGGTTACAAGAATGAATTGTTTTAGTATGCAGTTAGAATAACCTACTTTAAGAAGCAAGTAACGGCCAGTAAAATTTAATGTCGCCTGTAAACCTAGAAAACTGTTTTATTTTTATCTTTACAATTTCTGCACTCTTAATACTTTTTCTAAGTAGAATCTTATTTGTATAAGAATTTATTAGATAAGAGACAGTCAACGTCTCATCATTCTACTATCAAATGACAAATTTACTAAATAACGGCTATCCGTTCAGACTCAGATTGACTCAGACTTAGGTTGACTCAGATTAATGCTCGTGCTCATCGCACAAACACTTGCCCATTACGGGAATCGAACCCGCGCGCGTCCGCTGGTTTTATAGTCTGGGAAGCGAAAATTAGTAGAGTGAATATAAAAATTGTAATTTTATTTAAATTAACTAACTTGACCGGGAATCGAACTCTTGCACTGAAAAAACGTAAGGGGTAAAAATAAATGAAATACTGTTGAAAATAACCCAGCTTGTTTGTCAAAATAGCGCCTGCAAAGTTTGTAGCTAAAAACAAATACATCAAGTTTGCTATCATTACTTGTTAAATATTAACCGTTTCGATTGTTTAAAAACACTTCTTTATTAATAAATTAATACCACAGTAGCCTTCACTAATAACAACAGAGTAAAGTTGGCTGCGTTTAGCAAATTTTACTTTGTAACCGTAGAAATATCACATAGCGGAGCTTATTTGTCACAGTCAATCAACTTACTAAACTACAGCCGGCTTACTCGGCATATAACATCAGTGTTACTCGGTTTTCTCAGCCAATTTATTGGGTTACTACAACCGGTTTACTCGGTAGCTGCTGCAATGTTACTCGGTAAATACAGCCAATTCATTGGGTTACTACAACCGGATTACTCGGTAGCTGCTGCAATGTTACTCGGTAAATACAGCCAATTCATTGGGTTACTACAACCGGTTCACTCGGTAGCTGCTGCAATTTTACTCGGTATTCTCAGCCAATTTATTGGGTTACTACAACCGGTTCACTCGGTAGCTGCTGCAGTTTTACTCGGTAAATACAGCCAATTCATTAGGTTACTACAACCGGTTTACTCGGTAGCTGCTGCAATATTACTCGGTAAATACAGCCAATTCATTGGGTTACTACAACCGGATTACTCGGTAGCTGCTGCAATGTTACTCGGTAAATACAGCCAATTCATTAGGTTACTACAACCGGTTTACTCGGTAGCTGCTGCAATATTACTCGGTAAATACAGCCAATTCATTGGGTTACTACAACCGGATTACTCGGTAGCTGCTGCAATGTTATTCGGTAAATACAGCTAGTTTATTAGATTACGTAGTTACAGCAATCTTATTGAGTACTCGACGAAACCCATTCATTCGGTATATATACATATAAACTGTATTATGAATAAAAAATTAACCGTTTTGCAATATTATGCAGGTACTTTCAAATTTTATTTCAAAGCACCTATTAGTTTTAAAAGTCCCTAGGTACCTAAATAATTATCATTATTATGATACAATACAATCTGTATGCCTATATACCGATTAAATTCATTTCGAGTTCTAAAAAATATTGCTGTAACCACCTACAAATACATTTAAATACATAAAAAAGTTTTATTAACTACTATGATGCTGACAAGAGACAGCTGTAAAGTGGCTGTAGTTACCGAGTATCACTGCTGTATAAGAACGGGGGTATAAGTGGTTCTTAGGAAATTAGAATACAAACATAAGTATGTATAATAATACTGATTTATTGGGTTTAGATGAAAATATACATAAAACAGTTTCTAATATTACTTAGGACATGTAAATTTTCAAAATCAATCTAATCTAGGTCAACTTTATTTTTATAAGAACAAGTCTTCAATGTTTTAATTAATTTCTGATTTATTTTAGATGTTATATAAAATAGCCCATTCATAAAATGACTAGGCGCACAGACTGTCTTTTTTCTCCGAAAATGTAACTGGTAACACTAAACAAAAGAAAAGTAAACCAAACAAAAAAAAAATTAAAAATATTATGTAATTTCTAATTGAAAACAATATGTTTTTGCAATCTAATATGCTGTTTATGTTTAATGTAAGGCTCTTGCTATGTGAGTGTCGTAGAGGCTATATGTATATCAGGGCCCCAAGTCTGCTAATTTAAGGAGGCCTAATTAAATATCAATTGGATCTCATAGTAATTGTTTGACACATTTGGTATTCTGCTACTAATTTAAGACTAAAATTAGTAGCAGAATATCTACCAATATATCCTGATAATTAACAACCCTGATAGCTACTTACGTTTGACAAGCGATGACGCTACGATTTTTTTTTATTTTTTTTATTTTACAACGTAACGTTTACAAAGTAAATGAAGACTATCGCATAAAGAGCTCACGTTAACGACTTTATTATGTGAAATTGTCGTTAACGTAAGCTCAGTTTATGAAAATACTTATTTACTTTGTTTGTAAAATAAAACAAAAATTGCAAAATTATATTCAGCAGCCTCTATTGTCATATGTAAGTAGATATACTTACTATACAGGGTGTTTGGTAATGGGTATATCAAGCCAACACTAGCCTATGGTACCATTTGTATATAAATAGTATGGTGAAGTCAGAAATTTCATATCATCGTTTATATTTTTTAATTTTCATACAACACAACGTATTTAGAAGCAGATTTTCATATGTTTTTTTTTAAATGATGCCAAATTTCTTATTTCACCATACTATTTATAAGCATATGTCAACATAGGCTAGTGCCGGCTTGCTATACCATTTACCCGACACCCTGTAGTGCATCCTTAAGGTATAATACAATAACCCGAAAATCTCCGGGGGTTGTTGTATCCGTGAAACTAAATAACTTTACCATAGAAAGATAGAGCAAATTTTCAAAAACAAAATCGTTCTCCCGTAGTAAATTGATCAGCTGATAAGCAGTCTTCTAATAGGGAAGTTGTTTTATATTTTTAAGGGAATTTGTATTTTTTATATTTTTGTTTAGTTTTACAGGCACAACAACTCGTTTAATCACTATCGAAGTTTATATCATAAAAACTTCCGTGAATGTGCTAGGTATACAACATAATAATTTTCTGAAACTTACATAGTAGCTTGTACATTTTTGCATCTCAGGCAATACTATAAAAGACATTACAAGGGACTTCTCAAAACTATGTACTGCTTACCATCTAGTAAAAAACTCTTAGCATTTGGAATCGGTGAAAGTAACGATTCATAAAATACAGTGCAATAGACAATTCTGTCAGCAGTTTTGACATGGTATGCATAATAATGTTCATCAAACTCGACAGTATCTAATAACGTACCCGAAAAAACTAACTGTTTTTTGTCGTACAGGTAAATTTGTTTGACAATTAAGAAATTGTATAGATATTCATCATTACTTACACTATGTACAAATATGCATCCTATGTCATAACGTAAAGAGGAACTCATAGCCCAGTTGACACTTATTAATGATTTTGAAGAATCTAAATTCAATTTTGATTGAACAAACTTAGTTTCTGATAGCAAAACTTTCTTCTGAGGAGTTAAAATCATTATTTTCTATCGCATTGGATGTCTGCCTACGTTGTTCTTTAGATACATGACATTTATCTAGGTGCCTTTTAAAAGAGCTATATAATTGAAATGATCTCTTACAGTCGTCTTCACAACACCTAAATGTTGCTATAGTGCGATTGCTGTGTTTAAATTTTAAATGATTATTAAGTGCCTTAAGTTCCACAGAATCTCTACATATAAAACAAATAACCATTATGTCAAATAATATTAACAGTAAATACTACAACTAATCTTGCCTTAACCGCTAAAGTGTAGTAGTAGCATCTAAAAAGTAGTAAATATATTAAAAGTAGTTTTTCTTTTTTCTGCAAATATATTTAAATTCTTCATATATCAACAATGCCCAATTCTCCTAATAGAGTATGAGCTGAAGTTGATTCATTATCAAACTTAGTTTTAAGCTTAAAATAGGCGTGCTGAATAAACATCCATGTACTAAGACACTCTACTGAGTATTGGGCATTGACTACCCAGATTAATTTGAAACACGCGCTAACAACAGACAAAATATTAGGAAGATCGTACCACACTTCATCGATTACTACAAAATAAGATGTAATAGCGTCAAGTGTTGGACCCACGATTATAATGAAGGGTTGTACTGTAAGACCAAATTGACTAAATTTTTCTCTCCTAGCATTTATAGCTGACCTTCCTGAGCCTTCCCTGACTTCGGCTTTCGATGGCCGCCAGACCTTTTTGTGACTGTTTTTTAAACGCACAGTTGTTACAGCCAAAAGTGTAGGGATCATTATCATGCAGGCAATGTTGGAGCTCTCTTCTGATGCTGAAACAACAAAAAGGTTTGTTTAGCATTGCAGTGTATACGAATATTTAAACATAATAAAATACCTACAGTACTTATACATTTATTCAAGATGGTTTTATTGTTACTTATTGACATGGTATATAGTTCGCAAACAAATATATCTTATTTGAGATTGTTTATTTCAAGAGAAATTTCATAGACCATGGAGCTTGGGCCATTTGAAATCACACAGTAATTAAAATTGACATGAAAATTCAATTAAGTTACCAATTTACAAAAAAATATATAGTATATTTTCCGTGGATACAAAATTAAAATGTTCATTTAAAATTAAGTTTTAACAGTTTAAGATCAAGAATATATTGTAATAAATTTAGAGATTTAAAAGTGTACTTACAATCTTGCAAACTGAGAAGTTCATTTAAAGTTGGGTCCTTGTTGTGTCCTTTTTCTAGCTAGTTAAAAATATTTTCTTTCAAAGAAGGAATACTCTCAAAAATATCCGTATATGTGCCACCATATAATTCTTCAAGGTCTTTTTCCAACTGAGAACAAAATCATAATTTTAGTCGAATAAAAAGAGCGTTGAAGAGTGGGTGGCGCTACTTGTCCCCACCGAACACATAAAACAGTACTGAAAATGTTAGTTCCTATTTTGGCCACCGCCCTTTTTACGTGATGCCAAACTTTATATACAGCGAGAATTGACACTACAGTTTATTACAAAATTATTTCAATTTTTATAACTAGACTAGTATTCACAGATTACACGTTAAATAAGTCGCTAGAATTAAACATCAAATAATGTGTTTAGCGCAGTGTGCGCAATTTAATGAAAGCTTATCATGCCGTTATGTGAACGTAAGGCGTCACGCAGATGAAGCCCCAGCATAATAGTTTATTACACATTTTGCTAACTTAGGGCTCATGCAGCGTGCTGGCGATGGATGACGCGCTAATAGACTACCACTGCTGGTCGTCAGTTGAGGGCACGGTGCACTAAGTAAGCCGTTTAGCTATACACGTTCAAACAAGTCGCTGCAAGTCGGCGCGACCGAAGTCGCGCGAAATCACCGGCGCGCTGCATGAGCCCTTATAATCTAAGCGAAACATACCTATCACGAGAAGAAAACACAACGAAAGCACAGAATAAATAATAGACGAAAGTGAAAGTACTGACCTTTGAACACTTCGATGTAAGACTCGAGATTCCAAGCGGTGAGTAGATTACCCACCTCCTCATCCATTGTGATGTTTTATTGCACTATACCTTCTTACTAAACACTGAAATGAAAACCACCCGGGCGCGAGCGCAGCGCAGTATGAATAGATAGGCCTTCCACGTGTCGTACCTCAACAACATAGCACATGCATGCACGCGCCGGCCGAGAAAATAGCAATGGCGGCAGCAGGCTACGGGAGCACGGGACTCGGGAGTGAACCAACATCAGTGTTGCCAATATGCAAATACAAAATTAGCCCCAATCAGACACAAAGTTATCGTATTTTTATCGCACATAATATTATTTATTCTTGTAATATAATTAAAAGTAGGGTTTATTTATAGGATTAAATATTATTTATGTATGTAAAAAAGAGGTAAGTAAAGAATCACTAAGTAAGTACGGTATGTCTAAAATATTGTTATTAAAAATAAACAACTAAGTATAAGGACTACCTACGACTTAAATTTGTATGTCGTGTCTTCGTCATATTGTTCTTTTTTTTCTGGATCACGAGTATTTGTAAGTGTACCATAGCATAAGTATTGTTCACTCCACATTATGTTCTCAAAAACATCGTAATATTTAATAAATTATCGTATGAAACAGTAAAATGATCGTGCGATACCCTGTTGGTATAATTATAATTCTACTAATAATGTAAGTGCGACAGTTTGTAAGGATGGATGTACAGATGTATGGATGTTTGTGACTCTTTCACGCAAAAACTACTAAACGAATTTAAATGAAATTTTGCACACATATAGTATATGATCTGGATACTTTTTATCCCATATATTGAATAAACTAAAGACCACACGAGCGAAGTCGCGGGCAACAGCTACTATATAATAAAGCTGCACTACCACTCAATCATAATTGTTTGACCTGTTCCCGAATGTGTGGGGTAACGATTGAGACGTCATCGTGTAGAAAGTGTTTCAGTGTGTTCTAGAAAAATCTGTCATGTTGAGATCGAAGAAACCTGGAGGCTGGAGGAAATCCCATCGATTTAAATGTCCATGCACTTATATCAAACCTCGAGTCGACGAACAAATGAATGAGAAGTAACAAGACGAACGAACAGTGTACCCTCTTTCTTTTGACATAGGTACCTACTCAAAATAATTAGTAATCCTTTAAGTAAACCCAACTTTTTCATATATTACACGAATAAATATTATGCGATAAGCAATACTTTTGTGGATTTTGTGATGGATAATTTTGGATTTGCATATTGGCAACACTGGTGACGAAACGAACGAATCATCTTTGTTGTATTTTCATCGGAGCCGAGCGGAGCGGCTATTCTGAAATAAGTATCTTGGTTGTTTTCTACCACAAGAAGGTTCGGTTAGAATTAAATCACACTAGCCGGTTGCCATTACATGAGGTAGTTTGTTAGAATCAACCGATTAACTTTACTTATTTGAAAAGAAATAAGTAAGTAGACTCGTATTAAACCAGTTCGTCTCATGTATTGATAAATCAGATGGTTTGTAAAAATCAACCGAATAATGACTCGATTAAAATCAATAAGCACTTAGTTTAAAATCAAATGAGTTCAACTTCGCTATTACTAATTATGAAGGTTGGTAGAAATTAACCAATTAAAATACTTGTTTATAAACAACAGGATGGTTATTAAGTGTTGACAAAATCACTTAATAGTTTCGAATGAAGTTTGCAAGTGTTTAAATTTACCCATTAAATTATTTGAAAATTATTAACGTTTTATTTGTTATTAGCCAAGAATATTTAACAATATACGCAGGTCTACTCTATGCCAAGTTCACTTAGAAATTTTTAGTTAAGTCTTAGTTAAAATTTACTAATATGACTGTAACCGAGCCAAAAAGGTACTTTGCTAAAGAAATATTTTTTCAGTGTGCGCTCAGTGGAGTTCACAACGCCAATCGCACCGTCCATGGGGTTTAATAATGATTTTATTGTTTATCTATAAGTACAAATTGAGCACATTTCAAAACCCCTTAGCCGAGCAAAACGAGAAACTATAGTCACAGTATACTTAAATATATTTTAAGTCTCTTACTACTTCTCGATAGCCAATATGTTAAGGCGGTGAGTAAAATACGTTTTTCAAAATCAAAAATCACAATCATTTATTTATGCAAAAATGCTATTAATGGCAGTTTTAAATGCGCACATTTTTATCATTTATATATACAGGGTGTAACGAAAATGTAAAACAAAACTTTAAGGGGTTATTCTACGGCTAAATTACATCAACTTTATCTATGGGACCAACATCGAAATCTCAAAACAACACTATTGTTTTCATTAAGATCATCTTGCGATGTAATTTAAGGTAGGTATATACACGTAGTATAGAAATGGATTCTGTCAATATAAAATACGAATACATTTCCCCATGAATGAACTTCCTACTTTGTGCAATCTGAAATTTGAAACAAGTTTTCTTTAAGCCTGATAATTAATTATGCTTATTACAGCCATTTTTTATGAAATATAAATGCAGATTTTTTCGAACTTACATAATATTTTTATAAATATATTGAGAAGTAACTGTAAGTATGATAATTTCTTTAAATAGTTCTTTTAGCGAATCTTACGGTTATCAGTGCCGGTAGGGCAAAGCTATATTTTGGGACGTGTATAAGTGCCTATATAAGGCCTATTATACTGAATAAATGACTATTAATGGTTGTAACAGTTTTATAGAACTTAAGGTTATTTTATCAGATTAATTTAAACATGGCAGCTGTAAACCCTGCACTTTGCACACTGCAGCTCAGCTATTCTTGTCTAGTCTAGCTTTTCAATTTTGTGCTAGCGCTTCATTGTTTAATTTTTGCATCGTCGACAGTTATGTCCGAAAATGTTATGCATCAATTTACTCTGTGTAGTAATTGAGTTTCGTTTTTTATCTAAGTTTATAAAAGTTAATTCAAGCAATCGTTACTATGATATAGAAAGCGGATCGTGTCATCATAAGACGAGAGAAAAAAAAATTATATGCATATTAGTTGTAGTAGTGAATATCGTTGATAACCGACCCCCTAGCTTAGTGGTGCGGTGACTAGTAAACGCAAAGGGTCCTAGGTTCGATTCTCAGTTCGGGTTAGTTAAAAAAAATATTTTACATGTTAGCTCGAGTCTGGGTGCGCTGGGAGACGATAGCACAAGGACGTGTTAATTCCTTACCTTGACCAGGACAATACACAGTGTGTTGTCTGGTGCATATTTTTTATTGTTATCCAAACTAAAACATCTATTCTGAATTTTAAAATTTAATAATCTTGTTAAAATGAATGAACATCTCTATAACTGTTAAGGCGATCGCTGTGGGATTGCAGACGAATTTGATTGATGGCCGAAATCCGAAAGCCGAATGAACGTTTTTATAGTACGACCGCACTGTCGCAGACCAGAGTTCAATTTGGGATTCCACTGTTTCGTTTTTGTGTCTACTACTTAAGGTGAGGTTTGTTTCTAAATTCCTAATCCGGTGTTTTGATTTTGTTACTCTTTTTTATGATAGGCAGACAAATCAACATTCAATGAACTTGATGAAGTTAATAATAATTAATAGAATTATAATAATGAAGTAGCATAAGGTAATTTTTTAATATTTGTTTTTTTTTTGTATAAAATATGAAAAAAACGTTCAAATTTAGGATGATATTATTGGGTTAAAAGGTGACTGACTATAGTGCAGATTAAAATTTATTTACACTTTGTTATACAGGTACAACTTGCGGCCTAGTGCTATACAGATCAAGGATCAAAACCGGTTAATATTTACTTGAGAATATATAAGACCTATTTATAATTTGTAATAGTAGTTGTAAAGATTTGACCAAAAAACTAAATTTGCCATAACTTTTAGATAGGTGAAGTATGTGATGATTAATTTAGCGAAAACCTTTATTATTTCGGTTAAAGTTTCATAGTAAAATAACCGGTTTCCGATCTTTGATACAAATACAGCATTCTTTACCAGGCAATCTTAGTTATTGTAGAGTTTGGATTTGGTAATAATCGGGTAAATTTGAATATGTAATGCGTTAGTCTCTGTTGTGTTTAACAATAAACTTCACCAATTATCGGCTAGCTTCGGTTTTGTCGCGTCAGCTCTGTTCAAATAACGTCTGTGGCCTTATCTTTTAGTCTGACGTTTTTAACGACTATTTTAACAATTTTTTAATTCATCCTGATTTTTATGGCTACTTGTCCAATTTCTAAATGTTTGCCTTAAACCAATTCCTAAAAGAAACTCTCCAAAAGTAAATGTCTCATTAATTTTAACAAGTTTCGGAGACGGTGCGCCTTAACAGCGACGGCGGTACAGGCCCCGCATAAATGATTCAGTTTTATTGTTTTGCTTGGGATTGTTCTAAATTGCCAGCACAATAAAATGATTGGAGCTGTAAAAAATATTAAATCCCTTAAATCTATACTTGGAACGCACTTTTGTAAATTATATCAAAGATACGTTTACAATATTAAGATTTGTAACTAACTTAAGACATTATATCAAAGATACATTTTTAATATTAGGATTTGTAGCTTAAATGATATGGTTAAAACCCCCTCTTATTTTGCCACGCCCCTTAATAAGTAGAAGGTTAGAAATTAATTAAAGCATTTAAATAATATTGTCAGTTTTATTAAGTCATTTTAAGGCACGGACTACATGCATCCGGAATTTTTCAGAACCCCATACAAATCGGATTGAATCCGGGCTTGTCCAGACCCGTTTTGTATGGAGTTCTGAAAAATTCCGGATGCTTGTAGTCCGAGCCTATTAATACAATAAATTTGATAATAATATTGTCAATATTTCGCGCAATCGAGTGAAAGCACAAAAGTGGGGATCAATTTCGAAGAAAAAAATACCAACAATAATAATTGGTGTTCGTGTTGTTTAAGACTGTTGAATGTAAAGAAAAACATAATAAAAATTACTATCAAAAACTTATAGGCCTTAAAGGCTGAAGGACCTTTTACTAAAAGAAATACAAACTTACCAAGAATACTATCGTCAAAATGCTAAGGCGATTTCTAGCCGGTATAATAGTGGCTCTAAAAGGCATTCTCCCAAATCCACACAAAATAAAGGTAATGCAATATTTATTTTAAAATAGACAGTCTGTCCTTCTACATTAAAGGTTCCGTGCTTAATAAATAAACACTTTCATATTTATAGGTTTGACAAAAAAGTTAAGCAAAATACAATGATGAACCTTATTTAAAGTGAAAAATATAATCAAAAAATCTTTTTTTTTAGAAGATTAGCTTTTTCGGCTTTTTTCTCATGTCATATCAGCCTATTGTAGTCCACTGTTGGACGTAGGCCTCCCAAAGAGCGCCAAAGAGTAAGATCTCCCGCTTCTTTCATCCAGCCACAAGCAGCCATCTTCCTAATGTCGTCGGTCCATCCTTCCGCATAATGAAACTTAAACCTTGCACTAACCTAGCAATTGGAATATCAATGCAACAAGAAAACGACAAATATAGTGAGAGTTCAGTATTGAATTTGTTATAGCTTTTCCAAACTGAAAAGTTTGTGCATAGCAATTTGAGGCGATCATTTCGAATTTAAACTTATGTGGGGCTTACGTGGCGTGGAGGCATTATTGGTAGATGTGCAAACACTTGCAAATTACAGTGCAATGTTTAGAAACAGAAACTATAGTTAATGATGATCAAAATACTTATGACGACCTCCGTAGCCGAGAGACGAAGACCCGAAGGTCTGGGTGATGTGGTACCGTCGTTGTCGTTGACCAGATAACGAATAGACATATACCTAATACCATACTTTTGGCCCTTCCGTGATGCGAACTCGCAACCGCCTGGCTTTGGAGCCCTGGATACGAACCACTTGACCAGACGGTCATTCAGACGTATCTATTTATCTCTCTTTTTATCTAATGGCAGATCCTAACTTTGTTTTATCATCCAAACTCCAAACTCGCTTTTCTATATTTAAGTAATCTTGGTGGTGATGATGAAATGATGGTTTTTCAATAAGGACTTTCCTAATATATATTCCTATGTCTATCTTTTCAAGGATAGACTAATAAAAACATAGACGCCGCTTTCAAAAATCACGGAACCCAACCTATCCTATCCCCCAAAATGGCTATTTTCTGCGATATAGTTACATGAATAATTCCATCGGCGAGGGTTTTTTCGCCGTGTATTCCCGTTTTCCCTTTAATATACGGGTTTCGAAGATAAATGGTGGGAGACACTGGTTTTGATTGATCACCGCTCCGTTTAAATCCGACCCGGCAAAAGTCGTTGTATCAGAGTGGCCGCCATTTTCTTTTATTTGCAATGAACGGTTTTTGCATTTGTATGTTTAATCTCTTCTGTCGGTGTTTCTGATTAGTGTATGGATGCGATGCGATTGTTCTGGTGTTTTTTTCTACGTTTTGTGTAAGGCTTTTAACATTAAATTTTTTGTCTGGTCCTATTGATAGTTAACTAATACTACTAATATTTTAGTTTCACTTTTTTTAGAACTAAGGGTTGGTCTTCGCACAGTAAGCCGAGTTTTTTTTTTTTAAATTTTGAACGGTTCAATACTTTTTTATTAACGTATAACGTGTATTTTAATAAATAATCTTTATAAATTAAATGTTGCCAGCGACTTTGAAGGCACACTTAAGTATTACAAATGAAAAAAAAACTGTTACTACTACGGAACCTTAGTATGTTATTGCTTTTACATTTAAATTTTCCATTTAAATTTAATAACCCGTAAAAATATGATTAGGCATTTAAATATCTGAACCGCTTCGAATATATGCTAGCCCTGTATTTCTATGAGCCTCCCTTTGTCTGCTCCTACCCTCCTTTTACATTATGCCTATTCTTTCCTTTCGTACAATTTGCATTTGGAATTATAGTAGTCAGCTAATTTGGCCGGGAGAGCCTTTTTTGCGTCTGAAACCGTTGAAAATTTAAAATAATGCCGGGAACTCCATCTTGGCACTGTCCGTAATTGGTGCTCTTTTCTGTGCATTTTTAAGTCTATGGTCATTTGAGTTTGTCAGATTTTGGTTGAAAGATTGCGTATCTACTTACATTTTTAGTCATTTCAAGCCAATATTATACTATTGACATGTCTACAGAATCCTTTACCTACAATTTACGTCGCCTTAAAATACCTATACAATACAGTAATATTGTGTGATAAATTTTTGGTTAAATTACAGTAATATATTCTAGTAAATATCTGCAGCGATTCATAACATTCAAAATTAAGTTCCCAAAATAACTTTTCCAATAAAATGAGACGTCTCAAACCAAAGTACAGTCGCGTAGAAAAATGTCAGCGAGTCCTAATTTAGCTGCTTCGTTTTATAATGCGAGGCTGCGACGTCCAATTTCCGAAGTCTCTGTCACATCCAGAAATATAACGGTGTATAGGCTGTCATTATAGCTCTTCAGTAGGGCTGCTAAAGAAAGCTTCTCACAAACAATAATTTTGGCTTTATTACTAAAAATATAAACAGGTTTAAGCACTTTTAAGCACAGAGATAAGCCAACCAATTTAAATTGTATGTTAATATTACCGAGACCTGTCTGGCTGGTGTGACAACATTTCAAAATGGTTGACTATTTTTTAGAGATGTTTTAAACCTAGTTTTTTTTTTGCAATAAGGCTTTTGTTAATTTCTCGACAGTGTAGATAGAGTAGGCTGACTAACCACTTGTCCCGGTCCTGGATTGAACAGGTCTCTACCGTGGATATTGCCTAATTATTTCATCGGTTATCATATCATAAATGTATACACTACAAACTATACAAGAACCGTCAATTCATGTCACATAAGAATATAGTAAGTAAAATATCATAAATATTCAAGTATTGAATTCTTACCACATTAATTTATATGAATATTTCAAAATTCAAAATTTGGTAAGAAATTATGTCCTTGTAGCCTTCAGTAAGCAAATGGTTGTTACTACCTGATGCAGTCGGTTTTTTTAAATCATATTATTTAGAATATTGAGCAAGTGCCAACCCTACTGTTAGAGCTGGAAAATAAGCCTCTTACAGGAAATTAACAAACAAATGTAACTTTGAAGTGCGGTTGAGGCGATTTTTGCAGATCGGCCCTGGAAGCGATAGGAAATACAGCTTTGCGTCGTTTAATCACTTTATGACTTATTTTGTTTTCGCTTAACACTTTTCTTTGCGACATTTCCCTTTTGTATTGTCAGATCTGTGTCCTAATCATTTATTTTTCGATGGGCGCACTTTTTTAGTTGTTCTTTCAATAAAACATTTTTCGTTTATTTCAACAAATTTTAACTAGACGATGAGCAAGTCAAGTAATCTTGTTCCTGTTAAGCTTACCTCAATTTAGAAAAACAACCAGACCTATCCATCCATGTTTAAAATAATAACACTACCAAATCTACCAACTTGCGTAATGTATGCATTTTTCAGAAAGTACAGAAAACAGCTCGTCAACCCACCACAAAACGTAAAATTGACGTTATTGATATTGATCTCTACGTCTCTATCGGACTTAAAGTGGAAAATCATTTCAATGACCTTTAACTTTTTGAGTTGAGTTGACTTGCCGTTGACTGTACATTATTACGTTTGTATCCAATTGTATATACTACGTTTTGTTATTTAGAAAATTAATAAATAAAGAGACTCATCATCATCATCATCATTTCAGCCATAGGACGTCCACTGCTGAACATAGGCCTCCCCCAGTGACTTCCAGATTGACCGGTTGAAAGCGGCTCGCATCCAGCGGCTTCCTGCAACCTTTACCAGGTCGTCTGTCCACCTTGTAGGTGGACGTCCTACGCTGCGCTTGCCGGTACGTGGCCTCCATTCCAGAACCTTTCTGCCCCATCGACCATCAGTTCTACGTGCTATGTGCCCCGCCCACTGCCACTACTACTACAATAAAGAGAATACTACCTAAAATTTAATTTGAATGTACATAAATACTCCTCTTCTTCACCTATACGGTCAATCCCGGTTGCGTCCAAAGCCATTGCTTCGGAGCCCAGGGTCCGCTTTCCTTGATTTACTCCTCCACTTCGCGCGATCTAGAGCGTCTCTAGTTGTGAGATCATTAGCACGCATGTCAGACCTCACGACGTCAAGCCTGCATTTCTTGGGTCTACCCCTTTTGCCAGGACCTGGCGGTGGCGGCATGGCCAGACATTTGTTTCCTACGTAGCTTGCCGGGAATGTACATAAATACCTAGTCGTTTATTTACTTATCACATAAGCAGTTTACAAAGTAGACACAATAGCTAAAACAACAGCTGTCACTGCACTGAAAGTGTCAAATTAGTATTATATTTTCGACAGACCACCGTCTGGTGTAGTGGTTCGCGCTAACTACAAAGACGAACGATTGCGAATTCAAATCCCGCAAGGGGTGAATGTTTGTGTGATGAGCACAAAAATTTATAAACGTATTTAAGTATGTTTATCCGATATTTAGTCGCCATAGTACAAGCTTTGTTAAGTTTGGGGCTAGCTAATTGGTGTGATTGTGGAAACAGTTTATTCATTTGTTTTTTTGTATTTTATTGTTAATTCTTTCACATAATCTCTTCACCTATATTGCTCATAAAAATATACTTAAATTTAACTAAGACACTAAAATTTTACAGTCAACAAAAATCAAAATGCCAGTGGCATAGTTCCCTCCTACCAGCCCCGATCCCGGGACCGTGATAAAATGTGTAGCACCGGGATTATTGTCGAGTCCCGGGATAGTGAAGGGTTGTGCTTGTAAAAATATCGATATTATTTTATACACACTACTTCTCGACTGTCTTATTAAAAATTTTGTTTTAGCCTAGGAATAACTTTACAACAAGGTTTATCTATGGATAATTTAACACAATCGTGACGATCTGATGGTGGAACCAGAAGGTGGGTAGTTTCTACCATCCACATCCATCTCTTCAATGGCTACTAGTAAAACATTCGTGTTTGAGCTCTTTTGATTAGTCTGGTCGAGTTTTATACACTTAAAAGCATGTTTACACATAAAACGAACAAAAGTTGCTGACATAGCCCAACGGATAAGCAAGCTGACGTGGCAGTGGGACGTGGACGTAGAACTGACGGCCGATGGGGCAGAAAGGTTCTGGAATGGAGGCCACGTACCGGCAAGCGCAGCCTAGGACGTCCACCTACAAGGTGGACAAACGACCTGGTAAAGGTTGCAGGAAGCCGCTGGATGCGGGCCGCTTCCAACCGGCCAATCTGAAAGTCACTGGGGGAGGCCTATGTTCAGCAGTGGACGTCCTATGGCTGAAATGATGATGATGATGATGAATAGCATGTTTTATAGTTTTTAAACGATAATATTTTTAATAAGGAGATTTGTGTAGAGGTAGAGTATAGTTGCAAGATATTTAATATTTTTTTTAGTATTTAGTTAGTTTCAGATTTGTAAAACCAGGATGTGTGTAAAATAAGTTAAATTTGAATATGATCTATTCATTTATTTTAACTTTATTTGTAAAATTCTAAAATAGATGCTTTGAATTCTCTGCCAGTTGACCATTAGGTTAAACAAACGTTTTGTGGATTGAAATTTTGGACAGTCCGTTCAGAATCTGTTATAGGTTATGAAACTATGCAGCTTCAAATAAAGTTAGAATTAGATAATCAATCACATACATAGTTTATTTTATTAATGGTCGTACTAAAACAAATTGTTCATACCCTAACAGAAATAATTGCATAACAGTATGTAGGTACTTAATTAAATCGCAACTGTAACAGATCATAACTAATTTATCGCTAGGAAACTGTCGATATACGTACATCCCTAATGACTTCGGAATTACCATAAAGTCATTACGGAGGAGTATCGCAATTATTAGTGATTACACACATCTGTTTCGTTCCGTTTTATCGCTTCTTATTATTACAATACTACTGATCCGCCCCGGTTTCGCTCGGGTAACACTAAGTATCTACGGGTTAAACTGTATGACAATAACCACAAACATTCCTTATTATTATTCTGTCAAGCTCAAACCACTCACAGGTTACCATAAAACAATAAAATTTTCATTGTGTCTTGTTTCCGTGAGTCCGATGCATGCGGGCCGCTTCCAACCGGCCAATCTGGAAGTCACTGGGGGAGGCCTATGTTTAACAGTGAACGTCCTATGACTGAAATGATGATGATGGGAGCAACAATAGCATCTACAACGATTTTTATGATTTAGGTAACCATTGCTCACCTACTATTAAAAACATTTTTCAAAATCTCTTGTCGCGAAACAATGTGTATGGTATGGGCCATTTCGTTAGTCAGACTCTACCGTGTTAATAAAACTGAACCAAAAACTTAAACCCGATACCGTTACCGTTATCCGGTATTCGGTAATCTCACGTAAGCTCGCCCCATTAACTTGATATAGTAAATCGGCGATTATAAACGCTGTTTTCCTTAATAGCACCAAATGTTTCACTGTATATGTTGCATTTAATATGTAATTATTCCCCTAACTTTACTCCCAAACCAAAATTAACCTTATCGCAATTGAGATAAGGTGGAGTTTTCACTGAGGCTATTTCTAATTAGATTCACATGTGCTTAGATTTCGACACATGCGCCCCAAATTTTTGGTTTTAACGGTAGAAGATGGCGATTGTAATAAACTTGTTTTGTTTATTATTAGATTAAAGAAATACACAAAGTTGAACAGGGTTAAAACCTGACTTACCTAGTATGTACCATCATAATTATAATTAAGTACCATTAAAGTTATACAGGGTTACAGGAAAAGTCGTACAGAATATTGAAGGACGTTATTATTCAGGTCATTTCTGATCGAATTGATCATATAATATGGTATCCGAAACCTAACCGTTATGGAGATATTGAATTTTAAAGATTAATAAAAATAATCAACAAAAACTGAACCTATTACTAACAGCTTCATAAAACTGCCCGACAACGGTTGAAATTAAAGAATTTTCACTAATTGTTTTTAACTTTTTTAAAAAAACCTGCCTTAATTTTAAAAACTTCTACGTTTTTTTAGCTATTCAAAAAGGTATAACACTTGCTATTAAATAGGCCAAACATTGACAAAATAACAGTTAAGATAGCAGAGGGTACATTTTTAGTTTGAGGTAAAAATAGCTATCATTTTTATTAATTGACATGTCTTCTAACTGGAAACATAAAAAAACCGGGCCCTAGTAGCTCCAATCGCAAAAAAATCTATAGAAAAGCCAAAAGAAAAAAGATTATAAAAAATATCTTTAAAATTCAATATCTCCATAACGGTTAGGTTTCGGATACCATATTATAGGCTCAATTCGACCAGAAATGACCTGAATAATAACGTTCTTCAATATTCTGTACGACTTTCCCTGTAACCCTGTATAATAGTTTGAAAGAATAATAAAAGAAATTCCAGTTTTTATATTATGATATTTTTGCTAAAGTTACAAAATCTAGAAATCGTAAGTACTTATTATTTAAAAGGCTATTTTTATTTTATTCTATTGGAAAACAAACTGCCTTAATTAAACAAAGTGAAATTAAGAGAACAAATTGACTTTACAATCTATATACATATACAGGGTGTAACGAAAAGGTGAAATAAAACTTTAAGGGGTTATTATAACGGCTAAATTACATCAACTTTTTCTATGGGACCAACATCAAAATCTAAAAAAAAAATTGACGTTTCCATACAAACTGATGCCAGCTGGTCGCGTTTTAGTATGGGAAAGTGTTTTTTTTTTGCGATTTCGATGTTGGTCCCATAGAAAAAGTTAATGTAATTTAGCCGTAGAATAACCCCTTAAAGTTTTATTTCACCTTTTCGTTACACCCAGTATAAGACTATTTGTTTTTGCACGTGTCTACTTTTGAATGGTGGAAGTAAATATTTGTTACCAAATTACACATCACTATAGTTTTTGTTTTTAAGAACTAAATACAATGAGCAGTTATTCAGAGAAAATATTTTTTGGAATATTTTTAAAATAAGAATGCACAAAACAATAGCTACCGGCAAATTTCAAAATAAGCTAAATAAAATACTATCTGCATCGACTAGGTCGTCTGTATTTAAAAAAAAGTTTGGAGTATAATATAAATTCAAAAACATAAAGATAAAGATAAAGATTTTTTATTTCGTTTACAGATTAATACTAAACAATGGTTGTGGTTGAGACTACCGTAAGTGTTAAGAATAACACTTGTGACAGGTAGCCCCGCTCCTTCATAACAATATTATTACACGTTTGCAACGAAATAATCTTATAATTATTATTTTTATTGGTATGGCTGTATCTTATTATTATTTACTTGTATGGTGTGCAACAAAGAGTATCTATCTATCTATCATTTTATCACTGAAAGTACGGCTATTTAACAGTAATATTAATATAGTATAATCTATAGTAATATAATGTATGTTAATAGATATAATATATAATAATAATTTATAATGTATACATATTATTATTTGATGGGTTGAATGATAATGATTATAAACTATTTTAGTGATTCTTCTATTTCTTTATAATTATGTGACCTTAACCAATTTAGTACCGCATTTTTACAAAACATGAATACCTACTATTCAGAAACGGACAAATGCGTAGTAGAGCTTCGATATTTAAATCATCTGTATTGTGTCGGAAACAATTGTTAAGGTTTCAGAAATAAAAAACGTTAAGTATTCAAAATCTCAAATTAAATTACAAAATACAAAGCTGTAGAAAACTCGGTGCATTTTTACATCTTCACAGTCCCATCTCGTGTGTCGAGTCGGGTAGTCGTATGATTTCAACCGTATCGTATTATTGTTTGATTTGAACTAGTTCAATACCGTGACAATAACTGTTTATTTTTATTATTTTTAACACACTTATATTAGCTTCACTTGAAACTAATAATGTAATCAAATCTCGGAAGTACAATAGAATATAATTTTATTTGCTATGAATATGGTAGTATAAGTTGTTTCAATATAATTTATCCTCATGTCTAACTTATAGGTAGTGCAAATATCATTATTACAAAAATCAATTAAATATAAATCCTACATTTAAAATAAGTGACATAAAATCCATTCATTATAATTATTTACTATCTAAAATAAAATATAGTTATAAAAAAATTGTCAAAATAAATAATGTCTAATAAGTCACAGTAATAATATATCTTCGATTTTGAAAGTACTCCTGAAGTGAATAGAACCACTTTACCATGAGCCAGGTATGCAGTTGTCTCTTAGAACTAATTTTTTTTTTAAATACTCTGGAAGCTGAAATTAAAGTATGTGACATTCGGATGACAATACAGTAATTTGACATCATCGTGCTGATCTGATGATGGAGTCAGGATGTGGGTAGTAGAACTCTTCAATGACTACTAGTAAAACCTTCGTGCCGTGTGGTGACGGCCGTAAAGAATACACTTCTCTACCGCCAACAGGAGGCGTGTCGTAAAAGGCGACCAATTCCTGTAGCACGAGACGGGCAGTAGCGTCTGCGTGCGAAATGTTATAAAAAAACTGCTCTCTCTCCAACCCGCCTGCCAAGCGAGGCGAGTTTTAGCAATCCCCCCCGATGAAAGTCATTGGCGGAGGCCATGGCTGAAATAATGAAAACATTCGTGTTTGGGCCCATTCGATTCGTTTTGATGAGTCCAGTACATTTATAAGTGTGTTTTATAGTTTTTAAAGCATGATATTTATTATTATATGTTAAATGCACTAAAAATGTGAAACTGTTGTTAATTTTTTAATTTTATTAATTAAAGTACATAACTGAAACAATATGCACCAAACAACAAACAAATTGCTATTGATCTGCAAGTAAGGAATCAACATCCTTGTTACGAGGTACCAGATAATTAATTTTGTTAGGGTCGTCTCTCGGCACGCCCAGAAGCGAGCCAACTTAGAAAAAAATGTTTTCTGAATCAACCCTTTTGCGTTTAAGTTCAAAGTTAATTCAGATCCGTTGGTTTGGAGATTAACTTATCTATACAAACTGTCTCTCTTTTTTATACAGCTTAAGACATACATTTATATCCTCTCGCATACCCACATTAAATATGGCATTAAAAACCGCAAGTTTCATATTTAGTTCGGCCAGTATTTATAAGGCTTCATAATACGGGCGTTCCTGTGAATGCCTTACCAGTGGTTACTGACCGCAACATGGGTATTATTGTTAGTGCTTCTTTATGCAGTTTTAGGGTTCCGAAGACATAAACGATACCCTTATAATTTCGTCTAGTCTAGTGTCACAGCCATTTTGTCACCTTAACATCAACATCTTACAAAAGAAAATGCCTTTTCGATACAAATTGTAACACCTAACCAACATATAGTACCTACAAAGAATAATTTTTGAAACTTCTTTGTTGGTCCCATACAAGATGTTGTTTTATTTGAGCACCGGAATGAGCCCTCGCTCTTATCTTTGTATGTGTTGTTTTCACTTACACTAACTTGGGGTCCCATTTATTCAGTGTCTTTAACTAAGGACTTTGGCACCCTTTTATGAACGTGTTCCGACTGGCACTTGCCCATCTTTTACTTTACAAACTGTATTATTTTGTGTTCATTCCAGCATTTTACCTTTAAAAATACAACAATACATCCCTTTGACTTTCGGGTATAAATTACTGTCTGTGATATACTGCTCTCGATTGAGTTTATTTCTTGTTAACTTGTTTTTACTAGTCAGTAAAAAAGTAAATAGTTATTACTTGATCAGTGACGAACATGACTTCACTCTATGATCATCTGTATATACACGCGTTTGCAACGATAAAAAAAACAAATGTGTGTTACAGAAATAACTGAAAATGGCGTAGCTTCCGCCCGCTACCGGATATTGGAGAGAGGCATCGAATATTCTATTTTATATCTACCTTAATTATCTCTGGCAAGTTTCGCGCCATTGCGCGGGAATTTCTTTTTTTTATACTTTTTGTATTCGTTTCGTTTTATCGTTACTACACACGCATTGAGTGATGAATGGAATTGTACTCTGTAAATCAAGTAAATTATAGTTTTGAATTTTTTTTTTTATGTGTTATGTGTATGATAGTAGTTTTTAAATGTTTTTACGATACAGGCTGCACAAATAAAAAAAAACGTTTCGTCGATCGTAACCCTTTCTTTTTGCTTCGCGGTAGTCGGTTCGGAAATGGTTACATTTGAACGTATCTTTTTGTGTGACGGTTTTTGAAATGTTTAATCGGAATTTTGTAAACCAAGTTAAGATAATACAACCACTCATATCAAGGAATGTTCTATGATATAAAAATTCTATTTACAGTCCGTTTTTCTTTGCCGTCCGAATACTGTAAACAATATTGTCATGTCTTTTTACAAAAATATCAGTGTATAAAAACTGTTAGAATAAAGAGAATTTTATATTAAACTAGCTGTTCCGGCGAACTTTTTACCGCCTCTGCATAATTGATTTTTCGTAATTTTTTCGCTGTTTTTTTAGTTATTCTGCTATCCGGGGCGGAGACAAATTCAACAAATCAAAGATCATAAAAATCGATCAAGCCGTTCTCGACTTCTAAATGGTGTAACTAACCCGACTTTGTTTTATATAATATATAGATGATTAATTACAATAGTAGGTTGTTATTTTGTGTCTTTGTTGTTTTTTAATGAGTAATTTCGTTTAAAAAGAATGTTAAGACTGTTTACAATATTCGCCAAGCAAAGAAAAACGGACTCGACCTAACATGTACATGAAAATTAAATATTTAATTATATTCTTCTGTTACAGGTACGTCTTCATTTACTTCTAACAATAAACACTTTCAACTGTCAGGTACGTCATTAATTAAATCCTTAAGGGGGCAGGTCCTGTCACCTTCGGTCGAAATCCAATCACTCGGATTCTAATGTAAATGAAACTAAAATAACAACCGAGTTACATTCAGTAAGCTCTCTCTAGAAGGCGCTAGAAACGAACTGGTTGTTTCTTGTTCAAACTAGTTATAACGGCGGCATTTAATCTGAATAAGGAATCATCATCATCATTTAGATTTCCACTGCTTGACATAGGCCTCCCATAAAAATCCACAGCAAGCTGCTCTGGGTCGTTTGCATTTGGCATCCATCGACTTCTTTCATTCTTGGCTAGGTCGTCAGCCCAACGGGGAGAAGGCCTAGGAACTAACTAAATAATTAGCAATAACACACTTTGCCTAAAGACGTAAGTCTACAACCAATGTGTGTTAACAGTGATGACGTCATATGAAACAGAAAAGTGTCCTCTTAATATGGGCTTCATAAGAAAGCTCAAGGTCGCGCAGCATGCTATAGAAAGGGCTAAGCTCGATGTTTCATTGCGAGATCGAATCAGAAACGAGGAGATCCGTAAACGAACAAAAGTCGCCCAACGGACAGCCCAACGGATTAGCAAGCTGAAGTGGCAGTGGGCGTGCTAGTATACTACTATTAACCCTTATTAACACCCAAGCGGTCTCATGAGACCGCATAACAATGGAATTTCTATTGTGTCTCGTTTACGTATGCTTGATCAGTTAAAAAAGCGCAAAATGTAGTTTGTTGAGTATTTGTTATTGACCATTGATGAGTTTTACTTTTAATTAATGTGTGTTTAGTTTATAATCGATCCTACTGCGCCCATTACATATTGTGGCGTGGCTCTATGGACCTTAGATAGGCCTAAATAAACAGTTTTAATTGAATTAAGGCAAGGCAATCAAGAATTTGCACAAGCACAATTACTTTAACTTCTCGAGGTGGATTGGATTTGATAGACATCAATGGTTATACAGGCTGAAACTATTTTCAAACTTGAAAAGATCCTTTAGGGTTAGTATAGGTAATTGTATTATTTCTTTCTATTTACAAACTTACCATCACAATGTAAGAAATGTAAGTACTTTAATGCCACACTTATATTATATTCACATTTTTTGTGCGTCTAATGGTTAACATATTCAAGTGTAACTTGTCTGTGCCTGCTGCTATTCTATATTCTTCATGGTCAAAAACGTCTTTGGAACATTAATTAAAACAAAATAATTTTCGATGCATATTTGAATCTCGAACTAAGATTTTATAAACAAACCTACTTTACACTACCTTAGATCTCCCTGCTCTGTAATTAAAAACAAACAATAAGTGAACAGCGACAGGGCTACCACAGTTTGGAACAACGCGGGATAACACGGGACCATGTGCTCACAACTGTCACTGGGTGATTAATGCCTGAAACACCCTTCCGACTAGTGATGTCTGAATTTAGTATCGACAAATTACGTCATTATTTTTGTTGAAAATGTAGTCAGATTTTTAATGGCAAAAATTGTGGCGAATAGTGCACTGGTTATTAGTAGATATCAGAATGTTTATTATTATTGATCTTACAGTTACTACTACTTACAGTTTACCTACCTTAGGATCATGGCAATGTATGTGATGTTGTCCAATATTTATTTATTTAATGTCACGTGTGAAATAATATGTGCTCTCAATTATGTTTGTATTTACAAATGATTGTAATTTCTAATGACCAGTTTGTGTAGGACATTTTAACCATGTTGTTATTGACGAAACTACACGAAAACCGAGTAAGTTTACCTAGCAGTAACACATCGCCAAGTAAATCTTGTAAAATATGAAACATTAACGTTAAAAAATGACTTTAAAATTAGTTTTTATGTCTAAAACGTCCATAAAGCTAAGATTTTATTATTATAGCTAATTCTTGTAACCTTTTCTGCCAAGTTCGCTCAAGCCACATCACTAAAATTCGATCTGATACTTCTCATTCGACCGTTTTCAAATTTCCTTAATTATAACCCGGCAATCGTCCTGAGGTCCCGACACCCATTCTGGATTGAGTTTAATAATGTTAATACAGATGACTGATCGCGTCGGGGCACTCATTTATCTCGCAGTTGGTAGGAGTGGCATAAATTAAACATTAACTGTAATTCGGGTGTATAATGACATTGGCGAATGTTTTGGATTTCAATTTTGGATGTTGTTACTGTAAGCTGAGATTTTGTTGGGACTATTATCCCTTTGTTACACTTTGTTATAAAACTTTACTTAAATACTTTAAATATTTTTCAATCAACGGCAGCAAAAATTTGGAACTGTTTCTGGTGGGTATCAAACCCACGATCTTTGGTATTGTAACTACCATTAATGTAAATGCACACAAAACAATTTTAAAAAAAGTTGTATTTAACTGTAAAATACACACACAAAAGCACACAAAAACAATTTTCCTGATAAAAAATAAAATAGGATTACTCTCAAATACCTGTCCCATCTCAGAACTGTCCTGCCAAAACCATGTCTACCCCACACGCAGTTAACTAGTATTCCAATCAGTGTTGCCATCGCCGAAAATTTCCCTGATTTATGTGTCTGCACAGTTCGGCCATTACGAACGATTTACCCCACCGGGTAAACCCAGCTAACGGGCTAGACTAACTAGTTTCTTTGTAAGGATTTCATTTGGTAACGACATATAAAAGTATTTGGAAAGTAATCACTATGAAACTGAATTAAAATGTTTAGTGCAAACCTCGAATTCGTGTGTTGAATATTTAAGTCCCAGCAGCACCTCTCCCAAAAATTATTTATTTCGGAATGTTTGTAAGGATTTATTAAACTTAATAGGCGGTGTGATGATGGATAACAGCGTAAAGAAATCTTCCCATTTAGACACTGGAAGTATAGCCATGATCTAAAATAGTCTGGTTTTTCTGTCCAAATGTTGCGCAGGTTTGATGACAATCGTCAATCATTTGCTTTTAACTACTGCATTGGCTGTATTTGTGCCAAATGTAATAAGAACTAGTCTTGCCACACCTAGGATTATGGTCAAGCGTGTTCCGAGTAAAAACGGGAAAAAGCGCCAAAAGGAAGAGGAAATCTAGATCTAGTCTAGATGAGTTAACGGGTAACAACTAACTTTATTGTTTAGTACCAAAAAAACGTTTTTCTATTCTATTCTATTCCAATTACTAGGGTTAACATATGGTTAGTTGCAAGTTAAATTAGTAAGTTTCCACTTACCTGCCATTTTTTAATAGATTACATTTGTATAATGACTCATCTTTCGTTACAGCAAGCAAAACAATAATTAGTTTTCAAATATAAAATACAATTGCTTCTTCTTTTGTCTTGTCATGCGATCCAAGTATCTTTAAATAACAGATACATACTAAGTAATAATCGTGAAACCATGAAATATTAATTATGTACTGGTCAATAATTAAGGGTCAAAACAACCGTTAATTAGCTATATAAAAAGGGTTCAATGAACAGCAGGGTTTGAAACCATAATGTAATGATCGTATGCACTCAGTCATGGTGGGGAGACTTGGGTAGGGTTGTCGATAAAGATTTAAACATACTAAACATTTCTTACTTTTTACGCAGGGTCACATTTAAACTTGTAAAAAACTTCTTTTCTCCTCAACACTTACATACATTACATACTTTAAAAGTTTAAATGGTGAGATCAATTCTTTACATTGCTAAGTATAATGGTATTATTAAACGCGTTTATGTTAGAAATTAATAAACAATTTATTTTTCAAACTTGTTTTAAAAAGCAATGGAAAAAAATATCTGTACTGTACCTACCCTAATTTAAAGATAACATTGCCGTTATTATGTTTTTAAATAATCTACGAGTATTCAATATTCAGGAGGAGTATCGATATCCAAGTTTTATAATTAAAAGTTTGTAAGCCAATCTGTTTACGCATAAACCAAAAAATTTAAAAACTTTGGTCGACATTTTATAAAATAAAAATCATGGAAATACTGCCAATTTTAAAGTGATTGACAAAAGATGTAGGTTTGAAGATCGCCAGCCCTTATACTTCAAATAGTCCATTAGTACCCGAATGCATTTATACTGAGGGTAATTATAGGGGGTGAATTCGGGGGCCTGGGCGACCGTGACGATTCCTTTGTGGGGCCCGATCAAATGGGTTATTGAAATCCGTACCTTTAGGGTTAGGTGCGAACAAATGGTACGGAGGTGTTAATAAATGATTGTGAACGTAGTAATGATGATGTGGAATTGGGGTTTGGTTTAAAGGTGAGTCAGAAATCTTGACAAAATCGTTGTTTTAGTATAGATTCCAAAAAATCTCGATAAATCCCAAAAGGTATAAAATATTCGATCAAAACGTTTTCAGTTTGAAATTTGACAGTGAATATGGTACAGTAATCCATATCATGTCTATGTCTTAGATTGTCTGCCAATTAACTTAACCAATAACATTTTTGCACTTTTTTCTAAACTTTTAACTTAAAGAATGTCAAGTTTATTTCTAAGCAACTTATGTATTTAGCTATAAGTTATATAGAATATTTAATTCAACATTTTTATAGTACTTAAATTGTGATTGTAATATTAGGTCCACACCAAATAACATAAAACTAATGAAAATAAACCTTTTTTTATGATTTTGACATTGAATTTATTTGTTTGCAAAACTTTTTCTTTTTTTCTTAATTCAGTCTGTAACAAAAATGGACAATCCTGTGAAATCCAAAATGATGGTCAACTTAGTCCTAATAAGACTTTCCAAGCCATACAAAAGGTCACTAATAAGAAATATGTTTGCCATAAGGAAAATCCACGCACATAATGTCTTATAAGTTCCATAAATGTAATAAACGGCTTTCATAGAAAACCATTGGAGAGCCATGCAATGGCTATAGTCTCCCCAATGGCTGATTATGGCTCAAATGCATTTAATGTACAACACTAATTAAGAGCCACAGGGGTCTTTTATGTTTTTGCGTTGAAAGCCGATTGGTAGAGGTTGTTTGAATATGACTTACTAGACCAAGACTATTTATTTAATAATTATAAAGGCATTTATTTATTTCATATAATAAGGTCTGTACAAATAATTTAATTATTTTAGCAAGTATTATTATAGAGTTCAAAATAATTCAGTAATTTTTTGTTTATTTTTATCTAAAAAAATATGAATTTACTCAGAGATTTGAGAACGAGAGATAAAAAATAAGTATGTAAATAATATTGTTTCTGATACTTATATGACAAAAAGATAAGGTTAAAAAATCAATTAATGACCAAAAAAAAAATAGCTAGCTTATTTAGATTTCTATTATTGCGTTTTATACTTTTTATCGGGGAGTATAAGTCTGTGTGTTTTCTTACAAATTTGCACGACTCAAGAATGTAAATAGATGTTAGAGTAAGAATTTGATGCTTGATAAAGTGCGGTCTACAGGAATCACGTTGGTCTATATTCGTTAATATTCTTATACATTTCTTTTATAGTACTTAGTAGTACTTTAGTAGGCTTTTGCCCCTAGTGGGATTCGAACCCGCAACCGCTGGCTTTGTAGCTCGGAGCACAAGCCACTACACCAAACGGTCGTCATAATTTGTTTTTTAAGACTTTTTAACTCCTAAAATACGTAATTTGTATACATCTGCAATGCAACATCTTGTAAGCCTGTAAGGTACCTAGGTCTTCTAGCTCTTATTATCCAGGTGGTCCCTTTAGTGTGAGTTTAGCTTAAAATGGAAATTTGCGGCTTGTATCTGTAATATACTTACCTGACTATCCTATATGTTAGTAAATGTAAATTTGGGTCGAAAAAAACGAATAGCTATTTCTAAACAGTGGGTTCATAAACAAATATTAACTCTTATAAAAGGAAAAGCAGTTGAAACAACCGCAGAGTAAAACTGAAACTAGGGCTAGTGATGCGGCTGCAATATCGATATCATCTGCAATAAATTTTCTTTTGACTCTATCAGGGGTCATACTCACTATATACTTTATCCAGAACAATTTGCCGTGTTTTTAACAACTATAAGCAGTTTGCAGATTTCCTCGCGATGTTTTTTTTATAATATGGCAGCGATATACTCGTACGCACCGGCAAGCGCAACGTAGGACATCCACCCGCAAGGGGGACAGACGATCTGGTTGCAAAGTTGCAGGAATTCGCTGGATATATGCTGCTTCCCACCGGCCAATCTGAACTGAAAGTCATTGGGGGAGGCCTATGTTTAGCAGTGGACGGCCTATGGCTGAAATGATAATTATGATATAGGCTGTACCTAATTTTAATTAATATTAACGATTTTATTCTGTTTCTTTCACGCACTCTTTGCTCAAACACTTCGTTAACCAAACTGTACTAAAACATTTTTTTACCAGGTACAACATTTTGGCTATAATACCGCCTCATTGTTTATAAGTTTGTCTTGTTTAAAGTTTACACAATAAAGTGCGTGTCCGTCTTACCTATTTACTTAAATTAAGCTCCATCATACACATGAGCAGTGGCGTGGCGTTACTCCTCTTGGCTACCTATCTCCCTTTCCCATCGAATCTATCGTAGACCTAACCATCGACACCTGCACAGCACTAAAGTTCGCTGCTTATAAACAACTGTTTATTTTAATTTGAAAAAAAAGTTGCCATAAAAAACTTAACTTTATTCTGTTAAAAATAGAAATTAATTTACTGAGCTTGGCAATATTTCTTGTACGGAAATAGGCTTAGGTTGTCTTGCAATGTATTCACGCCTGTTACGAAATTGCTTAGATATTATTTAAGTAACAAAAAACAATACTTAGGCCCTTTCCGTACGTAACGACCAAACAACATGCAGCAATATTGACGTGCGTGTGTTCTCAAAAACCCTTATACTACGAACCTAATCATAATATCGAGAATCGAGACTTCTGTGCTTTCCTCTTTTATGCTTATTATGAGACCGCCATGATGTCATTTGGCGGGATCCGCCATTTTGACGCGGGAAAAGCGCGCGAAAAGCAATGACACGGGCGTCTAAATAATTAGATTTCGCGCTTCTTTCCCCGTTTCATTCTGTATGTTTTGTTAATTATTTTCCCTGCTGCGTAGACTCATCCTGTTAGCTGAGGTAGGCTTGACGAGGTTTTTGTAAATACGCCCCTCATTCACCGAATCCTGGCTGATGACATTTGTTTTTTTTATTTTAAGAAGTGAGAAAGATTCAGGTATTTTCGTGACCTGGATTTCTTTTAGGCAAGTATTTTTAAAGTATTTATTTAAACTCCGGCAACAAACAAAATCCATCCACATAAGTAAAGAATACAAAAAAGCAACAACTAGAAGGCCTTTTGCCTGATATATTTTTTCATTTACATATTTTGTAATACCTACCCCAATAGACAAGTCGTTTTAGACCCATCACTTCTCGAATTGTCTCCATAAAATTATGTTTCACACATAAAAAATCTTTCAAATTAGCTGCCGTACTAAAATACGGACCCTCGTATCTCCTAATTGATATTAAGTGCATTACAAGCCCGAACACTGCTACCCCATGTGTTTTTCTTTACAATCAACGGTTTATACATTAATCTTTCGAAGACCAAACAAAATGCATTTTGAAACGTTACCGTTATTGAAATAGGGGTCTAATTCAATTGAAGAACGGTTATGTCAATTTTGTTGCACATCGTTCTATTTCTTTCTCGCAACAAAAAAGGTGCAAGCCATTTTATGCCTTACGCATACAGAACATAAAAGCAAACTGTAGAAAAAATGGAAAACTCTGCGGTCTCATTTCGCGCGTTCTAAATTTAATTTGAAAAAACGCGCGAATCCAAACTGTCAGCTCAAACCCCACTTTGGCAATATTTAAATTAATCTTTTGTTTAACAAATGCATCCCGCATTTGTTAAAATTTTTTAGAGTTTATTTATTGCACTCTTGCGATTTAATAGTGGTTATGTGAGTAGTTTTATCAAATTAGCGTGAGAATTTAGTTCACACTTGTGCACCAAGGCTAATGAATATAATGTATGTGAGAGTGAATTTGAATCTAGATAGTTGAATGTTTTGTAAATTTTAATTAGATCCAACCAACTGTAGGGAGTGCATTGTGGTTTGAATCATCGATGAATAGAAATCGACTAACATTTCGTTCAAAGTACAGACAACGACAGGTCAACCTACCCAAAAAGTTAAAGGTCATTAAATTTTCAACTTTATGTTTAAATTTGACGTTTTGCGGTAGATTGACAAGCTGTCTGCAGGTCTACTACGAAAAACGACATCCGTCAATACGATAATCGTTTTTCGGATTGCTTACTGCGAAACGCTTCGGATATTTTGAAATTATACGATAAATAACATTTTATTCATTCATTCACGAAGTCATTCCGATATTATGTCGCATCCGATTAAAACATCGACATCCAAAAGTGTTACATAGTTATTAAGTCTATCGTTTGCGTATCGTTTGTCTTTCGTTTCGTCCGAAACATCGTATTTCGTTTTTCGTAGTAGGCTTCCTGTACCTACTTACCATACGTGAGTATTTTAACTAAGTTAGCCACACCTATTTTCTTTCAAGTTATTATGTTAATGTTTCACTCAAGAGTAGAATAAATGACTATATTTATTTCTCTTGAAGAAATTATGTAGTTTTGGATTATATGTATTTCTACTCGCAAAAACTGTCTAGGCATATTTGTTTCTTACTATTTTATCTATATTTGTTATAAAAATGCTGTTTGTTTCCAGAAATAAATAAAATAAACTGAAAAAATATATTTGAGAATGAGCACAAACATCAATTGTAACTGAGTCAAATTGTATTAAATGACGTATTTAAATATCATCATCATCATCATCATTTCAGCCATAGGACGTCCACTGCTGAACATAGGCCTCCCTCCTCCTCCTCCCTCCCCTCCTCCTATTTAAATATATATTTTGTAAATATTTTAATGTGATAATTGATTTTATAATTTTTGCAAGTTTTAAAATGACAAAGATGTGCTAAACTACATGACATTAGTGTTATTATTATATTATTGTAAGATCCACTATAACCACTTTTATTTGCAAATAAATATTCTATCCGATATCTACATTTTTAGAATTTTTCATCATTAATTATTTACGTCAAAGTAGGTAAATACCATAGTATGCCTTATGATGACAATAAGTTCACATTTAATATACTAAAAATGATAAATTAATAAATACAATACACAGTAAACTCAATTCAATTGACACGTTCTTTCAATTAACGAATTTCATTTCAATTAATCATATAAGTTTAGTCAAACAACTAAATAAAAATACATATTCATCAACATGTAATTACTTACTCAAAGAAAAATACATTTTCTCGATATCTTCACCTTCAGAAACATTATTAAAAGTATGTTACATAGGTAAAACATGTACAGACACGAACAGTTAGGTACAAAAAGTATCGCGTTGGTACAGATATGAGAAAAAAGTCTGCCGAAAATATAATGAGCAAACTTTTCCAATTATAATAGTTTGATGATAGCAAGAGAAAAAAATAAAAGTACCTCAGCAAAGTTTCGTACGTCGAAGTCATGTTATTCTCGCGTAACGAATTTTTTCGCACATGTATTGGTGTAAGGTTATCTTTATAGTCCGTTTTTCTTTGCTTGACGAATATTGTAAACAATATTGGCATGTCTTTTTACGAAAATATTACCGACTTTTTGAAATCATGAATTGTTAGAATAAAAAAGGATATTGTGTTAAAATGATTAATTATTATAGTAGTTTTTTGTTTTTTTTTTTCTTTATTAGGTACGCCAGCAGCAAAGCAAGCAGTTAATACTGCAATTAAAAAAAAAAAAAAATTGTGCTTAGGACGAGAAGCCTAACTATCAAACACAACATGCGAATAAAAAAAATTTGAAACAGGTGTTATACAATAACAATATAACTAGTTTAAGTTTTTTTTTTCTGTTTATCTTAATTTTGAATGAATAAGTTCGTTAAAAAAGAATGTCATGATTGTTTACAATATTCGCCAAGTATAAAGAAAAACGAACTGTATGTAGATGTAATAAGATCGGTGGTAGTTAGTAGTAAGTTTAAATCCCAGAACATAGCGCTGGGTTTTTCTGAATCTTACGGATTCATACCGCTTGGTCGACGGAGATAAATCAAAGAACCTTCGTGTTCAAATAACTCTAGATGTGCAGACACGGTCCAAACATGGACTAGGCTAGTTTCCTGGGTCAAAAAAATATTATTCTATTTAATCCGTCAGGTAGATTATCAAAAAATATTGGACCCATATTTTGTCTTTTGTCAATCAAACAAAAAATTACGAAGATAAAGCGCATCAAAGTTTGTTTGGGAGCACTTGACGTCAAGCTGGCCAAAAAGTGTCGCAAGGCGTGACGTTACGCGAAACTTTAACGGGCTATATCTTTATAATTTTTTGTTTGTTTGAGAAAAGAAAAAATACGTGTCCAATATTTTCTGTTAATTCAACTGACGGACTAATTAGATTTTTTTGGAAAATAGACCGTTGCTGCCCAGCAGTCGCAATGGAGGCGTGACCTTCTGAGAACGCTGCATAGGTACAAACCTCTGCTACGTAATGTAGGTAATATTTATAGGTTTATAAAGCTAAACAATATTTTGTAGCTGGGATTTATAGATTTCCCTTTGAAATGGACTGTTGGAATGAAATTCTCGGTGGTGCCACCTGGTGGCAGAGTATTGTAACCTAATTTTATGTAATTTAACCCTTATAACCTACAGTATATAATAAGTGTTTTCGCATATGTTATTTTCAGCGTGATTTCTTATTTACGATTCAAAGAAAGAAACTCAATTTCGAAGTTAAATAATAAAAATATGTTATCCCTTTGCCACCACGGAATGACAGCGGCATAGACTTGTCAGAGGGCTTCCCAGGATCCTAATATAGTCTGGATTATCCAAGACCACGCTTATAAAACCGTATTTTTATATAACAGCCTTAATACAATGGATATAAGTGCTATATTTGGGTAGCAATGTGTATTTATTAAGAAAATATCACGACATTTCTGCAACATATATGCCGCCGACATTTTGACAAAGGTTGGCGGCCATTATCCTAAAATAACAACCGAATGTAGTGCTAAAAGTTCACCTTACATAGTGTACAGTTGGCTGGAGAAATAAGTGGCAAATAATTTATTTAGAAGACAGTTTAACCACGCGGGCTTAGTACGGGACTAAGGCATCATTCTGTCTCTGTCAACGTCATACAAACTGACAGCTATAAAATGATGTTTAATACCGTGTTACGCCCTTATTAATGAAAAATAGATAAGGTAAGCAGCGTCAGCGTGCGAAACCTTATAAAAAACTGCGCTCGCCAACCAGCCTGCCAAGCGTGGCGAGTATTGGTAATCCCCCCCAATGAAAATGATTGGGGGAGACCTGTGTTCAGCAGTGGACGTCCTATGGCTGAAATGATGAATGATGAGATAAGGTTTATTAAAAATCAAAGAATAGCTAATAATTTAGAAAGTATGCCACATTAGGGAGATGCCTATGTCCAGCAGTGGACTGACGTGGGCTGATCGTGATAATGATGATGACATTTCAAATTGATTGTATTCTTTTAACCAATGAGGGTGAAGAGAATTAATCCAAAAAAAACTAATATGATCTAAATAGTTGTTCAAGATGTCATGACACTACTTAAGTCTGCAAGCGTATACCACCTAAATACGACTAATGAAGACGATTAGGTTAAAGGCATAGATACTTTTTATGGCGAAACCTTTGATAAGTTACACGATAAAATAAATAAAATGCACTAATTATTATAGTCTCGATTTAAATAAACCAATTAAACCAATTTTCTGCAAATAGGCCTACATTGAACTCTTTTACACGTCCCAATTGTTTTTACCCTGCCACTGCTTCGGGACAATTGTGGGCTAATTATTGACCAAATCCGCTGCACGCGGTATTGCAGCGAATAATAAAGAATATTACGTCAAAGATTTTACAACGACAGACAATGAAGACATAATTTTTATTGCGAAATTTTTGATAATGTTGTACGATAAAATAAATATTAATACACTAATTATTATAGTCTCGATTTGTTAAAACCAAATCCGTCCAGCCGTTCTCAAGATTTGCCCTCAACATCGAAAAACATTTAATTTAAGTCTAGGTATAGATTTAAATTAACTGCTCTTTAGATTTACTAAATGGATTAACCATTATTAAGTACTTTGAAATAAATTCTACTGATGATACAGCTGTTTATTTCAAATGACAGAATTAATTTTAGCTAAAAATTGTAAGCTTAAGTGCTATTTCACCAGAAAATTTATGAAAGGATTAACTAGTTAAATAATGATACTTTAAAAAAATACAAATTTTAAATGGAATCTCAAATTCTGCCGTCATGGAGACAAAAGACATATCTGCCATTACAAAAATAAAATTGGAAAAATACTTAATGAGATGCGACTTTTTCCACTGATTTCCAATATGAATATCTTGATTCGTGAAAAAAGTGACAGATACGCCTTTTTTCCTTATTACGGCAGAATTAATGTCTGTGATTTTAAGAAGATTTTTTTACAATAAAGAAAAGTAGGTATTATTTTTTGGCACCAAAAATACAATTAGCAGTTAGATCATTAACGTACCCTAATGTGTACCTACCTAGCTTGTCTTGACTGATTTGATTCTAATAGCATTCTTAAATTATAGTTTCATTAATACTGTATCTGCCTTGAAACTAGACACAAATATAAATCTATTGTTTGGGGGTCACCTAACCCCATGGCATTCAAGGTGTTAAAAATATATGGCGTCGACTGTAACCGTTTTTTTTTTGCTTTTGTGCTTCTATGGACTTTATTACTTTATTTGAGTTTATTAGTTTGCTTATGGTTTACTATACGTAATAATTTCTATTAGTGATATCTTTGTCAAACATACTTATAATGTTATTTTACAATAAATTCCAATAAAATTAAATTATCTAAACTAATACATTTGTCAAGAATGATTCGTTAATACCCATTATAAATGATGATTTTTGTCTCCTAGTCTAGATACCTAAAAATTAAAGATATAGTTTCTCTAATAACCTAAAGAAGAGAGACGAGTCAATTCAGACATAATGCTTATAAGTAATATACCACAAAAGTCAAGTCATTTCCTGACTTGTACGGATAAAAGCCCATATTTCGTTTGATATTATAAAGAACGATTTGTTGCAACTGACAGATTAATAAATGAAATGTTTATCTAAGAAATAAGTACTTAAATACCTTACTCTATGACTGAAGACAGATAAAGATTTTATAGAAGAATATGTTATGAATAAGCGTTTATTGGTTTATTCAACAACTTAGGTGAAATAGTCTCTACAAAAATAAAGTATCCGATTCTCGCAAGTAGCTCGGTATTTCGCTTAGTTAGACTGATCAAGCCGGGTTCGAATTCCGATCAATTTTAGAAAAGATCTCTTCTGAATTGGCTTCGGAATTCTGGGTGTCCGTCAGTCAAAATGTAGCGATCTCCAATACACGAGCGTTGCAGCTACTTTCAGTTTCTGACAACGATTGGAATGGAAATGCAAATGCCAAGCATGAAATTAAAACATAATAAACTTATTAGTTTAATACATTATTACCATATTCCCCATTTCAAGATACGGTTGTAAGAAAAAAGTTACAACACGGCTAGTGAGTCTAAAATATGATGAAACAGAAAAAAATATTACAGTATTAAAAAAGATTGCACATAGCTGACATAATTAACGATCTTCACGCTCACATACACTCACCACGCTCACATACACTCACCACGCTCACACTCACACACACATACATCTTAGAATGATGTTCATCCTCCGTAGCCGAAAAGCGACCATACCGGACTTGGTGTCACTATCTCTGAGGTCCTGGGTTCGATTGCCAATCGGTCAATGTAGGAAAATAAATGTTCTATATTTTCTCGGTTCTGGGTGTTATGGTACCGTCGTTGTTTCTGATTTCTGTAACACAAGTGCTTAAGCTACTTATCATAGGAACACAGCAATGTATGTGATGTTGTCCATTATTTATATTGATAATAGCTGTGGGTCTTTCATAAAAAAAATCTGCACTTTCTTAATTTTTTCTTTCATAAGAACCTTCTCCTGTTAATATTTAATACAATAAAAAAGAATTTGCGAAATTGTTCCATCCGTTCACGCGTGATGCGATGACCAAGGGAAATAGCGATTCATTTTTATATATAATATTTATACTGTATTAAGGGAAACCTGTTATTGGCCATATTGTGTGTTTAATAATGTATGTTAACATTGTATAAATACGCTGTTGGTTTTTTCAATAAAGAAAAAATAAAATAAACATTATTTAAAAATTCGTTGATCTTTGTTTATTGTCACTTAGATATCATTGTAACTGTTGCTATACCCGCGTGATGAGGCCTGTGCCCTGCAGTGGGACGTATGTAGGCACACTGTACTTCCATATGCATCAGCTTGCACAAGCACTATTTTGTAAGCAGCATTGAACATCACTATTCACTGCCACATTATGTACAGAAATTTACTTTTAAGAAAGCTCTACGCATTTACATCAAAAATCGCTGATCAAATAATTTATCTTTCATTTGCTCTGTGTACTTTATTATGTATGTGTATGTATATGTATATAATTGATAATCATATATATTTATACCTATTTATTAAGTATGTAATGTTGGCGTGTATATATACAGGGTGTAACGAAAAGGTGAAATAAAACTTTAAGGGGTTATTCTACGGCTAAATTACATCAACTTTTTCTGTGGGACCAACATCGAAATCTCCAAAAAAAAATTGACGTTTCCATACAAACTGATGCCAGCTGCTCGCGTTTTAGTATGGGAAAGTGTTTTTTTTTTCTTGCGATTTCGATGTTGGTCCCATAGAAAAAGTTGATGTAATTTAGCCGTAGAATAACCCCTTAAAGTTTTATTTCACCTTTTCGTTACATCCTGTATATATATATATATATATTTTCTTGCTGCACCGCCAGTATTTCTCTGTTTGATCAATGGTTGACTGGTAGAGAATGCTTCTTGGCATTAAGTCCGCCATTTGTACAATTATTTTTAAATGTGCAATAAAGTATAAATAAATAAATAAATAAATTATGTACACCTCTTTGTTTGTGATAAACAATACCAAGTTTGTGATAAGATTATTTATTTATTGGGCTCAGTGACATACACTGGGAAAGACCTGTGTTTGCATTAAAGATGACGATGAAATGTCACAAGATTATACAGTAATTAAGTATAGTGGTAGTATAGTAGCTTAAAGAGTATACAAAAAAATATGTTAGCGAAACATGTTTGATATGTAAATGTTAGAAGACTCCTAACTTTGTTCGATTTTGGAAAATACATATATCTGCGTTCGAACCACGCTATCGAAGCATAAATCAAAGTAAAGTTTCTCATACATGAGTAACTGCGATAGAACTCGCGAAAACATGTCATGGATGTATCTGTCTGTTCGTTTATCACTAAACAGTGGCCCGAAAGATTACCGGATTGATATATCAACATCATTCTATTGACTACTAATCTTGAACACCTCGGTAACCGAAAGGCGAGCTCGGTGTCGCTAGCTTTGTGGTCCCGGGTTCGATTCCCGGTCGGTCAATGTAGAAAAAATATTTATTTATATTGTCTCGGGTCTGTATGTTGTGGTACTATAAAATCAGAGCAATGTATATGATGTTGTCCAATATTAATTTATTATTATTATTATTTAATCCCTTATTGATGTCCGTTAGAAGCGAGACATTGCATCATCACCATCATCATCATCTTATGATGCCACAGCGACCGGCTCTGGGCCGTTTGCATTCAGCGGCTTCCCGCAACCTTGACTGGGTCGTCAGTCTACCGGGTCGCTACTTGAGAAACTTTCTTTCGCAACAGTATCAGCTCTGCTAGCGATGTGATCTGTGTGTGTTAAATAGTTCGGGGTTTGTGGTCATTATTCCGTATCTTTTCTCCCCAAGTGGCCATTGGTTTTAAGGGCTTTAAGTGTTATTAGATGGTGTTGTGGTTCGCGCTCCGAGCGTTTGCCTGTTCGAATCTCGCAAGGGGCAAATGTTTGTGTGATGAGTACAAGCATTTGTAAGTTATGGATGTTCGTATTCAAGTGTTTATACATTATCTAGACGCCATAGTACAAGCTTTTCTTAGTTTTGGGCTAGCTAATACGTGTGACTGTGGAAACAATTTTATTTTATTTTATTTATTCATAAAATCAAAGAGAAATCTATGTAGGTAATAGGTGTTTGAATTTAAAGTGAATACACTCGCGATTGCTAGTTTATATTCCTTACATAATTTCAATATATCGCTTACATAATTATTTCTGTTAAGCCGCGTCGATCTCGCATTACATTATTTAATTGATACACGGAGTAACACGGTGGGTATCAAAACCAGCCGATTTGAATCCGCACCGATAATCAAAGATTCCTCGACCAACCTCACCTGGTCTCCCGCGCCCCCCACCCTGGTAGGATTGTGACAGGGATGCGGCAAGATGAATATGTAGTCGGAGATCTTGTCTGTTTGGACAACCATATTTCCGTGTCGTCGTCTGTTAGGGAGATGGAATAGGGGACTGGTCTAAGTTAAAAGACGTTACCATTTTTTTGCCATCCAATGATTTCCTAAAACTAAGGTTTGGTATTTTTTTTTATCATAAAACTTATGTTATAAATTTATATCAAATCATATATCATAAAACTTATGATATAAATTTATCGTTAACGTCGATATTCAAAGCGTAAAATAAAAGTTCAGCTACATTTCAGTATATTTCCCATAAAAATGAACCAGTCTAAATAAAAAACCCGAATACATTAAAGTATTATTAGTGACCATTAAAGAGTTCCACCATCCACCTCCTGACTCTAGCATCGGATCAACTTGATCGCATCAAACTAGGGTGCTAGGCTATCTGGATTACATATACTTACAAAATTCCAAACCGATACGACAGTTTAAAGTAAGTCAAACTGGACCTCCAAGTTTTGCCTACAAATAGTTTACATACAACTAAAAATGAAGCCATAAAGCGTAACACAATATATAGAATGCGTGAGCGACACGGCGACGGGCCGGGTCGGAAGTAAGATGGTTCTAATAACATACGTTTTAATGGGCGTCCACAGACAGCTGGCGTATTTAGTGAACCGTTCCACTTCTGTGTCTGTTACGCTTACAAGTGTGTTAAAACATTGAATTGGTGATACAAAGGCTTCTTCTCAATATGTGCTACAGACAACTGTAGCACTGAGTTTCGGTTCGTGCCAATCAAGGTTTTATTTAATTTAAATAGAAAATAGCGTTATTGCAAGCAACTACTATCCCCCGCTGCTCGCTCCCGCTCCCGCCCATGACTTGAGCCAGCGGTCTTCTAAAGCATACGTTACACAGTACCAGTACGTACCTGATTGCGGATAAGGTGGCGAAGACGACTCCTAATTAGTCAAGCGAGAATAGCTGAGGTGAAGCCGGGAGCTGTAAGTAGTCGTATCGGTTCGGGAGATACTCGTATCAGTCCGTCATTTCTAGCTTCTGAATACGATAAAGATAATATGATGATAAACCAACCACGAAACAGTTCACAGACAAGGTTCTAAAACGTCAAAATATATATAATATAAAATTATTAAGATTACTCTATTTAGCATTACTTGTAAACACTTCAAGTTTAGTATGAAAGAAAGAAAGAATTAAAAATGTTTGGTCAATTCATACCTTTAACAATTAAAAAAAACAATTGGTCAGACATTTATAATCTTATTTTAGTCGTCGTTTTATTTATTTTTTAAAACTATCTTCTGACGTTTGACTGAGAAACTGGGATAGAACGATTGCAATAATTGTTACTGGTGAAGAAAAATTGCAAGAAATTCAAGGTGAAAGTCTTAAGGGTACATATTATCATTGATACTTTGGCTACACCAAGAAAACATTTAACAAATCCCAACTGCACGGTAAATTTGTTCATGCGGCCATGCTAATAAGATTCACCGTACTTCTTCGCAGTGAAGCCACACCATGACGACCTCTAGGCCAACGGTAGCAGGTCTTCAGGTTCTTGCATGGAACTAGTTTTGGGTAATAAGCACGATCATTTGTACCTAATTCATGGATGTCATGTAATGTATCCGTTATTACTCGCTTAGTATAAGCGCTGTTGAGTTAAAAGCTAGATAATTGGTGTGATTCTTATGAGAATTTATTAATTATGATACTCACGACAAATTAGTTTGGTAAACCATTTGAATATAGATCATTTCTTAGTCTAAACTCTGAGCACAACGCTATCTGCAGTTGGAAACTAAACGCTACCTGAGTGCGAGTCATCTCGGACGTGGAGTGATATATAGCGAGTGTTCAGGTGTTTAGACGCTGGTGTCCATTTTTATGCAGTTTATTAAGGACATTTTTTTATTAGCGAAGCTGTTTAATAACATTAAGTATTTATAATTAATAAAACTATCAACAAATGAGCTAAACAAGTAGATCTTTTCCGAGCAACATTATACATCACACTACCTTTGCTATATTAATATTAGAATGGAGTCACTGGAATGGCAGAAAATTTTCTATATTGTTTTGTAAAATATCTTACACATTATTATAAAATATTTTTTAAAAGTTGAGATATAACTACATCACTGCAATGATAGTAACAATATAATATTTACACATAATCATATTGAAAATCGTAATGTTCTTCTGATTTCTATTCATAAATTCCGTTATTTTGAATAACTTTGAAATGAGATGATCATCGCTTTTCTTTTTGCAACCTAATTTAAGCCACTTTATTCCTGTGACGTTATAAGAAAAAATTGCGCATTTAGACCTTTACAAGGGTCGTTATTCGTTCCACAACTTTAAAACCGGCACAGGCTGGATGAGCAATTATGACGAGTGACCGTTGACCCGGGCGACCCGCTCCGATTACTTTTTGGGGGTAGTCGGATCCCCAACGTCAGCTGAAAGTTCAAACCTTATTGCTATTGATTTAAGAGCTACATTAAACAACTATTTTTAGCTTCGAAAGAGGTCGGATGGAACATGCTATGAAACGGTATTTAAGTTTTTAATTTTATCTTGATGCCAAAGTTAGGGGCAATCATTTAAACGATAGTTTTTAATCAAATCATTAGCCCACAGCTGATAGATTAGATAGACTATCCGATCCAAACTACAGCCTATCTAGTATTGGTTCATACACCGTTGCGATGTTTCTATAGCAATAGAAATCGTCAGTGACTGCCTAAGTCAAAGTTACTGCGCAACTGTTAGTGCCATGCCACACTGGCGGATTACAAGCGTTTTCAAACACGCTGCGATGCGCGGCGGTTTCCGCCTTGAGTGAGCGGCGAACGATACACTCAGTAACAGAATGGATTCCGATGAGGAAATATTGCTGTTAGCTTTGTTACTTCGACGACGCAAGAAACGTAAACCAATACTTCGAAGATATTGGGAGGATCCAATAACAACTAATCGACTGAATGAAAGCGACTTCTACTCTACTCGACTGGACTCAAAGTCTTTTATCAATAAATTACAAACTTCTTGTAACTTGTAATCCGCCAGTGTGGCATGGCCCTAAAGTGTGCTTCTTTAACGCAAATCACGGAACGTTTGCAAGCGCGCGCGCGTGTAGACTACCTGACTTCATATAAATATAAACAAACTAAGGTAAACAGAGCTTGTCTTATGGCAACTAGAAAACGGTTAGAAATCTTACTAACATTGTAAATGCGGAAGTTTAGATGAATGAATGGATGACGGAAAAATGTATGGTCCCAAGGGATTAACTGAAAGATAACTGCCACTACAGATTCCGCTTCTTACCGTTAAAAGTCGCTGTTCAGTGAGCAAACCTTTTTGAATGTGTTTTTTTTTTGTAGTATTGTAGTTTTGACTAACTAACTTTTGCAAAGACCACGCGAACAAAGCACAGGCTAGTACTTAAATACATTATTAAGACATCTATACCTTGGGTTCAAATGCACGTGGTTATTCATCACCATCACTCATATAAACTTCTTATTTGAACCCACAACCACTTTGTAGTCCGTAAACAAACCACTGGACCAGACATCCTTACTGTTAGAATCAAAAAATTAAAAACTTGAATTAAAAATGAAATTGGAAACGTCCTGGGACTCCCAGATTTGATCATAAAGCGAGGGCATACTAACTTCTCTTATTTAGAAATCAAGACGATGTGTGCTCTTGTTCGTTACCACAACTTGAAAGCTAGACACTGTAATTTACAGCATTCATTGTGCTTTACAAAGAAACATAATATATTACAGTTATTCCACATATGCACAAACAGACGGTGAATATCTTTACTACAGATGGTAAATATCTTTATTAGATTATTAAATAACGCTTAGATGAATATCTGAAGGTTGTCTGGAAGACAGCTTTCAGGTGTCATTATTCGTGTGTACATTTCATATTTTATGTGGGTCTCAAGTTACTTTTGTTAACCCAAGAAAATTTACTCTTGGAGATAAATAAAAACTATCAAGCCATCTACTTTAATCCACTAGAGATTTAGACTCATAAATTGTAAATAAATTATAAATTATTTTCGCAATGCTTTACCCCCAAACTAAGCAAAGCTTGTACTATGGTGACTAGATAACGGATAAACATCTATGACTTAGGAACAAACGCTCGTGCTCGTCACACAAACATTTGCCCCTTGCAGGATTCGAACCCGCAACTTTTAATATTAATGTAAGGTTTTAAATTATGTACTTATCTTATTATTCTTCCTCCCATCGTTTTGTCCGCTAGACCTTACATGCTATTCTAGTTACTCCGTATACATTTGGAGCTATTGGAACCAAAATTTATACATCATGTAAACATAAATAAATAAATAAATATTGGACAACATCACATATATTGCTCTGATCCTATGGTAAGTAGCTTAGGCACTTGTGTTACAGAAATCAGAAACAACGACGGTACAACACCCAGACCCGAGACAATATAGAAAAGTTATTTTTCTACATTGACCGACCGGGAATGAACCCGGAACCACATAGATATCGAAAACAAGTCCGATATGCTCGCCTCTTGGCTACGGAGGTCGTCAAACATCACCAGTAACTTCTTCGTATGGTGTGCAATGAAGAATATCTATCTATTTATCTATCTATTGCAATCAGCCCTCTAAGCATGCCCACTAAAACACGATATGATATGAAATAGCGATTTATCTGTCATTTTTTTAAATTTGATAGAGAGACGCTATGTTAAATTTTTATCGAAACAGTGATCATAACATGTGACGTCACCGGCACGGCGATTCAACATGGGGGCTATATACAAAATATAGGGTGTCCCAAAAATAGTGTCAAGCCGAAGTCCAGAGGTAGAGCATCACTAGGGCTATCCGAATCACCCCCATGTATGTTCCGCGATTTTTGTTAGTTTTCGAGTTATGACTCTTTTAATATATTTTTTTGAATTTTTGTGTTAAGGCACTTTTTTGGTCACTGTTGCGCGAATAGTTAAGGTACATGCCTGATATTTTTTTCTTTATTAGATGAATACTAGGACTAGCTGATTCAGAAGTATTTCCATCCAATATGATGATGGAATGAACGAATGGATGGAATGAATGGCATGACCACCATGAGTGGGGCTGACCATCTTAAGCCATCACCGTTAAGGCGAGTAGTGCCCCTAAATTAGCGACTTGACGAATGTTAATACAAGTACCGCACGAAAACCCATTAAAATACAGTTCATAACAGCGCGCAATGAAACGTGGCTGTTACAAAAGTCGCTGCGACTTTAGGTTGCAAAAATTGAGGAAAATAATACTTTTCGCATAGACACCATTGTTCGAATGAAAAATCTTATGCTCAGTTTGTAGCTATTATTTGGTCTATCAATCGACGTATAAACGAATTAAATGGGTCAAGCGGTTTACAAGAAGAAGGAGAATAAGCATATTTTTTGCTTGTTTTTTCAATGATTTTAATATTTTATTTCTCCTGAAGTATAAGCACTAGAAACAAATTCTATGCTCAGAATGTTGTGTAAGTTTTAACAATTCTTAGCATATTTTTGAAATATTTTTCTGACAAACGGGGCTTAAGTAGTAGGCTTTTGAAACCACATGCTAGTTTACATTTGGCGACAACACGGGCCTTAAACGGCATGTTGCCATCAGACATTGCCACGCCGTGCAAATGCACAGTGTGGTAAATGGTAACCCGTATTTTTTTTAAACTTCTATTTCCAGTAATTTCTTCGTCCCTTATTTTCTTCATGTGTCTTCCTAATAGTAGGGGGAGAAGAATACATGTCTTACAGTCCATATCGAGAGAGGTAGATTACGTACGAATTACCACGGTATACGGCACACGGCAAGCCGTTTGCGGTGTCGTTGCCGTGACGGTATCGTGACGGTCACTGTGAGGATCCGAATACAACTACTATCCAAAAAACTATTGCTAAAGGTGCTATTCGATTTTATTACAAAAATCCGAAAATGTTATTTAGCTATTTCCAAAAACTTTGAAAAGGGAAAAATTACAAACCATCCCATTAATGAATCAAACAAAAACATTCGAAGTAGCCCAACCGGAAAATGTTTTGACAAATATTGCAAAGAAAACTCTAACGATCAATCAACCCCCAGGAACCCTAAATGAGGTCGTTAACCCCCGTCGAGGAGTTGTTGGTTCCGCAGATTTGGGATTAATTACAGAAGATGCAATTTATTCCCCTCCGTTAATGAGGGCCATGACTATTTGATTGATTGCGACTGTCTAATTAGGTTTAAATTGGTCTTGGAGTGCTTTTAATTCATGATGACGTTATTGGTGGAATAAGATTTGCATTGTATGAGTTTAAATATCCCCAATATTGATATCTGCTTAAGCTGTTTGATTAAGATATATGAGTCTTTGTTATTTTAACAGCGGCACATAAAACTAAACGTATATTAAAACGTATATTAAATTTATTCAAGTTTTTGTGTGTAAGTTCAGGTTAAGCAGTTCAATCTTTGCATCTAAAAGTATTTTTACTGTAAGGTTTTGGTGATCATATTTTTATTGGAATCTGTATTAAATTCATAGATTTATGCATACAGGCCATCTTGGGACACATACATGAAGATATTATTCCAATTTACATTATAAACATTGCATGAAAACATGCTAAAATTGATACATCCTTAGAAAATCAATATGCGGTTTCGCTTTGCACGAATACTACACAGAGAAATCGTACCTACAAACTACTCAGCTTAATACTAAAGTCTTGATTTTAGCTTCAACTAAAACCATTTCTGCAAATAACCCCACGTATCCTTCAGTTACCATTTAACGGAGTTAACCAAGAAATAACTCTCGAACTCTCAGTAACCAATCTTCTATATCTTAACCCTGCACACGTACACAAATTGTCGGGAACGTCTTACCTTACCTCTTAGAATTAAAAGAAACGACCACAAATTCAATCCCAACAATTGCAGAGAAAATAAGAGTAGCTTAGGAACCTTGGAAATTTAATTATAGGATTTATAAAGCACTAGCACTTCGCTGGTAAGATAATTAAAATGGAAGACGTTAAAGGAGCGTGTAAGCATTTTACATTTGTTGAAGAAGAAAAATTAAGAAATGGAAAAGTGAAACAAAGGATTGTGGATTTGTTAAGTTAGCAAAGAAAATGTGATCAGTGTAGTATTACGTATAGAGTGAACATATTTCAAGCAAACTTAAGGGTTGGATAATTATAATCGGTGTGATTTTTGGGAGGGTATATCAATAATAAAATTTCAGTAACTGGTCACTCTAATCAGTCATTTTCCGCCATCGCAAGGATTATTTCAAATGCACCGTTTTTGTTTTGTATTTCCAAATTACAGTTTTTGACTAATGCATCGTAAAAACCGCAATGACCATTAACTTTACCTTTAATATTCCCTTCAAAAACATTATTATCTTCACAAAAGGTGTCTTTAAACGAAATCCCTGCATCAACTTCTCACCATTCATTCGCTAATATCCTCATCAGAGCTCGAACAATGTTTGCTATAAACCTGACATAAATGCATGGCGTTCATTTTCTTGTTAAAGAGACCCGTGATACCGCCTTTGCCACCGACTGCGTCCATAACAAATCTTTGTCTCTTCCGAGAATGTCGCAGGAAATTAAGGCATTCAATGAAACGTCGAGGGCAGGGATCGCTGAGACATGGTTATTTGGATAAGTAACCGAATGCGATTTATCAGGGCACTCGATCTAGAGTGCGAAGACAATGGTCGAAGGTTTTGCGACAATTTCCTGGACAATTAAACGTGGATTTGTTTCATAAGACACTTAATTGAAATTTTCAGGAGGTTTGACAGAAAGATAGCGAAAAAATTTATTGACTTGATAATAGATTTCAAACTTCTTTGATAAGTTTTAACTACCATTTGATTTATATATTCCACTAAAAGTTTAAAATTTGAAGAACATTTTGATAGGTACTTCGACTTCGTCTCACTTACTTTTTAGCCGTACGATTTTTTGTTCTGCGCTTTTGCAGCCCTTTTCTTTTGTGCCTTTCTCTCGAGATGTATTAACTTCTCGCTCACCCAAGAACACACTTCTGCTCCTGAAATTATTGCCACATCCTAATTTCAGGTCTCGTTGTAAAGGGGCGGTGCTACCCATGCCTTTGTTCCTTCCGAATACCCATAAATTCTTAGTTGCCACCAACAGTCACCTCCGCTCAAGCTTTGCGAACCAACTTTCATTTCTTCAATGGCTCTGTCCTTGGAACAGGTAATTAATGGAGGTCCCATTGTTCCGTAATTAATTCGTTCATTACTGTCTTTAACACCTTAGTGATAGGTTCAAGTTATGGCTGCGGTGGGAATGATGGCCTAAATAAGATTTGGGCTAATACAATGGATGTTTGGGCTGTACAACCTTTAATTGCAGGTTGTTTTGTATGTACTATTAAAGTGAGTGCTAGTTATAGTTGGTGCATGTCTTATGGAATATTTTTTTTAAAAAATCCTGTCAATTTTTACTTATAACTGATTTCTAATCAATGAGTTCTACTCCATATATCATTTAATCTATCTTTATGAAATACTTCCAATTTCGGTTCTCCGTGATAGAGTACTTAACGATAATGTAAACTTATCACAATATTAGTTTAAAACTTGATTGTTTCAAATCAAATCTATTTAACAAATTGGATAAATCAAGTAGAGGGCTTTTACTCAATGTCTCTGGACGGTATCAACGCATAGGCAACTTGTGTTTTTTTAATTGTCTATGAGTAAGATGGATTATCTGCTCATGTGCCGTTTTTTTTTTATTAAAAAAAATTCAGAAAGTAAATAACGGTGTAAATGCACCGTTTAGTTATATTTACTAAGGAAAGTAAAATGATCGAAAGTGTGCGTTTTTCTTTTAAATCTGCGTTAACTTTCGATTGCGTTTAAGTAAAAAACTCGGAAAAGATCCTCTAATGTCTTTCGTGATTAATTATTCCTCAATATTCGAACACGGCAAACACATTTGCCCACTCTCCCCGTAACGTTATCTGGTAGGCACTGTCCGTTTACATACAATAGCTGAGACAATGCTTCCAATACCTTACAAGCGTCTATGACAGTGGTCGTTAAACCCAACCACAGCTCAGACAGAACAGACAAAGAACTTCGTACAAATGAAAGCTCCAAGAATGATACTGACACATTTTCGTGCGTAGATGTTACACCTTTTATTAGTAAACTTCCTTTTAGAGTGTGATTCTACTACTCAAGTACAACAACTTTTTCTAAGGGACAAACATTAAATCTCAAAAAAATAAATAAATATTGGACAACATCATATACATTGCTCGGATTCTATAGTAAGTAACCAAAGCACTTGTGTTACAGAAATCAGAAACATTGAACCCGGGACCTATTAGATAGCGACACCAAGTCCGGTATGCTCGCCTCTTGGCTACGGAGGTCGTCAGCGACAGAACAATATGCTTTTGGTGGTATAGTTTGAATAAATATTTTTTTGATCGTCGGTGTCATATTATGATCTAGGTGGAGATATGTTTAAAAAGCATTTTTAGCTTTAAAATTAGTAAAGTTTGCCGAGCATAACATAATTTGGCTACCGAGATATAACGCAATTTATCAGGATTGTTGTTTAATTCAACTTTTCGCATAATTTTATAAAATATTAAATACAGTGTGTAACGAAAAGGTGAAATAAAACTTTAAGTGGTTATTCTACGGCTAAATTACATCAACTTTTTCTATGATACCAACATCAAAATCTCAAAAAAAAAATTGACGTTTCCATACAAACTGATGCCAGCTGGTCGCGTTTTAGTATGGGAAAGTGTTTTTTTTTTTTTGCGATTTCGATGTTGGTCCCATAGAAAAAGTTGATGTAATTTAGCCGTAAAATAGCCCCTGAAAGTTTTATTTCACCTTTTCGTTACACTCTGTATATACTGCTATTACTTTCTACTATAATACTTTCAAAAGTTTTATATGATAAAGTAATGGAAGATCCACTTAGTTACTGGCTTATCAATTTATACTATGACCCGGCTTAAATGCCTTACACACGGTCGTAAAAACTGACGAACGATACACAAAGCTCAAACTCACCAACTCCGTTACTAAACTTTTTATGGCCATTACCGATTTGCTACCGAAGTTTGGTTTTTAATTAATAAACTTTCTTGTTGGTTCTAAGTTCCAATTAAACGAAAACATTGGCATCTATTTGCGTTCATTGGATTAACTTTATAACTGTTTGAAACTAAGCTATTTTATAATGATTGAGGTTTCATATAAAACTTTGTTTAAAATTCTTTACCAGATTGATTTATTGCGAAACTGTGACAAGTTGAGCTTTCACCGAAGCGTTTTATTATCACATTAACGTTTAGTTATTTTTTTCTTGAGGTCCCGGGTTCGATTCCCAGTCGGGTCAATGTACCTAGAAAACGATTTTTTATATGGTTTTGGGTCTGAGTGTTGTGGTACCATCGTTGTTTCTGCTACTTACCTTAGGATTAGAGTAAAGTGTGTCGAATTATTTAGAGCGAAATAAGAATACAAAACCCGCATTTGCGGGTTCGAACACCGCAAGGGGCAAATGTTTATGTGATGAATACGAGCATTTGTACTATAGTCATAAATGTTTATAAAAGTATTAGTATGTATATCCGTTATCTAGTCGTCATAATACAATTTTAGCTTACTCTGGGGCTATTTGGTGTGATTGTAAAAACAATTTATTATAATTATTTTTTATTGTTTTCTTATTTAACATTTTTTGACAACTAAACAGCGACTGGTTAGGGTTGCAAAAAGCCGCTGGATGCAAGTTGCTTCCAACTGGGGGGAGGCTTATGTTTAGCAGTAGATGTCCTATGGCTGAAATGATGATGATGATGAAAAACATTGAAACAGCGACAACTATGTTAATTATTGCCATCTATCTCGCATCCCTCATCTGCAGTTATTAAATTCGTACACAAACACATAATTGAGAAGAACGTACCAGTAGACCTACCGCTAAAATTGATTTTTTCCAGGCACGTCTTAGAATGTTTGCTAAACAGAACATTTGTGTGTATCACAGTATACTATTTGAGGTGTTTAAGTCCATTGAATCAATGGTCTTGTCCCATCATCAGTCATCGAGATGTGGGAAGATGACGGATGAACCCTAAGTGACCGTGTTATGTAAAGTAGAATTAGTAGTAGGTACTTTCGAAAAGTTTGAGCCACAACTTAGTATACATTTGTATTTTTTATTTAGGGAAACAGGAGACTACGGCGATAAGTCCAAAAATTCGTGAAAAAAAATTGTCCCCTTAATTGACCGAACCAAGAACCGAACCTGAAATTTCCACACACAACACTGGCCGTAAACGGGTTAAGCTAATACAATTTTCATGCGTAACCCGGTGACCCATTTAAAAAGTGAATAATTACGCATATCTCGCGTAAAAATAACCCTATCAGGCCTTTCTGTCCCTACAAGACATTTCACGGCTGACCTGGCCTCAACCCTCACTTAGGGTTGTGATTGATGAAAAAGTATCGATAATTTTCATTAAAAAATTAGAAATAGGCATAGATTAGAAACGTTTATTTGACACACGAAAAAAATATACAACAACAAAATAATCGATGGTAATTAATCTAATTTAATCTGAGAAGAAGATTTTTAAAGTCTAGCGGGAAGAATGTGGACGGTGACCAATGGATTAGATTTCTATTTTTCATATGTCTACGTCTTTCGTACTTAGCCCTGGCCTGGCAATGATACAAGCACAACTTACTTTCTAGTTGATTTTAAGAATCAACAATACAAAAACAATGACATCTATTAACACGGTAATTTTTAAACAACATAAAAAGCTCGGTAACATTTGTCAGCCATAGCTTTTATAGATTCTATAACACAACAACAGATCAATACTTTTTGACGTCCTGCGTAGCCGCCGGATTTGGCGCCGCCATCTTTATGGTTCCGGGTTGATTCCTGGGTCAATGTAGAAAACTAACTTTTCTAAATTGGTCTGGTATTCAGGTCTGGATGTTGTGGTACCGTGGTTGTTTCTGATTTCTGTAACAAAAGCGCTATAGCTACTTATCTTGGAAACAGAGCAATGTATGTCATGTTGTCATGTATATTATCTCTATATATAAAAATGAATCCACATTTTCCTAGTTTATTGCATCACGCGTGAACGGATGGAACAATTTCGCTAATTCTTTTTTTGTTACGTTACTTATTGTTAGTGACAGAAAAAAATTAAGGAACTTGCGTAGAAAAACGACCACGAGAGCGAAGTCGCGGGCAACAGCTAGTTTTTTTCTTTCTTCTTATTTATTTTATTTTATTTGTATGTAATATTTAGTTATCGATAATCATATTTTCCCAGCCCTAGGGTTCGTCGTCCGTGCAAAATAGAGCGCGAAATAACCGCGCAGACAATTGAGTTACCCCGCGCGTGTGCAGGTTACACGGATCGCGCTGAGTTTAGTCTGCAAATGATTTTCAGCTGGTTCCATGATTTTGCTGACATTGGTGGACTTGTTTTAGGCGCGGACTACACTAATTAAATCATACATTATGTCACACGAATTTCATGATTTTTGACCAGCTGTGACAAGCCCTTGTCACATTAGTGGGACCCCTTCTAATAATCAGTTTCGTAATTCGTTTTTTTTTTTAAATAAAATTCATCTTATCTTTTTATTTTAAAGTCAAAGCATTTATTTACGTAGGTAATTTACAATAAGGTAATATGAGGTTACAGCTCAGTTTTATGGAAATTAATTTAAAAAGTCTTATCCCCTCAGCCAAGCAAAACGAGACACAACACAATAGAATTTTTATTGTTAATAGGAACAAATGTCCCCAGGCATCCCTGGCTGGCTTTAAACATAAATTGAAACTAGTCAAGAAAAAAATCTCACAAATCTCCTAGCACAGATTAATATTCTCCTAGATTCAGTCAACTGTTGCGGGGTTATTATTATACTAGCTTTTGCCTGCGACTTCATCTGCGGTTAACTTGCCCGGATAAAAAGTATCCTATCTGGCCATAGTCTATAAGTATGCCAAATTTCATTAGAATCCACACAGTAGTCAAGGATACCTATATTGTTATGTACCTAGGGTTTTTATGGAAATATTTTTTTTATTATTTTTTTATTTATTTAGTAGTTTTTGTGTGAAAGAGTAACAAAGTAGGATTTTTTACTCCGCCCAGTTTTAAAGTAAGATGCTGTTGATGATGCAATTTTCGTACATGTTTGTTTCCATAAGATACTCAGACAGACAAACATGCCCTTGCAAACTACAACAGAGTCAGCGCTAAGCCGATAGCAATCGAACATTTCAATTTTCCTAAAAGCTAAAACGTCAAAATATGCGCTACACAGAACAGGTTCTACTGGATGAGCCCGCATAGTTTAGCGCAAATTAAAATATCTTTTGTTTTATTTCATTAGCTTTACCTCGTCATTCGTAAGTAGTTGTATTGAGTTTTGAATAGCCTTGCTCGTGAAAAATTAGCAGGACAACACACCAATTGTCATTTTATTTCATTTATAATTTTTAATAATGTGACAATAATTATAGGTTGTAAGCTATTTGCGTGCCAGTACTTTATTTTACTATTAATCATCTTCTGTACCACATATCGCAAATAAATGGATTCGATTTGATTTGATGGCTCTGAAGTTAGTAATTATCATCGTTGTGTAACGAGGTACCAAGAATTCTTGTGTTTTGCTGTAAAGCATCTATACCAAGAGTCTAGTCTGTTCATCAAGTTCCTTGTTTATATCCGACTATTTCAAACTTCAAAAATCCACAATATAAAACTCTTTAATAATGTACATTTCTACATCTAAGTATTACATTATATGCGTTTCTTTTTGACATGTTAGTACAGACGTTAGATTAACTATTTTGAACATTCAAACGTTTCATTACTTATTTTTCATGTAACTTTACATCCAGGCGATCCAGGTGTAACGCTGGTTTCAGCTAATTGAATGGCAGGAGAGCGGCGACCGCATTGTTTTACTGCAATTGCTGGACTGCGCCGTTGTTATTCGTTTGCTGATTATGTCGAACCATTTCCAGCAACGACTCTATGCTTTTGAATAATCTCTTTGGAAATGTTGGCAGTGTAATCCTGGAAGCTTAAAATATTTTTAATTGTTATTGCAATCATTATTATGTATGGAAAAATATTCAAACATCTAACAGTTTCATTATATAATATGTAGATGACATGATAGACCGCTATAGAAAGTCGCATGACCTGTATTTTTCTAAGCTCGCTTAGATATAACGAAATAGGTCATGCGATCGCTAATACCAAATGAAAAGAGCCGGGAACGCGGGGAATCTAATTTATTACCTATATGAGTTGTAATCACATGCCTAGAAGGAATCTTGAATGTTCCAATCTTGTCTAGGAATACAAAAAATATCAACGTGTTGGGCTAACTGTGACAAATAAGGATTTCTTTATTACATTTTTATATTTGAAATATTTAATATCTTATAACGGTTTATACGATGTCGCGCCACACATGCGTGGGTCGACAGATCGTATCCTAGCATGTACTTTTGGATTTTTCGGATTCTATGTACGAATTTAAATTTCTTGCTCGGCAAGTATTCAGTTAACACTGGATGTGTAGCCATGGCCTTAAATAGGTCTGGTTTCCCTTTTGAAGGGTTACGGAGGTATGATGGCAATCGCTGCAAATGCAATAACCAGACTTGTGTCATTAAGATCAAGTTTAATGCGTAGTACGCATTGCGTACCTCGAGTACCCAACCAAGAACGGGACAAAGCGCTAGGAAGAAAAGGAACGGATTACACGACGTTCGTCACAAACGCAGTTCGTCACGTACGCAGAATGTCACAGTACCAAACGCATTTCGTCACAAACGCGTTTCGTCACAAAAAAAAACAGATTATACTACGTTCGTCGCAAACGCAACTGTCGCGTAAGCATAATGTCACAAATGTGACTTAACGCATAATTTCAACGTGGCATTATGCGTATGTGACGGACTTCGTAATCCCGTTCTTGACAGAGAGGGCCGCTATTCTTGACCAAAACTGTTATGATCTTTCGCTCAACTAATACTGATACTAAAGGAGGCTTTTTCTGTTACCCGAGTCAACTTTATAACTAAAGTTAGATTAAAATAATCCTTGAAACAGAACGAATGCTAAACTTATTTCTTAAGCTCTTGTAATTATACTGAAGGGTCTTAATGTTTAAAATGTAGTCAAGAATTAATGTAAATTCTATGCAAATAAACCTCCATTAGGGACAATCGTATGTGGGTTGCGAAGTGACATACCTGTGTCAGTTGGACCCAACCTGTCCTTTGGGTTCGAAATAACCCATTGGAGTCTATTTTATATTTTATTTTCTTTGTGGGCTAGTCAACATGCCTCTGCCTACTTACAATGAACTTGGTAACAAAAACGCGTTAGAATAATTTAAATATTTTAAGTAATATTTACACAAAATGTTAAACTTCTATTGTACTTACGTATATTTTTGCAAAAGACTAATAATTTTATAATTTGAGCTTTTTGAAGCATGAAAATACGTAGTTAATTAAGAATGTAATTTAATTATAAGAAACCTTTTGTCTGTAGGCATAATTTATCATTGAAATGACTATTACAAAGGATTATTTATTGTTACTTTTCGGTAAGATTTTAACTAGGGCTTAGAAATGATTTGAACAGCTTTAAATAAGTACTTGGTAATTTATTTGTAATCCAAAAGTACTAATGAAATAGTTTACATGAACTGTTTATTGTTTTTTTTTTGTTTGCAAAAATCCTTTGTCACATTTGGTGTTTAAAATTGCGATCTGATTAATATTGCTTACATCTCACCGAAATGTCCCAACTCCCACGGGTATAGGGACCGCAGGTGGTATTTACAAATAAATACTTGTGTCAGTTGAGAAATCGCCCGTCATACTATATTAGTTTATGAATCTCTTACTTACATCTTTTGTAGTAACATATGCTTTGTTTCATAATAAATTATGGCAGTATACTAGAAAAAAAAACTTTGTTCTTCGTTAAAAGGAAAACTCATTACTTTTTATTAAGTCCAGTCTTTAACCCACTTACGGCACCCTTAACGGCCTAACGTAATATTTTAACGCAAATTCCGATAAAATGCGAACGTAAAAGTAAAAATATGCAACGTGACGTCATTGTGGTTTAGCGCCAACTAAATGACAGGAAATGAAATTAGTGACGTAATCAACACCGTTTAACATACATTTGATGAAATTAAATACAACTCATTATTGTGCAATATCATAATAATTACTAAATGTTATCTTTTTTAATGTGTCAGTATCAAGCTGATCTTCTCAATGTGTCTTCTTTCAAGTTTTGTTTTGTCTCAGTAGTCTTGGACAAGGAACGGCTACTTTTGTAAAGTCCTTGGCATAGGTTTTTAACAGAAAAAACAAGGCAATTTTAATCTTGACGACTTAATACTAAATTTGGCCATAGAATCAGTAATACTGATTTAAAAAATCTATAAGTCTCATTAAATTCGGATGATCCATAAAAAACCAAATTCAGTCATCCCGGTTCTTAACAACTAATTGAAAAGAGTACGAAACAAAAGTATCTGCCATCACCTTAAAACTTAACCGTAACATTTATCATGTCGCCTACGCGCCTTACAGTCAAATACATAAATGTCACATACCCTTACACAGTGTCTCTACATACAAAAGTACATTATACACATACGTAAGTAGGTAGTAAATAGCGTACGATATGAACGAAAACTCCAGACGAATGCTCAGACCGACGCCATCTTAATCCGACGCTTAATAATGACGTTTGGTCGTGTCAAAGTTTGCAATTCGAGGGTGTGGTCTAAGGGAAAAGAGAGACAGAGACAGAAAATTCATAAAAATATGCTAACCTATTTAAAGTATAAAATATTGGTACACATTTAAAGTAAAACAAAGATAGTTATCTAAACTGTGTTAATACATTGTCAAAAATATATTTTCATTGAGCTAAGATATCACATCTCGTAGGCATCATAGAGGTATACAAACGAATTATTATTGTTTTGCAAAATGTTTTTTAAGGTTCCATTCAATTTCAAATATTAAATACGTCATTGCCCTTTCAGATCATTTATACTTTTGATTCAGAAAATGCACGAAGCTTGATTAGACAAGAAGTTATTTTATTTTATAATATTTGATAAGGCCTACCAACTAAAATCATAAAAAGAAATTATGTTATACATTACATATATGCATTTCAATTAAAGGTAATCCCAACATCATTACATAAGATGTTGTTTTACGGAATACTTAAAAAAAAATGTTTTAATTTATACAAAAAAAAATAAAAAATGCAATAATAAAAAAATTTAAATGGATCGTGCAACATTCCAAAATTGACTTTCTAAAAGTAGCTATATTGTCGCCGAAAATGTCCAAATCACCATTTTGAAACAAAAGGTTGTAATTTTTTACTATTAGGCGAGGAACTTCCATATTTCCTTCTTCTTAAAGTCACTGAGAATGCTCTAAATTATTTTGACAAGCCCAACATTAAGTTCTATATAATGCCGCCAGCATTAAATGTTTTATTAATTATTACCAATGTTGCTCTTACCAGGAATAAGCGTTAACTCCGTAGAGTTTCTCATCATCCTATCATCACCATCGGTGTTGAAAGTAAACTGCTGGGCATAGGCCTATACAGGGTTACATTGCAAAGGGGTGCCAAATCTTTAGGAGTGGTTTAGAATCAGTATCTTAATCGAATTACGTATTAATAACTCATTCATGGAAAAATTTCACCGTATGTGCACTGCCTAAGGTCCTTGTTGGCTCACACGTACGCCTCTGATAAATGACCGCGCGGCTTTCGTAGTCTCTCTATTGACTTTTTTTTTAGATATTTGGAAGTAATTGTTTTTTGTAATATACGATTATTAAAAATTATAACTAATAAGGCGCTTCTTTATATTGATCCCTAGATCTTACCTGGCACCCCTTTGCCATAGCAAGTGGCTCTGGGCCGTTTGCATCCATCGGCTTCCCGCGACCAACCGTCAAAGTTGCGAGTCATCATCCTCTATAAATAATTCCATTTTAAAATTATGTTTACATATTTCTCGCTTGCTCGTATGCTTTGGAACCCTAACCCCACACGAGACTCGTGCGGATTGAACAAGACGTTTTGACGCGCCCCAGCCTCACAATTGTCTCGCTCGGATTTCGCTCGCTCCGCTCAACTAACACGTGACAGTAAGCAAGTCATTACGAACGGTGCAATCGAGTTTAGGCCAGGATTTAGGCGTTGGTTGAATTTTAAAAAAATATATAATTTTATACACCAACTGCCAGTTTTTTGTGCATACTTTTTAGACTTAAAAACCTTTTTTTTTTTCAATTGATTTAATACACGAACCTGATTTCTTAATTAAGTCTATACAAAATGTTAATAAAGAACTCAAAACCTCTTAAGGGCTGATTCTGGTGCTCAAATACAACAACTTTTTCTATGGACTCAACATTGAATTTTGGAAAAAAATTGACGTTTCCATACAAACTGACGTCAACTGGTCGCGGTTAAGTATAGGGAAAGTGTTTTTTTTGCGATTTCGATGTTGGCCCGTATTTGATCCGTAGTGTCTAAAAAGGTTTTGTGTTATTTTACTAACACCTTATATACCTACAATTTTGAATGTTTTAATCCGTTATTGATATTAAAATTTTCTTATTATAGATAACATCTGTTAATATTTTCCATCGCCATTATCTAATATCAGAAATGAATGAAGCAACTAGAATGAAATATCACTGGATAATGTCGTGTAAGACATAACCCTAAAATGGTAACCAAAGAAAGAAACACTCATATGGCAGACATAATGGCCAATAAATATTACCTTGCCGACATTACCGAATAACTATCACATTTAGAGCCCTGCTGAAGTTTCGATTTCGGCCAACGATCTGGTTTCGGCCACAGTTTTGGTCGAGTTGAGTGAGGTATAGCTGAAAATTAAAAATATCTCTATACCCTACACTTTAACTATAGTGACTTTAATCTGTAACCCCAAAGGTCTATCATGCAATTGAGGCAATAGTCAATTAGGTCACTGTTTATGTGTTTTAAGTCTTTTGTTGAGACTAGACGTCAATAAGGTGGCAGAACTTTTAAAGCATATTGCTACTTTATTTTTTAAATAACTGGATTCGGCCAAAAGTTCCGGTTTTCGGCTAAAATCAAGCTCCGGCCTGTCTCTAGTCTACACATAACTCTTATTAATATCAGAAAATTCAAGATGGCGCCGGAAAATGCTTTATTTATTACAAGCTTCATTAACGCTACATATTTCTTTGGACGTGTCACGAAGGGCGAATACGGAAAAAGTGGAAAAAATAAGGCCTTATTCACAGTGGAATTAGAAATCTTTCAAACTTGAGTGATGAAGTTTGAACGAGTTTTGAATTGAACGAAATGTGACAAAATTCAGATTTGTAACATTCATTTACGAGATTAAGTATTTAAAAAACTTATCCAGTAACGAGTGTAAAATTTGTAATTTTTATCAATCTTAATTTAGCAAACACTAGCTCCACTAATGTAAATATTCTATTATTCGATGAATTCCTAAGTCGAATTAATAAGTATTTTATTGTTAAATTTACTTCTACATCTAAGTCTAAAGTTAGACTTACATCTTAGTCGTAGTACGAACAATAAAATATATTACTCTGTGTTGAAAATAAACAACTTTATGAGACATGCTAAACAAGTTTCTGAACCCGAATCAACTAGAATTTATTTGCTTGCGTATTCAGAGAGTTCCAGAAACTTGTTTAAACTAAGTTTGTTAAAAAGAAACGCTTACACTGCGTTTTGTTTTGAAATCTGCACTGTTTATGTATTTACCTAGACATAAAAATCGAACTGTCATGTATGTGAGTTTAACTTTAAATTTTATTGACATGGACAATTTTACTTTTCTAAGTCACCGCCTTTTTAAATATAAAAAAGTTTGTATGTTCTACTTAATTGACAAAGAAAACTAGTTCATGTAGGGACCCTTTTTGATTACAATAAATTATCTAATTATTCACAGATGAATACAAACAAAGTTGGGTGTAATACAAAACACATTGTACACAAATGTCACCGACCTTGCAACATCTTGCGTGTACCCTCCAAAACTTTCGCGAACCTTGGTCAAGCCCTATCATCCTCTCGCCTTCTCCAACTTCCCACCGAAACCGGCTATCTCCTTCCCCCATTTTGTAATTAATAATGTATGAAAGCTCGTCGAGTCTCCATGCATCATTATGATATAGAACCACCTCGCAGCCTTGTACGGTTGCCAAAAAAAGTATGTACAATTTTAATTAATGTAAGGACCCATTAATATGGATTACTTCAATTTATTCTGTGTGCATTTATGACAAATGAAGATTCGTGGAACAGGTTTTTAATTAACTCTGTCGTGGAATGAAAATTAATGTCGTACAGTCAGCCGGGATTTTTCCTAACACGACTTTGAGTGACTAAAAAGCAGTTTGGGAATATACCTTAAGGAGAAATACAAATCCCACCAAAAACATTTCCATGTTAAATGTTGCTAAGACGAGACCATATGGCTCATAATTTTAGCCATAAGACGTCCACTGCTGAACACAGGCCTACCCCAATGACATTCATCTGGGGGACTGCCAATACTAGCCACGCTTGGCAGGCGGGTTGGCGAGTGTAGTTTTTTATAACATTTCGCACGCAGACGCTGCTGCCCGTCTCGTCCTACACGAACTAGTCGCCTCTTACGACACGCCTCCTGTTGGCGGTGGGGAAGTGTATTCTTTACAGCCGTCCCCACACGGCACCTATATGGCTCGGGCTGTCAAAAAGTTATACTAGCTCTACAAGCCCTAACTTCACAAACTTTATACCTTAGTCAAAAAATGTGGCCAGATCTGATGTTACAATAGCGTCTTTTTGTTTACTAGTGATAAACTGGTGATAGTTTTTATTATGTTAGTCGTCAACTTTGGAGTTAATGCGTAGGTTCGACGCAGATTCCGATAATCGCAATAACTCGATTTTTTATTTTTTTGAGTTGTGCCACTCTTCTATCTATCTAGGTGTGAGATACATGAGACTGCATTTTGCGAGTTTAATATTGCGACAGACACAAAAAATATAACTTGAAAGAGTTAAAAGTGACTACATATTTACGTTTACTACTGTACCTGAATCGCTTCCAAACATTCCTGTTACGAGGTAGTAGGAGCTATCTCAGTAAAATCTTAGTAACCATGGCTTGTTACATGAAAACCAAGAACAATATAAACCCATTGTTCAAAATACTTTTGATGCAAATACTACTACAGTAGAATGTTTTTTTACCTGTGTGACTGCCATCTGTTGTAAACTGCACGTATCTATATTCGTAGAACAAAATATTTAAATTATAATGTAATTTTTTTGCTAACAGTACAGCGCAAGATTTGAGTTTGATCATAATAACATAGGTGCTATATGTTACTATGAAATAGGTATCTTCTGGGTCATATTGCGTACAAAACTAACATATTTCTTTTTATTTTTCAGGTATGTCATTGGAAATGGGACGAGTTTTTGTCATTGCAGTAAAGCGAAAGTCAGGTTTTTATTACATTAATTCATTTATTACATCATTCTTCTTAAAAGGTTTTTTTATACACGGTAGTTTGTCAATTCAAGTTGGCTGTTACTGTTAGTCTAGAAAGAACAAAATTTTATTAAAAAAAAAAAAAACCGACTTCAAAACACTAAAATGCTAAAAATAATCCTAATACTTAAGTACCTAATCAGTTACTTTTGGAGTCGGTGCCAGCCGATGAGAGATTCAATGTTTTTGTTTGCACCGACTCCAAAAGTAACTGATTAGGTACTTAAGTATTAGGATTATTTTTAGCATTTTAGTGTTTTGAAGTCGGTTTTATTTTTTTTAATAAAATTTACTTATTTCATCTATTTTCAGTGATAAATCCTAATCTAACTGCTGAACACCGATTTCATCCCCTATTTTCCTACCCTTAGGGGTGATTTTTATTTTTCAAACTTCTATCATAGCATCTTTGAAGTATAAGTATTCAATAAAACAAAAATCATCAAAATCGGGTCATATTTGTCGAAGATAGGTAACAAGAACCACAACCAAAATATTATCTGGGTATATATTTGTTGATTTTCTCAAAAAGTTCTAAATCAATTTCGATAAAATTTATATGGGACCACCTCTGAAGTATGATCTACCAAACAAAAAAAGAATCATTAAAATTGATTCATAATTGGCGGAGTAATCGCGTAACAAACATACAAAAAAAAAAAAACATACAGTCGAATTGAGAACCTCCTCCTTTTTTGAAGTCGGTTGAAAAGAAGACTGAATTCTTCTATGTTAAGCATTATTTAAAGGCTTTTTAAAGTTAATTAACGTTTATAAATATGACTGGTAGTTACTAATTGGTAGTATTTTTTCAAAATTTTAAATTTGTTATAACAAGATTTTGTTTTGCAATTTTGCTGCAATGTATCAAATTACACATCAACCTGTATACATTAATACACCAATCATCCAATAACGATTCCCTATTACGAAACAATACTACAGTCCAATGTACCATGCTCCGGCTAAAATGGTTTCCATGTTCCTAGTGGATAACGTATGGACGGACGAATTTTAATACCAGATTTACCTACTTTGTCTACCCTATAATAGCGATTGGTAAATTAAATCAAGCGAATTTAAGCTCTGTATTGATTGGAGGAGAGCTTAAACTGGGTTTTGGATGTGTTCAAGTATGATTGTTCTTGAGAGTATTATCCATATAATGTGTTAGGATAAGTTTAAAACTCACTAATTCATTTATTTAGTACATAGGGTGTTTTTTATTAGTGTACAACACTACGCCCAAAGCAATAAATAAAATTATTTTAACAAATCAAATTACAAAGTTAACTTGAATTAAAACACAATGAAATGAAAAAACACTCAATATAACGCAAAATGCAGCGTAGAAATTCAATCCTCAACTGTAATCCCAATGAAAACCTAGACGAGAGGGCCTGTCAGATCCGTCCATGAAATAGTGATGCTAGAATGTCGATATTTTTAGTATAAAATGTCGATATTTTTTGTATCGTTTCGTTATTTTCTTGTGTCTGTGCTGGGTCGTTACCTTGGAAATCAATCTTTGTCAAGTACCTCATAACGCAATGATACACGATAAGTCAGGTATATGTTCAGGGTTTTATGAGAGCATAAGTAAGAAGATTGTAAATTTTTTTGCTTTTAGTTTCACTCTGAAATATATATCCCTTAAATGATTAACAAAAAAAACATATCTGTACATTTTTTTTTCTTCACTGGAGATCTTTTTCACGCACCTTTATATCGATACTGTAAAACAAGTACACTATTGATTGGCATTGTGAAAGATTCAACAAGCTAGCGCTTCTTGTAACATTTTGAAGTTGCACATAACGCCAGTTTAACGTTGAAGTTGTATATTTGAATAACAATGAACGGATGAGGCCTATCAGACACGTGAATGGATTAGTGTTGTTGAGGTTTCGATAGAATTTGTGTTGAATTTTTTTTTGATAAACGGCGTCGACTTATGCAATAATTTTATTAGATTCTCGACATGTCTCATGATTGATGAAATTATTGTCACCCTAACATAATCAAACTGACGATGAAACATTGGATTTGTATCTTTTGGATCGAAATATCATCGATATTCGATAAGTAACAACACTTATATAGATATGTTTCCAGCAAATTATTTTGCAAGCCCAGCTATTGTGTGTTAGGTCGTTGCAGACAAAAAATATAAGACAAATGAGTTAGGACCAGTTTCTACTGGATTAAGCTGGATTAAACTGGTTTTGTCTGGTGAATGACCTTAGGTCTGAAGCGCAGGTTGAAATTGTATGAAAGTTAAAACTAAAACAAAAGTTTTCAGCTGTTATTGATTTATAAGAAGAGCCATCAAAATTTCAACTTTCTGAAGTTATTAACTATTTATAGTGACGGCTTTTGGAATTAATATAATCCCATTGCTGTCAGCCAAGCCAAATAACCTTGTCTATCTGGCCTGGTTAAAATGGGTCCTAAGCCCGACACTTTTACCAAAATCCAGCACATTCAACTTGCTTTTTAACAAAACAAAATTTGTTTATGACGATTCATGGCTCTTAGAAACTTAACTTAGCTTAACTTTGCTTGGTTTAACGCGAAATTACTAGATTTAACACTAACATTTTGATAATTAGGAACTTAATAAATAAAGCTAGGTACTAATTCATACAGGCTGAGGTTTTATTTAGTCACCATATCAAAAGAGGCGAATACGCTCATCAATACAAGCAACTAGGTTACTATTGGGTCATACAAAGCCAGTGCAGTTGCGAGTTCGAATCCCGCAAAGGCAAATTTTGTGAAGAGCACGAGCGTTTATACTACAGTCATGATGTTATTCCTAGAGATCTCTATTTGTAACTATAATAATGTAATGAAGTATGTCTGTTTGTTATTAAGTCGCTATAATACCTGTTTTGCTAACTTTGAGGCTATAATGTTTGGTGGGATTCTAATGTGTAAATCATCGAGTACGTACCTTATAGAGTAGCAATACAAACATCATCTTCCTCCGAAACTAGTAAGTGATTTTTCACTTACATTTAGTATGAAATGACAAGGCCTGTCAACACTCGCCCATACAAAAAAAGTACAGATACAGATTTTAAAATGGCGGAAAAAATTTTTGTCGAACAAATCATATGACATTTCTACTCTATAGCGTATGTGCTCCATGGTGTAAATAGAACACATACACTCTTCTAAATCATCAAGAACATTACGAGCAAATAACATTAACTTGGTTGGGCACATTTCTAAAACGGATTTCGAAATAAAGCTACGGAGAACTGCATTACCTCAGCTTTTTCTTGATGACACAAAGGGAGGGGGTAAAGGTGAAGGGAGGAGGGGGCAGGTTAGTCTTAAGCGGCTTAAGCCATAAATCCATTAAACTGCTATAAAAGAGCTCTAGCTCACAATATTTGTGTTTACGTTGATGCATTTTGTAAAGTTACGAAAATAAAACTGGTTACTGGTGTTTACAATAGGGGACTTGATTTATAGTACTAATTATAATTATTGATTTATAGGTTTTTTTTAACGAACAAAGTTGTCGGGTTAAAATGTAAGGTGTATTAACTACTTCAGATGAACTTTTCCTGTTAGTTTTACAAGTCTGAGAATACACTGTCAGTGACGTCAGTGTCAAATTAACTAATCTTCTATCAAAGACTTATACTTAATGTCTAGTTCAGAATAGATGCATATTATTTTAGAAAAAAAAAGTTTATTTTCCATAAAATTGTAACAAATTGTCGGGGAATTCTTTCTTGTTAGTTTATCGGTCCTATATACTTCTCATTCGTTATATAATTTATTGCTTACATACTTAACCAACACTAGTTTTTTTTAATTCAAAATTCAAATTCAAATTCATTTATTTCGGGCAACAGAGATCCATTTGTTAGTACAATTTATATAGATAAAATAGAGCGCTTACAGCTAGTGTTAGTAATAAAAATAAGGATTAATAAACACAAATAACTAATTTTAATTTGTCATGTACCTGCGCGGCATTCCGCGCGGACGACACCCAGCGTAGCTACAGCTTACTATTTCGGTCGTCGTTCGCACGAAATGCCTTACGTGCATGCGGATCCTCTGCCACCATTTTCAGAACGCCGTTGTTACTCCCCCGCACCCTGTCCATCAGCGATGCCACTTTTTCCGAATCAGGGCATGAAAGTCGTCGGTTCAGGTTTTACTAAAACTAAATAAAAACTATACTGAGTTAATAAGTTTCCATTTTGCACGTATAAATATAACCTAAGTACTAAGCACTATCCTTAAACACCTAAATTCCAAAATGTACCTTTTATAAGTAGCTAGCTTTGTGCAAAAATTAAAAATAAGTAATTTAGCTTTAGTCAAGCTAATTTAGTCACTAAAACACTTGTTACTCGACTAAAATACTAACGCAGTGAGTACTAGGCTTATAAGGGATTACTTAGTAAAATTGCGTCTAAGCATTTAAAAATGCGTAAAGGGCAAGAAGAACCTAATTATTTTACCTAATTTTAACGTTGAATTTTGTGATATATATAAGGGTCTACGCATACTGCGACTTATCATCCGCTATCGGCGATTTTGCGAATGCATCAATGCGTCGTCTTGTGTCTCTGCGATCAATCGCTAGATTCCGTGACCGATGCGATGTGGCGAGTTGGCGACTGCATCACGTTTTTGATTGAGATTGAGTTTCTACTAGCAGTTTCAATTTTTACGTACTATTACGCAAAATTCTAGTTGTAATACTCAATAATACTGATTTATTAAGTACGTAGGCCCTACTCCGGGCACTTATACACGTCCCAAAATATAGCTTAGTCCTACTAGTGATTCCGTAAAATACAACGTTCACTTTAAAACTAAAAATAAATTATGTATACTTTATAAAATTGCTTTCTCACACTATCAGCTGTTACGGGTTGTAGGGATAATTGTATATTTTTTCCGATTTCTTATTTTAGATTATTAGAATCAGTTCTTAAAAAAGTTAACTAATAAAATATATTAGATAGATAGATAGATACGCTTTATTGCACACCGCACAAAACCAACAGTACAGAGAAACATTAAATTTAGAATTGGTATTGCATAAAACTGATTAAACGAACATATAACATTTTTGAAAAAAAAAAAAGCTAAATATTCGGTTACAAATATTTTGATGGATGTTTTGTATCTTAATCTTCTTCTTAGTCGTACACTGACAGGTTGTTTGCGGCTTTTGCGAGATTCTCCATCTCTGTCTATCTCACTCTATTCGTGACACTGGCGGGTACCTACGCTCTTTAGTGTAACATACGTATTAAAATTCGGTGAATTCCTTATTCATAATAATTATATTCTATTCTACTAAAATGTAGGCTTAATTTCGGTTTTCACTGACCTTCAACAATATTTTAGGGATTGCGTTACCTGATCCAATTTTGCGAAACAAAACAAGGGGTAATTTTAAGTTACCGAAAGCTTCCAAAGCCCAAAGCTCGGCTGAAATCACAGATTTCAGTTATGAAACATAAACAAACCTGGACCTGGTTCATGAAACCTTTGATTTTGATGAAATACCCGTCAAATTAGTAGTGTTTTGAGTCTATGCCGCACCGTTTGACCGGCGACAATTTAATATCGTTTTTGTTAGATTTTTATTGCATCGTACAGTCGCCAAATGTTTTGGATTTACTGTAAAAAATCGATCAAACAATCTTTCAGTTTGAGGATCTTACAACTAGAGACGCTCAAGACCACGCGAAGTGGAGGAGTAAATCAAGGAAAGTGGACCCTGGGCTCCAAAAGCAATGGCTTTGGACGCAACCGGGATTGACCATATAGATGAAGAAGAAGAATCTTTTAGTTTGAGGACCTGACGTTGATGATGTTTTTCCAATAGTGATTAAAGAAAATACTATTCATTACTTTCGATATTCACATTGCTAAGTTTACTTACTTTCCTATATTAACAAATTAGATCAGACTAACGTCGATGGAATAATCATTCCTCTAGCCATATAGCCTTCAAGTCTCATTCAAGTTTATTCAATCCTAACATGGCCTCTTGTAAACCCTAATTTACTTAAGCCTCCTTTTCAATTAATCAAGTAAGACTTCCAAAGTTTTTACAAGAAATCTGCCGAGTCAACCTCAAAACCAGAGAATAAACAAAACGAGACGATAACCAATCGAGACAAGTACATTGGGGAAATATAAAAAATACGGGCTTAAACCTTAAACCCTTTAAAAGGGGTCTTATTGCACCCTACCATTTATTTTTCAACCCAACCAATTTCACCCGAATCCCATATAAATCAGTTTACATTCATTTGTCAATACTAAAATACCTGGTTCCACCTGCGATGTCGTCTAGAGTTAAGCTGATAATTATAGGATTATTCCCCCCTCGTCTAGTACCTGTCTCGCCCCCCGCCCCCTCTCCTCAACCCACTTCACTTCGCTTCAATGCATCGCAGTATGTGTCCTAATGGTTTTTAGGCCATAATTTTCGTCTGATGGTTTTTTCAGTGTAATTGTAGGGGGTGTTAGTCGTTTTAATTGTTGGGATGTTGGAAACAAAAGCGTGCTCTCAAATTTTTAGGGCTGTAATGCGTGGAGGGACTTTGAAATTCTGATGGTTTGCTAAAAGTAGCTTTAGTAATAACTGTCGTAAAAGGAATCTCTTAAAACCATTGAAGTAGTCTTAATGGTTTGTCAAGTAAGACCACTTTTCCAAAACATTGAAATACGAAATTCCATCAAGTTTTTGAAGTGAAGCATCAGGTCAGTATGTATCAATTTGTTTTGTTTCTTTGTCACTTTTAACTTTTTTACAATTCGTCTGCGCAATATCGTAGTAGGTATTTTTGTTTTCTCATTTATCTCAGCCACACGATGCAAATCTCAAAGAATTAGATCTTGTATATCGGATATGACGGTACAGTCAGATCCAAAAATAATTTTCGCAAAAATAATTATACACCACGATTATATTAATTATAGCAAAGTATGCCTATATATATATATGTATACGTCCTACTTCAGGGCACAGGCCTCACCTTAACCAAGAGGTGGTTTGGGCCATAATCCACCACGCGGGCCCAGTGCGGATTAGTGGAGAGGTGTTGTAAGGCCACGATTATATTATATTTATATAATTTATTCATAGAATACAAAGACACGAAATAAAAAATCTGGCCAGTGACCAGAGAAAAACGTATAGAAGACGTTCTGCAAAACTGTTTTTGTTGCTGTTAAATGTGCCATTATTGAATCAGAGTAATCAGATAAAAAATAACATCTACATACGTGATCTACATATTAAAATGGTGGACTGTTTTTTAGACAGTATTTTAATCCGTGTCAAACTTTTTTTGCAAAAAGCCTAGTACAGAATACCTAGTATGACCCTTACCACAAATACAGAACCCGAGTAATGATGCTTTAGATATCTCATTGACAAAAATACATATGATTCATGTTCTGTCGACGTGTGTACTTTGATTCTCAACGCAACACGCGTACCCGTCAGCCGTCACATTAGGGAGCTGTCCTTACAAGCCGTAACGCTGTAACAAATCAAATATTTCTCTGTTTAATATTTGAAAAAAGCCTTCGCGATCCTGCATCGATCTCCCAAAAGCCGGTTATACGCTTTGGTGGCGCACGTGCCGAAAATTTTGCATGTATTAAGAAAGGCTCGCAGCCGCCATTCATGAAATAACAAAATGTTCCGGAAAGTTCTAAATTCAAAAATTTTAAATTCATGTATAGTGTGCCTACACCTATTCTTCATAGCACGCCATTTTAAACAGCCTTAAGCCTGGTGCATCCATTCCGTATCCGCCACCTTTACCAGGTCGTCAGTCCACTTAGCTCGCGGCCCACGTTTCTACGTCTAGTTCCGATTACCAATTGTCTAGTGATACACCAAGCTTGTACTATGGGCGACTAGATAACGGATAGTCATTCTTTAACACATTATATTAAATGACTCAGGTACCTACAAATGATCGTGCTTATACGATACGGTGACCACTTGCCTCTTACGGTATTCAAACACGACTAAATAAATAAAAATAAATAAATAAATATTGGACAACATCACATACATTGCTCTGATCCTACGATAAGTAGCATAAGCACTTGTGTTACAGAAATCAGGAACAACGACGGTACCACAACACCCAGACCCGAGACAATATAGAAAAGTTATTTTTCCTACATTGACCGACCGGGAATCGAACCCGGAACCTCAGAGATAGCGACACCAAGTCCGGTATGCTCGCCTCTCGGCTACGGAGGTCGTAAATATACGTAGTTATCGTTTCCTGGATAGGTTAGGTTAGGTTAGAAAGTCAAACTTGTCTGTAGGTAAATATTGTTGTTGGGATCCATTTGATCATGGTTAAGGTAAGGTTTGTGCCCTGCAGTGGGACTAATAGGCTTACTCAAGTGCAAAATAAGTTTATTGCACGCTCATTACATGAGATTAGTTGCTATACATTTACACCGTAGTTAATCTCACATTAATTTAATTATATATTTTAGGTAGACAACATCTATCTCTTTCTAAAACCTTTTCTACCTCACCCACACGTAACTCAATCGATAATCCATTCATAATTCATACCTTACTTTGAGACAACCTTAAAACTTAAATTATTTCCATTTAAAGTGCTCTCCAACTCAATTAAATTAATGATTATATTACATTATACAAGATTTAACCGAGCATCTCAAATACATTAGGCGAATATGACCAAGATATATCTATCACTCACTTATGTACCTACTTCTATTCTGAAATTGAAATCCTCTAAATATCTTCGACAAAACAATACCATTCAAAATTATTTTACCACTAAAAATCAATAAAGTAGATTATTTTAACTATCAACCAAGTAATAAGCCTCAACTAATATGGTTCTATGGAAAGAGTATCTTCTATACTCGGTGTTCTTTGCTTACGTCCAGCAGTGGGCTGCAGTAGGCTGACATGATGATGATGATGTCCTTCCTTAGAGTCTTGAACATCACTGAACATCATTTATCACCACATGATTGCAATAAACAGTTTGAGTTTTGAGTTAAGGATTTTTTGGAATGAAAATCGGTTCAGCTTTCACAACTTAATATTTTTCTTTTCGTGAATTTTTACGTTGTTTTCATAGTTAATCTGCTATCTCGGGGGGTTATTCTGCTATATTATATACATCCAACAAATTAAAGATTATAAATATCGGTCTAGTTGTTTTTAAAGATAAAGATAAAGAATATTTATTGCTAAAGGACATCACAACGACACATAACAGAACAGCACAAACAATGATTACTTAAAAACATATACAAAAATACTAAAAAATAAATAATATGGCCGAGCAGTCCCGCTATGCGCGTCGCGAAGCCCATCGCAAAAGTACCTCACTCAGCATAAGTCGTTGCCCACTACATAGGCTACGACCCTGGTTTTCAGTGGGCCTCTGCTGAGTGAGGTCACGGACTCAAATGAATTAAAATATAATACAAAACATATATACATAGACTACCGTAATAGAAATGATAATTATTATAAGCTATAAAAGAGTGATTAACAAATGATGTAACTAACTCCGCTTGGTGCCTTTTGCACTCCACATTGGTTCGATCACGCCTGCTAGTATGGGGCTCGACACATACGAGTCTCGACACTCGGCCGGGTCGCGGCGACCGCTAGTGGGGCGGACCTAGGCTGTGCGCCTTCAGCGCACGCCACAACTGCCCGGGTTAAGCTGAAGAATGACTTCTTCAAAGGCACTCGGCGATAAAAACTAAAAAATTAAAAAATATGTAACTAACTAATACCACACACCCTTCGTAAGATCTATTCCGTTACGTTTTTTCTAGTTTAACACTGTGTGTTACTGTCACATCTTTTAAAACAAATAAATAAATAAAAACTTTATTTGTAATAAATGTGGTACATTACATAGGTGTTCTATACTATATACTTCTATAATATATACTAACCCTTAGTTCGATCATTGCACATTTAGCTAAATGTTAGCATACAAATCTTAAGCTAGGTTATTGTAATTTATATGTTATGTCACAAAACATTTAAGAATAACATTAGGTATATCTTCTATTTTTTATTGTAAAAACTCATCAATCGTGTAAAAAGCTTTCAGCATTAACCATTTTCGAAGTGTGGATTTATAAATCTAGTGTACGAGAGCTCTTATGTTAGCCGGGATTTGATTATATTTTTTTATGTTCTAGGTGTTGTTTCTGATATAAGTCTATGAGGGTTTCTAGATTTAGTCCCATAATAGTCCTTTGCTTCAGTAAATAGCTCATAATTTTATTTTTTCATAGCAAGTATATAAGGATTACACTTGACTAGTCTCTATCGAATTTCCGTAATAACCCCTTAAATTTCGGGCGACTGAAATCCTCCGGCGTCTTATTAGACCAACTTGGATTGGATAGTAATTTATTACGGTTATAGCAAGTTTTGGTTCGGGCCGTTAATACCCCGGTATTGTAGGGTTGACCAAATCGCCGGCATTAATTTCTATTGTTTGTACCAATTATTAGTGGATTCTCGACCTTATTGAATAAACCAGTCTTATTCCTAACATATTGTTCTAAATTTGTGGAGAAGACATAACTGTTTGTATTTAAACCACTGACCGGTTTAAATATCTGGACTGGCTGTCGTATGTATAAATGACAGCTAATTTTGTAAGCCCATTTAAAACGTCACAAGTATTTCAGAAATTCTGAGAAATAATTTTGACGCATACTGCTTAGGACTGTCTATTTTGCAGCCATTACTTATTTAGATCCATGGAACTCTTCCATCTGCTTACAGGTGCCAAGAGCGCCAAAATGGCGATTATCAAATAGCCACGAATTTGAATTACGGCCGATGGGGCAGAAAGGTTCTGGAATGGAGGCCACGTACCGGCAAGCGCAGCGTAGGACGTCCACCTACAAGGTGGACAGACGACCTGGTAAAGGTTGCAGGAAGCCGCTGGATGTGGGCCGCTTCCAACCGGCCAATCAGGAAGTCACTGGGGGAGGCCTATGTTCAGCAGTGGACGTCCTATGTCTGAAATGATGATGATGATGATGACGAATTTAATTGGACAGTGGTTTTTAAAGTTATTTAAACTATTTTAATCATTAGTTAATCGGCCAAGTGCGCGTCAGACTCTCGCACAAAGGGTTCCGTTCGTTATTAATATCGAGCCAAAAACTGCAAAAAAACACGTTTGTTGTATGGGAGCACCCCTTAAACATTCATCTTATTCTGTTATTAGTAATTGTTGTTATAGCGGCAACAGAAATACATCATCTGTGAATTTCAATTGTCTAGCTATCACGGTTCATGAGATACAGACTGGTGACAGACAGACAGACAGACGGACAGTAGAGTCTTAGTAGCAGGGTCCCATTTTTACCCTTTGGGTACGGAACCCTAAAAACTATGTTTGATGATATTTACTGTAAGTTTTTAATTACTTTTAAACCAATCATTAACGCAAACATTGTAACAAGTAAATCTGTACAAAAGCTTGTTCAGTGTATGAAGCACATTTTTAATATTTATTAAAATTTTATTGCACAAATTAAAATCAGCACAAAATACACACACAGTATCAATAACAATATAATATAATACAAAAACTACATAAACAAAACACATTACATAAATATGATGACGATTACTGGAAAGTAGAGAAGCAAGGGTTCATAATGACGATTTCATTTTACTTAAAATAGGTTTCTTAGAAGAGTATCCATTGGAAGCTGTTTTGATATTCGGGCCTATAACTACTTCTATTCTATTAAACTATATACTAAGAAAATCACTAAAATTCATAAATTGGTATTGGAACGTCTAGCTAGATTAAATAATGAAGGTTTAGTGTCTAGACATTTCAATACCAATTTTTCAGCTCAATTCTAAACAAAAAGACCTAAGCTTATACAAACTTGTCTTTGAATCTAAAACTAAGTTTGGATTTCGGCCTAAACCGATACTTCGTATCGTAAAAATCATTGCGTTAGAATTCTAAAATAGACTTATACGAATCCCAAGACAGTAAAACCTCCTTAAAATACTCTGGATTTCTCTCTTGTGATTTAAGAGTTATACCTTGAATATTTGACTTTCATTTTGTGCCTTATAAGATTTGATTTAAAGCTTAAATTTAAACAAAAAACAAGTTGCAATTATTTATAAGTGGTTCTCAAGATATATTAGTGGGAAATGTCCTAATTGAAGGCAAAAAGAGTTAATTTTGTTAAATGCGTTATTATTATTATCAGAACGACTGTTCTTAGAAAACGTTTAAAAACCGCATGGTGTAGTGGTTTGCGTTCCGGTCTTAAAAGTTAGACGGTTGCGGGTTTGAATCCCGTAAGAGGCAAATGTTTGATGAACACGAGCATTTTACCTTAGTCATGGATGAAACCGATGGTGCAAAAAGGTTCTAGAATGGAGGCCACGTACCAGCAAGCGCAGCATAGGACGTCTACACAAGGCGCACAGAAGACCTGGTCGCATAAAGACGCTGGATGCAGGCCGCTTCCAACCGGCCAATCTGAAAGTCAATGGATAGTCATCCGTAGTCTAGTAGCCCTAGTAGCTTCATAGGTTTGATAATAATTAGTGTAGTTATTTAAATAATTTATCAATAAGTATATTTACAATAATTAATAATAATACTTGGACAATCTTTAAACAAACATACAGATATAGAAAAAAAACCGGCTAAGTACGAGTCAGACTTGCGCACCGAGGGTTCCGTACAAACTTGTAGGTACTATGTAAATAGTTAGTCCAAAACGGAAATCTAGTCTCGAAGATTTTTCCCGATTTTTCTGAGTTTGTCAAAAAAAATTGTGACGTAACTATAAATATAAGTAGTTTTTGGACTTTTTTCTTTCCTTGTGCTGTATGTGCTATTTGCCAAATTTCACGGTTCTAGTCAACGGGAAGTACTCGTTGGCCTTACTACAAAAAAGATAGACTAAGTTTAAACCATGTCTAAAGAATAGCCATACAATTTTTAATATTGACACATCGCACATGTCTCGGTTATGTTACCATACTTTTTAATTGGTTGGCTAATGTTTGGGCAGTGTTTAAACATAGTTTTTTTTTTTTTTGTAGTAAGGCCCTCTAGGTTTGATTCCCTTGCGGTTGCGGATGGCAAAATATGCGGCATAGCCGACCGTATCTTGATTGCGTTGACTTCGAAGTTTGACTTTTTCACAGCTCCAAGGGATTTCAGATCTGAGTCATCTTCATCATCATGTCAGCCTATTGCAGTCCACTGCTGAACGTAAGCACCCTAAAGAGCGCCACAGAGCCCGATCTCCCTCTTTTTTCATTTAGCTACTGCCAGCCATCTTCCTAAGGTCGTCAGACCTGAGTATTTTATATTAATTTCAACTTTAATATGTATCTTCTATAAAAATGAATCTCTATTTCCCTTGGTCATAACATCACGCGTGAACGGATGGAACAATTTCGCTAATTCTTTTTTTGTTGTGTTAATTATTGTTAGCAGAAGGTTCTTTTGAAAGAAAAAAATAAGAAAGTTTCGCAGAAAATTCTTTATGAATTAACTAAAGCCCACGCAAACGAAGTCGCGGGCAACAGGTAGTACTTAATAAATACCTGATAAAAATGATCTTGACAGTTACTCTTTTTCCTTGCGAGGTATTGAACCCTATAAAGATTTTTTGTCTGTAACAAGGTTGCTAGTTGGTCCTGATCTTGATTAGAAAATAAAAAAATAATATAAAAATAAAAACAAAATTGTTTCAACAGTCACACCAATTATCTAGTCCCAAACTAAGCATAGCTTGTATTATGGTGACAGACAACAGATAAACATACTTAAATAACATCATATGACATCCATGACTCAAATACAAATTATTCTCATCACACAAACACTTGCCCTTTGCGGGATCCGAACCCGCAACCGCTGGATTTGTAGTCCGGAGCACAAACCACTACACCAGACGGTCGTCAAATGAGTCAGTAGACATAAAAATTGTATTGGTGTGCTTATTTACAAAAAAACCCTTACATTATTTTGCTTAGAGGTTACTAAAACCTATTAAATTATAGAACTAACAAACAATATAAGATGAAATAGGCGCAAATGGCTTGTTGAAACATTTTACAACACTGCACTACATCAACAACACTAGTTCATTCAGATACGAAACAAATGCCGATATAGTGATGTCTGTTATTAGATGTTTTATCGATAAGCTGTCGATTGTTTTCTGGACTCTATTAAATAAGCACCTTATGTTTAGGTAGAAATGGGTACAGACTTCCGATGTCATCACATTGGAAGTCTGTACCCATTTCAAATTTAAGTTAAATGTTATTTATGTTAATTTTGCGAATTAAATAAAGTACATTACTTCGAATACAAACTTACATACTCTACAATATTTTTTGATACTTATAATTATACTTAATTAAATAACATCATTTTTGATTACTATCGGACTATTGATCAAAGTAGGATGGCTGATAATGCTCTACCCAAAATATCCACTCGATAATTCTTAATAACAACATTTTGTTATAAAATAACCATCGATAGTCGATATGCTTGCCGTTCCTACACTACCTAAGGGTTTAACAATGTAAACAATTAAAAATAGGCTAAGAAAAACACGCGTTCTTCTAAACGCTACATAAAAGTCGATCTTACCAAACGCGTAAATCCTAAATCGAAGCTAGCCCGAATCGGAACGTAAACTATGGTGGTACCACACTAGCGTTCAACGATAGGAACTCGAACGTAACTCGATTATAAAAATTGATTATACTTTTGCTTGCTAGTATGCTATGGTACTAAGATTTTATTTATTTTTATTCGTGCTTTTGTATTGGACTATTGTATGGCATTTATAGAGCATATAATTTCTTAAATAGATAAATAAATTTAATGAATTAATTACAGTATTTTCAGTTACTATGATAGGTATTATTATCGTGCAGACAAAGCAGTCATACGATTTACATATTTAAATGTCAAACATACGCCGTATCATTTAAATACATGTTAATACGTTCACAATATTAATTGAAACTCATATTAACTTTTCAACTTAAAATTATCTACTCGTTTATTACTTACCTTTAGGCAAATGACATTTCGTATGTACAACGATTTAATTATACAGCCTGTGTCATTGTTTGACATTTATTATAGTCACATTGACTTTTAAACAAGTAATTAGGAAAAAAGGAAAACCACTAAGTCATTATAGTAGTATATACTAAGTATTATTATTATAGCAAAAACTTCTACCTACTCAAAATAACTATTTAAGTCACTGACGGCAATAATTTTATAATGTATTATCGCCACAGAAATCTGACGATTTGCTATTAGATCATCAGAATAGATCAAAGAAATAAGAATAACACTTACCATATTTAAAAGTATTATTCAGGCTTTAACTGGATGTTTTATATCATATACAAATTTAGTTTTTAATAGTAAACATTTTATATTTGTAAATATCTATGATTTTGAATTACTTATTTTCTGTTTGTCACATCACAATACATTTTTAAAAAAACCTATGGGTATCAAACGTGACCAGGGAAATAAAAACATACATAATTCATTGTTAACTAGTATGTCATGATTTCGTCTATAAAATGTTTTTTTCCTAAAAGCCAAAGACAAAAGATGCTTAAAGAAAACGTAGCTATACGAATATGAGCTCATTAGGCCAGTCGTTAATGCAAATAGTGACTAATAGTAGCGGTCTGGAGCTAATCGAGTGACGTACAAAAACCATGGGGTAGGAAACACAATTATTTTTATGGCAACACAATTTTCCTCGGCTCATTACATACACACCGCGTTATATGTACTGGCAACATTAACATGGCCAGGGTAGGGCCGACCTAATGCCCGGTGGGCACGCGAGCTTTTTTGATTATTTCCCCAAAATTATATCCCATTTTCACACTGAAGGAGCGTGTGTGCAAGGCTTAAGGCGTTATGATGTTCGTGACCAGAGACAAATGTAAAGAGTCACGGCTTGGCGGGAACGGACGCCATTTTGTCCCGGCCATTTAATGTCTCGCCTGAAGAGGCGATCATTATAGCGCATTTTTTGCATGTTATTTTAAGACATACAGAATTCTTAACAGTTTTTTTGGTAATTTAAGTGTAACTAAACAATAATGTTTTCTCATTATTGTTTTGAACAGAGGTATTTAGCATACACTTTTCGTGAAATTAACAAAATAACGTAGTTCCTTATTCGATGGAAATGAGCGTCAAACCTGCCCCATAATTTCTACTCATGAACGAGTAATGAAGATATTATTCAAAAATAAACCGTTCAATGATCTGTGACACGCATACAGTTAAAAAAATCGCGCAAACGCTTATCGCGCCGGTCGGATCGACCCTCAAAATCGCCAGTTTACGCCCATAATCCCGCAAATGACCACAATAAAGCCAAATTTACGTAAAAATCCAATAACAAAAGTCATCAGTCGAATCTGACGCGTGGCTCCACAAGGGTCGAAACTCCGAAAGGCTTGTTATTAAATATGGCGGCTAGCATTGACTATTAATTCCTTTATGAATGTTATTACTCTAGGAAATTAATCAATCAAAATAAAGTTGACTATGATAGCTAGACCAAAGCTATGTTACATAATACATATCTACAGATGACATCGAAATTCCAATAGGTATTTTATATTTAAAATTATCACATGATATATAAACGGACTGTAGATTTATAAATGTCTACCGAATATTCCTTCGATAACATCTTTTCTATCTTAAAAAATCTGTTACATTACATTCAAATCCAATCATAATCCTTAGCTCGAAGTAAAATACAAAACATTTTCGTCTCTTACAGCTAACACATTTTATTTAAAAATAACCGTGCTAATCTCGAACGAAACTCGAATCAAATCGGAGATCTTATGAAAAAAATTGTCCTCCCTGTTTATAGTCCGATTTAGATAAAGATATTACGGGTTAAGTACGCACTGTGTCAAATTTGTCCGCCGCTTTTTTATTGGGCAAGTCACGCAAAGGCATACAGCTACACGGCACAGGAATGTTGTTATCATGGGATTGCATTAAATCGTCATTTTTTGTGTTTTTTCGTACTTGTTTATTTGAAATTTGATATGAGATTTTTCGTGGAAAAGCTACAGACTGATATTCAAATAGTACCAAGGGGTTGGGGTTTGGTGTAGTTGTGAGTTTCCTACCTCTATTGTTTTTTTAAAATAAATAAATAATAATAAAGAAAACTACAGTTACATATTATAATAATCTAGTTGTATATTGGATTCTTAACCCCTAATCAATCATATCCCACGGTCCCACCCTCTGAAACGGATCAAATTAAATTTGCTCGATAATTTTCAACCGACTTCAAAAAAGGAGGAGATTCTCAATTCGACTGTTTTTTTTTTTTTTTTTTTTTGTATATTTGTTACGCGATTACTCTGCCAATTATGAATCGATTTTAATGATTCTTTTTTTGTTTGGTAGATCATACTTCAGAGGTGGTCCCATATAAATTTTATCGAAATTGATTTAGAACTTTTTGAGAAAATCAACAAATATATACCCAGATAATATTTTGGTTGTGGTTCTTGTTACCTATCTTCGACAAATATGAGCCGATTTTGATGATTTTTGTTTTATTGAATAGCTTATACTTCAAAGATGCTATGATAAAAGTTTGAAAAATAAAAATCACCCCTAAGGGTAGGAAAATAGGGGATGAAATCGGTGTTCAGCAGTTAGATTAGGATTTATCACTAAAAATAGATGAAATAAGTAAATTTTATTAAAAAAAATAAAACCGACTTCAAAACACTGAAATGTTAAAAATAATCCTAACACTTAAGTACCTAATCAGTTACTTTTGGAGTCGGTGCAAACAAAAACATTGAATCTCTCATCGGCTGGCACCGACTCCAAAAGTATCTGATTAGGTACTTAAGTGTTAGGATTATTTTTAACATTTCAGTGTTTTGAAGTCGGTTTTATTTTTTTTATCGTAGCTTTAATACGGGCTGTAACTTAACTATCGATAATTTCAGTATTTTTTCCATTGTCAGTCACTAGATGGACCAATGACCTTAGGAAAAAGAGGGAGATAGTGCTCAGCGGCGCTCTTTGGGGACTTACGTCCAGCAGTGGACTGCAATAGGCTGACATGATAATGATGATCATGAGTCACTAGATAAACAGACATGGGTCCCAAACTGACAGTTGCAATATCTCTAAAAAAAAACGAATATAATTCATATTATTTTCTTTGTCATCATCATTTCAGCAGATTTTAATCATTAACCTCCAGCGTCAACGATAATTGCTTTCGAAGGCTTCCTGCAATATTTGTTATATTGTCGGACCATCGGGCAATATAACAAGAATCTCGAATCCAGTAGCCGTTTCCCGGAAAACGAAGCTTTGCCCAATAAATTAGTTATTAAACGATTAAACGTATCCCCCACTGTAAATATTGGTATTGACCGAGCTGTAACGCGATAGCAAAGGCGTATGAATTTTTAATATTCTAAATATGGGGCGCCGCGGTGGCGACAGTTCTTGCCGTAGCAAAAATGTGTAAGTAAGATCACAAATAACTGTTACTCGAGTGTGTTCGGGGATAAACAATACTTAGTGATAATGATACCTGTGTAAACAGGCACGTATGCATACACTGGACGGTACTATTGGGCGCATTTCATATCACATGTTGTGATATTTTTTCGACAAAAATATACATACATTATTTCTTCTCTGTAAGCCGTGATCAGATTCAGAAAATAGTATTCTCTATTTCTTGTAGCAACGGATACTGTGATCAAGGGGGAAAAACAATGTTTTATTTTTTGAAAGAAACGGATCACGGTATGAACTCGCCGTGATCCGTGGCTAACTCAATCTGATCCCGGGATCGGTGAATACAGACCCTCCACACCTCTCTAATATGCACAAATGCTCGCTCGGGCAGTGATTAATACTGTCTTTAGATTCTTGAGTTTTTCATAATTTATATCAACAATTGGTATTCTCTACTCTTGCTCCAGTGACGTCATACTATCAGCGTGCTTAAGTGTTGTGGACGGCGTATATGAAGTTATCCGACTTATCTATTTTTACTTTGAACTCTTCCTTTGAAGTAAAGATACCGGTATTTTTAGAGTGATTATCGTAATCGACTTGGTAAATACGGTTATTGTATTTTTAAAAGGGATTGTGTTATTTCTGTTGATATTCTACGGCTGAAAGGCAACTAGGTATATTTCGGACGGAAATATAATACGAGTGGGTTAACTTTTAACCAGTTTACTGAGAAATTAATTAAAATAAAACAATTTTGAAATCAGTAAAAGTGTAATAACAGTTAATGTGCATGTAGTCCACCGCGCAGCCATCATTGACATGCCATATGTCGATATTATCAATCAACAATATGAAAACAATACTATACTTAAAATCGAGTACCTAATTTCGCGCTAAATGACGGTCGATTTCAAATCGAGCGAAAATTTTCAACTTTAAAATGTACATTCCAATCCAGATGGTGAGATTAGCTTGTCCTTTCACATCGGGACACCAGTCCTGAGACATGTCTGCTGAGCTGGCATAAAAGAATTGGTGCGCTATCGCTGCGCGGCCATCTTGACAGTGTTCCCGCCAAAACGTTTGAAAACCGAACGCCTAGGGACGTGTCAATCCGGCTAGATATCGATTCGAGACTCGAGTTGGATCTAATGCAATTGATGGTGTATTTTGTCTTGTTTGCACCAATGACCGAACTAAGAGCTTTTGATTCTTTTGAAAATTTATAAAAAGTTTTAAGAATATCACAAAATGGGACGCTTTCAGCACAGTTTAGCATGTTAGGCATTAAGTCTCTGATAAATGTTTAAATAAAAAAATAATCAGAGAATACAGAAAGTTGCGTGCTATTCGTTAAAATTGTATAAGCCATCTCATTGATGAATATTTAAATATTAAGTATATATGTTATAGGCAATGTGTATAATGCAGACATTCTATACAATACCTAGGAAATGTATAGAATGCCGGTATCGTCCAGGCAATGTATGAAATGATATTAAATGTTCAAACTATTTTACACTTTACCTAGGAAATGTATAGAATACCTAGGCATTGTATAGAATGCCGGTTGACGCATAGGTAATGTATGTAATCGATTTTTCTTCTCTATGATCAATCAATATGGTCAATTAAATCTACTTGACACCGGGAATTGAACTCAGATGACAGTATGGGCTTGACGGCAATTCCCTTTTTTATACCTTTTTGTTTTTGCTGGCACGGTTCACAACGCTGTAAGTATAGCTCAATATCATGTCGGGTTATATTCTTGTACCGCTGGCTAAGTTCTTTTAACATCCGGTCTCGTCCTCCATGACCAATATTCTTGTGTGCATCGTGAATCACTTGAAATAAATCATCATCAGAGACGTAGTATAACAGCGTTTAGAGCATTTACAGGGAAAATCAACTTACGGGTTTGTCCAACAGTGATCACGTCGTAATGCTTCAGCAACCAATAATCACGCGGAGTTTTCTTGTCTAACGTTTTCGCTGTTCTTATTTCCTCCAACAATTGTGTGTAACGTAAATCATCAATGAACACTCGATTCTTTGTAGAAGCCGATTATCTTTTAGTACGCAGTTCTAAGTAAAACCTTTCCTTCATTAAAGTACCGCTGATCTGTAGCCATTTTCCACTGAATAATCACACAATGATCACACTCAATAATTCAGTTTAGAACCAATGCGTAAACTAAAAAAATACGTCTCCTTCCCGTGGTCGTTCGTTTTACACATTTCCTGATACGCTTCGGGCATTTTATACAATACCTAGGCAATGTATGAAATTAATCTTATTTTACACATTGCCTGAACGTTTTAGGCAATGTATACAATGCCTAGGCATTCTATACAATGCCGGATTATACACATTGCCTATAACATATATATAATTACACAACTTATTAAAACAGCAGTGAAAACACTCCTAGGACACTGGTGTAGTTCGTATTAAACTGGTAATCAAATCACATTTTCCCGCTCAAATACTTCAACTTTTTCTATAGGACCAATATCAAAATCTCAAAATAAAAACTTTCCTGTTTAAATCTTCTGATCGCTATTAATTTTGTATGGAAAAGTGTGTTTTTATATTTAGAAGTTTATCTCTAAAAAGTTGTTATATTACAGCATGAATATCGTTATGACGATAAATAGTGAATGTGTACTGTGTTACTCGTCTAGAAACCTAATAAAACACCTATGATGAATCTGGATCCAGCTTTATCGAATTAACATGTAAAATATAATTTAAACCAAACACGAGTTCAGTCGGCGCCAAAAATTGGATCGTCATTAATCAGTTTACGTCCCAGACGGCGCTAATGAAATTCCCGTAATTCCCGCCACGTGCTCGTTTGTACAAACTTTTCCTGTACCACTTGCTAATTCCTTCTAGTGTGTTTCCAACAGTAAATGACCAGCTTAGATCATTTTAAACCGGGTTTGGTCATTTTTAAATAAAAAAGTTTTTTTTTTGTCAATGCAATTAATTTCCTGCTTAGGTCGCTATGATACAAAATCATTTTGAAAGTAGCCACATAGTAATTTGGTATTGATAGTAGAGAAAAATTATGAAAAATCATCCAATAATCACCACCCATTTCTCAAACCTATCTCTTCCACCATTGTAAGTACAATATTAATATAGCATATACTATATGTATGACAACAGAATGTCGCCTCCCGTAATACGTGAAAGTGATAAATACATTGCTTTATTATCGACGAGGGTTATCCCCACTTTCGGCCCGAGGCGTATACGGATTGAGTTACGGGGAATTGGTGGTAGTGATGTAGTTAACACTCGATTTATAATCGATTTAAAACAAAGGTTTCATGTTTGGGAAAGTAGTTTCACTTAAAAATCCAAAAAGATTTTAAACCAACCCAATAGCAACTTTAAAAGATAAAAAATGACGTAAGATACTCGGATATTTTATCAAATTTGGTTCATAATCGACTCTTGTGACAGTAGGTAGCATAATAAAGCCTATTCAAATAATGCTCTTATGATGCATTATTATTATTGTTGACCAACTGTTTTAAGACCCTTGCTTCTTGATGATCATTCACGAATCAAATACAATCGAAATCATGTTATCGATATAAATAGTGACATCACTCGATTTCAGCGTCCTCTACACCTCAAGATTCGGTAGCCAGCGGCAATGCGTGCTTCGGAGAAAATATTATTTCACACATTAGTACCTACGTACTACGTGGTGATGTTAACTGTGACAAAAGGATAATATTTTTTCCTTCCTTTTTGGGTGAATCTTCGGGGATTTCGGCGCGTTTTTTTCCGTATTTACCGATACCCATCTTTTTTCGTATCTTATGTATGATGAAGGAAGAAAGAAAATGAAGTACAAATGCATTTAAAAAAAGATTTTAAGTACTTAATATGTTTTTTTTTTTTATAATAACAATTTTTTTCTGGCCATAGATGTCTATCAATGTCTCATTAATGGCCAAACAAATTTATATTCAGGCAAATAATGACAATAACAAGCTAATTAATATTACTTTTCAGTCATGTATCTCGGAAAACTCTTTGTTTTCGAGGAATGACACGTATTTTTATGATCAACCAAACATTCCATCGTCACTTAATTTCATTTTATTTCGACCACATCCAACATTGCTTAGCTTCCATTATTTCTTTGATTTTTACGGCGAGAGCTCTTAATAATTAGCTTCAATTAAATAAGCTATCTTTATTATCTCAAAGTTCTATCGCGAGTAACAATGGAAATAAAATTCGATTACAGAACCCTTCCAATCGGAACCGATTCGATTTAATATCGATACTTGTTTTCGAGCGAATCGCAATGGGCTAATTAAATTAGTGGACTGAATACCTTTTTCAACGGTTTAATGTAATTTTATTTTTATTCGCTTGTTGTGTTAAATAATTACGACTTATTGGACAGCTCTGGGTTTCTTAAAAAGTTGATTGGGCATAAATATTATGAAATCGATCGCAATGGTTTGTTGGTTCATGGTTCTCTATCTCTTTCTCGCATTGTTAGTCTCTAGTTCGGTTACAGAAGACTTCCTGTAAACAAAACTCTATAAATAAAGTTTTTGGTAAGGCTAGACACACTTAATACGTATTATTGGCTCATTAAAATGTCTTTTTTTATATTATGTTATTTTTTATACTATATTAAATCACTTTTTTTAATAATAATTAACTGTTATTGTGCTTAAGTAAAAAACAGTAACATAATAGATTGCGGGTTTCTAAAGTTGGCAAATTATAATGTACCTTCTACCCTTAACGTTTTCAGAAACTTCGAACAATAATTGTTACCTTAAGATATAATCTTCCTGCTTAACAACTCCTGACCTAAATTCGGTTCACGGTTGCAAATAAACATCGTATTTATTCGTAACTATTGAAAAGGAAATCATAAAGGAAAACTTATTCCCACTCGATTTGTTTGAGAAATTCGAAATACGTGACTCTATCGACGTTTCGTCACACTCAAGATGGGTGCCAAGATGGCGACATGTCACGTCAAAAGTGCGATTTTCCCCCCACTTTTTCCCGCCCGCATTTATTTTTTTAGCCGCACACGCAATTTCCTGTGTTTTTTATTTTTCGCCAGCCTGTCCCCGCTGTTATAAATGGTATTTGCTCCTGTAATGATCACTTAATCGAGGTGAAAGAAAGTAATTTCAGCGTCGCTTTTTTTTAATTCCCGACGAGGCCACGATATTTTCTATTTATGCCTAATGTTAGACTCTTTGGTGAAATATGAGCGTGATAAGAGGAATTTCGTTCGCTGTAATTATAATGGCTGGGAGTTATTTATTGTGAGTGAACTCGTTACTTTTTTAATGGTGACCACTATATTACGCGGTGGGCGTAACCGCTGCACTGCCTACTGTAATAAATACTAGTTCATATTTATTGTTAGTTTCGCTGTTGTATTTCTCCGTTTAGTTTCCACAACAGTTTTCTTAGTTTTATAGACACATTTTTAAGCTTTAACTGTACTCTGTGACTTGTTTAGAGCTTGTGAAATTTGCCAGTCATTTGAATATGGAACATGTAGATTTTTGCTCGAAATAGAGATGGGAAAACACGAAATACCTTCAAAGTCGTTTCGTCCCAACGTTAAAATAACAGCTACACATAGCGCCAACGTTATTCACATTGTAATAACGGTATGCGACTCGTTCTGGTTAAAATGGCATTCTTTGGAAACGTCTAAATGACGCCTAATGGTAATTCTCGTGTTGTCATTGCTAAAACCGTTTTGTTACCACAATCTAACATTTTCTCATTGCGGTTGAACAGTGTGCAAAATAAACGAAACGTCTCTTATTTCTCTCAAAGCGTTTTAAAAAAATTTAAATTCTCAATTGGTTATAGGCATAAAAGTTATAGAATGAAGGTCGCGTACCGGCAAGCGCAGCGTAGGACGTCCACTCACAAGGTGGTCAGACGACCTGGTAAGGGTCGCAGGAAGACGCTGGATGCAGGCCGCTTCCAACCGGCCAATCTGGAAGTCAATGGGGGAGGCCTATGTTCAGCAGTGGCGTCCTATGGCTGAAATGATAATGATGATGATTAAAGTTCTTCTCTAATTTTGTTTATATCGATCGACATTAGTATATTTTACATTATAACGCACACTGCACAAAAGTTTTTAATCAATGTGTAAAATAGGCTCGTAACAGTTTTATAATTTATAAAATTACAAAGTATTTATATCTAGACATTGCATATTATAACATAATTTATCTTTTAATTAAATAAACAATCCAAAAAATATACTCAAAATTATCTTGCATAGCTTTAAAATTTTGCTTTGATTTTCAGTATCAATTAAATTTTTCAACAATATCACCAATTAGCTAGCCCCAAACTAAGCAAAGCTTGTACTATGGCGACAAGATAACGGATAAATACTTTTTAACCTTTGTTGAATTTTACCATACTCTCCAACATTAAACAAAGCCTTTGCAAAGGGCGAAGCCGAAAGGCGTGACCGCATGATTCCGTTGGTATCAGTTCCAACCGCGACGGTATTACGTTGCACCGTGATACCTGATATCACTGTTACTTAATCATCTGAAAATATTTTCATTTCATGTGATACGGGTTTTGATGTTAAAAGACATAATAAATGTTGAATTATGGTTTATATGTAGTGTTTTATAAACGGCTTATTTCATTGCGTATCTCACAATAAAACACCACTAACTTAATTGTTTATTCAGGAAAGTAGTACCAAACTACTACTAAACTTTTTACCTTTTAACAACTACTAAACTATTTAAAATAAATCTTTATCAATGACTTAATGAGATAAACTTCTATAATGTTAAAGAATACCTTAGTTATAAAAGCTGGACTACTATTTTGTAATTAATAACACCTGTGTAATACCATGTTTTATTGCAAATAAAGAATTATTAATTTATTTAAAATTGTGTTAAAAAATTACGTTCGAAACCAAATATACTAAACGTTATCCTAATTTCCAGTATTTTATTTATATGGTGTATTAAATTGAATAGTTCGAAAATTTATACACAAGTAACATAATACCGAGGCGTAAAATTACCTAGTTACTTCCTTAAATACTTACCTGGTATTATAATTTTTACCAATAATTAAATTCTGAACCTCTTACAATAAATAGCAACACTGTGTGGGAAAAGCATTCATGGAAGCAAACTCGAGAAGTTTTTACTTGTGTACAGTCTAGAACAAAAGTGCTAACATTTTGTCCCTTATACTGATAAAAATAAGATTTATAATAGTATGTATGTATATCTTTTTTTTATACCTATACCTAGTTTGTAAAGTTAAGGATACCCTGCGAATGTGTGTAACATAATACCAAACACTTCACGCGTGGTCATTGAGATCGGTTGCATGGCTTCCATGAATGCTTTTGCATGTTTAAAGTAAGATACAGTGCAAAGAGTTGTTGTTGTGTTTGGCTCTTGGACACAAAATGTATTTTTTAATTTATTTCTTTGCATTTAAATGTAGACTTAGCTAAAATTCGCGTTTAGTTGGTATATTGTTTAGAGCATATTTTGATCTTGCGACTTTGATCTGTGGTTTTCTTTAACAAAATAAATAAATAATTTGACATATTGTAGCAGTAGCTTAATGAGAGTCAAAAAAGTAATATAATAGCAGTAACGATATTATATTCGAAAAGAGCTTTTATTTAAAACCTGAATTAAGAATTCAGCCAATTCAAATATGTAGGTATAATATCAGAAAATATTCAAAATATTGAAACATGGATTAACAATGAAAAATTTGGTGTTATTATTTAACAATAAGTTACATAAAATGGATGTAGATTTATTTATTTTCAGTCAGTATAAGTAAAACTCGTGATGTGAAAAGATAAACGCATTTTTAAAACATAAAAAGTTATGACAATTTGTAGGGGTATATTTCCGCCGGGTACTGCGCACCCCACTATTTTCCACCTAGGTGAATTATTTTTTAAGTGTTAGGCGGTTTTCGTGGGTTCCCCCGCTATAAATAAGGCGCGTTTTATTCTGTGTTGTTGATGTACATTGTACTAAATTTTAGTCGGAAGGGCTTTTCGTGGCCGGGTGTGGTGAGCTGCCCTTTGGCTGGAGTTGAGGGTGTAGGAAGCACTTTTGTAGATAAAGGCAGTAGATGTATTGTTAGTCGCGGAAGTTTGAGCGAAGTTGTAGTTGGTACTTTGTTATTAATGGAATTGATCGGATGTTAATGTATATTTCAATTTAAACTGGTATGGAAACGGCCAAAAATAATCCATAATACGTTTCTATTATTAAATAATGATATAACAGATGAAATCAAACAAAAACAATAAGATTATAAACTACGTATGAGTAAAAACTGTTTTATTTTTATTTATGGTAGGTATTTTTTTTATCAAGCATCCACAAAATAATTACAAGAAAATTCACCAGTGGTCAAAGGTAACTAATTCATCCAGTAAATCAAAATGTATATTCATATCTTTAAAAGCAATTTTGATTTTGCGGGAGCGTTGCTTCTAATATGGAAATAAGTGTTTAAGTATAGCCTTGGCCAGAATAACTACTAGGTTAGTTTTGATTACAAATCTGGTATATATCACGTTTGTACCAAAGTCGTGGCTTTAAGCCTATGATCGTGACCATTATATTGGATGAAATATACGACACCCGAAGTGAATTAATTCAGTTGATTCTCGATTCCTCTGATCAATCGAATGTCTAATACTTAAGTGTATTTCTGAATTTAAATTATAAATCGTGCTCCACAATTTACGAATACTGATCAGATCAGACGCCTCAAAGTAACCTCAATTTCAGACGGAGGAATGGTATTTAAATTGATAAACATTTCTTAATAGGTTTATATGAGATTTATGAATTGCGTCAAGTTTAATATTTAAATTTTTTATTTATTTGCTAGGTCTTTATCCTGTTCACAGCCAGGGTTTGCTTGACCATGATTCCAGATGCGGCAAGTTTGGTAATTTATTTGGAGCTATTGACGTAATATGTCACTCTAGTAACCCTTAAACAGAATAACCAGACTATTTTGGACCATGGCTACAAATCTAGTGTTATCTGAATGAGCAGGTTTTCTTACGATGTTGACCCTAGCAGATTATTCTTAATTATAATATGTTTATTTTGTAAAGTTCATTAATTGTCCACATCGTACAAAAAAAACTAAGGTTACATTGGCATTTATTATGCCGTACATGTTACACGAAGGCCATAAAAGAGAACTAGACTGACTGTGGTAAACCAAACCGTTGCATAACCAAAAAAAGATTATCTTGTCACTCAAATCATAATCTTGTACGGAAGAGAAACAATTATAACCCTCAACCACTTATAATCAATGTTGCCGTCCTAACTAGCGCCTAACCCTCTGTCGCAAATTGTATAACCAGCCGGACCCGCGGGGGTCTCCCGGGCCCGGGTCCCTAAGACCCCGATTGAGGAAAAAATCTTATTTGACAACCCCTGCAATTCTCACCTCCCCTAAGGTTTCAGTTCTTCTCGCTTCCGCCTGAAGGAACTAAATTGTGTGCATTTTTGGGTTAAGATAGTGTGGAAACGACTTTTATTTTTGTGTAATTTTTTGTTAAACTTCAACATAATTTTGAGTTTTTAAACCGTAAAATATCAATTTTTATTTTTCCATCCTATCTTTATTATAGCCTCATCTACACTTAGTCTTGTGTAACATTAAAGTTTAAATAATAGACTTGTTTAGTCTAACATAACCATTAAATGTCATTAGTCAGAAATCCAATAACAATTTAATCCGGGTCGCAAACAAGACATTAATTTCTCTTCCACTGTTTTAAGTGCGAGCAATAAACAGACAAGTAAACATATCAGCTCTTTTTCCTGATAAAAATTTGATAAATTCGTTAAAAAAATCCGTCTCCACGGCAAAATGGTGCACGAAAAACCAAAAAGAAAAATGGCCCCGCTTTATGCAGGAAGCTACTTCATACGATACGTGACCAGGGGCGCATACATCGCTGTTAAAGCGCCCTAAGGGCCCTTTCCTGTACACTCCAATGCACAAATGCAGATGGATATACGCACGTTTTCTTATATACCCGTAGACGAAAAAACACATGTATCATATGCAAAAAAAGTAAATAACACTTTTGAAACGTATAAAAAATAGCAAAATTATCATATAATAATCATTATATTACTCGTGTAATGTCATACATATGTAATGACTAAGAGATACGTTATTTAAATGGAATAAGGCTGCTCTTACCAACACAAAAACACTGTAAATACTTCGTAATAATAATTAGATATACTTACTAACTGAGTAACTACTAAAGAAAAACATTACACTAAGGGAAATATATTAATAGGTAGGTAATATAAAAATTAACTACTTAAAACATCATAACCTTTGATCATCAAGAAACATTCAAATTATTTTGGAACAGTGTAACATCTTAGTGCACAACAAAATATCCCAACGGATAATATAATACTTATTCAATTTAATTTTGTTTTATATTATTAAAAATGCAGCTAGATTTTAGTCAGAGCAGTTATTTTGGAACATTGTGTCACATTTTAATGCACGACAAAAATCCCAACGGATATTAAAATACCCACTCAATTTAATTTTAATTTATATAATTAAAAATACGGCTGAATTTTAGTTGCAGCAGTCAAATTTTTTAATGTTAATGTTGTTTGTAAAACCTATTATAAAAAAGCGATAAAGAAATGTTTATCTAAAATCAATTTTCCACACGACTGTACCGCACCCTCTTTATTACGTTGCACCGATAGCATGTGAACGATTTACTAAATCTCAAGAAATATCGTACTATTATATTTTGTGTCATATTCAGTACACAATAAGTGCTATATTTTATTGTTCTGCACAAGCTAATTGAAACATAAGGGAGAGATGATGTCTCAATTAGGTACCGATGTCCACTCGTTATAACACGAGTAAAGTACTTGTTACGAAATACTTCATGACAGTAACGTTATATTTTTTCTTATTATTATTTCTTTTTTATTTTTGTATTTTTAAATTATCTTATATTCCACGTAGAAACTTAACTTCAATTAAAATGTTCATAATTTGTTTTAACACTAACATTTTGAAGTTTTCAGTTGATATTATTTTAAAACTTAAAATTAAATTCCTAAATCTAGGTTCTTTCGAGAACTGTTGTATTAAAAAAGTTACGGGTAGTCATTTAGCAATCAATCTTTGATCGGTTCACTCGTGACACCCCTAGTGGTCGCATAAGGCAGCCTAAAAATTAACATTTCTATTGTTCTAAAGCAGAAGAACCCCTAAGCCCAGCAAAAATATACAATAGATACAGACTTAACTAAATATGTTTGCAGTTATGTTCTGAACAGTAACTGATGACATACTCGTAGTTCATACTGGCTACAAAAATACGTGTAGCTACTTCACAAAACATAAGGTGCAACGTCTTTCTCTCTAGTGAATTTAAGTTTCCGAATCATTCGGTTGCGTTGCTGCAGCTAAACAAAAAATCCACAAAAATCAGGTAACGCCCGTATCGCGTTCTAAATTTAAAATACGTTGCCGTAAATTTCTCAAGTCCGAATCGTTGAGCGCGAGTGACGTTCTATCGATTCGAAAATCGAAGGAGAAGGTTTACAGCGTGTTTTACGATCGCCGAATCACTCCTTTTGACCATAATACAGGTAAGTACAGTACGCCTGCTATTTACTTTGTCCACTCTTGGATGTGGTATAAAATCTGAGGAACTATAAGGCATGTGCGGCATCAGATTACAGACGCAAACAAGTTTTTTTGTAAGAAACAAAAAAATACCTACAGAAATAACGTAAAATATATCACTTTACACTATATAATATTAAACTAATTAGTACAAGAACAATGAACCTAAAACTAAAAACCTTAAAAATATATATATATTATATATAATAACTAAAAAATATTATTAAAAGGAGTCCCTTTAGGCAAGGTCCCGAAGATACTGGCAGCGTACCCCGTTTGAATCTAGACTAATTCTTTGTCCGAGGTAGCTGCCAGCTCTTCGGTCTCCTGTGATGTCGCCTAACCTTTTTGCTATTTCCTTAAAAAGCCTTATAGCGCTAGGACCCCACGGACCAAGGGTCTCGACACCGAATGGGACAAAAATATACCCCTGTATTTGCATGCTTTAGCTTTAGTAAGTAAGTATGGCTTTATTTATACACCGTTATAAACCAAAAACTAAACTTTAAGATTGATCGATGATAGCTCCTTTTTTAACTAAACAGACTTTGTCTTTGTCTAAAGAGTTCTACTCTGCTCTAATCTATTGTGGTTTGGCCAAAGGATTCGGACTTGGGCTTGCGGTCGGCTGATAAAAATAAATCGGGATTCGCTGGGGTTGCACATTTTGCCTAATAGTGAATGGGATGCTGGGCTGCAATGAGAAATGTATAAAACGGAATATGGGGCTATAACTTATTGATTATGGATTCTGATAGCGTTGTGACTGTGATGACATGAATGATTTTGAATCGTAACCTGGGACTGTCAGATTGTACGCTTAGAATTTTAGAGTAAACCGTATCGTACGTTAAAATAATGTATCTTATTTAGCCTTTAGAACATTCAAGAACCACGATTAGATATTTCTGTAACAAATCAAACTTCACTTGTTTGGAGTCGCGACTCGCAAGTAAAGCCATACAATTACTAAAGTTACCTATTCAATTAATTTCAAAACAGTTTCGACTCATTTTTATTGTTTTTCCATCAACGTGATGGACTCTTTAACGCGCCAACTTTTCGGGAACTCATAAAAATTGACATTAACAAATCAAAAGCTAGGGTAAGCGTCCTATAAGGAACCGTTCACAATTACACTAACATAAACAAGAGTACCTGTCAAAATTTCATCACATTATAAATATATGAATATAAATATTGGATACATTGCTATGATCCCATAGTAAGTAGTCAAAGGACTTGTGTTAAAGAAATCAGAAACAACGATGGTATCACAACAACCAGACCTTAGCCAGTATAGAAAAGTTATTTTTCTACATTGACCGACCGGGAACCGAACCTCAGACCTCAGAGATCGACATCGATGTTTTTATAGGAGACACTAACAAATTTTTGCATTTTTACGATGCAGACGACCAGTGTTCTGGATATTTAATTCTCTATCTGATTCACATACTCATAAATATTGATCAGTTCATAAATTCGATGCACTGATTGTTTTCTTAAGTAAAAAAATTAGTTTTATTTCTATTTTAAGAGACACTTTGCCCCAGCGAAACCAAATTGTGTCTAAGAAAACACATATACCATTTTATTGTATACCATTTTTAACAACAGCAAAAAAGTTAGATTTACAAAGGGTTATCTGATTTCTGGCACTTAACCCAGTATAGCAACTTTCGGTGTGAACTCACGCTTACTATCAGCGCCGAGCCGGCCGCGGGTAATATGCAAATTACCCGTATAATTAAATCCATGGACCCTATTTCCGTCCAAATTTATTCGACAACAGTTTTATTTTGCGAGTTTAACTTTCACATTTCCCGTATTTACTTAGTTTCGAATTTGGGATCAGTTGAAAATTCCACTTGTAACTTGAGATTTTAAAACTTACCTATTACATGGTTAGCCATTTTGTGAAATGTCTGAACCTTCTGTAAGACTAATAAAATTTGAAGGGACGAGTTTTCTTCGTTATTGTTATCGTTATATTGTTATTGCGTAATTAGCATTTAAATTATTTTTTTAAACGAAATTAGCTAAAAATGATAACTTGGCTTTAAATGAGTTTAAATAAAAGTTGCTTATTCTAACTTATCATTCAAAACACACACCTAAATTTTTTGAAAATACACATTTTTTTGTGATACTAATCTTTATTATTTCTAATATGATGTGACAGGTAAGTAAATGCTTTAAAAGAAAAACTTAGGCAAACAAAACTTGTAACAAACAAGCCATTAACTACATCAATTAATTATCCTCATTCAAGACAATAAACATCCTTACAATCACCTGAAAAACACAAAAGCGGACTTAGTCGTTTTTCACTCGCAGCCGCCATAACATGGCTGACTATTAATCAAAAAGTTTGGGAGCCGGTTAAAGTAGGTGCAGATTAACGGTAAGCCCCCTGTCCGCGCGATAAATTTAACGTTTAACGTTAAAGTTTAACGTACCGTCAGTGTGACATGTGTGGCGAAAACCGAAGTGGTTCGTTTCGAAAATTGGTTACTTAAGAGAGAAGGGCACTGTTGTATGTAATTTAGCTTATCCTATCCAATTGAATGGGCAATAGTTGTAATATATTTCTACATCAAATAATATGTACTGTAAATACATAAACTGTACTTAAAACTGATATGCCAAGTGCCAACACTTTACTATAAAATAAAGAATGTTGTTTTTCCAAGTAGAGCACCTGTGAGGTTATTTTGAAAACGTGTAAATATTCTAAAAAAATATATTGTTAAGACTAGTTCGGTGAACTTATGCACATAGGTTAATCTCTGTTGAACCACAGGTTCCCTGTCCCGTGAATCACATATGATTCATTACAATGGTTGTACCTTTTGTGCCTACTTTCTGACTCGGTTAATATTACTTCATCATCATCATCATCATTTCAGCCATAGGACGTCCACTGCTGAACATAGGCCTTCCCCATTAACTTCCAGATTGGCCGGTTGGAAGCGGCCTGCATCCATTACTTATGTTATGATAATACGTCTCTTGACAATTTGTCTATCAAGGCGAGTTATAAAGAAGGGTTAATATGTCAATTTACCTATGTCCACCAGTACGAATACGACTGTCATCATCATCACAACATCATCATTTCCCCTATGATATCCATTGCTGAACAGGCCTTCAACCGAAGGTATACCATTGGATCTATAGTGTATGTATGTAGTTATAGTTGAACTGAATTGAACTAATTGTGATTCCAGACGAAGTTTAATAAACCCTTAACTTTGAGTATTCGACCGATATCGATATAGCTTCGTAGTCTTTAAAATACGCAATTACTTTTACTGCCTATGTAATTATTTATTTAGAGATACCCAAAAGGATTATAAAATAATTTTACTGTTCAACAAATAAACTATTTTGTGGCTTGCAATCAAAATTTTGAGGTTATGGCAAAATTGGGTTGTCAAATTCAATACGCTATGATGACAACCGCCTTCAGCATTCCACTATTCGGTCCAAAATATAAACCGCAATAAAATTTCACTAATAAAATTTGGTATAATCCCTTAGACCACTGGGTCCTCGTTTAACGACAGACAAAATTAAATTCACCGGGAAACCAATATTGTTACATCTGTGGCTGCAATAAAACACAAACTATGTAATTCGAACCTTACGACCATTTGTTATAATGTTTATTTTCGGATAAAATCGCAGTATCATTCGGCAGCGGGTATCAAATGACAGTCACATGTATTGCTAACGAGGTTTCATAATGCGTATTTTGCATTTACGCGGTTGTCACGCGACTATAAGCTGTATTACCGTGTAATAAAGATTGTATGCATTGATGAGAGTTTAGAACGTTTGGGGGTAGTAGGTACTAGGTACCCGGGTGATTACGACATTTGGTACCCGGGTGAAATCACCCGATCATTCAAATGAAAAAGGGACATGTAGGAGTTATTTTGACTTATGGGTGCGGTTGCTTTGATGTTTGACACTTAGCGCTAACATTAAGTAATTAGGAAGTTTTTAATCGTAAATTAATACACAGTAATAATATAATTAGACATCGGATTATATGCATTTGGAAATGCATAAAACTCCCTAATTACGGCGTTAGTGCATATTATAGCCTTTTTTCCCAATCGTGCATATTTCGTTAATTAGAACATTTAATGGATACATCAATGAATGGCATAGGTCCTGCCTGAACAGGTATCTCCAGAAATGGAGCTAAATTTTAAATATTGTCCAATGACGTCATTTGATGTGGAGAGATCATTCTCGGCATACAAATTGAAACTGGGTGACAAACGTCACAAATTTGCGCTCGAAAATTTGGAAAATTACTTAATTGTATATTGCCACAAAAACTATAAGTACTTAATTTTAAGAGTATTTCGCTGTTTTTGTACCTACACTTTTTGATTAAAATATTTAAAAAAATTTAATTTTGTATTGTGCATTTACCTATGGCATTTTGTTAGTGCATATAATCCGATGTCTCGTAATAATACACCATATTGCGAGTGGCTGAATGAAAAAAACGGGAGATCGTGTCCTTAGGCGCTCTTTAGGGGAGGCTTACGTCCAGCAGTTGACTGCAATAGACTGACATGATGGTAATGATGATGATTTAATAAATTGCATTCATTAACCGACTTCAAAAAGGAGGATGTTCTCAACGTTTACAGGCTGTGGAAAATCATCGAACGCTGCTTTAATTGAATATTGTCATGTTGAAGCGGGCGGGACACATAGCACGCAGAACTGACGGCCGATAGGGCAGAAAGGTTCTAGAATGGAGGCCACGTACCTTGCCGGCGTTTCCTCGCTGAATTGCTAAACTAAGCCCTTGTGCGAGGAACAAACCAGTCTTTTTATTTTCTTAATTAATAATTATTTAAAGAAATTAATTGTGGTGCTATTTTGCTAAAAAGTAATTTAGCAATACGAGCATTGATGTCTGATTGGGTAATTTTCTCACAATTCTGGGTAAAAATTGGAGAAAATTTTGGAAAAAAACTTGAAAAAAAAATTATAGTATGGAGAAAAAATTGTCTCAAACATTTAAAAGTTGTAAACCCTATCAGCTGTTGTTAGTTATGTGTATAGGAAGAAACATAACATTTATATTTTTAGATTTCGTTAATTTATCAACCCAGTAAGTTTTTTTTTTAGTTTTTAAATTGCTTTTTTTAACACGATGATTAAAACAACTTGTTTTTTCGTAACAACTACCAGTCTAAATACGCCGCTGACCACGTGCTAAAACGAATCTGGGCCTTAAGGTAAAACTATGGAAAATTGTATCGTTTTGGAGATAAATAATTTCCAATTTGGGGAGAAACAGGAATCACACCTGGCAACCCTGATTACGACTTTACGACCGACTAGTTATCGAAAGAGTAAATTACAATTCGCCACTGGGCGAGGGCCAAGCAAAACTTATTCTTCAACACTTCATCACAATCACGCGCACATCCCAGACCACCCCATCTCGTTATACTAGCATGTTCCCCGGCGTGACTTGCAATATTGTAAACGATCTGTCAGAAACGCCATTAATTTAGCAGATTTATTATAACCCTCTAGAATATGCAGCCGACAACGAAACTTATAATTGCACTGGGTTCGATTCTAATCTAGAAAAGTTTTTGACAAATCAATAACTTTTCTAGATATTTGGCCTGGTTAATCTGGATGATTCTTTTGGTGCACCGAGAAAAAAACCAACATGACAATTTTTCTCGACCGACTTTGAATTTGCATAATTGAACTCTTCCTTTTAGGTGTAACAAAAACCCTGTTAGATCGAAAAGGGTGCGATTCTAGTGCTCGAAAGCAACAACTGTTATTCAACAACATCGAAAACTCTTCTCCATACAAACGGATATCAGCTGGTTCATTTAACCTTGTTGTATTTTAGCACCAGAATAATAATACTAATAATATCCGGAATAACAATGGAAATCACTGGGGGGTGGCCTATGATCAGCAGTGGACGTCGTGAGCTGAAACGATGATGATGATGAATGGGCTTGTTTCCTGGTTCAAAAAAAGATTATTCTATTTAATCCGTCAGTTAAATTATCAAATATTGGACCCATATTTTGTCTTTTGTCAATCAAACAAAAAATTACGGAGATAAAGCGCATCAAAGTGAGCACGTGATGTCATGACTTGCTAAAAAAATGTCGCAAGGCGTGACGTTACGCGGAACTTTAACGGGCTATATCTTCATAATTTTTTGTTTGATTGAGAAAAGAAAAAATTAGGTCCAATATTTTCTGTTAATCTAACTGACGGACTAATTAGTTTTTTTTTAGGAAACTAGCCCATTATAGTTATATGAACTGGATTCCATATTTTTTAAAGGTATACACTATTGCACTCATCCTGTATAAAGCAATTTGTTCTTACGAAAATCTTTACAAACATCGATCGATGCGAATTTTAATTTTCCTGCGAAAGTCGCTTATGGCGATTCTTATCGATATCGATACCAAAACACTATTATCCGACACGCGAAGCTGCACTTTGCATTGATAAGGATCGATAGTGTAGTTTATAAAAACCGGGTAAGAGGCCCGAATAGGGTCGAGTAGACTTTTTAATGTCGATAAATCTTATAATAGTGTTGACCCATATTCGATAATGTAATAGTGTTATAGAATGTAAATTACTTTATTAAGATATTATGGCGGAGAACCTATAATTTCGATAAACGAAATAGCCTACTTATTTCGGGTTATTATGAATAATTAGGTTCCCTCACAAGTATCGGAGGTTAATTATGCCGCCTCTTGTCAAAATCCTTGGAAAATGTTATTTTTTTAAATCTATTTATAAACAAAATAAAAAATCGTTTTCACAATCACTTAAATTAGCTAGCTCCAAAGTAAGCAAAGCTTGTACTATGGCGACTAGATAACGGATAAACATACTTAAATACGTATAAAAACATTTATAACTTAGGTACAAATGCTCGTGCTCATCACGCAAACATTTGCCCCTTGCGGGATTTGAACCGGGCGGGCTTTCAAAAATTTTGAAAATTTGACTATGTTTACTGGGGGAAAAACGTTATCGCTTTTTGTATGAAAATTTACAACTTTATAATCCTCTTAAATCATTATGTTTTTGACGACTTCCGTAGCATCCGAGCATACCGGACTTGATGTCGCTATCCCTGAGTTCCCCGGTTCGATTCCCGATCGGACAATGTAGAATATTACTTTACTATATTGTCTCAGGTCTGTGTGTTGTGGCACCGTCGTTGATTCTGATTACTGTAACACAAGTGCTTAAGCTACTTATCATAGGATCAGAGCAATGTATGTGATGTTGTCCAATATTTATTTATTTATTTATATGTACTTATAATTGTAATAGGTTATTTAATGATCATGTTAAACAAGCTCTAATTATTGACATAATAGTAAGTCATATTTTCTGTGCCGATGGTTTTACAAACTGTCTTTCTGTTTAATTTAGAGCTCGCTAAATGTTAGCTATGCCCGCGGCTTCGCCCCCGTGGAATACGGATTGTCACCCTCTATTTTACACCCTTAGGAGGTGAATAAAAAAATAGTAGCGTAAATCATTCTCTAGGGTTTAAGCTTTTTTCGTAAATTAAGTAGTAGTAGTAGTAGTAGTATTAATAGTAAATTTCATCAAAATCGGTTTAGCTTTTGCGACAAAAAGTAGTATATGTCCTTCTTCAAGATTCAATCTATCTCTTTACCAAAGATCAACAAAATTGTTTTTTTCAGTTTTCAATTCAGCGCCTTTGGCGTGAAAATGTAACTAATAGACAAAGTTACCTTCACACATAAATATAATATTAGTATGGATATGTTTATGTAAGATCTATTTGTGTGTGTTTTTTGGCAAATGTATAGTTTAATTGGTTTTTATACGTGTTATAAATCTACTGTTTGTTTTCCTGATAAATGAAATAAATTAAAAAAAAAACAGTATAGGTACCAAGCATCATGCAAAAAATGAAAAAAATATACAGGGTTATTTGTACAACATCAACAACCTCCTAGGAGTTGATTCTGGCGCTTAAATACAACAACTTTTTCTATGGGACCAACATTAAAATCTAAAAAAAAATGTTTCCATCTCCATACAAACTGATGTCAGCTGGTCGACGGCTTAGTATGGGGAAGTGTTTTTTTTATGTTAGTCCCATAGAAATAGTTGTATTTGAGCACCAGAATCAGTCCTCAGGATGTTGTTTATGTTTTACAATTAACCCTGTATATGTGAGATCAAATTACTGATGTGCTATTTGTTGCATGGACATAATTGTTGAAATAATAACATAGTTAATCTCCACTTTTACTGTAGCACATAACCCTTGTTAAATAACTTTCTAGAAGTTATATTTTACAACAACCCATATGATCCCTATCTGAAGGCTTCACAGAAATAACTATTTTAAAATAACTATAAAGAAAACTTGACGTTAAAAGCGCTAGTCACCCCCCTTATTTAGGGTGTGAGGGGGCGAGGGGTCATAAAAATGATTTATACTTCATGTCCAGTAGCCACTCTAAGGGTGGAAACAATTTACAAGACGTACCCGGGCAGGGGATCAGGTAATTACATAGAAAAAACGAATATGTAAAGCGAATAGTCAGGTTCGATTTATGATAAAATATTCGGTAGAAGATAGATAGATATTCTTTTGCACACCATATACAGGGTTACATTGTAAAGGGGTGCCGAATAAAAAAAAAAATCTAGGGAACAATATAAAGAAGCGTCTTAATCGTTATTATTTTTAATAATTGTATGTTAAGAAAAAAATATACAAAATATCCGAAAATAAAATCAATAGAGAGACTACGAACGCCGAGCGGTCATTCATCAGAGGCGTAGGTACGGCGAGCCTACAAGGACCTCACGCAGTGCACCTACGGTGCAATTTTTTCATGAATGAGTTAAATTATCGACGCATACGATTTTTAACAACGGAAAGGAATAATTAAATATGTTTTTTTTTTTTCGTCCTTTGCATAGTTTGATTAAGTTACTGATTCTGAGTCACTCCTAAAGATTTGGCACCCCTTTACAATGTAACCCTGTATACAAGTTACAGAAATATGCAATTTTATTGTTTTTCATTATAATAATGTTAGTTTTTAATATCAAAGGTATTTTTTCACATGAAAAAGCATTTTTCAACTGCCTTTGGTGGGATTCGAACCCACTCCCTTTTTCTAACCGGGTGAGCTCTACCAACTTAGCTATATTATGACTTCAGCTATGTTGTGTATGAGTTAGACTAGATGTAGCAAAAAGATAATAATAAGTGAAATTATCTTTGGTGTTAGGCGGTCCTAGATGATGTTTAATAGTGTAAAAGAACAAGATGGCGCTATATGCCAGATTCTTTATTAATTTGGGTGTTCTAATTGAAGATCGACATCATAATTCGTCGTAATCAACTACTTGACATGCCTCTCCCAAATGCAAGCCACTGAGCCCGTCACATCGGAAGATTGATATGAATATATAAAAATATTAAAGAATAACGGTATTTTATCTTACTTTTAAATTAAGAATCCGAAAGTTTTGATGGATGAATGTTTGTGACTTAATCACGCTTAGAAAGCTGAACGGATCTGGATGAAATTTGGCACAGAGATAGATTATAGTCTGGAATAGAACACAAGTTACTTTTAATCCCGGAAAAGTGTACAGTTCTCGTGGAATACATCTTGATGTAATCGTTGCGTATAATTTAAATGGCAATAAATATAATTGTTAAAAGTAAAGTTAGAATACTAGTTTCCCTTTTCTGTGGCAAAAAACAAGCTGTCGGGCAATGTCAATAGTTATGCCTGTTACTTATCGATAGGTCAAGGATTAATTGATGTAATAGATAAGATACACTTAATTAAAACCGTCATTACTATTATATATTCTGTCTGTACCCTCATCGATCGAATTCGTGAAATACAATTATTTTCATCACAATTTGTCCATCTTCGTCTGCTCTCACCACTTGTTTTCGGATCGTTCAGAAATTGATTATGGAACGTTGAGTCGACAGTTTTTCTTTTTGTCCCGAATGGCGCAAATGGTTCTCTACTAGTGATGGGCAATGCTACTATTTACGGCCCTCTTTTGGGGACATAACCCATAACTAAGGCAAATACTAAATGCATATGAAACAGAAACAAAAGATTCTATATTAATGTATTTTACAACTTAACATTTTACTTATAAAATTTATAAAATTGTCCTCAAACATTAAGGTTTTTTTAAATAGATCTGTTACTTTTTACGGTTCACAGCTAACAAGGCAATAAACTATTTTAGAGGTTAGATACCTAATGGTGGAAATTTTTAGTATGATAGTTTGTAATAGATAGATCCATGCACATAAGGGTTTTTTTACTATTCCAAAATTCCTATCTTAGTTTATATAATTTAATGGTTGCCCCAAATTTTTTCTTAAGTCCCATTTTAATTTCGTCCCAAATTCCCGTTCGCTAGCAACACTGTTCCCATCCGTTTAATTGGGTTTATTTGCGGAGAGATGAATGTTGTTTCCCGCCTGTTTCCCGAAAGGAGCGGTATTCCCGGGAGCATTTGTTCGTGTGTTTTCATCTTTGATGTTTTCATGCCGGGACGCTGTTTCGATTCGATTTTTAAATCAGCGAGAGACCTTTTATAAATATAGGAGCGTATACAACGTGTTAACACATAAGTACCTAATCAGTTACTAATAAGGACATATACATACACATGTACTTATTTAATTAAGGGCTGATTTTTTCAATATCCAGATAAGTTCTATGTGAAGAATAACTTTGACATGTTGACAGTTCACGTATAGAAAATGTCAAACGGTTAATTTTATTCGTTGAATAAAAGTTGCCTGGCGATTGAAAAATCGGCTCTTAGACGAAGTTGGTATATGGCTTTAGGGTGCAAAGCATATAAAAAAAGTGTCTTTAATGATTTCTGTTTAAAAATATTGCCAATGCTATCAAATTATAATTTAATTTCCCTAATAATACTTAGACCATAATCATATTTCTGGTGAGTATGAAACCTTAGGACAATAAACACATCTATCAGTATGATGTCCCAATATCAGGACGGCGTTGAAGTCCGAAGAGTCAACTCTAAAACCCCTTTAAATTCTTTAACATTTTAAATAATTGCCATCTCTTTCTTTCCAGAACCAAGATACGAGACAGCATATGCCTGCGAGGGCAAGACACTCAAGATTGGATGCAGTGAGGGATCAGTCATACATCTGATTAGGGCAAACTATGGAAGGTTCTCGATCACAATCTGCAACGACCATGGCAACATCGACTGGAGTGTCAACTGCATGTCAACGAGGAGTTTGCGAGTTTTACATAGCAGGTGTGTATTGTGGTGCCTTTTCAGTTATCAGTATAATATTATAATGAGGTAAACTGAGACACATAGATATTTAATACGTGCGCAAAATTTGTAGCAACTAAATTGGAGCCACAGAGGACTACCTACGCCTGACAGCTCCGTAGTGTTTATTTCAATTCGCTCCGAACGCATAATACATTAGGCTAGTTTCCTGGGTCAAAAAAATATTGTTCTATTTAGTCCGTCAGTTAGATTATCAAAAAATATTGGACCTATATTTTGTCTTTTATCAGACATACATAAAATGACGAAGATAAAGCACATCCAAGTTTGGGAGTAACGTCACGCCTTGCTAAAAAGTGTCGCAAAGCGTGACGTTACGCGGATTTTAACGGTCTATATCTTCTTCATTTTTTGTTTGATTGAGAAAAGAAAAAATACGGGTCCAATATTTTCTGTTAATTGACTGACTAATTAGATTTTTTTAGGAAACTAGCCCATTAGAACGCCTGAACGAACAGTTTGGACGAAGATTTAGACATTGCTTTAATCGAATTCACCCTGGTTTTCCCCACTACTTCTGGACAAATCTCTTAGTATAATAAATTTACAGTATACTTAGGTATCTGACAAGATTTAGAGCCACTCGCTCGGGTGTTATAAAGGAGAGGTCTTTGTCCAGCAGTTAACTTTCAAAGGCTGATGACGATAATATTAAACGTATGAGATACATTCACAAGTTAACCTAAAACGCTTGGAATTATTGTAGGATGAAATGAAAAAAACCATAACATCAGTGGCGCCATCTAAGCTCACTCCGGATAATTTATATTGCGGATTAGGACAAAAATAGGTCACGGATAATCCGCAGTTATTGATATTGTCCAAATAAAGCATTTACCGTCACATTTGCGGTTTACATAATTTCAGGGGCTTTGCTAATTTCAGTTTCATAGTGCCATTTTGTGTAAATAGTATCATTTTAGTGCTAACTATGATGAGCCGTAATCAATTGTGATGTTATTAAATTATTTTCGGCATTCTACTTTAAATAGAACAATTTCATCGAGAAACACAATCAAATTAACAAGATTATTGTCATTCTCCTCTCTATTTATTAATACTAATATCTAGGTTCGATTATGTATGTATTCGTAAGTAAACAAAAAATCTTACATGAATATCAGCCACATAACACACCACTAGGGATGACGACTGGGTAAAGAAAATTAAATTCTATTTAGTCTGTCAGTTACATTATCAAAAAATAATGGACACTTATTTTTCTTTTGTCAATCAACCAAAAAGTAACAGAGATAAAGCGCGTTAAAGTTCGGGAGCGGGGGCTCGTGACGTCACTTCTGAGTAAAAATTGTACCAAGCCGTGACGTCATGCGATATTTCAAATCAATATAATATTCTCTGTAATCTTTTAATTTTGTGGAAAAAGAAAAAGTACGTGTCCAATATTTTTTGACAATCTACCTGATAGGCGAAGAAAAAAAACGTTACTGCCATAATACTACACTCGAAGTAAAGGTGAAGGTGGCAGAGTGCGGGGCAGCACCAACACTCTCCTGAAGGTAATTGCTAGCAAACCTGATGGCCCTAACCTTGCACATTGGGTGGCAATCCACGTAAAACCCAATGTGCAAGGATAGGATAGGATATACATGTAATATATGTATATTATAATTACTAACATAGCTATTAAGTCATACTAACAACTTATATGGATATCATATGTGTCCGAAATAAACAATTTCATTTCATTTCATTTCAAAGGTGTTTCTCCTTAATGGCTATATTTATTGTCTGGTACCTAACCTAACCCAAGGTTAACCTAACGTTAATTCCTTACTTCAATCCCACGATATTTTGTTTTTAATTGTTTTTTTTTCCATCAAAATCCTGATCTTTTTGCTTTGAATTTAAAGGCCTACTACAAAAATGTTTGGTTCATTCAGTCGTATACAGGGTTATTTTTAAAGGGACCTACATTAGTAATCTGAAAAAAAAAAAACTGCTTCATACAAACTGATGTCCACTGGTTTAGCATGTGGAAGTGATTTTTTTGCGATTTCGATGTTGGTGCCTTAGAAAATTTTGTTGTATTTGAGCACCAGTATCAGCCCCTAGGGGGTTGTTGATGTTTTTAAAATAACCCTGTATATCTACTAAATTAAAATGACCATCTACTCGTGTAAACTTTGACAATGTATGAGCAATTGAAAACAGTCTTGTTTTTACACGGCCAGTTTCAGTTGTTCATATTTTGCCAAAGGATTGACACAAGTGCATAGTTATCTTTATTTATTAGGTTTATACGTCCGAACACGAAACACTTTCGTAGTAATTCTACTGCTTTTTACAGTTTTAGTCAAGTTACTTAAACAAAATCCGTTAAATAGAAATAAAAGTCTCAAATAATCTTTAATTTTTTTTCTTAAATTTTTTTTTTCATCTGCCTCTGGACCTTTCGCTATCCGGGCGACTGCTCTTCCAACTACAACAACAAGAAATATTTTCCTTGATACAATGAAATATCATTTGTGAATGCAAAGAATAAAAAAGTTCAAAATCTTAAAATTCCACAAAATCATAGAATATCCATTTCGATTGATTTTATCTCATGATCAAACGTCTTTAATACATTATTAGAAGCATTAACCGGTATCATGTCACCAATTAGAAGTTGATATCTTATTACATAATTGGATTTAACCAATTAATTAAAATACAAATGATCGACGGAAAAATAAAAGTAAATGAATCGAGAAAATGTTATGCCCATCGATTAATAATGTAATTTGGAGTTAGGGGTCCGTATTACGCTAATTTGAACCAAAATGACGTTCTCAGAGACTTTTCGAAACATTAACTAGCACTATAGTCAGGAAGTAATTACCACCAAGTACTAGATCTGCTGTTTTATATAGTGTGTAACGAAAAGGTGAAATAAAACTTTTAGAGGGTTATTGTCCGGCTAAATTACATCAACTTTTTCTATGGGACCAACATCGAAATCGCAAAAAAAAAAAACACTTTCCCATACTAAAACGCGACCAGCTGGCATCAGTTTGTATGGAAACGTCAATTTTTTTTTTGAGATTTTGATGTTGGTCCCATAGAAAAAGTTGATATAATTTAGCCGTAGAATAACCCCTTAAAGTTTTATTTCACCTTTTCGTTACACACTGTAGAAGGATCAAGTTAATTGAGATTCTTATAAAAACCAATAAAAACAATGTATTTCTGCAAATAGGCCAAAATTGAGCTCTTTTACATGTCCCAATTTTTTTTTACATTTGTGGGCTAACTTCAAGAAGAAACATCGCAAGTAATTCGGTTACTATTATGACAGCCTCTTTTTAAATACGTTGTTATAAATAAATGTTGGACCTATTAGGAAAGTTATTGTATCTAAGCATGCGCAACAAAGTTGATCCCGTTGTCGTAGTAGCGCTATGATTCGCCTTAAAAACGGTCTCAGGTTTAATTTCGGGTTAACGACAATTTAGAAATATATTTTTTATAAAGTGGGTCGGGTCTGGATGTACTGGCACCGAAAAAAATCGTTGTCTGATACTTCGTAACACAAGGGTTTGTAATCCTTACTTCGAAACTATGACAAGTTGTGTGTGTCTAAAGCAATTTGATTTATTTCAAATTAGATTTTAAAAAAGGTGCTTTTTATCATTTTATTACTTAAAATAAAAATACCACAGACTCGTGTTAAACAGCCGGTTCATTTAAAAATCCATCTGAAAAAAGGATGTTATAAAGTAGACGATTATTTAAACGACAAGAGTGCATGGACTTAACCTGCTTAGCTCGCACTTACTGCATGTCTTGTAACTGTATTTCCTGTAAAAAAGGCCGACAAAGGTGACTAAGTTTGTTCATCACTAGCCGATATGTAGTCCCGAAGCGATGATAGGGCAAAGCAATATTATTGGGACTTGAAATAATAATCAAAGGCAAAAATATATCTCTCTTCTTTCTATAAAAAAAATCTGTGGTATAACCATTAAATATAATATGCGGAACCATTGTTAATTCTTACAAGGACTTGACGGTTTCTGTTTAGTCATTAAAAACATGTTTTGTGTCTCAATTAATTAGTTGATTAATCGCAAAGGCTATAGGATAGGCAGACTACTGTATTAAGATGCAAAATAAAAAAAAACGGATACGTGATCGATAAAAACTTGTTGAAATAATTGAGAACTTTTAATAATTCTCACGGAAATTAAAACTTATGCACTGTACTCTTCTTACTTCAATGAGTATAAAAAATCATACTGAAAATAAAACTAATGACCTCTGAGATTCCGGGTTCGATTCTCGGTCGGTTCAATGTTGAAAACAATCTTTTCATTGTTGCCTCGGGTCAGGGTGTTGTGGTACCGTCGTTTTCTGATTTATATAACATAAGTTTCAGCTACTTAACTTAACATCAGAGCTTATAAAAGTTTAATTATTAAAAGTGGTCTCGTGTCTGGGTGTGCTTGGAGATGTCCTTGGCAAAGTTCACTATCTGGTTCCTCGTAACACAAAAAGGTTAATTCATTTTGGATACCATAATAAGGATTGGTGTATTATTTGTTGTCTGGCGCATATTTATACAGGGTGTAACTAAAAGGTACAGTGGAACTTTTGAGGGGTGATTGTACGCTTATAAGTAAGAATAAGCAAACTGAAGTGGCAGTGGGCTGGTCGAATTTGCCTTAGAACCGATAACCGATGGGATAGACGTGTTCTTAAGTGAAGACCGAGACTGGGCAAGCGCAGCGTGGGGCGCCCTACAACAATGTGGAGCGACGATATACGCAAGGCTGTGCAATGGATGGAAAAGAATAGCCGAGGATCGGGCTCAGTGACGTGCATTGGGAGAGGACTATGTCCAGCGGTGAAATGCCGTGGGCTAATTATGATGATGATGTACGCTTATCAAAATCTAAAAAAAACACGTTCCCATACTAAACCGACGACTATATATTACTAGCTTTTGCCCGCAACTTCGTCTGCTTTGACCTTACCCGGATAAAAAGTGTCCCATGCGTTAAACCAGGCCACGGTCTATCTGTATGCCGAATTTCATCAAAATCTGTTCAGTAGTTTTTGCGTGGAAGAGTAACATACATCCATAAAACTTTGTTTTATAATATTAGTAAAGATATAAATTCTTGTTTTTGATCGGTTGAATCAATCGGTAAAGTTTAACTGTACCTTTCTGTTACACCCTGTATATTTTTCTAAACTGATACCCATTTCATAGGTTAATGTTGTTATCACGGCGCACGGAAATCCTCTAAAATAAGCCTAAATGCCTCGTAACGCGAATGTAACTGTAGTAGAGTGGGGGCCGCCGAAAATTGACTAAAATTAAATATTCGCTACACCGAAGTTTATCGCGTTATCCGCGCGAGATTGGCAATAAACTGCACGGAACCCGGCTAACTCATGCAAATGGCGGGGGATTGATCGCCGCCATTACGCATGACGTCATCGCACACCGTACTTGCTGGGTTACTAACTTTTGTAGCTGTTAAGTACAAGTAAAAAAAAAATTTGAGTAAAGTTTTACACAAGTATTTTTTAGTAATAAAAAATGTTATATACAGTATGTCTATTACCTCAAAGATAACCCTAATTATAATTTACAAACAGCTGATTGAATTCGTATAGAAAGACAAAAAAAATGCATAATATGTATTTTTAAAAGTCATAAAACAAAGTTGTTCACTATGATGTTTATAATAAAATGGTTACGGGACATGATACTGTATGCTTACTTTAACAGTTGTCTAAAATAATAATAAAATATACAGGGCTACATTGCAAAGGGGTGCCAAATCTTTAGAAGTAGCTCAGAATCAGTAACTTAATCGAACTACACAGAGAACAAAACATTTTTTTTACCTTTAATTATTCCGCTGTTAAAAATCGTACTAGTGGATAAATTAACCCATTCATGAAAAAAAATGCACCATTTGTGCACTGCGTAAGGTCCTTGTAGGCTCGCCGGGGTCTTAAGTCGTTTCGCACTACGAGTTATTCGGCCCGCGGTGCGAATCGCCCAAGACCTTTTTTGAATGGGTCCTTTCGCACCACCGGTCGAATCGCCCAATAACTTTTTATAATGGGTCGATTCGGACCGCAGTGGGGAACAAAACAGTTTTGTACAAATAAATAATTAAAATCGTTAAGTTTTTACTAAGAGTCTAAAGCGGACTAGAAAATGAGCATTGGGTCGTTTCGCCCAGCGGTGCGAATCACCCAAGAGCTCTTTTTAAGTGGGGCCTTTCGCACCGCTGTAATCACTGCTGTGCGAAAGGACCTATTTAAAAATAGCTCTTGGGCGATTCACACCGCGGGGCGAATAACTCGAGGTGCGAAACGACTAAAGACCCGCTCGCCGTACCTACCTCCCTGATGAATGACCGCGCGGCTTTCGTAATCTCTTTATTGACTTTTTTTCGGATATTTTAAAGTATAATTTTTTTGTAATATCTTTTTTTTCAATTTGGCACCCCTTTGCCATGTAACATTGTATACAGGGTTATTTTTAATACATTAAAAAACCCCTAGGGGCTAATTCTGGTGCTCAAATACAACCAATTTTTGTATGGGACCAACATCAAAATCGCAAAAAAAAAGTTATAAATTTAATAATAAATATTTTTTATTTTGATTTGATTTTTGAATACTTATTTGAGACGTCATCACGTCATAATAATTTACCTAGAGGTTCATAGCGTTTCATCATCATCAAACTCTAAAAGTTCACTAATAGACATAGTTCATCAAACTATGGGTACTTTGATGAACTAGTTTAGATTCCAGTATTAGGATTTCAGGAGGTAGCCACAAAATAACCTTTTTACCCAACGGTGTTCAGTTGTATAAGCATTGTGGCCTACCATTGCCCATTATTACTTCGACTTGCCAATAAAATTTTTGAGTATTGAGTAATTCGAAGAGCCATGTCAGTGACTTGAGTTGAGTTCCACTGAGGATATCGAATTCGCGTTTATAATTTAACTTTATTTTGTTTACAGATGTAGTATGCACCAAAACTGCAGTATACTGGCGAGTACAAACGTCTTCGGCGACCCGTGTCCAAACACGCTGAAATATCTAGAGGCTCACTACCAATGTGTACCAGGTAAAGTACCTACTAAATCAAAATTAACCCTATATATTCCTAGCCTCTCCGTAATTGAGCCTGTCTGCCTATCAGTTGGTAACTTGACTATTTATCCTGTCCATAACACATCGGGACAAACCCACCAACAACCTATGGCCATACCAACCTCGCGGTTATACTGGCCGAATTGCGAGAGATGCACGCAGATTTTGCGACTGCCAGGCGTGTGCGTGCACTCACTCCGCCGCGTACAATTCTTGACTTTACAAATATTTTATTATCTATTCCTTGTCCCTTCTCTCGCATCAAAACGCATCGGGACAATTCAATTGTTTTATTTAACCTTGTCTTTAACTACCAGTTATTCTCAACAATGCAGTCAGTAGTCCGTAGATTGCCTCGGGAGTCGCCGTAGTTTAATTTAACTAGGAGGACCAAATTTTTCGTATATGTTACGTAAAGAACGACACAATGATGGTTTATTTATCATTTTGATGCACTGGCTCAAGGAGGATGAGGTCGAGAGACTGTACATGCAATAGCACAACTGCTTATCTACTATAATATATTCACGTGCAGATAAATCGTGTATGACTATATGGAATACAAGCGCGATGTCTTTCAACAGATAGTTGATGGTTTCATGCAATTATATTAAAACAGCTTCTTCATTTACTATTACAGCATCGACAACAAGCACCACAAACCGCCCCTCTCCACCATGGCTGATCACCTCCCAGCCGACCGTCTGGCGGTCTACATCAGCGCCGGCGCCAAAAAGCCCAGTCCAGGTACAGCAAGGAGAGAGGAAGAAGCCCACAGTCATCACGCCTCCGACCTTCAGGCCGCATATCACATTGCCTCCTGAGGTAAAGCTGGGAGATATTGGGACTAAGGTAGGTTGACATTATTATGGATATTAGAGTTCTCTTGTTTGTTCTTTGTTCTAGTGAGAATTATGATGAAAACACTCATAATTCAGGTGGTTTTTGTGGTACGAGACACTTTTACATGTCATCCAAAAAACTAAAAACAGTTTTTTTTTTCGATTTCAAACACGGTCTCACAGTAAAGTAACCTGTGGAAGTGTATCTCTACAAAACACTTTCTATTGAAACAAATGTCTTTTCATACACTCCTTTAGAGTATGACTGCATCCTTTAAAAAAATCTTTAATGAAAATAAGTTCATAATTGTATGATTTGTGACGATTCTCTAAATGTTAGTATAACTTAAGCCTTACATCTTTATTTCTCAAAATACATCGCCAGACGAGATTAATCATTGATTCCAATCAACATATGAGTAACCACACAACTGCTTTTAAAAGGCCACCACCCGACAACCGGACTCTTCGTCAGAGCGGGACCCTCCTCAAACGCCCCGAGAGAGTGTGCCTGATGTCAAAGAGGATACACCAAAAGTTGTGGAGACTGACAACCCTAGAAACGACAAGCCAAACAAAGAAGTAGAAAGTGGTAAGCTAAATCACACTATGATTTCAAGTTGTAAAGTTCTAGGCATTTCATTTTTATTCTAGCTTTCACTTTTAGTTTTTTAGTGCCAAGAAGAAAATGTAGTAATATCTTAAAATTCCTAACACACTTTGTCCATCATTCCCAAGAAAGACTCTGTGAAGCAATTGATAAATGTGAAACCAAAGAGAAACGACAAATATTAAGGGGATGGGTAACCCAACCTCAAAGAATATAAGTGTTTTATGAACTCATTAACTTATTTTTGAAGTCTAAAATTCCAACTCTATTTTCTGGATTTTCTTATTTTTGGGACCCTAGTGATAAAGTTGACGATTAACTTGAACAATTTTGGCCTTGGGTACTGCTCTATTCTTTTATAGTAACTATCTTTCTGTATGATTTATAGCAGTAACAGAAGAAACCATGCACTGGCCTGTAAAAGATGAAGATTCAGACTCATCCCCACCAGTCCAAGAGCCACCAAAGGAAAGCAGACCTGAAGAATCTGATGATGATTTTGACAAGACGTTCTGTAAGTACACCAAATTGTTTAAAACAAGTTTAGAGATATCTTGTCCATCTATTTATCTTGGTTTTGGAAAAGAAAAATGAATAAGGCATCTGCTTTTGGAATAATTGGAAACTTCTCCAAGGATCTAGAGAATGACCAACAAAACTTAAAGAAATCCTTTAGATATTTACTCCTTTACCAACAAATTCTTCAGTGGACATATTTTACACGATATGTTTATAAAAGCTTTGCCTAATCTTACTTGCTTATTCTTAGTCGAACAAATCTTGCCCGAAACAGACAATCTTTGTAAAACCAAGGTATGTTTTTATATAATCTTGATTTTCTGTTTAACTAGTATGAAGGTATCTCAATTTTATGTGACTAATTCTTTATTCTGTTCTAGCAACCAACCCGACCCCTCTTGGCAGGAGGGCGTACTGCCCTCAAGTAACAGCGAGAGGTCTGGAGTGGAACTGGACTTTGGCCGGGTCATACGCTCTTCAACCCTGCCCGGGGGGAGCTACGGGCCTTGCCCGGTGGAAGTAAGAATCACAACAAACTTATAACACTGACTTCTAATTTCAGGACTCTTTTATTTCGTTAAAAAATCTGTGCTTTTAAATGAGTAACAGGCGTTCAAATAGGTACTGAATTTTGAAACCGTTTAAAGATTGCTAGAGTTTAAGTTGATAATTAACCCACGACCTTTCACTATCCCCTCTAACGACATACCCTCTTATTTTAGATGCACACTGACGCCACACCATTTCACTGAGGAGGACAAACGGACTCCCAGAAGGCGGGGTCCTGGCTTACAGTCAGGAGAGAACTACCACGACTTAGGGCTGGATCAGCCAGGACAAGTCCTAGATAGGCAACTACAGCTCATCAGAAGGTTGGGATCCGAAGCTCTGCTGAAAGGTATGGATTTTCTTCTTATACATTTTCTTTCTATCGTGACAAGGCGGCAAGAAGGCAGCCCAGTATTAGAGAATGTGAAATAATAATTATTATAAGGTAGACCATTATTAAATATTAGAAGGTGGTCTTGCGCAACACAAGATTGAGACATAGTTCTGTCTCTGTCAACGTCATAAAAACTGACTGCAACTGATGTTTGTATTATATTTTTGTTATAGTAAGTTAGTTGGCTGTTGGGATTAAATTCGCTAATCTTGAGATGCGCAAATGGATTGAAGTATTATACAAAATCATCATACACATAATAAACACACAGACTTTTTCCAAGAAATTCTTCAAATTATGATAACATAAATCCAGTATATTAAAGGCGCGTATAAATCTAGCGAATGCGCGGTATAAGCAGTGACATTTGATTCCCTGATAATTCTGTAAAAATGTGACCCTCTCAAACATTTCTCCGGGTTCAGTCCACTTGAAAATCGCTCAACTTGCAGGTCGGGATGGCGACATACCTGAACACCTGATAGATTACCGAGGCGGGGCCAGCCTGCCTGACGCGCAGGCCTCAAGCCAACACCCTTCCACCATCTCAGATTTTGCTTATCGTGAGTATCTCACCTATAAACACGGCTATCTTAAAAACCAACGAAGTAATCCATTGTCAGTCGTATCGCGATATACAGGGTGGTTAAACGGAATCACAGTAAATAACTTTTACAATAGAACCAACGTCGCCACAAGAAAAAAACCGATGTTCTAAACATTAAAATATTATTAATATTAGGGTAAATAGCTGTTTTCTAAGATAATACTTTTTTCTTCTGATTGCAATTTCGGAACGGTAGTGGAATATTATTATTTAATAATATTATTTAATGGCATAACATCATGTTAACTAGTCACTGTGTAGGTAGGTACAGCATGTGCTTACCTAAACGTCAACGTCATTTTCATTACTTATATAAGTACATCGTCACAGTTTATCACACATACACTAACCTTATTATAACCTTTAATTGGCTAATTTACGAGTTAACTATAAACTATTATATATTCAAAACCCAAGACTTGTTACTAGAATATTGATATCATCCACATAACTGATTTTCAAGACGTATAAATAAAAGTGGGTCCATAGAACTTTGACATTTGGGAATCCCACTGAAGGAAACCGGTCTGTTTAGACTTGGCTTTAAGGGTTAAACATAAGAATGATTTTCATAATACAACTTTTTATTACAGCTGACGCAATACCAGAATGGTTCGGGCCCACGCCAGACCTGAGCGAGTGTCGGTCTGTATGGCTGAACAGCTTGGAGGCAAGAGTGAGAGAGGGGGAGTCCCTGCTCAGCATCAGCAATGATCTGGCACAGGTATGTAGAATTATCAGAATTAATTCGACATTAACACCAATAACTCATTGACTCATAATAACTTAGTACTACTAAGTACTACAGTATATTAAGAATTTGTAACTTGACTGCCCATCAAACCCTCCAATGGAGATTTGGAAGTCTCGAGCGAAAAAATAACTTTATGCCTCAACGGTGTTAATCAGAAGTAAGAATAATTTACACACTTTCTTTATTAAAGGACTCTTCAAAACAAATCAAATTAACTAAACACTAATGTTTTAATAATAGCCATCTAACTCTATTATCGGATTGTTGTACTACCAACAAATTCAAATTCAATCCAGGTTACTCTTGACTCTAAAGGGTAACTTTGGCTCATATCAAAACCATTGATTTAATGTACTAAAATCTACTAAAGTCTAAAGGTAGCCTAGACGTAGTTATAGGCCTCATTTCAAGTTATCCCCTGGCTGTAGTAACCAATATTAAAAGAAATATTGACAATAAACAAAGTCACCTATGCACACACTAACACTACTTCTGAAACTGCAACTCTTGCTTCTGCTTTATAAAAATGTTTAATTCTTCCCAGGTGACATCATCTAAGACGTTATACGGAGGTGACATGATGACCACGACGACTATAATGAAGAAGCTGGCGCAGCGCATGTCACACAACGTGCAGACATTCCCCGACCCTCGGCAAAGAGAGGCCATCGTCACTGACATGCTGCTCGGGGTTATCAAGACTGGTGAGCTTACACTCTTTTCTAAACTGTCCTGACATCTTAATTAGCCTACGTCAGTCCACTGCTGAACATATGCCTCTCTCAACGCATGGCTCTGATCCCGATCCTTGGCTATTCTTTTGCAACTGATCCGCTGCCATCATATGATGATATATGATCTTTTTCAAGAAGAACACGTCTATCCCCTTGGTTATTGGTTTTACGGCAAATGGCACCAGAATTGCTACTTTAGTTTGCTTATCCGATGTACAATAAAGAGTATCTATCTACTCTACTATGACATTGTATGAACCATCTGTATTTTTTGTTGATCGATTTTGATGTTGACTCCATAAAATTGTTGTTTATCACTTTTAAAACATAACGACTTTATATTCACTCTGTATACTAGTGGTACAGACTGACTGTACAGTCAGCGAGTGACAGAGACGACACTATACCAAATTAAGCCGAAGCTAGTTGAGTTTTCTGTTGTGTCGTTGTAGGTTGGGTCATTGAAACTCCCTTTCGAAGCTCACCCATCCTCTTAATATAAATTGTAATATTTTTTTTCTTTTTTTTTTTTCTTTTTCCCAGGATCAAATCTTCTAGAAGAAAGCCAGCGCGCATCCTGGGCTGATCTCAGTGCAGACGCACAGAACCGCGCCGCCAGCGCTCTTCTGACCCAACTCGAAGAAAACGCGTTCTTGCTGGCCGATGCTGTGACCAAAGAGAAGACCATCTTGCAAGTCGTGAAGAATATCTGTGAGTATAGTTACAGGATTTTGTTGTTAACCTTCAGACAGCAACTAACTTCGCAATTCTAAAGGTAGCGCCGCCACAAGGTGTTCTATTCTAAAGTCTGTTTCTGACGAAAAATTAAGCACTCACAGATAGACCGAATTTCAATTTTTTTAACCAAATAATCAAACAGATTCACAAGTTTTTGTTTGCATTTTGTTATTAAGCAATTACAAAAAGTGAAACTTAAAAACGTTAGTGTGAGTATCGAAAAGTTATAATAAACAACAGTGAATATGTAACTAGTAAATTTCGGTACTGTATTTCACGACCTGAAAGAAAAATCAGGTTAAAGTTAGTTAGTTAGAGGACTTGAGTAGCGTCCAGCTATGGTGCGATTTTAATTGCTTTGACTTACAGCGACTGCAAGCGACGGGCTTGCGGGCTAAAACGCCCTGCTCTACGCTTTACCGTTACGATTTGAAGGCCTATAAACAGCGACGAGTTAGTTAGTTAAAAACAAACTAAAAATGGCGTAATACCCTTAAGATTTAAACCCTCACAACGTAACTCTTGCCTTTTTGCCAACGAGGTTTTTAATGTAATGTAACTCAATTGTCAAGATCGCTAAATATTTTTCGTCTGCAGGTCTCTCCGTCAGGGTGTTGGAAGTCAAGAATGTGGAAGACGAGACGTTTCCATCGCTAATCACGCAGGACCAGTGGAAGGCTTCTGAAGACACCATCACCATACCTAAAGCTGCTTTACTAGGTTAGTACCAACAAGATACTTTTTAAACATTAACTTTGTTCTCTCATTCACATTGTCTGGTACCCCGTAATAAGGATGTAAATTCCTTACTTGAAGATTATGGGATATAGCGAATATGCACGAAAATAATATAATGTTTTTACTATATTAATAAAAAACTAGATAATATTATAGCGCTAATAGTAAAAACAAAATTCATTTTAAGTAAATAATAACTAATACAGTAATTAGAAATTGAGGCATACCTGTCTCTTTCTAAAACAACTTTTACTAAGAAAAATGTACGGCGGGCTGGTACTGTGACGTCACGGTACATGACCAAATAAAAATATAAGCATTTTCCCTATTGAATACTAGTTTATTCTACCATATAGGTTATAAAGTGATCGCTGTCGTATGTCATGATTTCAGAGACCTTTGGTAAAAAATTGTGTACCTCTAATGTTGACTGACCTGTATGATGTGTGCTTCTTACAGACAATCGGCAGAAAGACCTCGTCCGCATAGTGTTCTTCGCGTTCGACCGTCTCGAACAGATCTTACCCCCCACTTTTATAAAGAACCCTCAATACGCTGCGTTCTCGTCTGACGCATCTTCGTCCACCAACAGCATTAACTCGGAGAAGAAGAATATTACGAGGCTTTTAAACTCTAAGGTAAAAACTATACTTATAATTGTATTATAAACAACCTTTAAATAAAGATAAGATTTTCTGCCACAACGTCTTGCGTTGTGTAAATCGCCTAAATGCAAAGGGTCTCAAATTGAATTTTCGGTTCGGTCTATTTAGAAAATGATTTTTACTAAACATATTAATTGTCTGTATGTAACCACATAACTCGAAGAACATGAATTTCCTACTGTGACTGTACTGACCATGACAATTGGTGTTTTGTCTGGCATTTATAAGAGAAATATCAAAAAACTTTTAATGTAATGGATATATATATTTTTTAAATCATTATTTTTCTCATTAGTTAACGTTCTTTTTTTTATAAATATCTCTTATTTTTACTGAATAATTGCCTTAACACTCTTGGAGATAACACCCTGTATGTATGAGATCACGACCCATAGATTTGAAGCGGGACTCTGACCATTGCACTACAACTACTCATATCTATGCTTGTTGATACGTTACAAAATTTGTACCCTCTTGCGCTGCTCGAAACTGTGGCAGATGGGAAGTATCTTGTATCTACAAAAAAATGACGGCTCAGTAAAATCGTTTTCAACTTTTTCTTCGCAGGTGATATCAGCCAGCCTGGGCAACGGCCGCCACATCCAGCTGTCGCAGATGGTCCACCTCACCATGAAGCACCTTAAGACGGAGAACGTCTCCAATCCAGCTTGCGTCTTTTGGGATTACACTTTGCAGTGAGTTTATATTCCTGACACACACGAGAAATTACTATCGTTAAGTAATTTCATTTCATTACCACCGTTTTTTCTATTGCACCCAATCGTGGCTTAAGAAATAGGTATATCAAAATACTTAGGTATCGTAGTTTATAAAAAACTTCTATAAATATTAGACAAATAGACTATATGAAGGCCGTAAAGAATACACTTCCCCACCGCCAACAGAGGTGTGTCGTAAGAGGCGACTGATTCCAGTAGCACGAGACGGGCAGCAGCGACTACGTGCAAAATATTTTTAAAAAACTGCGCTCGCCAACCCGCCTGCCAGGCGTGGCGGATTTTCGGGGAGGCCCAAATGTATATTGACGCATTAATCCATCTTTGTCTTGTTGTTTCTGACACATAATTATACTTTCAGTGGCTGGTCTTCCGAAGGTTGCTCAGTGGAGTGGTCAAACGCGACCCACACTGGCTGTGCGTGCTCACACCTCACCAACTTCGCCATCTTGATGGACGTGCACGGAGTCAGTTTGAGCGACAAACACGAAATGGCGCTACGTCTGCTGACGTTCATTGGCTGTGCGATATCTGCTGTGGCTCTGTGCGCCGCTATTATTGTGTTCCATTGCTTCAGGAATATGAAGGTATGTTAAAAGCACTTAAGGATATTAAATTATTATTTTTTACAAACAAACAAGACATCCTAATTACTATAATACTGTAAACGTGAAAGTTTGTTTGTTCGTTACTCAATCACGCTTAGCGACAGAATGGAATTCGCTGTAATTTTAGCATCTATATCTGGACTATAATCTAGTCACTAGATCATAGGATTTTCTGTTCCTGTAAGATATATCCATTTCTTTTGGCCTACGCAGTCAAAAGTCGTATGACTTTTTCCTATTTGGTGGTTATTAAAATAATAATAAGTACATAAAATAAATAATGAAACTTACACAAAGCTAACGATAGATTGCACAATTTGCCAATGCAAACCACAAAATTGATAAGATTTAGAAGTAACAAATCGCTACAAAATATATCTTGTCTTCCTCAAATGATATTATGATACTGTCATCTTCACAGATATTCCATCGATTTTTTCTTACCAATGTTTTTTTTTTAAGTAGCACGAATTGGTCCCAAGTTCAACTATTTCAGAACTGGCAAATAAAACACCTTCCCTTTTTGTTACAGTCCGACCGCGTCCTTATCCACAAGAACCTCTGCGCTTGCCTGCTCATAGCCGAAGTGGTCTTCATGTGGGGGATTGACCAGACTGAGAACCGAGTTCTATGCGGCGTCATAGCGGGGACTCTGCATTACTTCTTCCTAGCTGCCTTCGCTTGGATGTTTTTAGAAGGTAACTATTCATTTCAATTATTTTAAGGCCTTAGTGTTCAAAACCAAAAATATGTTTTGGGAATTATAGGTAATATGCAGACACAATAATGGGTAATAGTATCACTATGTTCTCCCTTATAGTTGAGATAGTTGGAAATTACTTTCTTGCGTAGGGTAATTTACGTGGATGACTTTCTGTTAATTTTAGTAATGATGTTTTTGAGACTTATAATAAAGGTGAATAACTAGCAAATTAGATAAGCCAATCCTAAGTAGAAATAACATAAAGGCTGGAAGAAGAACTATTGTACTTATTTATATTACATTTTACAGTTAGTTTGGCTTTAGTGTCTCAAATTGAACGCGTAAACTTTTTTGTGGGACTTTGATTTGTAAAGGTTACGATGCTTGATTAAATTAACCGTAGGTCAATAGCGCGCAAAGTTGATCATAGTGATAACTTGTAAGTATATCTTTTTAGAACTGAGAACTACTATGAAACCTTCTATGCTGTCATATTCAACGATCGAAACCGGTTAATTATTTCAGATTATGCAAAACCCATTTCTAATATTTAATAGTAGTTGCAAAGATTTGACTATAAAATTTAAACTTTGTCCTTTAATTTAGCAAAAACCTTTATTATTCCGGTTAACTAACATATAACTAACTAAAATGCATTAACCGGTTCTCAATCCCTAACATTTTGGCCAAAGACATTGAAGTATAACTGTCACACATCGCACTGATCACAATTTCCTCCGCAGGCTTCCACCTGTACGCCATGCTAGTGGAGGTATTCGAGCCGGAGCGGCCGCGCGCGCGCTGGTACTGCGCGTGCGCGTACCTGGCGCCGGCGCTGGTGGTGCTGGCCTCGGCCGCCGCCTTCCCCGGGGGGTACGGCACGGCCAGGCACTGCTGGCTGTCCACTGACAGGATGTTTGTGATGAGCTTCGTGGGACCGGTCGGCTTGGTGCTTGTGGTGAGTGTTTAAAGTATGCCTATTTACGTTCCACTGCAGGGCACAGGTCCGACCTCAACTATGAGGTGGTTTGGGCCATACTCTACCACGCGGCCCCAGTATGGACTGATGAAGAGGTGTTGTAAGGCCAGTGAGTTAACCTTACTGTCAGATGTTATTAAGCCGCCCTAAGGCCTCCGACTAGGCTTCACGACTAGTATCAAGCGATATTAACCGGGACCAACTTTTAACGTACCTTCCGAAGCACGGAGATGCTTGTGATAAATGCCCTCTAATTATTTACATATTTAGTGGCATGCATAGCACTCAGCTTGAGCTATGGCATACGTAAGCCTCGATCCTAGTTTTCAGTGAGAACTGCATAGTGGTAATAACGTGCTGTCATCAGCAGTAATGGTATTGGCTACACCTTCTTTGGAGTATGTTTTTCATGAGCTTTATCGGACACCTCTTTTAGCCTCTGGAATTCCTTACCATTAACAATCAGAAAATCCGAATCGATTGCTATTTTTAAAAATCGGCTTAAAGCACACTTTCTTTCTTCTTGACACAAACTGCCTTTATATCTTAGAATATTACTGGTCACTGTTAGTCTCGACATCTGCTTGCATATATCAAGTAGTATGTATGTATAATTATTGTTATGTATTTATTTTATTTTATTTTTATTTATTACTGTATGTATACGTCTATGCCATAAATTTATGCAATCCTATTTGTATCAGGTAAGAATTTTAAGAACTCTGCAACACCTTTCCCTTTCTTTAATGGTTGTCCTCTACCTAAAGGTTGTCTGGAAGAGATCGCTATTAGCGATAAGACCGCCTAAATTGTACATCTTTCTGTAAAAATCATGTGTATTTTACTTGTATGGTGTGCAATAAAGAGTATCTATCTATCTATCTATCGGATCAGTCTCTTGCGATCTCATGGTAAATTTCTTGTAGATACTCTAAGCTAGGGTAACAAATGTCCCAGTGCCTAACTTGGATGCCTGAAGGTTTTGTGCTGCTAGTATTTATTCTTTCTTACTAAAACAATGTTATTTGTTTCAGGCTAATTGGATCTGCCTGAGTATGGTGATTTACATGATGTGCCACCATTCGACTGTGTCTATCAAGGCTAAAGAAAACTCCAAACTTTATAAAATAAGGTAAGTACTGGATCTAAATAGAATAATTCCCAACACTGCGATTCCTATGTAATCTAGGTTTAGCCATTATGGCGCTCAACTATCCCCACCACTCTGCAACTTAGAAGCAGAAGAGATCCTATGGTGTGTCATTTTCCGACTAAGAGTAGCGAATATCAAATAAATTTCTCCGGCCGACACTTCTTTCACCCCCAATAGACCCCCCCCCCCTTTTCATATAATCTCAGCTTTGACATAACTGTTTTTGGCAGACCCGACGCCACTAGGTTTTAATGGAATCATTGTGGCACCATTTGAACCCATAAGTCATTATGTCATTCCTGGTGACAGGGGGTACTTAAAATGACTTTATGACATAAATGTGCGCGCGCAGTCGTCTTTTTGATTGTCTGTCTTTTGATTAAAAATTAAATGTGTTAATTCACTCTTTCTGCTTCCAGGGTATGGCTGAACAGTTCTCTAGTCCTGGCCTTCCTGCTAGGTCTGACGTGGACTTTCGGACTTCTGTACCTGAACGAGCAAACAGTGGGCGTGGCGTACGCCTTCACCATCCTGAACTCCTTGCAGGGATTGTTCATCTTCATTTTCCATTGCTTGCAGAATGAAATTGTGAGTATTAGATTTCTAGATTTTGATGGCAATGAGATTCTTAGGTAGAACCATCGATTGCAAGCGTACTCTTCATTCTGTTAATATTATTTTTAACTTTCATGATTTTAAAGTCGATTATCAAAAAATACTTACTTTATTTTCTATTTTTAGTGTTTTAAAGTCCTCATCCACACTATAATTCTTTAGTCTATTAGATTTGAGGGGTCACCCTTGGGTGGGTTCAATAAAAAAAGAATCATCAAAATCGGTTTACAATTGGCGATAAAATCACGTACAACAAACACATAAAAAATATATTATATATAGTCAGAATTTAAATTACCTACTTTTTGAAGTCGGTTAAAAAAATAGTTATGAGTTATTTATGTTTTTTCTTTGTAATGTTAATTTTTATTTCGATTTGTACAATTTTTGTGAATAAAATAAATAATTGTTACGAGTTGTTCGTTTAACTTCTTCTTCAAAATAAACAAACCGTTTTTCTCATATGTAAAATTTTAAGATCTTATACCATGTTTTTACACAAATAAAGATATACTTTACTTTAGGCACTTTGAGACCTTTTTGGCACTGTCTTTTATTTGAACCTACGACCTATAAATGGTACTGTGCCAAATAAATACAATACTTCCTTACTTTTACTATAAACGAATTAAAATTAAAGTTTCTAACTCCCATCTCACCGACCACAGTTCCAAAAGGAGTGCGCCCGCCTCGGCCACCGGCACCCCTGGCTGGCCTGCTGCCTGCGCCTCACGGGGCCGCCCCCCGCGCCGCACCCCGCCGCCACCGCCTCGTCCTCCAACCACGTGGACACGCGCCAGGGCTCCGTCAAGAGCCGCCGCTACCACCAGAACGCGACCGCCGAGGCCGAGGACGTCGTCGACCCGAGGGATGTGACGGTAGGTGGAAGTGACACTTCACTGAGGGATACTGACTAACTTAATTATTCAATTCGGGTCGACTGCGAGGCCGTAGCTAGGAGTTTATTTCGGAGGGGTCATTAAGGATGACGACAAAAACAATTTTCTTCGTCCATCAGGTAGATTATCGAAAGGTATTGGACACGTTTTTTTTTCTTTTCTCAATCAAACAAAAAATGATGAAGATATAGCCCGTTAAAGTTCCGCGTGACGTCACGCCTTGCGACACTTTTTAGCAAGACGTGACGTCACGTGCTCGCTTTGATGCGCTTTATCTTCGTCGTTTTGTGTTTGATTATATAATTAATTTAATATTAATATTTTTTAATAATCTATCTGACAGACTAAATAGGTAGATGTTTGTTTTCCCAGTCAACATCCCTATTCATTTGGGAATGGGGGGGGGATATTATATTACTATTGGCACTAGTATCTCAATAACATGAACCGTTATTCTAGTTTAAAGAAGAAAAAAACAGTTTTACATGTTTAAATAGCATGAAATAATATTTTTAATAGTATAATATGATTAGCATGAAATAATATTTCCGGGTGGCGTGGGGGATGTTTGAACCCCTCAAATGCCTGTCTACGGCCTTGGTCAGCAGTTTGATGTTTGACAACTAATAAACCATAGACTTATTCCATAAAGAATTTGTGACCAATCCGTGTTGTATATTCGAAGATGTCTTTAATATGCTCACTCAATAGACCACTGTATAACTATAATTCAGCATGAAATGGAAACTTGGCTTGACTTATAGCCGTGCCCATTCACGTTTATTACACAGTAATTTGACGTTTTGTGTCTTAAAGAAAGTGACAGTTCGATTGTCAAATTACTGACCTTAACTAAAAATTCAACGTGTAATAGACAACTCCAAGCAATGCTTAAAATTAGGTCCAAACGCAATTATCTCGACACTGAATAGGGCTAGGCATAGAGTTAGAAAAGTAACCATATGTTGTAAATAAAAATAATCCCACTAACCAAATACCAAGTATCTCCTTATCGACTCAGAATATCGGTATCGTCCTGAGTTTTTCAGGAAAATTTTGCATAAACCGTAATTTCGACCAACTTTTTGTATAAACATGAGCTGAATTTAAATTTAAAAAAATACTAGAAAAAACTGTATCTTAATATTTACGTATTTATTAACTCAATATTGGTGGCGGGATACAATCAGTAATTGAAGTATGTAAATAAGTTTACCATTGCTATGCAACAGAGCACCGCGAGCACATCAGTATCGGCGTCAACGACCAACAACCTTGTCATCAACAACCTCAACGTTGTTGTCAACAACAACAATCACAACAACAACAATGTGATCAACAACGCCGCTGTGGCATCTCTAGCTGCGGCTGCTGCCGCCCATAGCTACCATTCGCATAGAAACCGTAGGAACTCCCAAGAGAATCAGAGCTTCGGCCCGCCAAGCAATTTTGGGCCTACACTCAATGCCACAGCGGCTAGTTTTCCACACAACATTCCGGAGAGAGAAGCAGCCCCAATGTCCCATCTACGGAACCCAATGAACGCTGGCAGTGGCCGGTATCCCCAAGGATACAGACAGAACGTTCAACAAGGTGCGTACGCATTACTGAGATAGGAAAATACTAAATTCACAGTTAAATTTTGACAAAAACCACCAGAAACACCACTTTGGCTTTTAATGTTACTAAAAGACAGCTCAATTTTTTGTGTTTTAACATTTTGTGTTGTTTTGTATGACTAACATTATTTTTTTTGTTTTTAAAAGCACTGTGTATATTCTATGTCCCGCTAAGGTAGAATATGGCATTATGTCTTTATACGTCTTTGATACGTTCGAATGCCTAATAAATCTGCCTTGTTTTTAAACACGGTAAGTGAATCACTGTTTTGTGTATTGTTTTTATTTTCTATTGTTTACTAAACTAACGCTTTCAAGTTACTAATCCTCCTGCGACTTTTCTCTACTAACAAAACTTTCTAGTGGTGTGGTGGTTCTAGAGCATCCAAGTATAAAATACTTCTAACGATGCTTCTAGTATATAAGTATAAATTCTCGATTAGATTATGAAGTATAAATCCTATCTCTCGTAATGCGTGCATACACTGAGCTTTTGAATCTTCATAGACTTTTCTAAATATTTCTTTGTAGACAGTATTCTTACAGAATTCTGTAGACATTATTTTAGGTTGTTGACTCCTGTACAGAATATACTACTTGTTTGCATACGTCAATATTACTATGTATCTACCTGCTGTCATTTTATAAAGGGTTATCTGGGTTATTATTAAGTCCAAGTTCAAAACCTTGCATGACATTAATATCATTTCGGCTGTACTACTCTCTATAACATATTAATTTGAGTAGATCTAAAAGCAACAGATTTACTAATTTAGATCTGTCAAAATTTGTATTTTTTTATCGTGCTAAATTTACAAGCCTTTTAAAATGGCATGCCAAAAGCTGTGTTTGCCAAAATTTATGCAAGACGGTTGTAAACTGTCTCTTTTATTCACTTGATAGCCAAAAATCCATGCTTACTTTTCAACCGACTTCAAAAAACGAGGAGGTTCTCAATTCGACTGTATGTTTTTTTTTTTTTTTTTTTTTGTATGTTTGTTACGCGATTACTCCGCCAATTATGAATCGATTTTAATGATTCTTTTTTTGTTTGGTAGATCATACTTCAGAGGTGGTTCCATATAAATTTTATCGAAATTGATTCAGAACTTTTTGAGAAAATCAACAAATATATACCCAGATAATATTTTGGTTGTGGTTCTTGTTACCTATCTTCGACAAATATGACCCGATTTTGATGATTTTTGTTTTATTGAATAGCTTATACTTCAAAGATGCTATGATAGAAGTTTGAAAAATAAAAATCACCCCTAAGGGTAGGAAAATAGGGGATGAAATCGGTGTTCAGCAGTTAGATTAGGATTTATCACTGAAAATAGATGAAATAAGTAAATTTTATTTAAAAAAATAAAACCGACTTCAAAACACTAAAATGCTAAAAATAATCCTAACACTTAAGTACCTAATCAGTTACTTTTGGAGTCGGTGCAAACAAAAACATTGAATCTCTCATCGGCTGGCACCGACTCCAAAAGTAACTGATTAGGTACTTAAGTGTTAGGATTATTTTTAGCATTTTAGTGTTTTGAAGTCGGTTTTATTTTTTTTAATAATAAGTAATTTAATTTAGAGAGTGATACACCGAATTGCCACTATAATATTGTTAGACTGTATAAATCCGAATTCAAGTGGTTTTAGTAAAGCGCAACTTATATTTCAAGTTTTATTGATCTATATTAACTATGTGTAATATTCGTATAATAAGTATATTATGTTATTGTAAATGTATAATAAGTATATTATATTATATTAACAACAGAGCTACAACATTCACCCGGAGGCAGCAAGGTGGAATGTCCGCCCCACCGCGCCTATATACGTACCAAACGACGAACGAACAACTCGAGTGCCCACGCCACAAAACATACCGCATAGCGCATCGCACACGCAAAGCATTGCGTCGATGCATAGCTACAGAAATAATATCGAAGTACCCAACGATTATCAGAACCTCCGTTCGCGCTCGCCATCTTGCTTTTCGAACAAAATGGCGGCATCTATTGGCGCGAACGACTGGACGTTAGTGGCGAACGGTGGCGGTATTTGGAAGGTGAGGGGAGGGCGTTAACGCTTGCTAGACCACGTTTTAGTTTGCGCTTTGGTAAGATCTCTTTATATGTGCGCTTTTGAAAAAACTTAACATGTCACTTTTATGAGACATGTCTTAAGAATGTGTTAAGTTGAGTTGTTGAAGCCATTGAACAAAAAATTTAAAAAATATTTTTTTCTGTCGTTACTTATTCACTTAGTTAACTGCAAAATTTATTCTTTCATAAATGTCTGCTTTTAACGTTGTGAATTATACAAATAATTCAGTTTTATGAGTTTGACCCAAAAATTTTAGACGCATGAATGTTTATTATTTTGCTATGTATTATTGCAACTATATTTAATATTTTGTACTACTAATCCCTTTATCTCGTGTATTTAAAGTGTTCTAAAGAATATTATATTTTAGGTTGGTAGGTTATTAATGTGCGTAGATTTACTTTTGTTTTATTACCTAACTTACTATTACTATTACTACTAAGTATATTAAATCAAGAGATCTTACCAAACCGTGCCCATAAAACCGCATGAAACTTAACCATTAGCTGCCATTTGCATGAGTTCATCCAAATACATACTTGTACATACAAACACTAGCCCCGCCCATCTCCTTCATAACACTCCATAGTCACTAGTTTAGATTTAACTAGCACGCAAGTTCACACTTACTAGCTGTAATATTACAATAAACAACTAATCTTAAGGTTTTGTGCGTTCGAATGTAAAACTCTGAGTAACAAAATTGTTTAATTAGATGTTGTTATGTTTAAATACATTCCACGTATTTAAAATTAATATTTATAAAATATTATACTTATTAGTAATATATTTTTATATATATATTTCACATCATATATTCTATTGCAGAATTTTAATTTTTTGTCGGCGACTTGTTCTCGTCAATTTAGTTGAGCTGTCTTTTATATGTGACATGCAGCAATGACTGCAAATACCACATTTTAACACTCCCAATATTTCCACAGAACACTTCTTCTAAACACCACCCGGGCAACACCGCGACATTGCCCCACCACGACACGCTGTCCCGTCAGATGGCTCAGCAAAACCACATCCACAGTCCCTACAACGAGTGCGACCTGCCTCTCGCCCCTGGCTCGCCCCGACACGTCATGAAAGACGAGGAAAGCCCCCTCCACCACCAAGGATACCAAACTACTCGCAGCTACAACCACGACTTCCGTAACCCACACGTCTATATGTCTCAACATTCCCCTGGCAGCCAGGAGATGATCTTTCGTAAGCATTACAAGGAAGATGGCCGACGTAAGCACCATCACCACCATGGAAGCCAAAATGTCAATCATACTTATTCCGAAATCGGGTCTCAACAAGGTCGTATGTACCGACGTGGATCCGAACAAGAGTTCCGAGTCATACAAGACGACCCGGTATATGAAGAAATCGAGAGGAACGAGACATTAATATCAGATATATCCGACGATAATTCCGGTCCGGATAATTGCAGGCAGACACAGCACCACGGGTCTTCAAGCTCGAAGTTTTTTGGCGACCACCGACCCTTGATTTCTTACAGCCCCGGAGAGAGGCACCACCATGAGGAACATTATGGGAAGTACGGCAAATGGGACACACTTGAACGTTATGACCCAAGGCACTATGAAAGTGGCAGACTGATGCATCCATACCACCAGCCTCAGGAAAATAACATGAGGGCTCTAGCTGCCGTACTCAATGGAGAGAACAACGTCGTATGTCACTTGGAACCGCATAACTCATACGACGTTTACCAACCGCAGAGTGGCAACCCTAGGACTGTATCTTAGCCCAGTTTTTAATCCAGTGAATTGAGAGATGTGATTTCGAGCCACGAGCTCTTTTTATATTATTTTCAGTGTTAGTGACTTGTAAAGGAACAGTGTACAGTATAGCGAATGAATTTTTCTATGGACGTAGTCATAGATGTCATAGTGACACGATAAGTGATAGCGTTTATGTAGAAACTTGCCATAATATGGACTTTAAATAACATATTATATTTATAGCATAGTGTATCGTAATTTACATCACTTTTCCACTGTGATCCTACTTAAATATAAACGCTCAAGTTTCAGTGTTGCGACCACTTTCGTTTTGAGTTGTGGGTCCTTACAGAATGTTAGGTCGTATGTCATAATACGATCGAATATGGTCGTATGTGACAATACGACTTTAATCATCTGTAAGTTCCTTTTGTGTGTCCAAAAATTAAAGGAAATAAAAAATAGTTTATATATTTTCAAACTGTCTGTTGGTACTTGCTATATTATTATTATAATAAAGACATGTTGACATACAAATTAAAAATCATATTAACTTTTAAAATACAATGTCCTATGGATTTTTGGACGGACAGCAACAGCGATTTGTAAATAAATAGCGTTTAGTACTAGATTTTTAGTACTTCCAATGTGACCTTACTACTCTATCGACCTTTCCTTTTAAAATCATGGCATTTCCTTATTACTTGCATTTGTCTTATTGTAGATATAAAAATCTGTGATGTTTCATTTTACGCTTTAGATTAAGTTTGCTTAAACATTATTATGAAAGTACACTGCCATACCTTATCTCATGTTGTGGTTTTAACATAGCTTCACATATATGATCAATGGACAACCCATAGGTACCTTTGTAATAAAACTTCCTTTGAATAGTACAATCATAAATTCAGGGCCGTCTTTCCCACTGGGCAGTCTGGGCACTTGCCCAGGGCCCCGCGATCGATGGGGCTCCCTGGTTCCTGCTTCAATAGCATCCTCTGTCAAAGTCATAGGGGCCTCATTATAATAAATGCCCAGGGCCCCCAATAGGTTAAAGATGGCCCTGCATACAATTACAAAGTATTCAAAATAGTTTAGAAAGAACAAATTAAGTGCTGATTCCTCTTCGAATCTTATGACCTTACGGTAGGGCTAGTCACTAAAATACTAGTAAGTTCTGCTAAAAACATTTTAATATTAAAGTAGGTATTTTCGAGATACATGAACAAACTTAACCGTAATTGATAAGGTTTTTAAAATTACCTCATTTTTTTTATTATTATAGGTATCGCTTCAAGTAGTTTGGACCTTTTAAGCATTTTACCATTTGAAATGAAACACGTCTCGCTTTTTAGTGTTGCCGTGTTTAAACCACAAATATGTACAGACTTTTTATACGTTTTTAACTGTGGCAATATTTGCAGCTAATTAAAGTTATTTAAGCAGCTTTTTATATCATAGACTTTTTTTTAAAGAATTCGGAAAAAATCCATCCAACCTATTATAGACTGACACTACTCGATGTTGTGCACTTCCTGTATATTAGAAACTAGTTTTAAAAAACTTACTTAAAAATAACAAAAAATATATTATTTCCACGAATGTAGTAGGGTTGATTTCATGCCATGAACACTGTTGTTTTGCCGTAAAGTTAAGGAATTGTTTATTGTGAATTGAAGCAAGTACAGTACAATGTAAATCTTTCTTTTCGTGTATATTTTGGATCGACTAAGCAATATATTAGACTGAAGTATTTAATAAATTTCCGGCGATCCAATAAGGTAATTTTAAAGATATTAATTTAAGTCCAGCCGAAATTTATAAAATACTTTTTTTAATGGGAAAAACTGATAAATAAATGTGGGAAAATCTTATTTTTTGTAATTGGGTATACTAGTCCATCTATTTTTCCCACTGTCTAAATATAGTAAATGTACATTGTGTCCTGTGTATTTCTGTTATATATATTTTTTGTTTTGATTGTATTTTAACGACGTTGATAAGTATATTAATGTAAAGTAGGACAAACAAAATGTGTAAATAATTTAAAGTTTATATAAATAAAGAGTGGCTGTTCTGAGAGAATGTCCACAAATTAATTTCAGTTTTTAATTTAATTAATTTCCCAAATATAGCTTAGGTCTTGTAGTGTGTCCTTTTTAAAGCCACATAATGGACAGATTTATTATCTTATCAACTTAACTGTCCCATAGTCATATATGATTCATAATAATGGTTTTTGTTTCCTATTGTGGCCTGAAATTGTTCAAACAAGCCTCTTGTTGGCTCAGACTGCAACCAATAGTTTGAGTTGCAATAATATTTTTTTGCTTAAAATTAAATTAATTATCTATACTCCATTGCTTAGTGTAAGTTACACTTCGTACTAAAGCGTTTGTTAAGCTTAAGTGTTACTTGAACGTACCTATACGCAAAGCATTCTAGAACGATTGCTCTAGGCTAAGACTAAGAGACACTTACCTATCTTTAATTATAAAGTAGATACTTTCCACATGGCATTGAAATGCCACCATCATGGTTGAAATAAGATGACTTCTTCTTCATCTATACGGTCAATCCCGGCTGCGTCCAAAGCTATTGCTTTGGAGCCCAGGGTCCGCTTTCCTTGATTTACTCCTCCACTTCGCACGGTCTTGGTATAAGTTTGTCTAGTGGTTTGCTCCCGTACTAAAAAGCCAGGCGGTTGCGGGTTCGAATCCCGCAGGAGGCAAATGTTTGTGTGATGAGCACGAACATTGTATCCGAGTCTTCGATATGTCTTATAATGTATTTAAGTATGTCTATCCGTTATAGTACAAGCGTTGCTTAGTTAGTCGTCCGTCTTGCTCGAGGGAATAACGCCGGAGGCGTGGAACAGGGGTGTGGTGGTGCTCTTCTTCAAGAAAGGAGATAAAACCTTATTGAAGAATTACAGACCCATCTCACTTCTAAGTCATGTCTACAAGCTGTTTTCGAGAGTCATCACGAATCGTCTCGCGCGTAGGTTCGATGACTTCCAGCCTCCCGAACAAGCCGGTTTCCGAAAAGGCTTTAGTACCATAGACCACATCCATACGCTGCGGCAAATTATACAGAAGACCGAGGAGTATAACTTGCCACTATGCTTAGCGTTCGTGGACTATGAGAAGGCCTTTGATTCGATCGAGACCTGGGCAGTGCTACAGTCTCTCCAGCGGTGCCATATTGACTATCGGTACATCGAGGTGTTGAAGTGTTTATACAGAAACGCCACCATGTCGGTCCGAGTACAGGAGCAGAGCACGAAGGCGATTCCTCTGCAGCGAGGCGTAAGACAGGGAGATGTTATATCTCCGAAACTGTTCACCGCTGCATTGGAAGACGCTTTCAAGCTCCTGGAATGGAAAGGATTTGGCATCAACATCAACGGCGAGTACATCACTCACCTTCGGTTTGCCGACGATATTGTGGTCATGGCAGAATCGCTTGAAGACCTCAGCACAATGCTCGATGACCTTACTCGAGTCTCCCAACAAGTAGGCCTGCGAATGAACATGGACAAAACCAAGCTCATGTCGAATGCCCATGTTGCGCCCTACCCAGTATCCGTTGGGAGCTCTACTCTCGAAATTGTTGACAAATATGTCTACTTAAGACAAGTTATCCAGTTGGGTAAATCCAATTTTGAGAAGGAGGTCAATCGTCGAATCCAACTCGGCTGGGCAGCGTTCGGGAAACTACACCACGTCTTCTCGTCCAAAATACCTCAGTGCCTCAAGACGAAAGTCTACAACCTGTGTGTGTTACCAGTGATGACATATGGAACTGAAACGTGGCCTCTCACTATGGGCCTCATAAGAAAGCTCAAGGTCGCACAGCGTGCTATGGAAAGGGGTATGCTTGGTGTTTCCTTGCGAGATCGAATCAGAAATGAAGAGATCCGTAAACGAACAAAAGTCGCTGACATAGCCCAACGGATTAGCAAGCTGAAGTGGCAGTGGGCGGGGCACATAGCACGTAGAACTGATGGCCGATGGGGCAGAAAGGTTCGAGAATGGAGGCCGCGTACCGGCAAGCGCAGCGTAGGACGTCCACTCACAAGGTGGTCAGACGACCTGGTAAAGGTTGCAGGAAGACGCTGGATGCAGGCCGCTTCCAACCGGCCAATCTGGAAGTCAATGGGGGAGGCCTATGTTCAGCAGTGGACGTCCTATGGCTGAAATGATGATGATGATGATGATGCTTAGTTAGGGGCTAGATAATTGGTGTGAATGTAAAAATGTATTTATTATTCATTTTATTTAAGGTAATTTAAATTTAAAGAGGTCCTTGTAGCTCAGTGGTTTCAGCGCTTTGGTAGAGAACTAACGTTAAGCCACCTTCGCCGCGATAGTGATTGGATGGGTGAATATTTTAACCATATTTAAACCCGAGAGACGAGCATACCGGACGTATGGTCGCTATCTCTGAGGTCCCGGGTTCGATTCTCGATTGGTCAATATAGAAAAATAACTTTTCTATATTGTCTCGAGTCTGGAAGTTGTGGTACCATCGTTGTTTCTGATTCCTTTAACAGAAGTGCTTTGGTTACTTACCATAGAGTCGAGAGCAATGTTTGTATGTGATGTCCAATATGTATTTATATTCAGTGACATTTATCATTATCATAAGCATCTCCGTGCTTTGCAAGCCACGTTAAAAGTTGGTCCGGAGTTATATCGCTCAATATTAGTTGTGAAGCCTAGTTAAAGGCTTTAGAGAGTGGCTTAATAACATCTGACAGTAAGGTTAAGTAACTCCACCGCACCGCACTAGGCTCGCGTGGCGGACTATGGCCCCAAAGCATCTCATAGTGAGAGGTAAAAGTGGAACGTACTCCTATATAGGCATACTTAACTTTTTTACATTAGTATTTAAATTGTTGTCAGGATATTATGGTAGGCAAGGTTGCGGGCAGCCGCTAGATGCAAATGGCTCAGAGGCGCTCGCTGTGGCGTTTTAAACATTTCAAGGTAGTGCCAAATTTTAAAAATATGGTCTTTAAAACAATATAAAAATACTAATTTATCGTAATTAATTATAGTACTCGTATTGCGGGAGTAAAATATACTTAAAAATTTCCGGAAAAAGAAACGCGAGAATTCCGTCATCCATCAGAGATCACAATATCGAGTAATCGTAAATTTTCTTCGTCATTCTATTTTTCAAATGCAGAATGAAATGAAAAAAAAAAAGTTTTTTTTAGTAACGATTTAGTTACTGATTCCGAGTGGTCCCTGAATAATAGGCACTACCGTGAAATGTAACCCTGTATAGAAGGCCTATGTCCAACAACAGTGGACTTCCAAGACACAAAGGCTGATGATGATCATTAATGATGTCAGGAATAAAAGGTTGGACATAAAAATATTTTAGATTAATTTGATAGACATATATTTTATATAAAAGACTTTACACCCACAAAATAATACAAATCGTAAAGTATGAGTTGACTGAAAATGTATTTTGTAAAAACTTAAAACACGAGAAATGTTAGTAAATTTTTTGATAATAAAATCATAATGTTACCACGACAGACCTTACAACTAAGAAATGTTTGTATAAAAAACATTTTTAATTTATGTAATGTTATCCAAAAGTAATGAGAGATCCTTGTAAAGGCACAAACAGTGTAGCCTTATAATGAGATCTAATTTTTGAAATTCTAACTTCCGACAATTTTTTCTAAACCTTAATAATAAAAATATTATAATTTTAATTACGCCAAAATAATACGTCATATTAAATTTATTACGTTTCTAATTAAATTAGGTAGGCACTGTATTTTTGTATTAAATATTTAAGCACTACCCGCTGAAAAGGTACACATCCTTTTCAGAACACTATAATTTTGAACAAGATCTATATTCAAATAATTAAATTCACAAGTACGTATCATTGAAACACATCAAATTACATAGAACCTACTTAAAATTACATTTAGATGGTAAAATCATGTTACGTAGGCACTTAACTAAAATGAAGAAACGCTAAAGATGACACAAACAATTTATGGGTGGACAAGTAATAAAAATATTATACATTTTCTTATTATGAATTTAAAAGCTATTCATTTAAGTAAATATTTTTTTATTTTCTAAATTTGAATTTAACCATGATCTTAATGATAGTAAACGCCATGTCATGAAAAAGGGCGTAAACGCCATTAGGTACAGAAAAAACGGGCGTGAGTGCCATATTTTAAGAATTTTATGACAGTTTTTTTACCCTTAAATAATGCAATAGATAAGGAAAAATAATTGTAAAATGGTTGGCAGTAAGCTGGTAGCTCCAGGCTGTTAATGCAAAGTTCTACAAACGGACGTGAACAGGAATGGATATGGTTTTCGCGGATATTCGGTGGCTTTTAGGTTATGCGGGTTCTATGTCCATGGCGTGAAGTAACTCCGTAAATTCACGCGACAGTGTAGAGCTGCCGTTATGAGTGTACATACGAGTAATAAATATTTCTATAAATAAATTCAGGTTGATGAAGTGTGCCGTTGAGACGATGTTACAATTTACAATAATGTATTGGTAATGAAATGATAATGGACTCCTAAGAATAAGGATGTCGAGACTTATTATTGAAAAAATAAATGCCATTTTAAGATGAGAACGCGAACAAGGCGTTTCTTGATAAATTCATATTAATGCATAAAAATAATGATAGTGCACTATCATTTTGAACTCTATACAGTTTTATCGAAACTGTATGTATATAAAAAAGTCAAAAGGTTGAATCGCTTAAGAACTCAAGATTATTGATTTAATTTTATTATTAGTTTCACAGATTAAAAAATAATAAACCGTTAGTTATACTAAGAATTAAGGAGGTTAAATGAGATAGCAGTTAAAACAATTTAGCTGTAGCAAGCGTAAAATGTCACAACTTAAAAAAAAAAGATTTTAAGTTAATCATAGAATGCCCACTTCGGTGAATGGTATTAGAATAAATACAGTAGTTGTGATCAGTAAAAGATTACGTGCGCTGATTAGTTTTTTTTTTCTATAAAGTAACAACTTTTTTGTTCTACACTTTTGTTGTGTATGCTATTAAGGTAGGTATGTATGCTATTGGTTATAGTTGAGTGCTTGCCAAAATTGATTTTGATAACACTGTCTAGTATTTATACTGCGATGACTAATGGGTATTTTGTCTAGGGCTAGATGAGCCTTAAAAATAAACAGAGTCGAATCAAATCTATCTGTAGGTACAAATGTCAATAAAATACGATCTTTTTCAGTAAAATTATACAAAACTGTAAACAAAATTAATAAATTTCGAAAGAAGACAGGATTTAATAAAATGAAATAGAGAGAGCTTTTCTGGATTGCCATAACAACTCCTATGCTTTAGGCTCGGATGGTAGAGTATGCTGTATGGCCCAAACCGAGGAATATATTAGGCACTGCGATTTATTTTTTTACTTGAGAGACAGTTTTTACTAATAAGTAATTGGTGATAATTTGAAAGGATGATAATTTTTACAGTTTTGTAAAATTCATTTGAAAGACGTCTTACATTGTTACACGCACCACACACATGTCACAACACTAGCGTTCTGCAGTCTTCATCCAAATTATCACATAGCGAAAGACACTACACTTATAAAGGTTCCAAGTGAAAAAATATCCAATACTTAATATTTTTATCCGTTTTTATTACTAGTACTTAATTAAGATTTAATAAATTAAAAACATTTGTGTTTTGACAATGAAGGTAGTTAAATTTGAAAAGGCATATTTATCGATTTTTTAAAACCGAAATTACATTTTGGGTTACAATTTTCTAGTTTTATTTTCAGTATGATGTTCGTCACTTGGAACCATCACTAACTACGCCGGCGTTGCTATGAACACCCACAACTGTCCACCACCATACCCGGTATCGTCCCATAGATGATGTTTAGGTCGTGATCGAAGTACAGCATGGAGATACTGCTCATCTTTCTGGGAGCGCAGCACGGTCCCCCGCTGCCCTGTGGGGCTGCTAAGTGGACTAAATGTGTATGGGGGTACTTCTGCAGAAAACTGTAAGGGCACTCCCCACTGCAATAATTCGCGTCGTATAGCTTAGGGGCTATTATCCAGTCCCAGCCAAACTCTTCGAAGTTGACGACGAGGGGGTATCGGCAGCAACGCACCTCCTTGGTACTTTCGGTGCAGTCCATGCCGATATGTCGTCGCGTGCGTTTATGTGACTCATCCTTAAGACTTACTTCTATGTATGGCATCTGCAAAGGAAAATTATTAACATCAATCAACTACCTAAAAAAAACTGGATTTTTGCACAATCTTCGGGGACTCTTAAATGCAGCGATTATGGTCACGTGATAACCTTAAGATTAATTAGGTACTTATAACTATTTATCTTGTTGGCATAATTACGTTTTTATAAATAAGTGTAAAACATTAAGTAAGTATAAGTAAGTATTACAGCAATTGATAATATTGAAATGTTATGAAAAATTTACCCAATTAAGTAATAATTGGCTCTAAAATTGAATTACGACAAACCTAGAAGTCTATGAAACGTGATGCACACAAGATGGTCCAGTAAACTGTTTAAATTTTATGACTCATGTCTGTAAGACCATGTCAAATTTCCAACGCCCAGCCCTAGATTCAAATTTGGATTAGTTGAAGAGTTAATTAGTACCTATTCTGATTCTCAGTAATATTTCACATCCTTTAAACAAATTTTAGTGAACTTACCAATGCATGGTTTGATTCAGAGCTTGGATGCGGCACAACCAAACTCATCCTGTTCCTGGAGTCTTGTACTCTCACTACTACTGCTAAATACTCTCTGGGCAGCCTGAAGAACTCTGCTACCATCGTCGTCACATTCACCTTCAACCATTTGCCTATCTTCAGGTCTTTTCTAGACATCTTTACTGAATTGTCCGTATACGGTACAGATGCCTTGCTCCCTTGACTGTTTCGCGTCACTCTGCTAACTTGCAGGTTTATAGTGAAGTGGTCTTCTCCATCAAAAGTCATGTTCTGGCGAGGTTCCAGCTCTTGGACGTGAATGTTAAGAACAGCCTCGTTAACCTCGTTCTGTAGGACTTTGTTGGTAAATTTGAAGTTGATGATGCTCAGGCCCTTGAAGTGACTATGGCGGCGAGTATCTGTAAATCGAAAACATTTATTCTAAATACGGATTCTTGAATAATTTATCGCTGCAAAATAACAAAATATTTTTATTTAAATAGGCAATTAAATGATGATTAAATAAATTAAGTATGATAAGACAAATATAAACATACAATTGTTTATATCTATTCAATTGTCTAATCAATTTTAGGGTCATACAATCAGTCGGCACCAGCAATATACATTCTATTAAAAGAAATAAATACTGTATTTGGTACAGTCAGTGTCTCAACGTTTTCTGGTACACGAATACGTGACTATGTTAACATGTATTTCCAAGTTCACTAACATCTGCAAACAATTTCATACAACAATCACTCATATTGTCTATAGTGATATAGAACTCAAGAGCCGCCACTCCGGAGACCATATACCATAAACATTCAACCAAAATTCCACAATCATGCATCTTGTAAATGTTAAAGAACGAAAATACATGTCCTTGGTATGAAATTTGCAAAAATATACCCCCTTTCCTTCAAAGATCCTTCGTCATCTTTTACTTACCATTCTACTTACCTTACTAGCATTTTAAATTTAACGTTTATTACATTCGGTTAGTAAAGTAACAACTTATTCTTATATCTTTTTCTTTAAAATAAATGTCGAAGGAATAGTATATTTTTTTAATATGAAAAGGATATGATTTTATTCAAGCGTGTGTCTTGTCACCGGTTTTTCTGTTAAATCTGAAAATAAAAACTGTTATAAAAAACTACACATTTAAAAAGCTCTTATGTAAAATAAAACACATCTCAAACTTTAGTTTTCTATACTCTCTTTTTGTAATATCTTCGTTCGGCGAAAAATTGCAAACTAATCAAAAGGGCGTAACTGTAGCTAAAATGAAATTGTCGTAAGCGCCAAAAAGGTAACACCACGATACGTTTTCGTAAAACGAACACGTCAAATCCGTATTATAACTCTGTACGCAAAGTTCGCGAACCAGCAGGTGTTAGTGAAAACTCTAAAAATAAAGAGTTCGTTCATCCAAAACGAAACGGAGGTCGGAATTCGCACACCTGTACTAGGTACGTATACAAAGAACTATCCAAACCACTAAATCCTATCGACATTTTGTTTGGAGATCTGTCATCGACTGTTTACAATAAACCGAGTAACTATTTGTTTACAAAAAGCGTCTGTTTCTTAACTCAAGATAGGTAACTTATTGGTAAAGGAAATTTGCGGATATATTTTTTGAGGGACGAGTTATTTGCTGGGTATAAATAAACGAAATGCCAACGCGATTGCTGATGGATTACGATCAAGGATTCGGGTCGACGCCCACTTATTAATTTTCCACGTGCTGAAAAAAGTAGTTGGAAAGTTTCCTCAATATTTTAAGCAGTATGGCGCACGTGAGGCAACAAATAAAATCGGAGAACTTAAGAGCTTACACAAAACTTTGATAATGCTTTGTGGAAGATATTTGTACATTTAAAACATTACAATACTCAGTTTGACTGACAACAACGTGTTAACTATCATCATCATTTCAGCAATAGGGCGTCCGCTGCTGAACACAGGCCTCCTTGCTTTTATCGGGGGGGATTGCCAATACTCGCCACGCTTGGCAGGCGGGTTGGCGAGCGCAGTTTTTTTTATAATATTTTGCTCGCACACGCTGCTGCCCGTCTCGTGCAACAGGAATTAGTCGCCTCTTACGACACGCCTCCTGTTGGCGGTGGGGAAGTGTACTCTTTACGGCCATCCGCACACGGCACCATGTTTACCATATTTAACCATATTTGTCATCAATCTAAGACCTAAAAGTCGTAATTAAGACGTAGTTCCAGTCCCAAGTAATTACTAGTATCAAAAACGGTCAAAAAAGTGAAAATTCATAAAAAAAACTCACATCGGTTTTTCCTTTTCCAGTCCAGTATTTTTTAAATTTACGCGAAAAACGTTTTATTATAATGTTACTAGGACTGGATTGAAGCTGGATTTAAATTAATTATCTAAGTACTTTTAAATTACGACAGTTGGGTTACTGAGCGCTGTTAAATTAGTTTACATTATTAGGCTTGATTTGTGGCTGTCAGACCTTACCTTACATTAATACGTGCGAGGAAGCCTGGGAGTACGCGACATTGCCGACAAGATGCAGGAAAGTAGGCTGCGATGGTATGGTCACGTAAAGAGGAGGCCCTTAGATTACGTAGGGAATTTGGCACTGCAGCTTTCTCTCCCTGGTCGAAGATCCAGAGGAAAACCCAATGGTATGGTCACGTAAAGAGGAGGCCCTCAGATTATTGGGACTGCAGCTTTCTCTCCCTGGTCGAAGATCCAGAGGAAGACCCGAGACAAGATGGGAGAGTGTAGTGCTAAAGGACATGAGGGAGTGCGAGGTTTCCGAAGTCGAGGACAGAGTGAAGTGAAAAAGAAAGACACGGAAGGCTGACCCCACCACCATATGAGATATATAGCTAGGAACGGAGTGAAAGACCTTACCTTACAACTTTTAAATTTTTTGCATTGCTAAATAGCATAGTTTAGTTATAAATCTAATAATGCTAACAAGGTAAGGCCGCAAGTCAAGCCAGAGGCCTAATGTGACAGTCATCTGATAATGTCAATTTTGTTAGGAGATACGAGTTTCTTTTGCAGTATCAATGTTGCTTCCAATGCAATCCAATGGTATAGTTGTTGTGCATTAGCAGTTAGGTAGTATTTACCAGTCCAGAACGTACTTAACTTACATACTTGGCTGGCAATGACTGGATTAAAAAAAATGGAGACCGTGCTCTTTGGCACTCTTTGGAGGCTTTGATGTCCAGCAGTGGACTGAAATAGGTTGACATGATGATGATGGTGATACCCGATAAAGTAAGTCTACATTAAAACTTCAGTTTAAAATCGAATGAAAGAATAGTTTCCATTTATGACATAAAACCGTTGTAAAATGTTGCATGTTAATTAAGTTTGGCTAAACATGTTTGGTTCTCACTGTCTGTAACATATTTGTATACAATGTTTACTTGCAAATAAATTATTATCATTATCATTACTATGTGCAACTTTAACCAACATGTCTAACATGAGGCCTTACATGAGCTCTGAAAACAGTGTTACTTCAACCTTTTTTTTCTGTATAGTTTGACGTCAAAATAACACTACTAAAGATACTGTTTAGCGTTGAAGGTTAGGCCCCAGTTGGGCTTACCAAATTAAAGATAAGAAAAACTGGTCAAGTCCGACAGACTTGCGTACCGAGGGCTCCGCACGTTTCTTTCATAAATTAGGTAGTTTAAATTGTCAATTTTCGTTTTATGGACTTGTGCTGTGAGTGACATCTTGCTCGCCAAACTTCATGATTGTAGGTAAACTAGAAGTACCTTTTAAATTTGATGAGTTAGTCTGCGAGTATCAAAACTACTTTATATGTGACATTAATGAGCGTACATTGATTGGGTTTAGTTAGAAGCTTGAATTTTTCACACCTCTAAGGGACCTTATACGTTAGTAATTGATATTAATTTAAACTTTACTATACTACTATATTAATTGATACTTTGCCTAAAAATAAAAGTGCTAATTATAGCTTTTTTCCTAGCCTCTAGCCTCTAGCCTTCTAAGCCTAACCTAAGATTAAATTGCTACAGAATACACTCTCTCTCTCTGGATTTGGCATTCGAACCGAACACAAAGATTATTTCGCTGGGATTAATACTGTATTGTACCTAAGACGAATAAACTACCTGATTGGCATAATGGCGCCATGATTCTCCTCGAACACCAAAGGTCCCAGGTTCGATTTAGGAAACTGAATTTTCTAATCGACCTGGCTGGGACCGAATTGACTTGACCTGCTTTTAAAACTGTGTTGTATCCCTTGAAGACTTAGCCACGGAACTATCCACGCATGACTTAAACAAGACGGAAAACAAACAGGATTTAATAAAGGTTTCGTTATAACTTAGTGCTACGGAACCTTAAAAAATGTCAAATCACTTAGCAAACTGTGCAATATTATCACCACTTTATCAAAAGGAAATAATGAATGAATTGTGCTGAGATCAGAAGTCAAGGTCGTTTGCTAAAATTGGTCAAATTAATAATGTCCGATAAGTCATTTTAACTTCCCTAGCAGTTTTTTTTGCTCATATATCGCCGAGGCCTGATAAAAATCGCCCGATGAAATTGATACTTGCTAGTTATATTTGAGATTATGGTCAAGTAAGCGCAAAGCGTTAGGAAAAAGATGAACTTACAGTAACTTTTCCTTCGAATCCAAATGCAAAATAAATTTAATAATCCTGAAGGTGTGATAGGGCATAGCTATATTTTCTGATGTGTTTATGTGCCAAGAAGAGCGCTTGTGTACTAAATAGGATATGTTTATTTTTTGAGTTTTAATACCATTCTTCATTTTCCAAAACCCTAAAGTTTCCTTTTCATCGTGTCAGTCTATTGCAGTCCACTGAACGCCAAAGAGCGTCTCCCGCTTTTTACATCCAGCCACTGCCAGCCATCTCCCTAAGCTCGTCGGTCCAACGAGCTGGGTTGCATTCTACACTACGTTTGCTAAGACGTGGTCTCCTCTCAAGACCTTTCATCGGTTCTGCGACAGATGTGGCCGGCCCACTGCGACTTTAACTTGCTACTTTCTATTCGACTTTAAAAAGGAGGAGGTTCTCATTTGTACATTCCTTTTGTGTAAGTTACGAGATATCTTCGTAAAATGTTAAACCGATTTTGATGATTATTTTCTAATTGAATAAAGTTTCAGGGGTGGTAAGTAAAAATTTAAAAAAAAACATCCCTGTGCCAAGATAAGAAATGAAATTTAAATGTTAATTTTCTTATTCGGTGAACAGCAATTATTAAACAAAAGATTTCTTTCGCAGGTCTGTGTAAACACGTGGGGAAATCACGTGCTATGAATGTTTAAATGTTGATACAGATGATGAGATAATCTTATGCTGAGTATTTTTTCCAATTTTAATTCTTATTTTATTGTAAAGATTTCTAATGACAGCCATAATCAGCCAACGTCAGTTCACCCAATGCACGCCACTGAGCCCGATCTTCGCCTATTCTTTTTCATCCGTTGCCAGCATTTTTGCGCTCTACCTTGTCGAAGGGCGCCACATGCTGCGCTTGCCAAGTCGTGATCTCCACTCTACCCCATTGGTTATCGGTTTACGGTAAATGTGACCAGCCCACTGTCACTACAGCATGCTTATCCTTCGAGCTACATCAATTACTTAGGTAGGTACGGTACGCTGGACCAGAATTTTAAATATAGCAAGTATTATACTTCACTTTAGTTTGATTATCCTTTGAGCTAACTATATCGATTACTATAGTTATCTGTCGAATGACCCGACGAACGACGAACCTCATTTTCAACCGACTTCAAAAAGGAGGAGGTTCTCAATTCGACTGTATGTTTTTTTTTGTATGTATGTTACGCGATTACTCCGCCAATTATGAATCGATTTTAATGATTCTTTTTTTGTTTGGTAGATCATACTTCAGAAGTGGTCCCATATAAATGTTATCGAAATTGATTTAGAACTTTTTGAGAAAATCAACAAATATATACCTAGATAATATTTTGGTTGTGGTTCTTGTTATCTATCTTCGACAAATATGAGCCGATTTTGATGATTTTTGTTTTATTGAATAGCTTATACTTCAAAAATGCTATGATAAAAGTTTGCAAAATAAAAATCACCCCTAAGGGTTGGAAAATAGGGGATGAAATCGGTGTTTAGCAGTTAGATTAGGATTTATCACTAAAAATAGATGAAATAAGTAAATTTTATTTAAAAAAATAAAACCGACTTCAAAATGCTAAAAATAATCCTAACACTGAAGTATCTAATCAGTTACTTTTGGAGTCGGTGCCAGCCGATGAGAGATTCTATGTTTTTGTTTGCACCGACTCCAAAATTAACTGATTAGGTAGGTACTTAAGTGTTAGGATTATTTTTAGCATTTTAGTGTTTTGAAGTCGGTTTTATTTTTTTAAATAAAATGTACTTATTGAATTTATTCTTTAAATTCTGAACACAGTTCTCCTCATAGCTCGCTGAAAAACTTTGACCTGGTACTACTACAACTAGTAAATTTAAAAAATCTATTTCAGACCATGTTGGTATTAGCAACAGGGCTGACATGCGTGCCAATGATCTCACAACTAGATACGCTCAAGACCGCGCGAAGTGGAGGAGTAAATCAAGGAAAGCGGACCCTGGGCTTCAAAGCAATAGCTTTGGACGCGACCGGGATTGACCGTATGGATGAAGAAGAAGAAGAAGTTGGTATAAGCAACAATTTTCTCATCATTTTAAACAATGGATTCATAATAACTCACTATTAAATATTAAGAACCTACCACCTACTTCCAATAAAGCCGATGGGGTAGAATGGTCCTAGAATCGAGGTCCACCCACAAGGTGGACAGACGAGTTCGTCTGGTACCAGTTGGTAAAGGTTGCAGGAAGCCGCTAGATGCAGGCCGCTTCCAACCGGTCAATCTGGAAGTCACTGGGGGAGGCCTATGTTCAGCAGTGGACGTCCTATGGGTGAAATGATGATGATGATGATGATGATGATTTGTTGACGAATCCCATAACATTAAGCGTGTTGTCTAGTTTTAATAACAATTTTTAAAGCTGATTGATGACAAACCAAAATATCTAAAATTCGTTAACCAGTGATCGGAGTAGGTAGATTGATTTGGGGACAATGATCTCAAACATTGTTGTCAATATGGACATGCCTCCAGGATTTCGGAATGTCTTGGTATCAGTTTTTGAAAAAAAGGCATATCCATATTATGCTAGCACTACCAAAGTATAGCAAATCAATCTACCTACTCCGATCACTAGTTATAACCGTCTCCCGTTGCACGTAGAACTATTGTAGTACTCATAGTGTGTATAATCTTTTATAGCGCTATTATTAATACCTGAACATATATTTTATCTATAGAGGGTCTCTTACGTCACAAAGTCTGGTCTCACAGTCTACAGTGGTCGAGGCGAACTAATTATAATGCACCTGATTATATCAGAGAGGACAATGTCTCTTTCTATAAAGACTTGTGAGTAATCAAAGGCAGACATGACCTACACACTAATTCATTTGTATTTTGTTTGTTAAGGCGCTGTATTGGACTAAATTAGCGACTCGAAGCATGTTAGTACGAATATCGCACGAAATTTCATTACAATACGGTTCATAACAGCGCGCAATGAAAGGTGGCTGTTACGACAATCACTGCGTCTTTAGGTAGCGAAAATTGGGGAAATAATACATTTCAGATGGGCTACGAAGATTACAGAAAAATGCTTATAAACGTTTATTAATATTAATGGTGTCCATTAATTAAACTGGTTTCCTATTGAATATCTAATCTCGTTTAATAATAATCTTTAAAAAAGTATTTTTTGAGGTCTTTTCGAAAATTATATCTATCAAACCAAAATCAGTAAATCGTGTTTCTGGTTCTTGTCATACTTAGATAAAGATATGAAGAAATGTATATCTCAGTATCAGATTTGTACCATTTCTCAGCGTTCTAAGAACTATATCGAAATTGACAAATATTTTCGAAGTATCACCTTAACGTTTGCGACTAGTTTGCAATCAGTTGTACCAATAACAATAAAGTTTGAAGTCATTAAACGAGTAAAAGAAAAATAATTACATTTAGGTAAATTATTAATACTGAATTATTTATTAACTAGCTGTTGCCCGCGACTACGTTCGAGTGGTCTTTTTTCTGCGCAACTTTCTTAATTTTTTCTTACAAAAGAACCTTCTCCTGACAATAATTAACACAACAAAAAAAGAATTAGCGAAATTGTTCCATCCGTTCACGCGTGATGCGATGACCAAGGGTAATAGAGATTCATTGTTATATATAGAGATTGAATTTGTACTGTCTATAAAATATTTATAATAATTCATTTATAATTAAATATTTATAATTTTGAAATCATTGCAAATAGGATGATTTTTAAAATATATTTTTCAGGTCTAGATTTGTATAGTACCTATATATTATATATTTGTAAAGTAACGATTCGACGACGAACGAAGATAATAAATACCAAATTTTTATATTAATTCCATACTACGTTCTTTTGGCCACTATTTTATGATAATAATTACATATATTTTAATCAGGTACAGACTTACAATAGTATAGCCAGCCAGAAAAATAATGTATAATAGTCTTATGAAAATCCATGGACCTAATACAGGATTACATTAGAAACTAAAACGGTTTTTTTAATAATTGTACTTACTTCTAAATAAAAGGGGTTTCTCGATCAATCGATCTTAGTATTTAAATTATACCTAGTAAATAATCGGCATTACATGACTTCATTATGGCAAAATAATTAAGTTAACCTGACGAGGGATTGGGAGTCATTGGCGATAGATCGATGGGGGAGTCGAGGAGACCTTTGCCCAGCAGTGGGATTGCATAAGTATAATTTTTTTTTATCACAAATAACTGCCCACGGTAATAGGTACGCACTATAAGTAAGTATAATTTACTTACATGGTGTCCCAAAAAGTACTTAGTATCTATATAAATGCCTTCATTTTTACAATCAGAAGACAAATTGTACGAAAATAAGTGGATTGGTAGGACATACTCTTAAATTATAGTAAAATTATAGTAAGTATAAAATCTATATAAATAAAAGAAAGTCGGGTTAGTTACACCATTTATAAATTAAGAACGGCTGGACCGATTTTTATGATCTTTGATTTCTTAAATTTGTCTTCGCCCCGAATAGCAGAATAAATGTAAAAAATAGAAAATTTCACGAAAAAAAAATGTATGAGGGAGCGGTACGAAGTTCGCCGGGACAGCTAGTGAATACATAAATTAATTTAATGCTGTTTACTGAGTTGTTATTTACTTGGAAACCCAACAAAACATCTATTTATCTGACACTAAGGTACGGTATTATCAGTGTTATATTTATAGGTAATACAATAGGTATTGTAATTGAGACATTCAAATATATGTTTAACTTATGTAAATTTACGGTGGAAAGCAATTTTGTAGTATCCTAATGTAAAAATAGAATCGATATCACAGATTATCAAAGATATCTCATTTTTATCAAGTCTAAAAAAAGTTATGAAAATTTGATAGATTGTTAGCTCACGTGTGTAGTGGTAGGGAATGCTTAGGTCCGCGTAATTCAGTGAAAAGGCATTTTGACAATGTTTGTTAAAAAGAAACCAAAAATTACAAAATTAGGTAGAGCCATTACAAAAAATATATATTTTCCGATAAGTAGAGAAAATCGAAACTTATACAAGTAAGTAACCTAACTAGATGGTTATAACACTTCGTTAAAAATAGGATACTTTAATTTAGTTTTAAGTAAAATTAGTTATTTATCCTAAATTACAATTCGAAGAAATATTTAGTTGTGCAAAAAATTTATAAAAAGAGTAAAGCAGAAAAAGTACAAGCGTTTTATAGTCAAAAGAGAAATGAAGAATAGTTTTAAAATATACATAAAAAACTAAAAAAGTGTAAAATATACGAACCCCTGAAACGATGCGCCCAAACAAAGGAACCAACTTACATAAAAAAATACGTAATCACAAATCACCGAAAACGGAACGTCATTTCAAACCAACCACCCGGGAGCAGTTCGAAATTCAAAATTCGCATTTCAATTTTCGAATTCGCGAATTCCATGTTTGAAATTTGGGACGCGCGCGTCCCCTTACATCCAGTACCAAACTGATGGAGATACTCCGAGTCTGTGAAACAAACCGCGTGGGTTCACTCACAAGCAAATTGAATCATGTACTTACATTTTATTCTTTATTGCAAAATCGACTTTCACACCTCGTGTTAAGATCATTTTTTTATGAGTGCACCCTTATCTGTGCGTTTACCTTTTTAATTTTGCCAATTCGTATAATTGTTACACGTATCGTGCAATGGCCAATGCTTTTTGAAGATTTTTTCTTAAAATGGAATATTGATGATACCAAATCGCATTTTATTGATAAGTCGACCGCATTTTTTGTGGCAACCTTGACCTGCTATCCATGAGATTCTACGCCGATACTGTTCGGTTATAATTTTGCTGATTGTGTTTTTAATTATGATTTCGTTAATAAAAGCCGTTAATAATTTAAGCCGCTGGATGCAGGCCACTTACAACCGGCCAATCTGGAAGTCACTGGGGTAGGCCTATGTTAAGCAGTGGACGTTCTATGGCTGTAATGATGATGATGATGATATCGTCATTTTTTTAAACACACTTTAAGACTTATTAGACTAAATACACATGAGGTAGAGTTAGATAGATAGATAGATACTCTTTATTGCACACCATACAAGTAAAATACACATGATTTTTACAGAAAGATGTACAATTTAGGCGGTCTTATCGCTAATAGCGATCTCTTCCAGACAACCTTTAGGTAGAGGACAACCATTAGAGATATGTTTTTACAGACATCTTAGAGACAAGCCACGTGAACAGGCGAAACATATCTTTTGGGTAGAAATACTTCCTCGAGCATTAAATAAAAAATTCAAATAAAAAAGATTCCGATGAATTGAGAACTTCCTCCTTTTTTGAAGTCGGTTAAAAAATATACAACCAGTAAAAAGTAAATAGCACCAATATAGTCGTGAAATATCATGAAAACTTTATTTAAAAAAAGTTGATTGCTTTACTTTACATAATGAGTACTGAGTAAGATATATTATCGCCCTGGGGTAAGTGACTGCCCACAATAATTTAAATAGTTATTAAATAATTCCACCTTCCCCTCTCTTTAATGGTTGTCCTCTACCTGAAGGTTGTCTGGAAGAGATCGCTATTAGCGATAAGACCGCCTAAATTGTAAGTTTTTCTGTAAAAATCATATGTAATTTACTTGTATGGTGTGCAATAAAGAGTATCTATCTTTCTATCTATAATATCGAAAGATAAAAAACTTAAAAGATATTTTTATATTTTACAGATATTTTTTTAAATATTAAAAAACTTAAATAGTTAATAATGAAAGAATAAAAAATAAGGACACGGATTTTTTAAAATAAACGATTTTTTTTTTGCAAGCTCCCAAAAACTTAAAAAAAATATTACAACATAAATATTAAAGGTTTTTGCAATATTTTTTCATGTTAGGCTAACAGCGAATATATTTTATAAACAAGGAGTGCCTATCGCTACTTCAGATTTGCAACTCGAAGTTGTAGAGGGGAGGCCTAATATAAGCCTAATAATCTTCCTAAGCCTGCTGATGACATTGATTTAATATTTTTCAAGCGGTCACTTACATTATGGCACTTAAATCATTACAATGTTGTTTAAATGTTACAGATTGTTTTTACATATTTTATTTTCAAGTTTATCAAACAAATCCAACTTTATAAAAAAAGTGACTTACCTGTAGTACTTACGTGTTAAAATTATTTTTAGCTTTTTAGTTTTGAAGTCGGTTTTTTATTTTTTATAAAATGTAGTTGTTTTATCCATTTTTAGTGATAAATCCTAATCTAACGGTTGAACACCGATTTCATCTCCTTTTTTTTCACCCTTACGGGTACATTTTTTTTTTAATATAGTATCTTTGAAGTATTAGCTAATCAATAAAAAAAATCATCAAAATCGGTTTACATTAGTCGAATATATTGGGTAACATAGATACAAGAATCACGAACCAAAACATTATCTGGGTATATATTTTATTATTTTCTCAAAAACTGCTAGATCATTTTCAATAAAATGTATATGGGACCACCACTATAGTATGATCTACCAAACAAAAAAGAATCATCAAAATCGATTCATAATTGGCAGAGTAATCGCGTAATATTCATACAAAAAAAACAACATACTATATATGTATATAGACTTTTTAGAAGTCGGTTGATAATACTGATGTTGATGTTCCATACATAATGGTCGGGCTAAACGACTATTTTGTATGAAAGGGTGCCTTTTTTGTCCGATTTCTTTATTGGTATATTAAAAGCTAAAAATAATATTAACACACTAATCAGTTACTTTTGGGGTCGGTGCCAGCCGATGAGAGTTTTAATGTTTTTGTTGCAGTGAATTAGCATCTTTTTTTTTTCAATGTTTTTTTTTCCTAAAGTATACGTAAGTACTAGAAACACATGCTATGCTCAGAATGTTGTGTAGGTTTTGACAATTCTTAGCATATTTTTAAAATATTTTTCTGACAAACTCGGCTTAAGTAGTAGGCTTGTGAAACCACAGTCATGCTAGTTTACATTTGGCTACACTGGCCTTAATATTATTTTCAGCTTTTCAGTTTTTTGAAGTTTGTTTTATTACTAAACGTAGCATCCCTACTACCTCCATACATCATACGTGTTGTATTGTATCACACAACACAAGTTGTATGGGGTCATTCACTACTCAGAAAGGTACAGGACACGGCAATGACCTTTGTAAGATTCGGCTGAACACTAGTTGGTGAACCGGTAATCGGTCACAAGTGGGGTGTTCTTTGGGGGGATTAATAGTCCACGGATTAGTGGATTTGTTATTGTTTATTGCGAAGAAGAGTTATACAGGGTGTCCCGTAACTTGTAAGGATGATCTTGTCACCACACCTTATATATATCACGGTGAACAGCTTCTATAATTTTTGCAAATTTGCATGAAAATTTATCACTTCCCAAACAAAGTTACTTAGAATTCGTATAAAAAACTCTGGTCGTCAGCTCTGCCAGCAACGCAGGCATTGCAGAAACCGCGGAAATAACTAATACAGCAAAACATATACAGAGTGTAACGAAAAGGTAAAATAAAACTTTAAGGGGTTATTCTACGGCTAAATTACATCAACTTTTTCTATGGGACCAACATCGAAATCTCAAAAAAAAATTGACGTTTCCATACAAACTGATGCCAGCTGGTCGCGTTTTAGTATGGAAAAGTATTTTTTTTTTTTTTGCAAATCCAAACTGAATATGACTGTGGTGCGGACCCACAAACTATGGCTCACCTACTTTCCTGCCGCCCTTTGTGTCCCTACCTGCACGAGGGATGACCTAAACAAAGCTTCACAAAATGCCGTAGAAGTTGCCAAGTTTCGTTCGAAATTCTTCTAGAGTCGCCATTGACACGACAGAGGAAGAAATAACCTAAGCGCTGACGCTACTGACCTACAAGTAACTGTCAGAAAAACGCGTCACCTGGCCTCGAAACGGTCAGTAGAATTGATTCAGTTCATTTGTTAGCGCACCAAAATAACGTAAATACATGGAAATAGAATTGAAACGATTGGTACAGGAAATATTCCACACATACCGCTGTTACCTATTTACAACAATGTCACTGAAGGGTAGATTTACTATCGAAATTGACTTGTTACGCAATTACTGAAGTCTAGGGTTGGCAAATTCGATTTTAAAGATGTAACTATTACGGAGGTATGTGTTGTGTAGCCATTGTTCAAAATGTTTCTTTCTTTCTCCTGTTTAAGGTTCTACATGTACTAACCTGTCTGCAATATAGTTAAACTAGGTATGCCCGCGGCTTTGCTTGTGTAGAATACACTCACTATTTTACTCCCTTAGGAGGTGGATTAAAAATAGTAGTGTATGTGCTTTCCTATGGTACAACCTTGTTTTGTACTAAATTTCATCAAAATCGGTTAAATTTTCGTGACAAAAAGAAGTCTATATCCTTGTCTAAGGTTCAATCTATCTCTTTACCAAAAATCATCAAAATTCGTTTAGCGGCTTGGGCGTGAAAACGTTACAGACAAAGTTACTTTCGTATTAAAAATTTAAGTATGGATGTATTTGTCAGCAAGTGTATTTCAAGTGATGTGCTTCACTTCTGTACACATACGATAGTAGGTTGGAGTCTATTTTATTCTGTAAGTATGTCAAATTCCATTGTCCTTTAAACTTTACAACCTCCCTAGCACCAGCATCAAAACACGATATGATATAGCGATATATCGTCACCAATTGTAAAAATATGCCATTTTGATTTTTTATCGAAACAGCGATTATAACATGTGACGTCATCGACACGGCAATTCAACATGGCGGCTTTATCTATCATATTTTACATCATCATCATTTCAGCCATAGGACGTCTACTACTGAACATAGGCCTCCCCAATGACTTTCACTGGGGGGGATTGCCCATACTCGCCACGCTTGGCAGACGGGTTGCCTAGCGCAGTTTATTATAAAATTTCGCACGCAGACGCTACTGCCTGTCTGAGATTACAGCAATTAGTCGCCTCTTACGACAGGCCTCCTTTTGGCGGTGAGGAAGTGTATTCTTTACGGCCGTCCCCACACGGTTACAGTTGGTGTCGATATATCGCTATATCATATCGTGTTTTGGTGCTCTGATTGGGAGGCAGGAACGATTCGTGAGCGACCTTTAATAAGTTTCGGCTTTTTATCGTGTCTCTTATTCCTATTCTGATTATTATTGACAGAAACATTGCATTTCGGTTTCGGTAACCCTATTAAGGCATCCGTCATCAACATCACTCAAACCAAATTGTGTTTTGATAGTGCTAGTGGCACCTCCTAGAGGGGCGCTGAGGCACTCGTATTAAACAAGCCTCATCCTCTTACAACTGCGTATCAAATGTATACGCAAACAATACGTCAAACCTCTCATCTTAACCTCATTTAGTTATTTACATCGTTTGTTAGATTATGCAGGGTGGCCCGCAACCCACGGATAATCTTTATCATGTCAGCCTATATTGCAGTCCATGGACGTAATCAGGCCATGGAACACATACCCTATAGAGTAGAAATCTCATATTTATTTTATTTATACTTTTTGTTTTTTTGATGTAAAAATGTTTATGTTTGATTGTACAAATGGCCGACTTAATGCCAAGAATATATATCATATGATTTGTTCGACAATTTTTTTTGCCATTTTTTAATCTGTATCTGTGCTGTTTTTGTATGGGCGAGCGTTGACAGGAGTTGTCATTTCATATTAAATGTAAGTGAAAAATCACTTACTAGTTTCGGAGAAACATGGTTTGTATTACTGCTCTATAGGCTAAGTATGTACTCGATGACGTAAGCCTAAAGAGCGCCAAATAATAAATATTGGACTACATCACATACATTGCTCTGATCCCATGATAAGTAGCTTAAGCACTTGTGTTACAGAAATCAGAAACAACAACGGTACCACAGCACCCAGACCCGAGACAACATACTTATGTTCGTTTTCTACATTGACTTGACCGATAATCGAACCCGGAACCTCAAATGGCGAACGCCAAGACCGGCGCACTCGCCTCTCGGCTACAGAGGTCGTCAATATCTAGAGTATGTCATTTGGTCATTCCATTCAACGCCTGCAGCGCACAAACTTGACGTGCAAAATAACTTTCTTTTATGTATACTAAATACTATACTAAATAACCAATCTTATAATAATTGTATGGGCAAATTGACCTAAAATTGACCTTTAGTTAGTCGCGTCAAAAAAAATACGCTATTAGTCATGTTTAATTTTAAAAAATAATAATCTAATTAAGTTAAATGTTTATAAAACTTAAAGTACTTACATCATTTTAACTTGATAAAGGCATATAATTTCCTGAAAATTACTAAAAATATACTTCTAAATGTATCTCTCAAACATAGTATAAACAGGTACAGACAATAGCAGGTGAACCTACCCAAACAGTTAAACCGTAACTTGAAAACTACGAAAAATTGTAGAACATTCATAGGGATGATTCAGATACCTCTCAACACGAGGAACCTAAAAAAAATTATTGGACGTCACTTTTCTGGCCACCGTAGTCCCTCTTCCGGGCACTTATACACGTCCCAAAATATAGCTTTGCCCTACCACCGCTTCGGGACTACATATCGGCTGGTGATGAGAAGAAACGGCGCAACGAACTCAGACAACTTTGTCAGCCTACTTTACAGAAAATACAGTTATAAGACATTAGTAAGTGTGAGCTAAGCAGGTTAAATCCATGCACTCTTGTCTTTTAAATTATCGTCTACCTACTTATTAAAATCCTTTTTCATGAGGATTTATAATGGGAATTTTGAACTTGTGAATAGGTAGTTCAACAAGAGCCTGTGGTACTACATTTTAAATAAATTTTATTTTAAAAAAAACCGACTTCAAAACACAAAAAAGCTAAAAATAATCCTAACACTACCTAATCAGTTACTTTTGGAGTCGGTGCAAACAAAAACATTGAATCTCTAATCGGCTGGCATCAAAATCGGTTGACATTTGTCGAAGATATTGGTTAACATAGATCCATGAATCACGAACCAAAACATTATCTGGGTATATATTTTGTTATTTTCTCAAAAACTGCTGAATCAATTACGATAAAATTTATATGGGACCACCTCTGAAGTATGATCTACCAAACAAAAAAAGAATCATCAAAATCAATTCATAATTGGCGGAGTAATCGCGTAACATACATACAAAAAAAAACACAGTCGAATTGAGAACCTCCTCCTTTTTTGAAGTCGGTTAATAAATACGTTTTTTAACGGAATTTAACAGTAACCCCCCCTCGATAGACAAATATTCAATAGTCGGTCTGGCAAAGTGAGCTGGACAGCTGTCATGGTGGAGGAGGATCCTACTTCTTGGGCGCTGGTGTCTAATTATCCAAGACAACTGCAGTATGTAGTCGCAATCCAGTAACGATCCGGTTTCAGTAACAAATTAGTTATCAAAAAAAAAAGGTATTCTCGTAAACATTTGATTTGCCGTAAAAGTATTAAAACTATCTGAATACGACTGAAAATAGAACAAAAAAATATGTAACTTTGGTTTCATCAATTTCAGTCGCATTACCAGCTATAATTGCATTTTTTGGGTTTACAAAAATACCGTAAAATTGTCATGTACTGGGAGTGGATCGGCACTGGATTGCGACTACTATAATTACAGGAATTGGGCCTCTGATGGCATCGCTTCAAATGTAGGGGATAACAAGACTCGATGCACCTAGGAACATGGTCAAGGGAACCACGACCAGAAAACGGGATAAAGCTGAAAAAATAAGAATCATCGCATAATTAGAGTTGCCTATCTATCGATACTATCGATAGTGTTATATCATCATTCATCATCATCATTTCAGCCATAGGACGACCACTGCTGAACATCGGCCTCCCCCAATAACTTACATTGGGAGGGATTGCTAATACTCGCCGCGCTTGGCAAGCGGGTTGGCGAGCGCAGCTTTTTATAACATTTCGCTCGCAGACGCTGCTGACTGGCTCGTGCTACAGGAATTAGTCGCCTCTTACGACACGCCTCCTGTTTGCGGTGGGGAAGTGTATTCTTTACGGCAAGTGTTATACACGGCAATAGTATTGATATACAACAACACTATCGATAGCTCACACTATCGATAGTTTAAAAATAGTGTAATACTATCAAACTATCGATAGTTTTATGATTTAATACAACGATACTATTGATAGCATTATCGATATTGTTATTAGCTTTCAAGGACAACTAACGATAGAGAAACTATCGATAATTGGGCAACTCTATCGCATACCTATTTCGGTCAATAAGAATCGTAGAAAGACAGCTCAAATGTTAGATTTATGTCTCAAAGAATTCCCTAAGCAGCTATAGTTCGTTTTAAAACGTTACCAACGAATCAATCAAGAGCACCAATTTGCAAAAGTGAAATGATGTTTGCGATTTGTGAGTGGGTACAACGGCCTCTGTTGTGTCACTTGACCATTTGGAGGGTCCCTGACCTTTGGGGAGACCCTCAGCGCAATACCGTTCTTTGTTATCAGAATATTTTGATAACTGAAGGTACGAAATCGGAAGGTCAAAGGTTATTTCATGATTTGAGTTGTTTATCAAAACTAGAAGTTATAGAGAATGACATTAAAAATGAAAATTTAAAAGACAAAAAAAATATTCTATAATTTATAAGAAAAAGAATAAAACAATTTATTCAGAAACCACACAATTACATGAAAGAAAAGTAAAAAGTACAATTTTATCTTAAAATTAATGGTTCATGGTGCCCACTTAGCAATATGTTAAGGAACCAGAAAGCAATATGTTAGGGTATTGTTTCGTGATTATTTTAAAGGGTCAAATGACCAAACTATCTTAAAGTTACTGTCAACGTCACTTACATTTACGTAATTATCCTTTTAACGTAAGTTGTTATGTTTTTTTATTAATTTACTCAAACAAAATAAATGACGCGTCTAGAAAGAAATGACGCTAAAGACCATTCTAACATTTAAAAAATTTGAAGACCTTTAGAATGAAGTCTGATTGGAATGACCTGGTAGCATGCTGAAGCGGCGATAGCTCAGTGGTCAGAGTCTCGTCTCATTCACGTGGGTAGTCAGTTCGCATCCCAGCACGTACCTATAGATTTTTTAAGAATCTATATGTATGGATGTATTTCACCTGGTGGTGAGGGAAAACATGAAGAAAAAACCTGCACATACAGATAACAGGGACTGGTTTCCCTGTCTAAGGTTAAAGAGGTCTCTGCATCGCTCCAAATGTATAATTTGACCTCTTTAGGGTCAAACGTACCTCGCCTAACAAGACAGACCGCCAGAAGGCAAAAGAAACCAACTCTAATCAGGGACAGTTACTTAATAAGAGAAACCTCGAGTCATATCTTTCACTGACTCACTTGAGACCTCACTCATTCACTCAAGGCTCAGTATCAGCAGGGATGAGGTTAATCCTACTGTAAATGACCAGGGCCTCGTATCCGCGAAACCGCGAATGACGCAGTGGGACCAAACCATTCAATACTCACGCTGCGGTGACTTTGTACTTTTCGGCAGTTCATCTCTAAACCGCGCAAAACCGACCAGAAATTCCATCAAAAACCATCTTCATACTCCTATAGTACAGCAATAAGATCTAAAATCGTATAATAAAGTTTTTGCTGGCCGCATGTTGGAGTTGGTTTGCATGGTTGTATGTCAGAAGGCGATATTGGATGTAATTATTTAATGTCCCCGACGTTTTGGTATTTGGTGACGGTTTGCTTTGTGCCGTGGAATCTTTTTGTGACCAAAATAAACGTTTCGTAATAACTTTTAATTGTTCGTGATGATACATCATGATGATTATATTTACCATTGTCCATGAAACACTCTAAATAATGGTCTACATAGATTTAATGGGCGGGGCACATAGCACGTAGAACTGACGGCCGATGGGTCAGAAAGGTTCTAGAATGGATAGAAGGTGGTCAGACGACCTGGTAAGGGTCGCAGGAAGACGCTGGATGCAGGCCGCTACCAACCGGCCAATCTGAAAGTCACTGGGGGAGGCCTATGTTCAGCAGTGGACGTCCTATGGCTGAAATGATGATGATGATAGATTTCATATAGATAGAAACACATCTTACTAATCTCACTATCTTACTAAGATTATAAATGTGAAACTTTGTTTTTTTTATTTTTGTTACTCAATCACGATTCGCTTCACGATTGACGGTTGAAATTTCGCACATTTATAGATACTGGTATAACTTAACACACAAGAATATTTTTATTCCCATTTTGTGTTCTCATGTAATGATTATTTATTAATTCTTCTTTCTCTTAATTTAATTCTAAGTCACGGAACTTGCGGATAGAATAATTTTGATAGACTGATTACTGTAAAAATGCTATAATTCTTTGAGTTCTGACTTTTGGAATGGGGTCAGAAACTTAATAGATAGGTAGGTACTCTATTCAGACAGTACTAAAGAATGCCATAACAAATGTGTGCAGGTAATTTTCCTGAACCCTTAACATGGACCTGTTTTTCATGGGATTCGGAGTAGTGAGGCCTAGCAGGTGATATACAAAACCTTGTTTTCCAACGCGAATTCACGTTTAGTTTTCTAACGATTTAAGAATTTTAACTCACACTTAACCCTCAGGTCAATGTGTCCAAGCATCCAGAAGTGAGGAATAGTGCACTCGCATAATACTCAGTTCGCACTCCCAAGGTTGTTGAGCGGAGAGAGCGAAAGGGGAGGGGAGGGGGAGGCCATTCCCACGGACTCCCGGATGCCGCCGTCACTATCAGCGTATCAGGGATCGTGTAGGGATGCGCTCGAGGAAAATATATCGAAAAACTGCAATAAAGGAAAATGGAACAATTGCCAGGTATCATAGGGATGTGCGTATATTGCGGAAAACTTATCGATATAGGCATAAATAGGCGTTTGTTTTAGGTCAAGGTTTAGTCACTGGCCTCACGACACCCCTCCACCAATCTGCAGTGGGCCCAACGGCCCAAACCAACTTATAATTGATGTGAGGCTGGTGCCCTACAGTGGGACACGATATAGGCTTACTTTACTTTAGTTAACTTTATTATTTGTCATAAGTATAGTTTGGTAGTGTCTAGATTATCGTTAACTGGAGAAAGTTCCATACTCATCGATTTTCGTACACACCCCGTTCAAATTCAAATTCTTTATTTGCTTTTAAATAAAGTTGTGTCAGTCTGCAGATTTTTAGCAGTTTACTTGACACTTATATAAATGTTTAATGATGGGTTTAGTTTTAAACTTAACGGAATATTACAGACGCTACTGTAGATACGTTTTTATAGGTAATTTACAAAAAAAAAATGTTCAAGTGAATCTTGCTATTTTCTAAATACAAAATAATATGGCCATTTAGGATCAATAATAAACCATACATTTGCAATGCGCACGCGTCTCCAAAATGTCTGAGGAGACCGTCTACCGATTGTCTGCTTAATTATTATTCTAACTTCGTAGGATTTTAACAACGCTAACCTTAGGCTAGTCTGGACGATAAACTTTTAAATCATTTAATGGACATGTAAATGCATCGTTATGTTAACAAATCGTTAAACAATTTGTTTTTTTGAACTTCGTGTTGCATTTTAATCAAATTATACAAAATCATATTACGATCTAGTTTACTCGTAACGAGCCACGGAGAAAAAACAGCTATATCGATTTGAAAAAAAAAATATTGAAAGTTCCCAGAAAAAAAATAAGTTACGGAAAAACTGTATGCTTTTTTTTTCAGCGGGAGTTTTGCTCTCTGGTGCAAATGTCGTTTGACAGCTAATTGATAAATTCGGACGAAACACCATCTGCCGGGATAGATAGTCATAAATGATAATACAATAGATCCGGGACAGTTGTTGACTATGGCCCATAGTGTTATATAATAGTGTTATATTAGCCAAAAAAGCAAACTACAACACGGAGCGGAAGCATGAGATACTTTGAATGGTTCGGCCCTATGTGTCAACCTCATGACGTAGGAGTGATTGTTGCTAGCCCACAGAAAAGAGAAATGACATCATACTTATTTAAAATTAAATTTCTAATCCAATAGAAATCGGATACATTTACAGGATGTTTATTTGCATATGCCTAAACGATTGATATTATCGGATTGAAATCACACACTGTGTGAATTTAAACTAAAATTCTACTGATAACATCTTTGTCATCAAGCTATATTAATATATGTTAGTGCTGTCATGGTAAAATAATCGAATTCGGTTATTTAAAAAAACTACAATATTTTATGTCAACTGACTTAAGCAACACAGTGACCTTTAAAGATTATCATAAAGGTTACGATTAATAAAAAAGAAAAAGTTGTTTAACTAGATGAGTAAAAAAACACCGACAAGAGATGACGAGAGCGTATAGCTATTAAATTAGTACACGACGATGATTATTAAATTATTTTTTTCCTATAAACAAAGTAACTAACCTTATATGCATTGGTAAGGCTTAGTAATAAATAAATAGTTTAGTACTAGTGAAAATGTAAGTTTATTTCTTTATTTTATTATATCTATATAAAAGTAAAATTAGGAAAGACATCTAAAAAAAACGTTAACTATTCTTATCGATGTTTACACATCACTAGCCAAGAATAAGGTCATTCGCCCTCTCAACAAATCATTTTTAATTATATGACTATACCAATCTTTTTATTAGGACTCAAACAATATGGGTTCAAGAGTGGGAGAGGAGGGTCGTCGTCCTGATTTCTTTCGCGAATGTACAGGATGATATCCTTAATAAATGGGTCACTAAATTTGTGCCCGCCGGAATATTTGGGTCAAGATATTCGCCAAATTGATTTATATTGACGATCTGAATACTGTTCTCGGGCGCGAGTAGTGTCATCATATGTGCAATGCAATTGACACACAAGATACTAAAAGAAAGAGGGCTTGTTTTTTTTTTAAAGATTGTATTATTCTATGTGCCATGTGGAGACGGCCGTAAAGAATACACTTCCCCACCGCCAACAGGAGGCGTGTCGTAAGAGTCGACTAATTCTTGTAGCACGAGACGGGCAGCAGCGTCTTCGTGCGAAATCTTATAAAAAAACTGCGCTCGCCAACCCGCCTGCCAAGCGTGGTGAGTATTGGCAATCCCCCCCGATGATCAGTCATTGGGGGAGGCCTTTGTTCAGCAGTGGACCTCCTATGGCTAAAATGATGATGATGATGATGATTATTCTATGATTTGCCTTGAATGTCAAGGGTTTTTTAATTATTATTATACTAACTAACATTTAAAACAAACTGGACAGGATTCTTTTTGAACTGAAAAACTATCGTACCGTCTTCCATAGTTCCAACTAAGACATTTATTTTTTATTACTTTTATCTACTTTTTACTATTTGCAAGTGGGGTTATAAAGTAATTTATTATTGGTTAGTAAACAAAAACAAATTTAATCTTTGATGTATACCCAAGGGAACTCGCAAATAAATCGAATAATAATAAATATCTATTTTCTATTTTAAAATTAAACAATAGATTCGTATCGATAACGTTCCAATACAATTAAGTTCCCATCCCCAAACACGTGCAGTTGGCATCATTATCGCCAGGTGGCATCGCGAACCGTTGCGATTCCCTACGGACCACCATTACGGCAATAAAAATCCAACGATAAATTTCAATGGGAACATAGAAAAAGAATACGCCCGCATAAGTGCTGATTGAGCGTCGTGGGGCCAAGGCTGGCGAAGGACAATGCGCTCGTCCGGTGTGCAAGCGCATGTGGGGGACTATTCTGGAAACGGATGAGATGATATTGCGAATTCTTGCGAAAACAGAAAAGAGAGTACTTTATAACTGGTATTTTTAGGTAGCAATTCATGCACCTAACTAATTTGGAAGTATAATAAAGATTTTTATTAATTTATTTTTAATTCACGAGGCGGTGTCATGCATTAATTCTTTCTAGGGTTAAAAACTGCTGACTTACTCTAATGCGCTAATGCTAATGCTAATGCTACCTGCCATAACGAGACACATCTGATAACAATTTCATAAAGAAAACCATAAAAGAATTATCAAAATAACTATACGACATTAGATTAGTTAATTTCCATATTGTACTATTAAATTAATTACTGACCTGTAATTTAATTTAAGACTCAGTTGCAATATCAGTTAAAGATTTAAAGCGATTTTCTATTTTCCCGAATCATTTGTGAAATATTTTATCGCATACGATAAAGTTTCTATCGATTCTATAATACAGCATCTGCTGCAGCGAGGGGCGAAGGAAGGAAACCATTTGCGCTTTATAGAGGATGCGGAGGAAATTAGAGGTTAATAGTGCTCCAGTAATAATGCTAGTGGGTGAGAAGTGGTACAGCACACTCTTCTTTGTTGTTAATACAAACTAAAACATATTAATATAATATAATATTTAATTAATTGTTCCAACAATCACATCAATAACCTAGCCCCAAACCAAAGTTGTGCTATGGCCTCTAGATAACTGATAAACATACATAAATATATTTATAAACTCCATTCATGCTCAGTTACGAATGCTCCTGTTCATAACACAAATCTTTGCCCCTTGCGGGATTTGAACCCGGCATCGGCGGGGGTTGCTTGGCTTTGGCTTGAAGGCAAACCACTAGATAGACAACACACGAATGATAACATTATTGTGTATCGAGCACATACCCTATGGAGCAACATTACGAACCGAACCATCTTTCTCCGAAACTAGTAAGTGATTTATCACTTACATTTAGTATAAAATGACAACTCCTGTCAAAACTCGCCCATACAAATACAGTACAGATACAAATTAAATATTCGACGGACAATTTTGTCGAGCAAATCATATAACATTTCTACTCTAGGTTTGTGATTAGGGTTGCCACCTTTTCAGGCTTTAAATAAAGTGTTTCTCAACTAAAAGGTTTTAAAAAAAGTACCCAGCATAAAAATAAAGTATTTTATTTTTTGTTTTTAAAAACATATTTTGTTACACCTCAGCAGCCAGTAAAAATTTTGTCGAAAACCCCCTAGTTTCTAGCACTTTTAAAGCACTTGTAAAAGCTAAGTTGTCAAGTGTCAATGTCATTTCATTGCTGTCAATGAAGCTAGCGTTCAGAATAATAGAAAGATTCTCAAATATATTGTATTGTGCAATATTATTGATGTAAAAATACTCTGAATTTCGAATAATCGCAAACAAAATTACGATATTTACATGACCTTAAATAAAGTATTTTATATCTATTATATATATATATATATATGTATTATATATTTTATTTTATTTTATTTTATTTATATATTAACACCAACAAGACATACACTATTTTAGACAACATTAACTATACATGCTAATATATCAAGCTAAGTGCTATCTTAATTACAGGTATTACACAAAAGTAATTGAATTAACGTAGCATTTAAGTAGATTTAAATATTTTGTAATTGTTAAATATCTAAATTATTAATATTAGTGTAACAACATTTATTTATGACAGTAGCATATTATTGTGCATTATTATTATATTATCGTACTTGTGTCTTGTAAAATATAACGTACGCACTGTCGAAATAGAGTACTTCATAATAAAGTACGGGTGGCAACCCTATATGTGATCCATGCTGAAGATGACAGTGTCCATCTCTTCGGCGTCCTCTGCCGTGGGCACTAGAGCAGGGTCGCCACTCGCCATTTTCGAATTCTATCCATTCTACCAATACGCCGTAAAATCTCTAGTTCCACCCTTTATGGAGTTTTGGCCCAAGTAGAGTAATTGCTTGGTAATCCGCTGGGCCGGTTACCTATCTTATGTTCGAAAAGTTGTTTATCTTCGCGATTCGCGCTGTGTATGGTCACTGTTCTAACCTTTTTTTTTTTTTTTTTTTATCGTCTGGAAAATGCTGTCACGCACTATCCTCCAGCCGCGGGGGGACGGCTGGAGGGGTGTGTGGGACTCCGGGCTCAGAAGGAGCCCGCCTACCCACTAAAAACCAGACGGTGTCCCCGGTGCCATTAAGTGAGACGAGAACTGTGGGTTAGCGCCCCAGGCCTTAGCCATGGGCATTCGTCCACAGTCTCGACTCTGGCTGTGGCTCGCTTGACAGCGAGCGCCACCCGGCTTCGGGGGGAAGGTAGTCTCCCCCCGGACTCCAGCGAACGGCGTGCTGGACACACGCACTGCCGTCGCGGGCCTCCTTTAGCGGACGGTCGGCACCCCCGTGCCAGCCGCCCGAGGCCCGTCAAGGAGGGACGATTGAAGGCCGTAGAGCCTCCTGCGGCGCCCATGGCGTGGGCGGCGGATCATTGGGGCGTCAGCCATAGCCTCTCGCTCCCTCTCCGCTGCTTCCTTCTGCGAGATGACATCCTCGCAGAAGGTGCGCACCGCTCGCCAAGCCTCCTCGCTTCCCACCATGCGGGACACTATTGTCTCAAGGGACAGGTCCCGACCGACCACCGCGGTGAGGACATCGCGCTCCCTCGCCCACGCTGGGCACGACATGAGGGTGTGCTGAGCTGTGTCCTCATCTGACCGATCGCAGTGGTGGCACATTGCGGTCGTCTCGCGGCCTATTTGGTGCAGGTATGACCCGAAACACCCGTGGCCCGTCAGAACCTGGGTCAGCCGATATGAGAGGCGACCATGCTGTCGCTGCACCCACTCAACAAGCACCGGGCGGATTGCCCCCACGGTGCGGCGTCCGGCTTGACTGACGGCCACTCGCTCCGACCACCTCTCCATCGCAGACGCTTCTAGCTCTGCTCTTTCCGCCTCAACCTCGCGCGGCGCTGGTCGATGCCCTAGTGACCTTTGGTCTCCCCGCCACTGATATACAGCGGCGAGGACCAGGGAGTCAAGGTCCCAGGGCAGACACCCGGCAAGCAAGCACGCAGCGTCTGCCGAGACTGTTCGGTAACCGCGGATGACCCTGGTGGCCATGACCCGTTGGGCCCTTCGCAAGACAGCAACGTTTTCTCTTGACATTGCGCCGAACCAGACTGGGGCCCCATACAGGGCCATAGATCTTATGACGCCCATGTATAAGCGCCTGCATAAGGCGGAGGGCCCGCCGACGTTTGGCAAGAGACTGCTCAGAGCTCCGGCTGTGGCTAGGAGCTTTGGCACTAGGCGCTTAAAATGTTGTTCAAAGCGCCACCGCCCGTCCAGAGTAAGGCCCAGGTACTTGAGGGTCTTGGATACCTCTATTCTCACTCCGCTTACAATGAGGTGTGTGCCGTCCGGTGGTGCTTGTCGAGGCCCGTGGAAACATACGGCCTCGGACTTCTCCAGCGCCACCTCCAGTCCAAGCTCCCGAATTCTCCGAACTATCATGGCAACACCTGCCGTTGCGCGCCTCAGTGCCTCACCTAGGTTGTCCCCGCGGGCAGTAACAAGGGTGTCGTCGGCGTAGCAGGTAACGCCGACCCCTGTGATAAGACGCCCGCGGAGTGCCCAATCATAGCCAATATTCCACAGGAGTGGCCCGAGGACCGACCCCTGAGGAACACCGCACGTCATCCTGCGACAGAGCAGGGTGCCATCCTTGTTGACGCAGACCACCTCTCGATCCGCTAGGTAGTTGGCGATTGTGCGCTGCAGGTATGAGGGCACACCATGGTGTATTAAGGCTTGCCTGATGCAAGCCCACGGTAGCGTGTTGAATGCGTTGGCGATGTCTAGGGACACCGCCAAAAGCACACCGCCGCGGGCCACCGCCTTTTCAGCAAGCCCCTTGACACGAAGGATGGCGTCTATAGTGCTGCGCTCCTTTCTGAACCCGTACTGAACGTCTGTCAAGTTTGGCCCTGTCTCTTCTAGATGCTGGACTAGGCGTACGGAGACGATACGCTCGAAGAGCTTTCCGGCCTCGTCCAGCAACACTATCGGACGATACCCCGATGGAGAGTCAGGTGGTCGACCCTCTTTCCTTATAAGAACTAGCTTGCCGGTCTTCCAGAGTCGTGGGAAGCGACCCTGGTCTAGACAGGCGCTGAAAAGGCGCCGCAAGCGTTCTCCTAAGGCATCTTCTGTCAGCACCCATAGCTTCCCCGGGATTCCGTCAGGCCCAGGAGCCGCGTTTTTGGCTCGTAGCCGCAACATTGCTGCTCCAAGCTCCGCCTGCGAGACGGGTTCTGGTGGCTCGGTAAGGGCCATTGGATGGGGCCTCATTGCCGGAGGAACATGCTCCGCTCTAGATGGAAACAGAGCGGAGACTATGTTATCGAGTAGCTCTGGGTCGAGACTCTCCGTAACCGGAGGTGTCCAAGGGCGCAGTTTGGACCTTGCGGATCGATAGGGACGTCCCCACGGGTCACGATTAAGCTCATCGAGCATCTCCTGGCGGGCCTTTGTTTTAGCCTGCGCAATCCCAACCTTCAAGGCTTTTTTCGCCTGCTTGTATGCCTCGTAGAGAGGGCCGTCTAAATTCGTGTCGCGGTGTCGCCTACGGCGATGTCGGGAGGATTCGCGACATGCTGCGATGCATGCCCGCCGCAGCTGTGCGATATCCTCTGACCACCAATAGACGGCACGTTTGGGAGGCAGTGGCTTGGTACGGGGCATGGAAGCGTCGCATACATGTGACATAGCCTGTTTCAGCCACGCAGCTTCTTCGTCAATTTGGACTGGTCCGCTTGGGCAGGGCAGCCATGACTTAACCAGGGCGGCTTCTTTAGCCGTGTCCCTATCCAGTCGCTTCACCGCCCACCTTGGAAAAGGTGACGGATAGTTAGTAGGTCGCAGCGCTGTTGTAGAGTTTGAGGTGGAGACGTTGAAGGTAATATACCTGTGATCTGACAATGCCTCCGACTCTATGTGTACACCCCAGTTACTAGTTCGAGCAGCAACAGTCGGACTTGCAAAGGACAGATCTACTATAGACTCGCCTTGAGGTCGTACACAGGTGGCCTCTGCCCCCCTATTAAGCAGAATTAGACCAGATGTTGTAGCCCATTCTATCACCAGGTCTCCTCGGGGGTCTGTAGCTGGCGAACCCCATGCAGTTGCATGGGCGTTAAAATCACCACAGACTAGCGCAGGAAGATGAATCTGCTGTATTACGTCGTTTACTTTGTCCAGGACATTTTCGACTGCCGCAATACTACTACTGGGAGAAAGGTAGAGGCCTACCAGCATGAGGTCTGCGCATTTAGCTGCAACATAACCGTCGCCTTTGGCTTTGACCTCGAGAGTTAGCCCATTCAGCGTTTTAATGGCGGCCAGCTTGCGCGAGCGGTCCGCCACCCAGTTGTCTTGGTCCCTGTCCGGAACCCAGTATGGCTCCGACATGACCACTACGTTTGCCAAACACTCCACTGCATGTTGCGCCAGAAGATCCTGCGCAGCAGTGCAGTGGTTGATATTCGCCTGTAGTACACGTAGGGCCATTACGGGCCAGCAGTGTCCATATCCGTCACTTGCCCTGTGCTACAAGGGGCTTTTGGCTTTGCGGCCTTCTTCGACTTAGTTTTTGGCGGGGAGCAGTTCTTACTCCCCGCTTTATGGTTCGCCGGCTTGTTATGTTCCGCGCATAGTGGGCAGTGGGGAGTAGCAGTGCAGTCGCGTGCCTTATGGCCAAGACAACCGCAGCGGTAGCACAACTCACTGCGGTCTGTCTCGGAAGGACACTGTGCACGGACATGGCCTTCTTCTAGGCACCGGTAGCACCTAAGCGGCTTCCTCTCTAATATTTTTACTTGTGCTGAAACCCAGCCAACTAATAAACGACCTTGCGTCAGCTTTTTAGCGGCCGTGATTGGTACCCTAGCTACTACTGTTCCACCACCCGAGAAGGACTCCCGAATCTCTCCTATTTTGATGGCGTCACAGGGACAGTTGCCAGCTTTGGCGATTGCAGTTGCAACTTCGTCCTTGGTGACAGAGTCATCCAGGCCTGTAATCCGAGCGTCCACGGTCTTAATGGGCCTGGAGATCCGTACGACGTCGTCGGAGAGTACTTCCTTGAGTTTGGCCGCTAAGGCGTCTGCTTTGTCCGAGCTTGCTGCCCCTGGGATTTCCAGGAGCTTACCTCCAGTTTTAGCTTTTTTGAAACGCATTCCCTTAATTCCAAGACCCTCAATATCAATCTGGGATTTTGCTTCCCGGATCAGGGCCTGGTACGACGCACCATTCTCTTCCGCCCCAGGCTGCAGAGTCAGCACTATAGCAGCTGACCGGGGGGGTCGAAGATTAGGAGTGACAGGCTTGGTACTAGCCGACTTGGCTGACGTGATGTTTGTCTGCACTCGATCTCCTTGTTTAGTCTTCTTAGAGCCCCTCTTAACGACAGTGGTCCATCCCTCGTCCATAGTCTCCGGAGCAGGTGGGAGTGGACGGGGTGCCCTCTGGGAGGACGCTTTGGGAGCTGGTGCGTTTGACGTTTTATGTTGCCGTCTTCTGCTCCTGCCTTTGCGGCCTCCAGCTGGCGCAGGCGCAGCCGCCTCTTTGGTTGCGGTTGCGGCAGCTACTGGTTGCGTAACGGTTGCTGATTTTGCAGTTGCCGCAGTGGCCTTATTTGCAGATTTGTCAGCCAATCTAGGCGTAGACGCCTTTGAGGGCGGTGCCGTTTTGGGCGCTACTAGTTTGGCCGGCAAGGGTCTCGTCGGGAGAGATGGGAACTCTTCTGACGCCTGAAGAGCCCTCTTGCGATCCGCTGCTAGGGCAATTCGCCGTTTCTCAGGAAGGAGACGGTCGTCAAGGCCCTCGATGCGTGCGTTCAGCATGGCGCTGCATCGGGCCATGATATTTCGTTCGAACTCATCTCGGTCACCCGGCTGGGATGGTATTGCTGGGGTAGGAATAAGAGCATGAGTTTCAGACGCTGTCTTGGTCTTGTCCGCCTTTAATTGGGAAAACTCCTTGCGAAGGTCTGCTAACTCCTTCTGCAATTTCTCATTGGCAGCGTGCAGACGTCGAACTTCGTCGTCAGCTGTTCTATTCAGTATTGTCTCCACTGCCGTCGTGATGGTTTCCGCAGCTAAGTTAAGACACCTCTGAAGGGTTCCTTTCATGTTGCCGCTTTTCCGGCAACAGTGGACAACAGCGTCCGTGGCGACGCGAACGCTTTTTCCCAGTTCCTGTGCAGTGAGATCACGTGCCATGTATATAGTGCGCTTGTGTGCCTTTTCCATCCTCTCCGTGAAGCTGATAGCAACTTCCTCGGCTTCCTTGTCAGATTCATCCTTTTGATTTTTTTTGAGGAGAGCTTTTGCAAGAGTCCTCTTCTCCCTTTGTCCTATGGACTCACCGGTCGTTACAGGACGACCTCGTCCTCTTCCTTTTTTACCCGCATAGGTGGCCCGAATTTTGGGGCATGCCGAATCAGAGTCCGCGCTCTCCCAATCTTCCTCCCAATTCTCTCGTCCTCGTTTTAAAGCCGACTCTGGCGACTGAAGCACACGTGGCGACCGAGACCGGGATCTTGCCGACGCCATAGACTTAACCGATGCTGAGTCAGAGTCTAAATCGATGCGGGTCAGGGAAACACGCAGCTGACGGCTGCGGAGTCTCTGCGACATCATCTCGCCAGGATTTAGTGCGGCACCATTGGCACCACACGTGTCAAAATCGGAGTATTGAACAAGGCTGTTCAGGTCTGACCTCGGGGACAGAGCTGAGGGATGCAGAGTGCGGTTGGTTTCCGCCTCCCCAGCCACAGTCTCGTCAGTCACCTGGAACTGCGCATCAATGATTGCGTCTGCTAGTGCAGGGTTTTCCATTCCCGCCAGCTGTTCAGCTGGCTCGCCGGTTGTGTATGGATGTTGGACGCCTCGCGCCCGGGGGTTGGTCGACAGATTTGAAATTTGAGAGTCCATATCTTATATTCGGGGTTTTTTAATTCGCCCAGCACGCTCTCCACCCACCTGGAGCCCACATATCTGGGGAGCCGTAGCCCAGAGCTACGTGCCGGGTATAGAAGGGAGGCCCGTTTAACAGGGCCCGAGTGCGGGATCCTTTACGCGACAGGTTGGGGCAAGGCTAGCGTGATGTCGACCAAACACACGCAACGCCGAGCCCGCCGTCGGTACTGCCCTCCGCACCCCCTTCTCGCCGAGGCGGCGGTTAAGCCGGCCACCTCCAGCCGATTGACCCTGGTTTGGCTAGGCCAGGGCCGCCCGAGTGACTGGAATCCGGGGCCGAAGCTGCGTGTTGTCTGGGTGGACTGCCACAGACTCAACAGCCAGGCTCCCCTTCTCCCAGCGTACGGGTCCCCACGCACGGCAATAACACGTGGCCTGGATTTGGTAAGGTAAACCCAGGAAAACCCTATCGGGGCCACTACTATGGCCCCACGCCACGCAGGGCCCAACCGCAGGCCCTGCCGCTGTCCCTCCAGGAGGGACCCTCCAGTGCTTTTTATTGTGGTCGCTCCACTTGACCCGGGCAAATGCCCCGACGGTCCCCGGTCCCCCTCCATGGGGGATAACGGGTTGCCCGGCGGGCCCGCCAGACGCCTTAGGCGCCTATGGGCGGGCGTCGCCGCGCTGGTGGGAATTCAGCCGCCCACACGCTCCGTGCGCGCGGACGTTGCCCAGGTAGCACCACGAGGAGGTATCCCACATTGCTCCCAATCCCACATTGCTCCCAATCCCACATTGCTCCCTCACTGTTCTAACCTAACCTAACCTAACCTAACCTAACCTAACCAATTTAGTCTTATTATATACGCAGTATTCTGGTAAATGAAAAAGGTTCAAAACAGACTTCGACCAATAGTAAAAAGTTATTCTCAAAATCGATGAAACGTAATTCGATAAAATGATACTTATGTCAAGAGATATTTCGATGGACTAAAAATATGTCAAATGATACATATAGCAAAATAAATGTCGGTCTATAATTTCCAACTGAAATTCTGTCAAGTAAATTACGGACAAGTAATCGGTTACCCTGCTGGGCTGGGCTGGGCCATATTGGCATCCATTGTTCATTTATAGTTAATTTTTTTTGTGCGGCAAGGACAACTATCATCTGCAATTTTAAGTGTTATTTTTGCATTTACAACACTTAATACAAAACTACTGGTGCAGGAGGAAATCGAACGAACCCTCGTCCTTTCGCTATGGTGGTTTGAATTCTTTGCAGCTCAGTTGGAAGAGCGATCGCCTAATTAGCTAAAAAAACATGAGTTTGATTCTTATTTGAAAGTGTTAACATACAGCATTGCCCAGCATGTCAGCAGGACCGTGATTTCTATAGTATTTCTATCCGTGGCTATCACAAGACGCCGATGTGGAGCGAGATGTCTGAATACAGAATAAAACATCTTGACACGGCGCCACGTCGGTGGCATTTTCTGCCTCTGTTGCGTTGTTCTGCCTAACATCTCAACGCTGCCGTCGCGGCTTCGTAAGAAAGGCACGCGTTCAAAAAGAAAGGCTCTAACAGCGGCTCGCAGCGTAGTGTTTAACAAGTCTGAGGCAGTCAACAGTTTTTTCAAGTACCTACGATCTGCGATGTTTAATATAAGCTGTCGTCGAAGTTCTTAATCCAGTTTCTACGGGACCGAGATAATAATGAGATTCACACTTAGCCAGTTTTTTTTTTATTTATTCTGGGTGCAGACAGTGTGCAGACGGCGGTGAAATGACGCATGCGCACGTCTATTTGCGGACTCGAGTTATGGCCTGTCTGTCAGATTTGGACACTCTTTGTTTTATGGTTTTACCCCAACATCTTTCTAACATTAGGTATAGTAAAAGTTTTTGTTTTGTTATTTAATTAGGTTTTACCGATATAGCTAACCCACACACAATATATCGATATTGGTCTAGTCTAGATTAACACATTAAAAAATGTTTCGTTTTTGTCGTTTTAAGGGATGATTTCATACGTGTACGCAGACGAAGTAGCGGACAGAAGCTAGCTTAGCTAGTATGGCGAGTATGCCGGACTTGGTGTCGCTACCTCTGACGTCCTGGGTTGGATTCCCGGTCGGTCAATGTAGAAAAATAACTTTTCTATATTGTGACGGGTCTGGGTGTTGTGGTACCGTCGTTGTGTCTGATTTCTTTAACAACACAAGTGCTTTGGCTACTTACCATAGAATCAGAGCAATGTATGTAAGTAAGTAAGTAATTCATTTATTTCTCGCACAACATACAAACCACAATTTATTAAATTAAATTGTTTTTTTTAGTAGCAAGAAGACTTAGAGCCACAATGTGAGAGCTAGTGCCTGATGTAAAGTCATAATGGACCTGTATTACAGGTCACCTCACCAGGACCCACTCCGCGGGTTACATGCTATATGCTGGTAAGTTATTTCAATGAAATCATAAATTAATATTAAACAACGGCAAGACAAAAAAAAAACTTAATTGGTCTAGAATTTAGTCTTTGATAAAGTACCTAATTGTAAGTAGGTAGGTTAAGTGTATGTGACTGTGTGTATGTATGTGTGTTTGATTGATTATTTTCAGTAAACAATGTGCCCTTACATGTGCTAGCTGTGGTCCTTACTTGGTTTATAGACGAAAATAAAACAGAAAATGCTTTGTAATTTAATTTAATTTGAATTTTTTATTTGTATGTGATTTTGTCCAATATTTATTTATTATTTAAGAAGACTTTATTTAGGTACTTACTTGTATAAGTAAGTGTTAGAAACACTTATCTAGACAATCAAAACGGATACTCGTGTGTGGTCGCGCGCCCGCATATCGGCGCGGGCGCATCGATGGGAAACGGTGACAAGGATTAGGACCTCACATGTTATGTGGTAGGAAATTAGTATTGTCATTTACGGTGATTCAAGCCCATGAACATCCAAATTCTAAGTCACAGAAATACACGAAATTTAAAGCAGGTGATGAGGTGATTCTAAGCTCAACTACTACTAACTCACTCAAAAACTATTCATCTCCGAAACTTGATAATGATTTCTCACTTACATTTCTCTCATCATGGAGCACCTACCCTTCACAGTAGAAATGCCATATGATTTATCCGACAAAAGTTTCCGCCAATTTCTCTGTCTGCATCTTTACTGTTTTTGTATGGGCAAGGGTTGACTGGAGATGTCATTTCATACTAAATGTAAGTAAAAAATCACTTACTAGTTTCGGAGAAAGATGGTTCGTATTTCTGCTCTATAGGGTATATGCTCGATGGCATGAATGAACTGACAAGTACTCTAAACTCCATACTATTCCATACTAAAACAGTAGTCAAGTAGTAAATAGTCAAGTAGTAGACTAAATAATGTTGGCTTATACAGTATGTCCGGGTTACGACCGGCAATAATTTAAGGTCATTTAATTCATCAAATTGTGTCGACAAAAATCCCCCATTGTAGAGGTCTAACTCCTCCCCCTCTTAAAATAGTTGCCATTTTAATTTTTTTGGTATAGCATGCTGAAAAATACTAACTTTAATATATATTTTTTGCATGATATACCAAAAAATAATTTACTTCGTGTGTATGAATGAATGAATGATAATGGCAGATTTTTTGTAGAACAACACTCGTTAGGACCTATTTTTACTATGGAAGCAATATCGAAATCGTTTTTTTAGGGTTGCGTACCTCAAGAGAAAAAAACGGAACCCTTATTGGATTACTTTGTAGTCCGTCTGTCCGTCTGTCAGTCAGGACCCTTTATCTCGGGAACGCATGGAGATATCGAGTTGAAATTAAAACTATATACTCAGGTCTATCATCCCTTGAAGCTGTAAAAATCGTGTTTTTAAATTTTTATTTATTATATATTTAATTTTAATCTGTTTTTTCAATTTGCAAAATCTAAGAATTTAATATAATATATTCTGCAAATAAGTCGTTATCTCAAGAATTCTATTATTATTGCACGATAAATCATTCGTTGACAGACAGATGGGTGTATTTCAACTTACGGACAGACAGACTGCCGATAACGGTAATTAATTAAAACATTTTGTGTTAATGTAATATTCAATTTGTTATACTCGTAAATATCATAAACTAGCTGTTGCGCGCGACTTTGTTCGAGTCTTTAGTTTATTCATAAATTTCTCATTTTTTTCTTTCAAGAGAACCTTCTCCTGACAATAATTAACACAACAAAAAAGAATTAGCGAAATTGTTCCACCCGTTCACGCGTGATGGGAAGGGAAATAGAGATTCATTTTTATATAAGTATACTTGCTGTCCCGGCGAACTTCGTACCGCCCCTTCATAAAAAAAAAACATGAATTTTTCCGTATTTTTATAGTTATTCTACTATTCGAGGCGGAGACGAATTCAACAAAGCAGTGATCATAAAAATCGGTGTAGCCGTTCTCGACTTATAAATGGTGTAACTAACCCGACTTTCTTTTATGTATATAGATATAGATAACATTGTTTTGTCCGGTATTGTTGACATAGAGTCCAGATGTCCTCAAACTTATTTGTTTACGAAACCCTTTAGAACAGTAAATTTATTTAACGGAGCCTTAATAATAACTAAACCATCATCATGCTACTCTGATAAAGACCATAATTGATTTGTTCGCAAATACTTGCAAAGTGTTGAATCGATACGTCAATTAGAAGTAGGTTAAAAACTACTTCGATGATTAGATTAGTTAGTTACAAGTGAAGCTAACTAAACTGTGACAATAAAAAATGACGTTTAACTTTTTCCTAATTTGACTATCTCCAAGTCTCGTCAAAACCCTGAGACGCAATTTCGGCGGCGTATGACGTAGTGGCTAATTTAATGCAATAATGCACCAGACAAGTAGGTCAGGGATCGATGCAAGGCCAATCACAAGTGAATTGATTGTCTATCTGTCTGCACGCACATATACCTACTTAGATTATGGGAAGGAGCCGAACGAAATAATAACTCGGCGAACTATGGAAAGGTCGATGCCTGGGATTTCGTTAAGGGATAAAATCCGAAGCGAGGTTATCCGGCAGCAGACTAAAGTAATGGACAAACCGTCAGACAGTTGTAAACCAATATTTAAAAAATCTAAACTGTTAACTTTCCCCTGTTTGTATATTTTGGAGACTTGTCTTTTTGTCAAACATAATCCGGACAAATTTAAAAGAGCAAAGCCATTAAAGGCTCATCGTCTTCGGCCTAGAAAACCCATGGTGAAAAAAACAAAAAAAGACTGCCCTTATGAGAAAGAGTTTATTAGCTATGGCACCAAAATTGTACAACAAGCTTCCAAAATGCATGCAGGAGCTTGAAGAAAAAATGTTCAAAAAAACATTAATTACTTTCCTAAAAGAGAAAGGATATTATAGCATTGACGACTATTTAAATGACTTTTTAGGTTAATTTTTGACATGTATTATCAAAACTGTTTTTTTTTTCTGGAAATTTAACTGACATTATTTTGTGTTTAGACTGTATGCTTAATGTACTCAATAATTTGATAATTTGGATGACATTGTATTTGAATGTTATTATTTTAATTTGATATTTTTTAAATAATTTTATTTTAATTTTATAAAACATTCGTATGCCTTTAAGGTAAATCATATTGGGCCCCTTTTAATTATAACAACTGACTTTTATACCTATGATGACGAAAAAAATATTTCATTTCATTTTCATTTCAAAGAAAGTAAAGTAAAAGTAATATTCCTAAAATGTAGCAAGCTAAAGTGGCAGTGGACCGGCCACATCTGTCACACAATCGATGAAAAGTGGAGTACACGGGTTCTCGAGTAGAGACCACGTCTTGGTAAACGTAATTTGGACGCCCCCCAGCTCGATGGACCGACTTAGGAAGATGGCTGGCAGTGGATGGATGAAAAAGGCGGGAAATCCTGCTCTTTGGCGCTCTTTGGGGGAGGATTACGTCCTGCAGTAGACTGCTTTAGGATGACATGATGATGACTGACATATCATATGTATGACAAGCATTTACCGAATTGGACTTATAATTTGAACTCTGAACCTCTACAAGGTATAACAAAAACCTTATTCGATCTAAAAGGGGCTATTCTGGTGCTAGTGAGAAAACGAACTTTTAAATATTATCTCGGGTCTGGGTGTTGTGGTACCGTCGTGGTTCCTGATTTCTATAACACAACTGCTTCTACTGTACTTTAAGATCAGTCAGAGCAATGAATGTAATGTTGTCCAATATATTCAAAAAAACTGAGCGGCATTCACCAGGTTTATTCTGCGTTAGCCCTAAGCTAAGAAGCTCAGATTCGCATCCTAGCTAGACTGAACTCAGCTAAAAATACAGACAAAAGGGGTCTACACACCATAAACGCCTTCCGAGGATGCAGTTTATTTTCCATTCGTGAGTTACAGCGTAGTAAACGTCACTTCAGACGTGCGCGGCAGTTCGGGGCGTAACTTTCTGCCTACATGTACCTTGTAGGGTTACCAGAGGCCTAATTCCCGTAGTTCTTTAAAAAATACTTATACAATTCAGAACTCTGTTATAACGAATTGACAACAGGTCCGATGATACTAATGCAAAATTTTATACTGTAACGTGGTTTTCCGTTCTAATATTTGCTCACGAACGGTTCTGAATCGGGGCATGATCCGGTCCCAATAACATAAAGTCTCAAACGGTACTCCTGTACACTAATAATAATTATGACGTGACGGTTTTGACCACTTTTAAATTTGAGAAATATGCCTCTGATTGTATGAAATTGTTGCGATTTTTGGGAAAAAATCCTTTGTGGAATTCTTGGGTAATGGTTCTGTGGGGATACCTACGGCGCGGAGAGAAGTTACCCACTTGTGGGACTCCACAAATGACTTCGACGCTTGTCCTTGCCTAACATAAATTTTATAAAAAAAAAAAACCGACTTCAAAACACTGAAATGCTAAAAATAATCCTAACACTTAATTACCTAATCAGATACTTTTGGAGTCGGTGCCAGCCGATGAGAGATTTAATGTTTTTGTTTGCACCGACTCCAAAATTTGTTATTTGTTGATTTTCTCAAAAAGTTCTAAATCAATTTCGATAAAATTTATATGGGACCACCTCTGAAGTATGATCTACCAAACAAAAAAAGAACCATTAAAATCGATTCATAATTGGCGGAGTAATCGCGTAACAAACATACAAAAAAAAAAAAAAAAACATACAGTCGAATTGAGAACCTCCTCCTTTTTTGAAGTCGGTTAAAAATAGAGATTAAAAACTTAAATCAATTGAAGCTTCTAAAAGCTTTGCAAAATCCTATAGAAATCGCCAAAATTGGATGATTATCTTTATTTCTTTCCTTTATTCCGTTAATTCCCCCTCTACGAGTTGTTACATGGACAACAGTAAAAATGTATTGGTTTTTATTATTATTTGTTGTTAAAGCAGTCATAGTAAGACACACTATGAAAATTGCAAGTGTCAACATTTTATAGTATTACGGTTCCAAAGATTACGGTTTAGCCCTGTGACCTACAGACGAACAGACAGACAGCACTTGACTACCGAATAAAAGGGTTGGCTCCTTTTGGGTGTGGAACCCTTAAATCGCTAAAACGATAGTAGTCACTTTAGTTTGAGATTATACTCATTACGCTCAAATACAGAAGCAAATACTATTTTAAAAGGGATAAAAAGTTTTACTTTACCATAGCGTAATACTTTACATACAGGTTTGGGGGGAACATCGACAGACAAACTTTATTGTCACCTTTCATACAGGAATACATTGCAAATGGGTGCCAAATCTTAGGAGTGGCTCAGAATCAGTAACTTAATCGAACTATGCAAAGAACAAAACATTTTTTTTTTCACATTTTATTATTCCTATCTGCTATTAAAAATTGTACGCTCGGATAATTCAACTCAAATATTGTTGGTCTGATTGTAAATTGTATGAAAATATCGCCCATAAGGTAGTATAGGACTTATAATTATCTTCCTCTAAATTTACCGAGCAAACTCATTAAAACGGGACATTAAATATTAATGATTTATGGCCGCTTTCTCAAAACAATAATTCGTGTAATTAAAAGGGATTGCCTGGTTTAGGGATTACTTGTAAGTACTTATGTATTTTGAGAACACCAGTAAGTCATGTATTCGAACAGGTAAGTAAAGATTATGTTTTAGAACAGGTAAGTGTGTTTCACATAAATCTATTTCAGGCACCAGTCTCTCGCAAATTTAGGTTGAAATTGTAAAGTTTACTATTATAAACAAACAATAATGCATTTATATTTTCATCACAAAATATATGTCCTAACTTGGTGTTGCTATCTCTGAGGTTCCGCGGTCGACTCCCAGTCGGTTAATTTAGAAAAAAAACTTTTCTAAATAATAAATAAAATAAAAAATATTTATTGTCTTTTCCAGAAACATTTTACATTTCAAAAGCTATTTTTGTTATGATCGCACAAAAAAAACCAAGGAAAGACAAAGGGAAAAGAGGTTCAGCCCACGCTGCCACGAAAATAGGTCTCGGGCCGCACTGATTTTCGGTGCTGACTGACTACTTACTTATCAAGATCATAATAGACAAAAAAACATAGACAAGTCACGAAATGCTAATTAAATACTAGGTGCTATCCCGTCACGTGTGTGTGTTTGTGGGTGTGGGTGTGTGTGTGTTTTTGTGAGTGTGTGTATTTAATAAATTGTCACTGAAAAAAAATTGGTTTAGGGCTATATGTTTAAGGTAGGTATGCTTCAAATCTTCCGCGGCTTGTTGCTCAGTAGCGCTGCCTTATACTTAACTTTAAAGTTCTTGTCAGATATTATTTTCGTTCGTAGTGGGGTCGGCAGATTGTTCCAGATTTTGGCCGCCTTAATCTTGAAGCATCCCCTGAATCGCATGGATTTATGTTTGGGTATACTAAGTAGATTCTGCTCCACCGAGCGTAGGTTACGCCGACCAAGATCTTTCTTCCACGAAAGCTTTTCAAACAGATAGTCCGGATTTTTGACCAAATCACTCTTCTTGCGAGACAGGCATAGTGAAGTTCCCTTCTAGCGATCATACTTAGAATTCCTTTTCGGTTCATAAATGCAGTTACAAATCCTAAAGCAGAACCTCATGCGAGCATTTTGCACCCGCTGAATAGTTCTTACCATCTTAGAGAACAGTTCAATCTTGGGCCATAGACGGAGTCGCAGTAATCAAAAGGTGATAGCACAAGTGAATCCACTAATCGTATTCGGATTCTATAATGTTTCGGGTTTGGGTGTTGTGGTGCCGTCGTTGTTTCTGATTTCTGTAACACAAGTGCTTAGCTACTTTTCAATTTCATAGGATCAGAGCAATGTATGTGATGTTGTCCAATATTTATCTATATAAGGTGCTTCATAAATATCTGCAACGGCTGAAATGGGTACAAGTATTGCTTATATAAATTACGATAGTAAAGAAATTTTATGTCCTGAACATCGTTAATTTTTTCATTAAAAACATTTTAATAAATAAAGATTAGGCTTTATTCTGTCTCAAACTGTCCACATCTGTCCAAAAATGCTAACGTTTCACATTATACCGCTCCCGCGCAGTGTCAAGGGCAGATGACGAAGTGTGTTATGCAAATTGAAGCAAGTAACCATTTATTTACTGTCTTTTCGCAAATAATTAATTACCGATCCGGGGCACGTAATTCCTTCACTATCATAATCTATATAAGCAATACTTTTATGCATTTCAGCCGTTGCAGATATTTATGAATCACCTTATATATATAAGTATTTAGATATGTACCCGGAATGAATATTACCAAAAAAAGTTGAAGTTCATCGCTCCACTGCAACCTGATGCACGCGTCGGCGCTTGCGCAGTCAGCTCACGTCACGTCTAGACGACCGTGTTGTATGCAAATTTACGATTGTGATGCGATTTTCGGCTATCCGTTGTGTATGGTAAAGAAGTGGTTAAGGGGAAGGTATTTTGTAGGACCAGCTACTACAGACGTTGGCTGGTGTGATCTAGGTATTAGGTATTAGTAACTGGGTACCGTGTGGGGACGGATGTTAAGAATACACTTCTCCACCGCCAACAGGAGGCGTGTCGTAAGAGGCGACTAATTCTTGTAGCACGAGACGGGCAGCAGCATCTTCGTGCGAAATCTTATAAAAAACTGCGCTCGCCAACCCGCTTGCCAGGCGTGGCGAGTATTGGCAATCCCCCCCGATGATAAGTCATTGTTCAGCAGTGGACGTATTATGGCTGAAATGATGATGATGATCAACTAGGTACTTAACTCTTGCTGCATCACCTGCCGCTTCTGGTAACCAGTGCAGCTCGTCCCTGTCAGCGTCTGTCTCCCTTCACAGGCTTTAATTAGGTGAAAGTAATGCTAGCTTTGCTAATGATAGGGTCGATTTGATAATGTAGAGCGTGTCTGTCTTGTCTGCACAGAGATTTGACTAAATAGCCCACCCATAATATAATCTAACTTAATTAAGTTTCCTCTTTGTCATGTTAAGAAAGGCACTGACTGTTGATTGAGTAGCTTTATTTTTGTAGTGTAAATACAAGACAATACAAAGTTTTACATTCATTCACTTTTTTTTTTCTTATAATAGACTCATCCCGCTCTTGACGCAGAGCAGTGATTCTTCCAATGTCAAGTGTATTCTTGACAGTCAAAGCTTGACATAGTTCACAATAAATAACGGCTGTTTAGTTTTTATTGCTTTTCTTGGATTAATAAAAACCATTAAAATAGATCGACCATGCTTCTCGTTCGACTACCCCTCACCGAATAACATTCATTCATTTTCAAGTACTAACGAATGACATATTGCTGTCATCATGACAAAGGAATTTCCGATTTTTCGTCTCACAACCGGAATCATAGTAATGAAACGAAACAAATGGTAACCAATAGACATATTAACATTTACAGCAGTAGTATTCCATCCACATTTAAAAGCAAATTACTAAGTCACTGATTTGATTCAAAAGAGCTTGTTGTGTCATCAAAATCATAGCAATTACTTCTCCTTAACAAAATTATAGTCTAGACTTAGAACAATGAGGTATTCAATTGTATGCCTAATTTTAGTGCCCTGGCTAGCCAAGCAGACGATGCCACCGATCAGCCGGTCAAAGAGAAACCTTGAACTAATCGGACAACGCAGCAAAGTTAGCTGACCCGGTGGCCAAAAAAGAAACCTAATTAATCTTACAAGTGGTTGTTGCATTCACAATAGTAATAGTTTCAGGGCCTTTGTCATCATCATTTCGTTCATAGCATAGGCCTCCCCCAATTACTTATTGATTAGCTGGCTGGAAGCGGTTTGCATCCAGCGGCTTCCTGCAACCTTTACCAGGTCATCTGTCCACCTTGTGGGTGGATGTCTCACACTGCGCTTACCGGTACGCGGCCTTCATTCTAGATATTTTCTAACCCATCGGCCGTCAGTTCTACGTGCTATGTTCTCCATTAGCTTGCTAATCCGTCAGGCTATGTTATATTGCTATTATTCATTCATTCAAATTGCATGGAAGAGGAAAACATACTGCGCCGACCCCAGATCTTAAGCAGGGCAGGCGAATGAAAACCTAGGCTAGAACAAAATTAAATGTACCTATGTGGTACGAAAATAAAACAGACAAAAGTAACAATTATATTTTTTATTTTCTTTACACGGCTACATATTGTTTGCTAAATCAAAAACAATTGAAAGTTAATTTACTGACAATCTCTGAAGGGTTGATTCTGGTAAAACACTTTTTCAATATTAACCCAACGTGGAAATCAAATAACAATTGAAAGTTAATTTACTGACAATCTCTTAAGGGTTGATTCTGGTAAAACACTTTTTCAATATAAACCCAACGTGGAAATAAAAAAAACACTTCCTAAGTACTTATTACTTATTACCTTTATGCCATTATTAATTTATTGTAAGTAATTAAGTACTTAATTGTGATAATATGAACCAAATAAATAATTTTCTTTCTTTCTAAGTTATTTTACAAGTGTCTAAATTATTAATCATTCATTATACAGGGTGCTACTACGAAACATACTTCAACGGTTGTTCTTTTTATAAAAAACTAGTGAACTTTTACTATGAGGCACCGATATCGAAAAGTTCACCTCTCCAAGTTCCTTCTGGTGGCGATAAACGTGTGTAACTTACTGGAAATATCTGTTATTAAGTTTAATGTTGGCACGTTTGTATTAAATGTTGTATTAGTGTGCTCCAGCCTGCCTGGCGTGTGTTAGAATGCTCTTTTAGGGTTCCGTAGCCAAATGGCAAAATACGGAACCCTTATGGATTCGTCATGTCTGTCTGTTTGTCTGTCCGTCCATATGTCACAGCCACTTTTCCGAAATTATAAGAACTATAGTGTTGAAACTTATTAAGTAGATGTATTCTGTGAACCGCATTAAGATGTTCACACAAAAAAGGGAAAAAAAGAAAAAAATTTGGGGGTTCCACATACTTAGAACTAAAACTCAAAAAAATTTTTTCATCAAACCTATACGTGTGGGGTATCTATGGATAGGTCTTCAAAAATGATATTGTGGTTTCTAAGATAATTTTTAACTAAACTAAATAGTTTGCGCGAGAGACACTTCCAAAGTGGTAAAATGTGTGTCCCTCCCCCTGTTAGGTAACTACTTCTAAAATAAGAGAATGATGAAACTAAAAAAATATGATGTACATTACCACGCAAACTTCCACCGAAAATTGGTTTGAACGAGATCTAGTAAGTAGTTTCTTTTTAATACCGTCATAATTCTGTTTGTTTTTTCTTAATATACTCGAATGAATTATGAACATCCTGTACCTATAGATAGTCATTACGATTTCGAAATACACCTTATAGTAAGAGTGCCAGAATCAAACCTCAAGAGTTAATCAAAAAGAGTCGGTAAACCATTTGAATCACAATTTTGTTTCATTAAGCTTATCTACGCTTACAGCTACATTCAGAGACATAACTAAAGTCAGTTAGCAGAAAAATATTATTTCAAATCCTTTCCTTCTTCTTCTTCTATATTCTTCTTCTTTCTATTGCTTTGTCCCGTTCATGCTCGGGGCACGCTTGACGGCTTGACGCTTGGCAAGGTTCTAGATGCAGCACCATAAGTCTGGTTATTACATTTAAAGCGATTGCCGTCAGACCTACGGAACAAGTGCGAGTGGGACTCGCCCACCAAGAATTCCGTACAAATTTGTAGGTACATATTATAAATAGTCAAGGAATCGAGTCTTGTAGTTTAATTTTGATTTTGACGTCCTCCGTAGCCGAGAGGCGAGCATACCGGACTTGGTGTCGCTATCTCTGAGGTTCCGGGTTCGATTCCCGGTCGGGGCAATGTAGAAAAATAACTTTTCTATATTGTCTCGGGTCTGGGTGTTGTGGTACCGTCGTTGTTTCTGATTTCTGTAACACCAATGCTTTTGCTACTTATCACAGGATCAGAGCAATGTATGTGATGTTGTCCAAAATTTATTTATTATTTAATTACTTACAAACTGTAATTACAAAGTTCTCGGTCAACGGAAAGTACCCTTTGATTCCCTTGGTAGTGTCGTAATATACGTTTTTTGCAGAACAAACAGCCCTATCATTTTTTTAAATAACTTTTTATTTTTATTTTTTCAAAACTCCAAGGGACTGTAGACCTGAATGTATGGTACAAATTTCTACTCGATAACTCCAGGTGTTCCCTAGATAAAGGGTCTTGCAGACAGATGGACAGATAGACAGACGAACAACAAAGTGATCATATTAAGCTGATATAGGGTTTCTTGGGAAAATAGTTTGATATCATAAGTATATTTAAACACTTTTATTCTAATACAAATTCACTTTAAAGTGGGTCAAAATTAGAACCTTAATTGAACCAGAGGTTTTATGTATTATTATCATTTTTTGCTCACTATCACCGGGTTAAAATTAGTCTCTGAATACATCCGCTCCATATGACTACAACTAACAAATGAATAAACTGGACTCTACAAAAACGTAGACCAATAAACTACATTAAGTATGAAGAAAGAGAAAGGGAAGAAGAAGCGAGAGAACCGATCTATGTATACAGCTGTCTCTCTCCCGTTGCAGAAGGTCTCGTACTGTGGTATGGAGGCTGACGTACTGGCTCTAGGATCCACACTGTTAGGGAATATGTGCTGTAAAAAGTAAAAAACATACTTAAATTAAAGCCAAAGAAACTGATAAAATCTTAGTAATACAGGGTGTTAAATAAGAAAGAACTTTTACTGGGGTGGTTCAGAGTCGAGTCTGGAATACATGAAAAATCATCATCATCATCATCATTTCGGCCATAGGAAGTCCACTGCTGAACAGAGGCCTCGCCCAATGACCTATCATCGGGGCAGATTGCCAATACTCGCCAAGCTTGGCAGGCGGGTTGGCAAGCGCAGTTTTTTTATAAGATTGCGCACGCAGACGCTGCTGCCCGTCTTGTGCTATAGGAATTAGTCGCCTCTTACAAAAATATGTTTGAATCAGACGACAACTGTGCGATCATATACGCACGAACCTTGTATTGATGATTTTAAAGGGACTTACGCCGTGGTTGCAATAGGATGATGACCATTCCAACCATATTTACTGACATTTATCACAAGCATTTTCGAGCTTCGGAAGGCACGTTAAAAGTTGGTCCCGACTAATATCGCTTGTACTAGCTAGTCGTGAAGCCTAGTCAGAGGCCTTATAAGAGGCTTAATAACATCTGACAGTAAGGTTAAGTCACTGGCCTGACAGCACCCCTCCACCAATACGCATTGAGCCCGCGTGGGGGAGTATGGCCCAAACCACCTCATAGCTGAGGTGAGGACTTTACTTCTTACTAAAATAATCTTTAAGTCACTGGCGGAGGCTAATTATAGTAGTAATTGTGATAATTATGATGATTATAATGGATGGGCTGTTATTTATTAAATATAGTACTTACAATGGTTTTTAGAAATAATTAAGGGCCTAATTTATCAGTTAACTTCTGTTTACAAGGTGATTTTACTGCCCAATACAATTACTTGTTTTATCAACAACAATCCAACATCGAAATCGCAAAAAAACACTTCCTAATACAAAATAGTCGACCAGCTGACATCAGTTTGTATTACAAAATAGAAGAAAGAAGAGAAAAGGAAGAAAACTAATGAACTAATAAATTAGATCCTTATTTATTTTCAAAAACCTTTTTGTATGAAAAGTAAAAAACTGAAACCAGACCACGTTTTAGGTCATGCATGCGCAGTTATAGAAGCTTAAACCAGCCTGCCTAGCATGACTACTAAAACACGATATGATATGATATGATATAGCGATATATCGACACCAACTGTAAAAATATGATGGATTTTTGAATTTTTATCGAAACAGCGATCATAATACGTAACGTAACCGGCACGGCGATTTAACACGGCGGCTTTAACTATCATATTTTTACAGTTAGTGTCGATATATCGCTATATCATATCATATCATATAGTGTTTTAGTGCTCATGCTAGGCAGGCATTTAAAATGCTAGTTTCGGCATGCCTAATCTCCAAATCTTACCTTAAAAGCATCCAGATCCCTCGACAGGTCCTCGTCAGAGTACCCCTTCATAGCTTTTGTAGCAACTGGACCCATGTAGTTGTTAACTACAGCAAACTCGAAGAGTGAGAGGAACACGAAGACAGAGCAAGAGGACATCCACACATCTATGGCTTTCACGTAGGATACTGGCGGTAGACTCTGCTGGGATTGCGTATTTTGAGTTGCTAAACATACAAAATGGATTGAATTATTCACGAAACATGCTTTCATTTTAAAACACTTTTTAACCGACTTCAAAAAAGGAGGACGTTCTCAATTCGACTGTATGCTTTTTTTATATAAGTATGTTACGCGATTATTCCGCCAATCATAAATCGATATTGATGTTTTTTTGTATTTGTTTGGTAGGTCGTACTTCAGAGGTGGTACTGTATAAATTTTATCGTAATTAATGGAGCGCTTTTTGAGAAAATTAACAAATAGGTAACAAAATATTTCCTACGGGTGGAAAAATAAGGGATGAAATCGGTGTTCAGCAGTTAACTTTTGTTTGCACTCATATGATTTGTTTTGATTGGGATTTATCACTAAAAAAGGTGAAATGAGGAAATTTTATAAAAAAAAATCTTTTATTGGCTTCACTTGTAACTAACAGCTACTTACTAAAGAACATTTAACTAACAAAAAAAATGTACAGGCTACTGTTAAATATTGTACGCTGGTTCAGAACCCTTCGTCTGCGTGTCCTCACTTGGCTTGGCTCACTTGGTTTTATACAATAAAAATAAATATTGGACAGCATCAAACACATTGTTCTGATCCTATGGTAAGTAGCTGAAGCACTGTTATAGAAATCAGAAACAACAACAGTACTACAACACCCAAACCTAACTCAACATAGAAAAGTACGTTTTCTACACTGACCCGACCGAGAATCAAACCCGGAACCACAATGGCGATGCCGAATCCGGCGTACTCGCCTTTAGACTATGCTAGACTAGGCTATCGTCAATAAAATTGATAAAATCGTTGTAAATGACAAATACACACCTAAAGTCAGCAAAGAAGTGACCCCGAGCGTGACTCTTGCAGGTATAGCTTCAGGCTTGATCCAGAAAGAGATCCAGGACATGACCACAATTAGAGCTGAGGGGATGTACGTGTGGAAGAGGTGGTAGCCCAGCCGCCTCCGCAGGTTGAAGACCACAGCTAGGCAGGTGAAGTTTCCTGGAAGGATAACGGAAAAAAAGAAAATCTTTTAACAATCACACCACATTCATATGGTTCATATAGCCCTAAACTAAACAAAGCTTGTACTATGGTGACTAGATAACGGATAAACATACATATATACATTTATAAACATTCTTGACTTAGGTAGGTACAAAATGCTCAGGCTTATCACACAAACATTTACCCCTTGCGGTACTCGAACCCGCAACCATATTATAGCTTTGTAGACCGAAGCGCAAACCACTAAACGGTCCTTGATAAGATTTGATAATCATGATAAGGATGTCATTGTAGAGCTAGTCTATCTAGGTAGGAGTTCCGACCAGAAAGAATCTGGCTGCACGATTTTATTTTAAAATCTTACAATAAATACCTAAACGAGATTCAGAAATGGCAACCCAACAAGGAAGTTGGCCGGGAATCCCGGGATGAGGACATCTTTTTTAGCATCAGAAAAATTCGAAACAAATACCACACCAGCCGTGGATGCAGGCGGAGGTATGTGGGAACTGATGTGTGTCCGAGCCTCAGAATTGAGGCCCGTTTACCCACTAAAAACCTGACGGTATCACCGGTGCCATTAAGTAGGTAGGAACTACGCATCAGCGCCTCGGACACTTACTTGCGCCTGCGCATTTGTCCGTAGTAGGGATTGGACCTCCTACCGCCTAGCTAAGGCAAGCATAAGGTAGGCATCTAAATGACCCTCCCGAGCTCGCTTGAACCTCCACCAACTCACACACACTACTTTCTCCGTTAGTCCACAATACCTTACCTGTAGAATATTCAATGGTGCAGTCAGAAGTGTAGTTATTGGAAATGTCTAGTTGAGGCAGTTCGATATCAGGATTTACGACCAGAGGGTCAGTGAGGTTCCATATAAATACCAAGTCGTGAACTGTGTGGGACACTGGAATTTAAGAAAAAATATATTAAACTAACAGCCAGTTTCCTGAACGATTATTACATATTACTTACGTAATCTAATTGCCACGTCTACAATTAGTGAATCCTTGTGATTTGGTGCTCTTAATGGAACTTTCTTAGGAAAACTTAGTTCACCTGCTCACGTGAAACTATCTTTACGAACTTGTGTTTAGGAAGTTTATATTTATAAGACGACGACGACCAGACGACCTGGTAAGTCTATCTATCTATCATTTTTTTACAGTTGGTGTCGATATATCGCTATATCATATCGTGTTTTGGTGGTCATAGTTAGGGGGCTGGTAAAAGTTGCACGAAGTCGCTAGAAGCAGGCCGGTTCAAACCGGCCAATCTGGAAGTCATTGGGGAGACCTATGTTCAGCAGAGAAAGTCGTATGGCTACAATGATGATAATGATATTTATTTACTAGTTATAATAATTCAGATCAGATGAGTTGTGAACTTGTAAGTGTGTAAGTGAGTTAAAAAAGTGACTTTGACTTACAGCTTTCTATCATCATGGAACAGCTTTGAGTATCATGCGGATAGGATTCGAACTTCATAGCACATGATAGTACTAATGTTAACCTGGAAAAAAGAATGTATTTTACATACGGATTTTAGTCATCAAAGTGTGTACACGTAAAGAAGACTGTGACAAAGAGACGAGGGGATTTTATAAAGAGACTGAGAATTCTGCACAGATCATCTTTCTTTACGCGTGAAAATGAATGTCCTGTCACGCAGAAGTAGCATGCAGCATGAAGCATGAGAGATAGCAATTACCATGCATAAGCATATTCAGAGTGAGACTATCTACCCACTTAAAACCAAACCGTATCCCTTAGGTCGGTGCCGGGTGGGGACGGCCGTAAAGAATACAATTCCCCACCGCCATCAGGAGGCGTGTCGTAAGAGGCAACTAATTCATGTAGCACGAGACGGGCAGCAGCGTCTGCGTGAGAAATCTTATAAAAAACTGCGCTCGCCAACCCGCCTGCCAAGGGTGGCGAGTATTGGCAATTCCCCCCGAAAAAATTAATTGGGGGAAGCCTATGTTTAGCAGTGGACGTCCTATGGCTGAAATGATGATGATGATGATGTTCCCTTAGGTGCCATAATGAGCTGGAAACTACAGGTCAGTTCTAGCTCGACTAAGTTAGGGTACCTATGCCAAGTGAAAATTATCCAGACCATAGTAATTCTGTACACCTTGTAAAATGTAAAATCAATTCAATGTTTTTGATGAACAGACATACCAGGGCCAATATAGCAACCACGATGATTCCGCAAAAAATACTTACTTGGACATATACAGCAATGTTTTGTCATGGTACAGCCACAGGTAATGGTTGGGTATGCTCATCTCATGGAAGGTGACCTTCTTAGCATTCTTGAAGAAGCAGTCCGGTCTCCAGATGTTGTTCAACCACTCTACATCCAGGATTCGATACTCTTCGTGCATATTCTCTGGGAGACGGAGCCTGGGATCTCTCCAGGATTGGGCGAGGAATATGTCTGCAACGTATGTCTGGGAAATGGAGAGACGTACCTATTTGGTAATTTGTTCCAATTTTACAGTCTTTCTCTAGAGTTACAGTTCGTGTAAGTCACGAAAAGATCAAAGTTGACTTGATATTACTTAATATACAATATTTTCTGTCTGCATCAATAATGCCGCTTGAACCAGCAAAACATCAAGCTTTAAATATTATAACTACACGGTCAGACATACCTTATACAGCACATACATTAAGCATTGGAATTCTGCGAGATGTCTATGTTATATTGATAGTAATTTTTAAAGAAGTCCATACAATAAGCACCAAAGATCTGGCATATACATGCTAGCTGCCACGATTACGTTTACAGGAGTTTTATTAATTTTATGGACAAAAATTCCCAGCTGAATTATATTAGTTGGTAAGGTAACCTAGTCTTGCTAGGAAAAACCGAAGAAGTCTTCCTTCGGACCTAGATTTTGTTCTTTGAATCGCAATAGAATAATAGTTTAAATGGCATGGTTTTTATTAAAGTTTAGGTTTAGGGCAAGATTCAGAATTAAGATATTGCAATATATTACTAGAATTTCGATCCAATATAAGTTACTAGTTGTCCAAAACATTGAATTCTCGGAAATTTCTCTCTATCTTTACAGTAGTATTTAGGTTAGCAAAATAATAAATATTTAGTCACTTAGTCACAGTTCCAGACCACTTACCATGCTTTCCTCGTTGATGGAATCCAGAGATAGTACAGTGACATGGAAGTAGACCACTGTAGGCTGTCCCAGCAGTTTGGGCGCTCGATTCTTGTCGTAGTATTTCGCTTTGACGGGCAGAATGTCTCGGAGAGATAGACTGGATTCTCCTTTCAGCTCAATTTCTTGGTACGAGGCGTTTGTTCTGAATATTTAAAAATTACGCACATTAAAACGACCTAAAGATGGCCGTATAACATCTACTATCTAGAAGATAAAACCGCCTAAGTTTTACTATTCATAATGTATTTATTTTCCTGTGATTTGTTTCTTTTGTGTGTACACCACCGTGTACAATAAAGAGTATCTATCTACGAAATTTGGAGGTGGGTAAGAAAGTGCCGCCATTTTGGGTTCATTCGGCATTTATTGCTCTTTAAGATTTTATTTATAAATGTTGATCGCATGTGTAAATCTGTTGTGTTCTAGCAGCAAATCATTGATCGTTCAGTGCAGGCCGCAAAATCAAAAAATAGCGCCTCTGTTTGGCTTACTTGGGTTTTAATTGTTTTTTTTATTTGGAGATTTAAATTTTAGTGCCCTAATGAAAGTAAACAAAGCAAGTTAACATATTAATAACTAGTACATTAACTGACAGCTTTTAAGACAGGCTTAAAGAAACAAATAACATACTATTAGTGTGTGTTTTGACTGCACTTAGTTATAGTTAACAGAGGGGTCCATAAAAGCGATAAGTACTTACAAGAAACTGACGGCAGCAGCCACCCTTGCAGCTTCACAACTCCTTATCAACATCACCAATTGCACCAATGTCACTATCACTAATTTGTTCATCATTTTGTCACTTTGTGTCCAATTTTTTTGTGTTATTACTTATTTGAGCGGCATTCTATTTTAAATCTTAAGTAAGTACTTTGATCATGGCATGTTCACTGAGAAATAATGTTCACAAAAATATATACAGGGTGATTATGTAATCCTACATTTCCCTAAGAGTATTTAAATAGCTATAACTATTGTGGCATCATCAACCAACTGGAGGAAGATTTTTTGTTTTCTATTCAAAAATATCATCTACCTAGACGATTCGATTAATGAGATTATTAGTAATAATAATTTCATTTAAAAAAGTTGATTCACTTTTTTGATACTGAACGGCAATTTCATATGTAAGGACCTAATATATTTTTAAACGATTTCAAATACTTAAGGAGGTTCTATGTTTGGCTGTATGTATTTTTTTTGTATGTTAGCAGAGAATACCTAATAGTACTAATGTTAGCCGATATTTTCGTCATCTACATCATTATCGTCATTTCAGCCATAAGATGTCCACTGCTGAACTCCCCCATTGACTTCCAGATTGGCCGGTTAGAAGCGGCCTGCATCCAGCGTCTATTTGGGACCTATCGCAAAATATATTTTTTTGTTTGAAAAGGGTTAATATGGAATCTCAGGGAAATCAAGGGAAATCCTCAACAAATATGGGCACGTAGAGTGTGTTTTTTAACTTTTAATAACTCAATCAGGTGTCTGCGTTTGGAAGTCATCATATCATTGGTACTGCTCGGCTGAGGATGACACGACCTTCGTAGCCGAGAGGCGAGCATACCGGACTTGGTGTCGCTATCTCTGAGGGAATTTCCCTTGATTTCCCTGAGATTCCATAATAACCCTTTTCAAACAAAAAAATGATTTTTGTTATAGGTCCATAATTGACGAAATTAGACGCTGCATGCAGGCCGCTTCCAAACGGGCAATTTTTCCAACATTGTTTACAATTGGATAAACATAACGTTTTTCATAAAACGGCCTGTTAAATGTTGTTCATGTCCCCAAAAACGTTCATGTTCTATGTATAAAATCACTGTTCTACTAAGTACGCCGTGTTCAAAGCGACCCAAGGTCAATTTATTATTTAAAGTTATAATAACATGCTGTTTTTATTACATTTGAAGACTTACTTATGTTACAAGCTTAATCCACTTAGGTGCATGTTGCATGAAATGCACTAGAATAGAAGCTATTTTTATTTCTTGTGAGTTCCGTATACTTAGTATTATTTGCATAGACTAAGCAAATCATTCATATTCAGCCATTTACGTTTTACTGTTCCTTAAGAGTCTAAGACCGTTCAGTCAAGAGTGAATCGACTGCGAAGGAGAAGAGTGTAAGATTTGTTTGTCTCATTCAATAAGTAACTGCCTATGATAAAATTACCACTTTTATAGATTAGAAATTTAAATTGAATTTCGTAGCTTTTGCTTATGCATGCTAAACTGTTCACCAAGGGTCGCAAGTTCGAAGTAACAAGTTGGGGGTTGGGTCATTGGGGGAGGCCTATGTTCAGCAGTACACGTTCTATGACTAAAATGATGATGATGGAGTTCGACAACTTGATTTTTACCTACATGTGTGTTTAAACGGCTGAGGGTATTCATCGTAAGGAAACGTCTCAGATAACACTGGGTGTGTAGCAATGGTCGAGAAAGTAGTCTGTTTCCCCTGCCCGGCCCGGCCACGTATGTCGTAGAGACGACGAAAGATGGAGCCACAAGGTGTTATTCTGGAGACCCCGTACAGGAAGACGAAGTGTGGGCAGACCACCAGCAAGATGGTCGGACGATATTGCAAAGACGGCAGGACTGACCTGGACAAGAATCGGCGCACTAAGAGCTAGCTGGAGAGAGCTTCAGGAGGCATATGTCCAACAGTGAACGAAAAACTTATGCTAAAGAAGAAGAAGAATCCCCTGCCTTAGAAGTACGAAAGTCCAAATGTAAAATTAGACTTGCCATCAAAAGCAAACTAATACCCTGACCAGGCCCCCGATTCAGAACCATTCGGTAACAAATTGTAGACCGGAAAACCACGTGACACTATAGGATTTTTAACATTAGTGTCACTTGATTTATCGGTTGACAAACTCGTTATCGAAACTTTCTGAATCAGGGCCGGACTATAAATTGAACAAGCGATTCTATGTGAAGACGGTCTGGTGTAGTGGTTCGCGTTTCGGACTACAGAGCCAGGCGGTTGCGGGTTCGAGTCCCGCAAGGGGCAAATGTTTGTATGATGAGCATTTGTAGGTAAGGCATGGATGTTTATACTCGTAAAAGCGTTAAGGGTTCGCCTCAGACCAGGACCACGAAAATGCGCTACTTTCTATTGCATAAACTCCCTCGAAACGTACCGTAAAAATACCAAAAAAATATAATCTAAAACAATTCTTCTACTTTTTTTGGTATTTAGTACTGAATGTTTTCTATTATTTAGTCGCCATAGTACAAACTTTGCTTAGTTTAGGGCTAGATAGTTAGTGTGATTGTCAAAACAGTTGATAAAATACTGTTTAGGACGCCCCGGAACCAAGCGCAGCGCTGTATTACAAGACTGAAATAGTATAATCCAGTATAAGGTAACTGCAAGTAAGTATACATACTGCTTATGCGGATATGTCACTCTACTATGGCTTCATTACCCAACGATTCGATATAGCGCGAACGCCACCATTATTCAGCACTAGTCTAATAATCGTTGGTATTCTTTTGTAGATTATCATGATATGATGATGTAGAGCCCCTCAACTCAAATCTTCTTCCTAGCACATTGTCTCTTTTGGTCTAGGTGTAGGATCACGTGTTGTGTACCCCACACTTTTTTTTATTAAACTCAGACTTTTACATTCAAGTCTGCTGAGCTATCGACTTTCTCGGCAGTCAAGAAAGTTGGTTTCTAAGAAAAAGACTGTTTGTTGACTGAATTTTTTAGGATCATAAATTAAATTAATTTTAATTTCGACCAACATAGATCATAGTGTGTTAGTAGCAAATTAAAGCATTCCTAAACTAAAGTTAGTACTCGTAGTATATTAACATAAAATAGACATAAAACATTTATCAGATTGTCACTACGTGAATCATCGAGCAATGATATAGGTAGTCAAGCCTCGCAGCAAACATGCCCAGGACGCCGCTGGTGCTGCCCCGCACCCTGCGCACCAGAGACGTGCACCGCTTGCGCATTGTGGTATAGAAACAATCGACCCGCGCCTCAGCGAACATCCCCGATGCGCTACAGAAGCGAAGCAGCCCTATCAGTGCCCTGAACGCGTTATTATAGTGCACGCGCAAGGCGCGATACTGTTTTTGCGTGTAGCTAATCCAGTGTTTCACAATCAACAAATATTTTTTGTGTGTTGATTGTGAAACATCGCATTATGAAAATGATCACATGAAATTCATCGCAGCCTCCTTGGATACTTATAGATGTTGGAAGCAATGCATGTTATAGTCGCTGCGTTTGGGAAAAAATAATAAATTTGAAATGGGCAAGTCACGTTCCGCGGAGGTAACTACAGGTTCTAGGGTGCAGAAATATTATAATACGGCATACCTACTTACATACTATTACGTTTTTACCTACTTTATAAAGTTTTTTTGGATTTTTGGTGCCCAAAGTAGTGTTTGAATTATCTTTATAAATCAATAGACCATAGATAAAATAAATGTACCATAAATGCCGAGAATATTACTGATGGTAGGAATCATTCCTGATAAAAAAATAACTCTATTGTTAGATTTTTTTGTATTAAGTAAAACTACTACCCTGCTAATATACTTATGCTGTCAATATGCTATTTTTATTTTTGTAAACTAAATCAACACCTGCCAATCTACACCCAAGCCAGACATCATAAATTACCGGCTTATTAATAAAATAATTAAATGTTACTACTTTATTTTACTGTTTTATTTTTAAGTCATTACCGTGATTCTATTGATTTCGTTTTGGCTACTATGTATATATTATTATTACTATAATACGTAAACTACTGCACCGCCTGATCCGTGTTCGGCTTCTGGTTAACTGGTATAGAATGCATCTTGGTATTAAGTTTAGCATTTGAAACTTTTTTAAATATTATATATAAAACAAAGTCGGGTTAGTTACACTATTTATAAGTCGAGAACGGCTGGACCGATTTTTATGATCTTTGATTTGTTGGATTCGTCTCCGCCCCGAATAGCAGAATAAATAATAAAATCTCCCAAAATTTAAAAAAATTGAGGCGTAACGAAGTTCGCCGGGACAACTAGATAAATATATATTTATAAATAAATTACTATTACATACCTCATTCATAGTAATCGATTAGAATTACAAAATACTTAAAAAGCGATGCAAATAAATTTCAATCCAGTTTCACTTACTATTTAAGAATAAATAAACAAATCCTTTCAGTGAAATCTATCGTCAATCACGTTGATGACGACTCAGACACCACGTTGGGCGCCAAAATTTTTGATAAAACATTTGACAAAGATTAAGTTGCTTCGTATGGTGTTAGTAAACAGTTAACCTCATTAGGTTCTTAATCTTGCCATTGCAAGTAAAAAAAAACAAGGATTACTCGTTAACCTTTTTTTAGGTCAGGGACTAAGCAGCGTAGCACGCACATTAAAGTTAATTTCACACCTAATTAGCACTTAAAACTTAACTTGTTCACTGTCACAATAAAATCTGGGATCGCGTGAGCAAATTGTTAAATTTGTCGTATTTCGATGACATAATTATATGGCCTAATTGCCTAGTGGGAGCGACTGCCTCACTTTGCGAACGGACATACTTTAGACACGGCGAGTAAACTGTAAGGCTGGGGCTTGGTTAAACGCGTTTATAGTATGACGTATTCACGTATGTACGCGTAGACGGAAAGAGACAAATAAGTAGGATGGACCACCTAAATCCGTTCCACATTGGATCCCAACCTTCCAGTTGTGATCCATGTTACAGTAATGCGATCCATGTTGCCACTAAGTCAAAGGAAATATTTTTAAACCGCAAGTAAGCCTCGTATTCATATCATCATCATAATCAGCTCTTGCCAATCGATGGCTGGACATAGGACTTTCCCAATGCACGCCACTGTGCCTGATCCGGCGATTCCTACCAACTAATAACAATTAACAAACAGTTTTCATTAGTTATAAAAACAACAACGGTACCACAACACCCAGACACGAGACAACATAGAAAAAATCGTTTTCTACATTGACCCGACCGAGAATCGAACCCGGGACCTCCGAGATGACGCCTCTCGGCTACGGATATTATTTCAGAGTTAACTGTTATTAAGTTTTGCACGTAAACTATGACAGGAGTACTCGTACCCCAGTATTATACAGTGTGTGGCCTAGAACCGGGGTTAATATTCAAAACCGAGACTCTCTAGTGTTAGTATTTTTCTGAAAAGACTCGAGTCAACCAAAACCCATGCATTACACGCAATAAGAATTTAGAGTTACGATTCATAATCAGTGTTTTATTGCAAAACGATATCTGTAACGTTGTCAATGTCGTGTCATAGAGATGTTCCGAGTAGCTCCAAATAAGTACGATGCAGATGAACACAATCGATCAAGTTGAGCGGAACTATTGCATTGTTTGCATTACATTAAATTTACAATTAAGTATGTTAGAAAAAATCAAAAAGTAAAGTTTTAATTTTAATTAGTTGGGACCATAATGATTTAATTACTAATGACCTAGAGAGTCTCTGTTTTCAATATTATCCCCGGTTCCAGGCTACACACTGTATAACTCGTAAGATATTACTTATTTCCATTCCAAATCTAATATGTATTATAAACAGAGTACTTAGTCAATTCGCCGCTAGCAAGCTGACCACAGCCTATGTCCGATATTTTCAATAAAGAAACATACTTATAAATTCACTAGAAAGAATAAAAGTAAGTAATAGTAGTTTACGGAACATGTGACAATAGCCCACTGGTCAGAAATTTGCTTGAAATCCGGGGATCATGAGATCGAGTCTCGGCACGTAGGGTACCTCACGATTTTTCGAAAACTATAAATAGTTTCCACAGTCACACTAATCATAATTATCAAGCCCGAAACTAAGCAATGGGCTAGTTTCCTAGGTCAAAAAAAGATTATTCTAATTAATCCGTCAGTTAGATTATCAAAAAATACTGGACCCATATTTTGTCTTTTGTCCGTCAGACAAAAAATGACGAAGACAAAGCGCATCAAAGTGAGCACGTGACGTCACGCCTTGCTAAAAAGTATCGCAAGGCGTAACGTTACGCGGAACTTTAACGGGCTATATCTTCATCATTTTTTGTTTGATTAAGAAAATAAAAAATACGTGTCCAATATTTTCTATTAATCCAACTGACGGACTAATTAGTTTTTTTAGGAAACTAGCCCATTGTAGATACAATGGCGACTAAATAAATACGTTTACAAACATCCGTAACTTAGGTACAAATACTCGTGCTCATCACATAAACATTTGCCCCTTGCGGGATTCGAATCCGCCGCTTGGCTTTGAGGTCCGGAGCGGGAATCACTAGACGGTCGTCAAACTAGTACCTAACTACCTACAAAATGCCAATTGTTTGGCAATAAGGGTTATCATGAGGAAATCTGCACAGATAGAATATACTGGATGTTTTGCCATGGTCTAGTTACCCTGTCTAATAATTTCATGGTCAAGCCAACCATGACTAAGAACGGAACAAATCTTGGCAACAAACAGTTGTCCTACAGTGGCGTCCCAGCACAAAACTAGACATAAAATTTCAAACTTTCTTGTTGCTTTATCATTTCACCCATAGGCCGTCCACTGCTGAACATAGGCCTCCTCCATTTACCTACCTCGTAACAGATTTTAATTCTTAAGTAGGTACTTCGAGACTATGATAATTGTTGATGCGCATATTTTTATTAGTAAAATCTAGCCATTAATTTGTAAGTTTTTTTTTATTATCTTCATAGGTGTCAGTAGAATATTTAGTTCGTCGATTCCAGCAACATAGCTCAATGGAAACGTAAAGAGATTAGCCGAAGGGGTGGGGGGTGGTCGAGTCAAGCGAAATGCCCTTGGTTCTCCACTCGGTACCAACTTGCGATTGTATGTTAGAACAAACTCAAAGCAAAGTACAAGCCTTGAATGACCCTTGTTCACCTGATAGGTTTAGAATCTCTGCATTGCATCCTCTACATGCATTTTATTATATAGGGTGTACAAAAGAACAGAACTCTCCAAAACCAGCACGTAATCTGCTGCTCTTAAAGGTACAACTTTTTCTATGGGAGCAACATCGAAATCGAGTTTATATTTTTAAACAGGCTGTATTTTTTAAAGAATTGTATTTATCATTTTCAGCAGGTAAAACCGCGAAAGGTTTGATTTAATGAAGTTGATTATGTACGACCTCTATAAGTGTTTCGTCATACAACTAGGTGCGAAAATCCGTTTCCTCCCCCTTTTAGTGTTCTAGTAGACGGCATGGCGTTTCTTGCTCCTAGTTAAAGTGCAACACACTGAGAAAGTTTGTCAACCAGCCCTTAGGCTGCCTGTCTACCGGAGCGGAGCGGTGAGCAAGGTAAAAATCCACCATTAGAATTGCATATAATCTTCGCTCCTCTTCAGTGAACAGGGAGAGTTGCGAACTAGTTTAAAAATTCATACAAATCCGAGAAGCGGAGCGGGAAGACGAGCGGGGGAGCGAAAAGGAGAACGATAAACTTGTTTAACTTTTTGATAACATTGTGATGTCTGCTTCAAGTGACATTTCGCCTGGAACTGAACCAATCGCCCGCCGCCGGCAGCTTAAATGACCGAGCTCTGCGTATGAAAAAAAATGAGTCCAGTTGCCGACTTTTCTCATACTGCTCCATTTCACTACCTAGTTTATTATTCCGCATCTATGGATAGACAGTCCATAACTCCACTCCGCATACTTTTTCGCTCCGCTCCGCTACTTAGCTCCTTGTCTATGGACTGACACAGTCCGCAACTCCGCTCCGATGCCTTGCTAGTCTCCGGTAGACAGGCTGCCTTAGTAGTAGTAGTAGGAGTAAGGGAATGAGAGTCAAGAGGGATACACGATACACCCCTAATGGACAAGTACTCCAGTATGTACCCGTGACTTATAAACAGCCTAAAAGGGGATGTGGAAAATGAAACTCACAAAACTAACTGTACCTTTTATTAAAAATAATTTTAATTATTAAGCTAAATTTTAACAGCATAATTATCCTAATTATATTTCTGCGTGGCACAATCCAATCCTAGAAACTCCATACATAATTTCATTGCTATGTACATTTAATCTTAAAACAACAAGAAAAACTTCTTGGAATTATGTGTAATGCAACAAATGTTATATTCTTTACAAATCTCGTTACCTATAATACAGTTGCCTTTAAAGAGGCGAATATGTTTAACAATAAACACATTTTTTATTAAGATCATCATCAAATCTTGCTCTATCCAACATTGACACCACCAATCAACTGACCTACTTTTAATGAGCTGTCAAAACGCATTATAGCCAACCCATTAAATAAATATATAAGGTGCTTTAAAAATATCTGCCACAGCTGAAATGGGTGAAAGTATTGCTTATGTAGATTACGATAGTGAATGAATTACGTGCCCGGATCGGTTATAATTGTTTGAGAAAAGACAGTAAAAGACAGCAACGTTAGCATTTTGGCGGTAACATGAACGAATTCGTAACTGCAGCGCGTGGGACGTAGTACAAGCGGGCTGGTTAGATGAGTGTGGACGGTTTGAGACTAAATAAAGCCTAGTCATTAATTAATACTATTTTTAATGAAAAAAATTAATGATGTTCTAGACATAAAATTTCTTTACTATCGTAATCTATATAAGGAATACTTTCACCCATTTCAGCCGTGGCAGATATTTTTAAAGCACCTTATATAAATAAATTATTTTCACAACCACACCAATTATTTAGCCCTACTTAATAATTGTATTGCATTCCATAGGTTACAAAAGGTGTTACATAGTTTTATGGTATCTCTATGGGCCCTAAAAAATTAGGAAGGAGGACACTTATTTTTAATCAGTTATTCAATATTTACATTAGTGTTAGTTATTTATATCTGTGTTTATCATATTCTATTTTTATTCAAAAAATTTAGAAAAATTACAATAACACTTTTTTATTAGCAGTTGCAAAAAAAATTTATGAATGATTTTTTATCTTTAATGTTTTTTATATAAACGGGTAATTTGTTATACATTTTTATAGACTTGGCAACTGGGCTGAAAGAATGAGATATTTAGTTTTGAAAGTGGTATCACTAGTTTGTTTCTGTCTTATTATATTATCTGCGCATACATTCAAACTTAATTTTTTCGAGGTTTAAAAAAATGTTAATTATGCCCTTTTGCATTACGACGACAGAATTAAAAATTATTAATTTAAGTGTCATAAATAAGGTGTCATTTTAAAGACATGGTTTGTTAGAGATCTGTGTGAATGGTGTAATCATTTATCATCGAAATAGCATGAGTTAGTAAGTAGAAACAAAAAAAAACGTGATTTAGATATTGAACCCGTAGTCGTTTGTATTGATGAACATATTCACTTTCTGAACTTTGGCAAATGTTTTAGAAGTTACGCGGGTTTAAGAGTCAAATTCGTACGCAAAACGCATCCAAAATGCGTGCGGGCTTAGTATCATATGGCTCGAAGTGCTTATCAAGCAATCGACATACCCATTAAATAATCAAATCATTTAACTAAGGGAGTGACTCACAATAGAAGCCTCTTTTTTAAGAAATTTCTCAGTACCATTAATCATAAATAACATACAATTTTATACATCAATTAATTACACATCTGATCGATTTTATAAGTATTGTCAAATTCTAGTCACCTCCCCTGCCCTGATTTGATACTGAGATATGGAACCGGCGGGAGCGGGTCGAAAAATTCAATTTGCCATTAATTTACACCTAAGGTACCTTACTATAGTAACATTATATTTGATGATGACAGGCATTCATAGATTTCTTCAATTTAATACATTATACTGGCAGTTGCTTCCACAAGCTGCGGCATATTGGGTTCAATCTTCTTCCCTGTGCCGTATATCTTCTGGCATAACTCATAAAATCTCCAACTATTTAACTCCTCTGGATTCTCTTTAATCATAGTCTTATACTGCGTTCTTATTTCTGTCATTTTCTTCGAACAAGCCAAAGGACTCTTACCCAAGATTGCAGAAGCTTCAATCCAAAGATATTTGCGAACGAATTTGGGGTTTTTGAACTTCTCCAAATTAGCCAAGTACCATACGAGGAGTTGTTCCGTTTGTTGATCAGACCATATTACTTCATCGTTTTCTTCAAAACATAACGGTTCAGATTTAGAAGTTGCTTTAAAAATGGTCTCTTTGTTGATGATTTCTTTCAACAATTCACTGAACAGTGTCCTCTCACCAGCCACTTCTTCAGTTTCAAGATCGAAGAATTGCTTCAAATAGTTGATTTTATTGAACAACTTATTTACTGGTTCTGACACAAAGTTAGCTAATTCCGTCCATAAATATTTCTTCTCGAATTTAGGGCTGGTAAATTCTTCAATGTGCTGTAAGTAATATTGAAGTGCAAGTTCTACTTTGGGTGTCGGCAAAGGGACATCTTTGTATGTTTTCCGGTCCTTGGAGTTACTTTGACATTTCTTTACGAACTTCGGCTTGAGCTGTTGTATTTTTTCAACTAGTGTGTGGTATAGGGACTTCTTTTTGCTAGCCTCTTCATCTTCAGATTGTTTTAAGTGATTGGCTTTTAATATTGCTAGCATCTTCTTGCACGACAATGGCGTTTTTTCAGGCAATTTCGATGCAATTTCCGTCCACATCTCTTTAGGATTGATCTCTTTTCCTTTTCTAGACCTGATATAGTTCAAGTATAGAACTAGTAGTCTCTTTTTGGAGCTTTTGTTCCATACTGTGATATTTGGTTTCTGTTCAGTTTGCTCAATAGTTGGGACGTCATAAGTTTGTTTGGGGACTTCATCGTAAGTCTGTTGAACCACTTCATCAGTTGATTGCTCTATGATTTGCGTGTTGCTAATATCTGATAATTCTTGACCTTCTGGTAGCACGATGATGCATTGATAATCATCCTCTGCAAAAAAAATAAGGGTTTGTAAATGTTATAATTCTAAAAAAGTTTGATATAGGATGGATTTTACTATTTTAGAAATTTATATTCAGAATGTACGTACTTTTATTAAGTTTTTTGTAGTTATTTTAATTAGACCAATAAATAAAAGGTTCTTTATCCCTACAAGTAATATTTACTGATGACTAAAATGATTTTGTTAAATTAAATGCTAGTCATGAATAAACAGAAAACTGTTATGATAAAATAAACTATTCTATTCTCTAACTAAAAAACGCCACTTGGAGCCAATTATATCTTGTCAATTATAAAATACTCTAGTCTAAAATTGAAAATATTGGATATTATTACCACAAATTGCTGTTGAATTGATTTTAAAATTCTAAATAAGTACGTGGGTGTACTGGGCAATTACCATGTTTTAATGATTCAGATTATATATATTTCTATTTCACTTACCATCCTGAGACTCGATTATCTCTTCTGTGACAACATCTTCTTTATAATCCAACTCTTCAACCTCCATTTCCTCTGTATCATCAATTCCCAATGTCGAATACACGCCATCGAACAAATTGTAGTACTTCCAAGACACTTTACATTCGGAGTGGTTTTCCTTCATCGTCTTCAACCTTTTATAAGATTTTTGAAGCTCCAAGAACTTACTGTTAATTGAAGTTTCAGACTTATTCATTTCTTGAGCTAACGGTGCCCATTTGCTACTATCATCACTATTGGTAATTTCATGGAAGTGGTTCGAGAAATAATGTATAATTTGCTTGATTTCTTTAGGTGCCCACTCTTCAGTTTCTTCGGAACCAACTTTGCTATTCTTCAATTTTGATTTTATGGCCCGATACCCAAAGACTTTTTTGCACAAAGCGTAATAAGGCCAAAGGATTGGCATCTCTGGTTTATTAATTTCTCTTTGGACATAAGACATGTAGACTTGCTTTAGATTTCTAAACCTGTAAATACAAATAAGCTTCTGAAGGTGCTTTAGAAACAATCAAGCTAATGACATAGAATATGACCACTACTTATATCAAATTCTGTTTAGGTGAACAAGAAAGCTTTTTATAGTTGTGTCTTTGTTCGCCGAATTCTATAGAATGTTCAAAGTACCTGTCAGAATCGCGCTCTATCCATTTTCTTTTAATTAGTTTGGGCTCCTTAGTGTAAGCTGGACACACACTTGACCCCTTTTTTATTATTTAACATATTGACACTTGATATTAAAATTTTATGTAAAATGAGTCTTGATAGACGGAAGAAAGAAGTGATCTTTTCCTTATACAAAGATAAAATATACATGACTTGTTTTTTTTTTAATGGTAGGTAAGTAGTTAAAAAGTCAATATAAAGAATATTTATGAATAACGGACGAAGCGATCATGCTAAGAAAAGGAAAAGGCGTGACGATTTCGACGGTTTCTCTCGAGACTGGCAGATTTTGGGCCGCAAAGAAGCTTTAAGACCTTTATTTATCTATCATCTATCTATTTTATTATCAGGCAGGCAGTTGAAACAACTGATAGTTGCCGGTATCTGGTCCTGAGGTCTTTGTTTAGCAGCAGGACAGTAAAGCCTTGAAAATATTTAAAAAAAAACATGATAAACTCAGTCCTCACCTATGGGCACACTGTTCCCCGCTTATCCCAATCTGTTGAGCAAGGATATCCCACAGTACTTGCTTCTTGCGTTGAGTGGTCGAGAACCTGTCTTTATTCTTCTGATAGTACTCAAGTATTTTGAACGCTTTCGAATCACCAACTCCTCGCTTGGTGCGCTTTGTAAATCCTCTTTCGTCAAACTCTTCTTCATCAGAGATATCGTGTAAGTCATTTTCTGGCTTGATTCGCACTTTTTTTACTGAAAAAATTAAATACAAAAAATTCGAATCAACAGCTCTTTGTATATTTTTAGAGAAAGGCCGAATCTGGCTAACGACTAGCAAGATTTTATTACATGTCATAAGGTTTGTTTTATGTGGAAAGAGATTAGAACTACAATAAAATGAAATAAAAACATCCTATATCTTAACAAATTAAGAGATAATGTCATGTGATGTCATGAGATAAATTAACAATATAAGAATTTTTTTTTCCAAAAATACATAGAAGATAATTCAACAGCTTACTAATGTATACTGATAACTATTTAATTGCAAAATACTCTAAGTTAGGTACAAAAAAAGCAAAAGATTAGTAACCTCCAATTTTATCACTCCTTTTTATATTCTGTTCTTTCAGAAGTTTGAAATCGTTGAGCAGAGTTGTGTCCATGCCATAATCAAATATCCTGTCGAACCAATCAATGTATCTCCAATCTATTTGCATGTCCGGGTTCTCTTTTTTGTCATCTAATATAGACTTATAAAGCTTTTTTAACTCTTCCCATTGTTTTTTACATGCGATCACACTTTTATCCAACTTTTTAGCCAGACATGGCCAAAAAACATAGAAACACACTGGGTCCTTAAAAACTATCATGTTATCATACAAAAACTGTACGAATTGATCTAAATCTTCTGTATTCCACAGCTCAGTGTTTGCCTTTTTATTGTTTAATTCTATTTCGGTATCTTTTGAAATAATGTTATCGAATAATATTGCCAGTGGGTTGCGTGCCGGTAAACTATAACCTCCCTCGAGATACAAATCCAAATGAGCTTTTCTCAATTCCTCGAACTTCAACTTGCATGCCTCTGGCTTTTTGTCAATTAATCTACCAACTTCATTCCAAAGGAAATTATTTGGTATAGTTGGATCTTGAAATTCATCATAACAGTCAAAGTAGTATTTTACTAGAATCATCTTTTCTGTCTCATTCCATTCATTACTATCTGCTGATAAAACTTCTACCTTTTTATTACCGTTTTCAACACTTGTGAACCTTTTCTGAAATTGTGGATCATCTTCAAATATTTGATCAAACAAGTGCATGTAGGGCCAGTTCACACTGTCATGGCCGTCAGATTGTCGCTTGGCCAGCATTCTTAGGTAATGCTGTTTGAAATTTAAGAACCGTTTATGCCAGTAATCTGCATCTTCTTCTCCCAATTCTATTGCAATTGTTTCCCATAATCCTTTACGCCAATATTCTTTTTGAAAGTTTTTTTTATACCTCAAGTATAAATTCAACATTGCTTGAACGTTTGAATCTCCTGTCGTTTTGTTAGTATTCACATTTTTGACAATTATAACACCACTATTTGCATCGTCTATAGGGTTAGACTCAGTTGGTACTTTCACAATTTTTTGCTCCTGCATCAGATGCTCCCGTAGTAGATATTGGACGTAGGTATCATCATGGAATGCTTGATGGCAAAGATCAAATAAGGGCCAGGTTATAGCGACACCTTTCTCCTGGTCTAAGAGCAGTGCTGAATATTTGTGTTTTAAATTACGTAACTTGACCTCACAGCTCTCCGGATGTTTACCAACTAACATAGTTTTGCAGGCAACAGCCCATAAGTGTTTTTTTTTAGCTATACCAGTAATAAATGTTTCTTTGTTGTCAACATAGAACACAAGCAGTCTTTGAACGTCCTCTTCTGTCCATCGGACTTTACGAACAGGTTTTGGCTGCATCCATTTTTCACTTTCAGTGGCTTCCTCCAACTGAACTTCATAATTAACATCATTGGACTCATGCAACTGACCCAATTGGTTTTCGATGGAAGCATTTTGGTGATCGTTTTCTGTAAATAAATGGCATTATATGTAAGGTAATTTACTTTTAAATAATTTATAGCATTTTACAGGTTAAGAACATACATAAAGTACAAAATATTGCACGTGTTATGTATGAAATATATTTTAATATGCATTCCAAGTTGAGCCAAAATAATTTTAGCATGCGACTCGAGGGTGGTCATGCATGAAAACCAGAGTGGTCACTATACATACAGAACTGACTTAACTAATTGGCTGCTGAGCGGTGCATGAAATTATGTAAAAAAAAAATGTCCTATTCATTCTCATTCAGGTTGTCTGGAAGAGATCGCTATTAGTGGTAAGACCACCTAAATTGTATGTCTTTCTGTAAAAAATCATGTGTAATTTACTTGTATGATGTGCAATAAAGAGTATCTATCTATCTTTCTATCTGATGGGCTGAGGGGTAAAAAAAATGTTAAGGTATTCTGAACAAGTGCAAAAATTGATTTGGAACAAGATGATCTTGAGTGTTAGTTATTTATCTCAAAATGTAGGTAGGTAATACATTAATGTAGTTATCGTCATCATTTCAGCCATAGGATGCACATCCTGAACTGCTGAACACATACACTGCTGAACATAGGCCTCCCCCAATGACATCTAGATTGGGCGTTTGGAAGCGTCAAGCAACCTGCATCTAGTGGCTTCCACCTTTACCACGTTGTCTGTCTACCTTGTGCAGTGTCCATATGGTGTAGTTTAAACAATTTTTACAATAAATCACTTTCACATACTGTGATACAAACCATCAACATAAAAAAGTAGAATCTCGCCATTCGCCTGCATCTCCGTTTTAACTACAATTTGTTCCATTTCCATAGTTCACATCTAAAATCCAACAATATCAAGTGTCTTTATTTTTTAATTAAAACTTAGTTAAGGTTGAAGTTATAAACAAGTAAACCAAAAGACCTAGTGATAGTATTTCTCCAGAAGTATCCTCTACTCCTCTTTCGGTCCAAGCAGATTGGATGTAGGATCTTTCAGGTTATTCAAGTAAAATTGGATTGAGAATAAGCTACATTTTTAATTTCAAGTTAACAGCATCCACAATTTAGAATTAAGTGTAGTAGATAAGATCAAGCGATTTAGTGTAACTTAAAGAAACCCCGGCGCGGACCGCGGTGGTTGAACTTTTTCTACACTTTTGTAAAAACTTTATTGATTTAAGTAGGTATGTAAACTTACCAAATAATTAACCAATAAACTATTATTTTTGTTTTGACATAACATTGGCGGCGAGATTAACATCAACTTGGTCCGAATCCGAATGTCCGAAATAATTTTACTAAAATCTTCTAAGGCGCAGCACTGCGGTTATCATGCTACGTTTCGGTCCGCCATTTTGATTGATGTCATTTAAGAAAAGGTTAAGCTGTGCGTTTATTGAATGTATGAGATATTTATTTAATAATAAAGTAGATGGATTAGTCATAACATAATTCATGTTGATTCGCAATATTCGTTTTAAATTATTTTCTTGCATTTTTAAGAAGTGATATATAAGTATCTACTTTGACACATCCGGTAAATTGTAAATAGAAACGCGGTAACCAACGGAACTAAAATATTTTTCATTGTTTTTATCATATTTTGCCTGAAAGTGGCGCCCTCCGTCAAAGTCGGTAGATGAGTTGTAACTTTTTGACAAATAGTACAGTCAAATGAAAAAGATTTTACAGACCTCAATCAAACAAATCTTACCCATTTGCTTATTCTTTAATATTTCATTTATGTATAAACCAAACCGCTTGAGGCGAGTAGTGCCCCTAAATTAGCGATTCAACGAATGTTAGTAAGAATATCGCCCGAAAACTCTAAAATACGGTTCATAACATCGCGCAATGAAACGTGGCTGTTACGGCAGTCGCTGGGTCTTTACGTAGCGAAAATTGATGAAAATAACACTTTTCGCTTAGACGCAATTTCTATGCTCTCTAATTTTATATGCGCAATTGACCTTTCAATCGACTTAGAATCGAATTAAATCGGTAAAGCGGTTCCAAAGAAAAAAAATAATTAACCTAATTTTATTTGTTGGTTTTTTTCAATAATTTTAATATTTATTTCTCCTGAAATATGCGTACTAGAAACAAATACTTTGCTTGGTCCGAATGTTGTGTAGCTTTTGACAATTCTTAGTACATTTTTTGAATATTTTTCTGACAAACGGGCCTTAAGTAGAAGACTTTTGAAACCACTGATGCTAGTTTCCATTTGGCGACTACACAGGCCTTAACGGATTTTGCTAAAAGTCACACTATGATATTTACTATTTTATCTAATCAGTCAGCAGTGTTTTTACGAGCTAAGATCATTCCAGTCCACCACGCTGGAGCCACTACTAACATCGTTTACTTCAAACAAGGTTATGTGTGTATTACAGTAGTACTTCTAATAGCTCATCATCATCATCATCATTTCAGCCATAGGACGTCCACTCCTGAACATAGGCCTCCCCCATTGACTTCCAGATTGGCCGGTTAGAAGCGGCCCGCATCCAACGGCTTCCTGCAACCTTTACTGGATCGTCTGTCCACCTTGTAGGTGGACGTCCTACGCTACGCTTGCCGGTACGTGGCCTCCATTCTAGAACCTTTCTGCCCCATCGACCGTCACTTATTATTTTTTTAAAAGAAGGTTCCTTCGTAATTGGTTATAGACCTGCACCGGCCAATCTGGAAGTCACTGGGGGAGGCCTAGGTTCAGCAGTTTACGTTCTATGGCTGAAATGATAATGACGAGTGAAACCGGGGCGCAGGTCGCTAGTGTACAACTTACTACTACCATGAATGGATTTTGGGATGAGTATGAAAAAAAAGATTTGGTAAGAAAACACGAATTTAATGTTGTTGTCTCAAATCATTAATTAATAAAATAAATCAACTTTGTTCTTGATGTACCAGACAAATACATTTTTTTTCAACCCTCAAAAATTATACGACAATGCAAAAAGAAACCTTTTCATTTTGAAACAAGCAAAAGTTAGAAAAAAAAATTAAATATATAGAGGGTTAAAAAAATGTTGTAACAGCAACAGCACATCAACATACCACGAAACCTCAAATTCCTCTAATTTGATAGTAAATTAGTACGTGTTACACACAAGTTAATCGGTCGAGGGAATACATTATTATCTTGTGGTACGGTAATAAGCCGCTGACTACTTATTAACTGGCATATAGTATACAATACAATTAAAATAAATATTAAATGTTTACTCTGATCAATGTTATAATGTAATAATACTGATATTTTAGATTTTCTATCCGTGATTAGATTACATGACTGATTTCTATTATAAAGTCATAAAAACGTTCAAGATAATTGTGTTCTAAGAAAATTAACGTTTTTTAGTTTGTGAACTCGAGTACACCTAGGTATATACATACAAAAGTCTATCGATTATGCGCAGACAACGGCTGGTCAACATATCCAAAAAGTCAAAGGTCATTGGATTGATTTTTAACTTTATGTCCCTCAAAAGTTTGATCTCGGACATGTTTTAAGATTAAGTAGGTATAGAAAAAGAAATAACTATAGAAATATGCACAAATCTGTTTTTTTTTAATTTGTTTTTTGTTGTTATCCCAGGTACTCGAGTTAACAAACTACTTTGAAATTTTAATTAAAATATACAGGTTGTTAGGTTATGATGACCCCATGAAGCTGAAAAAGGTTTGGGCTAACTTATACAAATAAAAGCTATTGCAGAAAATTTAAAAATGATTACATTAAATTTTTCATTTCCATACAAAAAATATCATATTTTCGACTTTACCATCGTGTTTACATACTAAGTTAGTAGGTACCTTTTTCAACTTTATAGGGTCACAACCTAACACCCTGTAGGTATCGGTTAATATAACTATTTGGTCACAGACTACACTATGTTTTATAGTTTTATCCTCGGTGATATGAAAATGTTTCACATAAAAAGTTTTGGATGACTATTTATACAATCTTCAATTCTATCTCAGTGTTTATATATTTACTATTAAGCTTTTTTAAGCTTTTGCCATTATCGAATATACACGTCACTTATATTGATAATAAAAGTACATGGAAATCTATTAAAATCTATTTTGAAACAAGTTCTTTTCTTTTAATTAAATAGATACAATAACATCTTCTGCCAGATGTTTATATTGTTATGTCAAAAAGAACACGTTCCAAAATCAACACAAGGAATCATATTTGAAAATTGTATTTAAATTGATTTCTATTCTTGCCAGGATTTAATATTAAAATGGTTTGTGAAGATAAAGGTGTAAAAAATATTTAGATTACCATAGCGTAATACTTTACATACAGGTTTGGGGAACATCGACAGACAAACTTTATTGTCAACTTTCATACAGGGTTACATTGCAAAGATGTGTCAATTTTTTAAGAGTGGCTCAGAATGCTGCTGCATGCTGCAAAGAACAAACTTTTTTTTACATTTCATTATTCCTATCCGCTGTAAAATATCATACGCGTAGATAATTAATCTCATTCAGAAAAAAATTGCACCGTATGTGCACTGCCTAAAGTCCTTGTAGGCTCGCCGTGCCTACGCTTCTGATGAATAACGCGGCTTTCGTAGTCTCTCTATTGACTTTATTTTCGGATATTTTAAAGTTTTTTTTTTTTTCGTAAAATACGATTCATTAAAATAATAACGATTAAGACGCTTCTTTATATTGTTCCCTAGATCTTATTTTTTTTTGGCATCCCTTTGCTATGTGACCCTGTATATGATATTTTAATGCACTTTCTTATTGAATATTATCACATGATGATGTGACTTTAAAAAAAAATTGACATCTAAAAGTTATTGTAAAGTTTTAAGCGGAATAACATCAAAATAGATACATTCTTTTACATAATTAAGATCACCACTAGCAAATACAAATATTATTGCATGTAATAAAACTTTCATCTTTCATTTTAACAATTTCAATTATTTGTAATGATTCATATTACAAAAAAACATATGTGATTGTAATAGTTTAGATTACTTTTAAATCATGTGTTACCGACAGATGAATATTTACGTTGGAACAAAAAAAAAACTTTGTTATAAAAATCTTACTTAATCCCACGACAAAAGTCGTCGAAAACATCGGCTAAAGTTAGTAAATCTAAATAACGAATGAAATAAAAGTCTTCAAAAACATGTCTAGACTGAAGGTCTTTCATATCTTACAAACATGAAATAAAATAAAAATTATCAATATAAAATTAACACATTCAACAACTATTTAATATGTAATATGCAATCACATTTTATAGGAAAACCTAACACAACAACTTTGACACTATAGAGCATAACATTATGCAAAAATGACCAGCATTTTATTTTAGTGAAATAAATGATGTCACTTAGTACTTCATTTAAAATAATATTATGTAATAAATATCTATATAACTTTTAATCCTGACTGTAAATGGCACTGATTTTCAAAATACATGTTTATTTTACACTTCTTAAAATTAAGTACATCTAAACACACATCCATATTTTAAATACCTTAAAATAACTAAAAAATTATAATCACACACTGGTATATCCACAAAGAAAATATTTATCTAGATTTCATTCTTGTATAATATGAACCTACAGTTTATATAAATAATTGTACATTTTGTTGGCAGAAGAAGCACTAACTACTTATACCTAATTTAGTTTAGTAATTGCTAGTCCTAAGGAAACAAATTATGTTTAGGTAATAATCACGTTGATTGATGTGTACATATAACAAAAAAGATCTATTTCTTTATTTAAAAAAAGGTTCATTATATCCTTATTCCTTAAAAGTTCATTTTCAAAACTTTTACGAGTGTAAAACATCGATTGCGCTATTCGAAAAGAGTTGCAAGCATCGCAGCGCATTTGATTTATAATTTACTGCAATACACATGGTTGATCAATCACGTCGATTATAAATTACTTATGTGATTTTTGAACCATGAGTACCATAACATTTCTGCAAATTTAACGAACCCGCTAACAGACATCGATAGCTTCATGACATTTACATTAAACACTTTCGAAGTCTACATAAAATATATACCCGTTTTCTGTAACCTTTGCTTAGCTCTATTTAATATTTACATTGATTTATTTAGATTATTTATTTAATTAGATCGTCGAGTCAAGACCATTTTAATAGAAAATGTAATACAACAAACAACTCTTGAACTCACTCACAATCCTGATGGTACGAAGGAAATGCATTATAATAATAGAGTCCATTCTATTTTCATTACAAATTCTATTTTTGACAATATCCTTTTAGCCAGCATGCAGCAGAAAGATTTCTATTCGATAACCTTATGAAGTTTAACATTATGTTGAAGGTGGTATTTATTTTTAATCATCGCGCTCGAAATCTTTTTTAGTCAATACAACTATCATAAATAAATACGCTGAATACGCAGCACAGCCAAAGCTCGTAGCGATATTTTATGTTATTATTTTCTTTTCATCATTTACCAAACCTCGCATTTGAATACTGGGTTCATGTTGGATCCCATTGGACAGTGGAATTCGTCAGAAAACTCTTGGAGATTTGATATTGGGCCGATGACTCTGTATTTGGCGACGGTGTGGTCATCTTTTTCTATTTGCATCTTCGTTGATTCTTTGGTCATCGCAGAACACCATACCTAGATAAAATAGTAAATTTTGTAGTAGACTACCTTTAACACCTTAATAATAATACCTATATTTTTTGGAAGACTAACTTAGAAATCTCTTCAAAGCAATATCAACATCTAGATAGAACATGTATCCCACTCCTGGGTCGCCTTCTCCATTTGTAAGTACTCGAAACAACTGTTTTCATATAATTTATTTATATTTTATATATTATTAAATTAATTAAGGTTATAATTATAAAAATTTAAAGCCATTCAACAAATTTACAGAGTAAATTAGTGGCTTTTGCACTTTTGCATTTTTTGTCTGGTGACAATACTGCAATTAATTTAGAAACAGAGATATACAACGATCTTAAAATAAATAATATCCTCCTTTTTAAAATAATGACACACTTTACGATCAAACGACCAATTTGTATAATACTACATCTGTTCGTATTCTATGGTTGCATTTTCCATGTAAATATTTATTTGTCGCTATACCCAACAGGCTAATGCGTCGAGTCTTACGAGTATTTAAAAATGATGAATTTCATGTTTACTTTAAACTTCTCTTATATAATAATTGATCGCTGCAAACTTTTTTCAGTTTAGGTATCCCAGAATGAGTGATCTCCTTAACTTTTTTATTCTATTGTGTGATAAGAAATCTAAATAAAAATCTAAGAATACTACCTGCGCAAAAGAAATGAAAAACAGCTGTCGATGATTGTAATTCAGTCCCGGAAGCGTTAGATTTACTTTGGCAGTCTTGCTGTAATCGAGATACGCGTGGAAAGATGCCTTCAATCCACCATTATCGGCTATGTTCTCACCTGAAACAAAAACCATTTATTTAAAAAAAAAGTTTCACCTTTGTTATGTGTATGAATAAAAACACCAATTTCAAATATCATCATCATCATCATCATCATCATCAGCCTCTAGAAGTCCACTGCTGGACATGGGCCTCCCCTATAGAACGCCACAGCGAGCGGCTCTGGGCCGTTTGCATCCAGCGGCTGCCCGCAACCCTGACAAGATCGTCAGTCCACCGCGTGGGAGGCCTGCCCACGCTGCGTGCAATTTCTAATATATGTATACATATATAAAGGGCAGCTCCGATTTTTCTATGGTCACTTTTAATTTTAACAAGGATAAAATTCAACTATGTAATTAAAAGCTACAAAAATATGTCACGTGAAAATACAGAAATACTAATTTTAAAGACCTCCACCAGTTACAGAAATTAAAAAATGATTTCAAATGTTAGTAAAAATATTAAGTGTATGGCAACAATGTGTTTTATGTCTGTGCTGAACTATCTGACGTTATTGATATTGCTGATAAATGATAATGCTGACATCTATTAGGCTCAGACTACATGCACCCGGAATTTTTCAGAACTCAATACAAAACGGCTCCGGAAAAGCCCGGATTCAATCCGATTTGAATGGGGTTCTGAAAAATTCCGGGTGCATGTAGTCCGACTGTCAATCCTTTAAAACAGACAGTCTCAATGTGACATTTATGTGACCTTATTTATTTATTTTGGATGAAATGTCTCTTTTAAATATAATACATATTGGTTAGAAATACAGACATTTAAAAAACGTATGTACAAACAACTCCTTTAAAAATAAGCACTTAGGAAATAGGGTTGTTTTGAAGATGCCTGTAAATTCAACGTCAATTTTGACGGCACAATAATGACGTAATGGAACTTACCCAAAGTTTGTTTTCCATTCAAACGTTGACCATCCATTAAGTACTCGGAATACTGTTTTTGTATGCATTCAGCTTGCTTTTTAAACCGTCCGATGGTATCATTATTCCACCACTGATTCAAGTTGCCAAATCTAAACAATACAAAAAAATCTAATTAAAAAATACAAATGGACAACAAGGCACATGAGTTCAATGTTAATTAATTCAAGCGATTAACGTCCGAGAGCGTCCGGACCACGGATGCAAGCATAGTGCGTGTTGACTAATTAACTGTAAGGTACATTAAAATATCGGGATAGCGTTTTTATTGATTTAATAAAGCTAACAGTTAAATACAGTAGTGGTTGCCAGTTATTTCTTTGATAAAAAGAACATCTATGAGCCATTCTAAAAAATAAAGATGATATTTTTCAACATTACCGATCATATTCTCTTCCTTGGTCATCAAAAGCATGCGTCAACTCGTGTCCCATAACAACTCCCATAGCTCCGTAGTTGACGCTCTTAGGGTTGTCTCCATCATAGAAAGGCAGTTGGAGGATACCAGCAGGAAACACGATCTGATTTTTGGTTGGTGTGTAGTAGGCGTTAACCGTTGATGGAGTCATACCTGCTCGGCAAAAAATACTTCTCCGTTTGATACTTATATCTATCTAATCTATCTAAAAATTACATAAAATTTATAGGTATAATTTCTTAGTAAATCTAAACAAAAAGATTATTATTTTATTGACTCTTAAATCCAGGCGAAAAAATAACTTTAATTTACTTTTGCAGTCGACTGTACATCTGTCCTCGTTGACATGTTTGTTAATGTCGCTTCCGGCTAGTAACAGACCGCGGCAAATTCGAAAAGCCCAAGGATTTAGTACTACGTACACATAAAAAAGCCACGGTTTGTATCTATTTTGGCAGCGCTGTATAAAATATTGTATCCATAACCACATGAATGACACGCTACGCTTCGATCATAAGTGTTGGAATGCTTGCAATATTTTGCGAGTAGTAAGTAAAGTAACCAAACCAACCACGCAAAGGAACAGAACTACACACAGTCTATTACCCGATTACCCATCACAATTGTTTGGTTTTGCTTCAGCATATTAATATAATCGAATAAAAAATCCCAAAATCATAATGTAATTTTAAAAAAAGTTACATAAAACAATTGACTACCCAACAACGCAAAGGAACACAGTCTAACTATTTTTACCCACCCCATTTGGTCTTGTTGACTGGCCGGTCTAGCTTCTTCAGGTCGTTCTTGAGACTGAACACGTTGAATGCAATATTGTTGTCAAAGTACTCGTTAGCCTTTATCTCTAAACCTTCGTACTGCTTGTCCAACTCGTTTTTCTGGAGAATGTAGTCCGGGAATCCTTTAGAAATAAATAATTACTTTGTAGTATCAATATCGTGGTCAATAATCACCGTGGAGTAGTCTGGAGGTGTATAAAGCACTGGAAGGCTGTGAAGTAACTTTTAAAAGATGTCTAGATATGACAATGATACGCGTAGGCATAATAAATTAATGCTAATTAAAGACAGTAATGAAATTAATAAGTAAATATTTCATGTTTGTCACTGCCGCTGCTAGATAGATTTTGATAAAAGGAATGGAGATAAGTATTTTATATCCGTGGCAAAAGCCCAATGTGAATTTTGTTTTGCTTTCTCCTGTCTTTACCTGTGGTTCTGCCCCCAATCACAGGGAACATAGGAACATGCTCCATGGTGAAGTCTTACATTGCAAGTCTTACCAATCATATCAGTTATAGCGTCGGCTTTCGTCTCGGCAGCATTCCTGGTCTCCGCATCCATCCAGTTCAGATGCCTCAGGTTGCTCTTAAACGCTGTTCTGATGTTGTCAATCATTATCTCCCCCTGAGTCTTTGCTTCGCCGTGGAATACCTCTCGAACGAACATTGCTCCTACTGCAAAACCTGTATAATACGAGTAATTTTCATCTGTGTTTAAAAGTATACCTAGACGAAATTATTATTTTTTACCAACGTTAGGAGGACGTTCTGAACCTGGTAAACCGTTATAGGTCGACAGAATGATCACCAGACCTATTAGAATAGAATAGAAAAACTTTTATTTGGTACTAAACAATAAAACTAAATGTTGAATGTAACTACATCAAACGAAGACACCAGATTGACTCATTTTATACTCGTAATGGACACACATAGCCTAATAAAAAAATCGAAAAAAAGAAGAAAAGTACTTATGTAGACCGAGATCCTACCGTTGTGAGTAAATAAACCTTATCTATTACTACTAATTACTAGCAAGGGAAGAAGAAAAAACGCAATCACTAGCGGGAAACTGGGGGCATTTTTTTTCGATAAGTTGGTAGGTATTATGGAGAAACGAATCAATTATTGATCTATTTTCTATTTGAGCAGTAGAATCCCTCTGTACGAAAAAAGAATTTTAAGACAAAGACACTTTTTTCTTAACTGTACCACTGATTTGGTATTATACTGAACACAACCAGGCTAGTTCAGACCAACATTTTCGAAGTCACCTATCACAGGCATTTTTTGCTTAAAAGGGTACTTCGATCACTGCTTGTAAATATAAACATGGTTCTGAAATAAATAATTTAAATTTTTTAATTTTTAATAGTTCAAGTGTTCTGCTACAACTCGATGAGGTGGGGAGAAGAAAAGGTAACAAAAGTGGGGACTCAGTCTATGAACTAACGATTGGATATCAACTTATCACATACTTAACTACTTGAAAACGACAAAGCTATATTCGTAATGTCTAAAATTATTTTCGTATTAGTGTACTATCATAAATCATGGCAAGGCTTTTGATAAAGTAAGCCATTCACAGTTTTATGTAGAGATGACTGTAAAGCAGTTGATATTTTTCTTGATATTTATAGAATAATTTAAACTTTTTAACAAACTTAAAACAAATAAATACACTTAAGTCCAAAATACATTTAAAAATACAAGTTCTTACGCAGGGCTTTTACATGGGTCCAGTACTATTCCTTGCAGTTAACACTTTATCGTTATTGAAAACTATACCCTTTTCAAGATAAGAAGAAACTTATGAGTCTTATGACACATCACGTGACTTCCTTGTTGACACAAATAGTGATGTGCCCTAACGAAATACAACCGATTCTTTTTGAAAATTAGGAAAGTTTATTATAGAAAGTTTAATCGATTTTTATTTAAATGAACTTATTTAAAATAAGTATATCTCTTATTTTAAGTCTATATATATGTAATCTTATTTTAATTTTATTTCTCTTTATATTTTTGCAATGTTCTAAAGCCAGAGTGCCGTACAGATTTTTGACATGTCTTTTTTCCTTTTTTTGGCATTTTACCAAATAAAAGCAAAACAATAACAAAAACTTTACAAAAACAGTAACAAAAGTCAAAATAGGAACTATGCGAAAAATAACGATAACACAAATCGCATAGAAGCAGACGCTCTCGTACTACTGACGTCAACGCGTATGTTTTCACAAGACGACCGAACCGATTCATCGATTTAGTTCCGATTATGTATTGTCAATCCCTATAAGTAAACGTTCCGTTTTACGCATTATGTATTTAAAGGAAATCCTATTAATTTATTTGTTAAATCATTGAGATTTATTATTGGTTTACAATTTTTGCATAGATTTTTAGAGGCAAAGATTATTGTGTTTTTGCAATGATATAAATTAAAAATTACAAATATATTTTATAAAATATTATCGCTAATAGTATGGGTGAAACGGAAAATGCCAAGTGTCTTAGGTATCTTCATATCTTGAAAGGACTATAAGTACAATAAGATACAAAAATTTACCTATCGCATTGTTGGTGTCAGTAACGCAGTATCTCCAAGACTCCTCCGTACCCTCGGACCCGAATAGCGCTTTTCTTAATATCTTTGTAGCATCTCGGAACGACTTAGACAAATATGTGGAGAGCGATCTTGAGACTTGCCACATCATGTAACTCGTTAACGTTCTGCAACAGCAAATCAACATTAACCCTCTGGATTTTTGACTATTTTTGATTGTTGTGCAACATTTTATACTTACTTTTGATCGTTGTCAGTACGGTTGTATTTTTCTATTACCTTGGTTAGATTCCTGAAATAATCAGGAGCATAGACTACTATTCTTTCGGTGTCTGATATCTGTAAAATAATTATGACATTAACTAAAAAACCTCATAACATAACTATAACATCGATACTGTGTTGTATTCATGCAAATAAATGATTTGATTTGATGTAATAGGCTCTATATTCCAATAATTTTCAGTTAGATTATTAAACTGTCAACTTACACTTCTATTAACCAACTTAAATGCATCATTGAAGAATAAAGTCCAGTTTAAAAATGGCGCCTCTTTTTGCCACTGTTTTATTGTATACGGATTATACAACCCTTCCTCGTCCCTTCTGTCTTCAGATGGAGTAGTTATATTGGCCAGATCGGTCTCAAATTGAATGACTCTGCTCATCTGAATTCTTGCTTCAGTTTTGTTTGCCCCTAGGAGTATGCATATTCGAGTCATGTAGTCCAGGTATGCATCAAGGACTTTCTTGTGAGCAGTTTTGTTGAGGTAGTTATCACGAGTGGGCAGATTTAAACCTCCTTGATCCAGCTAAAAATTAAACAAGCTTTTGTTAAAGACCGACGGTCGAACTAAATATTTTATTAGAATAACCGACTTTCATTAAGTACAGAATATTTTTGCGTTTTCGTCCCATATATTTGCACCCTTAGTGGTGTAATTTTTTTATCAAAAGTTTTATATACGTGAATACCCCTGAAGTAAACTTTATTTAATACAAAATAATCATCAATATCGGTTCACATTTGGCGAAATTACGCAGGTACCATACAAAAAAAAAGACTAGCAGTCGAATCGATAACCTCTTTTTTGATTTCTATTCCAAATGGCCCAGTTCTGTTCCAAGTTTTCTGAAATGCCTTGAAGTCATGTGTGAGATAAACTATCTACAGGCAGTGCAGTAACCAGCCTTTTCGAACCAGCTTTTTTGGAACTTCTATTTTATGCGCCCGATGCGAGATTCTAACTGCGCCAACGCGTGACCCAAAACATGGTCCAGTCATTTCTGCGCCCTGTGCCTGGGTACTGGCATCGCCCTAGTTACGGCACTGGCTGGAGATGTACAGTTTGGAAACAGAAAAGCAAGGCTAACAAAACTTACCACAATGACATGCTTTGAAGAATTTCGATCATCTTCCGTAACCGCCCAGTTGAAGAGTCCACCCAAATTGTAACTGTAAAAGAATAAAAATGGTTTAAACGGGGTGTCATACAGACAAGTCATTCTTAACGATGGGACTCCTTAAAATACAGGGTGTATAAAAGAATAGACGCTCCTAAAACCAGGTATAGCCGGGCCGGGCCGTCTTTAAGTACCCATTGTGTAACTGTTTTGCCCCACCAATCTGGGTGCATCCTGTCCACGTAGCCTGATAACTCCCTCTTTAATTTGGCTGTTACCACCATCCGCTCAAAAACAGGTAAGCAATTTGCAGATGTAGGCACAAAATATATTTAAACACGTATAAAATTAAGTCGGGTTAGTTACACCATTTATAAGTCGAGAACAGCTGGACCGATTTTTATGATTTTTGGTTTGTTAGATTTGTATTCGCCCCGATTAGCAGAATAACTATTAAAACATCGGAAAATTCACGAGAAAAAAAAACATAAAAAGGCGCAGGGCGGTACGAAGTTCGCCGGGACAGCTAGTAAATAATATTATAAAGTTTATAATCTAACGTGCCGTTTAGGGACGGCTGTAAAGAATACACTTCCCCACGGCCAACAGGAGGTGTGTCGTAAGAGGCGACTAATTCCCGTAGCACGAGAGGGGCAGCAGCGTCTGCGTGCGAAATCTTATAAAAAACTGCGCTGCCAAGCGTGGCGAGATTAGCAATTCCCCCCAATGATAGTCATTGGGGGAGGTCTATGTTCAGCAGTCGACGACGGACGTCCTATGGCTGAAATGATGATGGTGATGATGAAACTAACGTGTTTTGAACGTCCTGCAAGAGCGTCTGTAGGTTCCACTTGTGTTGTTTGACCATGGTGCTGGGCAGTATGTGCCATCCTCCTAGCTCCTTGATGACGTTGAGTAGTGGCTTCTCTCCGAGTTTCTCGATGGTCTCGTTGCCGTCGATGCAGGCGTCGTAGTATATCCTGGCTTTCGATTCTGCACCACCGTCGGAGACGTTGACTTTTTCTGGAAAATAGGGGAGACAATAATAAATAAATGTAGGGATTCAAGAAATGCTGGTGCTCTACGGTTATTCGGTTTTCAGCAGCACTAAGAACATCCAACTCCTACTCCTTAACAACAATTGAATTGTCTGTTACTGCATTCAAATCTGCATTCGTCTCTCATCTAGCTCACTCAGTCTTTCTTCTCTCTCACACATCATTTCCATTTTATGTGAAAAAAACCTTTTTAGGGTTAGTAGCGTGGCAATGATCGCTTTGAACGCAAAGGGTCCCGGGTTCGATTTCCGATTCGAGACAATTTTAGGATAGCGTTTTTTAATTGGTTCTGGTCTGGGTATGCTGAAAGACACCCCTGGCAAAATTGTAGTAAGGAATTCACATCCTTGGGTGAGATATAAGAATGTTAACTTTGAGACCATGAAGTGACGTCTTGTTTGGCGCATAGTTTCTTATTAAATTTCAGATAAAACTGAACAAATTTTAGACTTTAAAGATTTAGATATATATATACTTCAGACTGAACAATAACAACGTCTATCAGTCGTTCCTAGTTTGCACTTCGAATTTTATGTGTACAAATAATAATCTCCAAAAGAGGAGATCTAAGTAAAACGGCATATTTGCACGAAAAACGATGACTGAACTCACAATGAGAGTCTAATTTAATATGATGCTATGGGCGAACAAGGTGTACAATAAATATTATAATCTATAACATAACGTCAACAAAAATACTTTTATTTTGACCACTATTTATTTAGCTTCTTATAAAACTAATTATCAAATCTTGAAAGCATTTTAACCTTCTTCTAAAAGTCGTATCGTTTTGAAACTTTTTAAGTAAGTAATGTGTAAAATCCAGATGACAATTTAATAATTTCGAGCTGATCTGATGACGAAGTGGAGGTGGATAACAGAACTCTTTATTGGCTACTATAACTTATGATGTCGTTTTCGATATTTTGTCGATATTGTTAGTTTTCCAATATATCAGAATTGTCGATATGTTTGCCGACATACCGATACATTTAGAAATTTAGCGCTATTATTCATGTAAATGCTTGCCAATTTGTCTATCCACGCTCAGTGAAACCTTAAAGTATTCCCTTTCGAACAAAAAAAGTATTATCGAAATCGGTCAACGAATGATCGCTGAACATACATATCTAACGTAGTGTTTTTCTTGAGTCATACATTTGTATTTAAAAAACCGGCCAAGTGCGAGTCGGACTCGCGCACCGAGGGTTCCGTACAAACCTGTAGGTACCTATATAAGTAAAAGTTCACCCATCACGACAATCGAGTCATAGTTATGGTATTTTCATTGCAAAATGAAATCCATAACATTACAAAAGGTAAACTTATTAACTATACCGCTAGTATATGATTTATGACGTATTAAAAAAAAACTAATTACTTGATCTCGTTCAAACCAATTTTCGTTGGAAGTTTGCAAGGTAATGTACATCATATATTTTTTTTAGATTTATCATTCTCTTATTTTAGAAGTTACAGTTACACACATTTTACCACTTTGGAAGCGTCTCAGACGCAAACTATTCAGTTTAGAAAAAAATGATAGTAAAAACCTCAATATCATTTTTAAAGACCTATCCATTGATACCCCACACGTATGGGTTTGACGAAAAAAAAAAATTTCGAGTTTTAGTTCTAAGTATGGGGAGCCCCCAAAATTTATTATTATTTTTCTATTTTTTTGTGAAAATGTTAATGCGGTTCACAGAATGCATCTACTTACCAAGTTTCAACAGTATAGTTCTTATAGTTTCGGAAAAAAGTGGCTGTGACATACGGACGGACGGACAGACGGACAGACAGACAGACAGACATGACGAATATATAAGGGTTCCGTTTTTTGCCATTTGGCTACGGAACCCTAAAAAACGACGAATAAAGAACCACCTCCTTTTTAAGTCTGTTAAAACCAGGATTGAATACGACAAAGAAATGCTTTTAATGCCGAAAAACATAGTTGAAAACCCATAGTTGAAGACCAGAATATCAGGCCACACCCGAGAAGTTAATATTGTTAGGGTAGGGTAGCGCACACAATCATAAGATTGTTACACAAACAAACGTAGCTGGTATTTTTTTGCAACCAGTACCAAATTCAGAATCTTAATAGTTATAAAGAAACAAGTAAATACTTTAGCTCTTTATATGGCATGATGGGCGTTCACGTATGTTTGATAAAAAAATTCGAGGGGCGATAATTTTTGCAATATTGTTCGTCCTATTTCAGTAAGTACAATGTTATTGTATGTAGGAAACAACATAAAACAAACAAATTTAAAAAAATCACGCTAAATACAACCCATACAACGTGTTACTCCGAATAGGCAAAACCTCTTAAGGTTTTAATGGGATCAACATCGAAAAAAAAAATCCTCATATAAATGTTATCACGTGAATTATAAGTTAAAAACAAATACAAATAAGTATAATTTGCAAATACGCAAAACCTCTTAGAGGCTGGTTCTGATACTTCCTAAAAAGCCAAGCCTCATTTTTTATTTTATTTTATTTCAATTCAATTGCACACTCCACTAACATCTCATTTACTTATTTAAACTTTATTACACAGATAAAGATCGTACAAAAGGTGGCATTCTCTGCCAGTCGACCATTTGGCTTAACAGAGATGTTTTATGAGCGGTGCGACATAACGTTTCTTAAAAACAGAATTGAACAGAACAGAACATATACAAATTTATTTAGTTTGTCGCATATATATTCGATATGTGGCTTCCAGTTACAATGCTGGTCAAGGACGATACCAAGAAATTTGATTTTTTCTACCTCTTCGATTTTAAGTGACTGATAATTAGATGATGATGATGATGATGATGATATGATATGTATTTTTCTTTCAAGTGTGTTAAATAAACGTTTTTTATTTACATTCTGGTCTTGTGATAGCAACATTTTAATGTTTGTGCAATGTTTTTGGTGGGATTGTAAGAATTGGTTTATAGTTAAAAATAAATGATCAATTCTTTTAGTTATTTGAGCACCAGAATCAGCCCCTGAGTTTTTGCGTGTTTGAAGTTACACGTTGCATCATCATCATGACTCAGCCTATTTCGGTCTAATGCTGGACTTACTTTTGTTTACATAAATCGCCAGGCAAAGTATTTACGTATTAATAGGTTAGGTACTATATACACTTGGATCTGTATACATAAAAGGTATTTACATAATGAATTCATGTACTACTTTGATTGTTACACAAATCTTCCATAGAGATAGCAATTGATATTACTAGTTTGTCATAAACAAGTGGTGTTGAGGCCAAGTTCAGCATTTGCCCTTGAACTGGCAGGCCTTCAGTACGCAGGTCAATATATCGATCTAAGGACGTCGTACACAAAACAGGGATGTTAAGGAGGACCGGCTTTTAAATCTGTTGTCTTAGTCTGTCATTATTAGTAAGTAAGTAATATTTCCCTGCTCGATCGACTGACGATCTTAGGAAGATAGCTGGCAGTGGCTGGATGAATAAAGCCGGAGATCGTGCTCTTTGGCGCTATTTTAATTTCGTTTAGCAGTAGACTGCAATAGGCTGACATGTTAATGAATATTTCTTTGGTAAAACATATAAACAATACCATAGAACATAATGTGAATTAGGTATTGTTATATGTCAATTGAAGAAAAATAACATTAATTCTTGTGCGTACCAAACCAAAGCCGCCGGCCTGGGGCACCGGGCTTATTATTGAATCATGATTGTTCAAAATAAGTCTGGCATGCCACGACACAGTATTCTGCGGGAGCTTTGGACACTGGAATTCATTAAAGCTCTAAGCCTAAATACCGCCCGAAATGAAAACCAAAGATTTCACGCGTGTCTTGGTCGTAGCTTGTTGAGTAGACAATTTTATTGCAGTAGTTCATCATCATAAATAATAGTTTGTTTTGTTTCATTTGTGTTTTTGGCTGACTGTCTAAGTTTTTCCTCACTAGATGGACATTATCTGAAATCATCATCATTATCATTTCAGCCATAGGACGTCCACTACTGAACATAGGCATAAAATAAATGCCTAGAATTCGATAAAGAAGTTATATGTGTGTGTCACCTACAGCATAGAATACTGACTTGCTTTAAAGTAAAGCCAATTAGAAGTTTTAATTACATTATCGCTGGCCATTCATTTCGAAGAGCATCATAACACAAACGATAACTAAGTACCTATTCACATAGCATTTGTTTAGTTTCTTGAAGGATATATGACAATGACCAAAGTGAAGTGATTGCCATCATTCACAATGCTTATAACAAAACAAACAAATCACGGACTTTCATCTTTCATATGCATTGTATATCTGTACGTGACGGGTACGTTCTTCTTGGGGCATAATAAGTAGTTTGAGGAGTTCCGCAGAAAGTACATCTACCTGTGGCGCACCATCATCATCATCATCATCATCATTTCAGCCATAGGACGTCCACTGCTGAACATAGGCCTCCCCCATTGACTTCCAGATTGGCCGGTTGGAAGCGGCCTGCATCCAGCGTCTTCCTGCGACCTTTACCAGGTCGTCTGACCACCTTGTAAGTGGACGTCCTACGCTGCGCTTGCCGGTACGCACATGGACACATGTTATGTCAATAAGTGGCAAATCTTCCTAGACGGCCAGCTCCTAACATGACCACCAAAACACGATATGATATAGCGATTTATCGACACCGACTGTATTTCATTTTTAAATATGATAGATATAGCCGCCATTTTAACTAATAAGCATAAGCTTATCCGTTATTGCGCAGGTGGAACTATGCAGTTTTATTATGACCTGGATGTCTGTTTTGTGATTTTTTGCCTATTATAAAAAAGAGGCAGTGATACCTCAGTGGTCGATGTGGAGTCTCGCCTCACATGTGTGGGTCGTCAGTTCGCATCACACAGCACTATCTACGTATGGATTTATACCACTTGCTCGGTAGTGAGGGAAAATATCGCGAGGAAACCTCCAAACACAGACAGACAGATGATGAGAAACTGGATGTGTATATTTAGCCATGGTCCAAAAATGGTCAGGTGCCAGGTTTCCCTGCTTTTACCTCCCGGGTCTGATGCAGGGGCGTGCATCCCATATAGGCTATTATGCAGAGCCTACCTTCATAAAAAACCGAAAGAACAGCTAACCATAATTATTAATTACGTATTCAACAATAAACAATAAATATTCTGTAACCATTTTGTCGTCTACCTGTACTTATTCCTTACTAAAGCGCGCAACTTAGATCGTTACTGTGCAATTTAACCAATGTTAGGCTGCCGCGAGATCGCCTACTGTTTCACGCAAACTTACTCAATTTTCACTCACAGCCTACCCCCATCTGAAACCAATGCACTCCCCTGGTCTGATGGTAATCGCTTCAAATGTAATAACCAGACTTGCAACATCTGTAATCATGGTCAAGCGTATTTTGATTAGGAAAGGCACTAAGCGTTAAGAAAAAGACAGATAAACGAAGAATCTGTCTTACTGTATACTTTTACACTGTGACCTACTATCTAAGACGCCTCGTGGAGCAAGTTCCGTTAGGAAAACATTAATGTGGTGGAAAATGGAGGAACATTGAAGGAGAAAAGTTTTGATTTGGTTTATCAAGGCGAAATATAGGGTTCAGTCAGATACAGATTGTATTCACCTACTACTAAATGATTTAGGTTGTATTGCATAAGATTGTAAGTAATATCCTATTTTTAATAATCTTTCTGTGGCAAAATTCGGGTTGTATATATAGTAGTAATAGTTTTGTCTGTTGTCTCATTGACAGTTAAAGGACGTCCACTGCTGAACATAGCCTCCCCCAATGACTTCTAGATTGGCCGGTTGGAATATTAATTCTAACTAGCATTGCCGATAAAACAATGATGGAAACTATCAAAAACCGTTTCCGATAGTTTCTCTCGATAGTTTCAGTATCGATACTTCCGCAACACTGTTTGGAAGACCATGTTTTGGATTTAAAAGGCGTTTTTACAGTGTCCGCTAAAAAAGATTCCGATCAAATTTAAATATTACATACTAACTGTACTTACCAAGCGCATACCGTATGATTAGCTGATTCTGTAGCTCAATCTTACTGAAGATCCCCCAGCTGGACTTTCCCTCGGGAATTGGGTTGTTCTTGATCCAGCCCCCACAGGCGAACTCGTAGAAGTCGTCGCAAGGGTCCTGGCTGGTGTCGAGAGCTCTGATGACTTCGCTGGCTGTGTAGATGCAGGAACTGGAGAGGCAGACTGGCGATTCTGGAAGGTAAGAGATTTTTTTTAAACGATTTTATTAGCTTCACATTTCTTTACAGCGCTTGATCCCGATTCTAGTATAACCATAGTTACTTAAGTTGGGCCAGATTAGCAAAATAATGTTAAACAAAGCAACTGTCATTTCGTATGGGTTTGTCTCTTTCATCATCATCATCATCATCATAATCAGCCTACGCCAGTCCACTGCTGGACATAGGCCTCTCCATGCACGCCACTTAAGAACCCATCTACTCCATCGGTTATCGGTTCTACAGCTAATGTGAAAAGCCCACATTTAAACTTTATTGTACAGACATTTAAAAAAAAAGTTGTACAAATAGCGGACTTAATTCCAAAAGCATTCTCTACCAGTCAACCATGGGGCTATAGTAATTTAGAAGTAACTTTTGAACTGTAAGAGGTAGCTGGTTGAAATTTCCACTGAATATTATGTTATTAAAGTAATTTAATAATTTTATACATTTAATTTGGTGACATTAATTAATGAATTTTTTGACATGTAATTCGTTTTTAATTTTTATGACAATGTATGTAACCAGGACTATTATAATTGTGTCATTTGTAAAATTTCTGTATCAGATGGTAATCAATGTTTAAAATTAAAACAAAAAAAAAGTATAGTGTAAATATTTGCATGACTATATAGTTAAACATAAGTCTTCAATAGTACTAACATCTATGTATCACTTTGTTTTGGGCAAATAAATAATTTTCATTTCATTTCATTTCATAATATAAATTACACTAATATGTAAATTAAGAGGTTCAAAGTAAAAAGATGTTTGAAACGTTCGTTGTATTTGCTACATCGTAACATGTAACGCATGCTAGCATCTTGTAAATATAATGCAGTGTAGACTTTGACATTAGTGACCATTGTTTATGAACTACCAATAAAAAGAATACTAAATTCAATAACACTTTTGTGATATGGTGAGAAAAATGATTCCTTTTGTCGAAATCTGGCTAATCCGTTTTTTTTTTTGAACTAGGAATCTAATCCGGTTCCCTTTACGCGCCAGACAGCCACTACGCTTATAATGTTATCCCCGGAAAATTATAATTTTAATACATACACATGTCGTGCTTGTTAAATAAACCATTGTTTTATATTATTACAATGCACACACAATAAGAAGTTAGTTAAAAAAACAATGGAAAAATTACTTGTTTTAGAAAACATGTTTTTTTTTCATTTTACTTAATGTTTTTCCTTCTTGCTATAACATAAATAATCACTAATTTATTCACTCACCTGAATACCTAATCATTTAAATTTTCATTTTATCAACCGACTTCAAAAAACGAGGAGGTTCTCAATTCGACTGTATGTTTTTTTTTTTTTTTTTTTTTTGTATATTTGTTACGCGATTACTCCGCCAATTATGAATCGATTTTAATGATTCTTTTTTTGTTTGGTAGATCATACTTCAGAGGTGGTCCCATATAAATTTTATCGAAATTGATTTAGAACTTTTTGAGAAAATCAACAAATATATACCCAGATAGTATTTTGGTTGTGGTTCTTGTTACCTATCTTCGACAAATATGAGCCGATTTTGATGATTTTTGTTTTATTGAATAGCTTATACTTCAAAGATAATATGCTAAAAGTTTACAAAATAAAAATCACCCCTAAGGGTAGGAAAATAGGGGATGAAATCGGTGTTCAGCAGTTAGATTAGAATTTATCACTAAAAATTGATGAAATAAGTAAATTTTATTAAAAAAAATAAAACCGACTTCAAAACACTGAAATGCTAAAAATAATCCTAACACTTAAGTACCTAATCAGTTACTTTTGGAGTCGGTGCCAGCCGATGAGAGATTCAATGTTTTTGTTTGCACCGACTCCAAAAGTAACTGATTAGGTACTTAAGTGTTAGGATTATTTTTAGCATTTCAGTGTTTTGAAGTCGGTTTTATTTTTTTTTCTGCATTTATTTTTGCCATAAAGTACTGAAATTGTTGTTTTATTGTCAGCTAAGATACTTTTTATAACCTGTGGTTACGTGCGTGATGAAAATACTAGTAGTAATCACCATTTTAAGTACTTAAAAACAATTATGTCCAACTAATGGTCTTAATTTTCTGGTCACGAGTATCCTCACGTAACTTGGCAAATTATAGTATTTTACACGACCGTGACATTCACAGATACGTAGTGTGGCTGTGGTGACATTACTTTAATCTTTAAAATCTTAAAACGGCCTTCAGTTCAAATGTATAGTAACTTTACTCACAGGACTTTACACAAAGCATAATAACGTTATTTATGATCTGATACTTCAGTAGGTATGATAAGGATCTTAGAGATAGTTGTGGAAAAATCTGTGTACTCGATCGTACGTCTTTCGCAATTGTTTCGCTCATAAAAGACTATAAAAAGAAATGTGCTCAGGAATCTTCTCGATATGTGTCTGTCTAGTGACCGCTTTTGTTTGCTTTGGCTTGCTGGAGACTCTTCAGGGTTACCGTCAAGTTTGAGTGTGTCAAGCTAAAGTCGCACATAGCGCGTAGAACTAACGGCCGATGGGGCAGAAAGGTTCTAGAATGGAGCCCACCCACAAGTTGGACAAACGACCTGATAAATGTTGTATTAGGAAGCAGCTGGATGCAGCCAACCGGCCAATCTGTAAGTCACTGGGGGAGGCCTATGTTCAGCAGTGGACGTCCTATGGCTGAAATGATGATGATGACTACTCGTGCAGGGCGGCAAACGTTGGCTGGCATCACACGCTAGATGGTATCAAAGTTTATAAAATAGGAAAGTGGTTAACTTTCCTGCACCAACTGCCGCTACTGATACCTAGCGCACCTCGTCTCTGTCAGCGTCTGTCGCCCCTAGAGATGTGCCGTTCCCGGGGATATCCCCTATGCGGGAAACATTCTCTATGTAGGGAACATTTCCTATGCGGGGGACATTCTTTATGTAGGGAACATTCCCTATGCGGGGAACATTCTCTATGTAGGGAACATTCCCCGCATGTATAGGGATTATTCCCCGCATGGGGCTGATGGGCTTATCTAGGACAACGCGTCTCTACAATTACAGCTCTATCTAAACAGGGCTAGGCTTTGACTTCTCATCCCTTGAGACTCATGCTCTAATTGACCAACCCGGTTTTACTTACAAGGCTTGATTTTAACACACACATTTAGTGTTTGATTACAGGGCTAGGCCGAGGGTGTGCCCCTATAGCAATAACTTTCATTATGGGGCACAATAACTTTTATAGGCATGACTATAAAGCCATAACACCAGTAATAAACGTTTAACTTCGAAAACCAACATCACGTCTGTATTAGGGATTAACCACACAGCTGCTTTTAGCGATCGACGTTTTTCCTACTTCCTACTTTACGCAGGGAGCCTTTAGCCTTGATCGTCGAGATTTTTGCAACTTTGGGTAGCCAGTCGTAGCGACTGATGTCACCTGTTAGGCGGTTTAGTACAGGGAAGTGAATTTTTGTTTGCGTTTCCAATACAATAGTAAAATTGTTGTATTTAAGCAATAGAATGTAACTTTTTCGGCTTCAAAACCAACAAAAATTTACCGTGTATTCATCATTTCAGCCATAGGACGCCCACTGCTGAACATAGGCCTCCCCCATTGCCTTCCAGATTGGCCGGTTGGAAGCGGCTTGCATGCAGCGTCTTCCTGCAACCTTTACCAGGTCGTCTGCCCACCTTGTGGGTGGACGTCCTACGCTGCGCTTGCCGGTATTTGGTCTCCATTCTAGAACCTTTCTGCCCCATCGGCTGTCAATTCTACGTACTATGTGCCCCATCTAATCCGTTGGGCTATGTCAGCGACTTTTGTTCGTTAACGGATCTCCTCATTTCTGATTCGATCTTGCAAGGTAACACCGAGCATAGCCCTTTCTTATGAGGCCCATAGTAAGAGGTCACGTTTCAGTTACCGTGTATTATCTGTGGTTTACCTCTAGGTTCTGGTTGGTAGCACGGTGGCACTGGCAGGTAAGACGGACCGCGTGTAGCAACTAGTAGGGTAGCAGTCAAGAGTACTCCAACGAAGAGAATTGCGGTGGTCACTAGAAGAAACCTTTCCAGCTTCGTCCGCTGATGCCATCCTATGAACGACACGCCCTGTAACCAAGGAGAAATTATATTATATACCATGTAGACAGTTATATTTGAGTATATAGTTTAAAATGTAGCAAGCTAAAGTGGCAGTGGGCCGGCCACGTTTGTCACAGAACCGATGAAAGGTGGAGTAAAAGGGTTCTCGAGAGACCACGTCTTTGTAAACGTAGTGGAGGACGCCCCCCAGCTCGATGGACTGACGACCTTAAGAAGATGTCTGGCAGTAGATAGATAAAAAAGGAGAGAGATCGTGCTCTTTGGCACGTTACGTTACGTTCAGTAGTGGACTCCAATAGGCTGACTTAATGATGATGATGATGATGATGATAGTTTAAAAAACTATTAAACAAACTTTTATGTCTTGGACTAGTCAAAACAAATTAAATAGGCTTAAATACGAAGATTTTCTTAGTAGCTATTGGAAAGTTTCGTCATAGTGCCGTTGCCGTGCCTCCTGGGTTCTTCATTAGATCAGCATGGTGGTATCAAACTATTTTTACTGTAATCCAAATGTCACATACAATTACAATGCTTAAAATCTAACATTTGATTACATAGTTAGCTGTTAGTTGTTACAAGTGAAACTAATAATTAGTCAGTTAAGTACTTTTTGATTGTAATTTGTATAATGCACTACATCTGCACATGCTTCAGATAACGAAATGAAGTAATGGAAGACGTATTTCCCTGATACAAGCTAATAAGCTTAAAAGGGCGATACGGCCACTGAAATTGTATAATGTACCCTCTGTACAGAAATAAACATTATTTATTTATTTTAATGAACCGTGTTATAAACTGTGCTAATAATAAACCTTTATTTATATAACACCGCAAAATTGTAACGTGACATGCAATACACGTTTGAATTTGAATTTAATCATACATTTTAATGAAAGTGGCAAGTCGCCCAAAGTCCGTTTTTAAAAATAAAGCCGTTAGGCTACAATGTTGTCTCGATCGCGGCAGTTGAGACTACAGAAAATTGGAACGTGTAAAAACGCTTAATTGAGTTATCAGTTTCAATTATCAAAGATAAATCCCCTGGACCTGCTGTCAAATTAAGTTTATGCTTAAATTAGTAATGGCGGCAAGATAGGCAGTCATATGCAGTAGGAGGTACGCCGAAATTAGATTGTGTTTTTAAAAAAAATTATTTAGTTTTAGTTCTCGGAGCTCTCATTTGGTGGCGACTTGTACTATTATATATTCTGTGGTGGCGTTTCAAATGGGCACACAAAATTAACTGTCATTTTTATGAGACAACCAGTCCAGGTATTAATACAGGTCAGGTCAATGCGGGACAGGTAGCAGCAAGGTTTATTAGATATAATATGTATAATAATATTAGACAACATAACATACATTGCTCTGATCATATGATAAGTAGCTTAAGAACTTATGTTACAGAAATCAGAAACAACGAGGGGAGGTACCACAACACCCAGACCCGAGACAATATAGAATAGTTATTTTTCTACATTGACCGACCGGGAATCGAACCCAGGACTTCAGAGATAGCGACACCAAGTCCGGGCTCCGGTATGCTTGCCTCTCGGCTACGGACGTCGTAAAATGTATAATCCTACTTCAATAGGGATATTCAGACTAGATATACAATGTGTAGTTTTTTGGACCCGACAAACTTTAAGGATGGATTCCACGAGTAATTTCATCAAAGAAACACCCCCATATGTGGGGTCAAATCTCAGTATTTTAAGAATGGCGGCCATTTTAAAATTTTAAAATTTAATCGTCACCCGATGGGTACCTATAGACGGCGGTCGCCGAAGAGGTAGACCCAAAAAAAGATGGTGTGACGACTTGGTTAACTTAACGAGGGATTGGGAGTCATTGGCGATAGATAGAGATCGATGGAAGAGTCTGGGGGAGACCTTTGCCCAGCAGTGGGATTGAAAAGGTTGATAAAAATAAAATAAAATTAAATGTAAAATTAGTGTTTTTTTATCGTAAAATTTAATTATGCTATGCTAATTATTTTTATTAAAGTACATGCATTTCATTCATGCAAGAAATACATTTTTTGGGATTTCTTTCATACTTTTGAAGTGAAAGACTTCTGTTTGTAAGTGAAATCAACTTACATGCGCTGCGTCAGGGGTGTTTTAACTTTTAATAATTATTGACTGCCTCGACGTAGAGATACGGTTTTGGTATCATTGTGTAGCTCATATCAAATACTTTTCAGGGAATAAATAAAAATACCATCAAAGGGGGGCTCTTTTCAAAGTTATTCAAGTAATTATTAAAATTTTAAAATGGCCACCATTCCTATAATATTGAGATTTAACCCCACATATCGGGGTGTTTTCTCGATGAAATTACTCGTAGAATCCACCCTTAAAGTTTGTCGGGTCCAAAAAACTACACATTGTAGACTGGCAATCTCCCCCGAATAAAAGTCATTGGGGGAGGCCTATATTCAGCAGCGTCCACCGCCTATGGCTGAAATGATGATGATGATGATCCAGACTAGATACAGGGTCACTAGAGTAATAAGGGAACATTAAAAGTCACCTAACCTGTCTATCAAGTGTTTTAGACAACCAAATGGACCCTAATTCACTTCGCTATTGCTTCACGACTAGCGTTTCAAGAATCAGAACGGAATTCTTCGAAGGCAATTTTCGCCATCCTTCTATTTTCACCACCTTCGAATCTGGGTCAACTTTGACCAGGGAAGCCGCTGGATGCAAACGGTACAGAACAGCTTGCTGTAGCATAGCGTGCTGGCTGACCAATGGGACTCCCCACTTCTGCGCCGGTGGCTACTGCTTCATGCCCCTGTCACTTGCTATGAATATCCATAGCACAGGAGCCGCATCGGAAGCCATTTATTTATTTATATTAGTTTTTTTTGCAGATTTGTAATTACTAACACTAGAATAAGAATATCATGTTACTAACACCTCTATATGGATTATTTAAGTCTGCAATAAATTTAATTGAATTGAATTGAATAGGCAGTCTAGCAGTGGACTCCCAAAGGCTGATTGATGATGATTAATTTTTCGGTGCCGCAAAGAACTTTCGAGAACTTAAAAATATGTGGTCGTGACTTCTTAAAAACATAATATTATGTTGGTGGGAAAATTCTAGTAAACACAATCATGACTTTAGGTGTTCAAAGTTATGAAAATAGCTCCAGAACCGGAGTAAATCTATTACAGAAACATAACACACTTTGAAAGTTCGAGCCGAATGTGTTTCTAAATATAACAACAAAGTAAACAAACAAAACTCAAAACACGATGCGAAAATTGCTTCAGTTTCAATAACACAATTTGATATGCAACATGGAAATGGTACGGATAGCGTGACTATCGTTTCTTTACATAATGGCAAAACCAAATAGAAAAATAAAGGATGGTGTAAATTCAATGAAGAAAGACTTTTATTTGCATGGATTTACAGATAGTTTGTATAATATGAAGAAGACAATCTTGCAATTCATTTAAATCACATTGGTATTAATCAAGAATTACACGACATAATTAAATCGACATAGAAAATAAAAGATAATGTATAGATGTATCATTATCATCATCATCATTTCAGCCACATGACGTCTACTGCTGAACATAGCCTCCTCCAGTGATTTCCAGATTGGCTGGTTGGAAGCTGCCTGCATCTAGCGGCTTCCTGCAACCTTTACCAGGTCGTCTGTCCACCTTGTAAATAGAAGTCCTACGCTGCGCTTGCCGGTATGTGGCCTCCATTTCAAAACCTTTCTGCCTCATCGGCCGTCTGTTCTACGTGCTCCGCCCACTTCAGCTTTAATCAGTTGGGCTATGTCAGCGACTTTTGTTCGTTTGCGGATCTCCTCATGTCATCAAGAAGTGAAAATTGTTCGTCCAAGCCATAAAACAAAATTTTCAATATATTCGTGTATATTTTAAAAAAGCGTGATTCAAGAAAATGTATTCTTTACACAAACAATACACACCTTGCAAGAAACCAAAGGAAAACTAAAGCTAAACAGATGTAAAGCGGAAAATAGTTGAGGAAAGTCAAATAGTTAATATCCGATCGTATCCTATTGCCTGATCAGCGGAATCAATACTTGGTTGGAGTATCGGAAATAATTTTCTATCGGAATGTTGCTCAAGAATGCTCAGGAAAGTCTTTTCAAAGAATGAATTCGTGCAATAAATGGGGAGGAAAAAATACAATTTCTGCAGCGAGTTTAGTAGATCTGGATTTTCGTCTTAGACACGAGTCGCCCGAGCCCGATTAGAAGTGTGAATTTTGGAAATCTAGTCTTCATAGGTACTTATGTATGTATACTAATAGGGATGACGACTGGGTATAGAAAATGAAATTCTAATAAGTGGCAATTAGAGTGTCGAAAAATAATGGACACTTGTTTTTCTTTTGTCAATCAACCAAAAAATGACAAAGGTAAAGCCCGTCAAAGTTCGGGAGTGGAGGCTCGTGATGTCACTTCTAAGTAAAAAATTTAACAGGACGTGACGTCATGCGATCTGTAATATTTTGATTATGTAAGAAAAAAATTGGTGTCCAATACTTTTTGATAAACTAAGTACTTGATAGACGAAAAACAAAAAGTTTGTTAAGTTAGTCGTCATCTCTATTAAGTAATACAAGATATACTTTCTTATTCGTATTACAGATTGATTAGTAAAATAATCCTTCTACCATACAAGGTCAGGCCTGAAAACAGACTAGCCTAGCTAAAATTACCGATGACGCTGGTGAGAGGTATTTGTATTTAGTCTATATTGGATAATTTCGTCAAATCGATAACAATTTGCAAGAAACCTAACAGAGATCCAATTAGGTATTGTATGTTGTTTGGTTTGTACTCTAATTTTGTTTTTCCCGAGAATTTGCTCTTATTGGGTTTAACGGACACAAACTGATTATTCGCTATGTGCAAAGTGGGTGGTGGGGGCCTTCAAATCGATCGCAGCACGCAATGTAGCAGAAATGTGAAATAACTCTGGACTGTCATGTGTCAAATTGCTACATTTCCATAGAATTCCATACTAATGTTATTAAGTATTTTTAAGTAAAAACGTTAAAATTCGCGATATAGGTCACAGTACGTGTTGTGTTATAGTGAAGAAACAATGGGAAAAACAGTTCGTGCATGCTTTATTTGTTTCTAACATCAAGACGGAAATTGGAGCAAAGAAATAAATGTACTATAGCTCATCACAGCTCTCATTAAGTAGCTTTGTCCGTTGGTTCTAAGCTCTTCAACTTCTCTCACTTGCTGTGCTAATACTATTTTTTCCCGTTTTGGACAGTTTAGGTTGGAAAGTTATATCATATTGTATCGATTCAAATCCCGTACGTATTATAACATGCATATATTAGTTCAAGTATCAAAAACGCTTATTATATTATGCACAAACTTTTTAGATATTTTCATGTAATTTCGAAGATTCATTCGCAAACCATCCAGTTGCCTTAATTTGAGAGACATTATGTCCACAATAATTGTGGTCACTAGGGGCGCTGTCATCGCGCACACAGCGATAAGTGCATCCCACAGGAACTCTGGACTGCCTGTCACGCGTTTATCGATCAGTTATACTTGATTTAAAGATAGAATTAAAAAAATAAAACCGATTTCAAAACACTAAAAAGCTAAAATTAATATTAACCCTACGTGCCTACCTAATCAGTTACTTTTGGAGTCGGTGCAACGAAAACATTCAAACTCTGATCAGCTTGCACCGACTCTAAAAGTAACTGATTAGGTACTTCCGTGTTAATATTATTTTTAGCTTCTTAGTGTTTTGAAGTCGGTTTTATTTTTTTTGAATAAAATGAACTGCCGAATCAATTTCAATACAATTTATATGGGACCACCTCTAAAGTATGATCTACCAAACAAAAAAATCATCAAAATCGGTTAATAATTTGCGGAGTAATCGCGTAACATAGGACATACAAAAAAAACAACATACAGTCGAATTGAGAACCTCCTCCTTTTTTGAAGTCGGTTAAAAACTAGCAAACATATTTCGAGACTGTTCTAGATTACTTTATATAATATGATCTATGATTAAGCAAACATACTCGAAATTATAGTTTGGTTTGTAAATATTTGAACTGAACACTCTACCTAGAGAGGGCTCTCTAGGTAGAGTGATGTCATAGGTAACGCTGCTGGCTGCGAATATAAATAAACGTCTCTGTTTAGTCTAATGGTCGACTGGTAGAGAACGCCTCATGGCATTAAGTCCACCTTTTGTATGTTTTTTAATCTGTGCAATAAAGTCTAAATAAATAAAATAGGGCTCAATGTCTTGCATTGGGAGAGGCCTAACTATACTAACTTGTAGTGGACTGGCAAGTCAGACAGTCGAATATGATTGGTACATGCAGACATCTATCAAGCTATTTTTAACTGATTGATCATTCGCAATTCCAGACGGCGTAGTTAATACACTAGTTCCAAAATGAAGATTGTAACATGAAAATGATTTTTTGCATTAAATACGCATATAGCAAATTATTTTTATTACGTTTATACACATGGTTTAGTTCCCACGATAAACAAACATTGTGTTTAATGACTAAATCTAACATGTGCCACCACAGACTCGCATCGAAAATGAATACTTATTTTGATTTATGATCTCCAATGGGTAAGTCATAAATTATGACCAGGTCGTCTGACCACCTTGTGAGTGGACGTCCTACGCTGCGCTTGCCGGTACGCAGCCTTCATTATAGAACCTTTCTGCCCCATCGGCCGTCAGTTCTACGTGCTATGTGCCCCGCCCACTGCCACTTCAGCTTGCGAATCCGTTGGGCTATGTGCACGTGCGTGCTATGGAAAGGGCTATGCTCGGTGTTTCCTTGCGAGATCGAATCAGAAATGAGGATCCGTTTACGGATCAAACGAACAAAAGTCGCTGAAAAACTGTTTTAAGGACATAATTAGACAAGGAAGCCTCACTTATTACTTAGTCCTTACCCCGCTAACGGTTATACGTCCCCCTTACCTACGTCCTTACTCCGTCTCTGGGCAAATTGTCTAACTGTGCATTTTAAAAGTGGTGCTCAAATGGAGGCTTGAGAACAAGGGTTTTATTCATGAGCGCTAAAGTGGCCGCAGATGCTGCGTAGTTTTATACCGTCGCATAAAATTGTCTGTCTGGATTTGAAAAATAGATTTTATTTATACTTTACGTGTAGCTAGTTGATAAAAACTGGCAGGTATTCTTTTTCCGGATCTTTAAATAGAATATTAACTACGGATAGTAAAGATTGGTATATGTCGGTGTAGGTTAGGCTCGATAATATTTTGCCATTTTTTCGCGTTCCACTTACCCGTGGTAGACCGGAAAAATGATTGAAAACAATAGGGAAAATTTTCGTCCAATATTCATTTATTTATTGTCAAAGTCTCGCTAAGTAAGGACATCCTTAAGTTACGATTACACCCAGCACACCCAGACACAAGCCGGGAACTTACCCGGGACTCTGCGTTTAAGGCTACCACTACGCCAATCGGAATAAAATGTAAATAAATGTATAAAACACAATATTACTGCGTAACTCAATCTACCTACTCAGTATACATTGCAGTTTGCAGTCACGTGCGACGGAATGCATAGACACTGGGTGGACTGTGGACTAACTATTATAGATAATTAATCACTAAAGATCAACTGTGCACACACTAAAATTAGTTATTATAGCTGCACTTAAATTATACAGGGTGAATGTAGTTTGTAGACATTAACTCTGTCTCTACTACGCCATGCCACAGAATAACTAAACTAAATAAATTTAAATTGTTTTCACAATCACACCAACTATCTAGCCCCAAACTAAGCAAAGCTTGTATTACGGCGACTAGATAACGGATAAACATACTTAAATACTTTTATGAACATCCATGACTTAGGTACAAATGCTCGTGCTCATCACACAAACATTTGCCCCTTGCGGGATTCGAACCCGCAACTGCTGGCTTTGTAGTCCGGAGCGCGAACCACTACACCAGACGGTCGTCAACTACTTTAATGTTATTGTATACCAATATGGGATTCATCTATACTAATATTATTATAAAGCTAAGGAGTTTGTTTGTTAGGTTGAACGCACTAATCTCAGGAACTACTAGTTCGAATTGAAAAAAAAAATGTGTTGGATAGTCCATTTATCGAGAAAGGTTTTAGGCCGTCCCCCCTAGCATTTCCACTAAAACACGATATGATATGATATGATATAGCGATATTTCGAAACCAACTATAAATATATGATAGATATAGCCGCTATTTTGATTTTTTATCGAAACAGCGATCATAATACTCGTATGTGACGTCACCGGCACGGCGATTCAACATGGCGGCTATATCTATCATATTTTTACTGTTTGTATCGATATATCGCTATATCATATCATATCATATCGTGTGTTGGTGCTCATGCTACGGAGGCTGATTACATCACGCTACGACCAATAGGAGCGGAGTATCAATAAAAAATGTTGCATAAACAAGAAAAAATATTTCTATTGAGAGTTTTCGTTGCGTGCGTAAACGGTTAAAGTTACGCAAAAATCATGTATAGGACGGAATTATTCCTCTTTATAAGTTAAAAAAAAGTCCGTGACAGTATATGCCTACCTCTTAAGACTGACTCCATATAACCATTTTTATGATAGGTAAGTAATCCAATTTGTTTTAAAATAATCCATTATTTTGACGTTGATACAGACTAAGTAACAGACCGAACTCAATGCGGGCGAAGCCACGGGCGAAAGCTATCAAGTATAAAGTAAAAGAGAGGTTTCAATGCATTATACAGGGTGTATAATAATAATATAATATTTAATATAACCCTTTATTTGTCTCTAAAATTATATGTACATGCATACAATTTTCATGTCTTAATATAATAAATAAGTAGCACATTATTTTATATTAATTAGACAAATAGGTCTACGACTCAGCTAATGATGTCAGGAATAATCCTTACATCGCTGGTATTCTGCCGTAGCCTTCAACTAATAACAACAAGAACATAAAACTTTCTTAATAATGAAAGTAAAATATTAATTCATTTTTAGAAAAACTTGTGACGCTCCTAACACTCTAAACATGCATGTAAATAAAGAAAATATTATACCTATACCTATCTATTCCACTCTCTTTTTAAATTTTTTTTCCATTCCTCCCCCGCTAGCATTCTTGGAAAGCATTCTTCTTCCTGTTTGGTTAACAAGACGTTCAAAAGTCGTTTTCTGAAGGTTGTGATTGAAAAATACAGCGCACTTGAGACCGGAGGCGGCAGATCATTCCATGTTTTGGAATATCCCAGAACCGCGTAACCAGATATACAACAACTACTACTACGGTAGCACAAAGTGCTCAATCGAACCCACACACTCCATAGCACAAACTCCATACATTATCAAGAATCTTTTATCTATTTTTTTACGATTTTGATGTTGCTCTCATATTAAAAGTTGTATTATATCAGCAGCTAATAAGTTGGTTTTAGAGTCCTTTGTGCACCCTGTATGTTTTCTTGGTTTCATTACAAAATAAGTCTTGTATAAAACACTCAATCGCTTGCATTAATCCCACCGTTTTACGAGTCCATCTTTATTTTATTACGTCGTTAAACTACACGACTAGTACCAGGAAACAACTGATACAATAAGCAGGACACGCCAATCGGGGATCAATTGAAATTAAGACATTGTAGAATAGACTCACATACAACATCTGTCTCTGTTTCATCATCATCGTTTCAGCCATAATACGTCCACTGCTGAACATAGGCCTCCCCAATGACCTATCATCGGGGGAGATTGCCAATACTCGCCACGCTTGGCAGGCGGGTTAGCGAGCGCAGTTTTATAAGATTTCGCATGAAGTCTCGTGCTACAGAAGTTAGTCGCCTCTTACGACACACTCCCTGGCGGTGGAGAAGTCTATTCTTTACTACCGTCCCCACACGGCACTTTGTCGGCAACGGCTACATCTGTTTCTGTTTGCCTCAATTTTATCGTAATGAAAAGAAAAAAAGAAAAGAAATTATATATACTTAACAAAAACAAACATAAACAGAGGTACGGTTACATAGAAGAAGAAAAAAACAGTAGACGGACACAATAAAAATAAATTCGATCAATTTGTCGGAACAGTGCCGTTGTTCGTCGCGAAGTTCAATCGGTAGTACTATTAAGTATTCTGTGGTTCAATGCAAAAGGACCTCACTCAGCTTATGTCGTTTCGTTTTCAATGCTGAGTCTTATTCGACAATTGGCAAAAATATGCTATGGTGGCACTTCACATGGCGGTAGGCATTTTTATTGGCGTATTTGCAACGATATTAAAAACCCGTATTTGTCTCATTTGACAAAGCTTTGACACAGGCAAATATCACTAACTGCCTTAAATATAAAAATTACTTATTACTTGTTACGCGAGGGGATCAAAAGTTACTAAAAATTTAAGAAATGTAAATGTAATCTTCTGTGAACGATGGCCGCATATAGCCAAGTGTAAACACCAGACACAAAGATTTAGCTATTTGCTAGCTGACTTTGATGTGCGTGCAATGGAAAACCGACTCGCGATGGAAACAACATTTATTGGCATTTGTCAAGTTAGCCAAATTATGTCAAATAGGCAAATATGTGTGTCTCAAATTAGGCAAACATTAGCGTTCCTATCCGAGAGACTAGGTGACCGTGAAAGAATCATGCCCATTTTCCCAACATTGATTGACCTGACACAAATTTAATTTGATGGTATCTACTTACCACTGTGTTGTATAAAAACAAGTACTTTTTACTAAAACAAAATTTCATATCAATTCCGTTTTTGCTATTTTGGCCATGTTTGTTGTTTCTCCAAGTGGACAACAACCTTCGGTTCCCAGCTCGTGTCGCACGTTTGTAAGTGCTATTATAAGTTTATTGAGCACAGGAATAGAAGCACAATGGTATAATATCGGCACAGGTGCAATCATGCATTCAGCATTCATCTATACGAGTCTTGTGACGCGAATCGTAAGAATAATGTGTTCATTTTAATTATAAATCTGAGATCCCGATTGGCGCAGCGGCGCTGTGATTTGCTTTAAACGTAAAGAGGTTCGATTCCTGGTCAATGAAAGAAACTAACTTTTCTAAATTGGCTCAAGTCGTGTGCTGGGACACCCCTGGCAAAATTCATAATACAAGGATGTCAATTTCTTACATTGACCATGACAGTCGGTGTGTTGTTTGGCGCATATTTATTCATCTAGTAGCATACTGACTTTAAACGAGAGCACAGACTAGGGTAACCATTAGCCAAGGTACATATTATTTAAAAATGTTTAAATTTATTATTTGACGCAATTTGAGATACAAAACTCAAAATGTGTCATTCTGCCACTTCTAAATTGACTATATTGTTCCATACTGAACTTCTTTTTTTGTATTCATTTATTAAAAATCTTAACTAGTTTTTTTATTATATTATCTTTCGGCAATAATTTGTTGTCTTCCACCTTACTTAGTACATACTGAAAACATATTCGGGGTACACTTGAGCATGATCCTAGATCCAGCAATCTATAGATTCAGCAATCTATACATTTAAAATACATTTAAAGCAATTGCCATCAGTCCTACATAACCCTAATAGTAGAAACAAACAATTTTCAAATCATGGCTACATAACCCGTGCTATTTAATATGCATGTCAAATCACCGGAGCAAGATTTAAGAGCAACGTTTAGAGATTTAGAAAATAACTATAGATTTATACCAAGTGCTATAAATCCTTAAATTTTCTAAATCTCCTAAAAAAAACTAAATCAAGAGGTACTTGCTGGGATTCCAACTCACGACGTACGAATGTAATAGTTATGGTGATGATTGACTAAATGGCGTGCATTAGGAGATACCTATGTCCAACTGTCGACTGACGAGGGTTGATTATGATGATGCTTTATAATCACAAAACCGAAAAACTTAAAATATGAAGATTTACTCGTATGTTACCCTGGGTTACAAATTTCAATTACCTACCTATGATGACCTGTGAAACCATAGGAGGAAAACCACTTTAAATGTGCCAAATACTTTAATAAGTAGCAAAATATGGTTTTCCAACAACTTATATTGTATAAGGACTTGCGAATTGCGTCAATTTGTGTACTTTTAGATCTACGTAAAATTTGTACGATGTCGTGTTAATGTAATAACTGTGACGGTGAGTTTTTTGGGTTTCATAGCGAAAGGGTGCCAACACTACCAATTACCAAAGGGACCCTATTATTCTGCTTACATTGTCTGTTCATCCATCTGTCTTGCCTATAAAGAGCTGTATGTTTGTTGTTAGTTGCTTTATTTATGAAACCGGTTTTTTATTTTTTGTTTGTTTATGCTCTATCGTAAACACGGGAATACTTACAAGCGTAAAATTTTGCAAACGTAATAAAAACCCGTCAAGCGTAAGTCGAGCTTAGAACGTGGAATTCGAGCCGATTCGATATTTCAAATTCAAAAATATAATAAGATGTTACAAAACGAGACGCGTCCGACTCCCACTTGGACAGTTTTTTAAAAATTTATAAACAATCTACGCTTGGTAGTCTTTTACTGATATAGTTTGATGCATTGATGAATGTTACAGTTTTGGGCTGGGTTGTTCACTAAAAGACAGACAGATCTAAATACAAAGGCCGGAGATAGGCCGAAGAAATGCATCTCCAATTTCCCGGAACGATGTGGCGTATCTTTTGATACACTAAGGACTTTGGTATGCGCCTGATAGCCTTACTGCACACATTAACCTATGGTCGTCAACCTTTTACAGATAAGATGCGTCCTTAGCTAAAATGCTTTATTGATGCAATACTCTAACTTCAGGTGGATAATCTCATAAAAGCCATTTACCTCTTCCGTCCGGACACTTATGCAGGGCCCGAAATTACTACCTACCACGGCTTTCGGGACTAAATATCGGCTGGTGATGAGAAAAAACGGCGCAAAAAACTCAGCCTTTTTACAGGAAATACAGTTACAAGACATTAGTAAGTGCGAGTAAGGCAGGTTAGGTCTATGCTTTCCTTTGTTGTTTAAATAATCGTCTACTTTATAATGTAACTTTTTTACATAAGGAATTTCATTGTAAACTTTAAACTCATGAACAGGTAGTTCAACAAAAGTCTGTAGTATTTACGCGCTTTATGGAAAAATTTAATACATTTTCCCAAGAATTAATTACTAACTTTTTATAGTCTGAAGTTCGATAGGAACCCATTGAAACAACAAACCTATTCCACTGTTATCATTTGACTTGTAATTTGACCAGATGTATGGGGTACTCTTATCTTTTGTACTAACAAGCCCAAACTATTTGTTAAGCATATTATACGTAGGTTTTTTTATCTACTGTGACGGTGGGTTGTTTTCGTAAACATACGCTAACAAGTTAAACTATTTTATAAGTATTGCTATTATACGCTGAACTCTCACTGCAAGTAAAGGGCCGCCTGTACAATGAAATTTCATCTTATAAAGGAAATGTACAACTTGATTGGTTGTTGTGTGCAATTGTGCATACCTATTTGTATTTATATTTTTTTTTTTAAATTACTAATTAAAATCGATTAGTATCGCCACTGGTTGGAATACGATAAGGATCCAGTGAATCAAAAGGTAAATCAAATGCGACCAAGGTCATTCAACAAAACTAAACTAAAAAATCTCCTTGAATGATTGTCTAATTAGTAAGTAAAGGCAAAACTATACATCTGCACGTGTAATAATAATTTGTTATTAATCATTGATGAAACAAATAGGTTGGAAGACAAATTAATAATTTTCAATAGTTTTCAATCAAGTGTAAATAAGAAATTCAAATTTCACTTGACTTAGAAATGACCACAGAACAGGAATGACACGCTACGCTCCGCCACGGTATGACGACCACTGTGACGCTCTGTCAGTTTTTTGACTCTATATGCGTCATTCATGATTTAAATAGCATGTTGTCAAATTTCTTCGACGGCCTTAGTAGTAAGAGTAGGTAATATGGCTTTACTACATTTTGGCATTCTGTAGCTATCCGTAGCGTAAAGCGTTAACCTAATTGGTATTCGATCACCGACGATTGATGTTTCAATGATGACCATGTTGCGCGATATTTAATTAGTCCTTGAGAGAAGAGAGAATTAAAATTTCAAGTAATCTTAGGCATTCATATTTGGTACCCTAAACTCCTCGAGCATATATCCCATAGTGCAGCAATACGGACCATTATTCTCCGAAACATGTAAGTGATTTTTCACTTAAATTTTGTAAGAAATGACAAGTCCTATCAACTCTCGCCCATATTAAAAGTCGCAGTCACAAATTAAATAAGTGTGGAATGAAGTGAAGTTTTGTGGAACAAAATAGGATGTCATTTTTACTCTACAGGGTATAATAATGCTCCTAAACTACACTAAAGAAAAATATTCGTAGCATTTAACTGATTTTATGCTTAGATTATGCAACGACTTGCATTTGTATTCTGTTGTTCGGTCACCTCCAATAATAAGTTAGAAATTTAATAACTATGCAATTTTATACAAAGACAAGAATCTGTATTGTTTTGCCTTGCCTTGCCACAGTTTTGAACTATTTTTTGCTCTTGTACCACACAATATTATCAAGTACCACGTAATGTTTTAGTAAACTAGGTATGCACTTTATTTTATTTACAAGTTAGGTTTTCATTATAATATTAATTACTTTGAAAACTATGAATTGCTAACACCTACAATTTAAACATCTTGGAGGGCGTCTTAATCATAACTTTAATTAGTTAAATAAACAATAAGTTGCTATTTTTAGTTTTAGGGTAAAAAAAATGGCTCTTTCATCACAAAAAGTACCTATGAACTACCATCCGACTTAAATCTACTCGTATGTAGGACACCTGTAACCCTGATATACAAAAAGACTTCAAACACACTCAAAGCGTATGTATTTTTTTATAAACTTAAATTTAATTTACTGTTTTTATCTCAAATTGCGTCATTCGTGTCGTCAATGCGTTTTAAACTAAATATGTATCGGGACATCTGCACAACGTTAATCCTTGACCGAAATTATCACGATCGATATTGTACCCGGATCGATGACATCAATAAACATAGGAACATGTGACATAGGTCACAGACTCACTGAACATTTAGCACGCATAGTCAAGCTATGAATTGGTTAAGCAACACGTGACGCTAAACATGTTTGGCAACATTGCACAACAAAGCGCAACGTCGCGTCGCCAGACACCGGTCATCTGTAATTAGAAACTGATTTATTGTAACTACTACTAATAGATAATTAGTTCGAATGTTACATTTGTTAAGGGAAACCTATCATTAGATCATTAGATTAGATCATTAGTGTACTATATCACGAAATATTTATATGGTTTAACGATCTTTAACGCTGTTGGTTTTCTCGCTAAAGAAAAATAAGCCACTAGACACTATAAACAAATAAAATAAAAGGTTTCCACAATTACACCAATTGGCTAGCCCCAATAGAACTAAGTTTTAAATCGGGGACCAGAAATTAAATCCTTTGCATCTCACCGATCACCGATTTCCGATTGTTATAATGACAAGTATAGTGCTAGCATTACCTACACATGATAAACGTTATAGGGTTCATTCTCGCTAGAGATCAATGCTTTGTTTAGCAGTAGATAGACATACTCGTATATTTTATGGTATTTGGTTGAAGTGATTAGAAGATTTGAATTATAAAGATCATCATAATCAGCCCACGTTAGTCCACTGCTGCACATAGGCCCCTCCAATTGAACGGCGCCTGATCTTCGGCCATTGTTTTCCATCTGCTGCGAGCAGGTTTGCGTACATCATTGATTGATCCACCTTAGCAGGGGCGCGCTACGCTGCGTTTGCTTATCTTTAAGCTAAATCGAATATTTTCTTTTCTGTCAGAAATCTTCTATTTCTGATTTTATCTTTTAGAAAAATCCCGAGCATAGAGAGTTATTGTTATATATCAAAAGTATCTTGAGATAAACAATATTAGGTTTATTTAACATATATATTTATTTACCACTACCACTTTACACTACCATTACAGGAGAACCCCAATGTTTGTGCCTGCCTGCTAACCTTAGAAGCAAGAATAGATAAACTTTTGCCGATATCCTTTCAAATAAAGTTACTAGACCTGTCTGTCTAAATAGTATCTATTGGTGTGGTACTAATATCTGACATTAGTTCTCTACCTCTTGATGGTGTCAGGAGTTATGTCAAACTGAGGTAATGTTTTGACAAAGAGCTAACAGTAAATCTATTGTATAATTGGTATTTATATTATTAAATCCACATCTACTTATGCCTTTAGGGTTGTCAGCTCATTTGTCTTAATTAAAGACGATACAAAAGGGAAGTGCATTTGAGGTGAACTAAAATTACTTTCTGTTCAATACACGTATAGTTAAATGTCAGTTATGACAACAGAAGTTTTGAGTTAGGTAGAATTTAACGTATCAATCGCTATGTAATATTTTGGCATCACCATACAGAAATTCTATTTGTATTCATAAGATTCTATCATTGACGTCACGAATGACGTCGAATGCAAAGTAGGCATGTGTTATACATAACAAATACATGTAATACACCTTGTACTGTTTGTGTTCAGTTCCTAATCGATAAACGTTGCTTGCTGTTAACCAAATAAACTATCAGGGGTCAACTAATTTATCTTTATATCCGGACAAGAACAGTTTAAATCAATAAACCAATTCAATTGCTTCAGACTACGCCGAACGACACTGAGTTTAAAAATAAGTAAATTGTTTTATTAAATGCCCTTCTACAGGACAACGTGTTATTGCCGAAAGATGGCATATATAAAAACTGTTTGAGTTTATTAATAAATAAATAAAAAACAGAAGTGAAATATGCAACAATTTAGTCAGTTTAGTCATCCTCAGAAATCGTATCGTATCAATGTCATAGACACCGTTATCATCAGAAATGAGGGGATCCGTAAAAGAACAAAAGTCGCTGACATAGCACAACGGATCAGCAAGCTGAAGTGGCAGTGGGCGGGGCACATAGCACGTAGAATTGACGGCCGATTTGACAGAAAGGTTCTAGAATGGAGGCCGCGAACCGGCAAGCGCAGCATAGGTAGGACGTCCACTCACAAGGTGGACAGACGACCTGGTCGCAGGAAGACGCTGGATGCAGGCCGTTTCCAAACGGCCAATCTGGAAGTCAATGTGGTACGCCTAGTTCAGCAGTGGTTGAAATGATGATGATGAGTCAGTTTAATAGCAGCATGACACATTTAGAGTTTTGTATCTCAAATTGCGTCATTTTAAAATTGAAGCTTTCACAATTATCTTGGGTAATGGTTACCCTAGTTTATAGTCAGTACCTATGATACTAAAGATAAATAAATATGCGCCAGACAACACGCCATCTGTCTTAAAGTAACGAACTAACATCCTTGTGTCACGAGGTACCAGACAATGCATTTTGGCAGAGGTGTCTCCCAGCACACCCAGGCTCAATCCAAATTAGAAAAGATAGTTTTCTTTCTACATTGACCCGAACCAAGAATCGAACCTGAACCCTTTGCGTTCAACACTAATTACCGCGCCACTATACCAACGGCTCTTCAACCAATAGGATGACTATATATGTATGCACCTACAATTGATTAATTTATATAATTAAAATATAATGTTAGTAACCTATTGCGTTGTATTAAATAATGTTGCATGCCTATAAGGTAAGATGTAGCTGACCCAAAACTATTTTTAATATCTCTGTATGTTAACCTACATTCTGCAATAAAAATATTTGAATTTGAATTTGATTCCTTGCTTAATGGGTTAGTTTCCTAAAAAATTCTAATTAGTCCGTCAGTTGGATTAACAGAAAATATTGGACACGTATTTTTTCTTTTTTCAATCAAACAAAAAATGATGAAGATATAGCCTGTTAAAGTTTCGCGTAACGTCTCGCCTTGCGACACTTTTTAGCAAGGCGTGACGTCACGTGATCGTGCTGACTTCAATGCGCTGTATCTCGGTCATTTTTTGTTTGATTGACGAAAGACAAAATATGCGTCCAATATTTTTTGATAATCTAACTGACGGACTAAATAGAATAATCTTTTTTTGGCCCAGGAAACTAGCCTATTGCTTTTTCATGTATAATTATTATTTACAATAATGTATTTAGATGAAGATTTTACAGTTGGCCCTATAAATTGTAGATTACGCGTTTGACAGTCGTTTAGTGGTGCGCGTTTCAACATGTTTAATTAACTAAATATCTATTTAGCTGCACAACGATCGCTCGTTATCTAGCGTCACAAAATCTATTTATTTTCTACAACGCTCTATGTGACGGTTAATATCAACTTGCCAACAATCGCTGATCAAAACTAATTTAAGCAAACTAACGATTTGCAACGAATTTGTCTTAGATTTTGAACTCCTCAATGAAATCAGAACTCTATCATGAGACGAACGATTTACGACATTGCGACGACCTCCGTGGCCGAGAGACGAGCATACCGGACTTGGTGTCGCCATCTCTGAGGTCCCTGGTTCGATTCCCGGTCGGTCAATGTAGAAAAATATCTTTTCTATATTGTCTCGGGTCTGGGTGTTGTGTTACCTTCGTTGTATCTGTTTTCTGTAACACAAGTGCTTAACCTACTTATCATAGTATATCATATATGTGATGTTGTCCAATATTAAAAAATATGTATATTGCTAGGATCTGCGTGCGACTAAAACGTGCAAAAAGTCGCAATAAAGCGTTTACTCGCTACTAGCGAGTCACGCAACGCGAGTAGCGAGCAAGTAATTAGATAACTAGTCGCTACAGTGGTTTTCGTTGTGCGAGTGAATCTAACTAATCCCTAGACGTTTACATAAGTGCGAGAGAGACGCACTACAGTCGTAGTGCGACGACGTTGTTGTAGATGTAAAAAAAATAGTAATCAAAAATATATGTTTTTAGAACGTTATTTACAAATTGATAACGGTTGTATTTTGCAATACCAAAAAATAGCAACGTCACATCACTAGATGTTTTTTATTGTATTTAGGACCCTGTCTAGATAACGAGCATCGCTAGAGATCTGTGATTAAACAATACTTAAATGTAAGCTGTAAGAGTCTCTCATCACCATTTGATTAAAGATGACGTGATTATATGGACATAGAGACAAAAGTCACATCGTACAATAAGTGCGCCTTACCTAAGCTTAATAAACACGTATTTTGGTGTAAATGACGTAGTAAGTGAAGAAAGCATGGTGAAGCAAGGTAAGCTGTCATGCCATAAGGGGCTTTCGGTTCGATATCCGTATCGGTCGAGGTGTATTAACTCTTAACAATAACGCAATAAAAAAAATTACCTTGATTATGCCGCTACTATAGGGAACGGATTTTAAAAAAGTACAAATTGACTCCGTAGTTTTGCCGTAAAAGCGCAAACAGAATTACTTTATTTACATAAGTATGGAATTACCTTGGCGAATCCTCGATTTTCGCTCTCAGGTTTTGGAGCGGTCTCAAACAGGTTCAGTCTGGAATTCTGGAAGAAATCACTGCTGGAATTCTCTCTCGAAAACAGCTCTGCAGTGGAACTCTCTCTTGTGAGAGAAGGTCGTGGTTTGACGAAGGGGTTCGCTCTCCTATTCTGAGCGGCTCTAGCTTTAAGCCAGTTAAATTTATTTGTCTCCGGGCCAGCGGGAGATGGAGATGGTGTCTCTTCAGGGGTTTCCGGTGGTGTCGGAGTCTCAGGGGTAGTAGAGGCCATTTTAGTGTCTGGTTTATAGGAACTTTCTTCAAATGTGAAATATGTTTTACGTTAAGATTATTTTTAAAAAATATGACACCTGAATTTATGAAACAGTCAAAACCATTTTCTAATATCACTTCACTGAAGGCACGATTATTTGCAACACATTTTGGATTTACTACTGGTATTATTGTTTATGTTAATGTATGTAAATGGTAATGGTTTTATAGGACGCGTGTGCGCACTCTTCTGCGCACGTCGCGATACTGTCAGTGAAGCATGCGCGCGCGCATTGTAGGCGTTAGCGCATCGGTTTGTAAGATTTCGTATGAGATCAACGAAAATAGATTAAAATAGATTAATTAGGCGTGAGCATGTTTCTATACAATTGAAAACGTTATTAATACTTGCCGCCATTGATGCGTATAGTATTGTAACTAACAAACAAATGAAACAAATATAATTTTGAAAATCGTTTTGATATTACTCGTACTACGTCTGTTGTAACGGTTTGAAACTTTGTAAAAAAAAAAGATAACATCGAGTTGATCTGATGATGGAGCCAGGATGAGGAAGTATCTCTTTAATGGCTATTTGGGCTCATTTGATTAGTTTGACGAGTAACGTACTATACCGACCTCCGTAGGCGAGAGGCGAGCATACCGCACTTGGTGTCGCTACCTCTGAGGTCCCAGGTTCGATTCCCGGTCGGTCAATGTAGAAAAATAACTTTTTTATGTTGTCTCGGGTGTTGTACCGTCGTTGTTTCTGATTTCTGTAACACGAGTGCTTAAGCTACTTATCATAGGATTAGAGCAATGTATGTGATGATATTATGTATTTATATATTATACTGGGTGATTATATTAAACTTTCACGTTGAATGAGATTAATACACACTAAAACCTTGTTACAACATTTTCTATACATTATATATCATAGTGAACAACTTTTGTTTCATGATTTTCATTAGAGTTAAAGGAAGTTGGCTAAAAATATGCATATTACCTATACTTACAACAGTTTTGATTAAATTAAATGTTTAATTTTATTTATAGACTGTTTATTCTTGTGTAAAAAAAAATTAAAACTACAAAGCCGCTTAATGTTTTCTTATTTTAATGTTTTAATTTCTGGATCAAATTCTTTTAGTTTTTATTAATTTATTAATAATTTACAAACTATCATGACAGGTGATTTCGTAATGAGATACTGAAGATGTAATTACACTAGATTTATTTATATTCAATGACGTATGCAATTACAATAAGAATACTAATGCGATGACGAAGAACGCAGACTAACGTTAGACAAAAATGCCAAAAGATACTAACAATAATTTTTAAATACCTATTTGAAGATGATGACCCAAACGCTCTGAAAACCTCTTACAAAACAAAACAAACCTCGTGTGTGTATGTATCCCCCCCCCCCCCATTTTACATGTAATAATTGTAATTAGTCAACATTTCATCAAACTATCAAAAAACCTCGAATTTTCTCAAGTTTTGTTGAACTTAATCTGGAAATCATCGAGGGATGATAATGGATCAAATGATGATGATGATGTTGGACTCTACGTTGTAAACTGTAGGTAAGTCAAAATCGGTCGAGGCTGATAAGCTGACTGAATGTACCCTGAAATGTTTTATGGGTTTTAATTTCATATCTTTTATTGCATCTTACTTAGAATTAAGATTCTTTTGACATGCTGAATTTCGGCTCTGTAGCTCTGATTGACGTATTATTTATTTAGTAAGCTGTCCCGGCGAACTCCGTACCGCCCCATAATTTTTTTTTCGTCAATTTTTCCCTTATTTTTATAGTTATTCTGCTATTCGGGGCGGTGACCAATTCAACAAATCAAAGATTATAAAAATCGGTCCAGCCGTTCTGGACTTATAAATGGTGTAACTAACCCGACTTTGTTTTATATATATAGATTTTTACTTATTTTTCCGTCAATTCTGTTCCGTTTAGGCAACAAACTCAGTTATTTGGCTCCAAAACCCTTAAAAGGTACTTCATATGACACCGCTACAAAGTACGAATAAACATAGACCTTAGGCAAACTCACCCCGCTCTAGCTGTTGCTATGGTAGGATCAGCAACCGTCTCTGAAGAGCTAGGACGTCCCGTTTCCGGGGAAAATGTTACATCGCAAATGTTAGAAATGAAATTAGTAGTAACAAAGGACTCGGAAAGGGCTTAAAAACTAAAATTATCAACAAGGGTAGACTGTCCTGAGAGTCCTAACGCATCTAAACGAGAAAACCATTCTTTGATAATCTAAAATTTGGTCTCCTTGTCTCCCAGCATATCCAGACTACTTAGAAAAAACTGTTTGACCAAAACTAGGAATCCAACTTGGGAGCCTTTGCGTTTAAGGTGGTTCACCGGGCCACTACGAAACTGACGGACGTTAAAACGAAGTTATCATAAGGAATGGCAGGTTTTGTAGGCATAGTTAAGTTAATGCTGGCTAGAGCCCTAAATCAGGCTCTTTAAATCTTCTACTTCTTCTTAAAGAGCTCTTAAAGCAGGCCTGATTTTAACGACCCTACTTTTGTTGTATTAACATAGTATAAAAAAGCAAAGCAGTTTAAAAGTAGGCCTGCTTTAAGCAGAGCTTAAAGTACGAGGCCAGGCCCTGTTTCTGGTTCTGCGTCCCTTTTCTATACATTTTAGATCCCTTTTTTACCCCCGTCCTCCGGGCTTGCGGGACATACACTTTTGTCCCGCAAGTCTGCGTTTCAAAGTTGACAACCCTTAACGTAGACCATTGTAGTTTACTACACCCTTGGGGTATTTAATTTATTTAAGTGCAGAAACATTAGGCATACTGTTTGCTACTTACATACTAAGTCATTTTATTACTTTATTTCCTTTTAGGGTATATGGTATTGTTTAGAAAGAACTACTTTTTCTTACTCGTGTTACTAGTGATCACATATGGAACTGAAACGTGGCCTCTCACTATGGGCCTCATAAGAAAGCTCAAGGTCGCACAGCGTGCTATGGAAAGGGCTATGCTAGGTGTTTCCTTGCGAGATCGAATCAGAAATGAGGAGATCCGTAAACAAACAAAAGTCGCTGACATAGCTCAACGGATTGACAAGCTGAAGTGGCAGTGGGCGGGGCACATTAGCACGTAGAACTGACGGCCGATGGGGCAGAAAGGTTCTAGAATGGAGGCTGCGTACTGGCAAGCGCAGCGCCAATAGAATCATCCCCATCATTCTCATCAGCCTTTAGAAGTCCACTGCTGGTCATAGGCCTCCCACATAGAACGCCACAGCGAGCGCCTTGGGCCTTTTCAGCCGTACGATGGACCGTATTCCCGAGTGGAGACTACGTCTTGGAAAACGTAGTGTAGACGCCTCCCAGCTCGATGGACCGACGACCTTAGGAAGATGTCTGGCAGTGGATGGATAAAAAAATTTATTAAAAAAAATAAAACCGACTTCAAAACACTAAAATGCTAAAAATAATCCTAACACTTAAGTATCTAATCAGTTACTTTTGGAGTCGGTGCCAGCCGATGAGAGATTCAATGTTTTTGTTTGCACCGACTCCAAAAGTAACTGATTAGATACTTAAGTGTTAGGATTATTTTTAGCATTTTAGTGTTTTGAAGTAGGTTTTTTTTTTTAAAATAAAATTTACTTATTTCATCTATTTTTAGTGATAAATCCTAATCTAACTGCTGAACACCGATTTCATCCCCTATTTTCCTACCCTTAGGGGTGATTTTTATTTTCCAAACTTTTATCATAGCATCTTTAAAGTATAAGCTATTCAATAAAACAAAAATCATCAAAATCGGCTCATATTTGTTGAAGATAGGTAACAAGAACCACAACTAAAATATTATCTGGGTATATATTTGTTGATTTTCTCAAAAAGTTCTAAATCAATTTCGATAACATTTATATGGGACCACCTCTGAAGTATGATCTACCAAACAAAAAAAGAATCATTAAAATCGATTCATAATTAGCGGAGTAATCGCGTAACAAACATACAAAAAAAAAAAAAAACATACAGTCGAATTGAGAACCTCCTCCTTTTTTGAAGTCGGTTGAAAAAGCGGGAGATCGTGCTCTTTGGCGCTCTTTGGGGGAGGCTTACGCTCAGCAGTGGACTGCAATAGGCTGACATGATGATGATGATGATTCATTAACATAAGAGGAACCAGTGTTCTCTGGATTTGCAGGTTTCGTTACGATGTTCTCTCTCACCGCGGAGCTAATGATACAAATCCGTACATAAATAGCAAATAAGACTTTATGTGCTTGCTTCACGTCATTAAGCTATGGTCGATTCTTGGGATCTTATCCGAGACGAGGTCATCCGCCAGAAGACCGTAATGGACATTAGTTAAAAATGTAGCAAGCCAAAGGGGCAGTGGGCCAGCCATATCTTTCGCAGAACTGATGAAAAGTGGAGTAAATAAAGAATAAAGAATAAAGACCACGACTAGGCAAACGTAGTGAGGACGCCCTTGATGGTTAATGAACCCCCAGGACCGACGACGTTAAGAAGATAGATGGCTGTCAGTGGCTCGATGAAAAATGCGGGAGATAGAGAGAAAATGATGATGTGTGTGCTGAGATCCAACTCACGACCCACGGAGGCAAGATTTCAACCACTCGCTACTCCTTCGTCTTCCATCGAGAAGATCACAGCTTGTTAATGAAGAAGCACAGGCAAGCTAAGCTATTCTCAGATGGCGCCAGCGTGTTTGGTCTTGTTGACCTTTGTCAAACAATTTCCTACGCAAATGTCAGTTCGATTTTTTTCTGTACTCGCTATTATGATCCTACATACTTCTAGATTATGATGCCAGTTAGACACACGTTTGACAGGTTATTATATCCATAATGGTAATGATTATTTGGTTAGTCGTAGCAGTTACAGAACCATTGATCAAATAATCACTTGGGGCAAGACTAAACACAATAGGACACCTATCGGTATAGATAGATGTGCAGTGTGGTTTCCCATTGAGATAATATCACAGTCTATGACGAAACTATATTACGTTATGTCACACATTGTAAACTACATGCGTGTAAAACAATAGGATAGCGTAACACCTTATTGTGTTTGCTATTTAGTACATCTGTGTACATTCTACCGTGATGTCATACTGCAGGCTAAATAAATTGTCGTAGCATAAGAACAATACTACTACTACTACTAAAAATTGCATAACTTTTTTTTATTTTTATGGACGGACCTATCTCGCTGAGTGCCTTTGAGGAAGACATTCGTCAGCTTAACCCGGGCAGTTGTGGCGTGCGCTGAAGGCTCGTACGTGTCGAGCCCCATACTAGCAGGCGTGATCGGGCCAATATGGAGTGCAAAAGGCACCCTACCAAGCGGCGAACCCGCTAGTGGTGGCGCCGACGGGTCCGGAACTGCCGAAACAGGCCGGACCGCTGTCGGGCTCCTTTCTAGCGGGCCCGATCTGGGGGTGAGTCGGACTCTGGCCTCAAGGGCGCCTCTGTAGGCTAAATTGCATAGCAGGAACAACAGCTTTATTTATACACTGATAAAAGTAAAAAGTCGCTGACATAGCCCAACGGATTAGCAAGCTGAAGTGGCAGTGGGCGTGCACATAGGACGTAGAACTGACTGCCGATGGGGCAGAAAGGTACAAGCAAGCGCAGCGTAGGACGTCCACTCATAAAGTGGACAGTCGACCTGGTAAAGGTTGCAGGAAGCCGTTGAATGCATGCCGCTTCCAACTGGCCAATCTGAAAATCACCGAGGAAGGCCTATGTTCAACAGTTGACGTCCTTCCAATGGCTGAAATGATGATGATGTAAAAAAAAAGAAACACTTTTCCATATGAAAAATATAGAGGACGAGTAAGCAATGTCACATTTTTACTTTATTAGCCTGCAACTTCATTTGGTATTGTAGGTATCTAATCAAATCATCATCATCATTATTTCAGCCAAAGGACGTCTACTGCTGAACATAGGCCTCCCCCAATGACTTTCATTGCCAATACTCGCCACGCTTGGCAGGCGGGTTGGCGAGCGCAGTTTTTTATAACATTTCACACACAGACGCTGCTGCCCGTCTCGTGCTACAGGAGATAGTCGTCTTTTACGACACGCCTCCTGTTGGCGGTGGGAAAGTGTATTCTTTACGGCCGTCCGCACACGGCACTGATCAAATAGTAGAACCTTAACCATGGTAGTGCAAAACAATGTATGGTTATAATCTTTAACTACCATTTGGTCAGTGGATTGTCCTTGTAACGTAGCCTGTTTTTCTTATCCTGTAGGTTGTCCCATAATATCTTCTGTGCCTGTAGTCTTTAATGTTAGTAAGTGATTGGTCAGCTGTTACGATTTGTATGGGGAAGTTTTTAAATTACGATGTTCGTTTCATAGAAAAAGTTGTATTTGATCACCAGAATCAGCCCTTAAGAAGGTAAACCCATTAGAAAATTTAAAATAAGGATATTTTAAGGAGGACTTTAATTCGCCCATCCTTGAGATGCTTGTTGCTCAGTGGCGGCAGCGCTTTGGTGGTAGTGATTACCAAAGATAAGCCACCTACGCCGGTGGTGTGTGCGCCTACGTTGTGATTAGATGGATGATCATTCCTACCATTTTTTGTGACATTTATCACAAGCATCTCCGTGCTTCGGTGGTCTCGGATACGGGATAATATCGCTTGATACTAGTCCGAGGCCTTAGGGCGGCTTAATAACATCCGACAGTAAGGTTAAGCACTGGCCTTCCAACACTTCTCCACCAATCCGCAATGGTACCGCGTGCGGCGTGGTGGATTATGGTTCAAACACCTCATGAGATGAAATGAGGTATGTGCCCTGCAGTTGGACGTATACATATAGGCATTTTTTTTTTTGCGTCACTCCCTGAACGCTGAAGAGGCAAAACGTTTCACACATTTGAAAGCGAATCTCATCGCGATGGTTTATAGCTTGATAACAATCTGTCCAGCCGTTTAATGATTAATGACAAACACTGCCAATCACATAATTAAAGATGTCCTTTTTCCTATTCTTGCAATAATCGATGAAGCTGTGAAATCATATGCAATCAAGACTACAGACAGGTTAGACAGCGATGATTTCAATCAACATCCAATCTGTCAGATAATAAACTGTCGCATTAAATAGATAATTTATTTGTAACTCTAACTACTGCTGACGGAAACAAAGCATAGTATGATGACCTTCGTCCAGACCGCTATTGTATTCAAATGCAGCTTACTATACGACAGTATTACGATATCATAACTGTCACTAACACCCATCGCGATGCAAGTTATGAACTGTTTACATACAATGAAGTAGAGTAAGTCTAAATATCCCACCTACACGCGGGAGTAGAAAGCCATACACAATGACGTGGCAAATCACTGGGCTCATTGTCTTTGACAGTGGATACACTATCTGATTTTGTCTTCTATCACCTACAAGACACTGGTCGAATATGGATGAAGATTACCACAATCAATTGAAGTCTTTTTAGTGTGAACGTCCCTATTGCCTGTATTTACTAATCACCGTGTGTAATACGGGGTGTACAGAATGGGGCACTTCATAGAGTCCTTTAGGACTTTACATGAGGTTTTTAAACCTCATGTAAAATAACTCTTACTATGGAAGACCTCCAAAATCGTGTAAAAAATATGGATGCTCATGCTCTATACAAAACAACGAGCTACTTCAATGATTTGTATGGATGAGAGATCACTATGGGATGTAGCTCCTATGGTGTGTCTTTTGTATCAAGTTGTCCAAGTGGTGCAAATACTTTTCCACCAGTTGTAAAAAAAAAATTAATGCAATGAAAGACTGCTGAAGGCAATGGATGATGTACAAAAGTATATCTCTTGTCATTTGCACCAGCAGTCAAACCCCGTATTATGTTCTGTAACGTCATTAATTCGCAGTTCTGGGCCATCGCATTATTAATTGATATGGCTTCATCATTTATTTACTCTTAAATTACAACAACATGGTACTTTTGAGTTTTAGTATCGGCGACTGAAACGTTAGTCTAGTTGCATTTTAAAAGCCAATCACAGGAACTAGCTAAATGGCATCGGCGATCGGCGTTTCGTTAGGCAAAAAAGCAACTATCAAAAACTAGCCATTACCCTGGCTTTGCACGGGTAGAGTAAGTATCTACGACTATTTATGTAACGTTCTTTTTTGATTACGCAAGTTCTACCGTCTCATTTCCGAACACCAAACTTCAGTGTGGTTAGTTGATTCGCCAAATCCCAAACTCTTACAAATTTTGCTAAAAATCAAATCATTCGCCGAATTAAAGAAAATATATATATCAATCTTTGGCCGAATGTAGCACTGAAGCCACAGCATTAGTGAATAAATTGCTTATGAAACTATATCCAAAGACGCATGGCTAAATATCAAAATCTTATTAAAATCGAGTGAAATATCTTCATAATTTCAGCCATCCATAGGACGTTTACTGCCGAACATAGGCCTTCCACAATGAATTTTAAATTGGCTGGTTGGAGGCGGCCTGCATCCAGCGGCTTCCTGCATCTTTACTAGGTCTTCTGTCCACCTTGTGGGTGGACGTAGGTACTACGCTGCGGTTACCGGTCCGTGGTCTTCACTTTAGAACCTTTCTGTTTCTGTTAGTTCTACGTGCAATGTGCCCCCCGCCCACTGCAAGTTTAGCTTGCTTATCCGTCGGGCTATGTCAGCGACTTTTGCTCGTTTACTAATCTCCTAATTTCTGATATGATCTCGCAAAGAAACACCGAGCATAGCCTTTTCCATAGGACGCTGGGAAATCTTAAGCTTCCTTATGAGGCCCGTAGTGAGAGTCCACGTTTTATTTCCATAGGTCATCACAGGTAACACATACTGGTTGTAGTATTTTGTCTTTAGGCACTGAGTGGAAATATACCAAAGAACAATAACGTTTAGTTCCTACTAAGATATTGGGCAAATACCACTTCGCTAATGACACGACTATCCGTCTGTCCATCACGATATGGAAACCGCAAATACCTTTGCTTGAATTTCTTATTTTATATGCAAATACTTGCATTGTTACGTTATAGACAACACTGCTTTTGGTCTCGGTTTTTGGTGTGGGAACAACTAAATAAATAAAGTTACGTAGAAAAGTGTGGATTAAGGAATTTAAACATATTTTAACTCTGGATTTTTTCTTCATTATTGCCTTTTGCTGTCTACTGCTAAATATAATGATAACTGTTCGTTTTTTTTACGACGGTACCACAACACCAAAACCCGAGACAATATAGAAAGGTAGGTAATGTTCTACATTGACCGACCGGAAATCGAACTTGGGGCCTTTGAGATGGCGACGCCAAGTCCGGTGTCTACGTCTCGTCTACGGAGGTCGTCTATTATCTCGGGTCTGGGTGTTGTGGTACCATATTCATCATCATCATCATGTCAGCCATAGGATGTCCACTGCTGAACATAGGCCTCCCCCAATGACTTTCATTGGGGGGGATTGCCAATATTCACTACGCCTGGCAGGCGGGTTGGCTAGCTCAGGTTTTTATAAGATTTCTTACGCAGACGCTGCCGCCCGTCTTGTGCTACAGGAATTAGTTGCCTCTTACGACACGCCTCCTGTTGGCGTTGGGAAAGTGTATTCTTTACGGCCGTCCCCACACGGCACGCGGTACCATATTAAAATATATTAACTTTGGATTTTTTTTATTTTTATTATCGCCTTTTGCTGTCTATAACTGCTGAATCATTATATATAACTGTTGCTTTTTTCAAATGTGGCTTGACACACGATGTTTAATACATAGATTAAATGGATTTAACACAACTTTAATAAGTAAGTTACTTTCTATATTTGGATATAAATACTTTCCTCGAGTTTATAAATCGTTTTAAAGGACTCTCGTGTAGTCTACCGCAGCGAAACTTTCCGAAAAATTCCAATAAATTGAAACTGTCGTAGCAAACTTTGAAATTGTCCCGCAAAGTTGGGCTTAAAGAATTACCTTTAATAACGAAACTTTGTAGGCAAACTCGTTCGATGGACTTGAGGGAATTACCATTCAAACTCTATCAGAATTCTCCATAATACAGTTTTCCGTAAGTAATTTATTTATTTGGCACAATACATTTTACAAGTCGTAGGTACAAATAAAGGTAAGTGCCAAAAAGGTCTCCCGCTCAGCTTCTGTCGTGGCGTAGGCCAAAACGACGTAATGTGTAAGGGCCTCAACATACGAGGCTCTGGCGCAGGCTTTCCCTTCGGGGTTGGGTGGTCGGACGGTAGTCGCTCCTATAAAAGCCAGCCCTGCCACACAACTATGGTGCGAACAAGAAAAGGAAATGTCATCCTCCTCTGTCATGACTCCTATGACAAGCGGGCTAGGGCTACCGTGCCACGGGCGGGTACGGCCAAAGAGGCGAACCCCACAACGGAAACTCCGCTTCGCCACCTTAAACATATTGGCATGCTAACGACGCGCGAGGGAGTTGGCCGACGTACTTTTCAGGCGGCGGGTGGACGTGGCGTTCCTGCAGGAGACTCGGTGGAAAGGCAGCAGATCCCAGTTAATTGGGAATGACTACAAACTGATCTACACGGGTGCACCTGGTGGAGCGAATGGGGTGGCCGTGGTTCTCTCCAAAGGATTGCGGGACGACCTTCTGGAAGTGAAACGCTACAGCGATCGGCTGATGGTCATGGGGGTGCTTGTTGAAGGGGTTGTCACCCACTAGATAAGTGCTTACGCGCTACAGGCCAGTTGTGGCGAAGCTGAGAGAGTGGCCTTCTGGAATCTACTCGGTGGAGTGCTTAGTAGTATCCCGTTGTCGCAGGGGATTGTTGTGGGTGGCGACCTAAACGGACATGTGGGTGAGAAGTGTGAGGAGTTTGAGCGAGTTCATGGTGACTTTGGGTATGGTGGTCGTCCCGTTGTCTCATCAATATCCCGGTAAGATGATATTCCTTTCCATAGACCTGGTATAGTTTCCATGTTATCTGCAATAGTCTTTGCATCTAGTTGCACCTAGCGGGTGCTGTCTTTGGCTGTATCTTCTCAATAGTACAGGCAGAGAGAGGTGTATTTTATCTTTCTACTAACTTCAAAAGGATTGATAAGGACTTTAAAACTACAAATAGTAAAATATAGTTTTTTTAATAAAAAAATTAAAACAAAAATAGAAGACATACCTATCCAGGTATTTTTATTTGAATATTTCCATTCATTTCCAGTATTTTTATGAACATGAGGACATTTTAAAATTTATATCTATTTTGACAAAAAATTGCTCAAATTGCTCGTTCTCGCACGCCGGACTTGGCGTCCTCATCTCTGAGCTCCCGGGGTCGATTCCCGGTCGGGTCAATTTAGAAAACAACCCACGAATCTGAAGCAAACCTCCGATTCTTCGACCACTAAGCCATACTACAACTGTTAACTGAATCCCAGAAATTGTTTAAACATCAAAATTAAATTTATTTAGGTTGTGTGTGTGACCTAAATACTGACCTGACTCGGATATTGGTCTAGTCGTGTGTAGGGTTAACGGGTTGCTGAGTTAGGTTGGGATCGGGAACGATGCCTAAGTTACTAGGTACCTATTTTTATTGTACCTACCGTACGATTGTTGATTAAAAGACAAAGCCTCATCGTCACATAAAAAATATTTCATTTTTCGTTTAAGTCTATGTCAATATCATATAAACTTTATGAATATAATGAGTAAAAGTAATATAGAAGTCAAAACAGTGACAGAATGTATATGACCCAATGACGCCTACACAAAGTCAATAGCAACAACTCACTTCCGCGCAAAATAATGCCTATCGAAATTGCCAGGCGCCATGCTGGCCCGCCCGAGCATTTGTCGCTAATAAGAAATAATAGCCTCGTGTTCAAAGGCTATTATGCTCGATACAATGCCTTTGTCCAGTTTGTCCCGTTATGAACCAATTGAGATAGATTTTTGTTTACCTTACTTGTTCAATCTAGCTCATGCAGCCATCACCTACCTACCTACTACTACACAACCTATTGTGACTATAATCTACTCTACCTAGTTAAAGTTCTTGCAATTCTCGTTAGAAGCTTGGGTTGTGAGTAACTTGGGTTATCCACAGAATGCTGATACGTGAAACTTCGCAAACGCACAAGGCCAGAAATCTGACTTAGCGTTTTTGTCATAATGCGTGCTTGACGATTTCCGTTTTACATTTTACATTTCTCGTTTGTTGTGACAATATTTGTGATTGTGAGTGACGGTACAAGTTTTATTTTGTTATATTCCTTCAAGAGGATTATACTGTTTAAATATAATAACTATACAAAAACTTATTGGGACCAACCTAGAAACCTCAACAAAGCAACCCAATTTTAGAACAAATGTTAAGGTAGAATAAAGGTAAGGTCGCTATCTCTGAGTTCCCGAGTTCGATTTTCTGACGGTCAATGTAGAAAAATAACTCTTCTATATTGTATCGGGTCTAGGCAGTGTGGTACAGTCATTGTTTCTGATTCCTGTAACACAAGTGCTTTGGGTACTTACCATAGGATCAGAGCATTGTATGTAATATCCAATATTTATTTATTTATAATTACTGCATCCATCATAACATAACGTACATTTGGGTGTTACATGGTATGAAAAAATTACGGACTCGGGCGGGCACTGCAAAATATTACATGAGAGGAAGAGGTTTGTAACAAAAACTCACCATGTGATACCGAATGTGAGTCCCCCCAGACCTGACGCCCTCATTCAGCTGTATCGAGCTGACACTCCCTGCATCGTCGTCCATAAACCCAGTCTTCTTGTAGCGAGCCATCTGAAACAATAAATATAATCTATGTGATTCAAAAAACACTGGATGCGTATTTTCTACCTGAAGGTTGTCTGGGAGATGGCATCTAATGATAAGACCGCCTAAACTGTGCAGCTCTATATATATTATATTTTGGATGGCTTTTCTGAATTAACTAGAACCGTGAAGTGAAGCTAGAACCCTTTGTGTTTAAAACAAATCACAGCACCACTACGCTAGTCATCAACTAACAAGAGTCGCTTGTTATAAAATAACAATATTATACAATGTGTTAATTTTACACGATCAAACGATCTATTTTCACGATTATCACGATATATTTTGATCAAACGAAATGTGCGGATACTAGATAAAAAAATTATCATTAAAAAATCGAAAAAAAAAAAAATATGTAAACTTTTTCAAAAATAAAGGCATTTTAATTTTTATTTTAGTAAAATTCCCATCTTTCAGTTTTAAATTATTTTCTCTTTAAGTAAACGTATGTACGTACGTAAGTAAACAAATTTTCTACTGTGAATCGTAGGTCTTTTTTAATTTTTATTGCTAGCTAATCTTTCTAGCTTTCAAATAAAACTACTTTTAAAAAATTACACCGTTTACTTAAAGAGAAAATAATTTAAAACCGAAAGATGGGAATTTTACCAAAAACAAAAATTAAAATGACTTTATTTTAAAATAGTTTATTTAGAAATAGAAGGCTCGAAGGTTCAGCTTCTGTCACCGTCCATCCAGGCCACGCGCTATTGCAGCGCCTATGTAAATATTATATTCCAGAAGAAACTTAATTTATTATACACTTAGCAATCATAAAATATCACCATTTAGGATACTTTGAATCTCTATAGGTATACGAGTATAAATCAATTTCAGGTTAGTTATGTAAGTAGTAAGTAATGAATGTTTATTAACTATGCGGTGTAGACAAGTGGTTGGAATCTCGCTGAATCCGTGTGTCGTACCAAGCGTATCCAAAAGATATAAAAAGAATCTTTGCATGGATTTATTTATACTAAGTATTGCTTGGCGGTGAGAAACAACATCAAAGTAAACTTGCATATTGATTTAATAATTGTGTAGCCAGCCATGGTCCAAAATGGTCTGGTTCCCGGATATACCTTTATTAGAAGTTCCGGAGGTCTGAAGGTCAATGCCCTGATCGTGATCAACCCCGACTACGAACGGGATAAAGGAGAAATCATCATTTCAGCCATAGGATATGCACTGCTGAACATAGGCCTCCCCCAGTGACTTACATATTGCCCAGTTGGAAGCGGCCTGTCTATCTTCCCACTAATAATTCTGAGTTCACATTGTTCAAAATCCTTGTTAGCTGACACGATGTTAATTATTTACTCTATAGAATCAATTAAGTACTTACTTAGCTTAAAAATGGACCAAACAAACATTCGTAAAACTTCCTTAAAATGAAAATAGTGTTTATTTTTAACACGGTTCTATTTTCTGTACCTAATTTAATCGATCCCATCATCATTACGATCCAGATTCCAGACTTGGAGCAAACAAACATATTCATTCGGACTCATTAGGGTTGCCTATTGACGGTTCGTCCTGAGCAGAAAAAATAATTTAAACTTAAGAATACGTTATTATTGTTAGACAATTACTGTTCTTGATGGGAGACCACGACTTGGCACGCGCAACTAGAGATGGAGGGAACACCGCCTATGCGTGGAATAATCCCTGAATCGGGAATATTGCAAATCCCCGCATGGGGAAATTTCCCCGAAACAGCACATCCCTAAGCGCAACTTAAACGCCCTCCGGGGACCTCCGGTAAGGTAGAGCGTTGGTGTACCTACGCGAAGTCGCGAAGCTGCTGCGTGTTGCAATTGCAGTTGCGTGCATTGGCATAGGCCTGTAATATACTTATATCCAGCAGTGGGATGATGAACGCGATTCCGAATAATGATAACAGCACATAGAAAATAGAAAGCTACCTACGTGTTCAGTGATGACAAACATTGTGATAGTCACAGACATTTTTAAAAAACGAGATTTCGTAAAACCTCGTGATTTCAAGAACATGCCTTGATTGATTTTCTCATTAGATGCCGAGTTTTTTTTAAAGAAGAATTCTATTGCTTCCTGCAACGTTTACCAGGTCGTCTGTCCATCTTGAGAGTACTACGCTGCGCTTGGCGGTACGCGGCCTTCACTCTAGAACCTTTCTGCCCTATAGGACGTCAGTTCTACGTGTTGTTTGCCCCGCCCACTGACACTTTAGCTTGCTAATCCGTCGGGCTATGTCAGCGACTTGATGGATCTTGGATCGCGGGCCGTGTTAGCAATTGACGTCCAACGGTTGGAATGATAATGAATTCTATTGTGTCTCGTCTCGCTATGACGGGCAAACGGAATACGGATACAGATTTATCCGTTTCGTGGTGAATAAATACGTGGTGGCAACCCTATATGCGCGTGCGCAGCTCGTAAACATGCTGCGTCGTTTACACTAATGTGCTTATGTGCTTTTGTAGCCATCTGGAGTGCGAAGTTCGGTTACGCTGAAGGTGCCTCCGTACAATAGCTCTTTGATATTGCACGGAGAAATCAATATTCTATTTAGAGAATTGAATGTAGGAACCAAGACCTTTGGTTGTTATAATGTTATTATCTGCAAGCTTGCTTTGGTGTTGGCAAAAGATCGCAAGCTTGCCAAACTAGCTTACCTCGCGCAAGCCAAAAAAAGCCGCAATAATTATACGTTAACTTTGTGTATCAGATCAGTGATACACGAACGGTACTACATGAATTAGATCATTACGATTTCCGTCCGATCCGATCATACTGTCTAATGAAATGACGGTAGAAAAAAAGACAAATTCATGTTCAGTTTCGAATCAATTTCAGTCACATCAATTACTTGAAGTATTTGAATTTCCTAGGAATTTGTGGACGTTTCTTGCAACATCCAACCTAAGCTAAGTAATAAAATTGAAATTATAGTATGTATTTGAAAAATGCTTTTCCTACATTGAAGCGACTTTCATTGCTAGACCCTTCTCTTTCTAACTTTAAGTTCTTTGGTCACAGCTCTCATTCATCAAAGTTTCGTATCCAATAAAGGCCTTACCTTAGCCATGCTCAGGATTTCTCTCAATTTAAGAAAATATGGTTAGTTTACAGAACTATAAAGTAACTAAGTAGGTTAAAGTAACTATAAACAAAGTAATATCAGGTAATCAAAGAAAGCAAGCTGAAGAGGCAGTCCGCTGGTCACAATTGCCGTAGGGTAGGTATTCCAAGGTATACGGATAAGTAGAGAACGCGACTTGGCAAACGCAGAGGGGCGCTCTCTGACAAGGATGGTTGATAATATACGGGAAGCTGCTGACAGCGGAATCCATTCGCCCTATCCTTATCCTCGGCTATTCTTGTCCAAGAACAGCTCAGTGGCGTGAAGTCAGCAATGAAGGAATGAGTGCAGGCCACTGCTGATTGGAGATAGACATCTCCAACTAGCAGTGGCCCCATTTCAGCCATAGTACGTAGGTACACTGCTGAACATAGGCCTCCCGCTATAACCTATCATCGGGGGGGATTGCCAATACTCGCCACGCTTGGCAGGCAGGTTGGCAAGCGCAGTTTTTTATAATAATTCGCAAAAAGACGCTGCTTCCCGTTTCGTGCTACAGAAATTAGTCGCCTCTTACGGCACATCTCCTGTTGGCGGAAGGGAAGTGTATTCTTCACGGCCGATCCCACACGGCACGGCACGTTAGTGGCCTGAGGTGCACTAATTATGATTGAAGAACACTGCCTATTCTGATGAACCCTCTTCTGTTGGGTGGTAAATTAGTATTATTATATAGACCTTATTTTTTAAATTTGGCACTACCTTGAAATGTAACCCTGTATTTACCGATATTACTGATCACTGATGTGAATAATATAATAGTAGTTCTATTTACTATGTAAGTATACTAATAAGATACAAACAAACTATACAATAATGGTTCCGTCTGGTCCGTTATCTACATCTAATTAGATTCTGATTAATCTGCTCTTTTACCTAATTAACCTACAGGCTACAAGCTTTAGACATAATATGTTATTACAGAAATGTAGTTCTATCTACTAACCTAATCAAGCAATCGTCAGTAAATTGCGTCTAAGAGAAACTTGTTTTTACTTTACAATGTATTTTTTTTTAAGTTTTACAGTCACCGTTTACACCGTAAACGTTTTAACGCTAAATAAGGCAAACACGTATCAACTTACAAGTGACTCGTATTTGCTTGGAATTTTCTTCAGACACTGCTGTTGTCCCAGTTTTTATTACTGACTCCCTGAGTTAAGAAAATGCTAAAGTAACAAGTTGTGTCCCTTAATAAAGCACGTTCCCCCGCTTCTGTATTATCCTACCATCAGGTCTCGTCCATGGAACAACCCACGTGGTTCCAGCATAGCGTGGAGTGAACGTTGATGCTGCAAGAGCTCTGCTTATTAGCGTCAATGAGCGCAGCTTGTCAAGTGCAACACAGACCGTGTAGACCGACCTCCTTGCCACAGAAACACGGGGTTGGCTCGCAAACTGAAGCTCCAATGCGCCCACAAGCTTACACCCGAAAGGATTTGCTGACGAGGAGTGTAGAGTTTTTTTATGACAGCCTAGGGCGTGGAGCCAGTGTCTGGATAGTGGATACCTTGCAAAGAACTGCAAAGACCCTGAATACCCAGCTTAACAGCTTTCATTTGCTTTTCAGAATTGTTATCTAACAGAGTCAACATTTTCTTTCAGAAAATTTAAATGTTTCTGTGATACAAACATTAACATGGATTAAGCGAGGGCGCAAACGTCGTCGTTTGTGTCTTGTGTCAGACACAAACTACCGATGGATATTTGATTTCTATAGAACCAGTAAGAAATCATCCAGTCTCTGCGCATACGTAAACATTTCATGTGTCCATTTGCTTCCACTTAACACATACCCGTGACGATCAATCAAAAAGTGTTTGGTGTCGGCAACTGGAAACTAAAAGTGTCCACGTTTGCGCAGCGCCTAAAAGAGTTCATCAAAATTCATATTCTTTTGTCTTAGTTTTTATTTACTCCACAGGCCAGACCGGAGAATATAATAATATGCCCATACCTAAAGAATATTCCAAAGACACTTTCTCCTGAAATCACTTTTAATATCTTCTGTGGGTCGCGGTCGTCTGAGCCGACTGTGATTTGACATGGAATGACAGGTGACGTCTTCCTTGGGAATATATTAAGAGATGGAACTGAAATTTATTATTTCGCTTTTATCTTATTCTTTATGTTGTCTGCCTCTCAATCAAAATACTATTTATATTTATATTTATATTATGGTATATAAGGTGCTTCATAAATATCTGCAACGGCTGAAATGGGTAAAAGTATTGCTTATATTACAATAGTAAAGAAATTTTATGTTCAGAACATCATTAATTTTTTCATTAAATTTTTTTTATTAAATTAAGATTAGGCTTTATTCTGTCTCAAACCGTCCACATCTGTCCAAAAATGCTAACGTTTCACATTATACCGCTCCCGCGCAGTGGCAAGGGCGGATGACAAAGTGTGTTATGCAAATTGAAGCAAGTAACCATTTAATTACTGTCTTTTCGCAAATAATTAATTACCGATCCGGGGCACGTAATTCCTTCACTATCGTAATCTATATAGGCAATACTTTTACCCATTTCAGCCGTTGCAGATATTTATGAAGCACCTTATATATATTGTTTATTTCTATTTATTTCTAAATGGAAAACAAACAGCATTTGTATAACAAATATAGATAAAATAGTAAGAAACAAGTATGCCTTGAACAGTTTTCGCGAATAGAAATGTATATTATATAATCCAAAAACTACATATTTCTTTAACAGAGTTAAGCAAAGGAACAAAACAGAATTACAAACAATAATTTTAAAGCCACATCAAAATTAAACAAATTATATTTATTTATATAATTATTTATAATAGGATTATATTAAGATGACATAGTTACATATTTTTTAATGTAACCCTTTTAATATATTTAAATAAACGATTCCAATTTATAATAAATAGGTACTCTCTGCATTGAGATAATAATTTAATGAAATTGCTAGATGAAGTGGAATTCAATCTAGATCGAAAGCTTTTGCCAATAAAGATAGTATTGGGAACATACCCAGATAGGTGGGTTCTCAATCAATACCCGATGTTTGCGATAAGACCACTCTATGATTTATCGATCAACAGACAAACAAACTGATAAAGTAAGTGATTGTATAGCTCGGTAAAAGCTGTTTAAACACACATTGAACTTTGTGCTATAACAGATCTACTGTGATATATTAGGGAAGCTTCGACTGTCCATGTCCTGCAGTGGACTGGCGTGGACTTATTATGATTATTATGTTACCTAGAAAGCCTTGAACGCCTTAATAAAATGGGGTTACATTGACGGATCCCACGGCAAGTGTGTTTGCCGTGCTTCCCCCCAAACCATGGGCCTATCTATCCATATGTATTCAGACAGCTGCACACGCGAAGACCTGTTACCTACGCGCCACCGATAGTGTGGTTCGTGCGGCGGAATACTGGTCACCGAAAATTTTACAGAATTGCCATCGAACCGAGAAGAAGAGGAACATTATGATAATGGAAAAATTTGCACGTTACTTCTGTAACGAAGCAGGTGATAGCTAGTCTTTTTATGCGTGTAACCTGCAGGTCTGTACTGCTGAATACTATCCACCAATCAAGTTAAGGTTCAGGGTGTTATTGGGGCTGCCACGGTACTGCAGTGTGTCAGGAATGTTTGCAAATGCTTACACAGATGGCTTCCATGCCATTGCCCCATGGAAGGGCCACCTCGATTCTCCGCGTTGTAGCTGGACGAAAAGAGTGCCTTATTAAACTTTGTGTTCGGATGCAAGCAACCAGTCATTTTTTTCCTTTTTGTTATGTTTTTAAGTATTAAGTATATCTATTACATAAACTCAATGATAGGTTAAGTACCTAATAATATGTATTCATCTAAGAAAACAACCTTGTTATTGGTATAGATAACAAGATATATATTTAACTTCAGTTACCTACATCCGCCACGGTTAATATTTTTAGTTGAAAGTATAAAGTATATAATCATGGCTGTTATTTACATTAAGATAGTGTTTTATAACCTATAATATTCTGATACTGTATTGCTAACCGCTTTGTCGCAAATGAGACTAGTTTTGTACGACAACTTTACCTACCTGCAGTTTCTTATATACAGGATATTAGGTAAATGGTATATTAAGCCGAAACTAGCATATGTTAACATGTGCTTTTAGTTTCAAATTTAAATTAATTTTAAATACAAAGGACATTTACAGTATTTTACAATGACTTAGAGGCGTAGTTATATAAAATTTCAGCTTTAAAGTTAGCAATCAAAAGGTACATTTAATACGTATTTATGTCAAATAATTTTTAACTGCCAAACTCACTCAGAATCATGAAAATTTGCAAAAAGATCTCACAAAGGCATAACATCATCATCATCATTATTTTAGCCGTAGGACGTCCACTGCTGAACACAGGCCTCCCCCAATGACTTTCATCGGGGGAATAGCCAATACTCGCCACGCTTGGCAGGCGGGTTGGCGAGCGCAGTTTTTTATAACATTTCGCACGCAGACGCGGGCAGCAGCGTCTCATGCTACAGACAGGAATTAGTCACCTCTTACGATACGCCTCCTGTTGGCGATGGGGAGGTATATTCTTGACGGCCGTCCCCACACGGCACAACGGAAATTACCATAGAAATAATTCCCTCGAGTGTCAAAATATACTTTTTGCGGCATAAACGACCGTATCTTTTTTTTAAGTTAATTATGTTAACGTAAAAAAAAGTTTTATTTTTGTACAGCTTCGAGGGACTATAGACCTAAGTCTTCTTCTTCTTCATCTATACGGTCAATCCCGGTTGCGTCCAAAGCCATTGCTTTGGAGCCCAGGGTCCGCTGTCCTCGATTTACTCCTCCACTTCGCGCGGTCCTGAGCGTCTCTAGTTGTGAGATCATTTCGCACGCATGTCAGCCCTCACGACGTCAAGCCAGCATTTCTTGGGTCTACCCCTTTTGCCAGGACCTGGCGGTGGCGGCATGGCCGGGCTGGCATGGACTGTAGACTTTAGTATATGGTTTTAATTTCAACTTAATACCTCGACTCGTTTCCGAGATAAAGGCAGACAGACATATGGACAGACAGACAGACGGACAACAGAGTGATCCTAGAGAGGTTACATTTTTTCCTTTTGAGGTACAGAACCCTAAAAAGAAACAATTATTAAAGTAAATTATTAACCTTTTCAGTAGGTACAAGCTCGCATGTATAAATAGAGTTTGATTTGAGTATTGTAGATAATGTTATTCAAAGAGATCCTCTGAAGGAATATAACCGTTTGAAACAGTATTCATTGACTTTCAGACGCCATAATAAGTATAAAGACGCCCTCTGTCTTTGTATGTTGTAACTTTTACATATAAGTACAGTGTGTGGCCTAGAACCGGGAATAACATTGAAAACAGAGACTCTATGGGTCACATTGGTCACTAGTAATTGAATGAATATGGTCCCAAACTCCCAACTAATTAAAATCAAAACTTTACTTTTTGAATTTTTTAAACTAATTTAATCGTAAGTTCAGTGTAATGCAAACAATGCAATCATCATCATCATCATCATTTCAGCCATAGGAGGTCCACAGCTGAACAAAGGCCTCCCCCAATGACTGATCATCGCCTTGCCAATACTCACCACGCTTGGCAGGCGGGTTGGCGAGCGCAGTTTTTTTTATAAGATTTCGCACGAAGACGTTGCTGTCCGTCTAGTGCTACAGGAATTAGTCGACTCTTAGGACACGCCTCCTGTTAGCGGTGGGGAAGTGTATTCTTTACGGCCGTCCCCACACGGCACACGGAACAATGCAATAGTTCCGCTCAACTCGATTGACTTGAGTTCATTTTGCATCGTACCTACTTATTCGGAGCTACTAGGAACATCTCTTTGATACGACATTGACAAAAGTAGCGATAGTATTGTTTTGCTTATATTTACCTCTTACTTATATTTATATTTGCATGCTATTTTTAATGGCTGGATAGGTGATCATATTTTATCATTGTCGATCCTCTGTTCACCCTGTTCAATAGCAAATAAATGTTTTCTTTTCTTTCTTTTCTTTTCAATAAAACACTGATTTTGAATCGTAACTTTAAATTCTTATTGTGTGTAGTGTAATGCATGGGTTTTGGTCAACTGGAATCATTTCAGACAAAAATACTAATACTGTACAGTCCCGGTTTTTAAAAATTTCCCCGGTTCTAGGCCACACACTGTATGTCTATGAAACCAAGACAGGCAGAAGGATTATAAAGTAGACGATTATTTAAACGACAAGAGTGCATGGACTTAACCTGCTTAGCTCGCACTGTATAACTAAACTAAACTGTATTTCCTGTAAAATAGGCTGGCAAAGGCGACCAAGTTTGTTGCGCCGTTTCTTCTCATATGTTCATCACCAGCCGATATGTTGTCCCCAAGCGGTGTTAGGGCGAAGCTATATCTTGCGACGTATAAAAGTGCCCAGAAGAGGGCATATCCATACTTAATATTATAAATGTGAAAGTAACTCAGTCTGTCGGTTATGCTTTCACGCCTAAGCCATTGAACCAATTATGATGATTTTTGGACCTTGGATCAGAAGTGGGATATAGGAATCAACATAACTATCTGTGGTTTTCCTTCTTAATTAATGATACAACTATTAAGTAATATTAAATTATACAATTGCAATCAGAACTTACCACTACCTACCTAGTTCTTCTTATTCTCGTGTCAAAGTCTGTTTACATACGTATACTCGGCTGCATTATTTAGTAGGTAGTGAAATCTAGCACTAGTTTTTGCCCGCGACTTGGTCTGCATTGACCTTACCTATACAAGGTCGCCTTTTATAAACAGGTGAAACTTTAACAGAACTTCTAATTATATTAGAGATACCGGGCCCTATTATGTTTGTTCTTAAAAACGGGCTTATTTTCATTTTTATTATTACTAACAAAAAAACTTTTTTAGAGCAACCTGTCTAGCCTGAAACGTCCCTACGTCATCGCCTCTGTCTCTCTCATTTCAATCGTGCCCCACTCTTCCCTCGGGGTGCACGCATGGGGCACGGGGTGTTTTATTTTAGGTACATTGAAATCAAAATAGTTTTTGGCGTTTTTCTCGAAAACAAGCGTATATTTTTATCTTTTTTTTAACAAAAATGATTCATTTATGTTTTTTAATGTCTCTTTAAATTTCACCCGTTTATAAAAGGCGACCTTATACAACGTGTTGATGAAATAACGCATAACCTTTTAGGGGGTGATTCCACAGCTAAAATACAGTAGCTCTTTCTATCGGACCAACATCGAATTCTCAAAAAAAACTCGACGTTTCCATACACTTATGTCAGCTGGTCGCGGTTTAGTATGGGAAAGTGTTTTTTTTTTTTTGTGATTTAGATGTTGGCCCCATAGAAAGAGCTACTGTATTTTAGCTGTAGAATCACCCCCTAAAAGGTTTTGCGTTATTTCATTAACACGTTGTATAACCTTATCTGACCTATATATAAAAGTATCCTATGTGTTAATTCAGACCATGAGCCATGGTCTATCAGTATGCCAAACTTCATCAAAATCCATTCAGTAGTTTTTGCGTGAAAAAGTAACAAAGATCCATAAATCCTCACAAACTTTCGCATTTATAATATTAGTAGGTTAGGTAAAGGCCTTTCTTAGTATTAGATCTTCTGTTACATCGAACGGAACAGCGCACAAGAGGCGTTTTTGAATCAGTAGTATTCAAATTCGCATATAAAACTGCAAGAATCTTACACAGGTCCCTATGATTCCGATTCAGGACTCAATTGCTCACACATCACGCAAGCTTGTTCGCTGTTTTCGATTTTTGCGTTAATTTATTTAGGGCTTAACACTAAAATCCCATTCACTCAAACTGAAGGATACTCACTGGCGACAACAAGTCGCGAATAACGATCGAGGTATCCATGGAAACGGCTGTCTATTTCAATAAAGATAACGCTGTTGCCTCCGTACGCATATGCCTAAATATATTTGCTGATAGATAGTCATTATCACAAGGTTAAGGCCGATATTTGTTTAGAACCTGTATAGTGTTTACGCTAGCTGTCTTCTGATATCATCATAATTAGTTGTTAGTCCACAGCTGGACATGGGCCTCTCCCAATCACGCCACAAGCCTCCTCGGCTAATCTTTTCCATCCACGGCTTGCAGCTTTGCGTATATTACCGCTCCACCTTGTCGGAGGGTGCCCTACGCTGTTTGCCGAGTCACGGTCTCAATAAATATCAAGTTTATCGGTTATCGGTTCTACGTCAAATGTGACCAGCCCAGTGCCACTTTCGTTTTACTTCTTCTTCTTTTTTTTAATGGCGATGAACCTGTGTTTTACCTGTCCCGCCAGTATCGCGTGAGCAGCGTTTACAAGTCTAAATCGATGAGAGTCTGTGGACATTGTTAAAATAGAGGCCGATAGAAAATTTTAGAGAGGATATTTAAGGTGTTTTTAGGTTATAGCTTATCAGAGTCGCTTTTTTTGAAAGACTCTTAATCCAGTAAATGTCGCTACCCTTTTTGAAAGGATGTTACTGACTGACTGATTCATTTTCTATAATCGGTAACTCAATATCAAGTCTAGGTATGATATTTAAATGGCGATTTGTTTCTTTCTTTCTTCTTTAGTACCTAGCAGGAATATATATCCCCAGTAAAACAGCATAGGTAAATACAATAATATTTAGTTTACTAACACGTTGGGCGCCATTCTTTATTGATTCGTTTTTAAATTATTACATCTGGAATCAGGCAACTGGATCTTTCATGCTGTCACAGTCTCTATTTAGAGTTTTGCACCATGATTCTGATGGATACGATGGTAGAACATCAGAAAGGTAGCAAGAAAGAATTGGATGCTGTCGGGCTCAAAGATAGAACAAAGAAGATGGGATTGAAGGAGACCTGCAGCAAACTGGTCAAAAGTCTTTCTAGATAGTATTTAAGTTGGCTGGTACATCTGTTTTTAAGTACTTTACGCGTGTTTTTTTTTTAGCTACAATTAACGTTAAAGGGTAACGGCGCTGTCTGGTTTTGTTCATACTTTTGAACAGGAAACCCATTAAAACAGTTTTCACAGTTCACACAAAAAGGTAAACAAAATTCCAACTTTAAGATAAAAAAAAAAAAACTATCTTTTCTAGTCATCATTAACCCCTAGCGATAGACGACGGAGGGTATTTACCTATTAAGTGTAAAAACCTGATTGTTAAAAATAAAACTAAATAAATACCCATCGCTACATTAAGCACATGCCTTATGGAGTACAAATGTCTTTTATTTAAGGGCAAACAACCAATATAGGTAAAAACCTGATTTTTAACCATTTTTTTTTCTCAAAAATGAGTATATAAACCGGTTTTAGTACCTATACTGGAGGGTGCTTACCCTCCGTCGTCCATCACTATTACCTCTCAGCACAGCAAAACAAGGCACAATAGAAATTTTATTTTTTACGCGGTCTCATACGATCGTTCGGCATCCAATAAGTAAATCAGCGACGCAGGTTACTCTTGTAGTACATAAGTAAACAATGAGTTTAAACCTTCAAAAGTCAACATAAATAAATTAAAGTATTATGCTTGTTTCATTTATTGCTCTTTAAAGGATAGAATAAGCTTGCCCGAGTAAAATATTAAGTGAAAAGTACATAGTCTCTTGGAGGATATTACGATATAATATCGTTATACACGTCCCAAAATATAGCTTTGCCCTAAAAACGCTTCTTTTTTAAGGCAAAGGTATTTTCTTTTTTAGGCCGCTTGCTTCGGTTAAAAAACGTTAATTTAAGCAATTCTGTACGAAATTGACACATGCCCTAGCTAGAAAAAGTTTAGACCTTACCTACGTTCGTACGACCAAAATAGGAAATTAGTTTATAGGAAAAAATGAAGGGAAGACAGAAATTGACGAATATGTCGGACAGATATAAATTTTTTTAAGATTTATCCCAAATCCTCTCCAAATGCTTTGGTAAATTAACTATTTAGAGGCTTCAAAAAACTAATTATTATTAACACAATAAAGCCTGCGCTGAGTAGGTAATATTAGTGGAGAATTGCTTTGTTTTAAACTTTCATCTTCAGATTATTCTTGGTATCGACATCAGCAGCTAAATTCGGGCCGAAGAAAAATCCCCAACTACCTAAATGTATGTGGGATCAAAATTGATTAAATGCCTAACCTACGGAGTAACGTACAATTATAGCTACAAGAAAAATAAACGATCTTAGCGGGAATATCTTTCTATTTTTACAGGGAAGTGTAAAAATATACGATGGGCAATTATCGGTGTAACTTACCGTGATTCCAGGCTTTAGGTGTAGAGTGGGCATGTGGAAAAACACAACACTTCACTTCACATTTGTGTCGGAAGATAATTTACCAGAACTTTATTTATTTTTATTCAAATTTTAAAAAAACGCGATTGATCGGGCGCCAAAGCTCAACACTTCAGCAGCGCCCAACGCATGTTTCGATTGAAATGTTTTGGTCGGGTCGCGACTCGGTACGATCATCTGCCGAATAATGATCGACTCTAAAATTACTCATTTTACGCCATCTATGGCCAATACTATTAACCACTTGAACATTAGAAGCACTTTTTAAAAACAAAAACTCACATTTATTTATATTGAACATTAAATCATTTAATTAAAATTTTACAACTAATTATTAACTAGTAAAATGTAAGTTAACATTAAATTAATTTCTTACAATGGAAAGAAGCCAAACAAATATCTGACTGCAGCCGCCATCTGTTAGCATTGTGCAGAACTACCAATGACTCTGTGCGACTGTTTTGCTAGAGCACCCAAGGCGAAGGGCAAGATTGTACGCATGCGCATTGGAGGGGAGCGTTGTAAACTCAATGGAATAATCAGTAGGCATTTCGTCGATAGCGAATACAGCTTGTTGCGCGGGCCGAACGAATCCGTCAAAAACATAAAACGCGATAACGCCTACTCGTATTTAAAAATTAAACGTTGTGTTGTGTGAACAGTGAAATCAACTTGTGATAATGAATAACGCACCGGTAAAAAAGGTCCCCATTCATCTCCAGGTAAGTCAACACCTGTTACGCATTAAAATTATGCGTGTTTTTATTAAATTTGCTAATTCAACGGTCTTTTTTGTAAAAAAAACAATTAACCTTTTGACTGTCTGTGTGTGTATTTTGTGCTTTTTATATGATTGCTAATTTTAAGTTAATTATCTCGTGGATTAGTACACGGATGACCTAATTCTGGCGAAATATAGGTTGCCGGGCGTTTTGCGAAACGGGCTCAGTCAGTATTCACAAAATAGAATAGCCACCGGCTCTCATGTCAGTATTGCTAGTGTGTATCGTTGCTATGTTTTTTCCCAATTCCCATACGATTACCTACCTATTTTTTATGGCATAAGTATTCATTGTTATCGTAGTTTGGTAGTAGGTACAAGTTGTTGTTGATAACATTAGCACCTTTAAAATTCAAATGTTATCGTCAATGAGCTGTTAACAGTTACTTTTTGGGGTAGTTAGCTAAAATACCTACTTACATATTACAGTTACTATTTGACAATAGTTTTTACAGACTGCTTTCGAAATTTAAAAATGCTAGACTCGCCTCATACTTCATTTTACTGTTGCTGAATTTATAATTTTACAGAAATCTTTCCTAAATATATTATGCACATTGATATAGGTACCTTACTACCTAGGTAAGTAGGTACTTGCAGTATTTCATTTCGTCCCTGTCTTCGTTGGTACGGGCCGTACCTACCTATACGAAGTCTTGAAGTTATACGATTCTTGCGCTTTCGTATGCGAATTTTAATTTTTATGCTTTAATAATACGTGACCCTTCAAAGTTGAACAGGCATAGATCACTTAGATGTTGGTGAATTGCTCTGTCACTAGGGTTACCGTCTGACAGGCATTTTAGGGTTAATAAGACAGGTGGCTGGCAAAAAGCTGAGACAGGCATTTTTTAATTAGGTACGTGGGTCTCGCTAAAATTTTGCCGGTTGGCTGCTCGCCTTTTTTTTACTATAAACGCATTTTTTCAAATGCATAGATGGTAACCCTTGATGTGTAGCCATGGCCCCCTAGCATGACCACCAAAACATGATATGATATGATGATAGAGATTTATCGAACCAAACGGTCATTTAAAAAAAAAGTTGGTAATAGCCGCCATGTTGATTTTTATCGAAAGAGCGATCGTAAAATTCAACATGGCGTGAAAATCTTTCATACTTTTTTTTTTACAAAAATTGACAGTTTGTGTCGATAAATCGCTATATCATCATATCATATTATATCGTGTTTTGCTGGACAAAAATTGCCTGGTTTCCTTTACGATAAAAATAACGTTGGGTTTCCATCTTCAGGAAATCGCTCGAAATGTACCTAATAACCAGACATGCCGCATGGGTCATGGTCAAGCGTGACCCGAGTAGAAACGAGTTAGGAGATCGAAAAAGAAAAGACTGTTGTACAGACAACAGCACGTCAACTTACCACAAAACGTTGAATTTTCTCAATTGATATTGATCTCTATGTGTCGGACTTAAAGTCGAAAATCATTTGAATGACCTTTACCTTTTTAGGTAGGTTGACATGCCGTTGACTTTACCTAATGTTTTTTTTTATTACATGTATAACATACCTACCTAACTACTACCTATTAGGATGGCAGTTGGGACAACTGATAGTTTTCTATATCTTGTTCCCCACTTGTTTATCTTTTTGCATTTTATTCAATTATTTCACTATTCATCTATTTTAAGCATGTTACAAAGAACTTGCTTGATATTTTTCCTTAAGTCTGTAGTGTTAAAATAAAATGTTAATACGAGTATGCATGGTAAACATGTTATAAATGTGTTTAGTTTACATTTTAATTGAAATACTTAACTTAAAATACGGAAATTTACAAAAAATGTGTATACGATAATCCCAGTTCATTCTTATTTCTTAGGTAACAAACTTTATTGCCGTCACGGCTTGGTTTTAATTTTATAATAGACCTATGCAATAGTAATAATATTACATAAAAATGCGCTACGGTACAATTTGAAAGTCTGTTTAAAATAATTCCATTTTTTTACTACTGCGAACATTCGATTTATCTTTCTATCTGTATGTATCTTTGCATGACTACAGCAAGATCATCAGACTTAACACGTAACGCAATCGAGAGAAATGCAACATCGAAATTCACGTGAAAAAACTCAGCGAGTACGAAAATCCTTCAACATTATGTCGAATCTACCCTTTTACGCATGACATCTAGGTCAACGACCTCTGGACCTCGAAGTATATTTTCATGTATCATGTAAGATAGTCTCTTGTGTTCCAACCAAGGGTTGCTATTATGTTGCCGACCCATTACTACTAACGAAGTCCCAAAGGTCATGTTTTATTATGTTTCCTTGAAATGTTTATTATCTTTCTTCGTTTGGGGTTGTCCTAATTATATTCTGTGATTTAGGCACACCTCGATTACTGTGTAGACACAAAGTTGATTGAAATATTGTTCAGTCTTCCACCTCAATCGGACCAAAAATTATATTGATTCGGTTCCTAGTTTTTTTATTCACGATTCAAACTTCATCTAATATAGATTTGATTACGTACCTATTCAATAAATCGATCAATTCGAGCATCCATATGTATTATCCTCTCCATTTTGTAAAAACTACTGTATTAAGAACTGTATTATACTTCCGTTCCTATTTGGTTTGTATGATGGCGAAATGACTTAACCTAAATAAATGATGTTCCTTGTCCTTCGATGTTTCCCATGTATCAGAACTTCAGAAGGTACATTCTTATCTGTTCGCTAAACTTTTTGTCCTCTTCAAGCAGACATTATTCAAAACAATTGTCGGATACTTAATTCTTCGTTTTTCACAATATCCAACTTCAGACATACACGGAAGTCCGCCATTACGTCTGGCAACTCCCCTGTCCCGAACGTGACATGCGCAGTAGCTTCCTGGACTTGAGGCACGTTCCCTAGTAGTACTTACTACAGGATCGCCGGCAGCAATGGTGAGCTAACCTTGAAATTACAGCATAACCTTACACTTTTGCTTTACCACCAAATTCCTTAGAATATGTCTGAACGCTTTGCTTTTGGAATCTTTACTTGGTTCGACTCCAATTTAATTAGTGTTCTTTTTAATTCCTTCTTACAAAATACTTAAAATGTATCCCCCACGTGCAAAACCGCATTACCGCAGAATTTAATGGCTACTGTTAATATTAATCCTAACCTCTAAATCTGCAGTAGATCGTCACTTGTTTTTCGTATTTCATCCAAAGGAGTTAGCTCCTCCAAATGTTTCGCCCCTACCAAATAGGGAAACCCCATGCGTAATCGGATCCCGTGATAATTGCGACTTGTGGCATAACCTCACAGTTCACACCCTCTTAATCCTATTATATTTTTTTGCGGTTAAGGCCTATTGAGTACCTACATTTGAGCTAAAAAAAAATCGGACACTTTAGAAGTCATTGTCTGATAATTGTGATAGGTATTTCCCGAGTGCGGTCGAAATGGCTTCCTCCTCGTAAATTGGTCGATTTTGCCAGATTCTGAAGACCTGTGGTTCTATTTATTATACTTAACTTACATAGGTTACAATATGATTACAGATAGGTTACAATATGATTTGTATATTCTTTAAAACAAAAGTGGGATGTCGGTTTCAAAAATGAAATTAAATTGGGTGTAGACAGAAATCGTGCTTGTTTTTGTAAACTTCGGTAAACATGATATCGTAATCATAGGACATTATAGTCAAGTTCAAACGGTTCTCGTGCGGGGTGATAGACACTGACGAGGACAAGGTGCACTAGGGATCAGGGCAGGTGGTGCAGTGGATATGTCACTTACTATCAACACTTCGATAATACCTCCCCCCCCCCCCTCCTAGCATGACCACCAAAACACGATATGATATAGCGATTTATCGACACCAACTGTAAAAATATGATAGATGTAGCCGCTATGTTGAATGGCCGTGCTGGTGACGTCACATGTTATGATAGCTGTTTCGATAAAAATTCAAAACGGCGCTATCTATCATGAAAATTATTTAAAAAAATAAAACCGACTTCAAAACACTGAATTGCTAAAAATAATCCTAACACTTAAGTACCTAATCAGTTACTTTTGGAGTCGGTGCCAGCCGATGAGAGATTCAATGTTTTTGTTTGCACCGACTCCAAAAGTAACTGATTAGGTACTTAAGTGTTAGGATTATTTTTAGCAATTCAGTGTTTTGAAGTTTTTTTTTTTTTATAAAATTTACTTATTTCATCTATTTTTAGTGATAAATCCTAATCTAACTGCTGAACACCGATTTGATCCCCTATTTTCCTACCCTTAGGGGTGATTTTTATTTTTAAAACTTTTATCATAGCATCTTTGAAGTATAAGCTATTCAATAAAACAAAAATCATCAAAATCGGCTCATATTTGTCGAAGATAGGTAACAAGAACCAAAACCAAAATATTATCTGGGTATATATTTGTTGATTTTCTCAAAAAGTTCAAAATCAATTTCCATAAAATTTATATGGGACCACCTCTGAAGTATGATCTACCAAACAAAAAAAGAATCATTAAAATCGATTCATAATTAGCGGAGTAATCGCGTAACAAACATACAAAAAAAAAAAAAAAACATACAGTCGAATTGAGAACCTCCTCCTTTTTTGAAGTCGGTTGAAAAAACAGTTAGTGTCGATAAATCGCTATATCATAATCGTGTTTTGGTGGTCATGTAATGGGGGGCCATAGGACGTCCACTGCTGAACATAGGCCTCTCCCAGTGACTTCCAGATTGGTCGGTTGGAAGCGGCTTGCATCCAGCCAGCGGCTTCCTGCAACCTTTACCAGATCGCCAGGAGCTTTAGGTCAGAGTCAGGCGCATGAGCTTGAGAAGTTATAAAAGAATAAGAATTATTAAAAGGATTTTTTAGAAGTACTCGGATGATTATGGTGTCCGAATTACTCTATCGTCAAAATTTCTAAGGCCTCATGTAGTTCAGTTTCCCACGAGTTTTCCGCATTCATAAAACGCCTTTATCCTGCGAGGTCATCTGCAACAATTGCAATTCGAGCCACTTGCCAACTAAATGACAGCGTTTATGTTGTTAATCTTAAAAACTATTTTGTTATAAACTTGTTAAATAAATTCTCGTGGTTTCTTAAGGCCGTACCTCCACCAAAACTGTAGCGTAACTCGTTTTTTTCCTACTTTTTAGTAGCTTTCTATCTTTTCATTTAAAGCATATAAAAATAATTGAAAGACATAAAACAATAATCTTTGAAGTCTTATCTTACAAATTTGTATTTACTCTATTTTATACTTACGAAAACAGGCTTTTAAACTACGCCAATAAAAAAATATTTTATGCATCTCATACAAAATTTTAAAAACTCAAAATTGGTTGGAAAATAAAAGTTTTTTGAATTGTTCCGTTATTGATTAATTCTGTCAATTATTCATTATCTACGAACTTCTGTTTCTCTGGCGTGCCGTACGGGAGAGAGAGGAAGAATGCTGAAGGTCATTTGCTTGGGTAAACGCCTTTAAGGATCGGACTATATGCATCCGGAATTTTTCAGAACTCCATACAAAACGGATTGAATCCGGGCTTGTCCGAAGCCGTTTTGTGTGGGATCCAGAATAATTCCGGGTGCATGTTGTCCGAGCCTTTCAGTATTAGTTAGATGTATGTGACTCATTCGTGAGTTTTAATCCTAGCCATCAAGAGATACGTTCTGGGGTTTATGCATGGATTTATTACCACTTGCTCGATGGATAGAAAAAACATTGTGATTAAACTGGCCCATTCATATAATTCTGGGTTTGTCGCCATTTCCCAAAATATTCTGGTTTCCCGTCTAATGGTTACGAGGTTCTGATGGCAATCGCTTCAAATCTAATTAACACTTAATATTATAAATGCAAAAGTAACTCTGTCTGTATATCTGTTACGTTTTCATGCCTAAACCGCTCAACCGATTTTTATGAATTTTAGTATAGAGATAGATGGAACCTTGGTAAAGGACATAGGCTACTTTTTGTCGTGAAAGGTGAACCGATTTTGATGAAATTTGTTCTGAAAAAGCTTGAACCCTAGGGAAGGACATAGGCTACTGTTTTTATTCCAGCCCCTAAGCAATAAAAACAGGGTGTTACAAACCGTATTTCACGCAAGCGAAGCCGCAGGCACAGCTAGTTTAACTTTTTGCTGCATCTAGAATCATGGTCAAGCGTAACCCGATTAGAAACGGGACAAAACTTAGCTTTTAATGTTTTTACTTAATTTTATTTGTTTAAATCGGTTTCATTTTTGTTTTTTTTCTCCTTTTACATTTCGACTTATATTATCATTTGATCATTTAATGACTGGAAACTAGGGTTTCGTAAGTGGCGCCACAGTTCTACCAATCTCATCAAGTCACCCACACTCCCCTCACCCCCTAGATCGAGTCCATTATAATGAAGTCCGGGCTGGTCGCGTTCACAAATAGTCACTAGTGACGCAGCCGCTGCTGCCCACTAGTGGGGTTTACATTTTGGCCGGGTTGCCCTTAGCCACGGTACGATCACACATCAGGCGCCCAAAGCGTAACGCCTTTAACCATTTGCCCATCTGCCCGGTGAAGTTATAAAGAATTAAACCTTAAAAAACACACTTCAGCTACTTTTTGAGGAGAAACGTTTCTCAAACTTGGCAATATCCTTAACAAAGACAATAAAACGTTGCTGAATGTTAATCAATGTGTCATGTTGGCAAATGCTGCCTTAGAAATATTATTACAGTGTAAAAAGTGTGTTAACACTTTACTAAGACAAATTAGATTTAGCGTTCTTTTTGGCGTCAAACACTGAACTGTAGTTTCCTTGAAATATTTTCTACATCACTAGTTACCGGTCCTTCCTTTTTTCAAAGGTTTTATTTGATATTTTTCCCCGTTCTAAATTTAAATAATAACGACTTAGGGCCAATTCCACTATCGTCAATTAAAAATAACCCGGCGGTATATTATATTATAAAACGCCTAAATTAAGAATGTCCTTGTATATTTTCCTAACATAAATACTGAATGGTATTTAAAAATCAATCGCATGATATTTTAAACGCAAATGAGCTACTTGACGAAAGTGAATAGGCCCCTAATCTTACGAACATGATCGTTTACAAAACTTTGACTTTTTCATGTGCTCATTTTTGCGATTATTTAAACCGTATTAACCGAACATACATGTGTTAAACTCTGCACCAGAGTTCAAAATTCGGAGCAACAATTACGTAAGAACCTACAAAATCATTTAAATTCAAGGCTAACTTGATTATAGAAACGTTAATTGTCTTGTATACGCACATCTGTTAAATAGAGTACATTATCAAATATGTATGTATGTATGTACATCGCAAAACTGATTCTACTTATTAATGCGATCTTCCTGTATGTGCGTATTCTTCTAACGTTAAAAGTAATGACATGTCTAAAACAGGACTGAAGACATTTGACCATTATTAAGGGTTAAGGCCATAAGAACTTTAATTACACAGTTCCTATTCACCTGCTGTGGTAATAAAACAAGGTGCACATAAATTACATACTACTGTGCAGAATACAAACTAGTGGATACAATACAAACTAGTGGTATTTTACCAAAGTAAAACATACCAAATGATACTTAAAGCCTGGGGCAAGTAGCTGATTAAAAACGTAATCGCACGAAACAATGAATTTATGACTGCAAGCACGATTTTCCTTTGTTTCTTAAGACCTGTGGAAACTGACGTAACTAACATATGATACCTCTCAGACGAAATATCCTGATTAGGTCGATCATGCCCGCTTGTGGGCTCCAACGTAAATTTTGCGAAAAAAAAGACGTCAGCGCCACTTGACAGGTGTGTTCGATAGTGCGGAGTGGATGATCTTCTAAACACGACGCGTTGCAGAAGATGGATCTAGGTTGCCAATGCTTGCTTGATACAATTGCAGAGGTTGCAAAGGCTACCAGTTGTACATATGTTCGGAAGAAAGAATAAACTGACGATCTTAAGTCGATAGCGGGTGCAGATTAGATGCTGAGGGTGTAAGATGTAGCGCAGTTTAAATTGGCCAATTTTAAGCAATGATTGACTATTACAATCGGAAAATTGGACAAATACATTTACTGTCATCATCATATTCAGCTCACGTCAATGTTGATGTACACGGGCCTTTCCCAATGCGCGCCACTAAGAGGGCTAAGTATCATCATCATCATGTCAGCCTATTGCAGTCCACTGCTGGACGTAAGCCTCCCCCAAAGAGCGCCAAAGAGCACGATCTCCCGCTTTTTTCATCCAGCCATCTTCCTAAGGTGGTCGATCCATCGAGATCGGGGTCGTCCTATACTATGTTTGCTGAGGCATGGTCTCCATTTAGAAACTCGTTTACGCCACCTTTCTGTTCTGCGAAAAATGTGGCCCCACTGCCAGTTAAGCTTGCGGTTATCAAACATCGTTTCGAATTTTATCTCTTAACAAAATGCCAAGTTGACCTTTCCATAGCTCGCTGAGAGACGTGGAGCCGATGGGCCAGCTTTACTGTCATGTTCCACGTTTCGGCTCCGTAGGTCTTCACTGGTAGGACGCACTGGTCAAATACCTTGCGCATAAGCATTGTGCCGTGTGGGGACGGCCGTAAAGAATACACTTCCTCACCGCCAACAGGAGGCGTGTCGGAACAGGTGACTAATTCCTATAGCACGAGACGGGCAGCAGCGTCTGCGTGCGAAATGTTATAAAAAAACTGCGCTTGCCAACCCGCCTGCCAAGAGTGGCGAGTATTGGCAATCCCCCCCAATGAACGTCATTGGGGGAGGCCTGTGTTCAGCAGTGGACGTCCATGGCTGAAATGATGAAGCATTGTGGCAGTGGCTTAGTGTGGCATCAAAGAATAGCAGAGGATCGTGATCCTTGGCTAATCTTTTTCATCCGCTGTCAGTTGTTTACAAATACACATATAGGACAAGGGCGCCCTACGGACACTGCGTTTGCCAAGTCGCCATTCCCCACTCCATTGGTAGTATCACAAATAGGTAACTTAACTTCTACGTGTAACTATGAATGGTTTGTTCTACGGTTTAGTGTTAAGTCCACAAACCGACTATGTTGCAATACATTTTCCGTCTCATTGATAGCTTTCGAGAAGCGACAAGGAACACAGTAACGGTTTATGTTTCCTGCCAATTTCTAGCTAGACGGTCTCTCTGTTACCTATTCGGTTACAGAAAACTTCGTCAAAGCAGGAAATCACTTTAAATAACTTACCCTACAACTACATAGCTGTGTATTTTTTTGTGCGGATAACGGTTCATATCACAAATTAAATAAATTAATGATAGATAACCCAGTGAGTTAAACTTTGGTCATAAACTTTTGTTGATTTGATAATACAGTATTTTAAAGCAATTTATTTTGATGTTCTAATATTTTTAACCGATTTTTAAAATGGTTGACGTTCTTGATTCAAAGTACACTCAGAAAATAATCTGGCTTGGTCTAGAAGTAAGGAATTAGCGTCCTTGTATTACGACCATTATGAGGTACCAGCAGAATTATTTATTATATTATTTATTTATATCTTAGGTGTCTCCCAGACTCCCAGGCTGGGAGTGCTGGGAGCCTCGTCCCAACACACGCATATCCAAGCTAATAAAGAAAAGTTTGGTTTCTGAATTGAGATGAACCGAGGATTGAACCCAGGATCCTTTGCATTAAAGGCGGACTAACGTGCTTGTGCATTACGCTAATCGGGTCGACACTATTTAGTCGCATTATAAAGAAGAAAAAGAATTAGCAACTTTTTAGGGTTCCGTAACCAAATGGCAAAAAACGGAACCCTTATGGATTCGTCATGTCTGTCTGTCTGTCCGTCCGTCCGTATGTCACTGCCACTTTTTTCCGAAACTATAAGAACTATATTATTGAAACTTGGTAAGTAGATGTATTCTGTGAACCGCATTAATATTTTCCCAAAAATTAAAAAAAAACAATAAATTTTGGGGGTTCCCCCCATACTTAGAACTAAAACTCAAAATTTTTTCATTAACCCATACGTGTGGGGTATCTATGGATAGGTCTTCAAAAATAATAGTTTTTTTTTTAAACTGAAAAGTTTGCGCGAGAGACACTTCCAAAGTGGTAAAATGTGTCCCCCCCTCCCTGTAACTTCTAAAATGAGAGAATGATAAAACTTAAAAATATATAATATGATGTACCATTTACCATGCAAACTTCCACCGAAAATTGGTTTGAACGAAATCTAGTGAGTAGTTTTTTTAATACGTCATAAATCGTAACCCGCAATTTATCTTTCGTAATGTTATGTATTTCATTTTGCAATAAAAATACCATAACTATGACTCGATTGTCGTGATAGGTGATCTTTTACTTATATAGGTACGTACAGGTTTGTACGGAACCCTCGGTGCGCGTCCGTCTCGCACATGGCTGGTTTTTTTGTTTAATGATTTCAGTATTTTTTTCTCCTGAAGTATTAAGTGCTAGAAACAAAATGCTATGCTAAAAATGTTGATAGGTTTTAAGGATTTATAGCATATTTTTTTTAAAAAAATCTGACAACTTGGGCTTTAGTAGAAGGCTTTTAAAACCACAAGCTTGTTTACATTTAGCGACTATACTCGGATTAAAACAATGTTCAATTTCAACCGCGAGGTATAAATACAGACTTGTTTGATTGAAAAATGAGGTCAGTTTGCAAGTAAATAAAATCAACGCGGTAATCCATTACACGCACTGAATGCACATTTGACCTCAATAACGATATAAATAGCTCGCAAATCTGTAGGCTGGCAGGATAAAACAAATAAATTACTAGATCTACCATAATATGTCTGTTCTTCCGGTACAGGAAGCCTACTACGAAAAACGAAATACGATGTTTCCGACGAAACGAAAGATAAACGACCCGCAAAAGATAGGCTTACTAACTACGTAACACTTTTGAGTGCCGATGTTTTAATCGGATGCGACATATTTTCGGAACGACTTCGTGAATGAATGAATAAAATGTTATTTAACGTATTATTTTAAAACATCCGAAGCGTTTCGTAGTAAGCAATCCGAACAACGATTATCGTATTGACGGATTTCGTTTTTCGTAGTAGACCTGCAGTTAATTGCAAAAATGTGTCTAGCTAGGAACATTGTTAAACCATGAGTACCATAACTCATCGCCTGTATGCTGAATATGATGCAGCCAACTGAATAGCTTTTTAATTGCAATTGTAAACAAAACGAAACACCGCCTCGGAGGCGGAGAAATAAACTAAGTAATTCAATGTTATGTTATCCGTGATGTTGAATAAATATAAATATTGGACAACATCACATACATTGCTCTGTTCCTATGATAACTAGATTAAGTGTGTTCAGAAATCGGAAACAACGACGGTACCACAACACCCAGACCCGAGACAATATAGAAAAGTTATTTTTCTACATTGACCGACCGGGAATCGAACACGGAACCTCAGAGATAGCCACACCAAGTCCGGTATGCTCGCCTCGGCTACGGAGGTCATCGTAGTTGCTAGTCTATTATTTAAAGACCAGTAGAAACATGGTGTCTATCGACTTTCTCTATATAATAGAACAATAAGAACATGCAAAAGGCCGATTACATAGATACGCTAGAAAATGTAGTCATTTAGAAATTAATAGGTCTTCTGGCATTTAAAGAAAAACCACCATAGTTCGTGTCACGCAAAGTTATGTGTGCAGAGAAATAGAATTTTCTTTGTTATTATTTATGCAGCTAGCTTGGCTTAGCAAAGACTGACTTATTTGTATAGATAGATAGATAGATACTCTTTATTGCACACCATACAAGTAAAATACACATCGTCTGTGTGTCTGTTTGTTTGATTCTTCTGTATGTTTAAGTGTCTTAAAGATTCAACTATAAAACTAGGCATGTGGTTGAATGGCGTTGTTCAATGAATTGGCTAGCCGTGCAATTAAAAGGCTATTTTAACCAGTCGGCTGCGACATATATACAGTGTAAAATTCGGGCGTGAACTCACTCGGGGCAAGAAGCATGTGTTCGGACGACATGTACTTACTAGGTATTATCAAGGTATAACGTATTAGTACGAAGGATTAGGAGTTCTTAACTTGCTCACTCACCTTTCAGCGTTTGTCGAGTGAGTGTGTATTTATTTGGCACTAACATGTCGAACTGTTATCATCCATACTAATACTATAAATGCGAAAGTAACTCTGTCTGTCTGTTACGTTTTCACGCCTAAGCGGTTGAACGAATTTTGGAGCTTGGAGAAGAAAATATACTACTTTTCGCGAAATCTGAACCGATTTTATGTAATTTAGTACAAAAAAAGGAGAGAGTAAAATGGGGGGTGACACGCCCGAGCAAGGCCGCGGTCAAAGCTAGTCTTGCCACTGGCGTTGGAGTCCTGTCAGACTGTCAGTTCAAATGATAGCCATAATTGAATTTTGAATTCTAGTGTAAAACAAATAAGATAAGTTCAAAGTTTGGTGGTCACTTCTTCCAATGCCTGGTGAAGGATATTAAGAATCAGTTGAAATAGAAATAGAAATAGAAATGTTTATTTGCTAAAAACATGGTATAAAGTTGTTACATAAGTCATGACAGAAAGTGCACATGTTTTGCTACACAAGAATAGCATGCAAATTTATATATTTTATAAAATTAAATTATGTCAAATTGCAACAGAATTATTATTATTATTAGTATCATTTGAAATATCAAAATTAAAAAGCATGTCAAAAGAAAAGATAATACATAATATGTCACTTAAAACATAAATAATCCCTAACATCATAAAAGCTTTTGTCAGTGAGCCATTTATAAAATCTACACTTAAATGAATTAAGACTTAGCGTTTTAATTTCACCTGGCACTTTGTTGTATATTCGAACACACATGCAAAGGCAGCTTTTCCCATATTTACCAGAGCGTGGTATTTTGTCCAATACTAATCTATCTGGGTATCTGAGACGGGTATTACCAGATTTTTTAAATAAGTTTTTATTTTTGTGCACAAACACAGTTGAGAAAACTTAAATATCTTATTGTAAGCACCACCCATTGAGCGTGTGCGGTAATATCGCAAAGTAAAAATAAACAAGTGGAAAACGGGTTTCTGATTTCATGAGCTAAAATTAATAATCCTGGGTTTTTATTAAAAAATGATGACGTGCTGACTTTAATAAGATTTAATTAGCAACCGACAGGGAAAAAATATAAATAATGTGATGTAATATATATATATATATATATATATATATATACCGGCCAATCTGGAAGTCACTGGGGGAGGCCTATGTTCAGCAGTGGACGTCCTATGGCTGAAATGATGATGATGATGATATAATGGAACGTAAGTTGTGTGAGAGAGAAGGAAGACGGAGTGAGCGAGAGGAGAGACGAATGCGGATTTGAATGTGATGAATGACGGATGTTTTAGGAGAAAGAGAAACATCCAGACTTACGTTAATAAACAGTCGAACGTACTCTAGTGATTCCCGTTAATTCCTACTAAAAATAATAAAACATGCAAAACCCTTATAATGTTTTAACACATGCGGGTACTTGAATTTCAAGTGGGAAAGCCCTCAAGGTTCGACAACAAGTAGGTGCTAGGAAGTAAATTCTAAATATTTGTCATTTTTTTTACACTACTCAAATTGATTGCTGACTAACAGCAATGTCTAACGTAGGCATGACATGAGAATTCCTCACCAGACAGAGACTCATAAAGGACCACCCGGGAGGAGGGGGCGGGGGAGTCTTACTGGTGACGAACGAAATGACGACTTTTGTAATCCAACTGCCCACTGCCAAGATGTCACTTCAGAATTAACACTTTCTGAAAACATCTATAAATAATCAAGCAAGTCACATCTTTTTTTTCATGAAAGTGTAAATAGAACTCTTGAAAAAAAGTTTAAAGGAAGCTTTTAATGTAATGGAATCGAAATCATGTCCCACACGAGTCGGTTGACTTACTTAGTTTCAGTTAGTTGTGCACTGTCCTATAAATCTGACACCAGTATAGCTCCTATACAGTAACCTATTTTGATATATCGAGCATATCGGACTTAGTGTAACTATCTCTGAGATTCCGGGTTTGATCCCCGGTCGGTTATTGTAGATAAAGAACTTTTCTGTTGTGTTGGGTCTGGGTGTTGTAGTACCGTCGTTGTTTCTGATTTCTATAACACAAGTGCTTCAGCTACTTACCATAGGATCAAAGCAATGTAGGTGATGTTGTCCAATATTTAATAATTAAACCTTTTTTTTAAACCACCAAGGGACCTTTTTTTTAAAGTCGTTCAAATGTTTTGCATTGTTTAAGTACCTTAGTACCTATCATCCCATATTAGCAGTATGAAATTCTAACTGACACATTCATCGCTGTTTCCTTACGGGCATCAACATCATTTACCCGGATGCTTTTTATTAAAACTGTACATTGAATTACTAAAAAAAACTTCAATCTATTCGATATTAGACCCGATCGTGAGACCTGACAAGAGATGTGCCGTATTCCCCATACAGGGAATATTATTCTAAGGAATGTTCCCCGCATATGGGAAATGTTCTTGGGAACGGCTCATCTTTAGGGATGTAAATGTCTAGACGTTTACACTGTTGTCGCCTAACGCGGCTAGTCGCGTTGCAGGCAGTCGCATCGAAGTACGTATAAAACAAAGCTGCTAGCCGCGTAGAGAAAGTACTCCTAAACTCGAAGAATTAGAACAACAGAACACTGATCGACACCAGCCTCTTATAAATTACACTCTGTTCTTTGCACTTGGAACGCTAACGAGTGATCCAAGATACTGTATCACTCGCTATACTGTGTCTTCGTTTGCCACACTATGGGGCAATCTATTCTCGCATTGACGGACATGGGGGACTGTCTTCCCCTCGCACAAAGGGTCGTAAACATGATTTATGCAGGCGTTAAACTTAGACCTTGTTTAAAACGCGGTACAATTTTTATTTTCGTTAGTGAAAGTCAGTTGCTTGCTTTAAATACTATGGCGTGGAATTGTATGGGCATTTATGGTGAAAATGCCCATAAAATTTGCTGATGTATGACTAATTTGGAATGTGTTCGAAAACCAATACCCAAGTAAGAAATATTTTTGAATATCCCTTTTTAGTTTAAAAAATAAACAATCTAGTGCGTGTCTGTGTGGTAATCGCTGGCTTGACTAACAAAAATGGCACTTTAAACCTTAATATTAGTCAAACTGATCCCTAAATAGAGAAATGGTGTTTGCACACTTACAACACCATGCGTAAGATAGACGAGAAAAAAAAACATTCCCATTGTACCTACGTGTAGGAAAAGTAGCATTATTTTTAAGATTTTATTCTTTTACTTAGTCAGTGTGATAATTATGTACACGAAAAAACTACGGCTTTCTACTACTAAGAGTCTCTGACTGACCTAAGCCGCGGATAGACAGACAGACGGACGGACGGACATGGCGAATCTATAAGAGTTCCGTTTTAGGGATACCTAACTAAATAAATGGACCTCGGTGATACTGGACCCCCAGAAAGTGCGCAAGTCAGACTCATAGTCGCCCTGTTTTAAGGGGTTCCGTTAGACTACGGTATCCCTAGCGCGATCTCACCATTCCCATCACTCTTGACCGGTTTAATAATTGTTGTTTAATTAGAGAGCTTGCCATCACACCAAGTTTTAAGCTTGTGTGTATTTTAGTTTTTACTTAAAAGATCCTATAAAAAAATGCATAAAAAATATGTTTTTATGAAAAACAAATTCTGTAGGGTAGGACTTTAGGAAATTCAAACCTCAAGGAGGTGAAAGAGGGTGAAAGTTTGTATGAAAAATTCCACAATTCAGTATGTAAAATAAAATATAAAACCTATCCTAATTTTCTATTTTCTTTTCTATTCTAAACCCATTTGAACATTTCAATTGCTAAACTGTATTTTTCACCACTTAGAATTATGAGATGAGGCTTATTTTACGGAAGAAGCTGCATCTTACGCACATTCTTTGCGTGTGTGTGTGTCCCCCGTGCACTGACCTGTAGTATGACTTAAGCCGACTGTCAAATTAAATTTGTGCCTATTTGATTTGGGTACATGATATTTAAAAAAAAAATACATGATCGAATTCGAATAAAGCAAGTTATTAATATTATTACGTGTTATCTTTAGTAAGTATTTATATAGCTTCTGTTATATTTTCCCTTTACACTGCCACCAGGCTCGAATAATACCGATTCAGCCAGTCTTCCAAAAGGTATTGTTTGGCTGTTTTGTTTGAGTGACTCAAAAACAATTGGACATCAGCCTGTCTAGTTTATTATAGGTCAGTGGTGCATAAACGTTTTTTTTTTGCATTTGGCAAATAAATTTTCATTCCGAGCCCTAAAAAGTGCATTAACCCAGATGTTACTGAATCTTTTTTTTTTCACGTACTACCGTTTTTTTTATGTTGTTACCTTGATGGATATAATATTGAACATGAAAAAAAAACTTTTTTTTTATCTTTATAACGATCGGTCGCTGTAAAAGGGTTAAGTCAACATTTTCAAAAAAATATATAAAAAAATACTAGTTTAATAAAAATACCTATTTAATTTAATGTCTTAAATTAGGTTACGCTTTCGTTTTTTTTTTTAAATACCGTAAAATTACTTTACAATACACAGTATCGAAATGGGCAGACAGTCGCAAAGAATTGCCAATATATGTACAAATGTAATTTAAAAAGTCCACTGTATTTAAATTGATGATCTGACCTTATTTAAATGTAATACAACGATATTTTGCTTACAATACAATTGCTTACAATACAGTTGCATGCAATATTTCACGTACTGTAAGTAAAATTAATAGTTATTGTGACGAAACATCAGTTATTTCGTAGTATTGCTTTATAATAATAAATTATTCCAATAATAACACCAATTATTTAGCCCTACGCAAAGCTTGTACTATGGCGACTAGATAACGGATAAACACAATCTTGAAGACATCACAAACATTCTTCAACTTAGGTACCTACAAATGCTCGTGATCATTATACAAACATTTGCCCCTTGCGGGATTCGAACCCGCAACCGCCTAGATTTGTAGTTTGGAGCTCCAACCGCTAGGCCGGACCACAGAATAAATAATAGTTATATGAGTATCAAAAGTTAAACTTTGTATGTTTACCCTGTATAACTACTTTGTACTGTTTCCATCTTAGTCATTCAACCTATTTAGTCGTCGTCGCCTATTAATTTTTGCGTGGGGGACACAGGGGGAATGATTGTTTTAGGATTAGGCATCTTAATCTTATAAAGATAAGGACTAAAATTGATGGCCATGTTTAATTGAGACGATGATAGACTAGCCAGACACCATGGCGTGGATACAGTACAAATATATACAGAAGGCTCTTCCGTCTGAATAGCATGAGTTAAATTATCCACGCGTACGATTTTTAACAGCAGGTAGGAATAATTAAAAGGGATTTTTTTTTGTTCTTTGCATAGCTCGATTATGTTCCTGATTCTGAGTCACTCCTAATAATTTGGCATCCCTTTGCAATGTAACCCTGTATAATCCAGGCTCTGTATTAGTTCCAATTCTCTTCCAGTTATCAGTTACAATTTCTACCCACGGTGACAGACGCTGTCTCTTTTGGGACAGATCTATAGCTGATTTGCCTTTGAAGAAAGCCTCTTCAACACACTGAGAAGTTGTTGGAAATAAACAATAGCTTAACTAGTTTTTGCTCATGCCTTTACGCAAAAAGGCAGCATTTTAAACGTTAATCTCAAAATTAGTAAGGATAGTATTTTATAAATCTATCTAATAAATAATGCGACTAAAGCGGAACACTCACGATGGTATATGATTCAAGTCTGATTCGAATAAGCCGAAGATCTCTAGTAAGTGGATCGCAAGAAAGTGGTCTACCAGTTTGGCAAAATTTAATGTAAGTAAAATAGCGATAAGGTTGAACTCATGGACTTAATTTTTAACAATGAAAGAGATGCACAATTTTAACGTATTATTTATTTGTTTTTGACCTTTTATAGATAGAGAGCATTAGTAGCTGTCAAAATAATTTTGCCTAGGGAAATCAATCCTGTTGTTCTATGACGCGCGAATGATTTTCAACCTTAGGGTGATATCTTGGCCTATTGTACCTAAAGAATGTATTATTGTTGTTTGGGTCCTATCGATGTAATAAAACTAGCGGACTGTAGAAATATAGGTGCTGTAATTCCCGCCCTTTTAATTACGATAAATACAAAAATATACGCAATGGTAAACCGGCGACGGTGGGTGTCCGAAGGCGAGTGTCCGAGCGCGGTCGCGATGATCTCGCGATGACGTCAGTGTCCGCCGCCCGCACTCGTCTCCCGCGCTTAGTGGTGTTGCGTTCTCAACAATTGTTCTGTTGGCTTAGAGCTATAGAATGACCTTACTGTATCTAAGTGCGTTATTGCAGGCGTGGTCTTATATCAAAGCTGTTATGTGAGTAGCCTGATAAGGGATGGGATACGTCAGCGAGCCACTTTCAATGTTTATTTTAAACAGTACTGAAGTGATCCACTTTTTTCTGTGCAACTGCCACATCATGTTATGGTTGCATGGTTCCATGCGCATAGAGGGTAACTTTTTATCACGATCTAAATTGTAATAAAATGTCACTACTACTGTCTCTTGTATTATGTAATTAAGCGTAATTATTTTGTATGGTGTGTAGTGAAGATCTATGTAATTATAAACAGCATAGACTATATTATAGTCTATAGCAATCAGCTATAGATATGTCTCAAAAAAGTCAGCGTCTGTCGCCATGGGTGGAAATTGTAACTGATAACTTGAACAGCAATAGAATAGGAGACGTGGCTAGCCAAGGTTCCGGGTTGAATTGAAGACTAATAGATTAGTCTATGGAAGTATTAAGATTGCGCGAAGAGCAGGAAACAGAGGCAAATTTTGCCTAGCAGTAGGATCCAGAGCGAGACCAAGTAGTGGGATCAAGTAAACAATATTTGCTGTTCCATACATTTTGGTCAAGTAGCACTTGGAATTTAGGACATGAGTAGAAGAATACTCTAAATTATTGATAAATTGATTATAAAATCAAAAACCCCTAATTATGTGTCATTTCTATACATATATACCTACTAGATGTGTTGCGCGGTTTTGTTTCGGTTAGTTACATTGGTTTACATAGTAGAAATATGTCTGTGTGTTGCATTGCAGCACTTGCAGCCAGACGCATCTATTGATTGGTGGGATATCCCCCCCCCCCTCTTAGCAACTATAATATATCAAGGGAGGCATGCCTCCATGGAAGCGAGTGAAAATGCAATCCTCAAGAAAGCCTTGACTCATCCCACGTAATGATCGTTAACGGATGTACAGTTTGTTATGTTGGTTTTTTCATATTTCAACTAATTTATGTTATTATTTTTGTTTATAAATTGTTATTCATCATCATCATCATTATTCGGGCATAACGGAAATCAAGTCAAGATTGTTACCGCTTTTACGTGATTTATATGATTCTCCGTCAACGTAAAGTACCAATTCCTTGATTTGAAATGTTCAACTGCCTATTATACTTTTTTGTATAAGTCGTTACTTTTGTTTAACTTATTTTTTATAATAAACTAGCATTACTGTGAATGAAAAAAACAAAAAAGTTTAAATTGTCTTTCTACCCATTTAACAAAATGATTTTTTTCGACCGGTTTTCAAATCTCAAATCAATTGAGAAAACTTAAACTCAACAAAAATTGCATCAGTATGATCCAATCGCCACCAGCAAATACATTGAATCTACACCCACATGTTTTCGTAATCTATCTTTTATCAGCTTCTCAACGACGAAGACATCCATTGCATAAGATTTCAAGTTGTGACAGCATTAGTGAATTATGGTTACCTATCTGAATGTATATTTAATCAGTCTCAATATAAAAGGAGGCGACTGTGTTCATCAATGAAAACAACTTTTACTATTTAAAATATTATTGAATATATATAATTATTAAAAAATATATTATAAAATATAATATCGAAATATTGAAAAATATTATTTGATTCGCCACACACGAGGTAAAGCATTAGTTTGTAAGCATTTGAATACAGAGTGTAACGAAAAGGTGAAATAAAACTTTAAGGGGTTATTCTACGGCTAAATTACATCAACTTTTTCTATGGGACCAACATCGAATTCGCAAAAAAAAAAAACCACTTTCCCATACTAAAACGCGACCAGCTGGCATCAGTTTGTATGGAAACGTCAATTTTTTTTTTTGAGATTTCGATGTTGGTCCCATAGAAAAAGTTGACGTAATTTAGCCGTAGAATAACCCCTTAAGTTTTATTTCACCTTTTCGTTACACCCTGTATATCCTACTAATATTATAAATGCGAAAGTTTGTGAGGATGTATGGATCTTTGTTACTCTTTCACGCAAAAACTACTGAATGGATTTCGATGAAATTTGGCATACTGATCGATCATGGCCTGGATTAACACATACGATTTATGACCGATACACGGATTTTTTATCCGGGTAAAGTCAATGCAGACGAAGTCGCGGGCAACAGCCTATTTTTTTTAAATAATTTCAATGTTGTACCCATAGAAAAAGTTGTCTGTTGTGATGAAAATATCCTTATAACCTTCGTTAATATTGAGACTTGACTAAATATGCATATACAGGATGTAACGAAAAGGTGAAATAAAACTTTAAGGGGTTATTCTACGGCTAAATTACATCAACTTTTTCTATGGGACCAACATCGAAATCTCAAAAAAAAAATTGACGTTTCCATACAAACTGATGCCAGCTGGTCGCGTTTTAGTATGTGAAAGTGTTTTTTTTTTTGCGATTTCGATGTTGGTACCATAGAAAAAGTTGATGTAATTTAGCCGTAGAATAACCCCTTAAAGTTTTATTTCACCTTTTCGTTACACCCTGTATATATAATACAATAAGTATTTGCAGTCTCCTTTCCAATCGTGACGTCACTCAATATTGTAAAAGTAAAAGATGCGATGTGATCGCCTTTCTCAGTGGTGAACAAGGAACGCACCCTTGTTCACTTACTATGTGAAGTACCAACAGAGGTTAGTAAACAATTATTGTAAACTAGCTGACCCAGCGAACTTCGCTCTGCCAAGTCGTTTGACAGGTACGAACAGTTTATATAGGAAAATAAAATAGTTGTTTTACTAGATTCCTTGCATTTTTTTGTATATTTTCTGACCTTTTAAACCTTCCCTGAACTTCCACAAATATTTCAATATCATAATTAGCCAAATCTGTCCAGCCATTCTCGAGTTTTAGCGAGACAAACGAACAGCAATTCATTTTTATATATATATATATAGATGACTAATTGGTTAGTGTTATTTTTAGCAAGCAGTGCTGCAGGCGAAAGCTAGGTCCTTATACTCAGTAGCAAATTCGAATCTAAAATCCTTTAGTTACTTAATTTCTCTGTTAGTACTTCTTTCGCAACATTTATTTATGCTAATTCAAATATTTAAGTGCAAAAATACACTAGTCGCACAATAAAGGGTAGTGCAGTAAACCCACATATACCACGTAAAACCAGGATATTTTCATCTCGATTCGTAGCTGTGCTTGACGGAAATGTCGTCTACAGGATGTTACTAAACCTAACTCGTCAATTACGGTCTGTCAAGACTCAAGATAATATTACATTATCTGGCTGTGTGGTCTTGTGATCTACACTTCAAAACCAGCTTGAAGCAGCCTGGTATCTAACTTAAATACCTGCGCAGCGCTATTGCAGACACGATGTCATGAAAGTTAGCTTACAAAATTACACAGTTAAGCAAAGGATCTCAAAGATTTTTGAAAGAAATTGGCCGCGTCGCGAAACAGTTTTCAAGTCAGTCTTGAGCGCTTGCGACGCGGTGCAGTATCCGTCCCTCTATACTGCTGTTGATCGTAGAAAAATAAGGTTTCTATCATTATCATTTGTTGAATGATCGCGTAGGAGTAAAAAAAACTTACACTAGGCATAGCTGTCGCCGGTCGCTGATTAATCTTATCAAATAATGCACATCTGTAACGCGTGTGATGTTCACCCACTGAACCTGTCTCTACTGTGGCGGTTGTGTCATGTCCGCCAAACGTAACCCACTTCTCACAATATTTGCTGGGCCACTTTAGATAAGATTATCTCAGAGGTGTTTAGTCGGACGCCGGAATATTGTGACAAACGATTGCAATAAAAGTTATGTCATGTATCTTGGAAGTTATTAAGTCAATTGATGTGTAAATTGTCTTTCATCAATGTTTACAGAACGTTAATGAACTTAAACTATGAGATAAGATAACCTAGGGAAAAAAGTCACTACTTGTTTTTGTAGTCGTGCATTAGATCCCGGACTTGTACCACTAAGTTTGTATAATTTATATAAACCCCTGAAGCATACTCTATTCAATGTTTTTTTAATCAAAGTGAATACATAGCAGTCCCAACTTAAGTTAGTAATTGTAATGAGGTTGCCTTATAAATAAATAAAATCAGTTCACATTTAGCTGAGATATTTCGTTTCATACACACTAAAACATACATTCGAATTGCAAACCTCCTCCTTTTAAAGTCTATTTAAAGATTCGAAGAAGACTAATAATGAGAAGGAGAAGGCAATATAAAACCATTTTATTAATTTAATTTGTGGTTTGAAAAGGTTTGCGAAAATGTGTGCTGTATTTTTTGCTGTTTGAATTAAAAGTTTCAATAATGAAGAATGAGAATGCATAAAATTAATTGGCCCATAGGCATCTTAAGTTTTTTATAGGTCGTTTTTGATATTTCCTACTTAAACTGTTTCATCGTTATCATTTTGACGACGTCCGTAGCCGAGAGGCGAGCATACCGGACTTGGTGTCGCCAGCTTTGAGGTCCCAGGTTTGATTTCCGGTTGGTTAATGTGGGAAAATAACTTTTCTATATTGTCACAGGTCTAGGTGTTTTGGTACCGACTACCGTCGTTGGTTCTGATTTCTGTAACACAAGTGCTTAAGCTACTTACCATAGGATCAGAGCAATGTATGTGATGTTGTCCAATCTTCTTCTTCTTCATCTATACGGTCAATCCCGGTTGCGGCAAGTCTAGCTACATAAAACATTAATATCATGCAGGGGCTTAACTATGAGCTCTTAAAACAGTATTATGTTGAAGTAATACTGTTTTAAGATATTAATGTTGTATGATGATCCAGCCCCCCCCCCCCCCCCCAGGTTTAATACAAGATAGTAATTTTAACTTTATACGTCCGAACGAACGAGACTTCAGGCCCTCATGATCGGTCATCATCAGTGATTTTGTATTCGACCACCAGAATCGGTCATCTAGTGTGTCTGGGTGTTTGCTTTATGCGGTTCTCTCATACTAATCTGGCACGGCAAGAAGTGAGGATTATTGAGCGTAGCAACATTGTATGCATGTCAGCCTATTGCAGTCCACTGCTGGACGTAAGCCTCCCCCAAAGATCGCCAAAGAGCCCGATCGATCGCCCGATCGCCCGACATCTTCCTAAGGTCGTCGGTTCATCGAGCCGGGGGGCTACACACGTTTGCCAAGGCGCAGTCTCCACTCGAGAACCCGTTTACTCCACCTTTCATCGGTTCTGCGACAGATGTGGCCGGCCCACTGCCACTTTAGCTTGCTACATTTTTGAACTATGTCCATGACTTGGTCTGCTGCCGGATAACCTCGTTTCGGATAACGAAATCCCAAGCATCGACCTTTTTATAGCTCGCTGAGTGACGTGAATTTGGTGGGCCAGCTTTACTGTCATGTATAATGTATGAAATGCATAAAATATCATTTTTCTCTAATCAACAATGCTCGTAAAGTGGACACTTAGCTAATTTCGGTCGTAGATAAGATAATATTTGTACGTCAGCCGTAAAACGTACGATATTAGATCCATTGGACTGTGAAAACTGGACGAGGCCATTTTTCTCTGGTTTCCCATGCGCTGATAAAGTCCGATGGCAACCATGGACGTACAGAATGCTAACCAATTCTCATCATTTCCTAAAAAAAAACTAATTAGTCCATCAGTTGGATTAACAGAAAATATTGGACACGTACTTTTCCTTTTTTGAATCAAACAAAAAATGATGAAGATATAGCCCGTTATAGTTCCGCGTTGCGACACTTTTTAGCGAGGAATGCCGTCTAACTGATGTCCGCTGGTCGGCGGTTTAGTAATTGGGAAGTGATTTTTTTTGCGATTCCGATGTTGGTCTCATAGAAAAAGTTGTCGTATTTGAGCACCAGAATCAGCCCCTAGGAGGTTGTTGATGTTTTAAAAATAACCCTGTATAAGGTAGGGCTCGATGGTGTTTTCACATTCCTTGTTTTATTTTTAAACATTTCAAGAATACCGATTTCAAAGTAGTGTCGAATGAAACAAACCAACATACTTACCCTTTCATATAGGTACTGCAGACTTAACAACTAAGATTTTAAATGGTATCGTAAATTTTTATCGCAGCAAGCGGGTTTCTCAGTAGTGTGTGTTGTGCAAAACTGGACGCACGTTTATCGGAACATGGTGAGATATTTTTAGACTGGAGAGAAATTGTTGTTGGAAATTGTGTTTTCGTCGACAATCCTTCTTTTGTGTCGTCGCAAGATTGCTTGTCATGTTAAGTCGTTGTGAATGACGTAACTAGTGTTAAGCCAATCATTTCCGTTTTGATACACTGCGTTACATTACAAGTACACAGTAGCTTGGACCAATTTTTAACGTATCTTCTGATCTGAATTAAATAACAAAGGTGTATGGTTGATCTCTGGCCACAAATTCACTCACGAGAACTTTACTTCACCTATAAATGAGAACTGCTGAAGACACAATAATCAAAAATATTATTACGTATGGCCTATTGCCGGCCGGTTGACTTTCGTAGTGATAAAAACAATTTGTTTTTAAGGGGAATCGTTAATGTCAGCCCGCGAAATTCAAAATTTGTTACAATTTTTGGGTTCTGTAGTCATCACGCAACCATTATAGTTTCGCCATGTCCGTCTGTCTGTCCGTGGCTTAGCTCAGATACTAAGTACTAGGAATATTCCTATATTGTGGTGTGCCGTTGGATAGGTCGTTTAAAAATATTGTGGGTGTGTTTACACCATTTTTCGATTTAGAGATCTGTTTGCGTAAATTTAATAAGGCGAATGTGATCATAATTACTCGTACAAACAACTTGTTCTATAAGGTGAACTTTGAAATCCCGAAATCTTTGTTGTTACTCTTACTCCATAGGTACTGTAAGTAAACTAATGCTCTCCCTCGATGATAATGCATGGAGCAGCGAGTTTTAGGGTTCCGTAGCCAAATGGCAAAAACCGAAACCCTTATGGATTCGTCATGTCTGTCTGTCTGTCTGTCTGTCTGTCTGTCTGTATGTCACAGCCACTTTTTTCCGAAACTATAAGAACTAAACTGTTGAAACTTAGTAAGTAGATGTATTCTGTGAACCGCATTAAGACTTTCACACAAAAATAGTTAAAAAACAAAAAAATTTGGGGCTTCCCCATACTTAGAACTGAAACTCAAATTTTTTTTTTTTCATCAAACCCATACGTGTGGCATATCTATGGATAGGGCTTCAAAAATGATTTGTGGTTTCTAATATCATTTTTTTCTGAACTGAATTCCAATTTGGTAAATTGTGTGTCCCCCCCCTGTAATTTCTAAAATAAGAAAATGATAAAACAAAAAAATATATATGATGTACATTACCATGCAAACTTCCACCGAAAATTGGTTTGAACGAGATCTAGTAAGTAGTTATTTTTTAATACGTCATAAATCGTAAACTGCAATTCACACTATTAAAACATCGATCAAAGTTACAACGAACTACAAGAACTTTTATATTATGTTACTTGCTGCTACGGAACCCTTCATGGGCGAGTCCGACACGCTTTTTTTGTATTTTTTTTATATACGACTGATTGTAAGTAAACTAAAGTAAATCCCACTAAAGGGCATAGGCCTCACCTTAGCTATGAGGTGGCTTAGGCCATTTTGAATTTTTTAATGTTTAGTTTTATAAATTTATTTAAGTATTTTAACCTATTAATGATGTAGATTCAAACTGGCTAAAGGGAACGCCCTGTTATTTTACATACTGTATTTACGAGTGATTGAGCTGTCGCATAATAGTGAAATATGTTTATATCTTTACAAGGTGTAGGAACAGCATATATAAAAACATGTATGTAACTATGTATACTTATACATATGTAAAAAGCAAGGCCAAGTTCATTGCTGGGTTTGTGACATCACCAAATCCAAAACACTATGCAAATGGCTACGGACAATCAGATATAAGTAATAATACGTGGTCAAGTTCGATACCTATTGTTTGAATCACTTTACTCATTTAATAAACATCCTTTCTAAATCAAGGTTATTTTAAATAATGTAGTAATAATGCTAAACCTATTTAGATCTGATTCTGCTGGTAATTAGTTTAGCAAAATCAACAAATTTCCATATAAGATCAACATCAATACCTCAGTCAGTTTATCATTTTATTGGTTACTATCAATAAAGTCTTGTCACGTCATGATTTGTATTGCAATAAATGTTGAAATTTAGATCTTGGTCTCATTAAAAGTATTTTTTCTAAGATGTTAATTTATTATTATACAGTAAGTATATAAAAAAAGAAAATTCCAAATACTGATAAATATGATAAAGTGGTGTTTGAAAACCATAGTTAGCCGAAACTAAAGACCACGTAATCGAAATCGCGGGCAACAGCTAGTGTTAAACATGTTTTTTTCCAAAAATATTTTTGTGCCAGCTAGTTATCTTGCAACCCTCGGGAACCGTACATTTTTCCGGGATAAAAAGTAACCTATCTGCTATTCCAGGCTATACCTATTTCTGTGGCGAATTTAATTTAGATCCGGTCCGGTGTGATTTAGTAACTAACATCCATCCGTCAAAACTGTAGCATTTATAATAGGTATTAAGTTTTTTTTATGGACTCAATCGTTCGACTCAATCGCAGAGCGTTGATTCTGCCAATGACGAGTGATTCTTGATAAAGTGTTCACAATAAATAACAGGTGTTTAGTTTTTATTGATTTTCTTGGATTCAGTTTTGGCTTCTGTTCCCGTAGATGCAGGTTTCAAGACACTATCGGATCAAGCAAGCTGTCTTGAGACAAGTCACTTGGCACATGATGCGGCGTTAAATAAAATTATATTTCAATAGTTTCAGATCTTTATCACTTCACCAAACATTAGAACACAAACTACACCAAACTTGCACTCTAAAGCTCTTTTAATGATAAATTAAAACCATTCAAATAGATTGACCGTGCTTTTCGTTCGACCAGTCCCCACCGAATCCCTAATATTAGTAAAGTAAGATTTTCTGCCATTGTACAAAATGGAGTTTTTTTTTTATAGTTGGGTGCTATACAAAAAATGCTAATACACAAACAAACACTTGAAAAACATTACTATCCTCACTGCAGTCGAGATATATTTCCGATATAAATCAACATGCAAAGCTATTTATTATTTATCGCTTCGAGACAACAATAATGATAACAAACAAGGAAACTCTGCACATTCACACATCCATGTTGATGCACTTTCTAAAGTATAAATAGAAATTAGATCCGTTGCTTTTAGCAGCGTAAACACACAAAACGTTCTAATAGTACAATGTTAATATTATCATTGGTCTGCGAAAGAAAATCTGGCATAGAAAAATTTGAAATCGTGTGTAGCTAAAGATTGTATTATCTAAAACAGCCTGCCTAGCATGACTACTAAAACACGATATGATATGATATGATATAGCGATATATCGACACAAACTGTAAAAATATGATGAATATAGCTGCCATTTTGATTTTTTATCGAAACAGCGATCATAATATGTACCGTAACCGGCTCGGCAATTCTACACGGCGGCTTTAACTATCATATTTTTACAGTTGGTGTCAATATATCGCTATATCATATCATATCGTGTTTTAGTGCTCATGCTAGGCAGGCTGGCCTTTATCTGAAGGCGTCAATCAACAATTTCATGATCGTCTGTTAGATTTATATCGCGAAGTAAAAGACGAGATGCATTCTGAATTAAGCCATATTCTATTTTAGCGTGATTACTCGTTCTAAATTGGTATTACCTTTGCATAAACCAATGTTTTGTGGAAATCATTTCGGAACAAGGGATAGAGTAGCACATTATACTTAGGTCGTAGTCTCAAAGGTTCCTTTTTATCGCTATATAACTAATATATCGCTAATAACACGTTTTCCGGTTATAAATAAATTTTTTTTTTGTTTTTAAGAGTTTTAATTTTTACTTAGCCCTTTTGTTTGGGCTCTTCCGAGTCTTCATTTGTTTTCTGTACGAAAAGGGCAAAGGCATTCAAGCATCACACAATCTACATTTTACAAGCTTTTATTTAGTTTTATTGAGTAATATAGTTTTTTAAATTATATTCAAAGTGCAATAAACTGTAGTTAGATACGTAGTATATTTTGATAATTTAACTTATATTTTTATTATTTGTTTAAACCCGAGTTGATCACCCTGATTATTACATTGCTTCATTAGAGTTTCTGTCGTTAGAGTTGTTTGGTGAGATTGTTAATCTTTAACATGTACCATTATCTTTTTTGCCTTTATTTAAGGTTTAAAAGTTATCAACGTACCTACAAAACAAGACAAAGTTCATTTATTTACATACAAATCAAGTCTTGAAACTACATTTACTAATTAAAAGTCTGCATAAGTCAAAGACATTGGCATTGAACGGCATTGAATGTCAATCATTGTCTAAGAACTGTAAAAAGTAATACTTCACATTGTAATAAAGTGTAATTACAGTTATTGTCGTAATATCTGTTGGCTTGTAATACACAATGCCAGTTCAACGTCTTCCAATGAAATGAAACGCTTATCGAGTGAGAAAGTAGATTTAGACCGTTTACTTGCCACAGTAAAAGTTAAATCAGTAAATACAGAGGAAAGTGGAAATATAACAGCTTTCGTTCTGGAATGTATTTGGTCGAATAGTGTCGTGTTAACTTAAGGCTGTAGTGTTTTATAGTTACATACCTAGATGATATACTATTTATGGGGCGAGAATAAAAATTATTTATTCATCTGTAAGTAGTACGTCTGAATTAATCAAAAGTTTAATTTAAATCCTAAGATCCAAATATTTTTTTTACATAATGTGACAAATGGAGTTGTACCGCAACGGAAACCTTTAGAGCACAATGTGAATACGATAAAATAACACTTATTATAATGTCAACATAGCTGTGCTATTTTCACCCATTTCAAAAATTGCGTATGTCCGTTTGTGAAATAAGTTCAGTGGTTATACTGGTTATGTCGAGGAAGTGTAGCAGACAGTACAAGCGACTTTCTCATATACAATATTATGCGTCTTATAGCAAAGAAAATAAAAATTGGAAGCTCCTAATGTCATTAATTATTGTATCATTGATACAATAATTAATGAAATTCAATTATTTTTTGTCAATATGATTTAGTTTTGTGAAACAAGTTATCTTTCTGTTCTGTGTTGTACTGTGTACGGTATAAGTTCCTCGATTTTCCCTCGTTCCGGTTTTTCTAGCTGTTTTGCTATCATGGTCGTATCAGTTTTTCTGACGTCTTTATAGCATGTCGTGTGCAATCGTAGGAAAATGGTAGGAAATTGGATAATAGGAACTAATTTTCTTTAACGGTTATTTTGGCTGATTTGAATTAGAGGTTTCTATGAATTTTATTTTAATATTATGCGACAGAGTCTATTTTCTTATAACTAGATTTTTTTCTTTGCCCGCTTAACGATTAATACGTCGGAAAAAAACACTTTCGAATTTTCGATACTGCACGCTCATTCAGGTTTTTGTTTTTTATTATGTGTTCGTCTTGATTTAAATATACCCGTAAAAGTGTATCCTTGGCGTTAATATAAAACCATACCGCAGAAATAACACCACTTATGGTTCACACCTATTTATCGCGCCGTGTCTAATCATTTTAATTTATATTTGTCGTGAAAACATTGCGGCTGGCGAGGGGAACGAGCACCTTCTATTTTCGGACACGCATTTCCAGTCAGTGTCCCGTGCGAGGCGCGGCGGCCGCCATACTGCCGTAGAAAGGAACGCGAATTCGAAATATAAATTTTGAAATTGAAACTTTCGAAATGACCGCCGAGTTCACGCCGATTTCCGGAATCAACATCAAAGTGAGTTCGGAATTCAAAAGGCTGACATTCTCAGTCATTAATAAGATGTCTGTAAAAGGAGTTTATTCTAAAACTGGTAATGAAGACTCGAGAAATGTAATGCTATTTTAAGGACAAAAGAAAACGTTTGATTAGATTATTTTAGTGCAATCGCCATGTTTTAGATATTGCATATCGATTGTATCGCTACAATCTAGATAACGAAAATTTGTAAGTGATAAGAAATCTTGCAGTATGATTACTTACCACTGTTGTAAGTAGCAAAGGCATTAACCATATAAACCCTAACGATTAAGTTTGCGAAATTGCGACCAAGGTTATTTGTTAACAAACTTTTTGAATGATTGTTTCTTTTTTCCAGAGTTCGCAAAATCGTATTCTAATCAAAAATGGAAGGGTTGTCAACGACGATGGCATGGAAGACGCTGATGTCTACATCGAAGATGGCGTTATCAAGTAAGTGCAAGACGGTTACTTGTACAAACAACTTTATTCTTTGAACTGAAAAATGAATTTAAAGAAACATTTCTGTTTTTTCGAGTTTCTTTCTTCAGTCGGGACTAACCTAACCTAAGCTAAGCCTAACCATGCTCTCATTTGATGTTTCTGTATAGTTTAACGTAACAAACAACACTTTAGAATTTAGGGGACTACCCCTAAAATTCAAGTATATAATTTAATTCAATCGTATATTTGCGAGAATCTATTATACATGCAATTTTATAATGCAGACCTTAAAATAGGTACCTATGTTTTTTGTCTTACCCAACCAATATTTATTTTCATAGCGAAGTGAAAAAAGTGTTACAAATAATGTTTATTTTATGTTATATCCAACCGCAGATTAAAAATTAAGCTGCACGTTGTCAGCCCTGACTACTAAAAAATATGGAATATCAACAGACAGTAAAAGGCTTTTTGCCGCCCACGGAAATACATACACTATATTTACACATTGTATCAGGTGTCAGTGACCCCAAGTAAAGTTACTATCAGACCGGAGAAACCCAGTCCAGACCAGACTTGCATTTAAAACTCGCTTTTTGACGTGGGACATTCCGAAAAACGAAACGTATCAACAAAAGCCTAACCTACTTAATGTATAACCGGTAAAGTGTTGTTGCGAAACATGTGCAGTAAAAGGTTTCATAACTGGATTAATATTTAGACCTCATAGTTCCACTTGCGCATCTAATGGTTAACAAACTTAAACCCGAACTATCCTCTAACTTAAGGTGCTTGTAGCTCTTTGGCGGCAGCGCTTTGGTGGTGTTTACCAAAGGTAGGCCACCTACGCCGCGGTTGTGAGTGGATGGGTGACCATTCCAACCATATTTTGTGGCATTAATTATCACAAGCATCTCCAAGTGCTTCAGAAGGCACGTTAAAAGTTGGTCCTGGCTTATCTTGCTTGATGTTAGTCATGAAGCCTAGTCAGAGGCCTTAGGGCGGCTTAATCACATCTGCCAGTAAGGTTAGTCACTGGCCTTCATCATCATCATCATCATTTCAGCCATAGGACGTCCCCTGCTGAACATAGGCCTCCGACATTGACTTCCAGATTGGCCGGTTGGAAGCGGCCTGCATCCAGCGTCTTCCTGCGACCCTTACCAGGTCGTCTGACCACCTTGTGAGTGGACGTCCTTCGCTGCGCTTGCCGGTACGCGGCCTCCATTCTAGAACCTTTCTGCCCCCTTGGCCGTCAGTTCTACTGTGTGTGTTACCAGTGATGACATATGGAACTGAAATGTGGCCTCTCACTATGGGCCTCATAAGAAAGCTCAAGATCGCACAGCGTGCTATGGAAAGGGCTATGCTCGGTGTTTCCTTGCGAGATCGAATCAGAAATGAGGAGATCCGTAAACGAACAAAAGTCGCTGACATAGCCCAACGGATTAGCAAGCTGAAGTGGCAGTGGGCGGGGCACATAGCACTGGCCTTACAACACCCAATTCGCACTGGGCCCGCGAGAAGTATGGCCCCAAACCACCTCATAGTTGTGGTGAGGCCTGCCTGTGCCCTGCAGTGGGACGTATATAGGCATAGTTTTTATCCTCTAACATTAACATCATTCTATAGCTGTCAGTTTGACAGACGTTGACTTAAGGTACCAGTCGGATCTTGGCAGTCGCGACCGCAAAGCCGCGCCGGGTCGCCAACGCACCGCTCAGTAGTGTTGCCGAAAACTCGATAGTTTTGCAATCGATAGTTGAACGCCAAATTCATCTATACGTTCGATAGGACAATCGATAGTATCGATACTATCAATAGAATCGATAGACTATCGATAGTATCGTTTTTCCTTCAACTATCGATAGGCTATCGATAGACAATCGATATTGACCTATCGAGCGGCAACACTACCGCTCAGTAGGGTTTTGTATGCAGCACTTTCCGATGTCAGCGACTTACTCGCGCGACCACACCCCCGGGTTTTCATGTCTGTGGTACCTTTAGACAGATTGATATCTTAGGGTGGGTTCCTATTATCAAAGCGAGAGAGATCAGCGCAAGAGGTGCTGTCGTAAAAACGACAACCAGAGCGTACTGCGGGTATTCATTCACAACTGTTCGATAGCAAAATGTCGACCGGAAAACCACGTGACAGTATAGGATTTATCATAAGTGTCATGTGATTTACCGGTTGTCAATTCGTTATCAAAGGGTCCCGAATCGGGTGGATAGGTTGCCCTTCTGTGTAAAAACACAGCAGCACCTACCTTCATCTCTCTAATTAGGTTGAAACCCACCCTTAATCCCACACTAAGCTAATCTGGGGTGCTTAAGTCCGCCTTAGTGTACAGATTTAAGATATTAACTTATGTTTGCAGGCGCTTCCCGTCCAATATCTATGAACATTTTCCTAAAGCAGGTACCTACATTCAAAGTTAATGAACTGTTACAAGTAAACCGATAAAGTATTCTTCTACGTTTTTATTTTTTATTTAAACTTATCGATGACCTATGAATTCGTACCACCTAAAGTGCATTCGCATACAAACTTGCCAGTTTCGATTTTCGATTTTGTTTTTCGAAGTTGTTAATTCATTCTTGAGGAAATGCTCGTATATTTTTTTTTTTAATAAAGTTCCACAGACTCGTTGAACTGCCTGTACATGAGTTCAAAATCCACATTAAAATATCCTTATGAAAAAAGGGTATTACAAAGTAGACGATTATTTGAACGACAAGAGTGCATGGACTTAACCTGCTTAGCTCGCACTTACTTCATGTCTTGTAACTCTATTTCCTGTAAAAAGGCTCAAAGGTGACTGAGTTTGTTGCGCCGTTTCTTTTCATTATCAGCAAATATGTAGTCCCGAAGCGGTGGTAGGGCAAAGCTATATTTTGGGACGTGTATAAGTGCCCGGAAGAGGGCCTATATGTACTTATACTGAATAAATGAGTATTAATGAGTATTGATTTTCCGGCTGTTCCTGTTTCTTTTTCCTTTTGACAGAGATTTAAAAGAAAAGAAATATCGATTTTCGAATTTTTAAGATTTTACTGAAGCCTTCAAGTGGTAGTATTATAAAGGGTTGAAGATTTAAGAGTACATACATAATGCAAACAGACATACTGTGAACAGAGAAAACATTAAATTAGTTTACGTTTTCTCCGAGCTAACAATACAATACAGATCGTTTCTATTGATCTGTTTAAGAAATCAATAATTGTAAACAACATTGTTTTGTTGCAATTATTGTCTCACACATTCCTTTAGCTGAGATTTCCTATAATTATTTACTTACGAATACATTATACTGTGACCGTGTATTTTTCTTATTTTGTATTCAGACCATCCTAAGTCATTGTTGTATGTTCTCTGGTAGGTATTGCTTGCTCAAACTGATGGGTAATTGACTATGAGTTAGACTATGCTTAGCATAGTTATTTATTATTTGATATTAGTTTAATCTTTAATGATTCGTTAATATTTTGCTCGATGTCTTCGTAAAAATATCTTTAAAAATGTTAAAAAAATATATATTTAGGTTACCAGCCTTGATCTCCTAATATTTTTTCTTATATGCCAAGTTTGTACATATTTTTAATAGACTTACATAATCACCCACTTTTTGTACTAAACTCTATCGTGACTCCGGTTGCGTGCGCGCATGCAAAACAGAAGGAAGCGTGCGCAAATTGATTGAGATACAAGTAAAAGTATTTTGCATGTTTTTCCGTCGTTTTCAGTCATCCGTTATCATTATTAATTAAGACATAGAGAAAAAAATATAAGAACAAAATTAAAACTGAAAACATATATAAACTACTACCTACTGAGCTGTACTCGTATTCTAAAAGTTTAAGTATATTTTGAATATTTAATGATGTAACTAATGTGTAAAAGATTTTAAAGTAAAGTTAATGTTTATCTTATTAAAAGGCACGTGGTCTGTAATTACTGTCTCAAAATAAGACTTGGATGGAAATAAAATTCAACATTAAAACCTTGGCATGTCTTTACGACCTCCAAAAGTAAATGAATAAACTGTCTTTAAATAATTTCTAAACAATCGTAAAATTTTACTTTTTATTTAACTCTCATCCATCAGCAGAACGTAGCCTCATAAATAGATATACAGGGTGCAACCTGTAACAGAAGCAATTAATTAAAAAGCAGATCTCGGAGTAAGTAACTTTCTCTATGTAATTACATTACAATTATATATAAAATTTATATTTTATGCACCCTAACAGGGTTTGTACTGTATTCAATTGTATTGTTAATGTACATTATTGCAATAAATAAATAAAAATAATAGTGGAATAGATTGATGCTCGTTATTGCAAACCACACAACAAATTAAGTACAAGGGAAACACATTTAGAATTGCACAATGTAGACTTTGTTGCTATAAGCGGTCTCTGCTGGTCAACCTTCAGGATCAGGAGTAGTAGTAATAGTAATTTAGTGGTACAATCTATAATTTAATTGATTTTACTATCGCGATATGGTCACTGTTTGTTTTATTTCAAACAAGCTGTGCTTACGGCTTTACTTGCGTGGATACTTGGGTTTGTCACATACACCCTATTCTACTCGCTTAGGAAGTGAATAAAAAAATGTCATTTACTGACCCTAAAACTATCACAATCCAAAAAATCGTGTTGATCCCTGATTATTAAAACAAAACTATCCCAAGGGATTCGTAATGTTTTTCGGGATAAAAATAACCTATGTGCTATCCCAGACTTTAATCTATCTCTGTGCCAAATTTTATCCAGATCCGTTCAACCGTACTGGCGTGATCGAGTAACAAACATCCATAAATCCAAACTTTCGCATTTATAATATTGATAATCTGATGTGGTTACAAGGTTATTAGCTATCCTCCACCACACATACCACTCATACATCCTCGTGCAACTCTTCTATTTTCTTTTTTTTCCATTAGTTCCTTTACCGTTGTTTTCCAAAATCTTTCTACCATTGACTGTCGTTTTTAGCAATCAAATCAAATCGTTGATTTGATTTTAAAATCAAATCAAATTTAAAGTTTTATGTTAATGTTTAAAGAATGCATTATTGGCTGTAAGTTTTGTATAAATTATGTGATTTGTAACATTTTTAAGAGCTGTGGATACTGAATAAACACTAATTAAAATAAATAAATCCTTGATTAACAGGACGGACACCCTGTATTTTACTTACTATTGAAATTAATGGCTAGTATAGTTAAATGAGTATTTTTATAACTTTTGACCGGTTTCGCTTTCGCTTTCATCTAGACGATAACACAGTTCGTTATCACGCGATTGCTAATGTATTGAAGTTATTTGAAGTGTGTGTACTTTATCTTGATTGACGAGTCTTTGAGTGGAATCCTTGGCCTTGGCAATGATGATTAATGGTATTTTAGTTCTGTAAAGTATGTATAGTACTTCAATAATAAATAACTGAATACAGGGTTACATTGCAAAGGGGTGCCAAATTTAAAAAGTAAGGTCTAGGGAACAATATAAAGAAGCTTCTTAATCGTTTTTATTTTTAATAATCGTATGTTACGAAAAAAAAACCTTTAAAATATCCGAAAATAAAGTCAATAGAGAGATTACGAAAGCCGCGCGGTCATTTATCAAAGGCGTAGGTACGGCGAGCCTACAAGGACCTTACGCAGTGTACTACAGTGCAATTTTGTCATGAATGAGTTAAATTATCCACGGATTCGATTTTTAACAGCGGATAGGATAGGAATAATTTTTAAATTTTAAAATTAATTATATGTGAAAAAAATATTCTGATTCTTTGCATAGTTCGATTAAGTTACTGATCCTGAGCCACTCCTAAAGATTTGGCACTCCTTTGCAATGTAACCCTGTATAATCACTGATGTCTAAGTTTGCAAATGCATCCAGTTAAATTATCCACGCATACGATTTTTAACAGCGGATAGGATAGGAATAATTAAAAGTGAATTTTTTTTTTCCGATTCTTTGCATAGTTCGATTAAGTTACTGATTCTGAGCCACTCCTAAAGATTTGGCACTCCTTTGCAATGTAACCCTGTATAATCACTGATGTCTTAGTTTGCAAATGCATCCTACCAATATTATAAAATTTAAAAGCGATTTTGTGATTATGGATCTATGAATCTTGGTTACTCTTTCACGCAAAAACTACTAAATAGATTTTGATTAAATTTGGCATACTGATAGACTTGGATTAACAAATACGATACTTTTTATCCGGGTAAAGTCAACACAGACGAAGTTGCGGGCTAAAGCTATCGTGTATTAATGATAATGTTCATTTTGTAAAAGGATAATCAATGAACATCAGATTAGATAAAATTCTTTACACCAGACCTTTATTTTTGTTCTTTTTAGGGTTCTTAAAAGGAAAAAACATTGAAAATGCGACGCGAGTAAAGAATCTCCGATAAAACTCGTTCCATGTATTGGGTTGGGCCGTTTGGTTTTTAATATCTTATTAGCACAGTTTTAGTTAAAGGGAAAAATCCGAAAGTCGGTTGTGGTACCATCGTTGTTTTTGATTTCTGTAACACAAGTGCTTTGGCCACTTACTATAAGATATGCTGTAAATACTCGTTTAATATAATATGCTTATTAGCAGGAAGAATGCTAAATTAAGATCATTGGGGTGCTAATAAATAAGAAGTGACTTCTAAAACCAGTGTTCCCAATTCTATTATTTCTATTTGTTCCTGACATCAGCATTTTATGTGTTGCCGGCTTGAGCACGTTCCATTTTTGTCAAATCACAATGTTTCAAGAACCTATGTATCTACCGGGTCAGATAGGTACTGAATGTGGACAATTTATACAGGGTAGCAGGTAAATGCAACTTTTCTTATTATTCCGACATCGAAATCCCAAAACTAAAACACCTCCCCGTACAAATTTTAAAGATGAATAGCTAACTATTGTTTAGGCGCTGCGCAAACGTGGACACTTAGTTTCCAGTTTCCAGTTGCCGACACCGAACACTTTTTGATCGTTATGAGTATGTGTTAAGTGGAAGCAACTGGACACAACAAATGTTTACGTGTGCGCAGAGAGTGGATGATTTCATACTGGTTCTCTAGAAATCAAATAGTCATTGGTGGCCTGTGTCTGACACAAGACACAAAAGTGTCCACGTTTGCGCCGCGCCCTCGCCTAGTCCTTAGGGTACCAAGAACTCACAAATGATTTTTTTTTCTTCAAATTTTGTATTATATTTCGGACAAGGAATCCATATTAACATAGTTATTTAGCTAGTTGTAACATTTTTGTCTTCTCATCAAGGAATAAGCAAAGCAATTATTGCTCGAATTACCAATCGATTCTCACGTTTGCGTAATGTTCTACATAACACTATTATGTCATACATATACCTAAATATACACCTAACTTTCACATAGTTTCTTTAGCTCTAACTGTTTTGCCGTTCGGTCCTAATTAGGGCCCTTCCTTTTTACGCGTTTAGTGCCGCCATGACACTTTGCATAGGGCTGACACAAGCTGTTGTAACTAAAATTTTATTTGTTACCAATGCCAATACGAATATGTCACAGTAAGCCAGTAATGTCAAACAAATTACGCAAAACGTACACCAGTTTTTCACAGTTCTTAGTGCTATTTCATTATTTGGTTCACTAGTATATATAAGTCACACTTCCCCAATTACTAACTGTAACACACTTATCTAACTGTATTCTGGCCGTGAAAAAATCCTGTTTATATTCGCATAAAACTTAGGCATAAAGTTAACTTCATCACTAACTTTATGCCAAGAATTGGAACTAAGGCTTCGGCACAGCAAGTCTAAAAAATACCAAATGTTGCTAAAAAGTGCTGTAATAACAATTGGAAGCCCTTGACTAATAACAGAAGACAGATATGACTATGTTACTTTGATATAAATGAGTTAATATAATCGTCATCTTCATTTTAGCCATAGGACGTCCACTGCTTAACATAGGCCTCCGCCTATTTTAAGCAGTAAACCTATGGCCTGGCCTGGGGGAGCCCAGTCGGAGGCATCTTAAAGCTATTGAGGGCCGTGGGCACATAGGATAATGTCACCTCTATAATTGTGATACTAGTAAACTATACAGGGTTACAGGGAAAGTCGTACAGAATAGTGAAGGACGTTATTATTCAGGTCATTTCTGTATATGGTATCCGAAACCTAACCGTTATGGAGATATTGAATTTGAAAGATATTTTTTTTAATCTTTTTTCTTTTGGCTTTTCTACCGATTTTTTTGCGATTGGAGCTACTAGGGCCCGGTTAAGGCATGAATATCGGAATCTCGGAATCTCGTAATATCGGAATCTCGGAATGCGAGATCCGATATTACAATTCCGATATTGAGCGACCCAATATCGTAATATCGGAATCAAATAAAGGTTTTAATTGAGATTATAAACAAAGCGTTTAAACGCGCCACAACCTGCCACAAAGCCCAAAATTAAATATTATGTACCTATATTTTCGCTTTCGCCCTGTGCATTTCGTTGGTGTGCTTACTGCTAATGGACATGGGTGGTTATAAAATATGAAACGGGTGCACGCACTAGACATTGTATAAACAAAATAGTTTGTGGAGGTAAGGAAACAACAAAACCTACAGAAATTGCCATGACATTTAATAATTATTTTATCTATAATACTGACCAAACCAATGACAATTTAGAAAATACATCTAAAAATTATTTACAAAATTAAAATTTTCTCAAACCAGTTGACGTAGCAGACCTTAAGAAAATAATAGGGACTCTCAATAACACAAAATCGGAAGGTTACGACCGACCACATATGTACCCAGGTAGTTAAAGACTAGGGACGAACTTGGTCCAGTATTAACATTCCGGATCAATCTATCGCTGGAAACTGCGACTTTCCCAAATGAGTTGAAGATATCTGTACTGAAGCCTCTACACAAAAAAGGAAATGAGTTTGATATCAAAAATTATCGTCCAATAGCATTAATTTAAATTTTTTCAAAAATATTTGTAAAGTTATGTATGAGAAACTGGCTTCTTTTTTTTATTAACATTACATAATAAATCGGAATCAGCATGGTTTTCAAAAACGCAAGTCTACCGTACATGCAGCTTTTAACTCAGTTACTGAAATCTTACAAAGTGTAAACAAACTTAATTATACTACAGTGATGTTCCTGGATATGACAAAAGCTTTTGATCTCGTTTCACACAAACTTTTGCTAAGCAAACTCGAGCACTATGGGATTAGAGGACCCGCGTTAGGCTGGCTAAAGTCTTAGCTAGGGAATCGGCAGCAATGTGTCGAGGTAACACAAATTAATGAGAGCAGATCAGATCTGGTATACAGATCAGAATTTCGTCAAAATAACCTTGGCGTGCCGCAGGGTAGCATTCTCGATCCATTGCTGTTCTTGGTTTACATAAATGATTTGCCAGATATACTTGATCATAAGACGACGCTATTTGCTGATGATGTTTCAATAACTGTTACGACTAATAAAAAATGTAGTTTATAACAACATAAAAATGACTCTAATAAAAATCATTCAATGGCTTAATAAAAATAATCTACAAATAAATTTAAGTAAAACTAGTATACAAAACTTTAAAATTTTTAAGAATTGTTCAATATGTATTGTATTTAATGACAAAATCTTGTGTAATGCTGAAAAGGTGACTTTTTTAGGTTTAGTCATGAATTCTAAATTAGATTGGAAAGAACAGATAGAAAAAGTTTGCGACAAGGTCAATAGGTTCGCGTTTGCACTGTATAAGCTTACAAGAGTTGCAAAAAAAAGTACTGCCGTCACTGCGACTTTGCATATGTTGAGTCAGTGTTGATGTATGGGCTCATAATCTGGGGGAATAGCACTAACATAGAAAAAGTTTTTGTTGCTCAGAAAAGATGTATACACGCTATATGTGGCATACCATCTGATATATCGTGGTTCCCCTATTTCAGAAGCCTAAATATACAACCATTACCTTGTCTGTATATACTCGAGATAGCAAAATTTGTTAAACAAAATAGTCACCTATTCCTACAATTAAATAAAACTACGGATAGAAATCTCAGAAACCCTAACCGACTTGTACTTGACATAGTGCCTAAAACGAAACGCTTCTTGAAAAATTGTTCTGCTATGTGCAGGGCTATTTATAATAAAATTCCAGAACCTATTAAGCTACTATCACCCCCAATGTTTAACAAATCGTTGCGTAGATGGCTTTTGGAAAAAACATTTTATTCTGTAGAAGAATTTTTAGAAAACAAGAACATTTAAGAAGAATAATAAAATAATCGATACATACATATTAATTTGACATTGAGTACTTTTTTAGTGTTGTCTATTTTTATAATTTTAATGTAACTCATTTGCATGCTATTTGTATATGGCTAAATATGGGTATTTGTACCCACCCTATTTAATAGCAAATAAATATTTTGAATTTTATCCTATTCCTGTTGCCAGCTCGCTGAGTGTGCCCTCCCCGCTATGCATCTGATACAAGAGCTATTATAGTGTTCTCTCTCTCACTTTTAATGCGCGGTGTAAGTCTTTTTTATTCATTCACACAAACAAACATCCTGCCAATTTACGAACATTTACGAACTATGCACTCAAACATCACTGCTGTTAACGACACCACAGTTGAGCCCCCTTCATCAGCAAATAGCGTCACTCCAAGCACATCATAAACATCACCAACACAAATGACAAAACTCAAGAAACGTAAACTAATGACTGATTACTTTAGGTCTTCAGATTCAATGGAAGCTATTGTTTCTCGAATTACTGCTTTAAATGGTGTGGTGATGTTTTAAATTATTTTCTAAGAGTAAAGATTTCTGCCATCTCTTAAAAAAAAATGGATACGACACCTAAAACGCCAATTAATACTATTGCGATAATGTTTTTTTTTCGTCAGCCGGATATTTTTGTAATAAAATACGTACCTAGTTCACTGTCCGACAAAATGCTTGACGCTTTATTGTTCTTGAGAACATATTACCAAGAAAAACGCGCATTCAAAAAGTAAACATTCCTAGTCCCTATTTTAAATAATTGTTGTTCCCAGTTGTTGATTTTTCTGCACATTTTTAAGTATATAATATTAAGAAGTTTCTTAAGATTCCTAGTCATTTTAAATAGTATATAGCATAGAAAGTTGTGATTTAATCTAATAAACACTGATGACTGTTATATTTTTTAATTTTGCCTGCAAATTTTTATATTTTAAGAAGTGCTGTTTTGTACCAAATTTAAGAATTTGATTAAAATCATTTTTTATTGTATACAATGCAGAATTGTTACGAATATAACCAAATATACAATTTATAGCACATAAATTCAATTCCGATATTAATATCGGAATTCCGATATTGAGATCTAATATCGGAATTCAATATCGGAATTGAAAACCTTCCGATATTACATGCCCTAGGCCCGGTTTTTTAATGTTTCCAGTTAGAAGACATGTCAATTAATAAAAATAATCAACAAAAACTGAACCTATTACTAACAGCTTCATAAAACTGCCCGACAACGGTTGAAATTAAAGAATTTTCACTAATTGTTTTTAACTTTGAAGACCTTTTTTAAAAAAACCTGCAAGTAATTTTAAAAACTTCTACGTTTTTTTAGCTATTCAAAAAGCTATTCAAAAGGAATTCACTTGCTATTAAATAGGCCAAACATTGACAAAATAACAGTTAAGGTAGCAGAGGGTACATTTATAGTTTGAGGTAAAAATAGCTAAAATGGTAAATAAAACAAAAAATAATACAGTAATACTTTTATGATTCGTGTTCCACATGCCCACCATTATTTCTTACACACATTCTTTTTCTTTTTTTTTAAATTACTTTTTACAACAACTTTTTGGTTCCCTGTAACCCTGTATAATTAAAACTAGGGGGTACCATCGATCGTGGGACCCTGGGCAAGTGCCCAGAGTGTCCAGTGGGAAAGACGACCCAGCCCCTAGTGACTTCCAGGTTGACCGGTTGGAAGCGGCCTTCATTCAGTGGCTTTCTGCAACCTTTACGATCGTCTGTCCGCCTTGATATAATACCGAATCCTATTTTAAATTTAGGTAGCCATTTTCTCTTCTATTCTGAATAATATTAGAAACAGCCGTTGACAGCCCTTATTCACTATATGCGTTGCCACGCATGCGCCGGCGCAGTGCAGTTATGAAGGAAGTCGCAATAAATGCGCCTCGCTACAAAGCAACGGATTTGTTCATCACCCTCGTCTGTGATAATGTCATCTAAGCAGCTGTGTGTAATCCTGATCAACATTGAATAATGAGCTATCTATACAAATAAGTGAAATTGGAGTGTCTGTTTGTACCTACATTAAGCAGTTTTTTACTAAATGCATATAAAAGTATATATATGGTTCAAAAACAATATTTTTAATTTTTTTGTTTTATCTGTCTGTCTTTATGTCAGCCTTTTGCAGTCCACTGCTGGACGTAAGCCTCCCTCAAATAGCGCCACAGAGCACGATTTTACATCCAGCCACTGCCAGCCATCTTCCTAAGGTTGTCGGTCCATCGAGCGTCCTACACTACGTTTGCCAAGACGTGGTTTCCACTCGAGAACCCGCTTACTCCACCTATCATCGGTTCTCTGACAGTTGTGGCCGGCCCCCACTGCCACTTTAGCTTGCTACATTTTGGGACTATGTCCATTATATTGGTCTTCAGCCGTATGCCCTCGTTTAGGATTTTATCCCTGAACGAGATTTCAAGACCCAAGCTTCGACCTTTTTATAGCTCGCTGAGTGACGTAAAGTCGGTGGGCCAAGTTTAATGTCATGTTCCACGTTTTAGATCCGTAGGTCATCACTGCCTGTCTGTATATTGCGACTAATCTCCGAAACGGCTGGACCGATTTGGACGTGACTTTTACTGTCAGGTAGCTGGTCAGCCTAATAGCCTCTAGGGATTGTTGATGTTTTAAAAATAACCCTGTACAGGTAGGTAAATTTAAAACGCAAGACCTTATCTAAATCCAAAACTTCGTCCAAATCGTTGGAACCGTTTTCGAGATGCGAAATATACACATACATACAAGAATTGTTCATTGAAAGTAATTAGATTTATTGTGTGATATCAAATCTCTTTCATCAGCCAAAAATAAAGTGTTAAGATCTCCAAACAGAGAAAGTGTAACCTGAGAAAGTAAATAATTTTTATGTTTTAGGAAAACAATAGCGAGTGCGCCATTCTAATTTCTAATTAATGCATTTTACTCACGTACATTTTGTTCGTGTACCAAGCTACTAATTACTTCAAAAGGGACATACGGAATCGTAATAAGTTTTATGTAGGTAACTTTCGCTAAGGGCATCTATAAATAGATTGACTTACTTACCTACATTTAACTTGTATTATTTTTAGTTGTACCAAAATGTTCTGTACCAGGAAGCCGCTGGATGCAGGCCGCTTCCAACCAGCCAATCTGGAAGTCACTGGGGGAGGCCTATGTTCAGCAGTGGACGTTCTATGGCTGAAATGATAATGATGATGATGTCCTGTTAAGAAATTATTTGGAGCTAGCTGTGCCTGCGGCTTCGCTCGTGTGAAATTCGGCTTGTCACCTACTTTTATACATCCTTTTCCTTTCCTATAAATTAAAAAGCAGCCTTTTTTTCTACCCTAGGCTAAACTTTTTCAATGGATACCAAATTTGATTAGAATCGGTTCTGTCGTTTGTCCTTAAAAGGGTTATAGGGAGAGTTACTTTCACATTTATAATATTTAAGTAGTATGGATTTAGTAGTCGCTGAGTAGTCGGGAAATTATTGATTTTAAAAAATGTTGAATTATTAAATATTACATTTTACTAACCCCATTCAAAGTCGTATATCCAAAATATTAAATTAAAACCGCAGACTGGTGGCCATTTATATTATTTATAACACAGAGTAATTCCAAGTAATGCTAATTCAACTGCACCCCAAAGTTTCGCGAACCCTCCCTACGTAGATGACATCATGATGGGAGTGAGAGTGACTCAGCACGAACATTTTGGATTATTAGGTTTCCGACGCGCCTAGATCAAATATCAATGTAGATGTGCCAAGCCATTAATTGTTTACAATGTTTACTATACCGATCGTTATATCTTTTAGTCCTTCAGTTATTTAGGATTGCTACACTATTACAAAGCCTGCGCTATATTTCTGTTCTGTCTGTTTTTCACCTCTATCTATTAAAATACGACCGTAGCCGAGAGGCGAGCATACCGGACTTGGTGTCGCTATCTCTGAGGTTCCGGGTTCGATTCCCGGTCGGGCAATGTAGGAAAAATAACTTTTCTATATTGTTTCGGGTCTGGGTGTTGTGGTATCGTCGTTGTTGCTGATTTCTGTAACACTAGTGCTTAAAGCTACTTATCATAGGATCAGAGCAATGTATGTGATGTTGACCAATATTTATTATTATTTATTTTATTTATAATAAGGCGAGTAGTGCCCATAAATTAGTGACAAGACGCGTGTTGATTGGTACAAATATGTGGTTATATATATATATGGTTGGTAAAAAACCCTATGCGCAGTTTCTAGCTTTCATGTTGGTCTATCAATCTACGTATAAAAAAAATATAAATCGGTCAAGCGGTTAAAAAGAAGACAAGATTAACATTGTTTTTGTTTTTTCTTTAAATAATTTATCTTAAAGTATTTTTTTCTCCCGAAGTATAAGTTGAACTAGACCAGAAACAAATGCTATGCTCTTAATTTTGTGTACACTTATAAGGTAAAACTACGGTTTTGTAGGCTATGAAAATTCTTATCATATTTTTTTCTAAAATATAAAATTCTCGTGTCACAATGTTCGTTCCCGTACTCCTCCGAAACGGCTTGACCGATTCTCATGAAATTTTGTGAGCATATTGAGTAGGTCTGAGAATCAGCCAACATCTATTTTTCATACCCCTAAAGACCACGCAGACGAAGTCGCAGGCAACAGCTAGTTTTTTTCTAAAATATTTCTGTCCATTCAGGCATAAGTAGTCAGCTTTTGAAACTACATGCTAGTTTACATTTGGCGACTTTGATTTAAGCCATAAGTAGCTGACCAAAACCGTCATAGAATAACATATTAGTATAACATAAGTATTCTATGAAATAAACAAGTTAAGAAGGGACCTTATCACAAAACGTGCTTTTACAGTTATTTTTATTTTTGCGCTTATACCTGTAAAAAATAGAAATGGTTTGGAGTTTTGAGTCTGTCCGTAGCATAAGTAACTACCTTTGTATTTTAGTGACTAGACATTATGTAAGAGCCAGTAGTCGCCTTAGCAACCATTTCCAAGTCGAATCAAGAAGATCCATCAATTAATTAATTACGTTAATTGCCACAAGGTGTGTTCAGTTACACACAGGACGTGTCGGTCGGATCAGTTAGGTAATTAGAAAAACTTCTGAGTAGACCAAACCTGTTAATACATACTTGTTTTAACAGATCAATACAAAAAGGTATTTACAATAAAAACACATGAATGGCTCAATCAACTAGAAAATTAATTACATAATTAAATGAGAATGCATTCAGCAATACAATAAAACCTATTAGATACACTTTCATTATCGATAAACGGTTATTAAAAAAAATACAATTATACTTTTTTTGCGGCTTTTATTATCTATTCTGTGTTATTATTACATAGTCTGTGCCGTATTTTTGTGCGCTGACTGAGCCGTCTATGGTAAGGGTAAAAAGAGTTCGCACGCGGTCGCAGTTTCTCTATGCTTGCACAATGCAGGTCAAGCACCTGTCCCGCTCTAATTAGTGACGTCTTCTTTGTTCCCGCCAACTAATAGGGCTGCCATCTCGAAAATTGTTTGGTTCTAAAAACAAATTAGTACTTAAGTAGTTGTGGTTAAGTACTAGGTATTGTGCTATTTTGATTATTGCCCTACATTCGCCTTCGGTTTTTTTGTTCTCGTTCTATTGATGTTGGTAATATCATATTCAATACAAATATAACAATTATTTAAAGCATTTCTTCCACAATTTTACTTTATGATGCTTGATGTTTTCTTTTCCATTTAGAAAACTGAGGCAGACTGAAATTTCTAACCACCAAATCGAAATGGCAACAGTTTCGGATTTGGTTGGAATGCTGTAACTAACTGTCCCACTTATAGTAGTCTACTAAAACCACAATTCAGCTTGCGGTTTGCTATCAAAAACTATTTTGACTACAAAAAACAAAAAATAAAAGCTAGTAAAATTGTCAGCCCTATTAAAACGCCACAGAAGTATAACGTACAATGGTTCAACTACATTTTTCAACTCTATAATACATCATAATAACGAGAAGATTACATCACACTGAAAGATAAGCTATGTTTATAACTAATATTACCTTAATTCTTGTGAACTCAGTTATAGGTTTTGCAAAAAATAGTTCCTATTTCCAAATAATCAAGTATCATGGATTACTAATTACGTACATTATAATATTATTGTGTGCCAGTATGAATGATATTGTGTTGATCATTTCGATGAATGAAATATTACTCTCGCTGCTCTGATATTACTTCCCTACATTTTTCGGAAAAAAATAATTATTGCTCTTAGGATATTTGGACGTCCGTCTGTTGTCTAGTGGTTCGCGCTTCTGACTACCTAGCCAGGCGGTTGCGGGTTTAAATCCGCAAGAGGCAAATGTTTGGGGTCTTTAGTCGTTTCGCACCACGAGTTATTCGCCCCGCGGGGCGAATCGCCCAAGAGCTCTTTTTAAATAGGTCGATGCGGTGCGAAAGGCCCCATTTAAAAAGAGCTCTTGGGCGATTCGCACCGCGGGACGAAACGACCCAATGCTCATTTTCTAGTCCGCTTTGGACTCTTAGCAAAAACTTAACGATTCCAATTATTTATTTGTACAGAACTGTTTTGTTCCTCACTGCGGTCCGAATTGACCCATTACAAAAAGTTCATGGGCGATTCGCCCCGTGGTGCGAAAGGATCCATTTAAAAAAGGTCTTGGGTGATTCGCCCCGCGGGGCGAATAACTCGTGGTGCGAAACGACTAAAGACCCAATGTTTGTGTGATGAGTACGATCATTAATTTAATTTTGTTGTACCTAAGTCATGGATGTTTATAAATATTTTAAAGTATGTCCATCCGTTATCTAATCGCCCTACAAGCTTAGATTAGTTGGGTGCTAGACAATTGGCGTTATTTTTGGAAGAATGTATTTATTTATTTGTGGTATGTGTAGCTCTGGTATATCTTACGCTTCGCCATAGCTTAGCTTTAAGTATGCCCAATCCTAACTCCACGTACACATTTCCCGTAAATCGCTAAACGGTATAGTGAGTGTATTATTGCTCTATCTATTTTGTAGTGTTAACTCTATTGTACGCGACCGACACTGCGTTACCGTTAACAATGGATTGATGGTATTATGGTTGGATATAACATCATTAAGCTATAAGTAAGACTATTGTCAATCTTTTGCTGTGCAGAAAAATGATGAGAAATCATCAAATTTTGATGACTTTTGTCCATAAAAATATTCTGTTAAGTATATCATTGCACTTTTAATAAGTAAACACTTTGCACACGGATGACATTGACAAAGAAAAGAGACGTCATTTTATTGACAAACAGTTTTTTTTTGGGTTTATCGGCTAAACTAAACCAAAGTAAATAAGTAAAGACAAATACTAAAATAGTGAGCGCGATAAATTTTCTGTTATGTAACATAAAACTTCATAACAACCGATAACATTGCGAACATGTTTTCTCGATTTTCATTGCCAAGAATGAGGCAAGTATTTCGTGACTGTATTGCGTGACAGTAACTGAGGGCTATCCTGGACGCGCACGATAATATATACCCGTCAAAAAATACGTCAATCTGTGTCTCACTCGACTAGTGGTCTAACTTTGGTTTGGAATTTCGTCTCTGCCATGTTTAAAAAGATAATTGGCTAGCGTCTTTTGTTATGACGAAGATCGACAAAATTGCACACCCTAGATAAGTATTTTTCTTTCGTTATACTATGCTAAAATTGAAGTGATTCTTGAATGAATTAGTTTATTATCGTCTTAAATGAACTTTTATTTGTTGCTAAGCACAAAAAGTGGGATTTGCCTGTTTTTTTCTCGTTCGTTATAGTCTAAGTAGGGTTTCTATGGAATGAAAAGTAGCACGAAAATTTGGGAAATTCAGGAAAAAGATCGTTTTTTTTTCAAGGATTTTTTGCTAATACGTGGGGAACTGATGTTTAATTGCTGATATCAAATTCGAACGACAACAACTGTCGGGTCTATTTATTCAACTTATTTAATAAGTATTCTTTTATACAGGAAGTCTTGTATTTCCTTTATTAAGCACCTGTTTTTCTGTACCTATAGGATGACTACCTTACGATGTTGGTTCCATAGAAAAACTTTTTATTAGAAGCAGATAATGAGTTCATATTCACCCAGTATGCTTTCTTTGTTTTAACGAGATTTCATATTGTTTTTGCAATCTAGCAGTAAAGTCTTTTACATCAACTCAATGCCCATGAGAAAGCTAGCCCGTTGGTCCACAAACGTCACAAGGAAACGACACGAATTACGTTACGCTAACCTCGATCGTCCGAGCATAATCGTGCACGCTTCGTTACGCCTAATGCCGTAATAACCCCAGTTATTTGTCGTTTTATAGAGAGCGTATATGCGGATTTCGTGACTTCTTATCGAAAGAAAATCTGAAATTATTGGAATACACAAAAAATTTCCTTGATTGTGTAGTTACTCAGTAATTGGGAAGTAGGTACGAGTACCTAAGTCACGATTTTAGAGTTAGATTCGATTACTAACCTTGAACTCTGCGTATTAACATAAGAAATGTTTATTTTCTTTATGGAGCACATACGTACCCTATAGAGTAGGAATGTCATAAATGATTTGTTCGCCATTTTTTAATCAGTATCTGTGCTGTTTTTGTATGGGCGAGCGTTGACAGTTGTCATTTCATACTAAATGTAAGTGAAAAATCACTTACTAGTAATACAAATCTTCATCATCATCATCATTTAATCTACTGCTGAACCTAGGCCCATAGGCCTCCCCGAAAAGGGGGCATTGCCAATACTCGCCACGCTTGGCAGGCGGGTTGGCGAGCGCAGTTTGTTATAATATTTCGCACGCAGACGCTGCTGCCCGTCTAGTGCTACAGGAATTAGTCGCCTCTTACGACACGCCTCCTGTTGGTGGGGAAGTGTATTCTTTACGGCCGTCCCACACGGCATATTAGTATATGTAGGTATAACTATTTTTGTGTTTGTTTTGTACGGTCATTATTTACAGCCTTTCATTTGTAAGCTTACCAAACTTAAACCCGTGACTTCATTTGAATGTATCTCCATTTGAAATTTCGAATATTAATAGATATATTGTAAACCAAATAAGGATGTATGTTCGTCTGTGAGTGGATTGATGAATACTACGGCATGTTCAATATGACAACCATTTATCACAGACAGCCATATGGCCATGATGTATTTTATATGTAAGTAGTTAATTTAAATGTATGTATAGGAAATCACCATCATACATTATACCAATAGATAGACGTCAAATATATGCGCGCCCCACTCCACTACAACTTAATTTCGTCTACTATAACAGTTGTCTGGAAGAGATTGCTTTTGGAGATAAGTTCACCTCGTTGTACGTTCAATACGTTCAGTTTGTATAAGTATATGTCTCTATACAGGGGGTTCTGTAAATCAAGGATAATCACCTAGACTGTGTGGTGGTTGAGGCCATAGGTACTTTACCACGCGGGCCCAGAGCGAATTGGATGAGGGGTGTTATAAGGCCAGTGAGTTGCATCCCATATAGGCTATTATGCAGAGCCTACCTTCATAAAAAACTGACAGAACAGCTAACCATAATTATTAATTACGTATTCAACAATAAACAATAAATATTCTGCAACCATTTTTCGTCTACCTATACTTATTCCTTACTAAAGCGCGCAACTTAGATCGTTTCTGTGCAATTTAACCAATGTTAGGCTGCCGCGAGATCGCCTACTGTTCTACGCAAACTTACTCAATTTTCACTTACAGCCAACCCCTATCTGAAACCAATGCACGCCCCTGCCAGTGACTAAACCTTACCCTTACTTAATCTAGTTTGTAAAAACCTTTTTTGTACAATAAAGTGTTTATAATCTATCAATACTCAAGATCGCACAGCGTGCTATGCAAAGGTCTATGCTCTGTGTTTCTTTGCGAGATCGAATCAGAAATGAAGAGATTCTTAAACGAACAAAGTCGCTGATAGCCCAACGGATTAGCAGGCTGAAGTGAGAGTGGGCGGGGCACATAGCACGTACAACTAACGGCCGATGGGGCAGAAAGGTTTTGAAATGGAGGCAGCGTACTGGCAAGCGCAGCGTAGGACGTTTACCCTCAAGGTGGACAGACGACCTGGTAAACGTTGCAGGAAGCTGCTGGATGCGGGCCGCTTCCAACCGGCCAATCTGGAAGTCACTGGGGCAGGCCTATGTTCAGCAGTGGACGTCCTATGACTAAAATGAAGATGATGAATCTATCAATACGATACGATATATGACAAACTTATACGTAGTTCAGTACCTAAATTTATGGCGAATTCTTACTATTCCCAAATCTTTTTCACGACCTATTTGGTCTAACCGTTTTTTAAGTCTGTTAACTGATGATGTTTTTTTAGAATAATGTTATTGTCTGACTAAAATCGGGAATTATTTCAAAACTGTCATCTTAAACCCTACTCCTCATTAATTAATTACATATAAAATTATGTTCTTGTGTTACAAATACAAATAATTCAGTCTTTTACAAGCCAGGCAAGCTGCATAAATTATATAAATTAAAAACATAGAAAATTCTATTTCTCTGAACACGTAACTTTGCGTGACACGAACTATGGTGGTTTTTCTTTAAATGCCAGAAGACCTATTATTAATTTCTAAATGACAACATTTTCTAGCGTATCTATGTAATCGGCCTTTTGCATGTTCTTATTGTTCTATTACATAGAGAAAGTCGATATACACCATGTTTTTACTGGTCTTTAAATAATAGACTAGTTTGGGGGTAAGAGGAACAGGGTGTTGTGTTCCACATCCACCATTAAATAGGGAGGATCCTCCGACCAGACGTGTGTCTGGTGGGCTACTGCCCGACGGTTGTTTGTCGGGTTTTTGTATATATGGTTCAATCGCTCCGATAACTTTAATATCGCGATGTAGGATACGTCAGTTTTATATGTAGCGAGATAGATGTCGCTACACTAGCAACTACGACGACCTCCGTAGCCGAGAGGCGAGTATACCGGACTTGGTGTCGCTGTCTCTGAGGTCCTGGGTTCGATTCCCGGTCGGTCAATGTAGAAAAATAACTTTTCTATATTGTCTCGTGTCTGGGTGTTGTGGTACCGTCGTTGTTTCTGATTTCTGTAACAAGTGCTTAAGCTAGTTATCAGAGGATCAGAGCAATATATGTGTATGATGTTGTCCAATATTTGTTTAAATTATTTTACTGCTTGTGCGCGATTCTGCATCTCAAGTAAAGAAGTTACCGTATACCCCTTTTGGAGCGTTTGTTTTTCTGTGATATAAAGAAGCCTAATATGTACAGCTAGTATACTATGTGCCCCGAAACTAAAGATAACCTCATAACAAACTATCCTAAACAACATGGTGAACAACTTTTGCTGTATGACTTTTGCTTTGCATGAAATTTATCGACTTCCCATACAAAATTAGGCCTCCCCCAGTGACTTCTAGATTGGCCGCATGGAATTTGTACAAAAAAACTAAAAACATATATGTATGCTGCATATTTTGAAGTCATAAAGCAAGAGTTAGTTCACTATGATGTATTGGATTGGATTTGGCATCAACATCAACGGCGAGTACATTTTATACTCACCTTCGGTTTGCCGACGATATTGTGGTCATGGCAGAATCGCTTGTAGACCTCAGCACAATGCTCGATGACCTTACTCGAGTCTCCCAACAAGTAGGCCTGCAGATGAACATGAACAAAACCAAGCTCATGTCGAATGCCCATGTTGCGCCCTACCCAGTATCCGTTGGGAGCTCTACTCTCGAAATTGTTGACAAATGTGTCTACTTAGGACAAGTTAACCAAGATAGATCCAATTTTGAGAAGGAGGTAAGTCGTCGAATCCAACTCGGCTGGGCAGCGTTCGGGAAATTACACAACGTCTTCTCGTCCAATATACCTCAGTGTCTAAAGACGAAAGTCTACAACCAGTGTGTGTTACCAGTGATGACATATGGAACTGAAACGTGGCCTCTCACTATGGGCCTCAAAAGAAAGCTCAAGGCCGCACAGCGTGTTATGCTCGGTGTTTCCTTGCGAGATCGAGTTTGATTGTTAAAATTCATCATCATTCATCAAGGATGCCTTCAATAACTGTCTGAAATGAAAAATCCACCGCTTTGTCATTGTAACAGTCAGTCATTACTACAGTACACTTTTCCAAAGTAGGTACTCATGTAATTTCCATTGGCCATAATGATTGTCCGACTTCCATCACGCATTCGCACCTCGCCCACTCAGGCGCAAGCGCAGATGAAGTACTGGATTACGTCACGCGACCTGTACTTATGTGTGTGTTTGTAAACATTAGCGCGGCGTTATCTCGCGTGCGCGCGCGCCGTTTTATGGTACGGGCAGCAAATTAGGTACTTTCCAGTTTAATCGACATAAAATCTTACTATTACTATGCTATACTTAATTATAAATGGGAAAGTTTAGGTGGATGGATGTTTGTTACTTCATCCAGATCCGTTCAGACATTCTAGCGTTATTGCCAGAACATTATTATGAATGAATTTGGCACAGACATAGATTATGAAAAAATGTACGGTCTCCGAGAGATAGATTTGTTTTTGTTTTCTACAGAGCTAAGGATCGACATGATTTTTTGAAGTGGTACTTTAAAATTGGGGGTGCATGACAAGCCATATACCACGCGAGCGAAACCGCAGGTGCAGCTAGTTAAATATGAATAAGTAGTTATTGCGGAGCTGTGGTTCGTAACTTCTTACAGAACTTAGACTCAAATACTCCCAATTTGGATTGACCAAATGTAAAAAACTTGATAGTTATATCGATATCGTATACAGGGTTATTTTGAAAATATCAACAACCCCCTAGGGGCTGATTCTAGTCCTCAAATCTAGCCAATACTACCGATAGATTTAATTATCAACTGTAAATAGTCCAAAACTATAGGGTTGTCAAAATTAATTTGTAGCTTATTTAGATTTTTTACAACTTTAGTAGAACTCAAAAAAACCTACTTGATAAGTTCTGTTAAGAGTTTTTATGAAGATGTTAAATATAATTTGACTCATCAGCTCGTTAGTTCGGAGGATTATACATCTATCAAGGTTATCAGATAATACAGGTAACTGACCCAATATGGTTTGTGTATTTACAACAATGGGTCCCGTTGAAGGGCAAAAAACATGGCCGATTTGTATAGGCCACGATCCAAGATTAGATATGCTCTAAAACATTCTCATGGTGACGTAGAAGAATATTCTTATTTTTTTCTAATTGTTTAATCGTCTACTGATATTTTTAAAGAACTTACGTTTCGTTTTTGTTTTTTTGAACATTTTTTTTGTTTATTTTACAACAGTATTTTTAAATTGGCAAAAAAGGGTCTATATCGAACTTTTTCCATTTCAAGATAATAAAGTATAAATGCGCCAGTATGGATTTAACATTCTTGTGTTTCAAGGTACGTACAGTCAGCATCAAAGGTAGCTGATCAAAAACTAATTCTTCTAAATGTCGCAATAACCTGACTTCTCTATTTGACTTTTGCGTAGTGATTTTCAGACTATTGTAATATGTTTTGCAATGAGATTCTTTTGGAAAATTTAGTTAATAAGCTACTTTTGATGTTGACTGTACCAGATACCGATCGGGAGTATCTGGGAAATCCACAGACGCGTGCCAAATTAGAAAAGACTGTTTTGAATTGATTCGCCCGCCTTGCGCTGAAGACGACTCGATAACCGACAAACTTAGGAATATGGCTGACAATGACTGGATAAAAAAAGCAGGAGATCGTGCTCTTTGAGTGAGGCTTACGTCTAGCAGTGGACTGAAATAGACTGGCATGATGATGATAATGAATCTGAAGAAGAATGACAACTTTGCTAAATAGGTCGTCAAAGACACACTAAACGTCTCTATTGATAAAATATGCCATTTTTTAATCGCGGAACAAGTTCCGAATTCAAATCGTGGACGCGTCGTGCTGTGCATTCGAATGCGCGCCGGAAACCGCTAATGCGGTAACGAGCGTGCGCGTGCGCCAAACAGGGCTGCCAAGTGCTAACTATTATAAAAATAATTAACATATATTATTGAGAAAGCACAGGCCAGCTAATCTCAGATGGCATCAGCCAGCTTGGTTAACAACAAATGTCTACGTAAACGTCAATGTTTGTTTTTTTGTATCTTATTTTGACGCAACAATGAGACTCGTTTTACAACTTAAAATAACCCTCGACGATACGGGTAGGTAGTCGGGGGGGTAGTCGAAAAAAAAGCATGGTTGATATATTTTAATGGTTTTTATTTAACATTTAGCTCTAAAGTGCAAGTTTGGTTTAGTTTGTGTTCTAATGTTTGGTGAAGTGATAAAGATCTAAAACTATTGAAATATCATTGTATTTAACGCCGCATCGAGTGTCAAGTGATTTTTCTCAAGAGAACTTGCTTTAGACCCAGTAGCGTCTTGAAACCTGCTTCTACGGGAAGAGTAGCCTTCACTATTAAAAAAAGCATTTCGAATTTCTCATAAATCAAAACAAATCTAGGAATATTTATTTCCCTTCACAGCCTAAACTAAGCTGTGAAGCGAAATAAATGTTACATAGGTACATAATAATTGTTAATGCTATGAAATAGGAAATCCTTTGTTTTATTTAAAACTTGGTAATATTTTACCGAAAAAGTTAAAGGTCATTGAACCGATTTTCAACTTTATGTTCGCCTTGTAGATATCAATATCATTAAGAAAATTTGACGTTTTGTTTTGGGTTGACGTGCTGTTGCCTGTACATGCTAGTAATTGTACATCGAACACAGAGTAGCCCTGATAGAGAAAGATCGTCGAAAGATTACCATGTTAGGTTAGGTTTTCAAGTGGAAACATATCTTCGAATGGTTATTTAAAATTCCTTAAGTTGACAACCCTGTCGTTACCGGTTGTTCCATATCAAGCGACGTTTCGCTATGTACGGAACTCTTAGTTTTTATTGGAGTTTGTTTTTAGGAGGCATTGAATAAGTCAGTGCTTGCAGACGTTGCGATTGATGGGTTTGTTATGTGACTTAGGTATTTAATTGATTAAGTCTTAGTTTGCTGATTCTACCTGTCTTTTTAGTTTACAAATAAACAGGGTGCATACGACAATAAATGAAAACATAACATATCCTCATAATCAGCCCATGCCCAGTCCACTGCTGGACATAGGCCTCTCCTAATGCACGTCACTGAGCCCGATCCTCAGCTATTTTTTTCCATCTACTACCAGCAGCCTTGCATATTCGTCGCTACACCTTGTTGGAGGGCGCCCCACGCTGCGCTTGCCAAGTCGCGGTCTCCACTCAAGAACACGTCTACCCCATCGGTTATCAGTTCTACGGCAAATGTGACCAGCCCACTGCCACTTCAGTTTGCTATTTTTTTTATCTAAATCGATTAGTTTAGTTTTCTGTCAGATACCCTTATTTCTGATATTATCAGAAATAAGGGTATCTTAGAGAAATCCCGAGCATAGCTCTCCATAGGTCGCTGAGCAACTTTAAATTTGTGTACTAATCGCACCGTGAGTGTCGAAGTCTCGGCTACGTCATAACAGGCAGTACGCACTAGTTGAAGACATTCGTCTTCAGACTTTAAGGGATTGACACTGAAAAGACTCGAAGAATTTCCCCGAATGCTGTCCAGCCCAGCTGTATTCTCCTACGAGCGAGGAAAAACATGTATTTAAGACTAAAACAGACTTTCGGATAGATACGTGAATAATCTTTACATAAGTCCCAGTTATTCAAATAGCATGACACAATGACATAATACCTCAGTAAGGTTCACCGGGCCAAGGGAAGCATTGGTAAAGCCTTGTAGTGTACATAATCGTTACATAAAATTACATTGACATTAGTTAATGTTCGCCATTGTTGTGTTGCGCGATTTTAAGAAGGGAAACGATGGTTACGCTGTTCACACACTTATTACTAATTATTATGTAAAGTGTGCTGACGAAATATGTAGCACTATGGTGTATTTTAGTATTTTCGTTAATACTTGTACTTAACCGACTTCAAAAGGTATAGTTACACACAGTTATCGCTAAAGTATGTTTAAAATATGCTATTTTGATAAGTATTTTTTTTTTATTAAATATAATTTGTACGAGCTACAATCGTACATTCTGCTGCACCGTCAGCGACCTACAAACCGGCGGATGACCCATGGACCCTGCACATGCACCGTCAGCACTCTACACTACTTTCGAATTTTTATCCATTTTTTTTGTTAGTCCCAAAAAAGCCTTACAATTAAAAAATATATATTATGTATTCTTTTAAGTGTGCAAAAATAGGAAAATAAATATCAGCATACAGCAGAAGTTTGTATTCACAACAATAGATTCTTCTCCAGAGAGCCATTATGAATAAAGAAAAGAGTTCCCGCACCATTTAAAATACCAGGTCAATAGATTCTTAACCCCAATACAACGCATTTCGTTACAGTTAATATTAACAATTGGTTAAATTAAATCACTGCGCGTTAAATGGGTAACGGGAAATGGGGTGACTCAGCCAATATTTTTCTAGTATTTTGGGTATTATGCTGAAATAGGGATGGGATGGTTTTTTCGGAGATTATTTTAAGTTATAAAAAGCAAAAATGGGGCAATGAATTAAAGCAAAAATGGGGCATTAGAGTTTTAATTAGATTTTTATTAAGGATTCGCAGGTTCATACTGAATCGTAATCAAAGAAAGACCTTTTTATACTGTGTATTTTTTAATATTGTCTCGGATTCGTATTTTGTTCGTTCCAATGTTTTTTTTTTGGGTTCTTTAGCGAAAAGGTGCCACCGGGATCCTATTAGTCGAGATCTAGCTCCCTGTCTGTCTATTATGTGTCCGTCTGTGACAGGGCCGTATCTTCTAAGGTAGAAACAAGACACTTTAAAAAATTACTAATTGTGAATTACTGGTCGTTATAAAAACAAAATAATAACAAGCGGACAAGTGTGAGTTGGGCTCTCGCTATTTGTTAGTGCGCGATACAAAATTAAATTCAAAAATATTTATTTCATTCAAAAGCATTATTTATGATGTTATTCTTGGAATCATACAGGGTAGACGATTCAAAATATTATGTGTAGTGTTCAATGTGTACAATAGTACAGACGTACAGAACCTTCTTGTGCTAGCCGGCTCTCACTTGGCCGAATTTTAAAGTTATTGTTATTCCTACTTGCAGTTACACCAGAAAAATAATCCACTGACCTTAACATTCCTCATGATCTTATACATTTCCATCATTAACTCTGATCCTAGTGATTCTCCAAGCACCAGGATTGCTCCCGGAAGCCTGCATGAGTCTAAATAGGCTGCTAACCTTCTGGGATGACCTGGGCTGGTTGGAGTAATAAGGAACAGGTAGCACACACAATGGCCCAATCAAGAGGCTAAGTGCGGAAACAGCCCAGATAAACTAACTAATATAGAGAACCATTAGGGCTAGTGGTTCGCGCTGCGTACAACAAAGCTATCGGTCGTGGCTTCGAATCCCATAAGGGGCAAGTGCTTGTGTTATTAGTGCTATAGTTTGACCCCCCCCCCCCACTATGACCGTCACGTAATATGTTTAGTGTGATTGTTAAAATAATTTACCACTGTTCCCCTTCTTCCAGGCAAGTGGGACGCAACCTCATCATTCCCGGAGGGACCCGCACCATCGACGCCACCGGCAAGCTCGTGATGCCGGGAGGCATCGACCCTCACACTCACTTCGAGCTGGAGATGATGGGGGCTAAATCAGCTGACGACTTCTACAAGGGCACTAGAGCTGCCGTCGCTGGAGGGACTACCACTGTCCGTGAGTACATAAAATAAATAAATATCACATATAGGGTTACATTACAAAGGGGTGCCAAATCTTTAGGAGTGGCTCAGAATCAGTAACTTAATCGAACTATGCCAAAAACAAAAAAACATTTAATTATTCCTATCCGCTGTTAAAAATCGTATGCCTGGATAATTTAAGTCATTCATGAAAAAAATGCACCGTATCTGCACTGCGTAAGGTCCTTGTTGGTTCGTATCTACGCCTCGATGAATGACAGCGCGGCTTTCGCAGTCTCTATTGACTTTATTTTCGAATATTTTAAAGTATTTTTTTGTAACATACAATTATTAAAAATAATAACGATTAAGACGCTTCTATATGTTGTTCCCTAGATCTTATTTTTTGAATTTGGCACCCCTTTGCAATGTAACCCAGAATATGGCTCTGATCCTAAGGTAAGCAGCTGAAGCACTTGTGCTAAAAATCGGAAATCGGTACGGACGGTACCGCAACACACAGACCTGAGACAATATAGAAAAGTTAGTTTTCTACATTGACCGACCAGGAATCGAACCTGGGACCTCAGAAAGAGCGACATCGACTCCGTATGCTCGCCTCTTGGCTGACATTAATAAAAGATAGAGAGATCATCATCATGATCTCTTCAGCCTATTGCAGTCCACTACACAACGTAAGCCTCACCCAAAGAGCGCTCAAGATCACGATCTCCTGCTTTTTTCATTCAGCTACTGCCAGCCATCTTCCTAAGGTCGTCGGTCCATCGAGGTGGGAGGGGCCTATACTACGTTTGCAAAAACGTGGTCTCTACTCGAGAACCCGCTTACTCCACCTTTCATCGGTTCTGCGACAAATGTGGCAGTGGGCCTTGCGATTATAGCTTGCTACATTTTGGATTATGTCCATTACTTAGATAGATAGGTAGATAGACACTTTTTAACCCCGCAGCCCAGCAAATCCAGACATAATAGAAATGTTAATTGCTACGCGGTCGCGGTTTGCGGCAGCCTATAAGTTAAAACAAAATATTAATGCATATATAAAAGGTTTTTTTAAACAAGACTCAATATGTACCTATATTATGTACAATGCTTAACTTATTTCCAAAGCGATCTCGATCAGACAACCACTACTAATTTAGGAAATTAAGTTTTAGCGCATGTTGATAATTTGCATTTAATATGATCAGAATTGATTGATTTGAAATAAATCCAGGACGTGGATTTAATTTTGAATTTGTTGACCAAAAGGTCATAGTTATGCACCAACTAGCTGTTTTTCTACACTACCAAGATAGGCCAAATAAAACAATTAAAAAATAAGAGACCGGAAATTTACCTTAAACAAATGATCGACCATTGACTTTTATTGCTTCCAGTTGACTTCGTTCTGCCGCAGAAGGGTCAGTCTCTGGTAGAAGCTTATAACAACTGGAGACAGAAAGCCGACGGCAAGGTAACAGTTCAAATCTCGCTGTTCAAGATCTCCCCCAGTGATTTCCAGATTGGTTGGTTGGAAGAGGCCTGCATCCTGCGGCTTCCTGCAACCTTTACCAGGTCGTCTGTCTTCCTTGTGGGTAGACGTCCTACGCTGCGCTTGCCGGTACGTGGCCTCCATTCCAAAACCTTTCTGGTCCATCGGCCGTCAGTTCTACGTACGTATAATATATACAGGATAATTTTTAAATAAGTACTTACATTAATTTTAATGTAATAAATAAATATAAAATCGATGCACTATAGAAAAAAATTAAAAATCCATAAAAAATATCAGCTCTTCCTAACTAAAGTCACATTCCTACTCGATCAAAAATGTATGGAACAGCTGTTTTTTTTTTTCTAGGTTTAACTATTGGTCCTATACCAAAAGTCGTTTATATTCATAAGTAGAATACTTAAAATTTGTGTAGTCATTAAAAAGTCACCCTGTATATCTGAAGATCTAGTACCGACAGAAAATTTTCTAATAATCCAAATAGTAAGGGGTGATTCAGAATCGAGTTTTCTCTACTTCATCGAGATCCTAGATCCAGGTAAAATATTTCAAAACATCCATTGTAAGTTACGACGAGCTCGGTGTCAAAATGCCGGTTCATAAGAGGTCCGGGATTCAAATCCTAGTGCGGATAACTCGTCTTATCGTACGCGAAAGGGAGTAGGAGGAGGAGAGTATCTCACAGTCTTTTCAGCCAAGCACATTTCACAGCCTGTATTTTTTCCTCCTAACCTCCAGGTATGCTGCGACTACGGTCTCCACGTGGGCGTGACCTGGTGGTCCCCCTCAGTCAAGAAGGAGATGGAGAAGCTGGTCTCTGAGGACTACGGAGTCAACTCCTTTAAGATGTTCATGGCATACAAAGACGCTTGGATGCTGGATGACTATGACCTGTACTGCGCTATGGAGACCTGTACAGAGTTGAGGGCTTTGCCCCAGGTGAGATACTAGGTCTAAGAACCTTATCACACATGCACACATTTATAAATAATTTCACATCTGTTTTTTTATTTAGAGTCTAAACACTGTACAAAGTGCCTAAATAGGTTCTTTCCTGGTTTTGGTTTGGTCACACTTATGATGCAACTAGCTGTTGCCCGCGATTTCGTTCACGTAGTCTTTAGTAGTTGGTCTAAACTAAACTCCACGCGAACAAAATCGCAGGCAACAGCTAGCAATTTTTCTCAAATAAAAAAAAAATTCCAACTGAACAGCGATATCTATCGGCAATAATGTATGTATTGATATCATCTATAATGACAGTTATCTTGCACCCCTCGAAAAACGTACATTATATCGGGATAACAAGTAACCTATCAGCTATTCCAGTCTATAATCTATTTCTGTGCCAAAAATCATGTAGATCCGTCCAGCTGTTCTGGCATAATTGAGTAACAAACATCTATCCATCAAAACTTTTGCATTTATAACATTAGGAAGTTAAATAATTATGAATATTCGTCACTAATTTCCCAGGTCCACGCTGAGAACGGGCACATCATAGCTCGCAACACGGAGAAACTGCTGGAGGCTGGAGTGACAGGGCCGAACGGGCACCAGCTGTCCAGAGATGAGGAAGTGGAAGCCGAAGCCGTTAACAGAGCATGTGTAATTGCTAATCAGGTTAGTCTCTCAGCTCCAAGTATTTAAGCGTTTCGTCTTAAGAGTTTGTAAAGTCTATATACGTCAGACTGCAGGGTAGAGCTTGGTCCATGATTCTGGGTCCCACTACCTGCTGATCTCTTTTAGCATTTTTTTAAGAACATAGATTTTAAGTGAATGGGCTAGTTTCCTAAAAAAATCTAATTAGTCCGTCAGTTGGATTAACAGAAAATATTGGACACGTATTTTTTCTTTTCTTAATTAAACACAAATTGATGAAGATATAGCCCTTAAAAGTTCCGCTTAACTTTTCTATATTGTCTCGGGTCTGGATGTTGTAGTACCGTCGTTGGTTCTGATTTCTGTAACACAAGTGCTTAAGCTACTTGTCATAGGATCAGAGCAATGAATGTGATGTTGTCCAATATTTATTTATGTGTCATTATTCAAAGCGCTTCTCTCTCTCTTCCTAGCTATGTATCTCATATGGTGGTGTGATCAGAATTCCGTATCTTTCTTCCTCTTCGCTCTGTCCTCAACATCGTCTTCGGAAACCTCGCACATCCTCATGTATTTCAGCACTACGCTCTCCCATCTTGTCTTAGGTCTTCCTCTGGATCTTCGACCAGGTAGGGAAAGCTGTTGTGCCAAATTCCCTACGTAATCTGAAATTCAAAGCGCTTATATAAGGTGCTTCATAAATATTTGCAATGGCTGAAATGGGTATAAGTATTGCCTATATAGATTACGATAGTGAAGGAATTACGCGCCCCGGATCGGTACTTAATTATTTGCGAAAAGACAGTAAATAGATAGATAGATAGATACTCTTTATTGCACACCATACAAGTAAAATACTCATGATTTTTACAGAAAGATGTACAATTAAATGGTTACTTGCTTCAATTTGCATAACACACCTCGTCATCCGCCCTTGACACTGCGCGGGAGCGGTATAATGTGAAACGTTAGCATTTTTGGACAGATGTGGACGGTTTGAGACAGAATAAAGCCTAATCTTTATTTAATATATTTTGTTTAATGAAAAAATTAATGATGTTCTGGACATAACATTTCTTTACTATCTTAATCTATATAAGCAATACTTTTACCCATTTCAGCCGTTGCAGATATTTATGAAGCACCTTATATATATTTATAGGCGAACGCTCCGCTGTACATCGTGCACATGATGTCGGCGAGCGCGGTGCGCGCGCTGGAGGCGGCGCGTGCGCGCCAGCGGCCGCCGCTCTACGGGGAGACGCTGGCCGCCACTGTCGGCACTGACGGTAACATTCACTTTTTACGGTTCCGTAGCCAAATGGCAAAAAACGGTCTGTCTGGCTGTCTGTCCGTCCGTATGTCACAGCCACTTTTTTCCGAAACTATAAGAACTATACTGTTGAAACTTGGTAAGTAGATGTATTCTGTGAACCGCATTAAGATTTTCACACAAAAATAGAAAAAAATTTTTTTCTTCAAACCCATACGTGTGGGGCATCTATAGATAGGTCTTCAACAATAATATTGAGGTTTCTAATATCATTTTTTTCTAAACTGAATAGTTTGCGAACCACAAGAACTTTTATATTATGTTACATGCTGCTACGGAACCCTTCATGGGCGAGTCCAACTCGCACTTGGCCGCTTCTTTACTACTTCTTTCTAGCTCTTTGGGCTTACCGTTGATATGTATAATTACATTATTTTATTATTATTATTATTTCTATGGAGCGCATACCATATAGAGCAGCAATACGAACCACCATCTTTCTCCGAAACTAATAAGTGATTTTTCACTTACAAAAATAAAATAAAACAAAATCATTTATTTTGCAAATAGGCCATTAAAGGCACTTTTTTACTTGTCCCAATTTACATTTTACGTCACTTTCACACAATTTAAGTTCACACATACACGTCAAAATTACATTTAGTATGAAATGATATACAGTGTTATTTGTAAAACATCAACCATCTCCTAAGATTTTTTTTAGATTTCAATGTTTGTCCCATACAAAAAGTTGTTGTATTTGGGCACCAGAATCAGCCCTTAGGAGATTGTTGATGTTTTACAAATAACCTTGTATATCATAAGGTTGCAGGAAGCCGCTGGATGCGGGCCGCTTCCAACCGGCCAATCTGGAAGTCAATGGGGAGGCATTATTCAGCAGTGGACGTCCTACGGCTGAAATGATGATGATGTTTTTGATGTGTGAATTTGAAGACCTCCGTAGCCGAGAAGCAAACATACCGGACTCGGTGTCGCTGTATCTGAGGTCCCCGGTTCGATTCCCGGTCTGTCAATGTAGAAAAATAACTTTTCTATACTCTCTTGGGTCTGGCTGCTGTGGTGCCGTCGTTGTGTCTGATTTCTGTAAGACAAGTGCCTTAGCTACTTATCATAGGATCAGAACAATGTATGTGATGTCCGATATTGATAATTTATTATATTTATGTGTGTATTAAGTGTTGTAACTGTTGGAGAACCTAATCATCATCATTTCAGCCATAGGACGTCCACTGCTGAACATAGGCCTCCCCCATTGACTTCCAGATTGGCCGGTTGGAAGCGGCCTGCATCCAGCGTCTTCCTGCGACCCTCACCAGGTCGTCTGACCACCTTGTGAGTGGACGTCCTACGCTACGAGTGATAACATATGGAACTGAAACGTGGCCTCTCACTATGGGCCTCATAAGAAAGCTCGAGGTCGCACAGCGTGCTATGGAAAGGGCTACGCTCGGCGTTTCCTTGCGGGAGAACCTAATAAATAAAGTAAAATAAATAACTATCGTTGCAGGCACGCACTACCGCAACGCGTGCTTCCGGCACGCGGCGGCGCACGTGCTGTCGCCCCCGCTGCGGCCCGACCCCGCCACGCCGCACCTCATGTGCGAGGCTCTTGCCGAGTCAGTACACACGTAACCAGGGATCGGAGTAGGTAGATTGCTTTACGGTTAATGATCTCAGACGTTGATGTTCATATGGACATGCCATATCGGAATTTCTTTGTATCAGTTTAAAAAAAAAAGACATATCCATATTATGCTAGCACTACCGAAGTACATCAAATCGATCTACCTATTCCGATCACTGCACATAACATAATATTATACACTAGCTTTTGCTCGCGACTTCGTCTGCGTTGACCTCACTCTCATAAAAAATATCCTATGTGTTAATTCAGGCCGTGGTCTATGTGTATGCCAAATTTCATCAGAAATCTGTTGAGTAGTTTTTGCGTGAAATAGTAAGAAACGTCCATCACAAACTTTCGCATTTATAATATTAAGTAGGATGCAAAAGAAATTCTGGAGACGTATTTTTGAAGCCTTAGAAATTAATCTTGAATTCGAACACGAAAACAATTCGTGTATGAGAATAGTTTCTGTTGCTTCCAATTTTACGCATTTTTGAATCGCTCGAAATCGATGTTGCTATTAAATTAAAATCTTCTATTTTTGTTTTACGCAAAAAATATTATAAACCAAAATAAAGCAAAAACGCATTAACGAACGTAAATAAAAAGTTATTATATCAAATCTCTGACAACCTTGTTTACTTGTCAATGTCATTCTTCCGTACTTTCTACTAGTAGAAATCGAAAAACGAGTGGGTAGGACCACTCGTAGCAGAATTCACGGAATGAATTTTCAAAAATAGTGATGGTATTTGCATGCGAATCTTACGATTTCGTATTCGGATTGGAATTTGCATGATTCAAAAATACGTCTCCTGTTTGTCACGTTGGTAAAGAGATAGATAAGACATTGGAGAAGGATAAATATTACGTTTACTAAGTTTTGACGAAATTTTATATGGAAAATAGTTGAACACTAGGAAGGGACATAGGCTACTGTTTTTAATCTTCAACCTTGTAAAAGAGTAAAGTACGTAGCGTCTTTAGTCCAAGCAGGCAAAACCGCGGGCACAGCTATTACTATACTTTAATAATACACACGGTAACATTGCAAAGGGGTGTCAAATTAAAAAAATAAGATCTAGGAATCAATATAAAGAAGCGTCTTAATCGTTATTATTTTTAACAATCGTATGTTACGTTAAGAAAATACTTTAAAATATCCTAACATAAAGTCAATAGAGAGATTACGAAAGCCTCGCGTTCAGTCACCAGAGGCGTAGATACGGCGAGCCTACAAGGACCTTACGCTGTGCACATACGGTGCAATTTTTTCATGAATGAGTTAAATTATCCACGCGTACGATTTTTAACAGCGAATAGGAATAATTAAACGTGTTTTTTTTTGTTATTTGCATATTTCGATTAAGTTACTGATTCTGAGATACTCCTAAAGATTTGGCACACCTTTGCAATGTATCCCTGTATAACTGCAAATGTAACTACATATCTCTATCTGTTAAGCTTTCACGGCAAAACCAGTGCTTTAGATAAAAATTTGTACAGAGACGGCTACTTTTTAAATCTTCCTACTAAGGGAAGCATAGATAAATGAAAAGGAAGATGACTGGCAGTGGATGGATGATAAAAGCGGGAGATCGTGCTCTTTGGCTCTCTTTGGGGCAGGCCTACGTCCCAGTGGACTGCAATAGGGTGACATGATGATGATGATAATGATGACCCAACCCCAAAATGAAAGTTATGGATCAAACAAATAGAAGCTGGCATCCTCATGACATTGCTTGCCCGTCGCTTCTTCGCTTCTTGTTTCAAATTGAGCATACATCGATTTTAGCTTACTGAAACTCGAGTGATGTAGGCGAATATAAACTCCAACCAAGTTTGAAAACGTTAATATCGATTATGGCCAGTTTCGGAACACGAAGCGCTAGTAGGGCTCCAAAAATAAGGAGACATCCTCTGCCCCTTATGGGCCAATAATGTTATTGACGATCATACGTGGCAATTTTCTGTCCTAAATTGAATAAATGATTTTTTAAATTTGATTTTGAAGGGAGCGTGGTCTGGCTGGAGGGCTGACGGAAGTGGACGGAAAGATCGTCTAATGGCATGCGTTTGTCCCCACAATGTCTAGAGGAGTCCGTGCTCAGTTTAGCAAGGACTTTATGTTATAAAAGTCATGTAACATGTTTGTTCTTCCAGCGACCGGCTGCAACTGATCGGCAGCGACAACTGCACGTTCCACGAGAAGGACAAGGAGCTGGGCAAGGACAACTTCGCCAAGATCCCCAACGGGGTCAACGGGGTCGAGGACCGCATGGCCATCCTGTGGCAGAAGGCCGTCAACACGGGTGAGTACCGCATTGTAATCTGTCCGTTATGACGCGCTTATATTAGCTTGGTGGTTGAGTGCGTCGTTCGCGTTCAGTTCAAATTGATTGAATTTATTTTTATTGTGTCCGTCTATCGTGTTTTTTCTTCTTCTATCTAACCGTACCTCTGTTAATGTTTGTTTTTGTTATATTATGTATCGTCGTGATGTTCATAGTAATAAAATTTTCGTTTCTTTTTTTTTCTTTTTGTTTGGGTTAACGTTAGGGTGGTGGCTGAATGCGTCGACTGCATATGATTTAACGTTAGGTCGGTGGCTGAATGCGTCAAAATCATTTGATTTAATATTACGTCTGTGGCTGAATGCGTTAGTTGCATTTGGTTTATAATTAGATTGGTAGCCGATATTAAGTGGGTGACCAAATGCGTTGACCGCATACGGTTACCGTTAGGACGGTGGCCGAATGTCTCGACCGTATACGGGTTAACATTAGTTCGGTGGCCGAATGCATCGATCGCATACGGTATTACATTAGTCCGGTGGCCGGATGCGTCGACTACATTCGGTTTGACATTAGGTCAGTAGCCGAATGCCCCAATCGCATACCGTTATCATTAGGCCAGTGGGCGAATGCGTCGACCGCATACGGTTTAACCAAATTTGCCTGATTACATTGGTCGAATCGAATGCGTCGACCGCATTTGATCGAAAACGGCCAAGCCGAAACGTCCAAACCGAAAACGGTCCAACCAATTTTTTTAAAATAATTTATAATTATTAACAGTTAAAAGTTTTTGATATGTTTGCGTGAGGACAGCTCCTAAATATTACAAAAACTTCTCGTACTCGATCATCGAACCGTGCCCGCAGGCATAATGGACCCGTGCCGCTTCGTGGCCGTGACGAGCGCTACGGCGGCCAAGATCTTCAACCTGTGGCCCGCCAAGGGGCGCGTGGCGGCCGGCGCCGACGCCGACGTGCTGGTGTGGGACCCGCGCCTCGAGCGCACCATCACCGCCGCCGCGCACCGCCACGCCGTCGACTTCAACATCTTCGAGGTAACCTCCAACTGAATGCTATATAAAATACAGGGTTACACTTACATGTTACATCACAAGCGGAAGGACCGCGGATGGAACTGTCCGTGATATTGCAGACAGACTGCAGGAGAGTCGCCGTCGGTACGGCCATGTTTTGCGGAAACCGGCGAGCTACGTAGGAAGCGAATGCCTTGTCATGCCGCCACCGCCGGGTCCTGGCAAAAGGGACCAAGAAATGCTGGCTTGACATGCGTGCCAATGATCTCACAACTAGAGACGCTCAAGACCGCGCGAAGTGGAGGAGTAAATCGAGGAAAGCGGACCCTGGGCTTCAAAGCAATAGCTTTGGACGCAACCGGGATTGCCCGTATAGATGAAGAATAAGACAGGGTTACATTGCAAAATAGTGCCAAATTTAAAAAATAAGGTCTAGAGAATAATATAAAAATGCGCCTTCTTTTCGTTTTTTTTTTACTATGTTAAACTTTTACAACTAACTAGCTGTTCCGGCGAACTACGTACCGCCTTGTTTTTTTTGTAAATTTTTCGATGTTTTAATAGTTATTCTGCTATTCGGGACGGAGACAAATCATAAAAATCGGCCCAGCCGTTCTTGACTTATAAATGGTGTAACTAACCCGACTTAATTTTAAATATATAGATTTGAAAGAAAAAAAGTTTGTTTTCTACGTAGGTAGATCGATTTAGTTACTGATTCGGTGTGATCCCTAAAAAATTTACACTACCTTGAAATGTAACCCTGTATATCGACCGTGGAAAGGTAAAGTGACAAATGTGCGCTTTTTATGGAAATTTTGTCTATATAGAATTTGATTGGATTTTTTTTCTGTGTCGATTGGTGTTGTTTTCATGGTGATCGAAGCATTTTTTGGCGTGATCGTAGAAATAAGTCCAATTTTTTGGATAGCTTCCAAAAATTTGACCTATTTCTTTGTTCTAAGGCTAAAGCCCCAGAATTTTCATGGTTTTAAACTTTATGTAGTATAGTTAAGTCAAAATAGCTCACGGTACTATTACATTTTAGGGTACGACAGTCATGCTGGAAAACTTAAACTTCACTGTGTTAGGTAGACCTCAGAAAACATCAGATGGTCTTCAAAAACATGTGTATTCATGATCATCATGTCAGCCTATTGCAGTCCACTGCTGGACGTAAGCCTCCACCAAGGAGCGTCAAAGACCACGTTCTCCCGTTTTTTTCATCCATCCACTGCCAGCCATCTTCCTTAGGTCCATCGAGCTGGAGGGCGTCTATCACTACGTTTGCCAAGGCGCGGTCTCCATTCGAGAACCCGTTTACTCCACTTTGTAAAGAATAAACTTCCCCACCGCCAACAGGAGGCGTGTCGTAAGGGTCGACTAATTCCTGTAGCACGAGACGGGCAGCAGCGTCTTCGTGCGAAATCTTATAAAAAAAACTGCGGTCGCCAACCCGCCTGCCAAGCGTACCGAGTATTGGCAATCCCCCCCCCCCCCCCCCCGATGATCACACATTGGGGGAGGCCTTTGTTCAGCAGTGGACCTCCTATGGCTGAAATGATGATGATGAAACTAAGCAAAGCTTGTACTATGGCGACTAGATAACGGATAAACATACTTAAATACATTTATAAACATACTTGACTTAGGTACAATGCTCGTGCTCATCACACAAACACATGCTCTTTGCGGGATCCGAAAATAACAAGCCAAGTTCTGTCAACTTTTGTTTACGTAGTTTATGTTATAGATTTACTAAAGAATATTGTTTTTACTTGCAGGGCCAACACGTAGTTGGTAGTCCCCAATATGTGATCGTCAATGGACGAGTGTGCCTCGATGATGGAGACTTGAGGGTGGCTGAAGGTAAGATTTTTTCGTTTCAAAGTTAAAAGTTTGCTAAATTTTTCATAGGTAAAGTACCTAAGTTAAAGGCGCAGCCACATAAGCTTCAGTGTGGCGCTACGTCAATAAAGAAAACAATAAAATTATTGTATTTATTTGGCATCAGATAAAAATAAATTGTTGAGTGCCATTTTAATCGTAGCACCCATAAATAACTGACATGAAATAACAATTGGTAAAACTGTACATGAATGTCTCACGTATTAAAGGGTTTTGAAGGGGGGGGGGGGGAGGTGGTCTAGCTCATTCCTCTCAAAGAAAACCTAAAGTTTTGGAGATATTCAAGATAGAAGTTTGACTTTATAACTATGCAAAAAGTCACATTTTATGCACTTTTGAAGAGAGCAGAGCTGTTGAGGGGTAACGAGAAAAGTGGGCGCTCCCTTTGCACGAACAAGTCTTCTAGATTAACAACCAATAGAAAGAAATGGCAAGAAATCATAAAATACATCTGCCTACATCAACAATTCATGACGACCACGACCGCTCTGTCAAGAGCGTATCGACTTTGAAGAAGTAATTAAGAATCTTCCCTAGTCGCAACCCTAGTTCGCTATCGCATCGTATGTTATAACAATATCAGTTACGCGAATGACAAGGTGCTGCCCCCTCCGTTTAGAGCGATTAGGAGAGTGCTGACTGTTTGTGTGTCATATGCTGATGGCTTTGTGTACAATAAGAAGAAAAGTGAATACCTAGTCTTTAAGTCTGGCAACAGAATACCGGAAGTAGTTCCCCCAATTAAGCTGTCTTATCAGAGTACGCCAACTCAAGTACCTAGGTCACGTTGTCACGGAAAACGACGATACTGACATTGAGCGAGAGCGCAGGGCGTTGTCGATTAGGGCTAACATGCTGGCTCGCAGATTTTCTCGTTGCTTGACAGTAAAGGTTACGTTTTTTAAAGCTTACTGCACCTCTTTTTACCCGAGCAGTCTGTGGGTCAGCTATACTCAAAAGTCGTAAAGCTCCCTGCGTATACAGTACAATATTGCGTTCAGGGTATTGTTGGGGCTGCCGCGATACTGCACTGCCAGTTGACAGTTTCCCGGCCATATTGCGCAAAAAATCCGGCTCACTCTTGCGCCGAGTACGCGGCAGCCACAACAATGTTCTGAAGCCCATCACCGACAGTGAGGACTACATCCACTAGTCAAGCAAGCTTACTAGATCCCTTTTAGTTATTCAGTTTTAATGTTACTATAACACTTATGGATCTCTGTTGTCCGATAAATAATATATTCTTTTAATTTATTTTATTTGGATGCCCCGTAGGTTCCGGCCGCTTCCTGAAAACGCCGGCCAACAGCCCTTATATCTTCGGCGCCGAGCCCGCCACGCCGCGCTCCGCCGCGTCCCCGCAACGCGACGTGCCGCGCGCTACTAACGGCAGCGCCACTCCCACGCACCATGGTAACTAATTAACTTATCTATCATCATCATTTCAGCCATAGGACGTCCCCTACTGAACATAGGCCTCCCCCAGCGACTACCAAATTGGCCGGTTGGAAGCGGTCTGCATCCAGCGGCTTCAACGACCTTTATTAGGTCGTCTCTCCGCCTCCTGGTTGGACGGTCGTTCAACGCTACGCTTGCCGGCGCGCGACCTCCAATTTAGAACCTTTCTAGAAATCTGGAAGTCAGATATAGAAAACTATGCTAATATGTAGGGTGCAAATATAATTTTATCATTAAAAACTAGTTTCCCGTTAGATTACGCTGCCCGCAAAGTAGATCGCAGTTACGAATCTCAATAAAGAATCGCAAATGAAAACACAGTTCATTAGGTTTCTTTCAGTGAATTCGTGTGGCACCCAAATATCAACCTTTTTTTGTAACCAGCTTTTTTCAAATGGGTTATAACTGTTTGTAGTCAATTCAAAGTAACACGGCGACCAGAGCGAGGTGCATCTTTGACATAAACATTTCTAGATTGAAATCGCTTAAGCTCATACTACATTCTCGAATTTCTTCATTAGATTCACTCATTTTGACAGAAAGGAGAAGAAATGAAAAATTGCTGAAAACAACATTTTACTATAGTCCTTTCAAGACAAGAATACTTATGACACTTGGCAGTTTCCGTTTTATCCATACTATTTACGAAATTATTTTATAAAATATAGTTTTAATTTGCAAACCAATAATATATCTCAATGATTTAACAAATAAATTAATAGGATTTCTTTCAAATACTTCATGCGTAAAACGGAACGCTTACTTATAGGGATTGGCAATACTTAATCGGAACTAAATCGATGAATCGGTTCGGTCGTCTTGTGAAAACCTATGCGTCGACGTCAGTAGTACGAGAGCGTCTGCCTTGTATGCGATTTGAGCTATCGTTATTTTTCGCATAGTTTCTATCTTGACTTTTGTTACTGTTTTTGTAAAGTTTTCATTGTTGTTTTGCTTTTATTTGGTAAAATGCCAAAAATAAGAAAAAAGACTTGTCCAAACGCTATATAAGGTGCTTCATAAATATCTGCAACGGCAGAAATGGCTAAAAGTATAGCTTATATAGATTACGATAGTAAAGGAATTACGTGCCCCGGATCGGTAATTAATTATTTGCGAAAAGATAGTAAATAAATGGTTACTTGCTTCAATTTGCATAACACACTTCGTCATCCGCCCTTGACTTGGCCGCCGGGCGGTATAATGTGAAACGTTAGCATTTTTGGACAGGTGTGGACGGTTTGAGACAGAATAAAGACTAATCTTTATTTAATATAATTTTTTTAATGAAAAAATTAATGATGTTCTGGACATAAAATTTCTTTACTATCGTAATCTACATAGGCAATACTTTAACCCATTTCAGCCGTTGCAGATATTTTTACAGCACCTTATATACGGCAATCTGGCAGTAGAACATTGCAGTATATCTCTTATTTTAAATAAGTTCATTTGAATAAAAATCGATTAAACTTTCTTTATAAACTTTCTCGATTTTCAATAAGAATCGGTTTGATTTCGTTAGGGCACATCACTATTTGTGTCAAGAGGGAAGTCACGTGATGTGTCATAAGTTTTTTCTTATCTTGAAAAGGGTATAATTTGTTTCTTTCTTGAACCTTTTTAATGTCATCAAAACCAGCCAAATACAAAAAGTACAGCCAAAGATATTTTATTACAAGTTTATACAATACTATATGCGAAAAGACTTTTCCCCGACCTTTTAGATATAATATGTAGATAGTATCACAATCTTAAAGCTAGGTCACGTTTCAACGCAATGATAGCATAAAAACATAGATCCAATTTTATATATGTCTTGATTACTTACTTGCTTTACCTGCAGCTTCGCCTGCTTATGATACGGTTTGTACTTATTGATAATATGTCAAGTGTTTTGCCGTGAAAGTTTGTCAGACAGTGTTATGGGGCGTTTTATATTATTTAAATGGGCAAATGCGTCAACCTCATTCGGTTCAACAGAATTAGCGTGATTGCATAGGTCGGTGACCGAATGCGTCGATGACTTTACATTAGTAGTTGACCGAAAACGGAAAGTCGAATACGACCAAACCGAATGACTGTTTATTTATACTAGTTCGTGACTGAATACGGGCTGTAACCGAATACCGCCCGTCCGATTAATGTAGTCGCGGCATTACTATCGCATGTACAATATAGTAAGTAAACATTACTTTTGCAGAGCTGACCCTGGTGAACAAGCAGCTGGAAGCCATGTCAGTGTCCGCGTCGGGCTGCAGCACGCCCACCGGCCGCAAGATGCGCGAGCTCGGCCAGCGCGACCTGCAGAGCTCCACCTTCTCTCTCAGCAGTAAGTCATCACTCATCACCTGTAACCTGCCTGACCCTAGTGCACAAGCAGCTGGAAGCCAGGTCAGTGTCCGCAAGTAGCGCGACTCGGCCAGCGCGACCTGCAGAGCTCCACCTTCTCTCTCAGCAGTAAGTCATCACTCATCACCTGTAACCTGCCTGACCCTAGTGCACAAGCAGCTGGAAGCCAGGTCAGTGTCCGCAAGTAGCGCGACTCGGCCAGCGCGACCTGCAGAGCTCCACCTTCTCTCTCAGCAGTAAGTCATCACTCATCACCTGTAACCTGCCTGACCCTAGTGCACAAGCAGCTGGAAGCCAGGTCAGTGTCCGCAAGTAGCGCGACTCTGCCAGCGCGACCTGCAGAGCTCCACCTTCTCTCTCAGCAGTAAGTCATCACTCATCACCTGTAACCTGCCTGACCCTAGTGCACAAGCAGCTGGAAGCCAGGTCAGTGTCCGCAAGTAGCGCGACTCGGCCAGCGCGACCTGCAGAGCTCCACCTTCTCTCTCAGCAGTAAGTCATCACTCATCACCTGTAACCTGCCTGACCCTAGTGCACAAGCAGCTGGAAGCCAGGTCAGTGTCCGCAAGTAGCGCGACTCTGCCAGCGCGACCTGCAGAGCTCCACCTTGTCTCTCAGCAGTAAGTCATCACTCATCACCTGTAACCTGCCTGACCCTAGTGCACAAGCAGCTGGAAGCCAGGTCAGTGTCCGCAAGTAGCGCGACTCGGCCAGCGCGACCTGCAGAGCTCCACCTTCTCTCTCAGCAGTAAGTCATCACTCATCACCTGTAACCTGCCTGACCCTAGTGCACAAGCAGCTGGAAGCCAGGTCAGTGTCCGCAAGTAGCGCGACTCTGCCAGCGCGACCTGCAGAGCTCCACCTTGTCTCTCAGCAGTAAGTCATCACTCATCACCTGTAACCTGCCTGACCCTAGTGCACAAGCAGCTGGAAGCCAGGTCAGTGTCCGCAAGTAGCGCGTCTCGGCCAGCGCGACCTGCAGAGCTCCACCTTCTCTCTCAGCAGTAAGTCCTCACTCATCACCTGTAACCTGCCTGACCCTAGTGCACAAGCAGCTGGAAGCCAGGTCAGTGTCCGCAAGTAGCGCGACTCTGCCAGCGCGACCTGCAGAGCTCCACCTTGTCTCTCAGCAGTAAGTCATCACTCATCACCTGTAACCTGCCTGACCCTAGTGCGCAAGCAGCTGGAAGCCAGGTCAGTGTCCGCAAGTAGCGCGACTCGGCTAGCGCGACCTGCAGAGCTCCACCTTCTCTCTCAGCAGTAAGTCATCACTCATCACCTGTAACCTGCCTGACCCTAGTGCACAAGCAGCTGGAAGCCAGGTCAGTGTCCGCAAGTAGCGCGACTCGGCCAGCGCGACCTGCAGAGCTCCACCTTCTCTCTCAGCAGTAAGTCATCACTCATCACCTGTAACCTGCCTGACCCTAGTGCACAAGCAGCTGGAAGCCAGGTCAGTGTCCGCAAGTAGCGCGACTCTGCCAGCGCGACCTGCAGAGCTCCACCTTGTCTCTCAGCAGTAAGTCATCACTCATCACCTGTAACCTGCCTGACCCTAGTGCACAAGCAGCTGGAAGCCAGGTCAGTGTCCGCAAGTAGCGCGACTCGGCCAGCGCGACCTGCAGAGCTCCACCTTCTCTCTCAGCAGTAAGTTATCACTCATCACCTGTAACCTGCCTGACCCTAGTGCACAAGCAGCTGGAAGCCAGGTCAGTGTCCGCAAGTAGCGCGACTCTGCCAGCGCGACCTGCAGAGCTCCACCTTCTCTCTCAGCAGTAAGTCATCACTCATCACCTGTAACCTGCCTGACCCTAGTGCACAAGCAGCTGGAAGCTAGGTCAGTGTCCGCAAGTAGCGAGACTCGGCCAGCGCGACCTGCAGAGCTCCACCTTCTCTCTCAGCAGTAAGTCATCACTCATCACCTGTAACCTGCCTGACCCTAGTGCACAAGCAGCTGGAAGCCAGGTCAGTGTCCGCAAGTAGCGCGACTCTGCCAGCGCGACCTGCAGAGCTCCACCTTGTCTCTCAGCAGTAAGTCATCACTCATCACCTGTAACCTGCCTGACCCTAGTGCACAAGCAGCTGGAAGCCAGGTCAGTGTCCGCAAGTAGCGCGACTCGGCCAGCGCGACCTGCAGAGCTCCACCTTCTCTCTCAGCAGTAAGTCATCACTCATCACCTGTAACCTGCCTGACCCTAGTGCACAAGCAGCTGGAAGCCAGGTCAGTGTCCGCAAGTAGCGCGACTCTGCCAGCGCGACCTGCAGAGCTCCACCTTGTCTCTCAGCAGTAAGTCATCACTCATCACCTGTAACCTGCCTGACCCTAGTGCACAAGCAGCTGGAAGCCAGGTCAGTGTCCGCAAGTAGCGCGACTCGGCCAGCGCGACCTGCAGAGCTCCACCTTCTCTCTCAGCAGTAAGTCATCACTCATCACCTGTAACCTGCCTGACCCTAGTGCACAAGCAGCTGGAAGCCAGGTCAGTGTCCGCAAGTAGCGCGACTCTGCCAGCGCGACCTGCAGAGCTCCACCTTGTCTCTCAGCAGTAAGTCATCACTCATCACCTGTAACCTGCCTGACCCTAGTGCACAAGCAGCTGGAAGCCAGGTCAGTGTCAGCAAGTAGCGCGTCTCGGCCAGCGCGACCTGCAGAGCTCCACCTTCTCTCTCAGCAGTAAGTCATCACTCATCACCTGTAACCTGCCTGACCCTAGTGCACAAGCAGCTGGAAGCCAGGTCAGTGTCCGCAAGTAGCGCGACTCTGCCAGCGCGACCTGCAGAGCTCCACCTTGTCTCTCAGCAGTAAGTCATCACTCATCACCTGTAACCTGCCTGACCCTAGTGCACAAGCAGCTGGAAGCCAGGTCAGTGTCCGCAAGTAGCGCGACTCGGCTAGCGCGACCTGCAGAGCTCCACCTTCTCTCTCAGCAGTAAGTCATCACTCATCACCTGTAACCTGCCTGACCCTACTTGCACAAGCAGCTGGAAGCCAGGTCAGTGTCCGCAAGTAGCGCGACTCGGCCAGCGCGACCTGCAGAGCTCCACCTTCTCTCTCAGCAGTAAGTCATCACTCATCACCTGTAACCTGCCTGACCCTAGTGCACAAGCAGCTGGAAGCCAGGTCAGTGTCCGCAAGTAGCGCGACTCTGCCAGCGCGACCTGCAGAGCTCCACCTTGTCTCTCAGCAGTAAGTCATCACTCATCACCTGTAACCTGCCTGACCCTAGTGCACAAGCAGCTGGAAGCCAGGTCAGTGTCCGCAAGTAGCGCGACTCGGCCAGCGCGACCTGCAGAGCTCCACCTTCTCTCTCAGCAGTAAGTCATAGTTCATCACCTGTAACCTGCCTGACCCTAGTGCACAAGCAGCTGGAAGCCAGGTCAGTGTCCGCAAGTAGCGAGACTCGGCCAGCGCGACCTGCAGAGCTCCACCTTCTCTCTCAGCAGTAAGTCATCACTCATCACCTGTAACCTGCCTGACCCTAGTGAACAAGCAGCTGGAAGCCAGGTCAGTGTCCGCAAGAAGCGCGACTCGGCCAGCGCGGCCTGCAGAGCTCCACCTTCTCTCTCAGCAGTAAGTCATCACTCATCACCTGTAACCTGCCTGACCCTAGTGCACAAGCAGCTGGAAGCCAGGTCAGTGTCCGCAAGATGCGCGACTCGGCCAGCGCGACCTGCAGAGCTCTACCTTCTCTCTCAGCAGTAAGTCATCACTCATCAGCTGTAACCTGCCTGACCCTAGTGCACAAGCAGCTGGAAGCCAGGTCAGTGTCCGCAAGAAGCGCGACTCGGCCAGCGCGGCCTGCAGAGCTCCACCTTCTCTCTCAGCAGTAAGTCATCACTCATCACCTGTAACCTGCCTGACCCTAGTGCACAAGCAGCTGGAAGCCAGGTCAGTGTCCGCAAGATGCGCGACTCGGCCAGCGCGACCTGCAGAGCTCTACCTTCTCTCTCAGCAGTAAGTCATCACTCATCAGCTGTAACCTGCCTGACCCTAGTGAACAAGCAGCTGGAAGCCAGGTCAGTGTCCGCAAGAAGCGCGACTCGGCCAGCGCGGCCTGCAGAGCTCCACCTTCTCTCTCAGCAGTAAGTCATCACTCATCACCTGTAACCTGCCTGACCCTAGTGCACAAGCAGCTGGAAGCCAGGTCAGTGTCCGCAAGATGCGCGACTCGGCCAGCGCGACCTGCAGAGCTCTACCTTCTCTCTCAGCAGTAAGTCATCACTCATCAGCTGTAACCTGCCTGACCCTAGTGAACAAGCAGCTGGAAGCCAGGTCAGTGTCCGCAAGAAGCGCGACTCGGCCAGCGCGGCCTGCAGAGCTCCACCTTCTCTCTCAGCAGTAAGTCATCACTCATCACCTGTAACCTGCCTGACCCTAGTGCACAAGCAGCTGGAAGCCAGGTCAGTGTCCGCAAGATGCGCGACTCGGCCAGCGCGACCTGCAGAGCTCTACCTTCTCTCTCAGCAGTAAGTCATCACTCATCAGCTGTAACCTGCCTGACCCTAGTGAACAAGCAGCTGGAAGCCAGGTCAGTGTCCGCAAGAAGCGCGACTCGGCCAGCGCGGCCTGCAGAGCTCCACCTTCTCTCTCAGCAGTAAGTCATCACTCATCACCTGTAACCTGTCTGACCCTAGTGCACCACCTTAGATTTCTCTACTAGTCTCTCACATCTTAAAGAGAAAGTTTTGTCAATAATGGATTTTTCAGCAAAGAATATTCATTTGGTTTGTCAACAAAACAAATTTAAGCTACAAAATGAAGTGCCATCGATAAAGATAGCAATGGCACAATATTTGCTATCTATGTCGAGACTGAAAAGGTAGCCCTCTTATTTGCCCTTTCGGCATTATACGTAGGTCACACTATAAGTTTTGCGTAACTTAAAAAAACAACATAACCAAAATATTATATTTTATGCTTTCCAAAATACTCGCCTTTACATTTTAAACATTTTTTCATGCGATCGAACCATTTTTTAAAACAGGAGGACCACAGATCTGACGGCATGTTTTTTACGTGCTGATTGAACGCTATCACTGCCTCTTCGGAGTTGGTAAAAGTAAAACCTCTCATCAAAACTTTGATTTTGGGGAAAATACAGAAATAACAGGGTGCTGCAGGGTCGGGGCTATGCGCAGGATGAGTGACGAGTTGTACTCTTTCGGAAGCTAAAAATTACTTTGTTATGTTGGCCGTGTGTGAAGAAGCGTTGTCATGATGTAGGAGAACGCGGCTTTTTGGTCGTCTTTCGCGAACTTTCTAACACCCTGGGTAAACAAATGGTAGAATACCACTCGGCATTAACACTCTTTTGATCTTCAAGTGGAATTGTCCAGATGGGACCCGTAGCTGAGAAAAAAAACGCGATCATTTTTTACCAACTGTTTCTCGCCTGCCTCACTTTTTGTTGGCATGTTCTCATTTTCAAACACCCATTCACAAGATTGCTGTTTTTTTTTTTCGGGTTCAAAACAATAAATCCACGTTTCGTCTTCTGTGACAATGTCATAAACAGCATTAGAATGTCCGTGGTCGTACTTTAGTAGCATCTGAGAGCACCATTCCACGCGAGCCCGCTTCTGCTCCACTGTCAGTTCATGAGGGATCCAACGACAGCAAAGTTTCCAAACTTTCAATTCTTCGTGTAAATTTTTCTTAATTTGGCTCATACCAATCCCCAATATTCCTCAAATTGTCTCATAGGTAATCCGCGGGTTTTCTTCAATTAGCCGCTTAACAGTAGCCACATTATTTTCGTTGACGGCAGTTGAAGGCCGGCCTTCACGAAATTCGTCATGTAAAGAAACTCGACCTCTCTCAAATTCAGCAAACCATCGCCTCACGGTGCTCAAACAAGGTGCTTCTCTCCCAAGAGCATTTTGAAGACGAGCAGCACAGTCTTGCGGAGAGAGAGAACTTTTGAAATCGCTCTAAAATACTATAAATTCTTTTCGACTTAATTCTATTTTCGTTGCGTACGTAGAACTTTGATGTGTGATAAAAAACAATTGACAAATCATTTCCCGCCAATTGTTTTTTTTTTATTACTAAGAAGGTTGCAAAGTTTAAAAAATATACCATTCGAAATTTAAATAGTTCCGATTAGCTAGAAGTGCAAAACTTTTAGTGTGCCATGTAACAATGTCAAATCTTTATTGGATTGGTTCGAGGTTTCTTTTTGTAGGCCCCTTAAAGAAGCGCCACTGACGCGCAGACGAAACACAGCTACAAAAACTCATACAATACCCAAAAGCGCAGTAGCAGCACAGAATACCTAATAATACTACCGTAGTAGTGCCATAATTTCTTTACAATACAATGGCGCCACTGCAGCGTTTCTAGATATTGTATAAAATAAGTATAGGCGCGTCTCCCGCGCGTTTTAATAATACCAACCAGCGTTACAGGGCATAATGTAACAAAGACAGCATTCATGCAGTCAGTACGGGGAATAAAATGAGCAACAACCGGATTTAAACGGAATTTAGCACACTGCGTAATGTAACATACTCGCTGCGAACGGTATATTATGCTCTGTTACGCCGATCAGTCAGTTAGAAGCGCCACTATTGTACATCTAAAGATACCTTTAGATGTGCAATAGTGGCGCTTCTTAACACCACAAATAAAGCATTATAATGTTATTTCTTCTATTTGCAGAAGAGGTCGAGGGCCTTGACACGAAGACATCGGTCCGCGTACGGAACCCACCAGGTGGCAAGTCTTCAGGGCTCTGGTAAACCAGACTGAACCGGTTCGAGGCGGTTTGTGAGGCTTTGCGTCGCGACGGCAGAAACTGCTTGTGGAAAATGAATGTGGGTAAATGTTATTATAGTTTTGCATTGGTGGATCTATTAATAAATGTTAATTTATTTCGGTGGAATATTGAAAGAACAACAGTGTTTGACAGTGTATATTTTGTACAAAATACTTAACAGAAATGTGTCCATGTACTCATTTTTTAATTGACGTTTTAGTTAAATACGAAAAGTTGCAGTCTAAAGCTTTAAGATTTTGAAAGCTATCATAGGCTATAAGCAACGGTCTCTCATAAAATCATTAAGACTGAAATTGTTTTTTATGGTTGGCAACATTCAGTTTTTCCACAGGCAACATTTCACTGATGAGCTTAGGGCAGCTGAACCAATTTTAGTGTATTCGTTTGTACCCAAAGCTTAGTTACGTTAGACTGTTTAACTATAGTTCATGACATAATAACTGATTACTATAACACAGTATTTATTCGGTTTCCGATAACAGACTGATTAAGAACCCAGTGTGATATTGCTGGCATACACTTGACAATTTTTTGACAAAAAACAAAAAATGTTTTTACCATCAGTACCTATCGAAAACAAAATCTAAAGAATGACGTCTCTTTTCATGACTCTATGTAACTTGTGTTACATTGCCCTTGATTATTGACCATAAATGACTGATGAATTGAGTCAAGCGTGTGCTACAATAACAAAGACATTTAAATAAAAATTATTAAACGTATTTACATTATAGTGTAATTATTATGTTACTAATTATTGGTATAATAACAAAATTGTATAATATTATGTTATACTACATTTTGATTATAGATAATTAAAATAATAATTTATGTTGATAATACCGGGTTCGTCTAGGGCCAGTTTTATTAAGTTTTTAGGTATTTTTAATCTGACCAATTAACAAACTTTTTATGCTGTAGGTTTATGGTTGCATGCCAGGATAACGTATTTAATAATTTTCTACTAAAATATTAGTAATTATAGATTTTACTTCCACAAGTTTTCCGGAAAAACTACAAAGTGTCAAAATTTTGTCTAACGCATTTAAATAGATCATGTTTTGTTTGTATGTTATTAATTTGTATGGATGTGTAGAAACGGCAATGTATGATGTGTTGACGTTGATTTGTCTATGGTCGTTGTTTGTGGACTCACTGTTTTTTACCTCTATTTCTCAAAAAAATATTATTTCTTTGACGATTGTCAAACTTTCAGGTCCTAAGACCGGTCAAAAGACAACTGACATCACAGTTGTATATATAAGGCTCAGCAACAAATATAATACGACCCATAACACAGACGGGTTCTAAATGCTATTTTTTCTGCAATTGTAAATCATCAATCTTTGTCTTTGTGAAGGTGACACCTTCGAAATTTCAATGACAAAACAGTGACAAAATCATACACTGCTGTCACAACTTTTAGCAAGTTTTCGCCAATCTTAAAAAAAGAGAATATACTTTTAGCAATTAGTGACATTGACAAAGCGAAATAACTATGATTACCATGGAAAAAAAATATTGGATGGTTGTTATTAGATGAAAACGTTTGGTGAATGCAATATGAGACAGGGATTTAATATTTTTTGTCGGGCTATTATCACTGTTGCTTACTCGATTAGGACCTATTTAAGTTTTTGGGAAGTAGAGATAAGCCGTCAATTTAAAAATTGTGTTCATTCGTATCACTTTCGTTCTTAAGTGGTGTTCTCAGTGGTGAGTTCACAAAAAATACGCATTTTTTAACATTTTAGATGTAAGGTATGTTCGTTGTTTTATTATAAGCACTTCGAGCCAAATTATTTCCTTTACAATTGTACTGTAAACATTAATTGCATTAGTGATGGGCTAAATGTATTTTTTTTCGGTTTTGCCGAATTTTCAGTATACCGAAAATGCAATAATTATTCGGTATTCCGAAACAGTAATATATTTTCAACCCGTTATTAGATGTTACCAAAAAGTAATAAATTTTGAATTATTACCTTCATCGAATTTTAAGTTTAGCCCCGAATTAAAATCTTTAGGCGTTAGGACCACAGTACAAATATTTCGAATCGAGTCGTTTTACATTTTCCTAGAAAACAACTAGTCTTGCATCAGCATCACTGTTTTATAGCGTTTTACATTTTTTTCTAAATGTATTCTCTATTATGCATTGTCACAAATAAACAATGTAATCTATGGTTCTGTTTTATTATATTATTTATCTCCTATATTACTACTGTAAGAAGTAAAATATTAATATTAACTCAAACTGTAAAAAACATATTTACAATTTAGTCTATTCATTATCGACCTCCGTAGCCGAGAGGCGAGCCAAGGTCCCGGGTTCGATTCCCGGTCGGGTCGATATAGAAAATGAACTTTTCCATAATATCTCGGGTCTGGGTCTTCTGATTTCTATAACAAGTGTGCTTTAGCTACTTATCTTAGGATCAGTGCAATGTATGTGATGTTGTCCAATATGTAATATTTTATTTAATAACGATTCGACTACGAACGGTGACCTTGAAAAAATCCTTGGTAACTAAAACAGGTTAAAATCAAATAAGAAATGAAACAATCCTAATACAATTTTTAAGTTGTTTATTAAAATAATATTCGTTCAACTGAACACAAGACACGGGAGCAGACCTAATAATTGAGTTTTCTAATTTGACAAATTTTCTACAAAAAATAATAATAACCAACTCTAGCGAGAGAAGTCTGTCTTTACCAGCTTAACAATAAAAACAACCTATAAAATCTATCAACATAAGACCATTCAGAGGTACGCTATATTTTCGAATACAGCACTGTTCACAATATAGTTAAATTTGGCACAGATTATATCATTATTTTACTGTCCACTCGAAATCATTTACTGGCTTCACAAAGCAAGGAAAAAATGTGCTTTTAATTTTGCGACATGAAAATAATAATAAATAATAAAATTGATATTTTACTAACACATGCAGTTAAGCGAATTCATGTTCTTTTCCAAACTTAAAACCATGCTCGCATAATGTATTAATTAAAATATTAATGAATTCCAATATTTGTGAAGACAATCCATGAATGTATCCCTGGCTATTTGTCAAGAGTTCTAGATGGTTTTGGCACGGGTTTTCTTAGTTTACTGTCAAGAAAATATAAAATAAAGAAACAACTAAATCCTTCTTTAGACCAAAAAATAAATCCGATAATTTCCTCTCGAAAATAGACCTTAAAAATTAATTTTAAGAAATTTCTAATTTACATTAAGAAGACTATACAGTACCCATAATATTCATTATTGCACAAAGTCAGATTTCATGCAAAATCGTACGACTGATTTGTTTTAATAACATTTAAGTTGGTCGCATTGTAAAATGATGTTAATGATATTTCGTGCAGTTTTGTCACATCGACATGTCGATAAATACATCGCTTTTTCTGATAACATTTAAGATTAGATCATTAATATTCTTGAATCAGCACGGACACAATTTAGTTAAGTCATGGGCATCGATATTGCATTCAACAACGTTAAAATTCTTAATAATAACAATAAAAAGTAATTAACAAAAAGTTGCGTTGAATAAAACAAACCATCCGAGAACATTCCAAGGGCTAGTCACTTTTATAATAATATAAATGCAATATTTTTATACCAAAATTTTCTAAATATTCATTCATGAATTACAAATTTATTTACATACATATTCCAGTCCAATATACTCTGGGGGTCGCCGAACCGATAAAAAAATTACAATCACCAGATGTTTGATATAATTTCGTTTTGAATCAGTATTCAACTAATATTTCTTTAAACTTCTTTTTATATAGTAATGTATAGGTAAGTAGCATAGTACACTTAAACTCTAATATGACACAGTTAGATTAAGCCTATATTTTATACATTTACATTATGTATGTACTTACACATATACAAAGGCTGACGCTGTGCCAAAATGCCCTTTACTGACCTTTTTGATAAAACATAACTATATAGAATAAAACCGTAAGCATATTTGTACAACAAAAAAACCGTAAGAAAACTCATCTTAGGATAACAAAAATACTTTCATGCAATTTTTAAAAAGTTCAACGATAAAAGTAAATTTATTTATCGACCAAAAGATGGCGCTAAACGCATATAATTGTCTATGAACTACTCCATAGGTCAACAGTACATTAACAACTACATAAAAGGGCAAATCGGTACACCATCCGAATAATAATGTCACTCATCGACGCGCCTAGTGTATCCTACGACAGTCTAATGGTTTCCGCACAACGGACAAAACGCTTTTCCCTTCGGTGCGTCTTAACAATAACTTTATACAAAACCGAATCCGAAGGGAAAATATTTTAAAAACTAAAACGTCACTAACGCTACATGGAACCTATGGTGCAGGCCGTTAGAAGACTCGCAGTTCCATTTTTATATGACATAAAAATATGACGGTTTAAAATGAAGACTCCATTTTATACGCCATATGAAAACGAAACTCGTGAATTAAAATGCAAGAATTATAGTCCGTATTAAGAGAGCAACAGAGGCCTAAATCGCCTGATGAATGGAAGTATAGTAACTTTTAATTTGAAAGAAAACGTGTGACAGTTTGTACAGGTAGATCAAGACGGTTTATGTCAATTTAAAAGTTACATCTGTCAGGAATTAAAGTGAAAATTAGTGGTGCGCCGAATATGGTATAGTCGGTTTCGCCAAATTCATTTTAAACATGTTTCTCGAATACTCGGTAAGTCGAAATGCCGATTCAGCGAAACCGATAAAACCATACGGGGTACATCACTAGTAAAAATAAATACTGAATTTCGATTAAAATAAAGTCGTGACTATCTCCACTGGAATCGTGGGCCCATAGTTTTAATATCCAAACTTTAAGTAAACAGACGATTCTGCCGATTTTCTATAAAAATAATGTATGGCACTGTGACTTTAATAAATCTAGCTTTTTTTTTCTAACAAGACATTGATGCAAAAATATAAAGTCATGGGATTATTTTTACTGCGCTTTGAATTGATAGCAAGTAATTCATTAACTAGAAGACGTGACGAAAAACAATTTTAAGGTTCAACGCGTCTAATAAAATTTGGATATCAAAAATACGGATTACATAAAAATGCAAGTTAAATGACTTGATTTAGACTCGTAATTTTGAGATCATTGTGACAGGCGACCGTTTCAAACTTCATTTTAAGGGAATCCCATCGGGAGCTAAATTCAACCTAATTCCATGGTAATAAGCTTGTAAAACAAATGTAACATTCCCTTATGATAAACGCACGAGGCAGAAATACCGCACATTTGGTAATATCAATACAACAACAAGAATCTTTTAGGCCATATTTTACAAATTCAAGTCCGATCAGGACGATCTTACGGAAACCTGTAGCTTTTAATAATATTGAGCAACAAAAATTAAACTAAACAGTTCACAAAAATGTCGGTATTCCAGGCCGCGTGCTGTAGCACCCGAATAACATCGCGCCAGAGAGGAGGTAGTGTCCACTACGGAATCGTCGAAACAGTTCATAACAGTTCACAAACGGGGTATCGCTATCACAACACGACTCGGTTCCGAACGCGTCCGCTAGATGGCGACCGGCGATACGTCGCCGCGGACGGGGCGCGATCATCCGGTCAGAACGACGCCGAAGTCCGGTGCGTGGCGGCGAAACGAGCCGACGATAACCAGTCGGGGTACGTCTAGGTACCCGACGCTCTGCGGGGATTCTACCGCGGTGCAGGAAACGTCTCTCGAGCTAGAATCCGCACAGAGCGGACGCGCGGGTCGCGCCGGCTACGAGACGGAGATGACCTCGTGGCCGGGCCGCGGCTGCGCGGCGCGCGGCCAGGACTGCGAGGTGAGCTGCCCCACGGACAGCGGGTTGTTGGCGTCGCGCGGGTTGGTGCCCACGGGGTGGCGCGGCGGCGGCGGGTCGGAGGCGGGCGAGGCCAGCGACGACAGCGCGCTGAGCCCGCCGGGGCTGGAGGCCGAGTTGAGCGGCGTGTCCGCGTCGCCGTCGCTGGACGCGTCGGACAGCTCCTCGAGCTTCACGTCCTCCTCAGAACAGGGCGACTGGGGCGTCGCCATCGGGAGCGGCACGGTCCCCGCCGCCGCGGCCAGGGCTTCCATGTATCGTACGCACTTCTTCTTCCGCCTGCGAACGATAACAGTTTTAGTCTGGTGTTTCGCAGGGAGGTGTGTCGGGTCCGTCTTCTTTTCTCATGCACGAATGTGACAATATACGACAGCTACGAACGCTTCGTGTCAAAACTCAAACAGTAGTAAACAAAAAAAAATATTTGAGAAAAGAAAACATTTACAAATTATATGAATCGAATTAAAACTGACCTACGTACAAACGAAAACAGCAGAAAAACAAAAAAATACGTGTTAAAAAACTCCATGCGATGAAATTGTTAAAAATATAACACGCAAAAAACGAAAAATACAGATACACTCATGCTGAGTTACTGAAGAAGTTAAACTCGAAATCAACCTCAGTTGAAGTAACTGAAAACATCAAAACGACTATAAACAAGCGTTACAATCGAGGTTTCTTGCGATCTCGAGTGAAAAGAACCTAAACAAAAAGCTTAACACTACCTACTACGACAACATAAACACATTCAAAACCGAAATAACATCAACGAACATTCATTTGTAATAAGTTTAGTTGATATTGGTGTCATGATAATTAGCAACCTAACCATCAACTGTATCTGTTATAGCAACATTTCGTGTATGTTAATCTTAGACATGAGATTCAGGTACTTTATTTCAAACTTGATTGTCTCGATCATTCATGGCAACTGTATTAGCAATATCATTTACGATCATTGCAACAAATATATGCCGTTTGATTGGATGTTCAGGTTAACGATTTCCGATATTATAGATTCGTCTGGCGTCGTTTCGTCCATATTGCAATCTTACGGCCCATCACTATCATTTACACCAACATCGCAAAACCTACCGACAAGCCAATTGGAATATCTGTCTCGCTTTCAGTCGCAACGATAGTGTGATGGTAGAAGAACATCTTTAGGGTGGTCTAGTAAGATTTCATTATATTGTTATTTCAAGTTGTGTTGTTTAGTTTATTCGGTCTTCTATGTCGATCAATTGGGTATGTAAAGTAAATATAACCTATGCTAATTCCAAAACCATTTGGCGATTTTTAGTTTCTAAACTGTATTTTGCTATTTAATTCACTCAGAATCACAAGATGAGTTTTATTTTTATAAAAATACGAAAAAAAATTGCCACTCAACCATTAAACACGGAGAACCTTACGTCACATCCGTCCATATTCAAATTAGTTTCTTCAATTATGTAATACTTTCAGAAAGAGATACCTTAAAAATCACTTTACATACCGAATTCTATTTTACAGGAAAACCCCAAATCAGCATAAAGTATTTAATAAACAACCATCTGATTGATAAACATTAAAACAACTAAAATGTAAGTAACACATTTTTGAACCAGACCAATATGGGTTTTTTAGAACAGAATATAAAAAATTTTATAATCTTGCAAACCATCTGAATTTAACAGTTTTAGGCATCACGCTATCGTTTCGCCTAAAAACACAAGATTTATGCAACTTCGACATTCCAATTCTCACAGCAACATCTCTCACGACTGACCGTGTGTCTTCCGGCGGGGGGGCGCCGGCACTAGAGGTTCACATACGTCGGCTCCTGGGGGCTGGCGCCCAAGCTGCCGGCCGACAGCGGCGTGGCCGGCTCCGGCCGCAACAGGCCCAGCCCCCCCGATACCATCACGCTACTCGACTCGGGGCTGTAGCCCAGGAAGTAGGGTAGGGGGCTTTGGGTGGCAGGTCGTTTTGGGGGCATGACAGGGTTGATTTTTGAGATGACAAACGAGTTGTGGTTAGAAGAAATGGTAGTTTAATAGAGAAGTATAATAAACGATGTGATATGAAAATGTTTGGAGAGGAAATGCGGTAGATGAGATTTTGATTTCAGCAGAGAAGAATATTGTAAAAGTGTCATGAATTGGAAACAGGGATACAACATTGATAATGAATTAATTATTCAGTATAACAATGAATTGGGAAATAATGATAATGAAAAACAAAAGAATAGGTTTGTCGAATCAAGTAGCGTTTGGTATAATTTCAATAGAATTAAGGAGCAAACCGAATTACAAAATCACCAATAGTGCCAGCCGAATGCAGCATCGATCCGTGAGAAGCGGCAATCATGAGTGGAAAAAACATGTCCATAAGTATACGTATACCTTTACATTTAAAAATTATCAGTTTCGCTAAATTCATTAATCATTCAAAGAAAAAAGCGAGTGCAATTCAGAAAATGTGTCAAGATTTTTTTGAAAGCTTTTTTTCGACGACAAATGATTGCCCTTTCTCTTCTGACCACTATTTCGACTATTCTTCTAAAGCCTATGTTCACTACGTCTCCACACTTGTCTACTTTCAAAAAAATCTGTTTTGTTACTAAAATCGTAATTTATTTCTTTGTGAAAAGACACATTTTCTGAATCGTCTGCATCGCTCTTTAATTAATTAAATTCTTAATTCTAAGTACTCTTATCAAAGAGCGTAAGTAAACGAAAAGTAATAACAAAAAGTCACAACAACTACTACAATATTTTGTTATAATTATGAACAAAAAATTATAATGCTACAATCAGAATTTACGACCAGGCTCCTCTTGGAAAAGTCGTAGAAAAAGACTAAAAGATAAGCCAAGTCTTTCCACATAGAAACAATAATGGCTGCAACCAGGAGTGCGGACAACTGCACTGCTGGTTGGTGGCACCGAGTTGTCACAAGACTTTAAAAGCGAAAAGAAATAAAAAATAAAGATGGCTGACCCACCTGCAAGGCTTGCACCACTGGTTCTGTTGATCGAGACCGTACCTCGCTCGACATTTCTTCAAATTATTTCCTGGAAATTCCATGATATAATTCGTTAAAATACACCCTTTTTAAGTTTGGACACGCTGTTAAAAAATCAAAAATATTTATCGTCTGCAGGATTTAAAAATATATTGAATTATACTGTTTTGCTTAAAATTTTTGGGATTACTTTGGCAAATCAAAATCTCGCAAAATTAATCAAGTTACTTTTGGCTTTTGCTAAAAAAAATATGATGTCGAGTAAATCCTTCTGCGGTCCTTGACTTGAGGCTTGCGAATGTCATCAGCGAAAATAATTTACCAGAAATCATATTTGAAGCGTCTTAAAATAATCACTAATACAACTACTCACTACGAAAAAGCCATGCACCCAAAACCACCCTATCATGTTAGTTTCATGCGGGGACAAAGGGAAAATGAACGGGATCATAACGGAAAAAACATTGGTTTTAAAAATAACATACTACACGCATAACTTTCGAAAATAAAACTAACTACGGTATACTGCTATCGGAAAATAAAACCACAAATAAAGATGACGCTTTAAGCAAAATTTAAGCAGAATAGGTTCTCCGGAATCAAAATAAACAAGTTCTTTGGCCAGAATCATTGAACACCGCAACAGTTGCGACGGAGACAGAGGCCTGCCGCGGCCCCGACTCCTGAGCTCCGCCATGCATCTCACTCCTCAATACCATCGAGAAGGCTGTCCCAGCCGTTCGGTGCCCTTTCGGAGCGCGTCTACTAACTCCCTGCAAAGCAATACTCAAGTACTCAATGCTGAAGTGAACATGCACGCGTCGCCGCGGCTCGGAGCAGAGTGGTAAGCCAAAAACCGGGACAACCTTCGAAGGAGTGCCATCAGGGTGTCTCGATAAATAGCGTTGTATGAACAAAACAAAAGAAAATAAATAAATGCGATAAATATAAAACAAAATACTGGTATAGTCTACAATGTAACCTGTACCCCAACCATAGACATTCGGCAATATTATCGTTCGTTTCGGAGTTCAAAGCAATTGAACTCCCGCGGGGAGGGATAGGTGCGGGGAGGGAAGCAACGAGCGTCTCCTGTTAATCCTTAATTAAATGACCTCATTTTTTAATGAGACGCGGAGTGCGTTGAGACGTCCGTTGCTCCGAGTCGGACCGGCCGAGTTAATGGGAGGGTCTCGAAAGCGGACGCAGATCGACGGAGAGAAAGGCAGTACCTCCATCGGTTGTCTCCTGTTTTCGCTTCCTCTTCTTGCCCCTTTGCGTATTAGCCCTAGACGACCAATCGGGATAGAGCTGCATATGCAGCTGGCGTTCGCGTCGCGCCAACTCGTAATACTTGGCTTGCTCTTCACGGCCGAGCGCATGCCACTATGGAACCACCGCAATATGGAAACAAAAGAAAATTGCACTTCGACCGTGATCACCACGAACGCGTCCCTATCGCCGGTGCTAGAAAAACAGCCCGCGTGAGCTCGGTAAAATTTTGTTCCTATGAGAATGGCCAATTGGGAGTTCCTCACAGAACCTATTCTGCGGTTTTCGGAGTCGCGGCTCGTAACATACAACAAACCAATATAGTTTCCGATAAGGGGTGTAGGGTGTACGGCACGGTCACTCGACGACTAAGTACACAAAACACGTAACAACGATGCGCGGGGGGGCGAGGCTGCCCGCGCGGGAGCCCGGCCGCCCCGCGCGGCTACTCCGACCTGAGAAGGTTCTAGCCGCTTTTCTAGCACAGAAACGCGGTAAAGAGGGTACATAAGAGTCGATAACACGCACACACGCACACTCACATACAGGACGGACGGGGACGGATGCTCTGTTAGTGACAAGCTGGTCGGTTAGTCCTGAGGACCAAGAGTCTCCGCTAAGGGTTAGTGCGGGGAGCCTTGGGGGCAGGCGACGAGGGAGGGGTCGGTGGGGTGAAGCGAGTGTACAAAAGCGTCGACGTGGCCCAGCCCTCGTGTCGGGAAGATCCTAGAGTCCAATACCTCCCAGCTCAGCTGGACTGCGGTCCTTTTTCCGCTTTTTCTTTTTGGACCCGTAACCGTAGTTGTCGCGGGCACTCCAACCGGGGTATAGCTGCATATGTAGCTGCCGCTCCTGTCTCGCTTTCTCATAGTACTTTGCCTGCTCCTCGCGACTCAACGAATGCCACTGTATTATGGGATATTGCGTTACCAACTGACCACTGCACCACTCGTCCCATCGGCGTCACCCCGTTTCGTGCCCTCTCGATTCGGGGATTTCCTTTTTATTGGTAACAAAAATAAAAATACAACTCTGCTAACATTTTTACGGCAAGTAGTGTGCTTGACAATCTTCATTCAAGGTTGGTTGGTGTACCTAGCCTACACTTAAGAGTTAATTGACGACTGGCTAAGAATGCTTCATGGCAAAAAGTCAACCTTTCTAACGATTTTAATCTGTGTAATAAAGTATAAATAAATCAATAAATGATGTATGTACGATGGCAACTTTCTAAATGTATCAGCTGTCTACATAGGTGAAAACTATTGACCTATGACATCTTGATCCTATTATTTATCAAAGATTAATGGCCGTGTCATCCAAATGATTAAGCTTTTAGCGTTGCTTGAAGACTGACCTCAAATGATAAGATAGATATCACATTTTGAAGTCCTGACGTAAGGCTGGTCAAAACGAATGACACAGAATTTTATATCTTAGCTATGAGTTCAGAGACGACGCAGTAAAGGCAGGTAAACAGTTCATCAAAATGACAAATTTCCTCAACCAATACTTTACTTAACATTCAATACGTTGAGTTTAATATCAAATGAGAAAATCTGAAGCTGCACAAATTTAATGCAAATAAAATGAGGTTATGTAACATAATATTCTTGCTTTTTTCTATCGTAATTGAGGCCATTTTTGTTGTCAATAAAACTGATTGCACCAATCGGGAGTTCACGAAACGGGTCTTAATTGAACTTTGATAGGGATTAACTTGTTACTCTTGCTGGAATGAGATCGGTTCTAAGAACTGCTCGGGTTCGATTCTCGGTAGTTCGTTTAACGTTTGTTATTCAGCACTAGTACAGATTGCAGATGCGGCGCTATTGTTTGCCATAACTACTGATGTCAACATTCCTAACAAGATTAACAATGAAAACTATACACTGTAAATAAATTATGATAAACATTCGAATACGGCATCGGAAATAGTAATCGGTTTGACATTTGACTCAATAGTAACGTCAGCAAAAAGTTAAATCATTTATTTTATCAATATTTTTAAAAGAACACTGTTCAATAATTTGTATCGAAACATATTCGATTTAGTTTTCAAGATTGGCAGAATATTTGTTGATAAATATTTTAATAATTTAAAAATAAATAATCGGTCAAAATAAAAATAAGATATTTCGACGTACAACTCAAAAAAAAAAATTGTTAAAAAAAAAGATTACTCACCCGTCGGCCTAATATTTGGTTGATGGCAGCTGACTCTTTGAGCGTACACTCGGCCACGACTTTTGCCCTCATCTCTTTCATGTACAACATGAATGCGTTGAGGGGTTTCTTTATGTGTGGCTTCTTGTTTTGCTCCTTGTTATTCGTGCTGGCTGTACTTTCAGTCGGCTTGTCGCTCGCTGAGCTGCTGCTGCCTTTCTCTAGCGATCTGAAATACGTGTGAAAACTTAATTTAGTTAATTAATAACTCCGCCAATCCAAAAACCAAAATAAATGTAATATTACAGTGCCGACCGTCTGGTCTAGTGGTTCGTGCTCCGGACCAGAAAGCGGGTTCGTTCCAGCAAGGGACAAATGTTTGTGTGATGAGCACGAGCATTTGCACTAAGTCATGGATATTTATAAATGTATTTAAGTATGTTTATCAGTTATCTAGTGGCTATAATATTAATTATGCTTAGTTTGGGGCTAGATTATTAGTGTGATTGTTAAAGCAATTTATATATATTTATATAACGATTATCTCATGCGATCGCTCAGTATCCAATAAGTAAAATTGTATAACACTAATGCTAACCGTACTCGATAACATTAATCGATCGGTCGATAAATCCGATGATCCGGGGATCAATGCTAACGAGTCGAGGCGCTAGCCAACAGACGGCAGTAAACAACGGCGTCCGGTTGCACATAGACGCGCCATTTCCGGTGCGCGTGAGTTTCTACTGAACTCCATGTGCGATTAGGGATGGGAATTTGTCGATTGTCGACTCAATCCTTGACCGCTTCAACGGGTAATCAAATTAGACGGTCCCTGACCATAAGTAGATAGATATTGTGGCAAACTAAACTCCTTTTAAACATTTTTTTTTTACTTTGTCTCTTCCTTTTGTTTTTGCTTGTCTCAATCTGTATGTCATAAAACAAATACAAAAAGTTTCAAGATTGTACTGAAATTGATTTCGTTTAATTCCTTTTATCCTCTTCCCGATCCATGTCCTCCTCACGTGTCGCGCATAGATATAATAGGAAATCCATTATTGTGGTGAATCAAATGTGATTCATTTTATTTTATTTAAATTTAATTGCAAATTCATAGGATAAAGGCAATGGTTAATTTAATTAAGTTACGCCAAGAGAGAGGTTTTAATGTCAGTAGGTATAATAAATATTATATTTAATATGCTTATGAGAAATAGTAGTTTCTTTGACATTTGACATCGCAAGAGTTTAGATATTACCAAAATTATAAGGGAATCTTATTGTGAATACACAAAAACACAAAATAACCATAATAAAAATAAATATAATAAGGAAATCTTGATTTTCGAATCAATATGAGCTTTAAGAAAGCGCTAAAACCCATTATTATAAATTAATTAAATGAGCAAAATTGCGCGTTATCTTCTAATTTTTTTAAACCACAAAAAAGCATATTGTTATGGTGTAATCAAACAAAACTTATAAATGGTCTTAATTTGAGTGTTTAACACAGATAAATATATTATTTTGCTTCCCATCACTACGTACAGTGCACAATGTCAATCCGACATTTGCTGTACCAATATAATATTTACTACACCGTAATAACAACCACATGGTCGTTTAGCTGATTGAAATGGTGTACGAGTATCATGGTATGAGTTACATTACTCGCTGCCATCTGAACGTAATGATTCAAACATGAATGTGTTAACTGCAGGTCTTGTTGAAGTCTAATGGGACAGTTTTAGACCGTAAAGTTAAGAAACAAATTCGCTTGAACTTGAAATTCTTATTAACTGCTCTAGATGGTGTCTTAGCGAGTAAAGAATAGAGATGTTTTTTCCACAAACAAATATTTTACTCATATGGCAACAATTTGACTAAATGTTTCTAAAACCAAACACAACATGTTATAAGTATAAATTTTACAACATGTCAGTATTCTAAAATAACTCAAGAACACTAAAACGACGAACAAAAGGTCTCTGACGAACAACTTCCTTTACACAAAATTCTATGCTTCAAAAATAGAAAACCTATAAAGTCGAATGTCACCGACGTTATAACTTGAGTTAGTACTACTAATACAGAGTTCTACTATAAATTAGTTCGTGGAACGTAAGGCGATGTTAAATATACGACTTCCTGCGGCGAGATGGTTTTAAAAATGGGAAAAGATAAAAAAAGAATGGAGAAAAAGAAAAATTTGGACATTGTGTTGCGCGCGCGCAGCTCCCAATCCCAAACGAGGTATGCGGTGGCGCGGTAATTATGTGGCAGGTACTGTCGGCAGGAGAACGGAGCGTTTATGTTGCTGTTGTTTGTCTACAAATCACTACTGTCTTCGAGTCGCGTTGGCAGCAGGTAGTTTATGGCTAAGCGCCATGTATGAGTACTATTTTTTTATGCTATTCAGCAGTTTTCTCTTCTTTATCAATTATCATCAGGTGTAGTTGATTGAATTCAAACGAAAATTCATCCACAATAAAAAAACACAAACAGTTGTTCGCTTACATGATAAAAATAATGAATGCCAATAGTTTGTCATTTTTCTTTGTACACTAATATTAAAGCGTCGAGCTACAAAGGGTATTTTAATAAAATTAAAATACTTTGGCTATCTAGGAACGTATAACACGCCTAATTTGCATTTTTTTTATAAGAACGACGACGAAATTGCATAAATCAATCTTGTTCTCTTTATAACGTTTACGTACCAATTATTATCTTTCTAGAAAACCTGTGAGCTAAAACCATGTATAATTTTGGACAACCATGTATAAGCATTATCAAGGTTTTAGCGAACTGCGTTGCTAATCCGACCTACATACAATATTATAAATAAACCGTTCAGATTGTTATCACGTAATCATTCAATAGCTTAGGTACACAACACTAGTAGAATAAAATGACAATGTATGGGCATTGTCATTTAATTTTACTAGTGTTGTCTTAAGCCATTGTGGGCTTTTCTCACTTTGTTGTTGGCAGTGATTAATATCAATTTGGTCAGGTTATAAAGTACTATAGTAACTGTATATTTATATTTCACATCAAGGATATTGGATAAATCTCGCGCAGGACAACTCGCATTGACAGTCAAATACATCAACAACTTAAACCACTCGATAAATCGTATCCGAAAAAATATAACCTCATCACGCGATTACTTATACAGGGTGTGTGTGTTTATTTGTGTGTGGTGGGGCAGAAAGGTTCTAGAATGGAGGCCGCGTACCGGCAAGCGCAGCGTAGGACGTCCACTCACAAGGTGGTCAGACGACCTGGTAAGGGTTGCAGGAAGACGCTGGATGCAGGCCGCTTCCAACCGGCAAATCTGGAAGTCAATGGGGGAGGTCTATGTTCAGCAGTAGACGTCCTATGGCTGAAATGATGATGATGATGATGAGGATGATTAATTTACTTATTCGATTATGTGTACTGTTCGACTGTTGTACTCGTAGTTTTATCAGTTTTATTTATTCTCATCGTGCTCACGTTTGTTGTTATGAATTTACCGTTGTGAAAAAGTATTATTTTTAGTTAAAAACATATTAGCAACCGCTATGTGCTATGACGCTATGACTTGTAACAAAGCTAGTACGGTGCAAAATTTGTAAATAAAAAATAAGAATTATGTTTATTTTTTTATTATTAGGTTCTATTTATAGTAAATATGTTTTTAATGTATAATTCCTAAAATTAAAGTGATATAGATATTCCTTTTTTTTATTGTGACCTTTTTTGGATAAATATACTACATCTTACTGTGTTCGGGAAAAAATGTTTTGTTTATTCTTTTGAATTCAGATTCGTAGTAATTTTTATTTGTTTTAATCGTAGATTCAGATGCTGTATGACAATCTAGAAGCATTTCTATTCACACGAACAACCTGTATATCATTCACTCGTCGCGTGTCGCATAAAAATGATTTTTATCTCGGAAATAAAAACTTCGGCGCCCGTTTTGCCGACGGTACGTCACGGGCCCGTTAACCCGGGGCGTCTCATATATCATCTTAATTAAATTTCACCAGCTTCGACTTATTTACATGATTGTACCTGGACTTTTATGTATGGGGTGATGTGGCACTTGAGGTGTTAGCGGGAAAATCACGGATTTTGACGCTTTCTGACAAGGATTTTCGTTAGAATTTGCAAGAAAGTCTCAGGCATAAGTTCTCACTTTTGGACTGTCAACTTTCAATTCAGATAATTCCAGATATTTTTTTAAATTATTCACCTTGAACGCAATGGGTCTTGGTTCGATTTTCAGCTGAGAAATCGAACTTTTTTAAATTGACTTGTATCTGTTTAGTAAAAACAGCTCCTGGCAAAATTGAAATTGGTGTGTCACCATGACAATTGTTGGTGTGTTGTCTGAAGCATATTTATATTGTTTTATAACATCGCCAACACTGCCACCCAACCTCAACGCACAGTGATTATGTATTTTTGTGTAACGTACAGTCGAGTAGACGCGTTAAACCCGTGTTAGGTTGCACGAGTTCAAAAGTTATTTCTCTACACCGTGACCATGACAGGTATTCCAACTATGCGTCTTGGGGATCACATTAGGCATTTAACCTGTGGTTTCCGTAATAAATGATGGTAGAACTCCCATATTATCTGCCATAGTTTGTTGACAAACCTTTGCTGTACATTAAGTCATGACGTTGTAAGTGTTTTAATAAATAAATTTTATTAAAAAAAATAAAACCGACTTCAAAACACTAAAATGCTAAAAATAATCCTAACACTTAAGTACCTAATCAGTTACTTTTGAAGTCGGTGCCAGCCGATGAGAGATTCAATGTTTTTGTTTGCACCGACTCCAAAAGTAACTGATTAGGTACTTAAGTGTTAGGATTATTTTTAGCATTTTAGTGTTTTGAAGTCGGTTTTATTTTTTTTAATAAAATTTACTTATTTCATCAATTTTTAGTGATAAATCCTAATCTAACTGCTGAACACCGATTTCATCCCCTATTTTCCTACCCTTAGGGGTGATTTATATTTTGTAAACTTTTAGCATATTATCTTTGAAGTATAAGCTATTCAATAAAACAAAAATCATCAAAATCGGCTCATATTTGACGAAGATAGGTAACAAGAACCACAACCAAAATACTATCTGGGTATATATTTGTTGATTTTCTCAAAAAGTTCTAAATCAATTTCGATAAAATTTATATGGGACCACCTCTGAAGTATGATCTACCAAACAAAAAAAGAATCATTAAAATCGATTCATAATTGGCGGAGTAATCGCGTAACAAATATACAAAAAAAAAAAAAAAAAAAAAACATACAGTCGAATTGAGAACCTCCTCGTTTTTTGAAGTCGGTTGATAAATAAATAAATAAATAAAATAAAAAATAAGTAAAAGTTTGACTGTTTTAGACCCGGTTAAACTTGTTGATATCGTGAGTGCTGAGATAAATACATATTATTTACTATTTTATTAGGTATTTTTGCATTTAGTAATACTTAACTTTAAAACATTTACTGCTTCAGTTAGAAATCGAACCCACGTCTTTTCACTATAAGGTGATAGCAGTCGCTCTTACAACTGAGCTGCAATATTTATCATATTATATGTCTTTAGATGGTGTAATATGAACAAGAAAAGGTTAAAAAATAAAGAAAAAAACATAAAAAAATTATCAGATTTCTGATTTTTTTTGGTTAATGATATGAGACACAAGTTGCAATTAACAAATTAAATGCCAAAATGATATGTATCCAAACTCGAAATCACCAAGGTTCTTCATTGTTTTACTTTCACATCATGTTTTAAGAATTGTTTTTGTATCTTCTGCAATGACATCTTAATGACAAATTGTTGTGGTAATTACTAAGTGTCAGCTGGGCAGTCATCGTAACCAGGTTCCAGCTCCCAGCCACCGACTGGGGTCAACAACCTGAATAAACACTGGCATACATTTTTTGTCTTGTAATCAGCCTTTTGTACTGACACTGTAATTATTACTATCACGCGTTGGGATTTTTTCTTGTTCATTTTTAATGAGAAAATGTCAACGCTAGGGGTGGCGAACGAAACTTTTTCATTGCATGTGCGAACAATTTAAAAAATATTACTAACATGTAATTGCGATCACATTTTAAAATCGTGCCAAAACTGATAACTTGTCTGAACTCTGTAAGATATTTAAATCACGATATAATAAATCAATTACTTCCACCATCACACCAATCATCGCCCCAAAATAAGCACAGCTTGTACTATAGCGACTAGATAACGGATACACATACATAAATATACATTTATAAAAATCCATGACTTAGGTACAAATGCTCGTGCTTATCACACAAATATTTGCCCTACGCGGGATTCGAACCCGTAGGCTTTGCAGCCTGGACCACTGCACCAGACCGTCGCCAAATAGTACCTACAGAAAGGTGGTAAACGCTTTTGCGTTTGCGATTAAAGTTCTTAAATTATTAGCGACTTATAACTGTATAACTGTGGTCGAACAATCTTCATCCTGTAACTCAATTAAACTTTTCTATTGAGTTTTATTTAATAAATGATTTTCGGAAAATTTTATAATAATTTACGTTTACAACTTAATCTGATAAGTCAGTCAAAAATCTAGCTACAATGTGTAACGCATAATTAATTTTCTTGTGCCTACTGTTGACAGCGTGTGATTTAAAATGATTAACGTTAATCCCAGATATTACGGCAGTTGTTCGTATTTCAATTCTATAAAACAAATAGACCGTTAAAATCCGTCGTTTAAAAAACATAGGCATAACACGATTTTGTATCACATCTGTCCACCCCCTTATCTGTGATCTAGAGGGGGTAGTGTAGGGATAGAATCAGTGATACCCCGTGAGTAGGGAATTAGGGTGGTGACTTGTGACAAAAGTATGGAAGACTATCATGGACTTAAGTATAAAAACTGCTACTTATCGAGTATTTCTTCATTACTACAGTTTTGTTAGCAATAATAATAATGTTACACTTAACTTTTTTTTTTGTTTCACAGCAATTTTCTGCTACTCGGTTAGAGTCGTGTTTTAACATTTACTTAGTTACACGGTTCATTGGAGAATGTCACTACATATTATATTTTCGCGACGGTTTTTGCGAGTGCGCATCGCGTTGTTTAACAGAAGACCGTCAGATCATCCTGCAGGCCCATCGTATAAGCCGTCGTTCAAGTGGATAATTACTCGATTGTTTATTTGTTGCTAACAAAATCCAATTAAAAAAAAGCCCCAAAGAAGTATCGATACATTAAATTATCGATAGTTTACGAATACCTAAGTAAGATATGATCAATCGTAAATTGTAACCTACTCCGTGAGTAAAGGGTGCCAACTCACAAACAATAGTTTTCGAGGCGCGTGCGCGTTTACTAAAGCGTTTTATGAGTTGTTATTACCTAATAATATGGGGTTTTGTTGGCATTTATTTAAACGCTTTGTATAATAATATTAATAATGAATGCGCATGACATTTGTCATGGTCTCTAAGTAAGGAATTAATATTCTTGTATTTCGAGGTACCAGACATTAATTTTGCCAGGGGCATCTCCCAGTACGCCCAGACTCGCGCCAATTCAGAAAGGATCGATGTCTAAATTCTAAAATATAACTTTTGCGCAGGGATGTATAAAAATAAATTGCATTTTTTTCTGCATGGCTTCATACATTTATATTTATATAATGCGAAATTTCAGTGCAGATATTATTGATAGCTTTATTCATTACCTTTCGGGGACTAATGACCAAGATACTATAATGTCAAAAGTAAAAAAGCCCAAGTTGCAAAATGAACAATATCTTAATGACTTAAAATTTTAAGTACTTATTTAAATGTTTACTGGTACTTTAAAGATATACAGTCTCTGCTATTTAATTGCGGTTCCAAAAACGAAACTTCACCGTATATAAAATAAGATTAGGTACCTACCTACTGTTAAACGACCTCACTCGTTCTAACTAGCCCTAACTACCTTAGGTGTGGAGTAGAAAGTAAAAGATAAGATCTCGCAACGACACCCCGCGAGTGAGGGCGTAGCCAGCAAACAATGGCCTTTGCAGTCGCGTGCGCTCGTTTATTGAAACGTAACTAGCTGTTATTTTAGCGATACGGTAAGGTAGTTATTATAATATCAGTTACAGATTTTGCTGATTTTTGCTTTAAGTAAAAATGATTTAGAGTAGTTAGTTTTGGTACTCCTTACTATAAGCTTATAAAACAGGCCTGCTTTTAGACTGCTTTGCGTTTTTTATACTATGACTAGCTGTGCCCGCGGCTTCGCTCGCGTGGAATCTGGTATGTCACCCCCTATTTTACTCCCTTAGGAGGTGGATTAAAAAATAGTAGCATATGTTCTTATCAAAGATTCAACCTTTTTTTAGTACAAAAATTCATCAAAATAGGTTTAAAAACGCGACAAAAAGTTGCCTATGTCCTTTCCCAAGCTCTAGTCTATCTCTGTATCAAATTTCATTAAAATCGGTTCAGTAGTTTAGGCGAAAAAGCGTAACATACAGAGTTTAGTTTGCATTTATAATATTACATAGTAGGGATAGTGCGAAAAAGCAGAAAAATTTAAAAGCAGGCCTGGTTTAAGAGCTCATAGTTACGGGACTAGTAAGTTATGTATAAAATTAAATGTACTTTAAGAAATTGTTTCTTAAAGTACATTTAATTTGAACGCCTGGCGGTTTATTAATACTACCAAATTAAGGCGAGTGCCTGACGAAATGCGGTAACATAAACGCGTTTCACTTGAAAACAAATGCTTTTTTTATTTTTATTAAGCATGTTAACATATTTTGTTTCTCTTCGTCTGTTTGTTACATGTTTGCTTGAACTTTACTAGAAATAATTACACATAAAACATTCAAAAAGTTAGTAAAATAGCCTAAAATCCCGGTGGAAATAATAGGCTAGTTTCCTGGGTCAAAAAAAGATTATTCTATTTAGTCCGTCAGTTAGATAATCAAAAATTTGTAACCCATATTTTGTCTTTTGTCAATCAAACAAAAAATGACGAAGATAAAGCGCATCTAAGTTTGGGAGTGACGTCACGCCTTGCTAAAAAGTGTTGCAAGGCGTGACGTTACGCGGAACTTTAACGGGCTACATATTCATCATTTTTTATTTGATTAAGAAAAGAAAAAATACGTGTCCAATATTTTCTGTTAATCCAACTGACGGACTAATTGGATTTTTTTAGGAAACTAGCTAGCCTATTGCATTACCTACCTAACCTAGCTCTAGTTATTTTTTTCGTTGTTATAATCGAGTTCACTTACCTCGCATACCGTGATTGGTAGGAGTCGACGTCAGCCTTTGAGGAGGGAGGGGGGACCAGCGCTGGGCCTAAGCCCAGACCAAGGCCGCCACCCAGTGTCGGTGAGAACCGGTATAGTTCACTAAAACGACAAGAAAAAAAGTTAAATGAAAAAACTTAATTACTTATATTATGAAGGAAAAAAAGGGAAACCATTTTTTATTTTCGAATCTTAGGTTTGTTGTAGTCTTTATTAATTAACTACAAATTACGAATGATTTACGAGAGTTGAGCAAATCAATATTACTTAAGATTTTTATTTTTTGTGATAGTTTTTAGATGCATACATTGTATGAAAACCCATGAAATTATCTTTTGAGGTAAGTTAATACTAGGTTAAATTAAGTATTTTCTTTTAACTACAGATCTATAGGCAGAGTCAACTCTTCCAACAGTTCATTATTAACATACAAAAAATGTGAAATCTAAATTAATTTCTAAACATTTATCACTTTGTGTTAGAGTTAAAGTTGATTATTGGCCGCAAAATTGTGTCATTGTGTAGTCAAAGCTAGTGCTTTAAACTGAACTCTAATACTGACCTTGACAGACTAGAACTTGGGATTGGCAGCGAGGTGGGGTATGGACTCCGGAAGCCGCTCGCCGCCGAAGATATGGGGTACATGCTCGGAGTATGCCTGGACAGAACACACATTTTAATAATAGGTCAAAAGTCTTCCTCTATAGAAAACCCTGCAACAAGAGGCAAGACATGGCTCTCTCTGAAATAAACCCTGAGATCTTAAAAACTGAGGAAGGAAGCAGAATTAATTGGAAAGGGGACTATAATATTGCAAAAAATATTATCAGAGTTTCAGAAAAAGACTTACCACGAGGCTGCTACTTGTGACATCTCTGGACTGAGCATAGGGTAAGGGTATGTGCCCCCGGGAAAAGGGTACATTGGTGTCCGCGCCAGACCAGCAGCTAAAAAAGTATAGAAAGTTAAAATTTTCGTCAACATCGTACGACATTAGTAGGGTATGAAGAAGTTGAAGTACGGTGTTGTATAGACGCTTACAGTCTCCTTTACTTCTCAAACCATTTGAATCGACTTTAAAAAAAAGGAGAAGTTACAGGAGAAGGTAATAGGCATTCTATTGATTAATAATTCTTGGGATAGCTTCCAAAAATTTCACAACAGCAACAAGATTCTGAACGAAGGTAATTAGAAGTACGCATATAAGACGGTGCTTACCGAGCTTAGAGTCAAGCTGGTATGGCGGGGGGATGCCCATGTGGGCTGGGGGTGGCTGGCCTAGGTCTCCACCTGGACAGAACAGCGACAGGCTACCACCAGCAGGCAGGCCCATCTTTCCCGCCTGAAACAAAGAAAATAATAAGATTAGGACATTGTACGGTATGAGCCGTACACCTGAAGATTTGCTAAATGAAATACCGGAGATTGAGTTACTGTAGAGTTTATTGTTAATTAGCGTAAATACAGAACTTTGATAATGCTAAGGATGACGTGTGATTGGTATGAATGCGATGTGTGCACTGACTTATTAAGTGGAAAAATGGATTGTACAAAATGCTAAACTGCTGATGGAGTGATTTGGGCGTAATATAATATGTACACCGTACAGACATATTTTTTAATACGTTACGTAATTATTGTTTGCACAAGGATTACACCTGCACGAAAGACAAAAAGATCTCACTTAAATAAGCAGGCATTAGGTAATAATACAAAATACATTTGAATTTTAAAAGCTGTCAACAAACATGCCGAAACTGGCAAAACTCACTGCAAACTTTCGCGTAACAAACTCACAAAATCTAACAACGCGTGCCGAGTAAACAGTGTCGAAAGAAAAGAGCCGAAAAAAAGCCGAAAGCCCAACTAGTCGACGGGAAGACAACGCGTCATTAGCAAGTAAATTGGCGGCTGGGCCGTATAAATTTTGTGCCGCGCTCCTCGTCGCCAATTATGCAAAATGGCGCCCAACGTGGGGCAGGGCTATTCAGGCGCGCCGCACTTCCGAGCCGAGTGTCTCACCTCTAATTAAACGGGACTTCTTTTCAGCACTTTATTATGCGAAATAAACGCCAGTATTGCGCAATGTTCGTGTCATTTAATAGTATTTTTTAATTATAATCTGCGCACGTGTTAAGGTAGTGCTACATTGTAGGTTGAAATATTTTTGGTAGATAGTAAACTTTCGTTACCTAAAAATAATATAATACGTACATTGTCAGCTATATCGACAAACCAATTAACAAAAAACGGTTAGCAAAAATTGTTAACTATATTTACTATGACAACAAAAAAACGAAGCAACAAATGTGAAATATAACAACAAATGTTATTCCGAATTGTCCCATGTTAAATTACATATAGCTACTTTTAATTACAAAATGAATAGTGAAGTGACTAAGTAAAATAAGTAAGGCAGAGCACAACAGAGCTAGTTATTTGAAACTACTTCGAACAACAATGCGAGCGTACCACAAACCAGTTTTTAAACCCCACATCATTTCCAACCATTCAAAAGCGAAAGAAGCTGACAATTCCTTCACCACTCGTCCATATTTCGAAGAGCAGGAACTGCTTATTAAGACAATAATTACCACGAACAAAGAGGCCCACTAATTAATAATAAAACACGCACAAACAAAGCCCTCCATTCACGCTCGGGACAGCTTAAAAAAAACAATAAGAGAAAAAATAACCAAAACGGTGGTCGAAAAAGCTCGACATGCGAGGACGAACAAAAAGAGCTCATAGACAATGACGGCAGCCGAGACACATAATGCGGGAGCAGCGAGTCTTAATTTGAAAATATTTCCATAATAAGATTTGTCTATGGCGACGGCAAAAACAAAAGACGCCTGCGCGCGCTTTGTCCCACTGACAGCTCGTAATAATTTCAAAAATTTAATCAAGCAATTAGTTCGCTATAAAACTAGGAGGGTTATTAGCTAAACAAGTTTACTCGTTAAAAGTTGCGTTTTTAAATTAGTAGATTCGCCTTTTCAGCGTTTGCATGTACATTGAGAAGGTTCGTAATGAAGGCCCAGGTGGAGTGGCCGCCATTGAAGGAACCGCTGAGTGGGTAGTTATTGCGGCATGAAAGCGTGACGTCACGCCACTCAAGCGACAACCCCAGTCACTAATTGGAACTCGCGGCGATAGGACGCGAGAACGTTCCCTCAATCACTAATACTTCAGAAATTGAATAGGTTTGTTAACGAGCGGCCGGCTGAATGTTGCGAATGGGGCACTCGAGGTCTGCATCCGCTAACTGCTTTAAGTTTTTTCCAATTTTGACAGCCGATATCGCTAAATTGAAATTCCGTTGTAGCCTAAAACGCACGCACACTACGTTGGTGCTTACACCCCTTTGGCTCACCAATGCGGACGAAGTAGGGCGTAATATCTTGAGAGTTCGCCCCCGGTTGGGGGGCGTGGAAGCTAGGATGCTGCGTTGCCATGGCTACCATGTGAGGGTGAGCGTGTGCGTGGGAGGGTGGGGTAGGTGGTCCGCGACTGCGTTCTACGACCTTGGAAGTTTTGGTCTAGTTTCAGCTTTCTTTTAAATATGGAACAGTAAAGTCGTGACTTTTGAACTTAGGATCTGAAGATGTTTTCACGCGCGCACCGTTTTAGAATTTCACTTTTCTTTTTTAGAGCGTTTGTTTAGGCGTCTAATGCAGATTAGCCTTTTCTTTACAATAGTGTGACTCAACTTTTCTGAGGAACACAAGATTATATAACAGCTTCGTAGAAATTCGAGTATATTCTTAAAGAATACGACAATACTGCTGATATTTGTAGTATTCTACTAAAACGTCACACAATTATTTTAAATACCTCCATGGATTTTCAAAGCACGTATACTCGTTCTATAACACAAAATACACACTATAAATGTAAAAACTCCTCTCGCCTCGCTATTAGATCCTTTCACCGGTTTCCGGAAAGGTCCTTCGAGCCGGACACGGGCCGGAACCGCCTAACGAGGGTCCGCGTTATGATGGCATTACATACATTTACCGCTCACTAGTTACAGCCCGCGGGCTTTTGTAGACTTTCAGGTTTTTAATCATCTTTCATTTATTACTAAAAATAAATACAAAGTATGTATGATGTATTCACTTACTAGGTTATCTGAGAAGACAGATTCGTTTAGGTTGTAAATGTAATATTGTATTATAATATTGTCCCTTCCACATCTATTTTTATTTAAAAATCAAATTAAAATCAAAATTGAATGAGTTCTTAATCACAATTCTTCTTGAGGACTTTTAGTATGTACATCTAGACACGTCAAGGAAACAGTATATTTATATTGACCCCTCAACAAGAGCCATCGGTCGTCGCAGTGCTGTCAAGTCGCGGGTGCCCAGTAGTCCAGTCCAGTGCTGAGCCGAGACGAGTTGTCAATTGTCACGCTTTGCGATTATCTCTATAAAATGCTAACTAAACAAAAAAACTAATCAATCTACAAAAATTAAAAGGCAATGGTATTTATGTCAACAAATAGGCCTAGTTTCGTTACTGCTTTAGCTTATCTGGATATATACTGTGATTAGCTGTACCAATTTTTAAAATTACACGATTTTTTCCCCGACTTTATAAATTTTCTCGAACTAAACGTAATTAATTAATATGACTTAGTAATTAAAATTTGATAAGCAAACATTACTTACCTAACAAAGTCTTCGGTTGCAAGCAAAACAATAATAAATCAAAAAACTACTGCAATGTCTTATAAATTTTAATCACTGAGACGATAAAAGTGAAATCACGCGGACACGTATGACTATGTCGGTTTAGTTATCTATATAATTATAATTACATGGGATTAGGTGGACATTAATAAATCGGTGACTTTATATACAATTCATTATTCTTAGCCGCGATTACGCTAAGTCGGGTGTTCACTGAGTTTTGGGTAGGTATGATATTTTTAGAATACCTCATGCAATTATTATTATTTTTTTACTGGATAACATCACAAACATTGCTCTGATCCTATGGTAAGTAAGTAAGAAGCCAAAGCACTTGTGTTACAGAAATTAACGTATTGACAGGCTCATTTACAAGGCAGGCTGATTTTAGTGCTCAACAACTTTTTCTATGGGACAAACATCGAAATCGCAAAAAAAACCACTTTCCCATAATAAGCTACTGACATCAATTTGTATGTAGCGATAATTTTGTTTTTTTATTACGATATTGGTCCCGTAGAGAAAAATATTGTATTTGAGCAACAGAAGCTCCTAGGGGTCTAGGAGCTTGTTGATCCACCCCTAGGAGTTTAAAAATAAGCCTGTGTATGGAGTCAAGATACATTATACATACTTTGTCACAACAGTCACAATATTTAAAGGAGCAACAATTTTTTTTTAAGTGTACTCTTAGTAACAGCGAGTAATGTTTGCACCCTTTGAATTTGGACGAATAATGTATATCAAATACCTATTAAAGAAAATGTAAATGCTCTAAGCTCGATTTATCCTCTCCCAACAAAGCCTGTTACGAATACGTCTCCAATTACTTTATACATAGCATTTACAAAACTGTATAATATACGGTATATACCGGCTATTCCAATATCATAACGAAGGCTGTGTACCACGTCAAAAACATAATTGGCGTTCCCTTATACATCGAATAGGGATGTAGAGATATTCTGGATACGATAATATAAAATTATTTATCGATAAACCGAAGGAAACTACAAAATTCAAAGAAGAACGTAAATGATTTAAAATAATAAAGAAATGTGGCACACATAGATAATAAATAAATATTGGACAACATCACATACATTGCTCTGATCCTAAGGTATTAAGTAGCTAAGCCACTTGTATTATAAAAATCAGAAACAACGAAGGTACCACAACACGCAGACCCGAGACAACATATAAATGTTCGTTTTCTACATTGATGATCTGGACTCGAACTGAGGTCCCTGCCTCAGAGATAGCGATGGCAAGTACGACGTGCTCGACTCTACTACAGAGATCTGTAAAGATATTGATCTTAACACATATAATTTTAATCCCGTTTTTAGATATATAGATAGACATTTTATTTCGTAAAACAGACAAATACACACAAAAACAAGACAGAAAATAATAAAATATAGATTAACAACAACTAAAACACGAAAATAAAAACAAACATTGCCAAAAACATTCCTAAATTAAACTGAATTAAAATTAAATTTTTGTCTTCCTGTAGGAAGATTATCTATGCCGACGAAGTCGCGCGCATCAGCTAGTTTATCAATATTTTTGTAAATGTACACACTCTTCCATAATATTCAAATCCGTACCCTAAACGTACAGCCTCCCAACCTCTAGAAAAGGTCAACAACCTCCTCCCTAGAGGGTGGCGCCCGAAGTCCCGATATTTGCAAATCTGAATACCGGGCGACCCCACGAATTTTAGGATTAGATTTTCTTCGAGCTTCATAGCTGCAGTTCGAGGGAAATTCGCTCCGAAATGAAGGGGAGGTTTTTCTTTGTGTAATGCATGGAAACTACGTTTTGAGCTAGTCGAATATACCCAATTTTGTAGGAATTATTTTTTTTATACATAGAAAACTATGTTATAAGTATAAAAAAAATTATAGAGGGTAAGGTCTATTACAAACACGTTCCAAACTTTTACACGATATATCCAGTAGGACTATATTACAACAAGAATCCTAGGTACTAATGTTATAAATGCAAAAGTTTGTGAGTTTGGATGTTTGTTACTTTTTTACGCAAAAACTACTGAATGGATTGTGATGAAATTTGGCATACTGATCGACCATGGCCTGGATTAACACATAGAATACTTATAATCAGGGTAAAGTCAACGCAGACGAAGTCGCTGGCAAATGCCAGTAAAAGAAAGAGAAAGAAAAATAAAGCTGTTAATTAGCTAAATAATGATTTACAAGTTGATTCGCAGCTTATTATGAGTAACGCTGTTTAGGTTTTTTAACCGTTACGGTAAAACGGGGTTAAAATTTAATGAGGGGTGTCAAAAAAATATATTTCCAGCAAGAATCCTGAAACCAATAGAACATAATACGGTGGTACGGTAGACGATTTGGTTGCTAGCCGGTTTTTACAAATACATATAATAAAAAATTACTCACTTGAATCAGGAAAACCATAATTAGTTCTTTATCAGTACATTCAATAGTCCACAGTGTCAAACTTACCCGTCATATGTTTTTAAATCTTTCATATTGATTATTGTAATGCAATATACATTTTAATTCGTGTAAGCCGATGTAATCCGCAACGCTTATCACAGATTAAATCAGAAACGGATTTATTTTTTTGAAACATTTCGTATCTAGCTTTGCTTGTGACTTTGTCTGACTTTACCTACAAATCCAATTCTATAAACCACCTAAAATGACCTCGTCTTTCTATTACACTGCATACAGAAGAGAGATCATACCTTGGGATCTACTCCATCACTTACATGACCAATGGAAATTGAACATATATCACGTTTTAGGCAAGTAAGACTAACACAATATAGCCTTTCAAACCGTACCGTACCGTAACCGTACCAAAAATTGGTACATATTTTCGGGACTACAAAGGTTAAATTTAACAAACCCCTTAAAGCTAAGATTTTTTAATTTTTAGGGTTCCGTACCTCGAAAGAAAAAAACGGAACCCTTATAGGATCACTTTGTTGTCCGTCCGTCCGTCTGTCTGTCTGTCAAGACCCTTTTTCTCAGGAACGCGTGGAGGTATCAAGCTAGAATTTATATCAAATACTCAGGTCTACTGTCCCATGGAACTGTAAAAAATCAAACTTATAAGCCAACGCAATCAAAAGATACAGCCGTTTATGTAGCAAATTCCGCAAATTTTCGACACTCGCAAGGGAATCAAAACCTACAGGGTACTTCCCGTGAACTCAGAATCTTGAAATTTGGTACGAAACAACATCTTATAGCACAGATAAAGGAAAAATTGCGAAAACCGTAAATGTTTAGTTACATCAATTAATAATAATAATTTTAAACTTACTTTTACTTTACCTTTCCTCATGAAAGTGTAGACGTAATAAATTGAAATTCATATCAAATATCAGTCTATAATACCTATATACCTACAGGTTTGTACGGAACCCTCGATGCGCGAGTCCAACTCGCACTTGGCCGGTTTGTTATTAAACCATTGTACGAAAAATATTATCTACATCTATGCAGTATATCACACAAAAGCTTAGATACCTATTTCAATCGAAGTTTATATTAACCTTACTTACCCCTCATACTAACACACAAAAACATCACAATTATCTATATTAGTAGACGATTATGGTTATTTTTCAATCGGTATGAACAAAAACCTTGAAATTATCACCAACATCCTAATCCACATGACAAATGGCGTAAATTCGGCCAGATTTAACTTTAAAGGGCTTAACTAATCGCAGGTAATCCACAAAAATCTACTTACAAAGATTTATTTTTTATAAAGCAAACGAAAATAATTTATACTTGCTACTTAACATTATACTAACATAATAAGTAATAAATAAATTGGACAACATCACATACATTCCCATCCCATAGTAAGTAGCCAAAGCACTTGTGTTACAGAAATCAGACACAACGAGGGTACCACAACACTCAGACAAAAGACAATAAAGAAAAGTTATTTTTCTACATTGATCGACCAAGAAACGAACCCGGGACCTCACCACACCATCTCGGCTACTGAGGTCGTCGAACTAACATAATACGCATTTTGTCTACGAGTAATTAATGCAAACTTCAATATTACGGGCACCATGTAAAACGTAATAGGTAAGTACATAATATATATTTTAAGTACATGAGACGCATTTTTAAGCAGTTAAAATTCGCAAAATGTTATGAAAATTCCTTGGAATTCGTACACGATACGGATTTAGGATTAATTCGAATGCTTCAAAAATACGTCCCTCCATATCTTGAATGAAAAAGCGATGTATGCGATAGAATCCCTAAATAGATCCTACATTCCTACATATCTATCCCCACGTATTCTACATACAGTGACTAAAAAGGACGAAGTGTAAGTAGGTTATTTGTCACCGCGTACCGTCGGCAAAAACATCGCAGACCGCATCAATCTCAATATACCGAGTTCTGCGCCTGCGCTGACTCAGGCTGACTCACGTAGCGTCGGCATTTGCGGTAGCAGAAATATAATTTAATAACTTACGAATGACTGTAGCTAGCACAAACTGCTTAAGAATATATAGGTTTGGAAATAATTCCTATTGGAACCTTTAGAAATAAATACGGTTTTTTTTGACTACGTCCTTAAACTAGGACAGACGTCCTCACCTAAAATGTTATACATCATTTGTTACTGTCCTGTTGTAATATTATATGCTGATTTCTACCTTAGATCTTAAGACCTAAGATAGGTTTTGACCGTGGGTAAAAAAATTAGAATATAACATCTTTCAAAATTTTAACGACCGTCTTGATCTAGTGGTTCGTGTTTCGGACAACAAAACCAGGGGTTGCAGGCATGAATCGCGAAAGGGCAAGATAATGTGTTTTGAGCACGAGCATTTGACTAGTTCTTTCCTAAAACTCAATATTCCGTAATTGACCTTGTCCTTTACTATACTATTTCTGCTAACCGTACGTAATGCAATTTCGGATTTCATCGCACGACGCGTCTTGGACAAAAAGGCGCATTCAGGAGGTCACAGTGGCGCATCGCATGCGCGTGCGCAGCTCTTTAGCCTTTTATTGCGAAGCTTTCTCCATGTTAACTATCCCAACTGCGCGCGCGTCAAATTTCAGACTCACTGCCTGGATCTCGACCGACTTCCAGAAATAACTATACTTGTACAGATTATTGAACCTTAAAATAACCAGCCTAAAGTCTGAAATGAAATAAAAGAAAGTTAAACTGAAGTTATTTTACCAAAAAAATTTTAAAGACCTAATGCAAATGATCACAAAGTCGAAATTGCATTAAGTTAAAATCCCTAGGACGTCCTGTCGTAAAATTCTATATTGTAACTCCCATAACGGATGCTTTAATTAACACTTGTCAATGACCAATTAAATCTGATTAGGACATTACAGTGGGAAGTAGAGAGATTATAAAAAGGTGCCGTTTTGATGATTTTAACATAATCATGTTTACATAATTTCATTCACACTAGTTCCAGTAAAAATACAAATGCTAAGGCCCATTTGCAGAACGTTCTTAAATCTAGATTTTGCCTAATCTGATTAAACATTATTATATTTGATGAACTTTGAAGTCGACGGACTACCTACCAGAAGAAACTCTAGATTAAAATCAAGAATTACAAGTAATTGCCATACCTGGCAACATCGTTTTTACCTTTAAAATACTTAAGAACCAATTAAAATCGAATCCATAATGAACACGCGCTAGTAAATTCTTTTTCACGCTAACTAAAAACCCTTAACTTAAATTAGGTGCTAAAGAATCCAGAATAGCGTCTCAAAAACACTCATAACGACAGTATCATAAAGGAAATTCTTAAATTGAACGATTTCGTCTCGCTCTTACGCGCGCTAATTCGCATTTTATTTCTCGTTTTGACCGCTGGGCATTTCCGGTGTGGGTGTGACAAAATCGCGGGGAGAATTTCGCGTTGAGTACCGAATGCGACGACCGTACTTAATGTTGCTTTTTACGAACCGATGATGGGTTGGAGTTGCTCGAGAGATAACATTTTGAAAGGGATACGTTTGAGATATTTGTTTTTTTTTTTATTTAAAGGAAAGGTGTGTCAAAATCTGATTCAGATAGTACTTAGTTTTAGTGAATCAAAGAGTTATTTTTGATGTTCACGTCGGTAACCATAGCTTTAAGATTATTATTTTTTTTTAAAAAAAACCTACTCGACATGTTTGGAAAGTTGGAATTTCAAAAAACTTATTTAATCCTCGACAGACCTTTTGTTTGAAAAAGGTATGTTTATATAAGTACATAGTTTAAAGTTGCTATTGCCAAGTATTGGTATAAGTACACTTGATCAAAACACTTGATTGATTGTTTGTGTTTATTATTCTATAATAAAAAGAAAAAAAACGCACTTTTATATTATGTACTATGTTATTAAAAAAACCGACTTCAAAACACTAAAATGATAAAAATAATCCTAACACTTAAGTACCTAATCAGTTAATTTAGGAGTCGGTGCAAACAAAAACATTGAATCTCTCATCGGCTGGCACCGACTCCAAAAGTAACTGATTAGGTACTTAAGTGTTAGGATTATTTTTATCATTTTAGTGTTTTGAAGTCGGTTTTATTTTTTTTAATAAAATTTACTTATTTCATCTATTTTTAGTGATTAATCCTAATCTAACTGCTGAACATCGATTTCATCCCCTATTTTCCTACCCTTAGGGGTGATTTTTATTTTGCAAACTTTTATCATAGCATCTTTGAAGTATAAGCTATTCAATAAAACAAAAATCATCAAAATCGGCTCATATTTGTCGAAGATAGGTAACAAGAACCACAACCAAAATATTATCTGGGTATATATTTGTTGATTTTCTCAAAAAGTTCTAAATCAATTTTGATAAAATTTATATGGGACCACCTCTGAAGTATGATGTACCAAACAAAAAAAGAATCATTATAATCGATTCATAATTGGCGGAGCCTTTCATAGGCCTCCCCCAGATCAGCTTGATGTTATCAAATTATTGTGTATTACATACTCCAGTATCAAATACGACAGTTACAATAGTGTTAACCCTTTATCTGGTACAACCATTTTAAAAACATTGGTTTTCAATCTTATCTTAAGAGCATAAATTACAAAATAACGAGGCAACTGTAAGCCTATTGGCCACCCTTGATTAAAGGGGTAAAAGCCAATGCTTCCTTATTAATATAAGGAACACAGAGAAGCGGAATAAAAGCGTAATTGTGAAAAATGCACAATGCCATAGAATACGTTATTTTAAAATTCACAAAGCTTAAATAGACCAATCATATTGATAACCCATTTCTTTATAAGTCACCGAGAAATATAACCTTGTTCAATGGAACAGTTTTATCAAACAATTGAACAAAGTGGGCTATTAGATATAATAACAGAGTGTATGAGTGGTTAATTTTACAATAGACCCGGGTTCTATTATCGGTCTAATCGTGCCGTCTGATTGTTGAAGTGTCGTCGGATTATAGTTCATTGTAGTTGTAGGAAGGTGTATTCTGTATTGTAAGTATTTCGCAGTAAAACTATGGAGCTTCTAGTATTGGCTTCATACAGTCAAAACACTACATTAAAAATGCAAAAAAACCCCAAAAATATGTCATTTTACGAGTCGGTTTATTTACACCTCAAATGCAATAGGACCACGAGGGTCACCTTTGCCCTCAAACAATTTTTTTGTGAAGACTTTAATTCTAAAACTATAAGAAAAGATAATTTGAAACCCTCAAAAGATATTAGATATATATTCATCTAAAACTTTATTTTATATAAAAAAAAATTTTTTTTTGTTTTTAAAAATTAACCATTATCATTATCTTTTACTTTGATCACACTGCGGGATACATGGGTGGAATGGTACCGTCGTTGTTCTGACTTCTATAACACAAGTGCTTGGGCTATTTACCTTAGGATCAGAACAATGTATGATAAGTTGTCAAATTTATTATTAATGTTTAGGCTCATCCTTAGCGCTCCATGTACTACAGTTTTGTGCTAGTCGAGTCAAGACGGTTCCTATCGTTCTTGTAAAAAAATCCGTTAGAAATCTGGCAAAAAAATGCTATGAAGTAAAAAAATAAAAATCTGAATACACCTGTGGGAAAACGATAACGTGACAAATTGTGTTGTCCAAGACGCCCGTTTATTAAACAGGGGGCAATTAAAGCACACGACACGTCAAAGGGTTAATACTGGGTTGTCGGGCCCGCACGACTCGGTCCCCTCGCGTAAATTGATTTAAACACGTTGTATTTTGTGTTTGAGAATTTTAAAGAACATGTGGTTATTAACTGAAAAACAAGGAAACTTCTAGTTTATTTTGTAGGGTGGTTTTAATCTGTAGGGAATAGGCAATGTCGCTTAAATGCTGTACTTGGGTGGAACAGTAAAATGGTAAGAGCATTATACATTTGTATAGGGTGGAAACCTGCCACATTATCACAATATCATTATCACCAGTTCTGTTTAAAATTAAAATAACTATCTAAGAAAAGTACAGTGTTGTCATGAAATTTGAAAGACTCCAATTATCACAAAATTAATAACAATTTTATGTAACCAAAAGGTTAACAATTTTTTTCATTTCATTAACCTAAAAATAACTACGAGTAGGATAGTGAGATCATCCATTCATCATTTTATATAGTAAAATATAATCTTAGTCTTAGAGTGTTTTCGATTTCAGTCAGTTAGGGGATTTTATACATATACTGATTTTATACATATGTTTTTGGCAATGTTTGTTTTTATTTTTGTGTTTTAGTTGTTGTAGATTAACAATTTTATTATTTTCTGTCTTGTTTTTGTGTGTGTTTGTCTGTTTTACGAAATAAAATTTCTATCTATCTATCTATCTATCATATAGATTTTATTTCCCAAAACCGTTTATTGGCCGCTCAAGCCGACCTACATTTCATTATGCGTGCCTACCTCCAAAAATACCGAATTGGCATTTACGGTACGTAAATTCACGGCGCAAAAAAATAACAAAACGTAAAAAATACTATTCCTGGTTTTGCACGTAGCAATATCGCACAGTCAATTTTGCACGTGTAACAAACAGGCCGGGTACGGGTTAACCCTGCAGTTGACGCGCGCCCGCGGCGGCACTTCAAAGGAAATATAAATGTATGAATTGTTTAGCGAAAATCCGCCCGCGGTCCTTCCGGCCCGTGCGTACACGTGAGGGGATAACCTTCACTTTAATATTTATTAAGATGCGAATTTTATGGTGGGATAATTTGTTGGGTGGACCGTATTCTAAGTCTATAGGGTGAACGCTATTTGTTTTAGAGTACCAAAGCTAGGCAACGAACGATCCTAACTACAACTACGTTACCCCACTGTATTAAAACTTAATTTCCTCTGCCCTAAGGTTGTCTGGAAGAGATAGCTTTTGGCGATAAGGCCGCCTGATTGTACATAACTGTATCTTGTATGTAATAACCTTAATGTTTTTGTGCAATAAAGTGTCTATCTATTTATCTATCTACATGCAAATCATATGTAAAACAAAAACATAGCAGTATCAACTATCCACGTAGTAAGCGTAGTCTTCTGTGCAAATAACCTGTTAAGATATATACTCTTTGTTGCACGCTACACAAAACAAACAGTACTGACAAACGATAAATTTAGAATGGTACAATTTTATGATATTAAAAGAACGCAGAAATATATCTAACGAAAATGAAATAAACCCTATTGAGCTGAAAAACTTGTAAATACACCTTCGATCAAGAATACACTAGATAACCGGCCAGCTACTCAAAAACAGCCGAGTAAATAACGCCTCACTTCAAATTGGGGTCTTATTTTGTATAAGTTATTCTGTACTTCATTTCTTAGACCTTAAGAGTTGTATTTATACGAACGCGACCGGATTTTTACGAACGCGTGTGAACATAGACACAAACAAAACTGCACCTTAACGTTTGCGGTTATGGCATACGTTAGAATATTTTTTCTAATCAATAATATAGAAAGACAGTTCCATATTTGAGTGTTTTTTTTATAAAGCGAAGCGTTATCTTGTGTATTCTTGACAGAAGAAATACACGTACAAATTTTACTCTCACTAGCCTGATTGCTGAAGGCGCCATGAAATGCCGTGAATATGGACCGTAGTCAAAGTATGCTTCATTCGACTACCTTCTGTACAGTATACAGTCCTACTTTCTCATACTTCAATGGCTTCAACAAAAAATAATGTTTTCCAATTTAATAATGCCCCAAAAGTTAATCTATATTAATTATTTATTACGAGGATATCACTAACTAGAGGTTGACCCCAACTACTGACCTTGACACAAGATAAGCCCGACTTCATTCAACTACCGGAAACGCGAAACGATTTCGGGGAAATCGTATTGTCGCAATTCACTATTAATAACCATCAACATTTTGAGGTAAATATAAAATACAATATCGAATACCAACTCGTAATTGCAAATGTTTTATTTTTATGCAGCCATGGGTGTCAAATTTAAATTGTGTTCATTTATTTATTTATTTATACTTTATTGCACATTTAAAAATAATTGTACAAATGGCGGACTTAATGCCAAGAAGCATTCTCTACAGGTCAACCAGTGATCAAACATAAGTCCATATCATAAGTTTGCTTTTAAAATTAAATGCAGTTTTTGTAAGTGCGAACCGGTGCGATGTTTCCAGATCGTAAACGACAAAATCGACCTAAAAACTGGTGTTTTACAAAAGAATACAGTAGCTTGTTAATAAAATTAAGGGTTCGCCACACTTAAGGGTTAAAATCCTACTTCCTACTTATATTACAAATGCGAAAGTTTGTGAGGATGTTTGTTACTCTTTCACGCAAAAACTACTGAATGGATTTTGATGGAATTTGGCATACTGATAGACCATGGCCTGGATTAACACATAGGATACTTTTTATCCGGGTAAGGTCAACGCAGACGAAGTCACGGGCAAAAGCTAGTTTATAATATTTTTAAACAAGATGCTACGGCAATATAAAGCTAAGTATAAATGTATAATAGGTAATATTACGTTTACAGATGACTATCTGAAGTAAAATGAATCGCAGTATTCTTTATTAATAAAATTACATCTGATAACACTGGTGAACTAAGAAGTGCAGACAAATGCATGTACATACCCGTTGCAGCAAAAATTTTACGCTGATTACATCAAAATCACTTTTATGTTCATATTATTATTTTTTTTAAATCTATAAAACACGCTCTATTATATGGGGTGAAGTTTTATTTAAAAAAAATACTTAAGGGTTGGTATATACTCATAACAACAAACCACTTTTCCCAAGAAACTAGCTACTAGCTAACTAGCTTGATGGTATCAAATGAGTGATTATTTATTCATCTTTGGCTTAATTGACGACCTTCGTAGCCAAGAAGCGAGCACGCCAAACCTAGCGTTGCCATTTCTAAGGACCCGAGTTCGATTCTCGGTCGGGTCAATGTAGAAAAACACTTTTCTATGTTGTCTCAGATAGAAAAGTTTTTTTACACACCCAGGTGCCACCGTCGTTGTTACTGATTTCTATAACAAAAGTGCTGTAGCTACTTACTTTAGCATTAGAGCAATGTATGTGATGTTGTACAATACTTATTTATTTATTGTATTATCATCCGAATTTCACAAAAGTTTCAAAACGATATGTCAATTAGAAGGACCTCCAAGATCTGATTACATAGTTAGTTCCAAAAAAGTGTCAAACCCAAGTCTTCACCTACATTATACTTATCACACCAAAATATATTTCCGTCAAAGAAACAAAAAGTCTCGCGAAAATCGGATACAAAAACCGCGTTAAAATGGGAATAAACAAAATTATATTGCCTTTAGACATGAGCGAACATCAAAAGGAAAAACTAATGCGTCGGGCCGCGGGTAGACGTTATTTCCCAGTAAAATATTAACGGGGGTCGTTGGGACCACGCCCTGTCGTTTCAGGGTTAATACAAGTTAATGTCTCACGTTTTACACAAGTACATTGGAAGGTATTATCTATGTTAATAAGCTCTGACTTTTTACGATTTTTTGGTTTATATTTTGTATTTCTAAACGGTTTATAAAGTTGCTTATAAACGCTTTAGCTTTTTCTGTTTCTGAGACGATTTATATTATATAGACGATAAAGGACCCCTTTGCATTTAAGGCGAAATACTGCACCTTTACGCCAATCGGATTTTATTTATTTAGACTTTATTGCACAGATTAAAAATCATACAAAAGGTGGACTTAATGCCATAAGGCATTCTCTACCAGTCGACCATTAGGCTAAACAGAGACGTTTTGTGGGCGGTGCTATATAGGCGATACAAAATCAAATGAAAGGTCCGTGTGAATTATTTTTAAAAGCATAAACTACATTCAGTATATAACGATATACATAAACTAAATACTATCATGCATAGATTACATAGGCAAAATACATACGTAAATAAATATAATCTTTTTCTAACAACAAGTTAAAGTGACTGGCACTGAACACGTCATAGCAAATTTCCATAAAGTCATTTGCTAATTATTAGACCTTGATTTTTACTCAACTTCTTTTTAGTATTTTTTTTAAAGCGTAAGGCATCGTTCATACCGAACGTATTGTCCGCCACCGATTATGAGTATGCTCACTGTCAGCCCCAGTGCTTTTTTAAAAGCCTATTTCAAACGCGGACTTTAATTCAGTCCGCGTTTTATAACCACAAATACTACTACTTCCAACAAAAAATACTATAATAATTAATTTTGGAAAAATCTTAATAAATTGTAAAAATGTACATATCTCCTAAATTATAAAACTCTAGTTACGAAAGTGAGATCCAATGATTAGTAAATGATCTTCTCTTAAGGCGAATTGGTTATGCCTGCCATAACAAGATTCAGTTCCAGTCACCTGTAGCGACTTATGAAAAAACTTGAGACCTTTGATTCTTAAGACACACACAAACACATCAGGGAGAGAGATGTGAAGGTTTCCAAGTTTAAATATTTTTTTATTTTAAAAATGTGTCTATTTTATTGGTAGGTAATGGTTAGTTATATTTTTAACAATGTTGCTTAAAATTTTTCTTTATAATATATATTTAATTCGGAATGCGATTGTCGGACGATTATACAAGTTTCAAAATTTAAAAAGTAGATTTTCGTACCCTACCCCTGCTTCGGGACAATGTTGTGGGCTAGCGCCATACATTTTCCTATGAACAAATTACTTAATTTACGCAGTCTGAAAGGAACGGCAAGTTTATCTTTATTCCGGGTATTAAAATTATGTTTGTCATTTTTTTTAGAATGTATGTAAGTATATAATATTTTTATAAATTACCTACTTGATAGGCCACTGTAAGTATATTAATTCCCTTAACAGTTCTTTTAAGATTTCAGTATATTCTGGAGCCCGAACTACTAGACAAAAACGATCATCAAATATAATGTCTGATATAAATATAACCCTAGGCTAAAATAAACAAGGTAAGGTAAAAAGCTAAAATTAACTTTATGCTTGTGCCAGCCCTAACAAGGCTATGGTCACCCCTAATAAGCATGGACGCTGGGTATCTCGAAAATTTTCCCATACGCCACTTTCCAATAAAAAATAAACCACGTACTGCCAGTAATGTAAGTATGATTAGTTAGTTCCAGAATTCCGTACGTATTTATTTTGTTAATCAACATTATAAGTTTACTAAGCATTGATTGATTCTGACATATTTTTGAGAACCTGATTGGTTTAGTGATTCACCTTAACTGCATTCCAGGGTTCGATTCCCAGTTCGGGTTACTTTAGAAAAATTGAGGCTGGGTGTGCTGGAAGACGTCTCTGGCAAAAAACGTTATTTGGTATCTCGAAACACAAGGATGTTAATTTCTAAGTATTTGTCACTAAAAAGGCCACATTCAACTCTTAAATTATGACGGGATGTTAAAAAGATTATTATTGATGAAAAGGAAATTTAAAATCATTCATGAGGTTTACGAGAATAGGAGGCTGTTTTGGTCATTATCATTCAGTCAGCCTATTGCATTCCACTGCTGGACGTAAGCTTCCAGCAAAGAGCAACATCTTCCGCTTTTTTCATCCATCCACTGACTTCCTAGGTCGTCGGTCCATCGAGCTGGTGGGCGTCCTACACTAGGTTTGCCAAGACGTGGTCTCCGCTCGACTGTTTTGGTAGACGAAGAATATATTTAAGGTAGTTCTCTTCAATTTTGGATTGGTAAATATTTTGTAAATCGTTTCCGTCTAATATCATCTACGTCGCGGATCTCTAAACACGCGTCCCGTACAGTATCCACGTACACAGACGCAATAAGTCTATTTTAATTACTACCGTCGATATCGGCAGATTCCTGTCTTGCCTACTCGGGAGCTGTGCTCTACTACCTCTAGGGATGGGGCGCGGTGGATCAATTGTTATCGATATTATTTTGGTCGCATAATCGCATTACAAATAAAAAACAATGTATACTATCAATTGGTTCTTTTTGAATATGTGAAGTGTCAACAATAGCCTCTTTGCACAAATACATTGATTTTAAGAGTCTCTCTTTTTCATATATTTATTGAAAAATTTACAACTATGCCTTACAGAATAATCCAAAGCGCACACAAGATAATTAAACAATGTCATTACAAAAGAAAATTAATTACAAATGGCAATTCCCTTAAATAAATTAATTTATAAACGTCAAAAAAAATTAAATAGAAAATTATTAAAGCCAGTCTTCTACTGTACTAACAGAAAACTTAATGAATGATATCTTTGAATAACTACAGGATCGCGAAATAGCTATTTCCTAATATTTTCATTATTTTTTCATTATAAAGTCTGCTACATGTTATAAAATTAATCCAATCATTCTTTGCTTTGCTTTACTTTTATTACGAGATCTAAAATGAGTTACTATTTAAAACTTCTTATTTTCACTAATCAAACGTAATGACGACAGTGTCATATTACTAGACATTATCAGGAATTCTATGCACGAGTTACCATTGTCGATATGCCCACACCACACCTGATCATGACAGGTAATATGCATCATCCCTCCATTTATGACTAGTTGAATGTTATTTACCTATTTCCTAACATCCTTAAGGTCATTATGGCCCTACTTACCATATTACTAACACTAAGAATGTCAATGTAACTTCCCTATATCAAAAATATCTTAACTACTGATTAATAAATGCGATTTCCCTAGTTGTTGTACTTTCAATAATATAATTATAGCTTTACAAATTTTATTCGAAATGTTTTTTGGTAATTTATTTATCACGCATGTGTTTCTATTATTAATTATCTACAATTATATGAATATTAATTATCTATGAACTTAGTGTATATATGAAATAGTGTCAACATTTTTCGATTAGGTTTCGTTTTTAGAATTTAATTGCAGCGATTTAACAATCCAGTATTAAAAGATTCCATTGAGCGGTTACTTATCAGAATAAGTAACTTTCTTTTGAAACCATTGATTTTATCGATATCGACAACCATTAATTCCTTCTCATCCCTATCTAACACAAACAAGACTCGATAACGAGGTGAAATATTCACGTTGCAAGCGCTACATAATCAGTGTGTCGTTGTCTCGCTCGCACCCGCGCACTCTTACGCGTTCCGGGGAGACGCGAAAAAGACGGCACGCGACCGTCGGCCAATACAAAGGGGTCGCATCGCTTTGATCTCGCCGCGCGTGCGTAACTGCGCGTGTGTGTGTATGTAGATGAGGAGACTGAGAATTTGATAATTGCAAAGATTTGTGTGTTGAGTTCTCTAATATTAATTTTGTTTTAAATTGATAGATGTATAATCGTCTTTGAAGTTCTTGACCTGACTTAAACTATGGTTAATGGTAGCGTCTTCCGATTCCGAAAGTGGGAATTAAATTAGCATAATGTTGAAATATTATCGAGATTTTGTTCTGTTTCAAACGATCGTTTTATTTAATGTGTGTAAGCTTTTACAATTGCAAATTCTAAGAAAGTTTTGTGACTAAAGAAAGTCCTAACTACAGGCATCTTAGATTTTCATAAAAATTACCTATTTCGTTTTTTGCGCAAATATTTTTTAAGTTCTACTACCAGTTTGAGAGTATAATTTTCTATATGGTATCATATCAAATTTAAAACAATAAAATGTATATAAGGTAAAATTAAAATAACGCTAAACGTTGATAAGGGGCGAGTGATTAAATAAAACAGCTTCGTTAATGAGAAAAACACCAATATATTTTTTAAACATACTAAGTTACCGATTAATTACAAGCATTTTTTAATATTTAAATGTTTATAAAGTTATTATCGAACACCAGAATCACTCCCTAAACTGTTCCGCCTATTTCAATTACATCTTAAGCATACGCTTTAAAGTTAGAAATTAAATAACGTTAAAGATTATTAGCATAAAACATCCATAAAGGACAAATTGGTCACTCCCATGTTGTAATTCACTCGTTCGTTCATTCATCATTCAAAACGAGGGGCGATCCTGAGCTTAATCGTCACGTGGTAATGCACTAATTATGAAAACGCACAGCAATTTAGAGCTTTTAAAATAGGGGGCTAAGTAGACGTCCATTGTTGTACAGTCCTGTGCAAAAGTAAGCTTTCCAACTGTTTTTGTTTGGTACAGGCATGTAGAGAATTTTGTATGTTTGTTACGCAATTACTCCGCCAATTATGAATCGATTTTAATAAATATTTTCTTGTTTGGTAGATCATACTTAAGAGGTGGTCCCATATAAATTTTATAGAAATTAATTCAGCGCTTTTTGAGAAATTTTACAAACAGACACCCAGATAATGTTTTGGTTCGTTCTTTTTGTATCTGTTACCGATTACAAAATACAAATGTGATCCGATTTTGACGATTCTTGTTTCATTGAATAGCTTATACTTCAAAGATACTGTAATTTGCGGAACAAAATTCACCCCTAAGGATGGAAAAATAGGGGATAAAATCGGTGTTCAGCAGTTAACCTTTGCTTGCACTCTTATGATATGTTTTGATTAGGATTTATCAATAAAAATAGATGAAATAGGTAAATTAAAAAAAAAACCGACGTCAAAACACTAAAAAGGTTAAAAATAATATTTTAACACTTAAGTACCTAATACTAAATAAACGCAAACGTTGGCAAATAAACGCTTGAGATTGAGTTTAATCAGTTACTTTTGGAGCCGGTGCCAGCCGGTGACAGTCTGAATGTTTTCGTTTGCATTTTTGTAACTGATTAGGTAATTATGTGTTAATATTATTTTTAGCTTTTTAGTGATTACAGTTGTTTTTTTTTTCATAAAATTTATTACAAGAACTAATTTCTCAGACATAAATAAAGCAGTTAACAAAAACACACTTTTCATTTAACTAAAAGGTAAGGTCAGAATGGGCTAGTTTCCTAAAAAAAACTAATTAGTCCGTCAGTTGGATTAACAGAAAATATTGGACACGTATTTTTCCTTTTCTCAATTAAATAAAAACTGATGAAGATATAGCCCGTTAACGTTCCACGTAACGTCACGCCTTGCGACACTTTTTAGCAAGGCGAGACGTCACGTGCTCCCATTCCTTTTGATTGATTTGATTTTTGATTTGATTCCCAAACTTTGATGCGGTTTATCTTTGTCATTTTTTGTTTGATTGACAATTTTTTTTGATAATCTAACTAACGGACTAAATAGAACAATCTTTTTTTGACCCAGGAAACTAGCCCATTGCCAGCTAAAGTAGCTCTTGGCTAGGCAGCTGGTGGACATAGTAACGAGTAACGGAGTGGAAGCCAAGAGGACGGAAGATTTGGTAGTCCAGCACCCCGCTAGTACGATGGTATTGTTTGGTGACCATTATCTCGTTAGTCCTCTGCTGGACATAGACCTTTTCAATGCACGCCACTGAGCCATGAGCATTTGCCAAGTCGCTCAAAAACCCGTCTTCTGTTTGTGCTAATCTGGGTATTTGTAATAAGATTCTTTTAGACCTATGAATAATGGCGCAATAAAAAGGAGACCTACTGGATTATTATAGGCTATTGATAAGTGTCCTAAAATGTACTACTTCATTTTTGCCTATTTCAAAAGTCGAAATAACCCGAAAATCAAATAGGTAATTTTTTTAGCTTCGAACTAATTGACAAAATCCAGCCATTAAAAACAATACGATTGAAAATTTAAATATCAAAATGACACTTTTTGAATTTCACATTTTTAATAATACATAAGCGCCAGGCACTCGAAGCGTCACCCAGGTTCGAGCCAACTTAGATAACATCGTTTGCTGAAGTGACCCGAACCGGAAATCGAACCTGGGACCCTTTGCGTCCAAGGCGAATTATCGCGCCATTATGCCAGAGGAGTCGTCAATCATGAGACATAACATTGCACTCGACAGGATTAACTGATAACTACTGATAACAGTAATCCTGACAGCTCTGACGCGCTTGCGCATATCGCCTTGCTATCTCCACGAGTGGTAATTATACCCTCAAAATGGAGCTACGTATTGAGGTGGGATCAATATTGGCACACTTTCTAAGGCTTGATCCTATATTCTTATATGACTCAGTAGTATCGCATGAATGACAATTATGCATGTTGCCTTCAAACTGTTCATTAACTAAAAGAATAAGATGGACACTATGCTATATCTACGAAAGTAAAGATCATGTTGACCTCATCGTATTGTAATAAAGTTTGTTAACGCCGATTGACGGATAGAAAGGACATGAAACAGAATCATACATTTGCCATAAAACAAGGCATGTATAGGCCGTGTGGTGACGGTAGAATAGAATACATATGTCACCACTCCTACTCATCCCGTGGGTGTCGTAAGAGGCGACTTAGGGACTACACATTCAACAGAGGACGAGCAGCAGCGCTCTCTGTTAAACATCAACTTGTAAACTGCGATCTCCAACCCGCCTGCCAAGCGTGGAGATAATGGCAAAACCCTCCACTGATGTGGAGGAGGCTCAAAGTCCAGCAGTGGACTATAACGGGCTGTTGATGATTGATGAAGGCATATAAGCCTTGTTCAAGGTAGAAGATTTCAATTTTACATTCATCTCACATATCCAGCCGATTACGTACACATCGCAAAAGCATGCTTCACTTTATTACTAAGCAGCATGGCATTTATACCAAACCTCAAAACCTAGGTTTTTGAGGTTTCAAAATTATTAGTTTTTAGTTTTTTGCATATAGTTTCCGGACCATTTGCCTAACCTAAGTTTATGAGTGCTTACGTTCATGGGTGCTAGTTGTCTAATTTAATTAATAATCGGATTCATCTTACTATCTGTTCATTCAGTACGTCATGTTTTAGTTAAGAAAATGTTTATTTAAAGCATTATCAGAATATACAAGTATCAATCTTGTTCCTTGTTGTGCAAGTCACAAAGCTGTAATAGCCGTACAGTTTGCTTTAGCGCCCAAACAAGCGTGCCGCTCATAGAACACTGAATATTTGTTTTATTAAATTGCTCAAGATCGAAGCGCGAACTACGAAATGTTCGCGAATACAAAAATACGTAGCCGAAAATTCGAAAAGGCCCCGATTTCCCTGTCCATTGTCGTTTGTATTTTTTTTTCATCTTATTTAGCGCCATGTTGGCATTGCTTTGAAGTCTACACCCCCCCACCCCCACCCTCGAGGAGGGTAGCAAATTGCGTCACACCCGAGCGTGAACATAATATTTTTCTCTCGCATATTCGTTAGTACAATACATTTTACATTTCACCCGTTTCACTCGCAACAGTTTAATGGGTGTTATTTTTATTTAACTGAGTTGCGTCTTTTGAAGTTTAACTTACTATAATAATAACAAGAGAAAAGCTTACTAGGAAGAGAGAGAAATAACGAGACCGTGCAATGGTAGCTTAGTGGTCGGGGTTGGAGTCTCGCCTCAAAACTGTAAGTCATAGGTTCGAATCCCGAATAGATTTTGCGGAATCTACAGGGTTACATTGCAAAGGGGTGCCAAATTTAAAAAATAAGATCTAGGGAACATTGTGAAGAAGCGTCTTAATCGTTATTATTTTTAATAATCATATGTTACGAAAAAAAATTCTTTTACAATATTCGAAAATAAAGTCAATTGAGAGACTACGAAAGCCGCGCGGTTATTCTTGAGAGGCGTAGGTACGGCGAGCCAACAAGGATCTTACGCAGTGCACATACAGTGCATTTTTTAAATTAATGAGTTAAATTATCTACGCGTACGATTTTTAATAGCGGATAAAAATAATTAAAAGTGAAAAGAACACTTGTTCTTTGCATAGTTCGATTAAGTTACTGATTACTGATTCTGAACCACTCCTAAAGATTTGGCATCCCTTTGCAATGTAACCCTGTATATCATATTAATACCATTTGCTCGACGGAGAAGAAAACCATTGTAAGACCTGCACATTCAGATACCAATGGGTAATAACCATGGTGTGGTTCCCCTATCTAAGGGTTAAGAGAGAGAGAGAGAGAGAGAGAGAGAGAGAGAGAGAGAGAGAGAGAGAGGATATTTGATGGCGAGATCACTAAAAGTAACGGCTACATATTATAAAATCATGGATTTTTTAAATATTTTTATTTCCTTGGTCACGGTCGACTTCTTCCTCGTGAGTTTACTTATGAATAATCCGAGAACATCTATTCAGGCCCGATGGACTGACGATTTATCGGTGGCTGAACTGGAATACAAGATACAGAGAGCAGAAAATTTGTATTTGGGCACCGCTTGAGTGATCATCAGTAGACGGAGAGATTTTAGAATTGGATGTTATTAAAGTCTCATTAAAATTACAGACGAAATAAAAGTTTACGACTATGTACATCAATTATACGCACATAACGATTACACAAAACCAATAAGTGAAACCACTGATATCTTAAAGCTACGAGTATAAAGTACTAAACAGTTTAAAAGCAACAATAAATTAACGCTAAGTGTTCGGCGTTGACGTATCAAAACATTCACTAAATTTAATAAATAATGATAAGAGATTCAAATTCACATCACAGCAGGTTCGGTCAAGCGCGAGTAGTGCTTATTCGATTAGTTCCATATCAAATGGCAGGTGTTTTCACTATTAATTGATAGAACCGGAAGTCTCTTTGTAAAAATCACACATCCACATCATTTGTGAATATAAACTACTATATTGACTTAACAAAGAATAGTGTTCTAAAGAGGTAGTGATGTCATCATCATCATATCATATCGTATGGCATTTAGCTGCTTTAATCCTAATTCAAATGTCGAGTGCTAGTTGGCGTAACCAGTCTTCAGCGGCTGGGGTAATGGGGTAGTTATGTGTAATCGTTACTTTCTGTGGTGCTATCTAATACAGAAATAAAATGCAATTTGACTCATGTTTCAGATTTCTGAGTCAAAAGCCAGCATGAAGCTAATGTTAGTAGTGTTTAGGTACCTAGGTTGCTGTTATATTATTACTTACAGATTTTTTTACTGTAAGATAAGAAACTTTAATGTTCTAGTTACTAAATGATCGAAGCCATTATTTTAATTGTCGTTGCTATCATAACTATATCTACATCTTTAGTCAACCGTCACTAAAATATTAATGGACAGTTATTTCGAAAAAAACAAATACGCGTAAATCATGGTTTTCACGGCTCCACCCACCATTAGCTGTGATATAAATGAGATTATTAGAATGGACGAAAATATATAATGATTCTCTGGCAACGCCAAATTGTGTCGCGTCTTTATAAATCATAGAGCATTTCCAAATAACTGCGGGACACACAGCTGGGGCTGTTCGGTAAGCACTGGTTTCAGGACAGTATTCAATAACAATAAAAAAGTTTATTTCTCTTAAAACAGATCAGCTATATAATAAATTAATAATTTCTCCCCTTAAAGAAAGGGTGGAAGACGTATAAATGTGATAACAAAGCAAACTTGGAAAAGTTAAATTATTTATTTTATTTTCTTGAATGAAACTATACAAGTTTGCTTAAACACACCACAAAACGTAATACAAGTATTAAGCAAAACATGTTAGTAAAAATTTGTTACATCAAAACAGGGACACTGATTAGACTTAAACAAGGCCTAGCGTATAATTTCATATAATTACACTGATCACAATATTTATAAAATAAATAAAAACTTTGAGGCCTAATATATAAAAAATATCATTTTCATTAAACACTTATAATACTTAAATATGTAAATAAACTATCAAGCAATTACGCTAGTCAAACTCCGCATCCGTCTGTCTTTTAGCTTCCATAAATCTAGAGCTGTGCTCTTCAAAGCAAAATTTTAAATATGCATAAAAATGTCAAAAGATAAAATTGATGGGGCCATATGATGCCGACCAGAATTAGTTTTAACGAATGATGTACTTTAAATAAATTATGCTCGAGCGATTTGTAAAAATACAATGTGGGGACAGAACCTCTGGTCATTACTCACAAAAACTAAGGTCAGTGGACTATGGGTTAAATTATTCCTTAAAAAAGATCAATATCGATCGATCGATCGCAACAAAAATTAATAATATTTACACTTCATTGCACAAAATAAAAAGGCGCTATCAGATAATGGTACCTCTTTTCTTAGGCAATAGATCTGCTAATTGAAACACACAATCTATAAACATAAAATTGTGAAAGATTTACTAGTAGTATTTGTACTGAAGATGGAATTGTAGTTCCAAAACTCGTATGCATAAGCCTTATTGTCTAAGATTTACGACCAACTACCAAATAGGTTAATCGTCCAAGTTTCAAATAGAGGAGTTAAAACGCCACTCAAGAACAAAGTCAAGTTTCCTCGAGACGTTATTACGAGTTCTCAGTTTTATGGGCGCGTATAAAAAACTAAACTGGACGCTTTTTAGAATAAGCAGCTTGGGATTAATTTTATGGCAGGCCGCGCCACAATGGGGCATCTTTAAGCAAATGATTTAAACACCGACGATTATGCAAAAATATACCGTATAAAACAGTTCTGTTTTGACTAAAGCTATCGACAACGTTCCTGCGTGTGTTTTTGTTACGAATATCATATTAATGACAACGATTCAGACATTAATGTAAGTAATTATGTCGTGAACAAAAAATGCATGTGGTGAAACAACCACAACGCTTGTCTTTATTAAACTATGGGGATACCACAAGGGGCAATCGTGGGATCGCTTTTATTCCATATCTATAGATTAGCATTGCGGCATACATCCATAACATCGTTGTTTCGACGTCGAACTACTCGTTTAATTTACTAATTGGCCATTATTCTTCCAAGTAACGACCCAATTAGGTCCAATCAATCCCTGATACAGCATTAACATCGTGGGTGCATAATATATTAACAGTATATGACAGAGCGCAGGAATTTACTACCATTCAAGTTAATGGGGAAATTTAATGGCTACGAACTGGTTAAATAGGAAACGTTTCTTAATTACCGAGGATAGGTTGAACAAAACATTTCGATGTAGGTTAAAATTTCAAGTCTGTGCGGTAATTTGTAACAAATTAATTACCGATTACAATCAGTTGTCGATTAAGATCTTTAATAATGACCTGTCGATAGAAATACTTTTAACCGATGCAATGATTGATATTCTTTCTTACGACATCGTTAGAGTGAATATGAAAGTAAGTAAGGTTCCTTAGGAGTTCGTCTATTAGGATCAAAATACACTTAAAATCAGAAGAGACGAGTGAAGCGACTAGTCAATCGAAACCTGTAGAATCATTAAAGCCAACAATAACTAGACTACTATATTTAGCTCTATTTAAATATGTACCTACATATTAAAAAAAACTTTAAATGTCCTCAATTCTTAAACCATAACAAATTACGACCAAGATCGTAATCTCGCACAAGTCCAACCAATTCGGATACCGTTGACAAAAATGAAAAACCAGTAGTATTGAATGCAGCATTTATCAAAGCTGGCCGAGAATGGCAATATGATAATAAAACGGTGCGCGTGCGTCGCAGTGCTCGCATAAATCTGTTCCTCCAAGACCATTCTGCTCTGCTAACGCTACTTTAGGGTTTGGAAACTGGTAGAATCGGCTAAAATTAACTCAATCAAACTTTATTTGCCGTGTCGTGCTATGTGGGGACGGCCGTAGAGAATACACTTCCCCACAGACAACAGGAGTCGTGTCGTAAGAGGCAACTAATTCCTGTAGCACGAGTCGGGCAGCAGCGTCTGCGTGCGAAATCTTATAAAAAACTGTGCTCGCCAAACCGCCTGCCAAGCGTGGCTAGTATTGGCAAACCCCCCCAATGAAAGTCATTGGGGGAGGCCTATGTTTAGCAGTGGACGTCCTATGGCTGAAATGATGATGATGAACCTTTATTTGATTTCATTTAGTTAGGAAGTTTTTATTTTGATTTAGCACAGAATTTAACTAGGTCCGACACAAAACTCGAGAAGTCTTACAAATCTACATTACAAAATTTTAAAAAAAACTTGCATTTTACTCATACACACACACACACTTATCAATAATTTTATACTGCTTTCATAAATTAAATAGTAGACATTGCTTGGTTATTGTTTTCCTTTTTTAGGAAAAGTCAATAATTGAGTTAAGCATTTGAGTATGCCATATCAATAAATCTGTAAAAAGTGTATCTTCTTCTCATTTAGGTAAATTCAAAAGCCTTAACTTTAATCTAAGCTTTATATTATTAAAGCTTATTTCGGCGGCCATCCCCGAATAAACTGTACACCGGGCGGAATCAATTCTATCGTTTGTTAAGCCTACGCGCGCGTATTTTGGACGCCTTTGATCTCGCCGCTCGTTTAATGAGCCGCCCATGACGGTAACTAGTTCGATATGTGCCTTGCCTACTGTCCCACTAGTTACTTTACTGTTTGTTTTATGTCGTACTATTGCTGAATTTTAACTAGCGTTTCGATTTTGTGCTTTCGGTTCTGGCGCAATTTTGTCTACAAGACTTTTGAGGCTAGCATTTTTGAGACAGCTCCTTTATTATATTCATCAATTGGTAATGGTGTGCTCTATTAATATTTTAAAGAAGGCTAGTTGATTGTGCCATCGCAATATCTATATGTCGAATAGATTTAAAAAAAACAGTGTTTAGTTCACCCAGTAACCATTATTATTACCAGTTTCGTAAGATTGTCTAATACTTATCGTTACTTTTTTTTAAAAAGTTACACAGAACAATGGCGGGGTGGAATAAATGGCGCGAACTAATAGGAGTTCTATGCGATCCAAAGATGCTCTTAGTTTTCACTAAAATTGTTGTCGACAGCTTTGGCAATCACAGAACAATCGCAAATAAAACTGCAAAAACAATACTGTAACACGACATGACTGTGCGACTGAATAAAATATCAAATACTCGATCCATTTCACACAAAAGACTAGCTGAAAAATCAGAACAAGTTTACAGGACCCATGTTATTCCGACAAATTCAAATAAAACTTAATAGCGAGGAACACCAGCGGAAATACTAAATAACTTTGGGTCGCAGTACACTCGAGCGTGACATTTTCGGAAAAAAGTCGAGGATAAAAATGGAACGACTTTTCATTTTGTTGCGCGGGAAAAATGAACAATGGAGGGAAAATTGCGCGTCACTCCGGCATTCCAATTTGTCAAACGGCCGCAAGATGGCGGCGGCGGATGCGAGGCAACATGGCTGCTTCCGGGGGCTTTTAATTAAAAATGCGTCTTATTTGACGGTTCGGACGCGGCGTGTGCGGACGTGTGGCCCGTTGTTCGCTTATTTTCATTTGGTGAAATAAAAGAAGTATAATTTGGAAGATACATTTTCCGATGATGCATGCATTACATGCTCTTTTCTAATGGACTTATTATTCTTACTTTACTTACGTTAGGAGTTTAGTCTAAATTATGAAAAAAGTCTTGAGTAAAATTAGGAAAACTTAAAACACTGTTTTTACATCATATCATGTCTTACATCGACGTCCTATCGCTGATTGCAACGCCTTATCAGCATATTCATAGTCAGGGTAACTAGGTCCACTAACCTCTGTTCTAGGCAGGCTTATGTTAAGAGATAAGCCTTTTTTTGGCTACCTAGTAAATAATGTCAAGTTAAGTCAGCTATGGGTATACAGAATATGAACTCAACTCATCCGTGGCTAAAAGGCTAATCTGTTGCCAAGTACGGAAGCAAGGGTCCAGTAATGACGGACCCGAATACCGGGTCAGTTTCCCGAGGACCCTGCCTCCGCAAATAGCCTTCGGAAGTGGGAAAATTCCTGACCATTCTTAAATGTACCTGTATAGACCTTAAAACCTTGGAGAGAAGGTTGAAATTTTAGAAGCTTGGTGTATTAATAAGATGGTGTATGGATGAGTGTCGGCGCCAGACCGGAGTAATTTCGGGACAACAACTTTCGAGTGGGATACGGGAAATCTCAAACAAACAGAGATGTGCCAGGTTTTTTCGATTTAACACTCGTTTTGGGAAATATTTTGGGCAAATATTACCATGAGTGGGAAGGACTTATTTCAAATACCTACCTACTTTAAAATTCTCCGTGCCAAAATATAAAAAAGGCACAAACCGGTCCTAGGCTTTCTTAAATAAACGTGACAGACTTAGAACGAAACTATACTGTAACATTTGTAAATGATATGAAACAATGATAATATGTGGTCATGGAAATGTTCGACAAAGATATTAAATAAATTAACATGAATTTTCTAAAAGGTCTGTTAGGTACAGACAAAGGCAGGTCAATCTACCCAAAAAGTTAAAGGTCATTGAATTGATTTTCAAGGGTATGTCCAACTTTTACAGATCAATATCAATTGAGAAAATTAGACGTTTTGTGGTAGGTCGATGTGCTGTTGTCTTCCCACCATCTTGTTTAGTATGGTGACCTGAATTTAAAAATATAAATTTCTTAATGACTGTATTAGAAATTATTACGTTAGTTTTTTTAATAATACATCATATTAATGAAAACAATAGAAAATAAAATTGTTGAATCAGTTCAATCGAAGTCAATATGTACTCACTCAAGTAAGCTATCAATTAAACGACAAATACAACGGATTTTCTGAAAATAATAAAGGACTTAATTATTTCGCGAAACGCAATTTCAAGCGTATGTTTTACGGTTGAATGTAAGTGAGCTGCGTTATGCAAATAGCTGCCAAGTGTATTTATATTCGATTAAAATAGGAATTGTCTAGAAATTCTCTTGTAATAATTTTTACCATTCCTAACAATTATTTTGAAAAGACGATTTTTTTTTACAGATTTTTTGAAGTGGATGCCCAATCTTAAATATATATATTATACTATTTCAAAAGAAACCTGCCTCGCGTATTCTTCTATTAGTAATACAACCCCAGCTATTGCTATTCTATCCCCATAAGTGCTGTATCACTTGACCGCCCTAACATGCGAAATAATTAATAAACCGAAATGTCCCATTGCCAAACCCCATCACGACTAAGTGTATGTCAACGCACGAAAACAGCGGGTCCCGTACAATGCGTATAATAGAAACTACCCTCTGTATTAAAAAACAAGTGGGAATCGTCGCACAATAGGAATCGAAGCCGAGACCCTTCTGCCCACTCCTCGTAGGGCTGCCCGTGACGAGAATTCTAAATAAAGGTGGTTGACTTCGCCTGAGACATTTTTATGAGCGAATAAGTCAGTTAGCATTCGACGTGCGTTTAAAAATATCTTGGTGTAAAAAGCTCGGTTTGGGTAAACGTGTCCGTTTTAAGCAAGTTTTATTATGTACTCTGTTTTTGAGTTTTGCTAAAATACTGAACGTTATCGCAAATAAATAAGTTGAAGTACATCATTACATAAATAATAGCCGAAAATTAATGCAGATTCTGTCTAATTCATAAATAAATTAATACCTAGATAATAATTACTGATCAGAAATTTTGTGTTCAGAAGTCAGTAAAATTAAATTTGGTTACTTATATTAAACAAGCAATACTTCAGAAACCATTTTTGAAATATATTGAACACAATTGTACCACTAACTGAGACGATACATTCAAATATTGCTTAGCAAGTGCCAACCCTAAGATCTTTTCCCCATACTCTTAGTTGGAGTGTATCAATAATAGTAGGATTTGTTTGAATTTGGTCTTATTAATTAACTAAATAAAATACAAGAGTTGTGCATTGATGCGTAACATTGCCCCTCTGTTATATTAGAGTTGGGATTGATTTCGTTTCTACAAGAATTATAAAAAGTGGGGATATTATTAAGACTAACGTTGTCTTAAGCGGGATTACTATGAAGTTTCCCTTAAGGTTTCTAAAAACAAAGGCAATTTAAATGTAATATTTTTTTAATAAACTGATCAAATCTCAATCTCCCAGCATGTATTGATGTATCAAAGTAATTAATGTTTCTGTGGCCAATAATGTCTCCTAAGGCAAGCTTTGCAAAAAAATACGAAAACTATTAAAGCTGAATAACAACAAAAATCGCGAAACATACACGGAGGTAATACTGTTCCCCTAATGGTAATCTATCTTTGGACTTACGCTTGAGACTATCTCTGTGAGATCCTGTAAAGACCAGTCAGCCTTTTTGTTTTTAAAGCAAAAAAAAGAAAAAAAACGGTAATCTTGTCATCGATTAAATAGAATTCAAGCACTCACAGGGATTAGTAAATAAAAAAATAGGTTAGTAAATAAACCTATTTTTGTTCCGCAGTAAACAGCGAAATAAAAATATTTTAGTTTAAAATTCCAATGCAATTCCTAAATAAAACCATTTAGCATTTCGTTGGATAATACTTCTAAGCTACTTGTCAAATTATTATCAATTGGCGCCCACCGTGTTGCAGCGAATATATTAACTAATTACACCGGTACATTAACTGCGGTTGTCCGCACTCGGTCACAATTTTGATAAAGCTGGTATTTAGTCTATTATATTTTTACACAGTTTAGGTACTCACTATTAAATCAGGTAGTAAATTTTGTAGCGGTTTCTTTGAGAAATACTGACAATACTTCTAAGAAGGTCAAAACCGGTTTTGATGGTTGGTGGTGAGTTGTTACTCACAGTGTGTAGTGATTTTATTAAATTGATTCAAAGTTTTTTCCGTTATGATAACCGTCATACAGAATTTAATTAAGTTACATCTACTTGAGTAATTATAAATCCCACCGGTTTTAAAAAGTCATCATCACTTAGTGGGAAGTTAAATTCACACCTTAACACACTTCATAGAACCTAAACTAAAGCTTTGAAAGCAGATATTTAACACTAAGCCGTCGTTAAAAAAGCATTACATTAAAAAACACAAGCCCTAACGATTATGGTTGCCCACAATAACTGAGCCATCGTGATTAGTGTAATAAATTCATTCGCACGCACCACGTTGGGCGCCAGCTTAATAGTCTCGATAATTGGACAAATCGTTAAGTATAATCGCTTCATTAGTAATGAAAACTCCAACTTATAGCTTTTATGTCTATGGCAGTAAGGCTCATGTTTTAATATCTTAGATTACACATCCCAGTATCATAACGGGTTGGAGTGTCACGCGTTGCTCGGCAGGGGGTGATGGGAGTCTGGAAAATTCCGAATAAATTATGCTTGTGTTGAATGTAAGAAACTGTACTAGTACGTGCAAAGCTGCTGATAACGAATGGAAAAGAATCAATGACTACGATTGATTGATTTTTATATTTTCACTACTACTTTACTTTTAAGTGGAAAATACAGTTATTATTAACATGTTCTTCAAATAGTGACTTGTGAAACTTGCTTTATAATGCCAAGCGATCGCATGATCCCACGTAACAATAACATTTCTATTGTGTCCTGTTTTGCTGGGTCAGGGGTTAAGAAGCGTTAGTCTCAAGAATTTAATTAACGATAGATACAAAGAAATTGCTTTGACAATAAATAAGTACCCAATAACAAAACTTTACAACGGCACTAAAACCTTTACCATCACCATAACTGAATTAAACAGGCATAATTTTATCATAAACTATAATATAAATATCCCGAGACACATCTTCTATAAAGGAAATGCGTCAGACTGAATAACTTTCCGTCTGATCCATAGACTGCGACCTATAACGAGAGATATCAATATTCATAGACAAGACAGACACGTGCCGGAAGGACAGGGACGAAGCTATTGAGACGTCACCGCGTCCTTCTCGCACACACTTTAATTTCGAAACAATCTCGTTGGCAGCGTCCTGTCTACATTTAAAATTCGAACGCTCTCTCCTGTTTATTGTTTGACGCGTACTACGGATATTGTCTTTTTTTACTTTTTTAAATTGCGACTTCGGTGGCCTGGTCTTACTGGTACTTTGAGAAGAGCTATAAAAACTTTTTCAGAATTGTTAAGATTGAAACTTTAAAAAGTATAGTGACTTCATCAGACATCTTTCTACTTACCTTGACACCATCATCATTTTTAGCGAAAATAGAATTACACCAAAATAAACTATGATATATTATAATAACGGTTTCTAATGTTGCTTAATAAACATAAGCTCTTAATAAATATTTAAATACGTTTTTGTCAGAGAGCTAAAAAAAGTAGGTCGGTTCAAAAATATCCGGTATCATCCGCATTTCACCGGATAAGGTTTATAGATTGTCACCTACAAGACCCAATTTAAGGTAAACACGGTGATCCCTAATTCGCTACCCCAAATATATGGCACCGCAATGTATAAACCGTTTGCGCCTCGGGCTAGCGGGGGGTAGAAAGAGGGGGTGCGGTTACCATCCCTTTGAAGTCGCCGCCGCTGGCGTCTGCGAGAGAAAGCTGGGTAACCAACGCTTAGCTTTGTTTTCTAGTTAAATGATAGACGGTTAGAAATTACTACTGTTTTGGACGGCTGGTCCTTCGAGCCGGATAACCGGTAAAATTGGCCTCCTGCCGCTTCTGAGCAACAAAATTGGGTTCGTTGACGAGGAAGTACGAAACAACTTGTATAATTCAACGTTGTTAATTTTAAATAATATTTCTGATTAAACGTGATTCAAAAGGTGCTAAAACATCGTAATTAGGACTAAATAATTAGAAGTTTCCTTAAAGTCTATTTTGTGTTGCGCAAATTTTCAGGGAGGTTGTTTCACTTGTGAGCTCAGGATATACAGAGTGTAACGAAAAGGTGAAATAAAACATAAGGGGTTATTCTACGGCTAAATTACATCAACTTTTTCTATGGACCAACATCGAATTCGCAAAAAAAAAACACTTTCCCATACTAAAACGCGACCAGCTGGCATCAGTTTGTATGGAAACGTCAATTTTTTTTTTTGAGATTTTGATGTTGGTCGCATAGAAAAAGTTGATGTAATTTAGCCGTAGAATAACCCCTTAAAGTTTTATTTCACCTTTTCGTTACACCCTGTATAATAATTCTTCGTAGCTATAGCTAGAAACTTAAGTCAACAGCCTAGGCAGGTACCTAATCTCAGCTAACAACGCATACCCATCCTGTCTATGTGCGCCAATTAACCATACTGATATAAGCATAATTATGGCAGTTTGAAATTGATAGGCAGAATGAGATTTCAGATTTCAAGCTAAACCTAGATGAGAGAAATATATAAAATGGGCTTATAATCCAAGCCTAGGCTTTTCGATGTAAAATTTCCATTCATATGAATTTTCATTTGATTACTTTATAATGTAGCTGCAAAATAGGTATAGGCATATAAGATGGATAATAGTCATATTACATTATTTTTGGATTTGTTTCCGTGTTCAAATTCAAGATTCATTTCTAATGCTTCAAAAATACGTCAAAAGCAGGAACGAGCGTTAAAAGCACGAAAAAAGTATTTGGCGCATCTCAAATTAAAAGTATTACGTCATGCGTGGTGACGAAAACAAATCCAGTTGTCACATTGTTTCAAATTCGTCACTTAATCTCGGGTCCGCAACTTCACTAATTTCGGCGGGAAAAGTGACATGAATATTGTATCGAGTAGGGTGGCCGTGCTGTCACGCGGGGCAGGCCGGTCAATCGCACCCTTTGACATGCTAATGTCACCTGCCTAATGTTTTGCTGGTTTTTTTGCGTTAAGGACTTTTAGGAAATAGCGATGCTGGCGTGTTTTTAGTGAGAAAATGGGAAAGATTTTATTAACGTCATTTTTTCAATTATCTTTGTATTATATAAAACTCTTTTGACTATGATCCAAGGAGCGGCAAGTCTAGATGACACAATACTTTTAAAAACCTTAAACAGAGGAACCAAATTATTGCTGGATCATGGCTACTACACACCATATTGTCAATTTTACGTTTCCTTACGATGGTTTATCTCACTACCAAGCAAGTAGTATACCTAAAACCTGGCATCAAACTACTATCTCTCAAAAACTTAAAACATCAGCCCGTCAGTATTCTGGAAATTCCCAATATCGTCGTTAAATTAAAACTATGTAATCAAAAACACTTGTCCGTCACACTACAAAGAATTCAAGATCGTGTACGATAAATCCAAATTTAGTAAAACATACCAAAAATTGTTCCCTGCGAACACTCGTTAATTCTCCCTCGTACATAAAACATGGCGTCACGTGTATTACGATATTATCTACCAATTTGCATTTTGCTAATCTATTCACGTACGTTTTTCTTTGATGTCACACGAACGTTTAACCTTTGACCCTATTTTAATATTATTTTTTTATTCCACCCCCACCTTATGCGTATTAATAGGGGAAGTACGGGAAATGTAGCAAAAAATATTTACAAAAGGAAGCTATGCATAATTGTGGCATGTGAAAATAATGGCGACAGAAAACGATGAAAAGCATTTTCACAGTAGGTTGTATTTTTAATGTGAATACATGAAATGACAGTTGAAGTTCTTTTTAAACCACCGTTTTTTTAAGTTTTCGGTGATTTTGTTTAGAAGTTCGATAACAAGTGGAGTTTTTTTTTGGTTAACCTTGTTTATTTTACTAATTTTAATGGCATCTGGCAATAAATGTATCAAAAAAGGACGACTTTTACTACGAGGTATTTCTAAAGCCGTCTGAGTCAGCCGAGTCAGATATTCTAAGAATATCATTTCAGGTTTTTAATATCAAAAGATTATTTCATACACATCAAGGCATCTTTTTCATAAAAGTATATTAATTTTCAATATATTTAACTTGTCGCATGAGACCGCGTAGCAAATACAATTTATATTGTGTCTCGTTTTTCTGGGATAAGGAATTAAAACAAAAATCTTCCTACCCACGAAACTTGCACCAAGCATTAACAATTAGATTAGTAAGATTAGATAAACGCCGAGTGGGCGACACAAGTCACGTCGCAAACGCGAAACGCATAGGAATGGCGGATTATAATACGTCCAGCCTTATTGTCAATGCTGTTATAACAAGGAAGGCAGACCAGCGCTTAACCACGATCATTGTTTCGTCAATTAAACAAATCTTGTGTTTTTTTAACAGTGATCCATTGTTGTGTCTTCGCTTGTAAATTGATGAAGATTTGGTTTAGATATCTCTTTCTAGTTAATGAAGAGACTGACCAAACATTTTAGAACTAACAAAGTCAACTAAATTATTTGACGTTGGTTTCGTCATAGTTTTATTCGTGATGGCTTATTATCGTTTCTAAAATTGTTTATGAATGCTATGTTTGCTATAATTTAAGTTAGACGTCCCTAAATGTTTATAGTTTTATTTTTTTTGAGGAAAAGACACGTGAACTTGAGATAAGGTTTAAAGATCACAGAATCGTTCCTTCACTCACTGTTTGACTCTTAAATATACTTACTCAAAAGCTATATTTCAGAATGATTGCTTTAGTGTACATACCTGAAACAATAAAAAACATAAAAATTAATATTTTATACTATTACAATTTTTTTTACCAAAATTTTTTTTGTAAACCAAATCTAACACGTAAAATATTCAAATACATTATTTTTCTAATATAGTTGAAGACATTAGTTAAGTTTAGATAAAAATATTGACCGTTAAATGTTCAGTTCCAGACTAAATAATCATCTGTTTGTGCCACCTTAAAATTAGTTTACAATACACTTTTATCTCTGACGCGCGTTCATCAAAATTTCAGAAACAATGTGAATGGATCTAAAAACGCCGGGCAATACGGCAAGATGCCAGATTGTCGAACTAAATGGGAGTTAATGATGGATTGGAATCGCCACGTCATACTCTGGGCTAGTGAAGCTGGGATTATCGATAGATTGACTGCGATAATTGGTATAGAAAACCGGGATATTGATATATTTTGCGATTGTTATTTTTCACTAAGCTATTTTATTTTATTTATTTAGATCACCAACAAGGTAACACCAACATAGACCAATTTATTACATGTGCTAAATGCAAACTTAATCAAGGGCGACAACAGCATGTACTGGAGACAACAGCAATACGTCAGTAAAACTAAATATTGAACATTAAAACATTTTAATTATCAGAGAAGTGTCGTTTACCTATTTAATATAGAAAATACTTTTATATAACATTCATATTCACATGTAGTTTTTTAGTAGTACCTATCTTACAGTGGTGTAGATAATAAATAGTAAAAAATACTTTTGCCTGATGCAATAAACAAAATACAGAAAACATTTTGAAGCCATGTATTTTTTATAGATCCTAAGTTCACTATAGTGTAATTAAAGCGTTTCATAAATTAATTCCAATTAAGATGTAAGATAGTTTTAAACTTTATTGTCTCTAGCTTTTAATAATTTTCTCTGTAGAATCAATAAAATAGCTACTTTGAATCTTTTAGGTTGTTTTTTAGTCGTCACTGTTACCAGTCATCAAGTGTCAGGTTCCATATCTTGAGAGATATCGATATCGATACTTGTATTACTAGGCCATCGATGGGCGGCAAGCAGCATCATTAACTTTGACATTCCTCTTTAATGTACAAGCTGCATAAGTAGCCTTTTTCTCCTTATTTCTTTAATAGTAAGATTCAATAATGATCGTCTATGAGTGACTGTTATGTATTCAATGTGTGTGGTGTCAAGGGCATATGGAATCACACAGTGAATCATGGCCACAATAGTCTTTGTTTATTTATGGAAAAATATATTTTACGACATAGTTCATAGTCAGACCTAACCTAATTAGGTATAAAAAAAGTATTAATTTACACGAAGTTAAATTTTGAAATATGTAAATTTCATATTATTATTTATTAACGAACCACAGCCGTCTTGAGAAAGTGTTAGCTTAATAATTGATATCATGGTCAAAAAAACTATAAACTTATTTATGCACTGGATTTGCCAAAACGAATCGAATGAGGCCAAACACGAAGGTCTTTGAAGAGTTTTACTACCTTCCTCCTGACTCCATCATCAGATCAGCACGATGGTGTCAAATTATTTTATTGTTTATCTTAATGTCAAATACTTACAAAGTTTTGAATCGATAAGTCAGAAGTAGGTTAAAAAATATTTATTTATTTATAAAACAATATTTAAAAACATATAAAATTTACACGATATTACATAAGCTGTTGGGCTTTACCGCATACCGGCGCCGTTGTATATAGATTAAAAATAATGATAGCTATACTTACATAGACATAATAAGAACTTGAAAAATGGACATGACAATACACAAAATATTGTGATACTTTGTAAAATATTAAAATATTGTAATATTTTTCCAAGATTTGATTACATAGTTTGTTACAAAAGAAGCTAATATAGATTCCGTGTCAAATATGTACCAAAAATCATAGTTACCCTAAATCTTAATCTAATATAACATTTCCTCTTAAAGAATCCAAAAGAATTTGTTATATTAAACTTCACAAAATCCCCGTTTGTTTTACACAATGTTGAATTCAAAACAGCGTTATCTCGAGTTAATCTGTTTTTTCTCGACTTGTGTCACTAAGCTTTAAGCTCAAAAGCTCTGATAAGAAGCTTTACCGGCTTTTTGCTGGCACCTTTAAAATGTTACTGATAAAAATATCCTCAGCACTTTGCATTTAGTTAAAAACAGAACAAATGTCAGTTTATTTTAATGTGGACGGATATTTAATACAAGTCTTTTCGATTTTGATCAGATTGTGTTAGTTTTTTATTTATAGATCGTACGATAGATAGGTAAGTCGATATTTTTGATTGCAAACATGTTTGAAGTGATTTCAAGTGCTCACTTAAACTTTAACAGCGTATACTTATTAGCAGATTTTAAGTGGTTATTTAATTAAGCTCCGATAAATAAATAACAATATGTACACTTAACGGCATTCAATCTACTCCTAAATTACTCAAAAACAATTTTTAAAAAAACTTTATTTGGTAGGTTAGTGACCGTACTTGTAATGTTATTCAAAAATATCAAAATTTCTTTAGTACTTTACCTACCATGTAACAATAAAAGTCACAATAAAATTATCATCAGTAACATGTCTATTCGGAACACGATAAAAATTTGGTTATTAAAAAATAGTTTAAGCGTTCCCAAATTAAACGTTTGGTCACAAATCACGTTTTATTTTCTATTTCATATTCAATTTAAATTTTAAATATGGGTTATTTTACTACCGGGGCGAGACCATAAAAATCACGACCGAAAATCTTCGCAAAATTACGACCATTGTGTCCTATAAATCATAGAAAAGATAAAGATGTTATCTTAGACCTGCTATTGGCGACAAAATATCTTAAAAGGCATAGTCGGTTAAAGTTAAAAAAAGATATAAAAGTATAATCGCTGACACTACCTAATACCTATAAAACTTTTTTTTTTCTCTCAATAGTGCTAAAGACGCTCAAGCGTAAATCAAGTCGAGATGACATTTGAACTTGATGCATATTGAACCCTAGACAAGGATATGACTACTTTTTTAAATCCATAACTAACTTTTAATAAATAACTTTTCGATGTTGTCTCGGGTCTGGTGTTGTGGTACCGTCGTTGTTTCTGATTTCTGTAACACAAGTGCTTATGCTACTTATCATAGGATCAGAGCAATGTATGTGATGTTATCTAACATTTATAATAATTACATAACACAAATTGCCATAAGACCTTAATACGCTTGGACTTTAGATAATGGAAGAAGCAGACTATTTTTGAAACATGCCTAAATTTTTTGACATACATTTATCAGAAGTTCAGAAGTACACTAAGTTTATAGCATATTTCAATTACTTATTATATTAAAAACGTATGCCTTCATTAATTAACTTAAATAAACATTTCTCTCTAACTGTACTTTAAACGAGTTTATTCATTGGAATTATTTAAAAACCTTAGGGCGGAAGCTATATTAATAATTTTAATAACAAGACATCGCAAAAACTATAGCACATTAATTAACAAATGATCAGAGACAATGAATTATCAACACGAGATGGTTAACAAAAGAAATGGTTTTTTAACCTTAACACAAAGGCGTAGGCTTTAAATTAGACTGCTTCGTTGTAGAAAGCAAAACGACTACAAAGGATATCGATGACACAGTATACGTTTTATGAAAAAACAGTAAGTTGAATTTATCATAATCGTACAAAACATTAGGAACTTCTAACTTTTACTGATTTTCATATTTTCAAAAATTTTTAGGTCAGTGACAAGGAGGTTTTATGTCGACAATAAAGTTCATCTTTGTCAAAAGTATAGAGATGTTATCAAAAATATTTATTACTAGCTTTTGCCCGCGATTTCGTCTGCATTGACCTTACTCGGATAAAAAGTAGCCTATGTGTTAATCCAGGCCATGGTATATCTGTATGCCAAATAGAACCCTTCCCGCGCTGCATAGTGCCACCCCCTCCCTTACTTGGGCCAAACCCGTACCACCGCTTTTGTCATACACCGGATGGTATTTCAGTTAAAATGTATGGAGTTTTTGCTATAGTATACATTTCTTCTATTTTAAGGCCAATTAAAAAAAACGGATAGATTTATTTTAAAAAAATACAGCAAAATTATGAACACGCAACGTCAGGATCGACGACATTATCACAATTTTATTAAAGTTCTAGCGAACTATACATTTCAAACAACTCACAATGTTTATAAATTAAGTTAGTACAAACATATCCATTGTTTCATAGCAAAATCTAAACAATCATCCACTTATATCACAAACACGACGATCTTAAAGACGGCCGACTGATGAGTCACCGCGGCGCCTTTGTTTACAAATACTCAGAACCTGATGCCTGACGCGTTTTTTGTTCAAACCTTGTGTGGTAAATCTGTCTCAATCTTCCTTCTACCTTATTAAACGTTGCAAACAAAGATAGGTATAGAAACCGTCTGGTGCAACCCGATTGAAAAACACTTAAGTGCATTTTAAGTGCATACATGGCGCTTATATGTTAGTAAATATACCCGCACGGCACGGGAAGGGTTCAAAATCTGTTTGGTAGTTTTTTTATTACAGAGAAACAAACATCCATACATACAAACTTTCGCGTTTATAATATTAGTAAGGATGTGCTGGTATTATTTATTTGGCCTCTATCACATGCTAGCTGATGTCTGGTAAAGAAGCTAGCACTAGCAGCGAGAATATCGTAAATCAGAACTAGTCACATTTAAATGGGTTGATGATTTTCTTTGGATTTGGTTTAGGAACAACAATCATGCGTCTGGCCAAGCTAGATATCGTCGGTATCAGTGTCAAACTTATTGTCACTTTCACTACACAGAATAAATCTAATCTGTTTATTGTACAGGTAGCAAAGTTCAATTTGCAGACGGCAATGTTAATATCATATTAATGGCTCTTTTTAAAATAAATATGCATGTGGTGTTTGATAGATACTATTTTCCTATTTTAACGTAATGTTCAAAACATTACGTTAAAATATTTAAAAGTTCACCAAAGGACACATTTTTTAAAGAACGACTCATTACATACTGCCACTGTCCACTGTACTGTGGCGTGTAATTTTATTCTAATAAGAAAACCGGGCGTGGCTGCTTCTGCGCTACGCAACATGGCTGACTGGCTATGCGTTTATTTATCGTATAATGAGCCTTTTCATTAGTTTGCTAATTTTTTTGAGGCGGAGCTGCTGATCGTGTTGGGTTAGAAAAACATATTTAATTTAAAGTTCTGGCGAATACTTTTTTGCTTAAGTATTATTGAAACGCGATGAACTAATGTGGTAAACCTCTTGTAGGCTATCCTTCAAATAATTCGTCATTGAAACAAATGGCCGAAAGGGCAGAATTGTTCTAGAATGGAGACCACGTGCCGGCAAATGCAGCGTAGAACGTTATAAAAGAAAATCAAAACAAGATTGAAGTAATAATGTTTTAAGAGCTTATTTATGCTTGAGCAGTGCAATGCTTCAGATACTTTTTGGCAATGTTTTTGATACAGCTGTTTACTTTAAGTTTCTTAAAGTTTGTTTTCATAAAAGGAAAAGGAAATAAATAACGTAATTATATTTTTCCATGCGGGTTGTATGGGTGACACGGTTACAACAACAATCGTAACAGCTGATCTGTTGTTTGTTGTTGGAAAGTGTTTTTTCAACCGACTTCAAAAAAGAAGGAGGTTCTCAATTCGACTGTATGTTTTTTTTTTTTGTATGTTTGTTACGCGATTACTCCGCCAATTATGAATCGATTTTAATGATTTTTGTTTTATTGAATAGCTTATACTTCAAAGATGCTATGATAAAAGTTTGAAAAATAAAAATCACCCCTAAGGGTAGGAAAATAGGGGATGAAATCGGTGTTCAGCAGTTAGATTAGGATTTATCACTAAAAATAGATGAAATAAGTAAATTTTATTTAAAAAAATAAAACCGACTTCAAAACACTGAAATGCTAAAAATAATCCTAACACTTAAGTACCTAATCAGTTACTTTTGGAGTCGGTGCAAACAAAAACATTGAATCTCTCATCGGCTGGAGATCGATCGGCTAACTTAAGTGTTAGGATTATTTTTAGCATTTCAGTGTTTTGAAGTCGGTTTTATTTTTTTTAATAAAATTTACTTATTGCGATTTTGATGTTGGTCCCATAGAAAAAGTTGCTGTATTTGATCAGTAGAATCCACCACCTAGAAGGAAGTTAGTAAAGTTAAAAAATAAATCTGTCGTTTTTCTTTTTGGAATATCAATCAGTACTTTATTTTTTTGCCAGAGAATGGAATGGATTTTTTTATATTATATGACAATATTTATTCGTACAATTTTTTGTAATATGGTCTATAAGGTCACTTCGTTCACAATTGATATTACAATTATAGTATAAGATTGCTTCGTGCTCCTTAAACCTCTACGGAGAAAAAGAAACAAAAACTTGTATAATACTATTAAAACCTATAATAATAATATTGGAAAACATCACAAACATTGCTCCGATCCTATAATAAGTAGCCAAAGCACTTGTGTTACAGAAATCAGAAACAACGACGTTACCACCCGAGACGAGATATAGAAAATAGTTATTTTTCTACATTGACCGATCGGGCATCGAACCCGGAACCTCAGAGATAGCGACACCAAAGTCAGGTATGCTTCTCGGCTACGGAGGTCGTCAAAAATTATATACTTAGATATTACAAGAGCAATACAACACATAAACCAACTTAAAAGCTTCGCAAATAAGTACTGAAAGCCCCAGTCACCCATATTTGTTTTCTTATCGAGGGTCGCCTCTTTGCCTACAATCCTAGATCTTAAATTTAAGACCTAGGCAGACGCCATGCATTTTTGATGCCTACCCGCAGACGAGAGCTTTCAGGGCTCGGGAATAAAAGCTTTAAGCTGTAGAGGCGGCATTGTTTTATTATTTAAAAGCTTTTGACTTCGTTCGTAAGTGGACCCGTTTGGTTTGAATTGAAAGTTCGAATAGTTTTATTAATACCACAAGCTTTAAATTAACAATTATTATTAACATCACGTACAATTGCCTCCAGTCTTCCTTAACCTTAAGGTTACCCCGTCTTTTTTACTTTTTAGAACAAGAAAAGGACAGACTAAAAATTAAGGGACGTCAAACAAAAGATCTATCAAACGGAGCGTCCTTAGACAATTTTAAAGTAAAAGTAATTGTAAAGAAAATCAGATCACATAGCTAAAGATAGCCGATTGGAGTGGTGGTGCGATGGTTTGCCTTGATCGCGAGTCCCGGGTTCGATCCACGTTGGGGTCATTTAGAAAACGATTGTTTCTAATTAATCGAGGTGTGCTGGGTGATGCCCTTGGCAATATTCTGTCTGGTACAAACAACAGCTCGTCAACATACCACAAAACGTCAATACTCAATACTTTATTGCATTCCATAATGTACAGTAACAGATGGTAAAAGTATGATTTTAGAATAATTATGGACCCTGTCGGGCACAGCACAGTTAGTAGGAGAGAGGAAGTGTGATATATTATGATTTATGTATAAAATTGGAAAGAATAAACAATTTATTTATTTATTGCAATATTGTAGGTACATACAATGATAATGGTATTTATTTAAGGTTTAAGTGCTTTTCTCATTTAGGTATTATTTTATGCTATAGTAGCTCTTTTTAATAAGGAAATGTTTTAGTTTTTTTGTTAAGATATATTGGGTTTCATTTTTGATGTCTTTAGGTAGCTTATTGTATACTTTTATAGACATGACAAACGGGCCGGAAGAATGCATTGCTAGGCGCGACGCGGGAAAAATTAATTTATTTCTGTGTCTTAAAAGATATTTAGATTGGATATTTTCTCTTTTTGTGTAAAATTCTGGATATTTTCGGACAAATGTACATATTTCAAAGATATATATGCAAGGTAACGTTAGAATATTCAGTTGTTGGAAGTACGGCTTACAAGTGTCTGTTTGTTCAATATTTGCTAAGATTCGGACTAATTTCTTTTGTAGGATAAAAACAGAAGGCGCATCTGTACTGTTTCCCCATGAGATTATGCCATAAGTGAGGCATGAGTAGTAATAGGTTACTAGAGCAGCCGATTGGTCTGTAGCTTTTTTTATTTCTCGTAAGGCATATGCAAAACTCGATAATTTTCTCAATTGATATTAATCTCTAAATGTCGGACTTAAAGTTGAAAATCGGTTAATTATCTTTAATTTTTTTGGTAGGTTGACCTGCCGTTGGCTATACTTTATTACACAGGGATATTTATTCCTTACTTTGAGACTATGAAAGGTGTGTTGTGTGGCACATATTATATTTATGTATTTATCTTTTAAAGATACTCTCCAGTAACACCACTCTACAATACAATTAGCATGTTAATAATATTTGTGTTTTGTTTTAATAGAAATAATTAGTAGGGTCATGTTTAAATAAGTTAAAGACGTTAAACACGTTAAACCACCTGTCAACGTTACAGTAACTGACACCCCCTTGGGCTTAACTCTGAGATGGTTAAATGCTACATGTATGTTAAATGACCTATTCAAACAATAAAGACTTGTATTGGAAATAACATGGACATTGACATACAAATATAAATAAATACAGGGTGTTAACTTGAATGGAGACATATTTCTTACTACAGTTTGTTCTTGTCATAAATATTCCTTCGCGTGCTACTTAACTGATAAAGACCGGAAAATCCCTTAAAAAAAATGTGGCACGCAAGCCGTACAACTTTTCATCATTGACATTTGACGACCTCCGTAGCCGAGAGGCGAGCATACCGGACTTGGGTGTCGCTATCTCTGAGGTCCCGGGTTCGATTCCCGGTCGGTCAATGTAGAAATAGCTTTTCTATATTGTCTCGGGTCTAGGTGCTATGCTACCGTCGTTGTTCCTGATGTCTGTAACACAAGTGCTTAGGCTATTTATCATAGGATCAGGACAATGTCATGTTGTCGTATGTCCTATGTATGACGTTCACTGCTGGACATAGGCACTCCCCCAGTTGTTTGAGAAATAGTTTTAACCCCAAGAGTAAGGTAACTAAAGGCCTCCCACAGTGATTTGAGAAATAGTTTTAACCCCAGAAGTAAGATAACTATACAGGGTGTAGTTTTGAACAGTTCCCAATTTTAAGGAGACGGATTTATGATTACAAACCACTTTTTTTATAGGGCCAACTTTTAAATCGCTTTATTTTTGTTTTTCTATACAAACTACCGCTCCGCTCTACCTCGATGATAATGTATGGGGCAGCGAACTTTTTTCCATTATTCTGATGTTAAGTAAAAGCTGTTTTTATTAATAAACACATTCGCAACAGTTCAAAACAACAACTTGTATAATATGACCTTATATTTTAATATAGGTATCCCTTAATTGCACATCAATTACATCGAAAGATGTCATTTAATTAAATATTATTTTAAAATAATGAGCACACTCCTGAAGTTAAAGTTATACTGGTATTTATGTATTTAATATAGTACTTAAGTAATGCCTAAGGGCTTAAATACTTGCTTACTTACAATATTTAAAAAAATTATTTAATATCATCTTTCGATGTAATTGATGCAATTACAAAAAGTACAGAACTTTGGTGCTCTATTATTTTTGAGCTGGAAAATAGAGAAAACAGACATGGCGCCTAAATTATTTTATTAATAATGACGAATACTGAAAGTTTTGGTCACTGACCTGATTTACATCAGTTTAAATTTATCACTAAAATTTATATTGAAATAAACCAGACTACCAAAATTGGGAATACGCTGAAAATCTGTAAAAATATTAATTGCAGGATAAGAAAAATGTGCTTTAATCCCTATCCATATATCCATATAGGGTGAACATAAAATCATGAGCATGAATCCGGCTGATGATAACATAGTCCTATAATCCCATAGTCCCATAGTCATAGTAATATAATTATTAGATTAAACTAAATTACTTAAGTTTCATGTATTTATGTTAAGTTTTTACAGAGAAATAAATTTATCTTATCTTATCTTATAGTGCTTTTGCTATGCAACATTGAAACAAATAGCAACAAAAACTTTATACAGAGAAATCAAATTTAGCCTTTCCTTATTACAATTATGTACAGCATCATCATCATCATCATTTCAGCCACAGGACGTTCACTTCTGAACATAGGCCTCCCCCAGTGACTTCCAGATTGGCAGATAATTATGTACAGCATGCACCTATATATTTTTTCGGTATGGCCTCATAATTTACAATTAGTTGGATCGAAACGTCGAGAAAATCAAATCAAAAATGAGTATATTTTGCATGAACACGTGTGATGTATAATGTATAATATTAGTTATCACAATGTCCGCTTACAGATGCAAATTGAACATTGTAAAAATGTTCTTACCACACATAACTTTAGACATAAATGATTTTTCAAGCACATATAAGCTCATTTAGTATGTATTCGAAACCGCAGGTGGCGGAGTATCGTGAATAATATAAATCAAAGAATAACATTAGGTAACGGTTATAATGATCCATAGCATTAAACTTAATTTGAACTTAATTTATTTAGGAAATACACAGCATGTTTCATTTAAATTGATTTAGGATTAAGTCCAGTATGAATCAAAACATTTGTACTGCTGTTTTTCTTGTTATTCTGTTTCTCTTTTTATATAAAAAAAATAAAGAAATCACAAAAAATTACAAATCATAATAGACGGTCATTTAGTACGGAGTGTTTTTAATTGCAAAATAAGTAATTCGCTAAAACAAAATAATATCACTTTGTATATCACACACGTCTCATTAAATTACCAATTTAATGAGTTTGTCGACTGTTATTAAAACACCCTGTATAAATAAAAATAGACACGTATTTATATTTTCATTTCTGAGGTCACGACCTCAAGTTAGTTTGACAAATAGTTGACATAAATGTCAGAGTTAACGAATAAATTCGATGCAAATAGCGCTAACAAGGAGTTAATACGATTCGTTAAATGTTGACAATAAATAATTTCTATTCAATAATGCCGAAGACGTTTATGATGTAAGAAAAGATATTATAATAGGAAATAATAAATAACGCGGTCTAGTCAGTTTTTGAATAGACAATGGCGTTGATTACGAAACACGTTTTGTAAACCTAAAACGTACGTTTAGCATCGAAAATCTTCCGTCTTCTTCTTCGCGTTTCTACTCGGATCACGCTTGACCATGACCTAAAGGCAAGTCTGGTTATTACATTTGGAGCGATTGCCATCCATCAGACCACTTATGACTGTCTACATACGTCTCAGTGTGTACTTACATGTGCATTTATAGTTATAAAAAAATCGATTAAACAATCGACCTATTAAAACTCTGTAGTGTGAGAGGAATTAGACACTCAATGTGTGCTGGTCTAAAATGCTATGCAAAATAAGTTTCATAATGGGCTAGTTTCCTAAAAAAATCTAATTAGTCCGTCAGTTGGAATAACAGAAAATATTGGACACGTATTTTTTCTTTTCTGAATCAAACAAAAAATGATGAAGATATAGCCCGTTAAAGTTCCGCGTAACGTCACGCCTTGCGACACTTTTTAGCAAGACGTGACGTCACGTGCTCACTTTCGTCGTTCGTCATTTTTTGTTTGATTGACAAAAGACAAAATATGGGACCAATATTTTTTGATAATCTAACTGACGGACTAAATAGAATAATAATTTTTTGACCCAGGAAACTAGCCCAATGGGCTAGAATTTTTATAAAACAGACTTCTAAAAAAGTGGTGGTTCTGAATTCGTTGTGTTTTTTAACGTATGTTCAACTATCGTTTATTTTTCAAGTTTACCGATTCGGAATATATTTTTTTGTTATAAAGGACCTTAACCCTTAGGAGTGGTCCCATATTTTGGTCTAGTTAATAAGAAAATGTTCGATACATTGCATTAATTCGATTATACCCTGTTTTTTGTATGTTGTGTTTTCATACAATCGGTTCACCGGTCTACATTTTTTTTATTGTCTCAAAATTTGAACAAAACATCATCTTCAAGGGTGAAAGAAGGGGTATGAAAGAGTCTGGATACGATTTGAACCTAACCTATAATATACTTATCCAGCCTGCCTAGCATGAGCACTAAAAACACGATATGATATGATATGATATAGCGAAATATCGACACCAACTGTAAAAATATGATAGATATAGCCGCCATGTTGAATCGCCGTCACATATTAAGATCGCTGTTTCGATAAAAAATTAAAATGGCGGCTAAATCTATCATATTTTTAAAGTTGGTGTCGATATTTCGCTATATCATATCATATCATATCGTGTTTTTAGTGCTCATGCTAGGCAGGCAGATAAAGATAGATAGATAGATAGATACTCTTTATTGTACACCATACAAAGAAATTACAATTTGTGTTTACAGAAAGATGCACAATTTAGGCGGTCTTATCGCCAAAAGCGATCTCTTCCAGACAACCTTCAGGTAGAGGACAGATAAGAAGAAAGGGGAAAGTGAAAATATATAATATGTTTAGTTTTTGCTCTATCGTAAAAACTGTAATACCTCTATCTACTACGAGCACACGCTACAAACGTATTGAAGTAACTAACTACAGTTATTTTCTATCAAGTTACCGATAGGTAGTTGTATGTTTCGGATGCGACAAATTATTATTCAAATTAATTACCAGGCGACAATGAGTCTACTAACTTGAATGGAGCGCTTAGTATAGAATATTAAATCGCAGATATACTATTTGAATGCCAGTGACTTCTCATTTAAGAATTAAGGCGGTACCCCAACAAAACTAGTTTTTTTCTACTTTTTAGCAACTCTCTACTCCAAATGCATATAAAAATAATTGAAAGACATAACAGTAATCTTTCAAGTTTTATCTTTAGAATTATCGTTTAATAATTTGTATACAAACTACTACAAACTACGTCGATAAAAATATATTCTATGCATCTCATCCGTAAGTAATCCTTATCTTAATATTTGGCTTTGACCAATCGATAGAAAAATTATAAAACTCAAAATTGGCCGTTTTTTAAAAATTAAATTGATTGAATTGTTTTTACAATCACACCAATTATCTAGCCCCAAACTAAGCAAAGCTTGTATTATGGCGACTAGGTAACGGATAAACTTACTTAAATACTTTTTATAAACATCCATGACTTAGGTACAAATGCTCGTGCTCATCACACAAACATTTGCCCCTTGCGGGATTCGAGCCCGCAACCGCTGGCTTTGTAGTCCGGAGCGTGAACCACTACACCAGACGGTCGTTGACACCAGACGTCGAATTGCTCCATTATTTATTATTTCTGACTATTATTCATTATCTACGAACTTTTGTTTCTCTGGCGTGCCGTACTGGGTAGGGAGGAAATATGCAGTTTACTCGGGGAACCGTCTTAATTTGAGAGTCAAGTGGTTGATGAATCTAAAAAAGTAATACTTTGATTTGTCGAGGTTCGACTTGTGCCTATTTTGACAGTTCTGTACCAAAAATGGGTATTAATAGGACTATTTGCAGATTGGTGTAGTAGTGCAGTAAGTAATTCGCTTTGAATTACGTCTCAGGTTCGAGTCCATTCATGAAACCAACTTTTCTAAATTCCTTACGTTAGGCTAGACCATTTAGCTAGCGTAATTTAAAGATTCTATTAAACTATTGACCACCCATTCTATCAATGACGTCACTCGCCATTGACAGGCCCAAGCGGAAGCTATCAGTATTCAGCCCACAACCCCCAGTTTTGGACAGAAGGAAGTGTGTACTAGGATAGTATGCACGTCTGGTCTAGACATAATAGAAAATAACAGATCATTATCACTATTTTAATTTTGGTAGTGATCAAAATATTATAACTTTGGTCTGGAAGAAATCTGAGTAACAGCAACTTAAACTTTTGAAAACTTACTAGCAATTTCAGATATTAGTGAAACTTATGGGGTACCATTCTATTGACGATTCCATTTATTTAGGCGTTTGATTCCCAGTTTAAGACTATTTAGAAAATTCTTTTTTCTTAGTTGGCTCGCATCGAGGTATGCTGGGAGACGCTCCCGTCACAAATAATGTCGTACCTAGTAACAGAAGGTTTAACTTATTATTTCGAGGCCATGACAATTAGTGTGTTCAACTCCCTTATTATTATTATTTTTTACATAAAAAGTTTCTTTGTAAAGACAAAGAAAAGGCATCAAGTTGGACATTTCGTTACAGTCTGCGTTAAAAAACATTAATTATATATTATTGTAAATCCAACCCTAAAATGCGTCGTCTCGGATTTGGGTATTTACCCGGACGGGTCGGAACCGGTCTCGTGCGCCAGACAGGGGTGATAGGCGTGAACTCATCTTCACTAATGAGTTGTTTGAGAATAGACCTGAGAGGGACTCAAATTATTTATAGACAGGAAGAATTTAAAGCTATACAATATCGAATGATTGTCGGTCATATTTTCTAGTTACATTGGTTATTTCATTGTTTAAATCATAATTAGGTATATATTTAGATCTTGCACCATATATCATTTCAAGTAATTCGTCTATCTATAGCAATAAAGTATTTTTTAAAATTATAATTTCACCAGACTAAAGAATACTAAATAGGTACAAGATAAAAATGTATTTCTTAAAATTCTATGGAATCTTTAGTACCATTCTCAATGTTGTGTACTCGAATTTAGATTCTACAATTTATTGCTTGTGGTTTATTCGACAATACTCCTATTATTGTTGTACCTGTTCATACGTTCCAGCAAAACCAGACAGATTAAACAAACATTATGGTGACGCGATATCAGGTCACTGACATCGGACCTTTAGCAGCAATATAGAAAACATGTCGTAAAACAATTTAAATGTGCAAAATAAGTACTAAATGGGGTCTTCACCCTCACCTGAAGATGTCGCGTGTCGCTCGAACGGGGAATGCATTTTTTATTGCCCCGTCGAACCCACTGCCCCTGACACTGACGTGAGCCGCTGAGCTTTCTGAATGAGACGTCAAAAAGGGCAATTTGGTTGTTACATGAATTTTATTAAGCGTTTCATATTTGGGGCGGTTATTGAGGGTTATGTGAGAATTTATGGATTCGATTACAGGTTGGTTAAAGTTTAAGGGTTAATTTGTCTTTTGATGTTCTATCAAGTGAGTTTTATTCAAAAATTCAAGCATAAAAAAATTACAAAATTACATTATTAAATTTTCTCTTATCTAATATTTTAAGACAGAATTGAAGGTTGTATTTTTTTCCTTTATTGCACTTACAGTGCACACTGGCAGTCTATGAGGTTTACTACTAGGGCTGTGCGAGGAAAAGAATGTTTTTACACGCTCGAATAGTAAATCACTGAAATAAATAAGACAGAAATGTTGAGCGCCATACTGCTATTCTCTCTCTACTTTTTAATGGAGTTTAGCTCATAATTAAGGAAAAAATGACACTCCTATGAATAAAAAAAGAGGGGATGAAATCGGTGAACAGCAGATGGGTATGGAGTCCCAATGGACTCAAATGATTTGTATATTAAAAACGTCAATAAATACAAATGCTGCGTCAACTATTCCAAATATCTTATGCCTTATTGATTTGGTACTCGTAAAAATCACCGAACTGAATATTTTTCAATTAATCGTTTAAAACCGACCCATTATTAAAGCACTAATCATTAATATCATTGTCTTACATCCAATCAAGTGGCGCGTTTCATTCCATTGTGCCACTCTAATGGCGCCAAATAGAATTGCGTCCGACAGATGGCCCCACCGTGGCCCGGACCGATGACAAATTTGCGATATTACATGCGGATTAATGTCTCTGCCATTTTTTAGGGTTAAATTGTCTTTTCAGAATCACCCTTCAAACTCATCTACTGAACCCCATACCAATTTTAACTTTATTCTTTTACAGTTAAAGTATAAAACTGTTTGAGGTTTGGATAAAAGTTATTCTCTTTTGTTGCACGCGCGATGTCGAGATCGCAAGGGTGATTCCCCAGCTAGATGCCATCCGTACGATGGTTATCATAATCCCTGCATTGACATGATGTGATGACACATGTCGTGTAGTCGTGCTCTAAAAAGTCTTTTAAAAAAGTTGACAACTGCCAGTTGGGTGACTCTTGTGCCTTAGCAAATAAAGTTGATTTTTGATGTTTTTAAGTGTTTATAGCAGTTGTGAACCCTGGGAAGGCGTAGTATGGCCAGTTCACAATGCAGAACGTTGTTTGAATATGAAGATCAGTGTAGACTCATCATGGGTGTATTTGTTTATCTGTATTTGTCCAAACGTCAAGAGCGAATCCGTTTTGCCAGTCGTGGAGTGTAATTGCATTTTTATTTACATTGTCAATCTTGGTTAAAAAAAGTAAAACATTTTAAACTTACCACCAATCCTAGGCTCCGGTATTACAATTAGAGTGTCTGCCACCTTGAGACCTGACCTACGCAACCCTTTCGACAGGAAAACCCGAAAAATATGTTATATGATGCTTGTACTACGTATGTACTTCTATGAAGAAATCAAGCATTTATTTTTTATATCAAAATCCATCTATCTCGAATATGAACAGTGGGGCGAAACACAAAACAACGGCCAAAAATCTTGTATACGTACGAATGCTTCGGAAAAATCAATAACAACATATTAACGTAGATTAAAAATCGCTAACAAAAGAGAATCAAGAATTAATATTCTCGGCGCAATTACGATAAACCGGGGCAAACTGCAGAATCATAGAAAATTACAGGACTCAAACAAATGGCACAATGGCACCCCTCTGTTAGGAATACCTAGTCGTAACTAATGGGGACAAATTTTTAATATAGGGTGCATTCATGGATTTTTTACAGAAGTGAACTGGAGGATATTTGCTCTGACGTTACGTTACGTTTGTGCGAAAAAAAAAAACCTGACATAATTTAACAAACTAATATGTTCCAATTGTCACGTAGTAAATCATCGTTTCGTTGAGAAAGCATATAGTCAAGTACACCGAGCACAAATATGTCAAAAGATCTTTACAATCTACTCCACTATCAGGTCACGAGAGGAACATTCATGCCACAAAGAACCATTTCATAATTCGAGGGCATTCGTCGTACATCGTCTCTACTGCACACTGGATCGTTACACTACCATAAAAAATATAAAAAGTGAAATAATCGTACGCGAAGCCCTTGCGACAAATGAACATCGGAGCTTGGAGAGGTCATTAAAATGAGGCTCGATCTAAAAATGAGGGGGCAGGGAGGGACTTTTGAGAACTCCGTAATTGGACCAGGGAGGGACTCAAATCGTATTTGAACCAGCACAGGCGGAAAGACGGCTGAACCGAGTATAATTAACAACAAATATGGGTGAATCGATTTTTTTCCACGCTCCCGAGTACCGACCATTGGGTTATTTCACGATGTAAGCAATTACCCATACAATAACCTTTAAAATATTAACGTGCAAACTCCCAACTTTTGTGGGAAAACTTAGCTTGTTTAGCAACTGCGCGGGGGTTAATCGTGTGTTGTGTTTTCTTTCACATTTACAATGTTGGAGCGATGCTTTTTATTTTCTTTTCCTCGTTTACGTAATTGAGTATTTTGTGAGCAAACGAAGGGGGCTAGGTAATCGTTTCAGCAATTTCTGTTAGTGGAAAAATATTTTTGTTATCATTGAAACGTCAATTGCATTTTAAATAAACTCTACGTTTGTTTTACCGGGGAAAATGATTACACGTTTAATTTTGTTTGACGTGACATAATTTCTTACAACAGACCATCGGTTCGTCGAACAAAACTTGACGCGAGACCACACAGTGCGTCATAGGCGTGAAAAAATAAGAGACAAAAAATCTAAACAAGAGAATCGCGTCACCGCATTATGTTAATAGACTGGAGATATGACAACATTGGAAGTAATCCGCTTTGTCCGGAATGGGACATTAGCGTCCACTGGGACCTCTGAGACTCCTTTGATTTTGGATTCGATGGATATTAATACACCCATATACGTAAGGGTACATATTTAATGCTGTACATACAGAACTTTCAGTTAATGAGAGGGAAAAAAAGTTCATTCTTAGTTACAGTAATTTAATTATCGTGCTCAAATCAATTTAAAACAAAATATCACTGAACAAATTACGCATAAAATAAATCAGCATATCCAAAAACCGCATCAAACAACGTGCCACCATTTAATCAGCGCAATCATTATAATTCACCTGTCAGATAAACAAACATTTATAAAAGTCAGTCATAATGGCAAGATGGGTCGTAATTATGGGTTATCTCATTGTGTTTCAACCGCACGCGATACGAAAAGGCGTCAAATAGCTCGTTATATCCCCTCACAAATAGAAATATTACTCATAACTTAATCCCCGTTTATAATAGATTTAACCTGCCATAAAATCATATTCATTTTTTTCCGAGCAAATAAGCGGGGTGGCCCACTGTGCGTATTTATAACGATTGTCGATTAGCGCTGCACAATGGTTTAGAGAGGTTATAATAGTCATAATTCGTGTTATTTTTCGAGAGGATAATCGAGGGGTTTGAGTGTGTGGGGGTAGTTTGTAAATTGGATTTAATATTTTCATTTTTGGTAACACTTGGTGTGAAATTGAACGCTCATTTAAGGGTTATTGGTATAGGGTTAATCCGGCTTTACTGGTTTAGGATTATAGTTATTATGCTTATTCGTATTGCAATTGGTTTTCAAGTGCTCTATTTAAAGTTTTGAATGATAAAGTTGTGGTTGTAATTTTTTCTTAGATTTTTGCTAACTAGAGATATAGATAATATAAATTCGTGAGTGGTAACCAGTACTAATATTTTGAAGTTTGCGTCATATTTCATTATCATTGCGTACAACATTATATAAAGTGAACAATCTATTCACATAAAATAGACTTAGAAGCCCTGTTAAGGCTATCTCATTTGACGACCGTCTGGTGTAGTGGTTCGTACTTCGGACTACAAAGCCTGCTGTTGCGAGTTCGAATCCCGCAAGTCCCGCAAATGTTTGTGTGATGAGCACGAGCATTTGTACCTAAGTCATGGATATTTATCATTATCAAAGTATATGTATATATATTTTAATTGATTTATTTATTTATTTTTCTTTGAGAGACGATAAAAAATATAGATTTTTTAAGTAAGTGGTACAAATCCGTAAAGTATAGTTTCCAATAAATCTACGAGTTGTGATCATGGGATACGAACTCACGACACACTTATGTGAGACGAGACTCCAACAACTGAGCTACAAACGCTCTCAGTACAACGTAACTAATTTAAAAAGAAATCGCAATCATGTATGTCTACAACACTTCAATAAGCACACAATATGGGAGACTTCGACGGAACTATTCCCAACGAGATTAGGTCTCGAATGACATCTAGAATCTAGACCAGACGGGTAGGGGAAATGGGACAAGGGGGGCGAACGGGGCAGGGTGGGGAAATAGGACTTTCTAGGCAATTACCAGTCGACGGGATGCGACGTTGGATGGATGGGAATATGATACATTTGTAGAATGATGTACAGAAACGTTTTCAAGAAAAAAAGACAGCTTTGAGCGATCAGACGGAATTGTTAAAAACATCTACATTCTAAATCATTTTTGTTAAATAAATTTACAACTTTTTACATTAGAGTTTACCCGCGGTTTTACTTGGTTTGTCGCAAAAAAATGTCTTCAGAGTTCTGAGATTGCTCACGATCTGTTTTTGGGGATAATAAAAATAATGTTAATTAAGAACACTATCAGTCACCTTCAAAGACGTCACTTATAGATAGATAGATAGATACTCTTTATTGCACACCATACAAATGAATTGTTTAATTACGTCTTTCTGTAAAAATCATGTATTCATGTTTATGAATACATGATTTATACAGAAAGACGTACAATTTATCTCTATTTAATCTTAAAGGTTACTTAAGAAAAACGTGTCATACTAAAATCGAAACGAATAAAGTCAATGGTTAAACGAACAAAAATGTAAATCATCACTTTATTGTTAATTTTCGTCTCTGAGTGTGGCAGTTAATCTTACCTGAATACGTTGAAGTACGATTAAGTAAACACACTTAAATTTCACACTCGAAATACCTAACTTTAACAAATTAAATCCTATGACTAATACTGTGAACTAAAAACCACGCAAACAATTTTCTCTACGAATGTACAAGTAGATCTGCCTCCGAAGGGTGCCGACGCTTTTAAAAGTATTACGAAACCTCCCCACCTCCCCACAGTGACAACCCTTGCACACTTTGATTTGAGTTACTTTTTACTATTTCCTTAGTTTAGAGATACGTCAATGAAATAATCCAATGTTAGTTGGAAGAGCAAACATTAAACAACATTCCAACGACCTCAGCAGCAGAGAGGCGAGCATACCAGACTTAGTACGCTATCTCTGAGGTCCCGTGTTCGATTCCCGGTCGGTCAATGTAAAAAAATAACTTTTCTATATTGTCTCTGGTCTGGGTGTTGTGGTACCGTCGTTGTTTTTTTATTTCTGTAATACAAGTGCTTAGGCTACTTACCACAGGATCAGAGCAATGTATGCGATTTTGTACAATATAAAAAAAAAAATTTAAGATCCAGTAAAGTTGTTGTTTAAAAAAAGGTGCTAAAGATGGCCAGTATTTTATTTATTAGCTTTTTTCATACTTTTATTTCAGTTAGGGCACTTGCAGCATTTTGATGTGTTTAACTGTCAAGTCTCCCGTTGTCATCATAGCCTTTTAGCTGTTTATTATTAAACAAGTCGACAGTTCGATTCTTGTAAGCACTAAAGTAGCCTTTTCAACAACTAATTATATAATCGAGAAACTAGATTTAATGCATTATTATTATACAACAAAACTCCACTAATCATAACTCAATATCAACAAATATCCGCCCACCCGATGTCAAACTAGCCTAACTAAAACTAGGCTAGTTAGATCTATACCTTTACAACTATACTATAAGTTTATAATAATAACTCGCCGCCATTAAAAACACATAAACAATGAGATAGCGATCGCGGCGCAAGCAAAGCCGCATACGTGTTTAAACTAAAATGAACCGACAAAGGAGTACGTAGTGATGTAATTCATACTTCCGATTTGGCGACGGTATTCAATTTATAAGCGGCAGCGACAGCGGGTAAAGGGATATTGGAACATGATTTCCAAAATATTGCAAAAATGTAAATGAGGCGTTTTCAGAAAGGAATTATTTTAATCCGTCGGCCGTGAACCGCCTAATAACCGGCAATGACTTAAGCATTGCCTATTGTGTCTACTCATGGACGGGTAAATATTGTGTTTGAGATGTCTCGTTTTGAACCGTAGATTAAGGAAAATTTAAATTAGATTCCAAAACCTCTCTGCACACAACTAAATGTAGTACCTTTGCTTGTTTGAGGTTTTGTAATAGAGGCCACGTACCAGCAAGCGCAGCGTAGGACGTCTACCCACAAGGTGGACAGACGACATGGTTGCAAGAAGCCGCTGGATACAGGCCGCTTTCAACCAGCCAATTAGGAAATGACGTGGACGTCCTGTTGTGGCTAAAATGATGATGATGATGATGACATTTTGTTAGGTTTTCATTCATCGGAAAGGGTAGAGTTTAGAATGGCAGTGTAAGATATACTTAGACTGGAAATTTTACTTTGTGAAACCTGCTATAATAATGGTAAAATAATGATATTATAGTCATATTCATATCCTTTTTATACTCTCCAAACCCGAAAAAGTGGCGGTAGATAATAATGACAGGCTAAACTCGTTACACCAAATAGCACAGGTTTCTTCGACCGAAGATGGACTGAGGTGAAGAAACGCAAATGCAAATGAAAGGCCAATCAGAAGATGATCGATTTAATGTATCTATTTACGGCATAATTTAGTTACAACCAGTAGTTGGCTTACACCAGCATACAGGTAGGAAAAGATTATTAAAAAGCAAGCGTCACAGAAAATCATTGCTCCATTCTCTTTCAATTAAGATTTTTTTAAAAGGACTACAGTTGTTCACACGCAGCACCGCTCACGGAAAATTGTATGACAACTGCATCGGAAAAGAACTATGACAACTATCAACAGTTAGTGTGCGGTGCTGTCAACGTTTGACTGACCTGCTAAAACGTCTCAATTGAGAGGTCTAAAAACGATAATGCTCATGAAGATTCAAAACGCTATTGCCTGCAACTTGTGGCAATTGCACGATACATTTGGTTGGGTTCAAGGACAACCAAACCCGGGGAATGTGGCCTAGCTTCCGCAGGATTCGGTACTTATGATTGGAATACTTATTGAATCAATGGACTTTTAAAGACTGTTGAAGAACTACTAAGGTAAGTTACTACTTGTAAGTACTACCGACTAAAGAGGAATAATGTGATTGTCTGTGTACATGTAAATATTTTTTTTTTCTTTTCTCTTTTTCAAGGACCCACCCCATTATTACTTTTTTTTACTGAGAGTTGGTAAAGGGTCTTTGTTTAGTAACGTCGACCCGATTGGCGTAGTGGCACGATGATTCGCCTTGAACGCAAACGGGTTCGAGTGCCAGTTCTTTTTTTTTCTAAATTGACTTGAATTTAGGTGTGCTGGGAGATGCAAAATTCGTTGCCTGGTACATCGCAGTAACACAACAACAATTAAGACAGTTAAGTGTATAAAAATGAATTAGGATGTATTTGTAGACTAATCTAGTCAATTTCCTGAATCAATAATAACAAACGATCCTCAAAGTTATCAGTATCAAGATACCAGCAATAGTAAGACAATTGACGGGATCAATGCTCTACTTTACTAACGAATGGTTATATTTGATCTAACGTGAGCCTAGACAAAAATCCAACAAAGCAATACACTTAGAACCAATCAACAGAACGACCAATCAGCTAGAAACTCAAAAAGAACAGCCCGAAACACAATACAAAATCCGTCGCCATATTACAGCGGATAAAAAATATATCCCCGAAAATGCGGAGTATACCTCCTCCATACAAAATACCTTAAGCGGAAACCCCACACGCACCAAGACCCAACAATAGACGTATCTTACAATCGCAGTAATAAAGCGGGCCCACATTAAAATCTTATCCCTTTCTTAAATAAAAAATTCACGAAAATATAAGAGGGGGAAAATCTACCTATTATTCCGAAAAGCCCCACCTATACACTCTAAGGCTCACAATGCTACGAGTTTTCCACGCAAACTTCAATCGAAATCCGACTTTTGGCGGTCGGAATAGAGTTGCTATTTGGGTATGTACTAGATGTATCGAATAGGGTAAAGAAAGCCGTATTTTCAGAGTGATAGACTAGGTTTTCCTTCGGCGTTCTAACGGTCAGTGTTATGCGATAGGGAGCGTAGTCGTTAGGGCATTTGAAAATGAGATGCAATGGGTGGCTGGGGGGATGGTGGCACTCGAAATCCGAATTACCGGGGCGTGTGTAATGATTTTCCCGGGAATTATGGCCATTGGAGACGGATAGAATGGTCTTTTTGGCGGAATGATTGGGTGGCAGTCTATCGGTTTAATGATGTCGGTGGCGGGACATGAAGAGGTTATTTATGCCTCAATTTCAATAACTTTATTTTCTAATGATGTTTCTTGTATCGAAATCGACGGGTCTCATCTCATTGGGAGTCAAATCCAACACACAACACAATAAGTCAATGTTATTGTTAATGTTATAGCAATTCGAAGACCGTTTGGTCTAGTGGTTTGCGCTCCGGACTACAAAGTCAGCGGACGCGGGTTCAAACCCTGGAAGGGGCAAGTGTTAATGTGATGATAAGCACGAACATTGGTATCCGAGTCATAGATCAAAGAATATATTATTTTAGTATGACTATCTGATAATTACCCAATGTCACCATAATGCAAGCCTTGCCTAGTTTGAAGCTAGGTGATTATTGGAAAATTTAATAGGTTAGGTTGAGTAAAAATAGACAAAGTATGGAAACCCATAGACATAGATCCATTCAAAATAACTAGATATACTGCTGAAAACGCAAATTTCAGTACAGTATGTCTGGTTATTTTGAATTATATTGTTGTCAAACAACAATATTACTTGATACATTTTAATCTCGACTATAGACTTTTTTCCGCAGTCAGGTCTTCAGTCTTCGCCATTTTATACCACAACGCCATCTATTGGATGGCGCGAGTTTTTTAACACGCGGCTTTTTTGGCATTGTTGAGTGAAAATACAATAGGAGCTTACCTTCTTAAGAACATAAACTTTAGGGGAGGCCCAAATTAAGCAGTGACGTCCTATGGCTGAAACGATAATGATGAATCTTTTCAAGCTAATAACTATTTTATAAATGAAATCATTATTTTACACAAGATTTTTTTCCCGCTTTTGTGTTCCCTATGAAATGATTATTTATTCCTTCTTGGCTTTATTCTAAAGTCTATGCAGCCGATGTCAGGGCAGTAGGTAGATATTCATATTTTAAGGTGAAACAATGTTTTATACTTAAAAAGACAATAATTTAAAGGGTGTTTATGTCGATTCCATTCATGGTTCAGTCAAAGGTTTTTAAAATTAAATAAACGCAAATGAAGTTTTCTCCCAAGAAAATGTCCTATTTTGAACCAATGGAGTAGCTGTATCTTTTTCCCTCCGTGTCCTATTAATACGAAATGTCCTTACCTAAAGTAAAGTAAATAAACTTAAACTAATCTTACTTAAACTTTAACTATACGGTTTAAAACAAATACTTTTTAAAATAAATTGTGATTGAACAAGGCTAGCGTAAACTTTTTACTCTTTATTTAAATAGAGTTCAAAACTTAAAACCGGCCAAGTGCGAGTCGGACTCGCGCACCGAGGGTTCCGTACAAACCTGTAGGTACCGTTATGAGTAAAAGTTCACCCATCACGACAATCGAGTCATAGTTATGGTATTTTTATTGCAAAATGAAATCCATAACATTACGAAAGTTAAATTGCGGTTTACGATTTATTACGTATTAAAAAAAAACTAATTACTTGATCTCGTTCAAACCAATTTTCACGGGTAGTTTTTATGGTAATGTACATTATATATTTTTTTTAGATTTATCATTCTCTTATTTTAGAAGTTACAGGGGGGGACACACATTTTACCACTTTGAAAGCGTCTCACACGCAAACTATTCAGTTTAGAAAAAAATGATATTAGAAACCTCAATATCATTTTTAAAGACCTATCCATTGATACTCCACAAGTATGAGTTTGACGAAAAAAAAAAAAACTAGTTTTAGTTCTAAGTATGGGGAGCCCCCAAAAAATATTATTTTTTTTTAAATTTTTTTTGTGAAAATCTTAATGCGGTTCACAGAATGCATCTACTTACCAAGTTTCAACAGTATAGTTCTTATAGTTTCGGAAAAAAGTGGCTGTGACATACGGACGGACGGATAGACGGACAGACAGACAGACAGACTTGACGAATCTATAAGGGTTCCGTTTTTTGCTATTTGGCTACGGAACCCTAAAAAACCGTTACATTTAATACAGGGTGACTGCGCGCGTGCGCATGATTCGTCGTGAGATATAAGTTCATCGAGATAAACGAGACGTTTTTTAGTTTGCGTGCTACGATTGCGCTTTTCGGCCAGTTTGTTGGAAATCTTAATTTTGTTTTGTCTTTCTGAACCTATTCAAAAATGAAACAGGTACTTTGTATCTTCTTAGGGTCGTACCGTAAAGTAAAAAGGTAAAGTAAACCTATATATAAGTACTGCAGGGAATAGGTCTCACTTCAACTATTGAGGTATCTTAGTCCACCGCGCGCCCCATTTTGGAGGGGTGTGTTGGAAGCCCATTGACTTAACCTCACCGTCAAATGTAATCAATCAGAATTTCGACGTATCGTTAGTCATAATATTTTAAAATGTAGTGTATGTTGTCAAGCTCGATAGTATACACATTAATTTAATTGCATGATTAGAAAAGCTTGGTTTGCCATGTGTAGCTTGACCTTTGAAAACTTTTGAAGTCATAAGGACATTTAAAAATTTTACTTATGAGAACTTTACAGTACGTTTATCTGTTGTTTAGTCGCCATAGTACAAGCTTTGCTTAGTGTGGGGCCATATTGTGATTGTGGAAACAAATGTATTATTATTAAACGAATTGGGCATTAGATGGTTGGCTTTTATACCTATTAATAGTTATCTAGTGTTGAGTTTAGCACTACAGTAACTTTATTAACTCCTAAAAGAAGTCAGAAACAGACAGGGTTGTCAAAAAAGTTGTCAGAGGGTTCTAAAAAATTGTATAGATTACTTCAAAGCGCCATCCCTGTGAGTTGTGAGTTTGTAACTGATGTCGCAACTTGCAAACTTCGAAGTTTAGAGACTGAGTGGCCGAGCCAAATTGGTCGTTAAATTATAATAAGTCCACTATAATTTACGATCGTGTTATAAAACACTAGCTGAGTAAACAGACCGATAAATTTACAAGACTTAAAAAAATATTTAGAACCAATTTTTGAAACGAAGAAAACGTTTCTAGATGTCTTTTTGCTGTACTATAGTAATAACTTTCAATTGTTATAGCCATATAACTTATTCTATTTATGCTCTGAATTATAAATAGCTTAGTTATAATTCAATAAGTACATTACCGCACACTAATAGGAAAATGTTTTATTACTACGCCGATAGCGTACTTGACAATAACAATCGTTCAATTAATTAACTTTATCAAATACCACACAACTGCTTGTGGAAAAGTATAAAGTAAACATTGATATGAAAGCGAAATTCCTTTTAACTGAAAAGTAAAAAGACTTGACGAAAAAATCTAAGTGAGGCTTTATATTCCATGCCGCCTTTGCCTTAGTAATAAGAGTAAAATATTGTTTCGTCTAAAAAGCGTTACTTTTAAAAATAAAGCATTCGATTTTCAAATCCCGAGACGGCACGCAAGCGACCCCGAAATTGCTGGCCGCATTCACCCAGACAAAAGCCCTAAAACACACCCCGCGAGCAAAAAGAAAAGCATTTCCATCGTATCCCCTCCTTCATTTAAATTTCCCGCCCTACAGCGGGGGCGGCGACGTAGGGGCGGCTTCCGTAGAACAGAGACGTAACTTAAAACCTTGTAGAAAAGAATGAGATGGTCGTATGTCCACCTGTTGCGTTTAGTGGCATATTTTCGCGGCGGGTTCTTTTTTCGTTTCCTTACCGCGTTCCAAAGGATTTGAATGGCGCGCGCCGTGCATGCCTACTGGCTTAGGTATTGAACGATATTGATGCGCCGCGCGACGTTCGATTTTTAACTGACGGTCGTTCTAAATTCAAATACAGCGGAAGACTTTTTTAAATTAAACGTAGAGTTGTTTTAAATACAAAGAGTTCAAAGTCTATTGCCAGCCAGTACTTATCTTAAAAATACCAGTTTTCTCAACTTCAAGTTATTTATTGTTTTTGTACAATACAGTGGCACAACCAACATAGGTCTTCTATAGAAAATACAAAGTAGAAACATAAACAGTATCACATGATGCATTTACGGAATTTACAATTTAATTCATCACACCCCTCCGTAGGATCCCAGACAAGGGGTGGGTTTCCATTCTTCCGCGTACCTAAATATTTAGCAAATTACTTTTTATTTGAACTCGTAAATCACACTGCCACACTAGGTTGTCATAAATAGCTATTCCACATTTATTTTTACTTTTTAAATATCTACTCATTGATTGGTCTCATAAACGTCATTATTTGAATGAATTTATTGAAACAAAACCTTTTTACTTAACCTTCTATATTTGAATTTTATTTAAATGTTTTATTTGTTATTAGGTCATGTATGGATGCTATTTTGTCTGAAATAAATGAATTTGAATTTTATTTTTTATAACAATTTAGACTCTGTTGATATACAGGGTGAAACTCAACGCTTTTAGTTTATTTTTATTTTATTTAGTTAACAATCAATGGTTAGTAATACCATGTATGGTTAATAATTAAGGACTCGATTGACTACCAAAATGGACACACATACACTCAACAAGATAATATATGAGTGTCACAAAATATCAAACAGATTCCATTTTATGACTACGATTGAATAAGCAAATAACTTTTACAACGTAATCTTGATTACACACGACCTCCATCTACCATAAACAAAATTAATGAGACACCAAAATCAAATTCGAATCTCCGTTCAATCCACACATCATCGGATGCAGGATGAAGACAGAAATAAAAAGTGTTTATGTTGCCGTTTCCGGTGCGGGTTCGACTCCCGGCCGGCACGTGGGGTTATTACAGGGAAATGTACCAATAAAAATAGTATCTCACAAGATTGGAATACAGAGTGTGACCAGTTAAAATAATATTTACTATTATTAGGCGATTAAAATAAAAGATATAATAAACTGACAAGGAAACCACTTATCGTGAATTAAGGTGGCAGGATTGATAATTTTATAAATGAAAATTTGTTGGGCTGGGTTTTGCATTCATTTGAGTCTTGAAATTTTTCCCGAGGTCGCAAATTAGACGCTGGAAATATTAGTTTTCGCGTTGAAAGTGTAAAATGGATCATAAGAAAGGATAGTATTTTTTTATGGCAACCCTGCATAATAAATAGTATATGGTGTGATAAGGATGATGAATAAGGATGATGAGGATGATACACATGATGATTTATAAATATGATATGGTTATTAATATGAGAAATACGAATAATGAAATATTTTATTCGTTTCTACATTTTATATGTTACCCTATATAACGATAAATCCACCTTTACAAATTAAATAACGAAATTCAAACCGACACTAAGAAAAACACCTCAATTCTTTCGTCACTATCTGAATCATACTTCCATGTCATAATCATGTTATTTGTTTTTATAACCTCGTAAATTTTATGGTCGTTCTATATTTTTGACAAATTATTTAACAGCATAAATATATTTTTCAGCTTGTAGATTGATATTTTATTGAGATGAGTTTTTTCTATGAATTAAGGCTACCACGCACTCTTAGACAGGTATGTACAGACAACAGATTGTCAACTTGTCCCACAAGACATCAAATATTCTCAATTAATATTGATCTCTACATGTCGGACTTAAAGTTGAAAATCGTTTCAATGACCTTTATAACTTTTTGGGAAGGTTGACCTGCCGTTGCTGTACATGACAAATAATTTAATTTTTACGACATTATTATTGCATTCTACAAAAACTTCCGTTGGATTGTTTTAACATAGTTCTTAAGAACCCCGTTAAAATCTGTAGATCCTTTTGAGCTACGATGCTACATACAAATACACAGACAAAATAACTCCACTTTGTCGGGGATTAGGAACTGTCCCGTCGGTTAGTAGTTTGCACAGGTATTTTGTAAATCAAACGGTAGCAACGGACCCGCTAAAAACGGATCCTGTAACAACGGAATATAATGTGTGAATTTAAGTCTCAAAGTTTATTTCTTTTTTTTATCTACTTAGCTAAAGTTATGCTAGACACATTATTGACCAAAACATTAAAAGGGTTACAAACAAGCCAAAATTACCTATGTACAATCCGTACAAGTTTAATTGTAAAAAAAAAACTTATATACGTCACACTGCAAAGCACAGGCATCACCTCAACTATGAGGTGGTTTGGGCCATACTCCACCAAGCGGGCCCAGTGGTTGGTAAAGGGGTGTTGTTAGATCCTCGTCGCCAGTTTTATAACTCTTGTTGTATGAAGGTTTGTAACTAATTAATACACCTCGTATTTTTGTATCAGCACTTTATTATTCATACGACAAATATATAGAAGAACGCAGAGACAAAATCTGTGTTGCTACAAGTGACCTACTGTGAGATGTAATCAAGCCTCCTTATGGCCTGTGACTAGGCTTCACGACAGATGTGTTTTTGATAAATGTCACTTAATTTGGTCGGTTGGAAGTTAAAGTGTACTAGTTTCTAATCAAGGAATATTACAACAAAAATCAATAACAATGCACGTAAAATTATACCTCAATAACACATTGTCATGTGATTACAACTTATCGGAAAGATATCTCTAGATTGGAAGTGGTAATCTTTCCCACAATCTGGTCTAAAGATAGTCTGACACGTAGATAAGGTTACATAACTTACGTTTAATATAAACCTAAAACGTATTTATTAAAGTTTGTTTAATTGTGTTTTACTCGCAAAGTATCCTTAAATAGACATATGGGTGTCTAAAAAATGAGTCATGTGTAAGTCAGAGACAGACCACCCCTAGAAGTAACGGAATTACCTTCATGTACGAGTACTTACCGCGTTTTTGATTATTTAGTTAAAATTTAGTTCCGAGTTATATTTAGTATTGTATTTTTGACAAAATTTGACTTGACTTATGTAACAATTATGGTCACTGAAGCATGACTTTTAAGATAAATGTTGAATTTTTTCCGAGATAGGTGAAGGTACTGACTGAGTGGCGTTACGAAGCGTTATCATATTGTGGATCCATAGTCCATACTCATTGTACTGACTGGTGTCACTTTAATGTAACCTTCGTAGCGAGCATATTTTTTTAATATATTTTCATGACGTACGTCATGTGTCAAATTCCGGGTCAATTCGGCTCGTTGGTCGCTATCAGAGTAGAAATGACAGTCATATGATTTGTTCGACGAAATTTTCTGCTATTTTCAACCGACTTCAAAAACGAGGAGGTTCTCAATTCGACTGTATGTTTTTTTTTTTTTTTTTTTGTATGTTTGTTACGCGATTACTCCGCCAATTATGAATCGATTTTAATGATTCTTTTTTTGTTTGGTAGATCATACTTCAGAAGTGGTCCCATATAAATTTTATCGAAATTGATTTAGAACTTTTTAAGAAAATCAACAAACATGTACCCAGATAATATTTTGGTTGTGGTTCTTGTTACCTATCTTTGACAAATATAAGCCGATTTTGATGATTTTTGTTTTATTGAATAGCTTATACTTCAAAGATAATATGATAAAAGTTTGCATGATAAAAATCACCCCTAAGGGTAGGAAAATAGGGGATGAAATCGGTGTTCAGCAGTTAGATTAGGATTTATCACTAAAAATAGATGAAATAAGTAAATTTTATTTAAAAAAATAAAACCGACTTCAAAACACTAAAATGCTAAAAATAATCCTAACACTTAAGTACCTAATCAGTTACTTTTGGAGTCGGTGCAAACAAAAACATTGAATCTCTCTTCGGCTGGCACCGACTCCAAAAGTAACTGATTAGGTACTTAAGTGTTAGGATTATTTTTAGCATTTTAGTGTTTTGAAGTCGGTTTTATTTTTTTAAATAAAATTTACTTATTTAATTTGTATCTGTACTGTTTTTGTTTGGGTGAGATTTCACAGGACTTGTCATTGCATAATTTATGTAAGTGAAAAATCACTAAGTACTTTCGGAGAACGATGGTTCATATTGGCGCTCAATAGGGTGTGCTGCTCGGTGGTCGCTAGTCACTTAGTACTGGACTGCTCGAATGCTCGCTTTGTAACATTACAACAACGGCTCGCTTCTCGCTTGTTTCCCAGTACTGACTATTGACGTAACGGCCAGTACCATACAGACAAAAAAACAATTGTAGCGTTGCCCCATAAAAGGTAGCATCAAAATGTTAGATAAAATGTAAAAGATGATTCGGATACGCTTTGTCTTGACTTCCGATTAACCCATTTTTTAAAACAGCCTGTATTTCATTTCTGAAGCCACTTTCATAACTTGGGTGTACCTTCCTCTTTCTCTCCCGAGTGGATGAAAAGAGGAAGCCACTCTCATGAATTGGGTGTACCTGCCTCTTTCTCTCCCGAGTGGATGAAAAGTTGATGGACTGTGTTAATCAATAGCACCAGCGCCAATGATATTATCTACGAATCTACGAGATTTTGCCGAGTAAAAACCAGTTTAACACCTTGAATACCATGGGTCACTAGTGACCCCAAACAACAACTAGCATTATTGTAAACGCTAAAAAGCTGGGTGCTTAAAGGCACTTAACTGCCTAGTAAAATAGTTTCTACGCAGTTGAGACTCGAGAAGGATAAAGCATACTTACCATTGAGACGGGCAGTGGATGCGCTCCACCGTTGGGGTAGGGGTAAGGTGCCATTAGGTATCCCATGTTAAAGCTTGCCGCCGGGTGTGGCTCAAATTTACCTGAAAACAAATGAAAAATACCTATGTAATTTAAAAAAAATATATATTATTACCTATAAATGTAGCAAGCTAAAGTGGCAGTGGGCCGGCCACATATGTCGAAGAACCGAAGAAAGGACGAGTAAAAGAGTTCTCGAGTGGAGACCAGGTTTTGGCAAACGTAGTGTAGGACGCGCCCTCCAGGTCGATTGACCGACGACCTTAGGAAGACGGCTGGCAGTGGATAGATGACAAGAGCGAGAGCGTGCTCTTTGGCGCTTTCTTTGGGGAGGCTTACGTCCAGCAGTGGACTGCAATAGGCTGATATGATGATGGTTATTATTCATCATCATCATCATTTCAGCTATAGGACGTTCACTGCTGAACACAGGCCTCCCCCATTGACTTCGACTTCGAAATACGCTTGCCGGTACCCGGCCTCTAATCTAGAACCTTTCTGCCCCATCGGTCGATTGGTTATTATTATTATCTTAGTAGGCAATAGGCAGGCCACATCGCTCGAAGAGCTGGCACCTGTTGAAAGGTTCTTGAGTCGCGACCACGAATTAGAAGACGCAGCGTGGGCAGGCCTCACACTGGACTGAAGACCTCGTCCAATAGGCGAAGCTGGACGCACAGCCCAGGACCACTCGCAGTGGCGTTCTGGGAGTCAGTCCACAGCAGTGAACTTTTAAAGGCTTTAAAGATGATTTTCTAAGAGCTACGACTTTACTAGAAGCTCCTCATACAATAGTCTTCATTTATAGCGCGAAAAACCATTAGAAAAAAACCTAGTGCCACTTTTGTTTGGGACAAACCAAACTTTATTTAGCTTTTATTGGTTCAAAATCTTACTAATATTATAAATGCGAAAGTGATGATAGATAGATGTTTGTAACTCGATCACGCCAGAACGGCTGAACGGATCAAGAAGAAATTTAGCACAGAGATAGATTACAATCTGAAATAGCACATAGGTTACATTATCCCGGAAAAATGTGATATGGATAGACTTGTTTTTGTTTTTCATAGAGCCAACAGGGAGTCACCGGCCTGTGATTGTGGTGCCACAGACCAGACCCTTGCGCATATTGCCAACGATTGCCAGCTGTACTGTTTTCCTGGTGGCCTGCGGGAACTTAATCTTTTTACCCCAGCCGCTGAGGACTGGTTACGCCAACTAGCACTCGACATCTAAATTAGGATTCAAGCAGCTATAAATGCCATACGATATGATGATGATAGAGCAAGGGATCGACATGATTTTTTGCATGGTAGTATTTTAGGGGTCAGAGAACGACTTTGGCTAATATTTTATTCACCTCTTAAGGGAGTAAAAAAGAGGGTTAGAAGCCGTATTCCACGGAGCAGCCGGACGGCAGTTTAGTATGGGGAAGTGTTTTTTTTTTACGATTTTAATGTTGGTCCCATAGAAAAAGTTGTTGTATTTGAGCACCAGAATCAGCCCCTAGGAGGTTGTTGATGTTTTACAAATAACCCTGTATTATATATCTTTTTTTTTCTATAGTAGCGCAAGGTCGCCAATAGATAGCTGGATTAAAGAACCGATCAATCTCTTGACAAAATTTTCAAGTCTGATGATAAAGGTGAACTGATAAGGGTCAAATAATGCGTAACAAACCAATGACTAGAGAATATGCTATTTGATAATTAGCGTTCAAAAGTCTATAAAAGTAATTGAGTTTAATAAGTACATTTTATATAAAAAAAATAAAACCGACTTCAAAACACTAAAAAGCTAAAAATAATCCTAACACTTAAGTACCTAATCAGTTACTTTTGGAGTCGGTGCCAGCCGATGAGAGATTCAATGATTTTGTTTGCATATCCTTTATGATTAATCCTAATCTAACTACTGAACACCGATTTCATCCTCTTTTTTTTTCACCCTTAGGGGTACAATTTTTTCCGAATTTTTTTACTACAGTATCTTTGAAGTATTAGCTATTCAATAAAAAAAAATATCAAAATCGGTTTACATTTGTCGAAGATATTATTGGTTAACATAGATCCATGAATCAAGAACCAAAACATTATCTGGGTATATATTTTGTTATTTTCTCAAAAACTGCTGAATCAATTACGATAAAATTTATATGGGACCACCTCTGAAGTATGATCTACCATACAAAAAAACAAAAAAAGAATCATCAAAATCAATTCATAATTAGCGGAGTAATCGCTTTACATATAAAAAAAAACAAACAGTCGAATTGAGAACCTCCTCCTTTTTTGAAGTCGGTTGAAAATTTATTAAATATTAGGGTTAGCCATGAACTCTAAACAATAACGAAGCAGTGTTTTTTTTACTTCGAACTCGAATAAAGAAAACAATGTCAATGTTATACTATTATAAGAGCTCACAGTTAGGTTTATGTTCTCGGTAATTTTAGTTGATTTTAGTATGTCAGTTCAAGTTCAACAAACTTAATTCTCTGATATAATAAACAAAGTACAGTTGCGGTAATAATTTGCAACACAAAAATCGGATTTCTTGAAATGAAGTACAGTCGAGATAAACGCAAGTCGGCTAGACGGAGGTGGGGCGCAGACGAGAAAATTATACCCGAGCGAGTCATTTGCGAGCGAGTAATTGCGCGCGGTAGTGGCTTTTACAGGATAGAGAAGTAAGCTAGCTCAAATCGTGCCAATTGGGTCTTATAACTGTGGCCGAGGGGGCGATAGAAAAAACGATTAGTATTCGTATTTTTTTTAGGTAAGTTTATCTGTTGTCTAGTCGCCTCGCCATAGTACAAGCTTTGCTTCGTTTGGGTTTAGCTAATTGGTGTGATTGGGGAAATAATTTATTTTAATTAAATAGTTTTATCTATTGAACCAATCGGAGTCCTTGCGTTTTAGACAAAACGGATAGTCAAATGCATGCATACGATTTGTATACCATCACCACAGCTATTGTCTAAGTAAGCTGGCTGTTCCGTTTGTGCTGTGACAGCAGTCAGTCAGTACCCGAACTGTCGAACACATCTATTGAGGGTTGATGAACTTCATTCAACGAAAGGGTAAGATTTCCATGCTTTGTGTTTTTCAAAGAGAAGCAATCTGTGCAAAGCAAGTGGATTGGGGAAAAAACATTTTTTATTTTGTAGTTGGTGATGTGCTATGCTGGGTACTTTTTGACAGATGATATTAGGGATGAGGTTATTCCTCAGTTCCATCAGAGATTGACATAGCCCACGAGATCAGCACGTTAAAATGGCAATGGGCTGGTCATGTCCACAGAACCGATAGCCGATGATGCTGATGAGTTGGAATGAAGACCACGTACCGGCTTATGTAGTGTACTCGGCCAGAGACTCATAGAAAGACTGCTGGCTAGAGATGTAAAATGACTGAATCTGACCGGTCATTTATGATCAAATACAGTCAAATTCGGTTAATTTGACTCAAACATTCCTATCGTAATAAATATAAATAAAAAAAGTAAATAGTATTATTTATTAAAGTGTGCTTATCACAGGTCACAGCGCGGTTGATGTATGAAGCTTTAAAAACAGCTATATTTTTTAGGATTTCATCATGACTAAATCTATATTATTAATATAATTTAAGTAGATCATCATCCGTTCATTAGTTTCTCTTATTTAACAATATAAATACTATTAACATATTTATTTACATTTAAAAAGACAGAAATGTTTAAGTCAATTTGACCGCATTTGACCGTAAACGATCAAAATTTAATTTATTATTAATTCCGTCATTTTAAATTACTGCTGGCGGCAATAGGCATTAAGTACACCTTTTGTATGATTTTTCAAATCTGTGCAATAAAATTTTAATAAATAAATTCTGATTCATAAGATGGGAAAGGAGTTAATCTTTGTAAACAAATATCAGTTTAACCGGTCTTCAATGCACGTATATCAGTAAAAATCTCCGATTGCCCGGTGGTTCAGTAAACAAGTGCGACATGTGTATGTCCACCGATAACTCGTACAGATCCTATTATGTGTACAAGATTGTTCACATCTAATCTTCGCCCGTCATGCAACTGGAATAGGGTTGTCAAGTTTCTCTAAATAAATCAATCTTCCAATAATTACACTAGTTTTGGCGACCCAATTGGTCTAGTGGCGCGGTAATTTGCGTTGAGCGCAAGGTTCGATTCCCGATTCGGGTCAATTTAGAAAATGATCTTTTCTAAATTGGCCCGAGTCTGGGAGTGCTGGGAGGCGTCTCTGGCAAATACATTGTCTGGTATCTCACACAAGGATTTTAAATTCCTTATTCTTTACGAGCAACCCTATTATACAGTGGTGTGCGTGTGTGTAAACGTTTGCACACAAAACTGTCATTTTATGTGAATCAAAGAATAAAGCTAAATCCACGGCAAATATTTTTTTAAAACGGTAACAGCCAACCCTAACAATACAAACAATGCTGAGTACTGACAGCATCGATAAAACCCTCAAATATTCGCGAAGCCCGATAATCTCGATATTATCGCCACATTTGAAATGCGTGAGAGCGGTTTTGGAATAACACTATATTTATTTTGTAGTAGGATAGTAGGATTAACCTTACTGATTTTAGTTTTCAGTTATTGGCTCTATGTACGATAGAGCATGGGAACAAAAATAACAGCAAACATTTTTCAATATTTTGACACTAGGTTATTTTAATTTGCGCTTTTAAATTACAAAGTGAAGACAATGTAATCGTGTATTTCTTAAAAAAAACATAAGCAGGTGCGTAGATTTACAACTACGACTTTATATTATGTATAATAAATAGCTCGCCCGGAAAGCGAAGAGACGTCAGTTCGTTCCTATAAGAGGCAGTTGAATTGTAAAATATAATATTATCATGAATGTATCTAGGATGTCATTGCAATAACGTTTAAAAGTAAACAAGATGGTCTTTCGAACATCACCATCCCAATTATTGGGGGAACACAACACCAACGCTAATTTCGATGTGTATGAGGTATTTTATATATTACATTTCTTAAAAATCATCTTTAAGACAGATGTAAGTACACATAGTATGCTTAATGCTTATTCATATGTCATACTATGTATCTTGCACAGTGGGGTGCGGGAGCGTTTTCAATTTGTCGGCAATTTAGTTCGCGGCGAGAAATTATTTTGATGAGCGGACGCGGCTAATATCGTAAAATGGAGTTTGCACTTTGTTTTACCGATTATACGAATTTTAAATTGTAAACATCACTAGTTATTGTTTGCGGTATCGGCAGAAGTAGATAGTAAATATTTTGAATATTATTATCATCAAACATTTATTTAAACTTTTCTATCGCCCGAATACGAGTTAGCGCTAAATGGTGGAGTAACTGATAATGAACTTTACTAAATTGACTTGTTGACTGTCCCATAGAAATAATTGTTACCTAGTGATTTTGAAGTCGATGCTAATGGAAACATTTTTAATCACTCTATAGCTGGTAAAAGTAACTGATTAGGTATTTAGTAAGTTTTTTTAAATAATATTGAATATCTTGACAAGACCAGTCACAGATTTTGATATTTGATATTATAACAATGCAGTTTTCAATAAATAAGCAATAATTTCTATATTCATTTAGTTGGCGCCATTGTTATCTCACGCCTGCACCAATCAATTCTTTAATTACTTTATCAATGAGCTTATTAGTCCAAACTAAAGCTACTGAACACTTGACTTATCTTTGTCCATTTAATTAAAAATATTAATATGGCACAACAGGTACACAGTTACAAGTTACGCAATTCCATTGTAACCTGAAATTTTATAACACAAGCAGTCCATTAAATGAGAGTTTAGCTTATATTTGTCATTTATTCATGAACTTCTGCTGTTCTTCGTACGGCTAATTTTCAGCAGATCATCATCATCATCGTTTCAGCCACAGGACGTCCACTGCTGAACATAGAACTCCCCTAATGACTTCCCGATTGGCCGGTTGAAAGCGGCCTGCATCCAGCTGCTTCCCGTAACCTTTACCAGGTCGTCTGTCTACCTTATGGGTGGACGTCTTACAGCAGATGCATGGACATTATTTAAAAAAGTTATTACTTTTAAATTAAGAACAATTGCAAGATCACGAAAGTTCAAGAAGATCGCAAACAATATATGATATTATGTTGTAAAAATTAAGTAAATTTGGCAAGTATTGTTTTTTTTTAAATAATTTAAACTATGGATGAGTTTCACTATTTTCTCTTGTTACTATAGGCTTATTTATTACGATAATGTTTTGTTTCACACTACGAATAAATACGACAAACGGACGAATAAAGCTAATAAATTTATTTGTGTCAAACCTGTGACACAATATAGATTACTAAAAAAAACCGGCCATGTGCAAATCAGACTCGCGCACCTAGGGTTCCGTACAAACCTGTACCTATATAAGTAAAAGTTCACCCATCACGACAATCGAGTCATAGTTAGGGTTTTTATTGCAAAATGAAATCGATAACATTACGAAAGGTAAATTGCGGTTTACGATTTATGATACATTAAAAAAACTACTTACTAGATCTTGTTCCAACCAATTTTCGGTGAAAGTTTGCATGGTAATGTACATTATATTTTTTTTTAGTTTTATCATTCCCTTAATTGAGAAGTTACAGGGGGGAGGGGGGGGGGGGGAAACATTTTACTACTTTGGAAGTGTCTCTTGCGCAAACTATTCAGTTTAGAGAAAAAAAATTAGAAACCTCAATATCATTTTTGAAGACCTATCCATAGATACCCCACAGCTATGGGTTTCAGTTCTAAGTATGGGGAACCCCCAAAATTTGATGTTTTTTTCTATTTTTGTGTGAAAATCTTAATGCGGTTCACAGAATACATTAACTTACCAAGTTTCAACAGTATAGTCCTTATAGTTTCGGCCTCGATCCTTATGGCTATGACATACGGACGGACAGACAGACATGACGAATCCATAAGTTCACGTTTTTTGCTATTTGGCAAAAGAACCCTAAAAATGGCTTTGTAAAAAATCAAGTTAACGATTTCTATTATAAACAGAACTTTCAACTGTAAAGGCGGTCTATTTAGTGAGAGTTCAGCTTATAATTGTAACATGACTACACTAATTTAATCATGTTTTGATACTAACCTAACATTTGCAGTAACAATAGGCTAGTTTTCGGGGTCAAAAAAAAATTGTATTTAGTCCGTCAGTTAGATTATTAAAAAATATTGGACCCATATTTTGTCTTTTGTCAATCAAACAAAAAATGACGAAGATAAAGCGCATCAAAGTGAGCACGTGACGTCACGCCTTGCTAAAAAGTGTCGCGAGGCGTGACGTTACGCACAACTTTAACGGGATATATATTCATATTTTTTGTTTGATTGAGAAAATAAAAAATACGTGTCCAATATTTTCTGTTAATCCAACAGACGGACTAATTAGATTTTTTTAGGAAACTAGCCCATTGTGTAAGTATACATGTATTGATATTATGGGTGCAGGCAAACACTATGGCATTTTAAGTTTACAAAGTTTATTCTCATTAAATTTCGGGTATTAAAAGGTGTTGGGTCTAACCCAACACCTTTTCGGAATTTTAATTTAGTAATGTCAATCAACACAGTTTTTTCTGAACTGTCAGTTATCTAGAAGTTAATAGCGGTTTTTATACGTTGGATAATTAATCATATTGATTCTGGAATTGCCTTTCAAAGAAATCGAGGATACCGAGAAATACCCATCTTTTCTGTTAATTTGAAATCGCCTGGATGTTTTAAACAAGGATTTAAAAAAATGTATACATGGTGTACTAAGAATATTTAATTAAAATCCACAATTTATTTACATGAACTTAATGCTATACCGCAATCTCTACACTACATGTCAAACTTGAAACCCTACTTTTTATTGTCTTTATTTTTATTTCGGCACAGAGGTTAAGAGGTTGGGTCTTTAGTCGTTTCGCACCACGAGTTATTCGCCGGCCCCATTTAAAAAGAGCTCTTGGGCGATTCGCACCGCGGGACGAAACGACCCAATGCTCATTTTCTAGTCCGCTTTAGACTCATTACAAAAACGTAACGATTCCAATTATGTATTTGTACAGAACTGTTTTGTTCCTCACTGCGGTCCGAATCGACCCATTACAAAAAGTTCATGGGCGATTCGCCCCGTGGTGCGAAAGGACCCATTTAAAAAAGGTCTTGGGCGATTCGCCCCGCGGGGCGAATAACTCGTGGTGCGAAACGACTTAAGACCCAAGAGGTGGTTTGTGTTTTTTTCAATTTCTAGTTTATTTTTAAATATTTGTAATGTAAATGCATACTGTACTGAGAAGGGCAGGTCAACCTACCAAAAAAGTTAAATGTCATTGAATTGATTTTCAACTTTAAGTCCGACACAAAGAGATTAATATAGATTGACAAAATTTGTCGTTTTGTGGTAGGTTAACGTGCTGTTGTCTGTACATTAGATTGTAGTTTGTATTTTTTACCTTATTACCATAAATTGCACTTCTTATTATGGACAAATAGATATTCTTTTGAATCGTTTTCATTTGTATGTTCGTGGTTTTTATTATTATGTTTTTGACGTGGTTTTTTGGTGTTTGCTTCCATACTGCTTACTACTACTACTTGTGTAATGTGTTTTTATTCCCGAATTCTTTATATATATTTGTTTTCACCATCTAATATCAGCTAATTCTGCACACTCAGTTATTATTGATCCCCCCCCCCTTCCATACAAATAACTTACAGTTGAAGCTTACAGGAAGACGCTCAATTTAGGCGGCCTTATCGGAATCGCTACAATGGAATATAATTCTTTACCAGTGAACATGTTATGATAGACAATAGTAAACCACCCAGCATCTAAGAATTTCTCAAAACCCTCAAGAACCAATTCTGGGAACGCCTACACGGTGGGCCGGAGTGACCTTAACAAATATTGACTTAACACAATCCAGGAGAGCTAGGGTTGTCACTACTAAAAGTTACTAGCAAAAACCGCCCCCCCCCCCTCCCCTTTTATAAACAAGAAAACATCTACACCGTCGTTGTTTTTAATTTCTATAATACAAGTGATATAGCTACTTCCCTTAGGATCAATGAAAAAGGTTAAAATAAAAACAATGGCGAGTATAGTAAACAAATAGTTGACCGTAATTTAAAAATAAATTCTTTTTTTTCTATGTGAATAGACACATAAAATGAAAGAAATAAACTAGGGGAGTGTAATTAAGTTTTTGAGGTATTCGATTCCTTTACTTAATATGGTTGAAAAAATTTTAAGTTTAAGTAGAATCTGTTTAGTAATATTACAATGTAAGATCAAGGCAGCAGTGTGACATAAATTTTACGCAATTCTACAAAATAATATATTATATTGTATAGCGCTATAAGGCATATGGGTGCTGGCACAAATCTTGATTGCTCCGAGAATAGTTTGTTATATAACAGGTTGTGTTTACCATTATTTAAAAAAATAAAAATAAAGCCCAATTCGACAAGTTTGTTAGAAGTGTTTTATAAAAGATTGGAATAAAGGCGCAGTCGACAACCCTACCGGACCCCATGTATGGGCAAACGTTTTGTGTGTATGTGCCGTGTATGAGTGAAAGTTACACGACCGAACGCTACCCGTTTTCGTAATTAACGATTGTTATGTCCAATTTAATTATTGACGAGTATAAGGAATGTTCAGGTCAAATGGCGATTTAATTGTTTTTGACAGCTAAAAGAGAATAGTTTTTTGGGTTTCCATACCAAATTAATTTCCGAAAAACGTGAGTTAACCTATAAAGACTGCTCGTCTTTCTTTTTTAGATAGCAGTCAGACAAACGTGGCTAATCGTTTTATATATAAAAAAATAATAAGTCGGGTTAGTTACACCATTTATAAGTCAAGAACGGCTATGCCGATTTTTATGATTAATGATTTTTTGGAATTGTCTTCGTCCCTAATAGCAGAATAACTATTTAAATATCGGAAAAAATCACCTATGAAGAGGCGGTACGAAGTTCGTTGGGACAGCTTGTTTATAATTATAAATGAAAAAGTTTGAGTATGGATGTATGGATTTTTGTTACCCTTTACGCAAAAATTACAGAACAGATTTTGATGAAATTTGGCATACAGAAGACCATGGCCTGAATTAACACATAGGATACTTTTATCCGGGTAAGGTCGAAGCAGACGAAGTCGCAGGCAAAAGCTAGTCTATTATAAGACATAACTAACTGACGTATCAACAAATATTTTGTGACGTAATATATAAATTACAATACCCTAGCTTAAGATTTGTATGCTAACATTTAGCTAAATCTGCAATGATCAAACTTACCCTGAACACCTATGTAATGTACCACATTTATTACAAATAAAGTATTTATTTATTTGACGTTTTGTAGTAGGTTGATGAGCTGTTGTTTATACAAATGTATTCTAAATAAAATATAATATTCGGACATTATTTTTATAAGTAAAATAAACAACCTACTCTTCACACCCACAAGACCGAGGTTAACAAATTATAAGAATGAATCATAGCAAATAAAAGAACCAATTCTCATGGCTGTTTGGACCCTTGTTAATATTTGCGGTCACACATTCCTCGGAATCGGAAAATTATCTGAGAAATCGGACAATCAAGATCTTAATAAATACAGCTTTTAGTTTTAGGAGATGCCTATATCAATTAGAATATATTGTTTCTTGAAATTTTAAATAGCTGACAGCTTACCGTAAATCTTATATCGTATCAGAGAGGTGGTGAGTTTATTCTTTATTGGGGTGTACTTGAAGGTGGCTCGCCCGGCGCTAGGCTTAGCGTCTAAGAGAGACGTTAAGAAGAAGAAACGTACGCACAAACGATAACCGTAGATAGAGCAAAAAAGGCTCTATCTTTTGTTCGAAATCAGATTTCGTAAAGTCGCAACCATTTTTGCACAAATTGCGATTCTGATTTGTTTTCCTTAGCAATTTTTTACAAATCTTAACCTCCCTAAAAACGGTGCTACTTTTGTTAGGACTATTTTTGGACAAGTGTTAGAGCTTTTTGTGCTCTATCTACAGTTTTCATTTGGCACGCTCTTTATGGGACACCCTGTGAACAAGACCAGCCGCAGTACGTCAAGTGACTACAAGGCAGCCAAGCGTACAATGTGGCTTATCAGATACTGACATCATGTAGTGCTCTTTGGGGGAGACTTACGTCCAGCAGTAAACTGCAATAGGCTGACATGATAATGATAATAGTTATCAGACTTCCATAGACCACTGCTGAATACAAGTCTCTCCTTTAATCTCAAAAGGAAATAATCCAGGTTGCAGCCAATGGCTACTAGCAAACCTTTACTAGGGGTCAAACAATAAGCTCTTCAAGCAGTACTACTACCACCTCGTTTTGTTTTTTCTGTTAAAGGTTGGACGTTTAACAACACCGTTTAGGCCTCAGGTCGTTTGTTAATCTGGCAGTCGCCCCACCCTCAAATTGCAATGCAATTGATACATTTAAGAGCAAAACCGGTACGATTATTTTAAAAATACAATGCAAGGGTCATCGGAGGTCATCCTTCGTCCTTACAGCGAAGTTTTCCTAGTAAGCGGTCCACATTTAAAACCAGTTTGATCCAACGGTTACCGGGTCGCTAATGGATACAGCTCCCATTCATGTTATTGTATAAACAAGACAATAACAAGTATTGCTGCTCCACCTGAGTTCAAAAACTTGAGTGCTTATTGGGTTGGTAATCTCTAATCATCTTATACGAGTAACATATACTACTCGTAGATTTAAACTATGAGCTGTATGTTTAGGGTTTTCTCTTGAAGCTACACTTCTTTTAGGGAAGCTGTTATTCTTAGGTCAATGATCATAGGTCACATGAATTAGTACATAATTTCGTCGAATTCGGTTCAGCTTTCATTACAAAAAGTACCCTATGTCCTTCCCCAAGCTTTAGTCTATCTCTGTAACAAATTTCATAAAAATCGGTTTAGTAGTTTAGGCGCGAAAGCGTAACAGACAGACAGACAGAGTCTTTCCGTGTGCCAGTGAATTTATTTAACAAAACAATTTATTATCTTCTTAATAAACACCTGATTTTTTCCTACTGCTAGTTTTCAGTTACTGTTATAATCATCAGTTATATCTTCATTGCGCGGAACCTTAAACCCTTGTTGCATTTCAATGGTACAAACTGCAGGAGTCAGCGGTTTTAAAATGTACTACTCCAACTTACAATTAGAAAACCAGAAAGAAGTTAAAAATGACACTTTAAGATTAATCATCGAAAAGAGAGAAAGGCTTTCATCTCAATAAATGTAAAGAGACTAATTACAAACTGGTAGGACACAAATTCGTTACGGAGCGTGTAGCGGAGCGTTCAAGCGATGCATTAATAGTACAAATTAAAATATCGTTAGAAGTAAGTTTTCATATCATCATAATCAGCCCACGTTAGTCCACAGTTGGACATAGGCCTCTCCCAATGCACTCTACTGACCGACCCCTAGCTTATATAAATTTTTATTAATTTCTATGTTTCTCAAGTCTTGGCCACCAGTGAAGAACACATCTGGAGTCTACCAGTTATCAGTTCTAAGGAAAATCTACCTAACTAGCCCACTGCTACTTCAATTTGCTCATTACTTTAGTTCTCTGTCAGCTGACATCATTTCTGGTTTTATTCTTCAGAGAAACACCGTTCATAGCTCTCTTAAGTAAGTATATTCATGCGTTTGCCATACCTAGCGAACATAGCCTTTAATAACAATGTATGAACAGTACGTTTAATTTTTCATAGAGAGCTGTAGAAAAACGTAAACTAACTCTATACTAAAACATCATTGTTTTTAAATACAAATTAATTACGGGTTACCCACTTACGGAACCTTCATGATAACATAACATTATACTTGCTGATTGTTTGAGATATATTTACGAGTAGTACCGATGTTCTACAACAGCGTCGGGTCACAATGTTTTAAAGCTGGAAAAGAAAAAACATTTATCCCTGCAAATGGCAACATTTGTTGGTAATGTCATTACGATTGTTTGTGACAGCGCGGGCGCGTAGTCCTTGCAATAAAATGTGTAAAATATCTATTATTTACTCTATTTGTAGCTTAAAAGTTAGTGTTTAGAATGCTATTATACAGTTCTCTATGTGGATTGTGTTTACAATAAGGTTTATAGTGAATTTCAGCCAAAAATCAACAAGGGATGAGCGCCATAATCAGGCGCGGTTATGGTTTGTTTTTTAACGCTATATTAATGGAATCAACTTATATATTCATTAGTTCCAGTTACAGGTATGTACAATCAAATACTTGACTTCCTTTTGTGAATTATAGATATTCTCCTATGGAGGAATTACTTAGGTACCTAACGTATAATTGATTGATAGAATCTAACCTAAAAGTCATTTTTAAATTATAATCTTGTTACTTTTTCTTCTAAAAAACTTAATAGAAGTTGAGAATGAAATACAGAGCTATCAAGTTTAAGCTCCAGTTCGCCCCAAAACTGAAGATACCTAGTAAATATACAATTTATGAAAATAAGGAAAACTTAAGAAATTTAGAAAACAGCAAGATGAAGAAACCATGACACAAGTATGGAGACTCAAATATTGAAGCAGCCTCCTCAGGCTTCAGTCTATATCAATGAAATTGAAGTGGAAACGCAATGGCTGGGTGTTGAGAAAACTTTACAAATTACCTACTGAAATAAACTTCAAACGCCTGGGTAGTATATACATAATGGGCAATAGACAATACCATGAAAATTGAGCCAATGCACCCATTATTTGACATCTAGCTCTATCACTTATCGGATAGACAGTATGTTGCTATACCATGAAAATGGAAATTGATCCAGTGCACCAATTAATTGCCATCTAGCGCTATCACAGTGCGGATAGACAGTATGTTGCAATACCAGGAAAACTAAAAATTGAGCCGGTGCACTAATGACCTGACATTAAGCGCTTTCACAAAGCGGGAAGACAGTATGACAGTATATGTTGCAATACCATGAAAATTAAATTTGAACAAGTACACAAAAATATTAGATGTCTAACGCTACCACCAAGTGGATAGAATAGTATGGACAGACAAGCATACTCACTCAATTTCAATCAACTAGCGCTACTATCATGAGTCAACAAATAGTATGGACAAATGAGCAGGATCACTCATTTTTAAACACCAAGTCCTACTGTTACTAAGCAAATAGACAATATATAGAAATGGGCAGGCTCACTCATTATTAAACAAGCGCTAATATACTAAGAGAATAAAAAGAAATTATGTACAAACAAGCAGGCTCACTTGTTATATTAACTAACCTATTGCTATGCAATTAGTGTTATATTACATAAATAACAAATGAAAAATCAAACAAATTATTTGAAATTTTGCACTGTAAGCTGATGTGATGACAGTATGAAACAATACTATATAAAATTGTAAAACCAATTGTACAAAATCAACAACAATAGTGCTAATATCTGATAAATACTATTACAAATAAACAAAGATGGTTTTAACTAGTTCCTAGGGAATTGGATCATCATCATCATCATCATCATTTCAGCCAACGTCCACTGCTGAACATAGGCCTCCCCCATTGACTTCCAGATTGGCCGGTTGGAAGCGGAAGGAATTGGATGGAGATAGAAAATTCAAACCGGAATTATTGTGAAAAGCCCTTTACCTCAAGAAAGAAGGTTACAATAGAGATACAGATACTTAGTTATCAAAGCTATGGATTACTTTACTGGCCATCTTATTAATCACAAATCTCTATTATAAAGTCTTAGCCATTGCGCTAATGAATCCATTGTTTGGTTCAAAACTCCAAAATAACCCTTTCTTGGTTTTTACCATAGTCAGATAATGAAGTTGCACTACTGAATAATTTATCAAGAAATTATATAACTAACCCAATCTTTTACTAATTAATTAGTATTAAAAGGTATTATTGCACTTATGCAATTCTTGGAAGAAATAAATAGTCCTGCAAAATTGCAGTGAAACAAGGATTTTGACAAGACAACGTTTATAAAATCCAGCTTGTGACAAATCAGATGCCATCTTATCAGCGTATACTTCATGTCAAAGAATTTTTGCATAGAAATCCTTAAGGTTAAAATTTATTAACCCTAATCCAAAGTTAATGCCACAAACAAACTGAAAAGTAAAGGTGTTATGGAAGTACCATAAAAACCCTTAAAATATTAGGCTTACATTATTTAATTAAATAATAACCTAGATATTCCAGATTCCTTTCCTTTACTTCATTGTGGTAAACAATGTAATGTACTAAGAATACCTATTTATAAATATGTACTTACATAAGTACCATTATTCAAAATAAGATACATTTTAAAACTATTGGGAACGCTTGATTTGTTCAGTCCTCCATTATGATGATATGAAATAAGTATAAGATGGACAAAAGTCTGTAAGATTAGTAATATGTATATAACTATTTATTTATTATTTATTAAGCCTTTTGTGCTGAGTCTTTTTCCAGTCGAGCCCAAGCTATATGTGTGGCCAACCATCTGGCTGACCTTCTTCTGAATATCTTGTTATGATTAATTGAGGACTATAAAAAATTAATGTAATAAAACCTTATTAAGGTAGACTTCTGTAACCGCTGAATTAACATAAAGGCTATGTGATGATCATTTACCTGATACTAATTTAGTAATTTCAATAGATCTTTTGTTTTTTATATATTTATGATAATAAAATAAAATAACGCTGTGACCCCTATCACATGCTAAGGAACTGCTTCTAATCACTTAAAAGTTCTGATCATAATCTAACAAAATCATTATACCTATTCAATTTCTTAAAATTGAAATATTACTTTTAAATTACCATTAAGACAGACATTTCTCAAAATTAAGAATAGATAAATTCACAATAAGAACATAGTAGGTACCCCTACATATGTACTTATTGGTATATCACCTTAAATATAATCTTAGAGATTACTTTTATTTCATTTAAGTCACTAAAACAGGAACAGTCTAATACCTGTTGTCCTGATAAAAATTACATAATGCCAGGGCTTGAATTTCCTTAAATATGACATATTGAAACTAAATTTCTGAACAAAGTATTCTTGTAATTACTAATTACTAAAGATGACAATCTTGACAATAATGTGTGATGGAAAATAATACATTAAGAATAATTGTACTTCAAATAATTAATTCATGTAGAAAACTTAATTTAAATCAATTAGGTATAAATAAAAAATATGGAAGTAAATTCCAAAAACAAAGCCTAGTAACCAGACATTTTAGTAGATACCATAATTTACCTGTAGCATGTAGAAACATGTCTCAGATAGAACCATTCCCTGTTGGTAAACACTTAACCCGTTGACTGCCCAATAACAGTCAATAAAAATAAGAGATGGGCAATATAGAGTTATAACAGATAAGTCGAACTGATAAATACATTTATCGTATTCAATAATATTTTCTACCATAGCAAATAAAAAAATAAAAAAATTAACACGTTCTTTCACATTATAACTTAATGTTACATTATTAAAATTATGCCTACATTGCTGCATTCAAATAAAGATATAACTGAGTCTGTTAAAGATCATTTTTTTCTGTTAGTTTACAATATTATCAACTGATAAAATATTTGGTTTTATGATCCGATTATACGCTCTATCTTGCTAAATATAAAGCATAAGCTACCGTATTGAATTCAATCGATATTTTCAACCAAATTATGCAATATTATTTCCATAATATTAACATTCGGTAGCAATAAGGATGTATCTTAACTATGGTCATCCGTACATTTGTGACCAAAATTGAGGTTTCTAGAACCCCGGTCACCCATCCATTTAGTGACCAAACCTGAGGTTGATCCACTAAGTGACTAAAGTGATTAAACTTGAAGGTGTTTGACCACGGTCACCCATTCATTAAGTGACTAGATTAAAAGTTGCACAATGCATAACGATTGATGTTTTTAACCAATTAAAAAAAAAAAAAAAAAAAAAACTACAGGATGAACCCTCAACAATAACAAATATGCCAACTTAATTACATAGGTCAGTTACTTGGAATTTCCCGTACTGATTCTATAGATTACCGGCCTTAGCTGAGATAAAAAATAAAAGAATATAATAATTGATTGTTAACACGTTGAGCGCTACGCGGAGCCGCAAACAATAGATTTTCTATTGTGTCTAGTTTGTGGCAGTTAAAAACTTTTATAATTTAAAGTATAAATATTTTTAATCATTATTGCCACCTAATTATGATTACAATGCACGCCGTATGATTACAATTAATATTTTTACTAAAAATATTAATTGTAATCATACGCTAAGATATTATGATTGCGCATCTGCATTTTTTTTTTAAAATAAGATACTCTCCTTTCGTTATATTCATTTTAATCTTTTTATTTGTTTTTTTTTGTTAGAACACTTTATTGAAATAAGTATTTACAGTACTTATAACAACATATTTGTCTTACAACCGGTCTTCAGGAACAATTGTTTTCGATGTTTAATCACTCAATTATGGAATTGGCTAACAATGGACATTGTTGTTATAATCAGATAATAAAATAAAAAATAAAATAAAAATATATTTACAAAAAAAAAAAAAAAAAAAAGTGTGATGTAACACTATCGTAATAGACTAGTTATTATTTTGTGGCCTGGCTTGTGCAGTATATTATGTGAGACCAAAATGGAACGTAATTTTACTCTTGTCGCATTCAGAATTTCAGACATTCTACGTGAATTCATTAGTTACTTAGCCTTAGCACTAAACATAAAAGATATGATTAAATATAAATACCTTTTTTGTTTTGATTTGCCATCAAACGTCTCCGGATTGTACTTAGTTTTCAAAATGTTTTTTGCATTTTCTAAACTAATAAGCAACTTATTCGCAACCGAACTTCAAACATCTACTCGTAAATATATCTCAAACAATCAGCAAGTATAATTATAAGATTAAACGAACTTACCTTAAGTGAAGTTCAATCTTAATTATACGCAGCTGATTGTTTGAGATATAACAGTCCCAAAAACCCACCCACTAATACTTTGTATTATCCCAGTATATTACAGGGTTGCTCATAAGGCTGTCTTTAAACGTAATGACATTACCAACAAATGTTGCCATTTGCAGGGATAAATGTTTTTTCTTTTCCAGCTTTAAAACATTGTGACCCGACGCTGTTGTAGAACATCGGTACTACTCGTAAATATATCTCAAACAATCAGCTGCGTATAATTAAGATTGAACTTCACTTAAGGTAAGTTCGTTTAATCTTATAATAAGTCATTCTTACATAAATTTCCAAAGAATATTACTTAAGGCGTAGACTATACGGACAAACTCGTTAATCTGTTAACGACCAGAATCTAATTGTGTACGCATATCAAGTTCTAATTACAAGGCGCTATAATGACAAAATGACTGTAACCGAACAGGTATACTCTTACACATCCTTATCACGAACGGGATAAGGTCGAAAATGAGATAGTTCAAATCGTAATTGATTCCAAGATACTAAGGGCAGGGCCACACCATTACGCGCTTAGGTTGTTGTACACATTTATACTAGGATGTACGTATAACGTAGCTGTGAACGTTAACGCTTAGTTAAGGCAGCGGTCACCCGACCAGGAATAGTTGGCTACGAGGGTAAAGGCCAAAAACTAGACCTATTTGGATGTGGGTGCTGGGTACGACATTAAGTTTGGAGTTTATTTAAACATGTAAAGTGAATTAGTAGTAATAAGTGCTCGGTTCTTTCCCTGTTAACAACAAGGTACAGCCGGCTGGAGACGAGGCGCGACGTCGCGCTCGCGGTGTACGTGTGGCGGGTGCCGGCGTCCTCCTACGCTCAGCGTACCGAAAGCCAGGACGAACTTGCTTAAATTTGCACCCTTGTCACACGCTATAAGGCTACTCAATGCCATATCTAAAGAAATTAACATTTTTGTATGTAGCCGGGCGAAGTTCACAGAAGTGTCAATAAGCTTAGTTGAAAAAATGTCCTAGTTTGTAAGTTTATTTATAACGTTTAATTGTTTTCCTTGCAATGTTGTTTTGGAATTTACTGTCATGACGTTGTAAGTTTATTAATAAATAAATAATAAATAAAAATAAAATGTAAGCGACTCGTCTCCCTGTTCCATAGAGCACATACCGTATAGAGTAGAAATGTCATACGATTTGTTCGACCAAAATTTCAACCATTTTTTAATCTGTATCTATACTGTTTTTGTATGGGCAAGAGTTGACAGAACTGGTCATTTCATACTAAATGTAAGTGAAAAATCACTTACTAGTTTCGGAGAAAGATGGTTCGTGTTGCTGCTCTATAGGGTATGTGCTCGATGGCCTGTTCATAAACCACATAAAGTACACTCAATATTATGGTTAAATTAAAGTTATGTCATTATGACTATGACAGACAATAACGGACCGTAACTAGAGGTATTGAATCATTTATGTGAGTGTGGCCTCAACCTTAGGTATGGTTTGCAAATCGTGCGCGAAGAAGACAGGGACACAGATTGTTCAAGTGTGACAGAGACGCAAAATAGTACAGGTTTTATACGTGACACCATGCAGACGACATTTCGAATGCAAAACAATGATTTGGGATAAAAAGTCGACTTATATGAGGACAGGAGCTATAAAATATACTTTAGTGCATCGCAGGCCTGTTATGGAACAGAAAAGTATTTTTATGTCTACAAACGTATCAATTGAAAAATATGTTGAAAGTTCCAAAGTTAAAGAATTAAGATGCTTGTGTTGCGGTTACAAGGTATTAATTAACCTATGCCTAGAACAAAGTCAATTTAGAACAGATCGTCTTTTAAATTAACACAAACCAGAAATTGAACTAGGCAACTATGCCTCCTTAGTGTTTTTTACACTTTCTTATCTAATTTCAGGATCCCGCCTTGTGGATTAAGATCTTTCAGCATCACTTGGATAGAAAAGCTCTTGGTTATCCCATTAATAATAAACTAACTAGCTTCTGCCCGCATCTTCGTCGTCGTAGACTTCAGAACTAAGCCGAAGTAAGAACACAAAAAAAAATCCTGCGTTAAACTAGATTAATATCAATGTGTGCCAAATGTCAGCTAAATCCATTCAGCAGTTAAATCATCATTAAAGTTAAAGTGTTCCCTTAACGAATGCAGCAGGATGACCTCCAGCAGAGAGATGGCGAGACATCGTGAAGCGCATAAATATCAGCCCACTCCGACACTACTACATAACGACCACGACCGCTCTGTCAAGAGCGAATCGACTAAGAAGATGAAGAAGAATTTAAAGCATGTATAAAAATAAAAATCCAAATACAAACTTTTAAAATGTATAAAGTCAAATAAGCTAGTGACCCGCCCTGGTTTCGAACGGGTTCATAAGTATCCTGACAGGTATGGTAGATCTACCTTGTGGGTGAATCAGTTCGTGAAAACCGCATCAGAATCGCTACAAGAGTTTTAGAGATTAGCCTGAACAGACAGGCATACACGGCGAGGGACTTTAATTTATAGAAAGTAAGTATTATTATAATTATACTAGCTGTTGCCCGCGACTTCGTCTGCGTGGTAAAGACCACGGGTATGAAAAATAGATGTTGGCCGATTCTCAGACCTACTCAATATGCTCACAAAATTTCATGAAAATCGGTCAAGCCGTTTCGGAGGAGTACGGGAACGAACATTGTGACACGAGAATTTTACATATAAGATTTTATTAGAGTCTAGTCACAGGATATGTTTAAGTATAGTATATTAGTGTTTTGGGCTAATAATACTCTTTGAAATTTAGTGTTTTACTACGTACACACTTAACGTTGGAAAAACGAATAGACCGTATGGTAAATAAAATTCTCATTTTATTATGTGTCTGCTGGATGTCCAGTGAAATACTATATTCGTACTATAGAGGAAATTCCCAATTTCAATATTTATACAGGGTGAGTTTTGAGGTGGGAGTCAATGGCCAAATCTTCTACGAGATATTAAAATTGTTCTAAAAAGTTACGAACACGTTTGTAGCGACATCTATCTCGCCACATACGAACTAAACTGACGTATCCTACATCGCGATATTAAAGTTATCGGAGCGATTGAACCATATATACAAGAACCCGACAAACAACCGTCGGGCAGTTGCCCACCAGACACAACACCCGTCTGGTCGGAGGATCCTCCTTTTTCAATGGTGGATGAGGAACTCAACACCCTGTTCTACACACCCATCCCCAAACGTTTTTGGTGAAAATCTAATTTGCAAATTATTTAAAAATAAAACACGGTCACTAAACCAAGTGTTTTGAAGTGAACAGGTAATCGAACTGAGATTGCTGTGTGTGTTGACCGTGTAAAATATTTAATTTACATTTTCATAAAAAGCCAAATTATCAAATTGATTTAGATACCTATTCAAAATTATAAAAGTTGCTTTCGTAGGAATATCTTGCATTGGTTAGTAGGTAAAATCGACTTACCTAAATGTTAAAAACTAGGGTTTTCCGAATTTAATATGACGTCTACTTTTGAACAATGTATGAAAACCATCGGAAATAATGAAAAGACCTGTATTTTTTTATTTTACACATAAAAATTATAAGAAGGACTTTCATCATAAGCAACACATCAATTGGTTCCATAATATGGGTGTCCATAATTATTCTAAACCTCAGTTCGAATTCCGGCTAAACTTTAAAAATAATTATTCCAAAATAAAAAAAATCACTTGATTTTAGCTAAATTTAATCTCGGAGCTCCTTAAATCATTTTTCTCTATATCCTTTAATTGCACATTTGTCAATCATCGAAAACTCAACCTGTATAATCAGTTACGTTTATTAATTGTCATGAATCACATTTCAATTCGTTCACAAATTAGTTTTCCAAGTAAAATGCGTAGTTTTCCTAGTAGCCCGATAAATTATTGTGCTGACAATTTATATTTTACCAACACCAATTGTGCGAAATTAATTTTGTCACCGAGTGTTCTTTGTATTGATAGTTATTTAAATGGTCGAATTCATCGGACGGGTTAAGTTAAACTTAATTAAAATTTATTGATAAATGTACGTTTAATAGGACTCAAATTAAATGAGCGGGTAATCGTTGATTTACGGTAAAATAACTTCATAAACAGGTGTCTAATATAACAACGTTACTTTTTGTTTGCGCAATACCGCTTATGGGCTGATTCTAGTGTTTAAAATACCAATAACTTTACTATTCACTTTCGGTCGTCGATTTTAAGTTTAGATTAGTGATACACACACCCAAATGGATCTATTTAATCTTGAAACTTGTTGTGATAATGTATTAAGTACAATACACGGTAGCTGCTAGATGTACATCATTTGAATACACAGATACACCTAACTATCGTATGACAGGCATATCTAGTGATATAATACTATGACGCGCACAATAAACCCAAACAGGAGTGCATACAGTAGGTCCATTAACAGGTTCATTGCCGCAAAACTTCGCGCAGAGTCAGCGGTATTGGTTTACAATCATCATTTCAGTCATAAGACGTCCACTGCTGAACACATGCCTCCCCCAGTGATGGGCCGGTTGGCAGCGGCTAGTATCCAGCGGCTTCATGCAACCTTTACCAGGTCGTCTGTCTACCTTGCTTGTGGGTGGACGGCCTACGTTGCGCTTGCCGGTACGTGGCCTATATTCTAGAACCCTTTTGCCCTATTGGCCGTCAGTCAAACTCTATACAATAGAAGCAAAGCATCGAAAGTAATACTGCTGTAAGAGATTATGGTAAGGTCTTCAAAATATATAATCTTTCATCTTTAATATATACAAAATAAATCAATCAATTTCAACAATAACAACAATTATCCAGCTCCAATTCAGCTAAGCAGAGCTTGTACTATAGATACTAGACAACAGATTGACATACCACATTGTTAAGCGCCATGAACTGATTTTTAAAGAAAGAAAGAAAGAAACGTTTATTCGACACACAAGAGAAAAATAATAATAATACACAAAACAATATAAATTAGATATTGTGTCGAAAAGGTGCTTAGCATTTGTCGTGACAGCCACAGACTTATCACGACGCTGATTTTCGGCGGGAACCTCCGACGCTGGAAAGTGCAGCGAGTGATGCAGCGGGACATCGGACCACCAGAGAATCCCAAATACTCTGTTGTGTCTAGTTCCGTGGCAGTCAAAGGCTTAAATTATTGACTTGGTTACAAGTGCTCGTGCTCATCACACTAACACTTGTCCCTTGCTGGATTCGAACTCACAGCTTTTATTTCGGACAGCACTAGACCAAGACTATTTGCGAGTAAGCACACTGCATATACTTTTGCTACGGCAATTCCTTCCTCCCGGATCCCCTGCCCATGCCCAGTCGTGTCCGACTGATCAGATTAGTCTAGGACCGGTTCTCAAAAACCTCCCGAGGTAAAAAACAAAAAAGAAGCTAATAACAACAAATAACGAGGCGTCCGACGCGTAGTGACGTGTGAACGTCGATGGGAGCGTGAGAAAAAATGTCGATAAAGGCGTTGGAGATAATTATAGTCGGTAACATGCTGTGGCGGCTTGCTTATACCATTTTAGGGATTTTTAAATGTCTTCTGTATATATTAGTAGCATCGATTATCTCTGTATGTTAGTACTGTATATTTTATAAGCAGAGTTACTCAGTTATTATCATAGAAATGAAATGTGAAATTTAAATCAATTTAAAAGTAGTGGTGGCTAAAACTTATTTAAGTGGATATATATTTGAAAAATCAACATACAATTTGCAATGTATCATTACTTACAAGTTGTTAAACATAAGGATGTTAGCACGTTGAATAGTAAATTAAGCCCTCGACGCTTACGTTGTCATAACTTCTAAAGTTTGTAACCAGTCGTTAACAATGAGATGTATGTGAACTTAACAAGCTGTTTATTAGCTAAAGCACACATACATCGATATTTATCTATCGAGGGCTACTACAGCACTAGTGGAGGCGTACCCATATGGTATTATACGAAAATATTGTAACCATAGTGACAGATGATTATAAGCCAGCGAGAAAACATACATAATTCTGAGGTAATAGCCCAGAGCGCTCGGTGATAATTCCCTGGCCGAAATCAATTTCACATCACTAGCCTGTTATCGATTGATCGATTGGAGTCGTGATCACAAAAATTTAAGGATTTAGTGTTTTGTATTAGTCATTTTAGTAACTATAATTAAAAGATACAACTTACGATACTTTTTATAATGGGACAGATTTTTTTGTCGTTGTCTTGAATGATCTAAGGATATCATACGAGTACCTTTTAACCGACTACAGAAAAGATAATACTTAGGAAAGTAATGTTTTTTAAGGGTATATATTTATGTTTCATTGTGGATTTGGGGCTTCCTATAGCCTACATGGCTGCATGGATTTTGGTTGTGTGAACACCTCACATTAAATTAGTCAGTCGTTAAATTTGAATTCACGGAAATAATAAAACCCTACTTAGTGAACTAGTTTTATAAGCCATGTATTACCAATTTTGGACCGAACAATAGAACCCTAACATGCGCGCATGCGCATGCTAAATGTCACGTTTCGGATTTTAAATAGGAATTCATGATTGTTACAATGTACTCGTAGTTAGGTATGTGTACTTGACTCTTCATAGATAAGAATCGACAGTCAGTCTCTTTAGTCATACATCATTGCTTGTAATTACTAATGCCACAAACTATAATAAGATCTAATGTATTATTTTATGGCGACACGAGAAAGATCGAAATTTTTTACAAAAAAAAACTTTTAAAACACATTTCATATTCATGGTCAGCGACTTGTCGCTTGTTTAACCCCTGATAATAACAAAATTGACGACCTCCGTAGCCGAGAGGTGAGTATACCGGATTTGGTGTCGCTACCTCTGAGGTCCCGGGTTCGATATTATATTGTCTCGGGCCTAAGTGTTGTGGTACCGTCGTTGTTTCTGATTTCTGTAACACAAGTGCTTTGGCAACTTACGTTAGGATTAGAGCAATGTATGTGATGCTGTGCAATATTTTTATTTATATGCAACCTATACAACGCTGTTTTTCCCACAAAATTTAATGTACCCGTAATCTGAAGGGTGTAAAATAAGTTATTATAAGAAACTCACCAAAAACAGGACTTAAATCCGATTTCACCGAAAGTTTACCGGAGTAAGGTTCGCCAGACTTTTCCTGCAACAAGCAAAGAGAAACATTAGTGATACCATACAAATGACAAGTATAGTACAAGTTGACAAAAGTAAGGGACTAACCCTTAACTTTCAAAATAAAGTGACACACTTTATAATCTGCGACGAAGTTACGTACGCACAAGTTAATTACCACTTTTGAGTAAACCTTTAAATAAATAATTGATATTAGTACATAAAAACATGAGCCAATTTTATCAGTTACACTTAACTTAATTTACTATGCATAAGCCTAATAAATACAGGAATTTTAATTATAAAATAAAAATAGCCCACCCACGTCTCTGCCGTAAAATAAATTTCGAAAAAACTTACAATTTTACACCTTGGCCGTAACCGCTTATCGAGAATTTAAAAAGTAAAAACTTAAGTATTGCGATAAAACAGTTTTTTATCTCTAATAGCTTGGATAATACACCCCTCTGAGCTCGTCATCGAGCATTTGACATCTAGATGCCATATTAGGATGCATAACGACCGACGACAGGTGTGGCGAAACGTTGTCATTTTGCATGTTTTTCCGAATTGATAATAAATTTTAATGGGTGCAGTTACACTAAGACAAGAAGCTTGACAGTGAGGACACAGCATTTTTCAAACTATAAGACTTGACAGTGCAATATACGCTAGCATAGGTTAGTAATAATCTATGAAGTCACGTCACAAATTGATTGGTCCTTCAACTTTTATCTGGGACCACGTTCGATGTAACCCGGTCGAAACGTCAGCCAAATAAAAAGTAAAATATGTACCTATTAATGATAGCGTTAATTTCCGTTTTAGTATGTATTAAAATATGTATCGTGTAACATGCAAAAAAAAAATGTATGAAGTAACAACCTCAAATGCCTAAGTCGATTCGTTTGATATGACCTAACTACCAATAATGGATCAGACCTACATCAGACATGTTTTTCAAATTGACCTAATTAGGAATCATCGAATTTTGTTAACTTTTTCCTGCCACCAGACCAATAAGCGCCAATTTTTCCCAAACTCCAATTTATAGCCTCGGCCAATGAACTTTAACGCGATATCAAACTCAAATTACTCGTATAAAAGTAATAAAACCGATCATCTTAAGAAACGTTTAGCCAAACATGTGAGTGGTTCGGCTTCCGCCGTGTTTAATCCAAATGGGGAATATCCTCTATCAACGCCATTACGGAGCCAACAGCCCGTTTGAAATCTCGACACCTTATCGACAGAGAAGGGAAGTACTATGGTGTCGCTCGATAAAAGCGTGCGACTTTATGACTGAACAGCGATGCTAAAGAATAACCTTAAAGTCAAAATGTATATTAGAAAATACTAACTAAAGGTAGTTTACAAGTTGTCAAAGATAAAAATAAGGATTAATATATTTTAAGGTGTTTTGAAGACTTATTTTTGACCGTACTCGTACCGTACAAGTCGAAAACAGACTAGGTAACACTTCTTCATGCCTTGTTATTAATGTAGGAACTTTCTTAACTTTATCCTGCCTGTTAAAGAATGGTTGGCTTACATTAAATAATTAGGTAGTCGTTGAATATCTAAGTAGGCAACACAAAGCATAATAAAGTTTGACGTCAACCCTTTTGTTTACCGTTCCAAAGATTCCGATTTAGATTTGACGCTTATAGATACTTAGAAAAAATCTAGGTTAGAAGCTACCGGTTTTTTTTCTATTGGTAACTAATAAATCAATAGTGATGGTAGAGATATAAAATGACTGAATCTGATCAGTCACGATGGTCAAATACGATAGATGACAAATAGTCAAAATCAGTCAAATTGACTTAAACATACTCACAATAAATATGTAAATATTATTTATTACGAGAAACTAATGAACAGATGATGATCTACTTACATTATAATAAAACTAAAGATGTAGTCATGATAAAATCCTACAAAAAAACTAGCTGTTTATTATAAAGCTTCAAACAAAAACCGCGCTATGACCTGTGATAGGCACACTAATAAATAACATTATTTATTCATATTTAATTAGACAGAATTGTTCGAGTTAATTTGACCGTACTTGACTATAAATGACCGGTTAGATTCAGTCATTTTACATCTCTATCGTGGGTCTTAAGTTCGCATCCCAGCACGTACCACTCTCTGGACTTTTCGGAAACTATGTGCGGATTTACAAGCACCACTAGCTCGGGGATGAGCTATGACTGAAATGATGATGATGATTAATCTTTTATTTTACACATTATTGTATAATATTATTGATTATTATATTAAATTATAAAACACAAACTGCATGCAATACCAACGCCATTTTTAGGTTTTTATAAGATGACCGCACCGATTCTGCCGATTCATCGATTTAGTGTCGTTATTGCATTGTCAATCTCTATTGGTAAACGTTTCGTTTTACGCATCAAGTATTTGAAGGGATTTTTTTGTTCCTTTATTTTTTACGATAAAAAATCAAATAAAAATAAGAATATTCATAATCATTTTTAGATTTTCGCAATAATCTACAATAAAATAAAAAACAATTCGTAAGTAGTATGGATGAACCGGAAAATGTGCACTGTCACCAAACTTATTTCAACACCTACCTAATAATAGTTATATTAAATCACAAGTGACGTAAAAGCTTTTAAAATGCTTAGTTCTGTGTTATGTAAAGTGGTGATACTCATAACAGTGACCGGCAAAAACTTATTTATCACTATCAGTGATCCCTGAATCTGATATTTTGGCGTTATCAAAGGCTAAATATGTGTAGTGATAAGACCAGATCGATACTCTTAGTTTTGTGTACTTTAAGTCGAAGATAAAATCATAATTTGACGATGTATTTTTTAAAAGAATGTATGCTACCTGTTTTAGTTTATTTAACTAAAAAAAACTGATACAAATCTTATTGATATCAAAATGTTATCGCGATCGATTTTCAGATTATAGATCGTCCTAAGTTGCGTGCGTAATACGTTTTTTCCATGGCTCATAATATTTGTTTTTGTTTCATAAAAATATTGTGGACTTACCCAAAACAAGCATAAAATTACAGTTATAAATTAATTAGTATGTGTTGAATGATACGATTATTACGAATAGTAAAATATCCGTTGTAATATTGTTTTATTTGCGTTTCTTCATGTTTCTTGGTCGTCTTTCATTTGTTTAATTGCAATCTCATGAGATAATTTAGGGGACTTTTGCCTTTTGCTCCAGCTCCATATCACACCGCAAAACAAAACAACACTTAAATCACTAATTAAAGTCTAATATATTTTACTTTCAATCAAGACTGTCTGTCGATTAACTCAAGAATAGCTGCCCAATATTATCTTGCGTCAATAGGAGGGGCGTAATTGGATGAGTCCGAATCAGTTTACCCCACTCGGACGTGTTTACCCCAAATCAAGGGTAACAGATTTCCCCAATTGGGAATTTTTTTTCACCCGATTACAAGAATGCGGGCCGGTGCGTGACAAAGGCCGTTTTATATTGTTGTTGACCAACGGAATTCCAATCGCGTTGTATTAAATTTTTGGACATTGTTTTGTTTAATCCGTGCTTGCAATGAAACGTTATAAACGCAAAACATTTTCCTAATATTATTTTTAGTTCCCCTTCCGAAAAGTTTTTTACCTAATTACTATGACTGACATTTTGAATACTGAACTGAAACGGGTATCGTTTCAGTTCAGTATTCAAAATTAACCCTTAACCGGAACCGTGGGTCAGTTTGGACCCAACAGCAACAAAAAAACCGTTTAATTTCGAAACGCGCGCAGTCACAGTTGTACGCGCCAATCTAATCTCATTACGTCACAAGGTGCGGCGGCTGCTGGACGCGCGGTGCTTAGAATTTACTGGAAGTGGAGGTAATGAGCCAACGCGGGTCCAATTGGACCCACGATTCCAAGTACGTAACTTTTTTTCAAATTGTATTCTTATTAATATTGTATTTTTTTAGATTGTGTTTTGGAAAAATGGCGCGTAATCTTACGGAAAAAGATATCCAAGAACTATTAGATGAAAATGACTCACATTCAGAATCATTGAGTGATTTCAAACCATGTGAGGAGGAAAACACAAGTGACAGTGAAAACCAGTAACAAATCCTCCTCTCATTCAACCGATTCTTCATCTGACCATGATGTCGAATCTAAGAGGGACGAAGAAGATATTTTAACGCCATCGAGCACTTGCAGTGGTTCCATCTGTAAGCTTCATGTACAAAAAACAATGTTGTATACCAAGTGCCATACATAAAATATATAAGACTGATAATTGGTTTTTACGATTGTAAAATAGATTGTCTTTTTTTTTGTTTTTAATTGATATTATAAAAAATCTCTATTTTTGTTAACGGGAAGATACCTAAAACCCTGCAGTATGATTTGATTTTAAATTTAGTTTTTTATTATTATAATTTAGCATGTCAAAGAGAACACTAAAAAAAATTTACCAAATTGGAGACCTAAGACATAAAATTCAGTAAAACTGTTAATTCTAAGATGTTGATGAATTAAACTGGATTTATATAGTACACCAAACTTTTATTAATACACCTATAACCCATTTGTGTGTTAATTGTATCTTAATTACAAAAAAAATATGTAAGTTATTTAAAGGGTCCATTTGGACCCGCGATACCAGTTATGTTGAACGAAATAGCGATTCCGGCTAAGGGTTAAGAGCAAAAGCAAAAGATTTATACATTTTTATTTAGTGCGTCATCATAAAATAAACGCACATGCGTAATGATGCGGCCTGATTATTTTGCCAAGGGCGTCTCCCTGCACACCCAGACCCGAGTCTATTTAGAAAGTTTCGGTTAGTGAATTGACCCCATCCGGAAATCGAACTCGGTATCCTTTGCTTTAAGGCAAATCACCGCGCCACCTCACGCGGTCGTCAAAATAAACATCATTCAAGATTAACAAAACTTCATCACGCATATCTAAGATTTCTCCAAAAATGATATTCTACGTGCACCCAACATTTATAACGGTACCTGAATCAATTTAACAATTTCTATAGCTTTATAACTAAAAGTTGAGTGCATGGTGCAATGGTACACGCGTGAAAAAACGTCTAGACACCGAGTCACTCCCATAATGATACATCCCGGCCCACGGCTGCGTGCGCGCAGGGTTGCCTAAGATAAGCTAAAAAATTTATCATGTTTAAAGTAAATAATAACGATCGCCGCTGCGCCGTGCGCGACATAAGGATATAATTATATTCTTAACTAAAAGAGTTCCATAAAATTTCTAGTTAACTTTTAGTCTTTCTTTGAACCATAAATTTTCATAATATTAAGATTTATCACGGTCCGGATTTTTGAGATATTAATGCATTCTTATGTTAAGCACGCTAAAACCATCTATACAGGGTTACATTGCAGAGTGGTGCCAAATATTTAGGAGTGGCTCAGAATCAGTAACTTAAACGAACTATGCAAAGTACAAAAAATAAAATTTTCACATTTAATTATTCCTATCCGCTGTTCAAAATCGTACGCATGGATAATTTAACTTATTTATTTAAAAAAATACACCGTATGTGCACTGCGTAAGGTATTGCCTTATTGGCTCGACGCACTTTCGCCTCTGATGAATGACCGCGCGGCTTTCGTAGTCTCTCTATTAACTTTATTTTCGAATGTTTTAAAGTATTTTTTTTCGTAACATACTATTATTTATTTATTAAAAATAATAACGATCAAGACGCTTCTTTATATTGTTCCCTAGATCTTATTTTTTAAATTTGGCACCCCTTTGCAATGTAACCCTGTATTATACGTATAAGGTTTCCCGTAACGTAACCACTAACCACATATTCTATACAACTCTGTACAACGTATACTAAAAAAAAACACGAATATTACCCATAATAGAATAGGCTTTTTGCCATCTTGGATTTGTATTTAATGTTTATTCTTCTTAGGTTTCTTCGTTTCATGTTAGTAATTTCAAAGATGACGAATTCCAAAGTAAACATACACTTAAGCAATGAAATGAATTAACAAAAATATTCCATAATATTCATATTGTCAATACTAAATGATACAAAAGTAAAGAATTCTCACAAAGACAGAAATATTTATGATAGATTAGCCTGCAAAATGAAATAAAAGCATACCGTTTAAAGATAATTATTTCCGCTATTTTTTGCACACGCGGTAGCCCACTAGTCAGCCATCCCTTAATCTTTAACTCAATGGAGCGAACAGCTCCAGCCTCAGGCAACCAATTACAATTCCTGCTCTTCTCGGAAATACCCTGATTCACATCGATTACGCTCTTTAGCCGAGTGACAACCCTAGCTCGTTGTCAGATGATTAAATTTCTTTTACGGTTTTTTATCGATGTCGATGATTTAATACTGTGTCATAACACTTTTGGTTAATTAGAAGTGTGGAGTATTGTTTATGGTCAGGTCGGTTAGTTAGTTTGTTTCAACGGAGCTGTTTAATCGGGAATTTATGTATGAATGGCCAATTTTGATGTTGAATTGTCTCGTAATGTTAGAGGTCAAGAAACTATTTTCATTCTAATAAATCACGCTATTTAACTCTGTATTCTATAAGATCACATTTCTGATGTAAAAATTGGCCACTTTACTTACACTTACTAATCACAATTATGACAAATATATTGTTTAAAATAAATAAAAAATAATAAATAAATATTGGACATCATCACATACATTGATCTGATTCTAAGTTAGATAGCCAATTACTTGTGTTACAGAAATCAGAAATAACGACGATACTACATCCACAACGCCCAGTCCCAGATTCAAGCCGGACCTCAGAGGAGGCATACGGAGATCGTCACAAAATAACCCCATCTTGGTCACTAATAAAAGAGTGAACATAACTGAAATATGTGACGTTTAATTTTCAGCAAACCGGTAGTTGAAAATTTAAAACATATTTTAGTTATGACTTTTTTTGACCAGCCGAAATCGACAAAAGCAATATCGACTAGTAAGTACCAAGTAGATAGAATAGAGACAATTTTTTATTTATTTGAAATTTAACATAAATGACGTATCACAAATGCCGGGACGTTTAGATTTTTATCGATAAGTTTTAAATAAAGAGAAATTAAAATTAAATAAATAAGCACAAGACAACACACAAACGGTCATGGTTCCGAAGTTAACATTCAGTTACGAGGTACCAAACAATGTATTCTACCTAGAGGTGCACCCCAGCACACCCTGACTCGAACCAGTTTAAAAAAAAACTAAATTGACTGGATCCGGGACTCGAACCCGGGGCCCTTTACGTTAAACGCGAATTACCGCGCCACTATACCTATTCAGTCGTCAAAGGGAGTAAGCCAAGTCCAGTTTATTAAATGTTTCCGATAAGTTGCATTAATTACAGCAACACCTTTGTTTGAATCATAAAAACATTTCTATTTACACAATCAACATATTCATATTACTAATGAACTACACCTGACAGAGTTTAAAGTTAATTAAAAATACGACAAAAGTACAACTTTGGACCCCATGCTACAAAGTAAAAAGGTTGAGAGGGCGCGCTTACTGCACTTACTTATATCCCTCGTATGACATAATAAAACTGAATATAAAACTCAGGAAGTCAGTTTTTCGTCAATATATATTTAGGGCCACTTTCACCACTCGCTGATAAGTTCCGGATAACCTATCTGGCAATTGTTTTGACAGATAACCCATACAATTAGCTGTCAAAAAAGTGTCAGATAGATCATCATCGCTCTGCGTTTTGTAGTAGTAGTCGTCACCCCACCCCATCGGTAATCAGTTCTATGGCAAATGTGATTACTGAAATCCCGATACTAGTTCAAAGGGAGTAGTAGTAGATTAGGTCTGATCTAAAGAGGCACTACTGTAATTGTACACATAATTTCTTCATTAAAAGTTTCTCTAACAGATGAGGTCGGAGTCGACTAAGTCATCGACAGAAAGGTTAGTTTGAGAACAGCATAGCTTAATGTGGCGGCGTGTGAATATCTCGTTTTGAGTGGGCCTACTGAACATTGCTATGCGGCAAGTCTGCTTGTCTGACATTCATCTAGATGGCATGATAAGCGCAATTAAGCTTCAACTGAACATTAATTGATGTATCGCTGGTTCGATGTTGGTTTCGAACGAAAAAAAATTACGATTGCATAAATGGCTGCTCTTTGAATAAACATTGGATGTAACACGCAATACATTATGAAGATTATTTATATATTTATTGACAAGTTTAAATAGGGTAGGTTTATTTATTTTAGTACTTTATGTTGATTAACTTTTTCTATAAACATGTATCAGTTGACAGTTTAATAAATAATAACTAACCTTTCGGGCTATATTTAACGTGTACTACCCCTACATATATGTATATAGCAAATCATTTACATGGAAATTGGTATTTCTTTATTAGTGGCTTATATCAAATTAAAGTTCAAATGATAGATGATACAAATTCTTGAAGATGTTAATATTTTCAAAGATATGTCTCAGCATCAAAGACATACATCGCTCCTTTATACGGAGAATGATCCTCTTAGAAAGTTTACCGTTAGTACCCTTTTTAATGACCAATACTTTAAACGACCTTTATTTAAAGTTAAGTCTCACTGGAATTACAATTAACGTACCTATCTGCCATATTGAAAGGTGGCTACACACATTTCTGCAACTGTCGGCGCCATTTCGTTAATAATAGTTATTTTTTATCTCCGAGTCACGTCTATTTTGTCGTTAATAGGTTATTTTTTATCTCGCTCACACGTGGTGGGCAATTTGCTATTAATACTATTTAAGTGTCACATTTAATTACAAACAGTAGCAGGAATGACAGCAGATGGAATGGCGGGAAAGATTTGCCATAGAGTTAAGACTAGTCGCGAGAAAACTTATTATAATAACTTATACTTGGTCATTAGAATGTACGAGTCTTCCAGTAGATCGTCGCCATAGTACAGTGAACGGTACGGTCAGGTCAACTTACTCAAAAAGTTACACTGAACTGATTTTCGATTTTAAGTCCGACACGTAGAGATCACTATCAATTGAGAAAATTTGACGTTTTGTGGTAGGTTGACGAGCTGTTGGGTGTACAAGCTCATCTTAGAATCGGGATAGGATATTGGTGTGATTTCTGAATGATTTTATTTAGATTCTGGCTGTTGCCCGGGTGTTCTTTCGCTTGGTCTTCTGACGTAAGCACAACAAATGACAAGTTTTATCGCAATCGGATGAGTTATATACGTGAAAAACATTACAATATGACTAAGTCTATGCCAAAATAATGAACTGAGCTAGCTCCTGAGCCATATATAACCTTGTAACCACAAATTCTATACATCATAGTAAAAAACTTTTAATAAATAAATAAATAAATAATGGACTACATCACATACATTGCTCTGATCTTATAGTAAGTAGCCAAAGGAGTTGTGTTATAGAAATCAAAAACATCCACGGTACCACAACACCCAGACCCGAGACAATAGAGAAAAGTATTTTTTCTACATTGACCGACCGAGAATTGAACCCGGGACCTCAAAGATAGCGACACACCAACATTCTCTCGGTTTCGGAGGTTTTATTCTCTGACTTTTAAAAATATGCTTTTTTTGTCTCTCTATACAAATTTAATCAAATTTGTATAGAGTCGATAAAATATTATGCAAATTTACAAAAGTCATAGAAAAAATTTTGTTCACCATGTATAGAATATGTGTTTAACCTTGTAATCTTTGAGTTACAGAACAAGTCCTGAGCAATGAGGGCATTAAGCAGATGATGTCTCATCTCTGTGGCAAACCATAGCAATTAAGTCAACTAACAAATAATAGAAGTTTTTAAAGTAAATGATAAATGCAATAGTCGTATCAATTAGGGTTTAGTTACTACTAGTTATAATTGTTTCCTTTAGCTCGTTATCGCCTAAAAAGTTTTCTTAATTTTGTAATTAAATATTATTTTTAATAACACCCTGTAATTAGAGAAAGCTATATAATATTTTAATCTTGTTAAAATTCAAACTAAGAAGTTAAGAAACAAACTAACATTCACTCTGCTCATTCACCCTGACGGCTGTACGACTCTGGAACGGACTTCCCTTGAAAATAAAAAAATCCATCGTCAAAATTCTCCTTCAAGAAGGCTCTGCGAAAGCAATTTTTTGGATTAACTCTTTTCTCTTTTCCATGATTCTCGCTGGAAAGAGATCTGTGTATAATTATATTATGTATAAGTATGTATGTATGTATATATTTTATGTATGTATATACCGTATATAGCTATCTATGTATGTATCTAGTATGTACAAATGTATATATTCATCTAGTTTGTTTATATTTTGTATGATTTAATTTAACACAATTTGTTTTTTTTGTTGCACCGCTTATACAATCTCTGTATGGCCCTATGGTTGACTGGTAGAGAATGCTTTTGGCATTAAGTCTGCCATTTTACTTTTTTTAAAAATGTCTGTGCAATAAAGTTTAAATAAAAAAATAAATAACATTGTTAGTTAAAAACAAGGTGGCTAAATTAACGAATATTTTGTTAACCCCTTAGGTTCTTTGGTCATATAAACACCTACTTACTTCTTTAGATGTTGCATATATGCAGTCATAAATAAATAAACTATAATTATGTATAATACAAGTTACCATAGGGTGAATTTTAACCCTTTTACAGCGACCGATCGTTATAAAGATTTAAAAAATATATTTATAATTTTTTTAAGGTAACAATATCAAAAAATTACGGTGATACGCGACAAAAATAGTTTCAGTAACATCTGGGTTAATTTGTGTAAAATACTTAAGGGTTTATTAAAGGTTAATTAAGGGTATTAAGTTTAATAAAGGTATAATACTCATGATAACTAAACTAATCACTTTGCCCAAGAAACTAGTTCCCTATCTTAACTCAATTTAAATAATATAAACTCACCCTTATTAACACTACTAAAAACACACCCTTGTACCCTAATACAAGCCATTCCATACAAGCCAGGAAGAAGTGCCGCATCAATCGGGTGGTTAGTAATAAAATCAAAAATTAAAAACGGTGCGAAATTGCAACAAGACGTTCTCGCTAAAAAGACAAATAACAAAACGATAACTCGTATCTAAATCCCCGTTAAAAATGATTGATGCGTCCAACGTTTTCATAAGATACGATGCCAGCCTGTTACGAGCAGACGTATGTTTTTACTTAACACGTTGAACGCCATGGGGTCATGGTAAACCCTGAACAGCAGCCGCTTGCGGGCCCGAAAATTTTTTTTTAGAGATTTTCCAATCTATATTGGGTAAATGGCACGCGAAGGAAATATTGTGTATGGTTTCTTGGCAGTCAAAGACTTTTATGCCCCAAGACCTCTCATTTAATTTCAAGTACAGTCTTCGAAATGAATGCACCAATTTGTTTTAATAATAGTACGTAATTTAACTAATAAAACTAAATAAATACATACAAGAAGGCTACATAAATCTAGGGAGTTAGTAGAAAATATTTTATAAAAAGAATGTAATAGCTAAATTAGACTGATTTAAAGTTCTCCATTTTAAAATATCGAAAATGGATGAGTTTCAGAATATTAAGGAGATCGCTAGAATGGTTAAACTAATCACAGATCCGACTTATCAGACTTGTGACTGCAATCTTATCAAAACCGGTGTAGCATCGTAACAGACTGTAATCCATCGCTGACATTGATGTATTTTTGTTTTATTTATTTTGCAGCTGTCAATTGATCTAGACGTCACAGTTAGTAACTATCCTGTTTTAGTCACTGATATATAAATGAATATAAGTTACCGGTGCCACCAAGAGATGGTGCTGCCTATATATTCCTCGGTGGCAAGCGAAAAAGTTTGTTTGTTTATTTGAACGCGCAAATCTCAGGAACTACTGATTCGAATTGAAAAAATATTTTTGTGTTGGACAGTTTATTTATCGAGGAAGGTATAAGGCTACGATATAACATCATACTACGACTAATAGGAACGGAGCATCACTGAAAAATGTTGCAAAAACGGGGATAATTATTCCTTTTAAAAGCTTTCGTTGCGTGCGCTGCGTAAACGGTTAAAGTTGAGCAAAAATCATCAATAACAAACCGAACTCCACCCAGGCCAAGCCGCAGGCGGTAGCTAGTCAAAATATATTCGCATGTGTTTACCTAATTTTATCTTTTAATTATAGATTTCATTCGTGGTTTTTGTTACGAGTTCTCCTAAAACTGGCGCCTACCTCATAGTGTCGATGTAAACTTATAAGGTAAAATTAACCTCAATAAGAAATCTAAAACACGATCAAATCGGAGCAATAATTATAAACCAACGATAACGTTGAAAATTGATGAAAATTATCTTATCTGTAGCGTTGCGTTTAAGTCGGAATGTTGTTTATCGAAGAACTGATAGTAATATGTATTACACGAGTAAATCACATCCATTTTGATATCCCATAAGTCACTGTAATACTTTAATAGATCAGTTTGGATTTTACGGATATTTCTATATCGTCGAGTCGAGTCGATACATTATAGACACTTGTCTAAACTTGTACAAATACACAACAAATAACAATAACAAATAAAAATAACCAAATTGCATATCATGTCAGCATGCGATATAAATAGCATAGTTAGTATAATTACATACATTCTTAAAGCTAAGTTTTTTGTTGTATTCAGAGTATTGCGTTACTGGTTTTAGTATCCTGCAGAACCCTAAACACCAACACCAATTTCACACACGATAACCGCAATAAAGTTCTCGTTATGAAATTAAACAGTGCATTTTTATCTCTTATGTTAATTGGGTACCAAAATCGGTATCAGTAAATCGCTGGTACCTAATTGCTGGAACGAAGACAGGGTAATCGCAGTTGTTGAAATGATACCGAGTTGCTCAAAGCGTAGATAGAAAGAACAGTTTACTTCGTATCGGTTAAGTGACTTATAGAGCGACTTCGCGAGAGCATATACCACCACTCCACACACACTACATGTTGGAAAAAAGGGGTTATCGACCAAAAGCTACGCGTACGCTGAGTTTGTATAGCTTACAACATAACTGGCATTTTCGCGATAATTTAATGGTTAGGACACATCAATTAATATGAACAATATGACAATTACTTAAGTTTTGGTCAACAATCGGATTAAAGAATATAATTTTAAGAGGTCACGGGTACGATTCCCTGTCGGTCAATGTAGTTTTTTTTTTCTATATTGTCTCGGGTCTGGTTGTTGTGGTACCGTCGTTGTTTCTGAGTTCTGTAACACAAGTAGGCTACTTATTATAGGATCAGTGCAATGTATGTAATGTGGTCCAAAATAAATCAAAATACATCATAACTTTTGTAAGAGATTGGCAATCGTTAAACTTAGTGAACATGATGTAGCGTTTTCGTAAGGTATCTGCTAAAGTGCAACGGTTTTTTTAACCACGTTTTTCGTCTTTGTAAGTTGTTGACCACACTTCCAGTTGGCTAAGATTTATTCAACTTATTTTATGCAAGTGAGATGGCTGTTCAATGTTGGTCAGGTAATGTTCGAATTTTAATGGAGATAATCTTTATTGGAGTTTTTAGATCACCTTTCGAAAAAGATTTGATAACTGCTACATTATACATTTTATTGTTACTTCCCAATGTGTGAATGGACTTGAAATGTTTACTTTTTTATACTATACTTTTGGTAAATATTTTTATAGTTGAGAGAATTGTTAACTATTCTGATAGTAAGGTATAAATTGCATTTGTTAAATATGTTTTACGTTTTGTTTTAACTGTTCATATTAATTAATCTAGATATTATTTAACAAAAACTTTTAACCGTCCAAAAGATAAATAAGTTTTTTTAATACACGTACTTGTACAATACAAAAGTAATTTTCTCCTTAAATTAAGTTACAGAAGTCATTAAAAAGTCGCAAAAAAACTCAACTACCTACATACTTAACATTTTTCAATTGAACTTGTAACTTCAAGGAAAAGCTTAAAATTATAATGATACCGGAATAATCTTCACAATTTGGTTGTTTAATATCGCCTGGTATTCTGCATTTGTAATTATCGCTACAACCTTATTTTTATCAGCATAAGGTCCAAAATGTTTTCGAAATGTTTGGTACCCGGGGTGTAATAAATGGGGATACTAACAACTAACAAGACGTATTCTCGGAACGGACGAGAATTTGCCTTCTTTTTTTTACTCCCGTCTCGTTTTTCGGTCACGAATATCGGTGCCCAAGATAAATAGTGGTAGTTTTTGGCGACGTCATTAAATATTTAATTGGTTATTGACTATTGTCACTGATAGTTGCAAATCATTTATTTTGTGTTGTAAAAAATGGAACAAGAGAGTAACCTCATAGATAACATAACAAACAAAATTCTCTTCTTACATAGAAATAAAAATATACCAAAAATTACTTATACCGAAATTTCAGTTCATCACGCTCGGGCCTACAAATCGGCATCTAACACGCTTCATAAATACCGTGATTTATAACTTACGACAAATTAGTAGCCTCAAACTAAATAGGTATTATCACGTCGTTTGTTTGTTCGCACGCAATTAGAACCCTTGTCTCATTAACGCGCCAAGCGAGCTGAGAGACATACACCTGTCTCTTACTCACCTGTGGAACCAGTTCTGCTGTCTCGTTCTACTTGATTGAGGATGTCGATTGTCTAGCCGTTTGATTCAGTATACGATTGGTGTTTAAAGTTTGCTTTGGTTGTGTGGCCCATTCGCAGGCGGTTTTGTTACGTTGTTTGCTGATATGACTAATCATATTGGATTTCTGAATCATCTCGAAATTACGTATCTCATTTGTTTGTATCATGTCGTCAACCAGAATTGTTATCAGTGATTAAATTCATATATTTTTTAAAGGTACAACGATACGAATTCTATTTATATAACCTCTTGCGTCATACATACTACATCCGTCTTGTTTCCAGAAATAAGTTAATACTGATAGATTGATCGAATTTTTATCTAACGACATCACTAAAAAAATGATCGTTTCCTTCCACTTTTGACCGTAAAACGATTAGCAACGCTGATTTATAATAAATGCATTTCATGCATTTCGAACAAATCCTGATAACACGATGTCCTGACCACAGTGGACACTAAAATTTTCCCATTAGACCGCGTCCGAACGAATTTCAATAAACCGAACGACGATAATTTACAGTTATTATCCTCGATGACCCCGCAAAACACCACCGAACAGCGCCTGCACCAATGCTGTCAGAAAAAACGACTTAAAAAACACCAAAATCTGGTATGACCAGAAAAAACTATAATACCAATACCTAAATTTGAACTTTACAGTAAGAAAATAAAGTTGAAAATGCCCTACGGCAAAAGCTACACGGTTAAGAGTAACAAATCCGAAAAAGGAGCTCTATTTCAGAAGCGAGAAAGCACAAAGTGAATTATGGTTGTGGTGTTCCACGTGCCCCGTTTGAATTCCAAACGTGTTTCAGAGGTTTAAAGTTCAAAATGGCGGGCGAGTTATGTCATTTTTTAAAAAAGGAACCATCTCGTTTGGCGGGCGTACCTGCGCCCGCGCCGAGGAGCCCTGTATTTATGGCGCCTCGTCCGTATGTCTAGAGATGTCAAAGATGCAATCGGTAAAATACTAACAAAATGCCTATGCTACAACTCATAAGAAAGGTCGATAATAGAGGGAAAATAATTTAACTTAAACAATTTTTTTTGAGGAAAATTTAGTTTCTTGATATAATAAACTAGCATTATTGTAAATGCAAAAAAAAAAGTTTAAATCTATGTATGTCATAATACGAATTTTGTTTTATGTACCTTTTGAATTACTTAGTTAGGTACAGTAAAAAAATGATTCCCAATCAGTTTTTTTCGTTAAAGATCGATTATTTACTTGTATACGATTGATTTTCGATAAGTATTTTCCGGTAAAATTATAAAATTATACTTCACGTATCGGTTACCGGTTTACATTCAAATCGGTACATCTACCGGAGACCTGTAGACAGTTGCAGTGTGGTGCATCCCTTCGCTTGGATACCAGACCACGTGGTACATACCGGTATTAAAATCCTTGTTAGTATAACTGTTAGTTTCCCCTCATTAACTCCTTGGGATTTACATGATTACGCTGAATAAAAATGTCGGGTCTATAATTTCGTAAAAATACTTTTTTGTTTATGTTGTAAACGCTTCCGTTGTTTGCTTTACATTGTATGTAAATCACAAATTGTTTTAACAAAAAATCTGGATTTTATAGAGTAATATTCTTTATAGAACGCTTAATTGTGGCCACCAAGAGCTGAAGAAGCTGCACCATTTCAAATTTTAAAATTCAATGTTTACTTGTATGCATTATCAACTTTTTTTAAAGATTTTGATATTCATCTTAAAAGTCATAATCAAAACCGCCGCAATAGTTGAAAATACTGAAGCAGTATTGTATTAACGCTACAAAGTTTACAAACAAAAGTTTAGGGGTTTAAGGTAGGTTTGAAGGGTTCACGTCACACAAACCAGTATAATTATCAACGAGTACATCTAACTGCAGTGATAAATAAAATTTAAAATACTATCTCTTGTCTTTGGCCACCATGTGGAAATTAGTTTGGTAAAAATCACTCACCATTGAAAACTATGTATAAAACAATTTGACTTTAGTACCTACTGTATGGGTGTCAAATTTAAATGACATCAGATGCATGAGTACCAAACTTACAAAACTTAAGGCGAGTTAAAGAAATATTAAGTTTTTTGACCACATTCTCGGGGACAGGAAACAAGGCTTATTAATTTAGAGGGTAGTTTGTTACATGATTTATTGCTCCACGCCTCACGCTGTCCTAATTTCGGACATAATTGGGTAGCCTGACGAAATACGAGACGACTGATCGGTTTTATAGTTGACATTTAGAAACTTTGGTTTTCTGGAATCGAAGTGAAAAATATGACGATAAACTTTTTGGAAACCGTAACTAGGATTCGGGTGATGCGGTATTAACGCGTTAGCATCACTAGTGAGTAGTATTTGTGTTACAGACTTAAGACTTGTGTTCTTAAGGTGAGTAGTACCCCTAAATAAGCGACTTGAGGCGTGTTAGTACGAATTTCGCACAAAATCTCATTAAAATACAACGCGTAACGAAACGTGGCTGTTACGACAATCGCTGAGTCTTGGAGGTAGTGATAATTGGCGAAAATAATACTTTTCGCATGGACGCAATTGTTCGATTAATCATTTGCTCAGTTTGGAGCCATGAAGTTGCCCTGTCAATCGACGTATAAACGAATTCAATCGGTCAAGCGGTTAAAAAATAGTAGCTACAAATGCTATGCTCAAAATGATGTTTAGGTTTTGACGATTTCTAGCATATTTTTTATAATTTTTTCTGACAACTTGGCCTTTAGTAGTAGGCTTTTGAAAACACAAGCTAGTTTACATTTGGCATACTCGTTTTAAACACGTGTGTTTAAGGACTACGGACGTCTGATGGCAATCGCTCCTGTCCAAATGTGCTGCGTCGAGGATCATGGTCAAGCGTGATCCGAGTAAGAACGGGACAAAAAGATAGGAAGAAGCCTTGGGTTATTAACTTTTAATTTAACTTCTCTTGTTGTTGTTATGTAATCAAATCTTGAACGTCGAATTTTACCTACTTCTAATTGTCGTATCGATTTGAAACTTTCTATGTAAGTATGTATAAATCATCATCATCATCATCATTTCAGCCATAGTACGTCCACTGCTGAACATAGGCCTCCCCCAATGACTTTCGTTGGGGGGGGAATGCCAATACTCGCCACGCTTGGCAGGCGGGTTGACGAGCGCAGTTTTTTATAACATTTCAAACACAGACGCTGCAGCCCCTCTCGTGCTACAGGAGTTAGTCGCATTTTACAACACGCCTCCTGTTGGCGGTGGGAAAGTGTATTCTTTACGGCCGTCTTCACACGGCACGGCAGTATGTATAAATCGGATGACAATACAATATGTATTTCGTTACCATCGAGCTGATCTGCTGATGGGGTCAGGAGGTGGATAGTGCAACTTTTCAATGACTTAAACCTTCATGTGTGGGCTCAGTTGTTTTGGCTTGTTGGGTCCAATAAAATTAATACAAAGCCGAAATTTGTTAATGTGATTTGTTACCATACCTCTGTACATACATTTTCTGTGTTACCATACCTCGTACCTCTCTTAAGGGCACTTGGCCAGTTTTAAACTGCTGTGTTTAGTTAATCAGCACTTAAAAAATAATTGACAAGCTGATAAATTTGCTGGCCAAAAACCAAGCAAATGTCAAAAAAAAAATGAAAGCAATAATTTGTGTATGAGTAATTTCAAATGGTAAAACCACACTTCAAAATGTCCTTTAATGTAAAGTTGTCGCCAAAAAAATAATCTCCGGAGACATCAGGAATTATCACAAAGACGCCGGATGGGGCGATTTTGTTTTGTTTACCTTTGTTTGCTCAAAATACCGGGCAAAAAACACACAGATAGGTACCTAGATAAGACCACATTGAAATACAACAAAATCTACTCTTGTGGTTTCTTAAACAGACAGGCAATAAATTGGGTACTGAAGAGACTATTTGGTGCAAACAACACACTTTTTTAACAGGAAGAGAAAATTTACTTCACCAATTAACTAATAAAAAATGCAATATATTAAAACGTGTAACGTGAAGCTATAGTCACATTTCTGGGTAAGGTTGTCCTCGTGAAATAAAACAAGTTTGTCATAGAAACATGAAATTAATATAGGCTTTTTCATACAAATTACCCGGTCAACTGATCGATTTAGTAGAAATATGTTTACCCAGTTTCTTTAACAAAATTGTTCAGTTTGGACTCACCCAAATTCTTGAAAATGGCTGAACCTTTAAGTAACACATTGTATAGGATGTATCCGAGGGTAACTTGTTTTATTTTAAATACATAAACCGAACTTAAGTATCTTAAAATAAAACGGCATTTCGTATTTATTTTACAAAAACAAAGTTACAATTTACTCCCATATTTAATCTCCATAAGTTTAATGTACTACCACAACCTATTTACTATTGGTAATACAAAAAATCTTAAGTTCTGTATCTAATCGTCTTAAGGCAAGCAAAGTGCCCAAATATTATGTTTTTGAGAGATATCGGGATGCGCAAGCGCAGATAAGGCCGCTCAGATTGCGGGCAAAAAACTTTGGGCACATTATCTTAATCTGTATTGGGGTCCTTCATTTATAATGTTTAACTTTGACTCACCTCTCAAAATATAGCGGCAAAGTCGATCATAGTCATTACTTACCGTCACTAACCATCAGGAAAAGTCAAGTTCTTACTCAGTCGCAAATATTGTATTTTAAAGTGTACTATTGTATTTTAAGATTATTGCCACTTAATTAAAATTACCTCTCGAGTGCAACTATTAACTAGCATTCGAAAGTTTTCTATGATTGAGTTAAATAATCGCAAGCAGCGAAATTCATTCCTAAGGGTCGATTTATACTAACGCAGATTCGAAGATAAGCGCAGATGAAGCGTCAATATGAAAATTAACATAGCGAATTCACCCTTATCACCACAATGTAATGTAAATATTTCTGTGACAGATAAAAAAGACGTGCGTATTCACATTTTACGGAATACGCGTGATAATCTAAAAGTTAATTTGCTCCGTTGACTTAGATTGTAGCTTAGTACAAATCGATCCTATCCTTAGACCAGGCCCTAATTCAGGAACCCTTCGATAACAAATTGGCAGGACAGTGTCACATGATTTTCCGGTCGACAATTTGCTATCGAATCGAGAGGCAGGCTAAGCAAGAAAAATAAATGCTTAAGACTACCTTTTTCTTAACTTAACGTTTTGACTTTACGAGGTATGCGTAAGGCACCTACAATCCACATGCCATTAACTCAAGAGTGTATTGTGGGGAAAATTACTAAACTCCCCACTTGTGAGCAATTAGGGAGCCGTGGGGTACACTTAAAAACATTTCCCAAAAGATTTTACAATTACATTTACAACGATAAGAGTGAAACGAGAGGATATGTTTACCAAATAAATGACAACATTTTTTGGTCACCGTTAAATGCATAAATATTTGCCAAACAACATGTTCATAGTCTGTAAGTATTTGTGTTACGTAGTTAACTAACATATTTGTGTTACGAAGAACCAGACAGTAAATTTTGCGTCTGCCAGTACACCCAGACCCGTTCATAAGAAACCATATTCACTGTTAGGGTTGCCAGATGTCCGGTATTTAAGCGTACAGTCCGGTATTTTCGAGGCCTGTCCGGTAAATAATAAATGGTCATACCGGACAGAACAATGTCCGGTATTTTGAGGAAAGTCGGTACCACTGGTCACAAGCGCCTACAAAAGTAGGCATATGAACTCCCTCAAACGCAAAACTCGCGCGCGCTCCTCGCTCGCTGTTTGTATCTGCGTCTGCGGGCTCTCACTTCACCACTTTAAACCGTCGTCGAGCGCATTTTCAGTGCGATGGGGAATATATGGACCAATGAACGAAACCGCCTTGGTCTAGAGACTGTGAAAAGTGAACTTTTATTTTTGTTAAACATACCTATCTAGTATTAGGTAATTTTATTTTTTTCTGAAGTTCCTACCTTTATTTTGTTAAGTAAGTAGTAGATTATAATATTCATACCATTGTTTAATAAAGACTGTCAAAGTTATCATAGTCTTGGCGACCACAATTTTATGACTGCATTTTGTTACTAATTTAGTTAATTTATATTGTGATGTTGATTAATAAATTATAAATAACCCGTATTTTTTGCGACTTATCAAACACCCCCCCCCCCCCCTGTTTGGGGTTGTCCGGTATTTTTTCGCGGCTCACCTGGCAACCCTATTCACTGTAATAGTAAATTCAAAACTAATCGTCTTTATACATTGCCTAGACCGTCTTCAAAAAAAATATTAAGTTTTTAAACTTAATATATTTGCTTAAAGATCTAACCGTTAGTTAGAAAGAATTTAACGTTCACAAAGCAAGGTGGTATGGTGCGAATAGATAAAAAAAATGTAATTATTAATTTTGATTGCTTTTGCTGCCATTACCTCGAACGACAGACACATAAAATGTAATAACAGTACGTAACCGCCTTGACGATGAAACGATATTGGTAATTACAGTAATTCGTTTCAGTAAAAATGATTTCTGTAAGTGTTTATGGATGACACTCATTTTTTCAGATCACACACCTTGTTTATTTAGTTTAAATTAAACTTTAATTAGAAAGCGAGTAGTTAATTTAAATAGCATTTTCAATAAGTCTAAATAACAGATATTATTTTGCCATGTGGATATTTAGGTAAATAAAAAACAAGACCATATCAATCAACAATCATATCGACACCAACTGTAAAAATATGATATAGCCGCAATGTTGAATTTTTATCGAAATAGCGCTCATAACATGTGACGTCACCGTCACGGCGATACAACATAGCGGCTATATCTATCATATTTTTACTGTTAGTGTCGAAATATCGCTATATCATATCGTGTTTTGGTGCTCATTTTGGGGCAGGACGCAGATTTCAATACTAATTTTAAATGGAATTATGTTTAATTTTCTCAACAAAATTGTATTTCATGTAAATTTAGAAAAAAATATTAGTTGAAAATGCACTCATCAATTTCATCAAACAGACGATAAAAATATTGATAAGAATTACAAATCTCTTGTTTACTTTCTATTGCGAGTTTTATTGCCAACCTGTATAAACTAATTTTTATACAACTTCGGCGACATTTCGCACCCTCATAACCTGGCATTTAGGTAGGGGACCAAAGAAACCTGCAACATAAAAGAAAACGAAGTCCTACCAAAACAACAGTCCGTGGAAAAACAAACAAAACGATATTTTATGTACGCACAGACGTACCGTTGGTGTATGTATACAGGGTGTTTTCTAGGGATTTTGTCTCTTATGCGTATGGAGATAGAGTTGAAAGTGTGGGTAGAAGTTGGTGTACACTGTACATAAAAAGAGCCCAGTCTGATGTTCGTTAGGGGGCATGACTGGCAATCGGATAACATCACGACGAGGATGTGAAAAAGAGATGTATTTTTGGATGTGGCATTTTAGTATTTATATTAATGAAAATCTGATCGTTTAAAATAAAATAAATTAAATACATCTTTACTGAACTATGATTTTCTAATTGTAAACGTAGGCGAAAGAATCGCAGTGCAGGGTACCTTCAGGGCAGGGGCGTGCGATGCATATAGGCAATAAGGCAGTGCCTACCTGGTAAATAAAATAAGGTAGGCAGTAGGTACTTATAAATGTGTGTCATTGATGAAAACACTTAGGTAAATATCTACTGCCTACCTTGAAATAAAACCAATGCCCGCCACTGCTTCAGGGACATGTCTACAGACGTTGCATCATACCTATACATATATATTACATATTTGTATTTTTATAATATTTGTATTTCGCGAAAGCAAGGTAAACTAAAATAAGGTAAGTTAGATAAATGTAACAATGTGTATCACGAACCTAGATATCTTAATCAATTGCTGTAAATTTTAATATCAAAATAATAATAGAAAAATAATAAATAAGACACTTTTGCGCTTGACTAGCAAACGAGATTACTATTGGTTGCATTTTTACGCGCCAATTTCGAGCAAATACACAGATCAAATAGTTAATACTAAGAATCTAAATTAAATGTAAATTAAACAATAAATATAAAAGTTGTACTTTTGTATAGCTTGCAGCATGATCAATACCAAACATAATTAAAAAGAAAACGACTGAGGTAACGACGTTTCTGACAAATGAAATAATGCCGCGTCTATCACTTTATCCATCTCGGGTCGACTTACACTGACTGATGTGGATGTAAAAAAATAACATTATAATACCTACTTTTTCATCCATCCACAGCTTCGGTACATATCCTGTGTCAATGACTAACGTTAAAACATCTCAGTGATGCATAACTCATCCGATACTTTTACGTCGGTTACAGTTTTGAATGGGGGTCTGGCTTTGCCATTTATTCAACATTGATATTCCGACGAGCGCGTAAAGAATCTTCCACGAAACAAATACAAAAACAATCTTGTCCAAATAAATTCAACGTTAAAATTGCATAGCTCTGGACCATACCCTATGTCAATTAAAATTTACAATAAACTCCCAAACTATATAAAAAATTAAAATAGGTTCTCTAAATTTATGAAACTACTTAAAGAGTTTCTAATCGACAAACATTATTACACGATAAATGAATATTTAGAAGAAAAATTTACTTAATTTACTAAATAAATTTAATATATAAATAGATTACATAATAAACATCTACATAAAATTGCACGACAAAATATCTGCCTTTCTCTCTTCCACGTTGCTGTGCCTATCAAGGTGCATATGAATATTGGAGCTTTATACTTACTTATGTTATGTATTTAGCATCTAAGTCATATGCAATGCAATAAATAAATAATAATAAATAATAAGATTTGTTACAGGTCCAGGTCCTAACAGCAGCGTAATGAAGTCGCTTATAGAAAGTGCTTCCAAAGCTGATCGTCCATCTGAATTATTGAGCAATGGGGGACGCTTATGTCTAGTAGTGGACTTCTAAAGGCTGATGATGATTAGCACTAAACTGGTCAGTCGTCATGTCAGCAGTAGCACGGGCAATGTAGTGTAGGATATCTCCCTTTCCCTTAATAACACACATTTACTCTGTCAGCTCTTATAAGGTTAAATTTTTTAAGCCATGTATAGGTAGCACGGAATCAAACACTATAAGCTATTGGGTCCTGTACGTCCTATTAGCACCTTTCACTACAGAACTCTAGGGGTCAGGCCTAAGGTCCCAATAGGAAAATTGTTTGATGACTGTTGACTAACGGTCTCCATCTCCGACCTGAAAATTCGATGCAAACTCAAGTACAGATTCGCCATCTGAATCAAACTACGCCCGTACTTACGCAGCAAATCGGCCGCTGACAAAATGAGTCGGCAAAGCGCCGCCAAATGCTGTAAGCATTGTATGAACGTTCATTTAAATATCAGGGAGGCAAACAGTCATCCCGCGGACTATCTAATGGGGCCACAGACTACAAATCAAATTAGTTTACCACGATATCCGTCCCAATGATCACCGAATCTCTCTGTGGTCTCATCATATGGTTTGTACTGCTAGAATTCAAACACTAAACTCGCATGTCTGTTGGTCTGTCGTCGATACGCGGCAGGTAGTCAAATACGGCATTCTTCGATGCGCGGTACGGTCAACAGACTCAACAGCGATGTTTGCTCGCTACCGGTGTTGGCCACACGCGTGTTTGCGCCACTTGCGTGCGCAGGGTAAATATTCATTTCTCTAGATTTTTGGGGTACGGTCTGCAGAAAAAAGTGTAGTAATTTCTGTGGAATTTATATATTAAAGGTAGTCGGTGTACTGCACCGCCTAGCCTCTCTTTTTTGTTAAGCACAATTCATAACCATTATTAGCCTATAGAAATCAACGCATAAACTAGGAGATAAAACATCCTAAATTTAGGTCATGCATTTGTACAGTTTATTTTTGGCATTATAAAAGGTACAAACATTTTTAATTTATTGCAAAAAAGAAAAACTAAGCGAGGTTAAATCATATTTCGGGCTTATTACTAACACTAAGTTACATAGGGTCATTTCTTTTTTAAAGATAAATAGGTAGATAATTACAATAGGCTAGTTTCCTGGGTCAAAGAAAGATTATTCTATTTAGTCCGTCTGTTAGATTATCAAATAATATTGGACCCATTTTTTGTCTTTTATCAATCAAACAAAAAATTACCAAGATAAAGCGCATCAAAGTGAGCACGTGACGTCACGCCTTGCTAAAAAGTGTCGCAAGGCGTGACGTTACGCGGAACTTTAACGGGCTATATCTTGTTTTTTTTTTTAATTTGATTGAGAAAAGAACAAATACGTGTCCATTATTTTCTGTTGATCCAACTGACGGACTAATTTGATTTTTTTAGGAAACTAGCCCATTACTTAACTCCTATCTACAAAATATACAAATTACTCAAAGTGCTTTGAGATTTATTCAAGGCACATTGAATTGACTCAATTATCTCCGGTAACAATATCGCAATCTGGACAATAAATATACCTATCAAAAAGACTTGTTTCTTATCCACAATCATAGTAAATGTAATAACGAATCAACGTCATTTGCAATGCGAGCTCTTACAGGAAAACCAAATCACAATACTAACCTGAATACTTTTATTATCAAATGACGCAAAACAGTATTATATTCTTATGCGCGCGCAGAAATGACAATACATGTCCATTCGCGTTATCGGAATGGTGACACAATTATTGCGAAAGGAGTATTTTATATTTCAATTAGGCCTATGAAATTGTAAGATTGATATATTCAATAAATATTGTCGTCGTAAAGGCGGGAAATACCCCGCGTGATTGCCACGGAGTGCATCCTCCTTCGTCCCGCCAACAGTGTGAAGGGGTACAGAGGTTTTAGTAGGTATAGGACGTAACTCATTACATAACCAATAATGCATATACTTAACTCGATCAAATGGAAAATTCTGCTGAGAAAATAGTTTGTTTACTCCCAGACCAAACGCGCGCGCATTTTTTATACCTTAGGTCCCTGGAGATCACATAAGAATTCTAACGATATTTAATAATACGTAATACGGTAATATATACTTCCAAATTAAGGCTTCAGGCATCAGAACAAAAGAAAGTCTCAAACACATGATGATTATACATTTTTGTTTTGATTTGTTATGGCAGTGGTGCAAAATGCGTCAAGCTGTGTGACATTGATGGGTCGGGTCAACAATGACATTACACCGAGTTTTCTAGTTATAATTCTATGCTTTTCTTTTATTCTTATTTATGTTAATTAACACAATTGGGGACGTCGCGTCCTATTCCAAATTCAAATTCATTTATTTACTAGAAACTATGAAAGTGTACTGACAGCAACATCTTCACAATATGTCACAAAAACGTCACTCAATTTTGAATCGCATTTACTACTTCTAGTTTCATATTGCGTGCGACTATTTTTGGATACCATTATTATAGAAGCTAATTTCAAAATAAAACTGCTAATGTTGTAATTACACAAAAAATAAAACATATCAGCCACATATTTTATGGCGTCAATTTACGAATATCTATCACTATAAAATGCAACAGAGATAAGATTTCAAACAATAAAGTTATATTAAAACGCACGGTTATTTATTTGTGGCTACAATTAAAGACTGTAACTTTACGATTCTATACACAATGATAAAACATTTAATTAAAAAAACATAAGTCATAACTCTGCTGTATAATGCGGTAATAAACTGTTTCTCAGTTTGCTCGTTTTATGGCTTGACCTTACCTAATTATAGAAATAATCATTAAATTATGTTATACGTTTATTCTGACACTCCGGTACGCAGTACGCCGCAACTACAAAGAAACAAATCTTTTAAAAAATGGTCTAAGATTAGATAAATACAGGACATTGAGGACGAATCGCTTAATTTTATTAAAAAAAAAATAGAAATAGAAAACGTTTATTCGACACACAAGAGAAAAATACATAACAAAAAACAAAAAATCCATTAGATTTATTACTATGTAAACATACTTCCAACATGGTGTGTAACTTAACAAAAACCTAGCCTTTTGACAAGCTTATATTATCTTATTCTTTCAGCTTTAATTTTATTTAAATCTACTTTCACTTACTTGTTTGTTCAGTAATGTTAAGTCACCAAGCAAAAGATTGCAATTATTATTAATTTATAACGAAGATTACAGTTTACGTTGAAATCCGCTGTATTGTGTATACTTGCTTCTTCGCGCATTTTGTCTGTGACATTTCAGATTTAAGCCAAAGAGGAACAAATAATCACTCCACGGGAACACAAAAACAGCATAAATTTTCTATTTGTTTGTAGTGAGTATAAAACATACAAACTTTTACATTTAAAACCTTAGTAAGATTTTCACTTAAAAGAAGAACGTATAAAGTTATTTTAATTACAATCGCTTCTTCTGCTGTCAGTACCTGCGTTCGCGCAGCCTGCGGCCATTTTCGTGTGGATCACGCGCTTTTATTTTCCCTGTTAGCGTCCGACTTGTTAGTCTGTCCGTCGCTAAGTTCTTATTAGTAGACCCCCCTATTAGCCATGGGTTTGGGTAGGATTAGGGCTGCCTCTGTAGGTACTTATATTTTTTTCAATTGTTTCCTTGGTAATAGGAATCGACTCTAAACCTATGAGACTAGAATGTCTGTGCTATATCTGGGGGACTGCTCTTTCAACTAAGCTACGGTTGCAAGAGCAGTCACCCGTATGTACGTACGTAATTATTGTACGTTACACTAGTAATTTGCAAAAAAAAAATGTGCCAACTGACAACCCTAGTTATGCCTCTATAAATTCGTACTAAAGCTTAACACACTCAGACGGCGTGAGCGGGACGGCGACGGGTCGGGTCGGGAGTACGGTGGCTTTAAAAACTTCAAATAGGTAACAGTACTACAGTGCATATTTCACAATGCAGTAACTATTTGGTCTCGCATCGTTTACAAGTGCTACTGGCCACCATCATAACTAAACAAAAAAAGAATAAAATGCTAGTTGCTGTATGTTTCTTAATGTTTTCATATTGCGACACAAAATAACTGGGGTGTGGATGCCATTAGGTGTTGATAAAAAAGAGACCCCTCATCATTTAAAAGTTGATCGGGAAATATTAGCTAGAAAATAAATTATACAATATTTTATGTGTAATAAAATCGTGACATTTGACCAAAGTAAAAACTTTATAGGTTGGCAAGACCACCCACGATAGTTTTGACTAACTCATATGATTGGTTTGTTTTGAAAAAAGATAAAATGACTGCATTTAAACGAAACTTAATCTGAACCTTACCTTCTCAAACTTCAACGTTAAACTGGACAGTTTGAACGGTTAAAATCAGGCTCTGTTTTTTTTTTTACGAATATTTTTTTTTTTCTCAAAAAGTCTAAAAGTACACCCGTCTTTAAAATAACATATTTCAAGGATGATGATTATTGATGATTAACAAATTGCCAGAAAAGTTTATTAAATTAGTAAACTTTTAATAATTATAGATTATTTACGTTAAAGAAAATGTTAACATGCGATCTACGCCTCTAATAAGCTAAGTAAGGTCCTATTTCATATTAGTGTACCTTCCTTTAAAGGGGTTATCCTAAGACAACAATTTATTTATAAGGCAAAATTATAATACAAAAACTTTTGCTATCATCATAACCAGCCCACTCCAGTCCACTGCTGGACATAGTTCTCTCCCAATGCACGTCACTGAGCCCGATTCTCGGCTATTCTTTCCATCCACTGCCAGCAGCCTTGCGTATATCGTTATCGTCGCTCCACCGTGTTGGAGGGCGCCCCACGCTGCGCTTGCCTAGTCGCGGTCTCCACTCAAGAACACGGTTACTACCCTATAGGTTCTACAGAGAATGTGACCAGCCCATTGCCACTTCAGTTTGTTTATTCTTTGAGCTATATCGATTACTTGTTTTTTTAATACCTTCATTTTAGCCTTCAGAGAAATTCTGGGCATAGTTCTTGTGATAGCTGGCTTTGCAAGCAACATTAAACTAGTGTACTAGTCACATCGTGAGTGTCTAAATCTCGGCTCCGTAAGTAATGATATGTAGTACGCACTCGTTGAAGACTTTCGTCTCCACATTGTATGTAAGGGATTGGCGATAATAGACTTTTTCTATAGGACCAATATTAAAAAGAATAGAAAGTCGAAATGTCATTTTTAACATGGTGTGAGATGATTATTTTTCTAATATTAAACCCGAATACCTCAATTAAGCTTAAATCTCCATCAATTCTCATTACCGTCACAGATTGTCAAATTGTTAACTCAAAAAACAACCCCCTACTGCTGTTACCCTAAAATATCGCAACACCCCAACTATTAGTAAAGTATTATCCGAAACTGGTAACACTAATCGTTCATTAGCAAGTTCCGGCCACACGCCAATGGGGTTACCCACTCAAAAAATCACCCTCCGTTCACAATCGCTGTGTGAACAGAACAATTACAATTATTGGCCTTGTGAATGACCTTCTAAAAGAGTAAAAATAAAATGTACTTTCCAACTTTAAAAAGGTGTGATGTAACAAAACGCAATCAAACATCGTTAAATAAAGAACAACCAATGAGTCCGATATGCAAATTCGAACAATAAAATGTGTATAATTCGTAACAAAACACTGGCCGTAATGGCACAAAATTCATTGGAAACAATTAAAAATCGAACTTGAGTTCCATTTTCAAATTCTTACAGGCGATTGGACGAACAGTGATTCTCGGGGTTGTAATGGGTAATATTATATGGAATGAGCTTTTTTTACAACTAAGCCGATGAAGGGCAAAACAGGTTTAGATTCGTGCCCGTTTCATTTTATTGGTTTTAGTCGGAGTTTCATTTTAAATTACTTATTATATTACGACACGTTTGTTGTACTTTAAAGCTGCATTGCTAATTCGAAGCCATCAGAATAGTCGTCTGAGTGGAACACTACAAAAGTTTCAATGATTTTTAAATACCTGTACCTCCGAGGACATAGTTCATTCCCGTACAAGGCCACCGTAACAATACGTCATAAAAGTCTTTACCAGAGCAAAGGAGAGGTTGTAATGAGTTGCCCAATACCCACAGTCGTTCGACCTAATGGACCAAACTCAGGTCGGGTTATAGAGAGAAAAAAACTATATTTAAATGCTATGGCAGTCCGCCGTAAAATTAAAAAGACAAATTATTGGACGTCTTCGTGGAAGCAAGCCTTTGTTATCTCACAAGTGTTTTTCAAGAGTTCTGTTTATCATCTACCCTGCTCTTACCAACAAAAACTGGATCCATTCATCTCTGTCTATCTTGTTAGCGGTAAGGGCGTTCTATCAGGGCGTAACTGACGCTTCCACATTTACGTAATTCTGACACTTTTACCTCTCATAACAAGGTCTTGTTTTGTGTATTGAACGTAGTACGGTGTCTCGAGACGAATCCTTTAAGGGCGTAACTGTTACTTCTCGTATAGCGTGATATCGATTTATTGCACAGGGAATAAGCGTTCATTTCGCTTAATTGGCGCCCTGTCAGATACCTCGTTTGGTTCGACACGGTTCGGCTTTTTTCTGAGCCTTAACGCCTCCACGCGACAATTGATTTGTGTCCATAGGTCTTTGGTTTACAGTTCAAAGTTGAACGGTGATAAGTCCTTGAATTTTAGAAGCATTAACATAATGATCATCGTTCGTATTTGATGGAGCAGGTGTTGTGTATATCAGTTTATTCTCGGTTTTTATTATAAAATCTCGTTATGATACAAAAACGTAACGTATCTCTCGGGTTTATGAGATTACACGAGTTTGGGTGAAGTTTGTTAATTAGAATTCGAAAACAAATGACAACGGCTATGGTGAACGGCAATAACATCAAGGCGTTTTAGAAGAATCTTTAATTTCTTATAAAGTTTAAATTGACAAATCCCTGAGTACCGAAATGATACTCAAATTTATCGTGTCAATGAGATACAACGTAGCCTTTAAAGACTCAAAATGTTCTAGTTCTCCTGCATAGGGTTACGGTCACCACGACTACCCCGAATAGGAAACGGGACTAGGGAAAGGGCTAGAAGGAAGTAAGATGGACTATCTTAATCAATTTTATGATCGATCATATTGCTATTTCACGATAAAAAAATATTTTAGCAATTACATGCTAGAATTTTCTGAAATAACTTTTAAGTTGATCATGCTGTGTGTACATGTTTTTAGGGTTACAATCTAGATCTAAGTTCTTGAATTGTTTGCTTAATACCTATAAGATTGTTACCTGTTGTGTACACCAATCAAGTAAAATAACAAACAATTTAAAATGATAAAAAACAACAGAGCCAGTTTTTTAGCATTATATGAGATAAAGATTGGGGATATAATAACTACTAAAAGCTAAAACGAAGAGACTGGTCAGACATTGTGTCTACTTGATGGGCTTGCACGGTTATAAATTGGAGTCCGGTAAACGAACAATAAGCCTTACCATAGAATAAAAACTAGAATCGTTTCCTATTACTAAATAGTAAAAAGAATCTGCTGTTTTGTCAAAGAGCAACGTACAAACTATTTTATCATGCTCATAATGCTTTGGTAGTATTTCGTTTATTTACACCAAAGTTAAAATTTATCCAAATCGCCATCAAATACAAGTCATAACATTTTTTGATACCGATCCTATGATCGGCATGCATGTAAACCTCCATTGGTTTTTGTCTATCGTTATAATTACTATTTCTTTTAATTGCTCATAATGCGCAGTGCTTTCAATGTTGATAGCACGAATTAAATTCTTTACGAAGTACTTCAATAAAATTTTATTAATTGTAGAATTCATTAAGCAGCTGGGTTGGATTAGTTTCGATAAAGTTGGAAAATTTAAATACTTTTATACTTGTTTTTTTAGCTTTATGGAACTCCATGTGTTGTGGGTATGTATATATATGTATGGTGAGTGTACTTTAATGTCTGGTTGCTTTTTTATGGAATTCCACTGGACGTTAATTAGCTTAGTATAGAAATCACTTTTGCATGCAAGCTTAGGCTTTTTATTCTTTATGTTATGTTAACATAAGTGTGACGTTCGTAGTAAGTCTTGTTGCAGTACATGTTTTAGTGACACATACAACACTGTACATAGAACTGTTACTTGTCGTACCGTAGGCATGTCAAAGTTCATTGTCAGAGTCATAAGATTTTAAAATCGAATGTAGTAAAAAACGTGCAATAGACACACACATGTGAAACAAACTAAGCAATAGAAGTGCTAATTGAATAACAACATGACAAACAAATCATGACTTCCGTCATGGTTTTCACAAAAAAAATTCTGATGTTATAGATAAGATCTTTAAAAGAAATATCACATGTAATGTTTAAACTAAACATACAATATAGTGTTAGTTGTTTCTAACTCTACAATATGTATTAGATCGATCAATCTTCGTTTGTCAGACGTGTAGGAATACATGTTGATACTTCAAATCTTTCACCAGAACATTATTGAAATCAAGAACATCATGTCGAGAATACAGGGTGAATATAAAATCGTGTATTTTCCTGAATATCATGTCATCTTTAATAGATTAAAATTTTTTTTCAAATACTTCATGGGAGTCATGAGGGCTAAGTCTAAAAGAGGAAAATTAGTATAGATAAACTTGATGAGATTTAACATTATATGCAAGCAATATTTTTTTAAGGGGAAAGTTTAAGTCAAATTCTATGTCAGTTACAAAACTTACAAATAATAAAATACCTATTTAGACATTTACTGACCTTTATTTTTTTGTTGTCTTGCAAATACCAATAACCATGAACTGGCTATAATAGATGTATGAAATAGCGGTTTTCGCGACTTCGACCGAGCAGTCGAATTCTCCATAAAACTCTTCCCTTCATTTTATTTCTCTTAAGGGATAAAAGTCAGATTTCCAAAAATCCTTCCTAAGTGCTCATTTTGTACGAAACCTCATGTTTCTTTGTCCAGCTGTTTGGGCTGCGCCTTAATCCATCAGTCAGTCACCCAGCTTTGCCTTTTATTTAGCCAGTTTTAGAAATCTTACTTTGCTGAAAATTAAATATATTAGACGAAGCTGCAAATAACATCACATCCAGTGTGGTAATAATTTTATAATTTCTCTAAATGAAGCGTAATAATGATCATTACTAATCATCAAGTTTCTATCAAATTAATCAACACGAAACGCATTTGATTAAATAGTTACAACATAATCAATGAATCATACATTCCTACAAATGAATCGAAGTTTCTATGTTTATAATCACCGAGCTAAATATAACATAATAATAATTATTATACTTACTGCTAAATAATAAGTCTTTGTAAAGTAAAAAGCTTCTTTGACGAAAAAGAAACAGTCTGTCTCCATGTTTAGTTATCTCAGCAATTGGAAAGCAATAAAATATATTAATTTCATTATCATCATTTTGGTTTCATATTTTATTTTCTTAAGTATTGATAAAGATTATTTTATTAGTCGACTATAAACATTTTGAAACTAGTTTCTAGTGTAAAGAAAGTTGGTCGTAAAATCACAGGACTCAAAGGGATTTCGCTGAAAATTGATTTGTTATAAACACGTATCGTAAAAGACACAATAATAAAGAATTCGAAACAGGCGAGAAGTATCCAGCACCACAGAAATAAGTAGCTAGTGTAACTTGGTCTGTGGAAGATTGAGTCGTTACGTCTCGAGAGTTGAGGGATTATAGTTATGCGGGGGGTGGGGTAGGTCTCGTGGGCTGGTCAGTACATTCGGTGCCCGGTGATATGAAGAAACAAACAAAAGAAGACAGATAACATTTGTCGAGAACATGACTCATGGGGTTAGTTGTTTGTTGAATCGTGATTCCTTATTCGAATTTTAGGAGCGTTTGTCTGTGACGTGGGAGTTCGAAATTCGAATGAGATTCTTGATTCGATTAATTTTCATAATAATTCACATTTAATTCTTTTAACGACTAGTGAAGATCTGTGACCTGTATGACACTATAAAATAATAACAAGTAAGTTGTATAAAATATTAAGGGCCTCTTACACCATTTGCTAAAATGTTCCAAATAACCTATTTGGCACTTTTTTACAGCTAATTGACTAGTTTCCTGGGTCTAAAAAATATTATTCTGTTTAGTCCGTCAGTTAGGTTATCCAAAATATTGGACCCATATTATGTCTTTTGTCAATCAAACAAAAAGTGAAGATAAAGCGCATGAAAGTGAGCACGTGACGTCACGTCTCGCTAAGAAGTGTCGCAAGGCGTGACGTTACGTGGAACTTTAACGGGCTATATCTTCATATTTTTTTGTTTTATTAAGAAAAAAAAATACGTGTCCAATATTTTCTGTTAATCCAACTGACGGACTAAATAGATTTTTTTAAAAAACTAGCCCATTGTATGGGTTATTTGTCAAAACAAGTGCCAGATAGGTTATCTGGAGCTTATCAGCAAGTGGTGTAAGAGGTCCTGAGTCTCTAGATAGAATAAAAGCATAATAATAACAATATGCTATTCAGTCATAATGTCGTAAATAAACAATACTAAGTTGGAGTTGTGTAACTTTTTAAGAGATTTTTAGGTTCACGACAGTCGAGTATTTTCATTACTGTGATTTGAATAAATATTTTATTTGTAAGTGTAAAAAATCTAAAATACAAGTGTCAGACTCAAGTGAACAGTGATAACACTGGTATTTGGGTACATAAAAATGCCACCACTATAAAGCAGAGATTACTCACGGAAGCTAATATTTGAAGAATTTAACTTGCAACGCTTAAGCAGGTAGGTGAGTATTTAGATAAAAAACTAAGTTACAACATAGACATTTTTGTACCTTTACGGGGCGGTCGGTTTAGGCGCGTGCGCATACGGATTTGTGGCTAGAGTCGCAGAGATTAAAAACAGGAAAAGTGCGAGACGGAACCGTGCTCCAGTTCCGTAACGATCAAGATCCTTCTCACACTTGACCAAATTTTATTATTGTTGTTATAATTTATAGTTTAAGTTCCGTTCCATGTTCCATAATGCCATGTTTATGCCAGAAACATGGCATTATAGCTTGACTTGACGCATCTACAAAGCGTTCAAAAGAAAAAAACTAGAATGCAATGTTTGTACGTTTTCCCGATTTTACGATAAAAAAAAAACCATCGTATTCTCTAAATGCGATTGATTTAACTACCAATAAAAAATATAAAAAAATATTGCTCCTGCCGAAAGTAATACTAAATTGGTTCCATTTTTACTTTTGAGGTAACCCTAAAATTATCCAAAGTAAGTAGTTATATCAAGTATTGTAAATTCAAATCCATAGACAAACCTCAACTCGATTCCCCAGTCAGCAGAACTCCTGCAGAGATCCGCTGCGCACACGCATGGGCTGAGCAATTAAACATCCCGAAATAACCCGAGTAATTGAGTCCCGACGATTTGTGTGGACGATGTGGATTTTTTCTCATTCACGCTTGGCTCCTTTGATGAATTCGTGGTCAGAAATAGATTTAGAAATCGGAATAGCGGTTTTTAGATTTGCCGTGTTAGATTTATTGATTTCCGTGATCTATACTATCTATAGTAATATTATAAATGTAAAAGTAACTCTCTCTCTGTCTGTTTATCTGTGTTACCTACGCTTTCACGGCAAACCCACTGAATCGATTTTGACGAATTTTGGTGCAAAGAAAACTTGAACACAAAAGGTGATAGGCAACTTTGTTTTAATAAGGGGTGACAGACAAGACGTATTCCACGCGACCGAAGCCACTGGCAAAGCTAGTTTAAATATAATATATGTGCCAGATAAAACATTAATTGCTATGGTCTTGGTTGGTTGGTTAACATAATGGTTTATATGCCTCCAAAATGGTTTGTGGTAGCAACAATGGGTAAAATACTGGTAAAATTATCAATTTTAAGTTAATTCTTCATTTACATAAACTAAATAAAAGTGACAGGTAGAACTTAATTACTAAAAATTTGGCACACAAAAACCTTTGGGAGTTTTTCAGAGGTAAATTACGTGCGACTTTGTGATTGTATTTTTTAAAACGACTTCTAATTCTCTCATAAAAACCTTCAAACTATTTTGATCTGCAATGTATAATTAAAAGTAACATCAGAACGTGTGATAGTTTATTTACACTAATCGAATGTTTTTCGAGAAAATCGATTAGCCCAATCGATTTAACGGCTTAATCGAGTCGGTAACGGACACGATTTGTTTTCTCACTAGTTTTATGATTGTGAGGCTTTTCATCATCATCAGCGTTTAAGCCATACGACGTCCACTGCTAACATAGACGTCCCCTGTGACTTCTAGAATGGCCGGTTGGAAACGACCTGCATCCAGCGGCTTCCTGCAACCTCTACCAGGTCGTCTGTCAACCTTGTCCTACGCTGCCGCTTGCCAGTACGTGGCCTTCATTCCTGAACCTTACTGCCCGATCGGCCGTCAGTTCTACGTGCTATGTGCCCCGCCCGCTGCCACTTCAGCTTGCTTATCAGTTGGGCTATGCCAGCGACTTCCATAGCACGCTGTGCAACCTTGAGTTTTCTTATGAGGCCCATAGTGAGAGGTCACGTTTACTGCTTTAGCTTACGTAAACGAGACACAATAGACATTCCATTTTTATGCGGTCTCATAAGACCGCTTGGATGCTAACGGGTTAAATACTGTGCCATGATCATGATTCTAGATGTGGCCAGTCTAGTTATTACATTTCGGTCGATTGCCGTCATCTATCGATACAATATGGCCCCATATTTATTGTGTATCTCATAGACTATTGAAGCGCCATTGAACTAGCCGAGTCAGAACTCGCTCGCTCAATGGCGCTTCTATTTGGAACACAGCAGTTTTCTGCAGTTAATATGCATGGTCTGTTTAAAAACCGAAATCGAACTATTTGTCTCTAAACACAACAAATAGACATTACCAACTTTACACACAGTAATTTGGTTTTAATGAGGTACTGTTTAAAACGCCTGCATCGTTAGGCGATATAAACTCTTTTAGAGTACAATAAAATTGTTTTTACACGTTTCACCGAGCCGAATTTACGAGGTTAAAAATAACTCGGCGTTTTTCTAGTTAATGTACATTAAGACTAAGATTGTAGAAGGAAATTAGAGGATGTTACAGTAGCGGAATGTATCATTATATTATTGTGCTTTTTAGTTTCCTCTTATGATTGGAAGCCATTAAAATAAAACATTCAAGGGAATGATTGGTTATGAAAGTATTATCCCTAATTAGCTGTTAGTTTCACTTTTAAATTGGGTTTAAATTTTTTGGAGGTTTGAAGTACTTCTAAATTTGACTACACTTCAGCAGTGTGGGTTAGTATGGAAACTTATTAATGAATGGAGCGATAGGTGGAACAACCTCAGTTTTTATATTATTCATATCAGAGTGGCAGTACCCCTCTTTCTCACTAGGAATTCGGTCAATTCTTTTATATTTAAGATAATAATAAAAAATAGTTACCCTATGCATATTCTCTGGCTTACACAGAAGTTAAGCTTCGAGCCCAAGCCCAAGATTTCGTGTCCATGAGCGATGTCTATGTGTGCGTTGCTTTAGCGCGCATTGTACGAAGCTTAACTTCTGTTACTCGATTTTGTGCTATAGTTTAATAGCATCAAACTTTATCGACTCTAAAAACTTTCCCATATACTGAAACAATGACCTACCTTTTAAAGGTAAATGTTCTACATAAAACGACACATCTACCAAAAATCAAACAAATTTACACACCGTTATCTACACGGGTTGGTAGCCGATAACAGTATTACATCGACGCCATTATGCCCAAATAATCCCGCAAGGCTGACAGGCCTACGTGTATCGATAAATCGTTATCGATAACGTCGATATCCCTATTCCCTTACTAGATTGAACCAAGCGTTTCTATTCTCTTGTTAAGGAAGCTAACGCTGCCAACATACGTGAAAAAATTATTTAATTTAATAGAACAAAGTAACAACAAAAAGGCAATGGGTGTAGGCATCTGGTAAGAAAACGTTTTACAAATATTTCTTAGAGCAAATTAATAAATAATGTCATTTAAAGTGAAGATTTGCTACATTTTGATTCTGTAACTAGCTTAAATTAAGACTTTTTCGTATTCCTAAAACCAGAATCATTACAACTTTAACTACGATATTTTCACAAATTATCTGGTTTCAGGTAAGTTGCTTACTAATGAATAATTTATCAAGAATCTATTTGAGATTTTCACAGCGTTAACGAAAATAGAAACGGCCTGGTCTAAGATCGTAGTACACCCTACGCGCCACATGCAAGACAAATGTAGCATGGTCAAACCGAACAACCCACAGCTGTCCAAACCCAGCTACTGTGCACTCCTGCTCTGTGGCACGTGTTCAGGGCTGGCAAGCCTGATAAGCTTATCACCGATATTGGATTGTACATTATTGATTCGTTGATAACACGGTACTTTCTATGCACGTAGAGATTTTTATTTGGGAAGCAATTTTACGACGTCAATAAAATTGTGTTAACACATTTTTTTACCACAGCTGGTGTGGTGGCACCTTTTTTGTACTCCTAGTGTTCTGTTGGTGGGAGTATGCTAAGGACCTAAATAATGTATAAAGAGCAGAATGGTGTGTATTAGTAGTGGTCAAAACAATGGGGGTGACGTTACTACAACAGGAGGAATACAAGTCGGTAGTTCTTATATTAAACAAAATATCTGCGTATGTATATAAAGTGCTGTAAAAATATCTGCAACGGCTGAAATGGGTTAAAGTATTTCTTATATAGATTACGATAGTAAAAAAAATTTATGTCCAGAACATCATTAATTTTTTCATTATAAAATTTATACTAAATAAAGATTAGGCTTTATTCTGTTTCAAACCGTCCACACCTGTCCAAAAATGCTAACGTTTTACATTATACCGCCCGGCGGCAAAGTCAAGGGCGGATGACGAAGTGTGTTATGCAAATTGAAGCAAGTAACCATTGATTTAATGTCTTTTCGTAAATAATTAATTACCGATCCGGGGGAAGTAATTCCTTCACTATCGTAATCTATAAGCAATACTTTTACCCATTTCAGCCGTTGCAGATATTTATGAAGCACCTTATATATAGATCATTTATCGATTGCAATATAAGATAAGATCTTTTACATCATAAGATTTTATCCGGTTTCTTATCTAAAACATGTTTTTCAATGTAAATTGTAAGTATAAAAAGCCTCGCAGACGATTAAACAATTATTAAAGTAGTTAGTAATTGAAAATCAATATTTATGTTACTCAGTTCTTGTATAATGGTATACATGGCCATTGTAGGAGTACTTATCATAAACAATGAAGAATGTGCTAGTCTAGCTATGAGAAGCCGACAAAAAACTGATATTGAGGTATTCATTATCATTATCAGCCCATCTCAGTCCACTGCTGGACATAGGCTTCTCCTAATGTACGTCATCACGTACGTTTCCAACCTAGTGGAACACTTTGCGTAGATTTCTCGTCCCTCCACCCTACGCTACATATGTCCAGTGTCTCACGCCACAACACGTCTAGGATACCTATCCGGTATGGGTTCTTTCTTGCTACTTCAATATTCTCATTAATTACCCAATTGGTTACCCCCATTACTTATTTCTTTCAACAAATACTAAAATTATTTCCATCCAAAAAAACATACCTTATAGTCTTAAACATTTTACTATTTTAAAAGAAGAGACAAAAACGCAACCACTGTTTAATTATAATATTTAATTTATAGAAAAGAAAAATCTCTATTGTGTCTACAAGGTGAAGGAAGCAGTAAATGACATTATAGAATTAAACGTTAAGCTACCTAATATGTCGTTAAACCAATCACAATCGTGTCTACTTAATCTAAATCGACTAGCACAATTCTATCGCCAATTAATGTTTAAACATGCTAATTTTCTCGGCCAGAATCGAACCTTGGACCGTGATTACCATATTCAATGCCAGTAACGGAAACTAACGACAAATGGTTGCACAGATGCACTAAACTTGCATAGCTAATGCATTGTGAAGGTGACGAGTGTGGCTGCTAGAAGTGGCAAAGTGCAGAATGCTTCTATAAGGCTAGAAGTGTCAGGTCACAATGACATAATAATGATTTTTATTACTTCTTGCTCATGATTTAACGCGACCAAAAAGCAAACCCTGGGCAGTTTGGCCTTCTGAACCATTAATTCTAGTGTTATTTGTAACAATATATTTGCTATGACACTTGTTATACCATGGTACAATAGAGGAAATGCTTATAAGGCACCGACCTCAATTATTAGGACAACTAAGTAATTGCGTCAAGCGGCAACATGAGGCGCTGAGTCGACACAACGTGCTGCATCGACCCATCGCGGCCCCCGCTGCATTTTCGGCGTCACTTTGGTTCTAGCATTGAACACTGTCAACCGCGATTAGAATTAATTAAATTGTAATTTTTATTTTAAATAAATTAGTTATAATTAAATTGGTTTTTTTTGTATCCACCGCTGTGGCCGTTCGTAATTGGCGCAGTCGGTAGGATACTCGCGGTCGGTTTCGCGCTTCATCGAGAAGATATCCGTTTCGTACCAGAAGCCTACCGTGTGGCTCTCAAGTCACATCACGAGTATCCAGAACCCACGACGTGCTGCAGCGCAGGCATCAAGACATCGATACCGAACAAGCAAAAGAGACCAAGAAAAATGAAACTGTAAGTACACTGAATCGTTCATGTGTTGCTTCCCATTTTTATAGTCCTATTATTTCTGTGTGTGTATTTCCCTCGCCAAGATTTTCCATCCCAGGCAATCGGGGTCCGATTCCCCTAGGTTAGTTAGAAATAGCAGATTAGACGCTAATAGGAACATAGATCCCGTATTAGATATAATAGCCGAGGAACAGGAGACCTTGAAAATGGCCGATCCCGTAGACACCATTTTCAAAGCCCTTAGGTTAGTCCCGGAATTTGACGGAAATCCCAATGTACTAACGCGATTCATAGAGCTTTGTGACCAGCTAGTAGTTAGGCACGTTAGTTTAGAGCCAGGACATGAGTTAGAGAATCAAGCCCTTATAAATGGCATTTTAAATAAAGTCGTAGGGCCCGCCGCCCGTCTTATAAATTCACATGGCATCCCGAGTAACTGGCAAGGCATCAGAAATGCTTTAATTAATAACTTTGCCGATCAACGCGACGAAACTGCGTTATATAACGACCTGGCATTGCAATCCCAGGGACATAGTACTCCCCAAGAATTTTACGAGCGCTGTCAGACCCTTTTCAGCACAATCATGACATATGTAACCTTGCACGATACCATTCAAACCACTATTGAGGCCAAACGTCAGCTGTATAAAAAATTAACATTACAGTCTTATTTGCGTGGACTAAAAGAGCCGCTAGGCTCGCGTATCAGATGCATGAGACCCGTATCCATAGAGCAGGCGTTGCAATATGTACAAGAGGAAATTAACACCTTATATTTGCATGGCTAAATCCAGACTTAAGAGAGTCCCTAAGAGCGCACGTTTGTTACAGGATAATAATGATGATCCTCCTCCGGGTAGCAGTCGCGCAAGAGATCCTACTTGACAGCCTAGAAGACGGTCCAGGCATTCTCCCTTTTAAACTAGGTCCAACCAAAATCATATCCCACTATCACTCCTTCTTACAATTTATAGATATTGATGATATAAAGTCTAAAGTAATTTTAGTTAGAACACAGTTAAATGATGTTCGGCCTCAGTTAAACAACAAAACTTTATCTTTGTATGAACCACACATTGATTATCTCAGTAAAAAGTTAGAAAAGGTTTCTGATCAGCTGCAAACATTTGAAGTTAACCGTGTTAAAAGAGGATTGATAGATGGACTAGGATCTATAGTAAAAAGCATCTCAGGAAACTTAGACTATACAGATGCCATTCGTTATGATAATGCTCTCAAATCTTTACAGAGTAACGAAGAAAAATTTGCCTTAGAATTTAATAGCCATATAAGTTTAAGCAAAGAGTGGATGTCAGAACACTCTACTATTTTAAAGACGATTGCTAAAAATCAGAATAAGATAGGACAAGTTCTTAACTTAGTTATTAATAGTGAAGCAGATAGGGAAACTGACTTAATAAAATACGCCCATCTAGCTCAGTTACTCTTAATATTAGGAGATAATATAGAAGATCTAGCAGAGGAGTTAGTTAAGTTAGAAAACCTTTTAGCCTTTATACGTGCATCGAGCACAAACCACTCTATGTTAAGTTTAGAAGTTCTAAGATCTATGTTAGATAAGTTACAAACATTATATAATAAAGATGAGGTTATCGATCTTAATCTCAGAGAATACTATGACATTATAAAATTAGGCTCTTACTACACTAAAAATAAGATAGTAATAGTATTCAAGATTCCGATCGCCTTTCCGCATTCCTACGATCTTTATAAACTAGCTATTGTCCCTAATAAAGATCATAATGTTCTTATCCCATCCTCTCCTTATATTGCAATACATAGAAATGATTTCATGTACATAGAGACAGAATGTCCGAAGTCCAACACTTGGTACCTCTGCGAGATGAAGATAAACTACAAGCCACAAGATCAAGTAGATTGCGTCCAAACTCTCATCACTACCCAGAAATTACATGCCGATTGCAAGCAGACTACAGTTCTCCTCGATAAAGAAGCCCTAGAACAACTAGATGACAAGCACTACGTCATCACGTTCCCGAAACCAACAAAAACTCAGATGTACTGTGAGAAGAATACGTACACGACTCTTCAAGGGAGTTATCTAGCCACAGTACCCTCCGGATGTTATCTCCAAACATCCGAATTCACCATACTTAATAGTAATGACCGCACGAGAGGAACAGCTATCAAGATCATGGACTTGCCTCCAACAGAAAACCCTTCTTCCATCTCACAAAAGCCACTGATCAAATTAAACTCCATTAACTTAGAAAATCTGCACGCCAGTAACACAAAGATATCTATGCAGCATCCAGTGGAGATAAGTCGATCTGTTGAAGACAGTGTGTATCATACTACAATACCTATGTATGTAATACTGTTAAGTACAGCCGCACTCATTATCGGGCTACTTATCCGAAGATACTACACAAAACGCCAAGAAGACGCATCCAACAAAACCAACACCCAAGAGATGTATGCGGAAATCTTGGATAAGCAACAAGATGTCTCCAGCCTCACTACAGCAACATTCTCGAAGAAAATTCTCCAATAGTTGCTGATCTTCGGGGGGAGGTGTTATACCATGGTACAATAGAGGAAATGCTTATAAGGCACCGACCTCAATTATTAGGACAACTAAGTAATTGCGTCAAGCGGCAACATGAGGCGCTGAGTCGACACAACGTGCTGCATCGACCCATCGCGGCCCCCGCTGCATTTTCGGCGTCACTTTGGTTCTAGCATTGAACACTGTCAACCGCGATTAGAATTAATTAAATTGTAATTTTTATTTTAAATAAATTAGTTATAATTAAATTGGTTTTTTTTGTATCCACCGCTGTGGCCGTTCGTAATTCACTACAAATAAACTCCCTGCCATAATCCTGAATAGTTTGGTTGAATTGACAGTGACGGAACCAAATTAAACTGGTATTGAGTGTCATCGTAGTATCGCATTGATCACATTTGCAGATAGGCTAGATAGTGTTATAAAACTGGAGAAGTGCAAGTCGTACTCACCCACCGGGTACCGTTCAAATTTGTAGGTACATATTATAAATAGTTTATGAAACGGTTTAAACCTAACCAAGAAATAATTCATCGAAAAACTCACTTTCTATGTTTTCTCGGGTCTGGGTGTTTTGGTAACGTCGTTGTTTTTTTATTTCTAGAACACAAGTGCTTTAAGTAATGATGAGGACTTATAAGAAGACCCCTGAATTTCTTATGCTTGATATTAATAATAATCATTTATTTTGTACATAGACCCTCTTCCGGGACACACACATACACGTCCCAAAATATAGCTTAGTCCTACCACCGCTTCGGGACTACATATTGGCTGGTGATGTAAAGAAACGGCGCAACAAACTCAGTCACGCATAGTTTCATATTAATACATATGCAAATGCCAGTAAAACGACACACGATGCATTATCAACAAAACCTGACACCGGAAACGTTTCTGTTAAGTTTAAGACATACTTAACTTGACCGTTGCCACTTCTAGCGACACATACAACAATGCGCAAATGCAGGCCAATGCAACTGCCTACATACAAAAACCCTATCATAGGAAGTATGTTGCGCCCACGCATCTCTCTATATGGCCCGTGAAATTAATAACTAACACTGAAGGCCTATTGAATTGTAAATGAGCTCAATCATACTTCGAGTTATCGTAACTCTGTATTCGCTATCTGCGCGAATTATCATTAATGTCATACAGTGCATTGTTTTGCATAAATATGACCTAATGAGTTTATGTTCTTTGGAAGAATACAGCGTTGCCGTTAGCGTACATTTTGCACATTTGACGTACCTTTTTAGCCTCCCATGTGTAATTAGCCCCATTTACGTACCCTTTGAACATATCCAAAATCTGTGTAAAACGATATAAACGCTGAATGTAACGCGTCTTCTCACGCCTGACCTCTAGAATCCAAAACCTTTGGGTATAAAAAAACGCGTACCTTTTCACCGCGAAATGTATCTTTTTAGCGGTGGATGCGAAACAACGACGGTACCACAACACCCAGACCGGACCCAACATATAAAAGTTAGTTTTCTACATTGACCCTGACCGAGAATCGAACGCGGGACCTGAGAGATAGGGACATCGCGTTTCGGCTACGAAGGGCGTATTTCCCCATTTAAGTATGTTTATCCGTTATACACTCGCCATAGTACACACAAGTTTTGCTTAGTATGGAGCTGGATCATCATCATCATCATTCCAGCCATAGGACGTCCACTGCTAAACATAGGCCTCCCTCCCTCCCCCAGTGACTCTTAGATTGGCCGGCTGAAAGCCACTTGCATCCAGCAGCTTCCTGCAACCTTTACCATGTCGTCTGTCCACCTTGGAGGTGAACTTCCTACGCCGTACATCGTAAAATCCAACTCGGCTGGGCAGCGTTCGTTTCGCTGTTTTTCAACGTTCAACGTCCAAAATACATCAGTGACTAAAACGGAAAGTCTACAACCAGTGTGTGTTACCAGTGATGACATATGGAACTGAAAAGTGGCCTCTTACTATTGGCCTCATAAGAAAGCTCAAGGTGGCACAGCGTTCTATGAAAAGGGCTATGCTCGGAGCTGGATAATTGTTCCAAAACCTAAAATAATACCGAATACCGACTAAATTGTCCTTAAGCGTTAAAATAATACCTAAAGACTGCCATGTAAGGAACCCTCCTTACATGGCAGCCTTTAGGTTTTATTTATTTCAATACCTATTGCCAATAAATAATATTCTATTGAACCCTCAATAAACATTATTTATTGGCAATAGGTATTGAAATCTAATAATTGGCTTTAACGATCGTGTAATTATTATAATAGGTCGCATAGCTGGGACTAATGATAACTGGCAAATAAACTTATCTAACACAACTTGACCTGCGCATGAGTTGACTGACAGAATTGCTTGTTTATGTCGTTAGAAATTAGTTCCCGATTCGGTACAACAATTGGATTTAATTCACACGTTGATCTTTAGTGGTTTATCGCAATTTTTTAATGTGAGACATCAAAAAAATGAGAAGCAAGCAGGGATTGGAATACCGGTATTTTTAAATACCTATATCAGTGGCTGGGACAACATACCGGTAGTGTATTTATTTATTTATCTTTGTTAAGGAGACAAACAGCTATCAATGTTACATTTAGTTTGAAAATAATGTATAGTAGTAAAGCATTACATGTTTCCACCATATACCTAATAATAATATTGTTTGATACCGGTCATAATTATACAGGTATTATTTATTGTGTACTATGATACTAAAGAGTTCATAACTTTAAAAATACCGGTTTTTACAGATATATAATATACATATTGATACCAAGCTAACAAATGTCAAATATTCAAACTGGCAACGCCGTAAGAAAATACCGGTATTATTTGGGTATATTATCTGTATTATTGCGATACCTGTTTACAGGAACCGAAATAAATTACCAGTGTTACCCTTATTATATCTGTATTTTCGATACCGGTTCCAAGCCCTGGAAGCAAGATGAATACGGAAGGGCAATTATACTTATAAGGTAAATTAATTAGTTAACTTTCTTCTAGGATCTTGTTGTGATTGAATAGTAGTCACCTCCTAGAGGAACGTTATCTATTAATTAGGAAAGTATATTATTTAATGCAAAATAACTGTAACAATTACTATCAGAATGAGCCTAGGAACTATTATCATTATTACTAATTACGTGGTCATATCTAACTGAAGGTCTTGGATGTTTTGTTTTATCGCTTACACTATTAACAAAATAATTAATGTATGCATTTCAATCAACATTAAGCTTGACTTATATGACGTTTTTACAAAAACAATTCAAAGTATAATTACTTACATATACTTTATTATGGTTTAGCGTGACGATTTTGAGGGCCACACTAAGGATTGGCAGACCACGGCCCTCAATAGAAAAACATGGAGGGACTGAGGGAGAGAACTTTGCCCAGCAGAGGGATATCTTATTAAACTGACATAACCTCGCAAATATTCCTTAATCAAAAGATCAGATTCAGTTCAGATTTAATGCGCGTGTGTAAAGAAAAAAAAATGGTTCACATACGTTCTTGACCGTTCTTGACCGTTATTAACAATAAATAATGTCCCTATAAGTGTGGCATAAGACGCGTGACGTATGCATTAATAAATACTAATTATCTAAATGTGCGCACAAGGTTGAATTAATAAGGATTTGGAGTTAAGACACAGTACAAACAGGTACGGTAAGATCATTCCCACAACGACGCGTACAAATGCACCGAAGGCGGCTTTAATTGTAACAGAGTAACAATTAACAGTAGTAGACCTTAAACGTTCGCGTAAGGCCGGCATCACACTCCTAGGTTTGATATTCAAATACCTACTAAATAATTTTAGTAAAATACAATCAAATCCAAATTATTTTTGTCAATCTAAATGGCAACCTCTTGTTAAAAATAAAATTATTAAATTAAATGTTAAACATCCCGAGTTGTCCTGAACTACAAAAATCAAAAAAATTGGGCTAGTGACCTATCACTACAAAAAAATTGGGCTAGCGACCACAACACCCGCCCTCCCTAACCTCACGCTGATCGCTCAATCTACGCGTTGCCATTAGACAACTGACATATTTCCTCCGAGATCGCCTGGCTCGATGTGATACGCGTTGTTCGTGTGTGCGTGACAGGGCTAGAAAGAAGATACTGTACTACGGGAACTAGTCTACTGTGTCTCTCTCTGTTGTCGTTAAGAGCCTATTAGGAGTCGCAGTTTATAGAGTTATAAATTTTAATTTCGCACCGCATGCCTTTTGATGGGAACATGGCTAAAATAAGCCAATAAGAAAACCTCTTAGCTCATACAAAGTATATGAGAAGAGAGGTCGAGAATTAATGGTTTTTCTGCTGACCAAGTTAATCAGTCAACGACTTACATAAGAAGACCTATTGGCCCATTTAAAATGTATTAGAACAGATACCAAGAAATCATGGTTTTCTTGCTAACCAGGCTAGGTTTCTAGGAAATTATCTAGATCATCAAGATAATATTAAAAGTTTACGAGTTGAAACGTGGAAGGAATCTCTTGAAAAATCATGAAAATTGTTTCATCATCATTAGTGTTTGGAAATCATTATTAATGATCATGCATTTTAATAGATGTTTGCTTTCATTTTCCTGCTTATCTAGATCGAATCTCTTCCATCTTCTTTCTTTTACATCCTGCCTTATACGAACACAGCATGATGACGATTCGATACAAAGTAAAAAATACAGAAATTCCAACCAAATTAATAGATACATTTTTAATTATGGTACATTTTTTTTTTTGGGTTTATGGACAATAAAACAATTTCTATTCTATTCTATTCTATTCTATTCTAATTAGTGTCAAAAAACTCAACTTTTTCATAATATTTTGTATGGCAAAAGCAAGCTATGACGTCACTGTGTACCAAACTTAGCTGTCTAACATTTTTTTTATTTCAAAGCAATAAAAAACTTAGTTTAAAAATTAATTAGGCTTTCAGGCTTTACATGAAGTGTTGTTTTAAAGAATTGACATTTTGGAAATTGTGAAGGATACCCCAATTAAAATAGTATTTTTTATTATTTTAGTGAACTCACTATCCAGGTTCTGAAAATTCAGATATAAGACAGAAAATTGGGTAGCTTAAGGAATGCTTACATTTCAACTGAAAGCATAATTTCATTTACAGGTTTTATCTGCAGTAAAGTAGTTCTAGCAAGATGAAATATAATATTTTACCGCACCTTTAAGCATTAGCACAAAATAGATAAATTGCATTAGTGCCAGGCGCAAATTACCTATAATAATAAAGTATAGTTTCTTTCTGTTGTACTTCGTAACTGTGTGGTCTCATAAGAAACACGTTTAAAATCATGTCGGACGGAAACAGAGACAAGAGCGTGTTGTTATCTAAATATAGAATCGAACAACTCGCGCGCAGATGCTGTAGCCTTACTGTTTGGAGTAGTGAAACGTCATTAATGTCAAACTTAGTTCTAATTTTGACTGTAAAGAAGCTATTTTGTATAACCGATAATATGGTTTAGACAGGGCACAGCGCTTTCCTCACTTAGCTAGTTTGGTTTACTTCGGCGCGGATTGTTAGGAAATGTAATTTTTGTGTTTGGTAAAAAAACAAAAAAAATCTAGTTTTTATTATTTATTTCTGAAGCAACAGATTTACAATTCACCTACCAAATCGCAAAAAACACGTATACAATTTATATGTACATATAACGTTACTATTATTTTAATTATGGCCTGGCTGATACAATGCTTTCCTCTAAAGCTAAAGTTATTCTCAGTTCAAAATGGCATAATAAAACCGATTCCACGAATCCTGTCTCGCCAGCCCCGATTCCGACACAATCGGCATTTATTTCGAACCATAAAGGCATTTAGTTTAACAGTGGGCGACTCAGCGAAAGTGACAACCACAGCAAATGTAATGGCAGTAGCCTTACTCTATATTAAAAGCGCAATAGGTACAACAGGTGACACGTACACCGTAAGAACATCTCAGACGCCCTAAATTGGAATCGTATGACGCGATTATTCTGTATTTGTGCATGAGCCTGCATGACATGATCGCCCAGAGATAAATAAGGTAAATTAGCAACATCGTATTTTACATCTGACTACTAGTTGATTAGTGCGCGACCCGGAACGGAATACAAAACAACTGGCAGTCGCAGATTCGAATAATAAAAAATTAAAATAACTCTGTGTGAATTTTACTTAACCATTGCAGTGAGAAGTAAGCCTACTGTAGATACGTGTCTACTGTGACAACCGTGACAATAGTAAATACTAGTTTGCATTTTATTGCATCAAACTTTGATTTTATTGAGCAAACCGCAATATAATAACTGTTTTTCCGATAAGGTACTAACCGGTCTATAAATTTGTAAGCCTTCATTGACAGAAGCTAAAAGTTAAAAAATTACGATAGTTACCTTACCATAAAGTCCACAAGTTCTCTCAAAGAGAAATAGCCTATAGAAACTTTGCAATTTAGTCTATGGTACTCGCCATACAGGCTCTGACCACAACGGAAATCGCCCAGCCATTGACTTTTTCTAGACCGAGCGTAGTCAATGGAATCTTGATATTCAGCCTCATAAAGTATCTACATAGTAAAGGGCCCTTTTCTTTTCGCATTACACATAAAGATACCTAACAATTTTGCTCTATTTTGTTTTTTCGAACCAGTCTATTATTTAAAAAAAAAAAACAATTTAAGTTAAACGTTGACCTCCTTACAAAATCTTTTGTCAAATCAAAAATTAATAGGCAGGATCCTTTTTTTTTCTAAGTGAACACTTAGCCTTTTTTAAATCGGCTGTACATAGGCAACAAAACAAACAGCATAATAAAACCTGCGCATTGGACATATCAACAAAAAACCACGCGCGCGTAAAAATTTCGACACGAATCAAATCCAATTCACGACTGAACGGAAACTGTAATCGAAAAGAAATCGAAACTGAGAAAATTGTACGTACAAAGCGTATTGTAATGGTATCACGTACGATAATCAATGCTATTATGACATACAGGAGAATTGCGCCTAAGTATAATCCAATATTTATCCCGCTGACTTCATTGCTGAGGATTCGGATCTTGCTTTCATTCTGCATATTGTGCCTTTGTAGCGAGCGAAAGGGACAAACGACTTAGGTGTTGTTTGCACTCGCCTCAAAGCGACAGGTAAATTCGTCCACAAAAGATGTGGGAGTTTGTTTATTAGAAATACCTTTGCGCAGGTAGAAGTTCATTGTTGCACATCCCTATCGAATAATAGAATTTTCGGAAATAATACAATGCGTAATTTATGTAGGTTGAAATACAATATTTCATATAAAAACTTTTCGGAAACGTACCTGTGTAGAGTTTTTTTGGCGCCATTTGGATTCGATGTTTTGGCTTCGTTTGGTTTCGGTTCCTGTGCTATTGTTTGTTTGTTTTACGGGCAATTTGCGACGATAAAGACATGTCTATGGTCACAGATGTTATCTCGCGTTATTTGTGGCTAAGTTAATTGAGTGGTTGACTCATTACGAAAGTGTGATGTTAATCTACGCCGGATTATAATAATGAGGTCATTAACCGCAATGCCTTATGAATATTTAAAACCTCGACACATATTCAGTGGTGTAAAAAAATTGGACTGTTTTACGATCTTTTTATTAACCCAAACGGGGTCTTATCAAATATTCTCTCGTTGAAAAAACATTTCGACAAAGCGTGCAGTGAGCGTGTTATTTTTTATGTTTACAATAAATAAAAATTAAATTATTCGAATTCGAAGTAGAACGAGAGCTGTACAATTTGAAATTGGGGCGTTTCTTTATAATTCTTATTTGGGAGTGTGAAATTGTGTAAATACGTAAAATGGAACGCAATTTGTAAAATTGCTCCTACAACATCGCACTGCTAAACGACCTTATACTATGTAATTTAGAGCGCAAATTCAATTGGTTTTCGACTGTAAATGTTGTAATAATTTTGTTTAAAGAGGCTATTGCGATTCAATATATTGTGATCTCATCGAGTTATTCAAGTACAAATACGGGGAATACGTTCAATAGGCCGCATAGAATGGACCTACCTGGGTTTGACACCTGCTGTTACTCTATGGCTGGGCATAGAGCATAAATCGAAGCGCCGCGTGAAGTCATTTGTAGGTTGGTAGGCTTGATCGTTGTCTATGTTCACTTTTTTTGGCCAAAAATATAGGGTTGTCTTCGTGTGTAATTTATTTAGAATAGTTACTCGGATAAAAAATGCCACACATTAAGATTGTTAAAATTAACAGTAAATGAGATATTTGTGGGAAAAGCGTTTTTATTATGAGACTCTTACACAATAGTGTAACAGACAGATTTCTACGTGTTTTTGTTCATTTATATTTGTTGTATAGAGCAATTACGTTTAAAGCGAAGCGTCTGTGAGTTGTAACCACGACGTAAAGAATTTTAATTAGATTTGCTAATGATTTAAGTAACTGATACTTCTATTAGGCCACACAATAGTGTTTTCACAAAGAAAAAAAACAACATATTTATAAACTCTTTTAATTATATCGTACTTAGTACTTAAAGTAAAATCTTCAGACAATCACCTATTACATGGGGCACACTAAAAGTTTTGTACTTCTAGCTAATCGGAACTATTTGAATTTCGAATGTTATATTTTTTTTAAAGTTTAAGAAGGTTGCAACTACGTACTAAACGTAATAAAAAAAAACAATTGGCGGGAAATGATTTGTCAATTGTTTTTTATCACACATCAAAGTTCTACGTACGCAACGAAAATGGAATTAAGTCGAAAAGATTTTAGAGCGATGATTTTTCATGATTTTAAAAGTTATCTCTCTCCGCAAGACTATGCCGCTCGTCTTCAAAATGCTTTTGGGAGAGAAGCACCTTTTGATGGTTTGCTGAATTTCTTTACATGACGAATTTCGTGAAGGCCGGCCTTCAACTGCCGTCAACGAAAATAATGTAGCTACTGTTAAGCGGCTAATTGAAGAAAACCCGCGGTTTACCTATAAGACAATTTGAGGACTATTGGGGATTTGTATGCGCCAAATTCAGAAAATTTTACACGAAGAATTGAAAGTTCGGAAACTTTGCTGTCGTTTGATCCCTCATGAACTGACAGCGAAACAGAAGCGGGCTCGCGTGGAATGGTGCTCACAGATGCTACTGAACCGACCTACGACCACGGACATTCTAATGCTGTTTATGACATTGTCACAGGAGACGAAACGTGGATTTATTGTTTTGAACCCGAAAAAAAAACAGCAATCTTGTGAATAGGTGTTTTAAAATGAGAACAGGCCAACAAAAGTGAGGCAAGCGTGAAACGTTGGTAAAAAATGATCGCGTTTTTTTTCTCAGCTACGGGTCCCATCTCTACAAATTCACTTGAAGATCAAAAGAGTGTTAATTCCGAGTGGTATTCTACCATTTGTTTACCATTTTACCATTTTTAGCTTCCGAAAAAGTACAACTCGTCACCCATACTGCGCATAGCCCCGACCTAGCACCCTGTGATTTCTGTATTTTCCCCAAAATCAAAGATTTGATGAGAGGTTTTACTTTTACCAACTCCGAAGAGGCAGTGATAGTATTCAATCAGCACGTAGAAAACATGCCTTCAGATTTGTGGTCCTCTTGTTTTAAAAAAAATCGATTTCGATCGCATGAAAAAAAATTTAAAATGTAAAGGAGAGTATTTTGAAAAGCAATAAACCTAATATTTTGGTTATAACATGTTGTTTTTTTTAAGTTACGCAAAACTTATAGTGTGACCTACGTATAAGCCCTAAAGCAAAGCTTGCACTAGAAAACGGATAAATATACCTACTTAAATAAATTATTATGACATCCACATGACATGCCATAGTTACAAATTGAACCCGCAACCACTAGATTTGTAGTTTTTTTTGTACATTTACCACGAATTGTTCTAATTGTACATTTAACTATATTTTTTAAAAATTATTATATAAATCAGACACTGTGCTGGTTATAGACATTCAATGAAATTCCTAATTAGTTGTAAGTACCAATTTTGATTACTTAATCAGCTAAACCTATTTTATAGACTGAAGAACGAACGTAAGACCTGCCAATACAACTGCTTAAAATTTTTCATTTCTAAATTCTGAAATTGGCTCTGATTACATTTTAAAATTAATTATTTTTTGTTTTTTTACAACAAATATGATGGGTCGTTTCTTTATTCCACCATAACTTCTCAACCGATTTAAAAGAGTGCGAACTAACAACTAACAGGGTACTGACTGATTACTGACATAATATTGCAATTAAAAAATGCGCGTACGCACTAGACTTCTATAAAAAGTGAAAAGACGAGTTCGTTTACACATCAACCAATCACAGCAGTAAGAAATAATGTGATATCTTGATAAGCCGATAAAAATCGGAGGACTCAGAAGTCTAAGGTTAGAATCACTTAAATACATTCAGATAAACCTATTTACGAGGTAAAATTCTAAAACCAAAATAAAAACAACTTACCTCACTCTCAGTCCAATCGATAAGACTAGACTTCTCTTCTAGAAGGTTCTCGGAGCTTCTCTTCTCGTCTTCTCCGTCGCCTTCGTCCTTGAACACTTTGACCTCATCAGTGGAGCCCAGGTCGTCACCGCCAGAGCTCGCTGCGGAGCTCGAGTGCGCATGCGGCATCTTCATATACTAGCCCCAGCGCCCATCCCAACTAAAACCTAAACTATCTGTCATCCATCACAAACTATGCCCCCATTTTGTGCGCCACTACAAAAATGGTCCTTCGAGCCGGATCACCATCAGTAAGTTTACAGTTTCGTCGCTTACGACTACGTTAGGCGATTGTCTAAAACTATTGAGATCACAGATAAATATTATCAGGTTAAACTTAAATTGCTATTGCTGAGGTGTTTCTTTTGATTTCGTGCCGGGGTGTATCTGAAAAAAAGAAAGGGGACAATTAGTATTTGTATCTTATTTTCTAAGGGTTACGGGTCAGAATTGGTTACACTATAATTTAGGTCAAGCCCCTTTGAGTCATACGTCAACAGCCACTTTTGGCAGGGTGCCAAGATATAGTATCTTTAGATATATTTTATGCGGACCGGTAAGGAGATGGGACTAATTTATGTTATTTTTTAAGAAAACCACTTAAACACGTTTCGATTTGCACTTGTGTACTTTATTCATTGTTAAATAAACAAAGGTTACACGATCAAAGAGATATCAGTATCCCCTATTATTTTGAGCTGCTTCCTTACCTAGGAAGCAAATAGGCAGAAACTACTGCACCTGTCGTTGACGAATATTTGCACGACAACAGACCAATTGTCATGGTCTCAAGAAGGTACGACAATAACTCTGCCTGCCTGTCTGATACCCTTTTTGTTACTACTATGTAGTACCGAACCGATTTTGATGAAATTTGGCACAGAGATAGACTAGAACTTGGTGAAGGACAGGCTACTTTTTTTCGTGAAAGCTAAACCGATTTTGATAAAATTTTGTACGGAAAAAGCTTGAAGCATAGGAAAGGCAATAGGTTACTATTTTTATTACACTTCCTAAGCGAGTAAAATAGAGTGTGACAAATCGTATACCAAGCGAGCGAAGCAGGGGGCACAGCTAGTAGATAATGTAATAATGTTTCTTCATTTACAGACAAAATGTCAGAATCAGTCTTAAAATCGATTTATGTTGGTATGTCTTAGTCATTAATTAATCATAGGGTCTCGCTGACGTTAAATCAAGTCCGATGTTTTTTTTTTACTAGCCGACTAGTTTTTAACCTCTAAAGTAAACCAGGCAATGCCACAATAGGGTCCACCTTACTTTGTTCTTTTATCATAAGGTCGATAACTTGTTAAAAACATCAACAACCAGGCCGGGTTATTTGACTGTTCCAATTTCATGAAACCTGGTTTTAGGTATTTATTTTAGATTCAAGACTGAACAAATCATGTCCCCTTACCCCTGTGTTCATTTGTTTTTGTCGAGGGTCACTCAGCCTGTCTTTTGTCTGACTCAAACAGGAAACAAACGATTTTAACAACTCAACAAGCAACTTAAAGCATTCCTCATGCATTTCCCCAACGCGTACCACAATCATACCATCAAATGGAGCATAACCTTACAGGATACGACAATGTGCGCGGGCGCATAGTAGAATGTCAAAGCTGGTATGTCACCGAGGTGCGATCGCATGAATAATGACGGCACGCCCGGTGAGAGCTATGCATGACAATCAGTGCAGGGTTAAGAATAATCAGAACTGAAGTAGACTAGATTGTAAGAGTTCATCAGAGTCATGAGAACGGGTTATAATAACATCTATCATAACCCTCTAAAGCAAAAATTCTCTCTCTCTCTCTCTCTCTCTCTCTAGGCGTGCTCTATCACTGGAATTTAGTTTGACTCTGTTTTCTTTAAAAACCCTGTATAAGAAATTTAGCCGCGACTACCTAAATTGTTTGAAGGGTCCACAAAATAATGATCTAGCTCTAAGCCTTATATTCCATCTCTTGTAACTTATTTGTGCAAAAGAATAAATGATTACTAATGCTATTTTCCATAGTGAATTTGAAAATTACCGAGAGGAATAGTTATGTAGCGAATTTTTAGGGTTCCGTAGCCAAATGGCAAAAAACGAAACCCTTATGGATTCGTCATGTTTGTCTGTCTGTCTGTCCGTCCGTATGTCACAGCCACTTTTTTCCGAATCTATAAGAACTACACTGTTGATACTTGGTAAGTCAATGTATTCTGTGAACCGCATTAAGATTTTACAATAGAAAAAAATACAATAAATTTTGGGGGTCCCCCATACTCAAAACTCAAAAAACAATTTTTCTTCAAACCCATACGTGTCTATCTATGGATAGGTCTTCAAAAATGATATTGAGGTTTCTAGTACCATTTTTTTCTAAACTGAATAGTTTGCGCGAGATACACTTCCAAAGTAGTAAAATGTGTGTCCTCCTGTAACTTCTAAAATCAGAGAATGATAAAACTAAAAAAAATATATGATGTACATTACCATGCAAACATCCACCGAAATTTGGTGAGATTACGAGATTAAGTAAGAAGTTTTTTTTTATACGTCATAAATCGTAAACCGCAATTTACCTTTCCTAATGTTATGGATTTCATTTTGCAATAAAAATACCATAACTATGACTCGATTGTCGTGATGAGCGAACTTTTACTTATATAGGTACCTACAGGTTTGTATGGAACCCTCGGTGCGCGAGTCCGACTCGCACTTGGCCGGTTTTTTATAGAACGTCTGACAAGATCGTCATCATTTTAGACTCGAAAATGAGTTTGTATTTATGGATTGTAACTTTAGCTTCTTAATTAACAATTATGTTACTAATTTACTCAATACTCAATAATTTATTGCAAAACCATAAAGTACTTAAAGATGTTACAAATTAAAGAACCAGTGTTATTGACCCTGTTGGGCACGCAACTTGGGGGCTAGGATTAATTGTTTTGTTTCATTTTCTTTGTATTAGTTTATTTTGTTTATAAATTAATTAATTACTAGATACTGATGACATTTTTGTATATTGATTGACCCCAACTTCGGTTTTGATGTAATTGCCATTATATTGTTTTGACTGGTAGTAAGAGACACGATGACAAAATTTAATTTAAAAGTTTTGCCTACCGATAAATTGGTAAAACACGCTTAAACGCTATTGTATGAACTAAACACAAAGTATTGATGTTTGTTACTTTAATTAAATTTACAAAAATATTCGCAGTACAAACCAAAATGACGCGATAATATCTAAATATCTTTGGTCCAAAAATAACTCAAGACTTTATCTCTACATTTCATTAAACTCTTGTCAAACACACAAACATACAATGTTTGACGACGTTTAATCAAATCACAGAAACTAAATAGAAATTCGTTGCAGGAAACGGGTCATTTCCTTTACAAATGTTAGTGATAACGTTATCATTGCCCGTCTTACTTCGATAGGATACGTGGTCTTGGAAATTGTTGCATTGATAACTCTTATTACTATTACATTAGAAATCATTTTAATCGAAAATTAGATAATGTGTAAGTATGTACTTAATTTAGTTTGCGATATTAAATAACGAAATAATTATTATTTTTGTAGCAAACGATACAATCCTTTTTATCAAGTTCCTAAGATGTCAGTTTCCATAACTTTAGTTGAAAAAAATAACACATTTTAAAAGCGAATGATGGTGCGGCCAATAAAATTTTATCAATTCGCCACGCATAAAAAGTTAAAAACGTTGCTAGCCAGTACGTTGTAGTATCGATATCGGCAGCCTAATCGCATTTTCCGTTTCTAATCGATTCCCAACTCGATACTATCGCCGAGACGATTATCGGTTCGCCCGACACCTAACTCGAATATATTACAGTCGCGGAACTGTATCGAACACGACCGTGATACTGTTTACAACACCCCGCTATTACTATTAACATAAAGTTGAAAATCGTTTAGCATCAAATCACATGGGATGTTTATTGATATGTGAACATTGTGAGCAAACATAACATCAAGACGTTGATGTAATACGATACCTTATCTGGCTTTGTTTACAGTTGAAATTCAATTGCGGTTTCGGTAATGTTGAATGAATTAAAAGATATGATGGTTTCGTAACGATGGCGACTAAGATTCTCGTCGCCTTTACAATATAAACATAATTATTCATTTCACATTAAAACAGGTGCAATTAACAAGTTAGATATAACTATGCACATAATTAATTTGTTATTTCTCGCCTACTCTACCTCTTGTAGATTTAGTTAATGGTTATCATCGAATGATAACAACGACAAATGTTTTGTTGTGATTTTCCGGTAATTATAAGCCGCATCTCCGTTTACGTTTATGCTACACGTAACAATGTACATGTGTTATAATCAGTGATCAGAGTAGGTATATTGATTTGGGGTCAATGATCTCAAACATTGATGTTAATATGGACATGCCTCCGGGATTTCGGAAAATCTTGGTATCAGTTTTTGAAAAAAAAGGCATATCCATTTTATACTAGCACTACCAAGTACATCAAATCAATCTACCTACTACGATCACTGTTTATATTACATTATGAAAATAAATAATACAAAAAAGAAGAAAAGAAAACTGATGGCTTTAAGACATGTACATGTAGACATGTAAACAGGCGAATGAGCGAGGCCTGTATAACTAGCTAGCAAACCTAGCTAGCTAGCTAACATATAGCATAAGCTATATGTAAAAAAACTTCCAAGGTTTTGTAAAATAAACGAAAATAAGTATTTTGGATGTAAAGGTGATTATCTAAAACAGTAATAGGTACTATGATTAATTTCCTCGTAAAATATCATAAAATACTTTTCGGCTTTCCTAAAATTCAATCTTTTTCCAGAGGATTACATGAAAGATGATATTGCTAGGAAATTCCTCCTTTTATAAAATAAAATGTATGGTCCAAAAATGGTCTGGTTTCTCTGTCAAGGGTCACGGAGAACTGATGGCAATGGGCTAGTTTCCTAAAAAAATTGAATTAGTCCGTCAGTTGGATTAACAGAAAATATTGAACACGTATATTTTCTTTTCTCAATCAAACAAAAAATGATGAAGATATAGCCCGTTAAAGTTACGCGTAACGTCACGCCTTGCGACACTTTTTAGCAAGGCGTGTCGTCACGTGCTTACTTTGATGCGCTTTATCTTCGTCCTTTTTTGATGGATTGACAAAAGACAAAATATGGGTCCAATAATTTTTGATAAACTAACTGACGGACTAAATAGAATAATCTTTTTTTGAGCTAGGAAACTAGCCTATTGTTCTAAATGTAACCAGACTTGCTGGATCACGGTCATGGTCAAGCGTGATCCGAGTAGGAACAAAGGGGACAAAGCGATAGAGAGAAGATAAATAAACGTTCTATGGTTTTGAGAAAGGTAAGAAAGTCATTTTTTTTAAAAAAACTGACTTCAAAAACTAAAACGCTAAAAATAATACTCTCACAAGTACCTAATCAGTTACTTTTGGAGTGGTGCAAACGAATACATTTGAACTCCCATCGGCTAGCATTTTATACGGAACCATTTTCTATTTAGGATAGGACCACTCCGAAAGCATTCTACAAAAGGAATCATCGAAATCGGTCAACGTCTGAACATATTCAAAAAAAGATTTCAACGAATTGAGACCTCCTCCTTTTTTAAAGTCGGTTAAAAATAAGTATGAAAGCTGGTTAAAACACAGACCTAGTGAAGATAAATAAAATTTTTATTTCTTACAGTTAACCAGCCAAGTCTGCATCATTTATTTTATTTTATACCTTTGCTAGTAAACAATACCATAATACATATGTCAAATTATAAAATTGCGAAACCCGTCCTCAATATAGTGTTATACCCTGAACACTAAAAACTTTGAACAGTAAAACGGAATGGCGATGCCTTCTTGTAATGGGATCTTGGTTAGGTATCATTTTATGGGGCTTTTACGGCCCTATGTGAGGCGAGCCTGTGGGTGTGGTCATGCGATTTCGTCGACTGGATTGTAGGTATTAAGGAAAAGCAAATTCTTCCTTTGACCCTTCTGAACCTTTGGTTTTAGTTGCTCTTTGAAATGAATAGCTGCACAATTTTTTTTATTCGAAAATCAGTTAACAGTTTATTACTGAAACAATAAGTAGATCTAAGGTTCGGACTACATGCATCCGGACTGATCCGCAGCATCCGGATTTTCAGAATTCCATTCAAAACGTCTCCGGCCAAGCCCGGATTCAATCTGATTTGTATGGGGTTCTAAAAAATTCCGGATGCTTGTAGTCCGAGCCTAAAAGTTAAGGCTCCGTTATAGTCTGTCACCCTTACATAAAGTTAATTAAACAGTAAAAAAGTCAAGCAGTAAATAAATATGCGCTGGATAACGGACTAATTGGCATGGTCTCGAAGTAAGGACATAATGTTACCAGATACCAGACAATCAATTCTGCCAGGTGCGTCTCCCCGCACAACCAATCCCAAACCAATTTATAATAGTTCCTTTTCTAAATTGACCTATACCGGGAATACGCCACGGTAGTAAATTAGTCGCAAAGGAATGGATAGAAAGTACCTAAATGTAATCTTTTTCTTAACGAGTCAATGATATTGACTATATTATTATATGGACCTCGGCTGGAAACAGTAGCGACCCCTATTGCCGAATTGGTCTCCTGGTTCATATTTAAAGTCTTCTCTCGTGCAGGTACTAGTTATTACAACACTTAGAGGAAGCGAGAACAGTTGTGTTTACGTACAAATGGCAAAAAAACCGGAGTCAAACATCGGTTTTACAAACATAGCCCCCCCTCTTCGCTTTGGTGGAAACCTTAGGACACACAGAAAATGCGAGCAACTAATAAGTAATTTATTTCTCTTTCACAAAGGTAAAAACACTTAAGTCTAGTTTAGTGGCATTCATAATTAAATGATAATTCCATTATAAGACAGTATCTGTACTAGGGTGTAGGGCACCTTGTCTGACTGATTACCTGACACTCACCCTGCAAGGGCTGCAGCACTTTAAATGAGACAAGGTCTGTGGTCGTACTCACTCCGAGTTCCAGCCCTCAACCCACCCCGTATCACTAAATTTTCTAGGTTCCAACCTCTAAACGTAGTAGGTTCATTCCATGATGGCCATGGTAGTTTGTGAACAGGTGGTAACTCCTTAAAAGGTGAGATTTAGTCACTAGTTTTATTTTTCTAGTTTAAATATAAAAAAAGAAAGTTACATCGCACTTAACCGCTTTAATTGTAAAAGGTATAGCAAAAATCTTAAAGGTATCTGGGGGACCAGAAGCCAAACCTTGCGACAGAAGGTTTTGTTTTTATTTCGGTCAGCCTCCAAAAGGTTTTGCAGCTTGTCGTCGTGGCCATTGGCAATTGGTGGCCATTGAGGGGCCGGCCTTCTTGATTGCGCACGCAACTTCATGCCGAAACCTTGGAGGCGCTGTTCCTGGCGAGTGCAATTAAGAGGGTTTATGTGATTAATGGAGGACAGTCCTAGCAATCTGTTCACATTGGTGTCGACGTTGGATGTCACAATAATAAACGAAACATAGCATAGACTTAGCCGTTTTTGTATTAGGACGTTACGATTGCTATTAAAAGAAAGTGATTTGGGGTTATATTAAGAAATATAACAAAAACATTAAGCGTTTCTAGATTATTATATTTCTCAAGTTCTTACCTAATTAATTAGATACATATTAAACTGGCAGTTGACTCAAACTCCTGCTTATAAAATATTTCCCCATTCTTTTGATCATCGAAAGTTTTGAAACCAATTGCACAATCCTTATAACCGGTAGTGCTATTTGCTTTAGAACCATGGTCCATAAAAGGCTTGCTCATTTGCCGACCAACATATCATGTTACCACCCCGCGCTTGCCAATACTAGCTCCTTAGCATTCAAGGATTTACGCAAATGGTCGACTTACCCTAGAGTACTTTGCATGCAAATTTCGTCCTCAAACGAATACTTAATGCGGTTCGTGAGACAAAATTAAACTGGTGTTTTTGTGGCGTCTCATCTCCTTTATTTGTGAGATTCAGTCTTCCGTTTCAATCGCACACATTATTTTGTTTCTTTTTTATAAAACTATCGAATCGACCTACCCTGTCCTCGCACTGGTTAAAGTATTTTTATTTAATACTTTGCAGCATTTGCCCGCGACTTTGCCTGCGAAGACTTTACAGTAATGCTAAAGAGCAATAAATAATTATCTCATGGAAACAAATATGGGATAAAAATTATCCTATTTATTAAAAAGTGTGCGAAATGTGAGTTTTATTCGTTCGACCGTTAATTGAGCAACAAACATCCAAACTTTTTCATCTATAAAATAATGAGTAAGATTAACGCGATAAAATATACCCTTGAAAAGGATATTTAATTAACGTCGGATGGGGGTCAGTCCATCACAGAATTATCTCCCGAAAAAAAGGTGCTCTTTTCAGGACTTCTGATTGACATTTGTCCATTCAATGACAACACCGAGGTATGTCATTATTATGGTAAACATGCATTATATATTTTTGCTTTCACAATTTTGAAAATGACAGAATCTTTGTGTTTTTTATTTCCATTTATTCAATTGTTATTTATAATCTGCGAAAGAATTATGTTTTCTATTGCCATTTAGCGCTCTCATTACAAATAATAATCTGTTGCTGACACAGAATTATGTACCTTGGTATATATATTACTAAGATTATTAAATAGCCAATTTTATATGAAATACGAGTAGTAGGCAATAATTCTTTTCTTTGATCGACTTCATCAATATACAGTCACCTGTGAAACTGAATATTCAGTCAAAAAATACAACGCTCATTGTTAAAACGTTTATTTACAATAGCCAATGAAGTAACAATAGCAATTATCAAATACGCTTTGATTGAAAAAATTATAAATATTCATCTTGAGTTTAAATTATATTTGCATTTTCGTGGATATGACAATTGAATTTGCAAGAGCAGTTGGAAAATAGGCGTGGTAGATTTCATCATCATCTTCATCAAACATTGGAAGTTCTCCCCTACAGAACGTCAGTGAGCGGCTCTGGGCTGTTTGCAACCAGCGGCTGCTCGGAACATTGACTTGGTAGTCAGTCGAACGGGTTAGAAGCCTGCCCATGATGCTTATTACAGTTCGTGGTCGCCACTCGAGAACTTTTCATACCCAACCGTTGTTAGTTCTGCGAGCGATCTATAATGTACGATAATGTAGATTTCTTACAACAAAAACTGTGCCATTTTTAGAACGGATACAGCCGAATACTGGGGTAGGGTCCTAAGTCCAACCATGAGCAAAGTCAATGTAACTTTTTTTAGTTTAGTTTTTTTCTCCAGAGTTTTACGTAAAAACAACACTGTTTAGGTACTGTTTAGCGTACATGTTTCTTTTTACTTTCTTAACTTTTCTAGTTTCATTCGAATTAAACCAAATAGGTAATTGAAATTGAACTTTTTTTTATTAGACCTTCGTTAAGAACAACAAAAAAAGCAACGTAATTTTAAAATAAAATTACTACTGTTGCTTTTTAAAATAATAGTTTTACTTTTGTTGTATTTAAGTTTATTTAAAAGGATTAGGCAGATGTAAATTACAATTTTTAAAAATGGAAGAACTGTGAATGTCTCCTTTGTCGTGAAAGAACCAATGACAATTGAATTACCGGAAAGCGACGTTGTCTCTCAAATAGACGTCTGCCTCGGTCGACTGTTAACATGCAAATGAGTGTTTCATCTTATTGCTACTGCATTCATCAGTACCTACAGTGCATCCCGGAATGCAGTATGCCAGGATAGTAAAATTACAGTTGGTAGATTACAATTGTAATTGTACATTGGTGGACAAAATGTTTTACTTTTCATAAGTTACATAATACAATACATTCCATTGTTTAACACAAGTATGTATTATAGCAATAATAATAGCAACAATTAATATTTTTTATAAGAAAAATGATATTATTAAGCATAATTTATATTTATTATATACATATTTTAAAATACTACAGGTTGAATGCCACGCAGCTCACCGGTGAGCCGCGAACAATAGATTTTCTATTGTGTCTAGTTTGTGGCAGTCAAAGTCTTAAATAAGAACAATAAAAAGGTTGTAACCTTGCAACGTAAATTTATTTTTGCTTAATAAGTTTGGTAAGTAAATAAACTTGATACGTAAACATAACATACAGATGTCGTTTATTTACTAGGCTAATACACGGTTTTTTTTTTTAACCATATGATAATTTTATTAGAAAATTGACTGTGGTATTTTGATTATTTTCTAAATCACGAAAAGTTACGAATGGACAAACCCACCAATCGCTGTGGCTCATTTTAAATCCTCAGTTCCAAAAAAAGTCCACAAAAAACGTACATTATTTAAATTGTACTTTGAAACCAAAGACAAGACGGAGAACACGTGTTATTTTTTTTAATAGGAGACGTTTACACAGCATGCCTTCCGTGTCATATTACAAATTCGTCACATTCCTGCACTGGGCATAATATTTGAGGAATTTTGAACTGTATCCCCTTATTTTAAGGGCGAAGATAGTGTTGTGTTTAATGTGGTCATTATAGCCCTAATTTCGTAACTGGTAGCGTGTATCATATTACCAGTTCAGGTCACGTTGGTAGTGATAAGCATTGTTTGAGAGTTGATACATTTGAAGAATTGTTTGTCAAGATGTACAGTCGTGTATTCATTGTGCGGGTACAGTCGCGCAGAAAAAGATTTAAAGATTCTTCGGTTGTAAAGTCGAAATTTCGGACTTACGAACAGTTTGTAGCGGTCAATGAGATATTAACCCCCTTAAATCGTATTCAAGTTATTTGGCACGTGCGGTTTAGTGACCACAAGATCGAACCTATATTACTTGACATGCCAATTTATACAATTTTTACAAGACATGTTTACGTAAATAAAAATTATCTTATCTTATCTTAATTTCTAATGAGTATAAGACCGCATTTACACTAGGCGACTTAGTTGCGTGCGCGTAAGTTGTTCTATTTAAACTGTAGTCCTTATAAAAATGTACTTAGTTTAGGGTTGAAAACTTGAAGGCTATGGTTTCATTTTTAAGTAGGTAAGTAGGTGCGATTGTTGATTGTTTATCAAAAATTGTCGGCGGTAACACTCTTTTCAAGTAATGGTCAAAATGCGCATATGGTGCTTTGCCAATTATCTTTTTTTTTGTGTTTTTATATTTAAAAAGTGAAAGCAATTATTTTTAGACTAAACTAAACATTATAGTTTCTTAAGCTAATGCTAGAGATTCCCTCCACTAAACTTAAGCAATTTATACTTTTTATTTTTTGCATTCAAAGTAATAAGTGTATTAACTTTGTAGAGATTCTGAACCTAAACAAATGAAGTTCGAATCGCTGGATTGAATCAGCCCCAATTATCGCCCCAATTACCCAAGGCAACTAGTTTCTATGTCGTGTAGGTAGCATCGACTCAACAAATTGCAGTGCATACATAGCCCGATGGCAAAAAGCTCAAATAAAACAAACACGCGGTATATTTACATAACTAAGTGGACGCTTACAATGGCGATGATTTAATTACAAACAAGTTTCGCGTCATGGTATAACGAACATGTGTGCCAGCATGTTCGCAAACATATCTTTTTACAGGTCCGTGACGCCCATAAGTGTTTCCATCGTAATACTTCTCGTACGATAGTAGATAGGTAGGTATACACAATTACAAAACTTTGATTAAAAGAAATTACGTTAGTATTCCTGAAGTCATCGGAATAGTATTAGAGTAAGGTAAGTAGCTAAAGCATTTGTGTTATAGAAATCATAATAAACGACGGTACCACAACACCCAGACCCGAAACAACATAGAAAAGCTCGTTGTCTACATTGACCCGACCGTGAATCGGGACCTCAGAAATGGCGACCTGGCGTACTCGCCTCTCGATCACGGAGGTCTTCGTCAAGGTGTTGCTGGAAGCAGAGGTCTAACAAGGTTTAGAGACCGGTACTTAGCAAACGCAGCGTAAGGCGCTTTTCGACAAGGTGGAGCGAAGAAATCATGACACCAAAGCTGCTGGCAGTAGATGGAAATAGTCTTTAGTCTTTTCGCCCCACGAGCTATTCGCCCCACAGGACGAATCGCCCCAGAGCTCTTTTTAAATAGGTCGTAATTACTGCGGTGCGAAAGGCCCCATTTAAAAAGAGCTCTTGGTCGATTCGCACCGCGGGACGAAACGACCCAATGCTCATTTTCTAGTCCGCTTTAGACGCATAACAAAAACTTAACGATTCCAATTATTTATTTGTACAGAACTGTTTTGTTCCTCACTTCGGTCCGAATCGACCCATTACATAAAGTTCATGGGCGATTCGCCCCGCGGGGCGAGTAACTCGTGGGGCGAAACGACTAAAGACCCGATGGAAGATGGAAAAGAATATCCGAGGATCGGGTTCAGTGGCGTACTTTGGGGCTCGATTTCAAGACGCACTGCGATTCTAGTCTGCCACAGCTTTAATTATCTAGGTAGGAACACAGCTGAACCATAAATAGGTAAATAAATAATTAGAAACATTAGACAAAATCACATAACATTGTTGTGAAAGTGGCTTTAACAATTGTGTTACAGAAATCAGAAACAATGACGGTACCACAACAACCAGACCCGAGACACTATAGAAAAGTTATTTTCCCATATTGACCGACCAGAAATCGAACCCGGGACCTAGGAGATAGCGACACCCGGTCCGGTATGCTCGCCTCTCGGCTACGAAGGTCATCTCAAAGTTTAATTGCTTTTTAACTAAAAAATCATACTCTTATGGTAGTATCGTGTGTACAATTCTATTATAAATCTATAAAATCGGCTTTCATCATTACTACGGTTCATTGATTCACTCAGAAACCGCTTCAAAAACACAGGAAGCAGTCACAGTCCACTAGTACACAGAAATGTGTTTTAATTGCAATTTTTATGCCATTACGCATCGCACATCAATGTAGATGACCGATTGACGATTGTTCCACCATCCTCAGATACAGAAAGCTCACTCTTTCTAACTAGGATTCGAACCCACACAAATGCAAAAACAGACACGCTTACTTTTATCATCAAATTTTGGTACTTTTTATTCTTGGTTCTTTGAATCACTGTATAACCTGAGTAAGTATGGAGCACGCCTACTAAATCTACCTCAATTGCATCACGTAGCACGTATTTGCTTCGAGTTTTTCCTCATACCTATACTGAAACATTTCTTTACCACTCCAGAAATAGAGTTGCATTTTCCATGGCTACCTTTATATAGAAAAAACCACCGCCTTAGAGGCGGTTTTACTATAGAGGCGAATATGGCGCCGCCTATGATACCACCATTGGTGGTCAAACGCTTCGTTTATCGCTCGCTCCGCTTAACTAAGCTGTTTTCGCTTAACTGAACTCGACTACCGCTTTTTCTATTAGCTACGTCGATAGCAAAACTAACTACGCATTTTTAATTGGTTTACGCACTGTTAATCAAATGTAAGGAATATTTTAAAATAGGTATCGACTTTTGATGTACCTCGTTTGAATTATTGATGGATCTGGAATGGTTATCATTGTAGATTAGGTAAAAGACACGTGTGGACGTTAGTACAGTCAGCATCAAAAGTCGATGACCACATTCAGATTTTCAAAATCTCTATAAAACATATTATACCTAAATCGCTCTTAATGCAAGCGCCAGAATTGGCCTTATAATTATAATAATACGCGTTCAATCCATAATTAATACCTATCAAGTACTAACTAAGAAAAGAACACATAAATTTAATCAACCTGTTTAGCTTATTACGTCATGTCTTTTAACTTTATTTTCTGTAATAAAGACTGACAAACTGTATGCAGATTCTTCTCATTACCTATCAACAATTTTTTATGCAATTCTGAGTTTACTTCTTAATCGCGTTAGAGTGAAAAACTTGGAATAGGTCCCCCTCGAGATAAACCTGCCGTTACCTCAAGTCGATACACATTATTGATTATTTCATACACAATCCGTAATAAAAAATCATAGACTGTAGGTACTTTAAGCTTCACTTTCGCACTATCATTAATTATTAAACTAAAATCTATCCCAAACTAAGCACAAATGGGAAAACGAATACCGCGATGAATCATAAAAAAATAGAAACTACACTATACAACACTACAGGTATACAAATAAGTTTAAATTGCTGATTCAGTAATGTACGTGAACACACCTAACATTTTGTAATTCTAAAAGGACTTAATATCATTTCCTGGAATTATTATTAACCTACTTTAGCTGTTGCTAACTATAAACTTAAATTTGGCGCCAGTAAATTATTTTCCATGCGATCAATCAAAGCGCTTATCTTTACAGTTAGTTAACTAATTCCTGCAAAAAGTTTTCATACCGTTCAATACTTCGAATATCTTTTAAAAATGGAACTTTTGAATTAGAACAAAAGGTTATAAATTTTAATGGCGTCCTGTGAAACGAAGCTGGCTGCTTTGTTTTTTTTAACGTCCTTGTGCCCCGTTATCATAGGCTGTTCCAGGTAGATTTGCCTTGAATGGAGTCTGTAGGGAGTTATAAATAAAAATGTCTAGCCTTAAAAAGGCGTTGAGTTACTCAAGATTTGTCATCACTTGAAAAATGGTCGCGATTCTTATTGTTTTTAGGTAAACCCTCTTGTTGATTGATTGGCGATATACTTGGCTGAATATAATATTTTTCCTTTGCCAAAAATGGCCAGCTACTTACTCTAGTGGAGCGACTTAAATGCTTATTTCCAAAATTCTATCAACCTAATATTCTTTAACTTAAGGTACAAGTTACGGTAACATTGTAGGTACTCGTATGATACTGGCCAGTAACCGGTTGTCAGTTTGCTGTTGAAAGGATTATTTTATATTCGGTGTGAGTCGACGGAATCCGTAGGCCCGGTCTAGTAGGGCGAACGAAATTATAATTGGGTCTGGTCCAGTTATTACCACTATTGTTTTAGGCTTTTGTAAACGGAGAACAGGACGTGTGTTTTTTTTAGTAAATAGGTATTTATGCTTACAATTAGAAATACACACTTTTGAGTTTGAATTAAACATGTTAAAGTTTGGATTTCGTTACGAATATGGTTCCTTTTTTGTAAACCTAATAAAAATGATAAAAAGGATTACCTACTTACATACATTTAAAACCTTTTTTATAACTTAACTAATTCAAATAGATTTTTTTAAATTACCCTTTTTTTCGAACCACCGAATTTAATATTTTAACCAGTTATCAATCGACATTGAAAGTGCTTACTGGAAATCACATGTAATTGGAGAAAAAACGACAGCAAGGCCCGACGACCGAGGATCAAGTTACAAAAGATCGCAAAAAGCAAGCAGTTGACATTGAGAATTTTAGATGCGATGACTTGGTCAAGTAAGCTGAAGTTGTAGCCTAAGTAAACGTTTTAGATAATTTAAACAAATATTTGGGTTATATTGCTGTTAGTCATCGGCTGTCATAAAGGAAGCATACGCAGTCTATTTAGCTAGGCAAAGCATTGATGTGTCACTCATGGTGCGAATAGTACACACTAACTTAAAGTTTCACAACGACTTATGGCTCTCCATATAGGCCAAGCTCTTTGACTCGGGACTTTTCTGAGAAATGAGAAAAACCAAGTTAATAGATTAGGAAAAGATAATGATAACCGATTGGGTGGCCGTGTTCTTGAGTGGACACAGCGACAAAATCAGCGAATCGTCATTCAAAAAGGTGGAACTATGATATAGGCGAAGCTGCTAAAAGCAGTTTCAAATGATTAGCAGAGGATTAGGCTCAGTGGCATGCATTTGGAAAGGCCCACATAATTGGTCAGTAAAATTCGAAAGAAGCAAAAAAAAAATGGTAGTTACAATAACTTAAAAACAAGATAAAATTACTTCAAGAGGATTGTTAAGTTGAAAAACATCACACAATTTTATTATTTTGATTTTAATCGCGGTAAGCTTATAATTTATGCCGCGACCTACGAGCCGGGTACAATGTTGTCTTGATCATACTCCATCGCTAATTATTATTATCTGTCCATGTGGTTTTGTCTTTAATGAACACTCTTAAAACGATAATTTGTATGGACGCATGTGACATATTAAGACGGTATGTCATTAAGTCGCGTTGCGCGGAGGCATTTTAAATGGCCGGCAAGACATTTGTATGGAATACGCAACGTACTATAATTTTGATAGAACTTCAAATATTAAAACGAAGTCAGTGCTGTCAGTCAAATTAATAATGTATCGTTAATACTTAGTTTATAGCTTAGAATTAAAACTCAAAATGAGTAACAGTCACATCTTACTTTAATTTTCTGTTAAAATATAAAAATAACATATAAAGCACTAATAAGATTTGAATTATATGAATTAATAATTATTATATTAATTTATATGAATATGAATATGAATTTCGTTTAGCATATCATGCTTTTGATTATTATATTCGAAAGGTTCATCTCATTAATTTCGATTAAGAAGTTAATTAATTTTTACACACCTATGACACGCTATAACTTTAAAAACCTGTTCGGTTTTGTAAAAATGTAGATTTATTAATATAGAGAGAATGTTAGAAACTAAATAGTTATAGAATCTCTACTCCCCCCCGTGCCGTGTGGGGACGGCCGTAAAGAATACACTTTTTACCGTCAACAGAAGGCGTGTCGTAAGAGGCAACTACCTCCTGTAACACAAGACGGGCAGGAAATATGTTATAAAAAACTGCGCTTGCCAACCCGCCTGCCAAGCGTGGCGAGTATCGGCTTTTCCCCCCCGATGGTAGGTCATTGGGGGAGGCCTTTGTTCAGCAGTGGACGTCCTATGGCTGAAGTGATGAATCTCTACTCCGCAATTACTGTAATTCAGTATTATAAAAACTAAGTAAGTACGGTTTTTAAACATACCAATTGTTTGTTAGCTTCACATGTTATTTTAATCAAATCATGAAAGTCTAATTTAACCTTACTTCTAATTATCGTATCCATTTGAAACGTAAGTATGTCTAATTCTGATGACAATACAATAATTAGAACCTAGGAGCTGATCTGGTGATGGAGCCAGGAGGTGGATAGCGAAACTCTTTAATGGCCACTAGTATAACCTTCATGTTTGGGTTCATTTGATTCGTTTAATCGAGTCCCATACATTTATGGGCTCGTTTCCTAAAAAAACTAATTAGTCCGTCAGTTGGATTAACAGAAAATATTGGACACGTATTTTTTCTTTTTTCAATCAAACAAAAAATGATGAAGATATAGCCCGTTAAAGTACCGCGTAACGTCATGCCTTGTGACACTTTTTAGCAAGGCGTGACGTCACGTGCTCATTTTGATGCGCTTTATCTTCGTAATTTTTTGTTTGATTAACAAAAGACAAAGTATGGGCCCAATATTTTTTGATAAACTAACTGACGGACTAAATAGAATAATCTTTTTTTGACCCAGGAAACTAGCCTATTGGAAGTCGAAGACTTAGATGTAAAGTATACGCATTCAACATGACAAGCCGAGGCGGATCGCGTTACAAATATAGTATGTCATTATTAACCTAGACTCTTTTGAAGGTGTTGAGGACACGATTTGTCCTTGTGAAAAAAAAAATTGGCATGACAAGCACAAATGATTTCTACAAATTAGCATTTTGCGCGTTGACAAAGCAATTTTAGGGCCTGCGCAGACGACGGACTTTTGTCAGTGGAAGACGAAAATCTTCAAAAAACTTGCTACGCACTCAAAACTCGGTGAAGTTTAGGGAAGGAAGCAAATGCTATAGATAGATAGATAGATACTCTTTTTTTGTACACCATACAAAGAAGTTACAATTTGTGTTTACAGAAAGATGCACAATTTAGGCGGTCTTATCGCTAAAAGCGATCTATAGAAGCTAATCTTCTGAGATAACGTTTTACTTTGTGGTATTATTTACCCTACTTGAGTTAAAGATAAAGAGAAGACGTTTCCTAAGAGAACACTTGGTCCATCCTTTTATTTTGGATCGATTTACGAATTGATATTCATGCGTGTTCAGTTAAAACAATTATCAGAAAGGTTTTTTTAAAAAATGTCTGCAGAACTTCTATGATAAGGGTGAGCATTAGGTTAGTCCAAAAGAGGCTGACAATTTCTTAACAATAAGCAAATAAAATGAGTTTGTAATATGTAAATAGTTTTCAATCTCCTAACTGCTTAAATTGGTTATAATTACACAACCCTTTTTAAAGTTTTACCCCTCATTAATTAGACTTATAATATGCACTTGTAGGTGATCTATTTTGATGCATTTAGTTAGATAGACAAAAAACTACCCCGAGAACTGTATGTCGTCTGCGCTGGCCTTTAGTGAACTTTCAGCTAAATGACAGTGTATATTAAAATTAAGAATTAACCAAAAAGGACGGACAAAGGTCTTCTTAAAAATATTTTTTAAATTGTCAAATGTACTTTTTAAAACAACTTAATCAATTTTTCTAATCTACTTGCGATGCTTTTTATAAGTTAACAGAACTAACGTTACTTAAGATATTTTATCTGTTGACCATAATTAGCTCACTCTACATACAAGACAGACACCAAAGAATTTTTTTTTTTCGTAAAAAATGTTAGGATTTTTTTATACCTACTTTTCGGGAGGTCTTCCTAAAGTTAGTCTCACTTCTAGGAACTGCTATCTACGGACGCAGAACGTTTATTTAAATTATTACATTTATTAACCAGATATTGAATGATTAGTGGAAACGTTTTAATTATTTCACTTATAGTGAAACCACTTAATTACATATTTTGTTATAATTTAATTTAGACAATTTGTGAAATTCGGGTTAATATCTTGTTTTAATTTTATTACAGTAATAATGCTACTAAGAAATAAAAGCACGGCAGAACGATTCCTTAGAAGTTTAAATACTTATAGTTTAATGAAACAATAACTATTTAATGAAAATGAAAACTATTTGAAAAAATACAAAGTCTTGTATTTATTTCATTGTTTTATTTAGGATTTAACCACCGGTTCCCTGCTTAGAGTATCACATATGATACATAGCAATGGTTTTACGTATATGAACAGGGAACCTGCTAAGAAATAGCTACCTAGTACCTAATATGTTTTTCAAAATATTCAATGATTTGTATTAAAGACAAGCTAAGCTTTTGCAATCTAGATGCGAGTTCCAAATCATTTCCATGAGCATTAAACACACATCACACTATATTTATGTGACATAACCTACGGCCGAAGCAACAAAGAGCAACATTAACAATTTGAATACGTGGCCCGTATGGTAATCGTACCGAGATTACCACGGCAACTCGAAGCAGAGACAATTCGAGATATCGAATGCATTTGATTCGGTGGACAAGACAATATTGTCCCAAGAATTCTCACAACATTAATCATACCTCGATCATGTGGGTAAAATGCTAAATAATTTGCTATTGTTCTTGATCAGACTCTTAAAGTTGACTAGCTGCCGCATTCATAGTAGTCACTTAACTTTAATTGTTACTTAAGAAAAACCTGTTATTTATTAAAATAGATGCAAATAAAGACAATTAAACAATAAATAAATATCTCTATATAAAGTATATGTGCGGCAGTGAGACTTTGTTTATAAATATTAGTTTAATCAACTTGAATTTACCAGACTATTTAACTAAAGCCGAGCAAAACAAGACAAAATAGAATATTGTTTATACACGGTGTCATGCGATTGCTCGGCATCCAACGGGTTAACAATTAAAGCGTGTTGGCAGTTTTTAAGCTAAAAAGGCGTACAACAAAAAAAATGTTTTTTAGTTGGCACTAAAACAGTCAAATCGAATAACAAAACAAATTGCAACAACAAATCTGAATAACGACAATTCGAAATTGAGACTCTGTTATTGCTCATCGTAAACCCTTGCTAGTTGAGTTTCTCTGAGTTTATATGACTGTAAAAGATCCCATATTTTAGTGGCCGCTTAAAACTAAGTAGGTTACTGCGAACTGCGCACAGCGGAGATGTGGCATCGCCTACAAGGTTTTCAATAATAAATCAAAAGTAGGTAATACAGCGAAAATAAAATAAAATATTTATAGAAAAAGTTTTGAGATTTTAAGATGTTTGATGTACCTACCTACGTGTAATATTGTAAGTTGTTTTTATTAGCGCATTTTTTTTAAAATCAAGCGTTGTACATTTTTACATCTTTATGTTGTAAAAAAAAAGAATCCGAATTTAATTTTAAAAAATGGAATCAAATCCATTGTTAAAACGAAATTAATCACATATTATGACATCAGTAAGTCAATAACTAGCTTTTAAACTTTAAAATTTTTATTTTTTGTATTTTCTATTCAGTTCAATACCGTTAAATAATAAAAATAATTGCAAATCCTCAACCATTTTTTTCATTTCATTGCATTCAAAAACATTTTTTTCTCACTACACAACATTAAATACCGCCACACATTAGTTGCACAGTGCATTTTGAGAGCGCATTGAGTATGCTGCGTGTGCGCACTGAACACACGAGCGCATTAACATTCTCGACTCTCGCGCGGGTTCTCATACCGCGCCGCGTTATATTTAGGGCTGTCTATACACTATTAGGTTTAATTTCAACTCCTAGTAAAATAACCACTGTGATAAAAAAAACATATTTTTCCTTTTTGTTCCTTCCTATTCGCTCGAAGCAGGCTTTGATGTCTTTACCTACTAGATGGAATTCAATACATTGTACGTACACATTTAAGTTGTAGTAAATTAGGTAACAACATATTTCGCATTTGACATTTTATTTTAAAACTACTTAGCTTCCGCCCGCGGTTGCGCCCGCGTGGAATTTTATCTGTCTCTTAAAGTCTTTATCAACGACCCATGTCACTTCCCAACTCAAAATAACACAATAAACCACATCAATGCCTCGCTCTAAGTAAAAGAAAAAGCTACGCTAACGCCAACGTATTATTTTAGAACAAATTTGATTCATAAAAAAGGTTATAGTAAGTCAACCCAAAAAGATAGATATAATGCTGTCACAGACTTTTTTTTAGAACTTTTAAAGGGGAACAATTCCGTCGTACATGTTTTTTTTGCGTAACTAATCGTTTACGCAGCGCACGCAACGGAAGCGCTTAATAGGATTTTTTTCTCGAACCTGTAGTTCTTGCGATTAGAAACAAACAAACAAACTCTTCAGCTTTATAAATTATACTATAGTATAGATGTTACGTTTAAACCAGTACCAAAATCACTAAAATAGTAAAGCATAAGATTGAATGTGACTAAAGCGTGTTCAACCATATAAAAATCTTCTGTTTATTATTATTTTGAGTTACACCCTTGTGCCTGTCTTTGGTATTTTAAAAACTTGTAAAACACACTTTTTACAGTTTGACAGCCCTAGTCATATATCTGTCCCGTAAACTCGCCAGAGTAGTTCTGGGTCTAGGTTTCATTTTTGTAGACCCATTGTTTTTAATAGTCGTTAAAAACCGGCTAACAAAAGACAGTTAGACACGCGAAATATTTTAGATTTTTTTGCAAATCTTTATGAGATACTACACATTTTTTAATTAACATTATTTAGAGTTTTTTTATCTTGTTAAACCAACAATATAGTCATTAAGTGTTACACAGGCGTTACTAATGTCTTGACTTTTGACGGCTTAAGAACTTAATAAAGTAAGCATAATGGCTACTAGAAACAATATGAAAAGAGCAAATCAAGTTAATTAGATACAGTAATACTTACAGAGCGAAGGAAATTCGATTATATCATGAATTATTCATTTCAGATAACGACCAAATAAAACGATTGTTCGCTTCTGAGAACAACATGTTTAGATTTCGACTTTTGAATACTTGCCGGCGGCTTTTTTATATATAAAAAAACTATGTTTTATCTTTAATCTTTGTATTCGCCCTATTCTATACAACAGAATAATTTTTTTAAACACATTCATTGCTTAATATTTAAATTGTTAATTTACCTACTTTAAATCTTACTTTTGAAAATAATCTTTTAATTATGTAAGATATTTACCAGACTAAAACTAAAATAAAAACGCCCTAGCCAATGTTTGTCATAAAAAACTACTCCAGTGGGTGCATTTTTGAAACGTGAAATTGGAGAGTAAAAAGCCTTTATAAACTTAGTTTTCGAACTGGCCACTCGTGACCCCGCTTGTCGCATTTTACTGCGCCATAAAAAAAAGAAAAGGATTTTTGAAATACATTTTTTCTTAAAGAATAAGGTTATAAATATTCCCTTTTTTTGCTTCACGACGGTCACCTCATTGAAAAATGGCCGTCGCAAGATTTCGAATAAGAAAAGGAATTTGTACAGTATCCGAATTCGAATAAAGTTTTTGCTCAAATCGCGGACTTTAATTTATATAGGTTTGATGATGTGCTAAATATGGAACAATATTACAAGATTAACGTAAAAAATACATTAAGCCTTCCAACTTAGTTTGATTTGTTTTTATTTAGACATGTAATAACGATATGTTTAGTTGCGTAAAATTATATTTTTGACACAAATACCTAGGTGTTTGTTGGTACACTTTTTGTGAATCTTGCATCACCTGTATACAGCCTAACGTATCATTACAATAATAATGAAACCGTTCATTTTTGTTAAGGACATCCCAGCTTTTTCACAAAGCAGGTGCATTGAGCACATTGATGGGGCAAACAACGTTATGACCAAGGGGTCGTTGTGATAAAAAATAAATGGCATTACAATTATCAACATTGTCCTTGTCGCTGGAGGACGCCGATGAACATTACAATGATTCCGGACATCGAGTTAATTAAAATTTCTATGAAAGAATTATTGCATTCGTACCATTTTAGATGTCATTACTTAGTGGAATTGGAATTAACGTTTACAGTGTAATGTGCGGTTACATTTGTCGCTTTTTGCTCGTTTCGTCTAAGTTAAGAACTAACATCCGTTTACAAGGCATCGTAAACTAAAAAGGACATTTGGATGCCTGTGCGTGACCATTCTAAATGATCGTGCAGCTTTCTTTTTTAATCCTAAAGATCTTAAGTGGGTTGTGAAATTACTTTAAATAAACAAACAGAAATCACTTTTTTTATTAACGTTTTAACACGTGCAAAGTAACTGGTGTTTACCTTACACTTTTGAGACAAACTGTATTTTAGAAAACTGTTTGATCGGTCTACCATATCGTCATAATCTTGTAACGTTTTACGAGTGATTAAGTACTATTCATAAATAAATTAATTAACGTATAAAGAACAACCCTACACAATGTTTTGTTTCTTTCATTTGATAATTTCAAGATGATGACATTCAATGTTGTGTCGTGGCATTTGTTTTAAGTGTCTAGAATTACTTTGTGTAGCTGATCAGGCGCAGATCCGACTATTGTCCGCCCTCTGATGTACCTAGTTATAACTTCAACATAAGACTATGTTTTGAAAAGTGCAAGTTTGTACTTTACACCCAGCCGTATCAGCGTCGCAATGCAAATTGTTCTTCGTTCGCACACGATCCGCTGATAACGCATATTGCTGTACATTACTGAACACATGATACCATGCCGGCTGCACTCAACTAACCTTAGTCGTGTCAAACAAAAATACGAGCGAAAACGGCCAGCGACCCCAAATGAACATACCTAAAAGAGCGCATGGCGAAAATCCACCAAAACACAATCACAACACGCACGTTACATTATTATCACACACTATATGCACTCGCGATGCTCGTAAGATGTACACTGATCATTATTTTGATAATCGGAGCGACGTAAATACACCCGACTCGGTCGCAAAGCGCGAGTGAACTGCACACTATGAAACGCGGAGCGGGAGCGCACACAGAGGCGGTACGCACACATGGAAGGCGTGCACCGACGGGCGCGTTTAAAAAACGAACGATCGGTATGCAGACGTTCGGTTCGGAGCAGGTCCTCGGCTGGCGCTGTTTTGGTCTGCGGTTCGGGGTGCTAAGGAGATGAAGATTATTCCCCACACTTTCTTAGATCGAAGACGGCTTTAAGCGGGGAGATTTACCCCAAAAATTAATAAAAACGTCATGATGATGATCATAGTTAGGTTCCTTCTCTGGGGATTGTATGGATGTCAGTGTGATTTTACCCGTCCCGAAGTTAATTAATTTTCCTGGCGGACTTTGTATTAACAAATAGCAGGAAATTAATGTTGTTTATTAAGGTATGGTTTAACGTTAGCTTATGTATTGTTTTGCTTATTTTATTTATTTTGTATAAAAGATATTAAAATTACACTTACGGTTACTGTCTACTAATATTTTAACCAAAACTACAATATCACTTAGCTTACAAACTTTATACACGTGATTTTCTACCTAATTTAGAAACCTTTTCCAGTATGCGAAACACTTACGTATCAATGTTTCATCGAACCGAAATCTGTAGGTAAAGCTAATTAGAGGCATACGGGATAAACAACAAAAACATGAATTTTATAATTTTGAAAGTTAAAAAGTAAAAAGTTAGTAAAACCTGTCCTATTTTAGCATCGAGCACAGACCCTACAGATTAGCGATACAAACTATCTTTCTGCGAAAACTAGTTACTTAGTGGTTTGATTACTAAGTAGTATTATTTATACAGATGCATATTAAAGAATGGTAGAAAAATTTGTCGAACAATATGACATTACTACTCTAAGGGTATATGCTCCATGTATTTTAGTCAATTTAAACTTTTCTTATTTATCAGAAAATACCTTAAGAAATCACCCCATTTTTGGGGTACTCGGCGTCTTGTGACAACATTAAAAACAAAAGAACGGCAGTCAGCGAACCTTGAGTGGGCAGGCGATACGATTCGAGCCTGCGCCCGAGTCAGCGCGCCATGTTGTCGAGGTGCGAGCGAGATGCCGCGCTACAAACTTATCTCGGTCCCCCTCGCACGCTTGTTAGCGTTATTGCGTGCTGTAACTATACTCGTCAGCGGCACACACCCACACGCACGCATTGTTATCTCACACAAAATTTATAACGAGCAAAGCAACTCGGATTTCGTCTCAGCGGACACTCCTAAATTCTTTGCGGAAGGATTTCGTTTTTTTCGTGACGCCTTCGCCTGAGGCGAAATAAAATTATAATGGTGGATAGTTTGTTTTGAGATTCGGCTCGTTATTTTGGCAACATTGGCAGTTGGCGGGATTGTGAATGAACACTGTTTATTAGGTGGCGACAGTTCGTAGATTTCCGAGTAGGTGAATATCATTCAGTTACGCGTGGGTTTGTGTATCTCGGTTGCGCTTGCGTCTAACTAATATTAACACCACAATGTAGGTAGATACAGTGAGTTCACTTTTGACGACCTCCGTAGCTGAGAGGCGAGCGCCGACCATACCGGACTTGCTGTCGCTATGTCTCAGGCAGGTCCCGTGTTCGATTCCCGGTAGAAAAAAATACTTTTCTATATTGTCTCGGGTCTGGGTGTTATAGTACAGTTGTTATTTGGGATTTCAGTAACACAAGTGCTTTGGCATCTTACTGTATGATAGGACTAGAGCAATGTATGTGATGTCCAATATTTTTATTTTATTTACTTTAGCGTGTCCGGGTCTTTTAGCTGTCACTGGATATTAGATGTCACTGGGACGGCGGAAACATACAGGCCATAGATATACCTCCTCCTCCGTTAGACTAACTTACTTTTAAGTCTAAGTGACTAGAAATATTACGTACTTTTAAAAGCGCCTTCACATGCTTAGCGGCAGGGCTTGAAATACCGGTATGTTTTGGAAACCATCGGCTTTAGTGTGATGCCTATTGTTTCCCGATGTCCCGTTTTTGGTGGGACGTCCTTTACAACCCTTTCAGAATGCGATCCACTAAGAATAAGACCATAAGTGGCAAGCCTAAAATCCAGCTTTTTTATCTAAGGTGGCACACAGTAAAAAAGCATTTTTAGCTTCCACTATCAGCGAACTAAGACGGGCCGGGGGCCATTTTGCTATGTCCTGGTATTTCGTTTTCGGCGTCGGTATTTCAGTCTGATACGTAGAAATCAATATCAGTTGTGAAAATTTAACATTTTGTGGTAGGTTGACGAGCTGTTGTCTATACTTCCCTGTTTGTGCCACTGGTTGACTGGTAGAGAATGGTTTTTGGCATTAAGTCTGCAATTTTAATTAAAAATGGACCACTTGACAGACGGGTACTACAATGTCCAAAAGGAAAGTTAAAACAAGTGTTTTTTGCGCACTTTTACCAATGAATAGATAAATAAATAAATATTTTTTTATTTCGGACACATTGCTTTTGCTATCAGCACAGAATTATTGCTACCAGGTATCGTGCAGTCAAGTAGATAAAGTATAAATACATGCTGAATGCTCAGACAAAGAGTGCTACTGTGTTTACTTCTACTGTGATTTAACTCCACATTGTAAATCTGCGCTAGACTGGTGGTACTGACTGGCATTGTTTTAAGTTAATGACTGGCAGGTTTTATGCTTTATCTATAGCTACTGCGGTGTGGCGCGGTGACGCTAAGCGACGTTTAATGTGGTCAAGACAAGATGGGAGGCCGATTTCTTTATATTCATGTGTATTAAAGAATATTTTGTGCCTCGGGTGGGATTGAATCCACGACCTTTTGCTATCCGGGCGACTGCTCTTACCAACTGAGCTACGGAGGACTTAGTTATGTTGGTCTTGGCTTCCCATCCCACCAGATGCAGTTAAAAATAATTTTTTGCTAAAATATTAGCCTTGATATAATATAATAAACTAGCATCATTGTGAGTAAAAGCGTAAAAATAAAAGTTTAGTAAAATAATTTTAGATCATACTTACATAATCAATCATATAAGTACTTTGTATTCCCTCTTTATCCTTTATGTACAAATTATTGTATGAGCGCAGCCGATTACATGGAATCACTTGAATTTTTTATTTGAGTCATTAGTTTTATTTTCGAATAACATCATCATCATCATCATTTGAGCCATAGGACGTCCACTGCTGAACATAGGCCTACCCCATTGGCTTCCAGAAGGTTCGAATTTATTGATCCCTAATTCTCTAACTTGGTCTCAATAGAATTTGTCGAATTGACAGTTCGACCAAACAGTAGGTACTTTGGAACATGGAGCACACATATTTATTATTCATCATCACTCGCCTGCCCTGTTCCCAGGTCATCTAGGGTCGGCGCAGCATAAATAAATAAATAAATTGTTTCTACAATCACACAAATTGTCTAGCCCCAAAACTAAGCAAAGCTTGGGCTATGGCGACTAGATAACGGATAAGCATACCCAAATACTTTTATAAGCATCAATGACTTAGGTACAAATGCTCGTGCTCTTCACACAAACATTTGCCCCTTATGGGATTCGAACGCGCAACCGTAGGCTTTGTAGTCCACGAACCACTACACCAGACGGTCGTCAAATACTATGTCTTTCTCTTTTATGCAATCCAGTCATTCTTCTACGAGTCAGTCATTATACACCATAAACAAGGTTACAAGGCAAAGGGGTATTAAGATCTAGGAACAACATAAAGAGGCGTCTTAATCGTTATTAAGAATATAGAAGAATAGAAATATGCTACGAAAAAAAATTACTTTAAAATATCCAAATAATATTTAATAGAGAGACTACGAAAGCCGCGCGGTCATTCATCAGAGGCGTAGGCACGGCGAGCCAACAAGCAATTTTTTCATGAATGAGTTAAATGGGGAATGTGCATGTTTTTTTATTTGGTCCTAAAATAAATAGTACTTAATTGTATGAGTAATTAATAAAACTTTAAGAATTTTCGAAAAATATTGATAAATACCTGACTTACAGCCCACTAAAGTCTCGTGTTAGACAAGGAGATCCGTTATGTACCGTGACGTCACATTACACGTGCGCCATACATTTTTCATAGTAAAAGTTGTTTTAGAAAGAGATATGTATACCTTAATTTCTAATGGTATATAACGGTAATTTTTTACCTAAAATCAATTTTGTTTTCATAGCACTATAATTTCGTATATTTACTTATAAATACATATAGTAAAAACAATATATTTTTTATGCATATTCCCTACATATTGTCCAAGCGTACGATTTTTATCAGCGGATAGGAATAACTTAATGTATAAAAAAATCTTTTTTGTTCTTTGCATAGTTCGATTATGTTACTAATTCCGAGCAACTCCTAAAGATGTCCACCCCTTTGCAATGTTACCCGGTAGAGAAGAAATGTAATACTATTGGTTCCACCAAAATTACGCCATTATTGAATCTGTGTACTGAACTGTACTGTTTTAGTATGGACGAAAGTTTACGGGACTTGTCAGTTCATACTACAATACATGTAAGTAATAAAATCACACATCATTTTTGTATGTTGCAGCCAAAGGTTAAAATAGTCGTTTTATTGAACGGCTAGCCGATTCATTGAACAACGCCATTCAACCTAGCTAACCCAATTAGCCGTGCAATGAAACGGCTATTTTAACCAGTTGGCTGCGACATACATACAAATGATGTGTGATTTGAAATGACCTGTAAATTTTCGTCCATACTTTACTTTAATGAGAAAGGGTTATTACACCGTTAGTGATTATATAAATGATAAAAATGTGTGGATTTAAAACTGCTTGGATCGCACCAAAACTTGTAAAAATATTAATTTTAACAGTTACTGAGTTTCTTGCACTGCTTCTTCTCGGCACTAGCCCACAAATTGTCCCGAAGTAGCGGTAGGGCAAAAAATATATATATTGGGACGTGTAAAAATGCTTTTAATGGCCTATTGATTATGATTTTGACTAAATCAGTACAGTCACAGATTCAATAATGTCTTTTATCAGTCTAGAATTTCATTAATTGTATTGTGTTAAGTTACATAATCTCAGCTATACCCCGAAATATGAGTGACCGTGTATTTTGCTAGCACTCGAGCTAATTTAAATACCATCATTTTCTGAGTTGACCCGAGCCAGGTATCGAACCATTTGCGTTTAAGTCGATTCACTGCGCCACTCTACAAATTGGGTCAAATACGTACTCATCACTGTGGTAAATGTTCAATCAACGCATCGCTTCGCTATTTTACGTTTACTTAGATGATATATAGTGATTAGTAAAACATACTATAAAAAAATATATAAGCTTCTAAATTTAAAAGCAGATCTATATCGGTACATTACGGCTCCTAAACTGATAATCTCTTAACGGTAAATGTTTTTTCTCAGCAGTGGAGAAATGAATAATAGTTAATCATAAAAGGCGACGACACGTTATGCCATATTCGCTAACCGGCGCAGTTCTGGGTTTGACCATGGTGCATAAGCGGAAGCGGGAAGCGGATAAATACGTTGTTACGTTGTTAGTTGGCTTAATTAGATGTAATTGATGTATGACAAATTAGAATTAAGAAAAACAAAAATAGTAAAAAAAAAAAGAAAATAGAAAAAAAAAAACATTTAAAAAGCGCACTCTTTTAAAACAATAAAAAATAGAATAATTGTGTTGCTTGTGATAATGTTTTGCTTTTAATTCAATATCAATACTCTAAAAATATTTTTTTTAATTGCGTTTAGAGCCCAACTACAATAGCTTTTAGCATCCGCGAACTGCGTCTAGCGTCGCGTTTTAGCACAGAATAATTCATTATTGCTACATGTAGTTTATTCATTCTCTACGTACGATTGTTGGTTTTCATCGTCATCCAGTGATTGCGATTGGCTCTCAAAATTAGCATAAAAGTTGATAATCAATGCTAAATAAAAGTAGTAGTGTGTATAGCTTTATATGACTAAATAAATATGAGATAGGTACCTATGTCGGTTCTAAACCATTTCCGTAGTTAAAACTGGCTGAAAACGAATCAAGATATATTATCTTAAATATATAATAGTGTATTTGATTTGTTTTTTTTTCTGAATAGATTCAACTGTCTCTACCTGAGAGTTGTCTGGAAGAGACGCTTTGAGCTCTTGCTCTTGCTGTTGCTGCTGTGATGTGCAATAGAGACTATATTACTATATCTATTCACGCGTCTTTTGGCGTAAAAGTGATCTTGAATAGACTTGCGTGTGGCTGAAAGCGGGCTAATCGATTCCTAAAACGCATTACAGCGTTCCGCTCCGCTTGTGCAATACATATCCTAAACCTGACGCGCGGCTAAATACCTGCCTACACGATGATTAAATAGCTCCTTAGCAAACTACTCTGGCTCTCTAAGGCTCCCCGCAAGCTTGCGTTTTTGCGACATACACAGAAATCCCACATACCATGGTCAGAAGCTATAAGTAATAAGTTTGGGATTCGTAACAGGTGACAGTAACAGTTCGTAACAGGTATATTAATCTGCAGCGCGAACCACTTAGATCAGACGCTCGTTCTAAACTCTAAGGGCCAGTTACTTGACTTGCTGATAACTTCCAGATAACCTATCTGGCACTTTTTTGACATCTAATTGTATGGGCTATCTGTCAAAACAAGTGTCAGATAGGTTTTCCGAAACTTAGCAGCGAGTGGTGAAACTGGCCCTAAACATACTAACTAACAGTCATCTTTTTTTTTAGAGAGTTACTTAAAAATTATTCCGATGTTGATTTTATCTTTGGAGTTGAGTTCAACTTTAATGAGGACTCAATAACACAATACTTCATGCATCCATAACGTTTTTTTTTATACTTAATTCAAAGTGTGTACTTTGTTTTGTGTCTTGTGAAATTAAGAATTTGTATCAACCAACTATACAGGGTTACATTTCAAGGCAGTGCCAAATTAAAAAAAATAAGGTCTATAAAACAATATAAAGATACCTACTAATTTATCGTAATTAATTCCAGTCGTTGTATTTCTGGAGTAAAATATACTTAAAAATTTCCGAAAATAAAGAAAACGCGAGATTCGCCGTCATTCATCAGAGTTCACAGGCGTACGCCGACCGCTCCAACAAGAACCTCATGCAGTGCACATACGGCGCAATTTAATCGAGTAATCGTAAATATTTTACGTTATATTTTTCAAATGCAGTAATAAAAGGATTGAAAATTAAAGAAAAAAGTTTGTTTTTTACGTAGATCGATTTAGTTACTGATTCTGAGTGGTCCCTGAAAAATTGGCACTACCGTGAAATATGACCCTGTATATACCGTTAGCTTTTGTATCGACTCATAAGTAAAAGTAGGTACTAACATCAGTTACATTTATTGAAACGATTGTCCATGATTGGGTCCGCGTGGAATATCGTCCCACCCACCCTAAATCCCCTTTTCACCCTCTGTTAAATGGGTTGTTATATTGCTATGTTATCATCGCATATCTTCCAAATACTGGCCAAAAACTCTCACGTCGTTTTAATAGATTGTCTAACTAAATATTGATTAGGTACTTTTTTACCAAGAAACTTCTGAAAATCAGGATAAAAATATAAAACCATTGATAGGCAAGGATATATTGTAGAAGAATACATATAAGATATTTTGTAGTACTAATAGGATAGGTTTCTAATATTTTTTATCACTATCTCCATCATTTCTCAATCATAACCACTAGCTATCTTCCAGCGTTTACTAGCAACCAAGCTAAAGTAAAAATAAAGTATGCCTATACAGGGTTACATTGCAAAGAGGTGCCAAATCTTTAAAAGTGGCTCAGAATTAGAAACTTAATCGAACTAGGCCAATTTTTTTTTTTACATTTAATTATTCCTATCCGCTGTTAAAAAGCGTACGCGTGGATAAGTGGATTCATGAACAAATTGCACCGTATGGGCACTGCGTGAGGTCCTTCTAGGCTCACCGTACCTACGCCTCTGATGAATGACCGCGTGGCTTTCGTAATCTCTCTATTGACTTTATTTTCGGATATTTTGAAGTATTTTTGTTTTCGTAACATACAATATTAGAAATAATAACGATTGAGACGCTTTTTATATTTTTCTCTAGATCTTATTTTTTTAATTTGGCACCCCTTTGTTATGTAACCCTGTATGTATATGTCTTACATCCTTACGCCTTACATCAACTTGAGGTGGTTTAGGCCATACTCCACCACGCGGGCCCAGTGCGGTACGGTGAAGGGGTGTTGTAAGACCGGCAAATTAAACCTTACTGTCAGATGTTATTAAGCCGCTCTAAGGCCTCTGACTAGGCTTCACGAGTAGTATCAAACGATATTAGCTGGGACCAACTATTAACGAGCCTTCCGAGGCTCGGAGATGCTCGTGATAAATGTCACTTAATATAGTTATAATGGTCACCCATCCAATCACAACAGCGGCGTAGATAGCTTAACACACCAAAGCCGCCGCCAGTGAGCAATGAGCACCTCCACTCTACAAGACTCTCCACTATCTGCCTCGGAAGAATCCTGAAATATTTCGGCTACATTGCCAGAAAGGACGGCGACAACCTGGAGAGACTGGTAGTCACAGGCAAAGTCGAAGGCAAGAGGCTGAGAAGAGGAAACCTGACGCGTTGGACAGAGCAGATCCGCAAGACCCTGGACACTACCATCCATGATGCTCTGCACTCTGCGACTGACCAAAGAAGATGGCGCCAGATAGGGTACTCCATCAAGGCAATCACGACCCTCAGCACTGAGGAAACCGGTGCGAGGAGGAGTAGTACGAGGTACTAGACAACAAATTTTGGAAGGGGCGTCTCCAAGCACACCCAGATACAAGCTAATTTAGAAAGAATCGTTTTCAAAATTGACACGCATCGGAAATCGAAACTAGTAGGAGCCTTTGCGTTAAAGGCATGTTAAAGGCGACTACGACCGGGTACGTACTTTGACAATATAATAAATAAATATTGGACAACATCACATACATTGCTCTGATCCTACAATAAGTAGCTTAATTAAGCACGTGTGTTACAGAAATCAGATACAACGACGGAACCATAACACCTAGACCCGAGACAATAAAGAAAAGTTATTTTTCTACATTGACTGACCGAGAATCGAACCCGGGACCTCGGAAATAGCGACACCAAGTCCGGTATGCTCGCCTCTCGGCTACGGAGGTCGTCGATAAAGATCTGTTTAATGTACCCATTTATAACACCTATGATGTTACAATATAGAATGCAATGAATATGTATTAAATATATTTTAAAATCAGCCTAGTTTAGAAACGCTATGATGGTGTTTGACCTACATATCAGTGTAAAGCAGGGTTTCTTAACCTTTTCTAGTTATGGACCCCCCTCTAAATTTCAAAGAACCCACGGACCCTTTCCGAAAATATAAAAAACCAGGTTTAGTTATTATATAAAGCTCTTACCAGATTTATTGTTTGCGATTGTCTTTACATATGAATGCAAAGGTGCAACGGTTATGTTATGGAACCCGCGTTCATTACACGGACCCTTAGACAATGGACCACAGATTAAGAACCCTGGTGTAGAGACTGTAAAACTTTTTATTGGCAGCACCGTAGCTTAAGTAGACTTTTTTATTATTCTTTATTTAGGACTGGTTAAAAAACAAACTATTAGTTTTAGTCGTTCGTGTGAAGTTTGCTATTGCAGGTACGAGTAAGTGGAGACGACGCCCGCGGGCGACGTGCCGCGTCGCGTTACCGCGCATACGACGTCGTTGACATATCAGGCTGATGTCCTAGGTAGGTTCGATGTCGAGGGAATTTCACAGCTGGAGACAAAGACAGATCCATCATCATTATCAGCCCACGTCAGTCCACTGCTGGACATAGGCCTCTCATTAAGCACGCCACTTTTCGTCATCTTTTTTCAGTCCTCTGCCAAAAGCTTTGCGTATATCATCGCTCCACCTTGTCGGAGGGCGCCATAAGTCGCGGTCTCCACTCAAGAACACTTCTCCACTACCGGTTAACGGTTTTACTGCAAATGTAACCAGTCCACTGCCACTTCAGCTTGCTCAAAAGCTTTATCGATTTTATCGATTATTTTAGTACAATATTGGATGACCAAATTTTTTATTTTATCCTAAAATCCTAGATTAATTTCGATCATAGCTTTCTCCATAGCTTGCTGAGAAATTTAAATCGTACCGTGAGTGTCCACGGTTCCATCCTACTAATATTATAAATGCGAAAGTTTGTAAGTATGGATGGATGTTTGTTACTCTTTCACGCAAAAACTACTGAATGGATTTTAATGAAACTTGGCATACAGATAGACCATGGCCTGTATTAACACATAGGATACATTTTATCCGGGTAAGGTCAACGCAGACGAAGTCGCGGGCTAAAAGCTATCCTACTTTCTACTAATACTATAAATACGAAAATAGGAAAGTTGCGCAGAAAATCCTTTACCCATCACCATCCCATCACGGCCAATAGGCCAAAAAGATTATTCTATTTCGTCCGTCAGTTAGATTTAAAAAAAATATTGGACCCATACCATCTTTTGTCAATCAAACAAAAAATGACAAAGATAAGGCGCATCAAAGTGAGCACGTGACGTCACGCCTTGCTAAAAAGTGTCGCAAGGCGTGACGATACGTGGAACTATAACGGGCTATATTATCTTCATCAGTTTTTGATTAATTGACAATAGAAAAAATACGAGTCCAATATTGACGGACTAATTAGATTTTTTTAGGAAACTAGCCCATTCAACATGGCGGCTATAAAGATCTGTCATATTTTTACAGTTGGTGTCGATATATCGTTATATCATATCTTGTTTTGGTACTCATGCTAGGGGGGCTGAGGTGGCTTATCTGATAAAAGATTCCGAAGAATATTGAAGAATATTTTTAATAAATAAATAAGATCCTTCGCCCTCCTTTTTTAAGTCGGTTGTAAATCGAATCCTTAGATCCCAATTACAGAAAATAACATATTTTGTTATTCTCGTCTTGAGTCGTCCAATGTTAGAAAAAAAGGATATTATGATGAATCAATATTATTGTAAATTTCATAGCACAATAGAGTTACAATGTTGCTCAACGTACATTTATGAAATTAATGTAAAAGTAAAAACCTCCCAAAAATACGTGTTTTCAAATTAAAGAATCGACACGAAGTCAAAATCAGGATGCATTTTGTCAAAACACTGATGGTGCATACATTTTTGACAAGAATTTTCTAGATGAAGCTAAAATAGACCTATTGGCTGGGCTATTAATCGAATGAGTACTTATATACTAGCTTGTGCCCGCTGCTTTGTTTGCGGAGAATTCATAAGTTATCATAATCAGCCTACGTCAGTCCACAGCTGGACAAAGGCCTCTTTAATTGCACGCCACTGAGCCCGATCTTCGGCTATTCTTCTGCATCCTTTGCCAGCAATTTTTTTCATCGCCCCACCTCGTCGAAGGGTGCCCTACGCTGCGCTTTTTAAGTCGTGGTCTCCACTCATTCAATACAGAAATCGGATATATCAGTTAGAGGGTGCACAAATTATCGGTTCTTCCGCCAGAAATAACGTCATTCGACAGAGAACCAAATACATAATTCGATGTAGCTCAAAGAGCAAGCATGCAGCCGTAGCAATGACCATCAAAACTCGATATGATATAGCAATTTATCGACACCGACCGTCAATTTAAAAAAAAAAATGTTAGATATAGCCACCATGTTGAATTTTCGTCGAAACAGTGATCATTACTTTTGACGTCACCTATCATGTTAAAAAAAACAGTTAATGTCCATAAATCATTGTATCATATCTTTTTTTGCTGGTCATGCTAGGGCTGAAGTACCAATAAGTTGGTCACATTTGCCAAAGAACCGATATGGTTAATAAATTAAGTATGCAGTTCTTTGCAGTTTGTATGTGAATACAGACACTCACATATGGTTTTGTTTGGCATTGTTAGCCTGAAATAGCGATACCGGTCCAAACCTCTAGAGTTCTGGACCGGTATTGCTATTTAATGGTCGTGACTCATGTCTTTTTGAGTTAATAGAATGCTGCTTAGAATTCAAAACTAGTTTATCTCTTAGATTTTTAATTACTGTCAAGTCGATGCACGCTGGGTTATATTATACTACTGAAAAAAGCGACTACAGCAAGTGAGATTTGAATTAAGATGGGACGTAGGTTCGAATCCCACCTAATAAAGTAGCATATTTCATTTGAATCATCTCAATTTAAGAATTATTTTTTCAATTAAAGTAGCTACAACGTGCACCTTTTTTAAAATTAAAATAAATAAGTATGTATGTACTTTGTCAAAACGCAGCCGAGATCATTGGGTAAACTTGGAACTACCAGGTATCTGGCTACCACAGATTAAACAAGTTATTAGCCCGACACGCGATCCTCGACCGGCGCAGGCGCAGCTTGCGTGCCGCCTTAACAACTTTTTTGATTGGTACAACCTGTAAATACGCACTAAACACACTAGATTTGCCTACGGCTTTCATCGTGTTAGGGGACGTCGTAAAATGGGTTTAATATTAAAGCGTTATATTTTAAAACTTGACATTATTGACTCTATTTATTTACAACGCTTTCCCTCCGTAAAATATAGGATGGCTTTAACAGACTTTAACTGTATTTGCAGAGTGTGTGTGGTTGTGCAATAAAGAATAATCTACCTACTATTAGATGGATCGACTGATCTTTTAAATAAAACGGTACTTATTTTAACTAATTAAAATATATTGATACGTAAAACGCGCGAAAGCACAATCAATTATGACGCATGAAGAGGGTAGCTACGTACGCAGCTACGCTCCGATGACAGCCGACAGCTAGTGCCGGGAACAGCTCATAGGGATATTCCCAACAATTGATTCCCCGCTAACACTACTCACTTAGTTTACTTTAGCTCTAAATGCAGACCACCTTTATATACCTGCTTAGAATCGTACCTACAGTAACTTTGTATATAAGGTGCTTCATAAATATCTGCAACAGCTGAAATGGGTAAAAGTATTGCTTATATAGATTACGATAGTAAAGAAATTCTATGTCCAGAACGTCATTAATTTTTTCATAAAAAAAATATATTAAATAAAGATTAGGCTTTATTCTATCTCAAACCGTCCACATCTGTCCAAAAATGCCAACGTTTCACATTATACCGCTCCCGCACAGTGTCAAGGGCGGATGACGAAGTGTGTTATGCAAATAGAAGGAAGTAACCATTTATTTACTGTTTTTTCGCAAATAATTAATTACTGATCCGGGGCACGTAATTCCTTCACTATCGTAATCTATTTAAGCAATAGTTCTACCCATTTCAGCGTTGCAAATATTTATGAAGCACATTATATATTTTTATTTCTATTGTCCCATGGCTTGTCAAAGGCTCCCGTTTAAAAGTGGCCAAAGTCAGCTAGCCCCGGAAAAAGCAGTCCAAACCATCAGTCAAGCCATCTTTGTGTATTCATAATCATCATCACCAGCCTATGGAAGATCGATTAAGGACATAGGCGGCTTGTGTTTGCATGCAACACAGAAAGCGTGCGCGGGACGGCGATGGGTCACGACGGGAGTACGGCGGGCGACAGCGGGCGTGAGCAGAACGGCTTGCCGCGCACACCGGCTGTGTGTGGGCGCCCATTTAAACCTATGTTAATAGACCCGCCGTACTACCGACCCGACCCATCGCCGTCACGCACACGCTCTCTGTGTGTGTTACGCTTAAGGTCGTCAGTCCATTGGGTGGAAGGCCTGCCCACGCAATTTTTTTCAGTTCGTGATCACCACTCGAGAACCTCTTATCCCGACAGTTGTCACCTTTGCGAGCGATGTGGCTTGCCCATGCCACTTCAGTTCAGAAGTCGGTGACTTTTGATATTTTACGGATGTATAAGTAATTCTATCTTTGTTAATTAATCATGTTAATTTCGCCTTTAAAAGATAAGTAATTAAGTTTATCTATGAAAGCCGTTTTGATAGCCACAGACGGACACCTTTCTGTGTAGGTATGTGTTTAAAATGCTAATGCGTTATAGTGCTAGAGCACCATCAATAAACAAGACGATATCAACTGTTTTAATTAAATAAATAAAATATATATCGACGACCTCCGTAGCCGAAAGGCGAGCATACTGGACTTGGTGTCGCTATCTATGAGGTCCGGGTTCGATTTCCGGTCGGTCAGTGTAAAAATATAACTTTTCTATTGTCTCGGGTCTGGGAGTTGTAGTACCGTCGTTGTTTCTGATTTTTCACACAAGTGCTTTGGCTTCTTAACATAGGATCAGAGCAATGTATGTGATGTTGTCCAATATTTATATTTATTTGTATTTAATAATGGACAATAAATCGTGAGTCATGCTTAGTAGGCTGAGGCCGAACGTGCTGAAATATGCCTATTTGATTTAGATCTAGATCCAGATTGTCTCGACATGTTCTAGAAAGGGAAGTATTATCAAGGACTGTTTGAGAGTATAGTTTGTTTAAATGCGTACAAACTAAAATGTTGAAGGTCCTTTTCTTCTTTCAGGTTTATGATCTATAGTTCGTCTTAACGATTAATACGTTAGCAGCTACAGGGTATTCAAGTTAACAGAGAGCTAAAAAATGTGCACACACATACACTGTTAAAAAATCAAGTTACAGCGTATTACTACCACAGTTTAGCTATGCATTGTTGTACTGGGCTGTTATATATTTAAAAGATAAAGCCCTGTGAAAGACAGACGGACAGACAGCGTGCAGCGGAGCCTGGTTATAAGAGTATACTAATATTCTCACTTTGCACTTAATATTTAAGTATTTTAGGAACAAAAACATCAAGCTCACACCAAATAAGGCAACTTGACTAACTTGGTTGACTGGTAGATAATGTAAAATGAATTATGAACTTACTTTATTGATTAATAATAATAATTATACGCAAGCATTAAAAGATGGCTAAATATCATTATTTTCTTTTCCAATGTTAAGTTTACCTATCAGATGTATTGAGAATGAAAACATGCGCATTATTTCTGCAAAGCAGGCAAATTGAATGTTTCAATTCATATTAGATGAAAGACCACTTTCGCCATCTATGAAAACTTTAGAAAAACAACAATAACATCGCCATCATAAAAGTAATGCTTTTGCTACTATGTATTATCACACCATTCCAAGAGATGGCGCTAATCGTGCAAGGTACGAACTCTATCTGATGCAACAAGGTACTGCTAGATGGCGCTTTAACCTATTGAAACATGTTTTAATAAAAATTAATAGGTTGCGCTGGCTAACATTTTTACCAGATGAATTTTGTTTGTTGCTTTATTTATTCTCCAGATATTACTAATTTTATCTGTATGATTAAAGTATTTTTTAAAGCGTTATTTTAATGATATGTGGACAGTTTCATCAGTGTATGTTTGCGTTGGGTTATTTTTCAAGTGGGTTTTAAAGTACAATAGGATTTAATCAAATAAAATTAAAATGACTAGGTACATATTAGCGGTTCTTTGGCGTTGAATCTTTTGGATTTTCATGTACCTCCATGCATCCTCTACATGTGGGGCAGTCTATCACACCTTTGAAGCAGGTGCTTGTTTAGAGACCTATAACCTTGTGGATTTTGTCCCTTTTTAACCGACTTCAAAAAAGGAGGAGGTACTCAATTCGGTTGTATGTTTTTTTAAAAAAATGTTTGTTACCTCAGAACTCCGCCATTAATGAACCGATTTGAAAAAATCTTTTTTCAATTGAAAGGGTATACCAGATTGGTCCCATTTATTTCAAAATTCAATTCTGACGATGGGATCCATTTGAGGGAACTCCTAAAATATCATAGGTATACATATAGCGATTTTAATATATTTAACAACAAGTCAAGCATATTTTGCATTCAGAAAGTATTATTTGCTGAGGTGGAACTGATGACGGAGACCATAGTTGGCCACAATAGTCTTCCACGAGAAGCGATAAGATATTTTCATTAAGACAGTTAAGCCTTGCCATAGTCGACAAATCAAATTTTAATGAATGATTCTGGTGAGAATGATACCATCAAACTGATCTGATGAAGAAGCCGGAAGGTAAGCACCGAACTCTGTGATAAAACAATGTATCATATCCGTTTTTGTACTTATTTGAATCGTCATGAGAAGCAATTTAGCTATAATTACTTCACAGATCGCCATTTAGAATGTAAAAACACTAAAAAACAGACAAAACAATTTTTAACCGACTTCAAAAACACTGAAAAGCTAAAAATAACTTTTAAACAATCATACTAAACAGTTATTTTTGGAGTCGGTGCAAACAACCATATTCAAACATTCCACGGCTGGCACCTACTCCAATAATAACTGTTTTTGTTTTTTATTTTTAGCTTTTTAGTGTTTTTGAAGTCGGTTATTTTTTTAGTCTGATGAGGTTGCGGGCAAGCTTATTTGATGCCGCTGGAACTGCATTTTTTTTCAATCACTACGATAAGGGTTTAATAAGTTATCAAGATCTGAGATTAGCTTTGCCTGTACTTCCTTATTCGTTTTCTAAATCGATCCGAAGCGGGAATCGAACCCGGGACCGTTTGGCTTCAAGAAAAGGCCAATCAAAGTTGTAGTTTGGTACATAGTAGTAAATCAACGTGCATGTTATTGCAAGAGTATTCGAAAGGAGATTGCACTTGACATGACCTTCGTTTAAATAAATAGGTAAGTAAGTACTTAATTATTGTTTTACAAAAAAATATGGACACCGAGAATGACAATGAAAGTGCAATGACTTTACCGAAATTAAAAATGATGTAGTCTGAGTAAATAAGCATTAAAAATATATAAAGAATAAAGAACTTAAGAAATTAATTCTGCCGTCTTATGAAGGAAACACTTATCTGACATTACAAAAATCAAATTAGAAAAATACTGATTGAGATGCGTTTTTTTTTCACTGATTCCGAATACGAATGTAACTCAATTGTTATGTAAAAAACAGACAGATTCAATCAGAGATTTTTTCCTTATGACGGCAGAATTGCTTAAATTATCTTAGTTTTAAATCCTGTTTACCTTTAAGTTTATTTAATTTTGTTGTGAGGTTTTGATCCAAATGTTGTTTGTTGCTTCCCAAAGAAATCAAATGCAATGTACTGCATTTGACTGCACTACCTTTTGGTATTTGGCATTGCATTGCATTGATCTTATTTTCAACCGACTTAAAAAAAGAAGGAGGTTCTCAATTCGACTGTATGTTTTTTTTTTTTTTTTTTTTGTATATTTGTTACGCGATTACTCCGCCAATTATGAATCGATTTTAATGATTCTTTTTTTGTTTGGTAGATCATACTTCAGAGGTGGTCCCATATAAATTTTATCGAAATTTATTCAGAACTTTTTGAGAAAATCAACAAATATATACCCAGATAATATTTTGGTTGTGGTTCTTGTTACCTATCTTCGACAAATATGAGCCGATTTTGATGATTTTTGTTTTATTAAATAGCTTATACTTCAAAGATGCTATGATAAAAGTTTGAAAAAAAAAAACCACCCCTAAGGGTAGGAAAATAGGGGATGAAATCGGTGTTCAGCAGTTAGATTAGGATTTATCTCTAAAAATAGATGAAATAAGTAAATTTTATTAAAAAAATAAAACCGACTTCAAAACACTAAAATACTAAAAATAATCCTAACACTTAAGTACCTAATCAGTTACTTTTGGAGTCGGTGCAAACAAAAACATTGAATCTCTCATCGGCAGGCACCGACTCCAAAAGTAACTGATTAGGTACTTAAGTGTTAGGATTATTTTTAGTATTTTAGTGTTTTGAAGTCGGTTTTATTTTTTTAATAAAATTTACTTATTATAAGATCGAATTTCACTAAGGTATTATAATTATTTAGGTATTCTGTGCTAATATCTGTCTAGGTATGTAATCTAAGGTACATTTGGCCTAAGCAGTGGCATAGCTGCGCGAATTTTAATAGTGTAACCTACCTAAGAAATTTTATAGTATAGAATAAGAATAAACTCTATTCATAAAAAAATCTCTTAAAAATTTACATTAAAAAAGACATCACGCAACATTCACACAAAAAAATAGGTAACTGAATTGAGAACCTCCTCGTTTTTGAAGACTGAAATGATGGAACTATGCTTACACTATACTCATAGTATTTTTCTTGGATTCAGTGACTACTTGTAAAGACATTATTAATTTTATGGATTTCAATGAATTAAACTCATCATATCTAGGTTTTTTAGACTGGATAATTACGATATTTATATATCTTTCCTGCTAGTATTTTCCTCCCAATGATACTAAATCAATCGTGGATTTCGGCAATTCTTGTTGACCCGAAACACCCAGTATCTAAATATCAGATTTGTGACTCATTCCGTTTATAAGTTAGAAACCTGACGAAAAGATTACCTACATTTTTGTCTTTTTTTTTTGGGCAGAAAATAAAAAATGGCGGAAAATGTTGTCAAACACATCAAAAGTCATTTCTATTCTATCGTTGGTATGTGCTCCATGCGGTATCCTAACTAGCGGTTCCCGCGACTTTATCGGTTCGAATATTAAATTCGTTATACGTACAGGCTTTTATTCATTACTCCGTCTTTTTACTCCCGTAACGATAGAATTTGGAATCCTTCCTCTCTTAATCCCTAGGGTGCTCAAATCATCTTAACCAGCCCACGACAGTCAGCTGCTGAATGTAGGCCTCTTCTCATACCTATTCCTGAGTTCGATCTTCAGCTACTCTTTTCCATTCGGTGACAGCAGCAGCAGCGTATGTCATCGCTCCACCTTGGCGCTCTACGCCGCGTTTGCTAAAATGGCGGCCTTCACTCAAGAACACCTACAAATAAATTACATATTTCCACAATCACACCAATTATCTAGCCCCAAACTAAGCAAAAATTGTACTATGGCGGATAAACATAAATACTTATAAACATCCATGACTTAGGTACATCCTCATCCTCATCCCTCAAACATTTGCCCCTAGCGCGATTCGAATCCGCAACCGCCGGACTTTTTAATCCGAAGCGCGAACCACTACACCAGACAGTCGTCAAGAAAATGTGATCTGCCTACTTCAACTTGCTTATCCTCTAAATTTTATATCTCTAGGTCCATCGGTATACGCTGTGCACTGTCTCCATGTTTGGCATTGTAGGTACTATTTTATAGTTAAAGATACTTCATCATCATCATCATCATATAGTAAAGATACTTGACTAGTATTTTCTCCACCTAAAATGTCTCCAAATGATACTAGAGACGATTGGAAAGTGCTAATAATAAACCGGTAGACCAAATGACCCTGCGACCGAAAATATTTACTAGCTATTATTTGACCACATGAATGTGATTCCCATAACTTAATACATTACTTAGATCCGGTAGGTTCTTAGGTGGACTTGCGCAACTTGATTTGATATAATTCTGTCTCTGTTAACGTCATACAAACTGACAATTATAGAATGATGTTTAATACTTGTTTGTAGACAGTTCAGGATTAAATTCGCTAATACTAAGATGCGTGAGTCTTTTAATTTTCGTTCATTAGTTTTGCATAAAAGCTTCTGTCGTAAGGTAAGACATGTGAATGAAATATTGCTAGCCTGCTCTCTCTATAACCGTAATCTTAAAACATTATTGACTTTTTTTCCATTTGTCAGTCTGTCTCATATCCCTTTTTTCTTATTGAACGAGTGGAGTTATCAAGTTATAGTTAATATTAGACGAATGGTCTCTTCTTAATGTACACAATTTATGATTCTAAGTCAACCCAATAAAAAGATACGGCCATGTAATGTCAAAACGCTAGAATTTGATTAAATTTGTGAATTTCTTTATTTCACAAAAAGTTCTAAATGGCTTGACCGATGTGATATTCTTAAGTCAATTCAGCCCGTCCTGTAGTATTTTTCAGTATTGGTACGAATAAGGTTTTATGACCCGTTTTGCGATCTCATCGATAAGTGGACCCACTGACTGTCCACTAATACTGTGATAATGTGGTCAAGCACGAATCAGCTGGCGGATCCGCGACGGCGACCGACTTTGAAAGTGAGGTGTTCCGATCAGGGGTGGGCAACTGTTGCACTAACAACTTAGTAGGAAAAAGTTGGGATTTTCTTCAGATTTCAATTGAAGTTTAATGAATAACTTTAAGTCTAGTAGCACAACTATGTTCTACATTGTTATATAGGTTTAATCTTAGTTGAAATATCGATAAGTCTCTATCAAGTCAAATTGCACAGATATACATGTTTACAAAATTTCGCTATGAGCCTCAGAAGACACTTCAAGGTCGCACAGTGTGCTATGGAAAAGGCTATTCTCGGTGTTTCTTTGCGAGATCAAATCAAAAATGAGTAGATCCGTAAACGAACAAAAGTCGCTGATATAGCCCAACGGATTAGCAAGTTAAAGTGGCAGTGGCCGGGGCACATAGTACGCAGAACTGACGGCCAATGGGGCAGAAAAGTTTTGGAATGGAGGTCACGTTCCGGCAAGCGCAGCGTAGGACGTCCACCCACAAGGTGGACCGACGACCTGGTAAAGGTTGCAGAAAGCCACTGGATGCAAGCCACTTCTAACCGGCCAATCTGGAGATCACTAGGGGAGGCCTATTTACAGCTGTGGACGTCCCATGGCTGAAATTATGATGATGATAACATAATCTTATTTAATGAAATCGAAATCAGCTGATTGAATTGATATTTTTATTAGGAGTTTAGTTTATCGTTACTGTCATGACCTTAAATAATTTCTCATGTGATTGGAGATTTGTTCAAGAACACCCAGATTTTTACCAGTGACTTTTCTATTTCCCAGACCCAAAATGGTAGACAAGATGAAACTACTTTTCAAAACGCCTTCCTCTTCCGTGTACTGTAATACCACTAGCCAAAGGACAACTGGCTCGGAATATTGGAAAACAAAAATGTTGGCCATACCTTTCACCGAAGCGGCGCGGGCGCAAAGAAACGCTCGCACCAGTACCTCGGCGACGACGCCCCACCGCGCACGATCGTCAACGAACATTCCATTTTCGAATTCCCATTCCAAACTTGAACGCACCGCGATGCTTCGATAGGACGTTCCAAATTCGAATTCGAATAGTGGCTGTTTTTTTTACTTTTAATTACTTCTGCTACTTTTGTGCTGTGACAAAAAAGTTTTAAAACTTTCCCTGGACTATGCAATTCGGAAATTAGTGCAAGTGAAATGCTACAGCCAAGATTATTTGGATGTGGAAGTGATAGAATGGAGGGCAAAAGGAACTGTGTTTGGGCTTGGAGTCTTGTTTTCGTCGCGGTGTTTTTGACTACAGTGTCATGTCAAGGTAAGTCGCTTTTTTGCGGTTAAATGTCGCTTGCACTGTCACTCACGACCTGTGAGTTATTTTTAACAGGTCTTTAGTGTTTTTGTGTAGGCCGCTTACTTTATATGAAATGATTATAGAGTCGGCGCGAAAGCTCCGCTCTGCTACGGAAGACATCAACGCGCTAATGCATTGAAGTGACGATCGCACGAAAGCTCCGTTTTCGTTGGATCTTTGAAAAATAATAACACAATAGCGTTTAATATATTTATTATAGTTAAATAATTTAAAACAATTATTAATTCTGACGTTCTTAAGAACGTGACTTTTTTTTACGTACGAATAAAAAACTAAAGAAAAATAAAATTTAAATGGTATTTGCCCACAATTTAAAGGATAAAGCATTGTGTTAACTGAAAAATAACTAAACAAATGTAATTTATACCTAATTTTCCCTTCATAATATGAAACTAAATGGTTTTAGATAGACCATAAAATCAATTTCTTAAGATCGACACTTATCTTTTCGAATTATCTATTACAAATCTAATTGCAATCTTTTATGTAACAGAACGGGCCCTAACACTTTACAATGATGTAAATTAAATATTCATTAAGCCCAGATAATTAATATTACATAAGAAATTTACATAGACGAGCGAAGTCTCGCAACATAACTATATGTAATATATGTTTTCGCGCATTAAAGTCAAGGATAAATGAAAGTTTAAGGCTTGCTTAAGATTATAATTCACTCATTAAGATACTGCGTTTTTCCCAACAATATTCAGTTTTACGTAAGTATTTCGTGGTCTTGTTTGCTCAATTTAGGACCATCTTTGCGTTAAAAAACTTGTGTCTAACAATAAATAAATTAAATAGACACCTTATCTAATTTTATAACGTATTTTTGCGAAAAAACTTTCCTTTTACTTACTTACAGTATCAGAGCAATGTATGTAAAAAATAACTTTTTTATTTTGTCTCAGCTCTGGGTTTTGGTAACGTCGTTGCTTCTGATTTCTGTAACACAAGTACTTAAGCTACTTACTAGGATCGAAGCAATGCCAAATTTAGTACCAAATAAACGTTTTTCTATTCTATTCTATTCAATATTAATATTAAAAGGCTACTTTGGCCCAATATTTCTCGGATTCAGTCCAAATAAGGATGAGAAAACAGTATCAAAAGGAAAGCGCTTTCCGACAGACAGCAAGAAGCAATCCTATGTGACTGGACTAAAGTAAACTCTTTTATATCGCCGATAACAAACTAACTATTATATTAAATGTATAAGTAAATCAATTTATTGACAATTAATCTAAACATGAATAGTGTTAAACACTTTTGAAATCAGTTCTATCGTATCTGGCTAAAGCAATAAAAAAAAATGCTAAAAATATTTTCATATTTTGACAGGAAGCCATCTTAATATATTTATATGAACCCTTTATTGATGAACAATAATGATAGATATATCTTTCAATTAATATTTCAAATATTCAAAGATTTTGAAGACCTTAAACGTTAATCTATTAGAACAATGGAAAAATATCACTGTGTAATCGATACATAAAAGAATGCGTCCCATCAAGTTACCCAACATATTAAAAGTCAATTAAGAATTTGCATAACTTTATAACGATTGTGCAAAACCAATAATAGTTCTTGTTTCGTTGATTTCCACAACAATTATCGTTAAAATTAGAACTTTCATTAACGCCGAAATATACGGAACCTGAACTCAAGAGAAAGTAGGTACCTACGTCTGACTGGACTGGACTTTCGATTTAAATGCGATTTTAATAAAGATTGCTTATACTTGCATACTAAAATATGGTATTATGTTTAATTGTAATTGCAGTTCAGGACCCGCGTGAAAAGTGCAAAACTATAATTTAAACCTATGTTAAGTCAGTCGGTACATTGCTCTGATCCTATGATAAGTAGCTTAAGCACTTGTGTTACAGAAATCAGAAACAACGACGGTACCACAACACCCAGACACGAAACAATATAAAAAAGTTTTTCTACATTGACCAACCGGGAATCGAACCCAGAACCTCAGAGATAGCGACACCCAGTCCGGTTTGCTCGCCTCTCGGCTACGGAGGTCGTCTTTTTTCCTTATTTAAAGTTTCCTTAATTAAAAGATACGTTCCCCAAATACGTGCTTCTGATTGCTCTAAGTTAGAATTAGGATCCTCAGAAGTACAGCTCTAACTGGGAGGTTTTCGAAAATCTTCCTAACTCAACGTTTATACTTTCATCACTATCATAATCAGCCCACGTCATTCCACTGCTAGATCTAGGCCTCTCCCAACGGACGCCACTGAGCCCAATCCTCGGCTGTTCTTTTCTATCTTCTGCCAGCAACAGCTTTGCGTATATCATCACTCCATCTTGTCGGAGGGCGACCTACGCTTTCTGCCACGTCGTGGTCTTCACTCAAGAACAATAAAGACTGTTGTCATTTTGTACGGGTAGTTTGACATAAAAATCTATCAAATACTCGACCGCTTAATTCAACAGCCATGTTGATTACACGTGTTGAATACAGAATTTAGCGTGTTTGGTTTAAAAAATAAAAAGAGTGAGTGAAAGATGACTGACGCGGAACTGAAATCTAATGGCCATAACGTAAAACTGGGTTAAATTGCATTTGACATTTAAATTCTAATAATGGCTGTTCAAATTATTGGCAATAGGTTTTATGCATCGTAGTTTGTGGTCTGTTAAACAAGTTATGTTAAAAGTTTAATACTCAATTATGTAGTCAAATTAATTGCAACAATAAAACCCTAAATCATATATTTTATCTACGTGATGTGAAATTTCTTACGTGTAATAAACACGCCTTATAATACATACCACGCTAGACAGACATAAATAATTTAAATATCTGTATAAATAATATTATGAGTACGCTTGTACATTAGAGTGGCCCTTAACTTTTTCAATTTTCAAATTAAACAACTTATGATTTGATCTTTTGAAGTTTGGATTCCACGTACCTTTTTATTTTTAGGAATCAATGTATTACGCTTACTCGGCGATGAGTGAAACCTGCCCATTTGCCCTGCCCTGAGATGACTTATAGCCGAGAGGCGAGCATACCGGACTTGGTGTCACTATCTCTGAGGTCCGGGTTCGATTCCTTGTCGGTCAATGTAGAAAAATATTTTTTCTATATTGTCTCGGGTGTGGACGTTGTGGTACCGTCGCGGTCGTTGTTTCTGATTTATGTAACACGAGTGCTTTGGCTACTTAGCATAGAATCAAAACAATTTGTGATTTCCAATATTATATTTCTTTATTTATAAAAATAAATCGGGTTAGTTTTACCATTCACAAGTAAAGAATTTGTCATCTTCCCAAATAGAAAAATAACGATTAATATGTTTATTGTTAGAAAAGCTTTTTTTCATCATCATCATCATCATTTCAGCCATAGGACGTCTACTGCTGAACATAGGCCTCCCCATTGACTTCCAAATTGGCCGGTTGGTAGCGGCCTGCATCAGCATCTTCCTGCGACCCTTACCAGGTCATCTAACCTCTTTGTGAGTGGACGTCCTACGCTGTGCTTGCCGGTACGCGGCCTCAATTCTAGAACTTTCTGCCCTATCGGCCGTCAGTTCTACGTGCTATGTACCCCGCACACTGCCACTTCAGCTTGCTAATCCGTTGGACTATGTCTTTTTTTAATGAATTCTAATTCGAATAATAATAATCTAGGTATAAATATTTAACGAGCCTAAATTGTTTATTACCCAGTTTGTTTTCATCATCATTATCATCATCATCACCATCATCATCATCATCATCATCAGCCTTTGAAAGTCCACTGCTGGACATATGAAGTATGTTTTCGTTCTATGAGTATTTTACTCTACAGAGCAAAGTATAATAATGTTAATAGCTCACTAAGTGTACTGAACTTTAAATTATTATCCATTTAACTAAACGCAACTTAATATGCATTGCAACATTCACTGCACCTAAAGTCCTACGTAATCGAACCCGGAACCTCGCAAGGCAGCCACTGCGTCAAAGGGGTCATTACATAGCCAATGTTAATAATCTGAACTTTACTTGACGTATGATTTCACAATGATTTTAACACTACGTAATATACACTTATCGGGTAGGTACATCTCATCGCTATTGTATTAGAAATGAAATGTCTGAATGTATAAAGATTTGGTTATAAATCAGCTGTTACGATTATTTATAGAGATAAGACAATTCCTGATTCTCGGTATCACCAATGCAACTTCTTTTTGTGTTGACACTAATTACTGTTTTAAGTCATAATAATCATTTATTCAGTATAAAGTTCCTCTTCCGGGCACTTATACACGTCCCAAAATATAGCTTTGCCCTACCACTGCTTCGGGACTACATATTAGCTGGTGATGAGAAGAAACCGCGGACCAAACTCAGTCACCTTTGTCGGCCTTTTTTTACAGGAAATACAGTTACATGACATGTAGTAAGTGCGAGCTAAGCAGGTTAAGTCTATGCACTCTTGTCGTTTACATAATCTATTTTATTATAATATCCTTTTTTCATAAGGATTTTTTAAAATGTGAATTTGGACTCATGAAAAGGTAGTTCAACCAGAGTCTGTGGTACTTTATTGAAAAATCTAATACATTTTCCCAAGATGAATTATTAACTTTGTGTAGTCTGAAGCTCGGAACGGCAAGTCTTTTTTATTTCGAGTATTACAATTATGAGAACCACCTTATAAGAAAAATAAACATTTTTTCGAAGCTTCTTTCAGTAAGTAACATTGTGTTCCTATTCTCAAAATGAAAAAATCAAACATTTTATTTCTGTAAAATTTTTGATTACCAGTATTCCGCCTATCGAACCGCACTATCGGTAGCGCGTTACAGGTCTTCGAATGTATTGTGATTTCGATGTTAGTCATAGTAAAAGTTATGTATTTGAGCAGTAAAGTCACTTCTAACTATTAAAATAAGACCTTATGCACTCTACATAAAGTCTTATTTTCGTTTCTACGTAAAGTCAACAGAAATACAATGATATTCTCCTATTCGTCAACCTTCGTAGCCGAGCTACGCATATTAATATGTCAGACGATCATATAGATGCAGTCGATTCCACAATTTTTTTGGGAATTACATTAGACTCCCGGCTCCAATGGGGTCCCCATATAGTTGCCCTGTCAGGAAGGCTCAGTTCAGCGGCTTATGCAGTGAGGAAAATAAGGCTTTTAACTGATGTCGAAACGGCAAGACTAGTATACTTGAGTTATTTTCATAGTTTGTTGTCGTATGGTTTACTGCTATGGGGCTCTGCTGCTGACATTGAATCAATCTTTGTGTTGCAGAAAAGAGCCGTACGTGCCATATACTGTCTTGGACCTCGTGACTCACTGAGGGAGATTTTTAAAGATATTAATATATTAACAGTAGCCTCTCAATATATTTTTGAAAATATTATGTACGTTCGAAAAAATCTAAGTTTGTTTAGCTTAAAAAGTGATTTTATTCATTATAATACTCGTAATAAAAATAAACTTGCCGTTCCGAGCTTCAGACTACACAAAGTTGGTAATTCATTCTTGGGGAAATGTATTAAATTTTTTAATAAAGTTCCACAGACTCTTGTTTAACTACCTGTACATGAGTTCAAAATTCACATTAAAAAAAACCTTATGAAAAAAGGGTATTATAAGGTAGACGATTATTGGAACGACAAGAGTGCATGGACTTAACCTGCTTAGCTCGCACTTACTTCATGTCTTGTATTTGTATTTCCTGTAAAAAAGGCTGACAAAGGTGACTGAGTTTGTTGCGCCGTTTCTTCTCATCACCAGCCGATATGTAGTCCCGAAGCGGTGGTAGGGTAAAGCTATATTTTGGGACGTATAAAAGTGCCCGGAAGAGGGCCTATATACTGAATAAATGAATATTAATGAGTATTATTAATGAGTATTAATGAGAGGCGAGCAAGCCGGACGTCGTCATGAAGAAAACTAACTTTTCTACATTGTCTCGGGTCTGGGTGTTGTGGCACGGTCGTTGTTTCTGATTTCTATAACACCAGTGCTTTAGCTACTTACCTTAGGATCAGAGCAATGTATGTAGTGTTGTCGAATATTTGAAAATATATATAACAAAAGAATTTTCCAGATTACTGAAATGAGCTTTGAGCTTTTCATACACTCCCATTGCATCTACATTAAGCATTTCGCAACACTTTTCCTTTTTTTCTAAGCTGTTCTCTACATGAAGAGATCACTTCTAGCGATAAAACCGCCTAAATTAAGGATCTTTCTGTAAAAATCAACTGTAACTTCTTTGTATGGGCATTAAATAACATCTAACTGTCCCGGAAACATCTGCAAAGAATTACTTATCGGAAGTTTTACTTAGTATGTACTAAAGTTACCTAATGTAAGATCTAGCGTTAGCCTGCGCAGTGACATTTAGTGATGACCGCTCACTCTGACGCAAGCGCCTTGCGACACAGGTCAAATCTTCTTAATAGTAGTTACATTTAAGTGATTTAAGTTGTGTGGGAACTGTGTTTGCCAACTGTTTAGTTAAATTTTTATGGACCTGTTTAATTAAACAATATGTGAACAAGCGGAAGCAAGTGTTGTGTGGCACCGCTCCCGATGTCCAGAATAAAAGGTCAGACAGGAAACTAACTCCCTAGTAAGCCTAGAGTCCCTTTTACCCCAAGACACTAAGTCTCTAGAGCCTTAGCCCCACCTAACAATAGATACGTAAATATATTAAGGAAGGAAAAAGAGGAGTGAAGAGCTGCTTCCAGGTCGTCCACGGTAGCAGCGTTAGGACGGTAGGTAGGCGGTGTGGACCCACTGCCAGTCTAGCAGACGCACCAGATGATCATATTGACGGCTAAGGTAAAGGAAAGTGAGAACCAACACGGACGGTTGATATCTGTTTTATTAAGTAAAATGTCATGTTTATATAGTAAAGTAACAAAGTGTATACAGTTAAAAGGTTGTCATTGTGTGCCGTCGGTGTAGAGTGCCGACGGTGCATGCGCAGGGTCCTTGGGTCATGGTAACTCGTACAATATGATACGTGAATATCTTGTGATTTTAAAAGTCCGACGCGAAATGTCATTGTCAATGTAGGGCCAAACAAATTGTATATTAGTTTAAATGTCATCATCATCATGTCAGCTTATTGCAGTCCACTGCTGCACGTAAACAAAGAGCACGATCTCCCGTCTTTTTCATCCAGCCTCTGCCAGCCATCTTCCTAAGGTCGTCGGTCCATCGAACTGGGCGGCTACACCACGTTTGCCAAGGCGCGGTCTCCGAGAACCCGTTTACTTCACCTTTCATCGGTTCTGCGACAGATGTGCGACAGAGTTTAAATTTTCGTAATTAATTCCACAACTGCATTTGGTGTGCATTGTCCCGTACAGAAGATGTCCGTAAAAAACCAGTCACCAATATGAATATACTAGCTGTTGCCTGCGACTTTGTTCGCGTGGTCTATAGCTTATTCATAAAGGATTCTCTTAACAACTTAAAATTTTTTTTTTTCATAAGAACCTTCTCCTGACACTAATTACCACAACAAAAAAAGAATAATCGAAATTGTTCTATCCGTTCACGCGTGATGCGATGACCAAGGGAAATAGAGATTCATTTATAAATATCTAATATATATAAATAAAAGTCGGGTTAGTTACACCATTTATAACTCGAGAACGGATGGACCGATTTTTATGATCTTTGATTTGTTGAATTTTTCTCCGTCCCGAATAGCAGAATAACTTTAAAAAACACGGAAATATTCACGAAAAAAAAATTTTTTGGAGGGGCAGTACAAAGTTCGCCGGGACAGCTAGTATACATAGATGTTCGAATTAATGAATTAATTAATGTAACTATTTAACACTTATGTATTATAGAACGCAATAAATATATTAAATATTGAAATTGCACAGCTCAAGTAGCGATGGGCCCAAACTCTTCCAGAGCTGAACCTTTGGAGTAGAATTTTTTTCTAGTGGCAAACACAAACTAGCAGATGAAGTCATGTTTTCGGTGTGGACTGACGACCTAGTCACATTTGAAGAAAACCGCTTGGTGTAAACAACCCACAGCTGCTTCCTATGGCACATTATAGAAGAAGCCTTATACTACCTATAAATAAATAAATAAATAAATATTGGACAACATCACATACATTGCTCTGATCCTATGATAAGTAGCTTAAGCACTTGTGTTACAGAAATCAGAAACAACGACGGTACAACACCCAGACCCGAGACAATATAGAAAGTTATTTTTCTACATTGACCGACCGGGAATCGAACCCGGAACCTCAGAGATAGCGACACTAAGTCCGGTATGCTCGCCTCTCGGCTACGGAGGTCGTAAAACTATGTCCACTTTCAAAGACTGATGATGATGATGTTGTCTCATACAAACGCTTATAAGACTGGGTTGCTGCAGTTAGTTTAAACCGCGCTGCCACCACGTCTGATGTGTGACATTCCTCATCATCATCATTTCAGCCATGGACGTCCACTGCTGAACACAGGCCTCCCCCAATGACTTTCATCGGGGGGGATTGCCAATAATCGCCACGCTTGGCACGCGGGTGACGAGCGCAGTTTTTTAAAACATTTCGCACGCAGACGCTGCCCCCGTCTCGTGCTACAGGAATTAGTTGCCTCTTACGATACGCTTCCTGTTGGCGGTGGGGAAGTGTATTCTTTACGGCCGTCCCCATACGACACTAACTCCTAACATTACAGATATTCCTAACATTGGCGATAAATAATATTGATGTGTATGCGGAATAACAGTTAGTTAGCAAAGCATAAGCTAGCCTACTTTTTATAGATATTATTACACTTGAAAAATTTACCTGCTTAGGTGGGAATCGGGTCCACTTTTTTAAATTTCTCTTTCGCTGACACTTCTTCGACATAATATTAAGAAAACACTCGGTAACTGCCTTTAATTGACAAAAACACTGCTATTACTTATATGATAAGTTATTTGTAAAATTACTTACAACCATTAAGCAATTATTAAAAAATTCAACAAATGAAAATTACTTAAATAGTTTTTCAATGGGATATTTAAAATATATGACGTTTCAACACTGCACAGCGTCTTTAGAAAATACCTCTAGTGACATACTTTTTAGTTTATACTCATCCAAAGATATAATATCTTATTGAAGCGATGACTTGCTAGCGAAATAATGATGTATGTTGTGATTGTTGCAGCCAGAAGTTTAAATTGGTTAGTCTTTAAAATGTCTAATAAAAAACAATTTGTATCGTTATTCGTTATTTGGTTCATAAGTGTAAATAGGTTAGTAGTAATTTTGTCGTTAATAACTAGAAATATTATGAATTCTTTGATAATATTGATATTATCACAAAATAATAAAAAACAAAAAAAAACAGTTTTAAACCACGATTAAGATTAGTTTTTTTTTTGCCTGATCCAGCTGTCGTATATTACAAATGGCTTAGACGCTTTTTTGTCATAGTATGGCCACTGATTTGGTATTATGTATGGCTATGGGTTCTATTGCTTTTACCCATCTTGCATCCTCCTAAAAAAACTGAAGATTGGTTTGGTTGACCATGTTTTTCTAAAGTAATCCAGTTTTTAATTAAAAATATACTGGGACCAGCCTAGACTTTTTGTGAATTGTCTTTCTCCAATCTATCTACAACATACGGCTAGTAATCAACAATATTACAAAGATGGTACAGTAAAAAATGCTGTCAATGAGATCCGATGGTATTGTTGTGGTGTGACTGGAATAACGGCGTCTGTTCTGTTGGATGACGTCTTATTGAATGTATGAGAGAAATAACAATCATATATTTGTATAATTAGGTTAATTAAGAGTTATCAGACTTCCGTAGTCAATTTTAATAACATATAATATTAGTATTTGCAGAAGCTTTGTTATGGACGAAATTCCTTAGTGAGAAAAAACTTCGTAACAAACTTTCGCATTCTTGAGACAATAGCTGTTATGTATTGGATAAATGCTCATGTTGCGCCCTACCCAGTATTAGTTGGGAGCTCTACTCTCGAAATTGTTGACAACAACACCTAGGACAAAGAGGTCCATCGTTGAATCCAGCTCGGCTGGGCAGCGTTTGGCAAAAAACACAACGTCTTCTCGTCCAAAATAACTCAGTGCCTAAAGACGAAAGTCTCCAAACCAGTGTGTGTGTTACCAGTGATGACATATGGAACTGAAACGTAGCTTCAAAGAAAGCTTAATGACGCACAGCGTGCTTTTGAAAGGGCTATGATTAGTGTCTCTTTGCGGGATCGAATCAGAGATGAGGAGATCTGTAAACGAACAAAAGTCACTGCCATAGCTTAAGGGATTAGCAAGCTGAAGTGGCAGTGGGCGGAGTCATATAACTGACGGCCGATGGGGCAGAAAGGTTCTGGAACGTACTGGCGTTTACCTGGTCGTCTGTAAACCCACAAGGTAGACAGACAGTAGACAAGGTAGGAAGGGGAGGCCTATGTTCAGCAGTGGACGTCCTATGGCTGAAATGATGATAATGATGAAACAATCCTCAATCTTTTTGAGTCTAAATAATTTTCTTTTACGCCGACTACAAATCTAAAAGTCATTGATTTTACAATATAATTTTGCGTCCTTCGTTCACGTTATTTCCATCAGAAAGTTAGATAATAGTTACTCTATAACGTTCAATAAAACAATTTATTCTACGTAAAATATTGTTTTTTCGCCTATAAATTCAAGAGGACAATCTTTTGTCTCTAACCTCGGATTAGAGTTAAAACAGGTCAACGTCGTGACCGTATTATGACCACAATACGACTACACTATGACTATTAAGCTAATGTCGCACACCTAATCATGTCGACACGACAAAACAAAGACTTTGGCGCTATTAGTCGTATCGAATGGTTTTAGTGGTTTTAGTTTTGACCGTGAAGGTAATTACTATGTGGATACACCATGAAAACGTTTTGAGTTATTCCCGTTTGCACGACGACAGTGATACGGAATAAATATTAGTTATGGGTATACAGAAGTTAAGCTTCATATAACACATAGACATCGGTCACGGACACAAAATCTCGAAAGACTGATAGTCTAACCAAGAGATCTTAATAAATGTTATTTCAACCTTTTTTTGTTCAATATTATTGTCGTAGCCAGATCGTAAAATTTACCAATTCATGATGTGACCAATCATTTCATAAAATGGTGGTATTTCATGATATGGCCAACTAAAACTGACCATATCGTTTAAACGTTAACATCCATAGCATTAAAATAAAAACATGTTTACAAGTTACGTGAATTTGTGTAATATTTGTACTCTTGGACGATAGATAAATTAAACATTTCAAATAGTTATTATTTATAAACAAAACTAATAAGTAAAAACACTTAAATAGCTAAATAACCTAACTAACCTCTCAAACTACGTTCCAATCTTCTTGATTTTTTGACTTTGCCCTCGTTTTTTGAGTGACTTTCATAAAAATCGTTCAGCTTGGTGTCGTAACGATATTTCACTGCACTTTCACCTTCAATTTACACATTATTATTCACTTTTAGAATCAAATATTTGTCCGCCGCCATTACTCATCACAAAAACAAAGCAACATTAGCGCCTCTGCCGGTGGGTAATGTAACGATTTTACGATATGATTACTAATTATTAATATGTTTTACTAATTATGTTTGACCATTTCATGAAGTTTTCGTGATGACAGCAGAAGACAGCAGCAGACACATCATGATGTAGGCAGCTTGTTCTGTTCTATATTTGTTCATTTTATGAAATGATCGGTCACATCATGAAATGATCAATTTTACGATCTGGCCACGACATCAACACTGCTTATGTACTTGTTCGTGTTTAGGTAATAGAGGAGCAATAATGCAATAACAGTTCTTAAGGTGAGTAGTGCCTTTAAATTGGGGAAAATAATACTTTTCTCATCGACGCAATTATTGTTTGAATAAAAATTCCTACGCTTAAATTATAACTATCACAAACACACTCCTATAACCAACCTATAACATAATTATTACAGCTCATCTTGTAGTTTACGTGCCAGTATTTTTTTTCGAATTTCGAAGTTGTTTTTTTAAGAAAAGTTTATTTTTAATCTATCTCTGAGAGAAAGAGGAAAATATTGAATTTCCAAACACTTTGTATTATAAAAGTCAGTAGTTGTTTGTTTATTTTCAATAAAGACACACAAAACGTTAGTTAAAGTTATAATTATTTATTTATGTACTAACACAACTCAAAAACTATTGTATGGAAATTAGGTTTCACTCTCATTTAAACTCATCTGTTTTGTCATCATTACTGAATACACGAGTACTTTTTAGCGGCCTAAAATAATCATAATATCCTGTTCTAAGGCCTGAACTCTTTTAGGAGTATTACTTTGTCCCTTGCGGGACACGAACCCGCTACCGCCTGGCTTGTAGTCCGGAGTACAAACCACTACACCTGTCTTCTATAGTGTAAAATCCTTCCAGATTGTTTGAACACCACAGTACGCAATTGGCAAGCTTATTAAAACTGCTATATGACTTTGAGTTGGCTGAAGGCGCTCTGTTGAAGCTTTATGAATCCAAGACGTTGGTCAATAAGACTGCTGTAATGCTTGAAGAACCAAAGATTCAAGAACTAGTTTTTAATTCGTCGAGCTAACATGATATAGCAGACATAGTATGTTGAATACTGGCAAACCAACCGCCTGGTCGGTCACGACCATTGCAAAAGTGTAATCATCTGTTGCGTCAATGCAAATAGTTTTTTCTTTGTTTTACAATCGCGGCGTAATGTTGTATGAAAATGTATGTAATTTGTGTCGAATTTTAAGTCTTTGTATCTATCAGTAGACACGCTATTTTAGTTTGAAGATGGTTTGTTGATTCTGTGTTGATCAATGTGTGTGTCAATGAAATAAATAAATGCTTGTGTAATTATTGCAGTTTCTGCTGAGATTAGATGGACATTATAATTGATTCTGTCTATTTAACTTGTTCATGTTTTTTATAGTACATACGAGGTGTACATTACCTTCTATGAATATTTAATGATCCTATTAAAGATTCATTGTGAATAAACGATATTTCAATCTCGTAAAAATGTGGACGAAAATTCGAAATTAGAATGTTTGTAATTTTAATTATTAAATTCATCTTATTTTAAAAATAAATTGTATTAAGAAAATAAAACCGACTTAAAAACACTACAAAGCTGAAAATAATATTAACACGTAAGTACCAAATCAGTTACTTTTGAAGTCGGTGCAAGCTGTTCAGAGTTTGAATGTTTTCGTTTCGTTTTTAGTGTTTTGTAGTCGGTTTTTTTATAAAATGTATTTATTTCATCTCTTTTTAGTGATAAATCCTAATCTAACTGCTAAAAACCTATTTTATCCTCTTTTTTTCCACCCTTAAGGGGTAAAAATTTCCGAAAATTTTTACTATAGTATCTTTGAAGTATTAACTATTCAATAAAAAAAAAATCATTGAAATCGGCTTACATTTGTTGAAGATATTGGGTAACATAGATACAAGAATCACGAACTTTCGATAAAATTTATATGGGACCACCTCTGAAGTATGATCTACCAAACACAAAAAAATCATCAAAATCGATTCATAATTGGCGGAGTAATCGCGTAACATACATAAAAAAATTACATACAGTTGAATTGAGAACCTCCTCCTTTTTTGAAGTCGGTTGATAAATTATAACTGGCCAGTGTCTTAAACATGACAAAATGCCTAGTACAAATCTATCAATTTTTTCCTGGAATATTGTATTTTTTTTGGCATGCTCATCCTATTGAAATCATTGTTAAATTTGAGCAGTATATTTAGACCCTCTCGCATTGTTTATTTACACCTATATAGGTATGTGTTTAGTTCAACCCGTTGTTCTATTGTGAGTCAGATATGATCTTAAGATACCAATAGCTTTGTCTACTTAACCTACCTACCTTATACGTAAGTACGTAGGGTAGGGCATTCTAATATCAAGAGCTACATTTACTGAGGTTGACAGGTAAAGAACGCCGCACTATGTCCTTCCCCTTTTTTGGGACTAAATTTATCAAAATCGGTTCAGTTTTCGCAACCAAAAGTAATCTATATCCTCCTTCAAAGTCCAATTTGTCTCTTTTTCAAAAATCATCAAAATTCGTTCAGCGGCTTAGGCGAGAAAACGTAACAGACAAGTTTCTTTCGCATCATTAGCATGGATTATAGAGACAGAATCATGTTTAAATCAGATTTTATAATCGATAAATAAAGAATAAGTTATTGTCAAGTGGTCCTAAGTGTTTCATCATTACCATCATCATTTTAGCCAAAGGATGTCCACTGCTGAACGAAGGCAACCCCTAGTATTTGTTATCAGAAAACCATGATACTACAGAAAATTATTGGCACAATCACTTGCCAAATCGAGTTCCAAATCTACAGTTAGTTATCCGACGGTTGTCGAATCTAATCCACAGACGAGGGCTTGATTTAAATATTGCTGTTAAACCTCAGTTTAGCCATATTTTATGACCGCAACTCTAATAAAAAGTGGAACATCGCCGGCCATTCGATAGCGGGGGAGGGCGTCAGTGATAGCGTTTTGATTATACATATATTGTATGGAAAAAAAATATCTTTATAGTAAATGTCCAATCAGCTTTTTCGCTTTGTATGGGGAAACTTTTTTTTTTGCGATTTAGATTTTGGTCTCATACAAAAAGTTGTTGTGTTTGAGCACTACAATCAGCACTTAAGAGGTTTTTTGTATTTAAAGTCTATAATGTAATAATCTATTCGCGCTACATGCAAGAATAAAAACTAATCTTTAAAAATCACGTGTTATTTTGCTTCAATTATCATTCACGTCTTTACAATCAGAGAACAAAACGTACGAAAATACGACGATTTCTAGGACGGCCTCTTAAGTTGGCTAAATCTGTTGTGATTACAAGAAATGATAATAAGAAGTGCTGGCGTGATAAGCATAAATTAGGACAATGTAGAATAGTAAGTAGGTAACAACACAAAAGGTTGTTATGTTTGAACACCAGAATCAGCATCTAAAAGGATTTGCGTATTTGAAGTTACTTTCTTATATTATAATATTTATCTATTAATTATTTATAATTCCAACTACACAACAAGCCCGCTAATCGCTGTCACTGAGGCCACGCCCTCTATCGGTGAAACCTGCACCTCAGTAGGTCAGTCTGTAGGCCTTATGTGTCGGACGGATGTCGTAGTGACATTCTTGTGTCCTACTGCCTGCGTGTGCGCAATTAATATAATCAACGGGATTTTTAGATGTCCAAAAACGGGTTTAGTGTATTTGTATTATTAGGCTAATAGATAAGGCTATAATAGACAAAACGGGCAGGTGTATAACTTTCTGAGTCTTGTATTTAGCAAGACAATAGCCTGGTAGGTAGTTCGCTTATTCCTAAGGGGTTTCGAATTCTGTTTCTGGAAGGGTCAATTTAGTTAGTAATTTGTAAATTGGTGCAAAGCTGTAATTAGTTAAGACAGACAAAATGGTTGTTGAATCTCCACAGTTAAGAAAGCTTTTAAGCGATGCAAGGCGAGTTGAGAAGGCCTTAATAAAAATATGATCATAATTAGTAGATAATTAGTGTTATTGTGAAAACAATTCATTTATTATTTAATTTAAAAGATAATTGAAAGTAAAGCTTTATGGGTTAAACGACAAATAGCCTCAAGAATTTAAAGTTTAATTATGGGCAGTTTAGTAAGCACGATTTCATATCGTGCTTACTAAACTCTTAACTCAACACTCAACATCAAGATCCTTTAGCAATTAATTCAAAAAGTATGTCGGAACTATAGTTTGCTATACTTAGTATTAATATTTATTATTCATAAATGTAATAGGGATAATTGCATTACTCCAATTGAATAACCATAGAGGAATACATATGGCGGTGTTACACATATGGAAGGAACCAGACTGAATTAGTCTTACCAAACCTGTTGTGCCCCACGGCTGGGCAAAGTTTTCTCCTAACACTCTAGTCACTTTTGTCCATACAAGGTCAGTAACCATGATCAGTAGTACAGTCAGCTTCAAAAGTAGCTGATCAAAAACAAAATTTCAAAACTACTGACTCTTTTAAATATCACAATGACTTTTTAATTTGACTTTTGCGTAGTGATTTTGTCAGACTATTGTAATATGTTTTGCAATGAGATTCTTTTGGAAAATTCAGGTAGTAAGCTTCTTTTTATATTGACTGTACCTTATGATGTTGTGTGTGTGGCCGATGGGGCAGAAAGGTTCTGGAATGGAGACGACGTACCGGCAAGCGCAGCGTTGGTGGAAGGTGGACAGACGACCTGGTAAAGGTTGCATAAAGGCGCTGGCTGAAGACCGCTTCAAACCGGCTAATCTGGAAGTCAATAGCGGAGGCCTATGTTCAGCAGTGGACGTCCTATGGCTGAAATTATGATGACGATGGTGATGACGATTTGATCTGTGGAATCACAGCTTTATAACTTATAGCCTAGCTTATATATGATTCTACTACTACTACTAATAAAATATTATCTTAGCACAGATGTCGCAGAATCATTATGTCACTACATATAACTTTTCAATTAAACTAATTACAGTATTCAAATGCCTTCTAATTCCGGACCGCTCACCACATTGCTATAGGAACTATAGTATTGGTCGTGCGATAGTTATTAATATTGCGCAAGTCCTAATGAAACAAGTCGAAAAAAGCCTTTCTCTTTTGTTTAAAATAAGTATAAGTATGGTTTGACAATACGCAAAAGTATAAGCTAATTGAATAGTGAAATTAGGAAATTTTAAGGCTTTTTAACTCATCGAGCATATGTAAACAAGACACAATAGAAATTCCATTGTTATGCGGGCTCATGAGACCGCTTGGATGTTAACCGGTAAAAAGTTCCCAAAAAGCTTCAATTATACTGAAAATTTACCTTATTAAGATTTTCTAGAACTTCAACATTAAGTTATTGTCAGTAAACTAGTTAGTAGTAATCCTTAATAATAATATAATACTTGTAAAAAATCCACTGTCTCAGACGGAAAACGAACCCACGCCTCATCGTAACACGAGCGACTGCTATTCCAAGTGGGCTGCCGAGAACATTAGTTAACTTGACGCAGAAGTTGTCCTATCAATGTTTCGTTTATTACGTTATAGTTTAACTAAACTAAGACTATATTAAGACTGAACTATAAGTGAAGATTGTCCATAAATGTACCTACGAATAAATAAAATCTTCACTTATATTAAACATAAGTAAAAAAGTATATATGTGGCGTGTGGGGACGGTCGTAAAGAATACACTTCCCCACCGCTAACAGGAGGCGTGTCGTAAGAATCGACTAATTCCTGTAGCACGAGACGGGCAGCAGCGTCTTCGTGCGAAATCTTATAAAAAAACTGCGCTCACCAACCCGCCTGCCAAGCGTGGCGAGTATTGGCAATCCCCCGATGATCAGTCATTGGGGGAGGCCTTTGTTCAGCAGTGGACCTCTTAAGGCTGAAATGATGATAACATCAACGAACTCTTTTTACTTACCAAGCTGCGTTCACACATTACAGATCTCATTAGATAATCAAAATAAAAAAGTAAAATCACACAGACACACACACATAATCTGTTTATCAAAGCCCGAAACAGATCTTCAAAGCTTTCACTCTCAAATAAAAGCATGCAATCAGATAGGCTTAATTGGGCTCCCTTCGAGCTATTGTGGAGGTTAGTACTAAAAATTAGAAAGTCGATAACATAAGATCGGATGCGCTCACTAGTGATGTGTAATAATTATGTCGATAGCAAGATGACCTCAAGAAGATGTCGATATTATCAAAACTAAATTGTAGCATATACATTCATGACAATTACCTAAATTGATTTGATTGGATCGACTCGGGTAGCCAATAATTGAAATATTCTTGATAGTAATACGCAAACACTGTTAAATATCAATGCAAATTTTAAGCAATTGGAAGTTTAATTGACTGTATTGCAATAAAACATAATTTAGTAGTGAATAATAACAGTCTTTTTATGGGGAATTCTAGTGTTAATGATTTCTATAACAATTACGTGTATTGTAGCTCACTTTTGCTGGCTGGCGAAGTCATGTTTTCCCTATCAATCGTTTATAATGTCATCGATATTTCCGCATCACTATTTCGGATGCGCACACGCAGCGCAGGCGTGTACAGACGCACACACACGCTGCTGACCTTTCATCGAAGATTGTGAAAGTACTGTGTGTTTTAGACTGTGTTCTTAGTAGCCGGTAGTATCGATTACATGATGCCTATAAGCGTGTAGAAATTCGTGTAGGGTCATAATACTTTGGTTGAGGTAAAGGAGACTCAGCACAAAAAAACATAATTATTTACAAGAAATTCATAACTATTTTTTGCTTTACATCTGTAGCTATTACATATTGACTGATCAAATAAATTTTATACACAATATATTTAGAAATAATAATATAAATACAAGATGCGGGCTGCAGTCGCGGACCGCAGGACTCAGAACACATTCGATGTGACAAATCCTATAAGTTACTTTTCATGATTTGCAAAATCTTTTTTTTATTGTAGTTTTCCAGCAAAGTATCAAATTTAAAGCTGATTTTGGAATTCGCTTCCGCTTATAACTAAGTTGGAGTCTTAAGCTGTGTCTAATAACATCTCGAACCACTATCAAGATGTTCAACGACTATGTTAATTGCTTCTACACTAATCACGCCTTATTGGATTGTTCATAAATGGTGTTGATGACGAAAGTTTTGTTATTTCTGAAGTGATTAATGCATTTAATTGTGTTTAGTAATTATAAATAAAATGTGATTTTCTCTCCTGTTTAGGAATTGAACTAAAACACTACTTCAAAAATACTAAAAAGCTACAAATACACAACCTACTTATTTCTGGAGTCAGTGCCAGCCGTGTCGAGTGCTTGACTTTGAGGATTCCCTCAATTCTTTATGGTTCCCATCATCGAAATTAGATTTTGACCCATTCTGATGTATACCCTAAATAAAAATATTTTTTGAAATCATTTTATAAATAATAATAATAAAATATATTTATTTCTCACCACAAACAAGCAAGTTCTTAAAACGAAAGTAAACTACGTAAGTCAATTACTTGTTTGTGGAGACTGGTGATCTGTGATAAGTAAAAATATACTTGAGTTACAGACCACCAGGTCTCCACCTCAGGCTTTATACAATTTTAGAGTACCTAGTCCTACGTAGTACCTACCTACCTAGTAGCAAATACATAGTCTTTAAAAAGAAGCAAAACAAAATTTTGGGAATTCATTTTAAAGTTTTCATGATAAAGTTTTCAGTCTCTTGGTATGACATTGAGTACAACCACTTTGTTAGTTTTTATTTGTTTTTAGGGTAGAAGTTTAACAAAGCATTACATTTGTTATATAATTTTGGTCCTTGTGCACAGAAAAACCTGCGTGCAAACGATATGTTAAACGTATCAGATGGCGGAGCTCTGAGGTAATAAACATATAAAACATACAACCGAATTGAGAACCTCTTCCGTTTTTAAAGTCGGTTAAAATTACATTTCTTAAAGCCATCACACCTATTATTATATTATTTTATATTATTATATTAGTATTCAAGATATAAATTTACCTACTTTAAATAACAAATATCTTGGTCCACCGGCTTAGGGTCTATGTAGTCTCTTAGTCAGTGTTTAATGGTACCTTGTTTTTATTTATAGATTAAATGTAATTACAAACAAATACTAAAAACAATTCGTACCTTTAATTAAGCAAGGTTCGTCAAGGCTTGCGTTTACGCACTCATAAAATAATTTACATTTTAGAATGGAAGTACTGTAGTGAAGGGACAATTTGTGGACTATAAAAAAACAAACAACAGTTGTCGTGTGTGCTTGTAGATCACTTGCAGCAATGCTTTAGTGTGTCTGCTAAAGTTAAGTAACCTACGCCGCGGATAGGTGATCATTCCGCCGATATTTAGATTTATTGAAATCAGTGATATATGCACTTGTTTCGCGGTGAGATAAAACATCGCATAAAATCCTGCGCATTATGATAACACTGGATATGTAGCCATAGTACAAAATGACCTGGATTATGTCTAACTTGACCCCACTGTTGTAAAAATATATAATTATAAAGCTCCAAAACGCTCCCTGCGTCTACTACAACTTCTATGTACCATTTGCCGCAAATGATGTTTCTTAAAATAACCCAATTTTACAGAATGTGTAAGTCCTAATATGGCCTGGACATTCGCAAGGACATACTTTGGTATAATTTTAGTGAGTTTAAGAAAAAGTTAAAAGAGTGTGACACTGTTAATAATATTGATAAATTAATAAAGCATATTTTTAGAAATAGTTTAGCATACTTGAGCTGCTAAATAGCTGTGTGCAGTTGTTATTGTTCGATAGAATTGAAATTGATTTGTATTTTATTTTCTGTTACTGTTTAATCTGTTTACTGTAGCAGTGCCTTTCTTAATAAAAAATATTCAAATTCAAATTCGAATTATTTATTCACAAATACACGTATTTACAAAGAAATTGGTTTGTACAGAAAGAAACAGTGTATTTTACCCTGTCTGGCGTGTGAATGCCAATCTTAAATGAATGGGATACATTTTATTTTAAACGTCCAATAATTAAATTCTTAACATGTTGGTCATCGATTGTCACAAAATAAAATGAAATATACAATGTCAACGGTAAAAGGCAAAAAAAAATAACAATAATGAGAAATAAAATAAAATTATATGGTACAAAAAGCTCTGTTTCTCCTATTGAGTCGGTTACAGTTTCCAGATTAAATTTACATTTGAAATATATCATTTATAGAATAAAATCATTTTTCTTGTAACCATTCATGTATTAAATATTTGAACTCTGGTAACGGAGATTTTTGTAATTTAGCAGGTAATTTGTTAAAAACTCTTATAGCCATGCAATAAACATTTCTTTTATATAAAGTCAAACTGATTTTAGGTAAGTACAATCTATCTTTATGGCGACTGGTTTTATTTATTACTTGTCCGTGTGTCACAAAATAATCAGGGTATTTTTTCACAAATATGCAAATTTCTTTAATGTACATGCACGGAATAGGCAATATTTTAAGTTGTTTATATAGGGGTTTACAACTGTCCCTAAAATCGGCTCTGCACATCGCTCTAATGCATTTCTTTTGTATTTTAAAGGCCTTATCAGAATCTACGGAGTTTCCCCAAAGTATTATGCCATAATTAAGCACTGACGACACGTACCCATAATATGCGGATAGCATAGCTTCGCTTGTTGCAACATATTTTAATCGTCTTATAAAATAAAATAAGGGTTACAGACGTTTCGCTCCAAATATATTACAGCCTTGCCACATCTTGGATCATGATCATACATGCTCCTATTAGAAACGAGACAAGTCGCTAGTAAGACATGTAAAACAGAAGGATACAATAATAGAAAACTCATATAAGGTCAAGCCACACATGACTGCCTCCGCCATTGTGATACATTTCTTTGCAATTCCCCAGAGTAGCATAACACATTGTCTTCTATATTTGGCGCTCGATTTGTCATAATAACCCTTGTTATGTCACATATGTCAGATTGTTGGATAATAACAATACAATGCTGATTTTTTATCGTGTTATGTCATACTAGTACAATTGGCTCATTGAAATCTATAGGCTAGGTGAATGTCACAGCTACTTGATTTTAACTTGTTAGATAGTTCTTTTGTTTTTCAAGTAATTTTTCAGTAATTACTCATACACCTGATTTTCGTGGGTATTTCAGTTTTCACTGTTTTTTAAAATCATTGGGATAATGATTTCTTTAACGATGTTCGTGTGATTGTTAAAGGAATTCGATTCAAATGGGGATTCACACCGCACATTTACCCACAGCCATTGGTATAGTTGTAAATTGACGGTCATATGCTATAAGTGTTCGTCATTTGTGATAAAAGCTCGGTCACATTGGACATTTATTGTCACGATGGTCACATACAAAAACTATTATCAATTAACAAAAAGAAGATTTCTATTAAGGTATGTTTTTTTTAATGTGAAGAATTTGGCAATAATAACAATCATAAAACATGTAAGCGCACCTGGATCGAACTCACAGCATAAACAATAACACTCGTAACGTATAGATAAATAAATAAACGAACTAATGTACGAAAGATGCAAGTACATCAAATAAAATATGACTAAGCGTGCTAAGTTGATTGAACTTTATTGCGTTATTTTATTTTAGCATAGTTTGTCAATAGAATTGATTGTGACGATAAATGTCCGGTCACATTCAGAAAATGTCTAATTTGCTCGGTCATATTGGTCAGACATTTATAACGTGACGGACACTTTAGCCCATAGGACGTCCACTGCTAAATATAGGCCTCCCCCAATGACTTTTATTCGGCCAATACTTGCCACGCTTGGTAGGCAGGGTGGCAAGCGTAGTTTTTAATAAGATTTCGCACGCAGACGCTGTTGCCCGTCTCGTGCTACAGGAATTAGTCGCATCTAAGACACACCTCCTGTTAGCGGTAGGGAAGTGTATTCTTTACGGCCGTCCCCACACGGCACGTAACGTTTATCATTGAAATAAACTTGAGATATCAAACTATCACCTAGCTATTTCCTATCAACCTTCAATTTTTCAGCAATTACCGTAAGGCCATCAGGAAATCAGTACATGTCAATTTAATGATCTAGACGGCGTGGATCAATAACCGTATCGAATCCATCGGAGCAAGAGGCCGACTTTCTGGTTACGTTCAGGAAGCATGTTTGTTTCTTTTTTTTAGTAAAAGTAGTTTGTATATGGAGTTGATTTTGTTGAGCTTTTGAGGTTAGCCAGTCAATGACGTGATTTCGGTAAGGATCTATTTTTAGAAATAATTGAATTGGTATTATTAACGTATCACCTTGTTTTTATTGAGTCTCCGATATCGAATTAATTAATTCTAATGATAGCGACCACGAATGTTATAATAGCAACCTAAGTCGCTGACATAGCTTTTCGAATTGCAAAACTAAAGGCAATGGGCAGGGAGAATCTCTCACCGATTTGACAACCGTTGGGGAAGAAAGTTTCTCAAGTGGCGACCACGAACTGGAAGACAAAGCGTGGGCAGGCCTCCCGCCCGTTGGACTGACGATCTAATCAAGATTACGGGCAGCCGTTGGTAAGCCGCTCGCTGTAGCGTTCTATAGGGTATATTCTTATTTCTCAATTCAAATTCTAATAAACGATAAATCTAATAATTGATGGACATGGAAATTAGCATTCGTTTGTATTCGAAAATGCGATGATAGCCGATGTGCAATATTTATTGCCGGGTACTGTACTATTGTGTCTCGTTTACGTATGCTTGATCAGTTAAAGAGCTACGTCAGGGTCTTCAGTTCTATAACGATGGACTGATGACATAATCAAAGTTGCGGGAAGCCACTAAATGCAAACGGCCTAGTCTTTAGAGTCGCTGGCTGTGGCGTTATATGAGTGAGGCTTTGTCCAGCTGTGGACTGCCAAAGGCTAATGATGACAAAAAAAGCATAATCCAGGAAATGTCATTTCTTAATCCAAACATTAAAGTGATGTAACAACAACAATTAAGTCTAATCAATGTTCAACAAGTCCATACTTAAATTCGTAGCTAAAATATCAATGTCATGGCATTTCCTCGATACACTAATAAGGACGGACAGCTAAAAAAATAATATCAAAAACCTCAAATCAATTTAACTACACTTTTTGTCGCAATAAAATTGCAATTAGCCAAGCTAAGGTCGTTATTTGACCCACTAAGCGTTGCTACCCGGAAGCCATTAATTCTACGCAAACACACAGACAGACAAATACTTTCTATACAAATAGTGAATATCGTATGTGCTCATTAGCCTCTTGAGAATAATCTTGTTTAATCTGTGAGTGAATGAACTGTGTGACACTTAAAACATCCTCACTAAAGTCAATACGAAAGTGAGTTTGTCTCTTTGTTTTAAATTATTTGGCATAGATAAACCCTAAAATATGTTTTTATGACTACCAAATTGGTGTAGTGGCGCGGTAATTCCCTTCGAACGCTAAGAGTTCCAGGTTCAATTCCCAGTCAATTCAGAAAATCTTTACTTAATTGGCTCGAGTCTGGATGTGCTTGACGCCTCTGGTAAGATACATTGTCTGGTACTGCTGGTACTGGTGCATATTTACTACATACCTACTTCTTAATCACTTAATGAATAACTAAATAATGATAGCGTTATAGTAGTATTGATTTAGATTAAGTCATAATATAGTTATGTATATTGAAATAGAATAACCAACTGCATAATACCACTTTACAATTCACGCATTTCACAAAATACTTGTTAATTTCTTACGAACTAAATCTTTCACTTAAGGTTTTATTCAAATTTCAACCTTATTTAAATGAGTATTACAGTCATCCATATGCAACTGATATGGCCTTGTAGTATATCAGTTAAGTATACCTTTTTCAAGTAATTTACTTAACTGCTTATTAACCAGGGGCGTGCATCCCATATAGGCTATTATGCAGAGCCTACCTTCACAAAAAACCGACAGAACAGCTAACCATATTTATTAATTACGTATTCAACAATAAACAATAAATATTCTGTAACCATTTTGTCGTCTACCTGTACTTATTCCTTACTAAAGCGCGCAACTTAGATCGTAACCATGCAATTTAACCAATGGTAGGCTGCCGCGAGATCGCCTACTGTTTCACGCAAACTTACTCAATTTTCACTCACAGCCTACCCCCATCTGAAACCAATGCACGCCCCTGTTATTAACTGAACGAGGCTATTTTTATTACACGATTTGAGACTACGTTTATTATAAATGTGGAAATATTATATTTAGTGATATAATTGAAAACTATATAAAATCAATTTATATAGAGTTATTTCGTTTGCTTAAATGATTATGACATGTGTAAAAAATAATTGAATTAGAAAAGAGGAGATCCGTAAACGAACAAAAGTCGCTGACGCTGAAGAAATTAAAGCGAGCGTATTTATCTTTATATATTTATTTACAATAAACTACCGAAAGAGGGACGTGTCCTAGTACACCCAGAGAAGAGCAAAATTGCGTTTTTAATTTGACCCAAACTGAGTTATTGAACCCAGTATCCATTGTGTTGCAGCGAATTATTAATCTATTAAACATTCCTATTTCCTGTTGACAAAATAGCCCATTCACATCAATACCTTCTAGATCTGTCATAAGCCCTGTCGCAGCCGGTCAAGCAATCCATACATGCGCACGCGCAGCCGCGCGTGATTCGTGGGAAGCGGTGCAACGAACTGCACGCAACACTTGCTAAGGACACACGAAATTACTGCATTTACATTTTGATACTTTGTTACACAATTTTCGAAGACATTTCAACAGACAAAAGTTTTATTGCATTCTTTCTTTTAGCGCTTTGTGTTTTTTTTAGTTTAGTATTGGCCATAATCTTCGGCAAGGTTCATAATCAGCACAAGTTAATCTACTGACATATACAGCTTTTTCCAAAGCACGCCACTGAACCCTATCTTCGTCTATTCTTTCCACTGGCAGCAGATTTTCAGTTATCATCGCCCCACCTTATCGGAGGGCTGCTCCGTTCCTTATGCTGCGTTTACTCCACTCAAGATCATCATCAGCCTTTGAAAGTTCACCGCTGGACAAAGGCCTCTTTAAAACGCCACAGTAAATGGGTCTGGGCCGTTGGCATAGAGCCGCTTTCCGCAACCTTACTTACGGCCTGCCTGTGCTGCGTCTTCCAGTGCGTGGTCACCACTCGAGAAACTTTCTTTCCGTTGGGGCAGAAAGGTTCTCTTGAGTGGTGGTGGTTGTCAACCCTGCAAGCGATGTGGCCTTCCCATTTGCCACTTTAGCCTTGTGATTCGTAGAGCTATGACGGTGATTTTGGTTCTTTAAAGGGTAACCTGCTATGAACAAAAAGGGGCGTCACTTGTATTAAACCTATCCTGTAACATCTTACTAATCATGTGACTTGTAATAAAAGTCTGAATCTGAATCTAAGTCAGACAAATAAATAATAGAAAATAACAAGAGAGTTATGCTTGGCGTTTCTCTGCGAAAAAAGATCCGAAATAAGGAGATCAATAGAAGAGGAGATAAGCATAGCTAAAGTGGCAGTGGGCAAGCCACATCGCTCGTAGAACCGACAACCGTTGGGGAAGAAAGGTTCTCGAGTGGCGACCACGAACGAAAGACGCAGCGTGGGCAGGCCTCCCAACGCGGTGGACTGACGACCTGGTCAAGGTTGCGGGCAGTCGCTGGATGCAAACAGCCGCCGCTCGATGTGGCATTCTATAGGGGAGGCCTATGTCCAGCAGTGGAGTTGTAGGGGCTGGTGATAAGGGTATCCTAATTTCGGATCTTATCTCGCAAAGAAAAGCCAAACTAACATATGATAGCTCTCTCAATTCGATTTGATTGTTTTAACTCAAGAATACGGCAATATTGTTCGGAACTAAATTTTTAACCATAATCAACAAATCTTGCGTTTTGTTCTTTCACTAATGAATAATTAACAAAACACTTAACCACTAACGCCCAATTGCAGCCAAACCTACAAAAAATAGCCTGAGGCCAAAATATCAAATGCAACACTAAAAATAGTCGTGGGAGTAGAGAAACCGATAATAAATAGCTATCAAAACCAAAAAACAACTCACCAGAACTTATTGCTTTGATCTGGCTCGAGAGCAGGTGCGTAGGGTTGCCGGGTAAAAGAAAGTGGCAAGTTGATTGCCACAAATTCGTCACAGGCAATAATTACCACTCAAGAAGTTCTGGAGTACGGGTTGTAGACATATGATACACATAGATTAAATGTTTAATCTCGGCGTAGGACAAAATATGTCATAAAAATATGTGATGTCGCTTTCATGTCGGCATAGGGCTCTCACTCACTAAAAACCTTATCCTTCTCACCGTCATCGTATCAGGTCTAAGGTATCCGTTGCGTCATGTTATCAAGAACTTAGTTTTGAGCGGACTTTGCTAGAATAAAAAGACTCTTCTCTAGCGCTTACTCATTAATCCCTTACTCTGTTTCAATCAGCCATATCGTACTTTTTAATGATTTGCAGTGATTCGCGGTTATTTGTGCTCAGGTAGAGCACTAAAAGAAAGGCTGTGACAGCCCTGTGCGCGCAAATTTGCGAGGCCCTACATTGTGTTTTCACCTGCGCGGAATCCACTTTCTCTCCGCGCCCCTGCGTCTGCGCATAGCAAATCTGTTCCATCGATGTGGATTTGTGATCCATCCAATCAATCCAATTAGAAACAACTGCATTCTTGGATTGAATATTTTTTTATGAACCTTTTTATGGACTTGCTTTGATGTTTTTGGGTCTACGCACAATTCATAAATACGTTTTTTACAATCTGTTATTGACTTCTGAGCAAAATGAATAAAGTTTTCTCTATTATTATTTAAAATGTTACAAACTTTCTATCAAATGTAATATAAAGTATTATTACCAAAGATGAAGTCTTGTAAGAGTTTTTATATCAAATAGTAGCTGCAATTTTATAAGTCATTAAAATTTTGTACAAAAAAAACAAAAACGTCTGTCTGTCAGTACAATAAAACCTACTTCTCGCTGTAAATAGTCAAGTTATGAATTGCGTCCATTTAATGTTACGTGAATATTACAAGCAAACTCAGGAAATGTAAGTAGAGTGGACGGAAAAACGAAAAATGTGCACGCAAAGACATATTAAGTATTCCATTTGGTTCCTTGTTGCATAATATCGGATAAGTGTTACATTTAAATGTTTTGAAGTATCTTACACTATGCCAATTTTATAATTAATATAGTTATTACCAGACAGATCTATAAACATAATAAATAAGTATTTAAGAACATTACGAAAGAATTCTAACTATAACGATTTTCAGGTTAAGAAATTATTTTATTTTATTTTATTTTAATGGAAAACAAACAGCTTGTAGATTTAATAATAAAAAATTACAACTACAGATATTCAATAAGCCTATAGTTTTCACCTCTAGTATGATTTATATATTTATTTTTATATTTATTATTATAAATAGTATCATTCTTATATTATCCGACAGATCTATTTCAAATGATAAATTATGTTTCAATAGTTCTACTAAATACCGTATCAATCAGAATAGTTTCATCAAGTGATTTATCACTAATAGGTCAAACAAACATCATTATTTATTCACACACTTTTTCTGTTTCAGGTAAGGCATCGCAACAGCTGACATTTACAGGTATTATGTGTCATCATCGATGTCACCGGTTACATTTCTCACTAAGTATGGGAACACTTCGAAATAGTCTAGCAGAACCAGCAATGGACCTTGAGATTCGCGATATTACGAATCTATGCATATTTTCTTGGTAAGTTACGAACTATCTGGGTTACAGCGGTTGCGTCTTGGGTAAAGGCAAAGCCATACAGAGGCATTTTATTCGGTCCCAGCTAACAGTGCAATGCGCCTGGTAATTTCTTTGATGCCTTTTTTCTGGACTGGCAGCCGCAGTGGTTCTGCCAGTGTTTGCCACACCACAAGACACAAACTTAATACACTTGTGAGATTTAAAAGTACATGTTGTTTATGTAACAGTATTATTAAGAAAATTGGTTTATTGGCCACACAAACAATGATGTTATCGCTGACATTATTTTGAGCAAAAACTAAACAAAATGTGTATTTTTTTAAACATATAGATAGATAGATAGATACTCTTTATTGCACACCATACAAGTAAAATACACATGATTTTTACAGAAAGATGTACAATTTAGGCGGTCTTATCGCTAATAGCGATCTCTTCCAGACAACCTTTAGGTAGAGGACAACCATTAAAGAATATTTTATAAGACTCTCGTCAATAGAGTCTCGTCTATAGACCTTACCTATAGCTCTAAATATAATATATAACCTACACTTAGGAAGTCTGGTAATATAATAACCAGATCACGATCAAGTGTAAGTGTTATGGTACTTGTACCGTCGCGGTCGTTGTTTCTGATTTTTACTTTGGCTACATACGTGTACCATTGGATCAGAGCAATGTATGTGATGTTGTCTAATAATAATTGATTTTATTTAACAAGACAAAGCGTTGGAAGTTAGAAGGGCTAAGAGCCAAGTGCACATTTGGTTCTTGGCACCACATACCACAACTAACAGTAGTGTGGTCCCACCCTAAAGATTTTTGCAATAAATACATCTTTAGAGGTGTTTGTTTTCGAGCTCGCGATTGTAAGAGAATTTTCTCATAAGATAATGGTACTTAACACATCATTATATTTATGAAATGTTAAAATAATTGCGTTGTTACACTAAAATAACAAAGTAATTATTACTTGCTCGTACTGTTGCAGAGTTCATTTAAGATTGTTGATAAGGACTTAGCCACAAACAGTTTTATATTTATACTGATATGTAAAGTTCTTACAAAACAGTGTGGTTTTGTTAACTTAATGGTTAAAGCGACAATCAGCCGCAACTCTCTTTTCAAAGTCGAATCTTGCGAGAAGAGGATTTTTGCTGTTTTACATAATATTGTTTTTAATTAGAAAAGAGGCGTAAATATAAATTCAAATTTCGAAAAGCGAAAGAAGTTTAAATTATTATACACTAGCTGTCCCAGCGAACTTTGTACCACCCATTTATTTTCGTGAATTTTTCTTTGTTTTTATAGTTATTCTGCTATTCGGGCCGGAGACAAATTCAACAAATCAAAGATCATTAAAAACGGTCCAGCTGTTCTCAACTTATAAATGGTGTAACTAACACGACTTTGTTTTATACATATATATATGGTCGCCTTTTATAAACGGGTAAAATTTAAAGAGCAATTACAAAAACATAAATGAATCATTTTTGTTAAAAAAAAGAAAATTTTTATACGCTAGTTTTCGAGAAAAACGCCAAAAACTATTTTGATTTTAAAACACCCCGTGCCCCGTGCGTGCACCTCGAGGGAAGAGTGGGGCACGATTGAAATGAGAGAGACAGAGGCGATATCGTAGGGACGTTTCAGACTAGACAGGATGCTCTTAAAAAATTTTTTTTTGTTAGGAATAATAAAAATGAAAACTAGCCCGTTTTTAAGAGCGAAAATTCTCTAATATAATTAGAAGTTCTGTTAAAGTTTCACCCGTTTATAAAACGGGACCTTGTATAAAGGTATATAACCAGATTGCAAAATAGACCAATCTTTAAAATCGAATTTTTTGAAGTAAAGTCTAAGCAAGTGTATTTCCGACAGAGGCAGATAAAATGGCCAATAATAATTTTTTATCATGAACCAACTCTTAAATACCTAATAAAAGATACCAGCTATGAATTTAAAAACATTCATAGATAAATTACAGATTACAAAAAAATAGAAATAATACAGCCCTATCAAAGCATTCCGACCCTGCCCACAAAAACGAAACGCACTGGCCACCTTGTCAGACAAAAAAAACATTCAACATGGCGGCCACGGCTGATTACTTTCACGGAGAGAAAGCATGATTTCGTCATCCAATCGTCACTCCTTCGTCATTATCAAGGGGTCGTTAACACCTACAGGTGCAAAAGTGGGTCAAGCGAATGATGGAGGCCTTTTTGCGATGTGCTCTTTCTCTTTATAATATCTCTGACTCTGTTCAACGTCCTTGAAAGTTCGAAGATCGTTTTTGGATTTCAATGCATTTTTTTTCTACGGTACATCGTTTGTTACACAATAACTTCTAACTGGGAGACTAAGACAACAATCGGTGTGTTGTCTGGGATCTATTTATTTATTAGCTTTTGCCCGCGACTTCGCGTGCGTTGACCTTACCCGAATAAAAAGTATATCCTATGTGTTAATCCAGGTCATGGTCTATGAGTATCTATGCCAAATTTATCAAAATCCATTCAGTAGTTTTTGCGTGAACGAGTCACAAACATCCATACTCACAAACTTTCGCATTTATATTATTAGTAGAATGCACACCTTTTTGAGGAGGACAGAAGCACAAATTTCATTTAAGATAATCATTTAAATATCGAATATTATCTTGTTCATCATTCATTCGTTCTTGAAATTTTAAATGATGCTTCCCGATGGAAATATAATTTGTATGATCGTTAGAAGAATTTCTTATCTATTAGGTATCCACATAAGTATAAGTATTTTTTATTGCGAACATTTAGATAGTAGGTAAGTAGTTGTAATGTGTCAATAATTTGGTAACACTTGTTAAAAGTTTCAAATACACATATTATGACTATATTTAGTAAATCAAAAGGAAATAAGTTATTAACGGATATAGTCATAATGTATGGTTTGTGATTACTGAGAATTTTATCGTATACACATCATATTTACATTAAACTAATAAAAACGTTACATTAGCTGTTGAAATAGCATTCAGTATTACTTGACCAAACTTACTTAAATCTAGTAAACACGATCAGAGTGAATAACTTAGCAATTTTTTTTTCATCATCATCATCATCATTTCAGCCATAGGACGTCCACTGCTGAACATGTGCCTTCCCCAGCGACTTCCACATTGGCCGGTTGGAAGCGGCCTGCATCCAGCGGCTTCCTGCAAACTTTACCAAGGTCATCTGCTCACTTTGTAGATGGACGTCCAACGCTGCGTTTGCTGGTACGTGGCCTTCATTCCAGAACCTTTCTGCCCCATCGGCCGTTAGTTCTATACGTGCTGTTTCTACCCTACTGCCACTTCAGATTTTTTTACTTAGTTTTAGGCAATTATGTGAGGATATATTATGTCTATCCGTTACTAAGTATAGGCGCCTTAATAGCTCTATGTTTTGGGATAATTATTAGAGATTTTTTTCATTATTCGAGAGAATATGATAAGTGAAAATAAATATCATGGTAACTAGTTTTTCTAAACCATTACTCGTGTGTAAGAAGGAGCTACAATATCATAAATTTTCATAACAATGTTAAAAGTACTGTCATCATGTAAATAAAGCCCATCTTTGTATTTTATCAAAAACATCAAGCCAAAAACATAGCTCATAACTACCTATCTGCGTTTCCATCGTGGATTTAATGGTATGTGGTTACAGGAGGGTTATAAAAGCAGTTATATGCAGAATATACTAAATTAGATTTTACTTTTGCATAACATGAACAACTGTGAAATCGAGACGAAACCACTTTTTTTTACATTCTACAGAGAAAAAAAAAAGTAAAATGATTTATCAGCAAACAAAATATATTTCTGTTCCATATAAGTCCCCTGCTTATTCAAAAAGAACATTTAATTCTAAACAAATGTTCGTCTTTTCCATTCAATTCAAATTTGATCTCTCATAGACACGACTTGGGCATTCTCGGGTGTTCCAATTGTGGTCAAGCTATAATGCTTACGATTGGGCCTGTCACCACTACTGGTACTATTATGTGAGAGAGATTTACATTTACTTTAAATTGCAATCGAGTAAGATAAAGTAGGCTTACGAAAGTATGAGATCAATGTCGCACTAAAGATGGGTTAAAATCTTTGAGTGCTTTATCATAGCTGATGTCAACTTATAAACAATCAGAGGTGTTACTAATTGAAAGTTAAGACATAAAAAACATATAATTTAGGGTAAAATAAATCAGAAAGATATTATGGACACATGTTATATTAATTTTGTTCCTATTTTCAAAAGCCATATAATATTTTAGTGACTGACGCTGCCAGGTGACATCTTCTAGCAAACGAATGCTTAGTGTCGGTGATAGCCACACTGACACGCTGGGTGACTAATTGACACATTCATAGGAACGCTTATCACTTGGCTTTACAGTGCTTGACACCAAGTATTCGGTGTGTGGCCGGAGCCAGAAATGGGCAGTGGGTAATTGCTTTCCATTAAAATTATTGTGTGAGATATGACTCGGTGTTCATTAACTATTAGAGAAAAAATGAATACCTATAATGAACTAACTAGATTATTGTCTAATAACAATAGGATACATTTTATGTTTTTCGCGGCATAAACGCTAGTTAGCGATTCAAAAAATATATAAATATGAGGTCAGGTTTATTTTATCGCTAGTGCAAAATGTGGTGTCATTTTGATTTTCTTTCATAAATAAAAAAATATCGCGCATTGTAAACTAGTCGAAAGAGATTACTGCGTCTTTCTCTACTATGCTTATAAGAATGGAAAGTGAAAGATGAAATTTCGCATTGGTACATTTGTTTGGACAAAGTACAATGGAAGAGATATGTTTGGGAATAAAATTAGAGGCTGCTTTCGGCGGGATGGTTAGCAAGTTACACTTGGGTCATTGGTAAAATGGTTAGCTATTTAAATAAAACCGGTGCTGTAACACCTCCGAAAGATTTAGGACTAGTTTTTGACAGAATGCAGTTATATAAGAGAGATAGAAGATGTACAGTCACTAGTAATAAGGTAACCCGTGAGACAATTTTTTGTACGATTTTTTCAAATAGTGAACCTGGTTTGTATATATGTATATATAAGATAAGTACATATCAAAATGTGATTCTCAGCTGTAATAATATTAGTTTTTATTTAAAAAAACAATAACTAAAATAATAAATTCACCGCATTGACTTAGGTTATAAATATGACTAGCTATGTGTAAAGGAAGAAATTTTTCATTACGCGGGCTGCCTAGAAATATCCCCTATAAAGACAAATAAAATGTATTTTTAATTAGGCTTCTGGCTTAACTATTAAGCTAGACAGGGACAATCATATTGGTGCTTTTTATAGGCTGTTAAAACGACATATCTCCATAGATTTTATATTGGACATAAAAAAAAATCCTTATGAGAAAAAATCCTTATTATTAATGTTGACGAATAATTAAACGACAAGAGTGCATGAACTTAACCTGCCTATCTCGCACTTACTACATGTCTTGTAACTGTATTTCCTGTAAAAAAGGCTGATGAAGTTGACTGAGTTGGTTGCGCCGTTTCTTCTCATCACCAGACGATATGTAGTCCCGAAGCGCTGGTAGGGCAAATCTATGTTTTGGGGACGTGTATTATTATTGAGTGTCTTAAAGTTATATTTAAGGTCTTTATTATACCGTATGATTAAATAACTTTGAACAGTCTAGTAACCCAACGGATTAGCAAGCTGAAGTGGCAGTAGGCGGGGCACATAGCACGTAGAACAGACGGCCGATGGGGCAGAAAGGTTCTGGAATGGAGGCCACGTACCGGCAAGCGCAGCGTAGGAAGTCCACCTACAATGTGGACAGACGACCTGGTAAAGGTTGCAGGAAGCCACTGGATGTGGGCCGCTTCCAACCGGCCAATCTGGAAGTCACTGGGGGAGGCCTATGTTCAGCAGTGGACGTCCTATGGCTGAAATGATGATGATGAGTCTAGTCGCCATAGTACAAGCTTTGCTTAAGCGCCAACTAGATAATTGGCGTGACTGTTGGTTGAAGTTATTTATTTTGCTACAGTACATAACAACAAAAGTTACATTCGGTTATTTTCCTCTGTCGATTAAGCACAACACTAAAACAATTTTCACCAATACGTCACGGCACTTAAAGAAAACATTGTTTAACATTGTAAGGGCCACAAATGGCCAATAGAGAATCGAAAGTACATCAACAAAGCCTTAACCATAATGTGCCGAATGAAAGTTGCAAGATTCATCTTCGGACATACAGGGTGGAAGTTCTGGGTTATACTTCTCTGACTTTAAATGCTACTTATAACTAAGGTAATTTTTTACGCAACTATTTGCATGATTGCGAGACCGCATACTCTGTCGATGTTTAAAAGGTTACTGACAGCGAAGCACTTAAAATAATTCAACTATTTAATTAATGTCCTCTCACACTGTCCTCTTTAAATGTTAGCGAAAGGATTAAGGTTTGATTCCCACCTGAAGAGGTAGAATTTTTGTGTGAAGTCATCTTTAATATAGTAAATGCAAAAAATAACATTTAAAATAGATGTAGTGTGAATAGACTTATCATCATCATCATTTCAGCCATAGGACGTCCACTGCTGAACATAGGCCTCCCCCATTGACTTCCATTATTCCAGAATAGACTTATAATTAGTGTCTATTTAGCTCATATACATCACATCATCTTATACGAGCTATTGTGTCTACTGACGGTAGTGCGAGCTTTAAAGCTTCACATTCGACCACCCTGTATACGGTACTACAAACAAACAACTCGTATACGGACGTATAGATAGAGGAAAGGGCTGGAAAGCAGCGAATGTAGTAGAAAGTGACCCGATTGCACCAGAATTGCAATTGCATCGTGTTTAGCGTAGGGCTGCCAGCAGGGGCGTGCCACCCATATAGGTTATTATGCAGAGCCTACCTTCATAAAAAACCGACAGAACAGCTGACCATAATTATTAATTACGTATTCAACAATAAACAATAAATATTCTGTAACCATTTTGTCGTCTACCTGTACTTATTCCTTACTAAAGCGCGCAACTTAGATCGTTACTGTGCAATTTAACCAATGTAGGCTGCCGCGAGATCGCCTACTGTTTCACGCAAACTTACTCAATTTTCACTCACAGCCTACCCCCATCTGAAACCAATGCACGCCCCTGGCTGTCAGTTTCGCTAGTTTGATTAATACACAGCACGGAGCACATACCCTAGAGTAGAAATGTCTTAAGATTATATCGTCAAAATTATCCGCCAATTTTTTATCTGTAGGTATCTGTACTGTTTTTGTGTGGGCGAGCGTTGACAGATGTCATTTCATAGTAAATGCAAGTGAAAAATCACTTACTATTTTCGGAGAAAGATGGTTCGTATTTGCTGCTCTATAGGGTATGTGTTCGATGCACAGTAAATCGGGAATTAAAACGATCATTAAGGCGAGTATAGTCATCAAATGTAAACTAGTATGTAGTTTCGAAAGCCTACTATTTAGGCCAAGTTTGTAAGAAAAATATTTAAAAAATATGCTAAGAATTGTCAAAAGCTATACAATATTCTGAGCTTAGCATTTGTTTCTAGTACTTATACTTCAGGAGAAAAAAAAATTGAAATCATTGAAAAAACCAACAAAAAAAAAATGCTTATTCTCTTTATAGAAAAGAAAAAAATTTTTTTCTATGCTATGGTTTGGTGTCGTTGGATAGGTTATTCAAAATATTGTAGGTGTGTGAATACCATCTTTCGATCCAGGAATATTGATGTCATTTTGTGTTAGTATCAGTGTCGACTGTATCCTGATACGTTAGCACTATTTCATATTCTGTGCTTTTTATCTACCAACCCTAGTCTTGCATGTCAACTTCATTTCTTGAAATTCATTTCAATATTGTTTGAGTAGCTGCGTTATGTTAATTGCCGAGTGTTATGTTAACGAGCTGCGGCAACGGGCGGACAGTGACATGTTTTCTTTGGTGTGGAGTGAGCATTGGTTTGCGGAACAATGGAATTTGGTGATTTTACTAATCCATCTTTGTGCCGTGTGTGGGGACGGCCGTAAAGAATACACTTCCCCAACGCCAACAGGAGGCGTGAGGTAAGAGGCGACTAATTCCTGTAGCACAAACGGGTAGCAGCGTCTGCGTGCGAAATGTTATAAAAAACTGCGCTGGCCAACCCGCCTGCCAAGCGTGGCAAGTATTGGCAATCCCCCCGATGAAAGTCATTTGGGGAAGCCTGTGTTCAGCAGTGGACATCGTATGGCTAAAATGATGATGACTGGATTAGTCATAAATCAAGAATATATAAATAGAAAGAGACGCAGGCTTCTTGCTGGTGGACTGGCCACATCTGCCGCAGAACCGATGAAATGTGGAATAAGCCGGTTTTCGAGTGAAGACCATGCCTCGGCGAACGTGGTGTAGGACGTCTCCAAGCTCGATGGACCGATGACATGATGATGATGATGATGATGATGAAAAAGCAGGAGATCGTGCTCTTCGACGCTCTTTGGGGGAGGCTTACGTCCAGCAGTGGACTGCAATAGGTTGACAAGATGATGATAATGCATGCTTCTTAGGTCCACTTACAAGACCTTCTGGTGTAAAACATAATTTCAATCTCAATTTATGAAGGTTCCGCAAAAAGTCCTGCGTTATGCAATATGCGTTATGTAATATATAAGTCTAATAAATAAAAAGTCCTATTTAATTATTAAACTTACTATTAAGCGTAAAAAAACACTTTCCTATATACCTAGATCATTTCTCGTAATACTTAAATAACCGATTAGCAGTTATGCGTTGTATAGTTTTGTATTTGGGCATAATAATCACACCTTTAAAGGAAGTTACTAAAAATTTCTAAATAGGACCTTCGGTACTTAAACATATAATAGAGTTATTCTACTCCCTCCTGTGGAATTTTGGCCTAAGAAAATTCAAAAATCTAAACCTGATCGTTGAATATTGAATCATTTAATTGTATGATTCCATTTGCATTAAAATGGTTACCATATCATTTTCTTACTCAATCCATACAAAACATGAAACTAATTATGGCAAAGCAAAAGCGTGAAATCGATTGACAGTGAGCCTCTTCTTACAGGAATTAGGGTACAAAACCGATTTGTCATACTAATCTTTTTGTTTACTTTAATTTACATTTACACTGTCATCGTCTCATTTGCTTATTACAATATACTGATTTATATTCAGAAGCGGTAGTCAGACTCTCGCCTCACATCCATTTAGCTACCTCTAGATTTTTTAAAATCTATGTTATCAGTTGGCAAAGCTTAACGTACCTATTGTGATGTATTCAATCGAAAACAAGCTATCATCTCACTAATTCCTTGATTACGACAACTGTATCTTAAAATTGTTTGGATTTCATTGGGTAGACCTAGTAAGAGTTGCAGTAGTGGGGATATTAGGATCTAGTTCTGTCGTGTAAATGTTGACTAAGTCTAGATCATCATGTTCGCCAGAAGCAAGAAGCGCCAAAGAGCAAGATCTCCCGCTTTTCATTTTCCTAAGGTCGTCGGTCCACGGAGCTGGGGACGTACTACACTACGTTTGCCAAGTCTAGATACTCCGACCAAAGCTTGGCCACTCTGACAAAAAGGATAGAATAATGGTCCATAGCTTCTGAATCTGTACAGCCACACCCACTCTTCAGCTTGCTCCTCAAACCGGACTCCATCAAGTTTTGGACAAAGACGGTTTCGACTTTAGCGCAATCTAGGTTGAGTTGTCTCTATCACGTCTGCAAAAATAGAAAAATACAGTAAGATATTGTGAAATTGAATTTCCTGTTGCACGGATGAAAAATATCATTTACAACACGTATAGTAAATATTTTATCAGATAACATCTAATCTAGTTTTTAAATTATAATACTTGAGCTATTTTTATTAAATATACTAGTTAATGTACAGTTAACCTATTCAAAAATGACAGATTTCTTCAACCGATATTCTTCTTTAAGTCCATTGTTTAGAGTTCAATATTTTATGTTATATTTGACGTTGTGTGGTAGGTCGATGAGCTACTTAATTATATCTTAGGTATTATGAAAAAATTTACCAGACTGAGAATGTCTCGCTCTAATTCGAATCTAACCTTGAAGAATTGGCTAATAATAAAATTATATTATATTCACTAGACAGTAATGCCTAACTTATCATTTATACTAAAAATAATATTTCTAATTTTAATAAGTTTGCTAGGTTGTGCACGCGGGTCTGCACGCAAAACACGAAAAACAATGGAGACATGTAAATCTTTATCATCATCATCAATAGAACTTCCACTTTCAGCAATAGAACTTCCACTGCTGAACAAAGGCCTCCCCCAAAAACTTCCAAATTGGCCGGTTGGGAGCGGCCCACATCCAGCGGCTTCCTGCAACCATTACCAGGTCGTCTGCCCACCTTGAGAAAGGACATCCTACGCTGCGCTTGCCGGGACGTGGCCCCTATTCTAGAGCCTTTCTCTCTCATCTCTCTGTATCTGAAATTAGTTGTCAAAACGAATCAAACGAAAGGGCTTTTCTAGTAGTCGTTCAAGAGTTCTACTATCTAACTCCTGGCATCATCATCAGATCAGCTCGATAGTACTACATTATTGGATCGTCATCTTGATCATACATATTTACAAAGTATCAAATCGATACTTCGATAAGAAGTAGATTCATATATGGTTCCAAAATTTGACTACGTTTCTACATTGCCGACTACATTGCTTTGAATTAAGAAGTATCTCTTTTTTCGAAGTCATATAAATGAACGTGTTACATAAACCTTGTTGGACTGCCCTATGGAGATAATATGTCTCTACAATTTCCAGTTTCCACAGGAAGATTAAAGCAGGAAAGCCTAAGAAAGTTTGTATCTAAAGGACATACAGGCTTGTTAGGTAATCTTGTAAATCTAGGGAAATGCGTAGTTATTTATCAGGATGGAAGTGTTAAATAATATTGGATAACATCACATACATTGCTCTAATCCTATGGTAAGTAGCCAAAGCACTTGTGTTACAGAAATCAGAAACAACGATGGTACCAAAACACCCAGAGACGAGACAATAAAGAAAGATTAATTTTCTACATTGGCCGACTGGGAATCAAATGGTACCTCAAAGATTGCAACACCAAAATAATCCGGTATGCTCGCCTGAAGCGACCTACCTTGATGGACAAAAAATCACCCGAGAACTGTCACTCGTCTGTGCAGGCCTTCATGATGATCTAGGCTGGGCAAATGAATAGACTATACTAATGTAGTTTTATTAACACACTTATAGTTATTAGCTTCACTTGTATTAACTAACTATGTAATCAAATTTTGGAAGTAGTTTTTAACCTACGTCTAACTGAATGACGTATCGATTTAAAAAATTGTAAGTATTAGACATTCGAATGACAATACAATAATTTGACACCATCCTGTTGATCTGATGATGGAGTCAGAAGGTGGACTGTGGAACTCTTCAACTATTCTTAGTATAACCTTCGTGTTTGGGCTCATTTGATTCGTTTTGACGAGATCAATACATACAGGGTTACATTTCACGGTAGTACCAATTTTTCAGGGACCACTCAAAATCAGTAACTAAATCGATCTACGTAAAAAACAAACTCTTTTCATTTTATTTTTTATTCTTCCATTCTGCATTTGAAAAATAGAATACGTAGAAAATTTACGATTACTCGATTAAATTGCACCGTATGTGCACTGCATGAGGTTCTTGTTGGAGCGGCGTCGGTATATATGCCTGTGAACTCTGATGAATGACGACGCATCTCGCGTTTTTTTCGGAAATTTTAAAGTGTATTTTAGTTCAGAAATACGACGACTGAAATTAATTACGATAAATTAGTATTTTTATATTTTTTTGCACTACCTTGAAATGTAACCCTGTTTTATAGTTTTTGAAACTATTCAATTATTTATTCAATCGAACGAGGAGTTAGCGTACTATTTAATTAATAAATTCTTGTTATATCAATTTCAATTCAAGGTGACTAAATAAACAAGTAAATTTGCACCAAGTAATACACCAATTATGCAATCTACCTGTCAGGTCAGACCATTATTTGGTCTTTACCAGATGAATAACTAACTAGCTATTTTAGTTAACTATTTGCTCGATTACATTTTGTTGGTTGCACTGATTTAATGATTCAAACGGGTGCTTATTAATTAAGAATCAATGATCTAATGATGATGATATTTGGAAACACAAATTATATTATTCGTTTGTCATATTTGTGGATTATAAATATGGCTACTGAGTCGGATTACGATATTTATATTGCTGAGTTTTATTAATTTATGGAATTGTCTAAGATCCGAATAATAAACGACCTTCACCTATCTGTTTAATGGGTGAAAAGTATTTTATATTAAGTTTTGAATTTTAAAAATATATCGCGAGTTACTATGATTAATTAGTTCCTAAGTTAACCGTGTAAATTTGATACCAACTGAAAGTATGAAGCCTATAGAATATGCACAGGTTGGGTTGTCTATTTTTACCTGGCGTCACTACTGAGTTAGCAGGTTTAATAAGGTATGTTGATACTAGTGAGCCGTACAAGTGCCGTGTGGGTGCAGCCGTAAAGATTACACATCCCCCACCGCCAACAGGAGGCGTGTCGTAAGAGGCGACTAATTCCTATAGCACAAGACGGGCAGCAGCGTCTGCGTGCGAAATCTTATAAAAACTGCGCTCGCCAACCCGCTTGCCAAGCGTGGCGAGTATTGGCAATCCCCCCCGATGATAGGTCATTGGGGGAGGCCTATGTTCAACAGTGGCTATCTTTGGCTGAAATAGTAGTAGTAGTTGTAGTAGTTGATACTAGTTATTTTCACCCATTTGGTTAATTTATGAATCTTAAAATATATATATGTATATATATACCGCTTAGGTCGCTTCAAATTACATTGTAAATGGTAATAAATAAACCAGAAAACAAAAAGTTATCTGATAGAAAGAAAGGGTCTCTCATCCGCTTCCTCTGGAAGCCTTCTGTACTTAACTACTAGATGTTCCTTGTTATTTTGTTCTCACTGTTCAAAGTATTAATATTAAAACCCAGCCAAGCTGTCACAAGTAACTTTTATTTGGAACCTGCAACGAATTGGTATCTGCCCAGTACTCCCATCAATGAAACTTTTTGTTTACCCAGGCTACCAAGCAAAAACCGCACAGTAACGCGACAGGCGGCCAACGGAATCGAACACGCACCACTTGGTAGGAAAGCGGTTGACCCGGTTGCTGTAACAATCATTATCGGCTATTAGCCGAGGCTATTGGGCCGGGAAATGCTAAATGAGGATACACAGATTGCATGTGTCAGACATAACAGCTGGTCTGATGATTACTGAGATTGTAAGATTCCATCGTTGACGACTGGTGTGAGATGGAAGTTTGAATCCGTCTCCTGGTATTTTTGTTGTCTTTTAAAAAAATTACTTGTCCTAACCAACATTAAAAGACACTCAGCTAAAGCAGTCAAAACAACAAGATTGTTTCGGACGATCATTCTAAATTTTTCTTGAGTAATTTTGATATATATAATTCTTAGAGTTGGCATAAATATTTTTGAGTTGAGACCAACACGCGCTTGCATGTGGAAAGTGCGACGAGGGCTAGCTCTATGGATCCCATGATAAAATTTGCAGGAAGTTATTGATATGATTCACACTTACTGCAGATCAACTGAAATTTTATATTCAGCCCTGGGCTACAATGGCGACCTCCAGGTTATCAGTATTGATATGATAGACCATTAAAATGATCGATGTGTTACAAAAATGGCTGATTTGGGCAAAATATTAAACTACGACGAAGGTTGAAGACGGTTGTAAGCGAAATGCCGAGTATTTACAAACAAAGAATTTAAAGAAACATTTAATTCTATATCTACTTAATTTTCTAAACTGCCGTTGACAGTTTCTGCCATTTACTTACTTATACACGCGGTAGCGTGTCAAGCCAAGTTCAAGCTAAAAGAACTGGCGAGCAGCACCACCATGTGTAATATTACACGAACCATTTGGAGCCACTTTTGACCCTCTCATAATTCAAAAAGTATTTCACATAAACATGTCATATTTTATAATGTATTCTTCTTAAATATAGAACAATTAAATTAAATAAAACTTTAAATAAACTAACTTAACCTAATACTAAAAACTACCTACTTAAAAATAAAAGCGTGTCCATGAGGCATGGAGGCGAGGATACTGGCAGCTTTTCCTTGCTGAATATCTAAACTAAGCCTTTGTGCAAGGAACGAACCAGCTTTTTATCAAACTCAATCAATCAATTTTGGTGCTATTTTGCCAAAAAGTAATTTAGCATTCGGTCCCCACGGTCCAAACGTCTCTACACCAAATGGCGCAAACACGTAGTCACTTGCAAGAGACTTTGATTTCTTAGCCTTTTACCCTTCATCTCATTGACACTGACATCTACAAGTCAATGCCACGTAATCTAATGCATCTTCTCGTATTTACACAATTAGGATCGTAACAGTTTACGTAACATTGATAACGTCACGGTCTTGGGTGCGCGTGCGCATCTCGTGTGATGTCTAATTGCTATTGAGTTAGAAAACGAAAGTGCTGCAATATTTATTTTACTTTCTGCACAACATAGTTTAGTCAGCGTATTTTCTTAAACAGACATATGAAATGTATGTGTCCAATGTTAAAAAAAACCCAAACACCTTCTTTAAGCTGTTTGTCTGTCTATTTGTCTATTCTATAAGGATTATCCTGGACAAAAATTTTTTTCGCCTCTTTTAAGTTAAAGTCGGTTTTAATTAAGTGTATTTTTATTTTATGTATGACCAAATAAATGATCTTGAATATTTTGATGTATTGTCAAATAATAATATCACTGAAAAAGCAATGTTTATAGTCTTTACGAATATAACTTTATAAATTGTATTTTGGTCTGTCTTACCTTTTAATAAGGTCCGATGAGAATAATTTTGCGTGTCCAAGTTTCTGATGAATATGTAAATGACGCATTACTGTAAATACATTGGAAGATGACAAACAAACCGTATTCATAGAGCTTAGTCCATCTCCGTTATAGCCGTTAGAACCGCTATGCGCAGACGCAATATCGAGTCATTAGGTATACAGTATTTACTGACGTGGTACCAATTTTGTTGAGATATGCTTTCGACATTATATCAACGCACACGCAATGTTATTATTGGCTATAATACAGAGTGGCTGGTTAGACGTCAGAATAGCTACAACAGGATTTTCTTACAATTCAAATGAACATCTTTCACAATATCACCTATATCGCATTCGAGAGAAAAAAATACCGGACAAGTGCGAGCCGGACTCGCCCACCGAGGGTTCCGTAAAAGGTCCGGGTTTGTAGGAACATATTATAAATAGTTTAGGAATCGAGTTCAATTACAAATTAATTTCAAAATTTTATTGCAAAAGTATAGTTTCCCCTGTACTGTATGTACAGTGTTGCTGCTTGCAACACGTTGCTAAAAATGGTCTACCTCGGACTCTGTCAATCTGTAATAAGCTACCTATATCCGCGTGGGGCGGAACGGATAAGACTTGGATGTTGCAGATTGAGAGAGCACAGAGAGCAGTACTTAAGGTAATGTTAAAAAAAAGACGACAATACCACTCACCTGGTTTACGCAGAGGCTGGCGTTCTAAGCGTGCGCAAACTATATATTCACAAAGCCGGTACGTCTACACACAAGGCAGCTGCTATGCTAATTACGAGGACCAACTTGCAAAACGAATTTCCAAAATTAAAACCCCATTTGTTAACACTGCTTTCGCAAAAAGACAGTACATACTTATACTCCTTTATTTATAACAAAGTTGGTGCTAAGTGCGACATCAAATGCGTACGTACTATGCGTGCGTACTGTCAAATTAAAGGCGTTTGATTGGCTGCTCCAAATCAACTACAATGAAGCAGAGTTTTTGTTGAGTAACCGAAAAGCACACGCAAACACGCACTTTAATGCTGAGAAGAAGTTGGTAATCCATCAACTCAAGTCCCCAAGAGACAGGATTACCTAGTTTAGGGACTACTAGTAAACCACTGTATGTACAGATTTTTAGTAATAAGAATAAGAATGTATTTATTTGTCTCAAAGCAGATTACAGATACAACAGAATAGTGTGAAGCTTAATATTGTAAGACAAAATGGTCTATGACTCAGTGGATGCAGGAGACCCGCAAACTTTGTTATTCTGCCATAGCCTTTCATAAGTTTTTTTTATAAACGTTTTTGTTATTTTATCTTTGTTTTATCTACATTATTTTGTAGAATTATTATTATTGCTGCATAAACGACTTTATCCTTTTTTTACGGTAACGTAGAAGTATATTTTTTTCACAGCTTTAAGGGAATGTTGGCTTAAGTATATGGTTTTAATTTCAAGTCGATATCGTGCGTTCCTGAGATAAAGGGGCTTGTCTGACAAACGGACAGACAGACAGACAGACGAACAACCAAATGATCCTTTAAGGGCTTCTTTTTTTCCTTTTATTCTACGGAACCCTAAAAACACCTTTCTATAGAAAATGTTGACCTTGACAGTAATTTATAGAGCATCTTTTTCGTATTGCGATGTTGGCCCCATAGTAAATACTGCTCATGTGATTCTCTTGTCCAACCTGCAACCATGTATAGTGATCATTTTTTCCAACAATAACACCTCAATTTTTTAGCCCCAAGCTCTACTAGCTTGTACTATGACGATTAGATAACAGATAAACATACTTAAATACATTATTTACATCCATGTCTCAAATAAAAATGCTCGTTCTCCACACAATTCTAGCCCTATGTGGGATTGAAAATTGCGACTGCTAAGGACTGGACCAAGATGGTGGTCGATACTCATCACGTCTTTATAAGTTTACAAATCAACCATGACTAAAAAGTCGATTGTAGAATGTCTCTTGATTTAGCAGTTACGATTGAATCATGAATCGCACTTGTCCTTTGCCAAAAACTTTATAATCCAAGTGCATTATCATCATAATCATCATTTCAGCCATTCGAAGTCCACTGCTGAACACAGGTCTCCCCCAATGATCTTTCATCGGGGGGGATTGCCAATACTCGCCACGCATGGCAAGTGGGTTGGCGAGCGCAGTTTTTTTATAAGATTTCACACGCAGACGCTGCTGCCCATATTGTGCTGCAAGAATTAGTCGCCACTTACAACACGCCTCCTGTTGGTGGTGGTGAAGTGTATTCTTTACGGCCGTTCCCACACGGCACTTTGCCAGTGGCACGTTGCCAGTTGCCAGACATAAAACATTTTTGTTTTTAAGTGTGTAATTTCTTTTGCTTTCTAAATTAACATCTCATAATTAATATCACAATGTAATCTAAGATTTTAATGCGAATCTATTACAAAGTATAATTGCGGGCATAATTTCTCCGAATCTCGTAAAATTACGCATCCTATCTAGTAGACGTAATATGAGTCACATTGAGTAAGTTTTTAATAAATAGTATTAGTTAAAATATGCAGACAATTAACTCGGTTCTATAAACAGACGAACAAAGTTACGCAACGACGAAGAATTTAATTGTAATATTGTTGCAAGGTCCGGAGATTTGAAAGTTTGCGCTCTTTAAAGTACATATTATAATTGTAACTGTCCATTCAGAGGTACATTGGAATGTTTAAAATAAAGGACAAAAAAAATAACTTGTTTTGAGTAAAATCTTCTAAAATGGCGAAGGGCCGATAACCGATGGGATAGATTTAGCAAACGCAACGTACGGTACGATGAATGGTAGATGAAAGTCTATTTTAGAATATAAAGGATGCTGGTATTATGTACTACTGTAAGGACAGAAAGAAAGACAGAAAGAGAGGAAGATGGTATTGATGAAACTGGTCGAGCTTGTTAAACAAATATACTACCTACAAGCTGACGTGTCTTCGCTCAATTTGACAATCAGCTGTCAAACGACATTTGCGTAGCAAAATATTATGTTTTCCTGAATTCGAAAATTTTCCGGAAAACTTTTAAAAATGCTTCTTTTTATACAAACCTTGTCCTGATAACTACAAACACAATTGAAAAGAAATTATCGAATTCCGTCTAGCCATTCTTAAGTTTAGGTGGGCCTAACGCACGTCAACCGATTTTTATAAGGTACTTAACACATTGAGCGCCATGGTTTTCTTTTGTGTCTGGTTTCGTGGCAGTCAAAGGCAGTCAAAGGCAGTAATAGTTTAACACAAGTGGTTTAGCTGCTTACCTTAGGATCAGAGTAATGTAATAGGTGATGTCTAATATTTATTATTTACATAAAAAGTAAACAGTAAAAGATCTACAGGAACATCACGATATAATCTAGATAAACTTAATACTAATCCTTTATTGGCTGTAAGGTCTGCTTGTAACATTTAAACTGTAAATTTTGTTAAGTATATTAATAAAGTTAACAACAATACCTTAAGGTATAGACTGGCAAACCTAGTTTCAAAATTTTTTAAGATCTACGCAACTTGTATCTGTGTATTATAAATATAACAGAAAATATCTCTAGACGCTCCGTTGTAAGTTTTATACTCATTTGTTGTGGCTGTGTCCTACTTGTACGACAAGTCTCGTTGACGTGCGAATGACAAATGACGCAAATGACATGACAAAAAGGCTGCCTTTAAAATGCGGTGTAGATGTTTGCGCTTGTCTCAAGTAGATTGTTACAAGAGTTACCTTAGTTTGGAATAGGAATAATTCATTTACAATAATTAACAAGTAATAGTGTTTACTACATTTATATTAAAACTGATTTAAAATTTAAACGTTTAGGTTGTTACACATCCAAAACTAAGGTAAGCTTGCACTATGGCGACTAGATCGATATCATCATCATCATCATTTCAGCCATAGTAGGACGTCCATCGCTGAACGTAAAGCTGTCCGAATGACTTCCATCTTAGGTAGAGATACTTGTGTGTTTTGATACATTTGCCCCTTGCGGGAATCGACCCCAGGGGCGTGCATCCCATATAGGCTATTATGCAGAGCCTACCTTCATAAAAAACCGACAGAACAGCTGACCATAATTATTAATTACGTATTCAACAATAAACAATAAATATTCTGTAACCATTTTGTCGTCTACCTGTACTTATTCCTTAGATTAAGACTATATAGACTTAGATCGTTACTGTGCAATTTAACCAATGTTAGGCTGCCGCGAGATCGCCTGCTGTTTCACGCAAACTTACTAAATTTTCACTCACAGCCTACCCCCATCTGAAACCAATGCACGACCCTGATCGACCCTATGGCTTTGTAGTCCGGAGCACTCATGTTTAGGAGATAATATCCTACTAAAAGTTAAGGGCCTTACTACAAAAAAGGTATAGGTTTAAACACTGCCTAAAGATTAGCCAGCCAATTAAAAAAGTATGGTAACATAACCGAGACATATGCGATGTGTCAATATTCCAAATTGTATGGCTATTCGTTAGACATGGTTTAAACCTAGTCCATCTTTTTGTAGTAAGGCTATAAAAGTCTATAGTAAAAGTATATATATATATTTAGGATAGCATAATTTAGGAGATAGTCATCTGATCTTGCGTTTATTGCTAAGGGTATGTTATTTTTATTTGAAAGGTAGATTTTATCTGTAGCTCAGCTATCTGCAGTGTGCTTATGTAATGGACATCCTTTATAGGGTTATTTGTAAAACATCAACATCCTCTTAGGGGTTGAATCTGGTGCTGGAATACAACAACTTTATCTAAGGGACCAAAAAAGTAAAAATTCACTGCTTCATACGAAATGATGTCCGCTGGTCGGCGACTTGGTATGGGGAAGTGTTTTTTTTTGCAATTTTGATGTTGGTCTCATAGAAAAAGTTGTTGCATTTGAGCACTGAGCACCAGAATCAGCCCCTAGGAGGTTGTTAATCTATATATATATATATATATATATATATATATAAATGAATCCCTATTTCCCTTGGTCATCGCATCACGCGTGAACGGATAGATCAATTTCGCTAATTCTTTTTTGTTGTGTGAATTATTGTCAGAAGGTTCATATGAAAGAAAAAATTAAGAAAGTTTCAGATTTTTTTAATGAAAGACCACGCGAACGAAGTCGCGGGCAACAGCTAGTGTTTTATAAATAACCCTGTACAAATACCTATAAGCACGCTTAGCTTCACTTAAGCTTTACATACTGGCGCTAGTGTGAATTGAAACAAAAAAAAAACTGGATATTTGAGTTTAGTCTTCAAATACCTACCTAATGCTTAAAGGTCAATACTGTGCTAGGCCCAAGGTCACTGCGTTTCTATTAGTCGTTACATAATGGAGATCTGTTGAATTTGGAATACATTTGTATCTGTTTGGAATACTAATTGTTTTCGCGTGAGAACAAGGAACAAGATAAATACAAAAGTTTTAATTTTAAGTAACAATACTTAATCTATGATGGCATGAGAAGAAGATGGAAGAGTGGCCAGCGGTATATTTCTCTAAGACCGCATGCAGGGAATCATTTCAGCCATAGGACGTCCACTGCTGAACATAGGCCTCCCCCATTGACTTCCAGATTGGCCGGTTGGAAGCAGCCTGCATCCAGCGTCTTCCTGCGACCTTTACCAGGTCGTCTGACCACCTTACATACATAGTTACAAGTAAAGATAGTGTGATAAAAATCTTATGTAGGCCGTACACCTACATGAAAAATATATTTTAAAAATCAAATGTTATTTTTGATTTTATCACAAAAGACAACCATGCTATTGTACAAGAGTCGTAAAACTTTAACTTTCGCCCTGAAGTACCATTATGTAATTTTACTTTCTGAATAAAATTACACCTAAGCAAGCATTTAAAACAATCACAATGGATTTTGCGTAACATTCATAAATACGTAATTACATATCAACTAATTGTAAATGGCTGCCATTGCAAATCGTTGCCATGGTGGATTGCTGTCATCATGTCAGCTTATTCCGTAGCCGACCGACCGAACGACGACCTCCGTAGCCAAGAGGCGAGCATACCGGACTTGGTGTCGCTATCTCTGAGGTTCAGGGTTCGATTCCTGGTCGGGTCAATGTAGAATAAGAATAAGAATAACTTTTCTATATTGCCTCGGGTCTGGGTGTTGTGGTACCGTCGTTGGTTCTGATTTCTGCAACACAAGTGCTTTAGCTACTTACCACAGGATCAGAGCAATGTATGTGATGTTGTCCAATATTTATTGCAGTCCACTGCTTGACGTAAAAAAAAAAGTCCCTTAAAAAGCACGTTCTCTCGCTTGTTTTATCCATCCACTGTCACCTTCCTAAGGTCGTCCATCGAGCTGGGGGGCGTCCTACACACTGAGAACCCGTTCACTCCACCTTTCATCGGTTCTGCGACAGATGTGGCCGGCCCACTGCCACTTTAGCTTGCTGGATTTTAGAACTATGTCCATTTGGTCTTCTGTAGGATGACCTCTAAGTTTTTAAACGTGTGTTAAATCTGCGTCAAACTAGCAAGAACAAAAATATAACACTGACATTCAACATGGTAATTTTTTTAGCAATGTGTTGACCTAGCATTGAAATTTACATGGACATTGGTTACCAATGTGTTGACAGTAAAATTGATGACAAGACCGAACACGCTGGCGCCATCTGAAATCGACTTTGCCTGTGCTTCTCCATTGAGACAAAGTCAAAAATCATTTATTCAGTTTAGGACAGAAAACTACCACTTATGAACGTCAATAATAAAATTGGCCCATATGGGGCAGAACATGTTTCCTTATTTTTTGGGCCCTACTAGGGCTTCGCTTCGCTAGATGAGTTAGTTACCTCATTATCTTATAACTGTTACCTTACCTTCAAGAATGCCTTATTAACCTTTTCATCGCTACACTCAACATCAGATGAACTGTACGGCGTATACGCCTTTGCGTGCTCTAACAAAACACCTTCGCTTTCCTCGCGGCCGTTGACCCCGCCTACGCGGAATACATTTTTCCCGCGCGAATTTCACCATAGATAATGAGTTGTTCGGACCTGTTCGTGTGATCTTTGACATTGTGGTGCTTTCTACCCGTATTTTGTTGCAAACAGATGGTCATTTTTACATTCTTTTCTTTTCTAGTTCTAGAAACAGACGTGTCATTTAAGTTTGTAAAATATTTTACATGGAGATTTTTTACGACTACGATTTCAACTACAGATTTTAGCGGGCTATGAATGAATGTATGCATGTATATAAATTTAAAAATATGATTTATTCCAAAATATACTTTATGTCGTCATCTCAGGTATTTATTTACTATCATTATTAATCTCTCTATCATTTAGTTCAACTTATTCAGTTTGTATAATACATATGCGTATTAATTTATGTATGTTACTTTGTGTATTTATATAATTACCGGAGTAGTACTTTATTACTGTTAAAAAGCCTTGTCGTAAAATAATTCCGGCCTCCGAACAAACCATTGCATTACTTTGACTAGTAGAGATCCTAAGCTAAGTAGCTAAAACACTTGTGTTATAGAAATCTGAAACAACGACAGTACCACAACACCCAGACCGGAGACATCATAGAAAAGTACCTTTTCTAAATTGACCCGGCCGAGAACCGAACTCGGGACCTGAGAGATGGCGACGCCAAGTCCAGCGTACTCACCTCTCGGCTACGGAGGTCGTCAAATATAACATAACTTTGTCGGTGCGACAATATTAAATAAATAAAATGTTTATCCAAAGTCACAACAATTTAACTCCCATGCGTGATTTACTAGTTACGCAGAACCTTGAAATTAATTATTTCATCTAGATTTTCAATCAAATACTGTAATAAAACTAACTAGTTATTACGTTTTCAATGAAAACCTTGTCATTGGGTCATTTAAACTAAAAGAAAGATTAATTCATTTGATTTTAACACAGGAAATTATGCAATTGAATGCCAGCTATTAAATTTACTTAAACGACCATTGTATTGTTATTGAATTATACTTGCTGATTGTTTGAGATATATTTACGAGTAGTACCGATGTTCTACAACAGCGTCGGGTCACAATGTTTTAAAGCTGGAAAAGAAAAAACATTTATCCCTGCAAATGGCAACATTTGTTGGTAATGTCATTACGATTGTTTGTGACAGCGCGGGCACGTAGTCCTTGCAATAAAATGTGTAAAATAACTATTATTTACTCTATTTGTAGCTTAAAAGTTAGTGTTTAGAATGCTATTATACAGTTCTCTATGTGGATTGTGTTTACAATAAGGTTTATAGTGAATTTCAGCCAAAAATCAACAAGGGATGAGCGCCATAATCAGGCGCGGTTATGGTTTGTTTTTTAACGCTATATTAATGGAATCAACTTAAGTATTCATTAGTTCCAGTTACAGGTATGTACAATCAAATACTTTACTTCCTTTTGTGAATTATAGATATTCTCCTATGAAGGAATTACTTATGTACCTAACGTATAATTGATTGATAGAATCTAACCTAAAAGTCATTTTTAAATTCTAATCTTGTTACTTTTTCTTCTAAAAAACTTAATAGAAGTTGAAAATGAAATACAGAGCTATCAAGATTAAGCTCCAGTTCGCCCCAAAACTGAAGATACCTAGTAAATATACAATTTATGAAAATAAGGAAAACTTAAGAAAATTAGAAAACAGCAAGATGAAGAAACCATGACACAAGTATGGAGACTCACATAGAAAATATTGAAGCAGCCTCCTCAGGCTTCAGTCTATATCAATGAAATTGAAGTGGAAACGCAATGGCTGGGTGTTGAGAAAACTTTACAAATTACCTACTGAAATAAACTTCAAACGCCTGGGTAGTATATACATAATGGGCAATAGACAATACCATGAAAATTGAGCCAATGCACCCATTATTTGACATCTAGCTCTATCACTTATCGGATAGACAGTATGTTGCTATACCATGAAAATGGAAATTGATCCAGTGCACCAATTAATTGCCATCTAGCGCTATCACAGTGCGGATAGACAGTATGTTGCAATATCAGGAAAACTGAAAATTGAGCCGGTGCACTAATGACCTGACATTAAGCGCTTTCACAAAGCGGGAAGACAGTATGACAGTATATGTTGCAATACCATGAAAATTAAATTTGAACAAGTACACAAAAATATTAGATGTCTAACGCTACCACCAAGTGGATAGAATAGTATGGACAGACAAGCATACTCACTCAATTTCAATCAACTAGCGCTACTATCATGAGACAACAAATAGTATGGACAAATGAGCAGGATCACTCATTTTTAAACACCAAGTCCTACTGTTACTAAGCAAATAGACAGTATATAGAAATGGGCAGGCTCACTCATTATTAAACAAGCGCTAATATACTAAGAGAATAAAAACAAATTATGGACAAACAAGCAGGCTCACTTGTTATATTAACTAACCTATTGCTATGCAATTAGTGTTATATTACATACATAACAAATGAAAAATCAAACAAATTATTTGAAATCTTGCACTGTAAGCTGATGTGATGATAGTATGAAACAATACTATATAAAATTGAAAAACCAATTGTACAAAATCAACACAACACTATAATATTACTATTGTCAGACAATAGTGCTAATATCTGATAAATACTATTACAAATAAACATAGATGGTTTTAACTAGTTCCTAAGGGATTGGATGGAGATAGAAAATTCAAACCGGAATTATTGTGAAAAGCCCTTTACCTCAAGAAAGAAGGTTACAATAGAGATACAGATACTTACTTATCAAAGCTATGGATTACTTTACTGGCCATCTTATAAATCACAAATCTCTATTATAAAGTCTTAGCCATTGCGCTAATGAATCCATTGTTTGGTTCAAAACTCCAAAATAACCCTTTCTTGGTTTTTACCATAGTCAGATAATGAAGTTGCACTACTGAATAATTTATCAAGAAATTATATAACTAACCCAATCTTTTACTAATTAATTAGTATTTAAAGGTATTATTGCACTTATGCAATTCTTGGAAGAAATAAATAGTCCTGCAAAATTGCAGTGAAACAAGGATTTTGACAAGACAACGTTTATAAAATCCAGCTTGTGACAAATCAGATGCCATCTTATCTGCTTATACTTCATGTCTAAAATTTTTTGCATAGAAATCCTTAAGGTTACAATTTATTAACCCTAATCCAAAGTTAATGCCACAAACAAATTGAAAAGTAAAGGTGTTATGGAAGTACCATAAAAACCCTTAAAATATTAGGCTTACATTATTTAATTAAATAATAACCTAGATATTCCAGATTCCTTTCCTTTACTTCATTGTGGTAAACAATGTAATGTACTAAGAATACCTATTTATAAATATGTACTTACATAAGTACCATTATTCAAAATAAGATACATTTTAAAACTATTGGGAACGCTTGATTTGTTCAGTCCTCCATCATAACGATATGAAATAAGTATAAGATGGACAAAAGTCTGTAAGATTAGTAATATGTATATAACTATTTATTTATTGTTTATTAAGCCTTTTGTGCTGAGTCTTTTTCCAGTCAAGCCCAAGCTATATGTGTGGAACCATCTTTTCTTTGGCTGACCTTCTTCTGAATATCTTGTTATGATTAATTGAGGACTATAAAAAATTAATGTAATAAAACCTTATTAAGGTAGACTTCTGTAACCGCTGAATTAACATAAAGGCTATGTGATGATCATTTACCTAATACTAATTTAGTAATTTCAATAGATCTTTTGTTTTTTATATATTTATGATAATAAAATAAAATAACGCTGTGACCCCTATCACATGCTAAGGAACTGCTTCTAATCACAAAAGTTCTGATCATAAACTAACAAAATCATTATACCTATTCAATTTCTTAAAATTGAAATATCCCTTTTAAATTACCATTAAGACAGACATTTCTCAAAATTAAGAATAGATAAATTCACAATAAGAACATAGTAGGTACCCCTACATATGTACTTATTGTGATATACCAATAATCCTTTACCTTAAATATAATCTTAGAGATTACTTTTATTTCATTTAAGTCACTAAAACAGGAACAGTCTAATACCTGTTGTCCTGATAAAAATTACATAATGTCAGGGCTTGAACTTCCTTAAATATGACATATTGAAACTACATTTCTGAACAAAGTATTCTTGTAATTACTAATTACTAAAGAAGATGACAATCTTGACAATAATGTGTGATGGAAAATAATACATTAAGAATAATTGTACTTCAAATAATTAATTCATGTAGAAAACTTAATTTAAATCAATTAGGTATAAATAAAAAATATGGAAGTAAATTCCAAAAACAAAGCCTAGTAACCAGACATTTTAGTAGATACCATAATTAACCTGTACATGTAGAAACATGTCTCAGATAGAACCATTCCCTGTTGGTAAACACTTAACCCGTTGACTGCCCAATAACAGTCAATAAAAATAAGAGATGGGCAATATAGAGCTAAAACAGATGTCGAACTGATAAATACATTTAACGTATTCAATAATATTTTCTACCAGAGCAAAAAAAAAAAAAAAATAAATAAATAAATAATAATAAAAAAAAAAATTAAAAAAAAAAAAAAAAAAAATTTAAAAAAATTAACACATTCTTTCACATTATAACTTAATGTTACATTTATTAAAATTATGCCTACATTGCTGCATTCAAATAAAGCTATAACTGAGTCTGTTAAAGAACATTTTTTTCTGTTAGTTTACAATATTATCAACTGATAAAATATTTGGTTTTATGATCCGATTATACGCTCTATCTTGCTAAATATAAAGCATAAGCTACCGTATTGAATTCAATCGATATTTTCAACCAAATTATGCAATATTATTTCCATAATATTAACATTCGGTAGCAATAAGGATGTATCTTAACTATGGTCATCCGTACAGCTGTGACCAAAATTGAGGTTTCTAGAACCCCGGTCACCCATCCATTTAGTGACCAAACCTGAGGTTGATCCAATAAGTGACTAAAGTGATTAAACTTGAAGTTGTTTGACCACGGTCACCCATTCATTAAGTGACTAGATTAAAAGTTGCATAATGCATAACGATTAATGTTTTTAACCAATTAAAAAAAAAAAAAAAAAAACTTTTTACAGGATGAACCCTCAACAATAACAAATATGCCAACTTAATTACATAGGTCAGTTACTTGGAATTTCCCGTACTGATTCTATAGATTACCGGCCTTAGCTGAGATAAAAAATAAAAGAATATAATAATTGATTGTTAACACGTTGAGCGCTACGCGGAGCCGCAAACAATAGATTTTCTATTGTGTCTAGTTTGTGGCAGTCAAAGACTTTTATCATTTAAAGTATAAATATTTTTAATCATTATTGCCACCTTTAGTAAAAATATTAATTGTAATCAAACGCTAAGATATTATGATTGCGCACCTGCTTTTTTTTTATTTATAATATACTCCTTTCGTTATATTCATTTTAATCTTTTTATTTGTTTTTTTTTTGTTAGAACACTATTGAAATAAGTATTTACAGTACTTATAACAACATATTTGTCTTACAACCGGTCTTCAGGAACAATTGTTTTCGATGTTTAATCACTCAATTATGGAATTTGCTAACAATGGACATTGTTGTTATAATCAGATAATAAAATAAAAATATATTTACAAAAAAAAAAAAAAAAAAAAAAGTGTGATGTAACACTATCGTAATAGACTAGTTATTATTTTGTGGCCTGGCTTGTGCAGTATATTATGTGAGACCTAAATGGAACGTAATTTTACTCTTGACGCATTCAGAATTTCAGACATTCTACGTGAATTCATTAGTTACTCAGCCTTAGCACTAAACTTAAAAGATATGATTAAATAAAAGTACCTTTTTTTGTTTTGATTTGCCATCAAACGTCTCCGGATTGTACTTAGTTTTCAAAATGTTTTTTGGCATTTTCTAAACTAATAAGCAACTTATTCGCAACCGAACTTCAAACATCTACTCGTAAATATATCTCAAACAATCAGCAAGTATAATTATAAGATTAAACGAACTTACCTTAAGTGAAGTTCAATCTTAATTATACGCAGCTGATTGTTTGAGATATGACAGTCCCAAAAACCCACCCACTAATACTTTGTATTATCCCAGTATATTACAGGGTTGCTCATAAGGCTGTCTTTAAACGTAATGACATTACCAACAAATGTTGCCATTTGCAGGGATAAATGTTTTTTCTTTTCCAGCTTTAAAACATTGTGACCCGACGCTGTTGTAGAACATCGGTACTACTCGTAAATATATCTCAAACAATCAGCTGCGTATAATTAAGATTGAACTTCACTTAAGGTAAGTTCGTTTAATCTTATAATTAAAAATAGCATTGAGGTTTGAGAATAGATTTAACATACGGAAAATGTTTTTTTTTCTCTATATACAGAGTAAATTAAATGAAGTTTTGTATGATTACTATAGGTACGGATAATTTAATGACTGCAAAAAAAGTTTGTTTGGTCTGTCATTTGTTAATTTTTTTATTTTTTTATGAAGGTAATGTAATTTTTTATTGATCTAAAATAATTGTTCGTATACAAGAAAACTAAAACTAAACCTTACCAAATAAATATTTACAAAGTAAATTACAAATAAAAATGGGTCCCAGATCACCGTCCGAACACAGCGACATAGTCCCCAGAACGCTGGCTGAATTTCCACGCTAAATTTACCCATTTTTTTTTGTAATTTACTTTGTAAATATTTATTTGGTAAGGTTTAGTTTTAAGTTTAGTTTTCGTTTTCTTGTATACGAACAATTATTTTAGGCCAATAAAAATTTTCATTACCTCTCGGAACTTTTTTTTAAACTTTGTTTTGTTCTTCTGTCGTGCCAATAACAATGGGCTAGTTTCCTGGGTCAAAAAATAATTATTCTATTTAGTCCGTCAGTTAGATTATCAAAAAATATTGGACCCATATTTTGTCTTTTGTCAATCAAACGAAAAATGACGAAAATAAATCGCATCAAAGTTTGGGAATGACGTCACGGCTTGCTAAAAAGTGTCGCAAGGCATGACGTCACGCGGAACTTTAACGGGCTATATCTTCATCATTTTTTGTTTGATTGAGAAAAAAAAATAGGTACGTGTCCAATATTTTCTGTTAATCCAACTGACGGGCTAATAAGATTTTTTTTAGGAAACTAGCCTATTGGAAATGAATAATGAATGACGAAAGAATTCCTACAATTTTAACATTAGTTAAGACTTAACCTGTGAAGTTTCGCCAAAATATATTATGAGTGTAGTATGTTCTAGTGACAAGAATTTGGGCCAACAGGACTTTAAGTAATATCTGTATACTAACAAATGTACGATCGTCAAAAAACTAAGTAATTTAATGAAAATGATAAAATATGACCACAAATAACAAAAACCAGTCAAGTGTGAGCAGTTGCAGTGCAGTGTGTGCAGTTGTTGCAACCAGTTAGGTTCGCTGAAAGAAATAACCTGAATGCTAAAAGAAAATACGTTGTCACGATACTCAGTGAGATAGTCCGATTCGCACTTGGCCGGCTCTATACAATATGGTAAGAAGTACTTATAAACAAGTTAAAGAGTTTTCCTTTCCTGTTTTCTTGTTCTGAAGCACATAGTTCACGATAATAAATTACTATCGTGACCCATAGAGCTTTCCATAGATTAAAGATTTTCCATCCACCTCCGACCGCCCGGACGTCGGCATTTCTCTCCCTAACTACCCGCGATGTCGTTATTACAATAGAAAGTGTATCCATCGGATGGCCACGTATTAACATTGGCAATCGTCGCATCCGTCTGTTTGTGTACCTGTACAGTCAGCTTGCAAAAAATGGCTTCAAGATACAGTTTACAGGATCTGTAAAAAATATTTTATAGGTTACCTAAACGTGTAGTTACCATAGATATAGCTAATGATTATAAATCGCCATAGTACAAGCTTTGCTTTGTTTGGGGTTAGATAATTGGTGTGATTGTGGAAAAAAATAAAAACTAACTACCGCGACAGACGTTGTCTTGTCCAAATTTAACATAGTAATAATATAACATTTGCGCTCGTAGTAATAAAAAATCCCAAAAAAAAAGACGTTCGGTTTATTCCGAATTTGAAAATTTTCGAGGATACTTTCAGATTTTTTTCTAAGGACCTTACAAGTACATAAACGAATACTTGAAAAAAATATTACCTATTGGTCCCGATGTTCAAGAGTTTTGCGCTTAACAACACATTTTCAAATATGTAGAAGCATTAAGTCCGCCATTGTACTCACCTGTGCTCCCATTGCACCCATTCTCCGCTCTGTACTCCCATTACAACACAAAACTGAAGCTAGCCGATCATTAACCGATTATTTTTCTAAACGTCAAAGTCAAATATAATTAAGTAAAAGTATTATAGGATAGAATATCCTTGTGTTACAAACTTACAAGGCACCACCGATTTTTTTGCAGTATGTTCTCCCATTACACCCAGACTTAAACTAGTTTATAAAGGCTGTTTCCGGAATTGACCCAGGGAATCAACGAATCCCCACGGCGTAAATTGGGTACTTATTACCATAACTCTTGTGGGCTACCGTAAGGAGTAAAATATAAAGCACGTTTTATTGATGACGACTGTACCTCTATACCAGTTTCGCGAGCGCATCTAAAAGGATTTAGAAAGTATAGGAACGCGCATCCGGAGACTTTTCTATTTTATATTTTTATAGCTTGTTTTACATTGTGACTGGACTGTACATGAGCTATAATGTGCATCCGTTAACTATACATAATGTATTATCTGATTCTTTGATAGTAGACTTAAGTGACCCAGTAAGCAACTTCTTACTCGACTTCGTTATTATAATAAGATAATTTCTATATAAAAACTGGACAAGTGCGAGTTAAACTCTTGGAGAGAGTTCTGTACTTTTTATAGGTTTTCCTGTAATCGATAATCGAACAACATTCTATATATTTTTTTAAAAATTTGAGGCACAGTACTTTCGGATTTAAGGGGGTATAGTAAGTAATGTTACTGGGACCGGATCGACACTGGATTGCGAACATTGTTAAATTATTGTTAAGCAACAAGCACCTCCACCAGTGTGTTACCAGTGATGACATATGGAACTGAAACGTGGCCTCTCACTATGGGCCTCATAAGAAAGCTCAAGGTTGCACAGCGTGCTATGGAAAGAGCTATGCTCGGCGTTTCTTTGCGGGATCGAATCAGGAATGAGGAGATTCGTAAACGAACAAAAGTTGCTGACATAGCCCAACGGATAAGCAAGCTGAAGTGGCAGTGGGCGGGGCACATAGCACGTACAACTGACGGCCGATGGGGCAGAAAGGTTCTGGAATGGAGGCCACGTACCGGCAAGCGCAGCGTAGGACGTCCACCTACAAGGTGGACAGACGACCTGGTAAAGGTTGCAGGAAGCCGCTGGATGCGAGCCGCTTCCAACCGGCCAATCTGGAAGTCACTGGGGGAGGCCTATGTTCAGCAGTGGACGTCCTATGGCTGAAATGATGATGATGATGAACAAGCACCTCCACTCTCCAAGACCTCCACTGATCTGCCTCCGAAGAATCCTGGAATACTTCGACGACATTGTTAGAAATGGCACGCTGGATGCAGGCCGCTTCCAACCGGCCAATCTGGAAGTCATTGGGGGAGGCCTATGTTCAGCAGTGGACGTCCTATGGCTGAAATGATGATGATGATGAACAAGCACCTCCACTCTCCAAGACCTCCACTGATCTGCCTCCGAAGAATCCTGGAATACTTCGACGACATTGTTAGAAATGGCACGCTGGATGCAGGCCGCTTCCAACCGGCCAATCTGGAAGTCATTGGGGGAGGCCTATGTTCAGCAGTGGACGTCCTATGGCTGAAATGATGATGATGATGAACAAGCACCTCCACTCTCCAAGACCTCCACTGATCTGCCTTCGAAGAATCCTGGAATACTTCGACGACATTGTTAGAAATGGCACGCTGGATGCAGGCCGCTTCCAACCGGCCAATCTGGAAGTCATTGGGGGAGGCCTATGTTCAGCAGTGGACGTCCTATGGCTGAAATGATGATGATGATGAACAAGCACCTCCACTCTCCAAGACCTCCACTGATCTGCCTCCGAAGAATCCTGGAATACTTCGACGACATTGTTAGAAATGGCACGCTGGATGCAGGCCGCTTCCAACCGGCCAATCTGGAAGTCATTGGGGGAGGCCTATGTTCAGCAGTGGACGTCCTATGGCTGAAATGATGATGATGATGAACAAGCACCTCCACTCTCCAAGACCTCCACTGATCTGCCTCCGAAGAATCCTGGAATACTTCGACGACATTGTTAGAAATGGCACGCTGGATGCAGGCCGCTTCCAACCGGCCAATCTGGAAGTCATTGGGGGAGGCCTATGTTCAGCAGTGGACGTCCTATGGCTGAAATGATGATGATGATGAACAAGCACCTCCACTCTCCAAGACCTCCACTGATCTGCCTCCGAAGAATCCTGGAATACTTCGACGACATTGTTAGAAATGGCACGCTGGATGCAGGCCGCTTCCAACCGGCCAATCTGGAAGTCATTGGGGGAGGCCTATGTTCAGCAGTGGACGTCCTATGGCTGAAATGATGATGATGATGAACAAGCACCTCCACTCTCCAAGACCTCCACTGATCTGCCTCCGAAGAATCCTGGAATACTTCGACGACATTGTTAGAAATGGCACGCTGGATGCAGGCCGCTTCCAACCGGCCAATCTGGAAGTCATTGGGGGAGGCCTATGTTAAGCAGTGGACGTCCTATGGCTGAAATGATGATGATGATGAACAAGCACCTCCACTCTCCAAGACCTCCACTGATCTGCCTCCGAAGAATCCTGGAATACTTCGACGACATTGTTAGAAATGGCACGCTGGATGCAGGCCGCTTCCAACCGGCCAATCTGGAAGTCATTGGGGGAGGCCTATGTTCAGCAGTGGACGTCCTATGGCTGAAATGATGATGATGATGAACAAGCACCTCCACTCTCCAAGACCTCCACTGATCTGCCTCCGAAGAATCCTGGAATACTTCGACGACATTGTTAGAAATGGCACGCTGGATGCAGGCCGCTTCCAACCGGCCAATCTGGAAGTCATTGGGGGAGGCCTATGTTCAGCAGTGGACGTCCTATGGCTGAAATGATGATGATGATGAACAAGCACCTCCACTCTCCAAGACCTCCACTGATCTGCCTCCGAAGAATCCTGGAATACTTCGACGACATTGTTAGAAATGGCACGCTGGATGCAGGCCGCTTCCAACCGGCCAATCTGGAAGTCATTGGGGGAGGCCTATGTTCAGCAGTGGACGTCCTATGGCTGAAATGATGATGATGATGAACAAGCACCTCCACTCTCCAAGACCTCCACTGATCTGCCTCCGAAGAATCCTGGAATACTTCGACGACATTGTTAGAAATGGCACGCTGGATGCAGGCCGCTTCCAACCGGCCAATCTGGAAGTCATTGGGGGAGGCCTATGTTCAGCAGTGGACGTCCTATGGCTGAAATGATGATGATGATGAACAAGCACCTCCACTCTCCAAGACCTCCACTGATCTGCCTCCGAAGAATCCTGGAATACTTCGACGACATTGTTAGAAATGGCACGCTGGATGCAGGCCGCTTCCAACCGGCCAATCTGGAAGTCATTGGGGGAGGCCTATGTTCAGCAGTGGACGTCCTATGGCTGAAATGATGATGATGATGAACAAGCACCTCCACTCTCCAAGACCTCCACTGATCTGCCTCCGAAGAATCCTGGAATACTTCGACGACATTGTTAGAAATGGCACGCTGGATGCAGGCCGCTTCCAACCGGCCAATCTGGAAGTCATTGGGGGAGGCCTATGTTCAGCAGTGGACGTCCTATGGCTGAAATGATGATGATGATACAAAGTATATTACACAGGATTTTTAAAGAAAGACGTACAATTCAGGTAATTCAAAACATAACTATTTTTATAAATCGTCGTCACCCCAGCCTATCCCGTGTATTACTCTTCGAAGCTTAACTAATAAGTAATTACTAATTAGTGTTAAATGTAAGCGCTGATTTAAAAAAACACATTTCGTGTCCAGTCATTGATTTTAAAATAAACGTTTTAACAGCAAAAAATAATGTACGTAATGAACTAATAATGATTGATTGACAAGATACTTTATAATAAAAACAGATAGGACGTAATGTACAATATTTAATTAACTAGCTGTCCTGGCAAACTTCGAACTGCCTCTTCAAATACACTTTTTTGCGAATTTTTCCGATGTTTATTCTGCTATTTGGGGCGGATACAAATTAATATAACAAATTAAAGATCATAAAAATCGGTCTAGCCGTTCTTGACATAAAAATGGTGTAATTAACCCGATTTTGCCCTATATATATATATATATATATATATATATATATATATATATATATAGATTGATTAATTGAAGGAAAACCATCATAAATATTTTTTATTACTGCAATAATAAGTACTATATTGATTTCATATGCTAAACAGTATTGTGTTATTTATTTATTTATGAGATAGACATAACACTAATTGTCATGGTCTCCAAGTAAAGGAATTAACATCCTTCTGATACCAGGTACTAGACAATCAATTTTGACAATTTGAAAAAGTATTTCTAAATTGACCCTAACTGGAAATCGAACCCGGGACTCAATGCGGTCAAGGCTAACTACTGCGCCGCTACGCCCATCGGGACTTCATTTTTACAGCTGGTAATGGAGTGTGCATTTCAATGTAAATTATAATAAACAAAATTGCAATATGTAGTTACTATATTGTAGTCAAGTCGTATAAATCCTACACATTACGAAAACCGCATCGATTTCAGTTCAGTTTTTCTTATCCATACCCAACCAGCCGGACACATCGTACCCTACAAAACCTAGACATCTAGTACGTGGTCTTATAAGGCACTAGTCAGACAAGAACGTCTAGAATGCGTGACACTTGTCATTCCTAGGATTTATCTAGGTTTTTAGAATATTGAGTAAATACTAAGGGCCTTACTACAAAAAAGATAGACTAGGTTTAAACACTGCCTAAAGATTAGCCAACCAGTTAAAAAGTATGGTAACATAACCGAGACATGTGCGATGTGTCAATATTCCAAATTGTATGGCTATTCTTTAGACATGGTTTAAACCAGTCTATCTTTTTTGTAGTAAGGCCATAACTGTTTTCATACGAAATCGCGAAAAGTTTTACTTTTAATTAATGGCAAATAATGATAAGTAGATAATTAATACAGTTGTAGTAATTAGTGAACAATAAAGACGTTATTCCAGCGATTTGTACACATCTATTTCGTCTACACTATATTACTAACTAGCTGTTGCCCGCCGCGCTACTTCGTTCGCGTTGTCTGTAGTTTATTGATAAATAATAGGCATACTTAAACATTCCCCTTAAATCCTCTTTCTAATTATGTTACACTTAAAAAAGGATAGTCTCGTGTGAGAATCGAAACTACATCGACATTAAGAATAAGAATAAGAATAAAATAATTTATTCAGAAACCACACATAGTTACATGAATGAAAAGTAAAAAAATACAATTTTATCTTAAATTTAGTGGTTCAGAAATGGTCTCCACTCAGCAATATGTCAAGGAACCAAAAAGGTACCTTAACGCTGATCTTCCGTGGACACCAGAAAAAACATTAGTTAATCTGAAGAATTCTTTACTAATACACAACAACAAGCATAAATACAAAACACCATTTATAAATTCCGTTTATCTTTAGTTGGCGTTTGCAACTAATCTTGGCGTGTGTTTGTACAAACAAAACCTATTTATTTTTGCAAAGAAGCATTTATCTCTTTCTAACGTCCCAAATATTTTTTTACTGTATTGCTTCGGAACAAAATACCAATGCATAAAATTAACTTAATTTGGTAAGGGTCGTAGGAAGACGTTGGATGCAGGCCGCTTCCAACCGGCCAATCTGGAAGTTAATGGGGGAGGCCTATGTTCAGCAGTGGACGTCCTATGGCTGAAATGATGATGATGATGATGATAAAATTAACAAACAGTAAATAAACGTTTTTTATATATTAGGTTATTATATCAGTGTCTATCTTAAATGAAAAATTACGTTAAAACGAAGTATTAAGGTTTTTTAAAATAACCGACAAGCCAAGAAAAACCTATTTTTAATGTGTACGTATTTTGTTGGACACTTTTCTGTTATGTACTTATCATTTTTATTTATTTCGTTTCAGGTAATATTTTTATCGCAATTCATTCGAACTTTATAAGTCATACACGCCAAATACTAAACATCGGTAAGTACATGGTTAGCTTACATAATCTTATAACAAATATAAAATTCTGCAGGTTAAACTCCATTGTCTTGGTACAGGACTCCCATTAAAGGAGTGTGATGTTTTTAGGATTCATGGACTTTTATAACCATCATATTACACGAAAGGAAAAGTAATATTTTTTAATTAATTATTTTTTCTCAAATTAATTTAAACAAGAATTTGAAGTACAGTGCTAAATATTACAAGAATTTGAAATGAAGGTACGAATTCTAAATCAGTTCGGCTAACGGTAGTCCACTTGCAAACACCATATGTGGTGAGAGCACTAGTGATGTTATCGCAGTCGATGTCTTATCGATGCCCTAATTACGCCACTTTGAACGCTAGACGCGAATTTCTCATTAAAATTGTTGATACAAAGTTAATAACAAGAATATAAAGTGGGGTAACCAGAAAATATGTTCAAGTTAGTTTCGTTTCTTCGTTTTATATAAAATGTATTTAACGCTTATCATTAAGTCTTACTAACACTTGTCTTCATGGGCTCAGTTGCCTGAAATAAATGTATTTTATTTATTTTTTATTGATGTATCATGATTAATACTTTTTAAATAATTGATGAGTTAGTTTTAGTAACTTGTGATAACCGAAAACCTATAAAATTGCTATTAAACACGATTTAATTTGTTTATTATACTCATGACTTTTTATTTACTATTGTGCAGTTTGTTTTTTAAGTGTTGAACCATGTTACTTGTTTATAACTTAACTTATTCAATACAAAATTTTAAAAAATAGAGTGCTGGATGCACTCTATTAACCAGTAAATTATGTACTAATATGGTTTTTATGTCTTAAAATTAATAGACGTAATGACCAAACTAAAACCAGAAGCGACGTGATCTTATCAAACCCATAGAAAATTAATTCCTATTACAAAACACGCAAAAAGTCTATTTCCAGCTATCAATGTCAGCACAATAAGATCCTTGTAACATTTCGTGACTTCGGACACTTTCGATCTTTTTGTCACAGTTTCAACAAAGGAACGACAAAATATGGTAACGAAACGTAATAATAAACGGACAGGTTGACTCTTATCAAAATGTAGAACATTTGGTTCTCTAAAAATAAAGTTACAGTCTATTAATTTTCTTGATAACAATAGACTCGGACGGGACTTAGGTCATTGGGCAGACCACTAGACCGTTGACCAGTACGGAATGTATAAGGTTAGCGTAGGGCTCTGTGAGGAATGGTACAATATGGTACAGCTCATTCTTACATCCCTGTTCTACTATAGGGTCTTAAGAATGAGCTAATGAAGAGAAAGAGAAAAACAATCTTTACAAAACTTCAAGAAAAAATGGAGTGAAAAAATTGATTTCACTTCCAGGCCAGCAAACTAAAAGTATAAAATTATCCAGTTCATTTTGAAGAAGGATTTCAAATACTTCTACGATACAGGTATCCTACAATACTAACCTGGCTTTGATTAAAACGAGAATTTAGATTTCTTTGGCAAACTACTAAACACACTGTTATCGTTAACCTATTTCTAGGTTCGATTACAAGGTTAAGAGCAATTAAACGGGTTACGATATTGCTGCACTCAATTCTTGATATTCACATTTATTAAATCGGTCAAAGAAGTTATAAGTTAAGTTAATATTACAAATTAAATCATGTTTGTTGATCTCAAGGGCACTAAATAAATATCGATATCGACAAACCCTAAAAGGAAGAAACAGCATTATATTTACAAAGAACAATGGATGATCATAAGCGTCGCACCGTGACGACGCCGGCGCATCCCAACTTGATGTGAATGGTGTCTATGATTTAAGTATAAATTAGGAAAGTCTCTTGAAGGTTTAGTTAAAAATACAGTACGCGACATATTTAAAAGCCGAAACAACTTTGTAAGACATATGACAAACAGGCGACGCCAATCAACGGCCTTGTTTGTCAAGCTCAATATAGTTTCTAGCGAAAGCAAACAACAGCGTCTAAAATGCCGATTAGAGAAACTCAAATCCCGGGTCATAGGCTACCACGGCTGATATGGTGCTTACAAAAATATATTTATTAAAGTATGCCTAAATAAGTCCCACTGCAGGGCACTGGCATTGGTGGAGGGGTATTGTAAGACCAGTGACTTATCCTTACTGTCAGATGTTATTTAGCTACCGTTATAGGCCTCTGACTAAGCTTTACGACTAGCATCTTTCAACATGCTTTCCGAATCACAAAGATGCTTGTGATAAATGTCACTAAATATGGTATAGGTGGCTTAACTTTAGTAATCATCACCAAAGCGCTGCCGCCACTGAGCTACAAGATCCAGGGTCGTGGAATGTTGCACGTGGGCGTGTCACATTCACACCGACTGCACCTTTGAATCGCACTCTTACGCCCGGTATAGCTATTGAGTATTACGATATTGAAATGATTAGCTTAAATTTAGTTTTAGAAATCGTCTCTACCTTTTGCCCAATTTTTCGGGAATATGAGACTGTCCTGTAACAAAGTTAACTTGTAGCCACCCTACACAATCAGTCTGTCACACACAGTGTGTTACGCGGTCGCTCCCATGACCCAATGTGAAGCAAAAACTCCCGCGCATACGGTAGCGGTATATTGAGCGACTTATAGATATCTTAATTGCAGGGTGAGTGTTAACACTGTTATCAGTTAAGTTAGGTAAACAAGTGGCGCTAAGTTAAATCAATAATCTATACCAATATTATAAAGCTGAAGAGTTTGTTAATTTGTTTGGTTGAACGCGCTAATCTCAGGAACTACTGGTTCGAATAGAAAAAATATTTTTGTTTTGGATAGTTCATTTATCGAGGAAGGTTTTAGGCTATATTCATAATTCATAATTCATTTATTCATTTTCATACAGTAACAGTAGTCCACACAATAAAGGTATAAAAGATGTTCGTTTTGTTACAGTATGTCGTAGGACCGATGAAAGGTAGAGTAAACGGGTTCTTGAGTGGCAAACGTAGTGTAGGACGCCCCCCAGCTCGACTGCAATAGGCTGACATGTCTGTGCCTGCCGAAATGGAACGAGGGGCCGCGCACTCGCCGGCGAATGCCCTGATTCAAGCTATTGCTTGACTGTTGTGTACTGAGATGTGGATTTGCTTGAGCTAGCCGCTTGTTATAAGCGGTGATCTTGTCATCGGGATTCTCGAGAATAATCCTCGGTCGGCGGAATTTAGTATCCACATCTTTCTGGCAGGAATAGGTGGCGGCTTTGACTACGAGAGGATTCGGATGATTGAGGGCCTTATCAAAGAAACGTTGAGACGTCTCTTTCATAAAAGTGTGCGGGGAAGGCATTTTTAAATCCACCGATTTTAATATTTAAAAAAGACAGTAGGTGTATAAGTACTGAACTTTTTTCATTAAAATCCTCTTGTTATGAGACTATAATCTAGAAATAGGTAGTTCACCACCGGTTTTTGTTTATAGATATTTTTGAATTTGTTTAGTTTTGTTTTGAAACAATTTCAACTAACGAACGTCAGAATATTAATCTGTGGGTTTTATTTATTAGCTTTCTGAATTAGAATGTGGCTAATTAATGCGCACCAAGGCCGCCTAGTGCCGCCGATAAAGCCTTGCCAAACGACCTCTGTTGACATTTGTGGTTGCTATACATAGTGTTACAATGAGGTGCTTGTAGCTCAGACGGGGTAGAGCTTGCCAAAATACATCTATTGACATTTGTTGCTGCCATAGTGTTACTACGCTTTGGTAGCTAAGCCACGGCGGGGTTGTGGTTGGGTGAGTGACCATTCCAACCATATTTAGTGACATTTATCACAAGAGTCTCTGTGCTTCGGAAGGCACGTTAAAAGTTGGGCCCGGCTAATATCGCTTGATAGGTACTAGTCGTAAGCCTTAGACTGCTTGATTACATCTGACAGTAAGGTTTAGTCACTGGCCTTATAACACCCCTATACCGCACCGCACTGGGCCCGCCTGGTGGAGTATGGCCCAAACCACATCATAGTTGACAGGCTTCAATGCCCTGCAGTGCACAACACCCAGAGCCGCAAAAATATAAAAGTCCAGTTTCTACATCGACCCGACCGGCAGTCGAACCCGGGACCTCGGAGAAAAGTGTGCGGCGTGCTTGCCTTTCCGTTATGGAGATCGCCAGTTTAAATAATATTTCCTTAAAAAATCATGTCAGTTTCGGTACCTACAAGGTTAGTTCGAGTTAATTAATGAATGTGCTTAAGTGAGTTTGTCTGGAACTCAAAGTTCAGACAGAATACGTTACTTCAATGTAACTATATCAGTCATATTGTACTCTATATATTATGCCGGCCATAATATGACATGGCACTTACTTAAATTTTTACTCCTAAGACATCCTTTGACCACTAAAGTAATTAATTTTAGTTAACGCGTATGACACTTGAACGAATTAATGCTGAATGATTAGTAAATGTCTTCGTAATTTATTTTTAAAGTCTATGACCTCGATCTATCTGTGACATAATGATTTAAAATAAATAAATAAATATTGGACAACAACACAATATACATTGCTCTGATTCTATGATAAGTAGCTTAAGAACTTGTGTTACAGAAATCAGAAACAGACGGTACCACAACACCCAGACCCGAGACAATATAGAAAAGTTAATTTTCTAATTTCGAAACTGGGATCTCCAGGGGCTAAATTTGACGACCTCCGTAGCCGAGAGGCGAGCATACCGGACTTGGTGTCGCTTTCTCTAAGGTTCCGGGTTCGATTGCCGGTCGGGTCAATGTAGAAAAATAACTTTTCTATATTGCCTTTGGTCTGGGTGTTGTGGTACCGTCGTTGTTTCTGATTTCTGTAACACAAGTGCTTTGGCTACTTACCACAGGATCAGAGCAATGAGTGTGATGTTGTCCAATATTTATTTATTTATAGAGATCAATATCAATTCAGAAAAAAATACGTTTTGTGGTAGGTTAACGAGCTGTTGTCTGTACATAAAAATAACTTAGCTACTTACTTTTTAACCCTAATGGTAGGTGTGGCAAACCAGACTCTTTTTAAAAAAATTTTTTTTTTAACTTTTTGACATTTCCTTTTGATTTACTTGTCGTCTCATTCTGTCATAACAACGAATACAAAACGTTCACGAATTTACTGAAATTGATAGAGTTTTAATTCCTTTTATCCACTTCCCGATCCTTGTCCTCCTCATATGTCGCGTACTGTAGGGGTTCATCAAATTCAACTCATCAAAGTAGTCAATTGGTATAATTAATCCAATTTAAATTCGTTAAACGCTTTGCATTATTATATCATTATATTAAGTACTGTATTGCATTACCGACACTGGGTGTCGATAAATGTTGCATAATGTATTACATAAAGTAGTGACAGTCGGCCAGTGTTGTTATTATATACTTGCTAATACGTTGCAAGTGGTCTGAAGTTGATAACTTTGTAAGTAATAAGTGTATATATGTTTTCTCTATCATAGGATAACGCGCCATTTGAAAAGAAATATCAATATATATTATATCTCAGTGTAAACACTTCCATTTAAAACTACGGCAAGCGATAAAAGTGTATATCTCAAGATATATATATATTTCATAGAGAAAAGCCGGCTTTATTAAACATATCTCGGACCATAATATATTATATCCTAAAGTGAAAATCCAGCTTAATATTTTATACAACGACCCAGATTTATAATGGTTAACGACCTAGACTTTTTTTATTCAAGCCTAACTATGACGACATTGTTTGACATGAGTAATACTTAAATATCTGCAAAGTATCGTTAACCCAATCACCGGATAGGGTTAAACTGCCTTAATTAATACGTTAAACTTTGACTTACTGTAACTTAAAAAGGATGAAGAATATTGACATAAGTAATAAATATCCTAACGACTATTTTTGAAACAGAGGCTATTTTTAAATAATTTAGTAATAATGATTTTAATAATAGGCACCATTTCTAACAGTGTTGCTTTGAGACTCCTTGTACCTACCTAAAACCAATTTAATTTAAAATCTTGTTGATGTTTGTATTTTGTGACAGAAATAAGTAAATTACTTACATACTAATTAATTTTATTAAGGACAGTCGGTCGTTTTGTTTCACCCTGTATTAGTTGTGGTCCTATCTGCAGTTGGGTTTAAACAAAATATTATTCTACAAAGTATAGTTTCTTACAAAGTCTAATGTCGGTATTTTACTTTGTCAACAATCTTAAATATTGTCTGACCAAATCGAGAGATTCAAAAGAAGCTAGAGATAATATCTAGTAGGCGGCACACATAAGGACATGTAACAGTTATTCGGCCTAACGCAATGATAGTAGGAGTCGGTTATGGGGTTCAAGCTATATCTAGAGTACGTGTGTGTAAAACTTTACAACATCATAAGTATCTACTCACATTTTTTTTATTTAGACTTTACTGAACAGATTAAAAATTTACTGAATGCCATGAGGCATTCTCTACAATGCCGATTATTATCTATATGTTCGCGCATTATTATATTTCATGTAATGTACACCGAAGTATCTTTTGTAGTGTTTATTGTAGTTTTGAAAGAGACACTCGAACAAGAGTTCTTGATTATTAAGATCAGGAAGGCAGAGTCAGTTAGTCAAAATATAGACTTTTATATCCATAATATATAAATAAATATGCGTCAGATTGCACGCCAATTGTCACCACCGACGCACAACGTTTTCGCTACATGTGCGCGACGTGCGATACACTGTTACTGAGTGTTACTGAGTGCTACACCATTACTGAGTGTTGTACTGTTACTGAGTGTTCCACTGTTAATGAAAACTCTCGCAAACCGTCAGTATGTTAAGGCCCTATCTTCTTTTTCTTCTAATGAAGAATGTCTATCTATCTACGCCATCAATATTAATTGCGACATTCGTATCAACGTTCTTTAATCAGTCAATAAGTCGTTCAACGGGTTCAAGGTAACGTAATAGTGCTCTAGTTATGCAAAACTTCGCATAAATTAGTCTAACACATGATTAGTATTGCAAATCATACATAGACTGACTTGCTTAGTTTTGCAACTTTATCTCTTAATAGATGATTAAGTGCGTGTGTCAATACTTGCTGATAAGTGTCCGATAAGTCAAGATTGAATTACTTAAGCCCTAAGGTCAAACAAGAAAGAGTTTCACTTAAAATTAGCTCACAATAATCGTGTGCAGCCACAGGCTAGTTAATTGTACTTTGTAGCTTGGATTGTAGTTGTATGATCATATTTTTTTATATTTTTGTAAAAAAAATCAGTTCTCCTACGTCAATTAATTTAACTATCATTTAAAAATTGTTTAAAATGAGTACTTCATAATAATATTATACGTAATTGACTCATAACATGCAACCCGATAATTAAATAACTGCTTAGTTTTTAACTTAATTAGGCCTTAGTACTCTATATTATTTTTATGTTTATATTTGAGGTCTGTTACGAATGTGCTATATGAAAAGCTATAGCATAGCTTGTAATGGCACACTTCAAAAATTTATTATTGCAAAAATGTAAAATCTTACGTAACTTAGTACACTAATACTTGAATAATTGAACTCCTTTTATTTGTTAATATAAGATATTAGAACGAAATGTAAATGTTTTAGGAGTCATTAATATTCATTGAGTTCTAGATACCAAATAACTGAGTTATTAGTTTAGCATAAATTGCAAGATTATGTTGCTTTTATAGAATCAATTATACTGGTTTATGAGTTATTATGACGCTTTTGTGGCATGTCATCCCATTATAAGCCAGTTGGACCATAGAAGCATAAGTGACATACAAATATTGTTTGATAATGATCATAAAAAAATATTTTTTACGATAAATATTGTTCCACATCACACAATGCTCTGATCCTGTGATAAGTAGCTTAAGCAATTGTGTTACAGAAATCAGAAACAACTACGGTACCACAACACCCAGACTCGAGACAATATAGAAAAGTTATAAAATTTATCTACATTGACCGACCGGGAATCGAACCCGGGACCTCAGAGATAGCGACACCAAGTCCGGTATACTCGCCTCTTGGCTACGGAGGTCGTCAATATATATAACCGCATGTGGAGTTACATGTTGTATATCTAACGCATAGCTTGCAGTGTGATGCAGCATTAAAGTATTATAACTCCCAAAATCGCTATTATATAATTCATCATTGCAATAGCGTGGCGATTTGGTATAGGTTAATAGGACATATTCGTAACTTCCGATATTTGACCAATAGATTATGAACATGGTCATTGAATAAGTTTATTACAAAGTTAACCCATAGCTGTCCATGAGTAGAAACAATATAAAACAATCATTGTTAGAAACGCGATAATTGTTATGAATCATATGCGATTCATGGGTTAGGGAATCGGTTAACTATTCATGTTTGGTTCCTTCATTATTAGATACTAGCTGTTGCCCGCGACTTCGTTCGCTTGTTCTTTAATTTATTCGTAAAAGATTTTCTGCACATTTTTTTCTTTCAGAAGATCCTTCTCCTAACATTATGTAACACAACAAAAAAAATATTAGCAAAATTGTTTCACTCGTTACTCGTGATGCGATGATCAAGGGAAATAGAGATTCATTTTTATCATCATCATTTCAGCCATAGGACGTCCACTGCTGAACATAGGCCACCCCCAGTGACGGCCGGTTGGAAGCGGCCCGCATCCAGCGTTCATCATTTTTTCAGCATTAATTTTTATGATGATGATGATGATGATGATGATCTTTCCGACCCTTATTGGCCATGGCGACCACTTCGACTCCTAATCGGCCGGGCGCTGGTGCACCCGAAGATGGCTTATGTAGCCGATCTTCGCAGCGAACTCCCGTGCACAATGAGGGCACGTTAGTACGCCGTTTACATATTTATAGTTGATGGCGGCAGGAGGACGGGCCTTTAGCTCATCGCGCTTAGCGTCGAGGTCAGCTTTACGCTGCTCCTCGAACTCGCGGACTTGTCTCTCTACAATCCCACGCCATTCTGGGCGCTGTGCTGCCAAAGCTTCCCATTGAGAGGGCTCAATGCTGTATCTTTTCATGTGTCGCTTCTGAACATATATATAGATTAAAATAACAAATCGAACTGTATAATAAGTCAAAGAGTATAATTCCAGACCAATTGAATACAATGATCACTTGAAAGATCGTAATAATTAAGCCCTCTATTTTAATAGTTTTTCTAGTTGTTATTAAATGAAACAAGGCCAAAAAAAATTATATTATCTTAAAAAATGCTTAGATAGATCTGAATTACACGAACTATTGCGGTCAAATCAAGTGACTTAATGCAATTTTGGATCAAATTATGCTGGGATGGTATTAGATGAAATTTGAGGAGACCTTTGCTACAGAGCAAACAGACACGGAAACTGATACTGTTAACAACAAGTTACATTATTAGGAATCGCATTAAAATTTTGAATAGAGGAATTTAAAGACAAAATTTTGTAAGTTTATTATTTAAATCTGACACGCTAAATCTAACAAAAAATTGGGTATATGTATATTGGTTCGCCTAATTTTTTGTTCTTCTAATTGACAATGGCACACAAACGGTCAGCCTACATTTTTTTCGCACAATTTCACTTTTCCTAATTGGGTTTAGTTATTTTCCCTTTGCCTAACTTTTTATCGCTATATTGTAACTTGCCAAATGTGACATTAGGCGGAAAAATTTGTATCGCATTTAATTAAAACGCTCAAAAGTATAAAACAATATAATTAATATATGCATGTAAAGATACAAACAAGCAAGCAATGCATGCATGAAAACAAGCAAGCAATGCATGCATTCATGCAAACAAGCAAGGAAGCAAGCAGCATGCTAGCAAGCATGCAGTATTCAAGCAAGCATGCGACATGCAGTATGCATAGTTTCTGTCACGGCTCCTGCGGGGATCCACGGGGACTGCGGGGCTCCGGCGGTCCCACGCGAGCTTATTGTCGCAAATGGCTTTCGCCCACCAGGCGTGATTTAAAGCCCCCTGCTCCTCAGCCCGCGGGCCACCTCGCCCCTTCGTGCCTACGCGCTTTTAAATTACACTCTAGGGGTAGGGCAGACAAGACTGCGTGGAGTTTGTTTTGCTTGGTGTCGGTTTTGTGGCCATTCGTTTCTTAGGCAAATTAATTTTTTAAATTAGAAATTATAAAATTAGAGCTTTCATTATTGAAGTTAAATCATCTTAATGCCGAAAGAAGGTTATGCCAATATAGTTTGGTGCATTTAAAACTTTATTCACTAAAATTAGGGCTTTCAATTCTCAGACCAGACTATAGGCAATAGTGGCAAAACCACTGTTAGGCTAAACAATAATTTTACGTTTTAAGTTTAGGCCAATACGGTTTGGCCATGTTAAATTAGAACTAAAAATTTTAGGCGTGTCGAAGGGGGTGCCCTTCGAAAAATTATGTAAACTTGTCTGAATAGAAATACTATTAATAATATTTATTAATTATTATCTTCAGTCCAGCCACAAGGTGGACAGACGACCTGGTAAAGATTGCAGGAAGCCTCTGGATGCAGGCCGCTTCCAGCAGGCTAATCTGAAAATGGAGGATGCCTATGTTCATCAGTGGACGTCCTGTGGCTGAAATGATGATGATGATGATTATCTTTAGTGTTCAATGAACTTCAACTGTTATTAATTTAACAATAGCTTTTGCCAAGTCCATGTTTTATGACGTTTTATCTACATATAAATTAAATTGAAAGTAATAAAATAAAATCTTTCAACAAACACACCAATCATCTACTAGACTAGATTATGGATAAACATAGGTACACAAATACATTTATAAACATCCATGACTTAGGTACAAATGCTGGTGCGTATACATTTGTCCCTTACGGGATTCGAACGCGACTGCCTGGCTTTATAGTGAGGAGCAGGAACCACAAGACCAGAAGTCAAAGTCAAAGTCAAAAATCATTTATTCAGTTTAGGACAGAAAACTGCCACTTATGAACGTCAATAATAACATTATTGGCCCATATGGGGCAGAACATGTCTCCTTATTTTTTGGGCCCTACTAGCGCTTCGAGACAAGACACAGACAATCTGGCAAGTGCTGAGAAGAAACGCCGGAACAAACTCAGTCACCACTAGCTGCCACAAAAAAAAAGAAAAGAAAATAATGTATACCTGTGCGAGCAGGGCAGTATTTAATTCCAGACATTTTTGTCATTTAAATAGTTATAGTATAATAACCCTTTTTCATTAAAATAATCTTAACATGCGATTTAAACTCAAACATGGGTAGTTCAACAATAGACTGTGGTAATCTGTTAAAAAAGCGAATAAATTTCCCCATGAACGAATTTCTCACTTTATGCAGTCTGAAATTTGAAACAGCAAGTTTATCTTTATTCCGGGTATTAAAATTATATTTGTCACTTTTCTTTTCATAAATGAATTGAGAGGCCACTGTAAGTATATTAATTTCCTTAAACAGTTCTTTTAATGAGTCTCGGGTCGAAGGTTGTAAATTGCCCGTACAGCTCTCTTTTGTAGTACAAAGATAGATTCAATATCTGCTGCTGAGCCCCATAAAAATATTCCGTATGACATTATACTATGAAAGTAGCTAAAATACACTAATCTTGCAGATTATCATCAAGTAAATTTACTACTTGAACCACACAAAACAAACATAACATACGACAAATAACTGAAACCGGCTAAACAGCTTTCTGCTAACTTTGACACATCGCCAGTTCCGCTTTCCAAAGACCCCACAGACCTAGATTTAGACTTAGATTTTACAGCCTGAGTCTGTTACTAGGAGTACTTGGAGATAAGGTGTCAGCCTAGTCACATAATAATTTGAGTTGATGGAAAGAATGCTGACAACAGTTGTAGGAACGTTAAATACCACTTGTAACCACCAGGCGCAACTACCCAAAAAGTTAAAGGTCATGCAACCGATTTTCAACTACGTAGAAATCAATATCGATTGAGAAAATTTTACGCATTGTGGTAGGTTGACGAGCTGTTATCTGTACCAGATGCTTATCAATGAGCTCTTAGAACAGTATTGCTTCAGCCTTGTTTTGTTTTTACTGTAAAGAAACAACAAGAAGTGGGTGATGTGTTGAGTTAATAATAAGGCGTCTTTGTACACTCTTGTGAACATTTGAAAAGAGGCATACAATATCTCGGGGGTGAGGTAAAACATCGTGCACCTGCACATAGATATTACTTGGTGTGTCATGGTCTAATGGTCTAATGGCAATCACTCCAAATATGAAAACTTCTTGCCTACTAGGAACGAGATAAAGCGATATAGAAGAAGGATTTGAAAATTGACGGACAGACAAGACGTTACCGATTTTATAACGGTATTTTTACTGCTGAAAAAATAATTAAATTCTCCATACAAACTGATGTCAGCTGGTGGCGACTTAGTATGGGGAAGTGATTTTTTTTTGCGATTTCATTGCTGGTCCCATAGAAAAAGTTAATGTATTTGAGTTGTTGCACAAGAATCGATTTGATGTTTTACAAATAACTTACTACATAACTGTTTTACAAATAAACTAATACTAACCCTGTATAAATACTTAAGTTTTACAGCAATGTTTCAGGTACGATATCACGTATCACGAACTTGTCCCTTACAGGTTTTGAATCAGCGACCGCATGGTTATGAAGTCCGGAGAGAAAACCAGTAGGTCACGACAGTAGTCGGTTAAGCAAACTGTGGTTAGTTTAAAAGAAATAACTAAACTAAAACCTGTAAATGCTAATATTTGTCAACAAAGTAGTCGCACAAAACAAGGAAAGTAACAATCGTAAAGATACCGCATGCGTTTTAAGGTTAACGATCTTGCATGCGCACGCGCAGCTATACGCAGAGTGGGCTATGTGGCAGTTCTCTGTGGTCGTACTAAAACAAACAACAACTACTGACATTAGAGTATGAGTAAAATATAGGGTGTGTCGTTTTAAGACTAAAAGAATTCAGGAACCTAAGAATTTTATTTTCTCCACTTCTTTCTCAGGTGCTTGTAGCTCAGTGGCGGCAAAAATTTGGTAGTGATTACCAAAGTTAAGCCACCTACGTCGCGGTTGTGATTGGATGGGTTACCATTCCAACCATACTCAGTGACATATATCACAAGCATCTCCTTGCTTCGGAAAGCACGTTAAAAGTTGGTCCCGGCTAATATCGCTTGATACTAGTCGTGAAGCCTAGGCCTTAGGGCGGCTGAAAGTAAGGTTTAGTCACTGGCCTTACAACATCCCTTCCACCAATCCGGACTGGGCCCGCATGGTAGAGTGTGGTCCAAACCACATCATAGTTGTTAAGGTGAGCCCTGTGCCCTGCAGTGGGAAGTGTAGAGGCATATTTTCCTTTTTTTATAATTTATTTTTTATTTTTTTTTATTAGCCATTTCAGTCCCACTGCTGGGCAAAGACCTCCCCCAAACCTCTCCACTTATCCCTGTCGGTGGTTAGGGCCTGCCAATCTTGGAGAAAATTGTCTAAGTCATCGCGCCATCGCTTTCGAGGTCTACCTCTCGAACGATGTTTTTTTTTGTGAATTTTCCGATGTTTAATAGTTATTCTGGTTCGGGGCGAATACAAATCTAACAAACTAAAAATCATAAAAATCGGTCCAGCCGTTCTCGACTTATAAATCATGTAACTAACCCGACTTTGTTATATATCTGGGGGCACGGCAGTGCCCCCGCCAAGTCGAGCAAAAAAAAAGTGGCACGGGCGTACCATCCTTTTCTCGAAGCAGTTCAGGCCATTTTCGAACCCCTATAACTTCGTTGTGGATTAAACTAGAAGCCTGTATTTCTAGTAGCCAAGCAAGCATTGTATAAACACGGTATATTTCAAATTTCATTCAATTTGAACCGGTAGCTTAAGAATTATAGCTAGTCAAAGTTCGTAATTTTCTCACTCACTGACGGTCATCAAAGCTCTAAGGCACTTCTAGTAGACATAGAAGCTTCAAATTTTAAGTACAATTAGGTATGAATCAAGGAAAAACTAAAATATTTTACAATTTCAGTCCAGTTTTCTAGATCGCGCTGACTGAGTTGCGAGACTTGGTTTTTTTACAAGTTTTGTTTTTGATGGCGTATATATTGACTAGCTGTCCCGGCGTACTTCGTACTGCCATAATTTTTTTTTTCGTGATTTTTTTTATTATTTATATTTATTCTGCTATTCGGGGTGGAAACAAATTCAACAAAATATAAATCATAAAAATCGGTCCAGCCGTTCTTGACTTATAAATGATGTAACTAACCCGACATTGTTTTATAAATATGGATTAGTTAAAAATATATAGTAAGTTTATTATTAATATTAAATAAACATGAAAGAAAGAAACCTGATAAGTATACCACCAAAACTTTGAAAGTAATAGTAATATTATATTTAAAGTTAGTTCAATTTCTTTGAACTTTGATTTCTTTAAACAAAATCTTATTCATCCTTACCCAGCTATATCTCCTGTACGAATCACAATTATTGTATTATATTAAGTATGTACATCCACTTATTTAAACCTCTTAATTACATAAGTTTATTGCTTATTTATTTTGATGATGTCATTGATCAGCATAAAAACAATTATTGGTATTAGGTAATACAACATTATGTTTTATCTTTACCTTTTATAAAACCGGCCAAGTGCGAGTCGGACTCGCGCACCGAGGGTTCCGTACAAACCTGTAGGTACCGTTATGAGTAAAAGTTCACCCATCACGACAATCGAGTCATAGTTATGGTATTTTTATTGCAAAATGAAATCCATAACATTACGAAAGTTAAATTGCGGTTTATGATTTATGACGTATTAAAAAAAAAACTAATTACTTGATCTCGTTCAAACCAATTTTCGCTGGTAGTTTTTATGGTAATGTACATTATGTATTTTTTTTAGATTTATCATTCTCTTATTTTAGAAGTTACAGGGGGGGGGGGGGACAGACATTTTACCACTTTGGAAGCGTCTCACACGCAAACTATTCAGTTTAGAAAAAAATGATATTAGAAACCTCAATATCATTTTTAAAGACCTATCCATTGATACCCCACAAGTATGGGTTTGACGAAAAAAAAATTTCGAGTTTTAGTTCTAAGTATGGGGAGCCCCCAAAATTTATTATTATTTTTCTATTTTTTTGTGAAAATCTTAATGCGGTTCACAGAATGCATCTACTTACCAAGTTTCAACAGTATACTTCTTATAGTTTCGGAAAAAAGTGGCTGTGACATACGGACGGACGGACAGACGGACAACAGACAGACAGACACGACGAATCTATAAGGGTTCCGTTTTTTGCCATTTGGCTACGGAACCCTAAAAAGGTTAGTACTTAGTAAACAGTGATGACATCACTATGAAAAAATCAACTAAAATATGCTGTATCTTTACACATTGATAAAAATATTTTTTTGCTTGTAAAACGTAGGTACACTCAACAGTAAGTTGATGTTTCTCTTTTTTATACCTTAACGACTAGTGTTGCCGATCTGACAGTGACCTATACTAAGATTACTGATACTTATATCGATAGTATCGATACTATAAGATATTGAAAGTGAAATTAATGGCCTGTTAGCAAAAATAAATGATTTTTTGTTTTGATTTAGATTTTATCAATAGTATACTTAGCTACAATAATTTATGAGAAACAGTATATAAAAACCAATTTATTTCTGCGAATAGGCTTAAACTAAGTTTTTTTACACGTCACAATTTACAACAATACTAACGAAAGTATCGACAGTATTGTTTATCGTCAAAAGTATTGTAACGACATAGGAATGTATCTAGGAAGCTATCGATACTACCAATAAGGGCGAGTCGAATTCACACTTTGCTAGTTATAAAAATACTTTTTGCTCTTTTTAACACACTTTGATTAGCTTGAACTGGTATCTTACTAAGAGCTAACTAACTACGTAATCAAACTTCAATGACTATAATTAAACATTCATGTTTAGGTCTTATTTGATTTGTATTGACGAATCCAAAAAATATAAAAATATATATTTTTTGTTTTGTTTAAATACCATTGATGGAATGAATATTATTATCCAGATAAAAAGACATCGAAATATCGTTTGTGTAAGGAACTCTTAGAGCACCAAGTAAAAAAACTAAGTATTTTTAAAAGTATTTAATTTGTTTCTGACTGTACATTGACAAATAATACTACGTGACGAGAAAAATAATAATTTTGGCCCAACCCAAAATACTGAGTGTATTACGCCATTCATGTTAATTTTTTTTTCTTTATTTAGTCTCTTGAGACTAGATGCGAAGATATTAATACTGAAGGTCAACAGGGAAAATTTATCTGTTTCTCTATTTTTATTTAATGAATGTCTCACTCCTTAAAATATGTATTCATAATAACGTACTTAAGGCCCACTTTTGCATCTCAGGATTATCGAATTTATTTACGAACTATTCACTAACTAACACACTATTAAACATAATTCTATAGCTCTCAGTTTGTATGACTTTGACAGAGACAGAATGATGTCTCAATCCTGCAATAAAATAATCCAGTGGTGCGCCATATTAGTTAAATAATAAATCAACACAAAAACCTAACGCGAAAGGCCAAGAAACTCATAAATATCACAGCAGTGGGTGTATCGACCAAAATCTTGAGAAATATTTTTCAAAAAGAAAAATAGAAAGTTTAAAAATAATGGCATTCGGTCAGATTGTCGCATGATATCACGCACGATTGTAATTCAATGTGAATTCGTTTGCTAAAGTTTGAATGTCTTGACTTTTATTACAAAAAGGTAAAATGCGGAATACTTATCTTTTTTTTGCTTTTTCTTAAGCTCAAATTATGAGAACCCGATATTTTTTGTTTAGTAGCATTAAAAAAGGAAAAAGTAATGAAATAAATTAGACTTGAAAGATTTTGTTTTGACTTACGACGTTCTCTTTGCAATAGCGATGATAAGAGCTTTATCGCGACATATACGTACCGCCCCAACCAGTTTTTATAGATGTTTCTTCACCATTTAAGATTCATTAGTACATGATTTAACTTTATCCGTTGTGTCAGCCATATTGTCGCCTTACATTGTCGAGAAAGTAGTGGTCACATCACTAGCGCCTCTACCATGAACGCGACACAGTTCGTAAACATAGTTGCTTCTATGTCAAACTCTATCGAGATAAAACAAATCAAGGTATAGTTATTATTGCTATAAGAGATCATGTCAGCCCCCCTGCAGAAGATCCGTAGCTAGACTGATGCAACGCGAGTCGATTGGCCGTGCTGTCACAAGGTCACAGCTTCGTTGCCTACGAAGTCATTCAACAATGGCAACCTGTTCCGTTCACACTTTCATCGAAGGGCCGCAGGCGTCCGTCTGTCTCTACTTTCACTCATCGAGAAATGCGAATTAAGGTCGAATGTTTTGTCAAGGCGGAGTCGATTTCGGTTGTCAACTCTTTATTTTAACGCCGCCATGATGGCTTGGTGAATTTACCGCTTTGAAGCGCGATTTATTTAAATGACTCTGACAATGAGTTGGCGTAGTAGGTGATTCGCCTTTAACTAAAAGGTTTCGATTCCTATATGGGGTTGGTTAATAAAAAAAAGATTTTTCTACATTGACTGGATGTGCTGAGAGCAGCCCCTGGCTATGATTCGTCTTTTATTTAAATGACAATAATATCATAGATCGTGTCAATCAAATTTTAATGAACTAGATTATCTTGTTATGTATTAATATTTCTTACCAATCATGATAAGACCTATCCATCACGGCCGGAACTCGTCCGTTTTGTAACTCAACCAATTGTCTGCCATTACTCAACCACAATGACTTCTATTTACAATCGCAGACCTGTCACGAGATCTTTACGTAAAGGATGGAGAGAATGTTTACGAGATTTTATCGAAGTGCACAGCTATATCAATTGTACATGAATAGAAACTTTATGTATTTATTAATGCACACCAATATTAGCAATGGTGAGTCTTTCCAAAAAATAATAATTAGGATCGAAATCTTATAAAACGATTGACAAAAAAAAACGAAAAAGATTATGGAATCTAATCATGGAAAACAAAAAGGACACCACAATAATCTATCATTTTTAATGTAAATATTACCTAAACCTAAATAATTACACGTAAAGTTAAAGTATTTGGGACACGTTAACACAACTATCCATAAGGTTTGGAACCAAAATTTATAACAATTTATGCTTTACCATGTAAAAATTACAGTTGACCTAGTTTTTTCCGATATTTCGATTGAGTCGCATAGAAAATCAATTTGAGTGGCTGAAATTCTTCGTTTACTGAAACTTATCTTGTACAGTCAGCATCAAAAGTAGCTTATCAAAAGCGAACTTTTAAACGTACTGACTGATTTCACAATAACCTGACTTCCCTATACTTTTGCGAAGTGATTTTGTCAGACTGTTGTGATATGTTTTTGCAATGCGATTCATTTGGAAAATTCAGTTAATAACCTACTATTGATGTTGACGAGTACTTACGAGTATAGACATAGTTTCTGAAAACGTTTACAAAAAGAAACTGATTGAAACTTTTCTCGTAACGATTTTGGAATGTTTGCCATGTATTTTACTGAGTTTTTGCTAATTGTTTTATATTTTGGCGTTTTAGCAAGCACCAGGAGTAAAGGAAAAACTAAAAATAACAAGAAAAAAATATTTATATAATAATACATTGAAAAATTCCCGAAACAATCTATAATTCTTCTTAATTTATGACAAGAACAAATTAAAAACGACAGATTCTCATAATCTCGGCGTTTGCCACATGTATTCGTTTTTGTTTTGCGATAGTTTATTGCAGCATAAACACGTCCCATTCGTTTTCACGCTCCGCGATGCGCAGGAGTGCCGATGGCCGATCTCGTGCGATGCTACACTTTGATTGCTGGTTATCTGATAGTTGGCGCAAACTGTAAGATCCTACAAAAAATAAGTTGTACTTTTTTTAATTATGTTCTTTGCTCTATCTAAAGAATAATTAAAAAATACAAGCCAAATTTTAAGGGGTGGCTCAGGATCAAATCTAGAATGTAGGTAAGATATTTCAAAAATCTATAGTAATAAAGTAAATTATGCCTATATACGTTCCACTGCAAGGCACATGCCTCACATCAACTATCAGGTAGGTGTAATCTAGTATACTCACAAAATAATTAACTGTCCACCCATTGTTATTATCTTAGTCATAATTAGAAAAATAAAAAGTATACCATCAAAATCATCAATTTAAAGCTGGTTACTTTATGTTAATTTCCGATTGAACAATTTTTATTGTAATTTTTCCTAAAATCTAGACACAACTCTAAACCACTTCTAAAATTTTTCTTAGAAGTTATTAATAAATCACTCAATGCAATCTAAATGTTAGTTTATTATTTTATGCACAAATATCGATCAAGTTACATCGGTACCCATCACGACTCCAATTTACATATCGGTAATGAGTTGTTTATGTTTTAACGACGGATTGCCAAATGCTTATAATTGATTATCATATTAAATCATTTTAATAACCTTCAATTGATTTGTGAAAGTCGTCTCGTGGCTGAACGACTCCTCTAAATATTTTAAACATTTGTAATTATAGCATATTCAAGTCCATACCTAAGTAATATACCCTTTAGCCCAGCAGAATACAATGAAAATCTTATTGTTGCAGAAGTTTGTAGTAGTCTAGTAGGGCCCAAAAAATAAGGAGACATGTTCTGCCCCATATGGGCCAATAATGTTATTATTGACGTTCATAAGTAGCTGTTTTCTGTCCTAAACTGAATAAATGATTTTTGATTTTTGACTTTTTGACTTTGACAGAAGAAAACAAAGAATACTAACGTTTCTAACTTACACCAACCCCTAAGATTAATAATAAGGATGCACGCGTATTGCAAGTAAAACGCAACGAGCGAGTATGTCGTAATACATGCGACATGCGAGATCGAGCTAGCATTAGAATATTGCAGGACATATTGGAGCAGAATGTCTCATCATCATTATGATAATTATCAGCAAATCTTAGAACCTTTGACCGGTCTATTATTAAGTTACAGTATCTTGAATGTCTGTTTCACGCGACGGCAGTAATTTAAAAGTTATTGATGTAATTTTGCTCATTGGGTAACGTACTTTCGATATCAGTTTAAAGTTTTTTGGTATCTCTTATAATTATTATGGAATAATCACCAGTGTACCCCTAAACGTTACACCCTGTATATTTATACATAGTCAAAACTAAAGATGGAAAAACCATAACAAAAACTGTCACAAAATTAAGTAAAGCTGATTTGCCTGTTTCAATGCAAATCTTGTTCTATTTATGAAAATAGTTTTTTATTTGTTTTCTCATTCTAAATAACAGCGGGTGTTTTTACATCTTGTTTTAGTCACAATAGTTCAAGATGTTTTATGTCCACACCCAGTGATAGCCCAGAATGTGGTATGAATTAAACAAACAGAGAAAACACATGTTTACATTACCGACTTTCACCGAAGGCCGCAGGACACCACGATCACTCGCGGCACTTTTGAATTTACATTTCGGTTTGGGTTTCCAAATTTAAATGACAAAGATTTTGTTTAAAGGTAATTTAAAAGCAAATTTTTAAAAATCTAACTATAGTGACAGGTTGCGTCCTGATATGCGTAAATTCACAAAACTCTGAAGTTCGTAGTAAAGTCGAAGGTGTCCAACACTATCTTTACTTACAAAACTCCAGATGTCGCCAGTGTACTAAAAATGTGATTTATTAAAGAAAATATGCTAATACGCAAGAAATGCAACGTTACACTGCCAATCATGAGAGATAGCGTCAATTTTGAACACCAACTTGCAGCTCAACTATACTAATTTACTGGTCTAGGTAGCTTTAGTGCCTCTTTGCTAAATATATTTAAATATCTAAAACAGCAAAGATAGTATATATTTAGTCAATAATCGCTGAAACTTGAAATACGTAAATGTTAGTATTAATAAATCAATTTCAGAAATAAAAAAGGGTCAACAAATCGTATTCTTGAAGTCACATTATTACTCAAACAGACAATTCAGTACGAAAGATGGCTTTCCAATTTGGCAGCTCAGAACACCTTGTGAATAAATTCATATGCGCCAGTCCATATTGATATTCTAGATGCGTTTGATTTAGGGAATACCTTCGTGCAGATACCTTTGCCTGTTAATTTTTTAATATGCGTCAGGTCATGTGGCATGGTATGCCAAAGTGACTTAAAAAGTACGTTTTGTTGGAATTGTTTTGGAAACCTGAAACCAATCTGCCGACCGATAGGTATGTTTACGGTATGCCTCATCGAGGCAGCCAGGCAGTTAGTACCACTATTACGAACTTGTCGCGCCTTGCCAAGAGATATTGCATGAGCAGCCATTTTTTATTTTCATAATTTTTCATATTTAGGAATTAATTATTTTATTAAATCTTTATTTTTTATTGTTTCAGGTACAGGAAACGTTTGGAGACAAAAGAATTGTAGAAAATAGTTTTATTAGTAAGCGAACACAGATTCTTTTGAATCGATCGCTAAGCGTAAAAAAGAGAAAAGTAAAAATATTATCCTTCTTACTATTAAATACAAGGATAAATCCGCATTCTTTTAAATATCCTTCTGGATTTCAACTGTCAATCAATTATCGAATGAATTATAATTATATGCAGGCAACAACCCACCGTCCACTCGATAGCACTTGATTGACCAAGTTACATTTAATTACATGTAACTGGCCATTCTAGTTTCAATAACCAAGATTAGCTATGATTAGAGAATATCTGGCAAGACAAACATTCTGTGGATAGTGTTGTCAAAGTATCGATAGGTTTATTCGATAAATCTCAACATTTTTAAATGGGACCAATACAATGGTCACAATCTTTGCGGCTAAAAAATGATGTGTCAAGTTACAAGTTTTCTATGTAAATGCCCTATTTTTTTTTTAAAGAACAATATTTATATCAGTTTTATTTTAACGTATGCATAGAGTAAAAGAAAACCCAGGATTTATTCCAACGATTTATTTAACATAAATAAAAATACATTATTACATTTATCACAATCACATTATTGTTAAAAAAAAATACTCCTAGTTCCTAGAACTCTTAAGTTTTATTTATCGATATTGCAAATAAGAGCAACCACTATCGATACCAATAGGTTTTCGCATCACTATTCAAGTTAACTGCAGCCTTGTTGCATACAACCTTGATATTTCGCATTTTAGTCCACATACAATTTAAGTTGGCAAGCGATCCTGAACCTTATATCTATAGACATAGTGACATATCTTAACACGTGGTTTCCAGAATGTTCGAAGCTTATGTAAGGAATGTAGGCGATTTTGTTATGAAAATACTTCCTTGATATGAGCGTGAGTGTATTTATTGATTAACTTGGATTGTGTATACTTCTTATTAAATCTAAGTTTGTATATATAGATGAAGTTATGTTGTTTCATTACATACTATGTAGCTAGCTATTACTCCGTTCGCGCAGTCTTCTATTTAATTCTGAAACCTTTCTCGGCGCGTGCGCACAACTCACTATTTCATCATAATAATCATCATTTCAGCTAAGGGACGTCCACTGCTGAACAAAGGCCTTCCCCCAATTACATATCATCAGGGGGATTGCCAACACTCGCCACGCTTGGCAGGCGGGTTGGCGAGCGCAGTTTTTTTATAAGATTTCGGATGTAGACGCTGCTGCCTGTCTCGTGCTACAGGTATTAGTCGCCTCACTATTTTATCTCAACCAAATGAATGGTTTAGATACTCATGGGGAAGAAACAATCGTTTTTTTTTCTTTAGAGATGAGTTACGATAAAACTAGTAACAGTTGAAAGATTGAAATTCTTAAAATTTCTCCTTATAGGTAGTAGTTATATAGTAGTTATATGTAGATCAATTACTTTCATCATCATCATCATTATCATTTCAGCTGTAGGAGGTCCACTGCTAAACATAGCCTCCCCCTGATGACTTTTCTAATACAAAAATGTTATATGCTTTTTTATGAAATAGATTTATTAACGAACGAGGTACCTAACACAAAACATTTCTTTAACTTCACATTGTGATTAGGAAGATGTAAGTACATTCACTATAAGAGCTTTCTATAGTTTCCATAGAGCTTTCTTATGCCGGAAAACTTGTGCTTTAACCTGCTAAAGCTATCTTAAAAGCATTACCTAAATGGACAACAATGGAATTTAATGGGACTTCGATAAAGCTGCGGAAAGTTGCCATAAAATAGATGACTTGCAACCACTTCCATAGGATATGGGAGAAAATGTGAAAAATGGTTTTAGATGTAAGATTGGTACAGTTTTTTTTTAATAGGACAACAGCACATACATTGCTCTGATCCTATGGTAAGTAGCCAATGCACTTGTGTTACAGAAATCAGAAACAACGACGGTACAGTCAACACTCAGACCCGAGACAATATCTATATATGTAAAAGAAAGACAGGTTAGTTACACCATTTATAAGTCAAGAACGGCTGGACCAATTTTTATGATTTTTGGTTTGTTGGATTTGTGTTCGCCCCGAATAGCAGAATAACTAATAAAATATCTGAAAATTCACAGAAAAAGGACGGTACGAAGTTTGCCGGGACAGCTAGTATAAAATATATATTTTCACCGACCGGGAATCGAACCCGGGACCTCAGAGATGGTTGTAATCGGTGACTGGTCTTTACGATATCCTCATTTCAGATCTTCAACATAGGGAAACTTTGACTAAAATAGTAGGGTAAATGCAATGTTTTAGTTTAAAATATTTTGGCTTAAACTTCGCTATAGAAAAGGATTTCTGAGGTTATATTTTACACGTAATCTATGATATTGTAAGTAGTTTTACAACTTTACAACGTTTATTAGAAAATCTTTCATATGAATCACACACGATGAATATGCCAAAAAGCTTAAGTTACAATTAACTTTATAACTGTTTAAAATCGAAAACAAAATTAGATTGCCATGGAAACTTTACAATATCTATTTAACTAGAAGTGCCTCCAAGTATAAGTTTTTTTTTGCGCTTGAAATTCATAAGCGACTAGCGAGGCCGGTCTCGTACATGCTCGTACGTTTTTATTATTTCCTGGCGTCTTAGTTAGACGCTAGGCGCTAAGCGATATTGTATCCAGCTGTGCAGCGGCTGTCTGAGGCGCGGGACATACCAAGCGAGGTGTGGTTGCGGCGTAAGTTAGGCTAGGCGCAATAAATGCTTCGTTCGTATGTTATACAAAGCGTTGCCCGCACCGCGCAGATTGTATATATATTTTACCCCGTCGCCTTTATACATTTTGTATGAAATACTAAATGTATCATTTGCCTAACTATCATCATCATCATCATTTCAGCCATAAGACGTCCACTGCTGAACATAGGCCTTCCCCAGTGGCTTCCAGATTAGCCGGTTGAAAGCGGCCCGCATCCAGCGGCTTCCTGCAACCTTGCCTAACTATCAATGTTACGGAAATCCTCTGAATCAATTAATTTCTCCGATTTTTTATTAATTTTTTTATTAATTGCTCTGTATAATAAATTTAATGCCCGTAAATTCGCATGTTGAACACAAGTTAATTTTCATACAAGTTTAAAAGAAAATATTGTAGAAATTTACTCTTTGATATAAGATTCTACTACCACCCTGTATTTTACTCTGATTGATTGTCGTCTCGATGCGCACGCGTCGAACGGTCCTGCGCATTACCGCATCATACTTACCGTCGAGAAATCTTCCGTGAAATCCCCGATATTGCCACCAGGTATTTTGATAGAGTTGCATTTCTTCGCTAATGCACTTTTAACGATTCAAAAATTGAAAGTCGAGTCTTTCCTTTGATATAGTTGGCAACGATTTACAGTTTTTTATTGCTTTTTAAAAGGCTTTATATTCGTTCTAAAGCGTTACAAGTATGTCAGATGGCATTGGTATTAGATTGCTTAGACTGCGCATGGGCAGTTTTTTTTTCGTAGTACTGCTGGACATAGGCCTCTCCCTATGGAGGCCACTGAGTCCGATCCTCGGCTAATCTTTTCAATCCATTGCCAGCAGCCATGCTTAAATCGTCGCTCTGCCTTGCCGAAGGGCGCCTACGCTTAGTCGCGGTCTCCACTCAGAGCAAATCTATTTTATTATTTAGGTTTTAGTTAGTCTAGCTAGTTTCTGGGGGCACGGCAGTGCCCCCGCCAAGTCGAACAAAAAAAGCGCCACGGCCGTACCATTCTTTTCTCGATATTATATTGTCATTAGGTATTGTGTTTATTTTATGCTATGATTTTAATGGTTTTTTTTTTTTCGTTATGTCGCACGTGTAACCCTAATGGTCGATTGAGAATGCCACATGCCATTAAGTCCACCTTTTGTACGATATCATATTGTGTAATAAAGGTTAAGTAAATAAAAGTTGTATTTGAGCGGGTAAGGCAAGGCAAGGTAAGTAAATAAGAACTCATATAGAAAAAATCAAAAATTTTCCATATGAGTTTTCCTATTTATGTAGCGAAATTAAGATTAAAATAATACCCATGTCACTTCCAGGCGCCTAACGTCACGGCGTGCGCGCGCGCATAATTCGGCGGTAACAACAGATTAGCGTGCGGTAACGGTACGGAACGGTAACAACGCATAACGATTACGTTCCACGGTTATGGTGTTCCGATCTGTAACTGTATGTTACCGAATTAAGTAACATGAGCGTTTTAATAGTTCTGGGCCTTATCATTGACAGTTATTTTTCAATTAACCTGCAACACACATTGAGCTAGCGTAATTCGAATTTTACTTAAAGTACATTTTAATAAAAAGAAAAGAAATACAATTCTGATACCTAAATAAATAAATAAACTAACCTAGCTTTTGATGAGAGTGTAAACGTATATTTGTATGAAAGTGTAAGGCTTTATTTATTGTTCCGGCAGGCAGCGCTACCCTAAAATCAATACAAATTCATTTTTTCTTTTTGATGGTTTTTTTTTGTTGGTAAAAAACTCACTCTAGTTCGGTGGTGGTGAAACGAACCTTAGTTTTGAAGGTGGCCAAACGAAACATTTCACCTTTTTCCCTTTTTTAAAATTTGTTTACCAACAAGTCGTAATTAAAGTTAAAATGTCAGCTATCCTTGATCAAGCTAATTTGAGCTATTTATTATTTATTTATTATTCCGGGCTTTTACAATTTAAATACACAAGAGTGTTTATTGCAAATCGACGTAGGTTCAATTCTAAAGTAGTCGATTTTCAAGTGTCATTTACGATATTTTTGGCATTATTAAGGCAAGAATAACATTGAAAATTACTTCGGTCTAATTTATCGAGTGAAGTATTACATAAGCTGTAAATGAGGCCCTAATAAATAGTTGTCGTCAATACCACGCTGATACCAGTTATCATTAACTGCGAACCTTGGCGACCTTGCCACTTGTACCTTGCCGGATAACTTCGACCCGGATTTATGTTCTTAGAAATACAACAAAATGATACCTTTTGAATCAAATATACAAGGCCGAATTGATTTGAGGTAAATAAATAATGTGTAATAATGATTGGTATTTATTTGGACCTTATTTGCACAGAAGTATGTGTTATACCAATGATGACATATGGAACTGACACGTGGCCTCTCACTATGGGCCTCATAAGAAAGCTCAAGGTCGCACAGCGTGCTATGGATAGATATGCTCGGTGTTACTTTGCGAGATCGATTCAGGAATGAGGAGATCCGTTAACGAACAAAAGTCACTGACATGGTTTAACGGATAAGCAAGCTGAAGTGGCAATGGGCGAGGTATATATTACGTAGAACTGACGGCCAATAAGGCAGAAAGGTTCTAGAATGGAGGCCACGCACCGGCTGCGTAGGACGTCCATCCACAATGTGGACATACGACCTGGTAAAGGTTGCAGGAAGTCGCTGGAGGCAGGTCTCTTCCAACCGGCTAATCTGGAAGTCACTGGGGGACTATGTGCAAGCAGTGGAAGTCTATGGCTGAAATGATGATGGTGATGAATCCAATCACTCGTTATCGAGTCAACATCTCCCGTCTATCACATCACACAATCCATCCATCTCTGCTTAAACCCATCTGTCATCATCACTCATCTTGTTACCTGTCCGTCTTGAGAAGTGCTCATACATGTTCATAACTTCAAGACATTAGTTTAATTATTATTGAGTAAAACTGTGAATAGAATAAGGATTGGTTTTTCAAGATGTTTCCATCTTAATGATTTACTAATAACAGGGTATAATCATAGGTTCAAATATTAACGTATAATAAGCAACCATAAAGACATTTCAAAACTTAATAAATTACCTATCTGTTATGGAAATAATGAGTTATCTATCAATATTATTGGGTTTGGTTTTACTACTCACTCACGTTTGAAACTTAATCGTTAAGTTAGTGCTATTATAGTTATTAAGTAGGCGTCCGGATCCTGATTACACAAACTAACAAAGCTTCAAATCGACTTGACAATTATAAGTAGGTCAAACTCGACTTCAAATTTTTTGGTTACAAGTTAGTTACAGGTGAAGCTAATGATAGTGTGTTAAAAATATCTACGATATTATTAGATTAGCCTACTGAGACTTCCACAAAATTGAAAGTGAAAAGTGTCAATTGACAAGAGCCTGCGTCCACTTTCACTGCAGTTGGTCTGGGAGGTCAAAGGGTAAGACGGGTAGACAGTGAGGTAGGATTGCTGCTGACGCATCGTAGTTTCACTGGCACAGAATTTGTTATCACAAGGAAATCGTTTTTAGTTTGTCATTTGTAGATTTCAAGATTAAAAATTTGTTTTTAATCTTCTTCTTTAGTTTTTAATGTGTTTTTGAAAGACACCAAAATATATGTAGTACATAGTCAGCATACGTCAGTCCACTGCTGGACATAGGCTTCTCACAATGCACGCCAATGAGCCTGATGCTTGTCTTTTCCCATCGCTGCAAGCAGTTTTGCAAGGTGGAGCCATGATATACGTTACGTGATACGTGATATACCTTAACCTTACCTTAACAGAATACAAAACATCATTTTAATTTCAAAGCTGCTTTGACATGCTTAAACTATAAAACAAAAGATCCGCACAACTAGAAAGACTTGCAAGAGATAAACTGATGACAATGAATGATATCACGTGATAAAATAATGACAAGTTCATTAATGCTACCTCAACACATCGAGGTCGCTCATAAAAGATTCGAGTTTCGTTCGTGAACGCCATATTTCTTTACCTACAACAGTGTTCTGTTAAAACCTGGCACATTAATTTGCGATATTAACTTTTAAAGTTCAAGATTTTCGGACGAGTTGACAATCTCGAAAGTTGAATTTATCTTGAATCTCTGTCATCCTGTTAAAATCTGGTTTTCTCTTAGATAATTTAAAATGTGGTCATCTTGAATCAGATCAACGAAATTTGGGTTTAGATTTACGACGATTTAGATTCAACATATTCGTATCCTCCTAGTCACAGAAATAAATAGCTAATTCATCAACATAGTCTCATAGAAAGATTAGGACCTTATAAATTAATCTATGGTAAGTGTATAGCATTTGGTGAAATAAAATCTTTGAGTTTTTTTATGATTTAGATGTTTATCTAACAAGAAGTTTCACTTTCGCTAATCCATCATTTGCAAGCAATTAGTTAATCAATAAATAACACACCAGTTATCATGGTCTCAAAGTAACGAAACACCATCCTTGTTTTACGAGGTACCAGGGGTCTCCTGGCACACCTAGATCGGAGCGTTTTCTGAATCGGCCCAAATCGGGAATCATTCATTTAATTCACCCACTTCACTATACTGATCTTAAAAAATTGACCGATAATCGTGCTAATTGTTTAAAATTGAATTCACTTGTTTAATCCTACATCCACACATGATTTGAAATGCCAACTCCAATCTGAATAGTAAGTGGTTGGCCATGAACTTAAGAACTGCTCCGGAAATGTGCTTGACTGCTATTACCATACTATTAACGGGTTGAATTAGTTATAAATAAAATAAAACGAAATTTTATTAGACCACAAAAAGATCCATTTTATGTTAGTAAAACTACAAGGAAATCTGCATGATCAGATAATAACACTGGAAGTGTATAATATGGTCCTAAATTATTTGGTTCCCATAGCTAAGCGGCCAGTGGAGGTCTAATGGCAATCGCTTCAATTGTAATAAATAGAATAGTTGCTCTAACTAAATATGATTAAAAGAACCCTGACAGAAAAAAAGATTTGCCTTATTCTTTAAGATTTTGCTTTGGCGCTATAAGAAAGAACATGTAATGAAATAACTTGTTTAATCTAAATTGAACAAGCTTCGTTTGCAAAGCAAGTATCTTAGTTTTATTTCTCGACTGTTCAGTGTCAACTATATCTCAATAAATATCAAGCACGCCATTTCTGCAATCACTATTTTAAATTTTTGTTCTTGTGGCAAGCCTCACTTCTTTTAATTTGAATAAATCAATTGTCATTAAGTCATCAGTTTTATTTTTTTTGTTTTTTATTTAAGGTTGTCAGAATACCTATAGTATTGAAGTCCCATTTAATAGATGTTTTTACCACCATTTTCTTTTCCCTGATCCCTCCACAACGCGTACATTTCTAGTACCTATCTGAAAGATAGTTATAAGTTACTAGCTGTTGCCCGCGACTTCGTCTGCGTGGTCTTTAGGGGTATGAAAAATAGATGTTGGCCGATTCTCAGACCTACTCAATATGCTCACAAAATTTCAAGCCGTTTCGGAGGAGTACGGGAACGAACATTGTGACACAAGAATTTTATATATAAGATTCATCAACATATATAACATTCAAGATCAGAATCTTAAAAAACTTGTTATTTTTCGTTATGGACTCATTTTTTTTAAGACAACTTGATACTTGATAAAAGATTCCAAAGACACTGAACAATTGAAAAGGCTCAATGCTCAATACCTTTAGGTCCGTGTCCTCGAAGCGACCTTACTTTCTATAAACAGGTCTTATTCTTCCTGTATCGACGCAAGAATCACACTGTGATTAAATATTATAATACAAACACAAATTAATAGCACAAGCAATTTGTGCGGCACGTACAGTATGTGTGTTGTCCAATTATTTATCTTTAACAAAATATGAATTGACTTATAAAATATAATCTACATACCACTGTCACAATAGGGACTTATATTATTGACAAGTGTTCCAAGCATAGAAAAACATTGCTATAAATCTTCTTAAGTTTTTGACAGAGCAGTTCTTCATGAGTTGACTAAAATAATAATTAAATTGTTCCCACAATCACACTGATTAGCTAGCCCCAAACTAAGCAAAGCTTGTACTATGGCGACTAGATAACGGATAAACATACTTAAATACTTTAATAAACATCCATGACTTAGGTACAAATGCTCGTGCTCATCACACAAACATTTGCCCCTTGCGGTATTCCAACCCGCAACCGCTGGCTTTGCAGTCTGGAGCGCGAACCACTACACCAGACGATCGTCAAATAAAGTTTGACAGTTTTTGCTAGTTCACGATATCTTGCCATATTTATTTAGTTGCGGTAAGAAATATGTATCATGAAGCTTAATGCATCTATACAAGGGCCCCAAGGGCCATTACTGGTCACTATATCAAGTAGCATATTATTTAGGTGTAAGTATGTATATTGTAGATATGTATACATTTATTGTTATTTTTTTATGTATGTTGTGTAATGTATAGGTATGTAATAAATTATACATTTTTATTTAGTAGAATTATAAGAACTCTACGCCACCTTCCCCATTCTTTATGGTTGTCTTCTGCCTAAAGGTTGTATAAAAGAGATCGCTATTAGTGATAGAACCGCCTTAATTGTACGTTTTTCTGTTAAAAACCTGTGTAATTTATATTATGTGTAATAAAGAGTCTGCAATCTGAGACTGAGAGGTTATATGAGCAATAAAATGAATGGTTTAGACCAGAAACTTAGGTCCTACAGCTAAGCAACAAGGCTTTCGAATTTGCAATCTGTTACTTAGAAACCTTTGTGTAACACCGTAATAGTACATAATGTTGTTATAACATAGTTGTGGCTTTATGTTGTAATGTTTTGAAGTAAGTCGAAGCAATATGTTGTCAAGACTTTAAGTCTACTTACTGTCATTATGGTACCAAGATAGAGACATACATAGAGCAAGAACAAGGTACAGACAACGGCAAGTCAACCTACCCAAAAAGTTAAAGGTCATTGAATTGATTTTCAACTTTAAGTCCGACACGTAGAGATCAATATTCATTGAGAAAATTTGACGATTTGTGACGTTGACGAGCTGTTCTCTGTACATTGTACATTAAACATTTCATTAAATCTAAAATTTTGTGCTAGCCTCAAAGCAAGTAGCTTTACTTCCTTAGTCAAAGTTTATAAATGTTTGTCGCATATCCTTCGGATGTCCTTTCGCATATGCGACATTTGGATATTTGTTTTTATAAAGTACTAGCTGTCCCTACGAACTTCGTACCGAATCTTAATTTTTTTTCGCTGTTTTAATGGTTATTCTGCTATTTGGAGCGGAAACAAATCTAACAAATCAAAGATCGTAAAAATCGGTCCAGCCGTTCTTTACTTATAAATGGTGCATAAATGGTGTAACTAACCCGACTTTGTTTTATATATATAAGATAAATAGATAGATACTCTTTATTGCACACCAGACAAAACAATCAGTACAGAGAAACAATAAATTTAGAATGGTGCAATTTAGGCGGTCTTATCGCTAAGAGCGATCTCTTCCAGACAACCTTCAGGTAGAGGAAAGTTTGAAAAAAATATATATATATAATGATATAGATAGATAGAAAAAATAAACATCTTAGGGATTTTTTTTTAAACGCTAGATAACTTTTATCTGACAAATAAACTTGACGTTTTGACATAATTATTTGCTACTACTCGTAGCTGTCCCGGCAAACTTCGTACCGCCCCTACATAATTATTTTTTCGTGAATATTTCCGTGTTTTTTATAGTCATTCTGCTATTCGGGGCGGAGACAAATTCAACAAATTAAAGATCGTAAAAATCGGTCCAGCCGTTCTCGATTTATAAATGGTGTAACTAACCCGACTTTGATTTATATATATATATATTTAATATATATAGATAAGAAACCATTCAACATGTAAAACTTATTCGTCATTTCTAAGTTATCTGGCTACATAGCTAACAAATAGACTATAGTTGCGAGATTTATCTTGTCTCTACGTGGATTTAACTCTGAAGGCCGCAAACGAATTGTAACTGTACTTTATAATGTATATTGTAACATTCGAAGGATAGGTTACATGTAAATACTGCAAAAGTCAGAAATATTTCGGTACAAAAATTGGGTACCAATAATTTAAAAAAAAAACATCGCAAGAAGTGACTTTTAAGCCGATAATCGTTAAATGGTTCAAACATGGCGGCGACCATAGACGCATAGAGCATCGACCGCGTCGTGCCACCATTGACCCAGAATGCCTCTGGTTTATGGTATCGGTACTTACAAGCACAGTGGGTACATATAGTGGGGTTGCTGTACCTAATTTTTTTAAAACTTTAAATTAGACTTGGATTTGATCTTAATTCTTTTAACATTACTTACAGTAACAACGTAATGTCCCGTAGTTTTTGTTTACACTTTTCTAGTTTACTAAATATTAAGTGCAAGACAATTTTTAAAATGTTTGTTTGTTTCAATGTTTAACAACAACCTATAACCGTCTTCTCATGAATTTAAACCTACCACCACACGACCTATAATGTTTAGGTTATTGTTGATGTGGTTTATTTCTGTAGCTGATATAAACTAGGATGTCTGACGATAAGTGTCCCTCTGATGATTTGTTTTTATAGCGGACTTGTTCAATTTTGTGGGCTCAACCAGTACACGTTATAGAAAGACAGAATCAGATGTCTTCATTAGGGCAATTTAATAAAAAACAGTTTTTTGGTTGCAGTAACTTCCAAATTTGAATAAAGTTGACTTTGTCTTTATCAGTTCCAAGTTTGAATAAAGTTCTATAGCAGAGTCCATCTCACACCCGCCCCACTGTGCAAGCCGGCTGTGGGTGGGTACACAAAAAATGCAGTTTCACTCTCGCGCAGTGGCCCCGATTCAGACGCGTTACGTTCAATTGAGCCAACATGGGTTCCAGATTGACATCTGGGTGTTTGGACCAAACATCTAGGGCTAGGAAGGTTGTCTGCAAGAGATCGCTATTAGCGTTAAGACTGTGACATCTGGGTGTTTGGACAAGACATCTAGGACTTTGAAGGTTGTCTCGAAATGTGCAATGCAGAATATCTATCTATCTAGGCGTTTGCTGGTCTCTGGTATGCTAATTAATTGTAATGCATAACTGCTATGTCACGTGACAATAATGTTTGTTATCAGTGAACCACACTTATTTTTATTCAAACAAACTCAAAGTTAATTGTCACAATAATTATGAGTTTTTTAAATCCTAAAAGCATACCCTATTAGTAAGTACAGGCATTTCTATTGGCATTGAATAAAACATAGGAATCGGTAGTCCAAATGCGATCATTTGACCAACTAAAAGGTCATTATTCATTGTATGAAATCCATCTTAAATTGTTTATTACTATCAATCTAAACGTTTCATTTCTTGTTCTCACACAGACTCAGAACGCAAACTTTCAATTTTTTATGCTTAACTCTAAAACATATTATTTCTATTCATTGTTTCACCAACACATTATTCTAACAGTTCGGTCATATTGCCACAAAGACGCCATTAACTAAATTATTGTAGTTAAAACAGTAACTCCGTGTGAACATAAAAAGAAAACAGAGGATATTGTAAAATAAAAATGGCCATCTTTCTTTCGAAAGTAAGTACCTATCTGAAACAGCTGCCCGTATATTCAATTTCATGTACAGTTCACAGCTTATGATAATAAATAATCTATTATATAAAAATGAATCTCTATTTCCCTTGGTCATCGCATCATGCGTGAACGGGTGGACCAATTTCGCTAATTCTTTTTTTGTTGTGTTATTTAATGTCTGGAGAAGGTTCTCCATGCCAACCAAGTCGCGGGCAACAACTAGTCTTATATAAAAATTAATCGCTATTTCCCTTGGTCATCGCATCACGTGTGAACGGATAGAACAATTTGGCTAATTCTTTTTTTGTTGTATTAATTATAGTCAGGAGAAGGTTCTTTTAAATGAAAAAATTAAGAAAGTTTTTTTAATGAAACACCTCGCGAACGAAGTCGCGGGAAACAGCTAGTATAGTATAAAAATGAATCTCTATTTCCCTTGGTCATCTCATCACTCGTGAACGGATAGAACAATTTCGCTAAAACACGTAAGAAGGTACAACAACCAATTTTGAGTTCATAAACGCCACTTAAATGCTGCTTAGTTAAGTACTTCTTTTTTTTAAATAGTACTCTGGCTGTTGGCGCGTTACTCTTGCCAAATGTCAAATTAAAAAAACATTTTTGACACTTTTGACAGAATAAAACTCTTAATTAAGTTTCAACTGACTCAAGATTTGGCTGTATGGCTTTTACCATTGCCTTTTCCTTCATGGATAAATCTTATATATAAAATTCTCGTATCACAATGTTCGTTCCCGTACTCCTCCGAAACGGCTTGACCGATTCTCATGAAATTTTGTGAGCATATTGAGTAGGTCTGAGAATCGGCCAACATCTATTTTTCATACCCCTAAAGACCACGCAGACGAAGTCGCGGGCAACAGCTAGTATTACATACAAATCACAGATGGACGCATAATGTAGAGGTGCAGTGGTTGTTTTAATTGTCATCTATATATTGTCTTAATCTGTTGATGAATAAAAAAAAAATGTTTATCATTATTTAAAAGCTTTCTGAAAGTTAAGTACAAGCCTGGTAGAGTTCAAAATCAATAAAACTTGAGATTTTGTAATAGGTTGTTGACTGTACTTGACATTCAAGACACCTTACAGGTACAATCAATCTAATTCAGTTTTTATTGCCTCTATATTATGATACAAAATAACCAGCACTAGTTATTTGGATGCTAATTAATTCGAAACTGATCGCAGCGAAATGTTCTTGATTCCGTTTTGTTTCATTTTAAATTTCGAACGCGTTTCGAACGTGTGATTCTGTTTTCAAATTGCGATTCGAACTTTCTTTTGTCACATTCACTAATTTTCAATTATTCAATACCCAGCGTCATGCTCTTTAGACGTACGTACTCTGTCTAATCTGTGGTCAAACTACTCAAGCCACAGCTCGAGCTCTACAAACTCAGAACTTAATTGCCGCACTCAGACTTCAATAACGTACCTACTTAACAATAAAGATGTGTTAATTATCATTTTTGTTCATTCAATAAATTATTGTCTTTATTCGTATCGATTGTAGTATTACAGGTTTTTTTTAAACTGTTAAAGTTAAGTGACGTTTCTGAGTGCGGCAGTAAGCTTTTTTATAAAGACTAGTTACAACTAGTCTTTTTTGACGTCTTTGATGTCTTTTTTGACTAGTTACAACTAGTAACAGATTTCCTTCAATATCAATTTTCAAGTGAAGTTAGTAACAAGAGTTATTTTAATATTTAGACGACACAAATGTAGATAAATAACCAACATTGACAAAATATTAAATAATTTTTATTGCTATAATTTTATTCTTCTTAGGGTATACTTATGTTAATGTTTTGATGGACGAATGAATTTAATTTAAGTTTTTGTGATTTTTTTGTATTTTGTGTATTACACCCTTTTTATTACCTTATTAGAATAATTGTGTTCACGCCTCAAACCTAAATAATTGTTTGCTGTGCCCAACAGGGCTCATAAATGATCTAAGTAGCTTTAGTATGAGTCAGCATAACTGTTTTATTTTTGAGTTTTGTAACATAGTTTCAATTATATTTATAGATAGCATATCTACATTTTGTCTAAGGGAAAAGCGGTTTCACCTAACACAGGCGTACACCTTATATGCCTAAAAGGTGACTCCATTGTCAACGATTATGTAAAAATGTTTATATTAAAATAAATTATCACTATCATTTTCAATTTTCATTAGCTTTAAGCCTTATATTCCATCTCTTGTAACATTATGGTGTGCAAATGAATAAATGATTACCAAAAGATGTGTAGCCTATGCTTATTTGATTTTTGATCCAAAGTAGATAAAGATAAATCTACTAGAAAAATAAATAAATATGTATTGTATCAGAATGGCTATGTGAAATAGTAACGAAACACGTTTACCAAACTGTGTTATTACATTTTAATGCGTGCGCAAACTGCATGAATCTGTAAAATTGTAAATAATTCAATTGAAGTAGCGAATACAATTTGGTCCGTAATTGAGTACCCGTACTGATGTTAGAAAGCATTTGAGTGCAATCAGGTAAGCACATCACTTATTCAAAATTGTTTTCGCAATCGTTACCTATTATTACTGTTAAAAGTAAATCGTATGACAATGCACTAAGGTTCATATTTGAAGATATTATGAGGAGAGTCTTCAAAATTTGGTGTATTTACACAAGATGGCGATTCTGAATGACAACATCCGAGTAACAATTGCCAGTTCGCGGTTGTTACACCGTGAATACTCAAAGAATTAACACGTTTGCCGTGTGAATAAAAAATTTGATGGAATGTGAAATTCCTTTTTTAAAAGACTTTCACTTGATGTCGCTTTCTGAGGTCGCGTGGCTGGCCTAACGCGTACTCCGAGAATTTGAATTCGGAATTCGATTTTCTTTTTTATTGTCAATAGATTTTCGGCCAATGATGTTTGTTTATAAAATTTTTTTGGATGACTCATCTCTTTTTATACTTTATTCATTCAAAACGAACTAAAAACCGTATTTCCTTATAAGCTAATACCTACCTACCTCATTATCTATTTTGACCTTATACAAAACAAACATAAGTGAACCTCCTACTTTTTATTATAATCTGGCTGGCACATAATTTGCAATCAATTCCGCTCAAGATGTACAGACATTACGTCAACCTACCACAAAACGTCAAATTTTGTCAATTGATATTGATCTCTACGTTTCGGACTTAAAGTTAAAAATCGGTTCAATGACCTTTAACTTTTTGGGCAGGTTGACCTGCCGTTGTCTGTACCTATTTGTTTTCATGTTTTTGAGTAGAGGGGTATGAAAAGTTGATTAGATCTAACCTTTTCAACCCGAGACAACGGGTTAGGGTAGGTATTACAAAGCAATGCATACGGAAATTGATAATCAAAATGGCCAATGTTAATGACATTGCTAGAAACCGGAAGTGTTCAATTTTTTTTTAAACACACACGCAAAGGCGTATTTCTTAGTGTTCCTAGCACCTTCCTACCGTCAATATAACAGATGGGCCTATCAACTGAGCGTATTATATTCAAATTACTACATACAGCTTTTTCCCATAGTATTGTTTGTATGGGATGGAGCCCGACCTAGAAGCCATTGTGTGTGTGACCTTGTATCACGTTCTAAATGACAGGTTGTTTTGGGATCGTTCGGAAATGAATAGGTTATTTAAATTGTGGGATCTATAATGATTTATGATTTTATCAGATTGAATGATGTACGGAATGTAAGATATTTTTCCAAGATCGTTTAAAACATTGTTATTTGCTAAGTACTTACCTAATAAACTAAGAAGAAACACTTGAATACAATAAACTGATTTATTATGCTGCTAAAATACTTTTACATTAGGAAAAAGATGTTACACCATAGACTAGTCAAGAATCAACAGACTCATTTACTCTCAGCAAATGCCAGCAGGCTAAGTGAGAGCATAGAGTCGAATATCTCAAGGTCGATAGAAAAGGTAGTAGACCCCCAAATTATCTCATCGTCAGTTTATGACCCCACGCTTACCAACTTTTGGGACCTTACTATGAACCGACAACCCGATTAGATTAGTGGCAGTAATTCGCTTTAAATGCAATGGCTCCCGGGTTTTTGGAAAATGTTTTTTTTCTAAATTGGCTCGAGTCTGAGTGTGCTGGGAAGCCACTGACAAAATACATTGTCTGGTACCTCAGAACTCAAGGATGTTAATTCCTTACTTCGACACCATGACAATATGCTGTTTTGTCTGGCGCATATTATTATAACTATGGCTAAACAATACCTAGGCAATGTTGTTTTTATGTCAAACTCAAATACAAATCTTGGTTAAAGTAATACTGCTAAGAGATAAATTATCTCTTGGTTTACGGATTAGGCGCCTGAAACCATAATTGAGGTAATCTCATGTTAGCATAACGACAAGCTTCACTGAATGCTCGGAAGCATTTATTTCCTATACTAACGAATAATTACAGCATTTGTGACGTAAGGACTGATGGAATGGAAGAATGGATTTAGACCACGCATCATAACGCCTCATCAGAGATAAAAAACTGGTTTAAGTAAATTATTTTGTCTATCAAACTTCTTACACGCATTCTGCCGTCGTAACGAAATAGGGCCTAACATTTGTTGTAAATTCGAGATGTAGGTATATTATTCGGATAAAGTAAAGTATGCATATACAGGGTGTAAAAAGAATAAGGCACTCCTTAAAACCACGTGATCAGCTGCCCATACAAAAACTTTAATAATAATAAAACATTTGTCCACTAAGGTAAAGGCAAAGATAACAGAGTCATACAGCCAAATCTTGAGTACTTCATTTTTCTTTAAAGAGTCGAGTATTTAAGGCAAGAAAGTTATTTCTTCTATTTATTTAGTAAGTTTATTTAACTATTTAATAGTTTACAATTGTACATAATTATTCGTGTACGAGATTTGATGTGTTGTTTGTCTGGCGTAATTTTTTAATTGAAAACCGTTTTTGAGGAATAAAGTTAGTTTGTGGTTAGTTTAATTATAATTTGATTAAGTATTCATTAGGTGACACATGGTCTAACAAAACAATTTTAACGCTATGATTTATTTGCAAGACCCCAGGCTATGTCTTTTGCAACCTCAATATGACCTCACACTCTGAGTCACAGAGACAAATCCTATTTGATTTCGATATAACATAAATATCCAGTCCACTCGACCTCTATGGCGCAATGACAAACCGTTCTAGTTTATTATAGTAGAAACACTACTTATTTAGTACCAGTCATGGTTTACAGACAGACAGACCACCTGGTAATGGTTGCAGGAAGCCGCTGGATGCAGGCCGGTTCTAATCGGCCAATCTGGAAGTCACTGGGGAGGCCTCCCCAGTGAGTTCCAGATTGGCCGACTGTTCAGTAGTGGACGTCCTGTGGCTGAAATTATGATGATGATGATGACTACTAGAAGTTATTGACAGCTCACATTAGTACACATTTTCTTATAAACATACTTTTTTTAAATAGTCGCCAAATTTCTTGCGCTGATGCATCTTGGCGCAATTTTGCCCCGAAGCTGTGGAAGAGTGAAAAAAACACAAAAAAAAACTGGGCCTGTTTGCAGGAAAAAATGGTTTTAATAGTTTTTATTGGTTTTATTTTGATCATATCAGTTTTTACGATACTCAAGTTACCAGTCGTTTTGAAATTAGCGAAAAAACTGAATGGTTGCGACGGGTCACGGATTCCAAATATTATAGACCTTGGTAACTCATCGAAATGTTAATCAATTTGAATTGGCGTTTTTGTCAATTTACAATAGCTATACGTGGCGGATGGATTACGTTTTTTTTTGGGATCCTTTGCTAAATCTGTAAATCGTTTCGTAACTGATTGACTGACTGACAATACCCAGCCTAAACGAACTCCTCATCATCATCATGTCAGCCTATTACAGTCCACTGCTGGACGTAAGCCTCCTAAGAGCGCTGAAGAACAAAATCTCCAGCTTTTTTCATCCAGCCACTGCCAGCCATCTTTCTAGGGTCATCGGTCCATCGAGCTGGGGGGCGTCACTCTACATTTGCCGAGGCGTGGTCTCCACTCGAGAGCCTGTTTACGAACGAACTCCTGCTTGGTTTAAACTCAACGTATTCGAATAACGGAGTGCACTCAGTGCTTAGAGGCCATGCTAGTCGCCTTCCACAGTGTAGCAGTTATAAAAATACACTTGGCTAACTTGCCATAATTATGACATCCCTCAAAAAAAGAATTTAAAAAAAGTTATGATGTAGAAATCAAACTTTTAGAAAATAATCTTGTCGCCCGCTTGCAGTCTACAACCGCGTAGTTACCTATTACTATTATTATTATATTTACCGATTACATGATTATAGTATGACGTTGGGTCATTCGTTTATTTAAGGTTAATTCTTTTGAAGAAACTTAGTACCTTAGTATTCGATTTCATACGACCGAATATAAAAAAGTTGTATTAATTAAACATTTAATTATAGCCACCAATAAATATTAAATGGATATTGGTATATAAAGAAAACTTGTTCTCTTGTATTTTTTTTTATAAGGTATATTTTTGATGGCAAAAAAAACAACGACCATTAGTGGTGCAATGTGTTTCTGTTTTGCATTTTAATAGTCTCCGTTTTTCTATTATTCATATTTATCGTTATTAGGACTAGTTTTAGTTCGTAGAGCATCTAATAAAATATTTAAAGTCTTTTTTACCATCGTCAATCTGGAATCACTTGACGATTAATTACCAAATACCAAAAAATATAAATATAAGCCACATAACACCAAATGTCATGATCTCGAAGTAAAGATAATTCACAGTCTAGTACCTCGTAACACAAGGATGTATTAAAATGTATTATGCCAGTCTCCCAGTACACCCAGACTCAAGATAATTTATTTAGAAAAAAACGTCCTTTAAATTGACCTGAACCGGGAAATGAATTAAAGCCTTTTGGTTAAAGGCACCACCACTTAACTATACCAACAGCAATTATCATCTTAGTTTAGTTGTTTATCATTGAAATAACCTCCTGTAGAAGTATTTCCTTCGTTCCACCTCACCCTGTATAATCAGGCGTTATATCTATTAGAACTTGGTCAGTATATACTGTGACTTGGTTCTGTTAAAATTTTTGTCAACCTGTTCTTTTGTATCACATGACAAATCACACGTATCGTGCTTTCACGCATAAAAAATACTCAGATATTATTAGATGACAGGCCGAGATATCTGCGAGGTCACACTCATGTCTCAACATAGCTAGATCATACTATAAGTTTACACAGTAAACTCATTCTCTACTAAAAATGTGATAATTTTTTTGGACCTAATCCCGCTCTGCTATTATATGTGAATGTGATCACAATTTCGAAGATTTTGATGGCGTTTCTGACACTGTCACAAATGTCATCTAACTAGACACTTTTGAATTTGAATTTTGAATTATTAACAAAAACATTTGTGTGAGCTTGTTGTCTATTAAGGTTGTTTAATTGATAAGTTACTCTTTCTAAAGGAGCGATTCTACTGTTTAAAAACAATAACTTTCTCAATGAGCTCACTTTGAAATGTTTTTTTTTTCTTTTATACTCTTTCAATTCATTTTTTTTAGTATTTGTATTGGATCAGGAGCATCACAACCTTAAAAAGACTTAGGTAGTGGAACTTAATCTTGTATTTACTGTAGGGCTTTTTATTAAGCAAAATAAGAAAAATAATTATAAATTGAACAATTTCAATTGATTTGTGTAGAAGTCAGCATACTGTCTTTATGTCTACTATGCTAGGTTTTACAATCGAAACTAGAAAACCTATCGGAACCGGTTAGTTTACGCAATGTATTGTCAATTTTGTAATGTCCACTTCGACATGTAATTGGGTGGTAGATAGTTGTTTTATAATAGTGGCTTTGTGTGTCAAAGTGCTATAGTCATATGTCAAAATGACAAAAGCATATACCACTGAATTTGTAATAATATCGTCTTGATAAGATAGACAAGCTATATTGCAATTGGGATGTTTTTTTAAACTATCGTTTTCTTAAAGTTCCACAAAAAAATATTTGCTTGAAAACAAGCGTATCATTGAATGATACGGTTTGAATTGCAATTTTTATAAGACCATTTTTACAGGAAAGATATTTACCATAAGGGATGAAATGGGTGTGTACTGCAGACATCTTTTTCTTGGATTCCAATGATAAAATAGTCAAATTACGTAATTTATTCTGTCCACCCACAAGTTGAACAGACGACCTGGTAAAGGTTGCAGGAAGCCGCTGGATGCAGGCCGCTTCTAACCCTCCAATCTGGAAGTCATTGGGGCCTATATTCAGCAGTGGACATCATAAGGCTGAAATGATAATAGTCATCATCATCATCATCATTTCAGCCATAGGACGTCCACTGCTGAACATAGGCCTCCCCCATTGACTTCCAGATAATAATGATGTTGACGTAATTTATTATAACAAACTAAAAACCTCTTTTATTGACTTTATTCAACGCAAAATATTTAGACGATGTGCAAACATCGTCACTTTTAACTGTTACACAGTGAATATTGGTTCAGTAACCACACTCCGCACACTGGTGTTTCCTTGCGAGATCGAATCAGAAATGAGGAGATCCGTAAACGAACAAAAGTCGCTTACAGAGCCCAGCGGATTAGCAAGCTGAAGTGGCAGTAGGCGGGGCACATAGCACGTAGAACTAAGAGCCGATGGGGCAGAAAAGTTCTAGAATGGAGGCCACGTACCGGCAAGCGCAGCGTAGGACGTCCACCCACAAGGTGGACAGACGACCTGGTAAAGGTCGCAGTAAGACGCCGGATGCAGGCCGCTTCCTACCGGCAAATCTGGAAGTCAATGGGGGAGAGGCCAATGTTCAGCAGTGGACTCCCTATGGCTGAAATGATGGTGATGATGATGATACGCTAGTGAATAAAAAAACAAACATAAAACGAATTAAAACATTAGCAACGCACCTAATTTGACTTATTATTTTGAAGTTAACCTCTAAAACGCGTTAGTTTTCTCTCACTACATACTCGTACAGTCGGCATAAAAAGAGCTAATCAAAATCAAACTTTCAAAAGCACTGACTCTTTGAAATGTAAATGTCACAATAACCTGACATCTTTATTTGTCTTTTGCGTAGTAATTTTGTTAGACTATTATTGGTTTTATATTTTGCAGTGAGATTCTTTAGTAAAATTCAGATACTTAGCTACTTTTGATATTGACTCTACAATAAAGAAACCGAGAACTATGGAGTAAGCATCTTTCACTACACTGTTACGCTTATTATGTGTGATCGTCGTGAGAAGTACATTTGCGACACTGCTACCGGTCGGAGACGATGATTATCAAGATAATAGGATCTGTAAAAAATCATGTAAGATCTCTATCTTAAAATAATGTGATTTGGTGCTAAAAATTAGTTCTGATTAAGCCTTTTAACGGCTTAAGCCCAAAAAAGGATGTAGAAGAGTCACACAAAATCTTGCGGTATGAGTTGATGACGGTGCCGTGTGGGGACGGCCGTAAAGAATACACTTCCCCACCGCCAACAGGAGGCGTGTCGTAAGAGGCGAATAATTCCTTTAACACAAGACGGGCAGCAGCGTCTGTGTGCGAAATCTTATAAAAAAAACTGCGCTTGCGAATGAGCCTGCCAAGCGTGGCGAGTATTGGCAATCCCCCCCGATAGGTCATTTGGGGAGGCCTATGTTTAGCAGTGGATTTCCTATGGCTGAAATGATGATGATGATGAATACAGGATGTAGACAAATAGGACACGCCATAGAATCACGTGATCTGCTGATTTGTTGTTAAATTTGTCTATGGAGGCAACAAATAAATCGTTTTTTTTAGATGCTTCATACATTTTATCATAGAGATAGCGTGATAGTTTGTATGGAGTATCCAAAATTTTATTTACGATTTCTATGTTGCTTTTATAATAAACTTAAATAATGTTTTTGTAAAGCCTATATGAAATTATATACTGCTACTTTAAGGATCGTATCGTATCGTAAGTATATATATACTGCAAATAATATTTTTGTTTTTTATGAAATTAAACATATTCGTAATTTTTATTTGCATCAAACATGGAATAATATTTCTTGTCCCATGTTTGAAGTACAATAAATTGATAAATTTCGTGCAAAACGTATCTGCAATTAGGGAAATATTTATCAATTTTATATTTAGCATGATTATAATGTACATTTGTTATTTTTTTAAAGAATAGTAAAGAATCTCTAAAGAATAATGATGACAACCTCTTTGTAGCCAAGAGGTGAGCATACCGGACTTGATGTCGCTATCTCTGAGGTCCTGGGTTCGATATGTCGATATATCCTGGGTCGGTCAATGTAGAAAAATAACTTTTCTTTATTGTCTCGGGTCTGGGTGTTGTGGTACCGTCGTTGTTTCTGATTTCTGTAATACAAGTGCTTTGCTACTTACCATAGGATTCTGATCCTATGAGCAATGTATGTGATGTTGACTAATATTTATATTTATATATTTATATTTAATCTTCCTAGAGGACGTATTTGACGTATTCTATCTATTCTGATGATTTCTATTTTCACTTTTTATAAAAAGTAGTGGTGGAAACTATACATTAATTTTAAACTAAATGTAACATTGATAGCTGTCTGTTTCCCTTATAAAGATAAATATATAAATGTGTGTATAGTATAGCAAAGTACGAAATTAAGATAGGTAAGTACTCGTGCGGTACATTACTAATACGATACTAATTACTTATGATAGATAAAATAATTACGTTACGCTTACTCGATCAAATTACTACGCGCAAATGTACCGTAACCTTGTATTGCGTTTATTAGCTCAGAATTGGGTTAAATCTATGACCATTATTTTAACGACGCAAGTACAAGGTCATTTTATCTGATTTACAACTTGTACATACACAGTTAGGATTTTTTTTAACTCCAGTTTTGTAGAATGACTAGCTATTGCTCACAACTTCGTTTGTAACCTCAAAGCTTTGCCGACGTCCTTAAAATAAATCACCAAAATTTCATCGCAATCGAATGTGTTTATGGACCAATAAAAAATGTCTATTCTATTCTATTCTACTAATGAATTGTTAAGGAACACATAATAACAAAGACACGTATGTAAAAATGTCTTGAAATACATTACCATAATTCAAACCTGCTGTAAATTTTATGCAAAGACATTAAAGCTATCCAGCCTTACTTTTTTTAACTCGTGCAGTTTTTTTTTGTACGATTTTTTTTTTTAAAATAACATAATTACGTTTAAATGTAGGTTGCATTAAACATTGCAACTTGCCAGTGCGTTGACTCAGGGCTTGGCTCACCCACTGACACAGTTTACTCTCCCATCTCTCTCACACCTGCTTGCAAATATCGCTCTATCTTACTTACTATATTATACTTGTTTTTACCCCACACTTTTGCTGCCATAAAAGTTGAAGACCTGTTTCAAAATTGCCATGGGAAGTATTTAGCGACTTAAGAAATATCGGTATCATTTCCTTGATACTGTAACGTGATAATCGGTTATGTAAATGTCCGTGTTACTCAACAAGTAATTTTCATAAATTATTTTCCTCTATCTATCATTGACTGAACGGATCGTTTTGAGTTCCCAACGGTCAGTGAACCTAAGTACAAAATAAACAAATGAGCAAAGTATGAAATTGATTGATGGTTCAAACGCCTGTGAAGATTAACGAAATCCCAAACAGGTATTGTAGAAAGCCATTTTCTACAAAACGAGAAGCATCTTACTTTCGTTGGCACCCGACAATGGCGGGTAAAAGTGAAACGTGCCAAAAAGGAAGCAAAAGCAAAACCATTAAGACTGTTAGAAAAAAGAACTGTTGGTCGTAGAGTATCAGTCAGTGATTTCTGAATGAAGCGCTCCAATGTATCAGTTCCCAAGAGCCTTTTTTTTTTTTTTTTTTTTGGTTCCATTCTTTCCTTCCTCGATGGTTGGAAAAGGCAAAGGCTTTCGCCATACAGCCAGGTCTTATGTTAAAATGTATCTTCAATGTATTTTTTTAATTTAGAGACGTTCATCAACCGTTTCACAAATAATGTTTAAAGCTCTTCTACAGTTGAAATTATGAAATTATATAGGGCTTTATAGTTTTCTTCATTCTTGAGAAGTTCCTGTAGACGGCGCGGGATGTCTTCAGGCCTTTTATAGACTTCTAATAAATCTTCAATCAAGATAAGTCTTTGAAGTGAGAATTCAGAACACTCAAAGAAAATGTGATGGAGAGACTGAATTGGTTCATTACAAAATGTGCATGACGGGGAGGTAATCATGTTCATTCTATGCAGATGTTCGTTAAAACGACCATGCCCAATTCGTAACCGAGAGATTAATGAGTAAAATTTTCTGTTCTTGAAAGTTCCTTTAAAGAACCAGGGCACTCTTATATCATTATTTATTTCTCTATACCAGGTTCCTTTTGCTTGAAGAGTTTCCTGCCAATGCTCTGTCCATTCTCTCCGTGACGATTCTTTTAAAAGAGTAGTGCAATCTGAATGTGGTAATTTAATATTCTTTGCAGGAACTAGATCCGAAGTATTTGTTATAAGTTTAGCAAAATAATCTGCTTGCTCATTGCCAGCCACACCTATATGCGAAGGAGTCCAAAAAAATATAATATCTTTACCCTCATTAATTAGCTCGACATACTTTTCTTTGATTTTTATAATTAGGTAATTTGTTTTAGCATTGTGGCATGGATTAGACAGTGCTTCTAAAACGCTCATACTATCTGATATAATAATCCACTTTTGACTGTCAAATTTTTCTATGTACTGTAAGGCAGCTAATAAGGCACATGCCTCGGCCGTGTATATACTTGTAACGGTAGGTAATTTTATTCCATGACCAGTCTTTAAGCATGGATCATAAAATGCCATAGAAACATTTTCTACCGTTTTTGCACCATCCGTATAAATCTGCCTGTATCCTTCCCAATCATTAAGTTCATTATGTACAACATATTTACAAAACAGTTTTTTATTAATAATAATCTTCATTTCAAAAAATTTACTTTGATAAAGACCACTATAACATGGTAATTCATCACTTGTATGAACATTGTTTTCGTCTTTTAACTTTTTAACATCTCTTAATGCTATATTTAAATAGGAAGTGAAATTAGCATTAAATAACTTTCTTAATAATATACTATTATTTACAACCAATAATTTCATCAAAAATATTTTCCGGAGATAATCAAACCGTATATCTAATGGAGGCAAATTGCATTCAATTTGCATTGAATTAATCGGTGACGTGTTCATAGCACCTAAGATAATGCGTAAATTTTTATTTTGGACTTTATTAAGTTTCTCGACGAGCTTTTTGTCTGATGCAAAACAAAAGAAAGCGTATTCGAAATGGCTTCTCACCAGAGATTTGTATAATACCAGCAGTATTTTAGGGTCAGCGCCCCATTGAGTACCAGTTAGAGATTTAAGAATATTAGTAGCTCTGAGTGATCGTTCTATGAGACAGTCGACATACATTTTCCAGGAGAAGTTTTTTTGGAAAATAACACCTAAAAATCTTGCACACATTTCTGTTGGCAACTCTTCATTATTATATTTTATGTTAGAAATAGGCAATTGAATGTTACGTTTCTTAAAAACTACAACTTTGCTTTTGCTTGCATTTACATCTAAGTTCAAATAAGTTAAATACGAGTGAAGTTTAACAAGCACGCTATTCAATTTGTCTATAAGATTTGTAAGATTTGAACCTTGTGTATAAATAGCTAAATCATCTGCAAATTGCAAATTTGTTATGTCAGGATCAGGTCCTAAAATTTCATTTAATCTATAAATATATAAAATATACAACAAGGGGCTCAAAATACCCCCTTGGCAGACTCCTTTGTAAGACAGCCTAGGTCCATACAATTTATTGTTTATCTTCACAAAAACCTTACGTTTATTTAAGAATTCGTACAACCATGTCACAATTTTATTGGGAATTCCTAAAGAAAGTAGCGTAGTTGATAAAACTGAAAGATTTACATTATTAAAGGCACCTATAATATCAAAAAATACACATACTAAATATTTATTTTCAGTCAAAGCTTTTTGTATATCTGTAAATAAACATCCCAAACTCTCACGAGCCGAACGACCACGTCTAAAACCAAATTGATTGTTAGGAAGTAAGTGATTGCTTTCAATGAAAAACTCTAGACGTTGCTTTAATAACTGCTCAAATACTTTACCTACGCATGACGTGAGTGCAATCGGACGATATGAATCGGAACTATCTTTATTTTTACTTGGCTTTAAAACAGTCCACCTTCCACTCTTCAGGGATTGTATTACTCTTCCATAACCCGTTAATAATAGAAAGCAATTTTGATAAATTATCTTTAGTAAGTTTTTTAAACATCTTGTAAGAAATATAATCTAAACCGCAAGTAGTGTCCTTTCGCGACTTAACAGCTGAGACTAGTTCAGATAAGCTAAAAATGTCTGTTAAGTAACTGTTAGCTGAGGTATTATTGCTTGAAGTATTATAGTTATTAGGAGGTGGAGCTTCTACATGATCTGGGGTATATTTCCTTAAAAATTCATTAACCCAAGGTGGACATTCATTATTCTGTAGAAACCTAGAATCGCTACTTTTATTAAACTTTCTCAGGGTATTCCAAATTCGAGATACTGGAGTCAGTCTATTAATATTTGAGCAGAACTCTTTCCAGTTCGCACTTTTTTCAGTGTTAATTATGCGTTTTTTTAAAGCCTGTAATTTTTTAAAATTAACATAATTTTCAGGCGAAGGGTCAGTTTTAAACTTTATAAAAGCTTCTTTAGAGTTTTGTACAGCGCTAGCGCAACGTTCATTCCACCAAGGAACCGAAAGATGTTTAAAGTTACTACGAGACGTTTGTGAAACGGAACGATTGGTATTATTTTTGTTGTAATTTGGCATTGACATATTTACAGCAGATTTGATTGTGTCACAAAAAAAATTGTATGTTTCAAGAGGACGATTGTTGTAATTAAAAGTCGGAAAATCATTTAACATTTCATTGACTGTGTCTGAATAGTGTTCCCAGTTTACTAATCGAAGGTTGGGATGATCAGGAATATCAGTTCCTGAAGCAACAAATGTTTGCAATGGTGTACATACAGCAAATAGTTGCATTGAAGTTAAGGTGGGTAAATGATAACTACCTAAAGGATCATCATAGACTTTCCAGTCACAATTTAATGCCAAACAAGAGCTTACCATAGTTAAATCCAAGCCATTCGGTCTCCAACTGTGTGAACCTACAGTTGTTACTTGTTGGTCATTTAACAGTACTAAGTCACAGTCATCTAAATTATCAAATATATTTCTACCTCGAGGGTCTATGGAGTTGCATCCCCAAATTGTGTGATGAGCATTGAAATCTCCAGCTACAAAAATAGGTTTTGGTAAACTATCTATTAGATCTGTGAACTTCTTAATGTGAAATCTTGGTGAGCTGTTGTTTGGACAGTAGACTGAAACTATTGTGTATTTCTTATTATTAATTGTTACCTGGATTGCTAGATTTTGTAAAGAATTATCAAAAAAAGTTGGGAGCCTGACATACTGAATGCTTTTATGAATTATAATAGCAACCCCATTATGCTCATTTCCACAGTCATTTCGTTCTATGTGATAACCTTTAATTTTAAATTTTTGGTGAGGCTTGAGCCATGTTTCTGATATTAAAGCTATATCTATGTAGTTATCATAAATATATTTTTGAAATAAATTGCGACTGCTCAGTATGCTCTGAGCATTCCATTGCATTATATTTAAATATTGTTCTGTGAACTTAGTAACCTTTCTTTCTTACTGAGAGTTTCTGATAGAATACCTAAAATATTTTTTGATGAAATTATTGTCTCATTTGTTTTGTTCAAAGTAATTATTTTAATTATAGTTTCTATTAAAAGATTCATTGCTGATGCATCAGTATTTAGTATGTCAAGTAAGTTGGTTTGAGGTTTTTTGTAATCTTTAACAGTGGTCTTTAGTTCTGGGAAATTTTTCTTATCAAACAGATTTGCATAAGTGGGTGCTTTGTGTTTAATTCTGTTCTCTTGAATTTTCTTTTGTTTGATGGGGCATTGACCAGAAATACTAATGTGATTACCATTACAATGAGCGCAAACAGCATTCTCTTTGGTGATTGTGCAGTCTTTATAATTGTGGTTATTGTTGCAGATTGAACATCTCTCATCATTTTTGCAGTATTTAGAAATGTGTCCATACCTCAAGCAGCGATAACACTGCTTTACCGGTGGTATATATTGCATGATGTTATGTCTCCATCCCTCGAGGTCCACAAAATCCGGCAGGGAGGTTGCTGCGAATGTGATGGCAACTGTTGGAGTTGGCTGACGGACGAAACCATTTGCTGTAGCAACTTTTCTGAAAAAACGACGGATGCTTATAATTTTCTTAGTGCTGCTTAGAAGAGTGTATATTTTCTTATTTGTGTACTTTACTGGGACATTACGAATAATGCCAGTTGTTTCTGTTGATGTTGCTGGTATTGTGGCTGCAAAGTTATTTTCTTTTAAAAATGTTTTATTTATTAAGAATGCATTGGCCAATCCTGGTTTTTCAAAATATACGCCGATTTTGTATTTATTGAGAGCCCTTAAGTACTTAATACCCTTATTATATCTTCTTATGCAGTTTGAAATGGAAAGAAGATCTCTGCTGCCTATTGGTGTCTCACTGCCTACTGCTTGTACAAAGACGACAAACTCTGTTGCATTTGAATCCTCTGGATACATTCGAGTATAGTCGGTAACATAATATGGGGCATGGTTACTCTCCTGCTCTCCCTCGTCCTCCGACTCCGATGTTGTGCTGGTAGAGTCTCGGTTGAGACCCCCCGAATCCTGATCAGGAACATCATCTTTTTTTCTTTTTTTCCCTGCTCGCCTCCCCATCGTCTTAATTGCGGTTAAAACTCTTAATTTAACAACTTTTTTAATTATTGAAGTTAAAAAATTTAAGGAGCCCGCCTTTACTCTTCGAAGTTCCCGCGCTTTTTTTTACCCAAGAGCCTATAAAAGACCCATCGCTATTCAAATTTGGAACATCTTACGGCTTTATAATCACCGTTATCTCATTCTCAATCTTATAACATGATAGTAAGGTCGTATTTTAGTTGTCGTATCTAATGATTCCTTTTTCGAAAGGAGAGCGTGCGAAATAATTAATAATTTGACAGTTCTGTGTAATTAGCATTGTCTGAGCAGTAGTGAACGTGTTCGAAATACAAATTTGTATCTTGTAACTAGTAAAATAAAGCTTACCTAACACGGAGTGGTGTATATTGTCTACGGAAGTTATTCGGAACGGGAAATAAAACTTGTCCAAATTAGGCCTTGTGATTGCATGAGTTTATAGTGGGTAACATACTTTTAATTATGTGAATGGTGTTACAATCGTTGCATGCTTATTATGATGATCACTTAATGATGGTTCTTAGTTTTAGGCAACCATTAAATAAGGGTAATCAATCTAAACTTCTCTTTAAATTTGTAATTTAGTGAAGTGCCTTCATTCTCAAGGGAATATTGCTTTATAGTGGGAGCTTTTGTGTATAGGACCATAATATTGTTACACAGTAAGAATAAATCTCTTTTGTTTGTTTTGTATGTTATTCTCTGATTATTATTGCAACAGACTATGTCAAGGAATATAATTATTAAGCAAATCTGATTGAGCATTTAAAAAACATTAAAAAGTACATTTTTCGGCGGTTTATTTATCTTCTGATTCTCCTTGTTTCAATCTCTTCACTGTCGTTACGACGTTAAAACTAAATGTTCATTAATCATTTACACTCTATTAAAAAGCTCTATATTAATACTCTGTTTTTTCTTTTATAATTATTGATATGGACATTCTGAATGTACAGTCAACGGCAGGTCAACCTAACCAAAATGTTAAAGGTCATTAAACCGATTTTCAACTTCAATCTCAGAGTTCAATGTAGAGAGATCAATAATATCAATTCAGAAAATTTTACGTTTTGTGGTAGAGCTGTTGTCTGTACCTAGTACAGACATCGGCCATCATAACTGCCATCTTCTAACAACAAGTAGTTATTCAGAAAATGATAAATTAGTTCAGTGATGAAACATTGTCTAAACGTCTCAAAAGTGAGTACTTTTCGATTAGACCGATAGCAACTGACGTTTTGACGTTTGACACCCATCCATTTGAACCAGTGGCTCACTTTGACGTCCCACTACCGTGACAGATTGCGCACGCGTCGATCGCTATGCGTTGCGCGTGCGCGCTTCCGTCCGTCTGTCGCATACCGTGTCAGTGGATGGGCTAGTGACCGGTGGCTGATATGGAGACGGATTTGGTTCAGTAAAAAGGGTAAACGTGCTAGTTTTAAACAATTTTTTATTTACCCTAGAACCTATAAAGTGACATGACTTTCTCTGCTGACGATCGTTAGTAAAGCTAACGCTTACTGACCCATCAAAAAGGCTAATTATAGTGCTCAAATATTACGCCTCGGGTTTGATTATGCTGGTAGATGCCTCACCTGCTAGCATGACAATTTAAACACGATATGATATAGCGATTTTTTTTATTAATATGAGAGATATAGCCGCTATATCGAATTTTTATCGTCGTTTAACAGCGATCATCGTCACTGGCACGGCGATTCGACATGGCGGCTGTATCTATCATATTTAAAAGAAAATGGCGGTTCTATCTATCATATTTTTGTTGGTGTCGATAAATCGCTAAATCATATCGTGTTTTGGTGGTCATGCTAGGGGGGCAGGGAAATTTAACTATGCAGTACCTCATAACACAAGGATTGTAATTCGTTACTTCGACCCGAAGACAATTAGTGTGTTGTCTGGAACTTTATATGATTGTAACTAGCAGACTTCTTCTATATTTTTTTGTTAATTTTTCTGATGTCTTGATAGTTATGCAATTCGGGGCCGACCCGACAAATCGAAGATTATAAAAATCGGTCCAGCCATTTTAGAGTTACAAATGGTGTTACTAACCCGATTTTGTTTGATATGCATTTCAACTTTTTATTTGGGATTATTATCAAAATGTAAAAAAAAAAGTAATTACCCAAAATCGTAATAGCGCAATGGTTGATAATTTATTTGGGGAAGTATAAACTAGATAGTAATAAAAATATAATAAAACCTAAGTCAACTAGGTAGTAAATTTTATGTCACAAATGAAACAAGAAAACATAACATAAGTATAAACAAATGATCAAGTCACATTCAAAAGTCCTTTTACTAAAAAATGGCAAAAAAGGTCTTCGCCAAATTTTTACGTTGTTTATAGCCTTGCGATGGAATAAAAAGTCGATGTATTCACCTTTTGATATTTAAAAAGTTATTTAAATCAAATGGGTGTTTTTATGTGTCGAAGGAACGTTATTCTTGACTAGGTCAAAGGAGACGCGGCTTGAATAAACTAAGCATGGACACTTTCTTCGTAACGATTCTACGATTCCATTTTTAAAATTGGACCGACATTCTTTTTAAATCGAATGCAAGTGTGTCTTGTTGGTCATGGCATGGATGGTGTTTTGAAGAAGGCATCATAAGTCAAACATTGAATATATGCAATGCAATATGCATAATATATGCACAATGTATATGCAATACTTACAAAATATTATGGAGTAAAAAAACAAGCTTAGTATTACATGACAATAAATTTGGCACATTAAGATTTTTCATTTGGCACATTCATAGACAGTATTGCAGACAGACAATAACTGTATTAATTTCATTGTCTTGTGGTGTAGAGACAAATATTCAATTCTATTCAATTCTATTCAATTCAATTCAATTCAATATATTTATTGCATTCTATAATGTTACACAGGTAGATAATTATTGAATAATATATTGAATAACATAATCAAATAAATAGTATTTTTAGGCATTTAAATATTTGTTTATCTTTGGATTTCATTTATTGTTTTAGATTATTGTCATTTAAGTATTCGTTTATTGTGTAATAACATTTTTTTATTAACATTAATTTTAATTGTTTTTTAAATTTTAAATCATTTACTTCATTTTTCATAAACTCCGGCAATCTGTTATAAATTCGTATGGACATAACGTATGGGCTGGAAGAATGAAGCTTTAGACTATACCTTTGTGTAATTTTGTTCTAAGATAACATTTTCTTCGAGTATCTGTTTATCGAGAAAGATGAAACATCACGTTTTTATTGAACATCGTAGTGATTAAGGTTAACTCGGAAGTTTTAACTTTTCTAAGCAAGTTTCTGGGTACGTAGATATAATCTTCATGCTCGATTTCAGCGTGCCCACACTAGTGCAATGTTAAGCAAATATTAATTTCGAATGAGTTTAAACACACTTAAATCGGTAATAAAATAATTGCGTTCATGTTTAAATAATGAATGAAAACCTTGAGACTTGAATTTTTTATAACTGTTTGGCAAAGGAAACAATCGAAAAAGGTCAGTCAAAATCTATAAAAATACTGATTTATAAAAAAAAAACTGATAAAATTGCCAAATGATTGGACTGCCATACTTCTATCTAGCGTTTCTGTCCGTTTCTAGTTGGGGTACGCTTGAATATAACATGATCTTACATAGATTCCGTAAAATCTAGAGATACGTGCTAAGATATGAACTCACGGCAAATGGATTTGAGGCGAGACGTCTTCAAGATAGGGAGGACGACTGGGTAAAGAAAATTCTATTTAGTCCGTCATTTAGATAGTCAAAAAATAATCGACACTTATTTTTTATTTTGTTAATCAACCTAAAAATTACAAAGATAAAGCGCGTCAAAGTTCGGGAGAAACTCGTGACGTCACTTCTCAGTAAAAATTGTACCAAGACGTGCCGTCATGCGATATTTCAACTCAATATATCTCTGTAATATTTGGATTATTTGAAAAAAGAAAAAACTAAAAAATACGTGTCTAATACTTTTTGATAAACTACCTGATAGACGAAGAAAAAAAAGTTTGTCATCATCCCTATTGAGCTATGCATACACTAGTCAAGCAATACTGGCCATTTCTAAATTAGTTCTAAACTAGAAGACTTTATCATATTATTAAAAAAACCGTTAAGCTCTGGATTCTTAATAATTTAAATACCAACAGTTACAATTACACAACAGCTTCCCTTGCGAAAGTGTACATCGCGATGTGGTAAGGTCTCCCTTTGAGAACTCACCTGAGATAGGAGACAATGGTATTGCAATATTTTTTTCTCACAATTAGGTACTTACTGTGCCGTAATGTCATTTCCTGCTGTTTTGGGATGGTTAGATTACATAGATTTGTCTGGTTTGGGAGCTTACAAGATGTAAGATAATTGGTGTTAAGAAATGTGGTTGAATCTGAAAATATTCAAGATTAATTTGATGATTATACATATCAGTATGAAATGTAACGGAAAAACTACAGAACCGAAATTTCGTCAGTGAAATGCAAAAAAAAAAATGCATTTTACACTTTTTTAACACACTTTTATTTACACTATGGAATCAAATCTTTGAAAATCGTTTTTGGAAACTATCAACTGTTGTAGCAATCTGTAACTTGTAAGTGCCAAATTCGGATAAGAATACCATAATTTGATATCATCAAACAGATTTGTTGATATAAAATAATAATAAAATTTTATTTATTCAGACAATTACAGTCCAGTCTTGTTAGTTACAATAAAATGCTTTAAATAGTGTTAATTTTTAATATAAGTAATTATTGCTGGGAACTGGTGCATGCAGTGACATCCAGTGTCCCAAAAACGGACCGTCAATCCGTTCAGCCAGCACAGCCAGGAGGCTGTTGACGCTGGCCCGCGTGCGCCGCGCCATCGAGGTCGCTCTCCTGCGCATTGTGGCACCGAAACAATAAATTGATGGAGCGAGGATCTAGATAATAAAAATCTTCAATGGCTACACTAGTAACACACTCATGTTTGAACTCATTTGATTCATTTTGCCAAATATTCTACATATAAAAGTGTTATATAGATTTTTATCATCATCTATACGGTCAATCCTGGCATCGCTTTGGCGCCCAGGGTCCGCTTTACATGTTTCACTCCTCCACTTCGCACGGTCTTGAGCGTCTTGTTATATAGATTTTTAAATCTATTAAAAAGTCATTAATCACTCAAGTTTTTTTGTTTGACAAAGGTTTTTTTTAACATTGCTTTCGAGGACATGACCCCACAGCGACCTCGCAGTCACACCAACTTTCAAACATCTAGGTTATCCGCAACTAATTACGAAATCGAAAGAGAATCGCCCTGGTTACGTGCTCCAGAGCACTTTCACGACCAATAATGTTGTAGAAAGGTTTCGTATAAGTACTAGGTTCGTTTAACTGAATGAGTTACGTTGATAAAGGAAAATAACACTCAATAAAACCACGTAATCAGCCAGCTCATGTAATAATATAGGGAGGAACATCGAAATTGTGAACCCGACCAAGTGCGTGTCGGGACACGTGCAATGCCGTCACAATATGCAGTATTTGCTACCTGTTTTACATAATTAACATCAACATCTAAATCATTTTCGTCTTCAAGTACATTTTACTCCCTTTTCTTATTAAATAAACGTCACGGTTATTTGATGTCATCGTTACCTCTACAACGTGTAACGCTAAATACGCAAAACATCTTAGGGGCTGATTCTAGTGCTCAAATACAAATTCAAAGTCAAAGTCAAAGTCAAAAATCATTTATTCAGTTTAGGACAGAAAACTGCCACTTATGAACGTCAATAATAACATAACAACAAGGGATCTACAGTGTAATCCTAAAAAACAAAACTTCATCATTATACTAAATGTTCTATCAGCTGTTACGCTTTGTATGGGGAAACTTTTTTTTTGCGATTTCGATGTCGGTCCCATACAAATATTTGTTGTATTTTAGCACCAGAATCAGCCCCTAAGAAGTTTTGCATATATAGCATTAAACGTTGTATATAATATTAAGTTAAATATTTACAAAACATGGTTTAAGATTAAGTGTTTGTTTGTTTCAGATGTCAATAATGATGAATTAATAGAGGCAACGAGGATAAAAAGGGAAGGAGTCCCGGAAAACAGGGGTATGTATTATTACCATATATCATTAACTCTGTCTGTACAAACTTTTCTGTTGCTTGAGTAACTCTTACATGTTATGAAACTTTCTATCATGACCTTTTGTATTAGATTTGACCTCTACTTATTTTTCTAATCTTCAAAATATGCAGTAATATTTTCTTCTTCTGAGTATTCTTGATTTTATGCATTTTTAAATGTAAATTATAGTTTAATGTTGATGATATTTTGCAATTTTAATACAAAATTATTATCACTATTCATTTCATTCATTTGAATTTTAAAAATTTTTTTAATGGATCTTGGAATTTAGAATGAGCAAAAATGTGCCTGTCATAAAAACATCATCAACATAAAGTAAAACAATGAGTTGTACAAATTTAGTGCTAACACGTTTGCAAAGTTAATCTATTAGAATCTTATTTATTCTCTTCTTTTTATTACATTATTAATTGTATGTTTTTTCTTTCTCTTTCAAATCTAATCCGGTCATGGTGGACATCTCAACCCAAACGGACTTTGTAAAAATCGCACCCGATCTCCATCCCCTCCACGACTGACCTGACTGGATGACAGACTTGACAGTGCTACTTGTTAACGACCAGAAAAGGAACGACTACTCGAGGATCGGCCGATACCACAGTGTCAAACCTCTAATCGGCCTCCTCACCTCCACAGCCAGGACATTCATCCAAGATGGAGTCACCACGGAATTCGCCACGCAAATCCTTGGCACTACGTTAGATAACGGTCGCATCTACGCTCAAGTCTTAACCAAATCCTCTTTAGTACTTTATAACAAACCATCAAATGTAGACGACCCTGTTATTGTGAAACCAACGCGCGTACACTCCGACTTTGACGGACAATGGAACGTCAAGCAAGATTTAGGCTTCATTGACCCGGAAAAGTTTGTTCTTAAAAACACAGACTATCTTGCACCTAGCAGCAAAATGGACATAGTTTATGCAAGCAAACCGGTTCAGGACAATGTCAAATACTGGAGTCCTCCTACTTCACCCGAAAGCCAAGTCGAAAACCAAATATTTGAGGAACCCACAGCCCGTAGAATCCAACCTGTCAAAGAAATTCCGCGATACGTCCAAAACGAAGCCCTAAACTTCCTTGACGGTCCAGTCCTCGACACCGAAAAGAAATTCGAATTCATTGTAAAACCGTCTATTTTAGAAAATGTTAACACCTTGCATAGGCAGAGTAAAGCGTATGAGCCCCTAACTGAACCAATTAAGTCAGAACCTAACAGTAATGATGAGCCAATAGAAGAATCAAACATTGTCAAAGTAAAACCCGATTACGATTTACCTACTTTTACTATTAAGAATGAATTTTCTCCAATCTTTTATTATATTGATAACGTCGAATCTAAGAGTTCTTACCAGCAACAAAATCAACAAACCAAGCAGCCGAAGAAACTTTTTGGTCAAAAAGGTGAACCTAGACCAAAAACAACTTTTACCTACTCCGGTTTCGCTGATTTTACGACTGTTGTTGGTGATACTGTAATTATATTTTCTCCTAACACTGAAACTAGTCGCCCACAAGATCCGAATGAGGTTAATGTGTTCCCATCAGCTAAGCCGGTTGATAAATTATCTACTAAAATTACTTTCCTTGCGGCTGATATCCCAGTTGCGACCTCGACATTTAATGCCCATGAAATTAATGCTGCTACACAAATCACGACACCAGGCGTCGAAGATAGCTCTGAAAGTTCTCTTTATGACGACGAAGAAAGCTTCAAGAAAGTTCAATACGAGGTAGATAATGGTCCAGATACTATAAGTATAAAGCATGAATCTGGATTTGACCTTAATCTTGATGTTATTCAACCATCAGAATCTGTCATTACTACTACTGAAAGTACACGTCTCACAGATGACTTAGGTGTTATACCTATCCAAGATTATAGTTCTAAGCCCACAGAGCCATTAGGTACTCTGAAACCATCCGCCACTGTTGTTGAATTACCACAAGAGTCTGCTGTGACAGATAGTGATATAAGTGAATTATTTACAAACTCTGAGGAAGAGTCAGAAAACTCGGCTGCTGAGGTAACTGAAAAATCGGAGGAAGAACAAGAAGAAGAACAGGATGAGGATGAAGAAAATACCACAGAATCAGGAGCTGAAGTCTTTACAACTACTGAGAGTGGTCACAGTGAAGAATCTTTGGAAGATCTAGAGACAACAACTGAATCGAAACACGAATCTCACAAGGAAGTAGTATGCACGTCTGGATTGGAAACACAATCGACTATGACTACAGCTTATAAAACATTAACTTATTTGACCACCTACTTTATACCTTTGGAAAGCTCAGTAACTACTACATCTGTCAAATCTGATGTCGTTGTTGAGAGTGATATAGGCTATCTCACAAATATTGTTTGTAATACCAATATAAACATTGAACCTACTGCTGTTGTATCGATAGAAGTGCAATCGTCAGTGAATACTAACTTGGAAGCGCCTGAAACTGTATCTGAAGATACTGTTACTTATGCGCCAGAAGTTGTGACTGAAGCAATACAAAAGACAACACAAGCTGAGCCAACAACTCAAGAGCAAGAGCCAGAGGAAGATGATCAAATTACAGGAGATGAAACTCCTTCGGAACAATCTGATGAAGTGGTTGAAGAAAAAGAACCAACGACTACTACTACGACCACCACTACGACCACCACTACGACAGAACGTGTATTAACAAGTCAAAGTCATATTGAGGTATCTGTCAGCACTGAACATTCTACGACACCTACAGAGAAACCTGAGTCTGTAGAAGAAGAAGAAGTACCTACAGAAGAAAACGAAATTGACCTTATTTACAAAACTCTTTACACAACCTACACCTATTTTACTACATTTTTCGGAGACCAGACTTCAAGCGTAGCGAGTCATAAATCTGTTATTACAAACATTATAACTTCTACTTTGGACTTATCAAAATTAGATCCATCTTTACTCGGGGCTTTTAATGAGGATGAGATCGCACCAACTAATGTGGGGATAGGTCGTCCTACAGAATCGTTTGCAATAAACAGTATTATTGATTTGGTTAAAAACAAGGACGTTATTGAATCAGTAGAAAGTGATAATATTTACTCGTCTCAGACACCGACTCCATCTCTAAGTGACGATATTGTGGCAAGTATTAAACCAGATGCTGTTAAAACTTACTATACAACTTACACATTCTTTACAACAATCTATGTCGGTACTGATGCCAATGTGTGTAGCAGAAATGAAGTTTACACAAATTATGTTGGCCCTGGGGAGTTGATACCTACTAAAAGCAATCCATTAGCAGCTGAGAGTACTAGAGCACAGTTTGACTTTAGGAATTGTAAACTAGTCAAGTCAGATCCCCCAACAAATCCAGAAGGACACTCTTCGATAGAAACGAGTGTAAGCATGGAAGAAGAAAATGGGGATATTGTTGTAGAAGTTAAAAAAGAAACGCCTAGACCAAGCCCTCTTGAGGTAGACATGCTGTTTAGTGTTGAATCAAATCCACTTGAATCTGAAAACTCCTACGTAACTGACGTTAAATCATCTTCTTCTAGAGGAGAAAGACAGTTCTTAGACAGCAATAACATTTTGGAAGACCAAATTAGTTCCGAGAGTAACATTGACGAAATAATGCCGTCCCCTACACTTATATTACAAACTAGCTACACCACTTTCACATATTTCACAACAATGTATATCGGTAAAGATTCTAGCAAAGTTAAAAGTCATTTAGAAACCATCACAAATGTAGTCACAGGAACTATCATGCCTAACAACAAAAAAGAACCTGAAGAAGAAAGTAACTTGCCAATTACATATTATACAACATTTACTTATTGGACAACACTATACAAAGATAAATCTACTACCATCACTAGCCGCGAAGAAATTGTTTCAAATGTTGTCACACCTACAGTTCAGGTAGTTCCAACTGTCAGTCCAATTGATACTACTCCTATTGATATTGACAGTGTACTGCCACCAAAAGAGCTAGAAGTCGAGCTAAAACCATCACTCGTTGAAGATAGCTTAGATCAGGATGACGGTAAAGCTACATTTTACACCACATACACATATTTTACTACATTTTATGCAGGTAATACATCTGAAATTAGAAGCAGTTTGGAAACTGTAACAAATATTGCAGATAATACAAAGGTAGTTGAAGATAATCAATTAGGCCGTAAAGTGCCTTCTGGTTCGGCTGATAAAAACCTTATCCAAGATAATGGCGATAAACCAAAGATAGTCCCTACAGTAGTGAAGGAAGAAATAAAACCAACACAACTTCCTGACATTGCATCAGCTTCTCCAACAGTTCTGTTAGGTACGTATATTGATAATCTGTTCGCAGAAGTTGATACCCCAACTTCTGAACCTGAGAATAAGATCATATTTAGCCAAGTAGCAGTAATTTCTGGTGATTCCACTGTAGTTACCAGTGACAACAAAACATTAAATACTGAAACAACCACATCAGCTTCAACGACTTTATCTTCGACTGAAGGAGCTATAATTAATGCTAGTCCAGATGTTATTGAGAGTTCAGTAGGAGAACCTGAAGTAACTACCGAAGCTAAAACAGAGGTAGAAGAAGAAGACTCATTGAATACTAGAAAGAAGAGTCGCCTTTCTTTCACGCCTAAGAAGCCCACATTCACTCCAGTTATTATACCTTTTGCTTCAAGAAATAGACCGACATTTAGTCCGAAGAGAGTACCATTACAAAGCAGTGCTGCCACTATTACTCGCTTAGATGTCACACCAACTATTACAGCTACGCCTACTTTGAAGTCGGTAAGACCCACTGGCTTTGGAGCTAATAGAAAACAATCAGCTTCACCTGGATCATCAAGTCCTGGGCGTAGATTCTCAGGTTCTCGTAGTAGCGCTTCTAACTTATCTTCTAACATTCCCTCTGCATCGAGATCAGGTGGATTCCCTAGGGGAAGTATCAGACCTACGTCTCAACGCTCTGGTTTCCGATCGAGTTCTATCAGGAGTAACAGCTTGGACTATGCGAGCAGATCAGCTATCCCTAGAATAAGGCCTACTGCTTCTTCAAGACTAAGAAACAATAGGAATTCGGCAACTATTACATTCCCATCGCCTGATCAAAATGAGTCTGAGACATTGGCAACTCAGCAAGAAGAGAATGCAACTGAACCCTTAGAGGAGGCATCAGAGGCTCCTCTTAGAACTACGAATAACCCATTGCTCAAGTTCAGAAGACCACCTTTGGGCAGACAGCCGGGTACAGCTATTACTCCTCGATCAACGACTCCTACTGCTAGAAGAAGCATAACACCACGTAGTCGTGTCACAACTACTACCAAGAGAAGTACAACTCGATTAACCTCGAACCCTCTTTTAGCACTTCGCAGACAAAGGCCCAATGCTCTATTTCCAAGGAGAAACTTATTCCAAAAACCCGAACCTGAGCCTGAAGAAGAAATAAAGGAAAACGAACAAAAAGTTGAAGAAAGCGAAGAGTTATTAGAAGAAGAAGAAGATTTCGAGGTAGACAATGATTTTGACTCTTCTGACAGAAAAGAGCAACAAGTAGCCAATCCATCTACATCACCTCCGAAAAAACCAAATGTCGTATCAATAAGACCATTTGCTTTTAGACGACGAGTAAAGCGTCAGGTTGACTATGGTAGCAGAAAATATACAAATTTTAGACGCCCTGGTACAGTAGCTAAACCTGCAGCTTCAAGACGTTCAGAGCCTGAACCGGAAACTGAACCACCGGTGACTCAGAAACCAAGACCTGGCAACAGATACAACTCACGCATTCCAAGTAACTCAAGAGCTACTACTGTATCACCCCCAAAAGCATCTTCTAGACAGCCATTTATAATTCGCGGAGAAAGTCGAACAACAACTACATCTAGTCCTGCTTACAGAAGAGGTAAGTCGTCCCGGCCATCTTCTAGGACAACAACTTCATCAACAAGGCCTAAAGCACCTAGACTTACAAATAGGAATTCTAGCTCTGATAGGACTAGGTCCACTTCTTCAAGGACTACGAATAGGTCATCACGTACACGTACAACCACAAGCAGAGCTAACAGCAGACAAAGGAACTCGTTCGAAAGCAACAGTGGAGAGAGATTTAGCCACAACAACCCTCTTAACGATGGAAAAATCACCATCACACATCAAATTCCAACTGAAGTGACGATTCCTGTGGTAAATGGAAAGATTACAGAGTACAAAAATGTTTTATCGGCAACTCCTAGTGTACAAATTCTACCGAGAAACCAAGTATCAACTACGATTGGTCCTTTGGGTAATCAGCAGCTAGTACTAGCTCAGGAAGCAACCGAATTAGCTGAGAATGGAGGCACTAGATTAATCAGATACATATTGCACGAAACACCAACTACAACCGTTATTTTTACACCTACTACAATCAGAGGTAGGAAGACTTCATACTCCCATATTCTGCCAAGTACGGTTTATAACGTAGAGCCTGTCACTCAAACTGTTGCACCTGAGATTAATGCCAATGTCCCACTAGCCAATTTACTGTTATCTCAGCTTCTATTAGGAAACCAGCAGCCTGCGATCAATCCTCTCCTGGCTCTTCAAGGACAGGGTTTGTTACCGCAGCAAGCCATCGCCCAAACTCCTGTAACAGAATATAAGACTAGAACCACCACTTATGTCACTACCGTCACTGATGCTAGGGAAACTGTATTGCCTATCACATTTAAAGGAAAAGCTATTTTGACTACAATTGTAGATCCAACAACTAGCGTAGTTACAGCCACAGAATTTATCACTGACACAATTGTCACAACTCCCACTGCATTGGCCCAGACTCCTCAGTTGAATTCTTTATTGCTTCCTCTGCTTCTTCAGCAACAGCAGCAGCAACAAGCTTTGTCTCTACAAACCCCTAATCCCCTTCTCGGCTTAGGGGCACCAGATTTGTCTTTACTGCAAAATAATAACCTTAATCTCAACAATGACATTTACAGTAACAGCCCTAAGCCGAACATTCTTTCAGACCTGGCTAGTAATGAAGACTTCTCGGAGGAAATTCAGGACAGTGAGGAAGACCTCCCACCTCCTCCTCCGCCACCTCATCGCTCCAGGAATAAAGTTAGGGCCCCTAAACCTGCACACGCGCCTACCCCACCATCCCCACCGAAGCATACTAGTATTGTGACTCTATACGTATCAGGCAGACATCCAGGAGAATTTAGTACAGTATTATCCACTGTCATTAGTGAAGAAACTCAGACGGTTCGGAAGCGAGAGGCAATGTATTATGAAGACGTCAAAGTGCTGCCCTCGATTCTGCCGTCTCTTGACCAAATCTTTAGTTCCCAAGATGATGTAGATAACTATATTATACCTAGTTCCCTGAAGTATTTGGACAGTGCCAATGAAAGTGAAGGGACACAGAGTTTGGAGAGTATAGTAGGTGAGATTAGTAAACACATAAGGTACGACGCATCACCAACATACGTCTTTGAATTGACGACTACAAAATCAACGAATACAAAGGAAAGCTCAGTCGACGGTATCTCGTGAGAGTTCATACAAACGGTTAGGTGTATAAAGTAATGAATTAGTTATTTATTTACATTGTAACATAGTAAATTAACTATGAATAGTGCCTTATAGTTTTAAAATACATTAGTTATTAGGAAAGAAATACTCCTTTGTACTAGGTTTTATTAACATTCTTTAAGATCACCAAAAATATATCTTATGTTACCAGATTTTGATGTGATGGGTACAAACGGTTAGGTAACAGTATCTACTCACTGCCTAAGAATAAATCTTGTAGTTTTGTATTGTATAGTTCTAAAATCTGTAATACTCGTCCTTCCTTCGCTTACGACTGTAAATTTTGCAAATACGACTTAAAATGTTAAAATAATAAATTTTATAAAATTAATGGGTATTTTATTGTGTTCTTCCTGTATTTATCATTCGCAGCAAAAACTGTTGCAAAAGTAATGCGTTAAGAATTCTGAAGCAAAATAAACACGAAAATTCAAATGAATTTTACTAATAAAGACCTAAAAAAAGTTACGTTAGAGATTATCTATTAAAAAATAATAAGTGATTATTTTCATTTCATAGCAAACACACAAGATAAAAGATGCAAAACATATAAACTTATGTTCAAACTTAGATTAATGACACGTAGATGGACACAATGTAGAAAAATAACTTTTCTATATTGTCACGGGGCTGTGTGTTGTGGTACCATCGGTGTTTCTAATTTCTGTAACACAAGTGCTTTGGCTACTTAATAAAGGATTAAAGAAATATATGTGATGTTGTCCAATATTAATTACTTATTTATAAAATATAACAAAATGATTTCTTTTAGCGTTTAAAAATAAAGGTTCCCCGGTTTTGGGGAAAACTACTATAAGAGCAACCAGTCGTGTGCGTGTGTCTGCTTGTAAGCGTTTTCTCACAACTCTTTTGTTGCTTTAATATTGTAATCGCCGTAACTATCATTCTATATGTCATTATTCAAAATAATCAAAAATGATTTCTTTATCGCTTCAGCAATGAGTAAAGTCCGCAGTATCCTTACGGCATATTATTATAATATTTATTTCATTTTATCACAAGAAACACAATGTTCACCATCTTTGTAATAAAAAAATCATCCGACCATAATAATGACACATTATCGACGTATGATCAGCTGATCATGACTCGCGACTTTTGACTTGACTGATGACTCGGACATGGAACCCGAAGCTCCGAGCTCCCTGGATGGTTCCAATTCCACTCCTGCGCATCCAAACACCTTCGAGGTGAGTCTAGTGTTGTATACTTAGTTTACTGTAGAAGTAGAACAATGTTCTTGAATTAATGTTATTATAATTATTTAATTATAATATTTATTTATGTAGGGATAATGGAAATCATTGAAGTGCTTGTTGCTCAGTGGCGGCACCGCTTTGGTAGTGATTAACAAAGTTAAGCCACCTACGCCGCGGTTGTGATTGGAAAGGTGACCATTCCAACCATATTTAGTGACATTTCTCACAAGCATCTCCGTGCTTCGGAAGGCACGTTAAAAGTTGGCCCCGGCTAGTATCGCTTGAGGTCGTTGAGGTGAGACCTGGGCTCTGCAGTAGGACGTATATAGGAATACCTTATAGGAAATTCTGTTATTCAACCAAGTAACCGTGGTTCATTCAGGTTTTTAGCAGTACGCAGTAAAACTTCTCACTGCTCTCATAAAACAAATTGTTGGAGTGATTTATCTTCCTTCTATTTCACACGTCTTATGTTCCATTCCACTTATCGCAATTTATTTAAAATAAATTATTTTTTCTAAAAATCACACAAATCTAGCTTCAAAAGGCCTTATATCACAAAAAACCTAATATAAAGCAAACTAATATATATAATAGTTATTGTAAATTCCCGTCGCAATATGCTGTATTCGTTACCTGTTTTACATGAATAACAAACATAATCTAAGTAATTTTCTTTTTCAAGTAACTACATTTTACAACATTAGCTTACTCTTATTGACGACCTCCGTAGCCGAGAGGCGAGCACACCGTACTTGGTGTCGCTATCTCTGAAGTCCCGGGTTCGATTCCCGGTCGGTCAATGTAGAAAAAATACTTTTCTATATTGTCTCGGGTCTAGGTGTTGTGGTACCGTCCCGGTTTCTGATTACTGTAACACAAGTGCTTAATTAAGCTACTTATCATAGGATCAAGAGCAATGTATGTGATGTTGTCCAATATTGATTGATTGATATTGATATTGTGTGTGATACATATTTTACTAGACCTAATCAGATTATAGAAAGAAAATAAGTTCAACAGGAGGTGTTTCAAAAGAAAACAAATAACGGAGAGAGTGCTATTTTAAGGGTGCACGAGATAAAATAATTTTGCGATCGAGTGATACATTGAAGTTTTTATTATTATCTATGAGAAAATATGGTTTTTTTAAACATAAATCCGATCTTGACTAAACAGTTACGTAGGTGGAATGCATTTTTTACATTTTTACAAACTTTTTCTTTTTAATTTGGACCGCGTGGTCATCACACAGCCAGTTAGATATGTCTTGGACATCTCGAGATATCCAAAGATTTCATATGAGTGACTAAAAACTCACAGCGACAAAAGACACCCGTGCGCGCAGGCTCTTACTTGTTCATACAATGTTCGTGATGGATCTCTTTAGTGATTGGAATATTTACTAACAATAACCACATTCCAAATAAAAATTACCTTTAGTCATAAGTTTTCAGTCTCTTCGAAGAACCCCAGCTCTTTATGAATAGATGTGTTAGAGAAGAAATTAATATTAGTCTCAAAATGGTAACATAAATGAGTGATTGTAGGTTTCTAAACTCTTTTTTTTCTATAATTTGACATTAATTCAAGAACATCTGAATGGGTAAAACTGGTTTGTAGCTAAGACATATTTTCTAGACGTTAAACTAGTAAGTTCATTTAGCACTTATATTTGTAAATAAAGATAGTAACTAGACACAAGATAGTTATGTAAATGACCGAATATAAAAATGAAATTGTTTTTTATTTTATTTACTTAATAAAAGTCATATTAAGCTTTAAGTAGTATGTGTAATGTAACACCTTGATGAGATCATTATTGTTATTATCATTACAAAAACGTGTATTCATATATTTTGTTAAGTTTAAACACATACAAAAAATATAGAGGTTTATGCAACGTCTAAAGAATAGAATGGACATGTCTTGATAACGTTAATATACTTCTTCATTTTTGTTACACCCTGTATAGTAGTTATAAATAAAGTTAATGAAATATTAGTTCTAATACAGTCTTATAATTCTAAAATATCTATCTTGGGTCTATCGTAGCAGTAATTAGTAATTAGTTACTAACAATTAAGCACCATATTTTGTATCGCAGTTGTGTATGTTTTGCACAAATTCTTTTGTGGTTTTTAATCTTGTGACTTTACGTAATTAGCGCTTATTTTGTAAATTATAACCATTAAATAACTGGTATATTTTAGTCGTATGGAGAACTTAAAAAGTATTTTAAAATTATTTAAACATACAGGATGTCCCATAAAAATCATTTCACACTATATACAACATTTTGAACAACTTTTATTCTATGACTTTTTAGAAAATTTGTATAAAATTCAAATTCACACAAATTGGATGTTGATGGCAAAAGTGTGGTAAAATCAATTAAGGAAATGCCTCCGTAAATACTTAAACGCAGGAGTTCTGGGTTCAAATCCCGGCATGGGCGAGTTGGCTTTTTAATTTAAATATGTATTTTACAATACTTGAAAAGTAATTCATAAAGGTAAAACTATCCAATTTGATTCAACATTCAACAACAAAAAAAAAACAAACAAAAGTTGTTCAAAATGTTGTGTACAATGCTGGTGTCAAAGCAAGTTTTCTTTACTGGACATCCTATATACGGAGCCTAACCATGATCGCTTATAAGTACCTAAGCAGTATTGTTTTTACATTGAAATAATACTGATCTATGAGATTATGTCTAGCCCCCTGGATAGTGTAAAGTTTGTGATTTGTACAATTTTTGAACTTTCGTGTGAGCTCTCACAATGAAGTTTTAGATTATATTATAGAAACCTACATAATTAAGTAGACAAAATTAAGATTGTTACTTTGTAAATACATTACTAATTATCAATGTGAGAGCTCACGGTTTCATTCTTTTGATCAAGATTACCAAAAATACAAAAACTATTTCAGCCTTCAACACAAATGCTATTGTCTATGATAACACCCCGTGGAGACCAGGGAGAGATATCCAGATAGCTGAAAGACCTGGTACTGAAGAAGACGAGAGGAGATTAAAGAATCTAGCCACGAAAGTGATGTCTAATGGAGTAGAGGTTTTAATTAAGGATAAAAGTTCTGATGGAAAGCTTGATCAGGTAATGATTTTTCATTCACTACTTTCTTTGGATAATGAAGCATGTAAGTGTTTTTTAATTAATACGTCAGATAATTAAAAAAACAAACTAATTCTGTGATATTATTCTAAATTGGAGCTTTAAGATGTAATTTTATTTTCCCAGCGAAAACTTAAGCTCATGCACCTAACTTCACCATCGTACCGTCACGCCAGTTCATCGTCACCGCCAAAACATTCATTACTATCATCAGCCGTAGCGACTGTTGTCAACCGTCAGCAAATAAGCGCACTATTTCCATTGCATCAATTAATGCAGCATAATTATATCATCAAGACATGTATGACCACTTATACGTACCTAACCACGGTAGTTCAAAACAAAAGAAGCGCTATATCTACCTTTGAGACCATAGTTTCTGTGGTAACCACGGAATCTCTCACGAATCTGTATGCGTCAGATGTTTTAGCAGATTTAAAACCAACAAAAGTAAGAAATGGGACCCTAAATGAAACTTTCCCTGGTGGATACCATATACCGATGTTTGGTTGACCCTAGCTGGTTATGAGCCCCAGATAATACTACTAAAAGGCTTGGTTATGACCCTTGCCTAATAATACCACTCAAAACAAGCTACTGCTAATTATTTAATTAAAACATCTCCCACTAATCATATCTTTGAATTATAACAGATTTCCCTTTTTGTTAAGAACCGAAAACCATCCTTCTATGATACCTTATTTAATACTAATGATTCAGTGAAATCAATTACTTGTTCTAAAATTGTATTTATAATATTTCAGACAAAATATATGGAGGTGAAGACAATCCAATCGTCTGTCCCCAGCAGCATGTTTATAAACAATTTCCCGAAAATAGACAAGAGGATAGATAATCCGGAACATGACAGTTTCGATTTGATACAACCCTCCGAGGTTGACCATACTCATTGCACAACCACATCATGTTCATGTAGTCATACTAAGACTGAAGGATTGAAAACTAAATACACACACATCGATGCCTCAGCACCCTCAAAATACGGAGTCAAAACCTCTAAGTATGGTTCTACAAAATTTGATTTAAGGCCAACCCACAAAGAAACTTTAGATATTAAAACCAAATACGGCCCTTACGAATACGAAAGTAATCAGCAAGCGCCTACTGACAAAATTGTGGAGAAGTATACTGAAGTGATAAACGACTACTCCGATGAAAAAGACACAAGTTCTGTTGAAGAAAGTGAGCTATTGACAAATGAACAGGCTCCAACCCCTCCTAAAAATAAATTGCCCAGTAATAAAAACCCAGACAAAGCGAAGCCAGAAAAGCCCCAAAAACCCAATAAAAATAAATTTGTCGTTGCTGACCTCTTAAAACTAGGTAGTCTAGGCATTAAAAGCCTTTCTCAATTGGCACCTGTAATCGAAAAAATGACTGGGGGTTTCATAAAACGACAAGATACTAATAGAACGACGTCAACTACAACTACCACTGTGAAACCAGCTGTAAAATTAACAGCTTACAATGTAAATAAACGATTCGACACTGATATAGAGTTAAAACCAAACAACTTTCCTATTTATATACCAGTTGATGAGTTAGAGACGTCAGAGTCACAGATTGGTTTTACAAATGCTACGTTGCATCAAAATCTGGCGTGGGCAGCCGAACACAAGCAACCTAAAGCCCACATAGTCCCACCTAAAATAGTTCATGAAAGTCCACTTGTCAATGGCGGCATACCTATTAGTCCCGGTGAAATAATCACGGCCAACTCAGATGTCATAGTCGGAAAGCCAGCCGTAGGCGGGCCATTAACCTTGGCCGCGAGTGGAATCAAGTTACAAAATCCAGTGAGCCCACCTCCTATAGACAGCTTTGTTGCTGGCAATGAAGAGTATTTCATTAAAGACACACCACATTTTAACGAACAATCTTTATTAGCTACTAAAGTGGACGACTCGTTTGATCTAAGGCCACCCGAATTACCAAGAGTAAAATCCAAACCAAATAGAATGCCAAGACCTACCCCACCTCCTCATGTTCATCAAAACCTTTTGTCACCTAACAACTTACCACATCGAGTTCCTTCAACAATAAATGTGCCATCAAGTGATGTATTGATGAAGACAGAACACATGAAAAACACAAATACAATATTAGGAAATCACGGCAGACCTGCTTTCCTAGATTACATTCCTTCCTTGGTAAAATCTACACCTGCTTCTATAAAACATCATGTTGACTTTTCACCTTTAAATGATGGTAATAAGGATGAAGAGATACCTGATAACAGCCCTAGTTCGTCTGAAATAATTAACACAAGAGTAAGAACTGATAGTGATTATGGAATAAATGGAAATACTGATTCAAGTAAACCATTTTTAGTCGACATTCAGCCTTCAAGAGTTGCTAATGTTTTAATACCTCATGGAAGCTCCACAGCTCTAGTGTTTGCTGGCTCATCAGAACCACATAAAACTGGTGATTATGTTGATGACCCATTACCTTATCCAGAACCTGGATATTTTGGTAGTTTTAGCATAGATGCACCACAAATGACAAACGTCCATAACGTGGCTCCGAATAATAATAAACAATTTTTACCTAAACCTGATGTGCATGCGTCTTTGAATACATATAAATCTCCATCACCACAGTATAAAGACCAACCTCACAGAAATGATCTAAAATTGAAATGGAAAGATACAAAGCGACCGTATGAATTTAAAATTCCACCACCTACTAGTAACCAAGAAACACACGTACAAGTTGGTCCTCAAATAACTGCATATAATCCGGATATTTATCATCATAATAACGGAGATTTTGAAAATTTTGAAAATTACAGTCATGTAAGAGGTGGTGACAAATCTAAGAATGGCAAAGAAGTTATCGATAAAGAATACGAAAACTACTTAGCTGTACCACCCCCACCTCCAAAGATGCATTTTAATACTGAATCAATGTATGAACAAAATAAACCCCATCTGCAAAGACCAGTAGTTCATACAAAACCTATACAAGATATGAAAGTTTTCTTAAACATTCAACACCCTGTGCCTGTAACGCCTAAGCATGAACAATTACCACCAAAGGTTACCTCTGAGATTTACTTTGCTGCACAGTCTCCAAACAACAAACCATCTCCAACATACACTATTCATATTCCACCAGCACAAGGAAATTCTTATGGAAATTCCTATGACAAGAATGTTCATGATAATAAAAATCCTACTTTCAATACAAATCCAAGTCACGATTCGTACCCTGGATTTCCACCTCAAAATGTTGCAAACAAATCAATATTGACGAATGAAATTCACGATAAAGAAAATACATATACAGTTACTTTAAATACTGCTACAAACGTAGCTAGTAACGTTGGCGATAGTGGTCAAGTTATAGGTTCAAGTGTACCTGTCTCAGTTGGGATTTCAACAAACGTTAACCAAATGAATACAGACATCCCTATAGGTACAAACTTTGCTATTAGGGTCGAAGATGGTCCTTCACCATTTGAAAGTTATAATCTACAAGAAAATTCAAGCCCTTCAGTTATATACAATGAACGTCCTCATTCACACGTTGAAATTTCAGTTGGTGATAATAGGTGGAATAAAAGTACAACTCATGATACTGACTCTAAATACTATTCGAGTATACAGAGTGTTAATATAGATAAGCCAGAGTCAACCAGAAAACCAGTCAATCCCCCGAAAAATATTCAAAGCCAGTCTATTCCACCTTCATTAAACAGTCATGCAAATTTCCCAATGGTAAATGAATATACTACTCCCGGAAATGCATACGACGATGTTAAGCCAGTGACGGAATATACAGATGATGTTAAATTAAGCAACCAGCAAAGACCAGCCAAATTGATTCCAAATATTCCTACTAACTCTCACGGTTGGTACTCCAGCGTTTTATTCAACGAAAATAATTTGAGCAGCATAAACAATATCAAGGTTGAAGCGACTACTAGAAAAGTAATTCCTGTGTCTCAAGATTACAACAAAAATTATATACCTAATTTTGGTCAGAAAATTCCTAGTGTCGGTAAACCACCTTCAGAGTTTTGGCCCCAGAACGGTGCACCAGCTTTGGTTAGTTTCAACCTAGGAAAACCTTTTTCGAAGCCATTAACTGAAAAACCGCAGAATGTTGATATTCCTCCTCGAACAACAAAACCTTTTAACAACAATAATAATCCTAGTTACATTTCAAACTTTGATTCGATGAGACAGCCTGCTTATGATATACCTATTAGAGATAATAGCGATGAAACCACTACTACTAAAGCCTTTAGAGTGTCGACAGAAAGACCAAAGCCAGTATATGAAAATTCAGAAGAAATATACGATGGTGAAGAGGAATCTGAAACTCATAGTGAGGCTGACGGTGAAGTTAGTTTAGAATCAATGAAGGTTCCTGTCATAACGTCTTCAAGTGAAATAGATAACAATGCGAAATCATCTACTGAAATAACACTTCTTAAGGATGAAGTCTTCGAAGCTCAAAAGGATGCCAAGGATAAAAATGTTCAATTTGTAGATTTCAATCCTGGCACTCAAACTGAAAAACCATTTGGAACATCTAATCGAACAAAAACATTCCAATCGAATACAATTAAACCAATTTATGAGAGTAACCATTACCAAAGCCAAAAGCCAAGGCCATTTACCATCAACACTGCCACAACGTTAGACCATCAGTTGCAACAGCCTCATTGGCAAATAAATCAACTAATGGAGAACTCAACAAACATGTCATATGAAGAAAATCTAGAGTTAAATATAGGCGAAGAAATAAACACTGCGGCTTCTTCAACAAAGAGACCACATTCAACACAAAAGATTCCACCCTATCGTCATACTCCACCTGAATCAAAATACAAGAGGCCACCAAGACCTATTTTTTCACGGCCTAACAATGTTTCAATAGTAAATGACACAAGTTCAAACATAATAACTTCTACTGTTCACATTAAAGACAAGAAACCTCTTATTGTTGAAAAAGCTACTGAAAAGCCAATTTCACCAATATACACATTCACAAATACTTTAGACTTGAATCGATCATCAAGTGAAATTATTGACTTATCACCACCACCACCCACCATGGATTATAATTTCAAACCTTCAACCAACGATGAAATGATTATGGGTATGAGTCCACCACCACCCAGGACTCCTCCAGCCATCAGACCTCCTACAAGAGCTCCAGTCACTCCCCGTCCTATCATCCCGGTTAGAACACCACCACAGTATAGGCCAACCAAACCTCCTCGAACAATACCTTCTAGAATACCTATCACACAAAGACCAATAAGAAAACCAATTAACAGAGACGAAGTATCTACATACAGACCTGCTTATGACATTTTAAATAATATTCGACGACCATCAATTAATCGTGATCAACCTTCTTCTCAACTATTACCTCCACCAAGAGAAATACCGTCAATGGTAGTAAACCCAATGAGTGAGGTACCTGCTCCTACAGTTAGTCTTGCTTCAATGCCTAACCTCGTTTTCCCAACGCCAGTTTCTTCAGGTTGGCTTACATCATCAGGTATAGATTTTTCATCTGGTTTCAACTTTGGTCCGACTTCAATTCAGTTCCCTGAAGTTATTGAACCATCCAGAGCACCAGACGTTATTAACATACCTTCATCATCAGAAAATTCGTATTCATATGAAACAGAAGCTTCATCTGAACGTACTGATGTTAAAAGTTCAGAAAAACCTGTGACTGAAGATAGAGTATTTACAACAACAAAGGAAAGTAGTACAGAATCTATGACAAAGAAAACTACTTCAAGTAACGAAGAAAATGTGAGTGATTCTATAGCCAATGAGTCTAGTCAAGAAGACAATACAACCGATAAAATGAAAGTTATTCCCATCGTGAACAATTATAGGAATAGGACTCGAAAACCATATCCAATGCGTAATGATGATAGAAAAACCTCTACCAGCAGATATAGACTTCCACCTAAACCGACGTCAATAATAGCGCCTACAAGGACGTTCGGTCGTCCAGAAATCCTATATCCAACGAGACATACGTCTATACGTAAAATAGTGAGACCGATTCCTACACGTTTGTCGCCTGAATCATCTATAGGCATTGAGCCTACCCGTATCATAGAGAGCTCTAAAACGTTTATCGATGAGGACATTATAAAACCAACAACAGTTTTAAGAGAATCCGTATTACCTAGTGTATCTTTGCTTGATGCAAGTAGTGGTCTAGGAGATCAAATAATTTCTAGTATAGTCACACCAAGTTTAGACGACATTCCATCAAGTATTAAACCAACACACCATGCTGGTAATGAGGTCAAGATATCAGACGAGGCTGTACCGACTAAAACTGAGTTTAGGACTGCAGTTATCACTTTAACTAAGACGTTATCTGAAACACCGAAGACAATTTCAAGTATAAATTACGTAAACTTGACTCATACTTTGACCGTGACTCATACAGAAACAAGTCTAGTCAGCCAATCAGAAGGAGCAATCACCCAAACCCTGGTATTGACAAACACACATACGTCTACTATAGTTGACGTTGTGACAGAAACTCACACTAGAGTTCAGCCAACGACTATCATAGAGACAGTGACTAAACATATACCAATTCCTCAAGTCACTCCAACATCAGTGAAGGAAGTTCCAGTTAAGACTCAAATACCTTTAGACGACATTTCTATGTCTTACGAAGATAACGATAACCTTATTATCAAAGAAAAAGACACAACAGAAAATATTATACAGAAGATAGAAACCGAAGGAGAAGGGGACAATGACACATTCTTTGTAGTGATGAATAAATCTCAAAATGGTGGTCAAGTGCCTCCGATAAATACTGAAATTGAACTAGGAGATTACGATGGAGTAACGAGAAATGAGCAAGTGAACAGTAATGGTGTCTCGCAAGTACTGTTTGGTGATATATTTTTGGCTGGAACTCCATATTTGGAGACCAAAAATGTTGTTGACACTCCAGGTAACTTTTCGAAAGAAATTAATCATAACTTATACCTTAATGAAAAATGTATGTTTTTTGATATTTTTGTTTTGTTATAGGCGTATCTTACGGTAAAGAATGCCAGCCAGACTGCAAAGCATCTCGTAACGAGCGTTGTCAAAGAATAGATGGAATCATGAAGTGTGTATGCAGACCAGGCTTTGCTAGAATGTTCCCAGATAGACCATGCAAACGTGAGTATATTATTGATATGATGGTAAATTTTCTATAATTTTGAATCATCAACAGGGCGAATATGCAACCTTCAAACACCTGATGATTGATCTTTTTTGCATAATGTTTTCAGCGACATACACCTATTTGGTGAAGTTGGCACTAGGTTCCCAAGGAAATGAGCGTCTGAAATTCCACGAGAGCCTCTCAGACAACTCTAGTAAGCAGTACCATGCGCTAGCAGTGGCTACACACGAGGGCATTAACAGGATGGTCATGCAGTCAGATTTGAGGGATGTGTATCATGGAGTCCATATAACTGGTTTCCATCCTGTGCAAATAAAGAAAGAAGATGAAGAACCATACCAGGGTGTGATGAATGACTTCTATGTGCAGGTAAAAAAAACCTTTTTTTATATATAATCTTCCTAGTTTATTATATTATATTTTAAACAAATAACTTTTTTCGATTACTAATGTAGTACTTTTCGAAAAGAGGGAGATATAGTAAGAAACATCACTGCCTTTAATCTAACCTGTCTCTTCCAGCTCTCCGATAATGCTCACGAGAGCCGACTGAAAGAGGTCATCGAAAAGTACCTGCGAAACAACAACTACAGTCTCGGTGGAACCGATGTCCATGCTGCTGCTGATCTGGTGGACAAGCTGGATGTTAGCGGTATGTTTTTAATTAATGACACACTACAATAACGGATATTCAAATGCGTGCCAAGTACTTAGGCACGACTTTCATACAAAACGAATTATAACTCAAATACCGTGTTTATTGCAATTGACCCTTTGTGTGGAAGTCAGTTTAAATTCGTGATGTTCTGACCCTAATCATCTTTAAGTCTCTCAGGTCTCAGCTGATAATAATAATCTAATCTTTGTAATTGTTGACTGGTAAGTAGTTAGAAAGATTTGGTGGTGGGAAGTGGGACCTTATTAGACTTTGAAAGATGAATGTCTTTTGTAACTTCATTAACTTATGAATACTGTTGTGATTCAAATTCAAATGCTCTGTCTTTCCTCAAAGGATAGACTTTACTTTGCTAAAATAGTCTTGTCATAAGTCATTATTAATTTGTTAAATCTCTACCTCCACAGACTTCGACGAGTGCACCAGCGGGCAGTTCCACGACTGTTCCGAACATGCACAGTGCTTCAACTTGAGGGGGACCTATACCTGCAGCTGCCTGGAAGGCTATGCCGACCTTAGTGTGAACACTCTATATCCTGGACGCATCTGTTCTGGTAAGTGTATTATTCTACAATATTATGACTCTCATACGAGTATACTCTCATTAAATACTCAATTTACAGGGGATCTACACCTCAGTAGGTGTAGAATGCTGAGATCTGCCAACCCTTAACATGCGAAAGCACCTTTTAGGGCTTGGCAGACCTCAGTGTTAACACTCTTCACTCTGGCAGCATTGCTTCTGGTTAACCTGGAACTTTACAGAGGAGTTAATAAGCCTTTCTACAGATTTTGATTTTACGAGAAATGTCCAGTTTTTCTATAAATGCCTTAGCATTAACAACTCTACTCAAAATGGACTTTATTTTAGAACTACTAAAGGGAAACAATTCCCTCACAAGATTTTTGCGTTACTTTTAACTGTTTACGCAGCGCACGCAACGGAAGCTCTGAAAAGGAATATTTTTACCCGTTTTTTGCAACATTTTTTATTGATGCTTCGCTTCCATTGGTTGTAGCGTGTTATATAGCCTTACATAACCTTCCTCAATAAATGGACTATCCAACACAAAAAAAACAATTCGAACCAGTAGTTTCTGAGATTTATAAACAAACTCTTCAGCTCTACAATATTAAATGCCAACTCGCCAAAACCAAATCCCAGAACACCTACTAAATTAAACCCCACAAATTGGCATTTCTAACGAATAAACCACATTTAACCATCATGTTTCAGCTGAACCAGTGGGTTGCGAGCGATGCAACTACCACGGTGCTTGTTACTCTCGCGACGATCGACGGGTCCTCTGCGAGTGCTTCCAGTGGTACGCGGGCAGCTCTTGTCAGATCAATTTGAAGGGTAAGTGGTATTCTTTTCATGGTATTAATCTTAATTCTTATTAATGCGAAAGTAACGTGTCTGCCTGTTAAATTTTTGCCTAAGCTAATTTTGATGAATTTTAGTATAAAGATAGCCCGCGGTTTCGCTTGCGTTGAATACGGTTTGTCACACTTGTCACACTGTTGTACTCGCGTAGGAGGTGAAATAAAAGTAGTAGCCTGTGTCCTTTCCTGGGGTTGAAGCTTTTTCCGTACAAAATTTCAACAAAATCGGTTCAGCTTTTAGCCTATGTCCTTTTACAAGATTTAGCGGTTTATGCTTGAAAACGTAACAGACAGACATACCGACAGAGTAACTTTCATATTTACCTCCGTAGCCGAGAGGCGAGCATACCGGTCGCTATCTCTGAGGTCCCGGGTTCGATTCTCGGTCGGGTCAAAGTTATTTTTCTATATTGTCTCGGGTCTGGGTGTTGTGGTACCGTCGTTGTTTCTGATTTCTGTAACACAAGTGCTTCGGCTAGTTATCATAGGATCAGAGCAATGTATGTGATGTTGTCCAATATTTATTTATTTATAATATTATATAGTATAGATTTAAAAAGTAAGTATTATAAGATCACCTGCAACAATATTAAAGTCACTTGTCTCTAATCCACATTAAAAAATAAATTTGGTTGTTTTTTAGTTTCACAAGTAGGTACGAATAACCTAAAATATGGCTGAACATTTATGTTTACACGATGTATAAGTTTGAGTAATGTTAGATGTATAAGTTGCATGTTTTGCAATAGACTAAGCATACTACCTATCTTACGTATGTATGTGTATAATTTTATCATAATGTTTCTGACCGATTACGGGTAATATAAAAGACAATGAAAGAGAAATAGAGAAAAAGAGAGAGGGATCTCTTTAATTTCTGAAATTTATTTTAGAACTTGTACATTTTCAGTGGTGCTCATCTCGCTCGTGGTGGCCGGGGCGCTGTTGTCGGTGGTGCTGGCCGCGTGCGCGGTGGTGGCCTGCAGCCGCCCGCGCCGCCAGCCGCGATCCATCGTCGCTTGCATACAGAGCATGCCTAGTTTGCACCAGGTAACATATACCTTAAGAGGCCGTCCTAGAAATCGTCGTATTTCCGTACATTTTGTTCTTTAATTGTAAAGACGTGAATGATAATTGAAACAAAATACCACTTGATTTTAAGAGATTAGATCTTATTCTCGAGGTGTTGAAGTGTTTTTACAAAAACGCCACCATGTCGGTCCGAGTACAGGAGCAGAGCACGAAGGCGATTCCTCTGCAGCGAGGCGTAAGACAGGGAGATGTTATATCTCCGAAACTGTTCACCGCTGCATTGGAAGACGCTTTCAAGCTCCTGGAATGGAAAGGATTTGGCATCAACATCAACGGCGAGTACATCACTCACCTTCGGTTTGCCGACGATATTGTGGTCATGGCAGAATCGCTTGAAGACCTCAGCACAATGCTCGATGACCTTACTCGAGTCTCCCAACAAGTAGGCCTGCGAATGAACATGGACAAAACCAAGCTCATGTCGAATGCCCATGTTGCGCCCTACCCAGTATCCGTTGGGAGCTCTACTCTCGAAATTGTTGACAAATATGTCTACTTAGGACAAGTTATCCAGTTGGGTAAATCCAATTTTGAGAAGGAGGTCAATCGTCGAATCCAACTCGGCTGGGCAGCGTTCGGGAAACTACACCACGTCTTCTCGTCCAAAATACCTCAGTGCCTCAAGACGAAAGTCTACAACCAGTGTGTGTTACCAGTGATGACATATGGAACTGAAACGTGGCCTCTCACTATGGGCCTCATAAGAAAGCTCAAAGTCGCACAGCGTGCTATGGAAAGGGCTATGCTTGGTGTTTCCTTGCGAGATCGAATCAGAAATGAAGAGATCCGTAAACGAACAAAAGTCGCTGACATAGCCCAACGGATTAGCAAGCTGAAGTGGCAGTGGGCGGGGCACATAGCACGTAGAACTGATGGCCGATGGGGCAGAAAGGTTCTAGAATGGAGGCCGCGTACCGGCAAGCGCAGCGTAGGACGTCCACTCACAAGGTGGTCAGACGACCTGGTAAAGGTCGCAGGAAGACGCTGGATGCAGGCCGCTTCCAACCGACCAATCTGGAAGTCAATGGGGGAGGCCTATGTTCAGCAGTGGACGTCCTATGGCTGAAATGATGATGATGAGATCTTATTCTTGCATGTGGCACGAATGGATTTTTTATATCATTTCAAAAATAAAGGTAAATCACCAAAAGAACTACTTATTTTAGAAAAATGACGTTCGAGTTACCTTTGAACATCGATTTACTCTTGTACAAGTTATCCTGACAATTCAATTTTTAACATTTAATTGAAGATATGGTCTATTTGCATATGGGTTGAGTATTTTTTTACTTTCTTACAAAATATAGCAGAAAAAAAATGCTAAAATAACATAAAATTTTAAAAAAAATACATTTCGATATCATTTATTTTTGTGACGTTATGTACAACTATTATAAGATTAAAATACTACACAATAATCTTTAGGTATACTTTTAAAATAATGTTTATATTATGAAAAAAAAAACAAAAAAATAATTTAGTAAACCTAAGTCAAAATTACCTATAATATCAAGCGCGCAAAACCGATTGTTTTTCAAACCTAGGTAGGACGTCCACTACCTAATAAATTATCAACAATGTTGATCCTTTACAAGATTATATTGATCAATATAATCTTGTAAAGGATCAACATTGTTGACGCTTTATCCCGCATCATAGACGCAATAGAACTGTATTTCAATTGTGCACTGAAATTAGATGCACGGCCTCATAAGATAGCGGGTAAGGAGAATACACGTAAAAGGGGTGTTTTTGCGAAAGTAAGTAGTAAATATTTCAAAGTACCACGAATACCGTAATCTTATATATATTTATATCTTAGACGAGGTTTTTGTTTAGTTACTGAAAAAAAGTTGTTCATCATGATGTATACAGGATACAAATCATGACATGATAAACAACTTTTGTTCTATGACTTTTAAAAATGTGCATATATTCTTCTAGTTTTTTTATACAAATTCAATCAGCTGTTTTGTAATTTTATATGGGAGTCGATAATTTTCATGCTTTGCAAAATTCATAAAACACCGTTTAGAATAATTTAAGTATATAATATTTTGTGGTTACAAGGTTATCAGTGACTTACAGGATACCCTGTATATAACATGTAACGCCAAATACGTAAAACTAATTAGGCGCTGATTCTGGTGTTCAAATACAACGATCAAAAGAGAACAATAACTAAAAAACATAATCTTTGTTATTGCGTCAGAGTCATGAACGATCTGTTGAGTTTAATTACAAAATAATGTACGTCATCTCGTCATCAAGGTATCTTTTTTTTAAATTCTAATAGCTTATGAAGCTAGAATCGCACATTTTATACACAAGTCATTAACTTCAAAAAATCTAAATCAATTTGTAAATCTAAGATTAGATTATTATACTAACAGAGAAACGTGTGGTTCATTTTAGGGAGCCATGCCTTCTAAACAGAGAGCTGACAGGCGAGCGCTGATCAGCGAGCGAGCGGAGTCGGGTGACGCGTCTAGTGTACAAAATGCTTCTCTACCGTACATGCCGACCAAGGTAAACTTTAACATTTTACTTTATTATAACCCTACGCCAGTCCACTGCTGGACATAGGCCTCTCCCAACGCAAGTGAAATTGAGCACGCATCTTACTTTGTCCATCCGCTCCCTTCAGCGGTCGTATCTCTGTGGTCGTATCTCTGCGGTCGTATCGCGGTTGTATCACTGCAATCGTATCTCTGCGGTCGTATCTCCACCGCCATATCTATGCGGTCGTATCGTGGTTGTATCACTGCAATCGTATCTCTGCGGTCGTATCCCCACCGCCGTATCTATGCGGTCGTATCGCGGTTGTATCACTGAAATCGTATCTCTGCGGTCGTATCCCCACTGTCGTATCTATGCGGTCGTATCGCGGCTGTATCACTGCAATCGTATCTCTGCGGTCGTATCCCCACCGCCGTATCTATGCGGTCGTATCGCGGTTGTATCACTGCAATCGTATCTCTGCGGTCGTATCCCCACCGTCGTATCTATGCGGTCGTATCGCGGCTGTATCACTGCAATCGTATCTCTGCGGTCGTATCCCCACCGCCGTATCTATGCGGTCGTATACAGGGATATTTGTAAAACATCAACAACCTTCTAGGGGCTGATTCTGGTGCTCGAATACAACAACTTTTTCTATGGGACCAACATCGAAATCGCAAAAAAATACACTTCCCCATACTAAGCCGCCACCAGCTGACATACTTGTGTATGAAAAAGTGTTTTTTTATAGATTCAAATTTTTTTGTAAACTTTCAGATTTTTTAATACTTTTCTGCTATTCGGAACGGAGACAAATCCAACAAACCAAAGAATTATAATAATAATCGGTTCAGCCGTTCTTGACTTATAAATGGTGTAACTGACCCGACTTTCTTTTTTATATACTTGTTTCTACTAGCTGTCCCGGCGAACTTCGTACCGCCCGCGCCTTTTTATGTTTTTTTTTGTGAATTTTCCGATATTTTTATAGTTATTCTGCTATTCGGGGCGAATACAAATCCAACAAACCGAATTTCATAAAAATCGGCCAACCGTTCTCGACTTATAAATGGTGTAACTTACCCTACTTTCTTTTATATAAGGTGCTTCATAAATATCTGTAACGGCTGAAATGGGTAAAAGTATAGCTTATATAGATTACGATAGTAAATAAATTTTATGTCCAGAACAATTCAATATTTTTTCATAAAAAAAATTATATTAAATAAAGATTAGGCTTTTTCTGTCTCAAACCGTCCACATCTGCCCAAAAATGCTAACGTTTCACATTATATCGCTCCCGCGCAGTGTCAAGGGCGAATGACGAAGTGTGTTATGCAAATTGAAGCAAGTAACCATTTATTTAATGTCTTTTCGCAAATAATAAATTACCGATCCGGGGCACGTAATTCCTTCACTGTGAACATATGAAGCACCTTAAATAGATATATTTTGTAAATATTTATTTGGTAAGGTTTAGCATTAAGTTTAATAATAAAAGTGTTTACAATTCTTCAAACTATGATATCAACGATTTATGTTCCGTCCCAGCGCGCGTCGGGCAAGAAGTGCGTGATGTCGGAGCCGCCCGCGCACGAGGCGCCGCCGCCGCCCGCGCCCGCCGTCCTCATCCCGCGCGCGCGCCTGCTCGCGCACGCGCACCACCAGGACAGGTCTACCCGCCTTGACTGCATACTCCTACTCTAATGTCTCTCTCAGTCTCTCAGATACTTGTTCGAGCTCTGTGACCGAGGACCGAAAACGTTACCCGGTTTAAACGGTTTAATTGTCACGATTCGGCTGAAAACCCGACGTTTACGTTTAATTCATAAATAATCCCAATCGTATAGGCTAGTTTCCTGGGTCAAGAAAAGATTATTCTATTTAGTCCGTCAGATAGATTATCAAAAAATATTGAATCTATGTTTTGTCTTTTGTCAATCGAACAAAAAATTACTAAGATAAGGCGCATCAAAATGAGCACGTGACGTGACGCCTTGCTGAAAAGTGTCGCAAGGCGTGACGTTACGCGAAACGTTAACGGGCTGTATCTTCATCATTTCTTGTTCGATTGAGAAGAGAAAAAATGCGTGTCCAATATTTTCTGTTAATCCAACTGACGGACTTATTAGATTTTTTTAGGAAACTAGCCCATTCCGGCCTAAGGTACTCTTTTAAATTTTTCAAGCTTCCATACAGTCTACTACTATTTCTATGTCGTTATTTCCGATCAATCAGCCATATTATAAGGTTCAACCCGATATAAAAGTATACCGTTAACACCTAAATATGTCTTAAGCGGAACTTCGGGGTAATCGTCTAAGCGGTTAACCCTTAAACCCGGTTTTTCGGTGCTTGGTTGTGATGCCTAAATTATGCTAAAATATTGTAAGTTGGTACAGGATTGGAAGGAAACGAAAATTCTTCCAGGAAGACGTTTTATTTCTCCTCACACAATACACAGACGCAGTCCTGAGTGACAGGCATCGAGCACATACCTTATAGAGCAGCAATACGAACCATCTTTCTCCGAAACTAGCAAGTGATTTTTCACTTACATTTAGTATGAAACGACAAGTTCTGTCAACTCTTTCCCATACAAAACAATTCAGATATAGATAAAAAATAAAAAAGGAAGATAAGTAAATTTTATTTAAAAAAATAAAACCGACTTCAAAACACTGAAATGCTAAAAATAATCCTAACACTTAAATACCTAATCAGTTACTTTTGGAGTCGGTGCAAACAAAAACATTGAATCTCTCATCGGCTGGCACCGACTCCAAAAGTAACTGATTAGGTACTTAAGTGTTAGGATTATTTTTAGCATTTCAGTGTTTTGAAGTCGGTTTTATTTTTTTAAATAAAATTTACTTATCTTCCTTCTTCTTGTTTTTACTTTACTAGACTGTTACTAACTTACAGACGTCATAATATGTATGAGAAACAGAGTAATATCAACCTACTTCTAATGGTAGTTTTCTAATAATATCCTTGCGGTGTCAGAAAACAAGATTGTTTTTGAAGCCAGTTCTTCAGAAATACCCACTTCGTAGTTTTTCTAGTATGGTTTTTCTTTGTTTTAACTATATTTTTGAAAAGCGCGCACTGCGTTTATCTTCCCTTCATCATCTTCTTCTTTCCTTTTTGGTGGCGATGAAGACAGAATGTGAAGTGATAACTTTGAGAATGCAACACCTGTCACTGCATTTGTGACGGCGCTGGGAAATGGGACTGTCTCTCTGTCTCTTAATTTGAATTATTTGAAAAGAGAACGAATAAAGAAATATGTTTGTGCTATGATATTGTTACGATACCTAATACTAATGAAAATATGGAACATGCCGCCGACTTTAAAATGACTTAATTAGTCAACCTAAGAGGTAACATCTCTACTGTTAGCAGAGGAAGAAAGTTTACCTATTCGAAAGGCAGACCTTAACGACAGGCTAAGTGACTAAGTGATATACAAGGTGATGAAAAACGCAAAACCTTTTGGGGTTGAAGCAGTAGAATGCTTAGATACAGCAACTTTTCTATGGGACTAACATCAAAATCGCATAAACAAATCACTTTCCAATACTAAACCATATATGCACATGGGGGACATAGTACGTAAAACTGAAGGGGGGGGGGGAGAAAGGTTTTCGTATGAAGGACGTCCTATGGCTGTAATGATGATGATGATGAATCCTAAACCGCAACCAGCTGACATCAGTTCGTATAGAAGCTTTTTTTTTGAGAATTCAATATTGGTCCAATAGAAAAAGTTTTTGTATCTGAGCAACAGAATCTACCTCTTAGAGGTTTTGCGTTATTTCAACAACACTTTCTTTATGCAGATAAAAATTAGACAAGGATTGTATCACCTTTATACGAGTACATACATTATGATGCAAATAAAGATTTGAATTCGAATTAAAAATTTACGATAAAAATAAGGTTAATTTTACTTGATGTTTCTCAACAGATTAAGGGCTTATTTCACTATCGTCAACTTAAAATTACCCAATGATTAAAGTAAAAAAACGCCTAACGTATGAATTTTATCGTCTATTTTCCTAACATTAATAGAAGCGTTTTACCTGAAAATAAAACGTGTATTAAACATACTTACCTTATTCGAAGCCTAATAATTGTGTGAGAGATAGCCATCGCTTCCGTATCCATGTTCTGTCTCTTTCGCACCTACTTTCTACCGTTTTCCCTCTCTTTCTATCCGCCCTCACCACCACCACCAAAGGCATCGACTGTTTAGGGCGACATTTATTCCTCATTGATGTTGTTGTTGCCACCAGGCAGAATTTAGGTTATTAGGCTTCGAATAAGGTAAGTATGTTTAATACACGTTTTATTTTCAGGTAAAACGCTTCTATTAAACAACTGTACCGTTATTCGAAGCCTAATAATTGTGTGAGAGACATGTTTGTTATCGCCTGGTGGTGGTGAAAAGAAAATGGATAATTCCTACATTTTAAAAATAGGTATTGGTAATTTAGGAAATTAAATTAAAAGAAAGATGTTTTAAGCACAGACATTTTATATTCCATAAAATAAAGAGAGGTTCTCAAATAATTTTATAATTAATTATCACATAACTTGTTATTTAACCCAAAGTAAGATCTTAGATTTATCTTCTGGTGATAAACATCAACAACAAGAATTAAAAACACTGATCTGAATTAACACAAAAATCAATAATTAATTAATAGGTCTAAATAATGAACTTATGGAAGAATTATGCAAAGTTGGTCGAACCTCCCGACAGTAGAAACGTTTGAAAGTATTTTCGGATCTCCAATTTCCGCGAGCGAGAATTTCTTCTACTGGGCTATTTTCGATCCAACTCTTGGATGCAACTGCGGTTCTAAAACTGCCGGCTGAGGCTTTAATTCCAGATTCTTTTAGAAAGTTTTTGACCCATCCCGCAATCAGACATCTTGTAGCCGGTTTTGGGTTATTTCGAGTTGAAATAAAAAGATGGTCACAACTCGCAGATTGTCTCCTCTCCTGACTCAAGGTGATCAAACGCTTTATCCAGTAGACTGGGTCTAAATTTTTACTTGTACCGTTGGTTTTTAGTCTCCAACCTGATTGGCGATAGTCTGCAGAGTCTGTTTTTGATCCATAAGCGGGCCATAGAACAATACTTTCATCTGTTATTATACATTTGTCTTCACTAACTCGTAACAACGTAAGGTCGTGTACTCTGCGACCCGAACACAGAAGGAGTATAACGGCTGTACATTTCGACACTAGATACAGGCTGTCGCTTTCTGAGTCTGCTTTGGCCAAGTGCTGTGCGACTACATCGACATCCCAAACCGGTGGTTTAGGCACTGGTGGTTTTGATAACAATATAGATTTCAAAATTCGCTTGACTATTGGGTCATCACTTAGATTTCCAGTAGCGACAGGATCGCATAGAGTTGAAACGACGGATTTATAAGTCAGAATGGTATTATATGCCAAACCGTTTACTTGGTGCAGATCAGCCAAAAATCTTGCAAGCTCAGAACCATTTGGTTTTATGCATGAAACGTTGTTTTGTCTAGTCCAACTAAGCCAACGATACCATGCTGGCTTGTAAGTTTGAATAGTTGAAGGCCTCCAACTTTTCATAAGCAACTCTTTTTGGGTATTCGTCCAACTTGTTAAGCGTTCTTTCCACCCAAACATCTCCAAACTTCCAGAGTCATTTCCGATACCTTCGCTGGCGGTATGCCCGTTGACACGTCCACTAGTACCTCTTGTAGATTCCAGATCGTCCAAGGGGCTGCTGTTGCTCTGTGCCTCAGGTCTCCTCTCCAGAAAACTCGCTCCCACTTCGGCGCTACTATTAGGTAAGTTCCTTGGCATTGGTTCAAGTGTTGCAACACTTTGGGTATAAGAAAGGGGGGAGGAAATACCCATGCTAGTGGATACGTCCAAGCTTTCGACAGAGCGTCGTGAAAGTCTGCTTGATTGTCTTGAAGGTCCAGTGAGCAATATCTGGGTACTACTCGAGAGTACCGGGTTGCGAATAAGTCGATCACGGGTGTTCCCCATTTCGCAAAAATTGGAGTCGTGGCCCGAGGCAAAAGATGCCACTCTGGCATTATCTTCAGACGAGATAGACAATCCGCCTGTACATTGAATATGCCTGGAATATGGTGTACAGTCAGCGTTATATTGAGACTGTCCAAGAGGTGTAACAATTGGTAGGTGAGTTCCAAAAGAATCTGCGACCTGGTTCCACCTTCGTTGCGAATGTATGCGATCGCGGTCTTGTTGTCGCATTGTAAATGTACTGTGGCATATCGTAGGTTCTGACCTTGATCTTCGAATGCCTTCAGTATGGCCAATAATTCCTTGCAATTGCTGTGAAGGTATTGTTCTGCATCCGACCAGATGCCCGACAGATGCACGTTGTTTATCTGTGCGCCCCAAGCTCGGTCCGACGCGTCGGTTACCATGTAGTGTGTTGGATGAGGGTCGTGAATTCTGGACTGGTCGTAAATGTGTTGAATCCACCATTGTATTTCCGCACGAGCGGCCTCTGATAAGGTGACCGACAGCATTTTTCTCTTTAGATGACCGATGGTTTGCCTTTGAAGTTGGCGAAACATGAGTCTGCCTCGAGGGACAACGAAGCTGGCGAAATTCATCATGCCTATTAGGCTTTGTAGCTCTAGAACTGTCACCAATGCTGACGATGTTATTCTGAACATTTTTTCTAGCACTTTCTGGCATTTTGGATTTGGTAGCGATTTGCAATTGCTCCATGGATCCCATAATACTCCTAGATATTCTAGAGTTTTGCGAGGTTCGACGATGGACTTCTCTGTATTCACCTTCCACCCCAAATCTTTCAGAGTGTGCAACGTAATTGCAACTTGTTCCTTCAGGATAATAGGGTCTCGGTTTGCCAGAAGAAAATCGTCGAGATAGACTAGAACTCTCACTCCTTTCTCGCGAAGAGTATGAGCGAGCCAGTTGGTCAGAGTTGCAAATGCTTTCGGTGCCGAACTTAACCCGAAAGGGAGGCAGTTCATTTCCAATAGTTGTTCTTGGTATATAAGGCGTAGGTACCGTCTGTGCGAAGTGTGAACCGGCAAGTGAAAATACGCCTGTGAAATGTCTATCTTCGCAAGCCAGTCGTTCGGCTGCAAGAATTCTGCGACTTTGTACATGTTGATCAGTCTGAACGGTGTTCTCTGGAGGTACTGATTTAGCGCCTTGAGATTGAAAATAGGTCTCGAGCTGCCGTCCCCCTTGGGGACCAGGAACATTGGAGAGATAAAGCTTGGTGTGAGAGGTACTACAGAGAGCACGCCCTCTGCTTGCATCCTTTTTATAACGTCCGACATGGGTTTCGATATTGGAGTCGCCTGATGGCTTATTGATAAGTTGGGAGTATGCATTGGAGGTTTTAGTTTGAATGGGATACGGTAGCCTGAAATAATCTTGAGAATGTAAATTGGGGCGTTCATTTGCCTCCATTTGTGGTAGTAATTGGCAAGTTGGCCGGCTTGGAAGTGACTCGGTGAGTCAGAATCTTCTTGATCTACCTCTCCTGTCCCGATGGGATGTGGGAGAGCGTTTACGGGGTTTCTCATTAGTCCTGGATGATGGGAAGTCTTGGCGACGTTGCCCATATTGGTTACCACCTCTACCTCGAAAGGGTTTATTCGAATTGGATGCAAAATTTGATCTCACAGGCTGATAAGAAAAACCTTGGTTATCTTTTCTAAACTGGGCAGGCGCGTTGCGCTGAACAGGCCCGTATGATGTGCTTGGAGCACTGAGATCGGTCTGCGGAGCAGGAGCGCGATCTTTTTTGCAGGGGAAAAACGCTTTTCGCACGCCTCCGATTTTTTCCAAAGTAGCAGTAAACTTTTCAGCATCAAAGAGATTATCGCATGACGGTGGAATTTTTCGCAGCATAGTTTTGTGTAAAGGGTCTTTCACCGCAGCTAAAATTGATTCGCGACGCTGTTGTATGATTTCAGCCCGATGGCCACAAGCTAATTGAAGGGCATCATTAGAGATTTTAGAGAAATCACCCGTTACGAAAATTTCCTGAATTTTAATATTAATTTCATCATAAGTTAAATTGGGGGTAGATTTAGCCCAAGAAAGAAAACTGCGTAATTCTTTTTCAAGGTGATCTTTTTGTTTAACCAAAGCAAAACTAATCGCAGCATATGCTTTTTCTGAATTAGTCAACGTACGCGATGCATCGTAACGATAAATTTCCTCATTAGCAACTAATTCGGAAAATCCCGGTGAATGACGATAATTTTTCTGTACCTCAGAATATCTAACGTCTCTCCAATTTGATTCACCTAGCCGCTGAACGCTTTTTAAAATGTCTAAATACGATGAGGGGGTCTTTAAAATATCTGGGTCTTTCACTGTTGTTCCTATCGATAACGAGAACTGGGGTTCATCATAGTCACTATAGTTAGAATATAATTGATTACTGACGTTGTCATCAAGGCTCTGATCATAATCCACATATAATTCTGAATCACGTTCGCGAGGTTGTGATACTAAATGCGATTTAAGCTCGTTTATTCCATCAATTAATTTGTCTAATTTATCACTTTTACGGTGTCGTTTAAACTTGCGTCGGTGACGCTTTGAAGACGTATGTTTGGCACTACTAACCTCAGAATCGCTGCTTTCGGTTGATGACGAGGAACTCGAACTATCTGAAGGGCTCCTATGCCTCCGTTTTAGAGAAGGAGCTTGTATTGTAGCACTTTCCGAATTGGCAGGGTTTGAATCCATTATTTATTGCTAAACGCACTATCTAGCTATAAAAGATGAAATGCACACGCTATAACACTTTTATGCACTTTAAAAACGTAGAAACACAAAATAAATTAAGACTGAAGAATATTATCAACGAGAAAAACGAACGGCATAAACCGTTAACTAATGTGCAGATACCCCCATAGACGGAAAATAAAAATTCAAACACAAAGTAGGTGCAGAAGGCACTAGTAGGTAGAAAAAGTTTTATACGTAAAATTTAATCGTTAAAAATAAGCACTGATTGTTTTAAGTTAAATAAAACTGTAATCACAAGGAAATATTTAAAGTTTACATACCTGAATTATAATGGTTAAAACCAATGATTTAAACAAAACTGTTTACGAATAAAAAGGTAACTTTACCTCTTCTATTTTAAAGAGACAAGGGTTTCACCACTTCTAGGTGATGTGAACTGCACGGAAACAACGACGTCAAATGCGGAATAAATGTCGCCCTAAACAGTCGATGCCTTTGGTGGTGGTGGTGAGGGCGGATAGAAAGAGAGGGAAAACGGTAGAAAGTAGGTGCGAAAGAGACAGAACATGGATACGGAAGCGATGGCTATCTCTCACACAATTATTAGGCTTCGAATAACGGTACAGTTGTTTAATACCAATAATATTTAATAATCGATCGCATTATATTTTAATCGTCAAATAAGAGCTACTTACTTGACGAATTTGAAATAGGCCCAAAGTGCTTTTTGTTACACAAATATTTTCTATTATAGCCGAGAGAATATTTCAAAGAAGCTTAGCTTGGAACTTAGCAGCGAAGCTAAACTTATCAGCTATTTGGAGTCAGGGGCTGTCAACAATGACGAGGAGGTAATCTATAATTTTTAATTTTAGTTAGTTAGTTAATTGATATTATTTTTTCTAGCACCTTAACTCGTTCCTACTTGAACCATCCAAAACTCACGTCTCATGGGTGTTAGGAGAAACTCCGACGACGACAAAAAACCGAAATAACTAACGGAGACCATTATTATCTATTTTATTTTGGCAATGTTTCAGATGAGGAGAAAACATAGTATGGAGTCCTCTTACAGCGCGAATAAGGACAGGCATAACAAACAAGGTAAATAGTGTTATAATACTTGAAAAGTTGAGATTGAGCGAAGCGAAAAATAGAACGTCTATGAAGCGAAAAATAGTACGTATATGCACACATCACAGCAACGTTAGTTCATAGATCATAGGCTCGGAGCAGATTTCCGTCATGTGTGCAAAGTTGCAAACCATGAAAGATTTTTGACTATACTATATGTACATATTGGCATGATATGACGAAACCCTTGGATCCAAGAAAGGAAATCGATTTCGGGATTCTAAGCGTCCATTGCCAGTTAGAGTTTTGTGTATTCATGATGATGTAATGATAATTATGAATTATACATTCCAGGAGCACTCGTATCAGCTGGTTTTAAAGTGTCCACGACTATTAGGCCAGATGAGGCTAACATCAAAGAAGACAGAGACGACATGTCGTCGGTACATAAAGCCGATCTTGAAGCTGACCTGGCACGATTCGATTCTCTACGAAAATCTTACAGCCAAGAAGATATATCAGAATGGACTGATGCTGAAAGGAGAATTGGTGAACTGTGAGTACATTTCGTTTTTGCCCCTTAGGATGTAAGGTCGATTGACTTCCTTCAAGGGGTGATTCTAGTGCTGAAACACTATATTTTTCTTTAATTAGCATCAAAGCAATATCAAAAATTCAATAATACAAAGTCACTACTCCAAACTGATGGCAGCTGGTCGACGGTATAGTTTGGGAAGGGTTTTTTTGCGATTTTGTAGTTGGTCCCATAAAAAAATTGCTGTAATTAATCAGTACAATTACCCTCTAGAAGGAAGTTAACTAATAAATTAGGACCTTATGTAAAAACTAAGCAATCCATTTTGCTAAGATCAATTTTCAAAACTTTAGTACTAAATCAGGTAGTGACAATATTGATAATTCTGTGACCCAAGACTGTTTTTTGCAGAACTCTATCGGAAGCTCGTTCAGTTGGAGGAACCCTGCCGGCTAGCACAGGAAGAGCTGCGTCATCTACTCGTCTTACGCATCAGGTTCAGCTTTTCACACTTTTGGAAATTACGAATTTTTTGACTTCAGAGTAGTATCAGCTAATCGTAATTTATTGTTACTTTATATACTATATCATATTTAATTCATTATTTTAATACTTACATTTTCCCTTTAAAAAAGTGAAAAGCGAGAGCCCAGAACACCTCCTTGTAAGACCCCTATTTGTAAATAATTAACTGTTGCATGCAGGAGGCCAACACCATGGCTGAGCGAGACCTTGGATCCACTTTCCTCCTGCCGCACGTGCACCTCTATAAACCAGACCTTGTGGGTATCACAGCACTGTAGTTTGCACCAAAAGCACTGAGTCAAAAGCTTGTCACAAAACTAAAATTTCACGTGTCTCTGCTCTGCACCAATTCTTATGACAAATTTTACTCAAGGTATTACTTTGAGAACAATTAAAATAGTGTGATTCAATAATGATTGAAAGATCTACCTCAAGATAGAGGTCTTTCTGATAATCTTTTGTCTCATAATTTGGTGTTAATTATTAGTTGTTCTCTTTTTATTACTACTATGGCTTAAAATTAAACAATATTGACTACATTTAACATCTGCTATTCGGTGTAGACTATTTCTTTTACATTTTTTTTTTTATATCTTGGTTTTCTCGTTAATGATTCTTATTATTTTTTTCAGACAAGTGACGTATCAGAGTTCGATTCACTGTGATGTCTTCAAGGATTCAGTCATATCTTCTAAGTACTGATCGTTTTCTATGACTTTACTAAATTTTACCCTATGAGGCGTTACTTTACCACCAAAGTGAAGACTTAATTACTAATTATTTATTCTTATTTATTACCTTACTTTAAATCCATTGTTGATTTTGATTGTTAACTTCTTTAAACTGGACATATGGAAATAATAAATGTTGAAATGCCATAGTAAATGTAAGAATATATTAGATGTAAGATTTTTAAGCGATGAATGAAAATAATTTGAATAAGAAATCATTTAAAATTTATAATGTTAGATAGTTTTGTTATTTGATGTTGATTTCTCATTTGAAGCATTTTCATTCGAAAATTTATGGTATTTTGAAAATTCCGTGCAACGTTTAGTGCCAATATTCATAACCATTTTAATTTTCATACGAACAGGACTAACAGGTAGGACGTTTAATCCATTGTCACTAATATACAATGCATGGCATTTGAAAAATACTTGTAAGTTTCAAATAATATTTTTGTAATATTACGATTAACTCGTATTTCGTTATTGCAATTAACTCGTGAAACTCCATAAATCAAATAAATAATATTGTTTCAAAATACTTCGCAGTAAAGTTTTGTATTATTTTTACTTTTATAACTATAAACATTTTTGTTAATAAAATATGTTAATTTTAAGCTGTTTTTTTATTTTTCACTGCTGAAAAACTTTTTTCACTGCTGCTACCTTAAATTCGAATGTACACTTGCATACGAGTGTTTTTTATAATAGTTTTTGCTTAATTTACTCTAATGGTTGGGATGAATAGTGAAACGACAAAATGTAAATATGAGACATAGCATTTTTATTAATATTCAATAATATTTTAGTTTAATCGATAGAATATTCAGCAATATTACAAATACAACGTGGAACAATAGAACAGGGCAACTTAACTGCTTTTGAAACTTAATACGACACAATAGCAACATTAGATCCTAGCATTGTTAATATCTTAACACCAAATCCTTAAGCACACCGACTTAAACGAAATTATACTATATATATACATATACAAGCAGATAGCCTCATCTCTAGAGGCAATGTTAAGTTCGTCGATATGAAATCAAATTGCTCTGTGTTAGCTCTTTGAAGTTGTGATTAGCTAAGCCTTCTATTTTGAATATATCCCTAGATCTTAACTATCCACCATCAGTCTCAATCCAAAAACATGAAGACACACTAACACCATCGATGCTTACAGAAACAGGTAGTAAAGGAGAAGATAAAAAGACCTTAATGGTCTGACTGTGTCTTCATGATACATCGTAACGGAATAGTTTCCATAACTTTACCGTTAGTTAATCGATGCTTTCTTAATTAAACCTTTAACCCTTACAAAGAATACAAAACGTTTGGAAGTGAGCAAGCATTTTACCCGATTTTCAAATATGGTTATATTCTACGGCCATAATAAGAATCTGAAGTCAATGTATTTCTAAACCTTCAATAAGAAAATAAACTATAGGCACTAATTCTTAAAGAGTGTATTTAAAAGATACAAAATTGTTCCTAATTATAACCAAAAAAACTTTGAAAAAAAATTGTATGTTAATTAAATGACCGTAGAGGCTTACCCTACATTTTGTATCTCTACCTATCTACTTATGTAAGAAATTGTGCAACAATCAAAACTGAGTCTGTTTCCAAAATCGTATCGACTGTCTGTTATTAATAGTGTCTAAAAGGACAGAATATTTGTTATTATTAACATTCAATGGTCTATCCAGAGCTCCAATATCAAAATCGATAATATCTGAAATGTACCTACTTACCATATTCTTATAAAATATTCAATAGTCCTACAGTGTTAACTTTTACTGAGTAAGCGGTAATTCCAAGACTAAAAGCTAAGCGCTATCTAAGAGGATAGGTCGAAGTAACATGGACCAATGTCGTACAAAAACCGACTGTTCAGTACAAAAATGAGTACCAAAATACTATCCGATACACGACCTGGCTAATATGACCAATATATATATCAAACGTTGAAATTCAATCAAGAAGGACCAAGTGTTTGATATCAAAGATAGGTCTTATAATCCAAGGGTTATGACCCTCAATTTAACAACAGACTATTCTCTAGTAAAATTGATAGGTCATAGTAACACATCAATGAGTTTAGGACTTTCAATGCGAGTACAAAGAGTACCATCATCGTAAGAAACTATTACGATACATGAGTTATTTTTAGTTGATATTTCACCTACATTGTGTAAACACTTTACTATATCGACTATTGTACTTTAGGTACTGACACAAAATGTTATTATTCTAGTCAGTTAGTAACAGCAGTGCATCGAATGCCTTAAGCTATATCAGCTTTAGCTGCAAGAGAATTGTACAAAATACTAGAAATGAAATAAAAATCACAAGAAAAAAACATTTGAAACGCAGATTTACTTCTTTGTAGTTTCATCAGCGCTAGATGATGGTGATTTTGCGATCATCGTGAGAGATCTGCAAAGAACATTACCAAAAATTTTACGTTTTCCTTTAGTTTATTTAACATCTATTAAAACCTTTGTTACACAAGGAATTAATAAGCAAATCAATTTAATTATTGTGAATGTTGATGTTTATTGAAGGTGTAACTGTAAATGTTTGTTAATACAAAAATACTATGCATGATATTGATGAAACAAAGCTTTCATTAGATTTCAAAAGTAATATTACATTACACTCGTATATACTTTTTTAAACACATTTTGAAATTAACTCAAATAACACTCGACATGCTATTTGTATGGTTTTGAATAAAACTCAACTCTTACACTCTTTTGCCATTTAAAAAAGCAAAATTAATAATTTGTACATAAACATAAATTAAGATGATTGTGATGATGAGGCAAATGATAATAACAAGCAGTACAATACAAAGTAGTGTACCTATTTGTCGAGGTTTTCTTGAGAGTGACTTAAACAATAGCAGCTGCAATGATAACAAGTATTTTTAGTAGGTACAATATTTAAGGTAGGTTAGCTACCTTAATAGCATAAACAGATAGCAAAAACATAAATGAAAATGCTAAAAACAATGAAGGAATTAACAAGCTCGAAGACAAAACATAATTGAAATAAGATGTACAAGAATATAATAATGAGCATTTAAAAAGTCAAAGCTGAATTTGAAGTAAGAAAAAAAAGAAAATATGAAATAGTAAAATGAATATAGCTTTTTCACTCAATAGATGTTGAAGATGTTATATGTCTAAAAGGTTTTTAGTTAGTTGATTTGTTAATTACCTTCTTTGAGCGGGAACTGGCGGGGAAGGCTGTGCAGGAGGCAGAGAAGCTGGACAGCTGCCAGAAAGTATTGGTTGAGGCTCATCTTCATCATCTCGTCGATCTCCTACGTTAAAACGCAAATCTTAAGTAACCTTTATCACAACGCAAAAGCACAACATTTCCAGAAACGATATTCATTGTAATATTCGAGTACAAGTGAATAACAATTAACAAATCATATTCTTTATGGACGTAGTTTTGGTTAGTTCTAGTTGACTTAAAATCGGAGTAGCTTGATTAGAAACAATAATTATATTAGAAGTTAGTGTTTCAAATTGAACATGGGTTGTATTTTCTTAATAACATTGTATGTCTAGGGTAGGTAACTCCGATGTTGAACATAGTAAGATTTCTGGTTTTACCTCTAACAATAGGTGTGTCTCCGATGTAAAAGGTAGGTGCTGGGGTTTCTACAGCGGCTTCCTTGACAGAGTTGTCGCCGCTGACGGCGCTCAGCGTGTCAGTGCTATCGAACATGATGGTGCGCTCTTTCGCTCGAGGTACTCGGCCATCCAGCTCCTTCAAGAGTAAAGTAAAAAAATTAAATTTTTAACTTTTCTTGATTGAATAATAATGTTAAATATACCGAACCACTTTGCGTAAATCTTTCATTACATATACCAATTAGGATAGCTCACAATAATTAGATTTTAGTAATAAGTTTGCCGATATTTTGAATGAAGAATGCTTTTTATGCACTCATGCCGACTATAATGATTGGTGTTAACTGAGTCCAATTTTTCTACAACGAACTCTTTCTCGAAAGTATATTTACCAAAAAGTTGTAATTTCTTACCAGTCTTTCTGTGTCAGAATCTGGTTCCTGCACTTCATAATCATGGGAATAGTGCTCGCTGGTTGATTGGTGCTCCAGACTTTCCATCTGGACTGCCGTCACTGGGTCCAATGTGTCCAAGGATGAGACCATTGTGTTCGATCCTGGGGGGCGTACCGCTGTTATCTTTCTGATTAGTATCAAGCTTGGTGAGGTAGCAACGATTATTAGTAGTATTAGTAAGTGCCTGCCCATTTTAGTTTATTGTTAAGGATTTATCATCCCCCTGAAGATTGTCTTGTAAATTTAGAGATAGATATTTTTTTCCACTATAAAATAAATTGCTACTTCTGAAAAAAAAAGCTTGGATTCCGATTGGTTAACATTTTTTCTTTGATGTACAAGTGATAGAGATGAGAGCTGAGAGCATCAGGGTGTGTTTCAATACGTTACCCGTTATGTTGCTGCAAATGACAGAAATTAGATGGAGCAATTACACCACTCCAATGTCAGGCAGGATTTACATAAGACCAGCGAAAGCAGAGCTTCGGCTTTACAGCAACAGCGCCACCTTTAGAGCGTTTGAAAACTAGGCGAATTAGCTATGCGGCTATGTCTCGGTGGTATCCAACGCTATACAACAAGGCTCGCCGCACACAAGTTACTCACGACAGCCACTAAATTTCCTTTTGGATTTGAACGAGGTCATGGGAGACGAAGATGATAGATAAGTAAACACGTTCAATAATGTTTGTGCCAACCTGATAAGTTAACATCGACACGTGAAGAAGAAGAAGACCCAAATATATGAATTCCTTATTTCGAGACCGTGACAATTGATCTCTATCACTTATTTATTTATTTATAATTATTATGCTAACAGGCGACGATAAGTACTTACCATATGGATGAAGTTAATCTTACCGGCATAATTAACTTGAAATAAAAAATATTTACTGTCGTTTACTTTAAATATCTCTGCTAAATTGGCAAATAGAGAATGCCTGGCATTCATCATATTGATCTATTTAGTTAAGTTTTAAGTAACTAATTAATCTAACTACACGAACCTTTAAAAACAAAACATCAAATGTGCAAGAAGGTACATAAACATCATTAAAAAAAGGGAACGACAAGTCAACCTTCAGTCAGGAAACTCAGGAAAGGTTATTATTAAAACAGTAATAAAAAAGTAAGAAAATGAGCAGACATAAATATTTAGTAAAGCAGGGATGAGAGCAAGCATTTGAGATATATATTTGCTGCCATGCATATTGTTAGTATACAATGATAGGGACAAGCAGCATGGCTACATTATGCAATACATAAACCATATGCGAATTGCCATATGATTTTTCATGTTAATATATGCCTTTGATACGATAATATTATATCTTCATATTAGTTTATAACTAAAAAATATAGTATTCAAAAGAAGAATATCAACATTACCTGGCTTTCTTAACATTTATTACTAAGAACTGCTTTCATTCGAGCTTTAGTTTAAACATTAAAAAATATTTTATATGGTATTTAAGCATTCACAAGGGTAAAATAATATCGAAGATGGCATTTTTGAGTATAAAACAAAGATGGGACACCACTGGATTAACTAAATCGTCGAAAAGGTTAATATACTCAGTGGAAACCCATTAAAAAACTCAAGTAAAATAGCACCTTCAATAAAAATAATGTATGAAATATTAAAATTTGTTCATCATACCAGCATGCTTATTTTTAAAAATTTAAGCCCTCAAGTACGATATTCGAGAAAAAATAATCAGCACAATAAATATGTTATTTCCATAAAATATATCATGTTCCATAAAGAAAAATCTTTACCATCATCAAGAGTGCTTTGCAATCTTCTATTAAAGTAACAGTACTTGATTGCATTCAAACTATTGATATTTACGTGAAATTACTTACTATTTTGATTAGGTTTGCTTGAGTAAGTAGCGTGTAGGTTGCCTATCAACCAGTTAAACTTTACACTTTTTATGTATTCATTTAGATAGAAGTCAATAACCTTAATTAATTCCTTATTGAATTAGAGTTTGCAGATTCAGTTTATATTTCTCTAGTATGCTTAAAACCTAAAATAATGTTTAGAATTAATATAAAATAGAAGCAAGGCCTCTACTTACCTCCTGAGGTGAGGCTTCCAGTCATTGGTGTATCAACCTCATAGTTGTATGTAGCTCTGGTGGCATTAGAACTTGTGGCTTCTAAACTATCTGTGCTGCCCAGCATTAGGTCTGCACGTGCCCCCCTGTACCAATTTCATTATTAAACCTTGTTATTATTATCAAAACCCAATGGAATTGGCAGAAGAAATTGCAAAAAAGATTCGAAGAAAAAATATTGTACTTTTCGTAAAAATATTATGTATAGTTTTTTTTTAGTATTATAATATTTGTTGAGCATTGTTGTCTGACGGGTTTCTGCGCGTTAGATGCTGTCGTTCGACGCATTAAAAAAATCCAGGCTCCATTGTCCGGACTCCCGAATTAGAAAAAAGAACAACATAAGTGTGTGTGTTCGAGTACATTTGGGAAACGCACTGTGATACTGAAAAAGCTCGCAAGGTGAGCGTGTGCTTTTCGGCAGCGGCACACGAGACTCGCATTGGCAGCGCCTTTGTTAGGATGGTACTCACCCTTATAATTAATAAATTCTTTGACAATCACACCTATTATCTAGGCCCTAAACTAGGCAAAGCTAGTATTATGAAGAGTGGCGAGAGAGATTAGTACATTAATATCCATGACTCAAGTACAAATCCTCGTGCGAATTACTCATAAATTTGCCCCTTGCGGGATTCTAGCCTGCAACCGCTGGTTTTGTAGTCGCGCTTGCGGACCACCAATCCATACGGTCATCAAAACTTTAAGTGGAATTCATTTATTTACCTGCTAAAACTGCCAGAAGAACTCAACTCTTCATCCTGTCCACTCCAAGAGCCACTTGCTGGATCTGTAAAATGTTTACCCGAAAAAGAGATCACGCTATGAGCTATCGACCTCCCTGAAGAGGGCGAGAGCTCTCGGACCATGCTCCCCTCTCGAGAGAACTCTAAATCCTCTGGCTTTTCCGACATCATTATTGTCTGCTTTGTAACCGTCACCACTTCACCATCAGAGGAATGCCTTTCCAGCACAGTCATCAAACTATCCATTTCCGAAGACTGAGATACAATTGATGATGACATTTCCGAACCAACAGATATAGGAGCACTTTCATCAAACTGTTTAGGCCTTGCCGGAATATCCACAGCACCTTCTCCGTCAGAACTGGTCACTGTTTCAGAAATCTTTTTTCCATCAACGAATTTTTGCTGTATTACAGTAGTAGTCCTAACTACTTCAATTACTCCACTATCAGTGAACGTCTTGGTCACTGTTTGTGATGATTTAGACTTCTCTTCCTGGTCTAATAATTTCATCATTTCCTCACAGTCTCCTGGTATGGACTCGGCTGACCCGTCACTTGGAGCTGCAGCGCATACAAATGAAGATGATTTTATGCACTCTTCAGTCACTTCTGTTGCTTTTGGGTCTGTTTCTGGTTCAGGCTCAGGCACAAAGAAGGCACCTCTTTCGTCAAACTTTTTTACTGTGACTACCTTAGGTGTTATCTGCTCCTGTAGTTTCTGTTCTAAGGCCATTTGTTGGTCGATTAATTTACGAATAGCCGCCGAATCTGTCAGCAACTTTTGGGACGGACTTCCATAGCTACCTACTTTCTGGGAAGGGCTACCACTTTTTTGCGAGGGGCTTCCACTTTTTTGACCCGGACTACCTCCTTTTTGTGGTGGGCTGCTTTCAGAACTGCCGGAGTAAGAACGCTTTTCTCTTTCTAGGAAGCTTCCGCTGACTTCTTTGGGATCAGCTAACAAAAGCGCTTCTTTTTGTTTAGCTAGGATTTCGGCCTTTAACGCTTCAAGACACGCTGATTCAAGGCCTTCAAATTCTTTCAAACTTGAAATAGAAATATCGTCACCTTGACTTCTGCTGAGTATATACCGCCTGGGCAAAGATCCATTTAAAGAGTCTTGAGACGAAGATGAGTGCTGCTGGTATTGTTCCATCAAAGCCTTTTCAAGGTTTTCAAACTCTTGTAACGAGCTGATAGAAATATCGTCATTCTCGCCTCGTACTCTAAACCGTATCCGAGATGCCATTTCCGATTCAGAAAGGCTACCATACGAGTTTCTAAAGCTGCCATAGCTTCCAATCGACTCTTTCTGAGAACTTAAACTACCTATTCTACTTGCATCAAAATCAGTCATTTCTTCCTCTTTTATATCTTCTAATGGTATTCTTTCATAGTCATATCTTGGGTCACCCTCAAATTGCATTTGTATCCATCGTTTCCCAGCCTCAATTTCTGCCAGTTCCTGAGCCTGCAGTCGCTTTTGTTCTATTTCATATGCCAATAATTCTTCGTCTGACAGTGACCCGGATGTACTGCTTGTACTATCTTGTTTCTTTGACGTCTTCGAAAGATATTCCTCAACTTCAGTATCATGTTGTTTTACATACTTCTGTGCCTTTATTTGTACACTCTTTCCTTCTGTATCCGTTTCATGTGCCTCTTTTGCAACCTCTTCAATGACAACAAAATCGTCCATTTCACTTGGTTTGTCAACCATTTCGAATTCATCGCTAGTGGGAGATTCCTGTTCTTTTTCGTAAGTGTGAGGTGCTTTTTCTTCTGTTGTAACGATAAGTTCCGATCGGCTACTTTCTGTAATCAAATCTGATCTTAATTCCGGGGTTTCAGATATGTCATACATATCATCTAAGACATACTCACGTCCATTATCCGTGGACAGTGAGCTTTGACTAGGAGCAGATAATGGAGTATGTGGTGTCGATAAATGTTCGTGAGTTTTCAAACTTGACGTAGAACTTTGTTTGCTCTCAAGTTGTGAATCAGGTGTTTTAATAATAGCCTTTTCAGCTTTTGTTTTAGGAACTGCAGAATCACTCTTTGATTTTAAGATCTCTTCGTATTGTTTTGAACCAATTGGTATAATATCATCTTCAATATCTGAAAATTCTCTCTGACTTGAAGGGATTTCTGTCACTGGAAAGGGTATAACACTTACTTCCTTGACAACTTTTTTTATACATTCTTCCTTAATTTCTACTGGTCCTGATTGAGCAGGTTCTATTTTACTAGGCATGCTCTCAACTTCGTTCAGAGTTGTTTTAACTACAGTGACTTCATCTTTATATGGTTTTCTTAACTCTGATGTAATGCTACCATATTTCATAATTTCTTCGTATTCGTCAGACCCTACAGGAATGATATCACTTTCTATATCGACAAATTCTCTTTTTGGTTTTTCTACCTTAGTTACTGAAAAAGGAATCGCTTGCACGTCGTGTGTTGATATCTTCCTTACTTCTTCAATGACAATCTTTTTCTCAGCTTCGGAGAGCGACTGTGAAGAAGGCATATCCACTTTTGAAATAGATGATGATAAGATTTCATCAGTTTTCAATTGACTTGAAATAGTTGTGTCAGAACCTTCTCGACCTTTTGATGAATCTTCGTCTACTTCAATGCTGTCCGAAGTGCTTTCAAGTGGAAAATGTTCAGGTATCATATCCTTAGGTTGAAAACGCATTTCATGTGATCTTTTCATTTTTCCAACTGGTTCACCAATATCCGCTTTTTCATCTTCTTCATCGCCAGATACTTCTTCGTCACTGACATCTTTCACTTTTGGTGATTGTTCTTTCTCACCTTCATGCAGAAACTGTTCTACGTATGTACTGCTCTCCATTAATTCTTCCTTTAGTTCGTTTGCTGAAGGCACGAGTGTTTCAGATGCATCTGAGATATCGATGCTAGCAACATGGCTGGACCCATCTGAATCAAGGCTTTTCATGCTGTCTCTTGAAGCTAGCGAGCTTGTTGCAGTATAATAATCCTTTGACGTTCTCAAAGATTGAGAAGATACATCGTGACTAGTCAAAGCGGTGTCGAATTCTGTAGCACTTTGGGCTGTCATCATGACTTCTATATCAGAGGAAAGAGGCCTACTCTCTGAATGCTCAAAGCTGTGATAGTGACTTTCACCAGAACTAGACCAGCCTTCGACTTCTGAAGCCGAGCGTCTTTCTACTATTCCCAACTTGGATTTAATATGCTTTTGAACCCTTAGTTTTACTTCTGGGCTTCCTTTTGAGGATCCCTCACGATCAGAGAGTATTATGTCGCTTTCTGTTTCTAAAATAGAATGCGGGCCACTATCCGATCGAATAGAAATGTCACCTCCATCCAATGGTGGACTAGATTCTTTAACGTGAACCGTGTCCTTCTCTTCATCAGAAGTTGTCGTTTCTTCTTGCGAGCTTACTTTATGTGAACTACTATCCGATTTTTGGCTATCGAACCGAATATCAACATCTTTTAAAACACTAGATACAAGTTTATCAGCATGATCGTCTGCGTGATGTGGCTCTTCAGTTATAACTTCAGGCCTATCGGGACTGATCAAGAGTTTAAACTGGAATTCAGATGGCGACTGTTTGTATTTACTACTTCCGTCGCTTTTTTCACTAATAATTTCTACTTGCGCTGCTTCAAGAGACTGTTTGACTTCATCAATAGTTTTTTCTAAAACCGACAAGTCAGCTAGTGGCTGAGCAGACATTAATGAATCTAGGTCCACCCGTTCTGACTCAAGTTTCGTGCCATGAAACTCGGCAGAGGAGAGATCAGTATCATAGCCGCTACTACAAATATCCTCGAGGCTCTTTTCTTTGAATAATTTTGTTTCTTCTCTTTTGTGATCAGTGCCAGTCAAGAAAGCCGAATCAGCTTCCGTGGAAAATTCCGACGGATGAAGTGTTTCTGCGCTGACAGTCGAATCCATAGATTTTTGCAAAACTTCCCCTTCGTGTGATTCGAGTGACTTAATCATACACTCAGTATCTAAACTTTCACCTGATTTAATCATTAGGTCTTTCGAAGTAGTGCTTATATCATCCGAGATTTCAAATGTACTTGGTGACATATCACTTTTCACCATTTTAGTTGCAATCTCCGATTTAAATTCAACTACTGTCTGTTGTTCTAACCCTGTATCACTCTCAGAACTCTTTGTTTCGATGCTCGATGTTTCAACCATGGTAGATTTAAGCTTTAAAGATTTTGGCATTTCATCTGCCATCTCAAATGAATCTGCCTTTTGAAGCGAGACTTCCCAAACTTGTTCTTGTATTTGTTGCTGTGGTAATTTTACTGGAGATTTCGTCGGTTTCTCTTTCTTAGGCGTATCGCCTGTTTTGTCATCATGTGGTAGATCTGGTGCAACTTCTGATTCTGAATGGGTATCTTGACTTCCTGTTCTGCTAAACGTACTCTTAACAGGAGATGTAGATACTTTAATTTCTTTTATAAAATCTACCTCATAAACTTCATCATCTTTTTTGAATGATTTAGATTTACTTTTAGGACTTGTTTCAGAAGAACCACGACGCTCAGCGGTCTCGCTTTTGAAACTTGGGGCGTGTGATGCATCAGAGCTAAGATCGTCATGTTCTTTGCTTTCTATGACAGACTCCTCTTTATGATGTTCGACTTTTGAACTTATCACTCTGCCTTTAGCGGAAACTTCTACTCCGGATATTACTTCGTCCTTTTCAACAATCTTAAGAGCTGATTCGACAAATGCAATTCTTGCTTTTGCGTCATCATCTTCTTTGATATCTTCCAGTTCGCCAGGTTCAGTAAAATATTCTTTACCCCATTGTTCATGTGATAAATCTCTTTCTGAGATTTTAACCTCGTGTTTTTTCTTAATAGTATCATCTTTGAGAGCAGTCATTCGTTCTTCAGACTTGGTTTGTCTACCTGTGTACAGTCCTTGCTCGGAAAATTCTCTTTCAACTTTAACTATGTCCGTGTCATCGGTGCTTTTAAAAACAGTTTTCGTTTCTACATCAGATCTCTTAGCTGTTGCCTCATGAGCTTTTTCAATTTTCTTCTGTGATGTTTCTGTTTGATCACCATCCTTACGCACTGTAGTTTTTTCTTTGATTTCGTGTTCCTGTCCACGAAGTTCATGGGTAGTCTCAGTTTTTATAATGAGTGAATCATCATCAGATGATGATACCTGCTTAGTTTCTGAAAAGAATTCTTGTCCAGAAATTTTTCTAGTTTCTGTTTCTTTATGAGATAGGATGGTGCTGTAATCATCCGTATCAGTTGAGCTAAACTTAGCTACCATATCCGACATAACTGCTTGCGGGTCAATAGACTGAAACTTTAATTCAGAACCTTCAAAAGTTTTATGAACAGAGGAAGATGACGTAGAAGTTTCTATCCTAGATTCAGAATAAAAAGTATCAGATGAAGTTGATTTTTGCATCTCTTCCATTTTAACGGCTAGTTGTTCTTTTTTGATCTGATCGATCACGTCTATACTCTTTTCAATCGTACGATCTACGAGTTCGATAGCTCCACTAGTGAGAGTTGGTTGATCAACATTTATGAATGACATATTATCAGCCAGATGTTTGGATGGAGATTTTGGTCTGGCGGCTTCAGTCAATGCCTTGGACGCTTCCGTCAGTACGTCTGAAAAGAAAAACGCAGTTTATTTCACTTGTTACAATGATACTTATCTCTGTGAACTGTGAAGGTGAAATAAAGGAAATATGTACATACAGAAACCTTACTTTAAGGACCTAAGAGACAGCTTATTCGAATTTATAAAAACCTATTTTAAGGAAATTTCTGCCCAAAAGATCGTGAAAGCGCCTAAAGCGTGAAACATATACCTAACCATGAAATGAAAAGATTAACAGAGAACAGCGATGTAAGCTTGTGAGATAATGATGTGAAAAACAAATCAAGGAAGGCTTAGAATCAAAGCGAAACGTTACTCAAAGTGAACAACAATAGATGAAAAATTGCGAATTAAAAACGTGAAAATTAAATTGTCTGAAAAAGCGACAATAATAAAAAGGTATGATTGATTTCGCTTGTGGGTCCACTTACCTATAGCAACGTAAGGGCTCCGCAAGAAAGAAAGTAAAATTTACTGTGCTGACTATTATTGCAATACGAGAGTGACGGTTGCAAAGAAACGACAATGTTTATTTTCATTACATGACTAATTTTGTTTATTGTCTTTTTATATCAATATTTTAGGGAGTAAACGTAATTAACGTGACAAATGTTTCGTTTTCTAGTGCATTTAATGAAATCACTTTTTGTTACCAATTATATAGTTATGTTTTGTAGTTTTGAGAAAAATATTTTATTTAATTACTTATATTAGTGTGAAACTGAATCACAAAATACATGCGATAACTGGCGTAAAACTAAAGAGTGTGGCAAAAAAGGCTCTCTAAAATGGTAATCTCTCTACGTAAAAATCAGGAGTAAAGTTTCGCTATGACTCTACTTTGCCACTACTTGTACTGAATAAGCTTGCTTTACTTTTTTTGATGCAAGATTCAGGTAATGTTGAAAATAAATATTTCTTAAGACACTTAGTAAGGTTGAAGTTTGATCAAAAAATATTAAGATGGAAGACTTCTAGTCAATATTCATGATGTACTGACCACTTTGATGGGCCTCAGTCTCACTAATGAGGCTGTCTCCAGCCGAAGAAGCCCTGGGTGACTGACGGCTTGCTTCCAGGAACGATGAGTCGGAACCTAGGTGGAATGGTTAATTAGCATCTACTTCTAGCCTCACTATCACTATGATCATTTAGTGAATGTGAAATTAATGTATTGTGCTTTAAATGTATGTTACTGACTCTATGGTGTAAACATTAAGAATTCTCTAGTGGTGATCACTGTCTTAATGGTGTGCCATCATCATTTACTAACAATTCTCACATACCTCTTAGTTGTAGCCCGGTTTGCCTGTCGCCAGAACCATCCTCCACTTTGGATCTGTCTTTCAAATCTACTGGTGATGGAGGTGGTGTTTTGGAAAATTTCGACGCTAGATCTGCAGGTGCAAAATATATCTATGTTTCATCTACATATTTTTTCAAAGCGTATACGCATTAGTGCAAATTAAGGTCGCAACCAAAAACATGTTAACAATAAAACTTACCGTGTGTCACATGACTTGCATCAATTCGAATAAGAGCTCCATGTGATATGTCTTCTAATAGATTGGAACATCTCCTATTTAACTCGGTCATATCAGGTACTGCGTCTTCTGATTCCTTGATCAGAGAGACCTGATCAACGTCTTCTTTAGTCTCTTCTTTGTCATATTTTACCAAGTCATCAGTTACAACACTATCAGACTTACTGTCCGAAACTTTATCTAATAACGAAGATTCTCCAATGCTATCTTCAGTCTTTTTTATCTCTGATTTTAACTCTTCTATCTTCTCTTCGATTTCACCAATAAAATCCTTTTCCTGATCTATCTCTGATAATTTTGTTTTATCCAAAGACCGGTCATCTTGTTCACTTAACAATTTGCTTTCAGTCATAACTGAAGTTTCTTGCGAAGAACTGGTCGAAATCCTAACAACTTGGGAGACAGACCTCTCTTCTTCAATAAATTCTTTGCTAACAGTAATTCCTTCTGAGGCGTCAGATGCTAATGTTTTCGAAACATCTAATGACGAATGGTCTTCCGAGAAAGTCTTTTCATCTATAGATTTTGAAGTCTCTTTTACACTTTCAACAGACGCTTTAGAAAAATCTTTGCTTAAATCAACTGTTGAATCTTTTGATAGTTCATTTGTGGCAAAATCTCTCGATGTGTCTTTGCTATCGATGGAAGACTTTGAGTAATCTTTTGTCAAGTCGATTGACTTTTTAGACAAATCAGGTGTACCACGATCTTCTAGTGGCTCCTCAATTTTGGAATCGTCTTTGGTGTCAAATGAGGTTTTTGAGGGGTCTTTGACTAATTCAGCGCCACTAATCTTTGAAAACTCAGCAGATGTTCCATCTTCCAAGACTGATTTCTGACTTTCATCGGAAGACTTAGTTAGTGTTGATACCACCGTGGTGACTGATGATTCAGTCGTAGACTTTGATACTAAGTCTGAATGTGATATTCTATCTACAAAATGAGTCTTTTTAATAGTTTTATCAGAAGACCTATCATCTTCTGTATCTTGTTGCACTAAACTGCTTGGGCCTGCAGTATCTGTAGTTTTGAAGTCATCTAAGAATTTACCTTCAGCAGGTTCTTCTGTATACTTAACATCGTCTCCAAAATATTCAGACTGAAACGAAAATCATTAGGTTTTGAATGTCTAGTTTTATGGAGTTCGACTACAAAATAATATTACCTCGTATCATACCTCTTTTTCAGGGAAATCATCGGCATCGTCAAGTGAATCGGTCCTTATTTTCTTTGTATCAAAACTAGATGTTGCTATTTTACCGTCGAGGTCGGAAGTTGGCTCAATTATTTCTAGTACTTTTGCTTTGTCCATATCTGAATTTTCCAATGAAAAATTTTTTAAAAGACATGCAAGGAACCAATAACATTAATTCACTTTAAAAGTTTACTTACCAGATTCGGAGTCAGTGTATATTTGTTCTTCAACTTCTTCAGGCGAACTTTGAACGGAAAACGTTCGCGGATGTTTCTTTTTGGGCATAATAACAATTTCGCCACTATCCCTTGAAAGTGATTTCATCAACCCAGGTCTTTCTTTCACAAACTTTTTGGTCTCTTCGAATATAATTTCTTTTTTAGCTTCAATTTCTTTTTCTTTTGCTTCTTTGGAAGACTCCATCATTTCTTCTACAGTGGTTATAGCCTCCTCAATAATTGAATCTACGGAAACCTGGCCTGAAATATCTTGCGGCTCAGTTGGTTCTGGCTCTAATTGTTCTTCTGAAGAAACGTCAAATTCTTCCGATGCTTGTTTAATAATTATCTCAATATTATCTGCCATTTGTTTCATTGCTGAGTCAGATTTTTTCATTTCTGATTTTGTGTAAATAAGTGCGCGTGTTTCAATAGCTAAAGTACTAGGTTTAGGTATTTCTTCTTCTGTCTCTACTTCAGATTCAGCTATTCTTTCTAATGATATAGCAGGGCTAATACATGAATGTCTCCGTTCCTCTTTGTGCGGCACTTTGGCATCATACGACCTTTTTTCAGACTCTACAATATCTTTGGAAACTATTTTAATATCTTTATCTAATATTGGACTTCTCGCTGCAGCAGCAATAGTGCCCTTTTGTAAGATATCGTCAATTACAGGTTTGACTTGTTCTTTTGTTATTTCAGGAACTTCTTTCAAATCTAAATCCTTAGGCACAAATCGTTTTACCTCATCAAAGTCTTCATCGAAGTCAAATTTGCCTAGAGTATCAGTTCTTATCTTGCTTACATCAAATTTAGAAGTGGTTTCTTTAGCAATGGTCTGTGTTTTAGTTTCGATGGTTTCTCCAGCTAATCCTGTAATATCCTTGGTAGTTCTAGTAACTTTGGTAACAACAGTTGGTTTATGATGTTCTGTAACTTTGTATGTCGATTCCATTCCTTGAAGTGAATCAAATGTGGTTTGTCCCTCCGTAATTGACTTAAAATTTTCATCAAACGAACCTGTAATATCTTTAGTAATAGTTGTTACTTTAGTCACAACAGAAGGCTCATGAATTTCAGTAACTATGTTTGTCATTTCACCTTCTTGTGAATCAGTTATTGAATACCCTTTCATTGAAACTGTTTTTAATACTTCTTCGATTGGTCCTGAAACCTCTTTGGTAATCGTCGTAACTTTAGTTACAACCGTAGGATCATGTGCTTCAGTAAAAGTGTAAGTAGTTCCAGCTTCATGCCGTGAATCAGATATTGTTTGTCCTTCTTTTGTGATTGATCTAAGCATTTCTTCAGTTGGTCTGGTAATGTCCTTAGTAATAGTTGTAACTTTAGTAATAAGAGTTGGTTCGTGACGTTCAGTAACTGTATACGTCGTTTCAGTTTCTGGTCTTTCAGTTGAAATCGCTTCTTCTATTGTGACAGTCTTAGATATTTCTCCTGTTGCCCTTATGATATCATTGGCCACTGGAGTAATTTTGCTGACAACAGTTGGTTCATGAGTCTCAGTAACTGAGTGCTCATACGTCGTTTGAGTTTCTAGTCGTATGTCAATTTTTGTGGCTTCATCTATTGAGAAAGTCTTGAAATCTTCTTTACCTGGCCCTGTAATATCTTTGGAAATTGTCGTAACTTTACTAATAATTGTTGGTTCATGAGTTTCAACGAATGTATCAGCTGTTATTGGTGGTACTACTGTGACTATTTTCGATACTGGAGCTGTATCTTCTTTGGTTACAGATGGATGCGTACTCTCAATTTTAGTGCTAGTAACAACATGAACACTTCCACGCTTTATCTGCTCTTCTCTTTCTTTGTTCAAAAACTCGTTAGTAACGTCTCTATCTTGCACAGCACTAAAACCATTATTTAAAAATTAAAATTATATTTAAAATTGATATTAAGTATTCAGTTATCTTATTTTATTTTAAAAGGTAAAAATACAGCTTAAATGTTGGTTTAAATAGTAATTATGACATCGAACCCTAAATTACCGCCAATAAATTAATAGATTTATGAATCACCGACGCAAGATACAACCTACATGGTGTTCGTGTAAACCCTTTTATCCTTCAAACTGATGATTCAGTATTACGCATAGAGACCATGTAACCGATGCAAAATAATACCCCAAAAAACTTTTTTTGTAAAGAATATCCTGTACGCAAACATCAACATGCCTTATACACCGCGGCAATACAGCTTGGTATACAAAAATGTAGTGATTGAATCAAATTAAAGTAGTAGGTACACGGAATTGTGCTTCAGTTAACTGGTGCCGATATGTGAAACCAGCACCTGTACAAAATCTACAGGTATTTAAGTTCGTAAACCAACTCTATTTTATCTTATGGGATAGATGCGCACAACACAGTACAGCATAAGTGTTCGGAAAATGGCCTATATACTGAATAAATGAGTATTATTATAATAAATGAGCGCATTTTGTGGATCAAAATAAAACATTTGTGTATCTTCATAGTAATGTTTTTGATATGCAAACAAGCACCGATATGCGGTAAATCTACAAAGCTTATGCATATCGTTTAAATAAGTTGTTTAGACTTAAATAACATAATTATAAATAAATAATAAATAAATAAATAACAAATGGTGAGCTTCTTCGACACATCAATACTTTGTTTTTTTTCTTATCGTAACGTGAGGCATCTGCCTCCAATTTTGTAGGCAGCGGGGCGGCGGCGGCAGCGGCACCGACGGCGCGTGAGCGGCAGGATATTTTGCGTAAAATCAAGAAGACCGGCCCTTGAAAACAGCAGCGCGGCGGCGGGGCGGGAGCGGGCGACGAGCAGTTTACTCCAGTCACGTGGTGACCGCCAGTGCGTTTGCGTTGATAAGTGTTCCGCAATTTTTTTTTGACGGTTGGAAATGTCCTCGGACGTGATGGCGCAAATTATTTCTGCTATTTTTGATAGGGCACCGATATGGAACAGCAAAGATGTGAATCATTAAAACAGGAGGGTAATTAACCAGTTCATGGGAAGAAAACAAAAACGAACTAAATATTGAAGGTAAATATAATAAAATAATTAGTACTATACAAAATATTACTAAAATTTTTCATGTATATATTGTGCTTTATGTGTCATTCGGGTATTTGTTTTTGATCTTATTTGTATTATTTCTTGATTCACATGAAACAAACACCTTGACGACACAACACAACGCCGCTGTAGTGCTGCGCAATCTACCTACTGGTTTCGGTGACACAGTGCCCGTCACGCTCCCGCGCCACCCGCCGCTGCCCCGCTGCCCGCAAAATTCGAGGCTGAGGCCTAAAAGTCCCGAGTCAGCTGAGCGTAATGTCGCTAAAGTTACGTGCGGAGTAGGGAAAATGATAATTTTGGAAAAATACGTTTCAGTTTTGTTGCAATTGGTTTTATATATATTTTACCCATCCACAGTTTAATGGATAACACTGTTTATAATTTGGTACACCCTATATATATCTTATGCAATGTAATGAATACCTTTATGTTAATTAGTTAAATAATTGATAAAAACAATTGACGATATGAAAGTACTTACCCCACTTCAGCAATATGAGGAAGTTTATGTACATAATCTGTAACATGATCCTCTGGGAACCCTTCAACGTCATCTAGTGAGTCTCCGTGAGTTAATTTTGCTAATTTTGATTCACTAGCTTTTGCTAAAAAAACAAAGTTATTAATATAGAAGATAAAAAATAATGTACTAGTGTTATATTTTTTGAAAAATACCACGATCATAATGTGTTTACCTATGGCAGCTTTCTTGTCACTCTCGAGCTTGGTTTCAATCTTGTCTTTAGACATATCGACGTGGGTACCTTGGGTACCGATATCGTCTTCAGATTCTTCAAAGGTATAGTCTCTAGACTCAGTAAGACTGTGAGCGTCAGATAACCGCTTCTCTTCTAAGCGAAGTTCACTAACTGATCCAGAACCAGCCGAGGTCACCGATTGCCGTTTGATTGCGTCGACTAAAATAAATTCTACATATTATTATTATTTGGCAACCTACATGTGTGTAAAAGTTTTATAAGAAAAGCTAGAATTTTTAAAATTTAAAATAACGATTACATTACCTTTTTCAACAGTATCTTCTCTTAATACTTTAACATCAGTTTTCTCAAAATCCTTTGTTATTTCTTTAACAATTGTGACTTTATCTTCTATCGGAATTGGTTCACCATCTTTTAATGCATCTTCTTCAGAAGACGTTTTCTTTTCAGTTACAGCATCTTCTGAACTGATTTTATCTGAAATGCCTTCAGATGACTTGCGTTCAGAAATTTCTATTTCCCGACTGCTTTCAGAAGAAATCTTATCTGATGGCTCATCTTTGTCAGATTTATCAATTTCTTCAGCTTCTGTGACAATAATTTGAAACTCTTGTTTTGGTTTAGCCGGTTCAATGTCTAACTGTAAATCACTGAGCTTAGAAATAGAAACAGATTCTGTTCTTGAATGACGTTTTGGTGTCATCTTTTTAAACATAATTTCAGGCTCTTTATCAGATTCGGAATCTTGTTTCTCAGAGTCAGGTCCTTTTGGTTCTATTCTCATAGAGGTAAAACCAACGCTTTCTTCAAATTTTTCGTCACCAAATCCACTGCCTGAATCAACAGTTTCTTCGTATTCAGCTCGTTCATCAAAATCGGATGAAGATACTTTAGCTTTTACATCAGACTGATCTGATTTTAAGGATTCAGCTTCAGAATGGCGTCTTGAGTCAGTGTGTTCTGAATCTTCTAAAGAATCAGAGTAAATGCGTTTGGAGAAGAAACACTCTTGCACTGAATCATCTTCTGGAACTGTCTCAATGAACTGGCGAGCCTTTGTACTTATTACTGGAGACTCTTTAGGTGAGACCTAACAAATGATACAGTAAATAATATGAAAATAATGTGGAAAGAATAAGCGATGAATTGTCATCATTAATTTAATAATTTAGATTAATCAATCTTGAGCCTACTCTATAATATTTTCAATAATGAACTATACTAAACCAAGCATTCGTGCTATGAATAGACTTATGATGAAAAGAAAATACATTAGCTCTACTAACAAATACCCAATTAGAAGTTTAATTATTATGTTTAACGATTTCCGAAATATTGGATTGACTATACCCACCTTTTCATCATCTTTCGTATCAAGTGTAGTTGTATGTATTTGTGCACTATATTCACATTCATATTTAAGAAACTCTAGAGTTTGGTCTTTAGCATGTTCAGTTTTGTCTGAGACGACTGTTATGGTTTTGACTTCAGTCTTTGAAACAATATGAGTGCCATCATTGTCAATAGGTCGATGGGCTGGACTGGTACCCATCTGATCTTCTAAGTCTGAGAATTGTGATGCCTCATCTAGAGAGTCACTACGGTGTTTTGAGTCCTTGGAGTATACCTAAAATATATTAAAGGTAAAGGTTCGTACCATATTCTAATATAATTGAATCAATTGTAGTTGTAATTATTTCATCAACAAAAAATACATTAAAGAAAACCAAAATTAAGATGCGTTTTTTTTATATCTACGTTTTTTTTAGTCTTTCTGTAATATCTATTAATTGCATTACTTTTGCCGACTCTTTTATATTAATTAAGATTTTTATTTATTTACCTTAGATTCAGTTTGTGAAATAAAACTGAAATCTTTTTCAGTACTTTGCTGTAAATCGGCAAGAGAGTCAGTCTTATCTATGCCTGATGGCACAGGCGACTCTTGGGAAATCTTACGACCTATAAGATCTTGTACATCTGAGCCCATGGAATCAGTCTTAGTATGTTTGCTTATGTCAGATTTTGTGCTAGCGATTGACTGTTGAGTCTCAATCTACAAAAAACAACAAAAGAATAGAAGTTTTAAATGTTCGTCAACTAAAATAAATGTATCAGAAAATAATGGACAGAAATAGCTTCACATTCCTAAAAATATTTTATTAAAAAAAATGTGTTTATTAACATACCTTATCTTTTACTTTGTCACTAGCAGACAAATCTTTCTCTTCTAATGTTTCTGTTAGTTCTTCTTCACTAACTTTAGTTCTAAGCTCTTCTGTTACTTGCTTCTCTAACTTGATAGCAACTGAATGATCATCTCTCTTATCGTCATCATCTGGCTTTTTATCGTCTTCTTCGTGGATAGGTTTTGTGTCATGTGGTTTAAGGTCAAATCCATCTTTTAAGCTTTTTAAGGCAAATGATTCTTTTTCAATTTTAGCTTTAATTTTCTGTTCCAATTTATCTACTTTCACTGTTGTTTGTGACTCAGTTTCAGTTTCTGAGTCCGTTGATTTCTTTAAGAATTCACTATCTTCTTCTGAAGAAACTTGTACAAGAGTTGAATCCGTTCTTATTGTCTTAGAATAAGGTTTACTCTTATCTTCATGTTTTATTTTGGAATCAAAGTGCTGGATAGTCTCTTTTACAGATTTAACAGTCTCAACATGTCTTTCAGATTCTATGGATACTTTATGAGCTATGTGCTCATGAGTTTCTATGCTTGAAATTTGCTTAGATTGTTCTCTTACAAATTCTTGTGTATATTCTATACCTTGATCTTGCTCCATTGTATGCTTTTTTAAAGCTTCTTTTGTAAGTTTGATTGTAGTTTTAGGCAAGTCAATAGATGGTTCTTTAGATATTTTAGATTCAAACGTGCTTATCTTGTCACGAAGCGTTGCTTCTGCGATGTCTTTATCCTTGACTTCTTCAGCAACTAATTCTGGTGATCTTTCACCATCGTCTAATTTTTCTGCAACTCTGGAACTTACGATTTCCTTTTGAGAAATAGCTTCTTTAGTAAACATGTCAACTTTTTCTGTAAAATGTTTAGCCTCTGTAGTCTCAGTAACTGATTTTCTAGGAGTTATAGTGACGTTAGAGAAATCACCTGATGGGAATCTCATTGATTCGTTTCTCATATGCCTTTGAAGATGTTTGGGGGTTGGTTTAGCAGGAGATGATGGGTCAAACTTTCTAAATTGCTCTACTGGCCGTTCAACAGGTTTCGTTTCTTCTTTCTTGACTTCTACAATTTCTTCTCTGTGAACTTCAATTTCTTCTGTTTCTTCTAGAGTTTCTGGAGATGTTTTTGAACGTGTTCGTTCTAATTTGGGATCCTTTTCCTTAACCTATTCAAACATAATATTATCATTAAATAGAGAAAAATATATATTTTAAAAATAAGTGTATAATAATAATAATGTGAGTATATCAATTCTAACCTGTTGTTCAATATCATGGAATTTTTTAATATCGGGCTTGATTTGAGTCTTTATTTCAATAATTTCTTCTCGAATTTCTTTCTTTTGCTTCGAGGCTGGGATTTTACTTGAGCTTAACTTCCTTGTTATTTGTTCTTTCCTTTCAGCTACGCTTCGTTTTACATCTAAAAATAAATATTCGTTACAATCAGACTCGAACTGTCAAAGTTCAACACCTTTCCAAAATGTGTTGTAAGCGATTTACATCATAACTCCCCATACCTTCATCCTCTTCACTTTCTTCACTCGGTGTTGGTGTTCTATCTACTATTGACTCACTCTTATCAACTATCGACTTTTCTTCTGGAGAATATTTGGCCTCGTCTTCATGGTCTTGTTCAGATTCTCTGTGCAGGCGCTCAGTAATTTGGTTTTCATCGTATATCTTTTCTTTCAGTTTATTATCTTCTTCAGCTATAAAAAAAACAAAGTTTGAACAGAAATTATTTTTATTTTTGTTGTTTGAATATAAATATCTGAGCATCAAAGAAACTACCAGTACCTTTATAAGCCTCAATTTCTTCAGAAGCTTGTCTCTCCTGGTAGATATTCCTCTGAATGCGTCTTTCATTTGTGATTTCTGATTGAGGTGCAATGATGTCATCCCTCCCAATACGGCAGAGGGCCAATTCCAATGAGGTATCTGAGAGAGAAAAATATTGTTTTGTTTTTATGTGAAGAAATATTTTATTACAAAATCTATTATTTATATTTATACCCAATTTATAAGCTTTGAAAAATATTGTTTTGTTTTTAAGTGAAGAAATGTTTTATTACAAAATCTATTATTTATATTTATACCCAATTATGTATTGGTGCAGATAGGATTTTACCTTGAGCTTTAGTCCCCGACTGCGTCTTCCAAAGCTTCAGCATGAGCTGAGCCTGTTCGGCAGCCGTAATTCTCTTGGCTTGGATCTGGTTCACAGTGGCTACACTTACACCCAGCTCGTATGCTAACGCCACCCAATCTTTGCCAAGAAGGTTGCAAATGTCCTCCAACCTAAATATAAATCAATTTAGGTAAGCAAGTTATTTAATACCTGTAGCTGGGGCATAATTCAGAATAAAACCCCTATTACATTTATAGTAAGCCTGCTGTTGATGTTTCGTTAAAAAAAAAGCGAAAATAATTGTCATTACCTCGGGTCACTAAGTCGTTGCCTCCAAATGAGTTCTTGTTCTTCTGTACGTCGAGGCACCGTGTCAGCTGGCTGAGGGCTCGTCCTCTCCACCGAGGTGTCGTCTGGTACCATTATGTTTAGGATGGCAATCTGTTTAGAATTTCATAATAAGCTCAAATCAAAAGGACACTAAAGTTTTTCTGTGAAGATAAATCATAAAACAAAGTCGGGTTAGTTACTCTATTTATAAGTCAAGAACGGCTGGACCGATTTTTATGATCTTTAATTTGTTAGATTTGTCTCCGCCCCAAATAGCAGAATAACTTTTCAAATATAAAAAAAACACAAAAAAGAGGCGGTACGAAGTTCGCCGGGACAGCTAGTATATTATATATCAAAGTCTTAACCAGCCCAGCAAAACGAGCGAGATACTATAAAAGATTATAGAAATTTAATTTTAACACTGTCTTGTGTAATCGCTCGACAGTCAATTAAGAATAGATAAATGCAAGTGAAACTAAATAAAAGCTTGTCAAAAAGTATCTTAATTCTGGTTGAAATAGAATGAAAACATAAATAGCAAATTGCTTTTAGAAAGAATAAGAATAGAGAGTGGAGAGCTTAAAGACAGTGCTAATTACTAATGTACTGGTTTATCAAATTAGTTACCGGTGCCGGTGACGGTTCTCCTTTAGGAACCTTAGGATCCCTCATAAACTGACAGCGACAGATCGGCTCCAGATCCTGAGTCTTGATCATGACAGGGAATGCGACACGATTTTCTCTAAACGCCCTAAACGGTATAGACAACTGTTCTCCAGATTTAGCTACAGGAACGAGGTTTCCTCCAAACTCCATGTAAATGGGTTTGCCTTCGTGAACCTGAAAATATCGACATGGTATTAAAAGGTATACAATTTCCAGAATTATTGTTTTTTTTTGGCAGTTGGGACGCTAAAATTTAAAAATATATATAAGTATATCGTTTTCCTAAAACAATAGCCATTACATAATTTGACGACCGTCTGATGCAGTAGTTAGCGCTCCGGACTATAGAGCTAGCGGTTGCGGGTTCGATTTCCGCAAGATGCAAATGTTTGTGTGATGAGCACGAGCATATTTTGTACCTAAGTCATGGATGTTTATTAAAGTATTTAAGTATGTTTATCCGTTATCTAGTCGCCACAATACAAGCTTTGCTTAGTTTTGGCCTAGATAATTGGTGTGATTGCGAAAACAATGTATTATAAATTATTATTGATGAATATTAGTCAGATAGTGTCAGTAATTGACTTAAAATGTTTTTTGTATAGTTTTACTATAGGAACTATACTATCATCTACATAAACCTTATCTTAGTTCGTTGTTTGTTTGGATCTAAGGCTAAAAGTTCATACCTCGACATCCCTGCTCTTGGCGACTTGTATAAATCGTTCAATCCTCTCCAGGGCCTTGTCTTCCTTGTCATCCGTGACACAGAACATGCGCAGTTGCGCCTGGCATTCGTCTGTGCGTTTCGCATAGACCACGAATCGGGCCATGAATGGCACGTGGATTGCTTCCCTGTAATGATTATACAATTTCCAATTACTAGAAGCTACTTTTCTCATTTTGGTATGATAAAAAAAACTACATAGGATCTCACAGAAGGGGGTGAATGGTCATCTCGTAACCAACAGAATTTAGGAAAGGCGTTATGCGTAAAAAAACAATTACGATATTACTAATTATTAAAAAATACGTTGTTAGGTTTTTTTTTGCATAAACATGATCCTTATCATGTACTAGTTGATCTCTAAAAATATTGACTATTATTTCGAGCTTATAAGCGTTAGGATGACGGATGGTGCGTCTCCCTAAACGGCCATTTTGAAGGCTTATGTCAAAGCTTAGCCACACTAGCTACTTTTAGAACTAGAGATTTACAATTTTTGCAACTGTGTATCGTTTTGATGAATTTTTCGATACTTTTTGACTGATAAAACGCCGATCACCAATGCTGTCACCGTCTTGTCGCTGACATCAATCGGTTTTTAAAAAAGCGACGATGCTGATGGAGTAACATTGTGTACTTTAGTTTTTTACTCAACGATTTTGTTTTGTCTTAATTGATTTTAAATATTGAAGAGTGTTTACTAATTATTTTCAAATTAGCTTTAATTATTACAATATTATATTTAAGATATTTACAAAATAATATATACTAATTATAATGAATATGAAGCACAAACAAAATTTTGTCGTACCTGTACAGTTCTGTAGCCATTTTGGTGGCATCTTCGATATGGCGGCAGTCGATAAGCCAATACCGAGCCGAAACGGTAGTCGTGAAGGACACACAATCGTTCACGAAGGTCAGCGGGGTGTTCTCCGTTACGTCTTCCCAGTGCGCGCGGTTCGTTCCTCCTGCCATCACAAACATCTCTTTACCCAATAATACTAACTTACCACCAATGTGTGCTACCTCATTACAATGTTACTACGGTTAAGACTTAATAATCGTATGCTAGTCGTACAATGGAAGCTAAAGAGGCAGTAGCTGTACCAACTGCCACAGTGATATGATTCTACCTATTACAATATTATACTGCATGCCAAAGCAGGCTTTCTACATATCTTCACCATTAAGGTATTACTATATTTCTACGCAATTAAGACTAATTTTGACTACAAACTTTTTATACATTACGAGTATGTGAAAGTTTCAGAAGTGTAACATAGTTTTGACAGTAAATACAAATTTCCTTTTAGATAGTAACCGAAGTAGAAGAAAGATTAGAAATCAGAAAGATAGGTTAATAAAAGAAACAAAATCAACATAAAATGTTTCCAAAACGGCCTATAGCAAACACACAACAAGCAAAGACAACACATCACACAAAAACAAATAACGTACCATATTGTATTGTTTATAAATGAAAAAGTGACTGAAAATGTGGCACACTGTGTACTGTCACCTGTTTCTAACAAATATAGTGCTTTAGTCTCAAAATAAAAACAATGAATCTACGTCATCAAACGAATTATCGAATTTGCTGTCTGGTTTTTCGAAGAACAGATCTCTCGAAGGACATTCACTGAATATAACCCAAAATCCAATTGAACGAAATTAAAGGTGAAAACAAAATGTGTTTAGTGAAATGATAAGAACAGAAATGAGACAAACGGAGAGAATATGAAATGGAACAAAACTGATAGGCCGTTTTGGAAAAGAACTTTGATTAGTACAAGCAACTAAAGAAAATTTTGGGAACATTTCGCAGAAGAATGATATGAAGATGGCGTATATGGCACCGCTTCGATTATATTATTTAACATTACGCTTATACTAAACAAACAGGTATATTGTGTCAACAACCTCTTACAATGTGCCAATGCAGTTGCAGTTTAATTATGTCTAGGTTTAATATTTATTTGTACATTTTGTTCTAAACCGATAACGTCCAGTGAGTAAATCGCAGTGCACTTCTTGACGTCCCAAGACTCATGAATGTTATGATACAGAGTGAATGTGATTTAACAAAGCGTATAAATTTCAGCCCGTGCAAAGAGGAAGAATGAATGAGAAGCAAAAATGGAAAAGCATTCAAAAAGTGATAGAGGGAAGAAAATCAATGTGTCTGATAGTTATACTCTTCGGAACGAACTGAAGCTTAGAGTATAAATATCACATAGAAATAATGACTCGTGAAAAATCAATGACGCAAAATTCGTATAGGAAAAAGAAATTTGGAACTGAAAATAATGAAACTCAAACCGACATCTTGATTCTGGTTTATAATATTTGTATAATATTTCTAATTTTTTACCTTCGAGAGATCGTTTGCGAAATACCCCTGTTGGCGCGCCGATAGGTGGCAGCACATTATATAGCGCCACACACGGTGAGCGTGCAACACACACAAACACACGAGAACAAAGACAATGTAGACACGCACAAAACGCACACACAGGGACGCGTCCCTTTAGCTGCTTGGTGTATTTGCTATAAGCGCTTAGTTGCTTGATTAGGTAATCTTGGAGTTTGGATTAAGAGCTTATGTCCACTTCATAACCTTTACCCGCATGTAATGTTTTGTTCATCGAGATTCTACGCTAAACTTTCCAAAATAACATGCTCATCCCTTTGTCTATAAAATTGGGAGTTGTATTTCTAAAACTGTAATATTCTTGTCAACTACACTATTTAGTAAAATTTATCAAGGAGAAAAAATCTATCTTAAAATACAAATTGATTGAATTCTAACATGTTTAACTATGATACACTATAAAGTCTCAAAATGATCAAAATCTATTTTAACTCTACCGATCTCATAATTATAAGACTGTAAATACTATTCGAACCTAAACGAATTGACTGAATAGTTGAATTTTTCTATTTTAATTCTACATCACTAACGTGTTGTAATGGAATATTGGTATTAACTTCACTAAACTCATTTTACCTAATTAAAGTTAAAGCGAAGTATCACAAGCTTAATTACTTTATCATAGGCAGACTTACCTCCCGGGGTTGCAAGCAAATAATTAAGTCATCAAGGTAGCAAGTATAAGCCATACTCCATTGCAACACTTTACAGATCTCAGTTATTTCTGACTATAGGAGCGTTTATCAATCCAAACGACTTTAAAATAACAATCTAACAATGTTAAAGCTGTACAACTTAAGACGTAAAGACAAATTTATGTAACTACAAGAACTTGATAAATGTCCCAGGTCATATCTATAACTTAACAGATCTGCAGTTGTTTTTAAGCGAATTATTGTAGTCATACCTGATATGGAGCACAGTAGTCTAAGAGTCGGGGCTGAAGAGGTGCTGTATTGGTTCGTCATTCCCTGAGTATGCGGTCTTGGGGCCGGCATACTCAGTGTAATGGCTTTGTGGAACTTTCTTCTTCGGGGTTCAACCGTTACAACAGGTGACACTGCCACGCCCCGACCCAATAATTTCGCAGTCAACTCCGAATCTATTATTTGAGCCTGTAAATTTAAATTTGTTTTAACGAGATGAAATTTCGTTTTGTAAAGTTATATTATTTCTAAAGACCAAACGCAAATGTTGCAGTGAAGCGACTAAATTATGTAAATTGCAAAATTAAAATATATTTGTGCCTGGTAAATAATATTAGAATATTACTTACCGTTTTGGATGCAACCTAAATTATATTTTTAGTAGATGTTTCTTTCTGTATTTTCTTTGGGAAATAAGTTTGGTATCTACCAACATTTTTTTTAAAAAAACTTAGGTAATTTTTTTTAAATAAAAGGAAGATGGCGTAGAGCATTTGGTGCAAAAATAAGCAAATATGAACATATGAAATCACAGGGAAAGCGTTTAAAAAATAAATTAAGTACGTGTGTAGCAGACTCATCTATTTCTCACACATGCGCTTCAAATCAAAATGCAACACACTTCAGTACTGAAAGTAATAAGCTTTGAACATCCAAAATAATACAGCAAACGTAAACAAAATTAATGTACATCATGCAAGTCTCACGTTTGGTCTTTAGGAAATAATATACATATTCGCATAACGTCAACGAAACATTTCAATTTAAAAGCATAGATACATTACCCAATAAATTTAGCCATTACCTTAAAATACGTATTATTTCTACTTAGCTAATAAAATCATACGTCACTCCAGTAACAAGTCTATAATTTTTTTAAATCACACAAAATTATATTAATTACATAGTTCATACACGTCATAAATGATCAATACAATATATTTATCTTATGATATAGTCATGCTTACGCTCACCTAAAGACCAACTAGAGATTTTAATTTGTACTCATAAATAGCGTCCAAACGCAGTGTGAGATACCTGACTGATTGACAGTGATTTCATATAATTCAATTTTGCTTACACAAAAAACAAACGATGATATTAAATACATTTTATTGAAATTCCTGCTACAGTGGTTTTTCTTAAATATTTTAAAGTTAGTTCTAAATTTATTGGGTATGATCCTTATAGGAGTAACGTACAAATTATTATTTAGAATAGTAGTTCTTATACTAAAAAATCACATCGCAAACAAGTTGCAATTTAGTATGACAGTTAATGAGCTCGTATGAAAAGTAAAATTACGTTACATTACGATATGTGTAAAATTTTCAAGCAATAAACTTTATAAGGTCTCATTTTTTAGATGAAATAGATATATACACCGTGTAACTCTAAATAAGCAAAACTTCTTAGGGACTGATTCTAAATACAACAACTGTTTGAATGGGACCAACAGTGAAATCTTTAAAATAACCACATATTACATACTAAATGTCCAATCAGCTGTTACGCTTTGTTTGGGAAACGATATTTTTTTTGCCATTTCAATGTTGGTCCAGTACAAAAAGTTGTTTTGTTTGATCACTAGAATTACACGTTGTATTTGCCTCACTCTCCTCTTTGGTGTTTAAGCAACATTTATTGAAAAAGCTTTTAATAAATATTTAAGCGAACACACACACAGAGGGCGTTAGTGCCGGCTGTCTGTGGGCGCCCATTTAAACGTATGTTATCAGACCCGCCGTACTCCTGACCCGACCCGTTCCCGTCCCGCTCACGCCTTCTGTGTGTTACGCTTTATAATGATTCATTAAGCTAATATTCCATATTTTGTATCTCATCTTAAAACATCATTACACTTTAAAACCAATTTATTATTCCTATAAATGTAAAAAAGATTGGTAAAAAATTTGGCATTCGTATTTTGTACTTTGGTTAACTATGTATTTAAACTACTAATAAAAAAATTAACACAACCATTTTGGCTAAAGTGAATAAATGAAAACTAACAGATTGACCAATTATTTCAATGCCAATCCTAGAGAAAAATGACAAAAGGTACCTAAAAACAGTAGAAACCGCTGTAAGTTAAATAAATATTGGACATCACATACATTGCTCTGATCCCAAGGCAAACAGCTTAAGCACTTGTGTTCTAGAAATCAGAAACAACGGCGGTACGAAAAACACCTAGACCCGTGACAACATAGATAAGTTTTCTAACGTTTTCTACATTGACCCGACCGAGAATCGAACCCGGGACCTCAGAGATAGCGACGCCAAGTCCGGCCTACAGAGGTCGTCACAAGACCACCGAGTTTACCATAAGTAAAGATATTAAAATTTAAAAAGTATTTCATAAGCCTGAACCAACTATGTAAAGTGTATTCTAAGCACGTCCATACAAACTACATTTAAGATATTCTAAGCTATAACGCCTATACATTGAATTTATGGTCAAAGTTTTAGAATATTTTTTTAGAAGTATGACCTTGCGTTATTAATTATAAAACCAAATGCAACATTACCAGTGAACGGAGTAGGTAAGTAGATTGATTTGGGGTCAATGATCTCAAACATTGATGTTAATATGGACATGCCTCCGGATTCCGGAATTTCTTGGTATCAGTTTTTGAAAAAAAGTCATATCCATATTATACTAGGTCATCAAATCAATCTACCTACCCCGATCACTGAACATTACATACCTATAAGTGTTAAATAGCAAAATTTTAAATAAATTATTTGCCTTATCGAATTTAGGTAATACTAAGAAAGTGGTAACTATATGTGACTAGAAAAACATCAAACCTAACCAGTACGTATTCAAAATGCTCCTCACAATACTGAAGACTGTAGAATTTAAAATTCAAGACTCACTATTCCGTATTTTAGTCCATGATTTATTAAATACTAATAGATAGAAAGATATATTTCAAGAAATAGATATGATTACACTTGAATATGCTGTAGATTTGGCTCTAGTTACTGACTACAAGCGTTGGATGAAACAGAAACTATCACTTCACTTGTAATGGGCTCGTTTCCTAAAAAAATCTTATTTGTCCGTCAGATGGATTTACAGAAAATATTGGACACGTATTTTTTCTTTTCTCAATCAATCAAAAATGATGATGATATAGCCCGTTAAAGTTTCGCGTAACGTCACGCCTTGCTACGCTTTTTAGCAAGGCACGTCACAGGCACGTCTCACAAAGTGAGCACGTCACAAGTCACGTGCTCACTTTGATGTGCTTTATCTTTGTAATTTTTTGTTTGATTGACAATAGACAAAATATGGGTCCAATATTTTTTGATAATCTAACTGACGGACTAAATAGCATAATCTTTTTTTGACCCAGGACACCAGCCTACTAATATAGTCCATTATTAGTGAACGTGGCGCAGTATACAATATTAAAGCTGTCTTTAAACTCTTAGTTTTAGGCGATACTACCAAATCAATGAGAATCGTTTCTTCTTAGAGACGTTGTTGACAGTGATCTTTTTAAGGTTTTTATCCTTGACTCCCTTGCGAGGCTTGAAGAGGTTTACCTGGAGGCCGACTTTGATCTTCTTGGTGAGAGCACCCTGGGGGAACACCGCTTGCACTTGGGGAACCACGGAGCTTGAGACCATGCCACCTTGTAAACAAGATTTTTTTAAATTTAATTTGTAGCAAGCAAGACTAGCTGTTGCCCGCGAAAAACAAAAGTATCCTGTGTTAATCCAGGTCATGGTCTATCTGTATGTCAAATTTCATCAAAATCTATTCAGTAGTTTTTGCGTGAAAGAGTAACAAACATCCATACATTCAAACTTTCGGATTTATAATATTAGTAAAATAACATTAGGGCTAATGTCTGATCGTATTTTTGTTTGCTCGTTTCATTATGACATAATATAAATACCTTCTGGACCGATGGCGTGAACCTCCTGCCTTATGCGGGATATGACCGCGAAGTACTGAGGGAAGTCGTGGGTGAGGATGCGAGTCACGCGCGGCGCGTCCCAGCCTTTCTCCTCTTCGTTTGTCTCTGTTCAAGTAAAGGTTATTTTTACAGGGTGGCCAGTGACGTTAAAAATTTTATTTTAGGTGCCTCGTGTTGAGAGGTATCTGAATCACCCCTATGTATGTTCTACGATTTTTCGTAGTTTTCGAGTTAGTTTTTTTCGTAGTAGTTTACTTTCGTAGTTTTTAAAATAGCCTATGAAGTTTATGAAGTACCACTTTTTTATTATTATTGTGAAATCTTAGAGTATAGTGCATTTTCTGAAGCTACTTAGAAACTAAAAAATTATCAGTTTAGATTAACATTTATTCTGAACTTTAGGTGAGTTTTGTAGTAACTTCCATTCAAATTATGAGGCTGTTTATTTTATGCATAAATGCACAGTTTATAGAGATTTAGCTGCAAGAAAAAAAAAAAAACTTCTTTTTAAAAAAAAAACAAACTGATCCGGTTGCAAAAATTCATTAAAAAAAAACGTAACTCGAAAACTACGAAAAAGCGTAGAACATACATAGGGGTGATTCAGATACCGCTCAACACAAGGCACCTAAAAAAAATTTTTGGACATCATTTTCTAGCCACCCTGTATTGTTACTATGAACTCAAGTGTTGTTTAAAAACTGATTTTCAAAGGACACGACAACGTTTGTCAGGACTGCTATTGTAAGATATTTTGCATTGAGGGTCCATAGATTTGATTCACCAGTTTACAAAATACGTACAATCAACAAGCCATCAACCTACCAGAAACTTGAGTTAATTTTGATTTCTATTCGTTGACTTGTAAGTCGAAAATAGGATGACAAAATTTTATAGGTTGCTATGCTGTACCAAGTGTCATATGTTATTTTACCTTCAATTTCCAAGGTTTCATGTAAAATGTCCTGAACGACGTCGTCAGTAGCGTCGGCATTGTGTTCCCGCCAGCTAGTTCCGTTGTCGGAACGCAGTATGACAATCTCCCTCTCTTTGCCTCGGAGCGACGCATAGTGTGGGACTTCTAGTATAACAGGCCTGGTGAAAAATATTATAGTTTAAAAACTATCATCATGTCAGCCTGCTGCAGTTCACTGCTGGACTTTAGGCCTCCCCCAAACAGCGCCAAAGAGCACGATCTCCTGATTTTTCCATCCAGACATCTTCCTAAGTTCGTTGGTTCATCGAGCTAGGGGGCGTCCTACACTACGTTTGCCAAGGCGCAGTCTCCACTCGAGAACCCGTTTACTCCACCTTTCAAACGTTTAAAAACTATAAGACGCTTTAATGTATTTAATGTTTATGAAAAATGAAGTAAATGATTTAAAATTTATAAAACAATTAAAATTAATGTTAATAAAAAAATGTTATTACACAATAAAAGAATACTTAAATGACAATAATCTAAAACAATAAATGAAATCCAAAGATAAATAAACATTTAAATGCCTAAAATACTATTTATTTGATTATGTTATTCAATATATTATTCAATAATTATCATATGATTTCTTAATGTATTTTAATTCTTTACAACTTCTTAAAATAAACAAATTGATCTAATTATGCATGGCGTCATCCTCTCTGCCCACAATACCTATCTTATTTTTGTGCCCTACATGGTCTATAATGATCTGTTTTATGTACCTATTTATAACACCTGTGTAACATTATAGAATGCAATAAATATATTGAATTGAATTAATAATCAAATGGGCCAAACCAAGGTTTTACTTGTAACCATTTGACAAGCACCTCTATCCACCTCATGGTTCCACCATGAAAAATTGATGGTATCAACTTATTGCATTGTCAACTGGGTCACACATAGTGTTGCCAGTTGTCCCGCTTTTGACGGGACCCTTTAAAGCACACAATAAAAAAACATCACGCATAGAACAAAGAGTCGCAATCGAGTAGGCGCAATGCACAGGTTGAGACGAGAGAACCTTTTTTACTGCGTCCCGATCTCTTTATCCCTTTGTGTGATTTTATTTCTTTCGAGACCCGATATTTAGAGAAAGGGATCTGGGAACGCTATCTCAACACATCGATAGAACCGTAGAAGTAGGTTCCTGGATTTGATTACATAGTCAGTTACAAGTAAAAGTATGTTAAAAAGCAAAAGCTAAATCGAAACATCCAAATGAAATGTCTGAAGGTGCTGTACTTGTCGGAATTTTTCCTGCTGCTTCTCTTTAGCAGGTTGTCAAGATTGTACATTTTGAAAGTTACAACAACTCGGAACGGCGTTATTTACGTCATAGCAGTTTAGTTTATTAGTGCTTACCCTAAGAATTTAGCAGAGACTGGGCCCATCTCTAGAACTCTAGATGCCAGGGCTTCGCCTTCCATAAGAGGCGGCATGTGGTTGATCCTTGAAGGCTTGAGGTATCTGAAGATTATGTACAAACAATTATTATATTACATGAAGCTATTAAAAATAATGAATACGAATCAACTAAATAATTAAAACAATAATAAATTGGTTTTTCAGTAATGACTCAATAGAGTAGAACTTTACTATAAATACTAAACAGCATTTAAGTAGTGTTGTTTTTATCCCAAAGTATAAACGAAGAAATCGAAACAAGATTGAAGTAATATTGCTAGAATGCTCGTTATGTCCCTGGATATCTTAATAATAATCAAAAGTTTATACCTGCAAGTAATCCTAGTAGGCTGTTGAGCAGACAGAGGGGGGACAATAACTCTGACCCCTCCTCCACGGCAACCACGGAGGGCTCCACCGCGAGCGTCCACCAGAAACGATACCAGGAAACTATACACGAAAACAATTGATATTAATATAAAACATGATGAAGTCAACACTGAAGATATTTAGCAACAAGAAGACACACAAACAATGACAGATGATATCGTAGCTTAACAACTTATTTAAAAAATACTTTACAAAACGCCATTTCAAGACCTACAACATTTAAAAAGGTATCAACTCGGCTGAAATGTATTGAATTGTATACCTGTTTATATAAATCTCAACACTAAATAATATTAATGTCCAAAAGATCAAGACTAAATTCTACTAGACATTGAAATTGTTTACTTACTTCTTCCACTGCAGCTTTTTTCTGTTATTCCATGTTTAGAAAGCGTGAAGGATAATGAGTTTCATTAGACATTTTAATGATCTGAAATAATTTTAAAACAAACATAATTATTATTCTGTTCTTTTTCAGTTGATATAATCAACCAGGTAATGTAATTTAAATGACATTGAAATTAATTTGTACATCGATAAATTTGATATTTAATATTATTATGACGGATTATTATTATTATGCTATTTAGTAATTGATTGTCATTTATTTTAATATTTATATATAGATGCTTTGTAAAACTAAACTAAACTTGTGAACTCTGTTACATTTGTATGCCGCCAAGGCTGATCACAGCGCTCTCATAAAACCCTGTTCCTATGTAATAATAACTATTTACCTGTGTATCACAAATAAATGATTTGATTTGATTTGATTTGATTTGAAAGTTTGCCATTGCCATACAAAGTCAAAATTTAAGTAAAGCATAATAAACTTAGTAACTTTATGTTTTGGTTAAAAAAAACATTTAAGCTAAGGCGAATCCAATAACAACAAAGTATTGTAAAATAGTAATATCCATAGCTTCAATACCTGTTTTCTCAGCTGCAAGGGGTATTAAGAAAAGCAATCAGTACGGTTATCAATAACAATATAATACTGACTTAGGCTGCGTAGGATCAACGTTGTAGCAGTATCCCTCCGGCGCCTGCGCGGTGCTATACCGGCTGATGCTCTTCACCACCACTTCTTGCTGTGGCTGGTACGGGATACCGTTTACAGATCCTGCGAGTAATATTTCCAAAGGGTTCAATTTAAATACCTTTTCTTCTCATGTCTCACTTAGACAGCTTTTTTTGTGGCGCAAAGTACTTCTTTGCATGAGCAGATTCGCGAATCGCAGGATGTAATGGACAATATACAGAACTAAGTAATTTATATTTTAATATTCTGTAAGTCATTCAGAAGTTTGAAGATGAATAACAAATCCATTATGATTCAGTTGCTTATAAATAAATGAGTAGTTCTGAAGAGGTTAGATAATTAATGATTCTTATAGGTAGAAATGTTGTGTCTCAGCTAAAAATGGATTCAGAGGTTATTCTGTGACTTTTTATTTCAAAAGTTAATAAATCTGATTATTAAAGGGGACTAAATAAATATTAAGTACTATTAGAATTAAATTGGAGGTATATGTTATCCAAGGCTTTATCCTTACCTTGAGACATCTCCATGATATTCTTATGGCTCATAGCCGATTCAGTTCTCTCGTCCTTGGTAACGTCAATGGGCAAAGAATCATCTCCAAGGGACTTCATGTCGTCAGCGGTTAGGTAGCGGTAGGGCTGATCATTGAGGATCGTGTCTTCTCCTGAAGAATACGAGTAGGTATTTGAGTATCAAGCATTGACCGTGTGGTTTTACTCAATAGAACATTCAAACAGGACAAGCAGCTAAAGCAACAAAAAAAGTGTCCGTTACAGTATACCTCGTGTGATCATCATTTCAGCAATGGACGTCCACTGCTAAACACAGGCCTCCCCCAACGAATTTCATCGGGGGGGGGGGATTGCCAGTACTCGCCACGCTTGGCAGGCGGGTTGGCGAGGGCACAACATTTCGCACGCAAACGCTGCTGCCCGTCTTTTTATTATTATTTAAATAAATGTATATTTTATTTTATTTACATTTTAATGCACACACTACAAACGGCTGGTACAAAAAATGTTCACTCCATCATTTCTATACAGCGTCATTTTTAAAATGATCGTAAAATGCCAAGGTTTTGATATTTTTAGTAATAAACAAAATGCCAAAATGAATCTGTTAATCGATTACACCATTAAGATTTCGTAGAATAATAGATTATTGGGGTTCAGATGTGGCGAGAAAACCTGAAACTAACAAAGTAATAATAAAACTTACCACCTTCTTCTTCAGAATCTGACATGAAAGTCTCCAGCATAGTCTCCGGCGCCACGACCTTGTATTTGTCCTGCGACGCTGGTGCTATGGAGGGTTCAGAAACCTCCTTCAGGGTTTCCATCACTGTGACGTAGCCAAGCTTAGACGCAATGTCTAATGGCGTTTGGCCGTTCTGTAGAAAGCATCACAAATAATTAAATACTTACTTTATATGCCAGACAATACAAAAAAATCTTAGTCTCGAATTAAACCAATTTATAAAAGTTTGTTTCCAAAATTGACCTGACGGAGAATCACCGGATCTTCTCTATTTGGGTCGTCATAATGGGATATTTTTTTAATTTCTGTAACTCTTTAACATTAGAGAGTATAATTGTAATAGTGATACTATTGTGTTTTAAAGCTTCACCTCAGTCCTAATGAAACACGTTTTATCGTTTAGATTTGTATAGTGTATTCCAGTCAAGGGTGACTGCTCCTTTATAGGTTTACAATTCGAGAATTTCAAAAGGATTAAGCAAACTTACCGTAGTAGTAGCATTTGCATCTGCCTTATGCTCAAGTAGAATGTTGACTATGTTGATGTGGCCTTGCTGGGCAGCATGGTGCAGAGCAGTGTATCTGTCATAAAATAGTCCTTTAGTTACAAAAATACAATGTCTCCATAAACTAAAAGAAACATTATTGCTATCGAATCATGATGTTTAGATACTATATCTTCATTCTTAAGATAGTACTTGTCGTTCTAATATAATTTCGAATATTTACATAATGCGGCAGCAAACCTATTTAAATGTAAAATTCATCTTTAACTTATTATTGTTCATCATCATGACTGTAAGTAGGTATTCTATATAAATGCGTATTAGGCTTGATTCCCTAATATTCCATGCTTCTGTATGTGTATTTATTTGCTTCTGATCGCGTATATAACTTACCCATGCGTAGTCTGAGCCTTGACCGATGCACCGTTTTCAAGTAAGAACCGCACCATGTTTGCTTGCCCGTAGTGGCTGGCAATGTGCAGGGGTGTGTAGCCGCCTTTGGTGCAGATATCCACCTAAAGTTAACGTTATGTGTTATGATATGTTTTGACTCTGTCGCAGGACGACCAGACTGAACTCAGGGGGGTTTCCACAAAATTGATTGTTTATTTTATATATAAGGGACAACCCATTCTAATCGAGTGGAATTTTGTATTTCATCATCAGGTTTATCCGTAAGTATTACAGAATTGCCTGAGTATAGAACAGGTTAAAAAACAGAAATTCTTACCTCAGCTTCATTCTTGACTAGCAGTTGAGCAACCGGTACTCTATCCTCTTGGGCCGCCAAGTGCAAAGCCGCCAGTCCGTTCTTGGCCTGCTGGTCTACTTCTGCCCCGTGCTCTAGCAGAAGCGAGCACATTTCTGTGTGACCCTGATGAAAATAAACCTTGACTCTTAGTATACAAGAAAAGTAGTTATTGAATTTGACATAAGAATCCCAAATAAATAAAGCTTAGAAGCAGCTTAAATAGCTTTGGAATTTTAAAAAAGAGCTCCAATAAGTATTTACCTATTGTTGTACTCCAAAAACAGATGATGATTCAATTTGATATCAAATTCAAATAGAACAATCAACAAATCCTTGCGTTACATAGAACCATTACATTAAATTGGTAGTTATAGTTCATTTCTTAGATTAATGTATTTGACATCCGGCTCTACTAAAATAAGGCTCCAAACCCAGAAAGCTCACTTTCTAAATTAATATAACTATCTGACAAACAGCTCTGCCAACATAAGGCTTCAAATCCAGGAACAGTCAAGCGTTAGTTTTCCAGCCATCGGGAGCTTGTTTGCACATTTGCACATGTACACGTTGATAAACAGCTGCGTGACGTCACTACAAAACCAAGCTGTACCTATGAAAGGTGTTTGCCAAAGTGAATAAACCAAACGAAAACTAGAAACAAACCTGTTGGGCTGCCAGATGAAGTGGTGTAAACCCAGCCTTCGACTCAGCATTTGTTAGAGCCCCATATTCCAGAAGTGTAGCTGCCGTCTCCATCTGATTTTTACGAGCGGCTATGTGAAGTGGAGTGTGACCATTCTTGGCTACAGCCTGAGTAATGAAAATAACAATAAGAGTCATTAATTTTTTTTTTTCATTTTCTATCAAGCAGACTGACAAAATTTTTAAAAAGAGTAAATGTAGGTACGAATAATTCCATATAGGTACGTAATGAGGTGCTATCCTTCTTCTTTATAGCGCTTGGTCCCGTTCCTAGTCGGGGTATGCTTGAACTTGATCCTAGATCATCATGTCATCATATCAGTCAATGCCAGTCCACTGCTGGACGTAGACCTCCCCCAAAGAGCGCCAAAGAGCACGTTCTCTCGCTTTTTACATCCAGGCACTGCCAGCTATCTTCCTACCTAATATCATTGGTCCATCGAGTTAGATGTTGTTTAGAGGCGATCCTAGATACGGCAAGATTATTTGAAACAACTGCCAGAATCTCATCACTTGTAATCTGTAATGACGTGTCCTTATACGACAATATACTCGTATATAGGACTAGCACCGAAAATGTCAAATAGTATTTAGACTATCCTTACAAAATTACCATCTACTAACACGATAGTGACATGGTCATTTTACCAAACTGTCATTTCATAATGCTGTTTCCATAATCAAAGTTGTTGTTTGAAAACAATAAGATTTGCAACCCTGCAACCTTATAAAATTCAGTTCTCCATTACCTTGGCATCAGCTCCTTTCTCCATAAGAGTGGTGGCGACGGCTTGTTGGTCGTATTGCGCGGCAACATGGAGCGGAGTCATTCCGTTCTTTCCTGCCTGGTCAGGTGATGCGCCGTGAGCTAGCAAGAGGTTTGCCACCTGTATCATAATGGAATGTACAGATTGTTAATATAACATTTCTTTACATAGCTTTCACTTTTTATAGAGAAGGTAAAATTTTTAAAACAATGGTAACAATTATTTGTCAAAATAATACTAACAGTTATTTATTGCAGTTGCAAAGAACACACAAACCTTTAAGTTTCCATATTTAGCAGCAAGATGAAGCGCTGTAAATCCTTTCTTGGTTGTCGCTGTTAGAGGTGCATTGTGCTCAATAAGCGCTGCCGCGACCTATTAAATAAATCATCATTGTACTTCAAGATACATATTCACAAGGCATTGTTATTCGCGAAAGAAAAAGTGAGTAGAGTCAGAATCGGGACAAAAGTAAAGTTACACACGTCTTCAAAAGTATCGCGAGGCTGAAGTGGAAGTGTGCAGGATACATTTCTTACAAGAACTTGTAGTGTAAAGAGGTTGATGAAATGGAATTTAAAAGGCAAACAATAGCTACAAGGATGTCCGCAGATGGTTTTGCACCACCACATCAAAGAGACAGCAGGTGTGAGATACGTAGAAGCCGCTTAAAAACAAGAAACGTGTTATAGGCTTTAAGAGACCTACATCCGCAAGTAAAGACAAAGAAAGAAGAAAGGGTCTAAGAGTCAGAGCGCTTCTTTGAGCTGGGGGTCTCCGTTTTGAGGATTACAGGAACATAAAACACGTCTTGCAAACATTAAAGTAAACGACAGAACACAACCAGGTAATCATCATATAAATATGTACTTACATCATGGTTATGTTGCTTAGCAGCGATGTGCAATGCATTGTAATGATCGGCCGTCATAGCCCTGACGTCAGCGCCGTGCTGCAGCAACAGCACAGCTATATCGACGTTGCCGAGACGAGACGCGATGTGGAGGGGCGTCTGTCTCTCTCTCGCCTTCGCTTCTACTGCAGCTCCATTGCGCAGGAGGATGCGGATTATGTCAGTCTGAGAAAAGAGCAGATATAAAAACACCAATTCCGGTAACCAGAAATTCAATCATTGCCAATTTCAATCGACTACACTACAAATCGAATTTCAAAGAATCACACTGAATATCAATGCAATGATTTTGCGTTTAAATTTCGACAATTTCCGATTTCAACAGTAGGAATAAAATTTGCTGATCTACAATGATTTTCACTAAAAGCCCTAATTTCAGACTTTTTTAATTGACTATAATAAAATATTTTAATGCATGGGATAGGGGTTTTCTCTCAATAGTTTTTTTTAGATTTCAATGTCAACAGATATATCATCCCATATCCAATCACGGAAAACATAACCTTATCATAATTAAACACAACCTGCCAAGTTTTGCTAAGTAACTTACTTTAAGTTAACTTTGTTAAAAAGTTGTTTTTTCTTCCATAGTCTTAATGTTGTGATGGTAATCGATTATGGTAGGGTTACTTACGATGACAGCTCGGTCTTTAATTCTTCAAACTGTCAAACATTACAATTAGTCCCAACTTCGAAAGACCTGGTTAGCCGAAGCGAGACTACAATGGCATAGAGCTGTTAACTAAGCTCCCATCTCCCAAAAGAATAACATTATAATTTAGGAACTTTGTTAGGACACAACATACTTCATGAGCACCAGTTATAAGAGAAGAGTTATACCTGGTTAGCCCTAGCAGCTAAATGTAGAGGCGTTTCTCCCCTAACAGTGGGCACGTCAGGGTTGGCCTCGTGCTGCAGCAGGTATATGACGATATTCATGCAGCCCATAAACGCAGCCACGTGAAGAGGCGTCAGCCCTGACTCGGTGGTTGCTTGTATACCTACAAAAATAATCATATTGTATGTATTTAATTGCTTTTAGTTACGTTTGACAAACAGTCAGTCACAGTTCGCTATTGCCATGCAAAACATGAAAGAATGGAATCCCACCAGAGGCAGTAGATTTTTTTTAAGTTAAATTATTTTCCTCGATATGAAAGAATTACGTTTGGACAGCCTATAAAAAGGTCTATTAATTGATTGTGTCAAAATGTAGGGTATTTAGCGCTAGAAAGAAATACTTACTGGCTCCATACTTCAGTAACAGTTCCACAACCTTAATCCGGTTCTTCTTGCAAGCAATGTGTAGAGGCGTAAATCCATTCAAAGCGCGTGCATTTGCGTCAGCGTTTCTGTAACAGAATATGTAAATTAGTAAATGAATGTCCAATAGACCACACCTCGGTAGCCATGATCTTAAAGTAAGGAATTGACAGACTTGTGTTACGAGGATCCAGGCAATGTATGTATGTAATGTGTTTTGACATTGAATATTGATTTGAAATGTCGCATGATGTCACATCTGGTTAAAATTTTTACTTAGAAGTGACGTCACGACGAGACTCCTCCCGAACTTTGACGCGCTTTATCTTTGTAATTATTTGGTTGATTGTCAACAGAAAAAATACGTATCGATTATTCTTGTTAATCTAACTGACGGACTAAATAGAATTTCATTTTCTTTACCCAGTCGTCATCTCTATTGGTGTATTTAATCACAAATGGCCTTTTACCGATCTAAAAGTAGCTTGGCGACTTTAGCGTGTCCACAATGGGCGGCTACATGGAGCGCCGTCAGGTAGTCCACGGTGACGTCATCGACTGGAGCCCGTCGGGATAGAAGCACTCGAGCCGCTTCGGCGTGGTCACCTTGGGCAGCCATGTGAAGTGGAGCTAGACCGTTCTGTATAAAAAAATGGTTTAAAATTTTTGTTAAAATAGGTGACAAAGAATACAGATCTTATAAGTTACAGTCATAGTGATTAAATAGCTATTATACATAATGACTGGTCATTGTATATAATAGCTAAATTGACTAGACAATGTGACAAATTAATCACTTTATCCGGATATTATTCATAATAGCGGGTCAAAGTTAGCTAAAGTAATAAATATATACAGATATCAGACGGTCGTTAAGGAAGGTCGGGATTATTAACTTTCTTTCACTAACCTTGCTCTTGCTAGTAATAGGTGCACCCCGGTCCAGCAAAGCCTCAACGACTCTCTCGTGGCCCGAACGCGCTGCGCAGTGCAGTGGGGTCAGTCCATCCCTAGTGCGGGCTTCGACGTTAGCTCCGTTGTCGCAGAGTAGGGATACCATATTCTCTTTGCCTGGTTTTGGAGTGAGATGTAGAAGTTTAAGTTATTTTTGAGAAAGTTTAATTTAGCCGCTGACGCTGACATCAGGCGCTTACAGGGACAAGATGCGCTAGGTATCAGCATCGTCAGGTAATACCTAGCGTATGTCGTCCCAGCCAACGCCTCAACTACTACCCCGTAGTACTTACCCCACTTGGCAGCGACATGGAGAGGGCAGATGTTGTGCTTAGCGGCACAGTTGACATCAGCTCCCTTGGCCAACAGAAGCCGGGCTACCGACTCGTTGCCATAATGCGCTGCTATATGAAGCGGCGTGAAACCTGATTTGGATGTCACGTCTGGGTTGTGTTCGTTCTAAAGAAACAAATACACAATTCAAAATCAAAATATAAACATTAATAGTGAAAAAGAGTTTTTGTATTGTTCAGCCATTAATAACTTTAACATCATGATCAACAACAGTATCCTAGCTATGATGACAAAAGTTGAAGAATTTTTAAATGCATAATGCATTCATCAATCTTTTTAGATCATCTCATCTTATTATTTTAGAAACAATCACCTCTGACAACACTATGTAATGTCATCACATCTCCCTGAGTCTGGTAAGGAGTAAGATGGAATATGTGCTCATTTACTTCCCAAACCTCTCTGGCAGGTTCTTTGTCCTCTACGACAAAGTGACATCATCAGAACTTGTCTTGTTATTGTACATTTAGGTAAAAAAGGGTGAAAGTAGTGGCCGAGCAGAAACTCTTTTTGCGTTGGTTCCTCCAGGGAGTAACTAACAGATTGTCCCAAAGCAGTGGTATGGTAAAAAATGGGACGTGTAAAAGTGACATCAATTAGACATATGGAAAAAAAACAATATCTTATATCATCGCTAGATTACCATACCTCAAGTAAAAGGTTAGCAGCCTTCACATCGTCTTTCTTGGCCGCTATGTGCAGTGCGGGTAGACGGACACGGCCGCGCGTGTCGGCTTCTAACAGGACCGCGACAACTTTCTCATGGCCCTGTTGCATTGCCACCGCCAGGGGGGTGAAGCCATCCTATTCGAAGATTAAAATCAGAAAATGTATTTAGAGTCTAATAGAATTTTCTGGCAGAACTTTCTATTATGTAGTTTATAATGTACATTTGAATTAAAACATCTTTGTTTCTGTCAAGTACAAACATAGTGACAGTTGAAGTCATACATTTTATTTCAGAAGATGAAGGTTCTGGAATCTTAGAGCTATGGCTTTAGAGCTTTACCCTATCCATAAGTAGAGAAAAACTATTGTTAGGCCGACCCGTTGGTCGTTGCCGTTGCAAGACTGATATTTTTATTAAATTTTATCACTTAAGATAAATTACTAGTTACATCTAAAACACAGGAAGGGCTATTTCTGTAAAGCAGTTTAGCTTAACTCTATAATCCGCATATAATAAGTAATAAGGGTTTCCAGATATTTTCAAGAATGTGATTTGTATCCAGTTGTTTGTTCTAAACGCTTAATTTTAAGCTAATATTTCTGCTCTTCAACAAATATTTATGTGTCAACAAGGCACTGCAGAACCTTAAACATATATTTCAGTGGCAGGATGCAGACACAATAGTCAGTCAGTCAACAGGATTCATAATTTTGATAACCGTAGGAAGCCGCTGGATACAGGCCGCTACCAACCGGCCAATCTGAAATTCACTGGGGAAGGCCTATATTCAGCAGCGGACGTCCTAGAGCTGAAATGATGATGATTGAGAGTTTAATGGTGTTCTACCATAACACTAACCTCAGTGGCGAGGCTTTGGTTAGCTCCGTTAGCGAGCAGGAACTTGACCACTCCATCGTGGTTCTCCTGCGCCGCCATGTAGAGCGGGGTGAATCCGTTCTGAGACTGGATGTTGACCTGTAGGAGAAATTTTAACATTATTTGTTAATTAATAACTTCAATAAAACCATTTTCTTCCTCATGAGTTACGTAGAGACGCAGCAGATATTACCTATTTATTGAACATCGCTAATGGCCATGTTGACAGCTCTCAGCTTCTAAATAACATACAATTACGCGTACCCATTAAAAAAAATAAACAGCGCCCGTGCTTGTACTCGACACCGTCTCGCACAAACTACCGTCAGAACTCATTCTTTAGTAGAGTTACTAAAAAGTTTAACGAGACTGTCAGTGCCTACCCGCATTTAGACCTATTTTGTACCCATCCCGCCGAGGTGAGAACATTGCTTGCAAATAATTTCATGCGTCCGACTCGTTGACCCTAGCTAACTTTATTTTTTTCTGTGTTTATGTTTTATTGTTTCTTATATCATGGTATGTAATTTAGTACTAATATTATTTGCCTACCTAGAGGTGAAAACTATAGACTTATTGAATATCTGTAGTCGTAATTTTTTTACAAGCTGTTTGTTTTCCATTAAAATAAAATAAAACAGATGAACATAAAATGCGACAGTTTAGTATCGACTGTGCCTTTAATTATTTATTGTAATTGGTGTGTAAAGTAAAATTAAATGGGTATTTCACATACATGGCGACAGTGTCATATCGGGTCCATGAGCTGCTAAAACAGTATTACTTAAATCTTAATTTGTTTTTTTTATTACACTGCTTAGGTATTCTTTAGAATTCTTGGATTGACCCTGTTCACAATATTTGAGTCTGAATGATTTTTACTAATCGCAAATCAGTGTCTAAGTAAGTACAACCATTTTGAAGGTCTGTCATAGAGAATAGTAGGTTGCTTATCATGTAGAGACAGGAGCTCAGTTTGTCATTTAAAGAATGTACCTAAATACTTAATGCTTCATCTTCATTTTTGAATATACTTGATTATGGTTTTCAAAACTCTTATGAGTATTATTTCAAAGTACTGCCCCACTGCTAAGATAAGGCAAGTTCTTAGCAATATCTGTCGAGGGTCAAAATCAGCAACTCCCAAGAAACTAGCCGTTAATCGTCTTGCAATCTTTTTTGGTATTACGAGTACTGAGTACAATTTTTTTTCTGCATCCTTTTGTCTTGAACGTCTATAAAAACTATAGTTTCACTATTTAGTTTACAAAATTGAATTTCAAATCACTTTGCAAACTGTACCATCTGTGAAAACATTCGTCAAAGTTTCCGTTCTGATTGTAAACAAAGTGTTAACGTCTATCGATCGAAGTGCTCCGACATCGAAAGTTTGTTTAGATCAATGTCAATCTATAAATTGAAATTCATTATTCTGTGGTTGGCTGGTTTTTGGTGTTGTTCGTGAAGATTTATTTTCTTAGTAGGTAATGATAGTCTATAATTTACGTGTTACTAGGTTTATATTAGTGTTGTTTTTGAGTATTCTAACAACATTATTATCCGCTTATTTTGTCTTTTAAGGACATTTGGTAGTAAAACAATGGATTATAGAATTTTACACCTTGAGTGTGAGACTGGTGCCTGAGATAGGTTTTCTTAGAAAACCCGTGGTACAGGTCACCAGTGCTCCACCCCCTGGGATGGTTGAACATTCTTGTACATTGTTTTTATTGTAGACCATATTATGGAGTTAATGCACAGTCAACGGCAGGTCAACAATTAGGAGTCTACTCCTATTATAGTAACAAAATCGTTTCAGTCAATATTTGCTTTGCTTGCTTTTTTATTAGTTCTTTTTATTGACCATTAAAATTTACGTACCTACTTATCTATTTTATTAACTACCCAATATTTTTTGAGCAGTCGTTAAGCTTGATAACTTTATTACATTAAAACATAAGTAAGTAGTTCCATGAAATACTCAACGTTCTGTAATTATTAAGTTATTTATTTATTCGTATATTATAAGCGCAGAAACACGCATTTTATTTGAGCTCATAATAAATTCAAATAAGCGTTTTCTTTTGATTTACTGATACAATTTGTGTGCTATCAAATCGATCTAATTGATCATTAATTTAAATCAGGAAAACTAAGTACATGAACGTTCAATATGACGAATGTTATTCTGATCGGTTATTTATAATCGTTTGCTTTGTATTAAGAATCTATTTTTGGAAATGATTTGTGATTCTACTTTCAAAAGTGTAAATTGATGGCCACGATTTCCTTTGCATTATCTACACTTTTTTTAGAATCATCTGCCTCTTTTTCTTAATAAGTAATATGTCTTTGGATTTCTACTCTATTTATACCAATAAATATCTATCTAATCTATTTGTTGTTTGTTTTATGTGGGCAGTAACAAAGCAGATCTATCTATCCGTAATTTTTTAGGGTTTCGTACCTTAAAAATACGGTGCCTGTAGATGGCCGTATTTTTTCATTGTGTCGACTCAGAAGTTAGTTTTTTCATAGCTCCAAGGGATTGCAGATATGAGTATTTGATATATTCTTATCCTGCGAAAGACGATCGATCGATCCGAGATAAGTAAGTACTTACTAAAACGTGGGCTCTCACTGTGAGCCTCGAAAGCTCAAGGTTGCACAACGTGCTATTAACAGGGCTATTCTTTGCGATATCAAGTCAGAAATGAAGAGATCCGTAAACGAACAAAGTCGCTGACATAGCCCAACGGATAAACAAGCTGAAGTGGAAGTGGGTGGGGCACATAGTTTGTAGAATGGACGGTCAATGGGGCAGAAAAGTTTTGGAATGGTGGCCACGTACCGACAAGCGCAGCGTAAGATGCCCAAGATGGACAGACGACCAAAAGTTAGAGCAAGTCGCTGGATGCAGGCCGGTTCCAATTCTCCAATCTTGATATAACTGGGGGAGGCCTATGTTCAGCAGTGGGCGTCCTATGGCTGAACTGATGATGAAGTAGTTACTACACTTGAAGCGATTGCTATCGGAACTCCTTTACCCTTACTAGGGAACGAGACCATTTTGGAAAACGCTATAAGGGAAACCCATAGAGCACATAACCTATAGAGTAGAAATGTTATATGATCTGTTCGACGAATTTTTCCGCCATTTCTTCGTCTGTATCTGTACTGTTTTTATACGGGCGAAAGTTGACTGGACTTGGCATTACATACTAAATGTTAATGAAAAATCACTTACTAGTTTCAGAGAAAGATGGTTCGTATTGCTGCTCTACAGGGTATGTGCTCGATGGGGAAACCAGATCATTTTAGACCATGGCTACACACACTTCTAGTTCTATTTGTCTTCTGCCTTACCTGAGCGCCATTCTGTACTAGCAGTTTGACGAAGGCCTCCTGTCCAGCCAGCGAGGCGATGTGCAGGGCAGTGTTCCACTTCTTGGTGGCCACGTCGATGGCCGCTTGGACCAATAAACATTGTTCCCTTCTAGTTCAACTGGTCTATTGTCTCACCTGAGCGCCATTCTGCACTAGCAGTTTGACGACGGCCTCCTGTCCAGCCAGTGAGCGATGTGCAGGGCAGTGTTCCACTTCTTGGTGACCGCGTCGATGGCCGCATGGACCAATAAACATTGTTCCCTTCTAGTTCAACTGGTCTATTGTCTCACCTGAGCGCCATTCTGCACTAGCAGTTTGACGACGGCCTCCTGTCCAGCCAGCGAGGCGATGTGCAGGGCAGTGTTCCCCTTCTTGGTGGCCGCGTCAATGGCCGCGCCGCGCTCTAGTAGCTCCCGGACCACCTCCACGTGGCCATCTTTGGACGCCAGGTGGATTGCGTTTAGACCGTTCTGAAAAAGAGTCTGTTTAGTAAATTTTAATTGTGTGTCGTCGGGCAAAATCTTGTTGAGATTATAAAATGGCTAGACTTTGTAAAATTGTCAAAGTGGATTTTTAAAATCTTTCGGTTTTTAGTTTGTTTTTTTTTAATTTTCTTTTGATCAAAAAAAAATCAAAAAAATATTAGAGATAAAAACGAAAAAATATTCAAATCAGTAGCGCCATCCTCAAGTTTTTGCGGCAAATTATTTTCACCTACATAGATATTTATCGGACATCTGCTTGTCTGTTAATCCCAAGTGTTTCTAATCTATTTATTCGATTGCGATGAAACTTTGGCGAGTTGTAGAGCGCACGCAATGTTTCTGGATTAAATTTCAGACTAAGCGAACAAAGCTACGAGCAACAGCAAGTATTTTTGGCACCGGAATGAAACATTTTAATATACAGTGTACACTCATACTCGTATTAAAACAAAAATCACTCCCAAAATATTGCTACTAGATCATATTCAGACATATTAAATGACAACTATAAGCAGATTTTCTCCATTCTTCATTATTCAATGCCAACAGCCAACAGTGCCAACGGGCCTTTATGCCAGGCTATCCACAAAGGCCAAAGAAGCAGGCCAAGCAAAGTTAATGGGTTGAAAATCCAAACCCCTTGGCTGGCAGCCAAGTGTTTCAATATTTGCTTAGCTATAGTATTCCACGGTAAATATTGGCAGGCTTTTGTTTGCAGAAGTGTAACGAAATATGTTTTCTGTACTAAGTTGACCTTTGGCATGTGACAGAAAGGTCAGGTCATAATTAGTAGACATGTGTCGTTCTGGATCGTAATAGTTCCAGGAACTATGTCCGACACTGGAACGATATCGTTCCGCTCCGAGATACTTAAATAAACATGTTCACAGTTCCGCGCATGTCCAAGCGAACTGAGGTCCGAGATATGCCGAAAATAAAAAAGAAACAAAAATGGTAGAAAAAAGGATATTGTAAATATTGAAAAATTATGTACATACAATCAGTTGATTTATAAGTACGCCAACCAAAATAGTAATTTCATTACTTTATTGAATACCCAATACAATTTTTTTTTTAAATAAAATTCTTTAAATACTAAATTTTCATTAATAAAATTATTTGGTTGACAGTACTTAGCCTAAAAAGTATGAAGGTAAATCAGTTATGTAGGGGTGAATTATATTTAGGTATTTATCATACACATGTCCAATGGACCGAGGAACTATTAAAGTGAGTGCTAATCAGAGGAACTATACAGTTCCGCGAACATGGTAACGGAACCAGTTCCGAAATGTAAAGGAACCGTTCCAGGTTCAATCCATTAAAAGACATGATTTGCGCATCACTAATAATTAGGAGAGCTGTACAAACCTAACTTTAACTAACATACGCTAAGCTGTTGCTCATTAGATACCACCGTTACGCTCATCATTATATTTTTTAAATCTTAACTTGTTTGTTTGTGATGTTATTTTTCTTGGTATATTTTTGTGTCTATAAAAGTAATAAATACAGGTGTATATCTCCCTCTTCCTTCTTCCTATCAGTTGAAGTCGTTCCAAGTCGCAATAGGTATGCGGCAAGTTTTAAATACATTTGGAGTGATTGCGTTCCTTTACCCTAAGAAAAGGGAACCGTACCATTTCAGAACATAGGCTTATAAAAAAAAAATAGCAGATTTAATTTAACTTAAATTATGACGATTGTCACCATTACTGTGTCTTTGACAACATCTTAATTGTAAATCCATAGACTAACCTTGGTGCGAAAGTTATTGCGAGTAAGACGGCTAGTGTTAGCTTAATGTGCAGGTTTTTTCACGAGGTTTTTCGTCACCGTATTTTATTTCAACTTTAATTGTATTTTAAATCAAACCAGGTCAATTTATTGGATCTGTTTGCAGGGCTAGACAGGGCAAGCACCAGCACAACGATTTAATTTCGAGTTGTACGATTTTGTTGTGTTTTCATCACACAAGGTATGATGAAAATAGGTATACAGTGTATGATAAAAACTTTTTTAATGTAATTTTATGCGTTCACTAGTACACATAAAATTATTTTGAGAATCTCACTCGAAGCATAATTATCATTAGGTTCTTCTTGGCCAGTTTGATTACCTTACGTTATTATTATTGTCGATAAAAAATACCTAATCGAAATTAATTTTTTTAAGAGATTTTTCCCTAATAAGGTAACTTTAATTTAAACAGAAGTTTGTCATGTTTCCAGTTTTCGTATAGAATGTATCAAAACGTCAATTGTATTCGTCGGATAAAAGTTGTATTGCGTTTGAAAAATGGGTCATTAATCAAGTAATTCAAATGTCAACAGTACATTAAATAAAAGTATGTATGTTTGCTCTACCTAATACCCCCACCCCTCTCGCTTATTACATTATTCGTGACTCCAAAATGGCGTGGCTCGTTCTATATCCGGCACGAAGGACCACATCGCGCGTACGGGAAAATCGACTTTATTGATGGAATTATAGATTCCATTTTGGCGTGGCGTGTTTAAGGTTTGTCGGTAGGAAGGAATTTTCGCAAATTAATGTGGATTGTGTTATAAAGGTTTTTATTATGCTTATTATATTGTTGACCAACTTGGTGAAAGCAGAAATGTTGGGGTTGGGAAGCATTGTTTTGTGATGAGAATGTTTGAAATATTCATTGTTGAAAAGCCGATACAAAACTGGAATGTGAATAAAATTAAAAATAACTTATCCTTTGATCTACTAGGATTATGTTAAACAGATTTAATTACAACATTTATAAAATTTCTATAACTAATTGTCATGATGTCGAAATAAGGAATTGACTTCCTTATGATATGAGGTACTAAACAATTAATTTTGCCACCGGCGTCGCCCAACATACCCAGACCCGAGCCAATATAGAAAAGTTAATTATTTTACGGACCCAAACCGGGAATTTAACCCTTCTTTCCGGGAATTAAACCCTTGGTGTTTTGCTTTGAGCGCCTTTGCGTAACAACGCACTAATACACTAATTGGGAGAATCAAAAGTTTTGAAATCTTAAAATAAGTACTTCAGAACACATAAAGACTTCAGACAGTGTTGGAGTATTACGTCTTGGTCTCTTATTGTTTTTGTACTATCAAACAAATATTATTCCATCATTGCATGACAGCTTTCTATTAGTAGATCCTGCAGGAACACAGTTCCAATAGTAACTAATACTCAGGAAGAATAATGACGACCTTGCCCATCAGTGGGCTGTTTCAAAGTTGACATTTAAGTTAATTTTAGAATAAACCGGACGATAGTTTAAATGGAGAACCGATACCCCAAGCAGTAGACTTGACAGAGACCACGACTCCTTGTCACAAAACAATGTTTTGGTCGAAAGATAAGCGAATGTATAAGATATATTTTAAAGAGGCATACATCTTATGTTTTATTTTTCTGGTAGTACAGAACTTCACGCATATTGTCGCTTAGGTCAAGAATTGGATACATAGTGCATGAAAATAAAGTTAAAATGAAAAGTGTGAATTGTGAAATGTGTGTCCTTCTTTTAAATGGTGAGACCATTTAATATGGTCTCATTTATATCCTCAATTTTCAGCAAATGAAAAATAAAACACAGAAACCTCGAAGCTGCTGGCAGTTGATGGAATGGCTCATTGGCATAATGGGGAGCCATACTGCATTTTTATTCTTATAGATATCGCTTTGTGTTTGGGCTTGCCAGTAGTGGTTATTTGATTAAATGAGAAACCTACTATAAAAATGTTTCGTTCGTTCGGACGTATAAACCCAATAAATTAGAATAACCATACATCTGTGTCAGTCCTTTGACAAAACACGAACATCTGAAATTAACCGGGTAAGAAACACGACCGCTTTCAATTGTTCATATATTAACAAAGGTTTCACACAAGTAGATGGTATTTATATTTGTTAAGCTTATACGTTCGAACGAACGAAACATTTTCATAGTAGGCCTCCTGATTCAATTTTTCTGCCACAATTAATCTTCTGTTCTGTTCTGAATATATTACTACGTTATAGGTTCTGCCAAGTTGTCAAACTTGTATACTAGTTAAAAGCATTATTATATACATTTTGTGTTAATAAACGAGCACAAAAAATCTCTTTTTGTTCGCTGTTTTTTTTAAATAAATAAATATAAATAGTGGACAACATCACATACATTGCTCTGGTCCTATGATAAGTAGCTTAAGCACTTGTGTTACAGAAATCAGAAACAACGACGGTACCACAACACCCAGACCCGAGACAATATAGAAAAGTAATTTTTCTACATTGACCCGACCGAGGATCGAACCCGGGACCTCAGAGATAGCGACACCAAGTCCGGTATGCTTGCCTTTCGGCTACGGAGGTCGTCTTTTGGCGATAAGGCCGCCTGATTGTACATAACTGTGTCTTGGTTGCAATAACCTTAATGTTGTTTGTGCAATAAAGTGTCTATCTATCTAACGAGCACAAAAAAAATTTACATTGACATTTACGTAGACATTGTTTGACAATGGTTGACGAGACCAAAAACACTTGCGCCATCTGAGATTAACTTTGCCTGTCCTTCCCCATTGAGAACGCCCGCCCGTGGTTTGATTTATGATGGATAGATCTTTAATAAAAAATAATTAAGTAAAAAAATCAAAAACCTGACTGCGTAAAAAGTGAACTAAAAGGACGAAAACAAGATTAAAAGATCGAATCTAACGACATCTTTGAAGCCATATTCCATAGAGCCGTTTAGGCTGCAGAGCGTGTCAAACATATGAATTTTGCGCCAAAAATCCGCAATTTTAAAAAAAATTGATATACCTAGTGTCACTCTCGAAGTAAATACGAATCTAACGACACCTCTCAAGCTAAAATCCATCGAGCCGTTCAGGCCGCAGAGCGTGCCAAACAATTATACATATATAAGGTGCTGTAAAAATATCTGCAACGGCTGAAATGGGTTAAAGTATTGCTTATATAGATTACGATAGTAAAGACATTTTATGTCCAGAACATCATCAATTTTTTCATTAAAAAAATACATTAAATAAAGATTAGGCTTTATTCTGTCTCAAAGCGTCCACACCTGTCCAAAAATGCTAACGTTTCACATTATACCGCCCGGCGGCCAAGTTAAGGGCGGATGACGAAGTGTGTTGTGCAAATTGAAGCAAGTAACTATTTATTTACTGTCTTTTCGCAAATAATTAATTACCGATCCGGGGCACGTAATTCCTTCACTATCGTAATCTATATAAGCAATACTTTTACCCATTTCAGCCGTTGCAGATATTTATGAAGCACCTTATATACACACTCTCGAAAAAACATAACCTTCCTTCTGGCGCAATCGGGTAAAAAGGGTTAAAGTGAGTAATCAATACTTACAGCATTGCTAACATTGATGTCAACTCCTTGCTCGAGAAGACTGATGATCTTCTCGATCTGGCCTGCGCGCGCAGCACGCAGGAACGCGGTGCTGGCATCCGCCTGAGAACAAACAATAATCAACTTTAAAACAAGCGGTATAGAACTGAAACTTAATAGTATTGTGTGGGTGAACTTACGATGAGTTTTTTATATTTATTATCAATAATAATATATCCTATTTGACTGTTTTTATTTAAATACGTTAATATTGTTGGTACTATCAAAATGAATGCGTTAAATTTTTTAACTTCCAACACAAAAAAAACATATTACGTTTTGTCTGGTTTTCTCTTATTGGTTTGTTGAGTCAGTTAGGTGTATCACGCGCAATGATATCTCGCTTTGGGATGTCAGTTCTAGTACAAAGTAACTCAATAGTTACGTACTGTCATTGTGACAGGCGTTTTTGCCAATTTGCCTAACAGACAAAAATAATAAATCAGTTGTTTTAGTAGTCATGTTTTTTTTAAAAATAGTTATAAGTTTTGGTTCCCTAAAATACAATCTATCAAAGTACCTATATCATTAGTTTTGAATATATCACCATCATCATTGTCATCATTTCAGCCATAGGACGTCCACTGCTAAACATAGGCCTCCATTGACTTCCAGATTAGCCGGTTGGAAGCAGCCTGCATCCATCGTCTTCCTGCAACCTTTACCACGTCGTCTGTCCACCTTGTGAGTGGACGTCCTACGCTGCACTTACCGGTACGTGGCCTCCATTTTAGAACCTTTCTGCCCCATCGAATATTTTAGTACGAGAAAAATAGTCTATTTAATTTCGTTTAGTAATATAAAATAATCAAAATGACTTACTCGTAAAAGCTTCAAGTATTTTGAGGTAGCTCATTCAATCATAAAAGCGTCACTTATTAGTTATTAGACACCATAAAAATAAAATCCAGAAGGAATCATAAACCTAGATTATGGAAAGTCATAAAAAGTTAGATAAAATGTAGGACACACGCCGAGGGACCTGGATTTTATATCTGTGTCGTTTGTGTTTATTACAGGTGTTTTTTAAGACAAAGGTCGAACTTAGGGCTGTCAAAATACTAAAAGACACTTTTTTAACTGTCCTCTATCTGAAGGTTGTCCGGCAGTTATCGCTTCTAGGGATAAGACTGCCTAAATTGTACTATTCTGAATGTATTTTTTTTCTGTACTGTTTGTTTTGTGTCGTGTGCAATAAAGAGTATCAATTTATCTTAGCCCAGCAGAAAGAGACACAATATAATTTTTATCGGTAACGAGGTCTCTTGCGACCGATCGGGGTTACACGAGTTTTCAAGGCAAAGTTTATACAGGTGTCCCAAAAATAGTACGCCGGACTGATACTAGAGACAGCTCAGCTTTTGTTTTCTTTCACATTGAAATAACATTCTTATAAGAAGAAGAAGTCTAAGTAGAAGTCGCATAATTTAGGAAATAGTCTTGTGAACTTGCAATTTTTTTTATTTATTAGCAAAAATTTTTTTTATTTATTAGCAAAAATTTTTCTAAAGGTGTGCTATTTTTATCTGAAAGCTGTGTAGCTCAGCTGTCTACAGTTTCAGTCAATTTATTTTGACACACTTTATTTAGTTTTACTTGTAACTCTTGTACCAATATTTTTTTTCCAACTTGGCAACCCTGAGTTCCTATAGGTAGTAAATGATAACAACGTGACAACCCTAGCAAGTACTTGTAATATCTTCCCCCAGGGAAGGCTGAGTTGCCTTGTCCTTTATTTATTTGCATTAGTTTTTCAAACGACTTTTTTATAGTGTATCGTTACTTGAGAATACTTAAAACTTTTAAACTACGTAGAAGTAAGCCTACAAATGTCCCACTGCTGGGCACAGACGTGGCCCACAAACTATGCGGTGGTTTGGGCCATACTCTACCACGCGGGCCTAGTACAGATTGGTAGAGCGGTATCTGTAAGATGAGTGATAGCATCTGACAGTAAGGTTACTACCTTACTGTCAGATGCTATCAGCACGGCCTTTAACTAGGCTTCAGGACTATTATGCGATAGTCTCCGGGACCAACTATTGACGTTTTGTTCTTACAAGTTCAGAAGGTACGATAAAAGTCTCGAGGATTAATCTTCCCATAAATGTCACTAAATACGCTCGATATGATCACCTACCCACTCACAACACTGGTATAGGTAGCTTAACTTAGCAATCAGTACCAAAGCGCTGCGACCACTGAGCTACGAGAACCTTTATAATATTTTTAAAAAATGCACAAATTTTAATGACGGGCCTTTTACTTATTGTCGCACTTAGCCGGTTATTTAACAGTAATTATTTCAATTCTCAAAAAAAAAAAGGTACTTTACACAAATGTAAGTCGGGAGTCGAGTTGCAAAGCAAATTAGGTCTTAAATCTACTGCACAAGGACTATCCGCTTGTATGTTTAACCAACTGCAAATAGAGGCTCTTGTAAATTGCTCCACAGTAAAAACTATACAGCAAACCCACTCGAGGGAACGAGCGACTTCTTGGGTCGCCCTCGCCCCTCGATCCCAGGATACCACCGCTTGTTGTGGACGTCTATAAAAATGCGGTTAAAAACGTTTTATTTAATTACTACAGATAATTGAAATCAAATAAAAAATAAGGTTATTACAGTTTAAAATATATTATGATTTTTTTTAAATCGCACGCGTTACGAGTATTCATGATTTCTACAAAAACAATTTATTTATCCAAATAGGTCTAAATAAATTTATTTTAATACTACTACTGTTTCGGGACAATATTGTGGGCTAGCGCCGAGAAGATCTTGCTTTAAGTTTACTGAAGAGAATTAAATCTTAAATATTGGTCTAAATTCAAATTAATCTGTGTAGGTTCTATAAAGGGTAATATACTTTGAGTTGTATAAGTACAATAAAAAATGTACCAAATTGTAAATGTAACAATTCCTTCTCCTCTATTATAACTTTGACTTTTTATATCTATTGATCAGAGTGGCCAGAAGCCTGCGTGTGCTATACGTTTGCGTGCCAATAACGTCACATGGATTGTCGTGCATTAGTGTTGGAGCAACAGTTTATTTGAAATATCGATAGAAATTCAATAAACTACCAGTTGACAAACTCGTAGATGCTTAATGTAATTATCATCATCCTTACCGATTTCGGCTACAGCGACAAGATTTTATAAGCTTAGATTCAGATCTAATGATTATGCTTAGCTCTCACATGACTGACGTACCCTATTTTTTGCTTCAAAAGTACGTGTACAGAGAGCACGTCAAGGTGATATAGTTATAATGTATGTTTACCGCTGCAAACATACATACTAAACATACATACGAGTACAACGCTTTCTACTTTTAAGCTCGTCACGTTTTCGGTCAAGTTTCAGTTCAAAACCATTAACCCTAACATGAACCAGGTGGCGCCACTCAGGTCGGTTTACAGCCATAGTTATAATAAAGTGTTTACGAGCGGGCTTTCTGTTCTATCCTATACTGTGACAGCTTACTCCCAGGGTACCAATTAGTACAAACCTTGGAGGTAGTCAGCCAATGAAGTGAATATTTTTAATGATCATTTTAAGTGTTAGACTTTACAGTCTAGCTCACCTTCCCCTTTCTAAAAGCAGGACCAACTTACTCAAGTAAATACTTCAACAATTAACAAAGAACACATAATTAGTAAAAGTAAAAAAATACAGGTTGAAATTGAAACCAGTTAACAAAGAAAGGTAGAGTGATTGTGAACAACTTTTAATAACAAACTAATAGTAAAAGAAAAAAAAGGGAATTAGCTGTTCCATACAGCAGTTGCTACTTGACAATTTATCAAGTGTATGGAAAAGTTCTTATATTTCACTGTTGATCATTTGATTTGGTCGCCCATGTCAAAATTCATTGTTTAATATCAGCACAAGGATCCATGTTAAATAATGTGTTGACTGGAGCATGTTATTAATTTAATCTTCTAAATTAAAGCTTCTAAACTAAACTAAACTAAAGTGGAATTCGGTCTGTTACTGTCACTTATAGTCGTTGATAAACAACGACCAAATAAAGCATTATTTTAGAACCAATTTGATCATTAATAAGGTTGTCACGGACTTTTTTATAAATTCATCATCATCATCATCATTTCAGCCATAGGACGTCTGCTGCTGAACATAGGCCTCCCCCAATGACTTTCATTTGAGGGGATTGCCAATACTCGCCACGCTTGGCAGGCGGGTTAACGAGCGCAGTTTTTTATAAGATTTCGCACGTAGACGCTGCTGCCCGTCTCGTGCTACAGGAATTAGTCGCCTCTAACGACTGGGGAAGTGGATTCTTTACGGCCGTCCCTACGGCACAAGAGAGAATACTTTTATAAACTAAAGAAGAATAATTCCGACATAACATGATTTTAAAACTCTCAAAGGGAATATTTTTTTCCAGTTTACATTTTTCATTGATGCTCTATTCTTGTAGCGTGATGTTATATATTAGCATATTTAACCTTCCTCAATAAAGAGACTATCCAAAACAAAAATATTTTTTTAAATTCGAACCAGTAGTTAGTTGAATACACTCCCCTACCGCCAACAGGAGGCGTGTCGTAAAAGGCGACTAATTCCTATAGCACGAGATGGGCAGCAGCGTCTGCGTGCGAAATGTTATAAAAAACTACGCTCGCCAACCCGCCTGCCAAGCGTGGTGAGTATTGGCAATCCCCCCTAGTGATCAAAAGTTGCGGGAAGCCGCTGGATGCAGGCCGCTTCTAACCAATCTGGATGTCACTGGGGGAGGCCCATGTTCAGCAGTGGACGTGAAGATGAAAGATGAACCAGTAGTTTGACGACCGTTTGGTGTAGTGATTCGCGCTCCGGACTACAAAGCCAGCGGTTGCGGGTTCGAATCCCGCGACTGGCAAATGTTTGTGTGATGAGCACGTACATTTGTACTTAAGTCATGGATGTTTATTTAAGTATGTTTATCCGTTATCTAGTCGCCATAGTACAAGCTTTGCTTAGTTTGGGGCTAGCTAATTGGTGTGATTGTGGAAACAATTTATTTATTTAATATTTATTAACCAAACAAACAAACAAACTCTTCAGCTTTATAATATCTATCGAATTAAGTTATTTTCCTGTAATTGTAGCTGTATGTATGATAACAAATAAATAAATAAATAAAAATAATCTTAGTATAAATGAGTACAACCCTATCTAAATATCTACCTACTGACATCGATTTCACCCGGTATAAAATTATGCTTTCAATGTTTTGTTTTCAAAAGCAACCACAAGCTAATCTGTGGTCTAAGAAGAAATGTATATTTATTTTGTGGTTTGAAAGTAGTAAGTACCTATCTAGATAATTAATTTAATAATAATAGTACCGAGTAAGGCGTTGTGCAAACGTAGACACTTTTGTGTCTTGTGTTGGATACAAGCTAGCGGTTTTTGTGTGTGTGTGTGTGTGTGTGTGTGTGTGTGTGTGTGTGTGCGTGTGTGTGGGTGGGTGTACTTCTGTATCGCCCTTACAAATATATATTTTTTCGTGAACATGGAAACATGTTTTCATCGTTATTCTGCTATTCGGGGCGGAGACAAATTCAACAAAACAAAGATCATAAAAATCGATCCAGCCGTTCTCGATTTATAAATGGTATAACTAACCCGACTTTGTTTTATATACTCGTATATAGATATGCAATAAATATTGGACAACATCACATATCCTAAGGTAAGTAGCTAAAGCACTTGTGTTAAAGAAATCAAACACAACGACGGTACCACAACACTCAGACTCGAGAAAACACAGGCAAGTTCGTTTTCAACATTGATGCGACCGAGAATCAAACCCTTCAGAGATGACGACGCCAAGTCGTCGTACTCGCCTCTCGGCTACGGAGGTCATCGGGACCGGAGGGAGGAGGCGAGGAGGTAATATAAGATCAACCACAGCACATAGAGACTATTTGTGTTGCTTTCACTCAACACGGATTGCCAATCAAGAAGTATTCAGAGGAAGCAATTGCTTGTTCGAGTTGGCAAATATATTGAATTTAATTTGTGACTGGGTGTATTGAATGTGCTTCGTTGACCGGTACCTTTTTTAGGTATCATTCACATAATCATCATTTCAGCCATAGGATGACTTTGATTGGGGGCGATTGCCAATACTCGCCACGCTTGGCAGGCGGATTGACGAGCGCACGCAGACGCAGGAAGTGTATTCTTTACGGCCGTCCCCACACGGCATTCACATAATATCAGTTACAAATTATTAAAGATCTAATAATACAAATAGATATAGTGTACTTAAACTATAAATCTCAACGCACACACCCTAATTTTGGCTCTATAAAGTATTTGTCGTCACAATTATTGCCCTAGTTATAATACTGGCACGTGCCCAATATTGGGCTCTTGTCTGTAATGCACCCTTGCCATACAGAAATGCGACCCTTTCTATAAAATGCACCATACAATAGGAAAATGTCGTGAACTGATACTAGGGGGGAGAGGAATGGACACGTCTTTATTACAACTCTAGGATTGAAGCAGGTATTTGCAAATTATTGTAGAAAGCCATAAATATTTCCAATGAGAAAATATTGGTAATTTAAATAAGTGCTACGAGTATTCCAACTTGTGAATGGTGGTCGCAAATTTTCTTGCTTCAATTTAGAACTTTGTAATCTAATAAATGGCGATCGCAAATCACTCTTAATCGAATTAAAATATCTATTACGTACCTTGTATATGCTTAGCAAATATTTTAGCGATAAAGTAGACCGTTTAGGGTACCGTAGGCAAAGAGCAAAACGGAAACCCTATTGCTGTTACCCAGCCGTATCTATATAACTATCTATCCGTGCGTCCATAGGCAGGTAGGTGTTAGCAATTTCTAAATTTTTAACACTTCTCAAACTTGTTACTGAAACAAGAAACCTATAGACCGTTATTTGTTAATCGTTATCATAAAGTGAAATGTACACAAGATTTGCAGAGCAATGCAAAATTTAAGAAATGATTTGCCGTAGTCTTTACTATTACACTGGTCATTAAACTAATTTATAATAACACGCATAATTTCATAGATGCGAAATGGCGTTTTTTAGAAGGGCGTATTGAACTCGTTGTGCATTCTTGTTCACATGCACCCTTATACCGTGTTCTACTAGTCAAGAAAACCACTACGTTAGGCCGTGTTCGCACGATCTAAGCGTCTGTGCCAGTGTGAGTGGAAATATGGATTTTGAATTTCAAACAACAAAAATGCAACTATGTATGTAAAGGACTATAAACAGGTTTAGGCTTATAAGCATACTAAACCTATGAAGATTTCTTAAGAGGCCGTGCACCTTTTTTCAGTGAAAAATTTAAATACAGTGCTTGTGTGCGTCTATGATGCAGGATAAAGTGTCAACAATGTTTATCCTTTACAAGATAATATTGATAATTTATTAGGTAGTGGACGTCCTACCTAGGATTGAAAAACGATCGGTTTTGCGCGCTTGATTTTATAGTTAATTTTGACTTAGGTTTACTAGATAATTTATTGTTTTTTACATAAAATAAAAATTATATTATATTAAAAGTATACCTGAAGGTTATTGTGTAGTGTTTAAATTTTGTAATAGTTGTTCATAACAATAGAAAAATAAATGATATTTCAATGCATATTTCTAAAATTTTATGTTATTTCAGCATTTTTTTTCTGCTATATTTTGTAAGAAAGTAAAAAAAGTATTCAACCTATGTGCAAATAGACCATATCTTCAATTAAATGGTAAAATTGAATTGTCAGGATAAATTGTAGTCTCTTGTAAACCGATGTTCAAACGTAATTCGAACGTCATTTTTTTAAAATAAGGATTGTTCTTTTGGTTATTTACCTTTAGGTATTTGTGAAATGATATGATAAATCCATTCGCGCTACATGCAAGAATAAGAACAAATCTTTTAAAATCACGTGTTATTTTATTTTAATTATCATTCTCGTCTTTACAACAATTTCTAGGACGGCCTCTTAATCTATTCTCTAAAGAAGAAAAGCGTGTGGCCAAAGCGCAGATTATCTGGTTAGTGCTACGACTGCCACGAAAACGAGCTTGTACGCGCAGAAAATATGCCAGTTGGTATGCGGTTTCATACCAACTGGCATATTTTCTGCACCTAGCATTCGCACTTATAGATAAAAATACCAAACAAATAAATGTTTTAATATCATTTACACTGTTCTGCAGTTGCACAGTGGGGCAGACAAGGCGACGCGTCCGCTTCACACCCCATGGGGTGGCTCCCTCTTGTGAGGGGAATGTCTGTGGTGATTTGTATGCAGTTCTTGGTTCAACTAAAAAGTTAGAATAGCTTTGCAATGTTTGAATTATTTTCCAAGTTTTAACTTTTATAAAACTTCCATTAGAAATAATTTATGGTATGACAATACTAAATATGATTGATTAAAACCGGTGAGACGCCTGATAAGTTATAAGATAAGAATTATAATATTTTAGTCATCCTAAAGTTTTCATATAATTATTATTATAGTTCAACTGTTCTATAAGTGGCATAAGATCTAATTTAAGAAAGAGTCTCTGAAATGTATTCGATAAAAAAACGGATTAGACAGACAAAAATGATAAACAGTTTTGCCTTCAGTATCGATTATACTTAGTCTGGCCATAAATACTGTTACAATTAAAAATAAACAAAATATTACATTTGCATTTGGAATCTGTCGTTTTTATATGATTGTTCATTAAATTTACACACATGTACATTGTGGCGCCAATACATTGTACAATATTTTGCGATATTAAAATGAAGTGGGGTGATACAGAGAACCGAATCGCTGTGATTGCATTTACACAAAGCAGGTATGGAGCCAAATGGAATTTTTAAAACTCTCCATACGCTTGGTATTAGTAAAATGTTTGTGTACCGGGCTATCAATAGGTACTATAAGACTTCCTCTGTTTGTGACAGAAAAAGTTCTGGCCGTCCACGTAGTGTTCTTACGAAAAAGGTGGTCAAAGCAGTAAGGGAAAGAATTCGAAGAAATCCTGTCCAAAAGCAAAAGATTTTATCTCGGGTGATGAAGATAGCACCTAGAACCATGTCGCGTATTTTAAAAGATGACTTAGGATTTGCAGCCTATAAGAGACCCTACTGGTAATTTCTTAAATGATAATTTAAAAAAGAATAGGGTGGTAAAATCGAAACAACTTCTGAAGCGGTACGCAAAGGAATGTCACAGAAACAAATTGTTTACGGATGAGATTTTTTTACAACTGCGCAACATTTTAACAAACAAAATGACCATTTTTATGCTCAAAGCTCTATGGAAGCATCCCAATTAGTCGACTATTCGACTTCAGTGATGGTTTGGTGGGGTAATACCTATGAAGGAGTGACTGAGCCCTACTTTTGTGAAAAAGGTATCAAAACATCGGCACAAATGTATCACGATACCATTCTTAAGAAGGTAGTGAAGCCCCTTAACAACACCATGTTCAATAACCAAGAATGGTCCTTCCAGCAAGACTCGGCGCCGGGTCATAAAGCTCGGTCTACGCAGTCTTGGTTGGAAATAATGTTTCGGACTTCATCAGAGCTGAAAACTAGCCGTTGTCTAGTTCCGATCTTAGCGGATTATGATTTATGGTCAGTTTTAGAGAGTACGGCTTGCTCTAAATGCCATGATCATTTGGAGTCCCTAAAACAATCCGTACGATTGGCAGTAAAGAATTTTCCCATGGAAAGAGTGCGTGCTTCTATTGATAACTGGCCTCAACGTTTAAAGGACTGTATTGCAGCCAATGGAGACCACATCGAATAAGCTTTTTATATTTTAAATTGTTTTAAAATTAAACTAACACACTGTAAAATAATAAATGTTATTTGCAATATATTTTTTTCTTCTTTGTATCAGTATTTATGGCAAGACTATGTAGAGTAAGTACCGATCCTCAAAAAAAATTTTTCAATATATCTTGTACGTTACAGAATTTTACCGATTAAAGATATATTTGTATAATAAAGTTAAATAATAAATAGGATAATAGGATATACAATAATTGCTACAGTTATTTTCTATCTTACCAATATTAGGTTAGGTATACCTAATGTTAAAGTTTGTATGTATGTATGGATGCTTATTCCTCAATCTCTTTTTTACAGCTAAAGAAGAATACCTGAAATTATGCAGATTAAAGATATTGATCTAGTTTAACACATGGGATATTTTCCGCTTTTGCGTTCCAGTAGGATATTTTTTTATACCTCTTGGCTTATTTCTGAAGTCTACGCAGAACAAGTCGCAGGCAAAAGATAGTTTCCCATAAACAAATAATTTCTATCAAATTTACGGTGCCGCCGTCGTAGCGCAAAACATTTTGTAAATATAAAAAAAAATGGGTTGAAAATCTGCGCCTTTTTTTCTGATGCTGAATATCCATATTAACTCAATTTCACAAAAATCTTAGTTGTACCCTTTCTTGTTACGACGGCAGAACCATATCCAAAGACTTCTCTTCAAACTTATTTTGAATCCAATCCCATTTGTCTAGACAATACAAAATTCAACGAAAACCAATGCACAACTAGTATTTCGCCCCTCTACATTTACTTATCAATCCATCTACTACCCCGTAGGGTGGGGATCGATGGTCACCCCTGTTTGCACAGGCACCGACACAGCTACGTCATCGTGACGTCACCGAGGGTTGATCAATGACTTGGAAACTGAAGCAGAGTCAGTGTGCCACTTAAGAGGGTGCTTAGGAATGGGGTCGATGTGGCACTCTGTGAGGTGGAGTCTAAAAGTAAAGTCTAAAATTGGGCAAGAAGTGTATTAAATTGTTTTATTACACTTAAAGCATAATTATCGTAGATCGATACTACAATTTTTTAAAACCTCCAAAGCTCAATTTAAATCTCAAATTAATAAATAACACCTCCAAAGCTCAATTTAAATCTCAAATTAATAAAATGCTGAATAACAGGGGATAGGCAGGCGCGTTCACGTTTACATTCACTTTCTATCTCTCTCTCTCTCACACACACACACACTCACACACACACACACACACACACACACACACTCATGTTGGTTTTCTCAATAAAATAAAATTAAAAATAAAAAATCACATTCACATATTTTTTCGAATATTCGGTTTGGAAGTCACTAGGAGAAGCTGTCCAGCAGTGGGCGTGGGCTATGGCTGAAATAGCGGAGTGTAGCGTTCCTGTTCTGTGGTTGGAATGATGATGATAATGATATTCGATTTTTAAATGTGGCATCTCAAAATTCCTACCTAAAAAAACTTTAGGTTCTCAAAAAGGAAAAAAGACACCCTTATATTATAATCACTTCGCTGTTCGTCTGTCTGTCTGTCAAGCACCTTTTTGTCAGGAACGCGTGCAGGTATTAAGTTGAAGTTATTATCGAATACTCAGGTCTGCAATGCCTTGGAACTGTGAACAAATCAATATAACCTTACGCGCATCGAGCTAGATGTTATTGAATAATGATGGAGCGTCAATTTTTTATTATTATTTTAATTTTGTTTTTTTTAGTAAAAGTTGTTACATATTAGCAGCCGATTACGTTTTTTTTTTTTCAAATTCAAATTCAAATATTTTTATTGCAGAATGTAGGTACATACAGAGATCTTAAAAATAGTTTTGGGTCAGCTACATCTTACCTTATAGGCATGCAACATTATTTAATACAACGAAATAGGTTACTAACATTATATTTTAACAATTCAAATAATAAAATTAACTACTTAATTAGTGTCACAGTTTTTTCATTTTTATAATACCTACTTAGTATACGTTATTACTATAAATTAGTCTATGTCAATATCATTTCATTTAGTGTCAGAATTGCTATATTTTTGTGATGTCAAGAAAAGAGAAAATTTGAGATAATTAATAATCACATTAATTGAGGAAATCTGTCAATTGTTCCTGCAAAACAGCCATAGTATAGCCATAATCAATTAAATCTATCCAGGAGGAACTCGTTGATTGAGTAGTACGCTTTGTCACTCAAAAAGATATGAAGGGTTTTTTTAAAAGATAACACGTCTTCCTTATTTCTTATAATTTGTGGCAGCTTATTGTAGATTCGCGGTGCCATACCAAGTATATTTTTTTTAAAGAGTGCCGTTTTATGCAGCGTTGCGCAGATTTTATTTTTGTTTCGCATACTATTAAAAGAAGTAAATAAATTTAAGTTTTTCCTAACAAAGAGACACATTTCCTGTATATAGATTGATGGCAGCGTAAGAAGATTAAGCGATTTGAAATAAGGCTTACAGCTCTCAGTGGGTTTAGTTCCGCAAATAGCTCGTACGCATTTCTTTTGAGCCCTAAAAACTATTTCTCTATCCGTAGAATTGCCCCAAAATATTATACCATAGCGTATAGTCGACGAGACGTATGCATGATAGGCAACTAGTACTGCGGATCTGTTTACAACTTTGGACAATTTATGTAATGCATATGAAAACTGGTTTAGTTTTTTGCATACAGCAATGTGAGCCTTCCAGGTCAAGTTTTTATCTAACCAGAGTCCTAAAAATTTCGTTACGTCATTTTTAGGCGTGTTCTCTTTTGTACACCCTATAAATTCTTTTAGGACAAATTCTAACAATTTTTCTGTCTGTGATGCGTAAAGTTAGAGACATTGAAGACAAAACGACCCAAAACTTAGCAAATGGTTCGTGATTGCCTCTCATTATTTGGAAGGAACACGCCATTTTATTCTGTAAATAACCATATTGAATTGTAGCTATAAAATATTCTGAAATATAATGAGGCTTATATGGTGCTATAAGCAGTTTTATTGCCTAAAATACACAATAAAGAACTTGATACTTTATTCTGATTCAGGGGTAGAGCTAGACTGTTAAAAATTTTTTTTTAGACAATTTGAATACAAAAACCCATAGTCTGTTTGTCTGTCTATAGCATCTGATACCCCAACAAATGGACCGATTAGGACTTGGTTTTTATAATAGATAACTAGTTCTAGGTTAGTACTTAGCTGTATTTGATGAAGGTCAGATCAGCCGATTCTAAATAAAATAAGAATCACCTTTTGGGGAGAAAAAAATTTTTTTTTTACCAGGTTTTTTTTCCATACCAATGAGCAAGCACAAAACCTCTGGTGTAAGTTTGTAATTACTTGGGTATCCTGCCGAATCCAGCTAATGCTGTAGCATCAGTCCAAGAATACTATGTTTTTCTAACATTATTAAAGCTACATGATACTAATTTTGAACGCCTTCATTAACTAGAAAACACCTGGTAATCTTCAAACGGCTGAACCGATTTTCATGAACCATAGCTAAGAACACTCTCGACTAAGTCAACTTTCAAATTAAAATATCAAATTTCAAATTGGTTCATCCGTTTCGGAGCTACGATGACACAGGCAAACACACGTTAAACTTATAAAACCTTCTTTCTTTAGGGGTTATAAAGGCCAACAAACAAAGATAAAACTTACAAATAAAGAAAAATCAACGGAGAAGTTTAAATCTTCTTCGATCCAGACTTTGTAGAACTTCTTGGTATTGCCTTTGTTATCACAATGTTTCAGTTGCGAAAATAAAGGTGAATTATTAGTTTGAAGAAGTTAACCCTCACCTTCACCATCGCAAATGTTTATTTTCTCTTGGGTTTCTTCAGTGTACCTTACAGTGAGTAACGTTAGCAAAACAAACAAAACACCCCTTGACGCGTCTACCCGTGCTTTTGTGCACCGTACTCTTGACAAATGAGGCGCAAGCAAACGTTTGTGTAGGCTGAATAACCTTGGATTTTAAATGATGCGTCTTAAGTTTTGTCTTTGTAAAAAGAAACATTTATACAATAATTTATTAAGTCAAACAGTTTAAATATTAAAAATGTTATACAACCATACAATTAGGTGTCAAAAAAGTGCCATATATTGGTTATCTGGAACTTATCAGCAAGTGGTCAACTAGCCCTTAATCTCTTTAAATAAAACTAAGCCGGGATAGTTACACAATTTATAAATCAAGAACCGCTGGACCGATTTTCATGATCTTTGATTTGTTGGAATTATTATTGTCTTCGCCCTGAAGCACATTAACTAATAAACATCAAAAAAATTCACGAAAGTGTATAAAAAATCGTTTCAAAGTTGGCCGGGACAGTGAGTAGTTTATTTATAAACAATAATACAGAACCGGACAAATAATTTAATTGTTACCAACAACTTAGACCTTAAAATCCATGAAATTAAATGAAATCTTTATTTGTCCGCAACATAGATTTTTTATAGATGTTTCATTTACGAGCAGTTCTCATGTTTTACCGAACTTGGTAAACCATAGTCGTAGCTGAATTTATAATTATAATTAATTAATTTATGCTACGTAAGCCTTCAACAAAGAGCTCCAAAGAACACGATCTCCCGGTTTTTTTATCCAGTCACTGCCAGCCATCATCCTACGGTCGTCAGTCTATCGAGCTGGGGGGCGACCTACACCACTTTACTTTGGCTTATGTCCAGCACTTTCAGCAGTGGACTGCATAGGCTGACATGATGATGATGATGAATATATGCTTCCAATTGTATTTTTAAACACACGCCCTTTCACACAGCCATTTTTTCAAAATCCTAAACATTTTGTTATTAAGACTGAGGTACGATAGTTTTTAGCCAAAAAAGTTAACGATTCAATTTAAAATTCCCTTTTCCCAATATTGGTATGGGACTAAAAGTCCTTGGAAACATTTGGGCCTCAACCCTGGCGTCCTTCGTCTGTTCGACCTTCGGACGACGGGGCGCGTCCCTGGCCTATTTAGGGAGCATTAGATGAAAGAAAATTTGGTTTTAACGTAATGCGGGAAAATATCGCAGGATCCAGTCTCGGTTCATTTTTAACACACTTTTAAATTAACTTTTCATTTTTAACCGCCTTCAAATAGGATTAGGTTCTCAACTCATCGCAATCTTTGTTGCGGTTTTATGTATGTTCACCGATAATTTTTAACACGTAGACCGATTTTGGTGATTATTTTTTTGTTCGAAAGGGAATACGTACTTTAGGAATGAATTCCTATTAATTTGGTCAAGTTCTGATGATGGGATACGAAAACCAACAAACAGTGCTTATGGAGCTTGCTTATGGAGTTTAACTTCATACTACACCTATTGATTTTTGTATGAATATTTTAGTCAATCAATAGGTATTATTAAGATAAAATATAAGTTGACAGAGTTCATGCAAAAAAAACTGCAAAAAATGAGTTATTTATTAAACACAAACGTAAATAAACAAATTAATGCATTTGCAAAACACACAAACGCGGGTTGAAATTATTATTTTACACAGACTAAGTAGATACCCAATCATAAATAAACACGAAATACTTTTAATATTACATGCATTTATTCTAGGAAACTACTTACTACCTACCAACTCTAATAAAATAATTTCATGTTTTCGTTTCCTAAATCAAACTGTGTCACCACACAACTATTTACTATTGTATTGCCTGCATTTGATAAAACGTTAGTGAAAACAAAAACGTTAGTTAAAACACTATTGCTCTTGGAAACATTCTAACAAGAGTCCCGGAGCGTCCCATGCCTGTAGCCTTCATCCCGGAATGAGAAACACATCCTTGGCCTACTTAGATCATGTAGGTATGTTATTATTATTATGTAGCCCAGAGGGGAATCGTGTGGATGTAACTTCATTATGTACTGGCAATGCATCTTTTTTTCAAAATGACATTAATTATTTTCACAATCACACCAATTATATAACCCCAAAACTAATCAAAGCTTGTATTATTGCGACTAGAACATACACATTTATGACTTAGGCCCTAATATGCTCGTGTTTACCGCACATACATTTGTCCTTTGCGGGATTTGAACCCGCTACCGCCAGGCTTTGTAGTCCGGAGTGAGAACCACTACACCAGACGATCGTCGATATTTGATAAGCTAACTGAGAGAAAGCTTAGACATTGTAAGTACTAGTTCAATCCTGGAGAAAGTTTTAATTTTATAGAAAACAATTTTAATATTACAGTTTAAACAAACATTTAATATCATCGAACGTCAAAATCGTCACGAAAAGACTTTAAATATCATTATTGCATACCTATAACAATATACTCTAATTATTATTATTTTTTCCATAACTCCAAAGGGAGGAGCGAGTTAACCCCTGAATGGCCGCGGGAATTACGGGGCCTGTACGACCTATACTTACTGTAACTTTAATAACCTGTGATATTTATAAAACGCAATCAGAGAACCATAGGGGGCGCTATCAGGCGAATCGGGATGGTTTCTGTGTCGATAAATGTCATTATGATGTGGCTTACGACTGTGGTTTGTGGAGTGTAAAGTATAGTGCTCACATTTGATAATGACCATTTAGACAGTAATAAGAGTCATAGAAGTTTTATTTATTATTTTATTTATTTATTATTTATTTATTTAATCTATATTCAACAAAGATGTGGAAACGTATGCGTAACATAGAAAATTTTCTAAGTCTTATAAAAGAAATCTACGCATTATACTTGGATATAACTTCACGTCGCGTCTACTATAGACCAACGCCGCAATCTCTTGGGGTGCATAATGAATCATGGCATGCATGTCACGCATCAACTCAACTTCTTCATAATATTTAAATTAAGCTCTTTCATATTAAAATTTCAACGCTGCTGATGACCTCTCTGTGAAATGTTTCTGCGCCATTTCCTTTTAGTAGTCGTGGCATGAAAAGTTTTTTATCATATTATTATATATATTACTAGCTGTTCCGGCGAACTTCGTACTGCCTTTTCATTTTATTTTTTTGTAAATGTGTCCAATGTTTTAATAGTTATTCTGCTATTCGGGATGGAGACAAATCTAACAAATCAAAGATCGTTAAAATTAATCCAGCCGTTTTTGGCTTGTAAATGGTGTAACTAACCCGACTTTGTTTTAGAAAGAAAGAAAGAAAGAAACGTTTATTCGACACACAAGAGAAAAAAATAAATTCACAAACCAATATAAATCAGATGTGTCGAAAAGGTGTCCCCGCTCAGCATTTGTTGTGACAGCTACGGACTTATGACGACGCTGATTTTCGGCGGATTAGTTTTTATATATGATTATTTACTGAAGTGGCAGTAGGCCGGCCACATCTGTCGCAGAACCGATGAAAGGTGGAGTAAACGGGTTCTCTCTCCGCGTTAAGGAGTTTCTAACAACAACGGTTCCAAATCCTTCCCTTGATAGTTTTTTTCTAAGTCGGTTGTGCTTTGGGTGCTTAGGTCACTAAACTCCGTAATTATTTTAACCTTTCATCATTATCATTTCAGCCATAGGACGTCCACTGCTGAACATAGGCCTTGACATTGTCTTCCGGATTGGCCGGTTGGAAGCGGCCTTCATCCAGCGTCTTTCTGCATCTTTAGCAGGTCGTCTGTCCACCTTGTGGGTGAACGTCCTACCCTTTATTTTTTAACCCTTAATTAAGCCTAAAAAACCATAGTTCTTAAAAAAGGCAAACATTGTGAGTTGGACTCGTGCACCGAGGGTTCCATACAAACTTACAGGTATGTAAATAGTCCGTCCATAAACTGCAAATTTACAGTTTTCAGCCTTTTTTCTTTATTTGTGCTATAATTGCTTCTTGCCAAATTTCACGATTCTACATCAACGGGAATTATACGGCATAGACAGCCGATTGCGTCAACTTAGAAGTTTGATTTTTTACAGCTCTAAGTGATTGCAGACTTGTGTACTTAATATTAATTAATTTCAACTTGATACTTCTACGCTTTTCTGTTTAAAAAAGGTTTTGACAGACAGACGGACAACGAAGTGATCCTATAAGGGTTCCCTTTTACCTTTTCGGTACGGAACCCTAAAAAGGAAAAACGGGTGTCGGGTGTGTGAAAGTAGAACACGCGCGGACAGGGTTTCGTACGAAGACTCATTGTAGTGGTTTTGGAGCAAATTGACTCTGACAAACGGACAGACAGACACCCGTGTGATCTTATAAGGGTCCTGTATATTCATTCGGACGTACCGAACTCTATAAAGAGGACCCAAAAGAGGACTGTAAACTATAATATAAGTTTCGTGCCTCTCCAACGTTAAAATTAAGGCCTTGACACAACCGCTCCTTAATGACGGCACCGTATCATGTACACACCGCAATAATTGCTCTAATTAGAACGCTTTATACAATTTTGCTCATTATTAAATGTTCTGTGTTAAGTGTAATAAATGGCAAATTAAGGTGCAGGTAGCAGGTTAAACTTTTAATGATGTCGACGTGTTGTATATCCTCTGGGAGTCTGGCCGTTTTTGGATTAATGATCTAAAATACGATATTTTTTTGGTCTGAAGTTAAAGATGTGAATGTGAATTGTAAAGATTGAGAAATTGTGGTGAAATTTGGCTGCATTCTATTTATTTGCGTATATTTTTGTCTTTTTACTCATGACGGAACGAAGAAGCGGGAGGTTGAGGTTGGTGTTTTTTGTTCGTTTGTTTGAGTGTTGCTATTGATCTCCGAAACGGTTCGACCGATTTAGGTGCGGTTTTCTGTAACGGGTAGGTAGTTATTGGGACATCAGCGATGGTTCTCAGATAGATGTTTTTGTGTTGACTCGTCAGGGGGCGCTGCAGTAAATATTTTTAGTGTTTTCCAGGCCCCAATTTTTTTTAAAAGAAATACTTGAAAAGTTAAAAAAAATAAAAAACAAATTAAACATTTATAAAAAAACACGCTAAATGTAATCCTTGTTATTTTAAAACCCCCAAATAATAGGACGAAAGTAACCAAAGAGAATCGAGAAAAGAGTCGCAGGCCGCCATTGACTGACTGATTCATCATCATCATCATGTCAGCCATAGGACGTCCACTGACTTATTTACTTAGTAGGCGACGAGTATTGGCAATCCCCCCGATGACAATGACTTATCATCGGGGGATTGCCAATGATCGCCACGCTTGGCAGATGGGTTGGCGTAGGGGCAGTTTTTTAAAAGATTTCAGACGAAGACGCTGCTGCCCGTCTCGTGCTACAGCAATTAGTCGCCTCTTACGACACGTCTTCTGTTGACTGTAGGGAAGTGTATTCTTTACGGCCGTCCCAACACAGTACTGACTAATTGAAATTACGTAATTAATATAGTCTATAATGATATTCTCCTATTCATAATAGAGGGCAAAGAAGGCAGCCCTCGACGGATTCTCTTTGATTACTTACGTGATATAATTTGGAGGGTTTTCTTTTAATTTAGCATATTAATATTTCACGTTGTTTTTAATGATTGGATTGCCGTATTGGCGTCATGATAGATCCAAAGGGTCCAATTCCGATGTGTGTGCTGGGAGACGCCTCAGACTTGTCAGGTACTTACCATCTAACACAAGGATTTTAATTCCCTACTTTGAAACTAAATATTAAATCAAACCCCATCTTACTTTTCAGGGTTCCGTAGTACTGACAAGAAACCCTTATAGTTTCGTCGTGTCCGTCTGTCTGTCTGTCCGTCCCTGCCGAAAGTGGGGATGTTTTTTTTTTCGTCGTCTTCCCCATCGTTTGGGGTATCGTTGAGTAGGTCTTTTAAAATTACTTAGGGGTTGCAAATACTATTTTTCGATTTAATGATCCATTTACGAGATATTAAACTTTGAAATGCGTCCCCCCTCCCTCTAAAAGTTAAACTGCTGGCTTGAAAAATCTTAAAAAATTTATGATGATAGTGCATTTCATAAGCTTTGAAAAAAATATAGCAGTTAAGATATCTTTATTAGTTTAGCAGTAATACTCGTTAAACTTGGGTGTTGGATAATTTTGTCAATATTTTTACCATTAATTATATTCAGAATAACATGACACGACTCGCACTTGGCAGGTTTTTCAAACTTCCACATTCGAAACAAAAGAAACAAAAATACGACCCCATTTATGGCAAGCATATTACACCTAAAATACACACAGATAACATTTACAATAGACTTGCCCCTAAGTCCAGAGCAATAATGATCAAATTAGCTTCACACTTGGCACTGTACGAAGCCGTACATCGTCAGAGGAGTCAAGGTCTGTGGATCGCCTTGCAGCAATCTCGGGGTAATCGTATTAGCTTAATAACCTTTTAGATCCCAGTGCTGGGGTTGAATTACGGACTGCAGAGTTCAGTAGGCTGATGGGGAACACTTCAGAATTGTATATTTAAATTGATTTACATTACCAGAATAAAAAGGACGTCTGTTTTACACTAAATTAGCACCATCATCATCAGCCGTTAGATGTCCACTGCTGGACATTGGCCTCCCCCATGGAACGACACAGTGAACAGCTTTTAAGTATGGGTAAGGTTAAACAGGTTCAGGACAGAATTCGGTCGTTCCAATCACCACCTTTATAAGTGGGGGCTAGAGGTGTCACAGCCCTGTGAGCCCCAGACCAAACTCGCCAACATCGCCAAAGATTGCCATCTTTACTGTTTCCCTGGTGGCCTGCGGAAACTTCATCTTTTCACCCCAGCCGCTGAGGACAATTAAATTGGGATTCAAGCAGCTGAATGCCTTACGTTATGATGATGACCTTCAGCATATGGGTCACTTTCGTGTGTGCTCTTTGTATACAAAGCCGTAACATCAGTCGCTAACTTTTGGAGGGGGCCCATTTCATACCAAGATATACCGTAGGCATAAAGTAAAAAAGAAAAAGTAAATCGTGAATTAAGAATACACCTTAAACTCATCGATCAAGATTATAATTATCACTATCTATCAGTTTTGTCGATTATGATTTTTATGCCATTATTGTCTATTCACGCTGTGGCTCATAAAGAGTGTATGTTTATAAATTTTCTTTTAGTATTTTATGTAATCAAGTAAACACACTTTTACTTTCTTGATTGTTTTCATTTGACTCGGTAATACACATTGAAGTATCATCAAAATTATATTTAAGCTGTCTGTTTTTCTCGAAAATTAAATGAAAACTTTTATAATTACAGTGGGATAGCAGCATTAGATTTTTAGTTCCATCAACATTACCTTTTCAGTTCAATCATATTTCCAGATAATTTTCTATCAAAATTCTCGGCGATTTCCAGGAAAATCAGTTCGGAAAGTGACTTATTAGATCGGTTGGAGGCTTCCCGGGTTAATTGATTCAATTATCGGTAAAGCGGATTGTCGCAGACGGAAATATTCCCGGCAAATTTAACTAGAGCGTAAGGGAATTATCCTTCTTTGGAATAGTGGCGTTTATTGGAAACTAGCAAATGCCGGTGTCAGTATGAGAATAGCTTTTTGTCCTTGGGAGTGTTATAGAAAAATCCTTTCTAACTTGCAGACTTGCTTCGGTGAATAGGGAATCTCAACGTTGGGTACACCAACTATTTTTTTTTTTTAAATCTTCCGTAAATATCTAAAACTCTTACAAACTGGTAAGACTTATCTTGGCGCGATTTGAAAATTGATCGAACTTAGCCAGGGTTGCATTTCTTGCAAAAAAACAAGAACATAATTTTAGAACTTGGTGGTAAAGGTAAATGTGAACAGTGGTGTCTATTCTGATTCAAGCTGATACCGAATTTTACTTCCCAGTTGTACTCATCAAATTCAAATCACTTATTGCTTAGAATATCATCATTATCACTATTTCAGTAACAGGACGTCCACTGCTTAACATAGGCCTCCCCCAGTGATTTTCAGATTGGCCGGTCGGAAGCGGCCTGCATGAAGCGGCTTGTTGCAACCATTACCAGATCGTCTTTATGGTAACAAAAAAAGTCTTAAAGCTAAATATATTCGGTATATCCTACACAAACAAGTAACCATAACAATTTCAATTCAATTTATTTTTGTATTATAAATAATTTAGGCCGCTTCCAACCGGCCAATCTGGACGTCACTGGGGGAGGCCTATATGTTCAGCAGTGGACGTCCTATGGCTGTAACGATAATGATGATGATGAAATATTTTGTAATTATAATAGTACAAAGTGATTGAATTATTGATCTCTCTAGACATCCAATCTGGACGTCACTGGGGGAGATCTATATGTTCAGCAGTGGACGTCCTATGGCTGTAACAATAATAATGATGATGAAATATTTTAGTAATTATAATAGTACAAAGTGATTGAATTATTGATTTCTCTAGTCGTCTCGAAGTCAATGTTAATAAACTAGATGTATTTTGTTGTAAGCTTTAAATTCATCAGCAAAATATTTTATAAATTGGTTGATCCCATTGGTTTAGTGGCCCGGTGATACCTAAAACTTCTCAGATCCGATTCCCAGTTCGGTTCGGTTCGGTTTTGTGAAAATGTTTGTTTGTGAAACGTTTATGAAAACGTGGATGGTGAAATTAAGTAAGGCAATTTGTTCTAACTTTCATTTGTTATTTTTTTAATTTTTCTTGAACTTACCAATTTCTATAATCTCCAATCTCGATAGAGAGACATTCACAGAGGAGTATTACTGATAGAAGCAGTCTTCTATTAAATAACCATTTAATTTTCATATACTCTATCTATGTATCTTTTGTTTAGTTTGTTTCACTGTCCAAGAGTAGACACTACAAAATCATTGTTATGAATCATATGTGATTCATTTGTCAGGGAACCTGTGAATCTGCACAGCACTACAGCACAAAGAAAATTGGGAAAAATTGTGTCTACATTAGGCGTAATTGTTAAGAATCATACGTGATTCAATTGTCATGGAACCTGTGAATCTGCAAAACACTAAAGTGCGGAGAAAATTGGGAAAATCCATCGATGGAAAATCCCCAACACATTTTAAAAAATCGATTCCACCTGAAAAACGAACCATTACGAAATACGAGTAATTCTATATTTAAAACTTAGTTATAGTCGTGGAACTAAATATCAACCCCGAAATAAAACGGTTCGATGGTACTATAGGTACATAGGTTAAGTATAGACGGAGACGGCTGGCGCTACTAAAATACAGATGTAAAGATAGGTATGCAAATCTTGTCTATGACATAGTGATAGACTTTGGTAAGGTTATTGTGATGAAATATGTCATTTCTCTGTATCTAATAGAAATAACGAATAGAATCACTATGAAGTAAGATATCGTTGTACTTACCTGTACGACTTTTACGCTAATATTCTATGTCGTCCTTACTAACCGTACTAATGTTAGGCCAAAAACCTTCTGAAATAGACGCCTATATGCGTGAAAAAAAAAGTTATTTAATAATACGGCTTATGATATAAATACGTGTGATAACTGATAATAACGTTACAGTCAAACTAAAACATCAGAATTACCCATAAAAAATTAGAGACACATTGATTTTACCGCATAATTTGTACACCAAGTGATGTAGATAAGTACTTTATATCTTATCAGTTGACTTAAATGTACATTATAGAATAGAAATACCCTGCATTATAAGCCTCTTTGTTATGAAACTATGCAGTGGATGTACCAATTAAAATTTTATCGATTTTTCTTTACCTATCCAGTTGAGCATTTCCAGTTAGTTCTTAAGTATGCAAGATATGTCCAGACGTCCAGTTATATAACTCTAAAATCAGAAAGGGCACTGGCCTTGACACCAACGCGCCTGCCCGATGCGGCAAAGATTGTAAATTTGGACTTACCTGGTTAGGCGACGCTGACTCCGTCGTCATGTCTTCCTCTGACGCGAGTCTACTCCTCTTCTTTTTCTGACATGAACAGCAATCTCCAAAACTAACCAGCGTAGAAATACCGCACGTTAAAACTGTCCGGACATTATCGATTTGGTGTCCTTGCACTCACGTCAGCCTACCATAGGTCCTCACTAGCATTTCGTGGCTACAAAAAACCTCTCAAAAAGCTATGCCTAAACGCGTTTCATTTTTTACACAAAAAATTACACTAAGCTACATTTAAAGCTGAAGCGAAACACTGGCATAGGCGTAATGAATAAATGTTAGTATTTCGATATAATTCGAACTAGTTGTTGCGTTTGGCTCGTCACTACAGGGGTGTAGGAGAATTTGCCGGTTCGGACAAGTGCGGGCGGGGTGAATTCGCGCGCATGCGTCGATTTGTCCTTCTGTGTGTGTTTCGCGTACACCTTGGCAAATATGGTTGAGCCGCGCCCCCCCCTCGGGGTGGTTTCGAAATGGGTTGATAACGCGGGGTGTTTAGCGTCTGAGGGGCCAGGTTACAATGGTCGTGTCCACAAATACAATCGATAATGCAGAAAGATGTCGGGAAACGTCAGACGCGGCGTCGGCCGTTTCGGCAAACACGCCGGTTTTAATTGGCACCGTTTGAACTATAGACACAATTCCCGGAGCCTGAAACAGGACCTATTTAATTTTTGATCACGTTTAGCTATTGTGTGTCTTTTGTATTACTTTATGTTACATGAAATGTATAAGGAAAATAGAATAAAATAAAATATGATTGCAACAATCACATTTTCGTCTAGCCCCAAACTAAGTAGAGCTTGTATGACTTATAAAGGGTTACATTTCACGGTAGTGCCAATTTTTTCAGGGACTACTTACAATCAGTAACTAAATCGATAATATAATAATTTTTCATTTTTAATTCTCCATTCTGAATTTAAAAAATAGAATACGTAGAAAATTTACGATTAGGTACTCGATTTAATTGCACCGTATGTACACTGCATGAAGTTCTTGTTGGAACGGCACGGCGTACGCCTGTGATATCTGATGAATGACGGCGCATCTCACGTTTTCTTATTTTTTATTTTTATATTTTACTCCAGAAATACGACTGAAATTATATACTATAAATTAGTATTTTTATATTGTTCTATAGACCTTATTTTTAAAATTTGGCACTACCTTGAAATGTAACCCTGTTTAAACCAGATAGGCATATTATTTACCTGAGTCATGGATGCCATATTTAGATGTATTTAAAGTGTTATGTCTTAGTGCTTAAGTATGATTTCCATGACTCAGAAACAATTGCTGGTGGTCATCTCGCGCGTAAGATAATTAGTTCACCAGTTATCTACATAAAAAAGCTCCTCCTTAAGCTCCTTCAGAGAAAGCTTTACTCTTTCCCGTTCTTAGTTAAGTTACGCTTGACTCTTGACCATAGCCTAGCTGCGACAAGTCTATTATTTACATTAGAGCGACGTACCTGACTCGGTACGGACCTCGGTAATTCTTGAACCAAAGGGTAACCAAGTAATCTGATCAGAGTTGAAATGTTTTCATTGCACCGACTCCAAAATTAGCTGATTAGGTACTTTTACGTGTTATTATTATTATTATTATTATTTTTATTTTGTGTAGTTATAAATCATGATCTAAATGGTTTGGTTACCCTTTGGTCCAAGAATTACCGAGGTCCGTACCGAGTATTTTGAAGTCCGTTTAATTGTTTTTTTCATAAAATATACTTATTTTATTTATTTTAGTGATAAATCCTAATATAACTGCTGAACACCGATTTCATCCTCTTTTTTTCCACCCATAGGAGTATTTTTTTTCCGAAAATCAAAGTCATCAAAATCGGTTTACATTTGTCGAAGATATTCTTATTGGGTAACATAAATACAAGAATCATGAACCAAAACATTTGGGAATATTTTGTTAATTTTTCAAAAACTGCTGAATAAATTTAGATAACAATTATATGGGACCACCTCAAATCTATCAAACAAAAAAAGAATCACCAAATTCGAAAAAAATACTGAAGTGTGTGTTATTTTTTCATTAAATACAAATACTTGTATTTTATATTTAACAAACATAATGAATGTCTTTACTTTTCGTTGTTTTGCAGCTTAATAGTTCTTTTACACAAAGCCACAGCTTACAAAGATTGTCATTCACCTAAAAATATAACCCCTATCTGATCTCAAACCTATTAATATCAAGGCTCTACCCTGCGATCTCATTCCCAGTTCAATAAAGTCACAATAGCCCTGAGGATATTATGGACAAATAAAACATTTCATTTATTAATCTTCCTCCTATCGCTTGTCGGTATAAGCTTGACCGTGATATTAGATGCGGGAAAATTATTTAGTACATATGGTGTGATTGCCATAAGAACTCGTAACCCTAAGACAGAGGAACAGAGGACAGAGGAATAAGCAGGTTTCCTCACAATGTATTCCCGCCGAGCACATGGTACATATAGGTAAGTACAGACTTATTTTTTAGACTGGATTTTTCGGAGTCTACGTACAGACGTAGACTCCGAAAAATCCAGATACATTTAGTTCAATATATTTGTTGATGTTACATGGGACAGACATGGGATTTATTTCAGCATCTTGAAATAATTGAACAGTACTTGCCTCAAGCAATAATTGACCTTTTACGATATCCGTAACCGAGAAGCGAGACTTGGCGCGCCATCTCTGAGGTCCTAGGTTCGACTCTCAGTCCAGTCAATGTAGAAAACGATATTTTCTATGTTGTCTCGGGTGTGGGTGATGTGGTACCATCGTTGGTTCTATTTTTTTCATCACGAATGCTTTAGCTACTGACCTTAGGATCAGAGCAATGTTTGCAATATTTATTTATTTATATAATTAAACAATATGTGAACATAACACAATGCTTGTAGATTACTCTAAAATAATGAGACAAGTTCTTGTATCAAATAATAGGACACTGATGTAAGCAAGGATATAACTTACATTACAAGTACATATGCCTCTATATTACACAAAAAAAACAAAGTGAGCCATAAGTAAATTTTATTTAAAAAAAAAAAACCGACATCAAAACACTAAAATGCTAAAAGTAATCCTAACACTTAAGTACCTAATCAGTTACTTTTGGAGTCGGTGCAAACAAAAACATTGAATCTCTCATCGGCTGGCACCGACTCCAAAAGTAACTGATTAGGTACTTAAGTGTTAGGATTATTTTTAGCATTTTAGTGTTTTGAAGTCGGTTTTATTTTTTTTAATAAAATTTAATTATTTCATCTATTTTTAGTGATAAATCCTAATCTAACTGCTGAACACCAATTTCATCCCCTATTTTCCTACCGGGGAGTGGGATTAGGGGTGATTTTTATTTTGCAAACTTTTATCATATTATCTTTGAAGTATAAGCTATTCAATAAAATAAAAATCATCAAAATCGGCTCATATTTGTCGAAGATAGGTAACAAGAACCACAACCAAAATATTACCTGGGTATATATTTGTTAATTTTCTCAAAAAGTTCTAAATCAATTTCGATAAAATTTATATGGGACCACCTCTGAAGTGTGATCTACCAAACAAAATAAGAATCATTAAAATCGATTCATAATTGGCGGAGTAATCGCGTAACATACATACAAAAAAAAAACCTACAGTCGAATTGAGAACCTCCTCCTTTTTTGAAGTCGGTTGAAAAGAGGGATTAAAGACGGTTGAAAGTATTGTCAGCTAGTCAAATCCAAATTTAAATCATTATTGCATGTCACATTAAATAATTAGTTTAGATGGTAGGAACGGATGCAGGATGCATGTGACGCCCTGCAAGGGCATAGCAATTTGTGAGGGTTAACTAAGTGCTTGCCAATTTAATATCACAGATAATAATTATTTAACAATTGAAAAAATATGTTTGAGTTTAAAAAGTATCACAAAACAAACATTACTCTAATAACTAACTCTTATTAACAATAACACTTCAAAAGACTTGCTCTATGAGAGATTGAATTATCATAATTTATATATTTTTAGTATCTCTGTCGCTAAAAAACTCATGCATATTGTAATAGCATTTATAATTAAGAAATGATTTAAGTGTTTTGATACAGTTGTGGGCTTTCATGGTTTTATGGTAAGAGAGTCTTATTGAAAAAAATATACATAAATCTGAAAATAATGTCTAGTAGGTACTCAATACAGGATGGGTAAGGCTTGTAAAAATATATATAGAAATATCCTAAATACATCGGGTTCGGGTTCGAATTTGTTCTTAAGACATGGATGTTTATAAAAGTATCTAGTCGCCATAGAACGAGCTTGCCTTAGTTAGGGACTAGATAATTGGTGTAATAGTAAAAAAAACAACATTTACTCAAAAACGTTTCAAGTATGCATTGCCATCCGATGAGAGTTTGAATGTTTTCGTTTGCACCGACTTCAAAAGTAACTGATTAGGTACTTATGTGTTGATATTATTTTTAGCTTTTCAGTTTTTTGAAGTCGCTTTACTTTTTTAAAATAAAATTTACTTATTTCATCTATTTTTAGTTATACATCCTCAACAAAACTAATCATTTGAGTGCAAACATAAGTTAATGGCTGAACACCGATTTCATCCCTTATTTTTCCCACCTTAGAGGTGAAATTTTTCCAAAAATTTTTCAATATACCATCTTTAAATATAAGCTATTCGATAAATAAAGAATCATCAAAATCGGTTCACAAATGCCGAAGATATTGGGCAACATAGGTACAAAATCAGTTAGCACGGTATGGAGTTCATGCAATGTTTGATGATTTTCTTATAGATCGCATTATCAGAACTTAATCAAATTTATATGGGATCATTCCGAAAATATTCACTTTCGAACAAAAAAAGAACTATCGAAATCGGTTAACCTGGTAACGAATGATTGCTGAACATATATAAAAATAAAAAAAGATATCGACGAATTGAGAACCTCCTCCTTTTTTGAAGTCGGTTAAAAATAAAAATTTACTCGAAAGGATTGGATTTTGAACTTGAGAACAGGTCAACAAGGGTCTGTGGTACTTTATTGAAAAATTTTAAACATTTCCCTAAATATGAATTACTAATTTTCTGTAGTCTGTCTGTAGTCTTATTTATCGCCCTGCTGCTTCCTTTACATGCAGAATGTAATATGAAATCATAAAACAAAGGATACAAATGCCTATGTTTTAGAGGCATTGCTAAACTTTAACTCATAACAAGTTCTGAATCTCTTAAATGAGATAAAATTAATCAAAAAAGAAAATGACTTCGACAAAAGGAAGTGTTAATTCTAAGTTCAGACAACAGCTCGTCAACCTCCCACAAAACGTCTCTCAATTGATATTGATCTCTACTTATCTGACTTAAAGTTAAAAATCGGTCTAATGACTTTTAACTTTCTGGGTAGGTTGTCCGCCGTTGCCTGTGCACATTTTTTTTATATAAGTACATTTATTTTCCTATTAAAGACAGATTTATATTAGAGTTAGAATATCTAAGTCTTTATTTATTAGCTAGAAATCTTAAATCAATTCCGAATCAATTAAGTTCATGGCTGTGACTGTGTGTGTGCGACTAACCTCTAGCCCCCCCCCCCCCCCTTCGATAACCGCACACAATGATTTCCCGCGGGTATTAATAGAAACGGATATTGCCTACAAACGGAGACCGCAAAGGCTTTTCAATTACTAGGCAGGAATGTATACAAATGATGATTGCTATATTGGTCTCAGAGTAACAGAAAACAGAAACAATGGCTGACGACACTTAATCATTACGACCCTGGGAGACCTATATATGTAGGTCCTAAAACCGTATCAAAATAACTAAGTAATCTTTAAATGATATTTCGGTGCCTACGTCGATTACAAATTGAAGCAACAAATCAGTTTTATATGCAAACATCATCACACAGACACACGTACACCACTATAAAATAGGGTTGCTGTTTTTAGTAATTTACCCCAAAACCAGGGAAAATTCGATAAAAGCAATGTCTACATATAGATTGTCATGCGTTCGGAGCGGATTGGCATTATACACTACGGTGCTGTCAGGCGTAAGAAGCCCACTGTGGCTCTTATTCTGTGTCTAACGTCTATATGTCATTAATCTAAGTAAGTAATACTATACACTTCGCGGACATTCAATAAACCAATAAAAACAAAAACCGATTTATTTTTGGCCTTTTTTACACGTCCCAATTTATTTTTTTACCTTACTACCGTTCGGGACAATATAGTGGGCTAGCGCAGAGAAGAAGCAGCGTAAGAAACTCGGTCACTAAACACTCCCTTTTTAAATATTACATACAAAAAATATAATTTAAACGTTAGCATAAAACATTTTGCGGATAAATAAATATTCATCTATGATTTTGTTAATTTCGATAATTACCTGTAACTTAGTCTCGCTCTAGTTAAACATAATGTGCATAAATATTTTCTGTTAAGTTTATTTAAAACTTCCTTACGTAGTTGACTAACAGCTGTATAAGTTTCAAACATTTGCTCCCACAGCTTCATATCAAAATATCGAGTGAAATGGAAGGCAAAAGTTACCTCGAATTTGTTTCTGATATGAATTTTATCCGAAAATTTAAATACACACATTTCATCAAAGATTTTTCGATTTAAATCATCTTCATATGTGATTTAAATTTATACATAGGTAGTTCAGCAATAGACTCTGGTAACTTGTTCAAGAAGCGAATATATTTTCCCCTGAATGACTTTATGCAGTCTGAAATTTAGAACAAGTTTATTCTTATTCCGGGTATTAAAATTATGTATGCTACTTTTTCAGCCAGTTATCCCATGACCACGACCTATGCAATGGGAAAACCACACTTCAAATTTATTCTGATATGTGTCGCATTGTGTTTGGTCTTGCCCGTAGCGGTTATTTGATCAATAGTTCTGCCACTGTTGCCACTAATCATCAATCATAGATCATCATCATCATTTCAGCCATAGGACGACCTTTGCTGATCATAGGCCTCCCCATTGATGTCCAGATTAATATCCGCCGCGTCTCTACCTAACTCAAGAGGAAGAAAATGGTGTCTTCTGCAGCGTGCATAGTAATTAGCATCGCGCTTCTTAGATTTCAATTGAAGAACCTTCTCTGAATGGATTTAATGCGATTATTATATATTTTGTACTGAGCATTCCAGACTTGACTTTGCACAAAACACTTATTTATTTAAACTTTATTGCACAAAATAAAATCGTACAAAAGGTGGACTTAATGCCATGTGGCATTCTCTACCAGTCGACCATTAGGCTAAACAGATATGTTTTGTGGGCGGTGCATATGACGTTACAAAAATGAACATTATTATATAATCACAGCATAAACTACACACAGTATCTATGTCAAATATGGTTACCTACCTTTTGTTCGAAAAGTTGTTTACCGAATTTTATTTTACCGAAAACTTTTCGACTAATTTTGTTTCGCCTTTTTTCATTTCATCGAAATGGCCTTTGCCACTGTATCAGTTGACCTATTATTAATTCGTTTTTTATTGATACCCCGACGTTTCATTTGTTCGAAAAACTTATTACCGAACTTGGCTTGGCCGAAATAACATTTGTATTAAGTATTTTATTATGTTACATACAATATTTGCCAAAACTATATTTTAAGTGATTTAGTTTCCAGAAAAATGCTTTTAATATTATAATAATTATTCCTTCATCCTTATCCCCCGTTTTTTAAGCGCTCGGCGGCCGCTGCCGCGGCACGCTCACTGTGAGTGGTCACTGTTCTAACCTAACCTAACCAATTTAGTCTTATTATATACGCAGTATTCTGGTAAATGAAAAAGGTTCAAAAGAGACTTCGGCCAAGAGTAAAAAGTTATTCTGAAAATCGATGAAACGTAATTCGATAAAATGATACTTATGTCAAGTCATTCGATGGACTAAAAACATGTCAAATGATACATATAGCAAAAGAAATGTCGGTCTACAATTTTCGGCCAACTGAAATTCTGTCAAGTAAATTACGAACAAGTAATCGGTTACCGTTAAATATTATAAACTAAATAATATAATACATAGACTACATAGATAAAATACATACATACATAAATATGATGACGTTAACTGGAAAGTAGAGAGTCAAGGGTTCACGATGACGATTTTATTTTACCAAGAAAATAAGTGCGAGCAAGTATCTTAAAGGCGTATCTATTGGGAGCTGCGTTGATATATTCGGGAAGAGAATTCCAGAGCCGAGTGGATTGAATGATAAAAGAGTTGGACACGAAACCAGTGCGATGAGAAGGGGTGGAGACAGTAAGTTACTGCACACTTACTGCATCGCAGAAATTAAGAGCGCTCATTCGATACATATTATTATGAGTACAATGGATTTCCTTACCACTTTAGTCAAAAGAGTCGTCTCTTTTAGCTCCGGTATCAAAGTACCAAGGTTTATGACAAGTACCCGAGGGTGAAAGTCAAGAAGTCTGCAGCTAAGGGTCCGCCCAAACGAGCCACCGGTGGCTAGCTACAAGCAGTTTACATGATTTTTCATATACAACTAGCGGCACGGATCTTGAGCGCTAGGTAAAAGATGCGCAGAAGACAATTACGATTACGTGATTGGCTAGTCACTTGACGCGCTTGCACCGTCGGCCGGGATTGGTTGCTTGCTCCACGCACACGCATCTCTGATACGATAATCGTCTCGTTAGATGTGCAAAGCGATCCCCTCTCTTTCCTTCAGCGCTCAAGATCCGTGCCGGGGATTATATTTTGTATGAACTCGCCGCACACGTGTAGCAAGTGGCGGTCACTTGCGACTTAAGCGTAACACACACAGAAGGCGTGAGCAGAACAGGTCATTTCTGGAGCGTGTGACGCGCGGCTCTTCGTCTCTACACATAAAGCAGGTTAGCAGGCCGTGCGCGGCGGTCGTAGAGCGGAGCCCAAAAAAGATCGACTAATAAAGCTTTTTATTAATAATTAATGGAAGAGATCGCTTTTGGCGATAAGGCCGCCTGATTGTACATAACTGTGTCTTGTTTGTAATAACACCTTTAATGTTTTTGTGCAATAAAGTGTCTATCTATCTAATTAAAACAAAAACGTAAACTTACTGCTGTCATTTTAGATTTTTTAACAGTGGCGGCCACTCGGACCAAACACCGACACTAGCCCCTGATGTGTCGCTTTACTGCTCACCATCTCCTCTAGCTAACGTCCACTCGTGGCGGCTACCATTCACCTTCTAGTAGGGCCCAAAAAATAAGGAGTCATGTTCTGCCCCATATGGGCCAATAATGTTATTATTGACGTTCATAAGTGGCAGTTTTCTGTCCTAAACTGAATAAATGATTTTTTGACTTTTGACTTTGACTTCGTTCCCGCAGTACTAAAGGATGTGGCTCATCTGCGCGGACCCTAAGACGCGACGCCGCCGTTTGAATGTCAGCCGGAGGGGTTTCGTGAGGGCGAGAAGTGTGGGATCATAGCACTTGAGTTCACAATGTAAGGAAATGTTCAAACGAAACCAGATAGACGTTAAATCTAAAAACGATTGTATTTCGTTACAAATTTTGTTTTTACCTATATTTTTGTAGTAAAATATTTTAAAAGATTTCAGTATTTTGGAATAGATCCAAGCTTACGTGATATAAGTAGTTTTGTTATAATACCTATTTATTACACATTAGATAGATAGATACTCTTTATTGCACACCAAACAAGTAAAATACACATGATTTTTACAGAAAGATGTACAATTTAGGCGGTCTTATCGCTAATAGCGATCTCTTTCAGACAACCTTTAGGTAGAGGACAACTATTAAAGAAAGGGGAAGGTGTTGCAGAGTTCTTAAAATTCTTACCTGATACAAATAGGATTGCATAAATTTCACATTATGCAATTGTTTCGTTATAAATTCTTTTTATCGCGTACTAACACACGAATACATAGTTCAGCACAATCTGCCCTGTAACACTTTCGAGTCGACCGTTGAAAGAGCGAGCACGCCGGACTTTGAGTGGCCATCTCTGAGGTCCGGGGTTCGATTCCCAGTCGGGTCAGTGTAGAAAATGAACTTTTTCATATTGTCTCGGGTCTAGGTGTTGTGGTACTGTCTTTGTTTCTGATTTCTATAACACAAGTGCATTGGTTACTTACCTTAGGACGAGAGCAATGTATGTGATGTTGACCAATAATTAGTTATTTACTAATTTACTTTGAATTGTAATTATTTATAAGTTGATGGGTGTTATTATTGATCCAATAATAACACCCGTCAACTTATAAATATAATACGATAAGTTGACGGGTATTATTACTTTATGCACAATGCATCCGCGATAATTATGCCCCAGGTACAATCATCTACAATATTTTCAAACATCTTTAATATTGTTTTAAGGTGATGCGTTTAGCGCAGCGATTTCCGAAAAAAGGAACCGCGTGCTTTACCTCCGACCAACTTTTAATAGCTTTTATTTTTAACAAACATAACTGGGCTCATTAATCGGTGGTACAAGGCTAATCATTGAGCGACCTACTTCAGATGCTTACCGTTCCGCGTTCGAACCAAAGAATTGGTGCAAAGCCTTGATGAAATAATGCATAACGGTTCCGTAACATTTAAAAAATTGGCTATTTCTCTCCAATTTTTTACTCTTAAGTGTATTTACTTATTCATTTTTGGTTGGCTACAAGTATTATTAATTAAAACATAGGTAATAAGGATGACGGTAAACTTTTTTTTTTTCGTCTATCAGGTACATTATCGTACATTACAATACAAAGAAATATCGATTGGAAATGTCTCCTGACGTCACTTCTTTGTTACAATTTTCACTTGGAAGTGACGTCACGTCACGTCACTTCCGAACTTTGACGCGCTTTATCTTTGTGATTTATAAAAGAAAAAATGATTGTCAAAATTTTAATAATCTAACGGACTAAATATAATTTCATTTTCTTTACCCATTCGTTATCTCTATTGTACTGACGACTGACGACCCCCGTAGCCGAGAGGCGAGTATACCAGATTTAGTGTCGCTATCTCTGAGGTCCCGGGTTCGATTCCCGGTCGGTCAATGTAGAAAAAATACTTTTCTATATTGTTTCGGGTCTGGGTGTTGTGGTACCGTCGTTGTTTCTGATTTCTAAAACACAAGTGCTTTAGCTACTTTCCTTAGGATCAGAGCAATGTATGTGATGTTGTCCAATATTTATTTATTATTTATTTATTATTTATTTACTAAAGTAAGTAGGTAATATGTAGGTAATATTACAGGTCTTTATAAAAAATACTAAAAATTAATAATTTCCAAAAATCTGTTAGTAAATAGTTTAGTGTTAGTTATTACCTGTACTTAATATTCTTGCCGGAAATAGACGTTAAAATGCCCAAAAACCACCACCTCTCAAGTAAGTGTCAATCTACGACACACTTCAGTAAATAATATTGTTTATAGTAAAACAAAAATTGTATTTTCCATTCATGAAAACTTGCGGAACCCCAATTCCATCTGCACAACGTTATCGGCTGATACTCTCGATACTGCGCGGGCGCATCCGATCTCTCGACGCCCGAATCTTGCATCGCGATAATTTTAGCCAGTCTCACTCGGGACGCCGGCGCCACCTGTACAATAATCGGTTGTGTTTACAAAAGCGATGTTTTGAACGAGTTATTTTTATGAAAAAATCGCGCCGCGCTCTTTCAAAATCAACCAGTCACCTCGTGGTGTATCGTATACCTACCTACAATGCGGCGGAGTGGATTCTTTGGTAGTGAACTGAAAATTCTTTAGTGTTTGTGTTTTTGTGCTTTTCTGGATACGGTGAGGCGCTAATTTTCAAGATTTGAGGTATGATTCCAGTGTAGATGGTGTTGATTCTGTTGTATCAATATCCAAAGTAAGCTAACAGCTTGCACACACTGTAAAGATTAATTATAAGATCGGACTTTGAATAATTATGGATGAATGTCGACCGATCGACACACTGATACATATCGCTTCAATTATGCGCATGAACATGTGTATTCATAGTAATTAAAAGATCGATAAAAAGTATGTACTGTGCGCGGGCTTATAAAGTATAGCTCTTCTTTTCAACGGATAAAAAACGCATTATAATAATCAGCCCACGTGAGTCCACTGCTGGACATAGATAGATAGATAAACACTTTATTGCAGTAAAAAAAATACTTAAATATTTTTTTACTAACAAGATACAGTTATGTACAATCAGGCGGCCTTTTTCGCTAAAAGTGATATCTTCCAGACAACCTTTGACATATTATACCTCTCCCAAAACATGCTACAGAGCCCAATACTTAGCTTTTATCTTCTATCTGCTGCCAAAACAGTAAATAAAACAATTAAAATATCCCAAAAAAGTAAGATGAGAGACTAATTTTGACAGCTTTTTAGTTCTATTTGATAGTTTGTTGCATGTTATTTACGAGGAATAAAAATAGTTAATTTATTTGCCACTAATAAATCGAGGAAAAAATATTAATTTGATGACCTTTTCAGTTCTGGAATCTTTTAAAATATTACACTGAAAGTATTTAAGTAACAATCAAACATATTAAATACCTTCAGTTATTTAGACAAAATAAACCTGCCTTATTTACGAAATCTGTCCTAAGTTTAGTGTTTCAGTTTTTGTTTAGACATTACTTTTTACTTCTAATCATGGTTATTACGCCTTAAAAAAACATTAATTAAAGACGAATGATAACATTCAATAGATTCAAAAGATATAAATCTGTTCTGTCTGTCTTTCTGTCTGTAGCAAATGTCGTTCGACAGTTGATTGTCAATTTTTGACAATACCTATGTCGGAAGCTGTCGGGAGCTAGTGTTACATAATTTTATGTTGAATTATCGACTTTTATTCTGATATTAAGTACAATTTAATCTTTTACAAGTTCATCATTATCAAGTCCTTGATCCAACTCAAACTTTTCCTGCTTTAGTATTTTTGTTTAACTGCGTTTTTCACTAATCCTACTATGTTTTGCGCTCGTGTTACCGTTTTTGCTGTAGACCCATATCGAAACGTCTAAACTGACAATTTATAACTACCATTTAAATTTGAAGATAACTAATACAGTTTTAAAACTATAAAACACACCTTTATACAGGGTGTACAAGAGAATAGGACACTTAAAACTGCGTGATCAGCTGATCATATACAACAACTTTTACTATGGGAGCAACATCGAAATCGTGTTATTTTTTTCAGATGCTCCATACATTATCGTCGAGATAGCGCGTAAGTTTGTATGAAGCATTAAATTTTTTTTTCGATATCGATGTTGCTTCCCTAGAAAAACTTGTTGTATATGAGCAGCTGGTCACGTGGTTTTATGAGTGTCCTATTTTTTTGTACAGCCTTTATATTACTGGATTCGACAAACGATTCGAATGAGCCCAAGCAGAAAGGTTTCACTAGGAGTTTTTGAAGATTTCCACTGTCCTGACTCCATCATCAGATCAGCACGATAGTGTCAAATTATTGTATTGTCATCCGAATGTCAAATATACAAAGATTAAATCTTTACTTTTATCGATACGTCAGTCAGAAGTAGGTTTTAATTACTTCCAAGATTGGATTATGAGTTGATTAGTTAATTATAAGTGAAGCTAAAAGAGTGTGTTAAAAAAAATAAAAAATAAATGTATTTGTACTTGTATCAATAACTATTCAACTATATGACTCGACTATATGAAATTAATGTAGATGCTTTAGACAATCTTTAAATGTCCAGAAATTATAACGAATGGAACTTTTGGTTCAACTCAATAATAATAAATATTGGACAACATCACATACATTGCTCTGATTCTATGGTAAGTAGCTTAAGCACTTGTGTTACAGAAATCAGAAACAACGACGGTACCACAACACCCAGACCCGAGACAATATAGAAAAGTAATTTTTCTACACTGACCGACCAGGAATCGAACCCGGAACCTCAGAGATAGCGACACCAAGTCCGGTATAATCGCCTCTCGGCTACAAATGGCCATAAACTAGGCCAATGTTGCCAAACCCATAACACAATCCCTTTTTATTGGACTTCCTCTTTCTTGCCTTCTCCAGATTCTTCTCCATACACGAACGCTGTTTATTATAATTATTGTTTTATTTTCATTTGAAATTTTCGTTTGCAGCAAAATCTTTTATATCTCTGCTACGTTTGTTCGTGAAAAGATTAAAGGGAAAATCGTTAATTTGATTAATGTTAGCCCCAATTGTTGTGGTTACGGTTTAAAAACGTTTCGGTTTATTTGTACAGTCAAATTCAACGGTCTTAGGGTTCCGTACCTCGAAAGGAAAAACATGTTTTATTTAAAAAGTATTCGTATAAGTAATACAATTTGACGGACGGTAGCACAGGACTGGTGCTCAAATACCACCACTTTAAAAAACATCTAAATCACGAAAAAAAAACCATACAAATGCTACTATTTGCTATTTTACTACAATAAACTGATCGAACATTTAGAGTAGGTACCTTAGAATGGTTTTACTTAATAAATAATAACAAATATTGGACAACATCACACAGCACTGATCCTATGGTAAGTAGCCAATGCACTAGTGTTACAGAAATCAGAAATAACGATGGTGCACCACACTCAGACCGAAGACAGTATAGAAAAGTTATTTTCCTATATTAACCGACCGGAAATCTAACCCGGGGCCTCAGAGATAGCGACACCAATCAGACATGCTCTCCTGATCGCATCTCGGCTTTTTAATGTTTATGTTATATTTACGTTAACCCTTAAGCTATGAGTTTTGAGAATTTGTTTTGTTACAAATAGAAGTTATTCAGACAATAATAACCGTAGAAAATTAAAAGTAGTTGTCTCCTCTCCTCCAGCTACCGCCAGCAGTCTTATCAATTTCGACGAGAAGACACAATAGGAAAAACTATTGATAAGAATCATATTTGAATCACAAGACAGGGAAGTTTTCAACCAGGTCTATCGTCCAACGAGCCGCTACACTGACACAACTATGTGCTTGCCGGATATAAGATGTTAAGTATTAAATAAAATCATCGGACATACTTATCAATAATTTTCTCTTTGCCATTCTTGGCGATTGCAACAACGAGTTGATTGTCTGTTTGTTTTACTGTAATGCTGGCATCCTAGCGACAGTACCAAATACTGTTTTTTTTTTAAAATATACAACCGAATTGAGAACCTTCTCCTTTTTTTGAAGTCGGTTCAAAATTCAAAATTCAAAATTTAAAATTGTTTATTTGTGATTCACAGGTAAGAATATAGATGTCAAAAACATGTATGGTAGTGCTCTGTGATCTGCCATTTGGCGTACAAATGTATTAATCCTAATGAGTTTAGATTATTCACTTTACAATGCAAATTACATAGATCGGTTAAAAAGGGAAACCTGTCACTGGCTATATGTAATGTTAACTAATTACTTTGAGACCATGACAGTTAATACGTTGGCTGGTGATATTTATTATTTACTAGCTGTTGCCCGCGACATCGTTCGCCTTGTCTTCAATATAACAGCTTCGGTTCGTTGATGTTACTAACGTTGGACACCAATTAGCCACTAAAATAAAACAAATAAAGTAACCTATTTGTTTAATCCAGACTATAATCTATATCTGTGCCAAAATTTATCTAGATCCGTTCTGCCGATCTGGCGTGATTGAGGAACAAACATCCATCTATCCTAACTTTCGCATTTATAATATTAGTAAGATAAGATTTTTGCAAATGACTGTACTTACTGAAGTAGCGTGAATGCAACATTGTAAAAATATGGCATCGTAAAAGAAAATTTTTTACAATGAAAAAGTGATGATTAGTTTTTCCGGGCTACCAGTGTTACCACGTTACTAGTCACTCAGTCACGGCTCAACTCCACCCTGCTCAAGTCACGTCTAGCCACTAGTTTTAGTGTCTTACTTGTTACTCTATTTTGTCCTTGCAACGAAAAAGGGCACAACTAACGTTTTTTGTAAAATCTAAGGGTAATATATAAGGGTAACAGAACAACTAGTCGCCTACCGGCGTATTTTAATGCTACTTCATCATGTTGTTTTTCTTACAAAATTACTTAATATAAGTTTGTTTGTTGTTGTGTTTTGGACATAAATCATAAAGTAGGAGGTGCCAAACAAGTGTATTTCCTAAATAATATAGTTATTTATTATAGATGTCAAACTTTTTGCGTAACTCTCTTTTACAATAGCTTAGAAAGCTTATTTTAGCTTAATATTTATTTTGTCACAGATTTTTTATATATTCTAGTGACTAAATGAGAATCGGAGTCATTTATTTCTTTTATACGTGGTACAAAGGTGTTAAAATAGTTTTTATAAAGATCACACATTGATTTATTGTTTTGTCTCAATTTACTTAAAAGGATTTTGAAACTAACTGTCCCTGAAGATGGTGTCAAGCTCAAAGGCATTGAACCTCATTGGAATACCTAAAGTTGCAAGTACCCAAAATTACGTTATTTTGGTGTAGTTACACATATGAAACATACGCCAATCGGTAGAGAAAATAATTACAAACAAAAAAAATTCTTTGACAAACTGTCTAAAATGGCATACTTTGTTCAGAATTTCAGTCTGAATATGTACATAATTTTTTTTTAATTACATATTAAAATTAAAATTCTCAACAAATTATATTGTTTACGACGTTTTGACAAAGAGTATTTTTTGTTACTAATTACTTTCTCTTTCGGTTAACGCATATTTAATAAGTGTACACAAAAATAACGTAATTTTAGGTACTTGCAAGTTTAGGTATGCCAGGCTCCGTACAAAAAAAATCAAAGTCTTAAATGAGATGGAACATAAGTTGTGTGAAAGAGAAGGAAGACGGAGTGAGCGAGAGTAGACGAATACAGATTTTAAAGTGATGAGAGACGTTTTTCTATTGTTTTTACGAAGGTTGGAGTAGGTGTTCTTGGTGCGTGCTTCTGCAAAACTGGATCAAACCTAGTATCGTTTAAAAACCAGAATTTCCATTATCCCTTCATACATTTAGTTCTTCCTTTTTTTCCGGAAAATAATTTAATACGTTTTATAAAGAGTGAGAGCGCGTTACCACACTAGGTCATTTGGTCGCGTGATAGCCTCATTTCTTAGTCGAGTAATTGCATCACATTTCACAGTATGACTGTCCATTTTATATAGACTACCTAATATTACCTTATTTTAGTAAGAATTAAAAGCTCAGATGGTAAGTTATAATAAAATCTTAAACAAACCAAGTAAAAACAACGGTAAATTATACTCTATGCAAAAAATTATGTTTGTGTGATTCTACCGTTGTGCAAAACATTGTTTGTTTTTTTTTCACGGTGTAACAAAATTAGTTGAAGTTTCTGTAGACATATGACATCATATGTCATAGATGCAAATAGAGCAATTTTCTTCTGTTCGCTTTCGGCTTTCGTCGTAAGTCATGGACAAGAATGTATGTAAATGGTTTTACTATTTACTACATGACTGTACTGGATTTTGTATATATTTTAGCACTAGATGACAGTAAAGCAAAACAAGCTGCGCTGCGGTGTAAGCTATATTAAGAGTGTTGCAAATCAGAGGCAAAACCGAAATTTTTGAGTTACTCTAAATTGCTGTAAACGTGTAGTCAGTACCCTTATTGCATGCGGTAATACGACTATCAAAGGATATAAGGTAACAAAATATTAGGGTATCATAAAAATTACGGTCCCACCCTTATTTTTATTGGATACCAGTAAAATCGGCAACAATGCGTTCCTTTTTAACCGACTTCAATAAAAGGAGGAGGTTCCCAATTCGTCGGTGTTTTTTTTTTTATGTATGTTCAGCGATCATTCGTTACTGCGTTGACCGATTTCGATAATTATTTTTTTGTTTGAAAGGTAATACTTTCAGAATGGGCCCATATAAATTTGGTTGAATTCTGATGATGGACTCTATAAGAAAATCAACAAACATTGCATGAACTCCGTACCACGCCAACTGATTTTAGTATCTATCTTACCTAATATCTTTGCCAAATGTGGACCGATTTTGATGATTTTTTTTTAATGAATAGCTTACACTTTATAGATACTATAATCAAACATTTTTGGAAAAAAAATAGCCCCTAAGGGTGGAAAAATAGGAAATGAAATCGGTGTTCAGCAGTTAAATTATGTTTGCACTCGTAAGATTTGCTTTGATTAGGATTTTTCACTAAAATAGATGAAATAAGTTAATTTTATAAAAAACTAAAAACCGACTTCAAAAAACTAAAACGTACCTAATCAGTTACTTTTGGAGTCGGTGCCAGTCGATGAGAGATTCTATGTTTTCGTTTGCACCGACTCCAAAAGTAACTGATTAGGTACTTAAGTGTAAGATTATTTTTAGCGTTTTAGTTTTTTGAAGTCGGTTTTTTTTAATCTATCTATCTAGCTAGCTCTCATTGTTATGCAAACATTTTTATTATATATTTTGATGAGAATATCGCAATTTAAAGATATTCAATGCTGAAATATCAAATAACGGTTAAAACCGTTTGGGAACCTTATTTGTCCCTGTTGCAAATAGCGAATTGAATGTAGAATTTTACTCTCGGTCTTCGATTGGTTGGTTAATTTCAACTACTGAGGCTCATGCCATCTATCTCTCCTCGTCTCTTTCTATTTACATTTTTCTATCTTGGGCTATGCAGACTAGTTTAGACGTGTCGCAAGCGAGTCAAGGGCGCCGCAAATAGACGCGGCTGCCACTGTCTAGCGATGCAACGAAGGGTTAAAGTTATCTAACCCTATTTTTCTTGCACAGACAACAGCACGTCAACCACAAATCGTCAAATTTTCTCAATTGATATTGATCTCTAGGTGTCAGAACTAAAGCTGAAAGTCGGTTCAATGACATTTAACTTTTGTGGTAGGTTGACCTGTCGTTGACTGTAAAATCTGAGTTTCTTATTACACGCGCATAAGAAACTCAGTGTAAGTATAAATATAAAGAAAAGCCTATCTCCCATCCTACTATATGGTGCCGGCTGGCTTCATACTCAACTTCGAGGGCCCATTTCTATGGGCTAACAGCATTGATACAATCTATCTATGATAACAGAGTTATCATATAAAAAATATATACTTACGGTTCTAACAACTTCAAGAGATTTTAAAAGTGGTTATACAATGTTTCTCTTGTACAACTCCTTTGTTCGCTCTATACTGGAGAAAAGGTCTACCATCTGGAACCCGTTATACAAAAAATATGTTGACGAAAAAGAAGGAATTCAAAGTAAATTTTCGTAGCATTTACAGTATAAATTTGGCAGAGAGAACAACGTACTGCCAGTGTGTATTCCATCTTTGTCCACGTGCCGTATAGAAAGAGACCAAACGTTTTTATTTAAGATACTTAATAATAATATCGATTCCCCTTAGTAAAATGTTCTTTGTTTGATGTACCTCTGGTATCGATAAATTATGCTAAAAATGTCTTTGTAAGTCGCGCTTGCAGAACTTTAAATAAGCACTTTCGAGATTTTGACATTTTTAACACTTCACTCATCTCTTATAAAAAATATATCAGAGGTGCTGAACCTTAGCTGCTTAAATTTGGTTTAATTGATTATTTTGGAATTATCTACAAGATATAAGTATGTGTAAGATATTGTATGTTTTTTGTACTTTGTTTTATCTAATGTTTGTTAGTTAAGCTGCTCAGGTCTATGTTATTTCAATTAGTGGCGACTTCATTGGTTTTAGTGCTACGTTTGTGAATATTTGTATATTAAACTGTAAACTGTTTGTTTCCCTACAACATTAAAGAAAACTTATTTTTACTTATTCTAAAGCTGAATAGTTTGTTTATTTGTTTGTTTGGCTAAACGTGCTAATCTCAGGAACTCCTGATTCGAATAGAAATATTATGTTATGTTGGATAGTCCATTTATTGAGGTAGGAGGCTAAAATTATATAACATCACGCTACGATCAATAGGAGCGGAAGCATCAATGAAAAATGTTACAAAAAAGGGAAAAAATATTCCATTTGAGAGCTTCCGTTGCGTGCGCTGCGTCAACGGTTAAAGTTACGCAGAAATCTTGTATAGGACGGAATAGCTCCCATTTAGGTTCTAAAAAAAAGTCCGTGAATGCATAATATGTCTATCTTTTAAGGTTGACAGACTATAACCCTTTTTATGGTAATCAAATTTGTTCTAAAATAATGCAATTCGGTCGTTGATAAAGACTTTAAGTGTCAGGCGGAACTCTACGCGGGCGAAGCTACGGGCGAAAGTTAATAGTATATAAATAAACATGAAATAGCGTGTAATATGTATCTAATTGGTAGCCGAAAAAAAGGTAAACAAACAGCTAAAACCACAAAGTGAAATATACTACGGAATGAATCTTAAATACGTCTTCGTCGCACAGTCAAAACAAATAAAAAATATATGACAACATCACAGATACATTGCTATGATCCTATGGTCAGTAGCCAAAGCACTTGTGTTATAGAAATCAGAAACTACGACGGTACCACAACACCCAGACCCGAGTCTTAGAAGAAAGAATAAAGAAAATTTATTTTTCTTCATTGATTGGCCGGGAATCGAACCCGGAACCTGAGAGATGGCGACACCAAGTCTGGTATGCTCGCTTCTCAGCTACGGAGGTCGTCCTCACATATCGTCTCTCGCATGACTGACTGACTTAACTAAATAAAAAACAAAGTTATCACCGAGTGACGTAACGGTTTTATAAGTAAATTAAAAAAATTACATATGATATACGAATGGACCAAACACTGTATGCACACTGATGGTCTTCTCTCTGTATGTATACAATAAACTTGTATGTAAGACATAGCATAATTTAGCATAATTTCTACAGGTCCAGATAACAAGTTCTAAACAGAGCAGTTAAATTTGACCGATGCTAGTTACGACATTTAGTCATGCGAGAGACGATATTTCATATTTATTTAAATACTAGCTGACCTGGCCAACTTTGTACCGCTTCTACATTCTTTTTTATTTTGTTAATTTTACCCATGTTTTAGTAGTTATTTTTCTATTCAGGGTAGAGACATCTAACAAATCAAAGATCATAAAAATCGGTTCAACCGTTCTCTACTTATAAATGGTGTAACTAACCCGACTTTGTTTTATATTTAAAGACTCTATTGTTTAAATGATAACTCTGTTCTCATAGATTAGATAGTGTTTTTGTCCCGAATAAAATAAAATAAATAAATAATGTAACATCAGTCAGGTAGCCATTTAGTAGGGTTTTTAAACATGAGTCATTCCCAAACCTTCATCATTTTATTCCGCGCGGGTACCGTTAGATGGCGAAGTTCGTTATCCCACATGAAAATAAATACATAGGTACTTAGTTAAAAATGTTATCAAACCCTTTTGTTGTTGACTGTACTTTAAAACTTCTCCATGGATGTAGTAAATAAGAATTTAAAAAAAAACTACTTCAAAACACTAAAAAGCTATAAATAATGTTAACACATAAGTACCTAATCAGTTACTTTTGAAGTCGGTGCCACCCGATGGGAGTTTCAATGCTTTCGTTCGCACCGACTCCAAAAGTAACTGGTTAGGTACTTAAGTGTTAGTATTATTTTTAACTTTTTAGTGTTACAAATAGTTACAAACAACAAAATTTACATATTTTAACTGAAATTCTGAACGAAGTAGTATCATTTACGACATTTTGTCAAAGGATATTTGTTGTTTGCAAAAATAGCACGTAAAACTGACGGCCGATGGGGCAAAAAGGTTCTAGAATGGAGGCCGCGTACCGGCAAGCGCAGCGTAGGACGTCCATCCACAAGGTAGACAGACGACCTGGTAAAAGTTGCAGGAAGCCGCTGAATGCCTGGACCGGCCAATCTGGAAATCGTCGGGGGAGGCCTATGTTCAGCAGTGGACGTCCTAGGGTTGAAATTATGTTAATCATGATATGCCAGATATCACACCTAATTTATTTTTTTGTTTCAAGGTACAACTCAACGATTTTTCACAGCGCCGATTTATTTATTTTTTCTCTGCCGATTGACGTATGTTTCTTCACCAAAACAACGTAATTTTAGGTACTTGCAACTTTAGGTATGCCAGTCTCGATACAAAAAAGTTCGAAGTCTTTTGGGGGCACTACTCGCCGTAATAGTGGTGGACGATCCAGAGCAACCAGAAAAGGTTTCTTCACAATGTTTTCTTTACCAAAAGCCTTCAACTAGTCAGCCAAAGAGGTTTTCCTGGCGCTATTACGCGCATGATTTATTTAAGGTCACGTACTTCTTGATTCTTACCTCAGGAGGCACCTACATTTGGCCTATCACCCTTATTTTGTAAGCAACAAAGTGTATAATTGAATAGTACAAAATTTTTTCCGTATTTTCTTGGAAAATGAGTTCTTTTGCAAGGCGTTCATATCTAATTTAGTGGAAGCGTGATGAAGAATTTAAACTCGGCAAAACGTCGGGAGAAAGCATTGTTCGTCTTGAATTGGACATTTGTTTTGCAAGTTTTTTTTATACATTAATCTACTACAAAGACATTCATCTGGCGTCATGGTTATGTCTCTTTACTTTGAATTACAAAACTGTGACCAGAGGCCCAATTCCCGTAATTTGACAATAGTCGCAATCCGGTGTCGATCCGCTCCACGTAACATTACATTCACAAACGGTATTCTCGTGCCTTTTTGTAACCTTAAATTACAATTATCCTATGTTTTTAAAGCTATATTTGAATTCAGGAAACTATTGTGTTTGAAAAAGGAACCCGGAAAGAACTTTATTGCAAGATAGAACTCGTATAAATTTCTCAAACATTTCAAAGAATGTAATCAACTTCACCCACGCATTCCTTGATTTCCAAAGTATTATGACGTTGAGAAGTAAGTATTGACATTGTGTACTATTTGCTTTCAAAAGTATTCCTGAATAGCCAACAATATCAGCTTCTGGCTTTTACACTTTTTACTGGGCTGGTTAAAATCTATCAAGTAAGGTCTTCAGCAATAACTCTACAAGTCACAACCAACGTTAATAAAAAGCTACAAGTAAAATTAGCCTCACTACAAGTAAATTAGCCTATGGATGTCCCACTGCAGGGAACAGGCCTCATCTCAGCTGTGAGGTTGTTTGAGCCATACATACTCCTCCACGCGGTGTTGTAAGGCCAGTCCTGACTAAACCTTACTGTCAAATGTAATCAGGCCTCTGACTAGGCTTCACTACTAGTATCAAGCGATATTAGCCGGGACCAACTTTTATCGTGCCTTCTCACAGCATGGAGATGTGATCATCATCATCATCATCATTTCAGCCATAGGACGTCCACTGCTGAACATAGGCCTCCCCCATTGACTTCCAGATTGGCCGGTTGGAAGAGGCCTGCATCCAGCGTCTTCCAGCGACCCTTACCAGGTCGTCTGACCACCTTGAGATGGAGATGTGATAAATGTTACTAAATGATATGGTTGGAATGGTTGCCCAGCAGTGGGACAGAAATGGCTAATTTAAAAAAAAACTAAAAATTTACGATTTTTGGACTTTTGCCTTTACTTATGCTATCAGATATTGCTTCTTGCCAAATTTTCAACGGGAAGTGCCCTATTAATTTTTATTCTCTTGAATGTCGAAATATACGTTTTTTGCGGCTTAAACGACCGTACCTACGTTAACTTAGAAGTTTGATTTTTTCAGCTTCGAAAAACTGTAGATCTGAGTATAAGTTTTAATTTCAATTCCATACCTCTACGCGTTCCCGAGATAAAGGGTCTTGACAGACAGACGGACGGACAACAAAGTGATCCTTTATGGGTTCTGTTTTTTCTTTTTGAGGTACGGAACTCAAACTAAGCGCATACGGTTATGCAATAAAGAGTTGAATTGAATTGAACCCTAAAAACGCCGAAAAAAACGAGTTTATTGTATAGGGCCTTTTGTTATAGCAGTCTTACGACCTGTCTTAGAAGAAACAGCTGTTAATAGACGGACCGGCACACAGACGGAGCCTGAGTAATAAATAGGGTTCCGTAGGCACGTTTCGGGTATGGAACCCTAATTTTCCTTCTATTGACAGTCTAAATGTTGCCAGAGGCGTGTCCCAGCACACCCAATCCCAAATCAATTTAAAAGGAAACAAATCTTTCTATCTTTCTTCTCTTTGTACTAAATAATTATTTATCTTTATTGCACAGATTTAAAAAAAACACAAAAGATGGACTCAATACCATAGGGTATCCTCTATCCGTCGACCATTAGGCCTAACAGATGTGTTGTCCGATAAAAGAGATAGAAAAGTGACAAAAAATATATAAGTATGAACTTAAAAGAGCAAACTACATGTAAAATATCATGGCTAAATAAATATCGAATGGGAATAAAAGCCAAAGCCAAGAATGAGTTCTTGTCTGTTCCAATCGATTCTATTTTATTCGCATTTTATGATTATGGTTGCGCGGAACGACGAACGAAACGTCATTCCGTCATTAATGAATGACGTTATATTAGTTGTATTATTTAGTTTCTATTCTATCAAATTTAATGATATTTATAATTGGTTTTATTTCATTTATTATTCTTTTTTATTGTGTTCTTTTTTTTGTTCTTTTTTTTTTGTTTAATTTTATATTATTAGATAATGCGGTGTCCAAGGCTTCCGCAGAATACCAGTGTAGTGGTCTATGCCACGAGTAATGCTGAGCGGGAGACCTTTTTGGCACAGACAATTCCTGTATTTTATAATTTTAGATTGTTTTTGGTGCTAAATAAAATACTACTTATTTACTTACTTACGTAGAGGCCATCAGCATGTTTTGAAAAAATAAGTATTGCCTGTGGTTTTGCCTGCATTCTTCTTCTTTGCGTGTACTTTCATATATGTGAAAACTAAAACTCAGCCACCGATATAACTATTGGTGGCCTTGTAGAGATCCTCCCGTGTGCAGGTGCAAGGACTCGCTATAACAATTTCTGTACAATTATTTTTCTGTATTTATACATAACTAGCAGTCCCGGCGAACTTCGTACCGCCCGGCCCTACAAAAAAAATGTTTTCGTTAATGTTTACGTGTTTTTTTAGTTATTCTGCTTCGGGGCGAAGACAAATTGAACAAAGCAAAGATCATAAAAATCGGTTGTCCCGTTCTTGAGTTATAAATGGTGTAACTAACCCGACTTAATTTTATATATATAGATTTAAAATAGTAATTAGGGAGGCAGATCATCGTTCTATTTAGCGTTCTTTGATAGACAGAAAATAATTTATTTACATCAAACATCTTATAAATAATCCAATAAAAATAAAATACCTAATTATATGTACATATTCTAAATCTAAACTCTTTATACAAAGTCAGATATTTTATTCATATGAAAGATCCTATAAATAAAATATCTGACTGAGATCACCGTTCAAGGGAAAGGTGCCCAAAAGGCTGGCAACATTACCACGCTGGATAGCTAGGCTAACCCGTTGGCCAAGGTATAAGCCAGCCTTTGGATCGTGAGATGTCTCAACTAAACGCTTAGACAACTCACGGTATAGCTTGTGGGCACTCGGTCCCCACGGGCCCAAAGTTTCCACCTCAAATGGTTCAAATATGTAAGTCTCACCAAGACTTTCATATTTGCGCCGTTTTAGGGCCTCTGCAGAAGCTGCTGCAGAACCCGCTCGGTTGCCAGTCGATGGAAGATGGGAAGGGGCTAAAGTGTCGACGCAAGTCGCGTCCCACACTAAGGGCCTACCCATCGTCCATGGAACGAGGGTCATGCCGTCAGGACGCCTGCCATCGCTGCGTACGAGGCCACTCGGTTCAAGAACGGCCGGAATACGCGCGCTGAGAAGCGCCCGTCGGATGACGTCGTTTAAACTAGCATGACGGGAGATTCTTCCAGCACTTCTGCAGCATGAGAGACCGTGGTGAGCAAGCTGATCGACAACGTTTCCACAGGAACAGCGATGAGGTACAGAGCTGAAAGCACCTAACCTAAGACTAATTGCTATTCTAAATGAAACATTATCAATAAGGGTACCCAGGGTCGGAGACGGAAGAGCATTTAGCCAAAGACCGGATTCCCATTCGGTTACGGCTAGGAGACGAGCCTGATCAGCAGAATTGGTAGACGTTTGAAGTAGGTTATTACGCACCACTCTGCAGAGAGGCTCATCCCAAAGCCTTTGAGCCGAAAGGTTTTGAGGGGGGTCATCCATGGTAAGGTTCTTCCACGCATCAATGGCCTCCGCTAAATATGGAATATGGACAGCATTAAAGTCATGGGATTTACTAAGAATTTTGCATATTAGACCAAAAGTTTTGTGGGATGAAGACAAAAAAGCTGGAAGACTGACACCGGTGATTTGTCTTATCCCTAACCCCCCATGCCGAATAGGCAGGGAAGCTTGAGTCCAGGTTCGTCCTTCCAGCTTAATGTTAAGTGTTTGTGAAATTATATTCTGGATGATACAATCTAATTTTGATGTCAATTCAGGGTGTTTCCAAAAAGGCGATGAGCGTAAAATGTATGTGAATTTTGGTACAAAGAGACAAAACCGGATGATAGTGTAAGCAATATGACAAATTTTGAGTATTCTATCTGAAACTGATATAAATTTGGCAATTTGTTCGTCAATGTAGGTTGAAAAAGATTCATCCGCGATTGGGGAGCCGAGCAGACGAAGTGATGTTTTATCTATAATTTTGATGTTGGGTGCTAATTGTTTAAAATCGTTTATAATAACATCACGCTGATCACAATTTTGCGGAACATAAAGTTCACATTTAGAAAAGTTTAAATCCAAACCACAAATTTTGAAATTATTTAATAAGAAAGAAAAATCTTCTAATACCGTAGAAGAGTCACCACCCAGGGTTCCGTCGTCAAGGTACCAAACATTAAAATGAGACTTTAATTTAGTAATTATGGGATGAATGGCCAGGCTAAAAATGGCTGGGCCGAGAGGGTCACCTTGTTGACACCCAACAGCTGAAGAGAGTAGGTTTTCTCTGTACATAAGTTTTGTAGGAGTACTATAGCACTGCCACAAGAAACCGTACAGAGAAGGTACATTTTTTTGGATCTCAGTCAACAAGACACCTCTATCGACCGAGTTAAATGCATGATAACATGATAATACATATTTAGTATTATAGTATAATTGTGGCATAATCCGACCTTCGTAGCCGAGAGGCGAGTACGCTGGACTTGGCATCACCATCTCTGAGGTCCCGGGTTCGATTCTCGGTTGGGTCAATGTAGAAAACGAACATTTCTATGTTGGGTCGAGGGTAGTGGTACCGTCGTTGTTTCTGATTTCTATAATACAAGTGCTTAAGCTACTTACATAAGGATCAGAGCAATGTATGTGATGCTGTCTAATATTTATTTATATTTATCTATTAAATCAGCGTTCTCATTAAGGTTTCTAAGTTCTACCAAAATGTATGGAACAGCTAATATTTTTATCGCAATTACACAATGGGGAATATACATGTTTTATTATTTGGTCCTAATAAATAGTTATTAATTATAATTAATAAAACTTTAAGAATTTTCGAAAAATAATGATAAATACCTGACTATTAAAGTAGCGTGTTAGACAAGGAGATCCGATATGTACCGTGACGTCACATTACACGTCCGCCATACGTTTTTCATAGTAAAAGTTGTTTTAGAAAGAGATAGGTATACCCTAATTTCTAATTACTATATTAGGGTTATTTTTACCTAAAATCAATTTTGTTTTTACTATTAGCAATATAATTTCATGTATTTTTTTATGGTGTTTATAAATATAGTAAAAACAATATATATTTTTCATGCATATTCCCTATTGGGTCCTTAGTAAAAGATGTTTGTATTCCTAAATAGAATACCTCATTAAAATTTGGACCCTGTGTAATAATTAAAAATCATTTTCTTATTCAGTAGTGTTTGTTACGACCGCTCTATTTACCGCTTTGCCAATAAAATTACCGAGAAGTGAGAAGATTGTTTAACCAATTTTCATAGTTTTCACGTTAACATGACCTACAGAACAATGGCTGCCAAAATAGCTAACAGTTCGAAACTACACAAACAAACAACTGGTTCATTATGATATTAGTGATGATGTGTGCCTAATCTCATTCCCAGATGAAAGATGTTCATGTCGGTTGTCCACTACAAGCGATAATATTCTTATAGCTGAAGGCAATTTTCGGGATATAGGGATATTAGATATAGTTGAATAGGCAGGGTGGGTAACTGTCAAAACTTTACCTGTGTAAAGGTGGTTCGACATTCAAATTGGTGTGGAAATCCGTTTTGCTTTATACTTATTGGTGCAATAAAACTACGTGGGTAAGCACATGCAAAAAACAGCATCTCCTTGCAAATTATTCTACATTTAGGTTGTATAATAGGTACCAGCAGATCTTTTTCACGACATAATCACAAAGAAAAAATAATATGACGATCTGGACGGTTTCTACGGGACTGTCATACTTTGCCTTCGATAGAGATTGCTTTGTAAATTTTGTAGAGGACTTTGCCCAGCTGTGGGACGGTAACATCATCGTCGTCATCATTTCAGCCATAGCTTAGGACGTCCACTGCTAAACACAGGCCAACCAGCCAATTTGGAAGCGGCCTGCATCCAGCGGCTTCCTTTACCAGGTCGTCTGTCTACCTTGTTTGTAGATAAGCGTCGCTGCGCTTGCCGGTACGTGGACTCTATTCTAGAACGTGCCCCGCCCACTGTCACTTTATCTTGCTTATCCTTCGGGCTATGTCAGCGACTTTTGTTTAGTTTTGTAGGACAGTATAGACTGAATAAAAAAACACAAACAAACTTTGGAATATGAATAAAAATCTGCTTGTAGTGTACAAGCTACTTAAAGTAATTTGCAGATGAAACATGACCATGCACAGTTTATAGCTGCTGTAGTTCATTGAAGCGCGCTTACTCATAGCTCGCATGTGATTCAATTGTGCAATTGAACTTTCAAATGCTCGGACCTTTCGAATTAGATAACTGTTAAGAGTTCTGACAAACTTATCAAACTGAATTATTAAGTATTTGTACTGAAGGTTATGAAATGTATCGTACGTAGCGTACGTCTTATATAAAACATAGTCGGGCTAGTTATAAATTACACCATTTATAAATTAGGAAGGGCTAGGCCGATTTTTATGATCTTTGATTCGTTAGATTTGTATTCCCTCCGTAGAGCAAAATAACTATTAAAACATAGAAAATATTCACGAAAAAAAATGTATAAAGTTCGCCGGGACAACTACTCGTATTTAACTGGGATGTTGAATTTCCAAGACAGCTTTTCTTAAAAACAACGATTTAAGTCATTATTTCGTCCATCATTATGAGTTATTAGTTAAAATGTTATTGGTGTTTTGGAACTCCTCATCGCTTTACGCTCTTAATTTCAATTTAACTGTCCTCTACCAGAACAGGATTCTCTTCTGATCTCTCTGAAGTCCGCTCAATGTTAGCTTAGTTAGCTCACTAGACTCTTAAGCTATAAACTAATAATTGCTTTGACATAGGTACTGGCAGAAAGCATTGACATAGATTACTACCTGACCATAGATTACTTACTAGCTAGGCCAGCCAGTGCAAAACTATATTAGTTACTGAATTACTACGGAACACTAAAACAGCTCAAAGATCAGAGAACCATACCAAGGTTGTGTTTTAGAAAGATTCAAAAGTTTTTACCGTTCCAAACCAGATGTAAAATTGTAAACAGGCAAAATAATTTATATATTTGCGTTATAGCGATGAAGCCAAGGTTGATTACAGATATTTTATGATACGAATGTTATGTTTATTTAATTTTTCACGCGTTTCCCGCTTTTGACGTCGGCTGGATGGAAAATTTCTACCGTTTTATTGATGCAAAGGCACACTACTATAACTGCCAAAGTTAGCATGATCTTATTCAAGAATTAATGTTGTTGTTTCTCGAAGTGTTATAAAATTTTTGGTACAATTTTCCTAAAAACGTCATCATCATCATTCGCCTGCCCTGTTCACAATTAATCTGGGGTCGGCGCAGTATGTTTTTCTCGTCCATGCAATCCTGTCACTCGTCATCGAGTCATTCACTCCCTTCTCAGTCATATCACTCCGCACACAATCCATCTATATCTTCTTATGTCGTCCTCTACCTCTCCACCCATCAATACTCATACCCATCACTCTCCTCATTACGTGCTCAAAAAATTCATCATTCATCATTCACAAGCACAAAACATATGAATGGATGAGTAATGAATCTTATTCGACCTCCGCAGCTGAGAGGCGATCTATGACGTCCTGGTTTCGATTCTCGGTCGGGTCCATGTCGAAAATAAACTTTTCTATGTTGTCTAGGGTGGGTGTTGTGGTACTGGCATTGTTTCTGATTTCTATAACACAAGTATTACACTTACCTCAGGATCAGAGCAATGTATGTGACGCTGTCTAATATTAATCTTTTATTATCTCGGGCAATTGTATTAGTAAACGAGCAATAAAGTCATCAAATTAAATACTTACCCATTAGGAAATGCTCTGACATCTTACGATTATAAATGAGAGTTCACTGTGTTTTAATTTTGTTTGCTAGTTCGTATTACATCACACGTTACAGATATAGACCCACGATAAGATAACAGATAAAGGGCCGCGGAAAATATCACTCTGACAACGTTGATCCTTCCGGAGTTCCGGACAATGTCACGCTGAACACTGAGATAGACATGTGTTATTGCGGCCGCTCGGTGTTAATCCGTGCGTGGGTGTGTTCACATGGTAAACACACTTTATTTATCGTGTATTTATTAATGTAACTAAAATTGGAAATGTTCGTCATCGTCATCGGCCCACGTCAGTCCACGGCTGGGCATAGTCCACTCCCAATACCAGCCCATCCTCAGATTTTCTTTCCCATTCGCTGCCAGCAGCTTTGCGTATACTATTGCTCCATCTTGTTAGAGGGCGCCCTACGCTGCGCTTGCCAATCGCGGTCTCCAATTGAGAACACGTTTACCCCACCGGTTATCGGTTCTATGGCAAATATGACTGCCTTGCAATCCTTCTTAAAATTGCTATCTAATAACCTAGTTTACGATTTTATCCTTGAAAGAAATATTATTTGAGCGTTATTCCGGTCCTAGGAATTTCATAATAAACAACGTATAATAAGGTAAACACTTCAGACACGTCATTAACATAAACATGAAAAAATCAACGCATTATAAACAGCGTCTGTGTCGTAGTACAATCCATACAAAAAGATAATCATATTTTTTACTCTCAATATCAACAAGGGTCAATTGTCATAATTTCAAGACTAATTTATTCCTACTAATATTCTGCTTCTCAAAGTTTGTTTATTTGGATGTTCGGTACTCCACCACACTTTAAAGTCTTAACGGAATTAGCTAAAATTCAATACAATATATTTATTGGGTTCTATAATGTTTTATAGGTGTTATAAATAGGTAAAAATTAAAATAAAATAAAATAATATAAAAATTTGGCACACATCGATATAAATCTAGGTCTAAAGGTAACGGAGGTCTTATGGCAATCGCTCCAAACAGTTTTCAACCTTACATTCCCAATTAGTCGGTTTATACAAAATCATAGAGGGGTAAGCACTGAGGGGCTTTCGCCAGTAAAGGAGTAAGGTTACCATAAAAGAACTATTTTTTATACCGAAATCCTACTAGTGTGACTGACTAAATTGCCAACAAACCAGTTTAACTTCAGTAAAAAGTGCTTGATCTAGCTCAAAAACGGCTAAAATGGCAACAGTGGCTCCAAATGTAATTGCCAAGCCAATCAGGCTTGCCGCTTCTCGGATCATGGTGAAAAGCATAGTCTAACTAGGAACGCGACAAAGCGGTAGGAAGAAGATAGAAATTGATCTAGGTAAACACGTAGGATATTTTTTATCATGTTATTGTTCTCTTTGAGACAGTTATTCCTTCGTCTTTGGATTTCTTCTGAATCTACGCAGACGAAGTCGCCGGCAAAAGTTAGTAGTAAGATTAAAAGCAATGAAATTGTGAAGCGTTTATTACCTGACTGTACAATTGCCATGAAATAAGCTACGCTTATTGGACTTTAAGTCAATCAGTTTAAGGTCTAAAATGGAAAGGAACTATCATCATATGAACAATCGCTTCAGGTCGACGCACCCTTTGTGGTGAAGTGGAGCTGTCTGTATGAAACACTCTGCATTAAGAACTTCATGGTGCTTTTCAGTAGTCCGCAAAATTTTAAACATAAAATCAAATAGAAAGTACGAGGCTTTCATGAGTGTAGCCACTTGTATTGCTTAATTTATGGCTTAGTTTTTAAGTTTTCTACTTTAATAATAAAACAAATATAATTAATGAATGATTGATGCTCAGAGAAAACAGAAATGGACCAATTCAATCAAGATACCGACGTGCGATCGGCCACCGAAAAGATTTTGGCAGGCACCGACTCCAAAGTTATTTTTAAATAAGTACTAATTTTAGCTTCTTTTAAGTTTTTTTTTTGCAATATTACAATAATAAACAGTCTTTGATCAAAGGAGTGTATACCTATCTGATATGTGTTTTAAAAAGGTAATCAGCTCTAAGGATTTTATAGATTAATTACAGGATGAATACACGTTAAATATTACTTTATATAACACTGAAAATATATGCCACACATCAGTGAACAACGGTTGCATATTATCTTAACACTTAGGTACCGCAATTAGGTTAAAACAGATCTCTTGTAAAATGACGCGTCCGCCAAAACGGGTTCAGTACAATGGGCTCTAAAACAATAAGCTTTTACACGTTTAGATGTTTGAACTAGAGGAAGTCAACACATACAGTAGCTACTTGGAATAGTTTTAGTTAGAGAGAATACTAAAATAGCCTTAAAGAACTTAGGTCCACTAGCACAATACCGTCAGCCTCTCGAAATCCACCGCTGGCCCCATAAAATGCTACAGCGTAACTTTGTAGGTATTTTGCATCCAACGGCATCCCGAAACCTCAAACGGGTCATCGGTCCACCGTGTGAAAGGCCAAGCGACTTCCAGTTCGTGGGTGCTACTCAAGAATCTTTCTTTCCCAACGGTTTTCAGTTGTTTAAGCAATGCAGCCTACCTATTACCACTTTAAGGCTGCCTGTCCACTGGAACAGAGTGAGGTGGCGGAGCGGTGAGCGTGGTAAAAAATCACCAATAGAATTGTATTAAATCTCTGCTCTTCTTCAGTGGACAGGGAGTTGCGAACTTGTTTAAAAATTCATACAAAACCGGGAAACGGAGCGAGGAAGAGGAGAAAAAAAACGGATGAGGAGAAAAGATAAACTTATTTTTTAACCTTTTCGCTAACATGTCTGCTTCAAGTGACATTTCGCGTAGAATTAAACTAATCGCCCGCGGCCGGCAGCTCACATGACTCTTCGCGTCGCCGGTCAAGCTCCGCGTATGATAAAACACAGTCCGCAACTCCGCTCCGCAAACTTTCTCGCTCCGCTCCGCAAACTTTCTCCCTCCGCTCCGCTAACTAGCTTCGCGTCTACGGACAGACACAGTCCACATCTCCGCTCCGCATTACTCCCTCTCTCCGGTGGACAGGCAGCCTAACTTGGCAATTCAAAGCTCAACTTTGGTTCGCACTAAGTCATAACAGAATGGATACGAGCATCCGACAATAAATGAAAACACAGTTTATACTAAAAGCCATTTTTACTTTAAAAGCAACAACCAAATAGCATTTTTTAATTTTTCTGTACACAATTTAGGTTATGCCTACATCAACAACCTCTTCTTTAATTCATAGTTGGTACGCGTATCCACCCTATATTCTAGTGGCATAAATTCACAATTTTCTGTCTTACCAGTTACTGCACAAATTTAACGGGCACATATCCGGTTGGTCCTAGGAACTGCTGTGAGTAATATTTCTCGTTGTCTAGGGGCTAGCAAGCAAAATCTATGTGATTTAAAAACATAATTTTACCATTTTTATCATTTATAATGTAATATTCAAATCTGAGAATCTAATAGAAGTTTCTTCCTTTTTCGAACGGTAGGTCGCGGTCCTACCGGTGAGGATACCGCCTGAAGTCGCTTTAATAAGGAATGTTCAAGACAGAGTGTCTTTCTGACAGATTCTTGGACAATTAAGCTGAAGCATATTGGGATCTTCGTCTCAGAGCCTGCAATAAATACACGTGAGTAATCCCACTATTCTCGGAGGCACTAAAGAGTTAGATAACATTTCATCATCACCTTCATTATGTCAGCCTATTCCAGTCCACCTGGACGTAAGCCTCCTCCAAAGAGCGCCAAAGAGTCAGGGTCGTCTTTAGCCTGTTGGAGGCCCAGGCCACATTAGGATAATGGGGCCCCTATGACTCACAGAGAACTTAGGCTCTATCGTCAAAAGCTATATCTTCCAGACAACCTTAAATATTTATCGTTAATGTATAATGGTTATCTGTTGGTGATCTGGCAGGAACTTGTAGGCCTCCATCGATAGCGGGGCCCTGGGCATTTGCCCACAGTACCCAGTGAAAAAGAGGCCCCAGCAAAGAGTACGATCCCCTGCTTTTTTCATCGACCATCTTCCTATTCAAACATTAACATTTACATAGTCACTCAATTTAACAGTATGAAAATATGCAGAAGTTGACAACACACTAAAACAGTCGCTATAATCGTTAGTATAAAATGTTATCTCCTAGCTTTCAACAACAATCACAGTTGCATTCCAGCTTCGCTTCCGATGCGAGAATAGATGCACGCGAGTGACCCCGGTTCTGGTGCTATCATTGCTATGTATTTTGATATTGCGCAACCATTAAAAATTCAACTATTTGCAATTATGGAGCACATACTTTATAAAGTAGAAATGTCATTTATTTTGTTACGAATTTTGCCATTGTTTGATTGGGACGAGAGTTGGGAAGACTTGTCAATTCATCTTAGTATAGTTTTTAAACTATCATATAAGTGAAAATTATATGATAGTTTAAAACTATAAACACATTTTTATATGTATTGGAGTCGTCAGAATTAAAATGAGCCCAAACCCGAAGGTTTTTACTAGCAGTAATTGAAGAGTTTCCTATTCACTTCCTGGTTCTGTTATTAGATCAGCAGGATGGTGTAAAATTATTGAATTGTCATCCGAATGTCAGATACTTAGAAAGTTTCAAATCGATCCGTCAGTTAGAAGTAGGTTATAAACTACTTCCAAGATTTGATTATTTAGTATGTTAGTTACAAAGCTAGTTTCAAAGATAAATGGAAAACCAAAAACGGAAAAGCTACATCTTCTAATGGATTATGTACAGTATTGCAAAAACCACGGGAAGTACAAAAAAAAACATTTCATCTGAGTGTCTTACCACAAGTAAAGCCATTTATTCATAAATTACAAGAATTACTGTTTTTCCATGTAATAAATTTTCAACAACGAAACCTAGTCTTCACGCTGCACAAACATAAATCACAATACATTCTCCAACTATTATCTCATTAAACGTTTTAGTGCCGAAATGATAATAAAACCAAAATAAATTCTGCAAAGAGAAAATACTCGTCTATTATCGTGTAGTATCGTCACAGTGGAGATAATATTGTAGGAGTAGACCCACTGCATTAGTAAACGCGCTACTTATCCCGATCCGACGCTATTTATTTAGACATCCACTGTCAGCAGCAGCGTATCATTGCTCCACCTTCTCGGAGAGCGCTCTACACTGCGTTTTCCAAGTCGTGATCTCCACTCAAGAACGTATACTCTATCGATTATTAGTTGTGTAAATAGAGATGATCTTAGCTACTATTTACAGTGTTATTGCATGACTATGCTATTGGCTTTGATAGTTTGGCTTACTGGATTGGCTCATCCAATGGCCTGTTTAAATAAGTTAACCATAACGAACACGGACAACAACAAAGGTTGGGTGTACGCGGCTATGAATCGGTCCCGAGAGGCTCGTGTTTAGCTACGGATGTTAGCCTGTACTGTAGTAGCTATGAAATGTAAGTGGAACGTACACATGTGATACTGTAATATATCTCTATTGTGCTTTCGTAGATCAGATCAGCTGACGAATGATTTACAGCACTTCAAATTCGGTCGTCGCTGCCAAAATGCTGGGCCTATTCCGTTCTATTTATTAACAAAGAATTTATTATTTAATAAGAAATCTTAAAAAAAATAACTTCATTAGATTTTTTTATGTGCTAGTTAATATGAATATAAAATAACAATTTATTTAAGGTTGATATTTACTTGTTTACTAAAGAAATCAGCTGTGAGTACCTAGCCCTGTAGACAAAGTGTACCAAGGAAAAAAATTGTTAAATAACAACAAATAAAAACAGTGTGTCTGCCATGTCCAGATTAAAAAACCACATTTGCCAGAGCCATGGCCCACGCGAGCCACGAGCAAGGGTTGCTAGTGGTGCTACACACATAAGCGGGCCGACATTGTCGGTTCGGCAGTATGTGTCGAACAACAAAGCCGACCCGAAGCAATTACTGCACTTGTTCGACTACAATCTGCTTGTGCCGATCGGGTAGTTCATTCGGGTCGAGACATCATTCGATGCGGCAGTATTATGCTCGGACTACATGCACCCGGAATTTTTCAGAACCCCATACAAAACGGATTGAATTCGGGCTTGTCCGGAGCCGTTTTGTATGGAGTTCTGAAAAATTTCGGGTTCATGTAGTCGCCTTAGAGGAACGAAAAAGCCAACCCATAGCAACTACAACATTGCGTCGGCTTCATTCGGCTTATGCCGAACGGTTTGTTATTCCCAATCATTCATCTGCATATATTTGATTTTATCACCCGGCTTTGCCGATAAATGAATGAATGAATGAAATTTATTTCAGACCAGAGTCCATATTTATGTTAGTAACAAAATTGTAACTTAGCCTATGTTAGTTTAATACAATAAGGCACAAAATTCTAAAAATAATAAGCGAGAGGTGACCTAGCCCAGCAGGAGTCGCCTAGACAGCTCTGGTAGCGTGCAAACTAATCCAGCGCTCCAGCATCGGCGAGTCCCACCTGTCAGCTAATGCACCCAGGATGCCATTTGTACTGTTGCGGAAGCGGTCTAGGAATGAGGCGCTACGCTTTCAAATCAGCGTGTGAAAGCTGTCGGTGTGCGCCTCGGCGAACATAGTCGACGCGCTGCAAAATCGCGGCAGGCCAAGTAGCATCCTGAACGCATTATTGTACTGCACGCGCAGGGCGCTGTAAGCGCGCTGCGTAAAGCTGACCCATAGGCTGCACGTGTAAAGAGACTGGCAGTACGCTTTACAAAGCGTAATTTTCACCTTGTCGTTACAACGTGCAAACCGACGTGCCAACATATTACAACGCACTGACAGCGCCCTGCGCTCCCTCTCTATATCCACATTGTCATGTAGATCTTCTGTTACCCAGTGGCCAAGGTATTTAAATGGGGAACCTGTTTCAAAGCCATACCACAGAGAGTTAAGCGGGGAACTGATGAGTATGTTTTAGTCCCAGCTTTAAAAACCATAAACTGACTTTTAGATACGTTATATTTGAGTCCATGGGCTATCGCATACTTTTCGCATATGTTCAACAGTTCACGCATAGCTTTAATCGATGGGGCCAGCAGCACCATGTCATCAGCATAACTAATTTTATTAATACATACGCCATCGACATGACACCCGACCTTGGTGCCGCTGAGCTCACCGATCAGCCGATTCATGTACAGATTGAAGAGGCTTGGCGAGCTCAACCCCCCCTGCCTTACCCCGCACTCCAACCTGTACACATCCGAGAGCGCACCAGCCCACTTAACACTGTTTTTTTGTTTGTTGTACCAATACCTAAATATTGACACAATCTCAGAAGGTAAGTTTGTCTCGTTACTAAGCTTTTCCCACAGTACGTTATATGATACCAAATCGAATGCCTTTGATAGGTCCAAATAACAAGCATAAACAGGCGTTTTTCTGGCTATATAGTACTGTACCTGTGTCCAGCACCTTAACTATAATTGTAGCCAACGAAATAGGCCTATAGTTCGACAGGTCAGATACATCCCCGGTCTTATTCTTTATTATCGGTACAACAATCGTATACATTAAATCATCTGGCAGATAACATTGTTTCATACAAAGATTAAAAAACATAGATAAAACCCTTGGCAAATGCACACCCGCATACTTCAAATGCTCGATGCTCAAGCCATCATGTCCAGGAGACCTTCAATAAGAGATAAACGCCGGCCCGCTTATGTTTGTAGCAACCCTTAGGCTAAACATCGTACGCATGAACTTGAATTCTCTTTTACACAAGACAAAGCTATCTTTTGAACTAAAACTCAGCACTGACAGAAAAATTTGCATAAAAACATTAATTCAATTTGTAATATCTATTAATTATATATTGGTATTTCAGCGAGGAAATGCTGCAAGCATCCTCGCCTCCTTGCCTCATGGACACAGTTTTTATTTTGATTAAGTAGATTTTAGTTTTTAGTTAGTTATTTTTATACTTATTGTATTGTTGATTTATTTATACTTTATTGCACATTTAAAAATAATTGTACAAATGGCGGACTTAATGCCAAGAAGCATTCTCTACCAGTCAACCAGTGATCAAACAGAGAAATACAGGCGGTGCAGCAAGAAAAAAAAACATATATATATATATATATGTATATATACACACCAACATTACATACTTAATAAATAGGTATAAATATATATGATTATCAATTATATACATATACATACACATACATAATATAGTACACAGAGCAAATGAAAGATAAATTATTAAGATTTAGTGTTTTATGATAAAATAAAATGGTTCCTAACAGAAAAAAAAATAAAAAAAATTGTAAATGAAAATGATTCACGATCGTATCTTTGTTTTTATTTTTTCCGCGTACAATTGTTTTGTTATTATCAGTAATTTGCCAACTCGTTAAGTATCCCGGCTCAATATATCATCGGAACACATGTCCACTCCCACGTAGTCAGAATTGAGATGGGACAAAGGCCAGACACACTAGGACGCGCCGTGGCGCAACGCGTAACGTCGCGCGTCGCCAGCATCGCAATGGCTACTCGAGTAGCGGAAGTAGAGATTTTTAGCAAAACAATTTAATTTTTATGTTACTTAGTTGTGGATCTCGCAAAGTAACTAATACTATTTATTTCATCCAAAGCTATGCGGTACTGAGTTATAAAATATACCTACATATAAATATGCCCTCTCCCCCAAACAACGCACCAGTTGTCAAAGTAAGAAATTGGCATTATTTTTTATGAGGTACCTTACAATAAGTGTCGCCAGTGGTTCTGCCAGTACACCCAGATCCGAGCCAATATGGAATGGAACATATCGTTTTCTAAATTGATCCGAACCGATTACCACACCCTTAACGTTCGAGGCGAATCACCGTACCAACGAAACGCAATTGTCACGACCCGCCATTGCTATTGGCGACGTCGCCATAGCATCCTAGCGAGACACGTACCCGTCGGAATAAAGATGTGACAGTAAAAATATCACGCACATAAGATAGTGACATCTGCCTAGATACTATGTGTTTCGGCTATTTGTGTCCAAGACACGAATAGTTGCGAGGCTATTCTGATAACAACTAATAAATGGATACCAGGCGTTTAGGAAAATACCAGAAGCAAATAAAAATGAAATTAGGGCATTTTATCTTTTTGTTTATATCCTTTAAAATGTGAACAAACAAATTACAAAGGTGTTTGTTGAGTTTTTAAAGGATAACGTAAGTAGTATTGTTTAATAGCATTACAGATCTATTTTTAAAACTATTTTATTCTGTGCACATTAATGTTTTCGTGCCGTGTGGGGACGGTCGTAAATAATATACTTCCCCCACCGCCAACAGGTGTGTCGTAAGAGGCGACTAATTCCTGTAGCATAAGATGGGCAGCAGCATCTACGTGCGAAATCTTATAAAAAACTGCGCTCGCCAACCCGCCTGCCAAGCGTGGCGAGTATTGGCAATCCGCCCCAATGAAAGTCATTGGGGGAGGCCTATGTTCAGCAGTGGACTGAAATGATGATGATGATGAATGTTTTAAGCGTAGCGCATTCTAAGTCTATGGTTGTAGCCAAACTTGGCACTGGAATGACATATGATTCATTTGCCATTATTTGGCACTGACAGTACGTATTATTAGTATCTGTAGGTTATCTTAGATCAGTCTTTCTTAAAGGAGACGATAACGCCCTCTTGTCTGCAGGCCTAGAGGGGGGCAGTAAGGGGCCAGAAAAAATTGGGGGTGCTGTAGTCGTTTAGGAGGGCGTGAAATTGCGGGGCGTTGAATAATAAATGTTTTTTAAAGTGGGCGGTAGACTAAATAGGTTTGAGAACCTGAGTCTTAGATGGTCAAGCTATTTTTTGTTCCCCAAGCTGAACCTTATATTAGGGGAAAGGGACCGACCAACTATTGTACCAATTCACATCAGCTTTGAATGTAAAAGATTTAGTTTTTATCTTAAATTCTTGCCATTACCATACTGTAAATTTTAGAGGTAAACATAATTTATTCACTTAAAATCTAATATTTCGATCCAATCTCATCAGCTCTCAATTCGAGCAGTTTCAGAATTAGCCGTCTCTGACTAAGACTTTTTTTCTCAAGTGTCAACAGCACTTTTTATTACCGTTGTAAAGTCGCCAAGCACTCTCCGAGTTTATTTATCACCAATTTTCGTGTTTTTTGAGAATGAATGACATTTCAGAGCCACCACAAGGCCACTTGTCATTCTTCCTCAGAAGATCAAGATCTCATTGAGGTAAAAAGGATGTTTCTATTGCTGTCAAAAAACGTGTGGTAAAAGTCGTACCAGTCTCGAGTGAAATGAGATTTTTGAAAACGTCTGAAAACTTTCTAGGTACGGTGCATATAAATTGTCTAAATGCATATTTTTCTTGTAAATATAACATACCACCTCATAGTCCAGGTGAGGCCTGTGTACTACAGTGGGACGTTTTAAGTCATACCTTACTTTTATTTGTTAAATACCTATTTTAAAAAAGCTGACAAATAAGACCGAGTTTCTTGCACTGCATCTTCTCGGCGCTAGTCCATAATATTGTCTCGAAGCAGTGGTAGGATAAAAAATAATTGGGACGTGTAAAAGTGCTAAATTCAGACCTAATTGCAGAAATAAATTGGTTTTAATGCTTTTTGGTCTTTTTTCTTATTCTTTTCTTTATTAAAATTCTCCTAAGTAGTTAATTAAACAATTTTTGATAAAACTTATCGCTTATCTAACAAATAGTCATAAATAAAACCTTATTAGATTGGAACAAGATAAGGATTTCTAAGCTTGATTATAGGGAGTTGAGGTATGGTGTTAAAAATAATCCTATTTTCCATCCTATGATATAAAAAACAGCCGAATCCTCAATATGGAAATGAAAAATATGAAAACGAGATTTTCACGCATAACGTAAACCTTTTTCATGATTTATTTATTTACATTTCAGAACATTCTGCATGAAGTTTCATTTTAATTTATACGCACATAATTTTGTAGAAACACGTTCGTGTAGAGATGTCCTAGTGATGAGATCGGCATGCGATGAGACGTGTAGGTTCAGACACCACATAGGGCAGTCGTTTTTATTTTCAAGTTATTATTTGAGTACCTACTGCCGCAACCTTAAGAAAAGTTGAAGTTGACTTTATTGACCGAGTTTCTTGCGCGGCTTCTTCACGGCCCTTGCCCACAATATTCACCCAAAGCAGTGGTTTAGTAAAAATAAATTGAGACGTGTAAAAGTGCTTAATTTAGGCCTATTTGGAGAAGAAAATTAGTTTTATAAATCATGATTTACCCTAAATCTGGCTTAAACCATTCTAAAATGTTGGGCGCATGTTTTTGAAAAAAACCTAATGAAACAAAAGAGACGACAAGAGAGAGTATAGTGGCGCGAGACTCATGTTGAATCATAAAGTATCACGTCGGAACCCACGTTAGATTGAATTTTAACGCCAAGTCACGCCTCGCACACTAAAACTCGGAATCGATTAAATTTTTCCACCGCCCATCCCTGCTGTGTTTGTAAACAGATCCAGGTTATGAGCATCGTATGGCGAGCAAGGCCGAGCTGTGTTTACACGCGCCATGCTGCATAGGCCGCGTCCACACTCCACATAATCCAGCATTAACAGGTCAAGTTTGCGGGATTGTGCAATCAATATGTTTTTGTTGGACTGTCTGCGGCTTCAACTGCGTCGAATACGGGTAGTAATAATATTGTTTTCAAATTATTTATTTTTTAAACTGACTGGCCACATCTGCGTCATCTGTAATACCACTGCAACTGGAAATGTGTAATTTTCAAGAGAGAAAATAGCCTATATATGGACATCATTGGACATAGGCTAGATTCTCTCCCAAAAATACATGGTTGGATGGCCAGAAGGTTTAATTTAAATATTAGTCCAAAAATTATTTAAATAGAATGTATAATTCCGGACATTATATCCCACAAACATACAAAGTTTATCTCTTATTAAATTTTGTTTAAAAGTTCATAAAGAAAAATGACAGGGAAATTATTGTATGTGAAAGAGTAGATGTGTATTATGCTTTTAAAGCGTGATAACAACATACAATTTAAATAAATTCAAGACTGCCTTAATTGAATTGAATGGCTATTAATAAAGAGTTTTTAGAATCTAAAAGGTTTTTTTACAAAAACATTAAGATGTTTTTAAAAAATCTGAAAATTGTACAATCATCATCTTAATACATTTGCATGTCTTTAAGTTGACTAAATATGAATGTGCTATCAATAATTTTATAACTGTGATTACCATTTTTTTATTTTGCAAACGAATATTTTTTATCTTATCGTTTTCTATATATAAAATAAATTTATTTTTATCGTTTCTTAAGTTATACATTTATAATATTAGTAGTATATTGTTTGCAAAATGCAAAATAAGTAATCGAAATTTAAGCAAAAATGCTTTTCCCAATAATTAATGTCCTTCGGAACTTCAGGCACTTAAACACATCTTTTAAAAAAATACGCAAGACACCTAATCATAATTCTGATCAGCAATGCACGAATTCTTTGAAGAGCTTTCGTAATATAGGTGGTCTTTATTTATAACGAGAAGAATCCGATGAATAATACAAAGAGTGTAAGCAAATGGAATCCGTTCAATTACATTATTTGATAGGTAGTATGAAGTACATAATGCGTGCCGTGTGTGAGGGGCCTGCATCCAGCGGCTTCGCGCAACTTTTGATCACTAGGGGGGATTGCCAATACTCGCCACGCTTGGCAGGCGCAAGAGGCGACTAATTCCTGTAGCACGAGACGGGCAGCAGCGTCTTCGTGCGAAATCTATAAGCAACTGCGCTCGTCAACCCGCCGGCCAAGCGTGGCGAGTATTGGCAATCCTCCCCGATGATAAGTCATGGGGGAAGCCTTTGTTCAGCAGTGGACGTCCTATGGCTGACATGATGATGATGAAGTACATAAAATAAATATGGGCCAGACAACACGCCTACTGTCATGGTGTCGAAGTTAGGAATGACTTCTTTGTTACGAGGTACCTGACAATGGGATTGCAAGGATTCGGTAGGGGTTAGTCGAACGAAAAGCATGGTCGATCTATTTTAATGGTTTTTATTTATCATTTAAAGAGCTTTAGCTAGTTTGGTGTAGTTAGTGTTTATAAGTTTGGTGAAGTGATAAAGATCTGAAATGATTGTATTTAACGCCGCATCGAGTTTCAAGTGAATTGTCTCAAGACAACTTGCTTTAGACCCGATAGCGTCTTGAAACCTGCTTCTACGGGAAGAGTAGCCTTCACTGAATCCAAGAAAAGCAATAAAAACTAAGCACCCGTTATTTATTGTGAACACTATATCAAGAATCACTCGACATTGGCAGAAACACTGTTCTGCATATAAAGGGGTTACATTTCACGGTAGTGCCAATTTTTCAGGGACCACTCAGAATCAGTAACTAAATCGATCAACGTAAAAAACAAACACATTTTTTTTCATTTTTAATTCTGCATTTGAAAAATAGAATACGTTGTAGATTTACGATTACTCGATTAAATTGCACCGTATGTGCACTGCATGAGGTTCTTGTTGGAGCGGCGTCGGCGTATGCCTGTGATCTCTGATGAATGACGGAGCATCACGCGTTTCCTTATTTTTTTGGATTTTTTTAAAAGTATTTTTTACTCCAGAAATACGACGAATGAAATTAATTACGATGATTAGTATTTTTATACTGTTCTATTAGACCTTATTTGTAAAATTTGGCACTACCTTGAAAATGTAGAGCGGCATGGAGTGCAAAAAAAATAGGGATACACAAGCAAAGCTAATCGCAGATGGCGCCAGAGTGTTTAGTCCTGTCAACCGTTGTCAACTAATGTCTAAGCAAAATTAAATATCGAAGTTTAATTTTGATCTGTGTTCGCTAATATGACGCTAGTTTTTTTATTTAGATGCATGCAGGTGGCGACGGACAGATCCTCATCGGGTGCGATTATTCATAATTTCAGCCATAGGAGGTCCACCGCTGAACAAAGGCGGGATTGCCAATACTCGCCACGCTTGGCAGGCGGGTTGGCGAGCGCAGTTTTTTATAACATTTCGCACGCAGACGCTGCTGCCCGTCTCGTGCTACAGGTATTAGTCGCTTCTTACGACACGCCTCCTGTTGGCGGTGGAGAAGTGTATTCTTTACGGCCGTCCCCACACGGCACCACCACGGTGCGATTATTGTTACTAAGTATTTATTGGTGATTTTAGATCGTCCTCTCTTTCGTTTTTCATCTCTACAAACAAGCAAACAATTTTGCTTAGTTTAGGTATAAACATCGTAATATTTGTGTACTAAAACCGATATTTCTTAACTTAAGTTTTATGTATCTAGTTTATCTATTTTATCTTTTATCTTATCTTATCTGATAACTCGTACGTTTTCTCTAGTTCAGGTATTTCATTTCTAAAGGACAGTTATGCTTCGAAGGCTAAATTTTTCAGTCAGCACGGATTCCTAAGACTTCCAATAACTCGCAGCTGGTTGAATCGACGCCAAAGAACGTAAAACAATCAGGACTCAATGGAGTCTAACGACCGCAGAACCGATAAATAATAACAAATGGAATTGTGTTTAGTTTCTGGACGCATTCGGATTGCAAACTTGCGGGAGGGCAGGTAAAGAGAATTGCCTGCATCATTTATTAAAGAAGCTCTTGGGTTAACGCCATGCATGTTCGCAAAGCGAAAATCGAAGTAGTAGTCACTAAAGTAGAGCTGACGGCCGATGGGGCAGAAAGGTTCTTAAATGAAGGCCATGTACCGGCAAGCGCAGCGTAGGACGTCCACCTACAAGGTGGGCAGACGACCTTTTAAAGGTTGCAGGAAGCTGCTGGATGCGGGCCGCTTCTAACTGGCCAATCTGGAAGTCACCTGGGGAGGCCTATGTTCAGCAGTGGACGTCCTATAGCTGAAATGATGATGATGAAAGTAATCGATATAGCTCCAAGAATAAGCAAATCGAAGTGGCTGTGGACTGGTCACATTTGCCGTAGAACCGATAATGGATGGGGTAGACGTGTTCTTAAGTGGAGACTACGACTAGGCAAGCGCAGCGTGGGCCCTCCGACCAAGGACCGAAAGATCCCTTTTTTGATTAAGCCGATTTTTAGGGAAACCCTATTAAAAGGTTACCCAAAGATAGGGTTACCCTATTGATAAGCTACTCCAGTGTTAGTCTTTCGTTACGGAAACCTTTTTGAATAAAGTTAACTGCTTTCAATGCGCTTACCGAATCAAATAGGGTATTGGTAATTTCAATATTTAGCACTTACCAACTAAAAGGGTTACCCTATTGTCTATGTCTTTTTCGCGCATTTTGGTGATTTGTATTAACCTGTCTGCGTATTTAAGTTCGCCGTGGCGATAGCCACACACAATAAAAGGTTATACAATAATGAGTCGAATGGTGTGCACGTAGAGGTTAAAATTGCTTAAGCGCTTTTAAAACCCTTTAGGGTAAGCCTCGATAGGGGTTTCAGATACGGTTAGTGCTTACCCGAATTAACTGTATTCATTTGGTTAGCCTTTCGTTGGAGTAAGTCGACGATATGCTTACCGAATTAATAGGGTTTGTGGAACTAAGTCTATGAAATACCCAATTAAAAACCCTTTTATTGGTAAGCGGTTCCGTTCCTTGCCTCCGACAAGATAGAACGACGATATACGCAAGGCTGCTGGCAGTGGATGGAAAAGAATAGCGAGAATCAGGCTTAGTAGCGTGCATTGGGATAGGCTTTTGTCCAGCAGTGGGCTGACGTGGGCTAATTGTGATGATGTTTGCAAAGCGACCATAGTGAAGTCACGATATACGTCGACGTCAACTTTCGATTTATCCTTTCAGTAATCAGTCGTCCCCTTTGCCCTGCCCGGCTAAGACAAATCTACGTTCACCGATACGTATGTTGTATCTGTTTGTGTACAGTCAACAATTGATAAACATGACGCAAAATCTCAAATTTTCTCAATTGATATTCCATTCTATCACTAGGTACATGTTGAACATTAAGGGGGATCACTTAAGTACAGCAAGTGAAATTCAAAATTTCCTACGTTTTTTTTTTAGATATCGACTCTACTGTTACTGTTACTGTTACTTACTGTTACTGTTTATATCGTTAAGTGATTCGCGGCTGCAATTATGATATTTCTATTTAAAAAATATCTGAAAACTTAGAAGAGGGCCTAAGTAATAGATAGTTTAGTTCATAAGTTCATCTCAATTGTAATTAGAGCTGTGGATCTTGTAATGAAATAAAATAAAATAAGTAATTTAATACTGAATTAATGACTACTTAAGACTACTATTAAAGGAGTATAATTATTGCAATTTTTTGTTAATTTAATTAGCGTGCGAAAGGACATTGTTAAAACTCGCCTAAGAATCAACACACATATGACTATTACCATAATTCTTGTTTTATTTTTTGCATTAATTATCATTAATTACTTTGTAACGGACACTTCAGGATCGTGAAATCAATTAAAAAAGGACTTTTATGATATCATTTGTACAAAATATTTTTATAAACTACTGTGCTACGTATGGGCTTCTGTGATTTGGCCAATGTGACAATACCATCAGTCACTTATTTTAGTAAGTAAATAGTAAATAGAATGAATACACATTTAATATTATGTGTCTTAGGGAAATATAATACTGTGAAATCGACGTTTTCATTAAAATAAAAACAATTTATTGTAACTTCATTGGGCTAAATCAGCCTTGTGCCATGCAAAGAAAATAAAAGTGTTAGTAACGTTGAGAGATGACAAGACGTTGAAATAGCCCTTTGAAAAACATTTTCAAAATCGGGGTGCAATTGTTAAATATTTTTTGAGATAAGTTATTATAAATTACGACAAGGCTCTAACAACGGATATCGATACGTCTCTTTAGCGACCTATCTGGCTTGTTTTATTACGGACTCTGCATTCATGACGGACTAACGATGGAATCTACATAATGTTGTGGTTCAGCTAGTGGCTTTATGGTGCTGAAAGATGAACAGATTATTTACTGCATACAATAATGGGTGGCTTTCCGTAAGTTTTAACATAGTTTATTTCGGAATGTATAAGTTATAGTCATTTTTAACCTACATAATTATCATTTAAATCACTAAAAAACATGAAATTCCAGGTGCAGCCTCATGATTTCATATGTACGACTTGATGGATTGAAGCCAATCAAGCAATTACAAACATGAGCTCAATTGGGAGGAACTGTTTGCATTGTAATATGGTGTTACCACTCCGCACACAAGCACATTAATTATCATATCAACGCAACATCATGTCAATATCAAAAACATCCTCTTAAAAAGACCTTTGCAGCTATGTATTTTTTAAATAAAAACTGGAATCATTAACACTTAAAATTATAATTCAGTAATTTGTCAATTTTAATATGATTTTAGGTTCGTGCATCACATTACATTTCTCATTCTTGCTGGCAAAGAGCTGAAAGGGCTACAAAATTGTAATTATTGCCATCACCATCAAAAGGTACTAAAGCCACAAGAGTACCTTTAAGAAGCATTAAACGTAACATTAATTTATTGTGAGATAACATATTTAAGATTATAATGTTATCCTGTTACAAGTACAACAACAGATTACACCAAGGATTGTAAGTGTTTTAAGCTTGGTTTCAATTGTAAACATTTTATTTTATTGCATAAAGTTGATCGAGTCAATTAACATTTTTCTCTTGATTTAATTTTTTTTTTATATTACAGGCTACTGATGTATGACAAAAACTACTTGACAACGATAGCTACCCCAGAACCTACCCACTGGCCGTCCGACCCAAATAAGTCGCCTGACCTTCTAGACTTTTTCATAATGAAAGGGCTCTCTCGTCTCTTCTACCAGATTGACAGTTGCCTTGATGGTTCCTCAAATCACATCCCAGTAATACTATCTATTAGCCCCAATGTCTTGGATTCCCAAAGAAAACCGAGATTATATAACTTCAGAACAAATTGGAATCTGTTTCGCGCCATGATTGAGGACTCCCTACAATTACAGATTTCTCTAAAGACTGAAGATGAAATTGATAATGCAGTTCTAGTCTTTACAAGCATGGTGCAGGAATCTTGCTGGAGGAGCACAGAAGAGATCATTAAAAGGAACACGAGACAAAATTATGTACCGCACGAAATCAGAGACATGATTCTAGAAAAGAGAAGATTACGCAGAGTTTGGCACAACAGCCGCCATCCTGATGACAAGAGAGCATTGAATGGTTATACTAAATATCTAAAACAGACTCTAAAAGAAATCAAAAATGCTACAATTGAGGCACACCTACTGTCGCTAACCGCTACTGCTAATACAAATTATTCACTCTGGCAAGCGTGCAAAAGTATGAACCAGCCAACAAATCCAAAGCCGCCTCTCCGCCTGAATGGTACCAAATGGGCAAGATCCAAACAAGATAAGGCAAATGCATTCGCTGATCACCTCGCCAAGGTATTTGTCCCAAATGAAGCTACCCCTGGATCAAATGAAGCAGATATGGACAACATTCTTCAACAAGATTTCCAACTTGACCTACCTCTAAAAGTAGTTACACCAAGAGAGATAATGAAAACCATCAACCAAATGGAAAACAAAAAAGCTCCGGGATTTGACCTCATCGATAAAAAGGTTCTATCTGAACTGCCTCGGAAAGCAATAGTCTATCTGACAACTGTATTTAATTGTATAATCAGAAAAGGATACTTTCCTGCACTATGGAAGGTCTCGCAAGTGATCATGGTCCATAAAGCTGGGAAGCCACCACATGAAGTGTCATCCTACAGACCAATAAGTCTGCTTCCAATCATCTCCAAGATCCTAGAAAAAATTATATTGAAACGACTATCGCACGCGATGAAAGAAAACTCTATAACTCCAAACCACCAATTCGGGTTTCGACCAGAGCACGCCACAATTGAACAGATACATAGAGTGTGCAAATTCATTAGTAACAGCCTTGAGCGAAAGGAATATTGTTCCTCAGCATTCCTAGACGTGCAACAGGCCTTCGATCGGGTGTGGCACAAGGGTCTTCTCTGCAAAATCAAATCGCTCTTACCTCACACATTCTATAGGATACTGGAATCCTATCTTGCGGATAGAATATTCCAAGTGAAAGAGTCTGATTGCACGTCAGGCTTCTACGACATACTAGCTGGAGTTCCACAAGGCTCAGTACTTGGCCCAGTCTTGTTCACCATATTTACCGCAGATCTACCGCAAACACCTGGGGTTACCATTGCAACATATGCAGATGATACGGCAATATTAGCATCCAGCAGGAACGCAGTAGAAGCTTCGGCAACACTGCAGCAGAGTCTAGTCGAAATAAATGAATGGTTTGCCAAATGGAGAATCAAGGCAAGTGCCACCAAATCAATCCAAGTCACATTCACATTGCGAAGAGATACATGTCCTCCTGTAAACCTAGGCGGTAGAGTGCTACCTCACAGTGACTCCGTAAAGTATCTAGGCCTGCATTTAGACCGCCGATTGACCTGGCAAAAACACGTCGAGTACAAACGAAATGAGGTCAACTTCAAATACAAAGGGCTCTACTGGCTTCTGGGTAGAAATTCTAAATTGTCAATTGACAACAAGCTCCTTATTTACAAATCCTTTATTAAACCAGTCTGGACCTATGGAATTCAATTATGGGGGGCCACTTGCGTTTCCAACATAAACAAAATTCAAAGAGCACAAAACTACATCCTTAAACAAGTCAGCAATTCGCCCTGGTTTATTAGAAACTCGGAAGTACACGAACACCTAAATCTACCAACAGTAAAGGAAGAAATAAAGACATGTGCAGGGAAGTAGAAATCTAGACTGGACAACCATCCAAACCAGCTAGCTGCTCAGCTCACATTACCAGACTGCATAAATCGGCTAAAACGTCGCAGGACCCTTGAACTCGGCTGCACTGTCTGAGCCACTATATTAATATGGATGACGTTTCTTATGAGGAATGTCTCCACCCGAGAATCACCTGTCATCACATCTGCTCATAGTCAGAAAGACTGATAGCATGATAAGCCTTAGAAAAAAAAAAAAAAAAAAAAAAAAATATTACAGGCTAGCAGGCAGACTTTGGCTGACTACATTTGTGATGCTTGTCATACATTGATATTGAGAGAAGTGCAACAATAGCCTCACAAGATTCAACTCCTACTGCGGGTCACCAAAACTTGCATATTATGTGGTTGTTCATTGTTAAATGCTCGGAGTCACCATGTGCATACAGAAATCAACCACCATATTGCAATTAATAATTACTGTAGTATTTGTTTTGTTGGGCACATGTCATGACCACAATATTATGGTATATAACTTGGGCCTGATAGAGAATATAAACCCCCCTGGACAATTCTTAGATTACATTTTGCTCGAAAATGTTGATCAAATGCCAAATTAGAGTAGTTAATTGTTTTTTATTATTATAAATAAAATAAATACCTATGTCATCACAACCTGAGTTTCATTTTCTTAATTAGTGCTAGTGCATAGGTAGGTAGGTAGTATAGCTTATTGTCTTCTACATTCTTCAGAGAAATCCCAAGATAAGAAATGGAATTTAAATAAGTAGGTAGGTAATTGTAGAGTAATTAATAATAAGTATATTATAAAACATTGCTAGTGAATTATAGAAGTAGGTATACTAAAACAAGTATTTATTATGACATGATAACTGTTAAATTCTAAAGTGCCTTCATTATAATGTTTTATGACAATCAAACATAACCTCAAAATCACTATGATAAATGCTAATAAATAAGTTCTTAGAAGTGTCCGTCAAGAATTATTGTTCTTATATACAAATGCGTGTCATATCGAACCTAGAAAGGTACTTTTTATTACTGTTGGTTCTTAGGCGAACAATGTATGGACGCAGAACAATGTCCTTTCATACGATAGCATGCTAAGTGCTATTTCTATGCTAATATGAAATTTAATTAAATACCTACGTGAAATATTTTATGAAATTGCTTAATCGTAATATTTTGCGAAATATAAAAAGAATTACTTTATGAAACGTGCGCATCATTAATAAAAAAAAATTACACGCGTCAAATTCGAATTAACTGAAATTACTTCCATAATAAATTACAAAATATTGCTTAGTTGCAAGCTATGCATACACCTTCATTTCAATTTGTCCGTCCCCCCTTGGGTTTCGCTCGGCGAACCCGACAAAAGCACGCGAAACGGCGAAATAGCAGGGCTGTTATTTAGCAGTGTCTATGTAAGCGGTAGCACGGTCGCGCGGTGCTCTCTACGCGCTACGTACAGCAGCGGCAGCGCGCTAACTGCCAATTTTAGCAGTCACGAAATTTCGCAACTTCAAATAATTCAATTGCTGCTATTTATGATTTAGCACTCTAATTATTATTGCTATTGCTAATTAATCAATCACTAATCAGTATACAATGTAAACCAGAGTAGCTATTTGTAAAAAAACATAAAACATTTTGTATTACGCGGCCCGCACCGAACCATCTCCTTGTAAAAAAATCTGTTGCAAAAATGTGACACTTTATGGGAGATTAATTGGCGGTTGACTGTACACTCCATATCTAACACAGAGTCTATATATGGAACAAGGTGAACGACCCTGGAATAATAATATAAATGCATCGATCGTTCGCAAAACCGCATAATGACATGAGAGGGAATCGAATTCCGAGAATACTGCACATATTGTTGATGGGTCGGAGGTGGCAGGGGATTAATGGCGGTTCGGTAGCTTGCGGATAGTGGATTTGATTTTCTGGTTGTATAGGTACTGGTGAAAATATTTTCGTCCAGTTTTTCTTTTTTCCTTAGAGCACCCTAACCCGTTTAGAGTCGGTTTCTAGATCCGCCAAGTCCAGATAAACATTTGGAACGATTTATAGGCTAGGCTCCGTACTTGGGTCTTGAGTATGAAAACTCATTAAATCGAAAACCGCTTAGCGAATGATGTTGAACATGCTAATTGCGAAAAAGTTCTTATAAAATGGTACGCTAGTTTAAAAATCATTGTACCAAAATCCTTTGCTGCGAATAACGAATTCCAAAAGTTATTGTGTGTATTTCAACATATTATACATAGTTTAGGAATCGAGTCCAGTCAAAATTTAATTACAAACGTAGTTTTTAGATTTTTCCCTGTATTTAAAGTATAAGACGATATGCCAAATTTCGTATTTCTAGGTCAACGAATAGTACGAGTACCTACCCTTTAAATTTTGATTCCCTTGAGTGTCGAAATATACGTTTTTCACGGTCTAAAGAGCCGTATCTTTTTTTTTTGTATAATTATTTTAATAATATACCTTACAATGTTATCGAACTTCCTATTAATAAATTTAAGTCACATGTCTAAACTACACTAATGTCATTAAATTCAAGACTATCTTGATGACAAGAATGTATGGTCAGTCCAGCCTGCACTAAACCGATGTACCTACCTGTTTATTTTGATTTATATTTTGTGTGGCAGCTAGTGGTGACTGAGTTTGTTCTGGCGTTTCTTCTCAGCACTTGCCAGATTGTCTGTGTCTTGTCTCGAAGCGCTAGTAGGGCCCAAAAAATAAGGAGACGTTCTGGCCCCATATGGGCCTATAATGTTATTATTGACGTTCTTAACTGGCAAATTTTCTGTCCTAAACTAAATAAAGATTTTTTTACTTTGACTATGACTTACGATAACTTAGAAGTTTGATTTTTTCACAGCTTCAAGTGACTAGACCTGAAGTAGCCCTGAGTTTTTTTTTATACAATTTTAATTTCAACTCGACGCGTTGCCGAGTTATATGGTGTTTACAGATAGACGGACAGACAGACAGACGGACAACAAAGTGATAAGGGTTCCGTTTTTCCTTTGATGTACAGAACCCTAAAAACTATCTGCGGTACAATCATTTATTTATGGTATTCAAGCTTCAGTTTTTCTCTACAACCCTTTTAATTTAGACAGATATTTACGTTTCAGTTTGATCGATCGAACCTATTTATCGTTGTAAGTGAAACTTCCTGTATGAAACGTGCGATCTACGACTCCTACGCATGTTTTCGCTCCGTGTTTGCACTAACAGATTTATACTAGCGGTTCTTGGAATATATCGTTAGGAGACTATGGGGAACACTAAAAGTTTTGCACTTCTAGCTAATCGGTACTATTTGAATTTCGAATGTTATATTTTTTTTAACGTTGCAACCTTCTTAGTGATTAAAAAAAACAATTGGCGGGAAATGATTTGTCAATTGTTTTTTATCACACATCAAAGTTGTACGTACGCAACGAAAATGGAATTAAGTCGAAAAGATTTTAGAGCGATGATTTTTTATGATTTTAAAAGTTCTCTCTCTCCCCAAGACTGTGCGGCTCATCTTCAAAATGCTTTTGGGAGAGAAGCAAAGTTACGTAAAACTTATAGTGTGACCCACGTATACTTTTTTTTTTCATCAACCTTTTCAATCTCACTGCTGGGCAAAGGTCTCCCCCAGACTCTTCCATCGATCTCTATCTATCGCCAATGACTCCCAATCCCTCGTTAAGTTAACCAAGTCGTCACACCATCTTTTTTTGGGTCTACCTCTTCGGCGACCGCCGTCTATAACCCATCGGGTGGCCACGTATACTTATATCAATTTAAAGGGGAATAAAATTATGATACGAGTATTACCCTCATAACGATCTTACGGTGTGTAAAATTGCGTGATTTAATATTTCGCTGTCTGTTAGTGGATTATAAATGTTCTTACTTACTTATGAATAAAATTTATGTTTGCGTAAAAACATTTACTTTGGTCATTTTTAGGGTTCCGTACCTAAAAGGAAAAAACGGAACCCTTATAGGATCACTTTGTTGTCCGTCCGTCTGTCTGTCAAGACCCTTTATCTCGGGAACGCATGGAGTTATCGAGTTGAAATTAAAACGACATATTCAGGTCTACAGTCTTTTAAAGCTGTGAAAAAATCAAACTTCTAAGTTAACGTAAAAAAATAGACACGGCCGTTTCCGGCCGGCCGACACTCTTAAGGGAATCAAAATTAATAGACTTCCCGTTGACCTCGAAACATGAAATTTGGCAAGAAGCAATGTCCTATAGCACAAGTTAAGGCAGTAGTCCAAAAACCGTAAATTTTTAGTTACATAAAAAAAGTTTTTGAATATCGGTAAATTCAAGACTCAATTTTCGTTATAGACGCATTATTTACATAGCTACAAGTTGGAACGGATCCCTCGGTGCGCGAGTTCGACTCGCGCTTGCCCGGTTTTTTCTATGGACTAAACCACAATATTTACAGTAATCCAGTTAGAATTACGAAGTTCATAAGTACGTGCTCGGAAATTCTTTTGTTAAGGCAGATCGTTTTGTGCAGCCCACGAAATTCAATGGTTCTTAAGTTTTTAAACAGCGACTCTGGTTTACTGATATCCTTATGAATTTTACCGAAAAACAATCACTTAATTAACAGCCAATATTTCAATAGCCAGCTTTTATTTGAAGAATAAGTTTGACAAGTTGACAGTTTTCGTATACAAAATGTGTCAAAGCGTCAATTTTATTCGTTGGATAAAAGTTATCTGGCGTTTGAAAAATCGGCCCTAAAACACTTTACCTCATTGACTTATTGATTAAATCATGGTATTTTGGATCTAATATTCCTCAGGTCAGTTCATTAAACCAACTATTTTGAATTAGCTCGGGCCTGAGTGTGCTAGAAGATGCCTTTGGTAAAAATTAACTTCGAAGTTCAAGTGATTTTTGCCGCATAGGTATTTATTTATTTATTAAATAGTTACTGAATATTACCTTGTATTTAAACAAAAGAAGAAGGCAGTCTATCTATATTCTAATAATAATAAAGAGAGTGGGTTATTTCGTACATGCTCTGTCATTTTACCTCAAAACCCACAGATATCGCCAACACATACTAGCTTTTAAACGTTTAACAATAGCCATTAAAACTTCATAAAATCTTTGAAGCGTATAACCGGTGTTACGCGAAAGCGTTTGCAATTCTAAAACTTTGATTTATTTGCACGTAAAGCTTTATTTCTTAGAGACTTTACTCTATAAAAGACGAGTTTAAAGTCTTATAAACTTGGAAGTGCTTACTGACTGGTTGTATAGCAATTCAGTAGCTTCAGCCCGCGACTTCGTCTGTCGAGACTTTAGAAATAAGAGAGTGTGTTCAAGGCAGTTCGCGAAATTCAAATTTACGTAAGTTTTTTTAAAAAAAAGCTACTAATTTGCTGAGTAGGACGTCCACTCACAAGGTGGTCAGACGACCTGGTAAGGGTCGCAGGAAGACGTTGGATGCGAGTCGCTTCCAACCGGCCAATCTGGAAGTCAATGGGGCCTATGTTCAGCAGTGGACATCCTATGGCTGAAATGATGATGATGATGAAGTTGCTGAGTATACTTATCATCGAAATGTTATACGCGGCTATACTAAAAAAAGTGTTTGCCAACTGAACTGCGACGTCTAAGAAGCGCCATCTATACTGACAGTTTTCTTGCATCCCTCAGGAACTGTACCTTTTTCCGGGATATAAAGTATCCTATCTTTTATTCTAGACTATCTATTTCTGTGCCAATTTCCATCATCATATCATCATATTTATTTCTCTTACATACAAAAATTATTACAGTGTGTCTTATTGTAAATGAGTACATAATTCGTAGCACCTTATGTGTGAGAGACTGGTGCCTGATATAGCTTTCAGGGAAACCCGTATTCCAAGTCACCTGTGCTCCACCATCAGGTTGTCAAAGTCAAAGTCAAAAATCATTTATTCAGTTTAGGACAGAAAACTGCCACTTATGAACGTCAATAATAACATTATTGGCCCTTATGGGGCAGAACATGTCTCCTTATTTTTTGGGCCCTACTAGTTGATTACTTTAGATACACAGCACTAGGTAATCCATACATTTGAACACTACCAAACAAATATTAGAAAGCCCACACTTCAGTATGAGTTTTCCCAATTATGTATTTCGTTATTTAATTATTTATTTACGTTATTTATTATTTTTTTATTATAAATCCATCTTGATCGATTAAGCCGTTCTATCGTGATTTAGTAATTCATCCATCTAAAATCCAGAAATTAGTCGCCTCTTACGACACGCCTCCTGTCGGCTTTTTTGTTATTGTTGATATTAAATGTTATAATGTCAAAACCCTAGCAATATTTATGATACTTAAAATTTTCCTATGTAAATCTTTAATGGTGACACAGCTCTATCATTAATTGCAAAGTAACTCACAATTTTTCAACAACAAACTACTAAACCCATTGAGGTTTCAGGGAAGCATAGATTTATACTAATTCTGAGTGAGCCAATGTATTTTGAGACCCGATTCGTAAACAATAACACTGGGCGAGCGGTTCAAGTCAAAACAGTCAATAATGATGTAATAAGCCAAAAACGTCTGTATTTAGGTCGATTCATTGATCTGAGGCCCAATTCCTGTAATTTAACATTAGTCGCAATCCAGTGTCGATCCGCTTCATTACTATCAAAAGCGGTATTCTCGTAAACCCAAAAAAAGGAACTATAGTTAGTAATGCCCCTGAAAATGGAAGAAACCAAATGTTTTTTTGTTTTTGTTGTTTTACACATACTTACATATTTATTTAGATGTAGGTGCTGTGAATTGTGATTACCTCTATTGAACTTGTATAATAGAACTCTTGTTTTTGTATTTTTGTAACTATATAATCCAATGATCTCACAACTAGAGACGCTCAAGACCGTGCGAAGTGGAGGAGTAAATCAAGGAAAGCGGACCCTGGGCTCCAAAGCAATGGGTTTGGACGCAACCGGGATTGATCGTATAGATGAAGAAGAAGATAATCCTATACAATGCTATGACAGAACGGCCTCTTCTGGCACAAGTGTTCTCGCATTTAAAAGACTTGTAACCAAACTCTTGTTACATATAAATAATTTCATTTTTAGCGTATTGGGATAGTTTTGATAATTTTACGTTAAATTAAAAATTTACGAGAATTCCGTTTTGGATCAACACTGGAATGTTAAAATACGGGAATTGGGCTTCAGGAATTATTTTGAAGAAGATATCGCATTTCATAGCAGCTATTAAATCAAACAAATGGTAAGGATATAGTTACTTTATTAAAACGAATTGTTCACAATCTTAAAATACTTTCAATTGTTGATCTAGGTCAAGATAATTATAAAATGCCGTTATTACAAATTTAAAAATGGAATGCTACTTTAGCATAATATCATAAATTTAAAAACTGTTTTGCAAATATTCTTATGTTCAGCCCTCACGCTTTACGTTGTGCAAACTTTCCAATCAATTTACATAGAGGAGCAAGTAGTCAACTGAATTCAAATATGTTTAAGGTGTTGCAATCCCGCACAATATTTCGGTCCTAAGTCCATGATGACTTTCCAGGAGAATCCAAGTAAACATTCATGTCGTGGCCAGATCGTTTAATCATTTCATAAAATTGTTTTATTTCATGATATGGCCCACTAAAACAGATCATCGTTAAAACGTCAACCTTTTGATGGTATGTCAATTTATGGCCATAACTTTATTAATACACGAGTAGCCTGAAGCGCAAAAAAACCCTGACTAGCTTTGACAAATTAAACTCTGTAGTAGAGCACTTGGTGTTCCAAAAGTCACTCTGTGTTTTTTTCTTGCAAACTTTTTATTACAGACATTGAAAACTAACATTTTCTACATTCCATACAACTGGTTTAATTTTAACGTTCCTGATTCACTTGCGACGACTTGCGTAAATATTTATTGAAAGCCAGAAGATTTATTTTTACATTGCTTTGTGCTCAATCAATGAGACTAATTTTATAATTTCACTTTGTAAGAATGTTACCCTTTTAAAACTCAAACGACTGAACAATCCTGTTCAAATAGTCTCTGAAATTACAACAATTTGTTTAAAATTGAATCAAATTCATAATTTTAAAATGGTGAAGATGCATGTTTTTAAAATAAATAAAACTGGTTAGCAGTTGGCATCTGCATATAAAAAAGTATACTGTCTTAGAAAAACAAATATCTTACAATAATAATAAAAATCTCGAACTTTGTATAAATTAATACACTTACATCAAATCTTCATATACACAAAATGTATATCGCTTCATGTACTTTAGTAGGTACTCTTTTTTGAGTTCTTATTGTTTTAACCAAAGTAAACATCGGTTCTCAATTAAAAAATATCTAAATATACAAACAAACGATCATTATCATCAATCACTAATAGGTAATCAGTCAATTTACTTACACAAACTTTTGTCTTTTTAAAAATACACCATGCATAGGTTAAAACAAGTAGAATAAAATACAATTATATAATGCTTTTTCTCGAGTTCCTGATTTCACTTTTTCCTTTCGACAGAGCCTACGTTTCACTGTACACCGTATTATAAACCAGCTCTTGAATTTTCATTCTTAACATCAGCTTCTTAGCAGGCCCCAACTTCTTGACATGTGGCAACAAACTGCTAAAGAAACCAACGTCCTCATCTTTACTCGAAGTATCACTGGCTTCAGGGACATCGGCGCTTCTTTGCGCTTCATCATCGTCATCGTAAAAATCTGTCTCTAGAATTATCGGTTTTGTATCAAATTCGTCAAATTCATCGTCTCTGACTGGTTCAGCGATAGGTTCTGGAGGTTCAGGCTCTGGGATTGGTGGATCAATATTGTAGTAGCTGCTGCTCTGATCAGCATCAAAGTCTGGCTCGGGGTACCCGTCATCTTGGTCTTGTACCTCGTTCCCTTCGTAATCGTTGAACTGGTTGGTAAGAAATTGGAGTTTGGGGAGGTATTCCCATTCGGAGTCCTGTTTCCTAACCTCTTTGCGCGCTTGGTCTCGAATGTACTTCCATTTCAGTCTGGCTTCGTCACCTGGAATAAAGATTGTTCGAGTTTTAATTATTTAATTGCAGAAAACCTGGTAATTTATAGGCAATCCTGGATAAAGTTAATGAACCATTTGTCAACCTTCATTAGGTCACGTGATATGCCAACAAGTATTTATATTTTTAGCGAAATAATACCAAATAATTAAATAAACATTACTTAAAATCTAAATCCGATGCAGGCCGCTTTTAACCAGCCATTCTAGATCTAGTCATTGGGAAAGGCCTATGTTTAGCAGTGGACGTCCTATGGCTGAAATGATGATGATGATGATGACATAAAATCTTCCAACAATGCTACCCTAAACTACAGATTTTATTATGCGATAAGATAATGGATAGACATACTCGTACTTAATTACATGTATAAACATCCATGTCATACAAATGCTCGTACTTATCACACGAACATTAGCAACGTGCAGAATTCGAACCTGCAACTGTATGGCTTTGTAGTCTGGAGCGAGAACCACGTTACTAGACTCGACAGTCATCAAATTAGAATGTACGTCATAAAAAAACAAGTTATACTTACGTGTTACCCCCAACTCCTGCGCAATCTCCTTCCAGCTCTCATCCAACTTGTACCAATTGTGATGGCCCTTCAGCTGTCTGTTCCAAATTATGTCTCTAACCTTCACCAGCTCTATCAACTTGGTGGAGTCCACTTCAATCGTGCGTCTTTTGTTCATCAGCAACTTCTTTCTCATCGTGTATCCCAATTTTGGGGTCTTTATCGACTCGTCTAAAGCATTGAAGACCTCGTCAGTGGTATCCTCGTCTCCTTCCTCATCCTCCATCAGGAATTGGTTGTGGATAAACTTGAGCTTCTGGAAGTGAGGCCAGTCTGACTCGTTTGGATTTTTCTTCATCTCTTTCCTGCATTGGTCTTTTAAATTCTTCCATCGCTTTCGGCAGTTGAGACCTGAAAGATGGGATGATTTCTAGACTTAGTATCGCTAACTGTTATTAGAATTAAGAGTGTATTACATAACAAAAAAAATTTTAACGCATGACAGCTACATAAGCATACACCTCGCCTCTTTGCCCACGCTTGCTCTACTCCGAGTAGGTACTGGACGACTAGCTCACGATTTTACGAATTTATTATTTGGTATGCTCATCTCCTGTTCATCAGAATTATAGTTATGCGAATAAAAGTTTTTGTTCGGTAGTAAGAAAACTCCTTGAAAAATCTAAGTATTAAAAATCACATTCACATACAGTGTTTATCCCCTAAACAACATAACTTGTTCTTTTCCTTTTTTTATATCTTTCGATGCTTATTAATTTAATCTTTGTAGTAAGTAAATTGTGTCGCGTGTCGCTACTTGCAAGCAAGTTTATTTACACAGCTTGCTAATGTAGACCGTAACTGAGTTTAAAACCAAACTTAAGTTGAGTTGACTCTACTTTGTGGTCAAATAACTAAACAACAATAATATAAATCTATACATTTCGTCGCTCCTTCTCATAAAATCAGTAATCTTTATCGTTGTCAAAACAAAACTGCGTAACAATATCGCTATATCTCGGCCGCATCCTACACAATAACAAGTACAACAACGCTCCGTGCCTATCGAGTTAACATAAACACATGAAAGAGCGGAAACGCTTGTACATGCGCACAGCCCGCCAACAACATGGCCGCGGTCGGTAACAAAAACAAAAATCGCTACTCACTCGTAGTGCCCACCTCGGCCGCGACTTCGTTCCAATACCGCTCCAACTTAAACCTATTCCTGTGTCCTCGATAACTTTTATCCCACAAGCACTCCCGGGCTTGCACAGCTGCGATTAACTTATCCATATTCTTAGAACGCATACCCTTCACTTTGGACTTCATTGCGGGCGCGAGCGACAAGCGGGGGGACCGAGCTACGCGCGGCGACTGACGGGCCCCACCGCCCGCCGCTACCGCTCTCGCTCTCGCTGCCATACCCGTCCTCTTCGCCCGTCGCCCCGCTCCCCTCTCCGGTCGTGTAATCCGCTTTTTCGATCGGGCGTGAACCATTGATGAGTTTGCACGTTTGTGTTGTACGTCTTGTGCTTTTAAAACTTCGATGTATGATGAAGGTACGAGCGGTGACTATTTAGGGCGTGGTTGCATCGAAGGCGGGTTGGGTAGCAACAATGGTGGCATAAGCGATTAAGCACGGTAATGCTGGTAACGCTTGACGGATACGGATCGTCTATAGAACGCGAAACAAAGCGGATAATATGTACGTACAAACACGGCTGCTTTGTTTGCAAAGAGGTTTTATGTTATACCGTCCACGTGATACTTATGATATACTTAGATACAAATCTTTGTTACTTTTAATGTAGGTAATTTTAACATATTTTATGCCGAACGGTCTTATTAGACCGCGTGATAGTAAAATGGGAAGGCCTATGTTCAGTAGTGGACGTCCTATGGCTGAAATGATAATGATGATGATAATAAAATTTCTATTGTATGTCTCGTTTTGCAGGGGTGAGGGGTTCATAATAGTTTTTTTTCTAAATACAGCACCACCTTCCACTATTTTGATAGATATACTCTGAAAGTTGTCTGGAAGGAATCGCTTTTAGGGGTTAGGATTTTTTTTTTCATGTAGTGTGATGTAATCATTTTGTACTGTTTGCAATAAGGATTATCTACCAATCTACATTAAAATTCAAACTGTTCAAAATTTTTACCCAACCTACCCAAAAAGTTAAAGGTCATTGAACCGATTTTCAACTTGAAGTCCGACACGTAGAGATCAATATCAATTAAGAAAATTTGACGTTTAGTGGTAGGTTGACGAGCTGTTGTCTGTACGAAAAACAGCTTAGTGGCGCGGTAATTCAGCTTGATCGCAAACGGCGGAAACTTTTCGGTTCATTTCCCGATTCGAATCTAACTTTAACATAATAGAGAGTGCTGGGTGAGTCAAATATCAGGCCTAAATTAAGCTCTTTAACACGTCCCATTTTTTTTTTACCCTACCACTGCTTCCCACTCTACAAACTACCACTACTTCGGGACAATTGTGGGCATTTGTGGGCTAGCGCCGAGAAGAAGCAGGGCAAGAAACTCAGTCACTATTGTCAGCCTCTTTTTAAAAAGTATGTTTACATTACAAGATAAAATGTAAGTACTTGTGCGAGCAGGGCAGTGTTAAATTCCAAACATTTCATAATTTAATAAATGTAATAAGCTTTTTTCAGCAATTCGGCTAGTTAGTACGAGAATGTTGTTATTTGCCATCGATGTTGATCCTAAATAATGTATTTAAGCAAAAGTCAAAAGGGTGTTAAGTCAAAAATATTAAAATTATATGGTTTTTGAACTTTAATATGTACATGGTGCACACTAAAAGTTTTGCACTTCTAATCGGAACTATTTGAATTTCGATTACCTATGAGACAATTCGAGGACTATTGGGGATTGGTATGAGCCAAATTCAGAAAATTTTACACGAAAAATTCAAAGTACGGAAACTTTGCTGTCGTTGGATCCCTCATGAACTGACAGCGGAGCAGAAGCGGGCTCGCGTGGAATGGTGCTTACAGATGCTACTGAAGACCACGGACATTCTAATGCTGTTTATGACATTGTCACAGGAGACGAAACGTGGATTTATTGTTTTGAACCCGAAAAAAACAGCAATCTTGTGAATGGGTGTTTGAAAATAAGAACAGGCCAACAAAAGTGAGGCAGGCGAGAAACGTTGGTAAAAAAATGATCGCGTTTTTTTCTCAGCTACGGGTCCCATCTGTACAATTCCACTTGAAGATCAAAAAAGTTTTAATGCCGTAATGTTAACGGTGAATTCTACTATTTGTTTACCCAGGGTGTTAGAAAAAGTTCACGAAAGACGACCCAAAAGCCGCGTTCTCCTACATCATGACAACGCTTCTTCACACACGGCCAACAAAACAAAGTCATTTTTAGCTTCCGAAAAAGTACAATTCGTCACCCATCCTGCGCATAGCCCCGACCTAGCACCCTGTGATTTCTGTATTTTCCCCAAAATCAAAGATTTGATGTGAGGTTTTACTTTTATCAACTCCGAAGAGGCAGTGATAGCGTTCAATCAGCACGTAGAAAACATGCCTTCAGATCTGTGGTCCTCCTGTATTAAAAACCGGCCAAGTGCGAGTCGGATTCGCGCACCGAGGGTTCCGTACAAACCTGTAGGTACCGTTATGAGTAAAAGTTCACCCATCACGACAATCGAGTCATAGTTATGGTATTTTTATTGCAAAATGAAATCCATAACATTACGAAAGTTAAATTGCGGTTTACGATTTATGACGTATCAAAAAAAAATTAATTACTTGATCTCGTTCAAACCAATTTTCGCTGGTAGTTTTTATGGTAATGTACATTATATATTTTTTTTAGATTTATCATTCTCTTATTTTAGAAGTTACAGGGGGGGACACACATTTTACCACTTTGGAAGCGTCTCACACGCAAACTATTCAGTTTAGAAAAAAATTATATTAGAAACCTCAATATCATTTTTAAAGACCTATCCATCCATTTAAATGGGTTTGACGAAAAAAAAATTTCGAGTTTTAGTTCTAAGTATGGAGGGCCCCCAAAATTTATTATTATTTTTCTATTTTTTTGTGAAAATCTTAATGCGGTTCACAGAATGCATCTACTTACTTACCAAGTTTCAACAGTATAGTTCTTATAGTTTCGGAAAAAAGTGGCTGTGACATACGGACTGACGGACAGACAGACAGACAGACATGACGAATCTATAAGGGTTCCGTTTTTTGCCATTTGGCTACGGAACCCTAAAAATGGTTCGATCGCATGAGAATTTTTTTAAATGTAAAGGAGAGTATTTTGAAAAGCAATAAACATAATATTTTGGTTATAACATGTTGTTTTTTTATGTTACGCAAAACTTATAGTGTGACCTACGTATTATATTCATGTTGACATAAAATGTAGGTCCCAAAACCTACTGCAAATGGTTTAATGTGATGTTAAAGTAAGTCCTTACCCTGAGTAGTCCGAACCCGCTGTATCTTGTTAGGAGTAGTGCCCCAGAGATCAGCATGGTGCCAGGTTCAATATCATCACAACACTTTATCACTCACTATTCTGAAGTACCTATAACAACACTGGTTCTCTACCGTAATAATAGGTAATACTTAGGTAAATATCTCAAAAAAAATGTTTAGTTGATTATTTACTTTTTGAATTACCTATTGAATTTTATCAAATAAACATTGTTACAGTTTATTATTATTATATTTATTTACATATTTAGTGAATCAACAAGAGATAATGTAACTTATTGATGCTAAGAGAAACGAACAAGTTTATTTGTCTAACTGAAAGATTAAATACTTTAGTCCAAGTTAAGAAATCAATATCGGTAAGATATCGAACGAATCGATATTTTGGTTTTGTTTAAAAAAATCTTTAGGGTAATAAACTTTTGTAGCTTGAATAAGTAGCTTGACGGTTACAGAATTCACATTGACATTTAGTGTATATGTTATAGGTAATGTGTATAATCCGGCATTGTATAGAATGCCTAGGCATTGTATACATTGCCTAAAACGTTCAGGAAATGTGTATAATAAGATTAATTTCATACATTGCCTAGGTATTGTATAAAATGCCCGAAGCGTATCAGGAAATGTGTATAACGAACGACCACGGGAAGGAGACGAGTGCGCGGCGTGCGGGACTACCCCGTAAACAAGTTGCAACTCGTTCGTTGTGTTAGTACGCAGCACTCCTTTGCAGACGTATTTTTTTGTTTACGCATTGGTTCTAAACTGAATTATTGAGTGTGTGTGATCATTCATTGTGTGTGATTATTTAGTGAAAAATGGCTACAGATCAGCGGTACTTACTAATGAAAGAAAGGTTTTACTTAGACATGCGTACTAAAAGAGACGCAGACTTTATCAACTTGGCACAAAGCAAGGTATCATAAAAACACTGTTTTCTAGACAACAATTTACTGTTTGTCAACAGAAATTAATAAGCGTGGAAGATGTCGCTAATCGGGACACAACAGTGCGTTCAGTTGCTAATTTGCAATCGACTGGAACCGGGCAGGAATTTTTCAAATGTACTTGCAAAGTAAACTGTGAAACCAAAAAATTTTCATGCTTTAAGAATAAGTTGCTGTGTACTTCAAAGTGTCACAATAGTTCTTCTTGTAAGAACAAGTAACTGCTTTTAATATACTTACTTACAGGAAAATCTTTTATTATTAAACACAACAACTTTATCATTATAATTGTATCTTAAAAGTAGAGTTAGGTGCATAAGACAATGGCAATGTACAATTTGACTTTTTAGAAAACTTTTTAGAAGAGTTTTATATTATTCAGGGTAATGTTTGTGTTAAAGTTTAATAACGTGGATTTTGAATTTGAACGGTGTAATCAAACTTTACCTAGGTATTTTTTGAATAACATGTTATTACTTTTATAGCGTAGCGCATAGGTTTTGTGTCGATTACTGCACATATGAAGACTTTGTTTTTGTTATTAAGTACCTACAAGTAGGTAGTAACTATATTGCAATTTTAATATTACCCTATTTTAGTTTGTTCAAAGATGTTACCTACCTAAGATTTTATTTCCTTTCAAATTATAATTATGTTACCCACAGTTTACTAAAAGTATAATAAAAGCTTATTTTAAATGAAAACTGTTGTTTTTTCTTGTATCATGATCAAATTTCCATAATCAAGTGGTAAGAAATGAACAGAGCGACTTTCTGCAGCAATTTTTAGGTACGTTGTAAATATAAATGTTTATCCGAAGGGAACTGCTGTGTTAGAAACGCTGTCTACGCAAAAAACACGTAGATACTTAGGCATACCAACCAATAGAACACATGTCTTATCAGCGCTGTCTGCTGGTGGAAGTTGAAATTAGGATAGCTCTCAAAAGATCACCTGTACCTGTAAGTACCTGTCTAACTAAATCATAGAGAAGTAAAATCGATTACATACATTACCTATGCGTCAACCGGCATTCTATACAATGCCTAGGTATTCTATACATTTCCTAGGTAAAGTGTAAAATAGTTTGAACATTTAATATCATTTCATACATTGCCTGGACGACCCCGGCATTCTATACATTTCCTAGGTATTGTATAGAATGCCTGCATTATACACATTGCCTATAACATATACATATTATTCCTGTCGCCCTAATAATTCAATGCTACATTTTAGTTTTCCACAAATACACTAGGTATTCTATTTTGTTTATAATAATAAAGTTACAACAAAACATAGAGTTGGTAATAGGTAGATAACATTGTCATATAAAATTGTATGCATGCTAATATCTCATGGTTTTCATTCTTCAATCCACTTTTCAGCTCGAAACTACGTGTTTTATTATGGTTTTACAACCTGAAGAACGGCGATTGATAGTCATTCAGAGAATCCATCAGGAATAGGGTAGCCAGATCATCATTTGTAAGTGAAAAATAGAAGATGCAATATAAATTGACTATACGATGTAGCGGCCCAGTTCTTGTCAAAGTTCTGAAAAACTATCTTTGCTAATTTGAAGCTCCTGGCAAAGTTATTTGTCTGGTACGTCGTAACACAAGGATGTTACTATTCATTGCTTCGAGAGCATGATAATGGATACAAAAAATGGAAATATTTTTCAGCCCTAGGGAGAATCGTTTTCAACTGACAGCTGTGAAATTATAAAAAGAAAAAACTAGTTCTCTATTTACATTCCTATTGAAGCATACTGCAACTTTCTATACAGCCACTCACGAGGAAGGCAACCCACCGCAGATAAGCAAAGGACTTGGCGGACTCGGCGATTCAGCAAGGTAAGGTGGATGGCCAAGTATAGTCGGCCAGACACATCATCTGACCTCTCTTCCTGTCGTAGCGGTTCTCCGTTCCACTGAATCGAGGTGGGGGAGGACGAGTGCGTGCGCCTGCGTGTGCGCGAACGCTTGCGCACCTTAATATATCATGCGTATCTGACCGCTTCCGATTAAACGGCGTACTAACGTGCCCTCATTGTGCACGGGAGTTCGCTGCGAAGTTAGGCTACATAAGCCATCTTCGGGTGCACCAGCGCCCGTCCGATTAGGAGTCGAAGTGGTCGCCATGGCCGAAAATGGCCACTCAATAACAGCGCGATGTAAAATTGAATTAAGTAACATTCAGTTAAGTACTTATTCATTAAAGTTTTTTTAATAACTCTATTATAAGTTCACTTTCAACTATTTCTTTATAATAACAGATTTGGGCAAAATATTTACCATTTTTTCAATGATGAAAATTAAAAATAATGGCTGAATAGCTGGCCGGCCACAGAAATAAAATAGGCGGGTAAACAGCAATCCAATCTTCATTTGTTTTTTCGAGTTGTAAAACGTAGTGATTGCATACTCTTTGGTACGGTTTTGTTAAAATTGACGATTTTTTCTTTAGCTAATTCATGTTTTTATTTTTACTTCCTTGTATTCGTAATGAAAAGCACAGTGTTTACCACGTGTTAAAGACTTATTTAGTCCATCGAACTAATGGCGCTCGGGACTAAATAAGTTACTTTCACCCCTAGGTTAACATTGTACTATTCTCTGTGCTGTGTGCTGTCTCTATTAATTTACTCGGGATTCAATGTTTTTACTATCCTTTACTTATAAAGACAATAAAGATCTTGTAATCGACTCAAAGACACGTTCTCCTCTCATTCTGTGACGTGGGCACTCTAGTCGGCACACGTACGTTTTATGCGTTTCATCGATAGTTTATTGGGCGTTAACATGCAATTTTAGTGCTGCTATCGCGTTTAGTGACGCGCAATGAGGTTAGTGCAGGATGTTTAGATTATTATTGGCTTTTGAGAAATTGTTTTTTTCTTTAAAAAAAAAGAAAGGTGAAGGAAAAGTGTTCTCGAAGTGAAATCAGTTAAACGGGTTAAATACAACCAATGCTCGGATAAACTCCACAGCTAAGCTATACAGTTGTCAGTTGTCCTAAAAGCATATGTCCAGCGATTAGAGCACCCCTAGACTTGTGAAATGTGCGATCCATGCATCCAAATTCTCGTCAGTTCTCGCGTTCCCAGCTCTTTGTCTCGGGCTAAAAAACCGGCACTTAATTCTAAGAATAAGGCGATAACCTGATGTGAATTGGCTTCACATTCACATGTGTTTTTCTTTCTTTCTCGCAAGTTTTTCGCGTGAATGTAAAGCGACCTTTTGAAGCGGGCAAGAATACCGAAACAACAACAACACGCGCAACAAGCGAGAGCGAGAACGAGGCGTGAAAGCTATCACTTCTATTTACGCTTCTCAGGTTTTGCCATTACTCTAGCTAGAGCCGCCAGAGACATTAACTATGAGAATACTGAGATACATGCTTCATTTTGTTTCGAAATTAGTTGAATTGTGCCTGATATGCCTTATAGTAACAAAAACTATCTTAGTTCGATCTATTATATTCATTGTACTAAAAAAAAAGTTTATTACCAAAGTTATAGTTCAAATAAAAAATTAACAGGTGCTGATTCCTAACTAACTGGATACTCCCAGGGGTGCTCTATCTCTAAACTTCCACTTGGTACAATGTTTTTTGGACACCATGTATTTTGTAACGTGTACTTGTATGTTGTGCATCTGAAATTATCTTTTCCCCGTAGCGTTTTTTCAAAATAGGTACTAGACGTCTTTGGGTCTCGTTTATGTATGGTATGAATTAGAATCAGAAATATTTATTCGCTTTTAAAAAAATATATGTTGCAAGATCTTTCGACAGCAGACGGCTGCCTTTAAACCACTATTTTTACCCGGTAATTTAATTGTTTTTTTTTTAGTTCTAAATTTTCCGGCTCTTTTTGAATTTTCTGTTTTCTAATTTCAGAGTTACGATTATTTTTATTCATAAAGATACACTGAATAGTCTGAGCCTAGTTTGAGGATTTTAAGATGGCTAAGATCTGAGGCCCAATTCCCGTAATTTGACAAAAGCCGCTATCCAGTGTCGATCCGCTCCCAGTAACATTACAATCACAGACGGTATTCTCGTAAACCCAAAAATTGCAATTATAGTTCTAAAAGCGACTGAAAATCTCCCATTTTCCCAACCAAAATTGATTTGATGATTGATGGTTTTTTTTTGCTCTATTTTTAATCGTATTGGGATAGTTTTGATAATTTTACGTCAAATTAAAAGTTTACGAGAATACCGTTTGTGATTGTAATGTTACTGGGAGCGGATCGACACCGGCTTGCGGCTTTGTCAAATTACAGGAATTGAGCCTCTGACTTGTTTGATTACTTCTCTAAACGCCTCTTGGCCATAGGTAAGTAAGTAATCTGGTTGGTACCTACTTAGTATTACGTGGTGGAGTATTAATATTAGTTTTACCCAAGCCATATATTAGTTGACTAAGTGAGGCCCAATTTTCCTAAGCGTAGAATATTCTAGATCTACTAGAAATCTTAACTAACATTATCCAAACTAGTAAGTACTTAAATTCAAACGTTTAGAAAACGATTTTTTTAAACAGAACCACGCTTACCCTTTTAATCACTTTAATAGAACTAACAAAATAACACAAGCACTAAAACCGAACGTATTGCAAGTACAGACTAGTGTCGCAAAAGTAGGACTGAGCTCAGCGCCACCTTGCACTTTGACACAGACCTGGTGCACTTGCCGTAGGGTGACCATCTCTACAACGAGTTCATCCAAATACGCAACACCTCCTAGTAGGGTTCTTAACCTGTGGTGTGCGGTCCACTGGTGATCCTTGGTAGCACCTGAAGTGTCCGCGAAGCTATCCTTTATTTTTATAGCTAGAATAACCCTTAAATATTTACATTTGACGACCTCCGTAGCCACGAGGCGAGCATACCGTTAAACTTTTTGGGTAGGTTAACCTGTAGTTGACTGAACACTCACGTAAAGAGGTGTTTATGAACCCAACATTTTTGATCCTACAAATAAATGACGCATTTGTATGTAAGTAACACATATTTATTAGCGATATTTAAGTTATGTAACTTAGCAAACTAAACACAGACGACTGTGGTATACAGGGTTACTTGTAAAACATCAACAACCTCCTACGGGCTGACTCTGGTGCTCAAATACTACAACTTTTTATATGGTACCAACATTGACGGCGGCTTAGTATGGTGAAGTGTTTTTATTTGCGATCAGCCCCTAGGAGGTTGTTGATATTTTACAAATAACCCTGTATAAACACATCTTGTACTTAGGTATACTTACTTGCCATCGTTATATCAGCCCACGTCACTGCTGGACACAGCTCTCCCAATGCTACGTTTTGCGGTTTCCACTCATAAACAGGTCTACCCCATCGATTTTAATCGGTCACTTGGTAACTATAATAACTCAAAATAATTGTAAATACTTTTAAGTTTCAATACTTTGTTGACGTCGCTTGGTTACTCTAGTCTCCTTTATTGCATTATGGGATAATAGTTGTCCTCACGGGGCAAAATACACAACGTAAATAGCTTTCAGTCGCAGCCATCACCTACTGCGTAATACTGAATTAACGGAATGGAACGTTGTGTATACTTAGATAATGTTCTTGTAAGAGCTGGAAACAACGGCATTCATTCATTATGTAATATTAATAACTGAGGCGCCATATACTGTGGTAGTACTTTATGTTTTGTGCAGTCCACAGCTGGACATAGCGCCTCTCCCAATGCACGCTACCGAGCTCGCTTTTGGGCTTTTATTTTCTATCTTCTGCCAGCAGCTTTACCTATGTATTACTCATGTATCATCGATTTATCTTATGTTAATGAATACCTACGCATAGGTAGTAATTTTAAGCGAAGTATGTTTAAGTCAGAGCCGTAAACATCCTATCTTACTTGTCCTACTACTAATTATAGTGCTATTGTTTTTTTCACTTGTACTAAGAACCTGTATGGCAGTCCCAATCCTCAAACTGACACGAGCAATTTTGCTTAGTGTCGATTTGAGGATTTCCATTAAAAAGTTTCTCTGGAAAGGGGTTTCACAAAATGAAGAGTTTTTGAGCAATATAGGCAAAACCAAATACAGAACTAATATACTAACAGTTTTAGCATTGAAATAAATAAATAAAATAAATTATCTGTCATTAAAATCGTTGCTTCCATTGCATGGTAAAATTCGTAGCGCTAACCAATGCTCTCGTAGTCGTCGGCAATCTGGTCTAAATAGCAACTTGGTATTTTGATCCTTAGAATGTTATATTGATTTAAAATATAAAGTAGGTAAGTACCTAAATAAAAGCAACATGAATAGGTATATTTATTTGAAAGAACGTTTATAATTATAGCCGAAGTGAAGTGTACAGTATGTGCAGTTTTTAATACAAGTTTATGATTACACAAAAATCCGATTGTATTTAAAATGTAAAACTCAGGCATGATAGTCACTAGAGGATAGTATTGAAGAAATTCTTAACACATTATCTGGGCTACAAGAAAATTCATAAATACGGTTTCACGTTGCCTCGCATTAATTATATTCAAGTACGTGTACATCATAGCACTTGTGACCCGCGAATACTGCGCATGAGTCAACTGGAGTGGCTATGAGAGCGCGGCCGCGTCAGCGCCTCGCACAATCTAATTAGCAACGTATTGCAGATAGCCGTGTCTTAGGATTATCCGCGAGGTAGGCGCCGGTGAGTTGAGTTTTAATTATGTTCCATAATCTCGTCCTCATTGTGTACAATGTAGTACGCACTTTTTGCTACTGCACTGATTACAATCTTCAAAGTTAGGCGCGTGCATGAACGCGTCAATAAACTAAAAAATAAATAACCGGAACGTGCCCGCACCGTCACCTATCAATGTCATCTGTCACCTGTCAATGTCATTGTACTTTTTTGTACACAGCACTGAAGACATAAATATTTAGAATAAATTAGTTTTTAAACTAATTAGTGATTTACAGCTTACATACAAATGCAAAAAACCAAGAAGAAAATACGGTGATGTTTGTGTAAAAGTATGGTGGCTGGAAAACATAACTTGTCAGTTGAATTTGTGAAATTGTTGGACCGATACCTCGGCTCAATTATTACGATTACTACGATTTCTATCACCACCACAGCACACTAACTTTAGTGTTATTATATTTATAATATCATCACCATCACCATCATCTCAGCCTATTACAGCCCACCGCTAGACGTACGGGAAGGACGCAAAGAGCTCCAAGGAGTACGATCTCCTGCTTTGATACAAATGTATCTAGCCATATTCCCGAGTTCGTCGGCCCATCGAGTTGAGAAGCGTCCTACACTACGTTCGCCAAAACGTGGCCTCCACTCCAACAACATAATCAGCCAGAAATTAATCATGAAAACAAGGAGTGTGTGTGACAGAGTTGCGTTATTCTTCAGCCCGCAAACGAGACAGAATGAATGACATCGGAGCTTTCACGGGAGGTTGGCCGTGGTGATCATTAAGTTCATTCTAGTTGTCTCTCATGTCTCAGAATGAATGACATCGGAGCCTTCACGGGAGGTTGGCCGTTGGTGATCAATATGTTCATTCTAGTTGTCTGTCATGTCTCCGAATGACTCCACAGAAACTGCTCTGTACAGAAGCACTGGCCTTTACGATGGAGTGGCCAGTGGGTTTTTGTTCAGTCTGAAGCGTCTCCTCGAGGGATTCCTCCTGAGACGTAACATTATGGCTCTAGTCTTCATGAAGAGTTGACCATGAGACCGATACAATGTTGCACCAGAAATATACTACAAAGGATCTGTAATAGCATAAGGTAAGTTATTAATATTATAAAATTCTTCTAGCACATCATATGTACCGAGAGAACAATTATTCCTCTTTTCTGTCTCGCAGCAGAATTATAACACTTCCACTTGCTTTCACGAGGGGTTAGCCTGTGGCTTAAAATTTTTGTTATAATATTGCGGGTCTGCAAATCTTATAAGGTTGACCAGAGACCGACTTCATTAATTGAAGTTGAAAATATAGTCGAACACAAAAGTATCAAGACGATACATATCTTCGAATGCCACTGAAGAAAAAAAAGAGAGGAGGGAGAATATGGGTACCGAGACCATGAGGTAATGCCCTCCGTCTTAGTAATTTTTTCAACTTAACACTTTGACTCTAAGGAGGCTATGAAAGAAGCTCCTTTGCCTGTTGATATTGAAGGCTTAAGGAATTCTGAGTCTTGTGTAAACAAGTCATATACTTACCTAGACAATTTCAGTCTTTTTATAAAGATTTTAAGTTTTTAATAATTTCATCAGTTGTTACTATCAAATTGGGCCTTTGGCAACCATTAATGGTACCAAGACAATCTGTTGGTCTCAGATCTGCTTGTCTTATTCTGCCCCATTTATATACATACAAGTCAATGATAAATAGCGCTTTTACAAATTATGGTTTATCTCGGTGTGGATTTCCACAAGTTTTTTACCACAAGTAATTGAGATACTTCTTGATGTTGGCCCAAGAGGGCAAGACTTTATAAAGCATACCATAGAAAACAACCTATTTACTCCAATAGTTCATGTAGTTATGACCATATTAAGTTTTTTTTTTCTCTTATATTTTACTAAAAAGCTTAAATAAATAAATAAACATTACTTGACATTGCTAATTGATATCTGTGACTTAAAGATCATTAGTCCACTTGATTCGTGAAGTGCCTTAACGTAAAAGGTCCCAGGTTCGATACTCTGGTCGAATGACCCTGGCGAGATACATTGTCTTGTACCTCATAATACAGGGAAGTTGACTCCCTGTTTGGAGACCATGACAAATTGATGCTGGCTGGTGCATGTTTGTATGTTCCTATACAACTGATATGGTATCCCATTTGTGTAACTTATAATATTAGATCTGGTTACAACCGGGTAAACCTTAAATTCTCATAGTATCAAGCTTAATTCTCAAGATTCTATAATAATCTATGAAAGCAATTAAAATTTAACACTGTTACTGACTTAAGGTTATTATTCTAGCTGATCGCCATGGCTAGTTAGATTATTTCTAGTCTTCATCAAGTGAAATAAAGACACACTCAAGATGAGTGTTACTTACAAATAATGTGAGTGAAGATCACTATTACAGAAATGGAAAAATAATTCTCCTTGTTATCAACAAGATAAAAATTACCATAATTAAAAACTTTTTTAACTGTAACTGTATGTTATATTCAAATATTTTCAGTCAGTAAAAACCCATGGAAAGATTTATGCAGCTTTATTTACAGGCAAAAATGTCGCACCATAATTGATCCTTATGTACTTGTCATAAGGTCGAAAACCAATTATTTTAATTTTTAAGTAGGTACCTGCTACCTTTGGAAAAGTAAGAGAAATTCAAAACTAGACACAAAGTTCCAATGATAACTTGAATTTTCAAATCTGACCTAAATATATTTTTAATATATTTTTGTTATAAACCATATATTTCTAGACATTTTATTATTTGTGAAAATGTTTGATACCAAAAATTTAAGATAAAGATAAATAATCATCCAATCATTAAATTATCAAGACACTAAAGATAGTAAATAAACTGAATTATCCCAGGTGGATAACAAAGGTTCATATTTAAATAGATGATTATAATAAAATATGATTTATTAAAACATAACTAAAAAAATTAAAATTGTATCCATGAAACTATAAACTTCATAAAAAATATACTACTGACTTAAAATTATTATTTAAATTAAGGCATGAATCTTACAATTATAATTGAAGATTGTCAAGTACCTATGTAAGTCTATGTATAAATAATTTTATTAGATATTAAATTACCATGTAAAGCAAAAATGGAGATGATAAATAATGACAGAAAATTTCTAACTTAACTTAAATGAAAAAAAAAAAAAAAAAAAAAAAAAAAATTGATGAGGCGATAGAGGCATTGATCAGTGGCAATAATTAAGGCAATGCAGGCAATAAATGTTGCCTTACCTTGTTATTGGACTAAGGCTGTAAGGCTGCTAGAAGTATTTTGAGCCGGAGTAAACTTTCTATCTTATCCGATGTGATGTATTGGTAAATTATTACTTATTTAATTATTATTTTTTATTAGCTTACAAGAATTGACCAGTCATTGAATCTTTTTATAAATAAGTATTCAGACTGTTTCATTAACTTATTAATATCCCCTACCAGGGATCCACACATAAAGTGCAGGAAGTCTCATACTGATTTCCAGCCATACAAGTGTAACACATATAACGGTTTTCTAAGAAGATGAGTCTTTCTCAGTAAAATAATGTTGAAACTATTGTCAACAAAATAGGATCCCTACTGGAACAATACTAGTAGTATTTGTATATAATTTCCTTATTTATAACATCTAATTAATGAAAAATTTGCGATAGTAAACATCCATATTATTTTTTTTAGTTTCCTTTACTTTGGAACTACACCTTGAACAGGAGTTATTAAGAATACCTAAGACTAATTTATTTGCATAAAAAATTGTATTACAGACAATGATAACTTAAAAGGTTACTAGATTTTCTTATTATATAAAATAAAATAAGTCTTTTCAGAAGAAATACTAGCTTAACTACCTACTTGCACATCGATAAATTTACCTTCTTAGGTAACCATATACTAAGTATGTACTACATACTACTGGATAAATGAGACGGATATTAATAGTTCAAAGCATTGGCTCCATTTCCATGACAACTTATTAAACTAGCTGTTGCCCCGCGATTTCGTTTGCGTGATCTCTAGTTTATTCGTAAAGAATATACCTACTTAATAGCGCGGGGTATTTATTTAAAACTTTATTGCACAAACTTAAAAGTGTACAACAGGTGGATTATCAGTCTCAGTCCCAGCAAATCTATAAATTCATAAAGACTTACAGTTTTAACAAAAATAAAGGAGTATTGCAATTAAAGTAAAATTTGCTATTTTCGATTTTATAGAATTCCTACACATTTTTTGGCCCACCTGTATGGTATAAAATAGGTACAGGTTTGTGTCATCAAATGGGATGGGACTGTATCAATATACATGGTTGTATTAGCATACGGGGTTATATCATCATACAGGGTTGTATTATCATACAGGGTGTATCATCATACAGGGTGTATCATCACACAAGGTGTATCATCATACAGGATTGTATCGATATACAGGGTTGTATCGATATACAGGGTTGTATCGATATACAGGGTTGGTTGATTAATTCCAATGAATTAATCAAACAACTATATCCTTGTTAGATAAAACTTGAATTAAGCATCTACCAATAGATAGTTAATAAAATAAAGTTTTATCATGTGCGAAGACTTTAGCAAATCATATAAATGATCATAATAAATGTTTATATTGCTTTGTCGACACAACTTTCCTCTTTGAACATCTACATTGTACACAATGAGGACGAGATTATGGAACATAATTTATATGATCGGACTAACTTACCTAGTGACGTCCGATCCTCAATTATGTGAAGTAATCTCGTCCTCATCCTATCCCCAGCCCGACCCAGTTAGTATGTATTTATCAATCCTTAAAGCACAAAAAAGATTATATGCTATAAATACCTACATACTACTTAGTTTCCCTTCTTTTTGAAAGTTGTGTCCAGTTTTATCCTTTGAAATAATGACATTGACAGGTGACAGATGACATTGATAGGTGACGGTGCGGGCACGTTCCGGTTATTTATTTTTTAGTTTATTGACGCGTTCATGCACGCGCCTAACTTTGAAGATTGTAATCAGTGCAGTAGCAAAAAGTGCGTACTACATTGTACACAATGAGGACGAGATTACTTCACATAATTGAGGATCGGACGTCACTAGGTAAGTTAGTCCGATCATATAAATTAAGTCTCAAGTAGAACTTGTTGAATAGAATAAATTATGAGCAATTGAGCATACGCATTTTGTGTTACGGTCTTGTGGTATAGTCAGTGTAACTTCTTGGTGAGTTAGATCAAACTTTTTTTTAAAAAAATTACTTACAAATTTTTGTCTAGACAAGAAATGCATAGCTCTTCCATAACGAATTCATAATAACGACAGGTTTGTGTACTTTTTGCAACTTATGTACTTGGATATTTATTTACACCCGTATGCACGTAGTTGTAGTTACTTACCTAGTTGATTGCTACTGATTTAAAATCGTATCACGTAGTCAATTATGTAGTCAGTTTCAGTAAGTAGGTACCTACATCTCTCGTTTTTTATACTTTAAGGGCCACTTGCACAGCTACTTATGAATCGAGATTAACCCTAAATCTGGTTTTTAAAAGTCAGTCTGTATCTGTCAATTTGTTTGTAGTTATTATTAGACTTACAGAAAGAATCATGTTTTGTTTTAGGATGAGCCTTCGTTAATCCAAAAAAAATGTTAAGGTAGATACTTTATACTACAAGCAGTCAACAATAGATATTCTATCTATTGTTTTTAGCTAGTTTCTTGGCAATCAAAGGCTTAAGTATTTGTTTGCAAAAGTATTATCGACCTACTTTTCGTAAATAGGATTATATGCTTACCATTACACGCTACTTATGTACTTTACTTGCCTACTTATGTTGCATTAACTTTCCCCTCTTCCAGTTTTAACACTTCATAGATTTCCAATAGATCACAAGGCGCGATACGACATGACACGCTGACGGTGATTTGCGATACTCAAGAGTTTAATACTTTGAGAGTTTGAGGCCGTGTTTTCTTGTCTCTCTCAAGTAATTTGATACCTTCGAGTAGGTAGTATATACAGGGTGTATAAATCTTATCAAAAATTTAACGTAATCTCTGTCGATATTTTTTTAAATGTAAAAGTATAGTAAATATTGTATTGAGAAAAAATATTGCAATAACAAATGAATAAAATATGCGTCATGGTTTCATAATAAGGAACTAACATTACATTACCGGTACTACCGTACCGGTGCAATTAATGCTAGGAGCGCCTGCCAGCACACCCAGACCCGAGCCAATCTTGTAATGCTCATTTTCTAAAATGAAACCGCACAGGGAATTGAACCAGAGTGTTTGCTTTATAATTGCGCCACTATACAAACCTTGTCCCTATAGTATAGAAAAATAAAACAACATTAGTAAGGTTAAAAAGTTTGGAAAGACTTCCGCCATGCTATTTGATTTGATCCGTACTTCTAGTTTTGAAGTGTATCGACATTAGTGACACTTTTTATTAGGGGATGGTCGTCGGTTCGTAGTCAAAACGGAACCCTTATAGTTTCGCCATGTCCGTCCGTCCGTCTGTCCGTCCCTGGCTTAGCTCAGAGACTTTGAGTACTAGAAAGCAGTCAATTCGTATGGGTATTATACAATATATCAATCACGCCGATAAATGCTTTATGAAATGTAAAAAAATTCACGACTGGTAGTATACCTACATTAAGTACTACATAACTAAGTTAAATGGAAAACTATCACAGATAGGTATTATTCAACGCTTTCTTAACAAAGTAATAAGGAACATCGTTAGGGCGCCTTGGTACATAAGTAATGACAATCTCCACCGGGGCCTTCAAATGGAGTTTGTAGAGAATATTATAAATAAATATGCAGAAGCTCAAGAAAAGAGACTTTACCACCATGTCAATGTCGAGGCAATCCAGCTCCTCGACAACAAGGACATAGTGAGAAGACTAAAAAGAACAAAACCTTTTAAGTTAGCGCAGTGATAGTGTGTAAAGGTCTCATGCTATTTTCAAACACTTGTGAACAATGTGTCTTCCCTTTAATATTATTAGTGACAATAAGAAAAGTGTTAATGGACAAGTTCTTAGCCATAACTTAACTATACTAGATTAGGTCCAATTTAAATTACTCATTAGTGTACTTAGGCAAGATTGTAATATTCTTAAAGGTTTTAAATTATAATTTAGACCTTAGACAGATTATTTAAAAAAACAGATAATATGTAAGCTTCACAAGTTACCAAGTTAACTTGTAAACCTACCTACTTGAAGAAAATAAATTAGAGGATGTTGTTAAATTAGCGAAATAAAATATAATAGTGATTATTTTGAATAAAATCTTTCAACATGTCGTTCTTGGCACGGTCTAACTTATCATTTTAATTTATGGGGAATCAAAAGGGACACATTGTTTACTTGGCAATCATTTTTAACGTAAGTAGGTATGTACTCGTAGGTGAAGGTAACACTAACTGAACAACGGGATATTGTTATCTGATTGATACTAATATAGCAAATTAGACGTTCTGTTCTAAAAGGTAATTACTACTCAGCGCTCTATTAGTCGCTAGTTCTACTGTAACAGTAGAACAAGCGTGCATTTCATAGAATTTTTACGTAAATTGTGGATAACTCAGTCATAGTATTTTTCCAAAACTAACTAGTGAACATGATAAGAGACTTCACAGCCACAGGTGGTACCTACTGCAAGTGTAACTAGTTTCGCAACGAAATTTAAATCTTTACTTATAATAAAACTGTCACAGGTCCTATTCTGTACATTGAAGACATTTTGATTTTTGGAGGGCAATTCGATACTGAAGCCAAAACTACTGAATGAATTCGGGCACAGCCAGTTCAACGATAAAATTATGGAGCGCATAAGCAGAGTCGCGTGTACCTGCTCAAGTTATACCAACAAGTCAAGGTCAACACCCTGCCCCCTTTTAGCTTAATATTTACCTTTGACCGTTGTCCTTCGTCGCATTTTATTATTAAGTATGCTGGTATGCACTAGGTCTGAAATAAAAAAAAACAATAACACGCTACGTGGCTCTCAGTGCGACTGATATTTTAAGCACGTTGTTTTGTGATAATTACATTTTATTTATAAAGCATACTATAAACGTACGTACCCCTATTGCAAGAAACATGCCTCTTCTTAACTATGAGGTGGTCTAGACCTTTCTCCACGAACTAAATTTCTTATTTATTCAGACATTCAACAGTCCATTATGTTAGTAACAATGTTCTTACATCTATGTTAATAAATATGTTCCACATTAGGGTTTATAAGGGTGTTTCTTATTAATTTTAATAACTAAGACTGACTAGGCGTATCAACCTTTTTTCCCTTCCGGCCCTTCATCAGACTACGGACATGCTTGTAAATAATGTCCCTAATCTCTAAACAATGGTCACCAATCCAGTCTCAACCACGGCGTGGGTTGCTTGTGGCGCTGTGGTGCCGCGAAGGTATAAGCATCTTTAATACATTATATTAATAAAACAATATTTCTTCTTTCTCAGGAGTATTCCGGCGCATGGCAGCTGTAGCCGAGCGGAAACATGTCCGGGATGACGGGAGCGAGTATGTTGCGCACGCGCCGCAAAGATGTCAACGTCAAGCCCAATCGCAAGTAAATACTGCCCGCTAGGCAGCGCTAGCGTCAGGGTTGTTGTGTTTCATTCATTTATCCATTTTATAGTATATTTCTGGACACAATTAACAATCATGACTTCATAAAAACATCAGACACAAATCAAATGTAGTTTCATAATCTTAGTTTTCAGTCTGAAAAAGTATTATTTGATGTTTTTGTACCTATTTTTAAAATAACAATCACAAACATCAGTTTTTATTATTAAATATAAAGTTATTGTCTTAAACTAACAATCAAGTAGATACTTAATGTACTTAGCTAGTTTTTAAAGTCTTGCTAGTAATGTGTGTGAAACCTAATCACATTTTAACAGAAAACACCCCAAGCTAATAAAATAATGTTACGTTCTACTATTATTTCTATACCAAATAGGTAGGTACAATTAAGTCAAAATAGTTTACGTATGGTGTGGTTGGGCACAGCGTTGAATTACTTTTTAGATTCATATGATTTTGTTCGGTTGCAATCGTTCATTAAACACATTTCCTACAAATAAAACAAACGTCCATTTTAAACTTTTTTTTTATTGTGCAAAGAAGGGGCAAGCTAAAGCACCCATACTTTTCAATAACAAAAACTTCTCATACCCTATCTGACGGTTACAAAAGTTCAAAATCAACTGGAGACGTATTTTTGAAGCATTAGAAATGAATCTCGAATTCGAACACGAAAACAATTCGTGTATGAAATTCATTTCTATTGCTCATGATTTTACGCATTTTTGAATCACTCGAAATAAGTGTTGCTATTGAATTGAAATCTTGTAACTATCTTCGTTTTACGCAGAAATTATCATGAAACGGAATGCAAAAACTTATTGATTTAAAAAGTCGGTAGTGATTCGCTTAAAACTGAACGTAAATAAAAAGTTATTATGTCAAATTTCTGTCAAATATATGTTTACTTGTCAATGTCATTCTTATGTACTTTCTACTAGTAGAAAACGAAAAACGAGTGGGTAAGACCCATAAATTACTTACTTATTATTGGTCAGTAAGACCACTCGTTGCAGAATTCACGGAATGAATTTTCAAAAATAGTGATTTTAGGAATTCGCATACGAATCTTGCGATTTCGTATTCGGATTGGAATTCGCATGATTCAAAAATACGTCTACAGATCAAATATCTATTGCTGCGATATTTCAAAATCTTTCATTCGGCAGGTTGGACCGCAAGTCCTCGCGGGGCATGCTCTACGAGAATGAGGAACTACGTCTGCGCACAATCAATATTAACGCTGAAGTTGAGAGAGGTAACTTGATCTTTTGTGAAGTAAAGCAAGCCTTCATACTTCCCACTGCAGGGCAGCTCACCTCAACGATGAGGCGGTTTGGGCGATATTCCACCATGTGGGTCTAGTGCGCATTGCTTAAGGAGTATTGTAAGGCATCTGACTCGACCCTACTGCCAGATGTAATCAAGCCACCGAAGGCCTAAGCTTCACTAGTACCTACCTATCAAGCGATACTAGCCGGGATCAACTATAACGTGCCTTCGGAAGCACGAGATACTTGTAATAAATGTCACTAAGTATGTTCGGTCACGCCTCACAACCATGGCGTGGGTTGCTGAACTTTTGCTATCACTGCCAAAGCGCATCTCCAAGTAACAAAGTAAATGCATTTTTTAATCCTCATGCAAAACCTCGACACGCTTCACCACTTCAAGTGGCACCTTCAGGACTTGAGGAGATGTTATGCTGCATTTGTGATCGCTAGCAAACATCTTTTCCCCATTTAGTTCTAATGTTAACCATAATCTTCGACTTTACTTACGACGATTCGATGACATATTTGAGACATTGAAAATGGAAATCTTTAGGGTACACTAAGATGCATACAATAGCCTTAGTAATAATGATATTCATAAATCCAGGGGCGAGGCAATTTTTATGATGCATCTACACCGCAATAATGCTATGTTTTAGGTCAATCCGACATAAAGAAGCTTAAGCGTGAGAATGAGCAACTCAAAAGGGAAATATCTGCACTCAGATATGAGTACGATCGCCTGGACAGCATGCTTAGAGAACGAAGGTCCTCCCCTGAGCACTCGGACGTACGTAACAATTACCTACTATTTTAGTTCTAATAATGCTTTTAATTTACTTGAAGAAATATTGTTTTCAATATTTTAACTTTTTCTGTTGAGATCCTAGTAGTAGTAGTAGTAGTAGTAGTTTTCTGTTTCTTCTACTAGGACCTCAACAGAAAGAGTTGAAAAAAATTTTGTAAACGCAAAAATAAAATTTAAAATGCCTTTCTTTAGTATTATAGAGACCAAGAAAAGAGCCTTGTGGTACGCCACGGTTATACTTAAAGGCGGCGATGCCTACTTACCATCATAATGATCCTGCCACATCTTAACATCTTTTCTGACTCAAAATAAACCGTAACCCACAGTAAATAAGTACTAGTATCGTTTGGCAGGACAGCGCGTCGGTGTGCAGCGCATGCCCAGAGTGCGCAAGCGCCGATGGCTCAACGCGTGTTGCGTTTCATGACCTGAGCGTGGTGCCGGAGGAGGCTGAGCTAGAAGCCAATAAGGTATGAAATATTTGATGAAAACTGGTAAGTTATTGTTAACTTACTTTACAGTCAGGTTCTTGAGTGACTCTTTTGTGATTCTTGAATGAGACGTATTCTTTAGTGGAAGCCGCGACTTGCCAAACGCAGCGCAGGGCGCCCTCCGACAAGGTTTAACGATGATATACGCTAAGCTGCTGGTAATAGATTGAAAATAGCGAAGGATCGGGGCTAGTGGGATGTATTGGGAGAGGCCTATGTCCAGCAGTGGACTGAAATGGGATGATTATGATGACCAGTCAGATTGTCACCACCTACTTTTCTCAAGAATGAAGTCACCATCTGCTCCACTCTCGAGTCCCGATTGCGGGCAGAGGTGCTTCGGTGATCAACCAACAATACTGAACTGTTGAATTTGAGAGAACATTGGGTAGTAAACCACATTAAAACAAATGGAAAAAAATTATTATTTCTAAGATTAATTGTCTAAAAATCTCAAATAAAGCCTAGATGAACAACAACTTTGACCAATCTTTGAGATTTGATTCTACAGTTAAAGCAATCAAATCAATCAACAAATTCAAATAAGTTTATTAAATAATTCAACTATTTTCGGCTTTTAAACAAAACAAGTTTACGAGTATTACCCGTATTTTTGACACCATCCCTCCTAGCATGACCATCAAAACACGATATGATATGATACGATTTAGCGATATATCGACACTAACTGTAAAAATATGATAGATATATAATAAATAAATAGATATATAATATAAATATATCATATCACATCATATCGAGTTTTGGTGCTCATGCTAGGGAGGCTGGCTTAATTGAGATGCTGAACGACTACCAACACATTATCAAAAGCTAAACAGACAATAAAAACGTTTCTACTACCAATGATCGAAACACTTTCATCTTACTCAATGAAACTCGCGCGTGTTATATTCCCTGAAGTCGAATTCGTTTATTTTCAAACTCTCGAACTGACATTGCTTGACGTGCAATCAAAACAGCCCGAAATAGATCTATGGGGCAGCCGAATTTGTGCCTTGTTGGTGAAAGATGAACACCTATGTTCCTCAATTTGAGGATATGAGTCAAGGGCGGGCAAGCCGGCTGTGCTAGAGAATATTGTTACACATAATGTACGCGGGTATAAATAAATCCAGTCGCGAGTCGCAAGTCGTGGTGACGACTACGAAACCCGCGCACAGTGTTTGGATACAGTGTCGTTGATCATTTAGTCTTCATTTTAACATTGTCAGTGTTCAGACTGTTAAGGTATACATAATATTAGTGGTTTTATTAGAAAATGTGATAAGTAACGTTGTTTTTCAAATGTTTGTGATATTTTTACTCGAAGGACGCAGTGAAAATAAATCAAAAACGTTCTCAGCTCGCCATTCGTGTTATGATAATGTCTTGTAAATATAGTTTTATGAGTTAAAATTTAGATTTCAGCTTCAGAAATAGGTTATCTATATTAAATTTCTTCTAAATTGATGATGTTAATGTTTCGTCTATATTTTATCTAGATTTATACTTACAATTGAATCACGAAGTTTTGATTTCCCTATTTACTAAATTCTTGAGTGGAGACTGCGCCTTGGCAACCGTAGTGTAGGACGCCCCTCATCTCGATGGACCGACGACCTTAGGAAGATGGCTGACACTAGCTGGATAAAAAAAAAGCGGGAGATCGTGCTCTGTGGCGCTCTTTTCCAGCCAGAAGTGCTGCAATAGGCTGATATGATGATGATGATTTACTGAATAGTTATCAAATGCCTAATAAATGTTTTAACTGTAAAGAAACACAGCTTCTAATTATTGGGTCTGGGTGTAATTAAAGACTTTCCCACCAAAAAAAACAGGATCTGATGCCTCGGAACACAAGAATTGTCATTTACATAAAGACCTTACAACAAAATGTATGTGTTGTCCTGTGCATATTTATTTATTTATTGCTTCATAAATTAATTCATTTTTGTATAACATTTGAAGCAGCCATTTTCTCCAAGATGAAGATGAAGAGACAGAAGGCGTATATCACGAACACGATAGAAGTGCTTTAACATAACCTCATGTTGGTGGTATTTGACTTCCGTAGCGCAACATGTTTAGAATTCAATAGCTAGAATTCGTCAACACCTTATCCATAATGCGTCTCGGAAATACTAACATTAGTGTATGCAAATTTCAAATCCTGTCGGCCGTTTTAATACCTCATAACACATTAACTACGTGACAAAACTGCTGGATGACGTGCCAGATATTTCTGAAGCACCAGATGGTCGGATGTGCCGCTAACCGCTTGTCGGGGTTAACCGAGTTGTCTGGAAAAGTTTTATAGAGCAAGGAGCTATAAAAACTGGCCAAGCGCGAGTGGACTTACTCTCGATCGGTTTTATTACATTATTGTTTATTTCTACCAAACCAAGTTTGAAGCTTTTAAGTTTTATCGTTTTAATAACTATTACATAACACACACACAAATTGTAACTTCTTTGTATGGTTACAGGGAAAGTCGTACAGAATATTGAAGGACGTTATTATTCAGGTCATTTCTGATCGAATTGATCCTATTATACGGTATCCGAAACCTAACCGTTATAGAGATATTGAATTTTAAAGATATTTTTTATAATCTTTTTTCTTTTGGCTTTTCTATCGATTTTTTTGCGATTGGAGCTACTAGGGCCCTTTTTTTATGTTTCCAGTTAGAAGACATGTCAATTAATAAAAATGATCAACAAAAACTGGACCTATTACTGACAGCTTCATAAAACTGCTCGACAACGGTTGAAATTAAAGAATTTTCGACAACGGTTGAAATTTAAAAAAAATGTTTTTAACTTTGAAGACCTTTTAAAAAAATATATGTATGGTACTTATCCTGCAAGTAATTTTAAAAACTTCTACGTTTTTTTAGCTATTTAAAAAGGTATAACACTTGCTATTAAATAGGACAAACATTGACAAAATAACAGTTAAGGTAGCAGAGGGTACATTTTTAGTTTGTTGTATATCCCTTAATTTTGGCTTTTTATTTTGTTTTTCACTATACATATTCTTTGAAAAATTCAATAACCTACCTAAAAAATCATACAGAACGTTTATAGCTTTGTTATAGGGTTATGATTGCACCCTTTAGCGAAGGAACCGTAAAACAAATGTTATGGATAAAATAAAGTTTCGTAAACAAAGTTCCTACACACTACAAATATTAGTCTAATGATTCACAACATTCCAAATGAGCTGTTTCAGTAGTAAGTATTCCAAAAATATACGAGTATTATAACAAAAAACATTATTCCTTTCAGAGTGGCGTCGAGTCTCCGTGCACTTGTGATGAGTGTCAAGAAGCCGAGGACAATAGCTCATCCAAGCTAATGGACATCAAGCGCCAAATGAATGCGAACAATGCGTACGCGTCGCCAAAAGAGGCGGACAAAACACACGAAAGGACCGTAGACGTACTTGTCCACGATGCCCCCACTGATATGCCCAGGTTCTTTGAGTCAGTAACGTCACCACCTTACCACGTCGCCTCTCCGCCACCCCCAGGGTTCGTTGTAGCCCCATACCAACCTCCACGCTTCCACACTGGGGGCAACGTCGAAGACCTATTGGGAGAGGTCCAGTCGACGCCGACCATCCAAACAACATTCATCCAACAAAATTCCGTATTTATGTGCAATACAAAACGAGTGATGCAAAGACAATGCTGCTGCCAAAAATCAGAACTAAACCCACCACCGCAACCAAACGGAGATGCTATTCCACCACCAAAATCTTACGTCACGGAAAAGAATATAGAACTTACGTATGACTATCCCAAATCGACTCCTGTAGCGAGTAGCCCCAGTCCAAAATCTGGAGAAGAATTGACAACTACAACCGAAGTGGCGAGCACTGTAGTCTTCGTTGAAAGAAGAATCCCAGTCAAGCCGAGGAAGTTCGATTTCTTCTTCAGATCCCGCTCCGCTCCAGTCGGAGACAACGAAGAACCAATATACGCTACAGTAAACAAACTGCCAAAACGATTACGAAGAATGGAGTTGGCGAATTTAGAGAAAGAAGTGGCATACAAAAACGGGGAGCCAGATTCTTCAACAAGGACAGAGATTACTCTGAAAACTGATTCTGAATCTCAAGTTCCTCCTCCAGATGACGACACGAGTCGGTCTGAAAGGGAGAAGTCAACAGTACCTCAAAGGCCAGAAACTCCGAAAGCTAAGAAACGGAAACGGTTTTCGCTGACTTTCAAAAAACGGGAGAGAAAAAGAAGGGAAAAGAAAAAAGAAGCAAAAAATGGAGCGACGAAGAACGGTGTAGCAGCACATGTGGAAAGTGAGAATGAGAGGTTAATAGAGGAGGTTATTGAGAAGCCAAAGCACTGTACGCGGCACAGACCGCGGAATACGATGTCATCTTCTAGCTCGGGCCCGCGGTACAAGCGGGATAGCTATCAGGTGAGATTCAAGAATATTATTACGGTGAGACAATTTTTATAAATTACTTCTAGGTGTACAATTTCTCAAGATTTTAAATGACTTGGTATGGTGGTAGCAAAAATCAAGAAATAATCTCATTATTGCCACTTAAAGTTAACGTCTTGTCCGACGTAATTATTCTGTAAGAAAATTAAAATTAGCTTACCAACGACTTACCTTACTTACCTCGATCTACAACAAGAATAGGTATTTTAATACTTACTCCACCTACTGAATACGTGATTAAGGAGGTTTATGTTTGGTGGTCTAAGGCAACAGACCAATCTTGCTACTTACACAGTCTTCTAGTATTCTACATCAATCTACAAGGTATTTTGAGTTTAAAAAAACTTCCTAAAGTCCGATTCTGATGCTAAAAACTTTTCTACGAGATAAAAATCGAAATCTAAACTGAAAAACTTCGTATTCGTAACAGCTGGTCGGTGATTTAGTCTGGAAGTACAATTTTTTTTGAAACTTCTGCGTTAGTTTGTCCCATTCCCATAGAATAAGTAAAAAAAGGGCTTGGAATAACTTTACTCCTTTTAAAAAATATATATTACTCATCTTAGATAGATGTAGACAAATTATGGAATAATAATGTTTCATTAACATAGATTCACGTTAACGAAGATACCAGCAAGGGCAGCGTAAGAGGTCCACCCACAAGGTGGACAGACGTCCTGGTATGTTGTAGGAAGCTGTTGGATTGGATGCAAGCCGCTTCCATCAGTCCCAACCCGTCAATCCCGTCAAATCGTCAATGGAAGCCTTGGGGGAGGTCTATGTTTAGCAGTGGACTTAATATGACTGAAATGAAGATGAATCCTTGATTAAATGTAAAGTTAAATAGTTTAAATCTAAACCTCTTACTTCTTATTTCCAGGAGATGACGACCTCCCACTCCGAGCACGAGAGGACTAACAGCATGTGCTCGTCGGTGAACTCCTTGGCATCTGCGTGCACGCACAAGTCGCGCAAGCTGTCAGCTCCCCCTACCGACGGGTCTATACCTTGGTGTGGGTGCTGGGGAGCTGGTTGCGTATGAATGCTAAGATTTCTCCTTTATTAGTAAAAATATTGACTTTTTTAACCAACCAACTTAAAATATGTCACCATATTCGCGACTTGTCAAATTGAACAACATTTAAAATGGTTTAATCCATAGATTGACCTTGGTGTAAAGTACTAAATTCCGAAGATTGAACTTGTTTATTAATAAGACGGTTTATGTTTAAACAAAGTATAAAGCCTACAATGAAAATGTTTCGTTCGATCGGACGTAATACATAATAAATTAAAATAACCATTCACTTGTGTCAATCTTTTGAATAAATATTTAATAAACATCTGAAACTAGTTGGGTAAAAAATACGACCGTTATCTAATGTTCATAAATTGTGAATGGTTTGAAACAAATATATTATTATGGTATTTTAATTTGTTAGGTGTGTCCGAACAAACAAAACGTTTTCGTAGTAGGCCTTCTGTTTACATTGATCGGTGACCGAACGCGTCGACCATTTGACCGAAAACGGGCAAATCGAATACGGACATACCGACGAGTGTTTGTCCCATGTTCGCGACTGCTGCTCGTATATAGAAAACCTAAGTAATATATAATTCAATGCCCCCGGCATTTTCGTAGGCTCAGGTAAAAAATTACGCTCAACAAAGCTGAGTATTGCGCAAAATATGTTTGGTAATTACCATCGTAGTAGTTGCTAAAACTTTTTTTAATCTGCTAGACCTTCATTATTAAAGCTTCGCCCTATTCAAAATATGGATTCTGCAAATACTTATTTACATTATCTTGATATTTACTTACTTTCGCAATCAAATTTCCATAATTTTCAAATTTTGAACTATATTAGGTAGCAGTTAGCGTTTTAATATAACTTACTTACCTACTTCTACTAATGTTGTTAAAATTTAGATATTTAGAAAAATAATGTAAACATAGCATGTGTATATTATGATGTTAAAACCTCTATTCTATACTGTATTATACAAAAACCAAACCCTTCTTTTACTCGTACAAAGTATATCGAAGAACCAGTAATATCTAACTTGAAATGAAGTGTTTCATTCAATATGTTCCGGAATTCCAAAGGTTTAGAAGGTGGGGAGGGGCGAAATAAGCCACAATGCCCGTGCAACCCTAGTAATCTATTACTATTACTGACTGTACGCACGGCGCTAGGGTTATTGCCCCCGGGGGGGGGCAACCCCTCAAGAAAGTACCTGATGAGACTACTTGAGTAACACTGAGCCACTTTCTATTCTTTCTATGCTTCGGACATTGTGATGGTAAATACACACGTACTCTGCAAAATTATAATAATGTAATTTGGTCAAGCCGGGGAAATATTAGCGAAATATGATTTCATAGTAAGTATGCATGTGTTGATAAATAATTATGTAAATAAAGTATCTGTGATTCTGTACGCGATGTTAGTAAAATGTTTATGTCTGTTGAATGATAAATAAAATAAACGTTATCCTATTTGTAATTTTGGTTTGAATTTCCTCTACATCCTTAAGAGCCAGACTTACAGTAGCGTTCGAAAATATGTGTCCATTTTTGATAAACATTGAGTATTCCTAATAAAATAATAATAAATATTGGATATCACATACACAGCTCTGATCCTAAGTAGCTAAAGCACTTGTTACAGAAATAGATAACAACGACGATACCACAACACCCAGACCCGACCTAACATAAAAAAGTTCGTTTTCTACACTGACCCGACCGAGAATCGAACCGGGGACCTCAAAGATGGCGACGCCAAGGCCGGCGTACTCGCTTCTCGGCTACAGAGGTTGTCAATAATACTTGTTTAGAATCGACTGTACAATATTTACTTTTTCAAATTCCATTTATGGACCATCAATACATACCCCGTTACCCCAATCAGTACTCACCTTTAGAGTTCAATATCAACATATATTAAGGCAAAAATTTCGGTAAAATAAAACACAAAGTCATTACATAGATGGTTATTTATTATAAAATATGACACATTCCTTTGAACTGGGTTTTACAGTAATTAAGACGCGCATAGCAAATTTTATGTGCCAGGCGGGCCGCCCGCCTGCGCGACTAGACCGAATTTTATCACAACATTGATCACACTCTACATTACAATTAGGAAAATACTGGCAACTTTTGTGTGAGGGAGACGAAATACTAACTACATATGAGACTTTTTGACTAATAACTTATTATGAGACACCGGCGAAGGTCTTAGACAATTTAATGTGTTTACACGCACAAAGCTGATTAAACTAATATGTATTGTTCAAGATTATTTTATAAAAGATGATTTGAAATATTGGACATCAGAATAATGCTCTAAAGAGCTTGCTTACACTCTATTTGTCATTGTCAATTAAAATATAATAACAAAAAGCTCCAAAACGCGATGAAACTGTCCGTCTATTTGCACGAATCTCTATTCTAAAGTATTTATAGAAATATATAATCCTTCATAGATAATATGACATCATCTATAAATCTAGTAATGTAATCTAGACAGAGACGGAGAATAATTTAATGGACTTGACGAAACAAACAATATTTTTGTTCAATCAAAAATGTTTTCGGAATAACCGACTTTCAATTCTTACTTATTTACTTGTTACACCTTACACCCTTGCTCGTACAAAGGCGAGAGATAATCACACAACTGCCTTGCTATGTCATCAGTGCTTCAACTCAGAAGCATTCGGGCGAATGTTTCATAATGACTTTATACAACTTACACCGGTATGCTTGTAAGGTAAACAGTTATGTGACGACTTCATATAGACACAAGCATAACTTAAGTCACAGGGGCGTGCATCCCATATAGGCTATTATGCAGAGCCTACCTTCATAAAAAACCGACAGAACAGCTAACCATAATTATTATTCGTATTCAACAATAAATAATAAATATTCTGTAACCATTTTGTCGTCTACCTGTACTTATTCCTTACAAAAGCGCGCAACTTAGATCGTTACCGTTACGTTATGTGCAATTTAACCAATGTTAGGCTGCCGTGAGATCGCCTACTGTTTCACGCAAACTTACAAAATTTTCACTCACAGCCTACCCCCATCTGAAACCAATGCACGCCCCTGCTTAGTCATGTACCCTATACCAGTTTGAAGCTAGAAACATTTTCGCAACTGTTATCATTTGCAGTTTATATATTCCTATCACCCTCACACAAAACATTACTTCGAATAGTACTACAACCTTCCATGTGACGTATCACTAACGATCAAGGCATATTCCCAAGAAAGGCCAAACCGATTCGTTTACAACCATCGTCGACTCCTTAAACCTATACAAGCGACTTTCACCGACTTTAAACGTATTCTAGCGACGTTAAGGTCACAATCGCGCCGCAGGCGAGCAAGCACCGCCCGGCCAAGCGTACATTGATTCTACTTTAGAACATTCGAGAACCTACAAAGAATTTTGGACAAAACATATCTCCGAAAAAAATCGGACAAATCATATCGCCGAAAAAATTTCGGACAAAACATATCGCCGAAAGAAAAACACAATTTTTAGGAATAATCGAATCACCATACGTTGTTTGTTACCACATATGGCACGTAGTTTTAGACAACAGAACCGTGTGCTATGAAAATTATACAAAATGAAAACAATAAGAACACCATTTATCGTGTAAAGTAACAAACATATGGCTTTAAAACTCTTTCATTAATAAAAAAACTCAATAAATAAATTATGCAAAAATAAATGAATGAATGTACATTATTTACATCGAATATTTATATAAATTGCATTTTAAAATCATTAGGGGAAGTCTCGTAAAACAATAAACACTCCACTTGAGATCTAAGAAAAGCGAATTTTTCTAGAAAAATAAAATTTAAACACAGGTATGCTCTATGTCTTTTTCGATTCATAGTAAAATATAAAAAATTCCCTCACATCATTCCCCTAATGGACATGATACTATCTGTCTCGCTCGGACACACGCGTCGTGCCCTATATGTATGGGAGAGCGTGTGACCGAGAGAGACAGGGATATAATGACGTTATATCGATAAAAACTTACTTAAATACACCTTAACTATGCTTAATGGAGACATCTAATATATATTATATACTTATAAATACTTTCATTTTTTGGGTAAAACTAACACAAAATAAGATTGCGTATTGCAACCAGAAAGCCACGCAATATACAATAATGAAAAAAATTGCACATCAAATGAGTAAGATTCGTTTCTTGAAGATATAAATATTTTTAAATAAGACTTACAATTTATTAAAATAGCAGCTATAGCAAAATTTATTTCTAAAGTGTGATTTTTAATTGTTTGTAAGAAAATCAAAGATCATGACAATGTGCATGATTATTTAACTTATTCTAAAATCCTGATTACTACAGAAATAAATAAAAAAACAGTGATTAATTCCTAAAACTGCAATAGACATAATACAGCAATACTGGTAAATTTTGTCACAGTAAACATATAATTAGTACACAGTACCTCAATTCTTGTCGTATAAAATTTTGACACTTCATCTTAACACAATGTTCACTGACCCATGCTGTAGACAACGCAATTATTTTGGCTTCTCGCGTTATTCTACCGATTTTTTTTAAAATTTGTTGTAGAAACGCAGGTTTCTATTAAACAAATAAAAAGAAGAAATTTTAATAAAACTAAGCGCATCAATTTTTTATGACGAAAGAAAATACATATCTCCATTCTATTAAACTGTATTCTTTAACTAAGTAATGCACAATTGACCATATTCGTATCCCACTGACAAGTATTGCCGCGGCAACCAATTAAAGTAAGTCTGGTTTTAGTCGGACTAAATTCCGTCAAAAAATCAGGGTTGAAACACGCAAGGTAGATCAACTTGTGGCTTCTACTAAAATACACGTGTTGAAAAAAGTTAAGAAACTGTTAATAGGTATTCAAAATCTCTTAAAACTTCATTCTGGTAGACTTTTTATGTAAACAAAAACACAAGTTTCTGTTACAGACATTAAAAGTTCTCCTAAATTTCGAGTCCCGCAACAGGCACGCGTCTTTATTTTTATGCCATATTCCAACACTCCACTCGCTCGCATTAGTCGAACCGCACCTGCTGGCGTTTTAAAGTAGGTATCATCCGCTGTTAATGATTTAGTTGATAGTATTTTAGAACAGAATATGTATTTATTTGACATACATTTAAGAAAAACGGACAGAGCGAGCGTTGTCGCGTTCTTACGCGATCAAGCCGATGAAATCCACATGCACACATTTTATAATTCTACGTATCGGTAACTAATCGATTTATTGAAATCATTTTCAACATGTATTTTTAATTTTCAATAGATAATATCGAGAGCTAAAAATGTTAATTAAAGAACGTTCTTCATTCAGCCGTCTGTGTAAAGCTGAGGTACTAATGCGTTATATGTTTACTGTGGTTTTCAATAATGCATCGATGCTCAACTATTTTCGGAGCATTTAGACCAGTTTAGGGTGCGTTAGAAATTAAGATTTTATTTAGTTTATAATTTTACATTACGGTCATTTCATGCAGCAGCAAAAAAGAAGTAAGTCCAATATTGACATGCCCTTAGTCGTTGGCGCGCTTACGTGTTTGGGCGTGCTAAAATCAATTTCGGCTTAAATCGAAACGCGCACCAATAATGAATTTAACAATAATGCTGATTGATGGACAGAATAAAAAGTACTCTAGGTACATCAGTCTATCTAAGTGCTTAAATACAAATAGGCCATTCACTCATATTCACAGGATTTCTATTGACATTTCAAAATTGTTCCTATGCACTTGAAATATGATCTAGTCATGATATTAGATAATTACCTTTTTAGGACAGAGACGTTTCACAATACAGCGACCATAAACAACAAAATAGATTAATTAAAATATAAATAAATCATTAGCAAAACGTATTTGTAACGATCATTCGATATTATGTGCATACATATCGAGCGATGTAGTATCTAAAATATTTCACAGATACATAGGAACGATAGAAAGTAAAATAGTGCGTTTGTAGATAATAGCCGTGGAAGTGCGATCAGTCTCAAAGAAAATCGAAAGCTGCCTTTTTAAAAACAAAATACAAATGGAGAGAGCAAAACAATTATCTTTGGTTAATTTACCAAGAAAATTAAAAACTTTAACCTGTTAATCTATGAATAAATTACAAATAATGTAAAAATAAATCTTTTTCTACAAAATATGAAGATCATAGCATGGAATCCATAATAAATTGGAATATTTCTTAATATATTACTATCTAATATTAATAAATAAATGCGTTAAAAGCAACTTGCGTGATAATAAGTGTGATGTTTGATAAAATAACATTATTTTTATACCCAACCAAATACAAGATATTACGTGGCCCAAATTATAATGACACACAAGACGCAGTTATGTAGCTGTCTCTTTCTTAAGAAATAACGTTCGAAGCGAGTACGAGAGAGATAACAACACTTTTTTATAATCCTCAAAAACAATTCTGCGTTTATTTTTATGCAGTGAATCATCACCTGGGCAATTCAGTGCAATAAATCTCGTTTATCTATCACTTTTGATCAGTGTACACACAGGTTTTCTCCGGTATTGAAACCAGTAGTAGTAACTTAACATCTATTAACATTTACTTAATTACAACAAAGGGTGAATTCCGAACTAAGCACATATCAAGTTCACCTCAAAACATACTTTGAAGTGCATAAGATTACAAGTTTGTACCTTATGCACTTGTAATAGAATCAAAAAACAATAAACAAAAAAACATGACTGCTCGAAGTTTAATTCATTCGAAATTGGTATCCCTTTATTTTACCCGTTTGAGCACACTATAATCGGTTTTGAGAACTCGGTGTCAATTCGGAACAAGAAGAAAGGGGAAATAGAATTGTCAGAAGCGACATCTGGTGTTAGTTCCTAAAATCTTAGTATGTTTCGACAGATGTAAATGTCATTATCATGACGTCAAGAGACTTTATAAAAAACGTGCTATCGTTAAATTAGTGTAACTACAAGAATATATTCGAATAGAATAGAATGAATGAATGTGTTACGTTTCAATAGAATCTTCAGATACGGTTATCTCTCTCGCACACAAAAATATAACAACACAAATTGTACAAAAGCCTCCGCGCGTCACCAACTTACAAAATTACGCGAATATCACTATAATATCCATAATTAACAATTTAATTCATAATTACTTTTCGACTGAACGGAATGTCCTTTTACGTGGTGTTGCCATCGATTATACAAATATAAACGTTACATTACCGATAATACTTATTATTTAAAAACATTTTAATATCCCGATAAATACTTTTGTGCACGAATCCCTTAAGACTATCATGATGCAGATACAATAACACCTAGTCTTTAAAATACTGCTGTAAATAATTGGCGTTATAAAAGAGTCCGCTGTTGAAATAAATGTTAAAATGCAAGCAATTTCATTCTTTGCGGTAACACTAAGCGTTTATGATATGAGAACGACTTTGAAAATAAACACTACCGCCGATAATACTACTAACAATAGCTTGTTAACATAACACATCATGTGGCACGATTTCGTTCGAACCGTATACGATACACTAGAACAACCGAGACGAGTCTGACACGCGTCCGTATTGTGAGAACGTAGGGCCGATGGTCGCGTGCTCGCTCGCTCAGTGAGGAGCCGCCATCTTGCGCTCATCGGTGACGTCATGCCGCTGACGTCAGACGTCATCCATCACGAATGCAACATGCATTGTGGGTTCCTGGGGTACAAATTTAAAAAAAAACCTCTATACTACTCTATATTAGTTGTAATAAACTGAACTACCGAGCTATTTACATGACATGATATCTAACAGCAAAATTTTACGTTAAATACGATAGTACCTCTGTAAACCGTATTCTATCCAAATTATGACCAGGGGCCCTCCAGTTTTTAACACCTTATAAATACGAAAAAAAGAAAATAAAACGCAATAAATGTCCGATGACTCATACGAGTCACAGTAATAATGACTCGCACGAGTCAAGTGCCTTACACGAGACACGCGACTCAAACATACCGCATAATATGACTGACACGAAATACAAGGAGTTACCCGACTCACACGAGCCCATTTTGACGTTTACATGTAAACCAAGTCTTGGTTACTCACCCGCTGTTCTCACACCATGACAAAGGCCTCCTTCCCGCGGAACAGGAACGGGTGCTGGTCGATCATGGTCTGCACGATGTCCTCGAGGTAGGGCCGCGTCATCTCGAAGCGGCCCATGTCCGAGAAGTGCACCGGCAGCAGCGTGGGCCACCAGCATATCGCCAGGTTCTTGCTGTCCATTGAATTTAGCTTCGAATTGTCGGCCACCCTAGATTAGGACAGTAAATAATATTAAAGTTACGGCTAGCGTCTGTCCTGCGATTATTAAGCAACCTGGAGCTGTTCCCCGCCCTGCAAAACCACTAATGGCCGTAACAAGTTGCGGACGCGACTTCTCATACATTTTGTATGGCATCGGCGCAAACTGAAGCGTTCGAGTGGCTGTGTCCAAACCACAAGCTGGAGTAGTAAGTAAGGAGGGGGGAGGGGGACACACTCACCTGGCAAAGTGGTCCAGCACGTAGTCGAGCGTGGCGCGCGCCAGCGGCGTGAGCGCGGTGTTGAGCAGCGTGCGCAGCGCCAGCAGCCGCCAGCTGCGGTCCTTCAGCTCCACGCCGCCCGCCATGCAGCCGCGCATCGCTGCTGGGGGGGCACACCACGGTTACACGGTTACAACTCATCGACACCGTACGCATCTACTTCACATTCGTATTAACCCACCAGCTATCGCCCGAGCCTTTGCCTGCGTGGAATTGGGTCTGTCGCTTAAACTGCCGCACTAACTGCCGCACTCAGAGACGCCAATTAACAATACAGAGTTGATTAACATTTTAGTTCATTCAATAATTGTCTTTATTCGTATCGACTTAAGTATTCGACTGTTCATACTCGGTTGCCGGCCATGTCGAAGCTGGATGGTGCCATGTTCACTCTGCGCGAGACGACTGTACACGATGGACGTCGAAAAAGCTTTTGTTGAGATGTAGTATTATTAGAGAAGAAAACGAAATACAGCTCAGGAAAGAAAATATTGGATGCACCCAATCCTCAGAGAAAGATTTAGTTTGGGAACATTTTAGAACTTAATAACAGAATTGAAAAGTGTCAAAATTAGGGTTTTTCTACTATTTTCGGATGTCAGTAACTGCATTCAACAAGACGTGCATACAAAAACACAACAACTCTGCCTGCTCGCGCGCCGCGATCTGCGGCAGAGTTACCTATTTTAAATCCGAATTGCTTTAGTACAAATTTTATTTCTCCGAAAACGTTTTGTCCTTTTTTAATTTTCCATATTTTTATTATACCGAGAACACAATTGACATATTGCTGATATTCCTATTTTCGATTGTGTTTTTTTAAAATTCTATATGTTTTGAAATCTTACTCAACATTTGCCAAAGCTATTGTTGTAGTATAATGTTAGATGATTTAGTTCCCAGAAAAATGCTTTCAATATTATAATAATTAAACCTTCATCCTTATCCTTAGTTTATAAGCGCTGTATGTGGTCATTGTTCTAACCTAACCTAACAAATTTAGTCTTATTATATACGCAGTATGTATTTACTAATCAGTTAGAAATAAAAATTATTGTAAGTAAAACAACGGTGAATCGGAAAAAAATGGTTTTGATAATAGGGTAATACCCTATTAGGGTTTTTCTGAAAAATTAAACATAGGTAAAATAAATTTATGACACAATATTATGTAAAAAAAAAACTACAATCAAAACTTCGTTAAACCCTTTTCAAACTATTGAAATTCGAACAGAAGAGTTTCGAAAGTAAGATAGGTTACCCTGCGGCAGCGACGTTAGTTAGTTAGTTTAGCTGGGCTCCGCACTTAGCCTCATGATTGGGCCATTGTGCGGGCTACTTAGTCTTTCTTACTCCAACCATCCTAGGTCATCCTAGAAGGTCAACAGCCTTTTCAGACTGCTGCAGACTTCCGGGAGAGATTCTGGTGATTGGAGAATCCGTGCCCGTTGATCTGCCACGCTTCTGCATTTCAATAGCACGTGCTGTGGCGTTTCTTCTGCCTCCATGCATTCTCTGCATGAGGGGCTGTCTGTCACACCTCTGTTAAACAGGTGGTTGTTAAGAGGACAGGGGCCAGTTATAACACTATAACCTTGCAAATGTTGACCATTGCTAGTCTGATGAGGTTAATGCCATTGAAACAGTATTTTTCGTTTGCCTGCTTCCTTCACTGTTTCTCCATTCTGTTAGATGTTTCTTTGGTTCTTACGCGCAACCATGATTTTATTTGGGCTTGAGGTATGGGCAGTAGTGGTTTCAGTCCGTAAACTATGATAGCGACTCACGTGTGGGCGGAATGGGGTAGCGGAGAGAAGGTTAGCGGCCCGACACACGACACTTGACAAATGTGAACAGTGTCAGCTCTAATCTATAATTAATGTTTCCGGCATGCAACTCACCCGCAATATCCTCCAGCTGCGTCATGCTGGCCTCGTCAAGAAGCGGCGGCAGCTTCTTGGAGAAGAAGTCCTTCAGCGCCGTCGCAACGGCATTCACGGGGATGTCCAAAGAGTCCAGGTCTACATTTGGATCTATACAGATAGAATTGAAGTGTTTGCGAATATTAAAATAACAACTTTTTACAACATTAATATGAAAGTTACGGTAATTTGTTTATAAAAAATAAAATAAACAAGTAAGATTTAGCTGAAAAAAATAACGCATTTGATGAAGTATGTAGTACAAAAATATTTATCAATCAAATTTTTTTAGGATGTAATATTCTTCAATTTATGCCAAAAATTAATAAAAACAGAATTTATTCTCGTTTTATTTACATTCTATCTTATATTGTCAGTTTTATTCGTTAAAAAAAAAAACATGAAATTTCGAATGAAAACATAAAATTAAAAACAGTTTTTTCCTGCTTTTTCCTACGCTGGTCCCAGCTTCAGATACAGGTAATGGCGGGTAGTTAGTACTTGCCTTCGTAGAACTTGTTGAAGAGCATATCCACATGCGCGCGGTTCCCTGGAACGCGATACAACCCCTCAGAGGCAAGCCCCTCCCGCTCGATGAACTCCACGCATTTCTCCACGAAGAGGGGCACTCCGTGCAGACCCTGCCGTACCAGGATAATAAGACAAGGATAAATATTAAATATAACAGTACATTGTTACCATAGAGGTGAAAGTAACTTATTCGGTCCCGAGACGGGATTTATAATAGTTCGAGAGACTAAATAAGGTTGCAATTACAAATACAAGGAAAGTAAAAACAAATCATGTTTTTTACCTGAGGACCCCAATTCTGCTGCGCCTGCGCGTTTGCTAGCTGCGATGAGTTCTTTTTCGAGTCTTTGCTCTTTGAGAATTCCTGCAACAATGACCAGTTTAAAAAATCTTATAACTCATATAAAAACAACTTTTTCCGACATTCAAGATTATATTTTTAGAACTTTTAACAAGTTACTCTTGTAACTAAGAATGTATTCATATTTTGGAAGTCGTATCGATTTTCAACTTTCTCACATATATTAGTGATCTCGGTGCCAAACAAAGAATTTTATACCAGCGACATAATCTGATGTTGAAACCAAGAGGCGGATAGTGTAGCTCTGCAATTAATGTATTTTCATCGAAATATTATATTCTTAAGGCCTTTTCTAACCGGCCAATCCGAAAGTCACTGGGGGAGGACTATGTTCAACAGTGGACGTGGATGGCAGAAATGATAATGATGATGAAGCCCAAAAATCCCTGAATATTTGCATGACAGCTTATGGTAAATTTTGCTAACTTTGTCATTTACACCATCGCAGGCATCACTTTTCAAGCAAACTAATAAATATGTAAAATACATAGAACTTGTTTTAGGTTGTTTTTCAACCGACTTCAAAAAAGGAGGAGGTTCTCAATTCGTCGGTCTTTTTTTTTTTATGTATGTTCAGCGATCATTCATTACTGCGTTGACCGATTTCGATACTTATTTTTTTGTTTGAAAGGTAATACTTTCAGAATGGTCCCATATAAATTTGGTTAAATTCTGATGATGGGATCTATAAGAAAATCATCAAACATTGCATGAACTCCGTACCACGCCAACGGATTTTAGTATCTGTCTTACCTATATCTCTGCCAAATGTGGACCGATTTTGATGATTCTTTTTTTAATGAATAGCTTCTACTTCAAAGATACTATAATAAAACATTTTTGGAAAAAAAAACTCGTAAGATTTGTTTTGATTAGGATTTATCACTAAAATGGATGAAATAAGTTAAATTTATAAAAAAAATAAAAACCGACTTCAAAAAACTAAAACGCTAAAAATAATCTTAACACTTAAGTACCTAATCAGTTACTTTTGGAGTCGGTGCCAGTCAATGAGAGACCAATGTTTTCGTTTGCACCGACTCCAAAAGTAACTGATTAGGTACTTAAGTGTTAAGATTATTTTTAGCGTTTTAGTTTTTTGAAGTCGGTTTTTATTTTTTTTTATAATTCTATCTCATTTTGACAAGACCCATCTTATATATAAAATTCTCGTGTCAAAATGTTCGTTCCCGTACTCCTCCGAAACGGCTTGACCGATTTTCATGAAATTTTGTGAGCATATTGAGTAGGTCTGAGAATCGGCCAACATCTATTTTTCATACCCCTTAGTGATAAGGGTTGTCCACCCTTAACATTTTTCTTTAATTTTTAGTATTTTTTTTAATTTCTTTATTTTTTTTATTATGTCGCATTAAAAATACATACAACCCAAAATTTTTACCCTTTTATCACCAACCCCTATTTTTTAATAGCCATTTTAGTAATTTAATCATTTTAACAATTATGAAGGGGCGGTACGAAGTTCGCCGGGACAGCTAGTAATAATATAAGAGCGTATTTTACAGTTTTAAACTATGATATTAAAATGTTACAATTGATAATCAGTAATCGTAATAGGTGAAAATATTTAACTAAACTTTGTAATTTCTCACCACAAAATATAGTTGTTACTACAACCACCGAATCTTCGGGTTACCCAAAAAAATACGAAGAATTTCCTTTATAACCATAAATTATGTATATTATTCTTTTTCAACACATCTTCGTATATACGTACGACAGAAAAGAGAGATGTTTTTGAATGGCAGACCAGGCGCGACCAAAATGAACGCGAATTTGTATTATGGTTTTTACTATGATTCGATGCAATAGGTTAAGTGTCCTAAAATAATGTTAAAATGTATAATAATACGCTTAAAATAGAAATAAGATAATACAAATATATTTTTTTTTGTATTTTTCGGGTAACTTGGTGGTTTTAACAACTCTCAACTGTGTCATCACAAAGTTTAGGTGAATAAAGTGACGCTATTCCGGATCAGTGTCGATAATGTTACCTTATGCCTCCTGTCGTGTTTGGAGAAGGGGTGCGCGCGGCGGCGCGTGTCGGCCGCGCTCGAGGACGAGTTGTCCTGCGCGGACGACGGGTATTCGCCGCCCAGAATCTGTTTCAAACATATTTTCCGTTCATAAGAAGTCGAACATTATGGTTGGGGCTTCCGCAAATAGTTTATAATGTAGTTTTGTACAAGGAAATCGAAAACAAAAAACAAATATGATGATGTGATGAAAGTGATTCAAATTAAAAATTTGTATCACTAAAGATACCACAAACAACAGTTATTTGCTATGCAAGACTGCAAAGTTGGTTTTTGGTGCGAGTACAGTAACTCTATTTACTTGTATTGAAACCAGAGCGTAGCGAGGGTTTCAATGGTACGAGATGCAAAATAACTTTGTTGCCGAGTGAAACACACAGTTTTTCACCTGACTACAGCGAGAAAATCAAATTTTCACCTTACGACCTCGGAAAGATTCTGTTTGTCATTAGAAATCTGAGTGCAAAAGTGCATTTTGTCTGCTAGTGTGGAAAGAGTTTTTAAAATTCGAACCTTTTACATACTTTTCTTTACCGCAAGTCCACTGAAAATGCATTTTACATGAAATAAATTATTTCATGTCAGTGCGCCAACCTCATTTAGTAGTATACAGCAGACAGACAGGATAGATAACAGTCAAACCCGGTGAGAGACTTATATTTCTAACAAACTACCTGTTGCCCTCGTCTCCGTTCGCGTGATCTTTAATTAACATTAGAAATATTTCGTGGCGTGCGCACAACAACACACCAAAGTTTCATCACAATCGGAATAATGGTTTAGAAGTACATAGAGGACAAATATGCCACTGTTTTTATGTATACTTATAGAAGATATATATAGAAGATAGTGATATACACTTGCACACGAACATACCTTATGCGTGGGCTCATGATGAGGAGGCACGGGCAGAGGCCTAGGCCTTCTCGTCTCGCCGTCGGAACTGCCTTCACTAGATTCGCTGGCAGCTGAAATATTGTTTACTGTTATAGTCCTACGACGATCCAAACACTCTACAGCCTGATCTTTTTATTTTCCATAATTTAAACTTACAACGCCTTATTAGAAAAAAATGAGTTTGTCAAAATAAAAAAATCAGTGAGCACATGTAAGAATTATTTAATATATATTTAAGTGAAATGAACCTAAAGATTTTTGCTGGCATTACTTACACACAATGCCTTTAATCTTACGCACTTTCGCGTCAGTCAATAAGAAAGAATTAAAAATCTTTTATTTCTGAAATAAAATAAATCAAGTATAATACTAAAACTTAACATAAAACATAAACATAAAACTAAACTAACATAAAACTTATGTAAAAAGTAAATAATAATACCTTTGTCTTCCTGCGTTCTCACTCTGAATCCCGTGGGTAGTTCAGGCGGGCCGACGAACATACCCAGTTTGGGCACCCTTGGACTTTGTACTGCTACTAGATTGCCTAACGACCTGTGGATCAAAAAAATAAATGTAAGATGTCATGCCATTCATCAATATTTTGTTGAGTATACTGCACTTTCTTTAAGTTAGATCAGCTTGTGGAATTTACTAAAATATTTTTTTACCATCAGCGAATTGGTTTGACCGCTAATATGATCAATTGAGAATAAGGTGTAAATTGGATCAGCCATGAATTGGTCCTGGGACTTATTATTTACATTATTAGTAATATCTTGTAAAATACAAAATACATATCTGTGTGTTTGGTAAATGTAAATATCGAGTGTGTGGTAATGGTTGCAACAAGCCGCTGGATGCGGGCCGCTGCCAACCGGCCAATGTTGAAGTCACTGGGGGAGGCCTATGTTCAGCAGTGGACGTCCTACGGCTGGAATGATGATGATGACGATGACTTTACTGCTTTAGCTTAGATGTATGTCTTAGCCAACTGGTTAAAATAGTTTAAATGGTTAAAATAGCTGTTTAATTGAACAACACCATTCAACCACACGCCTAGTTTTAAAGTTGAATCAGCATGTCACATATTATGACATTATTCAACATCACGGCTGACTTAAAAGCCGCCTTAACATTTTTTTTTATTTCTCCGTCACCGTGGCGCTGTTTCGTTTTGTTTACAAGATAGCAGCCAGTGTTATTTGATCGTTGTGGGTTGTTTTGTGGTGAAAAAATTAAACAAAATAAGTTTCCAATGTTATTTAGAAGTAAAATAGTAAAAGTAGGAGGTAATAATGGAGTTACCTAGCAGCGTTTCGAGTGAATAAAAATTTATTGCCATGCTAGCCGAGTGTCGTCTGGCTGTACTGTTAAACGTTGTGTTCAGCCATTCGGCTATTCGACGTCTAGGCGTATGGTCGAATGACGCTGTTCAATGAAAGTGCTAGCCGGGCAATGGGCTAGTTTCCAAAAAAAAAACTATTAAGTCTGTCAGTTGGATCATCAGAAAATATTGGACACGTGTTTTTTCTTTTCTCAATCAAACAAAAATGATGAAGATATAGCTCGTTAAAGTTCCGCGTAACGTCACGCCTCGCGCCACTCTTTAGCAAGAGGTGACGTCACACGCTCAGTTCGATGCGCTATATCTTCGTAATTTTTTGTTCGATTGACAAAAGACAAAACATGGGTCTAATATTTTTTCATAATTTGACCGACGGACTAAACAGAATAATCTTTTTTTGACCCAAGAAACTAGCCTATTAAACGGCTTTTTTAACCAGTCAGCTGCGACATGTCTGGGCCTATGTTCAGCAGTGGACGTCCGGACGTGCCACGGCTGGAGTGATGATGATGCTGATGCTGATGATGTGCGACTGACCGCTTCTTGTAGTGGCGGGGCGCGTGGTGCGCGTTGTGGCGGCGGCGCGCGTGCAGGCGCGGGCCCGACGCCTCGCTCGACCCGGAGCTGTCCGTCTCCGAGAACGCTGGCGGGACATTCACTTTAGATTAAAGCGCTGACTGGACCCAACGTGACCTCGAGCGATTTGTCTTTAAGTTTATTTCTTTTATATTTAACTAGCTGACCCGGCGAACTTTGTTCCGCCTTAATGGCAATAAATAAGCAGATTGTGTTTTTTTTTAATTGGAAAAAATACAAAAAAATTATATACCTACATTAATCATTCACTATTATTTCTGTATTTTAGTACATAGGTTGCTCTTCACTTAAGTACCTTGTGGTACACGACATTTTTTGTTTTATTATCAGGCGCAAAAACAAACAACGCAGATGGTCTTCCGACCCGTGAGCGTGCCACGTATGATTGACCATGGGAAAAACATGAATGTTCAAGATTTAAACCACAAACTTTTAAGGATCATTACATTATAATTGTTAATTTTTATTTAATAGAAATAGTTTGAATATTGATTTCTTACAAATATCAAATTGTCATCTATACGTCATTACATAGCTGTCATTATACGTCAATTACATAGCTGTCATTTGCGTTTTGTTATTCCAAGTCTGATTCTTTTTTGTTATACCACGTTTTATAGTGACTGACGTTTCATGTCAAGTCACACGGGAACGCTGTCGAACGGGATAAAAAGTATCTTATGTCCGTCTCCGTCTCCGGCTCTAAGCTACCTCCCTACCAATTTTCACCCAAATCTGTTCTGCCGTTCTTGAGTTATAAATGGTGTAACTAACACGACTTTCTTTTATATATATAAGATATGCATATCATTTATTTGTTTCGTCGGCTGTCCGTCCGTGTACCTCACTCGGCGGGGCCTAATGAAAACCAGCGTCGCGGCCTACTCGGGCCGTGGCTCGAGCTGAGTGAGGTCCCACTGTCCCGGACATCACAGGCGCGTAGTGGCACCGCTTGGTTTACTCGTTTTTCTATTATAATTTTTATTTTGTTACTCTTTTTTTCTTTTAATTTAAATAATGTATTGTGTCTTTGACTGTCTGTGTGTGATGTCCGATGTATAATAAATGTCTTCTCTTTCTTTCTTCTTCTTTCTTTCTTTCAATAGACGTGCCCGTTTCATGTTCGTTAAAGCAGGACCACGTATGTCAAACTCGGTAGGAGTGACGGGGAAGATGCTGCGTGGAATGAACGGGCCTGAGTGCCGAACCACAAAATACACGATGTTAATGAAAATAACCACTTTATTGAAAATTAAGTGACCGATTGCTTTAGTGATATAAAAGCCATAATTTTGCCTATGATCATCGACATTACTATAAATACAGGTGAGAAAAATTGGAATTTAGGTATTTTCACAGGTAAATTTATCTAAGTTTTCCATCGAGTGAAGTTTGTGGAATTGAACATTAGTTAAGAAATACGATCAATTATAGCTGCCTTGTCTTTTTAAAACGATATGAGCTTTAGATTTTACACAAAACTTTCTTTTGTCTCTTGTTTCTTGTTTAATGAATATCTAAAGAAAGAAAGGAAGAAATAACATTTATTATTCTGTGGAGATTTGTCGTGGGTGGTCTTATCAAATGTGTCGCTAACTAACGGCTTAGGGTGCAGCATTAAAATACGGAATCGAAATTCAGAATTTATTGTTTATGTACGTGGTCACAAATTAATAGGATCAAAGTAGGAGGTTATGCGCTGCACCCTGTATGACGACCGAACTGCGACTGACTCGTAAAGCGATGCAATGCATAACCCCTACAAGTAATTCTTTGAACATCACACACAAATATTACAAAAGACACAAATAATACAAAAAACATATTTTAAACAAAAAACTAAGCGGTGCCCTATCTGCCTATGTCAATCCGCTCCGAACGCGTGACAAGAACTGCTTTTATCGAATTTTCCCCGGTGATGGGGAAAACTACTATTAAGAGCAACCCTATTTTAACGTGGTGTGCGTGTGTCTGTGCCTGAACGTTTGCACACAAATCTGTTTTGTTGCTTCAATTTGTAATCGCCGTAGGTACCGAGCTATCATTCTATGTGTCATTATTCAAAGGCTAAGCGTATGCTGAGATGCATGTGACGCAGCACAGTGTTTGTGTGATGAGCACAAAAATTCGTACCTAAGTTATAGATGTCTTTTTTTATATTTAAGTATGTTTATTCGCTATCTAGTCGCCATGGTACAAGCTTTGCCAGGCTAGATAATTGGTGTGATTGTAAAAAAACAATGTATTGTTCTATATTTTGATAATTGAACGCGTCGTGCAGAAATCTGTGCCAGCACTACAACGATGCACAGAGCAAGTAGACATATCGTGGCCTATGTCTGCTTCAATTGCTATTATGCATTATAAATTCTGCTCAAAAAATGCTCGTGCTTACCACACAGACATTTGCCCCTCTCGGGTATCGAACCCGCTACGAACCACGCGCGAACCACTAGACCAGACAGTCGTCATTGAATCATAGAGTCAAGCTACAGTGCCATTCAAGTCATCAGTCAATAATATTTTACTCACAAGGTTGGTGCAAAGGTGTTTTTTCGTGTCTCCGATGTCTTCTAAGCCTCATCATTGACGGCGCTTCCATGTATTCGTTGGGTTCTTTTATCTGCGAACAAACGAAATTAATAATATCTATCATTTTAATACGAAATTCGCTCTTGCTCTTACACCTGGCACTGTGTCCCTGTCGAAACGTGTTTTTCAGCCAACTATACAAGTAGAAACACCATCTAATTCTAATTCATTTAAATATCTTAAATGAATAAGACTAAAAAGTAGCATATCTGTTTTTTTTTAAATTTTATTTACAGATTTAAATCACTTGCTCAGAGGTGATGAAAAACATTATCATAAATCCTAGAATTTTTTTAAAGTTTTTGGCTTTTGCGGCTTCCGTTTAGCCATAACAGTATGAACAATAGATGGAATAAACGTTTGGATAACACTAGTGTAGCCATATTCTAAAAACAGCCTGTTTTCTCAATCAACGATATCCGTAGCCGAGGCGAGCCGGACTTGGTGTCGCTATTTTCAAGGTCCCGGGTTCGATTCGCGGTCGGTAAATGTAGAAAAATATTTTTTCTGTATTGTCTCGGGTCTGGGTGTTGTGGTGGTTGATCAGAGCAATGTGTGTGATGTTGTCCAATATTCAATAAAATAATGTTATTGATCGATCCCGGGATCTCAAGAGATAGCTACACCAAGTCCGTCATGCTCGCCTCTTGGCTACGGAGGTCGTCGATAACAGCAGAATCATTATCATTATTATTTCAGCCATAGGACGTCCACGTCCACTGCTGAACATAGGCCTCCCCCAGTGACTTCCAGACTGGCCGGTTGGAAGCGGCCTGCATCCAGCGACTTCCTGCGACCTTTACCAGGTCGTCTGTCCACCTTGTGGGTGAACGTCCTAAGCTGCGCTTGCCGGTACGTGGCCTCCGTTCTAGAACCTTTCTGCCAGCAGAAAGTAGCACTACTACTACTTCTTGAATAAGTAGATAACTGATTGTACCTGCGCGTATTGTACGTCTAATTCGGTCTCGGAGCTGACCCCAGACGGATGATGGTGGTGGCCGCTCTGCTGGCTGGAGTGCGACCAGCCGGACCGCTGCGACTAGGAACATTATACTCCATCAATAATCGATCGTCATTACTTTTTAAGTCGAAAAAAGGCGACTTATTTGATAGAGTCAAGCTATTTAGTCGTCTTACGTCTTACGTCTTGTCCCATGTTGTCAAATGGACGAAGGTCTGACCACACGTTGAAGTAAAATGATTTTTTTTAAAGTATGTACAACAAAACGTACTACAAAACGTCAAATTTTCTCAATATTGATCCCTACTTATCGGACTTAAAGTTTAAAATCGGTTGAGTGACCATTATCTTTTTGGGTAGGTTGACACTGCCGCTGAACGTTACATGTCTTATAAATAGTTAATTATTTAGGAATAATACATGTCGTGCGTGTAATCACTATTCATGGACACACTTCCCGCTCTGGCATTGTCACGTGTAATCACGTTTTTAGTGAACCCCCCCCCCCACGCTCCTAACTCTCTAACCCCGGTCTCTCCTAACTCTCTAACCCAGGTCTCTCCTAACTCTCTAACCCCGGTCTCTCCTAACTCTCTAACCCCGGTCTCTTAACCCGCCAGACGTAGAAGATTACGTAACGGTGTTCTTTGTTTTTCAAAAACAGGCATGTGAGCGGTCTGTCTGCGTGCGCGACCCGGTCAACGCAGAGGACGCCCTTACCTCACCTGATATTTAACAATTCAATCAGTTAGTTTGTCTGGACTATACGTAGACAACCAGCTAAACAATATTATAAACTTACCTTTCTTTCCCTTGAGTGAGGCGGTCCAATAGTGATGTGTTGTAAAGCGTCGCTCACCATTGTATAGTTGTTCATATCTAATTTACCAGGTTGCTACAACAAACATCAAAATAGATAATTAACATTCAAAGAAAGAGTGAGAGAAAAAATATGGCAAACAGAACAGAAACGACGGGTCGTGAGGTAATAGCTGATATAATGCTCGAACGAGATCTTGGCGAATACCGACCCTTAGGGAATCGTGTGTATGACGTTACTAAAATTACAATATTATACAACGATCTTGTAAGCGAGTTGCCAACGTTACAGGTTCCCTGTTCTATGAATCACATACGAACAATGGTTTGTTTACATACTTAGGTTCAGAAATGGTTAAGTATGGTTGGAACGCTTAGCAAGAAGAGAAGACGGCCGGTTAACGAAGGACAGTAGGCAGACCGTCAGACTGCTGGACCGACGATATAGTGCGAGCGGCTGGGACAAACTGGGAACGATTGGCACAGGACCGTGAGAAGTGGCACAGTAAAAAGGAACTTCATAACCGGCAGTGGGAATTTTCTAGCAATACAATGGGCTAGTTTCCTAAAAAATCTAATTAGTCCGTCAGTTGGATTAACAGAAAATATTGGACACGTATTCTTTCTTTTCTCAATCAAACAAAAAATTATGAAGACACTTTTTAGCAAGACGTGACGTCACGTGCTCACTTTGATGCGCTTTATCTTCGTCATTTTTTGTTTGATTGACAAAAGACAAAATATGGGTCCAATATTTTTTGATAATCTAACTGACGGACTAAATAGAATAATCATTTTTGACCCAGGAAACTAGCCCATTGTCAACTAGTCAACTACGGCGGCCTATAAGCGAATATCTTCGGCATCGCATCGCCTATATATGCCTATATATTTGTACGGAACTCTCAGTGGGCGAGTCCGACTCGCACTTGGCCTGTCTTTACTACTTACGTGCACTTTCAGGGTCTGCGAGTGCCTGGTGCGCGGCGGCGGCGGGTGCGGCCGGGTCCGGCCCGTGGTGAACGCGCGGTGCCCGTAGCTGGCCGGTTGCCAGAGACCACCGCCATCTAGTCAACATTTGAGTTGAAAAACAACACATTATACTGTTACTTCAACGACATAACTGACAGCTATGTTTAATACCGTGTCATTGAATCGTTCGGGATTAAATTCGCTAATCTTGAGATGCGCAAGTTGACCTTTTTAATATACAGATAAGATTTCATAAGATACGTCACAAAAATGTACGATTACATTTATTTATAAAATAGAACTATACAAACAAACTATGATACAGTGGTAATAAATAATATCTGAGCAAAAAAAATGTGTTGTACAATATCATGCAGTTTTCTATTAAAACGCTAAATAAGAAATAAAACCTAAATAGAACTTAAACATTCGTGCAACTTTTGTTCCTTTACCATAAAAACAAAAATTATCACAATTCTACAATCTATCATGCGAAACCGAAACATAAATGGCATTCATTTTATACTAAAGTAAATAACGATATCTATAACGTAACACATAAATCTACAGTATCTTCCAATAGAACTTGCTGTTACATTTTTTTAACTAACAGCAACATACAAAAAGAGGTAAACATATATTTATTGATTCCAAATGCTTGAACAGATTTAGAAATTATATATAAATTCTTATGCTATCTTGAGTGACATAGGGAACGAATACTTGAACCACTGATTAGAAATTAATAGATCGTTATACCTACGAAAATTATATGCCTACCTAATAAGGTAGCGAGAGCATAAAATGGCGGACATTCCTATGAAGGACTAGAATGTAAATCCCCCCTTTACCTTCCTTTGAATGTCTGTCATTTAATGCCACAGTAAGTCAGTAGGTGGGCACGTTTTTATGAAGGTATTATATTTGACCTGTTCACCTATTTGCCAGCTACTCAAACTGTCAAAATGCGCACGCGCAGATTTGTTATTTAGTATTATTAATTACGAGCTGCACTTGACATGATAAGGTTTGTATTTAATTTCATAAAAATAAGTATTAAAACTAACCACCATTCTATTGAAAGATACATAATCTACACACAAAACTGAACCCTCTCCGTGTGAAATAAGGTACGTAATCGCTTGTCATGCAGTCACCTGACTCGTGCGTGCTGAGGGAGTCCTCCGAACAGTTCAGGTCCGCTGCGTTTGCGCAAAACGTTGGTTTTATTTTACGAAGATAATAATATACATTTACCATTTTCCAAAAAAAAGGTCGCATTACTATTCTTAATAGTACTTTGATATTGTTAAACATTCATTATTTTGGACTTGGAGGTCAGTAAAATATGTAAGAAAAGAAACTTATTAAATTTCTTTTGTCAATCCTAAAGTAGTCCCAATTTTTATACACCATAAAAAGATAAAGATGAATGGACATCCAAGTATAAAATTAAAATAATAAACAAACCAAAGACAAAATCAACCATTGAGGTCAACTTAAGTTGATTTATCGGATGACACTCAAAATTATGAGTAAGTTTGTCTGTTTTTCACTTTTTTTGGCCTCCTTAGAGCAAACTTAATTGAAACATATCTAATCTAATTTAAATCATACAGATTTCAGTACTAAATATAATTTGATGTGTATAAGATTATTCGCCTCTTCGCTGACTAGCAATCGTGCGAGGCAGAGGCAAGAATGGGAGATTATTTAAACTTACGGGATAGATCACCGTGCATCCTGTGGTCCGGAGGCGCCGGTTCTGGAGGCGTGCTGGGCGGAGGGTATACACTGAATCCTGAACAAAAACATTCATATCTTTAAGCAAAAAATATTTGTACACCTCTCTGTCAACACCTGTCTAATCATATGTTCGTGTAGTTATTACATTCTTTCAATAAGAAAAGCAATGGCACTTGCTTTGAAACCATCGAAAACACACTCGAATTCTCAAGAGGCTTCCATCTGTCTGAGAGAGAGCTAGAGCTGGAAACTAGAAACGAGTTGTTGAGATGAGATTAATGAGAAGCGAGTGAGTAGTTCGGATAGTTTTGATACTGGGCTATAAATGAGTGTGCGAGTGCGACGGGCGATTAATTGCACCAATCGCTCGTGAGTTGTGACTGCCGAGATGTATTCAAACAAGTCTCTCAGCGTGTGATGTAACCGCCAGTTGGAAATCACTGAACAATTTTTTTAGGTCTCGTCATTTCGATAAACAAGTGGAGAGAGAGAGTTTCCGTCGGGAGAGAGAGAGAGGGAGAACACTTAGCGGTGAACTTTTAATTTATGTATTTATTTTATTCACAAGATCTATATCTATGGTGCTTTACTTAAGTGAGAAAATAGTCGATAGTCGCTTCTTCGTTGGCGGTACAGTTGCCTTACTCTCTCGCTCAGTCAGACGCAATCGCTCACTTGCACAGTGACGTCACAGATGCAGAGATGATTCTGATGATAATGATAATGGCATGGTTATAGGGTGGTAAGTTACCTTTTAAAAATCCTCTATTTTTATTATTCATAGTGTCTGAATATTCAGAGTCGATGTCTGCACGGGAGTCGGGTCCTATCAGCAGGTCCAGGGAATTGGTTAGCTTGTGCTCCATTCTGAGAACAATGTAAGTAATGTTTTGATGAGATAAGAATTAATGGCTTTATTTGAATGAATTGCACAAATAAACAATTACTTATAATTATAAATTAACACCAATTATCCAGCACCAAACTAAGCAAAGCTATGCTGTTTTGAGCTGGACGTAAGTCGTGCGTTTGAAGGAATATTGTGTGTGTTATTTAAAAAAGCCCTTAGTGTGTGTGCGGGGCGCGCGGCGGCCACGTCGGGCAGGTTGCGGGTCGCGGGCTGTGAGTGGTTGTACATGTGCGTACTTGTGGTCGGTGTGGTAGGAGTGGTTGCGCGGCGGGGGCGCGGGGCGCGCGGCGGCCACGTCGGGCAGGTTGCGGGTCGCGGGCTGTGAGTGGTTGTGCATGTGCGTACTTGTGGTCGGTGTGGTAAGAGTGGTTGCGCGGCGGGGGCGCGGGGCGCGCGGCGGCCACGTCGGGCAGGTTGCGGGTCGCGGGCTGTGAGTGGTTGTGCATGTGCGTACTTGTGGTCGGTGTGGTAAGAGTGGTTGCGCGGCGGGGGCGCGGGGCGCGCGGCGGCCACGTCGGGCAGGTTGCGGGTCGCGGGCTGTGAGTGGTTGTGCATGTGCGTACTTGTGGTCGGTGTGGTAAGAGTGGTTGCGCGGCGGGGGCGCGGGGCGCGCGGCGGCCACGTCGGGCAGGTTGCGGGTCGCGGGCTGTGAGTGGTTGTGCATGTGCGTACTTGTGGTCGGTGTGGTAAGAGTGGTTGCGCGGCGGGGGCGCGGGGCGCGCGGCGGCCACGTCGGGCAGGTTGCGGGTCGCGGGCTGTGAGTGGTTGTGCATGTGCGTACTTGTGGTCGGTGTGGTAAGAGTGGTTGCGCGGCGGGGGCGCGGGGCGCGCGGCGGCCACGTCGGGCAGGTTGCGGGTCGCGGGCTGTGAGTGGTTGTGCATGTGCGTACTTGTGGTCGGTGTGGTAAGAGTGGTTGCGCGGCGGGGGCGCGGGGCGCGCGGCGGCCACGTCGGGCAGGTTGCGGGTCGCGGGCTGTGAGTGGTTGTGCATGTGCGTACTTGTGGTCGGTGTGGTAAGAGTGGTTGCGCGGCAGGGGCGCGGGGCGCGCGGCGGCCACGTCGGGCAGGTTGCGGGTCGCGGGCTGTGAGTGGTTGTGCATGTGCGTACTTGTGGTCGGTGTGGTAAGAGTGGTTGCGCGGCGGGGGCGCGGGGCGCGCGGCGGCCACGTCGGGCAGGTTGCGGGTCGCGGGCTGTGAGTGGTTGTGCATGTGCGTACTTGTGGTCGGTGTGGTAGGAGTGGTTGCGCGGCGGGGGCGCGGGGCGCGCGGCGGCCACGTCGGGCAGGTTGCGGGTCGCGGGCTGTGAGTGGTTGTGCATGTGCGTACTTGTGGTCGGTGTGGTAAGAGTGGTTGCGCGGCGGGGGCGCGGGGCGCGCGGCGGCCACGTCGGGCAGGTTGCGGGTCGCGGGCTGTGAGTGGTTGTGCATGTGCGTACTTGTGGTCGGTGTGGTAAGAGTGGTTGCGCGGCGGGGGCGCGGGGCGCGCGGCGGCCACGTCGGGCAGGTTGCGGGTCGCGGGCTGTGAGTGGTTGTGCATGTGCGTACTTGTGGTCGGTGTGGTAAGAGTGGTTGCGCGGCGGGGGCGCGGGGCGCGCGGCGGCCACGTCGGGCAGGTTGCGGGTCGCGGGCTGTGAGTGGTTGTGCATGTGCGTACTTGTGGTCGGTGTGGTAGGAGTGGTTGCGCGGCGGGGGCGCGGGGCGCGCGGCGGCCACGTCGGGCAGGTTGCGGGTCGCGGGCTGTGAGTGGTTGTGCATGTGCGTACTTGTGGTCGGTGTGGTAAGAGTGGTTGCGCGGCGGGGGCGCGGGGCGCGCGGCGGCCACGTCGGGCAGGTTGCGGGTCGCGGGCTGTGAGTGGTTGTGCATGTGCGTACTTGTGGTCGGTGTGGTAAGAGTGGTTGCGCGGCGGGGGCGCGGGGCGCGCGGCGGCCACGTCGGGCAGGTTGCGGGTCGCGGGCTGTGAGTGGTTGTGCATGTGCGTACTTGTGGTCGGTGTGGTAAGAGTGGTTGCGCGGCGGGGGCGCGGGGCGCGCGGCGGCCACGTCGGGCAGGTTGCGGGTCGCGGGCTGTGAGTGGTTGTGCATGTGCGTACTTGTGGTCGGTGTGGTAAGAGTGGTTGCGCGGCGGGGGCGCGGGGCGCGCGGCGGCCACGTCGGGCAGGTTGCGGGCGAGCTTGTGTGGCTGCTCCATGCGGAACGCGCGCTCGATCTCACCCTTGCGCTCCCAAACCTCCTTGAAGAAGGGCGTGTAGAACGCGGCTGAGGAACAACATATTATATTAATAAATATGCTTCAGGCGACCCACCGACTGTCATGGTTTCAAAGTAAGGATTTAACAGTCTTGTGTTACGAGGTACCAGACAACGGATTTTTGCTAGAGGCGTCTCCTAGCACACGCAGACTTGAGCCAATTCATGAAAATATTGTTTTTGAATGGAACCAACCCGGAAATTAAACCAGTGCCCCTTTACGTTCAACGCGAATTACCGCACCCATTACACTACAATCGATTCGTCAACAGTTGTACAACTACAACGGCGTGTAAGACGCCGCTACAATTATCATAGAACAGTTGAACAACGGCGTGTAAGACGCCGCTACAATTATCATATAACGGTTGAACAACGGCGTGTAAGACGCCGCTACAATTATCATATAACAGTTGAACAACGGCGTGTAAGACGCCGCTACTATTATCATATAACAGTTGAACAACGGCGTGTAACTCCGCTGCAGTCATCACATAAGGATTGAATAATTGCTGATTCCATTTGCGCAGTGGCATGGTGACTAGGGTCTACATCGAACAATTCCACCGGGCATTGGATACTGCATTGCCTCAAACATGATAACGTCGGTAGATGTTACAAGTTTCCTAGCTTTATTTATGCAAAGACGAGTTCGCGAAATCCGCAACAAGGTCTAAGAGAACCATCATCATCATTTCAGCCATAGAACTTCCACTGTTGAACATAGGCCTCCCCCAGTGACTTCCAGATTGACCGGTCGAAAGCGGCCGATAATAGGAACTATCAACTAGTCTAGCACATGACTGTCACATTACAAGGTCACTTTTAACCATTAAGTAGTAACATTGTTTGATAAGTTTGATATTTACATAAAATGATCTTTTTGTAGTCCGATAAATGAAAAATTATGGTTCGGGTAAATTTAGAAAATCAACTATTATCCCGAAAAACATTTTTCCTTAGGGATGCGAGATGTCAACATAGATGACGTTAATTAACCTAGATGTCGTTGTTCAGTTGGAAAAAGTAAATATAAAAACAACAATATTATTTACTACTCTTATTGGGTATGGCTAGTCTTCGATATTACTAGCATTGTCAATACAAATATATCATTAAAAACTTACATTTATTCTCAGCACTAGAAGTATAAGTAGTGAAATGGGCAGCCAGTCTGTCCGCTGTGGCATTCCCTTCGGTGATCAACGCGTGCCCAAGGTCCGTACCGAAGAACGCAGACGCGGCTGACCCGCCGCCGTCCGTCACTGCCACCATTTGGATGGGCAGGTTGGGGATGTTCATCGAGAATGCACTGTGGAAGAAAGTTTACCTTTGAAGCCGAAACACACTGGATGATTGTAATGAACGCTTGCGTGCACGTGCGAGTAAAGTAGAGAGAGAGTTAAGCGTAACACACAAAGCGCGGACCGCGCTCGACACGCACGACGGCTATCTGTGGGCACCCATTTAAACGTAGTTAATAGACCCGCCGTACTTCCGACCCGACCCGTTGCCGTCCCGCTTATGCCTTCAGTGTGTGTTGGGCTTTAAGATTGGAAGGATGCATACGCGTAAATGTGCCCGTAAGAGAGGAGAGAATTTACACTATTCGCTGTGTGCGGGATGATAGCGCCCCTAGTGACTTGAATTGTGAATTGTGGACTAAGATCTCTCAAATTATGGCAACTTGATGGTTTGAGAATGATTTTCGGATTGTTTTTCTTCGAAATTAGATGAAAACATCTAAAAAGTTTGTGCATATTATAATAAGTATTTTCTTACTTGAACTAAAATATAAATGTTATAATACGTACGGGATTTTAATCGATACAACATGATACACTTTCTAACCTCAAACTGGTGCAAAAAGTGAAAGAATTAGTACAGCATGAAGAATTTGCACAGCATGAGAGAGACGTTAAAGAGCTTAGAACCAATGGACAAAGCTACTTAATAGGAAGATAAAAGTCTGTGACACAAATACCCTACAAACTTTATTCTTTTCACAGCAGCTATTCATTTATTTCTATGCTCCAATTTTCCATCATGATGTTGGAAACGAATAAAACATGCACGAACTGTTCTTCCTATTGTTTCTACACTTTATAACACAACACGTACTGTGACCCATATCGCGAATTTTAACGTTTTTACTTAAAAATACTTAATTTCGTTAGTATGGAATTCTGTGAGACATGACAGTCCATATTTCACATTTCTGCCAAATAGCGTGCTGCGATCGATTTGACGTCCCCCACCACCCACTTTGCACATAGCGAATAAGCTTGGCAGCTTCTACGTTACGATAGTTAGAAGTAGATTAAAACGATATGATTTTGCAGTTAGTAACATGTTAGTTAGTTACAAGTGAGGCTAATAAAATCGCGTTAAGACACAGAAACAAAAGGATACACAGAAAACTCTAGTTAGAGTATAATGCAGTCTAATGGGCATTAGCTCAACGTGCTCATTCTTTTAAGTTATAATCTTCTTCTACGTTTGGTATCGACGTCAACTCTGTAAAATTTTTGATGTCTAGAATTGTGCCACACGAAATACGGTTGCGCGTAATAGGCCTTCGGTGTGAAGTTATCCGAGCACGCGGGACATGAGAGAAGGTGACCCATTGTTTAAGAGAAGCACCGCAAACTGCATTTACGAATGATGCCATCAGTGTAGCTGTAGCCTTAATTTCTTAGGTTATCCTTACTTGTTAGCATTCGCTTTTTTGTGCTTTCTCACTTCACCATGTTTTTCTTTAGTTTATAATAAATACATTTACCTAACATTTAGCTGAGTTGCTATATATGTTGAATCGAGTGATTTGCAACTATTGTAGCAGTATGTAGCTTTACAAATAGTTGTGCATAAGTCATCAGAACTTACTTTAAGGTAGCTAAGCTGGCCTTCCGTTTGGCCGAGTAGATGAGTATGAAACCATGTATTAGCTCTTCTCTAAACTGCGTTGCGCCGTGAAAACTTGATATTATTACCTGAAAATAACAATAGATTTTATTGTAACTTTATTAAAGCTGATTAGCGACTGGCGTAATCTTTTCTCATTCCATTCAAGTACAGTACTTATAAGCGAGGTACAATATTTTGTATTATTGTAGGGAATTTTAAAGTATAATTAATAACGTGGAATGCAGATTTCTTCTCAACGTACCGAGGGTAAAAAAATAGATAGTCTTCTAAAAATATTGCTATATCTTAACTTGTCTCCAGTCATGGAACAAGGTTCGATCAGTAGAAACCGCACGTATTCACAATGTAAAGTAATGAATACACAGGTTGTCCCAAAAATCAGTCAGCCTCAGTTTTAGTTTTGATTTTTGTCGTATTTTTTTAAACCTTTATATTCATTAGCATCATTTCAGCCATAGAACGTCAACTGCTGAACATAAGCCTCCCCCAATGACTTCCAGATTGGCCGGTTGGAAGCGGCCTGCACCTGTCGTCTATCTACCTTGTGGGTAGACGTCCTAAGCTGCGCTTGCCTGCCAGTACATGACCTCCATTCTACGAGGAGAGATCAAAAAGTAGTGAGAATGACATGCTCCTTGGTAAGAAAAAAAAAATACTGGCAGGCATAGCTCAGATACATATTTGTAATATTAATAAAGAAAAAAATCTTCGATTCTCTTTTGTTTTTTTCTGATTGTAGTCATTTGTTTGCTTCGTGTCGGAATGTGTTTTCGAAAATGGAGAAAAACGAAGTGCGAGCCGTTATTATATACCTCTGTTTAAAAAAGTTAACGACGCAAGGGATTCATTGCGATTTGTAGGCAACATTAGGAAAGTCTGCTCCGCAGTATTCCACTGTCACAAGGTGGGCTTCTCAATTTCGAGTAGGGAGAATGAGCACGGTAGACGAACATCGTTGCGGCCGTCCATCGACGTCAGTCACCCAAGAAAATGTTGCAAAAGTCGAGAAAATTGTATTGAGCGATCGAAGAGTTACCATCAGACACTTAATTCAAGAAACGGGCATATCATACGGAAGAATTCAATCCATATTGAAACAATCTTTGAATTTGAGAAAAGTCTCCGCAGGATGGGTGCCGATAATGTTACCCGCAAGTCAGAAACAAAATCGATTTAACATTTCGAAGATATTGTTAGACAATTTTCAAGAAGATTCTGAAAACCTTTTTGTCTCGTTTCGTAACAATGGACGAAACATGGGTCCATCATTTTGATCCCGAGACAAAACTGCAATCTTCGCAATGGAAACGGCCATCATCACCGACCCCTAAGAAGTTGCGTGCCGTGGCATCGGCTGGCAAGGTTATGGCCTCAATATTTTGGGACTTAAGGGATATTGTTGATTGATGGAGCTGGAAACACCTGGAGCGTGAAACCACTATTACAGGCCAATATTATGCAGCTTTAATTCCCAAGTTGAGAAATGCCATCAAAGAGAAAAGGAGAGGGAAACTTCGAAGGGGCGTGCTGTTTCGTCACGACAACGCACCCGCGCACAGGTCGGCAGTTGGGATGGCTGCCATTCAGCAAGCTGGCTTCGAATTGGTTAACCCCCCCCTTATTCACCAGATCTGGCGCCTAGCGATGTTTATCTGTTCCCCAAATTTAAAGAATACTTAAGAGGAAACAGGTACGAAGACAATAACGAGGTGATGGATGTCGTGGAGAGCTTTTTGCAGGACCAAAAAAACTTCTTTTTTTTTAAAGGGATTGAAGCCTTGGAAAAGCGCTGAACACGGTGTGTAGAGAGACTCGGAGACTATGTAGAAAAATAAATTATTAAGTTATCAATAGTCATTATATTATATTTTCAATACTTTTTGATCCCTCCTCGTAAAACCTTTCCGCCCAATCGGCCGTCAGTCGAGAGATATTTGTTTGAGATACATTTTTTTTTCCGAAATAATGTGATGGTGATTCGCTCTGATAGGAACGCTCTATTTTGAAGTTTTTTTGTTTCGAAATATTTTGGGACACCTTGTATAGTATACACAAACCTATATGTATCAGTCTATAATATATTAGTTAAAACCGTATCAAAATCACTTTAGTAGTTTCGCAGATTATATAACAGACAGGACTTTTCAGTGAAAATAAACACAGTCACTTACCTCAACCTTCCTTTTCGACTCTCCCAAGGTCTCTATGCCGATGGACCTGTCTCCGATTAGGAAACAAGCTTTGGGCAGCAGTAGCAACCTTAGCACGTGCTCAGGAGAATTTCTAGATTATCTATGGTTTTTCATCAAAAATATACATCATCACTGACCTAACCTTCCTCTTCGAGTCTCCCAGTAAGGTTTCTATGCAGATGGACCTGTCTCCGGTGAGAAAACAAGCCTTAGCACGCGCTTGAGAGAACTTCTACATTATCTTTGGTTTTTAATTAAAATGAACACTATCACTCACCTCGACCTTCCTCTTCGAGTCTCCCAAGAAGGTCTCTATGACGATGGACCTGTCTCCGGTAAGGAAACAAGCCTTGTGCAGCAGTAACGGGCTTAACACGCGCTCCGGGGAATATGGATCGTCGCAGAACATGCACACCATTATCCTACAACAAAATTGTTGTTCAGACCAAAATTTTTAGTTTGAAAAAATGCTATAACTATGAATATGTCGGAGAGAAATTTATTGTAGCGGTTGGTTTATTGTCTGTTGATCACTAGTTCCGTAATTGCTGGTAAAATCATGTTAGTGTCTTCTGTCAAAGTGACAGCGTCAGAGATGAGTGACAGTTGAAGAGGGCTCAGGGGAGCTGAGACTGGGGGAGCACTACAGCTCGGCTGTGTCGGATTAGTCCTTCGCGTGCTACTTTTACCCGATTTAGACCGGTAAGTTCATCAAGATTACTTTCATCAAAACACCCAACAGAAAGTCTAGGTCAGAAAGAAATAGGTCAAAACATAGTTTTTGTTTTAAACAAGCTGGCGAAGCTAAGAAATCTACAAATGTATGAACGAGATATTATATTCGCGGGTATTCAGCACTTCTTCCAAGATGGTTGTTGTATACGAAATTGGGATATTATTAAAAATGCTATGTATTTACTACCTCTAGTTTAAAATATTGTTATTAATAATCTCGTAAAACTTTAAAAACGGCTTCACCGAATCGGTTGCTGTTCTTGTTGAGTTCAGAATTGTCAGGACAAGGTTGCGTGAAAAGAAAAATTTGAAAAGTTTCCCGGAAAAAGTTTTGATCTGGGAAAAACAAAGGCAAATGTTGTTTACAAGTTGACTGTCAAATTTGGACAGGTCAAGCCGGAAATAGCTAGTGTTTTATAAAAACTCTTTTATTAGAAGAACTCATTAGAATCTTGCTAAAAATATAAGTTATAAAACAACACTTACCGTATATCCGAGTCGAAGCACACAATGAGGTCCCTATACAGATGCGCGTAGCTGGCCTTCTCCCTGTTGGCGCGGATCAACTCCTGGATCGCGTCCGACGTCAACGCTTCGGTTCCCAGCTCATTCACAGATGCTTCCATATACGAACAGTGGAGGCTGAAAGATAATCGGGCAATTAGTATGTTATCTCGCTCGCACAGTGTGTCGAATAAGTGAGAAATGACATACTCCAGACAACACTTTAATTGGGTTTGATGACACCATTCACACATAATTCTAAACAACCATATCTTTAAATAACATCTTTTTCAAGACATTATTTCGTTCATAGTTCTTAGCTTAGTTTTTCGATTTTTAATCGCTTTGAAATACATATTTAGTCATAGACCACATCACCATAGACCACCATACTAGAGATAACCATAGACAAGGACTTTCAATAAATTATTTATCTATTGCCCTGATCCTACATAGTTGTATTTCTTTTTCATACCCAATTCTAGTCTATGGTTAGGGTTCCTTTCGTTGGCTAAACTCTACCAAGGAAAACTTACTTGTCGGCAAGATTCTGTCCCTCTTCTTGTAATCTGGCTAGTTCCTTCTTATCCATACCCTCGTCTTGGACAAACATCACCACTAAAGGTAAGCCCTGTAGAAAATACAATAATTTATTATTTCAGACTTTTAGGAAATCTATACATATATTATAAAGCTAAAGTGTTTGTTTGGTTGACATAAATACATACTTGAAACGGAAGTTTGTCTTCCTGCTCCAAACTGGATAGTAGCGTCTTTTCAGCGCATCCTCTGATGTACTCAAACGACTCTTGGTCTTGATAAACACAGAAGTAACCTGAAACAAAAAAGTAGTTCAGCAAAATAGACTTTATAATTCTCCTGCGAGGGTTCTTTTTACGAAAACACAGCTTTACTTAAAATTTTTAGACACATAGATCAAGACAGGCCGCATATTATGCGAAGCTTCTAATAGAAACATTCTAGCGCAAACCTGTAGGCACTTCGGTGCATACATTTTGTACTAGACCCCGCATATTGTACGAAATGTTTATTGCCGGTCATCCGGTTCTAATTGAAACTTCATCAGAATTCTTGAGAGGCCCGTCTACCATACATTTTGTACTAGACCCCGCATATTATCAGAAATTTGTGTCAGTTTGGCAGACGTCGCCGTATGCTGTACACGCGCTTCTTGTTGCAAAATGTCAAATACGAAAGTAGGGTTGCTAGAAGTTTACTTTTGTTAACCGACTACATAAAAGGAGGAGGTTCTCAATTTTTTACCCTTACAACCGACATCAAAAAAGACAGGTTCAAAAGGCTATACCAAGGGGCCACCCCCTTTTGAAGTCCATAAACCCTCTCTTCTTTTGTCGATAGAAGGAAAAATAAGAAAATGTATGCTCTTATTACTGCTAGCTCGTGATCAAACACACTCTAAAGGTGGTCGATCTTCTTCCTACAGTTTTCACAATGCATTTTTAACTTTTAATTCGGTTTTATACTTATTCGTGTTTTTAAATTATTATTTTTTGGTTTGATTCGAATAAACGTATTCTTTTCTTATTATTCTTATTCTAAAGATTTTGTAGCTGAAGTGGAAAACTATCCGTGCATATGGAACGTGGATAGTGAACACTGTCAAAATAAAATACAGCCGGACCTAGCTTAGGAGAAAATATAAACAATGATTTTCTTCTTTAATAAACTAATCAATAGTGCCAATAGCGATAACGTGTCGCCATCCTTAACATCCCTGTGCGAACGTCAAAAGACGGAGAGGTGTGTCGCGGCGGCGCAGTCGGCGACAACCGGCGCCGGATCGCCGAACCGGATAACGTGCGGGGCTCTGACAGTTCGGTCCGAAACGTTTCTTATTCGAAGCTTCTGATATGCGGCCTGTCATAAAGGTATAGGTTGGTGTGTAGCGGTAGTTAGTAGCAAACGACCGCTGTGTACGATGTAAATGATGTGCAGGATACGAAATAATCACAAGTCCAAAGTGGTTCAAAAGTTAAATATATTCCGAAAAAGCACATACGCAGGTTACACAGTCACACCGATAAAGTTTAGAAGGAGTGCGGAGAGCGTTACAGCTAATTAACACTATTAACTTGCTAAGAAGCGAAATCAGAATAAATCCGTAACAAATAAAGATCGCACGCAATAATTGGGCATACATCGACGGCGCAAGTGATATGCGTTCGGCGTTCAAAAGCTAGATCTGAACTGTGGCGGAGTGGTTCGCCCAGTATAGGCGTATCGGAGGAATCCGCTGCGCTAAGCAAAATTGAAACACATAGTGCTACCGCGAAGTCGATGTTGCGGTGTCGATATCGATATCGAACAAACAAACCATCTTGAAAGTTTGTATGAAATATTTGTTTTGTGTATATAGTAGTCTTTAGGAATAAATAATTTAGATATAAGTTTAATTTAACTAGTTTTAATTTATTTTAGATAGTTATTAAGATTTTGTGTTATGTTTAGTATTAATTGTTTAAATTTATTATGTGTAAATAAAATGTGCTATTTAATCAATGTATGTGATTTAAATAATGTAGAATACGTGAGTAGCCTACAAAGGTATTTCCGATAGGCTGTTTAACAAAAACACATCGCTTTAATACGTCATACTATACGGTCAAGAGTCAGCAGTTACCGTTAGGCGCGAAGTCGTCGATAGCGGTAGTGTCGGCGCTGAAGTCGTCGGTGCGCAGGCTCTGCTCCACGCGCCACGCCAGCCCCTGCACGCCCACGCGCCGCTCCGCGTCGCAGCCCGCCAGCAGCCGCTTGCCGAACTCGCCTGCTATGCCTTCCACCTGGGAAACCAACACATACGGTATGCCATCATAATATAATCATCATCATCATCATTTCAGCCAAAGGAATACAGGCCTCCCCCAATGATTTTCATCGGGCGGGATTGCCAATACTCGCCACGCGTGGCAGGCGAGCGCAGTTTTTTTTAAATAAAATTTCGCACGCAGACGCTGCTGCCCGTCTCGTGCTACGGGTATTTGTCGCCTCTTACGCTGCTGGCGGTGGGGAAGTATATTCTTTACGGCCGTCTCCACACGGCACATAGATTAACTTAGTTTATAACTTTTTATAATTATCATGATTGATGTTAGAAAATAATTTACAAAACAGGTTGCAGTACACCGACCTCTTTACATTAACAATGATGCATTCGTTCACTGTCACCTGTCCCATCTCCGTTCATCCAAAGACAAACAGAATTTACGAAAATTCAAACAACCATTGTCATTTTTTGCTGTGCCGGAAAATTTTCGGTTTTGAGTTAAATCTTTTAAAAAATTAATTCTCAGTTTTTAGTGAACAATGTATGCGTACGTTTTTCTTTTATAATACATATAAGACATTTATACACAGAATACATAGTGAGATCAAGTCGGTAAGACGTGTTTTTGCTATAACTGCTGTTTATTTACTAAATAGGACAAGTAACGATAAACGGACTTCACACACTTGATAAGCATCACCTTCCTTTGATGGGAATCGAATAACACATACATGATTTATAAATATATGTCATCATCATGTCAGCCTATTGCAGTCCACTACCCTGCCCCCAAAGGGTGCCAAAGAGCACGATCTCCCGCTTTTTTCATTTTTCCAGTGCCAGCCATGTTCCTAGGGTCGTTGATCGTTGGGTCCATCAATCTAGGGGACGTCCTACACTACGTTTGCCATGTATAAATGTATGTACTTACGCCTAATATGATAACGTTGATCTGGTTAGAGTCAGTAGTCAAGGCCCACGGGGCCGCCGGCGGGCCGGCGTGGCACTGCGACTCTCCAGTCGATGTCAGAGACCTGAAAAAGTTATTTACTTTTAATTTACCAATTTTTTTTGTTACAGGTTATCTAGATTACTTAAATATGACACTTTTCGAAACATGAAAGTATCTTAATAATGATAATAACGGAATTTAGACGCTTTTTAATCTGACGACTCCTGTGTCTTTTAGTTACATTTATGTCATCAAATGGCTCTTCAAGTATAACCTAACTGAGAATTCAAGACAAATAGCAGATATCGACGAACATCTGGTGTAGTGGTTTCTGCTTCAGAAAGCCAAGCCACCAGTCGCAAGTTCTAATCCCGCAAAGAGCAAGTATTTGTATGATGAGCTCGAACATTTGTATTATTATGTATTTAACTATGACTATTCGTTATCTGGTCACCATAGTTACTATGGTGACCAGATAACGAATAGTCATAGTACTGTACTAGCTATGCTTAGATTAAAACTATATATTTATAGATGTGGTGCTACTAACCTACGTTTTTCTATAATTCAGTGATCTATAGTTGCTTTAAACAAACTGTCACACATATGACGGATGAAATTTGTCACTGTCATTTTGACTGCGTCAGCCCTAAGTGGTTTAAGAATCGAACAAGTTTGTCTCAAGTTTCTAGCCCTTTTTTTTTCAAAATTATGACTGTAGATGATAATTCTTATGTTAAACTTTTTACTTCTACTATAGTTTTCTTCAATCAAAATGAACCAGTACTCACCCAACCCTAGTATTGAGTATAACGGGCAGAGTGGCGTCTAAGCAGTTGGTGCCGGCAGGGCAGTGCTCCCTCATGGGGCAGTGCACGAAGCCCAAATGCTGGAACAGCATCAGCTTCCTGTCCTGTTCCATGCGGTCCAGCATTTTGTATCTGGAACGAGGTAAAATGACGGGCACAAGGTCAAAACAAGGAATGCCACAATTGTAACACTCCGTTTTACTAATGCGCCGGCTAATACGATCTGCGTAGGACCGGAGAATAGCACTCCCCGTATTGCGCTTACTGTACCTACTGGACAGACGCCGATGACCGCTAGCCCCACGTTGGGCTAACGGCCCCATTTGCAACGTTGATTTTTACAAGTTGAATAAAACAACGATTAGACATGCAAGCCACAAGAAACAGAGAAAGGTCTCTTTAAATTACCAATCAAATTGAAGTTTACTATTAAATATTTATTACGCTGTGATAAGTTTTTGTAACAAGTGTTGGTGTGATTAATTTTAAGATAGTGACATTTAAAACAATTAAAGCACCGTTTTGCTCGTTTTCTTCAAGAAGAAATGTTGTTGGAGATCCGGCTCGAAGGACCATGTAGAGTTGTAAAAGATTTTGCCAACATATTGGGTCTAATTCAGGCTTGTAAATTATAAAAAGACTAACGAGAACGACACAGAATAGATGTTAAAAAGGTGCCGATTTATTAGTTTACTTCAATTTAATGGGCGATTTCTCTGCTCAAATATAACTAATCTTTCCATGAGAACAACATTGAAATCGCCAAAATAAAACACTTCTCCATATATAAACATACCTGGAATCATCCTGTAAGACATCAGTGATCTCCTTTATGTCTTCCTGTGTGATGGTGCCCGTTGGGGATATGCTCTTGAAGTGATAGAACAGGTCTGCATGTTCTAGCAATAGTTCCTGCAAAATATTAGATAGATTCTTATAACCAATCAAAGCAACTAATCAGCCCCAAACTAAGTAAGCTACTACGGCGACTAGATAACGGATAGACATACTTAAATACATTTATAAACATCCATGACTTAGACACAAATGCTCTTGCTTGCCCCTTGCGGGATTCGAACCAGCAACCGCCTGGCTTTGTATTGCAGTCAGTCAGCGCGAACACTAGATCATCATCATCATCGTAAAAATTGATACGTTAATGTATTGACTTATTCGTCTTTCTTTAGTTTTCCGAATAAAAGGACAAACTCAGATATTTTAGTAGTTTTAACAAGTTGATCTGGCTTGCGTGTCACAACTCCGATTTTTGGATGGAAGTGAGTTCGACTAAAGCCCCTACTTCAAACCGTGCCAGTTGTACATGAATATGGTTAATTCTACAATATTTAGATATAAATTATAATCAAGGACTTTTTTGCATTTGTCTTTTGAAAAACAAAAGCTCGAATAAGCATCGATTACTTCTATACATCATGAATAAGAAGATGAATTTGTAAAATTACATTTTATTTTCAAATTATCGGTAGACTACAATAATTATCTGATATTGTAGCACTGAAATAGAAACATTAACATTACTACTCAGTATAGTTTATTGACAGCGCTTTGTTTACATAAATTATTTTGCTTACTTTGCCCAACCATAGACACAGAGCAGTCAAAAATTCCGTTCTCAACAGGACTTTTGCATATACATCAACTATTTATAAACTGTTGTGTCTGTGAACACACAAATAAAGTCTCAATCCCGTTACCTGAAGGTTGTGTTTCGCTCTCCGCTGTATATGCCTCTGGTGCTGGTCGTAGACCCTCTGCTGCTGTTCCTCCGTGAGTGCCTCGTAGCACTCGCGGCCCATGAGCAGTACCCTCACTTCGGACAGTTGCTTCCCGGGCGTCACATACCCTGTCTCTTCTAGCAGGCGCTTGAATTGTTGACACCATCTATACATCATCAATCATAAGGATGATCACAAGTTGACATCAATAATAAGGATGTTAATTTTGTAATTTATCTTGATAAGCATTTAGTGTAGCAAGTACTAGTTATTTTAAAACCAATTAAATATATACACATTCTCTATTCTGTGGCTTTAAACACACAAAATTATATTCGCATACACACAGGCATCGTTTTGAACAAATATACTAGCAAATAAATGGGTTTTATTGGGTGTGATTACATACTCAGTAAACAACATGGCAGATTGACATGCGTACAGTCCGCATTTACCTGCTCGAATACCGTCCTTCCTAACATAGCACATAGCGTTTCAGTATAGAACTCTGAATGTTTTATATTGTCGTGGGCAAGCGCCCTTATCAATTCTGTATTTTCAATTATTAGTCAATTTGATTTTTAATAACTTTTAAAGTATAGTTCAGTTTCTCAAAGTGGTCGATAACGCCCCCTTGTGGGCGCTGAAGGCTTAGAGAGGGGCGGTAAGGAGCCCAGAAAAAATTGGAGGTGTTGTAGTCGTTTAGGAGGGCGTTGAAGAATACATATTTTTCAACAAAAAATATTTAATTTTCAATGTAGGTAGACTAAATAAGTTTGAGAACCTCTGGCATACTTATTAAAAGTATTTAGTAACAAATAAAGCACTCACTCGTAATTTCGTTGTTCTTCTTGTGCTTCGTGTAAGAATGTCTTGAAAACAGAAGCCGCTTCGTTGGTTTCCAATATTTCGTACGGTATTTTCTGAGACTGACCTAAAGTCTAGAATAAAAATACACAGTTAGATTAGAAAACAAACCGACAAATAAAATTACGAAAATGAATTACTTTTTAGAGAAAAAAAAAAACATTATCGTCTATTCAGTAGTTGGCAGGTACATTTAGCAGAAATGCCAAGATAGATTTTCTCAAGTATATCTTGTCTATTACTTACCTGGTACCTAGTAGCCTTTTCGCCGACTCTGAGCGTAGTGTCAGTGCCTAGTGGACTCTCGAGGTCGGTCCCAGATTCGGAGCCCGAGTCGGGCGCTCGGCCCTCGCTGAAGTACACCGAGAAGTCGCGGTGCGACCGCAGCTGACGCACTACCATGGGCCAGTCGCTAGAACGTGTGATGGAAAGAAGTTAATAACAATAATACATAACATAATCTCGTTTAAAAACATTTGAAACATTTTTATGTACAAAAGAATAGGACACTCCTTTAAACCACGTGATCAGCTGCTCATATACAACAATTTTTTCTATGGAAACAACGTCGAAATCGAAAATAAATTTCTAGATGCTCCATACAAACTTATTCGCGACCTCGATAATAATTAATAATATATGGAGCATCTGAAAATAAATTCACGATTTCGATGTTGCTCCCATAGTAAAAGTTGTTCTATATCTATGATTGTATGTATCTAGAAGCAGGAGTCCTGAATGTTAGACAATTATACATGCTAAAAGTTTTTACCATAGCCCACCGCTCTACTTTAAATTCCCCAAGCTACCAAAAATTAGTAAATAAAAGGGTTTTTCACATTCCATCACATGTAGTAAAGACAGCTTTTGCAAAAAATCATCTCGACTTCAAACTGCCCTTCATCTACAATAAAATTGCACGTTTCTGCGACATAAGACATAGTTCGGTTGGCTAGCCGTTAAAGAGGTGATGAACTGGCTTCTTACCCTGTCATATTACGACACAGAAAGTCTACTGAAAATCCCTCAGTAAACCTGACATAAACAACCACACACTCATCACAACACGCACACACACGCACATACACGCGCGAACACACAATCAAACACACACATCCGCGCATATAGCATATAACATCTCACTAATTTTCACATTTTAAATTAAAATTGCACTGATTTACTAAATTTAAACCTATCTCACTCGACCACCTCGCACACGCAAAACTTTTTGATAATACAGTCGTTAAACATGGTTCTCGCGATACAGGTATAACCTAGTGCGAGACCGCCATTAATCGTGCCTACAACTTAAATGTATTTTATTCAATTTTGTCAACCTATCTTTGTAAACCAATTTTATACGTAATAAATATTATCTTATCTTATCTTATCTATATGATCAGCTGATCACGCAGTTTTAAGGAGTGTCCTATTCTCTTGTACACCCTGTATATTAGATTTGTCAAAACGATATCAACGAATCAAATTTGAAGGGTTTTACTAGTAGTTCTGAAGAGCTACTATCGACCTCCTGATCCGACCAGTAATACTTTTTACGGGAAATACAGTCAAATATTCAGTGCGAGGTAGGAAGGCGGAGGATTATTTAAGCGACAGAAGGAAAGTTCATAAGCTTTTGTCGTTTAAAAAATCATGTACTTTATAATTCTCACACCTAGATAAAGAGTAGCACAACACAAAATAATGTGTGTATTTGGAGTTCATGTACTTCATAGAGCATGAGATCGAATTAATTATGTTTTGTGATCAATTGACAACATTTCATTTATATTAAGGTACAAAAATTCAAAAACCATTTGGAGATTTAGCGATGCCTAACACGTTAAGAATTTTTTAAATATTTTTTTATGGCCTAAATTTACAGTAAATTTAAAAAAAACTGAAAATTACCACGAGATAGGCATTGCACACGTATACGCCATTGTCTTACAACAGAGTTTAGAAAAAAAAACACAGATTCAAGCTAGCTGTCACTTTGACGTATGTTGTTGCGTTTGTTGCTCAAGTTTTATAACCTATTATGGATACTATCAATAGTTGTATACCTACTATCGATAGTGAGCTTAAAAAAAACTAAAACTTTCTATTAATTTTATTTTTTAAGTAAACGTTATTTTGTATTACTTTTCGATTGATTTATGCGATACGTTATAAAACTTATACTAGGCCCTCTAGATTGCTTCGTGACAAACATGTTGCTCAGTCTTTACAATAGATAATATATCTGCCTCAAATATTTTACATACCAATAAAATTGGTATGTAAAATATTTGAAATGTTGTCAATTGTAAGTGATTTGAAACAAACAAATGAGTGAAATAGAAAGCCAAAATGTTAGTCAATTGTGCTGTGGCTCAAAATCATGCAAAACTTCTTGGAATTCATCATATTTATTGAGGTTAGTTTTAGTAATAATCATAATAATGGATCAAGAAAAAATTCTCGAAATAAAATTTTTGTGTTTTTTTAGGAAAGTTTTTATGACACATTCTGCTTAGCCTATTTCATCCTCTTTCTAAAAATGTATCATACATGGGGATAGCCTATGCAATAACCACTTAAATGTTTTTTTTTAAATGTAGGTATTCTTAAAATCTAGATAGAAAGAAAATACGGCTTCCCGCGAATAGCGAACAAAAAAGAAATCGACGTCTGACAGGTTAAAGAGTACCACGTCTCAAGTACACGGGTGTCTTTGGAGTTAACATAGTTTCCACGCACATACCGATAGTCGCCATGACTCACCTATTTTATTATTTCGAGTTACTCTTTATCTAGGTTTGCAAATTGTGAATTTAGAACTGATGTACTTAATCATGGCTGGATGGCTCAATTCCTATAATTTATAGTGCAGTCATTGAAGCATTATTGCTCCGATTTTTTTTACTGTGAACTGAATTGCATACAATTTTGGAAATAGGTTCATCTTACCCTTAACTTCAAAAGTGAAAATGATTTGAACTCCGCAACCACCCTGGGGGTGGTTGCCACCCATTCTCGAGGGTGTATTTTTTTTTTTCAAAATAACCTCGGATATCGATAGAAGGCCTAATTTTAAGCAAAAAATCATCTATAAAGTTTTTCAAAAAATCCAATACTGTTCAAGTTATTGTCAATTGAAAATTCGCAATTTTTTCACGTTTTTCATCGGTTTTTTGCAAATATCTCCAAAAATATACGTTTTATCGAAAATTTTATAAAGAACAAAATTGTAGCAGGTAAAACAATGAACAATTTGGTTTTTTATAATGTATTCTAAGTGCAATATTAAGATATTAAAGATCAAAGCCGTTTTTATTATTTTGTCTGAAATTTAATCGATGTGGTCAATGCCATCTAGCGGCGAGCAGATGCATTTTATGCATTCTAATACAAAAGGGTTTTGTAGTGCTTGAAATAAGCTTTAAAATGAGCACTATTAAAAGTCTTTTGCACGTAAAATATGTGAGCTGTATTACAAATAAGGGAAGCATCTAAGGTTTTTTCTTTTAAATCAATGGGTTTCATAAGTGCCATTTCCACCAAAATTAAAATTAATCGTATTCCGCCTAGAATTAACTTTATTATGAAGAGTTTGATAGATAGTATCAGTTTGGCTGCTTCAGGACACATATTTTTCAAAAAGTCACGATTAAAAAAAAAAAAAACAAATTTTTAAAATACCCACTTTTTTTTCATAATATCTCAAAAATGACGACAGATACCTATAAAAGTGTACGGATTAAAAATTTAGGTATTTTTCTGACAAACAATTTGTTTTTTTTGTTTTTTCTGTCAAACAAAAATTGACGGAGATATGATTGTTTAAAGAGCTCGTGGCAGCGCAATCACAGCCTCTCTTAAGCCCTTAACTCTTCACCGTTTTAGAAAAAGGTTTTTTACTATATATTACAATGAAGGATGTTGTAGCTCTCTTAATTACCTTTACAATGGTTTTTTATAAATTGTGATAGCATGAAAATTGAAGGAGTTATGGTCCAAAAACTTATCATATTTTTTTCTACTTAGTAACTGAAAATTTCGGAGTGTGAATATTTGGAGCAATGTGAAAGTACGCAGTATAATAGAGACCCACAACTATTGTAATGTGTATATATATACATAAATTATGGCTCATATATTTTGGAAACGTAGGCATGAATACATACCAACGTTCTTATATGTATATGTAACACATTTGAGTGAAGGGGCCAACGAAAAAGTCATGTGATCAGCTGTGCGTGCTCCGTTTATTCGTTATAATCATATATATTTACTGTTTTAATTTAGGGGTAGTTTTAAGGGTAGCTTAAAGCTTAAGAATATGATAATCATTTTCGAGTGTGGAATAATATTTAAATCCTTTTCATTTTATCAAAAAAAAAAAATATAATTTTTTTATCAAGGGGTAGTTTTCAAGGGTTGAAAGGGGGTTAAAATTTTGATAATTATTATAGAGAATATAAAATATTACTTTCTATACTTACATCTTTTTATGTCATACCAAAGTATTTTTTTGTGATTTTTTCAATTTAGGGGTTGTTTGTAAGATTTTCAAGGGGTTGAAAATGATTTTAATATGAGGTTGAAGAGTGAATTATGTTAGAAAATACTTTACAATTTCACCACTTACTATTAGACATGTTTTCTAGCGATAAGACAAAATATGTGCCTAATATTTTTTGATAATCTAAGTGACGGACTAAATAGAATAATCTTTTTTTGACCCAGGAAACTAGCCTATTTCATTTTCTTTACCCAGTCGTCATCCGTATTACCAACTTTGTGTTGTCTGTAGTTCGGAACGGCAACTTCGATTCTAGAGTATTATAATAATGAAAATCACGTTTTAAACTATACTCTTTTCAAGATAACTTGAAACACATCACGTGACTTCACTGTTGGCACAAATAGTGATGTGCCATGCCTAACGAAAACGAACCGATTATTTTTGAAAATCGATAAAGTTTATAAAGAAAGTTTAATCGATTTTTATTCAAATGAACTTATTTAAAATAAGAGATATACTGCAATGTTCTACTGCCAGAGTGTCGTATACAGATGTTTGATAAGTATATTTTCCTTGTTTTAGCATTTTACTAAATAAAAGCAAAACAATAACGAAAACTTAACAAAAACAGTAACAAAAGTTAAAATAGGAACTATGCGAAATATAACGACAACACAAACCGCATACAAGGCTGACGTTCTCGATTACTGACGTCAACGCATAGGTTTTCACAAGACGACCGAACCGATTCATCGATTTAGTCAATCGTCGATTGTCGATTATGTAATGTCAATCCCTATAAGTAAACGTTCCGTTTTACGCATCAAGTATTTGAAGGAATAAGTTAAATCATTAAGATATATTATCAATTTTTGCTTAGATTTTTAGAGGTAAAGGTGCAATTCATGCAATGATTTTAATTAAAAATATATTTTATAAAATATTATCGTAAATAGTATGGGTGAAACGGAAAATGCTAAGTGTCATAAGTATCTTCTTATCTTGAAAGGACTATAATAGTAATATTCCCAGTGCATTTTTTTTAATAACCTTTATTAAAGAATTTAAATCAAAGTAGGCTAAAATTCCAAGCAAGGATCGAAACCGGTCAATATTTATTTCAGAATGTATAAGACTCATTTCTAATATTCGATAGTAGTTGGAGAGATTTGACCATAAAACTAAATTTGCCATAGGTTTTAAGTCGGTATTTGGAGTATGCGATAGTTAATTTAGCAAAAACCTTTATTATTCCGGTTACGGTTTCATGGTAAAATAACCGGTTTCCGATCCCTGATTCCGAGTAGCTAAAAGCTAAGCTAATAATACTGTAAGCGAAGGCAGTGTACTGACTTCTCGTGCAGGTCCTCGGTGGGCAGCTGCATGCGCGCCAGCAGCCGCGGCAGGCGCGCCAGCTGCAGCCGCAGCCGCTTGGCGGAGCGCTCCTCCTTCAGCCGGCGGATGTGCCGCCGGTACACCACCTAGCGGTCGCCGAGGAGACGGAACGGTCAGCTTCGATCGAACAATCTTTGTTCAAATATAAAGGTATTTCAGACCCCTTTTATTAAATTTTATTTTATAAATATAATAAATATAATTTAAGGACACCGTTTGTCTTGGTATGGACATGTGATGAGAAGAGAAGAGGAGCACGTAACGAGAAGAGTGATTGATATGAGTATTGATGGGTGGAGAACTACTGGGGACGACCTAAGAAGAGATGGATGGATTGTGTGAGGAGAGATATGACTGAGAAGGGAGTGAATGACTCAATGACGAGTGACCGGATTGCATGGAAGAGAAAGACATACTGCGCCGACCCCAGATGACCTGGGAACAGGGCAGGCAAATGATGATGATGAAATATAATTTAATCAATAAAGTAGCAACCCGTAAAAATATTTATGCCAGCGACACTGTTCTATTGGATGTCATTGTTGTCAACATTAGTCGAGTGTCAAATTAGTACAAATTCATTATTGACATCATAATAGAGTATTGTTTGTTTTAATAACAGTGTTTCTGCGTTAATTTACATAATTTCTTTAATCATCATCACCATCATAATTTCAGCCATAGGACGTCCACTGCTGAACATAGGCCTCTCCTAGTGACTTTCAGATTTGCCGGTTAGGTCGTCTGTCCACCTAGCGAGTGAACTAATTAGTTTTGCTAATAAAAAAAGGTAAGAAAATCCGCAAACGATTGTTGATATTGACAAGTGAAAAAACATTAATAGTCAGGTAAAATGGGCTTTAATTCCATTATTTGAGGCAAATTAATCAGATACTTATTTCGTTTATTTTATTTTAAAGCGATTAAAAATTGCTTTATATAACAAGTTGTGTATTATTAAGTTCTATGATTACTTAAATATGCTTTCAAAAATCATATCTCTTTGTTTCATTGTACAAAAATAATTTTGGAATAAAAATATCTGGAAGCTTTTTCTGTTTTTCTAAGCCCATCCAAATTATTTTCCTAATCAGAAATACCGACAAAGATAGTAGTTAAAAATGAAATAATTTAGACTTTTTTTAAAAATATACCCTCTATTTTATTCATAAGAATATAATTACCTGCGTTCCGTCGTTGCCAAATTGTTGCACGAACTTCACCCACTCGGCGTAGTGGCACAGTCTCTTATTAGCTGCCGACCACATCTCCCTGCAAGAGACGTACATTTTGTCTATCAACTACCAAAGTGGAAGTAATAATAATAATGATAATAAATATTGGACAACTACTAGGCTAGTAACTAAAGCACTTGTGTTACAGAAATCAGAAACAATGACGGTACCACAACACCCAAACCCGAGACAACATAGAAAAGTTCGTTTTCTAGATTGGCCCGACCGATAATCCCCGGGACCTCAGAGATGGCGACGCTAAGCCTGTAACCTCGCCTTTCGGCTACGAAGGTCATCAGATAAGGAATTAACATCCCTGTGTTGCGATGCAAATGACAGACGATATTTTATTCCAGAACACCCAGACCAGGGTAGATTTAGAAGAAATCGTTCAACTAATTGACGCAAACCGAAAATCGAACCGTCTCCGAAGATCACCGCGCCTATACGCCAATCGGAGCGCCGCTGTTTGTGAGAGTTTGTTACTAGCTGTACCCGTGTTCAATACGGCTTGTCACCTATTTTCCTTCCTAATAAGGTAAAAAAAAACCTTTTTTTTTTCAAACATTTGCCATATATTGCAAAATTTTATCAAAATCAGTGCAATAGTTCTGTTGTAAAAAACGTGTACTTTTGTACATAATTATAAGTTAATTTTCCAATACGCAAAAAAGTATCACTTCTGTTAGCAAAAAAAAACTCTTATAAATCTTACAGATACTATAAACAAAAAAAAATAGAATGTTTTGTTACTCGACACATTTAAACGGCTAAACTAAATTAGCTGCAATTTATAATAATTTTTATTCCGTCTTTGTGTTCCCGTGGGATTGAGGGGAATATTGGGATAGAGGAATAGTTCCTCTTGGGGCTGACTCTGAGGTCTACGGAGAGTAAGTCGCGAGTAGAAGCTAGTTAGTAAATCGGCTTACTCAAAAATATTATATTCTTACTTGTGATCCTGGACGTGTATCCGTATGAGCTGCGTAAAAGCCTCCGTGACGAAGTCCAGAGTTTCCCTCCTTATTCGGAGTGCTTCTGCATAGTTAGCTACCTGTTGACCAAATAATAAAACCTTATTAGATACCAGGTGTACTGCAGAACACCTCCTTCAGAACCTTCAACATATTGTTTCATCTGACCTTAATTAAAGTTTAACTTGCCAACACCCAAGCGGTCACACGAGACCGCTTTAAGGCCAAGGCCACAGCACTGCAGTGCGACGAGGCATCGGAGAATTCCGATGCCTCGTCTAAGTCAAAGACAAATTCCGAAGCTGACCGTGATCCTAGCCCTGGAATAGTCGGCCATCTGCGCTAACAGCACGAAGGCCTGGTCCTTGTTGATATCTGCATCAGCATCACAGAGGCCTGGTCCACGTCAGCATTATCATGGCTGCGCTTAGAGAAAGATAACTATTGATGTCTAGAACCTGTCATAAAAATTGCCAAAGCTCACCTTGATCCTAGCTTTGGACTTGTCGACCATCTGCGCCAGCAGTACGAAGGCCTGGTCGACATTGACGCTGTCGTGGCTGGAGGTCTCCACGAGCGGGATGGCGCCCTTGAACTCCTTGCGCTGCACCAGCCGCTCGGCCTCGCGCACTCCCTGTTCGCACGCCTCGTCGTTCTTGGACGTCACCAGGACTACTGGTTTCTTGAGCTTCACTATGTTCTGGAGGATTGCTGCTAGGGTCTCGTTCTGGAATGGTATGATTTTTAATAATCGATCATGCAATTCTATGTTCATGGATCCCAAATATACACACTAATAAGATTTTGGCATTTGGAAAATAACGAGATACTCGTTACGGTAGACACGTCATAATTGAGTGCAATATAATTTATTTAGGGTTTCTTATCTAAGAAGGATAAAACGAAACTGTTAGGAAATCACTTTGCCTGTCTGTCCCTTTTTATCATGGAATGGGTAAAGAGTTGAAATTAATATCAAATACATGGGTAAAAAGTTTAAGCTTCTGTTTCAAGGGAGTAAAAACATGATAATACACTATTACTAGAAATTCTAGAATCAAGAAGTTTGACAAGAAGCTTGGTGTGACAGCACTTGTAAAGGAATAAAAAAGTAGTGTGTAATCTCAGCTTAGCAAATAAGTGTGTTGTGACATACGGACAGACTGATGGAATGGACAAAAAGAACAATTTATAAGTTTTCAATTTATGCTATTTTGCTTCAAAACCCCAATAAAGTGCCATACCTGTTTCTCCCAGCTACGGCCCGGAACCAGACTGACGTCATAGACACAGAGGAACCCATCCACACTCAGCTTCCCGTCCGGCATCAGCTTCTGCTCGTACTCCTTCTCTATGCCCAGCTGGTTCTTGCACACGTACATCAGCTTCTCGGCCGATTGCAGTTTCGTGGCCACGCATCGCTTGACGTATGCCTCTGTCTTGCCCACTGCTAAGAAAGATAGGTCAGTTAATCGTGGGGTCCTAAATATTTATTTTGCAGTGACGGCGATAACGAGATAGATGATCGTCTTTCTCTTGCTCTATTGGTTATCCTAAAAAGCTAGGCTTGCGGATTTGATCCCGCAAGGGACAATTTTATTTTTGTTATGATGAGTACAAGCATTTGTTTTTGTACCTAAGTCTAGGATGTCATACATACTATATAAGGTCCTATTTTATTAGTGTACATCCTGTTAACCTGTGACTATATAGGTGAAAAGCAATCGTAAAAACCAACTTTTAAATGTGTACCCTAAAAACTAAAAAAGTTAAAAATAAAAATACAAAATAACAACATCGTATTCACAATATTGCATAAACTCGTCCTATCTTCAATACGTACAACCATCTGTGATCATCTGTCTTATTCCTTCCCATAGACCGAGCGAGAAAGACTTAACAAACATCAAAGATGGCCGGAATTCATTCATAACACGCACAGATGTTTGGCTTGAATAACTGGGGGGAATGACCTTCAACCTTGTTAATTCAAAAATTCGGCTTAAAAGTAGCTTAGTGCAAATTTTCTACTTCGAAAATCGATATAATTTAAAACGAACAAATAAAAACATAATTTTATAAATTCTTAAGTAACTAAATATTAAGTTAGCAGCTTACCTATGTATGTATGTAAAGCGATCCTCTTATCAGCTTATCAGGTAGGTACACTGATCTTCAGGGGGTGTGTTTCCAGACTAGGGATTGACTCAAATTCCCCATGACACTTTCTCAGACTGTGAGTCCACAGTCTGAGAAAGTGTGATGGGGAATTTGAGTGAGTCAGTCGACAAGCTATCCAAAATCATGCTAGAATTTATTGTGTTAAGGGTATGCAAGTTTATTATCAAGTGAGGTGATTAAATCTTACTAATAACAATGTTAGATTAAACTCAATAAAATTCAAAATAACATAATTTTATGATAACTCGGCGTGTTTAAAAATTTGAATCAACTCTATCTACAACGATTGTTTATTTACACGACTATTTACACACTGTTCTTCCTATTAACACTACAGGTTTCAGTTTATTTACACTAAAATAATCACTATTTACACTAACTGTTGCACATGGCGTCCATTTTGCGCGATACACACTGCAGCACGTCTGTGAGCGTGCAATCCAACACGCCGCAGTGCTCCACGATCTCGGCGCATCACACGGAAGGCGCGTTTAATACGGCGCCTTAAATTGCCCTCCGTCCGTATTACATGGCCATCGTGTCCATACACAAGGTCTTTTAGACGACCCCAGACATGAAAGTCCATGGGCGTTAGGTCTGGGGAACGAGGGGGCCAATGAACCGGTGCTCCGCGGCCAATCCAGTGATCGCCATACTCATTTGTTAAATACTCACGAGCCGTCCTGGCGTAGTGAGCTGGGCAGCCATCGTGCTGGAAATAAAAATTTCTCAGCAACGCCAGCGGTACGCGCTCCAACATACGCCGGACCCGAGTATTTAACAAATGAACATAGCTCTCCCCGTTTAGCCGCTCGAGAAAAACAGGTCCTAACAACCTATCGCCCAATAACCCAGCCCACACGTTCACACTGAATCGCACTTGGAGGTGATCCGGCCGCACTGCATGTGGGTTATTTTCAGTCCAAAAGTGGGCATTATGCTGATTGAAAAGTCCAACTCTGGTAAATGTTGACTCGTCAGTCCACAAAATGTTTCGAGTGGCATCTTCTAATACCCACTGGCAAAAGCGGACACGGGGCTGGAAATGTTGTCCTCCAGTTCTTGCACCCGGGTGAAGTGATACGGGTACAACCCTTCCTCGCGCAAAATTCTCCAGACGTAAAAGTCACTAACCCCGAAGACTATGGCCGCGTCCATGGTGCTAGCCATGGGGTGTCTGTTAAAAAAATCCAGCACGTCCTCTTCTAACGCGGCTGAAAAGCGTGGCCGGCCGGCGTCAGCAGCTGGCGGTCTGAACGTCTGCCAGTCACGATGCCGCTGCACTGCTCTCAAAATAGTCCGCCGGGAAGGCAGAACTCCTCCATTTCTCTCCGCAAACATTTCTGAGGCCGCGGTTAAATTATAGCCGGTCTCATTGTAACAGAGTACCATTTCAAGGTATTCATGATTGGAGTATCGGTAAGGCATAATTAAATAATTGAATCGATCTCACACGTCTTGTTAGTGCAACTAGATTTTCGATACTAAAATTCAGGTGAATCTTTAACTTGACACGTGCCAAACATTCTTTGAATTAGCCGCCTTGTCGGCAAGAGGAGAAAACACTTGCCGACAAGCGGCCCCTTTGATCTAGATCGTTTGAGATGCACCGAAAAGATCGAGGAAAATTTGACCAGGAGCTAGTGATCTTATTTAGCTCCGAGATCATTTACCTAGGCAAAGGCTATACAAGTTCCCATTCGCTCTGGATGTCTCAAAGCGTCAGGTACCTAATCTCTTAAAATTTGGACGTATTGGCAGGGCTCATAAAATAATAATATGAATTATTATTTTTATTTCTACCCTAACTACTTAGATGCCTAAGTTTGATTCTGTCTATCAAATATCAAATGTTGTCTGCAGGGGCCAACCTCTGCCCGAAGGCGGTTTAGCGCTTTCCAGGTTGGCCAAGGCTGTTCGTCGTACCCAGATTGTAGGTGTTCTAAGCGCGATATAAAGTTACGAGGTATGGCGGTCTTTTCCTGGCACAGTTCATGGTAATTAAAGTCTTTAGTTTATGAATCGTGCTGATTTCCTGTAGATTTTTTTTGGCCATTGGGTACCGATTTATTTGTACCCATTAACAATCGAACATAAAACCTCCATTGAGAAGTACTTTATCCACTAGACTATTGCGTCATTTACAAAGATAGGCTGTCCGTAACTTTTTTAATAACATCAATGGAATGGACCGAGAATCAAACGCAAGACCTACCTACATGCAATTATTTAGTTTGACCAAATTAGCTCTAAGCCTATGCCATTTGAATTGTCGGCATTTTTAAAGACACCTAGGGATGAGTAACAAAAGATAAACATATCGATATGCAAGACTATTGGTATTCACCTCGCTATGCAATTGATATCGATGTAAACGTTACAATATCAACTATTACGAGTAGGTATTATAAAATAGTAATTTTGCTTACGATCGATTTCATCAAAGAGTAAAAGTAAATTTGTATTACATTTCGATCAATTTATCATCGACCCTCTGATTTAATAACAAGACTGAATTACTAAGAAATATCATTATTAAAAATTAAAAAACGCTTTTTAGCATAAACAAAGTGCAGAAAAGGCAAACGTTCTGTCTGTGGCCTTCTCTATCAGTCGATCTTAGCAGAAAAGTTTAAAATAACCAGAGCTAGGCCTACTTTCACGCCACCCGTCATGACAGTAGGTAGGTTTTAAATTTCAAAAGCAAGAACTCAAACGGCTACAAGCTATCATCCCGTGGCATTTAATGGGACTATTGCTATACCCGGCCATACACCATTAAAATTGAATCACCTTTTGAATTTATAATTTACATAAACTAATTACTAATTCTTTAAGTGTAAGTATTAAAATTAAATGACTTGACTAATTCTTTAAGTGTAAGTATTAAAATTAAATGATTTAAATGATAGCGTATCGATCCGCGCGATCTCGATCAATACTACATCACTACTTCGTCAGGTGCCGGCGCCGGCGGCACTTTGACCGACCGCGGCTGCGCTTTCTTTTAGTTCCGGCCATGCGTCTGTCGTGATTAGATGTGTGATACGGATGCGCGTCCGGCTTCCGCGCACGTCGTAGTATCGAAAAATCTATCATTTACTAAAAACACAAGATAAAACCTAGTTCGTTCTGTGATACTAGTAAGTCAATGTAGAACTATCCAAAAGTCTCATTGTGAGTGTGTGTGTGAGTAGTCAGTGTAATAAAAAATGTAGGAACAAGAATACCTAAATCTTGAGTTATGATGATGAATGTTATCGTTTTTATTTTTAATCATGCCAAGTTCGATTTTTGATAATAAGGAACAGTGTGTAAATAAACAATCATTGTAGAGAGATGATTCAAATTTTTAAACACGCCGAGTTATCATAAAATTATGTTATTTTGAATTTCATTGAGTTAAAATAGTCTTACTGTTTTCGGTTAGATTTATTTGATAATAAACTCGCTCGCATTCTCATACAATAAATCATAACATGATTTTGGATAGCTCGTCAGTCCACAGCCTGAGAAAGTGTGATGGAAGATTTGAATCACTACGTCTGGAAACACACTCCCCTGTCAGGGAGGGAGTCCCTGAAGATCAGTGTAGATACTTACCTGATAAGCTGATAAGAGGGCCGTTTTACAATAGGTAAGCTGCTAACTTAAGATTTACTTCCTAAGAATTTTCATTACTATGATTTTATTTGTTTGTTTTAGATGATGTAGATTTGCAAATTAGAAAAATTGCACTAAGCTACATTTAAGCCTAATTTTTCAAGTTAGTTATTCAGTTATTCAAGCCAAACATCTGACCGTGTAGGTATAAGTTTATGAATGAACTTCGGCCATTTTTCACGTCTGTTAAGTCTTTCTCGCTCTGTACAAGGGGAAGGAATAAGACAGATAAACAGATGGTTTGGTTACGTATTGAAGATAGGACGGGTTTGTGCAATATGAAGTCAATGTTGGTGATTTTGATTTTTTTTTTTAACTTTATTAGTTTTTATGGTACACAATTGAAAGTTGGTTTATACTATTGCTTTTCACCTATATAGTCACAGGTTAACGGGATGTACACTAATAAAATAGGACCTTATATATTTAATATAATAAAAGGCCCATATAATAAATACCTTACATACATGCAATAATACAAGTTACATTTATAATTGAGTCGTGGTTAGGGCTTTGTACTCGTAGCCATTCTGGTAGTGTCAGCCGGCAATCTTAACTGGTAGCGACGGTTTAAGTATGTCTATCCTTAACTAGTCGCTAGTACAGACAACGGTTGGTCAACCTACCCAAAAAGTCAAAGGTCATTAAACCGATTTTCAGCTTTTAAGTTCAAGACGTAGAGATCCATATCAATGGGCTAGTTTCCTGGGTCAAAAAAAGATTATTCTATTTAGTCCGTCAGTTAGATTATCAAAAAATATTGGACCCATATTTTGTCTTTTGTCAATCAAACAAAAAATGACGGGGATACAGCGCATTTAAGTGAGCACGTGACGTCACGCCTTGCTAAAAAGTGTCGCAAGGCGTGACGTTACGCGAAACTTTAACAGGCTATATCTTTATCATGTTTTGTTTGATTGAGAAAAGAAAAAATACGTGTCCAATATTTTCTGTTAATCCACCTGACGGACTAATTAGATTTTTTTAGGAAACTAGCCCATTGAGAAAATTTGACGTTTTGTGGTAGGTTAATGTGCTGTTGTCTGTGCAAGCGCTGCTTAGATCAAGCCTTTATATTTATTTTAGTGTCATTGTTAGAACATGGAAATTCTTCGGTACTTTTCGGGCAACCTGGAGGTTTGGTGGTTGTAACAACTCTATGTTATGTCTTGCCACAAAGTTTAGGTAAATAAGTCACCCAATTCCGATCACTGGGATGGTTCTTACTGGTAGTTCTAGTTCTCTCATTGCTTTTATGTGGTCACCAGGAAAGTAACAAAATTTGTATTAATACCTTTAAACGGCTGGAAGCAGGCGTCATCCACAAACTCTGTCTGTTCAACAATTTCAAAGCGGTATTCCTGGTCGTCATTGTCCTTTTGCACGCTGCCCCAGTAGAGGAAGTGGTCGTTGTTCACTACGCGCCCGCTGAAATCGGACTGGAAGAGAAGTTCATTTGTCAGTTAAATCATACTAATATTATAAATGTGCCGGCCCGTGTGGGGGCCGTAAAGAATACACTTCCCCACCGCTAACAAAAGTCGTGTCGTAAGAAGTTACTAATTTCTGTAGTACGAGACGGACAGAAGCGTCTGCGTGCGAAATCATATAAAAACTGCGCTCACCAACCCGCCTGCCAAGCGTGGCGAGTATTGTCAATCCCTCCCGATGATAAGGTCATTGGGGGATGCTTATATTTAGTAGTGGACGTCCTATGGCTGAAATGATGAATATTACAAATGCGAAAGTTTGGATGATATTTGTTACTCAATCACGCCAAAACGCCTAAACGGATCTAGATTAAATACTAGCTGCACTGCTGGACGTAAGCCTCCCTGAAAGAGCGCTAAAGAGCACGATCTTCCGCTTTTTTTATCCAGCCACTGCCAGCCATCTTCCCAAGGTCTAAGCACACTTACTACCTGATTTGACCCGAACAGGAAATTGTAGCCGGGACCCTTTGATGCCAAAGAGAATTATGTAGCGACATCTATCTCGCCACATACAAACTAAACTGACGTATCCTACATCGCGATATTAAAAAGTTATCGGAGCGATTGAACCATATATACAAGAACCCGACAAACAATCGTCGGGCAGTAGCCCACCAGACACAACACCCGTCTGGTCGGAGGATCCTCCCTTTTCACCCTGGAATTTTACACCCTGTTCCTTATATAGAATTTTACACCCCCAAAATTACTACGTCACTACACTGGTGCAGGTGTATCATTTCAAAGGATGTCCACTGCTGAACATAGGCCTCCCCCATCGACTTCCAGTTCCTGCGACCTTTACCAGGTCGTCTGTCTACCTTATGGGTGAACGTCCTACGCTGCGCTTGCTGGTACGCAGCCTTCATTCAGGTGCAGGTGTATGCCCGGAGGATTTTTAAAAATCTCCTTCTAACACAATGGTGTGTTATATAATAAAGAAGCCGCAGTTGCGGCGCAATAGGATCGGACCAATGTATATAATGTTTTCTAATATTTATTTTACAGAACAATATAAAGAAGCGTCTTAATCGTTATGATTTTTAATAATCGTGTTACGAAAAAAATAAAGTCAATAGAGAAATTACGACAGCGCGCGCGCGGTCATTCAACAGAGGCGTAGGTACAGTGAGCCTACAAGGACCTTACGCTGTGCACATACGGTGCAATTTTTTCAGGAATGAGTTAAATTATCCACGCGTACGATTTTTAACATAGTTTTTTGTTCTTTGCATTGTTTGATTAAGTACTTATTCTGAGTCACTCCTAAAGATTTGGCACCCCTTTGCAATGTAACCCTGTATACCAAAGGTCCCCCGGGCAAATATCATCATCACTGGATAGGAGGCGGCCTTAACATAATTACTCCTAAAAATATTTATAAACATCCATAACATAAACAGAGATAATTAACAGCATAACTTAAACAAACATAACAACATATAAAATCTACATCACTCATTCAAGTGCTTCATTCAGTCATCTAGGTACTCTCAACTAATTATTTACGCACTTAACATTATAATCTACATAATACCTGGGACTGACATAATAAAGTGCTGATGTAAAGAATGATCTCATGTTCACATGACACGGGTAATGTAAATATAGCGAATAACTAAAGACCTGACGCAAAAAAGTTAGTTGTAAAGATGAATTATCCATTAAACTACTATATGATATTATAAACCAGTACTGAAGCTAAGGAAGAATAATACGTTTATTATTATGGAAATTGATAGTTAAAACGGTATAAAATGCATATTTTAAGATTAGATGCCTTTTTTTTTTTTCTTCTTTTAGATTGCTATCTGTCTCTCTTTAGGACATATTATGGCAATTTTTGTGGGTGTTGCGTTATATTATATGTCTTGCATCTATTCCTTATATTTTTCTTTTTGTGGCTTTTTTGACTTGTTTTCTATTATATTAGGTCTTGTGGTATTCTCCGAGCGATTAGAGACTCAGAGAAGGTTTTGAGCTAGCTCATTAGGGTGACAGTCTATTCTTTTTTTTATTAATAAATAAATAAATATTAGACATCACATATATTGCTCTGATCCTACGGTAAGTAGCCAAAGCACCACGACACCCAGACCCAAAACAATATTTATATAAAAGTTATTTTTCTACATTGACCGACCGGGAATTGAACCCGGGACCTCAGAGATAGCGGCACCAAGTCCGGTATGCTCGCCTCTCGGCTACAGAGGTCGTTAGAGATATTGCACACTGATGAATTATTACATGAAACAAATAAATTTAAATTTTATTTGTAAAGGCAGTTTCGACTGACCTGATCATATGTGGCTGTGTGTGTGTGTGGTGGCTGACAACCACCACAGATAAACTTAACTTAATTTCTATTTCTAAAACATAACAAAAATAATGTCATTGGTGGTGTGTTTAACAACCTATCCAACAACACTACACACCATGGGAAGTGGAAACGTGACGAGAGAAAAAACCATCCCCACTGTATGTGAAGGGGAGGCACCTTAAAAAAAATTGATAAAAGATTTTATTTTACCACTTTGTCAGCGGGATTAGTATCCATACCTATGGGAAAATTACGGCTTTGTACTTAGAGTCTGTCAGGTAAGCCACGAATAGACAGAGACAGACAGACAGGACGGACATGGCGAAACTATAAGAGTTCCGTTTTGACTACGGAACCCTCTCAACCGATCCATCCGAGGAACTACGATGCTACAGACATACACAGACAACGACGTCATACTTACCCCTCACCCCCCTTTTTCTAAGCCCCCTATTACCCCTCTTTTTCGGCGTCAATGGTTAACAAGTACACACCTGACTCAACACAGAGATGTGGTCGACGTTGTAGTCATCCGCATGAGTGCGGACGAATCTGTTGCAAAGGCAAGACTTGCCGACACCCAGCTGGCCCTTGTCCTTCTCTGTGCCTGGAAAGAAAACAGATAACATTATTTTTTGCAACCCTCTATATTCATCTAGTAAAAAGGTGAAAGTAAAGTCTGTCTATAAACGTCCAACGCAAGGCACAGGCCTTACCTTAACTATGAGGTGGTTTGGGCCATACTCCACGCAGCCCCAGTGCAGATTGGTGGAGGGGTGTTAAGGCCAGTGACTTAATCCTTACTCACAGATATTATTTTACTCAAAACATTGAAATAATAAAAAATTAAAAAATACATAAATACACAACTTCACTTATTTACACATTGCTAGAATGTTAAATTACTATACTTAAAACTACAAGCATGTACTTTTGTTAATAATTAATATACTAATAATCTATATTATGTACCTACCTATGTAACTACAGCTATAACTTTGATGTACAGTAAAGAGAGGGGTCTCTTCTAATACAGGTTTTTACAAACTTAAAAGAAGAAACCCACACATTGTAAAAACAACTTGTAGTTAACAATAAAGATATTTGTATTTGTATTTATTTGTATTTGTATTATTAAGCCACCCTAAGGCCTCTGACTGGGCTTCACGACTAGTATCATACGATATTAACCAGGACCAACTTTCATTGTGCCTTCCGAAGCACGGCGATGCTTGTGATAAATCTCACTAAATATGGTTGGAATGGTCACCCATCCAATTACAACCGCGGGTGTAAGTGGCATAACTTTGATAGGCACTACCAAAGTGCTGCTGCCACTGACGTACCTATTGAATAACTATTTATACCATGTTTGACGCAAATAAATAAATTTGATTTTTTTAATTTGAACTTGCGAAAATATATGAAAACGCACACGCAGCTGACGCAGCTAGGTCTGAGGATCCGGATCGTTGCATAACATACATGAAATGTTTTATATATATTACTAGTTGATGCACGACTCAAATACGTACGAAAACGACACCTTAGCCTTTCAAGTTATTATTGAATGATTTTTTAATCTATTATAAAAAAAAACATAATAATAATATAATACAATTAGCTTCTTCTACACAACCACAACCTTTTATACAATATTTACCACCAATAAAACATTTAAGATTATAAGATAAGATAAGATAAGATAAGATTTTATTCATAATATTCATTACATGTCAAGAAATAGTAAATTACATCATTAATTTAAATCAATTACAAATCCCAATCAAATCAATCAAATTATAATGACAGATTTTGGAAGTTGTTAATAATAAAAGACTAACATTATCAAAGTCTTTGGACATTACACAACAACAAAACTACATTATCAAAGTATACTAAATCATGAATTTTTTATCATAATATTTAATGAATATGTTCACAGCTTCTTATCTATTCAATGAACATAATAAACAAGACTATCCCAATAGCTTATCTACTTTCTCTCGAATTGTAAACAACATAAACATCAACACCTACACTCAGATAACAGGAAATAGAATAGATAACAATGTAAGCGTAACAATAGTTTCGTGTCCATTCACAATTGGAGTTCAAGACTGATTGAGGCCGGCTTCCTCTGGTTCAATTAGTGAGAATTCAGTCAATTGTGACATTTAGAAAGCTGTGAACTGGTTCGGGCAGGTTTAGAGCTATGATTAAGTAATGTTAACAGTTGGAAAATTGTAAACAAATATCAGAAATAATGAGAAATCTTGAAAACTAAGAAAAGTTTGGATGTAGGTCACACTATAACACATTTAAAACAGCTAAAAAAAATATTGATGAAATCTCTCATAGAAATTAAACATAATCTAAGATTCAAACCAGAATCCCAAATTCCCAAGCAAGGGCTATCTAGTAGGACGTAGGTAGGATGTAGTGATAACAAAATATCATGATATCTTTTATGAAGGTTTTTCTTTATTTTTGGTCATTTTAACTTGAACCTTCTTGATAATAGATAATCACTGTACTGTTTATAAGCTGAGCATCAAACATGGTAGATTATACTCTTTTCTTTATATTGCACTATACAGCAGTAGCTGCAGTAGGCAGTTTAATATAGTTATCATCATTGAATTTAACAAAAATTATATATCTTTTTCATATTTTGATTTTTTTACCACTTCCCGGTCTTTTAACACAATAGTCTAATTTCCTAAAAAAATCTAATTAGTTTGTCAGTTGGAATAACAGAAAATATTGGACACATTTTTTTCCTTTCGCAATTTAAAGTTCCGCGTAATGTCACGCCTTGCGACACTTTTTAACAAGGCGTGCCGTCACGTGCAAAATTTGATGCGCTTTATCTTCGTCATTTTTTGTTTGATTGACAAAACACAAAATATGGGTCCAATATTTTTTGATAATCTAACTGACAGACTAAATTTTTTTTTTTTTTTACTGAGACAACTAGCCTATTCAACTGTCTACCTAAAGGTTATCTGAAACTGTCTGTAAGAAATTGCTTTTAGTGATAAGACTGCCTAAATTGTGCACCAAATGTATTTCTTGTACCTTATTTTAGTTTGGGTTGTGTGGTGTGCAATAAAGACTATACACGGTGTGCAAGAGAATAGGACACTCCTCAAAACTGCGTGATGTTCATATAGAACATTTACTATGGGAGCAATATCGAAATCATGTTTTTGGTAGATGCTCAATACATTATCATCGTGGTGGCGATTAAGTTTGTTTGGAGCATCTACATTTATTTTTTTCGATTTCGATGTTGCTTCCATAGATAAAGTTTTTGTATATGAGCAGCTGATCATGTGGTTTAAGGAGTATCCTATTCTTTTGTACACTCTGTATATCTATCTGTCACAGGAAATTAAACAAATACAAGCAACCATCTTAAAACATACTAAAAAAGTGTGTACAGTACAAAGAGAATAACAATAATTGACTAGTGACTGTCGCTAATACATACTCCAGAGGCACTCGAGAGCTATTAATAGTGACATATGTGACTCAACTTCTCAATGAAATAGCAAGATATATTTTTTTTTTACAGTTTCAGTGAATCAAAGTGGCATTAACTAATGGAATCCGGTGTTATCTTGCAGAAATCCATAACTAAATAGTTAGTCTGGGTGCAGGTGGTGGGATTAGGGTGCCTATGCTGGCATAACTGAGCGGAAAAATTTAAGCAGAATAATTACACATTCATAATTATTTTGGTATATAACTTAAATTAATATTAAATGTTGAATATTAGTGTATCTTTAACAATATTCATACAAGATTTAAAGATAAGTTCCTTAAATCCTTGAGTAAAAGGGATACCTAAACTAAAACAATACTTAATAAATAAAAAGATTCACATTTGTAATTAATAAGTTGTTTGAGTTACAAATCAAACTTTTTAAGGTTGTAAATTTTTATTCAAATTTAAATACAATATTTACAATAAGAATTATCGTACCAAAATACAAATCTTAGAAAAAACTACCTATTAAAGAATTGTCAACAAAAACAATAAGTTATCATAATATAAAAAATCACTATGCTGAAATCATTGAGAAAATGAAAATTTTAAAGTGTCTCAATAATATTTGTCATTATTTGTCAAAAACAATAGTCCCTACTTATATGTAATGTAGTCAAAGTTGTGTATGTATCTGTTTGAACACTTTGTTCTGTAGTCTAATAATTATGGTATACTAAGTAAATAAATCAATAATTCAGTAGGTTATAAATTTTGGTGTTTTATTGGTTATTTAGTAATAGGTTCATAGTATCGAATAGTAGTTTAGCAGTTGACATCCTATGGCTGAACTGATGATGATAAGTAATTAACATAAAATTGCAACAAATTACCCTGTCTTTACTAAATTAACTGACTTCTATGACAGATTTCATGCTTAAAGGTGTAAAACTTTTCTATAACTCAGTTCCTTTGTCAAAATAAAGGGATGAGTGAGATGATAGATCTCGGGTCCCTTACTTAAGCATGGATTGAAGATTTATAACAATAATCATCACAGTTTTAGAAGCTGAAAATCTGCCTAGATTATATTATAAGGTTACCTGGATACAGTGGTAATTAATTGTAATCTAAAAGTAATTTCTTTCTTTCTTTCTTTCTTAATCTAAAAGTAATTTCCTACTCATATCATTATTTTGGGTTTTCTCTAATTAGATTTTAATGAGTATTTCAAATTGGATCATATGTATGCACCTAAACAACAGTTGCAAAAAATGAATTAAAATATATTTTTACAAAAAATAATTGTTTGTGTGAAAATCAGTTTTTTTCGTAATTCTTACCTGAAAGTCCAACAACGGACACAGTGACCAGCTTCCCGCCGGTATTCTCCGACTTTTTTGCCATTTTCAACACTTATCACTCTAATGGTGTATAGTAAAGAAAAACTGCAAAATCACTTGAAAAACACATCACAACACACGCAAATGTTGACTAGCATGAAGACACTACGACACGCACGAAAGATCATTTATTGAGCAAATTCCGCAAATATCCTGTACCTAGTGAACCATACATGAAACACCGTTTATAATTTAGTTTGTCGCAATATTAAGTAAACTATAAAACATGTTAGAATGTCATAATTTCATGGAAAGTATGTAACTGTTCCTCGATTGTAGTAGGTAGTGATAGGGCATGTAACCACCATCGCCAGATGTGCCGACAACTAGGAGATGCCACACCTTCCCAGGCCCAAATTTAACATGAAGTACAATTTCAATGTCAATTACGACAAGAATATGTTAAGAATAACGCAGAACACACTATCAATTATGGATTAAAAGGCAATAATTTATTGTCTCTTCGAGACCCCGACACTCTTGACACACCAAATCAAAGAAGCCACTGGACAGGATATTTAAACAAAATCTACTAAATGCAAACACTTATTTATCCACCTAGTTATGAAGCATTCTTTTAGTGGTTTGATTTACATTTTATTACACTTTGATGAGATTATTTTACAAGAAAAAGCAATAATTCTTGACACAAGTCGCTTTTGCTTTGTACTGAAATCATAGCCGCCAACCTGATAAATTAATATGCCATAAAATACATAGACAATACCGCTTTTAAGCAAATAACCGGTAAAGTTTAAGTAATTGACATGTGTATCCGAACATGTAGTAAAACAGTAGTTTTACTTGATCAGTGGTTTTCGAGTTATTTTTTTAAAAAAAGCTTGCAAACCACTGATCAGGGTAAAACTACGTGTCGAAAACCACTGATCAGGTAATCGAAAACTACGAAAAATCGTAGAACATACCTAAGGGTGATTCAGATACCTCTCAACATGAGGCACCTAAAAAAAGTTTTTGGACGTCACTTTTCTGGCCACCTGTTTATGGAGCACATACCCTATAGACAGGCCTACGACACTCCGCGTTTCGGTCGAGATAACTTTCACTTTCGACTTTATTCAGAGTTTATTCACTGTGAATAAGAAAATTAAAAGAAATCGAAAATATTGCCCAGCATTTGAGTTAAATATTTTGCCACCGGGTCGCTCGGTAGCATTAGTAGCAGCGACGCAACCGCTCCGTGATTGAAACTACTAACGTCTCGATTTCCAGTAGACCTACCACAATATTACAATAAGTCCTTAGATCACTTCTATAATATTTCAAGTCCTTATTAGGTAGGTACTTACTACGTTACGACATTTTTATACAGGGCTCTTTAACACTAATATTACGATCTGGGAGTTTTCATAAATTAATTGTATCGATATACCGAAATGGAAAGTAATATTTTCATTGAAATGATTACTAATTATCTACACGCTATTTCATGCGTAGGTAGGTATCGACCAAATTTACAAACACAAGTCGCAGCCCTTGCGAGAGAGCGGTAGCTGACAGGACAAAGTAAAAAGAGTTCTCACTTGTGGCGTTTTGGTAGATTATCGCTTGCAGTAACGCTTTGTAGGCTATTATAAAATGAGAGTACATTGCCCGGTGCAAGCTAATTTGCTCTTTGTTGCCGCACACTGAGAGTAGATAATCTATTTTAGCAAATGTCTTTAAGTGTCGATTCTGCCTATATTATTTATTCTGTGCATCAAACATCATCAAAATAGAATAATGTTTCCTAGCATAAGACTGCAATTATTTAAGCGAAGCCCCTATTGCATGGCTATTAAAATATATTTTAAGTTGCCCGAATTTTTCAAACATTTGCCTATAGTTATGTTTAAAAAACAGTTGCATGCCTGGCTTCTGAATAAATGCTATTACTCAATTCAAGAATATTTTGATGACAAATAATTAATTATTATATAGCTTTTTCTTGACATATTTTAATCATAATATAATATTTAATCCTCGATAATGATAATCCTTTTGACATTGAAGTTCTTTAATATTGCTGTATTTTTTTTATAATTATGTACATTAAATATCAACTTTTTATATTTGCATGACTAATTAGGTCAAACATGTGGACATATCATTTGTAAAACATCTTGTAAAACTATGTTAAAAGCAAATAAATATTTCTGATTTCTGATTTCTGTGCTATAGAGCAGAAATGTCATATGATTTGTTTGACAGCTTTCCGCCGTTTTCTAATCTGTATCTATGCTGTTTTTGTATGGGCGAGCGTTGACAGAGTTGTCATTTCATACTGCTCTATAGGGTATGTACTCGATGTTCCTAATTTTACGAGTATCTTTTAATGTAGGAGCCTCGGCGTTTGGGAAAATAATGATAATCATACACTATTATAGGGTGAATATCAACATAAGCCATTTTTGTAAGATTTGGTGGCGCATATTTTTTTTACCTTTTCATAGTTTTTTTTCTAAATATGAAATTTTGGGTCAAGTTATATCTAATTTTAGATTTGGGCTAGAATCACATGTATAGTTTCTGAAATATTGATCCTCAAAGTTTTGAGTTCCCACCAAAACTGAAAATAAGCCACCAAATCTTTAAATTTAAAAAATCACGATATCAAAACTTAATCTTGCCCACCAGAACTGAATGCTTCTAACTATTGATACATTAAAACATATGGATTTCGAAAAATATTTATTCCAGACATAAATCAACACTAGGAACTATCGGTTTAACATTTTCCAAATACATATTGAGAGAGTTGATTACACTAGCAACTCAATTTCAATATGTTTTGTTTGTTTTTTGTTAGTCTTAGCTGATAATTGTTTCTATGTAAGTTTAATTTATAGGGATCATACTCCAAAAGAAAATACGACGTAAAAAGTGGACTAACTATTTTTTGAAGCTGATTAGAACAAAAAAACTCAAAATTTGTGAAAAAAAAAAATATCTCAAAAACTGGAAAACTCAGGTAGCATATAGTAGGGTATATTTGGATAGCCCTGGACATAACGAATCTAAAAAAAACGCAAGGGCACTACATTCTTGTTCTCGAAGCGCTTCTGCCAAAGCTTACCGACCCTACCCTAAACTTCATGCCAGAACGACGTTTAATGGCACTGCAGAGCTCCGTTGACGCTAAGGCATGGATATGGAAGTCCTTACGACATGATATCCGCAACTTTAATACAAACAGCATTAAAGAGGTGATAGAGCGGAACCAAGGCTCCAAAGTTTTCGCAAGAGACATGTTTATTGGGCAAAACCAGCTGACGAAGCTGAAGACAGAGGACTGCAGTATACCGTCGACAAAAGCCGAAGTTTTGAGGGAGATCGAGAAGTTCTATGCGCAGTAATATACTCGTACCTCAGTTACTAAACCTGTTAGTAGCTCAGCCGAAGATCCAAGAGCTAAGCTAACCCGACACTATATCGAAGATATATTGGACATCAGCCTATACGAGATCAGGAAGGCCCACAAACAGCTTAGGAACAAAAACGCGCCGGGTGATGACGGAATCACATCAGAGCTTCTAAATGCGAGTAGAACACCGATACCGAAAGTCCTTCAGAGACTCTTCAAATCCGTCTTGCTCGAGGGAATAACACCGGAGGCATGGAACAGAAGTGTAGTGGTGCTCTTCTTCAAGAAAGGAAATAACACCTTACAGACCCATCTTGCTTCTGAGCCATGTCTACAAGCTGTTTTCGAGAGTCATCAGGAATCGTCTCGCGCGTAGATTTGATGATTTCCAACCTCCCGAACAAGTGGGTTTCCGAAAAATCTTTAGTACCATGGACCACATCCATACGCTGCGGCTAGTTATACAGAAGACCGAGGAGTATAACTTGCCACTATGCTTGGCGTTAGTGGACTATGAGAAGGCCTTTGATTCAATCGAGACCTAGGTCTCTCCAGTGGTACCATGTTAAATATCAGTACATCGAGGTGTTGAAGTGTTTATACAAAAACGTCACTATGTTAGTCCCAATACTGGAGCAGAGCATGAAGGCGATTTCTCTGCAACGAGGCGAAAGGCAGGGTGATGTTACATCTTTAAAACTGTTCACCGCTGCATTGGAAGACGCTTTCAAGCTCCTAGAATGGCAAGGATTTGGCATCAACATCAACGGCAAGTACATCACTCACCTTCGGTTTGCCGACGATATTGTGGTCTTGGCAGAATCGTTTGAAGACCTCAGCACAATGCTCGATGGCCTTAGTCAAGTTTCCCAGCAACCTACTTGTTGATCGGATGAACATGGACAAAACCCAAAATGCCTATGCACCCTAAACAATATCCGTTAGGAATTGTACTCTGAAAATTGTAGTAAAATACCTGGGACAAGTTCAGTTCAGTTATGTAGATCCAATTTTGAGAATGAGGTCAATTTTGTCGAATCCAACTTGGCTGGGCAGCGTTCGAGAAACTACACGTCTTCTCGTCCAATATACCTCAGTGCCTTAAGATGAAAGTCTACAACAAGTGTGTGTCACCAGTGATGACATAATGGAACTGAAACGTGGCCTCTCACTATAGGCCACATAAGAAAGCTCAACGTCGCACAGCGTGCTATGGAAAGGGTTATACTTGGTGTTTCCTTGCGAGATCCAATCAGAAATGAGGAGATCCATAAACGGAACAAAAGTCGCTGACATAGCCCAGCGGATTAGCAAACTGAAGTGGCAGAGGGTGGGGCACATAGCACGTAGAACTGACGGCCGATAGGGCAGAAAGGTTCTAGAACAGAGGCCACGTACCGGTAAGCGCAGCGTAGGACGTCTACCTATAAGGTGGACAGACAACCTGGTAAAGGTAGCAAGAAGACGCTAAATGGTAGCCGCTTTCAACCAGCCAATCTGGAAGTCAATGGGGGAGGCCTGTGTTCAACGGTGGACGTCCTATGGTAGAAATTATGAATGATGATAAGTTAAGAATTTACGGTTAGAATTGCAAGTCAATGAAAATATTGTAGTAATAGTGTCAGTCAGGATGCAAGATATAACTGGAAACCAAATAATTATTCTAGTATTTTATTTAAAATGCAAACATATTCTGATCTTTTTCAGCCTTAGCAGATACTTTTGTAGCATTTGACTCATAAAATAATACCTACGACCAGCACAAAAAAACCAAATTAGGATTTGGTGGCAATTTTTAAGATTTGGTGGTGCAATTTTTGCCACCTAAGCCACCAAAATTGAGCCAACAAATCTTAAAAATCATTTAAAAAATCATCAAAATTACATTAGCTTGTATATTGTTCCAATGCAAAGACATTATAAAGTACAAACCGAAGCACTTTTATCAATAAATAGTTATGGTACACAAATTGTTCATTGTTGTACACAACATTTCAGAAATCGAGCCACCGCATATTAAAAACTGTTGAACAAAACGCCACCAGGCAGTTTACTTACGTTTTGGCGGGATAACGAAGATCACTGACACACCCCTGTTGCTTGCAATCGCTATCGTATCACTATGGGGTACGGGGTATAGCAAGGTCATGCATCTCGTGAGACTCAAAAAGGAGTTACGATAAGTTGAATTTTCGCCACCTAATCTTATGACAGTGTGTGGACAAACTTTAATCTAGGGTCACATGAATCCCAGAAGCTAAAATGACAAGTAACACTTATACCGGTGACAGATGGCGGCGGACGCGGTTTCGGACTCGTCGTGACATTGTAAGGTCAAACGCTGCCATTGGCCGATCCTTTTGCTGGTGGAAGTTGACTGAAGGATAGACCAATGGCAGCGCTTGACCTCACAATGTCAAGACGAGTCCGCAGCCGCGTCCGCCTCCATCTGTCATCGGCTTTACATAAAGAAGCCGTAAGTGTTTAATTAATTTATGATGATACTTTTTTGTTGGATATTCTAAGAACAAAGTAAATGCATAAGTTTTTCCGTCAAGAAACAGGTTGAAGACACGCCACCAGATACTTAAAACGGTCCTATTCTTATTTTTATTTAATTATACAATGATATTTAGCGTATTATAAACATTGCGCGAAATGACTTGGTAGTTGTAGAATACTGGGAAAAAAAATCGTAAGTAAATATGAATATTACACAGCGATTCTCACCCCGGACAGTCAAAAAATGCGTTTTGAATATTCACCCTAAAAAGTTTCCTGCCTTTGTGACATTATTTTTTATACTGCAACACTGACTTTGACAGCACCATTACGAAAACACAAGCGCATAAATGTCTCCCCGCGATATTTTCTTGAGAAATGACTTCTACAAATGATGGAAAAGAAGTGAAAAGTTATCAAACGAGTGGCCAAAAAGGCAAATCATATTACATTGAACTTTACAAGGTGAGTTAGTTCTTTATTACGCGTAAATACGTCGTTTATCATGAGACGCCGTTGTACTCCTAGATGTTCACTATGGCCGCCATATTTGTCTTCTTCATCTCTTGTTTTCGTGTATTTATGATTATTTCCTAGATAATTCAGTAAAATATTGTGTATTAGTACAGACAGAAATGATAAATAGACTTAGGTTCTGTTTTTACCAGTGATACGGACTGTTGCAGATCTGTGATGTTACAATTATTTGGCCATCGAAATTCCCTGAATTTTCTTGTAATTATTTCTAAATTTAATGCTTTTACGGTGGTTTCATGACGTAATAGTCTAAATTATGCTATCTAAGTAAAATAGTGAAGTTTCTTGTGTTATTTGAGAGTGTTTGTTCAGTGAAGTCACCATGTGTGAAGTTTGTATGACAGCCATACTTTACGAGCTCGGCAGTCACGTACTACATCGTCTTATTTACCTAACAATACTTTACAATACAACTAAATGATGGTACACTGTATGATCTCAAGTGGGCAATGCTTATCTTTTATTATACTGTGAAGATTATTGTCTTATAAATGTGTAAAGAATATGTGAAGAATATTTGAAGTCCATGTAATGGAATTGTATTTGAAAAGGGATCCGAATGGTTAATTTAGATAGCCAAAATTTTAATTTTAAACTATCTTGGTAAAAGTTTTAATGTACCTAAACAAACTTTTCATGTGGTGATGTTGCGGGACATTAATTAGACCATGTATTGTAATGAAATATTTCCAAAAAAAAGTGATTATTACTAGATGTTTTTTTCATTGTGTTTGTTGGATGTAAATATTTAGGTGTTGGTTATGTTGGTTGTAGGTAGGTTAGGTAAAAAAAAAAGTTTTTCGGTGAACCCTATTAAACATTATTATACATATTTAAGGTTATGTGACTGATTTTTTGTTTCCATAATACAGATTTGTTTTGTAAACTCTAGCTTCGACAAACTGTGTTATTGAATTGCAAAAAAATATTGATGGGTATTGTCCCTGAAAATTTTTGGTTCCTTAAGCCACAATAGTAATAAATATACATACCTATACACCTATTTTTCTAAATATTTTATACTATCAGCAAAAGTGCACATCCTTTTGTTTGTTTAAATAATCATACCAATTTCTTTTATTTTCGAATTTCGAATATTGCGTTTTTGGGTACTATACCCTAAGGGTAACCATCGGAACCCTATTACTAAGACACTGCTGTCTGTCCATCCTTCTTAATGTAAGGATCTAATCTATCTCATAGACTGCAATAGTTAGACAGCTAAAATTTTGGCAGTGTGTATAACAACAAATAATAAAAATGATTAAAGTTTTAAGAAAAAGTGGTTTATTTATTTATTGGATTACTAACATCAGTAACAGCGACTTAAATCTAAATATTTATATTAAGTGGCTTCTAGCTAACTGCTCTTACAATTGTAACCACAGCATGCATTTATTGTGTTTAAAATATTGTCAAACACTTATGATTTTTAATATTTAAATTATTCACATTATCTACTTATATTTTATGTAGGTACAGACACCAGCATGTCAACCTACCACAAAACGTCGAATTTTCTCAATTGATTTCAATATCGATGTGCCGGACTTAATGTTGAAAATCGGTAAAATTTTCTCAATTGATATCAATATCTATGCATCGGCCTTAAACTTGAAGTAAATTCAAGACTATTAACTTTTTGGGTAGGTTGACCTGCTGTTGATTGTACAATGAAATGGAGGTTATTATAAATAAAACAACAATTAAAAAAATAATATCAACACATAAGTACCTAATCAGTTACTTTTGGTGTCAGTGCTATCCGATGAGAGTTTGAATGTTTTTGTTTTCACCGACTCCAAAAGTAACTGATTAGGTACTTATGTGTTAATATTGTTTTTAGCTTTTCAGTTTTTTGAAGTCGGTTTACTTTTTTTAAATAAAATTTACTTATTTCATCTATTTTTAGTGATACATACAGTGATAATCCTCAACAAAATGAATCATTTGAGTGCAAACATAAGTTAACGGCTGAACACCGATTTCATTCCTTATTTTTCCCACCTTAGAGGTAAAATTCAGTATACCATCTTTAAAGTATAAGCTATATAATAAAGAAAGAATCATCAAAATCGGTTCACAAATGCCGAAGATATTGGCCAACCTAGGTACAAAATCAGTCGGCCCCGGTATGGAGTTTATGCAATGTTTGATGATTTTCTTATAGATCCCATCATCAGAACTTGATCAAATTTATATGGGACCAATCCGAACGTATTCCCTTTCGAACAAAAAAAGAAGTATCGAAATTGGTTAACCTGGTAACGAATGATCGCTGAACATACATAAATAATAAAAAAAAAACAAAGATACTGACGAATTGAGAACCTCCTCCTTTTTGAAGTCTGTTAAAAACGAAACAAAAATAACAATTACATGCAATCTAGGGTACTGAGATCTAAGACTGGTTTTTTTATCTATGATTTGTTTTTGCTTGGACTGATATTAAACAATGATTATTTTAGTAGGTAGATAGGTAATATGGTTTTACTAATCAAGATCTCAATCAAAGTATTAAGGTTTTTTTAATACCAATCATTTAGCCCCAAACTAAGCAAAGCTTGTATTATGATGACTAGATAAGAGATAAACATACTTAAATACTTTTTTAACCGACTTCAAAAAAGGAGGAGGTTCTCAATTCGTCGGTATCTTTTTATTTTTATTTTTTTTATTTTATATGTATGTTCAGCGATCATTCGTTATTGCGTTGACCGATTTCGATAATTATTTTTTTGTTTGAAAGGTAATACTTTCAGAATGGTCCCATATAAATTTGGTTGAATTCTGATGATGGGATCTATAAGAAAATCATCAAACATTGCATGAACTCCGTACCACGCCAACTGATTTTAGTATCTATCTTCTAATAACTTTGCCAAATGTGAACCGATTTTGATGATTCTTTTTTTAATGAATAGCTTACACTTCAAAGATACTTTATTCAAACATTTTTGGAAAAAAATTCACCCCTAAGCGTGGAAAAATTGAAAATTAAATCTGTGTTCAGCAGTTAAATTATGTTTGCACTCGTAAGATTTGTTTTGATTAGGATTTTCCACTAAAATAGATGAAATAAGTTAATTATATAAAAAAAATTAAAAATGCCAGTCGATGAGAGATTCTATGTTTTCGTTTGCACCGACTCCAAAAGTAACTGATTAGGTACTTAAGTGTAAAATTATTTTTAGCGTTTTAGTTTTTTGAAGTCGGTTTTTTTTTTTTATAAATAAACATTCATGACTTAAGTTCAGTTCCCAGATCATTTTTATTGTGTCCCATTTTCCTGGGCTAAGGAGTTCAGGACTTTTAAGTCCCAAATATCTTGTTTATAATTTTCTGTCAGTCTTACAGCTACTGAAGCTCAAAGCAAAGTTTATTTTATATCTCACAACCCCCAACCTTGTACAGTCTAAAAGAGGAAATGACTTCTAAACAAGTCTGTCAAATAACTATAGATAGTGTCATTCCATTTTTGCCACCACTGTTACAAAGACTTTTTAACCACAGTTATTTTGTAGAGCAACTCAAGACCCCGTCCATACTAGCTCATTTGGTCACATTTATCAAGTTAAGGTGTGTATACATTGACATATATAAATGACAGTACACACATTGTATGTTCTGTGACAGTAAATGTTATGTATTTTTTACTGCATTTGGTATACATGAAAAAATATACAACTGAGAACAGGGCCTAACAGTGTCTGGGCAACATCTTTAAGACAGAACAAAAACAGTTATACATGTTATTATATAGATAGATACTCTTTATTGCACACTACACAAAACAAACAGTACAGAGAAAAATACATTTGGAATGGTAACATTTAGGCGGTCTTATCGCTAGAAGCTATCTCTTTCTTACATACATCATAAAACCGAGTTTTGTGATTCTCTAAAAAATTTACTATGATGTGGTACTAATAATAAACTCACCGCTTTGGTGCAACAGACAGTTTTTTTATTTTTTTAAGTTGTTGCTTAGAACCACAGTGACATGCAATATTTTTATATTGATCACCAAATGACCTCACTTCCCCTTTTATTGCCTACTCCCTGTGCCCAAAGTTAGGACGTTATAGCTGTTTTACATAACTTCGCATATAATTTTGTTTTTATGTTGAAATAAGGAGTTTAACACGTGCTCGCATCGCGGCGCGGTGCAGTTGAAAAAACATCTGGCACATAATTATGACTATGTTGCAGTGTTTGTGTAATTAGGTCATTTAGACAATAATAAGATGTCTAGCTCGGCTAAAATCTTATTTTGGGCCCTGTAGACATGACATAGCATTATAATAAGCAAAAATAAAGAAAAGCTTACATATTAGTTCACTTACTTATCGCCTTACATAATACAAATTACATTTTTTCCAGTATTTTATCTTAGTCATTTATCTGGATGATATTCTCTTCTTTTTTGGTTTTGGGTGTGGAAGATCCAGTGATTCAACCACATATTTGTTGTGAGTCTATTTTCTTGATTAGGCTTGTGGATGGTGTCCGTCTCTTGAATGCAGCAATGAGACTCGAAGCCAGTTTAATTGGGTGTGATTCAAGTTTTTTGTGTATTTTTTTGACGAATTTTTCTATTCCCTTGATATTGGTATTACAATTCAGTTCTTTTGTGGAGTCTATCATTTGTGAAGAATCACGGAGTATCAGTAATTTGGCGTTGAATTTTGAATTGGAAGCGTTGTATAATCCGTATATTAGAATTTGATGCAGTGACCCACAGTTGCATGCCATGTCTAAATTGGTCTAAGAATACACTTGTATAATAATAGTTTATTTTCAAACGAAACTGAATTGACGATTGAATAACCAGTGAAGAGATCTGAGTTGATGTCCAGGTGTTTTTCTTTTTGTTAAGATTTGATGTTTCTAGGATACAGACCGAGGTATCTATCTAAATTGGTGGTGTGTAGAAGCGCTACCTGATGCGTGGCATACGCGCGACTACAAATTTTCTTACAATATTTTTACAAGTGGTGCAGAAGTGCTTTGAGATATTGTATGAAAGTTAGTAGTAGCTTAGCGTACACTTTGCGAGTCAGTGGCGCCACTGTGGCACGTCTGTGGTGCTTTACCTCACTAATTCTTAGGCGCCCTTAACCTAGCCCAAGGAAACAAGACACTGAACAAAAAAAAAAAAACTAATGGTACGCGGTCTCATGTGTCTGCTTGGGCACAGAATATACATGTAATAGTTATGGGTATCAGAAGCTGAGCTTCAAACAATACGCGCCAGAGCAATGGACACATACATCGCGCAAGGACACGAAATCTTGGAAGACTCTGATCTGACAGTAGTTTTTTTTCCAGTGATTAGTGGTGTGTGGTGTGTGTAGTGATGGATGACTATGTGTGCGTTGCTCGACCGCGCATTATATGAAGCTTGACTTCTGATAAATTTAAATTCAAATTATTTATGCACAAAATACATGTATTTACAAAGATATTACATAATTTTCAAAAGTACTGACTAACTTGACTTCTTTTATTTGACTTATGCGTGTTGATTTGGTCAGACTTATTAGACTTATTAGACTTTTTTTTTATTGTGATATGTTTGCAATAAGATTCTTTTGGAAAATTTAGATACCAAGCTACTTTTGATGTCGACTGTACAGAATGAAACAGTGTATTTTACCCTAGCCGGCGTGTGAATGTCAATTCAAAATTAATTAAATACATTTTATTTTATTATTAAATAACGAAACTTATCATGTCAGCCGTAACAAAATAAAAGTAATATACAATGTCAACAGGAAAAGTAAAAAAAGAAATATCTAATCAAAAATCTTTCAAAAGCTCTGTTTCTCATAATGTGTCGTTTTGAGTATTTTAAGTACCATGCTACCAATAACAATAATTTATTCTGTGGCTTACGGTTTCCTAAGCTAACGTCGATTCTCCATCCCCAGTCCCTCGATGCCCGGCTGAGCGGGGAGTGCGGGCTCAGCGAGCGCACGCAGCACCTGTGCGAGGCGTGGCGCCGCGTGCACAGCCTCTGCCTGCACTCCGCGCCCGCCACGCACCCGCACCTGCTCAGCTGGCTGCAGCGGCACACGGCCAGGACTATTCTCCACGTGAGTATAAGACATAAGTCAGTTAATAATATGGTGTCCCCAGCCAGGAGACATATTTTTGAAACATTAGAAATAAATCTTGAATTCGAACACGAAAGCAGTCGCGTGTGTCATCAATATAGTAACGATGCTGATGTGCGTTTGCATCGCGCAACATAGTTTTTTTTAAATCGCCATTGGCGAAGGGCTTAAGCTCCAGCGGTAGACACGGTTTGAACAGTTATTCAGACTTGACCCGGCTAGAGATTACCTTGAACTCTGATGATGCTCCTCATTTACACCGTAAGTCAGACACTGGCATGACAGTCTGAAGTTTTAGTGCCCGATTACGAGCGCATACTCGCTCTCAGCAGTGATATTACGTCTTTAAAGCTACATATCAATGTCGTCTTGCTGTCATGGACTTGGAAGGGTAAACGGGTCCGCGCGCCACGCTTTGGCAACAACTCGTGTATGTGGCGTATACGTTTAGTTTTTTTGTTGATATTATTTCGTTTTATTTGATTTTCATGACCATGTAAATATTTAAAACTCGATTTTTATATACAGACAAAATGGAGTAAAGAAGAGCAGGACAGCCTCGAAGAGGCGATAGATGCTTTCATTGAAGAGACAAAAACAGCGCGCGCCTGCAAAGGTAAAAGTAAAGAAAAATTTGTGTAATAGAAATTGTCACGATAATATAATTATATTATTGAAAAAATTGTTGGTCCAAAGTAAATAAAAATCAATTAAGATCAACTTTAAATGCCCTAATCAAAAAATAATAATAATCGTCTTCTGTGGATGTTCTAATATTCGAGTTGTATGAGCTTGACCATACATCACTTGTCAATACATCGAAAGGGCTAATTTAATTAAAAAAATAGCAACTTGTTACACTGTTACTTTTAGCGATAGTGGCAACTTCGGCATTGTTGCGACGTCTGAAACTCGATTGCAATAACAAATTGCTAACGAACGAAGGGAGACGCCGAAACGCGATGCAATCCTAAAATCACGCATCGATGATGCTAAAGATCGAGCTCGAGAGTCGCCAAAACGGGATACAAAATCAAACGTTTTTCGCTGATGCAAAAAGTTGTGGTTAAGCTCTCAGCCTTGACTTGTGTTTATTTAAGAATAAGAATAGCTTATTTTGGCACATAAAAAAAATAATTATTACGTAACAAAATCAAAAACAACATTTACTTAAAACAAAATTTATGAAATAAAAGGTAGTAAAAAAATAATTATTACGTAACAAAATCAAAAACAACATATACCGAAAACAAAATTTATGAAATAAAAGGTATGTATTTGGCCAAAAAGATCATATGCTCAGTATTAGTCATAACAGCTTACAGCTTGCCATGACTCTGGTATTCTGCTGGGGCCATAATGTGCACTGGTGTACACTGGTGCTTTGAGACAAATATCAAAAAACAATTTCAATAATTCATTCATTCGATTATTAAAGATGGCGTCAGCCCGCCATGGGAGTCACAGCTGCTGCTGCGCGGGCAGTGGTTCAGGCGGGAGCTGGCCAACCCCTGGGGGCACCCGGTGCTCCGCCTGCTCCTGGACCCGAAGGGCGAGCCGCCGCCCGAAGACGAGCGTAAGTGGCTGTCGGTCAACGTTTGTAGTTTGTGATGTGGTACCAAATGGCAGATAGCAGCAGAAGAAGCGAGATGCTGTCTTATCAGAAGTTCAGTTCATCAGAGTTTTTGTTGCCCCGAGGGGTGGTAATCATGTGCAATCTAAGTAAATCCTGTCTTTATCTCGGACAGAATTCACCTAAACATAAGCAGTCAATCGCAATAACATTTTGTTACCATTTTGTATTATTTCTCTGGGGGAAGAGGTGCGTTGATATGTAACTCGGAGGGAGGAGGTCCTGTCGCCCTTTATGATTCCTGATGGTGATGGTTGATTGCCCCATGTTTTATCACATGTCGGTTTTCGTATTAGTTCCCTGCTGCGTCGCGCTTTTGCTCCCGCGCAGAATAAGTATGTATGTAAAGTAAAATCATTTTATTTAAATATCGTTGACAAAACGATGATAAGCAAATGTAGTTTAATCTACCTTGTCATGACAACCCTACCAAAATAAGTCGCAATTGAACGCGCGCTCTTTAGAAGCTCTTCCTGTGTTCCTTTCTCTACTTATGTGGTGCAGCGCTAGTGCGCTACAACATTAATTAAGTCCATTACTTGTTAAATGTCATATTTCACAATTTGTTTATTAACAAGTGTTCGTAAGAGTTACACACATAAGCGGGCCGGCATTGTCGGTTCGGCATTCTCGATTAGGCAGTATTTGTCAAACAACAAACCTAAGCAATTACTGCACTACTGCACTTGTTCAACTTTATTCGGCTTGTGCCGATTGGGCAGTCCATTCGGGTCGACACATCATTACATTCAGCAGTATTTGTGGAACCTAAAAGTCAATCCGTAGCAACTATGTGCTACATAACGTCGTCTTCATTCAGCTTGTATCGATCGGGTAGTTATTATGATAAGATTATAGCGTAACACACACAGAAGGCGTGAGCGGGACGGCGGTGGGTCTATTGATATACGTTTAAATGGGCGCCTACAGACAGCCGGCGTGAGCGGAACGGCTCGCCGCCTTCTGTGATGTTGCGCTTAAGTGCGGCAGCCGAGTGGTTTGCAATTCCCGAACATTCATCTACACATTCGATTTTACCGATTAATGCCGGCCCGCTTATGCGTGTAGTGTAGTAACCCTACCGTGTTTTGTGTTACCTCCAGTCGTAGAATGGCTGAAGGAGGAGCGCGGCGTGATGTTCGTGACGCGGCTGCGGCAGCTCGCCACGTCCAAGTGCGGCGACCTGGCCGTGCTGCTGGTCACCGCCGTCATGGACCGCGTGCGCGCCGGCACGCCGCTCGTGCCGGACAGCGAGCAGAGCGACGAGCCCAAAGGTATCTCATCGCGTCACACAGCCTATACACAGCCACTGATCTCCAGCTCACGTGGACACTCACCTAGCGACTAGTACTCGTACACCAAGTTACCTGGCCTGACTTGACAGCGTGCAGAGCGTCGAGCCTAGAGTTATCTCATATCCTAGCCTAGAGCCTAGAGTCATCATCATTATCATCATTTCAGCCATAGGATGTCCAGTGCTGAACATAGGCCTCCTCCATTGACTTCCAGTTGAGCGACGAGCCCAGAGGTATCTTATAGTATCACACAGCTTTTACATCATCAATCCAGCCCTAGGACGTCCACTGCTGAACATAGGCCTCCCCCAACTTCCAATTGAAGCGGCCTGCATCTAGCGTCCTCCTACAACCTTTACCAGGTCGTCTCTCCACCTTGTGGGTGGACGTCCTACAAGGCTACGGCTTTTAGTCTACTGCTAGAAATATTATCCAGATGTCCCTCCATATCCAACTCAACTCTTCCATACAACGCCACAGTGAGCAAACTAAATTAGGTCGTCACTCCACCGGCTTGGAAAGCGGAAGGCTTGCCTGCGCTGCATCCTCCATTTCGTGGTCGCCACTCGAGAACCTTTCCGTTGTCATCTCTGCGAGCAATGTGACCTGCCCATTGCGACTACCTTTGCAATTTGAAGTGCTATGTCAGCGACTGGTTCCTTCGGATATATTCAGAAAACTGGTTTTACTACATTGGATCGGGTCTGGGTGGGCTAGGAGACGCCCCCCCTGCCAAAACTCATTGCAACATATGAATGTTAAATCCTTACTTTGAAACTAAAACAGTAAATGTGTTGTCTAGGGCATAATTATTTATCTAACCCACAACTTTGTTCATCAGACAAACCCAAACCGCCATCCGAGAAGCCGACGTTTGCAGACATACTGACGGCAGAAGCCGGCTTCACGGTGGAAGTGTGGGAGCTACTCACGGACATTGAATTCGTGCTTCTACACAAGGGTGACAGCCGCTCCAAATGTATAGACCTGGTAAGTGATCTTTATGAATCCCCGAGATTACACGAACATCGAACACATTACACTTAAAAAGTGTTAAATAAATGCTACTAAATAGCATAGGATTGAGCGCCATAAGAACCCAAGTCAGGCTTACGATACCGCGTTTCGGTCCTGATAAATACCTATGCATCCCTTCAAAGGGACTAAAATCAGTCGAGTGTTGTGTCACGCTCTTCGACTCGCAACTTTGATTTTAAGATCGAGAATGATACTCTACTGAATGATCTCATTTGTTACTGCTTTCTATAAATTGTGTCAAAAGATGTATTTGCGAGTAAAGCAGGATATCCGTCGCGGTTTTCAAGCTTGACGTAGTCAAATGCATGATAAATATTTAGAAACACACTTTAACATTGTTGTTTCGTCTGTCAGGCCAAGCAAACGCCTCTTCGCAACGGCTACCAGCTCGTGGAGCGGCTGCAAGGCCGCTTGGAGACGTCCCCACGCGAGAAGAAGCTGTGGAAGAATGCCAAAGACGTCGCCACGCTGATAGCTCAAGTAAGTTGTATGTCAGGCCTAGTAGAAATAGCTAAATTCCTGATTTAATAAAAAGAAAGTGGTAATGAATGCTTTTTATTTTGATTTAATATAGGTAAGGATTGAACCCTTTAAGCGTTTAAAATATTAAAATTAATAGATTATTGCCATAGATTTAAAAATAAAATAATTCAATTTGTACTTTGAAGCAATTTTTCGCTATCTCATATGGGAACTGTTTATTTCCTTTGGGCACTGTTTAGAATTATTTAGGAATCAATTATTGGCATTAATTAAATACCGCTACGGTGTGGCGAGTATGCTAGTCGAAGAGACACAAATGATGAAACGATGAAGACAACACAATCATGCCTCAAACCGGACCATCGTCACCAGGTGGTGATAGCCCGGTGCATGGTGGTGCCGGTGTGCAGTAACGTGTCCCGCACGGCGCTGTACTGCTGCGGCCGCTCGCTCGTGCGGCTGCTGCCGGCGGGCCGGCTGGAGCCCGCCGCCGCCGCGCTGGCCGCGCCCGCCGCCACCGCGCGGCACCTGCACACGCTCGCCGCTGCCACTCTTGCGCAGGTACCTGACAATTATTCAAGCGGGAACCTTGTAGCAGAGGTTCTCTTGTCTACCGCCCCACTTTGAAAATCATTTTTTTTTTTTTTTTGTGGCACGGTATGGTGTTGTACTCGTTTAGGGGGGAAACGAGTACAACACCATACCGTGCCACAAAAAAAATAGTTTTTTAGCCCTTCGCGTTCCACTTACCCACGGTAGACTAGAAAAACAATGAAAAACAGTAAAAAAAAATTTTTGTGGCACGCGAAGGAGCGCAAATTGCCGCATGAAGCACTAATAATTACAATTTGACCATAGCTTCAATATACCAGCTTTTCCAGGATCAATATATATTAATTTAAACTTTATTGCACAAGTAAGTACAATTGGCGGACAATAGGTGTGCCATTAAACATGTTAACAATATAATTTTGTTCGCAGCGCGGTTCGGAATTGACGCCGTTCGTCTGCGAGCTATATGTGCGCGCCATCACTGCCGGCATGAACGAACTAGAGAGGCTCAAACTGAACAAAGAAAAGGTAGGTAGAGATTCGAGCGGGTTTTTACACTAGAGCCGTGCTTCTCATCCTTTTTTTAAAGGAGGACCTCTTACGCCAAATATCTATAATTCGCGGACTCCTGAAAACGTTCGACAACTTTATTATGCGCTTCTACTATTCCATTTTTTCGGACCCCCTGAGATAAGTTGGCGGACCGAACCGAACACTAGAGGATAAAAAATCAAGTCTTTCAAATGTTGCCAGATTAATAAGCTAGAAATGCGCAATTGGTCGGAATGCCACGAACGGTATTTTTTTAGTATGAACTGATTTTTCACGGTTAGTGCACTGTGACGGCAAACGACACACAGCGGTGACTTCTGTCTATATTTTTTTAAGCCGACGTTTCAAGGGATTGGATTACCATCAGATAATCACTCCACACTCTGGAAGTCGATGCTTATGTTTAGCAGTAAACGTGGAATTGACGCCTGTTAGGGACGCTCGCTCGAAATTTTGGCAAAAAGCAGCAGGGTACACTAAACTTCGCCGTACCGCGAGGGACTTTATGCTTGCGCAGGGCGTCGTGCACTGCCGCTACGCGCGGGAACGCAGATCTGCGCCTGGCTCTCGGCGAGCGTGATCTGTCGTTGCCACTGTGAAAATCGCCTAATTCGTCGTATCAATTGACAGGAAGCGGAAGCACGCCTTCAAGAACAAACTCTATCGAGCTGGTTTACGCAACTCGGCACCTTGCTATCGAAGAGTTCGCGTCTTCGCTGCGAGTGCACGTTAACCGCCTTCAGCGTGCACCCCTCGCCCGCCATGTACGTGTGCATCCAGCAGGCGCCGCCGCTGCCGTGCCTTGCTGTGGTGAGTTGACACACATTACACCATAGCGCATAGGTTACACCACACGCTACACGCTACACGCCACGCTCGCCGCCTTCAGCGTGCACCCCTCGCCCGCCATGGACGTGTGCATCCAGCGCATAGGTTACTTACTTTACACGCTACACGCAAAAATAAACTTTAAGCTAAAAGTAAATTGGCTACGAAACCAAACTTAACAGCTACAGCGTAGCAAAGCACTCCCAAATATACTTGTTCTTCAGCGTGCAGTCATCCTAGCAGTGTGGTGCAGACTAAAAATGCCAGTAATCCTAGTCACAGTCTACGTAGGACAATGCATTTGATGAGAATGCTGCCTAATACTGATCTTTTTCTATCCATCCCAGGAGCAAGACGTAAAGGAAGAGACGACATCGGAGTTCGGCAGTTGGGCGACCGACAGCCGGACGCAGACCAACCTAGTGAAGACATCCGAGACCTTGAACCTGAAGCACACGCAGCACCAAGCGAACGTGCTGTCCACCGCCACGCTGGCCGAGGGCGAGGCGCTCGGCCTCAGCGCAGAGCTGTGCCAGGACCTCGCCGTGCTGCTGGCCGGCCCGAGGGTTAAGACGCTATCGTGGGACATGGACAGGTAGCCAGACATTGAACTTAGACGAGGAAGAGGACGAATGATGTATCACCACAAATAACCCTTATTTTTACCTTATCTCGTACTTATTTTACACTCGTCTATCTTAAAATTCTGCCCGAGGGTTAAAACGCTCTCGTGGACCACGGACAGGAAGGCTTTAATCATGATCGCCACACGAACCGCACTATCGGTGGCGCGTCACAGATCTTTGCGTGTGCATATACAATGTGTCACCAGCAACTCCCTTCACCAGTGTCGGAGACTTTAATGGTATAAAATAATTGCTGTTTGAAATCGTTTTTGCTCTCACGGTTGTAAATTGGCCGCCGTTTTGATTTTTTAGTTACCAAGAACCGGGCTCTCGAACTAATTCGACCACCACTAGTCGTGTTAATGTCGTATGTTCATAAAAAAGGTTTCATTTGATAGCTTAAAATGCAGACAATAATAACACATTTAAATTTTGTTTTAAGCAATTACATGCTTTGTTATATCTATGATAATATAACACTTGTAAAAAACCAGACATTGATCAGATAAAACGCTGGCTTCAACAGCGAGAAACACTTGACAAATTTCGACAGGTTAGCCAACGTTCTCGGTAGCTTAGTTGGAAAAGCACTCGCCCGGCATGCGATGAGACGTGGGTTCGAGTCCCACCTGAGGCAATCGATTTTTTTCAAGTGTTATATTATCAATAATAACACATCCGTTATGTTTTAACTATTACGAAAAAAAAAAAAAAATTTAAGACCACAAAAATTAGATTATTTTGGGTAATTTTTTAATAATTGCCTTTTTGTGAAAAATGTAGTGCATCAAACTGCTTATTTTTTATTTTATGACGATAGAAGAGAATGTTTTCTTTAATAAAATACCAAATTTCTTTGCTCCCTGTGAGATAGTTCAGAAGTTACAAATGTTTAATAAGACCCTTTTCATTGCTTATCTACGGGGCAGTTGAAAAAAAATGCAAAATTATTTACAAAAGTAATTTAATATTATTACGATTTCAAACATAAAAAATGACATATTTTATACCGTTAAAGTCTCCGACACTGGTGTCGGGACACATTGTATAAATATGGGAACTTTAGTCTTTAGTTCCCTCGACCTTTACCAGGTCGTCATCCACCTTGTAGGTTGATGTTTTACGCTGCGCTTGCTAGTACCTGGCCTCCATTCTAGAACCTTTCTGCCCAATCGGCCGTCAGTTCTACGTGCTATGTGCCGCGCCTATTGCCACTTCATCTTCCTAATTCGTTGGGCTTTACAGCGATCTCCTCATTTCTGATTGAGTGAACCCGCTGTATTCAGGCTTCCAATTGGCCAATCTGAAAGTTACTGGGGCAGACGTCCTATGGCTGTAATGACGATGAGTCTTGTGAGTGGCGGCAAAGATTTAAGTCCATTGTGAACTATACATAGAATACTAACTGTGTGTGTGAGTGAGAAACATCGAAGTGATCTGACAACGAATGTCGTTACCCAGAGAGGTCCTACTGGAGAGTTGCCGCGGCTACATGGAGCGCACGCACGGCGGGACTCGTGCCCTCACCACCGAGCTCAAGTACCTGAACCTGGACCCGCGCGCCTACCAGCACCTGCCCGAGGAGGACGACGCGGAGAACGATGCTTTCTACGGCATCGAGAAAGGTACGTAGCATACGAGAGTAGGCAAGACGCAGGTGACGTAGAGACACAGATTTGCCACATCTAACAGTGATGAAAGTGTGTCGCCTAAATCTAGTTCGGTTGTGTGTCTAAAAAATGATAATAGTGCTCCATTATTTAAATCCCTTAGAGCAATAATACGGTCCGAGTTTAAGGCCTAAAGCTGTGGACGTCCCCGAAATACCCAAATCGTACATAAAACAGGTTGAGTACTTAAAGAGCTCAAACATGGAGACGACTTCATTCAAAATACTCCAAAAAATCCAGTCATGCAGTTCAACGCAGCGCAGGACAGACCAAAATTTATAAAGCTTAGCCTATGCTAAGACGCAGGTGTAGCAACACAGCATAGTACACAGTTTTTACTCATTTAGCTGCGTCGTAGCATGCTAGCGGCATATCTTCACCGACTGACTTACCTTGCAATAGCTGTATTATGCTGTGCTGCCTCAGCCAAGTCTCAACATAAGCTTAGCCTTATACCACTCTACTTGGAACAAGAGATCTTAGCACCTGCTGCATTCTTTATCTTCAATAAACCATTATTAACTCAACAAGACATTTACTGCAAGACGTACAGTTCATAGCGGCCGGCGTCCCTGAAACTTCAAACTTTTCTCTTGTTTGAGGGTCAGGACTACCTCCGTTCATGATCTTATCCTGATAATAGTACACGGCATTATAGTCTACTAAAAATTTATAATAGAGACTGGCAAGTTGTCGGAATAATAAGATGTGTATTTAAGTATTAAGTTAAATGACATAGTTTTACTACATTTATTTCGTTCTAAAACAGGTTACGAACATTTAGTCGAAGTTCAAGAGCAAGAAGAAATATGGCAGGATGCCTACTCCGACCCCGAAAGAACGGAGAGTGTGAGTTCATGTAACTCTGATGTTCCCACGACAGTCAAAAAGAAGAAGAAAAAGAAAGCTCCGATTTTGTCGTCAGAGGAAGACTCGGATCCGCTCAGTCTGGTCGCCGAAGCAAAACGCACTGAAAAGAAGAAAGAACGACCGCACAGCAAAGAAAGAAGTAAGGAGCGAAAAGAGAAGAAAAAATCTAAATCCAAAGATGGCTCAGAGAAAAAAGAAAGCAGTCGAGAGAGGCGAAAAGAAGGCTCCGATCCTAAAGAAAAGAAGGAGAAAAAACCTCGCAAGAAAAAGCTAAAAGAAGAAATTATCGTTGTCGAACAAAAACCTGGATCACTGTCCAGTCTCATCGGCTTAAAAGTGGCTAAAGTTAAAATACCAGAAGGTAAATATAAGAGGAACGCGGAAACATGTGTTACTGCTCCATGTATCACTGATAGCGACTACGATAGCCAAGGCAAGTCTTCTCTGGCTTCAATGAACTCCGAAGGTAACGACCCCGACGTACTTTTTGACGGATTGTACAATATGGAAGACTACAGGTCGCCTGAAAAGGGTGACCCCTTGGCCGATAGAAGCACATACACCAGCAACGAACTGAGCGTCGCTAACGGCAGAGTTGCTATCAACACAAGGTCCTTACTTAAAAAAGACGATAAACAATACAAGTTGGAAACCATACAAAATAACATAAATAAGACACAAGATCTTAATACCTCTAAGAATGCGGCTATAAGAGAAGAAGTGAAAAGAAGTATTTCAAGGCTAATCGAGTTTCGACGACAGAAGTCTCTATTGGAAGAAACACAGATTTTAAAGTCCTCAGGATCAAGTCCAGCCACGTCTTACAGTGTGTCGCCAAAATCTAGTCCGATCGTGAGACCAAACATTGATAATAGTGCTCCATTAATTAAGTCCCCTAGTGCGATAATGCGACCAGAGTTTCCCGAACCTTCAGTGATAAGCCCTAAACCTGTGGAGGTCCCCGAAATACCCAAAGCATACATTAATAAAAAACAGGCTGAGTCTCTAAAAGAGCTCAAACATGGAGTCGACATGTTACTTCACTCAAAATACTCAAATAATCCAGTCATACAGTACGCTAACAAACAACCTGCACCATCGAGCTGTGAATCATCGTTTCAGCAATACGTACACCAAAGGCAGCAACTTTATTCTAACTCTGGAATTAATCAGAATAAATCCAATGTCAGCGTCATTCATAAGTCGCTTGAAGACCCTGAGAAAGAAATTCAAAGAAACTTTCAAGATTTTCTTAGAGAGTTACAGGAGTCGATAAATGCCGGTACTGGTGCTAATAAAAAGGCCACCACTCCCAAAAATGTGCAGGTGAAAAAAGATGTCAAACCCATCAGTAGGGTCACGCCTGTCATTCCTAATTTTACCAAGACAGAACCCGGAACCTCTTATCAATGTGCCAAATCGACCATACAATCAACTAAGAAAGTTGACAGCCAGCTAAACACATTCTCGCGGCTTAGCTACATGCATAAAAACAAACAAAATGATGTCAAATTTAACAAACAATCTGCAGAGCTGAGCAATCAAGAACAACAAATTATATCTCGGTGTATAGAAGAGCACAAATCGGCGAAAATCAAATACTTACAGGCCAAAGGGGATATATCCATATTGAGAGTCGGCCAAAATGCACATACTTCGCGGCAAGATGAGGCGCAGGTCGTCATTCGAAAAATGGATAAGCCATCGCCTGCAGCTTTGGAACATCCTGTGCTTACGAATATGCTGCATGGAAACAACGCTATTACGGCTAAATACCCACTTAAAAACGAGACCCATATTAGAAGCGTTCCCTATCAGCCTGAAAAATCAAAGGGTAGAGATACGGCGCTCTCGGAGCAAGACCAAAAAGATCTACTACTTTTATTACGGCAGCAGAACAAACTGAACAATCCAGCGCCTCACCTCAGCCCCGATGTAAATAAAATCATTAGCAGCCATCAATACTCGAAAAATTTTGGAGCCAGCAATACAATGTCTCTTAACCATAATCAAGTAACATCTGCTACTAAATCAGTAACCAGACATCAACCAACAAAAATTAAAAGCAATAAAGTTCAACAGTTTGAAGGTTGTAAAGTTAGAACGGTGCATTGTGATTCCATCCCAGGCGCTCATGCAATATCTATGGACTGTAAATCAGGTAAAGTCAGTAAGACAACTAGCAAAAAAATGAATGTTACGCTTAGTAAGGTTCATAATGTGACACCTTGCGATAATCGGGAAACAAATCTTGATCTAAGTCAAACTTATGGATCGCAGGATAATGTTGCACAAAGCGCAGATACAAATAAACAGAATATTATGAAAAAGGTTTCAAAAGTCGGAACGATAAAGAAACCTAACATTACACTTACGAAACTTCCGAATACTGCTTTTCAAACCCAGCAGTCAAGTTCTAATTTGGGCGCTACAATTAGACCACATGAAAATATTTTGCAGTCTGGAGGCGAACCACAAGACTGGGAGAGTGTTATGGATGCAATTTTGTCACATAAGACACCAAGTTTGGGCCCCAATGCTCTAGATGTGGCATTGAAAAAAGATAGCTTTGCGAAAACTGCTCTACGAAATCAGAGAATAGTAAGGAAAAAAGAACTTAAGGTTCATGATAACATACCACATAAACAAGCTAGTGATGTAGTAGCTCCAACTCATACGAATGTAAAGCCAGAACAGTCGGTGGTTACTGACTTAAGTATGAAGAAATTGATTCAAAACAAAAACTTAGAAACAGTTCGAGCTGAACCACCAAAACGAGACATTCGGACGCCACTTCCCTGTGAAGCTAAAAAAGAAAAAGACCCATTTATATCTGGTATACCCAATTCCGACTACGATCTTATAGAAGAATTGATGGATGATGAACTAAGGAAAGAAATCGGTGAGCTGTCGTCAGATGAGGATTCTTATCGAGCGCCGCCAGTTAGTGCAAAGGTCACTAAAACTGCCCCTAGTGCAAAGTGTACTAATGTTAACAAAAATCTATCACAGCAAGATGGACAAGGTATGGATTCGCTACGTAGTTCTTCCAGTGTTGTGCAAAATGTTCGCGAGTCTATCATTCAAACGAACAAACAAGTCGTAAAAACTAACGAAACATCCAAAAATGTGCACACTAATAAATCATTAGTTCACGCAATTGACATTGCCAATACGAAATCACATAGGGCTGATAACAAGACAAAAATGATTGAAAACGTTACACGCCCATGTTCTAAGATACAATCTCCAGTGGCCAATGTACATTCTCATCCCCAAAAAAGTGAGATACAGGCTTACAATGTCAATCAAAATAGCAATAGATCCCATGTCAGTTTAGTGGATGTGGGAAATATGTTAATAACGAGGACTTCTGTTAAAGCCCAGTCTAACCAAGTCGTCCAGCCCGAACCAGATACACCTAAAGTGGTAGTAATCGGATCTGAGGTACTTTACGATCCATTTTCGGTTGCAGCAGTACAATCGCCAATACCTTCTGCTTTGTGCAATGTCATTCAGCCTCATTACATTGCGTTGAATACTACACCAAATATAGCAGTTTATCAAACGACTCAGTTCGCAGCGCCTATAGTCAATCCGGTCATAATTGGTAATGCTATGACTATGTCAACAACAGAAAAAATTACAGAAACTACACCTAAGCTGTCTCCTGTTCATTCGCAAAATATATCTAAAAGTCAAGTTGATTTCTCAAAAGCACCCGAGATAGCGCAAGATTGCGCTAAAGCGAGTTTGAAAAATGATACAAATGTTGAAACAAAAAGCAAAAATACTTACGATCAGACATTTCAACAAGACGCAAACTCGGAAGTAGACATTAAAACTAATCTGGATATTAATTTTAACAAAAATGCCGAACGGAAAGTTTTGTCTGAAATGCAAGACAAACAAGAAGTAAATCTTTCTGAAAAGGTGGATTCTAAAGCTACAAAAAACCATAAACTCCCCGCTGAAAGTGGCGTGAAGAAAGAAGTTCTAAAGGACCAGAAGCAGCCACAAATTGAATCTGAAATTCAAAAGCAACCAAATATTCTGGACACTATCTCAAAACAGCTAACTGAAGAAGATCTTGAAAGAATAACGATTAAGCGTTTGGCTATTCTCGATAGGACTATGATTCATAGATCAAGCGCGCCTCCAATACCACTTGAATATGAACCGCTTATAACGTCGAAGCAAAAGATAAACAATGTAGCAGTAACTTGTCAAGAGAAAACTAATCTTCCAATAAATAGTATTCAAGACTTCAATGATGAAAATATTACTGCAGACAATGTACTTAATAACAAAGTAGTTTCTAAACAAGATAACCTCAGCAATGAACATTACAAAGAAAACGATGATAAAACAACACAATGTCGTCGTATTCTTCTACGTTCCTCCAACGATTTGAAAGCGATGACCATAACATCAAATGTTAAAGATCAGCGAAATCCAGTTGGGCGCAAAACTAAAGTGAGGCTTAAATCTGAAACAAAAAACATAGACAATGAAGTAAATCTAAAAAGTACTACAGATGACAAATATGTTGAAGAAAAAGATGACACAGGTTCTCATCTCATCAAACGCATATCAAAAAGGATACTCAATAGAAAAAGAAATTCTTTGAAAAAGGTTGAAAATGCGGACGATACATCTAAACAAGTTTCAACTCAAACCAACACAATGAATGAGAAAGAACTTAAAGTAATTGAACAAGTTTGTGATACAGCCGATATAATCAAAGACGATGTAGTATCGGAAGTAATGATTGATAGTAAAATTGTTGTTCTGCCAACGAATATAACCACAGATACCAAAGAAGTAAAGGTGATTGATACAAAATCTGTAGTCAGTGACCTATCTAGTGCTCCAAATATCGCAGATTTTGGGTTAATTGATATTGAAGATGCCTTATTAGGATCTAAAATACCAAAGATTACAAAATCTGATGTAAATGCAGCAGATTTGTCTGTAAATGAAACTGAAAGTAACCAAGAAAGTTTTCGTCCAAGATCTGCTAGGAAAAAGAAAAAGCCTCGAAAATATAGTGAAGAAGTAAATATCAATGAAAGTTCGGATAATGAAAATGAAACTAGTGACAAAGTTGAAACTGATTTAGAGCAACCTACTAATCAAAACAACAGTGTACCGGTATCTGACAAGCAACCGCCCAAAACTGGCGTTACCATATCTATTATAAGAAGTAAAAAGGGATCTGGAAAGCCTAAATTTGGTATTAAAATTATTGATGCCAAAATAAAATCTAAGCTTAAAACGAGAAAAACAAGAGTTAAGAGTATAAATATAAAACCGGTTCCAGTGATATCGGGGCTGAAGAAGACAGAAAAAATAATAAAAACGAAAAAGAATAGTGACGATTGTAAGAAGGAATCACTACCTGAATTGGCTTTAAAAATAATTAATTTAAAAAGAAACCCAGAGCTTACAATTCGCCCTACGAGAGCGAAAAAAATTTGCTTAAATAAAAATCAAGTTCCAGTAATATCGGTACCGGCGAAAAATTTTGAGAAATTGCATGATACAAAAAATAATAAAGAAGGAAGTTTAAAAGAATCTATTCCAGTATGTGATTCAACAGTTAATACTATATTGACCAACAAATCTCATGAACGTCCTGCGTCTAAAACTGTTTTTATGATAACCGATAAAGGTATAAACAATAACATTTCTCAAAGTGGTATACAAACAAGGCGTTCTAAATCAAAAGATGGAGGAAAAGATGGAGTTGATAAAATTGAATTAAATCCGATAACGAAAAGCGTCTTAGTGCCCCCAGACACTAAGACGCTGCAGACAGATTCTAGAACGGAAAGCGTGAAGGATTTAGTGCTCCCAAAGATAACATCTAAAACAGCTTGTAATACGACGGGTGATGTAGCACCGCCAAAGTTGACTTCGAATGTTGAAAGCGTAACGACAAACGACGAAGTACCACTGAAGTTAACTTCGCAGATTGTAAACGTTACGGATAACGTTGTGTCACCAAAATTAATTTTAGAACCAAAATGCGATTTACCGCTAAAAATAAGTTCGGAAAGTCTTGTGTCAAGTGGCTTAGTCTCGCCAAAGATAGTTACACCCATTCCGAAAAATATATTGAATAAATCGACTGAACGGCCATTAGAAGTCATTCCCCCTGTAATAGAAACCACATCTAAAGAGGTAGATACTGTGACGGTCCAGGATTCATTTAAGAATTTGAAGGACAAGATTATAATAGAAGAGTTACCACCGCCACCGAATGATCCATCGAAAAAGTGTGTACGCATCAAATTACCGAATGGAAAGACATTCAAAGCTACTGTTTTTGGTAAGATGCATGTTAGCTTCGACTCAATATTTGCAGATCCAGCACTTAAATCTACTCTACTATCTAACCTAAATGATACCAAACGATATACTGTGAATATAAAACAAGTTTCGACGGCAGCCAAAAATGACCCTAAGAAGATTGTTGATGCACGCATCGAAGAGGTCAATGTTCAGGCGAGGGATATAAAACCAATAGAAACAGTCAATTTACTGAGCGATGACGAAGAAGAGACTGACAGTACCAAAAAGATGCAGACTTTCAAAACCGAATTTGGGGAATACAAAATCTTAGGAATAAATGAGAAAGATTCTCAGAACCATCAAAAGAAATTACAACAAAAATGTTTTGTAAAATTAATGAAAATTGTACATTCCGAATCAAGACCCAGTCTTGAAGCGGCTCCGAAACTTCCGTCTTGCGAATCTGGTAAAAAGGCAGAAGTGCAAGATAACAATATACTAAACAAAATTCAGACAGCTATGGCTGCTATAGATGAGGAGATATATGCTATAGATAAGCTTAATGATTTATCATCAGTTACGTTAATTAACCAAATTGATAAAGGGTCAAGCTGCCCTATTGAAATATATGACGATGATAAAGATGGTATTAAAACGACATTTAATAATCAAACTGATACAAGTGTGAGCTGTCCTATTGTAATAGATGACGATAATAATGAAGATCTAAGAACGGCATTGAACAATGAAACTAATGAAATAGCAAGCTGTCCCAATAAATTAGATGACCAGATAAATGAAGACAATCTAACGACGTTAAATCAACAGACTGTAAATGATGCAAGCTGTCTCATTTCATTACATCACGAAAATAACAAAGATAATCTCACAGCTTCATTGATTCACCAAACTGATGAAGATGTGAACTGTCCCGTTCTATTAGATAATGTTGATGAAAAAGATAATCTTATAACGACACTAAATAACCAAACCGAAAAAAATGCCAGCTGCCCGGTTGTATTAGATGGCGAAAGTAATAAAGATACTCTTACGAATCAGGAAACTGATGAAGGTGCGAGCTGTGTTATTGTATTTAATAATAGTAAAAAAGATAGTATTTCAACGATATTTACTAGACAAACTGATAAAAATACGAGCCGTCCTAAAGTAGTAGATGACGAAAATAATAAAAACTTTACAGCAGCCTTAAGTCACCAAACTAATAAAATCGTGAGCTATCCTGGTCTATTCGATGACGAAAATAGTAAAAATAATCTTACAACTCCATTGAGTCATCAAACTGCAAAAGATTCGAGCTATCATATAGTATTAAATAACGATAATAAAGATAATCATACAGCAATATTAAATGACCAAACTAATAAAATTGTTAGCTGCCCTGTTGTATTAGATAGTGAAAATAGTAACGATAATCGTACATCATTGACTCATCAAACTGATAAAGATGCGACCGGTTCTGTTGTACTGGATGAAGTTGATATTAAAGATAATCTCACAAAGACATCAAATATTCAAACTGATAAAAATGCAAGCTGTCCTGTTGTATTAGATGACGAAAATAATAAACATAGTCTTACGACGGTATGGAATAACCAACCTGATAAATATACAAGCTGTCCTATTGTATTAGACGACGATAAAAGTAAAGATGATCTTACTACAACATTAAAAAACCTTATTGATGAAGTTGTGAGTATTCCTATAATAAATGATGATACTAAAAAAAATCTTACAACGCCCATACCTAATGCAATCGCTACAGTAATACCAGATATCATAGAAATTGACGATTCTTCTAATGACAGCATGGATCTTTTAGACACTAGTATCGCTGTCATTGAAGAGACATTACGCAAAGAAATTGCTACTATATTGAGAAAACCAATTTTGCCAGTAACACCTAAAGAAATTATTAAAAAACCAGAGGAAGATATAGACGAATTAAAAAAGTTACTTTTAAAAGATCTTGGCGTAGAGGTGCCTACTGTTGAAAATATACAGGGAATAGCCGAACCTGTAAATGATTTTATAGTTATAGAAAATGATGAAGAAAAACCACCATTTGTAAAAACCAAAAGTTGTTTCGTGAGACTCGAAAATTGCGACGAATTGGCTGAAGATTATGAAAAGAAAAGAATAATGAAGCAAAAGTGCGTTGTTGATCTCGTTCGCTGCGACGATATGATATCTGCCTTAGAAAAAGCTTATTTGAAAGATTCTTTAGACGAAAATGATTTATGGAAAAATAGTTCAGACGATTTAATTGATTTAGATGCTGTCACTAGTCTGAATTCAGAATCTAAACGGTCACGAAGTGGATCATTTTCGTTATTGGATGAATTACCGGTTTCCTTTGATGATAAAATACATACATCTTATGAGTATGGAAGAAGTTCGCCAGTAATGGATGTATTTGACGCCATAGCTGCTTTGCAAAAACAATCTAAAGCTATTAAGAAAGACGATTTAACCAAACAGTTGGATGACAGGTCTTCTGATATTTATGAACTTGCTAGATCGTCGCCTGTGATGGAGATTTACGACACTATTGCATCTTATCGAAGATTTCTCGAATTAACACACAAGAAGGAATCCGTGTTAGAAAAAATTGAATGCTGTTGTGATTGGAATAAAACGAAGCGTGATCTACATTTTGCTCATACAGAAAAAGTTACAAATGCAATACAACATGCAAATATTGTTACAGAAAATAAATTAAATGAAGATAATTCGCTTCTTTGCCAGCAAGTATTTACAACTTCCATCAATCAACTTTCTGAGTTGGATGTTGACGAAGCAGTTCCTACTTTGAAAACGCTTACAGTGAAACTGTTTCAAAGTGATGAGATCCTTAGCCGACTCCGACCTTATAAGTTATTATTAAAAGAAGCAGCCCGAAGCCCTTCTCATAAATTAAAGAGAAAATTACGCATTGATGAAGACAAGGGTGTTGCTAGTAAAATAATTAAAGTTGTGATAAACAATACGCCAAAAGATAAAAACATATCCAACAAAAATATAAAAACATCTCCTAGTGACAAAAATGAATTAATTAAAGAGCCACAAACAGTAAGGTCGAACTTAATTGATATCTGCCTAGAAGATATCAAGGTAACAAATCAAAATCAATGCATTTACGTAGAAGAAAAAACAAGTGACGAGAAGAGTATTGTCTTATCTGAAAACATTGATAGTAAAGTAGTGAAAGATGTAATTACTGAATCTGAAATGTTTGCTGACTTGCAAAAATATACTTTAAAAAGAAATAGTATTTGTATCGGATTGTCAGCAAGTTCAGAACCTGTTTGCCAAGGAAAATATGTCTTAAAAATTAATAATGGAAATCAAATAACAGATTTTAAGGAAGTTGTTAAAACATGCAGTACTAAAGTAGTAGAAATTGTATGTGAAGAGGTTGGTCAAGATTATCAATTAGATACTAATGAAACTAATAAAATCGTTGCCGAGAAGTCACGGACAGTTTCCGAAACTGTGTGTGACACAAATATTGATCCAGATTTTGGCTGTGAAAATTCAGAAGTAGTTAATCTTACACAAAATAATGCTGAGAAGATACCAGAAGTTTCTAAAACTGTGTGCAATAAAATGATTAATACTGAAACAGACAGTAAAAATCAACGATTTGATTTCGAAGAAATTAACCAAACACAAATTTACGTTAAGACAACATCTGAAGTTTTAGGAACTGATTGCACGGAAATAGTTAATTCCACATCGGAAGTTTCAAAATCCGTATGTGAAAAAATAATCAATGTGACAACTGATAAAGATAATCTACTAGTTGACTCTAACGACACTATTCAAACACAAAATTATGGCGATAATACACCAGATGTTCCTAAAAATAAATATGAAGATATTAAATATCCAAAAATAAACTATAATAAAATAAAATATAGTAATCAAATAAGTGATTTTAATGAAACTAACCTATTACAGAATTGTAGTAAAGATACACCTACTAGAGAAAAGATAAAAAATTACGTTGAAAATCAACTTGTAGATTTCAAAGAAACTTGTCTAACATCGAAACTGGTTAAGGAGGCACCAGAGGTCGTAAAAATAATAGGCCAACTAGTTGACAGTTCTGAAACTGATTATCAAATTCGTTTTAAGGATACTGTCGTAATATCAAATTATATTCAAAGGACACCAGAAGTTTTAGAGACATCGTGCAAAGAAAAGATGAATACTGAATGTGACACTAAATATAAACCTTCGAATTCTGAAGATGCAAATGTAACTTCAAATCAAGTCGAAGAGGAACCAGAAGAAATAAGAACAGATAAAGAAATGGTTAGCTCTAAAACTGATACTGAAAATCATCAAATTCATTCCAATGATACTAAAAAGACACCAGAAGCTGCCGAGGCCGCGTGCAAAGAAAATATTAATTCAGAAACTGACGGTGAAGATCTACTTTTAGATAGTATAAATACTAATCAGCAACCAAAACATGTGAAAAGAGCACCAGAAGGTTTAGAAACAAAATGCGTTCATACTGATGATTTGAAAACTGAAAATGGAAGTGAACAGACTGATTTTAATGAAACTGATCAACTGCAGAAGAAAGTACCTAAATTTACTGAATCTGCATCAGTGATACCAGATGATTTAAACGAAACGTCCAAAGAAACGGCTTATCTGCATACTGATGTCAACATTTTACCAAATGAATCGCATAAATATAATATTCAAGATCTAGATGAAGAACATGACACGAAACTTTTGTGTGACTTTCAACGTAATGTTACTTGTCTGTCTAATAGTTTGCGAGAAAGTTTCGATAGTAATAAAGATCCACAAGAGATATCAGAATTTAAGTATAACCATTCGCAAGAACTTTCCCATATTATCAAAGAGCAATCAGACAAAACACCAATTGTAAGTGAAACACAAATATCTTGTGAAAATATTTACAGGAATTGCTCGAGCGAGAAATGCTCGATGGAAAAAGAGACGCGAGAAAAAGAAAAATGTGAGTCACCTAGCGGTCAAGAAATTACTGAAGAAAAATTTGTCGTACAGCTAGACGATAATATTAATACGAGTAATCATATTTTTAACAGTTATGCAGTTGAGGAGAAAGAACACGGTGAGAATTTGGAAATCAAAACTATTAATAAAAATCAAACTATAAAAGCAATCGAGGAAGAGCCTAGAATAGAAAATAAATATGAACTAAGAAGTAAAGAAGACACTGAAAACAATCAAAAACTGGATCCATCAGACGAAAATGAAAGTAAGATAATTATAAAAAATGAAGACGAAACGAGCGACAATAATGTGATAATAGTAAATGACCAAAGCTATGTATTACCTGGTGAGATAAAATCATCTGCAACACAATCTTGTCTTCGCTTTGAATATCAAATAGAAGTTGAACATCAGTCAGAGGATTCAAATTCTGAACTGGTAGCCTGTGAATCTGCCGAGGACGAGTCTCATCATGTCAGTTCTGATAAAAATTACTTAGTTAATTTTGACAACACAGATGTGGAAAATGAAATCGAAATAATTAGCGATTGTGATGCTCAAGTCGACACAAATGAACAAACTATCTGCAATAGTCAACACTCTATCACAACGAAAAAAAACAATTTAGAAGACCGAGCTCAAATAGCCAAAGCAGAATACGTGGAATGTCACGATTCCAGTACTGATATTAAAGAAGGAGACGAAATTAAATGCGTTTGCTATAAAAAACAAAATTTACTAATGTTGGATCACGGCTATGCATTTAAGGATTCCTGTTTTGAGAAAGAATGTAAAATAAACACCAAGACAAATGTAACCGTATCTTGTGAACCAAGTCCTATACATAGAACCACTGTTGACGATAAAGGCAATAACGAAGTTGTTCTAAATGGTATTGAATACGAAGATCCAGTCATCGGTACTTGCTACGTTTTTCCGTTAGCCGAAAGTCCTACAGATTGTGAGACTGACTGTGATATGTTTAATGACAGCACAGAAGAAATAATTCAAGTAATACAAGAGATCAGTGACGATGGCACAGTAGACAAGGTGCTATTGGAAACTAAAGAAATTGCCATTGAAGAACCATACTTTAAACTTAACATACCGAAACTGACTTACTCAAAAAATAATATGTACTACAGAAAGGATTCTAAGCTTGGTAAAAGATCACTAAAACGGAAAATTGATATGACTGATATAAGAATCAGCCGAAAAAAGTACAGGAAAGGAAAAAATATCGATTATCCTAAAATCACAGCATCAGTCATGTTAGACTCTGCTTACAGCAAAGAATACAAGCAAGTAATTGATTACTGCAGCTCGTTAAAATTTTCATATTCGCAGCCATTTCACAAAGAGTTCATAGAAGTTGAAGACATCATAAAAGATTGGCCTCTACAAGGGGAATATTCATCCGATTTCCAAGATCAAATTGATAGCAATGACCTTTTGTTTAGTGATTTGGATATTCAACAATATGATATCCCCTTTGACCCTATGGAACAATCATTAGCCGAAGAATTAACCATAGAATACAGAGAATCGGATTTGTCCTGTAGTAGCGTCACCGAAACTAATTTCAATATGGGTTTTGGTGAGGGGTCCGACAGAGTCATACAAAATTTGGAAGATGTAGGTGACGATTCAAAATTTTCGGCTGCGACTCTGTCGGACGTAAAACAACCTCAGCCGTTTTTACTGTCCGATTATTATGATAATGATCAAAAGGTAACAAGTGAGAATACGAGAGAAGACCAAATAAAGCAGTTAAAACGATTTATCACTTACATTCAAATGAGAGATAAGGTACGATCGTTCTTTAAAAAGACAACAGTAGAATTGAAATATGATTGGATGAAAAAACAAGAAAAAGACCTATCTACAGCTATACGTTATGAATCAAGTTTTCCTTTCGATCTGTATAATACGACGGATTTTATGGAACTACCACCAGCCGATGTATTCGTACAAGTAGTTCAAGTGGGTCAATTGCCAGTCAGTGCTGCAGCTCAAAACCCGGTGACCTGCGACCCGCGAGTCACTCAAGTATCTGATGCCAGTCCTTCTCAGTGCTCTGTAGATAATAGCCCCCAAGATGACTCGCAGCCAACAATCAAAACTGAGTATACAGAATTAACTACAGCTGATTTGTCTAATTTGCCACTAATGCAAGAGTATGCGCAACACCATCAAACATTACCTATGGACTCTCAGGAACAAAATAATATACCAATGACTGATGAAAATATTCCCATTGAGACTGAAATTAAATCAGTCGTGAAAATAGAGCTAATGGAAGAAGCAGAAGTGAAGGAAGAGCAAAGAGAAACTTACGACAACAGCGACTCGCCAGGTATGGAAAACAGATATGTCAACAACGTGGAATACTCGTTTGACACAAATAGCGCTAATGCTAACCCTGTCGTAGAGTCTGAGCAGGACTTTCAAGCATTGTACAATTCTTCCGAAAAACAGAACATTACAGAAACATATTCATCGCATCATCAACAGCCAAAGCAACAAAATGGCACGCCAGAGAAGACGGACCAAATTGCGCACGCTATGAATGCAGCTGGTATTACTACTATAGCGGAAACTATGACTAACACAACAAGAGCTCAGGCATTAGTTAATATCCTATCTCAAAAACTTCGTCATGGAACAGTAGGAACGACGCAATCTACGGCGAATAATTACAGTAAAGCAACGTCTATTAACGCCATGTCATTACAACAAGCTCTAGCACAAATTCTACCACCGCCATTGAATCAGACAAATACGACTGAAAACAACCAACACAATCAAAATACATCGGTTTCTCCACAAGTTCTGCACATCGTTCAAGGCAAAAACGCATCAGGTAGTCAAATCACTTTGGTTGATAACTCGCAACAGTCCGTTATCAACGGTCCTAACGCTACCCCCGTATTGCATATCGTCCAAAACAAATCTGGGACAACTGGTGCAACTTCTAATGGTACTGCTACACAACAAACAAATTCTTTTGGTGGCTTGTCTCTTGTAGACGCTGGCTTACAACAAGGAGGCAACCAACTTCTCCATATCGTGAACACTGGAAATCAAAAGAACAGCAATGCAACTGGACAACTTTTGAAGAGAGTCAATCTTTTGACAAATCTCGCTAATGTCCAGGGTTCGAATGAACAGAAAATGGTACAGTTCGTGTGTAAATCAGCTGATGGCAAAGCTATTCAACTAAATGCTCCTCATCAACGAAGCATGGTACTGAGGTTACAACCAATAGAAACTCCGAATGTTCAAACCACACCTAAACCTGCTGAAAATCAGGATCTAAGCCCTACTTCGAGTTCTACAAACTCGCTTGGAGGGAAAGATAATTCAGCCAGTCAGCAAGAAATCAAATCTCGCTCCATGTATGAAGAGAATTATGCTAAATTCATTCAGAACTCCTCTAGCAAGACGATGATACCTGAAAAGTCAACAAGTCTACCAAAATTTAATCAAGCCTTTGGAAAACCAGTATTTCAAGATAGTGGCCAAAAACAAAACGACATGAATTCAAACAATTCTCATTTATCGGTCAATACTAATTCAGAAGGTGGCGAATGTCAATCATCAGACAATGCTATCAACCTCGACCATATTGGACAGATCAGCAGTCCGCCGTTATTACTTAGAAAATCTCCTGCACAAACATCGCAGTCTCAAGCTAATTTAGTTCAACAAATCAAACAGACAATAACTCCAATGAATATACAAACGATGCACGGTGGGGTCATATACACTAGACAAATACCTGTCAACATTGGCGGGGGACAAACTATCAATTTAATAACAGTACCGAGTACCGAATTAGTTGATGAATCTGGCCAAAAACAACAACCTGGCTCACAAAATGAATTAGAGCCGTCGATAATAAAAATTGTTCCTCAAAATCAAACAGCTTCTAATAGTGAGCTCTCGTCTGAAGATGGTAACGCGCAAATGAATGTGCAAAATGAAACTAATCAGAATCCGCAGCCGCAGCCAGTTCTGACTCAAATGCGAATAAAGCTCCCAATGTTGAGTAAGACACCGCAAATGGTTTCTGGGGCAAGAGTTGTAAGACCATCTTTCTTTCAAATACAAAGGAACGTAATAGGTGGTGCGAATCAACCGGTGTACCAGCAGCTGGTTTTGACAGCGGCTCCTCCTCTTGGACAACAGACTATAAGGCTGCCGCAAACACAAACAAGCAGGCAAATTAAAATTCCAACTGAAAACCAGTCATCAGCAGAATCGCAAATGAGTTCATCGACTTTGGAACAGTTAAGAGAGTTCGATATGGTTTTGGAGCAAGTCAAAGAAAGAAGCAGCGTTCCTCCAAACTCAAACTCAAGTACTACATTTCCTAAACTCCACACTTCATCTACGGACACGACAGATTCATCTGCAAGTTCAACATCGACGGAGACTACCCAGCAAGTCCTATATTCAATTGGTAATAACCACCAGCCGTTGAACGTAACTTACGTAAACAGAAAAGCAACAGTAACCACACCAACTACATCGACATTTGTGAGGTCGCCAGATTCATCTGGGATTGTCGACTCGCCCACCTCATCGACACACGTTCAAATACCTCATACAGTGACCACGGACTCGTCTCACAGTGAGCAATCTAATCAACATAAACCGAAAGTTAGTTCAAAATCAAAATCACGACCTAAAGCATCTTCCAACCCGCCAAACACATTGAAGATTAACACCGTACCACCAAAAACGTCTGCTCAAAAACCGTTAGAAGATGAACAAACTACACAGAGGATACTTTATATTTTAGCAGAGTATAAAGAACAAGTTGAAAACTCGCCTGATAAAGACAAGCCAGCGCCTCGGAGAAGGTCGAATCCACCTTCAAACCCGTCTGGCTCATCGAAGCGCAAGAAGAGTTCAAGTGGATCCCGGAGACATGGTGGCCGCGACCTTAGTCCTATTCATGGCGAGGACACGTGTCGAACTATGGGTTCCGAGGACAGTAGCTGCGGTACTTCTCAAGGGGACTGCAACGAAAGCTGCTTAGAGAGTCATTCACCTCAAGACAGTCCGCGCAAAGTGGTTCGTAAACTGACCTTTGAGCACGAGACTCCTCCGCCGCAACCGCGACCGCAGCCGCAACGTAATGTCATCGTTGCGGACGGCCAAACGATCACTGTTGCTCGTGGTACTGCTGGAAAACCAGCCACAGCCGTTTTGATGCCAGCGAACTATATTCTACCAGTCTCAATGGTCAAAGGTGGTCAACAAATAGCTATAGTCACAAACCGGGGACCGAAGTTATTGACAGTTGGCGGAGGCGAAGGTGGTGCTACCAATGCATTACTATTGCAGCGGCTTATAGGTCCAGCTGGGTTAAAACCAGTCTTAGCGAGGCCAGGAGTTCGTCACGTTCGGTTGCCGACTGCAGCACTACACAATCTTCAAGCTTTCAACCTGGCGACTGCTACGACGGTCCAACCACCTGATAGCACGGCATCGCCGGCGCCCGCGCCGACTCCCCCCGAACTGGTAGACACTCGAGCCACCAGTTCACCTTGGACTGACAGGGATTGCCAAGAAGACGTCAAGCCGGAGCGAGGGTCAAGCCCTGAAGGGTCAGAGCCTTGGAACCTGCCATCGTCTGGTGACCCTCAAGATTATACTTATGAAGAGACAGTTCGGGCCGACAACCTGGATCGGACTGTGCTTGTAAGTATTTTTGCTTTTTTTGTTTAAATACGTACTGTGGAACCATCAATTTTGAAACTTTACCAAACATATAAACCGCGTTTTAATGATTATGATGTATTAATGGGACTGACAATAAAAATACTGTAGTATTAGTCAACCGCCTTCCTGGTCCCAGTATATCTTGAGATTTGATTTTTAATTGTATGTCATTACATTTTGATGGTTTCGACATGTATATAACGTGGTTCTCACACATTTTGACACTTCAGGACGCGATCCCAGATCGATACAGTCCCGATATGGAGGCGCAAAGGATATTTGATAAGATGTTCGACGTTGACTCGAAAAAGTCTTACTTGGGCGATTCCCCGCGTTGCGTTTATGACATTGACGCGTCAGATTGCGACGATAAGCCATATCACCAGGTGACAATGTCGTAGTGCTGGCGCTGGCCGTTCAGAAATTAGTATGCCTATTTAGTAGAACGTGCACGCATCGATTTTTTTTTATCCGCTGAGGCCATATTTATAAAAGTCATACAGTGGCATCTTCATTTTATCACGGTAAAGGTATATGGTTCTACTTCATTTAGTTAACTCTCTTTTAGATGGCTGTTCTAATACCCAAATATAACAAAATTATTGTTGGGGCCTATAGCTAACTAAAAAAAAAAAGTTCTATTACCCATATTTTTGCCTTGTGTTGTTTTTTTTTAAAGTTTTGAGGTTGTCCTATAGAAAAAGTGGTTTTTTTCTGAGCAACAGAATAACCTTCTATAAGAAAGATAACAAATAAAAAAATAGGTCCTTGTATACGATATAATTTACTGTCGAACTAAAATGTAATATGTGATGGTATGACGGTTATATATAGGGCTTCGTTCTGTGCTGGTGTGCCTTTCGACTTCACGCAATGTAGACGCGACATTATAATTAAAACCATACACTATTTCAAAAACAGTATAGCATACATATTTCCGTTTCCTTGCTAGGCTAAATGTTGTTTCATTCGAGAATAGTTCTTAAATGTTTTGTTTGTTAAATAATATCATTTTATGATATGATTGTACTGCTTAATCACAATGTTACTGGCCAGCACTGATATCTCAAGAAAAAGCTTTATTTTGGCTTTCAATCCTCAGTTCATGAATAGTATCAGCTGTTATTGGGTTGTATGCGAATGGGCTAGTTTCCTAAAAAAATCTAATTAGTACGTCAGCTAGATTAACAGAAAATATTGGACACGTATTTTTTCTTTTCTCAATCAAACAAAAAATGATGAAGATACATCCCGTTAAAGTTCCGCGTAACGTCACGCCTTGCGACACTTTTTAGCAAGTCGTGACGTCACGTGCTCACTTTGATACGCTTTATCTCCGTCATTTTTTGTTTGATTGACAAAAAACAAAATACGGGTCCAATATTTTTTGTTAATCTAACTGACGGATTAAATAGAATAATCTTTTTTTGACCCAGGAAACAAGATAAACAAGCCTATTGGAGTTTTTTTAAAGATTTCGAGCTTGGACAGAGAAACTTGTATTTGTAAAGAAGAACTGTCTCTGTAGGAAGTAAAGTAATAATAAAATAGAACTCCACATGTATAACTAATAATTTTCTAATCAAGATTTATGAAAAAGCAGTAACAAAAATAAACTATAATCTAAAAATCAAATAACATGCTTTAAAATAAATAAAATAGGAAAGTTATACGCACCACGCTTTTTGCTTCTAATATTGCGTAATTAGACAGCATTGCATCAAAAATGTCGCATCTAAATTGCAAATAGGCATCCTTCACGAACGAGTCACGGACTGTACTAGGTCTTTTATTAATTACCGCCTCCCCTATTCATTTTGAGTCTTTTCATTTATGATTTCATATCACTCCGGTTCTTCGGGAGCGTTTTCTTTCTGATCATTGTCTAGTTGAATAGATTTTAATAACATTTTGCATGAAGGAAGTTCTACCTCCGTCATTGTCAAGTATACTCCTGCATTTAGCCGTGCATGTCCCTTCCATCAGATTCTCATTGTTATTGAATAGTAATCTTCATTAGTTGATGTTCTTGAATATATATTTTTATAAATTAAACGTGTATTAACAAAAGAGGTAACGCTTTGCAGTATTGGTCACAGTTCGCTGTAACATCAAGTCATTTTAGGCTTATTATAATTCATCAAGATGGCTTCGTGCTTGCCATAAATGTGGTACTAAAGTTATTTAATAACAATCAATAGTAATTTTGTTAAATCTAATTGTTCCGGAGTTTAGTCCTTAATTTAAGCATTTCAACACTTGCGTCAAGTTAATGTCGAATAGCATTTGTGTACTTGTAACACGAACTAGATACCAAATCCTTTTAGATAGAGACTCGGCTAATGGATATCTAGCGTCTCTTTTTGTTCCTAAAACGAAACTGGCTTGTAAGGTTGACATAATGTGAGTAAAAGAGAACGCTGCAAAAATGAAGTTCGTCTGACCAATGAAAGGTTTCGCTTACCACAAATAAGCTAAATAATTAAATTACACGTTGCTTTGCGACAACAAATTTAAAATATTTCTATCTTAATAGTTGGCATATAAGCAATACACTTTAAAGAAACTAAAAAACACTTGAATCGAATGAGCCCAAACACGAAGGTTTTACTAGTAATCAATAAAGAGTTCCACTATCCACCTCCTGGCACCATCATCAGATCAACGCGATGGTATCAAATTATAGTATTGCCAGTCGAATGATTAAAAAGTTAAAAATCGATACGTCAGTTAAAAGTAGGTTCACTAATTCCAAGATTTGATTACAAATCTAGTTAGCTGTTAGTTACAAGTGAGCCTAATAATATGTAACAGCTAACTAACTATAACGCAGACTTGTGCTAATTTATAAAATATATTTTCTATGTTGATCTGAACTCTGGAATCTTTTGTCTTGAATCACAGCGCAGCAGGGCTACAACGCTAATCGTGTCGTCACCAAATGTCGAGTCTTTTTCTAAAGTGATATGTTTAATTCTCTTGTATACTATACTAGATTTATGCTACGTGAATTCAACATTCGTATCGATTAAAATATGCATTAAACAATGTGTAAATATTTTTTTATTAAATAGAATATCTCATGAATACATTCTGCTGTATGCCCAAATAAACCATACAAAAAATAGAATATCTCAAGAATCCAATGTAAGCCCACACATACCATTCAAAAGCTACTCCTTTACTTGATGCAAGCGTAGACTACTCTACTTTGAAGTGTCTTTTCGAAGAACTGATCAGGCTATCTGTGCATAGGTCGTGCAGAAGAAGGACGGGCACCGACAGCACCGGCTGACGCACGTGTCTGCGGCCGCGTTGAGACACAAATACGCCATACTGGAACACGAACTGAGGCTGCAGGTAAGTTTATTGCCTACAGTAGTTATAGTGCTCTGCCCAATGCCACTTCAGCTTGCTAATCCGTTGGGCTATGTCAGCCACTTTTGTTCATTTACGGATCTAATTTCTGATTCGATCTCGCAAGGAAACACCGAGCATAGCCCTTTCCATAGCACTTGGTGCGACCTTGAGCTTTGAGCATAGTAAGAAGCCACGTTTCAGTTCCATATATCATCCATCACATATAACACACATTTGTAGATTTTGGTCTTTAGACACTGAGATGTTTTAGAAAAGAAGATGTGTAGTTTTACGAATGCTGCCCAGCCATGTTGGATTCGACGATAGACCTCCTTCTCAAAACTGACGGCCGATGGGGCAGAAGGGTTCTAAAATGGAGGCCACGTAACGGCAAGCGTAGCGTAGGACGTCCACCCATAAGGTGCACGAACTACCTTGTAAAGGTTGCAGGAAACCGCTGGATGCAGGCCGCTTCCAACCGGCCAATCTGAACTGGGAAACGTGGGGATGTCTATTGTTCAGCAATGAACTGAAATCCTATAGCTGAAATGATGATGATGACTTGGTTTGATGTACAGAATGCGTTTCAGGCTTCGCAACAGGTGTTTCACCGTCCTGTATATTAGAAATACTTTCAGAAGTCCCTGTGCAGGAACCCGCTGATGCAGGCCACTTTTATCCGGCCCAATTTGGAAGTCACTGGGAGATGCCTATGTTCAGCAGTGTACATCCTATGATGACTATGATGACATGGTTTCATGTACAGGATGCGTTTCAGGTCTTTCAACAGCCTACTAATATTATAAATGCGAAAGTTTGTGAGGGTCTATGGATGATGATGATGATGAGGGTCTTTGTTACTCTTTCACGTAAAAACTACTAAATGGATTTTGATGAAATTTGGCAAACTGATAGACCATGGCCTGGATTAACATATGAGTCATATAGAAGCAAAGTCAGCAACATCCACTTTTTTTACTGTAGCAACTTTAAATGCAATCTTGTAGTAAAACGTCAACATATTTCGATAAAACAATAAAATCGTAGCTAAACCAGCAATATCCTATACAAAACAGACATTACAAACTCAGGTTAGTGGCAAAAACAGCATCATTATAATGATTAAAAGCTACTGCATGACGCGTAAATCAAAAAAATCTTCTGTAGGGTTTTTAGTTGAAGTGGATGTTGCTGACTTGGCTTCTATAAGACTCCTAGGATACTTTTTATCCGGGTAAGGTAGACGCAAACGAAGTCGCGGGCAAAGGCTAGTTCTGTATATTCGTAATGTTTCCAGAAGTCCCTGTCGGAGGAGTGCGAGGACCTCGGCGTGGACTCCCCCTCCGCCTCCGAGCTGTTCCCCGAGGCGGAGCTGCTGTTCGCGGCCTCGCCCGCGCACGACCACACGCAGGACCAGGGACACCATTCCCACACACGTAAGATAATAAACGCTGTTTTTTATTATATTTTACACAAAATCAGCCTTTTTTTAACAGCCCTTAAATAACAGTTACTTTATAGACAAACAGCCAATAACGGATTTCCATTTTTTTATAACTTGGTACATTTCAAAATTGCCAAAAGTTATCATCACTCATCTTAATGATTATAGAATAAAAGCAATAATTATCTATGTGCGGCACGCATTCGTGTGTTTGTGTGTGTGTATGTATGTGCTCGCGCATTTGCCATCGATTCTCGTTTAATAATACAGTGGGCCAGGTACCATTTTACAGACAAAATTCTGTTTATTAAAAATATCCTAAACAGAATAGGACATTCTGCAAATAGGGCCTTTTACGAAAATAATATTTTGAGAATCGGATATTTTTACGGCAGGTGACGATTTGCGAACGTTTTGCGCCTAAACCTAATAGGGTTGGTTACTAAAGTAGTACCGAAACGACCTATTTGTTGAGATACAATTGGTTGTTAGGGCTGGCCTCATTTTTGTAAAATTGAAATCATCAAATCATTATTTAATAATTATTTAATTAATCTTATATCATTCAATAATTATTATCTTCCAGCCCAACCGACACTCCTCAACCAGAGCAGCATACCCCAGCCGGACATCGACGACCAGATAGCCACGGACGAGCTGCTGTCGCGCGGCGAGCTGCGCGACGAGCAGCACGAGCTGCAGCTAGGGCTGGACGACGTGGGCATGGTGGGCGTGGGCGTGGGCGTGGGCGCCGGGCTGCCGGCCGCGCTCGACGCGGAGGAGTTCGCCAGGGCGCACCCCAACACCACGTTCCACAGCGAGCCTACTGACGATGAACCGGTAGGGACTTCTCCATACTAAACCCATTGATCCCAATCCAAAACACGAATATTTGACTTATCCCTTATACTAAATTTAATAAATATTTATTTAGACTTTATTGCACAGATTTAATCAATCACACAAAAGGTGGACTGATGCCATGAGGCATTCTCTGCTAGGATATCAATTTTAGCGTCCTCAAACTCGGGTAATGATAGTCTACGCACACTGGTTAGTTTGGGTTCTGTGTCATCAATCAATCATCAATATTCGAGATTATAGTTTAGTGACATTAACAACAATAAAAACTATTGCTACCGTGGAAATGACATAAATTTAGATGGTTTTGTTAATAAAGTAGAAAAAAGATTTATTTCCGAAAAATGTCAGAGGTTAGTAAATATTTCTTGTTGGACTAAATGCAGTGTTTTAAATCACACATAATGTTGCAATTTAGTTGTAACTGACATGCTATACTGTAAACTATATTATCTTTGCTAAGCGTATTTACCTAAATTGAAAGACATCAATAGACGTAGTTTATTCAAACTTTATGCCACAAATGATAAAAAAACAACATTAATGGTAAACTTAATGCTATGACGCCTTTTCTGTCAGTCGTCGTCACGTCGGTAAAGCCGAATTGTTGTGTGGGCGATTTGACAAAGATAACTGTTTGTGCGGTGTAACCTCAAACAATTAATAACCTCTTCTCCTTCAATTGCAGGTACAACCATTCACCATAGCCGGTCTAAAGGCTCGTCACATCACGTCCACCATATTCCACTCCAACAGGGCGCCGGCCACGGTCCTCATGACCGCCCCGCAGACCACCGTGATCTCCCAAGCTACCGCCGACGCCGGCCACAACGCCGTCAAGTACGACATAGACAACATGATCAACTCCCTCCCCTCGACCAACGGGAACATCAACCTATCCTCCGTTCTAGTCAAAGACGAGGGCCTGACCAGATTCGACAGCATACTGAACGACTCCAGGGAACTACACCTCTCGAACACGGCGTCCGCCATAGTACACTCCGCCGGCAACGCCACTCAAGTGATCAGACGAGTGTGCTACGAAGACGACAAGAGGGACAGGTTTCTGATGGACGAGCCCGACGCGCTCATAGCGGGGGACGACGCCAAGATGGTAGCGGAGGACAGCTCCCGCGACGCGACCCTGGAGTCCATGGCGGGGGATGGAGACGACGACCGATCCTCGCCCGAACGGCATACGGACCTGTTCTGGGAGTCGAACTCGGGGTCGCGCCGCCCGCTCGACTTCAGCAGCGACAGCGACAAGTGTTGCAAGAGCCCTTCCTACGACGAGACCAACTCCACGGACTCGAGCGGCCTCGGCGCGCACATGAGGCTGGACTCGGTCATCAAGGACGCCAGAGGGATCGAACGCAGCGGCAGTGCCGACGGATCCTCGGCAGACGACACCCACCCCCCCCTGCGGACGTACCCGCCCAAACGGATGTACCACCCCCTCGAGAGGGAGGCGGAGCGGAGTCTGTCCGGGAAGACCCGGGCGGGGGAGCGGTCTCCGGACAGCCTGGAAGTCCGAAGGCGGGCGTCGGGTCGAGGCGTGGTAAAACGCGGCTGCCACTGTTGCAGCGGGTCCCCCGCTCCCCCGCGCTCCAAGAAGTCCCGCCAGAGGAAGCCGACCATAGACTTCACGAACTGAGACTTAATGTGATCAATTTGTACTTCGGGCGGCTCGACCCGCCCCCCAGACTGAACTGCGATCTCCTTCCTGATGAGGTTACACATCTTTAGGTAATAAAATTGTTGAAATTGTTTTGTATATAATTTTTTATGTAACTACCGGTAGCTAAGTTCGCGTCGGATACTATAAGTGATGTATTTTGTTAATGTTTACTTTCGATTTTAGTAGTTCCTTTTAGGTGTTATTTTTCGCTTAGTTTAACTGACGTGTCACCTATAAGTTCAAATTTGTTTCTTGCGGTATCGAGTTTTTTTTAAATAATTGTTAAAACTACTTCTTGTATTATATCCATATACATATTGTATTGATATGTAACTGTATAAAAATGTATTTCTATAGGTTACCTCTATTATAGAAGTAAGTGTTTCCGTTAGTGATTACAGGCCATACTCAAATGTGAATTTAATCGTCTATTAGCGTATAGTAGTAATGTATTTTGAACCATAGCCCTTCATATTATGATGCTAGACTGATGTTCTCCCTTAGTTAGCTTCGAAGCCAATTTTTACATTTATTTCATTTTTTCATACTGTACTAAAGCTTAGCCTTAGTTGAGCTACTTCCAAGGGAACTGCACAAATTGAAAGTTTAAAAGACGGGAGCTTTAAAGTTGAACCTTACGAGTTATTTTTAGAGTTTTCTTTTTGGTAAACATAATGGTGGTATTCCGTGCCAATGTAAGTTTGTCGCGGTTGTTCTATGCGCTTGTTCCAAAGGGCGTTCTCGCTCTTTATTATTATAAATTATTAACGTTTTGTAGTAGCTATATGTTAAGCTAGTGCGATTTTTATATCCGTGTAAATATAACTTCGCCCCCGCGTTATTAAAGGGCAGTCTAGTCACTTAGTACCGATATGATATAGCGTTTATTCCCTTGATAGGCCCAGTGGCGTACAGCCCTGGCTTACTGTTTGGCTCTGAGCCGTATACAATTAATTCCACGCAGTATTTTATCGCTTATGTATATAAAATGCCCATATATATTCAAAGTCCCAACAATTTATCAGCGAATTGGAATTTTCGCCATTTAAAAACGACTCATTCCGAATTGTAAATAGTTGAAAGGGGTGTTAAAGAATTAGTGAATTTAGTGAGCGTATTATAGTAAAAAATTGTAACTGAAATTATGCACTCAATGGGTCGGAGTTAAAATAATAGTTCAGAACTTCATGTAGGTGTAAGATAGAAGTATTAGGTAACGAAAGGGATGCGCGTGCGCAGTGGTCGCTTCGCGCCTGGTTTCAGACAAAGGCACTAATCAATCCAGTGTAACGGTTAATGTATTTTATCTAAAAGTTTTTTGACAAATCGATGTGAATCATTTCGTTTTGGATAGTAATTTTCTGCCATCTTTAAACGTAAGATTCCATTTTTTTATATAATCCAGTATGATGTTGTTAATGTTCAACCATTGTAGGTAATGTACCTCCGATGTTACTATCAAACATACAGTATTGAAAAGCGTTTTTGTTATTTTTTTCACTTAGAAATTAAAATTTATTAGCTGTAAAAAAAAACTAAGTAATGTTTAGGAAGATTCATATTTTTTTTTATTCAACCTATTGTGTTTTTGTGATTATGTAAACATTATTTTAAAAACTGCTACAGACTAAAATATGATCATTAAAATGTATCTATTGAAGAGTCTTAACGTTTTTTTTTAATATTCTCACGGTTTTATTACTTTTCCTATGTTACTGAACATTACAAGTTCAATAATGTTTGTCTTGTTGATTTTGCGGGTAGATATAATCTGTAAATATACACACTTGTAGTTTAAATATTGAATTTAAAAATTGTATGAGAAACACGTGATGTTCTGGATAATAAATGATACAAGAATATAATTAATGGCATTTTTTTTCGATTTATTGCTCTTCAAATCCAACTTTCAAGTCTTAGTTTTCATCGCATTTATAAAAGCGCTTACACACTAGTTGACTTAGCCGCGCGGCTAGACTCTGCTGCTAGCTACACCTGTGTAGTCCATATTATAAAATAACCATGGGCTAATGGTGCTCAAATAAAACAACTTTTTGTAGACACTTTACCAACATCGAATCCCAAAAAAAATTTCTCCATACACAATTCCTAACAGCTAACTGGACGTTAAGTATGGAGATGAACGTTTAGTTTTTTTTTGCGATTTCGATGTTTGTCCAATGCGAAAAGTTTTTGTATTTGAAAACCAAGAACTGCTTGTACAAACGGAGCGGAGCGAGGTGGCGGAGAGCGGTGAGCGAGGTAAAAATCCACCAATACAATTGCATAAAATCTCCGCTCCTCTTCAGTGGACGGGGTTGCGAACTAGTTTAAAAATTCATACAACACCGGGAAGCGGAAAGGAGAAACGATAAACTTGTTCTTTAACTTTTTTGATAACATGTCTTCACGTGCTCGCGGCCAAGCTCCGCGTAACGAAAAACACAGTCCGCAACTCCGCTCCGCATTACTCCCTCGCTCCGTTACGGTGGCAGTGCGTTAATTAAGTTTCACCTTGTATAATTGACAGCGGCATAATCATGTAAGTATGCGGTTCAACATTGCGACTGATCATAGGTACTTCTAGTGAGCAGCACAGCTGAATCGCCCAGTGTGAAAGCACTGAGTCTGCTAACTTGACTATCTGTATTAGTCATTAGCTTGTTCATAGTTTCTCATTCTCACGAGTCACCGTTACTCCATCTCCTATTATTCTTCAACTTTTTCATGACGTTGAGGACCTCTATCCTGAACTCTAGCCTTTCATCTTCATTGTACTTCACAACGGTGGGCAGAAGAGACGCGAAAAACGCCTCATCTTCATTCATGAGCCTCGGATCGCTTTCGTCAACTTCTACAAAGTCTATGTCATTGCTAGCATCAAATGATGGTTCTTCAGCAACAGGTTCCTTCTTCTTTGACCTCTTTCTTGAGCTATGACTGGTATCCTTGTAACTTGTCTCCATGGTGTATGAATCGTCGCTGTTCTCCAACCTCTTAGACCTCTTTCGGGGTTGAATTTCTTCCTCGCTCGCGTTCTCCTCTTTCATGAAAGAAACGTTGATTTCTTCAGTGTAATCATCATGCTCCTCTCCTCGAACCTCGCTGATGAGGAATTTGAGGAGGTCGTGGTAGATGTATCGCCGCTTCGTCTTGCCCATCTTCGTTCGAAGGGTCTTGACGAATGTGTCGCGAATGTTCGTCCATTTGTTCACGATGTGTTCGCCTGTAACAAAGGACATTATAGTTTAAAACCGGATAACGATTTAAATTGTGACGTTCGCGTTTTGTCTGTCCTGGGCTATGGTGCACAAGATTGGTAATTGGCCAAGAGTCAGAAATTCAGGACTTGGGGCCTTCGCTGCGTTAAGAGGAGAAGCGGACGTCCGCGGCTGACGACAGTCAAGGCTTCGGTGAGAAAGTAACGGCTCGCGCAACGTAGTGGTGTTCTTTCTTTTTGACCGACATCAAAAAATAAGAAGGTTAGTATGTTCGGCAGTGAACATCAAGGAATTTACAAGTACTACGTACAACTACTTGTAAATTCTTTGGTGAACATACATTCACTGATAATTATTTCTTTTTTGCGACTTCGATTTGGTAACATAGAAAAGTTTTTGTATTTAAGCACCAGAATCAGCCCCTAGGGGGTTGTTGATGTTTTAAAAATACTCCAGTATTATTAATTGATCAATGAATCACATTCGAATATATATTTTTTATATGTAAAAGAAAATTCCAATCTACAAAAAAAATCCGCTGCTTAAGAAATATTTGTAGTCCCTTACTTCTTATCTGTTTTTTTTTTTTTTTTTTTTAAATTTACGCTTTTAAATTACATAAATACTTATATCTCATTTACGCTTATTTCATAAGCAAAAATTTAATGTCAAATCATTTACTTTGAAAAACCTTTGCTTTCTACCTACCTAGCTACCTAATGTACCTACCTAGACACATAAAATTTATTAACGTTTAGTTTAGTTAGGCATGCTCTTCAGTAGGTACTTATAATAGGTATTGCTTGAGACTTTTGGACATCGAGTACATATCCATCCTCGATGCTTTTGGAGAAGGTTTTCTAAGGCATTGTGGTGTAAGATTTACAGCGTCTATCGCGTCGTTTGTTTTTTATTTTTTAAATATAATTTAATAAATAATCTTTTAAAAATATACGTACCTACCTATATTTTATTAATATACGTACATACGAGTACCTATATTACACATCTAAGTTAATAATAATTCTGTAAGTAGTTTGCAATAAAATAAAAAAACAATTAGTCCAAGTATTGGTTGGATTTGTTTTGGATTTTTATCGTTACAGTATTCGGGTATTGTCTGACCTTAATATAAGTACCTACCTGTGAGCAGATACCATTTCGGTAGGTAGGTACTTGTATACTGTTGTTATTATTATTGTTAATGTTTACTGTTTCGTTTTTTAGATTTATAAAAATATCTATATTTGCATTGATAATGGATTTTGGTCTTGAGAACAAACATAAAATGGCCGTTCCGTGTGTAATACGAATAAAAAATCGTGACGTCGCAAAAACGGACACAAACAAAAACTGTTTTCGTTTCTACCTGTTAGCCGTTTTTCCTCCGCTGGCATCATCTCGTACCTTTGTTCCAGTAGGTTAAATATTTCTTCCCACGAACTGCGCCTTTCCAAACGATCTTTATACACTTCCAAGTTTTTATTCCACAAACACGGACGGTCTCTCACACCTTGGATAAGCATTTTAACATCGTATTTGAATTCCTTCATATTAAAAACTGGTATATCAATGTTATGTTTGTTCCGTAAAGTTATTTTCACACTGTTTGCACTACCCAAGTCGACACGTCACTGAGGACTGGCGTCATGTCAGATCGGATAAGATAATGCTGTTTCGCTCTTCGCATAGTAAAATGACAGAGATGAAAAATCGTGTCCGAGGTCACCGACATTTTAGCGTCTCGGGTGCCGTGACGTCCTACCAATGTAACTTGAACTCCCCTCATGGGATGTTATGATGATTTTATAAAAAGTGCAGAGTTCGAACTAATTTGGCTGGTTATATCCGTTAATCGTTCGTGAAATGAAATTCGGATCGGGAGTGAGGTTGTATACTTTATTTAAAACCAACCAATTACTTACCTACATGATTCATTTTGTGTGTTGACGTGCATTAAATCACTTTGGTTTGTTAATTAACTAAGTACTTAGCTATTTGTTTTGTAAACTGTTGTTAGCAGACTACAGCGTCTATAGTTACTAAACGCAGTTACAAATTCTGTTAATTTTAATTATTCAATATTTATTGTTAAAATTAACAAGTCGAATAAATTGTTACTAAAACAAAATTATTGACAAATTAGTTGTAGTTCTAGCACAGAACAAGCAATAAATTATTACTTATAAATATACTTAAGTAAGTAAATTATTACTATAAGTACCTACTAGGTACCAAACTAAGCAAAGCTTGTATCTATGGCGACAACATACGGATAAACTTACTTAAATACGTTTTGTAAACATCCATGACTTACATGAGGTACAAATGTTCGTGCATAACACCATACAAACATTTGCCCGTTGCGGGATTCGAACCCGCAACCGCCTGGCTTTGTAGGCTTTGTGGTCGTCAAATTAATTTTTATACCTATCAATTTAAAACTACTTTAACAAAAACAGTACGTGAAGGTTTGTCTTTTATAGTGGTTTTTTGTTTTATGACATTAGAAACGGAAACTAAAAATCATAATACGAAGTATCTTAGTTTCTCAGATGATCTTATCTCACAATTAATAATTGGATTTGGAATGTACTTTTTTGTGTGTCTAACACCCAAAAAAATCAGTAATAATTATGTAACTTATTAGATATTTGGTAGGATACTCAACTTTATTAAGTCGTGGAATACCTAACACTGACAGTGTAATCTGCCTGCCTAGCATGAGCACTAAAACACGAATTATGATACGATATAGCGTAATATCGACACCAACTGTAATAATATGATAGATATAGCCGCCATGTTGAATCGCCGTCACATAAGATCGCTGTTTTGATAAAAATTTAAAATGGCGGCTAAATCGATCATATTTTTAAAGTTGGTGTCGATATATCGCAATATCATATCATATCATATCGTGTTTTGGTAGACATGCTAGGGGGGCTGAAGTTTAGGCTGAGGTTTCAGATGTGGTCTTGGTTCGAACGAAAGAACTATAGCTGCGGTTATCTATCTGCTTATTTATTTCGTACAGGGGTGCTTCTTCCCTTCCCTTATTCTCCCCCTAAACTAAGACAAAACCCTGAATCATGCGAATTCCAATCCGAATACGAAATCGCAAGATTCGCATGCGAATTCCTAAAATCACTATTTTTATAAATTCCATGAATTCTGTAACGACCACTCGTTTTTGTTTTCTACTAGTAGAAAGTACGAAAGAATTACATTGACATGTAAACGTATGCTTGACAGAAATTTGACATAATACCTTTTTATTTACGTCCGTTAATGAGTTTTTGCTTTATGGTTTATAATATTCTCTGCGTGGAACAAAAATAGTTACAAGATTTCAATTTAATAGTAACACCTATTTCGAGTGATTCAAAAATGCGTAAAATCGTGAGCAATAGAAATGACTTCATACACGAATTGTTTTCGTGTTCGAATTTAAGATTCATTTCTAATGCTTCAAAAATACGTCTCCTGAAGAGCATTGATGAGCTTACAGAAGACAGAAACAGTATACCGTGGGTGAGTTCCACTCCGGCCGTTTGGTAACGTTTATCTTATCCTATAGCTCTAAAAGGTGCAGTTACTATCGTTTTATTTAGTTAGGTACCTAGATGGAAAGAATAGCTGAGGTTCTGGCTCAATTAATAGGGGTGCCCTAGCTTGGACTGCACCCAGGAGTTACCAAGGTAAAGTATTTAAATGTATGCTTAATACTTAATAGGCTCATGATAATGATTGATGATATAAGACGTAGTGATTCATCTTCTTCTACCTGGTTGTGTTAAGGTTGTCCTCTACCTAAAGGGTGTTTGAAAAAAATCGTTATTAGCGATAAGACCGCCAAAATTGTACGTCTTTCTGTGAAAATCATGTGTTTTGTAATATTTTGTAGTGTAATTTACTTTGTATGGTGTGTGTTAGCGCCTTGAATAAAACCTCATTACAAAGTATAAAAAAACGTAACTTTAAAAATTGATTGTATTATCTTTTACACCAACACGAAAAAACAATTGAATTGTTATAAGTATGAAAAAGCGAAAATATTTTAATTTCGATTTCATTTATCTACAAAAATACGAATTTTAAAACCAGAATAATACGAAGCAAATTCTTCTTCAAATCTTTCTTCTTTCTGATTCTGGTCTGGACTAGTTTTGATAACTGATGACCGTTCTCCATTTTTTTTAACATGGACTGGCAAAGAGAAAATATTTAGGGGTACATTTTACCAGTTATTCTATACTATATAGGCTGAAATAAATGAACCGTAACTAGAGGTAAAATATCCTGAATATTGATATTTCACATAGATAATTAAAGTTTTTGGTAATATTTCTTTACTTCTTTTCTTTACTGATTTTTGAAAAATGGCTTGTCTCAACCAGGTTTTTTTGAACCCGAAAAAAACACTGATAGCTAGGCAGCTTGCAACAAATAAATAAAAAAATAAAATTTGACGTTTTGTGTTAGAAAACCAACAGCGTTTTAATATCATTAAACTTTTTTGTGATTATTTTGTAATGTGGTACGGGGTAATCTATGGGTACTACAGCTAATGATAGGTTTTCCATAGTTAAAAGATAAAAAATTTAGCATTCGGACTAATTAATTATCTAGTAGTTAAATGCTAGTTACCAACACATCAGTCTCTAACATTTTCTCATTTGATATTGATCTCTTTACGTATTGGACTTAAAGTTGAAAATTAACCGATTTGACAATCGGTACATCGGTAGATTGACCTGCTGTTGACAGTTTTGACCATCATTCTACAAAAAGTATTTCTTATGCAAAGTGATGTAAAGGATTAAGAAGTAGTCCGCACAAAATCCCGTGAAAAAGGTTTGTAACACACCTCCTGACACCACATAACAATTAAGTCATCGATCATCATCATTTCAGCGAAACGACGTCCATTGCTGAACATAGGCCTCCCCTAATAACTTCTAGATTGTCCGGTTGAAAGCGGCCTGCATCCAGAATTTTTTGCGTGGCAATAGGCTAGTTTCCTGGGTCAAAAAATATTGGTCTATTTAGTCCGTCAGTGAGATTATAAAAAAAAAACTATTGTACCCATATTTTGTCTTTTGTCAATCAAACAAAAAAAATGACGAAGTTAAAGCGCATCAAAGTTTGAGAATGGGAGAACTAATTGCAATGACGTCCGTCTCGCCTTGCTAAAAAGTGTCGCAAGGCGTGACGTTACGCGGAACTTTAACGGGTTATAATATCTTCATCATTTTTTGTTTGATTGAGAAAATAAAAAAATACGTGTCCAATATATTCTATTAATCTAACTGACGGACTAATTAGATTTGTTTATGAAACTAGCCCATTTGGCTAACCGCTGAAACGCCAGGAAAGTCCGTTCCCAAACAGAGGTATTATCATCATCATCATGTCAGTCAGACGTAAGAGGTACTTTGTGTTGCAATAATGGATACCCGTGCAGTGTATAGTGTTAGTTAAAAATGCAACAAAAAGATTAGATAGACGGATATAATACTTATAGAGAGTAATTACACAAAAAAACATTAAAGCAAGGGCGGCCTTAGCGCCTAAAGTGATCTCTTGTTGTTTGAAATGTTACAAAGTGTTTGTAGTGCCTACAATGCCTTATGTTGAATGAGCTCCCTGCCTTACATTTTCTATTGATCATGCTGCGCGCGCATTCGCTGTCATCTGTTTGTGACTGAAAAATATTCACATTGACACTCTTCGAGGTTACATTTTATCAGATTTTGTGATTATTTTATTTCTTTTTATATCTCATTATAAATTAAACAATTTTAACGTTTAAAATTTAATCTGTAATGGTATTTATTGAAGTTTGTGCTATGGTACTAGTGTAGGTACCTATCTGACAGAGAGCCGGCTCGAAGACCGCAGGTAATCTATTTTAACATAATCATTGACCTATTGTTATTAATTTAAAGGTATTCGTAAAATCGAATTTCATCGTAAACGTTACGCATATCTTTTACCTCAAGGAATAAGTAATGTGTCAAAGAACACCTAAAAAATATTTGAAAAAAATAAGCCACTGAATTCATTACATGGGTCAATTTCTATTGATTTGTTGAACGTTAAAAACAATATAAATATTTACGTTGAGCTTCTAAAGGCGTTATTAATTTATTTCCATGTTAAAATTGTATCAAGTTGGTATAAAAATAGTTCATCATATGAAGCTAATCAATAAAGTTCATTTGCCATGTTTTACGGCAGTTATTCATTTTCTATTTCAAGGGCAAATAGATGAAATGGGTATTTAAAAGGTACACAAATAATTTATTGTGAGTCTTGATAGATTCAACAAAGTGAAGTTCATAGCCCCTTTTCAATTAATCTAGGCAAAGTTATTCTTTTGTAACTTTGCGCATGATGGCTAAAAATATGTTTCGGATGGCCTATTATCATTTCCACGGTGACTTCACTGGTGTAGTGGTGTCGTAGACCATACTTTGACCTAGGTGCACAAAATTATCTACATCTGTTACATCATCATATTGTTTTTAAGATTGGATGCTTAATTAAAGTTAAGGGAATAATGTATCAATCATACAGCCGGACTTAACCTTTTGTCGCGCAACGAACGGCTATATTATGGCAGAGCTGCAGCCTTTTTGGGTTCCGAACCTTACTACCAAGCAAGCTTACGCTGCCTTTCTGTCTGTCCGTTAGTCCACTCTACAGTCTACGTATAAAAGTTTAAACTTTTTTATTTTTTGCATTCACAATAATATTACTAGTTTAATATAGTAAAATATTTTTACTTGACTTCAAAAAAATGAAATCTATAAATAATATCAACACATAAGTACCTAATTAGTTACTTTTGGAGTCGGTGATATCCGATGAGAGTTTGAATGTTTTCGTTTGCACGCACCGACTCCAAAAGTAACTGATTAGGTACTTATGTGTTGATATTATTTTTAGCTTTTCAGTTTTTTGAAGTCGGTTTACTTTTTTTTTATAAAATTTACTTATTTCATCTATTTTAGTGATACATAGAGTGATAATCCTCAACAAAACGAATCATTTGAGTGCAAACATAAGTTAACGGCTGAACACCGATTTCATCCCTTATTTTTCCCACCTTAGAGATTAAATTTTTCGAAAAAAAATTCAGTATACCATCTTTAAAGTAGAAGCTTTTCGATAAAGAAAGAATCATCAAAATCGGTTCACAAATGCCGAAGATATTGGGCAACATAGGTACAAAATCAGTCGGCCCGGTATGGAGTTCATGCATTGTTTGATGATTTTCTCATAGATCCCATCATCAGAACTTGATCAAATTTATATGGGACCAATCCGAAAGTATTCCCTTTCGAACAAAAAAAGAAATATCGAAATCGGTTAACCTGGTAACGAATGATCGCTGAACATACATAAAAAAATAAATAAAAAAAAACAAAGATACTGACGAATTGAGAACCTCCTCCTTTTTTGAAGTCGGTTAAAAAAGATTAAATTAAGGTGGGTTCATCATACAAGAAACTAATGATTTTTAAGTTTAATGTAATTCCATCGTAAAAGCGGTTATTATTCCTACCTTATACTTTGTGTGAGTGAAGTGCAGCCTCTTTAGACACGAGTAATATATATCTATATAAATAAAAATGAATCTCTATTTCCCTTGGACATCGCATCACGCGTGAACGGATGGAACAATTTCGCTAATTATTTTTTTGTTGTGTTAATTATTGTTAGGAGAAGGTTTTTGAGGGAAAAAAAATTAAGAGAGTTGCGCAGAAAATCCTTTATGAATAAGCTAAAGACCACGCAAACAAAGTCGCGGGCAACAGCTAGTTACAATATATAAATCGGAAGTATGAGTCGACCTCGCGCTATAGATTCCAAACGGTATATACGGAACCCTTGTTACATGGGTTCGATTCGCACTTGGCCGTTTGTAAATGATTCAAATTCAAATTCAAATTTTTATTTCCGTCAAACATGGTATAAATAGTTATTAAATAGGTAGGTACATTTCTGAGTCACATGTTAGGCTACTTGGGTTAGCATGCAAATGTTACAAGTATATGTAAGTATATGTGATAAAAATATAAAACAATTTTAAAATTCTCCAATTAAATTACATTATTAAATAGTCATTTAAAAAAAATGTACAAATTTATTCATTATCAATTAAGTCCCATTTCAATATATTTTTTCAATTGTGCTACTTTTTCCAGTCTAAAAATTTCTTTATACTATAAAAACTGTGACAATTGAGCCACCGAAACAAATGCTTCTTGAACAGCAAGGCGTTTTGCATTTTCACCTTCATGATTGTCCAATTCCAGTCAAAAAAACTTGCCTGTCCAGACACAAGAAGCTCAACAATAGCTTTTAGATTGATAAAAACATAATATTTATTTCACAACATACGAAGAAGTTACAGTTGATGTTTACAGAAAGATGTACAATTTTGGTGGTCTTATCGCTAAGAGCGATCTCTTCCAGACAACCTTCAGATTAGCTTTTGTGTCTGCTATATGCTCAACATGCAAGTATTTTTCCAACTTCCACGTTAGAAATCATCATCATCATCATTATCATTTCAGCCATAGGACGTCCACTGCTGAACATAGGCCTCCCCATTGATTTCCAGATTGTCCAGTTGGAAGCGGCCTGCATCTAGCGTCTTCCTGCAACCCTTACCAGGTCGTCTGACCACCTTGTGAGTGGACGTCCTACGCTGCGCTTGCCGGTAAGCGGCCTCCATTCTAGAACCATTCTGCCCCATCGGCCGTCAGTTCTACGTGCTACTCGTATGTGCCCCGCCCTGCCATTTCAGCTTGCTAATCCGTTGGGCTATGTCAGCGACTTTTGTTGTTTACGGATCTCCTCATTTCTGATTCGATCTCGCAAGGAAACGTTAGAAATAATTGTCATCAATAAGAAACTTAGTCATTAAGTAGTTTATATCTATTGACTGGATTTTCCTACCCTTGACACGAGCATTTAATTTTATCGTAATGCGTGAATGTTTATGTCGAGTTATATCATCAGTTGTTTTTCTTGGGTTTGACGTCATTGCTTGCTATGGTTTACGCGCCATAATAGTATTCCATGACTAATCGTTGTGGAAGGATTATAACTCCTTTGGTTGTATAACCGGACTTTGAACTGATACGCGGTATGGAAATAATAATAACATCAAGGGGATTTTTATCATATTTCCTGATGGAGGGCAATGGTCTCAATTTAAATGTTGTTGTCCAACTAAAGGTTCATAGGTCAAACCTAAAAGTTTAGTACCTCAAAAGGACAAAAGGAACCCATAAAGAATGAATCACTTAGTTGTCTGTCTGCATTTAGCACATTACAATATAGAGCAGCAATACGAACCGAACCATTTTTCTCCGAAACTAGTTAATGATTTTTCACTTATATTTAGTATGAAATGTCAATTCCTGTCAACTATCGCTTAGACAAAAATAGTACAGATACAGATTAAAAAATGGCGGAAAATTTTGTTGAACAAATCATAACAATTATGACATTTCTACTTTAAAGGGTGTGGCTCCATGTCTGTCTGTTTATCAAAAACCTTAAATCACGAACTCGTAAAGCTATCAAGTTAAAATTAATATCAAATAACTACTCAGTTCTGCAATTCTTTGGACCTTAGATAAATTCAATCTTCTAAGACAACGCAATCAAAAGATACGACCGGTTATGCCGCATATTTCCACACCCGCAAGGAAATTAAAACCTCAGGGTACTACCCATTAACAAAGACTCATGGGCGAAAATATATGTCTTTTAACACATGTAAAAAAATCCGATAACCGAAGATTCCTAGTTACAACTCAATTACAACAAATTTGAAGAAAAAAAACGGTAAAAATCATCTTCCAGACTCGATTACCGTTCCGTTAAGGAAGATCTATTTACGTACCTACAAGTCAGTACGGAACCGTCGGTGCGCAAGTCCGACTCGCACTTGACCGGGTTATTACGAGTGGACGAAGCCTTTTGTTACGAAACTAAAATGTTCAACCAAAGTCCAAGAGGGTAACATGACGTAGGCTTCGAAGTCCCATTGACACGATTCATGACGTAATACGTATTTACGATATAAATTCTTTAGCAGGATGTGGACGGTGTGTGTGCCTGGATGGGGCGCCGCAGTAGCTGCCGGGGCCCTAATCCTGTACGGGACCCTGGACGTGGCCTACTTCGCCAGGATGATGTATACTGTGGCCAAAGCAAGGTACTTTAGGAAGAAGGCCTGCATTCTGGACACCACTGAGGTTGACTGTGAGTACTATGTGATTTTTTGTTTGATAGAAAACACCGTAGCAGATGAGGTGACTAAATGCATTTCCCATTATGGATAATACAGTGATTAGACTAATCTGTTTCACATAGAACCCTGACCTAGACAAAAATCATATTACCATCTTTTAATTTGGCAAGCAATTAACCTGTTTTTGTAAGTAATGTTTGTACAATTAGTAACTTAAGGTGTAACTAATTACTTGTTTAAAAACAACGTCATGTCAGCAATTACAATAATGTATTTCAAAACAATTTATCAGTGACATAATTACAAGCCTAAGGCTGCGCTCACACCAAATGTTATGTCAGCTGCTGAAAGAGCAGGTGTTACGCAGTTTACCCCTTTTCCGGACATATTCAATTTTTTTTGTTTACACTAAACCAACGAAATAGTGCTATAATACGAGAAATTTACGATATTGGACCCCGCGTCTTATACTTCTACTACTTGCTAATATAATACTTGAAAAACTTCCCACCTGCGGCGGTTAATTTTTTCAAGTGTTAAGTATATTATCTTAGTTATTGAGTTATTATAGTTACTACAGTCTATTGTTGGACTTGGGTTAAAATATAAATCGCTACCGAGCTAAACTGAGCTAAGCAATTTTATCAATAAATTAAAGCCTTAATAAATAGATAAATAAGACAAATAATTAATTATTAATGGAGGATAAATCATCATTATTTCAGCCATAGGCTAAGACGTCCCCTTCTGAACATAGGCCCCCATTGACTTTCAGATTCAAAATTAAAACCTTCCAACCGGAGCATGAATGATGATATATAAATTAATGGAGCTGGATAAAACTGCTCAACTTCACCTCAATGAACTTTCACCCTAAGCAGGGTAGCAGCTTAGTCACGTGCCAAGTCACCAAGTGTAAACGTTTTTAGAGTCCAAAAGAAATCCTCTAATTCCAGCATGGTGCCTTCTCAACGACATCGATACCCTGCTCTACCACATGAACAATGCACGCTATCTCCGCGAGCTGGACTTTGCCCGCGCAGACTTTTATGAACGAACTGGACTATACGCCAACATCAAGGCGGCTGGCGGGGCGGTAGTCCAAGCTGCTGCGACTATCAGATACAGGCGGTATTTGAAGCCTTTCACCAGGTTCACCATTACTTCTAGGGTTAGTATCTTCTTGCATCATCTATTTTATAAGTATCTTCTTGAGTTTGCACACGTAACTGGACTTTAATAGAACGAGTGAAACTTTGTGCCATGGCGGCCGGTGCAACTGTTGCTGTTTCTATTAGATAAATACCATAGATTCGAGTATCAATATCTCTTCCAGGTTTAGCTAGTTGCATTCACTAGTTATGCAGGAGAGCCTTATGCCATCACTAAGGGCCTATTTCACATTCGTCAAGTAGCTCTTATTTGAAGATTATGCAATTAATTATTAAATACCATTCAGTATAAATGTTAAGAAAATACACGATGAGATTCTTGATTTAGGCGTATTATCTATTATCAATCGTCGGGTAATTTTTAATTGACGATAGTGGAATTGGCCCTAAGACTGCTAATGGGATGTTTTGTTTGGACACCCACCCATCTAACAGCTAAAGAATCTTAAGAAAATTTTCAAGTCATGTCACCTTAAGTGATCATTACCTAAGTATTGGCTAATTAAGGCGATAAAAATAGAAGGCAGTCATTCAAAGGTAAAAGAAACGCTCCGCTTTATCGCAGTGTATAAATCTGTTACTCTCGCTCGACTCTATCAATACCTTCAAGAAGTCAGACTTAAGGCTCTTTCTCTCGTTCCAGGCAATATACTGGGATGACAAGACGGTGTTTATGGAGCATGAATTCATAGGCCCTGGGGGCTTCGTCCACGCGGTAGCTGTGTGCCGGCAGCGCGTGATCGACACGTCGGCGGCAGCGATAGCAGAACTGCTGCTGCAGCTGCACTGCGCTGGATCATGCAGACCAGCGCCGGGGAAGATGCCACCTGAGGTAAGGTCATATTCGTCTTGCTGATTACCCTGCACGACGGTCCCGTAGGCAACAAGTGTGATAATGATCCCGGACGCACCAAGTGACGAGAACAGCTACTCTATTGAAAGGTACTCCTTAGCCGTACAGTTACATAACTGCTTACGAAAATAGCTGTAGTAGGGAATCTTGCTCTGTTGTAATGATCAGGTAACTAAAGATAATAAAAGTGATTTGGTGCTAATGTGCCAAAAGTACGTCAAAAGGACGTTCTATTTCTTCCACTACTCCTTACTTTTCAGAATTTTACCAGTTCTTGTCTAGATTATTTCTGAATATTATGATTATTTTCGGTTAAGTCCACTTTATTTTTAGTCCACCCTCAGTAAAGGAGTAAAATTGTATTTAACAAAATTTAAATTAATTTAAATTAAACTAAGTTCTTTTGGTCTGGAAAAAGCACAATTACTAATAAATTTTGCATTGTAAATGTAGACTGCTATACTTACAATGCAGAACTAGTTAGTAAACTCTACTAGCTATTTTTGGGAATACTGCGATCACATTAGAAGCTAATGCAAGCATTAAGTTATGTTGTGTCATAGTAACCCTGCAGTCTAGAATAGTTGAGATACCTTAATAATATCCGATCATTATCGATATAGGATAAAGCCTGTGCTTCCAGGATTTACCTTCTAAATGCATCTTTTATCACTGATGAGAGTTTAGAACTCGATGCTACAGAGTAGAGGTCTGGCTTATATCATAGAAAAACCATGAGCGCTAGTATGTGAGACTGGTTAACAGACGATTAAGTACAAAAAACAAAGGTGTCTTGATAGGATTCTATATACATCTGAAAAGAGCAAAATTTCAAGTCATTATATTTATAGCTCCTTCATCAGCATTACTTTACTAACCTTAAATATTCCTATATTTATTCCTCATTGATCTGCAGTGGCAGGCTGGCAGCGATCGTAGCTTACCTAATATCACGCCGTCTTCCCTCCAACATATAACTGGCAGCTTGGCCCCGCAGCCGTAGGCTTTCTGCTGCTTTAATCAGTGACCTTAACATGGCTAGGACTATTCATTACTTGTTGGTGAAATTATGTGCCTCGTCAAGCTCAATAGTGTATCAACTAATCTATTTTTATACTCTCGTTTCAGCTGGAACTCTGGGTGCAGAGTAACGAGCTCAGTTCGGCCAAACTTCGCTCAACAAACGCTCCTCTCCCCACTCTTCAGGCCCACCCCCTCAGCTGTGGTGAGGTCATGCCCACCTTAGTGACCGAGTGAGGTTATCCTCACTGCCCCAGCGATCTGCGTTCTCGCTCTCGCGTGTCCAACTTGGGCGAGAGCGACTGAGACACAACGAGGGTGTCAATGCTCGGGCAGTGAGTTTTTCTTTAGTCGATTTGTAAACGTCGACGTGAACGGACGTGCCGTTAGCCGGTAAATGTATCGATATCAAAGCTGCATAGATACAAAATTAAGTGACTTTAATTATACTACATTACTGTAATTTTTTGTAGGCTCAAAGTACAATATATCACACAATTAAATAGCTACACCAAAGTACAAAGTTGATAAAAAACTTGATTAATAATGCCTTGTTAGGATAGGAAGTGCTATCGGTAACTAAAACAGCGGTAATCTTTTGTATGTAAATAGTTGAATTTGATATCGATACATTAAAACATTTTCTTAGTGTGTTATACTTATTATGAGTAAGTTTATATTTCCATATCTTTCTCGCCCTAACGATACTATGGTCATGTTACTTTTGTATCTAATTTAAATAACATGAATATAATTCCAATGTGCCTATCATGATCCCAATGGAACCTAAATGTATTATTTATACGTCGTTATTTATTCTTGTAGATGTATTTTTGCTTATTAATTTTTTCTTAGATCTTCTTCGAATTTGTTTTAAATAGATACTTAAATATGTATTATTTATTTATATTAATTAATATATTGACGAAATTAATTCTTTAGAAACTGAAAAAAAGGGATCGCTGACTGTTTATTTTGTATTGCTTTGTGATTTGTGAAAATTAATGATGGTGGCATAGTTACTTAAATAATATAGCTGTGGTTACGTGTATTTTGAAATTTGTTTATTGTGTCACTGGCATTATGTGTGATATGTTTTAATCATAATAATCGATGTGCTAATACAAAAATTTAGATCGTGTATTTTTGAAGGGTTCAATTTGAATACAAAATCAGTAAAATCGTATAACTACAATGGGATAGTTTCCTATAAAAATCTAATTAGTCCGTCAGTTGGATTAACAGAAAATATTGGAAACGTATTTTTTCTTTTCTCAATCAAACGAAAAATGATGAAGATATAGTCTGTTAAAGTTCCGCGTAACGTCACACCTTGCGACACTTTTTAGCAAGGCGTGACGTCACGTGCTCACTTTGATGCGCTTTATCTTCGTCATTTTTTGTTTGATTGACAAAAGACAAAATATGGGTCGAATATTTTTTGATAATCTAACTGACGTACTACATAGAATAATAATTTTTTGACCCAGGAAACTAGCCCATTTGCTAGGAATTCGTTTATGGTTCTCGAGATTTCGTATGAAAATTGAAATTCAGATGTATCAAACGTCTTCTGGACTTTATTAAATGGTTTTGTCATGATCTTTTCTTACTACGATAGCGTAAAAACAGCGTCAACTGCATGAAAATTTACTGCGAAAAGAAAATAATGCTAATAAAATCGCACAAAATCTAGTAAAATTGTGTCATCTCGCTGCCCATTGAAACTTGTTTTTACTTGCCTACAGAAAAGATAAAAGGAGGGTAATGGAATTCATCATCATCATCAGCTTTATGCAATGCACATTCGAGCGATGTTTATGTGTGCATTGCTCGAGCGTGTATTGTAAGACTGCTAAGTAGGTAAGCTTAACTTCTGATACCCATGACTATTGTTTGATAAGACGCCTAGAGAAAAGGAAGGGCTAGTACGTCCATGTTTTGCGAAAACCGGCAAGCTACGTAGGAAAAAATGTCTGGCCATACCGCCACCGCCGGGTCCTTGCAAAAGGGGTAGACCCAAGAAATGCTGGCTTGAGGGCTGACATGCGTGCAAATGATCTCACAACTATAGACGCTCAAGAGCGTGCGAAGTGGAGGAGTAATCAAAGAAAGCGGACCCTGTGCTTCAAAGCGATGGCTTTGAACGCAACCGGGATTGACCGCATAGATACGAACGTACGAACATTATGAGACTGGTCACACTGCGAACATGGCGCTGACCTTATAGTCGCTGGCTACGACGCCCAGAGCGAATGTGCGAAATTAGTGTTTCTATCCTGGGAAATACGAGCCTAACATAATAATATATTATGTTATATAATAGTTACATTTTATAAGGAGGGAATTATAATTAGAGTGAAATAAAATGATAAGAAGGAATTGTCTTTGTCTCAAACTGTTTGCGAGTTACATTTGCATGAGTTACAACCAGTGTACGAAAGAAGCATAAAAACATTTTGGTCATACTTCTGTTCAGCGCAAACTGATAGATGATATAAATCCGTAAATTCTGTTTTTTGAAATTTCGAACGCTTTTTGTTTATTGTACCTATATACTATTTATGTTTATTCAAATTAAAATTATTTATTCACAAAATAAACGTAAGTATTTACAAATATAATGGCTTGTACAGAATGAAACAGTGTATTTTAGCTGCATGGCGTGGGAAGGTAAATTTTAAATCAAATAAATAAATATCAATAAATAAAAATTAGACAACGTCACATACACTTATAAAAATAAATAAACAATGTCAGTGGTAAAAGGTAAAAAAGTAAATAATCAAAAATCGCACAAAAAGCTCTGTTTCTCATATTGGGTCGGTTTGAGTATTTAGAATACACTAGATTTTAATGGTCTGGCTCTATCTAGTTTGGTTATTTCTCTTGTGTAAGAGTTACAAAGTCAAAGTCGAAGTCAAAAATCATTTATTCAATTTAGGACAGAAAATTGCCACTTATGAACGTCAATAATCACATTATTGGCCCATATGGGATATGGCCTATATGGCAATCGCTGCTATGTACCTCATAGGCTCACTTGCTGTATTTAGGACCATAATGGCAAAGTACTGAGATATTTAGAATTGGCACAATGTTACAGAAGGAACAAGTTTTTCCCCATACAAGAATTTTTAGGTTTAAGCTTCAAGCCTGGTGTAATTATTTGCAATCTCTAAAGTAAAACAGCTACTTACATAATATTAAAAGATGACTGAATATGAGTTGGGCTGCTAAAAATCCTGAGTTTAACACAGAAAAGACGGTATTACGGTAGTATTTATTATTGAACGCGGTGAGAGAGTTTGACTCGCACTTGATCGGTTTTTGTTTAATTGTTTATGCGGGATTTTGTTTGATCATCATCATCAGCGTTCGGAAGTCCACTGCTGGACATACCCTCCCCCCCTACAGAATGCCACAGAGAGGCTCCAGAGTCCTCCAGCATCCAGCGGCTGCCTGCAATCTTGACTTGGTCGTCAGTCCATCGGGGAGGTATGCCCACGCTCCGTCTTCGTGGTCGCCACTCGAGAACCTTTCTTCCCCAACAGTTGTTAGTTCTGCGAGCGATGTAGCTTTGCCATTTGAAGAGAGTCGGGGTTTTGTATAAACAAGGAGCTCTATCTATTCTTTTTTCTTTTACCGATCATTTAAAATTTCCGGGCATGGTCACAGTCCAATCTGACTCACAAATAAATAATGCCAGAGATTTGGCACATGTAAAATATTGCAGTAATAATATGTTTGTTTCGTCATCACAGTAAGAATTTGACAATGATTCCTTACTATGACTAATATAAATTATTATCCACTTTTTATGAATCAGTGTTATCATTTGACATGTAATAAAAATTATGATGCGTATGACGAATATTGTATATATAATTTATAATGTATAACATTGTATTTAATTATTTAATAATAAAGTTTAAACAAGTTATGGCGCTTTTTAATTTTGTATGTTATAAATATAAAAATATGTAAAATGGTTTTTAAAAGGTTTAATTAAACTTTTTTGGCGACACGATTAATAGCAGCGTTTTACCTGAAATAAAACGCATATTAAAATACTTACCTCACTGGAAGCTTTATATTGAGATAGCATTTCCGTTTCCCGTCATTCTTCTATCGTTTCCGTACTCTTTTTAGTAGTTTGTATCCGGTCCAGTGGCGACACCTGGCGACTGCGCGCAAATTTTAGTTTTCTTAAGTTGGAGTGCGCTATTTTATTTCATTGGCTCAAATTCACCAGGCAGAAATTAAAGTGAAAGCTTCCAGTGAGGTAAGTATTTTAATATGCGTTTTATTTCAGGTAAAACGCTGCTATTAAATCACTTGACCGTCACTGGAAGCTTTATATTGAGACCTGTTTGTTATCGCCTGGTGATCGCCACTGGTTTTAGTGTCTAGCTAGACTGGTATAACGCCAATGTGACTATAAACATGTGTTAAAAGAAACAAATATATTTTTGCAACAAATTGGTTTATTCTACAGAATAACTATGTTACTACTCTTAAAATAAACAAAATAATCATACTATTCTCTAATCAATTGTTAACAAATTTAAATCTAATCTATTGGATTAAATAATTGGGTTACACTATTTGATTCACTACTTTTCAATACTTCACGTTTGTAAAACTGCCGAAAAGTGTTAGCTGATCGCCAATTTCCACGAGCCAGGATTTCATCTAGTGGATGATTCTCAATCCAGCTTTTGGAAGCTACTGCAGACCGAACGCTTCCGGGGGAAGCCGTAATTTTAGCTTCTTTAAATAGGGTTCTTATCCATCCTGCTATTACTGTTCGTGTGGCGGATTTAGCCACACCTCTAAGTGTAACAAAAAGGCTTGATGTTTTTGCGGCATTACGTCTTTCATTCAACATGGATATAGTTTTACTTAACCAATAAATAGGATCGAGCTTACGGTTGTCAGGATTTGCAAGAATTTTCCAACCGGTTTGTCTGTAGTTACTGCAGTCTGTTTTTGAACCAAACTGAGGCCAGAAAATAATACTATCTTCAGATATTATACAGTGATCGGGATCAGTGGTAAGTAGGGTCAAGTCGTGTATACGACGACCTGAACAAAGCAATAATAATACTGCAGTATGTCGTGATATTTGAAACGGATTATTGAAATCTAATGTATAATTCTTTAAGAAAGTGACTAACTCATCCACATTCCAAATTAGTGGTTTACAAGACTTTGGTTTTGTCAAAGCTATAGATTTTAATATATGTTTTACAAGAACATTTGAGCTTAATAGACTTGACTTGTCAGCGTTACATAACGTGGAAACTACAGATTTGTGTAAAACTATTGTGTTATATGATAGATTATCTACTAAATGTAAATCAGACAAGAATTGTGCCAGCTGAGAACCTGTGGGATTTTTCGGGTCAACCTGTTTATTTTTACACCATAAAAGCCATCGATTCCAAGCTACTTGGTAAGTTTTTAAAGTAGATTTTCGCCACGACTTTTTTAGTAATGATAATTGGTCATTGTTCCATGTTTTTGTGGCCTCAGACCACCCCCACATTTCCATACCTCGAGAGTGATGTTCTCGACTTGCGGAGGTGGGAGACCCGTCGACGTGTCGACTAGATATTTCTGGAGGTTGTTCAACGTTAGAGGTGCTGCCAGTGCTCGAGCTTTCAAGTCTGCGCGCCAGAAAACTTTCTCCCATCGTGGGACTACTATTAGGAATATTCCTGTTGACTGTGTCAGGTGTATTAGCACCTTGGGTATCAAAAACGGAGGTGGAAATACCCAAGCCAGTGGGTAATGCCATGGGACGCTGAATGCATCGTGAAACAGGGCTTGTGGATCTCTCAGATCCCGAGACACATAATTGTGAATCACATGAGCTGTTGCCGACGCAAACAGATCTATTACTGGTGTCCCCCACTGTAGAAAAATTTTTTCTAGGCAAGCTGGAAGAAGATGCCACTCTGGTGGTAGGCGGTGTCGTGACAAGCGGTCTGCCTGAGTGTTGTATTTGCCGGGTATGTGATGAATAATGCAATTTACTTGATGTTGGTCTAATAAATTCAGAATTTTGTAAGTTATTTCCATCAAGCCTGGTGATCTCGTTCCTCCTTCTCTCCGCAAATAAGCGACTGCGGACCTGTTGTCGCATTGAATCAGAATCGAACTGTGGCTCAGTGCATAAGCGCAACCCTGAAGTGCATATAATATGGCCAACATCTCTTTCTGATTCGAGTGAAGCATCTGCTCGCTTTGCGACCAAGTTCCTGACAGATCCATGTTGTTCAACTGTGCTCCCCAGGCTTGATCTGATGCATCCGTGACCAAAAAGTTTGTTGGAGGTGGATAATGCAGTGGGCTTGATAGCTGACAATTGTAGGACCACCAAGTCAGCTCGATTATTGCACTTTGTGGGAGACTGTGAGTCACTGATGGCAGATCTGGCAGTGAATTCATAAATTTTAACAGTTGACGGTGATTTAGGCGTCCTCTTGGAATCACAAAACTTGCGAAATTCAGTAATCCTATTATTCTTTGCAGTGCCTTTAAGGTAACATGTCGTTGATCGAGAACCTGATTTATTTTCTGGATTATGTTTATGATTTTTTCGTTTGGCAAGGATTTCAGGTTGCTCCAGGGATTCCACATGACTCCTAAGTATTGTATGCTTTGTTGGGGACAAAGAACGGACTTTTTGAAATTGATTTCCCAGCCCAGTTTCTGTAGTAAATGAATTAACAGATTGACGTGATTGTGTAGTGTTTGTACATTTTGATGTACAATCAGGAAATCGTCTAAATAGACCACAATCCTTATGTTCCATCTTTCTCTTAACACCTGTGCAACCCAATTTGTTAGGGTAGAAAAAGTTTTGGGAGCCGTGCTCAGACCAAACGGAAGACATGTCATTTCTAATAATTCTTTGTCGTATATGATGCGTAGGAATCGTCTGTGCGATTTTGTTAAGTTCACATGAAAGTAAGCCTGGGTCAGATCTACTTTGCACATCCAGTCCATGGGTTGTAGGAAGTCTGGAATGCGGTACATATTTATCAGATGAAATGGTTGGGTGATTACGTATTCGTTTAGTGTTTTTAGGTTGAATACCGGTCGATCTGACCCGTCGGGCTTTGGTACCAGAAAAAGAGGAGATATAAAACTGGGTGTCCATGGAGCCACTTTCAAGATACCTTGTTCTTTCATTTTGTTTACAATTACAGTCATTTCTTTTGAGACAGGTGTTAGAAACAAACCCTTTATTAAATTTGGATATAAAAGTGGGGGCTTCTGAAAGAAAGGTATGCGATACCCTTGTATTAATTTGAGGATTATCTCTGGAGCCCCTAATTCCTTCCAATAGGATAGGTATTTTATTAACTGACCTGCCCGAAATGGTTTCGAGTCATTGTCTTTTAGGATGCCCTCTAAAGTTAGTGGCACCTGAACGTCCTCGGTAACTTCCACGGTCGGGCCGCGAGCCTCGGTTGTGAAATGTACCTCTATTGTTAGCATTATGATGTTCGTGTGAAACATTTGATGTTTGACCTCTATAGGTTCGTACAGGTTGGTGTCCACCCCGCGAGGGTGGGTTGTTATACACACAGGTATTTGTGTATGTAGGCCAAGCTGATTCATGACAAGCACATTGAGTTCCACGCGATGGAACTGCTGTGGTTCGTGCGCCTTGCCCTCGCGAAGGACGGCGATTAAGTTGATGAGATTTTGACTGTGAATATCCATCAAGTTTTGGCGGCCAGAAAGCTTTACGGACCCCACCAGCTTTATCAAGAGCAGAGGTAAACGGCTCAGCGTCAAATAAGTGCGTCTGTGATGGTGGTATTCTATTTAGGGATGCTTTAACCAAAGGGTCTTTAACTTGCTTAGTTATACTTTCACGACGCATCTCTATACTTTCTGCCCTATGCCCACAAACAAGTTGCAAAAGGTCTGACGAGGTTTTGTGAAAATCACCCTTAAGAAATAATTCTTCAACTTTATCACTCAAATTGTCACAATTTACTTCGGTGTTTTTAGCCCAAAAAAGAAGATTACGAATATTATCCTGTAATGTTTCTTTTTGTTTTAGAATGCAGTGTGTAATAGCTGCATAAGACTTGTCTGCATGTGTAAGGTAACGCAAAGTATCATATGTCTTTACCTCATCGTTTGTTTCCAGGTCCACGAAACCTGGGCTATGATTATATTGTTTTTGAGTATCGGCGTATCGTACTTCTGACCAGGAAGAACTGCCGAAGCGTTGGACATCGTTTAGCATTTTCAAATACTTATTGGATGTTTTTGGAACAGAAGGCTCTTTTAATTTAGTCTCAATTTCGAAAGTGAAATCTAAATTTTGGTTATTACTACCCACCTGAGAAATTTGTTCATCAAAATCATTTTGTTCGTAAAGCTCATTACTCACTGCAGAATTAATTGAAATGGCGTCATGTTCATAATAGCTGGTATTTTCAATATTACTGGAAGTAACAACTTGTTTACGAAGCTCTCCTATTTCTTGAACTAGCTTGTCCATCATGCGCCGAGAGTGCCGAACGCGTTTACTTTTCTTATGGCGATTGTACCTTTTTCGTTTGGTTCCTGAAGAGGATGAGCTCGAAGATGAGCTGCTGCTGCTTGAAGAGCTGCTGCTGCTTGAAGAGCTGCTGTTCGCCCGGTCGCGGCCGCGTCGAACACGCTTACGAGTCTCGCCACTTGTTCCCGCTACCGCTTGCGGTGCGGTACCCGTGGAAGCCGTATCTTCCATAACTCAAATGCTGGTTCACTTTTAACGATTATAACACTTTTCAAATTTTAACGGTTGCGCACAACGCTGTGATGTGCACAAGTTGCTATGACGGGAATCAAAACGCCAATGAAATAAAATAGCGCACTCCAACTTAAGAAAACTAAAATTTGCGCGCAGTCGCCAGGTGTCGCCACTGGACCGGATACAAACTACTAAAAAGAGTACGGAAACGATAGAAGAATGACGGGAAACGGAAATGCTATCTCAATATAAAGCTTCCAGTGACGGTCAAGTGATTTAATGGGCTAGTTTCCTAAAAAAATCGAATTAGTACGTCAATTGGATTAACAGAAAATATTGGACTTTGGATTGGATTGAAAATGATGAAGATATAGCCCGTTAAAGTTCCGCGTAACGACACCGCCTTGCGACACTTTTTAGCAAGGCGTGACGTCACGTGCTCGCTTTGATGCGCTTTATCTTCGTCATTTTTGTTTGATTGACAAAAGACAAATTAAATGTCCAATATTTTTTGATAATCTAACTGACTAACTTTAGAATAATCTTTTTGTGACCCAGGAAACTAGCCTAAGTAGTGCGGTAATTCGTTTTAAACGCAACGGGTCCTGGGTTTGATTCCTGGATCAAGACAATTTAGAAAACGATATTTTCTAAATTGATTCAGGTCTGAGTGTGCTGGGAGACGTCTACGCCTACCTCGCCAACCCGTCTGCCAAGCGTGGCGATTATTGGCAATCCCCCCCGATGATAGGTCATTGGGGAGGCCTATGTTCAGCAGTGGACTTCCTATGGCTGAAATCATGATGATGATGATGATTCTGAGAACCTCTCTTCCCCAACGGTTCAGGTCTGCGAGTGATATAGCCTGTTCATTACCACTCGCCACACCTTTGCAATTCGAAAAGCTCAAACAACTAAATTTAAATGTAATCTCTGATAATGCTAAGGTGATGCAAATTCTTCGTCAAAAATAACCGAGTGACGAATGAGTCGTAACCAGGTCACGACTGAAATACTCGATGCGTTTACCTGCACTAGCTTTGTTTCACTGCTCGCATTGTGACGCAATGTTTGCGAAATATGATTACTGTAATGATTCAGTTTGATGAGACTGGTGTTCAATGATGATCTGTTTTGCATCGATAAGAGCGTAGTGTTTTGTTCTTAGTTGGTTTTAAGCTTGATGAGTCAATGGGTACTTTATTAGTGTAGAGAAATGTTAAAGGACTAATATATACTTTTTTAAATATGTCAAAAAAAAAATTGTCACGGTAGGTATCAGACAAGTTTTCGTCAGAAGCGTCACCGAGTTTAGAATAGTTCCAAATTGACCCATACCGGGAATCGAATCCATGACACCACGCCAGGGTTACCAGGGGATTCATATGTATTTTTGCCAGTCAACTCGTGGTCATATGCCATGTTGCATGTGCCATATCTGAACTAGGCATGTCTGTCGGAATACACTTATGCCTGCTTGCACACAAATCTTACATAGGAGACAGTCCTCACTTCGTTATAATTTCTCAATAATTTCTCTATCAATACCTATACATTGTCATTCCTTTAAACATACGTTTCGTACATTTTTAATAGTACAAGCACTAAATATCAGAGATTTCTTTTCAGATTTTTTTAGGATTTTTCACGTATGTTTATCCAGAGGCAACACCCGAAGAATAACCCAACGTATTTTTTTACGTAATCGCATACGAATCCTTAGCAAATTGCATACACGATTCGAGTGATTTCGTTTGCAAAAATAAATTCAAATGCTTCAAAACTACTTCTGAAAGAAGCTCTGTTTCTTTAAGCAGGGAAGTGTGAGATAATTACGAGTAAATAATCAAAGTTTTATACTTGCGCCTACCGATTTAGTTTGTACGGGATTAAGACATCTATCTGTCTCTGTCAACGCCACACAACCTGACAGCTATAGAATGATGTAATACCGTGTTGGTGGATTGCTAATCCTGAGATGCGCAAGTGGACTGTGTAGTGAAGTCTAGACGGAAGGTGTCGCTTATTTACCTGTGAAAGTTCTTTCAAAATCGGTCAAGCCGTTTCTGAGATAAGCCGAAACAAATAGACAGACCATAAAAGTTACAAAAGTTGTTTTTTTTTTGTTACAGGTGTAGCGTTATATAGGCACCGTATATATTTATGTGCATTTAGTAAAACTGTTATTTTGACAAACTTTACAAACAGACTATTTTACTTTTTTGTGTAGAAGATTAGTAATTAACTTTACCTACTTAAAATATACTGTGTTATCAAACTACAGCAGTCGATGTGAGAATTGTGTGTTGCAAAACTTGTAGGCACTTTCATTTCAACCGTTAGTCGAACTAGAGTCTCGATGCGATGGTAGGAAGAGGAAACAAAACTTGAAGGCATTAAAGTAATTAATTGTGACTAGTAGAATACTATATACCCCCCCTGATGAAAGCCATTGGGGAAGGCCTGTGTCAGCCATTGGCCTGGCAGCAGTGGACGTCCTATGGCTGAAATGATGATGATGATTCTATATGTATTTACAGTAACTATAATATAACTTTCTGTAACAAACCGAAACCAGTAGATGGTAATTTTAATTTTAAAAGTTTTAATTTCCGAACCTCCGTACGATCAAAACATTTGTAGTAGGCTTCATCATCATAATTTTAGTCATAGGACGTCCACTGCCAAACAAAGGCCTCCCCCAGTGACGTCCAGATTGGCCGGTTGGAAGCGGCTTTACCATGTCCTACGTTGCGCTTACCGGTACGCGGCCTCCATTTTTGCCCCATCGGTCGTCAGTTCTACGTGTTACGTGCCGCGCCCTCTGCCACTTCAGCTTGCTAATCCGTTGGATTATGTCAGTGACTTTAACAGAATCTGCTTATTCCTGGAACACCGAGATCTCGCAAAGAAAGAGCTATACCCTTAAGTATAATAGGCCTACACTTACTTTGTCTATACTATAGACAGACCACGTATAGGTAGATCAACTCCATTCACAGAACTTAGGTTTACAGACGAATATCATTGAATGAGTCATATATAATCATAAGTAGGTATACAAAATGTATATTTCTCAAAGCATCTTCAAGTCCTAAGAGTGTCAATGATCAATCATAAAATACATGAATCATTTTGCACCCCACATAGTTGATTTCATTAACAAGATGAGTAAATAGTTCTGTCTTCAATTTTCTGTTTATTACTAAACTTACATAAAATTAATGTTTGGATCTTTGCTACTCAAATACGGCTGAACGAAATAAACTAAAATTTGGCATACATAATATAGATTCATCTAGCATTCCCTTAAGATGATTACTTATTTCACTTTGCTTTAATTCTCAAGTCTACGCAGACAAAGTCAGAGGCTGAAGCTAGTCGGTAATCGTCTTATTCTTAATGTGCACGTGTGTGATAAAGGTTTGGTGTTTTACTTTTGTTAGACGACACAAAAGCACATAAAAGACTAGGTTTTCTTATTAAGTATGATTGCGTACAGGAAAAAGGAATTGGATAATAAGAAAAAACTGCACAAGTGCGAGTTAAACTTGCGTCGAAAGGTCCCGTACTTTATTTATACAGGTAATCTCCTGTAATATTTAAGTAAATAACTATATTTGGTATTTTTTCAAAATATTAGGCTCTGTGTTTCGGAGCTAAGGGAGGGTTAGATCACATTAAAACTATTTATTTAAAAATATATATCTTTGAAACCTTACAACAAGTCCTTACATTTGATATGTCACACACGGGATAGTTTGCAATAAAAAATAAAATAAATGTTATTTGCCCTCCCAAAAGTGACCTTATTATTTTAAATGTACTTATCTGACTGAATCCGTAACTTTAACAAACACTTTAAACGCCCGTGTTTTGGTCACAAAAATTTATATCTGTACTTACCTAGACTTAACTCAACCTAATCGGCCAGTAGATTCAGAGTAAATTGACTGTGACAGACGGACAGATGGACAAACACCCTATGGGTTCTGTTTTTTTATTCACACATTCGAAACCCTAAAAATATGTAGGTTATATGTACATAGAGCTAAGTTTTAAATGTTTTAAATTACAGACTGCGTAAAGTATTATATGTCAGAGATACTCTCTGACATATTGTAACATCAGCATTTTGGACACACCCTATTTAATACCAAATAAAGTATTTTGTATTTGTATTTGTTTATGTATAGTCTATTGCTGACTTACCTATGTATAAATTTAGATCGCAAGTCAAGATGATTTTCATGAAAAAAGGTAGTAATAACCTTCTTTACCGTTCATAGCTTAAGATAAAAATGTATAGATTTAAATACTGCCCTGCTCGCACAGGTATTTCATGATTTTGATGTTTTTTTTTCACGATTTCGATGTTGATACAGTATAAGCTGTTTGTATTGATGGCCATGTTCGCCTCCTTAAATTTGGCTTCTATATCAAAACAACAACCTGTATATGAGTCAGATCATCGTCCCGTGTTACGCTCTTTCAAATTCTTAACCCATGGTTTTATGTGTGATAACAATAATCACAGACTTTTTTCTTAGTACCGTAGATCATTTGACCATAGACCGAATTGAGGTCCCGATTAGTTTAGTGGAGCGTCATTCGCGTTGCACGCAAAAGGTCCCGGGTGTCATTCCCGGTTCGGGTCAATTCTGAAACGATCTTTTTTCTGGGTCTGGGTGTACTGGCCCCTGGTGAAATTCATAAGTACTTGTACTTACGTACAGAAAGGACCTGAAGGTTGTCTGGAAGAGATCGATACTAGCGCTACGACCGCCTAAATCGTACTATTCTAAATGTATTTTTTGCCTCTGTACTGTTTGTTTACGACACGCTTCATGTTGGCGGTGGGGAAGTGTATTCTTTACGGCCGTCCCCACACGGCAAGAGTCGACTAATTCCTGTAGCACGAGATGGGCAGCAGCGTCCTCGTGCGAAATCTTATAAAAAAACTGCGCTCGCCAACCCGCCTGCCAAGCGTGGCGAGTATCGGCAATCCCCTCCGATGATCAGTCATTGGGGGAGGCCTTTGTTCAGCAGTGGACCACCTATGGCTGAAATGATGATGATGATGATGACTGTTTGTTTTCTGTAGTGTGAAATAAAGAGTATCTATCTGTCTATCTATATGGATGTAAATTCCTAACTACGAAACCATAACGTTGGTACCTTTTAGCAGCACAACAGAATTTAGCAGAGAAGAAAGATTTTTCCGCAGCAATCTTTCAATGAGTTGGCAGTGGTTTGGGATATACGGGTTTGTCCGCTATTTAGCGTAAGTAGGTAGAGTCCATACAGTACATACTCTATAGAGTAGAAATGACATATGATTTGTTCAGCAAAATTTTCCGCCATTTTTTAATCTGTATCTGTACTGTTTTTGTATTGACGAGAAATAATAATACTTATTTATTTAGTATACAGGGTTATTTTGAAAACATTAACAACCTCCTAGGGCTTGATTCTGGTGCTTAAATACAACAACTTTTTCTATATGACCAACATGAAATCGCAAAAAAAAAATATCACTTCCGCCGACCAGTTGACATCAGTTTGTATGGAGGAGTATTTTAAAAAAAAATCAATGTTGGTCCCATAGCAAAAGTTATTCTAGGAGGTTGTTGATGTTTTACAAATAATCCTGTATAGGCCGTCTTCCGGGCACTTATAATAATACACGTCCCAAAATATAGCTTAGCCCTACCACCGCTTCGGGAATACATATTGAGAAGAAACGGCGCAACAAACTCAGTCACCTTTGTCACCCTTTTTACAGGAAATGCATTGCAGTGATAGTAATATAGAGCGTTGACAGAAGTTGTCATTTTATACTCAATGTAAGTGAAAAATCCCTGTTTCGGAGAACGATGATTCGAATTGCTGCTCTATAGGGTATGAGCTCGATGGTAGAGTCTGACTGAACGAAGAAAAGTGTCGTTTGCTAGACTAGGTTTCAATTGATTAGTTATTCATTGCTTTGGTATAATAAGTAAATAGGTTTTAAATATTTTATCCTAGAACTAGACTGATAGCAGAGCAATGGTCACCAAAATTTTGAAAAACCTAGTTTGTGGTAAGCGACAGTTTTCTTTGGTCGGACCAGAGATTTAAGGCGTAGCGTATTCTAGGTCTATGAGTTGGACACTATACCGTCTATTCTATGGTAAATACGACCAGCTCATTAATTTATACCAGTCTTTCATCATCTTTCATCAGTGAACAATAACGCCCCCTTGTGGGCGCTGAAGGCCTATAGGAAAGAGTAAGGGGCCCAGAAAAAAATATCTGTGTTGTATTCGTTTAGGGGGGCGTGAAATTGGGGGGGCGTTGAAAAATAAATTATTTTCAAAGTGCCTTAGACAAAATAGGTTTAAGAACCTCTGCTTTATACGTTTGCTTATTTTTTTCTAGTTCTTTCAGCCTGCCTAGCATGAGCATGAAAACTATACATATAGTATGTTAAGTATGTATGGTATGTATGTATAATATCGACCAATTGTAAAAATATGATAGATATAGCCGCTATTTTACATTTTTATCGAAACAGTGATCATAATATGCCTCAATTGTACCATTGTAAATTTATTGTTTTTCTGTACTGTTTTTTTGTGTGGTGTGCAATAAAGAGTATCTATCTATCTATCTATCTAATATGTGATGTCACCGGCACGGCGATTCAATATATCTATCATATTTTTACAGTTGGTGTTGATATATCGCTTATCATATCGTGTTTTGGTGCTCATGCTAGACGGGCTGTTCTAATATCTGCATTTTATATCCTTGAAAGAATACTCGAATAAGAAAAGTTCTTGTTTGTCGCTCTATTTCATTATTTCTATGATTTGTATGAGTTAGCAACAGCATATAACTCGTTCTACAGACCTGAATTCTAGTTTTAATGATGCTATTTTAATCAATATAACTAATTGCTCCTACTTCTGGATAATATGTGTAATTAAGGTCACTGAAATTTCAGTAAGTAGGATTTTTACTAATTCCATTGAGATGCTGGTTCTCTGTGCGTTATTTGCGTTAAGCTAAGTTCACTTTAGTTTAATTACTTTTTGTGTTCATTTAAATTTATTTTTTTAGATTTGAACAAAATCCAAAATATAAACTATTACATATATTAAAGTGAACTTAACTTAAGGAAATTGGGAAATAAAATTCATATTTAATTGTAATGTACACAATTTATTTATATCGTATAGTGTTTCTTATACAAAGATAATAAATTGTAAAATCCTCATTCTCGGTCCGAATAATAAATAAATACTTAGTTTAACTCCCTTCAGTCCTATCACATGCCCTTAGGGGTGTCGAGGAGTAACTTAAATACTTCCGAACTAGCTTTCTTAGGATTTAATACATTTAAACACCCGACGATGAGTCGGCGAGCTCACTGCGTGCTCAGCTCACTCACAGTGACTCACGCTTAGCGCGGAACTCATAGTCGCAGAGAGCACTCAGTGAGTCGCCAACACAACACGGACTGACTTATTTACATGGTATCCATTCAATGAAATCGCCATCTTTTATAATAAATGTACAAAAATATTCCTTTAGGTAGCTATTTATAGGTAGGTATGTATTGTCAAAGGCACTGGTATCTTATCCTGATTATTCAATAACATCTGCTTTACAGTCGACTATGCGATTTCAAGTTATGAGGACCTATCCTTACTTTTTTTTGGTTTGAAACTTAATTGGGCAATCTGATCGAGAATACTATACATCAATTTTTATAAATAATCTATGTTGGACTTAAGTTTACTTACATCAAGCTTACAGTCTAGAACTTATAAGAACGTAGTCTTTAGCCATCGATTTTCACTAACGAGTCTTCGAATAGATGAAACAGATCTACTTCGCTTACTTATACATATACATACATAGCTCATCACTAAAAATGCATTTTTTAAAATCTATCACTGAGTAGACAAGTTTTATCTGCTCGAAAAGTCTTTAAACCGAACGAAATTAGTCTCATTTAAACAGGGTTCGCCCGCCATCTTCTACCCTAACATTGACCACATACAACTACTAGGAAGGATTACGATAGGCGTTGCGGCTTAGCCGCTTACAGCTGCACAATATGATACAATATATCTTCTCTTTACAACGTGGTAACTTCTACTGGGAGGGGTAGGAGACAGTTTGTACGAACAAGATCGGCACGTCTTCGATCCGCGGCGGGCGCGGTCGCGGCGCGGTCACGCGGTCACGTGCGCGGTCACGCGGTCTCGGGGCTGACTCCGGGCGCCGGCGCCGGCGCTCAGTGCTCGTGCGCGCGCGCCTTGTTCTGGTGCATCATATTCTTCAGCGTCGCCACTTCAGTCGCGAGCCGCGCCAGCTCCGCTTTTAGATGCGCATCGTCTTCTTCCACCATCCTTTCATCGGGCCGCTGCGGCCTGTACTCCGCGCCCAGGGAAATCCCTGAATCTCTCTCATCGCTGGAGCCTTCGCCGTCCCATGAGGGTGACGACCGAGGACCCGGTTCTTGTTTGATGTGTTGGAGCGAGAGAAGGGCGCTCGCGACATCCTTGTCGCCAAGGTGGGACTTATGGCGCAGTTTGAGGGGCAAGCAGTTGTTTTCAGGGGCGTACTGCTCAGTGGTTTCGTCGCCAGAGCCGGACAGGGAGGAAAGCTCGTAGGGTGAGGGTGCGCGCCGCGAGCGGGACAGGTTGAGGACGGAGCCAGGGGGCTCGTAGTGCGCCGGATGAGGGTAGTACGCCTCGGGCGCGGGAAGCCTTTCAGGGTATGGTTCTGGTGCCCGCTGCGGGGGTGGAGAGGGGGGAGACGCCGGTGGTGGTGGCGGTGGAGGCAGCGTCGGCGAGAATACGGCGTTGCTAGAGAGTTTACTTCTCTTCGTGACGCAGAGAACCTGGTCACACGTGGGCAAGGTGGCCAGCACTTGGTCGATGCTGATTAGGGTCTCGCCGCATATGCCGTACTTCTCCTTGATGGCGTCAAGTTGGGCTTTGAGAACGTGGTTTTCCTTAGAGAGTTCAACGACGCGTTGCTCAAGGACCATGTCGTTGAAGCGGCGTTTTTCGCGGGAGCGCTTGGCGGCCTCATTGTTCCGCCGACGGCGATCCCAATAGCCATCGTCCTTCTTGTTGTCAGGGATGAACTCGCGCTGCTTGCGTTGGCCGAAGAACTCCTTGCGCTTGGAGAAGTCAAAGTTGTAGTCCGGGTCGTTGGGGCCTCCGTTCATGGGAGGCTGATCCATTGGGAAGTGTGGAGAGACGGAGAGGCGGCCGCGTGGTGGCGGCGGGGCCCGGGAGGGCGGGGGTGCGGGCCCCAGGGGCGCGCCCCCGGCGCCCAGCAGCTGCTGCTGGCTCAGGATGAACTCGGCGACCATGTTGCGGCGGACGGGTCCGCACGAATCCTCACCGTGGTTCTGTAACAACGGAACGTAACATTAGCGTTACAGAAAAACGAAACGGTTGCAGTTGTCTAAATGATGTCGCGATTACAAAACGCGACGGTTGCAAAAACGCTGGCGCAACATCCCACTGCAACTGCTGCCACTTGCACGTGGATCTTTGTGAAACCATATTGCCACATAAAACGCTTTTTACTCCCTTCATGTTTGCCAAACTCATTAATATATTTCCTAACCTTTAGCAGTTACACAAAGCCAATTTTAAGGTTACACCGGATTTCTTCCGTTACAAAAGTAACTTCCTGGGTATTAGTTGAGTTCGCGCTTGACTGCCTACTTAAATAATTGTTAGCAATCGAAGGATGTTACTTAAAAATGGTTACTAACTTCGCTATTTCGAGAATTGGTGTTAGCATTCTGTAAATATTAAACAATTGTACTAGTTAAAATTCACATAGTTTCAGAACGATAAATTTAATTTGCAACGTAATCACGTGGACCCTAACGTGGTTTGGAGGCGCTGAATCAACGGATTGACGTTAACAACTTTTAATTCGATTACCAATTAATAGATTTATGTCGTTAACTGACGAAGACTACTTATGTCAACAGTTATGATTAATTTAGATCGCAATTACAGGTTGTATCGAACAACGACAGGAAGTTGGAAATGAATCGAAATCAGCTCGTTATCCGCGAAAAAACAATGGAAGAATCACCAATAAAGTGCCCATTGTTGCAGCGATAACAGATTCGAATACCTTTTTTTCTTAATTTTTGTTTAAACAATGTTAGCATTGGCCAATGGCTGTGCACAGAAAAAAGAATTAGCAGATCACGTTCCCCACACGCGGTGCGCATGTGCGCAACGTGAGAGTTCTTTCTAAATTTGAATTTATACTTTTCCGATCTTATTTGCATTTGTTTTTTGTCGTTAAACCTCGACAAGACAAACGTGATCGTTTAAATTATACGATATTATTCACGAATTCCTCGATATGAAATTCGAAAGAGTTCTTTATGAGACTGATGATTTTTAAAATGTTTAGACTTTATCGAATTGTCTTGTACCTATTTATGCGTACATTTCCTATTTCACATTGAGATTTGTGCTAATTTCTTGTATTTTTAAATATTGACGTATACATTTTCTATAGTCAATTGTCCCTTTCTTTAAAAATAGTAATCTATCACTTTCGCATTGTTTAAGGTTAAGGATCTGTCAAGAGTTTTCAAATGTGGAATCGCGAGATCCGTCGCCGTGGCCTCTAAACATTTAATTGAAGCCCCACTGACATTTCGCGCGCGCAATTAACCGCGGTTCGAACAGTTAGCGTAACGGGCGCTTCGCCCCACTGACACCGATGCGAGATCGGGTACCGCAACGTTGTAACAAGGAAACTCTGAGGAAGACATGTGTTCATTGAAAGAACCAAAAGTTTGGCTGATAGAAATACTGCAGATGCCCTTATTGCTTTAATATAAAATTATTATAGAGTTTAAGACCATAAAGTGGAAATAGTTTTTTTTTGTATACTTCTGTTTCACAAAGATCAGAAAGTAATGATGAGATAGCAAAAGAAATGTATTGAGGCCGTTACAAAATCTGCAGAAAAAAATGTTTGTCTCATACCTTTCTATGTAAGTGCAAAGTGAACTAAATCGTGATATTAAAATTATAACAGTTACAAGCTGACTTATTTTACAAACGAAGACCGTTACTTTGATGTACAGTTACTTATTTACAACAGTTCAAATATGTTTTTTATGCCATTATTGTGTTTGACTGTTGTTGATAAAAAAAGTTTTGTTGGGAATTTCCAAAGCATGATGGTTATGTGTATGACCGATGAAAAAATATAACGCGCCTCAATTCAACACGTACCAGACCATGGCAGCCGATTAAAAATAAACAAATTATTTAAATTTAGAACATTTCAAATTGTGTTTTTTATTACCACGATAGTTTGCACTTTGCAGTTTTAAAAAATCTCCAGCCAGTCCGTTACGGAGTGACGCTTCACGGAGCAGACAGTTCAACACCGGTTAAATCGAACGGTTTCCATTAGTTCTAACTATAAACAATCATTAACTGTGTTTAATTCTTGCAACAATGAAAACGTAGTATCGTCCATATCAATCTAAGATCTAACTGTCAAAGAGATTTTAGAAATGAGATTTATATTAAAATCCAAATCGTTAATTAAATATTTTATCTATCATCATTACCAAATCCCAAGCTGACTCATTAAAAACTATTTCCAAGCAGACTTGACCCACCTGACCCAGTCGACGGCCAATGTCGACTCGATAACTAACGGTTGCACAATCACAGCTCTGACAATCGACAGTTATTACTAATCATGGTAGGTACTCTCGCCTACCGTTACCCAAAATCTGGGACCGTACGGTATCCGAAAAACCGTTTTTTACGCTCATCACTTGCGTCTAAAACCCGTAATACTGTTACGAAACAGCTATTAGTGTTTCGTCACCGTTTTAGCGGTTAGCTATTTGCTCGATTCAAGGTTGAGAATGTGTAATCTTTGTAATGGATTAACTGGTTTTAAGCTCTGTTTGCTTTCCAATTGATTGGTTTTTTTTTAGTATGTTTTAATTATAATGCACGTTTTTGTAATATTCTAACTTAGCAAGTGACGTTTTAGTGGTTAAACCGTAATAAATGCATTAACCGCAACACTTTTCTATCAATTAATAGACTGGACCCATTACTGTGCCTTGCGAGACACCCAAGTTTCTCAATGGCTAAGAGTGCATAAAATCTGTAACGTAAGCGTTGCTTCATAATCGATTCTTAAATTCAGCTCGAAACTAGATTTCGATCACATTGCAACATTCATCGAGATTTCACTGAAGCAAATCTATAACAAATGTATTAGGAATAGCAAGTGTTGTTCTCGCATGTTACGATGTATTTATGTGCATTAATGTGTAATCCGCACGTGACGGATCGAGTGTACGGGCCACGTGTTCAATCCTTGCGACCCGCACTATAATTAGATGCCTTTTTACATTTCCAGAGCCCACGTGACATGTCGTAACCGTAACCATTACGGTATCAGAAGCCTTCTAGAATCCGAATTGGGAGAAACTTCGTCAAAAGTTACCCTTAAAGGCATCGTTAGGTAACGCTATATTAATCTTTACAATGATAACTAAGAATAGAATTGTTGTCAGAGTTAATTATAACACAATTTCTGTGAACTGGTAAAGCCGTTCGTAAAATATGTAGTAGCGTTACGTTCACCTGTTATCAACTTGCTAACCATTGACTCATTCGTTATAACTGATAAAGCCGTTTGAAGAGCGCATATTTGAAATAATACGAATTGTTATTAAGACACTTATGATATTAATGATTTTGCAGAATATTGTTGACTTAGGTTTAATCAATAATTGTTAATATTGAATTCCATCATGATAAAAACCCTGTCAAAGACGTAAAACTGTTATTGTTTTGTTTTTTACTCAGGAACTCCTTAGTCTTTTAGCATGTTTTCGTAAGTTCACTAATTTCTGCGACCCTAGTATTTTTTATAAAAACTTTTTTAGAAGGTTTGTATTGTTGAAGAACGCATTTAATACAATTAAGTTCTTTATTCGTTGCAGCTGTCATTCACGTCTTTTCCAGAACACCCGCAATCTGCATATAGTCTGCCACTGACCTATTAATAGTTGCAGATCCTACCCTAGACCGTGAGTCCGCGACCTTCGTCTCGTCCTGCAATCCACGTGCTGTCGTCACGCGGCGGTCCACACGTGCCCCCATCACGTTGGCTTGCGTAACACGCGAGCACGTTTGCCTCCCCCCCCCGCCCCTTTATATAACCACAACGTGATCGCGAACGTGAAATTAAATTGATAATCAACGTTAATTGATCTGCCCTTGACCGATCGTTTGTTGTTGTTTATTTTTATCCTCGCAAGATTTCATGATCAAGATTTAATCACATAAGGCATTAGATTTGTGTAGACTTAACGTGTCATCCTATTTATCTTGCAAAGAAACGTCGCATATTTCAGCACCAAAAAGGATACGAGAGAATTCTTCACGATAAAATGGTGGAGAGGATGATTAACAACTACCGGAATGTGTTTGGATTTTTCACACAAAAGCGAAGCGGTCAGATTAGGTCATAGGTTTGCTTCATAGACTAAAAATACATGTTTTTCGGTCATCCAACAGACGTTTGAGGTATTAAACGGAAATGTTTTGAATAGCCTACGTTTGGTTTAACAAACAAGCCATTTAAATTATCAACGAGTGTTGAATTATAAATTCAAAGTCAAACGATGTAAGTGATGCTGAATAGGTATCACGCGGTTACATGATTATACGCCGATGCAGTATTGCAACGCTCTTGACCTTTCTACAAATAGTAATGGATAAGCCGGCGGCCATATTGGAAAAAGTAGAGAAAGTAGTACAGCGGTGACTTTCCACGCGTGCCGTCGGCGTTTATTCGCGGGAAAAGTAGGCCGGGCGCCATCTTTGATTTGACATTTTGATATCAATGGCTTCACAATAAAACAAGCAGTTTAACCATTCATCTCATTTAAACATGCGCAACCAAGCTTTGATTGTCATAACAAGTTTGCTGCTTCGTCACTCTTCACCTGACAGTTGTAGGTTGGCGCCAAATGGTCATTGTCTATAGATTATGTAAAGATGCGAATGTTTTGAAAACTTGGCCGCGGCCGGCAAATGTTTTGTCTTAGAGGCGCTGACGCGTTCCTTCCTTGTGTAATATTTTGTCTCGGAAGGTTAGGTGTTGTATAAGGTCATCATTTCTGGAAGCGTTTCAAGCGTTTTTGCCCGGAATTTTGTGTACTTGACCGATTTTTCGCTTGCATTGAACGTAAGACCTAATTAAACTGGATCTGTTTATTTTGGGGCGGCCTCTATTGGTTGGGGCGATAATGCTTTGGTGTCAAGGTCCTGTTTCGTAACTGCGGGTGGAACAACGAATCGTGTCAAGGCCCTTCCTCTTTCTCTAAGGTTCTCTCCGCAGTAAACTGATAAACATGTGTAATCTCCAACAATGACGGCCCCACTTTAAACCGACCTTGCTCCATACCTGCTAATTACAACATTATTAAGAAACACTTAACCCATTTTGTTGTTCTAGTTTCAATTTAGCCTCAGTTGCGTAAAATATTCTACTGTTTCTAGGAAATCTTTGTAAACAGGATCTTTGGCGAATTTATGTGATTGTTTTCGAGCAAATTGCGCATTATTTTTCAGCCAAAAATGAGTCATTGGGATTGCCTTGTTATTGTTAACGTTATCAATAGTAAAATATTAATTAACGTTCTCCAGATATCGGTTCGGTTAATGTTAAAATTATCTATGGTATAATGTAATAACCTTACGATGATAATGCGGTGGATATCGGTATTGAAGCTTCTTAGCTATCGGTATTGCGTCATAGTCCAAATTGGGTGGTTATCATATCATACAACAGTTAGGGCCTCTAAACACATAATGCACGTCACATCGGCCCACTTCATCGCAATTGGTTGAACACATACTCTGTAAGTAGGTTACAGTAACGCGGGCGAGATAAAAAAATAGGTCAAGTTATCTTTGCGTGTCCTCGATGAAATCGTATTGCGCGTAAAAAGTTACGTAACAACGACATGTGTGCGTTACAAAGGATAGGAGTACGTTAGTACGGTTCCCATTATAATCTGAACTCGCACCAATAGTACCGTCTGTATAATGCAAGTTCATGATATAATGGAAATGCATAGCTTGATATGTAGCAGTGTGTAAAAGCGATTATAATGTAGAAATATCTTTGTCAGAAACACAATAGTCTGCTGTAGTATTTTAGTCATCATCACAGTTAATATTAATACTCTTAACAGGTATTAGTACATTACTGACTTTATCTTCGTGCTAAAGTTTGCATGCGTCTGAATCATGGCCATGAAGATCATGCACCGAGAATTTAGTAACCATGTATGATTCGAAATTCATGCGGCCTTTAATGCCTTCCGGACAGCCTTGCGCTTAGGTTCCTGTATTACATCATTCTATGCATTTCTTGAGCGTTGTTGAATTTTATGCGGAAGTTTGACCTTGACAGTTGGTTTGATAACTGCCCTACAGTAATGTGGGTGTGTACTTGGAGTTGCAGCATCTTGCGCAACGATGGTTGCGTCATACGTTGACATAGGCAGACTGACCTTTACAGGGCGATCGATTCTACTGCACGCCCGCTTGGCATTTGTTTTGAACTACACGGTGTATGTAGAGCGCTGTATTATGCTGTAGACTGAAGTGCGCCACCAATTCGCCATTATATGCAAGTTCTGTTATTTTAACGATTTTATAGGAAGATTTGTGTACATAAACATTGTTATGTTCTGTAGATACAGGTGTATTCTAGGGAGATAAGGTACTCTCCTTGTCTCCTAGTACTTAAAGTTTTAGATGGACAAGTTTTGCGATTTGCATTTTTTGTCTTTGTATTCCTTTGTAAACTTATCCGGTATTCGTTCGGTTCGTTGATATGGATACGTAAACAAAAAAATGTTGGTACCTACGAGATGTTAAATTACATCATTCACGAATACGTGTGGGGTGTTATGATAACCTCTTGTGCACAAGACAGTTCACATTATCTTTCGGAAGTGGTAAAAAATTACAGCATTTTAAAATTACCTACTACAATTTTTTAAGCCATTCTGGGGTTGATTAATAATTCAGACTAGTAAATCCGAAGTAATACAAAATTTGATTTTGGAAAAAAATAACTGATTTGATTAAACATAATGAATAATAAGTATAAGTATTTTTTGTGATGTGATTAATAAATAAATTACCAGCTACAAGTTGAACATGAAGTGCTAAGTTTATTATTTTAAATTTAATTTATAATATATTGTTGGAAGGTAAATAAACTCAAACTTCTAGCAGTAGCGTAGTTTCCGTACATCCGCGGGCGAATGCACGCCGGCTCCAAACCTTGAACCACTTGGGAGTTGTGCAACTGATTGTTTGCGACAGACTGGCCCGTACCCGTACCAGGCTCTGTTTACGACACACTACACCAATTAACCGAACTAATATTTCAAATTCAAATTGCGAAGCATTCGACCGGACATTTAAAATTCCATTTTTAAAAACTCTTTATCGTATAATGACTGTCTGGCCAAAAATAAAAATGTAATCATCACCGTGACATAACTCGCGCGATAAATAACTGTGGATTTATCTGATATCCTAAACGTAACGACTACTTTTGCCTTTGTTCAAAATATTAATGAGCTAAGTTTCGTATCTAATCAGTAAGCGGAATTTTTTTTTACACATAAAATTATTTACGGTAACCAACAAAACAAAACCCAATGATAAAATTGGCATAAACAAGACGCAAAAGGAAATGAAAATCGAATGAGTTTGAGACGCAACGTGAAAATTTACAAAAGAGTTCAACAAATATAATAATGATAGCACGAATTTTTGGCACAAGCTCCGAAGACATGAGTAAACACAATTTGACGAACGAAGTCAATGACATGTGCGAGCGAAAAAACAATTCTTTGAACTGCACAAAGATGGTTCATGATGGGTCGACCGATTCAACTAATTTGTTACTTATTGAAATTTATGTCACCCGCGGTGGATGAACTGAAGACTGACGTTAAATTTAAAGAAGCAATTACGGATATTATATTCCTATTTTAAAATAATTATTTTTTATTTATAATTTTTTGAGATTAATTGTATATGATTAACTTGAAGATTTATTCTAAAATTTGAAGTTGCATTTAAAATAATTAAATTTTCACCATAAAAAATTTTTGCAACCGTCTGATTTGATTCGAGATTTTAATACAATTTTAGAGTAATATTGAAGTAAAATTTTAGAGTATTTAAGCAAAAAAATACTTACGAAAATATTTGCGGTGTTTATGCACTCCTTATCCGGAATTATCCAAATAGTGGGTACAATGTCATAATCACAATAATAAGAAATTCACAAAGAACTGTTCCAGGTGGTAGTTCACAATAGTTCAATAGAAATAATAGTTTCACTCCCACTTTTCACGTCCTGAAATGTTTCACTATCACAAATGTTGTTATGACGAAATATCCAATGCGAATGGCGTTGCGTAGTTGTTGGTTGGTTGGACACGTCTGCACAGTGCTGAAGCTAGCTTGTGACTGAATTTTGTAGTGGGGTCGAGCGACTCGCGGATCGCCCTGCAATACCCACACACTCTCAAGTGTTGCGCTGGTGTGGGTGATTACGCTTGTGTGAGAACACTCGTTAGTGTGAGTAATGTATTTACGTAACTTACCCCGAGTTCGTGTAATCACGAGCGGCGCTATTGACTCAATGTAGTGTCCGATTTTTTTAGCTAATTCGCAATTGAGTCATATGTTTGTCGTTTTGTGTTCCTCGAAAATATAATAAATCGATCGATAACAGTTTTTTGATGGCGCAACGATTTATTTTAGAGTGTTTATGTTGATTTGTTTTTATATAGTATATCACATATTTTGCAGCGTTATCTTTGGACACTATCAGCAAAATAAAAGTGCGTTTTAGGTTTTTTTTCCAATTTCAGTGATAATAAACCAGGCTAGAATTTTTAGGATTTAGGTTCACTAACCTGTGTTGGCAGGCGTGCGGTAGTTAGGTATGTCTGATTGTAACTCTAATTCGATTTCAATGAGGTTAACGCCCCCATTTTCAGCGATGGGAATTTTTGGATCTTTTATTCCCACAACTGGGATTTTTTCTCATTAAAAAAAAAAAACTTGAATGAGGTTATGCGCGTATATAGTTGAGGTTGGCAAATTTTGGAAATTGGCAACCGATCTCTTGTAACGCCACGGCCGTTGCGTATCGTAATAGATATGCGCAAGAATTACATTATTGGTCTATTAATTTCTGAACGTTGTTGCAGAATGTTTTGCTACCTACAATACTGGTAAAGTCGCGTTTATTAAATTTCCCGTAAATAATAGGACCACTTTTTTGTAAGTACATATTCAAAAGAAGAATAACTTTTATTCTGTGACTTTTAAAAATCTGATTTTGTTTGTCTTTGTTAACAAATTCAATCGGCTGTTATGTAATTTTGTATGCGAAGTAGATTAATTTTCATGCATATTTCTATAGTTTAACTACTAATTTGGATGTTATATTAACATTGTAAATCTTTTGTGATTTTTAGATTTTCAAAAATATTGTTTTATGTATTTTGATAGAACTTAACTGTTAGTCAATTTGATATTTATATTGGACATAGATGCTGAGTATCTAGAGCCAGATCTCAATACATACACTTTTTGATCCGTCATAAAATTGATTTTACGTTCTTCAGAAAGTTAATGAGAGTGAATGTGTAGTTTTATCGTAATGACGCGGCGTTCTAAACGATCAATTGTAATGCTTTATTAATAAAAAATAACATCGGAGTTAACTTATAAATAGCTACCAACTTACAATCTTACAAGTAAACTCATCATCATTATCATAATTTCAGCCATGAGAAGTGCTGAACATAGGCCTCCCCCAGTCATTTCCAGGTTGGCCGGTTGGAAGCGACTGCATCCAGCGGCTTCCTGCAACCTTTACCAGGTCGTCAACTCATTTAAATAACAGAGAAGATATAACAATAGATATATATATAGATACTGTTTATTAATTATACACTACACAAAAAAAAAAAAAACAGGAAAAAATACATATAGAATAGCACGGTTTAGGCGGTCTTATCACTAGAAGCGATCTTTTTAAGATAATAGTTGATTAATTAAACTAACTTTACCTTAACCTAAGTCCTACCTACTAAAAACACTGCTTATCAATTCTGTAAAATCGCTTTATAATTTGAGGTATCATGTAAATCCCCCCAGCCAGCCTCCCATGTAAGTGGGAAGACCGGATATGCTACGGAGAAACAAATGATATCGTTATGAGTCATACAAATAAACTTCTTAATAAAATGATCAGAGAAGTCGGAACTAGCGTAATGTTATGTAAAAAGTTGAGGACCGATGACTCATGATGAATACGAAGTGTTATTTATAAACTGATCAAAGGTTACTCTTCTGATTGCTTCTCCACGTAAACGTTACAGTTTTTATATCACACGAATTATCTAGCTCCAAAATATGAAAAGCTTTATGTCGACTAGATAACGAATATATTTAAATACAAGTAATTGTTTTGAATGTGTTGTGTCAGTGAAGTTGTAGGTATGTTGTGTCTGACATTTTTATTAATATGTTTACAATCTATAACAATATTTTCATAATAATATTACCCTTATTATTATTGTAGGATGATTATACAAATTAAAAAATTTAAAAAGTAGATCCGATAGTGGCTGTAAGTTTAGTTCATAAGTTCATCTAAATTGTAATTAGAGCTGTGGATCTTAATAATATATAAATAAATATTAATTTCATAATATATAATAATATTTTATTTTAATAATAGTAACCCAGGCCCTTATTATCGTGAACAATATAAAAAAAACATGACATTACTTGGTTATTTGTTATAAAACTCGTTGAGTCGTAAGCATTCCGTTTTCCGTCGTAGTTCGAGTAAGGTTTTGAATCACTGTCAATAGATGGCGCTACTTGTTCATGGAGTGTGCCTCTACTTTGCAAGCGGCATGTTTACGCGCTACGAATGCCAAAGAAAGCTGAATACCTAATACTAGATTGTCTAACTCTATCTAGTTCAGCCAACTAATAGTTTAGATAAATTATTCGATTTTTTGATGAGTTTGTACAATTACATTATTAATCTGAAGCCAATTCCCTCAATTTAATATTGTCTTAGTAACACGAGCAAAAACGGTAACCCATACTTAAAACTACCTACGTAGTCGAGATGCGAGCATACCGGACTTGGTGTCTCTACCCTATCTCTATCTATGACCGCTATCTCTGAGGTTCTGGGTTCGATTCCCGGTCGGTCAATATAGAAAAATAACTTTTCTATATTGTCTCGGGTCTGGGTGTTGTGGTACCGTCGTTGTTTCTGATTTCTGTAACACAAGTGCTTTAGCTACTTATCATAGGATCAGAGCAATGTATGTGATGTTGTCCAATATTTATATTTATTTATACTTATTTTTTATTTATACTAATCTTAAAAAATGCGAATAATGTGTCTGAAAAAATAAATAAAAGAAATATCAAAAAGAAAACTATCACACTATCACAGCTACGTGGGTTTTACAAGTTACAGAGTTAACATATAAAATGTAGGTACCTACTTGGAGAAGAAAATTACTTAGATGATGTTGTTAATTATGTAAAATAGGTAGGGAATGCCGCATTTTGTGACGCTAAACTACGAAACCCTATATTGCGCGTTGCCTGACACGCACTTCATCATTATCATGTCAGTCTATTGCTGTCCACTGCTGGACGTAAGCCTCCCCCAAGGAGCGCCAAAGAGCACGATCTCCCGCTTTTTTCATCCATCTACTGCCAGCCATCTTCCTAAGATCGTCAGTCCATCGAGCTGGGGGGCGTCCTAAGCTACGTTTGCCAAGACGTGGTCTCCACTTGAGAATCTGTTTACTCCACTTTTCATCGGTTCTGCGACAGATGTGGCCGCCCCACTGCCACTTTAGCTTGCTACATTTTATGACCTTGTCCATTACGACAAACGATATTAAATACTATTCATATATGTAATATCGTTGATTACGACACGCACTTAACCGGTTTTAATCATTTATTTTGTACTAAAACGTCCTTATTAGTTAATTTAAAGTCGGTGCCACCATGGAGACTAATTGTTTTTATTCGAACCGGCTTTAAAAATAACTGATCACCTGATGAGTTATTTTTAGGTTTTAAGATGTTTTTAGGTCGGTTTTTATTTAATTTTTTAAATTATTCCTTTAGCCATTGCTAATTGTATGTAAATATAACACTTCTCAATCTCACCTAAGTGCTTCTAGATAACAACATTGACGTGACTCAATTGAACAGGTGGTTTTTGTTACGCTCATAGTAGCATATAAGCTGTATGAGTTACGTAAAGCGACACAATCTCCGCTACTAACTCGATCCATGTCCTATTAAATCATCAGATGACCTTGTCAGATTGATGATAGCTTAATTTTGACTTTCAATATATTTTTTTTTAAATTTTTTTTCACTGGAAAGGTACACCAACAGTACATATATAAAAACATTTAAAACTAAAACTACTATCACATAAGCTTCTTATATATATACCTCTTACAGGCGTACACGGCATTTATAACAAACAGTACTTGTTAGGAGTTTATACAGAAGTTACAGTAAGGTAGCACGCCTATCAAAATAATAGCAATATTGGTTTCAAACTCCTATACCAGTTCAGTCTTCACCGCTCAGCAATTCGCGAAGATTTGCTTTAAATTTAGGCAACTTGTCGCGAAAAACATCCAGGCCTCCACTCACGTCCCTTTTTATTAGTGAGTTATACTGGGCGCAGCATCTGACCAAAGGGGCATGTCTTCCTACATTCGTCCTGCGTTGAGGAAGTGCAAATAATCTGCTAAGTGGCTTACGAGGCACGTGAGAAATATACCGAAACATTTAACATTTTTGCACAGGTATGTTTTTTTACACTATCTTAGATTTCCTACTATAGGGAAGACCGGGGATGGATAACTATAGGCTGTAGGTAAGTTGGCTAACGGTCAAAAATTGACTTATTCGCAATTGTTGCGTTATTCAACTAAGCTTATAAAATGCAATAATTATCCATTGTGAGAGGAAGAGGAACATGCTTGTTATACCTGTAAATAATGCAACACTATTGAATTGCTCAAGTTTTTGACTGTTAGGTAACCTACCCCTATTGTCAACTGTTAACGGTTTTCCTACTTACGGCAAAGGCCCCTAATCCTTCCAACCACCTCTATCTACAGCAAAATCTGCCAATCATAGGAGTACCTGTCCAGATCATCTCGCCACCTTTATCTTTACCTACCTCTTTACTTATGACGACCGTGTCGTGTAGTGGTTTGCGCTACGGATAACAAAGTCAGTGGTCGCGGGTTTGAATCCCACAAGAGGCGGATGTTCGGGTGATAAGCACAAGTATTTGTACTTAAGTCATTTATGTTTATGAATGGATTTATGTATGTTTATCCGTTACGTGTTGTCTTATAATCACGTGATGTTTTTAGCCAAATAAACGTAGTGAGGTTTTAGACGACCAACCAACGATACATTAAATATACGCATTCTACACATAATTATTATAACTAGGTATGATAATCTTTTTTTTGCATTTTTACGAAATACCTCATAGGGATTAATTCTGGTGCTCAGATACAACGACATTTACTATTGGACAGTCATCAAAATCCCAAAAAATATGATTTCAGTCCGTTAAGATGTATGTTGTGAACAAAAATAACTTTGTATATTCGTAATACGTGGAATTAGAATTGTTATACAAAAAACCTAAAAATTTTTTTAATTCCAAATGTGTAGTAACTCATGTATCCACAGAATTAGCTCTTACACTATGAAGTTAAAGATTTTTGTATATTTTTTTAAAACAATATTTTTTTTATTATTTAACAAAATAGTTCACTCAGGTTTATCATTTAGGTATCTATATATACATATTATAACAAAGTCGGGTTAGATACACCATTTATAAGTCAAAATGGGCTGGACCGATTTTAACGATCTTTGATTTGTTAAATTCGTCTCCGCCCCAAATAGCAAAATAACTATATAATATAAAGCTTGTAAAAACACAAAAAAAGGACGAAGTGCGGTACGAAGTTCGCCGGGACAGCTAGTTTTTAATAAATAGTTTATCTCAATTAGCTCACCACATAACCTACAATTGCAATTAAAACGGTTAATATTTAACATGTTTTTAATAAATATAACTAAGTATAATATAAACACGTGAATGATCTAATCGCTGCTACTATTAGACGCACGTGATTAAAAAACAGGTATTTTGACGCAATCAAAGTGTTAAATATAAAATCATTGTTCGGTTACATAACGACCAATAACATTTTAAAGGTCACATGTAGGTACAGTCAATCACATAAAGTTATTATCCCAGTGAAATTGGTATTCAAAATATAATGAGCGTTTTAGAGATGTGACGTTCCCGAAAACATTTGCAACGCGGGGAATATACTCGTAATATATTCCCTGGGATATATATATTCCCCGCACGGAAATGGCACGTCCCTAAGCTTTTGTCATAATTTTGTGGTTTGATGAGAGATGGCTCCTAAAGTTAGGTTTTGTAACTGTTACTGTTTTACGCGAAAATATCGTTAGTTAGTGAAGAGTGGGATCTTAATCTGAAAAACCCATGAAATTACGTTTCAAAATATTATGAAACGAATTTGATTGAATACAACAATGTTTTCGGTTTTGTTTTATGACGTATCTAGTAGGTATTTGTTATATGAAAATAAGTAAAAAAAATGACATCCTGTCTGATGACGTCAAGTTCTATAGAACAAATAGGAACGATATTCAACCTTATAGTCTGTGTAACCTGGTGCCAGCATATGCTGAAAATATTTAGTTTTTTGAGTCGCCGACTGTACATAATATATGTAGAGTTAATCGTTCAAACGTGTTTTCAAGAGGAAAATGGAACTTAAATTATGCAGGAGGTAAAGTCTATTGGAAGATTTTTGGAGTTTAATTTAATGTTAATACCTGACTACAAAAAGGAAACTAAATTAATTTCGGGTTAGTGATTAGAAGTTAAGGTAAAATCTTAGAAGTTGGATAAAGTCTGCGTTTGATATGTGTGGAGAAGACAGAAAAAAGATATTATGGATACTCTTCATACCACATCACAAAAAAATCATAAAGGACAAAGGAAAATAAGGAAAGTGATTACCAAATTTAGCCACCTACTCCGCGGTTGTTAGTTGATAGGTGACCATTTCGACCATATTTAATGACATTTATCACAAGCATGTAGTCTTCCCTGTTTCGGAAGGCAAGTTAAAAGTTGGTCCCGACTAGTATTACTTGATACTAGCCGTAAACCTACTCAGAGGCCTTAAGGTTTAATAACGTCTGACTAGGTTTAGTCACTGGCCTTACCACAACCCTTCACCAATCCGCACTGGGCCCGCGTGGTAGAGTATGGCCCAAACCAGCTCATAGTTGAGGTGAGGCCTGTGCCCTGTAGTAGGACGTATAATATATGCAGACTCAGCTGGTTGCTGACGCTAGCAGCGGTCGATTGCAGAGTCGCCAAAACACAATGCAGTATCGATGAAGTCGCCAAATCGCCGATCGCGGATACTCAAAGTAGCAGTATGCGCAGCCCCTCTTAGGCGGTCTTATCGCAATGTGTGTGGTGTATGTTTTCATACAATTATAACCAACAAATCATTTATCGTTCTTCTGGTCTTAGACGACCTCCGCAGCAGAGAGGCAAGCATGACGGACTTGATGTCGTTCTCTCTGAGTTCCCGAATGTAAAAAATATTTTTTCTTGTCTCATGTCTGGGTGTTGTTTCGTCGTTGTTTTATTTATTACTGTAACACAAGTGCCTTGGCTACTTACCACAGGATCAGAGCAATGTATGTGATGTTCAATAAAAAGTTACGGCCCATTTTAGGCACAGGCTTTACCTCAACTGTGAGGTGGTTTAGGCCATATTCCACCATGGACAAGTGCGGAGTAATAGAGGAGTGTTTTATGGCAAGTGACCTCACTGTCAAACGTAATTTAGCCACTTCTGTATTTATGATTTGGGCTTAACGACTACCACAAACTTTTAACGAGCCTTCAGTCTCCGGGTCTCGTTTTTCTGACTAAATAGGTTCAGAATGATCACCCAGCTACAACAACCCAGGAATATGCGCCAATCCATAGTAATCTCAAAATCATATTAGTTACTACTTTGTAAGTGATTTTTGACATAAAACTAGTTCAAAAAGTGTATTTATCAACGTAGAAACAACGCTTATATAAGACAGTCGATAAAATTATCTGACAGTAAGTAGGTAGATTGTGCACGACCTATCGTAACATAATTTCAATGTATGGAAACCTATATTATCACAATCAGAACTATTGTTATACTTAAATAATGGTCAAGGCCAGATTCAGGAGACGTATTTTTGCGTCAATCGAATTCCAATTCTCATTCGAAACCGCAAGAATTGTATAGGTAATTAATTATTCCTAGGAAATCGTGTACGGTTTTTGGGATTTCTTCGAATTTGAATTATAATGCATCGAAAGTGAGTCTTCTGGACATTGTCAAGCATGTCTTGATTAGACACGAGACAGAGTGCGTAAATCTGCTTTTTTTATCGATTACTGCCACCTATATACGCAGCCCAAGTTTACCCAGCCTCCTTTTTACTCCGCCATCTCTCATGGCGTCGTCATCTCACCCCCGCACAATGTCGTTGGACCAGGCTGAGGGTTTGCCCACTGTCCTTCGTCCCTCTCTTAGTCACCAGTCTACTGCTTTGGCCTACTAGCCGTCTCTTCTCATCTTGCTAATTGTTCCGTCGTTAGAAAAAAAGAGTAAATCTAATAAAACTAGATATGTTTCGAATAAGTCGAAGGGCGAGGGAGGGCGAGAGGCCTAAATTCCAATTCAAATACTTTATTCTCCCGAATATGGTGTCTAAATAGATGTTAAAAATAATATACAGAATTGTGTAAACCCTATGTTCAGGACTGGACGTCCTATGGGTGAAATGATAATCACCCCGTATTAATTAACTGTAATGATAGTAACTATCTAATTAGATGCTTGTAGCTCAGTGGCGTTAGCCCTTGGGTCGTGAATACCAAAGTTAGGCAAGCCACGCTACCGTTGTGAGTAGATGGGAATTCTGACCTTATTTGGTGACATATATCACAAGCATCTCCGTGCTTCGGAAGACACATAAAAAATTGGTCGGTATCAATTAATCGGCATTCATCGCTTGAAGCCTTATCAGAGTCCCTAAGGTGGTTTGATTACTTCTGAAATCAAGGTTAAGTCACTGGCTTTATATCAACCAATCCATATTGGGCCCGCGTGGAAGAATATTATGGTCCAAACCACCAAATACTAAAACATATCTGTATAATAGACTCACTTTACTAACTTAGTGACAATTAAACCTTAATTCAGTATACTGTGACCAGTTTCATGGAAAATGGTTTATTAATACAAACATCCTTAACACCTAGGACAATAGTGTAATAGTTTACTAGCTAATCGTAACATGGACTAGATCGTTACAGATCTTGAATAACCCTCAGTACTAGGGCTTATACAATAGGGCTAGGACCTAGTAGTAGTTATAACAATGAAACAAGAATAGATCACAGGGTTGCCTCTCAAAATTGAAAGTTACCTATCAGATTCGTGGTGATGTAGTATATTCTTTGAATTTTTTGTTTTTAAAAACGATTTTATTTTATTGACGAACTTTTTAGATTGCCGAAAACATAAGTGTAGGTTAGGTAACTATAATGTTCTAGCAAAAATTTAAGCCACAAAATTATATTAAGTGAATTATAATCATAAATTATAACACTTAGGCACCGTGCATACCTAATAAAATTTGAATTCAGATAACTTTATAAAAATATATTTCTAATGACGCAGTACCTACTGTTACAGAGTTGTTTATCAATGCAATATGTTAAATAGACAACTAATTACTAATAGTAATAGTTACTTAATAATACTTATTGTTTTTTTTGCCTCAAGCTAAACTTGCCTCTTAATGTCTTAAATGTATTTATACTAGATTTTTCAAATTAAAAATGAGAAAAAAAAATGGTACCCTCTTAAATAAGTTACGCAATTTGTGCTGGCCTATTAAACGTATAAAAGTGACTTTTATCAAGTCTTTCCTTGTTTTTAAGTCCCTATTTAAAGTAGCTCAGAAATTGTCTGGCGGTACAAAGTTTGCCGGGACAGCTAGTGTTTATTAAAAGCCAACTTGTGACAGCCCTGGCCGCAACAATGATACAATGTTGTTTGTTAGGTCAACAGCAATAGGTGAATAGAACAGATAGACAAAGACTATGATTTAGTAAACATTTGTTTTGTTTGCATGCCACGATGCGGAATGCTTTTTGTCTCGGAGTATTTTATATCACTTTAATATTATGCGCAGGAATGTGGGTATGTCACCACCACCAAAATGTTTACGAGATATTTCAGTTCGGTACGTAATCACTATCATTCATGGCAGCGTACTTCAGTCCACTGCGAAGTCGAAGAGCTTGATCTCCCGATTTTTCATCCCTGCCAGCCATCATCCTAAGGTTGTCGGTCCATTGAGCTGGAGGGCCAAGACGTGGTACGTAACGTAATCTTTTTAAATGACTAGTATTTGATAATTATATCAAAGATAAAAAATATAGTGTCCAGCAGTGGACTTCTAGAGGCTGATGATGACAGTGCTTAACTCCCCCACTGCATCACCTACTGCTGACACCTAGCACATCTCGTTCCCGTCAGAATTTGTCGTATGCCCACGTGAGTATCTTATTTTCAACCGACTTCAAAAAAGGAGGAGGTTCTCAATTCGTCGGAGCCTTTTTGTTATGTATGTTCAGCGATCATTCGTTACTACGTTGACCGATATCGATAATTATTTTTTTGTTTGAAATGTAATACTTTCAGAATGGTCCCATATAAATTTCGTTATATTCTGATGATGGGATCTATAAGAAAATCATCAAACATTGCATGAACTCCATACCACGCAAATTGATTTTAGTATCGATGTTACCCAATATCTTTATTGAATAGCTTATACTTTAAAGACACTATATTAAAATTTTGCGGAAAAAAATTATCCCCTAAGAGTGGAGAAATAGGAAATGAAATCGGTGTTCAGCAGTTAAATTTTGTTTGCACTAGTAAGTTTGTTTTGATTAGGATTTATCACTAAAATAGATGAAATAAGTTAATTTTATAAAAATATTGAAACCGACTTCAAAAAACTAAAAAGCTAACAATAATCTCAACGCTTAAGTACCTAATCAGTTACTTTTGGAGTTGGTGCAAACGAAAACATTGAATCTCTCATTTTATAATTTTATTCTTCTTGTACCATACCATACATTCTTACTTACTAGCTTGTGAACACAAACACAGAATAAAAATTATCCACGTGTGTTTCAAATAGCGAATCTGGTTAATCAAAAATAAAATTTTCAAAATTCTTGCAACTCAGAGGTAAAGTAATTTTTTAAAATGAAAATTTCAATATTAAAACCTCGAATCACATTTTGATCTGTATTATGTTGTGCCGTGTGGGGACGGCCGTAAAGAATACACTTCCCCACCGGCAACAGGAGGCGTGTCGTAAGAGGCGACTAATTCTTGTAGCACAAGACGGGCAGCAGCGTCTGCGAGCGAAATCTTATAAAAAAACTGCGCTCGCCAATCCGCCTGCCAAGCGTGGCGAGTATTGGCAATTCATCTATTTAATAGGTCATTCGGGGAGGCCTGTGTTCAGCAGTGGACTTCCTATGGCTGAAATGATGATGATGATGACATTGTAAACAAAAGTCGCTATTTGAAATAAAATAATATTAATTATATTACAGTGTTTTGGTGAGGAAACTAGACATTTCAATGTTACTTACCTCTCATTATACCTACCTAAAAGCAAACATGTTGTACAATGTTTTAGACATCTTGTAGTACCTACCTACTCGTTAGTATTATATTTGATAATACAATAAACAAAATATATTATCCTGTTTACTCTAAAATGAAGCAAATTAATTAGTAAGGTAGCTTGATTGCCAAAACATATATTAGAACAATTAATTGTTAATGTTATTCAATAACATGGTGCTCGTTTGTATGTAATGATTATTAATTAAGTAGGTACAGTTTCAAGTAGTTATATTATGTAATCAAGTGGTTAGTTAGACATTTATCTTAACAACAACAATAATAACATAGTAAAATGTAATATAATAGTTTCACATCATTGTTCAGTAGATGTGAGCGAGATACAAGAATTAAAAATCTATAAATATACATGTTTAAGTCAAGAATACACGAAAAACGATATCAGATAATTAAAAATAATTTCCCTGCTAATTACTAATTTATCTTATTTATGTTATTAATACTTTATCGGTATTATATAAGCTTACATAACAGTGCTCTTACATAAAGTGTATATCATAGTGTTTTCTCGCGATTTATACGTCATAGTTTACTCAGTTGCTAGTTGTTATCTCCTCATAACTATGGAAATAATTATCGGAACACAATGTAAGTATAGCCATACTTAAGTTACGTAACTGGTACTAGTTTGTATACTTTATTTCTCATTTGATAATCTGACCACAAGCGTGACAATAGGGAATATGCATGAAAAAAATATATTGTTTTTACTATATTTGTAGGAAAATATATGAAATTATAGTGCTAATAGTGAATACAAAATTGATTTTAGGTAAAAAATAGCCGTAATACAGTAATTAGAAATTAAGGTATACCTATCTCTTTCTAAAACAACTTTTACTATGAAAAATGTATGGCGGACGGCGAATGTGACGTCACGGTACATATCGGATCTCCTTGTCTAACATGCGACTTTAATGGGCTGTAAGTCAGGTATTTATTAATATTTTTGGAAAATTCTTAGTTTTATTAATTATAATTAAGTACTATTTATTTTAAGACCAAATAAAAAAACATGCATATTCCCCATTCTCTACGAGTCGACCATTAGGCTAAAGTCTAAACATATATGTTTTGTGGGATAAAGAAGATACAAAAAAAATCTAAGAACTTTTATAACAATAATACATAAACTAAATACTATCAAACATAGATTATTAGACAAAATACACATAAATAAATATGACGACGATCGGAGACTATACTATACCTAAGGGTTCAAGATGATGATTTCAATTTTAAACTGACGACTGAGAACTGACGGCCGATGGGGCAGAAAGGTTTTGGAATGGAGGCCATGTGCCAGCAAGCGTAGTGTATTCGTAGACGACCTGCCCCCCTAGCATGGCCACCAAAACACGATATGATATGATATAATACAGCGATTTATCGACACAAACGGTTTTTAAAAAAAAAATATTAATGATATAGACGCCATGTTGAATTTTTATGATCGCTCTATCAACATGGCGGCTATATTTATCATATTTCTAAAAAAAATATACCGTTTGTGTCGATAAATCGCCATATCATATCATAGCATATCGTGATTTAGTGGTCATGCTAGGGGGGCAGGTAAAGGTTGCAGGAAGCCGTTTCATGCAGGCCGCTTCCAACCGGCCAATCTGGAAAGTACTAGGACGTCCTGTGACTGAAATGATGATGATGATGATGAAAAGTGGCTACCCACTAAATATAAAGGTATGACGTCATATAAAAAATATCCATATTCATATTGGTATTGGTGGATAAACCAGCACGGGTTGGATACCCTGTGAGAAAACAAATTTTCTGTTAAATTTTTAATTTGTTTAATATTTAGTTTAAATGAAGTATTTCGGTTGTCTCCGAAGCATGCTGTTGTCGCCAAATGTATTATGATAAAGTACTTTAAGTTAAGCAATATGTTGGTGTAAAAAATAAAAGTCATTAAGTGACACTTTTCGTTTGTAAGACTGTTTGTTTATCCCCTTCGTATATATGTAGTCGTTTGTAGGTATAGCCAACAAATAATACTTTGAATAGATTATAATAACAGCACGCGGTAAAGATTAAAAGATATCACATTTGCGTAATAGGCACTGTATTGTTTTATAACCATCATTTATAAGTGGGTGATTTCCCTGAGTCAAATACTACCTAGTTTAGTTATTGAATAGATTTTTTTGTAGCAAAGTACCATAAAATTATAAAAAAAATAAAAACCGACTTCAAAAAACTAAAACGCTAAAAATAATCTTAACACTTACGTACCTAATCAGTTACTTTTGGAGTCGGTGCCTGTCGATGAGAGATTCTATGTTTTCGTTTGCACCGACTCCAAAAGTAACAGATTACTTGATTAGGTACGTAAGTGTTAAGATTATTTTTAGCGTTTTCGTTTTTTGAAGTCGGTTTTTATTTGTTTTATAAAATTAACTTATTTCATCTATTTTAGTGAAAAATCCTATTCAAAACAAATCTTACGAGTGCAAACATAATTTAACTGCTAAACACTGATTTCATTTCCTATTTTTCCACCCTTAGGGGTGAATTTTTTTCCAAAAATGTTTGATTATAGTATCTTTGAAGTGTAAGCTATTCATTAAAAAAAGAATCATCAAAATCGGTTCACATTTGGCAAAGATATTAGAAGATAGATACTAAAATCAGTTGGCGTGGTACGGAGTTCATGCAATGTTTGATGATTTTCTTATAGATCCCATCACCAGAATTCAACCAAATTTATATGGGACCATTCTGAAAGTATTACCTTTCAAACAAAAAAATAATAATCGAAATCGATCAAAGCAGTAACGAATGATCGCTGAACATACATAAAAAAAAAAAAAGATACCGACGAATTGAGAACCTCCTCCTTTTTTGAAGTCGGTTAACAAGTGAATTTAAGATAATTTTTAATTTTAAAGACGGAAGAAAAAGATATGTCGAATCGTGACATGTTAAGTATTGAAGTACATTTGCACGGAATAGAAGGCATTTAATTCAAATTATTTAATATGTCACGCAAGATTTTTTATAATTTTAAGTTTTGGAAAATGGTTTACCTACATTGATATTTTCATTTTGTGCAGTAGAGAGTTTACTAGAAAAACAATTTAGAAGATTTTGAAATTTATTTTATAGATTCGACGTATGGTTTTCAAATTTTCACTATGCCACTTCTTAGACTTCTTACATTTGCCTTGCGTCGTCACTTTTAAAAAAATGGCGCCTAATTTTTTTACTTTAATCTAAGCGCGATTTAATTCGAGCATTGTCCTCGTCAACGCATGCAGCTTTTATTAGGTCGTCTGTCCAACGCGCCACTGGGCTTCCTACACATTAATATATCCATCGACTGTTGATTCAGCGCAGTCATTGTCAGCCTATTGCCACTTCAACGGCGGATCTGGTGTGCTATCAAATACTTAGGAAACCTAACTCCAATCAAAGGTAGGTATACTCCTAATATAGCTGCTCAGTTGCATTCTTGGGAAATAATGGTAAGAATGAGAAGAACCTAAAGTTAAGTGGCACAGACTAATGAAATGGATGCAGATATAGAATGTCAAATTGGTGCTAATATTATTCAGTGTTTTTGCGTCCTGCGTCTTACATCAACGATAAACAGTACGTAGGCTGTGTTGTTTTTACATCATGATCTTTAAAAATAAAACAAGGTGCTAGTAACTAATAGGTACTTACTACGTTATGAGATTATAGGCGCATTAGGTCAACCTAGTTGAGGCCTAACTATGCATTTTAACGAAACCTAAGCACTGTTTTTTACTTGAAACTATTTAGTAAAACAAAATAAGGCTGAAGTAACCAATTACTGCTATAAGGGATCATAGTTTACTTTATTTACCCTAAAATTAATAGATTTGCCTTGACATTGACGGTGGAGTTAAAACAAAATGGCGATTTACGCGTCATTATTTTGGCGCCATTTCAATGAGTCATCGTAGTTTGCTAGAAACGGTAGCAAGAATGTGTGTGAATCAATACAAACTGCTGGCTCTACCAACGAATTTGTTTTCTTTACTGAGTTTGAGTCACGACTTTCTTTGGCGGAAAATGTTGTCATTGAAAAATATACATTATATATATCTGGGATTCCCCTTTTATTTATCGTTTTATCGTAATCCTTGAGTAAAAAAACTAGATCTACTTTAGGTACTAGATAAATACGCAATATTATATGTACGTGTACTAACTTTTTTTGTATTTAAAAGTATGATTAAACAGCATAATTTATCTTCTGCCAGTCAACGAGAAAACATTTTTTTTAATTGTTACATTTTCCATACTCAGAATGCTTGCGGTTCGACGCCGGGTAAGTTTGTTTACTTTAATTGTACGAGGTAATCTCCGAAGCTAAAAACTAATCTGAATTAAGGCGAAGAGGAAGGCAAGTGACTTTAAGCATTTAGCGTCAACTCGCGCGACATCTATATTCCGTGCTATGCGTCTCGCAGACTAAACATCCAGCGGCGGCGGTCAAGCGGGCATGCAACGTCACCTTTTCTTGGCGCACAAAAACGCCTGATTATGAAATTATTTTTCATTTATCTTTTAATTCATTGACTAACATTTAGAAGGGACTATCTAACCCATGTCCCTGGTTATGTTTTGTCGCATTTTTGTCACAAACGCGGGCGAAACCACGAGGAAAGCTATTATTAATGCATTTAAAGATACATGCTTTGATAACAAAAATATGCATAGGTTGTAACTTGTAGGCTTAGGACAACGACGATTACTTACTTATTTTTCGACCTTCAATTATCGTGATGAGTAACCGATAAACATGTTTTTCTTTATCGCGTTGTAACCGATAGGTGAGCTATTTCGTAATAATATCGACATATTGCGATTGAGAATTTTCTTTGTTTTTGGATACGTGTTTGAAATATGAATAATTTTGTTTAGGTTTGGAATTTCTTTAATAGGTATATTACGACATAAAGACAAACTTGTCATACCAAAATTTTGGGTGGGATGTTTGAATCGTTCATGTTTAAATGTATTCGTATTTTTTACTAACTATCAAAATGTATTGCTGATTATCTGTTTAAACACTTAGATTAAATGTCAATGAGATTTTAATGCAATAGGGCGGGCAATTACACTTATCATTTCAGCCATCGCATGTCCACTGTTAAAAATAGGTCTCCCAGTGACTTTCAGATTGGCCGGTTGGAAGCGGCCTGGATCCAGCGTCCTCCTGCAAGTTATATTAAGTAGTCTGTCCACCTTGTGAGTGGAAGCCCTATCTATGCTGCGCTTGCCGGAACAGTCCATTCTAGAACCTTTCTGCCCTATCGGCCGTAAGTAGAACCGTGTTTGTTCATAGTGATCACTAAAAATGTACCCTACTACTACTAACTGCTGAGTTTGCACCATTACCTACATTTAAAGAATGTTTCTTGCGCTGCTTCTTTTCAGCACTAACCCCTCAAATCGTTCCGAAGCAGTGATAGGGTAATAAAATAGTGAGGTGTGTGAAGGTAAGATTACTTTGCGAAAATAAATGGTGTTGATTATTTTATTGATTACCTAATGAATGATAATGAACAAATATTTAATAAATGTCATCATGAAATGAAAAAAGAAAGTATTTTTTACAGAAGGGGCAACACGAGTAGTTAAGCTATAAATTACATTAAGTAATTAGTTTTATCAAAATACTAAGTACATACAAACGACGTTATAGATTTGAATAAACATTTGTTTGACTTCCCAAACAAATGAAATAAAAAAAGAGGAGTTCCGTAAACTAACAAAAGCCGCTGACGTATCCTTTGGGCTATCCAAAGGATACGCAAGCTAAAGTGGTAGTTGGACGAGGCACTTAACACAGAACTGTCGGCCGATGGGGCAGGCCGAAGGTTCTGGTCTTGACAGACGGACAGACAGGCAGACATCAAAGTGATTGTATAGTATAAGGGTTCCGTTTTTTCCTTTTGACCCTAACCCTAAAAAAGCAATAAGTACATCGATTTTTGATCTTGAAATTGATCGTTAAAAAAAAATCGAAGTTTTAATAGTTATTCTGCTATTCGGGACGGAGACAAATCCAAAAAATCATAAATCATAAAAATCGGTCCAGCCGTTTTTGACTTATAAATGGTTTAACTAATAGTAATAATAGATTTGTATAGTAAGATTTGACAGAAAGCAGTACTTATGACAGTATTTTGCTTTTTTGCTCTTTCTCCTCCACTTCCATAGCATTGTAACCTATATTTTATTAAAATATTCAATGGCACTGGTCCGCGCGAGGTAGTATCTACTGGGCACGTCAGCAGTAAACTGCACACCTCATTTTTACCATTTCGAATACGTATAGCTGCAAACACTGAAAATAAAAAAATGATATCTCTAGAACCTTCTTACAGCTGAATACAACAGCTTATGTAACAACTGAAGCAAACATATCGATAAAAATTTAAGATTAGTTAACTGAAAAAGTATAGAAGTAGCTAGCTCGTCTACATTTTTAAGAAAAAAATTGCTCTGTCCTCAGTATAACGATGCATTGGCGTCGTAACGATATGGTATATCTTTCTACGAGCCTTTATATGGGTGTTTTTTTTTATTCATTTAAACTTTATTGCACAGACATTTAAACAAAAGTTGTACAAATGGCGGACTTAATGCCAAAAGCATTCTCTACCAGTCAACCATGGGGCCATACAGAGATGGTATAGGCGGAGCAACAAAAAAACAAATTGTGTTAAATTAAATCATACAAAACTAAAACAAACCTGATGAATATATACAGTTGTACACACTAGATACATACATAGATAGCTATATACGGTATATACATACATACTTATACATAATATAATTATACACAGATCTCATGCCAGCAATTCAATCAGGGGCCAGGGTATCAACTAGCTTATGGTAATTTATCAATTCTGTGTTCCGGATACTTTTTTAAAAACTATATACAAATTGATAACTGGTCTGTTGTGAGAAATAAATGTTTTTTTTTAAATCCGAAACTCAGAAAATATGTTTGTCGGTAAGATTGTGTAAGTAGGTAGGAATGAAATTCGTCCCTGGACCTTAGAAAATTCCCATCGGCTTGCTTGCTTGTCAGTTCCATTAACTGAACGGATTTTTTTGCGCTTCCAGGTTTTTTCGTTTGCTGTTTAAAATATAGGTATTCAGGGAATTTTTTTCAGTATTTCTTCTATGTGTCGCCTTGAATTCGATACAAGGTCGTATACAGATTTGTTACGACAAATAAATTCATATTTCACATTGCCGCATGCGATGCAAGGTTTCGTGTTGCTCGATTTCAGCAGAAAAACATATTTGCCAGGGCTATTCTCTGGATTTTGTTTACGTAACGTAGATGTAACTTGATTATACAGAATGGTGTAATATGGGTAGGTACTATAATAGGTATACTTTTATTTTAAAAATAATAAATAAAATAATATTGGACAACATCACATACATTGCTCTGATCCTATGATAAGTAGCTTAAGCACTTGTGTTTCAGAAATCAGAAACAACGACGGTACCACAACACCCAGACCCAAGACAATATGGAAAAGTTATTTTTCTACATTGATCGACCGGGAATCGAACCCGGGACCTCAGAGATAGCGACACCAAGTCCGGTATGCTCGCCTCTCGCCTACGGAGGTCGCTAGCATGAATATTATTATTAAATTAATAAACTAGCTGCGCCCACGGCATCACCCGCGTGGAATACGGCTCGTCACCATTTTACTCTCTTAGGAAGTGAAGTCTTTAGGAAGTATTTAAAATAGTAGCTTATGTCTTTTGTAAGGGTTAAACCTTTCCCTAAATTTCGTCAATATCAGTAATAGTAAGAACACACATATTGTCACGAGAATAGAAATAGTACATCATCAAAAAGGTACAAAACAATAATAACATCGATAAGGATTTTTCTTTACTAGTAAGTATTCCTTATCAAAGAATTAACTTTAAAATTAAATAAGATTTTATTTTGTGCTTTATTTTCTAGGCACTAAGGGCTAATATATTGCTGGCGGCTTCTGCGCAATTGCATGTAGTACCTATTGCGACATTATTTTCATCGGATTTTATATTAGGTCATGCGACATTGTCGTGTCATCAAGGTGACATAATACCAGGTTTATGACTTCCGAGGCATAACATGATAATATAGGGTTTATTAGCATGAAATATATATAATATATTATCTATTTAAAGATGTGATCAGCTACTCAAGTAAATACAATAACGTCCGAACTAGTTTGAACTGCCTCAGTTGGTGCTAGTAGCTCAGAGGCGGCAACAATTTAGTAGTAATTACCAAAGTTGAGCCACCTACGCCGCGGTTGTGATTGGATGGGTGACCATTTTAACCATATTGAGTAAAATTAATCACAAGCATCTCCGGAAGGCACGTTAAAGTTGGTCCATAATGTCGCCTAATACTAGTCGTAAAGCCTTGTCAGAGGACTTAGGGCGTTTTAATACCATCTGACAGGTTAAGGCCAGACTGGACCAACCCGCACTGGGCCCACGTGGTGGAGTATGGCCCAAACCCCGCTTGCTTAAGACATACAATGCTTAATATAAATATATTGATATTTTTAACATGAATAAGTGTGCATTGAAAAGGCAATTTAAAAAAAATTATAAAAAAATAAAATAAATAAATAAAAAATGACAAATACTTTAACTAAATAATTTTTATATATTGTATAAGGAAAAAAAAAAACCTTATACCTATACTTATTGTGATGGTGCCGGTTGCCTGCGGGCACCTGTCAGGTTTTCACTGTCGCCTATTATTGGCGTAAGGTGCCACGAGCCAATGGGCGACTTTTCTTTTTCTATTTGACGGGTGCTTGCGGCAACCGGCAGTATCTCAAATACATCAAATACATCTACTCACATTAATAAAAAATACAAATTTTCAGTACTCTTACTTGGTTAGAACTAGCAACTTTTGCCACATCTGGATGAATGATGTTTAACTTTGTTGTTACTTATAATAAGAAACTTTGTACGAATACAAATTAAGCATGTTATGAAACTCTGTTATTGGCTAAGTGTCATTTTTGTTAAACTAGGCTAATATGTACATTGTAATAAAGCTGTTGAGTTTCTCAATAAATAAAATAAAAATAAAATAAAACCTCATAGTTGAAGTGAGGCCTATGCCTTCCAGTGGGACGTACAAAGGCATACTTTATATTAAAATGGTAGATGAAAATTTTGCATAGAAAGGAAAAAAAAAACCGGACAAGAGCGAGTCGGAATCGCCTACCGAGGATTTCGTAAAAATTTGTTGGTACATATTTAAAATAGCTCAGAGTTTAAAAATTATAAATCTATAGTTTTCAGAGTTTTCCCTGTACTTATAGTATGAGACGATATTAAATTTTCTCAATTGATATTGATCTCTACGCGTCGGACTTAAAGTTGAAAATAAATTTAATGACCTTTAACTTATTGGGTAGGTTGACTTGCCGTTGTCTGTACTTAGTTTGCCAAATTTCATGGTTCTAGGACAACGTTTCCGTTCCCTATAAATTTTGATTCCCTTGAGTGTCATAAACGACCGTATATTTTTTTTTACCTTCACTTAAAAGTTTGATTTTTTCACAGCTTCTAGAGGCAAATTTCGTTTCGAAAAAAATTTGAAATAGCGGCTTAATCTATCATATTTTTAAAGTTGGTGTCGATATTTCGCTATATCATATCATATCGTGTTTTTAGTGCTCATGCTAGGCAGGCTGAGTACTATATGGTTTTAATTTCAACTCGATATCTACAGGTGCTGCTAAGATAAAGGTTCGTGACACAAATACGGACAGACAGACAGACGGATAACGAAGTGATCCTAAAAGGGTTCCGTTTTTTTCTTTTGAGTTACGGAACCCTAAAAAAATGCAAGTTCTGTTTTTCCCGTAGAAAAAATTGTTGATATCAGCAAGCGGTTTATTAGGTACACATTTATCAAAGAAAAAAGCAAAAGGCTGCAATTAGGGGTGTGGCTTGTATTAGGGGCAGCCACTCTAATAAACAAAATGTCAATAACACATAGATGAAAGCGCTTCCTCACTCCTAGCCCCCAAATTGCGTGCCCAACAGGGTACATAACACTGGTACTATAATTTGTAACATCTATAAGTATGTACATTATGGTTTTGCAATAAATTATTGAGTATTGAGTACTTGAAACACAAAATTTCAAATCTGCCTAAAATTAACTTTAAATTAATCAATGAATCGCTGATAAATAAAGTTGATTCTCATCATTATACGTAAAAATGTATTATCGCCACCTGGCTGCAAAAAACTTAGTTTTATCTACACACTTATCTATACATATATGTATTATGGACGAGCTGTGCCCGCGATTTCGTTCGCATAGACTACAGGATGTTTGGTGGTATGCCTCATATTATGCATCGCTGTGGTCTGCGGTAAAGCACTCATAACAAGAAAGGTGCTTTTTACTTCAACAAATCTTCGATAGGTTGTATTTATCAGAAGACAGTAACACAGGCAGAGAGTTCCTCCGCGGTGCGCATTGAAACAAAGTGCTATGCGAGTCGTTGATTTTTGACTGTAAAACAAAGTTTTTTATCGAGGTTTGGTGGTAGAACAAAGATATATATATTTAATTGTGCAGTTTCACTGCACAGTATTCGAAATGTATCCGGTAAGAAACAGATAGTTAAGAAAAAGACAGACTGACTGCGGCGATGGTCCAGGTTTTAGATTTAATGAGTCTTTCATGATTTATTAGTAGGAAATCTGTAAGCAAAATGTTCTGAATTTGGTGTAGGTAATAAAGATAAAAATATACGAGTATATGTAACAAAAAACAATTTAAACAAAACATATTAAAATAAAAGAAAAATAATTCGAAAAACAATATAATCTGTAACAACACACAGACAAACACACCGCGTGCTGCAAACACGTGCTCGAACGCACGTGCCTGCGCTTGCGCAACAAGGCCGCCTTACGTAACCGTCTGCTAGATCACAAACACTAACTTGGAAATTATGTTTTTGTAGAATGATCCTTCCGGGTAGTTTCAAGTTCACACATACATTGTTATTTCCCCACTCCTTTGTAGTAGGTAAATTTTGTTTGTTGTAACAAAAACGAAATCACTCACAAATAATATCTAGATCCAAGCTAAGTGGAGCTTGCACTGTGGCGACTAGATAGACTGACTACTTGTGACAACTCTTCCGCGAGCTCGTTCATTGCTTCAATCCTTCTCGAAAACTGCTTGTAGACATGGCTCAGAAGCGAGATGGGTCTGTAATTCTTCAGTAAGGTGTTATCTCCTTTGTTGAAGAAGAGCACCACTACACTTCTATTCCATGCATCTGGCATTATTCTCTCAAGAAAAACAAACACTTACCCCTCACGATATTCGAACCCACAACCGCCTTGACTTTGTAGTTATATTATTATAAAAACAAAATTGGTCATTTACAACTATTTTATTTGTGTGGAAAGCTTAATCCAGAGAAAAGAGTGTCTTTTCGCCCTGTATTTAATGAATATTTATTAAGGGTCTAGGTACTGATGAAATATCTTGTGTTTTTCTATGTAGGACTTTGGACTTTTTTCACCTTTCCATAAATGTTTAAAAACACGAAATATATATATTTTTAACTCAGTTTGTAAAAAACTAAACTTAGCTACATACTTTGACTTATATTTTGATTACTTTGCAAATTAATGAAGTTGCAATTCACTGAATTTAATGCAACTTTGTGTTATTTTCATAAACATAATTTGTGCACGACTTACACTATACACCTATGAATGCTACTCGACCGATGACACTGTTATTTTGAGGTCAAAAAAACAGAGTCATGTTTGGTAGCAATTTAAGTTCATCTAGATAGGCATAATCTAATTACGTAGTGATTGCTTAAAGCGAATTATCGATTCGTGATTACCTACTTACTTGGCGTTCCCTATAACGAATAGTCGAGTTTATCAAATCAGCCTATTGCAGTCCACTGCTAAGAGCGCCATAGAGCACGTTCTCCCGCTTTTTTCATCCAACCACCGCCAGCCATCTTTGTAAAGTCGTCGGTCCATCGAGCTGGGAGGCGTCCTACTCACCCTGGCTCACTCGAGAACCCGTTTACTCCACCATTAATCGGTTCTGCGACAGATGTGGCCGGAATAGTCGAGTTATTTGACATAATTTCAAAAATCTGTATCAACGCATAACAATAGGATCCAGCTGTGTTCAACCTACTGAATCATTACAATCTTCATTACTAGATGTTTCTAAACATTTTTTTTATCGACTACAATCCTTTCAACTTTCAACGCCTTTAGTTCAAAGACATACCTGTTTTTATTGTCATTGTTGATTAGGTAAGACTAAATGTCTGCAAGTAAATAATCGGATTGTTTATCTAATCTATTTTTATTACCATTTAACGAATAACGGAAAAATAGCAAATAATGTCGAATAAGATAGATAGATAGATAGACACATGATTTTTACAGAAAGATGTACAATTTAGGCGGTCTTATCGCTAATAGCGATCTCTTTCGGACAACCTTCAGGTAGAGGACAACCATTAGAGAAAGGGAAGGTGTTGCAGAGTTCTTAAAATTCTTAAATTTACCTGATACAAACAGGATTGCAAAAATGTATGGCATAGACGTATACATACAGTAACAAATAAATAAAAATAAAATAAAATAAATACATAACAGTAATTATACATACATACACTAAACATACTTAATACAACTTGATATATGCGAGGAGATGTCGAGACCAACAGTGACCAGTAATATTCTAAGATATGAAGGCAGTTTGTGTCAAGAAGAAAGAAAGTGTGCTTTAAGCCGATTTTTTAAAATAGCAATCGATCGGATTTTCTGATTGTTAATGGTAAGGAATTCCAGAGGCAAATGGACTGGACAATAAATGACTGCGTATAGTAATTAGTAGAATGGGGAGGAAATTGAAGATGTAGTTTTTTTAATGACCGCATGTCATGACCCTGTGATGACTGCAAAAATTAAAAGCGCCTTTTAAATAGGGCGGTGATTTCAGACTAAATAATATGTTAAATAATTGCGAAAGAATATGCAAGTCACGCCTACGATGGATTGGAAGCCATTTAAGCAGAGTCCGGTATTCGATAACATGATCATACTTCCGTAAACCAAAAACTATTCGTATACAGAAGTTCTGTAGACGCTCAAGCTTATTGAGGAGGTTTTCATTTAAATCTAAGTAACAGCAATCTGCATAATCTAGGATGGGAAATAATAGAGCCTAAACAAGCGCAATTTTAGTGGGTATAGGCAAGAAATTACGAAGTCTCGTAATGACGCTACCGCTGCATACATTTTTCTGCTGACTTCCGCAGTTTTTGTTATCCAAGTGAGTGCGCTATCAATATGAATGCCCAGGTTCTTTACAATTTTGCTAAAAGGGATATGGACACCGTCAAATGTGATGCGTTGTAAGGCCGGCCAGTCAATCCTAGCAATTTGCCGAGAACCTCCCACAACAATTACCTGCGTTTTAGTAGGATCAACCCTGAGACCAAATGACTTGCTCCAATGTAGTATACGACCATCCTTATATATTTTCGAAACTCTATTGTTTGCAAAGAAGAACATCAATCTTTTCACAAAGAACGAGAGGACTGCAATTTTAATACAAGGTACCCAAATTAACATTCCCCTCAGCAAGTACAACCTGTTTTAGCAAAAATAGTTACAGCATGTGTGTTAGGTTGTTTAACTTACTTCCGGATTAGATCCAAACTCTGCCATGAGTTGTTTTTAAAAGAATTGTATTCAGAATCTTAGCAAAGAATAGTTTTTATAGCGTCGATGAATTTATGCAATTTTGTCGTAATGGTGGCCTCAAAAAATTATATAATGACTTCTTCCCAAGTAATTGACATTGATGCTTTGTGACTTTGTTAACATTTGACCGCAGATTAAGGATATGCATTTGACTGATCCCAATTTATGTATAATGGACGGACATTTATTTATTTATTTTTTGTTTAATGAACTGACATTTTGTTTTTGTATAATAGGCTTGGAATTGAATTCTAACTGAATTGAAATTATTCTAAATGTACTAACTTCAATCGCATATTAAGTGTTTAAATGTTTTTATTAACTTTTTAGTCAACTAGTTGCGCATGACGATGTCATAACATTTGTATATCGTTAAATCGATTAAACATGTATGCACGATACCTAAAAATAAGAACCAAAAATGTACCATGTTTATACAAATAAATATCTATCTAAAATAAATATCTAGTAGGTAATCGAATTAATGAAAAGTGTGAAGAGGATAGGAGACAGCACGCCACCTTGAGAGACACCGGCGCTGATACACCATGCAAAGAAGGAATAAGGTGGAATCGAGGCCACTCTGCCTTTTTCTATCTGCAGCGTTGAATTAAAAAAATCAAAATTATTACTATTTAGTTATTTATTTGGTAAATCAAACACAGTTTCAATATTAACTTATGCTCTAAAAACTTGAAGAATTTTCATTGACACACACACACACACACACACACACACACACACACACACACCACACAACACACACACACACACATCACACACACACACACACATCACACACACACACACACACACACACACACACACCCACACCCACACACACACACACACACACACACACACACACACACACACACACACACACACACACACACACACACACACACACACTTACACACATCACACATCACACACATCACACACACACACACACCTTTTGTTAAAGCTACTGAAACACGGTTTTTCTAGCTATGATTTCGATATTGGTCTCATAGAAAAAGTGGCTGTATTTATGCAGTCAAATGTGACTTGTGGCGAACCCACGAAAATTCAATGTACCTATAAGTTACGATTAACCTATTGTAAGTCTCTAAATAAATGGCACATCCCCTAAACAATACCCGCCTCACGTTAACGTGATATAAGAGTCACGTTTCGTATTTTCAAAACGTTTACTTTATTACAAGTACACAAAGAAAATCCTGGCATTGTATCAAATGTATTTTAAACGTTATAAAACTTACAAGTCGTTTTTACGGAGACCGTTCAAGTTATATAAGGCAATTCTAAAGTTTCCAGGCTATATTCGACTGAGTTTATATAAGAATGGGTTGTGTAAAGAAGGAAAAACGTGATCGAAGAAAATTTTACGAGTGAAAAAGGGTACTTGTGGTTCTAAAGCCTTTCTTAATAATAAAAGATCACCTATTGTTTCTCTCTTATAAATCATCAGTCTCTGTGTTATGTCCACAGCTGGATATAATCGTCCCAGAGAACCCCAAACCGAGCTTTGTTTTGGGGCTGTTTGCAGCTAACGACTTCTCGCAACCTTAACAAAGTCATAGGTCTACGTAGGACCGCGCTTCGTCTTCCGATTCGTGTTCGCCACTCAAGAACATTTATTTCTTAATTGTTGTCTCGTCTAACTGAACTCTTACCACATGACCTGTAAATTGCACACCACACATAATAAACAAAGTACAGCGAAAAAAAAACAATATAAAGAACAATTTAGATTAGTCTTATCGCTAGAAGCGATCATTTCCAGACAAGTATTAGTTCATAAAAAAAAGGCAGGAGAAAACTATAGTGCTAGGAGATAGTTTAAAACTCCACTTTTAAACTAGGAGTTGCCTATTGAAAGATTGCCAAATAAACAATGGCAAGGAGTTGTATAGGCGGTCTTAAGCCTTTGACTGCCACGAAACTAGACACAATAGAATTTTGTTTGTTTGGGGGTCACGGGTGACCACCATGACGCTCAATGTGTTCAATTATGGCTTTTTGTTGTTCTCTATGTTCTAAGAAATGATAAATTTGTATTTATACATAATATTTGCCAAAAACATAGTAAAATCATAATCTGCCTCTAGTCTACGTGTTATTTTGCTTTTATAAGTGCAGTCAAGAACAAAAGACATTTGTTTATTGCCCTTTATGTATGGCCAAGCCTACAAATTGATTAGAGAGAGAAGAATAATTAAAGTGGTTTGGCTGATTTATTTCTTTATCTCAGATACGGCGTGCTTACGTCATTGTTCAAGAATGTAAGATTACAATAACACAATATTGTGTACTTCTACGTTACACTCGGAGTCAAACGATAAAATTCGCAACGATGTTATTCGGAGAAAAAAAACTCATAGAATATGCAAGCTGAAGTGGCAATGGGTGGGCCTTGCTTGTCGAAGGTATTATTATAATGTCTTAACACATAGTACGCAGAAATAATGGCCGATGAGGCAGCAAGGTTTTGGAATACCTTTCTGCTACATCGGCCGTATCAGCATTCGCAGCGTAGGACGTCCACCCACAAGGACAGACGACCTCGTAAAGGTAGCAGGATGCAGGCCGCTTCTAACCGGCCAATCTGAAAGTCACTAGGAGAGGCCTATGTTCAGCAGTGGATTCCTATGATAATAAAGATAATGATATACAAATGTAACACCATATCCGTTGTAAATAATTGTAATTAAAAGGATTAGGATTAGGACAGAACCCTTGAATGCGATGGACAGCCCCAATCAATAGATTTTCTAATGTTTCTAGTTTTTAGACAGTTAAAAGTTTAATTAAGTCGAGGATATTAAACAGACGGGAAACAAAAGAGAAAGCAACAGACACTAGACAGAAGACGTTCCAGAGGACGGTAGAGAAGAAATCTGAGGGCGGTAGATATGGAAGGAGACAGAGGAGGGTAGAAAGATCAGGATTTAGATTACCGGCCGCCACCGCCGTCAATCAGACTATTAGCAGTAAATACTGATATTCTGATTGATGGTTGTATAGTCCGTTCGTGTAGTTGATAAACTACCTGAAGGTGTCATCATCATCAACATCATTTAAGCTATAAGTCCACTGCTGAATACAAGCCTCCTCAATGACCTATCATCGAGAGGGATTGCCAATATTCGCCACGCTTGGCAGGCGGGTTGGCGAGCGCAGTTTTGCACGCTGATGCGTAGGAAAATCATTTTTCCTACGGTACAAAAACAGTAGAAGATCTAATATTTGAGTATAATTAATATTATGTTATTTAAAAAGTAAATTTCGTTTTCCGAGTTGCTTATTAGTCATATCAAAGTAATATCCGGTTGATGTATCCTTATCGCATTATAAAGAAAAGATAATAATATTAAAAGTAAGATTACCATTGTGCGAAGTCTAACAAATAATAATAAGATTGTAAACAGGCCGATAAGAAACGAATTGGACTGGAACTCGCCTGATTTTCGGTCAGAATCCAATTGAACCACCTGTTTATTTACCAAGAAGATTGTAAAGATAGATAAAGAGTTCTATTATTATTTTTATGTAGGCCAAAAACCTCTGGCCTATTGGGCGGTTATGACCGATAATAGGACAGTTGGCCAAGATCAGGACAAAAGAGAGAGAAATCGGCGGACGATGCGTGCGGTATTGTAGCGACATCTATCTCGCCACATATTAAACTGACGTCTCCTACATCGCGATATTAAAGTTATCGGAGCGATTGAACCATATATACAAGAACCCGACAAACAACCGTCGGGCAGTAGCCCACCAGACACAACACCCATCTGGTCGGAGGATCCTCCCTTTTCAATGGGGGATGAGAAACCTTTCACCCTCGCTCCGATAACTTTAATATCGCGATGTAGGAGACGTTAGTTTAATATGTGGTGAGATAGATCTCGCTACAGTATCAAGCACCAAGTATTATTATTATTAATTCCATCTTTTTGGATGTAACTAATCAGAAATGAGGTCATACGGCTGAAAACTAAATAATCTGGCTTTAAGGATAAGCAGTGACCAGTCCGGTCATATTTACCGTAGATGTGTTCTTAAGTGGTGTGGTGACCGTGGCGCCCTCTGAAAAGATGAAGCGGTGATTTATGAAGCAGCTAGTAGGGCCCGCATAAAATAATAGCCGAGGAGTGGCTGATGTGGGCTGATTATGATGGATGTAACTTTACATAATATCTAAATTCGATACAATACACACCCGCGAATTCATCGAATCATACAATAGCAGATAAACTAGAGGTGCGATATGTGTTACGTAATGCAAATATCTTTGCCTTTATTGTTCACGAAAACATTACGTAACGTTTCTGATATCTGTATTATTTAGGTTTTTACCTTGATATCGACGTTAACATTTAGTGATAAATTTCTGTCAGATTATTAATGTTATCTTGCATTCCTTTAAATTTTAAATTTAGGTTTCACGATTAGTTAATAATGTAAAAATAAGGAAGCCTAATATAGGTACGTCCCACTGCAGGGCACAGACCTCACCTGAACTATGAGGTGGTATGGACCATACTCCACCATGTCGATTGGTGAAGGGGTGTTGTAAAGCCTCTGACTAGGCTTTACGACTATGTATCAAGCGACATTAGCCGAGACCAACTTTTAACGTGCCTTCCGAAGCACGGAGATGCTTGAAATAAACGTCATAAATATGGCCACAGAATGGTCACCCATCCACTCACAACCGCGGCGTGTGTTGCTTAACTTTGGTTATCACTGCCAAAGCGCTGCCCCACTGAGCTACAAGCAGAGGATGTAGAAATCGTGAAATTCTATGAGAGTTTGTAATCGTACACAACAACTTTAATAAGAGATTTTAATATGTTATCGCCAGTTAGGTAACACTTTGTGTGGTTCTGGTCCAAAAGGATTTGGCTCTTTATAAGGGCTGATGTCAATCGCTTCAAATGTTTTAAACAACACTTGCGGATTTTAGGATCATGTTTAAGAAAGACATGCGACTGTCAGTCTGTGTTAACCACTTTACGGTACTTTCACATCAGAAAAGTGTACTGAGCTTGACTCTTCTTGGGTTGTTTCAGAAATACGGATACAGTAAGCCATATACGCCATCCGAGATGACATGAAAATTCTAAAATATCACACTTCAAAATCGGGTCTAGCATTTGAGAAAATATAAACGGACTTAGCCTCACGATCTTCACATTTTTTTATGTATGTAGTTGTGTGAAAATCACCGTGGTTCTTTGAAACACACTTCCAACCCTCAACGGACGGTTTCGTTGTGTAACCCTCCACAGCTCACGTGCTCCAAGTCCGCGTGACAGGGGTCACGTTGTCCCTGTTGCTCAATTACAACGATATACAATCGTTACTAAGTTGGCATTTGTTTTTCATTGTTCTAAAGCAACAGTTGAAAAAGTTGAGGCGGTTTTTGAAATGCCGTTTAAGGGTTTTGGTAACCCTTGAATGCTCGAGGACCGGTTAGATAATTTTTTGTTAAAAACAAATAAAGATTTTTTTAAATACATTTTTGAAAAGAAATATAATATTCTCAGTCATTTTTACTTGGCTAGACGTAGTGATGGTAGGTAGAGCAAGTCCTTGCTCTTTGTTGATCCTTGTCCAATCCTTGACTGTCGCGAATGAGGTCGGGGTCCGGTCGTCCTCCTGCTAGATGGGTGGGATCACGGGAACGATGGGAATAGACTAGGCACAGGAGGAGGCGTATACCCTATAGTGGGATAAAATAGGCTGGAATTATGATGATAAATATATATTTTGAAACAATCATTCAAAAATGAAAAAAAAAATAGTGTCAACCAGATGTCCAAAGATCCTAGGGATATCCGAATCACTCAAGTTATGATTTCCTTTCGTATTTTACTTCGACCAACAACAACAATTGTCTATGAGAGAGGACTTAGCAGGTGAATTTACAGTCACGAAAACAATTGACAATCTGGTGACAAAAATATTTGAATGTCAAAGTTAGTTGAAGTTAAAAAACTGACCTTGAATCAAATACGTACCTATACGAAATAAAATAGACATAACATTGCATTTGTCATAGTAATCTTTTTGCTAAAGGTAATGGTGTCAATTGACTTACTGACTGAAAATCGTATGAAAACTGGTCAAAGTAGGTAAATACAAAAATCTATGAACAAACGTGATGTTTACATACAAAATAGGATAAATGTAAGTACATAATTTATCTCCACATGCATGACTGACAATTCGGAGTCACGTGTCTGGCTCGAGGATCATAAAATGCTAAGGCTAGACCACACTAGATACAGGGTTGATGTTAAGGTGCATACTGACTAGTGTAACATAACATCATTTTATCCATCGGACTTCCACTGCTGAACATAGGCCTCCCCCAGTAACTTTCAGATTGGCCTATTGGAAGCGTTTACCAGGTCGTCTGTCCACCTTGTGAGTACTTCACACTAACTGTTGCTTGTGACTTCGTCCGGCTGCTCATTAATTTAATTCAGAAACCTTCCGCCGCACAATCACCAAAGTTTCATCACAATCTGATCAATGGTGTAGGCACCCATAGAGGACAAACACACTTACCTAGATTGATTTTTATTTATGTTATAAGCAAGTCACACATGAGCTCCGTATTTACAGGACTTTTTTAGCGAATCCGTAGCTACAAGATGTAATATTCACACAAAACAATGATTACTTACATTAAATATGAATTCTTAGGACATTTTATACAAGTTTAGCGATTTTGTATGCCTTATATTACATAAATTACATATTACACTCACTAAACAAAATTTTTTTTGAAATACCATAAAATGAGGATATAATAGAGACAGTTTTTTTTATTTATTTCCTCTGAATAATAAGAAACTAAATAATAAATAATTAACAAATAAATTATTTATTTGCAGAAACATAGTATAAATTTGATGGAATTAAAAAACAACAACAGTGCTAACATGTTTCACCAATCTATAGCATGCAAATTTATGAGTTTATGTTTTTAAAGGTAAATTAGAGTCAATTTTATACATAAAAAAGGTCAAGATTATCAGAACAGTCAAACTTTATGAATACTTAGTAACGATGTTAGAAGAAAAAAGAGTGACTGTACCCTTAGTTTCTGCCGATGTTATGCGCATATCAAAACCATGTTTTGTGTAACACGTGATCGTACATTGTTTTTGTCAGTATTTTCAATGGAGCACATACCCAGAAATGTCATATAATTTGTTCGACAAAATTTTCTGCAATTTTTTAATCTGTATCTTTGCTGTTTTGTATGGGCGAGCGTTGACAGTAGCTGTCATTTCATACTAAATGTGAGTGAAAAATCACTTACTAGTTTCGGCGAAAGATGATTTGTATTTCTGCTCTATAGGGTTTAAAAAAAGAAATTGAGTTTTCACATCGAACATGTAAGTTTGTCGTTCATTTTAACATCTATACATTGTCTATGCAATGATTGCTAGCAATTTTTTAGAACATTTTAGAACTATTTTTTTTTTGTCTGTGTTGCCAATCGAGCTGAAATTATATCGGACTATCTTAAATCTATTTTAAAGCTATTAAAATCATCAGCCATAGAACACATACTCTATAGATCAGAAATTTTATTTAGTAGAGAATTTTAATCTATGACGTAGCGGAGCGTAGCGTGTCATACCTGTTCTGTGTCATCGTTGTCATCATTTCAGCCATAGGACGTCCACTGCTGAACCTAGTCCTCCATTGACTTCCAGATTGGTCGGTTGGAACCGGCTTGCATCCAGCATCTTCCTGCAACCTTTAGCAGGTCGTCTGTCCACCTTGTGAGTGGACGTCCTACGCTGCGCTTGCCGGTACGTGGTCTCTATTCTGGAACCTTTCTGCCCCATCGGCCGTCAGTTCTACTATCTATGTGTCCCGCCCACTGCCACTTCAGCTTGCTAATCCGTTAGGCTATATTAGTGAATTTTGTTCGTTTACGGATCTCCTCATTTCTGATTCGATCTCGCAAGAAAACACCGAGCATAGCCCTTTCCATAGCACGCTGTGCGACCTTGAGCTTTCTTATGAGGCCCATAGTGAGAGGCCACTTTTCAGTGTCATTCGTCATCACTGGTGACTGAACTAAACTAGCACTAAAACAAATTAATTTTCGGAAACGTTTTAGATTAAGTCACCATTATAGGTTTGCGTAATCAACTGAAACTACAAACGTGACCCGGTCTCGTGTAAGAAGTCTTTATAGTGTAATAAATACATTGTTGATTTATTTGTTCCTTGTTATAAACAAGTGGAGACGAAAACGTGAAAATGTTTGTTTACACGTATTGTGTGGGCATAATAGCCGTATTAATAATGTTGAAATTGGTAACGATGAAAATTATTGGTGGAGAATTCCGTGTTATTAAGATAAAAAATACCCTTTTTTTTAAACAGTATATCTCATCGTGTGCTTACTAGACGGAGTAGTTCCATAAACATATTTCAAATACTGCATATATTATTATATCAGAAATTGGGCTACTTTCCTAAACAAGTCTAATTAGTCCGTCACTTGGATTAACAAATATATTGGACACTTATTTTTTCTTTTCTCAATCAATCAAAAAATGATGAAGATATAGCCCGTTAAAGTTCCGCGTAACGTCAGGCCTTGCAACACTTTTTAGCAAGGCGTGACGTCACGTGCTCACTTCGATGCGCTTTAACTTCGTCATTTTTTGATGGATTGACAAAAGACAAAATATGGGTCCAATGTTTTTTATAATCTAACTGACGACACACTAAATAGAAAAATCTTTTTTTGACCCAGGAAACTATGCCTATTCTAAGTAATAGGTTATAACAAGTATTTTTCGAGATGGGTATTAAATAACGTAAGTACAGCTTGCTGTCAAAAGCATATTTAATTTATTTTATTTTATTCGAATGAATACTACTTTATTCATTATAAGAGAAATATGTAGACTTCCTGCGGCTGTCTAGCTAGGTGATCTAGGGAGCTGAGAAAAACACGTCCGTTCGATACTATATTTATTTCAGAAGGAATTACCCTACAAAAACATACAATAAAAACTAATGAACTTACTACCCTCATACATCACACCTCCACCCTTAATTAATAGTACTTACAAGTAGTACAACACGCTTCATATTGTTGTTCTTACAAAAGTAGTATATCGACATAGTACTCCAGTTATTTGATATAATATAAAACACAACAAGATCCACAATACAACTTTTAATAACAAAATAAAGATTAATTAAACATTTCAATTACGAACACACAAATCGATCTACCGGTTTCCTCTCGCGTCCGTACCTAGAGTACGCCGGTGGGACAGCGGGGACAGAAGCAATTTGAGCTGGAGTTGAACCCGAAGAGCTCTGACCCGTGTCGCTGGTCGAAGGATCGGAGTGACCCTCGGTAGAGGCAGCAGATGGTACTACTCGAGAGGCGGGCGTCCCCGTACCCGGAGTGGAGGATGACAAGTCAAAATCAACCCAGCGTTTCCTAATTTGATCTATGTGCCTTTTTATAGGTGGTTCATTATCTCGTTCTATTACATAATTTCGAGAACCCAATTTGTGTTTAACTTGCCCTTGTAACCATTTCTTTCCCCCCGTAAAATCACGCGCCCATACCTCATCACCCTCACCCAATTCTCTATCTACTCCTCCCGCATAACTTACCTGCCTATCCTGCGTCATTCTTACCCTATCCTCAATCATGCGGTCTCCACGTAATAGGTCTAGTCGCGATCTAAGGTTTCGGCGTTGTAACAGCATAGCTGGTGATTGTCCCGTCGTACTATGTTCTACGTTTCTATACGCCATTAAATATGTTTGTAAAGCGGCATCCAGTTCACTTCCATCTCTTAACGATTTCTTAATAGCACGTTTACATAACTTAACTGCACCCTCTGCAGCTCCGTTAGAAGATGGATGGTACACCGCTGTCAAATTAACTTTAATGCCATTATTGATCATAAAATCAGCGTATTCTTTACTCGAAAAGGGTGGACCATTGTCAGAAACTATTTCTTTAGGTAACCCAAATCTAGCGAACGTTTCCCGTAATATCTTAATTACTGCACTGGCGGTAGTTCTTTGCATTTGAAAAACTTCTAACCATTTGGTGGTGGAGTCTATTAACACCAAAAAAGTTTTGCCATGAAACGGCCCTAAAAAGTCTAGGTGAAGCCTCGTCCACGGCTCGGCGGCGTAGGGCCACGGGCTGGGCGGCGCGCGCGGTGGCGCGGGGCTCTCGGCCGCGCACGCGGCGCAGCGCCGGCACGTGCTCTCAATGTCCGCGTCGATGCCCGGCCACCATAACAAGCTGCGTGCTATGCTTTTCATTTTAACCATACCTAAATGTCCTACATGTAATTCTTTAAGTAAGGGCTCTTTCAAGTTATCCGGTATTACTAATCTATAACCCCAAATAATACAACCCATATCAAAATAAAGCTCATTACGCCTGATCCAGTATGGTCTTAAATTTTCATCTCCGCATTTACTAGGCCAACCTGTTTGAATATACAACAAAACTTTTTTTAAAATTTCGTCCTTATTTATGTTGTCTATTATTGTTTTTCTAGTTATAGGTATGAAATTCTGAACAAAGTGTAAGTATGTTATCTCAGCCGATTCCGGTTTTTCAGCACTAACCGGTAAACGTGACAATGCATCGGCTGCGTTTTTGTTACTGGGAACATATTCTATGTCGTAAGTGTAACCTGCTAAAATTACTGCCCATCTTTGCAACCTACTGGCTGCCATGACCGGTATACCCGATTTATCCCCAAAAATGGATACTAACGGTTTATGATCCGTCCTTAAAATGAACCTTCTCCCATACAAATACTGGTGAAATTTCCTAACACCATATATAATCGCCAATGCTTCTCGTTCAATTTGCGAGTAGGCTTTTTCCGCCGAGTTCAGTACCCGAGACGCGTATGCGATCGGTCTCTCTGCCCCGGGTGTCAGGTGCGATATGACGGCGCCTACGCCCACCCCGCTCGCGTCTGTCGTCAGTACTAACGGTAAATCTGGCGAGTAGTGCGCTAATATTTCGCTAGATGTTAACATCTTTTTAATAGACATAAATGCTTCCTCACATTTTACACACCACTCATATTTTACATCCTTCCTAAGTAGTTTGTACAATGGTGACAAAATACAACTAATGTTAGGTACAAATCTCGCATAATACATCACTAGACCTAAAAAAGAACGTAACTCGGAAACATTTCTAGGCACGTTAACATTTTTAATTGCATCTAATTTATCAGGACACGTATGTACGCCATGTTTGCTAATAACAAACCCTAAATAAGTCACTGAGTCTGCAAAAAAAGTACATTTATCTTTTCTTATTTTCAAACCAGCTGTACTTAACCGCTGAAATACTTCATGCAGCGTCGATAAATGGCTCCTACTGTCATTTCCGGTTATAATCAGATCATCTAAGAATATGCCTACGCGTGGCATGTCTGCAAAGAGCTCCTCTAATTTTCTTTGGAAAATTCCAGGACTCGATGCCAGCCCATATATCAACCTGTTATACCTAAATAAACCTTTGTGCGTATTTATTACGGTCAACTTTTTGGATTCGTCAAGTTCGAATTGAGCGTAGGCTTGACTGAGGTCCAGCTTCGTAAACTTTACCCCACCGTGTAGCTTAGCGAGTAAATCCTCCACTCTAGGCAACGGAAAACGATCGACCTCTAAACACTTGTTCAAAGTAGTTTTAAAATCGCCACATACCCGGATTGAGCCATCTTTCTTCATAACGGGCACAATAGGTGTCGCCCAATCTGAACTGCTCACCGGTGAGATCACTCCGTCCTTGACCAGGGCATCCAACGCGCGCTCCACCGGCTCGCGCAGCGCGTACGCCAGGGGGCGCGCGCGCAGGAACACGGGCCGCGCGTCCGGCCGCAGCCGGAACCCCACCGTCCCACCGGTGAACCGGCCGAGCCCGTCCGCGAACACGTCACAGTATCTGGAACTGAATTCATCGAAATTGAACGTTTCATTCTCGCTATCTACTTTATTTACTGAAACCTGCAAATCAATTTGCAACTCTGACAACCATTGCCTGCCCAAAAGACTGGTTTTGCCATGTTCAATAATATACAAATCTAAGGTCTTACTTTTGTTTTTAAATTTAACTAATGGTCTCAGTTTTCCAATAGCTTTTACTGTTTCTCCCGTATAATAGCGTAAAATTAAATCACAATTAGTAATTACACTCTTTGAAAAATATTTATTGTAACAGTCTAAACTAATGCAAGATATTGCACTGCCTGTGTCTATTTCCATCGTAATTATTTTACCATCAATACAAATATCAATATTATAAGGTTTATAGTGCGAGAATTTACGACATTCTAATGAAAAGTTGTTTACCTCGTCACTATCGCTATCTTCTTGGTTTGTATTATGAGTCACTTGCGGTATGCTTTCCTCCAATACATACATACTCGTTGCTTGTGTGCGTCGTGCCCTAATTTGTGGACACATCCTCTTTAAATGGCCTTCTTTATTGCAAACTCGACAAACATAACGCTTGTATTTGCAATTAACGGCAACATGAATTCCTCCACATACTTGACAATGGGCCGTTTTCTCGGTTGGTCGACTGGAATATCCATTGCCTGGTTTGTTGGTGCCACCTGCCCCGCCGGGCGCTGCAGCCTGCCGTGCGTAGTCGTGGCCTCCCTTGCTGAAGCCGATCCGGTCTCCTTCGCTGCTCACCGCCGAGTACCGCGGAGCGCCGGCCCGCCCCCGTTTTGACAACGTTGCTGTGTGCACACTGGTGTCCCTGGTACCTTCGCTGCTGGCTCCCCGTCTGCTCCAGTTCTCCACCAGAGAAGCATCTGATTCCGCCGCCTCCATTGTTATGGCGAGTCTGTATGCTGTATCGAACGTCAGTTTTTCCTCCGCGAATAACCTCTGCCGTATGCCATCACTCCCTAAACCGCACACAAACTGATCCCGCAAATTTTCTTTAAGCGATTCCCCTATAAAACCACAATTTATAGTCATTTTTTTTAATTCTGTGACATAGTCTGAGATACTTTCACCTTTACGTTGTACGCAATGTCTAAATTTAAACCGCTCCGCAAGCTCACTCGGTTTTGGTTGAAGGTAGCCCGATATCAAATTTACCAAGTCATCGAACGATTTCTTAGCCGGCCTTTCCGGTGTGCACAGGTTTACCATTAATTCGTAAGTATCACTACCTATCAAAGTAATTAACGTAGGCACTTTTTTATCCGGTTTAACATCGTTCACAATAAAATATTGTTCCAAACGCTCGATGTACAAAGTCCAATTGTCCTTGCCGAGGTCGAACGGTTGTAGTTTGCCAACCGACATTTTCACTATTTAGTCTAAAAAAAAACACAATTTACGTCGACTCACACGCGTAGTTTCTTCTATCTCGTCGCCAATGAGAAATATGTAGACTTCCTGCGGCTGTCTAGCTAGGTGATCTAGGGAGCTGAGAAAAACACGTCCGTTCGATACTATATTTATTTCAGAAGGAATTACCCTACAAAAACATACAATAAAAACTAATGAACTTACTACCCTCATACATCACAGTTTTTATGACTGTTAGGTATGTAATGTTTTTAAATATTAATACGACAGCGTGTTAAGAAATAATGTTAAGAGAAAAAAACATTTAAAATTACAATTAGGTATTTCCAAAATTTATTACAAATATCATCATTTCAGTTATTTTGTTTTTACTCCTGGGTTTAAACCCCTACATTAGAGATCACAATAAAGAAAATTTTATATTAATTGTGTTTAGTTGATGAGCTGACTGTAATATTCGTCTGTGCGAAGGGGACGATATTAGTTTTGTAAAAAACTATTAATAATAAAACAGTGTTATTAAATTAATCGATCGATAAAGTGCATTTTGAACTAAACCTTCAACCTGCCAATTATCGGCTTTAGCAGATTACCGCAGTCACGTGACGTGCGCGCGCGCGACCTTGACCGTCGCGCACGTTTTCTTCCGCGGCCCGGCGCAGCCATTATTCCATTTGTATTTGCTTACATTGTATCTTTATTCCGTGGAATTTTCTAGACCAATATGGGACTAGAAAATTCTACTAAAAAAATATATGTGTGGGATGCAGAAAATCTATACACAAATAATTACGAATCTAGTAAATTTTACGTTAGAATTTTTTGTCGATTTGCATGGGGTTGAATTTTAAATCGGTTTTTCAAAATAAAATTCCGACTGTATGTTGTTGGCCTACGAAATATGTCCAACAAAAACTTTTTTTTACTGCCTATGTCGCATTTATCGTTGTAAAATTATGATATTTATTTATTTGACTCAATTAGCACCGGACGCGCTCTAAGGTTTATACCCTGCTGTGGGAACGAAATAGCTGAAATGGTGATGTTTTTTTTTTCATGTAACTTTAAATTGTTAATTTAAAAGTCTAGTCCTACAACTAACAATTTTACTACAGTAGTTAACATTCCAATTTGAAAGTGTAACTTCTTTGATGTCAAAAAAGGTAGCAAGCTAAAGCGGCAGTGGGCCTGCCGCATCTGTCGCAGAACCGATGAAAGGTGGAGTGAACGGGTTCTCGAGTGGAGACCGCGCCTTGGCAAATGTAGTGGCTCGATGGGCCGACCTTAGGAAGCTGGCAGTGGCTGGATGAAAAAAACGAGAGATTGTGCTCTTTGGCGCTCTTTAGAGGGGCATACCTACGTCCAGCAGTGGACGGCAATAGGCTGACATGATGATGATGATGATGAACTTCTTTATTCGGTCTGTTATTTCTACTTCATTTCATCAATTCTTGAGCCTGTAACTCTCTTCAATCAATTATTATTGATTTTTAACCTACTGGGTTAAATTGACCACTTGTCTCCGAGTTCCCATCACCCACACCCATCGGCAGCAATGGAGGGTTAAAATAAATTCTAAAGAAAAACAGCTCAAATGAAATCGGTGGAGCTATTGTAATGAAACGTGACGCCTTACGTAAGGAGCAACGTGACCATACAATTTTCAGTCAAGAATGTAGTCTTTGTGTTTAGATGTTAGAATAATTAGGTTTTTTTGTACCTTCTTTTTGTTGTCGTTGACTAACATCTACTTCTGATATAATATAAATATACTTTAGATAAAACACTAGTTGTCATAGTCTCGAAGTAAGAAATTTCTTGTGTTACGTAAACCTAGAGCCGAGCCAGTTTAAAAAAAAATTGTTCGACTCGGGAACGTTCTTAAGTCATAAATGGTGTAACTAACCTGACTTTATTTTAAATATAATATATTGTATACAGGATGTACAAAAGAATCCTTAAAACAAGTGATCAACTCGTCATCTACAACAAGTATTACTATGAGAGAAACTTTAAATTCATGTTTTTTTTTTCGGATGCTCCATACACTATCATCGAGGTAGGGCGCGTAAGTTTATATGGAGCATCAAATTTTTATTTAATTTTAATGTTGCTTCCATAGAAAAAGTTGTATACGAACAGCTGATTACGTGGTTTAAAGGAGTGTACTATTCCTTTGTATTAAATCCTGTTAATATTTGGTATGGATATTACTTTATTTAATCATTTTTAAACCTTGCGGAATCTGGAATTAAAAGGAAGAGGTGGTAGTAAGAGCTAGCGACGACCGTCTGATGTAGTAGTTCGCGCTCCGGACTACAAAGCCAGTGGTTACGGGTTCGAATTCCGCAAAGGGCAAATGTTTGTGTGATGAGCACGAGCATTTGTACCTAAGTCATGGATGTTTATAAAAAGTATTTAAGTATGTTTATCCGTTATCTAGTCGCCATAGTACAAGCTTTGCTTAGTTTGGGGCTAGCTAATCGGTGTGATTCAGAAAACAATTTATTTATTTAAGTCACTCGTGCAAGCGAAGTATTTCATAACCTAAAATGATGTATTAAGATGACGAATTTCGCTAGAGTAAAATTGTTTTAGAAGTTTATTTTCACTATGGGTAAAACTTGTTACGTAAGAAAGTATAAATAGGCAACGCAGATATAATTACGTAATACCTACTTTATGTGTATATTTTATTACTTTAACCCTGCAATGCCATTGCGTGACATTCAGTAAATAGGTATCTGAGTCATAAGTATCGTTATCAGCTTGCATTTAGGTCCTGACATAATATGAGCAGTATTGTCATACCAGCACGTACTTATATACTTAAGTGTGGATTAGGATTTCATTTATCTATTGACCCATCATGTCATCGATGTGATTTATGTTAACCTAATCGTAGACAAATGGCAAATACAACGGTAACCAAATGGAATAGCTAAAAATGCTTGGGGTCAATGGCAAAAAACTGGTTAAAAACCGGTTATAGCTATGACCTATGACCGATTTACAACCAGGCCGGAATAGGCCGGCTTCTGTCATATAAGATTTGGTAATAATCAAGAAATCTTCACCACCTTTCTCCTTTTTCTATATTTTGTTTCTACTTGGACGTTGTTGGAAGGGATCGTTTTTAGCGATAAGACCTTTTCTAAACATAAACTCTGTCTACTTTGTATGGTATGAAATATCATCATCATCATGTCAGCTATAGGACGTCCACTGCTGAACAAAGGCCTCCTCCAATGACTTATCATCCAGGGGGATTGCCAATACTCGCCACGCTTGGCAGACGGGTTGGCGAGCGCAGTTTTTTATAAGATTCATGTCACAGGAATTATTCGCCTCTTACGACGCGCCTCCTGAAATATAAGTATAAGTAAATATAACCCGAAAGGAACCGTCTTGTTGATAAACGCCCTAAGGGCCCAGATGTTATTATAGTAATATTTATGTTGCGTAAGACTGGTACAGGCTTTAAGCTTGTTCGTTTGCATGGTTTTTACCTAGTCTTTTATACATAATAAAAACCCGGTTAAAAGTTAGTATATAAACTAACTATAGTTAGAGGAATAATTAGGTAGAAATCATTATGTGGAACAGCGCCCTTAAACAGATACACTCAATAGCTAAGCCGATTGCAAAGATAATATTAATATTTTTTGTCAAAATCTTCAAAGCATTTTTGAATATTATTATGATTACAACACAACCCGCAAGAAGGGAATAAATTCTGCTTGCAAATTTCTAAACTTGTTTGTCCAAAACAAGAAATATTACACAGTATTTTTATGAGTTAATCGGTAATTTTCTGGACCCTTCGGTCTTACGTCCACTAAATTCCTCTTTGGCTTCCTTCGGAGGGTTCATAATTTACGTACGTAACTCCTTACCTAACCCTCGAATGCGCACTATCGGTCTGTCACGCCCAGTCATCTTCGTAACAACTTCGTACTGCCTCACGTGCCAGCCAGTCAAACGTGACAACATTTTGTCTCGTGCTATTAATTGGTAGGACAAATAGAGCACGTTTCAGCTTGACATGTTTGGGATATGTTGATAATGCCGATGTTACAATGCTTATGTTTGGTATGAAGACATTTTGATACGAGTGGTTTTTCTTTTTTGTTTTATGGCAATCTGCGTTTCCACTTTATTCCGCTTATAACACGTGCGTAGCCATTGCAAGACAGGGAGTTTTTGAAAACTGCTGTTGTAGGGAACGCAGTGACGTGAAAATTTGGCGTGATTTGACGTGTGCTATTTATGTAGATACTATGAAAGTGTAGTGCTTAGTACTACAAAATATGGGACAGATGAGATGATAGTCTTATAAAAGCTAGTATATTTCCAACGTAGACGACCTCCGTAGCTGAGAGGCAAGCATACCCGATTTGGTGTCGCTATCTCTGAGGTCCCGGGTTCGATTTCCGGTCGGTCAATGTAGAAAAATACCTTTTCTCTAATGTCTCGGGTCTGGGTGTAGTTCTTTCTAATTTCTGTAATACAAGTGCATAAGCTGGTTACCTTACGATGTATGTGATGTTGTCCAATATTTTATTTATTTATTCACTGCTAACAAATATTTCGCCTTGGATGATAATTCAATAATTTGGTAATAATAAAGAAACCAAGAGGATGATAGTGTAACTCTTTAATAGCCCGTAAAACCTTTGTGTTTAAGCTTCTGATTTGTCCAATACATATAATAATGTATTTTTTAAAACTATAATATTGAAATTATTTTGCTTTGGGGAGGCTATTAATATTAAATACCTACATTCTTTTAACAATTACACTAATTGTCTAGCCCTAAACTAAGCAAAGCTTGTACTATGGCGATTAGATAACAAATAAACAAACTTGCATACTTTATAACATTCTGACTTAGGTACACAATACAGAACGCTATTCAAACCACCACACAAGCTCGTGCTCATCACAAAAATATCTGCCCCTTGCGGGATTCGAACTTGCGACCGCCTGGCTTTGTAGTCTGGAGCGCGATCCATTAGACCAGATGGTCATCCGACTGCGGATTTAGCGCAAGTCTGACTCACACTTGACCGGCTTTTCTTGTGCTTGAAATATCGAGGATAATATGATTAATTTGTCGTTTCTTAAACCCATAAGACATTCGTTTTTATTTAGACACAGACGGACACAGATTGTCACAGATAGATAAAAATAGACACAGATACGCACAGATGGACACAGACGGACACAAACAGACAGACAAAGACTATTTTTGCAGTGGGGGTTAAAAAACAGACAACTTTGACAGCTCTTCATATCTTTATCATCGCTATGTAACAGTCCACGCCTAGATACGTGCCACCCGGCATGATTTACTTCAACCTAGTTATCTATTTATCCACATTATCTAATTATGTGATCATGATTAAACATCGCTCATCATTTCCTGGTATCTGTTACGTGAATTATCTCGTTATTATGTAGGTAATTGATAACGTGTTCCGTGAAATGTGAAATTATCACAAACTTGTATGGCATGCGACAACTATCTTATTTACTACGTGAAAATTACTGTATTTATATTTCGTAATTTTCGTTTCGTTAAGGAATCTTTTAAGACTTAACAACAAAAATCAAAGACTTTATTTGATCGCTCAACAAGTAAAATATGTATAGAAACAAAAAATAAAACTTCTGGAAGATTTTTTTAATGTTTGTGAATCCCATCAAAATCTATCGCGTAGTTAATAGACAGATATATGTAAGAATAACTGATAAACTTGTTATAAAAGCTTCGTCAGTGGAAACCCTTTTTAGGGTTCAGTCCCGGAGCATATCGATAAAAAACGGCACCCTTATAATTTTGTCTTATTCGTCTGTTTATACTAATTCGGTACATATAGTCGTACGTAACCTTTTTTAACCCCCTTTAAATCGAAACTTAAATTCTTCCAACAAACAAACCAATTATTTAGCCTCAAACAAAGCAAAGCGTGTACTATGGCTACTAAATACTACTAGAGGGGGGGGGGGGGGGGATTAACATACTTAAATACATTATTCATGTCTATAACATGGGTACAAATGCTTGTGTTCATCACACAAACATTGGTTTCTTGCGGAATTCGAACCAGAAACTGCTTGGCTTTGTAGCCCAGACCGCTAACCAATCGGACGACATATCTTCATTATCATTTCAGCCATAGGACGTCCACTGCTGAACATACTAAATGAGATGACCCTTAATGATATGACTTCCAGATTAGCGAGTTGGAAGTGCAACTTTACCCACCATCCAGGGTGTCTGGCCACTTTGTGGGTGGACGTCCTACGCTGCGCTTGCTGGTACGTGGCCTTCATTCAACAACCTTTCTGCCCCATCGGTCCACAGTTCTACGTGCTATGTCTACGTCTTGTTTTTGTGTGTATTTGTCTGTTTTACGAAATAAAATTTCTATCTATCTATCTATCTATGTGCCCTGCCCACTGCCATTTTTATCTGCTAATCCGTTCGGCTGTAACAGCGACTTTTAGGACAACATATAATAGTATAATAATAATACATATGAATACCGTGCCGTGTCGTGTGGAGACGGCCTTAAAGAATACACTTCCCCACCGCCAACAGGAGGCGTGTCGTAAGAGGCGACTAATTCCTGTAGCACGAGACGGGCAGCAGCGTCGCAAAATCTTATAAAAAACTGCGCTCGCCAATCTGCCTGCCAAGCCTGGCGAGTATTGGCCATTCCCCCAATGAAAGTCATTGGGGGAGGCCTATGTTCAGCAGTGGACGTCCTATGGCTGAAATGATGATGATGATGATGACATAAGAATACGCAAAAAAAGTTTTAACCAGGTATTTTTAAATTTAAATTGCTTAATTTAAAACGACTGCTTAAATAATTTTATCTTAACTGCTTGCCAAATTAACAAATTAACGGCCACATTAATTTAACGACTTGGAACCCTGTACTATGTGAGCGACCCTTCCTTAACAGCTTTTTAACCACCTCGAAGGCCAGACGAGTAAGACAATTTTATTCTGACGCAAATCTAAAACAATGAAAACTGATTAGTATGCAAAAACGTGACAGACGGTTTCACGTAACATCCGAGCATAATCTACATGCTATTGTATAACTTATGTTAAACATTACAATCAGCTTGTTTCATATTTGCAGCAAATGTTTCGGCTTTGAATAAATTCTATTTTGAATTTACTTTTGCTGGAATCTATGGATAGTGGGTATCCCCACTTGCTCGGCGATGAGGGAAAACGTTGTAATCATCGAACCTAATTGGCATACCGCAAGTCGTAAGTATCAATACTTATTAATACTCATTTATTCAGTATATAGGCCCTCTTCCGGGCACTTATACACGTCCCAAAATATAGCTTTATCCTACCACCGCTTCGGGACTACATATCGGCTGGTGATGAGAAGAAACGGCGCAACAAACTCAGTCACCTTTGTCAGCCTTTTTTACAGGAAATACAGTTACAAGACATGAAGTAAGTGCGAGCTAAGCAGGTTAAGTCCATGCACTCTTGTCGTTCAAATAATCGTCTACCTTATAATACCCTTTTTTCATAAGGCTTTTTTTAATGTGAATTTTGAACTCATGTACAGGTAGTTCAACAAGAGTCTGTGGAACTTTATTAAAAAATTTAATACCTATATCCTATCCTATCCTATACAAATATATATATAAATAACGTTATTTTGATGAAACATACGTTAATCGATAGAGAAAATAATTACAAACAACAAATTATCTTTGACATAATGTAGATTATAATGTATATATGTGTAATACAAATGTACATTATAAAGTTTATTCAGAATTACAATTTCTACTTAATAAAAATATATATTACATGTTCACCCTGAAATTATAAACAAAGTATGTAAATTACGACATTTAGTCAAAGAGTATTTGTTGTTTGTAATTATTTTCCCTTTCGATTAATGTATGTTTTAGAGATGTTCACCAAAATAACGTTATTTGAGGTTACTTGCAACTTGAGGTACGCCAGGCTCCATACAAAAAAGTATGAAGTCTTTTGCACATTGAGATAATATGTTGCCATTAGCCCAAAATGGTCCCCATGTTCACACGTCTAAAAGTTCCTGATGTCTGAATCGCTTCAAATGTAAGTCAACCGCACCTACAGGGTTATTTGTAAAACATCAAAAACCTCCTAGGGGCTGATTCTGGTGCTCAAATACAACAAATTTTTCTAAAGGACATTAAAATCGCAAAAAAATCCCATACTAAGCCGCCACCAGCTGACATCAGTTTGTATGAAGAAGGGAGTTTTTTTTTAGATTTCAATGTTGGTCCTAAAGAAAAAGTTTTTATATTTGAGCACCAGTTTTACAAATAACCCTGTATACGAATATCTTCGTCTGACGGCGTGACGTTTTACTGTAGCCATTCAGTGAGGAAATCAGTCATACATATAAATTAAAAGTGGACTTAATGCAATGTGAAATTCTCTACCAGTCCACCATTTTAGGCTAAAGAGATTATTTTTAAAAAAATTATACCTAATTATATCTAAAATTATTAACTTAAAAAAGCAATACAAAAACTACAGATTAATATTATTATTTATTTAATGATTGATAATTTAAAGCTGCAGAATCGTTCCTAAAAATAAAGTTATGAATAATAACCTTTTTTATATATTGTCTGAACAAAATTAAACTTAAAAGTCATGGGACAATAATGGTGTAGATGACTAAACACTAGTTATACAATAGAATATAATAGGTGACACATGCTATGACAACGTTACTACCACGGAAAAGTACCGACTCAAAATGGAAAACTCCTTTCGAAAACAAGTCGATCTATTTATTTATATCTGTTTTGCCATGTTTAATTAACATAGATAAATATGCTAATTCCAAGCCATGTTTATGTGTATAGATAAAAATTTGAAGGAGCCTTTTGCATCTTTTTGTGTTGGGTAATTTGTTCGGAACGGTTAATTAGAAAAGAGAGAAAATATTTTTGTTACTTTTTAAAATTACAACAATCTTAACTCAGCTTTTGGAGACTCGCGCGCTGACATTCTTCAGCATTTTGAGTATGTATCCAAGTAGGTACCTCTGGATTTTGAAAAATCTATGTATGATGCTTGTAGCCCAGTGGCGGCAACACTTAGTGACTACCAAAGGTAACGCGCCGCGATTGCGATTAGTTGGGAGACCATTCCAACCATATTTAAGTAACCTTTATCACAAGCATCTCCATGCTTCGGAAGGTACGTTAAAAGTTGGTCCCGGGGATTATTACTTGATACTAGTCGTGACGCCTAGAGGCCGGAGTCAGAGGCCTGATACCAGCGCGTGTGATATTATTGTAATTTATTTACCTTGTCTTTGCAAATAAATGCTTTGATTTTGTCTTTCATTGTAGAAGCGGACCGGACCGCAGACTGGCTCCATTCTAGCGGGCCCGATCTGGGAGGATCGGTGTCGACAAGATTTTGTAATGGTGTTGGTAGTGTGGCAGCAGTGGCTCGCGGTCCCAGTGGCCACCACTAGTTTGACCTTTGATGCTCTGCTAAAAGATGTAAAAAACTGGAGGATCGTGCCTTATCGTGAAGATCTTACCTACACTCGTGATCTAGATTCACGATCATATATTGGAACCACCTGAGCCCCATTCAATTGCTTCTCTAGGCTGTCATTATCATCATTTTAACCATAGGAGGTGGACAAGGTGGACAGACGACCTGATAAAGGTTACAGGAAGCAGCTGGATGGGGGCCAATCTGGAAGTCACTGGGAGAGGCTCAGCAGTAGACGTTCTGTGGCTGAAATGATGATGAAGATATTAACTTCTTGGTAACGTTATATTATTTGTATAAGAAATCATTGTTTTCGATGTTGATCCCATATAAAACGGGGTTGTATCTAAGCAGCTCAGTCGTCGTACCTTAAGAGGTTATGCGTATTTGGAGTTGCTTAACAGCTACCTTTATTTCATTGACGTACCAACGACCTTGTTATATAACTGGCAATGATTTCTGCTTAACAAAGCCGGATATAACCGGTGCGAGCGTTTATCATTCAATTGAACTAAACATTATGAGGAAGGCTGCTGTTACGACATTTGCAACATTTTCCTGGTTTTTATTGGGTGTTTTTGCTTTAGTAATAGTAGTATAGAGTCTTGCTTTAGATCTGTTTAAAATATTGGCGACCTCCGTAGCCGAGAGGCGAGCATACCGGACTTGGTGTCGCTATCTCTGAGGTCCAGGGTTCGATTGCCGGTCGGTCAATGTAGAAAAATAACTTTATATTTTTAATAGTTTCAAATGTTTGCAGACCTAAGTATTTGATAAAACCGCAAAGAATATTATTATTAAATTATCATCATTTCAGCCATAGGACGTCCACTGCTGAACATAGGCCTCCCCCAGTGACATCCAGATTGGCCGGTTGAAAGCGGCCCGCATCCAGCGGCTTCCTGCAACCTTTACCAGGGATTTATTAAATTAACTAGTTCTTAAATCATAAAAACATGCAAAACATAAATAGACACTAAAATCCAAAGTTCACACAATTCTACGTCAATGGAAACCAGTTTAATTGGTAAATACCGCTGGATAAGGATAACTCCATATTTTAGAAGCATGATGTTAACAAGGAAGAATAAAAATTATGACGTTCGTCATGATCACCTGTTACCACAACGTCATATAGGGCTTCCCGTCATTAGTTTGATCATAACTTACTACGTAAATAATAGGAAAAACCCAATCTGTCTGTGCCATGGAGCGCATACTGGAGTAAGAAAGTATGCCTATACGTTCCACTGCGGTGGGACCTCAACTATGAAGTGGTTTGGGCCTTACTCCAACACGCGGGCCCAGTGCGGTGCGCTAGAGGCGTGTTGTAAGGCCAGTGACCACATGTTATCCAGCCAACCTAAGGCCTCTGACTAGGCTTTACGACACGTATCAAGCGTTAGCTGGGAACAATTTTTTACGTGCTTTCTGGCAAAAAGCAACGAGATGCTTGTGATATATGTCACTAAATATGGTTGGAATATATAATATTTAGTGCTGTGTGGGGACGGCCGTAAAGAATACACTTCCCCAGCGCCAACAGGAGGCGTGTCGTAAGAAGCGACTTATTCCTATAGCACGATACGGGCAGCAGCGTCTGCGTGCGAAACCTTATAAAAAACTGCTGCACTCGCCTGCCAAGCGTGGCGAGTATTGGAAATCCCCCCCAATGAAAGTCATGGGGGGAGGGGGAAAGGGGAGGCCTATGTTTAGCAGTGGACGTCCTATGGCTGAAATGATGATGGTTGGAATAGTCACCCATCCAAACACGCCACGAGCTACAAGCACCTACTTTGTTGTGATGTAATTTATTTTGTTATCAAACTACTCCGATATAATATATGGTCAGGTCGTACTGGACAAGTATGGGAGAGAGTTGATAAGAATTGGCAACTTACTTTTGGTTTAAGTGAGAAATCACTTAACAGTTTCAGAAATTGAAGGATAGGTATTTGATTTATGATCTGTACTAAAATAAACGACTAACGCTAGTACCTACAAAAGATTAAGGATGTTAGATTTTCTTTTGCTCTCGCATTACGTTACCCCACTCTACTACAAATTTTGTGTACTCAAAGGTGTCTGGAAAAGATCGTTTCTAGCGATAAGGCCAATCTGATTGTTGTACATAAATGTGTATTGTATGTACTCTTTAATGTTTTTTGTGCACTAAAATATCTATCTAGCTACACAAAGATTGCTAATTAAAAGATATTACAACATAAAATATACCCAATCCCCATCGACAAAAAGCATAATTAAGGTTTCATAGGTACTAACTAAGAAACCTAATGCAAACACTAACCCCAGCCAAGAAAACTTATAAGGAAAACTGCACAATACTATTCGATAACAGTAGCGTCTATTTTGGGCAAAATTGCGCATGTTGGTTCACGTGCCAATAGGGCGATTACCGCGCAATTAGAAACGTTTCAGTATAATTAAAGTGCTATAAATATAAAAGAAACTTGAGAGATAAAAACAAAGCATCACTTGTATTAAAAAAAAATAGAAGCCTATAGTTCAAGCTTTCTCCGTACCAAACCTTTTTAGTTTTCACCGTACCAAATCTTTTTAGATATTTATTAAGTCAATTAAACTTTATTGCATAAATAAAATAAAAACGTAGACTTAATGCCGTGTGAAATATCTAAGAGTCGACCATTAGACTAAACAGAAATGTTTTGTGTTCCGTTAATAGAGTCAAAAGTCAAATTGAATATGTTACGTCAAAAGTAATGAATCTAAAAAAATTCAAAAATTACAGAAAGTACCTAATAACAAAATACTGTCATACAAAGATTTCATAGCCCTTAGGATACCCCTAGGGATGTTCTACCTCTTTACTTTCACTTGATATTTTTTGGGCCATTGCTACCTGTTCCTTCCTACTCCAACCAGCCCAGGTCATCCCAAAAGGTCAGCAACCTTTTAGACTCCCGCAGGTTTCCGGAAGCGATTCTGGTGATTGGAGCATTCTATAAGCAAGTGTTGTGGAGTTTCTTCTACCTTCATGCATCCTCTGCATGTGGGGCTGTCACACCTATGTTAAACAGGTCCTTGTTTAGAGAACAGTGACTGGTTATGACGATCCTCTGGTGTAGTGGTTCGCGCTCCGGACTACAAAACCAGCGGTCGCGGGTTTAAATCCCGCAAGGGGCAAATGTTTGTGTGATGAGGACGAGCATGAAAAAAATCTGTTGTTGTGTTTCTCCATTCTGTTAGACGTGTTTCTTTAGTTCTGTCGCTTATTCATGTTTAATTTGGGCGTAAGGTACCTATTTATATATATTAATTTCATCGATCCTCTTTTAACCAAATAACTTAACGTAAGGAGTTAACAAAAATCCAATTCATCCACGTTAAAAAAAACTTGTGTCACGATCGATGTATATTGTTATAGTGGGCAGTTAGCAGCCGAGTAATAGTTACGATACTACATATTTTAAATCTCTACAAATCAAATATTATTTATCCTGACAATTGCTTGACGTAAACGGAACTGTCCGTTATTATCTAATTACACAGCCCTGTTACATAAAGCGTGCACGGGACTCTGCTCATGCACTCGCACGTGTCCGCGCACGTTGCGCGTCTCGTGGCTGCGCCGGCGCAGGTAGGGTGCGCAAACAAATAACATTTTCGCGGAGAACGTAAACTTTGAGTTTTGTTCGAATGCCGGTTTTTTGTGGCGGTGAAGATTGTTATGTGTTGATGATGGCTTCTTGATATGGTTTTGTCGGATGCGATTACCTTTTTAACACAATTTTATTAGCTTCATTGTAACCATGGAGCACATATCATAGAGAGGAGAAATGTCATTTATTTTGTTCGAAAAAATTCCGCCATTATTTAATCTGTGACTGTAGTGTTTTAGTATGGGTGAGAGTTGACTGGACCTGTCATTTCATACTAAATGTAAGTAAAAAATCACTAACATGTTTCGGAAGAAGATGGTTCTTCTCTACAGGGTATGTCCTGGGTGCTTGTAACTAACTAACAGCTAACTAAACTTCTAATCAGATCTTAGAAGTCGTTGTAAACCCACTTTTAATTGTCGTATCGATAATAAAGTTTCATAACTGTGTCAGTATTTAAGTGAGATTCTGACGACGGTACAATAATTTGATTTCATTGAGCTGATCAGTTCTGAAGAATGATTGTGAATAGTAGACCTCTTCAATGGCTTCTAGTAGTCTTCGAGTTAGGGCTCATTTGATTCGTTTGGACGAGTCCCATGCATGTAATGTGTGTTGTATAGTTTTTTAACTATTATGCAAAATTTTCATTTTCATAGATTTGGAAAGTTGTGTTTTCCTTCTTATCATCGTCATTTCAGCCATAAGACGTCCTGAACAGTGTCTCCCCCAGTGACTTCCAGTTTAGCCTGCATCCGTCATCATCTTTTCATAAAGATTTTGTCGCAATCAAATTAAATATTATAGAATTAGGCAACGGCGACGACGTTTAATTTATTAATAAATTAAATGTTTGTAAGTTTGGTTTGTTTTGTTAAAATCAGGGTAACTCCCACTTCAGGAGTCTTTATTAGATTTTAAAAGAGGTTGTAATTGCATAAGCTAGGTGTATAGCCTTGATAATAATAAGTGTAAGTGTTCTGTTTGTTATATCACTCGAAAAAGATAGGTAACATATTTTATCAACGTAATAAAACAAATTGATTCCACAGTCAGCCATGTCCTATCCCAACCTCTCAGAACCAGTTTGAAGTCGTTCGATGATGAAATTGATCTAAGCAAGTGTCACGAGTTTATAACCATATTAATAAAATAAAATAATAAAACAACTATTTAAGGGGGGTTCCTATACAACAAACGTGATTTTTTGCTCTTTTTTGCTAGATCTTAATAACGGCAACTGGTAGACGCTTGAAGTGTGCACAGAATATTTAGTTGTATATTTACTTTAATAATAATAATTATACAACAAATGTGTTTTTTGCCGTTTTTAAATAATATAGTGTATTTCTGTTGCTTTCTCTATTATAAATAGTGTCTAATGTTGTATACCACTACCACTATATGTTATCCAAAGCCGCTCGCTGCGGTGGTCTATGGGAGCTAGTTTCCTGGGTCAAAAAATATTATTCTATTTAGTCCGTCAGTTAGATTATCAAAAAATATTAGACCCATATTTTGTCTTTTGTCAATAAAACAAAAAAATACGAAGATAAAGCGCATCAAAGTTTGGGAATGACGTCACGCTTTGATAAAAAGTGTCACAATGCGTGATGTTACGCGGAAACTTAACAGGCTATATCTTCATCATTTTTTGTTTGATTGAGAAAACTAAAATACGTGTCCAATATTTTCTGTTAATATAACTGACGGACTAATTAGATTTTTTTAGGAAACTAGCCTATTAACTCTCTCCTAACATTTTGTTCTTTTACCAGTCCAATGGGTTAACCAAAGTACGTTTGACTATAATCCAGACGCGGCAAGTTTAGTCGTTACATTAACTAGCTTCCGTCCGCGGCTGCACCCGCGTGGATTTTGATTTGTCACTCAAATTCTTCATCAACGATGTCATTTCCCAGCTCAAAATAATACAATAAGCCAGATATACGAGTAACAGCTGATTATCGAAGCGCCAATGAATTATTTTAGAACAAATTTGAATACAATAAAAATCGTTATAGTGAGTCAATTCGAAAAACCAACCTGGCCCCCGATTCAGAACCCTTCGATAACGAATTGACAACCGGTAAATCACGTGACACTAATGTTAAATCCTATATTGTCACGTGGTTTTCCAGTCGACAATTTGCTAAAACACAACTACTTTTTTATATGGAACCAACATCGAAATCGCAAAAAAAAACCACTTTCCCATACTAAAACGCGACCAGCTGGCATCAGTTTGTATGGAAACGTCAATTTTTTTTTTTTGAGATTTTGATGTTGGTCCCATAGAAAAAGTTGATGTAATTTAGCCGTAGAATAACCCCTTAAAGTTTTATTGCTCCTTTTCGTTACACCCTGTATAGTCATACATAACGACTTTACTTTTCTTTTCTTAAAGCAAGGAGAACCGAATGTTTTTAGTATGTAAATAACATCAATGCGGTGGTAGCTACAGCACGGCCCACAAGGTCGACTCACACTTGGCCGGTTTTTGAAATTGTTTACATTATAATTGTTTTATGTGGCAACCCTACGTTGTTTACTAAATGCAACAGACGCAATAATATTGAAGCAATCATCAAAATAAAATATGTAGTCATTATTATTACCACATATTTTAAAGTAGTACCTATATTTATACCATTGTTTACAATCTTAGTCATATTTGTTTATTGTTCTGGATAGTAACATTTATTATGGTTAAGTATGTATAATAAATAATTAATTTATACATAAATCTGTGCTAGAAGAGGTGTTATGTTCACTTTCTAATCATTTTTAACGGTAAAATAGCTCGCCATTTTACCTGTCAACGCGACATATTTTAATGACAATAATAATGATTATTAGCTTTGATGGTTTGTTGACACCTTTACCTATTTAGGTTTTGTAAACTTAATTCTCATAAGAAATTTACATTTCACTTACAATGAGATACAGAGATAAATAATAATGATTACACTACATATGAATAATAAATAAACAAATAAATAAATATTGGACAACATCACATACATTGCTCTGATCCTGTGGTAAGTAGCCAAAGCACTTGTGTTACAGAAAAACAACGACGGTACCACAACACCCAGACCCGAGACAATATAGAAAAGTTATTTTTCTACATTGACCCGACCGGGAATCGAACCCGGAACCTCAGAGATAGCGACAAGTCCGGTATGCTCGCCTCTCGGAGGTCGTTCGTACGTTAAGCACCGGTACTTGCTGCTGCTATATGTGACTTCAGTTTTTTTTGAAGGTTTATAAACTTTTACTATTTATTTTAATTGTTATTTTTTGTTCTGTTTAAATAAATCGAAGGATAAATATCTTTAAACCTAATTTGGTTGTAATACCTAGGTTATTAGGTAGGTAAATAAATTACGTACGACTTTGTATCGCCATTGTTATTTAATAATAGAATTATCTACATAAAAGTACAATGTATAATGCCAAATACGCAATACCTATTAGGAGGTGATTCTGGTACTTTCTAGTACCAAAAATGGAAATAAAGGAAATTATTCCCCATACAAATTCACATGACCATGAAGTCATCGATTTAGGTTTTTGTTTCGTTGTTGGTTGGTTGATGTATTTGGACACCAGAATCAACCCCTAGGTGTTTTTTGGCGTTACACGAATAACGTTTAATAAGAATTTTATTTATTAGAGTAGGTACAAAAATAGTTTTGGCTTCACTAACAAAAAACACTTTCCTAAACTGAATAACCTTTCGGCTGGGTTGTATGACCTGCCTTTTGAATTTCGATATTAGAATAGAATTTAAAAAATGATTATTTGGTACTAAACAGTAAAATAATTTACATTAAACATATCTACAAGTACCAAGTCTCAACAGTGAAAGTATTGCACAGAACAGTAGAATCATCCCCTCATAACTAATAAAATATAATAAATTTCATCATCATCACCATCATTTCAGCCATAGGACGTCCACTGCTGAACATAGGCCTCCATCCTTGACATTCAGAAAAAAATAACTAAAATTTGAAGTCTTATCGTAACGCGAAATAGTTACTAGCGTATTTACGCTGCGCAAACTTGCAACGTCGTATTTCTGTCTCATTCGTTTAGTGAGACACGTGTCGAATTTATCAAATTCAAATTCACTTGATTTATATATATGTAAAAGAAAGTCGGGTTAGTTACACCACTTATAAATCGGGAACGGCTGGACCGATTTTTATGATCTTTGATTCGTTGAATTTATCTCCACTCCGAATAACAGAATGACTTTAAAACACGGAAATATTCACAAAAAAAACTATGTAGGGGCGGTAAAAAGTTCTCCGGAACTGCTAGTTTAAATTAAAAATACTAACAAACAAAAATAACTTTAAAAAATGACTATTTGGAACCATAAATGTGAATAAAAACAAGCGTATTTGCGATACGCAAACTGGAAACCTCGCTTTGCTGTCTCAATCCCTCAGTGAGATACAAGTAGGACGTAAATTTTTAAAATGATATTTTCAAATCAAAAACATGTTTATTTTGCATTAGGATATTTTATTTTTATTTGATAATATTTTTAGTATGTATAGACGCTATAGTATTACGGGGCAATAGGAACGCCTTTCGTTAATTAACATACTGTATATTACATATTATTTATATTTTGTAACATAATATTAAAAACATGCTTGTTATAAATGTCACTAAATAAATTCAAATAAAATGCGTTAGTTAACATACCAGTTGTCATGGTCTCGAAGTAAGGTTTTAACATCCTTGTATTACGACTACGAGGTACCAGACAATGAATTCATCTCATCACACGCAGACCCAATACAGAAAAATACCGTTTTTTGGATTGACCGAACCGGTTATCGAACCCGAGACCCTTTGCGAATCACTTCACTAAAGGCGCATTTTCATTGGTCGATAATTCCGGCAATATAGGTACCGCATGCGAAGCTTCCCGCATGCGGTATAACGCTTACCTAATAAAAGTCATAAGTCGATAATGCGGCCGTCATAATGCATTCGGAAACTTGCATGCGGTATGACTGACTACCAATGAAATTTACAAGTCGATATAAAACTTGTGTAAAAAGAAATTATCTACAAAAAACAGTCTATCCTCGACTGTTTGTATATGTATATTTTTGCATCAAACAGATAAGATTGCTCCACACAACAGTAATTGTCAAACAATGAAATGTTTTGCGTCTAGTGTATTAGTTATTATATTAGTTATATTCGTTTCATAAAGCAACTGCCGAATCTGACGTGTAAGTTGCGGGAATACTGCATGCCCTACGGCCCAATGTAAACGATGTCTCACTTGCGGACAATATTGCATGTCTTGCAAAAATCTCCTAGACATTGCATGCGGACGCTAACATACAGTAAAACGGTATATCGCATGCAGTCCCTATGGCATGCATTACAGAAAAAAAACGACATCCGTAGCCGAGAGGCAAGCATACCGGAATTGGTGTCGCTATCTCTGAAGGGACCGATTCCCATCCATGTAAAAAAAAAAAAAACTATATTGTCTTGGCTCTGGATGTTTTGGTACCGTCGTTGTTTCTGATTTCTATAACACTAATGATTTAGCTACTTATCATCATCATCATTTCTGCCATAGGACGTGTTGAACATAGGCCTCCCCCAGTGACTTCCAGATTGGCTTGTTGAAAGCGGCCCGCATCCAGCGGCTTCCTGCAACCTTTACCAGGTCGTCTGTCCACCTTGAAGGTGGACGTCCTACGCTGCGCTTGCCGGTACGTGGCCTCCATTCAAGAACCTTTCTGCCCCATCGGCCGTCAGTACTTATCATAGGATTAGAATAATGTATGTCATGTGGTCCAATATTTTTATATACCTTATTTAAATATGATTACCAAATAATGTCATCAAATATGATCAGAACGGATATATCAATATCATATTCTATGTACTATGCGAAACTTATTTAGTATGCGATAAAACGTGTCAATGTGAAGGTAACCTAACACTCTTCAAGGGCAATGTCACGGCTGAATACGTTACGCCGATAGCCATGCGGCTGCGCGGGAGTTGCATAATACGTGATTTAGTTGGCACACGCTTATGTATTAATTGGATGAAAATAAACACTTACACGTGTAGCTATTATAGTTTAAATTATATACAGTACAAGCTGTCCCGGCGAACTTTGTACCGCCCCTACAAAATTTTTTTTTAGTTATTCTGCTATTCGGAGCGGAGACAAATTTAACAAAGCAAAGATCATAAAAATCGGTCCAGCTGTTCTAGAGTTATAAATGGTGTAACTAACCCATTAACTAACCTGACTTTGTTTTATATTTAAGGAGGATTAGGATTGGATTTCCCCTATCCATTATTACGATTTAAGTACCCACACTGTTCTGTTTTGGTGTCTTCATATTTGTTCATAACTAATCTAATTACTTGTAATAAACTTAAGTTCCTTAAGTAATCAATTTTATCTATTACATAATTTAGTGTAATTAAGATAATGCATTGTAATGGGGGACAGGTGGACCAACTGTACAAAGAAAAACTGTATCCTGATCTCCTGACACCTAGTTTAACAATTTTTTTTCTGTGGGTACTAGAAAATTTTGAGAAAGAATAAACATTTTTACTATTATTATTATATTAACGTCAGTTCTACGTGCTATGTTCCCCACTGCCACTTCAACTGTTGGTTCCAAAGTGATTTTCTGGAATGAAAGTTTGTTTGTTTGAAATGCGTTTGCGATAACATTGATAAGTTGTGCGCACTTTAATTAAAGAATATCGAACGAAGTCGCTGGCAACGAGTAGTCTTCAATAAAAATATGTATAGTAAAATTCAATAAAATAACTTTTCCAGTAACATTGTATATCATTTCGACAATTTATTATTTATTTATAATAGATATTAATAATACATATTAATTTCTTTTTTTTCTTTTTCTTTGTGCCGTGTGTGGGCGGCCGTAAAGAATACATTTCCCCACCGCCAACAGGAGGCGTGTCGTAAGAGGCGACTAATTCCTGTAGCACGAGACGGGCAGCAGCGTCTGCGTGCGAAATATAAAACTAAAACTGCGCTCGCCAACCCGCCTGCCAAGCGTGGCGAGTATTAGTAATCCCTCCTTTTCGGGGAGGTCTATGTTCAGCAGTGGATGTCCTACGGCTGAAATGATGATGATGATTATCTTCTTTACCAATAAATCAAGTACAAAACCGGGGGTCTTATTATCTAACTCTATTTATTATCTAAGAAAAAATACGAGTCCAATATTGTTTGATAATCTGCCTGATGAAAGAATAAGTTAGTCGTCATTCTATTGTCACGAACTGGGTACAAAATCCGGAGCCCCTTGCGTTCAAGGTCAGTCTAACGCCACTGCGCATTTCGGGTCGTCATATAAGCGCGTTAAGGTGTTACATATGCTAACATTGATAATCGCTACCGAACCTCATGCGACAGGTATTCTATTATACGTGGCTGAGCACACTGTTGTTGCATAACACAATTTGTTGGCACACATTAATACATTAATTGGATTAAAATAAGCACGTGGAAGGTGACGGAATGTGAGTGTGTCATAATCTTAATTAATGTAGAGCTGACCTTTTCTATACTAGCTTGCGACAGTGGCTATTGATTCTGTTAGCAGTTTATCTATACTTAATACAGGGTTACATTTCACGGCAGTTCTAATTTTTCGGGGACCACTCATAATCAGTAACTAACTACGTAAAAAGCAAACTACGTGAAATTTACGATCTCTCGATTTAATTACACTGTATGTGCACTGCATGAGGTTCTTGTTAGAGCGCCTGTGATCTCTCATGAATGAGGGCGCATCTCGCGTTTTCTTTTTTTTGGAAAATTTAAAATTTATTTTACTCCAGAAATACGACGACAGAAATTAATTTCGATAAATTAGTATTTATATATTGTTTTATAGACCTATTTTTAATTTGAAACTACCTTGAAACGTAACCCTGTATTATAAAGCTGAAGAGTTTGTTTGTTTGGTTGAACGCTCTCTGTGCCCCTGCATGACCACCAAAACGAGGTATGATATATTGATTTATCGACACCAACTGTCATTTTTTTAAATATTAAAGATATAATATAGGCGCCATTATGATTTTTTATCGAAACAGGCGATCATAACATGTGACGTCACCGGCACGGCGATTCAACATGGCGGCTATATCTATCTTCTCTTACATATAAAACAATGTCGGGTTAGTTACACCATTTATAAGTCAAGAACGGCTGGACCGATTTTTATGATTTTTGTTTTGTTAAATTTGTCTTGAAATAGCAGAATAACTTAAAAAAACACGAAAAAAAATCATTTCAAAAAATGGCGGTACGAATTTCGCCGGGACAGCTTGTATACATCTCTATATTATAAAAGAAAGTCAGGTTAGTTACACCATTTATAAGTCGAGAACGGCTGGAACTATTCTTACGATCTTTGGTTTGTTGAATTTGTCTGAATGTCTCTGTCTGTTGAATAAAAACGCGGAAAAATTCTCAAAAACAATGTATGGAGGGGCGGTACGAAGTTTGCCGGGACAGCTAGTCTATCATATTCTTACATTTGGTGTCGATATATCGATATATCGCTATGTCATATCGTGTTTTGGTGGTCATGCTACATGGCAGGAACTACTGATACGAATGAAAAAAATATTTTTGAACTGGATAGTCCATTTATCAAGAAAGATTATGAGTTTCTTTGCATAGTCGCGGATTTTAAATTAGTGTAGGTTCTGGTACCGTCATTTATTTCTATAGTAAAACAATTATGCGTCCCACTGGCAAGCCACCGAAACAATGAGGTGGCTTAGGCCGTTATTGTAAGGCCAGTGACTAAACCTTACTGTCAGATGTAATCAACCTACCTAGCCTCTGACTATACAGGGTTATGTTAAAAACATTAACAACCCCCTAGGGGCTGATTCTGGTGCTCAAATACAACAACTTTTTCTATGGGACCACAATCGAAATCGCAAATTAAACACTTCCCCATACTAAGCCGCCGATTAGCGAACATTTGTTTGTATGAAGCAGTGAATTTATTTTTGCTAGATAACTATGTTGGTCCCATAGAAAAAGTTGTTGTATTTGACCAGAATCAGCCCCTAGAAAGTTGTTGATGTTTTAAAAATAACCCGATAATTGTTTAAATTTATAAATTACTAGCTGTTGCCCGCGACTTCGTCTGCGTGGTCTTTAGGGGTATGAACAATAGATGTTGGCCGATTCTCAGACCTACTCAATATGCTTACAAAATTTCATGAGAATCGGTCAAGCCGTTTCGGAGGAGTACGGGAACGAACATTGTAACACGAGAATTTTATATATAAGACTAAAAGGCATTTGATTAATTATTTGTCTGTCACTAAGAGGAATCCCTATCGTAATGCTATCCACACCTGACCTCCGGGCTACCTTCCATAAGGTCACCCATCCGTTTTCCTCAAAGTTTAGAAGTTGTATCACACATTGGCGCCCTTTTTAGTATCGGAAGCGTGTTAAGTGCTGGTAAGTAGACCCTGGTGACATCATAGTACGAATGGTAAGTGAGGTTAATATGCATGTTCACGGTTAAATGCATAATTGTTTAGTAATACAATTATTATTGTTTATGTAAGTGTAGCCTTAAGAAAAACATACAGGGTGTACAAAGAATTGAACACATACTAAAACTAGTGTTGCATTTAGATAGCTCACTAACGAGGCCTTTCGAAGGTAGCGATGGTAAAATAAATAAATATTGGACAACATCACATACATTGCTCTGAACCTGTGATAAGTACTGATAAGCTTAACCAAGTTACAAAAATTTGAAACAATGACGGTACTAACACCCAGAACCGAGAGAATATAGAAGAGTTATTTTTCTACTTTGACCGACCGGGAATCGAACCAGGAACCACAGAGATATAAACACGGTAACTGTTTAAAAAACGTGTATCATATCCTTTTTGTTTTGTTTCTAGTCAGATGTACGCTTGACCAGGTCCTAGATTTTTCTACATTGACCGACCGGGAATCGAACCTAGGACCTCAGAGATACCGACACCAAGTACGGTATGCTAGCCTCTCAGCTACGGAGGTCGAATTACAGCAATAGTATTTAAAAAAAAAAAAATTGGACAAAATCACACACATTGCTCTGATCCTATGATAAGTAGCTTAAGCACTTGTGTCACAGAAATCAGACACAACGATGGTACCACAACACCCAGACCCGAGACAATATAGAAAATATTTTATTTTCTACATTGACCGACCGGGAATCGAACCAGGGACCTCAGAGACAGCGACACCAAGTCCGGTATGCTCGCCTCTCGGCTACGGAGGTCGTCAAAGTATATATACTTCAATATATATTATAGTAAGTAAGTAATTAAGTAAAGTATTGATTATTAAACCCAATACTATCCTGATTATTGATTCCTTAGAACTAATAACCTATCGATAATACATTTCCGTGCCGTGTGGGGACGGCCGTAAAGAATACACTTCCCCACCGCCAACAGTAGGCGTGTCGTAAGAGGCGACTTATTCCTGTAGCACGAGACGGGCAGCAGCGTCTGCGTGCGAAATCTTATAAAAACTGCGCTCGCCAACCCGCCTGCCAACCGTGGCGAGTATTGGCAATCCCCCTCGATGTTGGGTTATTGGGGGAGGCCTGTGTTCAGCAGTGGATTTTCTATGGCTGAAATGATGATGATGAATACTTGTCCGTTTTACGATGTACGCTTAGCGTCGCCCAAGATGTGCTTAGCCTAATAAAATTATCCTTTAAATTATCTAAACCAGGTAAAATGGCTGATAAATTGTCATTACAAGTGCAACCTTCACCGCTTCCGTGGCTGTGACACGAATGCGGGCCGCGGGCCTTGCGCCTGCGCAGCCGGACTCACAATAGCTGAGGTTAGAGGTTAGTGGGATGATCGGCGAGGATTATCCTCTGTGGTTGTTAAGTGGCCAAGTGCGTGTCGGGCAACGCGCAATGTAGTGTTCCGTAGATTCCCGTCAAAATATGCGGTATTTGCTACCTGTTTTAATTACACCTAAAAACCGGACAAGTGTGAGTCGGACTCGCCCACCGAGGGTTCCGTACAAATTTGTAGGTATAGACGACAGCTCTTTAACCTACCACTCTCTACCTAGAACTCTGCAACACCTTCCCCTTTCTTTAATGGTTGTCCTCTACCTAAAGGTTGTCTGGAAGAGATCGCTATTAGCGATAAGACCGCCTAAATTGTACATCTTTCTGTAAAAATCATGTGTATTTTACTTGTATGGTGTGCAATAAAGAGTATCTATCTATCTATCTATTTACCACAAAACGTCCAATTTTTTTATTTTTATGTTTGAGTTGATTGAATGAAAGGTAAATTGCGGTTCACGATTTATGACGTATTAAAAAAAAACTACCTATTTTTTTTTGTTTTATTATTCTCTTATTTTAAAAGTTACAGGAACACACACACACACACACATTTTACCACTTTGGATGTGTCTCTCGCGCAGACTATTCAGTTTAGAAAAAATATATCTTAGAAACCTCAATATCATTTTTGAAGACCTATCCATAGATGGGTTTGATGAAAAAAAAAGTTTGATGGAAAAAAGTGGCTGTGACATACGGACGGACAGACAGACAGACATGACGAATCCTTAAGGGTTCCGTTTCCGTTCTCTATCATTTCCCTCTATTCTGACTACATCTTCGGTCTTGGTGTCGCTATCTCTGAAGTTCCGGTTTCGATTCCCGGTCGGTCAATGTAGAAAAATAACTTTTCTATATTGTCTCGGGTCTGGGTGTTGTGGTACCGTCGTTGTTTCTGATTTCTGTAACACAAGTGCTTAAGCTACTTATCATAGGATCAGAGCAATGTATGTGATCATCATCATCACCATTTCAGCCATAGGGCGTCCACTGCTGAACATAGGCCTCCCTCATTGACTTCCAGATTGGCCGGTTGGAAGCGGCCTGCATCCAGCGTCTTCCTGCGACCTTTACCAGGTCGTCTGACCACCTTGTGAGTGGACGTCCTACGCTGCGCTTGCCGGTACGCGGCCTCCATTCTAGAACCTTTCTGCCCCATCGGCCATCAGTTCTACGTGCTATGTGCCTCGCCCACTGCCACTTCAGCTTACTAATCCGTTGGGCTATGTCAGCGACTTTTGTTCGTTTACGGATCTCTTCATTTCTGATCGATCTCGCAAGGAAACACCAAGCCAGGGGCGTGCATTGGTTTCAGATGGGGGTAGGCTGTGAGTGAAAAATGAGTAAGTTTGCGTGAAACAGTAGGCGATCTCGCGGCAGCCTAACATTGGTTAAATTGCACAGTAACGATCTAAGTTGCGCGTTTTAGTAAGGAATAAGTACAGGTAGACGACAAAATGGTTACAGAATATAATATAATAATTAATAATTATGTTTAGCTGTTCTGTCGGTTTTTTATGAACGTAGGCTCTGCATAATAGCCTATATGGGATGCACGCCCCTGCACCAAGCATAGCCCTTTCCATAGCACGCTGTGCGACCTTGAGCTTTCTTATGAGGCCCATAGTGAGAGGCCACGTTTCAGTTCCATATGTCATCACTGGTAACACACACTGGTTGTAGATATGTGATGTTGTGTAATATTTATTTATTTATCTATTTTTCGGCAATCGGAGCACCGCGTGACGTGTGCAAACCGAGGAACAACGGCGAGGCTTGTCTACGGCCGGGCCCCCGGAATGTCTTTAGATGTTTTGATCATGACCAATACGCGTAGGGTTCCGTGTATTTAATATGAGCCGCATTGTACAGTTTGTTTATATTAATGTAATTACGTCCCATGTGTGAGCTCTGATATTACCTTTGTATTTAGCTTGTTTAGCGGTGACTTGATTTGATGTTGTGGAAAAGGGAGGACGTTTGCGTGTGATCTTATGGGAATAGTTCGAGTTGAGCTTGAGTAAAGAGTGTGCGTATTAGATTAATAATTGATACCTGCAGTCATTCAATTGTATAAACCAGTAAATTGAGTAAAGTATTAAACAGTGACTTGAAGAACTAATTTATTGGACTTTCATTGATCTTCGCTTACAATTTTAGTTAGTTCACATCTGTTACTATGGTTATTGAAAACACTAAACTATCCCAGTATCAGCTGCTGTAAATAAAAGCTATAATAAACAAGGTAACAACTACTGAATGCTTAGCACATATAACATATTCGTCTGACTAAGCTGTAGGTAAGTCAAGTATTAAAGATTTCACGTGATCGGAACATTTGTAACAACACACGTGTTTCAGCGTAGGGCCACGAAACGGGCGGGCGTAGACCAAGCTTAAACGTGATCGTGATTATGTAATTTAACAGCAGATAACAAGTAAAGCGATTTCGATAACATATGTGAATTTAAAGGAAATAATACCTACATACACTTAAACCCGTAAATGTTACTTATATCTTACTCGTTAATAGTACAATGTTCGAGATTTGGATGCTGATTAAAAAAGTTATTACTGACTGCATATTTTTTTAAAATTTTGGTTGCTTCACATAGGGGTGTCAAATATGTTATCAACTTTAAAAATGAATGACTGATCTTAGCATTTTTTGAAATTCAGTCTTTAAAGACTGCAAACCCTTAAGAATCAATGTTTGAATGAGAATCTTCAAAATAAAAGGATGTTAGTGGCGACGACTAGAAATTCTATATAAGTTGGAAGTATCAGTTAGCTCAAAAATTAACCCTGCTTAGGGCCTCTTACACCACTTGCTGATACTTATTAGCAAGTGGTGTTAGACCTGAATTGACAGTGGTATAACAACTGGAATTTTTCAAATAACCTACCTGGCACTTGTTTTGACAGATAACCCATACAATTAGCTGTCAAAAAAGGGCCAGATAGGTTATCTGGAACTTATCAGCAAGTGGTGTAAGAGGCCCTAAATCTCTTAAACTTTGCATTGTTACGCGTCTTTGAATAACTCTTTTATTCTTGCCTTAACTTTGATCAATACTACTCTCCCACACGTGGCTCGTTACTCGCTCACTACCCGGGTCGCTCGTTTCGTGGCCTAACACCTCTCCTATTACGTTTACGTAAGTATCACGTTTGTGAAGACAGTCGGAGGCGGCGTCGATAATTTCTATATCATCTTTGTTTCAGTGAAGTAACAGACTCTGTGTTCAAGGAAACGTGATTAATTATTGTTGTTAATTTTAGCATTTGCAAACTAACTTAACATTACGTTATATACAGGGTGGAACAAACGAACCTCACATGAATAGGAACTACCTGAAATTTTAGAGCAGTTTGTGATTTATAACTAGTGATGGGATAATCTGGCGCTTTTTTTTAGCATCAAGACTACTGATATAGGTAAAGTTGATAAATCGAACACCCTCCTGATAAAAACAATATAAGATGGCTGTCTCCAAACAAAAGTAGTAAATTTTCATTTTATTTTTAAAAAAAAATAGGCGATATTAATGAAACACATAGTTGCAATAAAATTAGTCAATTGTAATTTTATGAAAAATGCCATTTAATTTCGTACAAACTTAAATTGTTTCTCCTTTTTTAATAAAAAAAAGTTATTACAAATCTAAAAAACAGTAGTACAACATTGTAAAAACTTAATGTCAGTACTTGAATTTTAGGTAAAAAACGAGGAATCTCTAGACGCTCTAGTTCGACTCGCACTTGACTGACGTAAAGAGTGTTTTCTTTTTTTGCTATTTCCCAAGGGTAAGAAGCTAAAGTTTAGGACGCCCCCCCCTCACTCGATAGACCGATGACCTTATGAAGATGGCTGACAGTGGATGGATGAAAAAGGCCGTTCTTTTTGGCTCTCTTTGGTCCCCCTTACGTCCAGCAGTGGACTGCAATAGGCTGATATGACGTTGAAAAAGATAAATGCACCATTAACAAAACTTGCCTGAAACGTACATGTGACAGTGCTACCAGACAACCGTGACACCGTGAGTTACTGTTTCAATGACGTAAATAGCACGTGACTCAACCGCGCGCTTTAGTAACTCTCGTGCCATATTCACCGATGACCCACTGAGGTTTAGGGTTCGAGGGAAAAATAACTTATTTTTCAACCGACTTAAAAAAGGAGGAGGTTCTCAATTCCACTGTATGTTTTTTTTCTTTTTTTGTATGTATGTTACGCGATTACTCCGCCAATTATGAATCGATTTTAATGATTCTTTTTTTGTTTAGTAGATCATACTTTAGAGGTAGTCCCATATAAATTTGATCGAAAATGAATTTAGAACTTTTTGAGAAAATCAACAAATATATACCCAGATAATATTTTGGTTGTGGTTCTTGTTACCTATCTTCGACAAAAATGAGCCGATTTTGATGATTTTTGTTTTATTGAATAGCTTATACTTCAAAGATGCTATGATAAAAGTTTGCAAAATAAGAATCACCCCTAAGGGTAGGAAAATAGGGGATGAAATCGGTGTTCAGCAGTTAGATTAGGATTTATCACTAAAAATAGATGAAATAAGTAAATTTTATTTTAAAAAATAAAACCGACTTCAAAACACTAAAATGCTAAAAATAATCCTAACACTTAAGTACCTAATCAGTTATTTTTGGAGTCGGTGCCAGCCGATGAGAGATTCAATGTTTTTGTTTGCAAAGTTGGAGATGAATACGCTGCGGTGGATGTGCGGAGTTACGCGGAAGGACCGCGTGAGGAATTCGCTCATCCGCGGTAGCCTTCGTGTCCGTGATATTACAGACAAACTGCAGGAGAGTCGCCTACGCTGGTACGGCCATGTTTTGCGGAAACCGGCAAGCTACGTAGGAAACAAATGTCTGGCCATGCCGCCACTGCCAGGTCATGGCAAAAGGGGTAGACCCAAGAAATGCTGGCTTGACGTCGTGAGGGCTGACATGAGTGCCAATGATCTCACAACTAGAGACGCTCAAGACCGCGCGAAGTGGAGGAGTAAATCAAGGAAAGCGGACCCTGGGCTCCAAAGCAATGGCTTTGGACGCAACCGGGATTGACCGTATAGATGAAGAAGAAGAAGTAAAGTTGTATTATATTTTGCAGCAGATTTGTCACACGGGAATAACTTAGTATTATCACACACTTTTGCCGGATCAAAATCTAGTTTAATTTTTCTCTGGTGCTATTTGAAAAAATACTCACGGCATCTGTCAATGTTTGGGCCCTGTATAGATATTCATTTAGATTAACACAAGATAATTATTGTTTTTGTGTTTTTGATGGATAATCATTAATCCCTCTTTGGTTGAATACTGAAGTTTACGCAGACAAAGTCGCGGGCAGAAGCTATTGTGATATATATAAATATGTGTATAAATGGCTATTCTGTGATTTTTACAGCTAAATATTCTCAGATTTTGATTTTCTAAGAGGAATAAAATGCGTAACTAATACGATGATTGATCAAAACGCAACATTACACAACATATTACTATTAAGCGGCAATAAATAGGTATGTACGATTGTACGGTAATAACGTCACGTGTCAGACAATGTGGAATAATATGCAACATAATGTAATTACTCAAAGTACATGTTAAGTACATTTAGATAGCATAAGCTTGTAGGTTTGATGTATATTTAAGTCAGTATGAGTAAAGAAAGTAAAGATAATATTAAAATTATACGTCGTTATTGGGGCACAATATGTCTTACCAAAACCATTTTATTTTTCAGTCGTTATTTATGGTTAAGTACACACACATACACAGAATTTCAATATTACTTAGTAGGATAAGATGGAACTACTTCAGGTACTTATCGTAAGTCGTTCAAGTGTTTGCATAATGTTTTTTCTGTTCTAATATACTTCTAGAATGATTATAAAAACACAGTGACTCATACGCAATACTCAATCATTTATTGCAAAATAATGTACAAGAGACGCAAGCGCAGCGTTTGATATCCACCTACAAGGTGGACATAGACCACCTGATAAAGTTGCAGGAAGCCGATGCAGGCTGCTTCCAACCGGCCAATCAGGAAGTCACTGGGGGATGCCACTGTCACTGTTCAGTAGTCCACGACCAATGGCTGAAATGATGACGATGAAAGTAAGACCAGAGTTATGAACCCTGTTGGGCACGCTGGGGGGCTAGGAGAGAGGAACTACCTAATATAATATGACCAAGTCATTGATTATTTGTTGTCTATTTTAACGGTGCCATCATCATTGGCGTTTGTCCACCGAAACAATTTTAAATTAAAAGTAAATTATGTTCGTTTATTTATAAAGTTCGTTTTATGAAAAAATAACAGTTTTCATACCTTAGAGGGAATTGAAATATAACTATCCCAAGTGCAGTCTTTATTGACACAGACGCAGACGTGGCCGTAGCGTTCCGTGTTCGTTTTCCTTTGGATGTGAAAACGAACTTTTCTGTTGTGAGACCTCCTGAAGAGATGTTACTAGGGTACTTCGTAACATAATGGTTAGTAGCATTACCTTAAATGAAACTGTATCAAATATTTATCGCGTCAACTTCGAACCATCGTGCAATACACCAAGAATCAAACATTCAGGACCGTACCTCTTTATACAACTTTCCATTTATAAAATAATTTTATTATACCTCCTACATAATCAGCGCCCACTGGGCTGAAGTTAGAAAATGTTGCGCAAGAGACACGTGGGTCCGCCATGAGACCTCGTGAGGTAAGTTCACGTGTCTTGCCCATTTACAACTGGGGAGGTGCGTGAGGGTCGCTAGGTAAAATTTCGAAGTTGCGAAGTGTGTAAAAATATTTTTTTAGGGTTCTGAAAGCTCGAATAAAAAACGAAACCCTTGTGATCACTCGTGTGTCTGTCGCTTCTGTCTGTTGCACCTTAGCGAAGCGTAGCGAGTCATACCTGTTCTGTGGTTGCACCCAATTGGCACCGAATGTAAAAAGACAGATTAAGTTACATGAATAAGTAATTTATTAAAATTGCGGTAAGTTTTATTAATTCTGCAAATAGGAAAATAAAAATATTTTTTTTACGAACTGTAATGCATGTGCCGTGTGACATTCAATCAATTCAATTTCAATTTCATTCAATTAAATAATTTATAAAATCAAATTAATAATGTTGATGAAATTTACCATTTTTCAAACCCAGTTAGTTAGTTAGTTAGGCTAGTAGTTTGCAGAATTTCAATCTAAAAAAACAGTTATCTATCTATAGATAAACGAAAACCCTATAGAAATTACGAAACCCACTCTCTGCAAGTTCAATTCATACTTGTCCGGTTTTTTAAAGTTAGTATGTTTGTCAGACAATTTGTAAAGTCATAATGCCTGGTTTTTTTGCTGAAAAGTTTTCAGAAGACTTCGGGAAGGCTTTTAGTAATTTAAGTGTGTTTATGATAGAGACTAAGAACAGTTTCTGGTTTGTGATAGAATTCGTGGCTTGATCATGTAATATATCAAAATGTATTTAAATATGTCTAGTGATTTGGTGGTAGCTAGTTCCAAAGAAGTACAATTACAAACCTTCATGCAGTACTGCAAGTGCAATGTCACGCATTTGTAGCTGAACAGATTTAGATTAAACAGCGCACTTAGTTTCTAATAAAAAAAACTAGGATCATGGGTGAATATTATAAAGGTTTTAATACTTTTGGTGCTTTAATAAAATGGTTATATTAAGCCTTTCTACGTCCCACTGCAGGGCACAGGCCTGACCTTAATTATGAATTGATTTTCGGGTTCGATTCCCGGTCGGTCAATGTAGAAAAAATACTTTTCTATATTGTCTCGGGTCTGGGTGTTGTGGTATCGTCGTTGTTTCTGATTTCTATGACTAAGGTGCTTTGGCTACTTACTATAGGATCAGAACAATGTATGTGATGTTGTCCAATATTTATTTATTTATTTGGGCCATACTCCACCCAGGCCCAGTGCCGTTGATGAAGGAGTGTTGTTGGGACAGTGACTACACCTCAGATGTAATCAAGTTGCCATAATTAAGGCCTCTGACTAGGCTTCACGAGTCGCGACTAATATTAGGCGATATTAGTCGGGGACCAACTTTTAAAGTGCCTTTCGAATGCTTGTGTTAAATTAATATTATTTAGAACATAAATGCAATTACAGGGTCCATGAATATGGTCGCGCACAATGTAATAACGAGTATGACGGAATAAAGAATATGAATATGAAATATGAAAAGACTTCGAACTTTTTTATATGGAGCCTGGCATACCTCAAGTTGCAAGTAACCTTATATAACGTTATTTTGGTGTACACCTATGAAACATATGTTATTTGAAAGAGAAAATAATTACAAACATCATATACTCGTTGACAAAATGTCGTATATCATAGCCTTTGTTCAGAATTTCAATTTGATTATGTAAATAAAAATAATATTACATGTTCACCCTGAAATTCTAAGGCTATGATATACGACATTTTGTCAAAGAGTATTTTGTCATTTGTAATGATTTTCTCTTTCGATTAACGTATGTTTCATAGGTGTACACAAAAATAACGTTATTTAAGGTTACTTACAACTTGATGTATGGCAACTAGGTTCGATGCCTTTTGTCACAACAAGTATACTTTTGATTCAATGAACCTCTACATTAAAGTAAAGTAAGAAAACATATTTTGTACTAGTTCTAGACCCACGCCTTAACTAGTACAAGATAATAGAAAATAAATATCGTGAGCGTATAACCTGTGCCACTTAGTGTAACCTAGTGCCGCCTACCCTGCTGACACGCAAGTGTAAAAACTACCGCAATGTCGCGAACGGTGCTCAAGTGCTCATACCGGAATGCATTCTCGTTTCAACTTAATTTACAGCCTTTTAATTGATTGGCAACTATTTTTAAACGACTTCAAAAAAGGAGCAGGTTCTTAATTCGTCGGGATCTTTTTTATGTATGTTCAGCGATCATTCGTTACCACGTTGACCGCTTCCGATGATTCTTTTTTCGTTCGAAAGGTTCGGACTTGTCTCATATTTTAGTCAAGTTATGATGGGATCTATAAGAAAACCATCATACATTGCATGAATTGCATACTACGTCAACTGATTTTTGTTAGGGGATGAAATCGGTGTTCAGCAGTTAACTTTTGTTTGCACTCTTATAATTCGTTTTGTTGAGGATGTATCACTAAAAATCAATAAAATAAGTAAATTTTGTTTTTAAAAAAAAACGACTAAAAAACCAGAATGCTGAAAATAATATTAAGTCATGTACCTAATCATTTAGTTTGAAGTCGGTGTCAGCCGATGAGTTTGAATGCAATTTTCGTTTGCAAAGTCGGTTATTTTTTTTTATAAACATTACTGTTAGTAGCTTTACGTCACTTTTACCTAACAAAATAATCAAATCTTGGGAGTCGAATGTTTTTATCTCTGTGCGCTTTGGTAGTGATTACCGAAGTTAAACAACAGGCTGGGGTTATGAGTGGAATGGTGACCATTTCGACCATATTTAGTGACTATCACGTAACACATTTATAATGTTACATTTTGATTTGTAAGACAGATGACAGGGAGCTGTAGCTAAAGGGCTAAACAGAGGACGATTACAGATTATAAAAAAAATGATTTACAGTGCTAGACCATTCCTTAGGCCCATGTACTGAATATTATAAAAAATTACAAAAATGGTTTACAAAAAAACGGCAATAATATATTTACACAGCAGTTGTAGTCGACGTTAATTTGTCAGAAAATGCAATTTAACACACACGTGACTATTTAAGTGTAGCAATATTGGTATTTACAAGATGCGATACAGGGTGACGAGGTTTTACGATTTCATTCTTTCAAATTTTTTTTTCTTTTTTTGTTTCCAATTCAATTTTACTTAATAGATTTTTTCTGGTAATTACTTGCGCTGTAAGATATTGCTATTTGCCAAATTTCATGAGAAGTACCCTATAGGTTTTGATCCCTTTATATATGGGTGTCAAAATAACCGGTCGTATCTTTTGATTGCGTTGACTTAGTTTTTTTTTACACCTTCAAGAAATTGCAGACTTGAGTATTGGATATTAATTTCAACTTGATATCTCCACGTATTCCTGATGAAAAGTTTCTTGACAGACAGACTGACGGATAACGAAGTGATCCTGTAAAGGTTCCTTTTTTCTATTTGAAGAAACCAAAAAAAATGTCTAATGATCTGTTTTTTAAAATTGCGGTTAAAAACTGTTTGAGCATTTATCAGTTATGGTATAAGAAAAAAAAACCTGATATAGATTCTGAAGTATTCCGAACACATACTATTTTTTATATGTATTTTTAAACTTGTTTAAATGTAGTTTTATTAATAAGTACGTCAGAGGTTATGAATAAATCCTTTTAGCCAAGTAATAAACAATTTGTCAAAAAAAAACTATGTTTCGGAGCTATAAGCAGTTCCTACCCAAGAGAAACCCGTCTCTAAAAACAAGTAGACTTTAGCCTGTCAAGAACGGACCCGTCAGTGGAACGCCATCATCTCTCAGAACCGATAAAACCTGACGACCTGTAGCCGAAAGGCGAGCACGCCGGACTTAGCGACGCCATCTCTGAGGTCCCGGTTTCGATACCCGGTCAGGTGAATGTAGAAACGAATTTTTCTATGTTGTCTCCAGACTGGGTGTTGTGGTACCGTCGTTGTTTCTTATTTCTATACCACAAGAGCTTTGTCTCACCACCTTAGGATCAGAGCAATGTACGTAATGTTGTCCCATATTAAAAAATATTTAATAAAGACATTACACGAACTCACCCTGTATAAATTTGTGTCATCTCATGTAAACGCCACCGCCATTTGTCGGCTGTTTCAGAAACGTGAGCGAATGAGGTTATACTCGTAGCAGACACGCGTACACTTGATAAAACATTGCCGAAATTTGATCAACACTACACGAGACACGAGCAATCCTACTAGGAAAATACGTTATGTGAAATTCCATGACAGTGACTAAATATTGTATGTTTAATTATATTGATCCTGGTTGAAATAAACATTTTGATTTTTATCTTTGTATTGTGGCTCTAGTGATAAAATTTGTCACACAAACAGATCTTTCTTTTTAGAATGATTTCTATTTTAGAAATACGAGTATACATACCGACTGTACTTACAACAACAGCTATCCTAAAAAAATCTTATATCCTTTATATGGTCTCAAGGTACTATCTTAATATTTTTCAAGATATAGTTAGTCAAAGTATGCATTATTTGACGAAGTTCATCACTGGTAATATTATAGGGGGTCAACAATATACAGGGTTATTTTTTAAACTTCAACAACCCCTTAAGGGCTGATTTTGGTGCTTAAATACAACAACTTTTCCTATGGGTCTAATATCGGAATCGCAAAAAAAAAAAAACATTTTCCCATACTAAGCCGCCGACCAGCTGACATCAGTTTGTATGAAGCGGTGTTTTTTTTTGGATATATTTTATACATTAAAGAGTATTGTTTTATTCAATACCAATTAAAATTTTAATAATACAAAATTAAACTAACCTAAAACTAAAAACTACCTACTCAAAAATAAAAGCGAGTCCATGAGGCAAAGATGCGAGACTGCTAGCAGTTTAATATATTAACCCTGTTTACAGGGTCATTTATAAAAAATCCACAACCTCATAGAGACAACAACTTTTTCTATAGAAACAACATAGGAATCTAAAAAAAAATCACTGTTTCATACAAACTAATGTCAGTAGGTCGGCGGCTTAGTAGGGGAAGTGACTTTTTTGCGTTTCCGATGTTTGTCCCATAGATAAAGTTGTCGCATCAGAATCAGCCCCTAGGAGGTTGTTGATCTTTTAAAAATAACCCTGTATAGGCAGTTAAAACTAAATGATTATTCCATGCGTCTATTCCAACCTAAGTTGTACACAGTAAGTTACCAAAGTTACACCGCGTTGCCTAACTCTTATAAAACTCACCGGGATCTAACGAGCGTGTTGCAACGGTGCAAGGTTGTCCTTACGAAATCACAATTTGTGAATGCAATTTGTGGACCGTTCACATTGGCCTATGCTAGCATGAATACTTTAACACAAATTAGCAAAATTGTTACTTGCGAATTAAAAAAATGATTTCTGTTACTCAATCACGTGTTTTAAGCTGAATGCAATTGGCTGAATCTTGGTGTAAACACAGATAAGTGTAGATATCGGCTGTAGTAATAAATTAATGTTCAATAGCATCTATTATTCACTAGCGAGCCAAATCATAAATATATCAGTAATTAAGTTTAAAAACTGCGACGATGAAATAATTATTATGTGTGTGGTAGTGTATGGTTGACAAGTTAATTGTGTCACATTCATATAAAATACACATATTAAATGATAGAATTAATAAAATAAATACTTTAAATAAACTAACTTAACCTAAACTATAAACTACCTACTCAAAAATAAAGGCGTGTCCGTGAGGCATAGAGGCGAGGATACTGGCAGCGTTTCCTCGCTGAATTGCTAAACTAAGCCTTTGTGCGAGGAACGAACCAGCTTTTTTATTTTCCGAAATAAAAATCAATTTTGGTGCTATTTTGCCAAAAAGTAATTTAGCGTTCGGTCCCCACGGTCCAAACGTCTCTACACCAAATGGCGCAAACACATAGTCACTTGCAAGAGACTCGTATTTGCGCCGCTTGGCATTTTCTGCTGACTCTGCTGCAGCCCCTGCTTTTACAGCTGATTCCCTGAGGTGAGAAGGGGCCAAGGTATCAACACAAGTTGCGTCCCATACTAAAGCCCGACCCCTCTCCCAGGGAATCAGCGTAAGACCATCAGGTCTCTTGCCGTCATCACGGACCAACCCACGAAAAGTCAAAATTATAGATGCGAATGTTCGTGAATGTTAGAATTCGTAATACGTAGTGCGTAGAGAGTACCATGCCGTTATGTCTCATGCGCTTTTATAGATTCACACGCACTGCTAATTGGGCAATTGACTACTTTTTATGTCTACATTTTTAGAAGGGCGATAAATTTTGATTAAAAAGGACAAAATAGGTCTTTACAATATAAAACGTTTGAATATAGTTCACAGGTACCCATAAAATAGTGCGTGCGGTACGAACGAATCTAGCGAACGCGCCGCGAATGCACGGTTTGCGTGCATCTTCGCACTTTTCGCGTGCTGCGCAATGAACCAGGTGCGAGCGGCGCGCGTGTAGGTCACCAGTAGCTTATTCCCCTCGGGGCCAGTAAATTGGAGCCTGCGTGGTCTGGTCGGCTTTCTCAGACTAGTCTGTAACGCAGCTATGGATCACGACGGTGCAACCACTAGTCAGGTCCGCCTCTTGGCCGGGTGCCCTTAGTACTCGGTCTGATCCCCCCGCTAGTACGGGGCCCGGACACCCGAAGCCTGAGGCCTGGCCCGAACGAGGTACCCGCTGGCCGGCCCTTTTCTAGGCTGAGTATCTTCTGTACTTGCCAATCTGCCCAATGAAGCTGTACAAGGCCTTCTGCCAACAGCATAGGTCCATTACAAAAAACACGAGTAACGAGCGAGTTGTTGAGTTTGCCATCTGCTTCCGAACAGCCATTTCGAATGGGGATATGTTTTTTATTTTATTATAAGCAGTTGTGTGACTTATGCGTCTCTATGACCAATGGAAATTATCTATGTAAATTTCAAGCAAACTGTTCAGTACTACACGGCTGGTCTCTATTGTTATATACCTGAAATAATGTTTTATTTGTCAAACAAATAACCGTTACCGTTGGTACTTATTTTACTAATTCTTTTTTAAGTTAAGAAGAAACTTATGACATATAACGTGACTTCCCTGTTGACACAAATAGTAATGTACTCTAACGAAATCCAACCGATTCTTTTTGAAAATCGAGAAAGTTTATAAAGAAAGTATAATCGATTATTATTCAAATGAACTTATTTGAATAAGACATATACTGCAATGTTCTACTGCCAGAGTGCCGTATACAGCTTTTCGGCAAGTCTCTTTTCCTTTTTTTTGGCATTTTACTAAATAAAAGCAAAACAATAACGAAAACTTTACAAAAAAGTAACAAAAGTCAAAATAGGAACTTCGCGACGATTCTTCGTTAACGATACACAAATCGCATACAAGGCAGACGCTCTCGTACTACTAATGTCAACGCATAGGTTTTCACCAGATGGCCGAACCGATTCATCGATTTAGTTCCGATTATGTATTGTCAATCCCTATACGTAAACGTTCCGTTTTACGCATCTAGTATTTGAAGGAAATTTTAATTTATTTGTTAAATCATTGAGTTATAGTATTGGTTTGCAATATTTGCTTAAATTTTTAGAGGCAAATATTAATGTTTTTGTGTTATAAATAAAAAATTAAAAATACATTTTATAAAATATTATCGTAAATAGTATGGGTGAAACGGAAAATGCCAAGTGTCATAAGTATCTTCTTATCTTGTAAGGACTATAGTTTTGTTTTATTTCAATTTAATGTTATAAGAAGTATCTTACCTACTTGTTTAAATAACAATTTTTTTTCATAACTTGTCTAAGTTCTAGTATTTTGGGTACACTCCTTTACATTGCAACAAATACTTCATTGCGATCTGAAAATTGGCAATGGTTTCTACACCTGTCGTAATAGAGTCTAAATTGCTATGTGCAAATAAAAAATATAGAAAATGCGCTTTGCGGCTACTTAGGGTTTTAATAAGTTACCAAAGTTGTAGATTGGGTAGGATTACGATAGGTTCTAGAGATACGACACTTGGCCCGGATAGATCTTACGAATAAACTATGATACTGATTGGTTAATTTTCATAATAAATTATCTATCACTTTTTACATCATTTTAAAAAAAAAAAAATGTTGTTTCGTTGTGTTCAGATGCTGAAACTTAGGAGTTGCGGGTATTTACGGAATATAGAGATAAATACAGGGTTACATTTCGTGATAGTGCCAATTTTTCAGGGACCACTTAGAATCAGTAACTAAATCGATTTACAGAAAAACAAATTTATTTTTTTCATTTATAATTCTTCCATTCTGTATTTGAAATAGAATACGTAGAAAATTTATGATTACGCGATTAAATTGCACCGTATGTGCACTGCATGAGGTTCTTGTTGAAGCATGTGGGTTTTGTTGGAGCTGCGTCGGCGTACGCCTGTGATCTCTGATGAATGACGGCGCATCTCGCGTATTCTTTTTTTTTAAGTATATTTCCGTAGATTCCGTAGTTTTAGTAGTACCTATACATATTATAATACTGTGTGTGTTACCAGTGATAACATATGGAACTGAAACGTGTCCTCTCACTATGGGCCTCATAAGAAAGCTCAAGGTCGCACAGCGTGCTATGGAAAGGGCTATGCTCGGTGTTTCCTTGCGAGATCGAATCTGAAATGAGGAGATCCGTAAACGAACAAAAGTCGCTGACATAGCCAAACGGATTAGCAAGCTAAAGTGGCAGTGGGCGGGGCACATAGCACGTAGAACTGACGGCCGATGAAGAAGAAAGGTTTAAGGATGGAGGCCACGTACTAGCAAGCGTAGCAAACGTCCACCAACAAGGGGGACAGACCTAAAGGTTGCGGCGGGCCGCTCCCAACCGGCCAATCCGGAAGTCACTGGGGAAGGCCTATGTTCAGCAGTGAACATCCTATGGCTGAAATGATGATGATGATGATACATGTAATACATACGTACATAGGAATCCTTACTTCCCTTAATATTATGAATGCGAAAGTAACTTGGTCTGTCTGTCTGTCTGTTACGCTTTCACGCCTAAACTACGTAACCAATTTTAATGAAATTTAGCACAAAGATAGACTAATGCTTGGGAAAGGACAAAGACTACTTTTTGTAGTAATAGCTAAGCCGATTTTGATGTAATTTTATCCGGAAAAGATTGAGCCCTGTGGAAGGACTTAAGGAACTTATTTTATTCCATCTGCTAAGGGAGTAAAATAGAGTGTGACAAACACTATTCTACGCAAGCGAAGCCGCGGGCTCATTTGACTTACAATAAATAATAATCACTTATCATGTCAAAGGCTTTTTATACAGGATTACTTTTTAATGAATAAATTTTAACAGTTTTCTACTCATGAATATAAACAAATTTTGTAAAAAATATAATCTATATATTTAAAACAAAGTCGGGTTAGTTACACCATTTTTAAGTCAAGGACGGATGGGCTGATTTTTATAATTTAAGATTTTTTGGATTTGCCCTAGTCCCGAATAGCAGAATAACTATTAAAACATCCAAAAAATCACGAAAACAAAATCGAGGCGGTACGAAGTTCGCCGGGACAACTAGTAGAATATATAGAATACAATAAATTCCATACATTTTGGTCGAGTAGTATTGCGGCTTTAGCGTGGAAGAGCTGATATTTTTTATCGATTTTACAATTCGTTCCATTGTAAAACTAGTTTATATGAATGAGTAGAACACTATACAAAAATTTGTGTACCCATTAAAAAATCATGCTGTATACTTGTCAAAACATTTTCACGGCAGTGTAGATATTTATCTATTGCGACTTGCGACGGACCGAATCCATTAACTTTATCCTTGATCAGAACCACTCGGGTTCAAATTTCACCATCGATATTACATTATCAACTCGAAATATCGATTCAAACACGAAATCAACCCATCGGAGTAAGACGAACGAGTCAATGTTACTTTGTATCTTATTTGTATGGTTTTAAGTGTGGTTTTTGAATGTTAAGTATGCGAGCAAAAATGTCAGCAATAGGAATGTTGGTAGATCATTGTTGCAGTAATTGGTTTTGTATATTTTGTAATATTTATTTGAAACTGTGAGGTAGAAAACGGTAATGGGTTTTACAGACGTCATTTAACTAATTTTATCTGGTAGCTGAAAGTGAAACTTTGTTTTAAAATAAAAAATGGTATAGCTAGTTAAGCTATAAAGTAACTGCCTCATAAGTATGGCAACTAATGATTGTTTTATCTTTTGACTATATGACTAAAATATTTAAAAATATAATTTTAACATAACATGGAGGCCACGTACCGGCAAGCGCAGCGTAGGACGTCCACCTGCAAGGTGGGCAGACGTCCTAGTCCTAGTAAAGGTTGCAAGAAACCGCTGGATGCGGGCCGCTTCCGACCGGTCAACCTGGAAGTCACTGGGGGAGGCCAATGTTCAGCAGAGGACGTCCTATGGCTGAAATGATGATGAAGACATTTTAAAATTATTTTACATAAAATAATATTTTGCTGCTGCTGAGAGATTACTCGTATTTACTTTTATGACATGATACTTTTATGATATGAAAATTATAATTCAATTTATCTTCTCTAATCATTAGACTTACTGCCCGAAGTCATCATTATATTCGTCATCATTTCAGCCATAGGACGTCCACTGCTGAACATAGGCCTCTCCCACCCCAGTAACATCCAGATTGGCCGGTTGGAAAGCGGCCTGCATCCAGCGGCTTCCTGCAACCTTTGCCAGGTCGTCCTTCCACCTTGTGAGTGGACGTCCTACGCTCTGCTTGCTGGTACCTACGTGGCCTCCATTCTAAAACCTTTCTGCCCCATCGGCCGTCAGTTCTATGTGCTATGTGCCTCGCTGCCACTTCAGCTTGCTAATCTGTTGGGATATGTCAGCGACTTTTGTTCACTTACGAATCTCCCCATTCCTGATTCGATATCGCAAAGAAACACCACTATTATCCACTATTATGTATTTAACTCAAGTTATCCTTTTAAAAATTAAATGATGTTATTAAACCATTCTAGTTTAATTTATTATGAAACTTCTTCAGCATCGTAAATAGCAGATTTATAGATATCTGACATTTACTTGTAGAATTCGTCCACAGATGAGTAGTTACGTAAAATGTTAGTTGCAATACAAGTTTTTGCGTATAATAATATTAATGATAATTATACTCTTAATGCAGCCGAAATAAATTAGTGTTACAAGAAAATAATCAATAAGATGCAATACCTTAGAATCTGTGCTTACGAAATAAATATACCTACTAGTTTAGTGTACGGGTTTGCTTGGGATTTGTTTAATTGGGAAACTACCTGATATTTTCTGGTTGGATATTTCCAAGAGCATCTTTTCCTAACCTTTTTGAAGGGTAACCTTTAAGCTAAATATATATTATCAGCGGGCCCCTCAAACGCTCAGCCAAAATATTTATGTTACTTCTTTAGGGTTCGGTACCTCAATCGGAAAAAACGGAACCTTATATGATCACTTTTTGTCCGTATGTCTGTCAAGACCCCATCTAGGAAACCATATAGGTACTAAAGTACCTTATCAATTTGATTCCTTGAGCGTGTCGAAATATACGTTTTTATAATATTGGACAAAATAAATAAATATTGGACAACATCACATACATTACTCTGATCCTATGATAAGTAGCTTAAGCACTTGTGTTACAGAAATCAGAAACAACGACGGTACCACAACACCCAGACCCGAGACAATATAGAAAAGTTATTTTTCTACATTGACCGACCGGGAATCGAACCCAGAACCTCAGAGATAGCGACATCAAGTCCGGTAGGTATGCTCTTTTTTTTACGTAAACTTAAGAGTTTGATTTTACCACAGCGTCAGGGGATTGTAGACTTGAGTATATGGTTTTAATTTTAATTAGATACCTCCACGCGTTCCCGAGATAAAGGGTCGTGACAGACAGAGGAACAGACAGACAGACGGACAACAGAGTGATCCTATATGGGTTTTCTTTTTTTTCTTTTGAGGTACGGAACCCTAAAAATGCCTAATAATGTACCTGCCCCTCTAGCATGACCACCAAAACACGATATGATATGATATAGCGATATATTGACACCAGCTGTAAAAATATGATAGATATAGCCGCCATTTTGAATTTTTATTGAAACAGCAATCATAATATGTGACGTCACCGGCACGGCGATTCAAAATGGCGGCTATATCTAACATATTTTTACAGTTTGTGTCGATATATCGCTGTATCATATCATATCATTGTTTTGGTGCTGGTTGTAAAAATAAAGATTTTATTGTTTATTATAATTACTTTGATATACAGACAGATACTATCAAAGACAGTATTAATAATACAAACAACATACCCGTTCGAAACTTGACAGAGTAGCCAGAGAACATTAGCTGCATGTCGACACCGTAGTTCCGCGGCTATGTCAACACCGAGTTACTACATCCTTACTAAACATACTTAACTTGGGCCCGTATTGATAATCCGAACCTCATTTTGGAAAACTCATTTCTATTGGTGTCAATAATAAAGGCAGACTTAAGAATGCCGCCTGGCGGAAACATCAAAGCTTTAGTAACCTTTTGAATGTGAAATTGTAAGTTTAAACATATATTTATGCTTGTACAAACGTTGGCTTCTCTTATCCTATTGTAAATAATCAGATAGCCTTATTTTGAACAGCTTTTTATTATAACTAGTAGTATGGTGCGATTTGGCGGCGACAAATGACGGCGATTTTAAACACAAAAAGAAATACGTGAAATTAAAAATACTTACTACATAACTGCTACTACTTGCATGGGAACATCTTTTTTAAAACACAGAGGACAATAATTCTAACTACATGGTAATAATTTTATCATCATCATCATTATTTCAGCCATAGGACGCCCACTGCTGAACATAGGCCTCCCCCATTGACCTTCAGATTGACCGGTAATTATTTACTGACACTAAATACGATAAATTTGTAGTGGTTGTGGTGGATAAGACTAAAGTTGTGTCATGTCATATTTTGTTGTTCTACTAAATTAATCCCTATATCTATAAAAACTGGTACCATGTAGCGTATATAATGGTCAGTTGTAAAACACACTACACGAACTGATCCTTCTTCTTAGTCTGTTCCTCGTAGATCGTGCCGTCTACTTAGTCACCTAGGTATAATCCGTCTACATCCATCGCGATTCTGCGCAGATCTAAGCGTTTCTCACTTCACTAGAACAACGTACCTTTAAGTCATTTCCTGAACCGTTTTTTAGTCTGGCTCGTAAGTGAAATTAGCCCCTAAGCTCAGTAAGTTTACCATGCGGTCTCATGCGATTGCTCGGCTTCCAATAAGTTAATAACATTTATCAATCGCACTCGATGGTTCGTTGTCAAATAGGTACGATACCTATCAGATTCCTTTGCACCATTAATCAATATTAGGTATTATTGCTTAAAAAAGGTTACCGGGTTATGAATACGGCCTTCGCTTACAAGTTACAAGTAAGCTAAGTGCACGACTGAATATCTGGGTCCTCTATGGAAAATTGCGTTTACTTTAACCTTGATTTTTATATAGAGCGTAAACGAGCTCTATGCGAAAGGGGTCCCATTCTCCTTTAGAGTAAATCATGTATTTTTTCTTATAGATAGACTTTTTATGGCTTAATTACGCAGACCACATTGCTCGCAGAGCTGGAAACAAAAGTTATAGAGTGGCGACCACGTGCGGAAAGACGCAGCGTAGGCCTCCCACGCGGTGGACTGATGAGGTCGTCAGTCCACCGAGTGACTAAGTAGTGAAGGTTGCGGGAAGCTACTGAATGCAAACGACCCAGAACCACCCGAAGTAGCGTATGATAAGAAATTGTCATACAGGGGCCCTACCTTAAAGATTGTTTGCCGAAGGAAAAGCATTACGCAATCCTGCTGCCGAGTGGACGACTGCAGGTTAAGTTGGACTCCTTGACGAGTGGTTGCGCTTTTTACCATCACCTGCCAAGTATACCCACTAAAGCTTTTGCGGGTTATATCAGGCCACTATTAAGCCTTGGGCACACAGCAGGCAGGGCAGCAGCGCGGCGTGCACGTCACACTGCGGGCGTGACGTTTTAGTTAACGTTTCTAATAGGACGTTCGATTTTTCCATTATAAATTCTCTAAAAAGATGTAAAAATATACGAATACAGAACGCCACGTGACTACTAAGTACGTTTACCAACACAACATCTAACCTACCTCACGATAGACGGCAGCGCGTCGCGTGCACCGCGTTTGTAGGCACGCCTTGTGGGATGGTACTGTTTGTCGTCTTCTATAGACTTGTACATGAAAACACGGGCGTTGCGATAGCGTCCCGTTGCCATCGCGCCCCGTCGGCTGTGTGCCGGCTTTAGCTAGACAAAAGACCGCTGTTTGCATGCACTCGTAGTCCCAGCGATTCTAAACAGTTATCCTCAGTCCTGCTGTGGCTTTTACATCTAGAAAAACCGACTTTTTTACACGACAAAATCTTCCTAGCGGAATTTCAAGTATTTGAATCTGATTATTGTATAATATTAATGTCTCTTTATCCCGAGGTCTCGCTTGCGTCACACACAGCCTAACTGCATTTCTACAGAGGCAAGAAGAGTCCGTGGGCGGCTCTGACTTGCTCATTTTGGCAATGATTAATGTAATATGTCATTAGGACACTTATTAAGTGGCAAATTTACCCAAAAAGGGCTTAGATTGCTATTTAAGTATAAGTATATAGGGTGAACTACTCGTAATACCTTGGATAATTTCTTATGTGTGTTAATAATTTAAGTTGTCAGACTGATCGTTAAGTTATAGATAGGTTTATTATTATTGCACACTATACCTAACAAGTAAAGTACGACAAAATAATAATTTAGAAATGCATAATTTAGGCAGTCTTAACGCTAGGATTTATATTTTCTAGCCAATCTTCAGGTAGTGGATAATTAAATAAAAATTAGGACGAAAAGGATGAAAAGAATTCCATGATATTAAATGAAGGTAATTCTCACTATCCTCCTTCGAATAAACACTAGTCAAGATGTCAGATGTGTCAAGTGCGAATCAGATAAGCGCACCGAGGGTTCCATACAAATTTGTAGGTATGTAAATATTTCATCCATAGCGGGAATCGAGTCTCGAAGATTTTTACCAAGTTTGTAATTTTTTTAATTTTTATACTGAACTGTGTTCGAAAATCGTCATTATCATTTCAGCAATAGGACGTCCACTGCTGAACATAGGCCTCCCCCAACTTCCAGATTGGCCGGTTGGAAGCGGCCCGCATCTCGTCTTCGTGCGACCTCTACCAGGTCGTCTGTCCACTTTGTGAGACGACGTCCTATGCTGCGCTTGCCGGCCTCTATTCTAGAACCTTTCTGCCCAATCGGTCAGAAATTGTTGAAAGTGCTAGAAATTGCTTCTTGTCAAATTTGATTCAAGATCAACCAGTATATATCACAGCTTCAAAGACCTGAGTATTCGAATACTTCAACGTGTACCTGGTTAACAGACAAACAGATGGTCAGATGGACGGACAGACAGTGGCAATACGAAACAATATAATTTTTACCGTTTTATGTTCGGCATCCAATAGGTTTATTTGTTTGCTGATACTTTAAAACCAGTATTTCACAGTTTGCGATTGGCATTGACCAGTTGATACTCTTACACAATGTTGCGAATGGCGATTTCAGAAGACACTAGACAAGCGTGATAGGCAAATTGCAGTCATAATATCACAAGCCTCATTAGGGTTGTCAACTTGTTTAAAACGTAATATTTTAACATCGCAAGCAGGGACTGGATCCCGGTATGAATATGGGTCCTTTTTTTGTATGACGTCGTACTTTTATATTTAGGTAACATAATTTTTCAAGCCATCATGATCATTTCAGCCATAGGACGTCCACTGCTGAACATAGGCCTCCCCCAGTGACTTCCAGATTGGACGGTTGGGAGCGGCCCGCATCCGGCGGCTTCCTACAACCTTTACCAGGTCGTCTGTCCACCTTGTAGGTGGACGTCCTACGTTGCGCTTGCCGGTACGTGGCCTCCATTCCAGAACCTTTCTGCCCCATCGGCCGTCAGTTCTATGTGCTATGTGCCCCGCCCACTGCCACTTCAGCCTGCTTATCCGTTGGGCTATGTCAGCAACGTTTGTTCGTTTACGAATCTCCTCATTCCTGATTCGATCTCGCAAAGAAACACCGAGCCCTTTCTATAGCACGCTGTGCAACCTTGAGCTTTCTTATGAGGCCCATAGTGAGCCGACTGAAACGTGGCCTTTTCAGTTCCATATTATTATGTCATCACTGGTAACACACACTGGTTGTAGACTTTCGTCTTTAGGCACTGAGGATTTTTCAAGCACGAATATTTATTTATGTATGACATCATGTTTTGGTAAGTACGTAAAATTACAGTACAGATGTTATTGATACCCTATTATTTAAAGTACTGACACGAAGGCTACATTTGCTCGCTGACCCCTCCCACTCGTTTTCCTCCACCTGCTAGCGTCCCCTACCGCACCCTGCTATCAGGCCCCAGAATTCAGTTCCTCGACGACCCCGACGATCTCCGTAGTCGAGAGGCGAGTGCAAGGCAACTCTGCCGACTTGGCGTCGCCATCTCTGAGGTTCTAGGTTCGATTCTCGGTCAGTCAATGTAAAAAACGAACATTTCTATGTTGGGTCGGGTCTGAGTGTTGTGGTACCAGTGGTTATTTTGACTGGTATTAAACAGATATTTTATACCGATATACAGTCCCCGATTGCACGTTAGTGCATAAACTAAACGACTTTCCCGAAGAAACATTGTTCTAAATATAAAAAGTATATCTTTCCAACTACCAAACAAGCTCTGTGCATCTAATTAGTAGGTATGGAAGTATCAAAATATTTTTTCATATTTTGACCCATTTTTCTTTGGAAAAGTTTTCTGAATTGGCATATACTTAAATATGGGGGCCTATTTTATGTATTTTCAATACGTTGTACCAAGTTGTACCATGTTAAACTGTAGAACATAACCCTAGCCTAAGTATTTTTGTCGAAACATAGCGAGATTCAGCTTGCAACATTGCATACGTTGTGTTTTGTACAGCTACCGAGTGTAGCTATTATTTTTACATTAAATCTATGTACAGGGTAACATTGCAAAGGAGTGCCAAATTTAAAAAAAAAGATCTAGGGAACAATATAAAGAAACGTCTTAATCGTTATTACTTGTAATATACGATTATTACTTTAAAATAGCTAAAAAATAAAGTCAATAGAACAACTACGAAAGCCACGCGGTCTTTCATCAGAGGCGTAGGTACAACGAGCCAACAAGGACCTTACGCAGTGCACATTAGGTGCAATTTTTTTATGTATAAGTTAAATTATCCACGCGTACGATTTTTAACAGCAGATAGGAATGATTAAATGTGAAAAAAAAAGGTTTTTGTTCTTTGCATAGTTGGATTAAGTTACTGAATCTGAGCTACTCCTAAATATTTGGCACCCCTTTGCAATGTAACTTTGTTAAAGTTGGGTTAGTTACACCATTAAATTAAGAACGGCTGGACCGATTTTTTTAATGTTTGTTTTGTTGGATTTGTCTCCGCTCCGAATAGCAAAATAACTATTCAAACATCGAAAAATTTGCGAAAAAACAAGGTTCGCCAGGACAGCTAGTTGAATATAAATTCTTTATAAATTCACACCAATTGTCTAGCCCCAAACTAAGCAAATCTTGTATTGTGGCAACTAAATTTTTCTTTTATGTGTGTCAAATAAACGTAAACTATTTTCATCATCATCATTTCAGCCATAGGACGTCCACTGCTGAACATAGGCCTTTCCCATTGACTTCCAGATTGGCCGGTTGGAAGCGGCCTGCATCCAGCGTCTTCCTGCGACTAAACTAAACTATTTTTTTTTCTATTCTAAGAATGGCAAACTTACTCGTAAACGATTTGCAATATTATACGTAGTCGTAGGACGCCCGGTAATAGCTGCTAGCTTAAAATTATGTCAACTATTACTCGTATTATAGATAGACACATGATGTTAAGAAGATTGCCATAATCTTTTATATTGCCCACTCGCAAAAAACAGCGACTCGTTGCGAGAGGCGTGGTTGGACCTTGACATGTTACATCACGACCAAGGTGAAGAGCGCCGCTTATGTAACCATTGGGTAACGTAACCAGTTGCACTGTCGCTGTGTGGCCTGGTTTCCAACAATTATTTATTAATAGTTGCTCTGCAGGTACAGTCGGCCCCAAAAACTTTGGTTTTAGACGCTAAAGCACCTTCCGTTGCTTAAAATTCAGTTTGCCAAAGAGATACAATAACGTGCATGAAAACTGTTTATGTTTTTAGGATAACAGTAGTCAATATTCTAATCCACGTAGTCATCTAGTTATATGTCAACTTTCATCCAAATCGATTCAGTTATTGACGCAAGATTCAAAACTAAATAAAGGTTTTTCTCCTGCGTCTTGGTGTAATGTTAACGTGACAGGTTATTTTGATTTCTGGACAGGGAAGTAGTAAGTCAAGTTCTTCTGTTCGTAATATAAGAAAATTTAATTATTTTGCATACTATTTACGCACAACAAACACACGAACATAAAAACCTTAAACAAACACACGATTAAACGAGGTTTATAAGTCAGTGTTGGGTATGTACTAACTTTTGCATCTCGCATGCAATTTAAGGAAGGGCTAATTTTAGGTTAGGTTAGGTGGTGCCTTTTGCATTTTGCATGTTTGTTCACGGAGTGTGGGTGCAGGTGGTGTGATTGGGGTGCCAATGCCGGCGTAACTAAGTGGCAATTGTAAGCAAAATAATTAATTTTTAATAATTGTTTAGTTATGGATTTCCGCAAAGTAACACCTGATTCTATTAATTTTATCTTCTGTTCTTCTCATGTCGATGGCAAACCAATTTATTTATATTTTCAACCGACTTCAAAAAAGGAGGAGGTTCTCAATTCGACTGTATGTTTTTTTTTTTTTTTTTTTTTTGTATATTTGTTACGCGATTACTCCGCCAATTATGAATCGATTTTAATGATTTTTTTTTTGTTTGGTAGATCATACTTCAGAGGTGGTCCCATATAAATTTTATCGAAATTGATTTAGAACTTTTTGAGAAAATCAACAAATATATACCCAGATAATATTTTGGTTGTGGTTCTTGTTACCTATCTTCGACAAATATGAGCCGATTTTGATGATTTTTCTTTTATTTAATAGCTTATACTTCAAAAATAATATGATAAAAGTTTGCAAAATAAAAATCACCCCTAAGGGTAGGAAAATAGGGGATGAAATCGGTGTTCAGCAGTTAGATTAGGATTTATTACCAAAAATAGATGAAATAAGTAAATTTTATTAAAAAAAATAAAACCGACTTCAAAACACTGAAATGCTAAAAATAATCCTAACACTTAAGTACCTAATCAGTTTCTTTTGGAGTCGGTGCAAACAAAAACATTGAATCTCTCATCCGCTGGCACCGACTCCAAAAGTAACTGATTAGGTACTTAAGTGTTAGGATTATTTTTAGCATTTCAGTGTTTTGAAGTCGGTTTTATTTTATTTTTGTGTAAGAAATCGGTATCGTTACATCGCTTTTTTGTGGCGTAAAGTAAATAGCTGGTCTTTATTTACCTAAAGACTTGTCTCGTATCATACCTCGTGTGTGTAGGACAGGACACTCAAGTTCGAAGATTACCCATAAGAATCGGAATCAGCTCTGCACCTTCAGTACTTTTGTTGAGGTTATCAGGATACCCCACCTGCACAAGTTGGGGACATCGTCTGACCTGAGTCCGTAGTCTGATAGAGCCCTCAAAACACTAACGACCCATCTTATTCCAGGGTTTCCCAATTAAAGAAGAAACATTCCGACCGTCTGGTGTAGTGATTCGCGCTCCGGACTACAAAGCCAGCGGTTGCGGGTTCGAATCCCGCAAGGGGCAAATGTTTGTGTGATGAGCACGAGCATTTGTACCTAAGTCATGGATTTTTATAAAAGTATTTAAGTATGTTTATCCGTTATCTAGTCGCCATAGTACAAGCTTTGCTTAGTTTGAGGCCAGATAATTGGTGTGATTGTGAAAACAATTTAGTATATTATATTATTATTCCAACTCACTTTATAAGCTATCAGAAAGTCACAGCAGGTGCAGCGGCCTGCACCCAGCGTCCTCCTGCGACCTTATGTCATGCAATATGGTAAAAAAGTGCTATTTTAGCATTTTTTGTTTACTCAGCCTAGATTTTTTTTATAAAGTTAGACGTACAGACAACGTGACTTAGGTACTGCTTGTGGATAATTATTGCGTTTAAAAAAACCACTAAGATTTTTTGACCTAATCATCAACGTTAAAACACAAATTATTCTTTAGTTTTTGTTGACCAACCATACAACTGCTACAATGAGAGCAAACCGAGCAGAGAGATAGTACAGTGATGTAACATGGTAAATGTGCCAAGGTTGAGTTGCGCGAGCGCATGGATGTTAACGGTTACAAAACTTGGATAAGAATGGCAAGCAATTTGGGTAACTCACTTGATTGGTGAGCTAATAAATTAATAAAAAGCAAGACTGTGCGTAAGACTTTTTGTGATTTATAAAAGTATCTATCAAAGCAATAGATCAAAGTATACTGGTAAGTAGGAAACAGATCAAAGTATCCTATGTTTTAATCCAGACCATGGCCTATCTGTATGCCAAATTACATTAAAATCTGTTTAGTAGTTTTTGCGTGATAGAGAAACAAACATCCATACATACAAACTAATAATATTAACTAAGGATAAGGACTCATTAGGACATTACCAACAATTTAAAGTCAATTTCGAAAATCGGTCTAATCAAAGAAACAGTACTCACCTCATTCATCATGTTATCTACACATCATTTACCACGTTGTATGAAACACATACTAAATGAAATGTGTAAGGTGATATAGTCAGATAACATAGTGATATTATACAAGTATGCGGGTCAAGGCCGATTGGGCTACTTTTTTCAACGCAATCGTGGATTACATTATATGAGTGAGTAGATACTATCAGTTGTATGGTATTTAATTATTTGCCACTACATACTGACATAGTACAGTAAGCTTATTAACGCCTTACTACAGGACTCAGGCTTTGGGCCATAGCCCATTTAATTTATTTCTGCAAATAAGCCTAAATTAAGTTATTTTACACGTCCCAATTATTTTTTTACCCTATTAAGCTGCTTCGAGACAATATTGTGGGCTAGCACCGAGAAGAAGCAGTGCAAAAAACTATGTCACTGTTGCCAGCCTCTTTTTAAATAGTACCTATGTTTTTATTACAAGATAAAAATTGACAATGGAAGGGTGTTGTAAGGTGACTCAACCTTACTGGTCGACATCAGGTCGATGTCAACGTCATCAGTGATAAATGTCACTAAATATTGTCGTAATGGTCACCCATCCACTTACAACTACGGCGTGGGTTGCAACTTTGCTAATCACTACCAAATCGATGCTGCCACTGTGCCATTTACCATTACATAGGTACTTACTAACTGATGTAGGTACCTATTTGCGGAGTTTGTAAACTTTGAATCAAAACTTCTCTTCATAAGTCTGAATTTTGCTGTAAAATCAGTCAGTTCAGTCAATAAGAAGAAAGAGAAGAAGAAAAATAATACACTACCCAATGTATGTATTCTTATTGCCTGACTTTTCAAATGATTTTCACCATCTTTCTGCCTTTCAGGCGATACTTTCATTAATAGTTTAATAGAAAAATCACGGACAATCAGTAAAACAATTTAAGACTTAAAAACCAGACATATAACCTCACATATGACGTTTTTCTATTAAACTATTATGAATCGAACCAATAAAAGCAGCCAAAATCGACCCAAAACTGACCTGATCTGAAAACCTTGGCTGCAACTGGGCCGGTGGTGCAAGTGGTTGCATAACGAAGCTGACTGAGAGAACCGCCATTATTTTTCGACATCACTCACACAGCCTGAAAGATTTAAAGTGTTGTGCAGCACTAGTAAAACTTTAATAGTTTATTGATAACAACTATAATTCGATACTTTGAAAAATTTTAAAGTGATGAAACATCTTCTATATTGGTTCTGATTCTTAATAATAATATCGATGTGTTTTAAAACATCTTTAATTACTACCAGTAATTACTGAAATACAATCAATTCTATTAATAATGTTATTTACGTTACATACTACTGGTCAAAAAAGAGTATCTATTCTTACTATAAAACAGTACCCAAACAAAACATGTAATCTCTTTTTGGAAAAACCTTCGTAATAAATAATAGACCTAGGTATAAAAAAAAGTTTTAAAATTAATAAAAATAACAAAAATACAATCGCTACTAGAATACATCATAAAAATAATATTGACATCCATGACTCGTGCTTGTCACATAATCATGCTCCACGCGGGATACATACCTGCGACCGCTGGCTTTGTTGTCCGGAGCGCTATAAAATGTAGGTTGTAAACAATAAACGACTTTAAATCGCAAAGAAACTGACCTTGCCAAGGATCTAGAACTCTCCGAGACAAAACTAAAAGTCCCGTACATCAAAGAGTACACTAACATTTCAAAAGTGCTTATTACCCAACAGAAATCATACACAACACCACTTTTGCAAGACCTCCTTCCCTTCCCTCCAACAAACGAAACCGAACCACAGCGGGAATTTTCAATGCAATCCTACGGCTCTACTTACAATGGGTATGATCACATAGCATGAACGTTATGCAATATTAGTGACCTTAAAATCTTACGTAACGGCAAGCCGAAACTGGGGAATACTAAAATGGAATTTTAACCCTATTGTCAAACGGCAAGGTGGAATTTACCGTGGCAGTAGAGCGAGATAGAGTGAATTAGGTTATACAAATGTACCGTTGGAAACACTTGATACAAACTGGAATTGAAGTTGTTTTGATACTTTGAGCGGGCCCGCCGTTACGGGCGCGACATGAATGATTCCGTGGGAATTGTTATCGTTGGTAAAGAAAAAAAACAAATGAGTGCTCACTTACGGTAATAATTACCAGTTTAATACCTACTTTGTGGCACTCGAAAAAATTTACGATCAGTGACGCGATGTTTGTAATGATGCGCCTTGTCGGTGACGATGTCGATTAAATGACTATTCCATTCGATAGCTCTTAGGTATAAGAAGTATGAGAAATAGACTTTGCAAAAATATATTTCGATAATGAGTACGAAACAAAGCCTAATTTACACCGCAAACTTAGCTTCAGCAACGCTTTCAAGGATAATTATTTATTCAAAATATCACTCATGGCGAAATGATGATGGAGAAGTCTTGCTTGTCTTCTGACAAGTGAGATGAAGGTCAAAGGTGTAGCACGCTTACTCATAGTATATATCGCTTACTCATACGTTATCTTGCTCATCTATGATCAAGAACTAAGTTGGACGGTACCCAACAGGCGAGCTCGCGCCTACCTACCTCCGGGACGCCATGACCATATTTATTGTTCGGCACATATCCTATAGAGCAGCAATACGAAACATCTTTTTCACTTACTTCTAGTATGAAATGACAAGTCCTTTCAACGTTTGCCAATACTAACTAAAACAGTACAGGTACAGATTAAAAGTACAGATACAGATTAGTGAAGTGTGGGGACGGCCGTAAAGAATACACTTTCCCATCGCCAACAGGAGGAGTGTCTAAAGAGTCGACTAATTCCTGTAGCACGAGACGGGCAGCAGCGTCTTCGTGCGAAATCTTATAAAAAAACTGCGCTCGCCAACCCGCCTGCCAAGCGTGGCGAGTATTGGCAATCCCCCCCGATGATCAGTCATTGGGGGAGGCCTTTGTTCAGCAATGAACCTCCTATGGCTGAAATGATGATGATGACAGATTAAAAGATGGCGGAAAATTTGTCGAACAAATTATATGACATTTCTACATGCACTTTTCAGTTGAGGTTGCCATAGATATTAATACGCTTTTATTTGTTTTACTAGTAAACTAACAGCTAACTGAAATATAATCAAATCTTGAGTTGTTTTTAGTTAATGTCAATTACCTGCTTAAACAGTTAAATGTCCCATGGGTCTGCTTCTCTGATAACATTTCTAGAGGCAGTCAGCCCTGTTCCTTAAATAACTTTAATGGAACAAAATTGATGCAATTCAGGCCTTACCAAAGGCTCCTTATTAATATAAATTTAAATCTAACAATATCCATTTAGAATTAGTTAACGTTTACTGTTTTTTGTGTAAATATAACACAAATATAAATTGAAAAGAACACGTCAGAAAAATTGAGACACAATGGACATTTTATTTCACAGCCACATGGGTTGGTTTGCGCTTGACAGATTACGCTGATCGGATGATAAGAGCCAGGAGGATTTGGTGGGGGGTATTCGAACCAAAAGCATGGTCGATCTATTTTAATGGTTTTTATTTATCATTTAAAGAGCTTAAGAGTGCAAGTTTGGTGTAGTTTGTGTTCTAATGTTTTGTGGAGTGATAAAGATCTGAAATTATTGAAATATCATTGTATTCAACGCCGCATCGAGTGTCAAGTGACTTGTCTCAAGACAACTTGCTTAAGACCCGTTAGCGTCTTGAAACCTGCTTCTACGGGAAGAGTAGCCTCCACTGAATCCAAGAAAAGCAATAAAAACTAAGCACCCGTAATTTATTGTAAACTTTATCAAGTATACACTCGACATTGCACTGCTCTGCTTGAAGAGCGGGATGAGTAAAAAAAAAGAGCCAGGAGGTGGATCGTAGAACTCTTCAATGGCTACTAGCAAAACGTTCGAGTTTAAGCTATCTGATTTGTTTAGAACTTAAGACAACTCCCTTACACATATACTGACGATCCGGTGTACTGGCGCGTTGATTCAACTTGAACTGATTCAACTTGAAACGGTCCCGGGTTACATTTTTGAAATGGGTAAATTGAAAAAATCTTTTCTTAATTGGCACGGGTGTGCTAAGAGACGTCTCTGGTTTTCTAGCGCTTACTTAAACTAATTTAAAAGTGTGTTGTAATAGTTTTATCAACTTTAAACTATGTAGATGTTGTTCAAAATCTCTCACACCTCTAATCGATAAAAATCTGTGTTCATAAATAGATAGCTAGGTTAAAAGTTTTTTTTCTAGGCATTCTCTAACAGTCAGCCTACATTGTTTCGTATTCCTTGTAAATGGCCGGCTTCTTTCCAGCCCGCACAAAAAGTGTGTTCTCCCAGTTAAGGCTGTTCTACACACAATATAGCGTCGTGCGCGCATCGCATTCCCATAGTTAGAGGCTTGTTACACGTGACATAATCCGCTTACCCAGTAACAGCCGGATGCAAGTCAGGGCTGCCACAAGGATATATTTTTATTGCGAATTTATAAAGAAAATCTGTTGTTTTGAATACTTTATATATTTTAAAAATCTTAATGATGCATTTATAGGCCTTTAAATTTAGTTAACTTGTTTTTAAGGAATGATAGAATCATTTAAAACAACAAGTTATACTATGGAACCAACATCAAAATCGCAAAAATGTGCTTCCTTATGCCAAATGGCCGATGAGCTGTTGTATGTTGACTATGTTGTATGTATTGGAACTTTTTTTTTTTAGATTTTTTTGAGATCGATGGGACTAACCCCATAGTTAAAGTTTTTGGATTTGGATCCATTTTATTACTCATCTTCCTTTTAGGGGTTGTTTCTATTGGTTAAAATTTGAAGACTTATACTTGGATATCAGGATTAAACTGAAAAGATTTGAGCATAAAAATATCGATAGTCTAGAAGACAAACATGCTAATTACAGACCTACCAATTTTTCAGGACTGTTCTTATTGATTCAAAACTTCTAGATACTTTAACTTAAAGCTGTACACAGAAATGCCTATAATTAGGTACAGAAAGTGACGGAATTATGGCATTTGGATAGGTGGGAACAGTAGTGCATGCTCATTGAATACGTTTAGAATTAAAATGTTACATTGTCAAAATTTTGTAATTAGCACATTTGTCTTCTAGACAATCGATATTATCTTTTATTAAAACATGGTCTTGATCTGTTAAGAATGGTTAGTTTTGGGAAAAGCTAATATTATCATAGTATTTAGTTGGTAATATTTCTTGTATACGTTTGTACAACCTTACTTTACAGCATCTCAGGGATGTGCCTGGCGGACGCTAACCTACTGCTACGTAACGGGACTCGGAGTTAGTGTGGATACGCCTTCTAACAATTTGCATTATTGAAAATAAAATGTTTTAACTAGTAACAAACTTGAGTTTTGGAAAGTTAAAAGTTCTCGATCAAGATAATCTTTGGTGTAGGTGTTTTTACTACAAATTTACTTGCTATTAGGTGTTTTTACTACAAATTTATTTGATATTTATTTTTACCAACTCTTAAGTCCAAAATTACTTTTATGAAAGGAACTGGAATGTGTGTTGTGAATGTGTTTTGTTTTTTCTCAAAAATTATTTATTGTCGATTAAAAACAGCTGTAATTAAAAAACTTAATACATAGTACCTTACAATCAATCATCGTCATTGTCTAAATACTTAAGTTACAAAAAACATAACTGTTACTTTTCTTTATAAAGCAACAAAATAAACTTGGTAGAACAAAAAAAGGGGGCATGGGATGATTGAGGATGTTGAATTTGTCCTTTCTCTATTTCCTTACCATCTCAGTCCAAAAATTGTCATACATTTTTGTGCACATTATTTTTAATAAGTCGTATCCATGTTAGTTCTTACACCACTTCGACATACTGTGTCGCATGTTGGCACACTGCTCCACATACGAGTATCGATAAACGGGCACAAATAACCACATCACTAATAACGTCTTTATACAACAAGTAATAAGGTGCATGTGTTGAGTTTTTGAGCGCGACACTGAGCAGTAATCGCTACTCAATATTCATTGCCACTCAAATGCTTCGTTAGCAAGTGATTTCTTCCTATTTTTAAATCCTTATTAAAGCCGTGATGATGAGCAAATTAAGCAATCTTGTTCAAAACGTTTTACTAGAAAGTACTAAGACTGCGTCATTGTTTTGATTTGTAGACAAACTATGTATACTTCATCATCATCATATCAGCCATAGGACGTCCACTGCTGAACATAGGCCTCCCCCAATGACTTTCACGGGGGGGGATTGCCAATACTACCAATACGCTTGGCAGGCGAGCGAGCGCAGTTTTTTTTTATAAGATTTCACACACAGATGCTGCTGCCCGTCTCGTGCAAAAGGAATTAGTCGCCTCTTACGACATGCCTCCTGTGGGGAAGTGTAGGTATTCTTTACGGCCGTCCCCACATGGCACAAGTAAGTACTAAGACTTCGTAATTCTTTTGGTTTTGTAGACAAACTATACTCATAAAAATGTAGTTAGTAGGTTTTTATAGGATTTTAAACATTTAGTAATATGTACCTCGTTTTGGCGCCGCAAAATGGAGGACTGACCCTTCACAAAGTAAGATTTACGTAGATTTTTTATAATTTTAAAGTTATTATTAGGCAATAGATAAGATCGGACCTTTAAGGGATTTTTTGGGGATTTCACAAAGAAAAATGTTTTTCCTTGTTTTTACGACTGCAGTATTTGTACCAAAGTTTGTGGGTCTGTGGTGTGCTAAGCAGTAACGTTATAAAGATAATTATTAGGAAACAGTTTCCAAAAACGTCTCTATCATATATAAAACGTGTCATTGTTGCAATAACTAAATTTTGGGAGTGCGCAACCTCATCGGATGCTGATAGGAGTTTTATATAAATCATAATGTTCATCATATGTAAATTAGTTTAATACCAAAATGAAGAGTATTTCGGTTCTTGCGCTTATGTTCTTTGTAAGTAACAAATAATTTTTTATTGTTTTATTTTCACAGATTAGGTCGGCACAATTATCTCTTACTTAAAATTAGGATCAAATTCGTGTCAATTGATGAGTGATTTGACATTTGAATCTATAATTCTATACCATAATCCTTCTAATAATAGAATTCGGAATTAGAGATCTTTTTCGAGATTCCGTAAATATCATTTACAAGAAAAATTCTGAGCTTATTTAATAATAATGTAATAAAATTTTAAACACTACGTTAGAGCTTCATCTGTAATTGTGACTAAACGTCAATTATAATTTTAATATTTTGACAACTTTGAAAAAAAATATTAAAATAAATTGTAATTAAAAAGTAACTTATCCCTTACTATTAAAGGCCATTTAAAAAAGATAATTAAGCCTATATACGTCCTACTCCAGGGCACAGGCATCACCTCCACTATGAGACGGTTTAAGCCGTTACTTTACCACGATACCATTGTATCCACAATGCGGATTGATGAAGGGGTGTTGTGGGGCCCGATGCCTGAAACTTACTGTCAGATGTAATCAAACCGCCTTATGGCCTCTGACTAGGCTTTACGACTAGTATCAGCGATATTATCTGGGACCAACTTTTAACGTGCCTTTCAAAGTTTAGAGTTAGTGATAAATATTGTTAACATGGTCGGAAATGGGTTTATTAACTTGGGTAATCACAATCAAAGCGCTGCCGCCACAGAGCTACAAGCACCTACCACAAAATAAATAATAATAATAAAAACAGTCGTAGAAATCATAATTATTATTACGTTTACTCAATAAATAGTACTTTCATGTGTAATTTACATTATTGCATTCCGAATAATAGTTTCTAATGTGTTAATTTTAATGCATTGAATTTTGTTATTTGTTAACGCATACGATGGCATTGAATTTTGCTTGAAAGTTAATTAATTGTGCTTAAACAAAGAGAATCGATCGGTCTGAGGATTTTAGTTGGTTACAAAAAAATAATTGTATATTTAAGTACACTCTAAAAAATGTGAGCTAACTAAAAGCGATTTTGTCATAGTTGTCGTTAAATAAAATAAAATATTATAAATAAGATAAATTAGTTTGTATTTTTGATCCTGTTAGTATTAAATAAGATCTTAGATAATATAATTATAATATTAAAAGCTATCAAATCCAACTTTTTTCGATGCATTTATGTCTTGACAGGGTTGTATGGAGTCAAGATACTTTGTGACAGCAGTCACAATCTTGTTAGAGGCAACTTGTATTTTAGAGTGTAACTTGGTTAAGAGTGTAACTTTACTTTAATATTTTAGGTTTATTAGTAATCTATCTATATAATATAAAAGAAAGTCGGGTAAGTTACACCATTTATAAGTCAAGAATGATTTTTATGATCTTTGATTTGTTGAATTTGTCTCTGCCCCAAATAGCAGAATAACTAAAAAAAATTAGAAAAATTCAGAAAAAAATATGTAACGGGGGCGGTACGAAGTTTGCCGGGACAGCTAGTATAGGTATACAGGGTGTAACGAAAAGGTGAAATAAAACTTTAAGGGGTTATTCTACGGCTAAATTACATCAACTTTTTCTAAGGGACCAACATCGAAATCTCAAAAAAAAATTGACGTTTCCATACAAACTGATGCCAGCTGGTCGCGTTTTAGTATGGGAAAGTGTTTTTTTTTTTGCGATTTCGATGTTGGTCCCATAGAAAAAGTTGATGTAATTTAGCCGTAGAATAACCCCTTAAAGTTTTATTTCACCTTTTTGTTACACCCTGTATATAAAAGAAAGTCGGGTTAGTTACACCATTTATAAGTCAGGAACGGCTGAACCGATTTTTATGATCTTTGGTTTGTTGGATTTGACTCCGCCCCGAATAGCAGAATAAATAATAAAAAATCTGAAGATTCACAAAAATTTAAGGTGGTACGAAGTTCACCGGTAGTAATTCATATAATAGGGCTTCCAATTATACATATTCTCTAATGAATTTTATTTTCAGGTCTCTGTGAAAGCCTGTTCAGATACATTGGCTTCCATACAAATTCAAAACATCGAGCTACCAATGTTTCTTCAACCTCCATCTCTCTTTTCTTCGCCATCCAGTTCTCTATGTCCACAAAAGCCCGAAGAATGTATAGAAACTGTCTGTACATGTGTCACTAAGCCGAGCGTTCCAGTTTCCGCCAACTGTGTTCCGAATGTTCCGATACCACAAACTAAGACAAATTACGTTCCGCTATCACAACCTACGAGCTGTGATCTGTCATCAAAATGTTCCCCAACAATTTGCGTTCCACATTGTTCCGCTACCAACAGCTACGTTACATCGCCACAGTGCTCGTGTGTTCCGACACCTAAAGCATCTGGAACGTACACGTCAGTGCCTCCTATTGTTCCGAATACATATTTAGATAGCATTTTATGTTCTTTAGATACTTTGTCAGGGTTGAGTGTGAATTCTAGAAATCTTGGAACGTTAGACTCTGATTTAGGATTATTGTACGGGTTTCCACAAAATAATTACGCAAATCCAAATATCCAGTATGGTAATGTTTTTGCTGGTTATTGCTAAATTTGTGTTTCGTACTGCGAATTATTTGATAGCAATGATGAAATATATTATTGAAATAATTCTAACAGATTTTATTTTTATTGTTATACTCGTTTGTAACACCGTCACTAGAAACTGTAAATATCTACATCATTTCAGCCATAGGAAGTCCATTGCTGAACATCCTCCACCAATGACCTATCATCGGGGATTGCCAATACTTGCCACGCTTGGCAGGCGGGTTGGCGACCGCCGTTTTTTAAAATAAGATTTCGTACGCAGACGCTGCTGACCATCTTGTGCTACAGGAATTAGTCGCCTCTTACGACACACTACCTTTGGTGGTGGGGAGGTGTACTCTTTACGGCCTTCCACACACGGCACAAAGTAAAAGTCTTAGTGCGTGATATTCAAATAAACGCGTAAACGAATAAAAGTCGCTGACATAGCCCAACGGATTAGCACGCTAAAGTGGCAGTGGGCCGATGGGGCAGAAAGATGATGGGGCGGCAAGCGCAGCGTAGGACGTCCACCCACAAGGTGGACAGACAACCTGGTAAAGGTGTCAGGAAACCGCTGGATGCAGGACGCTTGCAACCGGCCAATCTGGAAGTCATTGGGGAAGGCTTATGTCAGCAGTAGACGTCCTATGGCTGAAATGATGATGAAGATTCAATTTCGCGATGGTGTGTCTTGGTTTTTTGATCATAGGCGTAATTTGCATCTAGGCGTAATTCGACAGACCTACCTTACGTTATATTATCCTGTATTATCATAAAACCGTGCTGTGCCATGTGGGGAAGGCCGTAAAAATACACTTCTCCACCACCAACAAGAGGCGTGTCGTAAGAGGCAACTAATTCCTGTAGCACGAGACGGGCAGGCGTCTGCGTGCGAAATCTTATAAAAACTGCGCTCAACAAACCGCCTGCCAAGCGTGGCGAGTATTGGCAATCCCCCCGATGATAATCATCGGGGAGACCTGTGTTCAGCAGTGGACGTCTTATGGCCGAGATGATGAACACAAAACAAATACTTAACGTTTAGTTTTAGATTATTTTCGAGGTAAACTGTTTCACAAGCCAGAGGTGGAAACTCAGCTGGAGCGTTGTTTCGCCATGACTGTCCGTTGCGCTGGCTGATTTTTTGTTTATTTTGAAACTCTAAATACTTTACCGTTATTACTAAAAGTGGCCTAAAGTTGCATGTAGAATAAGAAGTAACATAGTGTAACGAAGATTAATGTGTATACTAATCCTAGTTTTTGCCTGAAAATTCGTCCATGTTATGGGGTTATTTACTGAGTTCTTTACCTGCAAAAATTTAATCATAATCTGTTCAGCTATTCTGAAACTTAGACTGGACAAGCTCAATGTTTCCGTACACCTTTAGTAGCGGATCGGTTTTTTGTGTATTATTGTTTTTTTTGCGATTTCAATGGGCGGATTCATGGATCGAATCACATTTGAGAATTTGTTTTCGATATTGAAATATTAAATCACCTTCTAAAAGCAAGTTAATTTAATGGGACATAAATGTTGACGTTTATAGTAGATTTTCAACTTGACGACCTCCGTAGTCAAGAGACGAGCATACAGATCGCTATCTCTGAGGTAACAGGTTCGATTCACGATCGGTCAATGTAGAAAAATAACTTATTCTTTGTCTCGGGTTTGAGTGTTGTTGTCGTTGTTTTTGATTTCTGTAACACAAGTGATTTGTTTAACTTACCATAGAATCAGAGCAATGTATGAGATGTGGTCCAATATAAAAAAAAAGTATGTGTATACAGATTGTTTTAAAAATGGCACTCCAGACTGACACTGAAGATAACTTAGCTACAGACATTTCAGATAGAAATGTTGATGTTGTCTAATATTAATAGAAATAACATGCTTCTAGTAAAACTCGCATAGTGAAATAGTCTTCGGAACTTGCGATTTTGCTAAAAGTATGTTATTTTAAAAATCTAAAACGTCTGATCTATCTTCAGTGTCAGTCTGGCGTACTATTTTTGGAAACCATATACAGGGCTACTACTACCTACCTACCTACTACAATAGGACAATCCTTAAAATCACGTAATCAGCTGTTCATATATACATCAACTTGTTCTATGCACGGTTAGTTCTATGCATGACATTTTTTAAGACCCTTGTTGTATACCTGTGTTCCACAATAAAGATTTATGATTATGATTATGGGAGCAACATCGCAATCGTAAAAAATTTTTTAGATGTTCCATACAAACTAACGTGCTATCTAGATGATATTGTATTCAGTATCTGATAAGTAAATTTAAAAAAATAATAATTAGTGATGCATCCTCAACAAAACGAATCATTTGAGTGCAATCATAAGTTAACGGCTGAACACCGATTTCATTCCTTATTTTTCCCACCTTAGAGGAGAAATTTTTCCAAAAATTTTTCAATGTACCATCTTTAGAGTATAAGCTATTCGATAAATAAATAATCATCAAAATCGGTTCACAAATGCCGAAGATATTTGGTAACATAGGTACAAAATCATTTGGCACGGTATGGAGTTTATGCAATGTTTGATGATTTTCTTATAGATCCCATCATCAGAACTTGATCAAATTTATATGAGACCATTCCGAAAGTATTCCCTTTCGAACAAAAAAAGAACTATCGAAATCGGTTAACCTGGTAACGAATGATCGCTAAACATACATAAAATAAAAAGATACCGACGAATTGAGAACCTCCTCCTTTTTTGAAGTCGGTTAAAAATCACGATTTCGATGTTCCTCCCATAGTAAAAGTTGTTGTATATGAGCACCTGATCACGTGGTTATGGAGTGTCCTATTCTTTTGTAAATTCTGTAGATTTATTTATTTATTGCACATTGCACAATGTACATACATTAAATAGTGTCTCAAAAATTTTTTTGAAGTCAATTCTTATTTATTAGCAAAGATAACGATTTGTTAATCCTGTAATGGCTGTTCAAAATCAAAAGGTTAATAAACTATTTAGCAGCAACATTCAGAGTTAAGTAACGTTACGCAAGCCAAGGATGCTATTGCTTAAGCCTTGCTTACAATAGAAATACCAAAAGCTAAGTTATTTATACGGTTAGTTCACACAGTACAGTTTTAATGCGTTTTATTGGTGTTTCTTTGTGTATTTCTAAATCGGTATAGACAAGTCGATAAGTTAAGTTTGTGTGCACAAGCTGGTATGAAGCAATGCGCATGCAAGGATACGCTTGCGTAAAACACATAGGTCTAGGTTAAAATACACTTCCCCACCGCCAACAGGAGGCGTGTCGTAAGAGGCGACTTATTATTTTAGCGAAACGGGCAGCAGCGTCTTCGTGCGAAATCTTATAAAAAACTGAGGCGAGTATTGGCCCCCCCAATGAAAGTCTTTAGGGGATGTTCAGCAGTGGACTTCCTATGGCTGAAATGATGATGATGATGATGACAGTGTTATATACTATTAAATACATGTCTTGTAAATTATTGTTAGTCAATTAAAAAGTTTTTTTCTAATTATTAACAATAAAAACCGACCTTAAAACCAATTTATTTCTGCTAAGGCCTAATTTAAATGTAGTGTAGGACGCCCCCCAGCTCGATGGACCGACGACCTTAGGAAGACGGCTGGCAGTGGCTGGATGAAAAAAGCAGCAGATCCTGCTCTTTGGCGCTCTTTGGGGGGAGGCTTACGTCCAGCAGTGGACTGCAATAGGCTGAAATGATGATGATGACGATGAAGGCCTAAATTGCGCTCTCTTAAACGTCCCAATAATTTTACTGTTTTCAGACAATATTGAATGAATATTGAATATAATGAATGAATAGTATATATGAGACTGGTAGAGAATGCCACATGGCATTAAGTCCACCTTTTGTACGATTTTATTTTGTGCAATAAAGTTTAAATAAATGAATGAATGAATGACGTTTATTTCGCTGTCACAAAATATTGTACATATGCACAGTAGGTATAAGTACAGAAGTGTATTGTGCATGGACTTAACACTTTACTGCGACTCTTTAGAGCAAAAAAAATAACTAATTTGTTAAAATAAAAGAGGTAGAGTAAAAATACTTATTAAAAGAGGGAGCTAAGATGACACTTTTAAGTATTAAGTACAGTCAGCAGCACGTCAACTTAGCACAAAACATCAAATTTTCTTATTTGATATTCATCTCTCAGTGTTGGACATAAAGATGAAAATCAATTCAATGACCTTTAACTTTTTGGGCAGGTTGACCGGCCCTTGTCTGTACTAAGTTGATAATACTTTTTAAATCTATATATGTATATAATAATAATAAGAATAAAGCTTTATTTATACCATACCTAAGAAAAAACAATACTGAGTTTACATTTTTGTTAGTAGTGTTAGTAGAGTTGATGATTTACGGCTAGTTGTTAGTCTTTTGAGATATGGTCCCCTTCTAGGGTAAAAGCCTCCTCCAATCCTTTCCATCTGTCTCCGATATGTATATGTCGCAATAAGATAGATAAAGCCGTAATATAGTTATATCCCTAGGGATATAATTATATACCGTAACATAGTTATACGAAAGCGATTCATTACTATCTCACTAGGAATATAGTTATAAAACGGTCCAAGTTTAGTGATATACTTATATTACCAGATTAAGTTTAGTGAAATAGCTTTCGGAGTGTGCGGCGCAGGGGGAGAGGTTCGTTGTGTTGATGAGATGTCATCATTCCTCTTCTTGACTGAACAAAAATTAAAAAAAAATACTTTTAAAGAAACCAAGATCTCAAATTATTTGATAAGAAATAAAGATATCTCAAAACTTGATTAGCTTTAAAAGATTTTTAATGTTTGGTTAGTTTTAATTGTATTGTTAATGTTTAAATTCCAAAAAATATGATTGTTTTAATTATAATTGAAATTACTTTAATACGTGTTTAATGTCACAAATTATTGTAACTAACTGCAGGATACATAAAGTTGATTTTTTAATAAAGATAAAACCAATATAATATTGTTTTATTTAATTATATATGGTAGATTTCTATTTCACTAAGCTTAATCAAGTAATATATTTATAACACTGGACTTCTAGTAATATAAGTATATCATTAAACTTGGACCGTTTTATAACTATATTCCTAGTGAGATAGTAATGAATCGCTTTCGTATAACTATGTTACGGTATATAATTATATCCCTAGGGATATAACTATATTACGGCTTTATCTATCTTACTGCGACATACACGGTGTCCCAAAAAATTGTGTCAAGCCGAAGTCCAGAGGTAGAGTATCACTAGGGCTATCCGAATCATCCCCATGTATGTTCCACGATTTTTGATAGTTTTCGAGTTATGACTCTTTTAATATTTTTTTTTGAATTTTTGTGTTAAAGCACTTTTTTCACTGTGGCGCGAATAGTTAAGGTACATGCCTGATTTTTTTTTCTTTATTAGATGAATACTAGGACAAGCTGATTCAGAAGTATTTCCATCCATAACACTAATGTAACCCATTAAAATAAATTATTGAAACTAAAAAAGTTATGAATCCTGTATTTTTTCTAAACTTTGAAGCCCATTTAAAAAATAAAGTTACATAAACTTTTTCATTCAAACCTTTTTTAAAAACTTAACTATTCTATCAGCTATTTATCATGAAAATTGTATTGAGTTACTTTGACGGTATCATACTTAAATTAGAGTTCAAAGTAAACAATGTTTACAACACAGTTTTTGTAAATTCTTAGAAATTTTCAATTAAAAACAAAACTATTACTACACAAGTAGCGAAAGTAATAAAATTATGCCTGAAAACCTTTTAGTAGTTTGAATTTCGTTTTTTTTTTTTACCTGCCGTCAAACACAGACAAAAGGCGTAGAAAGACTTATTGATGCGGTTATTGGTAATGTTATCTTTCAAACAGTTCTTGTGAATTACTTTTTTTTTCATTAGTCGTCTGCTTGACATCGCGCATTAAGTACTCATAACTCGAAAACTATCAAAAATCGCGGAACATACATGGGGGTGATTCGGATAGCCATAGTGATGCTCTACCTCTGGACTTCGGCTTGACACTATTTTTTGGGACACCTGTATATATACCCATATAAAAATGAATCTCTATTTCTCTTGGTCATCGCATCACGCGTGAACGGATAGAACAATTTCGATAATTCTTTTTTTGTTGTGTTATTTATTGTCAGGAGAAGGTTCTTTTGAAAGAAAAAATTAAGAAAGTTGCGCAGAAAATTATTTATGAATAAACTGATGACAACAGCTGGTTACTAATACTAATCGAACTTTTTGTAGTTCTATATACTTTTTATTACTTACTAGCGGACCCAGCGAACTTTGTTCCGCCAATTCGCCGAAAATAAAATAGTTGTTTTACTACAATCCTTGCATTTTTTAAATATTTTCTCACCTTTTAAACCTTCCTTGAACTTCTACAAATATTTCAAGATCAAAATTAGCCAAATCGGTCCAGTCATTCTCGAGTTTTAGCGAGACAAACGAACAGAATTTAATTTTTTTATGTATATAGAAGATTAGTCTAGCAACTAATTAGACGTAATTAGAAAAGTAACAAACAACATTCTCGCGATCGATAAATAACAGTTGAAACCGTATCAAAATAGTATGAATCCATCAATAATATAATTGCATTATTATTATGAAGTAAGTGCGCTTAAATACGTCAAGGATACACTTGCACAAGAGTACTAGCTTAGGAAAGGCCTAGTGGTGATTATTATGGATCTAGTTAATGCTATGGCAGGAGAACTGTAGCACTATCTAGGCACTGCGTGAACGTAGACACTTGTTACCGACCGGAATACGATCACACAGTGTTGCCAGATTTCAAACGAAAGGTTACAGTAAAAAAAAACCGACTTCAAAAAACTAAAACGCTAAAAATAATCTTAACACTTACGTACCTAATCAGTTACTTTTGGAGTCGGTGCAAACGAAAACATAGAATCTCTCATCGACTGGCACCGACTCCAAAAGTAACAGATTAGGTACGTGAGTTAAGATTATTTTTAGCGTTTTAGTTTTTTGAAGTCGGTTTTTATTTTTTTTATAAAATTAACTTATTTCATCTTTTTAGTGAAAAATCCTATTCAAAACAAATCTTACGAGTGCAAACATAATTTAACTGCTAAACACCGACTTCATTTCCTATTTTTCCACCTTTAGGGGTGATTTTTTTCTAAAAATGTTTGACTATAGTATCTTTGAAGTGTAAGCTATTCATTAAAAAAAGAATCATCAAAATCGGTTCACATTTGGCAAATATATTAGAAGATAGATACTAAAATAAAATCAGTTGGCGTCATACGGAGTTCATGCAATCTTTGTTGATTTTCTTATAGATCCCATCATCAGAATTCAACCAAATTTCTATGGAACCATTCTGAAAGTATTACCTTTCAAACAAAAAAAATATTATCGAAATCGGTCAACGCAGTAACGAATGATCGCTGAACATACATAAAAAAAAAAGATACTGACGAATTGAGAACCTCCTCCTTTTTTGAAGTCGGTTAAAAACAGGTTAGAACTAATACAGAAAATCGTTAACTAAATAAAAAGTTAACCATAATTTACTTTCTGCATGATTCTATGGTTGACATGTACAGAAAACAGCTCGTACACCTACCACAAAACGACAAATTTTCTCAATTGATATTGATCTCTATATGTCGGACTTAAAGTTAAAAATCAGTTCAATGACCTTTAACTTTTTAGGTAGGTTAACCTGCAGTAGACTGTACACTACATACACACACTTTTCGAAGATTTTTGCAATATAAAAAAGTTAAAAAAACTAAAGCGTTTGTTAGTTTTAGTTATTATCTCTTAAAATTTTCCAGGAATATCCAGGAAAGCTAGTTTTCCCGGAAATTCAACATCATCAGCCTAGCCTATCCCCTATCGCTGCCCGCAACCTTGACTTGGTCGTCAGTCCAACGGGTTGGAGGTCGGAAATTTCCGGTCATTATGTATCGAACCAAATACTTCAGATGGAGCCATACGCAACGCTTGTTTGTAATAAAACCAGCAATAAATTCTAACCACAAGGACATATGGTTAACAAACACCGTCTATCTCAGCAACCAGCGCGATAGACGGCGCAGTGTAATAATATTACGCAAGTCTAGGATACAGTTGCCAAACACTTGGCGGGAAATGGCTACCTTAGTACCTACAAATGCCAGTTATCATAAGAAATAGATAAGTATTTATCATCTATGCTTGACATAAATCTTAAACTAGGAATAGCCACATTAAAATATGCTGAAAATAGTCATTAATGAGAAATGTTTCGTGTAGTTTAAAAAATACAGTTATTCCTTGAGGTGACATGCAATAAAGATATTGAATTGAATTGAATTGAAGTGTCTAGATGAACTGTCGAGCACATACACTATAGACACACATATATAAATACGAACAATGCTTCTTCGAAGGTAGTTAGTGATTTTTCACTTACATTTAGTATGAAATGACAAGTCCTGTCAACTCTCGCCCATACAAAAACAGTATAACTACAAATTGAAGTGAGCAGACACAATGTGTAGATTAACATAGGTGCTAAATAAAAGACGAGAAAGACACTACCGTTGTTTGTGCTAAGGATGTAGGGGGGGGGGGAGTTCATGCTATTCGTATAAATATTTGATATGTAAGCAAAAACCTTGTCAGGTTTTCATAAGGACCTTAAACCCCCACTACACCTTTAGCACAGTCCCGACCCTTGAGGACTGTTAGAATGGTTTCATCGACGACCCAATTGGCATAGTGCTGTGATATTTAGCTTTGAACGCAAAGTGTCAGGGTTCGGTTCCCGGTTAGGGTCAGTTCACACCGAGTAGTATTCTGAATTCTCACAATGAAATGTGTATCTTTTCGAGTGGTAAATATAGTATATTTTGAGTCGCTCTATTAAAATGTGCGCTCAGCGTCGCGTCTCGGTGTGAACTGACCCTAAGGGTCAATACTTGAAACTGAAACTTTTGAAAAACTGAAAACTTTTCTAAATTGACTCAGGTTTGCGCGCTGGAAGACACTCCTGGCAAAATTACTTGTCTGGTGCGTTGCAACACAAAAATATAATTTCTTTTCTTCCAGACCATGATATTTGGTGTGCTGTTAGATAAGCATATGTTACATGGACGTCCCACAGCAGGGAATAGGCCTCATCTGTAGTGTGTAGTTGGGGCTCCAGCGACGGCCCAGTGCGGATTGATGAAGGGGTGTTGTAATGCCAATAATTCAACCTCACTGTCAGATGTACGCTGCCTTAACCATAAGACTTTGGAGCAGGATATTAAATTATATTTATCCACATAATAAACATTATTTCTTGTGTCTTATTTGCATAAGCTAGATTAGGGTTCTGACTAGTCTTTATGACTACTAAGCGATATTAGCCGAGACAAACTATTAACGTAAAATCCTTAGCATGGGGATGCATGCGATAAATGTCACTAAATATGGTCGGAATGGTTATTTAATATCCGCTCACAACCGCAACGTGTGTTGCTTAACTTTACTAATCACTACCAAAGCCTGCGCTACTAGCGCCTATTATTATTTATTGAAAATATTCAATGCAATCTATGTAGGTTTACTAGCAACGAATCAAACCACAAGGACAAGAGGTTAACAAACGCCGTCTATCTCGGCAACCGGCGCGGGCGCAGTGAAGTAACGTTACGCAAGCCAAGGATACGGTTGCAAAATGCTGGCGTAGGCCGGCTGCACGCTTGCGTCCACAGGAGGGTAATGATTTACTGAACTGGGTGCTGGCCGCTGGGGCACGCCTCTGGAAAATTCATCATCTATACCCGTAACAGATGAATATAAATACCTTACTTTGATACCATTACACTTGGTGTGTTGTTGTCTAGCACATTAAATAATTATCAATAAAATATTTACTGTTTATACACGGCTACCAGTTAAGATTTACACGAAATATAAGCTGAACTCTTATCAAAAAGGACAATGAAAGTGTAGCTTATAAATGCGAAGTATTGCTTGACAATTGTAATCAATTACCTGTTTCGATCACCGTGTAGGTATGTATCACCGTCCGCATATTTTAAACGCTTTGGGGAATATGCTACTCTGATACGGCATATGATCATCAAAGGATTTTCCTTGATGAAAGAGGTACGTATCGTAAACCGTGTCGTATTCGTAGATACGAAGAAAACCGAGTCGTCCACAACTAGATACGACGAATGATACGGTGATACAGATACAGTGATCGGATCGGGTTAATGATATAAATGTGGAGCTTTAACACGAAGGCCCATTTATAAATTTTTTGTTAGATTCTCAAATGGGTACTTATTTCATCAAATTTACAGACTGCGTGCATATTTGGGTGTATAAAAGTAGTAACATCAATATTTGTTTTATTTTGTGTATTAGCTATATACGAAACGAAATTGTGGAAGGTATTCATGGTTTCTTCTTTGTTATAATTTCGGGGAAGGCAAATGGGTTGATTTAGTGCATTTGCAAGACGACTAGGCGATCATTTCGTTTTTTTTTTAATCTAGAGAGCAAATCTAAGTATTCACGATCACGAAGACCCATTGCATACCCCATAACGATATTTCTACCTAAAAATAAAACTGCCAAGGTACTTGACTGTACGCAAGTGTGTTACCTGCCTAAGAAAAGAGTGTGTCAAGGCATCGAGCGGAAATTCGCTCCTTTCCTCCGTTGGGCAATGGACGAAATGCCGCGCAAAGGGCATGCTGGATTCTTTGCCTGTGTGTGTTTAGGCTTAGCAATAAGTGAACTTAAAGTACAAGTACATACTTAATATTCATTGGCGTTGCTTTGCTACATGTTTTGAGATTTATAAAATGAACGTTTAAAAGTTAATAGGGATGATGACTAACTTTTTTTTCTTTGTCTACGAGTATCAGGTAGATTGTCAATAAGTATAGGACACGTATTTTTTCTTTTTTCACATAATCAAAATATTACAGAGATATATTGATTTTTAATGTCGCATGACGGCACACTCTCCGCACCACTTTCCCCTTTCTTCTTATCTATCCTCTACCTGAAGGTTGTCTGGAAGAGATCGCTTTTAGCGATAAGACCGCCTAAATTGTGCATCTTTCTGTAAACACAAGTTGTAACTTCTTTGTATGGTGTACAATAAAGAGTATCTATCTATCTATCTATCTACCTAGGTACAATTTTTACTACTTAAAACCTTAAATCGCTTTATGTTTGTCATTTTTTGGTTGATGACAATGGAAAAAACAAGAGTCCATTATTTTTTGATGATCTAACGACGGACTAAATAGAATTTCATTTTCTTTACCTAATCGTAATGCCTATTGTCAATGTAGAGCATTTTTCAAGTAATTACAAAATGGTTTAATTAATTAAATAAATGAAAGTAGGCTAGTTGGACCTAATTCTTTTGTTGCGTAGAAAACCAAAAAAGTATTAATATAAATATAATATAACACAATACACAACACATTATAACCTTTCGAATTGTTATATTAACAATTCGAAAGGTTGCAGGGAGCCGCTGGATGCAGGTCGCTTTCAACCGGCCAATCTGGAAGTCAATGGGGAAAGCCTATGTTCGGCAGTGGTCCTACTGTGGCTGAAGTGATGATGATGATTTGAAAATATTTATCCAAAGTGTGGTGCCCTAAAGTGACCTTTAATTTGAACTGCCCGTGTAGTTTCAGTTTCATCTGCTCGATGTTGCCGCTATAGGTACACGGCGTTAAAAAAGTACTAGTAAGTAAGTATGGTCTTATTTCAATAGTCGACTTCCATTTTTTACTATGGAGCCGAAATCACAATAAAATCTTTTTTTCCATACAACTTGTAACAGCTGGCTGTTTAGTGTGGGCACGTATGGGAGAGTTTTTTTTTATTGTATAACATCACATACATTACTCTGATCCCAAGGTAAGCTACTAAGCCAGCGGTTCAAGTTGCGGGTTCGAATCCCGCAAGGGGCAAATGTTTGTGTGATGAGCACGAGCATTTGTAACTAATCATGGATGTAAATAAAAGTATTTAAGTATGTTTATCGGTTATCTAGTAGCCATAGAACAAGCTTTGCTCAGTTTGGGGCTGAATAATTGGTGTGATTGTGAAAACCATTTATTATTATTATTTGGTATTTTTAATATAATATTATGTAAGAAGCTGGCTATATTAGCTAGTGAAAGCCTTGCTTACATTTTTGTCATGTTTTTCCTATCTGACCTACACACGACACACATTCACCCTGTGTGCCATAAATAATCAGGCTGTGTTTTTTCTATGATACATTAAAATAATGAGTATCTGTGGTCTGTAAGGACAAAATATGCGTCACTATGGTATTATGCAAGTGACCTAACCGACACTAAAAGCTCTGACGTAACTCCACTGTCGCCAAGACAATGGACGACAAGGCCAAGATACTTCCTTACTTTGCACTATTATAACACTATAACAGAAGTGTGTCTGTACGTTGACGATATTTTCAAAACAAAGGTTTTTCAAAGCAAAGATCACGATGTTGCGTCTAAGTTATCAATCTCAGAAATAAATATTTTTGGATAGTCTGTTTGTTCGTTCGAGCATCATGCAAGATTTCGATGAGAATTGTTTTTTTTTTTAACATCACATTGATTGCTCTGATCTTACGGTGAGGTACCAATTTGGACCCCTTCACCAATCGCAGTTGGGCCGCGTGGTGGCTTATAGCTCAAACCACATCATCGCTGTAGTGAGGCCTGTGCCTTGCAGTGGTACGTACGTACTTTTCTTCTTTTAGGCCAATTTAATCAATACCTAATACCTTAGTAAGTAACCAAAGAATTTATATATTTAATAATTATTAAAGTATCTAAATACGAAACATGGGCAGCTAATACTGTATTAATTTTATACAGATAAAAACGAAAATTTTACTTCTGTAATAAATTCGGTTATAATGAACCAAAACCTTTCATCATCATCATCATCATTTCAGCCATAGGACGTCCACTGCTGAACTCCTCCTGAATATGCTACCTACCAAAACCTTTATCGAATCTAAATAGTTAGTCAGCCGGGAACAATGATCTCGGACAAAGACCAGTAAATCATAAGTACTCAGGGATTGAGGCGTATGCAACAATATGCCCTTGGTGCAATTGCGGTGGTTTTCTGAGGCCCGATTTTAGAACGATACGTGGAATATTTGATGCACAATCGATATTAGAAGGGGTTAAAATAAACTTACATCATCGTGAAATATTTAAATAAAATATTTAGGTAGGCAGTAATATGAGAAACGGGTAATTCAATAAAACAAACACCATGACATGAACTTTAGCCCTAAGATTAACATCTACTGAACTCCATAAAACAAAAATATTGAATTGAATCGAATTAAAAACAAACTGATAGAATACATGATATTCTTATTGTTACCCTCCTAAAATAGTTTTAAATAGCAAAAGTTTGCAAAATTTTGTGATATCAGACTTTTTCTATACCTGAGAGGTCTAAAAGTACTTATCTACCAAAAAAGGCAACATTTGCAAGTATTTGGACAGTCTTTGATTTTGGCTAGTCTTAGCTAGCTAAAACCCTAAGATGTAATGTTACAATGTATGTAATGAACGTAAATAACGAAATAACTGCGCTATTGAACTGTTTGGATTATTTAGATTTATGCTTAGTCGAATTATTCTGTACAACATAAGCTATTTCAGTAATTTCGGCTTCGTATCGGTTTATTCTCGACACTCAAAGTGGCCACCAGGACATCCTTTTATGTTTCATAATATGATTGCCGCTTGCACCACGAACACATTTGACATTACGACACGCAGGAGATGACGACGCATGCCCAATTGACATATAAGTATGTACTATGTGTATGATCCCGCACGAAGCTGTATGTATGTGTCGCAAGATAATTAGGTACTAGAGACCTTTATTAGAAGCCATGTTTAGGGCAAGTACTACAAGCCATGTTTAGGTTAAAGGTAATTGTGTGTTATTTCAATTACTAAATTAACCTTTTTTCAAATCCTGGCAAGACTATGAGATTTGTTTGTGTCTTTTATCTGTAATGTCGTGAATGGAGACAGTATACAATGAGTCAATACAATTTTCAAATAAGTCAACTTAAACAGGAAAACCCGAAATAATAATGAAGGAATGACCAAAACTAAAATACCTTAATTAGTAATAGATAATCTAAATCAAACCACAATAATATAATGTTATTTATTTGTAAGTATATATTTTGAACTGGAATTTCTAATAAAACTCAAAATAGGTTATCAAAATTGCAACAAGTCCATATTAGTATTTAGACTAGGTACGTTAATATGCGTTCATTATTCTCCATAAGGAATATATCTCTGCTAAAATTATATGACAGTAAATAATTATGAAGTTAACATTTTCAAAATACATTCGAATTCTTTTTTCATATAATTCATCTTGAGGCAAACACAGCTAGGTACTGAAATGAGACTCGTTTTATTTATTTAACTGAATGCCATATAAAATTGCATAACATCAATACGCAGACCAATGATTTATAACTATGTAATCTTTTTTGTTATTGTATTATATATCTTTTTGTTTTGTTTTCTTTTGTTTTTTTGTCTGTTATTGTTTTTTTTTTTTTTTTTTCGTATTGTTTGCTGCGTACTTCTCTCTTTTAAAAAAATATCTCTCTTTCCCATGCATTACTTATCTTAACAAATTGTCCCAAAAACTGTGTCAATGGAAATCCAAAGATGGATTTCATTATCATAGTCGACCGCTAGACATAGGCCTTCCTTAAAGAACGCCACAGCGAACGAATCTGGGCCGTTGTATCCAGAGGCTGCCAGCAACCTTGAATAGGACGTCAGTCCACTGGGTGGGAGGCCTGTCCACGTAACGTTTTTCAGCTAGGAGCGTCTGGCATCGGGTGGAAAATAAAAGGTAAGGATCGGGTTCTGTGGCGTGCACTGGGAGAGGATTATGACTAGCAGTGGACTGTGGGCTGATTATGATGAAAATGGGTAAAATATCAACTAAGATTTCTACTCCTTAGGGTAGGTATGTGCTATGATAGACACGCTATCTTAGAAGCTGCTTACAGATGATAAAAAGGACATCCGAGGATCTGGCTCAATGGCGTGCATTGGGAGAGGCTTATGTCTGGTGGAATGTGGGCTGTTTAAGATGAAAATTGGTAAATAGATCAAAGCTAACCATTTAACATACACAAAAACTATAGCAAATAATCTTACGACTAACGGTTTTAGTATTAGCAATTGTATATCGTCATTACCTAACATGTTGTGCAATAGCATATTTATCAAAATGTCTGCAAGTGTCGAAATGTAGGCAACCTCGAGATACCAATGTTTATTTTATACTTGAATAGGCGCGTGGCTAAATCGTAGGTACTAATATTAATATGTGAAACGTATGTCTGTTATTCAACGCTTTGTCAGCTGAACAGAATTAAATGGAATTTGGTACACAAGTTTTTGATGTTAAGTAATGTTCCTGTGGGATAATATAAAAAGGGCGCTTTCTATTTCAAACTATAAGGGATATATTGACTACGAAATTATAAAACATAGATTTATCATCATTATCAGCAGATAATAGCTGATGCCATAGGACGTCCACTGCTGAACATAGGCCTGCCCTAATGACTTCCAAATTGACCGGTTGGAAGCGGCCTGTATCCAGCGACTTCTGCAACCTTTACCAGGTCGTCTGTCCATCTTATGGGTGGGGGTCCTACGCTGCGCTTGTCTGTCTTCTTTTTCTTAGTCGTACACTCCTGGCGGAGTGGTCGTGGTTATTAAGTAGGTTGCGGTTTTTGCAAAACTTCTTCATCTCTCTCTATTCGTGGCGCTGTGCTTGCCGGTACGTGGCCTTCATTCTAGATCTAGAATATTTCTACCCCATCGGCCGTATCAAATAACATAATTATTACTCGCATAATAAATACTCGAATAACAGCATTTTATATTGTCTGATAAGGTTTTATAGAAATGTTTATCATGTTATCTGTTTTGATATAGTAACAGTTTACATATCCGTGTAAATCTTTCTCATTGCTCGCATGTTCCCACGTACTGACCGCACGAATGTTAGCTTTGTAACATGTTACATTACCTGTCAGTACCCACCCTTAGACTATTTATAAGGTCTAACCGAAATAGTGATTAATATTCCTACAGATCAAAGAGTAAATGATAAAGATCTTCGTTATGGAATAACTTGACTTACACCACAATAAACTCTAGAGATATTGATTTTGAATTATTTCGCTTATTTTTGTAAATTTTTATTTTTTAATTTAATCAATCAATCAATAATTTATTTGCGTCAAATATGGTATACAAGGTCAAATTACAATAAAAGAATCACATATTTGGGCTACATAAATTAGCATGCAAATGTCATGGTACGATAAAAGATGAAAATAGTTAAAATGTCAAATAAATCTGATAATAATTGTTACAATGTCATATCTGCTCATCTCCAAATTCCAAATTATTAATAATAACAGGCGAATTATATTATTATTATAAATTATACAAAAATTACTGAGTCAGTGTTGAAATGCCATAACCTAAATTCCTTTTTTTAATTTGAAAAAGTCCTCTAGACTATAGAAATTATGGTGGTTCAGCCAGCGGAACAAATGTCTTTTAAATACTGGCAATTTTTTTTTTAATGTCATTAGGTATCTGACTATAAACTCTTACGCACATTGCTAGGGTACTTTTATTAAATTTAGAAGATTTAGGATTTTCTTTTAGAATAAGCCGATGGGGATCTCTACGTACTCTTCTGTTTTTTAGATCATATGTCTTTCCAAATAAATTCTTATGTCTGTTTACAAAATTGCATACCTCATATATATACAGGCATGGAAGCGGTAGTAGAGCAAGATTTTGAAAGTGGGGCTCACATGAATTTCTAGGTGAAATCCCATTGATTGCCCGTATGCATTTCTTTTGTGAAATAAATGCTTTATTTTTGTTTGTACTGTTTCCCCATATGACGATAGCATAGCGTATTATGGACTCAATATAGGCTTGATACGATAGAATAGCAGTCCTTCGATCAGTTACTAATCTACTAATTATTAATCCTTTTGCAAAGGTCAGATACGTGCATTTTCCAGTTCAAATCTTGATCTAGAATAATGCCTAAAAATTGTATATGTGATACCTGCTTAATTTTTAAAATGTTTAGATTAAAGTTATAATTGGGATTTTTTGATTGATTAAATTGGATATAATTAGATTTATTTAAATTAATTTTTAAGTTATTATTGTTGTTATTGTTATTATTTTGTTTTAATCTATCAATGATGTAGATAAACTGGCTAAAAGGAACACCCTCTGTTATTTTACGTACTGTATATTTTGTACACGTTCTTATAATGGTGCCATCTCTGTTCAGGTTACATAAAGGTGCTTCGTTACATCGTTTATAAACTTCAGTAGTTTACATCATTTTCTTGACAAGATTGTGTAACAGTCGCATGACTATTACGTAATACCCTAAATTCTGTTTCCAAAATAAATGATGTGATAACCTAAAATAAAGTACAAGATAAGCGAAAATAGATAGATAATATAAGTTCTACACTTTGAAAGTAGGTGTGATGCGCGTGGTTTTGGCTTTAACATAATAATGATATATGAATCGATTGCTATTTTTAAAAATCGGCTTAAAGCACACTTTCTTTCTTCTTGACACAAACTGCCTTTATATCTTAGAATATTACTGGTCACTGTTAGTTTCGACATCTCCTCGCATATATCAAGTAGTATGTATGTTTATTATTACCAGCCGATATGTAGTCCCGAAGCGGTGGTAGGGTAAAGCTATATTTTGGGACGTGTATAAGTGCCCGGAAGAGGGCCTATATACTGAATAAATGAGTATTAATGAGAGTATTAATGAGTATTGTATGTATGTATAATTATTGTTATGTATTTATTTTATTTTATTTTTATTTATTTATTACTGTATGTATACGTTTATGCCATAAATTTATGCAATTCTATTTGTATCAGGTAAGAATTTTAAGAACTCTGCAACACCTTCCCCTTTCTTTAATGGTTGTCCTCTACCTAAAGGTTGTCTGGAAGAGATCGCTATTAGCGATAAGACCGCCTAAATTGTACATCTTTCTGTAAAAATCTGTATATATTTATCTGTAAAAAAAAATAAAAATGTGTATTTTACTTGTATGGTGTGCAATAAAGAGTATCTATCTATCTATCTATATAAATAAAGTTGGGCAAATCATCTTCATCATTAAAGCCATAGGATGTCCACTGCTGAACACAGGCCTCCCCCAATGATTTTCATCGGGGGGGATTGCCAATACTCGCCACGCTTGGCAGGCGGGTTGGCGAGCGCTGTTTTTTATAAGATTTCGCACGCTGACGCTGCTGCCCGTCTCGTGCTACAGGAATTAGTCGCCTCTTACGACACGCCTCCTGTTGGCGGTGGGGAAGTGTATTCTTTACGGCCGTCCCGACACGGCACACAATTGACTCAATCATTCCCGTCTAGTTATTATTTTTTATTTAAAGATGTACAAAACAGGTTACAGCCATTATGAGTTGTAAAATTACAAGTAATTAAAACTTAAAGACTAGGTTGCTACTCTTAACATGTTCATACTAAGAGAGATACTTAAATGCAGAAAATATAATCAAGTGTCTGAAATACCATGCATTATTATGACATTATGTTATTCTTGTATTACGACAATATTATGGTAGAGAATATTATAAAACTCCGTTAAAAATAAATCTTATATATAAAATTCTCGTGTCGCAATGTTCGTTCCCGTACTCCTCCGAAACGGCTTGACCGATTCTCATAATATTTTGTAAGCATATTGAGTAGGTCTGAGAATCGGCCAACATCTATTTTTCATACCCCTAAAGACCACGCAGACGCAGTCGTGGGCAACAGCTAGTAATATGTAAAATTACATCCGACAGATCTCACAGACTCTGGGACATCTGTGAGATCATAGTCTAATTTTGATGTAAGTGTAGTGTAATAATAATTATGAAAGTTGTTCAAGTTAACGGTTAGAACATCAGAGCGTCCTTGTCAATCCATACAAAATTTCACAGCTATTTTAAATACATAAACCTCTTTATTACGTAAGATCAGACAAATCTAATTACGATAAACTATCACACCTAACCTTGGTTTTATCGTTAAGCCATTTATATAATAGGCGCTAACCTTAAATCATAGTATATATCTGAGTCATAGGTACTCGTCTAGTATTTTACATAATAATTGCTCTGGTAAAAATAAACATAAGGCTGCGGTCACACTGATAAAAAGGCGCTAGTGAGTCAGAATTATGTAAATGGCTTCAGGAAGCGTTCAAATAGTTGTCATAACTTTAGGGTTACGTCAATTGTATAATATTGCAAGTAGTATTTGCGGTTTGTACAACGTTAGTGTAATAAAGTGATAAAGATACTAAAGATGAGTAGTACATAATAAAGTACATAAAAAGTGCCGTGTAAAGAATACACTTCCCCACTGCTAACAGGGGGGCGTGTCGTAAGAGGCGACTAATTCCTGTAACACAAGACGGGCAGCAGCGTCTGCGTGCGAAATCTTATAAAAAAACTGCGCTCGCCAACCCGCCTGCCAAACGTGGCAAGTATATCGGGGGGGGACCCCGATGATAGATCATTGGGGGAGGCCTATGTTCAGCAGTGGACTTCCTATGGCTGAAATGATGATGATGATAATGACATAATAAAAAGTAGGTATTGTTTAGAAGAAAACATTAAAACTACGTGTTTCACAAAGATGTAGAAATACACGGCTTTGATTTTTTTATACGGGACTTACGTGAAATCATTTGTTTTATTGAAAGATCTGCTTTAAACAACGACACTTTAATTTAACTTTAAATTTAATATTAAATTATAACAACAACTTTAGCCTGCAAAATTGCCATAGATCTAGGTCCTAGCATCAGAAGTTTAATACAAACTTTGTTTATAAATGGTTAAGTGTTGACATGAAATAAGTACTACTTATTTATAAGTAAACGGAAAAATATGAAAGTAGTATATTTATTTACTTAGTCTGCAAAATTGCTATAGATCTAGGTCCTAGCATCAGAAGTTTAATACAAACTTTGTTTATAAATGGTTAAGTGTTGACATGAAATAAGTACTACTTATTTATAAGTAAACGGAAAAATATGAAAGTAGTATATTTATTTACTTAGTCTGCAAAATTGCTATAGATCTAGGTCCTAGCATCAGAAGTTTAATACAAACTTTGTTTATAAATGGTTAAGTGTTGACATGAAATAAGTACTACTTATTTATAAGTAAACGGAAAAATATGAAAGTAGTATATTTATTTACTTAGTCTGCAAAATTGCTATAGATCTAGGTCCTAGCATCAGAAGTTTAATACAAACTTTTTTTATAAATGGTTAAGTGTTGACATGAAATAAGTACTACTTATTTATAAGTAAACGGAAAAATATGAAAGTAGTATATTTATTTACTTAGTCTGCAAAATTGCTATAGATCTAGGTCCTAGCATCAGAAGTTTAATACAAACTTTGTTTATAAATGGTTAAGTGTTAACATGAAATAAGAACTACTTATTTGTAAGTAAACGGAAAAATATGAAAGTAGTATATTTATTTACTTAGTGAGATATTATACGGGCGTAGCCTAAAATTTTCCCGAAGCAGTGATAGGTTTAAAAAGTGGGACAAGTAAATGTGTCTGGATAAGTCATGGAGTAGGTACCATATAGTGTGATTTGACGACCGCCTGGTGTAGTGGTTGGCGCTTCGAATAAAGCCAGCGGTTGCGGGTTCGAATCCCGCAACGGGCAAATAGTTTGTGTGATGAGCATTTGTATGTCATGTTAGTCATGATTTTTTATAAAAGTATTTAAGTATGTGTAGTTATCTAGTTGCCAAATTGGTGTGATTGTAAAAACAATTTATTTTTAAATTAATTATACAAATGAAATGTGCGCGGGAGTTGACAGGACTTGTCAGTTCGTACTAAATGTAAATCACAAAAATTGTTTTGGAAAAAAAAATATCCATGGTTTCGGTGGGGTCGAACGAAAACTACGAAAAGCATGGTCGATCTATTTTAATGGTTTTTATTTATAATTTAAAGAGACTTAGAGAGCAAGTTTGGTGTAGTTTGTGTTCTAATATTTGGTGAAGTAATAAAGATTTGAAACTATTGAAATATAATTGTACTCAACGCCGCATCGTGTGTCAAGTGACTCATCTAAAGACAACTCGCTTAAGACCCGATAGTGAAACCTGCTTCTACGAGAAGAGTAGCCTCTACTGAATTCAAGAAAAGCAATAAAAACTAAACACCCGCTATTTATTGTGAACACTTTATCAAGAGTCACTGCTCTGCTTAAGGAGCGGGGATAAGTCCATTTAAAAAAAGAAAAAAAGATGATGGCGGCATGCACGGCATAAATAAATGATTTACATGAAATAGTTTAATTATATTAAACAATACTACGATGTGTTCCGTACTTAACTTCGTGACCTGCAAGCAAGGACAGCCGGAACTAAGTCTCGCCACGCAGTCGGAAGTAGGTGCATACAGTTTTTTCTCTGTCAAGGTGCATTCCGCTGCATGTGACGTAAGACGAAGGTTTGCCTTAACACACCATGAATAAAGATTACTTAAGTAACCTTAGTGTGCCCACTGTTGCGATAGTATACAGGTGTACTAATGAGTGTGAGGAGTGAAGTAGGGTGATAACCGCTTCATTTCAATGATGGAAGTCGAAGAATCAATATCATCATCAGCATCATTTCAGCCATAGGACGTCCACTGCTGAACATAAGTAACTTAACAACCTGGTAAGGGTCGCAGGAAGACGCTGGACCCAGGCCGCTTCCAACCGGCCAATCTGGAAGTCAATGGGAGGCCTGTGTTCAGAATCAATATGTGTGTACTTAATCCTAAAAAAAAAAACTAAAGTATTGGGTGCATCCAATTTTTAGTGATCGGCTCACCCGTAGTCAGTTTATCACTATATACCCAAATGAGATCCGAGGTTTCGAACCGCGCGGTTCGCATCCGAGTGGATTCCGCCGTGTCTGAACTAGCTCTTATAGGATCACTTTGCTGTCCGTTTGTCTGTCCGTCAAAACGTTTTTCATTAGAAACGCGTGTAGGTATCAAGCTGAAATTAATTTCGCCGAGTTCTTGTAGCTTAGTGTCGGTAGCGTTCTGGTAGTGATTACCAAAGTAATGCCACCATACCGCGGCATTCCAATCAATTTAGTGACATTTATCTTCAAACATCTCCGTGTTTTGGAACGTACGGTAGAAGTTGGTTCCTGCTAATATAGCTTGTTACTCGTAAAGCCAAATTACATCTGGCTGTAAGGTTTACTCACTGGCCTTACAACACCCCTCCACCGCACCGCACTGGGCCCGCGTGGTTAAGTATGCCCCAAACCGCCTCATAGTTGAGGTGAGGCCTGGGCCCTGCAGTGGGACGTACATAGGCATACTAAAACTCAAGTCTGCAATGGGCTAGTTTCCTAAAAAAATCTAATTAGTCCGTCAGTTGAATTAACAGAAAATATTGGACACGTATTTTTTCTTTTCTGAATCAAACAAAAAATGATGAAGATATAGCCCGTTAAAGTTCCGCGTAACGTCACGACTTGCGACACTTTTTAGCAAGACGTGACGTCACATGCTCACTTTGATGCGCTTTATCTTCGTCATTTTTTGTTTGATTGACAAAAGACAAAATATGGGTCCAATATTTTTTGATAATCTAACTGACGGACTAAACAGAATAATCATTTTTTGACCCAGGAAACTAGCCCCTGTTAAAAACTTCTAAATCAACGCAATCAATAGATACGTCTGATATGTTGCATATCTTGACACAAAAGGAATTATAACTTATAGGTTACTTCTGTTGACTTAGAATCATGAAATTTGGAAAAAAAAGTTTTGTCTTTTTACTGGAAAATATCGTTATTTGTTTATTATCTATTTGCCATAGTAAATGAGTTGCTAAGTTTTGGGCTAGATTTTTGGTGTGATTGTGGAAAGAGTTTCATAATAATTATTAAAATTTGGAGTAGGTATATTGTCGACCGTCTGGTGTAGTGGTTTGCGCTCCGGACTACAAAGCCAGCGGTTGCAGGTTCGAATCCCGCAAGGGGCAAATGTTTGTGTGATGAGCACTAGCATTTGTACCTAAGTTATGGATGTTTATAAAACTATTTATGTATGTTTATCCGTTATCTAGTCGCCATAATAAACAAGCTTTGCTTAGTCTGGGCTAGCTAATTAGTGTGATTGTGAAAACAATTTATGTGTTTATTTATTGTAGATTTAAGTAGTTTTTATCACAAAAATCAATATTTATGTAGGTTACCAATTGAGCAAGTGTTAGTTAAGGTTATTTTTTATGTTAATGCATGCACGAAAAACCACAAAACCGATTTTGATAGAATTTGTTACGGAGAATGCTTGAATCCTAAGAAAAGTCAAAGTCTTTTATTACCTTCCCTTTATTACCCTATAGAAAAGTAGTGCCGTGTGGGGACGGCCGTAAAGAATACACTTCCCCACCGCCAACAGGAGGCGTGTCGTAAGACGCGACTAATTCCTGTAGTACGAGACGGGCAGCAGCGTCTGCATGCGAAATCGTATAAAGAAACTGCGCTCGCCAACCCGCCTGCCAAGCGTGGCGAGTATTGGCAATCCTCCTCAATGAAAATCATTGGGGAAGGGCTATGTTCAGCAGTGGACGTCCTATGGCTGAAATGATGATGATGATGATAGAAAAGTAAAATAGAGGGTGACAAGTTGTATTTAGCTTTTACTTTTGATAACTAGAAATACAATGAGTTCATGGTTTTTTTTCATGAAAATTTTCTAACGGGAAAAATATAAACAAACAAACATACTGATAAGGGAATGCTGAATGCTAGGGGGAACCTCCCAGGTCAATGGGAAATACAATGGTGCGCTTATCACGTTACGGTATTGTACAAAATAAAAACTATGTCGATTCTAATTCAATGTATTTCCTTAAACATAACCTAGTATTTTACGTATTGAGATACAAAAATATACAAACACACCAATTATCTAGATAATATGCAGCAGTGGGTTTCCTTAATCTGATGATGATGATGATGATGATGTAGACATCCATGACTAGAACACAAATATGAATATAAAGAAAGAATCGAATATAAAGATATATCGATAGATAGATAGATATATACGGCCGTAAAGAATAGACTTCTACACCGCCAACAGGAGGCGTGTCGTAAGAGGCGACTAATTCCTGTAGCACGCGATGGGTAGCAGTGTCTGCGTGCGTCCGTCTGTCTGTCTGTCAAGACCCTTTATCTCGGGAACGCGTAGATTTATCAAGTTGAAATTAAAACGATATACTCAGGTCTACAGTCTCTTTAAACTGTGAAAAAATCAAACTTCTAAGTTAACATTTAAAAAAGATATGGCCGTTTATGCCGCAAAAAAACTTCGACACTCTCAAGGAAGTCAAAAATAATAGGGTACTTCCAGTTGTCCTAGAATCATAAAATTGACCTGAAGCAATGTTTTATAGTGCCGTGTGGGGACGGCCTTAAAGAATACACTTCCCCACCGCCAACAGGAGGCGTGTCGTAAGAGCCGACTAAATCCTGTAGCACGAGACGGGCAGCAGCGTCTGCGTGCGAAATGTTATAAAAACTGCGCTTGCTAACCCGCCTGCCAAGCGTGGCGAGTATATTGGCAATCCCCCCCGATGAAAGTCTTTGGGGGAGGCCTGTGTTCAGCAGTAGACGTCTTGTGGCTGAAATGATGAATGTCTTATAGCTCAAGTAAAGGCAAAAGTCCAAAAACCCTAAACTTCTAGTATTAAATAAATAATAAAATAAGAAACTCGGAAAATCAGTAAATATCTTTGAGACTCGATCCCCGTTAAGTTGAATTATATACATACCTATAAGTCGATACGGAACCCTTGGAGCGCGAATCGACTCGCTTTTGGCCGGTTTTTAAATTCCCATAATAAGTACCTTGCACGTTACATTTTCCCTCGGCTCATTTGTATGATTAGGTTCTAAGTATATCAAACAATTACCTAAAGCAAGTCAACAATAGTATATCGAAATAGTTCACCGGTTATGCAAGGGAGTATCGGACTGGCGCAATACGGCTTGATACAAGAACTGGGCCACGTGCGGTCTAACTACGCCGAATCTGAGATTAGGAATGTTCGGTTTTTTTTGTAGGCCTTTGTTCTAGAAAATGTCATTTACAGGTATTGCGTAATACAAATACAATCATTTAATCGTGGACGTGGGACGGCTACAAATAATCAAAGATAAAAAATTGCGTCTTTTTCTAGATTGTTTGCGACAAATGAGTTTGCAGAAGAGGTTATAAATTGTAATTGTTAAATTGATAAAAATATGGCTTGAGTGAAAAATAATGCAGCTCACTATCTCTAGCACAGAATATATAGGATAGGTATCTATCTAGCTTGCCCCTTGCAGGATTAGATCCTGTGACCAGTTACTTTGTAGTCCGAAGTGAAAACCACTAGACCAGACGGTCGTCAAACTGACACTGTCGGTAATAAATTTTACCACCCACACAAAAAAAAATACCCACATTAAAAAACAATTCCCGTTTAGAAAATTTTGAATTTTAGTTTATTTTTATTATTACTAAGTCAGTTTGATACCTCATTTAATGGTAAGTGATGATAAAAAAGAACAAAAACCGAACTATCCACCACGTCTCAAGCGCTTATTTTCCAATAAAACCAATATCGGTGCGACCCACCAACGGCGAACATTATCCAATGAACTAAATTGATTTAAAAATAGGTCAAACTCGATTCATGCATTATCGCCTGACACACATAATGTACGCAATGTTACGACACAGATTACGGAATTGGGCGCTTATTTACTCGATAAAGATATACGTAATATATATTCGTTTTAGTAACGCAACACTTGATTGGTTAGATCGACTGTCGGATTGTTTGCAAAATCTTTTTTGATGCTATACAATAAAGTACCTATTTTTTATTATTTTTTATAAGCTTTTTTATTCAAAGATGCGCAAGATTTACACATAACACAAGTGCTTAAGGTTCTAACCTTAAGATCAGGAGACGTATTTTTGAAGCATTAGTAATGAATTTCGAATTCGAACACGAAAACAATTCGTATATGAAATTCATTTCTATTGCTCACAATTTTACACATTTTTGAATCACTCGTAACTAACTCGCAGAAAATATAATGAAACGTATTGCAAAAACTCATTGATTTTGAAAACCGGTAGTGAATCGCTGACAACGGAACGTAAATAAAAAGTTATGTTTACTGTCAATGTCATTCTTCTGTACTTTCTAATAGTAGAAAAAGAAAAACGAGTGGTCGTTGCAGAATTCATGGAATAAATTTTCAAAAATTGAGATTTTAGGAATTCGCATGCGAATCTTGCGATTTCGTGTTCGGATTGGAATTCGCATGATTAAAAAATACGTCTCCAGAGCAATGATTGTGATGTTGTCCAATATTTATATTTATTTAGTTATTGTGGGTCCGGTATAAGCCTATCAACTCATCTATGGATAATATTCATTGACTTAAAAGGCCAATTATATATAATCAGCCTCTGTGTCTAGCCTTTGTGGGCTGACAACGAAAGCCTTCTACTCTGTCGAGACCTAGGCTGTCCTGGAATCCTTACAGTGATGCCAATTCGATTGGCGATATGTCGAGGTGCTGAGAAGCTTGTACAAAATTAGCATCGATGATTTAAGACCAACCAACCTCGAGTGTTGACTACGTCTCGGCAAACGTAGTGTAGGACGCCCACTAGCTTGAGGGACGGACGACCTTAGGAAGATGGCTGGCAGTGGCTGGATGAAAAAAGGAGATCGTGCTCTATGACACTCTTTGTGGTAGGTCCAGCAGTGGACTGAAATAGGCTGAGATGATGATGATGATGACTATAGAAGTACCATCGCCATATTTACGAATAAATATTAGTGTAACCATGAAAATTACATTAGTATATTGTTAAATACGTTAACTACCTACTCTGTTTCGTTAATAATTCATAATTCAATTATGTTATTTAGACTAATGCAAAAAGGGAGAGAGAAAATGAATTTTTAAACAAGTGAATGAGAATGAACATTTTCGTTAAAAGTCCTCCATACGTGTTAACGAGCCAAAAACTACAAAATCTTAACCTATTGCCTGTTCAACAGCAGAACAAACAATACACACAAAATAGGCAAAAACATATATGAATCATATGTGATTCATCTGTCAAAAGCCTGTTAAGACTGGTCAATACACCGATACCTATGTTACTTCATTATAATCGTTGGATTATATTATGAAACAGCGAATCGGCCTCGAAAAGTATAAGTCATATAATTAGGTAATCCGAAACAGCTGACTAAATTGTCTTAAATATAAGTCTATACGCTATTACTTAGGTAATACGGCTTGTAAAGAAGCATTATGCACTTATACGTTTTGCGATACAAGCAAACTCGTGCGACTTTGTCCAAAAAACAACATACATGGTAGAATTTCGTTGGTTTTGGAGACACAAAATTTACATTCTCCTCCATAAATACACAACAACCTTACCATGAAAATTTCAAAGGATTACTTTCCCATACAAAATCACTAATCAGTTATTAGGATCTGTGGACTTACGTTGAGATGTCGTAGTTGGTACTATAGACAGAGTTGTTGATTTGAGCTGAAGAATCAGGTTTGAGAATTGGATCCAAAACTCATAAAAATCATCGTTTATACAAAAGTGTATAAAGGGTGTACAAAGGAATAGGACACCCTTAAAGCCACGTGATCAGCTGCTCATAATATATCATACAACTTTAACTAGGGGAGCAACATCGAAATCGCGTTTTTTAGATGCTCCATACGTTATTATCGAGGTAGCGCGTTAGTTTGTGTAGGGCATCTGAAAAAAACACGATTTTGATGTTGCTCCAATATTAAAAGTTTATTTTATTTATTTATTTTATTAGGACAATCAACAAGACAAGCACAATTACAAGCAAATTGGTAAGACATGCAAATATTGGTTATAGACTAAGTGCCGCCTTAATAACAGGTTGCCACGGCATGCAATAATGGACTACATAATTTTTTAGTTACATAAGTGACCTTAATTATATTGTTGCTATATTAGCTATTACTATTTTAGTGCAAAATAAACAATTTACCATGCTTGAATAATTCTCATTTATAGAGTAACATCAAATCAATAACTTTTTTAATTACTTTAAAATTAGAAAAATCGATAATCTACAACTCAACAAAATTAGACATTGGCTCTGTATCTAACAGATAAGGATAACAAAACTCTCCTCTTAAACTTTCCCATGGAGTCAGCAAAAATGACGATGTCACATTCTCTGCTGAGTTTATTGTATTGTCTTTGGAGTATTTTCATGGTGGCATGGTGACCAAGTTGTTGTATATGAGCAGCTAATCACGTGGTTCTGAAAATGTCCTATTCTTTTGTAAACCTGTATTTTTTTTTTGTTTTTGTATTTCGTCTAGCATAAACACCTTGACAATTTGTCAAGTTGGAAGGGTTTCTGACAGGTTAACCGTGAACATGAAGTTTAATTTAAAAATATTGGTTAACTAGCTGTTGCCCGCGACTTCGTTCGCGTGGTCATTCATAGAAAATATCTGCGCCACTTTCTTTTTTTTTTCTTTCAAAATAACCTTCTCCTGGAAATAATTAACACAACAAAAAAAGAATTAGCGCAATTGTTCCCACCGTTTACGCGTGATGCGATGACCAAGGGAAACAGGGATTCATTTATAATTTATAGATAAATATTAAGGTCAATTATAAAGCAAAGTATACTTTGCAGACTTGTCTCGTCCAAATGCAGACATAAAAGGCTTGCAAACGTCTATTCAGGGCATAAGTCGTGAGTCAGCGACGAAACACAACAAAAAGGCTCGCGTAAGTGCTCATGCGCAGACGCACTTGAATCACTCACATTCAGACAAAAAACATATTTAAAACGACCTCCGTGATGAATGAGGACAGTACTGGCTTCGATGCTCGGTTAAACTTAGAATTTAAGCATTAAATAGCGAATATTTATTTAATGATTTAAAATTACCTGATTCTGTAGATACGAAAATCAAACTCTTTTAAGTAAATTTACTTTTACCATTACCATCTAAACTAATATTATAAGGCTGAGAAGTTTATTTGTTTGAACGCGCTAATCTCAGGAACTACATATTCAAATTAAAAATATTTTTTTTGATGTATAGTCCATTTATTGATGAAAGTTACTCGTATATGCTATTTTATATCACGCCACGACCAATGGTGAGAAGCACCAATAAAAAATATTGCAAAAACAAGACAAAAAATCCTTTTGAGTGCTTCCGTTGCGTAAACGATTAAAGTTACGCACAAATCATGTATGACGGAATTGTTCCCCTTCAAAAGTTCTAAAAAAAAGTCCGTGATATCATATGTTTATCTTTTAAGGTTCATTATAATCTTTTTTATGATAACCAAATTTGTTCTAAAATAATGCGTTATTTGATCGTTATTATAGACTTTAAGTGCAGACCAAACTCCACGCAGACGAAGCCGTGGGTGGAAGCTAGTTTACAATAAAGTTATAATTTTTTACTGTGTATGTATCGCAATCTCAGGTGCTTGTAGCTCAGTGGCAGCAGCGCTTTGGTAATGATCACTAAATATAAGTAATCCAATTAATATGGTTGACCTTTCCGACCATTTTAAGATACCTAATCACTAGCGTACTTCATGTCTCGGGAAGACATGGTAGAGTACCCAAAACACCCCATGCGCGTAGTTGAGGTGAGGCCTTACCGTAGGAGGTATGCCTTGCTGTAGGACGTATAATTCTTAATTTACAAGAAAGAATGGACAGACGGATAACAAAGCGATCCTATAACGGTTCAGTGTTTTTCAAGGTTACTTATGTCTTATAAAGATATTGTAAATGTTATAGTGAAAAATTCTTACTGGTTTGATGGTATTATTACTATATTAACAATGTAAAGTTTGTTCCTGGCGCTTCTCCGACCGCGCTGCGATACAACTTGCTTCGCTCGCTCGGCTTGCGCACCCTTCGCGTTCCGCTTAACCGTGGCAGACCGGAAAAACAATGAAAAGAATTTTGAGTGGCACGCGAAGGGTTGTGGTCTCTGTTTTAACGTAACTTAACCTAGACTCAAGGTCCTAGAGGATACCAAACCAATGTACTGTGATATTTAAGTAGTTTTGACTAGTTATTAGTTTTGACTGTATTTAGTTTTGACAAAGACCTAAAAGTGATACATAATCTAATAAGTGAGTCAGTTTTACGAGCATTTCCAGACGTCGGGGTTGACATAAGTGCTGATATAGGTAGGTATGAATATTTGAAACAAAATGTAGCTATTAAAATGTCTGGATCGAAGTAAAGAGAGAGATCATGTGGCCAACTGTATAGCGTTTTTCAATAATACACGAGTAAAATACAAGCATTTGCTCGCTGCCCCGCCTCCCAGGAGTTTGTTTGCTCGCAAGAAGATATCGCCCAGTCCTTGGAATCTGTGTAAATAGACACCAGCCTCTCGAGGTCCCTAACTGACTTAGGCCCGAATCTCGATTCGACTAAGCTGGAGTAAGTTTTCACTCGGGAATACCTAAACCACTGCTATATCTAGAGTCAGCTGATTTGGCATTTTACTACCCACTAAACTAAGAATAAGATAATTAACCACGGTAACTACAGGTGATTTCTGGCTTTAGGTTATCCTAGATGACAACTGACAACTTTGACATTAACTTATTCTTAGTTTATTCTTTTACTCGGCTAAATGCTGTCAGTGTTCAAAGTTGACAATTGTCATCTAGAAACTAACAAGATATCATTAACTAGAATTGACACTGATGTCCTAAAAAATTAAATTATATTTATTATTCGCAGACCAATGAGGGGCGATTTTATGTAAGACTTTGTTTTTTTATGAAAGTATGTGTTCATAGAGCATTAAGCTTGATTCATATACATATTTATTTGTCGCATATTTTACCTATTGATTAGTTATGTAATTGGGCATAATGCTCGTGTAACTATTATACAATAAATACAATTAAAAAAAAATTCAGTCCAACCTAGAAGAAATTGATTGCATGGATTTAAGTAGGTTTGGTTTATCAATTCGTTCATCATTCACACTCCAACGTAAACGAACCTATCAGAGGGTAAATTGCTTTATGTACCACCTCATGTAATAGGCTATGCAAGTTAAGAAATGAATCTATATGGAATTAGTAGAATGATGTAATTAGTGGTTGGTAAAACCCAAAATAATAATCAGTTTCATTCAAAAATTGTATTATACAATATTTGACGTACCTTACCTACCTTATTACCTACTTAAATTATTTTGTTTCCCCTATTTCAATTGAGTAGGTACGTAGGAGTGGGTGTTGTTGTTGAAATTTTCCTATAAGTATGATTTTACTAATCTATTTTTGGATCTACATGGTTAAGACGATAAATGAAAACACGGTTTTTACACTACTGCCCAAAAAGGAGTGTAATGTTTTTACTGCTCATGTATGTGTGTGTGTGGAGTTTTTTTATTCCTCCATAGATTATAAGCGCTTCAACCGATTTTGATATCTAAGGTTTTGTTAGCATTCATACATTACCCGGGAGGCATAGGCTATGTGACGTCATCGTGTAATCATGTTGATGCATAAAAAAAATTGTTGTATTAGAGCACCTGAATAAGCCCTGAGGTTTTAAAAATAATCCTGTCGAAAACTGTGGCTAATTCCATCACCACCACTTTAAATTTGACACTATCCGAACAACGAGCAAACCTAATAAACGAAGACCTATAATATTCATTATTGAGTGGCAAATTGGTATTAGGCATATGAAACATATTATTTTCTGATTGCCATTGATTGCCACTGATTGTGACAGTGACATCACCAACGTTCTAGACTTTGGTTGCATAACCCGTGAGTCATCATGTCAATAACATCCAGTCATGGAGGGGTAGGGGGGGCCAGACAGGGGCGTCGCGACGCCTGACTCATGCACTTGCGAGTTACATTTTAGTCTGTCTAAGGTTTGTTAGGCAGGGTTTAATTATAAAAAGTGTTACAAAATTAGTGGACATCCTCCTAAGGGCTGATTCTGGTGTTCAAATACAACAACTTTTTGTGAGGAACCAACATTGAAATCTTTAAAAAAACTTCATTTTCAAACTAAATGTTCAATCTTGCTCTTACGATTTGTATGGGGAAACGATTTTTTTTTGCGATTACGATCTTGTTACGTTTTCCCATACGAAATGTAATCTGTGTAGAGGATTATCTACACAGATTTACCTGTGTAGACAAACAAGTAAATTAAATCTTAATCAGATTGATTTAATTTTGAAAAAGTTCATATTAATGTACTAGTACCTACTTATAACTCGCGAATAGCTTTTATATCAATAAGTTGCGACGACGTTATAAGTTGATACTTAAAGTTTTAAAGGATAAGTTTATTTTATTATTTTTAGCGTTTTTATATAAAACCTTGTTTTCAAGAAAGTTTTTTTACTTTTAATTTAAGTATTAATTTTGTATGCGACCACGAAATATATAGTGTTGTGCTTATTGTGCAAATAAATTCATTCATTCATACGCTGCGATTGCCGGTACTTGGCCTCCATTCCAGAACGTTTCTGCCCCATCGGCCGTCAGGTTCCATGCTTCACAAGGTGGCCAGACGACTTGGTAAGGGTTGCGGGAAGCTGCTGGATGCAGGCCGCTTTCAACCAGCCAATCTGGAAGTCATCTGGGGAGGCCTATGTTCAGCAGTGGACGTCCTCTAGCTGTAATCATGATGATTATGATTCATTCATCATTATCATTACCGTTTACATTATCATTATCATTCATAATTACCGTTAAGGAGTTATAAGAATAATTTGAAGTTAAGGTTGTTGCTAAACAGCTTCTACTCTATAGATGAATACTTTAAGGTTCTTAAATTTTTTGGAAGAAGTTGTAAGTTTTGTAACCCACATAACATCTTGATTTATCTATTTTATTTATGTTTAATATTGACATTGTTAATTTAATTATATATGTTTTTTTTTGACATTGCCTGATACTTGACATTTTTAAATTATTCTTAATTTGTTTATATTCAGTTATTCGTTAACCTCAGTCAACTTCTGAATATTTGATTTGATTTTTGTCATTTGTATCATCTATGTACCACTTTTCGAGCAAATTTTTGTGCGTGATTAATACTCATTTATTCAGTATATAGGTCCTCTTCCGGGCACTTATACACGTCCCAAAATATAGCTTTACCCTACCACCGCTTCGGGACTACATATCGACTGGTGATGAGAAGAAACGGCGCAACAAACTCAGTCGCCTTTGTCAGCCTTTTTTACAGGAAATACAAGACATGAAGTAAGTGCGAGCTAAGCAGGTAAAGTCCATGCACTCTTGTCGTTCAGATAATCGTCTACCTTATAATACCCTTTTTTCATAAGCAGTTCGTAGTTCAACCTCTTGTTGAACTACCTGTACATGAGTTCAACTTAACTGAGTACTGTGGAACTTTATTAAAAAAATTAATACATTTCTCCAAGAACGAATTACCAACTTTGTGTAGTCTAAAGCTCGGAACGGCAAGTTTATTTTTATTACGAGTATTATAATGATGAAAATCACTTTTTAAGCTAATCAAACCTAGATTTTTTCGAACGTACATAATATTTTCAAAAATGTATTGAGAGGCTACTGATAATATATTAATATCTTTAAAAATCTTCCTCAGAGAGTCACGAGGTCCAAGACAGTATATTGCACGTACGACTCTTTTCTGCAATACAAAAATTGATTCAATGTCAGCAGCAGAGCCCCATAGCAGTAAACCATACGACAACAAACTATGAAAATAACTAAAGTATACTAGTCTTATCGTTTCAAAGTCAATTCCATTGACATTAACTTTTTGAATTCTATCTATGAAGTACGACTCCAAAAATTTACCTGAATCATTTGAGACACCATAATGCCGTAATTTCATGAATAAAGTCTTGTGATCTACACAATCGAAGGCCTTAGACAAATGACAAAAAACCCCTAATGCATCTTGGTTTCTTTAAAAAGCATCGAAGATATGCTTAAAGAGTGCAACTCCAGCATCAGTTGTGTTTCTACCTTTGGTGAAACGAAACTGCTTCCCATGCAACAGTTTGTTAATTTGTGTAACAGACATACTAACGTTCACATTCATAATATTAGTAACATTACACATATGTATTGACCTTTCAAAAGTCGAACAGAAATAGCCAGCGTCATAATTGAAATCTCTTTGTAAAAGGAAAATGTATTTCCTTCCTTTAAGGCACATAAAAAATTGTATAACAATATTACAATCAACTGTACAATTCATTGTAATAATTAATGAATATATTATAGCAATGTATTTACCTTCCTAATTGTGTGGTCGCAGTTTGAATTACGAAACATGGTAAAGTAAAGTTATTTCAGTAAGTTTATTACCAAATATGAATACGTAGGCTTTTTAACTACGTAGGCTCGATATTATTTGTCTTTAAACCTAGCTTTTGAGATAAAATTTAAGTTGCCTCACAACATTTGTCCCCAAACCGCACTAATTATGATCTCTTAAAACAATATTACTTTAACCTTGTTTTTATTACATGGCTTTTATTTCATTATCATAGACAACTTGTTACTCAGTAAATATTTTGTATTTTTATATGTATGTTATTTATTTTTTGAATAAATAACATTGTTTCGAGTTTATAGGTTACCTTGCGGCTAACACCCTATTAGTCTTACGTTATTCCGCGCTACAAAGGCAGTAGCGGGTTCGAATCCTGCAAGGGGCAAATGTTTGTGTGATGAGCATTTGTACCCAAGTTATGGATGTTTATAAATGTATTTAAGTATGTTTATTCGTTAGATCTTTGTGAGATAGTATTGTTTGCAGGTGATACATCATTGATTTTTTAAAACTGACAGAGGTAAAGCTGCCTTTGACGATGTAAATAGTGCTCTCTCTCAAGTAGTACGCTGGTTTACAGCTAACAACCTGTTGCTAAATGCAAACAAAACTAAATGCATTAAATTCACTATGCCTAATGTGAGGCAGGTCAGTACGCATATTAATATGTCAGACGATCATATAGATGCAGTCGATTCCACAATTTTTTTGGGAATTACATTAGACTCCCGGCTCCAATGGGGTCCCCATATAGTTGCCCTGTCAGGAAGGCTCAGTTCAGCGGCTTATGCAGTGAGGAAAATAAGGCTTTTAACTGATGTCGAAACGGCAAGACTAGTATACTTTAGTTATTTTCATAGTTTGTTGTCGTATGGTTTACTGCTATGGGGCTCTGCTGCTGACATTGAATCAATCTTTGTGTTGCAGAAAAGAGCCGTACGTGCAATATACTGTCTTGGACCTCGTGACTCTCTGAGGGAGATTTTTAAAGATATCAATATATTAACAGTAGCCTCTCAATACATTTTTGAAAATATTATGTACGTTCGAAAAAATCTAAGTTTGTTTAGCTTAAAAAGTGATTTTCATCATTATAATACTCGTAATAAAAATAAACTTGCCGTTCCGAGCTTCAGACTTCACAAAGTTGGTAATTCATTCTTGGGGAAATGTATTAAATTTTTTAATAAAGTTCCACAGACTTGTTGAACTACCTGTACATGAGTTCAAAATTCACATTAAAAAAAACCTTATGAAAAAAGGGTATTATAAGGTAGACGATTTTTTGAACGACAAGAGTGCATGGACTTAACCTGCTTAGCTCGCACTTACTTCATGTCTTGTAATTGTATTTCCTGTAAAAAAGGCTGACAAAGGTGACTGAGTTTGTTGCTCCGTTTCTTCTCATCACCAGCCGATATGTAGTCCCGAAGCGGTGGTAGGGTAAAGCTATATTTTGGGACGTGTATAAGTGCCCGGAAGAGGGCCTATATACTGAATAAATGAGTATTAATGAGTATTAATAAGTTATCTGACGACCTCCGTAGCCGAGAGGCGAGCATCCGGTATGCTTGGTGTCGCTATCTCTAAAGGCTCGGGTTCGATTCCCGGACAATCGATGTGGAAAAAATTACTTTTCTATATTGTCTCGGGTCTGGGTGTTGTGGTACCGTCGTTGTCTCTGATTTCTGTAACACAAGTGCATAAGCTACTTATCATTTGTATGATCAGAGCAATGTATGTGATGTTGTTCAATATTTATTTATATTTATTTAATAGTCGCCATTGTGCAAGCTTTGCTAATGCTGTTTGCTAAAGGCAGCTTTGCTAAAGGCAATTTTACTTTCTGTAGATACCTATTATCTATTCAGTCACAGTATGTATGGCAACTTTTGTCAAAAACATCTCGCTACCTCCATTTATGGCAATATGCGCAAGCACTTAGCTTGTGCAATACTGCGAAAATTGCATTTAGGTCGTAATAAGTAAAACAAACTTGGAAATTAGCACCATGTGCAATGTATTACCTACTTAATGATTCAAGTATGAATGTTGACAATGTTTGCGTGAGCAAAGGACGTTAAAGTACGTTGCCCTTTTGCATAAAGTTTACCAAGGTATATGTCCTCAAATCTTAGGTGTCTCCTTGACTTTGCGATACAAAGACACGGGTGGTGTTGCCTTACGAAGTCGGAGGATTTTGATTTAAGGCGAGTATAGTCGCCAAATGTAAACTAGAATGTGGTTTCACTTAATAGGGGAGGCCTATGTTCAGCAGTGGACGTCCTATGGGTGAAATGATGAAGATGATGTGGTTTTTAAAGCTTACCAAATTGTCGGAAAAATATTTTTAAAATGTGCAAAAAAAATACAAATCCTATACAAAATTTTGAACATAGCATTTGTTTCTGGTAGGTACTATACTTGAGCAGAAAAGATATATTGAAATCATTAATAAAACAAACAAAAATGATGCTAACTCTCATTCTTCTTTTTAACTGCTTGACCGATTCAAATAGTATTCAGTAGATTGATAGGCCAACTTAAAAGCTATAAACTGAGCATAGGGTTTTTTATTAGAATAATTGCGTCCATGGGAAAAGTATTATTTTCCCCAATTTTCGCTAGCTAAAAAGTTAGTGATTGTCGTAACAGCCACGTTTCATCGCGCGCTGTTATGATCTGTTGAAGCTGTATTTTAATGAGTTGTCGTGTAATATTCGTACTAACGTCAAGTCGCCAATTTAGGGGCACTACTCGCCTTAAAACTTGCGTTTAACCTCTAAGGGGCACCCTCTCTGTTGTTTAATAAAAACCTACAACAAATTTTCTTTTTTAACTATCCAAAGATAAGTTTTTCTGAAAAAATCTTAACATTTCGATAATTTTTCTGACATTTAATGTTATATTGTAGCACAGCACACTGAAGCAGTTTTTGCCTGTATTTTTACTCGCGAAGAATAAACTATTTTATTTTTATTTTATTTAATAAGTTTACCAACAGTTGGGTACATTAAATTTAACATCAAGCCCAATTTATAAGTCTACCTAAATAATTATATTAAGGTAAACATCGCAAGAACTATGTTACAAAAATCGGGATTGCCAAGTCCACTGCATACTGAAGTACTTTTTTTTTCAAATTTAAATTCAAATCTTTGTTTGCTTATCTTTTTATCTTTATTTACTGTATTCTACATTGTATCTCTTTTTGCTACCAAATGTTATATAAAGAGACAAAATCAAATCAAATAGTTCACTTATGATATAATAATCTAACATATTATTGCAAAATTTTAAATACGAGAGACTCGAATATCGATACTAGGTATAAATTGTTTTAGTAGACTATCGATAGTTTCCCATCTATAGTAAGCTGAAGTATCGATAGTTCAGTAATAGCTTAGCAAATGGAGTCTCGCTTCAAATACCAGCACGTAATACGTAGTACCCCTAGGATGAAAACAAGGAGAATAAAATAAGGAAAACAAAAAATAAGGAGACATGTTCTGCCCCATACGTTCATAAGTGGCAGTTTTCTGCCCTGAACTAAATAAATGATTTTTGACTTTTGACTTTTGATGCTAACGGAGGTCTGATAGGATACCTCCAAATGTAAAAACCACCTAGGCTCATGATCAAGCGTACCCTGAGTAAAACGGAAAGATCTAGAAAGAAGAAACACTCTTCTTCTTCTTCATCTATATGGTCAATTCTGGTTGCAAACACTCCTATCTCTCAAATTTATATCACTTTACTAAAAAACTCAATGTGTTCACAAAGCCATTTTCCCTAATAAGGTTTATTTTTATAGAACTGGCCCTAAGACAGAATGCCGAAGCCATATATTTCTGGAAAGTTTCCACCAGTTAAAACAACCTAGGAAATTTCTAAGGCGAAACAATGTCTTTTGTGATCGCGCTTGGCAATTGTTAAATTTCATTTTCATCTCAAACACTAACAATTGGTTGTTCGAATCAAAAGGAAATTTTGTGGCGTAATCAGTTTGTCCAATTTTTGTAAAACGTGAACCGAATCCATACAAACTAAAACGCAAATAATTACTCAATAATTTTAAGATAATATGTCTTGTTTTTATTTTTATTTTTTACAAAATCCACAGCTCTTAAGTACAGAATACATTTTCTTAGTGATAACGCAGACAGCCAGTATTGGATTTACATTTTGTTACATTATATACAATACGTGTTAAATTTTAAATACGAGAGACTCGAATATCGATACTAGGTATAGATTGTTTTAGTAGACTATCGATAGTTTACCATCTATAGTAAGCTGAAGTATCGATAGTTCAGATTATTCAGTCTTAACGTAGAACTGACGGCTGATGGGGCAGAAAGGTTCTAGAATGGAGGCCAAGTACCTGAAAACTCAACGAAGGACGTCCTCCCATAAGATCAGACGTCCTGGTAAAGGTTGCACGAAGCCGCTGGATGCAGACCGCTTCCAACCGGCCAATCTGTAAATCACTGGGGGAGGTCCATGTTTCAGCAGTGGACGTCCTATTAAAATGATGATTATAAATATGTTTTTAAATGGCGTAACGACCCGGTGTGGCAGTGATACGGTATTTCGCATTGAGTGCATGTTTTTCTGGTTTGGTTTCTAGTCGGGTCAATTTGGTCGGTCGGGTTTTTACTCGAAGAAGCGGTCAAAGCTAAGTAGTTGGAATCTTGCCTCCCAATAGTGACTGTGTTCTGCCGGTACTCAGTAAAGTAGTATTAATATTATATTAAGTAGCCTAATAGTCGACTGGTAGAGAACGCCACATGGGATTAAGTCCACCTTTTGTACGATTTTTATTTTGTGCAATAAAGTTTAAATAAATAAATTTTACCGAGTGAGAGCTTCATTATCATCATCATAATAAATCAGCCATAGGACGTCCACTGCTGAACATAGGCTTCCCCCATTGACTTCCAGATTGGCCGGTTGGAAGCGGCCTGCATCTAGCGTCTTCCTGCATTCTTTACCAGGTCGTTTGCCCATCACGGACGATGGGGCAGATTGGTTCTAGAATGGAGACCACGTAAAGGCAAGCGTAGTGTATGGTGTGAGCTTAAAAATCGTAGAATTAATTTTACCCGTTATATATTTTATAACCCTACCACTGCTTCGGGGCAATTTGTGAGCTAGTAGTTAGCCATTTTCAGTTGCATTGCGAACTAAATATAATTGCATTTTTTGGGTTCACGAGAATACAGTTTTAGATAGCAATGTTACTGGGAACGGATCGACACTGGATTGTGAACATTGTGTTGATTGTCGGATTATGATCTAATCCAAAAAAATTGCTTGAATCTTATGGAAAATAAACTGTATAATAAATTTTATTAAAAAAAATAAAACCGACTTCAAAACACTAAAATGCTAAAAATAATCCTAACAGTTAAGTACCTAATCAGTTACTTTTGGAGTCGGTGCCAGCCGATGAGAGATTCAATGTTTTTGTTTGCACCGACTCCAAAAGTAACTGATTAGGTACTTAAGTGTTAGGATTATTTTTAGCATTTTAGTGTTTTGAAGTCGGTTTTATTTTTTTTAATAAAATTTACTTATTTCATCAATTTTTAGTGATATATCCTAATCTAACTGCTGAACACCGATTTCATCCCCTATTTTCCTACCCTTAGGGGTGATTTTTATTTTGCAAACTTTTATCATATTATCTTTGAAGTGTAAGCTATTCAATAAAACAAAAATCATCAAAATCGGCTCATATTTGTCGAAGATAGGTAACAAGAACCACAACCAAAATATTATCTAGGTATATATTTGTTGATTTCTCAAAAAGCTTTAAATCAATTTCGATAAAATTTATATGGGACCACCTCTGAAGTATGATCTACCAAACAAAAAAAGAATCATTAAAATCGATTCATAATTGGCGGAGTAATCGCGTAACAAACATACAAAAAAAAAAAAACATTCAGTTGAATTGAGAACCTCCTCCTTTTTTGAAGTCGGTTGAAAAGAGGATTTCATTTATCAAAAATTCTAAGTATGATATGAATATGAATCATGATTCATAGGAACCCCAAGATGGATAGACTTTTTGACAGTTAAAGCGCAGGTTAAAGTCATAAAAAGTTAATGAAACACAAATCTACAAATTATCTTCACTGTTTTTTGCGTGTCGATCTTTTAGTTCAAATGCAGTTTATCTAAATAGTAGATTAATCATTTAAATCAAGTTTCCAAATCAGATTTTAAAACTAAGCTTGACTTTTAAGGCGGATTCTGCAACATTAAAATAATTATTTAAAAAAAGTAAACCGACTTCAAAAAACTGAAAAGTTAAAAATAAAATCAACACATATGTACCTAATCAGTCTTACTAACTACTTTTGGAGTCGGTGCCATCCGATGAGAGTTTAAATGTTTTCGTTTGCACCGGCTCCAAAAGTAACTGATTAGGTATTATTTTTAGCTTTTCAGTTTTTTGAAGTGGGTTTTTTTATTTTTTTTATCACTTATTTCATCTATTTTTAATCACAAAACGAGTCATTTGAGTGCAAACATAAGTTAACGGCTGAACACCGATTTCATCCCTTATTTTTCCCATCTTAGAAGTGAAATTTTTCAAAAAAAAATTCAATATACCATCTTTAATGTATAAGCTATTCGACAAAGAAAGAATTATCAAAATCGGTTTACATATGCCGAAGATATTGGGCAACATAGGTACAAAATCAGTTGGCACGGTATGGAGTTCATGCAATGTTTTATGATTTTCTTATAGATCCCATCATCAGAACTTGATCAAATTTATATGGGATCATTTCGAAAGTATTCCCTTTCGAACAAAAAAAGAACTATCGAAATCGGTTAACCTGGTAACGAACGATCGCTGAACATATTTAAAAAAAAAAAAAGATTCCGACGAATTGAGAACCTCCTCCTTTTTTGAAGTCGGTTAAAAAACCGGCCAAGTGCGAGTCAGACTCGCGCACCAAGGGTTCCGTACAAACCACTAGGTACATAAGTAAAAGTTCACCCATCACGATAATCGAGTCATAGTTATGATATTTTTATTGCAAAATGAAATCCATAAGATTACAAAAGGTAAATTGCGGTTTACGATTTATGACGTATTAAAAAAAACTATTTCCTAGATCTCGTTCAAACCAATTTTCGGTGGAAGTTTGCATGTTTGCATTGTACATCATATATTTTTTTTAGTTTCATCATTCTCTTGTTTTATAAGTTACACACATTTTACCACTTTGGAAGTGTCTCTCGTGCAAACTATTCAGTTTAGAAAAAAAATATATGAGAAACCTCAATATTATTTTTGAAGACCTATCTATAGATACGCCACACGTATGGGTTTGATGAAAATTTTTTTTTGAGTTTCAGTTCTAAGTATCCCAACCCCCCAAAATGTATTGTTTTTTTTTAATCTATTTTTGAGTGAAAATCTTAATGCGGTTCACAGAATACATCTACTTACCTGCCAAGTTTCAACAGTATAGTTCTTAGAGTTTCGGAAAAAGTGGCTGTGACATACGGACGGACAGACAGACAAACAGACAGACATGACGAATCCATAAGGGTTCCGTTTTTTGCCATTTGGCTACGGAACCCTAAAAACCTCCGCGAGAGGCGAGCATACCGGACTTGGTGTCGCTATCTCTGAGGTCCCGGGTTCGATTCCCGGTCCGTCAATGTAGAAAAATTACTTTCTATATTATCTCGGGTCTGGGTGTTGTGGTACCGTCGTTGTTTCATATTTCTGTTATCATAGGATCAGAGCAATGTATGTAAAGTTATCCAATATTTATTATTATTACTTGTACAAAATTTCATAACTATTACTTGGTTATTTTAATAGAGATATTTTTTGAATTTCGACGTTTGTTTCTTATGATAACTGTTTAAACTGAATTAGCTCTAGAAGTTAACACCTAGCCTTATTTAGAAGTTACTAATTATTAATATTAATACCTACTATCATCATTCCAGACATAGGACGTCCACTGCTGAAAACAGGCCTCCCCCAATGACTTTCATTGGGGGGGATTGCCAATACTCGCCACGCTTTGCAGACGGGATGGCGAGCGCAGTTTTTATAAGATTTCGCACGCAGACGCTGCTGCCCATATCGTACTACAGGAATTAGGCGCCTCTTACGTCACGCCTCCTGTTGGCGGTGGGGAAGTGTATTCTTTACGGCCGTCCCCACACGGTATACCTACTAACTATAATCATATCTGTATAACGCAGTAAATAGGTAGCATATCAATTTAATGCATATAAGGAAGTTTTAAATATGAAATTGACAAAACAAATCCAAAGTGGAATCAAGCATGTAATAACATAATATAAAAGGTACCTATATACCGGTACTACAGTATATCGCATTAGGGAGCGGATATTGTGCTAAGCTACGCAAATAGCGGGAAAGATTTTTTAAAAATTGATTAAACTTTTGACTATAAACAACGTCACAATTATTAACTCATCCTAAGTATTATTTCACAGATTTTTATTATTGTGAACCCAGCAACACTGGTCACTAAATTAAACAATGAAGTTGATATAAGATTGATGAAGCTTGTAAACAATATTTTGTACTATTTTAAATTAGGTATTTAAGTTTTCAGACAGTATTAATTAATAAAAATTGTTGGGTTAGGGTAGAATACATGACATCATTGCCCAGCAGTAATCAAAATTAAATAGTTGTGTCATATTCCCCATCACTGACAGAATGTCTACGACAAGTTAACTTCTTACGATGACAATGCGTTAAATCAACTGTGAAAATCGAATATGGGAAATTATGTAGCCGTGTATGTGCAAAGTATTTATTTATGTATTACTTGTTGTCCCGACAGACAACAGATCTTAAATTTTTAAACATTATTCTATAAAACCTAAAATAGAGAAATAAATAAAACAATACTTGAAGTAAACTAATGTGATACATTTTTTTTAAAAAATAAAAGCATATACGTAAGGATTCTAAATAATTTAATTGTTTTTACAATCACACCAATTATTTTGTATCAAACTAAGAGAAGCTTGTGATATAGCGACTAGATAACAGATCATAGATTACCCCCAAAACAGATAAATAATTAAAAATAAAATTATAAACATCTATGACTAAGGTACAAATGCTCGTGCTTATTACACAAACATTTGCGGCGGGATCCGAACCCGCAACGGCTGGCTTTGTAGTCCGAAGCGCGAACCACTAAACCAGATGGTTGTGTGGCAGCGTACTAAACTAAACCATTGTGCGAAGAACGTTCCAGCCTTTTTATTTTATTTACCTACATATTTACCAATTGCTTGAGATGTTTAGTACATTAATGATTCCCGCTATCGCTTGTTACCGTGACCACAGGCCTAGTAAACCGCGATCAAAATTCCATACAATGTCAGAGCAAGGATATTAAATCATGTATTATTTTTACATTATTACCGTTAGATTGTTATTAATTATTGTAGAATTGTAAACAACTGATAAGGTTTTAAACCTAATTCCATGAATACGTTTTGAGGAACGCGAGTTGAAGGAGGAAATACCTATTTGTAAATAATTAATAAACATTACGTAAGTCTAAAGTGCAATGTGCAATAAATAACTCAGCTAGCAGCTACAAAACCGCAATTTTTCCTAATTTATCTCGTGTTTGACCGATGTATCACTTATGGTACATAACAATGGTATTGTGTCTGCTTGAGGACAGGTAACGATTTTCAACATTATAATGTCAAAAATCGTTTTAATTTTTTTGGCAGATAGATCTGCCTTTTTGAGTGATGCAGTGCTCAGATCAACTTGTTATGGGACCAAAATTAAACAAAAAAAATTTTTTTTACTTTATTTTAGGAGCGATTGTATTTTTAATCGATTTTAATGTTGATCCATTCGTAAAAGTTGTTGTATTAATGTAGAATTATTTTCGATAAGAAAGTTAAGAAATTTAAATTTTCTTACCAACGAATCAAATTTTTAAAATACTTAGTACATTTTAAATTTAATTTAATATTAGCAGTATGTAGTTTTATATAGACCAAACACTCTCCTCCTTCTTTTTCATCTATACGGTCGGTCCCGGTTGCGTCCAAAGCCAATGCTTTGGAGGCCAGGGTGCGCTTTCCTTGATTTACTCCTCCAATTCGCGCGGTCTTGAGTGTCTCTAGTGTGACCTAGACCAAACACTGTAAGAACCTATTTATTTTTACATAACCAGCCCACACCCACATCATAACAAGTAATACTCGTCATAAGTCACATTACAAAAACAAAATAAAAAAAAATATTTAAAAAAACTGTCGTTCTAAGTTTTTTGTACCTTCACAGAAACCAGTAATGTTACCACGTATTTACAGATAAGACGAAATCTCCAAATTTCTATACAAATCCTGTCTGGCCGATTGCATTTCGGCTAGGGGCCCAGGTCAACATACTCCAAGGTGACCGTTGTGTCATAACGACCTGCCCCAACAGAGTCCTTGGTTCGATTCCTAGAACGGCACAATAGTCTGGAAACCGTCCGGTATACGAACAAAAAGCTGCATAATAAACCCCATAATGCTAAGGTTACGTAAAGATGGTGGGCCCCAAATTAATTGGGAGGTTGGAGCAGGACAAGTTTTTGTGGACCCGATGCGCTAAATGGCTAATGATTATATTTATAGAACTTATTTAAAACAGGATTCCAAACAAAAAAGAACACCGCAAAATTAAGTTGAAGAATGAAAACAAATATATATAATATTTATTTCAATGTCGCCGATGTCGATGTCGATAATTTTAATTTCAACGTCGCTGAGAGCCGAGTAAGCTTGACTTGGCGTTCGTCATCTCGGAGGTCCTCGGTGAAGATTCTCGGTTGGGTCACTGTAAAACACGATCTTGCCTATGTTGTCTTGGGTCTGGGTGTTGGGGTACAGTTGTTGTTTTTGATTTCTGTAACACAAGTGCTTTTAGGATCAGAGCAATGGTGATTTTGTTTAATAATTTAAATAAAATAAAAACATTTAAAATTTAATTGTTTGACGATCTCCGTAGCCGAGAGGCGAGCATACCGGACTTGGTGTCGCTATCTCTGAGGTTCCGGGTTCGATTCCTGGTCGGGTCAATGTAGAAAAATAACTTTTCTGTATTGCCTCGGGTCTGGGTGTTGTGGTACCGTCGTTGTTTCTGATTACTGTAACACAAGTGCTTTGGCTACTTACCACAGGATCAGAGCAATGTATGTGATGTTGTCCAATATTTATATTTATTACTAGCTGACCTAGCGAACTTCGTTCCGCATCCCGTTTGACAGGTATAAACAGTTTGTATGGGAAAATAAAATAGTTGTTTTACTACTTTCCTTGAATTTTTCTTTTTTTATCGGTCCAGCCATACTCGAGTTTTAGCGAGACAAACGAACAGCAATTCATTTTCATATATTTAGATATTGTCATATGTAATAATTGCTAATTTATGTACATTGTTCATAATCTAATTCTGATAAATATTATGTTTGATTTGTTCTCTGTTTTTTTACGTGATTATGCACAAGCAAAAGAACTCTATAATTAGCTGAAGTTGTAAATTATGATTCACTGTAACATGTTTATTTTGTTGTAGGTTTTTGTCCAAATTAAAAAAAAAACGAAAATACTGTTAATATTACAATAATGTTATAATAAATGATTTAGTCACTGTAGTTCCATTGTAACTGTCATAAAATAATAACAGCAATTGTTGCAAATAATACCTAGGTACTCAAAATAATTTTTAATTCCTCCTAATAATTACCGAACAATGACGTAGGGGCGTTTACGACAATTCGACCTTGTCCGTACCGCCATCTTCAGGTCGATACACTAGTGTTTACGGAATTAAAAACATTTGACCGACGTAACGTACAAAACAGAATAATTAAAACTAAATTTATAGAAAATAAACTAAACTTAATAATAAATAATGTAAATAAATACATAGTATGCCCCCAAACTAAGCAAAGCTACTAAGCGTACTATGGCGACTAGATAACGAATAAACATACTTAAATACATTTATAAACATCCATGACTTAGGTACAAGTGCTCTTGCTTATCACACAAATACTTTCCCTTGCGGGATTCGAACCCGCAACCGCTGGCTTTGTAGTCCGGAGCGCGAACCACTACACCAGACGGTAGTCTATATATATCATCGTGTCCACACCGTTTTGGTGACAGCGACTCCTATATGTTCAGCTGGTCAGCTGGCCCTGATCTGACTTGCAAAGCTGAACTTTGACCTGAAGACACGATCGCAAGTCGCATCGCATCGCATTATAAGTTAAGTCATAGTTTTAATAAATAAATAAATAAATACAAAAATATACAGTGTGTAACGAAAAGGTGAAATAAAACTTTAAGGGGTTATTCTACGGCTAAATTACATAAACTCTTTCTATGGGACCAACATCAAAATCTCAAAAAAATAATTGACGTTCCCATACAAACTGATACCAGCTGGTCGCGTTTTAGTATGGGAAAGTGTTTTTTTTTTTGTGTGGAAGAATTTATTTGTATATTTAAATATTTGCCGAGTTTCCAAGCTTAAGTTCCAAAATGTTGTAACGCCTCGAGGGAAATTGACCTAAACGCCAATCCTTACATGTAAGTTTCATTAATCCCAGATTATAATTTGGGCGTAAGCGCCAGAGTGCTGCAGGCAAGGATATCCTGAGTATACTCGCAAATTGATTCCTAAACGGATATCCCGAGCTTAATTTAATTGAGAAAGCAGGATGCACAAAATCAACAAATTTTGAAACGTATAATCACAGGCCCAATTGTCGTAATTTGACAATAGTCGCAATCCGGTTTCGATCCGCTCCCAGTAACATTACGACCACAAATGGTGTTTACGTAAACACAAAAAATGCAATTATAGTTCGTAATGCGACTGAAAATGGAAGAAACTAAAATAATAAGAAAATTGCTCTATTGTCAGTTGCATTCTCGCATTGGGATAATTTTGATATTTTTACGTTAAATTAAAACTTTACGAGAATACCGTTTGTGATCGTAACGTTACTGGGAGCGGATCGATGACGGATTGCGACTACTGTCATATTACGAGAATTGAACCTCTGATTGTTAAAGTTGTTTTGCTATAAAAGTTTCAGATCATTCTACAGTAGTTGATACTCTATAATTAGATGGAAATAAAAGTCAAGCATCTTTATTACATATAACTTTTTGATATTCGTGTTTAGTCATTTAGCCTGTCTGACTTTTTTTTTTCGTCGTCATTTATGGATTGTCTTTTATAAGCTAACAGGAAAACTGTAGCAATCAATCAAACATTATGTTTAGTACCTATGTCTGTCTGATATTAAGCAGACATTTTAGATAAGCACTTTTAAGCGCCTTTTGGAGACGAATGTGTTGTAAGTAGCACTCACTAGATTATTAGTTAGTCAGAATGTTACATTCATTATCTGTTAATTAAGGGAAACCTTCATTAGTTGTACTACATAACGAAATAATCATGTTAATGATATGTAACGCTGTTTTTCTAAATAAATTTAAAAAAACTTAGTCCTAACTTTTAGGTATTACTAACTTAATACTTCAAACTGTACTATGTACTTCCCTTAGTCGGTTTTATTTGACGACCGACTGGTGTAGTGGTTCGCGGTCTAGACTACAAAGTCAGGCAGTTGCAGGTTCGAATCCCGCTCTAGGCAAATTTTTGGATGTTTTAAAATGTATTTGAGAAATGATTATCCGTTACCTATTCGTCATAGTACAACTACAAGCTTTGCTTAGTTTGAGACTAGATAATTGGTGTGAATTTATTTATTAACGTTTACAACCAACATGGAAACAAACATATATTAGGGTGTCCTCAAACACAGGCAGGACAGTGAGGTCACCTTGCGGTCGTTGTTCGGTTGCGTAACTTTTTGTTCGGCTCCTCACGTAGTCAGAGACAGCAGACTCACTCCCCATTTATTATTATTTTAAATCTCGGTTAGTAAGTAAAGCGTTTTATCCCTTTCCCTGTCGTTGAGTATACACTTGGCAACCCTTTATTATTTCTTTAAAAGCGTCCTTTACCTAAAGGTTGTCCGGGAAAGATCTGCAACTTCTTTGTATGGTGTGCGATAAAAAATACGAGTATCTATCTATCTATTAATGCCGCAAGCCCGACACTATTCATTATGAGTTTTTGCGATTACGACAAATGGTAATTACGCCATTAATTTTCTAAACCAAAACAATCCACTTTTACGACTTTCATGTCGGCCACGGCTGGATCGTGGACGCTACACGTGTAATTTAAGTGTCAAACTCTATAAAAAACAAGATTTAAGTAATCTACTATTGGATCATAAAACTTCCTGCTGGTACTGCCATTGGCTTTTGACTAGGGGGCTAGGGCAGCTAAGGGCGGATCTAGGGTTTGAGAGTCAGAGTGTAGATTGGTGTGCCGTGTGGGGGCGGCCGTAAAGAATACACTTCCCTACCGCCAACAGGAGGCGTGTCGTAAGAGGCGTCTAGTTCTTGTAGCACGAGACGGCCAGCAGCGTCTGCGTGCGAAATCTTATAAAAAACTGCGCTCGCCAACCCGCCTTCCAAGCAATCCTCTCCGATGATAGTCATTGGGGGTGATCTGTGTTCAGCAGTGGACGTCCATGGTTGAAATGATGATGATGATGATAGTCTAGGTTCAGACAGTCGAGGGTGATCAAAGAGGTTTCCAGGGTATGTGACATGTGGCCCAATGAGGAGAGAGCCTACCGTTTATGGACTTTGTGCATCTGTCTGTCCCTCCGATGCCTCCGGAACGCTTATTTGGGTCGGACCACTTTTTTTAACGTTCCAAGGAGGTCAGCTTAACTTCTCAATCGTCTGGAGATTTTAAAGATTTTGATGGTAATCTTATAAGTATAGTTATGATATATATAATTATGTAATTATGACTTTAAGGGTTCCAAATCTTCAAATGAAAAATCAGAACTCTTAATGGATCACGCATAGTATCTGTTATTGAGTTGAGATTGGTAAATTATAAGTAGTTTAATTGGCAAAGCTGTTTGTTATTATAAGTATAGTATACAGTGTGTCCCGGGATAAAATCCTGAAAGTGGGAACAAAATTAATAAAAAAAAGATATTATTCCTATTATTGGTAAATAAATCTATTTATTTCTTACTATGTAATCCAAAGTAATAAGTAAGTTAATTTCGTTAAAACAAAATAAAAATATGCTATATATATGCTACCTAGTAAGAATAAAGTATCAAATTGTTGTACCAAAAAGTGCCTTAAACTTAGTTTTTTTAGATTGCATGTTCTTGAGCAATTTTTGTTAATAATCTTCAAATTTTTAAAACAATGCCAATGTCACCATAATAATTTATTGCTTATTATTTATTACATTAGTTTTCAATTAACAAAAGCTAAGTTGTAACTTATAACAAGCAGCTTTTAAAGTTGACCTCTGTACATAGAGTCCATAGTAAGGAATGAAAACGTAGTCATCATCGTCATCTATACGGCCAATCCCGGTTACGTCCAAAGCCATTGCTTTGGAGCCCAGGGTCCGCTTTCCTTGATTTACTCCTCCACTTCGCGCTTTCTTGAGCGTCTCTAGTTGTGAGATCATTGGTACGCATGTCAGCCCTCACGACGTCAAGCCAGCATTTCTTGGGTCTACCCCTTTTGCCAGGACCTGGCGGTGGCGGCATGGCCAGACATTTGATTCCTGCGTAGCTTGCCGGTTTCTGCAAAACATGGCCGTACCAGCGTAGGCAACTTTCCTGCAGTTTGTCTGCAATATCATGGACACGAAGGCTACCGCGGATGCGCGAGTTTCTCACGCGGTCCTTACGCGTGACTCCGCACATCCACCGCAGCATATTCATCTCCGTGACACGCAGCTCCTGCTTGTGTCGCTCAAGTAGCGGCCACGCTTCGCTGCCATATAAAAGGATAGGCCTAATGATGGACTTATCTGTCCTTTCGGGGGTCACAAATATAATAAAAAATATATATTTTGTGTTTATCAATAAAAACAATTTCTTTTTCTATTTTTTAGTCGAGACGATCACCCTATATACTCAACGAAGGACCACGGAGGTCAGACACATTCTAAAGTCACGGAAAAAATTAATAATAAGTAAGTAAATATTACATATTGTTATTAATATAATGCATTGAAAAGCAAAAATATTAGGCATCACAAAATCAGTCGACTGGCACGTGACTCACAGCCATTGTCATACAAATCAGCCATACAAAATTATGCTAATATTATTTAATACTCCTAATATATTTGAACAAGAGGGTCTTTGAAAAACATACCTTTACGAAGTTTACGAATATAATTGTGAAAGGACCGCACACGCTCAATATCATTTACTAACAGTGCTATCTAGCTCGTTTAACATATTTTGTCGTAGTTTGGTGGCATAAAAGGTTAGACATGTTTTTTTATGACAGGGGTGGGGTGATTTTAACTAAAATACGTTAAAAAAAATCTTGGTCCTAAGCAAAAGGAATAAATACCGAATTTTAGTGATCACTCGCCTAAATAAGTACCAAGTTATATAGAGGATGGCCAGAAAATTACGTCCAAAAATTTTTTTTAAGTGCCCCGTGTTGAGAGGTATCTAATCACCCCTATGTATGTTATACGATTTTTCGTAGTTTTCGAGTTACGATTTTTTTAAATAGCCTATGAAGCCTATGAAGTACTACTTTTTTATTATTATTATGAAAGCTCTTGGTCACCCTATATAATGTATAATGTACAGGTGTATAATGTGTATAATAAAATGAATAAATACCTAAGGTAAATGATTAGATTGCTGGAATGTATTGTTAAGAGATAAAATCATTATTACAATAAATTCTTTACTTATTTTTAATGTTATCCTTACTTGTAAGATGTATGACTAAACAATAACAGAATACTTATGACTTAACTCAAAATCTATAAGTATTAAAGATACAATTATCCTATAAAATTATTTACAAATAAAAATGTGACCTCGGTCGCTGTCCTAAAGCCGCAAGATAGTGCCCAGAGGGCTGGTTAGAATAAATTAAATGACAACACAATCTAGATAAGGTAGGTATACATTTATACATGACTTTTTTCATCTAATCCAAAAATCTTTCCAACTCCATTGTTTCGGAAAGGCTGCGTTCGCCCCTTCGTCCTTAGGGCTGGGTCACCTTGCGGTCGTTGACCTCGCATTGCGTCATCCAGCAGAAATATGTGCTTGCGAGTGGGGCGCCTTTTTTAATTACACAATGTGATTTGTGGCTGTGTGTGTGTGGATTAAGTTAGAAAATTATGGGCTTGGTAGATGTTTTCTGATAAGTTGCTAATTCAATTTTTATTTGTAGTTTTATGGTATTTCATAGATGTGTATTTGTTATAGGTAGTGTACTCGTAACCAGTCTGATCGAAGTTTAGTGTAATGAAATAAATAAATTCTTCAATTTTGTATTATATTAAATAAATTATTGTGCAAATGACCTTTAAACCTCTAGCTAGATTAAATATATTTTTTTTAGTTTATGACAGACAATGTATATTTTGACATGATTTTTTAAGGCTAGTATGTCAAACATAGCGTAGGGCGTCCTCCGATAAGATGGAGCGATGACATACGTAAAGCCAACAGCAGTGGATGGAAAAGAATAGCCGAGGATCAGGCTCAGTGGCGTTCTTTGGGAGATTCCTATGTCCAGCAGTGGACTGCTGACATGGGCTGATTATGATGATGATGCTAATCATAAATATTATAGTAATAATGACATACAGCGGGCGGGGCACATAGTACGTAGAACTGACGGCCGATGGGGCAGAAAGGTTTTGGAATGGCCAGCGCAGCGTAAGACACCCACAAGGTGGTCGGACGACCTAGTAAAGGTTACGGGAAGCCGCTGGATGCAGCCAGTTCCAACTGGCTAATCTGGAAATTATGATAATGATAATATAACACTTGAAAAAAATCGACTGCCTCAGGTGGGACTCGTATCCACGTCTCATCGCATACCGGGCGAGTGCTTTTCCAACTAAGCTAATTTTGATAATGACTCATAATAAGTTATAATCTTCTTTCTCATCTTTTCAGCCATAGGACGTCCACTGCTGAACACAGGCCTCCCCCAATGACATTCATTGGGGGGATTGCCAATACTCGACACGCTTGGCAGCGGGTGGGCGAGCGCAGTTTTTTATAAGATTTCGCACGCAGACGCTGCTGCCCGTCTCGTGCTACAGGAATCAGTCGCCTCTTACGACACGCTTCCTGTTGGTGGTGGGGAAGTGTATTCTTTATGGCCGTCCTCACACGGCCCAAGTTATAAACTTTATTATTTTACTACTCTACTTATAAAGTTCCGTTGGCACCCCTTTGAGTACGGAATCCTACGAGGAACATAATTTAAGTAATTAATTCGTTTTTTTTAAAGTCTGAAATAAAACCGTAGGATGGTACATTACATGCTAACACCTATAAACGACTCGGTAATAAGTTCACCCACCAACCATTAGAGTTCAAGAACTCGCTTGAAACACTTAAAGATATAATAATAATGATTCTAAAATACTCTAATTTTCCCTTCACACTGATGCAACATTTATGTTCACCCGTCGACCAGTCAGCAAGAACCCCCACGCATCCCGTCCCTTTCAAAAATAGGGAAGAGTCTGCGTTCTTGAAAGCAAGACGGGAGGTCAATGTTGGTTGGTTGTTTGTTTTCATACAAGTCTGCAAATGTGTACATGTAAAGGTGTTGGTTGATTTATGCGTTTAGTACTGTTTTTTTAAACATTTGATTTATTAAGGTCTTTTTTATGTTAAATTAAACTATTCCATTTTTTTTCGAAATTATTCAAACTTTACCCGTTGCTCAGGATTAGGTTAGCCTTAGCGAAAAATTTGCAATTTTACTTGCTCTTATTTCGTTCTAGACAATATTTTTGTGTTTCTTTTAACGCACCACCCACAAAATCATTTCAATCAATCATCGACTCGTAAAGTAAAAATTAAATAGTTAGCTTTATAATAAACCTTTAAAAGTATAAAAACATAGTAAGTAATTGTTTTTGCAAATCCTTCCATTCGACTCGACGTTATCCTTAATTCGGGCAAACCAGCAATGCTCTTACAAGCCCTACTTCACCTAGCGTTCATCCGAACGTTCACATGCTCGCGCAAACCAACATAGCCCTTAACTGCACACACGCTCACAGACGACCTTGGCGCGGGTTCGGTGCCCAGACGAAGCAAGGGCGAGCGCGATGGGAAGTGTTTATGTAATTTCGCTTTTGCAGCTATAACGGTCTGTGGTGTGCACTCTTGCATTGTTTTTGTTGTAGACTTTGTTCTTGTTTGTATTCGTGAATTTAATGACTATACATTGAGAAAGAGAAAGAGAATGCTTCTTGGCATTAAGTCCGCCATTTGTACAATTATTTTTAAATGTGCAATAAAGTATAAATAAAAAAAAAAAAATACATTTGACAACCTCCGTAGATGAGAGGCAAGCATACCGGACTTGGTGTCGCTATCTCTGAGGTCCTGGGTTCGATTCCCGGTCGGTCAATGTAGAAAAAAAATACTTTTCCATATTGTCTCGGGTCTGGGTGTTGTGGTACCGTCGTTGTGTCTGGTTTCTGTAACATAAGTGCTTAAGCTACTTACCATAGGATCAGAGTAATGTATGTGCTGTTGTCCAATATTTAATATTTATTTATCAATGTATACTGATGGAAAAAAGTCTTGTTCTGGAATAGAGATATCGTGACGCCAAGTAATGTAGGACGCCGTATAAAGCCTGCTGGAGGAAGCTGGAAAAGGCAGGTGAATGTTGGACCTTAAATTATAGCAAAATAAGGAGATTAGCTCGGTAGGAATAAACAGGGTGACCAGAAAAGTAACGTCCAAATTTTTTTTTAGGTGCCTCGTGTTGATAGGTATCTGAATCACCCCTATGTATGTTCTACGATTTTTCGTAGTTTTCGAGTTACGTTTTTTTTTTAATAGCCTATGAAGCCTATGAAGTACTACTTTTTATTATTATTATGAATAGAGTCAGCGCATTCATTGAAGCTACTTAGAAACTAAGAACCTAAAAAATATATTATTGGACGTCACTTTTCTGGCCATCCTATATAACGCAGATATAGGGATCTAAATAATTGTGGTTGCTGATGCGGCCCACGCTGGTAATGTATATTTATATATTTTTTGCATTAGGCAGGTCTACGTCTAAAGAAAGCAGTAATAAGAGCTGAGAGGGATGATGTTGATCATCATCATCATAATGTCAGCCTATTGCAGTCCACTGCTGGACGTAAGAGCGTCGAAGAGCACGACATCCTGCTTTTTTCATCCAGCAACTGCCAGCTATCTTCCTAAGGTCGCCGGTCCATCAAGCTGGGGGGCGTCCTACACTACGTTTGCCAAGGCGCGGTCTCCACCCGTTTACTCCACCTTTCATCGGTTCTGCGACAGATGTGGCCGGCCCACCGCCACTTTAACTAGCTACATTTTTGGACTATGTCCATTACTTATCCCTTAACAAGATCCCAAGCAATTCAATTCAAATTGAAGCAAACAATCAATTCAATAAAAAAAAAGTTTAATCAAACTAAGCTACTTACAAACTTTAAATACTATTGTGACCACATAACGGATAAATAAAACATAGAAATAAACGTACATGCTAATCTGAGGGTATAACACTTTATGAACATCCATAACTTGGGTAAAAATGGTAAGATAGTATTTAAATCCGTAACTTAGCTTTGTAAACCGAGGCGTGAACTATTTGGACCATCGTCAATCGCCAAGTTCACTTATAACTTATATTCTCTTCTTTACCTCATAGCTAATAAGCCCATCATTATCTCATCAAGAGTGACAAAATTTCTACTTTATTTACTGCGCGAGCATAGCTTGCACCACGGAGCAGGTGTGCGCCGGCACATACCTAGGCAAGGGCCAGGCCGATTTGCACGATGCGATTTATAAGGATTAAAAGTTCAACAATATCAGAAAGTGCATAACAAAATAAAACTAAGAACCATAAAAAAAATCCTGCCAAGTCGCGACATCAATGGACTTGTCAATGTCACGACGCTGATTTTCAGCACTTAACGCTGGAATAAAGAGCAACGAAGAGCAGCAGCAACGAAAATTATTACTGTAAGTACTGTGACACCGCTGTCAATCAAATCAGATAAGTAGTAGACTGATTAAAATGCTTTAAGAATTTAAAATATATTACGTCTCTTAAAACTTTCTGACAGCGCGGGGTAACAGCGTCATACGTTAGAATAAAACTTACATTAGAAGTCTTTCTCTAATTATACTCCGTCCTATTGTCACAGTGTTCAAAAATTTAAATAAACTTTCAAATCAATATATCTATGTTAATATTTTGATTATGTGAAAAGAGAAAAAAATAATGTCCAATACTATTGATAATCTACCTGATGGACGAAGAAAAAAAAGCTAGTCGTCATTCCTATTGTCATGAAATAATACTCTAGTCTACTCTGAAATAGACTTCTTTATTTTTTTGCAAAAAAGACAAGGAAGGGTACCGAGCCGTATAAAGTGTTCTTGCCACAGATTATTAACAGGCCGTATAACGGTGCGACCAGGTGCTATGCGAGCACAATTAAAAATAGAAAAGTCAGACATTTCAGGCGAGACATCCAGGTTTAGCAAGCCAGAAAAACGATTGACTGATTATTAGTTTTTACGCGTAGGTATTCGTGTACTCCAAGGTAAGGCCGGATGACACGTAGCAAATTTTATGAAACATAATAATTTATATAAGTTTGTGTCATAATACAAACGTTCGTTTAAGAATCTCCTCATTTTTGAATCGATTTTGCAAAGAAACAGCAAACATAGACGACCTGGCAAAGGTTGCACAAAACCGCGCAGGTCACTTCCAGCCAGTCAATCTGGAAGGCACTGGGGGATGTTTATGTTAAATGTACAATTTTTTTGTTACTAACTTAAAACTAGTCTTTTCTCAATAATCCTGTCTTTGTCTCTCTTTTAACGTTATAAGTAATAAATAGCTACATTAGTCCCACATAATAACACACTGTTCTACTTCACTAACTAACCTAGCAACTCTAGATTATTAGACAGATGTTAACTATCCGTTAAGTAAGAATTAATAAATCAACAGAAATATATAATTTAGACAAGCTGTTCCATCATAGTTGTATGCATAATTTGCTCTTATGACGGCAAATAGGATAACCACTTTTTATGATAATATGGATCGTGTTTCTTATGGCAGCAAGAAAAACTCATTATACGGTCAAGTTAAATATGTTATTATTTAAATAAAGTCACTTAAGTAATATGTAATTTACTAAATGACGCAATTTTGCCACCCTTTAAAAGAAAATTACCTTTTGATTGAGATATTGATATTAAGGTAGAGTCAAGCCAACTTACTGTGCAAATTATTTAAAAATGAGAAGTTTTTATTTTGTGAAAATACGTATGTAAGTTTATTTACGATCTGATGAAAAAAGGAAACGTGTCCTCTTAAAGCTCAAGGTCGTACAGCGTGCTATGGAAAGGACTATGCTCGGTGTCGATGTGTGATCGAATCAGGAATCAGGAGATCCATAAACGAACAAAAGTTGCTGACATAGCCCAACGGATTAGCAAGCTAAGTGGCAGTGGGTGGGGCACATAGCTAATAGAACTGACAGCCGATGGGGCAGAAAAGTTCTAGAATGGAGGCCACGTACCAGCAAGCGCAGCGTAAGACATGTGGACGTCCTATGTATAAAAAGTCTTCTGGTAAAAGTCGCAGTAAGACGCTGGATGTATGCCGCTTTCAACCGCCCTATCTGGAAGTCAATGGGGGTTTGTAACGGTTTGTACAACAAACTTCGAGGATCTTTTAATATTTTTTGCAATTTCCAATTTTTATTTTTACTCTTCTCAGTGGCAGTAATAAATAAATAAAACACTCCGTAACAATACTTAGCCAGAGAAAAAGCAGTATGAAGAACTATGGCAGACAAGCGTTAGCACGCAAGGGCTGCGCGGGCGCAGGATTGCGACCGGTCGCGCACCTGGCGGCATACAGTTAGCCGGTGATACTACTAACATAAAAATGGAAGCCACCTGGGAGGATACAGGCTTGTTAAAGGAGCTAGTTATTACGGAGAATTAATGTAAGTATAGTGCGTTGGTGTAATTACGAAATAACAAGATTAATTTATAAATAGAAAGTTCACTTTCAGGCTATTAGGTATCATGGCTATTTATGTTCTCTCCTGAGATATAAATCAAGTTTTTAAATCTCAAAAGCAATGTATTAGGGCAATCTCTAACGTTGACAATTTAACATCATTTTTAAACAATTCAATTTGTAAACTGTCCCTGGTGTATACATCTACGAGATTTGTGTGTTTGAAAAAACAAATTTTCATTTGTTTAAGACAAAAATGAGTAAATGGGAATTCAATACTAAATATCCACGTAAATTTAATCTTCCTCCCAAAACAAATAAAAACGCCTCCAAAAAATTACGCTATAAACATTAGATATAAAAGTTAGGTTAGACGAAAAAATTAAATCTCTTTCATTACATAAGTTTAAAAACAACCTTACATTTTTTGAAATATCCACTGCATCTAGCGGCTTATCGCAATCTTGAATTGGTCGTCAGTCCACTGATTAGGAGGCCTGCCCTCGCAGCGTCTTCCAGTTTCGTGATTGCCACTAGAGAACCTAATAAATTCAATAATATACTTGATGATGTGAACATCATGACTTCGTAAAAAAGCAATGATTAATATTAATTAAATATAAATATTGTTACGAGGTACAAGACAGAGAATATTGCCAAGGCCCAGCAAAAGTAGATCCGAACCAATTTAGAAAAGTCCCTTTTCCGATCTGACCCGAACCAGGGATCGAACTTGGAAACCTTTGAATTCAAGCAGAAGCAGCACTCATTTACGGTTTTAGTTCATATTCATAATAGGAGTAACATATAGGAGTAAGTATCACAATAATATTTTTTAGCTTTATCGCAATTTATTTGTTTTCTTGAAACAGTAGAAATAATATGAAAGTCAAATTAAATTCAAAAGGCAAAATTTCTTTTATATAATCTGGCATATTTGGCTCTCGCTTGTCACATGGCATGCTTATTTAGATGCCACTTAACTTTAGGCATTGAATAACAAATAATGTATTAATATTAACACGTCCGTTTTTATCGAAATACTTTTTCTCCTCACGCCGACGCACATGTGCGCTGTCTTCGATTATTCGGTCATTTATAGATATGGCTTTTAAAATTCTATGCTGCCCGGGCGAATGGGACAATTACCCCTTATAAATAAGGCATTATAATCTATTTTTTCGGTAACACACGGACGCTAAGTTCTGAGAACAACACTAACGCCAGCCATAACTAACTGTAGGTGTTTTAAACCTGCATGTATCATATTAAAATCAAGATTTAAAGTTAGATTAATAACTAAATAATAAATATTGGACAACATCACATAAGTACATTGCTCTGATCCTATGGTAAGTAGCCAAAGTACTTGTGTTACAGAAATCAGAAAGAACGAAAGTACCACATCACCCAGACCCGTGGCAATACAGAAAAGTTATTTATCTAAATAGAAAACATCGTTTTTTACGTCTACCTGACCAGGAATCGAACCCGGGACGTCAGAGATAGCGACACAAAGTCTGGCATGCTCGCGTCTCGGTGTAACTAACTTGCTAATCGAATATGTGAGCCGTGTGTCTCTCGTCACACATTTCGCTAACAATGGCTCGGTCACGTTGCTTCGCACGCGTTTTTCTCCGAATCAGAAAGGTGTTCTCTATTTGCACTCTGGGTCGACGCCTACTGTGTCTCAGATTCATGTGGGGGTCGTCTATGGTGTCTTAATGGCACCTTCCATTGTCTGTGCGGTATCGGTTTACTTGGCTGTTGGTGTAAGATACATGAGGGTAAATAAAACTTAGATAATAATGTAGTGAGATCCGTTGTGTGAATGTGTAAGATCCGAAATGAGGAGATCCGTAGAAGAACCAAAGTTACCGACATAGCTTTTAGAATTGCAAAGCTAAAGTGCCAGTGGGCAAGCCACATCGCTCGCAAAACCGACGACCGCTGGGGAAGAAAGGTTCTCGAGTGGCGACCACGAATTGGAAGACGCAGCGTGGGACTGACGATCTTGTCAAGGTGGCGGGCAGCCGCTGGATGCAAACGGCCCAGAGCCGCTCGCTGTGGCGTTCTGTAGGGGAGGCCTATGTCCAGCAGTGGACTTCTAGAGGCTGATAATGATGATGATGATGATGAATAATGTAGTATTGAAATGAAACTAGGTTTTTACAATGGGTGATTAAAATGGATTATACAGGGTTATTTGTAAACAACCTCTTAGGGGCTGTTTCTGGTGTTGAGTACCATACAACAACTTTTTCTATGGGAACAACATTAAAATATAAAAAAAAACACTTCCCCTTACTAAGCCGCCACCAGCTGACATCCGTTTGTATGGAGAAGTGAATTTTTTTTTATTATTTCAATATTGGTCCCATAAAAAAAGTTGTTGTATTTGAGCACCAGAATCAGCCCCTAGGAGGTTGTTGATGTTTTACAAATAACCCTGTATAGATATGACAATAATTGTACAAAGCACTTGTAACTAACCAGCTATGGAAAACGTACGCTTAGTTTGTCCCGATTTCGATATGTTTACGGAAAACTTTCTATATCTTGGAAAACTAAAACTAAAACATAAATTAACTAAATCGGTCAAGCCGTTCTCAAGTGATACTCCGTCATGCATGTGGCAATGGATTTTTATTTATATCTAACAGACTAGCTGTCCCGACTAACTTCGTACCGCCTCCTAATTTGTTTGTTTTAATACTATTCTGCTATTCGGGACGGATACGAATCCAACAGATTACAGATGATATAAATCGGTCCAGCCGTTCCGTCATAAATAGTGTAACTAACCCGGCTTTATTTTATATAATAAAATACCTATTTAATCTAGAGGTATATATCGAATAGATCGAATAGGACTGACCCTTAAGAACGCATATTTTATCGCTCGTCGAGACAGTCATAATTACTATCAAAACCTTACACGCTAGTCCCTAATGCCAAGGGACAACTCGATCCAATGTTTTTGGAACAAGCTGTCAAATCAGGCTAAGTAGTTACTTACAAAAAGGTTATTTTGTATGTTTGCGAATGCTTTCTTTAGATTTTTACAATAAAAATTGTTGTATTCAGAGGTTTTTAGAAAATTAAAAATAACTCTGTAATTATCATATAATTATAAACAATCTAGGCCTTTCCCAATGCACAATTTTTAACTCGGTAACAACAATACAAGGTTGCATTTACAATATTTAGTCTTGCACAATGATTACCCATTTCCCAATGCTAAGTACCTATGACACGGCGCGTACCAAATCACAGATCTGATTAGTCGCGGTATGTGGGTGTCTGTGCGGACCAAGATTAAGGCATACTCTCACAGAGCGATACAAAAATAACCGGTCAAGTGCGAATCGGACTCGCTCACCGAGGGTTCCGCATAAACTTGTAGTTGTCCATAGCGAAGACCGAATCTTGAGGATTTTTACCTTTGAATCATTCTTTACTTATTTAATTTTATAACAATAATCATAATATTATAATAATTGGTAATATTAGATTGTACGTACAGTCGTTAATGTGTTTTGTAATAAAAAGTGCAGATCTACCTGTCTTGGAGACATTCACAAGATATTCTTCTGGTGAATAATAATATGTACTAATTTATTTATGGAAACAATAACAAAATCAAGAAAATCGGCATTTTCTTATAAAATGATCATCTTCTTTGACAATAATGCAAATAGACGATTTTTACTCGGTTTCGATGTTGCTCACATAGATAAAATAGTGTATGTTCTCATTCCACAATCACACCAGTTTTATCTGAGCAAAGCTTGTACTATGGCGACTAGATAACGGACAAACATACATAAATATACTTACCTCATAGTTGAGGTGAGGCCTGTGTACTTTACATACAAAATCTAAACATCTAATAAGTCACACAAATAATGCTTGTGCTTATCACACAAACATTTACTCCGGGCGGGATTCGAACCCCGGTTGCGGGTTTAAAACCAGAACTACTAATATCCTGTAAACGTTTCTAAGACGGTTAAAATTACACGATGTTAGAATCGTGTGCGTCAACTCTAAGAATAACGGTTGGAGTTACGGTGCCTTATCTTATAATGAATAAGCTTATGATAACTACGTTACTATGCCTCGATCTACATACTATTAACTGTGCTTTAAGTGTTACGTATGACGTCGGGAACCGGTCAAGCGTGAGCTTCAACTATGATCTACAACTATTTTATAGTTGTTTTATTATTAAGTTGTATAATTGTTTTTTATGTTTAACATTGCATATTGGATATCGTGAGGGCTGACATGCATGCCAATGATCTCACAACTAGAGACGCTCAAGACCGCGCGAAGTGGAGAAGTAAATCAAGGAAAGCGGACCCTGGGCTCCAAAGCAATGGCTTTGGACGCAACCGGGATTGTCCGTATAGATGATGATTATTGTACTATAGATAGTAAAATTCGTCTCTTTGTAATGAATATTTGAATAACTAATAAAAACATGTGTAATGTACTTTCTATAGTGTACCATTAACGATTCTATCTATCTATGACTGGTAGAGGATTCTGTGTAGTAGGTACCCATATAACTTAATTGATTTTTACTTATACATTCACTTAGCCAAGTGAAAAGTAATCTTTCAAAGCTTGATGGGAGAGATAATGTCATCTGTAAGAATGGGTTTGGTGCCGACAAGAATTCTTCAACGCAGATCTTAAAGTTTAAATATTCTTATAGAAAAGGTGTTTTGTTATTTGTGATTTCTATATGACTTCCGTCAACCTAAATATTTTGGGTCCTGTCAATTACAGTGCAATTCATTAAATAAATATAAACATTCGCTAATATATTCTTCGGGCCAATCTAGAAGTCATTTTTGGCTTGGCTTTATGGCTGAAATGATGATGATGATGATGAAACATACATTAGACACCACACTAATTGTCAGTAAAGTAAGGAATTAACTTATGTTACGAGTAAGGTATTCGACCAGGACGTAGTACCAGTGATGGCTTACGCAGCCGAAACGTGGAACATGACAGTGAAATCGTTAGGCGACTTTACGTTACTCAGAGAGCTATGGAAAGGTAGTTGCTTGGGATTTCGTTAAGGGAAACTATTCACTACTTCTGCGACGTCTCTCAGGTAGTAGCAGAATACAAGTAACTTGCTCTAAGAGCAAATGTTTTACTGAGCTACCTCTGTTTCGTAATGCAGCGGATAAAACTCAAATCGAGGTTATCCGGCAGAAGAAAGTAGATATGTTCTTAAATGTAGCAAGCTAAAGTGGCAGAGGCCCTGTCACATCTGTCGCAGAACCGATCAAAGCTGGAGTAAACTAGTTCTCGAGTGGAGATCGCGACTTGGCAAACGTAGTGTAGTCGCCCCCCAGCTTGATAGACCGACGACCTTAGGAAGATGGCTGGCAGTGGATGGATGAAAAAAGCAGGACATCATGCTTATTGGCCTTCTTTGTGGGAGGCAAACGTCCAGCAGTGAACTGCAATCGGCTGACATGATGATGATGACGAGTTATCAGACAGTGAATTTTGCAAAGAGATTTAGAAAATACAGTTTTCCGAAACCCGGAATTTACAAGTCGACCAACCGTCGTCAAATTACAAGTAAATTACTACCCAAACGTTCCATTCAATAGCTTCACTAATAACGATCATTATACTCTTGTTATTCGTCCAGTGTTCGTCTGCACCGATCGATGTATACCGATGTATACAACCCCACCGAAACCGTCGCGACGCGTAATTTAGATGCCTTTGTTGTCTGGCTGCACTCTTTGCACAATAAAACATTTGTTGCGAATTTATTAATTTAAATTAACCGATCAGAGTGACGATCAACCTTTGTAGGGTTTAAATTTTAGCAAGAACATTAGCCACATCAAATTTAAGGCTGTTTTTCTAATAGTCAAATAATTTTTATCTAAAGAATAAGTTCGACGTTTTGTCAGTTTTCGCATTGTATTCGTCGGGTAAAAGCTATTTAGCATTTAAAAAATCGGCCCCAAGCCGAATATGGCAGAGGCAAAAAAATCGTGTAGTTTTGAAAATTGTTACTAAACATCCTGTTGTATCTCCGAAAGTGATCGCAGAGTAAAAACGAATAAATGTGTGTGTGTGTGTGTGTGTGTGTGTGTGTGTGTGTGTGTGTGTGTGTGTGTGTGTGTGTGCGTGTGTGTGTGTGTGTGTGTGTGCGTGCGTGCGTGTGTGCGTGTGCGTGTGTGTGTGTATATGCGTGAGTCATTATTATCATCATCATCATCATCATTTCAGCCATAGGACGTCCACTGTTGAATACAGGCCTATTAACTTCTATATTTATGATATTTTATCATTTCATCCCAATTTATCGACATGTATTGTCCACAATATATAAGTTAATATTTGATACTTTTTTTAAAATAGATGATCTACTTTTTATCTAGGTATCTATCAATAAAGATTTCTCTGATCCTGAAACTGTGCGGTCTCGATCTATATCCACCACGTGCTAACTCAAAATTAACAAACTTTTATCACAAGTTTTATCGTTTCCGTCGTACGAAAATAATTGCTACAGTCGGTCAGAGTGTGACACGCAACGACAAAGTTATCGCGAATTTACATTAACATAAAAAAATAATTACTCAATGAATGTTATCGTCCGTTGACCTTGTGATAACCTATATGCACTGCCGTTAACTGTTACTATGTTTATGTAATAATAAAAGTGTTCTGAATTAAAAAAACCAGACAAGTGGGAGTCGGACTCGCCTCCCGAGGATTCCGTACAAAGTAGGTACATATTATAAATAGTTCAGGGATCGAGTCTTGCTGTTTATTACAAAATAATTATAAATTTTAATTATAGTTTTTAGATTAGTTTATAACGATATTACTTGCCAAATTTCATAGTTCTAGGTCAACTAACTGATAAAAATATTTATAATCGTAAATGCATTAGATAGAACCCTCTTCCTCTCTCCTACTAAACTGAGCTGTGCCGGCAGGATCCATAAGTGTTTCTGTATCATTGTATACCATTTACTATCTTGTACATTATGGAACGCAATAAATAATTGAGTATTGAGTATCTCCAACAAAAAACCCTAAAAGTTTTTATTCTCTTGAGTGTCAAAATATACGTTTTTTGCGGCATAAACAGCCGTTTTTTATTACATTAACGTAGAACTGGTAGAACTTCAATTTTTTACACCTTCAAGGGACTGAAGACCTGAGTATATGGTCGCAATTTCAACTCTTTACCTTTACGGGTTCTCGAGATAAAGAGTCTTGACAAACATACGGACAGACAGACAGACGGGCAACAAAGTGATCCTATAAGGGATCCGTTTTTACCTTTTGAAGTAAGAACCCTAAAAATAATCATTTATCAGGCTTTGAATATCAGCAAAAGAACTAAAGTCATCGACATAGCAATACTTAATACTCATAGTGATACTTTTGTAATTATTTTAAGTACTTTTGTATGGAAAACTAGGTTATAGGTCCTAAAAAAATCTAATTAGTCCGTCAGTTGGATTAACAGAAAATATTGAACACATATTTTTTCTTTTCTAAATAAAACAAAAAATTATGAAGATATAGTCCATTAAAGTTCCGCGTAACATCACACATTGCGACACTTTTTAGCAATGTCAATCAAACAAAAAAATACAAAGATAAATGCGCTTTATCTTTGTATTTTTTTGTTTGATTGACAAAAGACAAAATATGGGTGCAATATTTTTTGATAATCTAACTGACGGACTGATTAGAATAATCTTTTTTCGACCCAGGAAACTAGCCTATTCCAAGTTGAAATGCCAATAAGCAAGCCACATCACTATCACAGCTGACACCAGTTTGGATAGGTAGAACAGTTCTGGAGTGACAACCAGGATCTGAAGAGCAGCGTAGGCTGGACCAATAAATTATTAATGGTCATTACATTAATCCTTTTTTAAGTCACTGGGGGAGGCCTTTGTTCAGCAGTAGACGTCCTATGGCTGTAATGATGATGATGATGATGATTAATCCTTTTTTACTAAATAACAGAGATAAGTAAAAGGGTTTAATAAAATAATCAGTCTTATTTGCCTCGACTTAAAAGCCTACACGTCCGACACAAAAATTAATTCGAAATAAATTTTCCGTAACCAAATCAAGAATTACCATACAAAGCTAACAATTATAATTATAGAATTCATGCATATTTCTGGTAATATCCTTACATAGTTATCATGTGTTACGTATTTGGGAACTTTAATTAAATCAACAAACTCAAATAAAGTCTTATCGGTTCAGCGTAACTAGACTTGCGTAAATGGTTATGTATATCGATTTAAAATTAGCTTGTGAGTTCATCAAAGCCTGAAACAGTCCTTCGACCTTAAGGCTAGTTGCTCATTGATCGTATTGATTTTATAAGTGACAAATCTAAGTGATAATTATTGCAAGCAATTAAAACAAATGACAAATGAATAAATTTGTTTGCGTTCTGTTTATAATGCGTACTTATCTATGTATTTATTTGTATATATGTTTAAATAGACTTAATAATATATGTATGTCCATTTAACTATGTATACCTAGTAATATATTTTCGTTTTTTACTTTGTTAATTATTAAAAGTATTTTTAAGTACCACAACGCCATTCATAATTTCTGCCTCGCCTAGTGGTTGACTTGTAGAGAACGCCTTTAGGCATTCAGTCCGCCAATTGTACTTTTTTTTGTATAAATAAATAATAACAAATGTAGCCGACAAGTCAAGTGACAAGTGGCTAAGCGGAATAGCAATAATTTAAAGATTAATCTAAGTGCCTAATTTCATTTAAACTTGCTATGTCAAGCGCATGTAACATGTCAACCGACCAATGAGTGGCCGGCCTAAATTGCGTAAGAATCTTTCGTAGCAAAGTTCATCGCCCGTAGCGCTATGACTACGGGCTACGACCTCCGTAGCAGCCTACGAGGCTACGAACTTTTGCTTTCGGTATTTTTATTGTTCAGCTAGTTTTTTTATTTTTATTGTGGGTTCATTTATGTTATTTGTGGTAGGAAAATAATACGAGTGTATGTCGGTACGAGTGTATGGTACAAACATAACTTTTTTTTATTATAGTAATAATAATAAAAAATAAATATTAAACAACATCACATACATTGCTCTGATCCTATAGTAAGTAGCTTAAGCACTTGTGTTACAGAAATCAGAAACAACGACTGTACCACAACACCCAGACAGAGACCGAGACAATATAGAAAAATATTTTTTCTACATTGACCGACCGGGAATCCAACCCGGGACATCAGAGATAGCGACACCATGTCCGGTATGCTCGCCTCTTGGCTATCTAAGTCGTATTATATATTAAAACAAATTGTATTCAACATCTAAATTTACTTGTCATTCTGGAAGTCACTATGTTCAGCAGTGGAGGACGTCCACTGCTGAACATAGTGACTTGGCAGAAATGATAATGATAATGATGATGATGATCTGAGTTACAACTTAAGCTTTGTAAATACGTGTCAGCGGTGCTTGATATCGTGGGATTTTAAACATCCCATTTTAATTGGCTGGGTATCTTCGTGTTTTATAAAACTGATTAAAAATCACAAACTCTTAAGATTAAGTCTAACTTAACAACTTTATACCTCTACATTCATTAACACATTGAGCGCAATGGGTCACCCATGACCCCCAAATAATAAATTTTCTATTGTGTCTAGTTTCGTGGCAGTCAAAGGCTTAAGAAGATTAGGTAACAACAAAACTACTCTTTCGGCTACGGAGGTCGTCGTAATAATGGGCTAGTTTCCTAAAAAAATCTAATTAGTCCGTCAATTGGATTAACAGAAATTATTGGACACGTTTTCTTTTTCTCAATCTAAGAAAAAATTATGAAGATATAGCCCGTTAAAGTTGCGCGTAACGTCACGCCTTGCTACACTTTTTAGCAGGGCATGACGTCATGTGCTCACTTTGATGCGCTTTATCTTCGTCATTTTTTGTTTGATTGACAAAAGACAAAATATGAGTCCAATATTTTTTGATAATCTAACTAACGGACTAAATAGAATAATCTTTTTTGACCTAGGAACTAGCCTATTAACAAAGTGCTGCCAAACTAAAAAAACATGATATGTTACTTCGCCCTCTTTAGCATGTTTAAAAGTTTCCAAATATCTAACTGACGAAAATAACCAAATATCAGCAGTTTATGTGAGATAAAATCATGGCTAAAAGCGTGCACTCAGTTGAACTTAAAGCTAAGGGTGGCTTTCAGTAGACAGTGCATGACCCCTTACACGTGCAGACACCTCCGCAGACACCTAATACGTGGAGACATAAATGAGAGAAATCTTTCAAAGCGAGACACCCTTTCTAGAGCTTTCAATATTTGTCTTTTAAAGTTATTAACCGACTTCAAAAAAGGAGGAGGCTCTCAATTCGTCGGAATCTTATTTTTATATATGTTCAGCGATCATTCGTTACCACGTTAACAGATTTGGATAATTCTTTTTTTGTTCAAAAGGGCATACTTTCGGAATTGCCTTATATAAATGTTGACAAGTTTTGATGATGAGATATATAAGCAAATCATTGAACTTTGCATGAACTCCATACCGCGCCAACTGTTACTATGTTACCCAAAATCTTCGGCAATTGTGAACCGATTGTGATGATTATTTCTTTATTAAATAGCTTACACTTCAAAGATAGTATGCTTAAAGTTTTTCTGCCGATGAGAGTTTGCATGTTTTCGTTTGCACCGACTCGAAAAGTAACTGATTAGGTACTTATGTGTTAATATTATTTTTAACTGTGTAGTTTTTTGAGTAGTTTTTTGTAAAAATAAAACTAGTTTTTTTATATAAATTGACAGCTGCCAGTTGAAAGCGATTCTCCCTAGGGCTGAAAAGTATTACTTTGAACCCGCTCCTCAGGCAACTTCAGACCTACTTTCCGAGTATGAGTAATGAAAAGTAATTAACTTTCAACTATTTCTTTAAAATTTCATAGATTTGGGTAAATATTTGTAAATTTTTTAATGATGAAAATGAAAAATAGTGGCAAAATAGCTGGCCAGCCACAAAAATAAAATAGGCGGGAAAGCGACAATTTGATCTTTATTTATTTTTTCGTAAAATGTATGTAAAATTTTGTTAAAATTCACTTATTTTTTCTTGAGCTAATTTATGTTTTTATTTTTACTTTCCTTGTATTCGTTAAGAAAAGCACAGTGTTTACCTCGGGCCAAAGACTTATTTAGTCCCTCGAACTATTGGCGCCCGAGCGTACTTTCACCCTTTGGGTAATAATGTAGGTACTATTTTAATTTCGATGTTGCTCCCATAGAAAGTTGTTTGTGTTGATGAGCTACTTCGTCTTCTTAAATTTGGCGAGTGTCTTAAACAACACTCTGTATAAGTCTGTTTATCTTCGATATAGACTACTCATAACAGGTTCGAATCCCGAAAGAGGGAAATGATTATGCGATGAGCACAGGGGTTTGTTCCTGAGTCATGGATGTTTAAATGTAGTTAATGTAGTTAAGTGTGTTTATCTGTTATGTGGCCATATTACAAGCTTTGTTTGAGTTGAAAATTCTTTTTATTTAAGATTATTTTCTTCAAAATCTTTAGTCATAAGGATTCATCTGTTAAGTTCTTCAACCTCCAGGGTCTATCTCGGCAGGTGAACGCTCGCGGGAAGTCGAATTTTATTTCAGACTACGACCGGCCCGCGAAGTAAACGAACTTTCCTTTCGGTCAGAGCCGAAATCAGGATGGACAAAATTAGAAACTTCATCTCTGTGTTAAAAAAATATAAATCTAATTAAATAAATCTCATTTTAAGTATGCCTACATTTCTGTTGGTAAATTAAAATGTTTAGACTGCATAAAGTGAGTAATTTGTTTATGAGAAAATGTGTTATTTTTTTAATGAATAAAATACTTAAGTAAAAAATTGAATCGCAAATAGAGATTAAGTACTTTAATTTAAAAAAGGTTTGTATTTTGTTGATGACTATTTAAATGATAAAAAATGTGTGGAACAAATAATTGCCCAGCTTTCAAAGGGACATATAATTTTCTTGTAAACATACTTACTTGTGAAAGGGTTTAAGTGACCAAGTTTCTTGCACTGCTTCTTCTGATCGCTAGCCCACAAAATTATATTGAAGCAGTGGTAGAGTAAAAAATCAAAACGTGACGTAAAAAAAGATATTAGAAATTATCAAATATAGATAGATATAAGAAATTTGTTTTAATAGCTAGAATAAATTAATAGAATAGATAACACATTAAGTCTGGTAACTAAAATATATAATAGTGTAATTATTTATCCAATTGTAAAAGATCACTGTAAAGGTTTAGTGTAGTCTAAATATACTCCTTTCAGTCAGTCTAAATCCACCCCTGCGCTAACTCAAGGCCCAAACAGCATCCTAATCGATCGTGCGTTGACCTCGCCAGTCTGCCCTAAGCAATAATATATTATGTACACTTATTTGTATATAAACAGGTCGCTGACCTTCGCGTCAAGTGATGAAATAGGTTGGCGTTTATGATACACATTGTCTTTGGGATTACGGCTTGTTTTAGGGGATTTAAAATATTGTATACCTAATTTGTTTGCTGCAACTGATCCGATGAACAGACACGTTTATTATTTTAATTTTTCAGTCATAGGACATCAACTGCCGAACATAGGCCTCCCCTAATGACTTCCAGATTGGCCGGTTGAAAGCGGCCTGCATCCAGCGGCTTCCCACAACCTTTACCAGGTCGTCTGTCCACCTTGTGGGTGGACGTTCTACGCTGCGCTTGCCGATACGTGGCCTCCATTCCAGAACCTTTCTGTCCCATCGGCCGTCTGTTCTACGTGCTATCTGCCACGCCCAATTTATTTTTATTAAGGTATCCATAAAATGCAGGAAGCCGCTGGATGCGAGCCGCTTTCAACCGGCCAATCTGGAAGTCACTGGGGGAGGCCTATGTTCAGCAGTGGACGTCCTATGGCTGAAATGATGATGATGATGATGATCCATAAAATCACCAAAGTCAACGACATTTCTCTTCGAATTTCAAACTGAAGTGGCAATGGCAGGTCGCATCGCTCGCTTAGCTAACAACTAAAGAAGAGTTCTAGCGTGGTGACAACGAACTAGAAGACGCAGCTCGGACACTGGGCAGGTCTTTCTATGGACTGACGATCTAGTCAAGGTTGCGGGAGGGCCAAAGCTGTCGCGTTCTATGGGGTTCTATGTTCCAAAGGCTGATAATAAGGATAATCATTGTTATTTTTAGATTCTGTTGTAAGTGCGAGTTGCATTCGCTTACCGAGAGTTCCGACAACGTGTTGTAGAAATGTAAATAGTTCGTCCATAGCGGAAATCAAGCCTCAAAGATTTTACCGCTTTTTCCATTTGATGCTAGATGTCCCAGCGAACTTCGTACCGCCTAATTAAGTAATACGTTTTTTTTCGTGAATTTCCCGATGTTTTAATAGTCATTCTGCTATTCGGGGCGGAGACAAATTCAACAAATCAAATTCATCATAAAAATCGGTCCACCCGTCTCGACTTATAAATGGTGTAACTAACCCGACTTTCTTTTATATATATAGATATAGATACGACCTATATTAATTTCAACTATCAGGGATTCTTTTTTTATTTTAAAGTACAGAACAGCACATACAGAAAATGTATCACTTATGTATCATATTCCAGTTCAAAATATTTAGGAAAAGAACTTTGTATGAATCAAATTCAAATACCGGCAAGTCAATGAATCCGTTAAGCATTTACGTCACCAAGTTCATTACCAGCTCTCCAGAAGTGTTGAATGTGCGCCAGAGTGTGTGACTGCGCAGGTTTGTTGCCAAATCATCTCTCGGAAGCAGTTGCAACACTTTTAGTATGACGTTACTCCAGCTTCCTGTGTGGTCGTGAAAATTTTTATATGTTTGTTTTCTTGATTAAGCTTGAAAATTCATGTTTATTTTGTGTTTTTAAACACCATTTTACTGCTATAGTTACTGTACGGATGTATTGTATGAGATTATATAAATAAATAATTTTTTTTTACAATCACACCAATTATCTAGCCCCAAAGCAAAGCTTGTACTATGGCGCCTAGATAACGGATAAACATACTTAAATACTTTTATAAACATCCATGACTTAGGTAAAAATGCTCGCGCTCATCACACAAACATGCCCCTTGCGGGATTCGAACCCGCAACCGCTGGCTTTGTAGTCCGGAGCGCGAACCATTACACCAGACGGTCGTCAAGTATGTATATTTAATTACCTAACTCGGCTTTGAACAGGTATCACTAAGTATCTGCGTGTTTATATCCACGTTGTTATACAGGTATCTAGTGAAAACCCCCCCAGCTCGATGGACCGACGACCTGAGGAACATGGCTGGCAGTGGATGGATGAAAAAAGTGAAAGATCGTGCTCTTTGGCATTCTTTGGGGAAACTTACTTCCAGCAGTGGACTGCAATATGATATAAGATAAGATTTTATTCATAATATTCATTACATGTCAAGAAATAGTAAATTACATCATTAATTTAAATAAATTACAAATCCTAATCAATTAGTAACAATTAAATGTCAATATTTAATAAAATCAGGTGTTAAATAAAGTTACAATAAATCAGTTATGTCAAGGTTAATAAAAAAAACTTGATGTCAATTTCAAATTAATAGGCTGACATGATAGTGAAAACCGCATCAAATTTGATACAATAGTTCTAGAGATTAATCTTACAGACAGTAAAACACGATGAGAGACTAGATTTTGATAAGTATGTCTATTGATATTTGATATCTACATTTCTTTAGATGTACCACTACTCGTAGCATATGTATCTTCTTGCAGCTTTAAATACTTGTCTTTTTTAGTAAACTCATAAAATAAAATGCACAGACGCGTCGTGTCAAGTCCAATTAGATCGCATTTGCGTTGCGCTTGCGCAGTATGACAGCTACGGCTGTAAACAGACCAAATCAGAGCGTTTTGTTTTTGTTCTGGTATTTGCGAATTTATCGTCCCGACAGATGTAGGAAGTGGTAGACGTTCCAAGGCTTATAAAAAGTATTTAATTTTATTTATAAATTGCATTTTTGTCTTGTTAATTAATAACTTATTACAAAATAATAACAGAAAAAATATTTTTCAAATAATTTTGTATTATTTTACGATTACTATTAATACTAAAAATAGTATTTTTTTATTAAAATAGTACTTCTCCATCTATCGTAACTTTCTTTAAAAATATATATAATACATATATTAAAAAAAAAATTGTCCATACAATTATTAAAAAAACATGCATAGTCAAGAAGTAATAACCCTTCAATATTATTGTCAAAATGCAATAACCATAAAAATTTGGTAGGATGATAAATCTTTATGTCCATTTTCTCTGTCCATGTCCTTGTGACACCTGTGTTATTCTTCACCTATGACACCTAAAAAAAGTTACATACTAAAGTCCAAGATCTGTCTGACCATTATTAAAAGTTGTTTAACCTATTTTATACCGAGCGGTCGTATAAGACTGCGTAACAAAAAATCCGCGTGCTTCATTTTGCTAGGTCCTGATGACTAGAAGAACAACCCCTGGCTAAAGGTTAACAAACTGTACAAAGAATATACTTATTATTTGAAGCTATTATCTCAACTACTTACATTATTTCTCAACTACATTATTATTTATATTTCAAGCACAAATTCTCGGAGCAGTAAATTCCCATCGTCTAAGTAATCAAATAACATTTGCGGTCCTCAATTGTTTAATCCGTGGGTTCGACGTCTCTTTCGAGCGTAAATTAGTTAATAGTCCTGTCTGTGCCGTTAAACTCTACGTTAAAAGTATTATTCTTTTAAATTTACACTTTTTCAACTTTACTGCGTTTTGTTTGATGTTTTAAAATTTAGATTTAAAAGTTAAAAACTTATTAATTGAACTACTTTAGTTGAATTTATATTTCGTTTTGCTAGACCGATCTTTTGATGAGCTTTAATAGATGTCATAAAAAAAAGCGTTTGCTTTCATCTTCTAATCAAACAGACTTACCCAAATGACAGAGCATTTTGAATTGAACTCGTAGACTTGTAAGATTCTAGTAACTCGAACTCGTTAGACGGCTTCGTCTTAAAATCGAGGACAATTTAAAATCGAGGACAATTTAAAATCGAGGACGGCTCAATACAAATAAATGCGCACACTCGCTGCTTTAAGTATCTGCGTTTGAAATTAATCTTTTTAATTCCTTCATTTTTATTCGCAATAATGCTAGTTTAATAAATTAAGTATAATATTTTCACCCCACGAGAGGCAGCTGAATATTTTCAAAGTGATCTTGTGACTAATATTACTTCATGTGACTGACGACTGTCTAGTCTAGTGGTTCGCGCTATGGACTAGCCAGGCGGTAGCGGGTTTGAATTTCTTCCGGCGTTTCTTCTAGCACTTGCCAGATTGTCTGTGTCTTGTCTCGAAGCGCCCAAAAAATAAGGAGACATGTTCTCGCCCCATAGGGGCCTATAATGTTATTATTGACGTTCATAAGTGGCAATTTTCTGTCCTAAATTTTATAAATGATTTTTGACTTTGACTTTGACTTTGAATCCCGCAAAGGGCAAATGTAAGTGTGATGAGCACGAACATTTATTTTACCTAACTCATGAATGATGTAGTTGCCATATTACAAGTTATGCTCAGTTTGGGGCTAGTAATTTGGTGTAATTATTAAAAAACTTGCTAATTCAGATCAAGGTTACAAAGTAGCGAGTTTTAGCGATTATGTGCCAAGGTGCATCGCGTATTAGCAAAAATAACTGTATAAATAAATCTCTTCCTTACTTAATAAAAATAATTAATCATAAGCAAGCAATAAATTGATTTAATTCACTTAAAAAGCAAATAAACTTTGCTTTCTAATCAGCCTTGGAAACCGCTCGAGTTTCGCAAATTAGCGTCGGGTCTATCCTTGCCGAGCTCTGCACAGAGCAACGGCCGGCCGCCCTTGCGCCGACCCTGCGCCTCCCGTGGAGCAACGCTCGGGGCACGTTTCCATTCCCCACCAAATAGGTCTACTATATTTCTTTTTATCGTTATGATAGTAACTAAAACTTGTTTTAAGCATTTCAGATTGCAGTGAAAAATTCGTTAAAAAGAAAATGTATTTGCACTTTACCAAATTGCCAACCTGCCTACCTGCTACGAACTCAGGCCGGCCGTTGTAAGGAAAATCTAATAAAACGGGGCTACATTGTCGGCGCCAACGGCAAGTGTGTCTGCGGTGCTGCTTCCCAAACCATGGGCTATCTTCTATCATGCCCCACGTGTTTGGATCGGACAGCTACACACAAAATACGACCCACTGATTTGTATTTTTTAAAATTGTTTAGTATAATATCGTTGTGCAGTGGAAACACAGCATTCCCCCCGCCCTGGAGTTCGTCAGATCACCGCCGATTTTATCTCATTACTTATGCAAATAAAAAGTAAGCACACTGCGTTATGGTGCGCACTCTAAATGCTTAAACTGTTTAACATGGGTTGGGAGTTGGGACTATGAATTATAGATTTAGATAGATGGGTTGATAAATATAAAAGAGGTTATTGTTTGTTTCAACAAGTTCTTAGATCGTAATATGTGATCCATTAAATAAGTAAGTTTTGTTCCTGGGCTCGATTGGCGCAGTGACGTGGTTTGCCTTGCAAGGATTCGATTTCAGCCCCCCCTATCATAAGCACCAAAATACGCTATGATATAGCGATATATCGACACTGTTGAATCGCCGTGCCGGTGACGTCAAATATTATGATCGCTGTTTCGATTAAAATTCATCATGGCGGCTATATCTATCATATTTTTGCAGTTGGTGTCGATATATCGCTCTAGCATATCGTGTTTTGGTGGTCATGCTAGGGAGTCCCCCTAGCATGAGCACAGATTGAGTTTGGGTCAATAAGTTGAGTTGAGATATACATTTAAATTATAAGCTGAACGTTATTTGTAGAAGCAGCTTCTTTAGTAAGAGTTTATCATCATGTACTGTGTTTACATAAATAGGTATTTGTTACACTTAACCTAGATATCATCATCATCATCATCATCATTCCAGCCATAGGAGGTCCACTGCTGAACAAAGGCCTCCCCCAATGACTGATCATCGGGGGGGATTGCTGATACTCGCCACGCTTGGCAGGCGGGTTGGCGAGCGCAGTTTTTTTTATAAGATTTCGCACGAAGACGCTGCTGCCCGTCTCGTGCTACAGGAATTAGTCGACTCTTACGACACGCCTCCTGTTGGCGTTGGGGAAGTGTATTCTTTACGGCCGTCCCCACACGGCACCATCATCCATCATCCATTATCATTACAGCCATAGGACGTCTACTGCTGAACATAGGCCTCACCCTGTGACTTTTAAATCGGCCGGTGTATCGATATAGTTCATGTTATTTTCCTATTAATACCAGTGTAATCAGATGTTGCTGAATCATTAAATAAAGTCATTATCATCGTCATTAGCTTTTGGAAGTCTACTGATGGTCCTAGGCCACCCCATGGAGCACATATAGAGAAGAAATGTAATTTATTTTGTTTGACATTTTTTATTTTATTTGTGGCTGCACTGTTTTAGTATGGGCGCAAGTTGACAGGACATGTCAGTTCATACTAAATGTAAGTAAAAAGTCACAAGTGTTTCGAAAAAAGACGGTCCCTATACTGATATACCTATATGGTATGGGCTCCATGGAGTTCCCCTATTCGCTGTGTGCACTGATCAGGTAAAACTACGGCTGTGTGCGCGATGACAGCGCCCCTAGTGACCAAAATTATTGTGGACTCAAGATCTTTCAAATTATGGCAACTGGATGGTTTGAGAATGATTTTCAGATTGTTTTTCTTCGGAATTAGATGAAATTATCTTTAAAGTTTGTGCATATTATAATAAGTGATTTTCTTACTTGAACTAAATATGAATGTTGTAATACGAACGGGATTTGGAGCAATACAACATGATATAACTTTTCAACCTTAAACTGTGCAAAAAGGGAAAAAAATGTATTAGCACAGCATGTGAGAGACGTTGAAGAGCTTAGAACCAACGGACAAAGCTACATAATAAGAGCTGTGATCATAAGACAAACGTCTGTGACACAAACTCCCTACAAACTTTTTTCTCTTCACAACAGCTATGAATTTATATCGTTGCTCCAATTTCCATCTTGTTATTAGAAACGAATAAAACATGCACGAACTGTTTATCTCATTGTTTCTACACTTTATAACACAACACGTAATGTGACCCATATCGCGAAATAAAACGTTTTTACTTAAAAATACATAATAATGTTAGTATGGAGTTCTATGAAAATATAGCAATTTGACACATGACAGTCCAGAGTTTTTTCACATTTCTGCCAGATTGCGTGCTGCGATCGATTTGACGGCCGCCACCACCTACTTTGCACATAGCGAGCGGCTATAGAGAAGTCTAGAATCTGCAAATCTAGAGTAGGTAGGTACTATTTCTTAGAACTTAAATAAGTACATATACATATAACATAGACGCATCCATGTGAATGAGAATTTTCTGAATACACGTGCCAAACCACGCTGAATTATTGAAGAGATGCTAAACATTTTTATATGCTTTGACCGAGACATATTTACTTAGTATCACTGTGACTTATGAAAATATAATTGAATACATAAATAGTTAGTTACTGTGACACATTTTATAAAAACGTTGATTTAGCACCTGCTGTATGTTTGTCACGATAATATACGCCCATTGAACACAAAAATAAGAAAAAACTTAATATGTAGGTGTAGTTAAAATAAATAAAAAATACATATTTTGCACACATTTGTAGGTGTCTTTTTCAGTTCATTATTTTATAATTTTGAATTAATTAATTAAGTTTATTTGGCACAATCAAAAATGAATACAATTATTATATTATTTATTTATGTACCCGTGATAGTAATTTCTTTCCTAAACAGGTACACGTAAGATTGAATTGTAAATCTCCCGTACAACTAAATTATAAATTGAAGCCCCGTGTGTGTTTGTTTGTCTGCATGTATTATGTGCTCAACAATTGTATATATTTTGATACAGACGACACGGGATTAAGTAATTAAAAAACTGACTTAAATTAGTAAAAAAAAAATTAAAATGTAATTGGTAAATGTTTAGTTACTTTTCAAGTCTTGTTTATTGAATGAAAAGAATACATTATTATGTTAAAATAATATTTCCTATTTCGAAATGTACTAAACGTGTACACCGGAGCAAAACCGGGGCGAGTCGTTGGTATAAGAGGAAAATACGGTATCAATTAATTATTTTAATAAAATTGCATATTTTTATATGCAATTTTATAATCTAAATTTAACAGTTTTGGTATTTCGCGTTTAAAAATTAAATTCTCAACTTTAAACGCTTGCCCTGAAAATGTTAGATAGTGAAATGGAACTTAACATGTACAGTCACGAGCATAAATATATTTACATTTTCATTTAATTTTAAACTTCGGGAAACTACACCACGTCTTCTCGTCCAAAATACCTCAGTGCCTCAAGACGAAAGTCTACAACCAGTGTGTGTTACCAGTGTGTGATGACATATGGAACTGAAACGAGGCCTCTAACTATGGGCCTCATAAGAAAGCTCAAGGTCGCACAGCGTGCTATATATGGAAAGGGCTATGCTCGGTGTTTCCTTGCGAGATCGAATCAGAAATGAGGAGATCCGTAAACGAACAAAAGTCGCTGACATAGCCCAACGGATTAGCAAGCTGAAGTGGCAGTCGGTGGGGCACATAGCACGTAGAACTGACGGCCGATGGGACACAAATGTTCTAGAATGGAGGCCGCGTACCGGCAAGCGCAGCGTAGGACATCCACTCACAAGGTGGTCAGACGACCTGGTAAGGGTTGCAGGAAAACGCTAGATGCAGGCCGCTTCCAACTGGCCAATCTGGAAGTCAATTTGGGAGGCCTATGTTCAGCAGTGGACGTCCTATGGCTGAAATGATGATGATGATGATGATGAATTTTAGACCTTAAATTAACGTAATAAGTTATAAAGTGTGTACATTTCATTGCCTGTATGTTTGTATTCCCTTAACACACGTTATTGTTGTGTCCAAATGACATCTGTGTAACATTAAAAAAGGCAATAAAATATTGAATTGCATTGACATAATTAGCACTTTAATTTACTTATCAATCGATATGAGAGATGTTTATTACACTGAGATAATGATCACATTACATTTCGCGCGTGTCATCGACTCCCGAACCTGCAACCCAATGCAAATACATAGATAATTTTATTTTCATAAGTTTAACAACCTTCGGACTTTGCCCCCTAGATCTGGCATAGATAACGCCCTTCAGAAGGACATGTATATACAGGGTGTAACGAAAAGGTGAAATAAAACTTTAAGGGGTTATTCTACGGCTTAATTACATCAACTTTTTCTATGGGACCAACATCGAAATCGCAAAAAAAAAACACTTTCCCATACTAAAACGCGACCAGCTGGCATCAGTTTGTATGGAAACGTCAATTTTTTTTTTGAGATTTTGATGTTGGTCCCATAGAAAAAGTTGATGTAATTGAGTTGATGTACTAGGCCATGTATGTGTGAGTTTGTAGCTTAATTAGTATTAACATAAACATTTATACTGAAAATCATACAATATTTTCGCACATTAGTACTTAGCAGGTCTTTTACGAAGTCCACACAAAGATGCGCATGTGTGCCGCCAGACTGCATTCTGTATCCGTCTACACGTCTACGTGTGGGTGCACCCTTTGCAGTCTGGACTTGTGTTTTTTTCTAAAAGCGACTGTAAGTTTGTGCGGGAAGGTCGAAAATGATTTTGACTGTGTGGGATATTATTTTGAGCCGTGCACATGCACGCTTCGTCTGTGTGCGTTCACCTTGAAAAGTGCCAGTTCTTTGTGCAATGGGTTATTCGGTTAATGGCATCAAGAAAGTCAATGGCGCGATGCTCGGGTACCGATAGCAAAACAACGTCTGGATATTTATTAATTATTTCCAAGATTATGCAGAAAAATACGAATTATCATAATCTAATCTGATATATTATGATTGCGATCTTGTTGACGATTTGAATAATAAAATGCAGTGCGTTGACCTAATAACTGTCTCGTAAACTTGACATGTTTGTTATGAATGCTTTTATAGAGAATAAAATTGTTTTAAACATGTTTTGATCCTTTATTTTTTAATTACAACGTAATAAATTCATTACACGGAAAATGCGTTGTTAGCGTTTAATAAAATACCTAACTCAAATACTTTATGGCTAATATTATAGATATAAAAATCGATGATAGAGTTACCTACCAAATAGAATTCGTAGATTGTTTAGATTGTTTTTTTTTTTTTTTAGTTTGTTAATTATTTTGAAACCTAATTAAAAAAAGTAGAATGTTATAATTACTTATATACTTACTTCTCAATCCTCCTTGGAACCCACATAGTACCTACCTTTAAGATATGTCAGTAGAGAGGTACAGGACAACCTAAATAAGATGGACCGATTCTGAAAACTCCAGAATGCAATATCGGGGGGGGGGGGGGCTTATATAACTGAGAAGGAAGTAGATGACATACTGGTCCGACCCGATGATCTGGAAGCCGGACGAATAACGAATAACGAATGATAATGATAATGAAATGGCTCTACACATGAAATCACCACCGTGTCTGCCTACATGTCTGTCTGCATGGGCTAATTTAATCCGAGACCACCTGCAGTGGGTTTTATGTTGTGGTACGCTACTAGTTGGTGGCGTGGTGCCGTGTGGGGACGGCCGTAAAGAATACACTTCTCCACCGCCAACAGGAGGCGTGTCATAAGAGGCGACTAATTCCTGTAGTACGAGACGGACAGCAGCGTCTTCGTGCGAAATCTTATAAAAACTGCGCTCGCCAACCCGCCTGCCAAACGTGGTGAGTATTGGCAATCCCCCCTGATGATAAGTCATTAGTGGAGGCCTTTGTTCAGCAGTGGACGTCCTATGGCTGAAATGATGACGCTAATAGTTTCCATCTTATGCCTATGTAACGCATAGAGCATATAATAGAGAAGAAATATCATATGATTTGTTCGACAAATTTTTCCGTCATTTTTTAATCTGTATCTATACTTTTTTGTATGGGCGAGAGTTGACAGGACTTGTCATTTCGTACTAATTGTAAGTGAAAAATCACTGTAGTAGTAGTAGTGTAGTTTCGGAGAGAGATCGTTCGTATTGCTGCTCAATAAGGTATGTGCTGCACAAATAAGTAAAGTATAAATACATACCTATTATTAGTGCCGTAGTCGTTGGTACAAACAACGGCTCGTCGACCTGCCAACGGGCGTCAATAGGCTAGTTTCCTGGGTCAAAAAAAGATTATTCTATTTAGTCCGTCAGTTAGATTATCAAAAAATATTGGAACCATATTTTGTCATTTGTCAATCAAACAAAAAATTACAAAGATAAAGCGCATCAAGGTGAGCATGTGACGTCACGCCTTGCTATAAAGTGTCGCAAGGCGTGACGTTACGCGAAACTTTACGGCTGTATCTTCATTATTTTTTGTTTGATTGAGAAAAGAAAAAATACGTGTCCAATATTTTCTGTTAATCCAACTGACGGACTAATTAGAATTTTTTAGGAAACTAGCCAATTGTTCTCAATTGATACTGATCTCTGCGTGAGGGATTTAGAGTTGAAAATCGGTTTGTTTGGGTTGACCTGTCGTTGACTGTACATCTACATATGGAAAGGGTTATGCTCGGTGTTTCCTTGCGAGATAGAATCAGAAATGAGGAGATCCGTAAACGAACAAAAGTCGCTGACATAGCCCAACGGATTAGCAAGCTGAAGTGGCAGTGGGCGGGGCACATAGCACGTAGAACTGACGGCCGATGGGGCAGAAAGGTTCTAGAATTGAGGCCGCGTACCGGCAAGCGCAGCGTAGGACGTCAACTCACAAGGTGGTCAGACGACCTGGTAAGGGTCGCAGGAAGACGCTGGATGCAGGCCGCTTCCAACCGGCCAATCTGGAAGTCAATGGGGGAGGCCTATGTTCAGCAGTCGACGTCCTATGGCTGAAATAATGATGATGATGATGATGACTGTACATAAGATAATTAAAAAAAGGCTAATTATTAAGAGTACAGATAGCACTTATGTATAAAATCAATTTGTGAATAACGTAGTTATGGTAATACATTTACTTATATTCGTATTACCCTAATTTAATATTTCATAATGTATTTATGTTCGTTGTTCCAAACAAATAAATAAAAGAAATTTTAGGATTAGAATTTTAGTATAAAAAAACCATAGACACTATGCGCCGTCGAATTGTCTAAGCGTTATTTTTGTTATGCAATTGTGCAATCCAGTCATACTAAAAAACTGAGCAATCTCATACTACATACTCTACATTTTTGGGGCTAGACAAAAAAAAACTTGCTAACATTATACTGCGAACATTCCAAGGACTCCTGCGCATCCCAACGGTACATTACGTCTCAAAATAGGTAGCACTCGCGTCCTGTCCACACACACACGAACGCACACACGCATAGATGCGCCGGCGCTGGTTGGGGCAGGTCGGTTACCGTATAGTGCGCGTTTTTATGTATATATTTGGTGGTTTTTTGCTTCAGACTAGACAGGCCGGTTGGATCAATCAAAAACTAAAGGTTACATGAGAAAATGTAGCGTGTGAAACTATTTATGATGCAAATTATGGTTTTGCTCATGATTTATAGTTGATTCAATCTTAATCAGGATGTTATTCAGAAAAAAATCTTCAGAATGCAATTATTGAACTATTTTGGTATTCTTTCTTACAACGCCACAGAATAAATAAACTGAAACAGTCAAATAAATCAAGTCAAAAGTTTTTTTTTTAGGTAGAGCTGGTTGGTTGTGTGTGTGTGTGTGTTTATTATTTTAAGTTTAAAAACATCGCAAAATTATTTATTTAAACTGTTAAACAAAACTGTAAATGAGTAGCTTGGTACCGTAGAGAAATCATTTTTCAAACCTTGTAAATCAGCTCTGAAATCAAACAAAGAGTAGATCAAAGTATGCTAAAAGAACGAACCCAAAAACGACATAGTTTTACGTATTACTTACGTAAGACTTACTCCGGAATTACCTACCTTATAAGCCTTTTAGTAATTATTACTAATATTGCTATGATCCAAATGTATGAGTATGACATAGCCCAACGGATTAGCACGCTGAAGTGGCAGTGGGCGGGGCACATTGCACGTAGAACTGACGGCCGATGGGGCAGAAAGGTTCTAGAATGGAGGCTACGTACCGGCAAGCGCAGCGTAGGAAGTCCACCCACAAGGTGGACAGACGACCTGGTAAAGGTTACAGGAAGCCGCTGGATGCAGGCCGCTTCCAACCGGCCAAGCTGGAAGTCACTGGGGGAGGCCTTTATTCATCAGTGGAAGTCCTTTGGTTAAAATGATGATGAATGTATGAAAGTGTTATATTATTATTTTGTATCATAGGTATAATAGGTACCTAATACATTATGCTGTTACAAAAATAAATAACTGAGATGCACATAAATGCCAATACCAACCAAAACTAGTTTTAAAACCAAACAGAAGCAAAAACGCCTACCAGGAAAACCCGGGCTTAAACCCTGAATGAACCCAGGGTTATCACTTTTTTATGTTTGGTAAAAAAGATCATCTACTTAATGGTAAAATATAATAACTTTTTTTGTTTATTATTGTAAATTTTCTCAATTAAATACCGCCAGAATGAAAATATCTACAAAGAAATGAATTATTCAGTCTTATTAAGAAAAGTCTAAATATAAAAGTTAAGTAAGTTATGTAATGAATTATATAATGTTTTATTTCTAATGTCAAATCATAATGTTTTTATTTTATTATTATATTAAATTGGCGACGCACTGGCAAGATTATTGAAGTAATATATATATTTTTTCATTTAATTTGGTAATATTTAATATTATCTTCGATATCTGATATCAGTATTTAATAAAATTATACTCATAGTCACTATACTTATGTATTGTGAAGCACTGATAACTTGGGTTAACTTCTTTTTTAATTTTGTATTATGACGTATCTAAGTAAGTAAGTAAGTAAGTAAGTGTACTGCATTACCTAAAGATGAAATTTAAAAAAAAGAAGTTTTAATAGACCTGTTTCTTACCCGCGACGGAACGGAGAAGGTATATGCGTTTAGTGTGAGAAGTTGTTTGTTTGTTTCTTTGTGTGCAATGTGCACTCAAATGTTGCCATCTCCGAAACGGTTTGACCCCTTCAGATACGGTTTTCTGTAAAGGGTTGATGAGTCAGTAGCAATACTTTTTGGATAGGTTTATGATTTGAACTGGCCAGGGGGCGCTGCAGTAGTCATTTTTTGTAATTTTTGCTCGATTGCTGGGTTTGATGTGATGCTTAGAGAAGCAACTGCCACACGATCTTACGAATCCTCGTACCACAATAAAAGTATTTTGTTTAACAACTCTAAAAAGTTTAAAATTAAAAATAATATTTTCAAAACGGACGCCGAATGTTAACCATGTAATGAAGAAACGATTTAATAAAAAATAGAAAGAAGTCAACTAATAAATTAGGAACCTTTATAATAATTTGTTATTATTTCATCAAACTAAAACGTTCGTGTAAAGCGTCTAGTTAAGTACCTACCTATCGTGTTTGAAAACTTGCTCGTTAAGTTGTTATTATTGCACCAATATCTTCATAATGCAGCTTATAAAACTACTTTAACTAACTAAATAACTAAACCTACCCACCTATTTCAATGTTTTTAGGTGTCAGCAAAGAAAAACATCGAAATCATGAACAAAGATTGTGAAGTAAGCTGGTCACTCAATGTAGAAAAATAACTTTTCTATATTGTCTCGGGCCTGAGTGCTTGAGCTACTTATCATAGTATCCGAGCAATGTAATTATGTGATTTTGTCCAATATTTAAAAAAAAAAACACTACATCTTTGAGGTATTTATTATTTATTTAAAAACTTTATTACACAAACTTAAAAAAGTACAACAGGTGGACTTAATGTCAAAGGCATTCTCTACCAGCCAACCTTTGGGTCATGCAGAAAGCAGGTAATAGGTGCGGTAAAGGTCCAAAATAAATTGTAATTGGTACTAAACAAACTATGATATTGCAAATTTTATAAAAAACACATATATTTGGATAAATATAATACAATACACAAAATAAATAATAAGTAAATAAACATACATACTATTAATAAAACAATAAAAAATATGCAACTATGTACTGAAATATTTTTGAAGTTTATTTTTGAAAGAAAGTTTTGATTCCGAATGTTTAATATTTAAGGGAAGCCAGTAGTGTTAGTTTGGACGAACCATCTATTTTTTTTTAATGATCTTAAAATTGACCCCGTAGTTTAAGTTTTCTTACATCCGCAGCTGATTTCTGAAGTGGGTTTTAAAAGTGATTATTAATAAAACGTTGAAACTGTCAAAAAGTTTTTTTAACAACTAGGAAACCCTTATTAACCACTTGAGTTTTTTTTGTTTTCATTATTTAACACACCAGATACATAACTTACTTATTTGTATTAACTATACGATGTAAATGAAAAAAACTACTTCGATCTGAACATGTCAATAGGTAAATATTTCTATTATACAATGTTATTATTATTTATCAGAAATATTTACTTATTAAAAGTATACAGGGTGCTAGGATGACTTTAATAGATTTTTCTTTAATGGACCAATAGTCAAATCATGTGATATATTTGGTGTTTTATACTTTAGTCAAATATAACTCAAGCAAAATGTATGATTCTGCTGATGTTCTTTACTCAATTTCAACACTGGTATAAAATGTAATAAAAGTTGGTATAAATTCATGAAGAGCAGGGACTGTATACCGGTATAAATATGGATACAACTTTTTTCTGTGTGACGTCATATCTTTATATATTTAGGTAACAGAAATTTTCAAGTACATACATTTATTTCTGTATGACGTCATACCTTTATATTTTAGTAACCACTCCGCCAGCAGTGTACGACTAAGAACTTTAGGATTCAACTTTTTTATGGGAATATAGTATCAGATCGAACCACTCTTGTTTTTGTGACTGTAACTTTAATGATGGTGATGCTCACCATCATTAAATTTTAAACCATTGTTAAATTTTGTAATCCATATTCTAATGTTAATTACTTACGTGTTATCTACTACTTAGCTTTAATAATTATGTATAACTTGCTATGCCCTTGCAGGGTGCATGTGTACAAATATCTACCACCTGTTAACCACACATGTAATGCAAATAAATGATTTGATTTGATCATCCTGCGAAAGTTCACACCTGGACATAGACCCATAGGCTTTGGGCCACTTATTGCATCGTACCGTTACGTAAAGAATCCGATTTGTCTTTAAAAAATCATGTATCTTAATAATTCATGCTTTTGTGACTAATAATATCTCTTAATTAAAGTAAAAGCTTAACAAAAAAGAAACAAAAAATCTGCGAAACATACATAGAGGTGATTTTGGTGGGTACAATTTTTAGGACACCCCGTATTGTGAGTTATTACTTTGCAGTAACAAGTTATAAAACGTGAATAATGCTTGCATAATGCATTTTGTACGCAAATGTGCGTGATTTGAATTTAATGTCTTGAATGCTTGAAGTTTTTAAAACTACGTGTTGTTATTCCTTACAGCCATCGACAACGAACCATCTTGATAATTTTTTCCTAGTGCTTTTCTATGGGATTGATTTAAATAAAATGGCTACTCCATGCACAATAAAGGTCCACAAAATAATAAAAAAAATGCATATAAATTCTATATTTGCACTAAAAGTGCTATTAAAGATGTTGTTAATTAAACAAACTAGAGATTTATAACATGTTTTGCCTAATACAGGATTACATTGCAATTACATACTAAGCCGGAATTATGATGATTCCATCATCAGAACTTACAATGGATTTTTTAATTTTTTTCTTGTGTACTGCCGGCGTAACAAAAAGGCACATAATTTTTTTTAAATCGAGATATAATACATTTTAAAATGTATTTTCTTTTACTAAAATGTCAAAAATCTGAACTGGCTAATTAAAATTTATACAAACTGTCCTCATTGTGACAACCCTAGAGTCCTGGAATTCCCCACCGATACATTTAGCGGAAGATTGTAAGTATTGCGACTTTAGATTGTTACCAAACAATGCATTGTTTACTATTTATATTCAGATTTACCTAACATTACGTAAACATATCATTATTAATACGTAGAACTGACGGCCGATGAGACAGAAAGGTTCTAGAAAGAAGGCCGCGTACCGGCAAGCGCAGCGTAGGACGTCCACTCACAAGGTGGACAGACGACCTGGTAAAGGTCGCAGGAAGACGCTGGATGCCGGCCGCTTCCAACCGGCCAATCTAGAAGTCGCTGGGGGAGGCCTATGATCAGCAGTAGACGTGCTATGGTTGAAATCATGATCATTATTAATAAAACACCTACTTCAAATTAACTAAATATTAGGGAAGTTGATAGAATAATTGTAGGTAATTCTGGCTTCTGATAGTAGCAATGTTATATTTTATTACATGTTCATGAAAAAACAACATTTCGATCTGTACACATTTTCAAAATTGAAAACCTGTGATTATACATTAAATTAAATATTGGACAATATCACATACGTTGCACTGATCCTATGGTAAGTAACTAAAGCACTTGTGTTACAGAAATCAGAAACAACGACGGTACCACAACAACCAGATTACCAGACCTGAGACAATATAGAAAAAATATTTTTCTACATTGACCGATCGGGAATCGAACCCGGGACCTCAGAGATAGCGAAACCAAGTCCGGTATGCTCGCCGCTCGGCTACGGAGGTCGTCAAAATGAATGAACAATGAAGTTCATTTCTTACTTGGAGAATATGTAAATTTATGTGTTGCATCAATGGCGCATAATTTTTAACGGTTGGCTAGTCTCAAAACAAATTAGAATAGGATGCGAATTAGAATTTGATGAAGAATAAGGATAAGGATTGCTTTATTTGGTACAAAAAAATAAAAACAAAGGAAACATTATTAGTATTACAAATAAAAACACAAAAATAAAACATAGTCCCGGAGATGAATATGCTGCGGTGGATGTGCGGAGTCACGCGGAAGGACCGCGTGAGGAACTCGCGCATCCGCGGTAGCCTTCGTGTCCGTGATATTGCAGACAAACTGCAGGAGAGTCGCCTACGCTAGTACGGCCATGTTTTGCGGAAACCGGCAAGCTACGTAGGAAACAAATGTCTGGCCATGCCGCCACCGCCAGGTCCTGGCAAAAGGGGTAGACCCAAGAAATGCTGGCTTGACGTTGTGAGGGCTGACATGCGTGCCAATGATCTCACAACTAGAGACGCTCAAGACCGCGTGAAGTGGAGGAGTAAATCAAGGAAAGCGGACCCTGGGCTCACAAGCAATGGCTTTGGACGCAACCGAGATTGACCGTATATATGAAGAAGGAGATGAAGAAAAATCAATCAGAAAGCAATATTTGTGCCAAACAGATGTGCCAACCTACTCCGCTCAGTATTAGTTATGACAGCTTAAGGCATGCAACGACACTGATTTTCTGCGGAAGATGTCAGGATAGGGCGATATGGAAGAGAAAAAGCAGGAGAATGGAGCCCTGTCAGACGGAAATTGCGCTTAGAAAAAGAAGTTAAGTTTACAGTGGGTGTGGCAACCAAAAACCCTGATGAAAATTTGCATTTAAAACGTATTGTAAAATAATACCCTCTTTTGGCATTCGGGTAATTTAATAACAAGACCATTATTTTGTCACTCGGATATTGCCGTTAAAAAGCAACAAGTTCAAGGCACGTTTTATGCGCGCGCGCAACGTTTACGCAAAACCTGTCAACTAAAGTGTTTTTTATGATGCCGTTTATGGGTTAGTCAGTGTATTGCATGCATGTCTAATATCGTTTATCCGGTTTTTTTTAATGTTTTTTTTATTTTGTTATTTAAAGTTTAGTGTTAGTTTTACTATGCATGAGTTGTTAATAGTAAAAAAATATTTGAACTCCTGTTCTCGGTATTGAATATCTTATATTTTAATAAATTACATAGCTTTTTTTAGGATTAAAATCTTCCGAATAAATATATTTATTAGGTAGGCCTTGTCCATAATTTTTTTTCGTAAGCAATAAAAATTTAGATTTTTAAGTAAAAATGCGATTATAAATTGAGTAATAATGTTATTATTAAATCAAAACAATATAACTATTATTATTAAACCAATATATGTACAGGCCTTATTGACCAAATCAAATGATCATAAACAAGAAGGTTTAACTATGTAGTAGCTGTTGAAGAGATCCACTATAAACATTCTGGCTCTATTATCAGATCAGAACAAGTAATTATGTATGCAAGATTTCATCTTCAACCGATTTTTAACTAAAAGTTTAACAAGATAAGTTTAGGAAAAAAATTGACATTTAGGTAGGTTATTCAGCTCGAGACTATACAAGGGAGACTGGTAATGGTTGACTGTAGGGGAAGGTTAGGTTAAGTTAGCTTTAAGGGATGTGTTAGCGTGTTGCGTCATTTTACTAAGAGCGAGAAATACCGCCTGTTCAACGTCTAAGCGGGACGAGAGGAGGGAAAGGAAACAGCTTTTCGCACCCAGTTGAATAATGCTGACGACCTCCGTAGCTGAGACACTAGGATAAAGCGCTGAGAGGCAAGCATACTGGACATGGTATCACTATCTCTGAGGTCCTGGGTTCGTTCCCGGTCAGTCAATGTAGAAAAATAACTTTTCTATATTGTCTCGGGTCTGGGTGTTGTGGTATTTATTTTATTTTATTTTATTTTTTTACAAAATCCACAGCTCTTAAGTACAGAATACATTTTCTTGGTCGTTATCGTCATTGTGTCTGATTTCTGTAGAACAAGTACGTAAGCTACTTATCATAGGATCAGAGCAATGTATGTGATGTCCAATATTTTAAAAAAAAGTTAAATTACACCACTTTTTCAACGGTTACTTAAGCTACCCTTAGAGCCAACTATCCCCGGTCTCCCCTACTAACGCTACTGTCAAGTAAAGATAATTATTTTAAGATTCGCAGCCCTCATTCGGACAAAGCAAATTCTCAGACGTCTGTCCTGTTATTTATTTTGGTAAGAGACTGGCCGAATTATTTTAAAAAGAAAAGGTATTTAAAAATGTAAAGTTCGTAGATTCTACATTTTTCATGGATATAGTGTAAAATTTAAACCTTTCACTAGTTATTCTTCATATGAACATTAAGAAGTTTATTTATGGAAGTAACATCAAAAACTCAAAAAAAGAATTTCACTTTCCTTAAATAAACCCCAGCTGACATGAAAAACCTTCATAAAAAGATTTACTTTCGTTAAGACGTAGATTAAAAAAAATGGTTTCATTCAAACAAAAATTTTACTAAATAGTTCAGAGGTTTTTTACCTGACAAAATAGATTCCTTTATCACAAGCGATTCGATTAAAAATATATAAGTACTTCATTTATTATTTAAATATTAAAAACCAATAAAAACCAATAAAACCAATTTATTTCTGTAAATAGGCCTAAATTAAGCTCTTTTACACGTCCCAATATATTTTTTTACCCTACCACTGCTTCGGGACAATATTGTGGGCTAGTGCCGAGAAGAAGCAGCGCAAGAAACTCGGTCACTATTGTCAGCCTCTTTTTAAATAGTGTGTTTACATTACAAGATAAAATGAACCTGTGCGAGCACGGCAGTATTTAATTCCATACATTTTTATCATTTAAATAGTCATTTACAGTGTAATAACCTTTTTTCATTAAAATCATCTTGACATGCGATTTAAATTCATACATAGGCAGTTCAGCAATGGACTGTGGTAATTTGTTAAAAAAGCGAATACATTTTCCCATAAACGAATTACCCACTTTATGCAGTCTGAAATTTGTAACGGCAAGTTTATCTTTATTCCGGGTATTAATATTATGCATGTCACTCTTTTTAGGAAATAGATGCAGGTTTTTGCGAATATACATGATATTTTCATAAATGAATTGAGAAGCCACTGTTAGTATATTAATTTCCTTGAACAGTTCCTTCAACAAGTCTCGGGGTCTGAGGTCGTAAATTGCCCGTACAGCTCTCTTTTGTAGCACAAAAATAGATTCAATATCTGCTGCTGAGCCCCATAATAATATTCCATATGACATTATACTGTGAAAATAGCTAAAGTATACCAATCTTGCCGTTCCAACATCAGTCAATTGTCTTATCTTTCTCACGGCATAAGCAGCTGAACTAAGTCTTTCCGATAGAGTCTCAATATGAGCACCCCATTGCAAACGGGAATCTAAAGTGATTCCTAAAAAGGTAGTGGAACTAGATGTATCTAGCAGTTCATCTTTTACAGTTATATGTGTTGGGACCAGTTTTACGTTCGGCATGGTGAATTTAATACATTTTGTTTTATTTGCATAAAGCATAAGATTATTGGTAGTGAACCAATGCAATATTTTCAAACAAACACCTTTATATGACAAAACAATTTATTCATGAACAAAGTTTACTTTTTCACGTCGTTTACAGGCTAAAAGCAAACATTGCAATATCGCCTTAGATTAATATGGAAAAGAGTATATTTTTATAACATTATCTTGTAATATACTCAGCAAATATGATAACATTGTTAGCAAAACCTCTTCATATGAACATAATCTGCCTTACGAAAGAAAAAATGGAACAAGGAGACAAAGAAATCCACTATGTACATAATCTTATATGTATATATTATTTGATTGCTCATCTTAAATAATATTTTTCTTTTATTGTTTGTACTTTGCAGAAGTCTCTTTTCAACCGACTTCAAAAAAGGAGGAGGTTCTCAATTCGACTGTATGTTTTTTTTTTGTATGTATGTTACGCGATTACTCCGCCAATTATGAATCGATTTTAATGATTCTTTTTTTGTTTGGTGGATCATACTTCAGAGGTGGTCCCATATAAATTTTATCGAAATTGATTTAGAACTTTTTGAGAAAATCAACAAATATATACCCAGATAATATTTTGGTTGTGGTTCTTGTTACCTCTCTCAGCAGTTAGATTAGGATTTATCACTAAAAATAGATGAAATAAGTAAATTTTATTAAAAAAAATAAAACCGACTTCAAAACACTAAAATGCTAAAAATAATCCTAACACTTAAGTACCTAATCAATTACTTTTGGAGTCGGTGCCAGCCGATGAGAGATTCAATGTTTTTGTTTGCACCGACTCCAAAATTAAATTAATTAAATCAATTTTAAGAGGGAAATTAAGGGGTTAAAAACTGGAGGGTCATGCAGCATTCAAAATGAAACATTCGTTCATCCAAAGCGTTTGTTGTTGCAATAACATGCTAGTTATGTATAATATTAATCATTTCAGCCGTAGGACATTGCTGAACATAGGCCTTCACGAAAAGGGGGAATTGCCAATTAGCTAGTTAGGTATATCTAAGTTAAAATCAATAATGTTATATTGTCTAGATTAAGCATACTGTTTGAATCGTACTAAAAAAACTGGCTAACTTTGGTCGAAAAGTAGGTACTCAGCGATGGTAGTTTCCTTTTTTATTTGTCTTGTCTTCCTTAATAGTTTCTTCACAATTTATTAGGACAAAACGCCATTTCCGAGACCTCAATTTTGCCTAGCGATATATGCGTCTTCTATGATAGAACACATGCTGGGAAGAGATTTAACGACCAGGGTCTGGAACAATTTTTATTGCAGGGTTCGCTGCCTCGACTCGACATCTAGATATTATTGTTGGTCGAAGGTTGAAATATATATTTTTTAATTCGATTGTCACAACAAATCGATTCCTACCTGCTGAGACGGTCTATTTTTTTGTTTTTATGTGCTATTTATATTAAATGACTTTTCACTTACAGTATGTATAAACTTGTAATAAAATCTCTTTAAGATAAAAAAAATTGTAAAATGTTGTTTTCAGCTATTTTTCATTTGTTTTTGTTTGTTTTAGTAACATTACAAAAAGAAAAAAATGCAACGCTAGCCGCGAAAAAAATGTGTGATGTTTATGGACCTAATTGCAGTGTCAGTTGGCTTAAGAATTTTTAATCCAAGGTTTTTGATGTCAAAGATGCACTTCGCTCTGGTTGGCCTGTTACGGATAAAATAAAATTCTATTTTTTAAAAAGTGAAGTAGAATTAAAAATGTATCCAAAGCTACTTTTAAGACAAATACTTAAAAATTTATGTTCTATTTTTATTACTTCATTCTATGTCAATAATGACTAACTTAAGAAAATTTAAATGTAATGTAATATTATGAATGTAAACTATTTGTGTCTGTAAAATTTATGTGGCTAATAAATTATCAATATTATTATTGGCATATTATTATCTTATTTTACTAAAATTATAAATGTGCAAGTTTCGATGGATGGATGTTTGTTACCTTATCGGGCCAGTATGTCTAAACGGATCTAGATGAAATTTAGCACAGAAGTAGATTATATCCTGAAGTAGTACTTTTTACCCCGGAATAATGTACGGTTCTCGAGGTATGCAAGATAACTGTCATTTTGCAAAGACGAACGAAGTCGCGGGCAACAGCTATAGGACTATAATTTTGTAAGTTTATATTACTTACAAAATTTGTGCTCTAGCACAATTTTTCATTAGCACTTACTAGTGTAAATTTTTTGGTATTAATAAAATAAAAAAGCTATGGAAAGGGCTATGCTCGTGTTTCCTTCCGAGATCTAATCAGAATTAAGGATCTGTAAACGAACATAAATCGCTGACATAGCCCAACGGATTAGCAAGCTGAAGTGGCAGTGGGTGGGGCACATAGCACGTAGAACTGACGGCCGATGGGGCAGAAAGGTTCTAGAATGGAGGCCACATACCGGCAAGCGCAGCGTAGGACGTGTACCCACAAGGTGGACAGACGACCTGGTAAAGGTCGCAAGAAGACGTTGGATGCAGGCCGCTGCCAACCGGCCAATCTGGTATTCAATGGAGGAGGCCTATGTTCAGCAGTGGACATCCTATGGCTGAAATTCTGATGATGATGATAAAAATAAAGGAACTTTAAAAAGAGCGCTAGAGAAATGGACATATTACATTTTGTCGGTTCTGTATAATAAACACCACTCAATGTTTACTAAACAAGTTGATTATTATTCACAAATAAAGCTATAAATTATTTACTCTAAATGATTTTAAACCTTCCTGGGGTAAACGAAACCAGTTTATAAGACATTGACATTAAATTGTTTATTTTTTTATTAAAATACTTGTACAGCGACCACGCAGGTAAACATGTAGATACATCAAATTTGTTTTATTTTTCAGTTTATCGCAAACAGCCCTGGTTCAATTACGTGAACAATAAATCATTGTAATTAGTGTCAGTATAATGAGACGACTTGATATAGGCAGCAAATATATTTTAATTGACTACTTATATTTCGTTTTGTTATTATCAAAATTACTTTAACTCTAGTCATTACTTTTGTTCCAGTTTTTTTTTAATTTAAACTAAACAAGACAGCTTAATAATAGGCATATTTCTGCGAATAGGGATATTCGAACACAAATATGCCACACTGCCTCAGATCGCGACTTACTTACAACAGACCTCTGTCTCGTCGGTTAATTTATAATTTATTCAACTAGCTGTTGCCCGCGACTTCGTTCGCGTGGTCTTTAGTTTATTCATAATATAATATGCATGTTTATTACAACCGAAACCGCATCAAAAACTGTTGCGTAGTTTAGAAGACCTAAGCGTACAGACGGCGGCAAGCTACTGTGTTTTATATTATGTATAGAGTAGATTTAATAAATAAAAATAGCGTTTATTCTTTGATTTTGTTTATACACTACTTACTAACTAGCTGTAAGTATTACTAATTTCTTATTGCTAATATTTAATCTTTAAACATAACTTGTTCATGACGATGAAAAGAATGTATGGTCAGTCCAGCCTGCACTAAACTGATGTAACTACGCCTTGCTATTTTTAAAAATCGGCTTTCTTTCTTCTTGACACAAACTGCCTTCATATCTTAGAATATTACTGGTCACTGTTGGTCTCGACATCTGCTCGCATATATCAAGTAGTAGTAGTATTAAGTATGTTTAGTGTATGTATGTATAATTAATTTTATGTATTTATTTTATTTTATTTTTATTTATTTATGTACAAGTCTATGCCATAAATTTTTGCAATCCTATTTGTATCAGGTAAAATTTTTAAGAACTCTGCAACACCTTCCCCTTTCTCTAATGGTTTCCTTTACCTGAAGGTTGTCTGGAAGAGATCGCTATTAGCGATAAGACTGCCTAAATTGCACTTCTTTCTGTAAAAATCATGTGTAATTTACTTGTATGGTGTGCAATAAAGAGTATCTATCTATCTATCCGTTTATTTTGATTTATATTTTTTGTGGCAGCTTGTGGTGACTGGGTCTGTACCGGCGTTTCTTCTTAGAACTTACTAGATTGTCTGTGTCGTGCCTCGAAGCGCTAGTAGGGCCCAAAAAATAAGGAGACATGTTCTGGCCCCATATGGGCCTATATGGTTATTGTTTACTTTCATAAGCGGCAAGTGGCAATTTTCTGTCCGTAATTAAATAAAGCCGCTGGATGCGCTTCGCTTTCAACCGGCCAATCTGGAAGTCACTGGGGGAGGCCTATGTTCAGCAGTGGACGTCCTATGACTGAAATGATGATGATGAATTAAATAAATGATTTTTCTAATAAAAATTGGTAACACCAGCACTAATTTATGGATCAGGTTGTTCTCCTTGGACATAGGCCTCCTCTAGAATTCGCCATTTTTGTCTATCTACTCTAATCTGCGCCATTATTTTAGTAGGCAGTTGTAGAATAGATTTAGATAAAATTAATTAAGTTTGAATAATTTTAAAAGACGTCTAGCTAGTCAGTTTACTATTGGGATTTGGCTGTTCCGGCAGTTCTTTAGCTAAATCGGTTCTTCATTAACTATACATCAAAAATAGAGTTTAGTTTAGTTTTGGGAGTAGTACAACCAAATCTATTGAAGGTAGTAAGTCTTGTCAGGTTTAATCCTATGATTACGGTCACTTAACAAATAATAGTTATGAGTATCAGAAGATAAATGGATGGGTAACAATTTTTCTCAGTTGGTGTTGATCGGTACATGTCGGACTTAAAGTTGGTAATCGATTGAATTGAATAAACCTTTAAATTTTTGGGAAGGTTGACCTGCCGTTGACTGAACAAGACTGGGTTACACAGTTTTTCAACCTATGATATTAAATTGTAATAGTCGCGCAACGCCTCGGGCTGTGGCATATTATTAAAACAATTGATTTATAGACCCATTATTGTCGTGATATGCTGTAGTTTATTGTATCACTGACCTTGCACACTGCGTTGCAACAGAACGCAATAAATCGTTTCCTATCGCGGTGATGCAACATAACGCATATATTATTTTTGTAATTAATGCCTATAATGTGAGATAACAGAACATTAATATAAATTAAGACCTTTTGCCAGACGAACAATGCCGTAACTAGGGATGTGTCAGCGATGCCCAAACACAGGGCGTAGATTCTGGTGGGGCGCAGAAATAACTAGACCAGACCATAATATTTTGGGATGGGCGCTGTTTATATGCACGTTCCGGGCGCTTTAACTCATCAAGCATGCGTAATCAAGATACAATAGACATTCCATTGTTATACGGTCTCATGACACCGCTTAGAAGTTGACGAATAAAAGCTAGTTATAGAACTGCAGACGAATTCAGTAGCATCTAAAGGTTTAGATATCATTATTATACTAGACACGGCATTACTACATGTCTTGTAACTGTATTTCCTGTAAAAAAGGCTGACAAAGGTGACTGAGTTTGTTGGGCCGTTTCTTCTCATCACCAGCCAATATGTAGTCCTGAAGCGGTGGTAGGGTAAAGTTACATTTTGGGATGTGTATAAGTGCCCGGAAGAGGGCCTATATCCTGAACAAATGAGTATTAACTGCGACAGCAGACACATCAGCCTTTGATATTATAAATAGGCCAAAACCACAGCGAACAGCTCTGGGCCGTTGGTATCCAGTCGTCAGTCCGGCGGGTAGTCTGCCCACGCTGCGGCCTCTTGCTTGTGGTCGCCTCTCGAGAACCTTTCTCCCCCAAAGGCGGTCAGTTCATCATCATGCACATTTCCACTTGAGCTTTGCAGTTCGAAGAGCTATGTCTTTGACTTTGGTTCTTCTATGGATGTTCTCGTTTCGGATATTATCTTGCAAAGAAACGTCAAGCATAGCTCTCTACATAGCACGTTGAGTGACTTTGAGCTTGTTTAAGAAGCCAACAGTTGCGGACCACGTCTCAGTGCCTAAGTTATCACTGGTTGTCGTCAGGCTCTGGGGAATATCGAACGTAAAGATATCATGATTTGATCATACGTGTAGCATGGGTACCTACTTAATTTGCTTTAATCAAAGTACTCTATCGTCAAATGCAGTCGCGGTGCGGTAGATAATTCGTCGTTAACACAACATTTAAGCCGAACCAGGAATCGAACCTAGAAAAGTTTTATTCCCGGTTTTGGGTCAATTCAGAAAATTTACTTTTAATTAACTTGTGTCTTGGTGTACTGGTAGATGCCATGTCTACCATAACCGGTACATAGTACCAACCTTGTAACACAAAAGTGTTATCAGAGGTCCTTCGCAAAGAAATCAATAAGTTCAAACCGTGAAATGTCAGCATTTATAGGTTTTTTGGACTTGGCTTCACTTGTAACTAACATATTCAAATCTTGGAAGTAGTTTATACTAACCTAATTCCAACTGACGTATCGATTTAAAACTTTGCAAGTATTTGACATTCGGATGACAATACAATAATTTGACACCATCGTGCTGAACTGATGATGGAGCCAGGAGGTGGGTTGTAAAACTCTTCAGTGACTAAGTAGTAAAACCTTCGTGTTTGGGCTCATTAGATTCTTTTTAAAGAGTATAGTAGGTGCATATATAAAATTGTGTATTTTATAAGTTTTTAAACTATGATATCACTTCTGTAAAAGATATTCTTGCATTTTTAAATAATTTCCAATGTTTTGAAATAAGGCAGTCAAGGACGGTGGCATTAATTGTCAATTTAAAAACATGAAAATAATACAAAATCGAATAAAAATTCTGTCCTTCGATTCAGAACCGTTTGTTAGCGAATTGACAACCGGTAAATCACGTAACACATTATGCTAAATCGTATTGTCACGTGGTTTTACGGTCGACATTTATTACCGAACGGTTTTGTATCGAGCATCAACATGTAATTATTTAAAAATTCATTATTGTCTCATAGACAGGTATTTAATTATATACCTATTATTACAATGACTTTCTTCTGTCCTTGCGCAAAGTACAATTCCTTATTTACTTGGACTGTTAGCCTACCTTGAATCTTATCTACGCTAGACATATTGTCCTCAAGAAAATATAAATCTTTTTTTATTATTCGAAAACAAACAACTGACCTAATCCTCTATTGCACAAAGGAAATGTTTCACAATAATGACATAAATACATAAGAAACAAAGAAGTGATTAAGACACAATGTTTATGTTAATAAATGTTTTTTATGTACTATCAGGTACTTAATTGCATTTTAAAACGCAAGTACGGGTATAAAGTATACGTCCCACTGATAGGGCACATGCCTTACCTCAACTATAGTGAGATTACACCTAATTTAGTCATATTTGATCGGCCTGCCAGGATGAATCAAAACTTCAAAAATCATAGGTATGATATAAGTAGCTTTTGCCAGCGACTTCGTCTTCATTGACCTTACCTAGATAAATAGTATCCTATGTGTTAATCTAGTTCATGGTCTATCGGTATGCCAAATTTCATCAAAATCGATTGAGTAGTTTTTGCGTGAAAAAGTAAGAAAAATCCATACACCCATACTCACAAACTTTCGCATTTTTAATATTAGTAGAATATTAGTAGGGCGCTTTATTAAGATATTAACTAATTTATGAATAGATCCAAATATAATCGTACATTTTAAAGAATTCTACTTAAATCAAATAAATAAATAAATAAATCGTTCATTTGACCAGACACCGTATAAATGGTAACATTAAACAATAAAAAGAGCTTATGTTTCGCTAATAAAAAATAGCATGCAAATTGTATGTCATTACCTACATAAATTAAAAATTGCAATAATTAAAATGTCTGGAATCAAAATTACAATAGTAAAATATGTCAGTAAAATCTAGCTAGTTGTCAATAAATTCCTTAACACTGTAGAAATTTTTGTCATTAAGTCATTCAGTTAATCTTTTTCTAAATAAGAAATTATTTAGCACTTTAAATTCATTTGGGATCCTATTGTATATTCTTACGCACATCGCAAGGCAACTTTTATTACATTTCCATGTTTTGGGAACATTTCGTAAGACAAGTTTATGTTAACTAAAACAAACTATTATAAACTGCCGAAATATTAAAACATATTTAACTAATATAAACAATGCCAAATCATGCATTTTTTTCTTTTATTTAATTAATGAACCACTACTTTACGCTATCAACTTTAAATAATTAGTTTCAACTTAGCTTATTAGTGATAATGGAGGTAAAACTTCCAGAGAAAAATATCAAAAAAACCAAAAAATTAAGAAAAATATTTTTACTTGAAGAATTTTTTCAACTGACTGGCAGGACTTTGAAAAAAAAAAGCCTTGTTAATATATTTTCCTTGATATAATAAACTAGCATTATTGTGAATGCAAAAAATAAAAAGGATATATTTTATTTTATTTTATTATAGCGGCAACAGTAATACATCATCTGTGAAAATTTCGACTATCTAGCTATCACGGTTCATGAGATATAGCCTGGTGACAGGCAGACAGACAGACAGATGTCTGTCTGTAGACAGTAGAGTCTTAGTAATATTGTCCCGTTTTTACCCTTTGGGTACATAACACTAGTCTTACAAAAGTCCCATTTTTACCCCTTGGATACGGAACCCTAAAAAGGGTTTTGATATACAGACAAACCGACAACGAGGTGATCCTAACAAGTTTCCTTTTTTCTTTTTAAGGTACAAAACCCAAAAAAAACGCTAGAGTCACTGTTTTTAAACAGTATTTTTCCCAAACTCTTGCATAAAGCCACCTGCACACTCATTATTATCGCATTACGTAAACGAAGCCGAATCGACTCGAGGTTGCCTTATCACATGATACGCGAAATGGGTCAATGTGTTAAGGATTCGAATGTTTACACGACGACCGAGTTTTTATCGTTTACTTTGTGATAGGAAGTGTTGTTTTGTTATTGACATTGTTTTAGTTTAGCGATAATGTTAGACGCCCCTCAGACGTTTAATCGTCATGTCATCCACTGAAAGGCAATGGTGCAATCGTTGCACTTTTGTTGTTTAGTGACGTATCTTTGAAGCATTAGATTCCGATGCGCTTACGAAATCATGACTTGTACATTTTTCATTTATTTGTGTAACTCTTTAGCCGTATAATAGTCATTTATTCAGTATAAAGGCTCTCTTTTGGGGTCTTAGCACGTTCCAAAAACATAGATTAAAATGTATTAAATTTTTTAATAAAGTTCCACAGACTCTTGTTGAACTACCTGCACATTCAAAAGTCACATTAAAAAAAACCTTATGAAAAAAGGGTATTATAAGGTAGACGATTATCTGAACGACAAGAGTGCATGGACTTAACCTGCTTAGCTCGCACTTACTTCATGTCTTGTAACTGTATTTCCTGTAAAAAAGGCTGACAAAGGTGACTGAGTTTGTTGCGCCGTTTCTTCTCATCACCAGCCGATATGTAGTCCCGAAGCGGTGGTAGGGTAAAGCTATATTTTGAGACGTGTATAAGTGCCCGGAAGAGGGCCAATATACTAAATAAATGAGTATTAATAGCTTTGCCCTACCACCGCTTCAGGGGGGTAACCATGAACTCTTACAAAACCAACTTTGTTTGGTTGCACTTTGATATGAGATTATATGTTAGGTCACGTGATTTGGTACCATGATCTACGTAAAACAATCTTGTATAAGGCTGGGAAAGACCGAATGGTATGTAAAAATAGTCTATGCGTTGCAAGTGGTCCGAATCGTCATAATTACAACTAACAAAATGTCAGTGAAATCAATAAATACCTATTCTTGCGTACTAAATTTGCCAAAATATTAAAGAAAATGTATCTTGCTTCTACTAGGAGGCATGTCAGCAGCGCTGAAAATTATTCTATCGTAGATATCACCTTTACTAAATGAGCTACGACTAGGCTCTGAGTTTTTCATAAATGTTTCGGAACAATGCATTGTCCGATACCAACCTACTTAGTGCAATGGTGTTTTGACAGTACTTATTAGAAAAAAGTAAAAGTCATTATTTGTTGTCAACATTCATAAATAATTTATTTTACAGAAATACAAAATAGTATTTTCAGTTAGTAAGAAATTAGATTAGAAAATGGTTTAATGAAACATCATAACAATCATTCAAATTGTATTATGTAAGAGTACGTCGAACAACGTCGATTCACAATATTTTTTATAGTAATAGTTTTATTGCAGATTAATTTCAAGAAAAATACAATCAAAGCATTCAAGTTTTGAGTAACCCCTGGTACTAAAGGAGAAGAAAGCTTATGCTGGGCAATGATTAGGAACGCAGGAAACTGTAAGCTGTGTAAATTAAAATTCGATGCACAGAGCATACAAGTGTACCTATACTAATAGTAGTTTCATAAAATTATTGCAAAACGCCAATTGACACAAATAAATAGAGAAATAAATATGTACGCTTTATTTTAGTACTATCTAGTTTTAATAAGAACCCGGTAGTTAAATATGTTGTTAAAAATCCCGATTGATAGCTAATTAGCTACTCAAATGAGTAGTTAAATTCATCGTATAGAACTCAAATCGTCTTGTGATACTCACTTATTTGCGACTCAAGAGGGGTCTGTCTTACTATGTTCTTAAATACATTCTCCGCTCCAGTCAGTTTCCAAAGGTATAGGAAGCGTGGTGCGACATAGTCGTCTCTGAACCAGGAAAAGACCAAGAGACGTTTACCTTATAGCTATCGACCCATCACATTATTTAACACGTAGCAAAGCTGTTCGAGCGTTTGCTGCTTTGAATATGCTAATTAATTTTACTAGATGTCAAACAATTTAGTTTCCGCAGTGGCGAGTCCACCAAGCTCCAGCTAACACGCGGCACACGTGGTCCACCAGCTCAACGATCAGCAGGACAATACTTCCGGAAAGATGTTATTGCCCTGGACATGACTGTGGGTTTTTTAACAAGTTAGGCGCGTCGCACGTTCGATCGTCCTCATAATAGCCCGTACCCACCATCATCTCCACAACCACGCTTGGAGGCGGGATGGCGAACGCAGTTTTTTATAATAGTTCACACGCAGACGCTGCTGCCCGTCTCTTGCTACAGGAATTAGTCGCCACTTACGACACGCCTTCTGTTGGTGTGTTCTTTACTGTCATCTCGGCTTACTTTTACTTGATCTTTTCTTTTTTTATTAAATTGATTTTAATATTACCTCTTTTAACTGCGTTTTGGCAAATGAACGTTTGAATTTGAATTTGATCTTAATAATGGCAATACATACTATTGCCATTACTAAGAGTAATACTTAGTAAATATAATTACTAAATTTTTTAAGAAAATATGTATCTCGTATGTATGCCGTGTGGGGACGGCCGTAAAGAATACTCTTCCCACCGCCAACAGGAGGCGTGTCGTAAGAGGCGACTAATTCCTGTAGTACGAGACGGGCAGCAGCGTCTGCCTGCGAAATGTTATAAAAAACTGCGCTCCCAATCCCAATCCCAAAGGCAATCCCCCCCAATGAAAACCATTGGGGGAGGTCTGTGTTCAGCAGTGGACATCCATGGCTGAAATGATGCATCTTGTGTTTAATATAGTACGAAGGATGCGAGTCCGACTTGCACTTGGTCGGATTTATAACGTTACTAACTTACTACCTTATATCTAAATGTACTTAATTAACTTGAGATTTTACCAAATATGTAAATAGCGTACTTTATAGGTACAAGTAAGTAAAGTAAAATGCAGTAAGATAAAGTGGCAGTGGGCCAGCCATATCTGTCGCAGAACCGATGAAAGGTGGACTAAATTGAGTGGAGACCACGCCACGGTATACGTAGTGTTGGACGTCCCCCAGCTCGATGGAACGATGAGCTTAGGTTAGGAAGATGGCTGGAGATCGTGCTCTTTGCAGGAGGCTTACGTCCAGCTGTGGACTGCAATAGGCTTACATGATGGTGATGATGGTAACTTTTTAGGTCAATAGCTTACATATTTTTAAAATATTATATTAGCTACTGCCTGCAACTTTGTCTACGTAGACTAATATTAGTAGAATAATCGTCCCACGGTAACCTAGATCAATACCCATGCATGTGTGCCTTTCAGCTAATTAAGTTTAGCCGTTAAAGCGTGATTGAGATAATAATAATTAGTAAAGGTATGATTTGTATCTTGGCAGTCGCTGCCCATCATCGCGAATGCACCGCTCTGTGTCTGATACCGGCGGCTGTGTCGCGCTGGCGGGAAGCGTGGTCTTCTCGCCTGCCGCACAAGAAATCCAACAATTGACAACAAATTAAACGCAAATCTAAATGATGTTTTTTTTGTCATTTATTCAATGCACAAACAGGGTTTAATGTTTTAGGTCTACATAAAACTTTCTACGTTTACGTTTAGTTAACCCGTCCTCGATTCAGAACCGTTCGGTAACGAATTGTCGACCAGACGATCACGTGACACTTATGATTCAACAGAATTTAACATTAGTGTCACGTGGTTTATCGGTTGACAATCAACTCTCGAAGGGTTCTGTATCGGGGTGTCACAAAAACCAGACAATGGAAATTTTATTGTTGGCCACATGTAGGTGGTTTGAGCTTAGATAATGTAGTTTACAAAAGACCTATACTCAATGCCTACAATATAATCTGATGGAATATTAAGAACATAAACATACTTGTTTACCTGTGTCCCTCTAATTACTTGCTTGACTTTTAAAGTAATTAGTGGCGTTTGATACGATTATTATTTTCATTTCTTTTTATTATGATAGTAAGTAAACTTGTGTGTTTCAAAATAACAGAAAAGAAATCAAAATATTCCCTAACAGCAAGGCTTTATATAACATAAGTAAAGAATCTACAACTAAATGTAACAGTAAGGCTTAAGATTTGATGAGCACTTCAGGCGCACTTTCGTACTTGTAAGTTTGCTCTGCAGCAGGCCCCTAATTGAGCAGTTTTGGATTAAGCGCCACTTCATTACGTAATTAAAATGTATCAATACCTGTAATAATAAAATGTTTAGCTATTGCTCGCAGATCCGTATTCATTGGTTTGAAACAAAAAAGAAGTAGGTTGGCATGATAGCTTCTCCCTTGAAAACCTTATTGTATATTCTCAAAATAAAAGTCGTATACTAGGTCGTGATGTATTTTATGCGCCAAATTGAATGTAGATCAGTTTTAAGACAAAAAGCTCGTTTTTGCTCCTGCTGTTCTTATCCAGGGTCTAGGATCTCATTATAATAAAATAATAATCACTTTCTCTGGAGAAATTAAACACTACGATACCACTCGCAAAAGTCGTAAAATGCGTGCCTGATTTTGCAGAATACAATTTTAATGTCAAGACATTTGCCCCAAGGTGCAATTACTACGATTTAGACAACGTAATTTCATCATCTTTTTCTTCTTCCTCTTCAGCATATGTTTTGTCCACTGTTGGACATATGCCTCCTGAAGCTCTCTCCAGCTACCTCTTAGTGCGGCGATTCTTGTCCAGGCCGGTCCTGCCGTCTTTGCAATATCGTCCGACCATCTTGCTGGTGGTCTGCCCACGCTTCGTTTTCTTGTGCGGGGTCTCCAGAGCAAGACCTTGTGGTTTCATCTTTCGTAGTCTCTACGGCATACGTGGCCTGCCCATTGCCCTTTCAGTCGTGCCATCTTTTTGCCACTTCGGTAACTTTAGTGCGCTGGCGGATTTCATAAATACGAATAAATATTTTTATGGTTTTTACCAGTTTTTGATTTTAAAATTTCCGCGTGTCACTCCTTTGACAACTGTCATACTATTAGCATTGATCAAGTAAACTATTAGAAGCTGACTTAAGTCAAACCTATCAATCGGTTCCGAAACTGAGTCTCAACATTAGGCAAAATTTATAGCTCAAATAGCTCATTGTTTGGAAACAGTTTTGAGCCATGTAAAAATGTCTAGCAATTGACAAACAATCTCAATTTTAAAAAGCCGTATAGCCACCGCTTAATTGCATTACCTCTCGCCTTTATTTTTTTTATAAAAGAGTAGATTATTCCGTTCTCTTTACCATAATTTCTCGTTTCGGACAACTGTCTCATGCTTTTAATAGCAACAAAGAATTTATAAGTAGGTGTTCGTAGTACTTATACATTCCCTGGATGGCAATGACATTAGGCCATAGACTTTGGAGATAAAAAATTGAAAGAGACGAAGTTATCTGTTGTCAGTGGTTTTAAATATTGCGTCTCTTTTCTTCTCAAAGCAATTAATAGACAAAACATCCAAAACATTCGTTCTTTTACATCCCTAAACAAAACCTAATTATGTAGTTCATGGTACAAATTCAAAACAAGCTCAAATCAAAATCTCGAAGCAGCATAATTGCTTTCACAATTTTGTAGCAGCCAAGCAAAGTATCATTATTTAAATTAGAGATCTATACATATAATTCATTTATTTCTTAGATTTTGTTACTGTTTTTACAGTATTCATTCAGAAATTAAGAAATCAATGAAATGTCTGCTATGACCATTTTCCATACCAATAATTTTGACATAAGAAATCAATTTGTAACTGTCATTAGTGTCAAAATAAACGTCATTTGTATTGAATTGAGTGAATGATAAACAAAATTGTATGTTGTCAAAATCGATGAAACAAGATTGTTTTTACGACCTCATGGTACCAAATTGACGGATGGGCGTAATTTGAGATTGTTTTAAGAGTTTATGGTTACCCCCCAGGACTACATATTGGCTGGTGATGAAAAAAAAATGCTAAGTTGACTCCGTCATGAGAAATACTTAAATTTTTATACTACCTATTGTGGAGTAATAAATGTATGTATAGTCCACGTCAGTAGTAGCTTCAAATCTACATTTTTTAAAAAACTGCATTGTAAAATATATTACACTAGTCTGTCAATTTTTTTTTCTTATATACGTACGATAAAATTTGTAAGTATCGACCACCTTTTTGCATATTCGACGACCTCCGTAGCCGAGAGGCATAGCTAACAAGTCTGTGTGGGTTTACTTTTACCCGAATGACCCAGAAGGAGGGTAATGTTTTTAACCTATAATTTACATCGCTTGCTTGTTTAAAATAGTTTTCATGTCTTCTAACAAAACTTGTCTCTTAAACTCTAAACTCTTACGTAGCTCGCAAGACACTTCAGGAGACTTGACGTATTCGTGAAAACGCGAAATGAATCTCGCAATTTCAGGAAAAAGCTAGATTAAGTTTTCATTTCACTAACGCTCTTAATGTTAATTTTGTAACCACAATATTTTTTCTAGATTTTTAGCCAAAATTGAAACGTTATTGTGGTTTTTTATGTTACTAAATTAATGTGTTAATCGTATTTTTTAAGAAAAGAGGGATTTAGGGATACGTTCCAGATAAAAGGGCACGATACGCAACGTAGCTGAGCAAGCGTGCTCCACCTCACCTGTGGTAGGTGAGGTGGAGCACGCTTGCTCAGTTGTACACTTGTACACTTACCATCAAATGAGATTGAAATAAAACTCTAATTCAGTCGCAAATAAAAGAAAAACAAACCCATAGCCACTCACTCAGCCCACACACCAGTTGAACGCCCCATGACCTACAAGCTCAAAGGGCGTCCGTCCACTCACTTGTTACGCTATCGCGATTGATAACAAAATAACAACGATAATAGAATTAATATTATGGCCGTGAATAATTGACGTTATCCGATATCTTTTGAAAAACAAAGAAAAACATGTTTTGGCTTGGAGGTTTAAGACATGATGTCTCTGTTCCAGTTCCCTCGTAAGTTGAAGCTTAAAATGAAGTACAATTTAAATATTTGGACTTGTTAGTTGATCCTTTTGGCGTGTTGATTTAGGCAACGCCTTAACTTGCACTGCTGTAGAGTCACAGCCGAGATGACCGGAGCTGACTTACAGATCACCTATGAGAGACTTTTCATCACTTCAGAATATCTTTGAAGCTATTCGGATATATGAACAGACTTTTCATAAATAAACTGATTCACGAAAATGGTATGTGTATACAGACAGGGTGTTTTATAATGAGCGTGCCTAACGAAAACTTATAAAGCATAATAAACTTTATCTACTGTCCGAAAATATTCCTGGTAAAAATTCCATAGTTTTTGGGCAAATTGAGATTTTTTAATAAAAAATACTTCGAAAATCAACTCAAAATCGCTATTTGTGTGTGAGTTTACCATATTGTGTAGCTGGCACGAGCCTGGGTGTTCATAAAAGGATATCTGTCAGGATTAGTATTAACGATAAGGATTTTAAGTTAGGGAGTTATAGTTCGTTCGAATGACTGTTCAGAAATCAGAAACAACGACGACCTCCATAGCCGAGAGGCGATAATACCGTCGTTAAATAAAATAAAAAATAAATATTGGACAACATCACATACATTGCTTTGATCCTATGATAAGTAGCTTAAGCGCTTGTGTTACAGAAATCAGAAACAACGATGGTACCACAACACCCAGCTCCTCTACAATATAGAAAAGTTCTTATTCTACATTGACCGACCGGAAATTGAACCCGGGACCTCAGAGATAGCGACTCCAAGTCCGGTATGCTCGCCTCTCGGCTACGGAGGTCGTCAACGTGTCTGAACTAACACCACAATTACAACAATGACTACAAATAGTATTATGGAGTGAATCTGCTACAAAAATGAATTGAAATTTATTGAAAACTAGCTGTCCCGGCGAACTTCGTACCGCCTCTTCATACTTTATTTTTTTGGTCAATTTTTTGGATGTTTCAATAGTTATTCTGCTATTCGGGGCGGAGACAAATTCAAAAAATCAAAGATCATTAAAATCGGTTTAGCCGTTCTTGACTTATTAAATGGTGTTACTAACCCGACTTTGTTTTATATATATAAATAACCATTCGTGTCAATCCTTTGACAAAATATAAATATCTGATACTAGCTTGGTAAAAAGACATTACTGGTTTTAATCCTACTAATATTATTATAAATGCAAAAGTTTGTGAGTATAGATGTATGAATCTTTGTTACTCTCTCACGCAAAAACTGCTGAACGGATTTTGATTAAACTTGGCATGCTGATAGACCATGGCCTGGATTGGCGTGGCCTGACACATGATACTTCTATCCGGGTAAGGTCAACACAGACGAAGTCGCGGGCAAAAGCTAGTTCTTCATAAATTGCCAAAAGATTGACACAAATAGGTTTATAAGTCCGAACGAACGAAACATTTTCCAGTAGACCTTTAGCAGCGGCAGTGGGGGAGTCAATCACTTAATTACTTACTAGTACCTAGATAATACTTAGCGTATATACCAAGCGTTGGCCATAAGTATACAGGGCCTAATTTTAGTGCTCAAATACAACAACTTTTTCTATGGGACTAACGTTAAAATCGTACTAAAAATCATATCCATTAATAAGCCGCCGACCAGCTGACATCAGTTTGTATGGAGCAGTGCTTTTTTAAATTTCAATGTTGGTCCCATAGAAAAAGTTGTTGTATTTGACCATCAGAATCAGCCCCTAGGAGGTTGTTGATGTTTTACAAATAATCCTGTCTAAGTACATAAAATTTGTTTCTAAAATCACACCAATTTAGTCTGATAGATGGCGCATTGTATTTGGTCTCGCTCGTAGTGATTATTTGATCAATGGTTCTGTCACTGCTGCCTTGCTGCACAAATAATCACTACGATAAATGTTTAATAAGTTGTCAAACGTTTGTTAAACTTACGTCATAGCAAGCAAAGAAAAAGAAAAAAAACTTTTGCGTGGACATTAGTTAACAACAGTTGATGAGACCAAACACACTAGCGCCATCTAGGTTAAGCTTTGCCTGTGCTACTTCATTAGCTAGACCCAAACTGTGTAAAGATTGTTTTATGGCGGCTAGATAACGGATAAATATACTTAAATAAGTTTATAAACATCCATGACTTAGGTAGGCTTACAAAACCATTACGGGATTTGCCCCATTACGGGATTCGAACTCGCAATCGCTCGGCTATGTAGTCTAGACCGCGTACACAAGACGGCAGTCAGTAAAGCGCACAAACTTGATGGGCTTTGTATAAAAATGATGGAAACTTGGAATGGTCAGATTTGGTTTACAATGATATGCCAGTTAAATTAACCTATTTATTATAATTGCAAAATGCGCAGTTATTATGCATTTATGTTTAATTCTTGTTTGAAAACACCTGTACAAATGTTTTTTCACGAATTATTAAGAAACATAATTATTCGAAAACGTTTGCACTTTTATCACCTATGGCAATATCAAGAATACTTAGTAATTTATTATTACTACGTTAAGAAGTCTAAACTCATTCATTGACTATCTAATTAAACTTATATATAAATCTAAATAATATAGATAAAGATAGAATTAAAAAGCTTTTACGTAGGTTAACACCTATTGTGATAACTATTGCAATTAGGGATGCATATTATGAGACCATTCCGCTTAATAATAGTTAAACATTGACATTACGATTTTAATAATCATTACTTAAGCTTATGTCTTTGTTATGCCATTTATTTTTATACAGCCGATAATAAGGCTGTACATAACAACACCTTTGTAACGCGCTAAAAAAACTATTAAAGCCCGCCAAAAATAAACGTCAAAAAATTCAAGATGGCTGCCGGCGCCGCGGCGGCGACCTCGGCCATGCAGGAAGTGCATGTAATACCAACGACCCTTCAATGCTAGCCAGTTGGATCCTGGTGCAAATATGCACTGTTAAAATAAAATAATTGTTGGCCTTTTAAGCAAGATGTTCGTTACTGCCCATCTAGTAGGGCTGGGTTAAAAAAGGTTTATTATTGAGATTGTAAACTGAGCAGGTAATTTGCGCACTTTATCCAGCAGTCAATTTTATATTACGATGCTTCTTAATTGACTAGAATACATGTTTTTATTGACGTAGGTTTCATTTTTAAAGGCGTAATTTTTATTGTCACACTTTTTTAGCTTTACTTGTAACTAACTAACTTAATATTTAATCAATCTTTTAACAATGATGTTATATTGTCTAGATTGAGCATACTGCTTGAATCGTACTTAAACAAACAGGCCAACTTTAGTCGAAAATTAGGTACTCAGCGATGTTATTTTACTTTTTTATTTGTCTTGTCTTCCTTTATAGTTTCTTCACACTTCAATAAGACTAATCGCCGTTTCCGACACCTCCGTTTTGCCTAGCGGCATGTACGTCTCCTATGATGGAACACATGCTGGGAAGAGATTTAACGACCAGGGTCTCAAACAACTTTTGTTGCAGTGTTCGCTGCCTCGACTGTCCGTCTAGATATTATATACTTAGTCGAAGTCTTGGAAGTAGTTTTTAACCTACTTAAAACTGACGTATTGACATTCAGATGTCAATACAATATTTTGACACCATCATGCTGATCTAATGATCGAGTCATGAGGTGGATGTCTTTAGCAACTACTAGTAAAACCTTCGTGTTTGGGTGCTCATTTGATTTGTTTTAACGAGCTTAATACATATAAAAGTATGTTTTATAGTTTTTTAAACTATGATATCAATTATTATTAATACTAAATGACCGATTAGCTGTTACAAATTCTATAGAGAAGATTTTTTTTTCTGTCTGTTATTAAAATACAACAAGTATTTGAACACCAGAACCGGCCCTTTAGAATTATTGCTTAAACAAAAAATAACGTTGTATAAATCTTGTGTTACCCAGACAATTACATTGCAACAGACGATGATAACTATTGCATCAGCTAATGTTGCGAAGCAAGAGGCATTTATCTCAAAATTGTACATAGTAACTAAATCTTAACCAACGGAATGCGAGCCCTTGCAATTTGCCTAGAAACCTTCGCAACACTTGAAATGTGGATAAGATTGTTTTGGACTTTATGTTAAAATATTACTGCAATAATGGGGCTTGGAGTTCTGCATTTCTGAATCTAAGTTTTGATGCATATTTACAATTCATACTAATCAAAAGCTTGTAAATCAGTGGCGGTAGGGCTTTGGTACCTACGCCGCGGTAAGCCTAGTGAAAGGCCTTAGGGCAGCTTAATAACATCTGACAGGATGGTTAAGTCACTGGCCTTACTACAACACCCGTCTACAAATCCGAATTGGGCCCGCGTGGTGCAGTATGGCTCAAACCACCTCATAATTGAGGTGAAGCCTGTGCCCTGCTGTGGGACGCATAAAGGTATACCTACTTTACTTTTAACTTAACAAATTCAAATAGCAATTGTTTTATTAGTTATTATAGACAAGTTTTACCTGACCATAAAAGTTACCGGACCACATTTTTTCAGGTTTAATACATTTTTCAGGCCTCAACAAGTTTATTTGTGTCATCTTTTCTAGTTCTCCATATTACATAAGGTTTTTTACGAACTATTTAAAGGAAGGAACCCTAAAACTGAGTCACATACAGATAAAGTACAGGCACAGACATTAAGTTTATCTTGTACTTGGCCGAGAGCCGGCGACCTTCGTTCTGCTTCATCTTCTTACTCACGCTGGAGGAGTAGATAAGGGTGCAGAAGGGTCACACTATCGAAGTCTAAGTTATGACAACGTCGACATAGACAACAAACACTAGATCTAGACCATTACACATTAAAAAAAACAAAACCGCGATGAATCTACTTGGTAATCCCTGCACTAAAAGTTAGCTGATGGCCCATACGGGGCAAAGGCAGGTGTGTAAATGAGTTAACAAAAGTTTCATTCGTTAATATTTTAAAGTTTCGAGTTTTACGGGATTTGATTGAAGACTCTGGCGTTTTTGAATCTGACCTTTAGCATTCAACGAGAATCACTGCACCACTGCGTCAATTTGGTCGTCACTAAAAGTTACTCTAGTACGTCTTTGCAAGAGTCGTGTCAATAAATTACAATGCAACCAGATTCAGAAGAAAAACGGCAAAAAGGTTTTAGAATGGAGGCCACGTACGCGCAGTGTAGGACGTTCATCCACAAATTGGACAGACGACCTGGTCCAGACCAGGACACCTGGTATATAAAGGTGGCAGGAAGCCGCTGGATCCGGGCCGCTTCCAACCGGCCTGGACAATGGAAGTTACCGGGGCAGACCTCTGTTCAGCAGTGGACGTCCTATGACTGAAATGATGATTTTGTTCCAGGTTACCTACAGCTTTTTGCTTTAGCGTTGCCATAGCACTGTTGTTTTCGCCTATAAACTACAAGTTTTTCTTTTATGCCTATTGTTACTTCTGAAAATATACTCATTGCCCTGCACCGGATGACGCGTCGAGTGTAAATTTAGCGGCGACCAGGTTCACGGACGCGACGCGAGCGCAGTCTCGACGCTATCGTGCTGCTTTTGTTGCGCCGGATTGCATCGAGAATGAAATGTCAGAGTGTTTAGCGTTTTGTTTCATGTGTCATATCTGCGCACTTCATCATGGGGTAATCGGAAATGTTCTATGTTGGGAAAGGGATAAGTCTGTTAGCTAGATTTGTTTAGTTGCACTAATTGTCTGGAGCAGGTATTCCCAATCTGGGGTCCGCTGAACTATCCCACTATCCAGAACAGAAAAGAACAAAATGGAAAATTAGGAGTGAATGCCTGCATAAATAAAATTTGAAAATGAATGCCCGTCTGGTCTTATGGTTCGCGCTCTGGCCCACAAAGCCAGGCGGTTGTGAGTTTGAATGCCGCAAGGAACTGTACTAAGTCATCGATGTTTAAAATTGTATTTAAATATGTTTATGCGATTTCTAGTCACATAGTATAAGCTTAGTTTGGGCCTAGATAATTGTTGTGATTGTTGCAAGAACATATTTATTATTATTATTTGCGATGATGTTCTCTATCCATTCTAATCAAACACTTTGTGGGTACCCCTTGAAGAACATTTCTTCTTGTCCAAAAAGGAGTGTGGATATAGGGAAGTCTGCTTCGTTGCTGTCGATAAATGAAGGTACGTCAACATTGATGGTAGATGGTAATAAGGTCTACCAATCTTGTCTCTAATGGATTGCAATGCTGCGAAGCTCTTAGATTTAATATAAAACAGAACCTTTTATACAGGAAAATACATATACCTCTATAAGCTAATCATATACCCACTAGGAAAGTATGTACTACTATATCTACGCTTAACAAAAGCTATCTAGGATGGAAGGTCCTTCCTAGATTGCTTTTAGAAAATCATTTAAAATCACGTGAACTTGAAACCACGCAGGTTAAATAGCAAGACATTAATTATCTCGTTTGTTTAGATCATTTTAATACTCCATCAGATTTTGGATTTAATCCTATATGATTTTACTCTTCCTAGGCGAAATTACCTCAACCTACCCTAAGCCCACTGCCGTACCTAGATCTAGAATAAAATTACGCACAGGTAAATTGTAATCATAGAGACTTTCAAATAATAAGAAAACAATAACATGAGTAACCGTCCATTCAAGGAAGAAAGAATGATGCATTCTTGAAGATTAAATAAGGAAATGCGTAATTTCTGTGGGTCCCATAAAATATTCTCGCTTCCTACTTGCGTCAGCGCATCTTTTCAGGGCCAACGCATCTGAGATGTTTATTATGAGTGGACTCGCAGAAACGTTTCGTTGTTTATTTAGCGAATGCGAAAATGAGTTTTATATTTTGTATACAACAGGCAATCAGTGTTGTAGGTTATAAAACACACACTAAATCAGAAATAGAAACTCATTTAAGTTGTTTTACAAATCAAATGATGACGACCGCGATAGCTGATATAGTTAAGATACTTAGTTGTTGTTACGTTTTTATTTGTAAGCCAATAATGTTATACTTATTATCTAAATTAAGCATACTGCTTAAATTGTACTAAAACAGGCTATCATTGATTGAAAATTAGGTACTCAGCGATGGTATTTAACTTTTTAATTTGTGTTGTCTTCCTTTATATTTTCTTCACACTATTAGGACAAATCGCTATTTCCGACACCTCAATTTTGCCTAGCGGCATGTACGTCTCCAGTGATGGAACACATGCTGGGCAAAGACTTAACAAGCAGGGTCTGGAACAATTTTTGTTGCAGCTTTCGCCATCTTGACTGTCCGTCTAGATAAGTATATATACTTGGTCGCAGAGCATACATTAGATAAAACACAAGTAAAATTAAAGATTCACAGTACTGGTAAATGTGTAAGCTTAGTTCGTATTTTTTTAAACAAAGGGTTTGATCTTGATTTGGGTCAATTCAAAAAACGATATAATTTTGAAACATGTGCTGGGAGACGCATGGCAATTAATTTGTCGTGTGGTACCTCGTACCTCGTATATTAGAATGTTAATTCCTTACATCGAGACGCATCTGTCTGTCTGGCGTATATTTCTTTATATGTATCATCGAAGCTATGGCTATAAGATAATTTGGCTGCAGTAGATACTGTACTTTGCAATAAGTGAGGATGAATAAACACATTTGCAAGATTATTTGATTCGATTGAACGAATATTGAAATAAATCATGATGCCGCAGTCACTTGTTCTCTAAAACAAAAGCATTTTGTGTCCATGAAAAGTTTCAAACGAGATTTCGACTCGGCTGAATTCCTTACAGAATTATTTCTTTCACACCATTTAAAACAGTCGATCAATCTTTACAATTGTCGGATGTTAGACGTCCTAAAATAATAAAGGATACGCGGGTGCGCTCGCGCTGGATTTTATTCCATTTTCGTAAAGGGGCGGGATTTTAAATTTAGAACGGCGCGCGCAACGGAAATCGCTAGCGGGTGAATCATGAGCCGGCGGCGGGTTGAGAGTTGTTTTATAATTCGAATATACAATTGGAGGGTTAGATGTTTTCGTGTAGGTACCTATTATTTAAACTTTTGAATAGTTTGACATAACAATTTTATAGTGGAAACGTGATTTCAATTTGCTAACATGGACTTCCACTGTTTATGTTCTACAAACATAGACACACACACTTGACACAGACAGCTTAGGTAGATTCGGATTCATAATAAATAAATATATTTTCGACTAGTGTCCTATATCTGCGGCATACCACATCTTCAGCACACCCTGAAATATAACTTTCGTAAAAAAGTACAGTAGGCGCCGCTAGCTATAACATAAAACGAAGAGTTCATCTAAGCTTAGCAATAAACCCAACACTAAGTCAAAACATAACGCTCCACGGTCGTAAACCCCCTGTTTACAGTGTCAGATCACGACTGATCATGTTTACAAAGTCGCTGGCCCTAGATTTTGTGCAGATAATATTGTGAACGCACTTAGGTCGCCGCCCTGCCGGTCTAACCTTGACGGGTGCGCCGGCATTCCAATTAGAGCTACGCTATGAATAGCAATGTAATAATTATGGCAGCAACTATCTCTTTTCAATCAATCGTGGAATCCGACATGCGAAAAAAGAACGGTGTTTTGCCGATTATTTTTTAAGCAAGTTAACATCAATAACAAACTTTTTCGCAAAAATACACAAGTACGGCATCTTGCACAATATGATAGCGGAGTAAAATGTTAAGATCTTGTATCCCGGTAGTTAGATTTTTATTATTTTTTGCTTTTTTAATTGTGTGAAACTATAACTTACGAAAATATATTTAGCATTGACATTAACCAGAGCAAGTTATGTTACGTTGTTTTTTGGGCAAAAAATCATATTGTATCTATCCTAATAGTTACCTACTTTTCTCATTTTTTATTAAATTATATTTATTTGGATCACAACAACAGAACAACATCGAAGAAATACAAATAACTAAAAGTTAAAATTACAAGCTAGAAATTATTCTAAGGCCTATGTTACGCATCATCAAATCATCAAATAGAAACATACCGAATAATACGCCAAAACGTAAGTTTAAATAAAAATCAGCATGATGTTGTACTCTTCTCTTGAACACGATCTGACCTGAACTGGTCACCTAAGGATCAGAGCAAAGTATTGATGTTGTCTATTTTTTATAATAGAACTAATGAGATTCTTATTCATTTCATTAAGTACACCTTGATGTTTTTAGTTATGCCGCCACATTATCTTTTTATAATGTTCGTGAGCTTTTTAACAGCTGATCGTGTCAAGGCACACCGTTTTTTTATTTCTTCTTTGCAACTTCTACTATTTGAAGAAAAAATATTAAAGCAACGCATATCTGCCAGTGTATCGCGAGTTCGTTAGCCCTTATCCTTGAACGTGCCTTTGAACGTTGACCGCCGTGCGCGGCAGAATAGGAGCCTTGCACTCATAAATTTGGGCTCAAATTAAGGCGACACTTTTATAGCGATCTCTGCGCGGCTCGTTACAAAATCGAATTTATTTCGCCGAAATTGCGCTTTGAAATTAAAATGAACGCTTTTTGATTTAGTGTCTGTTTTAATTATCTTCAAACGGTGAAGACATGGCGCTTAAACTAACTTAATTAACTGCACATGGGCTTAACTATGCGCTCGATAATAGCAGCTTAGTAGTATAGCACATCACAGTGGTGAGAGAATTTATGTATGTTAGTTAAATCCTAACCTGTAACGTATATATTTTATGGTAACCTCTAGTTAGTAAGACCAAGCAACATCGAAATCGCAAAAAAAAACACTTTCCCATACTCAAACGCGACCAGCTGGCATCAGTTTGTATGGAAACGTCAATTTTTTTTTGAGATTTTGATGTTGGTCCCATAGAAAAAGTTGATGTAATTTAGCCGTAGAATAACCCCTTAAAGTTTTATTTCACTTTTTCGTTACACTCTGTATAGGTACCAGCAGCTCAATTCTCATATTTTTTACAGTAGTCGCAACTCAGTTATGATCCAGTCCCAGTAACATTACTATCAAAAACGGTATTCTAGTTAAATTTTAACTAATGTAAAATTGACAAAAAGTGTGTAATACTACTTAAACTAGGACAAGGAAAACGAATTTTGGTTTCAAACATTTTCATTCGTTAGACGAATTCTTATTAAGAACTTTGAATTTTTTGGGTTCACAAGAATACCGATTAAGATCTTATTGTTATTGGGACCGGGTCAACACTAGGTTGCGACTACTGTTTATCATCATCATCATCATTTCAGCCATGGGACGTCCACTGCTGAACTTCTGAGCTTAGACCTCCATTGACTTTCAGATTGGCCGAAAGGAAGCGGCCAGCGACTTTCTACAACCTTTACCAGGTGGTCTGTCCACCTTGTGGGTGGACGTCCTATGCTGCGCTTGCTGGTACGCGGCCTCCATTCTACTACCATTCTATCCCATCGGCCGTCAGTTCTACGTGCTATGTGCTCCGCACACTACCACTTCAGCTTGCTAATACGTCGCGCTATGTCAGCGACTTTTGTTCTTTTATAGATCTTCTGATTTCTGATTCGATCTCGCAAAGAAACACAGAGAATAGCCCTTTCCATAGCACGCTGGACAACCTTAAGCTTTCTTATGAGGCCTATAGTAAGAGGTCACGTTTCTTTTTCGATACTGTTAAAAAACGGACATTGGGCGTATGTTGTCAGCTAGATAAACCACCGAGCCAATTGGTGTAGTGGCGTCGTATTCGCTTTGAACAGGTTAGATTTCCGGTTCGGGTCAATTTAGAAATCGATTTTCATAAATTTACTCAAGTGTAAGTGTGTTGGGAAACGCCCCGGGGAAAACATTATAAATATCGTTAAACCTAGGTTTTCTTATATAAACTGCGCGATAGTAATGATGCGATCAATACATTATATTCTATCGCCTCGTCTTTCCTTTTAGTTTATAAATTACTTAATTGAGCCGCCTGTACTTCTTTCATTTATTTATTTATTTATTGATACTTTATTGCACATTTAAAACATGTTTGTAAACTAAGAAATACTTTTAACTAAAAAAAAAAGAGAGCCAAAGTCCAGAAAAGAGAAAAAAAATTTAACGGATGAAATTATTGTTTGGAAGATATGAATTCATACCAACAGTACTACTACAGTACCTTTTTCATTTTTACTTTGGGGCCCCCAAATTCCTTGTGCTCCAGGGCCCCAAGGTGTCATTTGATTCGTATTTTTCCCCAGAGTGTCATAGAGCATAAGACGTTAGCACGACATCAGCACAAAACCCATAGAGTAAACGTAAACTGTAAAAAGCGGTTTTCTGCACATTGATTTGATTGACACAGAATGCCATTTATACATATTTTTATTAAAATCAAATAACATGTGTAGTCATAAATCATTTAAAGCAATAGTATTACACTTCATCATCAACATCATCATTTCAGCCATAGGACGTCCACTGCTGAACATAGGCCTCCCCCAGTAACTTCCAGATTGGCCGGTTGGAAGCGGCCCGCATCCAGCGGCTTCCTGCAACCTTTACCAGGTCTTCTGTCCACCTTGTAGGTGAACGTCGGACGCTGCGCGGGCCGGTACGTGGCCTCCATTCCAGAACCTTTCTGCCCCATCAGGCGTCAGTTCTACGTGCTATGTGCCCCACCCACTGCCATTTCAGCTTGCTAATCAGTTGGGCTATGTCGGCGACTTTTGTTCGTTTACGAATCTAAGTATTGATTTTGTTTCTTTAAATAAATTAGGAAAATAATACGCACGTAATCTTAAAACCTTATTATGTTTACAATAATGGTCTTTAATGGTTATTTATTGACTTCTTATTAGTTTGATCCGAATTAATGTTCATTAACATTTTGTTACATTGATTGATGTTAAATGCACCGATTTAATAAGGATGAAAAAGTAAATAACCGTGCCTAATAAATATTAATGAATCGGTATTGAAATTAGTATCAAAACATTGTTTTAAATGCATTGATACAAAAACAATAAATGTACAAATAAATTAATGCGATTCGTGTTTGTTTAGCAACAGATTTCTCATTAAGTTTTAAACATTAAATAAAATTAACAAAAGTAATTCATAACAGAATAATATTTTTAAAGTTTAAAAACTATTACTAGTGTAGTGCTAAAGGACACGAGGGTGTTCGTTTCCTAAGAAGATGTCGAGGACAGAGCGAAGTGGAGAAGAATGACACGGAAGGCTGACCCTGACACCATATGGGATCATCATCATTTCAGCCATACGACGTCCATTGCTAAACACAGGCCTCCCACAATTATTTTCATTGGGGGGGGGGGGGGGATTGCCAATACTCGCCACGCTTGGCAGACGGTTTGGCGAGCGCAGTTTTTTATAAGATGTCGCACGCAGATCCTGCTGCCCGTCTCGTGCTACAGAAATTAGTTGCCTCTTACGACACGCCTCCTGTTGACGGTGAGAAATTGTATTCTTTACGGCCGTACCAACATCATAAACGTTAAAAAAATCACTGCTTCATTCAAACTGATGTCAGCTGATCGGCGGCTTAGTATTGGAAAGTGATATTTTTTTGCGATTCTTATGTTGGTCCCATAGAAAAAGTTGTTATATTTAAGCACCAGAATCAGCCCCCTAATGTTTAAAAAATAACCCTGTATAGCCAGGAACAGAGAAAGAGAAAAACTATTACTTATATTTGCAGGGCTCGTCAAAACGGAATAAATTAGCAACTGAGAGACGCCCCTGAAAAAATACATTGTATGGTACATACCTCATTCATGACACAAGGGTAATTCTTTACTTTAAGGTCCAGTTTCACTAAGTGCTATTAAGTTCCGGATAACCTAACTGGTACTTTTTTGACAAATAATTGTATAGGCTATCTGTCAAAACAAGCGCCTGAAAGGCGGGAACATAAAAGCATGTGCTGAAACTGGCCCTAAGACTATTATTACATTTCTATTAGTGAGTGGTCCGATGCATATTTATTTATTAATTAGCAATTAATAAGTTCCACTATCTACCTTCTGGCTCTATAATGGCTCTATAATATGTACACTACATAAACCCGAAAATTTTAATTCCGAATTTTAAAATACTGAATCTTAAAATTCCGAACGGTTTAAAACTCCGAAAATGTTCTAACCTAACCTAACCTCGAAATCGCTCTAAATTAAAAATAAAACAAATTAGTCGATTATTTGTCCCATTTTTAGAATATTGATAATTGGAATACTGTTTTCGGGGTAATGACACTTCGGTGTAATTCGGTGGTTTTAATTTTTCGTACTTGTGATAATCGGAAAAATAAGACTTCGTATTATTAACATTCGGTAAAATGAGATTCGTGATTCTTAACAATCGGAATTTTATTTATTCGGTATTATAAAGTTCCGATTTATAAAAATCGGAATACTCAAATTTGAAATTAAATATTTCGGAATTTTTGGCTGTTCCCTTAGAATGCGATCAAGTGGTATCAAATAAACAATTTTGATTTGACTTGATTATTATTTTGTATCCGAATTACAACTTCAAATCAGATGCAGAATATGCAACGTGGCATTAAGTCCCTCTTTTGTACATTTTTCCTTTAAAATCTGAAGTAAAGTTATATTACGAGCAAGCCCATCACATCATCATCATCACAATCTTCTCACGTCAGTCCACTGCTTGACATAGGCCTCTCACAATGCGCGCTACTGAGCCCGATCCTCGGCCATTCTTTTCATCATCATCGCTCCACCTTGTCGGAAGGCGGTCCACGCTGCGCTTGCCTAGTCGCGGTCTTCACTCAAGAACACCCCATCGGTCATCGGTCATCGTAGGCCCACTGCCACTTTAGTTTGATTGCTATTTCGATTAGGTACTTTAGTTTTCTGTCGGATAAACTCATTTCTGATTTTACCCTTTAGTCCATTCTATATCATATTTCTACAAATCTAGAATTTTCAGACGTCTTTCTTTACCTGTGTTGTAACATTACTTCTTTCAAAATTTTATCACCTATTACAACGGTCAACGAGTACGTGTAGGTTTTGACGAGTAAGTTTACAAGTTACAAAATATGTGTCATAAATATCAGTACCCTACCTTCGTTATCCGTATCCGTTAACTGAAGCTTATTTTTTATACCTCCAAGAAACCATAAATTACTTTACCGACTTGGTATTCATTTCAAAATGGGGCTCTTTCCTCGCTCTGAGGTTTAGTGCCTATAGACCAGCGAGGAATCGCTGCCAGCATCTTCGCATCCTTGCCTGTGGAGACGCATTTATTTTTGAGTAGGTAGTATCTAATCATCATCATCATCATTTCAGCCATAGGACGACCACTGATGAACATAGGCCTCCCCCATTGACTTCCAGATTGTAGTATTTCTTTAGGTAAAATTTATTTAACTATTAAAAGTTATTGATATTGTTTTTTCTTGGGTAACTCCGGATTTTTCGTTTCTAAGTTCAATATGGATGACGACTGGGTAAAAAAAATGAAATTCTGCTTAGTCCATCAGTTACATTATCAAAAAAAATGGACTAATAATATTTATTTTGTATACCAAAAATGACAAACTTAAAGGTTAAGTTCGGGAGTGGGTCTAAGGAAAAATGACGCGTGACGCGTGACGTCATGCGACATTTCAAATCAATATATTATCTCTGTAATATTTTGAGTATGTAAAAAAATAAAAAATACATGTCCAATACTTTTTGATAATCTACCTGATAGATGAGGAAAAAAAGTTATTCGTCATTCCTATCATCTCAAGTGGTTTGGTTCTTTCCTTGACACTACAAATATTTACGAATCATCTAGCAATTTTTCATATGCAATATTAAACCATAAGAGACAAACATTACACATTTATATTTAGTGGTGAAATAAGCTACCAGTATGTTAAAATTGCTTCACAGAAATTGAACCCAATGTACATGAATTATTGTGTAAATCATAACATCATTCGGACATGCAAGTTGCGTGCAGCGGGTACGGGCATGCTATAACTGTACGCCGACCTGCCGCAACGCACCCGCTCAAGGGCGGGACTAGAACACCCGTGGAGTCGACATTGATTAGTAAAAATTTTAATATATTTGCCTCTATCGATAAGACAGCCTTAATTGTACCATTCTAAATGTATTGTTTCTCCGTACTGTTTGTTTTGTGCTGTATGCAATAAAGAGTCATCATCATCATCTATACGGTCAATCCCGGTTGCGTCCAAAGCCGTTGCTTTGGAGCCCAGGGTCCGCTTTCCTTGATTTGCTCCTCCACTTCGCGCGGTCTTGAGCGTCTCTAGTTGTGAGATCATTGGTTCGCATGTCAGCCCTCACAACGTCAAGCCAGCATTTCTTGGGTCTACCCCTTTTGCCAGGACCTGGCGGTGGCGGCATGGCCAGACATTTGTTTCCTACGTAGCTTGCCGGTTTTCGCAAAACATGGCCGTACCAGCGTAGGCGACTCTCCTGCAGTTTGTCTGCAATATCACGGACACGAAGGCAGGGGCGTGCATTGGTTTCAGATAGGGGTAGGCTGGGTACATACACATTTCAAGCCAGTGAACAACGAAAGCCTAAACCGTAATTCATATTGAGCGTTTAAATAAATGCTAGATACATTTATTTCTGGTATCACTGAAATTAAATTTAATCCTGTATTTTGTTCACTTATATCTACGTCACAGTAAGGACCGCGTCTTAATGCTTTTAAAATATAAATTGTACTCGTCCACATCTCGCGGTTTAGGAAATGTAAATACTAAATAAAAAACGCAATAAAATTGACATGTTCACGTAACAAGCGCCATCTTGGTAATTAGATTGGAATAAGTTAATAAATTGGTGGATTTTGCTAAAGCAGGGTAATGATTAGTTATGTGAAAAACTCAATAGATGGAGCTTTAAAAAATAAAATCATACAAACTTTAATTTTACCTTTAGGATTTTCAACTAAATTATAAAGAGGTACTTCGAAATTCATTCATTCATGGTATTGCATTGTTTAATAAATGATAATTTCTTACCCAGATGTCGATTTCTTTTTGCAAAATGGTGAATGGGGTCGTTGATTTATTTACCACAACAAATATCAAAACAATGAATGGATTTAAAACAAGTCATTAATCTGATATCCGTAATGGCTATGTACGAAAAATCTGTTGATAATGTCTTGTTTTTGCAACTAACACAAATCCACATTTGATTGTCTTCGGATTGGCGCGTAATTTATTTAACCTAGAATTCGCATTAATACTTCACTTTGCAGTTTTTCCATTGAATAACACACCACCACACAACACTTAACCCCGAAAACAAAGATAGCACTCAAAAAAGGTGTAAAGATCAGTAATACTATAATCTGATTTATCAAAACTCGCGAGATGACAGCCGCCGGCGGCAAACTATGAAACTAATGGAAAAAATTGCTGACGCAAACTTTGTATCAAAACAATGTCCTGCATTACCTTTCAAGGAACTGTTACCCTTTTTTATTATTTTCAAACGTTTCTATAAATATAATTACGATTTTATCATTTTAAATATTCATTTCAATATCTTGCACTGTCAAGTTTTAATAAAATACGACATATTTAAAGTGCAAATGATCGAAGTAGGCGAGCCTATATCCGGTTTATGCTGCTAATAAGGAATGTTCCTTCCGTCCGATTGTCATGTATGAAAAGGGTGTAATCTTTAATTTAGGCGACTTTCATTTTTTTTTAAATTCAGTTTGTTCACATATAAGCCGCGAGTATCTAAGTGTGAGTGAAAATTGAGTAAGTTTGCGTGATACAGTAGGCGATCTCGCGGCAGCCTACATTGGTTAAATTGCACAGGAACGATCTAAGTTGCGCGCTTTAGTAAGGAATAAGTATAAGTAGACGACAAAATGGTTACAGAATATTTATTGTTTATTGTTGAATACGTAAATAAGTTTAGCTGTTCTGTCGGTTTTTATGAAGGTAGGCTCTGCATAACAGCCTATATGGGATGCACGCCCCTGCACGAAGGCTACCGCGGATGCGCGAGTTCCTCACGCGGTCCTTACGCGTGACTCCGCACATCCACCGCAGCATATTCATCTCCGTGACACGCAGCTCCTGCTTGTGTCGCTCAAGTAGCGGCCATGCTTCGCTGCCATATAAAAGAACAGGCCTAATGATGGACTTATAGATCTGTCCTTTAAGCTTAACCGGCATTCTGGGGTCACAAATGACACCAGTCACCTCTCGCTATTTGGCCCACGCAGCAGCAATGCGTGCTTTGACGTCGCAATCGATGTCGTATGCAATAAAGAGTATCTATCTATATACCTACACCAAACATACCGATTGTTGTGTTCTTGAAGTAAGAAATTAACATTCTTTACCAGGTACCAGACAATTCATTTTGCCAATGGCGTCTCCCAGCTTGGTTCGGCCTAAGCCAATTTGGAAAAACACGTTTTCTAAATTTAACTCTGGTCCCTGTGAGTTTAAAGCGAATCATTGCGTGATGAATCACAATGCCAATCGGTTGTTTTGTTTATTATTTATTTTAAATAACGGTCTTTAAATGGAGAACATGTATGTAATGAACGCTTGCCCTATGAACAGACAACTTAATCAGTAACCACAGAGACGTATTGAATACAGGCTGCGTTTCTACTAGAGTCGGCTATATTTTTTGGACTTGTATAAGTGCCCGGAATGGGGCCTATAATACTGAATAAATTACTATTGTGACTATTAGATTTATCCTATTATGTGCTATTAGTCAATGGAGAAGGGCTATGTTTAGCATCCACTTAAATTGAATGCATTAATTGTCTTCTGACAAAAAAAAAACTTCTGTATTATGATGAAAATGTTACTGAGTGGTTATTGCTTCTTACCATCTGTATGTGTTTGGTGTTCTAAACCTACCTTGTCCGGACGCTCTACAAAAATAACTGAGCCTTGTCAAAGACTGACGTCCATCGAAAGCAAATTAATAGTATCTTCTGTCTTCCTTCTTGCGTTTTATCCCGTTCTAATAGTCATAATACGTTTAACCATTATCCTATATGTGGACAGAATGGTTGAGGCGTAACACACACAGAAAGCGAGAGCGAGTCGGCGACGGGTCGGGTCAGGAGTAAGTACGCTCGCCACGCACCCCGTCTGTCTGTGTGCGCCGATTTAAACAATTATGTTAGACCCGCCGTACTCCCGACCAGACCCGTCGCCGTCCCGCTCATGCCTACTGTGTGTGTTGCGCGTAATACATTTGGAGCGATTGCCATCGGACCCTTAGACAGGGAAACTATGTCATTTTCGACCATGGGCATCCATCATTCCCAGTGTTATCTGAGTGTAGGCAAAAACCCGAATCTCTCTCTCACCGCCAAGTATATACTCGTAAAGTTAGTTTCCTTCGACTGCGAGTAACTAGTATCAGTATACATAGACGACCCACAGATGTTAGTCATGACTCATCTCATGACTCCGGAGGCCGACCTCTGTCCACGGCTCCAATATCACGATTTATAAACTATGTAAATACCTTATAAACTTTTTAATGCCTAAAGAAGCTCCATTCATGTCGCTGTGCAGATGAGCGAGGAATACCAAGCGTGGCGTTCACGAATCAAGCGTCAAGGCCGGACATTCGACGCGTCTTTGTCGGACCACCGACCAATCGGCAGCTGGACATTCTGGGAATTTTCACTTTCATGTACCTACATTGTTTTTTGTATACCTGCAAGATACTTAAATATAAATAAAAAGTTTGTAGTTTGAATGTTTGTTATGACTTCACTGAATTAGCTGTTATTTGCTATACGTAAATAGTTTGATGTAGCTTAACACAATTTTTATTAAATTTTTGTTTTCTCTAAGAATGATAATCCCTCTTTGGCTGAATTGTTTCAACTATCTCATGTATATGAATGTTTTTGCTTTAAAAGTCCCGTATAACACAATATATGAAATAAAGATTAGCTTCTTCCCACGACTTCGCCCGTGTAAAATTTGATTATCACAGTGTTCCAAGAAATATTTCTGCGACTTCTGACAGATTTCTGATGCTATAGAGAAGGTAAGAATTTGATTATCAACATTCGTCTCAAAAGTCTGGCTAATAAAAAATCGGCCCTGTCTTCTTAATATATGTTTTGTATTTACTCTGCAAAACATCCATTCTATAGGTTCAGATTATCTATTTACATAATATAAAAAGTAGTTTAACATTTTGCCGCGGTTATTGTCGTTGTAATAGACAGATTTATTTTTAATTACCATTCGTAGGATATTATATAGGATTTCTGATTTCAATCTGGGTTCTGGAAGTCATTGGGGGAGGCTGAGATTTATAATAAAATGTGTTCATAATGTGCATTTATTAGTCATCTAAAACATCACTAGGTAATAGGCTATTTGACTGTTTTCTGAAATAGTGTTATTATTTTCATTACATTTTTTAAACCTTTGAGAATAATAAAAATAGCATTTTATTCTTTACGTTTTAAAAACCTGCGAAAACGCCGTCGGCCATGATGTACTTGTTCGTGACGTCATGAACCTTTAAATATCCATTGAGTTATAAAATACTAGAACAGGCATGTTAAAAACCTTTGTCGACGGTCACACTACTCATACTTTGTGCGAGCGTAGCGCAAAATCTCGCTTTGGGATGTCAGTTCTAGTACAAAGTTACTCAATGGTGACGTGCCTGTCATTGTTACCGGCGTTTTTGACAATGTACAATACCGACAAAAATGTAACTTTTGAAAATGATTTTTTTACAGTAATTATTCATTATCATATCATATCATCATCGGTTCCATATGGTGCAAACTATTAAACTAAATTATTAGATAAGTCAAATTTGGTACAAGGCAAATAGCCTATTAGGTATGGTAGAGCAAAAATCATAGAACAAAATCTTCTGTCTTGTAGGTATGCGATAAGAGAAACAACCACTGCCATCTAGTGGCCGTTTTAAGGATTTTACTGACTAGTAGTGTGCGTTTAGTTTTATCATCTTATGCATGCGTAATACTTATTACGTACAATAAAAATACCAAACAATGAACGCTTTGTACGAAATATTTTATGAAATATAAATACACATTGGATCCATAAGTATGGTCTCACACAATGTAATTATTAACACCATAATGTACCTACACTACACTACACACTGAAAAAGCAATAAATGAAAATGAATAAAAATATTTAGAATAGCTGCTTAGTTTGGTCCCAGGTTTTTCGCTGTGTGCGCGATGACAGCGCCCCTAGTGACCACAAATATTGTGGACTTATAATCTCTCAAATTATGGCAACTGGATGATTTAAGAATGATTTTCGGATTGTTTTTTTTTCAAAATTAGATGTAAATATCTAAAAAGTTTGTGCATATTATAAAAAGTTATTTTCTTACTCGAACTAAAATATGAATGCTATAATACGTACGGGATTTGAATCGATACAACATGATATAACTTTCCAACCTCAAACTGCCCAAAAAGGGAAAAAAATAGGTACAAGTATGTGAGAGAATTTGAAGAGCTTAGAACTAACGGACAAAGCTACTTAATAAGAGCTGTGATCATAAGACAAACGTCTATGACCCAAACTTCCTACAAACTTCATTCTTTTCACAGCAGCTATCCATTTAATACTTTGCTTTAATTTCCATCTTGATGTTGGAAACGAATAAAACATGCACGAACTGTTTTCCCTATTGTTTCTACACCTTAAAACACAACACGTATTGGACCTATTCGCGAGTTTTAACGTGTTTACTTAAAAATACTCAATAACGTAAGTATGAAATACTATGGAAATATAGCAATTTGACACATGACAGTTCAGAGTTATTTCACATTTCTGCCAGATTGCGTGCTGCGATCGATTTGACGGCCCCCACCACCCACTTTGCACATAGCGAATACTGTGACCATAGAATACCATAGAAGGATAATTCGGTACCTACGGCGACTCTAAATTTGAAGCAACTTTACAGTTCGTTTACACAGAGAAACACGCACACCACTATAAAAGAGGGTGGCACATAATAGTAGTTCTCCCCAAACTTGGGGAAAATTAAATAAAAACTATGCCTACATCTAGATTGTCATGTGCAAGACGAAAATATTTTTTTACTATTTTACTGTTGTGGAATCCTTAAAACAAAAAGATGTGAATGTTTTGATTTTAACAAGTGATGTTCATTTAAACTTTTCAACTTTTAAACTAATATATTGTCAAGTATGTATAATATTTAAATTACACTGCACCTACTTATCACAGACAAAAATATCAGTGAGTACTTTTAAAATTAATCAATAGGGACAATACTGTAAAAATAAAATGGGAAAATAATTTCCTTAACTGGCAACACTAACCTTTTACAAAATGTAAAATATAGCGATTAATTTTATTAGCTTTTATGGTCGAAATACTAAATAATATTGATAGCTTGTAAGTGAAAAGTGAAGTTATCACAGTTTTTATATTTATCCAATGTGTATTGACATCATTTAATAGCACATCTCGTCAATTTTTTTTTTCCAAGAGACGCGTTCCAATCGGATTGACATTTAACACTACGGAGTTGTCAGGCATTTGGAGCCTGCTGCGGCTCCTATTTAGTTGCTTCAAATTTTGCGCGAGTATTGGGTATCTAGTGTCAATAGACACAGCGTCAAAAATCTTCGACTGTGACACAGTCATACCAACTGCTAAATTGTTTAAGTAAAAAGTTTGGCAACGAAGTTATTGGTCTTGCTTTTTGCTGAAATTTTATCTATTGCATTTGCAACTATTATTATTGTAGTTTCTTCGCGTAATTAATATGTATAATACCTATTAATTTCATTTCTATGTATTGTACCCAAAAATACCTACTTTTTACCTTCCTTACCTTCGCCTAAAACAAACTGCCCTATTACAAAAGTAAGCGCCCTTAAATATTTTCCATTCAAAATCATTATAAATAGCACAAACAAATCACAAATCACAACTTATTCAGCCTTATTTAAGAGCAAATGAGTCATTCGCAGTAATTTTTCCATCCATCGCGGGGTCAATGACCATTTTCAGAGGTAAAGTGTGCTACTGGAGGGCAACGACCTAGCGAAATAGGACGCAGGGTTAGAAACCTTGCGGTTATCTTTACGGGGTGGGCAGTTCGTCGCTACGGTAACAGATGGGCTCGTTCTTTTTTTGATTATTTGGATACAACGCTGTTTGTTTTTTTTAATTAACCTGCCAGAGTTTATTTTATTTTCTAGTGCTGGCCATTGTTAAATCTAAATAATACAATCATGAAAAAAAATACAAGTTTGGTAGGTATCTAAACTATGACCATTAGAAATAAAATAAAATTTTCGTAGACACGTATCTACGTATTTCAACACCTATCTTTGTTACTGCTACTAAATAGCTTGCTACGGACTTTGGTGGCACAACAATTTATCTACAAAGCTTAGACATTGGTAGCAAAAAAAAATTTGCGACGCTCCATCGTTTTAATTTGATTCATCTTATCTGTGGACAATGGTGCTGGTTACATTACTAGTAATTTGTTTGGTAGATATAATTAGAGCTTAAGCAAATACTTAAATTTTTTGCTGTCCCAAATAAAGAGAAAAAAGGTTATTTTGTAAAAAAAAGATGTAATGTAATTTATTTAAATCAATGTTAATGTTCTCCTGTAGTGATTTATGATAGAAATAAAGGGAATACTAGCTAAATAACCAATACAATTTAAAAGTAAAAAGTCAATTCAATTCAGTAATCATTTATTATTTTAAAAAAAAAGTTTATCAGCAACACAAAATTATGTATTGCAAAAGAAACGTACCTATACGCTTTCCGGCAAAAGTCACCGTTTAAAAATAAGTCGCGTTTAATATAAGAATTCCCATATTCGAAAATCGAGCGGTTAGATCAGCGGTTCTCAATCTTTTTTGGTGACGGAACCCTTTTGGATAGCAAAATACTTGATGGAACCCTACAATAAAACAATGGTTTTTAAGTGTATTTTTTATCAATAAGCATAATTAGAGTACCATGTAACAGTTACTTATTACTTACTTACATAACAAGTATAATAATAAATATAACATTGAAAAAGAAAAAAAATCTAACTAATGGGATGTATGAAACTGTTTTTTATTTTTCATCAATTGGTTGATATCAGGTTTCATAGAGGACAGTTGAAGTCTCATATCAGGTTCGGCGTCCAGTCTATTGCGGTATTTTGTTTTCGTGGCTGCATAGGTTGAGAATCCTGTTTCGCACAAATATGTTGTTGGAAACGGGAGAAGAATATTCAAAGCCATTTTGGCAAGCATTGGATATTCATTTCGGATTCTGCACCAAAAATCGTTGAGAGGCGTCGTTTTGAACAGTGACTCCATACTTGTGTCAGATGACATTTCTAAAAGAGATTCATATATCTCGTTTGACATACTTTCGGGCTTTTGTAAGTTGGGTAAAAAAGGATTATGAATCCATGAATTCAGTTTCATTTTTGTATTCTGTTCTTCAGGAAAATACTGCTCAAAAGATGCGCGCATCGAAGTGAGATATTGGACCAATTCTTCAAATACATCATCTTGAAATATTTCTGAGTTGTTATCGCCAAGAAACTCACTGAGTGACGTAAAGCTTTCTATTTCTCTATTTCCAACGCAAATAATCCAAAAATCTAATTTTCTTTTGAAGGCAGTTATTTTGTTACAGGCCTGGAACACTGTTGTCTGTTTACCTTGCAATGATAAATTTAATTCGTTCAGTTTCTGAAAGATATCCGCCATAAAAGACAGTCGGAACAACCAAGTTTTATCATACAAACGGTCTTTCAAATTAAAAGAAGTATCTGAAAGAAACATTTGTAACTCGGCTCTAAGTTCAAATAGCCTTGTTAAAGTTTTACCCCGAGACAGCCATCGCACTTCTGTATGGAGCAGCAGTGTTTTATGTGTGCTGCCATAATCTTCACACAATAATGAGAACAATCGGGATTGTAGTGGTCGTGATTTGATAAAATTAATTATTTTTACCGCTTCATCCATAACTAATTTTAGATTGGACGGCATTTGCTTCATCGCAAGTGCTTGTCTATGCAGGATACAATGGCTGGAACTACAATTAGGCGCTTTATTTTTTATTCGTGACACTACTCCTGCTGTTTTACCCGTCATCGCCTTGGCCCCATCTGTACAAATGTCAATGCAATCGTTCCAACTGAGATTATTTTCCTCAAAAAATATATTTATTTTATTAAAAATTTCCTCTCCGGTAGTGTTTGTGGGTAGAGGTGAACACATAAGCATGTCTTCTTCAAAAGAACTTTCACATGGATATCTCACGATAACCAGCAAGATAGCCAGACCAGCGACATCAGTCGACTCATCCATTTGCAAGACGAATTGTGTTTTTTGTAGACGTGTAACTAGTTCTTGTTTGACGTAGCTTGCTAGATCATGAATTCGCCGTGAAACAGTATCGTTAGATAGCGGCACAGTAGAAAGATGCTTTGCAGATTTTTCATCGAGCATGCATTTTGTTATGTCTAATACACATGGTTTTATTAAATTCTCAGCGATAGTGTGCGCTTCTCCTGCTTGTGCAATGCGATAGCTAACTAAATATGATGCCTCCGTGGCCTTTTCATTGATAGTTTGGGTTACATGCATCATTGTTTTTTGACTTTCCAATAACTGTTCTTTTTTACGTACAAAAAATTCTTTATTCTTGTCTTTAGACTCGGGGTGTACAGTTTCTAAATGTCGGCGCAACTTGGCAGGTGCCATGGAACTATTAGGAAGCAGTTTACTACATAACATGCAGAGAGGTGAGCCGTTGGAATCAACAAATCCAAAACTGATATATGATTCATCATACTTCCTTTTTTTCGCCTTTGAAACCGTGGAACTTGACGTCGTTGCATCATCGTCTGGATCGGTAATTGCTGTATACTCCACGCGGACTGCTTTTGAACATTCGGCTTCGTTGGAAGATGTTGTTGCGACACGTTTAACGCCTTTAAGCCAACGTTCCATTCTTTCAGGATGGTGAGGTTAAAATAATGCACGGTCGTTACTGCGTAGAAGAGTTTAGCACTTTAGTCCAAATAAGAAATGTACAAAACTGATACAATCAGAAAACAGCAGTAGAACAATACACAATTTTTTTCTAGCAGGTAGGTACTTATCGCTCCGAACGCTAATCGTCGACTGACTAGTGTCAAGGCTTGATCATCGCTTTTATAGTCCTAGCCTCAATCTCGAACATTCTCAAAAATACTCGAGTCGGCGTCTTTGATAAATAAAAAGCCGATATAAAAATAGAAATTCAAAAAATGTGGTGTAAGCAATCTCGACTTTACGTTTTGAAGTTAGAGCCGAAAGTCGCTTGTTCACAATTATAGCGTCTAATTTCAAAGGCGGCTTTTATCAAAGGGATTGCGCGGTCACAAGTAGGTATCGGCGGTGGCGGCATAGTAAAATTGTTCGTGAATCGTGATACGCCGCGACAGAACGGTCGACCAGAGAGAGGTGTTTTGATTTTTTTTTCTAACTTCTTGCGGAACCCCGACAGGGGTATCGCGGAACCCTAGGGTTCCGCGGAACACACTTAGAGTATGGCTGGGTTAGATAACGCGGTGACGTCACCCGGCTAGTTCCGTGCTTTCCCGCGCTTCCGGCCGCTTTCCCGGGCGGCGACCGCGCACTCGCTGCGAATGTGCAATAGGCAAAATGACGAATGTGTACGTGTAGGGAGGTAACGTTTTGTAGCGAATGGGTCTATTGGTAGAAGGATTGTTTGTTATTCGAAAATAGTCCTTTTTTACATACAATAAAAGCTACCGAGTTTTAAAATCACTAATTTAATAATACTCGTACATTCATTCATACTATTATGAACGTACACTCACATGATCTTCAAATTAAATTATCTTTATTTCCTACAAATAGGAATAGTAGTTATAATAAAACATGAGATTTAAAGAATTATAATATGTTTCATCGTTGTCCTGCATCTCGACTCAACCCAAATGGTGTACTAGCGTCTTTTCTTAGTAAAAAAATAAAAATAAAAAGAGGCCTGGATGGGCCTCTTTTTCATGAAGAAGATGGCATGGCATTCTAATGATGATGATGATTAAAAAAATATTTTAAAAACAATGAACTATATGACCTGACTTGACCTCGCCGAGGTCCCGAGTTCGATTCTCAGTCTGGTCAATGTTAAAAATTCTATGTTCGGTCGAGTCTAGGTGTTGTGGTGCATCGTCGCTTCTAATTTTTAAAACGCAAGCGCTTTAGCTACTTATCTTAGGAACAGAGAAATGTATGTGACGTTGTCAAGTATTTATTTATTATTTATTCGGCTATAAAACATGACTTTTCAAACTGTTCTATATTCCATTATAAGCTGAACTTTCATTGTACAAACAATTTACTTAAAGTTAAAGTTACGTTGGAAATGTATATATATATATATATATATGTATAATGTATGTATTGACTTATTGCCTTCAAATATGTGTCAGTAACCTTAGAACAGTATGTACAAGTAAGCGAGTCTGGCATTTCACCGCTCGCCAATTAATAAGGCCGGTTGAGGAGCGCCACTCGCCCACGCATGCGTGTGCGCAATTGACGTCATCACGCACTTCAGTTAGTGTTGAAGTAGCTGTTATAGCGTTACTCCAGTTCCTAAAACACCAAAAAACTTATAAAATCGTTTATTTTCTGGTATTAGGTCTGTTGTACATTATGGATCCTTTGAATATTGTAAACTAGCTACCGCCCGCGGCTTTGCCCGCATGGAGATCGGTCTGTCACATAAATTCTACAACTTATTTAATAAAAATGCAATATTTTAGAATAAATTCGGTTACCATAAAAAATGTTATAGTGAAAGATAGACATGTGCTGTGACGAACTTTTTTTAGAACTAAGTGGAAATAATTCATACATGATTTTTGCGTCACTTTAACCGTTTACCTAGTGCACGCAATGGAAGCTCTCGAAAGGAATATTCTTTTCCGTTTTTGGATCATTTTTCATTGATGCTTTCCTCCTAATGGCCGTAACGTTTTTATTTTTATTTTTTTATTTATTGGAAAAATTTCACCAGCGACATATCAGTAAGCATTACAATTCAGAGTAATATGCCTAACACGTGTAAAAGATATGTCTTTATAGGTAAATACGTGATGTGCCGGGTGGGGACGGCCGTAAAGAATACACTTCCCCACCGCCAACAGGAGGCGTGTCGTAAGAGACGACTAATTCCTGTAGCACGAGACGGGCAGCAGCGTCTTCGTGCGAAATCTTATAAAAAAACTGCGCTCGAAAACCCGCCTGCCGAGCGTGGTGAGTATTGGCAATCCCCCCCGATGATCAGTCATTGGGGGAGGCCTTTGTTCAGCAGTGGACCTCCTATGGCTGAAATGATGATGATGATGATGACGTGATGTTATATAGCCTTTAACCTTCCTCGATAAATTTAATATCCAACACAAAAAAAAATCAATTCGAACTAGTAGTTCTTAAGATTAGCGCGTTCAATCAAACAAACAAAAAAACTAGTATAGATATAATGGTACATCAATAGAAGTTCAAGTTGCCAAAATAAAGATGCTAAGGTGGATGTGCATCGTAATGAGATTCGATAAAACAGAGAAGCCTAGGAGTACGCGACATTGCCGACATGATGCAGGGGAGTAGGCTGCGATGGTGTGGTCACGTAAAGAGGAGGCCCCCAGATTGCGTAGGGTATTTGCCACTGCAGCTTTCCGTCCCCAGTCGAAGATCCAGAGGAAGACCCAAGACAAGATAAGAGAGTGTAATGCTAAAGGACATGAGGAAGTGCGAGGTTTCCAAAGACGATATCGAAAGCAGAGCTAAGTGGAGAAATAGATGAGCAAGGCAGAACACACCACCAATGGAATATAAAGCCAGGTAAAAATAGAGAGAGAAGTTGGTGCATGATATAATTAAAATTGCGCCAAGCAAGACTCATCATCATCATCATCATTTCAGCCTTGGACATCCACTGCTGAACACAGGCCTCCCCCAATGACTTTCATCAGGGGGAGATTGCCAATACTCGTCACGCTTGGCAGGCGGGTTGGCGAGCGCAGTTTTTTATAATAATTCGCACGCAGACGCAGCTGCCCGTCTCGTGCTACAGGAATTAGTCGCCTCTTACGTCACGCCTCCTGTTGGCGGTGAGGAAGTGTATTCTTTACGGCCGTCCCCACACGACACAAGCAAGACTCCATTCATGGAATTGGATCAAGACAAAGAGATGAGCGAGAGAGAGTATGGAAAAAGAATGATGGCTTTTGGGTATATGATAATTGTAACCATGAGATACTATTTTTGGGACGATAATTGCTAAGAGATTTACTACAACGCTTCCTGAAACTGAAATCAACACAGACGAAGCATTAGGCAGTAAGTAGTTCAGTAAAAGGTCAATAGTAACATCTATCCAAATATACCAACATTTAAATAATTACCTCAATAAAAGGCGTAACAGTTTAATTGGTATTTTTACAGGGGTCACTCGAGGTCGCTGTGCGTGAGGCCATAGACCTAGATTATTTTAATGTCTATGGTTTAGGCTGGCCGAATTAGATCAATTGATGACTAGTTTGTTTCGATTCATTTTATTGCTACTAGTTATGCTCGTGACTTCACTCGCATGGTAGACCGACGTTCAATGACCCGAATGGTGATCAATGGTGTATTGTTGTAATAATGTGTTAAGTAATTTAATATTGATACATTATTTGTAGTTTATCATCATTTGCCTGCCCTGCTGCTAGGTCATCGAGGTTGGCTCAATACCTATGTTTCATCCACTCCCTTCTCCAGTCATATCAATCCTCACACAATGTATCCATCTCTTAGGTCAACATTACCTCTCGACTCATATCTTCATTATAATCACCCCACCTCTGACCATGTCAGTCACGCTGGACATAGGCCTCTCTCGTAGCAACCACTAATCCTGATCCTCAGTTATTCTATTATATCCGCTGCTAACAGCTTTGCGTGTATCATCGCTCCGTCTTGTAGGACCCTGCGTTGCCAAGACGCGGTCTCCACTCAAGAACACGTCTTACCCCATCAGTCTATCCGGATGGATGGATAGCAATCTTCAAAAAAAAAGCCTACTGCCACTTCAGCTTGCTATTCTTTGAGCTAGATAGATAGATAGATAGATACTCTTTATTGCACACCACACAAAAAAAACAGTACAGAGAAACAATAAATTTAGAATGGTACAATTTGGTGGTCTTATCGCTAAGAGCGATCTCTTCCAGACAACCTTCAGGTAGAGGAAAGTTTGAAAAAAAAAAAGTTATAAAGGGGAGGCGGTCAAGAGTTTATAATATAAGAAGGAAAAGTAATTTTTATATTTAATATATTACATAATATATTATATATTTATTACATAGATACTAAAAATAAAATAATATACATACTTACACATTGTTATAAATAATGATCATACATAATATAAATACATATAAGTACTTACACTAATTAATAACCCTATTAATATGAACATGGATTATGATACCAAAAGTGTTAGGAAAAGTAAAGAAAGAAGTACATCAAAGTAAAACATAGGAGAAAACTAAAGTCCAAGGAGATATGTTTTAAGTCTAGTTTTAAAAATTTGTAGTGTTTCAGACTGCCGAATAGACATCGGTAAGGAGTTCCACAGGCGGATGGATTGCACAGTGAAGGACTGTGAATAGGTGTGTGAAGAATTTATGGGAAAGGTGAGTCGGAGATTACGGAAGACCGCATTTCATGACCCAGGGCAGACTGCAAAAATTTAAAGCGCTCCTTTAGATATGGCGGTGACTTTGGATTGAATAATGTAGAAAATAAAAAGGAAAGCATATGATACTCACGCCGACGTCGTATAGGAAGCCATTCTAGCAAAGCTCGGTATTGGTCGTACTTTCGTAGACCATAGATGATACGAATGCAGAAATTCTGAAGGCGCTCGACCTTGCTTAGGAGACATTCGTTAAGATCTGGGTAGCAACAATCTGCATAATCAAGAATAGGGAAAAGTAGATAGCTAGGTATATCGTTTATTTGTTATTGGGTTTACATAAAACTAAGTCATAAATAGGAGCCGTCTCCACACCGCACGCCAACACCGCCAACAGGAGGCGTGTCGTAAGAGGCGACTAATCCTTGTAGCACGAGACGGCAGCAGCGTCTGCGTGCGAGTGGCGAGTATCGGCAATCCCCCTATAAAAATCATTGGGGAAAGCCTATGTTCAGCTGTGGACGTCCTATGGCTGAGATCATAATGATGATAGGAGCAAAATAAATAGAGAAACTAAGTAAATATCACGCGATAAAAGTAAAGATCACCAGACTTTGTAAAATGCGTACTGAAGTCATACATATTGTAGTTAGAGCCAGAGAGGCTAGAGCTAACAGCCTACATAGATATTGCGATAATTTACACATATCTGTTTGTGTAGGGCTGGACGCCCACTCATTTTAAGGTGTCCGCTGAAAATCAGCGTCGTGGCACTCTGTGCCTCGGCATATGCTGAGCGGAGGCCTATTTGGTACTATGACTGTTATAAAAATAAAAAACTGTGAATTGTATTCTTTTTTAATTGTGCCAAATAAACCTTATTCATTCATTCATTCAAATTATATTCACATCAATTTATTATAAACAGGCAGCCACACACACAGTAACAGTTACTCGTATTAGTAAAGTTCTTAGGGGTACAGTCATTGATAATCGGTGGGATCATGTCAACATCGGTAAGGGGAGGAGACCGAGCCACCTTTTCCTTGAGAGTCTCAAAGCAAGTGTTCAGTAAAACCAAGTTTCAAACCTTGAGTAGAAAAAAATTTTTACAAACCATAATAATAAATACTTTCTTAGCATTTGTACTCCCAGCCTTACATTCGTTTTTATATAGCATGGGTTACCATGTATACGAACGATTACAATTTCATGTTGTAAATGAAAAGTAGGTCTTTCCACGCACGTTCCGGGTTCATTCTCCGGGCAGCACATTTCCTAAGGTCAATGTCCGATGGAAAACTCGCCAAATGTGAGGCGTGTTCTTTGGATAATACATTAGTTTGATTGAGTTGTTTTGCTTTGGGCTAATGATTTTCGGTGATTTTATTTTCAGTGACCTACATTTAATGTAGCGTAGGGCGCCCTCCGACAAGGTGGAGTGACGATATTATTATACGCAAGGCAGGCAGTGGATGGAAAAGAATAGCCGAGGGTTTGGCTCAGTGGCGTGCATTGGGAGAGGCCTATACTGTCCTGCCTGCCTATCATGAGCACTAAAAACACGACATGATATGATATGATATAGCGAAATATCGACACCAACTTTAAAAATATGATAGATTTAGCCGCCATTAATTTTTTTTATCAAAACAGCGATCTTAATATGTGACGGCGATTCAACATGGCGGCTATATCGATCATATTTTTACAGTTGGTGTCGATATTTCGCTTTATCATATTATATCATATCGTGTTTTTAGTGCTCATGCTAGGCAGGCAGTAGTGGACTGACGTGGGCTGATTATGATGATGATGATGAATCAATAATGTCATTAAATTACAGAAAGAAAAGGATAGAGTAGCTATGGTTGCTCAGGATCATCATCATCATTACAGCCATAGGACGTTCACTGCCTCCCCAAGTGAGTTTCAAATTGACCAGTTAGAAGCGACCTGCATCCAGCGGCTTCCAGCAACCTTTACCAGGTCGTCTGTCCACCTTGTTGGTGGACGTCCTACGCTGCGCTTGCCGGTACGCGGCCTCCATTCTAGAACCTCTCTGCCCCATCGGCCATCAGTTCTACGTGCTATGAGTCCCGCCCACCGCCACTTCAGCTTAATCCGTTGGGCTATGACAGCGACTTTTGTTCGGTTCCGATTTTTCGACACTGGTTGCTCAGTGGTCGAAAAATTTGAGTCTTGCCTTACATCGGTATTTCATCGTGAGTTCACATCCCACAGCACGTACTCCATATTCTTTGGAATCTACAGGGTTATTTGTAAAACATCAACAGCCTCCTAGGGGCTGAATCTGGTGCTCAAATACAACAACTTTTTCTATGGGACAAACAATATGGGACTTTTGGGAAAAACAATATCGATATCTTACAAATAAAAAGATTAAGAAGGTATTTTGTTTCGGTTACACGTTTTTGGCAGTTTCGCGAACGCGGCATGGTTCGTACCTTCAAAGAGCGCCGATTAAAGCGTACAACGCACAGAAGGCGTGAGCGGGACGGGTCGTTTCTGAAGCGTTTATTGCGCGGTTCGCAGTCTTCACACTTAAAGCGAGTCGTGCGTGGCGCGGCTCGACGGAGGTTTTCGAGCGGATCGGAGCGCCGTTCGGGTTCGTGCTATGGTCAATATACTGGATGGATTGGTGACCCTGGATAAGCAACGTTCAGTTCGTCGCTGAATGGAATGGACCGTGGTTGGGCAACTTTAAATTTGATCAATTCAATATATTTATTGCATTCTATAATGTTACACAGGTGTTATAAAACATAAAACAGATCATTCATTATAGACCCTGTAGGGCACAATCACTATATCGATGGGTGACCGTGGTAAAGCACCCTTAAATTAATTCACAAAATGGATGGGTGACCGTTCCGCGCACGATAGCTGTCTGTGGGCGCCCTTAAAAACGCATGTTAAGGCGAGTATAGTCGCCCAATGAAAACATCTTGTTGTTTCAAAAGCCTACTACTAAAGCCCAAATTGTCAGAATAATATTTAAAAAATTTGAAAAGAATCGTCAAAACAACATATTACAACAATTTGAGCATAGTATTTGTTTCTGGTACCTACTTTTTCCCACTCGAGGATTTAAAAAACACTAAATCATTGAAAAAAAAACAAACAAAAAAGATGATAATTCTCCTTCTTCTTTTTTACCGCTTTACCGATTTGATTCGTTTATACGTCGATGGATGGCCAATTTGAAAGCTAAAAACTGAACAAAGCGATTTTTAATCGAACTATTGCGTCCGCTATAGCCACGTTCATTGCGCGCTGTTATGAACCGTATTTAATGAGTTTTTGTGTGATATTCGTACTAACACGCGCCAAGTCGCAAATTTAGGGGCACCCGCCGTACTCCAGACCGGATCCGTCGCCGTCCTGCTCACACCTTCTGTGTGTTACGCTACAGACACAGAGCGCGGGACGCCAGCCATCTTGTGTGGTAACTTTAGTCGTGCCACGGCATCCGAGAAGGACATACGCGTGTACACAGTTTCGGCACCGAAAATATAGGTACGTAATTTTCTGGTAACCTTAGTTCAAGAAACCCTTCATGGGTAAATTTTAAGATCAATATGAACGGTTTGAAATTCGTATTTACAATATTGTATACAATACTTCTTCAAGATCATGTTTCGCTAATTATTTTAAATACATATATGTCAATTGATTATTTGTGTAATTTTAAAAATGTTTATTTGTGTAACTTTCGTGACACTGTTTTCGTGTACAGTTGCCCGCGAAGGTTATCAATCACACCACGAAAGGTTACGGTTCTCTACTTTGCAATCTTAAACTATCAGTTTGCTTGTCTGAAAATGTTTCATTTAAATAATAACATTTCAATTTTCTCCTAAACTTGTTAAATAGAGGTAGTTTTACTACATTCCTAAAAAAACAAATGAACTGTAACATAACATATTAAATTTTGTGATCTACTAGTTAGACCACTGATGCACTACGTATCTAATAGTACAAGATGGCCGCCAGACTTATTTTATAAGTAACAAAATGTGTCAAATAGCGTCAGTGTGTACCTACTGTAAACGTGTACATCCATACTTACTTGTTTGGACCGGGGACGCCTGTAAATTAATAATGCTTTGATAGTAAGTAATATAAGATCGCATGAAAGCCGGCGTGCGCTCTGGTGCAGTGTCATGTGCTTGACAAAACGGCAACAGCGCATTTCGCTTGGGCCGAGCGCGTCCGGCCGGAGTGCGCGTATGCGTGGCTGACGAGCTGGCAACGTCGCGACACGCGTCGTAAGAAAATACCGGTATGATACAAGTATAAATACCTGTATTATTGTATTACCTGTAATACTTATATTTTTACTTGTATTTTTAATACCGGTTCCAAGCCCTGGCTAAAGTTACGTAAAAATATTACTTACTTCTCCTACAGTCTAAGTTCTGGTTTTTATGTATGTTCTACAGAACTTTGTTTTAATTTCAAATCAAAAATCAACTCTACCAGACATTTTCCGTCAGCGGAAATTTCCACCAGACGATTTAAAACACGCTAAAAAAATGTGATTTTACTTAAAGTCTAAGTCTTGATTTTATTATTCTGCACCACCTTCCCCTTTCTCTATGGTTGTCCTCTACCCAAAGGTTCAGCACCTGGTACCTGCGAATAGGGAATATGCATATATTTTAATTTGTTCTAAAATAAAATAATACTTAATTATAAATAATAAACATTAAAGTCATGTGCTAGACAAGGAGATCCGACATCTACCGTGACGTCAAAGTACACGTCGTCCATATTATTATATTTTTCATTGTAAAAGTTGTTTTAGAAGGAACCAGGTATATCTCAATTTCTAATTACTGTATTACGGTAATTTTTACCTAAAATCAATTTTGTTTTTACTATTCGTTAGTCATATAATTTCTTATAAATTTAGTAAAAAAGATATATTATTTTCATATTCCCTATTGCATATTCCCTAATGGCCGTCGGCTCAAACTAGCACGTTCACATTAGGTACTTACTAACACTACTCGATCCGGCTCATTTTGTTACCGGAAAATATGTAAAGTCTGGCAGCCCTGGGACCTTGCTTTATAAGGGAAGTGCTTATTGATATTTATTTAAAATCAAATTATTATTAATAATACGTACTCTTTTTTTTGGTTTTAAATTAATTAATCTGCTCATAAATTAATAGCTAGACATGAACACCTATGAACGAATACTACTGTCGTGCCATATTGACAAAACTTTTCTTTCTTCTTCAGGCTACGATCGATTCTAATACTAAAATGCCACCAAAAAGTGCAACCCAGCGTTTAGAACAAAAACGTCTTGCAGAAAAAAGAAGGAGAGATAGAATAAAATATAATACAGAACTACACGACATAGTGAAAGCGAAAGCAAGGGAAAGATACTTTAAAAGAAAAGCAGAGGGAAAAATTATTCCAGTAAGTGAAATGAACAGTCGACAGAAAAAGGCTGTGAGAGAGCAAAACCGCATAAAAAGCAAACTTTTTCGACAAAGAAAAAAGGAACGTGAAAGCCTCACTCTACAAGAAGATTTTAAAATTGATCCTGTATCTCCAGTCCCCACAGCTGAAGACCCACTTAGCTCGTCAGCATCAGCATCACCTCTTCGACCAGTGCAAGAAACAGCTGAACCCCAAGATTATCTCACTGTCGCTCCAATAACTAGGTTACGTGAAAAACGATCATTTTCTTCTGAAGTATTGAGTTTTCCCCCGCCTCAATCACAAGAGCCAACGGATGATGAAAACGATTTTTCTCGAGCCCCGCTAATAGCACAGGTAACATCGACAGCTCCAGTTGAAACACCTACATGTTCACAGTTTATCCCGAGTACCTTAAACCTCAAAAAAGAAAGTACCAATTCTGCATCCTCTAATAATGATTCAGATAGAAGGCCTTTACATTCCAATTCGAACAGATCAAGTTGTGAACCTACTCCTGTAATTAGTCCTACCCGTAATGATCGCATCAAGAAATGTCGAAAGGCAAAACTTACTTCGAAAAGAATTTCATCGAAAAAAGACAGTTACAGACAAGACAATTTGGAAAGAAGGCTAATGCTCAGGCGTATCCATGAAATGAAAATCCTAAACAATAAGTACCGTAAGCAAATATCACGATTAAAAAAGAACATTTCGGCATTTGAAGGAAATAATACGGACACTGACAGTGATACTTCGGGATTGGAAAGCGACACTGAAGAATTTAACAGTATTAAAGACCAACTTAAGACTGATGATGAACAATAATTGTTACTCATATTACCTTTATGACGCTGGTAGACATCGTAAGTAGCAAGGCATATAATATGCAATATGCCTTACGAAGCCTACTTACAATGTCGAAATAACCTAGAAACACAAAAAGGTCAGTGGAGTCAGCTCATCGTGCAACCTATATGAGAGTTGATCGTCACTTCTTATTAAACATCGTTCGAATTTAAACCTCTTTTAATTAATTAAAGTTTAATTATAACGTTAAAGAATTACAATAAAATCTTAGTTGTAATATTTTATTGTAATTCATTAACGTTATAATTAAACTTAATTAATTATTTTATGTTTTTTTATATTCTGGCTGTAGCTATCGTAAATAAATTCTATGTTAATGACGAAAACAGCAGGATGTGCGGAGGAAAACAAGAAACATTGAAAAAAAACAAAAAAAAAATTATGACTAATGATTCAATGCAAAATTTACATGAAAAGTTTTCTAAGTTTCCGAATTACAAAATTTGTTGTTAGTTTGTATTAGTTAAAAACAATGCCCCTTTTAACAAACTACATTTACTTTCACCGTCAGCCCAATATCGCTACAAGAAAATTATTTTTATCATAACGAAATTATATTGGTATTTTGAAATTTTAAAGTTCATAACCTGGAACTATCAGATCTGGACACGGGAAGGGTGCACCAGATGGTGTTAATGGTACTCTGTAGAAAATTAAAATAAAATTTATATTCGCTAGTAAAAAATACGTTGCGTAACTTTTGTGGTGTCATAAATAACTTTCGTGAACACTGAAATTACAATATTAAATATCTAATTAGATTATGTGCCGTTTTTATGTTTTAAACATAATTCATATTACCTTTACGTCTTCTTTATTGTCCAATTTTATTTCTTGCGAAAAATCACAACATTTTTTTTTTCCCGAAGGTGACGCGAAGAAGAAGGTCGAATATAAGTGGTTTCTGATGAATCACTTAATTAAATAATCGAAGCAATAATTTCAAACATACATATCAAGAGATTGCAAAACATCATTAACTAAAAAGTGATTTCTTTCTTCTTTCTTCTACTTTATAGTTCAAATTGCTAAGAGTTTTAGTTTACAAAGATTAGTTAAATATTTTATTAAAAGCAAGATTATGAATGAAGCGCAAATTTTATAAAAACTAAGTAACAGTTTGTCTGTATACTAAAGCAATTTAAAATATGTACAACAAAAATATTTTTGTAATATTAGTCTTATGAAGTATAGTGTCAAGTAAAATAATCATTAGCCTTTGTTACCCCACAGCTTGACATAGGACGCCATAGCGACAGCTCAGGATACGTATTTTTGAATCATTAGAAATTAATCTTGAATTCGAACACAAAAACAAGACGTGTATGAAAGTAATTTCTATTGCTCACGATTTTACATATTTATGAATCAATCGAATTAAGTTATGCTATTAAATTGAAATCTTGTAACTAGTTCCGTACACGCAGAAAACATTAAAAACCGGAATGCAAAAACCTATTGATTTCAAAAACCGATTCATGAAAAATAAGCATTCTTTTGTCAAATCTCAGCCAACCATAATATGTTTACTTGTCAATGTGATGGGCTAGTTTCCTAAAAAAATCTAATTAGTCTGTCATTTGGATTAACAGAAAATATAGGACACGTATTTTTTCTTTTTTACATCAAACAAAAAATGATGAAGATATAGCCCGTTAAAGTTCCGTAACATCCGCCTTGCGACACTTTTTAGCAAGGCGTGACGTCACGTGCTCACTTTGAATCGCTTTGTCTTCGTCATTTTTTGTTTGATTGACAAAAGACAAAATATGGGTCCAATATTTTTTGATAATCTAAGTGACGGACTAAATAGAATAATCTTTTTTTGACCCAGGAAACTAGCCTATTCATCTGTACTTACTACTAGTAAAAAACCAAAAAAACCGGCCAAGTTCGAGTCAAACTATCGCACCGAGGGTTCCGTACCATAACTATACTATGTAAATAATTCTTCTATAACGGAAATCAAGTCTCGGAGATATTTACCGATTTTCCAAAGTTATAAAATCATCAATGTTAGACTTCCCCGTATGTATGTATTCTTATTATTATTTATGTATGTGTATTTAATATATATGTATATCTAGTTTTTATAAAATATTTACTTATGTGTATTAGCATGTAATGTTTATTTTAATTAGAGTATTTTCTCATGTAATAAACTTGTCAGTTACTTCATACTCCGCCACAAACTCCACAATCTGCACTACCTCAAGGTTGACTGGTAGAGAATGCTGTATAGCATTAAGTCCGCCAATTGTACCCACCTGTGCAATAAAGTTTAAATAAATAAAATAAATAAATAAAAATCTTTTTTAAATGTAACAAAAAATTTTTGGTTTTTGGACTTTTGCCTTTATTTGTGCCATAAGGCTTCTTGCCAAATTTCATGATTCTAGGTCAACGGGAAGTACCCTATTAATTGCGGCATAAACGGCCGTATCTTTTTTATGTTTGATTTTTTCACAGCTTCAAGAAACTGTAGACTTGAGTATATAGTTTTTCAACTCGATACCTCCACGCGTTCCCGAGATAAAGGGTCTTGACAGACAGACGGACGGACAACCAAGTGATCCTACAAGGGTTCCCTTTTTTTCTTTTGAGGTACGGAACCCTAAAAACGAGTGGATAAGACCACTCTTAGCAGAGATCCGTTTCAAAAATAGTGAATAGTGAATGCAAATAGCATGCGAATCTTTCGATTTCGTATTTGGATTTGAATTCGCATGATTCAAAAATACGTCTTGCGAAAAACTTTTTCGTACTTCCCCCCACTAAATAGCCTATCAGTTGTTATGGTATGTATCGAAAAAACTAGCCTTTTTTGAGAAGCTTCTATTACATAATAATGTCACCAAAACTGCCGCTAGGGGTTCAATGTTTACCGCCATTTTTAAACCATCTTGTCCAAGTTCTTTTACAGCCTTCGTATCGTTAAAAATCCAAAACATGGCGATACCGAACTACAGGTGTATCCTGGTGTCATGTACCCAAAAGGAACCCAATTTCTGTTACATGATAGGTACGTTTATGAAGCCGTTCTAGGCAAAAATGCCTTTAAATCCTTTGCTTCACCAAATACTTTACTATAAAGCCATACGATTTATAGTAGATTCATTAAATTGAATCAATCAATCAAAAAAAATTACAATCAGTCAACGAAATTCGGAGTAATAGCTAGTCGCGGATAAACAATTTAAACTAACTGCTATATTAATAGAGCAAATAATTTACAAGAATCCCAAAACAAAATAAATTGCAAAATAAAATAACAAAATCTGGACACCGCCCTGGCAATGTTTCAAACGCCTGTAATCTTTGTTCGGATGTAAGAATATTAAAAACCTGGACGATATTTTGATGCTTCCTTGTGTATTTTGAGATAATAACATGGTAATTTGTAAAACAGAAACAGTACAGCTCATTTTACGTTCTAGGTAATTGAATTTTCAACTGTAATGTTACATAGCTATGTCAGGTTAAGTTCTGAAATAAGTAGATGTACAAGTATGTATCTTACTTACAAAAGTAAAGTAAAGCAAGCCCATATGTGTCCCATTTTATGTACCTGTCCTACTTTATATCGGATCTTACATGACCCACTATTGGGCGCAGTCCTTACACCTTTACTTCTCCCCGTGGGCCTAGTGCAGATTAATTATTTCCGTTACAATTCGATAACAATAGTCAAATATGTCATTACTTTATACTAAATTTAACTATTGAACTAACTATTGTTCATAAAATTTGTCAAATTATGAAAAAGATGTATTTTTGAGGCTCAATTAATGTTATTTCAATAAAATGACATCTTGGAATTATTTCCAAAATTGACAGTTAAAGTCATTGAGACGATCCATCAACTACCGTGTTAACAAAAGCTAATAATTTTGTGTTACGCATTCGTTCTTAAGTGATTTTAAAAATCAACTATGACAATTACTACAAACCATTCTATTGAACCAAGATAATGATGACATAAGGCGTTACTATACACCGTTATCATACTATTTACATAACGTATAAAAAGTCGTTATTAATAAATAGTGCGTGTTGTGGTGCGGGCGTCGACCCGCGGGCCGACGGACTGGCCCGACCTTGCCTGTAGGCCGATGACATCAGATTATTTTCGGTCATTTTTCTGTAAGGAAAATTTCAGGCCGTCCAACAGAACTGACCTTCTACACCCCTCTAGCAACGCACTAGATAGCACCAAAAAAGGGAGAGTCCATACTACCTCAAGGTTCAAGGAAACCTGGGCAGATTTTCTCTAAAGAAAATTTTTCGGTAACCAGAATAAAGAGCTACCGCGCCTCGCTTCTTCCTAACAACTTTGCTCCAAAAAGGGGATATCCTGAGCGATGTTAGGGATCTACATATCTGGTCGAACCCGAGGGCAATGGTTTGTTCCAACCACTCACACCCACATGCGATGAATGGATTTCGTTTCTAGAAAAATTTGGAACGCTGTTTTTATTGAATTACACTGTACAATGTTTTCGTAAGTTCAATTTGATTTATTACGAATGGTTTGCGTTTTGTTTTTTTCAGGTGTGATAAATATTGTCATGAATTTAAATTAAATTGTGCTTTTTGAGGTCGACGGTAGTCAACAATAATACTGCGAGTACTCAGCTACTTTTTTGTGCATACATTTTTTTTTTACCTACTTATTCAATCTTTTTTGCACAGATTTATAAAACATACAAAATGTGGAATCATTGTCGTGTGGCATTTCACCATTAGGCTTAATAAAAATTGGATGTTGTAAGAGTTAAAAGCGAAAGGCCGTGTTTCATCCTTTTTTTTAAAACATTATCATCATCATCATCATTATTTCAGCCATAGGACATCCACTGCTAAACATAGGCCTCCCCCAGTGACTTCCAGATTGGCCGGTTGGAAGCGGCCCGCATCGAGCGGCTTCCTGCAACCTTTACCAGGTCGTCTAGGTGGACGTTCTACGCTGCGCTTGCCGGCAAAACATTATAGATCAATTTAAAAGGTAACATAAACACTAAATGACAATAGCCTATTTACTGATATGATTTGTAATCTAGCAGGGTTTTTTAAATTATATATTTATATATATATTTTAAGTGTCTTAATGTGGTTAGTCAAAAAAGACGTTTGTTAGTAGGTATCTTAGCTTATGGTGTTAGTTCTGAAACATCTCTGGGTGATGCTTGCAAATGCTTCAAGAGCTGAGTCTAAAGCTTCTTTTCCTCCAAAGCCTAGAGGCGAGTACGCCGGACTTGGCGTCGCCATCTTTGGGTTCGATTTCTGGTCGGGTCGATGTAGAAAACGACCTTTTCTGTATTATCTCAGGTCTCGGCTTTAGCTTACCTTAGGATTAGAGCAATGTATGAGATATTGCCCAATATTTATTATTCTTATTGCTAAGTTAAAAGTACAAAGTAAAGTTAAGTGTTGTATTGTTTGAGGCAAGCTCGGTTCATATTGTAAAAGATGTGACCTAATCTCGGTCTTCAATTCTTATGCTCTCCTTACAACTGCATTATAACTATCTGTAAGTTATTAATTGATCTCAAAATTTTATCATTTTTGTTGCTGTTTCTAAACATATTTTAACATGGCTTTAGGTATTACTACTCAATAGGTTCTTTCATTTAGTAGTTGTTTTTAAACTCAAATGTTTCAGTGATATTGCTTTTGCGAAGCTAACTGGACCTATCTTAAAGTATATCTTATGTCCAGCCCCAATTTGGGTAACGTACAAATGAAAACAAATAAAATGGCAGACGCAGCAGTCTTCATCATTTCGGCCATAGGAAGTCCACTGCTGAACACAGGCCTCCCCCAATGACCTATCATCGAGGGGATTACCAATACTCGCCACGCTTGGCAGGCAAGTTGGCGAGCGCAGTTTTTTTATAAGATTTCGCACGCTCACGCTGCTGCCCGTCTTGTGCTACAGGAATCAGTCGCCTCTTACGACATGCCTCCTGTAGGCAGTGGGGAAGTGTATTATTTACGGCCGTCCCCACACGGCACTCAGCAGTCTTACTAGACACATAATTAGAAGATTCGTATCATTCGTACATTTACGCACGACTCATTTAATTAGGGGTCCGATTATGATCAAGGGATATTCTGGATACGTAATTTATGGCGTCAAATTTTAGACACTTTTCCTCTTTTATTTTAAAAAAAGTTAATATACTCATCATCATCATTTCAGCCATAGCACGTCCACTGCTGAACATAGGCCTCCCCCAGTGACTTCCAGATTGATTGGTTGGAAGCATCTAGCGGCTTCCTTCAACCTTTACCAGGTCGTCTGTCCACGTCCGACGCTGCGCTTGCCTGTACGTGGCCTTCATTCTAGAACCTTTCTGCCCCAGTTGATACACTAAATGTGCATTATTAATGTTTTATTTAAATACATCTACAAGTTCTCACAAGCCGTATCCAGGCGTTTCATCATACGCTCGCGCAAATCGCTCGTTGTCGCAACCGCGGAGTTTGCGAAACGTTACCACAGTTGCCTAAGTGGACCTTGACTCGCGACTGTCACTTCGGAAACTAAGTTACGACCCGCGGACACGGTACATGGTAACTAAGGAACAAACTAGATTACTAGACTTAGACGAAAATAAAAAATGTATTGTTGTGATTTGAAAGTAAAGCATTAACATATTTAGTAAGTCAAAGTCAAAAATCATTTATTCAGTTTAGGGCAGAAAACTGCCACTTATGAACGTCAATAATAACATTATTGGCCCATATGAGGCAGAACATGTCTCCTTATTTTTTGGGCCCTACTAGCGCTTCGAGACAAGACACAGACAATCTGGCAAGTGCTGAGAAGAAACGCCGGAACAAACTTAGTCACCACTAGCTGCCACAAAAAAAAGGAAAAGAAAATAATGTACACCTGTGCGAGCAGGGTAGTATTTAATTCCAGACATTTTTGTCATTGAAATAGTCATTAACAGTATAATAACCCTTTTTCATCAAAATAATCTTAACATGCGATTTAAACTCAAACATGGGTAGTTCAACAATAGACTGTGGTAATTTGTTAAAAAAGCGAATACATTTCCCCATGAACGAATTACTCACTTTATGCAGTCTGAAATTTGAAACAGCAATTTTCATTTATCTATCTATCATTATTTATCTTTATTCCGGGTATTAAAATTATGTTTGTCACTTTTCTTAGGGAAAAGATGCAGGTTTTTACGAATGTACATATTTTCATAAATGAATTGAGAGGCCACTGTAAGTATATTAATTTCCTTAAACAGTTTTTTTAATGAGTCTCGTGGTCGAAGGTTGTAAATTGCCCGTACAGCTCTCTTTTGTAGTACAAAGATAGATTCAATATCGGCTGCTGAGCCCCATAACAATATTCCGTATGGCATTATACTATGAAAGTAGCTAAAATACACTAATCTTGCCGTTCCAACATCAGTCAATTGTCTTATCTTTCCCACAGCATAAGCAGCTGAACTAAGTCTTCTTGAAAGAGTCTCAATATGAGCACCCCATTGCAGACGGGAATCTAAAGTTTTTCCCAAAAAGGTAGTGGAATTACTAGTATCCAGTCGTTCATCTTTTACAATGATATGTGTTGAGACCTGCCTTACATTTGGCATTGTAAATTTTATGCATTTCGTTTTGCTTGCATTGAGCTAAAGATGGTTGGTACTAAACCAATGCAGAACCCGCGAGAGTGCATTATTTACATCGTCAAAAGATTCTTGACCTCTTTTAATTTTAAAGATCAGTGATGTATCATCTGCAAATAATACCACCTCACATAGGTCGTAAGTTACGAGGTACCAAATAACGTTTTTATAACCGGGTAAAGTTCTTGTCCTAAATTGACTCAACCAGAGAACGAAGAAGAGATTAGTAAGTTAGAGGTACCAAAAAACATTTTTTTACCGACGTCGTCTTCCAGCACTCACAACAATTTTAGTAAAGTTCTTTTCCTAAATTGACTCAACCGAGGATCGAAGTTGAGATCCTTGAGCTCATTGCGAAACTTGAGGGATAGAACGATGGAGGGCTATATAAACACCAAAATTAAGATTTGCTTATCAATAAGGAAATCCACTAGCATCGTCCTAGCTGGCAAGGCAAGGCACTGCGGGTTTTAACCTGATAATAACCTGCATTACCATTACCACGATAGAACTACGTGCCTTCTTTGATATAACTACACCTCTGAAGGCGACCTAAGCTCTACAACTAAACCACATATTTATTTAAACTTTATTGCACAGATTTAAACCTGTGTGTCTCCGCTTAACTTCCAATAATTTTTCAAGTCTTCTCTTTAGATAAAACTGTGTTTGCACATCATACGAGTACATTAAGCAGTAAAGAAAAAGTTGATGAAGTACTGACAGTGGTGCGATGTCATGTCCGCGTGGATAGACCTTCCTCGCACAGGCTTTGAACAGGCCAATCCATTTTAATTATACAAGGAGAAGACGAGGCTGATAAAAACCTTGATGGCAAAAGGTAGACGTGCATCTCCATTACTTCCATTTACACCTTTATATGACTGCCTACCAACCTCCATTTTGTAACTGTAACTTTTCAAATACCGCGCGTGTTCCCGAGTTCCAGCATCCTATTTAACCATCATCATACAAAAAACCTTTAATAATTACAGACCACAAACCAAAGGAATATGATAGTTTCTATTTTTTCCCCTACAAATCCAGGTTTTGAAGTCTGGAGTCTATTTGTGATGTCCTTTGTAGTAAGTATGATTTACAATATAATGTTTTAGCTTTTTTTTGGCTGATAGTTTTGCGTTTTGATCCTACTTGAACTTGGCACTTACATCGTGAGCGACTGCTCTAAGCTGACTGCGCAAGAGCTTCTCAGTTATTCGGGTGATAGGCAAAATTTAACAAATATACTATACTTTTATCGCACGCTATGTATTTCGAAAGTGACAGACAAAGTGTAAATTTAGGTTTAAAATTCTAACAATGATAGGTCCTTGCAGACGATATAAATTCATGAATTACGAAATCTAGATATTGCAACAAAAGCACTGGGCGATTTCTAAATTTTTCTACTTAGTTGATTTTATTAGATAACCTTGGAATCTGACCTTTTTAACATGGAAAATTCTACGTCAACATTAGGGGAAATAGGATGGCTTTAATAAAATATAGTAGATCTTGTTAGAATTGACTGAATCTGCCTAAAACGGAGGGCCGCTTGGATAAGGTTCTTTAATCGACATTTAACATAAACCTGCACCGCTATCTTAAATGATTAATAATACGTACGTAGTTTTTTCTTTACGTTAAACTCCACACAGAAAAATCAACACAAGGCTACAATTAGAGATGTGCATGCGTATTCTCCACGCGGGAATATTTCTTGTACGTCTTTAGTTACAGTAATCCCTACTTGTTTTATTATAAAAGTAACTCTGTCTGTCTGTCTGTTACGCTTTTACGCCTAAACTACTGAACCGATTTTGATGATATTTGGTTAAGAGAATGGATAGGCTTCTTTTTGTCGTGAAAGCTGCACCGATTTTGATTAAAAAATTACGGAAAAAGGAGTCCAGGGAAGCCTAGGGAAGGACGTAGGCAACTATTTTTTCTTTCATCTCTTAAGCGAGTAAAATAAGGTGTGGCAAACCATATTCCACGCGAGCGAAGTCGCGGGCACAGCTAGTACTCCTAGAAGAGACTACGGTAAACCCCCAGGTGTTTGATCATTCGACAGAAAAAGTAATCGATATACCTAACTTGAAGGATAAGAGCCTGAACTTGCTATGGACTTGTGATACTCACATTTTACTGTAGTAAGTAGTGTTCTTGAGTGGAGACCACGACATGGCAAGCGCAGCGTAGGGCGCTCTTGACAAGGTGAAGCGATAAATAGATCCTCGCGAAGATCCGGCTTAGTAGCAGGCATTTGGAGAGGCTTATGTCCAGCAGTGGACTGATGCAGGCTGATTATGATAACGATGGTGATGTTCGGTCATTCTCATTTTTTCGTTGAAAGGTAGGTTTGTATTTTTGGGGGTGAGAGGAACAGGGTGTTAAGTTCTTCATCCCTCATTGAAAAGGGAGGATCCTCCGACCAGACGGGTGTTGTGTTTGGTGGGCTACTGCCCGACGGTTGTTTGTCGGGTTCTTGTGTATATGGTTCAATCGCTCCGATAACTTTAATATCGCGATGTAGGATACGTCAGTTTTTATATGTAGCGAGATAGATGTCGCTACATCACTCCACTCCGAGACCGGAGGTCGATAGCAGGTTGAGTCGTCCATTGTGATGCTTGCCGGGCCAGTGGAATGTTCCAGTGAGTTGGAACCAGATGCCGCATAGTTCACGGTGAGTCGGAACTGTCTGCGGTGATGCCCCATAACGTCGGGGTCACCAGTTTGGGGGTGAGAGGAACAGGGTGTAAAGTTCCTCATCCCCCATTGAAAAGGGAGGATCCTCTGACCAGACGGGTGTTGTGTCTGGTGGGCGACTGCCTGACGGTTGTTTGTCGGGTTCTTGTATATATGGTTCAATCGCTCCAATAACTTTAATATCGCGATGTAGGACACGTCAGTTTTTATATGTAGCAATATAGATGTTGCTACATATTCATTGCCTTAAACTAGAATCGAACCGATCCCCACATAGCTTACGATAGCCTTATTACGATCAATTGCGAAATTGAGGCGTGTTGTTTTATTTAGTCTCTATCTTAGTTTATCAAAACTGTTATTGCGTATGATAAAATGATTTATTTCGATAAATTAATACATTTATCTAATCCTTTATCGTCGATCGTCTGTGGAAAGTCCTACAACGAAACAAAGGTCCTTTAAACAATCAATAATAATAATCAATAATTCATGATAAAGATAATAACGACTTTGGAATAACTTGTTATATAACTTGAGTACATTTTAAGCAAAGTTTATCACTAACAGTACATTAACCTGTATATCTTTACAATGTACACTATCAAAAACATACTGTCACCAATTTTTTTCTTATCGGTTACCTAACTGACATACTTACATAGAAACACAGCTTCTTAGGATGGGTGACCGAGAGGATGTCAAACAAGTAGTATATCACTAAGGGCGATATCTAAAAGACAATATTCAGAATGATATCTTCATCATCATCATTTCAGCCATAGGTCGTCCACTGCTGAACATAGGCCTCCCCCAGTGACTTCTAGATTGGCCGGTTGGAAGCGGCCCGCGTCCAGCGGCTTCCTGAAACCTGAATTATATATGATGATATAATTATAGACATGATCAATAACAATTAAAATTCTAATAACAATTAAAATAATAGCGTGTCCATGAGGCAAAGAGGCGAGAATGCTAGCAGCGTTTCCACGCTGAATGGCTAAACTAAGCCTTTGAGCGAGCAACGAGCCAGCATTTTTATTTTCTGAAATCGAAATTAATTTTGGAGCTATTTTTCGGAAAAGTAAAAGGCTTAAAAGCCGCAAAAACATTATTTTGACACTCTCAAGGAAATCAAAACTTATAGAAGTACTTTCCATGGACCTAGAACTGTGAAATTTGGCAAGTAATATCGTCTTTACTACAAGTACTGGAAAAATTCAGAAAACTATACATATTTTGTAATTAAATTATGAAAAATATAGTCTCTATTTACAGTTTCGGGAAAAGAAAAGCTGTAAAAACTGTAAGACTATCTATATGTATCTACGACTTTGTACGGAACCTTCGGTGGGCGAGTCCGACTCGCAATTGTCTAGTTTTTTTTATTAACTCTCGTCCGGGTGTGATGGAAGACGCAAAATTATTCATTGATAGGTGCCTTGTAACAAGAATTCTAACCTTATAATCCCCTGTTACCTATATAGACACCTTTTCTAAGTCATATAATCTTGCTTAAGAGCGTTTTAAACTACTTTTGCAGGTCGCAATCTCTTCTAAATAACATGCCTAGCCCATGTTTAAAACACTAAAGTGACATTATATGAAAAATATTTTATGTAATCTTTTCATAGATAATATTACCGATGTCTTATATTTTTGACATTTCACGTCCTTATCAATCAAATAACATATCGCAGAGGACACGGTAGGTACTTTAAAAATGGCGTTGCAAAGTAATTGTGCAATACCTACTATAGCCGAAAATTTGCGGGTCATTGCCCTCTAACACTCACACACACACTTGCAAGAGCGTCGCGACGCGTCTGCCTATACGTACACAACACCCGCACTACAATTTAGGGGTTCTAATTGGATGATTGATTTAGTATGTGTGCTTCGTTTTTCGGATATTTGTACTCCAATGAGGACGATACGACCTTTTAATTTGCGCCTTTTATCTAGTGTTTTGGACGTCACAGTCCGCACGCAAGGGCAGTTAAGGTCATTGACCTGTCCTAATTGTCAATGTATCAATTTATTTATATGAAGGCCCGTTTCAGTCTGTTGTTTGCGATAGCCCAGTGATGAAAACGGTACCACTTGAGAGGTGGTACGTTCGAATATACCACTGCACTGTAAAAATCTGATCCAGATAAGTGACATTCCGAAAATATTTTATTTGAATCTGATAATGTAATTAAATTTTACATAATTATAAAAATTTATTTGCATGCTATACTTAGATGGCTGAAAAAGCTGGACTTCCTGTCAAAAGTAACACTAAAATGTACCCTTTTTCAAAGGCAAATAAATATTAATTTCATTTCGCAAAGTCTTCATTGAGGATGAGAATACAAATATTAATTCAAAACAATTGTTGTTACACATTTACACACTTTACATGACATAAATGTTCACAGTCTGGAAATGCAAGATACAGTATGTTTTTTGGCTGTAACAATACATGGTGCTTTAACTGTACCCCAACACTAGGAGAATCCTGTGTCGCGGGCACCCGGTCTAATAGAGCTTAAACAAGAATGCATTAATGAATGAATTAAGTATGATATTACTTAAATCCATTACAGCTGAACAGTTGGAACAATAACTTTATCTGTGATTAAACTAATCAAGTAGGCGCGTTTATTAATTCCATCGAGCAAATAACCTATAGAGCAACTTACTCCGAAACTAGTATGTGATTTTTCACTTGTATTTAGTATGAAATTATATCTCCTTATACAGATTACAAAATGGCGGAAACTTTTGTCGAACAAATCATATGACATTTCTACTCTATGTGCTCCATGATTAATTCTGACAAGTATAATTTGTTGCATCTATCATTAGTCACTTTTTTGCATGATACGATCTATTTTAAGCATAAACAATAAGAATGTTGAATCAATTAAGATAATGTTGACTAAGGTCTTTGTTAGACTTTGTATAGAAAGACAAAAAAAATCATTTTTTTTTAATAATCAAAAGGTAAAAGGCCTATGTTCAGCAGTGGACGTCCTATGAAATGAAATGATGATGATGATGATGAAACAGAAGTTGTTTACTATGATGCGTATATGTGGTTACAAGTTTGAGTTGCGAGAGATCCTGTATAAGGCCAAGGTTAAGTTACATAGTAGGTAGGACATAATTCATATACCTAACATTCATCATCATCATCATCATTTCAACCGTCTGACATCCACTGCTGACCATAATCCTCCCCCAATGATTTCCATCATCGGGGGGATTGCCAATACTCGCCACGCTTGGAAGGCGGGTTGGCGAGCGCAGTTTTTTATAAGATTCCGCACGCTGACGCTGCTGCCCGTCTCGTACTACAGGAATTAGTCGCCTCTTACGACACGCCTCCTGTTGGAGGTGGGGATGTGTATTCTTTACGGCCGTCCCCACACGGCACATATAACATTAACAGATATTAATATAATAACATCGTCCACACATATTTTTCCATTACATCTATTATTTGTTCAATTGCAATAACCGTGACGATTACTCGTATACGGTATATTCTATTGTCAATATTATGTCTGTTTTTGCTTCATACATACGACATACTCTTGTGTATTTGTTACATTCATGTATTGCTAAAACATCATTAAGTTTGAGAAGTGAAATGTGTACTGTATTTTATGTCTAAATATTCAACGAATGTTAAAATGCTCCAAAACACATAATTATAAATTAACACATAATTATTAATTAAACATAATTATTTATCAACAGTCCGATCTACTGATTTGACAACTTACTCCAGACAACAAAGCCAGTGGTTGCGGGTTTGAATCTCGCAAGGGACAAATGTTTGTGTGATGAGCACGAATATTTTTGTAAGTACCTAAGTCATGAATGCTTAATGTATTTAAGTATGTCAAGCTGGTATTTTACTATGAGATATAATAATATAGTCCGAAATAAGTATATTTAATAAAGCTGTTTTTTTTACTATGAAATATTGATTAAATTTTGAGATACTTACACATTTTATCGCGTACCGTAGTTTACAAGCGAACTGTTTACACTGAGATATTACATCACAAATCTCTCTAAATATAATATCCCAAACTGAAAAACCAGCTCTCAATTTTGGAATTATTGTTTATTTTATGGAACTGAAACGTGGCCTCTCACTATGAACATCATAAGAAAGCTCAAGGTCGCACAGCGTGCTATGATAAGGGTTATGCCCGGTGTTTCCTTGCGAGATAGAATCAGAAATGAGGAGATCCATAAACGAAGAAAGATCGCTGACATAACCCAACGGATTAGCAAGCTGAAGTGACAGTGGGCGGGCGGGCAGGTTCTAGAACCTTTCTGCCTCATCGGCCGTGAGTTTTACGTTTTATGTGCCCGCCCACTGTCACTTCAGCTTGCTAATCCGTTGGGTTATGTCAGCGATCTTATTCTAGAATAAAGACTACGTACCGGCGCACAGCGTCTGTGGCGCACACCCACATGGTGGACAGACGACCTGGTAAAGGTTGCAGGAAGCCGCTGGATGTAGGCCGCTTTCAACAGGCCAATCTTTAAGTTAATGGGGGAGGCCTATGTTCCTATGTTCAGCAGTGGACTTCCTATGGCTGAAATGATGATGATGATTTATTTTATTGGTTTATTAGTCGTATTGATCTCAAAGTAAGTCAAATCTATAGATCATTACGCTAGCACGAGACACGACACAAAGATCGATGCGAAACCCGAATAAATTGCTACTTGACTGTGTACCGAAAACAAAACGATTTCAAAATAATATTTTTGCTATGTGTGTAACAGTATACAATAAAATACCTGATCACTTTAAGGTACTTCCTATGCATCGTTTTAAATCGTCGCTGCGTACGTGGTTATTAGAAAAAACATTTTATACCATTGACGAATTCCTCAAATACAAATCATTCTAAAAAATTGTATAGTTGACTTGGGTAGTCGATGCTTAATTTGTTTTAAATTGCATCTTATTGACTTGTATTACTAACAAGAGACATAATTATTTTTATTTCCTTTTTTTATTCCTATTGTGTGACTATTATTGTTTTTTTTTTGACATTTTTATTCCATTATTAATAATTTAATTGTAGTATTTATTGTTTTGTTTTTAAGTAATTTTATTGGTTTATTTTAAATTAAATATTATTAATGTAATATTTGCATGCTAATCAAATTAGTGAAACATGTTTGCACAACTATGTATATTTATTTTTAACATCTATGTATCTACCATGTTTCGGGTGAATAAAGTATTTGAATTTGAATTTGAATTTGATCTGGAAACGGGAACGGGACAAATTAACCACTAGGAAGAAAAAATTACTTCGGTGAGTATGTAAGCAAACGCAACGCCCAAATAAAAACTTCTCATTGGTAATTGTTATAATAGCTACGAGTGTGTCTAATTTTACACATCTGCATATGACATCACAGATCTAGACTTTTCCACAGGTCATTCCTCTTGAAAGAGATCTGATAGGCCGTTGAACCCGAGTCAAAATAAAGCGTTACTTACGTAACTAGCCATTGTCTCGTGACTTCTCCGCTAATGGTCAGTCAGGTAGAGTCTACGTAAATGGTTTTATTAGTAAGTATATAAAAGTATTATTACATAATGGTCGATTTATTACACGATAACTTTAATACAACTAATAACATTTTTATTTATTTAAACTTTATTGCACAAAAATAAAATCACGCAAAAGGTGGACTTAATGCCATGTGGCATTCGCTACCAGTCGACCATTAGGCATTATTAAACATTGACGTTTTGACACATTTTCTTAAACAGACAACATGTCATACTTTTTTATTATATAAATAAAAGTTTCTAAACTTAATTGTATTTATTGGATCAAAGTTATCTGGCGTTTGAAAAAATCGGCTCTAAAGTAAATCTTTACAGACTTCTGAGTAGACATCAGAATGAAAACAAAGAAAATGAATATTCTTCTCACAAATAGATAGATAGTTACTCTTTCTTTTACACCAGAGGTTCTCAAACTCATTTTGTCTACCGCCCGCTTTGAAAATCATTATTTTTAACGCCCCACCAACTTTACGCCTCCCTAAACGACTACAACACCCCCCACTTTTTCTGGGCTCCTTAACACTTTGAGAAAGACTGTTTTGACGATCATGTAAGAAGCATAATTTAGGCGACCTTATCGCTAAAAGTGATCTCTTCCAGACAACCTCCAGGTAGAGGACACATAATAAGGAAGGGAAAAATGGTGCGGAAAGCTTAATGTGAACATTTACATACCTGATGAATAAAAATATAAGTCCAGATAGAAATAAACTTAAACAACATACTTACATAACATAAAAATATATATATACACATAAAATGATACTTGATACGTGCAACGAATTATCGTGACTAACAGTGACCAATTGACGAGTATCTAACAATATTTAACAAGGATACAGAAATGGTTTGTGTGTCAAAACGCAGGAAAATGAGCTTGAATCCAACCTTTAAGGATTCCAATTGATTTCAAATACTCAATAATTTATTGCAAAACCATAATGTACATATAGATGTTACAAATTATAGAACCAGTGTTATGAACCCTGTTGGGCACGCAACTTGGGGTTAGGAGAGAGGATTAGTTATCTCATGTGTTGAACTAGATTATATGTTGGCCTAGTAGCTAATTTCATTTCATTCCATTCAAACAAACATAGGAGACGCCTCTGGCGAAGTTGTCTATTAACACAACGTAATGAGCATATTGTTCATAGTTTTATTTTGCTTTCTAAGTTTTAGTTTTTATTTATTTATTTTTATTTTATTTTGTTGAGCATCTGTTACTACTATACCTCCGGTTTACTACTTTCTCCTTTTTAATCTGTGGAAATTTATAATTAGTTGTATATTTTAATAAACTATTAATGTATACCATGCAATGTATCGCCGTTGATTTCCTAAATAAAATAAAATAGAGATACAATTTAATTGTCTTGAAGTTAAAATACCTTGTAACTTAGTTGAAATAATGTGTTTTCTAGTACATAATTGATATGTTATTTTATCTAAAGCACATACCAACATTTTTATGAATGTTATTGTTGATAATATTAGTAAATCAATAATTATCACCTGTTATTGTAATAACAAGCGCCAAGGTTAGAAAAAGAATAAGGTTGAATTCAGATAACCGATCATTATTGATATGCAGACTGTACTTTTAAATGTTTGCCCTTCAGTGATAAAAACATCCTTATAATGCTCACCTGACAATTATATTTTTAACAACAAATAAGACACTCCTTAAAACTACATAATCAGCTGCTCATAAACAACACGGCTGCCCCATTTCAAAACCTAGTAAGTGTGTTTGACAACGTTACAGGAGATCGCAAAACGTGTTTCATGCTAGCCTTTCAAAAGTATAAAGAATTTGATAATATACCTTACAATGTTATCGAACTTCCTATTAATAAATTTAAGTCACATGTCAAAACTACACTAATGTCTAAGGGGTATTATAAAATTCAAGACTATGTTGATGACAAGAATGTAGGTCAGTCCAGCCTGCACTAAACTGATGTACCTAGTTGTTTGAGTCAGAAAAGAAAAAATACGTTTCCAATATTTTCTGTTAATCCAACTGATGGACTAATTAGATTTTTTTAGGAAACTAGCCCATTATGTTACGGGACACCGTGAATTGAAACGCCGATCCTTTTGGGCTTCATTCACACCTGTAGAGTAGAAGTGGAGAATAAACTAAGAAAATCACGATTTCTGTATTAAATGGAATGAGAATCGGTCAAGACAAATAAGTACGCCACTAGGATTACAGTGTACTGGCATTTACACAATTTTACAGTTTTTCTAATCGTAAAATTGTTTTAAAAACGCGTCACTGTATTAGCTTTATATTTTACCTTGAACGAGCCCAAGTTTTTAGGAACAAAATGACAATTCATTTAAGTAATAGAGGTCACTGGCGAAAAATCATACGTTTATTCACTTTTACGTCATAATGAGTAACTTTTGAGTCATTTAGGTAAGTCACTTCCGAGACTCGGCGCGACCTCCTTTGTACACCGCAGATAAACTAAGAGCTATTGACCTTTAAGAACATTGTAGGAATATGTAATGTCATATACGTTCAATGTAACAATAAGTCTTTGTTTTGAAACCATGGCCAACAAGAAAATCTTTAAGCCACGACTCTGTACAGATGTTGGCTGCGGTAGGATAAACTTGGCATAATTGGGGTTGCGGGATGAAACTGAGAGCAGCGTTATACATTTTACACATAATATAATATATACATTACGAGAGAGCGAGAGAAGCTAGTGAGTGATTTTAGAATAAAAAAAATATTATGTACCCTTTTACCCCAAAATGTACCTTTTCTGCGCTGGATACCTATGTACCTTTTGGGAACTCAGTTGCAACACTGACTGAGAGTGCTTGGTACGTCCTGTGCTGGGTAGGACCATAAACCTCGTCTTATCTGCCCTAGAGGGAAACCTACCTGCAAGCAGTTCCCTCTTTACCATAAGGGCACACGGGGCCCGTGCCCAGGACCTCACGGGGGCCCCATAGCACTAAAACATTTTTGCAAACTAAGAAACACTGTTAGCTGAAAAGAAAGAAAATAAGTTCAAAGCCTAGAAAAAAGAAGGAGAAATTTAAAACTATGCTTTTAACGAAGATATGAAATTATTTTTTGAATGTCATGAGTTCATGCCAACAGTATTTTTATTTTTACTTTGCAATAGGGGTCCCCAAATTCTTATGTGCCCTAGGGCCCCGGGATATGTTAAGACGGCCCTGCCTGCAAGAGGAAAAATTTGAGTCGGGCGACCATTGCCGCTATTCATAGACAGTATCAAAACTAGCAATTTTTACAAATACCTAAAGTGTGCCAACGAAACCCTGTTACTTGCATCTACGCCTTCTATGACCACCGTCTGGTGAAGTGGTTCGCGCGCTCTACAAAGCGATTGCGGGTTCGAATCCCGCAAGTCTACGTGAAGTTCATTCATTCTGGACAGCACAGGTATGTAGTACCTCTACATGCCTGTGCTTATGATTTCATGACATGTTATTTTCCATGTTTTATCTATTTAATAATTTCTTGTTTACATTTGTGTTAGGTTTCGTAATTTCATGTTGCTTATTATTATATTGCACGTGTGATGTTAAATTTTTAATAAATGTTTCAATAAATAATAAATTGGTACTGTAACTAATGATAGTTTACTTTTTTTTGTTTACCCTATATTTTGGTGCTTAAATAAAAAACTCCTTTACAATAAAAAAACATCAAAATTTTAAAAAAAGTTGCATCGTCATACTAAATGCTAACAGTTGTTAGTACAATTTGTTTATGAAAGGAAATTTTTGTTTTGAGATTTCAATGTTTGTCTCATAGTTATTTGTTGTTTGAGCACCAGAACTATTAAAATGAAGTACATAAACAAAACTCTCTACTCTTTGCTAACGTCCGTGTCATTGGTACCGGTCAATACCGCGGACAGAAGCATTCGCTCAATAAAAAAAAACAAACGTTATTCATAAACACCTCAAACTTAACCTATAATAACCTACTTCAAGGCCGTACACCTCTCCGCCCACCTGTCAGTATCGTCATCATTCAATAATGATCGGCCTGTCATGCCGTCTGGTAACTATGAACTCTAATCAGTATCTAAGCATTATTGGTTTTACATCAAAGAAACGCACGCACAATATAAATATAAATTGTTTTAATCAATGTAGATAGCCTTGACTCCGGTCACTAATGTTTACTCATTATTGATCAATTGTCACCTGCGAGTCAGGTAAAATAAACAGCTTACTTAGTCATCATCATCATGTCAGCGTATAGCATTTCACTGCTGAACGCAAGCCTCCCCTAAAGAGTACGATCTTCCGCTTTTTTCATCCAACCACTGCCAGCCATTTTCCTAAGGTCGTCGGTCCATTAAGTTGAGGGGCGTCCTACACTACGTTTACCAAGGCGCGGTCTCCACTCGAGATCCCGTTTACTCCACCTTTCATCGGTTCTGCGATAGATGTGGCCGGCCCACTGCCACTTTAGCTTACTACATTAGGACTATAATATCCATTACTTTGGTCTTCACTTAGCTTACTAGCTTGCTTAGTGCAGAAATATATTGTTAGACAGCCCGAACAGGAGCGTAATGTTTATAGGGTCCATCTATGTACAATTGTATGTGTGAGTTTTACGACTAACCATTATGACCAAACGCTTGAACCAATTTTGATTTATGAGGTATCGTTAGAATCCTTACATACAATATGGCGATTAAATACTCAATAATGTTAGTAAAATCTTATCGGTTGTAGGGTATTAGATTGAAGGGAAGTCAACATCACGTACATTGCTCTGATCCTATAGTAAGCAGCCAAAGCACTTGTGTTACAGAAATCAGGAACAACGAAGGTACCACAACAGCTAGATCCGAGACAATATAAAAAGTTATTTTTCTACTTTGACCGACCGGGAATCGAACCCGGGACCTCAGAGATAGCAGCACCAAGTCCGGCATTCTCGTCTCTCGGCTACGGAGGTCGTCACCTACAGTTTATATGCCTACATGGTCTTTTTGATGACTAATTGATTGATTGAATGTTATCGAACTTCCTATTAATAAATTTAAGTCACATGTCAAAACTACACTAATGTCTAACTACCTGTTTATTTTTTTTGTTTTTTGTGGCAGCTAGTGGTGACTGAGTTTGTTCCGGTTTTTCTTCTTAGCACTTGCCAGATTGTCAGTGTCTTGTCTCGAAGCGCTAGTAGGGTCCAAAAAATAAGGAGACATGCTCTAGCCCCACATGGGCCTATAATGTTATTATTGACGTTCATAAGTGACAATTTTCTGTCCTAAACTGAATTTGAAAAAATTGACTTTGACTTGAATTGTTAAAGTTTAAAGTTGCAGCAGGCGCAGCAGCAGAACTTTATAATCATTTTTTTACACCAAAAGGGGACCTTTGACTGGCTTTGACGGGGAAAGACTGCAAACATTTCCTACTGTATTGACAACTCAATTCTAACTTTTTAGTTCGCTTTTATTAACGGCAATCGTGTTTAAATTATTACATTTTTAGAAATAAAGATTATTAATATTTATTAATAATGAAAACCGTATCCAAAGTAAGGTAATTTTAGAAAGAGCCAGATGATGACTAGACAGGCGACAGACAAACGTTTGCCAGGGACTTCAAGGTATGATTGATGAAGAATACTATGATATACAGGTTGAATTTTTATTAGTGTAAAATACTTCAGGGGTTATCAAGAAACACATTGCCCATCTCGACATAATTTGTACGTATGCCGTTCTCGTTTTTGTTAAGATATAGGTTTCGTCATCATCATCGTCAGCCTTTAGAAGTCCACTGCTGGACATAGGCCTCCCCTATAGAACGCCACAGCGAGCGGCTCTGGGCCGTTTGCATCCAGCGGCTATTATTATATTATATTAGCGGCAGTTAGGCTTCGTATATTAACAAAATTAAGTTAACATAGGTAAGTAGTTTCTTAGGAACGTTGTCTGTTATCATGATTATGAACAAACCCATAACATATTACACTAATAAAAAATCATCAGGGTTATTTATACAGGGTTATTTGTAAAACATCAACAACCTCCTAGGGGCTGATTTTAGTGCTCAAATACAACAACTTTTTCTATGGAACCAACATTGAATTCGCAAAAAACAATTCACTTCCCCATACTAAGCCACCACCAGCTGACCCATCAATCTGTGAAGAGCAGAGAAATTTTTTTTTGGTCCCACATAAAAGTTGTGGTATTTGAGCACCCATCAGCCCCTAGGAGGTTGTTGATATTTAACAAATAACCCTGTATACTTACTAAAACAATTAACTTTTACAAGTTCTATTGTATGTTACTAATTATTAACTATCTTACTCATTGTAAACACAAAATAATAGCAAAATCAATGTAACAATGACTCAATTAGTAGCCATTGCGGTTATGTGAATAATATGACCAATACTTTTTAAGGTCAGTGGCAATTTCCTCTTCTTTTTTTCAGGGAATTAATCATAGAAAGTAATTTAAAAATCTTCGAATAATGACACATACAATGATAGTTCCGTACCTACGGCGATTCAAAATTGAAGCAACAAAACAGTTTTGTGTGCAAACGTTTACACACAGATACACGCACACCACTATAAAATAGGGTTGTTATTATAGTAGTTTTTCCCAAAACCGAGGAAAATTCGATAAAAGCAATGCCTACATCTAAATTGTCATGCATTCGAAACGGATTAACAATAAACATTACGGAGTTGTCAAGCGTAGGGAGCCCTCTGTGTGGCTCCAATTTAGTTGCTTTAAATTTTGCGCGCGGATTACGTATCTCTGTGTCATTAATCTAAGTTAAAAAATATGATTTAATTAACATAATTCACCGCACAGGTACAGTTACTTAACTATAAAAGTAAAAGTAATAAACTTCAGTCTAACTAACAATTAATTTTCCTCCTATATCTTTATCCCGTTTCTAGACGGGTAAGCTAGACCAAGGCCCTAGATGCGGCCTGTCTAGATATTACATTTGAGCAACTGCCATCGTACCCCTTAGATAGCCAAATCTAACTACTCAACCCAAAGTTATCTGAATACGCCGGTTTCCTCACGATGTTCTGCCACAATTATAGTGTGCCGTGTGGGGACGGCCTTAACGAATACACTTCCCCACCGCCAACAGGAGGCGTGTCGTAAGAGTCGACTAATTCCTGTAGCACGAGACGGGCAGCAGCGTCTGCGTGCAAAATCTTATAAAAAACTGCGCTGGCCAACCCGTCTGCCAAACGTGGCGAGTATTGACAATCCCCCCAATGAAAGTCATTGGGGGAGGCCTATGTTCAACAGTGGACGTCCTATGGCTAAAATGATGTACCTACGACACACATTTCTACTCTCCAAAAAACGTAACAATCTTTGTTAGGCTTATCGGGTACAATTTCCATACAATCTTCACCCTGTATTTCCTCTTTCCCACTTAGCTTTTATTCCCAAATTGAAGAGCGTCAGAAAAAACACTGACTGTCGTGGTCTCGAACCAAGATATTAACATTATTGTGTGATAATGCGTTCTGCCAGGGGCGTCTCCCAGCCCACCCAGACCCATTCTAATAAAAAGATCATTTTCTGAACTGACCCAAACTGGAAATCGAACGTCCTTCGCGTTCAAAGCGAATTATCGTGACACTGCGCAAATTAGCTCGTCATTATAGGCTGGTAAAAAAATTACAAAGATTCATATACAATTTCTAATGGGATGTTAAATTAACCTAAAGATGATATATATTACTTATATTGTTGATATTACCTGCTCGTCTGCTGAGCTTAATAATCTATTTGACTTTTATTTGTAACTTGTTTTGATGTGTATAGTTGTCACGTGGCCAATCATGGTAACGCTGCACATAAGTTTTTAAGTTTGTTTATCCGTTGTCTTGATAAGTCGCCATAGTACAAGCTTGCTGCTTTGATTGTCGCAAGAGGCAAATGTTTGTGTGGTAAGCACGAACATTTGTACCTAAGTTATTGATGTTTAAAAAAGGATATGTTTATCCGTTATTTAGTCGCCATAGTACAAGCTTTGCTTAGTTTGAGGCTGGATAATAATTGGTGTGATTGTGAAAACAATTCATTTATTATTTTATTATGCTTAGTTTGGGCCTAAACTAGTGTAATTGTGAAAAAAACACTATTTTCTTCTTTAAACATGGTAAAGTAGGTACCAATAATGTTTTGGCAAAAAGAAGCATTCAAAACAGAAATCCTATCATAAATTAAGCTAATGAAAGTCTTTAAATCTTATGATAAAATTAAAATAATATTTTTTATTACTAATACCTTTAAAACAGTAGTAGTCTGATGAATACCAGATAAATTGGCAACATTTTCAGAAATGACTAAGTCTCGAACTATTTAAACAAAGTCTGGAATCCATTTCAATCAATTCGACTAATGTACCTATTTGTCATGGGCTAAACAAAACTAAAATTTCCCTGACATTGACAATACATAAATAAGCGGCAAAATATTTTTTTTTTGTTGTTTATGTAAATATATCCAAATTATGCATAAGTCGTAATAAATTATGCTTATTACGTATTAGCTGTGGTTACTCTGGCGGCCATTTATTAAGGCAGGTAAGTTGTAAAAACGATTTCTCTGAAATTGTATTTCTGAAAAAACTGTCATCAAGTATGTTTTCCTTAACTGTAATAAACATTACAAACGTACGATTTGTTTACATACAATGATATTATGCATTATATATTAGCCTACGTGGTCAAACCATTGTCTGCATGAACATTTAGCCTATTCTAGGTAAAATTTAGTAATATTATTAGGAATTATTTTCAATACAATCGGTCCTAATTTTTCCTCGTTTTGTGGGAATACCATAAGGACATTTTGACGGATAAATCGCAAAGTTTTTTAGTTGCTGTAATAATGATAGCGACGTTTTTAGGGTTCCGTACCTTGAATGGAAAAAACGGAACCCTTATAGGGTCAGTTTGTTGTCTGTCTGTCTGTCTGTCCGTATGTCTGTCAATGTCAAGACCTTTTATTTCGGGAACGCGTGATGGCATCGAGATGAAATTAAAACTATACTCACGTCTACAGTCCCTTGAAGCTATAAAAAAATAAAACTTCTGAGTTAACGTGAAAACAGATACGGCCGTACCTTATGCCTCGAAAAACGTATATTTCAATACTACACTCAACGGAATCAAAAATTATGGGGTACTTTCCTATAGAACTATAAAATTTGAAAAGTAAGATTCATTTTATGCCTAAAGTACAAAAAAAACTAAAAACTTTACATTTGTAATAACATTTTGTAATTAATTTGTAATAAAACTGCGAGACTCGAATTTATTATTATTCCTGAATTTTTACGGACCCTCGATGAGGGAATCCGACTTGCACTTGTCCGGTTTTTTTGTATGTTTTATTGTGTAATCATTGAAACCACAAACTTTTTCGCGTTTTTGTGGCTTCTTGAATATTGCTACGTTTCGCGTCACATAAATGCCTTATTGGCTACACTACGCGCATGATATTAGGGTAAGAAAGGAAAAAAATAAATCTGATTTTTAGAGGTATATTTACGTTAATTAAGAAAGAACTATTAAGAAAAACAAGATAGAAAATATAGAAAAAAGATAAATAAAGAATCATTTAACAACACTCCAGCAATATTTTCACTGTTTAACATTACCTAAAGAAAAGCAAAGAAAAAATACTTCAGGAATTTAACAGACACACACACACACACATTACACACATATACCTACGTTTCTTTAGTTTTAAGGTTTTAGCATTCAAGGGTCAAGGCACCAAGGGCTTAGCTCTTATTACTTCTGTCTCTTTTTTTACTCAATTTTGTTTCCTTTTGTCGATTTTGATGTCATGACTTTAACTTGTTGGATTTATTTTGTTGAATGCGTGTGCGATGCTTGACGACTGACGACACGAGGCAGCCACTATAATAAATATAAATAAATAAGTATTGGACAGCATTACATACATTGCTCCAATTCTAATAAATAGCTAAAGCACTTGTGATAAAGAAATCAGAAACAACGATGGTACCACAACACCACAACATAGAAAAGTTCGCTTTTTTACATCGACCCGACCGGCAATCGAACCCGGGACCTCAGAGATGGCGACGTTAAGTCCAGCGTGTTTGCTAGAGGTCTGGAAAACTGGCTACTGAAGAGTCGTGCTGAACACGCACCTTGCTTCTCAAGCAACGTTTGTGAGTTTTGTAACAGTCTTAACCAAGGAGAATAGAAGAAGGCATTTGATCATCATCATCATCATCATTTCAGCCCTAGGACGTCCACTGCTGAACAAAGGCCTCCCCCATTGACTTCCTAATTAGCCGGTTGGAAACGGCCTGCATCCAGCGTCTTCCTGCGACCTTTACCACGTCGTCTGTCCACCTTGTGGGTGGACGTCCAACGCTGCACTTGCCGGTACGTTGCCACCATTCTAGAACCTTTCTGCCCCATCGGCCGTCATTTGTTAAGGTGTTGACTCCAAATAATATCGACTTACAATGACATTCGATTCATTCTATGCACACCCAAAGCCGTCCTTTCGGCGCACGCGTCAAAAACAAAACACAATCGCGCGATAACGCGCAGCCGCGCCGAACTGCGCCCGCGCACGTGGTGGCGGAAGGTCGCGCGGTCGAAGACCTGTTGCGTAAGCGTGACTCAACTCTAGCTCTAGCCGAAACGTTGTGGGCCTCTTGTAACGGCGCGTGAGCCGCGAACCATTTGCCATAATTATTTCGCACATGTTTCGCAATGCCCGGCATATACAAAGCTAAGATAATATAACACTTGAAAAAATCGACCGCCTCAAGTGGGAATCGAACCTACGTCTTATCGCATCAACATCATTTCACCTATAGGACGTTCACTGCTCCCAACAAACATAGAACATAGGCCTCCCCTGATGACTTCCAGATTAGCCAGTTGAAGCGGTATCACATGCCGGTGTTATATTGCATTCATGTGATTATCTTAGAAATAACTAGCATGTAATAGGGATGACGAATGAGTAAAGACAATGAAATTCTTTTTAGTCCGTCAATTACTTATTACTACTACTACTTACATTAATTACTTAAGTTTCATGTATTTATGCTAAGTTTTTACAGATAAATAAATTTATCTTATCTTATCTCTAATTAGATTATCAAAATATTATGAACTCTTATTATTTCTATTGTCAACTAACCAAAAAATTACAAAGATAAAGCGCGTCAAAATTCGGGAGTGGGAGCTCGTTACGTCACTTCTAATTAAAAATTGTACCTAGGCCTGACGTCATGCGACATTTCAAATCAATATATCTCTGTAATACCTGATAGACGAATAAAAAAAAGTTAGTCGTCATTCTTATTGCTATAAACCAAATTCAAATATAAAAAGCCAGATTTAAAAACTAAGATAGTAACTAAATAACTCTAACACCATGCGAATAACGACAACCGCCTGGTCTAGTGGTTGGCACACCGGACTACAAAGCCATGCATCTGCAGGTTCGAACCCCGAAAGGGGTAAGTGTTTGTGTAATGAGCACGAGCATTTGTAAGTACCTAAGTCATGAATGTTTAATGTTTAAACTGATGTCTATATTCACTCATTAAAGGTACACGCTACGATACCCGGCGAATTTTCGTTGGTTTTAGAGCCGAAAATTTAAAACCAAATTCAAATGTATTCTTGCAAATAAATGTTATTCTAATCTAATACAACAAATTCTTGTATGGGACAACATCTCAAAAAAAACTACATACTTATCAAGGTCATTTGGAGAAGTATTTTTTTAATTTAATTGTGTTAATGATCCTATTAATCTTTTAAGAACGCAACCATTAGAAATAAAGAAAACTCATACAGAAAGTGTATTTAAGCAAGAGTATGTGACATTTCCGGCCCCAAAACAAATGTACCTTTAAATCCACCGTGTTCAAATATTATTTTTAAGTAGGTTTATGTTTTCAATTGATACACCAATAAAAAAATCTATTCTATTTTTTCCATTCCATTCTGTTCTATCCAAGCTTTAAAACTCGTTAAAACTCGTAACATCCGAGGTCTCATAAGCCCGCATAACAATGGAATTTTAGGTTTCAATTACGCATACCTTAAGAAGAGTTATAATTAGTAACCTCGTTTTGCTAGCCTGGTACACACTCAGTCTAGGTTTTTAAGTAGTAATAAGCAAGTCAATTCCTTAATAGAATCTTTACCGTGTTATTAATTATTAATCTTTGATCACTAAAACTAGTCAACGATTTAAAAAAACAAACTTGGCAATGCGATGATCAGTCAGCCAGGTCATGTCTCTACACGTATTAGATATCATGTAAGTCGTACTCAAATATTGTGTAATTGCAAGCATTGTTCGGACGTCATGCCACCTTATCATTTATCAAAGCGTGATCATGACGTAAGTGTCTACATTGAGCACGTGGTATGTGCATGCAACTTAACGAATCCAACTCGGTTGGGCAGCATTCGGGAAACTGAGTCATATCTTCTCGCCTAATATCCCCCAGACCCTAAAGACTTTGTGCAATGCGTGTTGCCAGTGATGACCTACGGCACTAAGACGTGGTCCTTGACTGTTAGCCTCACAAATAAGCTGAAAGTCTCCCAACGTGCTATTGAGAGTATGTTTGCTACAATATACCAACTGTCGTGGTTTTGAACTAAAAAAGTACATCTTTGTTTAACTGGTACCAGACAAACGCCTAGGGCATCTTAGAAAAAAACATTATCATTGAGACGGAGTGAACACGAGGCTTAATCATATCTCAATATCTATTACTTGACTTAACATGAAATAAATTTGCAAATCATTACTAAATATACTTATACACAACCGAGTTGCGTCACTATTCAAATAAAAAGTTGGTTACTACTATGTACCTAATACTACAATAGATTAACAGTCCAGTAGGTTTGCTCCTTACTTAGGTGTAGTCTCCCCCTTACTTATGTCCAAAAAAATCATTTTAAATAGTTCTGTTTTATCAAACAGTATTAAATTTGTTAGAGCAAACTTTCAGATTTTTAACTCGACATCTTAAGGTGGTGCATATTGTTTGCAATTTGGTAACCAAATGTATTGGCTTGCAAATAGAGCTTTGTTTAAGTCAAAATTACTACAGATTAAACAACAAATAAGTAGTATTAGTAGTTTTAAGTAGCATTATTGTAAAATATGTAATAATTTTACCATAGGTAAATAAAGATTATTTGCATGCCAATAATTTATATTTCTTAATTTCAGACTTAAAAATCTGAAATTTTGCTCGAACACTTCTAAGATTATGTATTATAGGCTAGTTTCCTAGGTCACAAAAATATTATTCTAATTACTCCGTCAGTTAGATTATCAAAAAATATTGGACCCATATTTTGTCTTTTGTTAATCAAACAAAAAATTACGAAGATAAAGCGCATCAAAGTGAGCACGTGACGTCACACCTTGCTAAAAAGTGTCGCAAGGCTTGACGTTACGCGGAACTTTAACGGGCTATATCTTCATCATTTTTTGTTTGATTGAGAAAATACGTGTCCAATATTTTCTGTTAATCCAACTGACGGAATAATTAAATTTTTTTAAGAAACTAGCCTATTGGTTAGCTCTGGAATATTAAAGTTAAAAATAAAAAATAAACCTTTTTTTTCACTCTACCCTATTACCTACTGCACTGCACTGTGAAGCCAGTAACAGTACAGTAGACGTATTTTGAAGCTTTTGACAATCAATTGGTGTAATGGCTCAATGAACAGTCTTAAACGCAAATTGTCCAGAGTTCAGGACAATTTTGAAAACGATTGTGTTGTTTTCGATATTAAAAACCATCTACTTGCACACACTTGAATCCTGAAAAGTATGTCAGATGACAGTAGTGATATCTTTGTATTTAAGACAGTTATTTGACAAAATTTTAACTTCAACAATTCTCATTCGTAGTTCAAATGTCAAATTACTGACTGCAAAATATAAATTCATCTGTACTTAGTAAAGAGTGATCCTACTTCTATTATACTATTTTGCTTAAAGGTTAAGTGTTTGACCTCAGCAGTATACCCCAATGTTAGTGCTATGCAACTATAATACTCATATTTTATAAAGGCAAAATTGTTTGTTTGTTATGTTATGACACAAACAAACAATTGTGAGCGGGAACGATTCATAACGACATGCGTCCAACGGCCAAGGCTAGGCGTTTGACCTTAGGTGTTTGACCTCATGTGAGTTATATATTTAAAAGTCTAAGTTGCTAGTCAACTTTCTTTGAGAGGGTGATTCTACTGAGAAAAAGAAAAATGTCACGAGTTGATGTAAAATCTCACTTTTTTGCAAATTTTCGTGATGGTCCCATTGTAAAAGTTGATGTATTTAAGCAGTAGAATCAACCCCTAAGGGAAAGTTAACTACAATATTCTTGATGGATCTTGAGCCCTGGAGAAAAGAGTGTGTATCGCTTGCGCATCTTACGAGACGATCAGAGACGCGTGTGCGTGGAGCAAGCAACCAATCCCGGCCGGCGGTGCAGGCAAGTCACACGATTGGCCAATCACGTAATCGTAATAGTCTCTGCACATCTTTCGCCCAGCGCTCAAGATCCGTGCCGCTATTTGTAATAAAAGTGGACCTCATACGGGAACAAAATCACGTAGGTAATCGTAATAGTCTCTGCGCATCTTTCGCCCAGCGCTCAAGATCCGTGCCGCTAGTTGTAATAAAAGTGAACCTCAGACGAAGACAAAATAATTTGACGAAATCAAGATCAGACTTGAGCAGATTCCGCTCAGATGGTCTTTTGTGTTAAAATAGTTCTTTTCTGTGGAAACTTATTTCAATTATATTAATATTACGTTATACAATTGGAATTAAACTTACAATTCTAATATTTTGAGATGAACAAAAAACCAAGCATACCTATACGCCGCTGCGTGTTTAAGCATGTGTTATTTGAGTATATGGGGTGAATCAACTGCGGATCTCTAAAAACAACTACTTACGATACTAGAATATAAATAGAGTTAAATAAAGATGAAAAAACAAACAATACAGCGCAAACGCATGATCATCGACCCCGTTGGCGCGTTGCCCACAACACTGAAGGTCCCGGTCCCGGGTTTGGTTCTCAATAAATGAATAAAAAGAAATGGCGTGGGTATTTACATAGGTAAATATGTCATAGTTGTAAGTACGTAGGCTTGGCGCAACAAACATAATTGTTAAGCGTACTTCGATTAGGAACGCAACAAAGAGCAAGGAAGATAAAGAAAATGGTCACGCATATTTCCAAATCATTTTTACACTTTTTTTAAATAAAACCATATTTATGACACATACTTTATTCTTTCATTCGCAGCCGAACAAAAGTTGCTGATAGTGCCCAACGGATTAGCAAGCTGAAGTGGCAGTGGGCGGGGCACATAGTTCGCAGAACTGACGGCCGATGGGGCAGAAAGGTTTTGAAATGGAGGCCACATACCGGCAAGCGCAGCGTAGGACGTCGACACACCGACAAGGTGGACAAACGACGTGGTAAAGGTTGCAGAAAACTGCTGGATGCCGGCCGCTTCCAACCAGCCAATCTGGAAATCACTGGGGGAGGCCTATGTTCAGCAGTGGACGTCCTGTGGCTAAAATGATGATGATGATGATTCATTCGTTCATCATTTTCAATGGGGAAGCACAAGTAAAGCTAATCTCAGATGGCGCCAGCGTGAGAGTCTTGTCAACTAATGTCCACGCAAATGTCTTTTTTTTTCTGTGCTCGCTAGTATGACAACTTATCATAATAGTAGTGTCAAACAATTGGTTAAATAATCACTACGGGCAAGACCAAACACAATGCGACATCTATCGAAATAAATGTGTAATTTAGTTCCCCATTATTAGTGAAAATTGTTTTTTAGGCATTTGACTTTGTTTTACGCTACATAGGAGTGATGTTAGGTATTTGGGAACCCATCACTTTATCGCAAATAACTTCATAATTTTTTTATGATATAAAACTATTCGCAGATCGTTTTATACAATATTCAACAACTCCGAGAATCAGGTTATATCGCAATTTCATTTCCTCGAATAGTTATTATCTACAAACTCACTTCATCGTTATTTCTTTTCCTGTTTTATATTAAAATAATGTTAGATCAATGTTTTCTTACCCATAATTTCGTTTCAACGAAAGTTTCAGTTTGCAAAATAATGCATGCTTCCACGAGCTTGCACGATGCATGCCTGCTTGCACGATGTATGCTCAATACTATTGAGTCTAGAGATCGCATTTATTGTTAGTGAATCATCTAAGTTGGACACATACTTTTTTATTGAAAGTTGGTAAACGAAAAACTATAATGTGTACCGTTAAATAGTAAAACATGTTTTTATAAATAGTTATATTGATACCTTACTAGTGTATATGAAATGTTAGTTCGATAGACTGTGTCGAATGTGACTGATTCTGGTAACCAAAAATATTTTATGAAAGTTTATTCGATATTATGAAACGGTGCTGATTAAGCTATTCGATGAATCAAGAAAAATAGATATTAAAAATCGGGGAATAGGTTTCTGTGAAATGAAATTCGATATCAAAAAATCTGTATTTTGATAGATACCCGTCATCATCCATAGTAGTATGTACCTTAAATGTATGACCATATCAAATTGACCCACACCGGGCTCTTGCGATTTTATTTACTAATGTAAACGTGACGGTGAAAAATATTAACATTGAATTTTAATTTTAAAGGTTGTGTCACACCCTTATTAAACATTTTCAGGAGTTTTTACGCACACAATCACGTACACCAATGTGTAAAAACATGTAAATCCACTAATATTATCACTATGTCGTCACACTGCTGTATTCAGAACGACATTCCTGTTATCATAGCAAATACCTTACATACATAACATGCCGTCATTAATCTTTTGCGGTATTATTATAATATGGAAAAGGGGGTTTTACAAACAATTCGGGATTTATAAATACTACTCTACTATATTTTACAGGAAAATATGCACCATATTATGAAATTCGACTATGTTGTGTACATACCTAACGTAAATAAATAGGGATTTGTAACTGTAGTTACAAAAAAAAAAATGTAATTACTTAAGGTGTTAAGAAGGCCTAGTATGAAAGTGTTTAGTCGTTCGTAACTGTAAACCGAAATAATGAAAATTATCATGTACCTGTGTCAAGCCTTTGATAATTTTGATAATGGGCTAGTTTCCAAAAAAAATCTAAATAGTCTATCAGTTGGATAAACAGAAAATATTGGACACGACACGTTTTTCATTTCATTCATTTTTTCTTTTCTAAATCAAACAAAAAATTATGAAGATATAGCCCGTTAAAGTTCCGCGTAACGTAACGGGCGGATGGGAAATTAATTGTTTTTTTGAGATTTCATTGTTGATCCCATAGTAAAAGTTGTTGTATTTGAGTAACAGAATCAAGGAAGGAAGTTAACTAATAAAAAAGAACGTTATACACAAGTAATACCTACATACATAATCATGACCAAAGCGCAGCCGCCACTGAGCTTCAAGCAATTTTCCTTTTAATCACAGCTTCACGGAAAGGAATGCGTACCCGTCTGACATTGTCACTGACGCAAGCCGCCCAGCGGCTGCGCGGGCGCACGATTCGCGGAAAATGCACGTTGCGTCACCGCGGCACCGGTTCAAAAATCGCCCTCCTTCCTCAAGGTCGTGTTACTGCGCAGTTTGAATGTTTTGACGCTAATAACATATACCATTCGTTGAAGCTTTGTTTTTGCGCGGGATAAATAATGCAAGTAATCTATGAGCTACAAATGTTTTAAACAAAATAAAAAAGATAATATTACCAGTTCAATGTTAACTGCTGTGTAGGGATCGAAAAATCTAAATCTGGGTTATATTTTGTGATTAGTCACCGAAAAAACTGCTCCGTGTCCTTTTCCCTCCTACAGTCTTCGCTTAGAAACCAGGCACGAAATCTTTTCTTTTTTACGCTGGTAATAGTAAAAACTAAATGAAATCTGTTAAGATTTTGAAAATCATTATATGCTCCTATTCAGTTTAGGGCTACTACACAGGTTAACCTAATATTTAGTCTTGTAAGGGTGCGTATAAATACCTAAAAAACGCGACGCGAGTTCGAGCAAATTTGTACGGAACCCTCGGTGCGCGAGTCCTTGACTGGTTTAAAAAAAACAGACATATGAGGCGGTCTTCATCGAAACGATAAGAAGAATGTCGTAGCCGCTACGAAATCCGCTACGACGTAGCGGGTCCCAGGTCAGTATCGGGAATACCTAACACATAAAGGTAGTTATGACTTAAAACCCAGATGCAAAAAAAACTATTTATTTACTTGTAGTTTCAGGTTTAGGTATAAATACACGTTCTAGTGTACGTGCCTCCACCAGCATCGCACACTGACGCAATATGACTAAAACGCGGTCAATAAACGTTGGTTTTGGAGCCGGGAAACTCAGAATCATCATCAGAATCATCACTATTTAAATAATATGGTTTATTTTTCTAAAAATATAAATACACACGCCTATGTTCAGCAGTGGACGTCCTATGGCTGAAATGATGATGATGATGATGATAAACACTCTATGTATACAGGGCTACATTGCAAGATAGTGCAAAATTTTTAAGATAAGGTTTAGATAAATAACATTTTTCGTTTTTTTTTTTGTTTAAAAGAATACGCGAATAGCGCGTTCTTTGTGCCACGTATCAAGGTTTCGAAGAGGAATGAACATCTTCGTGCCATCATCATCATCATCATCATTACTGCCATAAGACAATTCAAAAAAAAGTTATTTGTCTGAATTGACCCAAACCGGGAATCGAACTGTTGGGTTCAAGGCGAAGCAATGCATCTCTATCTTCATCATCATCATCATCATTATCAACATCAGCCTTTAAAAATCCACTGGACTGGACATTGACCTCTTCTATACATACCAAAGGAACATGTCTGGTCATTTTAAATTTTACAACCTTGACATATATAGTACAGTATATCCTAAATGAATAAATGAAACTAAATATTAAATTCATCATATAACTATTTCGGTAGGTGTATTTCCACAAACACACATATCATTATTATGATGTATTCCATTGAACTGTATAGTATTTTGGGGAAAATTTTAGAGGAAAACGATTGTAAATTAGTAATCCGGGATAACTGGGCAATTTGCCTGCATTTTTTGTGATAAAACAATTCAGTTAGCAAGAAAATGGGTTGTTTACACAAAATGTTTCCAAGTTTTCTAGTTTTAAGGTTCCGATACTGTCAGTATAGCTGCAGGAAAATTTTCTTAAGGTACTGACTCTATCATTTGTATATACTTTTACCTGCATTTACAGATTTCAGAAAAAAAAGAAAATGGGTTATTCACACAAAACTTTTCCAAGTTTTCCGGTTTTAAGGTTCCAATCGATTTTTTTTAAAGTGAGCAGTCAAAGTCGTATATATCGTGATCTCACGTAATATATACAACACTAATCTGGATTTATAAATATAAATTAAACGTAAAAGATTCGATGAGTCACCAATATCGCACCTATTCCAATCTTCAGCCAAAGTTTTACACCGAAAACCCGCTGACTGTCCATGACTCACAGCCAATGTCAGGGAGAAAGTATGAGTCACAAAACGTCACAACTTACCCAATGTATTGAGCGCGTTTACAACTTCATGAGTCACTGGGGGTTACAAATAAAGAGATCGAAAGAAATAACCCTATATTACAGTAACTTGACCGCAAATACTTTTAACTTTACGAAATAATTGTATTGTCATCCAAATTCAAATTCAAATTCAAACATTTATTGCATGTTACAACTTTGCGGTGTTAGATAAATAAAGGTATATGTGACGCCCTGCAAGGGCATAGCAAACAAGTGATTTTTTTTTATTTATTTCGTTTTAACGTAGTAGTAGTAACGTAAGTAATTAAGTTATAATAAGATTAGTGTACATTTCAAGCATTATACAAATTATAGATAAATTAAATCGTGCCACCGAAGTATATTATTAGTTAAATTTCATATTTATCATTGAAAATATTACAGTATCTTTTATTTATTAGGAATGTTTTTAGTCGTTTATAAAAAAAAATAGGTTTTTCTAAGTTTTTAATGTTATTTGGAATGTGATTGTATATTTTGATCAACATAGTGCGGGGGCTAGATGAAACTACAAACTACACTAAGTCCTTGGGGTCCCAACGCACTCTCTTTAAATAAAGAGATTGCCAAAAAATTTGTTGACACCAGTGGGAACCCAAGGGCTGGCAGCTACCTCGCACAGCGACTAAGCATCGCAATCCAGCGAGGTAACGCTGCCAGCATCATGGGTACCCTTCCACGAGGACCATTTTTATAATACTCTTGTTGGTGTTTTGCTTAATTCCCTCGATTATTAGACAGTTTTACATAGGTTTTTGCTGTGAAAGGTTGTAGAGTTACGCGTACAAGCAAATCAACTTACAGGTTATGGTGTTATTACTTGGGAGTGGTTTCTTCTTTGAATATGTTGTCCAGATGCTAGTTTTCTTTGTTTTACTCACATTGGATACGGTCTTAGAGTATTCACTGCATAAATGTATTTTTTGTAGGAGCGCGAGTTGGCCGGCCGGCACAGTTTTTGAGTGAGTTTTTGTAACTGATGAATGATGACGCGCGATTACTACGTCATACGTTCGTTCTGTTCTTCATTCACGATGAATACAGGAAGCGGAAATAGGAGCGGGAAAGTGATGTGCTTGATCTAACATTTCTGCCCCCCCGCTGGCGCATATGAAGCCAGATAAAAATTAAAATGGTTCACTCAAGCCATCCACAAGAGTGACTGATAGTTTGATTGATGTTTTGATAGATAGAAATAATATGATAAATATGATATAAGTTAAAGTTTAATGTGAAGTTAAGTTAAAAAAAATAAACATATTATTCCTATCCCTCAGGGACTGGGCAAAGTTTTACAAGAGGTCTACTAATGACGCCTTGCAATGTGTGTACAGTGGCGGAGCGGGGTATACCATCACGCCCATAAAATAAATCAGCGATTCTACCGAACCGCCATTTCAAAGGATGAGTAGATTCATCTTTAATGATAACGATCTGACCCACTTTAACATCACGCGTGGGTTTAGTCCATTTCAAGCGTTGCGATAATGTGGTTAGATACTCAGTGTGCCATCTAGTCCAGAAATCTTGATGCATACGCTGAAGCAGTTGCCATCGCGTAAGGCGATTGATCTTTACATTAGTGTAATCTGGTGTTGGTACTGTGGTAAGCGGTGTTAAAAAGTGTCCTGGCGTGAGAACGGAAAGATCATTTGGATCTGAGCTTAACGGACAAAGTGGCCTCGAACTTAGGATGGATTCAACTTGAGCCAGCAAAGTGTTTAGCTCCTCGTAGGTTAAGGTTTGATTACCTATCACGCGGAACAAGTGTGTCTTAACAGATTTAACTCCTGCTTCCCAGAGGCCTCCCTGATGCGGAGCTCCTGCAGGATTAAATTCGAAAGAAATGCGTTCTGTTTCACATGCTTCTTTCATTAAGTTGACTAATTGGGATTGAGCCCCTTTGAAATTGGTGCCACGATCACTATGAACAGTGTTACATCTACCGCGGCGTGCTATAAATCTCCGAAGAGCTGCTAAAAATGATTCGGTTGAAAGATCGGATGCTAATTCTAGATGGAGTGCTTTTGTGGCAAAGCCCACAAAAAGACACAAATATGCTTTCATAATGCGAGCACCTCGATATCTTTGAACTGAAATGTTAAAAGGACCTGCATAGTCACATCCAACTGATTGAAATGCTTTGATTTGTGTGATACGTGCTTTTGGAAGATCGGCCATCTTAGGCTGAAGTGCTATTGGCTTGTAACGAAAACAACGATAACAATTTGAAATTACTTGTTTGATTGCTCGACGAGCTGATAAAATCCAAAAGTTCTGAAGAATCAAAAAATGTAAGGTCTGTAGACCTGGGTGAAAGTTTTTATTATGAACACATTGAATGATAAGATAAGTGAGACGATGTTTACGTGGGAGCAGAGCAGGGTGTTTTGTTTGATATTCGAGTTCTGAACGAGCTAACCTACCCCCCACACGAAAAACGCCAGTTTGATCAAACAAACAAATGGGTTAAGTTTTCTAAATTTTTTTGATAACAGACGTCCAGAATTAATAGTTTTTATCTCCTCACTGAATTCGGAGTGCTGCACATGTTTGACCAGAGCTATCAAACTGTCATGTAACTCTGTCTCAGTAAAATGATCAGAAGGACGTTTGTTTTTACGCATGGCGCTGATGAAACGATAGCAATACGCCAAGACACGTTAGATCTTGCGCAATGATGAGAATTTTGTGATGAGTTGATCGAATATGCTGTCACAACTGGAGTCACCATTAGTGGTAACTGTTAAAACTTTGCTACGTTTTTCGGATGAAATTTGTTCATTTGCTTCTAATGTTGTTGTAGTTTCTGTGACAGGTTCGTCGGGCCATAGCTGCTGATCCTGGACAAGCCACTGAGGACCAGTCCACCATAGATGATGATTAATGAGTTCGTCCGGAGACAAGCCACGACTGGCGGAATCTGCTGGATTCTGCTTACCAGGTACGTGTTTCCAAGTTGCATTTGGTACTTTTCGTTGAATGTTTGAGATACGATTCCCGACAAACGCCTTTTTGATTAGATTTTTTTGTAAATGTATTTTTTGTAGGAGCGCGAGTTGGCCGGCCGGCACAGTTTTTGAGTGAGTTTTTGTAACTGATGAATGATGACGCGCGATTACTACGTCACACGTTCGTTCCGTTCTTCATTCACGATGAATACAGGAAGCGGAAATAGGAGCGGGAAAGTGATGTGCTTGATCTAACAACTCTATTTTCGTAGTTTTTATTTGTATAGTATTTCATAGATGTATATAGTATTTCATAGATGTATATATTATTTAAAATTCTGATCTTAATAAAAATGATTATTATTTTAATAAAAAATGAAATTTAATCCAAATGTCAGACGCACAAATATTTTTTATTTTTGGTTAGTTACACAAGAGAAGCTAAGTGCACCTTTTGTACCATTTAAATTTGTGCAATAAAGTTTAAATAAATAAATAGAAGCTAATAATTTCATATTATGTATGTAACACGTCAAACCAAATAAGGCGTTATACTTATTAACATTGTGTGCAAATCGCCAAAAACAAATAACACACATTACGTATCTAAAACGTAGTGTAGGACGCCTCCCAGCTCGATGGAAAAACGACCTTAGAAAGATGGCTGGCAGTGGCCGGATGAAAAAAGCGGTAGATCATGCTGTTTATCGCTCTTTTACGTTCAGTAATGGACTAGGCAAAGGAGTGATGACGTATAATCTCCCCAAAAAATCTTTGAATTTTTTTTTTAATTATAAAATCATCGCCAGAGTTAAATTCGTAATTCATAATTATTTATTTGCTTAAGAACATGGTATATAATAGATGTCCCAATTGTATTGTGCACAAGTCTTGCCAAATTATTAGCATGCAAATATTTCTTGATTTAATTTAGTTCACAATTTCAAAAATGAGAACTACAACATCTATTTTTCAATTTTGAACACCCTTTACAAAATTTTGTAGATTAAATGGCATACAAGTAATTAGACAAAAAGACGCCAAATTAAAATTTATCCAAGTTAAAAGTAAATATGGTCAGTTAATATAGTCAAGTGTAAACATAGTCCAAGTAAAACCTACGGTCAATTAATTCTTCATGTCATACATTTTTTGTTCAATTAGCCATTTAAGTATAAAGTTTTGTTTAAAACACATTCATTTTAAGATTTCTTATATCAATGGAAATTTTAAATTCTAATTATAATATTTAGAGCCAGTTATTGGACTTTTGAATGTGCATTACTCACTTACATGAATTAAAGTATTTTATTAAAATTTGCTATTTGTGACACACACATATGCACTTGAAAACTGAAACGTCACATTGGCATTATCATAGATAATACTTAACATAGGTATTCCATAAAACAACACCACTATCTTGCATATTATATTACTCATTTGCGTAACAAAAACAATAGATTCACGATCACTTGATAACTGCCTGACTCACTACTACGCAGAAAACTTTATTTCTATTTATTTTTGTTTTTATGTTAATAACAAAATCCAATTGTACTTTGCACCAAGTGGTGTTACATTCTAGTAATATGCGCTAACATTTAAATAACTAATAAGCAAAATTAAAAATTTTGAAAAATACCCACGACGGTAAAAATCTCATCGAAAAAGAATAAAATAACTCAAAACCCCCGACTTAACCCAATTATTATGTACTGAAATATTATAATAGACGTAAAAATACTTTCTAAAAAAAAAAGAGTTGATATCTCGAGAAATCGGTAATAGATATACTTAAGTACCTAAACAATGAATATCGATGTTTACAGTTTTTTCCTAACGTGTCTGTTTCTCGAAGATTACTTAAATGTAGCGATAATAATTTTAGCATAATACATAACCGAGAAATATCCGTCGGGGGCTGCCATTAACGCAGCTAAAGTTTTTCTAGTGACGTGAATACAATTATTGAAGAATTGTAGATGTTTAACGACGACATAAAATACACTTATGAGTATGATAAAATTTTTGTTGAAATTTCATATAGGAAAGGCAGCCCCCGACGGATATTAGTTTAGGTACTTAAGTATATCTATTACCGATTTCTCGAGATATCAACTCTTTTTTTTTAGAAAGTATTTTTACGTCTATTATAATATTTCAGTACATAATAATTGGGTTAAGTCGGGGGTTTTGAGTTATTTTATTCTTTTTCGATGAGATTTTTACCGTCGCGGGTTTTTTTCATAATTTTTAATTTTGCTTAATTTTATTTCAGACTTTTTAGAGAGCATATACGAATTATAATCTATATAATGTGTAGTTAGGATCTCGCAAAACAATAAGTGTGATTCATCCTACCACATAATATTAAGTTCCTTATTAAATATTATACAGTTGCTTTCTGTTGGTTTTTGTTCAGAATTGGTGTCAATACTCTTGAGACTACAATATTTGTGTTTGAACTCTGAATTCAATGATGACATAAGCTGGGAGTACCTCCACGCGGTGAAGGCGGAAACAGTTCCCAATACTGGCTAAAACTCCCTAAAACACTATGAATGTCGATGCCTTCGGGCTTATGTTGTTATAATATGTTTTCCAATGCGCTTTGAATGCGAATTAAATGTGAATTGAATGCGAATAGAATGCGAATTGGATGCGATTTACAGACCTGGAGAGACCTAGCTCCCAGTGACGCCGAGTGCTGTTGTTTCTTTATTGAGGCCAAATAAAGAGAAGGTACATATTGATCTTTTTTTTTTTTAACTTACGAGTTCTAATTTCATTAATAAGTTTGATACAACATTAGGACTTATCTTAGACCATGCACCAATCAACTACGAACAAATTGCTGAAAACCGCATTGAAATCGGACAATTCATTTTAATATTATTTTGCACTAATATTGTAGCGCCCTCTAGTGAGTTACAGACGTAATTTTTATTATTTGGGAACATGCATTAAGCTACCACGTGCACACTGCTGAAAACAGAATTGTAATCGGACATTTCGTTTTGATTATATTGCAACATTGTTTTGCACTAATAATGTGGCGCCCCCTAGTGAGTTACAGCCATGACACCTGTCTAAGAACATGAACTCATCAAACACAAACCCGTTATTGAAAACCGCATCATAATCGGATCATTATTTTAGAAGATAGGTGGGAACATTACTTTGCACAAACGCAAACATCTCTCACCCTAAACGAATATACCCGCTCCGTTCCGTCGTGGGTAAAAAAGTATAAGTTCCTACTATTTACCTTTGTGATAATTACGCCATTGTTAATACTAAAGCCCTAGTCTTCAAGATCTCAACCTGCTGTAACCATTACTTTAGGTTTTAGGTTCAAGATAATGACTCTCATTACAAATTACAAAAATTCGCCTACCATAAGAAACTAAATAACAAAATTTTGATAAGTAATGTTTGGAAAGAACGCAGTAGTCGGGGTAAGAAACGAAATCAGTCACAGCAGTTGGGACGACAAGGTAGCTGGCACGGCAAACAAAACTAGAATAGTGGATATAGTTAAAAACTACGCTCAGCGTTTCAATACGGTCAAAGTCAGCGTTTAAAAAAAATATAAGTTTAAAATGTAAGCTATAGAGTAGATATGTCATACCTATAACTCATTCGACAAAATTTTCCGTCATTTTTAATCTGTATCTGCACTGTTTTTATATGCGCAAGAGTTGACAGGATTTCATACTAAATGTAAGTGAAAAATCACTATCTAGTTTCGGAGAAAGATGATTCGTATTTCTGCTCTCATGGTATGTGCTTGATGTTTTGGGGTTACTCTTTCATAATTATACAGCTGATAATAAGGCCTCTAAGGTACAATACATGCAGGGGCGTGCATTGGTTTCAGATGGGGGTAGGCTGTGAGTGAAAATTGAGTAAGTTTGCGTGAAACAGTAGGCGATCTCGCGGCATCCTAACATTGGTTAAATTGCACAGTAACGATCTAAGTTGCGCGCTTTAGTAAGGAATAAGTACAGGTAGACGACAAAATGGTTACAGAATATTTATTGTTTATTGTTGAATACGTAATTAATAATTATGGTCAGCTGTTCTGTCGGTTTTTTATGAAGGTAGGCACTGCATAATAGCCTATATGGGATGCACGCCCCTGAATACATGTACCGATTTGAAGACAGTTTCTGTGGCCGGTTTAGATTTCAAGGCTAGATTAAGTCTTGTCATTTTGATGAATATTTGCATTTATTGCGCTACACAAATAAATCAGAGTGTTTGAAAATGGCTAATAAAGTCTCCGAGTTCACTCTGTTACAATCTATCTGCCCTATATATAACATTGTTACGACGAGCAATGTCGTAAGCACAAACAAAATCCAAGTAAATCTTGTTACAATATTCTAAAAATGATTGCGTCAGTTCTATGACGTCGTCTGAATTTAGGGGTAGGCACAAAAGAAAAGTTTTTATGATATAATTTTAGAATTCTTTGTTCATCACGTGTTGTCAAAGGGTGGCAGCTTTGGACACGCCACACGCGAGATAGGTCGCATGTTGGTTGTGACGCCATCAACATGTTCACGTGAAATGGTTACCAGAAATATTCGCATAACTTATTTATAAGACGCGGCTGGCTTAAAACTCGGTTACAAGACTAACTTAAATTAACTTACGTACTATTTGTGATGTAATATGGACAACGTAACGTTTAAAATTGTGTTGATTTTAGAATATGTGTTTAATAAAACAACCCTCTTATAAATATAGCTTGATACTAGACGTCTTAAGGCCTGGTCAGAGGCCTTAAGACGGCTTAACCTTACTCAGACAGTAAGGTTTAGGCACTGCCCTTACGACGACCATCCATCAATTCGAACATGGCCCACATCGTGGAGTATGGCCCAAACTACCTCATAAACTTATCTGAGGTGAGGCCTGTGCACGTATTTATTAATGACTATAAATACTAAATAATATGTCGAAATAATTGATTTATCCAACAGTTACACTAATACACCAATCCTAGCCCCAAGCAGAACTTGTACTATAGCGACTAGATAACGGATAGACATACTTAAAGTTTGTTTATTTTACATCTGTGTTGGTTTGCTTCCTGGCAAACCGAGCTATTTGAAAAAGCCTTTGAATACAGTTAAAAATTTACCAAATAAAGAAGTTATGTACGTGATATTTCAGTAGCTGTTCTAATCCAATTGTGGCACAATATGACTTAAAATAACTTATCTTAGTTACTAGCATTTCCCAAATCACCAACGATGACGTCATTCCAGCTTATTATGCATCTGCATAGTGTTCAAAAATCCCTTGGGACCGGACATTTTGAGTGAAGATAAGAAATCGATACGTTTTATGACTATAAACACTGGACAAGAACTTCCATGTGCCAATTTTGAACAGCTATAAAAAAAAACAAAGTTCATCAACTTTTAGTTTCGAAAAAGTCAAAAATACGTTTTCCTCCCACAAATAATACTTCAATCGTATAAGCATATGTTGTAAAGCCTACAAAACCATCGCATTTCGTAACAACAATCATATAATAAAGAATTGTTTGGTCCCAAGGCATTTTTGAACACTGTGCAGATACATAATAAGTTGGAATGACGTCATCGTTGGTGTTTTCCTCTACGTCATAACGTCACAGCGCATGCGTGAAAAAGCCTGAACGTGACTAACTCACCGTAACAACAGCTTAGTGGAAAACTTTGGAAAACATCATATTTATAACTTTCTTGTAAAAACCGAAGACCAGCGTCATGGACTTATAACACTCGATGTCGCGTAAGACTTACCGCAATTAAATTATGTTTATTTCAATAACTGTTGTGACTTTTGTTATACTTTGTACAATGTAATAAGCAATAAAACTCAAAGGGGTTGTCCGAAGTTCGTAAATAACAACTTTATGCAACGTGTTACGTAACGATTCAACCATTTCAGGATAATGTTTGTGCTTATCAAATTAAACAAGTTTGCTAAAGAAACATGGATTAAATGGTTATTTATAACACCTGTGTAACATTATAGAATGTAATAAATATATTGAATTGAATTGAATTTGCCGCTAGGACCCTGTTACGTATGAACAGTTGCCTATCTATACATCTATAGGTGTGTGGCTGCGCCCACCACCGTTCTAACCGTTAATAAACAGTGTGATTCAAACCAGCAAGTGTTTAACTCGTGTTCCCGTCCCGATATCTAACAGTGGCGACTTTCTACCCACATTTAAAAATAAAATGGCTATATAGGAACCTATATAGGAACCCTAGGTATCAATTAGTGGATTCGATCGAAAGTCTGACTCTTGTGGATTTAAAACCTGAGGCCCAACTCCCGTAATTTAACATTAGTCGTAATCCTGGTTTCAGTAAGATTATGATCAAAATCTGTATTCCATAAACCGGTAAAATTATTTATTATTTATTATGAATGAATAAAAATCTAATTTCAAGAATGTTAATACATAGCATCTTAAAGTATAACTTATGAACTCTGTCAATTTTTCGTCATATTATAAGTTCACGAAACTGGAATACGCTGTTAAATTATTGGAATTGGCTCCTGGTGCAGCGCGCGGAGGTTTGGGGTCTAATTTTTGGAGTTATGGTGAAACGAGCCGCTACTCGGCAAGGAGTCTCACGTAACCTGTCTTCCCCACGGCAGCAGATAGATAGATAGATAGATTTGCTTTATTGCACACCCCTCAAAACAAACAGTACAAGGGAAAAAAATACTCTTAGAATAGAACTTTTTAGGCGGTCTTTAAATAGGTGTGCGTAAAGCATTTTCCCCCGCGAAAAGAGATCCCCTAGCGGTAAACAAACATTTAAAAACTTGCTCATAAAAATGGTTGGGATATGCCTTAGTTAGTTAATATTTGTAACAATGAGTGTATCGACCGAATCATCATCATCATAATTACCCTTTGGAAGTCCACTGCCTTCCAGATAAAACGCCACAGCAAGTGGTTTTGGACCATTTGCATCCAGCGGCTTCCCGAAACCTTGTAGGTCGTTAGTCCTCCGGGGGCGGCCTACCCACGCCCCGCTGAGTCTCCCAGTTCGCGGTCGCCACTCATGAACTTTCTTCCCCCAAATCCAAAATGGTTGTTAGCTCTACGAGCGATGGAGGCCACCTCCCTTTGTCACTTTAGCTTTGCTATTTGAAGAGCTATTAAATAAATAAGTTCTTTCAACAATCACGCTAAAATGGGGAATATGCATGAATTTTTATTTGGTCTTAGAATGAATAGTACTTATTTATAAATAATAAAACTTCAAGAATTTTCGAAAAACATTGATAAATACCTGACTTGGTATTTATCAATATTTTTTATATTAAATTCAAATATTTTTACAACCCATTAAAGTCGCGTGCTAGACAAGGAGACCCGATATGTGATACGTACCGCGACGTCACAATACACGTCTCCTATACATTTTTAATAGTAAAAGCTGTTTTAGAAAGAGACAGGTACATACCTCAATTTCTTATTACGTAATTTTTTTACCTAAAATCAATTTTGTTTTTAATATTTACACTATAACTTCATGTAACTTCATTCGGTCAATGTAGAAAAAGAACTTTTCTATATTGTCTCGGGTCTGGGTGTTGTGGTACCGTCTTTGTTTCTGATTTCTGTAACACAAGTGCTTAAGCTACTTATCATAGAATCAGAGCAATGTATGTGATGTTGTCCAATATTTATTATTTATTTATTATATAATTTACTTTAAATACAGGGTAGCCAGAAAAGTGACGTCCATAATTTTTTTTAGGTGCCTCGTGTTGAGAGGTATCTGAATCGGGGTGATTATATATAAGTGATTAGATATGTAAGTTCTACGATTTTTCGTAGTTTTCGAGTTACGATTTTTTTTTAAATAGCCTATGAAGAACTACTTTTTTATTATTATTATGAAAGCTTAGAGTCTAGCGCATTCTCTGAAACTACTTGGAAACTAAGAAATTAACAGTTCAGATTTTTTATTTTAAGTTGAAATTTAAATGATAACTCACTTAACATAAATTCTCAACTTTAGGCCAATTTTGTAGTAACTTCCATTAAAGTTATGAGGCTGTTTATTTTATGCATAAATGCACAGTTCATAAAGATTTAGCTGCAAGAAAAAAAAACGAAGAAACCTACTTTTTTTTTTAATTTTTCAAACTGATCCGGTTGCAAAAATTCATCACATCACCTAAAAAAAAATATTCGACGGCACTTTTCTGGCCGCTCTGTATAGTAAAAACTATATACTTTTTCATGCATAATTCCCTATTATCTAGCCCCAAACTAAGCATAGCTTGTACTATAGACTTGTCCTATTATAATATATTATATTTTGTCCTATGGTGACTAGATAACGGTAAACATACCACACATCCATAACTTAGGTACAAATACTCGTGCGCATCACACAAACATTTGCCCCTTGCAGTATTCGAACCCGCAACCTGGCATTTGACGACTTCAACAAAACGGTCTTTAAATGCCTTTCTCAAAAACCTAAAATTGACATTTCCCCGTTAATCTAATTGATGCCTGCACTGATTGCCGGGTCTCGTGCGTCCGGTAGCGGGTTCGCTTCCTCGCCCGACCATTTCCGAGGTTCAAGGCCCGTAGTAGCGTTACATGACGCTTCCTATTTGAATCGATTTGTTATGTAATCTTGTGCAATGATATTATTGCTTGTTAGTGCAGTTAAAGTCGATAAAGTGAATAATAGCGTGTAAATACAAGTACTTTTTTAGACTATATTGTTAATAAATTAATGAGTAGTTTTGACGGCCGTTTGGTCTAGTGGTTCAAGCTCAAAGCCAGCCGGTTTCGGGTCGGCAAGAGGCAAGTGTGTAGGTGATGAACACGAGCATTTACTTTAGTCATGGATGTTTATTAAATACATTTGAGTGAGTGTATATTACTTCTTAGTTCGGGGCTAGATAATTTTGTAAATGTTTGATGTAGCGCGATGTGTTGCCTCCCTTAAAAACAAAGACAATGTCCGGTTCCCCCCTCGACAAACGCGCCGGCCAATCAGGAGGCCCGCGCGTTTCCTAAACTAGTAGCAGCAGCCACACGATTGGCTGTTGCTACCAACTGTCAATGTCAATGACTTTTTATATTATTATGCTCTCTTGAAATTACAACATCAAAGAAGACGCCTGCTTTTAATTTTTTCTCCTTTATAATATATATAAAAAAACCCTGAGTCTAACTTACATCTGGCCCTGAACCCGCTAAATTGATAAATTTATTTATTAAAATGCGACAGAAAACACGCTGATTGTCTGGTCTGGAAGTAAATATCATTATTCCTTTTTAGTGTATTGTTAAGAGTGTGTCATGTCAGTTTCCACAATTTGTTTTTTACATGCAGGGCATCGTTTAATTAAGGCAACACTATAAACTAAAAATTTATAAATTGATTTTTGTATTGAGGTCGAAAGGTAGGTAGTACGTAGGTCTATGCTTTGTTGGCTGTCCTTAAATAAATCTTTTTTATAAAATAAAGTAAAGACTCTACATACTTGTATACCAGAAGATATATTTTATTACCAGGTCGTTTCTCAGAACACCCAGAACGCTTTAGCCACTTTACGTTAAAGGACGTCCACTGCTGAACATAGTCCAAATCAAATCAAAATCAAAATCATTTATTTGCTCTAAATAGGTGGTTACGAAGTTGGTAGATAGAATATAGTTACAAGTTGCTTAAGACCTAAAACTGACTTAAGACCTAGTCATAGGTTATGACATGCAAATGGTTATGGTTAGGTTATGGCCTCCCATTGACTTCCAGATTTGCCGGTAGGAAGCGGCCTGCATCCAGCGGCTTTCCGCGACCATTACCAGGTCGTCTCTTCACCTTGTATGGACGTACTACGCTGCGCTTGCCGGTACGTGGCCTCCATTCTAGAACCTTTCTGCCTTATCGGCCGTTAGTTCTACGTGCTAATAAACCAGGCATAACGTCCAAGGTAAGTCAGACAAGCACACGTCACAGTTGTTCGTGAATTGCAAGAACTATTACGTATTACGTTATTTTGGCAAGGTCATCAACCTCTTATCTAACGACATTTTTTTCCCAAAGTATCCGCATCCGGTCAGAAAGTGCGCAAACTCTTTCTCTAACTAAACAGATGGCGCGCGCGTCGCATCTGTAATGCGCAGACGCGAAAGCGGCGCGCACGGCGCATCGTAAACAATTACTATACATGCCTATTTGTAGTTTTCTTATTATACTCGTCGTAATTGTTATGTTTGTTTAATTAATTGGGTACTTAACATATTATGTACATTTATTTTGCTGAAATGGCAGCGGGTAGCAAGTCTGTCGAAGAAGAAGGCATTGGTGCAAACGATTGCGTAGCGTTTCGGTAGCGTATAACAACCACGACAGAAAACTCAAGTAATATCGATATAACTAAAAGAATAAGCAAACTGTAGTGGCTCTGGGCTGGTCAGATTTGTCGTAGAACCCATAACCAATAGGGTAAACGTCTAGACGTATTTCTTGAGTGGAGACCGCGACTAGGCAAGCGCACCGTGGGGCGCCCTCCGACATGGTGAGGTGACGCAAGGCTGCTGGCGGTGGATGGTAGAGAGTAGCCGAAGATATGACTCAGTGGTGTGCATTGGGAGAGGCCTATGTCCAGCTGTGGACTGACGTGGGCTGATTAACCCATTGCCAAAGTTAAATAATAATTAATAAAAGTAGAGTCTACTATACGTACGGTACGTAAAATAAGGTAGGTAAGTAAGTATCATTGACACGAGAAGAAATCATTTTCCCAATAGAAAATGCGGAAGTTTTTGTAAAGTACAATATTGAGTCATATTTAGTTACCTACCTTCACCTGGTGGTTATATTTCAAAAGGTCATGGCTTGTCATTCGCTTGGTATTATGTCAGTATCAGAATATTATCTATCTAAATTACCGTAATCACACATGACAACTCGATTGCCATAACTGACATAAGTGATTCACATAGCATCTTGAACGCAAAAGTTCGGCTCCCTATTCGGGTCAAATTAGAAAATGATATCTTATCTTCTGTTTATATATATAAAACAAAGTCCGGTAAGTTACACCATTTACAACTCGAGAACGGCTGGACCGAGTTTTGTGATCTTCGATTTGTTGAATTTGTCTCCGCCCCGAATAGCAGAATAACTATAAAAACACGGAAAAAATCACGAAAAAAAGATGAAGAGGAGGTACGAAGTTCATCGGGACGGCTTCTCTATATATATAAAACAAAGTCGGGTTAGTCACACCATTATTTATTAATATTGATAATATGTGTGTTATGTGTTTGTAAAAAATGTTATAAAACTGTAACTGGCTCACTCCACGCTTTGGCTATAAGCTGTTAGTGGAGTGTGCAATTGAATTTAAATAAAATAAAATAAAATAAATAAAAATTTATAAGTCGAGAACGGCTGGACCGACTTTTATGATTTTTGGTTTGTTGGATTTTTTTCACCCCGAATAACTATTAAAACATCGGAAATTTTACAAAAAAAACATATAAAAAGGCGCGGCCGGGCGATACCAAGTTCGCCGGGACAGCTAGTTAAGGATAAAACATCCTGATGTTGAATCCTTAATTTCAAACTATGACAATTGTCTGGCGCATATAAAAATATATTTAAAAAAGTTTACATTAATAAAAGTTGCTAGCGCGTCCTCTGTCTGCCCGTTGCTGCTATTGGATTAGGTCTGGGTGTACTGGCAGACGCCCTTGGCTTGTCTAGTACAACAAAAAGATGTTAATTCCTATTATTGTTGTGTTGTCTGGCATGTAAAAGAAACCGAATGTGAACAAAAACCCCAACGGGTCAATGTTCGGTTCCTGAACAATGATCTGCATAATCGAACTTTTCTACTAGGTTGGTAACAGTATGTATTTTATGTACTCAAGTAAGTACATGCATGTTTTGAATCGAAAACAATAGGTTTATGGAAATAAAATATGTTAAAATTTTTGCATATTTACAGTACAAAAAGAAACTTTTTTACAGCCATTTGAAGTGTGACTTACATATTTTTGGAATTTTCTTAACAGTACTATAACAAAAAAGTCTATGAAATATTAGTTGTCAATCAAAACATCAAGTGGAACAAAACAGTTTCTTAATTTGATATTGATTGCTTTTATAAGAAACAGGAAGATAACCTAGGATTTTCCCGTCTCCCAGTACACCCAGACTCCAGTCAATTTAGAAAAGATGTTTTTTTTTAATTGAACCGTACCGGGAATCTAACCCAGGATACTTTACGTTCAAGGTGAATTACCGCGCCGCTCCACCAATCTTGTCATCAAATATTCATCATCATCATCATGTCAGCTTATTGCAGTCTACTGCTGGACGTAAGCCTCCAAAGAGCGCCAAAGAGCCTGATCTTCCGCTTTTTTCATCCAGACACTGCCAGCCATCTTCCTAAGATCATCGGTCCATCGACCTGGGGGGCGTGCTACACTACGTTTGCCAAGGCGTGGTCTCCACTCTGAGAACCCGTTCACTCCACCTTTCATCGGTTCTGCGATAGATATGACCGGCCCACTGCCACTTTAGTTTGCTATGTTTTAGAACTATATCCATTACTTTGGTCTTCTGCCGGATAACCTCGTTTCGGATTTTACACCCTTACCGAAATTCCCAGCATCAATCGACCTTTCCATAGCACAAATGAAAAACTTAAGTAATAGTAATTAAAATAGAGTCGACAGCGTCAACTTTTCATTCCCTGGGCAAACGCGTGAAGGACAGTCTTGCATATGTATTAAGATGGTCAACGTCCGGTGACGTAATACGTTTCTTTGGACACTTTCTTTGGACGATATACCGTTTGAATGTTAATGTCTAACATAAACTTTAATCCTTTAAACAATCACATCAATAACCTAGCCCAAAAATAAGCAATGCTTGTACTAAGGCGACTATACAGTGTTGTTTGTAAAGCATCAACAACCCCCTAGGGGCTGATTCTGGTGCTCAAATACAGGAATAGGACCTTCAATGGGACATTCAATGGGAGCAACATCGAAATCGCAAAAAAATCACTCACTGTTTCATACAAACTGATGTCAGCTGGTCGGAGGCTTTGTATGGGGAAGTTTTTGTTGCGATTTCGATGTTGGTCTCATACAAAAAGTTCATAACATCGTTCAGTAACAAATCAGCCCCTAAGGGGTTGTTGATGTTTTACAAATAACCCTGTATAACGGATTAATATACCTAAATCCATTCGTAAACATAGAAAGCACCATCTTATAAGAGACAATATTCAACAAACAGTCCGCGAACCCGACAGCAGACAAGAAGAAGAATGTATATAACAGATGCATGGTTTTGGACAACGTGTGAAAGTCGAACATAACGTTACCTGCACGTGGTATTGTCTCTCGTGCCGATGATGAGCTCACGAAAGTGATGGCAAATGCAACGAAGAGTGCCCATCGACAAATAATAACATCGATAAGAAAGAATAGCCAAGGATCAGGCAGTGTTCATTTGGTGAGGCCTATGAATGACGTAGATTGGGTATGATGATGATGACCTGCATGGAGTATCTACCACCGTAACAAAATGCTTTTCCGTAAGAAACGGAAAAGCGTAAAATAGCCAAGGCATCGATAATAAAGTCATGTAATTTGCGTAGGTACATTTTTTTTAAATAGTAATGTCATTAGTTACAAAATCGAATTTTCGTTGATCCAGGTAGATTAATTTAAAAAATTATTGGACTCATGTTTTTTTCACATAATCAAAATATTACAGAGATATTTATTGATTTGAAATGTCGCATGACGTCACGCCTAGGTACAATTTTTACTTAGAAGTGACGTCACGAGCCCCTACTCCCAACTTTGACGCGCTTTATCATTGCCATTTTTTGGTTGATTGACAAAAGAAAACTTTTGATAATCTAACGGAAGGACTAAATAGAATTTCGATTTCTTTGCCCAGTCGTCATCCCTATTATGAGGATTGGGCTTCAGGTGTCTTTTCTGGTAAGCTTAGGATGGCAGAAACAGGTTTATCATTTCCGAGACAATTCTACAAGATCGCAAAAAAATGATGAACCTAAAAAAACTCAATTTTATGGCTTAGCTAAAAAAAACGGTTGCGAATTGTGGTCTTTTGTTAGACGGACGGACGGTCGAACTTTGTAGCCGTGCTGTGCGAGTCGTACTGGTAACTCTAATATTATACCTACATGAAACTTTGTAAAAAAAATAGGACAGTAGTCTAATTACTGGACCAAATGTCCCCAATGTCCAGACATTCCCGGATTTCCCGGCCATCTGGCAACCCTAGGTAGGCTAGGTAATTTGTAGCCTACCTTCATCTCATAAAAACACACTGCTAACTGACAGGCCCGAATGTGAGGTCGTAATAATAAACATGGTCAACGAACTCTGATGTAACACATTCTAGACTACTTTCTTTGGAAGATATACCGTTTGGAGTTTTATTAGTCTTACACTGTTAATATAACGGCAATAAGAGATGGCTCTATTGCAAATTGACAAACGTAGCTAAAGCGTGAGGCGTCCGATGGACTGACAATTATAGATGAATTTTTTTTTTTAGCACTTATGTGGATATTAGAAGAGGGAAGACTTAAATAGTGAGATCAGTCTGTTCTCAAATGTACTGCGAGTAGAAAATTACTTAGATGAAGTAGTTAATTATGTAAAACACTACGGAACCCTAAATTGCGCGTATCTCTCGACACGCACTTAGTCGGTTTTTTTATGGTTTTTTTTTAGCTTTAAGCTCACAGACTTATATAACTCATGAAGTTCAAACGATTATTCATTTTTCGGGAACGAAATAATATAAATATTGGTATTGGTCTATGATAAACTCAGGCATTGAAGTCTCAAAATATTAAAAACAATGTTTTTTCAAAAATACTTTGTTTTTTTTAACATTCAAAGGTCTCTAAGTTTAACAACGCTTGCAAAAAACGCAGTAACATTGAGGCAAGGTTACGTGCGCGCACGCAGCCTCCGCGGCCATTGACTTGATGACGCAATGCGAAAGGATTTATGCAACTTAACGATCCTCATCGTGATACCTGGACCTACAATGAACAAGCTGATATTTAAAGACTAATAATACTTAACAAGCTTAGAAGATTAACATTCCGAAAGAATAGTTTATTTACATCAAAATCAAATAATTATTTAATTTTATTTATTTCAAATTAAATAACCTAACCTAACCAAGAAGCTCATACCTTAAAGAGTAGAAATGTCATATGATTTGTTGAACAAAATATTCTGCCATTTTTTATTGTACTGTTTTTGTATGGGCGAGCTTTGACAGGAGTTGTCATGCATCATACCTACTAAATGTAAGTGAAAAATCACTAACTAGTTTCGGAAAAAGATGGTTCATGTTGCTGCTATAAAGGGTATAAGCTCGATGGGAATAACAAACAGAAATACTTGAAATAAAAAAATAATAAATTAGGGGTCAGTACAAATGTAAGCAAATGTACCTATATACCCAACTAAGTTCATCATCATCATCATAACAGCCATCGGTCGTCCACTGCTGAACATAGGCCTCCCCCAATGACTTCCATCATTGGGGGGGATTGCCAATACTCACCACGCTTGGCAGGCGGGTTGGTGAGCGCAGTTTTTATAGGATTTCGCACGCAGATGCTGCTCCCCGTCTCGTGCTACAGGAATCAGTCGCCTTTTACAACACGCCTCCTGTTGGCGGTGGGGAAGTGTATTCTTTACGGCCGTCCCCACACGGCTATCTGCAGATGAATATATAGAAAAGTTATGTTTACAACACTTGGGTAGCTGAGTATAACATTTTAAATAAAACAGTTAAGTAATGATCTGTTTAATGTATCTGGCACCTACACCCTTGGGGGAGGGTTGATAGGGGGAGCCCTATGTTCAGCAGTGGACGTCCTATGGCTGAAATAATGATGATGATGAAGCAACTGTGCTTCACCAATTTTCTCAGCGTAAAGTAATATTTTATTATTGTTTTTTTTTTAAAATTTATTAGGGACTACAAACAATTGCACATGTTGATAAAATAAGAAGTTAATAAATATATATATATATATATATGTGCAACCAGCACTATTATCCACAGAAATAACGAAGAACATACGGTTACTTAGATCGTACACATTAGATAAACTTATAGTAGAAATGCTGACCACTCCCACCATGCAGCAGGCACAAGTCATTGTATGACAGTACTTACAGTATTGTTATATGTCAATACTGTAAGTATACATGTTAAAATATTTTCTAAAAGATATATTTAACGACGGTCGGGTGTAGTGGTTCGCGCTCCGGTCTAGGTACAATGCCAGGCGGTTGCGGGTTCGAATCCCGCAAGAAGCAAATGTTTGTGTAATGAGAACGAACGTTATACCTAAGTCTTGGATGTTCATAAATGTATTAATTTATGAGTTATCTAGTCGCCATATTACAAGCTTCGCTTAGTTTGGGCACTGATTGTTTGGGGCTAGATATTGAGAGCGATTGTTATAAGTTTTTATTCATTATTTTTTTGTTTCTTTATTTAATTTCGATAAGCAGCATCGTCCTCGGTAGTAAAGTAAATTATGCCTATTACGTCCCACTGCAGGCCACAGGCCTCACCTCAACTATGAGGTGGTTTGGGCCATAATTCACCACGCGGGCCCAGTGCGGCGCGTTGGATGGGTGTTGTAAGGTCAGTGACTAACCTTACTGTCAAATTTAATCAAGCTTTAACGCCTCTGACTAGGCTTTACACCAACTATCAAGCGATATTAGCCAGGACCAACTATTAACGTGCCTCCCGAAGCACGGAGATGCTTGTGATAAATGTCACTAAATATGGACAGAATGGTCACCCATCCACTCAGAACCGTGCTCTGGGTAGCTTAACTTTGGTAATCACTGCCAAAGAGCTGCCGCCAATGAGCTACAAGCATCTGTCCGCGGATTATTATAATTATAAAAAAAAAACAATAACTAGCACAAAAAAAATAAAAAAAAAACAATAGAAGATCTCATTAGCAAACCAATAGTGCCTTCAGATTGCGATCCGCCAGACAAGGTTAGGCGCAAGCTGCGCGGGCGTCGACCGCTGACGCAAGAAGAAAGCACTTACGTAACCGGGCCTTGAACTGATCGCTGGCCGATGCCTATCTGTTATGCGAATGCGAGTAAGTGTTGCAAGGAAGGCAAAGTTTTTATGTTTTATAGACATTTTTAACTGGGCAACTTTAAAAAAAACATTCTTAAATTAAATATATAAGAATAGAATAGAATAATCTTTATTTGCAAAAACTACAAAGCCAGCGGTTGCGGGTTCGAATCCCGCAAGGGGCAAATGTTTGTGTGATGAGCACAAGCATTTGTAACTAGGTAATGGATGTTTATATATGTATATAAGTATGTTTATCCGTTACCTAGTCGCCATACTACTAACTTTGCTTAGTTTGGGGCCAGCTAATTAGTGTGATTGTGGAAACAATTTATTATTTATTTAAAAAACATGGTAATTTTAGGTCTTAGACAGCATTCAAAAACATTCATGTTTCGCTAATTTACTAAAGCATGCAAAAATTTACAACTGAATAAAATTTACAATGAATATGAATAATGATAATTAAGTTCTGCATCAATATAACTTGAAGTCCAAAATTACACAACATAACGTAGGTCTGATCCTCAGCACTTGTGTTAAAGAAATAATAAACCGACGGTACATCACCACCCCTGCCCTCCTAGCATGACCACCTAAACACGATATGATATGATATGATATAGCGATGTATCGACACTAACTGTAAAAATACGATAGATATAGCCGCCATTTTGAATTTTTATCGAAACAGCGATCATAATATGTGACGTCACCGGCACGGCGTTTTAACATGGCGGCTATATCTATCATATTTTTACAATATATCGCTATATCTTATCATATCATGTCGTGTTTTGGTGTTCATGCTACGGCTGCAGACCCGAGACCCGAGAAAGTTAGTTGTCTACATTGACCCGATCGGGAAACTCAGGGGAAGTCGCGGACCTCAGAGATTGACGCCAAGTCCGGCATGCTCGCCTCTCGGCTACGGAGGTCGTCACTTGTCATGGAATGGACTCAAGTATCAAGGAGTTTTAACTAGAGTTGTAAATTGACGGTCATATGCTATAAGCGTCCGTCATTTATGATAAATGCTTGGTCACATTGGACAATTATTGTCACTATGGTCACATATATTTTTTAGTTTAAACTAAAAAAAAAGAAGAATTCCTCTAAAGTAAGTCTTAAATGTTATGTATTTGACAATAAAAACATACAATAAAACATGTAATTTGATCTGGATTGAACAAAAACAAAAACTTGCGCGTGACGCTTTTTAGCTTGTTCGTACAGAAAGATAAATTAATTTTAGAAATTTTATTTCGTTATAGATCATTACTACTGAATCCTGTCTTTCTTATAATAATGCACTTATTTGTGACCAAATTTTTTTTTCATAGTTTGTCAATAAAATAGATTGTGACGTTAGTGACAATAAATGTCTAAAATATCCGGTCACATTGAGAAAATGACCAATTTGCTCGGTCATATTGGTCAGACATTTATAACGTGACGGACAGTTTACAACTCTAGTTTTAACAAATTGGGATCCTCTTATCAACCGACTTCAAAAAAGGAGGAGGTTCTCAATTCGACTGTATTGTGTTTTTTTTTTGTATATATGTTACGCGATTACTCCGCGAATTATGAATCGATTTGATGATTCTTTTTTTGTTTGGTAGATCAAACTTCAGAGGTAGCCCCATATAAATTTTATCGAGATTAATTTAGCAGTTTTTGAGAAAATAACAAAATATATACCCAGATAATGTTTTGGTTCGTGATTCTTGTATCTGTTACCCAATATCTTCGACAAATGTACACAGATTCTGATGTGTCTTTTTTTTATTGAATAGCTAATACTTCAAAGATACTATGGTAAAAATTTTCGGAAAAAAAATTTGCCCTTAGGGTGGAAAAAAAGAGGATGAAATCGGTGTTTAGCAGTTAGATAAGGATTTATCACTAAAATAGATGAAACAAATAAATTATATAAAAAAACGACTTCAAAACACTAAAAAGCTAAAAATAATTTTAACACGTAAGTACCTAATCAGTTACTTTTGGAGTCGGTGCAAGCTGATCAAATTGAATGTTTTTGTTGCACCGACTCCAAAAGTTACTGCAATGATTAGGTATTTACGTGTTAAAATTATTTTTAGCTTTTTAGTGTTTTGAAGTCGGTTAATTTTTTTTAGTAAAATTTATTAATTTTTTGATGAAACGTTTTGTGTAGTGTGTTGTTTCATTTGTGTAATGTGTGTTCTTGTTCGTTCATCTTGTTTCTAAGTGCGCTCGTTGTCAGAAAATATTTAGGTACATCTTGGCTGAGGACAAAAGACCATGGGTTACAGACGCTCTTTACCAAAACTATGCGTTTCCACAATTAAAATACGGCAGACGGTTTGGAAAGTTGCTCAGCTGAAGTGGAACCGAACTGAGTACGCGTGTACGTGATCTGCATACTAAATCATTGGGTGACGATATCTTAACAGTGTTTGAAAGGGGAAAGAACATAGAACTCACAGGCCTCGCGGTATGAATGAACTGGCTTGTTGTTGGTAACTTAGGTCTCATACGTGAGATCCGCAGACGGGATAGGTAATGTATATAATAATTTAGTATCATAGAACACACTTATATGTGTGTTGGGCTCAGAATTAATCAAATGAGCTCAAACACGAAGGTGTAGCTTAAATATAAATTTAAGTCAACATCACATACATTACTCTGATCTTAAAATAAGTAACTAAAGTACTTGTGTTATAGAAATCAGAAAAAACGACCGTACCACAACACCCATACCCGAGACAACAGTTCGTTTTCTAAATTGGTCCGACCGAGAATCTAACCCGGGACCTCAGAGATGGTGACGCCAATTCTGGTTTACTCGTCTCTCGGCTACGGAGGTCGTCATCTAGTAACTAATGAAGAGTTTATTTATTTATTTATTTATTTATGGACAGCTATGTTTACAGTGTTGCCCTAACTAAAAGCTGCCGTTACACGTGTAATTATTCCTACTATCCAGCTCCTGGCTCCATCGTCAGATGAGCATGATGGTATTAGAAATAGAAATAGAAATATTCTTTATTTGCAAAAACATGGTAGGTACATAGATGATACAATAAAACGAAAAAGAACTCATGTTTTACCATCGTGGTGGCATGCAAAAATTTTAACACATTATTATTAAATTAAATTAAATGTCAATGGTAACGGTAATTACACATATAAATAGTCATAGTTAATATAGGTACTGTCACAAAATTAAATGAAAATAAACAATTAAGACTTTACTAATTAATTTATTAAATAAAATAAAATAAATGGTCCATCAATATCATTTCATGTCAAAAAATTCTTGAATGCTATAAAAACAATTTTCAATTAGCCATCCACGCAAGCGTCTGAGTAACTGGTTGGTTGGCAATTTTCTTATTTCTAGAGGGATTTTATTATATATTTTAATTGACATTGCGTAGCAGTTTCTATTGAACAGGGCAGTGCTACCCAACGCCTTCAAAAGTTGAGTAGTATCTCTCGGGCGCAACCTTGAGTTGACGGCACTATTTTGTTTGAAAAAAATGGAATGGTTTCTTACAAATGTGCATACTTCTAAAATGTATGAAATGTATAATACCCTATCAATGTAAGTAGGTATTCTAAGTTTGATAAATAAAGGGCGACATGTTTCAACCGGCCCTGCTCCACAAATTGCTCTTATACGTTTTTTTTGCATAATGAATGCTTTTTGTATATCTGGCGAATTGCCCCACAATATAAGCCCGTACCTCAATAACGATGCAACATATCCATGATACGCAGTTAGTGCCGTTTCCTCCCCAGCTATACACCGCAATCGTTTGAGAGCATACGTAAATGTACTTAGTTTTGTGGAAAGGTTTGAGATATGCGCTTTCCAGTTACAATTTTGATCAAGAGTAATACCAAGAAATTTAGTTACCTTTACTTCTTGAATTTCCCGATCTTGACAAACTACATTAAGTTTTAGATTAAACTATTGTACTGTGAAGTCTCATCCTTAAAAACTTACAAATATGATATTACAACACTATGCAGTAAGTCATAATCGACGACCTTCTGGTGTAATGGTTCGCACTCCGGACTACAAAGCCAGGTTGCGGGTTCGAATCCCGCAAGTGGCACATGTTTGTGTCATGAGCACTGGCATTTGTACGTAAGTCATGGATGTTTATAAAAGTATTTAAGTATGTTAATCCGTTATCTAGTCGCCATAGTACAAGCTTTGCTTAGTTAGGGGCTAGCTAATTGGTGTGATTGGGTAAAAAAAAACATAAACGACGACATCCGTAGTCGAGAGGCGAGCATACCGGACTTGGAGACGTATTTTTGAATTATGCGAATTCCAATCCGAATACGAAATCGCAAGATTCGAATGCGAATTCCTAAAATCACTATTTTTGAAAATTCATTCCGTGAATTCTGCAACGACCACTCGTTTTTGTTTTCTACTAGTAGAAAGTACGGAAGAATTACATTGACAAGTAAACGTATGTTTGACAGAAATTTGACATAATAACTTTATAATTACGTTCGTTAGTGAGTTTTTGCTTTATGGTTAATGATATTTTCTGCGTGAAACTAAAATAGTTACAAGATTTCAATCTAATAGCGACACCTATTTCGAGTGATTCAAAAATGCGTAAAAGCGTGAGCAATAGAAATTAATTTCATACACGAATTGTTTTCGTGTTCGAATTCGAAATTCATTTCTAATGCTTCAAAAATACGTCTCCTGGTCTCGCTTTCTCTGAGGTCCAGGTTTCGATTCCCGGTCGGTCAATATAGAAAAATAACATTTCTGTAAAGGTTATCTGTCAAAACAAGTGTCAGTTAGGTTATCCGGAACATAAAAGCAATTGTAGTGAAACGGGCCCTTTGTATGTTTTTTTAAGGAGTAAATATATTTTTGTAATTTTATTGAAAAACATTTTATTAGCGTGTAGACAGTTAAAATTTATTAGATAACAACTTTATTTTTTACTAAGTTAAATTGACTTTAGGTCCTTTATGTCACGGTGGTTAATAAGCGTTGATAACCACATTTTTTTTTCTTTTATGTTTCTTAGGCCCCAAATTAAGTAGCACTATTAGTTTAGCACGTAGAACTGACGGCGATAGGGCAGAATGGTTCAAGAATGGATGGTCCACAAGGTGGACAGAAGACCTGGTACAGGTCGCGGGAAGACGCTGGGTGCAGGCCTCTTCCAACCGGTCAATCTGGAAGTCTATGCCTATATTCATCAATGGACGTCCTATGGCTGAAATAAATGAATGAATAAATAATTTAAAGGTTTTCAAAGTAGATAAAAACGTGCCGCAAAGAGTCAACAGTAATTTTCTTCATCAACCAATTTCAAAAGTGTTAGGAAACCTTTAAATTATCACATTTACAGCAATCACGTCGAACTTCCGACCTGTTCCAAGCAAGCTCTAACTAGCCATCAGACCTAATAGCATTAATCTAGACACAAAACTACCCTATTTTCAATGTCTAATAGTAGTTTCACACAAGACGCACGCAACCCCGCCCATAGGAACAGTTCCGCTGTTTCATAATTTCCTATGCAATAATTGGTATGTCAGTGCGCAGTTCCGAGGTTCAAGGCCCGCTTGCGTAAACGCTTCCTTGCTTTCCACCTTACGTCACGTTACTGATGAGTGCAATGAACTTTAGTAAACGGATCTGTTGAAATGTGGTGATGAACTGATGACAGATGAAGATAGGGAACAGTACCTTAGCAGTATTGTTTATGAATTATACGCCAAGGTTTATACAAACAACCGGCTAAGTGCGCGTCGGTCTCTCGCACGGGGGGGTTCTGTACGAACTTGCAGGTATGTAAGTTCGTCGATAACGGAAATCGAGTCTCGAACATTTCTATTGGTTTTTTTGAGTTTATTCAAAGATTTTATTTTTTGTAATATGACTAGTAATTTATGGTTTTGGCCTTTATCTTTGACTTGTGCAAAGCTATAAGGCCATAACAAGCAGTTGAGAGCATTGCGCTTACTTTAGTATTGTGAGCAATAAAAAAATATTATAAATAGTATTAAATCTCGAGATGGTACAGTCAACATCAAAAGCAGCTTTGTATCCGTATTTTTCTTATAAAAAAACCGCATTGCAAAACATATCACAACAGTCTGTCAAACTTTTGGAAGCTAGTTTTTGATAAGCTACTTTTGACGCTGGCTGTACGATCCGCGGTACAATAGGCTAGTTTCCTGAGTCAACAAATGATTATTCTATTTAGTACGTCAGTTAGATTATCAAAAATTATTGAACCCATATTTTGTTTTTTGTCAATCAAACAAAAAATGACGAAGATAAAGCGCATCAAAGTTTAGGAGTGACGTCACGTCTTGCTTAAAAGTGCCGCAAGGCGTGACGTTACGCGGAATTTTAACGGGCTAATCTTTATAATTTTTTGTTCTATTTAGAAAAGAAAAAATACGTGTCCAATATTTTCTGTTGATCCAATTGACGGACTAATTAGTTTTTTTTAGAAAACTAGCCCATTATCCCCTCTTTTGTTTTGTTATAAGTTTGCCTATTAACTTCTTCTCTATTTCTATTGTTTAATTTTCATTTTCATAATTATTTTCGCCAGAAACATGTGATAATGATTGTCGGAGCGTAGCCGAAGACGCTAACGCTAAATAAACTTGTCACAAAACTACAAAAAAACATCGCTTTAACCTAAGTAGACATAAATCTATAGCTTTACAGTAATTCATTCCACACACGTATTGCTATAAATGTTTTACAATATTTAACAATCGCCATATAAAAGACGTCAAGTCTATTCAAAACGACAGGTTTTCCCGACCTTTAATGACACATAACCCTGACCCTGAGTTTCGACCAAAACTTGAACAATAAATTACCGTGACACACAGACCGCAGACTTATATAAACCACCACATGATTTGCAACTTCGAATGGATAGGTACAATGCATAATATGTTGGAAAAACCCTTTTGATACAGTTACATCCGTGTGTGACTTATTTAATAAAAACAATAACAAGGAAAGAAAGGAAATGTTACCTGCTAAAAGCTTAACATCTAACGGAATCAAGATCATATTTTATTAGTAAGGGGTGACTCTAATGCATAAACAGTACAACTCCAAAATATAAATCTAAAAAATATATTTTTCCCATCCCCTCCGTATCAGCTGAGCTGAGTTGAGCCGTATCAGTCAGCGTTAAAAATGTTTACAATTTTGACACCTAATACAAGGTTGTATGGTTGGTTAAGTGACAAAAGAGTGTATGTTATTTTTGACGCCGATTGTACACAATGTCCTAACTCAGCTATGGGGAAGCAAATGTCGGAACATTGTCAAAAGTTAATTAGGTAAATAATCAGCCATTGCCAGCAGCCAGCATTGCTTCATAAACCACAATTGGCAACCAATAAGTCCTCCAAACATATACAAACTACACAGCAACACACTTACAATTAAAACAAGCGAACCGTTTTAATCTGCGCACGCGCCGCTACGTCACATCCTCTTGCACAACAGGAAGGGGGAGAAAGTGGGGTCGACGCACCCCGCGAATGTCAAGCGCAGGAATTAGGTTATGCAACGAGAGTGAATGCGCGTGTGTAAATACGGTACTAAGTTGTGGGTATGAAACAATAACAAACCGTGAAGGTACGTATATATTTTTTTACTTGTATGTTGTTGATGGTAGTTGTTAGGTGTGCTAACTACTGCATCTTAAAATTAGATGGGTGACCAAGACCATATTTAGTGACGTTTGTAGTGTTAGTATTTCCATCAGAAGGTACATCATACACCTCTATGTCTTAATTATACGATCCTTTAAAGGTATTGATAAAAGTGGCCATATTTCCCTTGGATCTTTGAGGAAAAACTCCATCACATACTAAAATGGTAAAACCGTTACTCAAAGTAGTTTGAAGAAATGTGTTTCTTAGTGAAATTTGTTTTCAGTTATATTTAAATATTTACCGTAAAAAGATTGTGCTCATTTTAAAACTGACGACCGTCTTGTGTAGAGGTTCGCGCCCCGGACTATAAAGCCAGCGGTGGCGGGTTCGAATCCTGCAAGGGGCAAAATGTTTGTGTGATGAGCACGAGCATTTGTACCTAAGTCATGGATGTTTATAAAAGTATTTAAGTATGTTTATCCGTTATCTAGTCGCCTTAGTACAAGCTTTGCTTAGTTTGGGGCTAGAGAATTGGTGAGATTGTGTAAAAAAAAATTTAAAAAAATGTATAGTTGCTGTAGAAATCTTTTTTGCGGAGTCCTAATGTTTACATGGCATGTCCTTCTCGATTGGTCAACCTCTTCTTGTGCTTGGCTTGGCTTAGAAATGCTTAGGCTTATCATTGCTGCAAAAAAGAATATTTTCGTCCGTTTCTTATCGACGTTGTTTGGACTTCTCTTTCTTCCGTCAATCAGAAGAACTAAGCATTTTTGTTACTAGCACTATCACTGTGGCTCTTTCACTGATTTCTGTCTATCTTCAATGACTCCCAATCCCATGTCAGATTAACCAAATCATCGAACCATGTTTTCTGGGGTCTCTTATGAGGAAATAACAAAGCTAAAGTAGCAGGAAGGAAGGAAGGTGTGTAGGATGCATCTGGCTGGATAGGTTAACCCCAATCGTCACAGGAGAACCAAGAAAATAGAAGTCAAAATCTATACTAAATCCGGTCCAATCTGCATTTAAATGATGTTGTTTGCTGACAGATGGGCGGTGTCCAAACTTTATGCAAGATATTTGATAGATTCCTGTTTACGATTCCAGCCACCGCCTTCAGATCATAGCCCATCAAGCGCATGTCTCACACCACGGCGGCAATTCAAGATCTCCAAGAACTGATTTGCTCTTTCCATCATTCCTTCGAAAGCCATGACCTCTCACAGCATTAAAGACAAATAAATACGATTAACTTTAAATGATAAGGGGTGAAAGTGGGGTCAGTGGCCGCGCATCGCGAATGTCAATGCGAACGTGCGCGGACGCAGGAAGTGGGTTACGCAACGCGCGCTGGAACCGCACTGTTTGCTACGATATTAAATTAATGATAGTTAAGTAATTATGTTTTTTATATACAGTTTTTCATGAGAGTTGTCAATAGTCATTGTAAGTTTTAAATAACAAGATGAATAGACTTGTTTATTTTTTATACTTACCTTTTCTTTTGTAAGTAATGTAATTATCTAACAAAAGAGCGGCCGATCTTAATAAGACAAGCTTTTTCATTTTTACTTAATATTTACAGAAATTGATATATTTTTTTATTTTAAACTAGCTAAACCTACTGAGTTACTTTCCCACAAATATTCCCAAAACAACTACAGTGTAACCGGGATTTACCCGGGAAAATCCCCTTTAACCAGAATATTCAACTTGACCGTCTGTTAATCTAATATGAAGGTTAGATAATCCCGAGGGATATTTTTTTATTGTGAAACTCGCACCGACATTGATCAATTGCCGTATTTTATTGTTAAAGGTGATGCAATTTTGATGTTTTGAAGCAATCAAGTAGGATTATAAATAAAGTATTAGTTTAAGGGAAGATTGTGAAAGAAAAGATATGATTAAGGGAAATAATGGCAATAGTGACCGATTTTCTTGAACTGCCCTTCTTCTCGGCAATAACTAAAAATTTACCTAAAGTAATAGGGTAAAAAAAAAACTATTTCCATTTTTTTTTACGTTTGATGGTTTTATTTAAGAAGATGGTCCATTTTCTTAACAATGATTTATATCAAATCGTAGTCTAATAATTTAAAAGAGAGAAATTGTTTGTAGTCATGATGAAGTCAATCTCATTTTTCATTTCGAAACCACTCCCTGTGAGGCGACTTCTGAAATGAAATGAAATAGTTTATTTATATAAAGCATGGTAGGATGGTGCAAGTTATTAGGCTCAGCATGCTCTCAAACAGAATTTATGGCAAAGAGGTCCTCCTTCTCCAGAAATTCGGACAGCATCTGTCCACTGAGGTTTCGTTGCCTATACCGAAATTGCCCCACTAACGACTGATTATCACCTCGCATGCCCAGTTTCGCGTTAAAGTCCCCCATAACAACATTGAAGTAGGTTTTATTTGTATGTATGTCTTAACTTATGTCCTCATACATAGCCTTTACTTCCCCATCTGGGTCTGTAGAGGTCAGTGCATATACCTGTATGACTTCACAACAAAAGTGGCTGACATAGCCCAACGGATTCGCAAGCTGAAGTGGCAGTGAGCAGGGCACATAGCACGTAAAACTGATGGCCGATGGGGCAGAAAGGTTCAATAATGGAGGCGACGAACCGGCAAGTGCAGCGTAGGACGTCCACCCACAAGGTGGACAGACGACCTGGTAAAGGTTGCAGGAAGAGGCTGGATTCCAACCGACCAGTCTAAAAGTTAACGGGGGAGGCCTATGTTCAGCTGTGGATGTCCTATGGCTGAAATGATAAGAAATTGTTTTATAAAAAGATTCATTTATTCACGGTGGATAAGAAAAATCTCTGGTTAAATTTTTTAAGACTCATTTATTAATACTTATGTACAACGATCGAAACTTTTTAAAATATTCGATTAAGGCTTTTTAAGTATTTTTAACTTAAAAACCATTACCTGTTTCAGGTTCATCATTTTTTAAGTTACTGTGACTTATATTTGACAACAACTTTAACGCCAATTTCTTTTTAATTATCACTAATTAATGCAAGTTGTCATAAGCGCCATTATAGAGTAACTCTATCTAATCAGTAAATACTTACCCACTCCTGAGCATAGGTCTCTTTTTTACCTCGTACTTCTCACACACAGCCCTGTGCCTATCCCAATAGAGATGACAGCCGGGTAAATAAAATGATTTTTTTTTTCTATTTAGTCCGTCAGTTAGATTATCAAAAAATAATGGACTATTATTTTTTCTTTTGTCAATCAACCAAAAATTACAAAGATAAAGGGCGTAAAAGTTCAGCAATGGGGGCTCGTGACGTCACTTAAGTAAAAATTGTACCTAGGCGTGACGTCATGCGACATTTCAAATCAATAAGTATGTAGGTATCAGTAATATTTTGATTATGTAAAAAATAAAAAATACATGTGCAATACTTTTTGATAGACGCAGAAAAATAAGTTAGTCATCATCCGTATTCGTCCCAGCCACTCGTACAATATTGTCAAACCAGCATTCTGACGGTCTCCCCACTGTTCTTTATCTCTCTCTCTTAGCCTCCTGCCACCATTCTGTTACTATCTTGGTCCACCGGCTATCTTCCAGTCTACCTGTCTTAAGTGAATCTAGTTTGTTTGCTAGATTGTAGACCACCTTTCTACTTATTTTTTTGTCAACTGCACTGAAAAAACAATCACAGCCCAGTGTACCATCAACTCACCCACGGCCCGGATAACTCTTTTAATTGCCAACACACTGGCACCACAATGAAGGTAGATCCAGTAAGCATACGTAAGGGTTTACTAAGCTAAATAATTTTACCCTGAAATTAGTGTCATGTAAAATGTGTAGAATGAATGACGTTACGGTTGTCTGCACTCTGCGGCCGAAGCTATTTAGAAAATAAAAACTATCAGAAGTAATGCTATGCCGCACTTTATTGTAAAAACCTTACAGAATACCTGAGTCAAACAAAACCCAGCCGAAAGAATCTATCATCATCATAAGCCTCTAAAAGTCAACTGCTGGACGCAAGCTTCAATGGCTTATGGAACAAGTGGGTCCGAATAAGACCCAATTCTTAGTAGGCAGTTGGGTAGGTACATATAAAACATTCCCACCGCAACCGGTACCGATTTTCAACCGACTTTAAAAAATAGGTTTTCAATTTGTCTGTATGTTTTTTGTTTGTTTGTATGTTACGTACCGGCAAGCGCAGCATAGGATGTCTACCTACAAGGTGGACAGACCGCTTTCAACCGGCCAATCTGGAAGTCATTAGGAAAGGTCTATGTTCAGCAGTGGACGTCCTATGGCTGAAATGATGATGATGATGAGGATGTAAGTATGTTACGTGATATCTTCGTGAAATGTGAACATATTTTAATGAGACATTTTAAGAAAAAATTTAGCCACAAGGGTGCAAAAATAGGAGAATGAAATTGCAATTGCTATCTGCCTTATTTTCTGTTTGGCCTCAAATGATGATAGTCTTTTGGAGGATTTAACATTACAAGTACATAAATAAAGTATCTTAGAGTGCTCTATCTTTGGACTTCCACTTGTAATTTTATTAGGACTCCTGGTATATGTAGGAAGATGACAAAAATACTATATAAAGTAAAAAAATTGCCTCGACCAAAACAGGCCATCAGATTCAAGCTACATCGCATGGTGTGATTTCGTTCTAACTCAGGATGACATCTCAGGAGTGTACGACGCGGTGCCGTAACTAAGGCGGTGCCAGCGGTGCCCAGGAACAAGGCACAGACCCTGGGGGGGAGGGGGGAGATTGCAGAAATGACCTGACTATGTTTTGGGTCACGCATAGGCGCAGTTATAGAGGCTCGCACTGGGCTCATAAAAGCCAGTTACGGCACTGATACGGTGTACCTACTGGCTCCATACTATGCTAGCATAAACTAGCATGTAGTAGACCGCGGTACCGTTAGCTCTACACTCTATGGCCGCCGCTATCATTCGGGTCACTTTCGAGTTTCACCGGCGCCCGCGCATCGCGGTCACCTCATTTTGACGTAAACGCTATTCTGTGAATTTTTCCCGTAGATAAGGTTTTTAATTAGCAATGAGTGAGACGTTCTTTAATTAATTTAAGCTTGAGCAGAGGTCTAAAGCTACTAGAGAAGCAATAATGATCTTTTCTTTATGGGCCCGAATTTGGGTGTGCACGGGGGTGTCTCCAAGCACACCCAGGCTCTGACTAAATACATTGCCTGGTATCTCGTAGCACATGGATTTCAATTCCTTACTTCGAAATAGCTGGTGTGTTTTCTGACACATTTATATATTTATCTGGGGGCACCGTAGCTAAGACGAGCCCAGCGAAGCGCAAGAGCACCATCTACCTTTTTTCGCAGTGCTTCGTCGTTTTTTTGAACCCTTGTAACTTGAGTTTTGATTACTAGAAAAACTAAATTCTCGGGATATGATGTTAATAGTGGACTTTTTATATGACTAAAAACAGCTTCTAGAAGACTTATTTTTAAAACATTCGACTTTCAATTCGCATACTCTTCTGACTTATTATCTACCATCATTGGATCCGTTTTCGGCAGCTATTGGGTAACAAATAGCAATTCTTGATCATCTTCAGAATCCATTCTTCTCAATTAGGATAAATAAATAAATAAATATGGACAACATCACATACATTGCTCTGATCCTGTGATAAGTAGCTTAAGCACTTGTGTTACAGAAATCAGAAACAACGACGGTACCACAACACCCAGACCCGAGACAATATAGAAAAGTTATTTTTCTACATTGACCGACCGGGAATCGAACCCGGGACCTCAGAGATAGCGTCACCAAGTCCGGTATACTCGCCTCTCGGCTACGGAGGTCGTCAACACTATCAAGGATCAATAACACTCGGCCTAAGACCATTGTTTAAAATCAGTATTGGTGTAAACAATGGACTTATACAGCTGTTGCCCGCGACTTCTTTCATTTAGTCTTCAATTCAAGTCAGAATCTCTTTTGGGCCTCTTTCTTCCTTCTTCCGTCCTTCCAAAGTTTTATCATAATCGGATGTATACATTAAGAGATAGATACTTTATAGAGGACAAACATACTTACAACGATTTTTATTTATTTATATTAATGAAGTATATGCTTTTAATACTTATGATTTTCATATAAGAATACTGCACTGTCTGCTTCAGTTACAGCCACTCCTTTGCTCACTTATCAAATGATACAATTACCTTTATCAACACTTCATCCTACTACCTCATTACGTTCTCTCATTGCTCAACGACAGTAATACCAGCCAATGTCAGCATGTTATATGAAACTGTCTATCGTAATGTATATTATTTTCCAATCGGCCGTAACAAAGAGAGTTAGGAAAGTGCATGCCAGGAAAAGTGGTGAAAATTATAGAATACTTCCCGCGCGTGCCTTCTCACGAGTAGAAAGTCGTATACTACACGGGTAGATATAATATTACAAGCTATGTAAATGATACAAAACCTGTGGCAATTAGCTATATGGCTTGAAATAGGTTTTCAATTGTTGTGTCTTATTGTTAGTAAAATTTCATATGAGTAGTACTTAAATTCGAGCTATAAAATAATAGAAAAGACTGTTAAAATACCTCCACAGACGATCATACTGCACCGCATACAGTTGTTGTGTGTAGCGCAAAATCTTGTACATATTATTTAAAAAATACACCGACTTCAAAAAACTAAAAATAATATTTACAAGTACTTAATCAGTTACATCTATTTTTAGTAATACATTCTTAATTAACCAAGCATAAAAGTTAACTGCTAAACATCGATTTTATCCCTTATTTTTCCGACATTAGAGGTGATTTTTTTCTGAAAATTTTAAAAATACCATCTTTGAAGTATAAGCTATTCAATGAAGAAAGAATCATCAAAAGCTGTTCACATTTGCCGAAGATATTAAGTAACATAGATACAAAATCAGTTGGCGCGGTATGGAGTTCATCATGCACTGTTTGATGATTTTCTTATAGATCTCATCATCAGAACTTGACCAAATTTATATAGGACCATATATGGTGCCTAATCTAGAATGTTCTTCATCGCTTTACTTACTATCACAAGGTTTACCGGTTTGGTATTCAACCGGCTTTTAATTTTATAATCACACCAGACGAGCTCTTATTATAACGTCCTAGGTGTTACTATTGCGTGTTTTGGATATTATAAGATGAGTTTAATTTATGGACGCTAGATTTGCTGAGACAGTTATATCGACCGGAACGGTGTTTTCCGAATTCATCGTCTGCTCTGAAACAGTTAAGAGTTTCTTGCGCATTGTATTACTTTTCATCGATATATTTCATAGCATCAAGTGGTCTTTGATAAAAATATTGTAGTTATAATGTTGTTGCGTTTTCTTTTTTCGTCGGCGAATTTATGATATGGTTCACATTAACTGATCCCGTATCCAACGATGAATAGATGAATCTAATTTAAATTTGAGTTATTTTATCTTATTTTGCAGTTTTATCTTTAAACGTATTTTATCCTGCGCACTGCTTGAATAAGGTCTCTCCTAAGTCCCTTTTTGTTTTCCTTTTTTGTTTTTCCAGTACCAATTTTGTCAATCGCTCATTGGTGACTGGTGATCCAAATCATCGTGCAAACTTTTCAGGACTTTCCCATGCGGTAAGCGACGTCCGCCTTCTGGTATCCATTGGGTGACGATTTAAGTTACTTTTGGTGCATATGGCAAACGTGCTAAGCTAACTACCCTATCTCTCCTTGAAGATATTTTAAAACATACTCTAAATTACAGAAAGATATGTTCCCGAATAGAGACCAGGTACTAGCAGACGCAGATATACAGAGGAACTGTTAAAGAACCTTGTTATTTGATGCAGATGCCGTTCTTTTTGGTGATAAACATGGAAAATGCCTCTCAATGATCAGCAGTGGATCCTCGTAGATATAGATATAGATAGTTTCGTCTATCTACAAAATATAAAAAAGCAATAATCATTTGCGTTCGAAATATTGCCTTTTCTCCTAGTAAGGCTCAAAATTCATCGGCTAATAAAAAATCCCAAACAAACATATCGCCTGTCGGAAAGTGTCACGGCACACGTAACTCCAGTAACTGACCGGGTCGCCTTTCTCGACTTTCTCCAAGTTGACCCACATCCACAGCATAAACCACGCTTTGTTGCGAGGTGGCCGTGACATTACAAGAATGAGATAGATATTTATTGCTATCTATTTCTGCAATAGTCTATGGTTTAACCACTGATTATAGAAAAGTAGCCAAAGGCAACGAATCTTATAACGTTAATTCATCAGAAAGGCATTCGACTAAGTACATTTCTGTCTCCATCACTCTGTACCCACTCAAAGTTTAAATATAAAAGGTCTATTCGTTTTAAGTTACCTTTAGACACAAAAGATTAATATCGAAACTATAACCACTAACGTTGTATAATATACCTTACCTTTGGAGTCCCGCAGGGTAGTATATTAGGATCAAATAAGGCGAAATAAGAGTGAAGTATTGTGTCCAATAATGTTCTTAGACTTTACAAATTCTATTTGCGACGTTTTTATCCCCGTCGTTTCCCCATTCGTCACAGGCGCACAGCCACCCATATCACTCACTATTGGAATCTCGTCTACGTAATCCAGTAACTGGCGCCATACTGTCAAATTGCTAGCTAGTGCCATGGAGTTCAATTACTCCATGGCAGTAACCAGCAAATTGACATTAGTTTTTATACTTTTTTACACTTCGGGCAAAATTAAGAAATTATAACCTTATAATTATATTAGGATAAAATTTCTTAATTTCTCCCGAAGTTTAGAAAAAAAATTGAATTGTCCATAGTATTTTATTTCGACCTACCATATCAGGTACCATAATAAGTGGATGAAACTAGAAAATCTATTTAATTTAAATGAAGTATGTAATGTAGGTATTTCAATTTTTCTAATTTACTACGTAATCTAGTAATCGATAACACATAAGTCAATGTATAGTATCAACAAATCTTTAATAAAACCAAATGGATTATAAATCAGCCGGATCATAGCTAATCAATATTATAATTAATGTTCGGGTGAAATTTTAATATTGTTCACTCGACAGAGCCGCGGGGGAAATGCATTTTCTTATGCAACGCACTCTAATGCGATGCAACGCGTATAAAACGACGTTTCTAATATTACACACATGCATTTCAGCTTTCTTTGACATACTCTCGAGCAAAATGGTCGCCGCTAAAAAAACAGTGCTTTCTTTTTCAATGTCGCGCGGTGAGCAAGACAATACCTGTAATACAAGGGTTAGAATGAGATGTCTCTATTATGATACTTCGCATAAGCCGTTCAAATTTTAAACCGGTGCATACGTCAAAATTAGCGCCAAACAACTTTGACAGCTCGGTTGGTGGCTGAAGATTTGAAATTAAAACGTAATGCGACGCCGCCGCGATTCGCGTGCAGTGAAATGTGGGACAATCGAAAGCCTTTCTCCGCGCGGCGCGGCGGCGGTTAGGTATTTTATTCCGTTAGTTTTTTTTGTGGCCGCCATTACACCAGTGTGGCGGGTGGCATCATTTTTTCGCTTTGTCACGTTAGATCATTCTTGTTAGACGCTGTTCGAAAGCTGCGTTCTGCTTCTTAGAATCGGAGTCGCATAACTGTACTCGGCGAGGAGAAATGATGTAATTGTTAGGCGTTCTCCTTTTTGCTTGATATAGCTTTGTCTTTTTCATTAAGTTTTCATGATTAAAATCAATAACTGTCGGTTATTAAAATTACTAAAGTCTGAATGTAGTAGGATTTAAAAAATGAATTAATTTCTTGGTATATTAATGTTCGACGATAACAATGGTACAATTATTATTAAAAGTAAAACAAAGTAAATAAGTATCGAAACTGTTTGCTTAAAAGTTTATAGCTGAGGGAATCATTGGCTAAATGGATCATTTGAAAAATTAAGTTTTTCAATTTACTTAAATATTTATTTATTACAGACGATGCAATTTACCAGTTTGGTAATGAACTAACTTTAACAATTTTTAATTAGCGGGCTTAACTCTATCATTAGTTGAATTTGTCATTGATAGGATGTTGATGAGCATTTTACCTGTAAATTGATTAATAATATATTCACAGCTATTAATAAATAAGAATAGTATGACGAAACTGGTAGTATATTATGCTTGGAATGTAAAATATTTGGTTTAGGTGTGTATTGCCATGGTGTCATGTTGTTTGTATGTGTTAGAAAGTGAACATAGCACGAAAACAAACTCGTGAGGACGTTTATTATGCACCAAGTGTCGAGGTCAATGATCGTGATCGATGAATGAACATCAATTTGTATAAAAAATTACAAAGGATAGTATTTTCTCTTTTAAAATATTTTACCAAAATATTTGACCAACAAATAAGATTTTAATTTACATTTAAATAAGGTTTTAACTAACACTATGGACTCTTGTTTTCAAAATAAATACTTTTTATTTATTTAATTTGATAAATGAATTGTTGTTTATTATTCAACAAATTATCAATAAATATTAGCGTTGAGATTAACTGAACCAATAATTAATTAATTGCCTATATAATACAACTTAAGAGGCAATTACTTTATCAAGTATTTTTATCATGACAACAACTAGAAATATCCATTGCATATTTTTTGTTATTTTGCATTCTTTAAAAAAGAATCGTTATATTCAGGTAAAAGTTTAAAATTTATAAACGCTTACAAATTATCACCAATCCTAATTATACTCCTAATCTACATCACAACGGTAAAACAATTTTGACAAGGTGACGCAATGAACACACGCAATACGCATTCACAGTTACAAACGCCATCAGCACAATTATGTCAAAGAGAAAATTTCCAACGCGCGGGAAACTCGTCCCGTGGCGCCCTCCTCGCTGGCGGCCGCGTTCAGAAACATAATTGCATAATTTGCATAGTCGGTGCAATGCGCGTGTCGGGCACTTTCTCCTGTTAACGGGACGCAGAACTGGGACATCCGTTGGCCGCACTGGCTGATATTATAACTTTTTAATTTTTTAACGCGCAATGAAATTGCTGTAATCGAAGTAGTTTTAAATCGTGTAAACTTAATTTGTTAATTGTTGACGCGGTATATCGTGTATGGCATACAATATACCATTCATACGACCTTATTTGCTTTTAAATTATAGAAGGCGTAAATATAATAATTATTAAAACAAATTATTTTTAGTAATTAAATCTATTTTTAGACAATACTCAATAATTCTCATTTGTTCAGTATACAGGCCCTCTTTCGGGCACATAAACACGTCCCAAAATATAGCTTTGCCCTAACACCGCTTCGGGACTACATGTTGCCTGGTGATGACATGAACAGCGCAACAAACTCAGTAATTTGTCAGGTAAATACATTTCTTTACCTGACAAATTATTGGGATTTATTCACGATGAGTAGGGAAAGGTCTTTATTACAAGTCATTCTCTAAGGATTAGAAAATTGGAGATAAGGGTTCGTATCTGGTAAAAACGATAATGAGTACTATATTCTTAGTTTTCGGGTGTGCTTATTACTAAAATGACACGCCTTTATTTACGAATTCCAGATAGCAACTTGCTTTCTTAGATAGATTTAAGGAAAAAATATTTTTCACGGATTTTTTGGGTTGATAAACACGGAAACTTACGTAAATTGCTGAATGAATAGTTAGTTTGTCCGTTTTAGCTTTTCATCTAATATAATAAACGATATGTTGGAATTAATAAGTTTTTGTGTTACAGGATTCATTAACACAATAGGTTATTATTATTGTGTCTATTTTAATTTTATTTGCAAAGCAAAGAAATACGGACTACAAAAGCCTGTAGCTTTTAAAAATTGGGGAGTTCCTACGATACCGGGGGATATATTATGCCAAAGTTTTTTTTCTGTTATAAATACCTATAATACTCTAAACTTTGTTAAATCCTCAAACTTGGTGTAATTATAGTGCAATGCAGACAAAAGGAAAATAAGAAATAATAAAAAGAGTATCTTTTCTCCAGTTAAGTAATTCGATATTAAAGTATCTATTTATGCATGTATGCAACAGCATAAATGCAGTCAAATTAACACAAAACGCGTACTGACCCCTAATTTCTCCAAACTTTAACAGTTACCCTGAACTTGACCCGGAGTCCGGACGGCCACGAAGCAACTTTCTTCTCAGAAGTGTGGCGTGGCCTCGAATCGCGCTCCAGTTACGAATCCAAGATGGCGCTCCCGCGCTGAACTGACAGATGTCACGAGTGTCACGAAGCTTTAGAAAGGAGGTTGCAACCTCCGACGTGAAGAAAAATAATGAAATGATGCTGATTGTTCAAATGCCAAGCGCAAGAATATAATAAAATAGTGGCTGACATTCACGACAATATTCGTCGCATTAAGAGCCTTTTTTTTCTAAAAACGGTAGAGAGGTTATTGATGTAATATAAATAAGTAGGTATAAAATAATGTGTTGTCTTCTAACTTGACATAATGAACCAACCTATTGCCGTTTCTCTTGCATTATGTTTTTAGATGCGTAATTGCATTCTAGAATCTTTCTGCAAATCTGCAAATCCGCGATGATAAAAACCTCTACCTTTTAGCAAAACATTATTGTTTAATTTGCGATATTTCAATTTAAAAGACAATCTACTTTCATAAACCTGGTAAAAAGAAAGTCTGCTCACGCGCAGCGACCGCCATGTTGCCGTTGCCATGGAGACGCGCGCCAAATTCTGCATAACAAGGTTAGGAAGTTATCCAATCGCCTGTAACGGTACTTTCACGCAATTATGCGCGTTGCGCGCGCCAAATGCCTTGCTGAACTTTTGACATTTGGGTCGCTATTTTGTGATGTCATTGTCATCTAGATTCCTTTTATAGCCCGAAATTGGGTTCTGATGGGATTTAATATAACCAAAAATATGATTTTATTCTACTTTTTTCTAAAAGAAAGACAATCAAATAAAAACACTGATAATAAAATTGAAATAAAAGCTCTGAAATTGGGTAGTAATCGATTACTACAATTGGCGCCCAAATAATTGAGGGTTATAAGTAAATTTTTTATGGGCACATTACTATAGTAGTTGTAATTGCTACTCGGAGTTCTTCCAAGTTCCAGGTAAGAATACTTCGATGACTAAGGTTTGGTCACAACAATAATGTCATCCAGCTACGGCAGGCGAAGAAAGGGGTTTGTAGTAATTTAGAACACGGGGATCTGGTGGTAAGCGTGTAGTATTCAAAAAGGGTTTTTCGGATACAAACAATCGTCGTTGTATGTATGCGCGGGATGACACGAGAACTAACAGACAGTAGGCAAAGGCAGGGACTCCCAAAATTTGCAAGGATTAAGAGCTACGGAGCGTGCAACTGCTTAGCTCTATAGCTAAAGCGATCCGAATCATCTTACAATTTAATCTCTAGCGTCTCAACCTTGCGTCGAAACGCAATGCTTGTGCGAGTCAACTCGATACAGCGCCATCTAGTGCGCGGTGTAATAACTGTTTACTATGGATTTGTTATTTAAAGATGTTTCTTGATCACAAGCTAATAAAATAATACGACATGCTACAAAAAAATTATATCCCGACCTAAATCTTCATCGTGCTTATCATGCTTAACATACTTAGCATATTTTATGTATGATTTAGGATACTAAACTCTCAACATTTGATTTGTCAATAAACACACCAGCTAAGCTAGAGCCACCTCCTACCTACCTTTTATGCAGATGCCTTAATGAATTACTTAAATACAAATAATTCCAAACTAAACGATTTCTAAATAGTTTGAGAATCTTTCGTCCTCATTGTTCCCGGATGATGGATGTAGTACTTGTATGCGCGAGCGCAGGCTGCGTTTGATATTACCATGTTGACTCACGCTCATGCGCCCGTTTGTTCGGATAACTGTATTTTGGCGGATTGAGGTAGAGCTAGGGTTGTCAACTGTTTTTTTTTTGCATATTTTGATTTTTATTAAGAAACATGTGATACACATACAGTTCACTACCCTTTCTGTTATTTTCTATAATTAAAAGTCAGACTTTTATTACTTAAAGAAGTAAACTTTAAACCAACCCGTTGGTGTTACAGTCAAGTCGCTGTTCAGTCATGTACTTGTGTCAAAAGATACCTATATACCTAAATATGCAGAACTGTCAGGCATCAGACGCCAGTCATGTTACGACCGCGTCTCTAGTACGTCAAGGCTTTGACGTTACACGATAACACGACTAATCGGCAACTCGACGGAGACGTGACTGATGATGTGCACTTCGTATTATAGTACACTGCTATTGAAACTTCAATAAATGGGAGAGTTAACTCATTTCTTAGCGTGCTGCATGTCGCCAGATCGGATAGCAATGGGCAGGTCATGGGCAAGTAGCGCAAAGATTCAAAGTATGTTGGCGTAAAAAGGTAAAAGGTTGCACGGTGACATTGACAGTGACAGTGACACGGTGCAGGCCACTCACACATACTGAAGCTGAAATTATGATGATGATTCATGATAGATGATTTAATTTTTACATTAAAAGTGACACTAAAATAATGAAAAGTCTCTTAAGGTATGATTCCGGTGCTTAAATACAACTATTTCTATAACCCCAACCCCCCCCCCCCCTCCCCGCCCCTAAGAGATTTTGCGTTACTTTAATTACATCCTTTAGTTGTAGGCTACAGCCCTATTGGTTCAGCAAGTATAATGTTTGTTTTCGGGTTCACCAATCGGTTTGTTTGCTATTACCGGCTCTTTATTGATGTCATATTACTGTTTCTTTGTTGTGTTTACGCACAATTCAAGCTATGCGTTTCCATTATAATCTGAACTCTTACTAAACAGACCGCTAGTAGAATAAAAGCTCAGCTTAAACTGGGAATATATAGCTTTATCTGTAGTACACCCGTGTAAGTATGTATTATGTATGAGTGTGACGATGGCAGCTATTTTGTAAGCTTTTGTAAGCTGTACATGATTTGAGATCAAAATCCCGTTGATTTTGTGATACGTTTTTTAAATTAAGAAATCATTATAAATGGTATTTAAAGTGTTTTCAGCACAAGTTTAAGTAAATGTGATGTGAGTAAGTTTGCCTTAAAACATAAAAGTGAGGTTTTTTTTAGGATTTTAACTGTCGTTTTTTTTAAATATCATCATCATCATCATTAGGACATCCACTGCTGAACATAGGCCTCCCTCAATGACCTATCATTGGGGGAAATGGGCTAGTTTCCTGGGTCAAAAAATGATTATTCTATTTAGTCCGTCAGTTAGATTATCAAAAAATATTCGAAACATATTTTGTCTTTTGTCAATCAAACAAAAAATGACGAAGATAAAGTGCATCAAAGTGAGCACGTGACGTCACGCCTTGCTAAAAAGTGTCGCAAGGCGTGACGTTTCGCGGAACATTAACGGGCTATATCTTCATCATTTTTTGTTTGATTGAGAAAAGACAAAATACGTGTCCAATGTCTTCTGTTAATCCAACTGACGGATTAATTAGTATTTTTTTGGAAACTAGCCCATTGCCAATACTCGCCGCGCTTAGCAGGCGGGTTGGCGAGCGCAGTTTTTTAAAGATTTCGCACGTAGACGCTGCTGCCCGTCTCGTGCTACAGGAATTAGTCACCTTTTACAACACGCCTTATTTAATATACTACGAAATAATTAATTAAAAAATTATTTAGTAAAGAAGGTAAGTAGCTATTTCTCGTTATGGTAATAAAATAAAACCACAGATTCTTATAAAAAAGTAAGTTTCATAGAAAAAGAAAACAAGCAAAAGTTTCTTACAATCCAACTTAGTTACTGCGATTTTCCGCACCATTGGATTAACAAAGTCAATAGCAAATAAACTACATAATAAATAATTGCTGCATCCTACGTAACAACCGATAAGTAGGTACGTGACTTCAGAGCCACAGATAATTTCTCGACTCAAAATCAGAAAGCGCAAAACTTACACCGGCCGCATCTACTTCACCACTAAACCTACCATTTTTTTAAATAAACACCATTTCATCGCCATTGAAGCTCCATAAAACTATTTTTAATTTAGTTGCTAAGAAAAGCAGCAATGTATAAGATATATAGCGATAACCACAATAAGGTTAGTAACATGAAAGTACTCGTAATGGCGGCAAAACGTCGAGCCAATGTAGGTCACTGCCGCGCGTATAACGGCCTGCGCTCGATGTCCGCCCGCGTAACGTTACGTGTGGGAAATTATTTGAATTTGGAACACCACTTTTTTTTCTACTTTTATCGGGCTGCCAGTTGCCATTGTTCTTTTACATTTATTGTTCTGTTGTGAACGAGTTCTGTTACTCATTGGTAATCATGCCAAATAAATAGATTTTTACCGTTAGTTTTCATTACAGGTTTATCTTTTTTGTGACATTTCATCTCTATTCACACTTACAATAAATACTTCTGTACATACTATAATAACAAAAACTTTTTGTTTCCTTTTATAATATTTTTTTTTACTAAAAAAGGCGAACAACATTGCATCAATTCTGTAACATTGAAAATGAATGATAATTTTACGTTATACATTTTCTTTAACCATTCGGTGTGGCAATACAACTTTCTTTTTTACTGTATTCTTGTCGTAACATTTTCCAACCTCACCGTTTACTCTAGAAAATTCACGATCACGATAGATGCTGTACAATAGTTAGTTGACAGAAGAGTTAAAAGTATCATGAGAAGAAAAAAAAATTAAAGTTCTATTTTTGAATTACAAAACTACTAGTAACTACGTACTTTTTAAATTAAACATTACAAACTTGTTATTAAAATACAAAAGCATAGCAATTTGCAGAAATAGTAATTATAAAATAACGGCAACACCAACCTGCAAATAACCCAACATTTTAACTTTTACATAAAGAATTCGTTTAAATATTTGTTAATATCTAATATTTTTGACTTGCCTAAATTATGAGGATGGATTGATGAAGGCAATACCAGTCCCACTTTATTATAAACTTTCAGATCTACCTTTTATTAAACTACCTTCACTAATACTTCCATATTAATGTAACAAACGGCCGCTAAGTTTTAATAAATTATATTAATTACGAAGTGAAACCTGCGTCCGCGCATCACCAAGGGCCGCCTTTATGACGTCATAAAGAACACAAATCCATCACAGACAAGCTTAACGGTAAAGCGCGGCTAGAGACAACTTTCCCTGCTCTTAGATCGTGTGTCGTACGAGGAGCAAGTGGGTTTGATACTTATGGCATTATTTGCAAAAAATAACCATTATTTAAAATATTTGTCGGAAAACTTGACCAACTATGCCTTTTTTTTCACCTACATAAATGCAATCTACGCATAACCCTAAATATGTAAGCACAGACAAAACAACTATGTAAGTGACATAGTCTTTTCTCTGGGGTATTTATCTTTATCTACCCCGTTAATGGTAGGCATCAAGCACATACCCTATAGAGCAGCCTTATGAACCACGTTTCTCCGAAACTAGTAAGTGATTTTTCACTTACATTAAGTATGAAATGACAACTCCTGTCAACTCTAGCCCATACAAAAACAGCACTGATATAGATATAAATAAGGCGAAAAATTTTGTCGAACAAATCTTATGTTATTTCTACTCTATAGGGTATGTGTTCCATGGTGGTGGTGTGACTCTTGACGGATCAAATTTATTATGGGGTGGTGCATCGCAGTTTGTCTGCTTCTATTTACTTATAACAAACATCCGTTAGTCTTCAGACTTAGTGCACTCCTGTACAGTAGAGACGCGTATTATTTAATTTAGTGGCATTGATGTCGCCAAGGTACCAAGAGAAATCGTATTTATAACAAAACTGCTGGCTCAAATTGAATTTTTAATGGCACCAATTTTAGTAGATTGTTCCTTGTCCAAAAGAATAAGGATCATGAATCCTGTAGCACGAGACGGGTAGCAGCGTCTACGTGCGAAATTTTATAAAAAACTGCGCTCGCCAACCCGCCTGCAAAGCATAGCGAGTAGTGGCAATCCCTCCTGATGAAAGTCATTAGGGGAGGCCTGTCTTCAGCAGTGGACATCCTATGGCTGAAATAATGATAATGATGATTAAGAATCATGAAATTTGGACGTCTTCAAAAAAAATATGCGTGCAAACATAAAACTAACGAAAACATGTAAAATATACAATGCAAATTGAAACTTCCTGTGGGAGTGGTGAAAAATCGATTTAAGAGTCAAAAAATAATGATCAAGTATCAAAAGTGTTGAGACGCAGTACATTACATGCAATGCACTGAGCGATGCAGCTTTCACTGCACTGCAGGCCGCTCACTGCGCCACCTCGCGTACAACTTAGCCTATTTTCTTTCCAACCATTATAAACCTAACAAGACTGACTATTTTAGGTATTTTTGAGAATGTTGATCTATAATTTGAACAGTGTTTTTAATTTCAAACACATTATGTTACAAGTAGGTACTGTAATAATATTACAGTTGAAAAGAAATCGACTGTCGCAAGTGGGTTTGAACCATCAAGTACATACCCTATAGAGCAGCAATACAAACCATCTTTCTTCGAAACTAGTAAGTGATTTTTCACTTACATTAATTATGAAATGACAACTCCTGTCAACCCAAGCCCATACAAAAACAGCACTGATATAAGGCGGAAAATCTTGTCGAACAAATCATATGACATTTCTACGTATGACGTGCTCCATGGTTTGAACCCACTTTTTCAAGCCTTGAATTTTTTTTTCAAGCGTGATATTGAAATAAAAAGATTATTTTAAATACGAGTTTAAGTAACTAGCTAGCATGTAAGTGCAAAAACAACATTTTCAATTATTGTTGTTGATATTAGATTTAATTTAGCTGAATCCATTTGCTTAAAATATTTCGAGTTTCTATCGGTTCTAGCTATTCCTAGCTGAAACACTTATCTAGAATATTACCTATGTCATAACTATACTCATATTACTCACATAGTAACCTAATTTTAAACACTGTGACACAGCGCATTTCCTACTTAGGTACTCTATGATCATAGCAATGTATGTTATGTTGTCCAATATTTATATATTTATTTATATATTTTAATGATGTAGGAAGTGCTTTAATATGTATAAACAAATATTTATAAATATAATTACGTAACTTGTATTTAATTATTGTAGAGATTACATAAATCAATAAATACATTGTTAAATAATAGAACAAAGCTATGAAGGGAAGGGTGATCACTCCAGTGGTCGGAAGGTCTTAATTTGACATTTATCGCAATCATCTCCGTGCTTCGGAAGCAACGATAATAAAAATCCTATATCTTTTTTAGTATCGTTGTTTGGAAATTATGTTAATAGTTGTTCCAAGCTAATATGTCTTGATACTAGTCTATAATCCTATCCAGAGCTCTTAGGTCGAATTGATTGCACCTGACAGTAAGGTTTTAGGCCCCAATTTGTAGTTTTGGTCCACACATTAAAATTGATTTACAGTTCACGACGTGATTTCTCGGAATTTTCGCACTCGCTTTGCTGTGTTTGTATTAAATTCTTGGCAGATTATGGGAAAAGTAGAACTAAAAATTAAAAAAAATGGAAACACGTTTTTCTCCATATTGGCGACGGTAACAACAGCACGGTTGGCTACCATACATTTTGCGTGTCGCTCCCGTCGCAGTCGACAATGCCGTCGCCATTGCCCGCCCAATATCTCGAAAAACACTTTAAGCTTGCTTCGCTTGCTGCTTTTGTTCTGGTTCTAAAAAAAGTATTAATAAGCAAAATAGTTGAAGTTATATCTTTGAAGTTTTGTATAGTGAGAAAGTATTCATGGATTTATTAGCGCCGTCAGCGCTGTGTGCTATAAATACAGGGTGTTTGGCGGAACGTTGATCAAACGTTAATGGTCGTTAATGGTAGGGTGTGGTCTGCTACCTAACCAAGCCAAAAAAATAACCTAGGTCCCATTTTTTTATTTATTAAGCAAATATTTTATAATTAAATTTTTGGAATTTCGTCACTTTTTACAATTAAACTCCGCATAAAGTGACAATATTCCAAAAATAAAAAATAAATTTTTAAAAAAATCTTGGGGTCAAGGATATTTTTTTTTGGGCTGGTTAGGTAGCACACCACCCCAGCTACCCCCCATTAACGTATGTTCAACGTTCCGCCAAACACCCTGTACCTATACTAACTACATATAAATGTAGATAAATTCTTCGTATGTGCTACTATGCTATACAGATACACTTCATACTAGTTAACTGATTAAGATTATCTATTACAGTAATATCCGTCAAAGTACATACATAGGTAATATCAATTAACGATGCGAATACCGATTTGTCACATTTACATAAAAACTCAACACACGCAGCGTAAAAAAAAATCATTTCCTATAATACAGGAAATATTCCGGTCTTGTAATGTTACAGAAATTTTTACTGACCGCTTCCCGCGTAACCTGGCATTGGCATTGCGTGCGTATGCGCAACACTCACACAACCCCGCAACTTATACACAGATAGCATACAGCTGAAGCGCACACGCACACGGTGAAGGTTCGAAAGTGTGACATCCCTTCTATTTACTTGCTATAAATAAAATAAAAACATTTTTTTGCAATTTTTTAACGTAAAAGTACCTTACTCAAGCAGCTTCTTTGCGTACCCATAATTGGCAGAATTATTTACATTTATTTTATTCTTCGGTAAGCCAAAGGCAATATAAGATGATACAAAAAAATTCAGTACTCTAAAACTTATCTAACACCATTACTTAAATTGGTATATTTTATGAAACAATGTAGTTAGGTAGGTATCAAACAAACGGCCTACATACATCGCATCTTCACAAAATAATTTATATCTGATGTCAAAAACTTTGGTTTATGGCAGCCAAAATAGCATACAACACAAACAATAAATTATTTCTGTTTAATCTCCCAGTATAATTTAATTTTAGACGTGTACATTGAAGCCTTGAAAACAGCATCATTAGATAAACATTCTCTGACCTCAAAAACAATTTCTCGAAAACCATATAGTGTATAACACACCTAACACACACAAACACCACTATCTGTATACAAAACGTGCCAACACACAGACGCACACAAATGAAATTCATAACTTCGCATACAGAGTTGATTGTATGGGTAAAGAAAGGTGGTTAACTAGGTGAAATGGCAGAGTCACAATTGGAGCTTGGGACAGTAGACTCATTCCCAAGGATAAGCATGCTCACTCTTGAACTTGAACTTGCAAAGGAGGAATAAAGGGGATACCGATTGGTCGACATAATGAAGTTCCTCTAAAATTTTTTAAAATCATTTGGAAATAAATGTTCTAAAATGTGAGTTATTTCTTACCGTAAACAGTACGTAATCAGTCCCTATATAACCCATAACTTGACAGTGGATGTCACGGATGACGGATGAAACGATCTTCTAGACCATTCTGAACAATCTAAAAAAAATGACGAAAGCTTGGCAAGTAACACCATTAGTATAAAAGAGATATAGCTCATAGATTAAGCAAGTTGCAATAGGTTCACTCGAAGCACCGATGGAGGTTGGAGAGACGAGTTTGAGACGCGAGTTTGCAGCCTCGCGATCTCTACCCTCAGACAACCCTAACAGTCAATTTAAAGCTGCAATGAAGTACCGTAGATTTTATAAGGCAGAAAGAAAACGAGGAGCTGTCGTGCGGCTTGGTAGAGGCCTTTTCAAACGGCGCTAGACTGATTCGATTGATTAATGAGATCTGAAAACCTGAACTGCTAGACAGAGACTCACAATATTGACCTATCCATACGTGTGTGCCTCTCTTCGCGAATCCAGAGGTGTAAGCCTACTGCACTCAACTACTTTTGTAGTCGTGCCAACTGTAAGCTGAATGACCAATTAAATTGACTCTTAACGTCATCCGTCGATGTATTTATCGATTTGTATAGGATGCAATTAAATTAATCGATTAGATGCCGTTATTTATTGCACTGTCAATAACGTTGTACGGCTTTTAACGGATTTATTGTCTTTTTTATTTTGCTCTTCAGTTATTTGAAAGGCTTCGTAGGCAGCAAGCTTTAAGCGATCGATTCCATTATAAAAACGATAAAGATCAAGTATCAAGTAAGTGTAGACAGATCAAACGATATTGATCTGTTAACACTTACTTGTACACGGTAGGTAAAGGAGATTCCAAGCACATTTACTAAAATCCCAAGGGTCTCATTACCTAACAGTGAGGTTCCTATAGTAAGCTGTCATGCATGGGTCCCGGCCCGTACTGGCAGCTACCAGCCAATGCCCATATTGTATGTAAGACTAGCAGCTTACTCTATTGCCCAAAAACAATACCATTCCTTATGGGTTCAACCTAACCAGGATTTGAATTTTAATAGTTTAAAAAGTATGAAACACACTTTTATATGTATTGGACTCGCTAAAACGAATCAAATGAGCCAAAACACATAGGTTTTACAATAGCCGTTAAACAGTTCCACTATCCACCTCCTAGCTCCATCATCACATCAGCACGATGATGTCAAATAGTTGTATTGTCATCCGAATGTCAGATACTTATAGTTTCAAATCAACACGTCACTTAGAGGTAGATTAAAAACGAATTCGAAGATTTGATTTGGTACTTACATAATTACAAGGGAAGTTAATAATAATGTATTAATAAAAAGCAATGAGATTTCGTTGTTCGGCTCATATTCTGTAGAATACATATATACTAACATTGTACCTATACCTATTTGAGTATCAGAATGAGTCCTGGGGTTTCGCATATATAACTAACCATGTTAGACATATACCTAGTTGACAATATCAGTTTGCAAGTATCCAACTGGGATGATGGTATCAGTGGCGGTCAGGCCCAGATTTCGCCGTTTCTCTTTGAGAAAGGGCTTGCGCGGACGCACTAGCTAGAACGTTCAGTAAAGTATAGTTAGTTATATCTAGATTTATGCGCTTGAGTTTCTAACAGTATTATCATTTAAGCACTATAACATACATAAGAGTTGGCCTTATAAAGCCATTAGCATAACTATTTTATGGCGGTATATAATACAGAATCGAGTCAAAACTATAATTCTCAATCAAAACTACACCTTTTTTTTCCTATTTTTCAACTGCCGTTAATAAGCGGACATAGTAGGAAATAAAGTCGGAGGACATTTGGTATATGGTATACCTAGGTGTTAAACAATAGTTATTACAGTTAGGTAACCATTAAAGCTATGTAAATTACAAAATTAATTAAAGTAATATCCGCCTTCAGTTCATTAGCATAATTTTTGCCATTGACATAGAAGTACATAGTGGCTAAATTTAGAGGTCTATTCATCTCCAGCAGAAGAATCCATAATAGCGTGCATCTAATTAATCATGTCATGTCATTGTCAAGGGTTATGGCAAAATCCAAGCTAACCTCACCTGCACGCGGTGCATCTTGTTAATTAAGGCTTTAAAAGAGCATTTGGGAAGAAGGCCTTTTTACTGAATAAATTAGTATTATTTGGAGTACTGGTAGTTAAGCTTACTCTAGTTTATCTGCAGGGTTCCCAGATTGACAGGGCAAATAGCTTTTCAAGGTTCCGGATAAAATAGCAACATAGGTATGCAGCGTATTTGCTGAGTAAGTGCTCCATCTAAGATTTCATCACCACTTATCCCATCACCTGTGGCATATGTTATGATGAAATTTCATCTCAGCTGAAACAGTTGCAGAAAGATGCGTCGTTTCTATTCGAGAACCTTCTTTAGTATTTAGTTATGTAGGTCAAACTAAAAAGTTTTATATTTAAGTAAAGGACGTCTCCTAAGCAACTATGAGCAAATACCAAAACAATATTTTTACCTTCCTAATCATTTAAAGAGGCAAACATCAAACTCTCTGACAAACTCTCCCATATAGCACAAGAGGAAAATTACATCTCGCAGAAGCTAAATAAAACCAAATTACTATTCTTAGAACCATCACCATTCGTCATCTTGACCTGTCCAAATCAATTGAATACAAAAAAACACGACCGCAACCAATGTACAGATGTAAACACAACTTACATAAATGTTTGACCCAGAACTTGAGAGAAAGGTCTAGTGCAATTCCCCTTCCCCTCTCCCCCACTTACAAGCGCAGACGCCCCCTCTACCACTGCACCAGGTTTTGGTCTGTCCGCTTTGCATCTCAATTTTATGACACTGCGCATGATTATGAAACTGTGTAGAGTTGATAAAACCGAAAATCAATAGAGAGAAAAATATTTGTTGTAATAAACACAATAATCATGGCGTGGGGAAACCACGGACAATAGGCGCTTCTATTTATCTATACTTAGTTCTATGTGAACTTTCGTAGATTTATATGAACGTAAATTTCACACATCATCATCAAACTTTAGAAGTCCACTGTGGACATGAATTAGGCTTCCTCTATAGAACGCTAAGCGTGCGGCTTTGCATGCAACCTTGACCACCGTCAGTCCCTCGGGTGGGAATCAAGCCCACCCTGCGTCTTCCAGTTCGTGGTTGTCACTCGAGAATCTTTCCGCCGCAGGCCTCTGCCCATTCCCACTTTATCTTCTAATCAATAAATTATACATGGCTACTTCAATTACCAAAATAAATGTATATTCAAATAAATGATTTTCTTATTTATTCTGCTTATTCTAAAAGAGACTTGAACGACTAGAGGGTACCTAACTGCAGCGCGCCCTTGAACGATCAATCTGTGAGGCGTGCAGGGGCATGCAGGGATATCTGATGAACGAAACCTGGGAACAGGAACAGCTTTAGCACAGAACAAATGAGCAACGACAAAATAATGGGCTAGTTTCCTAAAAAAAACTAATTAGCCCGTCAGTTGGATTAACAGAAAATATTTGTCACGTATTTTTTCTTTTATCAATCAAACAAAAAGATGATGAAGATATAGCCCGTTAAAGTTCCGCGTAACGTCACGCCTTGTGACACTTTTTAGCAAGACGTGACGTCACGTGCTCACTTTGATGCGCTTTATCTTTGTCATTTTTTGTTTGATTGACAAAAGACAAAATACGGGTCCAATATTTTTTGATAATTTAACTGACGGACTAAATAGAATAATCTTTTGTTGACCTAGGAAACTAGCCCATTTTACTCCTTAACTACTTACACTTAAATCTGTACCACCCCATGTAGGTACCCTACTTAATTACATAGTATAATTGAAATAACGCTTCAAAATTCAACTCTTTCTAAAGGACTAACATCAGATCCCCAAAAATTGTTTTGACTCTTTCATACAACTGTCACCTGGTCGCGGTTTAGTATGGAGAAGTAAATTTTTTTTGACTCCATAAAATGTCAATTTTTATGTTGGCCCCATAAAAAAGTTTATGATGTATTTAAGCAGTTTATTCATCAGTATGGGAAAGTGAATTTTTTTGGTCCCATAAAAATGTCAATTTTTATGTTGGCCCCATCGAAATAGCGATGGTTGGCGCCATATAAAGTTGATGTATTTAGACAGTAGAATCACTCCCCTATAGGTTTTGCGTCATCTGAATCACTCTGAATTTGATCGGTGCTTTAGCATTGGAAATGTAGGCTGCAAGTGCAACTAGGGCGCAAATTCGAAACAGCGTTTGATACAGATAATAAACTACTAGCACATAATAAATAATATAAGGTGCTTCATAAATATCTGCAACGGCTGAAATGGATAAAAGTATTGCTTATATAGATTATGATAGTGAAGGAATTACGTGCCCCGGATCGGTAATTAATTATTTAGCGAAAAGACAGTAAATAAATGGTTACTTGCTTCAATTTGCATAGCACACTTCGTCATCCGCCCTTGACACTGCGCGGGAGCGGTAAAATGTGAAACGTTAGCATTTTTGGAGAGATGTGGACGGTTTGAGACAGAATAAAGCCTAATCTTTATTTAATAAATTTTTTTAATGAAAAAATTAATGATGTTCTGGACATAAAATTTCTTTACTATCGTAATCTATATAAGCAATACTTTTACCCATTTCAGCTATTGCAGATATTTATGAAGCACCTTATATAGGCTACTAGCTCAGTTTAGCTCGGATGTGGCAGCGAGTACAAGGATCAGCCGCATAGACTGTTGATTTACTTCAAATTTTCCTTATCTACTAAATAGGGTTTCACTTGGATAAAGAAAACATAAGAACAGTATTTATTTTTTAATTAAAATTGTCCACTATGTTGCTAATAATGCGCCGACTTGGTGTACTTTGTGTTGTCTTTAAGCATTTGACCGCTCTAACTATTTATTTAATTAAACTTTATTGCACATACATTAAAAAAAAGTTGTATAAATGGCGGACTTAATGCCAAAAGCATTCTCTACCAGTCAACCATGGGGCCATACAGAGATGGTATCTTCTGCATGGAGCACATTTAGAGAGTAGAAATGTCATATGATTTGTTTGACAAAATTTTCCGCCATTTTTAAATCTGTACTTATCTGTACTGTTGTATGGGCGAGAGTTGACAGGACTTGTCATTTCATATTAAATATAAGTGAAAAATCACTTAGTGGTTTCGGAAAAAGATGGTTCGTATTGCTGCTCTATGAGTATGTGCTCGATGGTCTCCAGCGATCGCCTCTTGGCGGTGGATTCTGACGGTCATGCGATCTCCTCCAAAGGCTTGCTGTCACACAAAAATGTTCCGTGCCACACTGCAAACCACTCCAAAAAGCCGTGAAAGTAGCCCTGCGCGGCTTTCGTTTCGCGGCCTGGTTGCGCCTGCGCAGCCAATCGCCCTATTGCAGTTTGTATAGTAAAAGTACCTACCTACTACAGAGTAGATAGTACCTATATACTGTGAATACGATAGACACGAGTACTTTCTTCTATTTCAAACAAAAACTGACTTTAAAATCAGCAAAAAAATTCTCTCTACTTTCCAGTAATCGTTATCATATGTATGTATGTATTTTATCTATATGTAGTCTATGTATTATGTTATTTAGTTTATAAAATATTGACATTGATACTGTGTGTAGTTTATGCTATGATTGTATACATATATTAATTTTTGTAACGTCATATCGCACCGCCTACAAAACATCTCTGTTTAGCCTAATGGTCGACTGGTAGAGAATGCCAAATGGCATTAAGTCCACCTTTTGAACGATTCAATTTTTGTGCACTAAAGTTTAAATAAGTAAATAAATATTTTTTTACTAAAAAATACCTAATCTGTTATTTTTGGAGTCGGTGCCACCAGCCATGGAGATTGAGAGTTTAGGTAATGTTTTTTTATTCGCACCGAGACGCGACTCGGAAAATAACTAATTAGATTAGGTTTAATTGATAAACGGTACGGTCTATACAAACTGCGGACATTCTATGATGCAAAGCGAAGTTCCATATTTCCAGGCCATAAGTTGGGGCACGACGGAACTGGCACGGGATAGGGACAAATGGCGAGTTTCGATGTCTAAGGCCAAGATCCACTTTTTGGTCGCAGAGCCAATTTAAGTAAGATTAGGTATGTGTAAATATTGTTTTGCGCATTTAGAGTCTTTTTAAGTACATTTTTAATTTTTGATAAAATATATATATATATTTAAGTAAGTAGTAACTATTTATTGTGTCTTTAACAATAATTATGTTTTGTCGACAAATCGCATTGTTATCTACTAACTCCTAATAGTTATTAAGGAGTTCTGTCGTGGTTTTCATCATTGGCTCGGCAGCATGAATGATGACTAATAGGGCCTCTTTCACCACTTGCTGATAAGTTCCAGATAACCTATCTGGCACTTTTTTGACAGCTAATTGTATGGGTTATCTGTCAAAACAAGTGCCAGATAACCAAAACCACAGACCCTTAGACTCCTAGACTACGCAAACACCTGAAAAAATTATTTAAAGTTAACAAACACTTGCCATATTTTTTTAGGATTTTGCTTAATTTTTCCCGAGATTCCATCATCAGATCCTAACTTAAAAAATAGAACCACCTCGGGTATCAAACAAAAATATCTTTCAAATATCCTTAATAAATTTCAAATATCCTTAATTGGCGAAAATATCGATGAACATACATAAGACATATTATCTTTAAACGTATGTATAGCCACAGAGCCGAACATAAAACCTCCTTTTGAAGTCGGTTAAAAAGATAATGAACTACGGACTTGTCGCACAAGGATAATATACAAGGTGTCGTTTTAATCAGTCAACATTGCCATTGTGAAAATGAAACTCAGTTTTGCCAGCATATTTAAGCGCCAGCTCATGGTGAATTGTGAGATCTTTGTTCTTTGCACCCTCATGTAGGTACCGTACCGGTTTACCGTACAAACCGACACTGTACCATGACGACAATTATCCTAATAAGTAGGAATATTCTGTGGCTCTACGGCAATGAAAAAATGATAGAGTACCTATCTTTATTTCACGATTCCGAAATTGGTTGGTCTCTTATAAGCTGTTCGCGTATTGCTCATGTTTCCCATACGGAAGATTTAAATTCCGGACATGTCAGGAAAATTTCTGACATCCCCGGTAGACAAATTGTCTACCGAAAAACCACGTGACACTATAGGATTAGTGTCTCACGAGATTGAACGGTTGTCAATTCGTTATCGGAAGGTTCTTAGGGGGCTGGTGACTACTTATCTACCTTTCAGCTACTATCTTACATCACTCTAAACTTATATAAACTGATAAGTGAGTACCTAAAAGTGTGTAGTAGACAAGGGTTTACCAAACACGTGATTATTTTTTTATTTTTTATTATTGTAATCCTTCGTACTTACCTACTATTACTATGCTACTTAAGTACAGCTCTACCGTTTAAATGTTACGTGATCAGAAATTTTGCCCTTTTCAACCTTCTCTTCTCCCCCTTTATTAACAAAAATGTAATAAAAGTATAAGACCTTTGCTCTTGATGGTGGAGTATTTTACAATCATCGCTATTCTCTGACCTCCTGATACAACACAACACCGAACTTTTTCCCCAATGGGTTCATGTATATCCCTCTTAGGCTCGGACTACATACATTCGGAATTTTTCAGAACTCCATACAAAATGCCTCCGGACAAACCCGGATTCAATCCGTATTGTATGGGGTTCTGAAAAATTCCGGATGCATGTAGTCCGACCCTTACAGTTCTTTCGCTCTTACTTTACCCATAAACCATCCTCTAACCCCAGCATCTTACCATTTCCAGGCAAGTAGTTTTATAACACGTAATAAGCGCCCTCCAGTAACAACACTGAGAACTTGAAGACAAAACTACCCTGCTTGTTTAAACCCACTGCTTTCCTGGAAGTGCAAGTGCCTGCTTTCTCTGCTCTGCAAAATTAGAGTTGCCATACTATTGTAACTGTTTGTGTACTTTTTTAAAAAGAAAATCAAATTTATACAAATATTTTCTATTTTGTGCCTCGATTATGGTTTTATAGCGCTGATATTATGTATTTTCTTAAATTTACTTTGGGATAAATATTTTTCTATCATAGCTGAAATTGAATTTACTTTATTTACGTCACAGGCTGTTTTTTAAATCTGGTAACACAAAACCAGGTCAAGGAAGTGCAGGAAAACTGCTCGCTAAAAATATTTTTTGTTATTTTTAACAAATGAAAATATGTAAATCATGTATTAATTGTTTCCCCAAGATGATAGTAAGATAACTATTTCCCGTTATGGTAGATTTAAGTGTAAGTGTGATTGTCAGGACAAAAAACTAAGGTGGAGTGTGACAGAATACCGCATAGGGTTTAACTGGAAATTAATTTAATATAATCTAATTCTGCCGTTTATTTTCTAGTCGTGACCTTCCATGTAGTGCTAAAGGTGATTGGTAGCGATACTCCAGCTGTTTTCATTAAAAATAATCGTCATAACATTTGACCCAGTTACGTACCTACGGTGGCGTGTGCGTTGACCTATGGACGTGAATGCGGACAAGCACGATGTTATTTTTAGGATATGTACAGCTTTGCAGATAATTAAATATTTATAAATGCCGTTCGTGTTGCCGGATTGCGAAATAAACTACAAACTTACGATCTTGTAACATAACTTGGATTGTGGTGAGTTCTTTGTTCCATTTTTGAAAAGATATTGCAAAATAGTAAAAGCCAACAATGATGGCCAGTTATTATTATTATGTTTTCAATGAAGTTTTTATCTACATAATTACACCCAGATTTTTTTTATTTTACAGGTCAGATAAAAAACTTGTGTTAAAACAATAACATGGATGAACTGTTATCGTCTGTCAGAGCTGTTAAAACCAAAACAAATCCATTTCAAAGCCCAAACTTTATCTAAAATATGACTTCCTTCAAAGGGATCAATTTATGGATAGAATTTCATTTATAAAAACAGTTTTTATAAGTTTTCCCATATTAAAATGGAAACAAACTGCCAGATGTGATTTTACAATGGAGATCAGAATACCCGACTACAGAAATTCTAAATCTAGAAACTAACAGGAAAGCATATCATCTACAGTAGCTAACCTGACCATAGAGGCTGCATGTTGAACATAGCAGTGGAAAAGAAAAAAATGAGTTCTGAATTTGAATGTTTGTGAACTTTTTTGTGCGGTAATTGAGATGGTGACTTAACATCGAGAGAGTTAATTATTAACATGAGACAATATGGTGTTTACTGACTGATTGACACAATAACAGTGGAATTTACCTGGGCCTTATGCCCTAAGGCCGGGGTAGCACTCGGCAGTGATGAAGAAGCAAAATGTCCGCACTCTATCGTTAATTGTGTGCACATTTACATACTTACTAGTTGGTGCAGCAGTATTTGATGCGTTGGAGTCGACCACTGAAAGACACAGATTTGAAGTGCTACAAGGTGAAGTATTGCTAATAACTTTAATTTATTTATATCAATATCCAGGATTAAAATATTTTTACATTTAAATGTTCAAATGAAACTACAGCAATTTGTTCATTAAAAACATAAAAAAAACTAGAACTTCTTAACTGATCGAGCATACATAAACGAGATACAATAGACATTCTATTGTTATGCGGTCTCATGAGACCGCTTAGACGTTAACGGGTTAATGTAAGATTTTTAGTTCATAAAAATAAACATCAAAGCAAACAAATGAAAAATGTATAGTATTACCATTATATTTATAAATTGTAGTAGTTTAATTGGTATTCACATTTTTAATATTATTATTATCTGACTCAAAAACTTAACTTTACAGCAATCGAAGGCATAATAATACGAAAATACAACATCACCGAAGAGGACTTCCGTGTGATGGAAACAGTGGTGCTAAAGTCTGAGCCACACAAGGCTGGTCAACAATGGAAATTCACCGGAGCATTCTACTATGCCACTACCGTGCTTACAACGATTGGTATGTTTAAAATACTAAGTCTTCTCTTCGATATCATCCATTTCCTAGACACAAAAGGAACAAACGCAATAACACACATTTTTTTTTATCTTTGGCCTTTGGGAATAGCTGTCCAGTCCATAAAATAACATATTTTATGTGTTTAAAAATCACTGTTTTTAAAAATAAAAAAATTTGTATTGGTGGAACTATTCATATTTAAAAACTCTGTATAACAAGGTTTATAGAAAATTTACCTCAATGTAAATTTTTCTGTTTTGGTTGCAACAACTTTAGAATTTTAATTAAAGTGACAATTCACTTAACAACAAGGTGTTAAAATAATGCAAAACCTGTAATGGGGTGATTGTACAACTCAAACACTGCAATTTCTTTGGGGTCAACATCGAAATCTCAAAAAACAATCCACTTTCCCATTCTAAACTGCGGCCATCTGACAACAGTTGGTATAAAACTTTTTTTTTAAAGAAGTCTGTGCTGGTGAATGTTTGTGACTGTAACTGAAAAAGTTTTTGTATATTAAAATCAAAATCAAAATCAAATCAAATTTATTTCTCAGAAAGGTGGTACATACAAGGTCTTAAAAAATATATAAAATATATATTTAGCACCAGAATCAGCCCCTTAGAGGTTTTACGCTATTTTATTAACACCTTTTATATTAATTTGATCTTTTTTCGCATCTTAAATCTTATGTACAGTCAATGGCAGGTTAACCTACCCAGAAAGTTAAAGGTTGCTGTCACATCACACACATCAATCAATATCAGTTGAGATATTTTGAGGTTTTGTAGTAAGTTGACGAGCTGTTGTCTATACAATGTCTCATCAATATGGAAGATTAAAATAAAAACTTTGATTTTGCTACTTTTATTGAACAATAGTTTTATGAAAACCAAAAACTTGTGTGATTTACGAAAATATACTTCGGTCTACAGTACCTTTAAGAGGCCGTCCTAGACATCGTCGTATTTCCGTACATTTTGTTCTCTGATTGTAAAGATGTGAATGATAATTGAAACAAAACAACACGTGATTTCAAGAGATTAGTTCTTATTCTTGCATGCAGCGCGAATGGATTTTTCATATCACTTCGAAAATAAAATTAAATCACCAAAAGAACTACCCTTATTTTAGAAAAATTACGTTCGAGTTACGTTTGAACATTGGTTTACAAGAGACTACAAGTTATAATGACAGTTAGATTTTATCATTTAATTGAAGATATGGTCTACTTGCACATAGGTTGAATACTTTTTTTACTTTCTTACAAAATATAGCAGAAAAATAACATACAATTTTAGAAATTTCTATTCAGATATCATTTATTTTTCTGTCGTTATGAAAAACTATTAGTGTAGGTATGTCAAACAAACGTCATGGGAACTAGGTCGGTTGAAAAAATAGTCAGTGTAACTTTTAAATGAACTAATTTCAGTATCATTTTAAGTTCCCTCCGATGAAATTAATATCAGATTATCACAATTGAAAGTATTTCTTACGATGACAATTGTATATAAGAGGTAGACAGCACATAACCTCGGTGAAACTTAATCAAAGTGTGCATGTAGTGGCTTCCGGTTCCGGCGTTCGAAACGTGTTTACGTTTCGAAACGTAAACACAGCTCGTCACTGCTCACCGAGAATTTAATTCGCAAAAACAAAAAAAAAAACAAGTTTCCGCTGCAATATACTTACCAACATACGCAACATAGTACCATCCAGCGAAACAAAGTATAAATTCAGTGATTTATTTGTGATTTCAATGTAATAAAGTGCTAAAAACAGTTCGTGTTATACAAAAACAAAAATCCAAGAAAAGTGCATCTACCTTCGTTTACCTCGGTATCACTTGACAGATAACGTCAACTGACAGTGACAGCGCATACCAGTGCTACCAACACAAAACAAATTTAATCATAGACAAACTTTCGTTCAGAAATTGAGTATTGCCAGTCACAGAAAGTTACCAACTAAAGTGGGAGATAAACACGGGTGCTAGCTAACATGGAGCAAAGCACTATTATGCAACTAACAGCAATTATAAGGAAAGAGATAGCTACTCAATCGGATATCTTGTCGAAAACCATAACAGAAAATCTGAACAAAACACTAGAAGAAAAATTAGAACCTATTATAAAAGAAAACAAAGATCTAAAGACAGAGATAGAAACACTCAAGTCCAAAGTTTATGGCTTAGAAAAGGAGTCAAGAAAAAATAACATCATCTTACATGGCCTGAAAGAATCCGAGAACAACAACAAAGAACTTTTAGAGATAGTGCTAGAAACTCTTAACGAAACCAGTGACAAGGCTTGCATCGAGAAATGGGATAAATGGGAGATTAGCAGGGTGCAAAGAATAGGAAAGAGGAATGAAAGGAACAGCAGACCCATCCTCATCACTCTGACATTGTATTGGAGGAAGATAGAATTATTAAAAAATAACAAAGCATTTCGTGAAGGCACCTACGTAACCGAAGATTTCCCGAAAGATATTTTAGAAAAGAGAAACTAACTCAAAGATAAACTAAACGAAGCTGTCAAAAATGGGAAAAATGCTTTTATTCGTTACGATAAACTAATCGTAAAAGATAGACCGAACGAAAAAAGGAAAAGGCATCCCTCAAGCTCACCTGTCGATCGTACAAAACAAACCCAGGAAAGCGTTGACACCCCTAGTAAAATTAATAAGACAAATGCTTTTACTTATATGAGATCAAAATCACTACATATCAAAGAAAAAGCGAAAAATTAGCAATCAAAGGACGTCGGCAACCGAAAGAAAACTAATGATACAACAAGAAAACAAATAACAACAACAACAATAGGTCCCAATCCGGCTGGTCACCGTGGGACGTCAGACCACTACCCTCCAACTCAAACAAAAAACCGTCATTCATCATTAAAAATTGGAACCTATAATGTAAGAACATTGTCTTCAACAGAACGATATATTGAACTCACTCACGCCTTAGAAACAATTGATTGTGACATATTGGGACTAGCTGAAGTACGAAGAAACGGGTGCGAAATAGAAGAACATGGAAAACATATATTCTGCTATAAAGGAGAACGGGATGGACTTTACGGAGTTGGCTTTTTGATAAAAAAGGAACTCAAGCATCACATAGTAAACTTTACTGGAATATCTGAGAGGGTTGCTCTTCTCCAGCTTCAGCTCACTAACACAGCCTTGTCAATAATACAAGTACATGCTCCTACAGCCCTCTCAAATGAAGACGAGATCAATTTATTCTATGAAAACTTATCAGAAGCCCACCACCTTGCGGGCCTTCCGGTGCTAGTTATAGGAGACTTTAACGCTAAGATTGGACAACCAAGACCAGACGAAAACTACATAATGGGAAAATATGGATATGGAAGCCGGAATGAAAGAGGTGAAAAGTTAATAGAATATGCATATGAGCACAAAATGTCGATAATGAATACTTATTTCAAAAAGAAACCAAGCCGTAGATGGACCTGGAAGTCCCCAGATGGGTTGATCAAAAACGAAATAGATTTTATCCTGAGCAGTAATCCAAAATACCTAACCAATGTGGAAGTCCTAAACAAAACTAAATTTAACTCAGACCATAGACTAGTGAGAGCATCATTAAAGCTGGAAAAACCTAAATTAAATAGAAAAACCTTTACAAGTATACCACGACCACCAACCACGGAAAATGAAATAAGAATATTTATAGAAAAACTAGATGAGAACATAAAAACACAAGAAGACAAGCTAAAACACATGCAAGATGTACAGAACTACTATGACCAATTGGAAAACATAATTACCACTAGCTCAAGATCAATACTGGACAACAAAAACAAAGAGAGAAAACAACACAAAATACTATCGCAAAGTACTTTAGACCTTATAAAGGAACGCACTAAACTTACGACTTGCAAGAACAAAACAAAAAATGCAATACAGGCTATTTTTAAGAGGACAAGCAAAGCTATTAAGGAAGACTACAGAAAATATAGGAAAAATATTATAACAGCAAACATAATGAAATACAGAAGTGTTAAAAGAGCTAACAAACAATTAAATACATGCAAAAATTGGATACAAACCCTAAAGAAAGGACAATACACTACAAAAACAAGACAAGACGTACTGAAATGTGCAACAACATTCTACAAGGAATTATACTCGAAACAGCCTGGAGACACCAATAGACAGAAAACTAAAACCACAGAGACGCCAGCGTTCAATGAAATAAAAGCAATAGCGGAGACAGAAGTTCTACTACACATAAATAAGCTTAAACCTGATAAAAGCCCTGGCCCAGACCACATCAGCAACGAAGCTATAAAGATTGGAAGCCCCATTCTGCTTACATTTCTGACGGCACTATTCAACATGGTACTAGAAACGGGAACAGTACCACACCAATGGTGTGAATCAGATATAGTACTCCTATACAAGAAAGGAAATCCACTCGATATAGGAAACTATAGACCAATAAGTCTGCTTTCTAGTATATACAAGTTATTCTCAACCATTATATTAACACGAATAGCAGGCAAGATAGACAGCAAACAGCCAGTAGAGCAGGCAGGTTTTCGATCGGGATATTCTACAACTGACCATATACACACCTTAGAGCAAGTTATTGAAAAATTTAAAGAACACGACCAACACCTGTATATTGGCTTTATAGACTACTCAAAAGCGTTTGACAGTATCTCTCACACCTCTATATGGGAAGCGCTAGAATTTTGTAATATAGAAGAAATATACATAACCCTCTTGAAAAATATCTACACAAACAGCTCGAGCAGAATAAGGTTGGAAGCCAAAGGCGAAGTGATTGCAATTGAAAGAGGAGTACGGCAAGGCGACCCCCTGTCCCCTAAAATATTTATTGCTGTTCTGGATAATATATTCCAAAAGATCAACTGGACCAAAAAAGGAATTTGGATAACTAATAAACATCTCAGTAATCTAAGATTCGCAGATGATATTGCTATTGCAAAGTCAGCCTACGAACTGCAAGATATGATACAGACTTTAAGCAGCGAAAGCCTAAAAGTTGGACTGCAAATGAACGAAAGTAAAACGAAAGTGATGACAAATGGCCCACAGAAAAGTATCCAAACAGAAAATGGAAACCATATAGAATATGTCAACGAGTACATTTACCTTGGCAAACAAGTATCCTTTAATCATGACAACAATGAAAAAGAGGTGAAGAGAAGAGTAAATTGTTCGTGGAAAAGATTTTGGGCTCATAAAGAAATAATGAAAGGAAACTTCAACATGCCACTAAAAAGACAGTAATAGAAACATGCATCTTGCCTAGCTTAACATATGGCTGCCAAACATGGGTCTTTACAAATAAAATAAAAAATAAAATAATAACAACCCAACGGGCGATGGAAAGAAGTATCCTAAAACTAACCAAAATAGAAAAAGTCAAAAGTGAAATAATAAGAAAAAAAACAAACCTGACAGATGCTCTTAAACACGCTCTAAAGCTGAAATGGCAATGGGCCGGTCACATCACGAGATGCACAGACACAAGGTGGACTACACAAATAACCAAGTGGAACGGCCCACTAGGAAAAAGAAAGGTCGGAAGACCGAAGAAGCGGTGGGTAGACGACATAGTGGAGGTTGCCGGCAGGAACTGGTGGAGTCTTGGCGCAGAGAGAAAGAAATGGAAAAAGTTGGAGGAGGCTTTTACCCAGAAGGGATCCATGATAAAATAATTAATTGTAAAAATTGTAAAATAAGTTAGGTTATGGAAAAATAAAGCTTTATTATTATTATTATATTACTATTATTATGAAAAACTATTATAAGATTTAAGTACTACACAATAATCTTCAGGTATACTTTTAAAATAATATAATCTTTATTTTATGTAAAAAACTAAAAATGAAGTAGTAAACCTAAGTCAAAATTAACGATAAAATCAAGCGCGCAGAACCGCTCATTTTTCAAACCTAGGTAGAACGTCCACTACCTAATAAATTATCAATATTATCTCGTAAAGGATAAACATTGTTGACGCTTTATCCCGCATCATAGACGCACACAAGCATAGAACTGTATTTCAATTTTGCACTGAAAAAAGATGCACGGCCTCTTAAGTTGTGAAAAAAAAAACTCAAAAAAAGAAACGGCCGTTTACGCCGCAACAAAACATATATTTCCACACTCACAAGGGAATCCAAATTTATAGGGTACTTGCCGTTGACCTAGAACTATGAAATTAAGTACAGGAAGGGCTGTACTTACACTGGGCACGGCACTTGTCAAGATACAGAGTTAAGAGATGGACTTACCAAACAACTAAACAGGGCCCAAAAGGCAAGAGAAATGTATTAAGACAGAACAAAAGATGGGCCGATGACATAATAAACACAGCAGGTAAATGTTGGATGTACACGGCCAAAGGTAGGGAAAGGTGGATAATAATGGAGGAGGCTGTTCCAATAAAAAATAAAAGGAAAGGAAATATTTATTTGTAACTGAATATATATTGTTTAAGATTTATGTGGAAAATAAAGCTGTAATAATAATAAGTACAGGAGAAAAAAACTATACATTTGTAATTAAATTGCAAGTCTCAATTCCTGAACTATGTATAATAGGTGTACGAAACCCTCCGTGGGTGAGTCCGACTCGCATTTGTCCGGGCTTTTTCTGGTATTTTCAACCGACTTCAAAAAAGGAGGAGGTTCTCAATTCGTCGGTATCTTTTTTTTTTATGTATGTTCAGCGATCATTCGTTACTGCGTTGACCAATTTCGATAATTATTTTTTTGTTTGAAAGGTAATACTTTCAGAATGGTCCCATATTAATTTGGTTAAATTCTGATGATGGGATCTATAAGAAAATCATCAAACATTGAATAAACTCCGTACCACGCCAACTGATTTTAGTATCTATCTTACCTATATCTCTGCCAAATGTGGACCGATTTTGATGATTCTTTTTTTAATGAATAGCTTATACTTCAAAGATACTATAATAAAACATTTTTGGAAAAAAATTCACCCCTAAGGGTGGAAAAATAGGAAATGAAATCGGTATTCAGCAGTTAAATTATGTTTGCACTCGTAAGATTTGTTTTGATTAGGATTTATCACTAAAATGGATGAAATAAGTTAATTTTATAAAAAAAATAAAAACCGACTTCAAAAAACTAAAACGCTGAAAATAATCTTAACACTTACGTACCTAATCAGTTACTTTTGGAGTCGGTGCCAGTCGATGAGAGATTCTATGTTTTCGTTTGCACCGACTCCAAAAGTAACTGATTAGGTACGTAAGTGTTAAGATTATTTTCAGCGTTTTAGTTTTTTGAAGTCGGTTTTTATTTTTTTATAATATAACTTGAAGTTTGATTTCATTGCAATGTTCACGTATTGATCGGCCACCCTGTATTGTCGACAGGCTACGGCCACTCCACGCCGGCCACGATCGGCGGCAAGCTGTTCACGATGTTCTACGCCATTGTGGGCATCCCGCTCGGCCTCATCATGTTCCAGAGCATCGGAGAACGGGTCAATAGGCTCAGCAGGTAACATTATATTCATATTCATTTATTGCTTCATAAGTGTACAATTAGGTGTTAACAATAAATTAGATCTAACTTATGAACCCTGTTAGGGCATTGCAATATTAGTAATTATATATGATGCTTATTATAAAATTGAATGAAATTACATTACGTAAATATTTACAATAATAAATTAAACTTATTTACTGTAGGAATTGTCACTACATTCTTTTGAAATTTTAAAACTTCTGAAGACTATAAAGACATTTTGATATTAAAAATTCCTTTAATTTTAAGTAAAATGCTGAATTTTTTTCAATGGTTTTTAAGGGTTTTTAGGTAGGAGGGAGTTTATTATAAATGCTTATTGATATGTGATACGAACCGGAACTAACGAAGTAAAGCTTGAAGGCAGTAACAAGCAGGTTACAATATACATTCAACAGTCGTCTGAAATTATACGAAAAGTATTTATTTCTTAGAAAGTGGTGACCTTTAAATAATGACCAGTGATCGGAGTAGGTAGATTGATTTGGGGTCAATGATCTCAAACATTGATGTTAATATGGACATGCCTCCGAAATTCCGGAATTTCTTGGTATCAGTTTTTGAAAAAAAGGTATATCCATATTATGCTAGCACTTCCAAAGTACATCAAATCAATCTACCTACTCCGATAATGATAATGACACATAGAATGATAGTTCGGTACCTACGGCGGTTACAAAACAGTTTTGTGTGCAAACTTGTGTGACAGATACACGCACACCACTATAAAATAGGGTTGCTCTTAATAGTAGTTTTCCCCAAAATCGGGGAGAATTCGATAAAAGCAATGCCTACATCTAGATTGTCATGCGTTTGGAGCGGATTGACATTAAACACTACGGAGCTGTCAGGCTTCAAATTTTGAGCGCAAATTTCGTACCTATGTAGCATAAGATCTTATTGTTAAACCGGTTCAACACATTCTGCCAATAATCTTTACTAATACCTATTATAAAGCTAAAAAGTTTATTTGTTTGGTTGAACGCGCGGGTTATTCTCTGAGTACCCTGATCTCCGAGGGCCCCGTCCCGGAGGATTCGAATTGAAAAATATATTTGTGTTCATTAATCGAGGAAGGTTATATGAGCGGAGATTCAATGAAAAGTTTAGCAAAAGCGAAAAAAAACCTTTTTTATGGTAATCAGACCGAACTCCACGCAGACAAAGCCGCCGGCGGAAGCTAGTGACGTAATAATTATTACAGTCAGATAACAATAAATTGACAAAATTGACAACACTAATCTGTAATTTGTCATATTAAAAACTCCTTTACCATAGATTACTTATTACCGGACTAGAAGCATTATCAATTACCATTTTTACAGTTTATATTTGAATTTGCATAATGTAGCGGAAAGCTTATTTTAAAATTTTATTGCATTGCAGTGAACATTGGTTGAAAATATCTTAAGTCTTTTGTTTGGTACGAGTATGTATAGCTTTTCTTTATATCTTCTCTCTCTGTTGCTTTTAAGCACTTCGTCATGTAAAGGGAAGAGGTGTGGAATTTTTTTGGATGGTGTGGATGAACCCGATATTCGCTTTCTCGACGGATAACTGTAGTAATTGACATTCTGTATATTTGTCCACAGTGTTATAATAAAGTCAATAAAGAAAGCGATGGAGTGCGATCAGATAAACGCAACCGAGGTGGACCTGATCTGCGTGGTGACCACGCTGTCGTCGCTCACCATCGCGGGCGGGGCCGCCGCTTTCTCCAAGTTCGAGGGCTGGAGCTACTTTGACAGCGTCTACTACTGCTTCATCACATTAACCACCATTGGTGAGTGATCTAGCACCATTACCGTTTGAAAGTCACTTTTACCACCGTTTTCATGATTGAGTCATCATCATCAACCTTTAAATGTCTACTGCTAGCCACAGCCCACCTTCATAGAACGCCACAGCGAGCCTTTCTGGGCAGTTTGCATCCAGCGGCTTTGCGCAAGAGTCGAGGTCGTCAGTCCAGTTCGTGGTCGCCACTCGAAAACCTGTCGTTCTCAAGAGCAGGAGCTACTTCGACAGTGTCTACCACAGCTTCATCACTTTAATTACCGTTGGTGTGATCTAGTATCATCGGTCTCTCATAGTCAGAGGCATCCGCAATTAAACGCCACAGCGATCGGCTCCGGGCCTTTTGCATCCAGTGGCTTTCCGTAACCTTGACTAGGTCATAAGTCCACCGGGTAGGAGGCCTGCTCATGCGCGCTTTCTCCAAGTTCATGGACTGGAACTACTTCGACAGCTTCTAATACTGCTTTATAACCTGGACCACTATTAATAGTAAGTGTTTTGTAATCATCATCAGCCTATAAAGGTCCACGGCTGGATATGGGCCTCGCCCATATAATGCTACAGTGACCGGTCCTAGGCTGTTTGCATCCAGCGGCAACCTACAACTTTGAATACGTCGTCAGTCCTCCGGGTAGAACTGCCCACGCTTTTATTCCCAACAGTTGTCAGCGCTGTAAGTGATGTGGACCTGATCTTCGTAGTGATTACGCTGTCGTCGCTCACCGGCCGCCGCCTTCTCCAAGTCCAAGGGCCGGAGTTACTTCCACAGCGTACCTAACCTCATCGACATCGTGTCCAAGTGGTAGGCAAAAAAGTAGGGACATGTAAACATGTAAAAGGGCGGAGTGTGATTGCAGAAAAAAAAATGTTTTTATTAAATTAGCAAATCGATCAGAGACGCAGTACGCCTAGCGAACGGAATAATACTAACTGTACGGAACCCTCTCACGCGAGCTAAACTCACACTTGTCAAGTTTATTTTCTTGGACTGCCCAAAATAATTAATTTCGCCCCCAGGTTTCGGCGACATGGTGGCCCTCCAAAAGGACAACGCGCTCAACCGCAAGCCTTCGTACGTGATGTTTGCGCTGATCTTCATCCTGTTCGGGCTGGCCATCGTGGCCGCCTGCCTCAATCTTCTCGTGCTGCGGTTCGTCACCATGAACACGGAGGACGAGAAGCGGGACCAGGCGCAAGCGGAACAGGTAAGGGTTACACCGTCATGTATGAGACTGGCCTCCCTTTTCCGCACTTAGACTCAAATTCGGTCCTTTGTACGTGGGGGATGTGATAGTGATGGTTAGAGACGTAACCAGCCTAGCTCTGCCCAGAAGCGCAGATGTTTACTTTTTTTCACAGGATTTCATTGCGTTGTGATACAACCGCCTCGCATTCCAGGACTACGTGCCTGGCAGTTTCATCTGTAGTAAGACATGCCCTGCAAAGAGGGCTGTCTGTGTTGCCTATGGTTACATCATCTTATTCTCTCTCTATCCTTCTCTCCATACTAACGTAAGTATAGCTCATGAATACTAAAGTGTCCGGGCTTTCTATGGTGATAGTAAGTGGGAGGTTACTCCACCCTCAATCTTTTTTAATCTCTCTGTAAGCATTATCCATATTATCATTTGATAACTTGATAGGCTTAGCGGCGGGGTGATTTGCCTTGAACGCGGAGTGTTCAATTCCCGATTCGGGTCGTTTCAGTAAACGAACTTTTTTAATTGGCTCGGGTGTGAGTGTGCGATCTGGATCTGATCTTTGTAAGCTACTTCGAGAGCGTCTGCTACTGCTTCATCTCATTGAAGACCATTGGTGAGTGCCCTGTCATGATAAGCCTTTGAAAGTCACCTTGACCCCATCGGGAACAACACGCTCAACCGCAAGCCCTCGTGCGTGATCTTCGCGCTCATCTTAATCCTGTTCGGGCTGGCCATTGTGGCCGCCTACCTCAACCTAGGTACAGGTAAGGGTTCATCAACGTCATAATTTCAGCCATAGGACGTCTTGAACATGGACTTCCTCCAGTGACTTCCAGATTAACCGGTTGGAAGCGGCCTGCATCCAGCGGCTTCCTGCAACCTTTACCAGGCCGCTGTCCACCTTGTGGTTGTACGTCCTACGCTACGCTTGCCGGTATGTGGTCTCCATTCCAAAACCTTTGCCCCATCGGCCGTCAGTTCTACGTGCTAAGCAACGGTGAATATAGGTAAGGGTTACCTTCTACTTTATTCTTTAAGCGTTGTTTATTGTCGACGGACAATTTGTCAAAATTTTAATGATCACTTACTACCAACCTATCTGCTAATCCAGACTATAATCTATTTCTATGCCAAATTTCATCTAGATTCGTTCAGCCGTGTTGGCGTGATTAAGTAACAAACATCCACCATCAATCCAAAATTTCGCATTCATATTATTAGTAAGAATTGCAGGGTTCATGTAATGTACTTTATAATAGGGATGACGACTGGGAAAAAAATTAAATTCTATTTAGTACCTACGTCAGTTAGATTATAAAATATAATGGAGTCACGTTATAATTCTTTGTCAATCAACCAAAAAAATGACAAAGATAAAGCACGTCAAAACTCGGGAGTAGGGGCTCGTGACTTCACTTCCAAGTTTAAAATACATATATAAAACACATACAAAGTCACTTTTAAAATTGTACCAAGACGTGACGTCATGCGAAATTTCAAATCAATATATCTCTGTAATATTTTGGTGTCCAATACCTTTTGATAATCTACCTGATAGATGAAGAAAAAAAGGTAGTCGTCATCCCTATTATAAACCACCTGTTAATACATGTAATGCAAACGGATTGTTGATCAATGTGAGTGTCGTGCGCAGGCGCAGCAAGTGGCGGTTCGCTTGGAGGGCGACGTGATCACGGCAGATGGCGCTGTGCTCCGCGGCGTGTCGCGCGGCACGCGGCTACCCGCCGAAAACAGGCCGCAAGGTAAGTCTACCTGCTGGACCTAAGAAAAAATTAATAATGGGCTTAAGAGGCTGAATTTAGCCAAATTGTGCTAGCAAAAGTAGGTTTTGTGTAAAATCTATAGGTCATCATTTTAAAAAGTCAAAGTAGTTATAATTGATCGTATTTCTGACCTAATGACATGAGCAATCCTCCAAAACACGATTCCACAAACTTCACTCGATGGAAAACATAAATAAATTTGTCTCTGAAAACACATACTAAAATTATGGCTTTTATATCACTAAGGCAATTAGCTGCTTTTGATTTTCAATAAAGAGGTTATTTTCATTAAAATCGTGTATTGTGTTGTTTGGCACTTAGGCCCTTTCATTCCAAGCAGCACCTTCTCTGTCACTCCTACTGAATTCGACAGTGATCGCTGAGGCGCGCTACTTGACGGACCTGTGTCTATTGCTCAAGGTCATTGGCTCTAGTCAGGGCGCTTCCTGAAGCTCAATAGGGAATATGCATATATTTGATATGGTATTTTATTTACTTATTAGGACAACCAATGAGGCAAACACTAATACATGCAAGGTACATAATATGACTTATAACTAAGCGTTGTTTTTAAATAAATAGTACTTTTAACAAAACTTAAAGAATTTTCGAATAATATTGATAAATACCTGACTTACAACCCATTAAAGTCGCATGCCAAAAAAGGAGATTCGACGTTACAGTACACGTCCGCCGTTTGTTGTAAAAGTTGTTTTAGAAAGAGACACTGTAAACCTCAATTTCTAATTACTGTATTACGGTTATTTTTTACCCAAAATCTATTTTGTTTTTACTAGTAGCACTATAATTTCCTGTAAATATAGTAAAAACAATATATTATTTTCGGGCATATTCCCTATTGAACAATAAGCCTCTCCGAATGCTCACCACTGCGCCCGATTCTCGGCTATTCTTTTCCATCCACTGCCAGCAGCCTTGCGTATATCGGTGCTCCACCATGTCGGAGGGCGCCCTACGCTGCGCTTGCCTAGTCGTGGTGTCCGTTCTAGAATCTTTGACACCATCGGCCGTCACTTCTACGTGCTATGTGCCCCGCCGGCCGCCCACTGCCACTTCAGCTTGCTAATATCGAAATTCCAAGCTTGACCTTTCCACTGCTCGTTGAGAGACGCTGGTTGTTGGTGTGTTGTCGTGCGCATATTTATATATTGATGTTGTGTGCAGGCGACGCGTCGCTGATGCCGCTTTACGTGGACGAGGAGTACGCGCCCAGCGTGTGTAGCTGTTCCTGTGGCTGCTGGGGCAACAACAAGTAAGTATACCTTTGTGTACAGGAACACTTTCCCGCGTGAGCGACATTACCACGGACGAACCCAGGAGGCAGGCGAGAACGGGTGCCTTGGACTACCTAGACTGCCACCACTGGACCCTTTGACTTATAGTCCATCCTACTAACCGAGACCACTTAGCCGAGTTACCTAACGCATGTTTTATTTATTTAGTTTATTAGGACAAATAACAAGACAAACACAATTAGAAGCAAATAGGTAAGACATGCAGGTATTGGCAACAGACTTGACTGCTGTTTGTGATACAAAACATCAAACGTTTGGACGGGTGGACTTTTATTCATGTTTTTCACAATAAATTACATGACGGAAACTCGGCAGAAAGGTCACAGTTAAGCGGTCGGACTATAGTTTTTTGTTTAGGCTATTTTTGTGCCTATGCAAAAAGCCAAAAGCCGGGTACGCAGTGTTCGGGATTCGGTGCTAATGTTACTAACATAATTATTGCGAGTTGTTCTGCATACGATTTTCAGTTCTGCAGTGAATTTAGAAAATACAACACTGATAATTTTGTGACTAAATATTTCTACTACTACTCTTTACAATTGTCGAATTAGTACAATATCTAAAAGAAAAGTTACAGTGTGACAGTTGCGCTATAGTGGCGCCACTGTAGCGTTTCTAGATATTGTATGATAGTTAGAAGTAGCGTGTTTGCCGCGCGTTCAACACTCCACTAACTTGAAGACGTCCTAGCTTCGTTATCATATCAATCGCGATGTCATTAAAAATATCAATAAATACTCGTGTACAGTCTACAGTGTACATTGTTTTGATCTAGCTAGAGTTAGAAACCATGTTAGTCGATTCCTAGTAGTTGACGTATTGTTGACATGATGGTTCTCTGTGAACGTGACCTTAGCCGAAACTAAACTACAACACTAATACCTAATTGTATACGTACAGAATGCTTGCTTATTAACACTTAGACGCGAGCAGCGATGCCTCTCTTTCTAACGCAAAACTCGTATTCATTTGCACACAATTGTTTCTAAAACTTCGTTTATATTCGTGCGTTTGTCGCCCCCAGTCTGGCCTGGAAAGAGTTAGTTAGTTAGTTAGTTAGTTAGTTTGTCTGGGCTGTTTCCGCACTTAGCCTCCTGATTGGGCCATTGTGCGTGCTACCTTTTCCTTCTTACTCCAACCATCCTAGATCATCCCAGAAGGTCAGCAATCTTTTCAGATTTTTGAAGGCTTCCGGGAGAGATCCTGGCGATTGGAGGATCTGATGCCGTTGATCTGCCACGCTCCTACATTCCATAAGCACGTGCTGTGGCGTTTCTTCTGCCTCCATGCATCCTCTGCATGTGGGGCTGTCAGTCACACCTATGTTAAATAGGTGCTTGTTTAGAGGACAGTGACCGGTTATAACTCCTATAACCTTGCGGATTTTGTCCTTTTTTAGTCTGATGAGGTTGCAGGTAAGCTTATTTGATGCTACCGGAACTGCATTTTTTGTTTGCCTGCATCCTTCACCGTTTCTCCATTCTGTTAAATGCGTTTCTCTAGTTCTTTCGCGCAACCATGTTTTAATTTGGGCATGAGGTAAAGGCAGTAGTGGTTCCGGTCCGTGAACTACTGCCTTCGATCCTCGTTTTGCCAGCTCGTCTGCTGCGTCATTACCCAGTGAGTCACTGTGTCCTTTGATCCACTGCAGAGTTACTTTGTTCGCTTTCGCAATGGATTGGAGTGCGTTGTGGCATTCCAGTATGAGGACCGAAGTTATTATATTGTTTTGTAGGGCTTGAAGCACGGATGCACTGTCTGAGATAATTTTGATGTTAAGCTCTCGGACATCTCTGGCTGCAACCGCCTGTGCCGCTTTGGTGATACCAATGCATTCCGCTTGGAAGATTGTGTTCAATTTGTCTAGGGTAGTGGAAATAACTGGAAACTGGAAAGAGTTAATACTAACAGTTTCATCGGAATAGGGCAACTATATTTCTATCTATATTTACTTAAACTTTGCAATGAGACATAACATTGAGTTGTGAAAACCACCAAATTTCTGGGTTACCCAAAAATACTAAAAATTACTTTTTGTATTATCCAGTTTCCATTTTTGAAAAAAAAAAAAAACATTTCTACATTATTTTCCTGATCCTTAAACTATTGTATCGAAACTTTTTTTCCGTGAATAAAAGTAATAATAACTAGGTGATTTTTTTATTTGTTCTTTTTACATTTTAGCATGATACATAAGTACAGTTTGAAGCAACGCGCATCGAAACAGCTGTCGCGCGCTGCAAACCCTCTGACAAGCGCGTATTTTTCGGTCGCGCCTAATCTGCCATTAAAAAAGATCGCTTTTTGCTTGTCGTGTATACGAAGATATGTTGGACAAAGAATAATAATACATAATTGTCGGTTATAAATTAAACATGGAAATGTTTCTTACCTTTTGGGTAACCCGGAGATTTGGTGGTTGTAACAACTCTATGTTATGTCTCGCCATAGAGTTTAGGTAATTATAGTCATCCAATTCCGATCACTGTATTAGTAAAGAAATTTAACCACAGAGTAAGCTACCTCACGGTCATAGAGAGCCATGTCGACTTAAAGTTGTGATCAATTTGGAGTTCATCTAAAACAGCAAGGATCGTGCGACCGAGTGATTGTATAGTGTGGTTAGTATCGTAGTGCCCTGTGTGAGCCCCTTTAGTTCTCCATAATCAAGCAGACGTCATGTAGACAACATTTGCACTTGGACTTAATAAACTAGGAATTATTTTCGGCAGTCTAAATATACAACCTCTCGCGAGCGCGAGCGAGACGTGGATGTCCAATTATAATAACATTAAGTAACCTTCAAGAAAGAATACTCACAAATCAAGTCAAATTTATTCTACGAATTTCTCTCTCTAAGCAAGAAAGGGATAACGTTCTACAAAATGTCGATCACTTTGATAAAAACATAACAGATAATATTGACAGTTCTAAATGTACATAGTTTTATTAAGTGAGAAAAACATATCGGCACTGAAACAAAGTTAATAATGGCTGCATGGAAGTGTTATTATATTAATATCGCTAAAATAATTTAGCGTTATTTTCTTGGTAAGGTATAATTGTATAAAAATGTACATAGAAAAAAAGATGTACAGACGGATACAAACAATAACAAAAAAGAAATAATAATTAAAACACAGAAACTAAAAAAGAATTGGTAAATACGAAGAAATAAAACGTGCTCGCTGCTTTCTTTCATTAAAAATTTTTAAAAACTACTACGTTACGGCTACAATGCTTTATGCTACAGACAGACACACGTTGCACTTATAACACTACTTTTTTGGGTCGAGGTTAAAAAATAAGGTAGCTCAATAAAAAAAAACTCTTTAAATCAACTATCAAAACATGACTTTTCATTGAAAAGTTCATGAAAGTTTTAAGTGGCCGATAATACTAACCCGTGTCGTTAGTTCTTAGTTTGGCGGGTTATTTACTGTTCGCTTAATAAAAATCAAATCTCGTTAGTCGTCTGCTTGAGTCCCGCCTGTAGCCCTACACGTTTGCAGATCCAACGCCCCCTACCGGGACCCGCTCTCGCCGGTGCCCCCCACCAACATCAAGCACATAAAGTCCAAGGCCTACCGCGAGCTCGGCGGCATCCCCCGCTACATAGAGAAGGCCTCCTCGAAGGACCGCTCCCAGTCCCTAAGACTCAACTCCGCCTCGGGCTACCTGTATATGAACGCGAGGAACGACTTCCAGTTTGATCCGGAGGATTTCAGGGAAATGGTCGCGAAGAGACGCGAGCAGTTGAGGAAGGGCATGATGAGTTACGATATAAGGTATGTCTATTGCTACTAGAGATGGGCGGCGGAGAGTATATCTATCTACTCATTTTTACCCAGGTTTTTACCCAATAAATAAGCAGAAATCCGGTTTTATACGGTAAATATTTATTTATTTTTACCGGGTTACCCAAAAAAATAATAGAAATCTGGATTTTACCCATATTGGATGAATTAAACCCTCTGTTGCCCATCGCTTTTTGCTACAGTTTAATTTTTACACAGTAAGCTGAAGCACTAGATTTTTTTTGGAAAAACTGTGATTTTTGTACATGTGAAAATACTACAACTGGGTATTTATAATACAACTGTCTATAATTATTCCTCCGCTCGTCAACCAAATCCCACCCCCAAAATACATACAGAGTTACATTGCAAAGGGGTGCCAAATAATTAGGAGTGGCTTAGAATCAGTACTTAGAACTTTTTGTTCTTTGCATAGTTCGATTAAGTTACTGATTTTGAACCACTCTACATTTGGCACCCCTTTGCAATGTAACCCTGCATTGGTGTTTATCTGCGGTGTTGGTAATTGTAATTGGTTAGTGGAGGCTTGATAAGGCAAGGTTAAGAAAGGTCATCAGGTGTGGCCAAGCCGTCTAGTCACTTTTTCAGGAATACCTATTGAAACTGCTCACTCCGCAACTGTATAGAAATAGACACACTGTAGTATAGACAAGGCTTCAAAGAAAATGGCGCGAAAATATTGATTGATTAAACAATTGTCATTGCTACTACATTTTTTTAGGAGGCCCACATCAAACAGCATTTTATCAATTTATCACTGCCCTTATAAAGACATGGTGTTGTCAATTTGTTTAATTCGCTCCATTCTCGCCAATTGAGGCAGCTAAGTTGCTTTGCAATAAAATCTATCGCTCTTATTCACAAACAATAGTTTTGTATCGTTAGTGTAATATATGATCGTACGTAGTGCATTTAGTAAATAAGCTTAAGTGACACACAGACGCACTGTAGGGCTTTCAAATATATTATTTCAATTATATAGTTAACTCGTGTAGATAGAATTACCTACTATACAACAATTAGCCTAATTATGCTATAAGTCACCTTGTTTATAACACAATATAACTTTATCGTAGTGCTTTATGCCCGATTTACATTTTAATTAGTGTTTAGTCCGTCTGAACTGGCAGCAAGGCAATGCTCATGTGTGTAAATACTGCCTAATACATGCTAATGTCTCGCGTTTGCCACTTGCACTGTCACTTTAGTGACAGTACAAGGCCTAAGGACGCGTTTCGGCTACAGCGGGGCGTTCAAGCGTTGTGCTAACCATTGGGCGGTTAAAAAGACACCACTCGGCCGCGGCCGAAACGCGGACTTGGTCGTGTAGACTGGCAGTAAATACGTGGTAAAGTGGCTTGCGTTTAGCTAAATGTAAATTGGCATTTATCTTAAAAAGTTAATTTAAATAAATAACTGCTGCACTCTTTTCTTATTGTTCTTCTTATGAGCTGACTGATAATTATTTATTTAGTATACTAGAACAAGAATTCCATTGGAATTATTTCAATTCGCACACGAATAATGCATGCATATTTCCAATGGAATTCTAGCTTCCAAAATATGTTTTATGGTCATCCGTGTAATTTAAAGTAATTCTTCTACATCCGTGTAATTTAAAGTAATTCTTCTACATTGACCGACCGGGAGTCGAACCCGGGACCTCAGATAGCGACATTAAGTCCGGTATGCTCGAATCTCCGCTACAGAGGTTGTCTCTCGGCTACGGAGGTCGTCAAGCGACGTTTCGAAGCCGCTGGATGCAGGTCGCTTCCAACCGGCCAATCTGGGAATCACTGGGGGTCCTACGTTCAGCTGTGGACGTTCAGTGACTGAAATGATGACGATAGTCGTAACATCGTCTCCACCCTGTATATTTTACCCATGAATTCAAACATCTAAACCCTCTCTAGGTACAACAACAACGAGCAACTGCTGCACCCATACCGGCCCAGCCTGCGGGACTCGCCGCCGTCGTCGCTGTACACCGCGCGGTCGGCCGCCCGCAGCCACGACCCGCTGGTCGACGACTACGACTCCGAGAAGTCTTCGTACGCACGCAAGAAGCTGATGAAGAACATCGCGAGGTTAGCGTGACTTCACTTTTCAGGCCATTTCATTATTTTTAGCAGGAACCACCTCCCCAAGAACTATGCTTATTTTTAGTGATCTTAGTGTTTTTATTATAAATGCTCCAGACTGCAGAATAGGGGCTCTCCATAAATTGATAATAATCTCGAGTTTCATGGCCTATCGAATCCCCCTCCCCCTCCTACATTTTTGTGACCCTCTCCCCACATAACATGTCACTAGATGTTACGATACACTTAGTTGGTCCCCTTTCCTCTCCCCTGATATCAGTAATCAGTTTAGCCGCAGTCATAAGCTGTCACGACTAATATTAACCGGTAGACCTTTTTACCATAAAATAATTATCTTTATCTGAAAACTGCTTTATTTTCTGTCAAATAGAATGAATCTTATTCTTATTTCTAATTCAATATCTCGCCGCTAAGTGTTGATGTAAAGAAAATGACAATATTTCTCTTCAAATATCAATACTTTTTATAACATTGCTTTATTTTTACCGCCAGAAACACAGCCAACAAGCGAGTAGAAAACTACTTCTACGACGACGCAGTACTGCACTTCGACGACGAGTACGCGTTCGACGGGTCAATGTTGTTCGCGAAACGCAGAAAATCGCCCGAACACAGGTGGGAGGACTACAACTGTCAGTTGCCAAAAAACCCTCACGCCGACACTGTATCGAACGACGGCAGTTACGGGTACTATTTACCGGACGAAGAGGAGCAAGACCAGTACTTTGTGAATGACACTCTGACTTTCAGTATGCCCTCGACGCGTGCTAGTGTTTAGTGTACGGAGGGGCTGCACCAGCGCGCAGTTGCGCCACGGACTGCGCCCTCGTGTAGTCGCGCTGAAGACCGCGCCAGCGTGTAGACTACTCTAGTAGTCTCGCAGACTACCTTAGTAGTGTTAAAGACTACCGTAATAGTCTCTCAGACTACAGTACAGTTCTTGCGTTTCAGGCTATCCCACACCGTTTGTAAGATAGATGTCAAATGATGTAGTTTTTAGGAGATTTTTATTGCAACCTGCATTATTGTTTTAGGGGTGTTGAATTCGATATTTTGTGGAAATATTGTTTTTGTTTAGTTTCTTTTGAATTCTGATGCAAATATAAATATACTCCAAATACGAATTTATTTCCAAGAGAAACTTAATAATACGATCAAGCAAAACAAAATTTGAAAATATGCTCTAAAAACTACATACATTTCACGTCTATTATTCAATGGTGCGCTAACAAGTAAAACAATCGTGAATTGCTAGAACTGTAGTCTCATAGACTACCATCGTAGTCCCAAAGACTACCATCCTAGTCTCATATACTATCATATTATAATCGAGCTATAGACTGCCCTATTGTGTAGTCAACCGCTCTCATATAAGCCACAGACATCATTAGTCAAGCCACGGACCACACTGAGATCGCAAGGCGTGTTGGTTTCCCCTGAACTACCAGACTACTGAGCCATTGATTTGTATGATAATTTTGCCGTTATTTCCTATCTAAATTATTCGCTAATGCATACATATTGATATAACTCACGTCCAAAAACATCTATTTAAGTTGATCCTAAAATTTTATGTTTATAATTGACTTGTAAAAAACATTTTTATTCTTTACATGCAATTTTGTAAATATTATTAATTACCTGTATTTATTATTTCTAGTTGGGCAACGGTAAAATACCCATAAAAAGACAGGATTCTAAAATAATTTCGAAATAACTCTTAAATGATTAAATATGAGTTAGAAACAGGGTTAGAAGGTGTTAAGAAACCGATATGCAATCGAAATAATGGGAAAACCGCAAGATTATGTTACAAATCAATACTTTCAGGTTTTAGTCAAGCCACGGACTACACTACATGTAGTCAAGCCACGACTACTATAGCTTGACCACCCGTAATAAGCCCAACTTGCATTATGTATTAACGACCGAGTAGTATTGATACTTCAGATAATGATACCAAGAAATCTTGGAATACATACTTAAAAATTTATTTATTTTTAATCCTGCAAATGGTTTTATATTTAAATACCTATACACAATTTATTTCATATTCCCCAATTTAAAAAAAAAACTGTTGTTTTATTATACTATTATGATACGTTAAAAATTATTAAAAATACTCGACATTGGCAGATTCACTGCTCTGCTTAATATAGATAGAGTTTAGGGATTGTCGATATAAAAAAATGTTATCAAGTGAAGTATCAATACTTTTGCGGAACCCTGCGAGTGTGGTCAAGCTATGGTCGTCGCACAGTTATTGGACGGACTGCGCCGACCTAGGTTAGTGTTAGTACGAAACTTATAAATGGGCCAATTAATTAAAATCTAGACTTTACAAATTTGCGGTAGAGTTTGAAGTTATAGCTTTTACACGTAGATTGATAGTGGCGTTTTTTATTATCTAATACTGAGCTTCCGGCTTCACTGTAGACATTGTGTAGGGGCCGCCACCGCTCCACTCGGCCGTAGATAGGTTACGTTAACGAGACAATTCTAAATTACAAAATATCATTCTAGTCGTATACTTTTAACCACCGTCAAGAAATAACGCTAAATAATTAGGAGAGTGTACGTTTTTTTAATCATGAAATTCTCTGTGTGATTTCAACATCGGTCGTTAAAAGTTGCTAAACCAGACCGTTTGTTTGTTGTCATTAACTTTACAAAATCATCATTACCTTTTGATACAAATAAATTAAATAATTTCATTGTTTTTTTAAATGTTAGTAATGAATATGTTTAACTTTATTTTATATTAATATTTATTTAAAAATGAATTATTCTTAATCGTCAAATAATTAAAACTAGCCCTAATTTTTCATGGGATTTATTCTTTCTTGATATTCTTATTGCGTCGGATTGATAAGCTAAAAAGATTTATCCTTTTAAACAAATCATTAATTGCAATGATGTAGTGTAAAATGATTTACAAAAAGGTTTACAGTTGTAAATAATACATAATTTGAGTTTAAGTTAAGTATAATCTTTTTCTTCTATAATTGAAAAATGTACAAGAAAATAGACAAAAAAATTAAGCTGTTTTTTTACATATTTATTTCTAAATCGTCTTTATGCAGTATGAGATAAACTACTTTTTATTTAACAATACCAAAAATTTAAAGTCAAAGTTAACCCTGCAATGTATAACATTTTGGTTTTCAATAAAAGCTTTGTAATAGATATTTTGATTCCAAGAATACATATTAGAGGATGTATGAAAGTCGTAATAAAAGAGATAAGAGGAAACTGTTCGTCTTATGTGATGAAAAGGTAGGGCACGTAACGATGAGAGTGATGGGTGTACCGTTCCCAGGAATATTACCCGTGCGGGGCATGTTCCCCAATATTCCCCATACAAGGACTATTCTCTGCATAGGGAATGTTCTTCGCATGAGGAATGTTCCCGGGAACGGCACATCTCTAGTGATAGGTGATGATAGGCGGAGAGGTAGAGGACGACTTAAAAAGAGATGGATGGGTTGTGTGTGGGGTGATATGAATGAGAAAAGAGTGAACAAGTGACCGGATTGTATGAAAAAGAAAAACATACAACGCCGACCTGACCTGACCTGAAAGCAGGGCAAGCAAATGATGATAACTTTAATTCCAAGATTAGATACTAAAAATGAAATGAAAATCTCAGAAAAGGGTATACACATTGATTATAGAGTGTTGTCTTGACGGGGGTTTTAGGGTTACGATGAGATGATGCTTAAGCGAGCGTTTGCACTTTACATAATCGATAATGGAAAACACGTTCATTCAACTCTACGAATCGTTAAGCTTCCTTAAGGGTCACACGTAAGCTCGAGTATAGACAAACTTAGTTTATAATTTACAAACTACTTAAAAAATCGAGCTTGCGAGACTATTTTTCACTATTTAGTGAAATCTGATTTTAATATTAGTCTTCATTTGCGTGCCAATAGTTAGTAATTAAATAAATTTTAGAAAACGAAGGAATTTTACAGAGTTCAGAAGTTATTTCGTGCCAAACTAATATTATAGTATTTATTAAAAAATTACAATAAATTAACAAAGTCTAATATTGTTTTTGGCCCAGCCGCAAGAAACTATAATTTAAATTAGAGGTATTTATTATAAAAAAACTTACGTTTTTTGGTACAACCATCAATGATTTATTGGGTAAAACCTTATATTTTATTATGCTGTGAGCGGACAGTATAACTGAAAATTTCTTTATTTATTCCATACTTTTGTATGGTCCTAAGTTTGTTAAAAGTCTGTAAGTCGTTAATTTTAGATAAAAACTAGTCACTAATTAATAATTGATGATCATGATCTCGAAACTGATATTGGAAGTAAGTGATATGTATAATGTGAGATAGTAATAAAACAACGTTCATTATAAATAAATCATGTATTTCTTTTAAGGCTTGTGAATTTAGTTGTATAAGTTATTTTGAGTGCCTGAGGGTTAAATTTCAAATGCTATTAGAAGGCAGGAATAGTAAGTTGGAAGACACAAGTTAATAAACCTTGAATTTTAATTTTAGGTTTAAACGACCGAACGTAGCCCCCCATATCATTTCAGTTTACTAAACTGTAAACAAGAGAAAGATGATATGCCTGAAACCATATTATTTTTTAGGTAAAACCATACTCTTGTCTATTTTAGTATGCTCTATAGAGCAGCAATACGAACCATCTTTCTCTGAAACTAGTTAGTGATTTTTCACTTACATTTAGTATGAAATGACAAGGCCTGTCAACTCTCTCTGTAGCAAAAAACGGTACAAATAAAAATTAAAAATGGCGGAATATTTTGACAAACAAATATTAAGACATTTTTACTCTATTGGGTATGTGCTCCATGTGGCGACTAAACTAAAATTTGTATTATTTTATGAAAACACAGCCGTCAAACTTAAAAGCTATCAACTTTAACATCCGCAGATCAATTCAGAAGGCATGTAAACCCATCACGGTGAATAGTTAGCATACAATACTTATTTGGCAGTTTTTAATGATAATTCTGTTCCTTTTTTAATTTTTTATTTTAGAGACAACCGTATCTTTTATCCTGTTTCGAATCCATCGCAGTGTATCAGTGTTTGCGATATCTAATGGCATTTGGTACTTTTAATATCTTGGGCAAGTAAGTTGAATTCGTGGATCCCACTTGTGTTATTAGCACTATGTTATGATACCTACTTCCGTAGAGGTACACACGTCTGTCTTCCTAGAAAACATTTAATATTGATACGGCTCATTTGCAAGGGACTTGTGTATTAAAGTTGCATTCTTTAAAGTTCATTCTTTTGTCTTTTCTTGACTGATAACAAGAAAATAACTTGCAAGTTACAATACACGTGCCAAACGACGTTTACCCTTTATTTTTAGCATGGTTAAACCCTTTGGTTGGTTTATGACTTTATAACAAAAGATTATAGTTAAGGGGGATCCCGCAAAATTCAAAATATCTTATTTTTTTATCGAGTTGACAGTGTACAGTTATACTGATCAAAATACGCGGCTGCATTTTTCTTTTTTTATAAAATAATAGAAGTTGTACCTACTTCATTGAGTTTTTAGAAAAAAATAACCAATCAACCGTTTTTGTGACCAAATATAACACCGCGATTATTGCAACCGCGAATCACATTTTGATCAGCACTGTAAACCAGTCGCTACTTTAAAAGAAAGAAATTTTGAATTTCGCGGGCTGCTTTGAATAACACCCTTAAAGTATGATGTCACCCACCAAACTGCCTGAAAAAGGTTTAATCGCCTCGTAAGTAGGATTTCACGCAGAACATTTCAATATTTTTAATTCTTCAAAAAAGAATGCGATTTTTTTCGAAATAGTCTCCAAAAACATTTGATTCATTCTCTAGATATTTTCCATTTCCATTCAGTATTATTTTGCTCTGTGATATTCGAATGTTGTATCGATAACTTGTACTATATAATGTAATGTTGTTACGTGGGCTCTGACCGTGTGAACTGAATATCAATGTAAGGTTTTAGTCCACTATGTTACAATAAAATAGTAGGAAGAGACATGTTTATGTTAAACTGGGTTTTTGCTTCGGATACGTCGTTTTATTCCGAATAATGCAAGAAACTATTTAACCTCTATTGTTCAGATTTGGTATCGTTAGCCCATCCTTAAGGCGACCCAGAAGCCTAAAGGACTCTAGCCCCTAGAACGGGGGTGATCCCTAAAAGTTTTATTTTGGTTGCTGGTAATTGTCTACCATAGGGACCGAAACAGTCATCTATATTCTATATAAGTATATAAAAATGAATTTACGTTTGTTAGTCTTACAAAAACTTAAGAACGGCTGGAAAGATTTGTCTAATTTTAATTTTAAAATATTTGTAGAAGTCCCAAGGTTTAAAAGGTAAGAAAATATAAAGAAATTGCAAGGAAAGAAGTAAAAACGATTTTTTTATTTTTCCATACAAACTGTTCGTCCTGTCAAACAGGATGCGTTCAGAAACTATTTTTGCGACTAATGGCCGATTTTTCAAACGCCAGATAACATTTGTCCGACGAATAAAATTGACGTTTTGACATTTTTTCTATACGAAAACTGTCAACTTGTCAAACTTATTCGTCCCATGATATTGCCATAATCAAAAGAAGAAGAGTTATCTGACTATTGAAAAATCGGCTCTAATTGCAATAACTTTTATGGCGGTTCGAAGTTCGCCAGGTCAGCTAGTATTATTATAAAAAACGGACCTGCAATGAAACTAACTGGTGATGCCTGCACTAACCTATGGGGTATTTGAGATCTAGTCTACCATAATCATAACTATAAAATAATTGTATTGGGCTCATTTATTTAGACAAATTGTCTCCTCTTGCAAGTAGAGATGTGCCGTTCCCGGGAAAATGGGAAGGGCATTTCTCAACTTGCAACACAACAACAGCGTTCCATTCTGTTTGGAAATATCTTGCATTATTCAGCATAGATCGATCGGAAACTAACATTTTAACTGCTAATCTTAAACGTAAAATTGTTCAATACGATGATTCTAAGCGTGATGTAAACTTATGTGTGTCCTCTCCCACGTTCGCCGGGATTGGATTTACCAAATCTGAATAAATGTTAAAAAAACGGTGTACATATATAAATCGCGAACTGTAGCATTAGCATGGTAAAGATAATTTTTGAATGACTCCGAAGAGGCGGCAATGGGGAAACACAAGCAAAGCTAATCTCAGATGGCGCCAGCGTGTATGGCCTTGTTGTCACTGATCAAGAAACCACTTGTTAGGGTCTTGTCAATCAATGTCCATGTTAATGTCTACAAGTGATATTTTTTGCTAATGTCTTCCAAAATACACAGAGGCATCGTTTTAAACAGAGATATAACTATTGTGTTTATTTACTTAATATCGTAATGTGTTTGACGCAACTTTGACAACTTAGCTGAACTGAATTATATTTTGATCAGTGACAGAACCACTGAATCAGTGATCAAATAATCACAACGGGCAAGGCCAAACACAATGCGACACCTATCGGACTAAATGAGCTGAGTGGTTCCCCATTGTTAATAGCACTGTCGCATAAAATAAAACATTTGTACAGTAAGACTCGGACTACAAGCATCCGGAATTTTTCAGAAACCCCTACAAAACGGATTGAAGCCGTTTTGTATGAGTACATTCAGATTTGGTAGTCATTCAAAGACCTGCGAGGGGAGGTGGACGATAGAGTCGAATTAATTCAGTGCGATTGTAAACTAATATGTAATTTATTGTATAGTAAAATTCGTTAAATTTTGCACTGCCGTGCACCAACAAGTATGTAAGACAGGTTAGTTTATGCGTTAACACTAGTAAAAAAATACTATCAAAAATGCAACTGTCCTTTACAGTTTTAAAGTTCCTAGCAAGACTTAAAAAACAAAAATATCATGTAAAATAATAATAAAGAACATTTTTTTTTGCCGCTAAGCATTTATTTGTTGGTTGTACAGACAATTACATAAGGTCTGCTCTACCAGTCGACTTTTGGGCTAACAGACATGTTGGTGCATCGCAGCATATTCGAGGTAAGCGCGATACTAGTTAGAGCGATGCGGGAAAATTGTAATTTTAAATGGAACTGTAACATACATCAGATTTCATTACAAATACATGAAAGCGAAACTGTATTTCATTTAAATGTTTCTTTTTAAAATAACCTTTAGTGTAGTAACACTAAACACACTGATCTGCTGAAATTTCGGCTTAATACGTTCGTGTAACACTAACCGAAATTTGAAATTTTTGAGTCGAAAGTCCTACGGTTACGGGAGTGACAGTCCTCAGGGTACTTTTTTGTCTGTCAAGATTGATCGCTTACAACTGCATTGGCTAAGGCACACGAGCGACTAATAGTAACGCGTACAAAAAGCCCCGGACGACAGAGACAATTCAACGCACAAAAGCGCGCGGGAGTTATTAAACTTTTACTCTACATAGCGCTTACTGAAACTGCAGGCTAACAATTGATCGCACACCGTGTAGATGCACACATCCACGTCCGTGACAAGTCCTCGACAGACTGGAGACTCCTTCGGGGACAAAAGAATGGGGAAAACGTGTTCTCAATAGAAGGTGCGTGAAATAACTACTTCGGAGATGATAAAAGACCAGGAAAAATTGCTAAACATAAACAAATTAGAGGATTCATTCGACCTAAATCAGTGAAAAGGGAAGGTGCGTGAAATAACTAAGCAATCATAGTGTAAATCAGTTTTATTTGGTCTCTATTTGAATATCCTGGAAATAATTATTCCCTTACGACAGCAAGCGGACGGCAATCGCCGTGCCCTGCCCGAGCGCGCCGGCGGCAAACTCACTACACTGGCCGGCTTTGCCTTCGGGGGCTTAGGTGGCTTCTTTTGGCTCTTAGTCACATGCGAGTGATTCATCCCAGGGTTGGCCACATGAACAATTGGAAAACGGTTATTCGGAAAATCTTCACTTACACTTTTTTAATCTGCACACCCGAAGTCACTTTCGACAGCGGCAAGCTTATACCCTTAACAGTTTTTATTGACTCTGGGACAATTTACGTAAGATATTTCATACATTATTTTGGGTATATCTGCCTTACCAACAAGCCTTTTACGACGTATAATTTTCCGGTGCTCTTCTAACTATGATCGGGTAGCTTGTATATAAGGAAACACCAAACCGAACGCTTGCTTCAGTCGTGCGTAAATGCGCGACCGGCGACGTTCTTATTTATTGGCCATTATATAGAATCGAAGGAAGTTCATATGATCCGTCCAGGTAATTTTTATTTGGCGTTGGATGGTGCTAGTGAGTCCATTTCTTCGGAATCACTGGCCGAAGGGTCCGACGGATTGCTCGCTGTGAAGGTGACGGAGGACGTCATGGACGAAGCTTCTTCGTCGTACGGCGGGAGGTAGCTTGACTGCATAAGCGTCCCAGGGCAACGACTGCAACCAGTTAGGAGATTAGCTAGAGCAGATTAGAACGCGAAGGGTAATTGAAATGGGCACTTTTACTAATAGTTAGCATACATAAACATTGAGAAGGATTGTATGAGAGGCATCTGTCCATTAGGTCTTAATACAAAACAAAATATCGGAGCTGTCCTTGTCCCAGGCTCAATATATAGTTTACAAGAGTACAAGTGGAGAGGGTTCTTTTGCCGCTGCATAATGAGTGTAGTAACAGTGGTCAATAAAAATGCGCACACGCAATCCTGATTTTATTTTCTTACTTACACTAGAAGGCATACCAACGGCGACGGCATTAGCGACTGCGACAGCAGTGCAGTGCAAATTTATTTTCATACATTTATGCCTCCACTTTTGCCGTAATCTGAATTAAATAAAAAGACAAACTGACACGGAATGACGCGTAATTTATAATAATTTTCGAAGTTTTGATAGTTTAGTTTTTCATGAGGGGCAATAAAATATGGCGAAACGATTACCACAATACATTTTTAACAGCAACGCATCGCGCCGTTGAAGGCAGACTAAGTCTTATGCATTAAACAAATTAACCGCGAGCGAAGCGAGCCCGAAAAATTTGAGAATGCTACAATGCAATATCTGTCCTTAAACTGCCGTCCAGCTAAACTAACTATAATTTAAAGAGTTAAAGTGACGCCTAGTAATAACTAATAATGCAGTCTGCAAAGAGGATTCTTGGGTGGGCGGTGCACACCCTTGAACCACCTAGCTACGCCGATGTACAGACAACAGCTCGTCAACCTACTACAAAACGTCAAATTTTCTAAATTGATATTGATCTCTACATGTCGGACTTAAAGTTGAAATCGATTCAATGACCTTTAAGTTTCTGGTTAGGTTGACCTGCCGTTGACTGTACATCATCATCGGCCATAATATCGTTTTACACAGATATTTAGTGGGTTCAAAAGGTACGTAAATGGACAAAATTACACATTACACAAGAGGCTAAAAAGGTACGTCAAATGTGTAAAATGTACCTACGCTAACGGCAACGCTGGATGAGAGGATGCGGCACCGCCCCATGCCGTGATGCAGTACGTCAAGACTGACTGACACAAAGCGACGTATACAGATTTTAACAGAGCCGGTGGGGCTACGTCACGTAGAGACTTTCACTTTATAATATAAATTAATTATCTAATTCTTGCGCCGTACTCACGATATGTTCTTTAAAGGAGAGCTCATCGATAACAATTCCCAAGTATTTCACATTTGTGCTCATCCGTAACCCACAACAACCCATATACCTGTCGAAATGGGATCAGAAGAACAGTCATGTATGGTAATCTTAAGACCAGGGGGTGGCTCCGATGCAGCAGTTTTTTGATAGCAGATAAAGTTGGTCTTGGCTGTATTAAGGGTAAGCAAACTGTTATTAAGCCATGTTGCAATTTGACCCAGACCAGCTGCCGCCCTCCGAAACACTGTCTCCCAGGTTTGGTCGTGGAATAAAATGATCGTGTCGTCAGCGTAATTCATTATTTTGGCATTGTCCATGAGTATTGATGAAAGGTCATTCAGATAAATTAGGAATAACGACGGGCCCAGTATGCTGTCTGTGTGTGTGGGTATAGATAGATAGATAGATACTCTTTATTGCACACCACACAAGAAAAAAACAGTACAGAGAAACAATAAATTTAGAATGGTACAATTTAGGCGGTCTTATCGCTAAGAGCGATCTCTTCCAGACAACCTTCAGGTAGAGGAAAGTTGGAAAAAAAAACGTTATGTGGGGGAGGCGGTGAAGAGTTTAAAGTAATTTTATATTTAATATATTACATAATATATTATATATATTACATAGATACTAAAAAATAAAATAATATACATACTTACACATTGTTATAAATAATGATCATACATAATATAAATACATATAAGTACTTACACTAATTAATAACCCTATTAATATGAATATGGATTTTGATACCAAAAGTGTTAGAAAGAAAGAAGTTAGTTAAAGAAAGAAGTAAATCAAAGAAAAACAGGAGAAAACTAAAGTCCAAGGAGATATGTTTTAAGTCTAGTTTTGAAGATTTGTAGTGTTTCAGACTGCCGAATAGACATCGGTAAGGTGTTCCACAGGCGGATGGATTACACAGTAAAGGACTGAATAGGTGTGTGAATAGGTATGTGGTCTTTTAAGCTCGGACTTTTCAGAACCCCATACAAAACGGATTTAAACCGGGCTTGTCCGGAGCCGTTTTGTATGGAGTTCTGAAAAATTCTGGATGCATGTAGTCCGAGCCTTAAGGTTGACTTACTTCAACCTTTTTTAAGGTAATTAAATTTGATCTAAGATAAAATCTATAGTAGTAGTAGGTATATGGGTTATAGTATTATTTGATAATTTGAGCTGGGAAGTGACATGGGTCGTTGATAAAGACTTTAGTGGCAGATCAAACTCCACACGAGCGCAGCCGCGGACGGAAGCTAGTAATTTTATAAACTCCAACAACCAATCTAGATTTTATAAAAATGTGCAAATGACCCATCAACTTAAGATTTGAAGTAACAATCCGAGCTACACGGCAGGACATACGTGCACCTATTTTCAACCGACTTCAAAAAAGGAGGAGGTTCTCAATTCGACTGTATGTTTTTTTTTTTTTTTTTTGTATATTTGTTACGCGATTACTCCGCCAATTATGAATCGATTTTAATGATTCTTTTTTTGTTTGGTAGATCATACTTCAGAGGTGGTCCCATATAAATTTTATCGAAATTGATTCCGAACTTTTTGAGAAAATCAACAAATATATACCCAGATAATATTTTGGTTGTGGTTCTTGTTACCTATCTTCGACAAATATGAGCCGATTTTGATGATTTTTGTTTTATTTAATAGCTTATACTTCAAAGATAATATGATAAAAGTTTGCAAAATAAAAATCACCCCTAAGGGTAGGAAAATAGGGGATGAAATCGGTGTTCAGCAGTTAGATTAGGATTTATCACTAAAAATAGATGAAATAAGTAAATTTAAAAAAAAAAAAAAAAACAGACCTTAAAACACTGAAATGCTAAAAATAATCCTAACACTTAAGTACCTAATCAGTTACTTTTGGAGTCGGTGCAAACAAAAACATTGAATCTCTCATCGGCTGGCACCGACTCCAAAAGTAACTGATTAGGTACTTAAGTGTTAGGATTATTTTTAGCATTTCAGTGTTTTGAAGTCGGTTTTTTTTTTTTTAATAATCTTATTAATTTATGAGCAATTCAATTTTTTTACTGACTAAAATATAAGTGGTTATCATGCAGGTAAGTACTTGAAACCTCGTGATCATCAGCTCTACAACTTTTTCTATGAGAGCTACGTCGAAATCGTTAAAAAAAATTAGATGCTTCATACAAACTACAGCCCTACTTCGATGATAATGTATGGATATGCATCTAAAAAAATCACAAATTTGATGTTGCTTCCATAAATTGTTTAAGAGCAGCCGATCACGTGGTTTCAAGATGCCCTATTCTTTTGTGCGCCCTGTATAAAACGATGCTTAATATTGTATTATTTAAAATATGAATAAACTCAGTTCCTGAAACCAGTTGCATTTATTATTTAAAAATATTTACAACAAACAAAACGACATCTTTTTTATAAAAATATTTCAATCAGTCAAGACTTACAACAGCTACATTTTAAATTATTTATATCACGGAAACGTTGGTAACAAAAATTTATCATACAGCATGCTGCGACTTCATTCTCGTTTCATTCGAGTGTGAGGTCCAGTTTCGGGCTGAGATGGTATTCCTGGGTCGGCAGCGAACCCTGGGTCTGCGTTTGAACTGAAACAATAAAACGAAGGTCTATACAAAGCCTAAGAGCCATATAATGGCGGCGATTTTTGGGCGTAGGCAATGTGAACGTGTAAAACTTAATTTAAGGCTATTTGCAGAAAATTGGTTTTATTGACGCCACTGCACTGCGATATCGACGACCTCCGTAGCCGAGAGGCGAGCATACCGGACTTGGTGTCGCTATCTCTGAGGTTCCGGGTTCGATTCCCGGCCGGGTCAATGTAGAAAAATAACTTTTCTGTATTGTCTCGGGTCTGGGTGTTGTGGTACCGTCGTCGTTTCTGATTTCTGTAACACAAGTGCTTTGGCTACTTACCACAGGATCAGAGCAATGTATGTGATGTTGTCCAATATAAAAATATAAATACATATATATATATAACGCAACTAAACCATTAAAAACCGGACAAGTGCGGACTCGCCCACCGAGGTTTCCTTACAAATTTGTAGGTACATATTATAAAATCGTTCAGGAATCGAGTCTCGCAGTTACAAATTAATTGCAAATGTATAGTTTAGTACATTTTTCTCTGTACTTGTAGTATATGACGATATCTATTGCCAAATTTCATAGTTTAAGGCTCGACATGCATCCGGATTTTTTTTAAACTCCATACAAAACGTCTCCAGACAAGCCCGGATTCAATCTGATTTGTATAGGGTTCTGAAAATTTCCGGATGCTTGTAGTCCGAGCCTTAAATCAACGGAAATTACCCTATAAATTCCCCTGACAGTGTCGAAATATTCGTTTTTGAGGCATAATTGGCAGTATCTTTTTTTACGTCAACTTAGAAGTTTGATTTTTCACAGCTCCAAGGGACTGTAGACTTGAGTAGATATGGTTTCAATTTCATCTCGATACCTCCACGCGGTCCCGAGATAAAGGGTCTTGCTTCACAGACATACGGACAGACAGACAGATCCTAAGGGTTCCGTTCTTTCCTTTTACGGTAGGTACGTAACCCTAAAAATCATATGTAGATTTTTATTTTATTTTATGTATCTCCTATATGACTAACGATGTGTCTTGCTAAAGAATCATTACTTACGTTGAGCCTAACCATGTATCAGGCGTCGATAATGGCAATACACTTAATGTTTTCAAGGGAGTATGACTCGGATACGTGGTACTAGTGGCACTGCTGACGTTCCGCCTCTTCGCCGGCGGCTGCGACTCGTCATACAACAGCGCGGGGGGCTGACGTGGCGTAGATGCGGGAGAGTTGATAAACGATGCTGACTCTTGTCTTGTAAGACTCGTATCTGGCGGTTCTGTTTTAATTTCCGTCTGTTCCGGGACGACCTGAATTTAAATAATGGTTGCTGTGATATAGTTTCGTAGTTAAGTAAATACAATCTAACTATTCGAGCATTTTGATATCAAAGTAATTTTTTTTTTGTTTTAATTTTATCGATTGAGACTTCAGTCCCTCTAGCATGACAACTAAAAACACGATATGATATGATACGATATATCGATTTTGAATTTTTATCGAAAAGCGATCATAAAATGTGACGTCACCGGCACGGCGATTCAACATGGCGGCTATATCTATCATATTTTTACAGTTGGTGTCGATATATCGCTATATCATATTATCATATCACATCGTGTTTTAGTAGACATGCTAGGGGGGCTGGATCTATGTACTGATTTATACCACTTGTTTGGCGGTGATGGAAAACATCTTAAGGAAACTTATAACACTGGCTGAGTAGCCATTGTCCGAAATTGTTCTGGTTTACCTGTCCAAGGGTTACGGAGGCCAGATTGTAATTGGTCTAAATGTAATAACCAAAGTTCCCGTATCTAGGATCATGGTCAAACAAAGCGAACATGACTAAGGCTCGGAATACAAGCATCCGTAATTTTTTAGAACCCCATACAAAAACTATTGAATCCGGGTTTGTCCGGAGACATTTTGTATGGAGTTCTGAAAAATTCCGGATGCTTGTAGTCCGAGCCTAATTGTTGGGTTCCCAACACTAAAATCTAAACTCATTCAATTCATTCGGTCTTATGGCCATCCATATTGCTTACCAGTTACATTTTTGACTCCAATCATATCGGGTCGTGACAACGTGCTCTGCTTCTTAACCCTGGACTACCGTAATTTCCACTTTGTGCTCATGTGCTGTGCTTAACCTATGCAGAACTACCAATAAACGTGAATATAAGGAACCGGCATTTTAATCCTACTTCTACAACTACACTCCGCTGCCTCACACTAATAACGGGACAAAGTGCTAAGAAAGGACTTCTGGAGTATCGGCTATAGTCACGCTTCCAACCGGCTAATCTGAAAATCACAGGGGCTAGGGGAGGCCTGTTTGTTTAGAAGTGGATGTCCTATGACTGGAATGATGATGATAATGATAAAGCGATAGTTCGCCTATCTCTTACTAGAATACTGTTAGTGTGTCTGTCAGGTAATCAAGCTTAAAATATATTAAATAACTATAATGGAAGATATTTAATTGCCTAATGATATAGGTTGTAAGTAATTATTGATTGTAATTATTTTTAAGTTTAACTCGTTAACATCCAAGCGGTCTCATGATACCGCATAACAATAGAATTTATATTGTGTCTCGTTTACGTATGCTTGATCAGTAGTGTTATTATTATTAGTTGTCAGGCACTGACCTGAGACCCAGCAGCCACAGCGGCAAAGAGGTCGCCACAATGCACGCTCCCGAGCGGGTCTCCCTCCATATCCGCCTCAGTCTTGACCTTCGTAATTCTGTCGGGAACACAGTAAAATGACCATCATAAATATAAACACGCCAGACAACACACCTAGGCTAGTTTCTAGGGTCAAAAAATGATTATTCTATTTAGTCCGTCAGTTAGATAATCAAAAAATATTGTACCCATATTTTGTCTTTTGTCAATCAAACAAAAAATTACGAAGATTAAACGCATCAAAGTTTACACGTGACGTCAAGCCTTGCTCAAAAGTGTCGCAAGGCGTGACGTAACGCGGAACTTTAGCGGGCTATAAATATTCATCATTTTTTGTTTGACTGAGAAAATAAAAAATACGTGTCCAATATTTTCTGGTCATCCAACTGACGGACTAATTCGATTTTTTTAGGAAACTAGCGCATTGGTGTTTACCTACAAAATTAAAAACCTTGTGTTACGAGGTGTCTGACAGTGTATTTCCCAGGGGCGTCCAAGCACACCCAGGCACGAACCAATTTACAAAAGATCGTTTTCTGAATGCAAAACCTACGAGTTGTGCTGTGCCCACGGCTTTGCCCGCATCAAATAACGGGTAGTAATATTCTTTTCATACTCAACATTTATGAGAAACTACAACGAAATCCAAGTTAATTAACGACCTACCGAAAGGGCTGAAAAACGGGACGTCCCGCTAAAAGTGTCATTTGACAACACTAGTGCTCACAGCACTCAAAATAGATAATCCACCTTCACTTTTTGCGGCAATAGGCTCTAGACATAGGCCATAGAACAAGTATTGCCTTCTCTATAGTTGTCCTCTATCTGAACCCTCCTGGTTATCTGGAAGAGTTCGCTTTTAGCGATAAGACCGTCTAAATATTACGTCTTTCTGTAAAAATCGTTTGTATGGTATGCAATAAAGATTATACTTGGGCAAGTAAATGGTAGTAAGTACTCACTCTATTTCCAACTCAAGTGTCTTGGCATTATCAGCTTCGTTTGTGAGCACCTGGTGCCCAGCTGCTATGAGCCCCTCGCGTACTTTGTCCACCACTAGCTGGACCTCACTCTGGAAATAAAACAATAAATCCTTTGTAATAAGAAAAACATCATCACTGCGTACAGTCAGCATCAAAAGTAGCTGATCGAAAACTATTTTATAAAGTATTGACTCTTTTAATTGACTTTTGCGTAATAATTTTGTCAGACTATTTCTATTATTGTGATATGTTTTACAATAAGATTCTTCTAAAATATTTAGATACTAAGCTACTTTTGATTTTGACTGTACTCTATCTTGTAGATGGCACAGATTATTGGTTCTTCTTGTTGTTCTATGTTTTTGGTACTTTTGGGATTTCGCGTAAAGCGATTAGATCGTATTGTGTGTGCAGTGCAGCTTGTGTATTTTCTGTATCTCATTTGCTTTGTGGCGTGTTTACTGACCTGTAATAAACTGGACAGGCTGCTGTCAAATTTAATACGTGCCTATTTCATTACCGCCATTTTGGCGCTATAGGCGTAGTTTTCGGTACTTTCGCTAGTGTTTCAAACTTACCTCTCATTTGTATGGGTCAATCAGTCCAGTGGTTATTATATATAACGTGCTTCATAAATATCTGCAAAGGCTGAAATGGGTAAAAGTAAAGCTTATATAGATTACGATAGTAAAGAAATTTTATGTCCAGAACATCGTAATTTTTTTCATTAAACAAATTATATTAAATAAAGATTAGGCTTTATTCTGTCTCAAACCGTCCACATCTGTCCAAAAATGCTAACGCTACACGCACGCACGCACATTATACCGGCTCCCGTGCAGTGTCAAGGGCGTATGACGAAGTGTGTTATGCAAATTGAAGCAAGTAACCATTTATTTATTGTCTTTTCGCAAATAATTAATTACCGATCCGGGGCACGTAATTCTTTCACTATCGTAATTTATATATGCAATACTTTTACCCATTTCAGCCGTTGCAGATATTTATGAAGCACCTTATATATGTTAAGGTCAATAGGTGTGCAATAAAAAGTAATCCATGTATGTATTATTATTATTCATAATATAACTTACCTCAGGGCTACCGGGCGGAGCACGCAGCACGTAATGTTGCGCGTGGTGTCCCTGCGCGTCGCATGCGCCGCACACCCGCACATTGCACTGCACGCATACGAACACAAACCTGCGACAAACCGACTTGTTAGTTAGTTAGCTTGGGAGAACGAAAGCAAGATGAACTAGGGGTACGGTCAAATTGGTGGCGTTAGAAAGCCAGTCCTGAAATAAATATGGACTAGCTGTCTCATAAACAAATGACAACTCACCCCGTGACCGCTTCATTGCACCGGCTGCAACGTACAAATCGCTCAGGCTCCGGCTCCGGCTCCGGAGGCTCATCTAAATTTTCTTTTGAATCTTCTATCCTCGCTACAACATTTTGTTTCATAAATAAAAAAAACTTTTACTACTGGGCCAACATAGAAATTGCGTTTTTTGTTTGTTTCTCTATACGAACTAACGCTCTACCTAAAAAAAATTTATGATTTCGATGTAGACCCCATAGTAAAAGCTGTTTGTATTGATAAACAAGTTTGCCTCCTTTTTAGCTACTTCCAAAACAACACCCTGTATTTATTTGTAACAGTATTTTTGAACTTAAAGCGATACTAAAGACTGTAGTTAAATAAACCATTCTGCATTATGTCTAAACTTGGTTGGCAGTTTTGTTATTACTCATTAATACTCATTTATTCAGTATATAGGCCCTCTTCCGGGCACTTATACACGTCCCAAAATATAGCTTTACCCTACCACCGCTTCGGGACTACATATCGGCTGGTGATGAGAAGAAACGGCGCAACAAACTCAGTCACCTTTGTCAGCCTTTTTTACAGGAAATACAGTTACAAGACATGAAGTAAGTGCGAGCTAAGCAGGTTAAAGGTATGCAATAACAAATAACTGAATTTTGTTATTTGTCATTGCATACGTTGTTGGTTGTCTTACATAATGGAGCTGTGCTCTAAAACAGCTAATTCACCATCTGCGACATTTACACATGAGCACAGAATGTATAATAGGATAAATCACATGAGTAAAGAAATAAACAGAGACAAAGGAGCGTGCAAAATTGATACCTACTATAAAGAATAGGTCGGGGAAAAAAATACTAGATTTAATATATTGTGTCAATTTCACTGTTTTTTCGTCAAAAATGAAATCACATGTTTTTAGTTACTAGTATTTAATATCTATTGTGTCCATTCACATGAATATACCACGGATCATCACAACATTAACATACACAAATATTGCATATCTTTTCATGACAACCCATTTTATACCCACAAAGTGCGTTAAAAAAGTTGTTTTAAAGACAAAGATATGTCTCAAGTGATTTTCAAATGATTCAGTCATTTTTCAGTCACCTTATGTCGTGTGCGAGTTAAGCTTATGTATTCCGTGGTTACCTACGCCACAAAAACTAGCCGACCACGACGACTAATATAGTTTATATCACTAGTTTATATGAATAAAGTAAGTACGAGTATACGCATCAAAATGACAATCTTGGCTGCATTAATAATGGTTTTCTTACTGAAAAACAATAACTTCACAAATATAAGTCAATGGGGTAAATTTTACTGACTTATTATTTGTTTTTTAGTCATAAATCATCATCATCATTACAACCATTGGACGTCCACTGCTGAAAACAGGCCTTCCCCAGTCGAACTTCCAGAACTAACTTTAAGTCGGTCCCTAAATGTGGCTGTTCAATTAAAACGTAGTTTTTTTCGATCAAAAAATATCCAGTAAAACATCAACACAACAGTCGCAAATTGTATTTTGATCAGGATACAATGTTACTGCAGCTATTTGTAAAAAAGTAAAAAAAAAAATGCCTTAAACGATCTTCTTTTTATCGACCTTGTCTTTTTGTCATTGTATTAATTGGTATTGAGACAGGTTAGCTTAGGTAATAATTTGTCTTTAATTTATAGTCTTCTCGCCGCAGATTAAGTAGGTACCTAAGTATTACATTTTTCTTTTTCATTATTAATGAGGGGCCGGCCGTTTGCGCTGATTTATGTTCACAAGTTATTCGACCTCCGCGCCGTAGCCAAGAGGCGATATCTCTAAGGTCCCGAGTTCGATTCCCGGTCGGTCAATAGAGAAAAGTAACTTTTCTATACTGTCTCAGGTCTGGGTGTTGTGGTACCATCGTTGTTTGTAATTTCTATAACACAAGTGCAAGTAATGTTTTCCTATATTTATTTTTAAAAAGTTTGCTCATCGACTTTCATCATGCTGCGAGATGTTTTATCTTCGTAAAAAGTTATCTTAAAACAAAATCAATTCAAATTCAAGATGAGTTTATCTTATTCACTATTTCGTATTTATGTCTCACCCTGGCTGGAACTTGCACCGTCTATTGATGGAAAACCGAGTGTCGGAAAAGCATTATCATATAAATATTTTACGTTTCTGTTTTTAGAAAACTTAATGTATTTTCTTTCGAAGTGCACTTCACATATTCTGTATTGTTGTCTTGTTTTGTAATCAAAAAGTTTTGAAATAAGATCTTCCCGCCCAACAGCTGTAAGCCACTCATGTCGTCTGGAATTGAGAAAAAAAAGACTGTAATACTTAAAAAAAAAACATTATACGCAATGAAAATAATGGAGCAGCCAAATGATTACAGCCTAAAAATCATATAAAATATTGGGGAAACATAAAATAATTGCTTTTAAAATAACTATTAAATATGTATGGCTTTGATATTTGGGGGTAGCCGGTGAAAGTCGTGGTGAGGCCAGTCTGCAGTAGAACGTAGTATTTTACTTTTTACGCCGGTGAAGTAAGTAGGTTCCTCCAAGGTACAAAGTATTGTGACGTCTGAATGAAACCGCAGGTCTAACGATTCAAGAATTACGTTGAAGGTTGTCAAGATACGGTTGGCCTAGTCTGTGGCCTAAATCTCGCTTATTACAAAAGGACATTGCCCAAATAAATCACAGTCCGGCGCTAGTAACAGAAAAACAAAAGAAATCATTGTAGCCTGATGACTAGTAGAGAATGCCTCATGGCGTTAAGTCCACCATTTATAAGATTTTAATCTGTGCAATAAAGTTTTAATAAATAAAAGATTTTGTATTTTCCTACACATAATGTTAAGTAATATTTTTAACATTCTGGTAAATTCTAGATTTGTTAGAGGCAAGAAGAGCTATTACCAAAAGAGATAACGACTGAAAAGACAGAACGAAAAGGTGATTGAAATAGCAAAAATCAGGAAAAATAATAATCGGAAAAACCTACACTGGGACTTGGGAGTCGTTAGCGTAATTTTATTAGTAAGTAAGTAAATGTCTAGTTTTCAATTCTCATAAAAAGTTCCATGATAATACACTCAAAAACCCAAAAACACGTTAATAAAGAACTAAGCCCCGAGTTGACCAAAGTCTGTTGAAACGTCCATTGCTATAAAGCAACCTTTATTATTTAAATGTAGAAAAACTCGAAGCGTTTATTTTTATGCTTGCCATTTAGTATTGGACGCAGGTTATTCAAACAGTGTTTTGAATTAATAACTGAAGCATGCGAAGATGTCAGTCATTTTGTGTTTTCCTTAGTTGTTAATATATTTTACTAGTAGCTACTTACCGAGCGGGGTCCTTAGGATAGTTAAAATACGATACATTTTTATTTTTTCTATTATTATTCATACAAACAGAACACTGAACCATTTTTATATCACTTTGTAAAAAATCATTTGCCAAGCGAAACAAAACACGTGCGTCGCGCAACCCTCAGATTGTGCACTGGCGCAAACCGGTCTGAGCTACTATCGCAGCGACACATGAGTAGAGAAAGAGACAGAGTATAGCGTATAAAATTGAAACTTGTTTTAGTAGGGTTGTCACGATAAGATAGATAAATAATTAATAATAATAGTATTCATGAAAGTGACAATGGGTTTTAGAAAATCCGATATTTTAATTAATACAAAACCCGGACAAGTGCGAGTCGAACTCGCCCACCGAGGTTTCCGTACAAATTTGTATGTATGTGAGGTACATATTATAAATTGTTCAGGAATCGAGTCTCAAAATTTAATAACAAATGTATAGTTTACAGATTCTTACCTTAGATATTAATTGCCAATATACGTTTTTGCGACATAAACGGCCATATCTTTTTGTTACGTCAAATTAAAAGTTTATTTTTTTCACAGCTTCAAGGGACTATAGGATATGGTTTTGACTTCAACTCGATACCTCCACGCATTCCCGAGATGAAGGGTCTTGATAGAGAGACGGGCGGATTTTGTTAAATAACTATTGATTTTGTTATGCAATATCTTATGTTAACAATCAACTTCTACAATAAACTAATATTTCATAAGCAACTTCTATTAAGTATAAAGTAAATATAATCTATAAATGCTAAACACGATTTAATATAAATGAAGTATCTACACCTAGTCGAGTCTTTGGGATAATTAAAATAAGACACTTTTTTCTACAATCATTCATACAAACAGGTACACAGGTACACTGATCCATTTTTAATTTACTGTAACACGCGCGTCGCGCAACCCTTAGCTTGTCAACTGGTTGACTGAGCCGGCGCAAACCGGTTATTAGACATCGCCGGGCGTACGTGACGTGCTGTCACGTGCAGCCAGTACTCACGCACACAGGCCTTGCGCGCTTGTAGTAGTGTGTAACGCGCGATTGAATGAAGCTTTATCACTGTTCCTTTCTCTACTCATATGACGGCGCATAGGTAGGACGGTCGGTATGAGCAGCCAGTGCTCACGTACACGGGGTGCGAGCTTGTAGTATTATACATTGCTTGATAGACATAGACTTGATACACAATTACACACACAAACATTACTAAAACCACGCTTAGCCTGTGTCCTACGCTGTACAGGATCAGCGCGATTGACTCGATTGTATGAAACTCTGTCTTCTCTTTCTTTCTTTACTTCTGTTGTAAATAGGTATAACTTTACAATGTTTTCTTTGAGACCGATTTAATTCGTTTAAACGTCAATTGATAAGCCAACTTGATAGCTACAAACTGAGCATAGGGGATTTTAAACGAACAATTGCATCCATGCTAAAAGTATTATTTTCCTCAATAAGATTAAAAGATGAAGCGAAGCGATGACGTTTCATTGCGCGCTGTTATGAACCATACTTTAATGAGATTTTTTGCGATATTCGTATATACTAACAAGCTTCGAGTCTCTAATTTAGGGGCACTCACCTTAAGGGTTTAAGGGGCCTGTTTCTTTTTTATCAGGTATTTGACTAATTTAGGAATATAATCAAAAATGTTTTCTTCTGATTCTTTTAGCCGTTACGTATGCAGCATATTGAGGCATTTTAAACGATAATAAAAAGAATTAAACCGGTACATTTGTTAACTAAAGTGTGCTTGCTGCGCTGACCGGCGAGATAAAAGAAATCTGTAGAAGTGTTAATGTCTGAAATAACAATTCAGTCATTTGACACTTCTGCTGCGTTTAAGGCTATTGCCCGTCATTTAATGAGATATTTTAATTATAACGCTAAACCGGCCGGATATAACATAACTTTTCACAAGATGATGTGTATCCTTGCTCAATAAATACAAGTGTAAATTGTAAATATAAACTTTTACTATCAGTATAAATATTCATGATAATCACCATTATTTTGTCGTTCTTCAAGTTCCTTCATTTCTGTTTCAGAGACGAATTCGAAAATTTTATTTTTAATGATTGCTTGGTTTTGTTCCGTAAATTTTTTTACTGTTGCCGATATGCTTTTGAAGAATTTGTCAATTTCGTCGTCTCTTTTTTCTTTATTTTTTTGATCGATTAAGAAATTTATCAATTCTGCTGATGTAGAACTGTTTTCGGTTTTTATTTTTTTTCTTGTTTGTGACATGTACGTATCATTAGAGAAGGATGCAGTTGTATAGGCCATTTTAGAAGGATCTAGAAGTAAACCAGCCTCTGAAGACTCTGGCTGAACATGGTATGAATACTGACTATCTTCATTTGAAGAGATGCTATTCTCATCTAAATCCTGGTCGTCGTCATTCGTTGTGTCTGAAGGCATTGTAGGCGTAGGTCTTTCTCTAATATGCGGCAACATAAACATCATTTCATTTTCGTATATCCACCTTTTGTTCATTCCATGTCTTTTCTTTTTTTTTATAAATCGTCGGTGACTTTCTCTTATGTTTAACCATACTTTTTTGCACTGGGTTTCTAAAATAAAGAAAACTTTTTGTTATTAATAAGGACAACAGTAGTCATAACATGAGTTTTATTAGGAACTAGCTGTTGCCCAAGACTTCGTTCGCGTGTTCTGCGCAACTTTCTTTTTTTTTCCGTAAAAACCTTCTCCTGACAATAATTAATAAAAAAATAACAAAAAAATTAACAAAAAAAGGGTTATCGAAATTGTTCCATCCGTTCACGCGTGATGCGATGACCAAGGGAAATAGAGATTCATTTTTATATACCTATACAGATTATTATGATTAACTGTTGTGTTCGTGTGTAATTTTTTTTGGTATTCTACCTACTTTAATTTTTTTTTTTAATTCTAGACATATTTTTGAGCTACTTATTAACTACCAACAGGATAAGTCAAATTTCTGGTATAAAAGGTGATAGCTCATTGTAAGATATCTAGTAAGATTTTAAAAAGATTTTTGGCACTTCTCATAATATATTTCAGAAATAATATTTTCTTTTTCATTGGATTTCTTTTTACTCGTGTCTTTTTTCTAGACAGCTAGGCATAGGTGCTTCTTCTAGCATACTCACTTATCTAAGGCTACGATTCCGTAAATGAGACTTATGCTTTTTCCAAGTTTTTTTCATTTTAGGCACTAAGGCCCGGTTTACACCAAAGCGGCTACGAGACGAGAGCTGTGTTTTCATATAAACGACGACCCGAGCGGACTCCGTTTTGGCAGTACTCCTAATTAATGGGCAGTCTTCTATTCGTACTAAAGACGTAACATCATTGTCAAGAGCCAGTACAATAATATAAGTAGGGGAAGCGCACAGGCCTAGTGTGTGCTAAGCAACCGCCCAGCATAAATCGAAATGTAGGTAATAACATTTACTAAGTATAGGCCCTCGGGTAAAGCTTGTTTCTATGTGAGCGCCAAAACTATATACTTAACTGTCATGTGCTTAATTATTCTATAGTCGTGTAGTAGTATTGAGTGAAGAAAGAAATAAGTTTCAGTTACAGTAAACTTGTACATTTTAAAGACAAGCCAAGTCCCGTAAATAATAATTTCGGTCGCATTAACTTCACCACTACTTTTTGTGTCAGTAGGTACTTAAGACGTCGCATAGATCTAAACGAATATTACAATGGGTTAATTAAGTGTGTCGCGTTATTCAAATTATTTTGTGTCGAATTCATCCAGGAATTTGTTTATTTTTTATTATTTTTCTTACAAAAGAAAATGAAACTTTATTAAGTAATATTATGGCGTAACGACGATACACTATTTGTCATATAACTATGAAATATTTATTAAGTATAGTAAAAAAAAAACGATTAACGAACCTACGAACGAACGGAAAGAGAAGCGCGGGCAACGTTTTTTTTACAAATTGACATAAAGGCTGTTTGCACAAGACGAAGATGACACAAACCAGTTTTTTTAGTCCATAACTTCAAGTTACGAATTGTAAAAAAACACAACTAAACCGAAACTACAAACACAAAAAAGTTAATTTTCCAAAAAAAACAATAGGATCAATAAATCAATTAGTTAATAAATGTGGACGTCTGTTTGTAGTTGTATCCTTGATAACGTATAGTCATTGACATATTTATGTGAAAGGGCCCTATGGGTTGTTGCTTGCTTACAACAAAAACAAATAAAAAACTTTTCGCGAACTATCGATTCGATTAACTAATAAATAACATAAACTCACACTGTGCTTACACTGACATTATGTAGGTAACTCGTTGGTGCATGTGTGCATAAATAAATAAATAAATAACATTTACTTACCAGGTTGTTTTAAAACGCTGCCAATCGTTTTCCACGCCTTCTCCTTTCTCACGGCATCGTTGTACTTAGAGTCATTTGAATCGTACAAATACGGATGTTTTTGCACTTCAGCAATCAATTTTTCTCGGTTCATCGTGTTTTAATTTAAGTGAATAATACGTCATAAAACTCGCTCCGACCAGCACTTCACGCTGGCTTGGCTACATACATCGATAACGCGGTGCGAGCGGGGCGAAGGAGGGGCGACGCCGCGTCACCCGCCGAACGAAGGCGAAGGCGCGGCGAGTCGATCACACACCGGGCGTATGCCGCCATAATGCCGGTCACAACAACACTACTATACCCGTCTCTGTCTTGCTCTGGCGATTGAAAAAAGAAAGAAAGGATGTTGGCTGTTACGCGCTGTTCGTGTGGCTTGAGCTGACTTTAGGGTTCAGTCGCAATGACAAATAGCAAAAACAGAACCCTTACAATTTTATTTTATTTCTAATTAAATATTCGGTTTAGGGTCACGTACTTAAGTATCTTTTTTTTCCTACAGACAGACACGAGACGTTGACATGACAGCAGACTATGATAATAAAAGCACAGTTTATATATTCTATAGAATATATATATATACTGTGATAAAAGTATGATTCCGTTTTTGATTCTTTTCTTTTCATTTGATAACGGAACCCTGTTTGTTATTACATTAAATATCGAATTTCCCGGATCGAGCAAAGTAAGGCTCGGACTTCATGCATCCGGTATTTTTCAGAACCCCATACAAAACGGATTAAATCCGGGCTTATCCGAAGCCGTTTTGTATGGAGTTCTGAAAAATTCCGGATGCATGTAGTCCGAACCTAAGACTTCGCTATCCTCCTTAGTCTCCTTACACAAAAACAAGTAAGTGTTTTCGCGCACTAAAAGCTAAATCATGACCTTTTTTCTTCTTAAAATCAGTTGTCTTTAAAACTGTGTCCATTTAAGTCTAATTTTTTCTACAATGGAAAAATGTTTAAAAGTAGTTTTTTGTGTTTTTCTAAACTTCGATCCCAATAACTTAAGACTACAGAACCCTACCGCGCGCCGTGTCTCGATCGAGGCGAGACGCAAACGACGCGCGGAAGCCAGGTGGGTATTATGTTATGCCGCGTTGCTACGACGGACTGGGTGTAGGTGGGGTGCAGCTGCACCCTATAGAACAATAATAATACATTCAAAACATGTTAAATCTGCCGAATAGTAAGTAAGTAGGCAGGGGCGTGCATCCCATATAGGCTATTATGCAGAGCCTACCTTCATAAAAAACCGACAGAACAGCTGACCATAATTATTAATTACGTATTCAACAATAAACAATAAATATTCTGTAACCATTTTGTCGTCTACCTGTACTTATTCCTTATTAAAGCGCGCAACTTAGATCGTTACTGTGCAATTTAACCAATGTTAGGCTGCCGTGAGATCGCCTACTGTTTCACGCAAACTTACTCAATTTTCACTCACAGCCTACCCCCATCTGAAACCAATGCACGCCCCTGTAAGTAGGTAACACTTCATCATCATCATCATTTCAGCCATAGGACGTCCACTGCTGAACATAGGCCTCCCCCATTGACTTCCAGATTGGCCGGTTGGAAGCGGCCTGCATCCAGCGTCTTCCTGCGACCTTTACCAGGTCGTCTGACCACCTTGTGAGTGGACGTCCTACGCTGCGCTTGCCGGTACGCAGCCTCCATTCTAGAACCTTTCTGCCCCATTGGCCATCAGTTCTACGTGCTATGTGCCCCGCCCACTGCCACTTCAGCTTGCTAATCCGTTGGGCTATGTCAGCGACGTTTACGGATCTCTTCATTTCTGATTCGATCTGGTAACACTTATTTTGCAATATTCAAAAAGCAGCCTCAACACGAGAAGAATTGGGCGTTTTTTAAAAACCATTAGGTACCTTGGTCGCGTCGATAAATTGCTGTATCATATCGTATTTTGGTGGTCATGCTAGGGGGGTTTTGCACGATTTGTAATTTGTCCAATACCGATTCAACTATCTTACGATCCTAGGTCTGTAGTATGCGCGGATGACTACCTATTGTAAATTTTATGACAAGCCGATTAATTAATCAGCTTACTAGGGGCTAGGGGTTAATCTTTCTAGTAAAGTAGTAACTCACCTTCTATAAAACCTTCCGTCATTCGCATTTTTCAGTTTGCTTTTTCTCTTTGCACTTCCCGACTCAGTAATTCAGTATCATGTGTTACCTACGTACTTACATTAAATAAATAATTTAAAATAAATGAATAAATAATTTATTTACTAGTAAGAATAATATATACTTTATAATAATATTTTTCTAATAGTTGTCTCATACACGCCAATGGCCTCCGACTTCTGCTTAGTTATATCATAATATAATACCAAATCAGTGGTTATATTGATATCTTTTTTACCTAGATTTATAAAAGCATCGCAATTACATAGAAATAAGGCAACACAGGAAAAATCAAAATTTTCTTTTTAGCCAATCGTAGGAAGAGTGCTATCACACTAGGTGAATTCACCGCGCGACTAGATCAAGCAACTTCTTTATGCGTGTCTGTAGACTACAGCATAGAATACCTAATAGTACTACTACGGCATAGAATACCTAATAACTACAGTCCCTATAAAATTGTCGCTTGCCATACGATTAATGCACAGTGTTCAACCGGGTGTTTGGGCAAAAGTTTCTGAACCCTAGTGCTTTGCAATAAGATTCACATTACATTTATAAGATTTAAATGAGTACGACTTACTACAGTAGACTATATTTAACGAAAATCAACCGTATACAAAGGCAATAAGAGGTAAAATAAAATGGACGGCACCGTCTATCTGTCATCTACACGGTCACGATAGGGCCCGGACTCGGACGGGCGGTTTCAAGCTAAACATTTGAAATGGACTGATAATGTGCTGCTAATGCGCGTTTGCTTGACTACAACTTGTATGACTACTGCATTGGAAAAAAAATACGGTTTGGTTAATATCAACAGTTAAACTGGTGACAAACTGCGACGGACGCGGCTGCGGACTCGTCTTGACATTGTGAGGTCAAGCGCTGCCATTGGTCTATCCTTAAGTTTGTATAAAAACGTAAGTACTTAATTAGTTATAATGATCTGTAAATTCTGTAATAATTAAGAAATTAGTGTACTTAATATTAGATTATTTATTTAGTATAATATCTTGATGTAACAGTATAAATACTATACAAAATAAATGTAGTAGCAGGTAGATCATACACTTATATTACTTGAGAACAGTTCTGCCGATCAGGTTTTTATTTTGTAATACCTAAGTCATTGATATTTATCAATAAAAAACCTATTCTATTCTATTCTTGAATGGACCAATAGAAGGTCTAACGGTACAGCTACTACCTATTGGCTTATTTCATAATATTTATAGAAACGATATATTATCAAATTTTCATGTCACGAAGGCTTTCCTTTTATTAGTAAACACTAATTAATAATACATTAATACTGATCTAGCATTGGTAACAACGATGCAGTAGGTATCTAAGTACTATGCTATATATATACAGGGTGTAAGGGACAGCCCTCCGCAAACTAACAGGGTCCATTCTTCTCCTTATTCTAAACCATATTTCACTGGAATTTTTCTCAGGAAAATTTTCTTTTTTTTTTCTCGTTTTTTTAGTCTCTATTACTTTATTTTAATGTAAAATTACATCCTTTGGACACAGCAATCCATTTTTTACAAAACAACACATAAAATAAAAAAAACAGCAATGTATTCTTAAATCTCTAACAAATAACGACGCGGATGTTATCACGTGACGCGAGCGCATTGATAACGTTAGCAGCGATGACAGCCGAAGGCTCGCTCGCTGTGCGACTCGTCCGCAATGTTAGCAATACATTGCGTGCGAAGAAAACAAACAAACCGGAATTTCTAGATTTCTATAATGTTCCTGAAAAAAATTTAACTACCTGTCTTCTTTTTATAATATACTGAATTCAACCTATCAGTCTGTGGAGGGCTGTCCCTTACACCCTGTATAAGTTAGTAGGTAAAAACAATAACTGTTTATTTTCATTGAAAATCAACATCAGATTCCAATGAAGGAATAATATAATAAATCAATGAACCAAAACAATCCTTAGATAATAATCTTTCTATAAAGCATACAGGGTGGCCAGAAAAGTGACGTCCAATTATTTTTTTAGGTGCCTCGTGTTGAGAGGTATCTGAATCACCCATACGTATGTTCTACGATTTTTCGTAGTTTTCGAGTTACGATTATTTTTAAAAAGCCTATGAAGCCTATGAAGTACTACTTTTTTATTATTATTATTATGAAAGCTTAGAGTCTAGCGCATTCTCTGAAGCTACTTAAAAACTAAGAAATTATCAGGTTAGATTTTTAATTTTAAGTTAAAAATTTAAGTGATAACTCGCTTAACATAAATTCTCAACTTTAGGTCAATTTTGTAGTAACTTCCATTAAAGTTATGAGGCTGTTTATTTTATGCATAAATCCACAGTTTATAGAGATTTAGCTGCAATAAAAAAAAATTGAAGAAACCTTCAGCTTTCTTTATTTGAAATTTTTAATTTTTTTTTAAAAAGTTTCAAAAATTCATAAAAAAAATCCATTATTTATAAATAAACTATATATCACGCGAACGAAGTCGCGGGCAACAGCTAGTAAATAATAAAAGTTGGTTATTATAAAATCACCAAAACTACATAGCCACACACATATTAACCTGACACTTTGTTGCCTCGATTAAATAAAACATACAAAATGTGGCATGTGGCATTCTCGACCAGTAGATCATTAGGCTAAACAGAAATGTATGTACAACCCTTTGTATTCTTCTTTCGTTATTTTAATGTTTACTTACGATAGATAAGTTGTTTCTCTACTGGTAATTTATTTGTAACCAATAGTGTATCTGGAGCCTATGTTGTGATATGGGAGAGTGTCCTCTCCTGGCACAAGACAGTGTTCTCACACTTAAAAGGAGTGGGTCAGCTACTAATATTGTTAACTTACCTATCTGAACAAATAAACATTTTCATTTTCATTTTCAAATGTTTTGAGGGCGTCGCATAAAGTGAGAGCGCTAAGATTTTTAAATCTGTGCAATAAAGTCTAAATAAATAAGCCCGGATTCAATCCGTTTTGTATGGAGTTCTGAAAAATTCCGGATGCTTGTAGTCCGAGCCTTATACTCTCGAGTGAACCGGACTCTCGCTGCCTTATTTGTCGGATTAATCCGGCCTTGGCGGTGAATGGGTAAACCGACTCCAAAAGAGGAGGAAATTCGACTTATGTTTTTTTGTATGTATGTTACGCGATTATTCTGTTGGTTATAAATCGATTTTGATGATTCTTTTTTTGTTTGGTAGATCATACTTCAGAGGTGATCTCATATGCATTTTATCGAAATTGATTTAGCGCTTTTTGAGAAAATTAACAAATAACAAAATATATACTTACCCAAATAATGTTTTGGTTCGTGGTTCATGTTACCCAATATCTTCGACAAAAGTAAACCGATTTTCAATAAGTAATTCTTTATTTATTAAATAGCTTATACTTCAAACTACTACTACAGAAAAAATTTGCGGAAGAAATTTGATCCCTAAGAATGGCAAAATCGGTGATCAGCAGTTAACTTTTGTTTGCACTCTTATGTAAATATGTTTTGATTATGATTTATCACTAAAAATATATGAAATAAGTAAATTTTATATAAAAAACCGACCTAAAAAAACTAAAAAGCTATTATCTAATAAGTTATATTCACACATAAGTACAGACAACGGCTCGTCAACCTAGAACAAAACGTCAAATTTTCTCAATTGATATTGATCTCTATATGTCAGACTTAAAGTTGAAAATAGGTTCAGTGACCTTTAACTTTTTGGATAGGTTGGCCTGCCGTTGACTGTACCTCAGAAATCAGTTACTGTTGGAGTCGGTGTAACAACGCTGTGTAAACAAAAACATTCAAACTCTCATCGGCTGGCAAAGTCTCCAAAAGTAACTAATTAGGTACATAAGTGTTAATATTATTTGTTCCTTTTAGTTTTTATAAGTTGTTTTTTTTTTAAATTACTTATGTTCTGATTCTTTTTGTTGCGGGTCTTGTGTGGTGCATCGCATCCCAGCGCGATGAAGTGCCCTCCTCACGGTCCTCAAACTGCAGTCAAACTGCTTAGCGAATACTCGTGTAGGCGTAAATGGCTCCACTTCGTATCGCTTAACCATTTCTTGAGTTTGACTTTCTTTTATTATATATGGATGTGGCGCACGCGGTCGGTCGACCAACTGTCCCTCCTCCTTATAACGGCGTACCCAGAGACGGACAGTGTATCTCTGTAAAATAAAAATTACCGTTTAAATAACCTGCTCCTAACAAAACCGAGACGAATTAGGTTACAGGTTTCACTAAAACTTAAACTGTTACAAAGTTATAGGTGAGTATTAGAGTTAATTAAATCATATTAATGTGATGAACATCATCACTACAGCCCTAGGACGTCCACTGCTGCACATAGGCCTCCGCCATTTACTTCCAGATTGGCCGGTTGGAGCGGCCTGCATCCAGCGTCTTCCTGCGACCCTTACCAGGTCGTCTGACCACCTTGTGAGTGGACGTCCTACGCTGCGCTTGCCGGTACGCGGCCTCCATTCTAGAACCTTTCTGCCCCATCGGCCGTCAGTTCTACGTGCTATGTGCCCCGCCCACTGCCACTTCAGCTTGCTAATCCGGTGGGCTATGTCAGCAACTTTTGTTTGTTTACGGATCTCCTCATTTCTGATTCGATCTTGCAAGGAAACACCGAGCATAGCATTTTCCATAGCACGCTGTGCAACCGGGCAACCTTGAGCTTTCTTATGAGGCCCATAGTGAGAGGCCACGTTTCAGTTCCATATGTCATCACTGGTAACACACACTGGTTGTAGACTTTCGTCTTTAGGCACTGAGGTATATTAAACAATGCGGCGAAACTTAAAAGCGTGTAACTAATTATTTTTCAAGATATATGTGTTAAAAGAATTTACGGGTGATAGCCAGTATCATCACGATTACCTAAACATTCTCTTTAATGAGTGACCGGTAAATAATACTTAACTATCGAAATACTATCCATTTGTTAAAATGATATGTTAGTTTTCAATGAAATGAATTATTAAAACTTACCGAAAATCCAAGTTCCTGCGAAATTTGCGTGATGTTTCTGCCAAGCTCATGCAGAGCAACTATTCTCTCTCTTTCTTTAGTTGAAAGATTTCGGGATGCCGCGTTCCTGAATCGTGAAGTGGTCAATAAAAAAGCAATTAAACTGTCAAATTACTAGCAGGAGTCAATACTCAACGAAATCAATCAGTCCGGTAAGAAGGCAGAGGTCGTATAAGGATCATTCAACACTTTACAAAAAAATTGTAGAGACAATTATTCATGGATGCAAAAAGCAGACTGACCCCAAGGGCGGTTACAAAAAACATGTTCGTTAGTAAACAACTACTTATTTGTCTCTAATAGCGATGACGACTAGGTAAAGAAAGTTAAATTCTATTTAATCCGTCAGTTAGATTATCAAAAAATAAAAAAATCTTATTTTTTCTTTTGTCAATCAATCAAAAAATGACAAAGATAAAGCGCGTCAAAGTTCGGGAGTGGAGGCTCGTGACGTCAATTGTAAGTGATAAATTGTACTAAGACGTGACGTCATACGACATTTCAAATCAATTATTCTCTGTGATATTTTTATTATGTGGAAAAATAAAAAATACGTGTTTAATAATCCATTATATTTTGATAATCTACTCTACTAATAAAGAAAAAATAGTTGCTCATCATCACTATTGGTCGTAGTAAAATGCGTAACTAATAAGGGCAGGTTACCTCGTGCCAACGCGATGCGCTTACACAGGAATCTCTACAAAGTGGAAAGGCGTGTGAGACCTCGATAGTACATAATTCAATTTAACTCAAATAAATGACTAAGGCTATTGAAGTATGAAATAAAATTTAAAAAGATGGTGCTTATGATATTTGTGCGTCTTAATTTATAGAAAACAACATTACATACTACATACATATATAGCTTGTATACTACATACATATTATTGTTACTTATAATTTACCCGTCCTTAAGTAGAAGTACTATTCATGTTAATGATTTACTGTTATAAAAGTACTATTGTACTAATAAGGTGTACACACTTTCGGAATAGGCTATTTGCTTTGTACCAAAATTGACTTATCTAATAATTTAGTTTAATAGTTTGCACCATATGGAACCGAAACATATCAATAGTTATTAAAAATTATAAATGAATACTGTAAAAAAAACATTTTCAAATGTTATATTTTTGTCGGCATTTTACATTGTCAAAAACGCCGGTAACAATGACAGGCACGTCACCATAGAGCAACTTTGTACTAGAACTGACATCCCAAAGCAAGATTTTGCGCTACGCTCGCACAAAGTATGAGTAGTGTGACCGTCGACAAAGGTTTTTAACATGCCTGTTCTAGTATTCTATAACTCAATGGATATTTAAAGGTTCGTGACGTCACGAACAAGTACATCAAAGCCGACGGCGTTTTCACGGGCTTTTAGAAACGTAAAGAATAAAATGCAATTTTTTATTATTCTCAAGGTTTTAAAAAATTTAATAAAATTGTTAACGCTTTATTTGAATATTACCAACAATAATAACTCTATTTCAGAAAATAGTCAAATAGCCTATTGTATTAGTACGGTGCGTTATTGAAGGTGTCCAGTTAGGCCCAAGACTCCCGCGCCGGCCGGCCCGGGCCAGGGTCGGGGTGATGGCGGAAATAGGGATGACGACCAACTTTTTTTTTCTTTTCCTATCATGTAGATTATCAAAAAGTATTGGACACGTATTTTTTCTTATTTCACATAATCAAAATAATATAGCGAAACATTGATTTCGAATGTCGCATGACGGTTGGTACAATTTTTACTTTAGGTGACGTCACGAGCCCCCCACTCCCGAATTTTGACGCGCTTTATTATTGTAATTTTTTGGTTGTATGACAAATGAAAAAATAAGTGTTATTTTGATCCCATAGTAAGTTGTTTGTATTGATGAACATATTCGCCTCCTTGGCCACTGTTTAAACGACATCCTGCCTGCCTAGCATGAGCACTAAAACACGATATTATATGATATGATATAGCGAAATATCGACACCAACTGTAAAAATATGATAGATATAGCCGCCATGTTGAATCGCCGTCACATATTAAGATCGCTGTTTCGATAAAAAATCAAAATGGAGGCTATATCTATCATATTTTTAAAGTTGTGTCGATATATCGCTATATCATATCATATCGTGTTTTGGTAGACATGCTAGGGGGGCTGTACTGTATAGAGTATGTGCTCAATGGATAAAAAATCTATACAATTTGGTCGAGTAAGCGCGGAGCACTCTTGGAGTCCACTGATATTTTTGTTTCGATTTTACTATTGGTTCTACAGTAAAAGTTGTTCATATTATACTATATAAAGCAAAGTACCAAGTATTGGTAATAACAAAAATCCTACAAAAACTCTACGGTAGTTTCAGAGCTAAGCTGTACATAACTGTACATTTAGATATGCGGGAAGGACTGTCTGTCTGTATTACTAGGTAAATGGAGTAAAACAAGTCATTTTCAAATTTTAATTATTTTATTTTGTCAAACTTATAACGTAGATCTTACGTTTAAATAATTACATTATAAACCTATTACCAATGACAATTAAAAGAATCGACAATTGAAGTATGTAATATGGCTGATTAATGAATGTTATCATCTATTTTCTGAGCAATTTAACATTCTATAAATAGTCGTATTATACTTTACACTAGTATTACTTCACTGGCGATATTGGAATAGGCTCGTATAATTAATCAATCACATTAATTTGCAAGATATTATCTTATTTTCCCTTTTACTTCTTTTTGAGACGATGCCGAGAGCCTGCGACCGATGGAGATCCTGGATCCACTATTGTACTGTAACAATATAAATAGCATAGGTCTTTATCGGCATCGTTAACCCTCTGGCTCGGGAAGGGGACTAATTTGTCGCCGCGTTACTTTACTGCACCACCACTTTAAAAGTCCGGATTTTGGGTTGATAGCTTTGTTTATTCATACTAAGTGTGTATAAGTAAAAGAGAGAGAGTGAAGTGCAGTCTTTGATTTGATGTATAATACTTGTATTGTATTATCTCTAGCATTGAGTCCAGATGTTTTGTAAACATGTCAGTGTTGAGTGAATGTGCGAGCGTAATTTATTACAAGGTATTTAGGGCCATTTTCCAATATGAAAAGAAAAAACAAGTATGCAGGTCAATAAAGTATGTATTCAACGTTATAGTAGAAATAAATCATTTATCCAAAGATGCCTAAGTTTTCCTAGAAAAATATATTTACATAAATATAGACGAATTTTTCTTTAGTATTTTCTTTTCCCATATATGAAACCTATGAGGAGATAAATCGTTTTGAATTTGAAATACCAGAACACAGCATTATTATAGAATAGTTTTCTTTTTACTCCAAGCAAAACCTTTTTACAGTTTCGGAGCATAACCACGTAACTTACACGGCAATAAACTTTAGCCGCGGCGCCATGACAGTTTTTCCCCCTCCCCGACCATAAGGGTTAATCAAATAGTTAACTTCGTTGATAGCTTACAAAAAAAGTTAACTACGTTAAAGCGTTACATTTCAAAAGATTTAATGTTAGTTAACGGTAATCGTTAACACGTAATAGACATTGCATTATAAATGTTTATTTACGAATTTACATTGATTTACTTCCTAAAAGGTCTTAATTGCCTAGTATTTCAACACGCTTTTAATATTAGCATTACTTTACATCTATGTAATCAAATGTGGAAGCCAAGTGTTATAAACTTTGATTTATTGTACGGATTTGAAAAGAAAGATCTGATGATGGAGTCAGGAGGTAAATAATTGAACTTTTTATTGGCTACTAGTAAAACCTACAAAGCCAGGTGGTTGCGGGTACGAATCTCGCAAAGGGCAGATGTTATGGTGGCACTTCGAGTGGCGGTAGTCATTTTCATTGCCATATTTGTCTAATTTGACAAAGCTTTGACACATAGGCAAATATCACAAACTGCACGTCTACACGTGGTGACCAATGCCAAATTAGTCTAAGTCATTATTAGTGAGTAAGCACTCATAAATGAGTTATTGCGGACGAAGGCGGACGTGCTTAGAGTCGCTAAGTAAGTTTTTCTTTAGTTTTCTAATATTGTAAATAATCCGTACCTGGGTAGTTCTCACGAAATCCCGGTATTCGGTCATGGTAAGTTATTAAAAAAATATATATGAAGTAGGTTTTTTTTTCAATGTATTTTGTTGTAGTCATCATAATACATAATTTTAATTATATACTGGTCCCCCAAATAAACGAATTATATAGGAGTTACGTGGTTATTAAAAATAATTGTATTAAAGAATTTACAGAAGCTTTATTTTACAAGTTTAGGAACTTGGAAGTTTTTCAAGAGAGCTTAAACTTTATCTAAGCTTATTTGATTTGTCTTTGATATCTTTTACGAAATTTCTTGCATTTTATTTTTCCCTGCGCTTCCTATCATATTTTTATATGTAGCCCAGAGCTGTGGCGTTTTATATAAGGTCTAGAAGATCTACGTCCAGCAGTGGACTTCCAAAGGCTAATAATGATGATGATGATGATGAAAGCTTCCTACCACAATCTGATTTGTGTCATGAACACAATTAGAATTCCTTTTGCGGATTTCAAATACAACTTTGCATTTGATTAAGCTCAATAAACTAGAATTCATCACTTCATTCCATTTTTTTCTCTATCTTATTCTTCAAATAAATACATAATTAGAATTAAGTACTATCGAGGACACTGGCGCCTTACCAGTCTTGGCGGGCTTCGACCGAGCGCTCTGCGATGAGTCTGTGTCTATGGCGGTCTGGGACTTAACTGAACAATCTTTATCATCGTAAATAACCCCCGTATCGCGATTATCACTTGCCAATTTACCGCCCGAAACGGTCTCGTTAGTTTAGAAATAAAACAAATGATCGCGGGTTAAAATCACTCCGTGAGTTCTTAGCCTCAGACAGAAGTTAAATTGATAGAACTTACTCGGAAGTTGATTTTCTTTTGCCCGGTTTCATTGTGGCGGCCGGGCTCTTGGATTCGCTGATGACGCGTTTTCGCTTGGCGAGGGGCTTCGAGTCGTCGCTGTCCTCCGAGGGGGGCGAGGGTGAGGGGGGCGAGCGGGGAGAGCGGGGGGAGGGGGGCGAGGCCGCACCTGCAGAGCTCGTCTGACTGTGCGAGGCTGTAGGAGTATCTGGCAGTTCCGTTTTCACTTCTTTAGGTTCGGGCACCACCTGAAATGATAATATATCAATAAATAAAAATATGCGATAGACAGTAAACTTATCGTCATGGTCTCAAACTTCTCGAAGGAATTGAGATTTGTGTTACGTCACGAGGCTACTATCATCATCATTTTAGCCCACGTCAGTCCAATGCTGGACATAAACCTCTCCTAATGCACGCTACTGAGTCTCGACTATTCTTATCTATCCACTGCCTTGCGTATTGCGTATATGGAGGGCGACCTACGCTGCATTTATAGCGGAGGGCGCCCTACGCTGCATTTATGTCGGGGGGCGCCCTACGCTGCGTTTATGACGGAGGGCGCCCTACGCTGCTTTTATATCGGAGGGAACCCTACGCTACATTGACTACGAATTTTAATGGTTCTAAAGATGTTTGGCTATGTAATAGCGGGACTACATATTAGCTGGTGATGAGAAAAAATGGCGCAATAAACTCAGTCACCTTTGTCAGCATTTTTTGCAGAAAATACAGTTACAAGACATTTAGTAAGTGCGAGCTAAGCAGGTTAAGTCCATGCACTCTTGTTGTTTAAACAATCGTCTATTTTATAATATCCTTTTTACATGAGGATTATTTTATTGTGAATTTTGAACTCATGTACAGGTAGTTCAACAAGAGTCTGTGGTACTTAATAGGATAGTGGAAATCGGTGTTACCTGAGATCCACTCGCTTCAGGCGCTGAACTCGAGTAGATATCCTCGTACTCAGAGCTCCTGAGCGGATCTTCATCATCAACGTCAACTTCGAGCTTGATCTCTGTTTTTAATCTGTCAATAATACAATAGGGATGATGAAACCAGCCACCACCAATCAATGGGAAACACTGCACATTTATTCCGATAGGTGTCACATTGTGTTTGGTCTTGCCCGTAGTGATTATTTCATCAATGGTTCTGTCACTGCTGCCACTGATCAAACAATCACTATGATAAAGGTTAAGATAAGTTTTCAAACGTGTGTAAATCATTAGAGATGTACCGACTAGTCGCCGACTAGTCATTTTTGTAGTCGGCGACTAGTCGGCTAAATCCGCCGAGAGGAGGAAATAGAGAGGGTGATTGAAATGAAATTGTATCTTTACTCTTGTTATTTATTTATTATAAGAATCACAGTTTCAGTTTACAATACAAATTAATAATTGGTAGAAAATTTAAATAGGAACTCCTTTAGTCTTATATAAAATAACAAAATATAGGTTAAAGCAAACAATTATTGGTAAGTAGGTTCAATTATAACTTAAAAAATAGGAACTCTTCCTTTGACATCCCCTTATGTTATTCAATCTCGAAATTAATAAAATAAAACAATACTAGAAGTATCTAAGTATAGTAAGTAAGTATTAATTGGTTCAACAAACTTTTTATAAAAATATTAGAAATAAGTAGGTAGGTTTACTTTACACTATAACCTAGAAATAGGAACTTGTTCTATGTGTACTTTGTATATTATATAGAACAAGTTCCTTAATATGATTTGTCATGCTCGTAGTATTTGCCTTTTTCCCCTGACCACCATGAGAAATAACTGCTTGACACTGATTGCACTTCACTTTACTGCTACCTTCTCCCTGCAATTCGACAAAAAAAAACCAAATGCGTGATTTCTTTTCCGACATGACGCAAACAATCTTATTTAGTTAATTTCACTATTAATTCAATTTTTTGCACTGTGTTAGCTTAGTAATTGAACGTTATCTATTCTTTATTTCATTAAAAACCAATAAAACGCCGGTTTTTATGTTAAAAATTATTAAGGACGTAGAATGAACGACGCAATGTCAACAAAAACATGTCCTGTCAGGTTCGCGTGGGCGCCGGCCACGCGCCGATTCTACGAGCCGAGAGCGCGCTCACGAACATTTCCGACGTCACCCGTATTTTACCGAAAGTAATGATCGGCCTAGCCGACTAGTCGGCCATTTTGCTGCCGACTAGTCGGCCATTTTGCTGCCGACTAGTCGGCCAAAGTCATAGTCGGCACATCTCTATAAATCATGCATAATACTAGCGACCACAGAAAAAAACAACAACTTTGACATTAGCGTAGATATTAGTTAACAATAGATGCCAAGACCAAAGACACTGGCGCCATCTGAGATAAGCTTTGCCTGTGCACTTCTCCTTTGACGTACTTTCTATAAGCTGTCAAAACAGCGATTTCCCCATACATTTCGTATAGGAATACCTAGTTATGACGTCTTATCTATGTAGTATGTATGTATGTATTAATTTGTTAATTTCAATCGCTTCACGCACAATGCGTTTATAGTAGTGGCGATCGGGCTCCGAATGATTTACAGAATTACCCTTGAACGATATAATTGTACATAGAAATGCTAATTTTTATCAAGAATGATAAATATTTCTTTCGGCGAACCGAGCTGTCGGTAAAAAAAATATATTTGTATCGATGAACGATGAACAGTGATTTCTATGTACAATTATATCGTTCAAGGGTAATTCTGTAAATCATTATGGGCTCGTGGCGATCGGTGGAGAGGATTTTGGACTCATGTAGTTATATCCAATGATTGGTGCCGCCTCCCAATAAATGTTCTATCGCAGATTACCTGTTTTTGACTGCAGCTATTATTATTAATGTATACACATACGTGTAAAGTTTTTTTTGTTAGTGACTTACTCAAAGTTTCCATAGCTGTTCTCATCATCTTCTTGCTCATCTGCCTGCTCCTTGCCATCGTCCTTGGTCCTCTGCGCGCGCGGGGCGGGGCTCAGCTCAAGCCCCGCTGACGAGATCGCCTCGCGGACCTTGATAACTACTTCTTTTAACTCTTCCTGTAAATACGAGAAGAACATATTTTTAAGCGCAACGCACACAGAAGGCATGAGCGGGACGGGTCGGGAGTACGGCGGGTCTACGTTTAAATGGGCGCCCACAGACAGCCGGCGTGATCGGGACGGTTTGCCGCGTCCGCCGGCTGTTTGTGGGCGCCAAATATGTAACATTGGACACGAATTTTTTCTTTTCTCAAATAAACAAAAAAATATGAAGACATATCCCGTTAAAGTTCCGCGTAATGTCACTCCGTGCAACACTTTTTAGCATAGCGTGACGTCATGTGCTCCCATTCCCATACTTTGATGCGCTTTAACTTCGTAATTTTTTGTTCGATTGACAAAAGACAAAATATGTGTCCATTTTTTTAAATAATCTAACTGACGGACTAAATAGAATAATATTTTTTTGACCCAGGAAGCTTAAAATATAGTGGTAACTGGTAGAGTGATAACATACCTCAGCGCTGCCGCACGGCGCACGCAGCACGTAATGTTGCGCGTGCTGCCCGCGCGCGTCGCACGCGCCGCATGCCCGCACGTTGCACTGCACGCACACGAACACGAACCTGCGTCGTAACATTTAAACTACTTTTCGAAAAAAATTTTTTCACTCACACTAGGCCCTATAGGCTATTTCGTCACCACTTGGCTTTCTCAAGAGACATCGTGCCGCTGCTGACCACTAATCAAAATAATCTATCTTGTCGCACTTTAGACTCATTTATCAATGTCAACTTACGAACGATTCGGAGTCTCAAACTACTATGGGAATCCGCACACCACCTTAGGGAACTTTTTAGGAATTATATAAAGCATAAATTTGCGTCTGCACGGTGATTCCTCGAGCAAAAAAAGTCCCGGGTTCGATCTCCGATTAGGGTCGAATAAAAAAAAGTTTTTTTCTAAATTGTAATCGGCTAACGGAGTACCGACCGGGATGTTTAAGACAAACACATAGTTTGTAAACTTTGCATTAACTCACCCTGTTATTGCCTTGCTGCACACACTGCAATGTGGACCAGGTACTGATGCTTCATCCTCTAGCTCTACCCCTGTAACAAAAATCGAAACTTTTTGTGTTCCAAAAAATGTACCAGTTTGTTTAACATTCGACCGAATCTTACATAATTTTTGACCGAACTTCGTTTTCGGCCCGGTTTTGGTTTATTTAATAAATTAGGTCTGCCAATGACTTCAAGTAAAGACTTTGAACTTTTTTGTATGGAGCCTGAAATACCTAAAGTTGAATGTAAACTTGCAAGTTGCAATTACACGTAATTTTAGGTCCCTGCAACTTTGGGTATGCCAATTAGGTTCGATGCCTTTTTTGCGTCTCCTAAGTAGGTAACATACAAAAATGTGAAGGAATTTTTAACCTAGTGAGAAAAATTTGTTAAAAACTGGGTTTTTACATTTAAAAAAGTCCACGATTGCAGCTACAATTTATCGAGTGTCATACCGTTTGGGAATCCTTACTAAATGCGCCAACTTTTGACGCTACTTGCCAAACTCGCGTAATACTTTTTTTTTCAACACAGTAAGTTAAAACTAGGCGATTTTTTTATTTTGTATTTTTTTATAGGAAATAAGTTCTATTTGCTATGCAAGCTAGAGCAGCTGGTTCGGAAATTTTGTTAACAGTTAAGAGAAGCATTATTTAGGGTTACACAACAATTAAAAAAAGTTGGAAAAAGTAGAGATTTGTGGCAACAGGAGTGAAAAGACTGTCAGTGGGTGTGAAATTTTTCGATTATATTTTAAATTCCTATAATTTTGAAAACATGAAACTAGGATTTTTTAAAACATTTTTCTGACAACCAGCATGACTTGACTTTTCACCCGGTTTCGGGTTGAAGTCGAGTTTTGGGACGTCCTGTATATCGCTTAAAGTAATTAAATTAAAGTAACGTAAGTAAAGATATCTTACATATACTTTAAAAATATCGTGTCACGGTGGTCGCACTGCTCCGAAACGGCTCAACCGATATTTTATGATTTTTTAAAACTACATTTGGTAGATAGGAGAATAGGTCTTTAACTATATTTCATACTGCGAACATAGTCGCGGGAAACAGCTAGCCTAGCTTTAATAATTTTATTGGGTTAACATAAAGGTGGACAGTATTCCAGGCAAAATAAAAGTTTTATCTACATTCGTATACTGTCCACCGATGTGTTAAGGTACTCAAGTATGCATCATGACGACCTCCGTAGCCGAGAGGCGAGCATACCGGACTTGGTGTCGCTATCTCTGAGGTTCCGGGTTCGATTCCCGGTAGGGTCAATGTAGAAAAATAACTTTTCTATATTGTCTCGGGTCTGGGTGTTGTGGTACCGTCGTTGTTTCTGATTTCTGTAACACAAGTGCTTCGGCTACTTACCACAGGATCAGAGCAATGTATGTGATGTTGATGTTGTCCAATATTTCAGGGTGAAAATGTAATATTTTAATGTAATTTAACATTAGTCTCAATTCAATTTTGATCCGGTCTCAGTAAATACAATTAAAATAAATACGGTATTCTCTTATACCAAAAAATGCAATTATAGTACGTAATGCGACTGAAAATAGAAGAAACCAAAATAAGATTTTTTTTTGTGACATTTTCAGTCGCATTACGAGCGGTTTGATAATTTAACGTGAAAATATAAGTTTACGAGAATAACGTTTTCGATAGTAATGTTACTGGGATCGGATCGACACTGGATTGCGATTACTATTAAATTACGGGAACAGGGATTCTAGTCATTCTACCCTGTATGAATCTAGTGACTTAGTCTGTTGTTGCCGCAGATTTCCTTCATAGTTATGGAGTTGCGTTCTCGAGTAGAGGTCATAGAAGCATACGAAATAATTTTAAAAACGTTTGAGCTTTTGTTTGAAAAACACAATCACATAGTTTTGCACCGTCAGTTTTAATACCTGTTTGAATTCCTTTATTTGCGAAATTCTCCGGCAATGGTAGCAGCAGTTGTGGAATAGAATTCTTTCTTAGTAACTTTCTATTTGATGATAACATTATGGAGCCTCGACTAAAATGAGCTTCGCAAACACGAGCACGTAGGCAGGTTGAATCGATTAAATCTTCTCGATCTATCAATTTCAACCAATCGGCTCGCCTGAAAAAATATATCTTTATCTTAGTGTTTAAGTGTATGAATAGGTTAATGCATACTTATAAGTTAATCTAATGAAGAAAAAAGAAATGTTTAACTCGTCCAGTCCAGTATTGAATTCCAAGATCAAGGTAGCGTTCTTTCTCACCATCGAGCACATACTCTATAGAGCAGCAATACAAACCATCTTTTTCTGAAACGATTTAGTGAAAAAAAAAATATTATGGACTCATCCTTAAAAAAGAGCGGTGATTCTGCCAATGTCGAGTGTATCCTTTACTTACAGTCAAAGCTTGATAAAGTTCGCAATAAATAACGGGTGTTTAGTTTTTATTGCTTTTCTTGGATTCAGTGGAGGCTACTGTTCCCGAATAAGCAGGTTTCAGGACGCTATCGGGTCTAAAGCGAGTTGTCTTGAGACAAGTCACTTGACACTCGATGCGGCGTTGAATACAATGATATTTCAATAGTTTCAGGTCTTTATCACTTCACCAAACATTAGAACACAAACTACACCAAACTGGCACTCTAACTAAAGCACTATAAATGATAAATAAAAACCATTATAATCTAGATAGGGAGCGTAAGGCACTGTGCGTTAGGGCAAATATGCTTTCCCGCAGGTTTGGGCGTTGCACGAAACCTGTAAAAATTACGCTTTTTAAAGCATATTGCCACTCTCTATACACGTGCAGCCTGTGGACACATTACACCCAAGGAGCGTACCGGGCCCTACGCACTCAGTATAACAACGCATTCAGGGGGTTGATGGGGCTGCCACGACACTGCAGCGCATCAAGGATGCTAGCGGCAGCCGAAGTCGATAGCCTCTCGGCTATCATTAGAAAATGCATAGCGTCCCTGTTGAAGCGGGTGCGGGGCAGCACCAACAGCCTCCTGGAGACGGTCGCGGCGAGGCTGGACTTGGACAGTGCCATTATGCAGCACTGGACGCGCGTCCAGATCGCCAAAGAAACCAAAATAAATTATAATACGTTTTTGCACTAACATAGTTTTTAAGAATAATTGTTACTAACACTCTGGACCCTTGTTCCGAAATAAATGCTTTTTTTTTATTTTTTTTATTTTAATAGATCGACCATGCTCTTCGTTCGACTACCCCCCACCGAATCGATTTTTTTTTTTACTTAAATTTAGTATGAAATGCCAAGTCCTGTCAACTCTCGCCCATACAAAAACAGTACAGATATAGATTAAAAAATGGCAGAAGATTTTGACAAACTAATCATATGACATTATTTTCTACTCTATAGGGTATGTGCTCCATGCTTCTCATAAACGCATTGTCCGCTCCGACTCTGAGTAGGCTCACTGTCGGCCCCCCAGTGTGAACATGACCTCGGGACTACATTTTTGGCTTAGTTCCTGTATTCCACAAATTATATAAAATACCAACCCAAAAGTACCGATAAGCTATGATTATTAATTAAAAAATTCGGCTGCTTAGTAAAATTTTAACATATAGGTGTAAAAAAGAATGGAGACACTCTTTAAAACCACATCAGCTGCTCATACACAACAACTTTTACTATGGGAGCAACACGAGCAACATCAAAATCGTATTTTTTTTTTCGTACAACCTGTTTAATTAAGTAAGTAGACATTTTACATGATTTATATACGTTTCTGACTGTTAGGCAGTCTTTCAGGCAGCAGACCAGATATTATGAAAATGTGTTTTTTACATGGTAAATCTATGATTTTTGTTGACTAAAAGAAATCAAAAATCAAAATAGTTTTATTAAGACATCCTTCGTATAACAATAACACTGTTTTCGTGTCTCGACTTAGAATTAATAATACCTTAAACAAAAGTTACTTAATAATAATAATAACATATAAATCATTTTCATTTTAAGTGCACTTTCTATTGATCTACTTAGGTTCAAGTTATTTGTGGCATCGCGGGACTTTTTGGTAAGTATTTTGAGAATATGGTATACCGGGACTAAGCCACACTTATTGTTCACACCAAACTAAACTGACAATAAGCTGCAGAGTACAATGCGCTACACTGGTTTGAAATAAAAGGATAGGCTTGTATACGTTCACTTATACAAATACTAGCTACCTGCCTACTCTTTTGTTCACACCAGTCCCCCTAGCATGACCACCAAAACAAAAACGTTATTTTTTTTACAAATGTAATAGACAGCCGCCATGTTGATTTATTATTAAGAGAGCGATTAAAAAAATTCAACATGGCGTCTGTAAATCTTTCTTATTTTGTAAAAAAATAGACCGTTTGTGTAGATAAATCTCTATATCATATCATATCTATCATTTCTTCTCAGCACTTGCCAGATTGTCTGTGTCTTGTCTCGAAGCGCTAGTAGAGCCCAAAAAATAAGGAGACATGTTCTGGCCCCCTAAGGGCCTATAATGTTATTATTGACGTTCATAAGTGGCAATTTTGTCCTGAATTGAATAAATGATTTTTGACTTTGACTTTTTTGATATCATATCGTGTTTTGGTTGTCATGCTAGAGGGGCAGAGTGTGGGGAATAGTAGTGTCTCGCTTTTAAGTACTTTTCTTACTAAACTTTTAAGCAAATAAAAAAAAGATTTAAAAAAATCTTATATGGAAACAATGTGACGTGAACTTGACGACCTCTGTGGCCGAGAGGCGAGAATACCGGACTTAGTGTCGCTATCTCTAAGGTCCCGGGTTCGATTCACGGTCGGTCAATGCAGAGAAATAACTTTTCTATATTGTCTCGGGTCTGGGTGTTGTGCTACCGTCGTTGTTCCTGATTTCTGTAACACTAGTGCTTAAGCTACTTATCATAGGATCGGGGCAATGTATGTGATGTTGTCCATATCTATAATACGTATCTGATGTATATTATTGCATTCTATGACTTAACGTTTTTGATCTCAACTGGGACCGGATCGAAACTGGATTGCGACTGCCGTTGAATTACGGGAATTGGGCTTCGAGAGCGCACCGAGCATTTGTTGATAAATCGCTCATGTGAAGTCATTTGTCGCCGCGCCCCGCGCGCTTCGCACCCGCGCGCCGACGCAGTGCAGTTTGAACTTTATTGAACACAAGCCATAAACTATAATACTGTAAATAGTACAAAAACTGACATCACTAAGTATGTACATGTTGAGCTATTAACGCGCTTTCTCAATGTAGTTGCTGGTAAAGAGTTCAATAATAAACTGACCGGTTTTTTCGATTACAAGCGTATTTATTTATTTTTATTGTCCAGACATTTTAAAAAAAGTTGTACAAATGGCTGACTTAATACCAAAAGCATTCTCTACCAGTCAACCATGGGGCCATACAGAGATGGTATAGGCGGTGCAACAAAAAACAAATTGTGCTAAATTAAATCATACAAAACTAAAACAAACTAGATGAATATACAGGGTGTAACAAAAAGGTGAAATAAAACTTTAAGGGGTTATTCTACGGCTAAATTACATCAACTTTTTCTATGGGACCAACATCAAAATCTCAAAAAAAAATTGACGTTTCCATACAAACTGATGCCAGCTGGTCGCCTTTTAGTACAGGAAAGTGTTTTTTTTTTGCGATTTCGATGTTGGTCCCATAGAAAAAGTTGACGTAATTTAGCCGTAGAATAACCCCTTAAAGTTTTATTTCACTTTTTCGTTACACCCTGTATACAGTTGTACATACTAGATACATACATAGATAGCTATATACGGTATATACATACATAAAATATATACATACATACTTATACATAATATAATTCGCAGAGTAGTTTGGACTTAAATATCATTTGAGTGCAAACTTCATCAATGTTAGCAGTGTTAACCTACGAATAGCTAAAAAGTTAGTTTATTAGGTAACGTAAAAAGAAACATTAAAGATAATGATTTAATTTATTTTATGTTTATAGTTCTAGAACCTTTTACTTTTATAGATATATAGGTAGAAATACCTATAAACACTCGCGAAGACCTACCCTATCTACTCTGTTTTGTGTTACCTAATACGTACGTCACGTAATAACCGTAAAATTACAAGCTTGCCCCTACTTACCTCTCCGAGTCAACGGGTAGTTTGAAAAACGATAATTCACTATTTATAGTCGAATTTGAACACCAACTAACTGAGCAGTTATAATAACTTTTTTTTCGTTTTTCCATTTCTGCATAAGACACGTCACAAAACGCGTGACTGCAGCGGGTGACCCTCCCGCTCGAACTGTTCCCACGTGTTCCGAGATACCGTGCGTGTCCGTGACGATGTCTATGTGTGCGTTGCTCGAGCGCGCATTGCTCGGCAGTGGCACTGACCTGTATTACACCGGACAGGCTGCTGTCAAACTAAATTTGTCTATTTGATTAAGGCGAGTCGCCAAATAGAAACTAGCTGGTAGTTTCAAAAGCCTACTACTAAAACCCACATTGTTAGATAAATATTTGGAAAATATGCTAAGAATCGACAAAACCTATACATTTTGAGCATAGCAGTTGTTTCTAGTACTTATACTCAAGAAGATAAAAATATTGAAATTATTAGAAAACTTAACAAAAAGATTATATTTGCTTTTTCTTTTTAACCGCTTGACCGATCATACATCGATCTATAGGCCAACTTGATAGCTACAAACTGAGCAAAGGGAAAAACCCGCGGATTACCTATGAGACAATTCGAGGATTAATAGGGATTGGTATGAGCCAAATTCAGAAAATTTTCACACGAAGAAATGAAAGTTCGATAACTTTGCTGTCGTTGGATCCCTCATGAACTGACAGCGGAGCAGAAGCGGGCTCGCGTGGAATGGTGCTCACAGATGCTACTGAAGTACGACCACGGACATTCTAATGCTGTTTATGACATTGTCACAGGAGACGAAACTTGGATTTATTGTTTTGAACCCGAAAAACAGCAATCTTGTGAATGGGTGTTTGAAAATGAGAACAGGCCAACAAAAGTGAGGCAGGCAACGTTGGTAAAAAAATGATCACCTTTTTTTTCTTAGCTACGCGTCCCATCTGTAAAATTCCAATTGAAGATCAAAAGAGTGTTAATGTCGATAATAATGTAAATTAGTGGTATTCTACCATTTGTTTACCCAGGGTGTTGGAAAAAGTTCGCGAAAGACGACCCAAAAGCCGCATTCTCATACATCATGACAACGCTTCTTCACACACGGCCAACAAAACAAAGTCATATTTAGCTTCCGAAAAAGTACAACTCGTCGTCACCCATCCTGCGCATAGCCCCGACGTAGCACCCTGTGATTTCTGTATTTTCCCCAAAATCAAAGATTTGATGAGAGGTTTTACTTTTACCAACTCCGAAGAGGCAGTGATAGCGTTCAATCAACACGTAGAAAATATGCCTTCAGATCTGTGGTCCTCCTGTTTTAAAAAATGGTTCGATCGCATGAAAAAATGTTTAAAATGTAAAGAAGAGTATTTTGAAAAGCAATAAACATAATATTTTGGTTATAACATGTTTTTTTTTTAAGTTACGCAAAACTTATAGTGTGACCTACGAACATTTATTTATATTCGTAGTAACACGCCTCGAGTCGCTAATTTAGGGGCACTACTCGCCTTAAGCATGAAAAGGCATCAAACTTTATTGGCATTCCCAAAGTTTTTGGATTGTAGGCGTGAGAAAACGCGTTACAAGCGATTTTGAATAAGTTTAAAAGGTACGTAAATGGCCCCATTACACATTTTACACATGGTGGGAGGTTAAAAAGAAACCTACGTCAAATGTGTAAAATATAACACTAACAGTGCAACGCTGTCAAAATACGTTATTTCAGGTACTTGCAACCTCAGGTACCGATGCTAGGCTCCATAAAAAAAAGTTCAAAGACTTTAGGACTCGATTCGACTTCAGTTAAAGAGCTACAATTTTAATTAACCGTAGGTACTTACCTCCAGACGAGCTGTCTCCGGAGAAGCATGAAAGGTCATCTGAAAAAAAAAAGAAAAATTACACTATAACATTAATTGAATAAGGCCAGGATCTGACTGCAACTGTCTCTGTCCAACCAATCGATATTTCCTACACGAGAGATGAGTAAAACGTCTTGCAAATCGACAAAATTTAAGGTCGAGTTTAGTAAATATCTAATAGCCTATTAAAAATATTAAAATACTACTTTTTAAAGCTTTCTACTACTGCGTGGGATTTTTAAGATAAAACTTTGAATATTCTTGTCATGATTTTAAAGATAAAACTTTGAATATTCTTGTCTTTCAATAAAATTTTTTAGGTATCAAATGCACGAGCATAGACTTAACCTGCTTAGCTCGCACTTACTACATATTGTCTTGTAACTGTATTTCCTGTAAAAAAGGCTGACAAAGGTGACTGAGTTTGTTGCGCCGTTTCTTCTCATCACCAGCCGATATGTAGTCCCGAAGCGGTGGTAGGGTAAAGCTATATTTTGGGACGTGTATAAGTGCCCCGAAGAGGGCCTATATCGATACTGAATAAATGGGTAATAATGAGTATTAATGACGCGTAGAAATCTGCTAAAAGTAGGAAAAAACTAGTTCGCTAAAGTTTTGGTTGGCTATGCTCGAACGTGAATTCTTCACTTTCGATAACATTTTTGTAATTCACATCAATGAAATGTAAGATAGATAATCCTCAAAAAACTATAAAATAAAAAGGAACATGTAAAAAAACGTAGAACTTATAAGAGGTTAGTTCGGTAGTGGGGGGGAGGGGATTACCTCTCAATACTTTACAATAAATAGTTAAATAAATAGGTACTCTTTATTGTTTACAACACAAAACAATCGTAGTACAGAAATAAACATATTTTAGAACTACACAATTTCTGCGGTCTGATCACAAGGAGTGATCGCTTTCACAAAACATTTCTTTAGGTAGAGAATATTTAATAAACTTCTGGCCTTAGATCATGTTTCGTGATGGCATAGAAACTCAGTTTCAGTAAACTCAATAGTAGTAACTTGTATAGGAGGTAAGTTATATTCTTCTGGACTCTCTTCTTCTTTTAAAATATTAGATTTTCGGTTGCATATTTTAATACGTACTGAAATCACTACGTGAAATCATCGAGTACATACCCTATAAAGCAGCAATACGAACCATCTTTCTCCGAAACTAGTAAGTGATTTTTCACTTACATTTGGCATGAAATGACAAGTCCTCTCAAATCTCGCCCATACAAAAAAGTACAGATACAGATTAAAAAATGGCAGAAAATTTCATCTAACAATCGTATGACATTTCTACTCTATAGGGTATGTGCTCCATGTGAATGATGCACCATAGTCAGATAGATTTGTATAGCTGTGTGCTGTTGTTTAGGTTTACACAGCATACCTTTTTCTTCTGGAGGATTTGTTGATTTACAATATTCTCCCTTTGTTTGGTACTAAGGAAGTTGACGGCAATGCTGTTACCCTGTTACTGTCTTAAGGTTCTTGGGACTTATAGTTTCATTCTTGGCCTTTGTGCAATTCTGTTAATCCATTCTTGATAGTTCATAAGATAGAAGATAGATCTTCTTCAAGCTGTAAAATGAGCAAACACATTCAACATGTATATGTAAAATAAGTAAAAAAAAAACAAAATAAACAGTTTTCAAAATTACACCAATTATCTAGCCCCAAACTATGCAAAGCTTGTAAGTACTATGGCAACTAGATAACAGGTAAACACATAGGTACTTACTTATGTACTTTTACTACAAACATCCATGACTAAAGTACGAACACTCATGCCCATCACACAAACATTTGCTCATTGCAGGATTCGTACCAGCAACTGGTGACTTTGTAGACATGAGTGTGAACCTCTACACCAGACGATTGTCATACATTATAACATTAAATCTTTGATTGTTTCCACCAAATTGCCCAAACATGCAATGTAATGTAACATAGTAAGGTCGCATATAATAACAGTTACTTACCTTAGAACTAGATTGATTAAAAAACTTACATCTAGGGTCTTCGCATTATACCGCACTTTCAGGCACATTTTGTTTATTTACTGCACCACACCATTCAATCCATGTCGATTTTGGTACATGAAAGAAATATTTACCTGGACATATTATTACACTGTTTTTGCATCATACTGGAACAAAACAAGAAACTTGGGGATCAAGTTCGACTGTAGCGCGATTTTTCTGAAGAAATTATGAAACCCCTACTAAGCTAAATTAGCACGGAACTAATTCAATCAAGACAACAATAAAAGTTTTTCTTCTTTTGAGGCAAAAACTTAGGTAGTGTGTGTGGTGTACAACAATCTTCAATTTCAAAACATCAAACCAAAATTGGTAATTTTTGAGTGCATTCCGAATTAAGTCAAAATCGATTATAGCGTGGCAAAATGTAGAAATGTTACGGTATGTACCTAATGTTTATTATAAAATGAGTTTATGCAAGCTAAAAAGAAAACTGTTTAATTCGGAACAAGGTTCTAATACCGGTGACAGATACGTTCTTTTTGCTACCTACTTGATCTTGCTTGACAAAAATATATATAGTAGTGTAACTTTAAAAAAATCTGTAAAATGTGATTAATTTATAGCCCATCCAGACAGAAAATCGTCTCATATTTTCGAAAAAAAAAGTACCTAACAACACAATTATCGATATTAAAGTACCACTTTGTGTTGTACAACTTTAGACTTTTAGAACAATTATAACCTTTAAGCCGGTGACAGATGGCGGCGACGCGGCTTCGGACTCGACTTGACATTGTAAGGTCAAACGCTGCCATTGGTCGATCCTTAGGCTGGTGGAAGTTAACTGAAGAATAGACCAATGGCAGCGTTTGACCTTAGAATGTCAAGACAAGAAAGGCAATTGTGACTCTGCGCTGACTTTTATAGTACATACGGTTACGGTCTTATGAAAATGCTACTGCGAATAATTATGTAAAGCTTGTGAAATAAGCGACGATGCTTATTGTGCGCGTTGGGTATCCTGAAGCAGAATTCCTACAAACTGATTACGTTCAACATAATGTAAGGACCATAAGGTCATCAACATGCACCGTGACATTCATCTTCCATGGCCTACTCTGTCAACAGCAATGAATTCGATTGAAAATCTGTATTATTGGTTTGTTTATTTATTGGTACTATCCCCTCAAATGGGGAATATATACCTGACTTACAGGAGGACAAGGAGATCCGATATGTACCGTGACGTCAGATTACACGCGCGCCATACATTATTCATAGTAAAAGTTGTTTTAGAAAGAGATAGGTATACCTTAATTTCTAATTACTATATAACGGTTATTTTTTTAACTAAAATCAATTTTGTTTTCACTATAATTTCATATATTTGTTTATAAATAAATAAAGTAAAAGCAATATTTTTTTCATGCATATTACCTATTGCTATGTTGTATCTTATCTGTAGTCGCATACCATTACTTCCTACTTCATGAACGGTGTAAACAAACAATACAAAATAAGCTTTGATATTTATTGACATAATCGTCAAAAACCAATATAAAACAATAACACTTCTAACTCCGTTATCATTTAGATCTCGGTTACAATTTGTCGATAAAAAATTGTAACGTACACAACACTATTAAACACGCACATGCGTACCAAATTTTTTCTATCATTTTAATTTCAACAAGTCACTAGTCAATAGTCATTGTCTATCTTGTACATGCTAAATCTATGGTACTGACAGTTATTTTTATTTGTATTGTAACTGCTGAACAGAACGTTAAGCATCATATTAACACTCAAGCTGTATATTAATAAATACCTTGATGAAATGATGATGTAGATGTTTCAATGGGACCGACTTGTTTATATAAAGGCACGACAGGCACTATTGCTCTTTTCTTCAAAGCATGTAGCTCATTTTGTGTTGGTGTAAGTTTCGATTTTTTTACTGTTTGGCATTTAAACCTGGATGGTACGCAGTCTGTTTTAATTCTAATTTTTTTAACTGTGCCCATTATTTTATACTGCATATAATTTTCCATGTCGTGTTCTAACTGAAAAGTAATTAATCTAAGAGTTTTAATTCGCTGACTTATTGGTACATAACCGAAATACTTGTATTTTTAAAACTTAAATTATTTTTCATTAAGTTAGTTCTTACATCGAAGTGGTCTTCGCAAAAATACAATTGAGTTGTAGTCGATAAGGTTAAAGGATCCCTTTTGGCTAATTTAAGCCAGGTGTTGCGCATTTTTATTTCACTGGGTACTCTAATCCACAACTTTCCTGGAGTCTTTATGGATGTATTTCTGCATTCTTGGACGACACAGTAATGATAATTACTATATTTTTTGTGTAAACTATTAGAAATCATATTGTTAAATTCAGAGAGGTTAGTTCGTAGGTACGAGTTTGTTTACAAATGAGATTACGTCATCATGGCACAGATAATCTAAAGATCAACATGGCCGACAGCGTTTCGTTTGTTCGTATCATGGTTCTAATTTAATATAATACTTAATGATAAGTAATTTTTTCAAACTCAAAAAAATCCTATTAATTTTTTGTCGGTCTTATTGGGCCGAAATTACAATTAATATCAATTTATATTTAAAAGAAAGTGAAAGCTAGCCCATTCTACCTACAGACGTCTGTCAGCAGGCCTACTTTATGTAAATGTACACATTTACACAAAGTAGCTCTTTTCTTTATATTTATTACTATTATCATAATTAACGTTTTTCACGTAAAACGAAGAAGCAAAAAAGATTTGTTTTACGAAATATTTAACGTGTAATGTCGTCGACGATAATTTTTTATTTTTTATTTGTAGGACTGAAATAAAATTTTGATACAACGTGAGATATGCGTTACTTCATTTATGTATAATACGAGGGTGGCCCTGAAAATTTCGGGAATCAAGGAAATGACACAACATTACTATTTAAAAATGTATTTATTGCTTTTCAAAGTATTTTCCCGCGAAATTTGACACATTTTTCCATACGACGGAACCAATCATTGAAGCAACCATTCCATTCGGAAGTTTGGGTCTCCAAAATGGCCGTTTTGTAGGCGTCCACAGCTTCTTCAGGTGATGAAAATCTCTGACCACGCAATTTATTCTTTATTTTTGGGAAAGTATAGAAATCATTAGGGCTTAGGTCGGGGCTGTACGGCGGATGGTCTAATAATTCTATGTTTTCTTGCTCTAAAAACTCTTTTGTTCTGTGCGCGGTGTGAGAACTCGCATTGTCGTGATGGAGGATGATGCGGCGGTTGCAGTTCTCTTTACGGAGTTCAGAAACGACCTGTGGCAAACAAATGCTAGCATACCATTCTGCATTAACCGTTCTTTGTTCCTCAAGAAGAATAGTCGCAACATGGCCGGTTTTGGAGACAAACGTGGCCACCATTTTTTTTGCAACACTCCGTGAACGAACAATTTTTGTTGGCTTTAACTCATTTTCGAACGAACACCCAAACTCGTGACTAGAGTTGTAAATTGACGGTCATATGCTATAAGCTATGTCATTTATGATAAATGCTTGGTCACATTGGACATTTATTGTCACGATGGTCACATATTTTTCTATAGTATAAATTTAAAAAAAGAAGAATTCCACTAAAGTACGTCTTAAATGCTAAGTATTTGACAATAAAAACATACAATAAAACGTAATTGGACTGGATCGAACTAAAAACAAACTCGCCGGTAACGATACGACACTTTTTAGCTTGTTCGTGCAGAAATATTTTAGAAATTTCATTTCTTTATAGATCATCACTACTAAAGCTTGTCTCTTTTAAAATAATGCACTTATTTGTGACCAAATGTTTTTTTTCCATAGTTTGTCAATAGAATTGAATGTGACGTTAGTGACAATAAATGTCCAAAATGTCCGGTCACATTGAGAAAATGTCCAATTTGCTCGGTCATATTGGTCAGACATTTATAACGTGACGGACGCTTTACAACTCTACTCGGGACTGGTTTTTTGTTTCGGGTTCGTACGCGTATATCCAGGATTCGTCACCTGATACGATGTTGTATACAGCATTTGAGGATCCTGCGTGGAATCTTTCGAGAGTTCTGACGCACCAAGTAACGCGAGCCGCTTTTTGCTCTTCACAGAGCGAATGCGGTATCCATCGGGAAAACAACTTTTTTACACCCAATTTTCATGCAAGATTATTTGTATTTGACTCATGCCAAATTGCCAATGTATGAAGTTGCCTGAATTTCGCGGTATGTCACATGTCGATCTTCCTCAATCAGCTTACGCACAGCATCAACGTTTTCTTGGGTGACTGCAGTTTTTGGACGACCTTGACGGGGATCATCACTGAGCTTGACACGTCCACGTTGAAATTCAGCAAACCAACGATAAATTGTGGTTTTGGATGGGGCTTCATTACCAAATGCAGAAATCATCCGGTCAACACACTGTTTTTGTGTTAAACCACTTCGAAAGTCATAATAAATCATCGCTCTTGAATTTTCTCGAGTCAATTCCGTTTTCTCAACGACTAAACAAGTTTGACAAGACCTTGTGATAAGACCGAGAATCTTTTTTTAAATAAATGAATGGTATTCGATTTTTAAAACCAAGGAGTTTGCAATTAAAAAGATTTTAATATGACAGGAACAGTGGAAATATTCCATTCCCGATAATTTTAGTGAAGCCCTCGTATGCAACTGCTCAGTTTGAAGCAGTTACAATTAATAGGTACATAATTGGGATTGTGAATAGGGATAACGATTGAGTAAAGAAAATGAAATTCTATTTAGTCCGTCAGATTTTTAAAAAATAATGGTAATTTTTTTTGTCAATCAACCAAGAAATGACAAAGATAAAGCGCGTCAAAGTTCGGGAGTTTGGGCTAGAGACGACACTTAAGTAAAAATTGTACCAAGGCGTGACGTCATGCGACATTTGAAATCAATATATCTCTGTTCTTATGCATTTATGCATATCTGTGACTTCTTATAATATGAAGGGACTGTTTCTATATTTTATTTGCACTGCAGAGCTATTAACACTTGCATAATATGATCTAAATTCTAAGCTTGCATAATTAGCTGTTTTACAAAACAGCTTCTGTTTGTCAAATATAAGTACATAAATCAATTACGCTAAAGCAATGTCATACTGTTACGACGATTGTACTCTATGGTCTATCCTACCCATCCTATCAATTATTGGTTCAACGGCAATTGCAAAATATCGCTTACCTTTGTGTAATGATGATACCGATGGTTCGATGGGACATAATATTGGCGGCTGTATTGCTGGCGTTATTGATGTCTGTATTGGTAAATGTCTTTTCAATTTATTGATAACATTGGTGCATAGTGTTTTTAATGATTTTGGTGATAAATTATGCGCAAGCCATTTTTTATATGTCGTGGGATCGTATTTATCTACAGGTATCACGTTTCTATTGAAGGGAAAAATACCCCCTTTTTTAAAGCAATTTATTATAATTTCACTTGGGCAAATGTGCCATATATTTAAAAATGTTTCTGCAAAGACCTTTTTCTGTAATTCATGGCCAATATTTTCTTGCTGCCACTCAACCAACTTGGCGTCCCATGTAGTTCTTACCGACTTGAATACAGCCAGCTCTAGAGGCTGGAGAAGATGTGTGTGGGGAGGCAACTTTAATATTGTCACATTATTTTTAATAGCCAATTCGACAACGTTCACGTCCGCATGTGCACTATGTCCGTCATAGATAAGTAACACAGGTCTTTCTTCGCCTAAGCTCGGTATAAAAATGTCTTTTATGTAATTGTAAAATATTTGGCTATCTATCAAACCTCTTTTACCCGCAGCATATGATAAATCAAAGATATCTTCTTTATTTTCAGCCATCATTTTATCCCATATATGTTTGCCCTCGAACACAACCAACGGCGTCAGTTTTTTGCCTTCTGCATTAACAGTCGTTAATACTGTGATATTTTCTTCATTGGAATCATAAGTAGTTCTCGAGCGAGCCAATCCAATACCGCCCACAACTTTGGTCTTGGATGGGTCTATTGCAACAGAAGATTCATATAAATTCCAAATTTGACTGGGACTGTCACGTAAATCCAATTCAGTTAAAGTTTGATCTAGTAAATCAAAATATTCATTAATCAAAAACGGATTAATGTTTTTGTTTCGAACGTTCTCGACAGACTGTTGTTTCTTTACTGACAGCCTGTGGCGTTTTCGGAAGCCAATAAACCAATCTGGACCAGGTCTGTTGTTTTTGAAAGGCGTTTTTATTTTGCGCAATCTTACGTATACTGCGACCATATCGAGAACTTCCTCTCTCGAAAGACCAAATCCCCACTTTTGTAAGGCTTTTAAAGCACTTGCCAGCTTTTGCTCGTCCCCGAAAGAGATCGCTGTAGACCTACCTATAGTGTTGCTTTTTAAGCCAGTTTTCTTTCGCACTCGGTCATGAAGGGTAGATATCGGTATCTTATACTTCTTTGCTGCTGCATAAATTGTAAGTTTATGATTCTCTATTTCTTCTATTGCTAACAACAAACTACTAGGCGTGTAGCATGTGGCACGAAGTGATTTTCTTACATACGTTCGTGGCATTATGACGCTGAAAATATATGGATCTGGTTCAATAAAATACACAATGGCCCAAACAGTGAGGTGTTAATTAAAAATCTCTCTCGTACCGAGACCTAGCCAAATCTATATAAAATGCTGTAAAGGTGCGTGCATAGTGCATACTAGATACTACTAATCTGCTAAAAAAAACAAACAAGTGCGAGTCGGACTGACCCACCGAGGGTTCCGTACAAAGTAGATAATATAATAAATATTTCAGGATTCGAGTCTCGCAGTTTAATTACCACATTTAATTACAAATGTATGATTTTCAGATTTTCCATCTACTTGTAGTAGCCTTCTTGGCTTTTTAAATAAGCTATAAATCAAGCTCAAAGTATTTTTTATTTCTACTCTACTCGCTTGAAATGAATAACTTTGGACAAAAATTTATCGTAGTGTAGTTAATGTTAGGATTTATTTTTTTATGCAATAACATAACTCTTACTATAAACACCATTTAAATTAACAAACAAAAAAAAAATACTGGAACATCACACATATTTAAAAAAAAAACAATCATTTTTACTTGCAAGCAAACTAAGACAAGTCCCCAGAACATGAAAAAAAAAACAAGCCGAAAACTACAAAATATCGTTGAACATACATGGGGGTAATTCGGATAGGTTTCTTCGGTACGAGAAATTTTTGAACGTCAACTTTCCGGCCAGAATGTATAATGAATATTGGGGTGGGGCAAGTTCGAAACATTTTACTATTCCGATATCGATTCTGTCCTGAGGGAGATTAAAACAAATACCTACAGAACCTTAAAACCCCTAGGTTTTATTTTGTCGAAACTATTATTGTAAATTTTGGAATGATAAATGTCGATTAAATATAGAAATATTCAAAACTTACTTTCCAAAATAATATAATACTTAACACTTCATAAATCACGTTGATACATTTGGCAACTAGAACACTAAGAGGACCTACTGAGAGTACCTCCTATTACATTTACTGATCAAAAAGTAAACGAGAATAATTTTTGACTTCGAGGTATCGTCGTCTGGCAGTACTTCAACAAAAACATATTTTTCAATTAAATGCGGGTTAACGTTCTAATCAAAGGCTATCGATTAGTTAATTATATAACAGCTTGCACGTCTAGGCTAGGTCAACAAATTTCACGTGGATGCGAAACAAGAAGGCGTCACGGGAAATGTTACCAAGAATAAAATATATTATTAGGTTTGGTAGAATTAATGGAATGTTTCCGATCTTACCCCAAGTCACCATACAAGCGTATTTTTTCGATTTCTGTCGACTGACAGATCTAGATGTAGATTAGACTTAATCTAGACAGTATTCTATCTGGGTTTTTTCGGACCCTTTTGACTGAGTGAGCCAATTTTATTTCTTCCAATTTAAGGGTTTTGTGACACGTCACTTTTGACGTATAGTGATGTGCCCTGACGAAATCCAATCAATTATTTTTAAATCGAGCAAGTTTATAAATAAAGTTTAATCGATAATTTTTTTCAGCATTCAAGCAAGCATGCAACATGCAGCAAGCATAGTTTCTGTCACGGCTTCGGCACTGGGGCTCCGGCGGTCCTACGCGAGCTTATCGTCGCAGATGGCTTTCGCCCAGTAGCTTCGGCTTGTTGGTAGCTTTGGTTGTGTATTTTTTTGTTTTAAAATAATCTTCAATACCTATTTTTTCTATCGACAGAATTGCGTATACAGTTTTTTGACAAGTCTTTTGCTGTTTTGGAATTTTAACAAATAATAAAAAAAAACTACGAAAACTAAACAATAACAGTAACAAAGCCAAAACAGGAACTATGTGTAGCGCAACGAACCGTATACAAGGCAGACGTTCTCGTATTGACAAGACGAGTTAAGACGATTGAACTGAATCATCGATTTAGTTTCGATTATGTATTGTCAATCCCTATAAGTAAGCGTTCCGTTTTACGCATTAAGTATTTAAAGGAATCATATTAATTTATTTTTAAAATCTTTAAGCTATATTTTTGCTTTGTTGGTTTGGAATTAGCTAAATAAAGCTATATACACTCAAATTTATTCGGGTTTTAAATGTTTTTAACAGGCGGCTGTAAAGACAAGCTTTCTTCTACCGTTGATACCATCGTAGAGCAGTAACAAAAACAATTGCACTTGTCTTGCAATTTAGATTATCTTGCCTACATTCAGATTTATATTAGCAGTCTCAGTAAAATATTAGAAAAGATTGTCTGAAGTCAACTAAAAGTTTTACATTTTAGAATTAACAAACTATGAGAAGCAGTTTGGTTTCACCAAAGGTAAAAACAAAACTGATGCAGGAGATTCACACATAAAGCATATCTTCAATGCCTGAAAAAAAAAAGATGTACGGGTTTTTGTGATGTGTCTCAGGTTTTTGATTGTCTAGATCACAATACATTATTCATGAAATAACGGCATTATGATGTCTCAAATAATCCAAGAAAACTGTTAGAGTACATACAATAATTATACCAACTCTTCTGGAGCTACATTACGCATGGGTGTATCCCAGGGCACTATATTGGGATCTCTATTTTTCTTAATTTATATAAAAATGACCTTCTTTACTTTACTAGAATTTTGTGAGATTATCAGATAGTATCACAAATTTTTAGAACTGACAGAGGTAAATAGAACCTTATTTTTTTTTTTTTAAATTGGGTTTTACGGCTCTGGGTTCCAGGTTTTACGGCTCTGGGTTCCAGAATAGAACCTTAAAGTAACAGGTGTTACTGAATGAAAAAATTAAGTGCATTAAATTCACTATGCCCAATGTGTGTCAGGTCAGTACGCACGCATATTAATATGTTAGACGATCATAACAGATGCATTAATTCAATATTTTTTTTAGAAATTACACCAATTACTCCCGTTTCCCAGGGTCCCGGTGTTGCTGTGAGGAAATAAGGCTTTAAACTGATGTCGAAACGGCAATACTAGTTATTTTCATAGTTAATACTTTAGTTATTTTCATAGTTTATTTGTTTGTCGAATGGTTTATTGCTATTGAGCTCAGCTGCTGAATCAATAAAGTACATGTTTATAAATTCAAAATTCGTTAAATTATGAGTTATTTAAACGACAAGAGTACATGGACTTCACCTGCCTAGCTCGGACTCACTACATGTCTAGTAACTGTTATTTCTTGTAAAAAAGGGTGAAAAATATGACTGTGTTTGTTGCGCAGTTTTTTCTTATCACCAGACGCTATGTAGTCCCGAAGCGGTGTGGTAGGGCAAAGCTATATTTTTGGGACGTGTATTATTGAGTAGGTAATGAGTACTACTCGTACACTAAAAGGAAAGTATGTAGTATACTTTACTGTAGTTTTGTATTTTCTATTGAGCCCTGGGTTATTTTATAACTAGAAAACTTGCCCCTCGACATTTGATGCATTAGTAGTTCAATAAAAAGAGAAACAGTGTTACTTAAAAATATTTTATTCATTAAAGTACTTTGCTAGATTACGCTAGCAAGGTGTGTACTTTCTCCAGTTTCTCGTATGCCAGTCGAAATACTTACGTGTAAATCAAATTTGCTAATTGTGCCATCCAGAATACAACCAATTACCAAATTGATATAACAAGCCTTCAATTTTAGGCAGCGAAATCTGGGCTACTTCAATCCACAAAAGAAGCACCGTGGAGTTCAGTGGAATGAAATGTAATAATTGTCTAAAAATTCACATAACATTTCATATCCTGAGTACATTCATACGTTAGGACTAGGCCACGGCTGTGGAAGTGGAACTTCTTTCATGGTGCGAAAATTGCGTACTTTACGAGTAGCATTAGGCTTTAATTTATTATCTTCGTCGGTATTCTGTGTTGTGTTTACTTTAGAGGTGTCAGGTCGTCCATTTTCAATCCTCAAAGACTTCAGGATACCCATATCTTTACGACGTGTTACAGATTTGGGTTGAACTTTTCTTTTCTTTTTTGCGCTCTGAAGTTTTGCAAATACAAATGATCTTGCTTGAGCAGGTGATTCGATAGAGCCCAACACTTTTTCTAATCTTTTTATAATCGATAAATTATTTTTAGTGACTTCTTGAGCCAATATATTGGTGACACGGATGAATTGGTTATTTAGACGATCAACGTGGGTTTGGATGCAGCTGTTTAATTTATCTTTTTGTAGACCCATCTGTAATATTCGATTTTCTTCACTGAGGGAGACTATAGGTGTGATGTTTATCCCGTCATTGTCATATCTGATGTGTTGGCTCTGTTGTGGTTGAGACTGCTGCTGCATAACTGAAAATATATAACGTATCTGATAAGTCTTGAGCTGTTTTTTGTTTTCAACGAATTTTTACAATAGCTATTGGAAGCTATAGCCCGTCAAGTTTGTGCACGATTCTCATATTTGGCATTTGAGAATATTATAGAATATTTCTCATAATAAATTTTATTAAAAAAAATAAAACCGACTTCAAAACACTGAAATGCTAAAAATAATCCTAACACTTAAGTACCTAATCAGTTACTTTTGGAGTCGGTGCCAGCCGATGAGAGATTCAATGTTTTTGTTTGCACCGACTCCAAAAGTAACTGATTAGGTACTTAAGTGTTAGGATTATTTTTAGCATTTCAGTGTTTTGAAGTCGGTTTTATTTTTTTAAATAAAATTTACTTATTTCATCCATTTTTAGTGATAAATCCTAATCTAACTGCTGAACACCGATTTCATCTCCTATTTTCCTACCTTTAGGGGTGATTTTTATTTTGAAAACTTTTATCATATTATCTTTGAAGTATAAGCTATTAAATAAAACAAAAATCATCAAAATCGGCTCATATTTGTCGAAGATAGGTAACAAGAACCACAACCAAAATATTATCTGGGTATATATTTGTTGATTTTCTCAAAAAGTTCTAAATCAATTTCGATAAAATTTATATGGGACCACCTCTGAAGTATGATCTACCAAACAAAAAAAGAATCATTAAAATCGATTCATAATTGGCGGAGTAATCGCGTAACAAATATACAAAAAAAAAAAAAAAAACAGTCGAATTGAGAACCTCCTCCTTCTTTGAAGTCGGTTGAAAAAACATAAATAAATCATAGATGTTTACTGTAGAAGTGTGGAGCACAGGTGTACACAGTGGTCTTACAAGGGTGTATCTTAGAAGTAAGTGTCCTGTCCAGCCTTCTTGTCTAAAACTAAAAAAACTGGTTATATAACGAATAAAAAAACGAAGTCGGACATACAGAATTACATTAGTTATACATAACTATTAAATACATGCCAGTCAACAAAGATACTTATTATTTAGTTTTATCTGTCATACGTTCTGTATAATAAGTTCTGTATTAATAAATAGTGTTTGTAAATTAAATATTAGCTTTTATTCTTTTTAAGTATTTAATTTGTGTCTCGTATGTATTCTGGTATCCGTATAAAAGTTCGGGAAGCGTTACAAAAAATACTCTTATTGTTTAAATTTGATTTAGTTCAAATTATGCAGTTTATTTTTGCGGCGAGCTCTGGTTCTAAATTAAATTTAATAAATACGGCGCCTTACAAAACGTTTAAAAACAAGGAAAGGTTAACAGTTTTTTGACTTTAAAATATGGCTTGCATGACTTATCCGATCTCAAGCGATACAAAGGTCTGATGCAGCGTTTATTATGCTCTAAATACAGTTTCCTGTGAAATATCCTCAAAAAATAAGATCATATCTGAGAGTGGATGCAACATAGCTATAAAAGAATGGCAGCCGGCAGGTGTAGTTATGCACTTTTTCATAATTGACTAATACCTTGATAATACCTTCTAGCCAACGCCTATCGCATGAGTATGGTGCACGACCAGGGCGGGATATATAAGCTTTTTTGTACTTACTACAGTTAGCTTCTTTTAAACGCCTCCTGACGGTGTTCACCGATATCTGAAGCAATAACAACATTGGTATAGTGTTAATAAGTTTGAATCCAGAGAAAATTTGTGATAATTAAAGACGCTTTTTGGAAATATAACCCGTTTGCAAGAGTCGGCCAATAATTGAACACCGCACTCCCCAGTTAGAAATAATAAGTCTACATGGATACCGAAATAACGGTAGAGCAAATATTTAGAGATTTTTTAGAACCACACACCGAACCAGTTAATAATTTCTAGCTATTTCCCATGAAACGCGAAATAACCGATTAATTTTAAAATATACATGGTTTACTACGACTCAGGGGCGTGCATTCCATATAGGCTATTATGCAGAGCCTACCTTCATAAAAAACCGACAGCTAACCATAATTATTAATTACGTATTCAACAATAAACAATTCATATTCTGTAACCATTTTGTCGTCTACCTGTACTTATTCCTTACTAAAGCGCGCAACTTAGATCGTTTCTGTGCAATTTAACCAATGTTAGGCTGCCGCGAGATCGCCTACTGTTTCACGCAAACTTACTCAATTTTCACTCACAGCCTACCCCCATCTGAAACCAATGCACGCCCCTGTACGACTAAACACTAAGACAATGCTAAGATGTATTATTTTTAATTTTTTGGATGTTCTTTAATCATGAAACATGAATTTTTAGTGGCAATTGGTAAGTAATGGAATATGTTTAAAAATTCTAGTCGTCATCGCCCTACTAGAAAGAACTAGAGGACGATTACACCTATTTTTTCTAGATAGGTATTTCTCTCCAGTTACCAAGTTATGCATAAACTCCTGCATCTATCTCTCTCTCTCTGCTTCATCAACTTTTTATCAAAACTTTATAGTAATTAGTTTTTTCCTACTTTAATTGAATATGGAGTAGAAAGATCGTTAAAAAATTTACTTACTCTATTTTATACTTACGAAAACCGGCTTTTAAACTAAAATGTTTTTTATGCATCTTCTCCGTAAGTAATCCCATTTTTTTGGCTTTGACCAATCGATAGAAAATTTAAAAACTAACTAAACTAAAAAATTGGCCGTTTTTTTAAACTGGTCCCTTACTTAATGATTATTTTTTCCCGTTATTTACATTATCTACGCGTTTCTGTTTCTCTGGCATGCCGTACGGGGTAGTGAGGAAGAATGCTGAAGGTCATTTGCTTGGAAAACCGCCTTAAAACGTTTACTTACTCTATATTTGGATGAAGTTGCTCGCGGGCTTAGGTGAGGGTCTGCCGCATGAGCAGCAACTATATCGGCATCTTGGGGAGCTGTCGTAGCTCTCTGGTAGAAATTCCGACGGTATGCTGTCAGTTCGCCAAACTCCTCCCATCTCTTCAGCCAAAGGTGTATTGTCTGCCGCTGAAACATAGTTCTGTCTAGTTAATAGGTTAGTGGATTCTGTCCACTATTTATTTCAAGAAACTATTTCTATAAAATAAGTGAGAACAGCAATTGTTCATGGATAAACAGAATTCCATGTAATTTTAGGTTATGTTTTTGCCATGACATGGTGATTGCTTAACAAAATCTTTAAATAAGTAGGTATAGCTTAGACAGAACAGTTCTTGAAATGCCTGTTTCACAATTGACTGGGTAATAAGGGTCTTAACCATCAATATCTGGAGTGTTTACTGTTTAGTGCAGTCAGTGCACAAAAAGGTACGTTTTTAGGCTGAATGTACAATAATTATAAAATTTACTTGCTGGATATACTGTAAAACCAAAAATGCACTATCTGTCTGTTTCTATTAGATAAAAATAAATTGTTAATATCAAAGAAATAGGTGTTGGACCAAATGCACATCCAGCTCGACACTTGCGTTGCTATTTTCACACTTATGACGCACGAGATAAGAGCGACACAAAGGGTAAAACTGACAAGTGCACCACTGGATGCTTCACTTTAATAATTATTTTTACTAACCGTTATTCCAGTCAGCCGGTGTATTTCAGCGATTTTATGGCCACTGAGCTTCAATGAAATAATTCGCTCCCTATCATTTGGCGATATTTGCGGTGCCATTATTTATTTTCACTTTCTTTCGTTAAAACACTCGCGCATTTAACCACAGAATGTATGTGGGAAAATCATTTCATGTCATACAAACAATACACTACACTACGCAAGCGCCACCCGTCTCGCTTCGTTCGGAGAGGCTCGGTGGAACTCGTGGCGGGCTCGTGTTTGCGTGGGTTCGACGAGTCCCCTAAACATTTAGTAACGAGTGCAAGTGAAAAAGCTTACAATAACAAAACGTTACCATAGAAATATTATACTTAGTTTTACACCGGACATACCCTAAACACATTCACACGGAGAACTTCATTTGGCTAGCTAGTTAGACACAATCACACTGACACAACACACAGTGCCACAGAACACCTATTGGTGTCTACAGAAACTCCATTCCATTCATCTATTCAAAACTGTATCCAGCGACATAATGTATCGCTCCTTCAGTAGATCAAGGGCATAGTTGAAGTGAAAAATTAATATAAATAATTAAGGTCAATAGTTTATTTCATGCAAAGGTGAAATACTTTAGAGCAATATTAGCTCTCGGTACAAACCGAAGGAGCGACATTTGCGCGACTGAGTAATGGCTTCTATACTCTGAATAAATGATGGTAATAAAACAATGACGGTGTGCTATAGTTTTAAAGTATTATGCGATTTTGTCGTAATATATATCGTTACATGTTTTTCCAAGTAAACCCCAACTAATTATCGTTTAATAAAGTTCTTTCAAGCAAGCTAAGAAGGGTTTTGTGACACATCACGTTTTTTTTTTCGTACGGACCTATCGCCTTTCAGGCCTTTCAGGAAGGCATTCTTCAGCTTAACCGGGCAGTTGTGGCGTGCGCTGAAGGCGCACAGCCTAGGTCCGCCCCACTAGCGGTTGCCCTCGCCCTTGCCACTCGTACGTGTCGAGCCCAATACTAGCAGGCGTGATCGGGCCAATGTGGAGTCCAAAATGCACCCTACCAAGCGGCGAACCCGCTAGTGGTGGCGCCGACGGGACCGGAACTGCCAAAACAGGCCAGACCGCTGTCGGGCTCCTTTCTAGCGGGCCCGATCTGGGGGTGAGTCGGAGTCGGGCCTCAAGGGCGCCTCTGTACTTCGGCTTGGGCCGTCGTCCGTAGGGTGGACAGGGGAAAAACGGCCAGGCACGTGTCTGTGTCGGCCGAAATGAAAGACGGGACATCGTACCCGTCGGTGGGTGCGGTAATGCGAACTAAAATGTTGTGGAGTACTTGAAGTGCTTAAGGGGGTGTTGGCTACTGATCTATACACGGTGTAGAAATCATCCGGGTAGTCCAGAACGTGCCGGGGCCGACGAAGTCGGGCAGCGACATTCTCCTGGGGCGGTACGTGGCGGCTTCAAATAATAACGGATTGACACATCACGTGAGTTAACTGTTGACATTTAAAGTGATGTGCCCCAACGAAATCCAATCGATTATTTTTGAAAATCGAGAGTAATTGAAGAAAATCATATTAATTTTATTTTTAAATTCAATAAGCCATATTATTGGTTTGCATTTTTTGCTTAGATTTTTCGAGGCAAAGAGAATATTGTGTTTTTGCAATATTTTAAAATAAAAATGATTAAATATTTGAAAATATTATTGTTAGTAGTATGGGTGAAACGGAAAATCCGAAGTGTCAGAAGAACAGTGGTACAATAATAATTGCCTTAGCAATCTGATTATTTAAGTAGAACCAGAAATCTCTGCCAGAAATTAATATTTACTAACAAAATAATGACGAATAAGATTAGATAAAACAAGCGACATAATTTTGTACGTAATAATTCTATTTATCAGTAAATTTCTATTCTGTTAGGTATTTTATTCTTTGAAATGATTTACTTCTCTACTATCGCACTCGCCAAATATCAGGTTCGGCGGGATTAGTTTTGTCGCAAGCGGCAAGCACTATTGAAGCACATTATCTAATCTTATAATAATTATGTCAATAAACATACCAGAAATAATTTTCTGCAACAAATTATTGTCATATTTTTTAAAGTTTTCAGTATAACTTTCTTCTTTATATTCTTTGACAAGTTTCTTTTTTCTTCTTTCCACAAACACTTTTCGAGAAGTACCAACGTCTTGGCAGTGAAACTTTGAAGGTACAGCCTCATTAGCCATTAGTATTTTTTGACTATAACCCATTTTGTATTGCATGTAGTTTACTGTGTCTTTCTCCATCTGTAATTTAAGTACCACTATAATAATATGTTCTAGGACTAGGCACAATTATCCCAAGCTAATCAATCTAGGCAGTTCAATTTAATGTTGTCAGGTTAGGTACTTTATTTATAGGTTAGAATGTTATTTGCCTATCGTTGTGATGTCGGTTTCTAGAAAGCGATAATCTACTTACTTACCTATCGGTATTTTTTCGGTAGTACATAATATAAAAACAAGCTTAATACTTACTTCAAAGTGATCTTCACACATAAATACATTTGAATGAGATACAATACTGTTTGGGTCTCTTCGAGATAAACGTAACCACTGCTTTCGTTTCACAGGATTTCTTGGAACGGAAACAAACATTTTCTGTGGACTTTTTACTGTCGTATTTGTACATTGTGGAACTATACACCATTTATACACCATTTTATTAAATAAATACAAGAGTATATCTAAAATCTCGCTTCAGCACTTTCGTACTTCCGTGTGACGTCAAAGTCGTCAAATATATCACGTGACCAGCGCCATTACTAAACATCAACAAACAAGATGGATGGTACTAAATTTCATTGAAAATACGGCTTTTCTTGCAGAAAATAATTACTTATTTACATTACGGTTTTAATGTCCTTCGCAAAGACACAAGTATTAATAAAAAATATAAATAAGTAGTAAATACTTTTGCAATAGGTACTTATTATTATAAAAGCTTTATTTAACCTTATTAAAGTTACAATTTAAATGTGTGTTTAATTTAGTTGCAGTGTTTTTATGGATCCCTTTTGGGTAAAAGCCTGCTCCATCCCGTGCCATTTTTTTATTTGTTAATTATTTAGGTACCTACTTCAATGTAATAAACGTAAAAAACCGGCTAAGTGAGAGTCGCTTCCCGTGCGCAAGGGTACTTTCTGTACCCTCTCCACAGAAATAAAAAGATTATACAAAGACTGTCCTACATTTCTTTATTTATGAAAAGAATAAAACATGTTAGTTGTTCTCATAAAGACGACACCCAGCATAACATGGTAGTTTTCTATTATATGTCACATACTTATATGAAATACATTATTTGTGTGACAAACTTGTACCTGCAATCGGAAAAGAAATGTCCGGCTTTGGCAGCTACAGGCACAATAAATGTTCATTGTCTAGGGCTATTTTATTTTGAATAAGGGATAAGTAAATTTTGATGGTGTTAGACCATTTGAAACGCTACAAGCGAGTGTATCAAGAACTAGTTTTAATGTATTATATGGCGTTAATCAACATCTATTAATCTGGGTTAATCCTACCTGTATCTGAAGCATCGTCGTCACCATTCTCAGATTGATTTGATTCTGCAAAATAAAGTATACCTTGTTAATCAATAGCGAGCACTAGATCTTTAAATTATTTAACATTTAACAATGCTCATTGGACTTGACCATTTTGTTAAATGGTGGTAGCTTAGAGGTCATAATCTGTGGGTCATGGGATCAAATGCTAGCACTAAACATGGAATTTTCTGTATCCGAGTAAACATTTATACCACCTGTATAAGTGTAAAATATGGAAATCTGAACATTACGATAACACTTGATGTGCAGCCATGACCCAGACAACGCTTGTCAACCTACCACAAACGATCAAATTTTCTAAATTGATGTTGATCTTTACATGTCAGATTTAAAGTTTAAAATCAGTTGAATGACCTTTAACTTTTTGGGTCGGTTAACCTGCCGTTGACTGTACATAGGAAATAACTACATGGAGAAAGTTACTATGTGCCTTTATTATGAATTCCTGATGACTGTCTGGTCTAGTGGTTCGTGCTCTGGACTAGTTATTTCCAATGCTTGTGATAATAAATGTTTAAATCATCTAAGTATCTATCATCTACTTAACATGATTTCAAAACCAAACAAAAATTCAACAATTATTATAGTTTAAAACAAAAAAAATTAACTACCTTCATCAGATGAGTCGAGTTCAGATCGACACAACATGTTCAGCATTATCAGGTCACTGACATCAGAGTCTGAATCACTTAAGTCCATTATCATACCCAAAAGGTCATCTCCCATTCTCGTTTACTTTGAATTTAAGTGTCTTCACTAATTTATAGAACGAATAAAAAAAAAGTTTAGGCAAGGCTTGGTGGCGTTTAGGCAAAGCTTTCTTAATTCTTAACTTAATTATAACCTTGATTATCTTCAACTATTAAACCTAGATAATTTGTCACAAAAAGTAAAAGTAAATAATGTAAGTAGTTCAATATCCTTTATCTCACAATCTTTTCAGAATAATTAAGTACGATTCCGAATAATCTTTTATTGATTAACATTATATTTTTAGTTTATAGCTGATGTATGTACAGAAGTGTATTAAATAATTAAGTAAAAATAATTTAATTTATTTTAGTTTAAGTAAGTACCTAGGTACTTAATTTGTTTACTAAGTGTAAAGGGTGAATATTTTATATTTGTTCTCTTTCTAGGAAACTTTTCTAGATTTTTACATTCAAACCGCGAAATCCACAAAACCCGCAAACACAAAAAAACAAACACTGCGTAACTGACTGACAGATCACAGACTAACTAACGACATGACAGTACTGTGACACCACCTGACTGACATTCACATGACAGACATGTATCCGCAAAGGGAATGGGTGGTAATACCGGTGACAGATGGCGGCGGACGCGGCTACGGACTCGTCTTGACATTGTAAGGTCAAACGCTGCCATTGGTCGATCCTTCAGACAATTTCCGCCAGCCCAAGGATCGACCAATGGCAGCGCTTAACCTTACAATGTCAAGACGAGTCCGTAGCCGCGTCCGCCGCCATCTGTCATCGGTATAATGGTACAGACAGAGCCATAGACATAGAAATAACTATCTATAGACTGGCTGCTAATAAACGAAATTAATGCCTATTTTATTTCGGCGCTGTAGGTCATGGTATCGGAACTGTGAACTAAAATAGTGATGTCCCTAAATCAACATTCGCAACGTTTTTCGATCATCATATTAACGTTTCGTAACATACATAGGGGTGATTCAGATACCTCTCAACACGAGACACCTTAAAAAATTTCCTAAAAAAAATCTAATTAGTCCGTCAGTTGGATTAGCAGAAAATATTGGACACGTATTTTTTCTTTTCTGAATCAAACAAAAAATGATGAAGATATAGCCCGTTGAAGTTCCGCGTAACGTCACGCCTTGCCGACACTTTTTAGCAAGACGTGACGTCACGTGCTCATGCGCTCTAACTTCGTCATTTTTTGTTTGATTGACAAAAGACAAATTAGGGGTCCAATATTTTTTGATAATCTTACTGACGGACTAAATAGAATAATCATTTTTTGACCTAGGAAACTAGCCTAATTTCTAAATTCATTGCAAATACCTAACATAAGTATTTTATGGAATTTATAAGTACTGTTAGACGTAAGTAGTACTGAAAAAATCCTTGGCATTTAAATGCTATATTAACTTCCTAAGCATATCAGTGCATGTATTCGAACTTATGTTGGGAGCCAGGGTCGCAAGTTGCACAGTAGGTTGGTTAACCCATTAAAATAAACAGAGTACCTACAGTTCGCTGTGTGCGCGATGACAGCGCCTCTAGTGACCACAATTATTGTAGACTTAAGATCTTTCAAATTATGGCAACTGAATGGTTTGAGCATGATTTTAGGATTGTTTTCCGAAATTAGATGAAAATATCTAAAAAGTTTGTGCATATTATAATAAGTGATTGTCTGACATGAAATAAAATATGAATGTTATAATGCGTGCGGGATTTGAATCGATACAACATGATATAACTTTCCAATCTCAAACTGTGCAAAATGGGAAAAAGTTAGCATTAGCACAGCATGTGAGAGACGTTAAAGAGCTTAGAACCAACGGACAAAGCTACTTAATAAGAGCTGTGGTCATAAGACAAACTTCTGTGACACAACCCCTCTACAAACTTTTTTCTTTTCACAGCAGCTTTTTATTTATTTTTTTGCTCCAATTTCCATCTTGATGTTGGAAACGGAAACGAAAATAAATAAAAAATAAATAAATAATGCACGAACTGTTTTCCCATTGGTTCTATACTTTATAATACAACACGTACTGTGACCCATATCGTAAATTTTAACATTTTTACTTAAAAATACTTAATAACGTTAGTATGGAATTCTATGGAAATATAGCAATTTAACACATGACAGTCCAGAGTTATTTCACATTTCTGCCACGTTACGTGCTGCGATCGATTTGACGGCCCCCACCACCCACTCTACACATAGCGAATAAAGTAAGCATGAATGTACACATGTAACACATCACATAACGGCGAAATATGTTAATTAATGTTTATTTTCGTTGTTTTAAGTCTGGATAAAATTAATTTAAGAAACATTTTCAATGAAAATTTTGCCTTCTTCCATGTCACTTGATATTTTTGATTGCTGTAGAAGCAAATGTTTGAAACTTACAGAGCTGTTAGTCAAATAATAAAGGAGGAAGGAAGGTCTATAAACGAAAATATTTTTGCATATTATTTTTAACTACAGCCAGACGTTACAGATAAATTATTGAAACTAACAAAATAATATAAACAACGGCAAAATAGACAACCCGCTCGTCCTCTCGATGTTCTCTAACACCAGACGCCCGCTGGTAGAAGAAGGGTTTCTTGGGACACCCACTAGAGTAAAAAATTTAGGTCGGTGAAGAATATTCGTCTTACGGAGAGTTAAATATTTGAACAAATAAATCTCAATAATATAAAAATTCTTGAAAAAATGAGAAAAAAGGGTTGACCAAATCGGTTATTATAGTACCTATACTTTTATAAGTTTAAACCCTAAAAATGATATAAAAAATTTAGTGAATCGTAATAAAAAAAAAATTCTACTCCTAGTAGTTTGATGTTACTACTCGCTTTTGTATAATACCGGTGACAGATGGCGGCGGACGCGGCTCCGGACTCGTCTTGTCATTGTAAGGTCAAACGCTGCCATTGGCCGATCCTTGGGCTGGTGGAAGTTGTCTGGAGGATAGACCAATGGCAGCGCTTGACCTCACAATATCAAGACGAGTCCGGAGCCGCGTCCTTTGCAGTTTGTCACCAGCTTAATGTTAAACGGTCAGTGCCCGTAACCAATTCGGCAATTGGCGCCAGCAACTATAGCCGGTGACAGATGGCGGCGGACGCGGCTTCGGACTCGTCTTGACATTATAAGGTCAAACGCTGCCATTGGTCGATTCTTTCGTCAACTTCGCCAGCCCTTCAGCAAGACTCCGCCCCTTCCTGTTCCGAAAGTGGCGTCCGGCAGCCTTGTGTCACCGGTATAATTCGGCAACCGGCGCTGGCAGCCAATTCGGAAACCGGCGCCGGCAGCGGAGGCACTCCATAATAGATATTATTTAACATGCTCTAATTCTAGCACACAAGCACCAACACAATAAAATAATATATATCTGTGGCCCTCTAGTCCAGCTACATGAATTTATTTGATTAAATTACTGTCAATTTAGTCAAGGTCAACTCAGTAGTATCGTAAATTTTTTAGAAATAGAGTGAAGCGAAATAGTTCAGAATGCCTCTACGTGTTAGAACTCTTTGTTCTTCAATTTAAATATTTTTTAATTGCTAATTTTTGGCTTTTAGCATTTTGTGATCATGAATGTTAAATTGATCTTCAATATTTTTTTTTGTAAATAAAGACCATTCAGTCATTGAACTGTATTAAGTACTGGTGGAATGATGGGGTTACTTTGAATGCTGGGGTTACTTTGATAAAAACTTCATTTCGTAGTAAAACTCAAATTGTACGGTTTCTGAACGCAACCTTTAGTAGTTTTTTTTTTCGGTTGGCAGCATTGGTTGTCAATGATTGCATTTAGTCAGACGTAATGTTGCAGAAAAATCGATAGTTTTGCAATCGATAGTTAAATGATATATTCATCTATACGATCGATGGGACAATCGATTGTATCGATAGTATGGATATCCCTTTTACTGCAATACTATCGGTAAACAGCAATAGTATCGATAGTTTCGATCGCTGCCAACTAATGAACTATCGATACTATCGATAGTAAGTATCGATAGTATTGCTCTTCAATATTTAAAGTAGTAGAAGACTCGATAGTATCGATACTGTCGATAGTTTTGTACTATCGATAGAGAGGTTTAATTCAATAGTATTGCTACCTAAGAATTCAAAGAATTGCCATCTTTATTTAAAAAATATAGTTTTTCCTTCAACTATTGAAAGGCTATCGATAGACAATCGATATTGACCCATCGAGCGGCAACTCTACTCAAACGCCAAAGAGTAAAATAATGGTCAAATGGTCAGACGCTGTGGAATCTAACGTACTTAGTTTTACCTGATCAGTGGAATCTATAGTCTACTTGGCACCTTGGCATCTGATGAGTACCTAATATTCTGAAAACTTCAAAGTTTATAAATAAAATTGATTATTACATAAAATACCCTAGTTTTTCTGTGTCAAAGTCACCCCAAATATATAAAAACCTTAATAAATCCTTAAACCATTTTTCGTTGTATTCCTTACAATAAAACTTTCGATTTCCGTTAAAAAAACGAGGTGAATCAAAGTCCCGACCATCGTTTCACTTTGATCACTCACATTTTTTTTCCTACAAATATATTATTGTTTGGATAGTATAAAAAAACGTTTTTTTCATATTTTTTGCTGTTAAATTTGAGGAGTAAAATGCATATCAATTTCAAAATTCATCAAAGTCACCCCCTTCCACGGTACTTACTTTAACCCTTTTCTGTAAGAATAGGGTTTGACATAAAAACAGCACTACGTGGCAGTGTATAGAATTTATGGTTAGACCAACACACAAACATTTGCCCTTTGCGGGATTCGAACCCGCAACCGCTAGGATTTCTAGTCTGGAGCACAAATAGAAGCCCAATTCCCGTAATTTAACAATAGTCGCATTCCAGTGTCGATCCGCTACCAGTAACATTACTTTATAATGATATTCTTGTAAACTTTTAATTTGAATATTATAAAATTATCAAAACTTTTCCAATACGACTGAAAATGGAAAAAAAACTAATTGTAGTTTCTTCCATTTTCAGTAGCATTATGAATTATAATTGCATTTTTTGGGTTATAAAAATATAATTAATTGCAAACTCAAAAATTGCAACTACCTTTCGTTAGGCGATTGAAAATTACAGAAACCGCAATGTGATTTTTTAGGTTCATTTTCAGTCGCTTTACCATCCTACGAACGTTTTGATAATTTTAAGTCAAGTTTACGAGAATACCGTTTTTGATAAGATATGTTTTTGATAAGTACTGGGACCGAAGCGACAATGGATTGCGACTAATGTTAAATTACGAGAATTAGGCCTCTGATTTCTATAGCACAAAAGTACGTGCTTTAGCTACTTACTAGGATCTGTTCATGTTGTCTAATATACAGTGCTATTTTTAACGGTACTCCCTTTCTTCTCATAACATTTTTTGTCCGAAAATCATTATCAATAACACGTTTGCTATAATCTTCAGTAACCATAATGTTTAAAAATTCGAAATTTTGTGTTATATAATTATCTTTAGTCCTAAAACTATTTTGTCATAACTTCGATTACTATAATAGTTGAATCTACAAATTTTACATGAAATAAAGTCAAATATCCTAAGTATTGTATTATGTACTGTGTATTATTCCGAATGTTCATTTACAATATTATTGTTAGTCCTAAAACAATGGCTAAAAATTAGTGACAGAAACAAATCGCCGTAAATCCGACTCCACGCAGTCTTGTCTGCCCTATCTCTAGAGTGTAATTCAAAATCGCGTAGGCGCAGAGAGGCAGCAGAGAAGACACGCAGCGCCGGAGCCGTGACAGAAGCCTTGCATGCCGATTGCTTGCCTGCATGCATACTGCTGGCCTGCGCCCATGCTGCTTGCCTGCATGCATGCTGCTTGCCTGCATGCATGCTGCTTGCCTGCATGCATGCTGCTTGCCTGCATGCATGGTGCATACTGCTTGCTTGCATGAATGGTGCATGCTGCTTGCTTTCATGCTTGCTTGCATGCATGCATGGTGCATGCTGCTTGCTTGCATGCATGGTACATGCTGCTTGCATGCATGCATAGTGCATGCTGATTGCTTTCATGTATGATGTTCGCATGCAAGCATACTGATTGCTTGCCAGCATACATCTGCATGCATGGTGTATGCTGCTTGCTTGAATCATGGTGCATGCTATTTGCCTGCATGCATGGTGCATGCTGCTTGCGTGCATGCATGGTGCATGCTGCTTGCGTGCATGCATGGCGCATGCTGATTGCTTGCATGCATGATGTTTGCATGCATGCATGTTGCATGCTGATTGCCTGCATGCATAATGCTTTCTGCTAGCTTGCGCTACGCATCTATTATTATTAGGATAAATAAACATTACATAATTTGAATGTAGGACTTACAACTTTTATAGGAAACGGTTTTAAGTCTTTCGTATATTATTGATTGTAATATTTATGACAAATAAGTTTAGGGCATACAATATTTAGAGCTTTCAATTTTGTTGCACGTAATATTATGTGACATTAAGTTCGGGCAAGTTATCATTCGGACAAATGATGATTAGGACAAAAAAAAATTACACTTTTGATTATAGATAAAAAAGTTAGGGAACAACAGAGAACCATTTTTAATGTATCAACAACCCCCTTAGGGGCTTAGTGGGCTTAACTAGTTACTTTAGTAACTTAGGGGCTGATTTTGGTGCTCAAACACAACAACTTTTGTATACGATCAACATCAAAATCGTGAAAAAAAAAACATTTGCCCATACAAAACCGCTGACCAGCTGACATCAGATAAAACAGTGATTTTTTGCGATTTCGATGTTGGTCCCATACAAAAAGTTTGTGTATTTGAGCACCAGAGTACCAGAGAGCCCCTTGGGGGGTTGTTGATGTTTTACAAATAACCCTGTATAAAAAATATAATGCAACTTGGTCATCTACTGGCTGACGGGAAAGACAAAGGCGTTGCTTTATCAGGGTAATTTACCCTTTAAAATCTCCTCTGTTTAGCCTAATGGTCGACTGGTAGAGAAGTAAGGTTATAGGTATTATAACCGGCCACTGTCCTTTTAATAAACACCTGTTTAACATAGGTGTGACAGACAGCCCGACATGCAGAGGATGCATGGAGGCAGAAGAAAACCCACAGCACGTGCTATTGGAATGCAGAAGCGTGGCAGATCAACGGGCACGGATCCTCCAATCACCAGGATCGCTTCCGGAAGCCTGCAGCAATCTGAAAAGGCTGCTGACCTTCTGGGATGACCTAGGATGGTTGGAGTAAGAAAGACTAAGCAGCACGCCAAGTGCGGAGAAAGCCCAGCTAAACTAACTAACTAACTAGGCGCCCGGGGTCAGCGGTATTCGTACTGGTCATTTTAAATCCATAGTACTGGTAGAGTACTTAACCGCCGCAGACGAGGTAGAGCCGCATGGAGGAAAAACGTTGGATAATGTCAGCCATATGAGTGGAATGTTTTTTCTACTTCACTTTCGGCTGCGTCATTATCTAGTTATGTAGTGCAAAAGGGCATGTTTCACCTGTACAAACTTTAAAGTTTGAGTTACAGCTTTGAACTGTCTTACTAATATAATATAAGTTTAAGAATGCCTATTATGGCCCACTGCAAGGCACAGAGGCCCAATTCCTGTAATTTAACAGTAGTCGCAATCCAGTGTCGATCCGATCCCAGTAACATAACTACTTATCTAAATCTAGAAAAAATTCAATTATAATTCGTAATGCGACTGAAAATGGAAGAAACTTAAATGAGTTTTTTTTGTTCTATATTCAGTCGCACTAAGAACTTTTTTTGCAACTTTTACGTCAGATTTAAGCGTAACACACATAGAGAGCGTGCGCGGGACGGCGACGGGTCACGACGGGAGTACGGCGGGTCTATTAACATAGGTTTAAATGGGCGCTCACACACAGCCGGCGTGCGCGGCGAGCCGTTCCGCTCACGCCCGCTGTCTGTGGGCGCCCATTTAAACGTATGATAATTATTAGACCCGCGGAACTACCGGCCGACCCGTCGCCGTCCCGCGCACGCTTTCTGTGTGTGGTACGCTTTAAAGTTTACGAAAATACTGTTTTTGATGGTAATGTTACTGGGACCGGATCGACACTTAATTACGACTATTGTTAAATTAAGGGAATCAGGCTTCAGGCCTCACCTCAAGTATGAGGTGGAATTCAAAAAACAACTCAATAACTAACGTGTCTTACAACATTCGATTCAAAAAATTTTTTAAAAAATACCTACAGAATTTTATATATGCGATTTCATTTAAAACGGTTGAATTAAAAACAAAGCGAGTAAAATACTCAAGTAAAACTGAAACACTTTTCTAGCAATTCATTCAGAATGGATTTAATAAATGCTTAAGTGGGGAGAGCACACTGTTTCCCTTTGAGACTGCCCAAAGAGAATACTCGAAGAAAAATGGACCCCCCACTCCTCGCCCACCTCCCTGAGGGGGTATTGCTTCGAATAAAGAAAAGTTAAAATTTCTTAAAACCCCCTTCTGGGGTGGGCTCTATCTATCTTCGTTTAAGTATCGGCAAAAATGACCCCCTTTCACCCGTCTCACTCGCTCGTGTCAATGAAGGTTTTTAAAGAGCTCTATTTACTTCTAACTTGTCGTTATTAATCCTTACAGGTTGTCTGAAACCTACAATTATATGTTCTCTGCTACAACTAAACAATAGCCAAACAATTTGAAATGTATGCAACATTAAACATTTTTAACATTCATTTGAAATTTTTTGGCTATCCTTTATTGTGGTTCTAGTTTTTGAATATTGTTTATATAAGGTACGTGAAGGTCGTGAACTATGGTCATGAAGTTGTAGGAATGTGGAAGTACTGCCTATGAATGACAGCTTTTAATCTAGTAGTTTGTTTGATGTGAATAAATAGTTAACAATAATGAATAATTCATTACTAGATTTGACCGACACAAAACACACACGGTAAGCTAAATAAAACCTTTTAATAAACCGATAATAATGAACTGGAAGACGAGACGGCTGTTATGTTGATTAGCCATTGTTTGTCCGAAATACAAAACCAACGGGTTCGAATCCCGCTACAAGTGTTTTTAGTAAATAAATGTAAATATTGGACACCATCACATACATTACTCTGTTCCTAAGGTTAATAGTCAAAGCACTTGTCCTAATATACAGAGTGTAACGAAAAGGTGAAATAAAACTGTAAGGGGTTATTCTACGGCTAAATTACATCAACTTTTTCTATGGGAACAACATCGAATTCGCAAAAAAAAAAAACACTTTCCCATACTAAAACGCGACCAGCTGACATCAGTTTGTATGGAAACGTCAATTTTTTGGTTATTTCACCTTTTCGTTACACCCTGTATATTTTGTGCTTGTGTTATAGAAACAACAACGATGGTAGTACAATACCTATACCACTGATTTCCTAGACCAAGAAAATAAAATTATTATATAAAGAAAATTCTGTTTTCAACATACACGGTCGGGACGGTGAATCGACTCTGGGACCTCAGAGATGGCGACACCAAGTCCGCCGTGCTCGTCTCTCGGCTACGGAGGTCGTTTGTTTAATGGGTAGGTTTCTAAGTCATGGATGTTATTATGAAACAATATGGATTTTGGCAGCTCAAACCAAACAAACTTATTTGTCATATATGCACCTTCTGTTTAGATAGTCTCTAGATGGTAATGGTAACAGAAAATACGTATATGCCTATGAAAATGTTATTATGTACTAATCCATGGGCTAAACATTATCGTACTTGGCCCCGCTCAACTTCATAAATGATTTACACCACTTTTAGTTGAAGTAGGTTAATGTTTTGTAAAAAGTTTTTTGTTAATTATCATCATCATCATCATCATTTCAGCCATAGGACGTCCACTGCTGAACATAGGCCTCCCCCATTGACTTCCAGATTGGCCGGTTGGAAGCGGCCTGCATCCAGCGTCTTCCTGCGACCCTTACCAGGTCGTCTGACCACCTTGTGAGTGTTCTTTGTATTTTGTTTAAAATACAAAGAACCCTAACAAAAATAAAAATAACTGTTGACATTGTTGCTATAAATACCTAATTTAAGTCCTGATGATTTATTTACTGTTAATGTTTGCATGCTATGTTGTATGGCTAAGTAGGTCATGGCACTGTCTCAAACCAAAGACCACATTTTTTCATGTACTGTAACCCTACTTAATAGCAAATAAAGATTTTGTATTTGTATTTGTATTTATTTGACGTACTACGCTGCGCTTGCTGGTACGCGGCCTTCATTCTAGAACCTTTCTGCCCCATCGGCCGTCAGTTCTACGTGCTATGTGCCCCGCGCACTGCCACTTCAGCCTCACATTACGGGCCTCATAAGAAAGCTCAAGGTCGCACAGCGTGCTATGGAAAGGGCTATGCTTGGTGTTTCCTTGCGAGATCGAATCAGAAATGAGGAGATCCGTAAACGAACAAAAGTCGCTGACATAGCCCAACGGATTGTTAATCATACTTTAATTTAATGTAAGCACTGAAAGAAAGTACCTACTTGTAAGCATCGTCGTAGTTTTACCCAAAGAGAATTTAAATACAACGTGGCTTTACCTAAGGTCAAAATGTTGGGTGGTAAGGGATGTAGGTACTTAGCCCGATTTTAATTTTCGTTGCCAGAACAGGCCAACTCTTGTAAGGCAAGCACGTGTTAACAACAGGTGGTTAACTATGTAATAAGTAGGGTCGGCAAAGGAGATTAATTTTATTTTGAGTAATTAAATACAATTACAGGATTAATTATCAGGATAGGTATTATTAAGTAAGTAGGTATAGTTAAGGAGGTTTTTTTTGTATGTGCCTAGTAATTCGTTTCGAGTTAGAAATCTTACTGATTTCAGAAGACGGCGAAACTTTGCCGTCTTTTAGTCATCTCATAGAACAGATAAATGTGTGTCAAAGTAATATAATTAGTTTTGGCAACGTAATCTAAAATAACAATTACGTGAGTTAAAATTGATACGACCGCTAAATGACAACTTTCCTAGAAAACCTAAGCATCCAGGGTCTTCCAGACTTTCCAAGCGGATGCTGGAGCAAAGACCACTCCCATGCTGATCTCTTTCGCTTAGGCCAAAACTTTGGAGATTTCTATGGACAAATTAACGTCATTATTATTTGAATTGTTACAAGGCTTCTTAAGTAAAAGTAAGTACTTTCGATTCTGTTAGGTTTTTGAAAAGATAGAGATACCTAACAGTTATGTATATGGAAATCTAATTTTGAAATCGGGACCCGAGTTTTAAGGTGGCATTAAGAACGCGTCTTTGGCTGCCCTTAGTCAAATTATACTTACTTTGCCAATTAATGCCGTGCCGTAATTGGTGCCGTGTGGGGACGGCCGTAAAGAATACACTTCCCCACCGCGAGTGCCGTGTGGGGACGGCCGTAAAGAATACATTTCCCCACCGCCAACAGGAGGTGTGTCGTAAGAGGCGACTAATTCCTGTAGCACAAGACGGGCAGGAGCGTCTACGTGCGAAATCTTATAAAAAAAACTGCGCTCGCCAACCCGCCTGCCAAGCGTGGCGAGTATTGGCAATTCATCATTGGGGGAGGCCTGTGTTCAGCAGTGGACTTCCTATGGCTGAAATGATGATGATTGCAAATTAATAAAAAACAAGAAGTTGTTCCATAAAAACGCATGGTTTTTTTACAATTAGAAAGGAAAATCTGTCACCGTACGTCCTTGTTTTTTTCGAAAACTGCTAATTATGAACGGTTTAGAGTTTTAGATTTTTTTGCGTGAGGACGAATGCTATAGTAACACAAAGTGACACTAGTTTTGACCCAACTACGAGCTTTGTCTATTAAACAATCTTATGAAGTCTTAATAAACTGAATGTTTGTAATTAAAAGGTAACTGAATGTGGTCGTTGCTGTCGGTACAAGCACTCAACTAAAGTTAACCCGATTTAAGTTGGTCGAAGTGCGAACTTGCCGGATTTCGCGCTGGCGAGGGTTATCATCGTCTCGTATCGTGTCAGTTAGATGGCTTGTGTCAACCCTATTGAAGGGATAAAAACCGGACAAGTGCAAGTTGAACTCAACCACCAAGGGTTCCGTACAAATTTGTGGTACATATTATAAACAGTTCAGGGATTCGATTCTCACAGTTTAATTATAAAAAAATGTATAGTTTTCAGATTTTGTCCTGTAATTGTAGTTTCATTTTCAAATTTCATAGTTCTAGTTCAACGGAAAGCATAAATTTTGATTCCATTATGAGTGTCAACATATTAATATACATTTTTTTCGACATAAACGGCCTTATCTTTTTTTTTACGTAAGTTCGATTTCTTCACAGCTTCAAGGGATGGTAGATCTGAGTATATGGTTTTAATTTAAACTCAATACCTCTACGAGTTCCCATGATAATGATGTGATGACACACATTTTACCACTTTGGAAGTGTCTCTCGCGCAAACTATTCAGTTTAGAAAAAAAATATATTAGAAACCTCAATATCATTTTTGAAGACCTATCCATAGATGTACACGACATGACATGACACGTATGGGTTTGATGAAAAAATAAGTATGTTTCTTTTTCTATTTTTGTGTGAAAATCTTAATGCGGTTTGCAGAATACACTAACTTACCAAGTTTCAACAGTATAGTTCTTATAGTTTCGGAAAAAAGTGGCTGTGACATGACAGACAGACATGACGAATCCATAAAAGTTCCGTTTTTTGCCATTTGGCTACGGAACCCTAAAAACTCATTTTTTGCACTTGATTTAAAAAGCTACTAACATGAAATGGAATATTAACACATTAATTTCTAAATATATAGATTAAGCTTCTCAAGTTTAAAGGTATATACTTATATAGTGTATAACTTAAAATTTGAGCGGCAAAGATCTTAGAGCACGTCGAAAACTAAAGCTAGAAAAGATTGCAAGAAAAAAAAAATCTTTTAATATCATCCTTGCATATGGCATTCATCCTGCGTGAATCAAACATCGATTTCCAGGTTTTTCAGCCGGCCGGTGTTTCAATTTGTGGTAATTTAGACCCGGTTGACAGATTGATGTTCAAGAACAGGAATGACACGCTACGCGCCGCTACAGCACGAACGTAACCTAAAACTTGTGTAGGTAGACCTTAAAACTTCTTATACACTAGCCAGGGGACAAATGTCGCTAGACAGACATGTCGTGCGACGCCGGGCGACGTTACCCGGCATCTTGCCTCTCTGCCTTTTTCGTCCAACAGGTCATGTCAGGGGAGGTCTGACAATAAGGCCCGACATCGTACGATATATCTATTGTCACCGCACTGAGGGATATGGAAATTTGTCCCACTTTTTTCGCGAAGTAAATGCTTTACGCATACTTGTTACCTTTACCTTGTGGGTGGACAGACGGAGGCTGGATGCAGGCCGCTTCTTATCGGCAGTGGATGGATGAAAAAGGCTCTCTTTGGGGGAGGCTTACGTCCAGCAGTGTACTGCAATAGGCTGTCATGAATGATGATGATGATGTGGATCCTTATTGCCATTAGTACTATTATTCTTTTTATGGAAGGTTGATAAAGCTTGTTATCTGAGAGGTACCTAAATGTTTAATTTATTCCGCTAAGTCTATTTAAATTCCACCATCAGATAAAACGTTCCAAATAAACAAAACAATGGCATTAAAATTTCAGATTACTAAACGCAATCAACAAAAAAATACTTACAAAGCGTCTCTTAAAACGACTCACAAAGAGAAAACTCTTTGGATGAATATAATTTTGTATTTTACCCGAATAGAAGCCGGCCCAGTTAAAATTTGTACAAGAAATACAAATTTTATAAAGGGTGGTGGATAGCTATTTATATTTTTGCTCCCAGTTCTTTTGGCGATTATTATTCTGTATTCCGATGGGCAGGGCGGGGCCCACCCCCGGACTCTTTCCTTTTTGCTTCTTAAGTCCATCTCGAGACGGAACGGGGGTGGAGTGGAGACGACAGTAGTTATTGTTGGTTTTAATTGACTTTAGAACAATATTTTGCTATGGTATTTATGTAGACCGTATAAAGAAGACTACGCGCTTATTTTAAAAATATGTTTGACTATACAAACGAATACAGAAAAATCACAGGTTTAGGTTTATTAGATTGTATAGATAGTCTCGAATGATTGTGTAATGTATGTAAGAGCAATAAAATGAATTCACTTCGTAACTTATTCCGTTAGAATAAGGTTTAAAGTCCAATGAAAACGTAAAAAAAATTGTGTTTGTGACTGAACAGTCAAGAGCTCATCAAATCAACTTACCAAAAAACCTCAAATTTATTTAATTAATATTGAACTCTGCTTGTAATACTTTAAGTTACAAGTCTAATGAGGGAATTTGTTTTTTTTAGGTAGCTTGTCCATTGTATATTAACGAATCTGAACCTGTACCTGTACGGACATTGGTGTAAAATTAATTAACTATTAGTACTAGTTAACAATAACTTGAAAATTATTGTTAAATATAATGAAACAAACCCTTGTTTAGTAAAACAAAAACAATAAGGCTGAATTCCCACTTATACCACGTATCACGCCGTGACGCATCAAGTAAGCAGATAAAAACCTACCTGAGATATATTTAGGTCCTGTTTTATTACTTATTTTTGGGGGTTATACGTTGCTCGTTTATGACATCAGCCATATTGGAACCAACATTTAAAAAAAGTTAAATGTTCTCAAACAACCTACAGCATTTGATTAGGCATTTACTACGGGGTTTTTTTTGCGATTTTATGGTCTTACATTAGAAGTTGTTGATTTGAGCAGGAGAATAGCCTAGCCTAAAATATAGTAAACTTATAAAATACGGCCTTGTATTTCATGGGCTCTGTGTAAATTGTATCATCCATCTATACTGTGTTTTACGCAAAATGTTTATCTTATCTTATCTTAAAGGCGTAGGTACCTACTATTCTGACGTGATTCGCTCTGGACGTCCACGACTATCAGTTTTCATGCCTACAAAGTATTAATTATTCCGATTCAATAAGCCTTTGGTGCATCAGCACAGAATAAATAATAGTTATCAGAATATAAGCTTCATAAAATGCACACACGAGCAACGCACACACAGAAATAGCCCACGGACAGGAAATCTCGGAACACTCTGACAGTCTATAGTTCGAGCTCAAGCGATCTGAGATTTTATGTCCGCGAGGGATGTCTTTGTGTGCGGTGCTGTAGCGTGCAATGTAACTTAAAATTAGCACCAAAACTCGATAGATATAGCAATATATCGACACCAACTGAAAACATATGATACATGTAGCCGCCATTATGATTTTTATCGGAACAGCGATTATATTATGTGACGACACCGGCACGGCGATACAACATGACGTCTTACATCTATCATATTTTTACAGGTGTCGATATATCGCTATAATATCATATCGTGTTTTGGTGCTCATGCTAGGGATACCCTTAAATAACTATTATTTTTCTGTGGTATAAGTGTCAGTAGAGTGAATCCAGCTTATCTTACCTGACATGTCATATAGAACACAAAATAGCCTATGTTTAAAAAATTCTATTGTCCTCCCTTCCTTTTTTTCTTACCATGCTTTCAAAAATAAACATCTTGCCCTCTCCACGCCTTCCGGTATTCCCTGGTTCTGTCACTTACCCCTTTTACTGGAAAAACCGTGGCACCTACCCGGAAGGGGTTCGATATTTAAATATAAGAAGAACACCCCCTTTTTTAAGGGTGGGCTGCCCCCAACCGGATTTATGGATCTGCCCTAGAGTGGGCGCGTAATTACTTATCTAAGGGAATACAAATCAATCGAGGTTCTCAAAAACGACCGTTGAAAACTTCGCGATCTGTTTGGACTGCCATTGAGACGGTTCACCTCGATCTCCGATATTATTACGCAAATAAAACCCACGAACAGTTTAGGGATAACATTGCTATAGTATTATACGCGAGATTTCAATGTTGAGTCTGATAGAAGAATCTATGGCGTGTAGCGGTAAGAACGTGTTTATTTACATACATTTGAAGACCAATAAGGTTTAGCTGCAAGTTCTAAAAAACCTGCCGTTCCAATTCATTTTTGCAAATATACCTGAATTAGAACTCTTTCACATGTCCCAATTTTGTTTTTTTAACCCTACTACTGCTTCGGGACAATATAGTAGGCGGTGCGGGGTAATAAGCAGGAGTATTTTTTCTATATTATTTATATCTTATAGGTTTTTGAAGTGTCTTGAGAATAAGGGAAGGACGGGCAGCTAGGAGGTCTAAGGGGAAGGGATAGTTAGGCTGCAGTAGCAATGAGACGCGGGTCAACAGACTGATGGTTTATTCCAGACTGAGAGGCCCTTCTTACAATGACATGTTAGTCTACCCTATTTTCTTTAATTTATATTTCTTAACTACTTACATTACAGTTTTGATATCTTCATCACTCATCACCGTTAGGACGTTCACTGCTGACACATTAGGCGTCCCCTAGTGTTTGCCAGATTGGCCGGCATACAACGGCTTTCTGCGACCTTTACCATAATGATGTTGATTCCTTGCTCCGAGACTATGACAATAGGTGTGCTGTTTGGCGCTTATTTATTCACTACGGCAAAGAATTGTAAAGAATAATGCGTGGTATTGAGGTCTCATTTACATAAGAATAATAACTTATTCGCCGGCAGCAGCGTCTGCGTGCGAAATAAATGAATACATTGTTTTCACAATCACACCAAGTATCTAGCCCCAAATAAGGAAAGCTTGTATTATGGCGACTAGATAACGGATATACTATTAGAGGGGATCCTCTAAATAAAACGGTATATTAACATATTAAAATATATTGATACGGAAAACGCGCAAAAGCACAATTACGACGCATGAAGTAGTACGCTCCGATGACAGCTGACAGCTAGTGCCGGGATCCGGGAACCGCTCATAGGGATGTTCCCCGCAATCGATTCCCCGCTAATAATATATACTTAAATACTTTTATAAACATCCATGACTTAGGTACAAATGCTCGTGCTCATCACACAAAATTTGCCTCTTGCGACAATTTGCCCCTTGCGGGATTCGAAACCGCAACCGCTGGCTTTGTAGTCCGGAGCGCGAACCACTACACCAGATAGTCGTTAAAATATTTAATAACACTGCGCTCGTCAACCCGCTTGCCAAAGGTGGCAAGTATTGGCAATCCCCTCCAGTTCGGGGAGGCCTATGTTCAACAGTGGACGTCCTACAGCTGAAAACATGATGATGATAAATAACCAATCAAACTAAACATCATCATTTTCTCACTACATTATCAAAGATAATCTTAAATATACCATACTTACTTAAAGTAACATACGTTATCGCTGTTCAACGGCCGAACATTGGCAAAGAACTCAGTTAATAGTGCCAAGTTTTTTTACTGACATTCTTTTGTTTAAAGAATAAGAATGAGTACTTGATCAGTCGGCTTAGTTCTGAAGCCAACATTACTATTAAGATATTAGTATTACTTACGTATACAGTGTGTGGCCTAGAACCGGGAACAATATTAAAAACCGAGACTCTCTAGAGTATTAGAATTTTGTCTGAAAAGATCAGTTAGCCAGAACTCATGCATTACACGTGAAGTAGATAATATTTATAGTTAGTAGTAGTTAGTAGTATTAGGTAATGTATAATCCTCTCAATTTAGATGTTTTTTGTAGGACGTCCGTCGTTCGTTCAACCTAAGCTTAATTTTAAAGTAATAACGAAATTAAGAATAGGCGATCCCTTATAATAAAGAAGTATAAAGATAAAAATAATTTTGTGACACGACCACAAGATGTGTATTGAATTTACCACAAAGAATCACTTTTCTACTTACATAATATTATAAAAAGCTCATCACCGATTGACTGAATATGGTAATAGATGAATAAAATAATACAGAGTCAGAGGTAAGAAATTGTATTCATACCTACGATCATACGACCCGTGTGTCAAAGGGTACCATACTAATATGACCCCTTTAAACCATGACTCCGCAAGAAATCATATAACTATTTTGTATTGTCTGTCCTAATGCTACGAGCCTCCTAACAACCGCAGCAAAGTTACGCATGCCTACGGTCTACGGACATTCGTAGCGTGGTACGAATGTGCTACGCGCCGTAGCTACAATTCGTAGCAAGAAGTTTCGTAGTTTTCGTAGCGGCGAAAGTAGTATTCTTTCCTATAGAACAAAACCTAAGTAACTGATTATGTTATTAGTTTTTTTTTCAGTGTTTGTTTTTTTCAAACTTTTATGGGTTTTTTATAAAGTTTTTGTACTGTGCTTGTGAAATACAATACTAATAATAGTGCCTATACAACGTTTTGCCTTAGTTAAAAAATCACAAATAATACCAGCCTTTGTTGAGCCAGACTCAATCTCAGTCTTTTCAAATATTAAACGTAAGAAATAACAGCAACACTCAAAGGAATAAGATGAAGCCGGACAGGCACAATGCTAAGAAAATAAAATAACATCTTATAAAATAACAGGGTGGGGGCCCCCCACCCCCGCGAACCACTTTTCTTTCTCTCGCCAACCCATTTTGAAAGGAACGAGAGATTTGTGTGGACACGCTTATCGTTTGAATGACATCAGAAATTAAAATGATTAAGAAAATTAAACAGACCGGTTTTTTTTCCAGAAAAAGAAAAATTCAACTATTGCACGTCTCTGAATAATATCCAATGATAAAAGGTCCAAAATTATTGTTCAAAAAGTACTTTTTACATTATTTGACTTAACTAAAATATGAATTATGTATTCGATCACATTAAAAACCCTAAAAATTATACGCTCGATCGTTTTCGACTATCTTCCTAAATAAATGTTTATAATATTATTATGATGTTAGATAGTCATAATATGTGACGAAAAATTTGTATTATAACCGTATTATTAGTAAATAATTCTGATGCCGAATTAATTATATAAAAATCAATTACCACACGGCACAACAAAACGTGCCCAATTGTCGTTCACAAGCGAATGTCAAATTTGGACCAGACAACGTCTGACGGGACAGTTAGTTTAATAATATTTTTAAAACGTTTGATCTCTGGAATTGCCGTTCCATTTATTTACTTTAAGTCAATAATTGATAAATGGTCTTATCCTCTTATTTCTAACGACAACAGAAGCCGAGCGATGTTTTTTCTCGTTTTATATTAAAATCGGGCGGGCCAAGGAAATTGTCAGTCGGATGGGAAATTGCCAGCACCCCCTATCGCGTGACCGGGGCACTAGACAGCCACATTGCCGCTTGACGTTCTTATGTAACTATTGATTTGAAAAGCTGGTGATTATCTTTACATCAGTTAAAAATAATGAATTCGACTTAATATCGGAGATCAACGCATATTTCACCATGTTCTTTCTTGTTGTGTTAGTATACCGATATAATCCTCTGTTTAAATTGTAAAAAAATTCCAATGTTCCTGATCATAGGATCAGAGCAATGTATGTGATGTTGTCCAATATTAATTAATTATTAATTATATGTATAACAAAGACCGATTTTCCGGCTGGACCGATTTTAATGAATTTTGGTTTGTTGAATATGTCTCCGCCCCGAATAGCAGAATAACTATAAAAATACGAAAAAATTCACGAAAAACAAAATATGAAGGGGCGGTACGACGTTTTCCGGGACAGCTAGTATTTAATAAACTTAAGTTCTCAAATGTTTGTCATTATTGGGTGAATTTTCTCTGAGCAACATTGCTCGGAAATCCAACCAATAAAAAAATTACTGTTTCACATTGTCAGCTATATACAGTATTGTGTTAATATAAAAAAGTGTAATTATGTTAAAAGTTATTGGATAAAACATGGACAATATCCCTTTATTGCGGTCGTGTAAAAGAACGATTAATGCTCCCGATATACTTTAAACTTTTCTAAAGAAGCCATTAAATTACCCGAAATGACATTATAAATATTAAGGGTGCAATTACCTAAAAGCCATTGTTTCTTACCGATTCATTTTTGCCGCGTAAATCTTTACAGGCTTTCTCTATAGCTGAAGAACCAATTCTCTTAGACCCGTGCTACTGTTAGCGTTTTCCTCTTTCTGGTCTTGTCAGTTGGTGCTTGTAGGGGTGAGGGAGGTCTGAGCGGGATAGGCGGGTATATATTTTATTTGGAGCGTCATTTTTGCCGCGTTTCCCCTCCGCGGGTCGTTTTTGTAGGGAGTCCAGCGAAGACATTGTTGCTTTCTAGTGGCCTGGAAATTAGAAATAATGTTTTTGTTACTAAAAAATTTGTCTAATTAGTAAAAGTAATAACAAACATAACAAAACACGTAGCTAGTTATGCAAGTTTCTTTAATTGATAATTATTTCGATAATTCTCAGCAATTGTAATCGAAGAACAATTTTGAAATTGGCAGAAAGTTATGTATTTAATAAATATGTAATGCTTTTTGATTGATTTATTGTTACATGTGACCTTGACATAATTATGGCGGCAATAGTGAAGTCAGAAATTGAGCATATTTTTTAAATACAAAACGATTAATAAGTATTTTAGATAATTAATATCTCATTTACATTTGTCTGGTGTCGTGCATCGCAATCCGGACTTACAAGATAGTCGGTTGTGGGTTTGAATCCCGCAAGGGTCAAGCGTTTGTGTGATTATCTTGAGGTTTCCAGCTAATTCATGAATGTGTAACCGTAATTAATTTAGTTATATAGTCGCCATAGTGCATGCATGCAGTGCATTCGCTTAGTTTGGGGATAAATACTCGTAATTGGTGTGATTTTTTAATGACATTATAATTATTATTTACAAAACCGTTGCAGTCATTACAACTCTTTGCCATCAAATTGTGATACTTATTCACTCTTCACACCACTAAGTTAATTTATGGTTTGTCTTCTTCATCTAGGTATACGGTCAATCCCAGTTGCGTCCAAAGCCATTGCTTTAGAGCCCAGGGTAAATCTATGGTTCGTATACATTGTGGACAATAACTTGACGTTATATCACGATGACAGGTGAAATTTAAGTAATGCCACCAGTTAATTAATATATACAGATGGCTCGCTCTTTTGTAAACAATTTAATACAGTCCATGAGAGAGAGGAAAACTTCGTATTTTATTATTTCTCGAAAAGGCGACGGTCCCATCCCGAAGCGTCCAGCCTTCCTATCTTTTTGTGAGACTTTACTTTCTTCAAATAATTGTATAGATAACGCGAACAAAGAAACGAACCCCCCTCCCCAGTGGGGGGACATTTTTCGTGCAGACCCCTTTGATCAGACGTTTTGACGTCGCCGTTTAATTATCGGGGAAAAAGAAGACATTTTATAAAGAACGCCATTTTAGTCTTGTTTTTAGTTGTGAATTGCTTCAACCGGTATTTATATTGTTTGTAATGATAACAATTCAATGTTAGCAACAATGGAGAATATGCATGTTTTTTATTTGAGCCTAAAATAAATAATACCTATCTACTTAATTATAATTAATAAAACTTTAAGAATTTTTGAAAAATATTGATAAATACCTGACTAACAGCCGATTAAAGCCGCGCGTTAGACAAGGAGATCCGATATGTACCGTGACGTCACATCACATGTCCGCCCTACATTTTTCATTATAAAAGTTGTTTTAGAAAGAGATAGGTATACCTTAATTTCTATTTACTATATCACGGTTATTTTTTATCTAAAATCAATTTTGTTTTCACTATTAGCACTATAATTTCAAATATTTTCTTATAAATATAGTAAAATTCGCTTAATGTCTAAACATAGACACATCTTTTTATACAACCGGCCAATCTGGAAGTCACTGGGGGAGGCTTATGTTCAGCAGTGGACGTCCTATGGCTGAAATGATGGTAATTATGAGATATTTTTACAAAAAAAACAAGGGAAAATTGTTCTCGTTACGTAATGTAAAATTATGTATACACAAGTTTTTGCGACATTAGTAGGTACTGCTCAGTAAATAAATAGTTGATAGAACTACCATAAAACTCAATTGATAGAATTTCCTCTGAAAATAAGAAAACAATCTTCGTCCAAAGAAAAAGAAATAACCATCAAACTGTCATTCCCTCAGCGCTCAAAGATCGTCCCCACCGGCAATAGGGTACCAATAGCGCCCTTTTTTTACTCTCCAGACAGAGACAAACCTATCCACTCTCACTAAGTGCGAGCGGGAACAAACAATGACCGGTCTCGCATTTTAATTTTCTTACGATTTGAATCTTAATTTTTCGCAGGGTGTTAGTCTGTCCTGCTTTATCGTAGGCGAGCCGTTCTCCGTTTCATTCTTTCGTTTTTTTTGAGGGGTGGCTAGGTGGTTGTCTATATTCGCCTTAATTTGTTTCTTTTGACGCAGCCAAGACTGTGTTCTTATACAAGTCTTTTTGATGAACATTTTCTTTTTCTTGTCGTTTGCATTTTGCGAAAGCCATTATTTTATTATAATAGGCAAGTAACTAAATAAAGATTTAATCTTTAAATATTGGATTGAACATTAGTATTAAAAAGTAATTAAAGTTTTACGTCAATTAAAGATATATTGATTGAAACTAAAGGATTATCTAATAATTTAGTCTTGTCATATTGCTCATAATACTTTCTTAAAGTTACTAAAGAGTCACAGATCTTTAATACGGACTATTATGACTAATAATACAAATATCCGATAATGTTACTGATATTTTAGGGACCATTTCATGAAAAGTATGTTTTTCTAGATAATCAGATAGAATAGATAGAATAGATGAAATAAATAGATAATCTTGTCAGTAGAAAGATAATTCTAGGTTCTAATAAGCTAGTGGTTGGTACTCCGGGCTATAAAGCAAGAGGGTGCAGCTTCAAATCCCGCAAGGGGCAAATGTTTGTGGTGAGAAACTGCAATGGATGCTGAGTTTTATAATATCATACTAAAATGACGCTTTCAGACGTCTATTGAGTTATATAGGTTAATAAATATGCCAACATACATTTCTCTGATCTTATGGTAAGTAGCCAAAGCACAGAAAGCAGAAAAAACAATAGTTCCAGAACACCCAGATTCAAGACAACATAGAAAAGTTCGTTTTCTACATTGACTCCACCGGGAATCGAACCCGGGACCTCAGTGATGGCGACGCCAAGTAATGTAAAAATAGCCGAAATTTGAGCTCAAAATGTATTTAACGCCACTGAGCTATTGTATCAATCTCTACCGGGTACTTTACGTTAATTTATAGTGATCATGACGTAATGGCCACTTTCTAAAGCAACCCATTAAAAAAAACGTTCTTGAGTGCCAGTTCTTTGACCTATAATGACCCGACATCATATGTGTCTGTGTGTATTGTGACCGTGTCGCACTCAACTTGTCGGAAAACTCATGTCGTTTAGGCAACTAAAACCCGACTTTTCTTTACTTTTTCGTTTTACCTAACAAGTTTTGTATCCAGTTATGACCAGTATCTAAGCTATCTATCCAAGGGCGGTGTTCAAATTGTCTTAATTTTTCATCTCGACGACCGCCCACCCCCCTCCGACCCTCATAATTGTTTTTAATTTAAAGGAGGGAATGGGAAACGCTACAAGACTTGTTACAAGAAAAATAATGCTTATTTTGTAAAGGTGAATTTGTTAGAATTATTATTTCGGCGGGAATTCGTGCTCGTTGTTTTCATTGTAGGTTGTTTCAGTTTTTAATGCTGGCTGTTTGTTAAAAATGTTGTGGCTTATTTTAAAAGAAAAAAAAATACATATTGAGATATTTAAAATAGGAAACTTAGTTTGAAACTTAAAAGTTCTTTGGTTTCAGTAGAGCCATTATGATCGTGAAATGGTTGTTGAATCTGTGTCTTCATTTTTAAATGTGTTTCTCAGAGGTCGATTGGACCGATTTCAGTATTTTTTATAGCTTATAGTCAATAGATATTTTGCTTTTTTGAAGACCAAGCCAAGAGGTTAGAATACGCCATCTCTGAGGTCCCGGGTTCGATTCTCGGTCGGGTCAATGTAGAAAACTAAGTTTTCTATGTTGAGTCGTGTTGTGGTACCGTCGTTGTTTCTGGTTTCTATATCACAATTGCTTTAGCTACTTACCTTAGGATCAGAGTAATGTATGTGATGTTGTCCAATATTTTCATTTTTTTAATGAAATTATCTTACCCATGTGTAGTCGTTACGTTATCATCATCATCATCATCATTTCAGCCATAGGACGTCCACTGCTGAACATAGGCCTCCCCCATTGACTTCCAGATTGGCCGGTTGGAAGCGGCCTGCATCCAGCATCCACTTTATATAGGTTTTCATATCAGCTATCACAAAAAAATTTTTTTACTAGTTGTTGCCCGCGACTTTGTTCGCGAGGTCTTTAGTTTATTCATGAATAATATTCTGGGCAACTTTCATAAATTATTCTTTCAAAAGAACCTTCTCCTTACACTAAATAACACAACAAACGTATTATTTACGTATGTATTTTGCCTACGTAATCTATGTATGATAGTATTTAGTTTATGTATATCGTTATTTACTGTATGTAGTTTATGCTTTTAAAAATAATTCACACGGACCTTTCATTTGAATTTGTATCGCCTATATCGCACCGCCCACAAAACGTCTCTGTTTAGCCTAATGGTCGACTGGTAGAGAATGCCTCATGGCATTAAGTCCACCTTTTGTATGATTTTTAATCTGTGCAATGAAGTCTAAATAAATAAATAAACAAAAAATGCATTAGCGAAATTGTTCCACCCGTTCACGCGTGATGCGATAGAGATTCATTTTCAACCGACTTCAAAAAAAGGAGGAGGTTCTCAATTCGACTGTATGTTTTTTTTTTTGTATGTATGTTACGCGATTACTCCGCCAATTATGAATCGATTTTAATGATTCTATTTTGTTGGTAGATCATACTTCAGAGGTGGTCCCATATACATTTTATCGAAATTGATTTAGAACTTTTTGAGAAAATCAACAAATATATACCCAGATAATATTTTGGTTATGGTTCTTGTTACCTATCTTCGACAAATATGAGCCGATTTTGATGATTTTTGTTTTATTAAATAGCTTACACTTCAAAGATAATATGATAAAAGTTTGCAAAATAAAAATCACCCCTAAGGGTAGGAAAATAGGGGATGAAATCGGTGTTCAGCAGTTTGATTAGGATTTATCACTAAAAATTGATGAAATAAGTAAATTTTATTTTAAAAAATAAAACCGACTTCAAAACACAAACAAAAACATTGAATCTCTCATCGGCTGGCACCGACTCCAAAAGTAACTGATTAGGTACTTAAGTGTTAGGATTATTTTTAGCATTTTAGTGTTTTGAAGTCGGTTTTATTTTTTTAAATAAAATTTATTATGTATATAGTAGATTTTTGACTGTGCCCAACCGCTATTCATGCGCTTTTGTCATGTAGAGTGAGTGTAGGTTAAGCAATCATAATCCTTCCATGGTCAATGGACATACAAAAATATTTTTTTAAATAAAAGAAGAAGGTAAAAAAATATTGAAATTTATAATTTTTGAGCAGGTTTATAATATAATGTACATCGCATTATCTTATAAAATTTTTTTATCTTTAAAAAGATAGATAGATACTCTTTATTGTACACCACACAAAAGAAACAATTCTCAGGAAAAGAAATACATTATGAATAGCACAATTTAGGCGCTTATCGCTAGAGGGGATCTCTTTCAGACAACCTTTAAGTAGAGGACAGTTGAATTAAAATTTTTTCTCTACTAGGTTACCCAGACAGAAAATCAAATTAAAATACATGTATTCATAAGAATTCGCGTAGATATTATATGAAAGCTATATATTAACTTATTTACGTAACAAAAATGTATTTATTGCGGCAGTGTGTCTTGCTGGTGTCTTGAAAGGCGCGGTATCATCCGCCTGGCGGGTTTCCAGAGTTTCCCGCCGTCCGTTTCCGACAAACCCCTGAAATATGGCTCGATTCTTTTTAATGGCTACTTTTTGCCTACCAACGAAGGTATCATAAACTTACGTATTTAGTTGAAGGAAATAATTGAGATGTACGGGTTCGATTTTGCGTTAAGCGAAGTCATATCCACTGCGTATTGCGTAATTAATAAAGTCTTATTTTTACTTTTTCGAAGACTAACATCGAAATATCTTAGGTTCAATTTTATCATACAACTTTTAGCAGCTGATCGATTTTTAAGTATGATGAAGTGTTTTTTTAGCAATTTATATTTTATTCAGCAGTGGAATCAGTCCTCTAAATGAGAGTTAGAGAAAATTATAGGAACTTCAGCGCTTATAACTCGTATTTACTCGAATTTATGATTAGTTAGCACTATCACTAACTTAAACGATAATGTATCAGTTTTTTTGGAATTTCAAAGAGTTCTGAGTTAGCGTTTCACTAAGTTGTTGTTACTAATATGAGAACAAAACAATAAGGTATACAGCAGCAAGACGTAATTAATAATTAAAATAAGTTCAAAATTTCTAAAGACTACTTACTAGGCTAGGTGAAAAAAAGAAAAAAATATAATATACTTGTGTTAGGAGGCCTCGCTTGGTATTGGTAAAGGTAAGGTATTGGTAAATATATCTCTGCCGAGTGCGTCTTTGAGTCGAGACGTAGCGGCTGTGTGGGCACCAAAACTTTATAATCTGACATATAATGGTCACATAGATAGAGAGGGACTGGACGATTTATTTATTTGTTCTGTTTTTCGCTATATATTTACAATACGCGTAGGTACTAACGCATAACAGTTAAAAATATGAAGATATCATAACTGTAATGTGTAATGTAATAAATAAAATAAATAAATTGTTACCACAATCACACCAATTATCTAGCCCCAAACTAAGCAAACCTTGTACTATGGCGACTAGATAAACATACTTAGATAATTTTATAAACATCCATGACTTAGGTTCATCACACAAACATTTGCCCCTTGCGGGATTCAAACCCGCAACCGCTGGCTTTGTAGTCCGGAGCGCGAACCACTAACCCAGACGGTCGTCCAATCAAATCAAATAAAATACAAGAAAAGTACTACCTAGACACTGAAACAATAAAAACTAAACACCTATGTTAATTCGTCAAAATTGTTAAAGAAAATTTGTTTTGTTGCATCTTTATCAATTTTGACGAATTTTCTTGCAACTTCTAATTAGTCGTATGTGGGTACTATAAACCTAGACAATTATAAAATTTGTGCTACATTTAGAATATTAAATCGGTACATATTTTTGCGTACTCTTTTAGTTAATAGCTTGGCCGATTGCATTAAAATAAACAGATGCATTTTTTCATCTTATTTCCTGCTTCCCTATAGGTTGACAGTTGGAGACGAGGGGATTGTTCAAGTTTTTACTAGGGGCCCGGACCCCGTTTTATTTTTTATCTGTGCACAATTATTGTTTGTACGGCTGCGAGAAAGTGCTGCGCTTTATTAATATTACTTATTTAAGTTAAATTAAGACAATACTTTACGGGTTTTTCCAGAATTGTCAGACTTCAGCCCTCGAGAAACAATCTCTTGTTTTAGGGACTTAGATGGCCTTTTCCTATTCTGTTGGACAATTATTGTCAAACGAATCATAATTACTATGCCTAGCCTTTAAAAAAATACGTGTTTTAAAGAAATATTTACCTTCAGTCACAGATTAAATAATAGTCGAATTTTTGTCGAACAAAAGGAAAAGTAATTCCTATTCTACGGTGTATGTGCCTTTGCATAGCTAAAAATGTTGTCACGTGACCGTATGCGCACGTATTACCATGGTTCACGACCACAGAACTCGCGCCGACATTTTTAATTGTAACAGCTTGATAATGTAAAGTTCACGTTTGACACTCGACACCGCGATTTTTCTACTAAAACAAAGTGTCATTAGTAATTTCCTTCGCCCCTACCCACCCCGAGGTGGTAACAAAACTTTCCTCCCTGCGAAGGGAGAAAAATAAATCTAAATTGGCCCAATCCTTTGAAATCCCCTACTTTTTCTGGCGCCATTTTGAAGAATAATTGCCGACGAGTAACTTAAGAAACTTAATATTGGACGCGTTTTGCTACGCAAATATCAACCCTAGTGCAAATTAAAATGGTTGCTTTTCAGGTGTTTCAGGGAATTTAGTTAAAAATGTTAATTTCCAAATGAATTTCCAGTTAGTTCGTTTATCGAGTAATTTATATGCTTTTGTTTGAGATATCGTTTGTTTTGTTATTTTATATACAAACGGTCGCTGTCTGTAATTTGAGTATGTACTTAGTAAACTAAGTAAAAAAGTATTTTTATCAAATAGATAAGTAATTATTTACACTTACGCTTAAGAATACTAACTATATCTTGGTTTTTACAGTTTTAATGAGAATTAAAAATACGTATTTATATCATCATCATCATCATCATCTCAGACATAGAACGTCCACTGCTGAACACAGGCCTCCCTAATGATTTTCATCAGGGGGGATTGCCAATACTCGCCACACTTGGCAGGTGGGTTGGCGGGGGAGTTTTTTAATAACATTTTGCACGCAGACGCTGCTACCCGTCTCGTACTACAGGAATTAGTCGCCTCTTTAAACACGCCTCCTATTGGCGGTAGAGAAGTGTATTCTTTACGGCCATCCCCACACGGCACTTATCACGTATTTATATACGGTTAAGAAAAAACAAAACGGATTGTAATTTATAATTTCCTTGAACTACCACACTAATTATCAAGCCCCAAAGCCGAGTCTGTTAGATATACTTAATTTTATAACTACATAAAAGGCGTCTATGACTCAGGTTCAAGACTGGCGCTCATCACACAAACTTGCGGAATTCGGGCCCGCGACTGTCTGGTCTTAACTGCAAGGATCGAAACCGGTTTATATTTATTTCAGAACTAGCTGACCCAGCAAACTTCGTTCCGCCAATTTTTTTTAATTCTCTGACCTTTTAAACCTTCCCAGAACTTCCACAAATATTTCAAGATCTAAATTAGCCAAATCGGTCCCGCCATTCTCGAGTTTTAGCGAGACAAACGAACAGTAATTCATTTACATATATATAGATTTATAAGACCCATTTCTAATATTTGATAATAGTTGTAAAGATTTTACCATAAAAATAAATTTGCCATAGCTTTTAAGTAGGTAGGGAGTCTATGGTAATTATTTAGCGAAAACCTTTATTATTCCGGTTAAGGTTCCATAGTAAAATAACCGGTTTCCGATCCTTGGTCTTAAGTCAGCACAAACCACTAGACCAAAAGACACAGTTATGAAACAGTTGTGATTTGATTTAGTAGGTAAGCTGTTTTCTTGTTTTATAAATGTTTTTAACAAGTCTGGGTAACAAAAGCATCGACATGAAACAATGGCGACAACTACTATAGAGAAGAGAATAATTATTTTATTATTTACTATCAATATAGCCTCGTCCAAAGGGAGCCACAGTAATATAGTTAAGAGTGTATCGAAAACTATGCAGTACATCCGGCCGAGCAGGATGCTGGCCATTATGTCACTTCCGGGCGCCGGAACTTACAAATTAGGGTAATTTTTCACAAAATGGCGTGCGGCTGTGTTCAGCTACCAAAATTATGGCTTTTGAATTAAATTTAGAGACTTCTTAAGTGTGTATGAATTGCTAGAAGTGCCCTGTCACGGCTGTTACAACATACCACTGATAGGGTTGTTTACACCATTCTTAAATCATTCTAAGACAACGTTTATTAAGATTGTCATCTTATTTAAAGCCTAATAACCCGGCACATCATAATTAATTTGAAAATTCCATTTTTAATGGTTCCAAAATCAATAAAAAGTTAGTCCGTTGAGTTAGGTAAACAGTGTCGTCATAGTTTGCTATCGCCATACAAATTATAGTGGAGAGTAGTGTTAAGACAGTTTAAAAAAGTATGTATGTCAATTGATTAGTGATATTAAATACCATATCCACGATGCAGCGATGGTTGAAGATCAACCACTTGTAACGTTGATTGAATTGATAACGAAACTTACAATTATTTTTTTATTTGACATATCTTAATAATTCTTACTGGAAAAAATCAACTGCCTGAGGTCGCACTGAGTACTTCTGGCCTAAGTGGCAAGGATAGGGAAAGGACATGGGTTCGACTCCTACTTGAGTCAGTCGATATTATGTTACTACAAAAACATTTTAATTAATTTATTTACTAAGATAACATACCTAATAAATAAAAAATGTAAATGATTTTCCAAAATAATATTTTAAAAAATACAGTAAGTGAGTTGAGTTAACGAGGAAAATACTTTTTTAAAATAAATAACACCTCTTATTGTCTTATGAGATAAAAATATATATATGCCATTCATTTCAGTCTTACGGACAGTTCCAATTCGGAACAAAATGGAAGATATTCTACTGAGTAGCTACCAGACCTTTTGCAAAGTTATTAATAACTTTCCGCTATTACATAGCCAAAATGTATTTAATTTAAACGTTTTACTGACTCCCAAGTCCCAACATAATGTCAGCCCAAAAAACCGCGTAGTCACACCGTGAAAATTAAAAAGTTAAACGCTTCACCAAAATGGCACCAAATAGTTCGAAGTTGGCGGGAAAGTGTTACTAACTTTTTAATTTGCGAGTAGCGTTCGGAAGTCGAATTTTTCATCGCAAAGTTCCTGCCAGTGGCGAGGTGCGAAGAGGTTTAATACTCCAAGTTCGCTTTTCGAACGGGAATTTAAAAATAAAAGTGGAGCAAGGCTGATGGAGTTTCTATGTTGACGTAAGTTAGCGGCGAGGAAAGACTTCTTTTGAAAAATAAACCAAAGATAAACGCAACGGTTCTTTTTTTCCAATGGTTTTTTTATAAGGCTTGTTTTAATATTTGAAAAGGTATTTATTATCATTATCATTATCATAATTTATCATAGGTAAAATCGAATATTCTGAGTTTTTCTACCTGTTCAGGCCCCTGATTTATAACCGTTCGATAACAAATTGTCGACGGGAAAGGCACGTGACACTGTATGAATTAGCATCAGTGTGTACGTGATTTACCGGCTGCCAATTCGTTGTTAAAGGGTTCCTGAATCGGGTTCCGGGAAGTTTAGTTTGTCAGAGTCGAAGTCCTGACCTTATACATTAGATTTTTTTTTAACAATGTATGAATAATACCCTTATAGGCTACATTCATTTAATAAATACATTTGTTTAGTAAATATCCATAGAGAAGGAAATTACTAAGATGATATTGTTATTTATGTAAAACAGGTAACAAATATATTGTAACGGGCAACTACGGAACCCTAAATTGCGCGTGGGCCGTCACACACTTGGCCGGTTTTTATCTCATTGTACCTTGCCGGCCGTAAAGAATACACTTCCCCACCACCAACAGGAGGTGACTAATTTCTGTAGCACAAGACGGGCAGCAGCGTCTACGTGTGAAATCTTATAAAAAACTGCGCTCGCACATCCGCCTGCCAAACATGGCGAGTATTGGCAATTCCCCCCGATGATGAAAGTCATTGAGGGAGGCCTACGTTCAGCCGTGGACGTCCGGGCTGAAATGATGATGATGTCCGTGCTAAGCTAGGACGGGTCATTAGTTAGTACCTTTAATAATAAACCTATATGAAACTACGACAGGACCGACTCTCATGTTACAACGAAAGAAGATTTTGGCGTAGAACACGATTTATCAAGCTAAGTGTTTTTGTTTGGTAGATTTTTCAACGCTCCGTCTACAAGTTTCCGAAGCCAATTTACTCTTTAATAGCACTCATTTGTCGGTTAAAAACATCGTTGGGATAACTCGAAAACTTTCACACTGCTATTTGTTCTAAATAAACAATTTGTACACTTGAACGGTGTTTTAACTTTGGACGATATATTAACGTTTGGTTTTCACACTGAGGTTCGGTTTCAGGTAACACAAATGCCATAATATTTCTATACCTAATATTAAGAATAAGAATAAAATAATTTATTCAGAAACCACACATAGTTACATGAAAGAAAAGTAAAAAATACAATTAAATATTAAATGTAATTTTTTTTTTGTAATTATAACATACAACAAACAAGATTTTGGCAACGCACAAAGAATAATTCCGAATAAAACTATCTACATAATAACTACTTACTGCTACTAAGACTAGCTTATTCGAAAAAATCTGTTCCCAATTTAATTTGATCAAAGATGTATTTTTAAAATCAATAGAAGAAAAGAGGGTAATTATAGGTTTGCATCTTCTTCTTCTAAGGGTTTAAGTGTGTTTATGAAGGTAAGGTAAAGGTCATGCGAGGTAAAACTGACGCAGTACCTAAGTACTACCCTACATTAATTTATTTTATTTTTTAACTAGTATCTTCGAGATTATTACACATAAGTTTGTGATATACATGATCTACAGGCCATCAAAAGTTGAACCTAACCATAGACTAGGATTTTCTTTAATAAGCTATTCATAAAGCTAATTTAATCTTTTGTGGAAGCGCAAGGGATAATAAATCTTAAAATCATGGTACAGACTATTTATTTTCAAGTAGGTACGAGTACTTATCTTGACCACTAAACTAAGGTAAATGTTATTTTTTGGCATAAACAAAACAAGAGCGCAGTGTGTGTGTTGGTGGTGCAATTTTATTATCTATTCCAACATTCAAAACAAAAACATATATTTTTTTGGTTATGATCTTCGTCGTGTGTAAAGAAACACCACAAAGAAAACAAAAAACGAACAAGTAATTCAAAGAAACGAAAAGAAAGCCCAAAAGACGTTGTTGTATAGATCGAGAGCCGTCTCGCTCATTACGGAGAGATAAAATTTAAATTGCAAAGCTCCCCCCTTCGAAAAAAGGGCTAGTGGGCGCTAAAAAAGTAGGTACCTCTAACAACACCCCACGGGGGGAGGGCAGAACCCTCTTGGAATTAATATTTTTAACCGCTCGTTCGTTGTTATCAGCCGTTTTCGGCATCTTAATATTTCGCGAAGATTTGATTCCGCTGTTAATGTTAAGATTTTTTTTGTTATTGGAATTTTCATTAACAATCATATCTTAACATAATAATAAAGGCGCAGTGATAAAGACATATTAAGACGTATTTCCGATATTGATTGATTCCACTGAGACGACCTCCGTAGCCGACTTAGTGTCGCTATATCTACCTAGACGACCATCTGGTGTAATGGTTCGCGCTCCGGACTCCAAAGCCAGCGGTTGCGGGTTCAAATCCCGCAAGAGGAAAATATTGTGTGATGAGCACGAGCATTTGTACCTAAGTCATGGACGTTTATAAAAGTACTTAAGTATGTTTATCCGTTATTTAGTCGCCATAGTACAAGCTTTGTTTAGTTTGGGGCCAGATAATTGGTATGATTGTGAAAACAATTTATTATTATTATAGATATACGTCCCGGGTTTGATTTCCGGTCAATGAACGTAGAATAAAATAACATTTTTTTAGTATATTATCTCATTGCTGAGTGTTATGGTAATGTTGTTGTTTCTAATTTCTGTAACAAGTGCTTTGGCTACTTTCCATAGGATCAGAGCAATGTTGTGATGTTGCCCAAAATTTTTATACTGTAACTTCATTGTGGTTTAGATAAATAGAAATAAATGGAGGTCGTCATGAGATGTCACAGTTAATCTTTCCTTATTTGATTAGTAGAATGACGAATTGATTAGATGAAGACGGTTCAAGTAAACCTCAGGAAATCACACTTTGAGAATGGCTGGTACAGGCCAAATAGCACAGATGCCTCATGCCTCATACATTCTTATCATGAAAGGGACTAGATTAGGTAATTATATAATATTATAATAAAAATAAATAACTTATAAGTTTATTACTCAAGTGATAGGTAGGTACGTCCGTAAACGTTTGTTTTCCTTTGAAATCTATATATATAAAACAAAGTCGGGTTAGTTACACCATTTATAAGTCGAGAACGGCTGGACCGATTTTTATGATTTTTGGTTTGTTGAATTTGTATTCGCCCCGAATAGCAGAATAACTATTAAAATATCAGAAAATTCACAAAAAAACTCGCAAATAAAAAGGCGGGACGAAATGGATACATTGCTCTGATAATAAATAGTTTTTTTTGTCGGAGCATTGGAGAACTATTTCTCTAACTAAATTATGTACCTATAGTGTAAGCTACAACTCGGCTCATGGCCTATAAAGACTTTTCTTGGAAACAAATATGATTATAGCCTTGAATGTCTCGTTTTCTGTATTTGCCTGAAATGATAAACACATTAAAAGAAAATGATTCGACTTTCGTATATTTCAATAGACCTTAACGAATAGGAATTAAGAAGAAATTGTTTCAATTACTTTAAATAGATGGAAATGAATAAGCTTTCCTTTCGCAACTGCCGAGCTTGAGCAAACCGATGAACCATTTTGATTTTCATAATAATATAAATTAAATATAGGAGGTACCTACCTAAGATTTGAATTTTAAACACAGAACATGCTTACCTAGAAAAACAAAATGTAAAAAGGAACCATTTTTGGTTTTTCGTTTGAAGTAAACCAAACACGTTTTAGCTAAGTTTAAAAATACAAAATATGTTAAAGACCTTTGTTAAAATAAAATAAAAAAATAAGCCAAATTTAAAAAAAAATTCGCATTTAGTTGGGCCGATTTTTTATCGCCAGAAAACTTTTATTCAAAGAATAAAATTGACGCCTTGATACTTTTTCTATACAAAAACTGTCAACATGTCAAACTTATTCTTCAAATAAAAGTTATTTAACTATTGGAAAAATCGGCCCTAAGTTTATGAAACATTTTAACGAGTTTTTAAAAAAAATCTTAAGTTAAATTTAATTTCGGTCTCGTTTTTTGTGACCAGCCTTTGTTGTGGTGAGTGGAATTATATTAAATAACATGTGCCGAACATTAAAATAGCTATAAGCCTAATATTTTCATATCTTCAAAACCCTTGAAATATTAAGGCATTAAAGATTGATTCAATAAAATCTATCGTATATATTCAAGGACTATAAAATCGTAAGAAGACAAACTTTTTGTACCTCATCCCCATTCGTGCGACTTACGCGCATTCGATCCCGCGAAATTAAAAACAAAATCTCCTGTCACTCAAGAATTTTGGCGCGATTACTTTTCTAAGATGGCGGACTGTCATTAAAATTTCTACCGAACTCCTTACCCCTTTAATTAAAAAATCGTGTCGACTTGCAAATAAAATCAATCCGCCCCCATTTGGAACCCTTGAGTTTTCAGAGGAGTTTTTCTTGGACCCTTCGCAGGTCGTAATTATATTTGTGTAATGATCGAAAAGTTTTGATGGACTTGCTTTGGCTTTTGTTTTGTTTTCGGATTTTAAAAATTACAAAGTTTTTCTTTTCGATGCAATTTTGTTTTTTATTCGTTAGAACAGTTTATTTATTTCTCAACAGAATGCATGAGGTAGATGATTTCACACTCTTTAGCAATCTTTGCTGGCAGCGACATTCGATAGAGTTTATAATATTTATAAGGCCCATTTTGCAATAGATAGTTAACTTTTATGTGACGAATAAGTTTGAAATGTTGAAAGATTTCGTAAAGAAAATGTGTCACAACGTCAATAATTTAATTCGTCAGATTAAAGTTATCTAGTATTTGAAAAATGGGAAATATATCGAAATATCGTTTAGCTAAAAGCAAAAATATTAACTTTGTAAAATTCTGTTAAAAATATTTTATTTCTTGACAAATAGACTTAAATAAACTTTTTCTGTAAAAGTAATTTCCGAAAAGAGACCAATCTAATCTATGGTGGCTAAAGAAGCGCCATTCAAACTCCCCCACCCACCCCAAAGACGCCTCCAGAAAAAGCTTTTGAATAACGAACAAAAATGTCCGACTGATCCACCAATCACAGCGCTCGACGCATTTAAAAATGGTAATCGATAGCGGGGGTGGCAGTTTTTAAAATTGGGGCAAAGACAATAGTTGAGGGAGTCGTGAATAGTTTGCATGCGTGCACAGATAATAAATCTGGATTATGGCGCGAAAAGTTAGTGACGACGCGTGCGTGACTGGGAGAAGATTTTTTTAAACAATAAAGTGCTCCTTTTATCTCCTAAAAATCATTAGGATAATGAAAAAATATACTTTTAGACGATTACGTAGGCTTAATTAAGTAAGTAAATTAATAAAAAGGGACAACTTACTGACCACATTTCCTTCACTATTTAAGTTTATTCCACTGTCTCAAATCTAAAATTTAACACAATTACAAAGTAATTATCACTCATTTTTACACTTACACATTGACGGTCAGACGGCGACTGGATTAACCCTTCACCACGACAGTGGGTCAAAGTTGTCTTACCGGTTATCTTGCCCGGGGGTACAATAGGCCCAAGGGTGCGAACTGGACATAATAGAATCACCTATGCTAAAAAAGGGACGGGAAGTAATAATAGCATGCATTATAATATTTGGACCTATTTAAGTATCCAGTGGGTACTATTGTGCTTTGCGGAACTGACCTAACCGGTTTTGGCGGTTAGTTTTTAGTGTTGTAATTAGAAAATTAGAAATTACCGTGTTACGTTAACGACATATTTATACTATACTGATATAAAAGGTAAATATTGAAATAAAAATACCCAAGTTGGTTGGCGATTTTAAGAATCTTACTTGAATTTACAAAATATTTGGATGAGTTTTTTATCATCCAACATTAACCGGTCAGGAAACGGAAACGAGATGGCGGAGACGAATGGATATTTAATTGTTACGCCACATGTAGGTAGTTTGAGCTTGACAAATTAAATCGATGAATAAAAGGACATCCTTCAAGTATTTTCATGGGATTGATAAACAGAAAGGTTTGAGCTTTTGCCCTGTAGAGGTAAATAAAATAAAATGCTTGATTAAAAACAGAATATGTTTAAAACGGCCAATCAAAACACTAGAAGAGCAAACATTTTTGGAAAAAATACTGTAACACAAGTTATTTCTGAAACTTAAAACCTAATTGTGATGAGATAATAAACGATTTATTAATTTATTTAAAATACTAATAAATCTTATTTACGCATGTGACTATTAAGATGAGGGAATCGTTTTAACAAGTCATTCTCCTTATTCATCTCTCCATATAGAATTGTCATACCTATACCGCGATGATAACGTTTTAGTTTAACGAGCATCAGTTTTTTTTGGTGATGCGGCTTTGGTAAATCGTAAAATCTGTTTACCTTAATGAGCAAAATATCCGTTAAAACCATTCTTTCTCACCCTGTAGAGCAATCAAGTCGCCAGACACAACAACCTACTTCTATCGACAACTTGGCTCTCGTTCCCATCCCCAGCAGACTGTAGACGCGTCGACAATCAAACGCCGAAGAATTGTCCGATGCACAATGAATCTGATTTGCATACCGGCCGGACCGGTTCTCACGGAGGGGCCGCTGCCACCGGGCCCGTGGACACCTTTGCGTTTGGACAAGTCATCAGTTGCGACTAATGGTAATATAATTTTTGGTGAAAATGATAAAATAAAACAACATGATGTAGCTGACAAACCTAACTTATTGCGTGACAAACTTTTGAGATCCAAAATAAGAAGTAATATTTTTTCTGTTAGGGAAGACTAAATCTTGCTTTACTTCTCTTGAGTATGATGGCATTTTGATTAAGAAAAATATAGAAAAGACATTGAAATTTTTAAATTAATGCACAAGCTGTATTTTTAGGTACTAGGTACTAAAAAAAAATCTATTACTTCTACTTCGTTGTACTACTTATTAGAAATATGATATTATATAAATTTAAAAACAATTTGAAGAATTGGCTAATAAAATAATGTTTTTATAATATTAATGATTTTTTAAACATGGATATTAAAGATGACTTTTAAAAATTATTTGACGACTCATAGGATAGTAATACTATTTTAATTGTAATATTGTTATTAATTAAAGTAAATTATTATATAATTGAGTGCCAGCATCCATAATATTTAAATAATAAATATTATAACGTATTATGTAATAAATATTTCTACGCTACTAGTGGCAGAATGTGCTGAACTTACTTTAATTTTGAGATCTTGTACTACCACTTTCTAAGAAACATTTTTTTCATTCCGTTTCTACTATAACGCTAGCAAGAGTAAGTTAACCTTTTCGTCGCTGTTGAATACTTACATAGTTTAGCAATAAACATAAAAATCAAGTAAAAATGGTGTCTTAAAGAAGGCTAGGTATCACTGCATAAATTAAACATCTTTCTGTAAACATTTACTATAATCACTTTGTATGGTGTGGGTATTCATTTATTGATCACTTAATAAACCGATTAAGTAACTTAACCAATTAATGTTGTTTGTTATAATTAAATTTAACAATCAATAAAATGTGTGCCAATTAAAGTCATTTGTAACAAAGAAAGTAAATAATACTTATATTTAGATGGACATTTTATAAGAAAAACAAAATATTGATTGAGGCTAAATAAAGTAAGACCGTTCAAGTGGGATAAATGGATCAATCGAAAAGAACGAGCAGCCGAAGGTTGACCCGGATTGAACGATGAACACGAGTTTTATTTTTACACAGCCGTTTTCTTAAATACAACATTGTTTTATAACATATGTACCTAGCTACTAGGTCACTTATTTAATTTATTCAGTACACCAAACAGAATTACAGCATTTACTATCATTAGCATGCATGAGATATGCATTTTATACAAACATCGAAATTCCCAGTTCATATTATCACCTTTACTTTGTTACTATAATAGTGGACTATAGAATTTAAAAATAAAATAAAATAGCGATAACTATGAAATTATTCCAAAATAATGGCGAAGGCATAATAAAATAAAACTGTAGAATTTGATTATCACCTTGTTCAGATGTTTTATCCATATTCTATTACTTAAAGAACTTTTTCTTTGTTTTACAGGTACAACAAGTACGAGTAGTTACTTCTCATGTTTCATACGATACAACATATTAATTTTAAACTAGAATTTACTTATTGTACTTCTTTGTTTGACCATGGTTTGACTTATTTATTGGTAGATTAGCACAAAGTCCGCCATTTGAACAAATCTTTTTTATTGCAATAAAGTATATATAAACAAATATGTTACTGTTTTCAATGATAGCTTAATTATCCTTATGAGCTCTACTAATCTTGAAAACTGTAGTGATTATTTTACCGTATACGCTTATTAGGTATTCACATACTTTTATCTTTACACTAAATAAATGAACATTAAAATACGTAGTCTTTTATTATATCCTGTTAATGATATTTCTTAATTAAGGGAAGCTCAAAAAATAATACGTTTTAATTAGTCCTCCAGGATGTATGTAAAGTTGAAATTCTGTCACATCGCGCACATCCATCCTTGCATCTGTCCATAAAGTCTTCATTATCAAAAGGGTTAATGAATGTCTAAGAAAAAAGGGTTATCTCAAACGCTCTAAGAAAAAGGGTCATTTGGACCATGAGGCGGTATTGTCATTCAAATTAATTGGTGTTATTATGACGCTCACATTGACGGGTTAACGTTAGAATAATGTTTGTGTTGTGGTGAGATAGGGTCGCGGAAGCTGGGATGCGCAGCTACGTTGGGCAAGAAATAATTTCTCTGAAGATCAACGGTTGTTTCTTCATGTCTTTAAAGATTAATAAATAATTTTATTTTTTTATTTATTTAAACTATTGCACAAATAAAAATCGTAAAAAAGGTAGACTTAATGCCATAGGGCATTTTATTATTTATTTTAATTTTATTGACATACAGAAACATAAATAATTGTGATAAATTGTTTCCACAAACACAAATGATCTAGCCCCAAACTAAGCAAAGCTTGTACTATGGCGACTAGATAACATCCGTTAAACTTATACTTTTTTAGACATCCATGACTTATGTACAAATGCTCGTGCTCATCACACAAACATTTGCCACTTGCGGGATTCGAATCCGCAACCGCTGGCTGTGTAGACCGGAGCGCGAACTACTACACCAGACGGCTAAAGCATTAGGAAATCAGAAACAAAAGTACCTATTTAAATCCATTGCCCCGACGACCACCTATTTGAAAAATAGATGTCGAATGTAGTTTTTTGACACGTGGGGTAATTTACAATTTATTTTCAAGTGAATTTTCAGACTTTCATGAGAAGCTCAATTTCCCTTATGAATGAATAATTCGCTTGTTCAGAAAGTGAAGTCGGCTTATAAATAAGGGTTCGTAGCTTTGATCTAAACTGCCATCTAGTGAGTGGTAGAATGACTATTTCATAACAGCGACATCTAGTAACAAGCAGTCATCTTATTTACTGCCATCTAGCGATAAGTAGGAAAAAAAGCTTTTACTGCCATCTTGCGAGCATTGGTTGCATAACAACAAAGACGCTCTCTGGTGGTGAGTGGAATAAATATAGACAAAGGAAAACCGATTCAAAAATAAATAACAATTATTAAAACAGAATCAGTCTAGTGCCTTTTAAAATAATTTATTTTTAAACAACTTGCATGCGTTTTTCGTAAGTAAAAACGCTGTTGAATTAACTCAGAAATGTTATGGTGGGTCTATTCGCCGATAGATGGCAGTAGCAGTCTTCAATCGAGGGACCAAGGGAGTCGAATTAGCTACGTTCCGAGCTTGAATAGTGAATAAGTGTTATTTCTCCAGTGTACGGTAGGGCCGTTCAACTCGTAGTTTTAGCTGCAAAACCGCATACAACACTGAGGCAATTGAGAATGGTATGAAACAAAATCAGAATTTAACTACATGTTTCTGATAACACTCTGAAGTACAATCCTTGGTCAAAATTTAACCTATTGTATATGTACTTTGTGTATGTACTATGTACTGTATCCTTAAGAAGTTTTTTATTTTCTATCTAACTTCGGTTTTTTCAAAACATATTTTTTACTAAGATTGAAAATAAAGCTGACATCTTTGTTACAATGGTTGTATCTCTTCCCCTATTCTCACAACCTAAAGATTAAAAAAATATTCTCAAACTTAATTTGCTTTTAATCATGGACCAAATTGCACCGTTATTTTTGATTGAGTTACAAAAATCCAAAATTGTCTAGAGGTAGGATTGACTGTTCATGCTTCTGAATCTTAAGCATCATGTAGAACCTAAAGCTAATGAACCAAATCAGCAAGAGTGGTAGCCAAGAGAGGCATGACGAATCTTCAGCCAGCTGGGCCGACGATGTGTAAGAGGTCTTTGAAAAACAAACCTGGCTAACTGTGAGTCGGAAGCAAACACCGAGCACATACCCTACAGAGCAGCAATATCTTTCTCCAAAACTGTTTAGTGATATTTTTTTAATACATTTAATGGGAAATTATAAGACCGGAGGCCCAATTCCCGTAATCTAACAATTTCGCGACCCAGTGTCGATCCGCTCCCAGTAACATTTCTATCTAAAACGGTATTCTCGTAAACCAAAATATAATTACAATTCGCAATGCGACTGAAATCAAAATAAGATTTTTTTTGTTCTATTTTCAGTCGCTTTACGAACGTTTTGATGTTTTTACGACAAATTTATGGTTTTTAAAGGTCTCTGTTCTTGCTCATGCTACAGTACACAGTACAACAGTACAGTTATAGATAAAAAATGGCCGAATTTTTTTTCGAACAATATAAATGTCATTTGTTCTTATAATATGTGCTCCGTGAACGGGTAGGTTCCACAATATTATATTCCTAAGCGCAAACCGGGTTTATGCTTGGCCTTTTTTGGCATTAGTTTGGATGGAGCAACCGAAATGTTAACTATATAGTGAAAGTTGTTTGTATTGATTGATGAACACATCATCATCATCAGCCTCTAGAAGTCTACTGCTGGACATAGGCCTCTCCTATAGAACGCCACAGCGAGCGGCTCTGGGCTTTTTGCATCCAACAGCATCCCGCAACCTTAACTAGGTCGTCAGTCCACCGCGTGGGAGGCCACGCTGCGTCTTCCAGAGGCCCAATTCCCGTAATTTGACAATAGTCGCAATCCGGTGTCGATCCGCTCCCAGTAACATTACGATCCCAAACGGTATTCTCCTAAACCTAAAAAATTTAATTATAGTTCGTAATGCAACTGAAAATGGAAGAAACCAAAATTAGATTTTTTTTGCTCTGTTTTTAGTCGTATTGAGATAGTTTTAATAATTTTACGTCAAACTGAAAGTTTACGAGAATACTGTTTGTGATAGTAATGTTACTGGGACCGGATCGACACCGGATTGCGACAATTGTCAAATTACGGGAATTGGGCCTCTGATCGTGGTCGCCACTAGAGAACCTCTCTTCCCCAACAGTTGTCTTCTGCGAGCGATGTGGCCTGCCCACTGCCACTTTCACTTTAGATGAATACATTTGCCTCCTTTTATTTGGCAACTGACTACAACAACAGCTAGGTACAGGGTGTTATCAAAGTATTAGCTAAAATAATATATCAGAAAAATAATTAAACTTTTATACTTTTTGCTTTTAACTACAATATTCAGTTTATTATATAAAGAATAATATTTTTCATTTAAAACAAAAGTTCAACTGCCTCTTGGGATTCAAACTCAAAACGAAAGGTTGTGGGTTCGAATCTCACCAGAAGCAGTGGTAAATTTTTTTAAGTGAAAAATATTATCCTAGACAGAAAAATACATTTAATCAAATTTCAAAATAAGTTATGACAACCTTGGCCTCAATGCAGGTGGCATTGTGGCCATTGCATCACCAAAAAAGAGTGCAAGAAATGAGTTCTCAGAATCTTAGTTAATATGTTTTCTGTTTAGAGACAGAAGAAAGAGAGAGAGACTTTTTTAAAGAGAGAGAGAGACTTTTTAAATAAAATTTCAAAATAAGTTATGACAACCTTGGCCACAATGCAGGTGACATTGTGGCCATTGCATCACCAAGAAAGAGTGCAAGAAATGAGTTCTTAGAATCTTAGTTAATATGTTTTCTGTGCAGAGACAGAAGAAAGAGAGAGAGAAAGACTATTTTGAAGTGTAATGGACTTGATTGAATGAGTCCCTAGAAGTTGGCTGATGTTTTTTTAACACATAAAATAACTTCACTTGTAACTAAAAATCTTGGAAGTAGTTTTTACTTCACTTCTAACTGACGTATCGATTTAAAACTTTGCAAGTATTTGACATCCGGACGACAATACAATAATTTGACACCATCATGCTGATCTGATGATGGAGTCAGGAGGTGGGTAGTAGAACTCTTCAATGACTACTGGTAAAACCTTCGAGTTTGGGCTCATTTGATTCGTTTTTACGAGTTCAGTACATGTAATGTCTTATAGTTTTAAACTGATATTTTTTTACACCTAGTTTATTAAGCAGTACCTAACTATAGGGTGTGCAGTTAGATGGATGAGTTTCAAGATTTAATTAATTAATAACAACATACCATCATTACAAAGTACCGACTCGCGCCTGAATTGCCGACTCGATTGGTGTAGTAACGCTAAGGGTCCCGGGTTCGATTCCCAGGTCTGTTGTGAGTCTGGGTGAGCTGGAAGACGTCTCTGGCAAAATACATTGTCTGGTACCTCGTAACACATGGATGTTAATTCCTTACTTCGAGTTATTTTTATTTGGTCTTGAAATAAATAGTAAATTTTTAAACAAATAATTTTAGAAAAAAAAAAGATAAATACCTGACTTACAACCCATTAAAGTCGCGTGCTAGACAAGGAGATCCGACATGTACCGTGACATCATGGTACACGTCCACCATAAATTTTACATCGTAAAATTTGTTTTAGAAAGAATAGAATAGAATAGAATAATCTTTATTCGCATAAAACATGGTTACAGATAAAGTTCTTACATTTATAAATGAGCATTCATGTTTAATCGATCTATCGATAAGCAAATATTTTGTCATCGTCGTGCAAACAAATTAAATAGTGAAAATTAATGAAATAAATATAAATTACAGTCAAATCAGTACAAGTATATTATCTATTTATATATATCAATTTCTAATTACTGTACTACGGTTATTTTTTACCCTAAATATTTGCACTATAGGCCAATGTCATTCTAAAACAATTAATTAAGAAATTGATTATGCAAGCCAGAAATGAGCAACTTTTCAATGGAGGCTACATAATCTTTAATTCTAAGGTTTTTTGCATTCATTTTGTAAAATAAATTTCATTTAAATAAAATAAACAGTATTTTTTAAAATAATTTCATAAGTATACTTCATTTATTTAATTATTTAGACTTTATTGCACAGATTAAAAATCATACAAAAGGTGGACTTAATGCCATGAGGCATTCTCTACTAATATAGTAAAAATAAAAAATATTATTCGTGCATATTCCATAATGCTGTGTTGTCTGCCTGCTGCATAGAATTTTCTAAAAGTAATCAATTCCAATCAGTCTTTTTCAATAAGCCGCTGACATGCAAAATAATGTTTTACATTATAAAAATTTAACCCTAATTTTCCACCACACTGCGTAGGGTGGCCACCTGTTACTGCGTCTTCCGTGTCCGGTGATAAATAGCTTTTTAAGTGTTCCATTTTTTCCCGGACGTCCGGTCAGTTGGGCGGCGTTTACACGGGTCACCCGTATGGGCGGGTGAATACAAACTCTCTCAAAAATTATGTAGACTTTTGTAGGCATTTTGATGTCTTGAAACATGGAAATATGTTACATTGAGCAGCATAAAGCAACTTTACATTGTCTTTCTTTGTTTTTTTTATATTGCCCAGTTACACTTAAAAGCGTTGCCTGCAAAAAGCAACTAGGGGCTGGATGTACCATTTTGTATGTTTTAATAGTCAGCAAGTTCTTCTTGGGCATATGTCTCGTATCATTAGCCTATTAAAATTAGGATGTTTATCTAGTTGGATTCGTTATATGTTTAGGATTACATTGTAGTCGTATGAATGAGTATGTAAAATTCTAATAAGTACAGGATGCGGCACTCTTTGATCCTAGAAGACTGCTTTCCATTCAACAATAAAGGGTTCTATTCGAGGGGATGACTCAGTAGAGTCATTCCATTCCCTAGGCAGTAGCCCAAATGAAACACACGTACTTTCACTATGGGGTTATTAGGCTAGTAAAACATTCTACGAAAAAAAATAGCCTACTGTCTATGTCCATTTAACGTAGTAGCGCGAGGTTTTACCTTGAACTCAAAGGGCCCTGGGTTCGAATTTCAGCACGGCTCAACTTCGAAATATAGCTCATATTAGCTCAGGTCTGTATGTACTATGAGACGCTCATGGCAAAAAAGTGTCTGTTACCTTGTAACTCAAGGATGTTGGGTCCTTACTTCGAGACCATGACATGATGCCCCCCTTATTTTATTCCCTTAGGTGGATTAATAGACTGCAGTCTTTATCCTTCCATAGGGTTCAAGCCTTCTCCGTACCAAAATTCATCAAAATCGGTACATTGGTTTGCCGTAAAAGCGTACAGACAGGCAACCAGACAGTTACTCTCGCGTTTTTAATATAACCTCTCGCAAACGCGCCCTTACAGTGATTAACCCCTCCGCAGGTCGTTTGCGCGTTTTTTCTCAGCTCAAGGGCGATTTGTTACACTAATTGGCAGCGTTTTAATTCTGTTCGACCACAAACAAACGGGGTAAATGATTGGCTTTTAAGGGAAAGAGTTGAGCAGTTTTTGCGTTAGGGAACAACTTTTGCAACTTTGCCAACAATTTTTGTAAACGTCGAAAATTTTCATAGAAAATAATAGAGTATGGAATATTAGAATTAAATACCGATTTAAAGAGATTGCCAAAACATTTGTTGACACCAGTGGGGACCCAAGGGCTGGCAGCTACCTTGCGCAGCGACTAAGCATCGCAATCCAGCATTTTTATAATTCTCTATTTTCGTAGCATTTATTCAAGAATCAAGAATCAAGAATCAAGAATAATTTATTTGTTTTGAATAGGGTACATCATAAGGTTACAAACATATATAGGTTTCACTTATTCAGCCATAGTCAATAGCATACAAATATATCAACAAACAACAAACAAGTCGCCTCCAAACAATTTAAGTTATTAATCAAATTTATACACGCATACATACCTTTTGAAAAAACGTCAGTTATGTCAGTTATTAATTATTAGGTAATGTCAACTTTACAATCTAGATATTCATTAACTGAGTAGAAACATTTTATCTTGAGCCAGTTAAATAGTTTATTTTTAAATAAATTTAATGGTAGTTCAGTCAATGAATGCGGCAGTTTATTATATATTTTTATACAGCTTGGATAACAGTTTCTTTTATATAAAGTGGTTCGTATCTTGGGCAACAATAGCCTTCCCCGATGTCTGATTGATTTAGTTGCATAATCATCTTGATGCACAAATAAAGACGGATAAGTTTTTACAAAGACACAACATTCCAGAATATACATTGATGGAAGAGATAGGAGATTCAGATCGGGAAATAGTTGCTTGCATGAGGTTAGAGGAGGAACGTTGCATATGGCACGAACACATCGCTTTTGAGATATGAAGGCTCTAGGCATATCTATGGAATTCCCCCAAAATATTAGCCCGTATTTGAGGTTGGATGCTACATATCCATGATATGCCATTAGAGCAGCTTTCTGATTTACTTGGGTCGTTAGACGCCAAAGAGCATAAGAAAATCTGCTGATTTTTTTGCATACGTTTTCTATGTGCAATTTATTTGTATATAGTATTTCATAGATGTATAATAGTATTTCATAGATGTATATATTATTTAAAATTGTGATCTTAATAAATATGTGAATACCGATATTGTCCCTCAAAGTCAGAAGACGTAAGTCTTAACGGGTCAACTAGTTTACGGGGTAAAGACACACTACACTCACGGTAAGACGAGTACACCAATTTAAAGTTGCTCAGCGATGGAGAGAGCTATGCTCGGGATTTCTCTGAAGGATAAAATTTGAAATGAGGTTATAGGTTTATTTATTTTTACCTCCTTCAGGCACTTATACAAATCTCAAAAATATAGCTTTGCCCTACCACCGTTGCGTTGCAGGACTACATATCAGCTGGTAATGAGATGAAACGGCGCAACAAACTCAGTCACCTTTGTCGGCCTTTTTTACAGGAATGACGTTTTTGTAGTAAGTGCGAGCTAAGTTAGGTTAAGTCCACGCTCACCTGTCATAATTATTTTTAATACGAGTATCCTATTTCATAAGGATTTTGAAATGTAAAATTTGAACTTATGAAGTAGTATAACAAGAGCCTGTGGTAATTAGGTAATCGATATAGCTCAGAGGATAAGCAAGCTGAAGTGGCATTGGGCTGGTATGTTAAAGAACCTATAGCCAAGACGTTTTTTTGAGTTGAGCCGGCGACTAGGCAAGCGTAGCGTGGGGCGCCCTCCGACAAGGTGGAGCGACGATATACGCAAGGCTGCTGGCAGTGGATAAGAATAGCCGAGGATCGGGCTCAGTGGCGTGCATTGGGAGAGGCCAATGTCCAGAGCCTAATATAGACCTACATTGAACTTAACAAAGGATCTTCCATAAGCAATGTAGTTACTAATATTTTTTCTATTTTGAACTGTATTCAATTGTATTGATAATGTAGATTATTGCAATAAATGATAATCAATCAGCTGACCAGGCAGTTTGATTAGGCGGGCTAAATAAAATTTACTGTAGTTCTTTGCAAGTCTTATATATATTACCTACTTTGTATTAGGGTTATAAGTTTTATTTGTACCACAGCACATTTGCGTGCCGTAGTAGGAGATGAGACTTAGATATAAGTTTGATTCTTCTCCTTTAAAAGTAAACTTTTTGACGAAAAAAAAAAGCTTGGTTGAAACACATCGGAAAGATAACTCTATCATAAGATTACACAATCATCATCATCATCATCATTTCAGCCATAGGACGTCCACTGCTGAACATAGGCCTCCCCCAGTGACTTCCAGATTGGCCGGTTAAAAGCGGCCCGCATCCAGCGGCTTCCTGCAACCTTTACCAGGTCGTCTGTCCACCTTGTAGGTGGACGTCCTACGCTGCGCTTGCCGGTATCTACCGGCAAGATTACACAATACGATTATTTAACTACGAAATGCTATTTCATAATAATGCTATTTGTGGGGACGGCCGTAGAGAATACACTTACACACCACTAACAGGAAGCGTGTCATAAGAGGCGACTAATTCCTGTAGCACAAGACGGGCAGCAGGGTCCGCGTGCGAAATCTTATAAAAAACTGCGCTCGCCAACCCGCCTGGCAAGCGTGGCGAGTATTGGCGATCCCCCCGATGACGTCATTGGGAGAGGCCTGTGTTCAGCAGTGGACTTCCTATGGCTGAAATGATGATGATGATGATTTTTGCATTGACATTGCTAGTAATTTGTTAATAACTTAAAAAATTATATATTTTTGTAGCTCAGATGGAAGACCAGTATAGTAAAAGAAGTGGGTTATCATGTTAACAAAAAAATAATCAGCCAAATTGGTTTAGTTCTCAAGTATGCGCTTAACAACACATTTAGCTTTTCATTTTTATATTTACAGGTGTTCCAGAAATGGCAAGCTAGATGACATTGTAGATAGCTGAGCTAACCTTTCAAATAAACATAACATAACTTTAGCAAAAAATTGCAAGTTCATAAGACTATCTCCTAAATTATGTGACTTTTACTTGTATTTGGAGATTATCTCCTAATTTATTAGAACCATGTTATTTTTATCTGAGAGGAAAGCTAAGTTATCTCCAGCGTCAGCCTGGTGTGCCATTTTGGGCCATTCTGTATAGATATTTCTTATTTTTGTGACTACGATGAGCGTAATGTAATATATAAGGTGCTTTAAAAATATCTGCCACGGCTGAAATGGGTGAAAGTATTGCTAATGTAGATTACGATAGTGAAGGAATTACGTGCCGCGGATCGATTATAATTGTTTGAGAAAAGACAGTAAAAGACAGCAACGTTAGCATTTTGGCGGTAACATGAACGAATTCGTAACCACAGCGCGTGGGACGTAGTACAAGCGGGCTGGTTAGATGAGTGTGGACGGTTTGAGACTAAATAAAGCCTAGTCATTAATTAATACTATTTTTAATGAAAAAAATTAATGATGTTCTAGACATAAAATTTGTTTACTATCGTAATCTTAAGGAATACTTTTACCCATTTCAGCCGTGGCAGATATTTTTAAAGCACCTTGTATATGTATAAGTCAAAATAAAAAAAAACATTAATGTACGTATGTTCTTTTTACAATCACAATAAATAACAAAGATTCAAATTAAAAATAAATAGTGAATTGAATTAAAATGAAATCAAATCTGACAATTCGATTGATCACGAAAAGGTAATGAAATCACTTCATCGTGGTTTACTTGACAAATGAATCAGTTACGAGTGTAAATGACTGCAAATGCGGCCAATTTGAGCGGTAAACGGCGGGAGTGTGTTGTTTTCCGCTTTTTTCGCTCCCCGAGGGTGCAAGCTAAAGCTGGTGACATATTGAACGCAGCAGTTTTTAACACACTTATATTAGCTTCACTTGTAACTAACTATGTAATCAACTCTTAGTTTTTAACTTACTTCTAACTAACATGACGTATGACTCTTTGTATCTGACATTCGATGATGATGAGATCATCATCGAATGTTGACGACCTCCGTAGCCGAGAGGCGAGCATATCGGACTTGGTGTCGCTATCTCTGAGGTACCGGGTTCGATTCCCGGTCGGTCAATGTAGAAAAAGTACTTTTCTATATTGTCTCGGGTCTGGGTGTTGTGGTACCGTCGTTGTTTCTGATTTCTGTAACACAAGTGCTTAAGCTACTTACCATAGGATCAGAGCAATGTATGTGATGTTGTCCATTATTTATTTATTTATATCATGATGTTGTCAAATTATCATCAGATGATGATGGAGCCAGGAAGTGGATGGTGGAATTCTTTATTGACTACTATAAAACACTTGTTTAGGCTCATTTGATTTTATAGTTTTTGAATTATGATATTAATTATTCTTATAAATAAATATGCGCCAGACAATATCCCCGTGTTACGAAATACTAGACAATGAATTTTGCCATAGGCGTCACCCAGCATACCCAGTCTTGAGCCAAATTAGACAAAAAAAAAACACTTTGAATTTTAACCCGAACCGGGCATTGAACCCGGTACTCTACGTTCAAGGCGAATGGACTACTCCAAACGCTGGATGCAAACGGTCCAGAGCCGCGCGCTGTTGCGTTCTATAGGGAAGGGCTATGTCCAGCTAAGGACCAACGTGGGTTGATATAGAAGGCTATTAACAAATGAAAAATCTATTTAAATAAAACAAAGTCGGGTTAGTTACACCATTTATACGACAAGAACGGCTGGACCGATTTTTATGATTTTTGATTTGTTAAATTTGTCTCTGCCCAAATAGCAGAATAACTATAAAAAAATTCGGCAAAATTCACGAGAAAAAAAAAGTATGAAAGGGCGGTACGAAGTTCGCCGGGCCGGCAGTAATAAATAAATGCAACAATCACACAAATTATTTAGAGCCAAAATAAGCAAAGATTGTACTATGGCGATTGGTTACAGATAAACATACTTAATAACAATATATGAAATCTATGACTCAGGTAAATACAAAATATGTCCGTGCTTATCACACAAACACATGCTCATTTCGGGATTCGAACCCGCAACCTATGGCTTTGTAGTCCGGCTCACGAACCACTACACCTGTTGTAGAGCTGTTGCATAACTCTGTGTATCTCCGTCCTTACCAACAGCTTTAGCATTCATATCGTTTTTTCAGCCCCAAGCCACGGATTTTTACCGCGTTTTTTCTCGTTTCCACAACGTTAACCGTTTACCGCTGTTTTAACTCTGTTATACCGCTTAAACCTGTTTATTATTCGCATTGGAGTGTTAATCTTCCGCCTTGGGACGTGTTCTGTTTTACACGCATTTTTATGAACTGTTTTTTCTGATGGACACGATGATTTTTATTTTTACACTTGTGAATGAATTTGGGGTAAATTTTGAGGGTATTGTGGTTTTAATATTAAATGTGAGCTGTGTTTTTGAGCCATTTGTATTGTATCCTAATTTAAAAAGGTATTAAAGTTTGATTCTTTGCAGCACATCATGATCGTCGTCGTCATTTCAGCCATAGGATGTCCACTGCTGAACATAGTCTTTCCTCAGTGACTTCTAGATTGGCCGCTAGGAACCGACCTGCATCCAGCGGCTTCCTGCAGCACCTTGTGTGTGTGGTGGGTGGACGTCCTACCTTGCGCTTTCAGGTACGTACCTCTGGACTTTTTTGGAACCTCGTCATAATCAGCATTTAGAAGTCTATTGCTGGACATAGGCCTTCCCAATAGAACGCCACAGCGACCGGCTCTGGGCCGTTTGCATCCAGCAGCCGAACGCAAACTTGACTAGGTTTTTTTGAATCTATGTACGGATTAATTCTGCTTCTTCGGCAGTGAGGGAAAACATCGCAAAAAAACCTGCAAATTTAAGCACCACAGGAGTCTGGGTGTGTAGCCGTGAATGGTCCAAACCGGTGTAGTTCATCTGACCTCATCTTTAGGTTCATCTGTCTAAGGTTAGGAGGTCAGGTGGCCATCATTCCAATTGTAATAACTAGACTTGATGCAGGAAACTGCTAGATGCAGGCCGCTTCCAAGTTCCAACCGGCCAATCTGGAAGTCAATGAGGGAGACCTATGTTCAGGAGTGCAGTGGACGTCCTATGGCTAAAATGATGATGATGGTGATACTTGCCACATCAGGATCATGGTCAAGTCTACAGTCAAAATATGTAGCTTAGTATCTGAATTCTCCAAAGGAAACGCATTGAAAAACAAGTTGCGTGCCCAACAAGGTCCATAACACTGGTTCTTTAATTTGTTACATCTATATGTACATTATGGTTTTGCAATAAATTATTGAGTATTGAGTATTAACATGTCACAATAATTATAGTCTGACAAAATCACTACTCAAAAGTGTATGGAAGTTAGGTTTTTGTGAAATTTAGGAAAGTCTTATGGCAGTTAGTTTTTGATCAGCTAGTTTGATGCGGCCTTCACCGACTATCATCATCATCATCAGATTTCAGGCAAAAGTCCACTGCTGAACATAGGCCTTTAGTGATTTCCAGATTTGCCGGTTGGGAGTAGCCTGCATCCAGCGGCTTTCTTCAACCTATACCAGAGGCCGACTTCCCGTAATTCGCAATCCAGTGTCGATCCGCTCTCAGTAACATTACGAGTATTATCAAAAACGGTATTCTCGTAAACTTTAAATTTGACGTATTAATATTAAAACGTTCTACTGAAAATGGAACAAAAAATCTTATTGTGGTTTCTTCCATTTACAGTCGCATTCATCATCATCATCATTTCAGCTGTAAGACGTTGACTGCTGAACACAGACCTCCCCGAAAAGGGGGGAATTTCCAATACTCGCTTGGCAGGCAGGTTGCGAGTGCAGTTTTTAATACTATTTCGCACGCATACTGCTGCCCGTCTCGTGATACAGGAATTAGTCGCCTCTTACGACACGCCTCCTGTTGGCGGTGGGGAAGGGTATTCTTTACGGCCGTCCCCACACGGCACGAACTATTGTTGCATTTTTTTGGTTTACGAGAATACCGTTTGTAATCGTAATGTTACTGGGAGCAGATCGACACTGGATTGCAAACATTGACATATTACGGGAATTAAGCCTCTGACCTCATCTTCAGTTTCATCTGAGGGTTACGGAGCTCAAATGGCTATCGCTCCAAATGTATCAGGATCATCAAACGTAACATCAATAGTAGCTTAACATCTTATTATAAAGAACCGCAATGCCAAGCATGTTACTATGGTCTGACATGATCACTACGTAAAAGTGTATGGATGTTTTTGTTGAGATTTAGAACAGTCAGTAAGTACTTCTGGAAGTTATTTGTGATCAGCTACCTTTGATGCTGACTGTACCCCGACTAGGAACGGAACAAAGCGCTAAAAGAAAACTATTAATCTATTGATGATATGCCTAGTCTAAAAATATAGCACATTCAATAATTTTGTTAACTTAAAAGAAAATTTTTGTTGCTTATTAATGTGAACTTTCACTTATTCTACAATAACTACCATTTTCTTAAGTAATTCAATTTAAGTTGCACTAATTTGTGGGCACAATACACCCCCATACTGTCACCAAGTGGGCCAAAAATTTGGGCTCCATTGTCTCGGCCTATAACTAGCATGGCGGCCGCTAGGGGCGCTCCGATCGTAATCTATTTAATTGGAAATTTCCTTTGATTAAACGCAAAGACGTTGTTAGAAGTTGACCTAATAAAATAAGTAGCGTCAGCAGATAATTATCCCGTTGACAATAGTATGTTTTTAAGTACTTTTATTTTTCGCCATTCTGATAACCTAACCTTTGTAACTAGGTTCTGACTGAATAAAGTCGGTAAATCAAGTAATTTTTCCAATAAAAACAAAATCCCAATTTTTTTCCGTAGTTTAACAATAGTCCCTTTCCAATTTCGATCCGGTTTCAATGACATTAAGATCAAAAAAAGTAATCTCGTAAACAAAAAAAAAATTTTGTTTACGAGACAAAAAAACAAAAAATGGAAGAAACCAAAATCGTTTTTTTTGTCACATTTTCAGAATTACATATTAGAAAATACGTCTTTTTTACATAAAACTTTTAACTGAGCTACCAAGGACGTTACTTAGCTAACCTGTCAAAAATCAAGTGTGTCTCGCTGTCAAAGCCAGCGTATTGTCTGTATCATACTTCACGAAATTAATCAGTAGTCGCAATCCAGTTTCGATCCAGTCCTAGTTTTTTACTATGAATAACCTTTCATAATGAGACTTACTACGCATAAAACTGACTATACATGTGTAAAAAAATGAAGAGACACTTTTTGAAATGAAAGAACTATAAATAAAAATGAAATTATTTCCACATTGCAACCACTAGTGTGGTTCATCATCTAGCCCCAAAATAAGCAAAGCTTGTACTATGAAAACTAAATAACGGTTAAACATACTTAAATAAGTTTTTAATCTATGACTTAGGTACACATTGTGTCGCATACTCATTTCACAAACATTTGCCCCTTGCGGGTTCGAACTCGCAACCAATGTAGTCCAGAGCTCGAACCACTACACCAGACAGTCGTGAAACTATTACTATAACAGCAAAATTAGACCGATTTAAGGTTATCCATTGAAACAAAAAAAAAAATCTTTTACGACTAACTTTTTAGACTATTAATGCATGACCTGCTTAAGCGTAATAATTTTTCATAAAAATATTCTTTTTCATGTTAAAGATTTTACATTTAAAAGTCCTAAGTTAAAAATAAGGACTTATCACTTTCTGGGGCACATTACGCCCGTCGACGTAAATATAATAAGACTTCTATTGTGTCTAGCATTGTGTCCCTCGAAATATTTTAGAAAGCCTTTAGAAAAAAAAAAACTTTATTTCGAGACCTTCGTAGCCGAGAGGCGAGCATACTAGACTTGGTGTCGCTATCTCTGAGGTCCTAAGTTCGATTCCAGCCCCCTTAGCATGACCACCAAAACATGATATAACGATATATTGACACTAACTTTAAAAATATGATAGAAATAGCGGCCATGTTCAATCGACGTCACATGTTATGATCGCTGTTTCGATAAAAATTCATCATGGCGGCTATATCTATTATATTTTAAAAGTTAGTGTCGATATATCGCTATATCATATCATGTTTTAGTGATCATGCTAGGGGGGCTGGTCGGTCAATTTAGAAAAATAACATTTCTATATTCTCTCGGGTTGTAATACCATCGTTGCTCTGATTTCTGTAACAGGGCTAGTTTCTTGGGTCAAAAACATATTATTCTATTTAGTCCGTCCGTTTGCTAAAAAGTGTCGCAAGGCGTGACGTTACGCGGAACTTTAACGGGCTATATCTTCATATTTTTTTGTTTGATTGAGAAAAGAAGAAATACGTGTTCAATATTTTCTGTTAATCCAACTGACGGACTAATTAGATTTTTTTAAGAAACTAGCCTATTGCTTTGGCTACTTACCATAGAACTAGAGCAATGTAGGTATGTCACATACAATATTTTTTTATTTAAAAAACAAATTCCTAAAATATGGACTTTCAAAAAATACATTAAATATATCACCAAAATTATTATTCCAAGAAACCGTTTCTGCTGTCGCTCCCAAAACTGGTATATCTTAAAATTTCGGCCCAGTGAATCTTGTGAGGCAGATTAGCCAATAAAATTTATGTTCGCCGATACAACTACACAACTATTTACTACTACCCGCATAGTTAGACTCGACGAATATATATTACTAATTCTGCAGAGGAACGACGCGGGAGGAATTTGTATGGCCCATCATGGGGTTTGTTGGGAATTAGTTACATGAGTTTGTTTTTTAGAATAATTATATGAATACAAATAATAACAATAATAGGTATTCAAAAACCATATATTTACAAGGAAAAATACAATTTTATCTTAAAATTAGTGGTCTCTACTCAGCAATATGTCAAGGAACCAGGAAGGTTAGGTTAGGTTAGGAATTTTGTTAAACTTAGGATTTTTTTTAAACTTAGGAAATGTCCTTGTGTTACGAGGTACCAGAAATTGTTTAGCTAGGAAATTCTCCCAGCACCCCCAGACTCGAGCAAATTGGGAACAATCTCGCTTTCTGAATTTAACCCATTTACTTTTCAATGTCATTCCTCATGTATTTTCTATGAGAAGAAATGAGTGTCTTACCATTTGACTTGCAGTAAAATTCACGAAATGATTTATCAAAAATTTTCAAAAATGTGTATATGATTCTTCCGATTCCGTGTTAACGGATTTTAATGGTTCTTAAATACATCTCATATTGTACTGAAAACTGGCCAAAGGGGTGGGTAACAGCTAGTAAATAATAAAATGGCCGAGCGTTCTTCCATCAATCTTCATAAGCAAAGATTAGCTGAAGAGAAGTTTGTAGAACTAATGTGTCCCAGGGACTATGTGGTGATTTGTGTGCTTACAGTTGGCACTCGGCTTCGTCTGGGATATACAGACAACGGGTTTATTAAAACTCGTAAGTAAAATTACTTTATTTTTCTATATTTGTTTAAGTACCTACTAACTCATCAAGAAGAACCTTCCAAGAGTCCAAATACAAGTTATCAGAAACTAAACTTCCGTAATTTAAAAGTAGTCAAAATACTGTTTTAAATCCTGTAACATTAATATTAAAAAAACTGGCCAAGTGCGAGTCGGACTCGTGCACCGAGGGTTCCGTACAAACCTGTAGGTACCTATATGAGTAAAAGTTCACCCATCAAGACAATCGAGTCGAGTCATAGTTATGGTATTTTTATTGCAAAATGAAATCCATAACATACGAAAGGTAAATTGCGGGTTACGATTTATGACGTATTAAAAAAAAACTACTTATTAGATCTCGTTCAAACCAATTTTCGGTGGAAGTTTGCATGGTAATGTACATCATATATTTTTTTTAGTTTTATCATTCTCTTATTTTAGAAGTTACAGGGGGGACGACACACATTTTACCACTTTGGAAGTGTCTCTCGCGCAAACTATTTAGTTTAGAAAAAAATTTAGTTTAGATATTAGAAACCTCAATATAATTTTTGAAGACCTATCCATAGATACCCCACAGGTATGGGTTTGATGAAAAAAAAAAATGTAAGTATGAAGAACCCCCAAAATTTTTTTATTTTTTATTTTTGTATAAAAATTTTAATGCGGTTCACAGATTACATCTACTTACCAAGTTTCAACAATATAGTTCTTATAGTTACTGTGACATACGGACGGACAGATAGACAGACAGACATGACGAATCCATAAGGGTTTCGTTTTTTGCCATTTTGAATCATGTATTTTGAAGGAGACGTATTTTTGAATCATGCGAATTCCAATTCGAACACGGAATCGCAAGATTCACATAAGAATTCCTAAAATCACTATTTTTGAAAATTTATTCCATGAATTTTGCAACGACCACTCTTTTTCTTTTTCTACTAGTAGAAATTACGGAAGAATGACATCGACAAGTAAACATATGTTTAACAGAAATTTGACATAATAACTTTTTATTTACGTTCCGTTTTAAGTGATTCACTACCGGTTTTTAAATCAATGAGTTTTTACATTCCGTTTCATAATATTTTCTGCGTAAAATGAAAACAGTTACGAGTAATTCAAAAATGCGTAAAATCGTAAGCAATAGAAATGAATTTCATACACGAATTGTTTTCGTGTTCGAATTTGAAATTTATTTCTAATGCTTCAAAAATACGTCTCCAGCCCCCAGTAACATTATTATCTAAAACGGTATTGTCGGCTAATGCCACAGAATACCTAATAGTAGATACTACTGAAAATAGACTAAAAAAAAAACTAAACTAAAAAAAAATAGACTAAAAGAAAAAAGTCTAAATAGAATAGACTGAAAACTCATTTCGGTTTCTTCCATTTTCAGTCGCATTACGAACTATAATTGCAAATGTACGTTTGCGAGTACCGGTTTAGACAGTAATGTTACTGGGAGCGGATCGACACTGGATTGCGAACATTGATACATTACGGGAATTGGGCCTCTAAAAATGTTATTCTCTATAGTGTGCATGTAGGGCAAAAAATAGAGGATGAATGAAATCCATATAGGTACAGCAAACATATTTTATTTCAACTTAATCTTAATGATCCGTATCGCACAAGACAGCAAAAATCACCTTCTAAAAACTAATAAGTATTTTTTGCTACTCGGTGTTAATAATAACATTTAAATTTTCCATGGCTGGCACCGACTCCAGAAAAAACAGAATAATATTTAACCATTTAGTTTTTTTGACGTTAGCTTTTCGATTTTTGTAATTTCACATCATGGTATGCAAAAGAAATGGTTAAGATTATTAAGTAATACAGATAAATTTATTTTGGAAATATCTATTCGCGTTTCTAACCGGCCAATCTGGAAGTCACTTGGGAAGGCCTATGTTCAGCAGTGGACGTCCTATGGCTGAAATGATGATGATGATGGTGATGTTTCTTACATTCCAAACAGTTCATAATAATTCTTTATTTGCATGGTATTAGATATTACAATTTGGATTGTGCACTTGTCTTGCCAAATCGTTAGCATGCAAATATTCTTGATTTAATATCAAAACCAATTAAATCGTTTGACATATTTTTGGGACAGTAAGTCATTTATAAAATTTGGTTTTAAATACGTTAATTATAAGTTTTCTAATGGGTAATTTAATTGTATATTTAGATACAATATTATCTTCAAGAAATATAGCTTACAAAATAGAACGTTCGTGATAATAATATTTACTGCCCCAGAGATTGCAGTCACCTCGGACACACTATTCCTGGCGCTCTGCCAGAATCCCGCTTTGTAATAAGAATATTTAGGGAGGAAACTTGTATCATAGTTAATAATGATTGATCTGAGGGTAGAAAAGATAAGATAATTGGATTTCTAGTCCAATTACGAAGCCATAACCACAATGAAATTAAAATTATAAATGTAACTTTACTACTGATGTAGGTATGTTAGTTTGTAAGGTATTTGTTATGTGGGCCTTTTATTATTATAATGTCATCGGTAATAATTATGATGCCTGAAATAAATGATAATATATTTTCCTCAATTAAATAATGGTAAATTGTATATTTTGCAATAACGTTTAACTTTTTTGAACACTTTTGTTTACACTATACAGTTTTAAGTCGTGTTATTCCTTTATTACCTAAGCACTAATTATTACATCTAAATTACATGTATAGTAGAGTGTTGATTCGCCTTGACCGCAGGGGGTCTTGGGTTCGACTGTCCGTTCGGTTCAATTAAGAAAACTTAACACAATTTTCTGGATTGGTTTTCGTTTTTTCTTGTCATCCCAACTATCTCGAAGATAAATACAGTATGGAGGACTTTATTTGTGCGATTTCGATGTTGGCCCTACAGTAAAAGTTTACATCACAGCTGTTGATTTTACTTGTACGTTCAAGGGAATAAGTATATTTTCTATCACTATCCATTTTTGGTTTTACATGATTGTATCATACCTTACCTTACCTTATTTGGGTGACGTATCCAATTCTGGTGTTAAGTTCTCAAATCTGCAATGCCAAAAGAACCCTGAGTTTAGACTTATCAATATTGAAAAAAAAAACAAAAGAAAGAGTTGTAAATTCGAATTTTTATTTTAAATCACAAAAAGCTATCATTTTTTGCAATGTTTCTTAATATATTTTTTACATGAATTAAGACATTTTTAACAATGAAGCAGATAAATCAATCAAATACAAGTACAGATATAAGTTGTATTAATAAGTATTAAAACACTAATAGATTAATTTCATTTAATTAAAGTAGCTTAATTGTGCCTAATTTTATCATTCAATCAAAATATATACATTTATTGTGCCTAATTTTAGCTAGTTCCATTAACCCGATAAAACGTGGTTGAGTAACTATCATTTAATATATTAGATTATTAAGATTGTATTCCTAAGACGTTATTATGTTCCACCAACCACAAATTCTTCATTCCAACCATATAATGTTTCATCGCTAACATTTATTAGGCATAAAACCTCACAAAGTCGTACAATATTCAATATATCGTCATAAATGCTACACATAAAACTGGCAACATAGCCGTAATCCAACATATACACAACATAACATATCAACATAAAACTTCGTCATACGAGGCGCATCCCAAGACGATATTAATATTAAGATTACCTCCCCCCATCCCGGGCAAAGCTAGGTGAATTATGCTATACCAAAATGGGTCGTATTGCAAGGGGTGAAAGAAGGGGGGAGGCCGCGGGTGAGCCGCGGTGGGGTGGGTATACTTGAGGGGTAATGTAAAAACCACCCTCCCGATCGACTTATATGCTGTATCAAGACAGTAACGGCTCGTGGGCAAAGGGGTGTAAGTGAACTTTTGAGGTAACAATATTTTAGTAATAGGCTATTTGACTGTTTTCTGAAATAGAGTTATTATTGTTATTCAAATAAAGCGTCAACATTTTTTATTTATTTTTTAAATCTTTGAGAATAATAAAAAATTGCATTTTATTCTGTACGTTTTTAAAAGCCTACGAAATCGCCGACGGCCATGTTGTACTTGTTTGTGACGTCACGAACCTTTAAATATCCATTGAGTTATAAATTACTAGAACAGGCTTATTAAAAATCTTTGTCGACGGTCACACTGCTCATACTTTGTGCGAGGATAACGCAAAATCTCGCTTTGGGATGTCAGTTCTAGTACAAAGTTACTCAATGGTGACGTGCCTGTCATTGTTACCGGCGTTTTTGACAATTTAAAATACTAACAAAAATATAACATTTGAAAATGATTTTTTTAAAGTAATCATTTATTATATTTAATAACTATTGATATGTTTCGGTTCCATATGCTGTTAAACTAAATTATTAGATAAGTCAATTTTGGTACAAGGCAAATAGCCTATTCTTTTAGTACCCTGATTTTTAAGGTACAAATCACAAATTTACATTTAACGACCTGAATGGCGGAGTGGTGTGTTGATTTGCGGTAAACGAAAAAGGTTTTCTTTTAATTTTCGGCTTTGGTAAATTTCGACTACATGTATTTTCTAAATTGACCATCCCCAGATGGTCTTTGGACAAAAAAGTTGTTTGGTCAAAATGAGACCAATAAAAGGAGGGTGTTTTTAAAATAAAAAATACAGTGGACCTAACAGTAAAAATAAAAATAAATATAATCTTAAGTGGTACAGACCTATCAATACCTAAATCATAATCATATTTATTGATTATTTCAATACACACAAGGCTGTTTAAATTATTAATTGTTTAAATTTTATTAAAGTATATTTTACAGTCAAAAAACCGGTCAAAATTTTTAATCGCAATTCGTGGATGATATTAAAATAAGTTAAGTTTGGCTTTGGCACTATGCATTGGCCGCTGTACCACGGAACCGCTTGCTTTGCTTGCTCGTTTAAGTTTTTATTCCATTTACTAGCTAGAGAATACCAATAAACTACCACTAGTGTAAGTATGTTTTAACTGATTTCAGTCATGATTTCAGTCAAAATTCATTAAATTGTGATAACTATTTTATTAATCATGACTGAAATCAGTTAAAACATACTTTAACCGGTAATTAGTTTTGATTATGACTTATTAGTACAAATGAATAAAAATAATGATAAAATATTCAATATATTCAAAACATTCTATTTCATTTAGATTAATACCCTCATTAAGTGTATTACTAACATCTTTTATAAAAATTAGTAGACCGATGGTCTTACGAAGGTGGCTGGCAGTGGCTGGATGATAAAAGTAAGCGATAGTGCTCTTTGGTTCTTTTTTGGCCCGACCCCGAGGCTATTACATCACAAAAAATATAAATATTACAAATTATGCAACATGTAAAATGAATTCATTTACTATTTATCCCACGATACTAAGGCTGGCCAATACTTAGGCCAACGCATTAGCTTAGCCATTCAGCGTGGCATGGCAACGTGGCCAGCTTTTTCGGCACCTTTCCCAAAGACAGCGAGCTCAATCAGATATTTTATTTATAGGCTTTTTTTTTCCTATAAATAGAATATCAGATTATGTGTAAACATCTTAGGGTCTTAATTTTATATTTTGTATTTTCTTTATCTCTTTTAGGGTTAGCGTTTAAGTTATTTTCGTTTTGAGTTTGTAAATATTCTTAATTATTTAGTTTATTAAATTAATACGAGTTGCTATTACTTTTTTCTTTTACTGTTTATTTATATTGCAATATTTTTAAAACTAGCTGTCCCGGCGAACTTCGTATCACCTCTTCGTCTCTTTTATCTTGTGATTTTTTTCGTTGCTCTATTATTCTGCTATTCGGGGCGGAGACAAATTAAAAAAATCAAAGATCATAAAAATCGGTCCAGCCGTTCTTGACTTATAAATGGTGTAATTAATCTGACTCTGTTTTATATATAAGGTGTTTCATTCATTCTTGCAGATATTTGCAACGGTTGATATGGGTAAAAGTATTGCTTATATAGATTACCATAGTAAATAAATTTTATGTCCAGAACATCATTAAGTTTTTCATTAAAAAAAATAATAATAATAAAGATTAGGCTTTATTCTGTCTCAAACCGTCCACATCTGTCCAAAAATGCTAACGTTTCACATTATACCGCTCCCGCGCAGTGTCAAGGGTTGATGACGAAGTGTGTTATGCAAATTGAAGCAAGTAACCATTTATTTACTGTCTTTTCGCAAATAATTAAATACCGATCCGGGGCACGTAATTCCTTCACTATAGTAATCTATATAAGCAATACTTTTATCCATTTCAGCCGTTGCAGATATTTATGAAGCACCTTATATATAGATAGATGTTAGTAAGATTTTAATATTCAGTTACGAACGTGTGCGGCGCGAGCGCTCTCACCTCGTTCGCGCGCAACTCGCGTTACGTGCGCGGTTCCTAATGGAATTTGTGAGGCTTCTAACGCCGAGGAGTTCACAAAAATCGTTAATGTGCCCTTTGTACTTATTAAGTTGCATAGACACAATATTCTCAATCTAGACTTCACCCTTTTACAGCGACCGATCGTTATAAAGATCAAAAAATTTATTTTTTATTTTTTCATGTACAATATATTAAGGTAACAATATCAAAAAATTACGGTGATACGCGACAAAAAATAGTTTCAGTAACATTTGGGTCATTAGCCTAAGTTCAAAGAGCCAGAATAATGTTTATTTAGATTCAAGGCATAGCGAAGATTGTTTTAAGTTCTAACTTTTGCTTCGTTGAATGGAAATTACAACTTATAGACTTTATTTAAATGGTAATTTAAAGAAACTTAATATAAACCGAGTTTTTTACGTTTTCTTAAAAAGTTGTGCTAGATTTTCTGACTTAATAGAATAGAATATAATTTTATACAGAGTGTAACGAAAAGGTGAAATAAAACTTTAAGGGGTTAGTCTATGGCTAAATTACATCAACTTTTTCTATGGGACCAACATCGAATTCGCAAAAAAAAAAAACACTCCCATACTAAAACGCGACTAGCTGGCATCAGTTTGTATGGATACGTCAATTTTTTTTTTTGAGATTTCGATGTTGGTCCCATAGAAAAAGTTGATATAATTTAGCCGTAGAATAACCCCTTAAAGTTTTATTTCACCTTTTCGTTACTTTGTAGTCGGAAAAAAGTTACTTAGTTTGTTTGGGAAAAACATTTGATCATCAATTGAATCCTAATCAATCATCAATATTTTAAAGATTGATTAGACATGAATTTGTTAATGATATTTTTAAGTTTTCAGTAAGTATCTACTATATTAAATAATGAAATTAATTGTTTAAAATGTAACTGATCTCACCCAGAACTCTAATAAAAAAACCTTTTTTACCGGATCTTAAAATATATTTAAATTGATGTGAATGATTAAAGTAAAGGTAATGGTTTTTAAATTGAATTGAATACAAAGAAAATGAAGTCGAACGCGGCATCAGCTAGTTAGACAAAAACCTTATTATGGATTTCTTTACCTAAAAATTAATACTAAAAACATCGCGCTAGTAGGGCCCAAAAAATAAGGAGACATGTTCGGCCCCATATGGGCCAATAATGTTATTATTGACGTTCATAAGTGGCAGTTTTCTGCCCTAAATTGAATAAATGATTTTTGACGTGACTTGACTTGATCATAGAATGGAATATTAGTCTATTAGGTACTTTACGTACGTGTTATCGATATGACAAGATACCTAGGCAGAGTCTGTCTAGTTTTTTTTTTATAATGTGTTATACTTTCAGCCTAGGAACTGTAATTTAAAATACCTCTTAGTTAAAAAAACCTTAATCTAAAATAAAATAAAACTTTAAAAATTAATAGGCAAAGTAAGTAGGTATTCCTACAAGTGGGTTTCCATAATCTCTGTTGTAGAAACTTATGAATCCGATTCACTTAATAGAAGTTTGGATCTTTGGCTCTCTTATAACTAGCCCACAATATTTTATTGTCCGATCTGTCTGATGATGTCTACCGATCAAAAGTGAATAAGTTATTTATAATTCTATTAACACCAATTGGAGGTCAGTAAGTAAGTATAAGTCAATAGGCAGCATAACAGTAAAACGTATGTGTCTGGAATACTGTCCATTAATGTGTTAAGTGCTTAACCCACAGCTGGACTTCGGTTTAAAAGTTAAATAAACTTCTAACGTCTAAAGGTAGCCTGAATATTTTAAACCAAGCGACTATTTACATTACTCCAATCTACCTGATAGCCGAACTGGCAACCTAAAATAATTTCCCATGCACGCCGCGTCGAAAAACGAAAACAACCGCCATTTTAACGGAATCCCACGAAATTAAAACTAAATCGCGCGACCCGAATTCAAATTTGGAACCCTCACACTACTGCAAAAACACCAATGAGCGTCGCCCATTTGAAATTCGAACGAACTATAAAAGCGGGCAGGTATCGCCAACCCTTGGTAAGAATTTTGCAAAAATTATATGAGTAGTTATAGCGGGGTGGGGTAGCCGCCCGAAGGAGGCGCGGGAGCAGGAAGTGGGGTAGAAGTAGTGGGGTGTTTCTGCGTCGGGTGGGGTGTCTCCTAAAAACGGTTAAGTAGCACCCCCTACCCTCTATAACTATTTTATGCGGTCCCCTCAGAAAGACGCGGAGATGGGGCCACACGATACGCTATAGGCGTGCTCAAACGAGGGAAGATGAAAATTTAATATGTCTAGTCAGTTAAGAATTCATGGAGGATTTATAATTAAATGCCTAATTAGGGTATTGCGTTGTTTTCGTACGCGCCGCTTGAATTTTAATTTTTATGTAAGCTGTATTCCTTTTAATGTTTTGTTATGTTATTAAATGCGGTGACATTTTGATTTTCATGAATATCTAAATGTGGTTTTTTATATTATAATTATGTTAAAATACGTTACTTTATCATTACTTTGACAATTTAGTTATCTACTGTACTCTTACATATTTGTAGTATATTGCATAACTATGAAGTTCTGTAGTCAGCATTAAAAATACTATCAAAGTTAGGTATGTACTCTGCGAGTTGAGATTGCTTAAAACTAGATTTTTATTTAATATTGCTGTTCGTAATAAATACTTAAAAAAAGCCTAATCGAGTTATACCTATGTGTAAAAGTTCAAAATGACATAATTTCGATTAATTTCCAATTCAATTGGCGTATAGGCGCGACGATTTGCCTGGAAAGCAAAGGGGGTTCGATTCTTAGGACAGTTAAAAAAACCGGTATTTTCTAAATTGGTATGGATCTGCGTGTACTAGAAGACGCCCCTGGCAACATTGTTTGGTATTTCGTGACACAAGAATTTTAATTCCTTACTTCGAGAACTTGGTGGGTTCTGTAGCATTTAAATAAATAAAGATATATATTTTACTTGTTTTTTTGCAATATGAAATCTCATCATCATCATCTATACGGTCAATCCCGGTTGAGTCCAAAGCCATCGCTTTGGAGCCCAGGGTCCGCTATGATACCAATATGAAGTCTGTTCATCATTAAAAACGAAATTGCTTAACTAATTACCTAATTAATATATAGAAAAAGCTTTTTCACGATAAGCAAAAAGCTTATTACTGCCCTGCCTTCGGTAATCGAATTAACTTCCTCCCGTAGCTTTTTAAAGCTCTTAAGCTCTAGTCTGAACACGGTTGATTTTATTTTTAGCTTTTTCAGTCGTTGTATTTAATTATTTATTTAAGGATATTGAGCTTAATCAAATACTAGTAGTGTGATTTATTAATAAGATATAAATGCTACGAGTAGTATGTAATTTGTGAATAGGATGTCCTAAATGTTAACTTAAACGTATTATTTCAGCTACAAGCTATGTCTGTGGCTTTGGTCGAGTTGTGACTAATATATGCGATGCATAAGAGTAGGTCTTATAAGTCCAACCTAAGGGTACATTTTAAATATTAGTCAAATAATGTTATAAATCGAATGACTATTTTTGGGGCTTACGTCCTACATCTAAAATTACGAACTTAACTCCTTTTTTATATTAGTTACACTTACAAACGTATAGTTCAAGTAAAATAGAAGTTTGTTAGCTTTTTTCTGACTGATTTAACCCCTTTAGCCTTGCGAAACGAGACACAGTGTACATTTTATTGTTACGACTTACATATATAGTCTCATGCAATGCGATGATGCGACCACTCAGCAGCCAAGCTATAGACATCTTTCTTTACAGCAAAACAACACTGTGTATGGAAATTTGCAATCGTAAATAATTGGTACTAATAAGTTTTTTTTTCTCGTTGAACACTTATAAATACGATATTATGCACTTACTTTTATTACACATATTCACATCACACTTTACACAATTTTTTTTCATCACTAAAACGAAAATACAATTGTCATTATTTATTAAAGATTTTTTAATTTAAACAAATCAAAAGGCTAATGATGATAATGCACACTATTGAAAGTGTAAAAATATATGTAGAAATGACATCTTTATTGAATAGGATGACGCACTTTTTATTGAAGATTTCAAGTTATTTTTCTAGGTTTAAGATAACCACTTTTTATAAGACTAATTTCACACATTTTTTTTAGATTAAGTTCCTAAATCTTTATGTCAATATTTCACTTAACAACCAACTTAATACCTTTTGTATCTTCGGACTCATCCCTTGGAGCCGAAAAAGTAAACTGACTGTCACAATCAAGTGTCGTCCAAATTCACCTGCAGCTAAGAAAAAGACAGGTTAATCCAACCCTTAGGGTAAAGACATCAATAAAGCTAGCGTAATAATCTGGACCTTATGCTTATGGTTTTAAAGGATCAAAGTGGTCGTAACTTAAACAATGGTATACGCAAGACACGCGTTAGCAAAGAAACAGGTCTTAATAGTTAGACGTGGGAATGTTTTTGCTAACCTGTTTTATTGAGGTAACTTTTTGTGGGGAGAAAGAAATAGAATTTTGCATTCATTTGTATATTTCTTTACTAATTTAATCAAAGTTAAAGTCAAAAAACATTTATTCAATTTAGGACAGAAAATTGCCACTTATGAACGTCAATAATAACATTATTTGCCCATAAATAGATGTAAATGAAAAGTACTATCAGAGGCCCAATTCCCGGAATTTGACAATAGCCGCAATCCGGTTTCGATCCGCTCCCAGTAACATTACGATTACAAACGGTATTCTGGGCCTCTGTTTGTGGGATGCTAGACGCCTCTCACTCGACTCACTTTTTAAGGTATCCACTAAAGATCAGTGTCGTGGCACTCTGCATCGGCATTACTCTTTTTGTAAATTGTTTTAAATAAAATTTTAATTATACGTTAAGTAATTCATTTAATTCTTAATAAAATTACTATGCACGAAAAAGTTAAAAATACTTTCAGATTATGTAAGCAAAACACCAAGCATTAGATTCTCGTATTTTCGTAGGTAAATTTGTTTTGAAGATCACGCATCTCAATATTATTTTTTTTACTGAATGTTATTTAAATTATTTATGCCGAAGCCTAAACCTTTTTCTCTAAGTTTACTTATGTTATTTAGATTAGAACCAAGAAAATATTTACCCCAGACAAGGGTTGACCAGATTACGAAACTTGAACTCCATAGAGGATCGTAACAGATTTTCACATAACCTCTGGTCATTCACACGACCTTCGCACAACAACAACATTACTACCCACTCCAGACATTGTCACCATAAAATCATCCATTTACGAAAACTTGTCTTCTTTCTTAAAAACTAGATTCAAATCCCCTAATTGTAAAAAAGTACGAGTTAAAAAGATAAAATGTGATTCTCACACTACTAGATATCAACGAGCGCTTTTTTAAAACCTGTTAACTAATTCGTGGCTTGTTCACCCCATATTTCTTCGAAATCGAACGAGTTCGTCAAGAAAGCCAAAAATGTATGATTCCCACAGCAGTTTTTAGAAACCTGTCGTAAGAAGGGACAGTCGGCGGACTCAATTACAAATAAAATAAGACACATTGTCCGAAAACTGGTTCGGACGAACGTAAGGGAAAGATACACTTTCTTGGTCGAATCTTTTTTAAGTTAACCTAGTATTTTTATTCGAAACAGGATTTTTTCGACTGAATCGAGATTTGTTCGTAACTAGTTTTAGAAAAGCGGAAAGATTACAATTACACTGTCAAAAGGCATGTAAGCATGAGAAACGTTTTTTGGTGTATGAGTACTAAAATTATATTTATTATTTTTTCTTATTATTTAGTGGAACGTAGCCTAGCAGTTGCACAAGATCGGGTAAGTCGTAAACACAAGTTCACAGACACAGACATTTGTCGAAGATATTGGGTAACAGATCAAGAATCACGAACCAAAACATTATCTGGGTATATATATATTTTGTTATTTTTTTAAAAACTGCAAAATCAATTTCGATAAAATTCATATGGGACCACCTCTGAAGTGTGATCTACCAAACAAAAAAAGAATCATCAAAATCGATTCATAATTTGCGGAGTAATCGCGTAACATGGATACAAAAAAAAACAACCTACAGTTAAATTGAGAACCTCCTCCTTTTTTGAAGTCGGTTGATTTGTAACCAAAAAACCATCATGATGACTCATAGATAAAAGCATCATTCATCACTTAGACTTGAAAAAAAATATATTTAGATAAATTTATTTTATTTATTTATTTAAAACTTTATTGCACAAACTTAAAAATGTACAACAGGTGGACTTAATGCCAAATTTTATCACCGTTTCAAACTTAAACTCAGGATCGTTTGTACCAAAGGCGTTGATGCTTCACTGTTTTTATAGTAAAGTAATAGACTATTCGTAATATTTTGTCTAAAAGAACGTAACTTGCACACTAAGTATATTTTATTTTATTCAAATTATACTCAGCAGTAAATACAAACAAATCAACCCAAAACACCGAGACGAAATGTTGAGCACCCCTGCTCGGCTGCTTATACTCATGTAAAAAGCCAACGTCTAAGGCGCGAGGGTGGCAGGGGAGGGTAGCCGTGTACACACCTGCGCCTGTGTGGGTGCGCGCTTGTGTGCGAATATATTTTCATTTCCATAGTTTTTGTAGTGCATCGGTGTGGGTGTAGGTGTGTGCGTTAATGCCGTATTGATTTACCCGGGCGGTAAGTTCGCAAGAAATTTATAATCTCTAAGATGTTTTAATATGCCACGTGGAAGGTTTTGTTGACTTAACTTGGTAGGAGGGGTGAATATATGAATAGTATATATTTTAATTGAAATCAGTAGGAGAGTACTAATTGAATATACTCATTAACAATGTACATTTGATACATGTTATTCAATCTCAAGTTTGAAAGATTCATTAATGAACATGTATCAATCAATTCTTAAACAAAATCGTGATCTTTTGTTCAATAAGTTAACTGATGCTCTACATAGAAAAAAGATTGTTCTTTTTCTTTAGTGTCAGACGGTAAGTTGTATCTTAAGCAAAGAAATATGCTCTACATGCTGTTTTTGCTGCTGTTCCGAAACCAGCGTTTATTTGCATATTCAATACAATAACTCATTTTGACATAAAAAGACCTATAAAACATTTCAAAATAATACATATCATAATGTTAATTTTTTTTTAAATAACTATAATAGAAAAAGTTGCTAAATATTTTAAACATGCCAATTCGTTGTATCGTAAAAGCCTCCGAGCTGCGAGATGAACCTTCACTATAACACACTGTCTGGCGAGATCGAGGAATAATTGGGCTAGCCCCAGACGCAGCAAGACATAGGTTGGATCGAACATATAAAACGCAATGTGAGCCTGAACCCGTGTAAAGATAATGCTTATTGAAACATCAACACTCTTTTTGTGTTGCTGAACTTGCAAAATACTAATTACTATAATTGACAACGTTTGGATAATTAAATTATTGTGATAAAAGTTTTAGCTCGTCGCTCCAAAGAGTAATTTGTTTTTAGGGTTCTGTACCTTAAAGGTGTTAAACGGAACCCTATAACTGTCATAATCATAAATCTTTATTGTGGAACACAGGTATAAAACAAGGGTCTTATAAAATGTCATGCTAAGAACTAACCGTGTCCTGCCACTAGGGCGTATAATCAAATCATTTAAATACATTATCACGAGTATACCATTTAACATTATTATTATTATCAAATCTTGCAGTAAATAATTTACACCAAACCATTAATATATTAAGTACTATTATTATGCAATCCTACAATAAAATTCATTAAAGGAATAATAACATTTGTCGATTAAATAATTCACTAGTTTTGATTTAAAACAATTAATGTCATTTGTGTCTCGAATGGATTCTGTCCGTCAATATGTCACTGAACTGTATCTTTTAACCGTCAACACTTCAATTACTTACAGAGTGTGTATTACTGTGGCCGCTATAACAAATAACTAAAATAACATAAAAAAGTTTACATTTAAATAAAACTCTTGAATGGGTGCTTCACTAACATAATGTACTAATTTATTTGCTTTGTGTACTGTGCTAGAAAAAGTTATATAAATCTATCTATCTCATGTTAAAACCAAGCCAAACTTCGGGTACTCATGTGAAAATTAGTATTTAGGTTTCGAGTTTAAGACAAAAACAATAATTGGCACCATAAAAACCTCGTCCATAAGGTATATTATTATGAGTATCATTTTCGAAGTTTCCCAAGGTGCTAAAATTTTACTCTATTGACACTTAGTATTAGATATTCCGCATTAAGCATTTAAAAAAAATCACGATTGCTTTTACCATTATATTAGCTTAACGCTTTTTTCTGTTGCTGAATAAAAAATACAAAAAAACTATCAATCCACTTGACCATCTTTACCATGTTAAATGTAGACATTTAGCAGTGCCGTCTTAACATATTGGATGCCGAGCGGTCGTATGAGACTTCGTAACTGTTGTAACATTACCTCTCTTGACTGGACTAACGGTAATTTTAGAGTATCACATTGCAGGTGATATCAGATATGACAGAACACTGACTTTACATGTAGGTACCAAATTTTTTAAACTTAAATATTTATTAAGAAAAAAGTAGTTATTTTTGTGCATAGGTGTCAGTAACTAAATAAAAAAAACAGTTTTTAATTTTCACGCAAAATGTTGCACACCTCTGCGCGCCATACCGCCAGAGTTTGAAAAAGCGAGCGTCTAAGGAGGCGAGGGGGGCGGGGGCTCTTATATTTTAAGATGGCTTCCGCTCCGCGCGAATATCGACGCGCGGCCCCCCTGCCCCCGCTACTTACGCCGCTCAATTTTGTAGCGGGAATTTTGGGAAATAGTGAGTGCGCCTTTGAGATTGGAGCAGGGATGAAGATAGTGGAAAATGGATTCTGGATAGAGAATGTAAGAAAATTAAATAAAATGTTTCTAAGGAATTAACAGATTGATAGATACTTTTTGGACATTATACAAGAAATTACTTACAGTTGATGTTAACAGAATACTTATGTATAAATAAGACGATATCTTCGAGATAACCTTCAGGTAGAGAACAAGGAGGAAGGGGAAGAGGAATAGCAGATAGTTTCGATTATCACTAACTGTCGTTACCCGTAGATTTTGGAGGCAAATCTTTTAAACTTACTTTTAGTTGTACAAAAGTAGTTTTAGTATGCCTCTATCAATACGTCCCACTGCAGGGCACTGACCTCACCTCAACTATGAGGTGATTTGAGCCAAATTACACCGCGGCCCAATGCGGATTGGTGGGGGGGTGTTGTAAGGCCAGTGACTAAACCTTACTGTCAGATATAATCAATATGGCATCTAACTATTATCAAGCAATATTGCCATCCAAAGCACTGAGATGCTATTGATAAATAATACTAAATATGGTTGGAATAGTCACCCATCCACTCACAACCGCGTCGTGGTTTGCTTAACATTGGTAATCACTACCGAAGCGTTGTCGCCACTAAGCTGAGCATCTTTAATTGTAAATAAGACTCAAATTTATAAGATAACTTCCTTCCACAAGGTTTTAACACTGCCCAGCATTTTTTATAGCATAGCAAAAAAAAAAACTTCTCCATACTGAACCTTTTTTTTAATCGATGTGGTAGAAATAGATGAAGTTCTTGTATTTCAGCAGTAAAATCACCGTCGCCTAGTTCCACTGCTCCGGTTTCTACGCCTGGTATATACAGGGTGTTCCAAGATAGGTGTACAGTCAGTCAGTGTAGGTACAGTCAACAGCAACCTACCCAACATTTTCAAGGTCATTGGACCGATTTTCAACTTTATGTCGGCTGTGTAGAGATCAATGTCAATTGAGAACATTTGACGTTTCGTGGTAGGTTGACGAGCTGCTGTCTGTACCAGCAAGCGCCTGGTGTTAGATGACATGATTATCTATCGATTTGACTCCCATGTAATGTTTAGCGGAACTGAATAATTCTTGAGACATGAGAGTTTTAGGCAGACGACTAAATGATATTATTTTACTTAGAACGTTACATTTAATAATACTTAAAACATAACTTGATTTTTGCTCTAATCCTTTAGTTGTTACAGGTTTTTTTTGGAATTATTTGCAATCAAGACAAAATACATTCTTAAAGATGATATATCTTTAAGAATGTATTTTGTCTTGTAATGTATCCAGAATTATTGTTTTTACTGAAAATACAGAGAGCGGGGTCAAATCAATAGGTATTAGTGTCCCCTAACACCAGTCGCTATAATATTTTTTATCAAATGTTTGGGGTGTCCCAGCAAGAATCAAGATACATTTCTTGCTTATAAAAAAAGTACAGAAAATAATCATTTAAAAATTATATTTAAATAGAATAAACGTTACATATTAAATGCCTTAAATTGAATGTACCTAACAAAGAGCTAAAACCAACCTATCGATCACTAAAGTTATCTCTAAAATAAAAATTAATGTAAATGCTAAACGTTTCTAAATTAAAACTGGTTACAAATCACTTGGTTCCGGGTTTGGATGGCGGGCGTTTCTTGTGAATAGAAGCCCTTCGTTGATGAGATGAAAGGCCAACATCCAATATTTGGTCAATTTGGATCAACTCTCTGCAGAATGTTGGCAGAAAATTCCCTTCAATCGAGATGTTTACCAGCCCTCTTGGCTTCCTTTCTACCTTCATCTGATACGCTAAAACTTGTTGTAACTTCTTGACAGTGGTATAACTCAAATTGTTGTACGATAAATTTAAATAGCTCAACGTATTGTTTCCGTAACTATAGACGATGCCATTTTTAACAAGCGTATTTGGTTTGCTGAACGGGTCTTTGAATTCTCCCAAAGTACTATCAGCCATCATGGATGCTTTCTCTAGATAAGCTGCTTCCAAGTTAGTTGTGCTCTTAGACTCAATCATTGACTTCAAAGACGTTTCCTTCTCCAAGCCCTTGTTTCTTTTAGATGATGGTGCTGGCTTAATCGACTTGCGTTTCGCTGATTTTTTGTCAAAATCTCCTGCTCTTAAATCTCTGGCTATACGAATTACTAGTTCATTCTTCTCCATCAAATAAGTCATGAGTCTGGATCTTGATAATAGAATTTCATTTAATGATAGAGGAAAATTTGAAAGTGTATTTAGTATCTCTTCTGCACCATCATCAGAAATCATATTATCTGCGAGATTCAAATAACTCAACTGTCTATTGGACCTTAATGCCTCCGATAGATACTTGGCACCTAAATCGGTAATTCTATTAGATGACAAATTTAAAATTGACAATGTTTTGGACGCTGGTAGGGGATACACCAGCATAACAGCCAAAGACTGGACCACCTCATCATTGATGCTGCACCTAGCCAACGACAATTGTCTAATAAAATTTTGCTTCTCCAATAGCATGTAATAGTTAGCTTCTTTAAGAAAACAGTTGTCAAGACAAATGTCTGTTAAATTTGACGAGGGAAGGAAATTGCAAATTTCATAGATAGTGTACTCGTCCATACCCTGGTTAATGCTTAAGGTGGTTAAGTAAATTTGATATTTAATTATGAGGCCAATAATTTTGAGGACGATTCTAGGTATCTTTTTGTTTTTCTCAAACTTCACTTGCACTAGGTTTTCGTTGGCATCGTATACAGCCAGGATCATAAGGTTATTTTGTTCAGAATCAATGAAAGGGGAGTCGCTCTTAACCTCTAGTTCCTGGTCGGAGTCAAAGTCCGTGCGAGAAGGCTGCTTTGGTTTACTCTTCTGTTTTGATTTGCTTTTCTCTGACATTGCACTGACGCTAACGTATTCCTCTGGAAAAAAAAGCCAAATTTAACCGGAATCTCTTCCTCCTATTGCTTTGTCAATTCCCAAACGTACGTATAAAGGTACGCTTCGTCTTTATTCTAGAAGCAGCAGGTCTAGTCACTAAATTTGAAGCAATTGCTATTGGCAATCACAACCTTTGAAAGACAGGTGAGCCAGACCATATGTATTTGGACCATAACTACTCATTTAGTGTTATCGCCGAAAAGTGATCTTAATAAATAAAAATTTACAAAAACTATAATTTTAACTTAGCGATAAAACCGCCTAAATTGTATAGTAGTGTACTAACAATAGTGTACTAACTAACTTCGTTGTATAAAGCATACCAGAGGCCCAATTCCTGTAATTTACCATTAGTTGCAATCCGGTATCGTCATCATCATCATCATTTCAGCCATAAGACGTCCACTGCTGAACATAGGCCTCCCCCATTGACTTCCAGATTGGCCGGTTGGAAGCGGCCTGCATCCAGCGTCTTCCTGCGACCTTTACCAATATTGTTATCCGGTATCGATTCCCTCCCAATATTGTTACTATCTAGAACGGTATTCTCGTAAACCGAAAAAATGCAATTATAATTATAGTTCGTAATGCGACTGAAAATGAAAGAAAGGCAAATTAAGCCAATGTTAAGGCGCAGGGTAAGAAGAATTCACATTCTGGCAAAACTACTGGATATAGGATGTGGAAATTAATATATCATGTAACTTATATGTTGAAGTTTTTCTTAATGTTTCTAAATACTAGTATCGCGAATACCGCGGTCTTGTACACATTTATATTTTAAACGACGTTTTTGTTTAGTTTGAAAGTTGGTTTAGTTATTTACTTATAACATTCATGCCTTTATAGGTTGAATATTTTTTTTCAAATAGTCAACAAATTAAGAATTATAAGAATTTTTAATGGACTTTACTGTTAGCGCCTACTTTTCCATGAGCGGCTATTTTGCTCGCAATTCTATTTGCACAGGAGCGTAAACGATGGATGTTTAGTCTGCGAGAAGCATTTGTACTATCTTAGGCACATAATAGATGTCGCGCAAGTCGACGCTAAATGCTCAAGGTCACTTGCATTACCCGTCGCCTTAAGCCACCAACGCGGCAGTTGTGAATTGTGATTGGATGGGTTACCATTCCAACCATACTCAGTGCAATTTATCACAAATGATCGTGCTTCGGAAGGCAAAAGTTGGTCCCGGCTAATATCGATTAATAATAGTCGTGAAGCCGAGTTAGAGACCTTAAGGCGGTTTGATAACATCTGACAGTAAGGTTTAGTCACTGGCCTTACAACACCCCTCCACTAATCCGCACTGGGCCCGCGTGGTGGAGTGTGGCCCAAACCACCTCATAGTTGAGGTGAGGCATGTGCCCTGCAGTGGAAAGTATATATGTGTCGTAGCCAGATTGTAAAATTGACCAATTCATGATGTGATCGATCATTTCATAAAATGGTGGTATTTCATGATATGGCCAACTGAAACTGACCATATCGTTTTAATGTCAACATTCGATGAAATGTCAATCCACGTTTGGCCATATCATTAAAATAAAAATATGTTTACAAGTTACGTGAATTTGTTTAATATTTGTAATTTGGTCGATAGATAGTTTAAACATTTTCAATAGTTATTATTTTTAAACAAAATTAATAAATATAAACACTTGAATAGCTAAATAACCTAACTAACCTCTCCAATTACGTTCCGATCTCCTTGATTTTTTGAGTGACTTTTTTTGGTGTCGTAGTGATATTTCACTGTTCCTTTACCTTTCATTTACACATTATTATTCACTTTATGAATAAAATATTTGTCCGCCGCCATTACTCATCACAAAAACAAAGCAACATTAGCGTCTCTACCGGTGGGTAATGTAACGATTTTACGATATGATCACTAATGTTTGACCATTTCATGAAGTATTCGTGTGTTTAGCTGTTTATATCGTTAAACGCTGAGTATTCATTGATCTGGTTAGACCACATCATGATGTAGGCAGCGTGTTCTCTTCTATATCATGAAATACCACCATTTTATGAAATGATCGGTCACATCATGAAATGATAAATTTTACGATCTGGCCACGACATATGCATACTTTACTTCACTAATACTTACGCTGCGTTACTTTAGTCACAAAGATGGTAGCCTCAACCTGCAGCTGACTGCATGCCCACGGCAGGTAGGCGTCGAAATCAAGGGGGCTGGGGTGGGTATTCTCTGGTTCAGTGTTGCTGGTTTTCTCTTTTATATTGGCTTCCATTCTGCCAGAAAAACAAAGTATGTAAATATTAAATTGCTAAAATCTTCGTGGAAGAATTTGACGGAATGAAAGTGTCAATGTCAAAGAGTACAAGATCGCTGTCAGTGTTTGTTTGCTATGATGTTTGCACCAAAAATAATAAAATATTACTTCGAAAGACGAAAAGTTTTGGGAAATAAGGGCAAAGAAGGTGGATTACAAATTTTTAGGGTTCCGTACCAAAAAGTGAAAGGTCGATCCGTCTGTCTGTCTATCTCTTAAGACCCCTTTTTACCAGGAACTCGTGGAGGTATCAAGTTAAATTAATATCGATTAAATAAAAATGAATCTCTATTTCCCTTGGTCATCGCATCACGAGTGAACGGATGCAACAATTTCGCTAATTATATTTTTGTTGTGTAAATTATTGACAGGAGGTTCGAAAGAAAAAATTAAGGTTGCGCAGAAAATTCTTTATGAATAAACTTAAGACCACGCGAACGATGTCGCGGGAAACAGCTAGTACCTATCAAATAAATAGGTACTCAAGTCTGCAATCCCTTGAAGCTATGAGAATATCAAAAGATACGGCTGTTGTTTTTTGATAAAAAAACCTATAGGGTACTTCCCGTTGACCTAACAATGTCTCATAGGCCAGCACAAGTTAAGGAAAAAGTCTAAAAACAGTAAATTAGTTAAAATATTAGAACAAACTCGAAAAAAGTGGTTAATATCTTCAAGACGACCTCCCGTTATGGACGACCTAGTTTATTATATAGGGTTTTCTCGAGCTTTCTCTAAACTGCCGATCACTTGCAGGTTGTATCATAAAAGTAGTCGAGCCCCGATAACTAATAAAACGAAACGAAGGCACAAAAATACGGCGTATATTTAAACGTATGTTAATAGACCCGCCGTACTCCCGTCCCGGCCCCTCACCGTCTCGCTCACGCTTCTGTGTTGCGCTTAAATTGCTGAGGACAAAAATATTGCGCCACCTACGCTGGAAGTCGAATGCCTCTTGCATGATCAAATAATACTTGTTCGTAAACGTTAGCTCGATTATTGAAACATTTCTTGAAATCGAGAAATTGTAAGCGCAACAATGCACTGTCTAGATTTCCTTCTAAATCTTTGTGGCTGAGAGACGAGCACCGGACTTGGCGTTACATTTTCTGAGATCCAGGTTACTAAGGGCCATTAGAAAAGTTCGTTTTCTACAAATCGAACTTTTCTATGTCTCGGTTTTGGTGTTGTAGTACTGTCGTTGTTTCTGATTTCTGTAACAAAAGTGATTTAGCTACTTACCTTAGGATCAAAGCAAAGTATATGACGTGCGATGTTTATTTATGTATTACGTAGGTCACTATAAGTTTTGCGTAACTTAAAAAACAATATGTTATAACCAAAATATTATGTTTGTTGCTTTTCAAAATACTTTACATTTTAAATTTTTTTTCATGCGATCGAACCATTTTTTAAAACAGGAGGACCACAGATCTGAAGGCATGTTTTCTACGGGCTGATTGAACGCTATCACTGCCTCTTCGGAGTTGGTAAAAGTAAAACCTCTCATCAAGTCTTTGATTTTGGGGAAAATACAGAAATCACAGGGTGCTAGGTCGGGGCGCAGGATGGGTGACGAGTTGTACTTTATCGGAAGCTAAATATGACTTTGTTTTGTTGGCCGTGTGTGAAGAAACGTTGTCATGATGTAGGAGAACGCGGCTTTTGGGTTGTCTTTCGCGAACTTTTTCTAACACCTTGGGTAAACAAATGATAGAATACCACACGGCATTAACACTCTTTTGATCTTCAAGTGGAATGGTACAGATGGGACCCGTCGCTGAGAAAAAAAACGCGATCATTTTTTTTACCAACGTTTCTCGCATGCCTCACTTTTGTTGGCCTGTTCTCATTTTCAAACACCCATTCACAAGATTGCTGTTTTTTTTCGGGTTCAAAACAATAAATCCACGTTTCGTTTCCTGTGACAATGTCATAAACAGCATTAGAATGTCCGTGGTCGTACTTCAGTAGCATCTGTGAGCACCATTCCACGCGAGCCCGCTTCTGCTCCGCTGTCAGTTCATGAGGGATCCAATGACAGCAAAGTTTCCGAACTTTCAATTCTTCGTGTAAAATTTTCTGAATTTGGCTCATACCAATCCCCAATAGTCCTCGAATTGTCTCATATGTAATTCGCGGGTTTTCTTCAATTAGCTGCTTAACAGTAGCCACATTATTATCGTTGACGGCAGTTGAAGGACGCCCTTCACGAAATTCGTCATGTAAAGAAACTCGACCTCCCTCGAATTCAGCAAACCATCGCCTCACGGTGCTCAAACAAGGTGCTTCTCTCCCAAAAGCATTTTGAAGACGAGCGGCACAGACTTGCGGAGAGAGAGAACTTTTAAAATCATAAAAAAATCATCGCTCTAATCTTTTCGACTTAATTCCATTTTCGTTGCGTACGTAGAACTTTGATGTGTGATAAAAAATAATTCCCGCCAATTGTTTTTTTTTATTACTACGACATTCGAAATTCAAATAGTTCCGATTAGCTAGAAGTGCAAAACTTTCAGTGTGCCCCATGTATTCGCTATGTGCAAAGTAGGTGGTGGGGGCCGTCAAATCGATCGCAGCACGCAATCTGGCAGAAATGTGAAAAAACTCTGGACTGTCAGTGTTAAATTGCTATATTTTCATAGAATTCCATACTAACATTATTATGTATTTTTAAGTAAAAACGTTATAATTCGCGATATGGGTCACATAACGTGTTGTGTTATATAGTGTAGAAACAATGGGATAAACAATTCGTGCATGTTTTATTCGTTTCTAATATCAAGATGGAAATTGGAGCAACGACATAAATGCATAGCTGTTGTGAAGAGAAAAAAGTTTGTAGAGAGTTTTTGTCACAGACGTTTGTCTTATGATCACAGCTCTTGTTAAGTAGCTATGTCCGTTAGTTCTAAGCTCTTCAACGTCTTTCACATGCTGTGCTAATATATTTTTTCCCTTTTTGCACAGTTTGAGTTTGAAAAGTTATATCATGTTGTTTTGCTCCAAATCCCGTTCGTATTACAACATTCATATTTAGTTCAAGTAAGAAAATCACAATCCGAAAATCATTCTCAAACCATCCAGTTGCCATAATTTGAAAGATCTTAAGTCCACAATAATTTTGGTCACTAGGAGCGCTGTCATCGCGCACACAGCGAATATTCTCACAAATGCTTATAACAGATGTACCTATGTGTGGAAATCATTAAATTACAAATATTAGTTTGATTTGCAAATTTTAACAACTTGATTCAGTTTGTGATATTTTTGGAAAAATACACCTGTATGAAGTTTTATCTTCGAAACTCGATATTATCATGCTTGCTATTACCCGCTAATTCGTTCCCGTGGTCTTTAGTTTATTTATAATACCTATATTATGCATGTATTATACATTCAAACCTTCCTCATAAATCATTCTGTCTATGCTTACAAACTGCATCAAAATCCGTTGAAGTTTAGAAGATCTATGCGTACAGACAGACGGAGGAAGCGACTTTGTTTCATACTATGTATGGATTAATGATAATGTACTTGAGACAGTGGCAATGTGACAGTTTTCTTCCTTATTTAAATTCATAATTATTGTTTTAGAAGCATTTATTCTAGTGAAAATAAAATACCAAACTAAAGCCAATTATAAAATTAAAATTAAGAACTTATCTAAAAATAACGTTATTTCTAAATTAAACATGTCTACAAAATTAAAGTATTATCAAAATTAACGTGGTGCATTGGACTTAGGCCGCTTCTTAGGTAATGAATATCGACGACTATGCACCATCAATCCCGTATCAAGAATGTCATCTATCAGTTGTAGTTCTCTGCACGTCATTGGAATTAAATTACCTTCGATCGATACATTTACAAGACCTCTTGGCTTTCTCCCTGTCTCCTTTTGGTAAGACAACACTTTCAACAGCTTGACAATCGATAAGTAACTTAGGTTATTATACGCCATGCTTAAGTAGCACAAACTATTGTTCCCTTGGCTGTACACTGTTCCGTCGATAACAATCGTACTCTCTTTATCGAAAGGATCCTTAAATTCTCCTAGCACAGCTTCAGCAATTTGTATCGCTTTTTCAATGAAAATAGCGTCAACATTAGCGTAGCTTTTCGATTCAGGGACTGATTTCAGAGAAGACTCTTTTTCTAGGCCTTTTCTTTCTTTCTTAGGAGTAGAGACTGGTCTCACCGATTTTTTCCTGGCAGAACGCTTTTCAAAATCACCAGCTCGTAGCTCCTTAACTTTGAGGATGACTAAATCATTTTTCTCCTTTAAGTAAGACATGAGCCTTGATCTTGACGTTAGCAGTTCAGCAAATGACAATGGAAACTGCAACAGGGTACTGAGCATGTGTTCTGCCCCTATGTCTGTTAGCATGTTGTTAGATACATTTAAATAGCTCAGCTGACGATTAGACCTTAAAGCTTCAGATAAATATTTGGCTCCTAAATCCGTTATCTTGTTTGAAGAGAGATTGAGTATCGACAAAGTTTTTGAAGCCGGTAAGGGGTAGACTAAAGTAGAAGCGATCTCACTAACAACAGCATCGTTAATACTGCATCTGGCTAGCGAAAGATGGCGGAGAATGTTGGCTTCTTCCAAAAGAATGTGGTAGTTGCCTTCCTCAAGAAATGTGTCGTCTAAGCAAAGGTCAGTGATATTGGACAAAGGCAAGAATTTGGAGATTTCATAGATCCCATACCGGTCTATTCCAGCATTAATAGTGATCGTATTGAGGTAGTTATGGAATTGAATAATCAGGCCAAGAATGTTTAATATAACTCTTGGAAGGCGGCGGTTCTTTTCGAACTTCAGCTGTACAAGGTTCTCATTAGAGTCGTAGAATGCTAAAATTAGAATGCCTGCCTCCTGATCTGGTTCTGTCATAACCATTGGCATAGCAAAACTTTTATCATCTTTGTCCATGTCCAAGGTTAGCTCCACTTTGGATACTTTGCCTTTGATCTTCTTTTTGGACCGGTCGGATACACCGACCACACTAACGTATTCGCCTGAAATAGAATACAAGTTTAAACTAAGATTTATATAACAAAATACCAATGTTCTATAGAAAGTTCTTCTTGATTGGTTAACTTTTTTATGGGGGTAATTTATACGGGTTACGGGTTTGAACCCTGCAAGAGGCAAATGTTTGTGCGACGATATATTTATCCGTAATCTAGGCACCACAGCTAGATAATTGGAGTGATTGTTGGAACAATTAATTTATTATAATGCCACTGGCAAATTGACGGACGTGTGAGTTGAGTCTGTCATAAAATCGGTGATAAAAGTCGTTAAAATTATCGGCCCGATTAACGAACCTATTAAAAGTAATTCTACTTATTGCGTAAAGTACAATTACACATTTTTTAAATTCTTTTTTGAAACATGACTTACTCTGCGTGATTTTGGTGACAATTATGTTCTCTTTGACTTCATGCTGGGTGCATGCCCAGGGTAAGAATGCCTCTAAATTAGTAGGACTTGGTGGCTTTGGTTTGCCGTCATCATCTGTGCTACTATCCAGTGGGTCCATCGTCAAGTATTTATTCCCTAGCACCAATCGTTTGTATTAATTTTTATCAAATATTTTAATAAAAATAAGTTTATCAAAATTACGTATGATTACAAATGTCATAAAATAGTGACAGAGTCATTTAAAGCAAAGTTTTTTTAAGCTGCCATCTGAGAAAAGAGGGTGGGTTTACCCTACTGACCTGATATTATACCTGGACTGGTTGTTCTATATAAATGACAGCTAATATAGTGTAAAAAACTTTGAAAAAAAAATGATCAGAGAATCGTTTTAGAAAAAAAAAACTTTTGCATAGTAATTATTTTAGAAATTACAAAAAAAAAGTGTAACACTCACTAGTTACGGCGCATGCTTGATTGTTTTTATCTGTTTAAACAAATTTAGAAAAATTACACTGAATTTTTAATATATTTTTATTTTATTTTAGACTCGACTCTGAACTTACTTAAAACGCTGCAACTTTGAATCATTCTCAAAAATTTGGCTCATACTTTTAATAACACCCTGTATTTATCTCACTTATTTAGTTCTAGTAACAAGCACTAATAACTCATCTTATCTTACTAACTGAGCCGTAAGTCATATTACGAGCTCTAGCAAGTTATTTCGCTGGAACTTGAACCTCATCTTAATATTCTTATCAACATTAAAGGCACGTAACGCGAGCGAGAATTATATGTAATTATGTAAATACAAACGAAGAGGCAAGAATCCCCCCCCCACTAAGGGTGGGGGGTTTCGCGAAAACTACTAGCGATATTATAACTTCGTGTACTCACCGCATCGTAGTATGGAGTAGGACTGTGTTATATTTCTTTTCTAATGTTTTATGATGCTGTAATGCAATGTAATGTGACGACCTTCGTAGCCGAGAGGCGAGCATACCGGACTTGGTGTCGCTATCTCTGAGGTTCCGAGTTCGATTCCCAGTCGGTCATTGTAGAAAAATAGCTATTCTATATTGCCTCGGGTCTGGGTGTTGTGGGACCGTCGTTGTTTCTGGTTTCTGTGACATAAGTGCTTTGGCTACTTACCATAGGATCAGAGCAATGTAAGTGATATTGTCCAATATTTAAAAAAATGTAGCAATCGCTTGCGATTTCCCTATCCCTTGGGAATATTATCGCTATATTATCATAGACGACTGTCTGGTGTAGTGGTTCGCGCTCAAGACTACAAAGCCAGGAGGTGCGGGTTCGAATCCCGCTTTAGGCATATGTTTGTCTGATGAGCACGAGTATTTGCACCTAAGACATGGGTATTTATAAAAGTATTTCAGTATGTTTCCTCTACCTGAAGGTTGTCTGGAAGAGATCGCTTCCAGCGAAAAGACCGCCCAAATTGTGCTATTCACTAAGTATTTACTTTCCTGTGATTTGTTTGTTTTGTATGGTGTACAATAAAGAGTATCTATCTATCTATGTTTATTCGTTATCAAGTCGCCAAATTACAAGCTTAGCTTAGTTTGGGCTAGATGATGGGTGTGATTGTGGAAATAATTGATTGTTTTTATTATGACATCGTATATTCTATATCACCAGGGACAGGAAAACGTAATTATTCTAACAATACCTATACATCAAAATCGGTTAAGGCGTTTAGCGTTGTAGTGGAATAAATAAACTGACACACATACATACATACATGAACCCTAAAAACATTACACTCTTTTTTGGGCAGTCGTGTAAAATAGTATATTTAAAATTTCGTTTCTTTAGGTAGCCTATCTGTTATCTTTAAGTGACTAATTGACAAAAAGCCAGACGCGACTGTTTTATTTAATTTACGTAATTTATCGTAAGTATCTTATTTTTTAACCCCAATCTGAGGGTTATCCCGACGTATTTTAATCACAAATGTATATGAATAACAACGTAGAAATAACAAATAAATAAATATTAGACAATACCATATACATTGCTCTGATCCTGAGGTAAGTAGTTAAAGCACTTGTGTTATAAATCAAAATCAATAACGCTATCACAACACCCAGACCCGGGATAACATAGAAAAAATCATTTTCTACATAGACCCGACCGAGAATTCAGAACCTCAGAAATGGCGAACGGCAATTCCGGTGTACTCGCCTCTTGACTACGGAGGTCGTAAAAAATACTAAAATAGTTAAAAAAAATAGGTAGGTAGGGAGAGTAAGGTACAATAATTAGCAAATGACCTCCTTTATACTATGCGAATTTGCTATTAGTTTCAGTTATCCTGTAATAATAAAAGTGGTCTCCACACTTCAGTAGCCCGCACTCTAAGAAGTGTTTCTCCGCCATCTTGAGACTCATCTCCCGCCCCGCGGCTTCGCGCGAGTGACGTGTAAGCTCACACGTGCACGGGATGTTACTACCAAGCAACAGTATACACCTAGTGATGGGAAAACAAATCGTGGCTATTTGTGGGTAGAAGATACATTTCTGGGAATATATGTGAAACTATATGTACAAATTTTGACGGCCTCCGTAGCTGAGAGGCGAGCACACTGGACTTGGTGTCGGTATTTCTGAGGCCCCGGGTTCGATTCCCGGTCGGTCAATGTAAAAAATATATTTTCTCGGGTCTGGGTGTTGTGGTACCGTCGTTGTTTCTGATTTCTATAATACAAGTGCTTTGGCTACTTACCATAGGATCAGAGCAATGTATGCGATGTTGTCCAATATTTATTTATTTATTTAAATCCTAAACCAAAATATCAGTAACTAGGTATATTTGTTCCATATTTGATCCTAATTCCTTTGCGTGCCACTTACCCGATATAGACCGAGAAATTCATAAAAAAAATGTGTGTGGCACGCAGTTGTATGTGGCGTCCTTTAAAAAAGTCACAAAAGTTAACCGTTGATCTCAGCATTTATGTTTTTTTTTAAAAACAAATTTTATCTTTTCTGATTTTATACAATCATAATACTTATTCTTTTGCATTTACAATAATGCTAGTTTATTACTTATATCAAGGATAACATATTAGCTTGAAAATTTTTTCAACTGCCTCTGGTGGGATTTGATTGAACCCACGACCGTTCGCAATCCGGGCGACTGTTCTTCCGAATGATGATGATGAATGTATGTTTGCGAGCGAACAGTATGTTAACTAACGAAAGGCGTTCCTGCTTCCCTAGCATGAGCACCAAAACACGATAATAATATGATATAGCGATGTATCGACACCAACTGTAAAACTATGATAGATATAGCCGCCATGTTGAATCGCCGTGCCGGTGACGTCACATTTATGATAGCTGTTGCGATAAAAATTCAAAATGGTGGCTATATCTATCATATTTTAACAGTTGGTTTCGATATATCGCTATATCATATCATATCATGTTTTGGAAGTCATGCTAGGAATAGGGTTGCCAGGCCCAAAAATTAAAAGCCGGACTCTGATGCTTATTTAGCCGGACTTTTGAGCTGAAAGCCTGACACCAAAAAAAACTGTTACTAGCTTTCAAAGTGGGGGGGGGGGGCGTGCACAAGGTTCGAAAAATTATCTCATCTTAGCCCTTGCCTTCGCGCCGAAAAACGCTGAATTTTAAGATTAACGGATATATTTGGCCGGACACGCAATCAAAAAGCCTAACTATGTCCGGCTTTATCCGGACGCCTGGCAACGCTAGCTAGGAAGGCTGATGTTAACCTGTAACACTGTAGCGTTTATAGGTACCAAAAAAACCTATTTAAAATATTTAAAGAATGTTAAAATTTCATACAAAATAATGAACGTCCGACCCTTTTCTCACCGTGCAAGCAAGATAGAAAAGCGACGTTGCCTATTTGTGCATTGTAATTATTACGCTAGTTACTATTTCGCGATACGGTTTTGGTTTTAATCAGAGGCCCAATTCCCGTAATTTGACAATTGTCGCAATCCGGTGTCGATCCGGTCCCAGTAACATTACTATCACAAACGGTATTCTCGTAAACTTTCAATTTGACATAAAATTATTAAAACTATCCCAATAAGACTAAAAACAGAGCAAAAAAATATCTTATTTTGGTTTCTTCCATTTTCAGTCACATTACGAACAATAATTGCATTTTTTTGGTTTACGAGAATACCGTTTGGGATCGTAATGTTACTGGGAGGGACACCGGATTGCGACTATTGTCAAATTACGGGAATTGACCCTCAGGAGTTAATTTTTTTTTAAATTTTATATTTTTTTGGATTTTGAATTTATTGAATCTTATTTTTATAAATTTTTATTTTAATTTTAATCTATAAATGATGTAGATAAACTGGCTGAAGGGAACGCCCTCTTAGTTTACATATCATATAAAACAAAGTCGGGTAAGTTACACCATTTATAAGTCGAGAACGGCTGGACCGATTTTAAAGATCTTTGTTGAATTTGTTTCCGCCCCGAATAGCAGAATAACTATAAAAACACGTTAAAGGCACAAAAAAATTATGAAGGGGCGGTACGAAGTTCGCCGGGACAGCTAGTACTGTATAAAGCGAGGCCGGCCATCGGACTCGCTGAGAGTTCGCAGCGAAAACGCAGCGTATTCGCTCGCTAATTCCCAGTGACTCTTAATAGTCAAAGAATATTTTTTTAACGGTATAATAATGACAACGTTGTGAATAACAAATAAACAAACATTAAACAAAACAGTAAACAAATGGAAATCTGGCCTCCACAAAATCATTGAATGATCCGTAGGTATTTATTAAAATTTTCGTTTTCTTATTATTTTACACACACGAATATAATGTAGGTCTATTTTATTAAATGTATTTAGTTATTATACGTACCGATTTTGATTGTTTATTGTATATATTTATTATATTATTCATAATATAATTGTTTCTTTATTTTCAACATGTTGAATATTGACAAAACTCGATCTTTTTCTTATAACATGCTATGTACACATGTCTGTGGAACTACAGCCTATCATTGTTTCATGTTATATATATACATATTTTTTAATTGTCTTGTAACTGTTGTATTTCTGTTTTGTGTACTGAATAAATAAAATAAAATACAACATCCTATTATAGTTCTAGGTGTGCGTGAGGCGTGGTGTGTGTATGTTACAGTCAATTATGTCAATTAAGGTATTACCACATACATAGGTCTAGTTTCAGATCGAACCAAACTTTGAGGTAACTTCTAATAACGTGCGATTAAATACTGAATCCTATCTCAATACAAGTAATAAAATAGGGTATTAAGGTGCTTCATAAATATCTGCAACGGCTAAAATGGGTAAAAGTATTGCTTATATAGATTACGATAGTGAAGGAATTACGTGCCCCGGATCGGTAATTAATTATTTGCGAAAAGACAGTAAATAAATGGTTACTTGCTTCAATTTGCATAACACACTTCGTCATCCGCCTTTGACTTGGCCGCCGGGCGGTATAATGTGAAACGTTAGCATTTTTGGACAGGTGTGGACGGTTTGAGACAGAATAAAGCCTACGCTTTATTTAATATTTTTTTTTCAATTAAAAAATTAATGATGTTCTGGACATAAAATTTCTTTACTATCGTAATCTATTTATGCAATACTTTAACCCATTTCAGCCGTTGCAGATATTTTTACAGCACCTTATGTATTGGGTCGCCTAATTTTTTGTTCTTCTAATTGGCAATGGCACACAAACAGGCAGCCTAATTTTTTTTCGCACAATTTCACTTTTCCTAATTTTGTTTAGTCTAATTTCACTATTTTATTATCGCCATATTGTAACTTGCCAAATGTGACATAAGGCGTAACAATTTGTAATCCTTACAATTACTAAATAGTAATTCGCATTAAATTAACACGCACAAACAATTTAATATAACATGTGCATTCAAAGATGCAAACAAGCAAGCAATGCATGCATGCATGCAAACAAGCAAGCAGCATGCAAGCAGGCATGCAGGATGCGAGCAAGCAAGCATAAAGCATGCAAACAAGCATGCAACATTCAAGCAAGCATGCAGCATTCAAGCAAGCATGCAGCATGCATAGATTCTGTCACGGCTCCGACACTGCGGGGCTCCGGCGGTCCCACGCGAGCTTATCGTCGCAGATGGCTTTCGCCTACCATCACGGCGACGTGCGTTAAAGCCCCCTGCTGCTCAGCTCGCGGGCCGCCTCGCCCCTCCGCGCCTACGCGCTTCTGAATTACACTCTAGGGGTAGGGCAGACAAGACTGCGTGAAGTCGGTTTTGTGGCAATTTATTGCTTAGACCAATACATTTTTTACATGTAGCTTTTGTAGTTTTACATTTCATATTAGAAATTCTAAAATTATAGCTTTTATTATTAAAGTGAAATCGTCGTAATGCCGAAAGAAAGTTATGCCATTATAGTTTGGTGCATTTAAGATTAGATGCACTAAAATTAGGGCTTTCAATTCTCAGACCAAACTATAATAGTGGCAAAACAACTGTTAGGCTAAACAATAATTTTACGTTATAAGTTTAGGCCAATACGGTTCGGCCATGTTAAATTAGAACTAAAAATTTTAGGCGTGCCGCAGGGCACCCAATTTATAACACCTGTGTAACATAATAGAATGCAATAAATATATTGAATTGAATTGAATAAAATAGCTAATACTAAATCAACGTTTTCGGTTACCTATTTTGTTTTTTTCTGATAAATTGTAGATACCCACATCATAAAATACATTAATATTAAATTACAATATTATCTGTAATAATTTACTTACTACCACATCTAACATTGCGGTCGTACAAATAAAGAATTAAAATAAAAAATTGACTTTCTATGAAAGTAGAAAATATCATATCATATCAGAACAATAAAACACACTCAGAAAAACATTTAAATATAAAGAAAAACTTAAAAAACATATTAAGTAACCAATGCTAATATGTGTCACATGGAGCCTAGAATACATAAACTATTATTTACTGAGTGCCTAGAGCCATATTCTAGAGCTAAAACCCTGTATCCAAATATAGAAAACAAGTAACAAAAATAAAAAATAAAATAATCATTTATTTGTTCGGACATGTGTACATGTACATGTGATAGGTCATTAGGCTTGGTTTCAACATGCCGTACCGAAGCGGTGCACAATTTTTTTCTAATATTAATAGCATAAACATGTCAAAAATAGATGTCAAAATTATAATAAAATATTTTGGGATTTCAGACTGCATAAAGTGGGTAATTCGTTTATGGGAAAAAGTATTCGCTTTTTTAACAAATTACCACAGTCCATTGCTGAACTGCCTATGTATGAATTTAAATCGCATGTTAAGATGATTTTAATGAAAAAAGGTTATTACATTGTAAATGACTATTTAAATGATAAAAATGTATGGAATTAAATACTGCCGTGCTCGCACAGGTTCATTTTATCTTGTAATGTAAACACACTATTTAAAAAGAGGCTGACAATAGTGACCGAGTTTCTTGCGCTGCTTCTTCTCGGCACTAGCCCACAATATTGTCCCGAAGCAGTGGTAGGGTAAAAAAATATATTGGGACGTGTAAAAGAGCTTAATTTAGGCCTATTTACAGAAATAAATTGGTTTTATTGGTTTTATTGGTTTCATTAATATGTTAGTATGTAAATGTCAAATTTAAATCATGCAATTGATTAAATTAAATTAATGAAGTGTCAAACAGAGTACGTACATAGAGCTAAACTAATTATAATTATAATAATTTGTCATTCATGAAATCTATTATTGTATGATATAACGACAACCCAAGTTAACTTAATCCGTACTGAACTAGTCACACTCAAAAGTGACTAGCTTCCAGTCTTTGACTACAACACATTCATAATATATAGGCCTCGGGTGTCTCCGCACAATGCCACAATTGATGATCTTCTCTCATAAGACTAAGTGTGTGTCTGTGGCTTCCCTCGTGAAATTACAGTATTCTAGGTACGAGTATTCTCTGAAATTAGTTTCGTAATTAAAATTCTTTAGCACTTGTGCAAAAGCTACTTTCAAAGGCCCAATTCCCCTAATTTAACATATTTAGTCGCATTAATCCAGTGTCGATCTGCTCCTAGTAACATGACGATCACAAACGGTATTCTCGTAAACCCAAAAAATGCAATTATAGTTCGTAATGAGACTGAAAATGGAAGAAACCAAAATGAGTTTTTTTTTGTTCTATTTTCAGTCGGATTGGGATAGTTTTAATAATATGTATTACATCAAATATACGTCTTAAAGTACTTCTTAAGTACTTAAAGGTCCAAGAGAAGAACAATATTTAGAAGTATGCGTCTCATTCAATGTTTCACTATTTATTGGCAAAAGTCTTTTAAAAAAACTCACTTGATTCTGGTTACAAAAAATTGCACTTTATAGCTTAATATTACGCACACGGTTACCTGAATCGAAAAATGGAATATGCACACCCAAAATATTTTTAAACGACCTATCTAACGACACCCCACACCATGCAATAGATAAGAAAAAAAAATACAAAAAAAATTTACAATACAAAAAAAAATTTTTTTTCAAGATTATGTTCTATCGTTTTCTCTCTAAGCTAAGCTGCGGACAGACAGACAGACAGACGGACGGACATGGCGAAGCTTTAAGAGTTCCGATTGCAACATTTCAGAATTTTTTAGATGCTCCAACAAACTAATGCCTCATACCATCCATACATACCTTTATGATAAATATGGAGAAACCATTTTTTATTTTTATGATTTCATTGTTGCTCCTAATAATGGTTTAAACGAGTGTCCTATTCTTTTGCACATCATGTATACTAAAATACACCTCAAATATAAAAACTACATCAAAGAGGAAATTACTATTTCTAACCACGTCTTTTCTGAAGGAAGGCCGTCAATTTCTAGCTTTATAATATCTCTTCCAAGTAATGAAGGCTTCGACATCCAATATTGAATCCAAGCTGAGCGGAGCGAGCGAGCGCACTCGCCGTTACTTACCTAGTTCGTTCGCTCGCAATCTAACTTTGTTCCGCGCTGCGCTTTCTTGAAACTCAGGGCTGACACTCATAAAATAAATATTAAATTAAGTACCTACATTTAATAAATGTAAAAGATAAATATTAGTAAATAAATAAATAAAATATAATAAATATTAGACAACATCACATACATTGATCTGATCCTATGATAAGTAGCTAAAGCACTTGTGTTACAGAAATCAGAAACAACGACGGTAAAACCTAGACCCGAGAAAATATAGAAAAGTAATTTTTCCACATTGACCGACCGGGAATCGAACCCAGAACCTCAGAGATAGCGACACCTAGTCCGGTCTGCTCGCCTCTTGGCTATGGCGGTCGTCATTAGTAAATAAATGAACAAAGATAATGCAACGAGTACTAACATAAAAAATAACCGACTTCAAAAACACAAAAAAGCTAAAAATAACTTTTAAACAATCATTCCACGGCTGGCACCGACTCCAATAATAACTGTTTGGTTCATACCAAACAGTTATTATTGGAGTCGGTCGAAAAGGGGGGAATTGCCAATACTCGCCACAAACTGCGCTCGCCACGCTTGGCAGGCGGCATGGCAAGCGCAGTTTTTTTAAACTATTTCGCACGCAGACGCTGTTTCCCGTCTCGTGCTACAGGAATTAATCGCCTCTTACGACACGTCTCCTGTTGGCGGTGGGGAAGTGTATTCTTTACGGCCGTTCCTTCACGGCACGGTTATTTCTATGACACTACAAAACAAAAAGTATCTATTTTCAAGTGTAAGTCTAATTTTAAACGTGATTTGTTAATGGGCTAGTTTCCTAATTAGTTTAGTATTAGTTTAGTTAAATTAGTCCGTCAGTTGAATTAATAGAAAATATTTGACAAGTATTTTTTATTTTCTAAATCAAACAAAAATGTTGAAGATATAGCCCGTTAAAGTTCCGCGTAACGTCACACATTGAGACACTTTTTAACCGACTTCAACAAAAGGATGAGGTTCTCAATTCGGTTGTATTTATAAAAAAATGTTTGTTACCTCAGAACTCCGCCATTAATGAACCGATTTAAAAAAATATTTTCTCAGTTGGAAGGGTATACCTCCAGATTGGTCCCATTTTCAATTCATCAAAATTCAATTCTGATGATGAGATTCATGAGGAATCAAGGGAACTCCTAAAATATTATAGGTATACATATAGCGAATATAGTATATTAAACAACAAGTCAAGCATTTGCATTCAGAGAGTATCATTTGCTGAGGTGGAACTGATGAAGAAGACCATAGTTAGTCACAATATATATATATATATAATTTATATATAATAGTCTTCCACGAGCATCGATAAGATATCTTCATTAAGAAAGTTAAGTTTCACTATATTCGACAAATCAAATTTTAATAAATGATTCTGGTGAAAATGATACCATCTAACTGATCTGATGACGAAGGCGGAAGGTAGGGACCGAAACTCTGTGATAAAACAATGTATCATAGCCGTGTTTGGACTTATTTGAATCGTCATGAGAAGCACTTTAGCTTAATAACATCACAGATCGCCATTTAGAGTAGAAAAAAAGCGGTCAAGTGCGAAACGGACTCGCCCATAAAAGATTCCGTAGCAAGTAACATAATATAAGAGTTCTTGTAGTTCGTTGTAACTTTGATCGATGTTTTAATAGTGTAAATTGCGGTATACGATTTATGACGTATTAAAACTTTGGAAGTGTCTCTCGCGCAAACTATTTAGTTTAGAAAACAAATGATATTAGAAACCTCACTATCATTTTTAAAGACCTATCCATAGACACAGACCCACACGTATGGGTTTGATGAAAAAAAATTTTTGAGATTCATTTCTAAGCACCCCCATTTTTTTTTTTTCAATTTTTGTGTGAATATCTTAATGCGGTTCACAGAATACATCTATTTACCAAGTTTCAACAGTATAGTTCTTATAGTTTCGGAAAAAAGCCGCTGTGACATACGGACAGACAGACAGACATGACGAATCTATCAGGGTTCCGTTTTTTGCCATTTGGCTGCGGAACCCTAAAAACACTAAAAAACAGACAAGTAAAACAAATTTTTATAAAAAAAATAACTGACTTCAAAAACACTAAAAAGCTAAAAATAACTTTTAAACAATCATACCAAACAATTATTTTTGGAGTCGGTCCCAGCCGTGAAGTGTTTGAATGTAAAATGTTTGCACGGACTCCAAAAATAACTGCTTGGTATGATTGTTTAAAAGTTGGTTTAGAAGTAGGTTATTTTTTTAAAAAGATTTGTATTTAGCAAGGCGTGACGTCACGTGCTTACTTTGATGCGTTTTATCTTCGTAATTTTTTGTTTGATTGAAAAAAGACAAAGTATGGGTCCAATATGTTTTGATAATCTAACTGACGGACTAATTAGAATAATCTTTATTTAACCCAGAAAACTAGCCTATTGACTACTAATTTTTATATTACCTTAATTGCATTGACTTGCTAGTTGACAATTTTCATATCATCTGTTAAAAGTATTTTTTTTAACAGTGGTAGTATCAACCCTGGCTCTAAATTATAAACGAAGTCGCCCCCCCTCCACCCCCAAGGAAGTACGTGCCGGCAACTTGCGATATTGCGCCACCTCGCGGTAAGCAGCTGATTTATTTGTGTTGTGCTAATTTCAAATGTATTGGCGCGTGGTAATAAGAGACATTGCTTTTGTTTGTGAATAAGTTATGGAGTGTCTTTATACAGGGTGGTAGGGTATTTAAGCCGAGGTGAAAGTTCTATCAATACGAAACACTTACTATGATACTAATTTCGACATCACAAAAATCAAGATAACTGCCATACATATGACCCTATTGGCTCAGCTGTGAATCACAGCCTCGAAAGTCTCAGGTTCAATTTCCGGTTTGGGTCAATTTAGGAAACGGATCTTTCTAAATTGGCTCGTATCTAATCTGCTACCTTACTGCAGAAAGGAGGTCAATTTTTGTGATCATTTTCATTATCATGTCAGCCTATTGCAGTCCTCTGCTGGACGTTAGCCTCCCTCAAAGAACGGCAAAGAGCACAATCTTCCGCTTTTTCATCAAGCTACTGCCAGCCATCTTCCTAAGGTCGTCGGTCCATCGAGCTGGGGGCATCCTACACTACGTTTCCCGATGCGTGGTCTCCACTCTAGAACCCGTTTATTCTACCTCTCATCGGGTCTGCGACAGAAGTAGCCCGCCTACCGCCACTTTACTTTACTATATTTTTGGACTATGTCCATTACTTCCGTTTGTGTAGTAATTCATGTTTGTAATTAACTTTATTTAAACGGAGTTGTTCTTTCTGATTTTGCATAAGAAGTGACAACCTGTATTGCACCAAATAGAATTGCTAAAGCTATAATTCCGATATCGGCGATTGCGAAAACTTTAATTTTCTGATTTGGGAAAAGAGTCATCATCATCATCAATTCAGCCATAGGACGTCCGCTGAACATAGGCCTTCCCCATAGACTTCCAGATAGAAAAGATGAGTGATGATTGAAAGATGGAAAAGAGGGACCCTGTATTATAGCACCAAACGATTGTATTACTAAAGCTATGATTCCAATATCGGCGACAGCAAAGGCAGAACAATGGTTTACTAGAATTAGCTAAACAACTTACAGTTGTACCTATTAGGTAAAATTTCATAGTTGTTTAAGGCAATGGGTAAGGCAAGTGACCTTGAGCATTTAGCGTCGACTTGCGCGACATCTATTACGTGCCTAAGATAGTACAAATGCTTCTCGCAGACTAAACATCCATCCGTTGCGCTCCTGTGCAATTAGATTATCATTCCGAGCAAAATAACCGCTCATGGAAAATTAGGCGCGAAGAGTAAAATTTATTTAAAATCCTTATAAATTCTTAATTTGTTGACTATTTGAAAAAAAAAAATCTTCAACCTAAAGGCACGAATGTTATAAATAACTAAACCAACTTTCAAACTAAACAAAAACGTCGTTTAAAATATAAATGTGTACAAGATCGTGGTATTTGCGGTACTTTGAAATATTTTTTAGTGTTTACAAGAAATAATAACTAGTATTTATATACATACATCGGGAAAAACTTCAACAAATAAGTTACATGATACATTAATTTCCACACCCTATATCCAGTATTTTCGCCAGAAAACTTGTGAAAAAACACCTCTTTTACGTGTATTCTCCTTACCCTGCGCCTTAAGAGGCAACACCTAAAACAAGTTTCTTCTTCTTCATCTATACGGTCAATCCCGGTTGCGTCCAAAGCCATTGCTTTGGTGCCCAAGATCCGCATTCCTTGATTTACCCCACGACTAAACCCCTACTCCAAAAACTCCAACCCTTTCTTCATTTGCAAATTTGTAGTAGGCAATAGTATCTTAACTATAAATATATCCCACCGCCATTATAATATCGGCATATCTAACGAAACCCATCTTAAACTTTATCACCCGCAAAGCTGTAAAACTAAACTAATTAATTCAAAACTACATCCATGTTACGTAAGCGAAATTTTGAGTACGTCTTGGAAATGTCTCAGGTGGCCCCACCCCACAGGGGGTGCAGCAACCCCCCCGCGAGCTGGCAGGGTAGCTGCCCCCCCCGCGATCTCCTGTTTTCGCGACTCCCCTCGGCGAATAAATAATAGTACATACAGCCTTATATGAATTAAGATACGTGTGGGTAAGAAACGTATTGATTTTCTTGAGAAACGCTAAGATGCGGGACTCCAGGGTAGTAGGGAGTACTTATGTAGGTAGATATCTAGTTGCGAAGATTGTGCTTTGAAAGGTTTTTGGTGTATTGTCTATGGAACAGTTTTGAGATATCTTTGAATGCCTCTTCTACAAGAGATGAATACATATTCATAGCTTCTATACAGGGTTATTTGTAAAACATCAAAACCCCCTAGGGGCTAATTCTGGTGCTCAAATACAACAACTTTTTGTATGGGACCAACATCGAAATCGCAAAAAAACACTCTTCCATAGAAAGTGATGTCAGCTGGTCGGCGGCTTTGGGGGAAGTGTTTTTTTTGCGATTTCGATGTTGGTCCCATACAAAAAGTTGTTGTATTTGGGCACCAGAATCAGTCCCTAGGGGGTTGTTGTTGTATTAAAAATAACCCTGTATAGGTAACAAAACTGTAAGTATAGTATAGCATAAACTAGCTGTCCCGGCGCACTTCGTACCGCCCGTTCATATTTTTTTCTTTATTATTTTCATTTTATAATTTTTTTCGGGGCTAAGACTTATTCAACAAATCAAAGATCATAAAAATCGTTCTTGGCTTATAAATGGTGTAACTAACCCGACTTTGTTTTATTTACGTAGATTATGAGTGCCCTCGAAAAGAAATTTGTTCACTATTAATTCTACTGCTCAACGTACAACAACATTGACAATGTGATCAACGTCAAAATCTTAAAAACAAAATGTAGTTTTTCCAACATAAGCAGCATAACAGTTGTTCGGCTATTTGGGAAGATTTCATACGTAGGACTCATTATAACGAATCAAATAAGCCTAAACTCGAAAGTTTTACAGGTCAGATCGGCACGATCATTATCATCATTTCAGCCATAGGACGACCTGAGCTGCTAAACATAGGCCTCCCCCAGTGACTTTCGGATTGGCCGGTTGGAAGCGGCCTGCATCCAGCGGCTTCCTGCAACCTTTGCCTGCAGTTTTAGTTCGTAATGCGACTGAAAATGAGATAAATCAATCAAAATAAGCATTTTTTTAATGTCAATAATAGGCTCGTTTCCTTGGTCAAAAAAAGATTTTTCTATTTAGTCCGTCAAATAGATTATCAAAAAATATTGGACGCATATTTTGTCTTTTGTCAATCAAACAAAAATGACATGTAGAGATCAATATCAATTAAGAAAATTTTACGTTTTTTGGTACTGGAAAAATGTAATCAAAATAAAAAAAAAAAACCAAACGCCTGTTTAAAACCAAAATCGTAATGCCGAATAAACTAGCGTAACTACAACGCGCAAACTGGGAAGTCTGGCAACGTCGCTTTTTTATCTTGCTCGCACGGTTAGAAAAAGGTCGGACGTCTTTATCTATGTTTATAAAAAATAACCTCTATTTCCCTTGGTCATCGCGACACGCGTGAACGAATGTAACAATAGGCTAGTTTCCGAAAAAAAATTAATTAGTCTGTCAGTTAGATTACAGAAAATATGGGACGTATTTTTTCTTTTTCCAACCAAACAAAAAATGATTAAGATATAACCCGTTAAAGTTCCACGTAACGTCACGCCTTGCGACACTTTTTATGCACTGCATGCAGGCAATCAAAGCTAACTCTTCCAGAGGTCACGCCCGGATTGACTCAACGTATACTCAGCCTCGAAACACAAAACCTGAATCGTGGGGACAGTGACCGGTCACTGTCTCCTAAACAAACACCTCTACACCATAGGTAACACAGACAGTCCTCTCTGTAGGGCATGTCTCACTACAGACGAAACTGCCAACCACGTAGTCCTGGAATGTGAGGCGGTTGCATCACAACGTAATGAAATCCTTGACAACCCAAGGTCGCTCCGCGAATCCTGTGAAAAACCCAGGAAACTTCTGCGCTTCTGGGCGGAGCTAGGCTGGTTATATCCGTAACCATCATACCCCTACGCACAAAGGACCGAATTTGAGTCTAAGTGCGGAAAAGGGAGTCCATTCTCATACTCATACGTCGCTTTTCGATCTTGCTCGCACGGTTAGAAAAGGGTCGGACGTTCATTATCTTTACTATATTTATAAAAATAAATCTCAATTTCCCTTGGTCATCGCATCACGCGTGAACTGATGTAACAATAGGCTAGTTTCCGAAAAAAAAATTATTAGTCTGTCAGTTAGATTACAGAAAATATGGGACGTATTTTTTCTTTTCCCAATCAAACAAAAAATGATGAAGTTATACCCCGTTATAGTTCCGCGTAACTAACTAACGTAGTATGCTCACTTTGATGAAGCGCATCGCATATCTTAGTAATTTTTTGTTTGATTGACAAAAGACAAATATGGGTTCAATATTTTTTGATAATCTAACTGACGGACTAAATAGAAAAATCTTTTTTTGACCCAGGAAACTAGCCTATTTCGCTAATTCTTTTTTTGTTGTGTTAGTTATTTTCAGGAGCAGGTTCTTTTGAAAGGAAAAATTAAGAAAGTTGCGCAGAAAATCCTTTATGAATAAATTGAGACGCCGCAAACGAAGTCGCGGGCAACAGCTAGTTTTTTATGAAACTTAAAAATATATATATTTTCAGTAAATAATAAATAAAATTTTCTTTATTATGAAAACACTTATTGTAATAGAAAGTTTGAACTGCTCTTGTATAAGGTTACGTTCGATTCCCGGTCGGTCAACATAGAAAAATAACTTTTCTATATTGTGTCGGGTCTGGGTGTTGTGGTACCGTCGTTGTTTCTGATTTCTGTAACTACAACCTATCATAGGATCAGAGCAATGTATGTGATGTTTTCCAATATTTATTTATTTATTATTTAGTATTATGGGTTAACGCGAACGCCTTTCGGTTGTTAACATTCTGTCTTCTTCTTCATCTATACGGTCAATCCCGGTTGCGTCCAAAGCCATTGCTTTGGAGCCCAGGGTCCGCTTTCCTTGATTCAATCCTCCACTTCGCGCGGTCTTGAGCGTCTCTAGTGAGATCATTGGCACGCATGTCAGCCCTCACAACGTCAAGCCAGCATTTCTTGGGTCTACCCCTTTTGCCAGGACCTGGCGGTGGCGGCATGGCCAGACATTTGTTTCCTACGTAGCTAGTACGTTAGTTAACATTCTGTATTACTATAAAATGTATTACATAATTGCATGAAGAGCCACATACTTTGACTATAACTATTACCAACACATGTAACTAATCTCATACATATGTACCATCTTATAGACAAAGAAAATCCACTTGTCTGAGCCGCCGCGCTACATCATAATAATTTTAATGGAATCCAACCCCGCCCGCCGGGGGTGAGGGTGGTTCTGTATAAAATTACATAAACTATTCTATTATTATTACATTATTATACTCAAGACGTCTCAATTTAATTTAAATGGAATTAATTCGACGTCTTGCGAGTCGCCTGTCGCGGGTAATTTGCGTAATAAATTGGTTTCTAAAAGCAATTAATCATTATGACTGTTTCGTTTTAAAAAAAACGAGCTAAGTGCGAGTTGGACTCGCGCATTGAGGGTTTCGCACCCGTTCTGTTACGTAGTTATTTAAATACTTCGTCCATCACGTCCATCCATCGTATTTTGTGATGTAACTCATTTTTTTGGATTATTTCGTTCACTTGAGCTATACTATAAGACATTGCTTTAGGCCAAATTTCATGATTCAAGAAATGAGAAGACAAGAAAAAGTGTGTAGACCGGCCAAGCACACTCTGATATTACATCCAAATTATAAACAAAAATTCATTAATTTTTCATATGAAAAGCATTCAGGTAAAAAAAAAGATTTAATATCTAGAGTGTTACTAATAATCGCTGACATTAGACCGGATTTAGTTAGTACTTTGCTGACATGAAATAAATACGAATTTTATCTAGAAACAGAGCAACTAAATCATGAAAATCCGGGTCCAGCCAAAAATATTCAGCTAAAAAAACAACTAGAACATTTTTTTATGTAGAAACGCATAAAATATGTGCACTCGAGTATTTTACTATTATCTATAATATTCTGTGAATATTTTAAGCGTCTACCGTGTTGCCGTTATTAAATATCGAAAAAAAAAACAGCAAAAAAATCACGTTTGTTATGAGCTCCACTCAAACCTTTATTTATTTTGTTTTTAGTATTTGTTGTTATAGTGGCGACAGAAAATACATTATCTGTAAAAATTTCAACTGTCTAGCTATCACGGTATTCACGGTTCATAAGATACAGTCTAGTGGCAAACAGACGGACGGACAGTGGAGTCTTAGTAATAGGGTCCCGTTTTTACCCTATAGGTACGGAACCCTAAAAAAGGTTCCGAACTTAAAATATCCAGTTAGATTAAAAAACAATCACTAGACAAAGATTGTAAAATCATCCCGCCCATATAAGCCACTTAGCAGTCAACACGATGATGCCATTTGAGCGGGAGGATGCAGGAATTTTATACACCCACTTACGCGATAGGGGTAATTTTGAAAGGCAGAGGTACTCAAACTTTTTGTAGCCCCTTCTACGTATATTAAGCATGCGAGATCTAAATCTGCATTATCGAGATTAAATTCGTATTAGATAACTGGAATGAGCGATGAAATATATTTAGCAAAAAGTAAAACAACCTGGAAGAAGGATATTACTTAAACCCGTTTATACGTCTTCTTTTCGTATAATATTATAACTTAAATTTTATTTAGCGGACCCTGGGCTCCAAAGCAATGGCTTTGGACGCAAGCGGGATTGACCGTATAGATGATGATGATGATTATAACTTAAATTTTAGTTTATTTTATTTTTTACAAAATCCATAGCTCTTAAGTACAGAATACATTTTCTTTATATATTATCAATTATAGATTAAAATATAATTATAAATGAGCATGTTATAAAATAATCAAATTTGGCACAATTAAAAATAGTATAAGATTATACTAAGTTTTACATTAATTGGTTGGATAGGTGCCCATAATTTCCATGATACGGCAGAGGACTATGTGCATAGTTAAGAAACAGTCAAGCTGAGACCATAGAATCAACTTGCAACAAGATTATTCATTACGTCTACTGCACTAAACATCACTAAAACTTAAGTTCCTCGACTAAAATGTTGTCTGGGAGAGATCTCTTTTGGCGTCAATACCGCCTTATTGTACATAATTCTGTCTTGTTTGTAAAAATGCTTTATCTTTTGTGCAAAATACTGTATTCTATTAAATTTTATATGCACAAATTGACTTTGATTCATGGTGTTTTTTTAAAGGATAAGGTCTTTTTCTTTTGGATTTGAAGGCAACCAATATTCCGCCACGCGTACACCGTTTTTAGAGGGGGCAAAGTATGTCTATGCGTGAGTAGGTGCAGGTCGGGTGGGGTATAAAGATTGAGAACCACTATCAAGTGGTAAGAGGCGCGCTGGAAGGGGCAGATCTTCGCTCCATGGTTAATTAACATTTTCCGTGTGGGTGTGAGTGCCTATGTTCGTCTTATGCTCAATAATACACACATATTTACTTAAATCTATGTTTGTTTCTGTAGCGTAGTGGATTCTGCTACTATGGTGCTGGGGTAAGAAACTGTTGTAGGTTATATGTGTCTAAAATCTAACTAATAATAATCTAGTTTTAGTTTGCTGTTGTTAATTATTTATTATTTTAGTTTTCTGTTGTTAAATATTATTGTATACCTAAAGTCTGTTTGGATACAAATGAAAATCAAAATTGCATTAGACATCTTTTAAAAATTCTATTGATAATATTGTTCATTGCGAAAAAAACAGAACATTGATGAAACAATGCTGGCTTACTAACAGCTAAAAACACTTGAAGAAATTCGCCAATATTATTATGTCCTCCGTAACTCAGTTGGAAGTGCAGTCGACCGTATAGCGAAAGGTCGTGGGTTCGAATCCAACCAGAGGCGGTTGAAAAATTATTTTAAAGTAAAAATATTTGCCAGATATAATAAACTAGCATTATTGTAAATGCTAAAAATAAATAAGTTTCAATTGAAATAACAGAAACTTGCGTTAACGACATAATAGGCTAGTTTCCTAAAAAAATCTAATAAGTCTCACTCAAACAAAAAATGATGAAGATATAGCCCGTTAAAGTTCCGCGTAACGTCACGCCTTGCGACACTTTTTAGCGAGGCGTGACGTCGCGTGCTCACTTTGATGCGCTTTATCTTCGTCATTTTTTGTTTGATTGACAAAAGACAAAATATGGGTACAATATTTTTATATAATCTAACTGACGGACTAAATAGAATAATCTTTGTTTGACCCAGGAAACTAGCCTATACAGGGCTACATTTCGCCTTAGTGCCAATTTTTTAGGGACCACTCAGAATCAGTAACTGAATCGATCTACGTAAAAACAAACTAATTATTTTAAATTCTTCTATTCTGCATTTGAAAAATAGAATACGTAAAAATTGTACGATTACTCGATTGAATTGCACCGTATGTGCACTGCATGAGGTTCTTGTTGAAGCGGCGTCTGCAAACGCCTGTGGTCTCTGAAGGCATCGGTGAATGACGGCGCATTACGCGATTTCTTTTTTTTTCGGAAATTTTTAAGTATATTTCACTTCAGAAATACGACGACTGAAATTAATTAGTATCTATTTTGATATTGTTCTATAGACCTTATTTTAAAATTGGCACTACCTTGAAATATAACCCTGTATTAATTAAATCATTGTGTAAATGTAATATAAATACAGGGTTATATAATAGAGAAGTCCTAGTTATAGAACTAAAAGTTGTTCACTTTGTTTTATAGAATATGTTGTTACAAGGTTATTTTTGTGTTTCGGGACATCCTGTAGATATTGATCCATTATTTTTACTATTTTTGCTATTTGGCCTTTGGTTTAAAGTTTGGCTACGTAGGAAACAAATGTCTGGCCATGCCGCCACCGCCAGGTCCTGGCAAAAGCGGTAGACCCAAGAAATGCTGGCTTGACGTCGTAAGGGCTGATATGCGTGCCAATGATCTCACATCTAGAGACGCTCAAGACCGCGCGAAGTGGAGGAGTAAATCAAGGAAAACCCTGGGCTCCAAAGCAATGGCTTTGGACGCAACCGGGATTGACCGTATAGATGAAGAAGAATGATAATAATAAGTTCTTCCAAATATCTAGCTCCTAACTAAGCAAAGCTTGTACTATGGCGACAAGATAACGGATAAACATACTTAAATACGTTTTTAAATATCCATGACTCATTACAAACGCCCGTACTCATCACACAAACTCTTGCGGGATTCAAACCCGCAACCGCAGTCTTTGCAGTCCGGAGCGCGAACCACTACACCAAACGCTCGTCAAATACATCAAAACAAAAAGCAATACTACTAATAAATGAAAATGCACAATACTCCAATGTCCAGAGGCGTTATTTATCACTAATATTGGACAAAACTATCGACATTAATTAATGGCGGTGGGGGCAGAGGGGAGGGAAACTGAAGAGGGTCGAAAAAGGTATCCTTCTTTTGTTCGAAAATGGCCAGTGAATTGATTTGCAACCTTATTGCATTGGAATAAGAAACATTTAGACGGCAAAATCTTATATGATGTGACAACATAATAGGAAGCGATAACATGTTGATGTTGGAAGTGTTGGTATGTATAAGACTTTATTTCTTTGACATTTTTATAAGAATGAATAGAAAGGAGGTTACGTAGATATTCTGTAGTACTTACAGACAATAGCGCCGTCAACCTAAGTACCACAACACGACAAACTTTCTCAATTGATATTGATCTCTATATGTTGGACTTAATGTTGAAAATTTCAGACCCCGAGACTCGTTGAAGGAACTGTTCAAGGAAATTAATATACTAACAGTGGCTTCTCAATTCATTTATGAAAATATCATGTATATTCGCAAAAACCTGCATCTATTTCCTAAAAAGAGTGACATGCATAATATTAATACCCGGAATGATAAACTTGCCGTTCCAAATTTCAGACTGCATAAAGTGGGTAATTCTTTTATGGGAAAAAGTATTCGCTTTTTTAACAAATTACCACAGTCCATTGCTGAACTGCCTATGTATGAATTTAAATCGCATGTCAAGATGATTTTAATGAAAAAAGTTTATTACACTGTAAATGACTATTTAAATGATAAAAATGTATGGGATTAAATACTGCCGTGCTCGCACAGGTTCATTTTATCTTGTAATGTAAACACACTATTTAAAAAGAGGCTGACAATAGTGACCGAGTTTCTTGCGCTGTTTCTTCTCGGCACTAGCCCACAATATTGTCCCGAAGCAGTGGTAGGGTAAAAAAATATATTGGGACGTGTAAAAGAGCTTAATTAAGGCCTATTTACAGAAATAAATTGGTGGTTTTATTGTTAATCGGTTCAATGTCCGTTTACTTTTTTGGTAGGTTGACCTGCCGCTGACTGTACAACAAAAGCACCAAAATAAACTTATATTTTGCATTTACAATAAGGCTAGTTTATTAGATCAACGATATAAGGCGCTTGTAGCTCAGTGGCCGTAGCGCTTTGGTAGAGAGCAACCCAGGCCGCGGTTGTAAGTGGATGGGTGACCATTCTGATCATATTTAGTGACATTATTTTATCACAAGCATCTCCGAGCTTCTGAAGGCACTTGGTCCCGGCTAATATCGCTTGATGCTAGTCGTATAATCTAGTCAAAAGACTTTAGGCAGCTTGATTACATTTGACGGTGAGGTTTATGAATAAATGAATATTTTTTATTTATTAAAATAACATAAGACAAGATAAGATAAGATAATTTTTATTTACGTAAACATGTGTGAGATATACAAATCATTGGACGACATATTTAATTGATGTTAGTGTCATTAGTATCAACATGTCTTACCGATATACGGTGTGTAAAATTTATAGTGTTAGTTCGTTAGTTCTCAGTTAACATTCGCAAAGCCCATCAATATGCAAAGTCAATAAAATTATTACTCAAACAATCAACAATTGAAATACATTATTATATAAGGTGTAGAGTATGTTATGACGTAGACTAAGTTCATATATATTTGATTGATTGCATATTAATAAATCAGTATTGTACACGCACTCGAGTTTATTATTTCATCTCCGAGCACCCAACCTTACATGGCGACCCTTGCCTTGTTTGGATTTGGAACACGCTCGCGGCTCGCGATACATACTCATCGGTAACTGCATTAAAAAGTTAACACGAATGTTACAAAAGTGAATCAAGATGGGGAAATCATATAGCAAACCGACAAATTCTCAAGAAATATTGACCCAAATTGGAATGCATAATGAAATCCAGAAGTCGAAAACCGTCATCATAGGCCACATGGGGCAAATTTCGTGGTATCTCTTTGCGATCATCATCATCGTGGTTGCGGTGCTCATTTTCCTGACCATTAGATACTTCAACAAGTGCCTTAACAAGAAGATAGAGAGAAGGGCACAGGCAAATACCTTCAGGCTCAAAAAGATTGAGTCACCTCAGGTGGTTTAAAAACTAATTGTGTAGTGAAAAGTGAAGTGCGCGAGTGTACCTAACAAATTAATATTAACAAAAATTAACTCTCACGTACAGTATAAATTTAACTCAAAATCATCTTTAATATTTGAACATTTTGCAATTTTAATGGAACTAACTTTTAACCGATTTTATAGAGACATTAGTGAAGTGTTATTTTATCAAGCAAGCCAAAATAGGTATGTAAAATGAGACTACATGTTAAGGAGAAGTTATTAGTATGAGTTTAATTTTGGTATGTTATGGCTCAATATGTACAACAATTATATGAAGATTTGCATAAAATTAGAACTTATCTTATAAAAATAGGCCCTGCTAGACGGGAAGGTAATATTATTGTACAGAAATTAAATGAAGCAAATGTAGTGCGTGACCAATATAATGCTTTTCTAGACGAAATAAGCAGAATACGAGTATTTAAAGATGTACAGGAAAATATTTTAATTGATACCTTATGTGTGAAGTTTAATAATTTGTATACAGAAATTGTAAAGTTGTGTAATCCTGTTAACGTCGATATAAATATCTTTGACAAAATGGAGAAGTTTGACCTTAAGGTTGCGTTGAGTTTATTGCCAGCTTTAGACGATAGTGAACCCGTGACTAAACAGCTGATAGATGGGATAGAATACTATAGCTCTGTCCTTGACACAGAATCTCATTCAAAATTAATATCGTTTGTCCTTAAAAACAGACTTTCTCAGTCAGCAAAGTTAATACTTTCATCGAATTATCCCGATATTAATTCCCTACTTAAAGACTTGAAAAGAGAATTGCTTCCCAAAAAGTCAGCTACTTCTATTCAAAATCAAATGCTGCGTGCTAAACAAAATGATACGACAATTAATGATTTTGGAAAACACTTATCAAAAATGTTTGTTGACCTCACGATAGCGCAAGCTGACGGCAACCAATCGAGATACTCAGTTTTACATTCGATTAATGAAAAACAGGCGATAAAACGCTTTGCCGACGGATTGCGCAATCGGAAAATTAGCACAATAATAGCGGCTAGAAATTTTGACCATTTGAAAGATGCTGTACAAGCAGCGGTTGACGAAGAGTTGTCAACGCCTTCTATTTCTAATGAAATAATGACAATAAACCAATCTTATTATAACTCTAACCATTTTAGGCGAGGTAATAATTCCTACAGAACCCGCAATTTTCACAACAGAGGAGGTAGGTCATACTATCAGCAAGGCCGTGGCGTTTACGAAGGTTCCGGCACGTACCGATCAGCAGAACGCGGGCGCCGGCAGTACAACCCAAGGAGAGGAAATTCGGGACGAAGGAACTTCAATATAGGTAGGTCCAATTTTTATTACAGTCGTGGTAACAGAGGAGCTCGTAACGAAAATGTACAACTCATAACTGAAACCTCAACAAAATCCGAACCCGAAAAACAACAGTCGGAAAATCAGTTTTTTCGTGAATAATGAGTCCATTTTATCTTGTAATAATAAATCACTTCTAGTACAATTTTACCTGCATAGTAACACTTTATTATTTCTACTTGATACCGGTGCCTCAATCTCAGCCATAAAAAACAAACATGTTCCTAATACGGCTTCGATAATTAAGGAGAAGATACACATAAACGGTATAGGAGGTAGTATTGAAACAATCGGACACGTGTACCTTAATTTGGTAGTGAATGATGAAACGTCGTTGAAACATAAGTTTTACGTATTCGATTCCTTACCCTGTACGGCAAACGGGATCATAGGCGACGACTTCTTTAGAATGTTCTCGGCACAAATAAGTTATGAGTCAAATACTTTGTCATTAAAGAATGCGAATAACAACCGCATCTATTTGCCTATTGTTAGAAATGTCAGTAAATATTTAATACCATCTCGGTCAGAGTCAATACACTACATTAAAACCTCTATAACCGAAGATGGAGTGGTGTGTACAAAAGAATTAAGCGAAGGTGTGTTTATAGCGAGTTCTATCGTTACACCAATTAATGGGAAAATACCTATACAGATATTAAACACAACGGAAAAGGACGTCACCTTAAGTGATATTGTTCCGGTCATTCATAAATTCAGTGATTACGACGTATGTGCATTTGATAAGAGTGATAGAGATTCAGAACGAGTAAAGAAAATGTTTTCATTATTACAGCTTAATCATTTGAACAAAGAAGAACAGATTTCTATCGAGAACTTGTGTGCAAAATTTTCAGATATTTTTTATTTACCCGGCGATACGTTAACTACAACTGATACCTTCAAACAAACTATAACTTTGAAACCTAATACGGAACCGGTCTATGTAAAGCCATACCGATTACCCTATGCTCAAAAGGGGGAAATTAATAACCAAATAGAAAAAATGTTAAATGACGGCATTATAGAACCATCGAAAAGCGAGTGGTCCAGCCCGATTTTACTAGTGCCAAAAAAGGTCGATTCTAGTGGTGAGAAAAAATGGCGATTAGTCATCGACTATAGGAAATTAAATAACGTTATTCAGAATGATAAATTTCCACTTCCTAACATTACAGAGATTATTGATTCCTTGTCAGGTTCAATATATTTCAGTCACCTAGATTTGTACGCAGGTTTTTATCAAGTAAATCTAGACCCCAACAGTAGAAAATTTACAGCATTCAATTCAGGACAATTTCAGATGACCAGAATGCCCATGGGATTAAAAACTAGCCCAAGCGCATTTTCCAGAATGATGAATATAGCTATGTCTGGCCTTACTCAAGAAAAATGCCTAATTTATTTGGACGACCTGATTGTTTTTGGAAAAAATCTACATTTTCATAATAAAAACCTATTAGATGTTTTTACACGGCTAAGACAATGTAACTTAAAATTAAATCCAACAAAATGCGATTTTTTGAAAAAAGAATTACTTTATTTAGGCCACATAGTCTCGGGAAACGGCGTATTGCCCGACCCTAAAAAATCAGAAGTTTTGAAAAACTATCCAACTCCCAATAATATTGATGAAGTAAAACGCTTTGTAGCTTTTGCTAATTATTACCGGAAATTTATACCCAACTTTGCTGACAAAGCCCACCCTCTTAATAGTTTATGTCGGAAAAATGTTTCATTTGTTTGGGACCAAGAATGCCAAAAATCTTTTCAAACATTAAAAGATAGTCTTACATCACCGCCAGTACTCCAATACCCTGATTTTTCGGAAAATAATACTTTCATCGTACAAACTGACGCATCCGGCTATGCGATAGGCGCAGTTTTAGCTAATAAGGACGGCAAGCCGATAGCGTATGCGAGTAGGTCACTAAATAAGGCGGAAAAACGATATCCTACAATAGAAAAAGAGCTGTTATCTATCGTATGGGCTGTCAAACACTTTAGACCCTATTTATACGGACGTACTTTTAAAATATTAACAGACCACAAGCCTCTCATTTATTTATTTAATATGAAGGATCCAGCGAGTAGATTACTCAAGTTTCGTTTGGCTTTGGAAGAATATGACTTTAACGTAGAGTATGTGAAAGGTTCCGACAACGCAGCTGCAGATGCTTTGTCGCGAATGGTTATAACATCAAGTGAACTGAAAGAGATGAATGAAAATATTGTAAATGTCATGACTAGGGCTCAGAAAAGAAGTTTAGAAGTAAATCCTCCGGTCAATATAGTCCCCACCGACTCCTGGCCTGATCAACCAGCGGTCGTGGATACTTATATTAAACCGAGAGAATCACTTGAATTAAGATTTATAGAGAAAAAATACTTAGAAAAATTACGCGAATCAAAAGAAATTACGAAAGAGAGTAATACTCGTACGTTCTGTTATGCGTCGAATAAAAATATAATTTATATAAACCCAGCTTCTCGATCGCAACTTATTATTAATTATTACAATTTAATTTTCATGTCAAAATTTGTCATTAAGAAAGTCAGTTACAGTGTAGTAGCATTTTTCAATTAGAAAGTTTTTAAGTTTATTTTTTTAAATATTGTTGTTTAAAGATTTACCTATATACCTGAGGAATTTTATTATACATTTTAGGAGCCATGCATAGACTCATTTATATGTTAGTAATCACTTACAACTAGGTTAGTATTAATATTAACATATGTATTTTTTAAAGTATATTACATAGGTCATTTCTGCACCAATCCATTTGATTTAGTACAGCAATGACCTATGTATACCTCTCCTGCCACCTGCACGCAAGAGGACCTTTACAACGCCAACCAGAAGGCCATTGATGTTGCCGCTTTTTGGGCGCAGAGAGTTTAATTGCCATTGACTCGAGAAGAAGAAGAAGACCCATGTATAAGCAGTCTAGCCTGCTCGCGATCATGTTCAGGATGCTGTTGGTGCTTTCCCTCACCCTGCGCACCAGGGACGCATACCTCTTCGAGAAGCAGTCTACTGATTCTTTCTCGAACTTCCCTGGATGCGCTGCAGAAGCGTGGCAACCTCAGCAGTCACTGTTTAGTCACTGGCCTTACCAATCCGCACTGGGCCCGCTTGGTGAAGTATGGCCCAAACCACCTCATAGTTGAGGTCAGGCCTGTGTCCTGAAATGGGACATAGTATGCTGACGGATGTTTTCAAATAGCTGTTAGTAAGCCAACGTTGTTTCATCAGTATCTTGGATTTGATACCCACAAACATCCGAAAGAAATATTATTGCAAATATTTAACTCAGTTAAGATGAAACATATTTATCAATTTAATCTTTTTCACAACATACATAACATAACTATGTCCCCTGAAGCTCAGTTGAAATAGAAGTCGTCTAGATAAGGAGCGGTTGTGGGTTCGAATTCCACTAGAGGCAGCAGAAGAAAAAAAAAATTTTCGTTGATGTACAGTGGCAGTAGATTTACCTGGTCTACTCTGCAGTAGGAGCTACAAATTTTCTCAGGTCTTTTGAGCTACCTACTGCAGAGTAGGCGAGCCTACAGAGGAGGCCTAGGCACTAGGCCTAGGTAGAAAAACTGTTTGAAAATCTTACCGTATGAACTCCTACGACCAGCATAACACTAATGACTATCAGGTACAGGTACACAAGCAGGTAGTACGCTTGGGAGACGTACAGACCCAGGGCGACCTGGGCCAGCTCCTCCGGGGGATGCTCAGGGTTTGGCTTGTTTTTGTTTGCCTCCACAAATGTCACCACCATATACAGGAATAATGATATCGAACTGATGAACAACAGAGACATCAGCTGAAAATTTATAAAAATCTCCTCCATAAAATGCACTCAAACTAGACTATTTATCGACGATAAAAATGCATAAAAATATTAATAATTATTATATTTAACATAAATATGTAGAAAATAACTATGCACCACGATGTATTTCATCATTTCAGCCGTAGGACGTCCATTTAACATTGTATTTGCAACAATTTTATTCTGCTAACAATAATTATATCAACAATTTTATGCAAAAATCTATTATTTCTCCGACTAATCGTTGAAACCGTGTGTCCAGATTAAGTAATTATTTATCTTGGAAAAATAATAGGCTGCTGTGATACAAGCTTGCTTAGTGCAGAAGCCGCTAGATATAAAATATACCTCAGTACCTAAAGACGAAAGTCTACAACCAGTGTGTGTTACCAGTGATGACATATGGAACTGAAACGTGGCCTCTCACTATGGGCCTCATAAGAAAGCTCAAGGTTGCACAGCGTGCTATGGAAAGAGCTATGCTCGGCGTTTCTTTGCGGGATCGAATCAGGAATGAGGAGATTCGTAAACGAACAAAAGTTGCTGACATAGCCCAACGGATAAGCAAGCTGAAGTGGCAGTGGGCGGGGCACATAGCACGTAGAACTGACGGCCGATGGGGCAGAAAGGTTCTGGAATGGAGGCCACGTACCGGCAAGCGCAGCGTAGGACGTCCACCTACAAGGTGGACAGACGACCTGGTAAAGGTTGCAGGAAGCCGCTGGATGCGAGCCGCTTTCAACCGGCCAATCTGGAAGTCTGTCTGTCTGTCTGTCTGTAAAATATTTATGGCAATAAATGAAAACTATAATAATATTATATTTGTTAAAAAGAAAGAGTAAAACATTTTTATCTATTAATCAAGTGACGGTTTCGTCACCTTTCTCAACATTAAAGATAAAATAGATCTGTAAAAACCAACTTTTTATCATTTTGACGAAGGTTTTCACACCCAAGAACCCTTCGGACCGTATTGTTACAATGTCCGTCTGTCTGTCCGGACTTATAGTTCCAGGCCCGGAAAAAGATAGGAAGTTCCACTTTGCATAGAATCAAAGTTTTTGTATCGAGAGAGTAGTGATGCGTGTACGAACGATTAACAAAGATTATCGACATACCTATAGATCGAGAAATTTACAGAAGAGAATAAAAAATATTCGGATCATAATTAAAAGTAGGTAGTAAATACAATATGGTTTAAATACATGATACTGATAAGGTATATAACCTTTACACGTCCCATTTTTTTTTCTTACTGCTTTGTTTTGATATTGTAGGCTATCTCCGGGAAGCAGTAATTTAAGTCAGTGGTATTATGTACCTACATCCATAGTTTTCTGATCGTATACAAAAGGTAAAAAGAAAATAAATCCATAATCAATAATTGTTCAATCTTCACTTCGTAAGCAACTCACCTACGCAATCTCAAGTTTAAATTCCAAACTAAATAAACCCCTTCGTATTTATACATACAGCCCCGACATCTTTCATCTGTATTCCTTTCAACTCCGAAAACACGGGAACAAAACGGCCCTATCTCCTTCAGAGCGAAGGAAATTAACCTTAGATAAGAACTCATAGACGCTGGCAAGAGTAATGTTTCCCTGTCTCCCCTCAGAGGCAGCGGGGGCGCGGGGCGGACTTCTAAAAGGGCTTATCGCCTACAAAAGGTATCGGAGAAGTTCCCTCTCCCTCTTTATACAATTTTCGGGAGGGGGCGGACCCCTTTTTGCGACGTACATTTTCATTTCCTTCATCTTTCTCCGCTTTCGAGACGCGCAGGGGCGGACTCAGGGTTGCGGGATAATATCTCGTTTTGTTTTTATTTTATGTTTCTCGGTTAATCAACTTATATTCGCTATGTGCAAAGTGGGTGGTGGGGGGCGTCAAATCGATCGCAGCACGTTAGTTGGCAGAAATGTAAAATAACTCTGGACTGTCATGTGTTAAATTGCTATATTTCCATAGAATTCCATACTGACGAAATTAAGTATTTTAAAGTAAAAACGTTAAAATTCGCAATATGGGTCACAGTACGTGCTGTGTCATAAAGTGTAGAAACAGTAGGAAAACCAGTTCGTGCATGTTTTATTCGTTTCCAACATCAAGATGGATAGAAATAAATGGATACCTAGCTGCTGTGAAAAGAAAAAAGTTTGTAGGGGGTTTGTGTCACAGACGTTTATCCTATGATCATAGCTCTTATTAAGTAGCTTTGTCCGTTGGTTCTAAGCTCTTTAACGTCTCTCACATGCTTTGCTAATACTAATTCTTTCCCTTTTTGCACCAGTTTGAGGTTAGAAAGTTATATCATGTTGTATTGATTCAAATCCCGTACATATTATAATATATTTTAGTTCAAGTAAGAAAATCACTTAATATAATATGCACAAACTTTTTAGATATTTTCATCTAATTTCGAACAAAAACAATCCGAAAATCATTCTTAAACCATCCAGTTGCATTAATTTGAGAGATCTTAGTCCACAATAAATGTGGTTACTAGGTGCGCTTACCGGTATTACGAGGCATGCCTTTTAAGTTTTGTCGTTTGAGATGCGGTATCCAACGGCAAACTAGCTTTCTCACACCAAGCGCTTCATGCAAGATCTTCTGAATGGTTGTCCCTGAGATGCCTAATAGAGCCTTTATCTCTCGATACGTCACATGACGATCTTCGAGAATAAGTTGTCTCACAGCAATGATGTTATCTTCAGTGAAAGCGGATTTTGGGCGTCCTTCGCGACATTTGTCACTAACACTAGTATGTCCACGCTGGAATTCTAAATACCAGCGTTCGACTGTTCGCAGATATGGGGCTTCATCACTGAACACAGATGTTAGTTCTCCAAAACACTGAGGCCGTATCAGGCCTCTTCTAAAGTTGTAGAAAATAATTGCACGAACCTTTTCCTTAGAAAGATTCATTTTCGTACGTAACCTGTCAGATTCCAATCGACGCTGTGACTAAACAATAGCATTAATCCTAATACTTTCAACTGTTTTGAGATTCAAAATTTAAACATATTCGAATATAGAACAGTTCCAAATTCAAAATTGCCGGGAAATATGGAAACGACAGAACTTAAAAGGCATGCCTAGTATATTAAAATTGATCTGATTCTATCTGATTTGTCAACCCTTTTTGTTTCGGTCGATTTGCGTAAATATATGCTAACAATACTAGTGCCACAATGCTGGTAGGAATGACTAAGAACCAAAACAATACAAACAGCACTTGTCCTTCTTAACGGATAACGATTTTATTTAGACAGAGTACCTACCTATACTAGGATTAATAGAAAACACATAGTTAGAACGTTATCCGAATATATAAATATAGTAAATAAATAAGTTAGATTTTTTTTTTTCTAAATTGATTAGTTATTATTAGTAAATATCGATAAATGATAATAATTTTAGCTTGGGCTGTGTAAATGTTCTTATTATGCAAAAAAGTATTGAGGTCTGTATGTGAAATAGTGTAAGCTAAACACAGGCTTTAGTGTTTCAACAACTCATTCAAATCATCCTATCATGAGGGCCCTCATCCTGCTGGGTATAGGCCTTCTTTTTACAGCGCCACTTCTCACAGCTCGAAGGATTGTTTCCCAATTGAGCCCTAAACATATTCCTGAATACGTCTCTGCATCCAATTCCCCGTCTTACAGCAACCTTAGCCCGCCCCGCCCCGCTTCGTTACCAAACTTCCATACTTTGTAATATGCAAATGCGGGGAACGGCGTTAGGCGTCTTAAAATGAATTAATGACACAGGTGACTACCCCTTAGGGGGTGGTGGGGTGTCTTAAGATGCGAGTAATGGCGGTAGGTACTTTTGTGTTTTAAAATCAATAGTAGGGGGGTGTTGAGATGGAAGATGCGGGTGAATATGTTTAGAGTGTGGTATATTGGATTGTACATTACTATGTTTCAATATGTACCTAGCCGCTATTGTAATGGGAAGAAGAGTACCTACTTAGGCATTTAGTATTACTTGTATCTAAAGAAAGAGATTGAATTTTCTTTCTTAACGTAGGTACGGATTGGAATTATGGGACGAAGTTTTATGGATATAATTTTTTAAATAGACGGTGTAGTTACCAAGTTGTTTTGTGGCTTGTATTGTCAGATATCGTAGTTTGCAACTAAATAAATGAACTTAAAGCAAATGGATCTTGATTATTCCACATGACCAAATTTTTTTGCTTACGTTCATTTGGTGTCCACCGAACGTGAGCATTCATGTGCTATCAAAGGCAGTGATGATATAATATAAAATAACCCTACTACTACAAATAAAATAGAACACTTTGAACGTACAGTCAATGGCAGGTAGCAGGCCTAACCTAACCTAACCTACCCAAAAAGTTAATCATTGAACCGATTTTCAACTTTAAGGCCGGATTCGACCAAGCTGGTGTAAGTTTTAACTTGAGAGTATACCACTGCTTAATTTAGAGAAAGCTGATTTTTCATTCTACCAGCCACTAATCTATGCAAAATATTTATACCGGGCGATTTTGACAGTGTACCTATAAATTATACTGAAAACAAGTAAATGTCAAAGTTGTCACTTGTCTAATCCACTCTTGTCACCTCGAAACTGACAAGTTGTCAACATCTAGCATTGTCACTCTATTATCCTATAAAATTGAAATGTTGTGGAATTTCAAGTCAACCTAAAAGAAATGGATTACATGGATTTTAGTAGGTTTATCAATTTGTTGATCATTCACTCTTGAACTATAGAATAACAATACCGAGTATACTGTATTAGTCGAAAAACGTAATCGAAGTTATCTAAGGGTAAATTGAAGGAGTAAAATTATACCCGTAATAGTTATTCTGGTATACCTTTATGTTTGGTCGAATCGGCCCTTAGTCTGATATTTAGAGATCAAAATCAATTAAGAAAATTTGACGTTTTGTGGTAGTTTGATTTGCTGTTATCTGTACTTTTAGCATCGAGCCATTGCATAACACACATAGATACCTGTATCTATGGGGAAGCAAACTGCACATTTTTCCCGGTAGGTGTCGTATTGTGTTTGGTCTTGCCCGTTAGTTATTGTTTGATCAATGGTTCTGCCACTGCTGCCACTGATCAATTAATCACCACGATAAAGGTTAAATGATGAGGTGTCAAATGTGTGTCAAACTTGCGTCTTACTAGCAAGTATAGAAAAAAACTAAATTTGACATCTGCGTGGATATTCGTTGACAACGGTTGACAAGACAAACACACTAGCGCCATCTTAGATTAGCTTTGACTGTGCTTCCCATTGAAAACCACTACGTTCCGACCACAGATGTAGATATCTATGGTTCTGACGTTTTTAACGTAATTAGGAAATAATTGCAGATATTTCTAGACATGGCATAATGATGACCATTTTGACGACTGTCTTACTGTTGGCGGTCCGAACTACAAATAAAACGTTAAAAAAAAATTGAAAAATATAAATGCTGGCATGTTCTTCGCATAGCCATTCAGCGACAAATCGCTGCCTGTAGCATTCTCAAGGACATGTTTTTTTTTTGAGTAGGGATTATTTAGTTTAAGACTATTTACGTATTTTACGTTTACGTTTTTTCTTCTTTCTTCAGCCTTCGTCTTTTTACAGCAGTGGGACAGAAATGGCTAATAAATAAATAATTAAAAGTAATATATTTTTAATTAGCCAATCATTGTTTTACGGGACAGCTACCCGGCGAACTTCGTACCGCCCCTTCATAATTTTTAAAATGATTAAACTACTAAAATGGCTATTAAAAAATAGGGGTTGGTGATAAAAAGGTAAAAATTTAGGGTTGTATGTATTTTTTAATGCGACATAATAAAAAAATAAAGAAATTAAAAAAATGTCTAAAAATTAAAGAAAAATGTTAAGAGTGGACAACCCTTATCACTAAGGGGTATGAAAAATAGATGTTGGCCGATTCTCAGACCTATTCAATATGCTCACAAAATTTCATGAGAATCGGTCAAGCCGTTTCGGAGGAGTACGGGAACGAACATTGTGACACGAGAATTTTATATATAAGATAAGTTAAGTAACAGTAAAAACAAGATGTTATATAAAATCATTTTTTTAATGTATAACGTTTAATGCGTGATAAAATCTAATGTTTATTTCATAACGATAAATAATAATAAAAAACTTTGTATGAAAACAGTTGCTACTTATCAAATGTGTGTTTTAATTTTTGTGTAAAACTTGGCAAAATTTTTTTTCAACACATTTCAACACAACGGGAAGATTTTAACTACTAAGTACTTGTCGAAAGATTTGCAGACAACAGATTAGCAAGTGTCGGGCATCGTGTTGGCAATCAAGACATTGCTGGACCCTCCGTCACTCACACCCTCTACTGTTGGAACTCGATAGACGATACATATTTGGGAATACCAATGATGTTATGTTGAGATTGAGCATTGCTTGAATCGTACTAAAAACACAGGCCAATATTAGTCAAAAATTAGGAACTCAGCGATGATATTTTACTTTTTTATTTGTCTTGTCTCCCTTTATAGTTTCTTCACACTTAATTAGGACAAGTCACCATTTCCGACACCTCAATTTTGCCTAGCAGCATGTACGTCTCCAGTGATGGAACACATGTTGGGAAGAGATTTAACGACCAGTCTGGAACATTTTTTTTGGAGCGTTCGCTGCCTCAACTGTCCGTTTAGATATTATATCAAGGCAGCGAACTACTACTACTTCGTCGAAGGGGAATACACAGCTACCACGTAAATATAAATAAGAAGGGTGATTGGTGATTCGATACATTCCTCATAGAAGTCGGTGCAAATAAAAACATTCAAACTCTCCTCGGCTGGCACCGACTCCAAAAGTAAGTGTTTAGGTTTATGTTAATTTAATTTACTTTTTAGTAGCATTCGTTTTTTTAAGTCGTTAATATGTTTTTAGTAATAAATCTTTCATCTTTTTTGAGATGAATCTTAGGAGCCCTCAATGTGTATGTGCCCACATACACATTGTATCTGCTGTTACACCTACTCATCTCATCTTTTGTTTTTTCACCCTTCATGGATCAGTTTTAATATAGAAAATAAATATTTGACTGACTGTAATATTATAAAAAGAGTTAGTAAAATAAATTTTTGAAGGTATCAGCTACATACCAATTTTATCACCTGTTTTTTTAACCTTAAGGGGAAAAAAATCATCAAAATTTGGAGTATATGCTATCCAATAAAAATATTATTAATATCAGCTTTTGGCGAAGATATTGAGCAATGGATACGAAACTTAGTTGACGTAGTAAGAAGTTCATGAAATGTTTAAAATTTTCTCATAGATTCCATTATCAGAACTTGACTATTTTTTATGGGCGAACTCCTGTTAGTACTCCCTTCCAAATCATAAAATAATATTAGACATTGGCCAACGTGGTAAAGAACAATCGTTAAACATAGGCAGCAGTTGTATTTTTTTATCTATTTCAAATATTTGCGTACTATATTGTACTTACTGTAAGAGAAATTGTAGGTACTATAACTATGAAATAAAGAATGAGAGAATGTCTGAAGTCCACCTTCTGTATAATTTTTTAAATCTGTGCAATAAAGTCAAAATAATAAATAAATAAATAATAATAATATATCATATCGTATTATAGGTACATAAAAAGATACAAAAACACATTTTTAAACCCTTTTTTAAAAGTTTTTTTTAAAAGTAAACCTGAAAATATGTTTTAGTAATGTGATAGCAATACTTCACAAAAATACGTGTTTAGAATATTGAAACCGTGTAATAAGTAGTAGGGGTGACCCAGTAATGTTTAGTAGCCATTTTCAGTGGACATGCGGTCGCTGACTGACCGACTAACGGTTTGCCCGTTATTATAGTTCCGTATTGTACGCTTAAACATTAACTTGTAGACAGATAGATTCCACCCAAAATAAATAAATTAAACAGAATCCATTTAGCAATGCACCCGAAAGCGATTTCTTTCAGACGACCTTTTCGGTAAAGTGAGCACGTTAGAAAAAAGACCTACACAAAAAAAGTATTTTAAGAAAAACAATGCTTAAAATTGAAAGATTAGTGTTTTTTTTTGTTTTACTTGTTTATTTAACAGTTTTTTTTAAAAAAAAAATGAATGTTAAAATAAATTATAATAAAAAAAAAATTTTTTTTTTTTTCTTTTTTGTATAAATTTTAAAGTATTTTTTTTTATTCATAAAATTTAAGCTTTTATTTATTATTTGTTGTTTTAGCAGCTTAAGTGATCAAAATTAGAAAATTACTAGTGTCCTACCTATCACGATGCAAATGTAACAGAAAGACCGACGGACAGACGGACAGCGGAGACACAATTACCTATTAAATACTCAAGGTAGAATACTTGCTTGGCACTAGGTATCTATATTTAACCCAACTGTACCGTCGGCTCCTATGTCCAGTATAGTAAAACAATTAGAGTGAGGTGAGTCCACTGATCGCCGCCCGCCCTTGACCTCCCGCCCTACGCTCATTGATAATTTGGGACAGCGACCTATGTACTATCGACAAAGTCGACGCATGATATCTTTGAAAAAAATCGTTTGAACAAAGTGACCCAGCCAAGCAAATTTTGTTCAAAAATAAAAAGTTTTTTTTTGTTATGGTCAAAGTTTGTGGTTTATGTGTGTGCACACATGTGTTGCACTTTCACTCAGTTGCATCTATAACATCATTTGTTTAAAAATGGTATCCATCATCATCATCATCGTCATTTCAGCCATAGGACTTCCACTGCTAAACATAAGCCCCATTGGCTTCCAGATTGACCGGTTGGAAGCGGCCTGCATCTAGCGGCTTCCTGCGACGTTTACCAGGTCGTCTGCCTACCTTGCGGCCTTGTAGGTGGACGTAGGTACTATGCTGCGCTTGTCGATACATGGCCTCCATTCTAGAACCTTTCTGCCCCATAGGCCGTCAGTTCTAGGTGCTGTGTGCCCCGCCACTTCAGCTTGCTAATCCGACTATATCCGGCTAGGCTATAGCGACTTTTGTTTGTTTACGGATCTCCTCGTTTCTGATTCGATCTCGCAAGGAAACACCGAGCATAGTCCTTTCCATTTCTTATGAGGCCCATAGTGAGAGGCCACGTTTCAGTTCTTTAATATGTCATCACTGGTAACACACATTGGTTGTAGATTTCCATCTGTTCAAGAAAAAGTATTCGCTGCAGACAAATATAAGCTTTATCTATTTATTAAAGGAAGACCAAGGTTTACATTTTTCAGTAGGTAGGTATACAAAAATAACACTTTAATATTGTCATGCGTTTAATATAATGTTGAAAAGTATGTAGCGACATCTATCTATCTCGCCACGTACGAACTAAACTGACGTATCCTAAATCGCGATATTAAAGTTATCGGAGCGATTGAACCATATATACAAGAACCCGACTAACAACTGTCGGGCAGTAGCCCACCAGACACAACACCCGTCTGGTCGGAGGATTCTCCCTGTTCAATGGTGGATGAGGAACTTTACACCCTGTTCCTAACACCCCCAAAAGTATTTGTAATAACATGATTAGTTGTCCGTAATTATGACCACGCTTAGCTTTAAGTGTTTATAAGGTCTAACCGAAATAGTGCTAAATATTTCTAGAGGTCGATTAGTACACGATATGGATCATGTTTATGATTAAGTATAGTACATTTGTTTTTTTTTTTGCTTCAACTCATACTCTACATCAATTTTATTGCAAATTGTCTTAAGTGTTTTGTGTTGTAGGATTCATTTTATGTACCTTATTATTTTGTGATACTTAACGTTAGAAATTTTCTTAGTCTCTAGTGTTATCATTAATGTTAAAGTTACAATCATGTTACGTACATAAAACATATAAAAATCTAAACGGAAGTCTATAAAACGAAGTTTTTCTTTTAGTACGTAGGGGTAGAGGGTATTTTTTGATAAAATAGTAGTGTCTTCTATTAATATTTAATGTTTTGAAACTTTACTTTTATTTTTAAATACGTAAGTTATTAAAAAAGCATGCACGGTCAAAATTACCATCACAATAAGATAAAAAAAAGTTTTTATGATAAAATTATTTTAATTTATTTTAATTAATTTAAAGTAAAAAAAAACGGTTGGTACGCCTAAAGTTAAAGTAAAAGTTTACAAAATAGAATATCTGCTACATTTTACTAAAAGACGGTCCAAATGGTATTTATAAATAAAAGTAGAAAGTATAAAGAAATTCTCACGCACCAAGAAAACTAGTTTAAAAAGAACATTTCAAATATATTTCTATAAAGTAATCTATTCCAGTTTTGACCCTTTTGCTATCTCTGTAAGAATAAACTAACACCACGAAAATAAGCTTTTTACAATAAATAACCTGTTTATTTGAAGTAACAGGTCCTCAAAAATAAGAATTGACCAAGAGGGTTACCGCACTGTAATAAAAATAGCTTAACACCCTTTACTTAAAGTTCAAAATGCTTTACCATCATTTTTATTGTCTTCTTCTGGAAGAATAGATAACGTATCTCACGATTTGAAATTGGAACGCAAGCCGCCCGAATCCGGTTATAGTCGGTGTAAACTGGATTTTTGTAGTTTCTATTTGGTGATTTTGTTAAAAAGTTCAGAATTGAACGTTAAGGGGTGTAATGTGAGGTCATAGAAGTCATGGGAAGACGATTTTTGATGTTACAATAAGATAGTATAGACTATCTAGTTTTTAAACAGGTTTCGTGGGATTTTCGAAAAGTAATCGTGAATTACAGGTTTTACTTAAGAGAGTTTTAGTTATAATTGTATTTGTTAGTTAAACGTAATAAAATAGAACATTATAGTTACAGTTTGTCAGTGTATTTAAATGTGACGATGTGTTTAAATGTTGTGTATTGCTTCTACACTATTGCTTGAAAATACTTATACAATTTCTGGTCAACACAAATATTATAAGTAATAGTATTATAGTTACATATTACAGTAATACAATACAGTAATCAATCAAGTTTTGTTATTGTCAAAACATTTATTTTAGATTGTCAATGTTTCAAAATAACTAAGTACTTTGTTCGTGGGATGACTTGTGTTACGCTACCATTAGGTAAGTACTACAATATTATCTAGAATTTTATTAACAAGATATTTTTAGTAAGCATAATTTGTACAAAAAACAGCTCGTCAACCGACCACAAACGTTAAATTTTCTCAACTGATATTGATCGCTACGTGTCGAACTTAAGGTTGAATTCCGATTCAATGAATTGGGTAGGCTGACATGCCATTGACTATCTACACAACACGTCAATTTTACAATAAATTATCTCAGCGACAAAAAAATCTCGTTCCATGCACATAAATGCTTTACCTACCTTACTAAATTATTCCATAAATCTGTTAGAATTCTAATAATTATTATTAAACTGCCAAAAAGACAGAGTTCGCTGTCTTATTAGACGACAGAACGCAAATTCTCATACAAATCCTAGCTCAGCGCTTCAATCGCTGAATAGTCAAGCGACACCATAGTTATATGTATAAATTATACACCCCACCATTCCTCGAGGAATTCGAATTTCGAACGCCTAGCACCGCCATCTTGTGCAAGACGTCGATAGAGAATAAACTAGTGCCGCGTATTTTTTTCTAGAACGTCTTAAGTTGGGCATTTTTACGCCACTATAGCCCTTACGGCGTCACCTTACGACGCCAAATCGCTCGCGTAAAAATGTTACACGATTCCGTCTTGGCTTTCAATTCGTTAGAACCTAACTTAATTTCGTGTCAGGCCATTTAAAACTTTAGTGCCATTACAATTCGGTTCAAAATTGATTGTGTTATGTGAAGAATTCTAACATTTGGCGTTCGAATTTCAAAACTATAATAACACAATGCACGTAGTTACAGTGTTGCTATCTCGTTTTATAATGCAGCTTCATGACATGCTAGACTGAGACGCACACATTTATGTTATTTCGCGCGAATGGGCGTTCCACGGATAGTGGATCAAGTTTGGAAGAAGTTTGGAAGTGCGGATTTTATTGGATTTTAGTTCGGTTTCGTTCGTCATGGCGCGGTATGTTTACCATTAGAGTTTCAGAATTACAAGATGTCTGCGTTTTAATGAGTAAAGGGATTTTCTGAATTTTGATTTCAAATTTTTGGGTCGAGTAGAATAAATTTAAGTGATTAGAAATAGTTGACTTTGAGCCTGACAATTTGAATTTTAGAACTAATTAAAATGAACTTTGAACGCTAAAAAGTAGAGTTGGTGTTAAAAAAAGTAATGTACTTACCTAATTAGATTTTATAGCATATTGTTACTTAATATGGCTTTTATTAATATTCATGAAAAATCAACCTTAGTCATTATTTTATTTTCAGTGCCATTGTTACAAAATATATTTATTTCTCAGTGTTCTTAGTACCTACATTGTTTGTGTAATTAAGTAAGTATTAGAGTAGTTATGCTAACGAATTATTTGCCTAATAAATTACATTTACCTACAAAAGTTACTTCAGTTTTATATAAATTGTAAATTAATCATGAAAAATTTTGTTTAAAAAAAATACAGAACCTTATTCTTCCTTCCAGTGCCTTGTCTCGTTTCCAGTTGGAGTAAGAATTATTCTAGACACAGAAAGTCTGGACTCTAGTTATAACATTTATGTTAATTTCAAGATTTCTTTATTTGGAGCCTTCGGACCTCCGGAACCCTTAGACCTGACTATTTTGGATTACGATAGTGGCGCTATAGCAAGCTATCTCTTGCAGATAATCATCATTGCAGGTAGAGAATACTTGAGAGGATAAGGCGGGAAAAGCCCTAAAAGTATTTAAAAAAAACGTAAAATACACGCATCAAAATATTCTACATATATAAGTACCTAATATAAAAAGTGAAAGAAAAGTACAAAACACAACTAAAAAAAAATGGAGAGGAAAATCGGAGTGCAAAAAGTAGATGCTTAGAGGAGTGCTTGAAATAACTAATAAGAATCTTTATTTGCAAAAAAACATGGTAAATAAAGATCTTATCTATACCTATCTGTCTAAGTATACAAGGTGTTAATAAAATAACGCAAAACCTTTTAGGGGGTGATTCTACTGCTAAAATGCAGTAACTTTTTCTATGAGGCCAACATCGAAATCTCAAAAAAACTATCGACGTTTCCATACAAACGTCAGCTGGTCGCGGTTTAGTATGGGAAAGTGTAGGTATATTTTTGCAATTTCGATGTTGGCCTCATAGAAAAAGTTACTGCAGTTTAGCAGTAGAATCACCCCCTAAAAGGTTTTGCGTTATTTTATTAACACCTTGTATAAATAAAACAAAGTCGGGTTAGTTACACCATTTATAAGTCAAGAACGGTTGGACCGATTTTTGTGATCTTTGTCTTGTTGAATATAACTCCGCCCCGAATAACAGGATAACAAATTAAAACAACGGAAAAATTCACAAAAAAAAAGCAACGAAGAGACGGTATGAAGTTCGCCGGGACAGCTAGTAATACCTACACCTATCTATAAAACAAAGTTGAGTAAGTTACACCATTTATAAAATCAAGAACTGCTGGACTGATTTTTATAATCCTTCATATGTTTTATTTGTATCCACCCCGAATAGCAGAATAACTATAAAATCATCCGAATAATTCACAAAAAAAATTTAAGGTGGTACGAATGTCATCGGGACAGCTATACATACATATGTATACAAACAAAGTCGTATTAGTTATGATTTTGACATATCAACCATTTATAAGTCAAGAACGGCTGGACCGATTTTAATATATCTTAATAACAAAATACTTAATTATTAAAATATCACAAAATAAAAATAAAAATGTATAAAACAGTATTTTTTTCAGAATGAGGTACAAAGCTCGCCAGGACAGCTAGTATGATATAAAATATGAACATTCATGTTTTGCTTATAAAAATTAACAAGTTAATAAATAAAATATATTAAATAATAAATATCGGACAACATCACATACATTGCTCTGATCCTAGGATAAGTATTAGCTTAAGCACTTGTGTTACAGAAATCAGAAACAACGACGATACCACAACACCCAGACTTGAGACAATATAGAAAATCTATTTCCTACATTGACCGACCGATCCAACCCGAAACCTCAGAGATAGCAACACCAAGTTATTAACACATTCAAATCTGTTATTAATAACAGATTATTGTTATTGTTAATAACAGATTAACAATAAATTCACTAAACTTTATTGAAATAAACTTCAGTATTTTCATAACTGCTGGTTTATTCACACCATATAGAACGATAGAGTGTGTCAGTTCATAGTAAAGTCAAAATCTGGTATAAAAATTTTCATTTCGTTGACTTTTTTTTTGACTGCGTTACTGACCCAGTAACAGGACAGCGCTGCAATGAGTTTCTGCATGTACTGGCACGTTAGGCATCGTTTTGTAAAATAACTATACCTAACATAACACACTACCTGCTGCAATATACATAGGTGATAAATACCGATTTATTGTTTCTATTAAAAATAGCCCTATTAACAATTGATTTCCAACATCTCCTCTAATTGATCATTCTCAAAGCTCCTGGCAAAACCTTGAGATGACGCAAAACTCTTTTCGTTCCCGTAGCGCCATTAAATACAGACAGAATTCGATCTTCCTTCAAATTTTCATAAATAATACGCTAGTTGACACTTTTTTAAATAGGTCTTAAATTGTTAATAAGTGTTCCATTAGACCGAAAAAAATTTTATTGTATTTTTTTAAGACTTAGAAAACTACAAAACTTGAATTTTAAAAAAAAAATGTCATAAGACGAAAACGCTGTCAGCCATTTTGGTCCATAGATTATCTGTGCCATGACGTTGTCTCTCTAGTAAACAAACAAACAACTTAGACGTCTTTACGAATACAACCTCTCTGAATTAATTAAACATGATTTCTAATAGTTTACACAAAAAATATAGTAGTTATCATTACTGTATTGTTCAAGAATGCAAAAATACATCAAAGACTCGAATGACAATTGATCGTTTACCATATTATGACTGACGTCACTAACGTCGCGATCATGGCGGATAACGTTTTCAGAGTTTCAAATTATATATAATTTGATTTTTACAGCCATCTTCTATTTTTAAGTATTGAAATCGATATATTTAGGTTCCTAAAGTCGAATAATATATGAAATAATTCTATGTTCAATAATTTTGATATGACTCAACTGTCCTGCCCACTCCCACTTAGCTTTGCAGTTTTCTCGCCTACATCTGCGACACCGGTTTTGGAGCGGATGGCGGTGTTCCGGATTCTATCAATCCTTTTTACACCTAGTAGGTATGCTTCGCTCCATAGCCCTTTAGCAAACTTTGAGTTTGGATTTTTGACTCTCGGTCAAAGACCAGGTCTGCGCTCCGTACGTAAGAATGGGCAGGATGCAAGTGTCGACGAGTTTTCGCTTTAGCGAAATGGGAAGGTTGCCCTTCATATAAGCTTTTATGGACCAGAAGCTCTTCCAGGCATTATCGATGCGACGCTCGATTTCTTTGTCCTGCCTGATTTCGAAGGAGACTATATCTGGCCCATATATATGTACTCATCAACGTATTGCATTGCCTGCCCTTCCACTACTATGGTGTCCTTAGTAGCGTTGGTCATCATTTTAGTCTTCGACCCGTTCATCACCAGTCCAACCTCAAAGCTTGCTGCGCTCAGCTGCTCGAGCATGACTTCTAGTTCAGAAGATGTATTGGCAAAGAGAACAATATCGTCAGCAAAACGAAAATTCGTGAGCTTTCTTCCTCCGATATCTATACCCTTCGATTTCCAGGAGTCCGCTAGGACAGAATGCAGGTGCAGTATGCATCCAGACAGGTGGGCCCAAATCGTCACCCGATGGGTACCTATAGACGGCGGTCGCCGAAGAGGTAGACCCAAAAAAAGATGGTGTGACGACTTGGTTAACTTAACGAGGGATTGGGAGTCATTGGCGATGGATAGAGATCGATAGAAGAGTCTGGGGGAGACCTTTGCCCAGCAGTGGGATTGAACAGGTTGATGAAAAAAAATTACTCAACTAGCCTATTGTTAGGAATTAAGATAATTACTTATACTGTATTGTTTTGTTTCCCAAATCATTTCGATAAGCTACAATACATTATCATGAGTTACTGTTATGTATAGACAACAGCAATCAAGGCCTAGGTTATTGAATTTTAAATCAACTTTTGAAATCTGTGTGTCAATGAGAGGGGGATGCTGACGATAAGCGTTGCTGGTTGCGGAAACCAGCAACTCATCATAATGGTACAAAGTCAATAGTTAAAGGCAATTTAAATCACCAATTGTATCAATAGGAAACAGTTGCGATTGCAGAAACTCGCAACTAGAGTTGTTAGTTGCTACGTCCACGCAGTAACTGAAAAAGTTGCCGGTTGCCGCAACAGGAAACTAGAAGTTGCTCCGGGTGTAAAGCGCCTAATAAGACTGTCAGTCATGCGATCGCAAAATCACAAAGACTGGCATGAAATCGGATGAGGTATAACAAACGACAGCGCATGCTCTCTGAACTGAAGCCCAATTCCCGTAATTTAACATTAGTCGCAACGCATTTCAGTGTCTATCCACTCTCAGTAACATTACTACCTATATAAACGGCATTGTCTGCAATTATAGTTCGTTTAACATTTGTCGCAATCCAGTGTCTATCCGCTACCAGTAACGTACTATCTAAAACGGCATTCTCTGCAATTACCTATAGTTCGTAATGCGACTGAAAATGGAAAAAACCACAATGAGTTTTTTTTGTTTAATTTTAAGTCGCATTACGATTTATCATGTTATATATTCTATGGCATAGCAAACGTTTTGATAGTTACGTCAAGCTTAAAGTTTGGCTAACATGTACTGACATGTTACTGACCATTTAGTAATTCATGATGATGATTGCTGTTTATATAAAAAATATTCGTAAAAGCCGCACAATTTTTGCACTAATTGCGATTTGGAATTCCAAATAAATCTTTCTTCCTGTTTCCGAAAAAATCTAACTTCAATTCAATTTTTTTTCAATTTCTTAATTTTTTTTTTCAAATCTCAATTTGCCTAAAAACGGTGCCACTTTCATTATAACTCTTCTTGGACAGGAGATAGTTTTTTAAGCTCTATTGTTTTTGTTTGGCAAGCTCTATATGGGACAGTCTGTAAATGGCTTTATCGTTTAAATAATTAGCTTATCTTGCAGATTTTATTAAATATAGGAATTTATGCAGGTCTTGTATTGGGTTGTAAGAATTGGTGTATGTAATAAATATGCATAATTCACTTCTGAAAAGCCTATTCTGTATGTCTATTTTATGCGATTAATTTATAAGTCGTATTTTCGTTCGGTAAAACGGTCGGCTGGAAAACGAGCCCCACTTCATCGATTAATGAAGTCCTATACTGTGTCTTACGCAAATAAATAAATATTCTATTCTATTCTATTCTATTCTGTTCTATAGGCATGTATCTCTTAGACCGGATTCGACCAAGCTGGTGTAAGTTTTAACTTGAGAGTATACCACTGCTTAATCTAGAGTAAGCTGATTTTTCATTCTACCAACTACTAATCTATGAAAAATATTAAAACGGGCGATTTTGTCATTGTATAAATTGAACTGAGAATAAGTAAATGTCAAAGTTGTCACTTGTCAAATCCACTCCTGTCACCTCGAAACTGACATGCTCTCAACATCTAACATTGACACTCTATTATCCTACAAAATTAAAATGTTGTGGCATTTCAAGTCAACCTAGAAGAAATGGATTACATGGATTTTGGTAGGTTTATCAATTCATTGATCGTTCACTCTTGAACTACAGAATAACAATACCGTGTATTGCTCAAACGTAATCGAAGTTATCCAAGGGTAAATTCAAGGTGTAAATTAAAAGACAAGTGAAACTTAAACATAATGACATTAAAATTAAGACTAATAAGTAAATTATGTTAAATAAAAATTACATACCTGATTATTTAACTCAATAGATTTGTAAATTAAGAGACAACAACTTTAACATAATATGTAAGAAGGGTATAACGGTACTGATTGTGCAATTAGTAATATTATTGTAAAACATTTTATATGTGGCAATCCACGTAACACCCAATGTGCAAAGATAGGGTAGGATACACATGTAATATATACATATATAGATATATTATAATTACTAACATAGCTATTAAGTCATATTAACAACTTATATGGATATCATGTGTGTCTGAAATAAACAATTTCATTTCATATATTTGAAATTGTACAATTGTTTGTTATATCCTAAATAACTAAAAATAAAATAAAATAAATTTAGCTAAAAGTAGGTAATTTTAAAGGCTTATTTTAGGTACTGACTGAAAGCCAACTACGATGTTTTTTGTTCGTTAGGTTGTAAACCTAAAAAAAAACATTACTTGTGTCAACCCTTTGACAGTTAATAAAGAATTGAAAACGGCCGTGTTTTTTACCCGGCTATTTTCAGATGTTCATATTTTGTCAAAGGACTGACACAAGCGAATTTTAATTTATTAGGTTATACGTCAAATTATTATGTCTGTGTTTATATATGTATTTTACTATGTACATGTATTAGGAAATAGGTATTGTATTTTTATTTGTTCTAATTTTATTTTATTTTACTATGTTTGTATAATTAGTTTGTAAAATTTTTGGACTTTTATATTTTGGAACTCTTCACCGCCTCCCCCTCTCAATATTAATTCATCTGTCCTCTACCTGAAGGTTGTCTGGAAGAAATCGCTTCCAGCGATAATACCGCCTAAATTGTGCTATTCTTAATGTATTTATTTTCCTGTGATTTGTTGCTTTTGTGTGGTGTACCTACAAGTGTTACTGCTCAAGTAACAATTTTTATTATGGGGTTAGAAGTTTCCAAAAGAGTTAATTGTTCCCATAAAACCTACTAGTACCCTTTTATTTATTTTAGAATGGGAAAGTGTTTTTTTTTTCGACTTCGATATTGTTCCAATAGTATAAGTCTATAACTAGTTTCGTGTTAATGTTGAAACAATTATTAATATTATTTGGGCAGTAAAATCGCCCCAGAACGGTAACTTTAAAGGATCTTACTCAAAATTAAATAAAAATGATAAGAATTTTATCCTGAAATAATCTTTGCATAACCGAATAGGCAGTAATTGTAATATTTTAAACACATATTTGTAAACAAAACGGTGGAGAAGTCCTTATCACAATGGAGAAACCCATACTTAGTCGTGTGGTCTGGCCTCGTGTTAAAGAGCTAATGAAATCTCGTACAAATTCGCACTAACACACATACCGACATAATTGCTACGTACAGATTGTGGACACGGCCCGCGCAGAGGCGTGTGTGGAGTCGAACTCTAAATGTTGATTTACGTTTTTTTTATATGTGTATTTCGATTGTGAGATTATCATAACTTGACAATCGCGGGGTCGAATCCTGCAAAAACAAATGTAACTTTTTTGGATTACTTTCCGTTAGCTAGTCGCCAAATCACAAACTCTAATTAGCTTGGGGCTAGATAATAGTTGGAAATTTTCAAAGAATTTACTGTTTTTTTCTGGATTACCTATTCAGTGCAATACGTCAGGTTTTTTGGAAGGCGTTTGTGAATACAGATTTAACACGAAAAGGCTCCTTTGCGATCTATAATGAGTTGGAATAAATACTTACACCTAGTGGACACCTTTGCCTGCACTGTTCAGAAGATATAGCCAAAGACAGCAATCACTCGGTGCAAGGACTAACTAAGTATCAAGTATTTCAGATAAGATGGAAATAATTCTCATTAAAATCTTACTTCTAATTATCATGATAGATTTCTGTCATCAATCTTGTTAGAATATATTACGATGTGTGATTTTAGGCATTTGTTATTTAATTTAGTACGCTTAAGGGGTATTTTTAGATATTTATTTAGTTAACCGACATTGTAACAATACCTAATACAACTTGAAACACTTAGATATAATTACGTGCTTACGAATTATACAGGGTGTAACGAAAAGGTGAAATAAAACTTTAAGGGGTTATTCTACGGCTAAATTACATCAACTTTTTCTATGGGACCAATATCGAAATCTCAAAAAAAATGACGTTTCCATACAAACTGATGCCAGCTGGTCGCGTTTTAGTATAAGAAAGTGTTTTATAAAAAGAAATTCCAAAATCCCGGAGGCATATGTATATTAACATCAATGTTTGAGATCATTGACCCCAAATAAATCTACCTACTCCGATCACTGATTATAATTATACTATACTAAATTACAATTAAATAAGTGTTTGTCTACAGTCGACTCCATGCCTTCCTCTGAGGTCGTCGGCCAGTCCAGCGGCGGCGATTGACCGAATATTTGACAACAAAACAACAGCATGATCTTATTGTACCTACTACCTAGCTTGTAAACAGAACTACCTGAATGAATAAGTTGTACGTCTTACTGAAATGGTATGGGTTACAGATTTTAGAGTTAAGAAAATACTTGCAAGAAAAATCGTAGGTCAATTTTCACGTATCATTTTTTTTACAAAATGTAAGTACTTAATGTACTTGTTCGTCTTTTATGGTAAAGAATATTCTACTCGTAGATTATCTGAAAAACCTTGTTGTTGAAGTTATAGTTGGTCGACCGTTAGGAACTTATGTTAAAATGCGATTAAACGGTTAAAATTATATAAATAAATGAACTCCGGACTACTAAGCGCAGTTTCGGACTTGCCGGCTTGGCAGATAAAATAATTAAGAATATCATATTCACATCATTCATAATCAGTCCACCTCAGTTCACTGCTGGACATTGGCCTCTGAGCCTCGTGCATTGGCACGCTACTAAGCCTGATCCTCGGCTATTCTTTTCCATCCGCTGCCAGCCTTTGCGTAGGTCATGGCTCCATATTGGAGTTCGCCCTACGCTGTGTTTGCCAAGTAATTCTTTTTCTACTTAGTAATGGCAAAGTATATTATGCCTTTATAATATATGACACTTCTTAAAACGTGTAACAGATAATCATGGACATAATCTTATTTGATTTTCAATTGAGCTATAGGATTCCGAATGCTGACGGATTTTGTAAAACTTAACCTCCTCTTTTTTGATACGTGGCAGTAAACACTATAGGTTTATTGATATTTTATATTGTTAAGTGTTAAATCAACGCAAGGATATTTTAAACGGAGCCAGTGGCTGGCGCTAGACGCGCTAGTCTTATAAGAATGTTATGGCATAGCAGTATAGCTCCGTGTGAACATGTTTGCCTAGGCAAGAAAATAAATAAAAGCATTCTTTTGACAGTCACACCAAGCAAACGGCGTAGGCGAGACATCCATGACCTGAGGCCAAATTCCCGTAATTAGACAATAGTTGCAATCCGGTGTCGATCCGCTTTCAGTAACATTACAATCACAACTGGTATTCTCATAGACTCCTATTCTTATAGTTCGTAATGCGACTGAAAAAGGAAGAAACCAAAACTAGTTTTTATTTGCTCTATTTTCAGTCGTATTTTTGGATCAGTTTAGATAATTTTACGTCAAATTAAAAGTTTACGAGAATACTGTTTGTGATCGTATGGTTACTGGGAGCGGATTGACACCGGATTGCGGCTATTGTCAATTACGGGAATTGGGCCTCAATGGTTCGAGTAAAAATGATCGTTTTTCTCATACTTAAAACACTACTTGGGTCTCTACTGTGCTGGCCATCTGTAATCAAAGTAAGATTTTCGCCAAGTATTAAAAAATATTTAGGTAGGAGTAAGGAGGTAGTAACTCCCTCCTTGAAAATGTCTTAAATTGATTTTAGTAGGACAGACTTGAATGGAGATCGCAACGTAGAAATACAGCGTAGGGCGCCCTCCGACAAAGTAGAGCGATGATATACGCAAGGCTGCTGGCAGTGGATGGACAAAGAATAGCCGAGGATCGGGCTCATTGATGTACACTGGGAGAGACCTCTGTCCAGCAGAGGACTAACGTGGGGTAATATGATAATCTTTTGGCGATTTATTTATGCTAATGTTCTTATTGGGTTAGTTGAACACTTTCAGGCGGAAGAAGAAATGTAATTTTAAGTGTATTTTTCTGAAAGTTAACAATGTCTGTTCTGTTCTGCTTTTTTTGATACATTTACTGCACCCTACTTTTACTGATCGACTAGAATATATTATTTCTTGGCATTAAGTCAGCTATTTGTACACAAATTCTTTAAATCACAGTGATGTGACAAACCAATTATCTAGCGAGCAAATAATAACTAAAAAAATGCTTTCTCTATATATTTGACTATATAGTTCGACTAGTATTCAGTACGTTTGTGCCGAAAACTGTGGGTCTTACCATGCATCGAATCGTTTTAAAAGGCTTAATCATTGCTCAAAACCAAAAATTCAAAATTGGAACATTTGCCTGCATTTTTTGCGCTGCTATTTTTTAGCCGTTAGCCGATATGTGGTAAGTTAATTAAGCTGGTGAGCAGTTATATTTCAGGAATATTAAAGAGAAAGTAATGTCAATTATTGTTACTTAACAGAAATTATTAATTAGTATATTTTGTAAAAGGCACAAAGGCAGTTTTTTTTATTTATAAAAGCAGTCAAAGTAAGATTTACTTTTTTTTGTAGACTTTCAACAGGTTTATGTATTATTTAGCTAACGTAAACTTTTTATCCATTAGCTTATCTATAGAGTGATAAATAGTAAATGATTTGTTTGGTAAGAGTCAAGCAAGATTAAGTTAGCTAGTGACATAAACTAAAATAAATATTTTACAGAAGTCACGATTTGTAAGACGTGAAACACAGTGTCAAAATTGATTTATGTATTGAGAATCTAGCAAGCAGAGACATAGAAAAAATTAAAAAATATATGGCCCACCATCTTGCTAAAAAATATTAAATAAAAATTATTTCTTTAAAACTTTTGGTCTCAATTCTATTCCTCACGGGATGGCGCTGTAAAGTTTAGTGATCCCATCACCGCTAGATGTCACTATAATGTATTTAGTTCTATTATTTTCTGATAGATGGCAATACTAGCGCACTTTGAGTCTCTTGAATTCTCTAATTCATATTATTTGATATAATTGATGCAATGTGTCTGGTAAATATGAAAATGATAGATAACTAGGCTCTGTCTAATTTTACTATTTCGAGCTATTATGAATTCTCAAACCTAAAAGCAGCTGCAGTTTTCTCATAGATGGCGTTAGCAGTTATGGTTGATGGCTTAGCTTTTCAACAACCGCAAGTAATATTCGTCAGATAAGGAAAAATTGTCAAGTAAACATAGGGAAGAGCAGGGCCTCCCAACACACGCTTTTTTTGCTGATATTGACGCTCAAATCCACCATGGTTATGTATTTTAAAGAAAATCGAATGTATTTTATTTTATTTATTAATTAGGCTTGTTAATATTAAGTTCTTAATTAATAACGACCGTTTTGGCACGTCACGTGTCACGTCCGCCGGGTTCGTATCCCGCTAAGTTTTTATGAGTTGCCTTATTACAAGCTTCGATTATTGGTTTGATTGTTGGAAGAATTTATTTAAACTTTATTGCACAAAATAAAATCGTACAAAAGGTGGACCTAATGCCATGTGGCATTCTCTACCAGTCGACCATTAAGCTAAACAGAGATGTTTTGTGGGCGGTGCATATGACGTTACAAAAATGAACATTATTAATTATAATCACAGCATAAACTACACACAGTATCTATTTAATTAATAATAATATATTTTATAATAATATTATTTTTATTAGTAAGTTTAAGAAAATAATTTAGAAGTCTTCTTAGTTTAATTTTTTTAATTTTTACTTTTGACTTTGAAGTTCTTTAAAAGCTAGAGCCCAATTCCCGTAATTTTAACTTTTAGACAAAATTGTTAAAAAAAATCTTTAAAAAAAAAAAAATTATCATCAGTCGCAATCCAGTGTCGATCCGCTTCCAGTAAAATTACTATCGAAAACGGTATTTCGTACGACGTCCGTTATTTTATACGACTGAAAATAGAACAGAATAAACTCTCATTTTGGTTTCTTCCATTTTTAGTCACATTAACGAAATATAATTGCATTTATGGGTTTACTAGAATACCGTTTTAAATATTAATGTTACTGGGAGCGGATCGCCACTGGACTGCGACTATGATAAAATTATTATAATTGGGCCTCTGATTACTGTAACTGTGCCTTTTTAATAAATAATAAATAAATTGATAATGTCAATAGAGGTGACATACATTTCAAATAGATGGACTATCTTGGCAGTTATTGTTTATACCGTAGCATAAGTCGTCTTCATAATTTCCCATACTTACTATTATTCAACCCTTCCGATGACCGCTGTCCGACCCATTGTCCGAGAATTGGTAAGTCTCACTGCCCTGTCCGGTTTACACAGAACTTGTTTATCATAAGAAAAGACGGCATAACCGGTTCATATTCTCACGTTTTTTATATTCTGTTATCGAAGACGCTATTGCTTATGGTTTAGTACCGTTAAAGGGTAAAATGAAATCTTTGTTAAGTAAATAAATAAATATTGGACAACAACCCATACATTGATCTGATCCTACGATAAGTAGCTTAAGCGCTTGTGTTACAGAAATCAGAGATAACGACGGTACCACAACACCCAGACCCGAGATTTTATAGAAAAGTTACTTTTCTACATTGCCCGACCGAGAATCGAACCCGGGACCTCAGAGATAGAAACACCAAGTCCGGTATACTCTGATAACATAATTCTGTTTGCTGCCTGTCTGTCTGTAAGCCTTTCGTTCGTCTGTCAAACACTTTTTCCCTAAAAAGGGAAGATAAGTTAATTTTTTTTTATAGTACCTTGGAGACACTAGTCATAGTAGTCATTCATTTAGTATATAGGTCCTCTTTCGGACACTTAAACGCGTCCCAAAAATATAGCTTTGCCCTACCACCGCTACGGGACTAATATCGGCTATTGGTGAGAAAAGACAGTTGCAAGACATTTAGTACATGCGAGTCAAGCAGGATATAAAGCCCACGCACTCTTGTCGTTTAAATAATTGTCTATTTTTTATTATCCTTTTTCTCATAAAATGTTTTTTTATGCAATTTTGAACTCATAAATAGGTAATTCAACAAGAGTCTGTATTTTATTGAAAAAATTAATACATTTCTCGAAGAATGAATCATCAACTGTGTGTAGACTGAAGCTCGGAACGGGGCGAAGATCTAAAAAGATCAAGCTTAGTTATAATACTACGTAATTGCGTTTGGTGTGTTTGGGTGTACACTCAAAACGCTAAAGCTACTTATTTTAACGTTTTTTATAGCAATTCACCATGGAAGAAGTGCCAGTATTTTCGCATTCTTGCTTCACGGACACGCATTTATTTTTAAATGTAGTACATATTTAATTCTAGTTTATTTTACGACGACGTCCAAAATTTTTTTTAGGTGCCTCGTGTTGAGAGGTATTTGAATCACCCCTATGTATGTTCTATGATTTTTTGTAGTTTTCGAGTTACGATTCTTTAAATGAATTTTCGTAACCGAATCAGTTTTAAAAAAATCTAAAAAAAAATAGGTTTCTTAGATTTTTTTTTCTTGCAGCTAAATCTCTATGAACTGTGCATATATGCATAAAATAAACAGCCTCTTAACTTTAATGAAAGTTTCTACAAAATTGACCTAAAGTTAAGAATTTATATTAAGTAAGTTAACATTTAAATTTTCAACTTAAAATTAAAAATATAAACTGATAATTTCTTAGTTTCTAAGTAGCTTCAGAGAATGTGCTAGACTCTAAGCTTTCAGAATATTAATAAAAAAGTAGTACTTCATAGGCTTCATAGGCTATATGAAAAAAATCGTAACTTGAAAACTACGAAAAATCTTGAACATACATAGGGGTGATTCAAGACCTAAAAAAAATTTTTGGACACCATTTTTCAGGCCAACCTGTATTTCAGAGGCCCAATTCCCGTAATTTGACAATAGTCGCAATCCGGTGTCAATCCGCTCTCAGTAGTATTACGATCACAAACGATATTCTCGTAAACTTTCAATTTGAAGTCATCATTCATCATCATCATTTTAGCCATAGGACGTCCACTGCTGAACATAGGCCTTTCCCAAGGACTCCCAGATTAGCCGGTTGGAAGCGGCCCGCATCCAACGGCTTCCTGCAACCTTTACCAGGTCGTTTGTCCACCTTGTAGGTGGACGTCCTACGCTGCGTTTGCCGGTACGTGGCCTCCATTCCAGAATCGGCCGTCAGTTCTACGTGCTATGTGCCCCGCCCACTGCTACTTCAGCTTGCTTATCCGTTGGGCAATTTGACGTAATAATATCAAAACAATCCCAATACGACTGAAAATAGAACAAAAAAGAACCTAATTTTGGTTTCTTCCATTTTCAGTCGCATTGCGAACTATAATTACTTTTTTTGAGACGGTTTACGAGAATACGTTTTACGTTTCAATTCAATTCAATATATTTATTGAAGAAATTGTGTGTTTGTGATCGTAATGTTACTGGAGCGGATCGACACCGGATTGCGGCTATTATCAAATTACGGGAATTGGGCCTCAGGGAGCTTGTAGTTTAGTGGCGGCTTTGGTAGTGATGACCAAAGTTAAGCCACCTATGGCGCGGTTGTGGTTAGATGGGTGACCATTCCAACCATATTTAGAGACAGTCATCACAAGCATCACCTCCAAAGTAAGTCCTGGCTAATATAGCTAGCTTGATACGAGCCGTGAAGCCTAGTTAGAGGCCTTAGGGCAGCTTTAGAAAATCTGACAGTAAGGTTTAGTCACTGCCATGGTCTTACAACATCCCTGCACCGTGCTGGGCTCTCGTGGAGGAGTATGGCGAAAATCACCTCGTAGTTGAGGTGAGATCTGTGCCCTGCAGTGTGACTTATATCATCATCATCATCATTTCAGCCATAGGACGTCCACTGCTAAACATAGGCCACCCCAAAAAACTTTCATTGCTGGGGATTGCAAATCATACTCGCCATGCTTGGCAGGCGGGTTGGCGAGCGCAGTTTTTATAAGATTTCGCACGAAGACGCTGCTGACCGTTTCGTGCTACAGGAATTAGTCGCCTCTTACGACCCGCTCCTGTTGGCAGTAGGGAAGTGTATTCTTTACGGCCATTCCTATACGTCACCGTATATATATATATTTTTATATATATATATATTTTTTAAAATCATCATCATCCTTTGGAAGTCTACTGCTGTTCTTAAAGAACGCCACAACGAGTGGCTCTGGGCCGTTTGCATCCAGCAGCTTCCCGCAACCTGGTCTAGTTCGTCAGTCCACCGTGTGACCATAGAATCACGAAGTTTCCCGCACGCCGCCCAACCGAGTTGGATTCGTCGTACTACGTGTTTTCAAAATAGAACCTACCTCTCGGATCGCTGTCCTAGGTAAACTTATTCGTCGACAGCTTTGAGGGTATCGTCTCCAACCATTACTGGTACGGGTGCAACATGGACGTTTGACAAGACCTGCATCCTGGTGGTCATGTTAATTTTAAGACTCACCTCTTAGGAGACTACAAATGATACCAACCATAGTACCGAGATCCTCGAGCGACTTCACCAGTATAGATGGTTATGTTGTCTGCAACACGAAAGGGAATGATGTATTCGCCATTGATGGTGATGATAAGTCCGATACAACTTAAGAGCATAAATATATAAAATCTTCCAGTGTTCACAAATGTTAAATTACATCTCTCTGTCTCGCCCCAAGCTGCAATGTGATTGGCTTTGTGCTCTGGTCCCGTATGATTGATAGAGTGGTTGTGATATATAAATACTTCCACACTTAGATAAATGATAATTATATGCCAGATCGCATCGCTGCAAGAACTGCAGTACCTATTGCTCAGATTTAGACCGTATCAAACGTTTTTTCATAATTTACAAATACTTAACCGAGTAGCCAATTGTATTTCCCAGTCTATTGTACAATCTAGCACAGCGAGTAAGTATGATCAAAGGTGCTATAGCCTTGCTATGAAATCCTGCTTGTTTGGGAAGATTGAAACATGCGTGCAAAACGATTCGTAATGACCCTAGAGAACAGCTTAATCATGTGGCTCAAGAGCGAGATGGATCTATAGTTCTTTAACAAAGCTTTATCACCATTCTTGAAGAAGAGCACCATTACGCTCGTGTGCCACGCTTAAGGTGTAGTGCTATGAAAGCTGACAGAGTTGACTTATCGGTATACCACCCGCTCTCCGAAGATCTGACGTTATTCCGTCCTCACCTGGTACTTTGTTTTCTTAAGTTGTTTTAGAACCTGTCTCATCCCGTACAGGATGATGTCCCATATACAGGGTGGCGAGAAAAGTGACGACCATACATTTTTTTTTGGTGCCTTGTGTTGAGATGTATCTGAATCACCCCTATGTATGTTCTACGATTTTTCGTAGTTTTTGAGTTACGATTTTTTAAATGATTTTTTGCAACCGATCCGTTTGAATTTAAAAAAAAAAAAGTAGGTTTCATTGTTTTTTTTTTCTTGCAGCTAAATCTTTATGAACTGTGCATTTATGCATAAAATTAACAGCCTCATAACTTTAACGGAAGTGACTACGAAATAGACCTAAAGTTGAGAATTTATGTTAAGTGAGTTATCATTTAAATTTTCAACTTAAAATTAAGCATCTAAACTGATATGATTAATAATTTATTAGAAGATTATGAATAATAATAATAAAGTAGTACTTCATAGGCTAATTAAAAAAATCGTATCTTGAAAACTACAAAAAATCGTAAAACAAATATAGGGGTGATTCAGATACCTCTATACACGAGGCAACTAATGAAAATTTTTGGACGTCACTTTTCAGGCCACCCTGTATATCTTCGGAATAAATTCTTAGTTATAATATGTTAGTTGTACGAAGTATCTTTTTGGATTCAACTTTGCACATTTCATAATATGGAATGGAACATAAGTAACTAGGGTAACCCCTGTCCTGCCGGTTTGTCCTTTTTTGTACGAGCGCTACTTGTATTTTATTAAGTTCTTACTAAGCAACAGGTTTTGAAGGAAAGGTGAAGAAATCCTGTTTGTTTTTTATTAAGCTATTTTGATAAAAGTAGATCAGATATTCATTCATATTAATAGTAACATTTCCTTATAATCAGTTTTTTTTGTGATATTTCATTGTGATTATTGATGATTTAGCGACGGGTACGATCCTCTTTGTCGGGTTTTTGCAGGGTTTATATTTTTTAAATTTTAAGTTAAATCATTTACATTAGATAGCGATTTTTATTTTAGTTAAACTGCCCAAGTAAAACAGTATTTTACAGTTTTTACAGTTATTTTTAAAAATGTTGTGCCGTCAACGATAAACTTCTCGCCTTACGTTTTTTTAAATAAAAATTAATCCTATAATAAAAATTTTGCAATTATCCAATTTACACACAAAAAGAAAGAAAGCATCACAATATTAATCAAACAAAACAATCACCTATCGATGATCCCCAACACGAAACAATATTGTCCTACCGCCCATAACACTTGCTCAATGCTCAACCCCTTCGCGACCCCATTTTCCCACGCTGACCGCTGTCCGGTGCCGTCCAGACGAGTAAGAAAGGGTTAATTTTAAGAAAACGCAAAACCGGTTTACATTCTCATACTGGACATCGTGTTTTGTCATTTTGAAGTAAGTTGTGACAGTGTTAAGGTGTAAGAACTGATTTTGTGTTGAGAATCAATTGTGAAAAGTGGGAAAACTTAGTTCCTAGGTCTTCCGTTTAATCGTTGTAATAGTTAGTGATCATTTAAAAATGTGTTAAAGTAAGATGTATTAATTTACGTACATATAAGAAAACTCTATTTTCGTACGACCTAGCTTCTTCTAAAAACCCATAAAAGTTGAAAGGAAATAGTGTAATGGGGTAAAGTTTTTGTTTTTTTTAATTTAGGGCTAAACTAAACTAATGATTTTCTGTGAACATTTTACATTAACGGTAAAATACTGTTGAAAATTACAAGTGACGATGACAAAAGGAATAAAGATACTTCAGAATTGCTTAGGAAAGTCAGGTCCAAGGTGGATGGATGGATCATAGAGATTGCATGGACGATATAAACCTTTATGGATGGCTCCCGCTGGAGATCAATAATGAAGAAGCGATAAATCTCTTTGGTAGAAGTCTATACCGCCTAAAATTATGTGATGCCTTAAGGTGGCTTGATAGCATTTGACCACTCATCATTATCATCATCACAACCACTCATCACTAGGTTTGCGTGGTGATGTATTGCCCAAATACCTTATAATTTAGGTTGAGGCGCCATAGAGATAGAGATGTTTGTGCTTCTTTGCTAAGATCCGCCAAGAGGATAAAAATCACATAACTCTTCGTAAAGGCGTCGCTTGGAGAAATGACAGCCGTTGGAAAAAAATGTTTCTTGATTGGCGACCATTAACTGGAAGACGCAACGTGGGCAGGTCTCCCACCCGGTGGACTGATAACCTTGTTAATGTTGCGAGATGCTGTTGGATGCAAACGGCCCAGACCTGCTCAGTGTGGCTTTTTATGGAGAGGAAGAAGATGACGATGATGAGGTAAGATCATTTTCTTGTAGTGGAACGTTCTATTATATTTCTTTAGGTTTTAATGACTGCGTGGTATAATTCTCGGCCCACACTACAAAGCCGGGCACTTGCGCAATCCCGAAAGGGGAAAATGTTTGTTTGCTGTACGTAAGTCATGGATGTTTATAAAATGTATTTAAGTTTGTTTATCCGTTATCTTGTCGCCATAGTACAGACAACAGCTCGTCAACTTACCACAAAATGTCAAAAATTCTCAATTGATATTAATCTCAAAATGTTTAACTTAATGTTGAAAATCGGATCAATGACCTTTAACTTTTTGGGTAGGTTGACTTGCCATTGACTGTACGAGTTGGTGATTGTATATATTTAATAGAGTATATTTAATATTATTAGTTCATAATATTTGCATAGTGATATATTTAACGTTGAAAATATCTTCGAAATAGGCTGAGTTTTTTTTCGGTTTTCCATAAAAAAGTGTCGCTTAATGTATGTATAAATATTTTAAAGTCATAGTAAAATATTTATAAGTTTCCTGATGTAGTTTCTGAAGTCCAATTCCCGTAATTAAACCATTCTCATTTTAGTGCCGATCCGGTCCCAGTAACATTACTATCTAAAACGGTATTCTCGCTAACTGTTGATTTGACGTAAAATTATCAAAGCGTTTGTAATGCAACTGATAATTGGACAAAAAAATATCGTTGTGTTTTCTTTCATTTTTAGTCGCATTACGAACTGCAGTTTTTGGGTTTACAAGAATATCGTTTCTGATCGTGATGTTACTGGAACCGGATCTATACTGGATTGCGACTACTGTTAAATTACGGGAATAGGGCTTCAGATTGGTGTTACACCTCAAAAGGAATACTTAAATGTAGTCTGTAAAATAGACAGTAAATATTGATTTTTATGAATTATTACAATAATCTTCTAGTAATAACAGAGGCCCAATTCCCGTAATTTAACAATTCGCAATCCAGTGTCGATCCGCTCCTAGTAACATTACTATCTAAAACGATATTCTGTGAATTTTTTTAAACAGTTCTTTTAATAAGTCTTGGGGTCTGGGGTCGTATATAACGTGTCTCTGCCAAATGCATCGGTTTCATCTTACTTAGGGAATATGCAACAAAATCACGATAAGAGGCGTTCCAAACTGGCAAGCTGGCAGCCACTACGTGAAAACACATTAAAACACCATTTACATAAAAATAAGATGTAATGGGCGGTGTGCATTCGGTGATGTTCCGGTAGTTACCATTGCTTCTCTTATTTAAAAAAACATTCTGATGCGAATAAAACTTGTATCGTGGCTGAATATTGATGATGTCTTTGTTTTTTTTTTAAAGTAAACAAATGGCTGATAATAGATAACTTTTGTTCACGACAGGTAAGGCAGTGGTACAAAGCCATACAGCTAAATCTTGAAAGGCTGTTAAATTTAACAACGAATTTTTGCTATAATAATACTTCTGTCAAACTTTTGGCGCGTATTTTTTAAAGCAAATCTTTAAAACCACCTTCACCTTTATATAAATACAGCGAAGCCGGTAACAAAGTCAAGGTATTCGCAGGCGGCCGCTAGGTGCTCAGCCATAAATCGTGGCTTTCTAAACGAGAAAACGTAATGAAACGCCGTGCATTTTCTCGAGGCGGCGGCATCAGTCAGCCGACGGGGCGGGAACAAAACCGTAACTGAATTTTGCGAATTCGGTTTTTAAATTGTAATAGTTCTAAAATCACTTTTGTGTGTGTGTATATTTTTTTTCTTTGATAAATTTATTTTTTGCAATAAGATATACATTTACAGAATTTTTAAAATTTTAGAACGTGTTGAACTGCCAATAAAGACTTTCTTTCGTCTGACATAGATCGGCTCGTCACAGACGTTAAACTCAACGACACATTGAAGGTTAGTGAATCTAACAACTGCTACGCAGGGCAGGTACAGGAAATTAAATATAAAACCTTAGGTAGGTTGCTACAAAATCAAGTTTTTAACACACAAAATAAGTTTAGAAAGATGTTTTTTTCTTTAATAATTCGCTTTCTTTGTAACATATATACAGTAAGTATGCAGCCTGTAAGTAGAGCAATTAGTTAAAAGACTTCAAGAGTTTTTAAAATCATCTTAAAACAACATATCATTAAGATAAAAGGTCAAAAACTTTGCTTAACTAAGTCTATCTAATGTGATGCAATGTAAAATCTAAAGTATATGTTAAAGATACATTTCCCATTACTTTTAAATCTTTAGCAATTAAAATGCGTATGCTTTTCTATAATTTACCATGCTTATATTTAAAATGTATTGACGACTGCCAGCCAGGCTAACTTTCTGGCTAGTAATAAGATCTCGTCATTCTCCAAAAAGTTTAGTTACAAGTTTGTACGCCTTCGCCTCAAGCCGAGAGGTACAGAAAACAAATTACAAATCATCTGCCCCCGCCAAGACACCCGCGCCAAATGACTCCGTTAGAGCTAAATTGCTCCAGCAGATTGCGCGGCAAAATTTCCTCCGCATTTAAATTTGGAACGACGTTATTGTTGCGTTCCGGTTGTAATGAAATAGCATCGATTTAATCGATTATATCAATTCGATTCGAGGTTAGGAAGTTTGGTGCAATCAAGTTGTTGTCGAAATTGTAAAACGAGGATACTGTGTTTCCGTTTAGTGAAAAATGCTATACAGTTTTCATTTTACTACTAAATTAATACTTTAAGTATTAAATAATTACATTTTAACATAACTTCTTTAAAATTAATTTAATGAATTACTTACTAATTTCATTAGAAATATAAGTAAGTCATTTTATTAAAGCCTTGAGATATTGGTTTAGATTAAATTTAAATTAATTTCACGTATGATAATTTCATTTTAAATTCGTGTTAATGTTAATAAGACATTATACTTTGAAATTTTTAAATTAAAAATAACTAATCATTTCATTGCATCTATATATATATTTTAATTATCTAATCTTTTTAATACAGAGTACGTTGGTATTTTTTTTTATCATGGTACACAATAATTTAAACAAACAACTTCTATTGTGAATGTAAAAATAATACATTTTGTGTCGAAATGATTAAGTATGTTCTCCTAGGACTTATGATTTCCTACTAAAAAAATATTAGCATCAATCAGCGTCTGCCTAATCTTTAGGCACATCCTCCACCGCGTTTCCCCTCATTTTTCCCGCCAAATCCCGCCATGTTTACAGCGGCAGTTACTCAACGTCACCAATCCACGTCTTACTATTTCTTCGGGGTCATTAGTACAAACGCGCTCATTCCGGGGCCCATTTAGATAAAATGTCAGAGATTTGAACGAAGATTCGCCCCTTTCCCCCCGGGGGGAATGGGCGTAATGAGTCGCGAAGATTTTCGCAAGGGTGCAAATGTTTATATAGAGTGTGAATTTATGTTCGTGGATGTTTCTTGCGGGTTGCGTGGAATGAAAAATTACGTTCGGATTATAAATTGGATTGGTTAATGAAGTGGAAACATAGGATTCCTTACGAGTTGACATTGAGAGAAATTTAGAGTAAGATTTTGTTTCTTGACTTGTAGGGTCAATTTTCCGCATCAGCATGTCAACAAGACGATAACAAAAAGTTTATTTGTAGAAGAATTCATAAAAGATTGACTCATATGCCATTCATTGCTTGAGAACCTTAGCCGGAGCGTATGTATGAATGAATGAAACCTATGTTCAGCAATGATATCACGACTCATGAGACAAACTAGACGAAAAAAATAAGTTTATTTGTTGAAGTTATTTGTATTTATAAATGATTAATTCGCTCATATGCCACGCTTGACAAACTTAGCCGGAAGGTATGAAGGAATGAAATAAGTTTTTGCTCAGCAATGAGATCACGACTCACCGGGAGGCTGAATTAGATAAGAAAGTCAAAAAGTAGATAAGATATCCAAAAAATGCACGTTATTATCTATGTATGTGGGGTCAAGGTTTTTAGAAATAAAAGATCGATCTTGATGTTACACTGAAATTGTTTTATTCTCGATCGTAGGCAAAGAACTGAATAACGTCTTTACCGTGGCGCGGCTATCTTGAAAAGAGAACATCATATACTTCTCGCTTACACACCTTTCCGTCTTGCTTACTCATCGTGCAGAAACCATACATTCAAGAATAACTCATTCGTTCTGTTCATTCGTTCTGAGATCAATCCTACATTTAAACCATTCAAACGCAGTAAAGTAGCAGTTAACTATTAGTTTAAGCCCACTTGCATGCTACATCATCATCATTTCAGCCATAGGACGTCCACTGAACCATAGGGCGTCCACCCACACGGTAGACAGACAATCCAGTAAAGGTTGCAGACATACATACATACGTACATTTCGGCCAAATTATACTTATCTGTGCAATAAAGTTTAATTAAATAAATAAATACATTTTGGCCTAGTTTTGGCCAGACACATAATTTAGTCTATTTCAATATCAAACAAATCGTTGGACCATGATGGATGAACCATTCTTTATCCATATAAAGAAAGGTGCTCTAAAACCAGTTTTTAGTTTAGGTAGGTTAATACAAAATTATCGAAAGTTATTCAAGAGATAAAAATTTAATCCTATAAAAAAAGTTTATAGGTACCTTATTAATTTAAATTGTTAGTAGAACAGCCTGTACACAGTTTTCTTTCCCCGCTCATTGCTTATCTTTGCTCTCGCTAAGACAACCCCTCACTTTTATAATGCATCGGGGGAAATGGGGGGAAAGATGTACGGAACTCGCTATGCGCACATTTTGCACTGGCTGATTTAATTTGTATTTAGAACGCGTTTTATGAATATCTCTACTTCATCGCGTTTGGGGAGGCATCTCATGGTAGATGTTGCTGTTTCTCTGAAAGTCTGTTTTGTGTTTTTGATAAATTCCACCTCCAATTATGAAGCTTCTAGTTGGAAATAATAATACAAATCCTGTTACTTCAAATAAAATACATGTTTTACTTTTTCAATTACTTAAATCTGCCCTACATGTACAGCAGTGATTGCCAATGTTAATTATGGGCGACACGTAAGAGATCGGCCGGTGTTATGAAGTGTAATTGGGATTTAAACGCAATATCCGTAAGCCTTTCATCCAAATCACCATCTGAGAAAACAAACAATACATTAATATTGACAACATAAGTGCTGACATGTTTTACAAAATTTTACAAACTGATTTGAAAGGATATGTCGACAGTGACATTCATCGATTTTTTCAGTGATTAATAATTATGATAAGGTTACAAATATGTAATAGAGACGTTCAAATAATGTGTCAATTGATATTATGGTTCTTCACATAGAATGTGACCAAAAATATGTTTACGTGAGAATGATTGGTTTGCATCAGCAACAACACGACCAACTAGCATAGAATTAAAAACGTTTTCTTTCTACGATCATAAAATGATTACTCCAGAAATAGACCGTAGTACCTTGTCTAGCGATGATATTGTACCCAGAACGTGTATCAAGTTAAAAAAGTCATACCTAACGTTCGTAACGTAAAATACCTAATATTGTAGTAACAACATATTGTTAAAACATACATTCATTAATAGAACACAAAGGCAACATATTCCGACTAGCCGTCTATAAACAAAACAAAGAAAATCCTTTAGCTAAACTGGACCGCGCATTATCGACCGCGGAAGCTACATAGTTACGTTCAAAAACTCTACCCTTTTCAATTCGTTTAATAATACCAACTACACACACACAGCCATCTCTACCCCCCCCTCGTACGCCTTGGGGCAATTCTTCAAAGGGTGAAAAAACCCCGCGCTCCCCTTTCACCCCACCGGGCGGGGCCCGCCTTAAAGCAATTCTTAGGCGAAAAAAGGGGAGGATACTTAGCAACGGCAAGAATAGGTGCAGGATTGATTTTTGGCGGAGCCGAGGGGTTAACGGTTAGATGTTTTTCGTTGCCGTTTGTAGTTTTTAATGAGAATTTCATTTTGCTTGATTTTTACTGTGTTTAATTCGTTTTTGTGTTTTACTAAAATCCAAAGACAAGTTCTTTTTTTGTGTTTCCTACGCGAAGATTAGAAGTCTCTTACACTATTAATTGTAATAGCTGATCGCTTGTAGATTAACTGATATTTTAAAATAACGAATGAGTTATTTGATTGTATCTAGTTCTAAATATGACTTTATCAGTTTTTTAAAAAAATAATTCGCCATTCTTGATAATATAGACTGATCCGTCATCTAAGTCGTACTAACCACTACCTTAGATATTTTCTATCTGCCTAGATTTAGAGAAACGGTTTAAGATTGCCTTAATCCAGTGAACCATATACAAATATGAAATATCCACCTTTGAGATAGTGTAAAAAGATGGAACTTTATTTCTTTTATTAAATCTACATTTATAAAACATGAAAGGTAACCACGATTTTTATTTGGTACTTGGAATCCATTAACCTCTAATACAATATAATTACTTTTTTGTTGCTTGACAAAATCACTGATAGTAAAAAAAGGTGTAAATAATTATAAATGTCGACAGTTGGCAAATCAAACCTTTAAAACTATCCCCACCAAATATCAACCCCCAAACGCCAGGTAATAAAAATGCCCCTACTTAACCCTAAAAAGCATTCGGAACAGAACCGTCTTTCCGAATATCAAACTCAACCCTCATCTAAAAAGCTTATCCGACCCCACACTACTGCACTAGACGCACACAGATAAAAAACCCCCGGCGGGACGTACACACGCAAAAAAGCCTTAACTACTCGCTAGGGTTGACAATTAACCTATTTTTTTTCGTTTTTTTTTAATGGTAATTTAAATCGTGTGATTTTTTATCTTTCAAATAGTGAATGGACTGGCTGATTGTTTTGAGTTTCTTCAGGACACTATATACGGTAAATTTTGAAAAATAACTTTTATACATTAGTTCGAATCTGGGTCTAATTACAGACGCCCCCAGCAAAAAATCATCAGGAGTCCATCCGGTTTTTCTAATTCCTTACTATGAGACCAAGACAATAATGTTTTTGTTTGACGAGAATTAATCCTTTACTATTCGTTATGTAGCCTCAAAGGAAAACATTATTTTGCCGTTTACCGGCAGGTTTTCAAAATATGTAATAAATTGTTATATAACTAAAATACGAGTAACCTACTTATTTCAAAATTCGTCTGTGTTTGACAAAAATATAGTTACATTTTCTCACTGAAACAGCCAGCATCATTATTTTCCGTAATTTAATGTTAATCTAAAATTAAAAAGCAGTCGGCAACCCTGTCGCCGCCCCGCCCGCCTCCCTGGGGTCCGTGGGGCCCTCATATCCTTGCAGAAAATTTGTTTACTTCGCGCGCAAGGAGCTCCGGGAAGCGGCGAGCGGATGCTGGCGTCTGAGAGTGGGAATTCAAAAATAGGCGTTCTTTATTTGAAAATGTCAAATTTGAGGAACATTCAACCGTTATCCACACTGGTTGGATAGAGACATTTAAAAATATATTCATAACGTTTGCCATGGAAGATACTAAAATCTTGTTTCCGTCTTTTTTCTGTATAGAGTTTGACGACAAAACATTAGTGCATAGCGTTCATGATAGAGTCACCGAGCTAAGCCTATCTCTAACTTTTCAAGTTTTATTCGGAATAAACCGAATAGAAAGTACATTTATTTTTATTTGACATTTGCTTTACTATGAACAATTTAAATTAGCTTTGTAAAAAAATCACTTTGACAGGTGTTAAGTGTTGTTAAAGATGTTATTTTTGCGCGTTCTCATGGGACCGCTTGGCATCCAATAAGCTAAGAAGATTGTTCAAATTGACTAGGTGTTATCTAATGACGTGAAACCTTATAATTGACTCTGGTGCTCAACTTCTTAGTCGTCACGCTCTATCAAGAGCGGTTGTGGTCGTCATGAATTGTACTATGCAGGTGGATGTAACTCGCCTCACGATTTCTCGGCTTATACTGAAATACCAATCTGTTACGATTTATTTTAAGATTTTAATTTTCAAAAATTCTTGAATTTGTACATCAGAGGAGGTTTGCATTATTAAAATAACGCTTTGATGAGATTTTGTAGCATTCTTTAATCTAAGATCAATTCTAACTGATCATACAATTCGATACCTACTTCGCCACCTATTTATAACCTCAAGCACGTCTCGCCGTCCATATTGCTTTTAATTCGCGCCAAGTCGTGTCAATTTTCGAATTTGGAAAGTTGTCGCGTTCAAGTTGGATTGAGTAGTCCGTATGCGCGGCACGGGGCCGCCGCAGCCGATTGGAGCTGCCAACATGACGCGCGTGACGTTATTTTGGGGTTAAAAAACTACCTACTATTAATTAACAATAAATAGGTAGGTATTGGGTTTAAAAAATATGTAATATTAAGACGCTTCTGTTGGATGTTTCTTATTACTGCAAAAACGACTGCGGAAAAAGTTTAGACAAAATCATAGGACAAAATAAAAAGGGCCATTTTCCTTAACAAAATGGTTTCGACGTATTTATTACTTGAGTAATTTTTTTTATAACCTATTCAAGCCCACTGCTGGGCAAAGGTCTCCCCCAGACTTCTTCCATCGATCTGGATCTATCGCAAATGACTCCCAATCCCTCTTCAGGTTAACCAAATCGTCACACCATTTATTATGATAGTTAAAATTAACCTTGTTAATTGGCGTATTTCCAGATAACACACCATTGACAAGGTCTCAAAAAAAGTCTTTTTTTATTACAGCAACAATAAAATACTTTTGTACGAAAAATAACATGTTTCCGTGTAAAAAAGTTCAAATTTAGGTACGTATTTGTTTTCAAAAAGTAAAGGCTACTTTTGGAAACATTAACGTTGCAAAAGCCATTTGTTAACGATAACACAAACATAAGAATTTTTCCGCGTTGTCAGTTTCTAAAACCTTTGTATTTCGCCGAAAAACCAAATTAAACGGGCCCCCTTTTTCCCCCACTATTACCCACCACGATACCAATTACCGCACGTACAATTTATAGCCTCCAAGAAAACGGGACTCTTATCGCAGAACTATAGAAATTAGCTGTCGAATTAATATCCGACAATTAAATTTCCTTCGCGAACGGAATGGGCGGGCGCGTTATAGCTGTTAGTATGTAAACCTCGTAGTCTCTTGTTATAGGAAATTTTCAGTGATTGGGTGCAAGCGGAACATTAAACAAATTTAAAAGGTTTTAGGATTTCAATGATAAACAGTATCAGATAACAGATAACAGTACAAACGAATGCTAGAAACTTCTATTTCCACAAAACCACAAGTCGAATAACAGAAAGTGTTTTTTTTTAACTTTACGTAGATAAGGCACATGAAATTTGAGCAATTGCAAAATTTTTTGCAGTTGGGGCAACATTAAGAAGAAATTTAACAAATCAAATCGAAATGGGAGCGGTGCTGATATGGATAGCCTTCATTAATTAATAAATAACTGAATTAAAAAACTTCTTAAACCACTTAACTCGCCGTAACAATGACTTGTGGTGCAGTTAAAAAGGCGATACTGAGCAAAAGAAAGCTTAACAGGTTGCCGGCTCTATGCATCATGGTCATAATATGATACATAACAATGGACAGCGATCTGGTACAGGTTGCAGGAAGCCGCAGGATGCAGGCCGCCTCCGACCGAACAATCTGGAAGTCACTGGGGGAGGCCTATATTCAGCAGTGGACGTCTTATGGCTGAAATGATGATGATGATGAACAATTGTTTTACATATTGTGACAGAAAACCGGTTAAATCTGAGATGAACTCCAAATTTTGTCTAAGTAAGTATACCATTCATTACCATCTTCGTTCACAAATTGTCTAAGAAAGCTATGATCAAAGAAAAACGCGTTGCAGAAGAAAGCAAGTCGACGATTCTTTAGAAGAAGGTATAACGAGTTAAGAGTTAGTCACCATTTCTTTAACTCCATTTATTCTTGCTCAATCCAAGATGGCGCCTAACGAAGGGAATCAGTATACGGATTCAAATCACGAGCACCTGACAAAAGTACTGCATCTGACTCGAGTTCGGAACAAATTCAATAAACTTCGCCCGAAACTACGCTAAGGGGAATACATAATTTCTTAGTGTCTCTTTGTGTGCCACTAGGGGTGTGAATGATGTCGATAAAGTTGGATTGTTATCGATAGTTTTGGTGATGACTTTTTTTATATGTTATTCAGTTAACATTATTACCAGCTCTAGGGAAAAATCATAAGGTTTTTAGTGTTGGGAATAAAGGCTTTGACACTCACACACACAGTATTTTTTTTTATAGTTGTACATAGTAGTAAGTTACAAAGCAATGAAATCCACAGATTTAACTACACTATTTTCATCGACAATTGGTCAAAAATGAAGCCTTCAGAACAACATGGTTCAAATATTTTGTACGAATTTGTTACATATAGGTACTCGTATGTACTTTAATTCATTTTAGTTTATTCTTATCGTAATTTTGATTTCGTACTCTAGACGTGTCAAATCAATTCTTGTAAACTGTTTTATTTATTCAGAAGCTAGGGCTTGTGTTTTTACGCTACATCACGTATCGCTGATGAAGTCATTTGTTTCAAACAGCTGTTGCCTCTATCGATATAAAGGTATCCCCTCACTACTTTCCGCGCCAATGGCGTTACTATTTAAATCTAGTTACAAGTTCTGAATGTATTTTGTTAATTTCGAGTAAGTTGGGACATGAAAATTCCGCCCAAACAGGTGCGGCCGCGCGGTCTTACGGCTCTTTTATGGGGCGTGTTTGGACTTGGATTTTAATGGTTTATGCACGGAAGTCACAAACTCTGGAACTTAAAATATTGTTTCTAAGAAAGCTAGTGACGTTATTAGTCTCTCGGCAGCGTGGCCGTTTTGCACTTGCCAAATTATTTGAAAATAGAACACTTGTGGATCGGAGCTGACCCCCGATTCAGAAGTCTTCGATAACGAATTGACAACCGGTATATCACGTGACACTAATGTAAAATTCTTTAATGTCACGTGGTTTTCCGATCGACAATTTGCTATCTTGGTTTTCTGAATGAATACTGTTCTTTGAAAGAAAAGTTACAAATATTGTCTTTTTGACTGCTGCTATTTGGAGCTATAAATAGACTGCCTCTGGTGGGATTCGAACTCACGATATACGATAAATACGCAGTCGCCTGGACAGCGAACGGTCGAGGGTTCGAATCCCACCAGAGCAGTTGAAATATTTTTTTACGTGAAAATATTATTCTAAAAAAGTTAAACGTAAAATAATGACACGCTTACATCTATTTTCTATTTGATTCCTCTAACGTTTAAATAATAATACTAATAATAATACTATTTACTTTTTAACTTTACACTAAAATACTGTTAATTTTAGTTCTCCGATGTCAATATACTTTATTTCTCGTAAAAAAAGTTGGGAACCCTATTGGTTTCACTTTGTTTGAGAATGAGTTTTCATTGGATTCAGTCTTCATTCTTCATTAATATGATTGCAAACATGTTTCTATTCAAATATTCAAACAATTGAATAAATTTTATCAATTGAAACTGTTTGAGATTTCTTTCGTACTGTTCGCTTCAATACTAAGGAAACCAAAATAACCAGCCGTAAAATCGATAAAAAAAACGAAATTGGCCATTTTGTATGGATGCACTTTATGTGATACGACGAAGTAAATAAATTTCGTAAACTGTAAATCTTAATAAAATAAAATATAAATAAGTAAAATACAAAAAATCATAAAAACAAAATTATTTGCATCTCACATAGCTCTGCATCAGTGAATTGATTTCGACCCCAAGATAAATGTCAATTATCGCAGGACTGATGCAGTTGCTGTAAATTATTTCTGTTTAAGCTAATATTATGTTAACTTGTTTATATTGCTTGCCGTGGCAGCCTATAATTAAGACATCACTTACAATGTAACCTTTAACCGTATATGTGTTAATCATGTATTATGTGAGTGTTTTGTTGGTTGTCCTAAACTAAATAAATAAAATAAAATTTATATGCCTACTTATCGTCACGGTCTCGTAATAAGGTATTAAAATCCTTGTGCTACAAGGTGCAGACAATTTATTTTGGGGCGTTTCCTAGCACATCCAGAGCCGAGTTTAGAAAAGTTCGTTACGTACGACGGTACCACAGCACCCAGACCCGAGACCCGAGATAATATAGAAAAGTTCGTTTTCTACGTCGTAACGACCGGGAATCGAACCAGGGACTTTGCGTTCGAGGTAGAGCCGAGCCAATATAGAAAAGTTCGTTACGACGGTACCACAGCACCCAGACCCGAGATAATATAGAAAAGTTCGTTTTCTACGTCGTAACGACCGGGAATCGAATTAGTGACTTTGCGTTTGAGGCAATTTACCGCCTTACTACGCAATAGTTTTAGGATTTAGGTACTTCTATTTTTATAAGTAAAAAGGTAAAGGTTAAGGTAAACTTGGATTTACGAGTTTTGGATTTGAATTTTGAAAGGCGCAGTTTGTAATACCTACAATGATGCAGTCCTATCTAAAAGACTGGATTCTTAAGTGTTTTTCAAAGTTTTCTTACTCATTCGCGAGAGAGATATAGAGAGGTAAGCACGCCAGACTTTGCGATGCCATCAGGCGAGGTCCCGGGCTCGATTCCCGGTCGGGTCGATGTAGAAAACGAACTTTTCTATATTATCTCGGGTCTGGGTGTTGTGATACCGTCGTTGTTTCTGATTTCTAAGACACAAGTGCTTTAGTTACTTATCTTAGGATCAAGGCAATGTATGTTATGTTGTCCATTATTTAATTATATTAAGATTCGTTTTAAATCTTATTTTATTATAAATTTGGAAATGTGTTTTCTAATGGGAAAGAGTAGGTACAAGGGAATATAGCCAAAAGTTTTGTCTAGCTAGATCATCCATATTTCGAATTTAACGGTTATTTCAATTCCTAATTTTAAAAGAAGTTCCAATCTGTGCACCATCCCGCCCCACATGCAGCTATGCAGATATCACAATCTTCATTTGAATTCGGAATAAGAACAAGATGGCGCGCGTCGCTTCCGCTCCGGGCGGATTGCGCGGGAAATTAATTTTACGAGAATAATGGCGATTGAAAGAGCCTTCGAAAGTACCGCATGCTGAGGCGTTTAAAATCCCATTAGCGGGGGCAAATATGTAAAGAAACATAAATATGGAAGACATATTCATTTATTCTGAAGAATATAACTTTTAATTTTACCTTATTATTTCGTTTTTTTTATCATACCATGCCATAACATTTGTATATTTACTTTCTTAAGGTAAGAAGAGAATATTTCGTGCCAAAGTTTTGATACTAAATTACAAGTAGTAAGGTACTTATTATGATTCTTATTGTTGTGCGCAAATTGCGAAGTTATAGGTAACTATTTATATCATTTGAAACCTGGTAGCCGCTTTATGCAGGCCGCTTTCTACCGGCCAATCTGGAAGTCACTGAGGAGGCCTATGCTCAGCAGTGGACGTGCTACGTCTGAAATGATGATGATGATATAAAAATAAGATAAATAAATTTAACATACAGGGTTACATTGCAAAGGGATGCCAAATTTAAAAATTAAGATCTAGGGAACAATAAGACAAGTGTCGTAATCGTTATTATTTCTAAAAATCGTATTTTACGAAAAAACATTAGGATAGAAATAATTAAATGTAAAAAAATATATTTTCTGTTCTTTACATAGTTCGATTAAGTTACTGTTTCTGAGCCACTCCTAAAGATTTGGCACCCCTTTGCAATGTAGCCCTGTATACATAAAATGCATGAATGCGGAAATTTAGTTTACAATTATGAATTCTACTCGTTAATCCTCTGATTTAAGCTGCACAATGCATAAACAATTGCAGTAAATACATTTATAGGAAGTAGTGTCATCTTTGTAACTACTCATTACTGTCGCATCTGCCTACAAAGAGTCTCACGTTTCGAATTCCACATTTAAACTTGTCCGATCCGTCTTCGGTGGCTCATTTTTCCCCCTCCGCCCGCCTCCCCCCGAACTTTGACGTCCTGCAAACTACCCGCCTGCGGTCGTGCGAGGTTTAATCAATTTTTCAACTTCATTTCCGCTTTGTCTATTTTTTATTTTTACATTTGGTTCTGGCTGTAAAATTTGCTTTGTCTCTGCCTGTCCTTAGGTCATTTTAGTTTTTTCTTTAATTTAAATTCTTGAGACATCACAACTTGTTTATCTATTATCACTTGTGCTTCTGTAAATAGCATGCTAATGATGATTAAGTCTTAAATATAGACCAGAACCTAATAGTTTTGTAGATTATTACTTTCCTATCGATATCTTGTTTAGTTTAAGGTCATAGATGCAAAACTTGAAAAAATTATATATTTAAAAAAAGGCAAAATCTAACAATCAAAAAATTAAAAACACAATAACAATTAAATGATAAAACAGAAGTTCTATTGCATAAAAACTAAATAACCAAAAACGGTTCGCGCCAAAAGTTATGACAACTCAAACAGTTCCATTAAAAAAAAAAAAAAAAAAAAACAAGCACGCAAAAACGCGCCAAAAATTATGCCAACTCAAACGTCGGGTCCGAAAGAGTTTCCGAACGCACCGCTATTTTACAACTAAAACTATCCGCCCCAAGGGCTAAAAAAGGTCGGCCTAACCAAACATCGACCCTTATAAAGTGCCCTGAACTAAAAACACCCAAAAAGGCAGTAAAACTAAAGGAATTAGGCCCGAACTACTTTTCAAAACACTTTTGAACCCCCGGCCCTCTGAAATAAATGAATCCCAATTTATATTTTCTGTTAGGGTCCGCCAGAGATGGACTCAGGAAGCTGGGATTAGATATCGTTTAAGAACTAATTGTTTAATCGGAATTTTTGAAACCGACATTAAGTTTTTATTATCCGATTAAAGATATACTGGACTTGTAATTGTGGTCTTTTAAGTTTGAATTTTTAGTATTTTTATAATTACAAAGCATACACTTTCGTAGGAAAATTTTCTGACTTACTATTTATTTACGTCTGAGAGTATATGTAAAATTACTTCATAATTTAGTCTTCAATCTAAATTATTTATAAATTCGTAAAACAATTGTATAGCAAAAAAAAAACACTTTCCCATACTAAAACGCGACCAGCTGCAGTTTGTATGGAAACGTCAATTTTTTTTTTGAGATTTCGATGTTGGTCCCATAGAAAAAGTTGATGTAATTTAGCCGTAGAATAACCCCTTAAAGTTTTATTTCACCTTTTCGTTACACTCTGTATACATATAATAATAGAATTAAAGAAGGTAATATCCCTCCTTAGTCCGTTCCTGCAATGACACCGAACCCTGCCGTAACAGAAGTTGGCATAGAATACGTTACGATTTCCGTGTAGTGTGGACGGAGTCACATGAAATAAATAGGCTTATCGATTTTACCCTTTTCTCGGTATTTTAATAAACGACTTTCTGTAATGAATCAGTCTAAAATTTAAAATATAATTAATAATGTGACAATATATAAATCACAGGTAGTTTCTATAATGTTGTTAAAGGCGATATAGTTTTTAAACGATTTCAATCATTATTTTAGCCTTAAAACGTCCACTGCTGCTGAAAATAGGCCTCTCCCAATGACTTAAAGATTATGGCCGGTTGGAAGCGGCCTGCATCCAGCGGCTTCTTTGCAACCTTTGCCAGGTCGTCTGTCTCTTGACAACCATGGGTTGATTAAAACCATCTAATCAGTCTTTGTTTACCCACTGTTGGATTTAGGCCTTCTTTTTACTGCGCTACTTCTTAGACATTTCTTCTTTCTTAATACTTCTTTCTTTCTTAATACATACTTCTCAAGAGTTATACAAATTCAATTCACCCTGTATATAAGTCCTAAACTGTACACAGTAAAGGTAACACTTTTTCCTGTCTGAAGAGTCGGAAAACTGTCTGATACCTACAAGGAGCCCCCCCTACCCCCACTCAGACGTGAGCCGCGAAAACTCTCGAAACAAAGGAGGGTAATTGAAAATTCTATCAAAACTTGCGCCGAACGAGCGAACGAGGCTGAGCCAACATGTTCAGGGGACAGGGTGCAAGTAGTATTAGTATTACATACATGCCACGGGACAATTACTTATAATGTAGATACTGTTAAGTTGTAACGTATCTGCTATCGGGAATTTCAATTAAAAAAACCCTCAAACAGACAAAACTAAACTTAAAAATGTTTCTTTAAAAAAAAAACCTTTAAAAACGCAGATCTTTTTATACAATACTAGCTGTCCCGGCGAACTTTGTACCGCCTCTTAATTAATATTTTTTTAACTTTTCAGTTTTTTTAATAGTTATTCTGTTATTCGGGGCGGAGACAAATTAAACAAATCATTGATCATAAAAATCGGTCCTGCCGTTCTTACTTATAAATGGTGTAAGTAACCCGACTTTCTTTTATATATATAGATTTTACAACTCCAAGAATCAGGTTATATCGCAATTTCATTTCCTTGAATAGTTGTTATCTACAAACTCAAGCCATTGTTATTTCTTTTCATATTTTATATTATTTATCGAAATAATGTTAGTGTGCAAGATATCTAGGATTTGTAGTGGAAATCTAGGGACTCTTTTAGGGAATCAGAGAATAAAAACGTCATGGATATCAGATGACAACAAAATTTATTAGACAACGTCAAGAAAACAAAAACATAATATAAAAACCATGAACAATTCGTAAAGAAAGGATCAATATCAGAGCTAACAACAGTTAGATTAATATTTTGTTACCCATAATTTGGTTTCCACGTAAGGTTTAGTTCGCAAAATATTTGAAACATACATTTTTACTTCCCTAATAGTGTACTCGTACATCGAATATACGGAGTTCATTTCATTTGTATTCAAATCGAATAAATTACGTTAAAAAGTATTACGCTAATTTAATGCAATTTTTACTTGGAGCTCTTCCTATAACTTCATTTCATATAATTTTTATTCGTTATAACATTTACATTTTATAATAATATTTTGAATAAAGCTCATAAAATATACCAAACATTTATATGCTGTCCGTTTACTTTACGAGGCTTAATTAAGTATTATTTCATATAATATTAGGATTAAATCCATATCTATTATCATCTAGGTCAGGTTATGTTAGAACAGTGACCACATAAAGCGCGAAGCCGACTGAGTGGAGCGAGTGCAGCGAGTCAAGTAAGCGGGTCGCAGGCACGGCAGCGGCTGGCGAGCGCTTGATTCTAATTCTCGCTCTAAAATAAATGTTGTACTTGTAAGGCATATAGAAATTACTAACGGCGTAGTAAGTGACACGTACACTTGCCTACACAATAACGCATGCTTGTTTGCTTGCATGCTGCATGTTTGCTTGCTTGTTGCATGTTTGCTTGCATGCTGCATGTTTGCTTGCATGCTGCATGCTTGCTAGCAGGCTGCATGCTTGTTTGCACAATGCATGCCTGCATGCAGAATAGATGGCATTTATTGTTAGTAAATAATAATAAATTATTTTACACAATTACACCAATTATCTAGCCCCAAACTAAGCAAAGCTTGTACTATGGCGACAAGATAACGGATAAACATACTTAAATACGTTTATAAACATCCATGACTTAGGTACAAATGCTCGTGCTCATCACACAAACATTTGCCCCTTGCGGGATTCGAACCCGCAACCGCTGGATTTTTAGTCCGGAGCGCGAACCACTACACCAAACGGTCGTCAGTCGTCGAATCATGTAAGTTGGATACATAAAAAAAGAAATTAAAAAGATTGAAAGTTATTAAACGAAAAATTATCATGTGTACTGTATCATGGGTTATAAATTAAAACATGATTTTACAAATAGTTATATGGATAACTTAATAGTTTATATGAAATGTTAGTACGATAGACTGTTATTCTGGTAACAAACAAAACAAATTTAAAACATTAGTTTATTCGATATTATGAATCGGTGATGATTAGCTATTCGATCAATCAAGAAAAATAGATAGTTAAAATCGTGGAATAGTTTTCTGTAAAATGAAATTTGATATCAAAAAATCTGTATTTTGATAGACACGTGCGACCCAGTAAACGTCTTTGTGACGATTAGGACGGTGTATGAAATAATGATATTTTAACATCTCTCATAAAATATTATTGTTAATTAGGGTTACATTTTTAAAAATAATACTGTGTTTTTAGTTTTCAGTTAAAGCAATATTTTGTAATTGTTTGTTGTTTCGAACAAAAACAAAAGTTTCCAAATTAATTTATTTTTGTAATACATTTTAACCATTTTTTTAAATTGTTAATTAATTATTATCTATTATATTAACATATTAAATTGGCAAGCACTTAGTTAGCCTTCATAAATAGTCTGTTGTACGTAGGTAGGTACAACAGACCTCATCTAACCTAATTATCTAATGTGACATTGAATTTTTTTTTTGACGAAGAACTCTTTCTACCAGCCAAGCCCAACGTCCTACAGAAACCATACAGCAAAAAAGTACATCTGTCTGCACATGTCCCCTGGTCTACCCGAGTCGTCCCGCTTGTTTGACAAGCGCGAGTCGCTTTATTTCGAAGATGGCAAGTTTCGCGTTTGATATGCTAATACGGGTTCCGTCATCCACTCGGTATTGGTTTTTGTTATTGAATTACATAGTTTCAGCTAAAGGAGGATTTAGATTTCAATAATAAAATATATTTTTTTAGTTTAAAATCAACTTTTCTATTTTATCCCGACTGAAAGAGACAAAAAACATTTTATTGATATGCGGTCTCATTTGGCTGTTCGGGGCTTAAGGAGTTAAGGGATGTAGGGGATTTAGAATAATAATAGATATCTAAAGACCCAGGTCAACCTCGATTGCATGCGGTGCATCCTGGCTACAACAAACCAGGCTTAGGGCTTTAAGTACGAGTACGCGGTAACAGACAATCAATATCGCAATTTCATTTGCCAGAAACGAAAAGATTGTTTTCTGAATTGACACCATCCTACACGCCATTATGGTCGTAAATTTTTACTTACTGTCGACTTCTCTTCTGCCAAAAGTCATTTGTTTCAGAAGTAAGCATGTTTACTTTAGATTTCGTCCAATTTACGTCACCGTCATTTGGGGGTTAAACCAAACGTGTGCGTGTTAAAGATTTAGGAAAAAAGCGATTAGTTTAAACTTTCAGTTCACAGTGAAAAATCAGTTTATTGGACTAAAACAGTTCAGTAAATAATGTCTACAATAATTATTTTCTAAGAAACTTGCCGATAAAATGAGGCTGCATAATTTTATTCCCTTGCTAACATTATTTTTAAAGCAAAATGTAGCTACTCTATAATGTCACCACTTCCCGTGTTCCAAAGGCGTGCATTCATTATACGTATAATAGGGGTTTATTGTGTACATAAAACATTGTGATTGCCTTTGACAGTGCGCGCGCGAGTGGCAAGTTTTAATAGAAATTTAAATTAGCCCGAGAGTTGGTCCAAATGCTTGTATTGCGCCTTGAGATCGTATTTATTGAGAATACAATGACATAGAGTATAGGCTGATTGTACGTCTTGTTTTGACTTTATGTTTTACGTTTGTAGAATGTTTACTTATTAAAAAAAGGTTTAAATATTATCGATATATATTTTTAGTATGATGTTTCTAAATCGCAGGAATAGGATAGTAGAGGTAGTTTTTATTCACGATAACAAAAGCAAAGGTACATAGTTATACAGCCAGTTTATGTTCATTTAATAATGACACAATTTTTTTTTATTTACAAAAGAAGCAAATGCATCCAATATTGTTTTTCATAGATTAAAGTCTGTCGTTTTATTAATATTTTAAATCCATATTAAATCAACAACTAAAACAGGCAATAAAATGATAGTTAATGAGCCAGAATTACTAACTACTTAAACTCGTATTTTAAAAAGTATTTTGTAAAGTAGCTCTATTTACAAAAAGTACTCTGAATCACTGAATAAATTACGTTTCTAATTATGCCTTTGATATTGACTTGCAAACTATTTTTCAGTTCGTGCAGAAAGCGAATTAAAATCTTAGTAATTGAATTTTGGAAGTTCGAGCGCTCCAAAGGGTTTGAATGGCGGCACAATATTCAGTTTTAATGGGTTTCTTTAAGTAAATACTCTTGAAAAGTTAAACTACGACGGAGGTTTAATTAAAATTTGGTATATATTTAGCCTTTCGGTATTAATTTAAAGTTACTGAGTTGTTAAACAAAGACTTTATTGATCGTTTGTCTTACTTTAGCTTAAATTTATTTATTTTATTTTTAGTAAAATATTTTTTATGTCATCAAGCCGAATTATTATTATTATTTAATTTAATTTTAAATGCTTCAGTGTCTAAGGCTTCTATAGAATACCAGTGCTACCACCTGTGAGTGTCACAATAACATATCGCTGTTATGTTTCCTAAAATTACTTATTTTGTATAGGATGTGTACTAATTAACCCTTACACTCTACATTGGACTATACGTTCCCAAACTTTGTAAAATATTAACAGGTTTATAACAATATATTGCACTGCGTAAAACTTTTCATATAAACACGCCATTAACTTAAAAGATGTGCCAAGTAGAGCACCTTTCCGTAAACTTTTCACGGGATACGCGGGTTAAATAACAATAATGTCACGGAATAAAGTATGACACATAAAAATAGTATAATACTCTTATTGCTACCAAAAAAAGTGATTTCATTTGCAAGGTAGTGCCAAATTTTGATAATAAGGTCTAGTGAACAATATAAAAAACGAAGCTGTCGCTAAAATAATAATAGTCATAAAATACCAGTATAAAGCAAAAATAAGTGTTTTTTAACCAAACCTAAGAAATCAAAGTTGTTATTTAGTGAAAAAAAAGAAAAAAATCGAAAGTGCTCAGCTGTTCTCTTTTCAAATAATAGTACAACTATCTGACTTTTTAAAAACAAATCTGACTTTTTGTTTGTATAAAACCATGTAAAATACCTATCTTTTATTGATGACTAACATTTGATTTCAGGACATAAAATCTATATAGGTACAGGGCATCATTACATTCATATAAACTACACATATTAATGATAGAATTAATAAAATAAAATAAATACTTTAAATAAACTAACTTAACATAAACTAAAAACTACCTACTCAAAAATAAAAGTGTGACCGTAAGGTATGGAGGCGAGGATACTGGCAGCGTTACTTTTTATCTGACTTAGGCTCATGAAAGTCACATTGAAGAAAAAAAACAACTCATCAACCTATGATATTAGACGTATTACCTATACGATATAAACATGTTTTGAGAAATATTTGACCGAAAGATATGTAGCTAAACAAACTTTTCCGACACCAAGACGCGGAAAATTTACATAAATTCACGAATTTCGCTGCAAAATAAAGTAGAGCATAGTTCGCGCACCCCCTTAGGGAGTAGTTGGGGGGTGGGGCCGCGGGTCCCCCGTTTTTCATGTTTAATTTTAACTTCGCAAAACTGGCGTTTTAATAAATGCTAGCCCGTCTTTCGCGCACAGAATTTTATGCTCGGATACAACCTTTTGCCATTTTGAAATGAGTATTTCGTTTTATGTCGCTCTGGAGACGCGCTTACAAGTTTTATTGTATAATTAGTTTTTGTGTCGTTATTTTGATGTTCGCGTCGGAATTTTTATTCAGTTTTTTGTAGAGTCTGACATTGAGTTATCTAGAATACTTATTTTTTAATGTTATTTGGATATAGGTGAGCTCTAAAACATTTTTGTTGAAACCTATATTAAGAGCTTTATGTAATTGTGAAAAATATCAGTCATAAATTAATATCATTGATCTTAAATGTATTCATTGGTCAAAGCAGGTTTTTAGAGGCTCTATGTACCAGTGAGATCACCCTGGTACATAGAGCCTGTAAAAACCTATCATAAAAAACCTAACTACAAAACATACATGGATTAAGTGTTTTTCGATTTACATTTTACCTGCAACAAATACTTATTAGTACACTACAGTAGTAATATAAACTACCTACTTTATATCAATTACGTGGGTGCGTATAGGTGTATTTCACTAAGATACAAATTACCAACAAAATACGTGTAAGTTTACCATCTACTGTGAGATATTACAATTAAAATCAGTAAATACATTAATATCAAAGGGTCTCCATAGAGTACTGAGCCGTGAGCCGTAAAACAAGGAACGGAATATTAAAACCGGTACGACGAACGAACGCCATTAAAATGCGTAATTGCTGGATTAGTCGGCCCAAGATTCCTCTATTTGCTTCTGAAAACGTTCACACTGCGGCACCAAAGCGATCCACAGATTAAAATACATCCATGTTAGTCAAACAGACGCTGCGCGAAACGGAACGTTTCTGAAACGAATAGTTCAGTCTATGGACGTCCAAGATGGCGCGCGTTCCAAATTTGAACAGGGACGCAGGCTCGACGTGCCTCACATGCGTCATGAGCGGAGGTCTCAAGATTAGGCGATTTACAACGGCTTTTTCGTATTTCGAAGCACGCCGTCTCTGCGTTTTATGCCTTCGAGCGCGGCTTCAGAACGCGCCTCTGAATTTAAATGGATTAAGCCCGGGTAATACGCGCCGTTTTGATTTAAATTTGGAACGTGGCTCGATTTCTTTTTAATTTATGCGTGGCGTAGGTGTGGGTAATTGCTAGTTTGTTTTTATTTAAATACTTACCTCTTTCAATTATTTATTCATACTCTTTGCATATTTACTTAAAAACAAGTGTGGAGCATTGTAGTAAGCATTGACCATTAAATGTTGAAATAACGCTGCATTATTAATACTTTCACTTTTAAAGTGCAATTACAACTTAGAAGTAAGTAATTTAACTCTGTTCATGGCAAACACAAAATTTCTATCTGTATAAAATTCCCATTTCGCCAGCGGATGAAGCACAAAAACTACACAAAAAGTTCCCCACTAAAACATTATAAAGGGCCGTAAAAACTTTACCCCCACTGGGCGGGCCGGGCCCGCAGTATATCTATAAATCTATATGACGTCATTAAGAAAACGGAGTGCGAGCGTCTTGCGTATACCTATCCTGCTCTTTTCCACGCTTTTTTCGACAGCTAGAAAGAGCGCGGCTACGTCTTAAGCGGAAAGAAAAGAAAGAGAGGTGCGGGATCTCGCTCGCTCCTCGCCTTACAATAGAGAAAAGACGGTGGAAATTAAATAATACTTTGTCGTTTAAATTGAAATTTGGGGGTGCGTGGGGGGAATGTAGTTTGGAAAATTTTAGGGGGTTAGAGGTAAAAAGGTATTGATTTTAGGAGAGATTAGGAGTCGTCCTTTGTATTTTGTTGTGAATATTTTGCGATGGTTTTGGCGTCTTAAAGGCGATTGTGGCGAAGTTATTGTAGCTTCAGATTGAGTTTGGACAACAGATTTCGGTCCTTGTATTTAGAAATAACTTTTAAGTAGGTATTATGAAATGGTTTGACTTTAGATGCCAACACAAGTTTTTTTTTTTTTTAATTTTAACCACACAAATTAATCTTTCCTCAAATAATTTGATAATGTGAGATGTTGGCTAAATGGTGTGATTTAAAAAAAAAGTTTAAATAAACACCTTACAAACCTACATTGAACTTTTCTTTGAACATAATAATTATAATGTCAGACATTGATGACAAACGCTTGTTGATGTTGTACACTGTCGCAAATAATATAATAATAAATAAATTATTTTAACAACCACACAATAATAATTTTGCACCAAAACTTCGATTAAATAAAAAAAAAAAACAAATGTTTATTTCAATTTGCCCACATGCAAAGGTCAGTAACAATCCTTAAAAGTATTAAATCAAATCAAATAATTTATTACTGAAAATGTGGGTTACATAATTAGTTAAGTTATTGTATTGAAAAAAACATTTCACAGACAGGTTCACCTGCTTGTTTTCATCACACAAACATTTGCCCCTTACGGGATTCGAACTTACATTAGCAAAACTAATAAAAATAGAAAGTTTATTATTGTTAGTAGTAAGTGTAAAGACAATAAGACAAAGGCATTTAAATCATACAGCCGAGCGCAAAACACGTTTTTTCAAAACCAAATTAAAAAAAAAAAGTTTTTTCATTATTTAGGCTGGTTTTTCCTGCTTTTTAAATTAGATATTTTTTATGTTAATGTTTCAACATTAATTTTTATTCCCAAACGTAAACTTACGCTATAACTCTCAACTCCCACTATTTGTAGCGGGAATATGAATGCGACTCGCTGCGGTAGCGTCAGACTTTTTGCAAACTGCAACTTTTCAGTTTTTGAATTTTAATTAAATTCTGAATGCTTTAGGTACCCACTGCACAAAATTGGTTTCACATGACTTTCGGTTGCATTTTGGTGCAAATTTACTTTAGCCTTACATCGACTTGGAAGAATAAATAGAGTTACTATCGTTCCTTTGCTTTAAAGTTGCAAGAGGTCAAGATATTACAAATATTTGTTAAATATATGTATAACCTTGACTAAAGATAAATCAAATCAAATCAAATTTATTTATTGTGAATCACAGGTACAGACAGGTGGCAGTATAATAATAAGGTTAGAACAACTGTGTCCCCTCCATGGGCGTACAATAATAGTGTTAATCGATTGAATTAAAAATAAAAGTCAGATCAATGACAAAACTATTTTACGTTATTATAAAACATTATAAAATACCTGTCTTAATTAATAAATCGGAATGTCATTTAAGTAGTGCTAACCTATTTATAATGTATTAACGACACCAACATTAACATTAACGACACGTGTCTAAATTGTCGAACTTTCAAATTAACCAATTCTATTTACGCCGGACTGAGCGTCGCCATCTCTGAGGTACCGGGTTAGATTCCCGGTCGGGTCAATGTAAAAAAAAAAGATAAAAAAAAAGGAAATTTTCTATATAGTCTCGGGTTTGGGTGTTGTGGTACCGTCGTTGTTCCTGATTTCTGTTACACAATTACCATAGGATCTGAGCAATGTGTGTTAAGTTGTCCAATATTAATATTTAGGTTTTATTTATTTTATATTTTAACTATTATTTCGTCATGGTTTAACTTTAATCTATGATTTTGTATTATTAGAAGGGATAAAATTAATAAGCAACATATTTTTTCAGTCGAAAAATTATTTTAAAAAAAACACTGAATTATGTTTAAAAAGTCTATAAGTCGTATCGATTTGATACTTCAAAAGTACAAGTACCTATAATCCGAATGACATGCAATAATTTAAAACCTCTATTTTATCTGACAATAAAGCCAGGAGGTATATAGTTGAACTCTACAATCATCATCATCAACAGCCCGTTGTAGTCCACCGCTGGACTTTGAGCCTCCTCCACATTAGTGGAGGGTTTTGCCATTATCTCCACGCTTGGCAGGCGGGTTGGAGATCGCAGTTTAAAAGTTGATGTTTAACAGAGAGCGCTGCTGCTCGTCCTCTGTTGAATGTGTAGTCCCTAAGTCGCCTCTTACGACACCTACGGGATGAGTAGGAGTGGTGACATATGTATTCTACTCTGCCGTCACCACACGGCCAACTCTAAGTAACTCTAACTCTACAATAGCTATTTGTAAATCCTTCGTGTTTTTATTTTATTTCAAAAAGCTTTGAAGAGCTCATTTTATTCATTTCAAAGAGTGCACAAAACTGTGTTATACTTTAAAACTATAACAAAAAAGTTGTTTTATGTTTACAAATCATATTTGGGCTTTATATTTAATTGAAGTCAACAAATTTCCCAAACAAAGTGTACTTAAATCCACATTAAAATTAATACAAAATGGCGACATTAAAACCTTTCCAGCGACAATGCAAGTCGGAAGACGCGGGAATGTAGACACTTAAGACAGGGCCGGCTTATCCCTCGGGGCCGTCTGTGGCGGGCCAGGGGCGGATTGGGGTATAAAACATTGATGCATAGTAATACGTTTTAATATTAAATGCGTCACTGTTTTGCCATGAAAAACATTGGCATGTTTTTAATTTTGCGTAGTTGGTAGAATGGTGTGTAGTTAGTCTATCACATGTAATGTACTCAACTAAGTTATTTATACTATAAATGTGCAGTCAATAATTCTTTATATTTGTTACATAATCACGATTTAATGGCTGAACAAAATTTGCTGAAATTAGCTCACATAAGTAAATGTCTTACTTTAACCATGTGAAGCAATAAATAAATAATGAATTATAGTTATGAATTATGCATTGACTTATTATTATTTCGTATTTTAATCAATGCAATGTTATTATTATATTTTGGTGTTATAATTATTCATGCCTCTTTTTGAAGTTTACGTAGTCGAAGTCGCAGGCAGAAGCTAGTATTGTATAAGTTTGGCTATTCAGTTTTTCGGTGCATGTCAAAACTGTTTTTTTTCAACTAAATGCCAGTAAAAATGCTGTAACCTATAATGTAAAAGCCAAGGCGTTGAAATAGAATTCAGGTGGAGTCCTTTTCATGAAAGATTTCACTTTTTTTATATAAACGTTATAGTAACGTTATATGAAAGTTGACGACTGTAGGTACAGTAAATTGTGTTTTTACGTTAATTTTAGCCACTATCGTTATGACTTCTTCTTCATCTATACGGTCAATCCCGGTTGCGTCCAAAGCCATTGCTTTGGAGCCCAGGTTCCGCTATCTAATCGTTAAGACTATGACTTCATAAGTGGAATGTTCTCTCATGTTAGTTACGGTCAGCATCAAAAGTTGATGATCACACTCAGTTTTCAAAATCGCTATACACCATAAGTATTATAACTAAATCGCTCAACATAACACGTGCCAGAATTGGATGATTGTCATATAATGGCCAATTCTGGCAGTTGTCATGTTAATGTCATTTAAATATAATATGGTGTATAGCCCTAAATTGTGCATCTTTTTGTAAACATAAATTGTTTACTTCTTTGTATGGTGTACAATAAAGAGTATCTATCTGTCTATCAATTTATCTATAGCGATTTTAAAAATCTGAATGTGTTCATCAACTTTTGATGCTGACCGTACTGATACTTTATATGGTTTTTTCTTCATCTTTTGCAGGGCTGTCAACAGGGGCACTGAAGGACTTAAGCAACAACAAAAACTTGAAGACCGTCATTATCAGCGTTTAGAAGACCCATGCTAGACAGCGGCCTTCCTATGGAACGCTGCAGCGGGCAGCTCTGTGCCGTTTGTATCCAGCGGCTTCTGGCGACCTTGGCTAGGGCTCGTCAGACCTGGTGGAGGTCTGCCCCACGCTGCTTCTTCCAATTCGTGGTCGCCACTCGCCATTCGCCATTCGACAATCTTTCTTCCCTAACAGATGACAGTTCTTCGTTCGATGTGGCATGTAAATGTAATCAAAGAGCTATGTGGGTGAATTTAATTCTCATCTTGCAAAGAAAGATTTTCATGAAACCTAATCTTATCTTTAATCATTATTTCAGCCATAGGAAGTCCACTGCTGAACATAGGCCTCCACCAATGACCTATCATCGGGGGGATTGCCAATACTCACTACACTTGGCAGGCGGGTTGGTAGTTTTTTATAAGATTTCGCACGCAGACGCTGCTGCCCGTCTTGTGCTTCAGGAATTAGTCGCCTCTTACGACACGCCTCCTGTTGGCGGTGGGGAAGTGTATTCTTTACGTCCGTCCCCACACGGCACTTATCTCTAATACGCCGAAGCAAATTAACAAAAAACCTTTAAAATGCCTAGGAAAAATAAAAAAAGTGAAAAACTAAATCCAAGACTTCAAACAAGGCAATGTGCTCAAACTGCCAAAAAAGCTATTTACATTCTGTCATAGACAAAACCCAAAGTTTCCCTAAGACGGCGGGTGGTAGGTAAATCGCGACCGTTATCATTCGGTCGAATAAAATTGACAACACAAAAGCGGGGCGAAGTCACGACAAAGGCCTGGCAAATAAGCCATTAAAAGCGTTGCGACGGTACTGAGCTATAAAATCTGTGCTTCTTGCCCCACCCTCACCACCCCCCACCCTCGCGATAAACTGCTTTTATACCGTTCCGTACTATAATTAAAATGGCTTGACGTTTTCTGGCGAGTACACGATAAAAGACCTAAGATGGCGGCCGTTCCGATTTCGAATTTCGGCGTTTATTGTTAGAGTTCACAGTGTTGACCTTTAGAGATATAATTTAGCATACGAGTCTAGCATTATGGTTTTTGTGATAATAGTTTAAACAATAATTGGATACTAATTATAGTTAAGAACCTACAAAATTGACAGTTACGTCTTTGAAATTGACGTTATGATTTTTTCCAATGTTTTTTTTGTTAATAATCAGTCTGTTGAAACTTTGACGACACTAACCTTTCATTATAAGGGTTTAGATAGAACTTAAGACCACTATATAAACGTTCTACAGAGTAAAAGCCGTTTTTGAATTGAGTTTCTCTTTTCAAAAACTATTTTAGCCAGTTTTTAAACATGACTATTTAAAACGAAATCAATAGTTCCAAATTCAAAAACAGGTTCTAATTCTTTTTTCAAATTGTAAAACGTAGCGAAACTAGATAACTTTGTCGCACTGGCCGCATGAATAAAGGGGTGAAGCCGGTTTAATTTTAAAATAGTGTTCATTCGTATTAAAACTGGATTTTTGAATATCGAATTATTTTAATTCGGGACGTTTTATTGAGACACGTGTGTTGTTAAGTTGTTTAACTTGATAAACTACTTTAATACCATGTGTCCTGACTCTTGTTAATTATTTTTTTGTAAATTCTTTTATTACAAAAGGTTTTGTCAAGTCACATAATATTGTTTCAGTTTCGAATCATAATTTGATATGATAGAGCATTGTTATTGACAAGTCATTGTGAGTTTTGACTCTTCCATGACTATTTCTCTCACACGTTATTCGCAGTTTACGTAATACCGTTATCAATATTTTAAAACCGATGCCAAAGTTGGTTAAGAGTCTCCGATCACAATTTAGACTGTATCGACCAGCACATAGAAATATAAAAATAGTTTTTGATTATTTGCATTATAAGAAAAAAAAAAACATACCTAGTTGAATAATTTTGAGGTGACCAACCAAATGTATGGTATGTGTTATGTCGATGGCTAATAATATTTTAAGAGTCTAACCATTGCTCTAATTTTTTGTGGAAACCGTATATTAAGACAGAGAGAGAGAGAGAGAGACAGAGAGAGTAAGAGCAGCCGTCTCTAATTAAATAGAGATCACTTTGAGATGGTGAACTTCTATCGATGGTATGACGACATTAAGTTATAGATATCCCTTTTTTAAAGCTTTGAGGTTTTGTCGACATCTTATCAGATTTACGGTAAGGTTAACTATTTGTTTTGATGTGTCCACGGCTGAATTTTAAAAGCCTGATGAATTTATTTTTCATTTCATGATGACGACATGTTTGTTAATACTTTTACCTTTAATCATAAGAGCGATCGCAAAGTTATCGTAATATATCGACTGGTAGAGAATGCCTCATGGCATTAAGTCCACCTTTTGTGTGATTTTTAATCTGTGCAATAAAGTCTAAATAAATAAATAAATATTGAGACTAAAGGCGTTTAGTAATCTATCGCAACATATTCCATTAATTTTCAACCGAAACGACCCCCACCTCGCATCCAATGGTTCTCTACTACAATCGTCGTGAAGGTTGTCGTCTGGCATCAAAAACTATAATGTTAAAATGTTTATTGTCTTTAAATAAAACAATTCTTCTCGGAGGAGGAGCGCGCGTTAATTAGAACACGATCAAAGAAGAGCCGCAGCCATTGTGCTGACTTCCTGCCGCGCTTTACACGAAGAAAGGCGAAAACGAAGATTTTTTATAAAAATTTTGTCGACTCTTTTTTTTAAGGTCGTAAAAAAACAGTAGCTTAAGTTGATTGAAAAGTATTATTTTTGTTGCAATTGTTTTATATTTGTTTTGCCAAATAATTTTGGATAATTGTAGGAAGAAAACACCTCTTTTTTAATTGTCATGTATTTCATCTGAATTATCTGGAAAACAATCATTCTTCATCATTTTATAACTTTTTTAAAACACCTTGTTATGTCTTTTTTAATATTAATTAAAATATCGTTCGAAATCTTGTTGTTAATATCAATGTACAATATCCGGAGAACTTAATTTTTTTGTTTAGGTGTGTGTCATTTCTCGGATCGGCAACACTTCTGTCAATTAACACGTCTTTTTTTATTCAAATCGTCATAATATATCATATATCTCGCCATTAAAAATAAAACTATTTTCTACTTGTATATGAATCAATACAGAATTAAAGACGTGACATTATTTTACTATGCCCGTCAAATATTGGTGATAATAATTAATAATATTTCTTATTTTTCAGTTACGTACTTTTCCATTCTCACCGTCCCTACACCGGCGCCATCTTGAAGGAAAACACAAAGATGCTGAATAGAGAAATTTTCTCTTGTAATTTTCGCGCTTTTCCGGTCCCAACGCCTCCCCAGGGCAATTTACCCGGCCACCCAGCCCAGACCCATCCCTCTCCTAGCAAATTCCTCTAATTGTACAGGAAAGCGTAGGAGGGGCGGCTCAAGTAACACTGGATCCTCGATACCTATAGTTGCTTTTAATTCGGAATCACGGGAGTGTAAGTTTTTAATTGATTTAGATTTAATTAAGACAAATAATTAAGGTAAATAAGAAAGGTGGGTAAATAAGATAGGTATAACTTTGGAATTTAACTTTAATATTCTGGAGATATTATCTCCAAAGTTGTAATTATTTCTTGCTTTAAACTCATCAAACACACCAAGTTTTGGTATTATCTTACAAGTTATAATATTCAAGTTAATGTTGCCAGTGAAAAAAGACATTCTATTTCAGGTGGCTATTAAAATTAACCCACATAATGTTCAAGAGGTTTTTATTGACCTAAATGACCTAAGAAATGACCTTAATTCTCTTATATATAGCAAAAGTAATCCCAAATGAGGTACTTTAAGTAATAAAAAATCATTTGAGTTCAGTTTTGTTACTATGAATTAGGTCGTACTTAAGTACATAAATATATTTCTTTGAGTCACCACACACACTCAAAAAAATTTTTAGGTGTTAGTTTATTTCGTTTTATGATTAAGTCAACAAATCCATAAATCTTAAGCCAGTATAAAACATTTTTAGATTCGTTTTAAAATTATGTATTAATTTTTGTTATTAATTACTAATTACTTGGGCTATCCACTTAATGAAATAGGAATTAGTTTATTTAGTTTAATCATTAAGTCAACAAATTAATAAATCTAGACAGTCAAAAATATTTCTTAATTTGTTTAAAAATTACGTCTTATTTATTTTTTAACTAATGACTGAAATGAAAATGACTATTTTTTTTATCAATCTCAGCCTGTTTAATGCGTTATATAAACCTATTCTTAGAAATATTTGTTTGCGTAAACATGCCAAAAACACTCATTAGAACAGGTATATGCTAAAATATAAACATACAACGTATAGTACGTTCGTCCGCCGCGGGCTCAGTACGCTTCTACAAGAAAATTAGTTATTAAAATTTCACTGACGCTCCGAAATTTATCTCCGGCATGCTGTACTGCGATGGAGCTGTTTTGATACTTGAATTACGTAATAATTTATAAAATGAGTGCTACCTAGCTCTAAGTCCTCAGTAAAGATTCCGATCATAAAGGCCCCAAGCCACCGTTAAGAAGCCTAATCTAATCTAATAAGTTTGTATGTTTGTTTAAACGTGGTACTCTCAGGAACGACTGATGAGAATTGAAAAACTATTTTTGTGTTGGATAGTCCATTTATTGAGGAAGGTAATAGGCTGTATAACATCACGCTGCGACCAATAGAAGAAGTGCATAGTCCATATTATAATGAGGAAGGTAATATAACATCGCTCTACGACCAATAGGTGCGGAGCATTAATGAAAAATGATGAAATACGGGAAAATATTATTATTTTTCAAAGTTTCCGTTGCGTGCTCTGCGTAAACAGTTGAAGTTACGCAAAAATTATGTAAAACGGAAATGTTCTCCTTCAAAAGTTCTAATTATGACTATCTTTTATGGTAATCAAATTCGTGCTAAAATAATGCATTATTTGGTCGCTGATAAAGACTTTAAAAGACAGACTAAACTCTACGCAGGCAAAGCCGCGGGCGGAAGCTAGTAATAAAATATTTCTGAATAATCCCTTTCACTTACTTTTTCCAAACAAGTGAAACAGACAAAACATTTAAACGTAGCTTAAACGCAGGTTAAGTAGCTTAAAAACGTTGCAAAATAAGACTTAATTATTTTACAAACTTCTATTATCTACTGTTGTGGTGTTGTTAGATTAATCTTATTAAAAAAATAATAACTGTAGTAACAAAATCTATAGAGATTTAAAAAAATCTTATATGTCATGTCTTAAATTCATGCATTCATGAATAATTCATGATCTACTGACCGAAACTAAATATTTCAAAGCGTGAGAAGATAACGCACTCAAGAACTTACGTTATCATTACAAAAGACATCAGTATTGTCCACTGTGGGAAAGTAAACTAGTTATTCGAGAAATATCACTAGTTCTTGGGTCTTAAACAGGTTTTTATCATTATAATGTGGGGTCGAAATGACCCAAGACGCTACCGGACAGCGGTCAGCGCGTGGGAAAGGGTTGACCAAAGGGTTGAACCGGTTTTCAAGATTCTATTGTTGTAAAGTAATTAATTTTACTTTTAGTGTAAGTTGTAGTTTCGTTGGTTTAAGATATCGAAGGGCAAAAACGGTTTGAAGAAATTTTATAAAATGAGTATCACGAGTAGGTAATGTAATAGTTACGGTGTAATAAAAAAAATGGATCAATATGGATCAAGAATTTATTTAAAGCACTGTCATTAATTTTGATTAAGCTATCCTGAAGGTTGTCTGGAAGAGATTGCTTCTTGTACTTTTTATTGTTACTTTGTTTCTTTTGTGTGGTGATCCAAACTGTATTTAAATATGATTTCGATAGTTTGGATATTTATTTGAAATTAATTATAAAATTACAATGTAAATAAAACGAATTATGTTAACAAAACGCATTTTTCTATTAGTGAATTGCGTGTAAGAGTTAAACCTATACGAACTAACAGTTGCTTTGATTTTTACTTGAGTATAGAAGACGCCACAGTCAAAAGTCATTGTCTGTACCTTAGAAAGCGTGTACTGTTCATTCCTTACTCTGGGATCATAAAACATGGTGTGTTGTCTGGAGTATCTTTATTTATTTACGTGGAAATAAAGATCTAAACTGTTTCCTTATGCAGGCCTCGTGACCTTGAAAAGAAGCATAATTGACATGTAAATAAGGACACTTTAGTTATCCAATATTGATTCACTGCCGCATCGCTGTACTCAGAAACGTAAATTAACAATAGTGTTGATTATTATTTTTGCTCATGCAATGATTGACTATGATCGTATCGACTTTAGTCATCATCATCATTTCAGCCATAGGACGTCCACTGTTGAACATAGGCCTCTCCCAGTGACTTCCAGATTGGCCGGTTGGAAGCGGCCCGCATCTAACGGCTTCCTGCAACCTTTACCAGGTCGTCTGTCCACCTTGTAGGTGGACGTCCTACGCTGCGCTTGCCGGTACGTGGCCTCCATTCCAGAACCATTCTGCCCCATCGGCCATCAGCTTTACGTGCTATGTGCCCCGCCCACTGCCACTTCAGCTTGCTTATCCGTTAGGCTATGTCAGCGACCTTTGTTCGTTTACGAAACTCCTTGTTCCTGATTCGATCTCGCAAAGAAAAACCGAGCATAGCACTCGACTTTAGTATCACACGTTTTTCTTACCATTAAAGTTAAGTGACGTCTCTGAGTGCGGCTGAAAATAGCAGTTTCATAAGGTGTTTTATGTAATAAATAACCTGCAAGTATCAAAACCGTTCGCGCCGCGTAGTCGTCGAAGACGCTGTTAAAGTTTTCCGTGCTACTTTCGCGGCTCTGCAGAAAGTTGTGCCCGGGCTCATTACCGAGCGGCAGGGCGGTTGCACACTGGCGGAAAACGGTGGTTAATTAGATTCTGATGTTTAAAACTCAGATTTCAAGGCGTTGTTACCGCTAGTTTAAGCTTGAATTAACCAGAGCAGTCCGCCTGTATGATTTGAATGTGCTTGCTAGTTTTCTAACCGACTTACTAAGACTGCTGCTGCTGTTGCGATTATTTACTTTTTACCAATTAAAATATTCAACTAGTTGAAGTTTGAATCAACCAGTGCCTTCCGCTTAGCTATCGTTCGAACGACTTGACCGAGACGGATGTATTTTGCTATCGTTATTTGTAACATTACTATCAAAAACGGTATTCTTGTAAACTTTTAATTTGATGTAAAATTATCAAAACTATATCACTACGACTAAAAATAGAACGAAACAAAAAAACTCGTTTTGGTTTCTTCCATTTTAAGTCGCAATACGAACTATAGGTAATTAAATTTCTTTGGTTTACGAGAATACCGTTTTCTCGTAGTAATGTTACTGGGAGCGGATCGACACTGGATTGCGACTAATGTTAAAATTCAGGAATTGGGTCTCAGCTAGTGGTAAGCTCTCGGATTACTTACTAATTTAAAATGGAAAAATAAGTAACATCAAAAACAGGAACTACCTATTATCTGTCAAAATATAATATTTTAATGTAGTTTCCACTTTACGATAATAATACGAAAATTATTAAAATCTTATAAGTCTTGTAAAGTAGATTACTTTTAAGTGTTTTAAGATGTATGAACATCTAAGTTGAGGAAAGCCTAGGACGTCCACTGCCTGACATAGGCCCTCTCAATGACTTCCAGTTTTTAGACTTTGTAAGTTACGCCAACAGGAATGTTTTGTTAACATTCTCAGCTAAGAAAACTAAACTAATACAAAATGTAAGGTTTTAATTAAATCTTATCTTGTAAAGTAAGTACCTACTTTTAAGTGTTTTTAAAATGTTTAAATGTTTCTTGTCATATAATTTGAGGAAAACCATAGGACGACCACTACTGAACGATAAGCCCTCCCAATGTCTTCCAGTTTTTAGGCTTTGTAAGTTACGCCGACAGAAATCTTTTGTTAACATTAGCTACCAAAAAATATGAACTAGCGTTTTTTGCCCCAAAAAGCGGCATAACAAGAATAAGCCAGCGTTTTTTCGCTCCAAAAAAGTTGTAACTTACGTCGAAAGAAAGGTTTTGCTAACACTAGCCACCCAAAAATATGAACCAGCGTTTTTTGCCCCAAAAAGCGGCGTAACATAAATAAGCCAGCGTTTCTTTCGCTCCAAAAAAGCGGCGTTCTCCCACAATCCTGTACTCTCCCTAACATTTCTCGCTTCTGTACCCCGCGGCGCTTATATAATATCAAGAAGATAAGTTCCCGTTATATGCGTGTATTGACAGCGAGAATATTTATTACTTGCTTTGTTATCTGAGTCTAATGGATGTTGTTTTAAGTCAAGGGAACTTCTTTTGGCATGGAGTCCCCCCCCCACTCTTGTAAGATTCATATGTATTATATAATAACATTATTGCACATAAGTACAGGGTGGACTTGTGTATTTCCTTGAAGGTCTTGAATCAGCTGTTTAAGGAGAAAAGAGAAATAGTAATAAGATTTTTTTGGGACTTGTTAGCGCTCGCTTAGAAGCCCAATTCCCGTAGGTAAATAGTATTCCAGTTTCGATCTGGGTAACATTACTACCTAAAATGGTATTCTCGTAAACTTATATTTCGGATGTAAAATAGACTAAAGAATTGTAATGCCTGTAAATGGACCAAAAAAAACTCGTTTTGGTCAGTGTTCAGTCGCAAACTAAGTTTTGGACAATTTTTTGTCGCAAAAGTACACTAAATGCGATGTCTTCATAACCTTCGAGGATGCTATTTTGAATAATTTCTTTGGGCTGGCTTAAATACAAAAACTTTTCCTAAAAATTTGTAACAAACAGCTGACTGCGATTTTTTTATCAAGATTTCGATGTCAATCTTATTTAAATAGTCGTTGAAAAGCAATAAGGTTAGTAATGAATTAAAAATACCCTAGGTTATACGGCTACTTTAAATTAATCTTTTTTTCTTTGAGCTTTTTAACATTTATAAAACTTCTTGTCTAATTTCTCCAAGTGAAAAGTAAGTCTAAATGAAAATGTACCACTTTCTTCAATCACCACAAGGCGTCGAAGCCCGCTGTCGGTCCGTCACCCCCCACCCTTAACGAACGCCCCATTTATCCACATTAATATAACTTGACTCGTGATAAATTACCAGAGAACCCGGGCCCACGTTTTCTTAGACGAATTTTGTTTATACAGGGTGGAGAGAGTTTTAGAAGAAAAACATATCTAAAAGTTAATTTAATTTATGATTAAATCGTAAATAGCTAAGAGTTACCGAAATTATTTATTTATTTAAATAGAAATTGAAAAATGTTTATTGGTCCATAAACATTTAATAAGGCTTACCAACTGAATACATTTTGATTTAGTTGACCTCTAAAGTACACTCACACACGCACGCAAACTCACAAATACACACACACATACACTTCTTAATATTAATAATGTATATTTGTTCTAGGTGTTGATTTTAAGACTATATTTGTTGCTTATTTCTATTTTGTCAAAAACAAAGGTTTATTTAGTGCAATTTGTTCCAAAATTATTTGTTAAAAACGGTTGTTGTATTGTTAACTAATTTTTAATTCCATTATTTCCCTGACTTATTGTTAAAACCGTGTGACCAAATTAAGTAATTATTTATCTTGGAAAACTGAAAGGCTGCTGCCACACAAGCTGGCTTAGTGCAGAAGCCGCTATATATAAGATTTACTCTATAAATCACTAATGGCAATAAATTAAAATTTATTTATTTATTTACAGGCAATTTTATATAAAAATATATTGGTAAGTAATACTTAAGCATTTTAATTGTAGGTATGCAAAACATTATTTTAAACTTCTATGTACAAATAGTGTACAAAAGAAAGACTTACTGCTAGAAGCATTCTCTGACAGTCAACCGTTGGGTCATGCAGAAAGCTTTCAATGGTTGCGGTGCAGGTAACAGATAAAACAACCTTCGAGTTTAAATAATACAACAAAAAGTGCCTCTTCCACCACTTGCTGATAAGTTCCGGATAACCTATCTATGTAACCCATACATTAGCTGTCAAAACAAGTGTCAGATAGGTTATCCGGAACTTATCAGCAAGTGGTGAAAGAGGTCCTAAACTAAATATTATATACTTGAATACATAATAAATAGATATATACACAACAAATATAATAAATACAAATATATCAAAAATTGTACAATAAACACATATAAGTGCAAATAGATCGTGGCATAATAATATAACCAGTGATCGGAGTAGGTAGATTGATTTGATGTAATTTGGTAGTGCAAGCATAACAATGCATGCATAAGCATGGATAATATATGCTTTTTTTTTACAAAAACTGATACTAAGAAATTCCGGAATCCCGGAGGCTTGTCCATATTAACATCAATGTTTGAGATCATTGACCTCAAATCAATCTACCTACTCCGATCACTGCATATAACATAAAACACTTCGCTTTTATCAATAAGGCCGCCTAAATTGTGCATCTTTCTGTAAACACAAATTGTAACTTCTTTGTATGGTGTACAATAAAGAGTATCTATCTATCTACACCACAATCAAAATCGCTGAGACATATTAACAGAGGAATTTTAATAACACTGGAATTCGATTATATTATTTTGCTATAATTATTTAAAGTTTTATTATTTGTAATTGCTTAATAAAAAAAATTGTTTTATCCCAACTGAAATTGGAACACGCTGTATATTATTTTCTCCGCTCAGTAATTAACGATGAAGGAGGCCTTTTCTTAGCAAAAAACCTCCTTTCTCACCCGTCTCTCACAGGCACTATGTTTACATTATATGTGTACATATACGTTATATACCTTTGCTATTATGTGAAGAACAAAATGATTATGAAAGCACATTTAAAACTAACAAATTGTTGAATATTAATATTCTGTTAGAAATATTATGTGGTAGTATTTTACTTAGAAGATTCATGTACGTTTTGAAGATGCCTAGATATAATAGAAGCTTGCCTTAGAAACTTTATAAGGTCATGTATTCGTTTGCGTGGGCTTTAGATTATTCATAAAGGATTTTCTGCGCAACTTTTTTTTTCGTAAGAACCTTCTAGAAAGTATAACAAATCTTTTAAAAAAGATGGATGAAATCGATTTTAAGTTATGGCATGACCTGGTGAAATTGGGATTCATTTTGGTATTTTTAGATTTTGTCAGCGTAGGATAGCGTGAACTAGTGTTGCGATACTATCGATAGGCCTATTGATAGTATCGAAAATAGCCAAACAATCGATATTGAATTCGATCCATACGCCTCGGCGGGGCCTACTGAAAACCAGCGTCGTGGCCTACACAGGCCGTTGCTCAAGCTGAGTGAGGTCCCATTATCCTGGACATCACAGGCAGATAGTGGCACCCCTTGGTTTTTTATTTTAAATACATTTTTCTTCAGTTTTATTAATTTCTTTTTTTTAATTTAATGTTTTTGTGTCTTTTGTACTATTTGTGTGCGACTTCCAGATTGGCCGGTCGGAAGCGGCCTGCATCTAGCGGCTTCCTGCTGAGTAAAAGTTCTGACTGTCCGCCTTGAGGGTGGACATGGTGGTGGTATAAACTAAATATTCATTTCAAAGCAATTAAAGTTCAATCTTAACGAATAATTTAAAAGTATGAATTAGAAAGTGTCTTAAATAAGATGTTATATAAAAGAATCTGTTTTTTTAAATTATTTCGTGCAAACTGTAAAGTTGCATTTGACGATCTGACAATTGTAATTTTGTTTTACAGAGATAGCCGACTGGTCTTATGGTAATCGACCCTGCATATCAATCTGAGGTTCAAGTCTGAATCCAGATTTAGGTCAAATGTCATAAACGTGAAAATTTAATTTTGTTAGTAATAAGCCACGTCGTAAATGTCATTGGCTCGAAATATACAGGGTTTTATGGAGTGTCCTATTCTTTTATACACCTTGTATATTAGCTATTTACAAGTGAAAGTAGTTTAAGCTTTGCTGGTATTTTTTTTCTTATTAGACAACTTCATTTTAGGAGATTTTATTAAGTTGTATTTGCTGCAAAAAAAAAACAAATAAATAAATTAAAATAAATAAACAACTAATTAAAATAAAATTTGAAATAGGTTAGTTTCTTAGGCAAAATTGTTTTTTAGCATGAGTAAAACACTTAGGTATTTTACACTGATAGAATATAATAGAATAATTTATTTATTTGGCACAAAACTGTTACATATGTGACATTGCAAGTAACATAAAAAAATGGGCCAAAAAGTGCCCCCGCTCAGTATTAGTCGCGGCAGCTAAAATTTGCTGCCGCGACACTGATATTCTGGGGCCCTGGGCGTAGAAACCACTTCGATGAAAACATTAAAAAGTGTAAATCAATAAATTTCCCTATTTACATTAATCAAATTAACTGATACACTTACTGATAAAAATTATTATTCTATATTCAATTTTGTAATTGTCACAAACAAAATAGCTTCTATATTATCTAAATGACCCTAAAGCGACCTCTTCTTAGTAATATGTAACAAAATCCTTTCTAATAGTAACGGATCGTTAGCTTAACTAAAATGTATCTATATAAACCACATTATCGTCTACATATAAGTAGTAAGACTATTTGAACCACGCGGCGCTTGCCGCTAAACTGGCGCTGACCTAAATAGAGCCTTAGGGGGTTGTAGTGTCTTGTAATGGGGTGGTGATATCCCGCAAAATGTGGGGAAATTATATTTCTTATTAATGGACAATTTACGCATTAATAATGGGTTCTTAATGACTGTAGGTTGACCTTCAAAGCACATGTAAATTTTCTCACGTTTTGAAAAATAGGCTAGATATATGATGGCTGTCCAAAAAAAAAATGACATTCCTTAAAATTATGTGTTCAGCTGCTTATACAGGGTGATTTGAAAAACATCAACAACCTCCTAGGGGCTGATTTTGGTTCTTAAATACAACCACTTTTTCTATGTAACCAACATAGTAAACTGAAAAAAATTTCGATGCTTCATACAAACTGATGTCCGCTGGTCAGTGAATCAGTATAGAGAAGACTTTTTTTTTGCGATTTCAATGTTGATCCCATAGAAAAAGTGGTTGTATTTGAACACCAAAATCAGCCCCCAGGATGTTGTTGATGTTTTACAAATAACCCTGTATACAACAACTTTTGCTATGGGAGCAACATCGAAATAATTGTTTTTAGGTGCTCTATACAATATCATCGAGGTAGTGTGTTAGTTTGTATGGAGCATCTTATTATTATTTCCGATTTCGATGTTGCTTACATAGAAAAAGTTGTTGTATAAGAGCAGTTCATCACGTGGTTTTAAGGAGTGTCCTATTCTTTTGTAAACTCTGTATATCTTTCTGTAAACATCAACTGTAACTTCTTAGTATAGTGTGCAATAAAGAGTATCTAAGTATCTAGGTCAAGATTACCTATCAAGATTATCAATAGATAGAGAGCATTCCATGTTTTAGTGTAGACTATCTGTCCTGGCAAACTTCGTACCGCCTCTTCATCCCGTTTTTTTCGTGTTTTTTTTGTCTTAATAGTTATTCTGCTATTCGGGGCGGAGACAAATTAAACAAATCAAAGATTATTAAAATCGGTCCAGCCGTTCTTTACTTATAAAAGGTGTAACTCTTTTATACAAAAAATAGTGTCAAGCCGAAGTCCAGAGGTAGAACATCACTAGGGCTATCCGAATCACCCCCATGTATGTTCCGCGATTTTTGATAGTTTTCGAGTTATGACTCTTTTAATATATTTTTTTGAATTTTTGTGTTAAGGCACTTTTTTTGGTCACTGTGGCGCGAATAGTTAAGGTACATGCCTGTTTTTTTTCTTTATTAGATGAATACTAGGATTAGCTGATTCAGAAGTATTTCCATCCAATATGATGATGGAATGAATGAATGGATGAAATGAATGGATGGAAATACTTCTGAATCAGCTAGTCCTAGTGATGCTCTACCTCTGGACTTCGGCTTGACACTATTTTTTGGGACACCCTGTATATGTATTAGCTGTTCTGACAAACTTCGTACCGCCTGTTTTTTTTTAAATTTTTCCGATATTTTAATAGTTATTCTGCTATTCGGGGCGGAGACATATTCAACCAATCAAAGATAATAATAATCGGTCCAGCCGTTTTCGACTTATAAATGGTGTAACGAACCCGACTTTGTTTTATATAAATTCAAATTCAAATTGTTTATTTGTCATTAAGTAGGGTACAGTACATAAAATGTGATCTTAAGTATTTAAATAAATAGTGCATTGACCTACTTAGCTATGTTAAACAGCATGCAAATATTTAATTACAAGATAATAAAAATAAAAATAAATTCAAAGTAGTCAAATAAAATAAAATTTAATTTAATTTAATTTAATGGCAAATTAATGGCAAATAAACAATTTGCATTTGAATTTGAATTTATACATACTAGCTGTCCTGGCGAATTTCGTACCGCCTCTTTATAATTTTTTTAGGAAATTTTCCCATGGTTTAATAGTTATTCTGCTATTCGGGGCGGAGACAAATTCAACAAATGAAAGATCATAAAAATCGGTCCAGCTGTTCTTGACTTATAAATGGTGTAGGTAACTAACTCGACTTCAATAAATATTTATTCGAATATAACAATTAAAATTCTAATAACATAAATAAACTAACCTAAAACTAAAAGCTACCTACTCAAAAATAAATACCTAAATTGTGTTACTTCAGTTCTATGTTTTGCTGAAAATCTGTAGAATTTCCTAAGAATGTCTACTCCTTTGTCGTAAACGCCATAGAAGCTAAAATACCCTTTAGTTTGTTAAAAACACATCCTACCGTAACTTATTGTAGATTAGAAAACAACAAACCTTCTTCCCCCCTTTTAAAACTGGCAACTGTATTGTAAACTTTAAATGAAAATAGATCTCTCACAACTCTTATAAGTGCTGTAAGTAAAGTAATAATTACGAGGGGCAGAGGGGGGAAGGGGGTCAGGGGTGTTCGTTAAGGCCCTAATGCCGGCAGACATTAATCATTCCTTTCATAAAGAGTGGGGCCGTAGATAAATAAGTGTAGTATGTGTTTTCTTGGGGTACCCTCCTTGAGAAAGTGAAAGATTTGGGTGGATGTGCCTGGATAATAAACGTTTTAAGGTATCTCTTTAAGCTTGTTTTACTAATCTTAGCTATTGATTTAACTAATGTACTCATCTAACTAATGTACTAATGTGATCATTATATTGTTAATCACTTTTTCTCCTAAAATTGGTACGTAAGCGATATATGCTTATGTTGAAATATGTAAAATACCTAAATTTGACCGTTTTTAGTTTGATATTTGAAGCTGTTGCTTTCAAGCTTTATACTAATGCGCATATTGCATTCATGAATCTGCCATTATTGGTCATGAATTTTGAAAACTATAGCTATCGAAACGAAACCCACGCAGCTACTTTCCGATTATTAATGAAGCATTTATTTTGGCGACCTCCCTAGCCAAAAGACGAGCACGCCGGGCTTGGCTTCACAATCTTTGAGGTCCCAGGCTAGACACCTGCCCCCCTAGCATGACCACTAAAAAGCGATATAATATGATACGATATAGCGATATATCGAAACCAACTGTAAAAATATGACAGATATAGCCGCAATTTTGATTTTTTATCGAAACAGCGATCATAATATTTGACGTCACCGGCACGGCGATTCAACATGGCGGCTATGTCTATCATATTTTTACAGTTTGTGTCATTAAATCGCTATATCATATCGTGTTTTGGTGCTCATGCTAGGGAGGCAGGTCTAGGTCATTGTCTCGGGTCTGGGTGCTGTGGTACCCTCGTTGTTTTTGATTTCAACAACAAAAGTGTTTCAGCTACTTCCTTAGGGTCGGAGCAATGTTAGATGTTGTCTTATATTTATTTATTTACCTTCATTAAATTACCTTTATTGGTTGGTTTCCTCATCTTTACAGTCCAGCAGCGATTTAACAGAAACATGGGTAAGGAATATCATATTATTGAGGTTATATTAAATAAGAAATAGTGCCTCAGAGTAACACGGAATCGTAAAGCAAATGCACGTCCTTTATTAAGTAGTGTTTGTTAGTAATAAAAGGTGACAAGTCCACTACAACACTATTTTAGATGTGAAAAAATTTAGATACTGCTGAGTAACAGTTCCTAGAAAGACTTTATTCTATTTCAGACATCAGTTTTCAGTAATCAACCCATCTGGGAAATATTATATTTGTTTATTAATATCTGGTCTTATCCACTCTATTCCATCTCGTCCCGGCAAGCAAGGCGGCGCTGCCACATAATTATTCATCTTAAATTGCACGTGTATGCGTGTGTGTATGTACGTGTGCTCAAATTGCGCCTTTGTAAGAAAGACCCGCCTGAAAATTTATAAATTTATTAGAGAAGACGGTATGGAATTTAATTATGGAGGATCATTTACGTAGAAACGTGGAGGCTGATGCACGCGAAATTGAGTGTATTGATCCTTGTAGAATATTACATTATATTTTGTTTGTAATAATTACATTTTATGAGACATTTTTTCTTTTCTTCTTTTGTGATTTAAGAATGGGGTAGATGGGGCAGAAAGATTGGAGGCCACGTACTAGTAAGCGCAGCACAAGACAGACCACTAGGTGGACAGACGACCTGGTAAAGTTCGCAGGACGTTGGATGCAGGCCGCTTCCAACCGGCCAATCTGGAAGTCAATGAGAGAGGCCTATGTTTAGCAGTGAGCAGTGGACATCCTATGGCTAAAATGATGATGATGATGATGATTTAAGAATGCCATCTTTACGCAAAAAAATAAAAAAACTATAGACCGTTAGCATTTATTGATGAGTTTAAACTCTCTCTTATAAGAGATTTTTGTTAAACAATTGAAATAAACAGATACATTTATTTCAAAATTTTGTATTTAAATTATTACCAAAGTAGAAATTATTAAACTGATTAATGACATGCGTGTATCAATAATCCAAAATGGTCTGAATCTCATGTGAAAACTGAGGTCTGGTGGCAATTGCTCGAAATGTAGTAACCCACACTTGCCATCTAGGATCTTGGTCTAGCGTGTACCGACTAAGAACTGGTCATAACGCTATGAGAAATAAGACTGGTGTATAGTTAAGCTACTTTAAACAAATCTTCATTTGTAGCAAAATCCTAAAATATTTGCGTTGCTGAAAAATCGATAGTTTCTTCTTCTTCTTTGCGTGTCGACTCAGGCTTTCATATGTGAGGACCAAAACTCAGCTACCGATATAGCACTATTGGTGGCCTTGTAGAGATCCTCGCGCATGCAGGTGTTGGGACACGCAGGGCATGGTAATAAATGCGCCATTGTCTGGGGGGAAATGATCTCACAACTAGAGACGCTCAAGACCGCGCGAAGTGGAGGAGCAAATCAAGGAAAGCGGACCCTGGGCTCCAAAGCAACGGCTTTGGACGCAACCGGGATTGACCGTATAGATGATGATGATGATGATGTCTGGGGGGAAATACCACATAGACGTATCCCCACCTGTGCATGTTGTCCCAGCAGTATCGATACTATCGATAGTATCGATATTTGACGACCTCCGTAGCCAAAGGGCGAGCATACCGGACTCGGTGACTCCATCTCTGAGGTCCCGGATTCGATTACCGGCCGGGTCTATGTGGAAAACAAACTTTTCTATATCATCTCGGGTCTGGATGTTGTGGTACCGTCATTGTTTCTGATTTCTTTAACACAAATGCTTAAGCTACTCATCATGGGATCAGCGCAATGTATGTGATGTAGTCCAAGATTTATCGATAGCGTGATTCACGTTACTGTTGATATTTAGCAATAGTATCGATGATATTAGACACAACTAGGGACTATCTATCGACAGTATCGATACCATCGTTAGTACTATGGTTTTTCAAAACTTTGATAGTATAATGTAAATTTACGAACTATCGACTGTCCGAAACAGATAGTAATAGTATCACAGACACAGTTAATTTACCTTTCTCTATGATAGTATTAATACTTCGATAATTATTTTTGTTATTCTGGACTATAGTAGTACCGATAGTATCGATACTATCGACAGTATTAGTCCCACTATCGGTCAGCTATCGATAGACTATTTAATTATTTAAATTTTATTGCACTGATTCAAAAGTTATACAAAAGGTGGACTTAATGCCATGGGGCATGCTTTACCAGTCCACCATTAGGCTAAACAGATTATTTTTATGGGCGGTGCGATAAAGGAGATACAAAACTTTAAATAATTGTCGAAGTATAAATTAATATGAAAAAAACAACGTCTTTCTATCGATTTTCGATTATCAATCGACAACACTAAACCTTACAATACTTTTCAGAAGAATTTTTTTATCTAAATTAAATGTTTAGTCACTTTTCTAGTTTTTAATGACCTCCGTAGCCGAGAGGCGAGCAAACGGGACTTGGTGACGCTATCTCTGAGGTCCCGGGTTCGATTCCCGGCCGCGTATGTGGAAAACGAACTTTTCTATATCATCTCGGGTCTGTGTGTTGTGGTACCCTCGTTGTTTCTGATTTATATAACACAAGTGCTATAGCTACTTACTTTAGGATCAGAGCAATGTATGTGATGTTGTCCAATATTTATTTCATCATTTCAGCCATAGGACGTCCACTGCTGAACATAGGCCTCCCCCATTCCAGATTGGCCGGTTGGAAGCGGCCTGCATCCAGCGTCTTCCTGCGACCTTTACCAGGTCGTCTGACCACCTTGTGAGTGGACGTCCTACGCTGCGCTTGCCGGTACGCGGCCTCCATTCTAGAACCTTTCTGCCCCATCGGCCATCAGTTCTACGTGCTATGTGCCCCGCCCACTGCCACTTCAGCTTGCTAATCCGTTGGGCTATGTCAGCGACTTTTGTTCGCTTACGGATCTCTTCATTTCTGATTCTAACACCGCAAAAACCTTTATTTTTCTAACACCGCAAAATTGTAATGTGACATGCAATAAACGTTTGAATTTGAATTTGATTCGATCTCGCAAGGAAACACCAAGCATAGCCCTTTCCATAGCACGCTGTGCGACCTTGAGCTTGAGCTTGAGCAATATTTATTTATTATTTTATAATGTCTTAACAAATGAGGAAGCGAGTCGTTGTATCTTAATCACCATGACAATACAAATTATAATTATTCTCTGACACACACGAGGGTAAGTAAACGGTATTATTTTGCTTAATGAGCGTCGAGGCTTTCTCTTATTGCGTATATTTAAGTGAGCACATAGATACTTGTGTAACTTACCTTAGTTTGAGATGAACATCGAGAAGGGTATTTTCATAAACTGATAATATACGCCATATTATCAGTTTGTAAAAATTTACAAAACTTTATTTTAAAAAATCGACTCCAAAAAACTGAAAAGCTAAAAATAATATTAACACATAAATGGAGTCGGAGCCAGCCGATGAGAGTTTGAATGTTTTCGTATGCACTCTAAAAGTAACTGATTAGGTACATTAAGTGTTAATATTATTTTTAGTTTTTTGAGTCGGTTTTTTTTTTCATGCGAACGATCCATGCGGACATCACGGGATATCCATTTGTTGTTTACCAAAACATACATACAAACATATGGATCATACTGAGAACCTCCATTTTTTTGAAGTCGGTTAGAAAATGAAACTAGTTCGCAATGCAAATGGATATGGGAAAAGCGATTGAAAATAAACTACCAAGCTTTTGCTCTCGTTTTGTTCTATCGTATTTTTATTGTCTAACCGTTAAGCATTTAAAAGTTACTATAAGTTTCTAATTATATAATAAATAATCATATAAGTACATATTATAAACCTAATATATTACATCACCATGCCTATTGCAGTCCACTGCTGAGCACACTTGTAAGCCCCCCCCAAATAGCTAGAAAGAGCTCGATCTCGCGCTTTTCTCACCCAGCTACAGACAGCCATCATCTAAAGTATGTACCATGTACCAAGCTCAGAGGCCCAATTCCCGTAATTTGACAATTGTCGCAATCCGGTGTCGATCCGGTCCCAGTAACATTACTATCACAAACGGTATTCTCGTAAACTTTCAATTTGAAGTAAAATTATTAAAACTATCCCAATAAGACTCAAAACAGAGCAAAAAAGTATCTAATTTTGGTTTCTTCCATTTTCAGTCGCATTACGAACAATAATTGCATTTTTTGGGTTTACGAGAATACCGTTTGGGATCTTAATGTTACTGGGAGCGGATCGACACCGGATTGCGACTATTGTCAAATTACGGCAATTGACCCTCTGATGTATTCTTCCAAATGAATATTTTTCTTAAAGTTAAAAGTTATAAGCTTCCGAACGACCTAAAAGAATTGCCGTTTACTAAATTTAGGAATAAATTATTTATTTTTTTAATGGAAAAGAGGTATTATATAATTAATGATTTTTTTCAATGATAAGATTTGACATTTGCAATATAATACTATGTTGACATTATAAACTATTTAAGTATTCAATTTTTTTTTGTATTTTGAACTCTGTAACCAAGGACCATGACATCTTTCTTCTTTAAAAATAAAGTAAATTAATGGTTATTAAAAATGATGTAGAGATTTCTTTATCAAAATTTGCACGTCGCTGGCGATACATGTTGGTAAATATTATTTTAAGAACACTGTGTAACCATATACTGGTAAATAAATGATTTTATTATTATTTATTATTATTATTAGTCGTCGGTCCATCGAGCTGGGTATCAATCTACACTATTTGTCGTGACGTCAAACGGTCCTCACTCAAGAACCCGTTTATTCTTCCTTTCATAGATTCTGCGACAGATGTAGCCCTTCTAAAAACTATTTACACGTTGTCCAATATTTTATTAATAAGTAAGAGCCTATTTACAACCGTAACCTTATTTTGGCTTTTAATATACTTGTATATAGCTGTAAAATGCTCAACTTCGCCTATTTACTTCATCAAGTAACATATACCTGCACATTTCTTAATGAACACACCAAACGCATAACTTCTTACCTACATATTCTCCGGGAAATATATACCCAAGTATTTAAAGTAAACTGTATTCTTTGGGGTGAAAGGGCGAAACTTGGGGGTGAATTCACCTGCGAATTACAAAGAAAATTCCAAGGCGTTCGCCCTGTGTTTGGCTGAGAGATTTAATTAAAATGTGGGGTGGGAGGGTGAATTATCGCGGGGGGTGAAAAGTTTTTGGGGGATAAGCAAACATTGTATTAACATATTATTTAAATTCGACACGTTTCCTTCGGCGCGCCATTTGCGTCTAAGAAAGGGGTATATAACGGCTGATTGTAATATTTCTGTCAAATGTAATTTTCTCCATTTATTTTCTCAAAACGTTATTTAACTCTTATACTTAAGTGAAAAAAGAATTAGGCTATTAGTCCCATGCAGGGCGTAGAAACATTTTATGATTATATTATAGAATCATAAGTATATTAAAGAAGGAAAAGAAGAAATAAATAACGTGGGAAAAGGTTAGTATGATGTAGGTTATTATGAAACAGAATTGTATGCACTGCAACACAGCTTCCCTTTTCTCTGATTGATCTCTACCTAAAGGTTTCTGGAAGAGATTGTTATTAGCGATAATACCGCTTAAATTGTACGTCTTTCTGTAAAAATCATGAGTATTTTACTTTTTATAGTGTGCAATTCAAAAAAGTACTATAAATATTTTTTTTTAATTAAAAAAAACTACATTTACGATAATTAAGTTAAAATAAACGCTACTCGATAGTAAGCAGCATTGCCAGATGTCCGTATGGTGTAGTGGTTTACACTCCGGGCTACAAAGCCGAACGGTTGCGGGTTCGGAGCCGAATCCCGCAAAGGGGCAAATGTTTTTGTGATGAGCACGTGCATTTGTTCCTAAGTCATGGATGTTTATGTATTTAGGTATGTTTATTCGTTATTTAGTCGCCATCAAGCTATGCTAAGTTTGGGGCTAGCTAATTAGTGTGATTGAGGAAATGACAATTATTGATGTGTTACTTTTCTTTCAAGATTTCGGTAACCTTTTTTTATCTTCATCGAAGTCGAATCTGGCCCCCGATTCAGAATCTTTCGGTAGCAAATCGCCGACCGCAAAACCACGTGACACGGATTTAACATTATTGTCACGTGATTCACCGGTTGACAACTCATTATCGAAACGTTCTGAATCGGGGCCCTGAGGCCCAATTCCCGTAATTTGACAGTAGTCGCAATCCGTCATCGATCCGCTCCCAGTAACATTACGACCACAAACGGTATTCTCGTAAACTTTTAATTTGACGTAAAATTATCAAAACTATCCCAATAAGACTGAAAATTGAGCAAAAAAATATCTATGTTTGGTTTCTTCTATTTTCAGTCGCATTGCGAACTATAATTGAATTTTTTGGGTTTACGAGAATACCGTTAGTGATCGTAATGTTACTGAGCGGATCGACACCGGATTGCGGCTATTGTCAAATTACGGGAATTGGGCCTGGAGGTTGTAAAGGGTGTAAAAAAAGTACATTTCTTTAATGTGCCTAATCAATAGCTCATACACAACAACTTTTTCCATAGTAACGTCGTAATTATTGAAATAAAAAGGTTCCATACATTATGATCGAGGTAGAGTGTTAGTTTGTATGGAATATCTTTTGGATTTCGATATTGCCCGCGTTATAAAAGTTTTTAGATTTATATCTATTAATACCTCCGTAGCGGAGAGGCGAGCATACCGGACTTGGGTGACGCTATCTCTGAGGTTCCGGGTTCGATTCCCGGTCGGGTCAATGTAGAAAAAGAACTTTTCTATATTGTCTCGGGTCTGGGTGTTGTGGTACCGTCGTTGTTTCTGATTTCTGTAACACAAGTGCTTTGGCTACTTACCACAGGATCAGAGCAATGTATGTGATGTTGTCCAATATAAAAATATATATATATATATATTATTCGGCTGATTACGTGGCCTTAGGGGTGTCCTATTCTTTTGGATACCCTGTGTACATCGACGGCTGCTACGTAGAAAGCGTTATGTCAAAATACACGATTAAATATACAATGAAATGAAGATTTCCAGCATTCCGAAAAAAAAAAACACAGCTTAAATACTAGTTAGGGTAAAAGCCGGATAGTTGCCCCACTTTTTGAAAATTCTCAATAAGATATAAATTATGTGTGTACGTACAATATACTCGGTATATATTAAAACGTCTTTAATCTTTTATTCTACACCATTTTTGGTAGACACAATTAATATTGTCTATATGGAAATCTTGTTATTTGACCCCTCGAAAAAGAGATAGTCGCCTACTGTGGCGGATAGTTGCCTCACGCTAAAAATGCATCGCGGGATACTTGCCCCACGATAAAATTGCTTCAATTTATTTATTAAATTTCTTTTTTAATTTTTGTTCTTTAGTTCTTTGAACCCCAGTGATTAACTGTCTTCAGTCCAGTTGATGAGACACAAGACCACGCTAGATTTTTGCAAATATTTGCTGGTCATTTTTCTCACCTGCAACATAAAATCTTCAAGAAATAATAGTTGCCTTTAAGCCAACTATCCGCAAAAGTATATGGGGCGACTATATCCTTTTCAATACGGCTAGACTAGCCCTTTTAAATTAAAAAAATAAATAAATGCTTTTTATAAAATGTAATGGACCGTATAGTTTAAACTCCAGTGTATACGAAGAAACAAAAAGTTGATTGAATCCATAGCCATGTAAAAAAATATTACATAGAAATGAAATGAATCACAAATATAATTTTGACGCTCGTGTTGGTCAAGCCGTGGAAGATTTTTGCTTACACACACAAAACGTATGGACTTTTTCTTGTGGCTAGTATGGCATTGAGACTTACGGGAGGACCGCTTTTGATCATTGGAGAGCCCTAACACTGGAGGCATCTCTAACATAGTGTATTCAAAACCGGGGCATGTATCCCACTGAGGATACTATCCTGGTTTTACCCTATTATTTCGTAAAAAATTTGCACAATATTAACTTGGTATGGAATACATATCAATTTAATCAGTTACGGATATATGTAAGAGAAAAAGACGCTTTATGCTGCGATCAGAGGCCCAATTCCCGTAATTTAACAGTAGTCAACATCGGATCGACACTGGATTGCGACTATTGTTGGATTACGGAATTTTTTGGGCTTTAGAAGTGTGCGACCAAAACCCGCTAACAATGTCTTTGTAAAAATCGTCGGATAGAAAGACAAAAAAGACATCTGGTATAGTTTGCAAAAAAAACAGGCAGTTGTTGAATACATCATTATACTTTTCAAATCCATCATGACATTCCTTAAAAAATATAGTTACATTTGATTTGAAAGAAAAAATTTAAGAGGCAATCAAGTGTTGTTATAGACGTGTCGTTTTGTTCGTAGTAGCCGTCAAGTTTGTGAAAAAAAACTGCAATAATAAGCTACACGCCATCAAGTGCACAACTATGAATAAAATGATTATATCTGTAAGCTAGTTCAGGCAGTAAACATTGTATGTTGACCCATGTCTAAAGTTAAAACTAAAGCGCATTTCCCTCTCGGGAAAAAGCTTCAGCATTTTAATTTTTCCCACGCTTTTTCTGTTTTCCAAAACCGTTTAACCAGCCATAGATCAGCACAAACACGCGTTAAATTAACTTAACTCTGGTTAAAAAAGCGATTAACTGATCCGCTGCGATCACCGGACCACCATGGTAAAAAATGCTATGAATGTTATGGAGAGAGACCCTTTTTAAAAGATTATTTCAGTATACTGAAATTGTTATTAGGATTTAGAATTTTTGACGAAACACAATTATTCAAATAATCGGTTTGTCGCTTAGGTTCAATTGATAAAATAAATTGTTAATAACAATTTTTGAATTTAGGGCGTTTTTTATTTATGAAGAAACAAAATTATTCAAATAATTGGCATTGTCACTTAGGTTTAATTGATAAAATAAAATAATAAACTATAATATATTTTTGCCAGACAATTTATTATCGTAACATGTACTCAAGATATGAATTAGCATCCTACGATCCTTTCATCCTTCTTCATTACTCAACAAAACTAGAAATTAATGTGTTATGCGCACCGTGGTGGACAGACGACGCTGGTAAAGGTTACAGGAAGCCGCTGGATGCAGGCCGCTTCCAACCCGCCAATCTGGAAATCACTGGGGGAAGCCCATGTTCAGCAGTGGACTTCCTGTGGCTGAAATGATGATGAATCAATACCCACATGTCTTCTTAGATGAATTCGTGTGTGTATGTTGAATTCTTGAAAAGTAAAATGACAGAGTTTGAAAATCGTCAAAAAAGTTTATATCACACACATCACCTCAACTGGTCGAATGGTCGACTGATAAAGAATGGCTGAAGGAGTAAAATTTACTCCGGCATTTGTATATTTCAAACTTCATAAGTATAGATGACTAATTTTATTTTATGAACTTAAACCTAAATAAATACTGTACATAGAAAATAATAAAAAACATGATTACAGAAAATATAAAATACTCATCATTCATCATCACTGTTGAACATAGGTCTCCCTCAATGACCTATCATCGGGGTATTGCCAACACTCGCCACGCTTGGCAGGCAGGTTGACGAGCGCAGTTTTTTTTATAAGATTTCACACGAAGACGCTGCTGTCCGTCTCGTGCTACAGGAATTAGTTGCCTCTTACGACACGCCTCCTGTTGAAGTGTATTTTTTACGGCCGTCTCCACTCGGCAGAAAATATAAAATACTATAAAATATAAAAGATATCAGCCCCAGCGCTGTCACTAGGGATTGTGCCCAAAAGGCTGGCAGCTTTGCCTCTATGGATAGCGATGCTAATCCTTTGCCCGAGGTAGCTGCCAGCCTTTAGATCGCCAGTGGTTTAAGTTAGTTTTTTAGCTAACTCTTAGCTCTATGTGCTAGGGCCCTTAGGCCTCAAAGACCCATGGTCTTAAAATTTAATAAAAACCTCTCCATACTAACCATCCTACATGTGTCATCCATAAATCACTTGTACCACTTAAAAATCTATTCCCTCCACGCCCTCTTGCGGTCAGGTACAAAACACTGTATTCCTGTGTAAAGGGGTGGATTTTTTGGACACCGGAGTAATTTGGTTTTTGAGGTAAATTTTCGTTGAGTTGTTTCAAGCTTATTAATTAAGAAATTAAATGGGTTTAAGGGAAAAGGGATGCATTTTATAGTTAAACGTCTATGAATGTGATTTTTCAGATATTTTCAAAGCATCGCACAATAGAGGGTATTCTCTTTTAGTACAATAGTTAGATGAGAGAATCTATCTACCAGAATGATCTTCCCGTTACCGAATACCAAAACCATAAGCCCGATTCCCGTAATTTTATATAAGTCCCAATTCAGTTTCGATCCGGTTCCAGTAGTCATTTTTCTCAACGATAATCTGTATGGAGCATCAGTAATTTTTTTTTAGTGTAGCGCCGTTGGCCGTAAGAAAAAGTTATTTTCTTTATTAGGTAGAATATCCTCAAGTTAATTTCTCTTTTAACTTGTCACCCTGTATTTTCAACTGTGTGGTTATTTTACTGTTGTACTATTTGGTCTTTCATGTAGTCGGGTTTATATTTTAAGTAGGTATCATAAACATATTGGACAACATCACATACATTGCTCTGATCCTGTGGTAAGTAGCCAAAGCACTTGTGTTACAGAAATCAGAAACAACGACGGTACCACAACACCCAGACCCGAGACAATATAGAAAAGTTATTTTTCTACATTTACCCGACCGGGAATCAAACCCGGAACCTCAGAGATAGCGACACCAAGTCCGGACTCGCCTCTCGACGGCTCGGAGGTCGTCGATATATTATGATATATCACAATTTTAGAGGTCTTAAATTTTTTTTTCAATTTGCTTCGTAATATCAAGAATGCAGTAGTTGCGCGAAAATGTAAATTTTAAAGTTATGATGTTTTTTATACTTGCATGATAAAAAATATGTTCAGCAGTGGACGTCCTATGGCTGAAATGTTGATAATGATGATAATAAATAAACTTCAGATACATAAACCCATATAAAACGCTCATCGTATGCTTCTTCTATGACAATCTCCTTCCATACTAAATTATTTTTGTGGAATTAAACAAAATGAAGCTATGTTAAATTAAAACAATTGTTTAAGTTCAACTTATGTTTTAGTCAGCAACTTACTAATTTATTAATGAAGTTTCTTTCTTTAAGAATCAACTTAGACATAAAATTAAATTAAGTAATGCTTCTAATTTCACTATGTAAAGTACGTAACATTTACGCATGTTTCTAAAATCATCAACATTTTCTTTGTTGCAGGTTGCAGAGTTTCGTACGAGTAGACGAAAATATTTTTTTTGCGGAATTAAACAAAACGAACGCTGTATATTTAATTCTAACAAACGGGTTATTTTTCCATAATTTTAGTACAACTACTCGACAACAGATGACGCTACTTTAAAACCATAGTTACCTTTGATGCCGCAATCATCACCGTGGCGCTATTATTCCCAACGGTGTTTCCGGAAAATTCCGCTACTCAACCCAGCGCCCCCGTTGCGTTTAACTCCAACAAGAACGTTTGAAAGCCTGACCCAAATCCAATAACAGTCCCTCATTTACAAAAACAAAAGAGGAAAAAACATTCACCCTCCAACCCATCTCACTTACAAGCCAATGAAGCGAGCAAATAAGCGAAAAATCCGCTCCAATGTGGAAAAAAAGATAAATTGAAAAAAAAGGGCGCGTACAGAAAGTATAAAAAATCCGTCAATGGTGCTCTGCCGCGTGTGTAATCGCAAAAGGTCGACAAAACGCGGCTGCGGGGAACTGGGTTCAGTACGTTTTTTATTATTTTCGTACTTGTTGCGTCGAGTTTCATTCGCTTAATGGACATGAGGTGGATTAGGAAATGGAAAGTGCATTCATTTTCCATTCTGATGATTAAGGATTTATTTCAATGTGTAGTTTATACTGCACATATTTTTTGATTTGTGCCTTAGGCCTATTATTCATTATTATTTGATTACAGAGTATATTTTTTTAAATCTGACTTGAGCTTACATTTATTAAACAAAATATAAAAAGTATTAGTAGTAAAGTGTAGTCTTTAAATAACAATGTTTTTAGTAAATAAAATACTACAATTAGTTAGGTAGTCTATCTAGTAAGACATTAACACCACTCACAACACAACACACTAATTCACTCAATACATCACATAAACACACTAACTAAGAGTGTAATGTTAATACTTTTGGAAGAGCGGTAACCTCCTACTACAGGTATTTTATACTTAAAAGGAAGGTTACCAAAATGTGTTGTAAACGAAGTTTATTTATGTAATAAAACATTTTCATTTTCATTTTTTTCATTAAAATCCAAATCTTATTAGAATATTTTTAGGTGGGTACGTAAATTTAAATTACTCACTTACATTATTCATACATAAAAATAATAATAAGATATCTTTGTTTGGATCAAACATGGTATGGTGTCACTTTTTTTAATTCTTCCATATTTAGCCATTATAAATACCAAGCACATTACGACATCATTATTAATTAAAATGCACATGTGATGAGAATTGAAATAGGTAATGTAGTCTAAAACTAAGTCGATTGTTGTATGTAGATAAAATTACGCAAAATCACGAACTAAACAAGTAATCAATTTAAAAATAAAACCACTGTCCATTTGATCCCCAAAACTGAAAATGCGACTAGAGGGAAATGAAAAGCGCTCAATTCAATAAAGAAAGCCTTTATAAAAAACGCACCGATACCGCTGCGAGCCTGTCACGAACGATTGGGGATTAGATTCGACTCCCGGCGCCTGTTTGTTTTAGTATACAATTCTTTAAATCATTTTTACGATTGTGTTTGTGAATAGACACTTATTATACAGGGTTATTTGTAAAACATTAACAACCTCCTAGGAGCTGATTCTGGTGCTCAAATACAACAACTTTTTCTATGGGACCAATAGTTAGTTAGTTAGTTTTCCGCACTTAGCCTCTTGATTGGGCCATTGTGCGTGCTTCCTTTTCCTTCTTACTCCAACCAACACAGGTCATCCCAGAAGGTCAGCAACCTTTTTCAGATTCCTGCAGGCTTCCGGGAGCGATCCTGGTGATTGGAGAATCTGATGCCGTTGATCTGCCAATAGAGAAATGAATAAAAAAATTACTGCTCCATACAAACTGATGTCAGCTGGTCGGCGGCTTAGTATGGGGAAGTGTTTTTATTTGCTATTTTAATGTTGGTTCCAAAAAGTTTTTGTATTTAAGCAACAGAATCAGCCCCTAGGAGGTTGTTGATGTTTTACAAATAACCCTGTATACATCGACGTCATAAGAAAGTTTTAAGAAACAGCAATTGTATAGTAAGTCTATAGGAAATACACTAAGCAAATCATTAGCCCAAAATTATATCGAGTATTTAGGATGAAGTTTTATTAGAGTAAAACACATTGATTTGTTTAAACTCATGATAACAAACAACTATTTTTAAGAAACTAATTACAAATCTCAACTATTAAATACCTAATAACAAAAACGCGGACAGCAAACGTACTTTATCGTAGTACTTAATGTAAAAGTTCAACGTAATGTATGGAACAGCTGGTTTTTTTTCTAGATTTGACCATACCTAGAAGCTAAACTAAGAATAAAGGCTAATTGTAGCCCTGTAAACTAATAATTTATAGAACAATTTATTATTATTTCGCTACAACTATTCTATGACTAGGTTTTTAATGGAACTGTCACGGTGATTTCTGTTTATAAAGTCTCAAGACATTCAAAATATGTTAAAAATTTACATACAAATAATACCGATCAAAATCTCTATCTTCATAGTCTTATCACAATATTTTATTATATATTTATAATAAACTGTGGTTTTACAATTTGCAGTTATCTTAATGTTGTCTAAATATGTAAATGTAATAAATTTAAAAAAGTTAAGTCAAAAAAACATTATGAAATAAATAAAAAAATCTAATTCTAGGTAATTCAATAAAAATTATGACAAAACCAATATTACCATTAAATAAAAAGATGTTTTGATTTAGCACCATCTAGTGGTATTACATCGTACTATTTTGTTACTCTGCTCCTCGCTAGATGGCAGTGTATTATTTTTAATCTCCGCATTTTTTTGTTTGTACTTCTTAGAACAAAAACGACTGACTGTTTAATACAAAGATAACTTTTATTTGCTACAAATGTAAACTGATTTAAATAAGAAAATAATAAAAAAATATAGCAGTTTTCATATTCTAGAGCTACAACCAATCATCAATAGATGTCGCTACTACACTCCCAGTGATGTTTCTAATGACATTGTTAACCTGCAATACGGATTTGATTTGATGAGACACCGGCTATTACAGCTTTATTAAATCTGGCAAAAGGCTTAAAATAATTTCTGCGATTGAGAATTTTGTACCTATTTTTTTTAGGATTGCTGGTTAATAAATTACACTCAACGGAATGTCCAGAATAGGTACCAACCGCAGGAAAGAAAATCTAAACTACTAAAATTTAATATTATTTAAATTTAATTTTAATTTAAGGGATTTTAAATCAATCCACCGGTATATTCTAGCCTCCTTATTCAATTTTAATTATTATGCAATGAAAAATGCCACAATAGTTCATGTGAGAGAAACACACACATACCGCCAAAGTCGAGTCAAGAAACGGATTATGTAGTTCCGACAATTACCCGGTAAAAATTAGAGGTATTTATTGAATTGAGATTAATTCGTAGATTAGTTAAAATGACTATGCACAACCTTTAACAAGCCTATTGCTTAGGGCATCAAGTAGTCTTAATTTGGCACTGCAATTCATTGATTCCCCGAGAACGTTCCACTGACTTGCATCCAATAAGTCTGCAACAGTTTTTTAGCTCGTGAGATCCATAATGCAGGCCAGTCGTCGCAAGCTGCAATAAGGCATTTGAATATAAATAAATAAATATAATTATTCGACAATATCACATACATTTCTCCGATCCTATTGGTAAGTAGCACTTGTGTTATAGAAATCAGAAAAAACGACGGTACACAACACAGAAAAGTTCGTTCAACATTGACCCGACCGAGAATTGAAATCGAACCTCAAAGATGACACTAAGTCCGCCGCACTAGTCTCTCGGCTACAGAGGTCGTCGGATTTGAAGCATTCAAGAGTTTCTTTCCGATTTAAATATGGTAATACTTAATACGTTTGCAAACGAAACGAAATACTATTGTCGCCTGTAAAATTTTTACCAAAATTACAAAAAGGTTACCGCTTCTTCGGAATTTAAAAATTCAGCGGCAGCAAAAGGTTTGCCAACAAAGATAGGTACTTCCCACTACATACTATAAGCAGGCTCCACCTCACTAAGATTTAGTTTGGGTCATACTTTATCACGTGATAGTGTCTAGTGGATGACTGCTGTAGAGCAACCAACTTTAATGACTAATGTCATCATCATTCCAGCCATACGAGGTCCACTGCTGAACCAAGGCCTCCCCCAATGACTGATCATCGGGGGGGATTGCCAATACTCGTCACGCTTGGCAGGCGGGTTGGCTAGCACAGTTTTTTTATAAGATTTCGCACGAAGACGCTGATGCTGCCCGTCTGCTACAGGAATTAGTCGACTCTTACGACACGCCTCCTGTTAGCGGCGGGAAGGTGTATTCTTTAAGGCCGTCCCCACACGGCACATCAAATATTATCAGGATTCGTTACCAGCCCAAATCAGTCTACTGCTGGCAATAGGCCTCTCCTAATGCCGAGGATTGGGCTCAGTGGTGGGTATTAGAAAAGGCGATTACCGGGCTCTCAAGTCACTGAATATTGCCGAAACGGTCACCCATCCACTCTTAACCATGACGTTGGTTGCTTAACTTCGCCAATCACTATCAAATCGTGTCTACCATTAAACTACAAGCAGTTATAAACAAACCGAAACATTATTGATTCGTCTGTACCCGCCAAAAAATCCGAACTCGTCCAGTCGTACATAATACTCCAGACAGTTCACGAAACAAATTAATTTTAATACACCTGTATTTTTGTAGCGAAAGATTAAAAAAAGGGAAGACAGGGTCACCCACCGGGAAAATGGGAAGCGGGAAAATAATTAGGGACGGTACAGGCGATACGCAGCATTAATATTAAAAACTTTAATGAAAAAATTATTAAAAGGATTCGCTGAATTTTATCCTTTTTTCCATTAGACGGATGAGAGCAAGGAATGTATGGAGTCGACTGAAAAATAAAAATGAAGACCTCTAAAGTCTGCACGGCTTTTTGGTTAGTTTTATGTAAAGGTCAGTGACCTACGTTCTTAGTAAAATTTATACAGAATGTCCCGTGAAGACGACGTCACCTTTTCATCATGCATTCTGCACATCATTTTGAACCACTTTCTATGACTTTTGAATTTTTTAGTCTGGACTTTCAACACAAATTTGATTAGCTGTTTGGTAATTTTGGATGGAAAGTTAAATATGTTATTTGGGAAATAAATAAAATTTCAGAGCAAATTTTGTTTCAAATGTTGTATAAAGACACGGTGACAAGGTGAAGTGGTCTTTACGGGACACCTGTATACTCTGACTTCAAAATTGTAGGTCAGGTTCAGTAGAACAACTTTTAAAATCTATTTAGCTTTAGAGGTGATCAATTGAACCTAGTTGAGGGTAAGTATACAGGGTTATTTGTAAAACACCAACAACCTCCTAAGGACTCAAATACAACAACTTTTTCTGGGGGACCAACATTGAAATAAAAAAAAAATTTCATAGCACTGTGCTACGGTGCTGTGAAAATTTGATGTCAGCTGGTGGCGGCTTAGTATGGGGAAGAGATATTTATTTTTGCGATTTAAATTTTGGTTACATAGAAAATAGAAAATAACCCTGTATAGGTACTTAAACTTCATGTTTATCCTTTGAATCTAAAAAATGTTACATTTTCTTATTGGAATAGTATTCCTGTAAGTTATTAACTAGGTATTATATGTATTTACTTAATTGGCATAAAATAAAATCAAAAAGTTATTTTAAATAAACATAATTATCATTCCTAAGTCTACTCCATGCAATGAATAAAAGTAAATTGTACAGTCAGTGACAGTTAGCTTTCAGTGGATTTATCTTGTATGTGTCTTATTGGACTTTAGACTGGTACACATGCTAGTGTTTATCACACAAAAATCAGCCCCTTGCGGATTTCGAACCCGCAACCGCCAAATAATTACATGAATCATAGAGGGTATTTAAAAAAAGGGCCTCTCCCAATGACTGTCGTTGGAAAGTAATCATGCCAATACTCGCCACGCTTGGCAGGCGGGTTGGCGAGCGCAGTTTTTTATAAGATTTCGCAGGCAGACTTGGAAATATTACCAAGGAATTGTATCAATTTAGTGTATAACCTCTTTAGGGGAACGTGTACACAACCTAAAAATATAGTTTTGCCCTATTACCCCTTCAGGAACTACATGTTGGCTGGTGATGAGAATAAACGGCATAAAAAACTCAGTTACATTTATCGGCCTTTTTTTACAGGAAAGTTACAAGACATGTAGTAGGTGCGAGCTAGGCAGGTTATTATATAAAGTTCATGCACTCTTCTCGTATCATTTACTTATCTACTTTATAACAGTGTTAAGACTGTGACAAATAGTATTAAATCTACTTCTTTCACGATCTTAATCTGTTCAATAAAGTTTGATAATAAGTCAAAAAAAGTCAAAGTCAAAAATCATTTATTCAATTTAGGACAGAAAACTGCCACTTATGAACGTCAATAATAACATTATTGGCCCATATGGGGCAGACCACGCCACGGCAAACGTAGTATATGACACCCCCTAGCTCGATGGACCGACGACCTTAGGAAGATGGCTGGTAGTGGTTGGAGGTTGGGCTCTTTAACGCTCTTTGAAGGCTTACGTCCAGCAGTGGACGGCAATAGGCTGATGACATGATGATGATAATAATGAAATAAATATTTGTTTTAATTTATAAAAAAAACAGAAACTAAGCATAAAATTATCGTAGAACACATTACTTTTAATGCAAAAATAACAAATACCACATCAATCTCTAAAAATAAAACAAAAACTTAACCACATTCTACTTAACTGTACCAAGGTACTTTTTCTTCCCAACGCAAAAATAAATATTTTAATCCGTGGGTGTTCTTCCCCCCACCCCAATTATAAAGAGGGGGGAGGGGGGCTACCCTTAGGGCAACTTGAAGGGATTTCGGCGATCCGAAGTTGCTTTTATATTTTCGTTTTTTGCCTACTCTCTCGGTAAGGTGTATGTTGAGGGTAGGTAAGGAAGGTTTTTGGGGCAAGTATTTTTGTTCGTGGATAACGCTTATTGGCTGACATTTTAAAGAATAAAGGGATTATACTGGATAATATTTTAAAAGGTTCTAAAGGAAAATACATTTTTTGTTTTTATCATCGTTCTTAAGTAAAAAAGTCGAAACTTTAGACCGTTGTGTACCGGTATTTATTAATGTTTAAAAAGAAGTGATAAATAAATAATAGTGAAAGATTAAAAAGTTGTGTTATAACACTGTCAAAATCCGTTACGTACCTATTTCGAAAGGATTAAACAGACAAACGCGGATTAGCGATTTTGTTTTACATAAGACACTTACAATTGTATTACTAAAAATCAATGGAAGCCGGTCGCTTCCAACCGGCTAATCTGGAAGTCACTGGGGGAGGCCTATGTTCAGCAGTGGACGTCCTATGGCTGAAATGATGATAATAAAAAATCAAGGATTTGTAGCTGTTCATGGAATATCTTTCTCAAGTGATGATTACTTAGTTTATTCAAAGTTTTGATTTATTTAATTGTTCTATTTTTAATTTGTGATATTTAAAATAAATAAATAAACATTTGACAACATCACATACATTGCTCTGATCCTGTGGTAAGTAGCCAAAGCACTTGTGTTACAGAAATCAGAAACAACGACAGTACCACAACACATAGACCAGAGACAATATAGAAAAGTTATTTTTCTACATTGACCCGACCGGAAATCGAACCCTAAAATAAATGGGTAGTTCTGCTCAGTTAGGTTAGAAACATGAAACACAAAACCTCAATCGTGCGACGGGCTATTCCTATTCTAAGGGCCGATTAGTCGTATTATATTAATATGTACAAACACCTATTTGCTTTTCTTTAACTGCAGGTAGAGTTGTAAAGTGTCCGTCACGTTATAAATGTCTTACCAATATGACCGAGCAATTGGACATTTTCTCAAGAAAACCGGACATTTTGGACATTTATTGTCACTAACGTGACAATCAATTCTCTGACAAACTATGAAAAAAAAATTGGTCATAAATAAGTGCATTATTATAAGAAAGACGGATTTTTTTATAGTTCAATCCAGATCCAATTACATGTTTTATTGTATGTTTTTATTGTCATATACTTAATATTTAAGACTTACTTTAGAGGAATTCTTCTTTTTTTTATTTATATAAAAAATTTGTGACCATCGTGACAATAAATGTCCAATGTGACCAAGCATTTATCATAAATGATGGACGTTAAGCGTCCATCATTTATGATTATAGCATATGCATATGACCGTCAATATACAACTCTAACTACAGGGCATAGGCCTCACCTAAACTATGAGGTGGCTTGAGCAATACCCACCACGTGGGCCCAGAGCGGATTGGTGGAGGGGTGTTGTGAGGCCAGTGACTTAACCTTACTGTCAGATATAATCAAGCCGCCCTAAGACCTCTGACTAGGCTTCCCGACTAGTATCAAGCGATATCAGCCGGGACCAACTATTAACTCATTCCGAAGCACGGAGATACTTATGATAAATGTCACTAAATATGGTTGGAATGGTCACCCATCCAATCACAACCACGGCGTAGGTGGCATAACTTTGGTAATCACTACCAAAGCGTTGTCGCTAGTGAGCTACAAGCACCTTCACAATACAAGTAGTTGGCTTTATCTTGCTAAATTATAAAGTCCATGTGCTCTTGTCATGTAAGAATTAATTAATTCATTCTCAAAAGAAGATAATGAATAAAAACTCTTTGTCGTGAGTATCAAATTCCAGCACGCTCCATTTTTATCTAACCGAAACAAAAAAGTGTAATACGCTCTTCATACACCCCGCCTGCTTACCTAAAGCATTATCAACGAAATTCACTTACTGAGTCCTTTGCAAAAAGTGAAACAATAAACCCCCTAATATACGGGAGAAAAATGCTCTTAGCGACCCCCACCCGCCGGCTTAGGCCGCGTCCTTACTTGAGACGTCGTGTCTCTGAAGCACAATTCCCGTAATTTTATTCCCACAATCCAGTTTTTAACCACTAGTTTCTTCAGTATGCCTACTATGAAAACGTTTCTGTCGTCCGCCGTTTAAACAAAATAAATTAAAATAACCATTCACTTGAATAAATCGTTTAAAAAATTTAAACTTTTTAAAATACTCGTAGTCAGGTAAAAAACACCGTTTTCAAATGTTTGACGTTTTGTTTGAGGTTTGATAGGTGCATAGTATTTTAAAAGACGTTTAACAAAATGTTGTATTTATAAACGCTATTTAGAGTTAATAAACATAGTTAATGCTAAATTAAACCACCGCTTTACTTGTTCTAAAGAATAATTATCAAGACAGGACTTTGATTCTGAAGTCAGGCAACATTGTCAAATGCGTATCAAATATGTTTTTGAATTTGAAATTTTGTAAGAATAACGCGCAAACAGCCAGATTAAAACTATTGCTACCAAAAATGAAAGTGCTTAATTAATTAAGCAACGTTTATAAATACGTTTTACTAACTTTTTATAACTTTTACGTCACGTTTATAATGTTATTGGGAACTGGATTGCGACTACCGTTAAATTACGGAAAAAGGGCTTCTAAAAGCAGTACTTATGTACTACATCTTAATTTAAAATATTGTTCAAGACAATTTTTCGGGTTTTTACTATTAGACTTTGGTACATGCTAGGTTTAATCAATGACTATTAGTAAGTGTAACTACTGTTATTTAAACGATAGTATGATAACTTAACAATCTACAAACATGTTTTTTCACAATACACTAAGATTCAATTTGTTGACTAAATGATGGTCAACGTCTGAAATTAACGATTACCAATGAGCAGTTGTGCCATGTAGGGACGGCCGTAAAGAATACACTTCTCCACCGCCAACAGGAGGCGTTTCGTAAGAGACGACTAATTTTTGTAGCAAGAGACGGGCAGCAGCGTCTTCGTGCGAAATCTTATAAAAAAACTGCGCTCGCCAACCCGCCTGCCAAGCTTGGCGAGTATTGGCAATCCTTTCCGATGATCAGTCATTGGGGGAGGCCTTTGTTTAGCAGTGGACCTCCAATGGCTGAAATGATGATGATGATGATGAAGAGCTGTTCAGATTCGTACTATCATTAAGACTTGGTCAATCTTAGGTTTTACTGAAAAATCTGAAGATTTACCGCTAGCGCTTCAAAAACAAATATATGATTGTGGACGCAGCCTTACCGACCCCACTCATCCCCTCCTCCGATTTTTGCAAGGGCCTGATTTTCTTTTACCTGCTGTAGTTAAAAGGAAGGGTCTTTACACACGACTGAGTTTATAGCGTTTGATGTGCGTATTAAAATTAATAGTTTGTAGTTTATTAATAAGTTTCATATGTCTTCAAATTGCAAAGCTATAAAGTAGAAATAAGCAGACCACATCCCTCGCAGGGCTGACAGCTGAGGAAAGAAAGATTATAAGTGGCGACCACGAATAAAAAACAACAATAGGGTCTAAAAAAATTTTATTCTATTTAGTCCGTCAGTTAGATTATCAGAAAATATTTTGTCTTTTGTCAATCAAACAAAAAATTACGAAGATAAAGCGCATTAAAGTTTGGAAATGGGAGCACGTGACGACACGCCTTGCTAAAAAGTGTCGCAAGGCGTGACGTTACGCGGAACTATAACGGCCTATATCTTCATCAGTTTTTGTTTAATGGAGAAAAAAAATACGTGTCCAATATTATCTGTTAATTCAACTGACTTGACTAGACTTTTTAGGAAACTAGCCCATTCCGTTAATTTGAAAGTAGCCGCAATCCGGTGTCGATCCGCTCCCAGTCACATTACGATCACAAACGGTATTCTCGTAAATTCGATTTTTTTTGCTTTATTTTCAGTCGTATTGGGATAGTTTTGATTATTTTACGTCAAATTAAAAATTTACGAGAATACCGTTTGTGATCGTGATGTTACTGGGAGCGGATAGACACCACATTGCGTGTAATATGTCAAATTACGGGAATTGGGCCTCAGGAAGACGCAGCGTGGGCAAGTGGACTGGCTAGTAAGTGAATAAAATGATTTGATTTGATTGGAAGATAGATCTAGTCAAGTCACAAGCAAGCAAGAGCCGCTCGCTGTGGTGTTCTATAAAGAAGGCGATGTCCAGCAGTGGACATCGGTGCAGTTAAAAAAAGAAACATTGTCCACGCAAGGGAATAGTACCACAGACGAGGGTTTTTGGACAAGGATCGGCGAACAGCGACGAACAACGTTCAGTTCGCGAGCGAACATCGATGCTTGGTCGCTCACTTCCTTCAAACCTTCCTTACTTAGAGTAAGTGTGCGGTTACTGTATCATAATGCAATTAGTCCTGAATTAAACTCTTCAGTTATCATATCAGTCAGCTCTTTTTAAGACACAATAGAAAAACAATACTGTTTGACTCCGCGCGGAGTTTTCGGCAATGAACCTGTTAAAATAAATATATTCCACCACCGAAGGAACCAAAGTATTATCCCCAGCCTTTTCTTTTATTTATGAAACTTTTAATCGTAAATCAGCTCAATCTGCGCACAGACGGTCTATTGTACGTGTGTGCAAGGAGGGCGTATATTTTTGTGATAAGGCAGATTTATAGAAACAGTCTTCGCCGCCGGAGGCCGCGGCCGCCCCTGCCTCTACCGCTGGGCAAGGGTAGAGTTGGACTTTATAAATCAAATCAAATCAAATCATTTATTTGCATTACATGTGTAGTTAACAGGTGGTAGATATTTGTACAGTACATCACATGCACCCTGCAAGGGCATAGCAAGTTATATTTAATGATTAATAACGCGCAAATTCAGACAGATCATTGTATTTTTTAAATTAAAATTACAGAGAAAATGTAACTACAGACTACAGAAACAAACACAGTTAGCTTACAGCAGACGGCTTAGGTATTGCTCAAATATTCATATTTTTTTAAATTTCCTATTATTAGACGCACTAGGCAAACTATTTGTTATTGCCTGATTCCAGCCTGTCGACAGACGTACAGATAATCTAATGGACTCGTAGTGGCATCACTACGAGTACATAACATTATTTTGGTCATCGCGCTGCGTAAAACCTTCCCCTAGACTTTTTTACTAATCTTTGTCGGTGGTTTAAGTTTTCCTATCATTAAATAAAAAGTTAAATACTCACTTTTATCGATACGTGTATTATAATATTTGTAATGTCAAAAATTATGCAATCAAATTGATTTAGAAAGAAAATATATGACAAGTTAAACAAGTCATCAACTGTCATGGTTTTTTAGTATGGAATCAACAAAGTCTTTGTGTCTCGTGAGGTATCAGACAACGATTTTATGTTTTTTAACGACATTGCATTTTTTTCCCGTTTCCGGACGTTAGATTCGAGTGAAAAATATATATTTTATAAACCAATTATGATACAGAGTCCACCTCCATCTCTTGCTACCCTCTCCCAACCCTTTGTCTTGCAGCTCGGCTCCGTATTTTTTCCCCATTACATTTTCATTTTATTTCATATTTTCCTTCGGGGAGGGATAATAAAATTTTTCCCTCTGGTCGAAGTCTCTTTATTTATGGGGGCGGTTAAGGCAGCGAATATGTTTTTCCTACGTTTCGTAATGAGCCAAATTATAAGGGATGTTTTTGAGATTGCCCGCCATTTTGGTGTTCTTTTTAAAGGATTTGCTTGTATTCCGTTTGGGGATGTTTGCAAACTGATTTTGAGTTTTTATTTTGTGTATATATTTATGCGTGCAGTTACAAAAAACCTAATAAAAAATAAATACATAGCATACAACATAATGTATAATACGTATTATGCCCAACGGATTAGCAAGCTGAAGTGACAGTGGGTGGGGCACATAGCACGTGGAACTGACAGCCAATGGGCCAGAAAATTTCTAGAATCGAGGCCACGACCGATAAGCGTAGCGTAGGACGTCCACCTATAAGGTGGACAGACAACCTGGTAAAGGTCGCAGGAAGTCGCTGGATGCGGGCCGATTTCAACTGGCCAATCTGGAAGTCAATGGGGAAGGCCTATGCTCAACAGGCTGCCATGATGATGATGATGATGATAAATATAAAAAAATACACTAAATTTATGGCAGGGCAGGGCATTTAGGCAGGAAGGTTCTAGAATGCATGCCACCTACCAACAAGTGCAGCGGGAGGACGTCCACTTACAAGGTGGACAGACGATCTGGTGAAGTTTGCAGGAAGCCGCTGGATGCATGCCGCTTCCAACCGGCCAATCTGGAAGTCACTGGGGGCTTATGTTCAGCAGAGGAAGTCCTATGGCTTAAATGATGATGGTGATGATAATAATAATAATATCTGAGCTAGAATACACACCAATTGTCATTATGTCCAAGTAAGAAATCAACAACCTTGTTTTACGAGCTAGAGGCATTTTCGAACATACAGACTCTGGCCAATTGACGACCTCTGTAGCCGAGTGGTGACGTGCTGGACTTAATATTACTATCTCTGAGTACCCGGGTTCGACTCCGTCTCGGGTCAATGTAGAAAAATAACTTTTCTATATTGTCTCGGATCTGCGTGTTCTAGTACCGTTGTTTTTTGTGATTTCTGTAACACAAGTGCTTTGGCTACTTACTACAGGATCAGAGCAATGTATAGATTTTATTTAGAAAGCTTTGTTTGCTGAATTAGTCCGAAGCCGGCATGGCACGCGGGACCTTCTGCTTTCATAACAAATCGCTGCACCACTGCGCCAATTGGGTCTTCAAAGTATTTAATGGACAAACAATTTGAAATGTTTCAATAAAAATTATTATTTAAAACAAAAACAAATTAGTAACATCATAAAAGTGATACTTAGTAAGTACCTACATATAAATTTCTTGCAATGAACGTAAAAATAAGCACATAAAACTTTTTTATTATAAAATGTGGTTTTTTATATCTATGAAGAGGTCTAAATTAATTAAAGAAACTCTTTTAGTGAACAAAAAAATCATGCAAGCCACTAAGAAAGAAAAAAACAAAGAAATGGCTGTAAAATTCCCAACTGTCATTCTAAATTCAAATTTAGAACGCTTTTAAATTACACACACAGAGCCACCGCATTAGTAATACCGTAATAACCCTAAAAACGCCACTCTGACGCACAATAACCGGGCCAAAACAAAAACCTCGACACCTAAGAGCCTCGTGAAAATTACGCCGCTTAAAAAGCATTAATATCCCCCCCAGAACTCCTTGCGCCATTTTCCGAGTCCTTCGTTCATTAAAACTGTAGAAAAACACCTCCGGGGTGGGTGAAACCCCTCCCACCCCGGGCAGTCTGAAGAAGAAGAAATATGGATCAATAAAGAAATTGCTCTGTGCCCAATGGAGGCAGCGGCTAGCACGCACACAGAGGCAGTTGGTGTGTATGCAGGGGAAAAATCGTTTGTGTGGGTAGTGGTACGTTTGCGGTCGCAGCTTTTTTTGAGCCGCGCGCGTTAGCGGGTTACGCTCGCGGCCGTGGCGATGGGAGTTAGATGGGTGCTTGATGTTAAAGATAAATTAATATATGAGGTCCTAATTTATCTATGTATTCATTTAAACTTCATTTCACAGACGTAAAAAAAGTTTAAAAAATGGCGGACGTAAGACCAAAAGCATTCTCCACCAGTCAACCATGGGGCCATACAGAGATGGTATTATTAATTTACTCTCTAAGAGATTCTACTGCGTAATACTCGTATGTATCAACTTTTATTATGAATTCAACTTCGAAATAAATAAAATTATTGACTTTCTCATATCAACATCTATACAGGGTGTATATAGATATATGGGTGTATATGTATATAGTACGGGCCAAGTTTTAGGAGATAGTTCAGAATTAAATTATAATACTGTATAAGTAACTATTTATAAAAATAAATATAAATTTTTAATCATATCAATTAGAAACGATTTTAATATATAAAAAAAATTGATGTCCCTTCGATTGCCATTAATTAAAATGGATGAACAATAGATTTTTTCAACTTATGACTCTTTTAAGTGCAAATCAATATATTTTTTTAATAAGCTACTATAAATTTTGTAAAATATTTTTACTATTTTGTAACCTAACCCCCATGGGTAGTAAATTTGTTTACAGCCTGTATATAATGACATTTATAACAATCATACATTATTTATACGAAACTATCACTCAATTGGCCTTCCCCACTTGTTTAATTATCACTTAACTACTACACGTCCTTTTCAACTTAATGTTTTGCATAATATTCTTGCCAAAAAACGATAATTACTCTGTAAAATTAAAACAAAACAATGCCTGGGCGAGGGGGGGTGATATAAATCTGGCAACATTGCTCGCTGGCGACTGGCAACACAGGGTAGTTCGGGATAACGGGAAAGTTATCGCAGTTTTAGTTGCGAAGTTCCAAAAATACGATTATTATGATAATTTACCCTTCTTGGACAATGTATAGTGTTTCTGTTTAGTAAAACTGGGTTAGAGAGATCATAAGTACTAAGACCGGATTCGACCAAGCTGGTGTAAGTTTTAACTTGAGAGTATACTACTGCTTAATCTAGAGTAAGCTGATTTTTCATTCTACCAACCACAAATCTATGAAAAATATTTAAACGGGCGATTTTGACAGTGTATAAATTATACTGAGAATAAGTAAATGTCAAAGTTTTCACTTGTCGAATCCACTCTTGTCACCTAGAAACTGTCAAGTTGTATAATCTACCATTGGCATTCTGTTATCCTACAAAATTTAATTGTTGTGGCAACCTAGAAGAAATAGATAACAGGGATTTTAGTAGGCTTATCCATTCGTTCATCATTCACAATAAAATAAAACTGAGTATAGTGTATTCCTGAAGTAAGTTGGAAAAACGTAAACGAAGTTATAAAAAGTTAATTCAAGAAGTAAAGTAATTCCTGTTATAGTTGAACTGGTTTAATTTTGTGTTTGGTCGAATCGGGCCTAAGGGCCATTATTTTAAACCGCAGCTAACTTTTATCCGTCGAATAAAATTGACGCTTTGACACATTTTCTATACAAAAACTGTCAACATGACAAATTTATTTGTTAGTTATCTGGCTCCTAATCAACCCTAAGTAATATAAATAAATATTAGACAACATCACATACATTGCTGTGATCCTATGATAAGTAGCTTAAGCACTTGTGTAACAGAAATCAGAAACAACGACGGTACCACAACACCTAGACCCGAGACAAAATAGAAAAGTTATTTTTCTCCATTCGACCGGGAATCGAACCGGGACCTTAGAGATAGACACCCCAAGTTAAATATGCTCGCCTCTCGGCTACGGAGGTCGTCAACGTAATATACTTAACGAAATCCAGAAAATCCTTTATGAATAAACTAACCAAGCAAACGAAGTCGCGGGCAACGGCTAGTAATTGATAAAAATAATTAAGCGTCATACAACTAGGGTTATCAACTTTTTTCTATCAAATACAGTATTTTAGAAGCTGTTACCTCTAAAAATATGGTGGCAAAAAATGAAATGAAAATATAGTGTGTGGCATTTTTTTTTAATGAATGACTTATATTATGCACGCGTTCCGCGGACTGTGTAGAGCGGAGCGGGTTTTACGAAAAATATTGTAGTTTTACTATATATATATTTTTTTGAAATATAGTATTTGTTACCTTAATATAGTAGTAGAATACTATATTATACAGGGTTATTTGTTAAACATCCACAACCTCCTAGAAGCTAATTCTGGTGCTCAAATAGGTACAACAACTTTTTCTATGGGACCAACATCAGAATCGCAAAAAGAAACACTTTCCCATACTAAGCCGCCGACCAGTGGACATCAGTTTGTATGAAGAAGTGTTTTTTTTTATTACTATGTTAGTCACATAGAAAAAGTAGTTGTATTTAAGCACAAAAATCAACCCCTAGGGAGTTGTTGATGTTTTTAAAATAACCCTGTATTTTTAAACTCCATTACGCCTTTTCATCCCATAAGGTAATGAATATCTGTCTTCTATTCATCCCACCGCAACAATGCCCCCTTACACCTAACTATACTTAAATTTCTTAAAGCTTTTTGCATCATTTAAAGCGCCAAACAAGCCAGACGGCCAGCGTAAGATGACCCCTCCGCGTTTTAAGGCAGGCGTTAAAAGAACTGCGTGTTTGGTACTTAGAAGAGGGTGGGGAGTCAGGTTATGGTAGTCGAGATTGAGCTTAGTCAGTGGTGGGGATATCAACTCCTTAGTGTACTTTTAGATGATTAGCCATTTTTGATTTAAAATGTTCTTAAGAATATATTTTCGTTTATTTTTTGCAGACTCAGATTTATTCGAACAACATTATTGTAGGTAAAGTGCGTCATTAATTTTAATAACTTTAATGGGCTAGTTTCCTAAAAAAATCTAATTAGTCCGTCAGTTGGATTAACAGAAAATATTGGACACGTATATTTTCTTTTCTAAATCAAACAAAAACTGATGAAGATATAGCCCTGCGACACTTCCTAGCAAGACGTGAGATCACGTGCTCACTTTGATGCGCTTTATCTTCGTCATTTTTTGTTTGATTGACAAAAGACAAAATATAGGTCTAATATTTTTTGATAATCTAACCGACGGACTAAATAGAATAATCATTTTTTGACCCAGGAAACTAGCTCATTGTTGTATAATGTAGATGGCAATAGTTTTAAATTAAATTAAAATGGCAGTAGCTCGGTCGCAGCTGTCGCAGAACCGATAAAAGGTGGAGTAAATAGGTTCTCGGAGACCACGCCACAACAAATGTAGTAGGACGCCTAGCTCGATAAACCGACTACCTTAGAATGATGGCTGGCAGTGGCTAGATAAAAAAAGAGATCGTAAGTACTCTTTGGCGCTCTTTGAAAGAGGCTTACGACCACCGCAACAGTGGACTGATATAGGCTGAGATGATGAAACAGGGTATACCAAAAAATAATGTTAGGTTAATCTGGAGATAGAGTTACCATCAGTTTTTTTAAATTTTAATTAAATTTGTGATTCTACATTTTTGTGGCGTAATGTTATCAGGATCATTTCATAATTGGTTTTGTCACTAAGGCGTACTAATCACCTATTTTGGGAAAAAAAGTCAAGCAGGTATCTCAATAAATCATGCTCCTGTTCATGTCAAGTTCAAGTCATGTCAATGTTTAAATAAAAATACAAAAAAAAAACTGAAAGTACTACAGAACGCGAAACATTGATAGGTAGATTGATATCGTAAAAATAATCCAAGACGTGCTCTAACATTGGACTGTTTACACTTTTATAAACGGGTGAAACTTTAACAGAACTTCTAATTATATTAGAGAAACCGGGCCCTATTATTTTCGTTCTTATACGGGTTAGGTTTCATTCTTATTAATCCTGCAAAAAAAAAAAAAAATTTTAAGAGCATCCTGTCTATTGGGGTGTTGTTTTGAACAGCAAGCAGCCTTTAAATAATAAATATAATAATAAATAATAAATGATGATTGTTGTCCCATAGTAAAAGCTATTTGTATTGCTGAACACGTTCGCACCTTCTTAAAACTGGCTGCTCATCAAAACAACAGCCCGTACAAAAGTCTACACCCTGTATGTATTGGATTCGTCACAATGAAGCAAATGAGCCTAAACACGAAGGTTTTACTAGTAGTTGTTAAAGAGTTCCACTATGCACCTCCTAACTCCATCATCAGATCAGCAAGATACGGTCAAATGATTGTACGGTCATCCGAATGTCAGATACTTACAAAGTTTTAAACCGATACGTCTGTTCAAAGTAAGCAAAAAACCACTTTCAAGATTAGATTCTAACATAGTTAAGTGAAGCTATAATAGTGTGTTAAATTGATATCATGGTTCAAAAAACTATAAAACATAGGTACTTTGATAGTATGTTTTGAACTCGTGAAAACGAATTCAATAAGCCCAAACATGAAGGTTTTTTTTTATTGGAATCAATCCCGCTCTATGAAGAGCAGTGATTTGGCCAATGTCGAGATTTTCTTCAATTTTGTTCAGAATAAATAACAGGTGTTTAGTTTTATTTGCTTTTCATGAATTCAGTAAAGGCTACTCTTCCCGTAGAAGCAGGTTTCAAGACGCTATCGGGCCTAAAGCAAGTTGTCTTGAGACAAGTCACTTGACACTCGATGCGTCGTTGAATACAATGATATTTACATAGTTTCAGAGGGCCAATTCCCGTAATTTGACAATAGTCGCAATCCGGTGTCGATCCGCTCCCAGTAACATTACGATCCCAAACGGTATTCTCGTAAACTCAAAAAATGCTATTATAGTTCGTAATGCGACTGAAAATGAAAGGAACCAAAATTAGATTTTTTTTGCTCTGTTTTTAGTCTTATTGGGATAGTTTTAATAATTTTACGTCAAATTGAAAGTTTACGAGAATACCGTTTGTAATGTATGTATGTAAAGTAATGTTACTGGGACCGGATCGACACCGGATTGCGACAATTGTCAAATTACGGGAATTGGGCCTCAGATCTTTATCACTTCACCAGACATTTTTCTAGTAGTTGTTGAAGAGTTCCACTACACACTTCCCGACTTCCTGATACGTCATTAGAAGTAGGTTTAAAACTTCTTCGAAGATTTCATTACTAATAAAAGTGTGTTGATATTAATTTTAAAAATAACTTGTTTTGCTTGACAGTAATTTTAGTGCGAAAAAGAAAGTCAACCGATGACGGATGAGAAAACAAGCTCTCCAAAGAGTATATAAATAACATAACTTGTTGGTGTCCCTTCTATTTACCAAATGGATAACTTTACCTATATTTGTCAGACGTCATCCATATCCATAACATATTATTTAACAATGGTTACTTAGTTACTATTCGAAGCATAAACTATTGCCGTGCCGTGTGGAGACGGCCGTAAAGAATACACTTCCCCACCGCCACCAGGAGGCGTGACGTAAGAGGCGACTAATTTCTATAGCACGAGATGGGCAGCAGCGTCTTCGTGCGAAATCTTATAAAAACTGCGCTAGCCAACCCGCCTGCCAAGCGTGGCGAGTATTGGCAATCCCCCCTGATGAAAGTCATTAGGGGAGGCCTGTGTTCAGCAGTGGACGTCCATGGCTGAATTGATGATGATGAACTATTATATTTGTAATATAGTTAGTAATCGTATTAACGATGATTCCAGTAAATAATGTGATGTCGTAAATAGAATAGAGAGAGAAAACCACAAATAATTAAAAGAAAGAGCTATAATATTTCATATATTTATGTTTTGTAAGACGTTTGTAATCTCGGGGCGAACAAAGAGCGGGTCCAATAGTAGAGCTCACAATGGCCGCTCAAGAAATATGTAAAACGGTACGGAACCGCGCCTCAGCGCGCAGGGACGGACTTGACACCTGGAAAAACAAGAGAATAATAAACAACCAATCTGAATTTGTATTAGTATTTGAGCGATATTTTTTCTTATCGCAGCGACGGGTAGACGTTGTCTTTTGGGCGAGGTGACCGTAAAATTCTAGAAGTCCAATTAATTCCCCTAATTTATCAGTCGCAATCCAGTGTCGATCCACTCCTAGGAACGATCAAAAACGGTATTCTCGTAAACACAAAAAATGCAATTATACTTAGTTTGTGATGCGATTGAAAATAGAAGGAACTAAAATAAGATTATTTTGTTCAATAAGACAAAAGCGTCTTAATATTCTAAACACAATTTAATGCATGCCATTATAATTACATTCGCGTACTAAAATATTTATGACAATAGTTTTCAAGAGCCGATAATCGCGATGTTTTACCTCAAGACAAATAATAGTACGTTTTACGACAAACTTTACTGCCTGAAGGGGCTTAACTTTTATAGTGTTGACATACATTATTTCGTGAGATTTTGATACTATGAGTATGTTTTATGATTAAACTCTTTTACTTTTCATTCACAATAAATTGTAAGTAAAAAGATTATCATAGATATTGCCTGCGATTTCGTCGGCGTAGACTTCAGAGGTCTAATTCCCGTAATTTAACAATGTTGGCAATCCAGTGTCCATCTGCTCCTAGTAACATTAAGATCAAAACGATATTCAATTAAATTGGACACTCCACTAACAGCAGTTAGCTAAGTACCTACTTAGGCCTTAAGCAGTAATTATTATTGATTTATCCATGAATATCACTTCAATGTTGCATAATTACCTAAGTTCTCTCTTATAGTTTCCCATATAGTTTCGCCATGTCCGTACGAGCGTTCGGCTGTCTGTCTGTCTGTGTTAGATGGACGCCATTTTGTTAATTGATTTCTTCACTTTGACTTGTATTCAAATTAAAATATAAATAAATACCAAATTTTGTTAAGCATTATTAAAAAGCTTTCTTATATTTAAGAAACGTTCATGAAAAAGACTGTTAAGTACTGGAACTTAATAATCTTGTAGCAAGAACTAATAAAATGGAATATTAAAAATTAAAATCAGTTCTTAATCCGTACCACGCGCTGGCCGCGGCTGAGGGGGAGGCGGGGGCGGGCGCGTCCGACACAGCGCTCCTTTTTAAGTTCCGCGCCGCGCCAGGGGTGCCTAACACTTTCTTCAACTTTCTGTTGAGTTATTTCGCCGTTTTCTTTAAGAATTTGATGTTAAGATTTGCTAAATTCTTGGTTGTGTTATGAACAGGATAAGAGCCAGGTATAGAGAGATATTTTAGTTAGTATGAGACTAGGAAATACAAAACAATCACTGAAATTGTTCTGATTCGATAAAGTAGTTTTCATTTTTGGTTTTGTTTGTTTTTTTATTTTATGTACCTATTGTTTTTGTAATATTGGGTATCTCTAATAAAAATCTCACTTTCTCTTTCCCTGTCTTTTTTATATTATATATATCTGTCTTAATAATAAAATGAAAGTAGTAGTTATTTTTGCAAAAAGTGCTAAAGTTAAATAATAAATTAATGGTATGATTTTTGTTAAATGTAATGATATAGCCCTTTTTTAAGCTCTATGTCCTTGATGAGAGACGACATGCATTCCATGCATTAAAAAAATCTAGCGTCATAATATAAATAGGTTTAATTATCATTTCGAAATCTCTGCCAAAAGTTGACCACCCCACCAGTAAGAAGGTGTGAGCGGGCGTCGCCTCAAGAATGCTACAATTTTCCTGAGTTTTCCATTTCTCGACCCTCTCCCACCACCTAAAGGGGGGTGGGAGGAGAAAAAAACTCCAGTGTTGCTAGGCAACGAACCTCTTGGATACTGAAGACGTTTTTTATGCGACGGAGCAAGGATTTTTTTTCCTTGGAAAAGGATTTGTAAAATAAATTTCGATTTCGTTATTTAATTAGTGTTTTTGAGAGTCATTATAAAGTTTTTATGATAATTGAAGTGAAGGTACTATGACCTAGGGATACTAATGACCATTTGGATAATCAACTTTGACAAGATACAACTGAGTAAAACTACCGAAAACAAAATGGTATAAGTAAGTAGGTATGTTTTATATGTGTAATTTAAACTTATAAAAATAATTTGATATATTTAAAATCTACACTTAATGCAAATAATTATTTAAAATTTAAAGTTAAAAGTCTTTTAACGATCGGTCTTACACAAACGTAAGTGTGTTTCATTCTAGAAACTATCAAATTAAATATTTGTCTAGACGTAATTAAAACATTAACTTTGTTCCTTAAAAACGTTTTCTCATTAAAATACCGTTTCCAAAAACCTCTTAAGTTACATCGTTTCGAAAGACAAAAAGCACGTAAAATCTGCATTCCCAAGCGTAACAGTATTAAAAAGTAATTACTACCCTCGCAAAATTATTAATACCCACCCCGCACCAACGGGAACCCACAGTCCGTCTTGCCTTAAATTTTACCCCGAAAACAAATCCTTGTGTTGGTAAGAAATATAAAAATCATACCTAAAACAGCCTATCTTCAGTGTCCAGCTTCAAAGAAAAGCCGACTTTAAAATTCGAACCACACTGTATAAATTCAAATGTATGAATTTCCTTTTGCAAGCCGCCAAAAGTTGACAACAACTGGCACAAGTTAGACTATCCATGTTATTTGAATCTGATACTTATTGTATGCGTGATAGAGTGAATTTTAGATTGAAACAACTTGGAGTTAAGACGTTCTTAATAAAATATATTTATACAGGGATGCTGAAGACAGTGTGAAATGTCCTGGTGGTGGTGCGCCCCACTTCTTTGCTGTTAATTTACATTTTAAATTGCACTTACATAGCTGGCGACTTGGCCTGTTTTGCGCCACCCTGTATTATGTAGCGACCTGAGGGAGGCTGAAGTTTTTGAATTAACGTTTGTTGCGTTGATCATTGTTAAGGTTTATTCATTGATTTTAGTAAGCTTAGCGTGGAGAGAAATGAATTGAAAAATTAATTATTTTTAAATTTGTTAGGCTACTCTTGTTACGGAATAATTAATAACGTAATAAGTTAAAATAGAATTAAATATCTATCACATTATACATGTTATGTTTCAGTAATAACGGCATTAAGTTTGATAATATTACACAGAAGTACATGGTAATCTCAGCTGACGTAATTAAATTTTAAAGTGAATTAATGTCGTCTATAAAAAGTCTGTGCTGGCTAATAAGACAACCAGTTATTTTTTAACTATCTTTAGAAAAGGTAAAAGTTTTTTATTAGTTTAATCTGTTGTAACGATCCAAAAACTTTCACAATTTAAGTATCTACCTAATTCGATAAACGTGCCCATAACAAATCATATTTCTAAACGACAGCATAAATTTACTGTAAAAAAATCTTTAACATCGACAATAAAAAGTCGAAATCCCGCCATCTGTATCGATTATCATGTTTATAACCTTGATTTTAACTTTCCCTTTCAACAACATGTCAGGACAATAATACCTTTTTTTAACTTCCTCTACAAAATCGTGGTAGTTCTTATTCCATAGGTATTAAGGTTTAATTTTGCAATGCTTTAGTAGAGAATGCTTGGTCGGGCAAAGGAAACATGTTAAAATTCAATAACTCGCTTTCAATAAATAAAAATTCGACACATCCTTAGTGTTGGCATAGACTATAAGTTTAATAAGTCGTAGAAGGTTCATACACAGGAAAAGCCATGGGGACCATATCTAATCTTTAATTATAATAAAAATCAACTCTACTCTACCTAAAGATAGTCTGGTTAAGATCGTTTCTAAGATTTGAAGACTTTATTTGAAGACCAGTTCCCGTAATTTAATACTGGTGGCAATTAGTTTCGATCTGGACCCAGAAAAATTAAGATCAATAACAGTATTCTTATAAACTCAAAAAATACAATTACAGTGCGTAATACGACATAAAATAAAGAAACCAAAATGAGTTTTTTTGTCCCGTTTACAGTCGCATTACGATTTTTTTTGTCAATTTTACGTAATATAATAGGTTTGGGAAAAGGTTTAAGAAAATTATTTTTATAGTATTGTTACTTTTTTAAATTTATTTATTCAAGTCAACACATAGACCCAAATTACAAAATAGATAAATAATACAAAATTTAAAAGTATTTCAACATTAGCCCGTACATGTATCATGTCACGGTGATACACGTACATAGCAGTCAAAACGCTCGGTGTTACTGGGGCTAGATCGAAACTGGATTGCTACCAGCTACCTTAAATTACGGGAACTGGTCTTCATGACAGTCTTCAAATCTTAGAAACGATCTTAACCAGACTATCTTTAGGTAGAGTAGAGTTGATTTTTATTATAATTAAGGATTAGTAATATGGCTTTTTCTGTATATGAACCTCACGACTCTTCTACGTTGTTGGTTTTTTATTCTTTGCCCAAAGGGTTGTCTCGTGAGGCGCGACCGCGACATGTGTGTGACGTCACACTGTCACCTGTTGGCTTGTTGTTTGGGTATCGATAAATGGTCAGTTGTTTCATCTTTTTTGAGCCGATATATTTTTTGAGAAGATGTTTTTGTCATTTTGATTTCGTAAGCTTTATTTGGAAGTTTCTGAGTTTATAAGGGGTTGTTATTTCTGGCATTATTTTGTTTGGGATGACAATCGTTTTTTGTCACCTTGGCGCTATTTTACACATGAATAGATAAGTAATGCACTTACCGTTTGTAGGTATTCAAATATTTATAGTAAGTGGACCATTACTAGCTATATGGATACTATTTAATTTAAAGGTAACATAAATAGATAATTTTGCCCCTGTCTAAAATAAATAATAGAGATATTTTTAAAACATTAATTTGCAAGAATATATTTGAGTTTGATACATGATGTAAGTTTAGCTAGACATCGTTTTCAGTCTATGTACAGAGGTGCAAATTTCCTTAGAATCTATGTTGATAGATTAGGTTGATAGGTACTGTAAAACATTTTCAGCCAGCCATTTTGACAGAGTAACCTAAAATTTCGCTAATCCAATAGCTTTGTAGAGTCTGCGTGGAAATTAATGGCGAGAGGTGACTGGTGTCATTTGTGACCCCAGAATGCCGGTTAAGCTTAAAAGACAGATCTATAAGTCCATCATTAGGCCTGTCCTTTTATATGGCAGCGAAGCGTGGCCGCTACTTGAGCGACACAAGCAGGAGCTGCGTGTCACGGAGATGAATATGCTGCGGTGGATGTGCGGAGTCACGCGGAAGGACCGCGTGAGGAACTCGCGCATCCGCGGTAGCCTTCGTGTGCGTGGACCGCCACCGCTAGGTCCTGGCACAAGGGGAAGACCCAAGAAATGCTGACTTGACGTCGTGAGGGCTGACATGCGTGCCAATGATCTCACAACTAGAGACGCTCAAGACCGCGCGAAGTGGAGGAGTAAATCAAGGAAAGCGGACCCTGGGCTCCAAAGCAATGGCTTTGGACGCAACCGGGATTGGCCGTATAGATGAAGAAAAATAAGAGTCTGCGTGGTAATTTATTATACACTATAATGCACATGTTATACACATTCTGTTTATATATATAAGAATTGCTTAGTGGTTTGTAAAGCATGAATGTATACTTGGCTCTGGTAGATACTTACTTACATCTGCATGATTCTTAAAATGTTGTATCAAGTGACATTTGTTTCTAATAAACTAAGTAAGTAACGACGACCGTCTGGTGTAGTGGTTCGCGTTTTGTACTACAAAGCCAGCGGTTGCGGGTTCGAATCCCGCAAGGGGCAAATGTTTGTGTGATGAGCACGAGCATTTGTACCTAAGTCATGGATGTTTATAAAAGTATTTAAGTATTTTTATCCGTTATCTAGTCGCCATAGTACAAGCTTTGCTTAGTTTGGGGCTTAATTATATTATTAATGAAAGTATTGACTGCTCTCCTGTAAACTTCTAAAAATATCGCTTAATACAAATAGCCTGTGAACCCTCGATAAATTTCATGACGTCTTCTTAGTAATTCTCAGAGATAACAATGCTATTCACAAATCAACACTGAAATGTGTTATTTCTTTTGCTACGTTTCGAATGCTATCCGCCGAAATGTATTGTAGTTAAGTTAAAAATGTCAAGACTCTAACAAGTTGATTGCAACACAAAACTGTAAGTTAGCACCTCTGATACGCGTGAGGCGGAAGCGAGCGCGGGTTCCGTGGTGAATAGAGCGTGTTTTCCACTGATAGCGACTGATTTATATAGAGGCTACTAATGTATTGAATTACATTTATCATTAAGTTGAAAGAGCAGACAGAGAACGGCCCTAGGCCGTTTGCATCCAACGGCTTCCCGGAAAAAGTTAGATAGTAATGTTACTAGGAGCGGATCGATACTGGATAACGTATAATATTAAATTACAGGCTTCTTCGTTTGGAGTAGCGCACAGATTAGCTACCTTCCCTAGTTCTAACTCTACAAAGTTTGCATTTGCTTAATAGCTTGTAGTGGAACACATACATGCTAGTGGAGTGGCAGCACGCGACACGGCGGCGGGAAGAATTCGCGAAAACACCGGCGAATTATTGCCGGCTTCCCGAGATATGTGGCACACCCGAACGACGTATTGTAGCACTGATTAAGAAGTAAAAAATAATAGTTATACTGTCAACTTTTATCACTTTTATTTAACACTTAAGCTACAGAAGAGAGTTATTTGTAAAAAAAATCTCTGTAAAAACATTTTCAAGTAAAATTATTTTCCTCGAAATAATGCATTATTGTGAATGCAAAAAACAAAAAAGTTTAAATTCTTTGCAAAACTTGTCACTCGTCATCGAATTTATAATTTGAGATATGTAAGCGAACACAAAAACTCATACTTAGCTTATTTTTTTTATTTAAAAACAAGTTACATTAAAAGCTTACATCTATTTTTAACTTCACAGTGTAATGAACCAGCCTTGGTTTTATCGTTTAAATTGCATGTTTGCATCTTGTTACCGTTAAATAACTAGTTCCCAAAATGCACCAGCCAGTACAGTTCCTCCAGCGACTGTACAGTAGGTTCAAATGTAAGATTTACACCGGTTATCCGGCGAGAGGCAGCCGACTCCGGACGTCCGGAGCCGTCACACTAAAAATTTGCCTCGCGAATAGTTACGGATATTCGGCGAGCGCACCCCACTTTCAAATGTTTCCAACGGTGGCTTGGAATTGGAACTGTAATTTGAATTTTGATTTTGGAACATGGAATGTTAGATTGTGGCTTTTTTAACATCCTTTTTTAGATTTGATTTTTTATAATAACATTTTGGAAGTCGTTGATCACCTATTTCTTACTGTCGTTTAACTTATATATATTATTTACAAAGTTTTAAATCTTTAAAAGATTACACTAAATAATATAATCATTTGATACTATCGAGATGAGCTATGATGATGGAGACAGGAGATCGGTAGTGGAACTCTTTAAATAATAAAACCTTTTTGTTTGGTGTTTTGGTTTTGTGTATTTTTAACCGACTTCAAAAAAGGAGGAGGTTCTCAATTCATCGGAATCTTTTTTTTTTTTTTTTATGTATGTTCAGCGATCATTCGTTACTACGTTGACCGATTTCAAAAACTATTTTTTGTTTGAAAGGTAATACTTTCAGAATGGTCCCATATAAATTTCGTCAAATTTTGATGATGGAATCTATAAGAAAATCATCAAACATTGCATGAACTCCGCAAAACGCCAACTGAGTTAAATATCTATCTTACTAATAATACTAATAATATCTCTGCCAAATGTGGACCGATTTTGATGATTATTTTTTTCATGAATAGCTTATACTTCAAAATTACTATAATAAAACATTTTTGGAAAAAAAAACACCCCTAAGGGTAGAAAAATAGGAAATGAAATCGGTTTTCAGCAGTTAAATTATGTTTGCACTCGTAAGATTTGTTATGATTAGAATTTATCACTAAAATAGATGAAATAAGTTCATTTTATAAAAAAAAATATAAACCGACTTCAAAAAACTAAAACGCTAAAAATAATCTTAACACTTAAGTGCCAGTCGATGAGAGATTCTATGTTTTCGTTTGCACCGACTCCAAAAGTAACTGATTAGGTACTTAAGTGTTAAGATTATTTTTAGCGGTTTAGTTTTATGAAGTCGTTTTTTTATAGTTTGTATACTAAAAATCTTAAAGAATCACCCAAGAGAAATCCTACTACAGAGGATAATTTGTTAATAATAATTATGCTACCCGTCGACTTTTCTTTTAAATTTGCCTTCGCGTTCCACTAATCCACGGTAGAACGGAAAAAGAATGGAAAACATTAGGGAAAATTTTTAGTGGCACGCGAAGTGAATAAAAAGGCAGTAAGCTTGTTTTAAAAAGTGTAAAGTAATCTTACGATTTAAAACATTTTTAAAAATTAAAATATTACCAACAAACTACATTATAATTCTTCTCAACTTACTGACCACAGTCAAAAGAATTTAAAAAATAACAATACCAACCCTATCACTGCCACTTCAACCCTTCTTAGCACAATATGCACGCGAACATCTGCCCGACCTTCGACCCTTGAGGTGACAAAAGCAAGGAAGGGTCACTCGCCGGTCAAACCGGACCTAACCACCGCGATCCGCTTCAAACCGGTTACGATTGCGTGCGTATGAATATGCTTTGGGTAATAGGATAAAATGAAGCACGACAGGAAGGTGACAGAGTTAGTTTGACGTCCCGATTAGAGTAGCAGTTTCGATTCCCAGTTAGAGTCAATTAAAAATAGTTTTTTCTTTAATTTGAACTGGTCTGGGTGTGGGAGAGGCCCCTAGAAAAACTCTATGTCTAGTACCTCGTCATCATCATCATAATCAGCCCAGGTCAGTCCACTGCTGTACTAGGCGTCTCCCAATGCACTCCACTGAGCCTGATCCTAGGCTATTCTTTTCCATCCACTGCCAGCAGCCTTGCGTATATCGGAACCCACCTTTGTCGGAGCGCCCCGCACTGCGCTTGCTTAATCGCGGTCTCCACTCAAGAACACGTCTACCCCCCATCGGTTATCGGTTCTACGGCAAATGTGATTAGCCCACTGATACTTCAGGTTGCTTATTCTTTTAGCTATATCGATTTATTTTTATTTTATTTTATTTATTCATAGCACACAAAACAGATTACAATCAAAGTGAATATCTTATATCATGCATATAGTACAGATCTAGATCATAATCCAAAAATATGTATGCCTAGAAGCTTACAGTTTGATTTTATATATTTATGCGCTAAAGAGCGCTACACATAAGAAACAATGCCAAACTTAGAAAAAAAATTACACAAGTTAAAATTAAAAAAAAAAAAATTGTTGGGAATATTGTTGGATTACTTAGTTTTCCGTCGGATAACCTCATTTCTGTTTTTATCCTTTAGAGTAATCCCGAGCATAGCTCTTACATAGCTTGCTAAGCAACTCGTCATACAAGGATATTTATTTGCTTGTATTTTCCAGTTATTTTAAAACTATTAAATTTAATTGTAATCGTTTTCTTTTGCAGTCCTATCTTCTATTTCATAAACCATAAATATGGTAGCTTGATACTATTACAATATCTACGTTGCTTTATGCTATAGCGTGCCTGGGTAATTGGTAAAATGGTAAAAATGGTAAAATAAATGTACAGTAAGCCGCAAAAATAAAAATCTCTAAGTAGCCATAAAGGCAAAAGAAGTGGCAACCAAAGATGAATATTTTGGTTAAAAATCTTGTTTCAAAAACGTAAGGTTAAAAGAGAGCAGTAATTATTATTCAGAGCCGCATGTGCCGAATGTCAAATTGGTATGATAATGACTGAATTTCGTCAGAAGATGCTATATTAAGCAGATTTCCGGGTGCAACGTTGCTTTGTTTCATTTCATTGGTACGGTCAGCATCAAAAGTCGATGACCACAATCAGATTTTCACAATCGCTGTACAGAAAACTGAAAACTAGCGCTGTGGCCAACACAGGCCGTGGCTCAAGCTGAGTGAGGTCCCATTATCCTGGACATCACAGGCTAGTGGCACCGCTTGATTTTCTTATTGATAAATTGATTCTTAATTTAAATGTTTTTTTTTGTTTGTTTTCTTTTGGTTTTAATTTAATATTTTATTTGTTATTTGTAATATATGTCCAAAGTATAATCATATTTTTTTCTTATTTCTGTCTATACACCATATTATACCTACATCGCTCAACATATTAAGCGTCAGAATTGGCCTTAAAATGATAAATCATCAAATTTTAGCGCTTGTTATGTTGAGCACTTACAAGCTTGCGCCTGTTGTGTTTTTTTTACTTGTAACTTTTTACTTTAGATTACAAAAACAGCCAGTCATGTAAAGCGATCTTAAAATTATTTTAATTAAATAAAAATAAAAAATAAATTGTTTTCACAAATATTTTAAATTTATTTGGTATGCTCAAGGTATAAACAGATACACGTTTTTGCGTATGACTGTACCTAGCCAACCCCCAAATTATGGACACACTACCAAACCAACTGACCGGCCGTCGTTAATCTATCGATTACTAAAAAGTTACAAAAGGACAATAGAGGACATATGGACAACGGTCTTTCAATACTATTTAGTCACGTAGTTTCTTAAAAAAATGTACCCATGCCATTTATAAACATATGCCGCTGCGGTAGGGTTAAAAAGGTTTTTAGTCACGCCTTATCTTATTGATTTTATTGAAGGGTTGGTCGGAAAATATTGTGTTTAGTTTAATTTGTGGTTGACAGGGCCGTCCGTTTGGGTCAAAATAAACAGTGTTGTGTTTGTGTTGAAGGGTTAAGAAATGAGTACGTGTAGACAAATAAATTCAAAGACTATTTTTGAGTGTCGTGTAACAATGTATGTGTATTCAGAGAGCTCACTCTCTTATAAAGTGTGACTCTCTATAACCACGGTATATATTATCTTATTAAAATATATTGACACAAAAAACACCCGAAATCACAATTACGATGCATGAAGAAGTATGCTCCGATGACAGCTGACAGCTAGTGCCGGGAACCGCTCATAGGGATGTTCCCTGCAATCGATTCTCCGCTAACACTACATGTTGCATGTTACTTGTACTTTTTATATCATCATTTGTTTGTTATTGTGTTACGATTGGTCATCTATCGGTCTATCATTTAGCCATCGGTGTTTGTCAATTGTTGTCACTGTTTGTCAATGTGTCATATTATCGAAACTATTTTGTGAATGATGTTTAAATCTTAAGCAATGTTTTCTGTAGGTACTAGGTACTTAGGGGGAATGACTTACCTGTCTTAGTTATTTCTTTTTAACGAATTGAATGAATTTGATTACAACTTCACCGGAACAATTTGGACGTGGCAGCTGGGTGACATCAGAAGGCGAATTCTCGTAATTTAACAGAAGTCGCATTCCAGAGTTAATCCGCCCCCAGTAACATTATTATTTAAAACTATATTTTCGTAAACTTTTAATTTGACGTAAATTATCTAAACTATTTCAATACGACTGAAAATAGAACAAAAAAAAACTCATTTTGGTTTCTGCCATTTTCAGTAGCATTAAAAACCATTAATTGCAATTTTTTGGTTTACGAGAATACCGTTTGTGATTGTAATGTTACTGGGAGCGGATTGACACCGGATTGCGGCTATTGTTAAATTACGGCAATTGGGCCTCAGATGCTGTACCCATTACCCATAATAGTGGGTGCGATTGGACCTTGCCAAATGCACCCGTATGGTCCAGGGCTGCATTACAGACCAGGTAGACAGATTAGACAGGAGATCTAAACCTGTTCTTGTACTTGTGTGTACTTGTTGGTAGGAGTGAGACTGCTGCACTCTATTTTATTGTGGAAGTGTTTTGAAAAGCCTAAAGTGAAATTAAGTTTTAGATGATTGATAGTTTAACCACAACACACTGTTTTTATAAATTAAAAAAACTAGATTTAACCGCGTCTTTGCTTGCGTGAACTTTGGAATTAAACCAGAGATGAGAAAACACCACAGAAAACTTATAAAGGGATAAAAATCTCACGTTATAAACTAGATCAAAATCAAGGTATACTCGTATGTGTGCCAAATGTTAGCTAATCGCTCGACATCCGATGGGAGAATATTCCGATTGCACACTGCTCTAATCCAAAATACCTCAGGATAACATTGGATAAAGCCCTGACGTTTAAACAACACTGCATTAACACCAAGCAGAAAGTGAGCACTCGGAACTACCTCTTGCGCAGCCTGACATCCTCTAAGTGGGGAGTCTCACTACAAACTGCGGACGACAAGTCTAGCCCTTTTCAGCTGGCGTACACGCCAGTCCTTTCTGGAGCCGTTCAGCACACACAGCTAGTGAATACAGCACTAAACAAAATATGCCAAATCATCACGGACTGTCTGAGGCCAACTCCTGTTGGCTTGCTGTATGCGCTGGCTAGTGTCGCTCCCTCGGACGTCCGCAGAGATGTAGCTAGCGCTGTAGAGCGTCTTAAAAAAAAGACCCGTGGCACCCCTTACACCACCACGTGCCGGTGGCCCAGAGGCAGAGGAGCAACCAAACTTCATCAAAAAGGTCCCTCCTCTGGACGGGTATGCTAAAGATGCTTGCTTAAAGCTGTGGAAGAAGAGATATCCCATAGATTCATGCATAGAGCTGTTAAAGCGACTCCCTCCTGGACATGATCTACCTTGGGCAACTTGGAAGTCCTTGAATAGACTACGGACCTAAGTAGGTCGAAGCGAGGAGAACATGCACAGGTGGGGCTACAGCTTGGAGAGCGCATGTCTATGTGGTATTTTCCCCGAGACAATGGCATCTTTTGTCAAGCCCTGCGCACGCGAGGATCTCTACAAGGCCAACAATAGTGCTATATCGGTAGCTGAGTTTTGGTCCTTTCATATGTGAAAGCTTTAGTCGACACGCAAAGAAGAAGTTAGCTAATTCCGCTCAGCCGTTAGACCGATCAAGTAACAATCAAACAAACATACTCACTTTAATAATTATGACTGCAGCGCACGTGTAGCTTAGGTATCTACAATTATTTCTACTCATATTAATGCGGTGAAGTTTATTTTGATGTAGGAGGTATTACCTATTCTTCGGAACTTTAAAACAATACAACTAATTGATTTCTATGAATACGCCTAAATTAAACTCTTTTACATGTCTCAATTATTATTTTACCCTACCACTGCTTCGGGACAATATTGTGGGCTACTACTTATTGAAAACTTGTTAGGTATTCGGTTAAAATTATTATTTAACCGATATTTATTAATATTTTTTGATACATTTATATTCACATATACTACACATGGATGGATGTTTGAGTGATGAGCACTAACATTAATTGTATCTAAGTCATGGATGTTTTTAAAAGTATTTAAGTATTGTTATCCGTTATCTAGTTGCCATAGTACAAGCTTTGCTTTGTTTATGGCTGGATGATTAGTGTGATTGTGAAAACAACATCCCAATTGTATAAGCAAGAAAATAATATGTTGTTTTTACTATATTATAAAAAAATATAGTGATAATAGTGAAAAGAAAATTGATTTTAGTTAAAAAATAACCGTAATACAGTAATTAGAAATTGAGATACCTACCTGTCTTTTGCTAAAACAACTTTTACTATGAAAAACGTAAGGCGGACGTGTACTGTGACGTCACGGTACATATCGAATCTCCTTGTCTAGTACGCGACTTTAATGGGTTGTGAGTCAGGTATTATAATTTTTTTAAGTCTTATTAATTTTAATTAAGGACTAAGTATTTATTTTGAGATCAAATAAAATATTAATATTACCTATTCATTTCAAACTGTAGAAATATGTCGTACGTTCAATCAACCAACACCAGTATTGTTCAACCTCAATTAAGACTTGGTTAACAACTAACTAACTAATTGCCTTTGAACTCATCGAAGTTCCTTATAAGAGTTAATTTTTATTTACTTTACTGTTTTTAGAAAATCATTGAACGTTATGTGACCCGTATAGTATTTCAATTCACATACATTTAGGGGGTTTTTCAATTACAGATCATGACATAAATAAAGGAAGTCTGTTTTTTGGAACTTTCCACGAGTTTAAACGATATCAATTGGTCATTAAGTAAGTCATGTATTTGTTGCTAAGAACATTGCATGAAATAAAATTGAGAGTTTTTATTTTTTAATTATAAAATAAATAGGGTTAATGTGATATGAGTATTGATGGGTGGAGAAGTAGAGGACGACCTAAGAAGAGATGGATGGATTGTGTGAGGAGAGATATGACTGAGAAGGGAGTGAATGACTCAATGACGAGTAACTGGATTGCATGGAAGAGAAAGACATACTGCGCCGACCCCAGATGACCTGGGAACAGGGTAGGCGAATGATGATGATGATGATGTCCTTAAAGCAAATTTATGAAAGTTAAACCCATGAGAATAAGGAGGGACCTTTAGTACAGTCAAGTACTAAGCTCAAAAATAAAATAAAAAGCAGAAGAGAGTCTTTTTAGTTACAGTTTGTTATTGATAACTGCTTGATATGTGTTATTGTTTAATTTTAAGACAAGTAAAACACTAAGATTTATTTTTGTTTAGCATAAAAATAATAAAAAATAAATAAACCACCATTAAAATAAAGTTTATGGCGACCGTAAACCACGTCGTACCAGTCAAGAGACGTTGAATTTGTAAAACAATCGATAAAAAGCGACATCTTTCGCTTGATTGAAATTTTATCGAGCGATCGCGTGATTGCAGGCCTTCGTGTACTTTCACTGTACAGAGACGGACTTTAATATTTATTAAAAAATGTATATATTTTATAAAAATTCTTCTTAGTCTTTGTCGTACACTCCTGGCGGAGTGGTCGTGGTTATGAATCGTCTGTTAAATTGGTTTCGGCATTAGCAAGACTTCCCCTTCTCTCTCTATTCGTGGCTGCGGGCACACTTAACAACGGTACTTGACTATTTTATTACGTCAGTCCACTTTGTGGGTGACTGGCCACGAGAACATTTAAAAACTATGAAACACCTTTTTAAATTACCTCCACTAAGGAGTAAAAACTATGCCTATAGTAATAAACCTTTATTGAAGATTTGTTGTCATAATTTTGTCAAATTTATAAGCTGTTTGTTTTTCAATTCAAAAATATATATTATATATAAATGGCCTTGAATGGACTCGTCAAAATGAATCAAATTATTCTACCAGAAGCTATTTTTACTATTTTACTATTTACCAAATGGTTTCAAATTATTTCATTGTGATCCAAAGTGCAGCTTGGCTAGGCAGCATTTGAAAATGCAAGTTATTGTGGTCGTTGCAAATCTTAATTTAAAACATAACAATGATTATAATATAAGTGTAAGAATAAGTTGATTTCCATAAAATTTATAGTTTCAGTGACAATTCTTGCAGATCACACTAGACTAAGTCTGTCCTGTAGGGATAATTAAATTCAAATCAATATATCTCTGTAATATTTTGATTATGTGAAAAAAAAAAAAAAACTTGTCCAATTCTTTTTAATAATCTAGGTAGATTATGAAAAAATATTGGACACGTATTTAGTACGTATCAGGTGATAGACAAAGAAAAAAAAAGTTAGTCGTCATAGGTTTATGGAAAGTTTGATTCAAGATGTTTAATCACCATTCTTTTGTCATTTTACTTGTTTTGCCTAAATCCGCTCCTGTGGCCATTTTAAAATACGCAAGGCCATGTAGGTAATGACAGGCCGGCTATAGGCCGCTTCTTCTAAATTGTGGTTTACTGATTTTCTTTACTGCTATCCAACTTACCGGGTATTTCCGATAAAGCTTGATGTACTGTATTTATGTCAGTTTACTATGATAAGAATGATGGTTATTTTTTAATTTAAATCAAATTATTTAAAGAAAGATCATGTAAAAGTTCCTTCCAGTTTAGTTTAGATTATGATATAATAGGAAATTAATCAATTATAAAAAAAAAAGTTTATGTTTTTAAGCCTGTGAGCGGCTATGCTGAAAGATTTTCAGTTTCAAGTTGTACTTTTGACAAATATTTGACTTATAACAGATATCACGCATTTTATTTGTAAATAGTACTTATTTATGAGACACGTAATAAAATAAAAAAATGTATTCGTGTTAACAACTATTTATTTAAATTAATATTTACTTATTTTGAGGATATTTCGAACCAGTACGAATCAACACAAAATTGCTTCTATTTTAAAGTTTTTAGACAATAACAACTAACCCATCACTGCCGCTATTTCCAACAAAGCGAAAATAACAATAAAACACAAATATAACAATAGATGACCAGCGGTCGCAACGGAAGCCGAACTTTTGTCACGAACCAGTCTTGCAACAGCTGCATACAAAACCCAAAAGTATAAAAGACAAGAAAGGGTCAGCAAAACCAGATTGACCAGTTCTATTAAAAAAAGCTTTTAAAAATAGACAATGTTGGACCTAGGATTGACCCTTGGGGAACGCCGGTCAGTCCGCGAAACCGGTATTAAATCAAAGGGGTTATAATTTCAGCGTTATTATTATTGATATTGGCGTTGAGTTAGAAGTGGCCAATGGTCAGTTATGCGTTAGATTCCGATGGTTAATGTGGTCAATAGTGTCGAAGGCCTGTGTCGAGTCTTTAAAGTGCGAAGGTTAATCTTAGTGTAAATATAAGGAAAAACGTCACGCGGCGTCCAGTTTTGTCACGTTAGTGTGAGAATTACTCACATTGAAAATATTTTTCAGTATGATTATGAAAGTTATAAACGTATTTTATGTATAAAATGGGTTTTATATCAGGTAAAGTACTTTAAATTACAGTTTTTATTTAAACTGTTATTGCGCCTCGGAGCATTTGCATAAGTTAAAAAACTAATTTCTAACCAAGAAAAAAAAGGTATCTACATTACTTCGTTCCGGTAAAAAAATACAAAAGGCGGAATTCCCACGCTCAAAAAGAACGGATAACACTTAAAAGCGATGGGGAAATATAAAAAACGCCCTTTTTCCTTGGCGTCACGAAAAAGTCCGTAATTATCACCTCCCCGTTTTACTCCACAAATAGAATTAGGCGTGAATTAAATTAGCCAGGGAATTAACAAGGATAATACCCGGTTCTCCTCACTTTTTCCTTATTTTTACCCGTTTTTTGCCGGCACGTCCCTCGGTGACGGCTATTTACCCGCCAATTTCGGAAGACAAACGTTTTCGTGTTCTCTTTTTAAATGGCGTTTTTTGCTTTGGGGCGGTTGCTGGCCGGCGAGATCTTAATTGGTGTTATTTAACAAAGATCTGTGTTACAACCTTTTTTTAATGTTCCCTGGAATTTGTAACGACACGTTTTTCTTTTTTAAAGGGTGTAATATGGAATCTGGCTGGACATTGCACACCATAAATTATTTTAATCGTCAAAAGTTACAGTCAACATTGTCGTTTTTTATTCTTTTTTATCTTTGTAAACGGAATACATACTTATGTATTTCTAGGTTTTTTTCTTAATAAAAAAGTACAATGTTTTATTTAAGTTTAAGACATTTTAGGTAATTTTCGGAAATTCCAAGAACATTAAACTGAGAATACCATAGTTAGGGGCTGAGTGGCAATAATGTAACATATCAAAGTACGATATAACTCTTTGAAACGTTAGCAATTATAAGGTTTTTGGGCTAAACTTGCTGGGGTAGATCGCGTGTGATATAGAGAGAATAGAAATGTTCAATGTAGTTCTATTTTATACTCATAAATTGTGATGTTAAGTATACGAGGAAGTGTTGGCTATTATCCAGAAAACTACTAACATGTAGGTATATTCTGAATGTTAATCAAAAAAATACAGTGAAAATAAGTTGAAAGATGCTTTCAAATATATTATAGCACCTACATATTATTGAAAAATATATATAAACAAGGGTGTTAAATTTAACATTAACATCATTTAACGAATATTTTACGAGCATAAAATATTTAATAATTAGCCGCTTCCAACCGGCCAATCTGGAAGTCACTGGGGGAGGCATATCTTGAGCAGTGGACGCATTGATACAAAGTAATATATAAGTCAATGAGTGGACGTCCTATGGCTGACAAAAAAAATCCAAGCAAATAATTTTGTAAAGTAACGAAAACAAAAAGAACAATAACAAAACACATTAAAAATAGCTGTACAAATGTAAACATGTTTAAATCTGGCCTAACGCAAGAAGTCTCCATTTCCATAGCTCCTATCTCTTTGTACACAGGGGTTTAAGAAAAGGGCCCTTTAAAATGGCAAAAGAAGGCGAATTTCCTGAGGGTGGCCACCCCTTAATTATATCTTTTAATGTAATGACTGAGTGCATTTTTCCCCCACTACATAAGGGCGAGGGTAGGAATTAATTATGAATTGGAAAGTTTTTCAAAATGTCTGCCAGCTCTGTTGTTGTAGAAGAACGGAGTTTTCGTATATCGGAACTTTATCGAGTTTTGAATTGAATATTGGAAGAGTTGGGGTTATTTTAAATTTATGTTTGAGATACAATGAATGGGGAATGAAAATACAGTGGCAGGTTATTTTTGAAGACTTTTCATTTGTTTAGCGTTAGTATTGATAAACTTGATGTATATTATTCGATTTTTAAATGGTCTAGTCTTTTAGAAGGTCAAGGAGGTTTGATAGCAATCGCTTGAAATGTGTTAACTAGGATTGCCGTTTTAAGATCACGATCAAGCGGTTTTTCAACCCTTGTCCCTTTTCTAATCAGGGCATTACGAAAGGGACCAGCGCTAGAAAAAATATTTAGTTAGGTTTTTCGATTAAAATATTAACTAAATTACTCTTTCGATATGTACCTTAATGACAAAACAACAACATGAATATAAAAATTGGCAAACAGAGTCAAAACGTGGAACATGACAGCAAAGCTGGTCCACTGACTTCACGTCACTCAGCGAGATATAAACAGTCGATGCTTGGATTTTTATGGGATATACATAATCCAAAATGAGGTTATCCGGCAGAAGACCAAAGTTATGGAAGTCCTTAAATGTAGCAAGTTAAAGTGGGAGTGGGCCGGTCACATCTTAATCTCTGTCGCAGAACCGATGAAGGATGGAGTAAACAGGTTGTCAAGTAGAGACCACGCCTCGGCAAACGTAGTGTAGGACGCCCCCCAGTTCGATGGCCGTATGACCCTAGGAAGATAGCTGGCAGTGGCTAGTTGAAATAAACGGGACATCGTACTCTTTGGCGCTCTTTGGGAAGGCTTACGTCAGCAGTGGACTGGGGATAATGGGGATAGGTTTTTACGACTCTCCAAAAAAAAAAAATTGCAGACAACACACCTACTTTTAATATTGTTATGGCCTCAATGTAAGGCAAGCACACCCAGACCCTAGCCAATCTAGAAAAGATCGTTTTCCGAACTGACCCGAACCATAAAACCTTTGGCAATCGAGACCTTTTACGTTTAAGGTCGTCGCGCTACTACACCATTTAGGTGAATAAGAAAAATAAACTCTTTTGTCTTTTTATTTTCAGTAAATGAAAAGCGACAGACTATGATGAGCTGTCAAATTAAAGAACTATCCTTACATAGAAAACTTTATTTTTGGATATTTTGTTCTACTACTTTGTCGGAGTGATTATTAATTATGCGATATTATGGCTTTGTAGTTCACTCTAAAAAAAAATTGTTGCTCCTAACAAGATTGTGACTGTTGTGACAAAGTATCTTAGTTGTGACAAAGTACCCATCCTTAAGAGAAAATCACTCTTAGTTGGCTTACGTTTTTTGAGTGTAGGTACAGATAACAGCTCGTCATCTTACCACAAATCGTCAATTTTTTAAATTGATATTGATCGTACTTAAAAATATAAATGTGGTTTAATGACCTTACATTTTTTGGGGTAGGTTGACCCGCCGTTGATTGTACTAAGAGTTCAAGCTACGCCGATACTGACTGACAGATAGATGGACATGACAAAGCTATAAGTGTTCCGTATTAACTACGGAACCCTAGAATCTTACGTTCTACGGCAATTCGTCCCTGTTTTTCCTTAGCTAATCCTCTCAACAAAATCATTCCCAAAATACCTAAAGGCGAAATTAAGGGGAAGGCTCTGCCAATTTAAAACCGGGCTCTTTACTTCTTCTTTCGCCCCTTTTATCATTTCAAAAACCATTTTCTAAAGACCTCTACCTTTGAAAAACCAGTGTAACTTGACCCGTTGTTCTAAGGCTTTTCCTGCAAGTTAAGTTTGAGATGGAGAACGCGAGGGCCCAGACTCAGATGGCCTCTTATTTAAAAGGGAGCCACCCTAAAAATATTCCCTTCTTATTTAGAATGACGTCGTTTTGTATTGTTATTGGATCGCTATGTGTAATTTATGTACGGGTTTGTTTGTTTAAATTTTGTTAGGAAATAGAAATGTCTTGACTGAACATAATAAAAATATCGAACTTTAAACAAAAAGATTATAAAACAAAATTAATGGGTGACTCATGCAATGTTATGGCAAAGTATATCAAAACTACAAACTAAGACGCGTGACAAATCAATTATGTAAACTTTTTTATTTTTTGCATTCAAATAATGCTAGTTTATTATATCAAGGATAATTCACTTGAAAAAATTGTCGACTGCCACTTGTGGGGGTTGAACCCACGACCTTTCTACGACCAACTAAGCATTTACGTTCGAAGAGCAGTCGCCTGGATAGCGAAAGGTCGTGGGTCCGAATCATACCAAAGGCAGTTGAATAAACATGTTTTTTTAAATAAAATATTATATCAAATATGTATATTTTTAAAACATTTTACGAACCTACTGAAGATAATACATTTTTGTAGTCGTGTTTATTATTTTCTCAGTTTAAATGAAAGAAAGTAGGTCCGTATTATGCACAGTTTCATACAAATAGGTTTTTCAAATTAGATCTTAATAAGGAAAAAGTGGTTAGTCGTAATACATTGCAAGGAAAACAGACGCATTTGAAAGATAGGACCATCAGCGCATTCCACAATATTGGCTGATGCAATTTATGAGAATTAATTTACTTATTTATTATAATAGAGGTATTCCTGAGAAACTATAATAATTATTTACACTCTGAATACACAACCACATAAATAGGTATAAATTATTTAAATTTGACTCATAATAAAATTGTAAGATGTAGTAAAGATCTTGTAAAAAGTAAACTACTCATTTGACGTCTATCCGTCAAATGCAGCCTTTGACTGCCAGTTATGTAACCACATTTTTTTTTTAAAACGCTGGCTGGTTTTAATAAAAATTCAACCAATTTTTGTAAATAGGCCTGAAATAAGCATTTTCACAAGTACCAAATAATATTATTTTACCCTACCTCTGCTTCGGGACAATACTGTAGGTTGAAAATGGAAAATAATTTGTCGTTAAAGAAAAAGTCAATGACTTTGCTTGGCTTCTATCGATTCCAAATTCAAAATACCCGCGAGGTTTGAAAATGGAAGAGACTTAAACGCGTCCGCGGCATTCCAATGACGAATCGTGGAGGGTTTTTCTTGTTGATGTCACCAACTTTATTTTACCTTCATTCAAATACTGTTTTGACTTTAACACGTTGTAATAAGGTTCGTATTACCGCGGCAAATGGTTATTAAGGTGTACATTTAAGATGGGAAGATATCTCCCGCTGTCTCAAGCAAGGATTTATCGTCTTCCAGGGGGAAAGACCGAGCGAAAAATAAGAAAGGGTTGTTTTTCCTGGGGGACTAAGGGGTGGGGGGAGAATCGGGTGATTCAATTAAGGGGCTCGCTAGGCGATTAATTATGCTTCTAAAATTATTGCGGATGAAAAAATGGCGAGATAAGATACGGTAAGGTTTGCCTTTTTATGTATACTAAAGAAATTTCTTTTTTAATTAAAGTAAAATTAGTTCTTAGATATTAAATAAAACACTAAAATAAAATAAAAAATACTTAATAGAAATATTACTCGCTAAGGTACATGAACACTATAGGCTTTACGATGATAAAGAAAAATCCCTCTGAAATCTATAAATTCAAGCAAAGTTTACTTTTTACTAAAACTATTATTTTAATATATACAATACGCACTATGCACTAACTTTTTTTTTTCTCTATAGTTGTCCTACCTGAAGATTGTCTAGGAGAGACTGCTTCTAGTGATAAGACCGTCCAAATTGTGTATCAAAGTATGTGCAACAAAGATTATTTATTCATTTATCTAAGTACTTATGTAAAATAGTCATAGTTTTGACAATCATCTCAAATATTAATGCATAACTCATTAAGTTGGTGTATAACATCTATTTTCACGAATAAATTAAAGCACTATAAAATATTCTTTTCCAATTTAAAACTAACATTTTCATGTCTTTTTTTCCGTATTTTATAACACGTTATTTATTTTTCAATGACCTACTAACATTAAATGACAGGTGATAAATACCAAGTTGACACACTGACCCAAAAACGAAGTCCCAAATCAAAACACACCAACACTACATACGCTCACATGTGATGCTAGGGTTGGCAACAAAGACATTTCAGATTTCGAGAATAAGGCGCTTAGGTTATTTTGCTAAGACACTGTTGTCAAATGCTGGCTGATTTTTGTTGTGGAAAAGACAAGACAAACATCGTTATTAAAATAGAACAGATAAACGTTAATTTAGTACTAAACAATATAAACATTTACAAAAAACAACACAAAGTAAAAAACACAAAAGTCCAACCGTAAGGTGTACAATAATTACTGCATAGCTTGTGACTATATTTTCTGTTAAAAGGCTGACAAAGGTACTGCTGACTAAGTTTGTTACAATATCTTCTCATCACCAGTCGATATGTAGTCCCGAAGCGGTGGTAGGGCAAAGCTATATTTTTGGGATATGTTTAAGTGTCAAAAAGAGGGCTATGTACTGATAAATTATTATTATGGCTACTATGACCTAGAAACACAGTTAAATTAAGATTATCCGGAGTTATTATGTACTAATTCAAATTTTATTTTTATAAGTCGATAATTTGCAGTGGACAGTATCTTTAAAAAATCCAAGTAGCAACTATGTAACCTCGTATGTAGTTTTCCTGATCCTTAAAGATCATTATGTCACATAATCTTGGAATGTAATTTTTTTTGCATTCAACTTTTTTCTCTTTTTTTATGTCTGTTTTCCTATGTCATAACCAAATTTAATGTCGGCTGTAATTTTAGATCTCGCAAGTTATGTTTAACATGATTGTTAAAAATCTTATTGCTGCCAAGTAACAAAACACTAAGTAAAATTTAAAGCTATTGGCAATACATGTAAATAAGTTGCATTTGTGTAAGCTAACAACGTTTTTGTAGCTAACATATAAACTGCCGTAAAGAATACACTTCCTCACCGCCAACAGGAGGCGTGTCGTAAGAGGCGACTAATTCCTACAGCACGAGGCAGCAGCGTGTTAGTGCGACATCTTATAATAAAACTGCGCTTGCCAACCCGCCTGCCAAGCGTGGCGAGTATTGGCAATCCCCCCGATGATAAGTCATTGGTCCTATGGCTGATATGATGGTGATGAAATAAATTGCTATGAAAAACAGTTATTGTGTGTGTGTAGTAAAGAAACTAAGTAGACTGTAAGAGGCAGCCCTATACATACGCAGGTTAAAGACCTTTAAACAGCTATTAAACCAATTTAACTCTAATTGCCAAGTTACAAGGTTTATTTTTAGACGCGCGGCCCAAGTTGTGTTTAGACTCATATCCTACGTTACGCATTATGATGTGAAGTTCAATGTCTTCTGAACTACATAATGAAAAGCTTGAAAGTTTATAATAAGTTACACTTATCAACATAAGCTTAGAAGATTAGGGCACGAGTTGATAAGACTAGATTAGGATATTTTAATACGGTAACTTTTTAATAAGTTTTATTTGAAGGGTTCTAAATGTTTTTTAGTTTAAGACTGTTTTTCGCTGTGCTCTTGACCAAGGAAAAGATTTTTGTTTTGTTTTATGTATAAAGGAATCGTTGTGACAGTATTTCGGCAGTTTTTTTTTTATCTATGTATGTAGTAGATAGTATTTAGTCTATAAAATAAAATACACTCAGTATCAAAAAAAAAAATTTTTTTACGAATTAGGTAAATAAATAATTATTTAAAAAGAGCGTATTTTTTATTGGTTCTATAGTACTTTAACCATACTCAACTTAAAATAATAACTCAAATGAATACTGCGCACAAAACATTCAACCATAAAACACCTAATTCCACAAACAACAAAGACAAAAACTCTATTCGAATTTCAAAAAGCAATTTAAATTTGGAACGCAATCGAACGCCCGCTCGCCGACATCTTACCCCCACCTATATCTATCTACGGAAGGTACGGCATACTTTTATTCTTCGCGGGGCAGTCCACCCCATTTAAAAGGAGCCATCTTGGGATTGGGCCAGGGGTGGCACCGGGGGTGGGGGATCCACTTTTCTCTCGGAGAAGTGTTGTTTTAATTCCACCAAATATCTTTTCGTGAATACCTCAGCAGAACTTTTGATATAATTTTCTTGGGTAATATTTATACGTTTGAGGTGTAAACTCTATGAGCTGAGGTGTGAAGCCGTTACGTGTGGTGGGAGAGAAATGATGGAGATTATTGTCTTATTATTTTAGAAAATTCTTAATCTTTTTAATAATCTTTTGTTTATTATTTATTTTGCATTGTGTTTTATTTAAGCCGGCGTACGTCGCTAGGTGATAACGAACAGAAACGGTATTATATACGATATTTATATTGAATTTGTTATTACATTCTGTTTGTTTAAACTATAAGTGATAAATAAAAAGTAACATTCAGTATAAATCACATATTAATTTTCACTTAATGAAACAGGCTTATAGGTAGTGGACCTATTTTGTTTCTTAGTGGCGATTATTGCCTATTAATAATTATAAATAGTATTAAAAAATAGGTGCCCAACTGCCAGTAACGAATAGAGATTTGTTGCCAACTGAAAAACTTTTTATTTCAGTTTAACATTTATTAAGAAGAAGCACATTTATAATTAATAACTAAAATGAGAATTCGGCAAGTTTCTTAGCCCAATTGGAATACCAACTTTCTAATTAGAAAAGAACTAACTCAACGCAACGTTTTTCTCATTGGATAGGCAAAAGTTTTAATGCAGACGTCCTAGTGAAAACAGCGCAGAGCCGTAGTTTTTTTTAATTTAATTAGTCGTTCGGCGTTCTATATGCTTTTACTTGTTTAACACAGAATTCCAAATGAAATAACACTTAATTATAATAACGATGGGTTGATTTTGTTGTATTTTCGAACAAAAATTAAATGAAATTAAAATAAAACCGTTCAACACTTACAGTTTTAACTTGACACTGGCTATGTTGGCTATGTTAAGACAAAGCAATTTCAAAAAAAGATGTTATTATAATTTATTTATTTATTTATTTATTGCAATAATGTACATTATCAATACAATTGAATACAGTACAAAACCCTGTTAGGGTGCAGCAAATATAAATTTTATGAAAGTAATTACATAGAGAAAGTTACTTAGCCTATAGTAATTATGTAACAATTTACAAAAAATCGTACAGTGTAGTACTACTACTAAGTTTTACATACTATTTTTATGTACAAGTAAATTATTTACACTTGTATAAAATAATATTTAAACTTGAATAAATTTACTGCAAAGATACTTTTTTAACATATACTTTCAATAATTTAACATATACTATTGTAAAAGTCCGTTGATAAAATTTTTGTTAAAAAAATATTCCAAATTGGAATGAACATGAGACTCTCATTAAACGACATAGTTTTAACGGAACAAGGTTTTATTCGAAGCCAGTCTCTTTTAAAATTCTAATTAAAAAAGTAGCATTCTAAATTTGAATTGGCCGCTAGGAATAGCGCAGTAGCCATCGGAATGGCACTTCGTCCACTAGCGTGGGTCCAGGTAAATTTTAATTTCTATGCAAATGTAAGCTTTCATTCAGGGCTTAATCTACGAGCTTTGGCGAAGTGACGGTATCAAATCGCGCCGAAACTTAATGAAAATACGAAGGTCCCATTCTTCGGCGTTCTTTAAGCAGAATCGATCTAAACCTCCGGTGTTTTGCATAACAAAATGCTTTGATCAAAATGGCGTTAAAAATGATATAGCGAAAAATTAAACTGCTCTGAGTAGGGGTTTTCTTAAAAACAGTATTATTTTAATACTAAGTTTATTTACTTTTTGACCTTAAAGCAATCCCTAGGTGTAGATAAGTGTAGATTAAGTTAGGTATTCCTAACTTTTGTTTTTGTAAAATTTAACATCTGTAAAATAAAATAAACTCTTTTCCTTGTAGCAAATTTCTATATATTGATAAATATGTTTTCTATTATAGTTAGTAAGTAACCGAATTAAATCGGTATTTATTTTAAATATTGCGTAATTAGAACAAGTGTAAAAGTTTAATTTTTTTTACATATTATGTAGCTTTTGTCTGATATTTTAATTAAGTATCAAAAACGCCAGCTGCCCTGACAGCTCGTCACAGTTTTTATTAGAACTAACATCGTCCAGTAAAATTTTCGCTTCGCATGCACAACACACTTTTTGAGATTTTTGTTACTCAACATATAAATGTTAACTTAAGTCTAAGTTTTTTATCTAATTTATTGATTTCTTAAGAATTTGAAACTTCTTGAGAAAACCAGTCAAATACTAATTTTTTTACTATTTAATTCATTCATTCCCCCATACTATAACGCCAACCAGCTGTCATTTTTGGATCAAGTTTTTTTAAACCGTAATTTCGATGTTTTAAGACAAAGTTGTTACATTTGAGTAGGACTTCATAAAATGGAGGCTAATAAATAAATTAGGACCTTATATACTTTTCAACTTTTGTTATTTTTTTATTAATTCCTAATAAAAAAATCACAAAAGATACTCGAATCCAAAATTAACGGCGTTTTTTCATGTTTCAATTTTTTTTTTGTTTCAGATTCATAAAGCAGTCACGTATTTTAAGTACACTTAAACTATGCACAGACCGAAACAAACAGAACAAAATAAATCCGAATTCAAAACTTTGTAAAATTGTTTCATTCCATACCGGGCGCAGACGAAAAACCGTAAAAGTTACAAAGGATTTACATAGAGCACGAGAAAATACCCCGAAAGTCGATTATAACTCGACGGAGTAATGGCGGAAAGAATCTAGCTCGGTTTGTGCTTCAGCTCACCCCTTACTAAGGGTTTGCGAATCATAGACAGTAGTGAACTAGCTGGACTGACAATAGGATCGAGTATCTTACGCCGACTGTGCAGAAAGGTTCTAGAATGGATGCCAGTCCTATGGCTGAAATGATGATGATGATAATGATTTTGCGCTGTTCCTTCTATCTCTAAAAATCAGTAGTAAAAAAAAGTTTGTTAAAAAATCAGGCCAATAGGTGCGTGTGTGTGCGTGGAGCAACGCTCAATGAAGGATTCCGTACTTGCCTGTTACAATATGCGGTATTCGCTACCTGTTACATAATAAACAACTTCATCTAAGTAATTTTCTACTTCCAGTACATTACAACCTTCAGTGATTGGAGAGGCACTATAAGAAGAAGAAGAAGAAGTACATTTTATAAGATTATTCGGTAACTTGTAAAGCCTACTTATCTTTGATAGTTTTTTTTTATCTTCGATATATTTAATAATAATAATAATAAAATGTATTTATTCAGACAATTACAGTCCAGTCTTGTTAGTTACAATAAAATGCTTAAAAAGTGTTAATTTTTTAATATAAGTAATTATTGCTGGAAACTGGTGCATGCAGTGACATCCAGTGTCCCAAAAACGGACCGTCAATCCGTTCAGCCAGCACAGCTGCCGCTGGCCCGCGTGCGCCGCGCCATCGAGGTCGCTCTCCTGCGCATTGTGGCACCGAAACAATCCACGCGCGCCGCAGCAAACCAATACTTGCTATTTTGATTTTGACTTCATTTCTTAAAACAACCATTTAAATAGCCACTTGACTTTAATAAAAAATAGCACTTTCAAGCTTCACATTACGCTTAATAATATCCCTGAACCGAAAAATTGTTTCGAAACATACTTACAATATTTTTAAACGACCTAATCAATGACACCCCACATCGTGCAATGCAATAATTTTTGTTTTCAAGATTTTAATATAGTTACCACTTTGTTGGCGACATTATTAATAACTACTTTAAAATTACGGAAAATAGATCTTTTAAATTTTCAAAAATAAATAGGTAGTATTATATTATATTGCTTTGTATAAAATATTCAAATAGGAAAGAAGAAAATATTTATAGCCATTCTTACCTTAGGTACTTATTGTTTCTGTCGAGAACCAATAGTACCTGTTCACAATCCAGCAGCCCGAAAAGCCGGGAGATCACGTATACCGATAACATTACAAAGTTTTCGCATTACCTAACTTTTATTACACTTATCTTGCGAGGTTTCCACCTGCAAAAATGTAGCATTGTACATTGTAAAATACCTAATTTCAAGATGGCGGGGCGGCGGGAAATCGAACTGTCGTTGTGGATTCGAATTTTGAAATGTTGGAGAAGGCAGTCAATCATTCTGCCTGGCTGTTAGGATAAATACTCGAGCTTCATCTCTGAAAATAGGTTGATCATGAATCGTTTCTGTAAAAAGTTTTATCATCAAAAATCGTTTGATAATATTTGTTTTCTATCAAGTTCAGATCAAGTGTGTGAGAGTATGGCAATCGTAAGGTGCTGCTTACCATAGACTTAAGTATAGGGTTTTTATAATTTTGTTAAACATTGCTTTGCGAGAACAAATAAAACAAATTTCTGTCCTATTAGCAGAGCAATGGATACTTAAATCACTCACTGGAAATTAGTATGGCGATGGTAGTGATTGCTGCTTAAGTGCAGATAGCTAAATTATAAATCTTGATAAGTTCAGTAAGTACCAATACTTCTATCCATGTTTAGGGAGGTTATATATTATTATGTTAACACTATAGATTAGCAGTTACGGAGCCAAAGCGTTTTTTAAAGCAACATGATCACTTTTTACACCTTACTACATTTTTAGTTTTTGTTGTCATTTGATTGTTAATAACATAAGATAATAAATAAAACATCTAAATATCACATTAAAATTTTAGTGTTACCAAGAAAACATGACTTGCTTTTCCCATATATAAGGGCGAATTTCCAGGTTAAGCGAAGTTGTTTGAAGTCGGTTAAAAAAGGTTAAATTTACCCAAATTGCGTATTCAGTGTGGGGAATTTTTCTGCTATTTATTTGGAGGACATGGTAAAAGTTTTATTTAAGTAGAAAAAATATTTCCAAACACGGAGTTGTCTCTCACAGTGTAAAAAGAAGTCGTCCTCCGCGTCTGTCTATCTGTTGCACCTATGCAACTATGGGGTGTCGCTAGTAGCTAATAAAATGGGATCATTCACAAAAGGCAAAGCTGACTGACAACTGAGGCTGGCTTGAGAGACGGATCAACGCACAACCGAAATCATTGGACCTATAAACTAGAAATTTTACATAGAGGTTCCTTAAACACCATAAGAGAGCACTAAACAAGATTTTTTCGAAATTCAACCTTAAGGGGTGAAATAGAGGGTGGAATTAGTATGAAGAAGTCGAAATTTAAGTTAGTACAAGAGTATTCTATGAACGCATCGAAATTAGGATAAGATTTTTTTCAACCCATAAAAAGTAATTTTGCAAACGAACTGACACAAACGATTGTTTATTTCAAACTTATATAATGATTATACCTAAAGAATACTTGATTAAAGTGACGCTCGATAAATGAGCCGGTCCTAAATATAGGTATAAACGAGAACAAATGACCGAGGCTAAATAAGAGGGGGGGCACGACAATGCCTATAAGAAAGCGGGTGGCGTTATAAAATTTGCATTCGGCTAGAGCCGGGAGATGCAGGCTGGCAGGAATGCTGTGAAAATGGGGAGGAAGCTTTACTTAAATCAAATAAAAAAAACTAGTTTGTTAATGTTGCATCTATATTTATTTATTTAAGGCGACGGGTAAGGCAAATGACCTTGAGCATTTACCATCGACTTGCGCGACATATATTACGTGCCTAAGATTGTACAAATGCTTCTCGCAGACTAAACATCCATCCGTTGCGCTTTTGTTCAAATAGATTATCATTGAGAGCAAATTATCCGCTCATGGAAAAGTAGGCGCAAAGAGTGAAATCAATTAAAAATCCTTATAATTCTTAATTTGTTGACATTAAAAAAAAAACTTCAACCTAAAGACACGAATGTTATAAATAACTAAACCAACATTCAAATTAAACAAACATGTCGTTTAAAATATAAATGTGTACAAGATCGCGGTATTCGCAGTACTTTGAAATATTTTTTAGTGTGTAAGAAATAATAACTAGTATTTAGATACAACAGCAAAATCTTTAACTTATAAGTTACATGATATATTAATTTCCACATCCTTTATCCAATATTTTCGCCAGAAAACTTGTGCAAAAACACCTCTTTTACGTGTATTCTCCTTTCCCTGCGCCTTAATTAGAGCAACCTACAAGTCATATACCAATAATACAATTGACAAGTAATAACTATTTAAAATATGAGCTAAGTAGATTCAGTAACAGGCTGTCACGACTTGCAAATGTGAGTTATAGTTTGAGTATACGTATAAAACGAAGTCGGGTTAGTTACAACATTTGCAAGTCAAGAAGACGACTGGGTAAAGAAATTGAAATTATATTTAGTTCGTCATTTGACTATCAATAAATAATGGACTCTTATATATATTTTTTTCAATCAACCAAAAAATTACAAAGTTAAAGCGCGTCAAAGTTTGGAAGTGACCTCGTGACGTCACTTCTAAAAAAAAATTAAACCTAGGCCTGACGTCATGTGACATTTTAAATCAATATATCTCTATTATATTTTGATAATGTGAAAAAAATACTTGTCCAATACTTTTTGATAATCTACCTACCTGATAAACAACGAAAAAAAGTTTGTTGTGATCCCTATAGCTTCAGTTCAACGGCAAATATCACTTCAGCTTGCTTATTCTTTGAGCTTTCTTTTTTTGTTTTTTGTCGGATGACCTCATTTCGGATTTTATATTTTAGAAAATCCTGAGTATGGCCTTTTTCATCAACTTGCTAAGCAAAGATTTTCTGGTCAGATAAAAACATACCAAATACAGCATCCAAAAAAATAAATCAAACCAAAATCCAAGACGACTATTTACAAACAAAAGCCGTTTCCACTCTCACCCCGAGGGGGGTGTCCGACCTCTCTGGGGGGGGGGCGTCTAACAGGAAAAAGGAGGGTAGGAAAATTTCCATTTTCTTACGTCTTTCGCCCCGGCTCTGCAGCACTTTTTGATTAACGGACTGGGGGCGAAATTCTATTATGTATTCACCCCCTACCCCTATTTACTAAGTTATTGTTGTGTCTGAATTTTTTGGTACTTTCTTACTGGGGGCTGGGTTGGGGTCTGAATTTACTCAGTCAAAATGGTAATTATGGAATCACATCTACGTGATTATTTAGTATTTGACCCCATTGGAGCAGTGGCACAGTGATTCGCTTTGATTACCAAGCTTCCTTGTTCGAATCCACGTCGTGTCAATTTTAAGACATACTTTAAAGTTAAATAGGGTCTGGAGATGCTGTAAGATGTCGTAACAATCTACTACTTAAGAAGAAGAAAAACATTTATTAACAATTGGAAATCACGCAGAAATAGCACACGTACAGAACATAGTTACGTAGTTACGTTACAATATGTATAAATAATAAACAAGACACATTATTAAAAATAAAAAAAACAGGAAAAAACAAACACAGCGAAATAACAAGTGCCACTACGTGCCTGGAGGCCTACTACGAAAATGTTTCGTTCGTTCGGATGTATAAGCCTAACAAATTAAAATACCATCTACTTGCGTGAACTGTGAGCTTCACATCAAAGAAAGACTTTCGTCAATTGTGCAAGTGCGAATCCTTACGATGTTTGGACATATCATCCGCAACGAAAGCTTTTGAAACACTTAGTGATACAAGGTAGAGTGGAAGGTCAACGTTCTCCTGGCCGGTTAACCATAAGATGGACAGACCTTATACAATCTTTTACGAAGCGTTCTCTTGTTGAGTGCGCTCGCAGTGCCACAAATAGAGAAAGATGGAGAAGTCTTGCAAAAGCCGCAACGAACTTATCAGACAATCCATAACCACGACCACTCCGCCAGGAGTGTACGACTTAGAAGAAGAACTTGTGTGAAACCTTTGACGATTTATGAACAATTGAAAGCAGTCGTATTTTTTACCCGGCCAATTTCAGATGTTCTTGTTTTGGCAAAGGATTGACAATGGTTATTATAATTTATTAGGATTATACGTCCGAACGAACCAAACATTTTCGTAGTAGGCCTCCTGTATAGTCGGGGTTTTTTCGCATGTCGAATTTTATAAACAATTTTATAAAATTCGAAATATTCATTTAAAAATAAAATGGACACAAACTTAATAACCTATTATAGTAATTAATCATTGAACACAAAACTTTTTGTATTAAATTTAGTAAAAAGACTTGCCAAGATTGTTATTAAAATTTGCCATGCAAAGAAAAACGGACTATAATGTCCACAATAAAATACCTCACTCAGAGGCCCAAGTTCCGTAATTTGACAATAGCCGCAATCCGGTGTCAATCCGCTCCCAGTAACATTACGATCACAAACGGTATTCTCGTAAACCCTAAAAATGCAATTATAGTTCGCAATGCGACTGAAAATTTAAGAAACTAAATTAGATAAAAAAAATTTTTAATAAATAAAATAATAAATAAATAAAAATAGATTTACTCTATTTTCAGTCGTATCGGGATAGTTTTGATAACTTTGCGTCAAATCGTAATGTTACTGGGAGCGGATCGACACCGGATTGCGGTTAATGTCAAATTTCGTGAATTGAGCCTCTGATTGAACCATGGTCTGTGGTTGGAACCATAGTGGTTCGCCACATCAAGCACATACATATAGTACGACAAAATTTTCCGCCATTTTTTAAATCTTTATCTGTACTGTTTTTGTATGGGTGAGCATTGACAGGGGGTTGTCATTTCATACTAAATGTAAGTGAAAAATCACCTACTAGTTTCGGAGAAAGATGGTTCGTATTCTTTTTATTTGTATTGCTGCTCTATAGGGTATGTGCTCGATGGTTCACCACGACCCTTGTTTCCGTAATACAAGGATGATCAATCTTTCCTTACTTCGAGACAATGGGGGTGTTCTGGCGCCTATTTGCACAGGGTGTTAAAAACAGTGGGATAAAAAATTTTGAGGATGGTTCAGAATCGAGTCTTGTTTACAAAAAAGAACCAGTGTCCTTCCACGTTAATTAATAACAACACAACATAATTTAAAAAAAACTGTTTAAATTAATGTCCAACGATGGTTACGGCCGTAAAGAATACACTTCCCCACCGCCAACAGGAAGCGTGTCGTAAGAGTCGACTAATTCCTGTAGCACGAGATGGGTAGCAGCGTCCTCGTGCGATTCATATGAAAAAACTGCGCTCGCCAACCCGCCTGCCAAGCGTGGCGAGTATCGGCAATCCCCTCCGATGATCAGTCATTGGGGGAGGCCTTTGTTCAGCAGTGGACCACCTATGGCTGAAATGATAATGATGATGATGATGATGGTTACGGCGAGTGCAGGATCGCTTAGTTGTAATTTCTGATTGAACAAAAAAAAATTTTTGTTGTTTTGTTAATATTTGGTTCATACTTTTTTAACACACTGTAATGTAAGCCTAATTAGAGACATTATATTATTTAAGTTTCTAAACGACTTCCAAGCGCTGTTGATGATGATAAAGACTAGGAGACAAACAGTGAATTACAGCAAAAAAAATCGACAGTTCCTTAAACTTTGGATAAGCATAATTTAGACTTTAGTATGTAAAAGACACCCAAACCCGAGATAATATAGAAAAGTATTGTATCTACATTACCCGACCGTGAATCGAACCCGGGACCTCAGAGATAGCGACACCAAGTCCGGTATGCTGAAAATAGATACTTTTTATTGTACACCACACTAAAGAAATGTTATTTTCTTACTTTGACATCATGACAATTGATGTTGTCTGTCGCACATTTATTTATTTAGTAACTAGTTGTTGCCTGCGACTCCGCTTGCGTGGTCTGTGCAAAACCTTAGTTTCTCATCATCATTATCATCATTTCAGCCATAGGACGTCCACTGCTGAACATAGGCCTCCCCCATTGACGTCCAGATTGGCCGGTTGGAAGCGGCCTGCATCCAGCGTCTTCCTGCGACCTTTACCAGGTCGTCTGACCACCTTGTGAGTGGACGTCCTACGCTGCCTTAGTTTCTATTAATATCTAATTACATATTTTTTAACATTCAAGAATTTTTGCCTGACACTTACGGTTAAAAGCGCTATCTTTAATGATAGTTATTTTGCATTCTTTAGGAACTGCATTGTCCAAGATAAAGAGTATTCTATCTATTAATTCAGGCTATAATCTATTTCTGTGCAAAATTTCGTCTTGATTCGTTCAGCCATTCTGGCGGGATTTGAGTCACAAACATGCATCCATCCAAAATAATTCACGCCATGGTATAACTGTACGCCAAATGTCATCATATATCCATTCAGTAGTTTTTGCGTGAAAGCAACAAACATCCATACATACAAATTTTCGCGTTTATTATATTAGTATCTAAGGATTAATATGGAAGTAAAAGTAAGGTTTTAGTTCGAGCCTTAATCTCAAAATACTAACTACCTAAGTCTGACTCTATACGAATAAAACAGCGAAGTGCGAGTAGGACTCGCGTACGTACGAGGGCTCCGTAAAAACTTGAAGGTTTTAGTTCTTCTATGTCGGACATCGAGTCTCGAAGACTTTAACAACTTTTGCCAGGTTTTTTTTTGTATTTTACTACAAATTTACGACTTTCTTACTATTTTCTCAACAAGTCAACGGGAAGTATAATAGGTTTTGATTCCTATTTCCATTTCCCATTGATAGGAAATCACAATCCAGTCGATTTGTCTGCATTAAGTTTGGTTTATAAAATTATGTACCTATCCATGGGAATGGCTCATAGCTCTGTCGTCTATTGTCAAAGTATGAGGATAGATGTCGCTTTTTGCAACACCTATTTATACTTCAACAAAACATTAATGTATTTGACACAATCGTTGTCATTAAAAGTTTGTAAACGGTAAATAAAAATAAAGTTAGGTTATATTTTTATAACTTATAACATTGAAACAATTTTAGTAAAATTTCAAGCGAACTTCATCTGAGCTATAGTACTGCTATTCGGCACTAGATGGCGCCACAAATTCAAAATAATACACCAAGTTTCTGGTTGACAAAAGTAAACCAAACTAAAAAACCATTTTCGTAATTCAAAGTCATAACATAAGTCTTAATTTGTTTATTATGAAAATTAAATAAATTTTAATTAATATTTGCTTTTTGTACGATAAGGATTGTCAATGATAATCGTATAGATGGCAGCACATATTAAATGCTTGAAAACACAAATGAAAAAATATTATACAAATGAATAAAGAACAAGGATTATTTTTCCAGGCTTTTTGAATTGAACGCTGCAAAAAGTTTTTAAAAGTTATCACTGCCATCTGTTGGCAGCCTTATGCTAACGATAATGATTTATTACTGAATGCTGCTCGTTTCCACTTTTCAGAAAGATACCTCTTAGATTTTTGTTTAACCACTGCACCACCTACCACACCAGAAAAGATGGTGCAACGAAATGGTTAGCCTGACAAGGGATTAGGAATCATTAGCGTATCAATGGTTCTAATAACTTTTAAGCACGCACGACTTTGACTTGACTTTGAAAAATGCGTATGCGTTTAGGTTAAGAGGTTGTTTGTTTGTTTGTTTATGTGTATGTGCTTTCGAATGTTGCCATTAATCTCCAAAACGGTTCGACCGACTCAGGTTTGGTAAAACGTAAAAGGTTGGCGATCGGACAGTTATTGGATAAGGTGTTATTGTGTTAACTCGCCAGGAGGCGCTGCAGTTATCTTTTTTCGCATTTTTTGCTCGATAGTAGAGTTTGATGTGTTGTTTACACGAGCAACCGCCATAGGAATTTTAGTGCCCCAATAAAAATAATAAAGATAATTTGTAAAATCAAAAATAAACTTAGATTTTACACACAGCGTGAGGTTTTTCAAATTTTTAATTTTTGTCTCTTTTTTTGACAATATTTTCTCCCATAATATAGTTGGTGATTAATGTTTCGTCCTAAATTATTGATTTATAACTTCTAGAGAGATGTTCACAAGATAATACAGCTGATACTAGCTGGGCTGTGCAGCATTTATGAAACTTCAAGTATTTGCAGCCCCAATCCTTCAAAGTCTGAAGAAGATAGTCTTCAACGAGTGCGTAATGCCTGTCACGACTTACGGAGTCGAGGATTACTGCTCGGGGATTTATCCGAGTGATAAATACGATTGTCATTAGAATGGGGTCATCCGACATAAATTTATTTTTTTAATAATTTATTTATTTGTAAGAATACCTTTTACATTAAACATTGATGCCCTGACTCCCGAGCTAGAAAAAACTGTGTTTCAGGAGTAGGTGTTATAGTCAGGAGTATAAAACTAAAACAACCGATATAGCTCAAATATTAAATAAAATAAAATAAAATAAAATATTTTTATTTCAGGCAACAGGAACCCATAAAATTACATTAAATTGAAATTAAGTATTAAATTGAAAAAATAATAAAAATGAATAAATTAAAAATAAACTAAATTGACTAACATAAAATAATTAAAATAAAATAATTAAAACGAGACACATTACATAAATGTGACCCGCCGCCTCAGGGGTACCGAGTCCTACCTCATGCCGTGGCATGAAGCCGTATCCAGCGCCCAAGTAGCGGCGAGTCCCATCTATCTGCCATGACCTTCAGGATACTATTAAGCAATCTGAAATGGTAGTGGGCTGATGTAATGCAATCGCATGGCTGATAATCTAACTGACATACAAATTTTTTTAGGAAACGCTTTTTACGCGCTTTACTTTTTATGGCATATTTATTAGAGATGCCACGAATATTCGGCAACAATTCGGTATTCGGCTGAATATGAAACCATTCGACCGGCAGTTTTGTTACGCCTACGTACTACCTTAGCGATGCAAGTTTAAACTCGTATCGTAAGTGACGAGTTGTGACTTATTATCACCTGCGAAAAGCACTAAGTCTTGCCGAATATTCGGCTGCCGAATATTCGCCGCTTCGGCCACGAGACTCGCCGAATATTCGGTATTCGGCCAAATGACTATTCGTGGCATCGCTAATATTTATCCGAATTCCAAGAGAAAGACATACTGCACCGACCTTATATGACCCGGGAACAGGGCAGGTGAATGATGACGATGAAGGCCTCCATCCAAGCACTTAAACACGTCCTAGAAATATAGCTTTGCCCTTTGGGGCTATATATCGCCTGGTATGAGATGAAACGGAGCAACAAGTCACCTGTCTCAGCCTTTTTTACAGGAACACTGTACAAAGTGACGAAGGAGTCCAGAAATAGAGAACCTCTCACGCCTATGTAGGTACTTATGTTCTACGATTGTCTGCAGATTTCAATTTTTGTTTCATTTTTCGTATTTTTGTATACCTTCACTTGAACAATTATCATAATTAGCTGTCACAATAGCTTTCTGATAACCCTTGCGAACTCGTCGCCGCTGTGGAAGTGTCTGGTGCAGAGGCTGCTCACGAGGCCGTATCTGCTCTTCTGAGGGCTTGTCTCAGTTCAGTTTCTTTCTCCTCCAGCACCTACCTAGTTTACTAACCATAGTTTATAAGCCAAATTATTATAACATTACTAACCAAACCCTCCCGATGTCCTTCGCACTAGCGGCCTGGCAGTGTGCTACTCGGCCGGCGAATACGCTTGTCCTGTTTGGGCGCGCTCAGCACACGCGAAGGATGTGGATTGAAAGGCTCAAGCAAAAAGAAGATAGCAGGCACCCGTTGTATGGACATATACCTTCACCCCCACGTTTAAAGAGTCACCGCAACTTTATGCGTAACACCGAGCCACTTAGCGTGGACCCACCTAAGGCCAGAGAACAGCTGTGGTCGGATAAATTCGCCCCCAACAACCCATCCATCCCCATAGCTGAAATCTGCCGCCAGGTCACAATCTTCCCTGGCCCAGAAGGCGTTAAACAGATTTCGTTCAGGTGTAGGCAGGTGCAATGAACTCAGGAAAAGGTGGGGCTTCACTGAGGACGACACGTGCGAGTGTGGCGCCTTACAGTCTATGCCACACTTAATGTCGTGCCCTACCTCTCCTGCCACCTGCACGCAAGAGGACCTTTACAACGCCAACCAGAAGGCCATTGATGTTGCCACTTTTTGGGCGCAGAGAGTTTAATTGCCATTGACTCGAGAAGAAGAAGACTAACCAAACCAACTGAAATAAAGATTTTTTATTTATTTTATTTTATTAATGGTTAATGAGCCGTGATTATTGAAATACATGCTTGATTTTATTACGAAATGGGTGCATAGTATGCCTACAAGCACAAAAACAATAGTGGCTAGATGATACCATTACCATTACGCCGTAACAGTATCAAAAACAATAAAAAGTGGATCGGCTTGAATAAGTACAGTCAGGCAGGTCAACCTTCCCAAAAAGTTAAAGGTCATTGAACCAATTTTCAACTTTAAGTTCTACACGTAGAGATCAATATCAATTGAGAAAATTTGACGTTTTGCTGTAGGTGGACGAGCTGTTGTCTGTACACCATTTGATTGCGCGATAAAAAAGTTTAATCAAAATTAAACACAATTTTTAAAAAATATGGTAATTAGGACACGCCTTTTTTTGGGAATCTTTGTATAAAAAAACGATAACTTTAAAATTAATACTATAAAGCATAATTTGGTTAACAGTCGTTATAATATAGCGATCTTTAAACGATCATTATCTAAGCAAAAATTTTAGAGGCCGGTCTAAAGGAACTCTAAAACTGCGACACTTGTAGATTCGACTTAGATACACCACTTTAACGATTACTTAACTCCTTAACAAACAACTAACAAACCACGTGTATTGCAAAATTCAATTAAAATGTACAAAATAAGACAAAGCGTTACTAAATACGCAATTTCACGTCTTATTAGAACGATGATTAAAACATTGACTTTCAAATTGGAACCCACAGTCATACGAAGTCTGGCGTGATGTGTGTTTAAAAGTAAAAATTATTTTTCAAAAACGACTGTCCACTCAGCTTGTGTGCTCAAAATGAATTATCATCTTCTGCTAGTCGTGCTGTATGCAATTTGTGACGTAGATATAACGCAAACGGAATGTATGTAACAATTAACTAACTTTTACTTTTACTTAATATAATAAAATAAGAATGAACGGTAGCCCACTCGGTGAACTGATGACCAAGCCTGCGGGATGCTTCTAGATGCAAGCAGCCCAGAGCCGCTCCCTGTGGCGCTCTATGAGAGAGGCCTAGGTTCAGCAGTCGACTTCCGAAGGCTGATGATGATGAATAGGTAGTTCTAAATTTCAATCATAGATATTTTAAGCAAGCTGACCGAGTATCTAGCCTGTAATTCTACAGATACAATGCCCGTCCACATAGGCGGAGACAAGGTCGAGCGCACCGACCAGTTTAAATACCTTGGATCTGTACTTCACGCGTCGGAAGACATCGATTGCGACGTTAAAGCACGCATTGCTGCTGCGTAAGTCAATTGGCGTGAGGTGACTGGTGTCATTTGTGACCCCAGAATGCCGAAAGCTGAAAGGACAGATTTATAAGTCCATCATTAGGCCTGTCCTTTTATATGGCAGCGAAGCGTGGTCGCTACTTGAGCGACGCAAGCAGGAGCTGCGTGTCACGGTGATGAATATGCTGCGGTGGATGTGCGGAGTCACGCGGAAGGACCGAGTGAGGAACTCGCGCATTCGCGGTAGCTTTCGTGTCCGTGATATTGCAGACAAACTGCAGGAGAGTCGCCTACGCTGGTACGGCCATGTTTTGCGGAAACCGGCAAGCTATGTAGTAAACAAATGTCTGGCCATGCCGCCACCGCCAGGTCCTGGCAAAAGGGGTAGACCCAAGAAATGCTAGCTCGAGGTCGTGCGGGCTGACATGCGAGCCAATGATCTCACAGCTAGAGACGCTCAACACCGCACAAAGTCGAGGAGTAAATCAAGGAAAGCGGACCCTGGGCTCCAAAGCATTGGCTTTGGATGCAACCTGGATTGACCGTATAGATGAAGAAGAAGAGATATTTTAAGCAACCGTCCTGACGCATCCACTAAGTACCTACAGTCAGTTTTTCTAAGGTTGTCGAATATTGTGAACAATCCTGACATTACTTTTAAACGAAAGTATTAATTTAATAATAAGAAAAACACGAAAATAATAACCTACTTTTGTAAATAATCATATAACACAAAATCTTATTTATTCTAACAGGTCGTTGATTTTATAAATTGATGTTTTACATTATTTTAATAAAAGATATAGCAAGATTGTTTATAGTATTCGAAAATTATAGAAAAATGGACTATAAGAATATTATTATATTAATTGGTGTGTTGCCTACTACATACCAACTGTAATAGTTTTGATCAAAGTGAGAATAAATGCCATGACATCCTTTTGTAGGTCTACGACCCAACTAGACCCGAGACAATTTAGAAAAGTGTGATCCCTTAATTGATCCCACCGGTAATCAAACCCTTGCTGCGTGCTATGTCTCAGCTCCTTATCATCTGTCTTCCATATTCGATCTAGGAGCTTTAGAACATTATACAGAGTTATTTTTAAAACTTCAACAATCAACAATCTATAGAATCTAATCTAAAAAAAAAAATCCTGATTCTTCTTCTTCTTCTCGAGTCAATGGCAATTAAACTCTCTTCGCCCAAAAAGTGGCAACATCAATGGCCTTCTGGTTGGCGTTGTAAAGGTCCTCTTGCGTGCAGGTGGCAGGAGAGGTAGGGCACGACATTAAGTGTGACATAGACTGTAAGGCGCCACACTCGCACGTGTCGTCCTCAGTGAAGCCCCACCTTTTCCTGATTCATTTAAACAGATGTTAGTTGGTCAGCAGCTTAGTATGGGGAAGTATTTTTTGCGATTTCATTGTTGGTTCCATAGAAACAGTTTTTGTATTTAAGCTCCAGAATAACCCCCTAGAGTGTTGTTGATGTTTTAAAAACTACCCTATATATTTGGCTAACCTAGTCCAGGTTTTCTAACACCACGTTTACAGTATTAAAAATGACCAAATAATCACATCAATTATCTAGAACCAAACTAAGCATAGCTTGTACTATGGTAGCTACGTAACAAATTATCATCATCATCATTTCAGCCATATGACGTCCACTGTTGAACATAGGCCCCCTCAGTGACTTCCAGATTGGCCGGTTGAAAGCGGCATGCATCCAGCGGCTTCCTGGAACCTTTACCAGGTCGTCTGTCCACCTTGTGGGTGGACGTCCTATGCTGCGCTTGTCGGTATGTGGTGTCCATTAAAGAACCTTTCTGCCCAATGGGCCGTCAGGTCTACGTGCTATGTGCCCCGCCTACTGCCACTTCAGCTTGATAATCCGTTAGATAAATTGAAATGCTCTTCACATAAACACATACCTTTTGCGGATTCAAACATTGACGTAAATAAAATTAACATAACGTTCGTATGACGACCTCCGAAGCCGAGAGGCGAACATACCGGACTTGGTGTCGCTATTTCTCAGGGTTCCGGGTTCGATTTCCGGTCAGTCAATGTTGAAAATTAACCTTTTCTATATTGTCTCGGGTCTGGGTGTTGTGGTACCGTCGTTGTTTCTAATTTCTGTAACACAAGTGCTTAAAAAGCTACTTATCATAGGATCAGAACAATGTATGTGATGTTGTCCAATATTTATTATTTATTTATTTATTAATGCCACTGAAACAGAACAACAAAATCTGACTTTATTTTTATCCATCTTAAGAGGCATTTTAATTTATAATTACTGCTTTTGAACTTTTACTGGAATCAGGCCTCTGACGAACATCAGAATTGGAAGATACTTTTAATATTATATGGTTATCTGTCATCTAGTCGCCATGGTACAAGCTTTGCTTAGTTTGGGGCTAGATAAATTGGTCTAATTGTGAAAACAATTTATTTGTTAATTATTATTACATTGATTGTTCCAGCGTACGACTTGATAATAATACCAGTACCGAAAGTAACAAAGACACCGGCGCGTTCAAAAAAGATACTGGAGTTCGATTTGCCCAAGCTGATCCACTTGACGCATCAGAGTCAGCACAGAAACAACAGACTAGATATTGAACACTATGATGAACCTACCGAATTCCCTGATATTGACAACTTTAATTACAATGACAGAGCTGAATTAGACACTTCAGATAGTCTAAAAAGTAGTCCATTAGGATCAAGCTATTATAACTATGGGGAGGATAAAATAGTAGGAGGTTTTGAAGTGGAAATAAATCTCTACCCATATCATGTAGCTTATGGTACTAATTGTGGTGGAGCTATCATAGATAAGCAATGGATTATTACAGCTGGACATTGTGGGTAAGAAAATTTTATGGTAAGCAAGTGACAAAGTAAAGACAAAAGACATATATTTGTAGTAAACAAATTGTCAAAATTGTAATAAGTAAATGTCTGTGATCCCTTAAGGCTTTTGTTTGTAATTTGAATCTGGTTTGGGTCTAAAAAGAAGTCTGACTAAACTTAATAACTCTATTCATTTCTTTTTGGATGAATTTTCGTCTCAAAATAAATGTTTTAAAAAGAAAACAGTAGGCTGTCACTCACTATTAATTAGTTATAGCCATTAACCATAGCAATTATAACCACGTTTGCACTTCATAAGTTATAAAAATGTATGTACTGATTACAAAATTATCTTAAATTTAATTTCAAAGCAAGAAGCCGTACATTAGAGTTGGTTCCAAATACCTCAACCAGGGTAGGAAGGTTGAAGTCAAAAGCTACCACGTTCATCCTATGTGGGGGGCCAAGAGTAAAGAACATCCTTTTGATTATGATTACCAACTCCTGGAGCTGAAAGAATCGCTGAAGTTCGACGAGAGTATCCAACCAGTGAAGATCGCTCATATTGAAGACATGGTCATTGGGAAGGTTGTGACTGTTACTGGGTGGGGAAATACAGAAGAAAACGTAAGTGCTCTATTTTTGAACTCAAACATCGTTACAATAAACTCTCTACCTACGTCCAATCACAAAAAAGTCATGCTTGTTCGTTCGTTTGTTTACAAGACCATTACTGACTTTTCTACAGGGTGTACAAAAGAATAGGAAACTCCTTAAAACTACGTGATCTGTTGCTCATATGCAACAACTTTTACTATGGAAGTTGTTTCAAGATCATCGAGGTAGCGTGTTAGTTTGTATGGAGCATATTCTTATTTTTTTTTCACTGATCACTTGGTTTTAAGGAGTGTCCTATTTTTTAATATACCCTGTATATATATATTTTTGGTTCCATTAAAGCAGTAAGATTTTATAGAACAAATCTTATGTTCGCGTTTAGTCTTATAGAATACTTCTACTGAAATAAGTCTCTCCAACGTCAATTGACCTTCAGCAGTTTGAACTAATCAAGCTATAAAGTTTGGTCACAAAAAGGCAACTGTATAACTAAGGTCACCACAAAATTCCAACTATACATTTTCTACATTTAACAGAAATGCCCATCATAATGCAACTACAGAAGGCAAATAATCACAGTAGGCTCAACAGGTACCCTATCGGATGACGGACGAGGAAACTGGAGTTACCAAAAAGGTGACAAAACGCAGTCCAGGCTAGTGACTGGCGAAAAAGGTTTTGAACAATTACATTAATTAAAGAGAGTCCTTACTATTCAAGGAGACTGGAAACCTTAGAGAAGAAACGAGAGACTTTCGTCACCGGCTTTAGGGTTTCTTCGTAGGTTGTACGAACCTTCGAAGATGGTAGTGCCACATGTCCTAGCATGCCTTATACCTAGATAGGAAGTAGTTCCTACCTAGGTTACGATGAATACTATGAATGGATCAAAATTTTTAAGACTAAGTTTACGGTCCTATCGTCATTATCATTTCAGCCACCACTGTTGAACATAGGCCTCCATTGACTTCTAGATTGGCCGGTTGAAAGTGGCCTGCATACAGCGTCTTAACATTAAGTTAAAAACGGTGTTCTCATACACTAATAATCATCATCATCATCATTTCATAGGTAACATAGGTCTCCCCCATTGACTTCCAGATAATATGATAATAATACACTAATAATATGAGGTCAAATTGCTAGAAAAGAATACTACATTTTGTAATGAGATTGAAAATAGAAATAAACTAAATTAGATTTTTATTTGTTCCTTCAGTCACATTACGAACTATAGTTGCATTGGTGTTACAATTTCGGATCGAAACAGTACTTCTAAACTAAAGACACTATACAGGCCTAGTTTCCGGCCTCTGTTGTGCGTTTTGGGTCTTGCTAGAGAGTTTTGTGTGGAGTGAGTCCACTATATTTCTCTGTGTTACAATAAAGGTTAATATGTGTGGTTATTATGCGCACGCGCGGTAGGCGGAACCAATGTGTTTTTAATTTACAATCTTGTTTTTGCCAGCATTCTCTTTATGCGGCGAGTTAATTGCACGTGTTCTTTGGGTCAATTGGTCACGTTAATGTTTGTATTATAAGAATATGTGTTTAATTTAAAGGTATCTTAAAAATGCAAATTGATGTATCATTAATTAAAGGGACAACGACCTATTTTACAGATAGACGACAAATGCATCTGGTTTTCTGGCATCATATAATGTTTTAACTGTAGGGCTACTTTCCTATAGTATAATTTGGTCTCTCGAGTCGTTGGATTTAAAAATACCTACTTTAAAAAATAAGAATCCATTAGTCAATTTCTGCTACGGAGATTTTAACTCTGCTAAAGTGAAATGGTGTGCTCTAACATGACCGATGTATCCAATTTTGGCACTAAATGTTCTGGTTCAATGTGAGTTAAAAGTTCCGGTCACCTAGGTATTCCGATCACCTAGGATGTTGAGAAGATCTGTTTTTATTGTGTCTCTCTTTCTATAAAGGCTCTTGCAACTCGTGACCGCCAAACCGCCATAATTCAAGTAGTTCATCTTGATTAAATCTAATGCAACTTCTTGTTTTTTTCTTTGTGATGACGATGGTTTGAATTGTTAGTAACATCTGAAAAATCTAAACCACCGAATTTTATGTATATGTATATCCAGGTTGTGTTCATTACGGGCGAGTAAACGTGAAATACACAAATTAATCCAGTAGCAATTTCAATGTCCTGTCTTTTTGACGCAAATGTGCTTAGGCCAATTGGTATTCGCTGTGTGCGCGATGACAGCGCCCCTAGTGACCACAATTATTGTGGACTAAGATCTCTCAAATTATGGCAACTGGATGGTTTAAGAATGATTTTCGGATTGTTTTGCTCGAAATTAGATGAAAATATCTAAAAAGTTTGCGCATATAATAATAAGTGATTTTATTACTTGAGCTAAAATATAAATGTTATAATACGTACGGGATTTGAATCAATACAACATGATATAACTTTCTAACCACAAACTGGTGCAAAAAGGGAAAGAATTAGTATTAGCACAGCATGTGAGAGACGATAAAGAGCTTAGAACCAACGGACAAAGCTACTTAATAAGAGCTATGATCATAAGATAAACGTCTGTGACACAAACCCCCTACAAACCTTTTTCTTTTTACAGCACCTATCCATTTATTTCTATCCATCTTGATGTTGGAAATGAATAAAACATGCACGAACTGGTATTCCCATTTTTTTACACTTTATAACACAGCACGTACTGTGACCCATATCGCCAATTTTAACGTTTTTACTTTAAAATACTTAATTTCGTTAGTATGGAATTTTATGGAAATATAGCAATTTGACACATGACAGTCCAGAGTTATTTCACATTTCTGCCAACTAACGTGCTGCGATCGATTTGACGTCCCCCACCACCCAATTTGCACATAGCGAATAAAAGTCACTCATCTCTCTCTACCACTAGGCTCACCGCATCCTTAAGTCTAGCTGTAAGGTCGTTACTCTATAACGATTAACTCAAAAGTTCAGCCATATTTAAGTAAATACTTGTGCTTCTGTGAAAATCGGTTAAAATATTAAAAATATGACCTCCCATAAAAACTGATCAGTCATAATTTAGTATGAAAGGTACAAATGTAATATTTTTTATATTTCTTCCCATGTTTTTTATTTGCAATTATGAGTGAAGGCTGACTATTTGTCTAAAACATAAAAGAGCAATGCCCAAATTCTTGATATCTAATCAGCACCTCTTCTCCAATAGACACGGTTAATTTACAGTGGTTTTGAAGCCGTAAAAGTTACATTCTGCTCGTAGCAGCTTAGTCATTTTGTATGCGGAAGTGTTTTTTTAAAGATTTCAATGTTGATACAGATTCATAAGATTTAAATGTTGATGTTGATCCAAAAAACGTAGTTCTTTGTCTTTGTGCAGAAGAATGTGACTTTTGCAGGAACGAAACCAACGAAACTACACGAAGTATTCTGCTAGAATATCAGCTTCAGAAACAAGTTGTCTTTGCGCCTCATGCCTATTAAATGGGGAGCAGAAAGGCACGTATTCTCTGTTCAACTATACTGGCTTTACCCTTATCAGCGGGTAACTTGCCTGCTAGTGTGGCACCGTTCCTCAAACTAAGGAAACGTTCTGGGAACTAAGTTTAGCCTATAATAATATTGTTGTTTTGTTGTGTGCCGTGTGGGGACGGCCGTAAAGAATACACTTCCCCACCGCCAACAGGAGACGTGTCGTAAGAGGCGACTAATTCCTGTAGCACGAGACGAGCAGCAGCGTGAAAAAATAAAATAAAACTGCGCTCGCCAACCCGCCTGCCAAGCGTGGCGAGTATTGGCAATCTCGCCCAATGATAAGTCATCGGAGGAGGCCTTTGTTCAGCTGTGGACACGTCCTATGGCTGAAATGATGATGATGATGAATATTGTTGTTTTATTTCAGGGTCCATATTCAAGTGTGCTCAGAGCAGTACGAGTGCCAATCATCTCGAAGGAGCACTGCCAAAATGTGCCATTCCCCTACTTCAGGGGGGGACTCACACAGAGGATGTTCTGCGCAGGATTTTCTGAAGGGAAGAAAGATGCTTGTCAGGTAACTCTTTTATTTTTGGATAACAAATATTTTTTAACGTTTTAATAACACTGTGCCTATCGTAGCTGCAATCTGTCATCATATTGTAGTGATTGGGATCGAAGATTATATAAAATAATCTAGGTTTCAGTGTTTTTTTTTCCAATATTCGGGGTTACATTTCACGGTAGTGCCAATTTTTCAGGGACCACTCAGAATCAGTAACTAAATCGATCTACGTATAAAACAAACTATTTTTTTTTCCATCCTCCATTTAAAAAATAGAATACGTAAAAAATTACTCGATTAAATCGCACCGTATGTGCACTGCATGAGGTTCTTGTTGGAGCGGCTCAGCGTATGCCTGTGATCTCTGATGAATGACGATGCATTTCGCGTTTTTTTTTTCCGGAAATTTTAAGTATATTTTACTCCGGAAATACGACGTCTGAAATAAATTACGATAAATAAGTATTTTTATTTTATTTTATTTATTTATAAATGGAAAACAAACAGCATTTGTATAACAAATATAGATAAAATAGTAAGAAACAAGTATGCCTTGCTTGAACAGTTTTCGCGAATAGAAATGTATATAATCCAAAAACTACATATTTCTTTAACAGAGCAAAGCACTGGAACAAAACAGAATAACAAACAATAATTTTAAATAAATTTAATTTTAATATAATACAATATAAAATAATTTTTATATTGTATTATAGACCTTATTTACAAAATTTGGCACTTGAAATGTAACTCTGTATGATAATATTTTTGTCTTTTTTACCAGGATCGCAGTCGTAAATGGATTTGTGTTTTTGATTTTAATATTAGTAGGACCCGATCTCAACTACTTTCAAATTAAGGGCATTGGGCCTCTGGTCTCAGGGGCATTCTATCAGAAACAGTTTTCTCGTAATCTCGAAATCACTGAAAGCTTATGTCAGTTTGATTCAAGCAATATAATTGTTCCACTGTCAGTCGCAGAACAAACTTTTAACCAATTTTATGTCATCTTACGAGTTTAAGGGCCACTTTCTTTCGTTAACTTAGGGCCAGTTTCACCACTTGCTGATAAGTTCCAAATAACCTATCTGGCACTTTTTTGATAGCTGATTGTTTGGGTTATGTGTGAAAACAAGTGCCTGATAGGTTATCCGGATCTTATCAGCAAGTGGTGAAACTGGCCCTAAGTTAACGAGAATACCGTTTTTGTTAATAATGTAACTGGGACCGAATCGAAATTGGATGAAATTACGGGAATTGGGCTACTTTTCAGAATAAATCCTATTCACAATCCTCTAAAGAGTGACGTACTTTTTTGTTTTGCAGGGGGATTCAGGAGGTCCAGCGGTATCCTACGACCGCCTCTTGGGTATGGTGTCGTTCGGCTACGGGTGCGCCACTCCCGGCTCGTACGGCGTTTACAGCAAGGTCGCCAAAGTTAGGGCCTGGATCGAACAGACCACCGGCATCAAGTTTGACTAGTACCGCCTTGTTATGTAACAAGATACATACGTTTGGAATAATACGTTGTTTTAAATTAAGGCGGTTCCCCGAGAAAATGACCTTCAGCATTAATTTCTTTTCTACCCCGTAGTGCACGCCAGAGAAACAAAAGTTCGTAGATAATGAATAACTGTCAGAAAAAATCAATAAAGGACCAATTAAAAAAAAACCCGAACAATTTTGAGTATTTTAAATTTTCTATCGCTTGGTCGAAGCCAAAGATTAAGATAACGATTAATTACGGAGGAGATGCATAATTATAGTACATTGCATTTTTATCGAAATAGTTTAAAAGCCTGTTTTCGTAAATATAAAATAGAGTAAATACAAATTTTAACTATGATTTTAAAGATGAAACTTCAATAATTATTTTAATCTCTTTCAATTATTTTTATATGTAAGTATACATTCAATAAGGAGTAGAATGCTGCTAAAGAGTAGGAAAAAACGAGTTTTGGTTGGGGTACGGCCTTAATACATTCTTCCGTAAACAAACAAAAATCGCTGACATAGCCCAACGGATTAGCAAGCTGAAGTGGCAGTAGGCGGGGCACATAGCACGTAGAACTGACGGCCGATGGGGCAGAAAGGTTCTGGAATGGAGGCCGCGTATCGGCAAGCGCAGCGTAGGACAAGCACAAGGTTGGCAGACGACCTTCTAAAGGTTGCAGGAAGTCGCTGGATGCAGCCCGCTTCCAACTGGCCAATCTGGATATCGCTGGGGGAGGTCTATGTTCAGCAGTGGACGACATATAGCTGAAATGATGATGATGACATTCTTTCAAGAGTCACACAAATTATCTAGACTTTATGCAAAGCTCATTCTACGGTGACAGTATAACGGATAAATACGAGTACACTTCATCATCATCATCATGGAACGTCCTGCTGCCAATACTCGTTACGCTTGGCAGACGGGTTGTTTTTTTCTAAGTAACAAAATCTATTTACAAACTCAAAACGGAAACAAATTCAATTCAAAAACATCTTATACTCTATAATCTAGGTACGTTTATAAAAATGAATTTGTATTTTCCTTGGTCATCGCATCACGCGAGAACGGATGGTACAATTTCGCAAATTCTTTTTTGTTTTGTTAAATATTGACAGAAAAAAAAAAGTTGCGCAGAAAATCTTATAAACTAAAGACAATGCGAACGAAGTCGCGGGCAAGAGCTAGTTCACAATAAATCTGATTGAGCTCGCTATCTTAGGGAAAGGTACAGAAAACCACAAAACGTCAAATTTTCTCAATTAATATTGATCTCTACATATTGGACTTAAAGTTGAAAATCAATTCAATGACCTTTAACGTTTTGGCTAAATTGACCTGCCGTTGTCTGTACCAAATAAAACAGTCATATTAGGTTTGATTTCTTAGATAAATAAATGAATGTAATATAAGCGAGCAAAAGATAAAAAAACCTTACATTGAAATATGTTCAACAAATCAATTGTAAACAGCAAATTTCTTTTCATTATCAATTTTTTTTTATATTTAATTTTAATAGTAAGAGTAAAGTGGATAGTGTTGTCAAATTTCGCCAGTCTCAGCACAGGGGATATAGCTCAGTGGTAGAGCATTCGACTGCAGATCGAGAGGTCCCCGGTTCAAACCCGGGTGTCCCCTCAAAAATTATTGCAACGTCCTTCTTTTTTTGCTTTATTAGCCTTTATTTTTTTGTATGTGGAGCAAATTTGGGAAGTATGGGTAATTCGAAAAGAGTTTTAAGCTTTTTTTTTGTTGTAAGTATAAATAACTAGAATGTGCGCCCTACCCTTAATGTTTAACAAATAAATAAAAAAAAGAATACTTCCCTCTAACGGGGCCGTTGACTCGGGGCGGTCTCCGGATCATCACCGGACCAGTTTGGCGGCTCCTTACAAACTGCGGGGTGCGAGAAGAGGTAGGAAACATACAGCATAAAAAAACAGAGGGGTGTGTGACTCCGGGCTCAGAAGGAGCCCTCACGGTGCCTTCCGGTGCCTTAAGTGAAACGGAGCCAAGGGTTTCACCATTGGCTGCAGCCACTGGCATGCTCCTTGGCCCCGCTTTGGCTTCGTGCTAGTGTTGCCGCTCGATAGGTCAATATCGATTGTCTATCGATAGCCTATCGATTGTCTATCGATAGCCTATCGATAGTTGAAGGAAAAACGATACTATCGATAGTCTATCGATAGTCTATCGATAGTCTATCGATAGTCTATCGATAGTCTATCGATAGTCTATCGATTCTATCGATAGTATAGATATCTTTAGTTTCGATCGCTGCCAACCAATGAACTATCGATAGTATCGATACTATCGATAGTATTGCTCTTCAATATCTAATAGACTATCGATAGTAAAGTATCGACTATCGATACTATCGATAGTTTTATACTATCAATAGTGATATTTATTTCAATAGTATTGCATTCAGTATTCAGGCCCGCTCGTTTACTGAGTACATCGAGCACTAACCCTATATAGCAGCAATACGAACCATCTTTCCCCGAAACTAGTAACTGATTTTTTACGAAATGAAATGAAAAGTCCTGTCAACTCTTGCTCATACAAAAAAGTACTGATATAGATAAAAACTGGAAATTTTGTCGAACAAAGCATATGACATTTCTACTCTTTCGAGTACATACTCGAAAGAGTAGAAAGAGTAGAGTGAGCACATGCTCATAAACAAAATTTGTGACGTTTAAAAACAAGCTTTGTACTTTTGTAGGTGAATCAGTCCTATTTTAGTGAACGTTTTTAATTCTACTGTGCTATTTGCGCAGTAGAAATAAAAACGTTCACGACACTTTTTATGAGACCAATTTTTTATATTTTTTTTAATCCACAAAATAGTAACATACAGGGTGTCCCGAAAAAAGGAATTTTACCTTTTGTTGGTGGTGTCAAAATGGTATCCGATCGAAACATAATTGGTTTTGTTACTGTCAGGCATACATATTCTCCTATTTCCAAAAAATATACAATGTATCTTAAAATTAATATTATTTTTGATTAAATAATGTACGACAAGGTCAAGGTTTGAAAAGAAAAACCCAAAAATTACAAATATAACTAAATATAACTTTGTTGTCCGTCTGTCGGTCAAGACCATTTATCTCGATTACAGTTCCTTGAAGCTGTAATCATGGTAAATGGTAGAATGGTAGAAAAATTACTTTTCTATATTGTCTCGGGTCTGGGTGTTGTGGTACCGTCGTTGTTTCTGATTTCTGTAACACAAGTGCTTAAGCTACAACTTATCATAGGATCAGAGCAATGTATGTGATGTGGCCCAATATTTATATATTTAATTACATGCGTGCCAATGATCTCAGAACTAGAGACGCTCAAGACCGTGCGAAGTGGAGAAGTAAATCAAGGAAAGCGGACCCTGGGCTCCAAAGCGATGGCGTTGGACGCAACCGGGATTGACCGTATAGATGAAGAAGGAGGAGAGTTCCATGAAGCTGTACCCAAATGTTTTTCGTTCGTTCGTGTTTGAACGTACTTAAACACCGTGTAAAAAACATGTCTGTTTTCAATTGCCACCTGATCGAACAAAACATTCTCGTTTAAGCTTGGCTGCTGGAACGGGCTTACTGTGTTTATTGTATATTATATTACCACAAAGAAATGGAATGTCGTCAATATATTTTTATTTTGCCATGCCGATAAGTTGTGTTAGGCTTTTATTTCAATTGATTTTCCAGCAAAACGTAATATTGGTTCACGGGTTAGTGGAAAGGTGTTATTATATTATTTCATGGTAGTAATATTTTCTTGAAGGCCATTTAAATATTGAATTACCGACGTTTTTTCATCAACATTTCTTTCTACTATAGTCATATTTTTTTGTTTACTTACTTATAGAGGATAGTTTTAGTAATTTATCACCATGATCATCATTTCAGCTATAGGACGTCCACTGCTGAATATAGGCTTCCTCCAATGACTTCCAGATTGGCCGGTCGGAAGCGGCCTGCATCCAGCTGCTTCCTACAACCTTCACTAGGTCGTCTGTCCACCTTGTGGGTGGACGACCTACGCTGGCCTACCCATTGCCAATAACTTTAAAATTCGAAGAGTTCATTAACATCATCATCATGTCAGCCTATTGCAGTCAACTGCTGGACGTAAGCCTCCCTCAAAGAGCGCCAAAAAGCATGATCACGCTTTTTTCATCCAGCCACTGCCAGCCATCTTCCCAAGGTCATCAGTCCATCGAGCTGGGGAGCCTCCTACACTACGTTTGCCGAGGCGTGGTCTTAATTCGAAGAGCTATGACGGCGATTTTGTTTTTTTACGAATATTCTTATTTCTTGTCTTGTCTTGTGAAGAAACGCCAAGCATAGCACGCTGTGTCACTCGGTGACTGTGAGCTTATTTAACAGGCGAACAGTCAAGGACCACGTCTCAGTGCAGTAAGTCATCACTAGCAACACGCACTACTCAAAGACTTTAGTCTTTTGGAAGTCTTTAGGCTCTTAGGAATTTTGGAGGAGAAGATATCACATAGTTTCTTTAACGCTGCCCAGCCATGTTGGATTCGTCGTGGTACCTCTTTGTCGAAGTTGGCCCTACCTAGACAAACGTCTATCCTACATATTTATATTAAAATTTGGAAACCCCTTCGACGGTATCATTTCCTGCAATCACTGGTACAAACCGACATGAACAAATGACAATAATGTTAGTTACGAAATACTAAAATCTTACACAAGGTGTAGAAGGAGTTCTGTGCGGTTATCAAAGGACCGATTCTTCTACGCTAACACTTATTCATCCAACATTTTAACAATGGATTGGTTTGTTTGTTTGTGTTAACGATGTTGTTCTTTCAGCTGTAGAGTCAGTCCCTTTAAGACAGGCATCATTTTATACACTCTAACCCATATCAGTACACTGCTGGCCATAGAATGGGCCTTCTCAACTTCAAATTCACGCCACCCAGCCTAATCCCTCACTATAAGTGTATTCCATTACCACAACTTAAAGACGCACAGCGTTTAAGTTTTAAAACCAACAGTCTATTCACACATGCAAGAAGGTTTAGGTTTTACAGGGTAGAAGGAAGGGTTTTTAACAAATACACTATATCGTCGCCGTAGAGCGAAAAATCACCAAGTCGACATTTGGCCAAAATTGACTTAGATATGTCATCAAAATGTCCAATTTTTTCTACGAATATCATCCTTACGCCCATGTCCATACGTATCATAGTTGTCATTTTCGATTTAACAAAAAATCACTTATTCTTCATTTGGTTCTCAACACATTAGTCGAAAATTAATTAATTTACTTAAATACTTTTTCATTATTCGGTGTGATTGCAATTCTGTACTTAAGTCGGTTTGATTACCTTTCTTCTTTATAAATAAATCATAACTGGGATTGAATCAAAGGCAATATTAACTTACTTAACTTAATTAGTTTAAGAATGACTTCTTCAATAAAAAATAGAAGGCGAAAACTAATCAAGTCAACTTAATGACTACTCGACCGACATTTTAGTAACATTTATATGAACATAATCTAAACGCAAGAAATCATCAAACTTTTTTAATAAGTTTTATCCTAATGCTACTGCCACCGAAATTTGTTTCGAATATTCGCTAAATTTTTTTGGTGAATATTTCAATCTAAAATGTGTAGAGCTACGATACTTAAGTGATATTTGCGCGCGACTTGGTTAGTTTTGCTCTTCTATCTGGGTTCGTTGGCCGTTGGGGAGCACGCGTTGGTGACTTTTATTCTCGGCGGAACGCCGCCCGATGCGCACGCGTCCGCGTAGTATTTTTGTACGTGATTTTATTAACTCGAATAAACAATGAGTCGTGCAAAGTTAATCTTAGATTTATTAAATAAAGAAGATGTTGCTGTACAGGTGAGTGATTTAAGTGTTTATTAGACTTTTCTGATTATTAATCTCTGGTGAAATACCCGATAAACGCAGTTTTGTTGTATTTTCTAGGTTTCTACTTATTCAGATGACCATTATGCGACAGACAGGATTTGAGAAGTGTAATTATTTTTGGTAGCTACCTTGTTTATACAGTTGTGGTGTGGCACTTTTTAATGACTTGACACTTTTCTTTGATATTTAAGTATAGACAACAGCACGTCATCCTACCACAAAACGTAAAATTTTCTTAATTGATAATGATCTCTATCTCTTTTGAGTAGTTTGACATGCCGTTGACTGTACTTATGCAATTATTTATACCTACTGCTACTTACTACTTTTTATATTATTTTATCACTCAGTGGGTTGCCTTTTTGATGGCTAATGATGTGTTCTACTATTTATTTTGGTTGTTGTGGCACTCAATACTTGCTAGCTTGAAGTGTATGTGTGTGTGTGCTTGCTGTTCTTTGATATATTGAAGTGTGAAGTGGTATTCATTAAATAACCCTCTTTTTACATTAGGCACATTAAAAACAAAATATTTCCAAATAACATTACGTATCAAGGTACAGTCAGTAACGTTAGGAAGTGTAAAAAGTATTGTAAATTACTACCGAAAACAGTTTATTTTTTTGCTAACGTATACTTTACTTACGTTTATAATGTCACTGGCTTGCACCTCTTCATCACCTACTAATTGACTTGAAATGCTAGACAAAACCTAAAAATACTGACCTTATGACCCTTGGCAAATGCATAATTACTACTAACATAACAGCATAACCATTTTTTAAAAATTGCTTTTAAATTGGGACTGTTGGCAACTACTAGTTTTATAATTTTTTCTTAGTTAAATGCAACTAATTACTAATGCACCGTATTTTATTGCTTTTTTTGCCTTGTTCTATTTGTATTTATTACTTTCAGGGAGGACTTACTAATGATGAAATATCAAAGAGCTTCGACGTGGATGAGCTGTTTCAAAACAGAGATTGCTATGAGTCTGCTCCACCTTCCGCTGTATTCAGTCCAAATAAAGTGCCCACCATCCAGCAGCCGCATTCCGCTCCCTCGGTTGTAAACAACGCAGATGATGACCTCATTAATCTTGAAGACTTGATTTCAGAACAAGATGTTTCTGCCAAGAGTCCTTATCCATTTCTAAATTCACCAACTGAACAGCTTGTTTCAAGCTCTATTGCTGTGAATACCGATGAACCCGCCTTTGAGGAAACCTTTATTCAAGATGATGCTTTACCTAAGAGTCCTTACTCTTTTATAAGCGGTGTCGAACATCTGAGTAGTTCTCCTGTTCGTGATTTCTCTGATTCAAGCGTTTCTTGGTATCCAGATAGTGATGAAAAACGCTATTTGAAGAATAAACGAAAAGTAATTAGAAAACTTTCAAGTGACAGCAGTGATAGCGAAAGTTTGATAAATTCTTATTTACAAAGTAAGGATGGAAACAGTAACTTTACAGTTGGAGATCTACCTAGACATTCTACTATAAATCAAAATACATCCATTAATACCTTTGCCAATGAAAACGAAGTATCCAATAAACAGCAAGAAATTACAATATCAACTAACAACGCAGCAGAAAACGAAAAAGCAGTTATTGAAATACCGGAATCCGTTGAACATTTAAACTCCGCATCGGCTACTATTAGTGCCGTTTCAAACTCTGTCGAAACGGATAAATCAGAAACGAATACACAAGAATTTGTTGAAGATCAAAACTTAGCATCAGCTACCACTGCTACCACAAATAACAAAAATACTAAACGATGGAAAAAATGCTGCCCAAGTAAATGGAAAAAGAATCAAGCAAAAGCGAATAGACATAATTGTGTGCCTTATAAAAATAAAAATGGGAAAACAATGCCCGCTAAGATGCCTAAGCCTGTGAAATGTGAAACAAAATGCCGTTTTCTTTGTTTGAATAATTTTACTGAAGATGATAGAGTATCTCTATGTCAACAATACTGGAAGATTACGGATTATGTGGCACAAAAACAGTTTTTATTGCAATTGATAGTTGCCAAACCTGTAAAAACATTGAAAGTCCTTATTTCAAAAGATAAACATCGAAGTGCGTCATATGAATACTATTTTAACAAAAATGGTTCTAAAATAAGAGTGTGAAAGCAGTTTTTCCTCAAAACATTATGCATTTCAAATGGACCGGTCAATGAAGCTGTCAAACAAAAGAACGAGTTTGGCTTTTTTGAGGGTAAAGACGGGCGTGGTTCCCATATTCCTAGTAATAAAACCGATCGTGATTCTGAGCAAAAAATTATTGATCACATAAATTCCTTTCCTCGACTTGAATCTCATTATTGCAGAAAAACTTCCCAAAGGCAATACTTGGAGAGCAAACTCAGCATTGCCAAAATGTACGAGATGTACAAAGAAAACCTGGCATTAACTGATGATACCCCGTGTTCTTTTTATGTTTATAAAAGAATATTTGGATCTGAATTTAACTTGTCATTTTTCACTCCAAAAAAGGATCTCTGCATGACATGCACACGGTTCGATAATGCAGATCGGCCAGATAATCTTAAAGAAGAATATGATGCCCATATTGAGAGAAAAATCGCGGCACAAACTGCCAAAGAACGTGATAAGGAACGGTCTATTACAGACGAAACCTATCTTGTGCTTACTGCTGACATGCAATCTACGTTGCACATACCTGTTTGTGGTGTCGGCATTCTATACTACACAAGGAAACTCAATGTCCAGAACTACACGATTCATACAGCAAAGCCTCCTAATGAAGCCTATTGTATAACATGGAACGAAGTAAATGGCAAAAGAGGAAGTGTTGAAATTGCCAGTGCTTTAAACTGGTGGATCAATCAGGTGCCACCTACTATTAAAGAAATCTGTATTTATAGTGACACTTGTGCAGGGCTTAATCGAAACCAATTTATAACTGCCTTTTTGGTTCATCTGATCCAAAGACCCGATTTACATTTGGACGTTTTTGAGCAGAAATACCTGGAAAGTGGTCACACGCACATGGAGGTTGACTCCATGCACAGCGCTATAGAAAAAGAGCAAAGACATACGCCAGTTTACTCAATGATTGACTGGAAGTCAATCATGTATCGCGCACGCTCAAAGAGACATCGGGAAACAGCATCTCCTTATATAGTAAAAGAACTTACTCATAATGAAATGCTTGATGTGAAGGCTCTAAATGAAAAATTTGTCAGTAATACAAGTAAGGATATACGCGGAAAGAAAATTATGTGGCTGAAAATCAAATGTCTTAGGTTTGAAAAGCAATTTCCAGGCATAGTTAAGTTTCGTTACACTCACGATGGCCCGTACTCTGAGTTTGACGTATTTAAAAAAGAAGAAAAAGTGGTTCCTAGAACAAGAAAAAGAAGAAGAATTCAGGAAGAGCATGGAATAGGAGAGGGTGATTCGGAAACAAGAATAAGCGATTTGATAGCTCAATTAAAAGCGTATGCTATTCCAATGGCTTATTCTGCTCCACTTCCGATTTCAGAGGCTAAAAAAAGAGACCTTATTGGTCTCTGTCACAAGGGTATCATACCCAAAGAACTACACTCATGGTATGAGTCTCTACCGACCAGCAATGACGTTCAGGATAGGGCATTGGAACCTGATGTCAACGATGAAAGTGAAGAGTCGGATTAATTTAGTTATAGAATATAATTTGTCATAAATTGTGTTTCTTTGTGTATTTTTTAATAAACTAATAATAAGTAACGTATTTGTTTTCCGCATTTCATTGCTTTGATTTTTATCTAATAATAAATAAAAAACAGTGTAAATAATAGTGTTGAAATTCATTAAAAGATTTATTGAACTACTTAACTAAGTAATATTCTACCTAACTAGAGTTATTCTTTTTAACAATGGTCCTAGATACAGGTGAAAAGTCACTAAAACTCTATAACCAAAAATCTTGGTACAGGATTTGAGGGCGAAAAATACCTAAGTTAGTATTTTGTCATTATTCCAGTAATTATACGTAATTTATTAAAAATAATAACATCACATTATGCCCTTGCCTATTTTCTAAGATACAAAACTATAAAATTAGAATGATTTCGAACCAAAACCAAGTAATGTTTTTTTTTGTTTTATAAAACTTTAAACCTTCATAACTCGAAACACGTTTTGACCTACTTGGTGACTTTTCGTTCTACGGCGACGAAATATAACTCGAAGGATAGGCAAGCTGAAGTGGCAGTGGGCTGGTCATATTTGCTTTAGAATCGATAACCGATGGGGTAGACGTCTTCTTGATTGGAGACCGCGAATTGGCAAGCACAATGCGTTGTGTACACGTGGGTATTGTTAGAATCCTTATGACATCCCGAGTGATATAGGATGTTACCTCATACAAAGACAAAAATATGCTTCTATTTCACTTGTTTAAATTTATTGACCAGAATATTAGGAGGCTACGAAATAAGCATAAAAGATGCTCCGTACCAGGTGAACTACGGCGACATCTGCGGCGGGGCGCTGATACACGAGAAATGGGCATTGACGGCTGCACATTGTGGGTATGACATTGTAATACACTAACTATAGTCCCAAACTTTCATCCCTGCTTCATCCCCTTGGGGATGAGTCCTCAGAGAATCCTATATTAGTGGTAATTGTCAGCTGCACATTATTATTTTACCGGTCCCGTAAATGTTCATTTGTTTATTTTCTCTTGGCATCTCGTGTAGATACCAAGGGCTTAGCAATGCGACGGTAGCTTTACAGGAAACACCCTGTATGTTTGCAGAACAGAAGAAAACTTCATCAGGGTGGGAAGCAGACATCGCTACAAAGGGTTAAGAGTTAAAGTACTATTTCATAAAGTCAATCCAAGCTACGGGTCGAGTCATACTTATGATTACGATATCCAGCTGTTGAAATTATCCAGAAGTCTGCATTTCAACAAGAGAATTCAAGCAATAGATATGAGTAGAAAACATGACAGACATTTCTTGGTGTCGGGTTGGGGGTATCCGAAAGAAAAAGTAAGCTTTGTAAACTTTTACTTTTTCCTAGCATTTTATCCTGGAATACGCTTGACCATGACCCTAGAAGCCGCAAGTCTGGTTATTACATTTAGAGCGATTGCCATTAGACCCCCGTAACCCTTTAGTCAGGGGAACCAAAAACCTTAATTGGTATTGTTTCTCCCAATTTTATTGGACCACTCTAGAACACTCACTGTTTCGTTTCTACAAGAACTAATTGTATAACAGACACCTTCCCCTTTCTTTAATGGTTGTCCTCTACCTAAAGGTTGTCTGGAAGAGATCGCTATTAGCGATAAGACCGCCTAAATTGTACATCTTTCTGTAAAAATCATGTGTATTTTACTTGTATGGTGTGCAATAAAGAGTATCTATCTATCTATCTAACAGAAAAAGAAACTGTTTCGCTATTGTCACCTAACGCCTATGTGACGATAGCGAAATGGACAAGTCACTATTACTTTGACTAAAGTGTAGATTTTGTAGAGTTACGGCTTGTAGAGTTAGAAACTTGGCTCTACATGAGATTTGGTAACTTTTTGACAGTGCGTGCCATATGGTCTCGTCTTGGCAACATTTTACATGAAAATTATTTATATATATAAGACGTTGTTGCTCTACTAACTTTCAACAAGGTAGGTCAGACTATCTGTCAATCTATGACAATATGTTCAGTGCCTTAAACTTTAAATTTTTTCTAAGACAGATTTTAACAACGTCTTGCACCAAGTCCATCTCAGGCTTGTGCCTATGAGCTGGTGCCAAGAAGTAGACAAGCGATGGTACAACCACACCCTGACTGAGAGGATGTTCTGTGCTGGAGGGCTGGGTAGAGATGCTTGTCAGGTGAGGTGATAATTAAGGATAACAACCAACATGAAATGACTTGCACAGGGTTTTATGAAAGACGTCCTAGGCCATGATTAGACTGGACTAGGATTACAGCTAGCCATATTGTGTAGCCTCTCACTATGGCCCTATGTACAACGTGCTATGGAAAGCGAATAAGAATAAGAATAAGAATAAAATAATTTATTCCAAAACCACACATAGTTGTGAACATGAAAGAAAAGTAAAAAAATACAATTTTATCTTAAAATTAGTGGTTCAGAAATGGTCTCCACTCAGCAGTATGTCTAGGAACCAGTACGAGCAGTAGCTATACTTGGGATTTCTTTGCGAGATCGAAATGAGGAGACCCGTAAACAAACAAAGTTACTGACATAGCATGACGGATCAGCAAGTTAAAGTGGCAGTGTATGGGGCACATAACACATAGAACTGATGGCCGAAAGGGCAGAAAGGTTCTAGAATGGAGGCCACGTACCGGCAAGTGACCAGATGACCTGATAATGGCTGTAGGACGATTTAGACGATAATTACTAAAATAAACAAAAACCTTAACAAAATTAATTCGTTTTTAGCTTTTGTTTACTTTCGTAAGAAACACAAATCCAACTAAAGGTTATATTTTTCGTCTCCAGGGTGATAGCGGTGGAGCCGCGGTGTCTTTAGGCAGAATCGTCGGTCTCTCGTCCTTCGGCTTCGGCTGCGGTCGGAACATTCCTGGCGTGTATATTAATATATCTAATAGTGATATAAGACAGTGGATTCGGGGTTATACTGGAGTATAATGTTCATTACTTCATCATGATTGGCCTTTGGGAGGCAAAGGAGAAAGGCTTTCCCCATAGAGCGAGACAGAGAACGATTCTCGGCTAATAGCATCTTATCGTAGTAACAGTGTATAATTTTTATAAAATAAAATAAAATCAGTAACATCTTTTAATTCCGGTCTATTGATTCCGGCCAATTTGTGGGCTAGTGTTAAGAATAATCTTCTTCTTTCTTTAAGAAACAAGGTCACTATAGCCAGCTTCTTTTCAAATAAATACATACAAAACAAAAGTGTTGGTATAAGCTGGGAAATTTTTAAATCTTTTCTCCTATTCCTAATCTACAACAGAAACACACACACACACACACACACACACACACACACACACACACACACACACACACACACACACACACACACACACACATACACACAAACAATACATACACTTTGTGGTATAATACATTACTTAGTGCTTAAGTTTTTAATAAGGATATTTGTTGTACCAGGGCGGGTGGGAGACGCTGACAGCTGTCACAGTTCATACTAGTACAGCTGTCAACGTTAACCTCTTAAGTGTTATTTTATTCTTGTGATACCTATTAACAAACATGCCATTAAACATTTATTTATTTTATTATTTATTTATTCATACATCTTCATTCATGGTAAGAGTTGCAGGAAGCCGTTTGATGCAGGCCGCTCCAACCGGCAAATCTGGAAGTCACTGGGTCAGGCCTATGTTCAGCATTAAACATCCTATGGCTGAAATTATCTGATCCAACTTTCATACATTTATTTCATAAATTAAATACATTACAATTGCAAGTTTTATTAATATCAAAACTGTGCATAGATTTATCTAATCTGTACAGTCACAGTGCTGCAGTATTGGAGTATTAGCGCGGAGTTTAGTCTCGACCGCAAACGTCTCGGGTTTGATTTCCGATCGGGTTAATTTAGGGATCAACATTCTCGAAATTAATTCACGCCTGGGTGTGCTATGAGAAGCCCACGGAATGAAAAAAGTTCGTTTGGTACCACACAAAAAAGGATTTTAATTCTATGAATATCGTTGTCTTTGTTGTTTTTATTTAAATTATTATTTATACCATCAAACCTAAGGTCTACTTCTTGTTATTTAAAGGTAGTCAGAGGTCCAATTCCAGGTATTTAACAGTAGTCGCAATCCGGTGTCGATCCGCTCCTAGTAATATTACTATCTTTAACGGTTATTGGGACCGGATCGACACTGGACTTACGGCTATTACGCAAAAAGTTCGGAATGCGACTGTAAATGGATCAAAAAAATCTCATTTTTTTGTTCTAATAGTGGCGAACGTCTGCTGTAGCGGTTGCGGGTTCGAATCCCGCAAGAGGCAAATATATGTGTGATAATGATGAGCACGAGCATTTGAGCCTATGGGACTTTTTGGACATCAAGGTATATTGACGTAGAATTTGATTACATAATCTTGTTAATTTCATTTCATTGTTAATTTTTGCATGCTAGTAAATTAGCGAAACATGAATATGTAAGACTTCAGTATTATGCTATTTAAAACTTTAACCTTTTTTGCAAATGAAGATTCATAAATTTATTTTTAAGCCTGGATGTTTATAAATGTATTTATCTAGTCGCCGTCTTTATTAGTGTGATCATGGAAACAATTTATTTATAATTGTAGTTGCACTATTGAGTTTACGAGAATACCGTTTTTGATAGTTGTAACTGTGACTGAATCAAAACTTGATTTTCAATACTTTTAAATAACGGGTCAGATGTTTTTTAAGCGAAATTAAACTCTAAACAAAACAAAGTCATTTAAGCCACATACTAAATCCGAACGAGTAGTCTAACGAGCCTGCAATCAATACTAAACTATTTAGCCAACAACCCCACATACCTAGACCACAGTATAGCACATAGACTTAGTGGGTTGATTCTGGCTGTGATGTAGGTTCGAGCCTTCGTACAAACTAAAGTATCTATTAAGCTTATTTGTTCGCTTTATTATATATTATTTTCATAGACACAAAGTAATTTAATTTAGAAAGATGTAACATTAAGGCAGTCTTATCGCTAGAAAAATCTGTTCAAACTACTTTTAGGCAGTAGACAAGTATCAACAGACAGGGAAAATTTTTGCAGTGATAAAGTAATTTTTGATATACATTTATTGCGTCATAAGTGTACAAAACTACATTGTTGAGGCAGAAAGGTTCTAGAATGGAGGTCACGTACCGGTAAGCGCAGCATAGGACGTCCACCCACAAGGTAAAGGTAAAGACGACCTGGTAAAGGTTGCAGGAAGCCGCTGGATGCAGGCCGCTTCCAACCGGTCAATGTGGAAGTCAATGAAGGAGGCCTTGTTCAGCAGTGGATGTCCTATGGCTAAAATGATGATGATAAGAACTACATTGTGTGAGACCGTACTTACGAACCCTGTAAGGGTATATAGGGGTACAAGAACAATATGCTTTAAGATAGACAGACATTCACTTTCTTGTTTAAAGCAATACAAACAAGACAAAATATAATATGAAGACCTTCGTAGCCGATAGGCGAGCATACCGGACTTGGTGTCGTCATCTCTGAGGGTTCGATTCCTGGTCGGTCAATGTCGAAAAATAACTTTTCTCTATTATCTCTGGTTTGGGCGTTGTGGTACCGTCTTCATTTCTGATTTCTGTAACACAAGTGCTTTGTCTAGTTATCATAGGATTATAGCAATGAATGTGATGTTGTCTGTATTTATTTATTTATTTATTAATAATTATTTGCCTTTAACGCAAAGTCGCAGGTTCGAGTTCGAGTGAAAATACAAACTTTTTTTAACTGGCTCAGGTCTGACAAGACGCCCTTGGTAAAATTTATCGTCTGCTATTTTACTTTGAGACATTGACAGTTGGTGCGTCTATAGCATATTTATTATACTAAAAGCTTCTAAAATAGCCATTGCCTTAAACAGGGTATTATTTAACTCATAGATGTCCTTGTAAGCACATATTCTATACAGGGTGTAACGAAAAGGTGAAATAAAACTTTAAGGGGTTATTCTACGGCAAAATTACATCAAATTTTTTTATGGGACCAACATCGAAATCGCAAAAAAAACCACTTTCCCATACTAAAACGCGACCAGCTGGCATCAGTTTGTATGGAAACGTCAATTTTTTTTTTGAGATTTTGATGTTGGTCCCATAGAAAAAGTTGATATAATTTTGCCGTAGAATAACCCCTTAAAGTTTTATTTCACCTGTATATCCCTGTATATCATAGTGAACAACTTTTGTTCTATCACTTTTAAAAACATGCATATAATTACTCAGTTTTTAATACAAATTATATCTGCTGTTTGGTAATTTTGAATGGGAAGTCGAAAATGTTTTATGCAAAGCCTCATTCATAGGACAAATATTGCTCACTTATTACTTATAGAATGTGGTTACAAGGTTACCTTTGAGTTCTTGGACAACCTGTATGAACTGAAATATAAAGGTTTAAATATCATGAGCTCCTCAGGACAAAGCACTATTAATATGAAATCAAAACTCTCGTATTTGATATCAAACTATCCTCAATTTTATTTAAAAACAGTGGATGAATTCTCTTCATCTATCAGCCTTCTATCAAGCTCCAAACGAAATAGGAAAACAAAAAAACAAAAAATATTCACTCTCATAAATCAACTGCAAAACTGAAAAACAATATCGCTAAAAGCGAGTGCTATTCGTCCGAGCAATCAGACAGGCATTAAATGACAGCCTCTGAAAATAGCGACTGAAAAATCCCCGTGAAATTCATTTTTTGGAAGCCTCCTACCTCCTACCATCGCCTATATATACGAAACATCACTTTAGCAGCCCGACCGACGCCCGCGCTATATATTCAGTTAATGTAATTATCTCAATTTTGTATAAAATAAACTGTAGTGTGCGCTTAAATGCATGTGTGCGTTACCGCGTATACATTTGTATACGTTTATTTTATCTACAAACCCTGTTTGCAGTGTATTGACATGGGGTGGACCCCCTTTAGGGGGACGCTGACGATGACTCCGAGTCTGCGCAGAGCTAGAAAGGGACAGCGACAAAAAGTCTAGGCATACACTATAGCCTAGGCGTTCACCCCACCGGAATCACTATAGGCATGATTAATACTAGGTATTTTACCACGAATTGCCTGTTATTACGCTATGTTGAAGCAACGAAGTAAATGTAAATGATTTTAACGTTGTACAAAATGAGACCTCATTTTCAGTGGAGGGCCTGTCATTAATTAAAAATATACATGTATTAAATACTACAATCTTGTCGCCATCATGAAACAATGAACACAAAGCAGTATATAGCATGAGGTCTATCAAACCAAACAAGGTATATTAAAGACCTTGAGTGTTATCCAAGACCTTTAAAAAGCAAAAACTACATAAACTTTTCCATGATGGTTTTTTCCCAGTTTTGTATTAGGTGCAATAATGTGGAATTTTCTGGTTGTCTGGAAGAGATCGCTCTTAGTAATAAGACCGCCTAAATTGTACATAATCATCATATCATCATGGCAGCCTATTGCAGTCCACTGCTCGATGTAAGCCTCCCTCAAAGAGCGCCAAACAGCACCATCTCCCGTTTTTTTTATCCATCTACTGCCAGCCATCTTCCTAAGGTCGTCGGTCCATCGAGCTGGGGGCGTCTTACACTAGGTTTGCCAAGACGTGGTCTCCTCTCGAGAACAAGTTTAATTAAGCTTTAAGATGTGACCGGCCCTCTGCCAAAATTAAAAATTTTACATTTTTGTGTAAATATCAGCCGTAGTAACTTCTTCTTCTTTCTTCTTTCTCATGGTGTGCAATAAAGAATATCTTTCTATCTAGATATCGTACTCAACGCTAAAATGGTGAAATAGTTCATGTGTACCTTAAGATTCATATGAACAACTGACACAATCATTATATAATGTAATATCACATTCAACCCAAAACAGAGTTGCTTTTTTTTAGTGGAGGTTTCTTAACAATAGTATGTGACTTCTTGATTTTTCATCCAATCTGTAGTTAAGTCCTTCTAGTTCTGTATTTACTTCACTTTGCCATTAACCCCTATTTTTATGAAGTTTTGGTTAACCAGGGAAATTAGACATGAAATTTAATTATACAGACTACAGATTTTAAAATTTGTAAACTTTGTTTCATATTAAGATGTAAAACGAGAGGCAGAGAGATGGAAACGACTGCATTGATGACTGCAAGGTGATGATGATGAAACTTTGTGTAAAATCTTTGAGCCAGTATGAGCTTACTTTGTCGAGTGGTTACGTAATGACATCAATTTCTTTACTGAGAAATATAATCTTAATGAACTGCTAGGCCTATGGGCTTCTCTCAATGGACGCCACTGAGCATCGGGTTTAGTGATTGAGCGAGCTTTGCATGAATCATTGTTCCACCTTGTGTTTGGGCACTCTACGCTGCGTTAGCTACGTCTTTCGACTCAATTCTGAAGTAAATTTGTCTTGTACGGTTTTTAACACCCTGTATTTACAAAACAAACACTATAACCTCACCCATCTTGACCCAGTCAAAAACGAGAGTGTTCAGTGAGTAAAACTGACGCCGAACGAGATGCGTGAATAGTGCTCGAGCCGCTCGACTCTAGGGAGATTACACTGAGCCGCTTAAGGGGAGGGCTCTGTTTCATTTGTCTTCAGTTTTATGTCTTTTAATTACCTTGGCCTTAAAAAAGTCGTCCTAAGACGCCTTCTGTCAAATTATTTTAAAACAAAAAGTTATTTATAAAAAAAGTATTTTTTATTAAACAGTACCTGTTGTTTATAATAAGTACCTATTAGGCGTCAGTCTTACACCAACTGCATTTGCTCACTTCATGTTAATAATACTGAATTGTACTCAACTTTATAAGTATCTTCAAAAGCAATATCATAAATAACTGACAGTGTCCAACTGATATTTGGCTTTGATAAGTTGTATCTCCTTGTTCCTCGTTTCATAGTTTTATTTCCTTGTTCCAATGTTCTATTTGTATTTTCCAATTATTAACATATTCCCCTCATTTAAAAAAAAAAGCTTCGGTTTGAACCAGGATTCAGGATTAAAGAATAACTTATCAATTTCAAACGTGTTTGATTTGTGTCAAAAAAAGTGACATGCAATTTAGGTAAAATTAGTTGGATTAAGGTGTTGCTGTGACTATACCTATGGCCTTAGGCCTAAGGTGAAACCCGTAATCCTGACTTTCATGGCTCCGGGGGGATACCATCAGGTTTTCAGTCAGGCTGGTGTGGTATGGGTAACGCATTTTCCTGACGCAATAAAAATAAAAAAGGGTTGCCTAAGGCATCCTACAGCAAATCCATGGACCCAAGTCAATTCAGGAAAGTTATTTTGAGCCGAATCAGGAACCCGAGACCGACATCGCAACTAACAATCGGGTCACCATTGAAAAATAAAAATAAAAATTTTGGACAACATCATTAATTACTGTGATCCTAAGTTTAGCACAAGCACTTGTGTTACAGAAATCAAAAACACAAGGTACTACACCACCCAACCCAAAGTATTGTCTTGGGTTGGGTCGTGTTGTACTAGAAAAGTTTGTATTCTACATTGACCCGTCCGAGAATCGAACCCGGAACCTCAGAGATAGCGACCAAGTCCGCTTGCCAATTGGCTACGAAAGTCGTTTATAAATTGATCCATTGACTATACCCAAGAACCGCGATGGCGACGTAAAGGCATGCTCGCCTCTTGGCTACGAAGCAGGGGCGTGCATTGGTTTCAGATGGGGGTAGGCTGTGAGTGAAAATTGAGTAAGTTTGCGTGAAACAGTAGGCGATCTCGCGGCAGCCTAACATTGGTTAAATTGCACAGAAACGATCTAAGTTGCGCGCTTTAGTAAGGAATAAGTACAGGTAGACGACAAAATGGTTGCAGAATATTTATTGTTGAATACGTAATTAATCATTATGGTTAGCTGTTCTGTCGGTTTTTTATGAAGGTAGGCTCTGCATAATAGCCTATATGGGATGCACGCCCCTGCTACGAAGGTCTATATGATTCATTGCCTTTATTTGTCGGAACCACCAGACATATACTTGGGACAAACGTTCGTCTATTTTTGATACATAACAGAGACCTGCCCTTAACCCCAGTCCAGACCAGCCACCAGACCTGTTGCTGTGCGAAATTCTGCCAAAAATAGAAACTAAACTCCAAAATATCACGGCTAGTCCATTCGGTAAAAGATTTATATTCAGTCTACCATTCCAATATGGAATTTACTTATTCATTGACAATCCCAGAGTCGTTAGGTTGCATGAAGTTCATAGATTGGGTTATTATTTATGGATTTGTAGTTACCAATGCGGTGGTTGTCAATTTTAAAACAATATTGGTTTGGATAATAAACAAATAAATGGTGCGTTACAAGTGTTATTGTTTTGTGTATTCTCTGGATATACCTATAGTTATGGATTAAAGTGCCGAGTAGGGACAATCGCACGAGACAAGCAGCAGCGTCTACGTGCGAAATCTTAAACTGCGCTTAAATTTTCTCAATTGATTTCAACTTCAACAAAAAATTCAATTCATCTCTACATTAAAAAATTCATTCATTATACTTTCAAAAATTTCAAATTATTTATTTCAGTAACATTTATACAGTACATCTGATAGGTTAGAATCTCCTTTTAGGCAAGGCATTGTTTGTGTTAGAAGAATCTACTCTTCTTTAACAACATTAAAGTGTATAATGGGTGACACTATAAGAAAGTACATATTACCTCAGTTAAGTCTACACAGATGTAAAGTTAGGACTTAAAGTTGAAAATCGGTTGAGTTAAAAACCTTGTTTTTTGGGGTAGGTTGACCTACCGTTGACTGTGCATCATCTTAGGGGCAGATTTTAGTGCATATACAACAACTTGTTGTTTAGGAAAATGTGTATTAAAAAAAATTTTAGCTATACAAATTGTAACAGCTGATTGGACTGATTATGGAGAAAAAGAGTTTATCTTAAGATTTCAACATGTTCACATACAAAAAGTTATGTCTGCTTAACACCAGATTAAATGCGTTATTTGAATTACAACTTGTAGGTATAACGTAAAATATTATTACATAATCATCTTCACAAAACCATTTATTAATATTTGTATTTTAAAAGAAATATGTAAACTGAGTCCGCGGTGAATGGAGATATAATGGAGGCAGTCTTGAATAAACATTAATATCAAGTTTTTACGAATACAACGTAACTTTTTCTCAGCTTTTAACACGTCGCTTGTCAAATAATCACGAAGCATTAAATGCGTTAAAAGCTACGCAAAGGATTACCGGGATAATGCAACGCACAAACTTATGTAGTTACAATGAATTTATTAATTTCTGATAATTTTTACAACGCGCGCCATTTTCACGGGGCTTAACGCGGATGCTGAAAAGTGAGGTACGGTTAGCAAATAGACATATTTAGTGGAAATAAAAATACTATGGGATGTATGGAAATAAAAATATTGATTATTGACGACCTCCGTAGCCGAGAGGCGAGTACGCCGACGTCGCCATCTCTGAGGTCCTAGTTTCGATTTTAGGTCGGGTCAATGTAGGAAACTAACTTTTCTTTGTTGTCTTGAGTCTTGATGTTGTGGTACCGTCGCTGTTTCTGATTTCTATAACACAAGTAATTTAGCTACTTACTCTAAGATCAAAGCAATGTATATGATGCTGTTCAATATTTATTTATGTTTAAATACTAATGAATATTGTTGAATGAGAAGGGAAGAGGGGCACGTAATGAGCAGAGTGATGGGTATGAGTGTTATTAAGTTGAGAGGTAAAGGACGACCTAAGAAGAGATGGATGGATTATGTTATCTCTCACACACACACAAGATACAACAAACAATTAATAACATGACTGAAATGTGAGTAAAGCAATAAAACCAATTTATTTATACGTTTAAATAAACTAAGCTCTTTTACACATCCCAATTTAATTTTTGTGGTTGACTTGATTACTAGTAACCGGATTGCATGGAAGAGATAAGCATTCTGTACCAACTCTAGGTGAACTGGGAGCAAGACGTAATGACTTTTGGATGTTGATGGATTTCAGGAACCACAGACAAATTCGAGGCAGGTACCGTTTTATCTTGAAAACATTTGTTTATATGCTGAATACCAAAAGACAAATAAGTTCATCAATATGTATATACGACAATGGTTTTAGAGCTTTTCTAAGTTTGTGAAAAAAAATAGCGTGTAGGTGGCATGGCATCTGTCGAAATTATAATTTAGTTTTTAATTTGATTAAGAAGTTTGATAGTCCTAAAATGTAGCAAGCTAAAGTGGAAGTAAGCCGGCCACATCTGTCGCAGAACCGATCAAAGGTGGAAGGAACTGGTTCTCGAGTGAAGGCTGCGCCTTGGCAAACGTAATGCAGGACGCCTCCTAGCTCGATGGACCGACGACTTTAGAAAGATGGCTGCCAGTGGTTGGATGAAAAAGAGGGATATCGTGCTCTGTGCCGCTCTTTGGGGGGAGGCTTGCGTCCAGCTGTGAACTGCAATAAGCTGAAATGATGATGATGATGATAAAGAAGTTTGACATTTGGGCTGTATCTAATTCAGTAAGAATCGTTGAGTTTTAGGAATCCAGCCTGCCTATATCGACACCAATCGTAAAAATATGATATGATATATCAATATCGCTATATCATATCATATTATTATCGTGTTTTGGTGCTCCATGCTAGGCAGGCTGGAAAGTGATAAAATCGGAATCTATTAAGTTTACCATAGATAAAACTGTCTGATATTGAGGCTAAGTAAATTTTGGTGTGAGTGACAATTTTGATTATTATTATTAATCTTCTGCTTTCTCTGCTATCGATACCCCAGGCTTTTCAGCTCGTTCAGTTAATAATGACATATAGAATTTTGGGAACGCGCCCTGAGCCTGGATTACTTGACGCACTAACAAACGCGACAGACAACGCCATTTTATATGTACACATACGGTCATGACGTTATGACGGTGCATAAAAATCGAACGCGCTGTGAGCCTGGGCTTTAAATTGAGACAGATAGACAGACCGATCCACCTGGATTTTTATGTATTATCTACTATAATATTGCTATCCGTTTAGTTATTACGTATTAGTTTGACTGCTGTATTGTAGAGATGATAGGGGTAGGCTTGTGTTCAGTAGTGGACATCTTATGACTGAAATGATGATGATGATTGTAGAAATGTATAAAACAAAGTAAGAAAAAAGTTCGCTATTTCCATAGTATCCCGCCCTGGCTTCGCATGGATATTACTAAGTATCTACGCCGCGGTTATCATCAATACCAAACATATAGCTATCACTAGCTCATTAGTAGAAAATGTTACAATTTCCCCTAGAGGTTTCGGCTATCCTAAAAAGTTAAACCTAACTTTTAGGTTACTTGCCTTCTAAGTTGAGATTATACCGATTATACAAAACCTTTATTTATGAGACCAATCTTGTAAATTATCTAATAGCCTATGTCACTCGGAAGAATAAGGATACTTTTTACATCAAAATCGGTTACGGTGTTTTATCGTTATGGTTAAATAAAGAAACACACACATACATACTTCTTCTTTTTCATCTGTACGGTCAATCCCGGTTACGTCCAAAGCCATTGCTTTGGAGCCCAGGGTCGGCTTTCCTTGATTTACTCCTTCATTTCGCACTTACATACGGTGGTTTGTTCCGGCGTTTCTTCTCAGCAGTTGCCAGATTGTCTGTGTCTTGTCTCGAAGCGCTAGTAGGGCCCAAAAAATAAGGAGACATGTTCTGCCCCGTATGGGCCAATAATGTTATTATTGACGTTCATAAGTGGCAATTTTCTGTCCTAAATTGAATAAATGATTTTTAACTTTGACTTTTGACCCTTAAAAAATAACATTCCTTTACAGAGAGACAAAAAAAAACACAGCACACACGTTATTTATTTAGGTTACACAAAAAAGCATTTACCTACTACTCGTAATACAAACTACGAGTACGTCAAAGTTTGACAATCAGTGTCAAAACACGAAGGTGTGACTCCAGCCTTAATGCTTCATCAATGAAATTCAGGATACGGACATAGCGATGGTTTAGTAATGATCCTGTAATATGTGCCACAGCTCTATACAGGGTGAGAAGGAATTACTGCCGTTTGAGATGGACTAGCTGATAGGCTTGGATCGAAATGTGGAGTGAATGTGTTGGAGCTGATAACTTTAAATTAAATAAATGTGGATTGAGAACTCTTGTGTTTGACAGTGAATTTTGAATATTTTAGGGAGACGTATTAGTTAAAGGCAAATTTTTTACTATACCTTCATACCACAAATAAAACATTGAAATACAGAACTATATGAGAGGACGTTAATCCTATAAAATATATCTGAAAAATGATCAATTTAACAATAAAACCGTAATGGCTGATTAGATATTTAGTACATGAAAGTGTATTTTTTTGCGATCCTAATGTTAGTTGCATTTAGAAATAGTCATTACATATTTTTTTTAATAAACATACACCACAGACTTGTTAAACTACCTGTATATTAGTTCAAAATCCACTTTAAAAAAATCAATGAAAAAATGATGTTATAAAATAGACAATATAAACGACAAGAGTGCATGGACTCAACCTGCTCAGCTCACTCTTACTACATGTCTTGTGATTGTATTTCCTGTTAAAAAGGCTAACAAAGGTGACTTAAGTTTGTTGCACCGTTTCTTCTCTGCACCAGCCGATATTGTCCCGAAGCGGTGATAGCGGAAAGCTATATTTTGTGACGTTATGTAAGTGCCCGGAAGAGTATTATTGAGAATTCTATTTAGAAGTTAATTATAAATTTAGAAGTTATTTTTTTACAGCTGCAAAGGATCATAGAACAGTATTTATTACAGACAGACAGACGGACAACGAAGTAATCCTATCAGGGTTCCTTTTTTCTTTTGAGGTACATAAATCTAAAAAGGACCTTATAATTGTGTTTTTAAAGTACCTACAGTACCCCAAAATTGAAATATAAAGTTTAATGTCAATTGAGAAAAATTGTCTTTTTGTCGTAGGATAAAGCTGCTGACTGTACCTAGGACTAATGTCTTCAAAACAACTTCTCTTTTAGACTAACAAAAAAATCAGTTGAAATATATAATTAGCCTTAGGGTTTCTTACATTGGATGTGGATCTCTCTAAGTCAATCGAATTTATGTCACGAAGAGTTTATGTCACTTATGATAGTCAAAATGTAAATTAAAACCAACCTGTATTACTATTATTACATGTTAGATATATAGGTAACTCCGTAACCTTTTGATTGGGAGTTAACTGAGGCCACTGTTGACCTCACTTCAGATAATAGTGCGTTTAATTACTATTGTCAATAGTGTTATAATTATGTCTCGGATCTAATGTGAGAGACATGAAGGATGTACAGTCCACATCATAAGTAGCTTAGTATCTGAATTTTTCAAAAAAATCTTATTGCAAAATATATATGCACAATAGTCTGAAAAAATCAGAAGGCAAAAGTTATATTAAGAAGTCAGGTTATTTAGAAGAGTCAATACTTTAAAAAAATAGTTTTTGATCAGCTACTTTTGATGCTGACTGTACCAGATACATGGGGTAATAAACTGAAAAGTTACTAATTAATATAAAATATGACCAGTCAATCTGGAAGCCACTGGTAGAGGTCTATGATCAGCAGTGGACGTCCTATGGCTGAAATGATGATGATGACTGATGAATGAATGAACTGAATGACCAGTCTATTCTCTCTCTAGTACTAAGAAAAATACATATCTTAACCGTAAATTCTTCTCAATGCAAGGCACAGGCTATCCCGATTGGTGTGTTGAAAAAAGTACCAGGTTTCATTCCCGATTCCGGTTAGTCCAGAAAACTACCTTTTCTATATTGGCTTGGGTCTGCGTGTGCTAGGAAACTGGCAAAAGTCGTTGTCTGGTACCGTACAAGGATGTCAATTCTTAACTCCGAGACCATGACAATAAATGCCTATACTGTCTGGCACATATTTATTTATTTATCACGACTCAGATGGTGTTTAGGACCACACAAGCATGGATCTACTGCAGTAACCAACCTTATTACGACGACCATTTGGTGTAGTAGTTTGTGCTCCGGACTACAAAGCCAGTGGTTGCGGGTTAGAATCCCGATAGAGGCAAATGTTTGTGTGATGAGCAGGAGCATTTGTACCTAAGTCATGGATGTTTATAAAAGTATTTAAGTATGTATGTATGTAAGATAACGGATAACGTTATCTAGTCGCCTTAGTACAAGCTTTGCTTAGTTTCGGGCTAGATGATTGGTGTGATTTTGTCATTATTATTATTCTTATCCCTTCTCGTGCCACTAAAAGTTTTCAATATGGTTTTCCATTGTTTTTCCGGTCTATCATGGGTAAGTGGAACGCGAAGGCATATAGGCAGAACAGTCGACCGTAGAATCAAACTTTGATCTCTCTTGAATCTGACATAAACTGCTGTACATAATATGACCCATCATTAACATACTTAGCACTGTTATTTTATTAATATGTTTTTAAATATGTTTACTATATTTTATAATATGTTTTTTTATTAAAGTTTATTTTTATACAATTTAAATACATCGCAATTACTTTTCAATTTCGCCTACAGTTATTTCACTAACAACTTCCAATTGAATCAAGACTCGAACTGCGATACAATCGCGCTATTCAACGAACACGCTCAAGTAATTCATACATGTACCACAATTTATATGCAGAATCAACTGTATTGATCTATTATCAATAAGCTGCGAGAAATTAATAACTAGCGAATAGTTTATTCTAACTGTCCGATAACAAACAAAATAACGCTCACACGTACAATTTTCAGTTCGGAACACACCACACCATTTTCCGATCGCGCCCACGCACACAGAGACACATGAGTTTTATAATAAACACATAAAATCATTATTTGATGATTCGGAGAGGACGCGAATCATTGGAATGGGTAGGGGTCAGGGAGGTGGGGTGCCCCATACCCCTGGCTTCGGGAGAGCATCACTGCAGCGCTGCACCGTCCCAACTTTAGTGTGGCCGGCGAGGCACGGGGACGCGCGTGCATAACACCTACGCGACGCGCAAAAAAACGCCACCGCGCAAAAAAATACAAAAAACACTCAAAAAACCAACAAAAACCATCAAAAAACCAAAAAACAAACGGCCTAAATTATTAGAAACGAACAAACTTTTCGATAAACCAAAAAATTTGGTTCGAAATTCAAAATTTTAGCGCATGCGTTAGAGAAGCCGCTACCGCCCGCCGTCACATTCAGGATTTAGATTTATGCAATAGACTATATTAAGTTTCTCACATAATCACATAGTTGTTAAGTGACTTTATAAACAATAGTATTCAGCAACACTTGAACTCTCGCAATAGACTCTAAAGAACCGGTTTTCATTTTTGTAAACTGTAAAACTAGTGTTAAGGCAGCTGGAGGCAGTTCAGCTTGGATCTGTCGTGACAGGGCTAATGTAACATCCACGACCATCCGGGAAGAACCGCCGATAAAATAAGAGAACAGAAGAACGAAGAGGTCCATGGAACAAGAAATCAGAAGACCATGGCACTCTAGATGCTGTTACCAATAAGTTAAATGCGCAAGAAGTTGAAAAAACCCAAGATTTCATAGCAAAGGGGGATCTAGGAGACAACAAATAACAACCGGCGCCATTTGACGATAAAGAAACACGTTTTTTGCAATAGAACAAGTTTTAAGTTTATATCAACCGTTATTACAAGGAAACAATAGAAAAGAGAATTTAAGAATTTCAGTTCTTTAAGTACATTTAAACAAAACTGGTTAATTTTGGAACTTTTCGATTTGATTTACTTTGAGTTTTATATGCAGACTCTCTATATATTATCTAGTAAAAGTAATTTAGTGAAAGACTCTGGACTTAAACGATAAGGCTAAGTGATATTTGAGACTTTTGGCGAAATAGTTTTGGAAGACATTCGACCAATTTCATCAACCGTTCCTGATTGTATGGGAGATGAAAACAGAATAAGAAGAACAAAACTCGTGCCTTAAATTGGCCTTAAATTAATAGTAAAAAGGTAAGATAAAATTACGCCAAAAAAGTTACAAAAAAATACAAAATTTACCAATTTTACCTACCTGTTGAAACAATTCTAGATTTCTTTAATAGTACAAAATTATAAGGAAATTGAAGTTAAGAATAAGTTATTGCTTCTGTTATTTCTATACCTGTACCGTTTTATATGAGTATAAAATTGAACGGGCTTAAGATAACAATCCAAGAAAAGACAATTCTGAACAATTTGGATCAGACTATAAAGAATATAGAACAATCGAAGACGAAGAAGAAGAAAAAGACAAGAAATAAATAGCAGAAGATCCAACTAACAAACTAGAAGAAAAAGAAGACTTTACATCTCAGTTTTCTTCTGGATTTGACTTACTACATCACAAAATCGGAAGAGGTAAGTGTCTAAACATATTTTATGCGTAGAGTTTGATATATCAAAAATGTTAAGTTGTAACGCTAAAAAAATATACATAAGAAGCCATGAACAAGGAAAAATCTATAATCTTGATAAATCATACTCCTATTTTAGTTATAAGACTTTAAATTTTCGTAATCAAAATGGTCATAGAAGCTTCTCGAAATAAGCGTAAAACAAAATGGACTCCTATATTTGTCTCGCTCGCACGAAAGAATAAATTTATATAACGCCTCAACATGTTTTACCGTTATTCTTTTAAACGTTCTATTTCTGTAGAATCTTTGTTAAAATCTAAACTATTAGGATTGTATTAAGGTGAGAAAGCAATTTCATAAATTTCTGTTATGAAAACGCCACAAAAATCACTCCAAAAATTATCATCATCAACTTCGTCTAAAAATTTTAACGTAAAATGTCATGTGCTAGGCATGCTCTTGCTCGTAACCTAAGAATGGCATAGAAACATTCCAGTTTACTTTCGTTTTCGTCAAGTCAAGTTCAGGACTTGCTGATGACTAGATCCCGTTTGCGCCTGCGCGAATCATCGCAGTCATCGCCCAGGTTATTGATTTCAGCCATGTTGGAAAACTGGAGGGAGGGGGGTAATTTACCAACGCGATAGTTTTCACAGCGCTCAATTATATGGGGTGATGGGAGGGGGTAAAAAATGTATGCATCGATATGGAAGGATTTTGTATTAAATTCTGCCGGCAACGCCCCCGAGCGGAATTCGTGACAACGATTCGATATTGATGGGATATTTAATTATGAGTCGAGTATGTGTTGCAGCTACAGTATGTGAAGCCAGACATTATTTTGTGTGGTTAATATTGTTGTAGGGTTGGAGTTGGTTGTCTATAAGCATAAGTAACATTAATGGGCTTTTATGGTAGATAGAAGCATCTATTCAGCTTAAAAGATAAATTAAGATCCGAAGTAACAAATTTCTACTTAGAGAATCAGGCGTCAAGCAAACCTATTAGTTTAACGTGTAAGGAAACATCTATGTTAACATCTATATTTAATAACATTTTTTTGAGCTAAAATTTATTTAGTTAGGTTTTAAGCATAGTTATTCAAATAAATTCGTGTCAGTCCCAAAAATAATTTAATTGCAAAAAGGTTCAGATAGTGTTATGAATTCAAATACTTCTCCACGTAGTACATTTATTGAACTACGAGTTGGACACAGAATTGCTTTTATAATATTTGTTATTAGTTAATGGAAAAGTATTTTTAAGGTTCGATGAATAAAGTAATAAAAATACTCAACCGAGTATCAGCAGTACTATGTAATCGTATGTTGGACTTTGTTAAGCGGTCAAAAGTACTTATGTATAACTTATTGTTTTATGAAATCCATGACCTTCCTCAATACGGAAGGGTTGGGAAAGTATTACTAGAGTCAGACCAACAAAAGATGGCGCTTGTTATAAAATACGATTTTGGTGTTTTAGTTATTAGATTAAAGATATTTAATTCCTTATTAATGGTGGATTTATATTAGAGTAAAATACTTTATTGTGAGTTTTTTTTGTTCTATTGTTAGTGGTATAAGCTAAAACTTTAATAATTTCGTAGGTAATGCGACTCAATATAAATTGTAACTATATTCTCGTAAATTAATTATACTTTGAAAACTGTTATTATAATAATGTTACTGTTACCGGAACAAAACTGGATTGCGACTACGTTTAAGTAACAGAATTTTTATAAATTTTTACAACAATCATCTAGCCCCAAACTAAGCGAATGATAAATAATAATACATATTGGACAACATCACATACATTGCTCTGATCCTGTGGTAAGTAGCCAAAGCACTTGTGTTACAGAAATCAGAAACAACGACGGTACCACAACACCCAGACCCGAGGCAATATAGAAAAGTTATTTTTCTACATTGACCCGACCGGGAATCGAACCCGGAACCTCAGAGATAGCGACACCAAGTCCGGTATGCTCGCCTCTCGGCTACGAAGGTCGTCAAGAAATTGGGTTTCAGGTTAGACCCACTAAACAAATAATTGTATTTATCAACAGCTATTTTTAATCTAAAGGCACATAAAAAAAAAGAATTATCGAAATTGTTCCATCCGTTCACGCGGGATGACATGACCAAGGGAAATATAGATTTTTTTTATATAATATATACAGGGTTACATGTCAAGGTAGGGCCAAATTTTAAAAATAATTTCTAAAAAACAATATAAAATACTAATTTATCGTAATAAATTTCAGTCTTTGTATTTCTGGAGTAAAATATACTTTAAAATTTCCGAAAAAAAGGAAAACGCGAGATGAGCCGATGAACAAGAGAGAGAGAGAGAGAGAGATCATAGGCGTACGCCGACGCCTCTCCAAAGAATCTCATGCAGTGCACATACGGTGCAATTTAATCGAGTAATCGTAAATTTTATACGTATTATACTTTTCAAATGCAGAATGGAAGAATTAAAAATATAATTAAAAAAATAAAACCGACTTCAAAATACTAAAATGCTAAAAATAATCCTAACACTTAAGTACCTAATCAGTTACTTTTGGAGTCGGTGCCAGCCGATGAGAGATTCAATGTTTTTGTTTGCACCGACTCCAAAAGTAACTGATTAGGTACTTAAGTGTTAGGATTATTTTTAGCATTTTAGTGTTTTGAAGTCGGTTTTATTTGTTTTAATATAATTTACTTATTTCATCAATTTTCAGTGATAAAGTTAGATTAAACTGCTGAACACCGATTTCATCCCCTATTTTCCTACCCTTAGGGGTGATTTTTATTTTGTAAACTTTTAGCATATTATCTTTGAAGTATAAGCTATTCAATAAAACAAAAATCATCAAAATCGGCTCATATTTGTCGAAGATATGTAACAAGAACCACAACCAAAATACTATCTGGGTATATATTTGTTGATTTTCTCAAAAAGTTCTAAATCAATTTCGATAAAATTTATATGGAACCACCTCTGAAGTATGATCTACCAAACAAAAAAAGAATCATTAAAATCGATTCATAATTGGCGGAGTAATCGCGTAACAAACATACAAAAAAAAAAAAAAAACGTACAGTCGAATTGAGAACCTCCTCCTTTTTTGAAGTCGGTTGATAAAATACGTAGATCGACTTAGTTACTGATTCTTAGTGGTCCCTGAAAAGTTGGCACTACTGCTATGTAGATTATTACTTCAAACCATCTAGAGTAACTTGATGTAGGCCTTCTTCAAACTCTTCACTTTGTCCCATCTTGGGATGTTATTGATACCAGCTTTTCTTGACCGTTTCGATTTTGATGTTTGACAGAACAGGTATTTACGACACTCACGACCGTCTAGTGGTTCATGTTTCGGACTACAAAGCCAGGCGTTTGTTGGTTCGAATTCCGCAAGGGGTAAATGTTTGTGTGATGAGCATTTGTACCTAAGTCATTAATTTTTATAAATGTATTTAAGTACATTTATAAACATAGAACAAGACTCGCTTAGTTTAGTTTTATTTTTATTTTTATTTATATATTAACACCAACAACACATACACTATTTTAGACAACATCAACTATACATGCTAATATATCAAGCTAAGTGCTATCTTAATTACAGGTATTACACAAAAGTAATTGAATTAACGTAGCATTTAAGTAGATTTAAATATTTTGTAATTGTTAAATATCTAAATTATTAATATTAGTGTAACAACATTTATTTATAAAAGTAGCATATTATTGTGCATTATTAAAGAGAAAAACAGCAGAAGAACAGTTAATCCAAATACATCAAATTCTTGCGGAATCTTGTAAAATCGCTTGAGAATATATCAATGTCATTTGGTTTATTTGATGAATTGTTGAGAGAACTCTTGCTATTAGCTATATTTTTATGTAATTTGTTGTAGCCCATAACGAGCCTATTGAGCGGCGCATAGCGTCCCTGACGCGAATATGATTTCCTTAAAACGAATGGTGTGTAAGAGGCTAGTCGAATACCACGTGAAGGAGCACGAATATTGATATTCGATAGAAGGTTAGGCGCATCAAGGACACCACTCACCAACTTATGTAGAAACAGGTTGTCCATCAGATTTCTTCGAACTTCTAAAGGCTGGAGTTTGAAATGTTTTAATCTATCGAAATAGCTTGGAAGTTTTCCAGCCATATTACAACTATACTTTTTATACTATTAACTATTGTTTGGGGCTAGATGTAAGAATAGTTGTAAGAATTTAAGAAAGAAGGATTCAGACAGCACTGGCCCTGTATCTATAGTCCACAAACGGTCTGGTTGGCCTGTCCAACTAACTATAATAAATAAATAAATATTGGTCAATATCATATATTGACCAATATTTATTTATCATATAATCCTGATCGTAAGCCAAAGCACTTGTTTTATACAAATAGTACAACAAAGACACCACCACACCACCTAGATCCGAGACAATATATAAAAGATCGTTTTCTACTTTGACCTGACCGAGAATCAAACCCGGGACCTCAGAGCTAGCGACGCTAAGCCAGGCGTGCTCGCTTCTCGGCTACGGTCTTAATCAAAATTATAGTCTTCTTTGTACCGCAGACTCTGTCATTAATTGTTTATAACAGATGTTTTTTGACAAACCAACAACCGACAATGGAATGTCACGTCATTTTTCGCTTTTAACGGTAAACACATTACAATATTACAAGCGGCACCGTGAAAACCGACGCTCACGACTTCCCTCCTTCGCGAATGAAACGCAAATGCGCACAAAACAGCGAAGCGTTCGACACGACATCTGTAATGTAATAAGACGCATTTTTCTTTGACAAAAACATGCGCGGACGCAGCTAATGGTGTTAGAAAATTGACGCGATGCGACTCTAGCGGGTGAACGTGTGGGAAGAGGCTCTACTTGTTTTAACTACGTTTTATAAGGCGAAAGGTGTTGAAAGGTCTTAAAAGTTATTTTATCAAACTACTTTACCATAATAGAGCGTTCTATGTTTAAAGTTCAAAGTTCATTTTTGCATTCATGAGTTAAGTTATTAATACAGTGTACTTACATGATCTTGTAGCGACATCTATCTCGCTATATATAAAACTGACGTATCCTACATCGCGATATTAAAGTTATCGGAGCGATTGAAACATATATACAAGAACCCGACAAACAACCGTTGGGCAGTTGCCCACCAGACACAACACCCGTCTGGTCAGAGGATCCTCCCTTTTCAATGGGGGATGAGGAACTCAACACCCTGTCCCCCCCCCCCCCCCCCCCCCCAAACTGGTGACCCCGACGTGATCGTCAGCGCAGCCTTCCCAAAGCTACATCATCGTGACGTTATCATCACTTCCTCAAGCTTTCGAGCAGCGAGTCCTACAGCCAGCCAGCATCCACGGCTACTACGGGTATCCTGACCACCAGCATGCAGCGGACGCGCATTCCTGGTCATCACCCACAGCCTTCTTAACGACCTTGGCACAGCACACTGCACTTCGGCTGGTCAGCAAGCAGAGACGCACTTCTCTCCTGGTCGACGCAGCAGCCAGCCACTACGCAGCACTGCACCACTCCGACTCATTGGAGCATTTGCAGCATCACCCCGACTCACTGGGGCATCACCGCAGACAGTTCCGACTCACCGTGAACTATGCGGCATCTGGTTCCGACTCACTGGAACATTCCACTGGCTCGGCAAGCATCACAATGGACGACTCAACCTGCTATCGACCTCCGGTCTCGGAGGGGAGTGATGTAGCGACATCTATCTCGCTACATATAAAACTGACGTATCCTATATCGCGATATTAAAGTTATCGGAGCGATTGAAACATATATACAAGAACCCGACAAACAACCAGGCAGTGGGCAGTTCCCCACCAGACACAACACCCGTCTGGTTGGAGGATCCTCCCTTTTCAATGGGGGATGAGGAACTTTACACCCTGTTCCTCTCACCCCCATAATCTCTTAAAGCAGTATTACTTCAATCATTTTTTTGTTTTATTTTATTTGACCCACTTGTAACTAAAACGTCTAGATATCCGAGTGTATCCGGATAACTATAAAATAATTTGTCACCATCTAATCACCAGCTAAAGCTGGAGTAGGTGATAGTAAAACACTTTGACGTTTATTAATAAAACCTTATTTGATCTATTGGACGATTCCTATCATTAAAATAAAAGTGTATATTATATTTTTTTATTGAAACAATATTCGAAACTATTCTGTAAAGCGTTTGACGTAAAGACAACTGCTTACGCACCTACGGTTTAGCAATTATGGTTGTTTCTTGTCGTTATCTTCTGCCTGGAGACCTCTTTTGGGGGTTGGGCACAAGTGATGCTGATATATAGGCCAATGTCGAATAAACAGTAAAATTAGGAATATCGAAGTGCCAAAGCTCCTAGCTGAAAATGTAGTGTCGAGTTCGTTGATCATAAACTATTGAGGGTAATAGTGACGGTGAGGTTCAATTCTATTGATAAAAGTATCGATAGAATTGTGCAATAGAGCAGGTCATCAATAATTATTACGATACGACTCAGATTTAGTCACTCAATGTTTCGCCTTGATCACAAAGGCGTAACTTTTTGTGATCAAGGTGTATCACCGTTCAAATTCCTAGTTCATGTTGGTTTAGAATACGTATTTTTTTTCTAAATTTGGGTCTGGCTGGATGTGCTAGGAAACGGCAATGCCAAAATTTTCATTGGTTTTCTGAATGATAAAGTTCAATAATTAAGTTCGTTTTCTGAACTGATCCAAACCGGGAATCGAACTTGAAATCACCTACTACACCACACTTGCTGGGTCGTCAAGAATATAATTATTTTAAATAATAAAGTAGAGCATCTATCTCTACGCGTATAGTGCATCCAAGCATCGCTTTTTACCGCGTGCATTCTTCGCTCGCTGCATTCCGCGCACTCTCGCGCACTGTGAACCCTGCCGGTGCATTCATGGCCCACCACTGGCCTATAGTTTCCCACTGCTGATACAGGCCTCCTTTTTACAGCGTCACTTGTCGTGGTTCTGTGCCAATTATCATCATCATTATCAGCCCACACCAGTCATCAAATAGGCCGTTAACTTCTAGATGTCCCAATTGTTTTGATTCTACCTTTTGGATATGGTTAAAAACGATTTAAGTTTATGTTAAATGTTTATTATGTTGTTTTTTTAGCTGCGTCTGTGTTTAATTGATTAAAATGATGATAAATATTTATTATTGTTTTTTTTTATTATTGTCTGCGCTCGATTGGTGGGTTTTGTTCGGAAGGCTAATTTTTGCCTGCAGCCAGTATCCAGCGGCTTCCTGCAACCTCTACCAGGTTGTCTGTCCACCTTGTCTGTCCACCTTGTGGGTTGAGGTCCTAAGCTAAAAATGGTTCAGCAAGGGATTGTGTTAATTTGTTGAAATTTGAATACATTTACCATGAATGAACATCCCACCTTACCATTGGACCAGCCAGCTGATTGAGCAGACGCTCAACGTTCTACTAGTACCTACTTGCTGTATTACTGCTGGGCTAAATAGTATCAATTAAAATCGTTTAGTCGAAAGCCGTCTAGCGTCTATTCTAGTGGTTCGCGCTTTGGAATACAAAGCCAGACGAATGCTTCGAATCCCGCAAGGAGCAAATGTGTGATGAGCACGAGCATATAACCCTAAGTTATGGATATTTAGAAGTATTAAGGCAAGTAGTGCCCCTAAATTTAAATTAGCGACTCGACGAATGTTAGTACGATTAATGCACGAAAACTTATTAAAATACGGTTCCCAACAGCGAGCTGTGAGACGTGACTGTTATGACAGTCGTTGCGCCTTTATGTAGCGAAAATTGAGGAAAATAAAACTTTCCGCATCCTGGACGTAATTGTTCGAATAAAAAATCCTATGCTCAGTTTGCAGCTAACATGTTTGCAACTATCAATCACCAATTCCATTTGACCAATCAATCAATGGATTCCTAATCCATATTTATTTGTATAATTTTTATTTTTATTAATTTATTTATAGTTCAAGTCAAAAACAAGTTTGTATCATAAAAATCTTGATGACTGGTGAATCGGAATACGCAGCTACGGTAGTTATCATGAAAATACTTCTACGGCAGCCGTCTGTTTGGCAGAACTACAAGGAAACTGCACTCGTGCGCATACGTCAATATTGACAGAGCCTCGGAAAGTGCTTGCTCTGCTGTCGACGCTATGCATTATAATTACGAAAGCTACCGCACAAAATGGTAGAAAATTATTTCTTAAATGCTACTGTGCAGTAAATTGAATAAACTCCTGCCTTCATATACCAAAACCCATGGAGCACATACTCTATAAAGAGAAATGTCATTTAATTTATTTGACAAAATTTTCCGACAAGACTTAAATTATAATTTCATACTAAATGTAAGTGAAAATCAATACTTTCCGGAAGATAGTTCGTATTGCGGGTATATAGCATCTCTATATATCTCTTTATAGTAATCTCTATCTCTTTATATTAATGTATGTAATGTGCTGTTAGAAACAATTTTTGAATTCAGCAGGAAACTGTTTCCCAAACTCGAACATTACACATCTTTTTGGGCAGTAATGTACAAATCAGCAGCAACATCCCCAATGAAAATCCCGTCAAAGTCAGTCCTAGCTTAAACAAACTAAAACAAAAATATTGTTGTAAGTACTTACGGTACTTTCATATGCATTTAGTAAAGTAAATATTATTTTGACAGGAGCTGTCTGTCAAAATAATATTTACTTTATTTATTTGTATAGATTAGGAAGTAAGAGATGACCCTAAACTAAATTAAGTAAGGTCTGCTTACAAATCGAACGGGGTACATCAAACTAACTTAACCAGTACTCAAACTAGTAGAACATAATAAACTTGAATCTCTAGTTAATATAAAAATTGTCGCTATAATTGGATTCAGCGCTTGCGCAGATAGCTTAATAGTAACGTTAATAGAATTGCTCAACAGAAAAAATGGCAAGTATGCGTTTTTACGACGACACATTAGCACGTAATGACTTTGAAATAAACTCGGTGTAAAAACGTTAATAATTTTCCAAGTGCCTCGAATGTTGGTTTAGCATTGATTTTTTTCTCAGTTTGTCGGTTAGGTGTGATTGATTTTTCAACCGACTTAAAAAAAGAGGTTCCTCAAACCTTTAGATCTGAATTCAGCTATTTAGAAGTCTCTTTTATTTACCCTACCTCTGCTTTTCTTAACATTGGATGGGAAAATGTGTTTTATTCAAATATAATAACAATTAAAATTCTAATAACACAAAAATAAACTAACCTAAAACTAAAAAATACCTACTCTTTTGAGTAGGTATTTTATTATTTTTATAAAAGCGTGTCCATGAGGCAAAGAGGCGAGAATGCTAGCAGCGTTCCCACGCTGAATGGCTAAACTAAGCCTTTGAGCGAGGAACGAGCCAGCATTTTTATTTTCTGAAATTGAAATTAATTTTCTGCTTTGCGACAATATTGTGGGCTAGCATCGAGAAGAAGCAGAGCAAGAAATTTGTCGTACTCCTACGTATTGAGAAATCCCTACATTGCGCGTGGCCCGACACGCACTTGGCAGAATTTTTAAGCCTCTAAACGTCCACTGCTGGACATAGGCCGCCCCTATAGAGCGCCACAGCGAGCGGCTCTGGGTCTTTTGCATCCAGCGGCTGCCCGCAACCTTGACCAGATCGTCAGTCCACCACGTGGGACGCCAGCTCACGCTGCGTCTTCCAGTTCGTGGTCGCCACTCGAGAACCATTCTTACCCAACGGTTGTCAGTTCTGTGGGCGATGTGGCTTGCCCACTGCCACTTTAGCTTTGCAATTCGTAAAGATATGTCGGTAACTTTGGTTCTTCTACGGATCTCCTCATTTCAGATCTTATCTCGCAGAGTAACGCCAAGCATAGCTCTCTCTATATCACTTGGGTGACTATGAGCTCGTTTAGGAGAGCAAAAGTCAAGGACCACGACTCCGTGCCGTAAGTCATGGTGTTGCACTATTCAAAATAAAAATATCTTGATCAGTGCGTGTTGCCAGGGCTGAATAAATTTAACACTAACTTTCACAGGTTTAATTATTTTAACATCGTAAGGACTAAAAACGGCTTATATTTATACGGTCAGCGAGTAACGGGCCTCTGCAATGTACCTAATTAATGACCATCTCTAATAGTGGCCATACGATTACTTTCATGGTTTTACAATGTACTGTTTATGTTAGAAGTAAGACCTGTACTATAATTCTTTATCTCTGTTGCTGGATAAGTTATTGACGACCGTCTGGAGTAGTGGTTTGCATTTCGGGCTACAAAACCAGCGGTTGCGGGTTCGAAGTCCGCAAGGGGTAAACGTTTGTGTGATGAGCACGAGGTTTTTTTACTGAGATATTGATGTTTATGAATGTATTTAAGTATTTTTATCTGTTATTTAGTCATCATAATATCTACATGATGTGCTTAAATTTGGGGCTAGATAATTAAATAAATATAATAAATATAGACAACATCACATACATTGCTCTGATCCTATGATAAGTAGCTAAAGCGCTTGTGTAACAGAAATCAGAAACAACGACGGCACCACAATACCCAGACCCAAGACAATATAGAAAAGTTATTTTTCTACATTGACCGACCGGGAATCGAACCCCGAACCACAGAGATAGCGACACCAAGTCCGGTATACTCGCCTCTCGGCTACGGAGGTCTTCAATTGGTGATATAGACAAGATATATGTTTAAGAACAAAACCAAGTAAAATTCTGGTCTGTGATTGTCACAAGAAAAGTGATAGGGAATTCCACCATCAACATCTTATCATTTCAGCCATAGGATGTCCACTGCTGAACACAGGCCTCGACCATAGGTAATTCTTGACAGCCAACTTATTCGTAGGCTGTTAAAAACATCGTCATAGTACGCTACAGCCCGCGGGTCTGGGCCGTTTGCATCCTGTGGTTCCCCCCCAACCTTGTCAAGGTCGTCAGTCCACCGAATACACATCAAGTAAAGAATCAAACATCAAGTACCTAACGCTGAAAATACAGTACCCACATGTTATTATCACAGTATTCATTAGTTCTGAACTCTACAAAATGGCCATGTCGTCGTGTCACCCTACCTAAATACTGTTCTCCCTTTCATTTAGTTTAAAAAAGATCCTTAATGTCAGTCCGACTAACACTTGACAAGTTTTTTTTATCCCTTGTAACTAATTTACATAATCATCATCATCATCATGCCAGCTTATTGCAGTCCACTGCTGGACGTAGCCCTTCCCTTAAGAGCAGGGGCGTGCATTGGTTTCAGATGGGGGTAGGCTGTGAGTGAAAATTGAGTAAGTTTGCGTGAAACAGTAGGCGATCTCGCGGCAGCCTACATTGGTTAAATTGCACAGGAACGATCTAAGTTGCGCGCTTTAGTAAGTAATAAGTATAGGTAGACGACAAAATTGTTACAATATATTTATTGTTTATTGTTGAATACGTAATTAATAATTATGGTCAGCTGTTCTGTCGGTTTTTTATGAAGGTAGGCTCTGCATAATAGCCTATATGGGATGCACGCCCCTGCTTAAGAGCCTACTTTACTTAAGTCACTTAAAATTTAACGCTTAAATATTACAGTTTTTACAGTACGACCCCAAAACAAAAATGATCAAAGCTGACAATAAAGTTGTGATCGCAAAATAAATATTTTAGGGCCAATTTTTCAATAGTCGGATAACTTTGAAGAATAAATTTGACATTTAACAGTTTTCGTATAGAAATTGTGTCAAAACGTCAATTTTATTAAACAAAAAAGTTATCTGGCGTTGAAAAATGTCATACTAGCTGTCCTGCCAAAGTTGTCAGCTGCCAAACGACATTTGAACCCATAGTAGCAAAATTTATATAGAAAAAAAACCCGAAATTGTAATTTTTCCGGTAAACCTAAAAATATATATACAAACCTGGTTCTTATGTTAAAAAGTTAAGCAAACAACGAAAAAGAAATCAGTTAAGTCTGTAGAGTTATTTTAGAAATTTGGCTAGACTAAAACACGGCAATTGATATTTTATTTAAATATAATACATAGATTTTTAAAACAATTTTTTTCTTTACTTGTGCTTTGTATGAAACCATGCTTCTTGCAAAAACATGATTCTAACTCCACGGGGAATACCCTACAGGAGTTTAATGAGACGTGCGTTTGCGAGTATGAAATAAATAAAATATGTGACACATAAATGGCTGTATATTTTGAATGCGTTGACTTTGATTCTTGATTTTTTAGACCTTAGATTATGACATTACTCTTAACTACCTTTAGTAACTTGTATCTGAGAAAAAGTCTTCATAGACGGACAGACAAACATTAAAGTGATAAATAATTTTTTTTAAGGTTTTATTTTTGTTTTTCTGTACGAAACCGTAAAAATTATAAAAATACCGAGTTCCACTTTTGTACTTACGAAATAAAACCTTTTTTAAATTTTACAATTGCTGTTACTTGCAGCAATGAGACGTAGGAAACTCTTTAAACTTATTTTACCGCTACCCGTACTTAAATTACCAAACTCGCCAATTAACCAATACAAAAGGTCAAACAAAGCATAAACATAACTCAAAGCATAGCAATTATACCGCGATACATCTAACAGTAGATTTCTACCATTCGCGGTGTCCTAGAAACGGTCCTACGCCCACAGAGACCGTCCATTTCTTTCTATACCTAAACCACCATACCTAGCTAAAATTCATAGTGGAATAAGTATAAGAACTAGCTTCTAAAAAAGGTATCACACCTAATACCCTAACTGTACTTATCCACAGAATCAAATCTCGACTCTACAGTCCAAACTTAAGGTAGAATTCCTTTCGAAAGAAATGGCGTTTAGGTCAATTTTCCTTAAGAGCCCGCGACCAGTGCAGGCCAATGCACGATGCATACAACTAAGTAGGGAAGAGAATTCGCTGTAACAGCGAATAGTGGTGGGCTCAGGCGTATTTTTAACGGTGCTGGAATACCGTTATTTACTGGAAAAAGAAAGTGAGTTTGATAGTGCGTTTTGAATAAATTGACTTAACATTTTTTCATCATAGATTGATGTAATTTGCTTATAGCTTGTTTAGGTGATAGGAAAAATACCGCTAAGTGGATGATTTAACTATGTCATAGTTATGTTATTTTTTTAAAATATTGGACAACATCACATTAATTGCTCTTATCTTATCATAATAGCTAAAGTAATTGTGTTACAGAAATCAAAAATAACGACAGTATTATTATTATTAGGTATTTAAGTTTGTTTATACATTACATTTTACTTAAAAAATGCAACACTTAAGCATACATTATTTTGATATGTAATTTCAATTTATTTTACTGGCTGGATCATTTTCTTTACCGTTGAGTTCTTACTTATTCTCATCCTCCATCTGACAGATCAAACATACGAAAAATCATTGAACTAAAAGATACTCAAAAGTACATTCAGCCAAACATATAACGTCCTTATTTTTTGAAGTTGTTTAATAATTATAATAATTATTATTACAGGCTCTCAGAAATGTATGCAATAATTATTTAATATTTGTTTAAAATTAAATGATGGGTATTATTTATTTAGCTAGGCTATTTAAATATTGCTTTATTTGAACACAACATTATTAACATACCGGTAACGACTAAAATAACGTTACTGCCCACACTCACGCGCAGACTTCGAGCGCCTGTAAGCGCTCAATATAGGCTAAAACATATTATTATATGCACGACGTTTCTTGTACCTACTACGCGAAAACTAGGGTTGCTGCGCTAGTCCAACAAGAAATGAAAGGAGTTATTTATTATTATTGCGATTTTATTATCGGTGGAGCGTATGCGCAGTTTTAATAGTCATTTTTTATAAGTCTATCTGAATGGATTGTACGGTGCTTGCTTTATTTTTATATGGACGTTTTGTTTTGATAACAAACGATTAAGATATCTGCGATACTTTAAAAAAACGCTTTTAAGGATTTTATTAATAAATATTAATATCTTATATTTTGTTTAGAGCAAAAAGACATACATTTTAAGGTTTTAATATATTTCTATTTATTGCAACCTTCACATGATGATGTCAAGAAAAACTAATCGTTCTTCTCTTCTTAAAATGTTTTATCCTTTTGATTTTATTATTGATTGAAAATTTAATGGATAAAGAGGATTAACTATTTATTACAGTAGAATAAATAATACATCATTCAATTTATGGTTGAAAATATTAACAGTTTTAATTGTTTTTATTAGTGCCATGAAAACACTAACAATTAAGGTATTAGACCGTTAATATAAACGTTATGTCTTTAATATAAATGTTTGTACTTAAAGGGTTTTAATTACTGCTTATAAAGTTGCATTTGCCACGACACCTTAAGTAGAACGTCTGTTACGGAAGAGTCTAGATCGGTTTAGGGTCAGCCCTACGCCCCACAGGCAAATATGAACGAATGTAAGTTGAGTTAGAATAAGTATGTTCTGCAATAGAGACTCGGGCAGTGTTAGATCATAATGTGGCGAAACAACATGTGCGCGCACCTTTGCCAAACGATATGAGAAATATCCTAACATTTTCGATAAATACTATTTACTAGATATTAGTCCCTTAAGTTTGACGTGTCAAAAGCGCGCGCGTCGATTTTTATGCCGCGAGTTCTCCCGCCCAAAAAATGTGACAGTTTACTTTTTAAATCGAGTGCGCGTTACGAAAAAGGTTATAAGTGTTATCGGATTTTTATTAAAAAATAATGTAATATTCTCAGCAATCGGTGTTGCGTGAAATTGAAAAAATGTAATAAATTGCTTTATAAGGTTATAAAAAAAGTGTTAGTATTTATTGCGATAAGGTTTTCGGTGCGCAATCTTGGACGTGATTTTTCGCTAAAAACTAAAGAAACTATTGCATTGTTTATTTTTATTGTGCCAGTATTATTGGAAGTGGATACTAAGTTAAAAAGGTTAGTTCATTTTTGAAGTTTTAGTGTTAGTTTGAGCTTTTATTCTCAGACCAAGTTGGTGAAAGTGATGAATTTCGTTTACCACTTAATTAATATTATTACAAATTAATACATTTCTCAGTATATTTATAAGATTTTATCCTACAGGCATCATCCTCGTCTATCTATCCTCGAAACTTTTGAAAGTTCATAAACAGTTTAAAATAGCATTATTATAGATTTCACGCACTACACTGGATTTAAATCGCTTATTAATGACATAAAAGACTTATTACGATACATTTTATTCATAATTTCAAAGCTCTTACGGTGTTTGTCTCGCTCAACTAATAATGTCATTTATAAAATATTGAAAAAGAAGATTTAAACTGCATAAAATAGGCGTTATATCAAATTGATTAAAGTTATATTACAGAAAATAGTATTTATAAATAGGTAGGCATAAATAAAAATAGTATTACGTAGTAGGTACTTATTACGTAGGTATAAACATTTTTTTTATATAATGTTGAAGTAGATCATCAATTATAATGTGTAGCTTTTAAATGATTTTTCATAGAGTATTTTAACACAAATTGTTAAATTAAAGAATTATTTAGATCTAGATAAAATTAACAAAAAACAACACGAAAACAAACAATTTCTTATTATTTCAACGTTGTTTTGTTTTTGAGATAGTCATATAAACAACATTATTTAGTAATTATTCCGATAGAACAACCGATATCGATAGAACAAAGAAAGTAACTATGACATTGTCATTTTTAACATACCTAATACGAAGTATCATATATATATAAATTTTCGTCAATATTACTTATATGATTTTTTCTCTATCTTCTGAAATGTCGCAGATTCGCCAACTGATTATAGCTATTGCCCGCGACTTCGTTCGCGTGGACTTTATATCAATTCCAAAACTTTCCCATATGAATCTATATATCCGTGATTTTATGATTTTTATGAACGAAACCCAATTAAAAAAAATTTAGTAGCCTAAGTTACTTCTTATAATCACAGCTATCTGGAAGTGAAAATCGGTCCAGCCGTTTCGGAGATTAGTTAGAACAAATAGATAGATAAACAAAAATTGAATATATTGTGTTTTTATTACAATTTTTCTACTAATAATTTAAATGCGAAAGTTTGTAAGTATGTATGAATCTTGCTTACTCTCTCACGCAAAAACTACTAAATGGATTTTGATAAGATTTTACATTTAGATAGACCATGGCCTGGATAAATACATAGGATACTTTTTATCCGGGTAAGGTCAACGCGGACGGAGTCGCGGGCAAAAGCTAGTCGTATACTTTCATATGCATTTAGTAAAAATCTTTGTTGACATTACAAATAGACTTTTCAATTTTATTATTTGTATTAGATGTATAGATATTGTAATTTGTATTTTATAGACACTAAACAAAGAGACTTTATTTTAGAATAAAATATAAAATAATATTCAATACTCAATAATAGAGATTCTATTACAAAATTATTTAAATAACCGTTAAAAAAATTAGCATCACGGTAATAACGGTACCGCTTGGGTAATATTCAATTTTTTTACCAAATTTTATTTTTAACTTAGTTTCCGCTTGTGACTTTGTCCGCGTATTCTTCAGATAAGCTAAGAGGAATTAATAACCAACCATCCCAAATGAATACAAAAACAAGATAACACATATCCTATTTGTTAGGCTAGATCAATAATATGAATTATTATATCTTGTCTGCCAAAAGGCATCGAACCTAATTGGCATTGATTACATATGAATAATGGAAAATTAAAAGAGATTTCTTCCAAACAATAACTTACCATGCACATCAGCATGTATAAAACTTACCTATTTCATAAGTCTTTGCAATGTAAATCTTAATGTTGGAAACTGATCTGGTTGATGTGTTAATAACATAATTCTTACACCTAAGAGATATAAATGCTGTATGTTTCTTTGAATAAATAAATAAAAAATAAAAATAAAAAACATACGTTAATTGATGAAAATAATTACAAACAACCAAATAATACCCTTTGACGAAATGCCGTAAATTATATACTTTGTTCAGAATTTCAGGGTAAGCATATAATATTTATTTTTATTTACATAATCAAATTGAAATTCTGAACAAAGTATATAATTTACTACATTTGTCAAAAAGTATTTGTTGTTTATAACTAGTTTCTCTTTTGATTAACGTATGTTTTATAGGTGTACACCAAAATAACGTTATTTAAGGTTACATGCAACTTGATATGGGCTCCTTACAAAAAAGTTCGAAGTCTTTTCAGCCAATAACACTCAGCCTTTGCGTGATTAAATAACAAATAGCCAAAAAAAATTTTTTTTTCATTTTCAATATCACCAAGATTGAATATTCAGATTTTTAAAATTCGCGGTTAGCCAATGTATAAAACAATCTCATCTATTGTCTCGGGTCTGGGTGTTAGAAAGATAGATAGATACTCTTTATTGCACACCATACAAGTAAATTACACATTATTTTTACAGAAAGATGTACTATTTAGGCAGTCTTATCGCTAATAGCGATCTCTTCCAGACAACCTTCAGGTAGACAACCATTAGAGAAAGGGGAAGGTGTTGCTGAGTTCTTAAAATTCTTCTTTGTGTTGTGGTAACAAAAATCCAATATTTATAAAAAAAACGAAGACATCAGGAGGCAAACCTAGCAATAGAGCTTACCAACATAATCCCGGCTACCAAATCATCAGCAGATCAAATGGAATGAATGGAAATGAATGGAAAATGAATGGAAGTTACATACATTTTTGCCTGGTATCTTTTTATTTTATTCGGTTTCATGCGACCGCTTGGCGTTGACTAAGTTAATTAGTAATACCTTATTATGGTAATGAGTAATGCAAAAAAAAAGTCTTATGTAACCATAAGTACAAAACTTACTAACGTCAAATAAAATGGTACATTAATTTTAACTCTACTATGTAATATTCATTAGTTTCTCTCGACTCTGGCGCCGGTAGCAGGTTCGAGTCTTGTGTGTGCACTACTAATCAGCTATAGAAATGTATCGCACATATTAATTGAATATTAATACCCATACTTAGGATTCGGTGGGTGTATATGAATCATCCTTCAGTCATTAATAGACAGGCAATTGATTTTACTATCTAGATTTTAACGAACTGTACCCAGCAGTACAGTACATTACATTAACAGTAAATTATTATGTGCCTAATTATAATCTATAAAAAAAATATCTAAAGCGTAAGTGTTGAGGCCCAATAGGGAATATGCATGTAAATAAAAAAAATAAAACCGACTTCAAAACACTAAAATGCTAAAAATAATCCTAACACTTAAGTACCTAATCAGTTAATTTTGGAGTCGGTGCCAGCCGATGAGAGATTCAATGTTTTTGTTTGCATCGGTTTTATTTTTTTTAATAAAATTTACTTATTTCATCTATTTTTAGTGATAAATCCTAATCTAACTGCTGAACATCGATTTCATCCCCTATTTTCCTACCCTTAGGGGTGATTTTTATTTTGCAAACTTTTTTCATAGCATCTTTAAAGTATAAGCTATTCAATAAAATAAAAATCATCAAAATCGGCTCATATTTGTCGAAGATAGGTAACAAGAACTACAACCAAATTATTATCTGGGTATATATTTGTTGATTTTCTCAAAAAGTTTAAAATAAATTTCGATAAAATTTATATGGGACCACCTCTGAAGTATGATCTACCAAACAAAAAAATAATCATTAAAATCGATTCATAATTGGCGGAGTAATCGCGTAACATACATACAAAAAAAAAAAACATGCAGTCGAATTGAGAACCTCCTCCTTTTTTAAAGTCGGTTGAAAATATATTGTTTTTACTATATTTATAGGAAAATATATGAAATTATAGTGCTAATAGTGAAAACAAAATTGATTTCAGGTAAAAAATAAGCGTAATACAGTAATTAGAAATTAAGGTATACCTATCTCTTTCTAAAACCACTTTTACTATGAAAAATGTATGGTGGACGTGTAATGTGACGTCACGGAGAATATCAGATCTCCTTGTCTAACACGCGACTTTAATGGGCTGTAAGTCAGGTATTTATCAATATTTTTCGAAAATTCTTAATGTTTTATTAATTATAATTAAGTAATATTTTATTTAAGACCAAATAAAAAAACATGCATATTCCCCATTTCTGTAATTTAACATTAGTCGCAATCCAGTGTCTATCTGCTCCCAGTAAGTTACTATTTAAACGGTATTCTCGTAAACTTTTAATTTGGAGTAAATTTACAAAAACAATGCGAATACGACAAAAAAAAAAAACGTATTATGAACTTTAGTTGCATCACTTTGGTTTGCGACAATACAGTTTTCGATAGTAATGTTACTGGGAGCGGATCGACACTGGATTGCGACTAATGTTAAATTACGAAAATTGGGCCTCAGCACTTGCGCTGTAGGTATTTTTATTCATAGATTACAATTAGTCTAGCATCGTTAAATGGGGAACCACACTGCACATTTTCTCCGATAGGAGTCGCATTGTGTTTGGTCTTGCCCGTGTGATTATTTGATCTATGGTGCTGTCACTGTTACCACAAATCAAATAATCAGAATGATAAATTGTCAAGCGTCAAACTTGCATCATACTGGCAAGCACAGAAAAAAAAATTGACATCTGCGTGGACATTATACACAAAGCTGCTGGCAGTGGATGGACAAGAAAAGCCGAGGCTGAGTGGGTACATCGAAAGAGGCCAGAAGTATAATACATATACATAATAAAAATATAGAATATAATGTAAATGTTCAGAATTAGACTGACGTGGGCTGATTGTGATGATGATGATCGGCACAATACAACGCACAGTCACTGCGTCAAGCTCTCAAAAAGAAACGAAGTTGCCAATTTATTGCCAATGCTAAAACTAGACAGTGTTGACTTTTTTTGTTAAAAGGATATTTTGATAATATTATAGCAGTATTACTAAATCCTTCATGATTTTGACTTTAAAACAACACTGTTTACGTATCTGTTGTTTAGCGTGATTAGGGGTGTCATCATTCACGTAGGTGGGTATCCATGACTTCGGTTTTATTAAACAAATTATTACTGTACTAACATGGCTATTACACATAACCTGGCAAATCTAGACAAAACAAAATATAGTGACAGGGTGATGGGTCTCCAAAACGATAAGTATAAATTTTACTAAGGTGTTCATCATCATCATTTTAAGCCATAGGACGTCCACTGCTGAACATAGGCCTCCCCCTATGACTTCCTTCCCGCGGTTTCCTGCAAAATTTACCAGTTCGTCTGTCATCCTTGTGGGTGGACGTCCTAAGCTGCGCTTTGCGTTACGCGGCCTCCATTCCAGAATCTTTCTGCCCCATCAGCCGTCAGTTCGACGTGCTATGTGCCCCGCCCACTGCTACTTTAGCTTGCTAATCCATCACGTAAGTATAACGTCCAAAGATGTTGCTACTTATACAGGGTTACAATGCAAAGGGGTGACATATTTTTAAGAGTGGCTCAGAATCAGTAATTTAATCGAACTATGCAAAGAACAAGATTTTTTTTCACATTTAATTATTTTTATCCGCTGTTAAAAATCGTACGCGAGGATATTTAACTCATTCATGAAAAAACTACACCGTATGTGCACTGCATAAGGTCCTTGTTGGCTTGCCGTACCTACGCCGCTCATGAATTCAGTCTCTCTATTGACTTTATTTTCGGATATTTTAGTTTTTTTTTCGTAACAAACAACTACTATAAATAATAACGATTAAGACGCTTCTTAATACTGTTCCCTAGATCTTATATTTTAAATTTGGCACCGTTTTGCAATGTAACCCTGTATACTTCTTCCTATTGCTTTGTCCAGATTCTGGTCGTGCCCGCTTGCCCATGATCCTAGATGTGGCAAAAGTATGGTTATTGCTACTCACATTTAAATAAATTTTTAAACCACCACATATCAGTAAAAAAACATTATATTCTATACAATAAAGTGTTTTCCTTGTTTCAAAAGAATAAGTGGAAAAATTTAAAGACCAAATCACACATTACTTAAGACTGAGCGCTATTTGATTTTGGAACTTAAGCTAAAGAGCTTTAAAGTTGTCTTTCTAGTATGCTGTGTGCAAGGCTTATTAAGTATTCAAACATATATAAATGAGCTTGTGTGCAGTGTTACGTAACTAAATATGCAATAAACTAATATGTATGTACGTCACATCTATCACGTGTTTCCATTTTGCTACGAAGTTTTTACCCCTTAACGTTTTTAGCCAAAAAATAGTCAATCATATTTTAGTATGATTTTAGTAGATTCCACTAGTCTACCTTCGTACCTACCTTGCGTGTTGCAACTCTGATTTTTGGACGGAGTTGGGACTGACTAAAGCCACTTTCTTTTAATCGGTTGCCGAGGCAACACTTGTCAGTAAGACACGCTATTTATTTGTTCATTTCCTACTTGTGTTGTAAAAATACCACAATACAGTTGGACTTGGACTTGGACTTGGACAGTCTGACCGCCAGAATGGAGATATTTCCTTTCACTTAACGTCTTAAAGATACAAAAGATTTGACACAAATTGTTAGTCACATAGTTTAAGATAATACTCTAGGTAGGACAAAGCTAATCTCAGATGGCACCAGCGTGATTGGTTTTGTCAACCATTGTCATTGTCATGTCTGTCAAACTTACAAGCCAAAATGACAATTAGAAGTAAGTTAAAAACAACTTCCTAGACTTATTTCGTGTGTTCCATTGCGTTTCTAAGGTACGATCAGCCGCAAAAGTCGATGGCCACATTCAGCACACACCGAGCAAGGTTCTTTTATTAAGAACATTAAAAAAAAATTAGGAAACTTTAAGATTTGGGGTCTACAGTCCGAGCAAGGTTATTTTAAAGCAAAAATGAAAAAATATATAAAAAGCAAAACGTCATGTTTCTATGAGATTTTTGCTTCTACGCCGCGCAAATGTCGTTTAAATTGACGGACAAGACAATGTCTAACGGGGCAGCTAGTTTTAATGAGAAATTATTAGGTTTTCTAAACAATATTATATTAAAAGTAAACTTGTTAACTTATCAGTGGCTGTTTTGTCAGTCAATGGAAACAGTTCCTAGTGGACGAACAAGCTCACCCATTCACAAATTTGCATACATTTCAATAGAGTCAGTTGCTCTTGGAAAAATGCCCCGAGCTACCGGGAATCGAACCTGCACTTCGCGATAATAATCAACTAGCTATCGCTAGCGTATCTCGTCACACTATGTCGCTTGAATCACTTTGTAGTAAAAGTATTTTGTAAATATATATATTTTGTGAAAAATGCTTTACATACAGCAATCAATCGTTTAATCAGCGCCATCTTTTATTGACATCGGTCTGGCTCGAATTCCTCGGAAAATGACCATTTTCGGGATAAATATCTCCTATAATATTGTAGGTCGTACGTTAAAAAAACAGAAATAGAAAGCGAACGAACTAATGTAACATAATAATAGGCTAGTTTCCTGGGTCAAAAAAAGATTATTCTATTTAGTCCGTCAGTTAGATTATCAAAAAATATTGGACCCACATTTTGTCTTATGTCAATCAAACAAAAAATGACGAAGATAAAGCGCATCAAAATGAGAACGTGACGTCACGCCTTGCTAAAAAGTGTCGCAAGGCGTGACGTTACGCGGAACTTTAACGGGCTATATCTTCATCATTTTTTGTTTGATTGAGAAAAGAAAAAATACGTGTCCAATATTTTCGGTTAATCTAACTGACGGACTAATTAGATTTTTTCAGGAAACTAGCCCATTTTATTCTCTATAGCTCGTTAACCTACCACAAAGCGTTAAATCAATCAATCAATTTATATTGATCTCTACGTGTCGGACTTAAAGTAGAAAATCGGTTAAATGCCCTTTTAACTTTTTGGGTAGGTTGACTTTCTGTTGACTGTACGTGAACAAAATTATTTGACAAACAATAATAATACTTCAGTGGCGAGTTATTAAGCGAATTTTATGTCAAGTTACATAAAAGTTCAGCGCGTCACTAATCCGGCTCATCTGAATGGACCAGACGGGCCGGTTGCGCGCGCGCACGGTTTTAAATACCGGTAGATCTAACAGTATTCTGTATCGACTGACAATGTCACTTTGTGGCTAACACTTGTTTTACGTAAACCGAATCAATATGAGGTTTTTGTTCCTACAATAATTCCAACGTTTGTTTTGCGAATTAAATATTTTCTAGAATTTTTTTCTTTAATACAAAGTGCATATTTAACGCAAAGCCGTTTTTTAAATTAAAAGTTGTTTTTAATAAAAACCTATTGATTTGACTAAAACGGACTGTGAAGCTGTAAATTTTCATTCAAAAAGCGATAACGTTTTCATAATAATATTATGTTAACCCTCTGTTAACAGAATATAGTAAAATTTTCATAATTTTTGAAAATGAAGGTAATGAAAAACTAGGTCCATACGTTTTATATTAAGAAATATTGGTTACGACATAAGTTATTAGCATTTAATTATCTTTATTTTCGAATAAATAACTACCTTAAGGGTTTTATTTTTATTTTTATTAAACTGTACTGAATGAAACTGAAAAATAAAACTAATGAAAAATAAGTAAGTTGTACTGAATGTAATGAGATCAAAATTGTCTCATTTCGTTAAAGGGCTGCAAACGTGATCGCCCGAATCAATATTTCAAAAACGAAATATGTATTGACAATTGCGTTTAGGACTTGCAACTCTCTCTATCGCATGATACGGTTCGAAGGCAGAGTGGTGTGAAGATAGCATTTTTTGAAATACCTAATCGCGTTAACTTTCCTGCCGTTGTAACGAAAAAGAGCACAACTTTTTTTTTTGAAAAATCGAGAAATTTGGAGCCACGGTAGTGCCCTGCCATGACAACCCAAACGAAGCGCAAGGGCACTATCTACTTTTTCTCGAAGCGCTTCGTCGTTTTTTTGAACCTCTTAACTTGGGTTTGGATTGGATTTTGGTATAAACAAAATTCTCAAGATATGATGTCAATTGTGAACCTATTAAACATATAAAGTTTGAATTGCATAGCTCATACATTTTAGATATATATCTATATTGATATCTGAAAAACTTCGATTTCGTCACTGACTTACTGAACCGTTTCATTACTACTAGAACTACTGTTTAACAGAGAAGTAAGCTGTAGCGCTACCGTCACCTTACACCCATTTGACGGTAGCGAAACAGCCAAGCCACATAATTTTGACTAAAATGTAAAGTTAGTGAAGTTAGGACTTGTAGAGTTAGAAGCTTGGCTCTACATGAGATTTGATAACTTTTTGACAGTGCGTACCTATGGTCTTGTCTTGGCAACATTTTAAATGAAAATGTTTTGGGTGGGATATAAGTAATCGTGATCAGAAAAAAAGCACATTAAACTTGAATTTTCTCGAGTAATAAAAAGGTAGTTATGCCCTTTTGCGTTACAACGGCAGTATCGGAACTTTAACAACACTTTTGTAGAACTAAGTTATTTTTGAGTTATCGTCAAGTGTCCTCACTCAAACAAAGCTTTCGCTCGGACACAACTTACGACCGGTTAGTAACGAAGCAAAAACATCAAGAACAATGGGTATGTTTTGATAGCACCCGTTACAACACCCGATGGCAGGAAAAAGGACAATAGAAATGTCTAGTTTGGTTTGTAAACTTTGCGATTATTCATTATAAGTACCTACTTCTAGGTTAATACTAAAAATTGTTACTAGATAGATATAGTTTGAAAGCTGTAGTTAACAAAAAAAACATATTTTTGCTAATTTTACAATGCCAATTCGAATAATTGTGAACACAGCGTAGGACGTCCACCCACAAGGTGGACAGACGACCTGGTAAAGGTTGCAAGAAGCCGCAGGATGCAGGCCGCTTCCAACCGGCCAATCTGGAAGATACTGGGGGAGGCCTATGTTCAGCAGTGGACGTCCTATGGCTGACATAATGATTATGATGATAGTTGAAAATTGTGTAAGAAAATAGAGTAGGCATTAAGAAAATCGAATAAATAAATGCCAAACCCCACACTTAACACAATGATCACGAAAAATGGAATGAAAATACTTGTTTAAGGCATGACAAGGAATTCTGCTAGAGACGTCTCCCACCACATCCAGATCATTTTCAATTTAGTTCATGGTTTTCTACATTGACTCGAATTAGGAATCGAAACCGGGGCTTTTGGCATTCACATCGAATTAACGCACTACAAAGCCAGTCGAGTCTTAAAATTCTTCATTACCTGCTGTTATTATTTCATTTTAAGGTCACTATTAAGGATAAGATGAATAACAGAACTAAGAGAAGCATGCTAAAAAGCTAACGACAATGTGCTAGTCCATGATATTTCTAAATATATTGTAGTAAAATTCAAATAAAACTGTTACAAACCTCTTTTTAAAACATTCAATGGTTAATTTACACTAAAACATAATTCATGTGTGTCGAGCATGATAAAACAATAGGCTAGTTTCTTGGGTTAAAAAAAAAAATTTAGTCAGTTAGATTATCAAAAAATAATGGACCCATATTTTGTCTTTTGTCAATCAAACAAAAAATGTCGAAGATAAAGCGCATCAAAGTGAGCGCGTGACGTCACGCCTTGCTAAAAAGTGTCGCAAGGCGTGACGTTACGCGGAACTTTAACGGGCTATATCTTCATAATTTTTTGTTTGATTGAGAAAAGAAAAAATACGTGTCCAATATTTTCTGTTAATCCAACTGACGGACTAATTAGATTTTTATAGAAAACTAGCCCATTGTATAGTTTAGCTTTAGCTTTAGTATAGCTTTATGTTTCAAAATGCAAAAACTTTTGATGATATATCTCCCAGTTTACAGACCCAAGTTAGTTTGGAAGGTTTGTCATCTAAAGAGACCTAATCAGGAACTAAATTTAGGAACGTTACTACCGCCAATCGGGGCATAAAAAATCCTTCATTTTCTTGATTGCCAGGAGCCGATTAGGATTCAATAGTATTGATCCATTTATCAAGTCCAAATAGGTACCTCACCTTCAATCTCATACCTAAAAGTGTACCATGTACGTAGTATTTATACACACAACTACAAGTACATACATGTAAAACTTCCAAACGAAAAGCAGTTGTTTCAACGCTGTAAACACGTTGTGTTTGTGTGCGTGATGCGTGGTGTGGGAAGTATCACATAAACCAATGTTTGGCTGCCGTGCCAAAAATCACAAAGGAGCGTACGCTGACCTAACCGATTTTGATACTTTAAGTGTTAAGTCTTGAAGATTCGTTTCTTCAAGGACTTGTTTTATTGTTTAGTGGAATCTTTCCAATGAATAAATTACTTTGTTTCCTTCTTTTAGACAAACCAACCCTATAAAGATGATTCTGTAATTATAGTTACTTTAAAAAAATTGTTTCTGTCACTACATTTAAATCGGTCGGTAATTTTCGAAATATTATGTACTTATTTATACCACTTGATCGGTCGTGAGAAAAAACATCTTGAGGAAACATAGATTCAGATAGCACTGGATGTGCAGCCATGATCCAAAATAGTCTGGTTCCCCGGTCTAAGGGTTATGGAGATCAGACGGCAATTACTTCAAATGTAATAACTCTGTTGGTAAATCAACCATATCTAAAATCATAGTAAAACGCACCCTATAAATGGAACAAAGCGCTAGAAGGAAGATTTAAAAGTTAGTTAAGAGGCATGAAAGCGAAGTACCTAACCTACGGTACCTGATAAAAACCAATCAACTGAATACTTTTGCCTGTGATATGAGTAAAGATCTGTACAAAAATATATAAAAAAGTTACAAAATGTGTATGTTTTTATTCACTAGTAAATTACAGTAGGTACTTAGGTGAAGGTAGGTTCTATATCTAGTTCTATCGTTCTAAAACCAGCAAATTAGAAACACAAAATTAAAAGCAACATTCAGGTGTTATTAATTGTGATTTTCTTTGTGCAAAACAAATAATTCTAGTTTAAAAAATCGTTCCTGGCTAAAAGTCAAATGTCTCCAATCTTAGTTACATTAATCCCTTTAGAATGCGATCAGTGGTTTGCGGCGCGCACGCAGTTACAACGCAGGCACTCTTTCTTACTAAAAAGAAAACATTTTTTCGGAACCCTTTATCAGAATTTCAATATTTGAATTATTTTTGTAGTATTATGTAATATGCTTAATTTTTTTTCTTAATGAATTACTTATAATATCATCAGCATCTATCGTATTCTGGCTGTGCTTATGTTGAACCTTGGAGAGACGTTGTCAGTGGTTCACAGTTGTCACCTGTAAACAAAACAAATAAAACCACTGCGTCAGACATACAATTGCTTCATATTTTATGAAACTAACACAGTTATTAAAATAGGAATCCATCGTCATACCATTTCTCTAAGAAGCGGTCAAGTAATTTGCGAGCCAGCGTACTCTGGCCATTATCCTATTGGTCCGGTACATCGGCCCTTGTTAGCTATGACCCACTATCGCACGCACCTACAATTTAGCAATAATAGTTGAAACTTCACGCTTCGTACATGTGTCACCTACTTACGAATATTAAAATCTGTATGTTTTAGTAAAAAACAACAGACTAATTTTATGCCTCTATGGCTCTATCTTTATTACTAGCTTCTGTCTGCAACTTCGTCTGCGTTGATTTCACCCGGATAAAAAGTATTCTATGTATTAATCCAGGTCATGGTCTATCTGTACGCCAAATTTCATCAATATCTGTTCAGTAGTTTTTGCGTGAAAGAGGAACAAATATCCTAGATCTTTACATACAAATTTTCGCGTTTATAATGTTAGTAAGGATTTCCACAGTCTAAATACTAAAGACTTTGAGCAGTGCGTATTGCCAGTGATGACCTACGGCACTGAGACGTGGTTTTTTACTCTTATGCGAGCTAAAAGTCACTAAACATGCTATAGAGAGAGCTATGCTTGGCGTTTAACTGCGACATAAGATCCGAAATGAGGAGATCAGTGGATGAACCAAAGTAACGACGTAGTTTTTCAAATCATGAAGCTAAAGTGGCAATGGGCAGGCCGCGTTACTCGTAAAACTGACAATCGTTTGGGAAGTTTTCAGCCGCTGAATGCAAAAGTCTCAGAGCCAGTGGCCTATGCCCAGCTGTGGACTCCCAACGACCGATGATGATAATGATCTATTTGTGCTTGAATCGAATCGGAGGTAGTAGATTTCTACTTTTTTGCAAAAAGTGCAAAAAAAAAGTCTTTGTCTAGTTTTGAAAATACAGACAGATTTATTATAATGAGATTTAATAAATTTTACATTAAAATAACTCAGTTATATTTTTAGTTATCAAAAAGCCTTTTTGAATAATAGGTCTAAAAAAACCTTTTGGAAAAGGTTATTGATCGTCCTAAACAATTTGAAAATTATCTTAACTATTTTTTTATTTTAAAAGATGAATAAAAAAACAAGTTATTACTAGTTCAAACAAACTGGCAGGACTAGGATTCTATTTCTCAACACCTATTACTATTGCTATTGGCTATTGCAAAAAACTGCATATTTTATCTGTGATTTTTCCTATGTAATCGCAAGGCTGACAAGTGCATAAGCGTGATGCAGATTTAGCATAAAACAAGTCGTAGTTAACATTCTAATAGCCACTAAGATGGCTGTTTGGAAAACGCAGTTTATTTTATTGCAAAACATTAAGCCACTTCTTTTTATTCAATGCACTTGTTGCACTGTTTTGCATACGGCACATAATGTCAGTGTTTTTCAATGGATTACGCAATATTCTCTTTGAAATGTTCACATTAAAAATATAATTTATAGTTCGCACTTTAAATCGAATGAATGCATATTTGTGTGAAGAGAGCTGTCGTATGCGTATTAGTAATAAAAGTATGCAGTTTTGTTTAACCTTTTTTTTCTTAAAAAACTAATTCTACTAATATGTTTTAACTGTAAATTGGAGTTTGCTCAATATTGAATATAACTGTTTAGCTGTTTATTTGACATTGTTTTTTGTTATGTATTATATTATATGTGTCTAACCTAGACATGGATTGGGCACATAATATAATCAAACAAACATTGGTCATAGTTCACCTATAATTTTCACAAGTTGATACCAACTTTTTACTTCGTGGAATTATCTAGAAATTTAGACTCAATAAATGAATCAAGGCAGACTCCTAGACAACACCTTTTAGATATAAAACTATTACCTAATCACTAAGACGAGAAAGGTCGAATTAAAAACAGCATAATAATATTTAAATATGTATAATTAATGCATGACCCAAAAAGTATCAAGATCGTTTGCTCCACTCTCGAAACGGATAAAAACTTACATCACAAAAATAGACACGAAAAATTAACATAACCGTACAAACTGGCCAATCAGAGCGCTCGTTTCTATGTGTGCGTTACAGATATTAGTGTGAGTCTATCATTTTTCTATACGTAGAGTATTTAACTACACCCACAAGTTTTTAACAAATTACCTAATTTACGGATGATTAAACGAAACATGCTTTGTTTTTTTTTATAAAATTTTTGACTGCGTTGGAAAGAAAGAGATGAGGTTAGATATATTAAATTCATGACTACACTTGAGGCGTGATCTTCTTATTTAGATTGTCAGAGATATTTATATAAAGAATTTATTACACTGCGAGAATTATTTATATTCACATGGAAGATGTTTTAGGGTGTGTGTTAGTTTAGTATGATGTCATTTGTCATCGCGATAAAAATAAAATCGAGCCATTATGCTGTAAATAAAATGGCATAGTTTTACATGTATTAGATTTAATTGTAAATAATACATTGTATGAGTGAAACTTATAAGTGGAAGATATAAGATATCAATATTTTTATTTAAAAATGCTCTGTTTTTCATTTTAATCTTAGATTTCTAGTTACTTACATATAAATTATTCGGAGTAAATTACAAAGTCTTTAGCAAGTGCAAATTAAAGTTAGTCCAATATCCGATTTTTTGAAATTTTTGGCCCTTTTATTTCAGTAACAAGATGTAATTTTTTTTAACGCTCTAAAATATTGTTTAGTTCATTGACCTCAACTTTATTACGTGATTAAGCTTTTTTTGTAATATCGACTATTTTTAAAACGACTGTTTTATTAACAATCTTTTTAACTAAATATTTAAATTGGATCATAGTGTTCCAATAAATTAATGCAATGTATTTCTTGAACCACTGTAAGAATAATGCGTAGATTATTTTAACTGGCTTATCTACTTTTCGCAATTAGTTTTACAATTTTATTATCTACTAGTTAACAGAGAAATTTAGTAGTCGCAAAAATCCTTTCTTTGATTTCCTTTTCCAACTTTTTGTACTTTTTACGTACTTTTTCTCTCACTTCCAAATATTAAGATATTTAAAAAAATCACAATTGATTCAGCCGTTCATATGTGATGATAAGCAACGAACATATATTTTTTATTTACTTTACTAAAACTGACGGCCGATGGGGCAGAAAGGTTCTGGAATGGAGGCCACGTACCGGCAAGCGCAGCGTAGGACGTCCACCTACAAGGTGGACAGAAGACCTGGTAAAGGTTGCAGGAAGACGCTGAATGCAGGCCGCTCCCTGCCGGAAAGCGTTTTCAATAAATTATCTATAGGAGACAACAGTAACGTCGCATAGTATAGTAAAAGCAAAAAATCTGCTAATATATTGTTTTTTTTTTCATATTATTGTATTCTATGATAATATTCAAAGGTATACAAAAAACCTATTTATTAATTCTTGGCTCATTGAAGAACCAATAAAGAGAAGAAGAGAGAAATTGTTTTAACGTTACTTTTTGTTATGTGACCTTTGAGATCCTTGTAGCCAAGTTATCTGTAAAAACTCAAAAGTAATGGCACTTAGGAATTGTATTATAAATACATTTTAATTATTTAAATTTAGAAATACAAATGGGTATGTAGACATGGCCTCGTGTCAAAGGATTACGGCGGTTTATTACAATTGCCCCAAATGTAATCTTTGTCAAGCGTGTCCCGACTGTAGTGGGACAAAGAGCTCTAAAGAAGATGAATGCAAGCCAGTATAAAAGAAAAAAAAAACACAAAAGAAACAAAAAGGTAGTTAGTTTTAAATACTCATTTCTTTTCTTCTAAATTAACTTCGATTCCAATTTTAAAAATCCGTTTTTTCGTTCCCATTTTTTTCTCTTTCAAAACTTTTCAGATCGTCGTTTTTATAATCGGCCAGTTTGGTGCCAAGTGCAGTAGGTGCATACAAAAATACCGGCAAAATTCAAGGTCGCTCGGTAAAAATAACGCGCGTGCAAGCCGCGCGATGCGAAATGCATCCTCGTTGGTGATCTCATTTTTTTCAATTGAGATTGCAGAATTTTTTCGTAAATTTTTCTTAGCGGTAACCTTATTTTTAACGTTGGTATCACAAGTTTAGTAAAATATTGGGGACGGTACCATAACAAATATGATTATGTTAAAAAAATTGTAAAAACTTCGCAATATTAATTAAAATAAATTCTCCCAAACTAAGCAAAGCGTGTACTATGTCTACAGTTTTAAAGATCTGAGACTAACTAGTTTTTATCAAAATATATATATAATATACAAAAAACAAGAAATGAACATAATCATACTACATAAATAGGTACAGTAGGAGAGGAGAAGAGGGATCATCAGCATCATTAGGTCAGACTATAGTCCACTGCTTGACCTAAGCCTCCCCCAAAGAGCGTTGGCGCTCTTTGGGGGAGGCTTAGGTCGAGAGCACGATCAGCCACATTTTTTTTATCTATCCACTGCCAGCCATCTTCCTAAGGTCCTTCCTAAGGTTCCTGTGAAAATATATGTTAACCCCCTTTTTTATGAAAAGTGTTGTTTAATAGCTTATATCAGCGTTTTCAATAAAGAATACCTAAATCATATTTCAGTAAAGAATCATCATCATCATCATTTCAGCCATAGGACGTCCACTGCTGAACATAGGCCTCCCCTAATTACTTTCATTTGCTAATACTCGCCACACTTGGCAGACGGATTGGCAAACGCAGTTTTTATAAGATTTCGCACGCAGACGCTGCTGCCCGCCTTGTGCTACAGGAATTAGTCGACTCTTACGACACGCCTCCCGTTTGCGGTGGGGAATTGTATTCTTTACGGCTGTCCCCACACGGCAAAGAAAGATCAATAAATCAGTTAAGAATAATTAAATCAAAAACACAACTTCATGCTTTATAAAAACATTCGAAAATAATCGTTGTGACTTGTGACTGTTTGAAAATGACGTTCAGCATTGAGGAACACAGCTAAAGATAACTTTTTAGATTCGTAAAAACTAAAATAAAACAAGAGGTGTGGTCTACACGCCTAGTCGAAATAAAACGCGAATGTGGAGCGAGCTTCCTGCTCTAAAATTAAATTTAAAAATGGCGGCCATCCGGCGGGATTATGCGTAAAACTGCATCGGCGCATTAGCCGATCTAAACATTAAAAATAGAATTTGCTAGTGTTGAGATGAGTGTACATGAGTGACAAATAGGTGATGTACAATTTCTTACTACTAGTAGAGGTAGGTATAGTTTGGCATAATACTTTGTAAATGGACAAAAGATTTCATCATCGCAACATTATCTGACTCACATCTCAATAATTGTCAATAATCTTTGCCTCAATCTCCTTTCAGCCTTTGCAGATTCGACATGGAACGCGATCACTCAATTATCTATCGATGGCATCTTACCAATACTTTATAGTCTGTATTTTAATGTTAAAGAGCTCATAGTTGAGGAGAGGCCTGTGCTCTGCAGTGGGACGTAAAGGCATCTTAACTTTACGTTACTCTATGACTTCTTGATGTGCTGTCAATGAAGTTGTATAGTAGGTATTACTAGTTTCTGTCTGCGAATTTGAGTTTGTAGACTCCAGGATTATGCTAAATAAGAATGAATATTCATCCCATTCTTATTTATTTATTTTCTTCGTGCGAAATCTTATAAAAAACTGCGCTCGCCAACCCGCCTGCTAAGCGTGGCGAGTATTGGCAATCCCCTCCCGATGATCAGTCATTGGGGGAGGCCTTTGCTCAGCACTGGACCTCCTATGGCTGAAATGATGATGATGATCATGATTCATCCCATGGAAAAACAGAGAGAATACAGAGATAGAGAGAATAGATAAAGAGAGATAGGTATCTGTACTTACGACCGCATAATTTGAGAAAAGTAAGACTTCTCTCAAATGATGCAGTCGTAAGTAACCAATCGTTCATTTTCCGTATTGAGAAAATCTTAATCTAATAATTTCTGTGTTTAATCTACCATTCAATGAAACATAGGTCCGTTGGTATGTTGACTTACTAATACACAGTGGCTAGTATTCAACAGTTCCCTACATCCTTTTCAAGATTATCCATTCATCAGATCGGCCTTGTTACAATGACTTACGCCTTAAAACCCGTAGCTACCTACGTCACAACTCCTATGTGCATCCAGCTTTACAAACGCCAGATTGCCTTCTTTCAGCCAGCTAAAATAAACATTCGCGATATTTCCCAGCTCTTTCCAATGCGCTATGCACGTACAGACACCGGTACATTAGTGCATTTATAGATCGCCGAGTTCGGAGTAGAATGACGTATGTGAGATTTTTTATATTTGAGTAATAATTGGAATATGTGAGCTAAGGTAAATGTCACAGATGAAATCACAAAGAGTAAACATTGTGATGACAATCGTAATTTACTCATATCATTAATAGCCCTTAGATTATAAATGCCGTCAAAATTTGGTGGTGTAATCATTGTGTCCTTTTGGTCACATCATGATCATTATCTAGTCCTATCATATTAGTTAAGGCCAGAAATCAGCAAAAAGTTAAACAGCAAGGAGCTTTAGTCGCATTAAGTCCTATATAAATATTCCTGAAATAAATATCACCTTGGTGCAGGTTTATATTACCGTTTGAAACAAATTATTTCGGCTGATAACTAGCCATCATACTACAAGCCTGTTACAGCAACAACACCGTTCTTTAGCATCAAAATTAAGTAAATTACTTTTTTTAATATTTAGATTTAGCACATACGCCCTTTTACCTTGGAGTCGTGGAAACTGCAAGTGCGTATCGTACCGGGTCGTAACTTGCAAAGAAATGTTTATCGTTACAGCTTTGATCTTGCGCTAGATGCGTCGGTTTGGTGGATAATGGTCTAATGAAGTAAGACTCGGGGCTAAGAACGGTACACCTAAATTTCAAAATGGCTTTGTTGTGATCAACCAATTATATTCTAGCATTATCTTATTTTCTAAATTCTTTAATAAACCAAAAAAAACCTAGGCTAGGGGCTAGCTGAATTTTAATAGATACAGGACTGAGTTAGTTACGCGTTTCTCCTCATCATAAGCAAACACGTATATCCTAAAGCGAGGTAGGGCAAGCTATATTTTGGAACATGCTTAAGTGTAACAGGAGGCGTGTCGTAAAAGGTGACTAGTTCTTGTAGCACGAGAGGGGAAGCAGCGTCTTCGTGCAAAATCTTATAAAAAATTGCGCTCGCCAACCGGCCTGCCAAGTGTGGCGAGTATTGGCAATCCCCCCGATAATAAGTCGTTGGGGGAGGCCTTTGTTCAGCAATGGACATTTTATGGCTGAAATGATGATGTTGAAGTGCTCAAAGAAGGGCGGGCCCATAATTATAAGGGCCTATGACAAATATTTATGCGTATAAATAAATAAGTAATTAGAATAGCAATTTTTTTACGGATTTTAACGGAGCCACGGCCAAGCTTTTTTTTCGGATATTTTTAAAAAAGTTAGGAAAGGCGATTAGCGAGAGAGCATATAGAGGTGATTACGATGTGTTTGTTCTCAAAATACGATTTTCTCAGTATAAACACCATGTGTAAATGGATTTAGATCAAACTCAATACACAGATAAACCATAATCATCGTCACTTTGTTATATTTTTTCTGAAAAACTAGTTTTAAACGTATTTAAGATAAGCACGATAACTTCTTTTTATGATTTGAATGAAGCCACTAGCAGTCGCAAATTAAAAATTGTTAACCCCAAAAACAAACATCAAAATAATAAATCCCAACAAAACAGCTTGAAAACTGTTACACGCAAAATGGCGTCTAATAATGGCATTGTCTAAACCAGTAGAATTTGGTTGCAAAACCCGCGCGGGCGCATGCTTGACTCATGCTGGGGGGGAGGCTGTGTGGGCTCGGAATAAAATAGCTTCTCGTTTCGTTCGATGTAATTTATGTGTTACTTGATCTAACTGATTTTCGCTAACAGGATCTTTGGGTGCGCAATAGTGACTGAGTTTTCGGTCTACCTTTACATTTATGTGAGTCTGTTTAGGGTAATTTGCAATTTAAATAAAGACGCAGCATACTATGCAATTAGGGGTATCCTAATTAATAAAACCATTAAAAATTGATTCTACAATCAAACTAATAACTGGCGAACAAGCAAATCTTGTATTATTGGGAATAAATTTTAAAAACGTTAATAAACATGACTTAAGTTCAAATGCTCGTGTTCATCACACAATCATTTGCCTCTTCCGGGTTCGATCACGCTTTGTTGTTCTGTGCACGAACCACTTCACCAGATGCTCGTCTAACATTTCAGGGTTAAAAAAAAACAAATTAATAAAACCTTCCTTAAAATAAATCGTAGTCCACATTACATGCCGTGGCAGCCTATAACTAAGACGACGCTTACCTCTACCGTCAGTATAGGTTTACTGTCATAGTAACAAGACAAACACTAAAACAAGTGTGGTACCTTACCTGTTTTAGTGTATATCTTGTTAGTTGTCCTAATTAATCATTATCATCATCATTTCAGCCATAGGACGTCCTCTGCTGACTATAGGCCTCCCCTCGCCACGCTTGGCAGGCGAATTGGCGTGCGCAGTTTTTTTTTACAAAATTTCGCACGCAGACGCTACTGCCCGTCTCGTGCGACAGGAATTAGTCGCCTCTTACGACACGCCTCCATTTGGCGGTGGAGAAGTGTATTCTTTACGGCCGTCCCCACACGGCACATTCACATTGTGTCCTAAAAATAAATAAATTAAAATAACCATTCTGTGAGGCAAATGGTGGTGAGTGGTTAAGAATTGTCTAATAATGGACAAAGCCTTTTTCAGGCATTCATGTTTCTTACTTCCTGCATACTCGTAGATAGTTAGACCATTCATTTGAAAACAAACTGACACACAAACACTCGAAACTCAAATCAAGGATAACCATTGTTTAAAAAATAATAAAACAAAACTTATCAATATGCAGTCAAATGTGCAATACAAAAGATAGGTTCAGTAAAAATATACGAATATTTGCCGTGATATGGAGTGATTTTCACTCTCTTAAGTCCATAAGGGACTGTCTCCTTAGAGCTACCTAGATTCATGACTGCATCATCGTCATCATCATCATGTCAGCCATAGAACGTCTACTGCTGAACAAAGGCCTCCCCCAATGACTTATTATCATCGGGGGGGGGGGGGGATGCCAATACTCGCTACGCCGTGCCATGGTGGGACGGCCGTAAAGAATACACTTCCCCACCGTCAACAGGAGATGTGTCATGACTGCATGCCGCAAGAGAAAACAAAATTGACATTAGAACTTTTTATTTACAAGACGAGACTAATTTTACTGAAAACCTCAACTTTAAGGGCACTCACTCTGTTGGACCACATCACATACATCGCTCTGACCCTATGGTTAGTAGCCTAACACTTGTGTTACAGAAATCAGAAGCCCAATTCCTGTAATTAGACATGCAATAACCGCAATCCGGTATCGATCCGGTCCCACTAACATTACTATCTGAAACGGTATTTTCTTAAACTTCAAATTTCACGTAAAATTATCAAAACTATCCCAATACGACTGAAAATAGAACAAAAAAAAATTGTTGGTTTCTTCTATTTTCAGTCGCATTAAGAACTATAGTTTCCTTTTTGGGGTTACAAGAATTTCGTTACAGATAGTAATGTTACTGAGAGCTGATCGACACTGGCTTGCGGCTATTGTTAAATTACGGGAATTCGGCCTCAGAAACAACCACGGTACCACAACACCCAGACTCGAAACAATAGAAAAGTTATTTTTCTACATTGACCGGGAATCGGACCCGGGACCTCAGAGATAGCGGCACCAAGTCCGGTATGCTCGCCTCTCGGCTACGGAGGTCGTCTCTATAAATAAAACATTTCACTACAAGTCTTACTAGATATCTACACTTTTGTATCGCAAGTGTGACGTATATGAAACGTGATACAGTAAAAAACAGGTTGAACGAGGCTCGCACAATGTTATTATGTTTCTTTTCAACGTTGCGTAAGCGTGTATTGCATCGCGAAAGGACTGCGAAGCCACGGGACATTCTAGTGTGTTGCTCTAGATTGCACATTGAAGGACGTTAGCTAGCTATGTTATGTAGTTTCTAAAAATGCAGTCTATAAATATACATGGTGTACAAGAGAATAGGACACTCCTTAAATCCATGTGATCAGCTGGTCACATATAACAACTTTTTCTATGGGAATAACATCGAAACTCGAAAGCGAGATTTGGTTTAGCTGCTCCATACAAACTTACTCGCATACCTCGATGATAATGTATGGAGAATCTGAAAAAAAAATCACGAATTCGATGTTGTTCCCATAGGAAAAGTTGTTGTATATCACGTGGTTTTAAGGAGAGTCCTATTCTTTTGTACAGTTGTAGTCCCCAGGGACTTCCAGATTGGCCGGTTGGAAGCGGCCTGCATCCAGCGTCTTCCTGCAACCTTTACCAGGTCGTCTATCCATCATGTGGTTGGACGTCCTACGCTGTGCTCGACGGTACGTACGCCTCCATTCTAGAACCTTTCTGCCCCATCGGCCGTCAGTTCTATGTGCTGATTTCCCCGCCCACTGCCACTTTAGCTTGCTAATCTGACGGGAAACTAAAAAACATATTCTCGTCTAAAATATAATCACCCTTAAAAAGGCTATTTAAATGGAGGTAATGTCTAAAGCTAATTAGACGTTAATCGTGAAGTGCGAAGGTAATTATTCAAACGCAGACAAGTACTCTAATCCTGATGCCCAATTCCTGTAATTTAACACTGTTCGCAATCCAGTGTCGATCCGCTTCCAGTAACATTACTAACCAAAACGGTATTCTCGTAAACCAAAAAAATTCAATTAAAACTCGTAATGCGACTGAAAATAGAAGAAACTACAATGAGTTTTTTTTTGTATTTTCACTCGCATTACAAACATTTTCAACTGACTTCAAAAAAGGAGGTTCCCAATTCGACTGTATGTTTTTTTTTGTATGTATGTACGATTTTTTGTACGATTACTCCGCCAATTATGAATCGATTATGATGATTCTTTTTTGTTTGGTATAGCTAATACATACTATAGTAAAAAATTTCGGAAAAAAAATTACCCCTAAAAAGAGGATGAAATCGGTTTTCAGCGGTTCTTCTTTCTGGTCGTTCCCTCAATGCTGAGGATCGTGACTGTGTTCCCAATCCGACTGTATGTTTTTTTTTGTATGTATGTACGATTTTTTGTACGATTACTCCGCCAATTATAAATCGATTTTGATGATTCTTTTTTTGTTTGGTATAGCTAATACATACTATAGTAAAAAATTTCGGAAAAAAATGTACCCCTAAAAAGAGGATGAAATCGGTTTTCATCAGTTCTTCTTTCTGGTCGTTCCCTCAATGCTGAGGATCGTGACTGTATGTCAATCTTCTCCACTCGGTCCGGTTCTGCGCCATATGTACCGCTCCCCGTATCTGGCCTCCAGTCACCTCCTTGAGTTGGTCCACCCATCTAGCTAACGCTCTGCGAGAATGATGAGTTTCTCCAGGCTGTGCAATGGGGATTGCATTATGTGCCCAAAGAAACTTTCAGCAGTTAGATTAGGATTTATCACTAAAATTTTATTTATTTATTTAACGAAAACAACAAACACAACTCTGATCAGCTTGCACCGACTCCAAAAGTAACTGATCAGGTACGTGTTAAATTATTTTTGGCTTTTTAGTGTTTTAAAGTCGGTTTTATTTTTTGATAATTTTATGTCACATGTAAGGTTTACGAGAATACCGTTTTAGATAGTAATAATGTTACTGGGAGCGGATCGAGACGGGATTGCGAACATTGTGTAATTACGGGAATTGGGCCTCAGGTTCCCAATTAGCCGAACCAAGGAAGCAATCGGCGATATTAAAGTGCATCATAAAAATGCACAGTCCAGCACTTAGTATTTAGAACGGCCACTAAACCAGTCTGACTAGAATTTGTTAAGGGTAAGTTAACGTTAAACTTCTTACAAAAATCAAGCAAGATCATTTTATTTTTTCATTGTGTTTACTTGCGCATTAAGGAATTACGAACCGGGGATAATTATTGACTACGGTTGACTAACTGTCAAAAAAAAAACTTTTTGCGTGTTAAGTGTCATTAAACTAGGTGCAAAAAGTCATTTCTCTCTCTGTTTAGTCGCCGTACAAGCCGCATATTGCGTTAATCGCGCTTAGTTGAATGACGCAACACTGACAAATACATCTAGCTTTGACAGTTAGTCAACCTACACTATTCCCGGTGTACCCTATACATAGACACCGTATTATACATCATTTTATATCTGTCAGTTTGTATGTTGATGACAGAGACAGAATAATTTCTTAATGCTGTACATATTCTTAATATTAAGTACTCAATTACGCTTTAACTGCTGAACGAAACTAGCTAAAATTTGACACACATAGATATTGATCTAGTTTAACACATAAGATTTTTATCCGTTTTAGTGTTCCCATGAGATAATCATTTTGGCTTAATTTTGAAGTTTACACAGACGAAGTAGCAGATGCTAATAGTTACACAAATAATTTTATTTAAAAACAAGCTGTCCCGGCGAACTTCATACCGAATTTTAAAACATTTTTTTTGGAGGATTTTTTCAATGTTTTAATAGTTATTCTGCTATTTGGGGCGGAGGCAAATCTAACAAACCAAAGATCATCCAAATTGGTCCAGCCGTTCTTGACTTATAAATGGTGTAACTAACCCGACTTTGTTTTATGTATATATATATAGATTTCACTGTCGGTCCCAGTGTAAAATTTGCTTTAATCATAAGTAAAATTTTATATTTTTTGGATGGTGATACAGTAGTCAACTTGTGTAGTTTGGTCTTTTAAGTTAAACCCAAATTTAACCACTGCACCAATCGCATGACTGGATCTGGGTACATTCTGAAAAAAAAAAGACAACAGTAAACATAATATTGTAAAACAGATTTTCTGAATGATTTTACAGTTTAACTACCAATGCATACGATACCGAACATTCACATCAGATTTCGAATGAATTGTTTTAAAATCCGTTTATTTTGAAGTTTATCGCATTCCAAAACTAAATTTTAGTCTAACAATATCTCATTTCAAATAAATAACGACTGACCAAATTAAGTAAAACAATGTCCATTCCGATTTTCGCGTAGGCGTCTTCCCCTTAACAACTAGCTATAAATATGCCAAGAAAAAGCATCAATTAAAAAGACTCCTCTTATGCATTAAATCAATCCAAGACAGTTTTATTAGAGGTTTCAATGACCCTTATTATTCTAGCCGTAAGGGTCATTTTAGAATGAAATAACCGTTTTAATGTAAGGGTCAAAATGATGCATTTTAGTTCTGAACACTTCATTAGTTGGGTCTGAATAATTGTTTGTGTTATGATGACGTTTTGATTTTTATGCTTCATTGATTTTCTGGGGACTATTGCAATGAAAATTCCTTTGGATTAACGTCAAAAACAATAGTATGTATACACATATTGGCGACTTAATCTTTACAGTTGATTACGTTTGACGTCGATTAATTATAGGGAAGCTGTATAACGTTTTGAATATTACATTATTATCGGTTTAGATGCCGATTGGCGCAACTGTCTTTTGAGGGAATTCTCAAAATGTTAATAAATTAAATTTACAAGTATTTTGGACAGAAAAAATTGTAATCACGCCTGATGATTCTCAGATATTACAAACTATATATATACTTAGTATATTAAAACAAATCTATGTCTATAAAACGAAGTCGGGTTAGTTACACCATTTATAAGTCAAGAACGGCTGGACCGATTTTTATGATTTATGATTTTTTGGATTTGTCTCTGTCCCGAATAGCAGAATAACTATTAAAACATCGAAAAAGTCGCCGGGACAGCTAGTTTCTAATAAAACTATTTTGTTTTTACACTTCATGCCCATAAGATCGATTTCTTTCAACTTTAATTCAACCATCTTCTGGAGGTTGTCTAACATTGCTTCGTCGATAAGACCGCCTAAAATGCCCAGTTCTAAATTTATTTTTCTGTGCTATTGGCAGCTCTGTTTTTTATTTAATTGGTTTGTGTTTTATGTATTAAAGTGTATCTATCTATCAATTAGCCAAATTTGTGGAACAAAGGTCCTCCCTTATCCGCTATCCTCGGTTCGAATTATTTTAAACAGAGGGCCAATTTCACGATTGCAATTAAAAATTACCCAAAGATTAAAGTATAATACGGCTAAATCAAGAATGTCATTGTCTATTTTCCTAATATTTATAATTTAAAATTTAATAATCAATCGAATTAAATTTTAATCGTCAATTAGAGTTACTTTACGAATATTAAATAGGTCATAAGTCTTAAAATACTGCTTAGTAACTAGATCTGAATCTCTGTTAACCAATCACTATGATCAGTCACAATAATTACCTGTTCCAATGATCACTTAATTTAAATAATATTTTCCTTATTTGTAACCAGTTTATCAGCGGTTGATATTATAGAAGAACAATCTTCGAAAAATTTCGGGAAACCTGGAAGTAAGAGAAGAGATAATATCAATAACATTAGTCAACTAGCTTTTGCCAGCGGCTCTGCTTGCCTGGGATTCGGTTTGTTACATAAATCCGGCTACCATAACTGTAACAATACAAAATAAAACCTAGATTTTGTAAACAAAATAAACTTGGTGTAACCACAAAAAGATGGTCTAATTTCTAGGCATATAAATACTCTCGTTACAATTAGTAAAGTTTTGTAGAACATTGTATAAAATTCATAAGGTTACAGCTAAAAAAAATATTTATTACGTTCATGAAAAATTGTTAGGAATCATCGATGATTGTTGCTTACAAATAATAAAAAAAACGCAAGAATTTCTCTAACTTCAAAGTTTTTCCAAAATCAAATATATATTTTACTAGCATAACATAATTTAAAACAGGATTGAAGCCATAACATAAACTAATGCACATCATAGCTCAGTGGTGGTCTAAAAAGACCGCGAACTCGAAACAGGAAGAAATTCCCGCGACGCGCGCGCTCCTAGCGGCATCGGTCAGTACTTCCCGCGCTTTCTTTTCTCCCGTCTTGCTCGCACGTGCGCGTGCGCCGGCCTTTTTTGGCGCTAGAGGGAGACAGAGCGAAAAAAACGGAGAACGCACATGTGGGGTGTTTCTTCTTATTTTTCGCAGTTCGTTCGCCTCGGGTATTCGCTTTTAGGATCCGCATTGGGATATAGGGACTACGAATTTGTGGGGATATTATAATATAGTAACATAATATTTTTTTACTATAGTTTTATTTACAATGATCTTAGTTACAATATAATTGTATTGTACAAGTTTAGTTACAGTAACTTTATGTTATAAAATTTATATACGTATAATTAAGATAAAAAAATATTAAAATAAAATCAAATCAAATCTTTTTATTTCAGACAGTGTCCATACAAGTTTAAAAGTTCCATTTTTCCTAAGGTATAGTTAGTTAAACGACTTAAAATACTATGATAGCTATTTTCGGTATATTATACATAAAGTATTAATATTGTCTTTATTACTCGGATTAACTAGTAGTTCTTAGACTATTGTTGGTACCTATTAATAATTAAGGAAATACCAGTAAGCCCCTTTATAGTAATTTTATTAAGAAACGTTTACAAAATAAACTGTTTAGCATATTTCTTCATTTCATGTCAATAAAATCTAAATAGGTTATATAAGTAATTGTAAATGAAAAAGTCGAATGAAATCTAAATAATAATATAGTTAGATATACATCCTAGAACTAAAATAAAAGAACAAAATTTCTATTTTTGTTTTTAATTTTATGCCAGTTTTATAAATTATTTAGCTGTAACTATTACTTTAAAAATCATGAAATGGGATAAGAAATACGTGTAGACATAGTTTTTGTGACTCACACACGGAACTTAAATACGTTTATCCTGCTCACTCTTGCCCCTTTACTTTTGTTGCTCGTGATTCTCCATCTCTTTCCCGCATAGGTCGAGTGCGTGGGCGCACTGATTTATTTTTCAAAGCACTCGGATAAGTTTTCTAATGTTGCTTTTTTGCCTTTTGCGATTCTAAGCCGGGGCAGAGAGTTGGTTTTATTTTTATGCTTGGTATTTTTAATATAATACTCGTATAAATGTAGAGTCGATAGCAAGTGTAACTTTTTTTAAAACAATTTAAAAAAATAAGAAGAGCTGTGACGACGTCAAGCTTCACAGCTGTAGGTATTTGTAGTATCGGTCGTAATATCGTTTTTGATAGTAACGTTACTGGGAGCGGATCAACACTGGATTGCGAACATCGTTAAATTATGGGAATTGAATTGGGCCTCTGATGTCAACACGGAACCCATGTAGTTTCGCCATATCCTTCCGCTGTCTGTCTGTCTATCCACGGCTTAGCCCAGGGACTCTTAGTACAAGAAATCCATAATTTCGCAAGGTATATTAATCACGCTGGCAAAGTGGTAGAATGAAATTGTTAATTATTTTTTTCTTAGTAGCTACACTTAAAGTTGGGTGAATAATTTTTTTCTCGTCTATCCCATAGTGTGGGTTGACATTTGATGTGCACTTGGTCGGTTTTAAAAAAAAAACCTTATTTTTTTAAGAGCCTTTTTAATGATTCTAAATTTATATTGCTTCCCACCGGCCATTCTGGAAGTCAATGGGGGAGGCCTATGTTCAGCAGTGGACGTCCTATGGCTGAAATGATGATGATGATGATGATTGATCTAGATCTGAAGTGTCCAGTTTCTATTGAAACCGGTAACTACCAACGATCGTAACACTATAGATCTCTTCCCACTGCTTCCTATCTCAAATTTCTAATAGATTCTATTATCGCCAACTTATTACTTAATTTTGTATCTAAGTGCAAAATCAGAATAATTAAGGGCCTCAATTAATAATGGAATTTTCTAATCAAGTAAGCAGTAAAAAGATTTATCTTCGCTGGAATACAAGATGCATTTACCAATCTATAGTGTGGGGTAATTGGAGTATCGATATCGATAAAATTTATCTTAACGGTACACGTGGCTGCAACTCAAGCTATACATTTCTATTATAAGCTGGACTTTTACTAACGGGACTGCCTGTACAAAGAAAGTTCAACTTAAAATGGGAATATAGGAGTATAGCTTAACTCGTTGCCGTGCGTACTAGACTTTACTAATTGAATGCGTATTATTAAGATAATAAATTTTGTAGAGTAGTCATTTTAATTTGATTTATTGGAAGGGAATGATAAAATAATGGAATTGTTTATTTAAATTCCGTTTTTAATTTTGTTTTACAATTTAACATCAGTAAAAATGCGATGTTTTATTAGTGGTACTATCAAGATCTTTTCAAATTAGTGACAATTTAAAAAAGATCTTAATCACACCTTGATGACACCTTAGTGATTGATTTCTCAGTTAAATATTGATTGAGAGTACGAGCCTATTATATTGTTTTCTAAAATGGAAAATTCAGACCAGTGCGAAATGGTAAAGAAATTAGCAAACTACTCCTTTAAAACTGTTATAAATGTCTTGGTGTTTCAAACTACAATTAAAACAGAACATTTTAAAGGCAGACTGAAGTAATAGAAGCAAGTTATTGTGTAATTCTGGGCACGTCAATTCTCATGATTGGTTAAGCACCTCTTGACCTTTGGATACCACTAAAACTTAGCATACGTATCTAATAAATCGTTGTATTATATGACTAGGACTGTAATATTTTTAACTGTCGATATATTCTGACACACTATTTCTACTTAAGACCAGGAACAAAGGGCAGTAACTCCAGAGTCGATAAATATAAATCTTTTCTGTTTACTTTTAATGCTGCTCACTAGCAACAAACGAGGCTGACTGTCCATTCATCTGTTTAGGTTTTGACGTGAATGCCCGAAACACTGAGGTTTGTTAGAGACTGGACGACTTTAACTAACATTTATAACACTACAAGTTAAAGTTACAAAGTAGAAATGATCTTTTTAGTCATTAAAATTAATTAACACTTAAGTTGAGGTAGCAATGTTTAAGACCCAGCTTGTGCAGTTATTCTGATCAGGAGAGATCGCTTCTAGATTTAAAACCTTCTAAATTATAATAAATATACTTTTAATATTGTGTTGTGTGCGATATTTAGTATCTGTCAACCTATCTTTAATCTATGGTCTTATAATGAGACCATTCAAAAATTGTTATGTTCAATGTGTCGATATAATTTGATTACCTCCTCCCTATGACTGACTAAATGTGCAATTAACTCAATGTTTTAATAATGAAAGCTTTTGCCCAAAAATGGCACACTCAATCCACAATGTATTGCACAAGAATTTAGCAATTTTCTGGAATGTGTTCATAAAATGGATCAAAACTTATAAGGACTTATGAATCGTATTATTAAAAATAATTTTAGCCCTCCCATACAAACTGCCCAGTCACTTGCTGGATTTAAAGTCTATTTTGTTGGAGCAGGCAAAAGATATTAAAATCTTTTATATTTATGGGTCATATGGGTCACATTATTACCATATTTGTCAACATGTCAAATTACACAAAGATAAAATAAACTCATACCATATTTGGGCAGGATATAATATACCTATCCATTGTTAAGTTTTATAGGCTGTGGTGCCAAATTAAAACATTTTCATTCTTGCATTCACAATAATGATAGTTTACCTACCAGAGGAAGTTAATTTCTTTCAAGTGAAAATATTATTCTTGTGGATGGCAAAACTTTGCTACTAAGTTAGAAATATTTTTGAGCGGTAGTCTCGCGACTGTCAATTAAATAAATAAAACAGTCTGATGGTTACAATTCAGTTTTAAGTATTAATTAGATAAGCTAACCTCCAAAACCGTTTGATTCACCAATTTCGGGACACCCTGTATATTTCTAAGAGCAATTAATTAAGAATTATTAATTGGCACGTAATTAATTAACGTTCAGTAAATGCAACATAGTTAGGTCGGGTTTAATGAAAGTTTTGCCTATAAAACTTACAAAATAAGGAAAAGTTGTAATTATTATTTTTAGTACATGTGATTGTCGTTTTATTGCAAACCAATGATTGTAATTATCCAATCATTACTTGAATCTAACACCAGGTGAAATGAAAGTCAATCTGACCCAGTTACAAAAAAGCTATGCAATTTAAATTGTCAAATTTGTTCTTAATAATTTAGCTAACACACTTTTACTTATAAAAAAGTTTGACTTACCTTTTAAAATCCTTTCCTTAAACGAGTATTTCCTACAAATAAATTGTAAGTAGTTTATTTTTCAATATCTCTTTTTATATAAAATTATCGTCCAGTATATATTTCAATAATGTCATAAGTAAGTATAAATAGTTATTTTTCCTGTTGGTATATTATTTTTATTTATCTCCTCAGCACTAAGAGTGACATTTCTTTAAGTTTTCTTTCGTTTTAGGTTATTACATTCTTTCCTGTAACTTTTTGTCTATACCTATTTTTTTTTTATTTTATTGCTGAGTTAAATTCAATTATTTATCAAATAATCTTTTCGCTAAGTGTCCATGTTTTTCGAGCACTGTAAATTTTTTTAACGTTAAAATACTTTAAAACCTTTAAAATTAGAGATTTAGTCACCAGAAAATTAGATCAGATATTAGGTATATCTAGCTATAGAAGTACTTAGTCGAAACCGTGTTTGTCTGGAAATAGACCTTTATCTAGACTCGTACAAAGACAGTCTTTACACGCACACAGGCGCAGGCGATAAGGGAATAAATGTCGTTTGCACTGTTTATTTATAAGAAATACCGTATTCATAATCTAAGTATTGATCAAACCTTGAGATCGCGATTTGTCCCTGAGAGAACCAGGCGATGCCAAACTCAAGAACTGTCATTGATGCCACTATGTAAAATAAAGAAAGCCTACATACGTCCCTTACTCTACTCCTTGGAGGAGGCTTTTACCCGAAGGGGGTCCAACTTAATACCTAATAATTAGAACAAATAATATAATATAGATAGTATATTATCATGTATGTACCTTTGGAATTAAATAAAGCTTTATTATTATTATTACATACTTCCCGCTGCAGGACACAGGCCTCATAGCAGAGTGGGATTGGGCTATACGACATCATGCGGGCCCAGTGCGAATTGATGGAGGGGAAAGGCTAGTGACTAAACCTTACTGTCCGATATATCAAGTTTCCTAAAGGCCTTTGACTAGGCATTACGATTAGTATTATGCCAAGATCTCGCAAAATCCAAAAAGGTAGTTTCATCATCATCATCATTTCAGCCATAGGACGTCCACTGCTGAACACAGGCCTCCCCCAATGACTTTCATCAGGAGCATTGCCCATACTCGCCACGCTTGGCAGGCGGGTTGGCGAGGTTGGTTAGGTAGTTTAACGGTTAATAGGTAATGTTGCTGATTACAAAATAACGAATAAAAATGCCAAACATGTATATGCCATGTTATCCAACAAGCAGGAGCTGTAAGAACTTCTAATTTGCAGTCGAAAGCTGGGACATGTAAACTGGATGCGAAAGATCAGGAATAGCTCCGAAGCTTAAAAAAAGCGTATAATTTGTTTTTGGAAGATTGTAGTGTGGTTTATAATATCTCAAGGCGTATCTCATCGTAGAATATATCTGATCATCCATTACGATCGGCTTAGATCTTCGCATCTCAATTCATGTTATGCCTTTTCTATTCAGCGAATAATTTTTGTTGCTTAGTCTTTTTGCAATAGCCACGTTTTTTCTTTCCTTTACGATTAATAAATGAAAATAAAATCTACAGGCAACTGCGCTTTTAAAATGACACTTATACAAAATTCATCAAACCATGTTTTCAGCAAGTTAATTCTTTTATTTTCGCAAAAACTTTGCCTAGCAGTAGGATTGAAAAGGTTAAAAAAACATTTCGTTGTACATATTTTACATCATATAATGGTAACAAAGTCTTAACTAATATGCAGCCTAAGGATTGGATTATAACTACGGCTGTTGCAGCTTTTTTCCACTCGCTCGGGCGGGGTTATCGCGGAAAAGTTGTGCATTTTTCAAAATTTTATCAAAGTGCATACATTCTGATAACACACACACGCAAAGTCTTATAGTGATGCGCCGCGAGTCCACTTTCAATCGAGATAGTTTTCTTGATTGTGTTAAAACTGAATCGAGAAATGAAAAGAATTGCTTTACCTGTTGTTTTATAAACAATAATGTAAAACGTTATTTAAAAAAGTTGTTTGGTTTGATTATGGAGTTTAACATCTTTTAAAACTGGCAGTATTGCTTTTAGAAAACTTTGTTTTATCTACATAATTACCCCATTTCGGTGAAAGATTGGACATGAAGGTCAAAAATATTGTCCATTGATTCTGCATCTGCCATTACGTAATTTTAAGTAACTTTTAGTTATGTCTTTTCAAAATCGTTTTTTCTGAAATATTCTAATGAGCACTAATCTAATCTTTTCTTTTATTCTTAAAAACTAATCTTGAAAACTAATCTTTTATTATACTGAATGTTTCTTTATCTCCACAATCACGAAATCCCGCTTTATAGCTACGGTAATTATAAAAGTAATACGGTACTTGCTCTAGACCTAAGAACATGGTCGTGAACATATGGTATTGCATTTGGCATTCAAGATCCTCGCCCTCACTCTATTTGACTATCATTCTTAATAATTTTCAGCAATGTAGTCTTATAGACCTACTATTACTGGAAGCGTTATTTGGATTATCATTATCACCATCAGCCTTTTGCCATCCACTATTGAACATAGACCTCCAACGCATGGTTTTCTGCTCAATTACTTTCCCTTTTATACCTCTAGAATCCTTTACCAAAGGGCGTATTCTGAGTTATTTTACATTACCGAAAGTAAACGTAAATTAGAGTGACATAGCCTAGCAGCATATAAACGGGACATTATATGTCTATACAAATCTGTGTTTACTTTTCGATCGCGGTAATGAAAAATTCTGTAATAACTCGGAATAGACCCTCAGGTTCTCTGTCTGATGAACCGCTGGTTGTTCCATACCATGTTTACTAGTCTTCAGACTGATCTATCGGCATGTTAGTTCTTCAGCAGATATAATCATCCCGGCCACTGAGTTGCTGATGTTCGTTACATCGATCTAAAATATCGGCGGACAAATGTGACTTACTTTGTTGCTTCTTTCTTCTTATTTTCCCCCACATGTGATGGTGGTAGGTGTATTAGGTCGTGCATAAGTGCCCGAAAGAGAGACTTAAGACTCAATATGAGTTATATGAGTTTTTATGGTCACTTTCGTTCCTTAAAGGTTATCTAATTTCTGATTTTACCCCCAAATCTCTATAGTTCTTTGAGTGATCAATCGATTAACTAGCCAATTTGATAATATCCAAGTTTCGGTTCTATGAGTATTCATTGTCATTTAAAGTATCCTGTAAAATTGCATTTAAAAAAAAAAATCCATTTCAATCAAGTATATTACCAACTTGACAGGCTTAGTAGCGTGGTGATTACATAACATTCGCAAAGGGTCCATATTAAATTACCGTTTTGGATCAATTAGTATTTTTCTAAATTGAGTTGGGTCTGGGTGTCTCCCAGACGCATTCATAATTCGATTTCATGACAATTTGTGTAATATTCGGGTAGATTTAAGTTTAATAAAATTAGTAACTAGTCAAGTACGTAGAGCCTAAAACGTGGTTATAATTTAGTTTAAAAAAAATGTGATGGCTTTGTTATAATTCTTATTAATTATCCAAATAACATCTAAATAAATTAATAAATTAAATACGTTACGTTATTGTAAATATTTATATTAAGTTTAGTTTTTGTTTAATTTTTAATACTAAAAGCACAAAGTTAAAAATGTATAGTGGTTTTTTTAAAAAAAATTATGCATAGATTTCGTATAATACCACTGATCATCTATTAATTTATGATAACGTGAATATAAATTACCTAAAATTATGCTTCATCAACACCTAATAAGCTCCAAAGCTACTAAGTAGCATTTATTAGATATGATTAATTCTTGCATTAGCCATTATTTTGCAGTTTTTGCCGTTGTTTCAATGAATCCCCGCCCAGTACGCCCACATTCTATAATTGGTTGTGTGGTGCAAAAAACCCAGCTCATTATTGGTATGCGACTGGCTCTTAGTGAATATGATGATTTAAGTTTTTGTTCTAAAGAATTTGATGGGAGGAGTGTTTAATTCAAATTGATTGGATATATAAGTAAGGTTAAGTTTTTTATGACATTTAAGTTTTTATAATTAGTGTTATTTTTTTAAGATTTTCCAATTTTCTTTGTTAATTTAAAAAGGTTTTTATATGGCCTTGCATATTTTAAAAGGCCCATCAAGCTAATTGCATTTATTTCGTCTTTAGTATTGATAGTAAATAATTAAAACCCTTATTATTCCAGAATTTATTTAAGTTAGTGGGTTTTAAAAACAAGTTATTGTTAATTCATGTTTGTATTTTTTAAACAACCACTTGCAGCAAGATAAAACCATATACTAATATTGCATGTGAATGGCATATTTTTTTTTAACTTATGAAGATGATATATTGAAAGTGGCACCTGTAGCAGAAAAGATGAAAGGACACCGTTTGTTTATGGACATGTGATGAGAAGGAAAGAGGAGCACGTAACGAGAAGAGTGATGGATATGAGTATCGATGGGTGGAGAAGTAGAGGACGACCTAAGAAGAGATGGATGGATTGTGTGAGGAGAGATATGACTGAGAAGGGAGTGAATGACTCAATGACGAGTAACCGGATTGCATGGAAGAGAAAGACATACTGCACCGATCCCAGATGACCTGGGAACAGGGCACGCAAATGATGATGATGATGATGATGAAGTTGATATATTATTTTGTGACTTTTGTTCGTCCTTTATGACACCGCTTACAAAATGATTTTGCTTAGATTAATGTTCGACTGGCAGAGAATTCTAAAATGGCATAAAGCTCACTTTTTTTTATCTGTACACTAAAAAATTTAAAATAAATATAGCTTTACGTGTTCTTTAAGCCTAATTCTCGTAATGTAACAGAAATCACCATCCAGTCCCGATCCAGCCGTTCAAAAGGTTCAAAATGCTTTTTGATCTTGTATTATTGGGACCGGATCGAAACTAGATTGCGACTACTGATCATCATCATCATTTTATCCATAGCAAAGCCATAAGACGTCCACTGCTTAATATAGGCCTTCCCCAGTCACTTTTAGATTGGCCAGTTGTAAGCGGCCTGGAACCTTTGCCAGAGGTTTTGGTTTCTTTAATATTCAGTCGCATTACGAACTATAATTACATGTTTTGGGATTACTAGAATACTGTTTTAGATATTAATGTTACTGGGAGCGGATCGAGACTGGATTGTGACTTTCTATTAATTACGAGAATTCGGCCTTTGTGAACAGCAGTCCATTACTGGACGTGAGCTGATTATTGATAGATAGATAGGTAATATTAATTTTACACCACACAAAAGAAACATATCACAGGAAGAAATACATTAAGTATAGCACAATTTAGGCGGTCTTATCGCTAGAAGCGATCTCTTCCAAACAACTTTAATATAGAGGACAGTTTAATCAAAATTGAGACAGGGAGGTGGTGAAGAGTTCAAAAATAATAAAGGACAAAAGTTCAAAGGCACTAAAAATACTAAATAAACAAACAAATAAAATGCCTACCCAATTATGATTTAAATATTAGATTTGAAATTGAACGGAAGCTTAGAATAAATTTAAAAAAAGTTTATATAAGCTAACTATTTGCTACATATGAAAACATCCAAAATAATTACAAATCTATCTTCTATCTAATCTATCTAATTCTCGTGTCACAATGTTCGTTCCCGTACTCCTCCGAAACAGCTTGACCGATTCTCATGAAATTTTGTGAGCATATTGAGTAGGTCTGAGAATCGGCCAACATCTATTTTTCATACCCCTAAAGACCACGCAGACGAAGTCGCGAGTAACAGCTAGTATCTATATATATAAAACAAAGTCGGGTTAATAACACCATTTATAAGACAAAAACGGCTAGACCGATTTTAATGATCTTTGATTTGTTGGATTTGTATTCGCTCCGAATAACAGCATAACTACTACACACATCAGAAAATTCACGAAAAAAAGTGGCGGTACGCATTTCGCCGGGACAGCTAGTAAATAGTATAAGTGACTTGACAGTGATTGAATAAATAATAAATAAATAAGTTAATATCTTGACTAGAACTTTAAGACAGTGATTTCACAACACTAGTCCATTAAGTAGACCAAGGAACTTCATCCTCAAATCGTAAGGGCATAATGTAGGATCAAACTCATTTAATTTTTAACTTTAGTACCATAATTTTAGGGTTGAAATTAATAAATAGAGTGGAGGTTTTTAAACCGTGTATGTTTCGTGTAAAAATGCATTTTTTCGTTAGAAAAAAGATAATAATGTCTGATGTTTTAAATGGAAATTTTATATCTTGCCGCGGCAGAGGGCGGTTGCTTTTTCACCAGTTCCAAGGTAAAATTTTCCACTTATTACATAATTATATATTTTTTTATCTTTTTGGTTTTAAATGAGACAAATAAAAAGATAATAATTTCAATTGAGTTCTCAGAAATACTTGCGTAGGAAAAATGGCATTTTTAGTATTGCGTAGTTACGTAGAGTAAATTATTTTTTTAAATTTTGGATTTTCTTTATTTTTTTTAAAGATTATTTCAAATTTAGTATCTTAATTTAAAGTACTTTAAGAAAAAACACTCTTTGATATTTTTAAAATTATTTAAGTAGGTCGTCTTTGTAAAAGTGTAAAGTCCAACTCTTATCTTTGCTAGGTCAAACTGTAGTACTAAAAATATGATTCTTTATCGAAATTAATGAAACGAATAATACATTATTCAATTAGTTGTTCTACTCGCTAACAGATGTCGCTGTTTAATTAGAATAAATTTATTTTATCTTATTGGATTTTGATCTAGTTCGATTTTTAATAAGTCTAATTAAAATGCAAGTCTGACTTTTAATAGTAAATTAAAGTATTTAGTCATACTACTTATATTAAATAAAGACAAAAATAATTTATAATTTTAAAAAAAATACAGAATTTTGGTTGTTCTGTTTACTGAAGCATTTAAAATTCTAAATAAATATTGAAAAAATACTATAAATACGTTTATACGGAGATTACAATCACATTATAATGAAAAACAATTACGTACTTATGATAAATTTTAATGGACTTACCTCAAACTAAAAAATACCTAGTAATCCTAACCTAAACAAATGCTTACGTCAAGTATTTTGAATACCAATTTAAATGTATTGCTCAGACATCATAAAAATGGTCCTCGAATATTTTAGTTAGTCCCGCATTTTAATTTATTTACTACAAAGTAATAATTTTAAAATAAATGTAAATAATACTTAAAAGCTACCCAGAATCTTAAATTATTCATAACATTTTACTTTTAGTCCAATGTAAGGTCAAAACAATAAGAAAAAAACAACATCAAAAAACTATAATAGAAAGAATGTGTTACAAAAAACTATCATGTTTAAGAACTAAAATGAGTTATAATCTTAAACAATTTGTCGGATCAACGGCTATCCATAAAAAACTCACCCCACAGTTCAAATAGCTAAAAAAAAGAACCAGGAAGTCGGTGCATTGAAAAAAGACGAAAAAAATATAGGGCGGCACGCGCCAATTATGTTTTTTTTCGAACACCGTTTAAACATATTACTTTTTTTATTGGTACAACGCGAGGGGCAGTTTTTACTGTACTTTTTTGATGCGGACTTTTTTCATTGGTCGCAACGATTAGTACGTGGGATTTTTGACACGCAATGTTTAGACAGGGAAGGATTTTTTTTTCGCTTTTTTGTTACGTTTTTTATTCCCATTGGTGTTTTGTGAATTGATATTTGAGCTACTGTTTAGCGGGTCGTTTGATGGATTGTTAGCGTTTTTACACTCTGGTTAACAGTTTCTTTTTTCTAATGTTAGTATGTTGAGGTTTTTATGTGTTCGTTATTTTTTTTATGTATTGTGAGATGATAAGTTGAGACAAGTCGACAATGATCCCTGATGTTAAAAAAAGTTTTTTAAATATTTAAGTTTTTTAGGATTATTAAAAGAATAAGTTTTGTGAATTGTATTTTTATTTAGGGGTACATAACCTTATTAATCGATAATAATAGGAAAAAACATAACTTATTACCATATGCCATTTGCAAGGCAGAAATTAATGACGTCAAGAATGATGACTTTTAAAATACATTTATGCAAGAGATAATAGAAGAACCAACCTAAAATGAAATAGGAAAGGGTAAAAACTCAAATTTTGGTATGATCACAAAAAAATATAAATAAATATTAGACAACATCATATTATATGTACATTGCTCTGATCCTATGGTAAGTAGGTGATGCATATTCAAATCACTTGTGTCTTACAGAAACCAGAAACTGCGGTACGGTACCACAAAAATTCCGAGACATTTTAGTTATTCTTCTACATTGACTGACCGGGAAGGGAATCAGAGATAGCGACATCAAGTCCGTTATGCTCACCTCTCGGCATCGGAGTCCACCTCGTCATATTAAAAGTGAAATAAAGAATAGTTACCCAATAATGTCCCACGGCTGGGTTCAATTCTCACCTCATAGTTAAGGCAAATCTTGTGCCTAGTATTGGGACGTATTTAAGGATACTGTGTGTCAATTGTAAGCTGGTCTAAGTAAATACATTAAAAAAAGAAATTCTACCATAAAGGCATAGTCTAATAATATCTATGATGCACAGTGCGGATATCACTATTATTTTTATTCCAATCACCATGACGATTGCTATTGATCACGGCTTATAATTACTTCCTCCCCTCTTCCCCCCAAAAATAAAAAGCCCAATCGGAGCGCTATAGTTATCGATCATACGCAGCCGACGCACAAGAGCCTTTGTTTCGTGCTACACTTGTCACGGAATTGTACCATCAATAATGTTATACTGTAGTCTAATTGTATGGAGTCCGACATATTATTAAGAAAATACAAAAAAATACAGTTTCTATTTACATTCTATCATATAAGTTACTTGTTGGAATTTTTTTTTAACTAAAAAAATTATCACTTATTTGTAAACTGATCACGTATTTGTAAATGTTCCCATAATTAAGAAAACAGGATATTTTTAATGTTTTTAATGCAGCTTTATTTTTTAATAAATAACTTTAGTAAACTGAAATGTGGTAAACTTTTTATTAGATTACTTACCTACTTGGTTTTGCATAAAAAAATAACGGTTCTAAAAATCTTATGCCGTCACAAAGTTAATGATAAAACACACTTATTTTTATATTATTTTAAATAACCTAATTAATCAGTTAAAATAAAACGTGTTACTGTAGTAGATAATGATACTTAGTCTATGCAGAGTATTAAAATAAAATATTTTTTTTCTTTTAAAAAAAACAATTCCAAGTAGGCTTTTATTTATTAAGCTGAAAATGGTTACAAAATAAGCGATAAAATTGTGAAACGCCAACATTTAGATCGCGTGCGGACTGCGACCGGCACACACTATAACTCAGCGTGAATGGCTGGGCATGGTCACGTGATATGTCGCTCTACTCAAAACTGGACTATATCTTTGGAAACTAGACCTAGGTGTTATATCTTGGACATTTGAGACTGGATTTTGAATTACTAGCCTCAATAATACACTAACAAGACACACAACATTGGCACTGTAAACACGCGATCTTAAAGATTCTCAAAATTAATTATTGCCCAAACACCCCATTAGATACGGTGTTATTCTATCGTTTCCCTGAAGGAAAAGGTATAATTTCTGTCTATTCAGATCTGAATTTATCTGTGAAAAAAATTGTATCCACACCCGTCTAGTCGATGTTGCATAATTAAGTAACAGACACGCCTTTACAATATTAATTAGATTATTGCACTTGGAAAGAAATCACAGCCTTAGATGGGTTATTCCAACTGAGCTACCGAGGACATTAGATAACCCAATAATATAAAGTGTAACATTATATTAGTTATTCGTTTTATTAATTGCTAAAGCAACAATTTTATTAGCAAGATAATTTCTCTTTTTTTTGTTGAAAAGTCGGTCTCCACACAACTTATCTTTCTTAACCCTTCACAGTTCTTCCGAAAATGATCAAAAATAGGCCTCGGTGCGTGCGCGCTCGGTCATTACGACCGAACTTTTTCATCGACCTGTGACGTGTTTTACTAAAAATTTTCGAACCAAATATTATTCTTTAACTATTCCTAAACTTATAAGCCAGATAGGAAAATACTAATAGAGCTGTTTTGAAGTAGCAATGACGACCGTCTGGTCCAGTGGTTCGCGCTAAGCCAGGCGGTTGCGGGCTCGAATCCCGCAAAGGGTAAATATGATAATCATTCAAATCTAGCACTTTTTGTGTTGAGCGATTTAGGTATATTATGGTGTTTATCGATTTTGAAAATCTGAATGTGGTCATCGACTATTGACGCTGACCGTATACTCGTCAGTTTTTTATATCTCTTTATATCACCACAACGTGTTTCTTTTGACTATAAATTGAGGATATAAGTTAGATCACTTTAAGGAACACGTCTTTTTATTAGTCGCTTTTTTATTTTTTTTTATTTTGAATCTTTTTTTATGCCCTTGATGTGTTATGACAAGTGGCAACTTCTAAGGTTTTTACCATTTTAATTGATAGAGGAGACTGTGTCTCAGCATTTAAAACGCTATCTGTCATGCTAGCAAAACCTCCATAAAATAGTTTAACTTGTTTATTTATATTGTGACTGTGACATGACATTGACAGACATTTTTTTCTTTCGACAAACAGTATTTTACGTTAAAGCTCCGTTGGTTAATGTTATGGGAAATCAAAAATAACACATTGTATACCTAACTTTAAATTATTAATTATATTATTTTACTAAAATTCTGCATTTGTATGTGTTGGCGCTGGGGAAGTGTATTCTTTACGGCCGGCCCCACACGGCACAGTACATATTGATAGGTTAACATATAGCTTTAGTCAGTTAACGCTATCATTATGTCATTACGGCCAAACTTTTTCATTTACTGTAGCCTGCGTGTTCCAATCATTAAAAACTTTAAAAACTTTTCACCCATCAATCCAGTTTGCTTTCAGTTTTAGTGGAAAAATCCATAAATAAATGTTTAAATTTGTAAAAAAAAATATGCGGATGAAAAATATTACTTTTACTATGTACCTATTCAGTGGTTAAATTTAACTTTTAATTTAATTAATCGTTAATATTCTCCGAATTAAATTTTTTAAACGCAGATAGGAATAATAAAACTATAGAAAAAAAAGTTGTTAACATAAATCGATTAAGTTTAATTAATGATTCTGAGTAAAGTAGTTGGTAAACATACTTAGGTTAAAATCCTATAATTAGATGATTTAAAATGAAGTATGCCAGACAACGTACTGCCGTCATAACAAAAAAGACAGTTAAGATTATTTGCGAAATGAAAATACACCTACGTACATTCAGGATAAAAAAAAACGCGCATAAATTTAAACTGAATAACAAATAATGTTCTCGAGTCTTTAAAAATATTGATTGTGGTGCCCTTTTAATGTTCTGATTTTAATTTAATTTAATTTAATTTAATTTTTGTTTTATTTGTGAATTTTTGCCTTAGACATATACTTTTCAGACATATAAATTGTCTGAAATAAATGAATTTAAATTTAATTTTACATTTACGACGGCAGTAAATAGTCTTCTCATAGTCTTTAGGTAAATAATCCACATCATTTTGCTACGTTGTGACTTTGTATTTTGATAGAGGCGTATTAGCACACCAAGACTTGAGCCAATTTAGAAAAGTTTGTTTTCTAAATCAATCAGTATCGGAAATCGAATTCGGGAATGCGATCAAAGCGAATTGCCGCGCCACTACGGAATAGATACTTGAGCTTACTTTAACAGTTAATCATTGCGGGATTTGAACCCACAACTGCTGGTTTTGTAGTTAGACATTATGTCATAGTCCATAATATGAGTGTACCACGAAAGACTGTGCGGGAATAATTAACAGCACACGTTCTCACGTAAAAAAACATCCTCAAAATTCTTTACAGTATCAAAAATCAGCAAACAATAGCACACTCTATCTTACAATCTCGTCTTTGAATATCCCATAGTTAACAAAAGCCAACCCTTAAATGCGAACAGCGCAAAAAAGCACCCAAACCAGTTTCATGACAATCATTTGTTTTATGCGAAAAAACAAAAAAATAGGCGACATTATTAGTGCCCTTGTGAAGGTATTCCTTCGTATTCAATCAAATTTTAATTTGCATAATTCGTGAAGGGTCAAATGGGTCTTTTGATTGTTTTTTTACTGGTGAGACCGGAACTGATTTTGTGATAAAAGCTGTATGTCATAGCTTTCGATGCGAATAGTTTTGAGTTGTTGATATGCACGATAAATATTTTAGGGTTACGATTCAACATCTCTCTTCGCAATTTTGGAGTAGTAACTAAGTCTTTTTTGTAAAACTGTAAAATACTCAATAATTCTAACGACAACAGTCTGGTGTAGTGGTTTGCGCTCCGGAATAGAAAACCAAGCGGTTGCGGGTTCGAATCCCGCAAGAGAAAAATGTTTGTATCGTGAGCACGAGCATTTGTAGGACCTAAGTCATAAATTAAATTGTGGAAACAATTTAATTTATGACTTAATTAATTATTTATATTTTCATATAATAATAATAATATATTAAGAATGTTTCTATTGCTCAAATAAAACAACTTTTTCTATGGGACCAAAATCTAAATCTCAATAAAAAATAACTTATCCAAACAAATTGTGTTACTGGTCGGCGGTTTTAAAGAAAACTTTTTTGTTTTGCACCCAAATGTCGTTTGACCGATTATTTTATGGACAGTAGAATGTCTGACTGTACTGTCTGTTTGAATCCGGGTGATAGCTAGTTATAAATAAATAAAATATAACAACTGTCTCTATCAACTTTAAACGAACTGAAAGAGATACACAATACAATTTAACCGGGTTTAGGTTGAATCATAATTTCAAGAAGTTTAAGCAAGTAAAATGATTAATAAAATACCGGCCAAGTGCGAGATGGACTCGCGCACCGAGAGTTCCGTACAAACCTGTAGGTATATAAGTAAAAGTTCACCCATCACGACAATCGAGACATAGTTAAATAATTTTTTTAATTATTAAAAATATTTTTATTATAATAAACTAAAAATGTATGGTTTTCAAAATTTTTCCTTTATCTGTGCTATAAGACGTTGCTTCGTACCAAATTTCAAGATTCTGAGGTCACGGGAAGTACCCTGTAGGTTTTGATTCCCTTGCGAGTGCCGAAAATTTGCAGCATAAACGGCTGGATCTTTTGATTGCGTTGGCTTAGAAGTTTGATTTTTTAACAGCTCTAAGGGACAATAAACTTGAGTATTTGATATAAATTCCAGCATGGAACCTCTACGCGTTCCTGAGAAAAAGAGTCTTGTCAGACAGACAGACGGACGGACGGACGGACAACCAAGTGATCCTACACCTAAGAGTTCCTTTTTTCCTTTCGAGGTACGAACCCTAAAAATGATTAAAAATACCCGATTTCAGCGCAAGATATTTAAGTTTCAGTTTTCACAGTCTTCAATTGGCGTCCCCATCTCTAAGGTCCAAGATTCGATTTCCGGACGAGTCAATGTAGAAAACTAACTTTTTTATATTGTCTCGGCTCTGGGTGTCGTTGTTTCTGATTTCTATAACACAAGTGCTTTGGCTACTTACTTAAGGATCAGAGCCATGTATGTGATGCTGTCCAATATTTATTCATTACTTACTAGCTGACCCGGCGAACTTCGTACCGCCAGCAAAAACTGACCGAATTTATCTATATTATTACTGAACCATCTTGTTGACAATACGAACAGTTTGTATGGGAAAATAAAATAGTTGTTTTCACTACTTTCCTTGCAAATCTTTTATATTTTTTACCTTTTAAACCTTCCCTGAACTTCCACAAATATTTCAAGATCAAAATTTGACAAATCGGTCCAAGCATTCTCGAGTTTTAGAGAGACGAACGAACAGCAATTCATTTATATATAGATTTATATCTTTTTAAATTACATCATATTATTTTTAGCAACTTAAATCAAACTTGCCGTAACATACAAGTATGTAGAGCGGAAATTACACGATTAATATAATACCGAATGAACGAACAGCTGTCTCGATCGGGGCGCTCTGCAGTGGACACACACGAGATGTGTTTGTTTGTTTGAATGTTAAAACATTTGAAGAAAAACCAAAATGGGACCATGGACTTTCTTAGTTTTTTTCTAGGGATATCTGTTTGTTTGGTTGCCCTTTCTTGTTTTTTTTTTTGAGGCATGTCATGCCTTTTTACTGGTTCGTTTGTAGATATTGCTTTTACAATGCATTGACCAATCTGATTGTTTGTACGTACACCGCTGGCTTGTGCAAAAACATCAATATATGTATACAAAAATGTTACTCATAGATGGATAATCACGCGCAATAAAATCGTGGAATATTTTTAACATAAAAAATCTGTAATTTTTAAAAAAAAATCACTAACGTTCGGGAAACAGATATGAAATGATGTGATACAAAATCGAAACTTAAACTGCCTGTAAATTTGTTAATATCATTAAATGTGTATTTATTTTGTATTGCAAGCTTGATTATGCTAGAAACATGTAGAAGTAATGATTGAATTTTAATGACAGTCTTTCCCTAAAGCTATATTGATTTTTTTATATCTCTACATTCAACATAATAAAAACTACATGTAACGGGTTCGTCTATGCGGAATGTAAGATAAAACTGAGAATACACGTTTACAGGTTTTTCATGAATAACAAACAATTTATACGATAGAACCAATGGTGAAATCGAGAAAACTCGACTGGAATGAATGGTACATCAGTTTTTTTCTCGATACACCCAATATTAGTTTTTTAATACACCTTAGTTGTTTATATTCTTGAGAAGAACATAATGTAGAAATATGTACCATAGCACCCAGTATAAAGTCTTGTTCTTCCAAGTAACCTGCAGTAGATTTTTTTTATATCAATCAACGCATAATTTTTTATTTTAAACCTTCGATTTCGCTGAAGGATGGCGCGGTCATTGTGGAAGGGCCCCTAAAAAGTGGGGTCACCTCGGGCGGGGTCATTGTTTTGGATATTATTAGCACTAGCCATAGCCCCTGGCTTGCTTCGGAAATGTCATAAAATAAATTTGTTCTGTCAATCTGTCTTGGAACTCTTAAGAGGTAGATATTTAGCAGTAGGTAAATATAAAAAATGAAATTATTATTATTATATAACATCGATTGTCATGGGCTTGACGTAAAGAATGAACATCCTTGTATTACGGTTACGTGGTACCATACCATATTTTTTATGTAATGCCCAGCACAAACAGTCACAAGTCAATTCAGAAAATAAAAATTAGAACCATGAATCGAACCAGCGCCGCACTACGACACCAATCAGTTTGTAAAAATGATTTTTCATTATTTCAGCAAAAACATTACTTTGAAACAATTAGGTATATTGATTAATTCTAATAATTCCTGTAGCAACGATCAAATGTAAAAATAGTTATAATATCATATCGGAATCCAATGCCGTCAAGGAAACTAAATTGTTAGGAAATGTAATAATTGTTTTGATAAATATGGAGTGAAAACTTTATTTAAAACAACTCAAATAATAAAAACATATATTTTACGGCCAAAATTCTATTATAATGAAGGAATTTATAAATTCCTTGGTTATCATATTTTGTTACCGTGACATGATGTCAATTTGACAATAGTAGGAAAAAGATTATTCTATCCGATTTTTTAATCGCCTGATAACTTTTATTCAACGAATAAAATTAACGGTTTGACCCATTTTCTATACGAAAACGTTCAACATGTCACTTATTCTTCAAGTAAAAGTTATCTGGGTATTGAAATATCGGCCCTTGTCCGTCAGTTAGATTATCAAAAAATATTGGACCCATGTTTTGTATTTTGTCAATCAAACAAAAAATGAAGATAAAGCGCATCAAAGTGAGCACGTGACGTCACGTCTTGCTAAAAAAGTGTCGCAAGGCGTGATCTTACGCGGAACTTTAACGGGCTATATCTTCATCATTTTTTGTTTGATTGAGAAAAGAAAAAATACGTGTCCAATATTTTCTGTTAATCCAACTGACGGACTGATTAGTTTTTTTTAGGATACTAGCCTATTCTGTTGTAAGTGTAAAGAGTCAGTAGGTACCTGCCTAACTTTTGTTCTCATAAATTATGATCGTAAACCTAGGCTTGTAAAATTCACATTTCACTTAAAGGATTATTATTTTAAATTGTCTATCAATTATTAAGGATTTTAGATCAATCGATCAAGAATGTCATTTGTTTATACTCTGAAACTGTGACAATTAATGTATTGTTTGGCACATATTTGAGTACCGTAGCCATGAGGCGAACATGGCGATGGCGTCGCCATCCTTGAGGTCCCGGGTTTGATACCCGGTCGGGTCAATGAAGAAAACTCACTTTTGTAGACTGTCTCGGAGCTGGGTGTTGTGGTACCGTCATTGTTTCTGATATCTGTAACACAGGTGCTTTGAATACTTACCTTAGGATCAGAGCAATGTACGTGATGTTGTCAAATAGTTATTTATGACGTATTTAAGTTATTTTTGTGTTTTTACTGCACAAATAAACTTTTATTATGAGACAAACATCATAATCGAAATCGCAAAAACGAAAGGACTTATTGCCACGCAGCTTTCTTTGTCAGGCGATCATTAGGCTTATAATTTATATTGATAAAACGAATTTTGTAGCTATAAACAAAATATCGAAATAAAAATTAATTGTTTTAAATTACACTGCTGTGGTTCACAAAATTATTTGGGTTCGTATCAAAGTGAGAACCCAAAAACAACGATAAGAACCATCTTCCCTCATTTCGTGAGAGGGTTGCATCTCGAGGGAGGTTCGCGCCAACATTTTACAATAGATTTCTATACGAACCATTCCTATGCAATGACAACTTAATTTTAGAACCATTTATAGGCAACATTTACGACTTAATGAACCAACAAAGATATAAATTTGTAAAAATGATTTTTTTAATTGTGAAAGATTCTAAAATGAAAATAACAACTTTAACTGTTTGCAATATCTATTTTTGTATCATTTTAACAGTTTTGTCTTTATAGAAAATATTTATTAATACTTTTTTTTCTAAAAAGTTTTGTATTTCACACCCCTTTTGGATGTGAAAAGGATTGTATTGAGCTAAGGGTTGAAATTGTACGAGGTGCTAGTTCTGTTAGAACCATGTTGGTTTATTATTTTTTGACAGATCTCGAACCAAACCATTGTTTAGTGGATATTTGATAACGCTAATTTGAAAAATAATTATAATATAATTAATGTATAAAATAATTCGGTAGTTGATAAGTACTTTCCAATAAAATAATTAAAAATTAAGTTAAAAAGTTTGATATCACGAGATAAGATTATAGCGATGACAGCGGCATCTACTTGTTTATTATATTAAATCTAGACTATTTAAAGAAAGGTTTGAATACACACACCACAAAAATTAACAAAACGGAATGAAAGTAATCTATGTTTTATACGTTTTTTGTAAATTTCAAAATATTTGTTTCGAAACACTTTCAAAGAAACAAAAGCAAACGTGGCAATTGTTTTTTGCTTATAAAGAAAATACAAAAAACATAAAATTATGAACTCACAAGCACAGGATTATATATTTAAAAAATCTTGTCCTTTTTTCAAAATTAGAACACTTTAAATTCTGACACTTAAACAACACTTAATAAACTTAAAGAACACGTTCACAATTATTTAAAAATAATAACAATATGACGCTTCTTTATATTGCTCCCTAGAGTGTAAGCGAGAGCAATGTAACCCTGTAGAACGCCTCCGAGCGGCTCCGGGTCATTTGCAATCAGCAGCTTCCTGCAACCTCGACTAAGTCGTAAGATCATTATTTTCTTTATATTTCTCAAAAAATATTTAAAATTCGAACGTAATTATTTAAAAATCGAATACTTGCATATTCATCACGCTACGTCAGCGTGCAGCGGTCACGGTTGGCGGCGCAGTCACTCCCATAGACACGCCTGGAGTCAACTCATTGTCTTATGTACTAGTTATATACCGATGATTTCTAGATAGACTAGGTACGTTTTGTGGCCCGCCTATTTCGTCCATTGTAACGGCTCATTTTTACTGTGTGGGTGGAACTGAGCGAGCAGTTTAATAATTGTATCATTAACTATATTATACAATGAACAGAGTATGTTATTAAATTGGCTTACTAATACAATGCTATGGTAATGATGTGTAGCTAGTACCTAATCATAGGTACTGTACCTACCTATGTTTATTCGTTTAATATGCGAAAAAGTTACTAAATAAGTTTGCTACTACTATCAAAACCCACTGTATTAATGCAAACAGGCATGTTTATGGCATCTTTCCCATAAAAAATTTTTCTCTAGCCTAATTGTGGGCTAGTAATGTATCGAAAAGAAGCCAAACGCTTCTGGATTACTAATGTCAGACTCTAGTAACATTTAAAAAAATACAAGAAAATACGTAGTACCAGAGCGAGCTGGGAAGTTTTTCTTTTATATTTTGTCGTTCAAACTTGTTCAAATAACTGACTGTAATATGGAATTCAAATAAAGAAGAGTTTAATTTTACATTTTGCAACTCAAAACACAATTAGAATCTTTATAAATAGTTCTTAAATCCAAATGCAAACTTAAGAAAGAAACTGAAAATTCTTTTAGTAAAGGATAATCTATTAAAGAACAACATTTACATGTTAATAGAAAAAATAAAGTCTTTCTAATAAGTGTTGTGTAATTGACGTATCTGAGTGCCCAAAAAGAAATGTCCTATCTCAGTCAATACAAAAACGTTAATCAAATCGTTAGGAAACAATCTAAATACAAGAACAACACCATACTAGATTGTCGTATACATTTTGTATGTTATATGATAAGTACTAGCTGATTGCCTTGGTCTAAGTGCCCGCCTATTTAGAGATTAGATCTATTATGTTGGCTAATTTTTATCGTCTAGCTAGCTAGCTTCACGCCTGGCTGAATGCAATTTAATCTAAATGCATACTTCGTTTATTACAGACTGAACAAAGAATAAAAATAAAGTGTTACTCTTAGCGTAGGTATTTACTTATATTTTTTACTGAAATATTCTTAAAAAAAACAATACAAATCTCAATATGTATAAAAATATCAAATATTTTTAAAATTAATTTTAACAGAAAAATATTCTAAAAGATTCACTAGGTACTAACTGTGTAAGGTATTTAGAAGTTTTATTTTACATTTAAAGAACGTTATTAATGCACAAGATAAAAATAGGTATTTACGAGTGGTAGCTCAATTTTTCAAGACATTTAATTTTATAGTGAAAACTTAGACGATTTTTCTAATGCTTCTAACGATTTGTAGCGCAGCGCGCCATCTATTGTGGGGTAGCGAAAACCTAAACAAGGCGCGGAGACGGCAAGGCAGCTTTAATTTAGACATGAACCTATAAAGTTTAGCCAAAGAAAATTATAAGAGTTTAGGAAAAGAAGACTAATGTTTTGTAATACTTTTGTGAATTTGAATTATAGTTTCTTGTAGGTAGAGCAAGACCGGTAAAATCTCTATTTCGTAAAAAAAAAACTCTACATAAACAGAAATATCCTTATATTTTATGCTAAAGTCGTTTAAGTCCCTTTGCGGAACTTTAGGTAAAGGAAAAACGGTAAAAACCACATTAACCCACCGTTGGCTAATACCCCATAGGCTAAGCCCCGCCTGAGTGAAAAAAAAATGCTATAATAAAAGAGGCGTTACGAAAAGAAATCCCCAAAAACTCAACCCGCGAAAGCGCTATACAAAACCCACGCGCGCGAGCGAGACAAATGCCATTAAGAAAAAATCACAAAGAAACTCATTCTTTTCATTTCCTCCCTCGATTAGAAAAAAATGGGGAGTGCCGTTCGTCTCTTTCTAACTCGAAGGGGTGAAGCTGCCGCGGGGAAGCGCGAGCGAGAGGGGCGACCACCCCGGCGTCCTTCGCGCCCTTTTTAATAGTTCTTATGCGGCCGCGGTCCGAACGGTCCGTCATGCGTTTTTGGGAAATGATGTCCGAGCGGGGTGCGGGCGCGCGCGGGTCTCTCACACGGCGGCCGCCCGCCGCCGGCCGAGCGTCTTTTCTTGACCGGACGCATTTTTCCGCGGAAAAAACGTCGAGCGCGTGCGCCCGGCGCCGGTGGGGATGTTCTTGACGACGTCTAAGGCGGCGGGGGCGGCGCCGCATCTTGCTAGTTGGTGCGGCGTCTTCGGCAGGCGCGCGCGTCCGCCCCACCCCGCAAGAAAGCGTCGCGGCGCCCAAGTTTTCCACCAAGAAGTTAGTCGTCGCCCGCCCGCGTCTCAAGGTGGTCTTCCGCTTTCCCGCGCCCGCTTTTCCGGGCAACGACTTCCCGCTAATTTTGCCGCGCGATTTAAACGGAACTCTCGGTTTTGCAGGTCGAAGACGCGAGTGCTTCAGCAAGTCGCGCATGAATCGGTTGTGACGATACGTCCGAAGCTGGAATTCATGTTGAAATACTTCAATGAGAATATATCCCTAGCGCTCCAGGAGAGGTACCGGGACCTCCATGAGTATCGGAAGACGGAAGCGTTAGAGGAGGGATCACCGAGGGAGGCGAAAGTTCCGAAAATAGCGGAGGAAAGCGAGCAAGTCGGCGGCGAGGGCGCCTTCGAGTCGAGCGCCGCGCCGCCGTTCCCTCGGCTGCTGGAGCCTCCCAAGGAAGAAGACAGTTTTGTGGCGAGTTGGCTGCAGAACTCGTTTAAGATGACGGCAGCGGAAGGGTCTGAGGCTGCGGCCGCTGGAAGCGCTTTAGATCTGCGAGCAGCGCCACTGTCCTTGCACATCCCGGCGTTGCAAGCGGAGGCGCAGAGGCAGTTCAAGATGCAGGACTTCTGGGCCCGGAGTAGGCCCGGGTCTCCAGCCCAGGAGCCGCTGCCGGAGGCCCACAGCCAGCCCGGGCCTGCGCCGCCCACCCCGCAGCCACCAGCCACTCCAGACCACAAGATCATGACCGAGAAGCTGGTGAACGAAATTCAGGTGAGTGTTTAGATTTTTTGCAATTCTTATAGTATTTATTTTAGGGTTTTTAGAATGCGTCAAAATATTGCAGTAGTTTCTTGAAAAAACATATTAAAGTTAAAAAAACTGTAATTTTTTTAAAATATGTATTGTAAATTCAGTGAACGCTAAATGTCAGGAATGCTCAAATTATCAAATGTCGTAAAAAATGTTTTTGAGCAAAAATAAAATTTTTCGAAATGGATTTTTAAAAACGCCAAATTTAACAGTGAAATTTTAGAAATCATAAATCAGTCATTTTGGCAATAAACAATTTTCGTGTCACATTTGACGCGTTTACAAACAAAAACTTGTCCGACGGCAACTGTCGCATCATAATAACAAACTTACCTTCGTTTCAGTGGTGTTATTTAGATTTATATATATTTCTAATACCCAGGCTACAGATTCACGTTTTTTTTAAGGTTAAATTAAATAATTAAAATGATCTCACAAAAAAAAAAATTACACTTAACATATGTTTTTAATTGAAATCTCCAAATCAATCGCGTTTTTAGTCGACTGAAAATTTTTAGTAGGTGTAAAATTTCTAATATATTTGAATAAAATTAACGTGTTTCTTCACCGGGGATTCTTGATCAACTGACCTCAAGATAATACGCGTTCTCAAACCAGTTCAAAATTTGAATGATCCCTTCTTCCTTAAAAAAAGAACAAGAAACATGGCAACATATTGTAAAGCTTTTGTAAAAGGGTTAAAGGCCTTGGAGTCAAACTTATTATTAAGTCGTTTTTGTCCTTCTGTCGCATCCGGTCTCACAAAGGATATGTAAATTACAATAATCTGTGATAATTCTATTATTTTTGTATTAGCCCGTGATCAACTTGTCGGCGTTTTCGATTTCTTTCACCAAATGTTTGTTTTCGACATATGGCATTATTATTTTATTGGTGACGTTCCGGCTCCCGATAACTTTTATTTTGAGCCTAATGTTTATACTCTCCTTCCGTCCGTGTGTAATTTTAAAAACCAATTGGCCGTAAAAAGGAACGTCGGATCGAAAAATAAAACAATGCGCGTTCGTAATTCAAACTAAGTCGGAAGACTGAACATTAAAAAACAATGGAACTGCAATGGCTGTTCTTAATTCAAATTTTAAAAACAGAAGACGGAAGAATATTACTTTTTAAATTAGTTTCGGATTCGCTCACCTTGCATTTGTCTATTTCCCACGGCACGGATTAGGGGCTCATTGTGATTTTATTTTTAATTTTTTTGGCCCCGCTTTGTTTCACGAAAGGGGTGTTGACAGTTATTTGTTGCTGCGAATCTGTTCTCTTTACGATTTTTTTTTGTTTTAAAAATTGTTTGAACAAGGAACCGGTTTTGATAGTTCATGTTTCGTATTCAATTTTTTTTATCGTAAATAGAGATTTAACGGTTCGTCACTGTGAAGTAGTTGCGCTTTTGTGGTTAGCACTTTTTTAAATAACGGTTAATTAAAATTTTGATTTATTAATATTTTCAATTGCGTCACGTTGTCAAGTCGAGGGTTTGTAATCAAACTAGTGGATGTCGTGGCTTTTAATAGGAATAACACGCCATTGTAATGTAACAAATTTAAAATTTAAAACTTACTAGAGAATTTGTTTAAATATTGTAATGATACATACAACCAGAAAGAACTCTAGGTGTAATGTTAGGTCTACCAATTAGGCATAATCTGAATTGCACTGTCTCTTTTTTCTCGCTGCCTTCACCTACATTGGAACGAGACAGCAGCAGCAGCAGTCACCTTCAGCCGACTCTACCATGAGCGAGAGGTCCCTCGTGCCATTTGCACTGGTAAATTTACTGTCCTCACTCAATAATATCGATGTAATTATTTTTCATAATCACTCCTTCAATGTGTGTCACGTAACTTTTGAGTGTTTTTTATTTACTTTCACGCTTTTCGCATGATAACTTTTATTTCGCGCTTGTATTTTCGGTTTATATTTGTAACCGCATGCAGTTTTAATTGATTTTGAATGCTGTGCAGTTCAGTTTTAGTTTAGTTAGTTGGTGTCAATCATTTTAATATTATTAAAGTTATTACTATAATCCAGTTAATTAGTTTTTTCAGTATTTTAAAAGAATTATGTTTATCCAATGTACATAATAGATCGAATGTTTGTCTTGTAGTTTTGTAGAGTAGGTAAATCTATGTGTTCAAGAATAATATATTTGTTCATATGACTTCATAATCACGATTTTTCTTTAAAAACGTCAGTGTATAATCTTTTTTTATATTTTACTCATAATGTAGAATGAAATGCAAAGTAATACCTACGTGTTTTGAATTTCATGACTATTTGTATGATCAACAAAATATCCAAAATGGAAATAGACCAACTGGATAGTCATACACATATTACAAAGTAGATGGAACAGAAAACATTGGTTTTTCCCCTTCAGTTGTAATAGAAGCGTTAAACATTTTGCTAAAGGCCCCGGCAAGGTTTAAAATATAATTAATCCCTATCATCAGAGTATTTAGGTATTAATACAATAAGTAAAATCACAATTCAAATAAAAAATAAAATGATCTAATTCATGGGCCTTAAGATTACTTTGGACAGAGTTCGATTAGCCTTAATATATTTGATACTTTTTTAATTATTATTAATTTCACTTTAAAGGTCCATGCCATGTCCATGGTTGCCATGGTCCCGTCATAGTAATAATTAGAACTGAATTCATAATGTTATTTTTGTATTATAATGTATACTAGATAGAATCATGTGTCTACCTACTAATTTTGCCGCCCGTCTTTGCCGGGGCTTACATTTCTTATTTCAATTAAATGTGCAACCAATTTTGTCCATTAGATAGTTCGCAAGTAAGGTTTTTATAACGTACTGCGAAGTTTTTTAAAATTATCTGGGAGCCTACATTTAGTTTTAATTTTCAAATCATTTTACGCCCCATGAAGTTGAAAATTACCTTTAGTGACACTGTTTTTGTAATTTGTTTCACAATAAAGAGTTTATGATTGAAAACAATAAATACATTTTCATGTACCAAGCAGACAAGCATGCTTAAGCCAAAATTTTACGAAATTTTCCGAGTCATAGAATCCCGGAAAAATTTCCACAATTTTGACCGCCATCTTTGTTGCACGCAGCCACAGCAGTCGCCGACGGGGGACGGCCCGGTTGGCGACCGGAACACCATGTTGCCATTCGCATTGGTAAATTTCCTGAATAGCCTCAATATTGATGTAATTATTTACTCTTTCTTTCTTTCATTCCACTTCTTTATGGGAAACTTAGGCAGTTTTCACAACATATAATGATTATTAGTTTGTTAAAAAAATTAAGAATTCAGGCGCTCTTTTATGTAATTCAAAAGCTTTGCAAAAATATCAACAAGCAAACACAGTTCTAAAAGAATAATCTATGGCAGTATACTTAAAAACCATTCTTGATACCTAAAAGCAGCTACAGATACGATACTTTTTTCAATATAGCACTACAAAAATAACAATTTTAAGTTATTTTTTAAACATTTATGTATTAAATACTTACATGTATTATTTATTCATTGCGCTTTTAAGCTAACAACTTAAATAAGCGCCGTGCGTGTAACCGCTTTTGTGGTTTTTAATTAATGATGACTGAAGTAAATAAAATATTTTAATATTATTTTTAAATAAGCTAATAGGTATGTCATAAATAACAAAGTTAAAGAAATTTAATTCCTAAATTTAACAATTACTACAAATGAGAGCAAAAACGAAACGCAACGTATTTTTTAAATTTTGATTTGTTACTAATAAATCACAAACCGCAACGAATTATGTTGTTATAAACTATGAAAACCGCCTAGGTTTCCCTGTGTTATATACAGTGGGCTCTGTCTTCCTTATTTTGGGTTTCTTTAAGCATGAACTATCTCTTCTCATAGTTTTTAAGTTCTTTAACTCTTCATTAATCATTACTAGATAGGGTCCACTGTATTTAGGTAAATGCAAAAAAAAAAGAAGATAAATCTTTGCACGACTTACCGCTAAAAAGTTTAGCTTTCTCATATAACATTATTAATAACTAAATTTACTAAAATTGGCAAGCATTTACTAACACATGAGTTTAACTTATCTTTATTCATTACTTCACCTCTTCTTTGTAACTTAACGCCTAATTAAGTTAACACTTTTTGTAAAATGACGATGGAACAATAAACTTTAACTTGACATTTTTCGTTGTATCTTTAAGAATTTATGTTTATGGCGATTAATTTTGCTAAATACATCACTTGTCATTTAGCTTTGCGTAATAGAAAATCATTTGGATTTTCCCTTTTTTAACAGACATGCGGTACTTTCTGTCATACTATCGTTTGAATCGTGTTTAGATTTATTGCTTTCAAAGCAAGCTCCTATTTTGCAAAAAGTCGGTCATTTTACAAAAAAGTGCAACTGTTCCCATTATGTCATTCATACTAAAACTGCGTTCCGTTACACAGCAACAGGCGCGCTCCGGGCAGAGCATCAGCGAGCGCACGCTAGAAGAATGCTGGTCCACACTGCAGCGAGTGAGTTGGCACCTGTTTCAATGCGTATTGTTATCTTCCAAAGAAACGGAACGCGCGGTGGTGGCTGCGGGAGTTCGATTTTTAAATATGAAATTTTTGTTGGTTATTTTTTTTTCGGTTTTGAGTTCCGCTTGTCTTGAACAACTTTTTGAACATTCTTTTTGTTTTCTTTTTTTGAAATAGATTTTATTTTCTACTTGTATGTAATTTCTCTTAATATTTTAATAATGAGTATTTAAAATATTTGTGATAATTCGATCGCTTTTAAACGTTTTGAATAGAGTTTAATAAAAAAAATACGTACTCATCGCAGCCACTAAAACGCGTAACCGAAATGGGGTATTGGTTACAAACCAATCACTCAATATTAAATTATAAGGTGAGTTTCAACTATTTTAGCATTTTTCAAACACGTTTTTTGCTAGATTTTAATCAAAATAGCTGCGGGTGGCGAAAGAAACACTAGGCGGTCAGATAAGAACTTTTTCAAACAGGAACTATAAAGTATCTAGTGCGATCAATAATTTGCATATTCATTAGGAACAATTTTCGCATAGAGCCGATTAACATAAAAAATGTCCGATAAAGGCGCTAGGGGCGTGTTAACAATTTATTTAATCGAGATTTTTGTTACGTTTTTTTTAAACAGGCAAAGGAATTGACCATCTGCATACAAGGTGGTTACGTACGGTCCAGGAAGTGAAGTGTATGCGCATTTTGTGCAACATCTGCATTTGTTAGGGTTGCGTTCAAGTTATTGTAATAGTACATCATTATTCGAATTTCATATGAAGATGAACATGAAATTATGATATCGTCAAACAAAAATAATAAATAAAAACCTTTAAAATATGTTAAAAGAGAGGATAATGATTTAAAATCACAAATAATAACCTTACACAAAAATATAAACATACCAACTAAAAAGAAGAAATTCTTAAATTTAAAAACAAGAAGTATTTAGAATTTATGAAAACGGCATAAAAAATCTGTTAAAAAAAACGATACAAATTACAAAACTATTTTTTTTAAATGTCACAAAAATGAGAACTATTCAAGTCTGAATCATAATTTTATCACAACACTAGAAATCAATGAATAAATCAATTCTACAAGCAGTTATGTCAAACAAGTCAATTAACAGCCAAAAGTCCTAAACATCTACAGGACTAAAAGCGACGGAAAACACCAAAAACCTAGTAAACAATGTACAACGAAAAAGCGCAGGTGGTGAAGAAAAATAGTAAAAAAGGCACGAACGGAAAGTACATTCGGCAAAATAAAAACTGCACTCTTTGTGCTGGATCGCGTACTAGATCTTTTGAGGTGAGCGGACGGAGCAAAAGTGGCGTAGAGACGCTGTTACTTTTTATTGACATAACTGAATAATTTTAGATTCAATTTTAAAGTGACTTCCTTGATAATATAAAAAAAAGACTGTAATTTGTCATTTTTCCATTTACTTAAACTGTTAAGTGTATATGTCAGTTTCCACATTTTAATTTTTTATGCATGCCGTGGTGGCCTTTAATTAAGGCAACACTATAAAATGTAAAATTTAAGTTGTATTTTGTATTGTCTAGGTGTAAGCTTTGTTGGCTGTGCTTAATTAAATAAATAAAATAAGGCTGTAATTTATTTTACAAATGATGAGCCAAGTTTTTTTTAAAATTAACCTGAAATATTGAAGTTCTACGGACACCTAATAACGCAATCAAATAAGTTTTAAAAGTTTTCATATCATATGTGAACTATTAACTGATCAAGCATACGTAAACAAGACACAATAGAAATTCTATTGTTATGCGGTCTCATGAGACCGCTTGGATGTTAACGGGTGAAGAAATGTGATAATTGTATCGTAAAGGAATTCGTGTACTGATCGCTTGTTAATTATCATTAAATTTACTTTAAAGTTTTTTAATGCCATAAGGTTTGTTGAATTCAGTTATTTTAAATAATTTTTACTGTGCAATATAAACATCATCTCATCTCATCATCATCATCATCATCAATCTTCACATTGAGCTATAATTGCATATCAAAGAATAATTTTCTAGTTTTAGCGGAAATGGCAACTATAAAACTAGTGATTCGTGAATTATTAATGTACCTACATATTTTAATTTGTATAATAATTATTGACACATATATTTCATATGTTTACGAGAAAAACTGTTTTCTATAATGTTAGCTTATACAAAGGATAAACATGTAAAAGAAATACATAGATCAGGAGATTCTCTCTTCCTGCATCTGTTTTATCCTGATAAAGAAAGTCAATCAGCACAAAAGCAGAGTTATATCTCTAAAAACTTTTATAAAAATTGTCATCTTCTATTCTCTGAACATTAAAAATAAACCAAGCTATCACGACTCTACGCCTTCGTATCCGACAGCAAAAGTACTTGATACGCGTTGTCGAAAAAAATCCTCAACATTTGCATGTCGATCGCAATGAATTTATCGTTATTGCTTCCAGATTTATTATCGGACCGCTTTCCGAAAAAATCCGCCCGCTATGACCGCGTTCCGAATTTAAAATTCAAATCTCAATTGTTTTTCCGTTCGAAATTGAGACGATTTTGACGTTCGCCGTCCGCCCGAGACATGCGTATCTTTTTATTTCCAAATTTATTTCCAGCCAGTACCTTTTTTCGGTTCACTTTTTTAAACTCTTGTTTTTGCGATAGTAAATCAATTGCGTTGTCTCAACTTTTTGTGGTGCGGCGTCTCTGTTATAAATATTGTTTTAAAAATGTTTTTAATGATGGACGAAGGTTTCAAAGTGTTGTTGAGTAGTTTATGGCCAGAGTTAGATCTGCGGTTCTTTTTAGAGTGCCGACTGACAGTGAATACTTTTTAAAGTTCTTTTTTTTTCAACTCGTGAAACGTTGTGCAAACGAAATTGTTTTTTTAGAAGAGTTTGAGTAACATCTTGTTACAAGTGGGGGTGGTTGAAGGGTGGTGCGGTAATTAAGAAAAGTGTTGGGGGGGACGAAAAATTGTCCGTAGCGAGGACGTTTATAAAAACCGGTTTAATGACCGAAAGGCTTTCGAACTTAATAGGTTCAGAAAGATTGTCTTTTAGCAAGACTTTTCTCTATAGTTGTATCATTAAAGATATTAGGGGTGGTGTTGGAATAAAAAGTTATTTAAAAAAAAATGAATAGTGTAATATATTAATTTCTAATAAAACGTTTATGTATTACTGTCGCTATGTGAGTGAGTATATAGCTAGGTATATTTAAATAATGCACCATTACAATACATAAAATTTTGTCTGTGTTCTATATCTGTAGGTAGGTACTTTTTTTCTAACAGTCTAATAATTGTACAAAGATGTCAAAATAAATTCCAAATTAAAAACATAATTACACAATTAATAAATTACAAATGTACCTATTCCTATTTGAACTTTGGTAAGGTATTCAAAAACAAACTTTTACTTACAAAAAATATTTCTTAGCCAAACCCAATTCTTACCGATTAAGGCAACGGTAAATTCCAAAAAAAAAAAGTAACTACAAAAAGGTTATTATTTTTTAATATCCGTCTTTTTTTAAAAAAGAACTCTTTATTTTTAATACTCAAACCCCCATAACACTTAAATGCCGGTAGCCCTGCGTTGTAAATTTAAGGAGATATAAAATTAAGAGCTCGCCACACCAGCGCGGTCTCGATTTTTCTCACTTTTCCTCTATCTTTTATCATTTTCTTCAACCCTTTTTGGCCGTATTCATAACGCGGCCATCATTTACTATACATTTATGAACATTGTTACCAGTGCTGCGATTCTTTCAAAGCTTTTGAATTTTTTCTGATACCAATAATTGTCTAACACGATGTCTCAGCACGACGCTTATTGTAATTACCGTATTCAAAATACAAAAAGTTATACTGAAGTGTAAGAGTTCACTATGCTATGAGCAAAAAACGTAAAGAAGTTGCGTACTGCGTGAAAAGTAAGTGATTAAAATATTTAAAACAAACAGAGAAGGATATAACAAAGTATAAGCACAAGGGTTACACTACTATGTAAAAACAGATAAAAAAGATATACTTCAAAAACGTAATAAATGCATCTAAAAAAAAATGTTTGAATGAAACTACATGACAAACATGTTACAATTGAAAAACAACACGCTTAAGTCGAACATAAAGTTTTTTCTTTAATAGATTAAGTCTAAGAATTAAGAAAAGTTTAGCATAGCAAATAAGTAAAGAGCTTATTGCTTCAAACTTCAAGTTTGGTTTGTAAATAGGGCCCCACTAAAGCGGCGGACATTTCTTTCGGTCGTTTTTTGCCGTAACTCATCGTGGCCAGTTTTTTGGTGGGAAACTTGAAAATTTATTTTGCAATTAGCGGTGAGGCTGCGACATTATTAGAAAACTTCCTTAGTGCTCATAAAAAATGTTTTTTTTTCGACCTCCTTTTGCACCTGCTAACAATTTTGAATATTTAACTTTTTGTTTTACAACCTTTTTTGAGCGATGCAACTTTTTATTGCAACAAGAGTTTGCGCAATAGCTTTAAAAGGGGATTTATAGCAGTCTTAAGAAAGTTGTCTTATGTGAAAAAGTTAAAAATGTGCATTTACAAGCCTTTTAAAAAAGGTCGTACAGGCGCAAATATTTGATTACCTGTTGTGAATGACCGGAGATTTTTAATTAATTTCCTTTTTGAAATTATCTGTAGACTACGATTTGTCAGTAGGTGACCAAAAATTGCATTTTTAAGATAAGTTGATTTAAAACATTGAAATTAAATACCTTTTGAAATGAACGTTATTATCTACTACTTACTAGCTACATAATTACAATTTATTAATAACATAGTGTAAAAAACAAAAGTGAACTATCATAAAAATGTTAAAAATCAAAAAGTTATTTTACAAAAAAATAATAACAAATTCTGTTCATGATCGCGTAGTCTGGTTAAATATCTAATGATAAATACCCTCAAAGTAAATATCACCTAAATAATTGAAAAAATAACGTAAAGAACCTTAAGAACGATCAAATTTAAAAGTTTCCTTAACCACCTAACTTTAAATTAGGTATTTTACCTCTTAGCAGTTAATAAACACATTTAAATTGCTAAAAACTGGAACATTTTAAGGTTAATTTTTGACAAACATACACAAATTGGCGAGAACAGCGCCCTCGACGATGGAATAAGAGAAAAACTCACCAAAAATTAGATTTCTTCGCTCTACAGCGCTCTAGCGGATTGACACTTGATTTGCGAATGAACCATTGCGTTACAAAGAACTTTGTTGCTTTGCTTTTGAAAAGCATCTAATAATTCTGAATTTTAGAACCAATTTCGTGATAACTTAAAGCTTTTTAACACATATTAGAAGATTCACATAACTATTGAATCAATTAATATTGCAAGTAGTTTTTAGCCTACTTCTAAATGACGTAATGATTTAAAACTTTGTAAGTATTTGACATTTGGATGACAATACAATAATTTGACTCCATTGTGCTAATCTGATGATGGAGTATTGGAGTCAGGTGGACAGTGGAACTCTTCAACAACTACTGGTAAAACCTTCGTGATTGTGCTTTGATTATTTTGCGAGTTAAATACATATCAAGAGTGTTTTTAGTTTTTTAAACTGTTTGTATTAATAATTTTATTATAATTTAAAAATTCCAACAGATAATCACTTTAACATTTATTAGTGCAACCACGTTTAAACATAAAAAAATATAAGTTAAAAAAAACCATTTGGGTATCAAACATTGGTTATGAGAGTTATTCTGATCTTGTAAGATACACAACGACAAAAGTAAAATAAAGTATCAATGCTAAATTTGGGCAAAAAATCAGTAAATTTAAATAAAAATAAAAATCGTAGCGACAAAACCACCGACAGGCCTAATAAATAAGTTGGTAGGAGGAATTTTCCCAGCAGTGGGACAAGCATCTAGAAAAAAAAAGTAGAGAAAAATAATTCAAACATTTGCTCACGTGTCCACAACCTCGTTGCAAAAAAGATCAGAACTATGTATGCGCAAAAAATACATTACACGATAATCACTACTCTATCAAGTACCAAGATTGTTTTTCGCTGTACACGGGAGCTAATGGCTTGTGCTCAGTAAAAAAGCGACGACGTCCAAGATAAAAATTAGCTGAAATTAAAAGATGCTAACGAACGCCATTCTAGCGCCCCCCTCTCCCCCAGACGTCTCATTCTGGCCTTATTTGTGTGATTCTTGGAAAAATGTCTTACACTCTACTGGAGTTTTGATTTTTGAATGTCTTTTGCTTTGTTATAAGTTTGTTTATTGTTGAACTAGACGTTTCAAAGATAAGCAAATGTATATTTACTATTATTAACATGAGTTAGTGATTTAAACAAAATAATGATCACAGTCGAACCATACTTATTTTTATATGTATTTTTGTTTTACTTTGATTAAAATGGTATAAATAACTTGAAAATAATGTATAAGTTTTAAAGAATATAATTTAATTCTTTTAATAACTTCAAATTAAAATAATGACTAAGTAATTTCAAATGCAACGAAACGTTTTAATAGTTTAATAAAATGAAAATGAGATCAACTTTAAAATAAACACATTTAAATGAAATATTATTTGTCATCTTTATATATAAAAAAAATGAATCCCTATTTCCCTTGGTCATCGCATCACGTGTGAACGAATGGAACAATTTAGCTAATTCTTTTTTTGTTGTGTTATTTACTGTCAGGAGAAGGTTCTTTTGAAAGAAAAAAATAATAAAGTTGCAAATTTCTTTAAAGGAAAGACCACGCGAACGAAGTCGCCGGCAACAGCTAGTTATAAATAAAATCTAAATGTCAATAAATATCCAGAAAACAAAAAATTACAAAACAGACAATATAAGCATCACTTATGTACAGGGTAACGATCATTGAAAAAAAAAACGTTAAAAATCTATGTTCGAACGTGATTTAAATTTTGAAAAATCAATCTTATACCCGTTGACAGCTGCGTGTCCGGTGCGCACTCGGCAGTCATTACGCAAAACCCTAATTTTACCATTTGCTGCTCGGTTGAGTCTTAAGTGACGAGCTAAAGACCTAGTCGGGGACAGTATACTTACTATACTATGTTTTTAGGGATCCGCGCTTCAGGGGTTCGCGAATAAAAGTGTTTAAACATGAAGTCGGAGTCATGACGTAGCGCGGCAACTTGTCTTAAACACCATCATTATGTAAGCCTATTTCAGTCCACTGCTGAACATAAGTCTACAGAGCGCCAAACAGCATGATTTTCCGCTAATTATATCCAGCCACTGCCAGCCATCTTCATATGGTCTTTGGTCCTTTGAGCTGGCTTGCCTTGAACAGTCCGAACCAATTCAGACGATTTTTTCTAAATCAGCTTGGGTCTGGGTCTTGAGAGACACAATTGGAAAAAATTTAGGTCTCGTTAACACAATAAATGAATTATTTATTGCAAGACTAACTATTGGAGTTGATTGGCGCACTATTTATTGCATTAGCAGTATTTTAAAATATTTACTGGGTACACTATGTCAAAAGTTTTCTGAAGGAGATCGCTTTTGACGATAAGGCCGCCTGACTGTGTATAGTTGTGTCTTGTTTGTAAAAACCTTTTGTTTTTTGTGAAATAAATTGTAAGTATATCAATATATTCACATTTACTGGACTTGCTTAACGCAGTATTTCCATAATTATTACACTTAAAGTCATCCTGAAATCTAATTCAGGCCTAAACAAACTAACGAAAACACGAAAATAAGCAAATCATATCAATAAATCTAAAGAAAAAGCTTTCAAGAAGCATCTTTTAATAGCTGTGTTTCAAAAAGGTCAAATTAAAACAAAACCTATGTGAAATAATTGAAATCATCATTTATACGGATCCCTCAATAAAGTCCACTGAATTGCACTTACTTTTTAAAATTACTTAAACAACAAAAAAATTACTTAAGGGGACTGCATTTTTTAATAGCCGCTTTTAGCAAAACTGTCGTAACTCAATATTGAGCGATTTCATGGTACTGGCAATGTTAATCGACGTTATACTTGGCATGGTTTTTTGCAAAGTGAAGTTATTAACTCAAATTGACGGTTAAATGCTTGCTTCCTTTTTTAAATTTAGTAAAGAAACAGTGCTTGTTTGCGTAATGCACCTAAAAGTAAAGTTTGTCTATATACCTTTTTTTTTAAACTAGCTGTTGCCCGCGACTTCGTTCGCGTGGACTTTCATAAAAAAAAGTCTGCGCTACTTTCTTAATTTTTTCTTTCATAAGAACCTTCTCGTGACATTAATTAACACAACAAAAAAAGAATTAGCGAAATTGTTCCATTCGTTCACGCGTGATGCGATGACCAAGGGAAATAGAGATTCATTTTTGTATATATAGATGAGTAAGCTTATTTTTTTAAAAGGGGCCACTAACGAAATATTGAAATTAATTGTGAACTGTTTTAATTCTTAATGTTTTGAAAGCAAAATTATGACATACTATGTATTCAGACGACCTCTGTAGCCGAGAGACGAGCGCGCCGGACTTGGCGTCGTCATCTCTGAGGTCCCGGTTTCGATTCCCGGTCGGGTCGATGTAGAAAGCAAACTTTTCTATTCTATTACTATTCTATCTCGGGTCTGGGTATTGTGGTACCGTCGTTGTTTCTGGTTTCCATAACACAAGTGCTGTAGCTACTTATCATAGGATAAGAGCAATGTATGTGATGTTGTCCAATACTTATTTACTATTTATTCCGAAACACTTTTAACATTTTGCATAGCGCTGAGAAATTTTTGCCCTAAATCTTTTGAAAAAAATATTGACCTAATTCTGTCTTCCTACTTTTTAGGTGACAAATTCGTACATTTTAAATCAAAACACCAAAAAGGTTTTCTTTATAGCAGAAAGTCCTGTTTATTGGCTACCCTTTTAGTCTTTAATCCCCGGTATTTCACGTATCAATGTCGCATGATATCAGAAAAACAAGTGTAATACTTTTTTTTCGCAATGAGACCACCGAGAGTGCTCGAAAAAATATATTCGTACAAGAAATCACTGGCGAATAAGGCAAGTTATAAAAACCGCTTGAAAAAAACCCAGCTCGACCCGAGAGCGGTGCAATGAAAAAACTGCATGTATATCTGTCTCCGTCGCACGCGAGCTATCGCCTACGACGGAGAAGACTGTTTGATACTTTTAGTTTTATTGAGTGAGGAGTTTAAAACTGGTATATGGTGTTAAAAAAATGATGTTGTTTATTTTATATGTAAATGTAGTGTTGATTTATTTAGTTGAATAACACAAATTTTAATTTCACATATAGCAGAAATTCTGATTCTTGAACCCTTCAATGAATTATTATGCAACCGAACTAACAAAGTCAACGTTTTCTAATCTGCAAACACTTACAATAAACATAAGACCATGACAGCATTTGTTCCGTTATACGAAGTAATGTTATCTAGAACTAGAGATTAGGAATGGTTTGTTGAAAAAATCTTACCTAAAAGTATCAATTCTAGTCACAAGCTAAAGAAAATATTTCTACCCGGCCAACATTTTTCTCTGTATCTCATAGTTTAGCTAACTTAATATCCCCCAGACTTTTCCGTTACGTAACACAAAAACTATCAAGACGACTCGCTCGCGGCCAGCACGCAAGCCTCAAACTAAGGAACCGCGTGGATATAACAACTATAATAAAAAACTTAGCGAGTACCTACACATAAGTGCATTACGATGCCACACTAACTCTACAACTATAGTACTTATAAACAGAACGCCTACGGCCCACGAGCAGAGTGCACAGCCATTTTTTGCAGCTAACAGACATTTGAAAAATACATTTTGACGAAAACGGACTTATTTTGCGTTGAAAAAAAGTTGGTGCGGTTAACAGCACGCGTTTTCTTTTTCTAAATTTGAATTCAAACTCGGTGACGTAATAAGTTCGGGTACCGCTTCGGGATTTTCTTTTCGGCTTGGTGTGAAGGAAGTGAGTTTTTGTGTGGACCGAGTGAGATGCGTGCACTCTGTCGAGTTGGTCGCGAGTTCTTGGATGAATATCGATGCAGGTATTATATTTTTGAAATGCAATAATAAATATGCTACCTTTTCAGTGTGTTTATAATGTTGTCAGTTTCTGGTAAAAGTTAGAGTTAATAAAGAAAGAATAACAGCAAATAATCAAATTTAAATAAAAAAATACCTAGTTATCCTTCAATTTATGTTATAAAAGTTATGATTTCAACAAATAGCCAGAATATAAATTAACAGTAAAATATTGAAATAGGGTAAAATTGAGAAATAGTGATAACTCTTTTTAGGTAGGTTTGTTCTGTTAACAGCTAAAAAAAGGAAAACAATACTGGGATAATACAGTAAAATTATTAAATACAATTTTAGTCATAAAACGGTCATATTTGGATAACAATGGATGGAAAAAAACGCGTTTTGATAATACAAACAAGGTGGAAATATAACTGCAATTGATAAAATGCTAACAGATTTTTGTAAAATACGAAAAAACTGCACTTTATAGATTGAAACTACATTTGTACTATAATTTTTGTTTAAATTTATTTAAGTTTGGAATTAATTCTAACTTACCGTCGAGCAGTCGAAGACCGTTAATAAAAAAAACTGTTATCCGGTCTAAAGGGTTAATATTACGTCAGTTATTTAATTACCTATTTATAAACGTCTTTTGGCACAAAATTTCTTAATTTTTTTTTATGATAATTCTCACATTCTATTTTACTAGCTTAATCACGAAATTTTAGTTACTCAAAGAGTGTTTTCCTGTTTAATTTTACTGATAATATGTAATAGGTAATTTAGAAATATAACAAATTATGTAGTATAATGTTATTTTCCTAATTTTAATGGCAACGACATCAGGATGACACATAAATATTTATATACTATTGATAACCAGGAAGGTTTATTTTACAAAGCCAGTCTTAATAATAAAATAATAGATAGTAATTCGCCCCGGCTTTGTACGGGTAGCGCTAATTATGTACAATTATAAAATATAAACACAAATCTTCCTTGTAACTTTGTCTATGTATTAGTGAAAACCGTACTGAAATCGTTACAGTAGTTTATGAGATTAGCCTGTATGCACAGACCGACAAGACAAACTAGAAAAATGCAGCTAGAGCAGAACTACAATTATTTATAATTATTATTATTAATTAAGTAGTATATACATAGCTACGTAATAGGTGATAAAAAACTGATAAAAATTCTGATGTTTTTTTCCTTTTAATTACTAATTAGGTACTATAAAACACAAAATTGAATATTGAACTGTCAATAATGGAAAAAAACTTTATCCTTACTTAGTAAGGAAAATATAGTGCGTAAAAAATAGTTCGAAAATGTGAGTAAATTGGTTGTAATAGGTAGTAAATTTTTGTTACATTGTATTATAAATAGCTGAGTATTCAAATTAAATATTTTTAATACCAAGCTTTATTAATACTTGCACCTTTACTACTATACTTTACTTTTGTCACTGGAAACTACATTTTCGTCTCTGGTTCTGGTCAAAAGAGTATTTAATAAAGATTATGAGAAATTTAAATTTATTTACTTTAAGAGTAATTAAAAAAAATTGTTTTTCAAACTTTGCATGTAAATCAAAACTGAAACAAATTTTAACCGTCTAAATTGTGGTATCACTCTGCTATGACTGTGGGCCCACATGCGAAATTGCTTAAAACCGTAGACTATTTCTGTTTTAAGTCAGTATAATCTTATAACTTAAACATACAATTTAATTTATAACATGAGGATACAGTTAACCCCTTAAAAGCCGTAAACAGTTAATAAAAAATCCCATAATTGCACGTATGAGTTTTAAAATAACTGAAACGTACAAAAATGGCCGACCAAAGCGATAAGATAACAAGATCACGTTTTCAAAAAATGTTTTTAAATTAAAAAGACAATTTACCAGTGAGTACTTGGTCACGTACATTTTTGAGTTAAAAATAACTTGTTTTGTTTTACGTTCGCGACATCCAAGGCTGGTTAAATTGAGTGCAGTCTTCTTAAAAAGATTCAGTTAACTAAAAAAAACTCGTTTCACTGTTTTCTTGTTTTATATTACATACTATGTATTTTTTTTGTAGTCTTTATTTTATTAATTAGTTTTGAGTGTGGTGTTAGCTATAGGTTAAATTCGGTTTAGCGTGGTATTAGGAAGATGGCTGGCAGCGAATGATGAAAAAAGCGGAAAATCGTGCTCTTTGGCGCTCTTTGGGGGAGGCTGGACGTATCAAGCAGTGGACTGCAATAGGCTGACATGATATGCATTAGGATAGACTTTAAAATCATTTATTTATTCAAATAAGTCATTACTGGCTTTCTTTTTATTATATGTATTAGTAAAAAAAAAAAGCAGAACGACACGAAATTTTGTATAAAAAAATTTATATAAAAAAAATAATTGCAACCTGTGCCTAACAGCGTCACGTATTAGATATACTTTTTTTTTACTTTCATCACAATCTTCTTATTAAAATATTTATACAATAACTATACAAACTACACTGTTTTAAAACACTTCACATTTTAAGACAAAATAATTAAAAAAAATAAGCAATACACTGTAACATAATTAACTAATTGTATGCCTAACGGTCGTATGGAACCACTTGTAATGAAATTTCTAATTTGTCTCACTTTGCTGGACTGAGGAAATAAAAGAGGCCTAGATTTCTAAACTAGTGTAAACTGCATTTCAGCGCCAATGGGCTAGTTTCCTAAAAAAATCTAAATAGTCCGTCAGTTGGATTAACAGAAAATATTGGACACGTATTTTTTCTGTTCTGAATCAAACAAAAAATGATGATGATATAGCCCGATAAAGTTCCACGTAACGTCACGCCTTGCGACACTTTTTAGCAAGCCGTGACGTCACGTGCTCACTTTAATGCGCTCTAACATCTTCATTTTTTGTTTGATTGACAAAAGACAAAATATGGGTCCAATATTTTTTGATAATCTAACTGACGGACTAAATAGAATAATCATTTTTTGACCCAGGAAACTAGCCTATTAAAGGGTTAAAATCATGTATTTATTATTAAGAGTTTAAAAAAAAGTTCAATAGATAGGTATTAGGTAAGCTAACTTAATTGTAAATGTCCTAAACATAGTCAAACAAATTAGCAAGGGAAACATTGAAGAACAAACTCCGCACCTGTTTACGGCTCGCCCCATAGGACTAAGACAATTATCAGTAATTAAACACTTAATTACGTACAATTGACATGACTCTATCAGATGTTTCAAATAAGGTGAAATGTTTCTTTATTTATTACTTACTTTTTAAAGACATTTTTATATGATGTAAATATACATTTTAGTCATGTTCCTGTATTTTTACTTTTTATTTTAAACTATTGTGTCCCACTGCTGGGCAAAGGTCTCTTCCAAGTCTTCCCATGTTTCCCTGTTGAGGGCCAAAGTCTGTAAAACCCTAGCTTCGCTCTCCGAATCATCACGCTTCTTTAGAAAAAAAAACAGGAGATAGTCTCCTTCCAGCCCTTTGGACCGTTCCTAGATGGGGTATGACTAGTATCTTAGATAAGGCATGTCTAGTAATTATATTAGTAAAACGATTGCCACTAGACTTCTGTAATAATTACAGGGAAATTAGACCAGATTCGGACTATATCTACGCATCCAGTATTATATTACTAGAGAACATGAAATAAAAATCAAAAAAACTTATAAAAGACAAAGTGAAAAAAAGCATTTTAATGTTAATTTAATCTCTGAGGTCCCGGGTTCGATTCACGGTCGGTCAATGTAGAAAAATAATTTTATTATTGTCTTGGGTCTGGGTGTTGTGGTAACGTCGTTGTTCCTGATTTCTGTAATACAAGTGCTTTGGCTATTTACCATAGCAATATAGTAATGTATGTGATGTTGTCCAATATTTGTTCATTTATTTATTTAATACTCATTTGATGTAGTATGCAAATATTGCGCAGTTGATTTTAAATCACATAACTGAACTATTGATGTATGTATGTATGTATACGTATAATATGTATTAACATCAACGTTTTTAAAAATGCCCGTTCAATAAACATGCAAAAGAAACAACTTATTTTTCAACTTAAACTAGTTCAATGACAACCAATGACTCAGAAAAATATTAAAACGAAACAAAAAAAACGCTTTTGCATCAAAAAGGATTGGTATTGCGTAACTCACAGTGACTCACACAGCTGCACATTGCGGTAGGTCAAGATTCACCCACACATAGCCACAGAGAGCAATGCACGCAGAATCTTACGGTATCATTTTTCGCAAATAATAGCCATTTTTGTTTCAAAACGTGAAATACAATAAGTCATGCGAAACCATGCCCTTTTTAACTAGGACATTGTTATGCTGGCTAAGATTACAAGAATTGTTTACAATAATTATTATAGTTATGATTGCATTCGCAAAATTTACGTTTTACTACAGCGTTTGTAACTCATTGATGTCATCCAAAATAATGTTACTTAACTTCAAAATGCATGTCACTAAAATAAACTTATTCTTCTCTAGAAAACAACAAAACTACTTAATAACTTTTCCATTTCATTGACAAATTAACTAAAAAAAAAGAAAAAAATCCTTTTTTTTTTCAATTTTTAATATTAAAAACAAAAAAAGATCGCTTAAACTCGCTCAGAGACATTTAAAACGGGCGCAGAATCAGCAAAAGCTGTACCTAAAAAGAGAATAACATTTCTTCCGTTTGACTAAACTGGCTCGCGCACGCGCTGCTTGCCTATGTGTGCGTACGTGTAGCTGTGTGTGTTTGGCGTTGCGCAGACGCTGGCCTGCGCTTGTGTGCGGGCTGCGTACGAGCACTCTTGTCTTAGGTTAGGGAGGTGAGCGACCTCCAGTTTTGCCGGAGTCAATTTATTTTTATTATGGCAACACGTGGACCGGCCAGATACTGCGCTTTTATTACGTTATCTTCCTCTAACAGGAATTTATGGATGCCATTTATGCGGTTTTTAGGGTTCAAGCAAATATGGGACCCTAAGGCATGACAGTTAGGTAGTTATCCATAAATATTCTCCAATTTCAGACTAGTTCCGCAATATGGTACCAAAGAAGAAATAGTACAAGCGCCGATAAGGTACCAAGTTATGTTGGGTTTCGTTTTTCCGGACTTCATTAATAGTTTGTTATTTTTATAAGTTTTAACAGGAGTGTGTATTTTATTTTATTTTTTAATTTTATTGTTATAATAACCAGTACTTTTGCTAACGTAAACACTTAAAAAAATTGTTGTTTAAAGTATAGTGTTATGTTTAAAAAATAACGCTCTTAATTTAAAAAAATAACATAATACATAAATCTATTTGTAAATTAAAATCAATGCTCCAATTAAAATCGCTGTCATTGAACGAGAACTTAAAGTAAATGAAAAAATTTACACACAATCCCTTTTTACCTAATTTGGAATACAATATCCGTCGAATGTGTAAAAACGGTATAGATCGTACGGGTGTTGTCGATCGCATTATCGATCCTTGTAGGGTTAGGCCAAATATTAAAAACATATCTTTTTTTTAATAAATTCGCACCATCTCAATAACAGAGATTTCTATTTTTTTCTTCTTTTGGTTAAAAAGGCGAATCATCTAGATTTTGCTTGCCCAGGTCTATGAAAAGATGAAATTTGATATTCTATAAAAAAATAGATTTTCGGTCTAGATACTGTCATCAGATGGACCGTTAAGAGTATTCGCATCAAGTGCCAAAGAAAACAGATAAGAGACAGTATATCATTTATTTCACTATTTGATTTTATTATTATTTACCGCTCAAAGAAATTCAGTGGTAGTCTTCTTCCTGTATGTTGGTTGGGAGAAAAAGAGCTTGTAAAGATAGAGAAAGAGGTGCTTGTATGTAGTGATTACCAAAGTTAAGCTACCTACGCCACGGTTGTGAATGGATCTGACCATTCCAACCATATTTAGTGACATTCATCACAAGCATTTCCGTGCTACGTTAGGCACGTTAAAAGTTGGTCTCGACTAATATCGCTTGATACTAGTCGTGAAGCCTAGTCAGAGGCCTTAGGGCGGCTTGATAACATCTGACAGTAAGGTTAAGCCACTGGACCCGTTTGGTGGAGTATAGTCCAAACCACATCATAGTTGAGGTGTGGCCTGTGCCCTGCATTCGGACGGATATAGGAATTTAATTGGTGTTTACCGCCGTGGAAATGCAGTGTTGTCTTTTATCATACAGGCGCAAAAAAATATTTTGTGAGGCTTAAAGTAAAAAAGTGGGCGTAATTTTATTGGATTGGTATTCACTGTATGTGCAGCACAGAGGATGCAGAACTCTACCTTCGAATGATCAAAATTTTCTATTCTCATCATCATAAACAGCTTACGTCAGTCCACTGCTGGACATAGACCTCTCCCAATGCAAGCTACTGCGCCCGATCCTCGGCTATTTTTTTCCATCCACTGCCAGCGACTTGCATAAATCGTCGCTCCACCTTATCGGATAGTAGCACCCTACGCTGCGCTTGCCTAATCATGACGATTTTTTTTCTAATTACCAAATAGTTTTGTATTTTTATCTCTGTTATGCCAACATTTATGTAAACCAGAATGCAATGATCATAGCAATGGCATGGAATTAGTGTAGCAAAAAAATATGGCAACCCTGATGGTATCCATTAAAAAATGCAAGTTCGATGTCCCTGATCGTGACCTGCGCACGCATGAATACTGTATGAACGTCACATTGTGGTTTCGAACCAACTATCGAATGTTAGGATGCGGTAGTTGAGTTGTAATAGTGACATATTTCTTTATCTATTATTTCCTGAGAAGTGGGAGCAATATGTTTATGAATACAGGATGACTATAAAATCGTGTATGATTCGTTGCGACAATGTGTGACCTAAAGAAATGAGTGATTGTTATGTTTGTCTCATACTAAAAGTTGTAGTTTTACTGCAACTGATTGTATAATTTTAAGGAGCTACATGATTTAATATATAAATATTAGCTGTATTGTTTTTTTGTACATACAAAAAAGATATTCCATATCATTATTATAAGAGACCTTTTTAAGTTACCGTCCTATAAGCAATTGTAGTTTACGTTTAGATATACAATATTAAAACATACATATTGAACCGTTGTATAAATTCTAATAAGATTTTATGGCAATGCAAAATAATAAGTACCTATCTTCTGCATTTTTCGTTCTTAGGAATGCTGTTATGAAATTAATTAAGGAAGCGTAGTTGGATAAAAAGAAATAAAGAGAATAAGTAGCAATCATATTTTCTATATATGTATTTCCTGAAGCAAACAGAACAGTTTTGCCATATTCGTTTCGTTCAAAGACTGAGCCACTCTGGCGCATAATGCATCGAAATGGATTCTCCTTGGCTTACGCATAGCAAAACGGAATATCTTTTGAACACAGTAAAAATTTATTGAATATTGCATTTTTTTAAAAATATAAACCAAAAATGTTTTGTGTGCAAAAAATACGTTACTAAGGTCAATTACAAATATTTGAAAAATAGAACACAAGACAGAGCTCTGACTAGTTTGAGAATTCTTCATTTTTATTTAGCTTTTTGATTTTAATTTTTAAAAAAACGTTATTATTTTTCAGTTGTAAAACAGGAAAAAAATAAAATATTGTTTAAAAAGCAATTAATACATATCGCACTATCAGCAAGTTTATCGTAAAAATGACGATTCAAGGCCCGCGGGTCACCGGCCTGGAGCGAAATGCTTATACAGTGATAGTGGGCTTTGTTTCCTTATCATTGGCCCTGAAGGTGCGTTAGCCCTATTTTTATTTTAAGGTCTCAGTATGACAACTTGATGACTGATGTAGGTACTTTTTGTTACTCATTTTCTTTGATAAAGAAATACTGGCCACCTTCATAAAAAAACATTTTATTTTAAGTAAGGGCATTGAAATGGGTACTACAATAAAAATAATACTCTTTTTTGCGAGTTTTAAAACCATGAAAAGAAAGATCTGAATTTCTACTAAAAAAAATATTTTTACTAAAACTTAAAGGCAATAATTATGAAAATGTAATTACATTGATTGATTTTCATAATGAAAATGTAATTACAATCTCATAATCATTTAGTTATGAATTTCCGCTAAGTAACGCCTGATTCTATTAATTTTTAAAGGCAATAGTTTTTCGGAGAGTTGACTTCAAAACTACTTGTAAGCTGACATGATTGATGACGGAGCTACCTTAAGCTAAAGCTGGAAGCGTGAAGCTGGAAGCTGCAAGGTAATGCTGCAAGCATCTTGGTAACCCACCAAGTATACAATTTTTAAATTACTTACAAATAGAAACCATAAACCACGCAAAAACAAATTAAGCAACGCCAAAGAATTAAGTCAAATCAAAACAACTTTTTTTTAAAACAAAATCATTTTGCCTTTAAAATGACATAACAATCCAAAGTCCCTTACGTCAAATTACGACACAGGACATCGACAATAGAGTTACATAAGCGAATAAAAATGCGCGACACATAATTCTACGATAAGCATGATTAGACATTGCATCACGGGGCACGCACACATACGTGCGTGTGGTGTTGATGAGACGCGGGATAGTGTGAGAAAAAAGATTGTATTGAAAAAAATTCGAATGTGTGTTAATAAGAGGTTAAGGAAGTTTAAAAAAAAAGACCAATTGTAAGGTCAACAACCCGTGTCCGATGTTACCCAAACCTAAAGAGGAAAGGCATAAAGTAATTTCTAAATAAAATTATTGTTATATTAGGCGGAAAGCCTTTATCAATTATGTGGGTTTTCTCCAGTAGGTACCAAGTTACAAAAAATATATAATATTGTATTTGTCTAAAAGGAAGTCATTGGGGGATACCTATTTTCAGCAGTGGATGTCCTGTGGCTGAAATGATGATGATGAAAACTTAAAAAAAATGATTTCCTTACCAGCAATGTGAAATTACTTAATTTTAAATTTCCATTGCACTTTACTATGTCCCTTCGTTATGTGTGTGTGTGTTTGCATGTGCGCTCTCCACACTACCAAGGACTCTTGTGTGCGGTATCAGAAAAATAAATGAGGTTATCTGGAATGCGTTGTCATTGTCTGCCTGGATTCGTATCTAGAAATATCGAGTGTTGTTGACTTTTTCTCAGTTAAAAAATAAATCTAGTAAAAAATATTTTTGAAAAAAAAAGGTTAAAATTTAAAAAAAAAACTTTTTGTTTATATGAAAATTAACATCGAAATAATATATTGTAATCTTCATAAAAAAACTTATTTTAGATTTTTTAAATTATCTATTATGTCTATGAAGGTAGAGACGTCGTCTAATCTTTGCACTTACAATTATTAATTGCACACACTTGAATTAACAAACAATAAAACAACTATTATGAAGTTAATATCACTTTTATCATTAAATACAACGGTTTACATAAGTACTAACTATGGTATTTAATGGAATGCGTAATAAAATAATACAAATCAATTATTTTGTTGTTTGGTTATTGCTTTTTTATAGTTTACCATTTAAGTTAGATTTATCAATAATTGTCCATGCTAAAATTAAACTTTCACTACTATCTTTTATACTTCTTTAGGAAGGTCTTACTATTAAAATAAACGATACACGGTAAAAATTTAATCGAAATAGAATAACGATATAAAAACATGGCGTTTCCCATCATTCTTTATTCCACACACACATGCATAGAGTGTAGAGACATATCACAACTATATCTCGGTTTGTTGACATAGGTCAGTGACGGAACACTCGAGCGATGGCGATCAATTACCTTCATTTCATTTAAAAATGGAGCGAAGAATTTCTTTTGTTTTTGAAAAAAAATATTACACAAAAACACGTAAAAAGAAAAAAGCAAAAGCCTTTTAGATGTTATACCTATAAAAATTTGTTAAAATGGAAAACATGGGCTAGACATAACCAATTTTTTGACTGTTCTCATTTACAAAAACTAAATAAATGAACATAAAATAAATCTTGCATGTCTTTAAACTTATTTTGGTAGAATTTATATTTGTAATAAATAGATAGTGTCAAAAAAAAAAAAAAAACTATCAATCAGTCAAAGAAGTTTATTTTTCTCACCTGCCCCCCGATCAGTCGAACCATCAAAAAGTAATCCTCTCGGTATTCTTAGTCATAATACCCACCCATCAACACTCATATCCATCTCTTCTCTTATCAATGTTTTTATCTCACATTAAATAAAAATGAAATAAGGTATAAAAAACATGCGTTTATTATAAAACTAGCGGCCAGCGCCAGCTCCTCATGGGTGCAATGAGATAAAAACGATTATTCAAGGTTATCCTTTAGATATAGATATATTTAAAAAAAACTTTAGAGGTGCCTGGTGTCATTTGTGACGCCAGAATGCCGGTTAAGCTGAAAGGACATATATATGGCAGCGAAGCGTGGCCGCTACCTGAGCGACACAAGCAGGAGCTGCGTGTCACGGAGATGAATATGCTACGGTGGATGTGCGGAGTCACGCAGAAGGACCGCGTGAGGAACTCGCGCATCCGCGGTAGCCTTCGTGTCCGTGATATTGCAGACAAACTGGTACGGCCATGTTTTGTGGAAACCAGCAAGCTACATAGGAAAAAAATGTCTGGCCATGCCGCCACCGCCAGGTCCTGGCAAAAGGGGTAGATAGACCCAAGAAATGCTGGCTTGAAGTCGTGAAGGCTGACATGCGTGCCAATGATCTCACAACTAGAGACGCTCAAGACCGCGCGAAGTGGAGGAATAAATTAAGGAAAGCGCACCCTGGGCTCCAAAGCAATGGCTTTGGACGCAACCGGGATTGACCGTATAGATGAAGAAGAAGACCATGGTAATTTTTTCTGTAGGCCTTTTAAAGATATACGACTCCGTACTCAGTCAACGGCAGGTCAACCTACCCTAAGACTTTAAGGTCATTGAACCGATTTTCAACATTAAGTCTGACATGTAGGTATCAATATCAATTTAAAAAATTGAAGTTTTGTGATAGGTTGAAGCTTTGTACATTACCTGGATGTATCTCATAATACTTAAGGATTAGCCAGCGTTGGCAATGAAAGTGCTCCAATGTTCTTTTACGTCTTGAAGACAAAATAGTTTATTCTCTACTTAATATAAATGAATTATGTAAACAAACCTTCGAAAAAAATCTATAAATTAGAAAACCAATTAAAATCCGTTGCTTATTTTATAGGAAAAAGCGCACTAACAGACAGACACTAAAGCCACTATGTTGTAATGTATTTTTATATTGTTTGCACGTGCGTTATCTTTTCTGTTGACATAGGTCAGTGACAAGCGTCGTTTTAATACGCATTTTATTGTCACTGTGAAGCACTTGGCAAAGGCATTTTATGGCACGGCGCTTTTTTTTAACAACAAATTCAGAAATATGTAAAGTAATTCTTGATTGGGAGTGGCTTCAGTTAAAAAGACTGTTGTCGATGCATCTTGATAGGACCCATATATCCTAGCATGTACAGTTTAAATCATAAGTTTAAAAAATATAAAAAATTTAGCAACAAAGAAAATGTGAACGCCATTTTTCTACTCAAGGAAGTAAGCAGGCATAGTCCGTGGGCGGTCGGCAGATAGCGTATCTTCGACTATCTCCGAGCGAGAGGCATATGTGCTGTCTTGCTCACTCTGGTGTGATGCAATAGACGAATCGGTTCTGTAGATTGGTGAGCTGAAGGAAAAAAAAACTTTGTTTCATTAAAAAGTGTTTTGTTGACGTCATTATTTTTACCCTCACAAATAATATAGGTACCTATTTAGGTACCTAATGCAAATATATAAATGAAAACGTAATTTTTTCCGCCTGTCTATTGTCTGTTAACCAATTTTTGTGAAATCTGGTACCTACAGGAAGGTTGGAACCTTAGGGAAGAACATAGGCTTCTTTTTTCCCAAGGGAATGAAATGGGGTAACAAACCGTATTCCATAGGACTAACCAAGTTCAGCATGTTTTAAATAAATTTATAAAAACTCTAACTTAAAAAGCGCACTCATTCAAATTCAAATTATTTTATTTGCACTTAAATAGGGTATCATCATTACACAATTTTGTGCCGTGTGGAGACAGCCGTAAAGAATACACTTCCCCACCGCCAACAGGAGGCGTGTCGTAAGAATCGACTAATTCCTGTAGCACGAGACGGGCAGCAGCGTCTTCGTGCGAAATCTTATAAAAAAACTGCGCTCGCCAACCCGTCTGCCAAGCGTGGCGAGTATTGGCAATCCCCCCCGATGATCAGTCATTGGGGGAGGCCTTTGTTCAGCAGTGGACCTCCTATGACTGAAATGATGATGAAAAATGATGTGGGTGTATTATACATTTGTACGATTTTAATCTAAATAATAAATGAATTAAATTTTTTTTTTCCATAATCACACCAATTATCCCCAAACTAGCAAGGCTTGTACTATAGCAACTAGATAACGGATAAACATACTTAAATAAGTTTATAAACATCCATGACTAAGGTACAAATGCTCGTGCTCATCACACAAACATTTGCCCTTGCGGGATTCGTACCCGCAACCGTCTGGCTTTGAGCGCGAACCACTACACCAGATGGACGTCGCAATCTGTCGTCAAAATGTCGTCAAAATTATGCAATAAAGTTGAAATAAATAAATAGTGACTTAAACATAGCAGCAAGCAGCCAAGATGTGCGTCCGGGCGCTGTAAGACAAAAATGTGTGGCGCTCTATGGACTATTTAACATGCGCCCGCGGCGCCTTAAATAGAGCGCCATACATTTCGTCTCACAGCGCTCCGGACGCATGCCCCTAGCATAACCAATAAAACACGATATGATATAGCAATTTATCGACACTAACTGTATTTTTTTATATCATAGATATAGCCGCCATGTTGAATAGCCATGCCGGTGATGTCACATGTTATGATCGCTGTTTCGAATAATATTTAAAATGGCGGTAAATTGCTATATCATATCGTGTTTTAGTGGTCATGCTAGAGGGGCTGGCAGCTTGCTATTTCTAATTCTATAGTGACATCCTAGGTATTAAAATTTCTGTTTTAAACCAGCTAGCCAAGTTAAACTTATATTCCTACGTTACAGAAACACGGTACGCCTCTAACAATCCCTATCAAACCAGCATCCAAAAACAAACATAATTGTTGGTAGTTACAAAAATATATCATTTTATCATTTGAGATTTAGAAGAAACTATCTAGACATTTTAATTTCTTCCTAACATCATGTCAGCCTATTGCAGTCCAATGCTGGACGTAAGCCCCCCAAAGAGCGCCATATCTTCTGCTTTTTTTTCAATTCAATTCAACTCTTTATTGCATAACCATATGTTTAGTTACAGAGGTCTTAGTTTTAAGGTACAGGTGACATATGGACCCTGTCGGGCATAGCAAATTAAAGTAGGTAGGTATTAATATTTTTTTCGTTTCAAATTTACAATAATAAGGTAATACTTTACTTTTATCCATGCACTGCCACCCATCGTCTAAGGTCATCGGTCCATCAGGCTGGGGGCACTAGGTTTGTCAAGACGTGGTCTCCACTCGAGGACTCGTTTACTCCACCTTTCATCGGTTCTGCGACAGATGTGGCCGGCCCACTGCCACTTTAGCTTGCTACATTTTAGGACTATGTCCATTACGTTGGTCTGCTGTCGGATAACCCTGTTTCGGATTTTATCTCTTAACGAAATCCCAAGCATCCTTCCTAACATAACAATATAATATTCGATAATCACTCAATCAAACGAGAAGCGATAATGTGTTCCAATGTGTAAGTAAACTAGCTCAGAGCCAAGGCTGAGTCTGATAGGAGACGCACGGTAAACAAATTTAGGGTTCAGCAACCGAATAAAAAATATTGTGATAAACTGGCCCATAAAAAAGGAAAAAAAAACATAATAAATTAAAAATATCAAGGAACCTTTACAATATACAAAGATTTTGAAACACTGACCATGTAAAAAATGAAAATATCGTAAATACAGCTCAAATATTCAATATATCCAAGCTTAATATCCTGTTCAAACATGATTTACGCGGTTTAATATAGGTTTTTATTGTGATATTATGCAACAAATATAATGTAAATCGTCTTGACTATGAGATACTAATTATTCTTCTTATTTGCAAAAATCTTAGTTATAACAAACCCTATTTTTAAACAGAATTATATTTTGTGGCTTCATTTTTTATTTGACAAACATTGTGTTTGCACGAAGAAAGATTACGTTAAATCTATGTAAATGTTAGAAATGTTTATCTTCTAATTTTAGAGTCTGAACGTCAATAATAACATTATTGGCCCATATTGGGCCAGAACATGTCTCTTTTTTTTGGGCCCTACTAGACTGGCACCTTCAATATAATTATAACACCTCATTGGAACATACATCTTTTTTTGGTATTCAAATAGATTTCACACACCACTTCAATTCTGAATTCAAATAAAACTGCTGGCGAAATAAAAAACAATACGGCTTTTAGCTAAAAACAATGATGTTCTTTTTTTGATCAATCTAAAACCCTACGGAACCAAATCATAATATAATAAAAGTCCCTTTTCTTTGTGCGCTCACGTGCAAGGCTGCTTATTTAAAGAAAGACGACGATGAGTAATGTCGCCTTGAATCAGATAATTATATCTTTAACGATATTTTTCTCCACAATACACTCACTTTCTTTGTATGCGCCCTTTGAGACATAATATGTCAATGCCAAGTCAGCTGGAATGTAAAATAATATTATATTGTATTGGAATGAAGTCATTAACCCAATTAAGTAACTTTGCTTTCCTATAGGTATAAGATTTTATTTCATACACAACTAAGACATTTCAGAGTCTCTCACAATCAAAGCCGATGATTTGATGAGGTCTAGTGGCTCATAATTCGAATCATCATACAGGGTGTTCCGTAGCACGACGTACATAATTAAAAGGTTGTTCTTCTCTTTAATATAAAAAACTTTTTGAGACACCAACGGTGAAATCGACAAAAATAAAACAGCTGTTCCATACATTTTGTTTGAGTAGCACTTGAACTTTATTCTCTGATTTTCACCACTGTTGTCTTAATAACAGTTGTTTATTTTTATGAGAAGAACAGCCTGTTAAAGTATGTACATCGTTCTACTGAACATCATGTATAATCGCAATACTACATACAATATATCTCTCCTGTCTCGGTCTTCTCTTTGCCAAAATAAAGCAGTCCTGTCACTTTTTCGTTTTCATAAAAAGCGATCGTTTATAATTGCCTCCTACTTTTTACATTTTGAATCAACAAATATTTAGATTAAAATGGTTTGAATGACTTCCTTACATTGTTCATTGTTAAGCCATGGCGATTATTTCCTGAGGCCCAATACTCCTAATTTAACATTAATTTCAATAGGCTATTTGACTATTTTCTGGAATAGAGTTATTATTGTTGGTAATATTTAAATAAAGCGTCAACAACTTTATTTTAATTTTTAAACCTTTGAAAATAATAAAAAATAGTATTTCATTCTATAAGTTTTTAAAAGCCAGCGAAAACGCCGTCGGTCGTCAATGTACTTGTTCGTGACGTCACGAGCCTTTACATACCCATTGAGTTATAAAGTACTAGAACAGGCATGTTAAAAACCTTCGTCGACGGTCACACTACTCATACAATGTGCGAGCGTAGCGCATAATCTAGCTTTCAGATGTCAGTTCTAGTACAAAGTTAGTCAATGGTGACGTGCCTGTCATTGTTGCTGGCGTTTTTGACAATGTGAAATACCGATAAAAATATAACATTCGAAAATGTATTTTTTACAGTAATTATGTATTATTTTTAATAACTATTAATATGTTTCGGTTCCATATGGTGCAATCTATTAAACTAAATAATTAGTTAAGTAAATTTTGGTACAAGGCAAATAGCCTATTACAATCCAGTAACATTACTATCTAAAACGGTATTCTCGTTAACCTAAAAAAATGCAATTATAGTTCGTAAGCAACTGAAAATGGAAGAAACTGTCATGAGTTTTATTTTATTTTATTTTTAGTCGTATAGTTATATATATAGTTATAAAGCTATAGTATAAATAGTTTTGATAATTTTACGTCAAGTTAAAAGCTTACGGAAATACCGTTTTTGATAGTAATGTTACTAAGACCAGATCGAAACTGAATTGCGACTGCTGATAAATTAAGGGAATTGGGCTTCAATTCTTTTTGTACATACTTACAACTTACAGCTAATTTGACTTTTCCCTGAAATTAACTTAAAATTTATAAATTATAGCTCCCATAACTTAAATTCCCGACCGCAACTGCCGATGCATGTCCAAGTCCCTATCCCACAGTTTCTAACCGACAATTAGCTAACTGACAGGTGTCAAAGTGACAATTATCAACTTATCGCTTCCTTCTAGGCGTGGCTCGCGTAACTGAACGGTTAAAAAAAGGGTTCTCACTGTAATTAAAAGTGGCGTTTACAGACGCCGTAATTTGTTGTTATTAGCTTTTGTTTTTTTATTTCGCGTGTTTAACGTAGGGTTTAACATTGTGTAGTGATTTGCAAAGAGTCATTAGTATTTCCTTTTAAGGGGACAGCAATAATTCAAAGTTAACATTGAAAAAAAATTTTTTTTTAACCGACTTCACAAAAAGGAGGTTCACAATTCGGTTGTAAGGTTTTTTTTAAATCACAATAAAATCCTCAATCTACTTTAGCGTTTTTAACCTATTTTTTTTAATAAACATAGTTCCAGGCTTTTTATTTTAGGAATTAAGGGCACTACTTTTACAAAAGGGTTCCGTAACTTAAAAAGATCGAGAACCGGTGATCTATCAATTTAATTAACTTTAAATACTCAAGACGACTTATTAAACTCCAAAATCGTAAAATCAGCTCTAAAACATTGAGATGGATGAATAATTTAATAAAACGTAACCCGGATGAATCACGAAGTTTAAAAATGTACTGAACTTGGCTTAGTTCTTTTTAGGGCGCCTTATTTTTTAACTCGAACACGTTGACTGGTTTGGCCTCATTTCTTTGTTTCTTTTTTATATCACAACAAAATAATAAAACAAACTTATGTAAAACATACGTAGCCTTATGAGTCAAACTTAAAAATCATTTATCCAATTTAGGACATAAAATTGGCACTTATGAACGTCAATAATACATTATTGGCCCAGGGGTCAGAACATGTCTCCTTATTTTTGGGCCCTACGAGCGGTTCGAGACAAAACACAGACAATCTTGTAAGTGGTGAGAAGAAACACCGGAACAAACTCAGTCACCACTACAGAGATATATATACCAAAATACTTACTTATTTACTTCTTTGGCTTAGAGACCCAAAGTGGATCTTGGTTTCCGACATCGAAGCTTGCAGCTTCTCCCTATCCCATGCCAGACCCGTCCAGTTGGGCACTCCTAGTTCACTTGGGTCTTTCGTGACTTTATCGATTCAGCGATGCCTAGGGCGCCTTCCGAAAGGTCGTCCCAAGAATGCTCTTTTTACTGCACGATCCTCTCCCATTCTTTCCACGTGCCCGAGCCAGCGAAGGTCAGGTACACAGCAGCTCTCCATAAGGTTCTGGTGTCTAAACTCCTACGCAGAAAAACTAAGATTGCGACGGCAAAAAACTCTGTTAAAATTGTGTAAAAAAGCCATGATAAGCTATAATAATGTATGGCACTCGGAAGTCTTTAAATAGATCTTTAGTCTTCTTTAGACGACGAGCGCCGCCGTAAGGCGAGCATACCGGACTTGGTGTCGCTATCTCTGAGGTTCCGGGTTCGATTCCCGGTCGGTCAATGTAGAAAAATAACTTTTCTATATTGTCTCGGGTCTGGTTGTTGTGGTAACGTCGTTGTTTCTTATTTCTGTAACACATGTGCTTAAGCTACTTATCATAGGATTGGAGGAGAAATGTATGTGATGTTGTCCAATATATAGTTTTTAGATTTATAAACAATTTGCCCTATCTTGTGACTTTGTCCACTTATAATTTTCACAACAAAACAACATGGCTTACATAAGTCACTCTGGAATAGTGTCGTTTTAAATGACCAATATTTTGTTTTTATTGTCTAATAAATCTATAATATTCTAACATAAAAGATGTAATTGTTTAATATGTACGTAATCAGGTTGTTGAACTTTATCTATAATAGTGAGTGGTTTTAAACTGCCTTCGTCGCAGCAACATAAAATAATACGAACAAAGACAACTTACTTCACATTTTTAGATATTTGCCTATGCTTTCTTTAGCGAGACCTAGACATATGAGAATCTCCAACTTTTCACCAGCTGGTATTCGAGCAGGAAGTGCCCACGTATAAAAATCAAAAAGTCATAAATCACAAAAAAATCTTAATCCATAAAACACACTCCACTTTTTCACTAAAACAGAAGTAAAAAAATATAGTAAAAGCAAAAAGGGGAAGTAATTTTTTTTAATAGACCCGTAATGGCGACTCCGCACGATTTGTTAAAATGAACTATGCATTTTTCATGGCTTTTTTTATGCTCAGAAGCGCTCAATTTTTTATGACGCTAATTACGTCCTAAGGGTTGTCCGAGGGTGCCACTTTACTTAGCAAGGCCACAATTACAACTCTTTTTTTTGCGTTATCGGAATATCTTTTTTTTGTAACACTAGTTAGTGATATGCATTTTGATTTTGTTTTAAAAAAACATCAAATTCAAATTGTTTATATGCTATTTACATAAGGTATAAAACATAAAATGTGGTATAAAAAAAAACATTGCCTAAACCAACCCAGCTATGTTATACAGCATGCAGAATGCAGATATTTATAAAAAATATTAAATTTGTGTTATTAAACATTTACTTATAAGTAAAAGAAGAAGACGCAATTTTTTCGCAATTTAAAGACTTATTAATGTTATTTACAATTAAAGATTATCGTACTGTACTTTGAATTAGACATAATTGAATTGGGAATAGTGCAATATCATAAAAAATCATTACATTATATCACTAATCGTGTAACGTTTTTTTTTACATTTTTTTTTTATTTAAGCACTTTTTAGAATAAAACTAATTAGGCATGCCGAAAATAATTATTTAAATAATTTACAGGAAACATTAAGTAGCCGACGGGTTATCCCAGATAATATTTTTAGATATCCTTGTTGCACTATGTTATGTATATTGTTTTAAATTTTAAGGTAATGTTAAACAGTGTTATTTGGTTGTTCTGTCATAAACAACATTTTATTATTAAAAATTAATTTACCTTTACTGCATTGTGCATAAGGTTAGCAACCAGGAAAATATCTAAACTTTAGTAAAGTACATGTTTTACCTGATTATTTTTACATTATTATCCGTTGTTTTTTATGGAATATTTATTCATTTTAGCCTTTTCCTGAAACTCATGACTGTGTATGTTATTATCCTTAATTTTGAAATGCCTAAAGAAACCAACTAATATTTTGCACCAGAATGCACTTAATTTTTTTTTGGTTAAATAATTTTTTGAACCCAAAAAACAATCAGTATACCTAAAGGCCCCGCTAGCTCGACGCTCACCGTTCATTTTTATTCAGTGTCGCTTACCACGGGACGTTCAACAAAACGTCACTCGCTTTTTATTTTTATTGGGGACTCGACTTTCCCACTTTCCCGGCCCGTTCCCGGATTTGTGAACTCGGAATACAAAACGCCTGCTGGAATGAGATTTTTCATGTTTTAATGTTGACGGAAAAAGATTTAGCATAATTTGATAGAGCTGTTAACTGATGGGGAAAAAAGGTTCTGGAGTGGCGACCACGATCTGGAAGACCACGTGGGTGGGGCCGGTGGACCCGGTGGACTGATGACTTAGTCAAGGTTGCGAGAAGCAATCGGATGCAAACGGCCAACAGCCGTTCGCTGTGGCGTACTAAGGGTAAGGCTTATGTCCAGAAGTGGACTTCCAAAGCTTGATAATATTATACACAGTCATGTTGTCGGCTCCTCAAATTTTACATTAACTAAAAATTTTTTTTGAACATGAGTACCGTAACTTCGGGTAACTTTGGCCTTTTGAGGGTAATTTTGAATTATTATTCATATATTTTTTACATGGAGTCAACGATAGAGTTAAATATAGAGAAAGATAGAGTAAAGACCTATGATACATTATGATTAAAATGCAAAAAACCAGTTATCGGTCTGAGCCAAAGTTATCAACTTTTATACTTATCATCCTTTACGGTAAGTAAAAAGTTACAGTAATAAAATTCTTTGTCCAAAATGATACCAGCCTTTATTTTAGTTCAGTTTTCTCAATTATTCAGACTTAAGTATTGCTCAACCTTGCAAGGCATTGATTCAAAAAATTCACCAAGAAAATTGCACCATTCTACATCGAAACTAGAATAATTCCCATACATTTCGTTCGGAACACTGAAATTGCAAAAATGAAACCGCAAATAAGTATCATGTTTGAAAGACATTACAGTACAGGCTTCTCAAATTGCTAGATATCAAATTCGTGGCGGGCTGGCCTTCCGGGAGTCGAACTTTAGACCGTACGCCCCGCATCGGGCATAAATTCTTTGCAATTTCTTCGTTGCGTGATCAAAACGTCTAGTTCCACTTTCTAACACGCGTGAAAGGGCTACACTCGCGAGCAATAGAACCGGTCACTTAATAAAATGATGGTTAATCAAAAAAATTTTTTTTTATCGGGAACGTTTTCAGCATAACAATTCCTAAAACGATTTGTGTCAGCTGATACAACATTAAATTAAATATAATAAATAAAAATTAAGAATCACGTTTTAAAAATGATGTTCAATGACGTCACGAAACTTAGCGTAAGTCGGTTTTAAATAGTTGAATGAAAAGTGTCAGCGAAATTAAATATAAAACAATATCTAATCGAATTTTTTTTTTTTGCTATAACCAAATAACATTAGGTAGCAAATTAATGCGTTAACAAAAATAAAACAGAGCAATTTACTTTTTAACAGGTACTTACCTATTTAATGATTCATCCTTAGTATTAGGTATTATGTTTTCCTCAATGATGGATAATGTCCAAAATACGAACCAATTTATATAAATAAAATAAAGTAACAACTAAACGAAGAATTAATTCAGTTATCATCCTAACCTATATGCATTGGATTTAAGGACTGAAGTTCCTATATAAGGATCATATAAAACCGTTTTGTCTGACTTCTATAAAAGGAAGTTATTATTTTTAAATAAGATATTGTTTGTAATAATAGGTGCAATTAAAATAGTTTTGACATTTACAAAAGAGAATCGCTCTTCATAAAGTATAACGTAAAACAATAAAAAATAATTAAATCAGTTCTTTCTCACAAACAAATTACAGCCTACCATTCAAATAAGTTAAATCTATTTAAAGAAAACAAAGTTGGGTTAGTTACACCATTTATAAGTCAAGAATGGCTGAACCGATTTTTGTGATCTCTGATTTGTTAGATTTGTCTCCGCCCCGAATAGCAGAAAATTAAAACAAGTTTAGAAGAGACGATACAAAGTTCGCCGGGACAGCCAGTAATTTAATAAAATATACTTTAACGCAGAAATAAAGTAGTTATTATATAATATACCAAGCGGAAAATGAACTTATTATCTAAGAGAATAAAAACATACGGAATACTAATGAGATAAAAAAATATCAGCAGAGTAAACAAGGAAGTAGGTTGCTTGAAATAAAACAGCGTAACAAATAAAATAATTATATTTTTCGAACAAAACTGAGTCGATTATTTTTCAATGTTTTCCTTCCCTGAAAATAACGGGAACAAAAATGAATATTCCTCTTAGTCTCATCCCGTAGCTTCACAAGAAAGCTTGTTTGTGTTTTTTAGCGTTTTGAGTTTTTTTTAGTTTTGCAAGATGTGGGAGTATCCCCCGCGAGCGGATTTACTTTTTGAGGTGACTAAGCTTAATAAAAATAATATATTGCTTTTTATCATTCATAATATTTTTATAAATACATATGCACTATGACATTTAGTAATTATTTTAATTAGGTCAAGTTATAAACATACATGTTTTTTTTGTTCATAGCTGTTGCCCGCGACTTTGTTCGCGTGATATTTAGTTTATTCATACAGGATTTTCTGGGCAACTTTCTTATTTTTTTCTCTTAATAGAACCTTCTCCTGGGAATAATTAGCAAAACAAAAAAAGAATTAGCGAAATTGTTCCATCTGTTCACGCGTGATCCATGACCAAGGGAAGTAGAAATTCATTTTTATATATATGTAGATGTAATTAAGCCTTAGTAGAGGCATAATTATTGCATACTATGCAAACGTACTAATTTAGAAGCAGCTGCGCTTAAGACAGTATTTACAACTAAAAAATGATCAATTAATTATTGCGACTCAACTAGGAACAGATAACGTAGGTACGTTACTTTACTTTCTCTATTCCTATCTTTATCTTAAGTTTAGTAACCAGTTTTCTTGTCCAACAGTGTACGCTCGCGTGTTCAAAGTCGTTTCTTTGCGATTGCAGAACGAAGGGTTTTCAATAAATACACCAAGTAAAGTATACAGTGAGATTTCTGAGATAAAACATTTTATATGACGACTGTATTGATAAAACTTTGGCATAGTTTTCGTAGTGTTCGCGAAACTTGGGAAATACACAGACACACGGCCTCTTTACATTTTGAGACTAGTTTTTGCTTGTGACTTAATCCGCATTGTTAGCAATCTTATTATACAGGATGTAACGAAAAGGTGAAATAAAACTTTAAGGGGTTATTCTACGGCTAAATTACATCAACTCAAAAAAACACTTTCCCATACTAAAACGCGACCAGCTGGCATCAGTTTGTATGGAAACGTCAATTTTTTTTTTGAGATTTTGATGTTGGTCCCATAGAAAAAGTTGATGTAATTTAGCCGTAGAATAACCCCTTAAAGTTTTATTTCACCTTTTCGTTACACCCTGTATACACGTACAGACAACAGCACATTAACCTACCACAAACGTAAAATTTTCTCAATGGATATTGATCTCTACGCCGTATCGGACTTAAAGTTGAAAATCAGTTCAATGACGTTTAACTTTTTGGGTAGGTGGACCTGCTGCTGTCTGTACCGGCAAGCGTAGGACGTCACCCACAAGGTGACCAATGACGGCCAATTTGGAAGTCATTGGAGAAGACCTTTTTTTAAATTGCCCAACATTCAATTTGATTCAACATTCAATTGTTAAAACAATAGCAATATTGAAATGACCTGCTGCTGTCTGTACCGGCAAGCGCAGCGTAGGCCGTCACCCACAAGGTGACCAATGACGGCCAATTTGGAAGTCATTGGAGAAGGCCTTTTTTTTAAACTCCCCAACATTCTTGTTAAAACAATAGAAATATTGAAATGACCTGCTGCTGTCTGTACCGGCAAGCGCAGCGTAGGACGTCACCCACAAGGTGACCAATAACGGCCCAATTGGAAGTCATTGGAGAAGGCCTTTTTTTTAAACTCCCCAACATTCTTGTTAAAACAATAGAAATATTGAAATGACCTGCTGCTGTCTGTACCGGCAAGCGCAGCGTAGGACGTCACCCACAAGGTGACCAATAACGGCCCAATTGGAAGTCATTGGAGAAGGCCTTTTTTTTAAACTCCCCAACATTCTTGTTAAAACAATAGCAATATTGAAATCAAGACTTGCATATCTAGACATCATAAGTGCGGCCATAAATAATTTTAGAGCCATATAACTTGGCTATCTGGCATACTAATTCTTTAGTAGGAGTTAGGCGACGGTAACTTAATACCGGCCAGCAGTATGTTGAACACGAAGTACATACAGGGTGTGCGTTTAATCTTCAGATGAGGTGTGGAAAGTAAATAAATTGTTACGTTTTGGATTTATACTTGCTCTGCGTCAAAGAAAATGGTCTAATTGGTTTGGTCCCCCCCCCCCCCCAAGCTAAAGGTTAGGAAGGACAATCACTCTAAATGTATTGTAACATATAGTATCGTGGTCAAGCAATCCCCAAGTAAGAACCAAACATAGCGTTATATAGAAGACATTATGTGATTAGTAGGTACGTTATACGTTTGATGCTGTTTTTTTGTGTGTCAAATGTCTAATAAAATACAAACACAAAATTGCATTAACAAGTTTCTTGTTGGTTGCAACGACATGACATTACAATTGGTTTTCAATAACTTAATAATTGTATTTGTAATCTATTTCTAATTGAATTCAAACCATTCAAAATATATCATCACCATCACCATCATATCAGCCGTAGAACGTCATCCGCTAAACATAGACCTTCCCCATATCATAACTTATCTCTCAAAACATATAAACTTTTACATATATAGTATTATTAAGCGTTATGGACTATGTGCATTATTTTTTGGGTTAAATTTCATTAACTGTCAAGTTCTGACTACTTATGACTTGTAGCGATATCTTGAAAACCACCCGCAGCTTCGCCACTAAAATATCTTAGTCTTTTTACGTCACCAAAAAACTATAGTAACTCTATGGTTACTATAGTTTTTTTTATAGTAACTCTATAGTTACTATAGTTCTTTTTAAATATTCTACGGTCCTTTATTCCTTGAAAACAATAATTAGTACTTTAGCAATACTCTTACTAAAACACTTTTTTGTCACTTTCTGTCTAATGTAAGCAGCGCTAAGAAGAAATGAACAAAAACTTTATTTAGTTTAAACAGGGTTGGAAAGATAGATCATCATCATCATCATCATCATTTCAGCCATAGGACGTCCACTGCTGAACATAGGCCTCCCCCATTGACTTCCAGATTGGCCGGTTGGAAGCGGCCTGCATCCAGCGTCTTCCTGCGACCTTTACCAGGTCGTCTTACCACCTTGTGAGTGGACGTCCTACGCTGCGCGTCCTAAAGATAGATAGATACTCATTATTAAACACCATACAAAAGAAACAAATTATCAGAAAGTTTAGTGAACTGCTTTATTAATAAGGGGTATAATATATTAAGTTGATTTAATACTAATAATAAGATAACCCTACTTAATTCATATGTAGGTACTTCAATATTAAAATAGTTAAATACATGAAAAACATATTATTATTTGCTTCAGACAACTGTTTGATGATAACTGTAGGCGTGTTACATATTATTGATGTAAACGCTGACGTTCAAAACATTCACAGACGTCCCACTGGTTCTTTGTATATTTTTGAACGAATTCATTAAAATTATTGCCAAAAAACAACAGAAAAGGGTTGAGTATTTAAGAAACGTTTTTCAGTTGTTATTTTCATGAAACAACAGTATAAAAATACTTTACGTTCTGACGGGGACTGTAACTTTATTAATTATGTATTACTGTTATATAATAACATTAATTATTTTATTATGTTCCAATTTCAAATTCTGTATTCATCATCATAATTTATTATCTGCAGTTCTTAAGTTTTTATAAGCTTAAACATGGATTCGAAAATTCAAAAGTAAAAAAAGTCATAATCCATCATAATCTTTATTTTTCTCTTTCTGGGTTTACCAACACAATAACTGCAGATAGATTTACTTACACAAGAACAAACTGATAAGCTATCATAGACATTCCAATAGGGTATAGGTACAAAGTTTCAATTCATTTACATAAATATACCTAAGTGTTTATCGTAGATTTTTAGGCCTAATAAAATAAAAATATATATTACATTGATTAAATGTATTAAGCCATATGCTTTAATCCATGTTCTCCCAGATATTCATACCCAGTAGTAAATTAAGACAAATAAATAAAATAGGTTAAGATTGATAAATTCTTTCTTTAGAGTTAACTTAACTATTGATAGTTAAAAGAGTATATATTCTTGCTCACTAGACAAAGAAGTTACAGTTGGTATTTACAGAAAAATGTACAATTTAATCTGTCTTATCCCAAAAAGCGAACTCTTCCAGACAACCTTATCCAAAATTTTTCGATCCTGCTTCAATCAACCTTCTCCTTGCAGATCTTCATGCACAAAAACGCAATGCAAATGCACGCGCGCGAACTCCAGCGTGGGTTAGGGGGCGAGGTGAAACCGCACCAGTGCCAGCAGTGCCTGAAGTCGTTCAGCTCCAACCACCAGCTGGTGCAGCACATCCGAGTCCACACCGGCGAGAAGCCTTACAAGTGCAGCTACTGCGACAGGAGGTTCAAGCAGTTGAGCCATGTGCAGCAGCATACCAGGTTGCATACAGGTTAGTTGAGTAGCTAGACCAGTCTCTCTAAGTGGGCGGAACGCCCGCTTGTGGGCGCTGAAGGCCTAGGCCCCAATTTTTTCTGAGCTCCTTACCGCGCGGTAAGGAGGTGTTGTAGTCGTTTAGGGGGGGGCGTTGAAAAATAAATTATCTTCAAAGTGGGCGGTAGATAAAATAAATTTGAGGACTTCTGAGCTAGACTAATAACTGCTAAGAAAAAGGTGTTAATTATTAATACTAGCAGTCCCCCGTGACTTTGTTCGCACGATCTATAGTTTAGAAAAAAAAATTGATAGGGCATCTAACGGTATGTACTTATACTTTACGACCTCTTGTCATACCTCCAAAAATACATAAAAATGGCCTGATGATAATGCCTGGTCTCGGGTTTGATTCCCGGTTCGAATCAATTCAGAAAACAAACGTTTCTAAACTGAAACTCGGATGTGGGTGTGCTGGGAAAATTCAGTGTCTGGCATCTTGGTTCCGGGATACCGGGATTCTTGACTCAATTTTGTAGAGCTCTGTAAAGGTAGTGACAAATTGTTTAGTGGTTTCAGAAAGCTGCACAAACCGTAGAAGTTACATACGCAAATAGATTGCCATCTTTATCTCAAAAACAAATACTTTTTGTTATTTTTATAATATCATGTTAAAATTCTCTAATACAACAAAACGCATGTCATCACTGGACATTCGTCTTGCCGATTGAATAAAACGCATCAAGTATGCAGCCGTTAAAATAAACTGGAAACTCATAAACGCACGTTCCAAATTTAAATCTGTACGCCATTGACGCGACGCGTTCCCGCGCAAAATCTTCTGGAACGACTTTGATTTTTTTTTCGTTTTATTTTACATGTTGCAGATGGTAGAGTTTATTCTATACCTAAAAGTTTTATGTTTCAAAAAACCTCTTTCGTTCTTAAAGTTTAGCTAAAACTCATTATCGTTTCGTCGGTACAATATAAATAAGTAGTTACGTTATTTTCCAACAAAAATACAATTTTCTAACTCTGATAGTTCTATGTAACTAGAATAATATTTATTTACTTGATTGGCAGCCTCGTAACATCAAGCTCTCAGATGAAGCAAATATTTTCAAAATAGGCCACTTAGTTTTATCTACAAAATAGCACGAGTCATTTAAAACATCAATGCGTTCCAAACAAAACAACATCCAATTGAATACCAACAACTTCCGCCAACTATTCAACATAACTCCCAACGCGCTAAACTTTAGCAATTAAAAAACTACGTGTCTACCATTGGCCGAGGTTTTCTACGGGAAAAAATACGCGTGGAAAAGCGGGAAAAAAATCGGCCAATGGCCGCTTCGCCGAGGAAGGCCGGCCAATAGCGCGCCGCGGCCGCGCAACGTACACTACGTGGCTTAGAAAAAAAAATCACGTGTTTTTCCACGTTCCAATTCCAACTGGCCAATGCGACGCCCGTGTTATAGCTGAACATTCTTTTGTGAATTTTTAGAATAGTGATTAGTTTTTAGAACGTTACTTAGATGGAGTGGGAATATTAGATGTGAGACATTGTTTTAATAAGTAGAATTTGTTTTTAGAAGCGATTAGACTGCATGAGTTTAAAAAAGCTGAATGAAAGTTTTAAAATAATACGGACTGGTTATTTCTAAACATTTAACACAAAAGTTAATATGTAATAGATCCATTAAGTACCTACTTCAACTATATAAAGTGGGAGGAGATTATTGAAACAGTTACTTTTGTTCTTTTGTTAGTTTCTTGATTGTGAGTCATTTACCTGTTTAGCAAGTCGATGCGTACTTTATATAATCAAGCAACTATGATCGATTTCTTAAGTACAAACTGTCGAATGCAAGTTTTTGTTTAACAAGTGAAGTCGTACATTTATTTAATGATTACAGTACAATAAGAATAGCACAATTTAGGCGGTCTTATTGCTAGAAACAATCGGTTCCACACTTCCATACAACCTTTAGACTAGAAAGTCAAAGACGACAAATTAGTTGCAATAATTGTACCAAGCAATGACAAATCATTTTATAATAGGCTATAAATGAATTTTATCAAGAATAGTACCGGCCGCAACGCTCTTGGCCATCAACGTCAACCTTGATAGCACCTGGCGTTCTAAATTTGAATTCTAATAAAACAAAAATCAGCCATGTGAAAATTAAGTGTCACGATTTCCCGCGTTTCAGTTATTTTTTTAATCCATTTAGTATCCAGACAGTAAATTTTAAAAATGCATTCTGAATTCAAATTAATTGAAACTACAAAGTGAACCTGACATTTTTCCCACGCGTTTTTTGTCTAGGCAAAGGAACAGTCGAAGTGGGAGCCGATTATTAAAAATTAATCGCTGTCAGGCGACGATTTTACTGTGCGTAGAACGGAACATAAATGAGTTTTTTAATTGTCATAATTGGCACCTCGGTTGTCCACACATGACAGCGTGTTAAAAGGCGGTGCAAGACGATATCGATTATTTATGAAATACATTATTCATTGGAATTGTTGTTTGAGTTTCTTTCTTCATAAGTAAAAGATTTTGTTAGTTATTTATGTTATTTTAAAGACATTGTAATTAGACTTACCTCTTCAAACTTTGACATATAAATCCCTTCGTGTACCGCTTACCCGTGGCAGACCGGAAAAAATGGAAAACAACGCAAAAAATATTACGTGGCACGCGAAGGAATAAAATAAATAAATAAACTGTTTCCACAATCACACCAATTAACTAGCCCCAAACTAAGCAAAACTTGTACTATGGCGACTAGATAACGGATAAACATACTTAAATACATTTATAAACTATGACTTAACCCAGATGTAATCTTTTTTTTTTCACGTACTACCGTTTTTTTTTATATTGTTACCTTGATGGATATATTGAACATGAAAAAATAAAAAAACCTTTTTTTTATCTTTATAACGATCGGTCGCTGTAAAAGGGTTAAGTACGAAGCGCTTATCACACAAACATTTGCCCCTTGCGGGATTCGAACCCGCGACCGCTGGCTTTGTAGTCCGGTGCGCGAACCACTACACCAGACGGTCTTCAATAACATATAAATCACTGCTACCTGATTGTCACTGAAAAGTGCGAAGGCAACCTAATGCTGTTTGCCCATGCTGACTAGACTATTGTCCCTGCTTAGATTGCGATTACTTATCGATCGTTATCGATATCTCCATTTCATAGTGATTGACTTTTGTCGACACATAACTCGTCAGATTTTACGTTACCGTTTACGAATTCTGTCGGCGTTTTATCAATAGAGATTTAAAGCCTGATGAGTATTCAAATGCAATCGATAGGAGATAACGATCGTAAAGTGATCTAGACTTTAAAAAAGACAAGAAAATAAAACAAATTCTAATAAACTGGATTTTTAAAGTAACTCTACATTCCATAAACTAAACAAATACGATAATAAAATAATGTTATTTATAAACTATAAATAGGCTTGTGGTTACGATATTTCCTTGACATAACTGAATTTTAAAGTATGAGCAATTTAATTGGTTTAATTATACCTCTTTTATCTATCTGCTGGTTAAGTAAATGAATAATAAAATTTTATAATAATTTTATCAGAATTTTACAAAGTTGTCTTAAAAATATGTTTCACGATAAGTACTTACTATTGGTACTATTTCATTTTACAATTCAGAGATCAATAAAGATATAAACTTGACCTTTATGATGTGTTTATCATTTCACTTTATGATTTTAAATATTACCAAATAAAATCAATCAAAGAAACACCATTTTTGACGTCCAAAAGACAAGTAAAAAAAAAAAATTCGTTTTTTAAATAATTATCAACATTCTAAAGATTAATGCCTAAAAATCACAAATTTTAAATTTGTTGTTTGTAACTACAAATTTCAAAGAAATCCCCACTCACCACTTCAGTCCGCCCCCGAAGACATAATTACATATAAGTAAGCCTTCTGCGTGGAAAAATACCGGTTGTACACTGTTTAGTGTGTGAATAATTCTGTCTAACCACACAGCAGGCACAACGCTGAATTATACGACAAGGATCTAACTGAACGTGGTGAAAAACGGAACTACGGAAATAATGACGTAATGATTATGATTTGCTGTTGACAGTGGCGCCACCGACAACATTAAAGTTGTTTTATTATGGTTCCGTACCTTTGGCAACAAAAAAGGAAGATAATTTCGTGTCTGTCTGTCTGTCTCTCAAGACACTTTTTACCAGGGAAGCGTAGATATCACGTTAAAATTAATATCAAATACTCAGATCTGTGCCGTGTGGGGACGGCCGAATAGAATACACTTCCCCACCGCCAACAGAAGGCATGTCGTAAGAGGCGAGTAATTTCTATAGCACGAGATGTGCAGCAGCGTCTGCGTGCGAAATGTTATAAAAACTGCGCTCGCCAACCCGCCTGCCAAGCGTGGCGAGTATTGGCAATCCCCTCCGATGAAAGTCATTGGGGGAGGCCTGTGTTCAGCAGTGGACGTCCTATGGCTGAAATGATGACTGATGACACAGATCTTAGAGCTGTAAAAATCAAAGTTCTTAGCCAACTCAATCTCAAGATACTACGGCTGTTTACGCCGTATTTTTTTTCCTCGGAATACATAGAGTAGTTTTTTTGACATATAATCATGAAATTTAATAAAAAGCAATGCCTTATAAACGTATTTTTTTTAAAAATAAACTGCAATAACTGTAAAAATCTTCGCAACTCGATTCCCGTTTGATCGAAATATTCACACAGGCAACTTCAAGTTGTACGGAACCCTCGATGCGCAAGTACGACTAACAGCCTTTTTTAAAAGTTTGACCCTCTTTATTAGTAACTTCGTAACTAATATTTTATTATCATTCAGTTCTAAGTACAAGAGATAACTTAATTTGGCCTTAACTAAAAAGATAAACCACCTTAATAACACTTAAAAATATGTAAAACCAAGTTATTATTCGTTTGTTAAAATATTGTTTTAACTGTTTTTAATTTAGCATAACTTATAGTAAAAAAATCTCGAGAAAATTTGATATAAAATACGACACAAAGTCTTTTAAGGCTCTAAGAAGTTTATTCCAAAAGCACGTTCTTTGAAAAACCAATCAAGGGTCCATTTTATTTTTCGGCAATTATACGACTTAGCATTACAATAGCCCAAAACATTATGTCCCGACTTGAGAGTTTTCTTATTTTGTTTTCGCTCGTAAAAAGGGAATTTTCAATGGAAAATGTTTGAAAGCCATTGTTTACAAAGTTTTTGTTTGAAGAAAGTTATAAAATTGATCGATTGGTGCAATCGAAGAACTTTTTTTATTTCGATAAGCCTGACATAATATTTTTTTATGCGGCCAGTGTTATAGTTTGGAATGTTGAGATACGCATTCAACCTTGAGCCTGTCTTTAGAATATATATTTGCGTTTGTCTATGGACAATATAATTGACCATGCTGTAATTTTTTGTAAATGCCAATAGACGCGCCAATACCATACATATCTAGGGTTTTATCGTACACTAATAATTATATCTATTTCATTTAAAATAACAACAACAAATAAATAAAAAAATATTAGTTTTTTTTATTTTTTAGCTTTTATCAAAACTGACATGTCAGTTACATTAAAGCTGAACATACTTGACCTAGGATGTTTTTTAAGCAAGCATTTAAATACTCATACATAGAAATAGTTTGGTACTTGAAATAATTTACCAAAAAGTTATAGTTCAAAATCAAATAAAAAACGTTTACCTATGATTTCAACTAATCAAAATATTTTCACATGACAACCGAAGTCCTAAAATACGAACCACGTTGCTGAGATAAAGTAAGTCTTGCTATGGTATACGAATCTGCAGACATTTTAGAAATTAACATAAATGTCACTTAGCGATACAATTAGACGACAGAATCAGCGTGGCGTTGTGATTCACATTTAACGCAATTGACCCGGTTTCAATTCCTGGTCTAGTCAATACAGAAAACGCACTTTTCTACATTTTCTTGTAAAAAAAGTATGTTAATTCCTTATTTCAATACCATTCAGTTGGTGTTTTATCTGACGCATATTTTATTCGTATGTAACCAAATGTCAAAAGACTTAGTTCTGAAAATTACCCTGTTTAACTTGTGAAACCCATCGCGGTTGTATGAGGCCGCTTAATAACAAAGTTTGTATAGTGTCTTATTTGCTGGGCTGAAGGGTTAAATAGCAGAGCGCTGTTAAAATGATAAAGTTTTTCTATACTGATAAAAAACGTCAGGTGGAGAGAGTTTCAGCTGCCGTTCCCTTTAACTCGATATTATAACTTTCCAAGTCGGAGGTGAAAAATTCCCAGAACGAACAAAGGCTGTCCAACTCCTCCGGAGAAATATTTTAATAATTTTCCTACCTTTTTCCTCTTTGGGAACTGTTAACAAGTTTTTTTATTAACACGAATTCGGAATTTGAGAGTTTTTCACTTTGACTGTTCTTGCCTTTCGCCTGTCAGACGAAAAATAAGTACTTATACGGAATACTGAAATGGTACCCGACGTTGAGGCTCTGTCATCGTATGAAGTAGCCACATAACATTAACTAAACCATAACATAGCCTTAGTAAAATATTGAGTATTAAAAAATGGACAACCAAGACTATTACATGGTCACATTGATATGTCATAACATAGTCTTAATTTAAGTGTTTTTACTACAATTTTCGTTTATAGTCGTTTGTTTCCCTAGCTTTGTTTGATATTGAGTCATATCTTAGACAATGACAAAAGCGGATACCTTAATTTAAAATCTGCATTTATCATCATCACATATTTAGGATTCAAACTAAACACATTTATCAACTACTAAGTGAGATCACTCTGATTAAACTACACAACAACTCTAACTCACTGTGTTAGTTACTCAGTCAATAAAACTGCATTCTATAAATAAAACGACACAATACCACTGGTTCGCACGCACAAAAACTCCAGACAAAAAACTCACGCATTTTGCGAAATTCTCTTTAGTATATACGCGTAATTTGTCACATACCCCCACCCTGTCATTAATGTATTTACATTGTAGTGTGTATAGTGGGGAGGCATCTCGCACGCGGGGTGGGGGGATAGTGGAAATCGATAGAATCATTGCGCCACGCGTCCGATGATTGCATAGCGTAAAAGTATGGACGCTTCGCAGACCGTTGACAGAGGTCAATACACAGATTTCAGAGTAGCCAATAGTTTTTTAGGATTTTTGGAGAACCGTACAAAACACTGTTTTGTGAGATAGCTTTTCAAAATAGTAATTAAAATTTGCACATAAAACTATTTTTGTAGCATTTGTGTAGCAAGCTATAATGATAGTCTTAATGTGAATAGATCGCTGGAGTACTATTTTTATAAGATGATAGTATACACAACAAGTGGATAGACAGAACACACCACAACTTGTAAATAAACTATTGTCATAATGCCTAATCTAAAAGTTGGGGTATTATTAAATAATTTCGTCAAATAATATTTTTTTATTCTCATTTTTAATGTGCCTACTAAAAAAATATATTTGTCACTGAAAACGCATCTTATTGATATTTCTTCTAAGAAAACTATCTGATTAAGTCATAATTTATTTATGGTGACAGCTAATTTCATTACATGATTTTAATAATTAGCTATGAAAATGTTCTCCTTTCTCGCACGTGTCATTGAAAACGTTGAACAGAAGGGTCCGAAACTTCGATTAAAATAACAAACCGATCCCAACTTTTTCTCTCTCTAATCTTACTGCTTCTTTTACATTAATGGGGTGAAATTTTATGTAACTTTCGGTCGTATTCCACGCTACGTCGCGTACGGAAACCCCGGCTATATTTTAGTAAATACTAAAATGGAGATAGCGAGCCATTTTCGAATATTCTCCACTTGCTTTTACCTGCAATGCGAATTATGGGGCATACGAGTACACTAAAAAATATGCCCTTTTTTGACTTGCTTGGCGGAATCAAGTCCTCGCTGACGCATTATGAAAACTATTTAAAAATTAAAACGGCTTTATAAAAAAAAAAAACATAAACACAGCAACAAAACAAGAATAAAATAGCATATTACTTATAATTAAAGAGAATAAACTTAATAAAATTATAAACAGAGATACAATAAGAGTAAAACCTGATTTTTAGAAACTCAATATCTCAGTACTCAATATCTCATCAAAATTCTAGTACGAAAAAGTTAAGTCATACCAGTCAGACAGGAAAATTCATATTTAATGTCGGAATCCACTCATTTTAGTAAATATTAAAACGAAGATAGTACATTTCCAAATTTCTGTATGTTGAAACCGCAACGTTGTGGGTTGCACCGCTCAAATGCATTTCCTTTACACAACTAATGCGTTATTGGCCGCGGCAAATAAATGATAATTTGCGAACCGTAATAGTAATGTGGTTCATTTGCCTCTAAATACGGCATTTACATAATTAAGCAGCTAATATATAATATTGTTATCAGAATTGTTTGTTGTAAATCGAAGTGTTCCATATCTTTTCGCTTTGGCATTAAACGTAAATTTATAAACTACAGCTTTATACTTAATGCCATTCTGAATTAATAAAACAAATAGATAAAAGACACTAAACATGTTTTGCAGTGTTTATGTTAATATAACCAAGGTCCGTTTTACATTTTTATCACAACCTCTTTTGTAACTACATAATATTGGTACTAATTACCTACTTCTGACTAGTCAGTACAGCGCTACAAACTTTTGTTGAGAAAAAATCGTTTTCAACTAATTACACCAAGGAACTAAAAGAAACTATGATGTCTTATAATAACACACAAACGTACATTACAACGCTTAAACATTCTTCATAACTATAAAAGCTAAACGGACTTCACTTTACACGTATCGATTCTGGCAGCCGTCAAAATGTTAACGATGAAAAAATTACCCAGTTACTTGCCAAAAGCTTCTACCGCCTACTTATAAGCCACAAGAATCAACCTCACATTAAAATTCCATAAAAATAACCTCAAGTCTAAAGGGGATAATGAACTAGGGACCTCTGGGAATGGTAACTGGAGCTTGTAATCCATCTTATCATTTTGTAAAAATTGTCTAATGGAAATTTTTGCCGAAAGAAATCCCCTGCCCACTGGGAACGGGGTGGGTTATATAACGAGCCCCTTTTAAACCCACTGTGCACTTTTCTATTTTTATGTATAGTTTTATATTAGGTATCAAGCGCTTTTGCCCGTTTCGAGTAGCTATCTTGATTATGTTCCTATATTCAGCAAACCTTATTACAATTGGAGTGATTATCATCTGATTAAACATTTGAATATGGGAACCAAACCAACTAGATCATAGTGACAGTTATCTAAATATGTAGGTTTCCTTGAGAATTTTTTTCTTAACGCCGAGCAAGTACGCCGATAAATCCATACATAGATATCGAAAAATCCAAAAGTAGTGCTGTTATTTGAACTTAACACTCACGGGAGAGTCTTCGACCAATAAGTTACCACCGCATTATTTAAGGTTTTAGCTCGTCAATCCTTCTTACGCACTTTCTCACTTTGTTTTTATCAACAAAAACTAAAATGTTTGTACAAATGATAAGGGCGTAACTTGATGTTGACCTTTTTAATGTCTACTATTTATACACATCTAGCTGCAGCCCGCGGTTTCGTTTGCGTAGTCGGCGACAAAAGTCACCCGTGCGCGCACACTCTTAGTGTGTAAATAAATGACAGTTTGGTTTCACAGATTCTTCACTTTATACCTGCTATGTCTCTCTTTACATTAAAGGTCGTTTGCAGTAGTCGATTTTTTATATACTTAGATTATACACTTTTATATCTTTAGAAGTCGATGGTAGAAAGTTCAGACACCCACCTAAAAATAAAGGTGCTTCAGTAGAATTCCTTGTAAATAGCTATTTTTATTTTAGTTTTACCGAAGTAGGTTTGAGAATTGTTTTTAAACTGTTTAAATAAAGAAATAAATTATAAAGAAATATAGGGATGAAAAGGAAATAAGATTACAAGACAGATAAATTCCATTGTTATGCGGCGTCGTATAACTTGAATGGCTTGGATGTTGATAAGTTTTTTTTATATAGTAAGTAAGTAAGTATTATTTTATTTGGCACCAAAAACAATCTAAAATTACAAAATACAGGAATGGTTGCTGCCAAAAAGGTCTCCCGCTCAGCATTAGTCGTGGCATAAACCGCGACACTGGTATTCTGCGTCCTGAGAGCCTTGGACACCGCATCATCAAATAATATAAAATTAAACAACAACAACAATTAAAAATAAAAAAACAATAAAAAAGGATATTAAATGAAATAAAATCCATTAAATTAGATAGAATAGAAACTAAATAATACAATCAATAATAGCATGTCATCAACGTCAAATAATTAATTAAGTCATAAAATAAAATAATAATAACATCTATATAATAATAAAATCATATTATATAGAATTAGGCACTTTAACACGGCCCAATTTTTTTTAAACTACCTCTGCTTTAGAACAATAAGGGCTTAAGCTGAAAAGAAGTAGCGCAAGCCACTGCGTCCCATACTTAACATAGTTGTTTATAGTGAATTTGAAAAGAGAAACCTTGTCATTTATTTATCACCCAAACACTCTCCCCAACGACTCCCAAATAAAAACGTTAACCAATAAGACGTAATTTTCATGATTGGACAGTCTCGGGAGGGCTCGGTTATCTTTTTCACGTTTTTCCATTTTCCACCGCGTCTTTATGCCACCCTCGAGAAAGAAGGGCAGTGTTTGGACTGGAATAAACGGTTTTGATACTTGAAACTTCAATTTTTGATATAAATTGTACAGCGACAGCAACGACTTATCAAAAAATACGTTCTAAGCATCCATGACATAAACTAAGTACAAATGCTCGTGCTCAACACAAACATTTGCCTCTTGTTGGATTCGAAGCTGCAACCGCTCGGCTTTGTAGTCCGGAGACTAAACCACTAACACCAGACGTTCGTCAAATCATAGATTCGTTTTGATTTACCCCGTTCTCGCAGGAGCTAGCTTCTTCTAGAATCTGCTATGTCTATGCTGCACTGGTCTAGTAAAGCTGGCCTTAGCCACACCGTATGACTTGTGCTTAGGATAGCACGTAGTCATTATGATTACCAATCTCCGTAGCCGAGAGGCAAGTATGCCTAAATTGGCTTCGCCATCACTGAGATCGATTTCCGTTCGAGTCAATGTTGAAAACGAACATTTTTTTATATTGATTCAGGTCTGAGTAGTGTAGTGTACCATCGTTATTTCTGATTTTTAATACAAGGATCAGAGCAATGTATGTGATTTATTTCAGGCCTAGTTTCCTAAAAAAATCTAATTAGTCCGTCAGTTGGATTAACAGAAAATATTGAACACGTAATTTTTCTTTTCTGAATCAAACAAAAAATGATGAAGATATAGCCCGTTAAAATTCCGCGTAACGTCACGCCTTGCGACACTTTTTAGCAAGACGTGACGTCACGTGCTCACTTTGATGCGCTTTATCTTCGTAATTTTTTGTTTGATTGACAAAAGACAAAATATGGGTCTAATATTTTTCGATAATCTAACTGACGGACTAAATAGAATAATAATTTTTTGACCCAGGAAACTAGCCCATTTCAATGACTATTTTATTAAATAGCAGGCTTTACACCCAAATTATAAATTAAACTTCATAATCATAGCATAATAAGCCGTGTCGAGTTTTGACTACCTTAATGAGCCCCCAGACCATAAAATGGCAAAATAAGTAATTACTTGTAATTAAATATTTTCATTAACCGCTGACCAGTAGATACTCTAATAAATTAATCGGATCATTTCATTTGTGGTCTATTTTTGAGCGCCATCATGCGAGTGACAGGCGTAATCACGTATTTATAGAAAGGGTATTATTGTCGTATCACTATGAAAACCGGATGTGTATGTTTTCAATAGCGTTAATTCAATAGTAAACTTAGCAAAAGTAAAAAAAACGATTTTTTAAGTACTAGAATGATTGTTTTTTTTTATCAACCTATGATTTTATCGTTTACTAGCTTTTTCCCGTGACTTCGTCGGCGTTGACCTTACCCGGATAAAAAGTGCCCTATGTATTCAGCCTATTCAGCCATGGTCTATCTATATGCCAAATTTAATCAAAATCTGTTTAGTAGTCTTTGCGTGAAAGAGTGTCTTTGTGCCATATCTCATCCAGATACAGTCAGATACAGCTGTTCTGGCGTGATTAGGAAACAAACATTCATCCATCCAAACATTCGCATTCATATATTCAATGCTGTTTTTTTTACCCAAATTAATTAATTAAAAAAAAAAACAATATTATAGTAAAAGTATTTATTCAGTTCGTTAGTTACTACTATAAATGCTTAAGATTATGTTAGTATTTGTATTTATTGAGCACTGGTGCATGCAGTGACATCCAGTGTACCAAAAAGGCGTGGTAGAATTTCACAAAGTATCAAGGTTATCGGTTAGCGTATAAAGAAGCCTATTTGCAGATGCCGAGAAGGAAAAAAGGTTGTTTCGCGCGATCGCTCTTTATTTGATTCCGCCGATGTTTGCGCTCAAATTAGTTCGCGTCGGTACCTCTGCCCATTTTTCCTTTTCCTTTTTCGCCGTCTGTTTTTCCTTTTTCGCAGATTGTTTGTCTTTTTTTCGTGTTTTCGGCCCATTCGTGTTCTGCTGTGTCTTTGAATTTTTCATTCGATTTTTCGCTCTATGTTTGAGTTAAGTACAAACTTGGTTTTTAGTTTGATGAATGGTGTAGTACACTTTAGCGTTACGCAATTCTATTTAGTTTTAGTTCTTTGATGAGACTATATTTTACAGTACTTACCATGCCAATTAGTTATGAACTCTTTTTAGGCTATTGAGAGGCACATATAGGCCCCACACATGGCATTAAGCCCAATTTTTCTTTTTACATAAATACTTATTTATCAAATCATAGTAAAAATACTAGCAGCAGTATTGTTTTTCATTTTAAAATTAAATAAAATTAACCAATAAAATACCAAGTCCAAAAATGGAATTAATAAAAATCCAAACTTTCTGTTATCAAAAGAGAAAATACGTGAAACAATTTAAAAGAGCAGACTTCACAAATTTAAAGTAAACTGAACCTAAACCCTTGCTTTTTTTAGAAAGAATCGAACCCTTAAGTTATCTTTTAATTAATTTGGAGTGTTTTTTCTTTGCAGAAAATATGATTTTACGTTAGTTCGGGCGCTGGCGTTGAAATTGAAATTAATTTTATTTCACTGATACAAATTGTCGTAACAATTAAAGTACGTACCTACTCTACTATTAATACCTACATTGTTTTTTTTTTGTATATATCTACGTAATACAAATATTAGATTTAATAAAATTGGAACTCATATTATACAGTTGATAAAAAGTTTTATTTACAAATGTTCACACCTGTATTATAAATAAACATAAAACAGCAATTATACTTTAATGTGACCACCTACAGTTATTAATCCACTATTTAATCACAAGTTTATTGCAAATACTGCAATAAATACAAATTCTGCAAATCAACATACCAAAGTGTAAAATCTCTCAAAAAACCCATTTAAAAAGCCTTAACCTACCTACAGGCAAACCACTCGAATAGTAATAGAGAAAGAATCACGTCTTACCCCAGCCCCGGGCACCAGATGGCGTTAGTCGAAATGAGCTTTCGCCTAATTTATTTTTTGCCGCCTACTTTTGCCGGGTAAATATTGACATGTCCCGAAAGAATAGAGTGGATACGACTCTTTTTTTTGTTTTCCGAGGCGCATATGTTTGTGTTTTGTGTTTGTTTATGGCCCATTTTTCTTGTAATTTGCTAGATGGTCTTATGTTTAGTTCTGGATCTATGAAATATTTTTTTTACTACATCACATACATTGCTCTAATCATCAATAATCTTAAGGTCACTTGACTTATAGAAATCAGAAACAACGACGGTACCATAACACCCAGACCCAACCCAACATAGAAAAGTTCGTTTTCTTTCTCAGTAATAGCACGCCAAGTCTGGCGTACTCACTTCTTGGCAACGGAGATTGTCGTAATAAGACAAGACGAAGAGACTGTATAAAAGCGAGCCTGAGTATTGTAGGCCTATAGAAATAGATTTTTATAAGGTGCACAACTCTATTATAGAACAAAATCATCTTACATATTTGTAGAAGCAATTGTATATTATGGACCATACAAGAACTTTTTCTTTCTTTTTCGCATTTACCTATTTGGTAGTAGGTTTTGCGATGCAACCATTTTACTTCAAGATTGACGGATTCCAAACAATCTATCGCCTATTTTTAAATTTTCTACCTATCACAAATTGTGTTCCTATATTTTTTCATTGCTTCTTATCCATATAAATCAAATTTTGACAAGACGGCATTCAACTAAGGTCGTATCTTTTTTTGCCAGGAAACGGACGTTCGGCCCAGTGATTAGGAAATTATATTGGGGACGGAATTTCTTCTCCATTTTTTCCTTTAGGTGTCGCTCACGATTGGTTATTAAATCGGACTTACGGGACTTTCCCTCTTTTAATTGTCTTGCGACAATTCCGAGAAGTTTTTTCTGAATCTTTTTAAATTGGAAACACTGCAATTTCTGTCAGGTTTTTTTTTTGTCTAAAGTATTTTTAGAGCACTGTGCGAATATAATTATGTTCCAAATTATATCAGATTTTTTGTATAATTACTTATACAAGCACTGTGCAGTCATGTTATATATAAACTATTATAAGGCGCCTAATCATCGGATGGATATAATATATATAATTTTTTTTTGGTTCTCTTGAGACAAATTATTTCTTCTTGCAGATTAGAACCCGCGTCATTCAACCATTAGACTTGGCAGTAAAATAAATAAACTGCAAAGCTTTTTAACCATGCGATTCATAAAACTAGGTTTTCCATTAAATAGAAAGTAACTTCACTTCTATAACTACTTATTTTAACTTTAAACATTATTAAGAATCCAAAGACAAAGTGAACAGACGCGTAAGAGCGCACTAATGTAATTAAAAAAGAAACAAAGAGTCTATAGTCTATGCGTTAGAAAAATGGCGTCTTACAATAACTTTTTATGAAAGGGGATAATTAATTGGGAGTATTAATTATAGCGTTTTTTGTTTTATTACTCACTTTTTGGTTATTGTTCTGCATATGTTTTCTTAGGGGTTTAAATTACTTCTTCTAACGGTGGTAATTATTTTGGTATAGAAATTAGTTTGTTTTTTGTAAACATATAACGGAACGATCCCAAAAATAACAAATGTATCTGAATCCATAATTCATTATTACAAAAAAAAAACCGGGAAAGTCTTAGAAAGGTAGGACACTAAAAATAAAGTTATATTTGTGTCCGTATGCGACACAAGTTCCTTAAAGTTTACCTTAGTTTAGCTACAAAATTCAAATTCAAATTCAAAACGTTTATTGCACACATGTGATTAAAATAGAAGTAAATGCAATATAAAAAGTCCCATAACATATGTACTCACATTTCTAAGTTAGTTAACTATTACTTAGATTCATAAATCACTTTTCTGTGTAGATTAGGTTAAGATAATTCGTTTTATTTGGCAACATTGTACCTTACAAGATCTGTATTAGATAATTCTGTCAAATACAAAAAAAAAACTCAATAAACCTTTGTCAATACTACAACAAAGTAACCACAGCGCAAAATTTTCCGCGCGCTTTTTTTCTAAAACCATAGACAACAGCATAATAAATCGAGGCCGCCATTTGTAAAACAAAGATGTCCGACTTTACATGACAATTAACCCCGTATAATGATGAGACACGAGCTGAACAATATAGTTGAAAAACAGGTTTCCTGCTTCTAATGTTTCCAAAGAATATTCTAGAAGGAATTTCGCACGAGCGTTTTTAAGGCAGTTAGTTTTAAATAATGTAAATGCATGCCATTGCTGAGCCTTTAAGGATCTGAGTTTATCAAGCCTTGAAAAAATATACGAAAGATGTTTTTGTTATTAGCTAAAGCTGCTTTATGTAACTTTTTAAAAGTAGCGCAAAATCTAAATTGATCCATCATAATAATAGAAAATAATTATTACCTACACAATACCTACATTTAGAAAAGGAAAACATATGACCTGTGCCGTGATAAATAAAAACAAAAAAGCATCTCTACAATCTGTAAAAATAACGGAAACTTTAAATAAAGAATATGATATTCAAAAAATGACCGGACACGCGTGTAAGCGATCAAGATTACACCGCCAATAAATAAACGTGGAATCAATATCAAAAATCGATCCTGAACAAAAACCGGCACCAGATGGCGCGGCCATCGTAAAGTCTTGTTTCCTTAGCAATCTCCAGAAAACCGGAAAACGCTCATCAATATATCCGAGCACTGATTTTTTACAAAGATTTTGGGAACATCCGAACTTACAACAGATGCTCAACGTATCAAAATTCCTTTTTAAACATTACAAGTAAAGTCATTAACCTTTAAACGCACAACAAAGACATAAAAAAACGAAACACAGATTCTACAAGAATAATTCAAAAATGGAATCCCGCAACTGACGCGGACATGCAAACTCGCTCCCGTTCCATTTTCAAATCCCCGACCGCCTTTTGTTTATTTTTTTCCAACTCCTAACTTGCTACTTAACCGTTTCTTTCATTCTGTTTCTTTAATTAGCAACAAAGAATGGTATTGCGTGTTCCTTTTTACTTTTTTAATTTAATTACTCGTTTTGAGACAAAAGAAATAATGCGTTCCGCCATTACGTTTTGTTATGACATGCAAATTACTGTTTTTGTTAAAAAAATCTCACGTTTTGTTTAAAATGGTCGAGTGATTTAGCTGGGATAAGTGCACTATTATGTTATTATAGGCATCAAAAGTTGCATCAGTACCAGATGGTGGGTAACGGGACCCGAGTGTGCAATACCGCTCGTAGCCGGTCAAAACTGGTTTTGTTTAGCAAAAATATGTAGATGTATAACGCTTGGTTTTCGTTGCGTGCGGGCATTCGCGACCTTTGCGGCTGGGAGGGGTTACGTTATTTATCGTCTAAATACCATTAGATTTTAACTATATTTTATTGGCAATGCTAATTATTAGACGCGGGATTTAAAGCTGACAAGTAAGTTAAATCTCGTTAAAATCGTACATGCAAAATGATGTGTTTGTGAATGTACGTGTTTCATTAACAGCTGAATGTAATGTTTCCCAGATATCTGCAATAATCAGTTCAAGTTAAATCTCCTAATTATATTTTTTATTAGTTGGAAAGTTCATAAAAGAGCACAAACTATTTATATGCTTAGTTGCATTTTCATATCTTTCCCTATTTTTTCATATTAGCTTCTAATTTTACATAACCTAGAGTTCAAGCGCAACGATGAATTTGAACTAAGTTTTTACCAGCTTACAAAAACATAATTTATTGAGTCAAAATTATTACAGCAATATCAAATTTCATCATCATCCTTTAAAGCAAAAATAAAGAAACTGAACTTAACATTTCACAGCTTTTCAAATACGAACTCCTTTGTAAATCTCAGACATTTTTTTTTTCTTACCTATCGATTCGTCTAACGGTTCTAACCTTTGCCTCCGTTGAAAAACTTTTCGAAGTTTTTTCACTTAATTTAAACTCAAAAGATACTCGAGATAATTGCTCTCCGGTCGCCATTCACTCGAAACGGCGTTTCTCGCCATTTTCCTTATTTTTTGGCATTCTTAGCGGTGGGGAGGATCGACGGCCATTGTGAATGAAGAATCGGTGATTAAAATTCAATTTTGGAACAATCGGCCGTGTGTCTGCTAAGATGACGCGGTGCATTTTAATTGGATGGAACAATTTTGAATCAGACGATTAGAGAGTTCGATTTATGAATTAGAAGAAAGCATTGGGCAGGATGTATTATTTTATTTTTAATTCCCAATATTTGTGGCCAATACACTTAAACAAGTAAACCAGTTTAAGTTTCCTACTAAAATATAAACACGACCTACCCGTCATGAAAATGAAACTATATGTCACAAACACTTTTGTGCCGCTAAAGCTTCTTTACCGAGAAAACTTGATTGAACTATGTCGGATCACTTTAGTAGCCATCGTTAAAATGAAACTTAATGATTTACTCGTACAACCACTTGACTTTGATTAGATTTTACCTCCATATTTATTTGTGAAACTACCACGTACCTGGAGAACATGGTCAAATTGCTAACACTAGTTCACAGTCAGAACTTTAACCCCAAACTACTCACGTCAACCGAAACACACCATGTGCGTTATAATTTATCAAAATTAGTCACGTTCGGCGCGGAGCAAAAACTAACCCTTCAATACCGAAAAACACAGTTCTGGACACAATAGCCGGTCGCGGAAGACACTACCTGTGAAATAATGCAGAAATTTGCATAATAATAGTGTCACTACTATTATTTGGGATGGCTAACGTTACCGAATGGCCTCAGGGCAGCTGCAGAGCATTTTTTACGGGTCATTGTGGACTCTGATGCTAATAATAAGAACGTGAAAGGTCACCCTTTGCGAAATAGTTTTTAAATGCCGACGGTATCAGTTTAGCAATTCTTGGCAATGCACTGGGATAAAACAATGAAAGTGGAAACTTGGGAATTTCAAAAAGTAAATAACATTATTGTATGCCTATATGTACTGCTTGCGTTAACTTTGGTGAAATAAGAGTCATTTTGCGAATTTAAGACAGTTAAATGAAAAATAGATTGCACGCACAGTTTGTAAAGTATGAAATGTATAAAAACATTACAACACGTAAATTAAAGAAATATACGTGTTTGATGAAATTCTTATTTTAAATCTACTTACATCTGACGGATCGTCGAAACATTCAAAATACAACAAGCTAACAAATATAAAAATGCATTCTGCTATACTGTTCACATTTTACACATTCGTAATAATTAAAACCCGCTTACGATTGCCGAAATAATAATTAACAGTAAAAAATAATATGGATTGACAGACCGGACCCTTCGAAGCAGGTAATCAAAGGGTTAAGTTTTAGGGACAAATAATAGAGCCGAAATTGATATAAAAAACATAGAAGGGTTGAATACGGAAGATTTATAAATATGGGCATTGTTTTTTTAGCTATCATTGTTAACGGTCAAGTTTGGGCATAATAATTTTGAAATTGGAATTGGGGTCCCTTATGGTTACGCTTGCAATGTTTACCTGGCTAGAGCAAAGAAAGGGTTAATATTCTGTCGTTTATTATTTATTTGATTACAAAGATCATATAATATTTCATGAATTATGACAAAAACTCTTGGATTTCTTCCTAGTGAGGCTAGTTAAAACAACTTTAAGTATCTTGTACCAAATGTGGTAAAAGTTATTACATTATGTAATTAAATGGCAGTTTCGCCAATTTCCTGTACAAGTTGTATAGGAAATTGGTAACATGAATTTATTTTTAGTTACAACATTGTTATAATAAATTTATATAATACATGTCTTACAACGTCATAGTTGAGATAAGACCTTTTCGTTTACCCGATTGATCATTTTCTTTTTTATGTATTTAGATGTAAAAAAACCTATTTCCAATTTCAACACTGGCAGTAACAATTTAAAGAAAGTTATCGCAAAGCAGAAATTCTTATCGCAAAAGAAAAAGAGAAAAAACCTTACAACTAACCCTGGCAATGCAGATTCTCCTCCCAGTTTACAAAAAAGAAAAAGTTAAAAGTGGTAAAAACCTAGCATTCAAAGAACTTGCAGTTGGAGCCGCTCCGATGGATCCGAACCGAGACGATGAATTTTTAAAAGCCCCCACTGCAGACATCTTTTTTTGGACTTAAGAAGTGGGAGGAGAAAAATTCTAGACTTAAATGTTTGTAAAAGTTGTACGATTGTATTTACAGACGCTTAAAATAATTTTTATTGGGAATTTTCTTAATAATTGTGCACTGTCTTCAACAATTTAATTCTCGTTCATCTTATGGTATATGGAACCTTCATTGTATTACTATGTTGTTCGTCGGCTAAGATCTTTTTTTGGTCTTAGCTAAAGTTGACGTTTAATCAAATTCTAAGCTCTACAATTTCTTTAAGGTCTACAAAGTTCAAGCCTCTAAGTGAACACGGTCAAAAGATACGCCATTTAATTCTGTCACTCGCATTGTAGACGACCTCCCTTTGTAACCGAGTGGCAAGCATACCGGACTTGGTGTCGTTATCTCTGAGGTCCCGGGTTCGATTTCCGGACTCCGGTCGGTCGATGTGGAAAAATACCGTTTCTATATCATCTCGGATCTGTTATGGTACGTCGTTGTTTCTGATTTCTATAACACAAGTGCTTTGGCTACTTACCATAGGATCAGAGCAATGTATGTGATGTTGTCCAATATTTCTATTTATTTGTATTGTATTCATGTCTTATTATTATTAATAATCACAACCTATGGACTTATTATTTATCTAGAATTATGAAATTTGGTAAAATACTTACAAGGCTTCTGCAGTTTAGATGGCGAATAAATTAAATTATTGTGCAAGGCTTCCATTATTTACTAGCAGCTACCCGCGACTTCGTTCGCGTGGTCTCCAGTTCAATTCAGAATCCTGGCGTGCGCACAACAACTCCCCAAAGTTTCATCACAATTCTATCAAGATAATACAGGGTGTCCCGTAACTCGAGAATAACTGCTAACTAATTATTCTACATAATGGTAAACAACTTTTGTTCTATGACATTTATGGCCAGTTTCCTGGGTCGAAAAATATTATTCTATTTAGTCCGTCAGTTAGATTATCAAAAAATATTAGACTCATATTTTATCTTTTGTCAATCAAACAAAAAATTACAACAACAAAAGATAAAGCGCATATAAGTTTGCACGTGACGTCACGTCTTGCTAAAAAATGTCGCAAGGCGTGACGTTACGCGGAACTTTAACGGGCTATGTCATCATCATTTTTTGTTTGATTGAGAAAAGAAAAAATACGGGTCCAATATTTTTTGTTAATCCAACTGACGGACTAATTAGATTTTTTTAGGAAACTAGCCCTACATTTGCTTCACTTCACTTTGGCGTCACGTGCAAACTTATATGCGCTTTATCTTTTGTTGTTGTCATTTTCTGTTTGATTGAGAAAATAAAAAATACATGTCCAATATTTTCTGTTAATCCAACTGACGGACTAATTAGTTTTTTTTAAGGAAACTAGCCTATTGCTCTACATTTGCTGTTTTTTTTAAGTTAGTAAATTGTTGTACCCATGGTAAATAATATAAAAATCAGCATTAAACCCGCAATTGTGGCCGACATCTTCAAAGCGTTTAACCGTTTATTCGAAGTTTTATTCATTATTTGACGACGACAAATAAAAGTGGTGTTCAACAGAATGATGCACTCAACGTTTACTGGCCGGATCTTCGTTGTTATTAGGGTTGGCTCTATGACCTTAATTAATACAAAAAACAAGCATTCTTCGTCCTAAGGTGTAGTTGGGACTCCTAACATTTACTAATGCTTGCTATGCTATGAGGGATGGGTTACTCCGAGGAGTGCTAAATAAACCCGACCCGTATGAATGTTTGTAAGACACTATTTATTGCTTTAAAATATGAGTGAATTGTGTAAAATGCTACATAAACAAATTCCGTTAATTAGGCCGTACACACAAATGCATAGATAAAAATGTACGGCGTCAGCTCGTACAGTACCTCTTTGTCTCGTTTCTAGTCGGAATACGCTTTGACCATAATCCTAGATCTAGTTATATTATGCTATACCTATATTAGACAAGAAAACCAGAATATAACAAAAAAAAACCTTTCATCATCATTATTTCAGCCATAAGACGTCCACACTGCTGATCATAGACCTTCCACAATGACTTCCAGATAGGCAAATTAAAAGCGGCTGGCATATCCAGCAGCTTCCTGCAGGCTTAAAAAGACATACGAGTACTTTATCTGGCATTGTTTCATGCGAATTGAAGGCAAACTGCTGAAAAACACAGCTAAATAACTTTCCTATATATTATTATTATATTATTATTTCCTATATGACCTCATTTTAAACGTTCATTTCTTAGTAGAAAAAATACATATCTAAATTGTGAATCTCTTTTTTTGAAGTCGGTTAAAAGCTAAAGAAACCACAGTCGCAACAGATAAAAAAGCCTTAATTACACAAACAGAACTAAAAAGATAAAAGTAAGCTCGTTAGGCAACCCTGGTGCAGTCGCGCTCGGGAAAACTTGCCAAGTGCAGTTTTCTTCTCTTTGCATTTTTCCCAGCACAAAACGTTTTTTTTTTGCCCTCCTCTCTCCTCCGAGGAATCTTTTTACTGAAACGTGTACCCCTTTTCAGAAGTTGGCTGGCTATCTTTCTTAACTTGACTGCTTGCGCTTGGGTGGTGTGGAGTAGGCATTTTGATAATTTTACTGGAAGTAATAAGTCTTACTAGAACTTCTATATTGTAGAAGTACCTAGACGACCTTTGACTAATTTATAAGCTGTAATTACAACAGTATTTTTCAACTTTTAGTAAATTAACATTGAATTAAAACTGAAACTAAATTGTAGTATTTAAACAAACCTTGCGCGAAATACCAAAAAAGTTGACCGTTATTTAGCATTTGTTTTTTTTAGGAGTCTAGTACGTGAGGGCATTGATTTTCCTTCATGATTCATCATTTCAGTCATAGAAAGTCCACTGCTGAACACAGGCCTCCCCCAATGACCCAACATCGGTGGGGATTGCAAATACTCGCCACGCTTGGCAGGCGGGTTGGCGAGCGCAGTTTTTATAAGATTTCGCACGCAGACGCTGCTGCCCGTCTCGTGCTACAAGAATTAGTCGTCTCTTACGACACGCCTCCTGTTGGCGGGGGAAAGTGTATTCTTTACGGCCGTCCCCACACGGCACGGCTTGATTTTTCTTATCTGACCGTAATAAGCATTTTTTTAATATAAAACAACTGTGTTTTTAAACAATTTGTAAATCAGGTTTGACAGAAGGGGACTAAGGACGGCGATCCTAAGTGTCCAGTACAGTCAACGACAGGTCAATCTACCCAAAAAGTTAAAGGTCATTGAACCGATTTTCAACTTTAAGTCTGACACATAAAGATCAATTTCAATTGAGAAAATTTGACGTTTTGTGGTAGGTGGACGAGCTCTTGTCCCGTACATAGAGTTGAGTTTACGCAGGTGATAATTTTAGGAGATTTCTTACATGCTAAATATTACTTATAATTTGACAGACATAGGCTTAGTAAGTAGTAGTAGCCTAATAGTTTTATTCCGACCAAATCCTAAAATAACTTATTAAAAATATGTCAATGACATCTCCACCGCTTCCCTTATTCCCTGAAAACTCCTTAAGTTTTTATTTGACCACTGAAGCATTCGCGAGATAGCGCCGCGGCGAAAATTAAAAAAAGCGAAAGAAAAACGGAATCTCGAAGGAAAAGTTCGTGGGAAGGGGATTTTTTATTGCTTTAGCCAACTTTGCTGGTTTTAGCTTGTTTTCATTGATTCAATCCACCTTAAATTCATTAAGTTTAAATTCTTTTGAGCTTATTTAGGCAGGAGGCAGTTTAAGGGTTAAGTATTTGACTTAAGATTTGTATGTTTGTTCGACCCAGAGGTTATTTCTATCTCATTTTGAATTTTAAGTTCCCGGTAGAGATTGGGTCCGATTCTAGTGTTACTGTTACTGGTCCGATACTGTGCACACAAGTCGCCTAAGTAATCAGCTTTAAATGATTTATTCAGTGAATAATGCTGTGTTATCTGATGTTTTTTTGTATGTTTTTAATTTAGATTTTATTTATACTAAAAGTATTTTGGCCATAAAATATGAAATTGTCAATCTGGCTATGCCATCGTAAATTCTTTTTTACAACCATCCAGCCAGCGTCATAATAAAGCACTATAAAAATATTTACTTGCACACTTTAACAATATCGTATTGTAAAAATGGACGCAAAACTCTATGCCTTTGCACTAAAAAAAAGTGCTTTATACACACATAAAGTCTCTACTCAAAATAAGTTTTAAAAAACTTTCTATCGCAAATACAATCTCGAACAGGTATATAACACTATCAAATTTAAATTTCGAACGTGCCGTTAAAAAAATAACACACACACCACTCATGTTATTGATTTAAAACAAAATGGCTGCGAATAACTTGCCAATACGCGCAGGTGGAATAGTAATTTTTTTTCTGCCCGCTGCCCACCTCCCCTCGAATAGTTTGGGGGGCGCGGGCGGTAGTCAGGGGGTGCGTACCACCCCGGGTGGCCACCCCTGCACCGTGTGTGCACGCAAATTCGAGCCTAATGATTTAAATTTCCGATATGATAAATGCAGCATTAATTTTATGTATTTGCCGTACATAGCTGGTAATTAATATTTTAGAGGATTGTTTGAAGTGTCCGTATTTAATTCCGGGTAGTATTTAGGTTTGAATATTTGAAAGCGCTGTATTATGATTAGTTTGTATCTAAAATTAATATTTTGATACACGCTGTTAATCAACGAATACTTAAATGACAATAATCTAAAACAATAAACAATAAATGAAATCCAAAGATAAATAAATATTTAAATGCCTAAAAATACTATTTATTTGATTATGTTATTCAATATATTATTCAATAATTATATTATCATATGATTTCTTAATGTATTTTAATTCTTTACAACTTCTTAAAATAAACAAATTCATCTAATTATGCATGGCGTCATCCTCTCTGCCCACAATACCTATCTTATTGCTGTGCCCTACAGGGTCTATAATGATCTGTTTTATGTATCTATTTATAACACCTGTGTTACAATAAAGAATGCAATAAATATATTGAATTGAATTGAAAAAAAAGAATTATTAAATTTAGTTCTTTAAGATTTCATATTAAACGAACAGACATCCTATCTTAAATTCTTTTTTAATCTGTATTTTTCAGTGCATCATATATATTTATATGATTGCTTTGATTATTTTGCTTTTGTGTTAAGTATTCAGCAGTGGACGTCCTATGGCTGAAATGACGATGATGATGAATCAAAATTTTGATTATATGTCGTCAGGTTTATATTTTGAGTACACTGGTAGGTACCAGATATATATCCTACGTGCGGCAGTATGACCACTTATACTTGAACTCTACTTTAAATTCAACTCTTATTTAAATTTTTATTTTATTTTTTCTAGTCCTGGGACTTATAGTTTCAAACCCTGTGGTCATTACTTGATGACAGCCATACCTATTTGATAATATTGTTTGAAGCATAATTAAAAATAACATTTATTAATACCTAGATAATAAAACTGCTTTGCTACACCTAAGTACCTATTATACCTAAGCAGTTTTTCAATTAAATACCTACCCACGTATAAACTTCGTGATATTTTCATGGAAATAGGTTTAAACAAATATTATTGGCCAGTACAAAAGGAACTGACATCGACAAACTTGTGTTCGAAATTTGAATCCGTCAATGAGCTATGATGTGTGTGTGTTTATTTTATCGTTTGATCATAATAAAGATGCACACATTGTAAGAAATGTTTGACCTATATAAACAATTTTGTTATTGGTGTCTTGTATATGATGATTAATTAATTACTTTATACGCACTATGTCTAACATAACGGTACCTGAATACCAATTTTTGGGCAATTTTTACGTAGTAAGTACAAAAATTTATAGAAAAAAAAAGTAAAAAAGCTAACATGTAACTTTACATTTTAAAATTTAAAAAATAATACTTTGTAACTATGTACTTTAACCAGAAACTGAACTCAAAATCTCTACCAGGCTTACCTAGTAAAGAATATCAAGTTTTTAATTAATTGCGCCCTAACGCATCACTAGTAATCACTACACATAAAGGCCTCGAACTCCAATGTCTTTCAAAATGAAACCTAGCGAAAACACAACTTTTCAGTAATTTTCTTTTAGTTTGTTGCTTGCTTTCGGATCGACAAATCAAACGAATCAAATAAACTGTAAAATGTGCGGGAATATACGCGAACTCAAAATGGCGCATAAGTCTGCGTTCCAAATTCAAAAATAAATTCGTTACACGCACGCGCGCGAGTGATGTTTTAAAATCGACGTCGCGAGACCGCCACCGTGGATACGATTTTTAAATAGGAAATTTTAAATTTGTAATCCAAAAAAATATACATTAAAAATAAACATTTAGCTGCAGTTGCTTAGAAAGAGTTCTTAACCCTCACTCTCAGTATCAGGAAAAATACGCAACTAATAAATAACGATAAAAAAATGTTTTATATTTTGTAAGGCTAATTTGCACTTTAACGTGTAAAATATCTATATTACTTAAAATACAAAAAAGAAACACTTAATTTGTTTAGTATTTTTAGAACCCAATATCATTAAATAAACGTTATTTAAAAGGCAGAAGAAAAGTCGGTAGTAAAATGCCTAACAAATTAAAAACAACAAGGAAACGGAAACTAAGCAATATTTTCTCTATGGTCGTTTACTTTTTAAATTGCCTGGCATGCTTTATGCCTACGCTATGCCAGTCAGAGAGTCTTGTATCGCTGGGAAGTACTTTTGTATGTAAATGCAATGCGTAGGCTTGCGGGCTTGCAAGACCTGCTCCTAAGGCATACCTAGATCTTTTTTAGGTTCTAATTTTGAATTTATGCGGATTTAACGAGTGCCAATTGTATGGTATTGAAATAATTGTATGTACTTGATTTTAATGGAAGTTGAGAGTGATATTTAACTGGTTCTATTGACTATTAATATTGTAATGTTAAATGATTGTATAAGTAGACGTCTTATTGTCTATGAATCATAAGACTGAGTAATTCTCTGTACCTAGGTATATGTAATATTATTCAATAATGCTAAACAAACCTAAATTACATACGGTTGCCTATAAAGGATTAATTATAAATAATTATTATTATTATGAACTAAGTGCATAATTGGGGAGAAAAAGTTATATCATACTTACCTACATCAATAGACAGATATTTTTACTATAATTAAAAAACAATAAAAAAAAATCTTATAATGACCATAAACTTTCAAAAACCCAAAGAAAATACCAAAACTTTAACCCGTTAACATCCAGGCGGTCTCATGAGACCGCATAACAATGGAATTTCTATTGTGTTTCCTTTACGTATGCTTGATCAGTATGTATAAATTCCTATCTAATTACATCGAATTAAATCAGTCGTTAACAGTTTAACCGCATCCAAATTGAAGCTAAAACTAATGTTAAAATCCCTCTCGATTCATAGAACATCCTTTATACCATCGTGCATCATGTAAACTGTGCTAAGGCGAACGCCTTTCCCTTCTCTACATTTATTCATAGAGAAATAACAAAAATAGCCATAGACAACATGACCAGTACAAGCAGACCCGCCAAAGTGAAGTTCTTCATAGATTTCTAAGCGCATGTTAGCGCGTTTAAGGGTCAAGTGACGCTGGGCGGGTGAGCGCGTAGGTTGTATAGGTTGAAAAATGGCTGCGCAGCTACAATAGTATGGAGACCAGCGAACCCGGAAATGTTGGGCATAGACAAGTTTAATATGAAGACATTGTAGGTTTTTCTTTGGTTGTTAATGAAAAAATGGAACGATATCAACATTCTCAATTTTTAAAATGGAGTGTAGGTTTCTAGTACTTCTATTGCAATAGGTACCTAACTAGTCATTTGAACTTTCCGAAACAGACTTAAAATAAACAAAAGTTATTAATTTTGGCATGAATTTTTGGCTGCGTCGCTGCATGCTATATTTTTGTGACTCTGTTCTAGATATAAAATATTTAATTTATCTCAATAATTTACGTTACGGATCAAATTGTGTTCAGTGGTAGGCGTTTATGCAGTCCAATCATAGAATTATAAGGATTCAATTGTTTTTCTTAATTTTTCATTAAATTAAGAAGAATGTCTTACTCAAAATGTACTAAAGAATTCACAAACGGACATGAACAGTAAATACTAGACTAACACTTCTTTTCGGGTTTGGGCTGCCGGCCAAAAATAATAATAATATGTAATAAAATTTGTTTATATTTATTCTTTTATAAATTTATTTCTAAGTGTTAATATTGTTTTAAATTAAACTTTGCATTTGCAATGTCTTTACCTATTCTATTCCAAAGAAAAAAATGTATCTGGCAACAGAAAATTTGTGCGGGAACTGCAAAGCAGCTAATTATTTTTAATCTGTGGCAATATTGGCTCTCCCAAGCGCTCGGACGCTGTATCCCGTTTCTGGTATGTCCGATAGCCGTTTTTGGCGTGATTAGCATCACCTTATAATGTTCTATGCTAGTTGCCTTCCTCGTTAGCATTTACACGACTCTAGCTTTTAATAGCTAATAAATAACATATATAGTCCTTCGCGACTGTAATACGCATAAATGCTCCAAAATTTGAAAATGCTGTCGTTCCTTTTTTAATTTACGTTTCACGAGTTCTCTTATTTCAAAAGTTACATTGTTCTTTTTTTAAATAATTATTTTTAAATTAGGGTTTTTTTCTTCTTTTATTAATGACCAGGATTCTCAGAGTTAATGCAACGTCTATAACTATTCGCTGACTTTATGGACAAAGCACTAAAATATTGTATAACTATTATGAAATAAATGCTGGTAAATTTATGTTAGCCCGAAGCGTCTTGATTAGATAGGTAACAGTTAAAGGCTTTGGTACAGTCGTCGACATACGTACTATATGGTACATTAGGGATAATGATTACTTATTTATTTTATTAATATTTAGGATAGTTTATATAAACTATAAACAATTATGTTCTTTTGCTAACTTATGAATGATGCTCTACTTATAAATTTGAAAATCTAGATTCATGGTTTGCGGTTTGGATTCTCGCCTAAGCTGACGTTTATTTATGTATTTATTGGCTTACGATATAAGATTTATTATTATCCATTACCATTTATCAATATTGTATCTCCTAAAACATATTTTTGATTATTATGACGTTGTTAACAGTTACTGACAATAATCTAAGTACTTCTGAAATTAAGCACATACGATCCCGCACTGAGACACTTTCCAACTTGAACTAGCAAAATAAATCTTTACTACAGTATAAATAGGCCCATAACAAACAATTACCTATAAAATACCCACAGCCCTTAACATCATAAAGGGCTTAAATAACGCAATATTTTACGCACACTTTTATCTACAAAACCAACCTAATAAACCCAACTCAGTTATAAAATTTAGTGCCAATAAATAAAGCAATCGACCGTTAGTGCCCGATTAGCTATACAAGGCACAAACCAGCAATATTTCTATGCATTTCGCTGTGTCAAGCCGCACAAAACCATATATCTAAGCTGTAGCATCTAGGAAATAATTCTACAATATCTCTTCTTACAGACGCACTGTATTATACACACGCATTCTTCTCAAACATGCAAAATCACTAACACAACCAAAGCGCAGGACTATGCAGAAAAGATAGCCTATATCGTGGGTACGTGCACGCGTTTGTGTGCGTGAGTCAACGACCCCGCCATTTGCTTGCAATACTACAGGCTAAAAGTATGCGTTCGTTTATTATGGTCTTATTTTAAAAATGGAACGGCGGTCATCGCTTTCTTTCGTTGGGTTAGGTCGCGCACGGTTTTTGGCGCGAACTTTCCGAAACGGGTTCTCTTAATGTAACCTTTGGGTTACCGTTACGCTCAGTTCCAATTTCATAGCCTGATTTAGGTTCTTTTTATTTTAATTTTAAGGTTATTGACCGGTTTGGACTTGAACTCATAAAGCATTACCGTGCTTTTTGGACACAATAGCATTTCTTTTTCTTTTTTTCAAATATTATCACTTATGTGCCATCATTTCTTAAATTGCAGAATGCTCACTAAGCTTATGACGTATTTTACTCAATGTAACCAATCAGTTTTGTCTATGAAGTTCTAAATTTAAAAACCGTCTAACCTATTTTTAGTCATTTTATATATTTTCCTGTCAAAATATTATTAGGTTCTAATTTCAAGTGGTTTATAAGCAAAAAATTTTAAATAAAGAATATACTAGTAAGCTTGAAAACGTTAGCATTTAAAGAATGTCGAGATTGAAAATTTCCTAACTGGTTTGTCCAGATGTCCGTATTTGATACTGCAATTTAGCGGACGGAGCGAAATCGCTATTATTTGTTCGTAATGACTGAATTAAAGTTAATTGAGATAAAACACAGCCGTGTGACTTTTTAACTTTACTGTACTCGTATTTAAGTCTGGTTTTATTGGGAATAGCTCGGTAATTTCGTTATTATAAATAATACATGACAGGCAATCTTAACGAATTATTAAAAGGACACATACTTACTGCAATCACTAGTTACTTTTTTTGTATAAATATATTTAAATTATTAAAAAAATTAATAAACTAAAGGGGAGAGAACACTCAAAATAGCTATAAAAAGAAATATCGCTCAATAGAAAGTATCGTTAAGTCGGCTTGTGTGGAAACGCAATAAGTAGATACTTCTTTATTAACATGCAATTTATACTAAGAAATTGTTCATTTTCAAATTATTAATATAAATGTTTGTATAAATGGTACATATCATATACAAAAAAAAAACTACGGCCAATAACGAAATCATAAAAATGATATTGAATGCTGCATACAATATCGTCAAGGTAGATGAAATGTGAAACATATTGCCATTACATTATTTCAATACTGAAATTTTTATATCATCGGTTTATTACTTTCCAGGAAATACGTGTCTTGATGTTCAATAAAAATAATTTCCCAAATATCTTCTATTATACAACCTTTATCTAAACTCAAGTTATATGAAGTCCCCCCTTTTCAGGCGAGCGTCCCTACAAATGTCATCTCCCAGAGTGCGGCCGCGCCTTCATCCAGCTATCTAACCTGCAGCAGCACCTTCGCAACCATGATGCCCAGGTGGAAAGAGCTAAAAACAGGCCCTTCCATTGCAACATCTGTGGCAAGGGTTTCGCCACTGAGAGCAGCCTCAGAACGCACACAGCAAAGGTCAGTATCTCGATGGATACATTTGTTTCCATTTTGTTTCTTTTAAACAATAATAATAAAAAGCATATTATCAGCAATTCATTACAAGAGTGGTCCTAGTTAAATTGAATTCTTAGTTATAAATTAAGGTATTCCTTTCATTTCAAAATCTGATTCTTTTAATGTAAGGAATATTAATTAAACGAAATCTTTATTTGTAGAAAAGTTTTGATAAATTAGCTACTTTGTTTGTGGAATAAATTATACAAAATGCAATTTGTGTAAATTAATTTTAGCTATCACAAAAATTACAGGTTTTGCAATTTTTATTTTAACAAAAACATCACTTTGGCAATTAAAAATTGGTTTTCAAAATTATCTTTGGCCGTTATTGTTATTTTTAATGTTTTAAATCAAAATTCTCTTCTGGCTGTTTTGATTATACTTTTCTAAATTCCTTTTGGACAGTACATTTTTATTTTATGATGTGTTTTTTTTAATGTGAACCTAATCTTTGAATGCTATGCCCGCATCGCCACCGCCGGTGGAACAGGAGCTTCAGCTGCACCTTGGTGTTTTGCAGCAACACGCCGCACTCATGATTGGGGGCGCCACCGCCACTCCTTGCCCCATTTGCCACAAAGTTGTATTTGGTGGTGAAGCCCTCGTAGAACACATGAAGAACACTCACAAGGACCCGAATGCGTCCGGCGTTGCCAGTAAGTTTCGAATTCGGTCGTTCGGTTTTTGAATTTCGAAAAAAGAACGTCGTCCACGGATCTCTTTCTTTTTTGCAGCCAGGATGTGTCTAGTCTTAAATAGCGTAAGGCAATCTCCTTTGCGATCAGCGTAAATACCTTGTTCCAAATTTGAATCAATTTATATATTTCAAAATACCGCTCTCCGCAGATGAGATTTATTAGTTTATATAAGACCCGCCACTGGAAGTTCGTACGTTAAATTCGTTGGTCTCCATAAAATAACTGCAACAGTAACAACAAAACATTTTGTAATCAAACATTTTGCGATGCAAGAGCTTCCAGCTGGCACAAAGCCATGAGGGGTGTTGGTTCCTTAAAATCCAACAAAAACGTATCGTTTCCATAAAATATTGCTAACTTAATAAATAAGCGTGTCCGTACGCCATCTTCGAAACTGTTATTATTGTAGAATTATTGGAAGGGTAAATTGTTTTGTAAACATTTCTTGCCGCTAAGAGAACGACAGATTCTTAGGATGGCGTTCAGACTTTATTATGATAACATGTTTTGTTTGTGTATCTAATAGCTACATTTTCCTCATTTTCTAACGTCAACTTGCGTTTTGTTAGTATTTCTGTTCCGCTAATTGGTTTCTGTTTTGATTTACCTATTGTGTTCCTAAGTCAATTAGTTTGGTTATTATCATTTATATTTTGTTATTCATTTTTGTTATTACTAAGTAAGTATGACGACGACTCTTTGCTTTGCGTAAATACGTCCAAATTTACGCCTTATCCCAGACGTACGTACGTACGTTTATCAGCTAAATCTGTTTTAACAGAAAAAGTTAGAATCTTCTCGTATTTTCTACAAAAAAAAGCAGTAGAGTCGTCCAGAAAAATTTTCACTAACAATTTGACTAACCTATTTATTTTTTTCTTCTCCCCTCCTAACCCACTAACCTTCCAAATCCTGGTGATGATGGCGAAGGTCCACCCGCCACCTCACCGTACCCGGCGCAAGCTAAACCTATTGACCCTTATATAGCCAAGCGGAGGACGGCGAACCACCCGTGCCCTGTTTGCGGGAAGCACTACGTGAACGAGGGCTCCCTCAGAAAGCACCTGGCTTGCCATCCAGAGACACAGCTGACAAGTGGGCTGAGAATGTGGCCGTGTTCCGTTTGCCAGGCTGTGTTTACGCATGAAAGTGGTGAGTTGAAACTACTAACCTATTTGATACATTTGTTTATGTTTAACTTGAAACTAGCAAATTCACAACATACGAGTAGAATAAAGTCTGTTTTTTTTCAGTTACATTAGTTCTTCATCAGTATATTTTTTGATAAAATAATATTATTTTTGACAGATCAGTTTAATACTATGTTTTTCTCCAAATATCTTATTATAACCCTCAACTTTCAGGTCTTCTCTCTCACATGGAGCATATGAGAATGGAACCGAAACATCAGTTCGCTGCCCAATACGTCCTCTCTAGAGCTGCGGCCGAAAGACGAGAACGAGACATCCTTGCTGCTGTCTCAGCCTCAGCTGGAGGATCAGGCCTTCTCAACCTTGCACCACCTTCACCAGCGCACTCTGACTCGTCCTCCAACGGTCGGTTATCTTCTTCAGCCGGATCTGAAGCAGGAGCCGCAGTCAACAAACTAACGGACCTCCTCCGATCAGCCAACAACGGCCACCAAGCGTACGGAGATGAACGAGTAGCAGCAATTGCAGCAGCAGCTGCAAACATGATGGCTCAACCTGGAGAAGGCGCCAACGCCGTCCAAGTAGCTGCAGCCAACTTGGTTTCAGCGATGAGACAGCAGATGGCTAGAGAACCGCCGCCCACGCAACCGCCAGCCGAAACACCACCAGCACCTTCAGAAGCGGCGTTACGAATCCAACAAGCCGAGGCCTTACTGCGAAGTCAAGCCGAGGCCCTACGACTAGCTGTGTCCCAAGCTGCAGCGGCACATAACACAGAAGCAGCCAGTCCCTTGAGACACAACGGAGGTTTTCCTCCCCAGCCACCGAACGATGCGAGTGGACAATTGTCACCAGAGTTAGTGGAAGCGTTCCGAATCGCCCAGGAGCAGAGATTGGAGCAAGCGTTGAGGTTACACGATCCGAGGATGTTGGGTTTCAATTTGCCGTCGCCTGTTCAGCAGGCGGCGCAGCAAGCGGCTCAGCAAGCGGCGCAGCAGGCGGTGGCTGCTCAGCAGGCGGTGGCTGCTCAGCAGGCCGTGGCCGCCCAGCAGGCAGCGCAACAGGCTGCCCAGCAGGTGGCCCAGCAAGCGGCTCAAGCTGCCCAGCAGGCCGCTCAACAGGCTGCACAACAACAGCATATGCAGCAGCAGGCTGCTCAAGCCGCACAAGCTGCCCAGCAGGCTGCTCAACAAGCAGTCCACCTCCAACAAAATCCTCAGCCATGAAAATTCAGCTATTACTAATCCGACGCGATTTCGGCTAGACACAAAATCGTATAGCATTAATCTAGGTGTAGTAAACAAATGTTTCGGTATTTTTTCGACAGAAAACATTTTTTTCGAAGGAGTGTGACCGTGAAATCGCCTCTGGTTAGTAATTTCGTTGAGTCAGGTTTTGGAAACATTTTTCGTTTCAGTCTTAATTTTAGCCGGAAAAATATGGTAATACTAAATTAACGCTAAATTTTAGATAGAACTAACTATTGTAAATAACGGAAGTTTAGTTGAAAATGTTTCTCGTGTAAATATAAAGAGGAATTCGATTAGTTAAATAAAAATGAGCAAAATGGAACAGAAACTCGCCCGAACAAGTAATTAGGTGTAGGAAATGTGACAAATAATATTCAGTGCAATCTTCAATAATTATTTGTTTGGTTGTTATTGAGTGTTTTTATTGATTATTATTAATAGAAATGAAGTATTTATTTTTTATTAGCTTTACCACGAAGCAGTGTATTTCTTAGCTTAGTACAAAGTTTTGGAATGTGCCAAACTGGTTTTAAGCACTTTTATCGCATTTAGCGAAACTTGCAATATTTAGTTGCTTATTAAGTTTCTGTAGATGTAATGTAGATGCTACTATATTAATATTTTGTTTTTTATTATTATCTTTTCTCGCAATAACACATCTTATGCTAGTCACGTTTTGAACGCACAAATTTTATATTCTATTAAAGAATAAATTTCAAAAAAAGTTTTATTTTTATATTTTCGTTCGTTTGAAACTAAAATGGCTAACTTTTCTTGGCGTACATTTTATTTTTATAATAATTGCCATATTAGTTATTAATCTACTGTACATACGTAGGCCCGTTACGTAATGTTGAAGCTTTGTTCAATATAAAAAACAGTTTATTTTTATTATTGAAACTATTTTTATTTTAACAAAAAATCTATTATTTACAAAATAATTTGTATAGTTGTATATAAAATTTATTGATTATTTTTTTCAGAAGACTGCCATTACTTATTCTTTTTATGTAAATAAATAATTGATTATTACATGAAATTGTACGTGAATAATAACAAATAGCGATTTTTCACTCCACTAACAAACAGACAAGACAATACATAATTATAAATATACATAAATTTGACATCGTCGAAGAAAAAGTACTACTATTACAAATACATAAATAACACCGAATAAAATTAATCTTCGACATTCATAGCTTCAGAAATCATACTGTAAGACACAAGACATTCTTACCACCAGCACGAATGTTGACATAATAGCCCAAGTATTTTACATTTATTTTCATTTCATATGTACACGCTTCTAAATGAACCACAATAGCCCAGTGAATCATTTTAAATGGTTAACATAGAAGCTGATCGCTTTTATTTAACCATCAAACCGTAACAAGGCATCTAGGATGCATAGCAGTTGCCATTGCAATAGATTTATAGTTCAAGATGAACAAAAACAAATTACAAAATGCTGCACAGATTTTGGAAAAGCTGTGTACCATTTTGCAATTTGCAACAAGAATGTCAAGTGTTGCCGAATATTAATTCTTTTAATATTATCATCATGTATTATAAATAAGTGACAATTAATGTGGACAGAATCGCGTTTTTAAATCGATATTGTCCATAGAAATTGTATTATTATACGTATAACCGTATCATAGGTAGGGTATAGTAAGCTGATTTTAATGTACGTAATTATTTCATTCTTGAATTAATATTGGTGGTATCGTGCGACAGTGATGCCTCACGACGATAGCGTAAGATCACTGTCACGGTATATCAATGTAAATAGAGAAAAAATCACAATGCAATAGCCCAAAAATTCATTATAATTTGAGTCGTGACATTTGGTTAAGGATGGGAGTTATTATTGAACGTTAAGTTAGTTTACGTATTCTTTATTTTTGAAATACAAAACTTTTCGGCAAGTGTTAACTTATTATTTGGAGTGAAACGGTTAGTTCCACCAAGACGCGAAGGTTACTCGATAAAGATTATGTTTTCTAGGAAACGTGAATCTATAATTAGACTAAAACTACATTTTCGACTGACAAAAAATTAACGATTTCGACATTGCAATAAAAAAACAAAAGTGAATGGATCGCTATTTATGTAAAAAATGTCCTCATAAATTTAATATATAAATAAATTTAATATAACAACAAAAGAAGTTCCTATGAATATTGTATAAATGGTATTGTTTTAAATTTAGGTCTTAGTAGAAGGAAAAATTTATGGACGTTTGGTATTTTTAAAGTTGTAATTAATGAACCATCGTGTTAGGGAACTAAACTCGCGGTGGCGAGTTGTACAAACTAAAAAGCACGGATCGTGAATCCTAACATTAGATTTTTAGATCAAAAGTTACGTTTCCAAGAAAGTGTTCAAGCGGTATTCATGTTTACATTTTTGTGCGGCATGTGTTTTATGTAAAAAAAAATATTTGTAAAAAAAATAATAATATTGACGTTGTATTTTCGAGATCGGAATTTAAATATAAGATTTTTGAATATACGAAAAAATACTCAAAATAGATGTTAGTGTACTGACATGCCACACGAAAAAGTAAGCGCAATTGTAATTTCTGTGATCATCGAAAAAGGAATAGTTATTAAATCAGATCGTGTCTGTGAGTTGACAGAGGTTACTTTAAGTTTTCGATGGATACATTTTTTAATGTTGATGAAAAATATGAAGTATGAAAAAATTTTCTACATTTATTTTACGACAAAAATTGCGTAATTAAGCTGTGTACATTTAATACTAATATAAAGCCTAATTAACAGTAATGCGATGACATAATCGTCGCGCTGTAGCAAATATGGAGAAAACTGCACTTCTATTTCCGTAAGCAATTTTCTCCAGCTTTGCATATTAGTATCAATAGAACTGGATTCAGTTAATGTCGATACACAAAATGTGTGATTTTTACCATCTTCACAAACCATTTTCCAATAGAAATGCGCTGTTGGTTTTATTTTTACTAGAAATGGATATGACGCTTACATAATAATGTTGTAGTTTAATTGGCTATTTTAATATTTACCGTTGTGTTAATGAGTTTTGTTGATAGAAAAATTCGTTAAAAAGTTTTTACGATCAAAAATTGCTCTTGTGGAAATCAATAATACCACACGTCATGAGCAATTCGCTAATGCAGGTATTTATAAAAATACCATAACAAATTGCAATAACATCAAGCAATTACATTACATTTTTTATTTCTATGTTAAGTGAGACATTGTGAATTGTGCCGTTACTTTACCACAAGTTTTGTAATTTTGCAATTTTTGTGTTAAAAATTTGCAAAATGCCAGAACATGTTTATAAATAGTACACGATTCACAGTGTTTTTTGTTGAGTTTGTTGCAATAACTTGCTGTTGATTTACATTAAACATCCTCATTGACTGTTAAAGCATTTCTTTGAGGCTTTGTCGTTTCCGTTGTTTGTATTTCAGCTTGTTTTACGATATATAGGTAAATATACACATTTATTATACGTAATCTAAGAGTAGACAGGATAGCCAGGTTTTCAATTATAACACACAGTAGTTATTATCGTATCTTATTGTAAGTTAGCATAATTAATGTAATGTAATTCAACGGGACTCATTTATAAAATAAAACATTTAAATCAGCTTTTTTATAAATGGGTCTTTGTGTGACATATATTAAGCACCGTATTAAGTCCTTGATGTATGTTACAGAAGTAGTGAACAACGAAGTAAAAAAATACATAAATACCAAAAAAATCCGTGTACTTATTCGTACTTAAATGTCATAGATAATCAGATCTATTATTATTGGTGTTTTATGGGAATGTTTGTATCCCAACAGTAAATGTCGTATCCATTTTGAAGTGATAATGCATTTGAAAAATAAAAAAACTCTTTCTCAGATAAATAATCCAAACAAAAGAAGGTTAATGCAAATCTTGTGTCTCATTATTATCAGACGATTCGGCAATATTGTTCAGAAATTTAAAAAAATTTAATGTTTGGTTAAGAAAAATACTAGCAGCGCATTTAATTTTTGTCTATGTTGTATTTCTAGCCTCTATAATGTCACATAGGGCATATTCGTTGTTACAGTGTTCTGTTACTTTTTACCAGACTGTTGCAATATTTGTGCCCAATTGCAAAAAATTTTGCAAAATTTCTGTTACTAAAATTGTACTGCAATATGTGTTTTACAAAAATTGTACCTTGCAATTCTGTTACAAAAATTGTACCTACCGTTTCTTTTAGATTGGTGTATGTCTAGTCTTATTTACGAATTTTTTATCTTTAATGTGACAGAATCGTTTTCGAAATGTCAAAATTGTACGATTGGTACGCAAAACTTTTTCGGAGATAATATTGTAAAAATTGAACTGTTGGAAACGCAGTTTTGCAAAAATCAAAATTGTACCTATTTCGGCGTATAAATTAATGTAAAGTTCAATAACGTTTAGCGGTTTAGAATAAAGTTTTCATTTAGCTAGAAGTCAAAATTCGTGTTTGGCGTATATTACGAAAAGTAAACAAAATTGTAAATACTTTAGGCATGTGATGTGATGATTATAATGTACCTAATCGGTGTCTAGGCCAAAAACATAATATACATACATTATGTTGGGGTTTCTAAATTCATAGAAGATTCTGTATCAGTGTTCATTCATTCAAACTTATATTTTTGTTTATTAATTATTTTTATTGTAAAGTTATTTAAGGTTATTTAAGTTTTATATTAATAAATGATGCCATGTTTTTGATTAATTATTTTAGTAATAAACAAAACGTGTTTATTGAATATTATATTTTTATAAATGGTTATTTTTTGTATCCGATATGTATGTAGTCAATCTTACGAAATATTGTATAGTTTTTTAGTGTTGTTTTATGTTAAGATTATTTAGTTGCGGATGTTTGAGTTGAACAAATATAATTGTCGTGTTTATTTTGATGTGCAGATAATTTTAACAACGGTAATGCTTATTGTGTCATTAACTGAGAATAGTAATTATTATTGCCGAAACGGTTAGCTATAATTATTTTAAAAAATAAAAAGGATGATTCATAAGCGCGTTTTTCTTTCCTCGTTACGCTGAAAACCTCGAAGGCAGTATTACCAAAAGAGACAGTATTTATTCATTAGGCTAATGTATAGTATCCCTGTATACAGTAACCCTGTATACGTCTTACTCCCAGAAGCCCAATTAACGTTATTTTAAAGTAGTCACAATCCAACTCCGGTCCCAGTAACATTACTACGTAAAAAGTACGTACGTATATAATATTGCAATTGAAAATGGAACAACAAAACATAAAAAAATAATCTGTAAATGGATTTTAAGTGAGACACTTGATTCTACAGACAAACTGTGTAAACAGTTTTGTAGGACTCTGTTTGTAAAATTGCAATATGTTGTATGCATAATCAATAAATAAATAAATAATAAATAATTTATGGCCCCCGATCACGCCTGCTAGTATGGGGCTCGACACGTACGAGTCTGAGCCTCACACTCGGCCGGGTCGCGGCGACCGCTAGCGGGGCGGACCTAGGCTGTGCGCCTTCAGCGCACGCCACAACTGCCCGGGTTAAGCTGACGAATGTCTTCCTCAAAGGCACTCAGCGATAGATCCGTCCATTAAAAATTTATGGCCTAAGTACAAAAAAGATAGACTAGGTTTAAACCATGTCTAAAGAATAGCCATACAATTTGGAATATTGACACATCACACATGTCTCACTTATGTTACCATACTTTTTAATTGGTTGGCTAATCTTTAGGCAGTGTTTAAACCGTCTATCTTTTTTGTAGTAAGGCCCTTAGGTTTTTTTTAGGCCAGTAACATTAAGAACTATTACTGAATTTTTTGGGTTTACAAGTATACCGTTCCAGATCTTGATGTTACTGGAAGCGGATCGACACTGGATTGAGACTACTGTTAAAATACGGGAATCGTAAAGGTCAAGTCTTAACTATGGAGTGGTTTGGGCCATACAGTCCTAGAAGATCAATTCGGCGACGTCGGTGCGCATTTTAAACTACAGAGCAATGCGATTGCGGGTTCGAATCTCGCAAGGGGCAATTTTTTGTGTGATGAAACTGATGAACATTCTAGTACAAGCTTTGCTTTGTTTGAGGCAAGATAATTGATGTGTTAAGTATGATTGTTGGAAGTTTACATTTATTTACTCAAACAGACGAGGAAATCGCTTTAACACGATATAAATAGTAAAGATCGGAAAACATCACATACATTGCTCTGATCCCATAGTAGGTCGCTGAAGTACTTGTGTTAAAGAACCCAGAAACAACATCAACACCCAGACCCGAGATATACTTATACAGGGTTACATTGCAAAGGGGTGCCAAATTTAAAAAATAAGATCTAGGGAACAATATAAAGAAGCGTCTTAATCGCTATCATTTTTAATATCGTACTTATGTTACGAAAAAAAATTGCTTTAAAATATCCGCAAATAAAGTCAAAAGCCGCGAAGTCATTCAACAGAGGCGTAGGTACGGCGAGCCTACAAGGACCTTACGCAGTGCATTAGTGTGCATTTTTTTAATGAATGAATTAAATTATCCAGGCGTACAATTTTTAACAGCGGATAGGAATAGTTAAATGTGAAAAAGTTTTTTTTGTTCTGCATTGCATAGTTCGATTAAGTTAATGATTCTGAGCCACTCCTAAGCCCCTTTGCAATGTAACTCTGTATAATATAAAAGATCGTTTCCTACATTGACCCGACCGGGAATCGAACCCAGGACTCGCCTCTCGGCTACGGAGGTCGCTGTCGTTACACTTTGGAGCCTTATTCGCAACACGGAAAAAAGACCCGATACCATACACTATCGTCGATGTACATAAATGTTTTTTTTTATAAAATGATGAACTTTTTTCTTTTGATTTCGATATTGGCGACATAGTAAAAGTTGTTCATTACAAAGGGTAGAATGTCCTGTTAAAGCGATTCCTTCGCCTTACCATTCACCCTGTATAGAAACAAGGATTGTGAAGTGACTAAACTTACCGGCAGATGAACTTAAGCCGTTAATTATCTGACAGAGTAGGTACACAAAAACTCGTCATTTTTATGTATGCCATCCATCGGTTTGCTTGCTTTTTCTATGAGATGTATTAGTCACTTGAAGAATGTCAATAGATAAGTATTTTAATTAAACTTCAATAACCTAGCAAATTTTAAAACAATACTTTTTCATCATTTCAGCCATAGGACGTCCACTGCTGAACAAACATAGGCCTCCCCCAATGACTTTCAGTTCACTGGTTGGAAGCGGCATGCATCCAGCGTCTTCCTGCAACTTTTACCACGTTGTCCATTGCACCTTGTTGGTGGACGTCCTACGCTGCGCTTACCGGTACGTGGCCTCCATTCTAGACATTTCATTAGATTAGACAGAGACATTCTAGACATTCTAGACAATTCTCAACACATTTGCATGTCTTTAAAATTGACTAAACATGAATGTTCCTAAAATAATTTTATAACCTTGATTACCATGTTTTCTGCAAATAAAGAATTTTTATCTTATCTTATCTTATCTTATCTTAGAAATTTTCTGCCCCATCGGCCGTCAGTTCTACGTGCTATTTGCCCCGCCTACTGCCACTTCAGTTTGCTAATCTGCTCGGCTTATGTCAGGGACTTTTGTTCGTTTACGAATAGTTTAGTAGGTAATGCTAAATAACTCACGAAAACGCTGTTAGTACCCATGGCATTACCCATTTTATGTCGACTACTTTATTGACATCAATACAATATTTTACTATTTATTGACAAAAACGAACATAATTTATTTCTACAGTGTAGATATTGTAAACATGATCAAATCTAATGAAAAAAACTCGAATTTAATACTGTTAGCGCCATCTATTGGTGAGTGGAGACTACTACATTGCGTATGGAAATCAATGTTTTTGGAAATACCATAATATTACGAATTAAATTTAAAGGCTAATCAATATGCATTATTTAAACATTTAAACCCATGGTCTAAAATAAAGACCACGCAAACAAAGCCGCAGGCAACAGGTCTATATATAATATAGCCTATGTGTTATTCTGATGTTTAAGTTACATTATTGTAATGATTCATTAAAATACATTCAGAATTTTTTGCGTGAAAGAGATACATCATTTAGTACATATTTTAGTGTATGTATTTTACCTTTAACTAGGTATATTTTATTGTAATTCAATTTTTTATTTCTAAATTGAAAGTGTCTGTATTGAATTTACTAGGATTTTATTTTCAATGTGTCATGGCAAATTTATTCAATTAATTATTTTATCCTATATTTCATTTTTATTATTTATAATGTGTGATCATTTCATTATGGGTCTCAGTAACCAAATAAATGGATTTTATTTTATTTATTTATTTATTCAAACATCCATACATACAAACTTTCGCTTTTATATTAATAAGTATTATCATTAAATTATTATACAAAAATGGTGATTTAATAATTTTAAAACACCATGTAGTAAAAAACCCAAAAAAAACCTTTTGGTAGGGTATAGTGATTTTATATTGATAAGATACAGGCCTCCGAAGCCTATCTCTATTTCCCTTGGTCATCGCATCATGAACGGATCGTGAACGGATGGAACAATTTCGCTAATTCTTCTTTTGTTGTGTTATTTACTGTAAGGAGAGGGTTTCGCGCAGAAAATTATTTATGAATAAATTTAAAATCACGCGAACGAAGTCGCGGGTAACAGCTAGTCCAAGATATAATTTAACTACTGTTTTCACTCCTAAACTACCTAATGAATCAATTTTAATAGATTCGATAGATGGAGATCACTTGAATGTTTTCACGACAAAACCACTAAACCGATTTTTATAAAAGTTGGTATGGAGCAAACTTTAAAACTTGAACTAGGGAAGGACTTGAATTATTTTTAGTCCACCTCTTTATGGCGAGTAGTGCCCTTAAACGACGATGCGTGTTGGTACAAATATCGCATGAACATTCGCATCGCCACCATCCACCACCTACAAGGACAGACGACCTGGTAAAGGTTGCAGGAAGCGTCCAGACAGGCCGCTTCCAACCAGCCAATCTGGAAGTTAATGGTGGGAGGCCTATGTTCAGCAGTGGACGTCCTATGGCTGAAATGATGATGATGATTCGCATCGCATTTTATTACGGTTCTTATCAGCAATGAAGCTACAACAATCGACGCAATAGGCTAGTTTCTTGGGTCAAAAAATATTATTCTATTTAGTTCGTCAGTAAGATTATCAAAAAATATTGGACCCATATTTTGTCTTTTGTCAACCAAACAAAAAATGACGAAGATACAGCGCATCAATATTTGGGAGTGAAGTGACATCATGCCATGCTAAAAAGTGTCGCATGGCGTGACGTTACGCGGAACTTTAACGGGCTATAGCTTTATCATTTTTTGTTTGATTGATAAAAGAAAAAATACGTGTCTAATATTTTATGTTAATCCACTCGGACTAATTAGTTTTTTTTTAGGAAACTAGCCTATTGTTTGAGATATATTATCTGTTAACATTTCTAAAACCTTTATAGCGCCATCTTTCAAATAAACAGAGAAATAACTATGCTAACTATAGGTGCTTGCAAAACGGACATCTATATTAAAATTAAAGTACAACACAGCCCAATTTTGGACTTGCTATTTACAGCAGCCAGCGCCACCTATGCAAGAATTAGTAAACTAGTTACTACATAAAAGCACACTGGTAACCCTTTTGATGTGGTTAGAACTACCTGCAATGATTAGAAGATGGCGCTGTCTGGTGTGTTTAATTAGTTTTGTGTTCGCTAGATGGCAGTGTCCGAAAAGCATCTATACTGCTATTTTTTATTATTACCGAAAGGTGGCTGCATGACAATTTAATAATGCCATGTCAAGTAATAAATTCGACTTTTAAAATTTTTAATTTACAGCTTTTTTTAAATTCTTCAGACACGTTTTTGTTTATAAAAATGGTCCTTGCGGTAAGGTACAGTCAACGCCAGGTCAACCAACCCCAAAAAATTTAGGTCATTGATCCGATTTTCAACTCGTTTAGTGGTGGTTGACGAGGTTGTCTGTGCTTACCCAAGATGATGGCAGCGTCACCTCGCTCGATTGCGATGCTCAGTCGCTGTGCGAGGTAGCTGCCAGAGTGCCAGCCCTTGATGAAGGAAAATTATTTTTTCTGTATACTATTAAAATAGTATGGTCTGTATAGTATGGTACTATTTAAATACCTACATTCTTTTGCAAAAAAAAATATTTTTACTGTAATCTAGACCCGATACTGAACCACCCTCTAAAATTTGGATTGTCTATATTCTTTTTTAGGCCTTATTTTTCAAACGCTAGTTTACTTAATACAAGGGTCCCGATTTTTCGATTTCGGAGATTTTTCTAATTCGATTCAGGGTCGGTCAATGTAGAAAAATAACTTTTCTATATTGTCTCGGGTCTGGGTGTTGTGGTACCGTGGTTGTTTCTGATTTCAGAAATACAAGTGCTACTTATCATAGGATCAGGAGCAATGTATGTGATGCGGCCCAGCATTCATTTATTATTATTGAAAGTCTAAAACAATTAATAGGTTAGGTACTACAAACTGTATAAGTAGACATTAAATAACATTATATCAACCAGAAACGAGTGTGAACCGTTATAACATGTCGTATCAGTTGCATCATCTGTGAACAAATCAGTGCGATCTGCAGACTACACTGAATATTTTTAACCCTAAATTGCTTTTACTCATTATGAATAATGTTAATATTGTGATAACTTTAACCATAAATTAAAAGAATAAATCTAATGGCATCCACTTAATCTCATGGGGTCTCTGACGCAATAAAGGTACACATACACGTCCCAATATCATACTCTACCACATCTTTTTCAGGACATTTTTTTTGTAGACTAGTGCCGAGAAGAAGCAGCAAGAAACTCGGTTACTTTCAGTCTTAAAAAAAGGACCGTTACTGAAATAAAATACCTTTGCAAGCTCATAGCAGTTTTAGCTCGATGCGTTTTTATCATTAATTTTTTATTTATTTTATAGTGACCTTTTTCGTATGAGAAAGAGACTGGAAAGGCAGACAGATATACGTAACAAAGTGATCCTATAAACAGGGTGTCCTGTAACTCAAGAATAAACTTATAGCCACAGATTCTATAAATCACATGGTGAACAACAAATTACTTATAGTGTCTGTGTTCTGTATTCTTTTTTAATGGTTCGAAACCCCATTAACTAACACTAGATATAACTTAATTATCATCATAATCATCATAAACAGCTCACGTCAATCCGAGCTTCACACTACACAGAGTTGGTAATTCATTCTTGGGGAAAAGTGTAAAAATTTTTCAATGAAGTGCCACAGACTCTTGTTGAACTACATAAGTTCAAAATCAACATTAAAAAAACCTTGTAAAAAATGGTATTATAAAGTAGACGATTATTTGAACGACAAGAGTGCATGGACTTAACCTGCTTAGCTCACACTTACTACATGTCTTGTAACTGTATTTCCTGTAAAAAAGGCTGACAAAGGTGACTGAGTTTGTTGCGCCGTTTCTTCTCATCACCAGCCAATATGTAGTCCCAAAGCGGTGGTAGAGTAAAGCTATATTTTGGGACGTATATAAGCCTGGAAGAGGGCCTATATACTGAATAAATGAGTATTATTGAGTATTAATCCACTGCAGACTTAGGCCTCTTCCAATGCACGCCACTGAGCTCAATCCTTAGCAATTTTTTTCCATCTATTGCCAGTAGCCTTGCGTGTTCATCGCTCCACCTTGTCGGAGGGCGCCCTACGCTGCGCTTGCCCAGTCGCGGTCTCCACTCAAGAACACGTCTACCCCATCAGTTATCGGTGCTACGGAAAATGTGACCAGCCCACTGTCACTTCAGCCTGTTTAATCTTTGAGCTATATCGATTACTTTTGTTTGCTGTCGGACAACCTCACGGGTGACGTCGCCGATGGTGACCGTCAACATGAGGCGTGTCGTAAGAGGCGACTAATTTATTTATTTAGACTTTATTGCACATATTAAAAATCATACAAAAGGTGAACTTAATGCCATAAGGCATTCTCTACCTAATTCTCTCTAATTCCTGCAGCACGAGACGGGCAGCAGCGTCTGCATTACGAAATCTTATAGAAAACTGCCCTCGCTAACCCGCCTGCCAAGCGTGGCGAATATTGGTAATCACCCCCTTTTCGGGGAGGCCTATGTTCAGCAGTGGACATCCTATGGCTGAAATGATGATGATGCTGATGAACCTTATTTTTAATTTTATCTTTGAGAGAAATCCCGAGCATAGCTCTTTCCATGGCTTGCCGAGCAACTTTAAATTGGTGTAGTGGGCCTATAAAACCCCGGCTCTACAGTCCAGGGTTATCCCCACAATAAACACTGTACTATTTTCCCAACGGTGCGCGCTAATTAATATAATTTTGAAATAAATCGCCAGCGATCGAGACAGCAAAAAATCTTATACTCACACACAGGGAACACTTGCAGCTTAGCGTGGACATGCAATGTGTTATTTTTAGCCTTTTTATTGTTAGCAACAAAGTTAGGAGATCACTCGACTTTACTATCTAACTACTATCTACTACTATCGTTATCCTATTGTAATATTATGAATGCGAAAGTTTGTAAGGATGTATGAATCTGATGATGTTACTCTTTCACGCAAAAACTGCTGAATGGATGTTGATGAAATTTGGCGTACAGATAGACCATGGCCTGGATTAATATAGGATACTTTTATCCGGGTTAAGTCAACGCAGACGAAGTCACGGCCAAAAGCTAGTAAATTTAATAAATTCTTTCAACAATAACTTTCAAAAATTACTATTTGTCTACCACAGATTATATTTAGATTTATTTAGGCACATAACATCATTACGAGAGCAGGTAGGTATCACTAAATAGGTATATATGTAGAAAACTAAATTATATTCCAAACCTTGCGTGCACAGAAACATTGAAATATTTTTCTACTTTGAAAGCAGCTAAAAATATAAGAACACTTAAATGTTCTTAATTAACTTAATTTACTGAAGAGTGGTCAATCATATAGATTTGAAAAGGTCAGAAAACTTGCAATTTCCGACAAGAAGTAAAAAATCTCAAGTGCTCATCCATACACACAACTCCGTACTCCGTACAAACATTGCGTGTCTCGCTTATCACGTTAAATGCATTTTTTTCCGCCACTTTTTCACATCTCTTTATAATTTACATTCCACAAATCTGCTTTTTCACAATCCAGGGGTGGCGCACCTACACTTTTTTCGCTTTTTTTTATTTCGGCAACTTTTTTGACGTTCGAAAAACGCGCGGTTCGTTCGATTAAATTGTTAGTTAAGCGAACGTTTAGTTTTTGCTTTGTATGATCGATTTGGTGGAGATGAGTTTCGATGATGTGTCATTATCGGATTAACGAGTTGATGTTTGAGTGTTTTTGCAGTGTTTGCGTGATAGTTAACGTATCGATCTTTGAAATTATATTGCAATTTATGAATTGGTGCTTGTGAATAGCAATTAAAACTGCAATTGAATTGTCATACTTTACTTACCATTTGAGTTAAAATTGATAGTTTTCAGTTAAAATGTTCATCGAAAAAAATTGTAAACGAAGATAGACCTATCTTATGAAGTAGATTCCTTTCTGGATAAAGTTTAGAAAGCATTTTTCAATTTACATAATTTGGTTTTAGTGGGCATTTGTTTTTCTTGGATAACATCACATACCTACATTGCTCTGATCCTTAAGAAGACGTATAGCTAAAACTCTTTTGTTATAGAAATGTTACAACGACGGTACCACAACACCTGAACCCGACCCAACATAGAAAAGATTGTTTTCAACATTGACCTGACTAGGAACCGAACCCGGGTCCTCAGAGATGGCGACGCCCATCCCGGCGTACTCATCTCTCGTCTACTTTTTTAAAAACTGGTATCATTTTTATCACGAATTTTAATTAAAGTTATAAAAAGGAATAAAAAATATGTCCTGCTGCCTTTTTTCCACTACATATTCAAATGCTCACTCAAGCGTTGCCCACGCGTAATTGTGTTCAGCTAATTTCAAATTTATTGTCCCGACCCATAGTTAATCGCAAGGGCTGAATAACTTTTCCGTAAAGGCTGAGCACGCCTGTTTTTTCCGACTTCGCCGGCACGGTCCGTGGCTTCGTTACAAATAAGAACCGCCATCATCTGCGCGAATCTAGTCTAATTAGCGAGAATAAATAAAATAGATGTTTATTTTTAAAACAAATATTAGTGTGAAAAATAAAAACTTTTATCTTTGTTCATTTTGTGTTGCTTTATTAGAAGAATGAGACGAAGATGAAAAGCACACTCTCGTTGTTTGTTAGCGTTTGTTTGTTAGATCGTATTTAGTGCTACCCTGAGTTGAATAAATACTTTTACTTATTCGTAATTTAGTCAGGTGATAAGTGATTAAGTTCCTAAATTAGTTCGACCGCCTCAAGTGGGAAGCAAACTCACGTCTTTTAGCTGTCCGAGTGACTGCTTTTTCAACTTAGCTACCGAGGACGTTATTTCCTGGCGAAATATTTCAAGTGAATGGGAATCAAATCTGGGTCTCTTTGCGTTTAAGATGATTTTGTCTTACGTCTGTATGTACGTTTCGAGTACGTCTTCCAACTAGTCGTTTTGAAACTAAGTTACAATGCAAGTACAGTCGGATTTTTGTGCACACGTCATTTGACAGTGACAACGCCACCGTACTATTGGAGTAACTTAAATGGGCTAGTTTCCTGGGTAAAAAATGATTATTATATTTAGTCCGTCAGTTAGATTATCAAAAAATATTGGACCCATATTTTGTCTTTTGTCAATCAAACAAAAAATGACGAAGATAAAGCGCATCTAAGTGAGGACGTGACGTCACGTCTTGCTAAAAAGTATCGCAAGGCGTGACGTTACGCGGAACTTTAGCATGCTATATCTTCATAATTTTTAGTTTGATTTAGAAAAGAAAAAATACGTGTCCAATATTTTCTGTTAATCCAACTAATTAGTCCAATTAGATTTTTTTAGGAAACTAGCCCATTAAAACAACGCGTAATTTAATTCATTAACTATGTATCATAGAAAAAGCTATAATCAGTGTTTCTTTGCAAGATCGAATTAGAAATGAGAATATTCGCAAACGACTGAAAGATCATCATCATCATCATCATTTCAGCCACAGGACGTCCACTGCAGTATGCTGACTTACAGTTGTCCTAAAATGACATAACAAAAATAATAATTTCATGTCAAATAATTGTAATAAATAATAAAAGCATAATAGTTAGAGCTGTATATAATTATATTTACGTATGGTGTGATACCATATTCCTTTTTATAAATTTAAGGGTTGCAAGTTTATTTCCTATACGCTATGATTTCAATTACGGACACTAGCCTTGGGCTTATCAGTTTTATTTCTTATACGAAACGAAATATCGCATTACGAATCAAATTAAGTACCAACATTATGAATGCAAATAACATAAAAGACGGTTTTTTCATTAAAATTATCGTAATACTTGTCATAATTAAAATATTTGTCCGCTGAACTCGGAATCACCACAAAGTAAAAAAGAACAGAAGGTCCGCTCTTGTATCCTCTCTTGTAAGCTACTTAGTATATTTGAACTACTAGTAATAGGGAAGCACAGGAAAAGCTTAGATGGCGCCAGTGTGTTTGGTCTTGTAAACCGTTGTCAACCAATGTCCACACAAAGCTCGAAGCTTAACTTGTTTCTGTTCTTGCTATGATGATGATGATGAGATGTATAGTATGATGCAAGTTTGAATTCGGTGGTGGGTAGTCGAACGAAAACCATAGTCGATTTATTTTAATGGTTTTTATTTATCATTTAAAGAGCTTTAGAGTGTAAGGTGTAGTTTACACCAAACTGGCACTCTAAATGTTTGGTGTTCTAATGTTTGGTGAAGTGATAAAGATGCCGCATCGAGTGTCAAGTGACTTGTCTCAAGACAACTTGCTTTAGACCCGATAGCATCTTGAAACCTGCTTCTACGGGAAGAGTAGCCTTTACTGAATCCAAGAAAAACAATAAAAACTAAACACCTGTTATTTATTGTGAACACTATATCAAGAATCACTCGACATGGGCAGAGTCACTGTTCTGCTTATAGAGCGGGATTGAGTACATTAAAAAAAATAGGGCGACACCTATCGGGATAAATGTGCAGGATGGTTCCCTATTGAAATATATAATTTATTGCTTTACCATATTGGCAGTCAGGTTTTTTACAATTAGCATATCAATCAACATCATCATTTTAAACATAGGACGTCCACTGCTGAAGATAGGCCTTCCTAAATGACTTCCAGATTGGCCGGTTTGATAAATATGATTTATTTGTTTTATTTCAATCACTCGTATTACAGTAGGCTGAGAGATGATATAAGCCAACTATCTCACTACTGGGTAAGTACAAGCCTCTTCGTAAAAGTTTCGTCTTGGTTTTTTTTTCAATTGCGTTCAGTAAAATTATGGGATACATACACATATAAATATACAATTACAACCAGATGATAACGATATTTAATAACGGTATTTTGTAAGACAGATGAATCCCATTTAACCGAACAGTCTAGACAAGTCAGAACTACAAAAAATACATTTTAATATACCTATTTGTTACAGTGAATTTTTGACATGGACCAACACGGGTGGGTCGCCTAGTGCCCAAGTAAGGAACTAAACAAATAAATAATGCGAAGCGGGAATACTGTGCTTCTTTATGCTGTGACATAACTGTTGCGTGTTGGCTGACAGCGGTTGCAAGGGACCAGGTTCAGTTATGCTACATTTAGCAAATTACATTTCTCTATGACCGTTGGACGAAAGGTCACGGGTTTGATTACTGGTTTAGACACGAACTGTGAGGTTATGATCTATTGTTACTTTGTCTTAAAGTACATAGTATTTAATAGGCTATTCTTTTTTTTGTTTAGTACGTTTGGACAAGTGATGAGTGGCCCTGCCTGGGCTGCCTGACTACAAGAGGTCCTTGGTTCGATTCCTGCTAGGTGTATGATTTGTGTGATCTCAAAAATTATTCCGACCTCGAGCCGAGAGGCAAATACGCCGGATTTAGCGTCGCTATCTCTGAGGTCCTGGGTTCGATTCTCGGTTGGGTCAAAGTAGAAAAGAAACTTTTCTATGTTGTATTGTATGTATGTTATATTGTATTCTATGTTGTAAGTGTATCGGGTGTGAGTGTTGTGGTGCTGTCTTGTTTCTGATTTCTATGCTATGAAAAGTGCATTAGCTACTTACTTTAGGATCAGAGCAATGTATGTGATGTTGTCCAATATTCATTTATAACTAGCTGTCCCGGCGAACTTCGTATCGCCACTTCAAAATTATTATTTTATCATGTATTTTTTCGATATTTCAATAGTTAATCGGGGCTAGATTATAAAAATCGGTCCAGCCTTACTTCATTTCTAAATAGTGTAACTAACCCGACTTTGTTTTAAATGTGATTATGTAGATATAGATTTTGTTCTGTTGGGCGTTTCCCAAATACTGGACTCAATCCTTGCTTTCACTTCAACCTAAAGTTAAATCAAAGTCAAAGTCAATAGTCAAAAATCATTTATTCAACTTAGAACAGAAAATTGCCACTTATGAACGTCAATAATAACATTATAGGCCCATATGGGGCAGAACATGTCTCCTAATTTTTTGGGCCCTACTAGCGCTTCGAGACAAACCACAGACAATCTGGCAAGTGCTGAGAAGAAACGCCGGACCAAACTCAATCACCAGTAGCTGCCACAAAAAAATTTAATCAAAACCAAAATCTTTTATTTTATCTATTTTTGCTATTACAAGTAAAGAATATTACTTGTGACTAACTAATCTTAGTTTTAACATTCAGACATTCGCATGACAGTACCATAAATCTTAGTCGTATCATTCAGACATTCGCATGTTCGCATAATTTGTCACCATCGAGCTGATCTGATGATGGAGCCAGGAGATGGTAGTGGAACTCTTCAAGGTTGCCAGTAAAACCTTCGAGTTTGAGCTCATTTTATTAAAAAATTCGCTAACATTACTATGTCTCAAGTCCTCAAGCCCTCTGTAACTCATTCGGAAGAGCAGTCGCCCGGATAGCAAAAGGTCAAATACAAACAGAGGCAAATGAAAAAAAAAATTGAATGGAAATATTATTCTCGATATAATATAACACTTAAAAAAAAAACGACCGCCTCAGGTGGGAATCGTTTTTTTACTAACCTTTACCATCCGGGAAAAAGACTCCCCAAAAATCTTCCACCAACCTCTGTCCAGCGCCAAAGTTTACCAGTTCCCTGCAAGCCTGGTTAGTACTTTTAAGGTTAAACAGTGTTTTTAAACTATTAACTTTAATTTTTTTATGGTATTAACTCGCAATTTGCATAAAACTACAAAATCGTAGATCGATATTCAAATTAGCAACACATTTTACGGTCGCGTTTTAGATATTTTGCATTATTACTAACTTTGTTGCTGTTGAAATGTTACACAGTCTAATGCAATGTTACTTTGTAGATGTCGTGGCCAGATCGTAAAATTGATCATTTCATGATGTGACCGATCGTTTCATAAAATGGTGGTATTTTATGATATAGAACAGAACACGCTGCCTACATCTTGATGTGGTCTGACCAGATCAATGAATACTCAGCGTTTGACGATATTAATAGCTAAACGCACGAATACTTCATGAAATGGTCAAACATTAGTGATCATATCGTAAAATCGTTACATTACCCACCGGTAGAGGCGCTAATGTTGCTTTGTTTTTGTGATGAGTAATGGCGGTGGACAAATATTTTATTCTAAAAGTGAATAATAATGTGTAAATTGCAGTGAAATATCGTTACGACACCAAGCTAGGCGATTTTTATGAAAGTCACTCAAAAAACGAGCGCAACGTCAAAAAATCAAGGAGATCGGAACGTAATTTAAGAGGTTAGTTAGGTTATTTAGCTATTCAAGTGTTTTTATTTATTAGTTTTGTTTAAAAATAATAACTATTTAGAATGTTTAAACTATCTATCGACCAAGATTACAAATATTAAACAAATTCACGTAACTTGTAAACATATTTTTATTTTAATGATATGGCCAAACGTGGAATGACATTTCATCGAATGTTGACGTTTAAACGATATGGTCAGTTTTAGTTGGCAATATCATGAAATACCACCATTTTATGAAATGATCGGTCACATCATGAATTGGTCAATTTTACGATCTGGCTACGACATAGACATAACTTCATGGCTGACTTAATTAAGCCTAGATCTCATTTTGTTAATAAGATAGATTGAATAATAGCGTGATTTTTGCCACTGCTTGCATCGTTTACATAATATGTAGGTAACTATTGTTAAAAATACTGTTAAGTATTTTTGTTTGCCGCTAATATCGCTTAATACCTACTTGTTGTAATGCAGGTCGCGTCGCCAATCTGGAAGTCAATGGGGGAAGGCCTATGTTCAGCAGTAGACGTCCTATTGCTGAAATGATGATGATAATGACTTGTTGTAAGTTTTCGGCCTTCAGAAGCCCGTTAACATCCAAGTGGTCTCATGAGACCGCGTAACAATGTAATTCCTATTGTGTCTCGTTTATGCATGCTTGATTAGTTAAGCTGGCTTTATTACGTCTGTTACTGTCATAATTTAGTCACTAAACTTACCACACCCCTTCATCTGAACTGGGCCCGCTTTGGGCCAAAAATATTACTAGCTGTCCCGGACACGTTGTCAGCTGTCAACTGACATTTGCTGCCGTTGCAACAATTTTCCATCGGGAAGAGGATATTCAGTTTTTTTTAAATTTTATAAATTTTGGGCAAACTTCTCCAATGTTTTTTTCATACAAACTATTCTTGAACAATTCCAAACACAAGAAAAAAATTGTTATCTAATTTGGTTCAGTCGTTCGGAAGTTATGCGCGTACATTACATTTTGGTGATTCATTTTTATTTAAATAGAGTTGAAGTGAGGGCTATGCCTTGCAGTGGGATGTAATAAAGACTTTTTTACTTGGTAGCTACATTGACTTATATATTATTTCGTACTTTACTTTGTAAATCAATGGGTAGCTAAATAAAAGCCTTGCCTTACATCTGAGGCCCAATTCCCGTAATTTGACAGTAGTCGCAATCCGGTGTCGATCCGCTCCCAGTAACAAATGATCACAAACGGTATTCTCGTAAAATTTTAATTTGACGTAAATTTATCAAAACTATAATATAAGACTGAAAATAGAGCAAAAAAAATCTAATTTTAGTTTCTTCCATTTTTTTTGGTCGCATTAAGAACTATTGCATGCATTTTTAGGGTTTACGAGAATACCGTTTGTGATCGTAATGTTGCTGGGAGCGGATCGACACCGGATTGCAACTATTGTCAAATTACGGGAATTGAGCCTCTGTTGGTAGTGAATTCCTCTGGATTTTTTGATATTACGTTTGTACGGACTTATACCATTTTTTCAGCGGTGAGGGAGAATATCATGAAGAAACCTCTACATTTAGTTGCACTGGATGATTAGTCATGAGCCTAAATGATTAAGTTCCCCTCTCTAAGGGTAACAGAGGTGTGATGGCAATTGTTTTACTGATATCAGACATGCCACATCTAAGATCAAGGTCAATCCTTTTTTGTCTTAGGAAAAATGCATTTCATATACCTACCACCGCGGAGGTATCGGTAGGGTATGTACCTAAGTCAGAAAACAGTGGCTTTCGCAACTGTTTCCCGACAAGGTTACACCCACTAAAAAACTGCGGTGTATACCTCACTACGCATGACAATCTAGATGTAGGCATTGCATTTAGATTTATCGAATTTTCCCTGTTTTGGGGAAAACTACTATTTAGAGCAACCCTATTTTATAGTGGTGTGCGCATGTCTGTGTGTAAACGTTTGCACACAAAACTGTTTTGTTGCTTTGTAATCACCGTAGGTACCGTTCTATCTTTCTATGTGTCATTATTCAAAGTTGTCTACTTAATCTTAAGCTATTTCCTGGAAATATTAACAAACCCTTTAAAAACATAAACACTAGAAATAAAACCTTAAACGTCGACTACGTCTTATTGCAAACTATAGTTAAATTAACAACCTAACAATCACTATAACTTCTAAACTAACAGTAACTGGCCTGATGTAGGGTGATTATGATGATAATAACGACAACTGCTTGTCATAACTCCGTCACTATAGTTTAACGAATGTGTAATTGAACATTCATATTATTATCCTCATTTAAGATTTCAATCAAGTACTTCTAAGTATTCGTTAAGGTGGATCGTTTGTAAAAAAAATTAACAAGGTTAATTTTTATTAGTGTAAAATAGTAAAAGTAATAATACTCACGATAACAAACAACTTTGCCAAAGAATTAGTTGCCTATCTCAACTTAATTTTATTATACGAAAACAATTTTTATTCACATGAACGCAGATGGCAAACGAACAGTAAAATAAAGTTGAGGTAGGGAACTAGTTTATTGGGAAAAGTTGTTTGTTATCATGAGTGTATACGATATTTAGTTAAAATTAATATCAAATAATCAGATGCAAAATTCCCGTAATTTGACAATAGCCGCAATCCGGTGTCGATCCAGTCCCAGTAACATTACGATCACAAAGGGTATTCTAGTCAACCCAAAAAAAAAACATAGTTTACAATGCGACTAAAAATGAATGAAACCAAATTTAGATTTTTTTGGTTGTGGCTGTTGCCAAATTAAGGGAATTGGGCCTCTGGTATGCAATTCCATAAAGCTGTAAAAAAATTAAACTTATACGCCAACGAAATCAAAAGAAACGACTTTTTATTCCGCATCTTTAATACTCGCAAGGGAATCTAAACCTATGGGATACTTCGCGTTACCTTTAATCGTGAAATTTGCACAAGTTAAGAAAAACGGTAAATTTTATAACATCACAAAAAAATAAAATAACAAACAGACAAAGCAGTAATAATCTTCGAGACTAGATTCCCTTATTATGAGTTTGTACGAAACCCTCGGTACGCAAGTCCGACTCGCAACGTAAGGCCAGTTTTATACTTCTTACAAGGATACATTTTTTAAATTTAAAGTAAGGTATATTTCATTTTAAATAAAAAAATGTAGAGAGTCCAATCAAAAATCTTATTTAATTAATACTAAAGACATCCTACCTTAACCGCGCGCACCTTAACACAGTCATTAGCACGGCAGATAAAGTACTAATACTAACAAATACAATGAATAATAAGCAGCCACGTATGCACACAATAAGATATTGTTTTTACTATACTTATAAGGAATTATAGTGAAAACAAAATTGATTTTAGGTAAAAATTAACCGCGATAGAAAATAAAGGACCACAGCGTTGCCCGTCTGCCTGTGTCTGGTTTAAATAAACCCTAAAAAGGGACGCGTAATGGTTTCAAGTTGAAGTATTCTCGTAAACTTTTTTGACGTAAACTTATCAAAACTATCTCAGTACGACCGAAAAAAACAAAAAAAACTTATTACGGCTTCTTCCATTTTCAGTCGCATTACGAAAAATTGCATTTTTTGGTCAGCGAGAATACTGTTTTACATACATGTAGTAATGTTACTGGGAGCGGATCGACATTGGATTGCGATTACTGTTAAATTACGGGAATCGGGTCTCAGTTCGTCGGTCCACCTTGTGGGTAGACGTTCAATAAATTGCCGGTAGTAAATATAGAAAATAATACAAATATTATATTATAAGGCCATGTTCGTGCCTTAACCACGCTTTCTCATTCACATTATTTCTCCCCTTTGATAGATCAAAGATATAGAAATAAGTTTACGATCGCCATATTTCCTAGTGTTAACTGTTTCTAGAAATATAACCAGTTAGTAATTATTGTTTTTAATTTATAGACTACGTTATTACTGAAGATAGCGATTTTATGGCTACAGGGTTAGTTATTATTAAGAAATTTAAAATTTACGGCATATTTTATTATGTTGGTAACTGTTTATTGCAAGTTTAAAAGCTTTTTAGCTGCCTAATTGTTTTTAGGGTTTCGTGACAAGGAAGGATTATTACTAAATCATGTGAAATTTACTTTGAATGGTGTGTTATAAATAAATAAATAAATATTGGACAACACATATATTGCTCTGATTCTATTTTAAGTAGCTTAAGCTCTTGTGTTACAGAAACAACGACGGTACCACAACACCCAGACCTGTGACAATATAGAAAAGTTATTTTTGTACATTTTCCGAGTTTAGAGAGCATTTCACCAAGTCCAGTAGACTCCTCTTGACTACGGAGGTTGTGATGAAGAGTAGCTATCTCTATCTACTAAGGCTCCGTTGTCAGTCGGAAGGCGCTTTGGTAGTGATTGCCAAAGTTAATCAACACACGCCGCGTTTGTGAGTGGATGGGTGACCATTGCGACCATATTTAGTGACAATTATCACAAGCATCTCCACACTTCGGAAAGCACTTAACAAGTTGGTGTCCGCTAATATCGCTTGATACTAGTCGTGAGGCCTAGTCAGTGGCCTTATAGTGTCCGCTTATGTTGCTTAATACTGGTCGAAGGCCTTAAAGCAGCTTGATTAAATCTGACATTTAGATTTAGTCACCGGTCATAAAGTATTTAGTCACCGGTCATAACAATCACCTCTCTAATTTATAAAACATATTTATATTTCGTGTTACCAATTACAACGCATTACCTAAAATGGCTCTAATTTACCTCTTCAAATTTTTTTAACTAACTTTTTAGACGAATAGCGACTTTGTTTTAGTACTTAGACATTTTGTATTCAAAGTACCACCATTTCCAACATGTTATAATTAAATAAAAAGTAATAACGCCCATCTGTTTCATTCTGAATGACGAACAATCAAACTGTTATTAACTAGTTAATTATATAGGGAGTTATTATGGAAACAATAGAAAAGCCTTGAATGAATACCAGTTGCCGCGGCAATGCAAACTTTAGTGATACCGTGACCGCACTGCAGGATACCTCGCTTCGTGACTGGCGTCTGGGCGAGGCACCAGGAGAAAATAAACGTATAAACATTGACATGACTGCCCGTACTGCGCTCGAGTGTCGCCATACAAAGCCACACCGCAAGCTAGACAACTGTGAAATTGTTATTTGCATTATTATATTACGAGTATATCCTTATAATCCTTATCCTTGCGATCCTTATTTTTTTGTAAAAGCCTTTTAGAGTTTGTTAATGGTATATTTAACAGCCGTTTAGTTGGTCAACAGATGCAATTTATTGTCCTGTAGACATATTGATTAATTTAAAAGAAAAAGAGCAACACTAACTTTTACCTAGTTTAGTTTACAAAGAGTTATTTACAATAGCCACCATTATCGATTTCGTTGTCGCGTGCGATAATGTATTTTCTACCGATTCAAAAATCAAACACTAGTGTGAAAACTACAGGGAAGCCTACCAATAATGATATCGATTATAACTAATCACACGGCATAATATAATTATGCGTTTTCTAAGAAAGCTGTCGTTCTCATACACTTAGTTTTCTAAGCTATTGTTCTAATGTTAGAATGTAGTCCCACAGAGTAAAATCATGTAGGTCTATTACAAAATCTATAAACTTTAGTAGACATAATGTGTCTGTGACTCTGTGTGTAAAATAGTATGCAGTCGATTTACAGTAGTTAATAGGTAGGTATTTTTACATATTTTCCCAATAGTCTTTAAAAGAAGTGATTACCAAATGAAAGGTGATTTCATTTACACATTTTGTATGACGATTTCACTTGACTAGTGTGGTAGTACTAGTAAACTACTACTATAGCGTCAACGACGGCTGCAATGCATTTCTCCCAATTTTTATTAAGGGACAATTATTTTCCGTTATCTTGTGGCTCTGAAATCTCAGAAACCGAATCGTTTTGAATAAATCATTCTCTGTGAACTTTAAAAATATGATATAAGTGATTGGAAAAGAAAACTGAATCCCAGATGGGTAGTCTCTTTAGCCAGTCTGGCAAAGAGTCAGTATTTTGGAATACTTGTAGACTTACTTGACTACTGTTTGTTTTACACTATAACTATTAAAAAGCTTATTTATAACCATTTGACATTTACAAATGCTACAAACATGCAATGGATTAGCACATTCATGACTGTTATAAGCCTTCTATAAATAAATAAAATAGTTATTAAACAAAATATACCTATAAATGATTATCTGGGTTAATAGTTCCGGCTCCGGGCAACAATAGTTGCGGATTTCAATCCCGCACAAGGCAAATGTTTGTACGATGACCATGAGTATTTGTGCCTCAATCAAGGATGTTTGTAAATTAAGTGTCATCAACATCATCTTGCAAGCCTATTGCAGTCTACTGCTGGACGTAAGCTCCCCCCCCCCCCCAAAGAGCGCTAAAGAACACGATCTCCTACCTTTTTCATCTAGCCATTGCCGGCTGGCAATCTTCCTAAGCTGGAGGGCATCATACACTACGTTAGCCGAGGCTTGGTATCCATTCGTTTATCCAATCCGTTTACTCCATCTTTTATCAGTTCGTTCTTTCCTTGCGTTCTCCCAAGCCATCCTCATTTGTAAGCACCAGAACGTTTTAGTCTGTAAATTTTGCCATGTTTTTTCCATGTCCTTGGTAACAATTTTCCACCACGAGGCAAGGGCCACCTTCTGCCCTTCTTCTAGTATATTTCTTAGACATTCCGAAAAATCTTAAGGCACGTGCTAGATTTTTTTTTAGCCTGTATTGTTTAATTCTCACGGGTTGCAATCTTCCAAGCCGTCAAGCGGTAATATAATACTTTTAAATACCATAAAAGCATACCCTTTAATTATCCCTAATACCGCCTAATTGCCTTAAAGAGCCATAGCATGGTTATAAACAGGGAATATAATATTATTACAATTTTCCTTTCCTTAGGCGAGGTGTTTATGGAATGATAGCATCGTCACAGTGCGGTGAGTGCGATTAATTATGTCTAAATGTTAATTATACACAGTCTTCAACAATTAGGTAGGGTTGGAATGAAGTTTGCGAATGCTCATTGAAATTGCACACGGCATACAGGGTGTAACGAAAAGGGGAACCCATCAATAGAAGCCGAAAGAATTTTCAGAAAATAATTATCATCCATCTTAATTCTTCTTTTGTCATGACCCGAGCTGGTAATAGAACTCTTCACTACAAACTGTTCCAAGCAGGCGTTAGACTTGCTTAAAAGCTACATGTATTCGTGTAGAGTTGTTGTGACCAGACCAACACTTTCGTCCTTAAGTCCTTCTTTAGGCCTTCTTAAGGCTTATGCTCACTGAAGTGTTACACGATTATTTATACCGAGTTGATTGTCTAAGCAATAATTATCTATCGGCCGTTGCACAGCTGACCTTTCGAGTTAAAAAACACCTGTTTTTGCGCGATGGGCAGAATTAAACTGCATATCTTTTATAGAAATGTCAACGTTTCCGTTCCGGTCGTGTGATAATGCCCTTAGCGCAAGGGAGCCGTGGAGACGACTGTATGTTTTTTTATAGTATTATTTTTGTTATGATAGGATGGACAGTCCTATCCTCGCTCATTAGATCTCATTACATGTGCAATTCAATGAACACTATAAATTTTACTAACATAGTTATAAAATTGTCTTTTTGTCTTCTAACAAAAATGTATGTTTTGTATGTTTGTAATGTTATATGTTTATATGGATTTAATCGGAAATAAATATTTTCATGTTCACTTAAAAAAAACAACCAACTTACTTATAATTATAAAATGTTTTAGGCAAGTAAATGTGCGTTGCATGTTGACGTACGTCCCAAACGAAAATCATCGTGATTACTTTTAGCTGTCACTACACTTCTAATGATGATCAGGAACCTTTTTAACACATCTTTTTCTAATAGTTGTATGTGTATGATAAGTAAACAAAAATCTTGTTATTGTTTTTATTCTTAATTAATAGTTTGTAGCAAAATTGATTGTTTTTTAAAAACTATTGGTTTCATTAGAAACGTTATAATTTATTGGGAGCTGTTCATTCAAAAACGTCAAACAGTTTGCTGGAAGACGCCCCTAGCATTTTTTTTTCTCACGCATATTTATTCAATGTTTAACAATACTAATATACTTATACAAGACAATCAAAAAGTTTTTATTTTATTTAATTATTCAAATAAAAATATTTTGTAGACTTAATTGCTAAAAAAATGCATGCAGAAGCGACTCCATTTATGTCTGTAAGCACGCTATCGTGTACGGTTCATAACCTGCGTTTGCGCATCACGACGCTTGATTACTCCACCTTTAGTCAGTGACCAGTTTTAATGAATGTCTATGTGATACTACCGGTCAACGTTGAAGTTGTTGTCTATAGTGCTTAATACTGTAAAACTAACTTTAATTTTAAAAGTTGAGGTTTAAGTTACATGGGACATACTAAAAGTTTTGCACTTCTAGCTAATCGGAACTATTTTAATTTCGAATGTTATATTTTTTTAAACGTTGCAACCTTCTTAGTAATTTAAAAAAACCAATTGGCGGGAAATGATTTGTCAATTGTTTTTTTATCACACATCAAAGTACACAACGAAAATGGAATTAAGTCGAAAAGATTTTAGAGCAATGATTTTTTATGATTTTAAAAGTTCTCTCTCTCCGCAAGACTGTGCCGCTCGTCTTCAAAATATTTTTGGGAGAAGCACCTTGTTTGAGCACCGTGAGGCGATGGTTTGCTGAATTTTAGAGAGGTCGAGTTTCTTTACATGACGAATTTCGTAAAGGGCGGCCTTCAACTGCCGTCAACGAAAATAATGTGGCTACTGTTAAGCGGCTAATTGAAGAAAAGCCGCGGATTACCTATGAGACAATTTGAGGACTATTGGGGATTGGTATAAGCCAAATTCAGAAAATTTTACACGAAGAATTGAGAGTTTGGAAACTTTGCAGTCGTTAGATCCCTCATAAACTGACAGCAGAGCAGAAGCGGGTTCGCGTGGAATGGTGCTCACAGATGCTACTGAAGTACGACCACGGACATTCTAATGCTGTTTATGACATTGTCACAGGAGACGAAACGTGGATTTATTGTTTTGAACCCGAAGAAAAACAGTGATCTTGTGAATGGGTGTTTGAAAATGAGAACATGCCAACAAAAGTCAGGCAGGCGAGAAACGTTGGTAAAAAAATGATAGCGTTTTTTTTTCTCAGCTACGGGTCCCATCTGTACAATTCCACTTGAAGATCAAAAGAGTGTTAATGCCGAGTATTCTATCATTTGTTTACCCAGGGTGTTAGAAAAAGTTTGCGAAAGACGACCCAAAAGCCGCGTTCTCCTACATCATATAAACGCTTCTTACACACGGCCAACAAAACAAAGTAATTTTTAGCTTCCGAAAAAGTACAACTCGTCACCCATCCTGCGCATAGCCCCGACCTAGCACCCTGTGATTTCTGTATTTCCCCAAAATCAAAGATTAGATTAGAGGTTTTACTTTTACCAACTCCGAAGAGACAGTGATAGCGTTCAATCAGCACGTAGAAAACATGCCTTCAGATCTGTAGTCCTCATGTTTTAAAAAATGGTTTGATCGCATGAAAAAATGTTTAAAATGTAAAGGTGAGTATTTTGAAAAGCAATAAACATTATATTTTGGTAACATGTTGTTTTTTTAAGTTACGCAAAATTTATAGTGTGACCTACGTAGGTACTACGGTAAAGTTTAGTATAACATAATTATTGTGTCATTTGCAATGTTAAATTAAAATTAAAATTAAAATTTGTAACTTTATCTTGCATAAAGCGATTCTCAATTTTTTTTGTAACGCACAACAAAATCATCAATAGGTTCTTTAGAAAGCAATAAAATAAACTAAACTTAAATGAAATGGTTTATTAATATTTCCATCATCTTGTAGAATAAAACCCTGCTATTGTAGTGTGGTGACGGCCTTAAAAAACACACTTCTCCACCGCCAACAGGAGGCGTATCGTAAGAGGCGACTAATTCTTGCAGCATGAGACGGGCAGCAGCGCCTTCGTGCGAAGTCTTATAAAGACTGCGCTCGCCAACCAGCTTGCCAAACGTGGCGAGTATTGGCAATCCCCCCCCCCCGATGATAAGTCATAAGGGGTTCAGCAGTGGTCGTTCTATGGCTGAAATTATGATGAGTAGGCTTTTGAAACCACATACTCGCCTTAACAGATTTAAGGTTCTCAAAATTAAGTCAAACATTCCAATTGCTAAACATCGCGCCTTCGTTGCATTTTTCCCACGTGTGCAACTACAATAACTGAACAAAAAAGGATCGATTCTCACAACGCGACTTTCGCCGATTGCGATCGGCTCGGTTTATATAACGCATACAGTGTTATTTTCTTCTGTCAACCTACATAGACTATTGCTACCGTAAAGTTTATTCGCTACATTAACGAGCAATCAGAAATAACACTTAATCATCATCATCATCATCATTTCAGCTATAGGACGTCCACTGCTGAACATAGGCCTCCCAGTGACTTCCAAATTGGCTGGTAGTAAGCGGCCTGTATCCAACGGCTTCCTGCAACCTTTACCAGGTCATCTGTCCACCTTGAGAGTAATCTACTGGTAAGTCTTACGCTGCACTTGCCAGTACGTGGCCTCTATTCCAGAACCTTTCTGCCCCATCGGCCGTCAGTTACTTAAGAATACTCATTTATTCATAACTAGCTGTCCCGGCGAACTTCGTCCCGCCTCGTTTTTGTTTTCGTGAATTTTCCGTTAATATTCTGCTTGTCGGGGCGGAGACAAATTCAACCAAAGATCATAAAAATTGGTCTAGCCGTTCTCGACTTATAAATGGTGTAACTAACCCAACTTTGTTTTATATTTATAGATATGTAGGTATAAGGTGGGTGAAGGTAGGTGAGATGCTTGTAGCTCAGTGCTTTAAGCAAAGTTAAGCCATCTACGCTGCGGTTGTGATTGGATTGGTAACATTTCCAATAATATTTAGTGACATTTATCACAAGCATGTCCGTGCTTCGGAAGGCGTTAAAAGTTGATCTCGACTAACATCGTTTGATACTAGTCGTGAAGCCTAGTTAGAGGCCTTAGAGCGGCCTAGTAACATCTGACAGTGAGGTTAAGACACTAGCTACAACACCCTTTTACCAATCAGTGTTGTGCTGAAATTAAATCTTTCATTTGGAGTATCTACCCTGGTTCCTGATACAAGTACACTCACATACCTGAATGTCTAGGATTCAAGCCGTATTCTCTAACCGCCGAGAGAGTAGTATAAATCTATACGTAGGTCACACTATAAGTTTTGCGTAACTTAAAAAAACAACATGTTATAACCAAAATATAATATTATGTTTATTGCTTTTCAAAATACTCACCTTTACATTTTAAACATTTTTTCATGCGATCGAACCATTTTTTAAAACAGGAGGACCACAGATCTGTATCACTTTTAGTTTTAACAGTTTCGTTGCGTACGTAGAACTTTGATGTGTGATAAAAAACAATTGACAAATCATTTCCCGCCAATTGTTTTTTTTTATTACTAAGAAGGTTGCAGCGTTTAAAAAATATAACATTCGAAATTTAAATAGTTCCGATTAGCTAGAAGTGCAAAACTTTTAGTGTGCTCCATGTAGATACATAATTTATAAAGCTGAAGAGTTTGTTCGTTTGTTTGAACGCGCTAATCTCAGGAACTACTGATTAGAATTTAATTATTTTTTTTGTGGCGGATAGTCCATTTATCGAGGAAGGTTAAAGACTACATAACCTCACGATACGAGCAATAGAAGCGGAGTATCAATGACAAAATGCTAAAACTGGAAAAAATATCGCTTCCATTGAGTGTTAAAGTACCAAAAAAATTTTTTTAAAGCTTGAATCACTTATCCAATTTTATAGTAATCGAATTTCTTCTAAAATATTACATTATTTGACCGATAATGAAGACTTAAGTGACAAATCGAATTCCACGCAGGTGAAGACGCGACCCGTGTGTGGACGGCCGTAAAGAACCGCCAACAGGAGAGGTGTCGTAAGATGCGACTAATTCCTGTAGCACGAGACAAGCACCATCTTCGTGTGGAATCCCGCCAACAGGAGGCGTGTCGTAAGAAGCGACTAATTCCTGTAGCACGAGACGGGCAGTCTTCGTGTGAAATCTTATAAAAAAACTGCACTCGCCAACCCGCCTGCCAAGTGTGGCGAGTATTGGCAATCCCTCCCGATGATAAGTTATTGGGGGAGGCCTTTGTTCAGCAGTCGACGTCCTATGGCTGAAGTGATGATGATAAAGTGACATTAAAAAGGTCACATCAAGTTACGCTCTCATTTGTAGGGAAATTTTCGTTTATGTTGATAAAAACAAAGTGAGAAAGGTAGTGGTAGCTTAGACTCTTTCTTTTAGGTGCTATGAACACATGTTAAAATAATAATATCGTGTTATAATAAATATGTTTATATAGACCATAATCACTATAGTGGCATCACTGATGGGCAAGGTGCGGGGGAGTAAAAACGGCATCCTGAAAACGGTGGCAGAGGATCCGCATGCACCTATTTTGAGGCATCTCTTGCGGACGATGACCGAGTTAGCTAGTGATAGCTCTGCTGGTTGGTGTCTGCGGGAGATGCCTCCCAGGTACAAGACTTATTAAAGTAAAATTAAAATTAAATTAAAGTATATACTAACACCTATTTTAAAGTTTTGAATTTGTACTAACCCATGGACCTATGTTGCCCGAAATAAATAAATATTGAATATTGAATTGAATAATGTGAGGCGTAAAGTTATCAATAGAGATACTTAATTGTGTAGGTATTTATGATAGGTAGGTACGTGTATAATTTATAGATGGCTACAAATGTACATAGATAATAGGTAAATGATGCAGGTAATTTATTTTGCTTGAGAATATTACAATAACGGTTGTAATATTTATCATGTGCATATTGGATTGTAAGATCGTAACGTACTTGTATACCTCGTTGCATTATTTTTTATTGCGAACTAACTATTGCCCGCGACTTCGTTCGGTTTTAAGTTTATTCATATTAGGATTTTCTGCGGAACTTTCTTATTTTTTTCATTCATAAGAACCTTCTCCTGACAATAATTAATACAACAAAACAAGAATTAGCGAAATTGTTCCATCCGTTCACGCGTGATGCGATTATTAAGGGAAATATAGATTCATCCTATTTTTAATATTATAAATGCGAAAGTTTGTGAGTATGGATGGATTGTTTGTTACTCTTTCACGCAAAAACTACTGAATGGATTTTAATGAAATTCGGCACACAGATAGACCATGGCCTGGAAAAACACATAGAATACTATTTATCCGGTTAAGGTCAACGCAAACGAAGTCGCGGGCTAAAAGCTATCCTACTTCCTACTAATATTATAAATGCTAAAATAAGAAAGTTGCGCTGAAAATCCTTTATGAATAAACTATAGACCACGGGAACGAAGTCGCGGGCAACAGCTAGTTTGTATATATATAAATAAACAGAGGTGCTTGTAGCTTAGTAGCAGAAGCTCTGGTAGTGATTACAAAGTTAAGCAACTCACGATGAGTGGATTGGTGATTATTTAAAGACAGTGACGACAGTCGCCGAGAGGCGGCACGCCGAACATGGCGTCACTATTTCTAAGGTCCTGGGTTCGATTCTCGGTCGGGTCTATGTAGAAACCGAACTTTTCTGTGTTATCTCGGGTCTGGATGTTATGGTACCATCGTTGTTTCTGATTTCTGTAACACAAGTGCTTTGGCTATTTACCATAGGATTAGAGCAATGTATGTGATGTTGTCCAATATTTATTTAATTATTGTAGTCGTTAACCCTAGTGAGAGGCCTTAAGGCGGCTTGATTACATCAGACATTAAGGTTTAGTCTCCTGCCTAAAAATTGGAGCGGGGTCCCAATCCACACTACGCCCGGAGCAGACCAAACCACATTATAGTTGAGGTGAGACCTGTGTCCTGTTGTAGGACGTCTAAAAAACGAAGCTGACCGAAACAGTAGAACTAACCAGAACAATGTTAAAATGGGTGCTAAATGTGCCGAAGAGTAGACAGCAGTTCAGAGTTTTTAACAAGTGCGTAATGCTTGTCTTGCTTGACGTACGGAGCCGAGACTTTGACATTCACGGTGCGACTAGTACACCAATTTAAAGTTGCTCAGCGAGCTATGAAAAAGGCTATGCTCGGGATAAAATCCGATGAGGTTATTTGTCAGAAAAATAAAGAAATCGATATAACTCTGCTTATTATTTGCAAACTAAAGTGACAGTGGGCTGATCACATTTGCCGTAGCACCAATAACCGTGGAGGTAGACGTATTCTTGAATGGAGACCGCGACTAGGCAAGCGCAGCATGGGTCACAAGGTGGAGTGACGATACAGGGTTACATGGCAAAGGGGTGCCAAATATAAAAAATAAGATCTAGGGAACAATATAAAGAAGCGTCTTAATCGTTATTATTTTTAATAATCGTATGTTATGAATAAAAATTACTTTAAAATATCCGAAAATAAAGTCAATAGAGAGATTACGAAAGCCACGCGGTCATGCATCAAAGGCGTAGGTACGGGGAGCCTACGAGGACCTTACGCAGTGCACAGACAGTGCATTTTTTTCATGAATAAGTTAAATTATCCACGCGTATGATTTTTAACAGCGGATAATAATAATTAAATGTAAAAAAAAAATTTGTTCTTTGCATAGTTCGATTAAGTTACTGATTCTGAGCCACTCCCAAAGATTTGGCACCCCTTTGCAATGTAACCCTGTACGTACACAAGGCTGCTGGCAGTGGATGGAAAAAAATAGCCGAAGATCATTGGGAGAGGCATAAGTACTGCAGTGGACTACCGTGGGTTGATTATGATGATGAGACAGCAGTTTTAAGAGAATAGTGTTGGAATGGAAACCCAAAACTGGCCAGGCTGTACTGACGATCTGGTCAACGTGTCGGGTAAAGGTTCTATGCGAAAGGCGATAAAATTGGCGTGCAATGGAGAATACCTAATCCTTAGAGTGGCTACGCTTGACAGGCGGGTTGGCGAGCGCAGTTTTTTTATAAGATTTCGCACGCAGACGCTGCTGCCCGTCTCGTGCTACAGGAATTAGGTGTGGACGTGTATTCTTTACGGTCGTCCCAACACGGCAACTGCAAAATCAGATAACTATTGATGAGCCAGTTCAAAATGTTCCGGTCTAATGCTTTGTCATCATCATAACTTCAGCCATAGGATGTCTACTGCTGAACATAATCCTCCCAATGACTTCCAGATTGGCCGGTTGGAAGCGACCTGCATCTAGCGGCTTTAGAATAATAAAAATATTTAAGGTGCTTCATAAATATCTGCAACGGCTGAAATGGGTAAAAGTATTGCTTATATAGATTACGATAGTGAAGGAATTACGTGCCCCGGATCGATAATTAATTAATTGCGAAAAGACAGTAAATACATGGTTACTTGCTTCAATTTGCATAACACACTTCGTCATCCGCCCTTGACACTGCGCGGGAGCGGTATAATGTGAAACGTTAGCATTTTTAGACAGATGTGGACGTTTTGAGACAGAATAAAGCCTAATCTTTTTTTAATATAATTTTTTAATGAAAAAATTAATGATGTTCTGAACATAAAGTTTCTTTACTATCGTAATCTATATAAGCAATACTTTTACCCATTTCAGCCGTTGCAGATATTTATGAAGCACCTTATAATTTTCGTCGCGGTATTGCGTAGTATATTTACCATCATCTATTTCAAATGTCTACTTAACATTTTATCAACTTACATACTTTTTTCCGTCTGACATATTAATTATTGTCTAGCCTAAGAAACTACCTATATACTTATAAAATGCCTGCCTAGTTTGCTGAACGAACTCTAGGTGCGGTAATTAAGTAGCCTGAGAAAGAAGCATTTTTTGCCTTCATTAACAATAGTACGAATCTTGGCTGCCTTTTACATTTTACCACATCAATAATGTTTTAGTGATTAAAAGTAGTAGTAGTAAGTTGTAGTGCCGTGTGGGGACGGCCGTAAAGAATGCACTTTCCTACCGCCAACAGGAGGCCTGTCGTAAAAGGCGACTAACTCCTGTAGCCTTAGAGCCTTACTCCTGTAGCCTAGAGACGGGCAGCAGCGTTTGTGTGTGAAATGTTATAAAAAACTGCGCTCGCCAACCCGCCTGCCAAGCGTGGCGAGTATTGGCAATCCCCCCCCCCCCCCAATGAAAGTCATTGGGGGAGGCCTATGATCAGCAGTGGACTTCCTGTGGCTGAAATGATGATGATGATGATAAAAAGTAGAGGAAAAATAAAAATTATTAAACTGTTATTTCAAGGTTTTTATAGCACTTAGGTCCTCTTGCGCACTACCGAATTAGTTTTACGGGATAAAGACATCTATCTGTCTCTGTCAACGCCATACAACCTGACAGCTATATAATGATGTTTAATACCGTGTTAGTGGATAGTTCGGGATTAAATTCGCTAATCCTAAGGCCCGCTTGCGCATAGCGCATTTAACCCCAAACTAACACTAACATAGTATTAAACATCATTCTACAGCTTTCAGTTTGTATGACGTTGACAGAGACAGAATGATGTCTTAATCCCGTGCTAAACTAATCCGGCGGTGCGCAGGTATACCTAAGTCACTCACAAGAACAGTTACAATAAATGGACATTATGGCATACTTTTCTGTCAAACGCAACTCTTCCGTACAATTTGAGTACGTCACACTGCTTACCAAACAAGTAACTATTTATTGAATTCAATGCAATTAGGAAAAAGCTTTAGAATTAGGTACTAGCCATGTACAAGGTGCTATTTAAAATAAATGTCTGCAAATTTTTGTGTCTAGTGACATTCCAAATTCAGGTTTTCACTATTTATTTGACAGTGAAATATATTTTTTCTATCAAGTTTGTTGTAACCCAGTATTAAGTAAGTAATCTATGGCTGTAACGTTAGACTGGACGTAGACTTGTACCTATTATTGGCAGTTTTTAATCTTAATTGGAAATCCAATATTAAATCAATGCGCAAAAATACCCGTCCAGGATTTAAATTTGAAAATTTATCAGCCCCAGCTGAAAGCATCACACTGCCATTAGGTGCCCATCTCGCTCTCTCAATACGATAATAAACAAAGACAAAAAACTTCTTACCTCCCTGTCTTGCAGGAACCACCAGAGTAACCTGACCTTTTGGTTGTAAAAGGGTTTTTCTTGGTTGGTAGTTTTTCCGAAAGAATCGTTTGAAGAATCGGGTCAGGTTAAGTTGGTTAGGATCTGTTGTCTCTGTTACTCGTGGAACGTATGTGATAAAATGAACGTTTGCCGAGGACGGCCTTTTTGCGCATAGTCTGCGCGGCTAGGCGGCATATTTCTGAGGAACATAGACATCTATGGAAACGCGCTACGTTGAAACATGTTTTTTTTTTCAGAAACAAAAATATGTACCTAATACGCGGGTAGTTAAGTAAAGAAAGTAGGACTATTAGCTTGGTTACACAAACAGAGATTTAGTTGTAACGTTTCATTGCTAAGTTAAATTCTTTAAATGACTCACAAATATAATTTTGACGCTCTTGTTGGTCAAGCCGTGGAAGATTTTTGCTTACACACACAAAACGCATGGACTTTTTCTTATAGCTAGTATGGCATTGATACTTTTGGGAGGACCTTTTGATCATTGGAGAGCCCTAACACTGGAGGCATATCTAATACTATATTCAAAACCGGGGCATGTATGTATTCAAAACTGAGGCAACTATCCTGGTTTTACCCTACTTAAAAACTGTGTTTAAGAAAAAAACACCAGTTTAATTTAAATGTTTGCTATAGTCTTGCTTTTTAGTAGGTGTAGGTAATAGTGTAATAGTTAATCGGTTTATATTACTAACCTGTAATTTTTTACTTCATCGACGTTATCTTAACGAGCAACATCGTAAATCGGCCTGTGGCACTGTCAGCGACCTGAAAACTGACCTGACTCTGCATAGGTAATATGCACCGACGGCAAACTACACCGACGCTACTAAATGATAAAACTACAGATAAGTCAATCCGATTTTAACATTCCTCATTTCCCCTCGCTGCGGCCAAGACTACCATCAGCTGTTACTATGATTAGTCAGATGAGTCTAGCAGACTGGCAGCGGGTCCACACCGACCTACCTATCGTCCTAACGCAACTATCCGGAGCTAACTGGGTGCAGCTCACTCATACATGCTTTTTATTTATTCATTTTTTGCTAGGTGGTATAGGATTATAGGGACTTAGTGTCTTGTGGTACGAGTAAAAGGGAATAACCCTCGCTAGAGAGTTATTTTTCTAGTCGAGGCTTATATTCCGGACATTGGAGCGGTGTCTCACAAACACTTGCTTCCAGATTGTTGTAAAAATACATATTTCAAGACCCTATCTTACCAGTTACTCTATCTTCCCAGTTACTACTAGCATGTAGGTACAATATCTTGATGTTCTTTGTTATTGCATTCAGTAAAGCAAACAACGTCGAGCTAAATAACTTAAGAAGATCAGAATGCTTTCAATGATGCCCGTAAATCACACTGTATTTTATTGTAAGTAGTCAAAAGAAGTTATCTCTTTAATACCTCTATTTTCACTGCAAATCTACACAATAATTCGACTCCATGCCTCCCATGCCCCGTGCAGATGACGGGCGGCATTGCGTGGTCAGTTTTTGCGCGTCATCCGAACTGGACGTTCCAAGTTCAAATTTGAAAATTGGAACTCGAAGCGATTCGATATTTGAAATTTTAAACTTAGCATAAAATACTGCCCGAGAAATGCATAGCATCCGATTTCCGAATTGTGCCCTTTATTTTTAACTTTCGAATCTCTTTTTAAGATGGCATCATTTGAAATACATAATTTAATGAATACATTTATTTACTAGACTTTACTGTGTGCCTTGGGCTACTAATATACAAACTTTAAAGCAATATTAATAACAAAAATGCAAGTATTAGATGGAGTCTTATTTTTATTCGTACCCCCCTCAAAATTCATGAAAAAATCCGTTCCTTATAATAATCATATCCATAAATATAAATATAAAAATCGGTCCAGCCCTTTTTGACTTGTAAATTTAATAGTGTAACTAACTTTTATAAACGAAGTCGAGTTAGTGAAAAAATGAATATTTTTTATCTCTATAAAGACTAAAAAATTGAATTTTTCAATACCTTTTTAATAATTACAAGTAATTCTAAGATTTATTATTTTATTTTAAGAAAAAACAAGAAAAAACATTCTAGAACTTCAGCCAATAATGAATTTACATGCATCAAGAATGGTTCTAGTAATTAAATAATAATTATTGGGCAATGACTATTCTTATAGCATTGCTCGTCGTTATAGTGGAGTTTTAAATTGGTACTTACTTTTAATTTTAATGTCAATTAACCATCCGTCGGTGTAATAAAATTACTTAAAAGGCACAAAAATTTATGGGTATATGACATTTCACTTCTAGTGTGATAAAAGAGGCCGTGCACAATATTTCAGTGCAAAATTGAATTGCAGTTCTATGCATATGTGCGGCTATGATGCGGGATACAATGAATGCTTTACAAGATAATATTGATAATTTATTAGGTAGTGGACGTCCTACCTAGGTTTGAAAAACGATCGGTTTTGTGCGCTTGACTTTATTACGCCATTTTGACTTAGGATTACTAATATTTTTTTTGTTTTTTTACAAAAAATAAAAATCATATTAGTCTATAAGTATACCTGAAGATTATTGTGTAGTGTTTAAATCTTATAAAGTTGTACATAACGACAGAAGAAAAAAAGTTTTTTTCCTTTTTTTATGCTTTATTTTGTAAGAAAGTAAAAAAAGTATTCAACCCATGTGCAAACGAACTTTATCTTCAATTAAATGTTAAAATGGAATCGTCACGATAACTGTTATTTTGTTTCAATTATAATTCACGTCTTTACAATCAGAGAACAAAATGTAAGGAAATAAAACGATTTTTAGGACGGCCTCGTAAGGCGTTAATATAAATTAGTAAAAAAAAAATTTTCATGAAAACTGAAAGAAATGTTTAGTGTTCAATAAAAAACTAGGTATTTCCGAGATTTGATAACACAGTTAGTTAATTACAAGTAAAACTTTGTAGTTTAGAACCCTTTTCCATGTGTTTCGATACCTAATGGTTATTTTAATTAATTTGTAACACACACACAGAAAGAGAGAGAGACGCCATTGTGTAAGGTTACGCGATTCACATTTTATTGCTAAGATTCAATTATTTAAACTGATTTTTCACTAATTAATTAATTCAGTTATTCTGTAATTCAAGTCCGAGATATATTCTATTATAAGATACTTCCATTTAAAACTACGGTAAGCGATAAAAATGTGTCTCAAGGTGTAAATTTTGTATGAAAAATGCTTGAACCCTTACAAGGACTTGACAAGGACATAGGCTACTATTTTTCAAGCCATCTCCTAAGGGAGTATAATACGGGGTGAAAAGCCCTGTTCTACGTGAGCGAAGCCGCGGGCACAGCTAGTCATAGGTAAATATACAAATATATAACGTACAAGAAGTAACTAGCTGAATATTGATAAGTGGGTATCATATAGCACCTACAATAACTTCCTAAGTCCTACCCAGTGTAAAGGGTAATCAGTAATACAAACTGTTACCCAATGATCTTCATAAATCGATACCGATCATTAACCCTGACATAACCACCCCAACATTCGATTACAATATCAAATCCTAGAGCCTAACCTACCACAATCCTCAAATCGCAAACCGTTTCATAGTTCATCCGAGGTAAAAAAACGCCAAGACAATGCACCCGAGCAAAAACAAGACCGCATAAGACCGTGCGCCCTACGGTAGCTATCACTTATGCAAACTTAGGCCACTCCCACTGTGACACGCCCACACCCACATCTCTCGTCCTCCTCCCACTAGCAGAAATAAATATATCCGTCTCACTCTAATGCATAACGCCTACGCACGCCGAACATCCAGTTTTTAGTCGTGGCAAAGACACCGGACGCGCTCGGTCGACGCGCCGCGAAAACGCTGGCCGGAAAAAAAACTACAAAAAAGTGTTTTTCTTTTTTCAACGCGTAACGCTTTTTTTCGGCGGTTTGATAGCGTTATCGGTATCTGTTATCTATGCTAATGACATGTGAGAGTGACGGGTGTAGTTGCGTCTCGCTCGCGCGTTTTTTCGAATGCGTGCGTTTTTGTGTGTGTCTGTGCTAGTGATGTGATTTTGAGTGAAGGTAATTTTTTGTTTACAGTTTTTAGGTTAAGTTTTCATGGATACAGTGAGTCAGTACTAAATAAAAATAAGACTGCTTAGAGTTAATTCGAAAAAACGCAAAATTAACAAAATAGGCGCCAGTATACACCCCTGTGCCAATTTGGGGATACCCAAATCAATAAGTATTGGTCGATAGCTTTTATAATTTAGAAACATTTGGCTATTTTATTGACGCTGTTGATATTTATGGTTATTTTAGCTGATCAGATAATTAAAAAAGTTAGACACTATTCCAAAATCTCTTATTTTGTCTCTTTCTTCAAACAAAATCGTCCAAAGTAGATATGCGGCTAATTCGGCAAAAGAACACACTGTCAACCATAAAATATCCATAGGATGTCATAGTTCTCTCTATCTTACAGCATAAGCGACGGTGATTCACCACTTTAGCATCAGTTTAATTGAAAAGAATCTAAGTATTGGGTTCTGTAGGTAATTCACTGTCTGAGTAACTTAATTAAAATGAATAAAAGTGGAACTAAAACTACAGTTTCCACTGTGCCAGAATGTTCCATAACTTAATACTAGGTACAGCCCGCGTCAAGGTGGAAACATGATATACGCAAAGCTGCTGGCAGTGGGTGGAAAAGAATAGCAAATCATCGGACTTAGTTGGTTGCATCAAGAGAGGCAGGGATGATGTTGATGGTACTAATAATTCCTACTTAGATCATTTTGTGAAAATGAAATAGGATATCATTATTAAATGTTTTAAAAGAAAATACAAAGGCTGAAGCGCAATTTAAAAGGAGAGTTGGAGTAATATTTTCATCACTAATTTTAATAAAACACAAATAAACACATAAACAAAAACTTAACTGCTCTGGCGCTGTGTGAAAATACCCTAAGCGAGGTCTCAGCTTTATATTTTCTCGACATGAGAGAAGTTCCTTATGAAAACGTTATTGGAATGAAACAGGCAAACGGAATTCTGAGAAAATTAATGGACTGGTTACTACCGCCTTCTCCATTTAATACCTTGATTAATGATCGTGAGGATTTCCATGGATTGTTCTTCCTTGTGAGTTGCTTTCACATATTTTCTGCAAGGCCGCGGTTTGTGGCCCGAATTTTGGTAGGTAAGGTTCAAAATTCAAATTCGCGTTACACAAGGATCACCTATTTCAGATAGTTTTTTTTAATAATACAAATCTGTTAAAATCCATCTATATAATTAATTTTATCTTTTCATGTTCATTTAGTTAGTTGTTATCCCATGTAAGATGCTCTACAGAATTCTAGAAAAATATTACGATGATTATTAAGATGAGTAAAAATTTCATATAAGATGATATAGCAAAAAAACTCCACTTTATTAGCGAATTTACAATCTAATTTATTTTAGATCGAGCGGATTTTACTAATTATCATACTTATGAAATTAGGTAACAATTCGAAATAAAAAAGGCCGCAAACAGTGAATGTTTAAACGTTTGGAAATTTCTAGAGACACCATCTACACTAGCGCCTCTAGCAACGGTTTCAAGAGCCAATACTGAGAGTAAGGTTATTTTATAATTTCGATTTCCGGGTTTACATTGCGATATCCTATTGATATACCCCTTTGCATTGATTTATATTTACTCTTGGCTTTTCGTTTGGTCTAGCTGATGTGTCAAATGTCTTCGACTTGGCGAATTAGTAATAATTTTTTCAGACTGCATTTGGCAGCAATTGCTCCAGTTATTAAATTTGATTTTGAAAATGCTTCTCTTAGTATCTATTAACTATATTTACTTAAGAGCTAAGTCATAGTTTTTTTGGATTATTTAAAATAATGAGGAAACGAAACGCATTCTCTTAATCAATAGATCAACAAATTCGCATCAGAAAAAAGCAGCCAAGTGCAAAATAGACTCACACACGACGGAACCCTTCACCTGTATCTACCACTGTACAATATGTAACACTGCATCTTTAAAAGAAATCCTACTCACACTTGGCCGGTTTTTATTATTTATTGTATTAATTAAGAGTATGCATTACCTGTTTTTATGTATTGCCATTATAACCTTTTTTTTCTTTTATTAATTGAAGTTATAGCGGCTTCAAGTACACACTGTAAAAATTTCAAGTGTCTACCTAGTATGGTTCCTAATATACAGCCTTGTGTCAGACGGAGGGAGCCTCAGGTTACTAAGACTCTGAAATTTTCCGCCATCGCGTGTGCTGCAAAGGTTCTGTTGGAAATCAAAATACCTTGAAACACTCTTAAAATTGTGTGTTACATTTACTCTTTTAATTTACGTTACTGCCCGCCGGAAAACTTTTGGAATCATCCAGTGCGGTGTATCCAAGCTATTCGTGTGGTCCTGCAAGAGAGCAGCAGAGGCTCTAAGAAGGTCCCATTGGCACCCATTTAAAAAAAAATGTAATGTCTTCAAGGCGTTACAGCCTCTTCCTCCTCGGTTCCTCGTTGGTGGAATATGGCTGATGGAGATGGTTGTGATACTAAAATCTATACTTTTACGTTTAATTTTTGTCATCGATTTCTGTCAGCCTAATGTTTTTAGACCTAAGATTTTAGTTTCGTACCCAGAAAAAGATTTTTTTCGGACCTAAGGTTCTGATCGCTGATAATATCGCTGTACCAAATGTAATTACTGACTTGCCGCTTCTATTAGACCCTGACTAGAAGTAGGCAAAGCTCTAGAAAAAGCAGCTGAAAAAAAACCTGTACAGACAATTTTACGTTACTACAATTTGTTTATTAGAGGTGTTTATAGCTAACTGACTGTACAGTCGATGTGCGCTATGTCCCCACGGCCCGAGCGTCTCGACCTTAAACGGCTTAAACATGTAGGAACTACAGAGACCTACATACTTGCGACGCTTAAGGTACTCCGCTGATGCAGCAGCAAAGCCAGTCCCTGATGAGGTACGTGAAAGATGAGATGGAGCGAGTGTGTCAACGCAAGCTGCGTCCTACACCAGAGGCCGACCCATCTTCCATGGAACCAAGGTCATACCATCAGGCCTCTTGCCATCACTCCGCACCAGGCCATTCGTTTCAAAACTAGCCGGTACGGACGCGGTAGCAAGAGCTCTGCGGATTATGTCATTAAGGCTGGCATGTTGGGAAAATCTCCCGGCACTTCTGCTACATGGAAGACCCAATGAATCTACCATGTCATGAAAGGGACAGCAATATGGGACATTGCAAGGTGCTCCCAAACGAAGAAAGACGGTAAGGTTGAAAGTAGACTTATCTAAAAGTGTACCCAGATATGGAGATTGGAGGAAATGGCGCCAAAGTCCCGATTCCCACACAGCCATGGCAAGGAGACAAGCTCGATCTGCAGTACTAGTGGAGGTGTTCAATAAATTATTCCGTACTAGTCTGCAAAGCGGCTCGTCTCACTGCCGTTGTGATGATACTGATGAAGGCAAGTCTTCGGAGCAGAATTGTCTCTAAGCGTTGATGGCCTCGGCCCGATAGGCAATAGCTCTGTAGTGCTATGAGTCGAGGACAAGAAAGCTGGGAGAGCAACACTAGAATTTTTACGAATATCCAAGCCCCCAAACCTGATAGGAAGAGTGGCTTGGATTTAGGTTCGATAGTCTAAAGAAAGGTTCAGCACAGAGGATATTATGTTTTTAACTGTGTCGTCTAGTTTGGCGGTCAAAACACGGAAATTTCCAAAAATGGGGAGACCGGACGCAATATGAACATTTTGAGACAAAATGACAATCTATATACATATATATAAAACAAAGTCGGGTTAGTGACACCATTTATAAGTCAAGAACCACTGGACCGATTTTTATGATCTTTGATATGTTGAATTTGTCTCCGCTCCGAATAGCAGAATAACTAATAAAACAACGGAAAATTCAAGGAAAAAAAAGACGAAATGGCGGTACGAAGGTCGCCGGGACAGCTAGTATCTAATAATTGTGTAAGACATTATGTGTAATTTTGCCTATGCGATCTGAAACATTGTTGAAAATGTAATTATTCATCAATAAAGGGGGCGAAACCTTCATGCAGTAGTGTCCCAAGAATGGCGAAGTGATTCATTTTTAATAATTTTTATATTTGGAGCTACGTAATTAAAATTTTGAATAATTGAATTTTGATTAGGACAAGTCTGGTATAAATAATTTGCATTTGGAAAAATATAACTCTAAGCCAGCTTTTTTAAAATTATAAAAAACTGTTTTGAATTTAGTTGATTTAAAAACGGATGAATAGAAAGGCCGATTTTTTTAACCATTTAAATTAGCATTCTACTTTGTTACTAAACTATTGAAATAGCAAACAATTACACTTTTTACTCAGTTACAGTGCAAGTTCACGGATAATTTGAACCGGTGGTTCAAATTAACTGAACACAGCTTACACTTCGAATTGTACGTTAACAGCTGACTGCAGATAAACGTTTATTTCTTTGATAATGTTTAATTAAGTTATTGTTACGCTTTTTATTACGATGCGATTGTTAATTAAAGTATTTGAAGTTAGTTTGGTTTTTAACTGGTTATTTTACAATGTCTTAAAAATTAGAATTAGTATTTTTGAACAAATGGATGACATTTTTATGAAAAAAAATTTTTTTTTGCGTTAAGAATTAATTCGAGTATTTTTAGTAATGACACATAACTTTGTTATTATTTAAAGAATTTCGTGTTTTATACGCAAAATATACTTAGTTTACTACATTTAAAATCTTATATATAAAAACCTCTTGTCACAATGTTCGTTCTCGTACTCCTCCGAAACGGCTTGACCGATTCTCATAAAATTTTGTGAGCATATTGAGTAGATCTGAGAATCGGCCAACATCTATTTTTCATACCCTTAAAGACCACGCAGACGGAGTCAAGGGCAACAGCTAGTTTTGATATAAATGTTTCATCAATCGTAGTTACCGGCTTAATTATTTTATATGTAATTTGACGCATAGAATTATCATTATCATGTCAGCCATATGACGTCCACTGCTGAATATAGGGGGGGATTGCCAATACTGGCCACGCTTGGCAGGCGGGTTGGCGAGCGCACAGAAATAAGTTTTTATTTATTGTTTTGGGATTCAAAACGATATTAATATGCTCTTATATCTTTTTCAATTACGTTTATTTAGTTTTAGGCGCCATTTTAAAACAGTGAAAAAGTACAGCTTGAAATATAAATCCATCCAATTGATACCGACTCGAAATGTGTACTTAGCTCGTAAAAATGTGAAAGAAAATTTGAAATAGGAACGTTCGTATTTTAAATTTATAAATAGTATTTTATTATCTTATCTTATTTTATTTTTATTTTATTTTATTTGTTAAGGTAAACCAACAGCAAATACATTAAAAAATACAATAAACAATTACAGTAGATTGGTTCTGATATATGTGCCAATGGTCACGTATTTTTTCTTTTCTGAATCAAACAAAAAATTATGAAGATATAGCCCGTTAAAGTTCTGCGTAACGTCACGCCTTGCGACACTTTTTAGCAAGACGTGACGTCACGTGCTCACTTTGATGCGCTTTATCTTCCTAATTTTTTGTTTGATTGACAAAAGACAAAATATGGGTCCAATATTTTTTGATAATCTAACTGACGGACTAAATAGAGTCATCATTTTTTGACCCAGGGAATTAGCCCATTATAGGCGTACACGACATGCTTAATACTACCTACTAACAAACATAGAGTATAATACTAATACTATCAAACAGAAAAATACAATACAAAATGATTATTTTTTTATTTTAATTCATTTCAACACCCCGTCAAGCTGTTTCGCAAAATCTCTCAAAGAGCTGGAGAAAATGTCTATTACCTCGTTGTAATCTTATCTATTATTATATTTTTTTCAAACTTTGAGAACCTTTGAAACCAGTATCTCTAATACCTACAAACTCTTAGTTTTGACGCAAGCTTCTACGTCGATGATCTCTTTATTTTCTGTTCAAATCCGCACGCAGCTGAAAGATGTACCTCAAGGTGCATCCTCAAAACAGATCAGATATGTAAAAACCGTCTCTCCATCATCGGAAGCACATTTAAATAGCAATTAAAGCTATTTACATTGGCATTGACTAGTTTTTCTAGTATTATCTAATACGCAATATGCGTAGACGAAAAAACGCGTACGCACGCGTAACAACGCATGTGAATACGTTTGCATGTTTGTTTGATTGAGTGATTAGTTTCTTGCGACATTCGAAGAAATGATTATTGTTTTATCTTGCTGTTTGACATGGATTAGTAAGTATAAAAGCATGTCTAAGTGGCAACAGGCTAGTTTCCTGGGTAGTAAAAAGATTATTCTATTTAGTCCGTCAGTTAGATTATCAAAAACTATTGGACCCATATTTTGTCTTTTGTCAATCAAACAAAAAATGACGAAGATAAAGCGCATCAAAGTGAGCTCGTGACGTCACGTCTTGCTAAAAAGTGATTCAAGGCGTGACGTTACGCGGAACTTAAACGGGCTATATCTTCATAATTTGTTGTTTGATTGAGAAAAGAAAAAATACGTGTCCAATATTTTCTGTTAATCCAACTGACGGACTCATTAGATTTTTTTAGGAAACTAGCCCATTGACAGGACACGTAGTGGCAACAACCAACAGCTGCTAGAGCAGTAAAGTCTCCAAATGGTAATTGGAGTGTGGTGGAGAAGCATAACCTAAAAACTTTACAAAAGTTGGGAGGAATTATTATTAGATGTATATAAAATTTGGCACTAACTTGCAAAGTAACCATTTGCATGTTAGAGCCAAATTTAAAAAATAAGGTTATTCGAACCACATAAAAACACGACTTTATCGCTATAAATTTATATATTCTTATTTTTGAAATAATATAAAAATTATCCCTTCGCGTTCCACTTACCGCTAGACCGGAAAAACAATGGAAAACGATAGGGAAAAGTTGTAGTGGTACGCGAAGGATTATTTAAAATTACCCAAAAAAGATTATTGTAATTAGTTTTAATCTTCCTATTTTTCTAATAAAATGTACTTTAAAATTTCCGAAAAAAAAAGACGGCGCACAAATTTATCAGAGATCAAAGGCGTACACTAACGCCACTCTAACAAGGACCATATGCAGTGCACATAAGGTGCAATTTAATCAACTAATAGTAAATTTTTCACGAGTTTTATTTTCTTTTTATAGTGCCTCCTGTCGCTCATAAAAATTTGACACTATCTTGCAATGTAGGTATGTGCAAACAAAAACATTGAATCTCTCATCGGCTGGCACCGACTCCAAAAGTAACTGATTAGGTACTTGTTAGGATTATTTTTAGCATTTTAGTGTTTTGAAGTCGGTTTTATTTTTTTAAATAAAATTTACTTATTATAGTGCCTTTTCAATTAATGAAAGTCCCTAAGCTACCAGCTCCTGGAAAGGAAGCATTCCCTCGCTGATTGGCTAAACTACACCTTTGTGCCAGGAACGAACCAAATTAACTTTTTTATTTCTTTATTCTTCTTAGCGTGTCGATGGGGAAAAAAAGTTAAAATATTTGTCTATCACACACATCATACAAACAAGTTACAATTCAGTTTGTTTAGTGATTAAGTTAAAATCGATGATATTTTAAGAGCCGTCGAAGAATGCAGTTCACTAAATGTTTATCGTTAAAATACTATTTTTTTTAATCATTTGACAACTTTACCCGAAGAAAAATAAATAAAAAGATAATCTATTATTCGAATACAATAAATATTCGTCCCTCGTATTCTCATTTTAATCATAAACCATCATTTTAATCAAAGCTAAGGATTGTTCTTCTTCTTCTCGTGTCGATGGAGTTCTGTTTTTGATGTCCAGTATTCTGCCATACGATTATAATATAATAATAATAATAAATCGTTTATTAAATTAGAAAAGCAGTTACATTTGGTATAACTTAAAAATTAAACAGTGCAAAAAAATGATATTTTGCCTGAACTGTGCTTTATTAATTTGATTTGATTTTTAGTAACAAGATATGAAATAATATCGAAGAACTAACTCACATACCAAGTCAAGTGATAGGTACGTAACAGAATCATGACATCATACTGTATTGATAATTGCAATAAATGTCAACAATTTAATGACTGGATAATGAAGATATTTATCATCAGCTCTTGTACTAAGAATATTTATTTTAATTTTATTTCAATATCAAACCATTAATGAAGTTTATAATTATACCAGTAACAATACGCGATGTTTTACCGCAATTTGGTAAACGCTTCGTAAGGAGCCTAACAAGTTGGAGTCATAGTACAGGATAGTCATCAGCTTTTTAGAGTCCACTGCTGGACATAGGCCACCTTCATTCGCCACAGCGAGCAGCTCTGGGCCGTTTGGCTAGGTCGTCAGTCCATCGGGTGGGAGAGTGGCTCACGCTGCTTCTTCCTGTTCAAAGTCAGTAGATGGGAATGAACAGCTTAATTCCTGAAGAGTAGGAATCCTCTTTTACTCCAGTCTTAGATTTTATATCTGGGTTTGCAAGATCGACCATGCCAACAGAATGCGCCCGATAGAAGAGAGATGGGACTGGGTTTGTCTGGTCTATCCTAACTTTCAAATCTTATAGTTTTTTATCCAAGCCGAAAAAACAGCTAAGGATCACGCTGTCTGTAAAATACCTTTTTGTCAAAAACCTTGTTTCAGACACGGTTAAGAGGTATTTAGTGACTGTTTAGTGAAAGTGTAAAAAAATCAAGACTAAGTCAACGCAATCAAAAGATTTTATGTCTCATATTTTGATACTAGCATATACCACCACCACCAACCGATACCTAGCTGATGGGGTTCTTGAGTGAAGACCACGAGTTGGCGTAGAGCTGCTGTCCTGGCAGATCAATAATACATATATAAATATTGGACAACATCACATACATTGCTCTGATCCTTTGATAAGTAGCATAAGCGCTTATGTTACAAAAATTAAAAACGACGACGGTACCACAACACCCAGACCCGAGACAATATAGAAAAGTTATTTCTCTACATTGACCGACCGGGAATCGAAGCCGGGACCCCAGAGATAGCGACACCAAGTCCTGTATGCTCTCTGCCTGCCTCTGAGCCTCTTTGCAACTTAGGTCGTCATATAGCAGGGGCGTGCATCCCATATAGGCTATTATGCAGAGCCTACCTTCATAAAAAACTGACAGAACAGCTAACCATAATTATTAATTACGTATTCAACAATAAACAATAAATATTCTGTAACCATTTTGTCGTCTACCTATACTTATTCTTTACTAAAGCGCGCAACTTAGATCGTTCCTGTGCAATTTAACCAATGTTAGGCTGCCGCGAGATCGCCTACTGTTTCACGCAAACTTACTAAATTTTTACTCACAGCCTACCCCCATCTGAAACCAATGCACGCCCCTGTCATATAGTATATGCAAAGCTTTTCGTAGTGGATGGACAAGAACGGCCGAGGATCGAACTCAGTGGCATGCATTGGGAGAAGCCTGGAAGCAGTGAAGTAGGTAGAATGGGCTAGTTTCCTAAAAAAATCTAATTAGTCCGTCAGTTAGATTAACAGAAAATATTGGACACGTATTTTTTCTTTTCTCAATCAAACAAATAATGATGAAGATATAGCCCGTTAAAGTTCCACGTAACGTTACGCCTTGCGACACTTTTTAGCAAGGCGTGACGTCACGTGCTCACTTTGATGCGCTTTGTCTTCGTCATTTTTTGTTTGATTGACAAAAGACAAAATATAGGTCCAATATTTTTTGATAATCTAACTGACGGATTAAATAGAATAGTCATTTTTTGACTCAGGAAACTAGCCTATATGATGATGATAAAACTTACTCAAAACCTTGAGGGTTCGTCCTCTTCATAAAGAAACACGAAATTTGGCAGAGATAAAGAGAAAAATCCGAAAATTAATAATAATTACCACATAAAAAAAAAAAACTGCAATTGTCAGTTTTCTCGTAGATCTTTTCAATAATTAATTAATCACGTTATTGTGATTTTAAGAAAAAGAAGCAACAAACTTGATACATTTATTAACCAAATCCTACAAAAAAATAATTGAACAATAAATAATGAAAACCGGTCAACTGTGACAGCTATGGTCGCACTAAGGATCCTGGACTAATTAAAAGAAAATAAGATTTTACGGTAAAAAGTAAAGTATGCGTATAAACCAGGGATCACCAATTAGTTTCATTGCGGGTCCGTTTATAACAAATGTATATCTGTCACGGTCCTTTTGGTAGATGATAACTAGCAACAAATAGTTAAAATATATATAGGCTACCCGATGCGCGGCAGGCATGACAAACCGCTGGCTAAATTGAATTATCATAATTTTTTATACTGATATTCTCATATTCTTCTGGTTCGCACAAAATAGGCCGGCGGTCCGGATGCGGACCGCGTTGGTGACCCCTGCTATAAACCTATATCCCACTGCAAAACACAGACCTCACCTTATCTCCTCAGTGGTATGGGCCATAATCCATCACGCAGGTCCAGTGAACTGCGGATCGGTGAAGGGGAAATTTAAGGCTAGTGACTAAACCTTATTGTCAGATTTATTTATTTATTTATTTATTTAAGGACAACCAACAAAGCATACACCATACATTGATACTTATACAGCTTAAAAATAAATTACAAGGTGTTGCCTTAATTAAAGGCTGCCACGACATGCACAAAAATACTGTTGTTGGAAAATAATTTAAATTATTAAAACACATTTTATACCATGCTTACAACGTAAGCACTTGATAAAGTACCCACGCTGAAAAACACAGATAAATAGTACAATGTTGCCTAAATACAAATTTAACTGTCAGAAACAAAAAAATCGGATAGGATTAATTTAAATTTACGTAGTGAATAAGACATATCAATATTGGCACCTAGGGAACGTGGCAATTTACTAAATTGAGACTGAATTCTGTTGATGGTAGAAAAATGACCTAACTTTGTCCTAAAACCACTTGCCTTAAACGGTAAATACCTAGACGTACGAGCTAGTTTGTAGGGAACATTGTAGTTTACCTGCTTTAAAAGATCAGGACAATCGACATGACCATTAATTATTTTATACAAGAATAAACTATCCAATATTTTCCTACGGTTTTCCAGACTAGTAAGTTTGAAATGTTTTAATCGTGAGTCATAACTAGGAAGCTTTTTGGCCAGCTTATTCCGGTATGATAAATGCCAGAGAAGATGTAATCAATCTGCCTCAAAGCCTCAAGCTAGGCTTCACGCCTAGTATCTATCAAGCGATATTAGCCGGGACCAACTTTAAACCTGCCTTCATAAGCACGGAGATGCTTGTGATAAATGTCTCTAAATATGGTCGGAATGGTCACCCATCCAATTGCCGCCACTGAGCTACAAGCAGCTCTGTACCGTAAAAAGGATTACTTTATTCTTCGTGTAAGTCATTTTCAAATTAAAAATAACCTCGCCTGAAAGATATTAAATTCATCGAATTCATATCGAGTTTCATAAATTGTGGTCAATAAAATACGTGTTAAAAATGAATGACTGAACCTGTTACGTTCATTCACGGGATATTTGTGCTGTGACAAAAAATACCAGTCATGATCAAGTTATTCTGCGATTTACAATTTACTTTTTACAGTATTCTGGTATTTGCGAAGTATTTCTAATAATGAATTAGAAATTATTAATCTTTAAAAGGCGAAGCAAAGAAAACTAAGCATTTATTTCTAATATAAATGCGAAAATTGTTACTGTTGTATTAATAAATAGGTTTCTGCTAATAAAATCTTTTTTACTAAATTCAATAGTAGTTATAAGGCATGGTGATCGTGAGGTCTGACTTAGAGATGAAAGGTTCTAGAAATAGTGGGATAGAATATAATGCTTACCATTTAGATATTTATAGTTATGCTGATCTAACAATTTTTTCTTGTTACTTACTAGAAAGAATGTTTTGTTTGTTTTGTGTGGTGTGCAATCAAGATTATTTATAATATTTAATTTGAGAATAAAGGTTTAGGACTAAGACTTACTAGGACGATAACGTTTACTATGTAAGTTATAATTTGATTATCATAGTTCGAAAAAACTGTAAACACACTTTTATTTGTATTAGGCTTGTCAAAACGAATCGAATGAACCAAACAGGAAGAATAGGCTAGTTTCCTGGATCAAAAAAATATTATTCTATTTAGTCCGTCAGCTAGATTATCAAAAAATATTGTCTTTTGTCAATCAAACAAAAAATTAAGAAGATAAAGCGCATCAAAGTTTGAGAATTTGGAAGTTTGAAAATGAATGAATGAATGAATATATTCGACGAGAGTCAAATTAGGCCAGTTGTTTCAAGTTTCTCTTCTTATGAAGACTATGTAGAGCAATTTTTCGAAGAAAGAGAAAATAACAGTTGCATTTAAATCAGCACTTAGAGACAGACTAATGTATCCTCATATACTTCTGAATAACTTTACGTGTCACTATGTAACAGACAGACTAACAATTGGCGATCGTCTGGTGTAGTGGTTCGCGCTCCGGACTACAAAGCCAGCAGTTGCGGTTTCGAATCCCGCAAGAGGCAAATAATGTTTGTGTGATGAGCACCAGCATTTGTACCTAAGTCATGGATGTTTATGAAAGTATATAAGAATGTTTACCCGTTATCTAGTCGCCATAATACAAGCTTTGCTTAGTTTGGGGCTAGATAATTGGTGTGATTGTGAATACAATTTATTATTATTTTATTTATAAATTTAATCAAATCTTTTAACCTTTATATTTAAGTGACATTCATATGATAATAAAATAATTTGGAAATTGGAAATTTAGGAGGTGGATTAAAGAGTTATTTAATGGGCTAGTTTCCTAAAAAAATCTAATTAGTCCTTCAGTTGGATTACCAGAAAATATTGGACACGTATTTTTTCTTTTCTCAATCAAACAAAATTTATGAAGATATAGCCTGTTAAAGTTCCGCGTAACGTCACGCCTTGCGACACTTTTTAGCAAGGCGTGACGTCACGTGCTTACTTTGATGCGCTTTATCTTCGCCAATTTTTGTTTGATTGACAAAAGACAAAATATGGGTCCAATATTTTTTGATAATCTAACTGACGGACTAAATAGAATAATCTTTTTTTGACCCAGGAAACTAGCCTATTGTATCAGATCGACCCCAAAAATATTAACCTAATTCGTTTAACAAAAATAGGCATGTATCTGAATTATTCATGTTTGTGACCAATAAAGTCAAGACAAAGTTTAAAAAAATAATTGCAAAACTAAAACTACAAAAACATAGGTAGAGGAACATGGAAGTGATTTAGGTACGCCTAGGAATTTTCTATCTTTAGACTTTCGCTTAAAACTCCCTTTATTTTATCGTAAAGTTAGTTAAATCGGTCTTATCTGTACTACCTATCATAAAAATGTAAAATTAAACGAATTTAATTCGCCTTTAATGGCAGCCATTTCAGAGAGTTTATTTTTACGCTCGTAAATAGTCGTACATTCAAATAGGTCGTATATACCTTATCTAAACGAATACTTATATCTATTATCACTACTCTGACAATAAATTACGTTACAATTACGTCACCGAAATTCGAATGGGCGGGGCCTACGGATGGGCGGGGAGAGTGGGCGTGGCTAACCGGTCATCGACCCGCTTATAAAGAGGTGATAGGTATGTCTAGTACTTTGCAATTCTATTTCCACATATACAGGGTGTGTGGTTACTAAATCGGTCAGGAATTTTCAGCCCTAGGTGTAAATTCTTAGATGCCTAGTGGGAATTCTAACAATACGAGATTCTTTGCCTGATACGGTGAACTGAGGATGTTAATTAGGAATGTAGGAATGATCATTGTTGGCTTATTACGGGTATTGAAGTACTATTTGGTGCTTGGAGGTCTTTCATTAGAGACGTTCGCTGATTTTGCAGACATCCCATTAATATGACTATTTTAGTTCCGCGTCTATACAGAACTTGGTTGTCTTTGTGTCAAGATCCTTTTTCCCATGGGTACTTAAAGGTATAAAGATGAAATGAATATCAGACTAGATGACAGATGAACTTGGTGCTACTAAAGGGAATGGGGAATATGCATGTTTTTTTTATTTGGTCCTAAAATAATACACTTGCCCCTTGCGAATTCGAACCCGTGACCGCTGGCTTTACGTGTCCGGAGCACGAACCACCACACCAGACGGTCGTCAAATATTTTTTTCATATCTTTATGTACAGTACAAAGTCGGTTTGGTTAGACCATTTATTACTTTAAAACGGCTGGACCGTTTTGTATTGCAGAATAACTATTAATCATCATCATTTCAGCCATAGGACGTCCATGCACTGCTGAAGATAATTATGCCTTTAAAATAAAAATAAAAGTTTTCCATGTTTTGGTGCGAGCTAAGCAGTTTTAATAATATTGACATAAATTTGTGTCATAAGAGGCGACTAATTCCTGTAGCACAAGACGGGCAGCAGCGTCTGCTTGCGAAATGTTATAAACTGCGCTCGCCAACCCGCCTGCCAAGCGTGGCGAGTATTGGCAATCCCCCCCAATGAACGTCATTGGGGGAGGCCTGTGTTCAGCAGTGGACGTCCGTGGCTGAAATGATGATGATGATGATGACATAAATTTATTAAATAAAAAAAATCTAAGGCCTACCTAAGATATGCATAGAAATAACGTAATGTTTACTTAATATTTATTTTCTCATTTCAGATGGTGCTCAGAAAACAACACAACGATTTAAAATCCTCAATATTATAGTCAAATATTTTTTTTACTAATTCAGTGCAATAAAAATAATAATTTTTATTTGATTATAAATCATAATTATTTCAAAACGGGTTTCAATTTAATTGACGACTTGGTGCTTGTTTTTTATTATTAAAACAATTATTTTGAGTAATTAATCTTCGGTGTGTTATTTTAAATCAGATTAATTATTTATATTTTGTGATTGAGACATACTACGAGTATAACTAACAGTATACGATTAATTGTTACAAAATATCTTACTATGGACAAAAAAAGAGCAGTTCTAGACATTTTTTTAAAACTATATTTAAATAATGTTTTGGGCATACAAAGATAGCAAATCGCGTGTGAAATGTGTAAAAACTTATGATGAACAAAAAACTAGGTTAATTTCTTAGTCAGATTACATCACAGTGGATTAATGTGGTCACAACGGATTAAAAGTGCACAGAGACGATTTAAATTAGACACGGCAGATTAAAAATGTGGTATTTATGAGTGACTGTCGAGAGCAGAGTTGCGACATGTATACCACGTGGTACAGCAGGGGGGACAGTGGGATGCACCATCATCAGATGGGGCAGCTGTACCACCATGGGCCCCCCATGATCAAGACGGAGGCGGGGGTCAATAATGACTGCATGATGGCAGTGGACTACGCTCCTCCTATTAAGGTAAGACTTTTTTGTTTTTTTACTAGTCATTAATTGTTGGCTATAGATACCTTTGTGTTTCATTAAATATGACCGGATACTTTCGACCACTTTTTATACAAATGAATCCTTCCTGCCCCCCTAGCATGACTACCAAAACACGATATGATATAGCGATTTATCGACACCAACTGCAAAAATATGATTGATATAGCCGCCATGTTGAATCGCCTTGACGCCAAGTTTAGCGTATTCGCCTATCTGCTACGGAGGTCGTAGAAAGAACTTTTTATTGCACACCACACAAACGTAAATCAACATCATCATCATTTTAGCCACAGGACGTCCACTGCTGAACAATGACTTATCATTGGGGGGATGGCCAATACTTGCTACGCTTGGCTTGCGGGTTGGCGAGCGCAGTTTTTTATAAGTTTTAGCACGTAGACGCTACTGCCCGTCTCGTGCTACAGGAATTAGTCGCCTTTTACGACACGCCCCCTGTTGGCGGTGGGGAAGTGTATTCTTTACGGCCGTCCCCACAGGGTACAACGTAAATAAGGAACAGTAATTACATTTAGAGCTGCACAATTTAGGCGGTCTTATTGCTAAAAGTGATTCATTTTAGACAACCAGCAGGTAGAGGAGAGTTGAAATTAATTCAGAGGGGGAGACGTTGAAGAGTGAGTTACTCAATACTCACATCAAAGTCACAATAGTATCTCGAACTGATGGGCCGTCTGAATCTGAGTAATTGTCGTAATTTATGCTCCCATTGTATTCTTTTAATGATTGTGTGATCAATATCAAAATCTAGATTGAGTCAGCAAAGCATGTAATTAGGAAAATAGGATGTGAGTCTTTATTTACTGAATGTCACAGAAGATTTAAAAAACGAAATCCAGTTGTCGCCATAAAATTTTAAGTTTTAAAAACTAAACACACACTTAAGTAATAAGTATTATTAATTATAATAAAATATAATATAATTTATTTCAGGCATCATTAATTACAGTTGACACATTATTATAAAACGACTATATAATAAATATCTGACATACTAACATACGATAGTAACAATTTGTCACTGGGTTTTTTTAGGGCCTTGTAAATGGAAGCCGTTCTGGTAGCTTTAATTGGTATTCGTCCAGAATTCCTCCTTCGGGAAGGTGTCCAGCTTGCTAGTGCTCCTTCTGCAGGGCACAGGCCTCACTAAGATGAAGGTAGAGCATTTAGTACGGATTGATGGAGGGGTGTTGTAAGGCCCACTGACTTTACTACTTTGGTCATTACTAAACCCCACTATCAGCCCCCTTAGCATGAATAATGAAACACGATATGATATGATAAAATATAGCGATTTATCGACACCAACAGTCTTTTTTAAAATATGATAGTTATAGACGCCATGTAATTTTTTTATGGAAACAGCGATCATAACATGTGACGTCACCGGCACGGCGATTCAACATGGCGGCTATACCTATCATATTTTTACAGTTGGTGTCAATAAATCGCTATATCATATCGTGTTTTGGTGGTCATGCTAGGGGGGCAGGTATAATCAATCTGTTTTAAGTCCTTAGACTAGACTTCATGGCGATACTAGCCAGGGCCAACTTTCAACGTGCCTTTAAAAAAACGAAGATGCTTGTAATAAATATCACTAAATATGGTGGGAAAGGTCACCCATCCACTAATAATCGCGGCGTGAGTATGACTTCGGTAATTTACCAAGCGACACGATTGGTGTAGTGGCAGTAATTTACGTTAAACACAAAGGGTCACGTGCTTAATTCCCGGTTTCAGTCAATTAAAAAAAAACCCTCTTTTCCAAGTTATCTCGATTCTGCCTGTGCTAGGAAACGCCCTTGGCAAATATCATTGTCTGGTACAGTCAAAGGCAGGTCAAATTACCTAAAAAGTTAAAGGTTATTAATCCGATTTTCAACTTTAAGTCTGGCACATAGAGATCAATATCAATTGTCAAAATTTGACGTTTTGTGGTAGGTTGACGTGCTGTTCTCTGTACCTCGTAACACGGATGCTACTTCAAGACCAGTTGGTGCATTGTCGCATGTTTATTTATGCATTACTATAGCGTGGTGTAGTGTGTACATCACCTCACCTCACATTAGATACATAAATTAGTACATAAGCTTAGGTTAGTATTATTTAACTCAATAATAAACCTACAGTTCGCGCAGGGGCGTGCATTCCATATAGGCTATTATGCAGAGCCTACCTTCATAAAAAACCGACAGCTAACCATAATTATTAATTACGTATTCAACAATAAACAATAAATATTCTGTAACCATTTTGTCGTCTACCTGTACTTATTCCTTACTAAAGCGCGAAACTTAGATCGTTTCTGTGCAATTTAACCAATGTTAGGCTGCCGCGAGATCGCCTACTGTTTCACGCAAACTTACTCAATTTTATTCACAGCCTACCCCCATCTGAAACTGAGTGCGCGCTAAATACATCTTTCAGTGGTCTCTAGTTGTCCCACATTACATGGCGACCTTATCAGTGTTGCCTTTGGGCTTTTGCTGCGCATCATGAAAGGCATCGCATCATTTTAAATGAATATGCTGGCTTGCTGGCAGCCTGGTGATGTTGGTGTCGGAGGCTGTATTACAGCTGCCGCCACTAAGCTACTAGCACCTAATAGTAATGGTATGTCGCAACAGTATCAATCAGAGACGGACTAGGTCCATGACACCGACACCCGTGCCATCACCAAAGCCGGACAAAAAACTCATCAAAAAAGCAAGGAACCTGTTTATATTACTCTAAAACTGTCACGCACGACCGCCGGCAATCTTCCACGGCCGGCAACGGGCACAGACTCCATGATCGTTTTTCAAAAGTCCATTTTTAGGGTACCGTATTTGACAAAAAGTAAACTAGGTGCAGGTAATGGGTGCAATCACACTTAGCCTGCCTGCTGTGTTCCGTGGATTCTAACTATAACTAAAGCAATAGGAGGTTCGAGTAAATAAACTTCTTCGGATCAAGCAAGTTAACTCAGTAACAGCTCACGCAATATCTATACCAGCCTGCCTAGCATGAGCACTAAAAACACGATATGATATGACGATATGATATGAAGGTTGACTGGTAGAGAATGCTGTATAGCATTGAGTCCGCCAATTGTACCCACCTGCGCAATAAAGTTTAAATAAATAAATATTATATGATATAGCGAAATATCGACACCAACTTTAAAAATGATAGATTTAGCCGCCATTTTAATTTTTTATCGAAACAGCGATCTTAATATATGACGGCGATTCAACATGGCGGTTATATCTATCATATTTTTACAGTTGGTGTCGATATTTCGCTCTTCTCGCGCTAACTCATATCATATCGTGTTTTTAGTGCTCATGCTAGGCAGGCAGGAATCACTAATTGGTTTCATGGGAGTAACGTTTTTTAAAATAATGACTATTGTTCTCGAGTGGGAACCGTGCCTTGGCAAACGTAGTGTTAGACGCCCCCCAGCTCAATGGACCGATGACATTAAAAAGATGGCTGGCAGTGACTGGATGACAAAAGCGAGACATCGTGCTCTTTGGCGCTCTTGAGGGAGTCTTACGTCAAGCAGTTGATTGCAATAGGCTGACATGATGATAATGATGAATATTGTAGTCTGTTTGGTTTGACTATCAACCAATATTAAATATATCAATTAAGAAATAGAAGTTATAAATTTTACTGTTTCCTTAAAGCCAAGAAGTCGCAGTAGGCCAACATTTGCCATAGAACCGATGGGGTTGACGTTTTCTTGGGTGGAGACTGCGACTTCGCAAATGCAGCAAAAGACGCTTCCCTCGCAGGGTCGAGCGATGATATACTCAAAGCTGCTGGCAGTGGACGACAAAGAATAGCTGAGGATAGCGCTCAATGGAGTGCATTAAGAGAACCTTATGTAAAGTCCAGCAGTGCACTGATGTGGGCTGATAATGATGATGATGATGATGATGATGATGATGATGATATAGTAATTCTTATTGTTATTTGTATGCACTTTAAGTTCGTGGGCTAAAAGTTACCTGGTGTTATATAAGGCTTGCGTAGGGAGGATAAATCTGAAAGTGTTACACCATGGGATGTAATCAGTGATTATACCCAGCATGTGTACAGGAACTATTGCAGCTAATGACAAGTTAATTGGGTTTATTGAAGGAAAATGGAGGGACTAGTTTCTGGTCTATTAATTGAAATTACCGGGCACCTACCTGGTTCATGGTATCGGAATTAAAAATGTATTATATAGCTTTTATTTAACCCTTAATGAAAGAATTACAACTCATATGACGATAAATTCACTATAATGTTACATACTCGTTGAATTAAATTTTTGTCTTGCTTGGAATTAATATATTTAGCATGAGATGTATAAATAGAATAAGATATTACGATATGACATATATTTTTCAAGTTTATAAAAACAGAACATAGTAAGTACAACTTATGCATATTTTATTTTGACTTAATTTAATTCATTCATTACATTCAATGTGTGTTTATGTACTCTTATCGTGATATTATTAGTATTATATTATGAGGCCTGCTCCCATTTTCTCCAAATTTGGATATGGTAATTATGAATCTCAAATCAATTGATTCGAATGATAGAGACCAAAAAAGTATTACAGAGATTTGAGATGTAATCATCAATATCAGTATACCTACATCATCATCATCATCTCACCCTTTTCCAGTCCACTGCTGGACGTAAGCCTCCCCCTAAAGAGCGTCAAAGCTTAGAGCACGATACTTTTTCATCCAACCACTATCAGCCATTTTCCTGAGGTCGTCGGTCCATCAAGCTGGGGGGCGTCCTACACTACGTTTGCCAAGACGTGGTCTTTAGTCGAGAACCCGTTCACTCCATCTTTCAACAATACTGCGACAGATGTGGCCTAAGCACTGCCCGACACATGTTCCGGATTTTATCCCTTCACGAGATCCCAAAACATCGACCTTTGCTTGGCTCGCTAAGTGACGTATAATAGAGGCCAGCGTTCCACGTTTCAGCTCCGTTGGTCATCACTGGTAGGACGCGCCACCTACAATCAAAAGGACAATACTGGACCTATATAGGTACTATAAAGATAGATAAACTGTAATTTACACTAGAATACGGGACCTCACACAATGCTGGACCAATCACCGCTCTCCCGACTTCAAAAGTCAATTTTTACTTCCTCCTCTGAGTGATAAAAACGGTCACGTCTCGGATACGTGAGCAATCATCTAGTTAGCTGTTGACTTAGCCACCTGTTCGCTGAATGGTGCTCCGTTCATTCATTCGCAGTGAATGGGTTCGATTTCCGAGGCGCGTGTCTCATTCATGGTCCAGAGTTTGAGACAAAAAATGAGAAAAAAATTGGTTTGAAAGGGCTACGGTTTTTAAACTCAGGTTGCACATGATGGAGCATTAAAATATCTTTATCTTATCGACTGTAGAGAAGTTGCATGCGACTGTACTAATGGCTACTCAAAGAAACTAATAGAGATCAATATTTTTGCACAAAGGTTAACCTACCTAAATGTATTTATTGATTTATTTAGACTTTATTGCACAGATTAAAAATCATACAAAAAGTGGACTTAATGCCATGAGGCATTCTCTACCAGTCGACCATTAGGCTAAACAGAGACATTGAATTTATGAAAGTTGCATTCCAATTAATTAATCCAAAACCTTGATCATAGCTGAAAGATCCATTCTAAATAATTTATTATTATATATTTTTTTATAATATGGCACACTATCGCCAAAATGTATGTGCTATACATAAAAAATACAATAAAAGATTATAGTACTTAGATTGGTTTTGTTACACAGGATTGACGTCCAAACAAAAAAATTGGGTCCCCGTATCATGGATCATTCGAATGACCCCCGAATGTGTGGTCGGCGGAATGTGTGATCCTATGGTAAGTAACCAAAGAACTTGTGATACAGAAATCAAAAACAACGACAACGGTATCACAACACCCAAACCCGAGGCAATATAGAAAAGTATTTTTCGGCATTGACCGACCGGGAATCGAACCCGAGACCTCAGAGATAGCAACACCAAGTCCAGTATCCTCGCCTCTCGGCAACGGAGGTCGTCAAACAATGCATTGTCAAGCCACTGCACCGATCTGAGTTGTCGTTTAGTTTGAACTAGGACTAAAGAATAGCCAAACAAAATGAAATGTCGACACATTAGACATGTAATAATACCTATATCGATACATTACAAATCGGATGGCTGATCTATAATCATGGCACAGAATAAATAAGAAGAAAATTAGTAGTAGTAGTGTAATATTCATCAACGAAGAGAAAGGCAATGGTATAGAGCAGTACGCAGCCAAATCTTGAGGAAGAAAAATAGATGGTACCTACTTAGTCTTTATTTAAACAAGTGGGTATTATGTACAGATAACAGAACGTCACAAAACGTCAAAAATTTTCAATTGATATTGATCTCTACGTGTCGGACTTAAAGTTGAAAATCGATTTAATGACCTTTAACTATTTTGGTAGGTTGACTTGCCGTTGTTCTGTACAAGTAATAAATAAACTTATGCTATAAAATATTAAATTTAAATATATATTAAACATAAAGTAACCCAAGACCACCCTAAATTAGGACGTACTATGTGCATTGTGCATACCATAGCACTATAAATATTTTTACTATAATATCATTCAATATTATATCTTGTCAGTCACAAACATCATCCAGGGATTCTTTCCGAAGCCCTCGTCTATTAGACAGTCGTCGTTAGAGGGATTATAAAAATCTTCGCGGGCCCCTGACGTTGATGTATGGCGCTGCAGCGACATCCTGCGGCTTCCAGCAGCATTAGAAAAAATGGAGACGTAGAAAATAAATACTGGCAAAGGAAAATTTAAGACTGGGATGAGAACTTGCATTTAACTCCAGATTAATTTTTATTGAACTGGGAAAAAGTATTTTATGGAATAACTTTTTCACTTAGTAAGTCAATGAGGGAGGCCTGCGTTTAGAAGTGAACTTCCTATGGCTTAAATGATGATGATTATGATGAAGCAAAGATTTGAATTTTATAAATATTTTTAAAAACATTGAAAAAAAAATCTTCATTATAACAATTGATCGACAATCCAACTAAAAATATAGTGTACTAGCTTTTTTTTTCTTCGTTAATGTTTTTTTCAAACTTATATTTGTTAATAGTACAAGTGTATCTGTGTAAGTCTAACAAATAAATGACTAATCTAAAATGTTGTAAAATATCAGTGCATTTCCAATTAAAAAATTACATAAAATAACATTAAATTCATACTTTATCATTTACTTAACTGAAATTGAGATGCTATTTTGGCGTAAGTAATCCGCTATTTTCTAGTCAATTCCCTGTCGATATGTAGACATAATAAAAACAATCATTACTAACAGTTACTGGTCGGCTGACGGTCGAACGACTAGTTAGCTACAGACAATCAGGCTTGTTTTGTATTATTTGAGTATTTTAGAAACAGTAAAAATCAAAACAGCATCTCTTTAACTTTGTTGAAATCATTATTAATCAGCCCACTTCAGCCCACTGTTGGGCATAGCTCTATTCTGGGCTATTCATTTTCATCCGTTGCCAGCTTTGCATATCAACGCTCTATCTTTTCAGGGGTGCCTTATATTGCTTATGTCAAGTTCCAAATTGACAAGTTTCGTTGACAATGTGGTCTAAATAACTATTTGATGGTAAAATACGATGCAGTCTCAGGTTATTTACTTATGCAACTTTTTATTCGTCAGAACGCACCACATGCAGATAAGGTTTGTTAGGTGTTATTCAAAAACCATTTGCATCCCAATACCCTCGAAAGAAAGGAGCCACTATGGGTATAAATGCAATCATGATAAGCCAATCGCTAATGCCATAGTTATATTGATTGTCGCTTTAATGTGATCACCTCAATTTGGGTCACTCTAAGACACAGGGAGCTTTGTCTTCGCGAATTAGGATGTGTGGGATGATCGGGCGGCGGGAGCGACGAGTCTGCCCGTGACGTCATTAATCACTATTGTTGGGGGAGTAATGCTCTAGGGTAGGAATAAGTATGTGACAATGTTGGAGATAGCGGTTTGAGGATTGGAAAATGCCAAGAAATGTGTGGTTACAGGAGATCGATTCTGTTTGTTTTTATTTGAGGAAGATAACACTAGTGTTTCAGTGATCTTATAGATACATTACTACATTGATTCAACAAATAAATAAAAGAATTAACAAATAATTAAAAATTATATTATAATAATTATTATAAATTATTAACAAAATTTGCACGTCGCAGGCGAAAGAAATTTTATTTATATTTTATTTTATTTTATTCTTCACAAAATCCACAGCCCTTAAATAACAGAGGTACAATACTTATATTATAAGCATACGGCCAATAAGGGATTTAAATTGCCCAAAGTTAACATCACTGATCTTAATTAATAAAGAATAATGATTAAATATTAATAATATTATTTTAAGAACACTGTGTAGCCATATTCTGGCAAATAAACGTTTTTATTTATTTATATTTGAACTGGTTTTCCGGAAATAAGTGTTCAGTTTGAGGAAAATATTCGGATTTATGAGTTATTAGGCGTTACTTAAGTATTGCCATTTGAAGTTAATGATGCGTTTAAGCAACATACAAAAGTGTTCAATGATTAAATTAGCTCAAATCATAATAAGTATATTTCAAACGTATTATTTGTCATATTATTACCAGTAGACTTAATATATTAAAAATAACAAAACTGAAAAAAATAATTACGGCGTTAGTGCTTAAAAACAGTGCAATGGTCCCACTAAATGTTGATCGCAATAAACAAAAACAATTGATACATTCGCAAAATATCGCAACTATTGAAATTGATCTTTGACATATTTTTTTTTAACTATTATAAATTTAACGATATGACGTGAACCTGTCAAACGGTGCGTAGGAGCGTAAAGAGCTAGCTTTTTCTTTTTCGAAATCGAAATCGGAATCGAGACCGACTTTAAGAAGAAGAAGGTTATGTATATTTTTCTTGTAAATATTATGTATTTTTTATCGATACTTTTGTCAATTATAAAACAGTAAAACAAAAATTCAAAATGGACGCCAAATGGTGCAAACACGTAGTTTTAATTACCTGCAAGTGACTCATAATTGAGCAATAGAATAACTATCCCAATATAGTAATTTTTTAAAATTTTGTCAAACTATTTTTAAAATTTGGCACGCCTTTGCAATGTAACCCTGTTTATTAATATCTTTGATGACAGAACACAAATATACATGACAGGCTACGCTCGCGTCGACAAAATGCGATGTAGAAGTCAAACCGATGTAATGCACAGATTGCTCTACGTAAAGAACAAAACTATTTCTTAATTATTCCTATCTGCTTTTGAAAAATAGAACACGTGGGAAATTTACGATAAATTCGAATCAATTGCACCGTATGTGCACTGCATAAGGTGTTTGTTGGAGCGGTTTCGGCGTACGCCTGTGATCTCTGATAAATGACGGCGCAAAACGCATTTTCCTTTCTTTTTGAAATTTCAAAGATTTTGAGAAAACTACTTACGATAAAGTCGTATTTTCACAGTTTCTATCTACAGACCTTATTTTAAAAATTTGTTGCTATCTTGCAAAGTAACCTTGTGAAGATTTCTTGTGAATACCTTGTGAAGACCTTACCGCCTAATAAACTTACCCAAAGGAAGACCATAATCAGAAAGGAAAATTAGAAGACATTGACATTTAAATAACTAGTTATTGGGGTAAGTACGCTCTAATACTCTGAGTAATTGTAAAACACAATACCATTAAGGCATTTTGACACAAACCTTCTGGTGCATTATAATGCAGAAGGAATTAATAGTTAGACGTCACTGGCCAATCTGAAAGTCACTGGGGAGGCCTATATTCAGCAGTGGACATATTATAGCTCAAATTATGATGATGATGATGATGATGATGATGATGATAATGATAATGACTATTAGCAATACTAGATACACAATACCAATACAACATGGCCAAAATGGTTTTTGAACGTCTAAAATCTTAATAAAAATAAAATAAAGTGACGTCATTTGCAAACACATAACACATAAACAATTACAAACACTTTTTTTTGTGTCTCCTATTTTTGCACATGTAATGTAAGGTTCAGCATTCCACACCACAGCAGTTGCGAAATGCATCAAGATAAACGGTCTCAGTGATCGTCGGAATTATTTCGGCGCCACTGTCCCCTCGCGGGGAAATCTAGCGGAATCGACAAACCCCACGTGACTAATTGCCTGACTCCAGAAAAGTGTGACATTTGTGGAAATTTTACGACACAATATTCTGAAGCATGTCAAGAATGGGCTAGTTTCCTGGGTCAAAAAAAGATTATTCTATTTAGTCCGTCAGTTAGATTATAAAATAATATTGGACCCATATTTTGTCTTTTGTCAATTAAACGAAAAATTACGAAGTTATAACGCATCAAAGTGAGCACGTGACGTGACGTGACGACGACACGCCTTGCTAAAAAGTGTCGCAAGGCGTGACGTTACGCGGAACTTTAATGGGCTATATCCTTATCATTTTTCGTTTGATTGAGAAAAGAAAAAATACGTGTCCAATATTTTGTGGTAATCCAACTGACGGACTAATTAGATTTTTTTAGGAAACTAGCCCATTGTATGATTCAATTTTTAACTTTTTTGGAATGGGGACTGCGTACCGGCCAGCGCAGTGTAGGACGTCCACACACAATGTGGACAGACGACCTGGTAAAGGTTTTAGGAAGCCGCTGGGTGTACGCCGCATCCAACTGGTGTGAAAGTTATTGGGGGAAGCCTATAATCAGCACTGGACGTCCTATAGCTGAAATGACAATGAACGATGAATTTATAACTTAGTCAATTTCGAACATTGAATGTCAACGCACTGATAAACGAATATGAACAGTCCTAAATCATCATATTCGTTTATTTTATTCGTCCTATAACATTTAATTATTTGTTAAAATCACTTGCACAGATTTTAAAAACCATACTAAATGTACACATTCTGTATTCCAATCGCAATGGTTTGGATGAAGTAAGTATGTTTTACTTAATTTATGTAGCTTCCGGCTTAAATTAGTGGTTAAAAAGCTTAGTTACAAGCCTTAGAGACGGCCTGATTAAATCTGATAGTAAATTTAGTTACTTGTACTGTCATATGTAGGTTTTTTTTTAAATGACAACACTGGTGGGCAAGCCATTTTCAAATAAACAGACTTATATGAATATACGAAGAAAAAAAAAGTAAAAGTAAGTAAAGTAAACAATAACAACATTGCCTGAAGCCAATGGATAACTCTAGAGGTACATGCAAAAACCAAAAATTTCTGAAAAATCTTAGGGAGAACTAAAAGTCTAGTCCTTTCTATCGCCATTTTATTTGGCCCGGTTGGCACGTTCTCTCGTAAGTACAGGTCCATTATACCTGTCTCAGTGATTTGACACTTACATGGATAAAGTGTAATTTCCACGGAAATATTTCTTTAAAACTAAAAATTGTTTAAGTTATACTACATCTCAGGAACATTAGCTTTCATCATCATTCTAGCCGTAGGACGTCCACTGCTGAGCATTGGCCTCCCCTAGTAATTTCCAGATTGGCCGGTGCCTGCATTCAGTTGTGTTGTGTGTTGTGTTGCATTGTGTTGCATTGTGTTTCTTTGCGAGAACGAATCAGAAATGAGGAGATCAGTAAACGAACAAAAGTCGCTGCCATAGCCCAACGGATTAGCAAGCTGAAGTGGCAGTGGGCACTGTGTCTAGATTTGTACTACGACCTTATAAAACTCATATTTTATCTCTCTGTAACAGAATTTTCAAAGAATGACTCTTGCCCAAAAGTAGTGAAGCTTCCAGAATGTTCATTATCTCAAAGAAGAAACACTTCTAAGCCTCTATTCGCAAATCCTCTTACCTCCCGCAGGAGGAGTTGTGAACTCCACATATTAATGATGCGAGTCTGCGGTTGAAGCGTTGTTTGTCTTTTAAATTAATTGTCTCTGGTGTGGTATTTTCCTTCTGGTATTTTTCGTTTTGTTTTAAGATTATGAACATAATACTCATTGATGACATTCTCCAGTCAATAAAACGAACTTTACTGTAAAAAATACCAACGCGGTTCGTATTACGTACGTATATATTCGTTCGTTAAAATACACAATATTATAGTATACCTAACACAATATTATAATTTAAAATTATAACTATTTACGTGTATTTTTTAATACTTATTGTGACTTTCAGTTTGTTACTTTGGTGGCTCTTTTCTTTTCCGTTTAAAGCATAAAATGGATAGGAACTTTCCGATATTAAGATTGTATTTAACATTTCCCTGTTACTGAATATATTTTTAATTTAGCAAATGTTGACACTTGATACAAGGTAATATAATATACAGGGTTACATTTCAAGGTAGTGCCAAATTTTAAAAATAAGATCTTTACTTTAGAACAATATAAAAATACAAATTTATCGAAATTAATTTCTGTTGTTGTATTTCTGGATTAAAATATACTTTAAAATATCCGAAAAAAAAAAGAAAACGCGAGATGTGCCGTCATACATCAGAGATCACAGGCATACGCTGACGCCGCTCCAACGAGAACCTCATGCAGTGCACACACGGTGCAATTTAATCGAGTAATCGTAAATTTTCTACGTATTTTATTTTTCAAATGCAGAATGGAAGAATTAAAAATGAAAAAAAAGGGTTTGTTTTTTACGTAGAGCGATTTAGTTACTGATTCTCAGTGGTCCCTGTAAAATTGGCACTACCGTGAAATGTAACCCTGTATGTATTATTATATTATTATATGTATTATTATATTTAATTACGTGTATTTTTTCAATATTGTGGTTTTCGGTTAAAAAAATTGGTAGCTTTTTTCTGTTTAAAGAATAAAATGGACAGGAATTTTCAGGTATTTGTATTGTATTTAATTTTTCCCGAATACATTTATAATTTAGCAAACGTTGACACTTGATACAAGGTAGGTAATCTATACATATAATAAAACTGTATATAATATATAAGGTAATTGGAAAATTTAAAGGCTTCGCATTTCTATCCAACATATTTTTGTTTTTGACCTCGGTTTCGCCTAGTGGTTTGCGCTACGGACAACAATGCCAGTCGGTTGCTCTAAAAAAATAAAGTATTTTTATAAGTGATTTGTGAATATCATACGATCTCGACTTTTTATTAATAAGTAATGCTTGTATATTATATCAAGGACAATATTTTTCACCTGAACAAAATTTCACCCACCAGAGGCAGTTGTTTTTTTTTCAAGTTTAATTATCCTTGTCATACGGTCATCAAAGTTATCCCAACCAATCCTTTTGGTAAATAGACATCACATTTTAACTTGTCAATTACACCAACAATATTTGTCATTATTCAGATACTTTCAAATATCCAAATACAAATCCAAATTCAATTATTTAAGGAATTCGCTTTATTAATAATAAATTAAATGAAGTCCACCATTTTTATTGCATTTTTATTTTAGTTCGTAGCCTGGAGTGTTTTAATTTAATTTTTATTTTATTTTCTTTATTTTCCAATGGCTGTAGGCATATTTGTAAGAACAAATAGAAGTTTGTTTAAATGTGCTAAAAAAAGATTTTTATTTTTGTAATTTTAACACAAAATCCAAAGCCATTGATAACAGAGTTGTAAAAAAAACATTGTTCTATTTGCATTTTATGAAAAAAAAAACTATACTAAAGGCACTTACTAAACTTCCTCTATTTAATATCCCAAACCTTCCAAATTTCTCACAAATCCAAATCCAAGTACCCACATATGGAATTCGCTTTATTAACACCAAGTTTCGACAAATCGCCCCCATCTGACTGTCTTGGCCAGCCATGACGGCAATAAATCGCCTAGATGACGGTACGTCAACTTGAAGCAAAAAACGCGGCAAAAAAGCGGCAAAACGATTATTCACTATCTCCAGCCCTTGCGGGGTCGACGAACCTTTGACAGTGACTTTTAGTGGTTAGGAAATAGCAGCGTTTTGTTTTCTTTACATTACGCATGTTTAGATTACGTTAAATATATTTTGGGTGGTTTACTTCTAATGATGTTTTTTATTTTTTTTTAAAAGTGAAACACTCAAAAACGCACATATATTTTTTTGCTTTAATCCAAAATAATTTAAAAATATAACAATAAAACCTGCAAATATATCTTCAACTAGCTTCCGCCCGCGGCTTCGCCCGCGTGGATTTTGGCCGGTCACCTTAAGTCTTTATCAACGACTAAATAAGGCATTATAGTGGAACAATTGTTTAAGTCAACCTTAAAAAAATAGGCATAAGTATGCTTTCACTGTCTTTTTTTAGAACTTTAAAAGGGGAATAATTCCGTCATACATGATTTTGCGTTACTTAATCGTTAATCGTTTACGCAGCGCCCGCAACAAAAGCGCTCAAAATAACTTTCCATGCTAGTTCAATTCCTACTTGTTTAATTGACGACCGTCTGATGTAGTGGTTCGCTTCCGGACTACAAAGCCAGCGGTTACGGGTTCGAATCCCGCAAGGGGCAAATGTTTGTGTGCTGAGCACGAGCATTTGTACCTAAGTCGTGGATAAAAATATATAAGTATGTTTATCCGTTATCTAGTCGCCATAGTACAAGCGTTGCTTAGTTTGGTAGATAATGGGCTAGTTTCCTAAAAAAATCTAATTAGTCCGTCAGTTGGATTAACAGAAAATATTGGATACGTATTTTTTCTTTTCTCAATCAAAAAAAAAACTATGAAGATATAGCCCGTTGAAGTTCCGCGTAACGTCGCGTCACGACTTGCGACACTTTTTAGCAAGGCGTGACGTCACGTGCTCACTTTGATGCGCTTTATCTTCGTATTTTTTTATTTTATTGACAAAAGACAAAATATGGGTCCAATATTTTTCGATAATCTAACTGATGGACTAAATAGAATAATCTTTTTTTGACCCAGGAAAGTAGCCTATTGGTGTGATTGTGAAAAAACTATTTATTATTTTTGTAAAAGATTATTTTCTTTCCCCATTTTTAGATTTTATGGTTCTAGGAAAAAAGTTATTCATTAAAGCATAGAATCAGATAGATGAATATAGAAGTTTCTACTACTACGAGTATACTTCTTTAAACAAATATTCTGTTAGTAATTTAAAGAGCCCTCAATAAGAATAGCTCAACTTCCGAACGGCTATTTTCCCCTTTGCCTACACTAAGACCTCATTCGTATTAATTTCGTATTAAGCCCACATATGGGCAATCCTTATTAATAATTAAAACATTAGTTTAAAGGCCAAGAAATATATACTACGATCGGAAATCAGTGATCCGTGTCTTTTATTTTACATAATTAATGTAAGCTGTTTCCAATTCATTCCTTGTACACTAGTTGTTTAAAAAACAGATATCTGACAATAGTTAATTGACCACTTGATATTTTTAATTAATGCTGTTGAATAAATCACACAATTACTAAAAAAAAACATGTATCTGTGCCAAAAAAATATTGAGATACGGTATTAGTAATAAGTAAATGCATTTTTCGTATTTCCAATAACAAAAAGTGGTTGATTAAAAATATACTTAGAAATATAGATAGATAGATAGATACTCTTTATTGCACACCATACAAGTAAAATACACATGATTTTTACAGAAAGATGTACAATTTAGGCGGTCTTATCGCTAATAGCGATCTATAAATATATATAAATATGTTCCAATCCCTTAAAAAAAACTATGAAAACAACCATTTCGACATCTACTTAGTTTACGTCTTCATTGCCATCTAAACTTTCTTAAACTAGCGTTATTTTATCATTTATTTACAAAAAAATCCAATTACATTTTCATTCACATCAAAATCCCGCCTTTTTTCGCCATTTTGTATTCTCAAAGCGTTTCCCGCGTAATCATTTATATCACAGATAAAGCATAACTTTTTGATTTCAAACCATGCGATAAAAAGCGGTCACGTCGCGCCCTCTGCCCAGTTTTTTCACGATCTTCAGACAGCTGAAAAAGTTTAGGAAAAAAACTGCTTCCATTCACTAGTCCTAGATGGCGCTCTTCGGTTAATGAATGAAACGTACCGCGCGTTTTTTTAGATTTTATATCAATGCCCTTTGTTGTTGAAATTAAGATGTGAACAATGTGGTTTTGTCAATGAAAATAAGACAAATACGTATTAAATGTTACCTAAAGAACAATTAAAACAATATACAAAATATCAAGTAATAAATTCGCAAAAAAGTAGTTAAAATATTGCAGATGCAATAGAAACTGACAAAACGAATTTATCGGACCCTTTTAAAGATGTAACAGGGCGCTATGAAACTTAAATTTTAGTAGGAATATTCGATATTTAATTTTATTCGGTTCAAAATATTTGAAAAAGATCCTAGAGTTTATTTTAACTTCTTACCTTGTATGATAAACTTATCCATATGTTTTTTGGATGCCAAGCGGTCGCATGAGACCACGCCAAGAGGGTGAGGAATTAAATCCAATGCAGTAGGTAAATATTTTTATACCTCTTCGACTTACTCTTGCTTTGCTCTTATTTACAAAAAATATGTTATGAATGTAATTTACTTGACAACTAAATGCTTACAACATATTTTTTGACAATTTATTTAAACTTAAATATTGTGGTTAATGTTTTCTAAAATAATTCCTCCGTGGCTAAAGAACGTGGACATGGTTCAACCTTAGCACAAGATCCCTGTTCCGGGCGGCTATATCAAAGATAAGGATAGCACTAATGCTAGCCGACCTCTGGTAGGAGATGGAACCTCAAGAAGAAGAAAATAATTCCTTAAAATTTAGGCCAATTATGCTATAAAGCTTCGGTTTTCGCGATAAATATTTTTTGAATGTAACTTCACAATCTGCAAAAAATTTCAATCTTCAATTTATCTGTTTGTATTACTGTAGTATTTTACTTCTTTATTATTATCCTTAATCAAATAAAATCAAATCTATTTGTGAAAATGTGGGTAACAATAAGGTGACAAACATGGAGTAAAGCACAAACACATTTACCATCACTGGCTTACAAATTTTTGATATAAAATTTTAATTTAAATGTCATAAATCAAACAATATCCCTAGTAAAATGTCAAATAGAATAGAAATAAAATGTTGAAATATAAATGAAATCATTATCAAACAAAGTACATAATAAATCGATTTAATTGACACTAAATTGCGACTACTTACATTTGTCTTGCAAGTACTCAGAGACTGAATAATAACACTTGTCCACTAGCCATTTAAATAATTGAATTTCAAATTTATTTCTAGGCAGTTCAGCAATTTCCCTTTCATCCTGAGATGAAAAAAAATCCATAAGAGAGCAAGCTTGCCCCCTACTAGTACTATAAAAAAGGTAATGTCACTAGGTACCCACATCAGATAGAAAATAATACATTGCCTTTGGCTTTTGAAGAATCACATATTGCAGCACAGTGGAAAAAACACTTCGGACAGGATAATTCCACAACTTCCAGTGACAACATCTAATGATAATGCTTCAAATTCTTCTTTCTGCACATTTGTTTCTTCTTTTTTAAATCTTTTCCCCATCTCGATAGAGATAATAATCGAAATAAACAGCACTGCACCACAAAAATACTAGTTACATACTGTAATTCGTACCGCAAGTAGATGAATCCTGAAAGCAGATAGGTTAGAAAACTTCGGACGTGATTTATTCTTGTACCGATCGACTTCTTGGTCAAAGTTATATGACATTGCTCTTAAATGCGAAAGTCAGCATCAGCATCCATTAATCCGTATTGTACCATGACTTTTGCTAGAACTAATGTATATTGTTATATTTCGGCACGGATAAACTTTAGGAACGATCATAATCCAAAAACTTTTTGCTTAGGTACCATTACGTGGAATTGAATTTTAACGCTTACTTAGTAGTAAATAAAAAGTAATTAATGTTTCTTTCTTTTTCTAAATGGAGATTAATGATGTTTATGTCCACAAAGACGTTGACCACTTCTGCTAGATGGCTTTTCTTAAATAAGTCAAACTATCTGGAAGCCAATTCTCAGTTGATAATTTTCAAAATTCCGAAATGAGATAAGAATATTTACCGCAATTATCGGAGTTATCCTTCGTCTAATTGGTCTATCTCGACATCTCCAAAGTAGCAAAATAGTAAATGTCTGTCATAAAAATACTATTAGGATATTCAAGATACCTCGAAGATGTGAATAATAAAGTTGCCCTCCTTGATTTAGTTAGGAAAGTTAAACTGGCTATGGCTCACAACAAAAATGAATGAATACTGTGACAGTGTTTTATTCAATGTTTCTAGCGACTGCAAAATTGCAAACTTCGTACTATAGCGCCACGTTGGTAATGGAAAAATTTGGTACTACTCGGAAATTGCAATCGTGCCGAATGCAAAAGCTTCTTTACTCTGACCTCGCGTAAAGCGATAGAGGTATTTTTTATTCGGCCGGATTAGAGGCTCTTAACCCTTTACTGCGCATGTCACCATACATAAGTAGGTGGAGGGAAAAAAACACAAATTTATACCGGGCAAATTTTAAACCTATACTTTTTTTTTCACTCCCGCATTTTTATGTCGATCCTTTGTATGTGTGCGTTGTTCCACTTTTAATTACGTATCGACTTAATTTGCCTGCCACCCTGTGTTTCTGGAGCTTCGTTTTGATAGATTTGAGACAAAATACACGTGTTTTAGGTGACTTTTTGAGTAGTTTGCCGCTATTTGTGTGTGTTCGTGTTATAGGAGGTTATGTTTGGTGTTTCGTGCGTGTGATAACTGTTAGTTTTGGTGGGAAATCGGTTGTTTTTGTGAAAATGTGCGGCGGGTCTGTATTGTCCTGAGAGATGTGATCCCTGGAGGGTTGGGGCGAACTTGGAAACATTTATCCCTACGATGTAGCTCAGGTAATATTATAAACTTTTGTTTACTTGCTCCCATTAATCAAGATATTTTAAATTATAAAGATAAGTCATGAAGTTATTATTACCTACATACTTACTTCTTGGCAAAATATGAATGCCACCTGTTGGTGTAATATTGATACGTTCAAAAGTCATATTTTATATACATTATAATCTGGTATGTACGCTACATATACGTTGGTAGGTATAGTCATATATATTGGTTATTAAAGCTTATTTTAGTAATGTTTTTTGTTTTGTTTTAAGGCTGTATTTTATTCAATTTGCCTGTCGTGATCTAAACTTATCTCTATTTTATTTAATTATTAATTTAGGAAATTAAAGAATATTATAAAGCTTTAGAGTTTGTTTGTTTGAACGCGCTAATCTCAGGAACTACCTATTCAAAATGAAAAAATATTTTTGTGTTGGATAGTCCATTTATTAATAAAGGTTATATATATTCTATATAACATCACGCTACTACCAATAGGATTTGTGCAAATGTTGCAAAAAAAGGAGAAAAAAACACCTTTTGCGAGCTTCCATTGCTTGCGCTGCGTAAATGGTTAAACTTACGCAAATATCACTAATGGCGGAATTGTTTCCCTGTAAGAGTTCTAAAAAAAAGTTTATAACAGCATTTGTATATCTTTTAACGTTGAATTACTATCACCTTTTTTATGATAATCGAATTTGTTGTAAAATAATGCATTATTTGGTGATTGACAAAGACTTTCGCAGGAAAAGCCACGGACGGAAGGTAGTTTAATATAATATTGTTACCATAGCAACGATTAGATACTAGAATTAATAAATCTTTAGTCGTGGAAACCAAGATGAGGTATTACTAAAAGACTGAATCTAGCCGTTCAGGATCCAGCTCTCAAAGCTTGCATCTTCAAAAGCACATCGCCTAGATAGACTCTAACTTGTACTAGGAAATATCGGTAGATGGCGTCGGAACTATTTGGTGTTCAAAGAACTTAATTCTAAGAAATATCATATTTTTGGTAATAACATTATTTCAAAAGGGTCTCAGAATTGTATTAATGAATATATCATAATGGTATTTATTTTAAAAATCTAGAATGTCATAGAAATATTGTTGGATCGTAAATACTGTACTTAAAAAACAGATTCTTATCTGTGCAACTAATTGACTCACACGTGTTAAAAGTTATAATAGTAATAGATAAAATCGAGCATAAAAATTGAGATATAGATCAATTCTTTGAACAACTTATTTAGTATAGATAAACTAACCATGGTATGTTTTATTAGCAGTTATAGTAAATATGTATGTAATTGAACAGTAACTGTTGTTAATTTGTCTAGGGATAAATATATATTTTTTCAATTATAAACTCTTAGCACTTTTTGGCCCCTGGAATCTAGAATAGTCTTGTTTTGAAAATTCCTGATCAAGAATTAGGTTCCTCACTGATAGCCAACGCTATCAAAACATTGTTGATACTTGATCATAATAACATTTCACCATCATCATCATCAGCCTTTGGAAGTCCAATGCTAAAAATAGGCCTCCTCTATAGAACGCCACAGCAAGCGACTCGAATCAGGGCCGTTTGCATCCAGCAGCTATATACCCGCAACCTTGACTAGGTCGTCAGTCAACTGTGTGGGTCCAGTTAATAATGATCTCATCATACTCAGCCCGTAAGATAAGACCGCCTAAATTGTGCTAACCTTAGTGTACTTTTTACTTTCTTAATGTGCATTAAATAAATAAGTAAATTTTTATTTCGGACACATTAATCCATATCACAACAAAAAAATTTTATAATAAATGCAGATACAAAGTGCAGATACAAAATTAAATGCAAACACACAAACAGATTTTTCATTTTCAGGTGGCAATTTCCACCCAACGTCTGTACGTTGTTGTCTGAAGAAGTCTCTCCGCCAGACCCCTAATGATGACGTTATTATGCGAGTCAACCCTGGACATGAAAGATGCAATCTTTTTTCGCTGTATAGCGCGAAGGAATCGATCCGGGCCTTGGTATACATTTCAGAAGCGCTACAGTAGCGCTTCAAGCCCATCAAATGTCTAAAAATGTTGTTGTAGGAGACTCTTATGCTATTGAGCGTTTTATTGATATATTTAGTCCACAGTTGACACGTGTAAAAAGTCTGGCAGAAAGACCTAAACAGTGTCAATTTCACGCCAGGCGATGACGTGCAGAACCTCCTAAAAACCATGTTGCCCACCCACATTAAAGAGTATCTATCCATCGATGACGACGATGACGACCTCCGTAGCCGAGAGGCAAGTACGCCGACTTGGCGTCGCCATCTCTGAGGTCGCCTCAGAGGACAGGTTTGATTCTCGGTCAGGTCAATGGAGAAAAGAAACTTTTCTATGTTGTCTCCGGTCTGGTGTTGTGGTACTGTCGTTGTTTCTGATTTCTATAACACAAGTGCTTTAGCTATTTACCTTAGGACCAGAGCAATGTATGTGATGTTGTCCGTTATTTATATATCAGTCCACTGCTGGATATAGGCCTCACCCGCATCATGCCACTAATATATTATATCCGCTGTCAGCACCTTGAGTGTACAAGTATGTCATCGCCCCACCTTGTCAGATAACTAATAACCAGTGATCGGAATAGGTAGATTGATTTGATGTACTTTGGTAGTGCTAGCATAATATGGATATGTCTTTTTTTTTACTGATACAAAGAAATTCCGAAATCCGGTAGGCATGTCCATATTAACATCAATGTTTGAGATCATTAACCCCAAATCAATCTACCTATTCCGATCACTGCTAATAATTATGATTATTGTTTACTTCCATTTTTATTAAACGAATCCGTAGCGTTACTTCCTTTACTTCGTTGGCTCAGCGAACCGTAGTATTCACTTAGTCTCTTCGCCCTTGGAAGTATCTACTTCGCCCTTGAAAGCATCCACTTCGCCCTTGGAAGCATCCAATTCGCTCTTGGAAGTATCCGCTTCGTCCTTGGAAGTATCCACTTCGCCCTTGGAAGTATCCAATTCACTCTTGGAAGGATCCACTTCACCCTCGGAAGTATCCACTTTGCCCTTGGATGTATTCACTTCGCTCTTGAAAGTATCCAATTGGCTTTCGATATCGAAGCTTGTCACTTGTCCCTATCCCCTGCCCCTGCCTAAGTTTCGCTGGATATATGAAGTCACGAAAGACCTAAGTCCGTAGCATAAGTCTTTCTTTTCTTAAATATTTTTACAAGTATTAATGTTTTGACACGTAGCTAACAAGAGTAAAAATGCATATTTGTTTAAACCATATCACCATTCGTACAGTTTTATTGCAAATATAATGAACTGGCAAACCCACAAAAGCGTGTGGGCTGTTTTATACCCCGGCATTTATGGGTTACCGCCTTACTGTAAAAATGCGTGGACATTGATGCCCAGATGTAGACCGTGGCGGGGTAAATCAGGGCCATGAGGGATTCCATGTGCCAAACGCACCTTTTATAGTTTTATCCTTTATTTTTCTTATAAGGATACAAAAGCTATTGTTTTCCATGTGACATGAGATAATTAATAATACAGTTCTTAAAACCTATAAATCAGAAGCATAATTAATGTAACAATTTATAGTGATATTAAGTCTTAAGCTATTTTTAAAATCGTCTAAAAATGGCGGTAAGCTTAAAAATATATAATATATGAGTAAGAACAATGATGTTATACTGTCTAGATTGAGCATACTGCTTGAATTATACAAAAACAAAACAGGCTAACATGGGTCGAAAATTAGGTACTCATCATCATGGTATATTTTTATATATTTGTCTTGTCTTCCTTTATACCTAGTTTCTTTATACTTTATAGGACATATCGCCGTTTCCGAAACCTCAATTTTGCCTAGCGGCATGCACGTCTTCAGTGATGGAACACATGCTGGGAAGAGATTTAACAACCAAGGTCTGGAACAATTTTTGTTGTAGCTTTCGCTGCCTCGACTGTCGTCTAGATATTATACTTGGTCGAAGAGTAAGAACCATCTTCATAGAAATATTACTAATTGGACATCAAACTAAGAATAGATCTAAATAATAATACGACGCCAAAACCAAACAGCTGCTAGCTGAATTATTGTTTTGGACTTTTAGTGGCTTGCTAACGAGTCAGCGGGAGTTAAAGTTTAGGTTACCTTTTTTTTCTTTTGAAAAATACTTTTTTATTATATTAACCATGTTATGTCAAGTAAAAAATATTGATATATTAATGGACCATTTACTTATTCCGTATTATCGCAAACACTGTTTTTCCCAACCCTACAATACTCAAGCCCGGTCCATCAAGCCCGTCGTAAACACATCTCAACTCACATTGACAGGTTATGGCTCGCGAACGAGCGAATATTTAGTGCGCCTTACAATTTAAACAAACACGACCCTTAGTGCGAATTATGCGCTGTTATAAAAACTGTTCCCACGAAGGGTTAAGACTAAATGCCTATATACCATACAGGAATGTTCTTTAACACCTACATTCGAATAATAATACAGGGTGAGTGGAACACCGAACGAGTGTTTTACTCACGATTGTGAACAACTTTTAACAAGGACCAGTATTTTAGTCGAGTATGTTCCTAGATTTTATATGCTGTTTTTGGCGATACACAGAGACTTTAAGTGTTGTTATTATTCTCTGGCGATACCATGTGAATAAGGGCCAGACAACAAGCCTTTTTTATAAACTCGAAGTATGATATTAACTGATGTTCTTACGCATGTTGAAACATCATTGGAATTTTCAACGTGCTTGTACCCAGGGTTATAAATATGTACCTAGGTGGTTAAAGCTTGACAGATTAAAGCCACAAGTGATAAGTAAGTAGGTCCTGAAAACAAAGCTAAAACAGCAATTTAAAAAACGTGATGTAGTATCACTCCCGGTCTAGAAGACTGTCGAGATCATAGAGGAGGTACCAAGAAACAGTGCAATAAACGAAAACAGACAGATAACAACTGTACAACTAAATAGCTCTCATACATAGCACCTACAAATAATTTTAGCAGGCAAGTAAAGTCATGGTTAAATAGCTTATGGCTAGTGGCACTTTAGACGAACGATCCGGATCCTCCAACTACTATGGGAGACCGAGCGCATTAGCTGCGTCTGCGATTTCATGTTTCTATTCGCACGTTTCCCATTCGTACGGAAATGTCCCAAAAGTGTGGCCGCCCATAAACAATAAGCGTTTAAAAATTATTTAATACCTAACTTGTGTCAAATAAATATTTATTTCTTTTTTATTACCTCCATTGTAGCTATCGTCGACTTACGCATAAGTGTATAGCTTCAATAAATATAACAGTATTAATGTAATGACTACGCTGTAGTACTTTAAACCACATTAAGACATTACAAAGCTCATTCAAATTCAACATCCCAATCACCCATAGACTCATTACGACATCTAAATAAAACAATGTCTATGGATCATCAAAGAAGATGTAAACAGTATCCATAATGATACCGATTCGTTCCGCGCCAACTCCAGCTTCCGTTCAATTCAAATTTAGAACCTTTTTTTCTCTCTTTCTCGTCGGTATCGGTTCTCTTTCCTTTTTGTTTTCTTTTCGACAGATAATGGTTTTTGCGCTCCGTTTTTTCATTTTTTACCGGCCAGTATTATTGTTTTCGGGCTAATAATGATTGTTCCATATAATGAAACGCGAGCTGATATCAGACTAATTTGTTGCAAGACATGTGCGGGCTAATACGTCTTTTGTCTCTCTCTGAAAGCGCTAGATAGAAGGGGAGAGGTTATGCGAGCTTTAGGGTGATCTTGATTAAGCGACAATGGCACAAAAACAAAGCATCTAATGATTAATTTGTTATTTAGGTTCCTACTCCTTACAAAAATACTAAACAGGAAATCAAGTAAAATAGTTTTAATCATCTTTATACATAATTGTAAGTATTCTGTATAAGTAATCCCATATTAATTTATATTATAATCGTATACACACTCATAACAACAATTATATTAATAACAATGAATTACTCACTCACATTTAAAATAACTTATAATATAATCTTGACGATATAATAATTATTTCCTCAACTTCGCAAAAACGATAATGAGCCTTATTGCAGCTTATTCCCATCCGCTCCAAAATTCGTTCCCAATAGTTCCAAATATAAAAATTTGAAATATTTTTTTCTATAATCGTTCGCATGGGACCCAAATGTTTATTTCATCATTTCAGCCATAGGACGTCCACTGCTGAACATAGGCCTCCCTCAATGACCTATCATTGGGGGGATTGCCAATACTCGCCACGATTGGCAGGCGGGTTGGCGAGCGCAGTTTTTTATAAGATTTCGCACGTAGACGCTGCTGCCCGTCTCGTGCTACAGGAATTAGTCGCCTCTTACGACTACTGACTACTGATGATGAAATATTTTTTTACTATTTTACTGTTGTGGAATCCTTAAAACAAAAAGATGTGAATGTTTTGATTTTAACAAGTGATGTTAAGCTTTTCAACTTTAAACTAATATATTTTCAAGTATGTATAATATTTTAATTACACTGCACCTACTTATCACACACAAAAATATCGGTTGGTACTTTTAAAATTAATCAATAGGGACAATAATGTAAGAATAAAATGGGAAAATAATTTCCTTAACTGGCAAAACTAACCTTTTACAAAGTGTTGTAGCGACATCTATCTCGCCACATACGAACTAAGCTGACGTATCCTACATCGCGATATTAAAGTTATCGGAGCGATTCAAACGTCGTCGGTCGTTGCCCACCAGACACAACACCCGTCTGGTCGGAGGATCCTCCCTTTCAATGGGTGATGATGAACTTTACTCTCTGTTCCTCTCACCCCCATACTGGTGACCCCGAGCATGAACGTCAGCGCAGCCTTCGCAAAACTACGTCATCGTGACGTCATCATCACTTCCTCAAGCTTTCGAGCAGCGAGTCATACAGCCAGCCAGCATCCACGGCTACTACGGGTATCCTGACCACCAGCATGCAGCGGACGCTCATTCCTGGTCATCACCCACAGCCTTCTCAGCAAGCAGAGACGCACTTCTCTCCTGGTCGACGCAGCAGCCAGCCACTACGCAGCACTGCACCACTCCGACTCACTGGAGCATTTGCAGCATCACCCCGACTCACTGGGGCATCACCGCAGACAGTTCCGACTCACCGTGAACTATGCGGCATCTAGTTCCGACTCACTGGAACATTCCACTGGCCCGGCAAGCATCACAATGGACGACTCAACCTGCTATCGACCTCCGGTCTCGGAGGGGAGTGATGTAGCGACATCTATCTCGCTACATATAAAACTGACGTATCCTACATCGCGATATTAAAGTTATCGGATATCGATTGATGCATATATACAAGAACCCGACAACAACCGTCGGGCAGTAGCCCACCAGACACAACACCCGTCTGGTTGGAGGATCCTTTCCATTCAATGGGGGATGAGGAACTCAACACCCTGTTCCTCTCCACCCCCAAAGTGTAAAATATAGCGATTAATTTTATTAGCTTTTAAGGTCAAAATACTAAATAATATTGATAGCTTGTAAGTGAAAAGTGAAGTTATCACAGTTTTTATATTTATCCAATGTGTATTGACACCATTTAATAGCACATCTCGTCATTTTTTTTTTTTTCAAGAGACGCGTTCCAAGCCGATTGACATTTAACACTACGGAGTTGTCAGGCGCTTGGAGCCTGCTGCGGCTCCAATTAGTTGCTTCAAATTTTGCGCGCGTATTGGGTATCTAGTGTCAATAGACACAGCGTCAAAAATCTTTGAGCCGCCCTAAGGACCCTGACTAGGCTTCACGACTAGTACCAAGCGATATTAGCTGGTACCAACTTTTAACGTGTCTTCCAAAGCACGGCGATGCTTGCGATAAATATCCCTAAATATGGTTGGAATGGTCACCCATCCAATCACAGCCGCGGCGTAGGTGGCTTAACTTTGGTAATCACTACCAAAGCTCTGCCAAAAACTGTCAAATTAGCAAACTTATTATTTAAATATAAGTAATATAAATATTTTATATAGGTAGTATAAATATTAATTTGTGAATAATTATTATTTTTTGGTTTAAGCAATATTTTGTAATTGCTTGTTGTTCCGAATAAAATAAAAAAAGTTATCTGGCTGTTGAAAAATACGTCTCCAGTACCTATTTACATGAATTTACATTTACATGAAACAAATGCCTTATTTGGTGAAAAAAGGTTGTGGACACCATGTCAGTTGACCGTGATTGCACCCACTGCCCAGTAGCTGATTGCCTCTGCGGTCAGCTGCGGTCTGACTCAAGTATATTGGTTGCTTCTCGTATAAACGAGGTAGGAACTGTCATTATGTTGATTGTTTCGGGAAATGAACGAATAAGATGTGGTATCATCTAGTTTTGTGTGATAGAGATATATTTGGATGGTGATATAACGAGTCAATTTGATTTGAGTAGATATATGGAAGCACATCATCATTATCAGTTCAGCCTATGGATGTCTGCTGCTAAACATAGGCCTTTGGTATCCTCCGGAAACAAGTCATATACGCTGTATTAAGAGCATAAAATCCCAGGACATTTCATACAAACTTTCAAGTTCAAATTCTTTGAAATAGATGAACCAATTCTACAAAATAATAATAATAATATGTAAATTATTATCACAATTGCACCAATCATCATTCTAGCTCCAAAGCTTGTACTTTGGCGACTAGATAACGGATAAAGATAAATACGTCTAAAACATTCATGACTTAGGTGATGACGAAAAATGCTCGCAACCGCTATGCTTTGAGCCCGGAGTGCAAACCACTACACATTATGGAAAACATTTTCTCGAACGTGAACTGTACTTGTAAAAGCGTCAAATTTCATACTGTCACAGTCAGAGACGTCAATTAACATTAAAGTGTTGATTAACATTTTTGTTCATTCATTAATTGTCTTTATTCGTATTGAGTTTAGAATCACAGATTTTCCTTAAGTAACCATTAAAGTTAATTGACGTTTCTGTGTGCGGCAGTCAGACTGATTTTCAACTTAAATTTGAATTCGTAAAGTTTGATATCAGTTGAAAAAACTGTGTAATATATCAAATAAAATACAGAACGTAAGTAGATCTTTAATAGGAAGTACGGAACCTTCTCCACCCGAGTTCAACTTGCGCTAGTTTATTTTATGATTCAGTCACTCAGCTTACTTACTCCCCTTTCGATAACATTATTTTACGAAGTATATCTATAAGTATTACTTAAAGAAGGTGTACTTAGAAGCGGCACCTTAAACAAAGGTTACGTAATTGGCCGATTAACTTTCAATAAACCGAACTTAAAATGTTTTGCGGTATACACCGATTAAGGACAGGAAGAATATAAACGAGCCGCCATTTTGAATTTCGCTTTTTTGGTATCTTAGTTATTGCACGGAAGTTGCTTATTGATGAAGTAATTTCTACGTATTAAATAAATATTGGACAACACATACAATACATTGCTCTGGTCCTAAGGTAAGTAGCTAATACACTTGTCTTATAGAAATAACAAACAATGACGGTACCATAACACCTAGAGTCGAGATAATATAGAAAAGTTCGTTTGCTACATCGACCCGACCGGGAATCGAACCTCAGAGACGCCAATTCCGGCGTGCTCGCAATTCGGTTACTTAGATCGTCTATTTGAAGATACACTTAAGTAGCGATCTACCCCGACTGCGCATGGGTAGCGTTGTATTTAATAGTATAAATTATACACGGTGATTAAAAAATCCCTTTTTTGTGTTCCTATGGGGCTATTTTTAATTTCTCTTGTGCTTTATTAATAAGTAGTCCACGCAGACAAATTCGGAGGGAAGAAGCTAGTTCATGCAAGGCGTTGGAATACGTTTGAGTTATAACAATAAATTATCGCCATCATTATCATTTCAGCTAAAGGTCATCCACTGCTGAACATAGGCCTCCCCCAAATACTACTTTTTACTTTACAAATACACATATTAATTGCAGTATGCCTTTGCAACAAATATTAATTGCAGTATACATCAAACATAGTGGCGACATTCCGTAGGGTACAATAAAAAACTCAAAAACACTCAAAAAACACTTAATGGCATAGTAGTGCGGTTATTTGCGTTGAACGCAAATGGACTCAGTATGCTGTTAGTAATCATTATCTGATGCCTTACTTCAAGACCATAGCAATTGGTGTATTGCTCTCATACTTATTCACTAGAGGTATACTTGACAAAGGTAAAAGTTTTGCCGTCAATAGCATAGTTACAGTAAGTCCTTTCCTTAAACCTTTAATTGCTCAGTATTGGTTTCCAAATTAGTAATACATAGATGCTGCTGAGGTCCTCTTTCATATAAGGTATCAACCACCATGATCTGATTAAAAACAAAGGATTTATGGAAGATTTTCGCACCAAAACTTTTACTGCGAGAGCGCACTTACTGTTAAGATAAGATAAGATAATTTTTATTTACGTAAACATGTGTGAGATATACAAATCATTGGCCGACATATTTAATTGGTGTTAGTGTCATTAGTATCAACATGTCTTACCGATATACGGTGTGTAAAATTTATAGTGTTAGTTCGTTAGTTCTCAATTAACATTAGCAATGTCCATCAATATACAAAGCTTGCGATGCTATTGACGGCAGAGTTGCACTTCCAACCGGCCAATCTTGAAGTCACTAGGGGAGGCCTATGTTCTGCAGTGGACGTCCTGTAGCTGAAATGATGATGATGTTACTTGGCGTACACCTTACCCTTAATTTTTCTTTCCTCACTTAACTGCTCCCACGAACAGAATGATCTCGTTTTCTTCGTCGGTTATATAAGTTGTCTAACAAACGTGAACTGGGTAAGGACATGCACAATACCCGTTAATATTGCATAGCTTGAGTACACACGGTTTTTACATTATTCCCATAAAAATAATAATATCTCATACATAGGTACGAGAATATTCCATCCCATAAAGAAGTTCCCTAATGCATTATCCGAAACTATAAGTTATAGCGAGGAGATAGCGGGTACCGTCAGCAGAGACTGTAAAGTTTTAAATTATTGTGAAAATGGTAAATTGTTGTTTTGTAGTTTTCTTCTTTCGTATTCTAGCTAAGTTAGTCGGTTCTAAGATCAATGATGGTATAGATAAATAAAAAAACATTTCCTCTGTCATCATCATCTTCAGCTACGTTAAAGGCCACAGCGAGCGACTCTGGCCTCCGATAACGAATTGACAACCGGTAAATCACATAATACTGATGTTGCATCTTATAGTGTCACGTGGTTACCCGGTCAACAATTTGCTATCAAATGGCTCTGAATCCTGAGCCTGGACTGTTTGCATCTAGCTGATTCCCGCAACCTTGACTAGGTCAGTCTACTAGCCTCCCTAGCATGAGCACCAAAACACGATATGATATAACCAACTGTAAAAATATGATAGATATAGCCGCCATGTTGAATCGCCGTGCCGGTGAAGTCACATATTATGATCGCTGTTTCGATAAAAACCCAAAATGGCGGCTATATCCATCATATTTTTACAGTTGGTTTCGATATATCGCTATATCTTATCATATCATATCGTGTTTTAGTAGCCGCCTCTCACGAATATCTTTTAATTTGATATTTAACAACAAAAAAGAACTTTAAGCAATGATGTTGACGTACTGTGGAAAACAAATCGGACGTATCAATTAGACAGTTGCACGAATTTAAATACTACACCAAGATAAATTGACTGGTGACATTTCTTATGATAATCATCATTTGTTAAATTATTACCTACTTGAGAGTACAAATTCCAAAGAAATAGAAATTATAGCTCCAGGAAACTGAAATACTAAAAAAATACACCGCTGGATATATTTGAAATTTCTCTGAAAAGCTCCCAAATAAATTCATAGAATATTTTATGTATTTTCTGACCGTACGAGGCTTTTCTTTTACACTTGCGGACAAATGAATTGGAATCAATGTTTCTGTTTTTATTTTATGTAGGATTGATTCGTTCGTGTGTTTGATAAGTAATTAGTTTTTTCTCTCTTTCAGTGGAAAACATATTTTTAGTTTTTAATAATGTAAAAACAATGTTATTTAGTATTATTTTACGTAACAATTTAGCAGTTTTGTGAACTTTAATTATTTTTTAATCGTTTAACACACCTACTTGCAAGAAATGGTTCTAGGTTACTAGGTTATCTTCATTAATCAACTAGCAAGTAAAATGCAAGTGTAGAAAGCTTTGGAAAACCATTTTCATTAATCTGGTTAGAGAGTCGTGAGTATGTCACTTGTGTCAGACATCATTAGTAATAAGATTTAATACCTAATGATCATTCCCATTATTAATAAAGGTTGTTTGAAAAGTGGTTGAGTGAAAAGTTACAATTAGCTTTTCTCATTCCATAAGTAACTTATGGAATGAGTAAAAGCTAATTGTAACTTAGAACAAAATAGTTATTCATGAGTTCTTCTAAGAGTATTACTTTAATCAATTTTTTTTTTAAATAGAGTTTGACGTTGAAACAATAGTGATTAAATACTCTAAGAGTACAATAAAAACATATGAATATTTTAAGTATTGATAGATCGAGAGTTAGAGGAAGAACAAAAAAGAAGAGGAAACGGATTATGCGAGAGATATGACTGTTAAATAACTGAATGATGAGTGACCAGGACGCTCAAAAGAAGAAAACCATACTGCGCCGACTTCGGTTTACCTGGGAGCTGTATATTCATGGAAAAAAAAACATAAATAACCTGACTTGTAACGAGGTGTGTAAAGTAAACAAAATAACTTGATTTGTAACAGGATGTATTCAGATGAAAGTGAGGAAAAGAGGTAAATTTATGCGGGCTATGAACGATTACGAAAAAAACACTTCCTCATACCAAACCGCGACCAGGTGGCATCAGTTGGCACGATAAAGTAAAAAACAAAATCCGGAATTCGATGTGGTGTGTGTGTCCCATAGAAAAAAATGTTGTATTTCAGCACCAAAATCAGTCCCAGATAGGATCTGCGTTATTTTAATTACACCTTGTATAAGTCGCCATGTTCTGGTCGAAGTCCTTAAAGCGGGTACTATTGGCACATTCGGTTTATTCACACACACTCACATAATAACGCGTGGCCATGGCCCGTCTGGTTCTTCAGTCTAAAGGTTAAAGAGGTCTGATGGAAATCGCTTCAAATGTAATAACCTGACTTTCCACATCTAGGAGCATGGTCAAGCAACCCCTACTATAAATGGGATAAAGCTCTCAAAAAAGCTAGGTTTATTACAAATCTGTACATAGAAATGCATCCATTCCTCGTTTGTAGGATTTATGTCAGACCTTCAATCATAAATCGTTTTAACTATCAATTTCGTATAGTAAACCTAAGCGTGTGGATATATCGTTTATCAATGAATTTAAACGCAAATGGCTAGTAGATATTTCTACTTATTTTTGTGCACGTACAGTTATAATTTATTAATGTATTCACAAACCGCTTGCTCGATGGAGCGGTTAATACTGTAATCGCTGGATTTTTAACATTTTTTACTGGATTGTTGTTGAAGAAAAAGCGATAATTGTATGTAGCTAGCTTTTAAATGGATGAATAATCTTCAGTTGCTTATTTTCGTTGCCTAATTAATGAGAAGGCGATAGTGCTAGCGATAATTTTGATTGCTGGTCATTTGGAATATTATCACGCCTAGTAGCGTTACACTCGTTGTATAGTTCAATCCATAAACACTTAACTTGTTGAAATACAAAAACTTTATCGGCGGAATGTAATAAACATCAATTTCCAAAAACAAACCCCTATACCAATTGGATTGGTCACGTGATTTTACTTTTTGATTTAAATATTGGTAAAATGCAATATCAGCCCATTAGTGTTTTTTCAATAAGCCTGTATATTTAGACACGATAAATCTGATAAAAAAATAAGGCCTGACCATGATTTCCAAAAGCAGTATTATTTAAACCTCGTTCAGTTTTTTTTGTATACAGTTTGACGTTGAACGAAATTGGTTAGGAGCTATTTTACGTTCATGGTACGGAGGCAAGTCCTTTGCGGCTTGGTTATTAAACAATGAGCTTATTAAGTTCTAAGAACTGTTTGTTTATATTAACATACCTCAGTGATTACCTGGCGTCTCAGACACAACACAATGAATGTAAGTTCAGTAGGATTGCAGGAGCTTGTTTGGGTCAGAAAGGGCAAGACTCTAGAAGTGCATTCCACGAGGCAGACTGACGGGCTCAGGATCACAATGACTAGAGTCGGCTTACCATTGTGGTGACTAATTGGACAGGGTTACAATCATCAACCGCCGAGGGACCAACAATGAAGGAGGAGGATGCAGCTATATTATGTTAATCAAGTAAGCCTGCTATCTTCCTCCTGGCCTTTGCTTTCTTCCTTGCCAGGAAACACTTAGCCATGATCCTAGTTGCACAAGGCTTGTTATTATATTTGGAGCGATTGCTATTAGTCCGTAACCCTTGGACAGGGGAACCAATCATTTTCGACAATGGATACTTTATAGGTATTTCTGAAAGTATAATATGTCTTTATGCGATGTTTTCCTTTATCATCAAGCAAGTAATTGGTATTGTACATCCATTCTGATAAACTTAAATGTATTCTTAGATTTGAACTGACCTACAGATGTAAAAGCAACCATCGATACTAAACCTGCTACTTTTGCATCTATTGTGACATACACACGAAGCTGTGATACCGACAGCCTAAATACCCTTATTAGTATTAAGCATAAGATTAAAAGTTGCACGTCACTCTGATTACTTTTATTTTGGTACAAATTAGAAGGAAAAAATTCGTAGTACTTATTTCCATTCATGTTTCGTGGTTGAGAAGTAGTGGTCCTTTTGTTTTGTGCGTATTGTTATGCGAATAAATGTTGTGATGTACTAAAAGTGATGGTGATCATTTCATGTGATAATGATGATGATGATGATGTGTTTGTGTTTTAAGTTTGGTGTTAATTATTGAATTTACTGGATATTTATATATATTTTGTACTACAAAGCAATACACATGTTTTCACATGTTGATACTCCATTAGTAGGAAATCTTAAAGTTGGAAATAAAGCTTGTTACTAATCTGACGAGGGATTAAGAGTCTTTGGCGATGAATAGGCGTCGGTGAAGAGTCTGGGGTAGCAAACTCTTCCACCTATCCCTAAACTGAAGTCCTTTGCCTACCCTTAGGATTATACTTATAATAACATTCTTAGTGATAAAATACAAAGAAAATATGGGTACATAAAATGTTTTAAACAATCTGACATCTTTCTTTTTTTATTACACGACTTAAAAGAAACACCTATTTGAATGTTTTCAATATGCGCTGGTTAATTAGGCCTTATAACTGATAACCGATGGGATAGACGTGTTCTTGAGTATAGACCGCAGTTTGGCACACGTAGCGTTGGGCGTCCTTCGACAAAGTGAAGTGATAATATAATATACGCTGCTGACAGCGGATGGAAAAGAATCGTTGAGGATTGGGTGGCGTACATTGTTAGAGGCATTAAGATAGATAATTAGATACTCTACATGGCACACAATACAAATAAGTAAGTTTAAGTTATTTTAAAGCACATAAGTAGCAGTGGAGTGGACGTAGGTTGATTGTAAAGTTTAGTGTTAAAATCTTTTTTTAGTAGTCCCTTTTACTGTCCAGAAGTGTATTCTCAAGCCTTCGCTGTATAAGGGCGTAAGTACGATATGAGTTCGGTTCGTGGCGTATATGTGCAAGTTTCCACTGTGGGCGTTTACGTAGATGTATGGCTTTAATACTTGGCTGGAATTGATTTTAAATATTTCTTGGCCTAGATCTTGTTCAGACAGTTCAGCTGGCTTCATGTTTGGCATATCAGTTTCAGAGAGTTCTATAAATTTTGAGATCTGTGGGTTGATTGTCCTGTGAGTCACATGTGATTCATAACAACTATTTTTCTACAAGACATGGGTTGATTAAATATCATAAGTAAACGCCAGATAACGCACTTATTTCTATGGACTTGAAGTGCGTAATTAACATCATTGTGTATCTAGGTATCAGACAATGAATTATCCACGAGTGTACTCAGCACACCCAGTAGTAAGCCATATAGAAAAACTCGTTTTCTGAATTGACCCGAACCGGTAATCGGACCTGTGATCTAAATCGGCCAAATATTACAAACATTTAGATGCCAGTAATAATACCTATGTATTTATTTATTATGCCGTGTGGGGACAACCGTAAAGAATACACTTCCCCACCGCCAACAGGAGGCGTGTCGTAACAGGCGACTAATTCCTGTAGCACGAGACGGGCAGCAGCATCTGCGTGCGAAATCTTATAAAAAAAACTGCCAAGCGTGGCGAGTATTGGCCATCCCCCCCGATAATAAGGCATTGGGAGAGGCCTTTGTTTTAGGAGATCTTAAGGCTGAAATGATGATTTATTTAATTAACTCGTCAACATCCAAGCGGTTGCCATGAGAATTATTCTACGTAGTACTATGTACGTTAAGTAAATAGTTTTTTTTTGTCTTGATGCTGTTTAGGCTTTTTATGATTATATAGTACAATAATCAATAATATTAAACAATAATGTGTAGAATACTCGTAAAAGATTACTAGATAAAAATCGATTAAACTCTCTTCTTCATTAACTTTCTCGATACCCATTAAATCGATTGGATTTCGTTAGGCTACACCATATAGCCACACCACTATGGTTGTCAATATTAAACTGTCACAGAAATCATGATAACTCGAAAACTATTAAAAGTTATAGCTGAGCCACATCCAGTCTAGTACTCATTTCTAACATCTACGTCAGTACGAAGGTGCACGCACGCACACACAGACGCTAGTCGCCTATTCGCTCTAGGAATAGGTCACAGGGACGTCTAGGGAGTCTCCTATTCTAGATAATAAATTATAATTCTAGAATTTACGTCCCATATATTATTGTTTATGTCCTGCTGCATGACATATGTCTCACTTATGTAAAAACCTAGAGCAGATTGTACTTACTTGACTAACCCTCACAGATTGTATGCGAGATGATGGGTTAGCGTAAAAAAAATACGGCTGTTTATGCCGCAAAAAACTTATATTTCGACACTCAAGGAAATCTAAATTTATAGGGAACTTTCCCTTGACCTAGAAATATAAAATTTGGCATGTAACACCGTCTTATATTACAAGTAAAGATAAAATGTACCTTTGATTTGTACACATCGAGGCTTCCCGGTGCACAAGTCCGACTCCTACTTGTCCTGTTTTTTTGATTTCATATTTATCAGTGTTTATTTTTTATTAATTATTAGTGTTAGTAGCTTTGCCGTTTATGGCTACCATTAAATACCTAACTTACAGCCCATTAAAGTCGCGTGTTAGACAAGGAGATCCGATATGTACCGTGAAGTCAGATTACACGCGCGCCATACTATTTTCATAGTAAAAGTTGTACGTTGTTGTAAATACATTTTCTTTTCACTATTAGCACTATAATTTCATATATTATCTTATAAATATAGTAAAAACAATATATATTTTTCATGCATATTCCCTAATCCTTATTAGGTTCGATGCCTTTTTCCACAAGTTTCAGGTAATATCTATTGATATAATTTTGCGCGCCGTTATTTTCATCTCCATTCTATTAATTTAATTTTAAAGAAGGAGGATTTAAATTAAAGACCTCTCCATAAGTTTCTCTGCTCCTCAACGCACACAACCACACACTTACACACTGCACCTGTGTGCCCACACGTCTTGAGAATAATATATTTTTGTTGCTTTTATATATTTTTTACTGGTACTATTTTATATTTTCACTATGTACGTATACGCGTACATGGCGCATGTATTTTTTTAGCTCTACGCTGCAGGGTTTTTGTGCTTTTCTTCGGGGAAATTGGGTTCAATGTATTCAAAGAGATTTGTGCCCGGTGGGTTTACGCATTTGTTTATTATAGGACCGTGTTCTTAAATCAAGATGTTGCTTAACCCAGTTAAAACATCACTTTATTGCACGAAAAACATCAAAGGTAAACAAGACACACGTACAATCAGGCGGCCTTATCTCAAAAAGCAACCACTTCCAGACAACTTTAGAAGGAATTAAGTTTTAGTGGAGTGGGGTGTCGTAGTCGTTCTGACTCTCAATATAATTTAAAAGTTTATCTACTTGTAGGATGTCAGGAAGAGATCGTTTCTAGCGATAAGAGCGCCTATTAAAATGTGTTTCCTGCACCTTATTTACTTTGTGGGCTGTGTGTAATAAATGCTGTCTTGTTATCTCTCCGTCTTTATCATTTTGAACATACTGACTGAGACAAAAGAACATATAAAAGGATTTTTATAAATCGCGATTTAGGACTTTTTTCGATCTATGTCAACGACATACCCAAGACGCCGGACGCGGAGTTAGCCCTATTCGCGGATGATACCGCTCTCTATCGCTCAGGATACAACCGTCGTTACATCACGATAGCGCTACAGCGCGCCGCTGATGCTCTCGGCGAGTGGTTCAGGAAGTGGCGTGTGGAGGTGAACCCCGAGAAAAGTGCAGCAGTGTACTTTACTCGAGGTCGCTTCAAAACGCGGCCTTCCAAACAACCCCGCTGCAAGAAAGTCCGTTTTAACGTCACCTTATTTGGCCGACCGATCCCCTGGGTGAGGGAGGTCAAATATCTAGGTGTCACTCTCGACCATCGGTTATCGTTTGTACCCCACATTACGCGCGTTCTCAATCGAGCGAAGTTCTATACCCACCGACTATACCACCTTGTCGGTAGCAAGAGTAAAATGTCGCTTAGAAATAAGTTGACAATTTACAAAACTTGCATCCGCCCCGTGATGACATACGCCAGTCCGGTGTTTGCTCACGCTTCTTCAAACAGCATTAAGAAAATGCAAAGTTTCCAAAACAATTTCTTGCTGAGAGCCTCGGGTCAACCGTGGTTCGTACGCCGCAAGAATCTCCATAAAGATTTCGACATGCCCTCAGTAGCCCAATATATGAAAGAAGCGTCTGAGCGCTTCTTTGATAAGGCAAAAAACCACTCCAATCCGCTCATAGTCAAAGCCGCCACGTACACGCCCCAGGAGGATGTCGCTGCCCGACTCCGTCGGCCTCGGCACGTTTTGGACGACCCTGACGATTCCTACACCGCGTACTGTAGAACAACAGCCAACACCGCCTTAAGCACTTCAAGTACTGCACAACATTTTAGTTCGCATCACCGCACCCGCCGAAGGGTGCGAGGTCCCGTATTTCATTTCGGCCGACACAGACATGTGCCTGGCCGTTTTTCTCCTGCCCACCCTACGGACGACGGCCCAAGCCGAGGTCCGAGCCTATAGAGGCGCCCTTGAGGCCAGAGTCCGACTCACCCCCAGATCGGGCCCGCTAGAAAGGAGCCCGGCAGCGGTCCGGCCTGTTTCGGCAGTTCCGGTCCCGTCGGCGCCACCACTAGCGGGTTCGCCGCTTGGTAGGGTGCCTTTTGCACTCCACATTGGCCCGATCACGCCTGCTAGTATGGGGCTCGACACGTACGAGTCTGAGGCTTCGCTGCGCGAAGCCTCACACTCGGCCGGGTCGGGCGACCGCTAGCGGGGCGGACCTAGGCCGTGCGCCTTCAGCGCACGCCACAACTGCCCGGGTTAAGCTGGCGAATGTCTTCCTCAAAGGCACTCAGCGATAGGTCCATAAAAAAAAAAAAAAAAAAAAAAAAGCGATTTAGGAAAGTTAAGTTAGGTACCTTAAAGACCTCATTTAAATTAATTGAGTTTTAGCGCTAACTTTGACAGAACTAAAACTTATTTAAATCTAAGTCTAGACCATAATAATGATAATAAGAAGTTCATACTGTATTGTCTCGGGTCTGGGTGTTGTGGTACCGTCATTGTTTCTAATTTCTGTAACACAAGTGCTTTGGCTACTTACCATAGGATCAGGTATGTGATGTTGTCTAATATTTATTTTATTGATTTATTGATATTAACGGTTTAAGTAACAAGTTTGAGATAACAACACCTAAGGTCTAAAATCTAGATCTAAATGGTTAGCCTGACGATGTAGCAAGCTAAAGCGGCAATAGCATAGCAGGTAGAACTAACGGCCGATGGGGCAGAAAGGTTCTAGAATGGAGGTCACATACGGGCAAGAGCAGCGTAGGACCCAAAAGGTGGAGAGACGACCTGATAAAAGTTGCAGGAAGCCGCTGGATAAGAGCCGCTATCAATTGGCCAATCTGGAAATCTATGTTCATAAAGCCTGTGTTCAGCAGTTGTGCATCCTTTAATTTGTCGACTATAACGAAGCATGACTGTCTTAATCAAGATATCCTATCGCTATTCGTGAAATACTATTGTGGCCAGCTATGGATTTCTTCATCAGTTTCACCTCAGCAAATGTCTGAATGCAAATGATTGACTTGTTGTTGAATATACTAAAATATCTATGTTTGCCTATGATATTTTTGGAGTTCCATTACTCATGAATCCCATCACCAGAATTAAATTTTGAAAAAATGGGACCAATCTGGAATCCGTAGGCACCATTCTAAGTATTTTTTTTTTCAGTTCGAATGGTACAAACTGAAAAAAGACTTTTTCAAATTGATTCATTAATGGCGGATTTCTGAGGTAACAAACATAAAAAAATATACAACCGAATCGATAATTTTCTTGAAGTCGGATAAAAATAATTCGTATTTTACTTTGTAAGGTGTGCCAGAATAAGTATCTATCTATCTATCTAGGTTTGATCACTGGTTTGGATTAATTCAGAAAGCGAACTTTCCTAAATTGACTCAAGTCTGGGTGTGATGGCAGACGCCCCCGACGAATACAGTACCTAGTAGCAAAAGGGTGTTCATTCCTTATTTCTAGTCTTCCATGTTTAGTGTGTGTTTGTTATCTTATATATAAAATTCTCGGTTCACAATGTTCGTTCCCGTACTCCTCCGAAACGGCTTGACCGATTCTCATGAAATTTTGTGAGCATACTGAGTAGGTCTGAGAATCGGCCAACATCTATTTTTCATACCCCTAAAGACCACGCAGACGAAGTCGCGGGCAACAGCTAGTTTAAACATATAGTCAGCTTTAAAAGACAACGTTGAACTACTCAGTAAAACCATCCTTATTAATTACCGATCAAAAGTGCTTCAATATTATTATGTCATAAGTTTTAATAGGTACATTAAGTGGTCATAAAAGGTTAGAATTACGTCATCAACTGCGATATCTATACAGGGCGTACCGTAAATTAAGGATAAATAAATAAACAGAGTGTAACGAAAAGGTGAAATAAAACTTTAAGGGGTTATTCTACGGCTAAATTACATCAACTTTTTCTATGGGACCAACATCGAATTCGCAAAAAAAAAAAACACTTTCCCATACTAAAACGCGACCAGCTGGCATCAGTTTGTATGGAAACGTCAATTTTTTTTTTGAGATTTCGATGTTGGTCCCATAGAAAAAGTTGATGTAATTTAGCCGTAGAATAACCCCTTAAAGTTTTATTTCACCTTTTCGTTACACCCTGAATATTGGACATCATCACATACATTGCTCTAAACCTGTGGTAAGTAGCCAAAGCACTTGTGTTACAGAAATCAGAAACAACGACGGTACCACAACACCCAGAACCGACGCAATATAGAAAAGTTATTTTTCTACATTGACCCGACTGGGAATCGAACCCTCAGAGATAGCGACACCAAGTCCGGTATGCTCGCCTCTCGGCTACGAAGGATAAGCTTGTACATGGTATATAATAAATGTTCACCATGTATACGTACATGGTGAACAACCTTTGTTCTATGACTTAATTTTCTTTAGTTTAGTCTAGTATTTTTGTAAAAGAAACAGAAAAAACGTTTCCTATGTCACCATACAACAGATCGCTTCATCATCATCATCATCATTTCAGCCATAGGACGTCCATTGCTGAACATAGGCCCCCCCCTATTGACTTCCAGATTGGCCGGTTGGAAGCGGCCTGCATCCAGCGTCTTCCTGCGACCAGGTCGTCTGACCACCTTCAGAAATAACCAATTCGAGATTCGTACCATGTATAGACAACGGTAGGTCAACCTACCCATAAAGATAAAGGTCATGGAATCGATTTTCAACTTTAAGTCCGACATGTAGAGATCAATATCAATTGAGAAAATGTGACGTTTTGTGGTAGGTTGACGAAAAAAAAAACTTATAAAATAAGACTATAAGAATTCCATATCCAAATTCCATCTAAATCCGTTGCGTTACTATTGCGTAACAACAGACATACCTACAAACATTCACACTAAATTTTATTCTCATCATCATCATAGCCTTTCGAAGTTCACTACTGGACATGCCTCCCCATAGAACGCTAGAGCGAGAGGCTCTTCGTCATTTGCATTTAGTTTCTTCCCGCAACCTTGACTATGTCGTCAGTCCACCCGGTGGTAGGCCTAACCTTTAATAGGGATGATGACTAACTGTTTTTTTTCTTCGTCTATCAGATAGATTAACAAAAAGTGTTGGACTTGTATTTTTTCTTTTTTCAGTTAATCAAAATATTACAGAGATATTATTGATTTAGAATGTCGCATGACGTTACGTCTTGGTATAAATATTTTTTCTTAGAAGTGACGTCACGAGCCCCACTTTGACGCGCTTTATCTTTGTCATTTTTCGGTTGATTAAAAAAAGGAAAAATAAGTCTCCATTATTTTTTGATATTCTAACAGACTGTATATAATTCCATTTTCTTTACCCCGTCGTCATCCCTATTTTATATTCTAGTTCAAGTGCAAAAATTGCATACTTCCACTATTAAAATCATATTTATCACGTGTTCAATGTCAAAATACAGGCAAAACTATTGCTTAGTTTAGGTACCAACTTAATAATTATAAGTTTAAACTAAATTACTTAAGTTTCATGTATTTATGCTAAGTTTTTACAGAGAAATAAAAATTTATCTTATTTATCTATCTTATCTTATAATGTCATTTAATATCCGTATTTCTATTTTCATAAGGTTCAAAGTTCTTGTTAAAATTGACCTTTTATACGTGTTAATTAGCTACTCGCGCGAATGTGTGAGTTTTCTTTATTGTGTCTTAAAAGTAATGCAATGATACAGGGTGTCTGTATAATAAATTATTTTAAACTACAGGATGACCGACTACGAAAGAACTAATGTTGCCTAGGAATATTCCGGAATCAAAAACATTTTATCAATTAGCTAACTATGAAAAATAAAAATATGCGCTAGACAAGACACAAATTCATGGTCACGAAGTAAGGAAATAACATCCTTGTGTTACGATCGTAACACATGTACATTGTAGGTACCAGAACTACCAGACAATGTATTTTGCCTCTCCTAACAACAACAAAGCAAATCTATAATTTATCGTTTTCCAAAATCATTCAAACCGGGATTCGAACCCAGTAATCTTGTGAAAGTACTGCTACCTATTATACCTGACTAGGTTGCAATACAATGTAAGTAGGTCATCTAGGCCAACTGGGGCACAATTTGAGTATAACTTAGCTAATTACAAAGTGTAATTGATATACAAAATACTCATGACTATAATACGACCGTCTGGTAGGGTGGTTTGCGCTCCGGACTACAAAGCGGGTTCGAATCCCGCAAGGGGTAAATGTTTGTGTGCTAAGCACGAGCATTTGTATTTAAGTCATAGATGTTTATAAAAGTATTTAAGTGTATCCGTTATCTAGTCGCAATTTATTTTATTTATTTATTTGATACGTCATATTGGGTGTGATTCTGGTGTTCAAGCATTCCATCTTTATATGAGACTAACATCAAAATCTCAAAAAAACTTAACTTTCCCATACCTATCGTTTTAATATATTTTATTCATTTTTTACCGAACTATGTTCCAGTACAAAGGTTTATTACGTAAGTTTATTGAACCCTCCTGAAATATACATAATATCTCATCTAGGTACCCAACTACCCACTACGAAACTAACATCAAAATATTACCAACGAGGTACTCCGCCACTTTCAAATAAAAAATAAAAACATTAAAAAATAAAGAAAAACCATAAAAGCAGCCGTCTTGCGATGCGTTATCATTTTTATATGTTCACCCCCCCACTCAACCCTTTGCCACCCCCCACCCTAGATGCAGCACACATACGTACACGTCTATAAATGGGTTAAAGAAAAATGTGTCTACCTGAAAATCTACGATGCATTTTTTTTATTCCCCTCACATTTTCTTTGCTATCCGCGATTCTCATATCGCCGATATAAAACTGAAAAATACATTTCACTACCCCATACCAATACAAGTCCTACCGCTCAGACATAAAGTGCAAAACACAGTACAGCCCCGTGAAAAAACAGAGCACTCATACACGAAAAATTCGCCCGCATACACAAGGAAACGTGCCGTTTAGAAAAAAAATAAAGCGCACACATATAAATTGTATGCAGTCCGAAAGGGATGCACTCTGAGTCATAAAATACGCACACCAACACAAAATCCGCGCACACATGTCCAAGACGACGAGCGGCGAACACACAGACGCGTGTGCGACTCTCAGAGACGACACACACATGCACCCGCGAAGAAAACCTTCCATGTATTGGAAAAATGCTTTTTCCTTGCACCAAGCTCAGGGAAGAGTTTCATAGCGAATACCTCGCGGTAAAGACTGCTGTGTCTAGTCCTCCCAAAATTCCAATCTACAAAAACCAAAAACAATGCTTGCTTATTCAAAAAACTTTAAACTTTTTACTGAAAAATAACTTCGTAATCGATTGGCTATGCTGGCCGGTTGTAATTCGAGGCATCCCACCCGTTTAAAAAACTGAATCGAATACAAAAAAGCGCGAAAACGGTGTACAAAGTCGATTGAAAATAAAAAGAAAGTTAATTGAAAGTTTGATTGCGAGTTAGTAAAGAGGCCACGTGGTCGCATTAGTGATGTAAATGTGTTCCTCTAATGAGTGTGTCTATGTGTGCATGTTGTCCTTTGTCCAAAGTTTGCGTGCGAAAGACGCTACTACGTTTTAATCAGTGTGAAATATGATGGACTTGTTTGATTTCATTCAGTTTGTTTTATTAATTTGTGATATCTTTTTGTTAATTATAAAATATTAACAACACTTATTAGATTTGTAATTGTCTTTTCTAATTGGACTACGATTCTGTTAAACGTTTGCCGGATTTTTATCAAATTTTTTTGCTCAGTCATTGTGTAATTAATTAATATTTATGAGGTTAGTTTTATCGGCAATTTGGTGCTAAAAATACTTCGTGAAAATGCATGTGTTTAACATTTAATGTGATTTAATGGTTAATTTTGCAATGTGTTGCATGAGTTGGTGAAATTCTTATTGCTCTGTCAGTTTGCTTCAATGAAAATTTTCTTTTGTGTCTATTCTTGGATATCAAGCCATGTCAATATCTTGATTTATCTTATTAAATAGAAAATATTGCTCTTTCGTAAACTGCGACATAAATTCTGTGCATGACTTTTGTTTCTATTCATATAACATTTTTAATGTTTAATGTCATCTATCAACATACTTTTACGTATCATGATAATGATAAATAATATAGCCATTTATTTCAAATCTATATAGTTACATTTCAAATGTTGTTAGTAGTTGGTTAGTAAGTTGCTTTAAAAAACTAGGAGTTTTAGTATGGTTAGATTAGTCTGTTTTTAAGATTTTAAACCCTTTGTGTAAAGGCCTCCTCCAGCGCCATCCATGCCGCTCTTGCTTTGCCCAAAGTCATCCACTCTTTTCCGGCTACTTAGGTAGCTTCACGTATCACACTTACATTTAATTGTGCTGCCACTCATTCCCGCCATCACACATTGGATAGTTGCTTAGTAGATGCTCTCTTTTGGGAATTAAATTATTTTCAGTCACAGATGAAATTGTCAGTATTGATTAATTTATTTGAGCTAGAATCATTTTAACTTCTGTGCACTACAGATTCTAAAACGATGTTTAACTACATTAAGAGTCCCTAATCGTTAGTTTTTATACAATATTATCACAATACTAATGTAAGTACGCTCGTATGTACCCGGAATCAAATTACAATTTACATTTCCTTTAGAGAACTTTCGTGCTGCAGAATAGCCTTTAATCCCATATCAATAACGTTCCATTTCGCTCAAAAAACCTAAGTATGATAACTATTATTTTAAAAACGTTCACATTTTATAGATTTGCCAATTTCTACCTAAAACTTAATGTTATTCGGCATTTTCTCAGGTCAAGTTACATCCAGAAATAGTTTGTAGGCCAAATAGTCTGGAGACCTTTCTTCAGTGACACATTTCCAGTCCAAGTTAGTCAAAGCCTACGAATTCTAGGTCAGGAAGGTAGGTAGGCGTTGCTGGTGTCTATTTTAGAGCAAAATATGAGGGGAGTGAAATATTTAAACTAGTACGACCTGGAAAGGTCTAGACCGGTCGGCTATCGATTTTAATTTTACAACTTTTATTTTAGGATATGCTTCGGTGCATGAAAATAGGATGCTGAGGATTGATGATTATATGATTGAAGATATTGTAAAGTTCAATCAAAGTGAATACGAAATCTTGTAGTAAATCAAATAGAAAACTTTAACAAGACGAGCAATCCTATATGAAATTATAGCTTTTTTTTTTTGCGTAACTGAAATCAGTCTTTGTATTACTAATGACAATATTGAATGATACGAATGAATAAAATAAAAGCCTGCAAAATTCTTATAAGCATAAACTTTCAAATTAACTATCGTAATAAAAATAATGTTAACTAATTAGATGCCAGTCAAAATCATATTGGAAACTATTTCTTAGTAGAAATTACCAATAAAAACCATCAAGCAAAACAACATAAATGACAGAGAAAGTCACAATTAAATAAACGAGTGGATGATGCCAAGACTTACATAAACAATGACACTGCTAAAACACAATCTAATAATCATTAGTTTTACTCCAGGCACCTCCCAATCCAACGATAGTTCCTAAAAATACCTACATAACTTTAACTAGGAAGATATATTTATTTTTATTTGAGATTATATGAACATTAGTGTATAGTTAGTGAAAAATATATTTGTAACAAAGTGCCAATTGAGATGTCTGTGACACTAAATACAAATTTTATGAAGAATCCTATGAATTTGCAAATGAAGAGGGAATTCGAAGAATTCAATGCCGATGGTGAAGCTAAGATAGATCAAGCTGATAGTAACAATTCAAGTGATATAAACTCTGAGACCAGTGATGTTGAAAATAATGGCCCTAACGAAGAAATTGCAAACACAGCCTTAGATTACACTGAAAACGCATTATCCCTTCAGCCTGTAACGGATTTTATAAAAAAGGAGTTTCTTCCAGAGTTTGATTTTGGAAATCCTTTCCGAAGCCAGAATTTAACATTCAAAGATGGGTTTCAGAATCGGTCACCTTTTTTGCTTCCTACTCAGCTTTATAAGAGTTTTCTTGCCAGTCTCGGAAAGAGGAGAAGGAATGTCACAGATTGCTACTCTTTATATCCTCGGAATATGCTATTTGGGTCCAACGGGTTTGGGTTAGAAGCTTCCGACGATGAGAACAATGCTGATAGGACTTCTGATTCACCAGATGAGGTACCTGCAACCAATTTAAAAGTTTTGTAAGTAGGTATTTTCATACAGATTTTATGTTAGGATTTGTGGACTAATGTAATTGTTTATTATTGTTGTGAGTTTTTACTTTTTATACTAAGAATAAATCCTTCTAGAGATTTAACATTTAGAGATCCTACTTTAAATGTTCTTATTGGATTTTTTTCATTTTACGTTATCTTGTTTTAGCGTATCATAATTTTCGTTACTTTTGTACTTTAAATCGTGTGTTTCTTTGTGTACATACTCGTACGAGTATAAGTTCGTAATTATGTGTTCTTTACTTAACTATATTTGGATGAGCAATATTTTGCAACATAACAACAGTTATAACTTGCTATAGACTTAAATGTTTCCAATAATATAGGTATATAACCTACTTCCTATATTTTGGGTGGCTTAACTATATCACGCCAAACCTCTTCTGCAGTTCGGATATTATGATAATTTTGAGTTATAGAAAATTACTTTGACATCTCTTACCACACAGGATTACACTACACATTAAATTATGTCTATATCAACAGATCTCAACACACATTGGTTTGTTCCAGAAGGCAGGAGCATCATCAGCGTTTGTCTGGAGCGGAGGGGGGGTGACGGGCGCGGGGCAGGAGCAGCCGGCAGCCCAGCCCGCCGCCGTGCCAACTGGTAAGCTTTGACACCTTTATTTAGCAGCATTCTACAAAGAACAATAAAAGACTTGAATGAGACTTTATCGTCTACAAAATCCCTTCCACTTTACCACTTCCATTCTAAAATGAATATCATATGTGACCGTAAGCACAAATGGTATTGCAAAACGTTTTATTTACCTTACTAATTATTAAAGCCAGAAGTATTTCTTTAGTTAATATTAAGTAGTCAGACAAAGCCTAATAAGAGATGAACTCTTCTAGCATCACATTAGAATTGTTCATATTCTTATTCGATAGTTCCTAACGCTGTTATCCTATAACATGTAAATCTTATTAATACTTTTCCAATAAGATAGTTTGTTGATCCCATTCATGTACTGGCAGCTTTCATCGTCTTCCTTCTCTTAAAGTTTTGTTTTTTCTAATTTGTGGTATGCTTGACTAAGATCATAGATCACGTTTTTTACATTACAGATGCAACTTATATTCTTATAAAGTCGGTAGAAAAATATTTTCACTTTAGTATTATTGTTACCCACATTTTCACAAATATATTATTTGATTTGATTTGATATTCAGTAAACAACTGACATTCAGAGATATTGAAGAAGCTTAAAGTTTTTATCCACTGACTTGACATAGGATTACCGTAATGGTTTGCTGTTCAGTTTAGTTTTGCAAAAATATCACAGGTTAATCAAATTGTTCCTAAAAGACTAACATACTGATCGTCGTTATCAGCATTTACAATCGACTGTGGTTATTCGACGTTTCTATTTATATCCTGGTCTAATTAGGCCACGGCTTATGATGAGATAGGACACATCCCAAACATGCAGTTTAAATATACCTTTCATTTAACTTTAACTTCTACTGTTTGTTTTTAGTTTTGTTTAATTTGAGTTTTTGTTAGAAATTGTGTCAATTGGTTTTTCATCGTTTCAACTATTTGTATGTATTTTTACTTCATGTTCATGTGTCATTGAGCTTTGTAGATTTTCATTACATCAAACATGCTTTTATTAGCACAACTTGTAACGAACTAACAAACTATGTAACAAAACTTTTAAGTCAATTTTGACCTGCTTATGATAGTGTGTAATCTGGATGACAGATACAATTATGTGATGTTATAGAGCTGGCCGTCTTAGGTACCCATAATGTGACTATTTTGGTCCCCCTATGCAGGTGCATCTTGCATATGTGGCCTTCCGACTACCATTTTAATTTCACCGAAGAAATAGACGCAGAAAACGATGGTGTGACGATGTGACTAGCGTTGCAGGAAACTGGGAAACTTTAGTGTTGGACAGAGATTGTGAAGTATTTTGGGGGAGACCTTTGCCAAGCCGTGGGATAATACAAGCTAGTTAAAAAAAGAGCTGATCTCATGATAAAACCAGAAGGATAGTGGAACTAATTAACTCTCACCAAGTTTGGACTCAAAAAAATTTATTGACAAATCCCTTAAAAATAAAAACGTATAATAATATGGTTTATTTAATCTATAATACATGTTTTTTTACTAACAGGCACGTCGGGCGGCGGCGGGGCGCAGGGCCTGGTGCACTGGATGTCGGTGATGGCGGAGCACATGGGGGGAGGGCACCATGACCCCAGCCATTACGCTCTGCCTCCGTGGAACAACGGTGGTGTTGATGTGAGTAGTAATATAGCTTGTTTATTTGTTGGTAGTTGTGTTTGCGCCACAAAGTAAGGCTCACCTAACATCTTGCTTGACGTGCCGCAGGAGGTGCCATAGATTATGAGTTTTTTAAATATGTTATATGGGTCCGGTATGTAGTTTCGAATGACGCTGTAGCGACACACGCTGTGGCGAAAATTTTTCAGCGTGGTGCGCTGAAGCGAAAAATCATTATAGAGAAATCCACTCGGTCGAATGACACCGCAGCGACAACCATTATGGCGAAATATTATTGTAAACTAGTTTGAAACTCAAAAACATACAACCGAATTGAAAACCTCCTCCTTTTTGTGAAGTCAGTTAAAAAGGGGAATAAAACACAGAAAATCCATGTATCAGTTTATCGGTAAAAAGCAAAAGGTTATATTTTGAGTGTACTAAATTATCATCCGTTTTAACTAAATTGTGTACTAATACTTGTAAATAAACCTTATGATGTTACATATTACTAATTATTCGACCCGCAAAAATGATCCACACGAACCACGATAAATATTATAATACCTTTTGTTAATAAAATAACGGAGATATTAAGTACTCAGCCATCATTTATATTTATTGGAGATTGCCTACACTGCATCAGTTTAATAATTTGACCATTTTTTTTTTTTTTATCTAACAAAAACATAAATATTTTGTAAAAATTTTGTAGTAAGATTTATTGATAATATTGCAATTTTGTTTTAAAGTGATATTTATTTAAGAAGTGCATATACAACTATAAATATTACAAAATTAATTATAAATAACCTTAAATTTCGGTTTTAACTTCAAAAAGCACACTGCTTTCTGACTCTGACTGACTTAGGCACAATTAATATCAAACCAAACAAACTTAAGCAAGCATACATAGTGTTGTTGTATATTCTCTGACAAAAGTAACATTAGGCGGTAGCAGTGACATTCCCCCAAGTCTGCACTTAATTGCCCAACTCCAAAGTAACGTTTGATGACATTTTATGCAAATATCTTAAAATTACGACAATTATTCGCACACAGTTGCTTGAAACTTCAAAATGTAGTTCTATGTCGCCGCTACGAGATTTTATAAGCCATTATGTCAAAAATATTGAATATCACTGTTTTAAATTTAAAAAATAACAGTGAACTTTTTCTAACAGAAATGAGGATGTCTTTATTTAATAAAAGGGTGGTATTGTCTCTTTTCAACCGACTCCAAAAAAGGAGGAGGTATGTATGTTACGCGATTACTCCGCCAATTATAAATAGATTTTGATAATTCTTTTTTTGTTTGGTAGATCATACTTCAGAGGTGGTTCCATATAATTTTTTATCGAAATTTATTAAGCGGTTTTTAAGGAAAAAACAAAAAATATACCCAGATAATGTTTTGGTTCGTGATTCTTGTATCTAAGTTACCCAATACCTTCGACAAATGTAAACCGATTTTTATGATTCTTATTTTATTGAATAGCTAATACTTCAAAGATACTATAGTAATAATTTTCGGAAATAATTTTAGTCCTAAGGGTGCAAAAATTATAGTACCTAATAGATTAGGATTTATTACTAAAAATAGATGAAATAAATAATTTTTGTTTAAAAAAATTAAACCGACTTCAAAACACTAAAAAGCTAAAAACAGTATAGTTTTTTAAAATCGGTTTTATTTCTTTTTTTAATTAAAAAACAGCCATGTGCAGCTTTGCCCGTCCCAGGTTTCGTCCCTCCGCACTTTCAAAACGGTGTGGTATCCTCAGCACGATCCCCATCGTAGGATAATAAGTTCTGTATTTTCTCAAAGAGGTAGGTAGGTACTCAAAGGTATTAATGAGTTTATCAATGTGTGAAGATGACATAAACATCAATTATTGTTACTAGGAAGTGATCTACTATACCCATTGAATGTAAATTCATACTTGAATGCTGAGATAGATCCTCATTGTCCAGAGCCTGACGTGATAGTAAGTAATAATAATTGTGTTGTGTTGTAAGTATTAATTTCTCGTGACAACGTAAAGTCAAGTCAAAGTCAAAAATCATTTATTCAATTTAGGACAGAAAACTGCCACTTATGAACGTCAATAATAACATTATTGGCCCATATGGGGCAGAACATGTCTCCTTAATTTTGGACCCTACTAGCGCTTCGAGACTAAGACACAGACAATCTGGCAAGTGCTGAGAAGAAACGCCAGAACAAACTCAGTCACCACTTAACCAAAATTACATATTCTCTCACTGATGTTCTAAATTTATTTGCATAAAAATCAATTACCGGATGTGTAAGCGCATCACTTCAGAACGGCTGCATCTATTGAGCTAACTCTTTTTTTGTTGTGTTCGAGATTGTCAGAAAAAGGTTTGTGTGGAATGAACAACTGGAAAAGATTTCTCGAAATTTTTCGAATTCGGGAAAATGAGGTTTTTGCTACTACGGACGCAAATGTCGTTTTTACTCGTACATTTATTTTATTTATTTAATAGGAGCAACCAACAAATCTTACACCAATGATACAATTAACAAGTAACAGGTTTAAAATATGAGCTAAGTGTAGATTCAGTTACAGGCTGCCACGACTTGCAAATGTGAGTTATAGTTTACTTCTAAAACAAGAGCTTACTTATAAAATAAAAATGGAATAATATTTTTTAGGACTTAATTTTAGTTAAACAATAGCCAATTTTACGATTTAAACTTTATTGCACAGATAAAGATCGTAAAAAAGGTGGACTTAATGCCTTGTGGCATTAAGTCCACCTTACCTACATACTTACATACACTGGCAAATACTACTACCTGTCCCGAGCCCGACAGACGTTGTCTTGAAAATTTGTAATTTTGTATCAAAATTTGTATTAAATAATTGACTATTCGTAGTCACCCAGACACAAAAATTAAATACGGCCCTGCTCGCACAGGTACATTAAATTTTACATACTATTTAAAAAAGAACTGACAGTAGTGACCGAGTTTCTTGCGCTGCTTCTCCTCGGTGCTATTACTGCTACGTGACAATAATATTGTTATTATTCCGAAGCAGTGGTAGGGTAAAAAATAATTGGGACTTATCCAAAATTTAGGCATATTTGCAAAACAAATGTATTTTTTTTACTTCACGCTAATAGGTAACAGCGCAACACTAAAATTTAAAATAATTGCGATTTTTTTACAAGTATGTACTTACATGCTAGGTATAACAAAGACTAAATGACCTAGTAAACTTCGTCGTATCACTTGAGGCGCATTCCCATAAATAAATAATTGCCAATTTATTTATTTTTTTGCCACTTCTTGGTAGTTCCGAATTTTTAAACCACCTCAGAAGTAAGTTAAGCATTACCGAAATCTCATCAGATTTTTACGTACGGCAATCGATTTATTTTAAACACTTAATGCAAAACAATAAAAAGATAAATAGATAGATAGATCCTCTTTTTGTACACCATACAAAGAAGTTACAATTTATGTTTACAGAAAGATGCACAATTTAGGCGGTCTAATCGCTAAAAGCGATCTCTTCCAGACAACCTTTAGGTAGAGGACAGATAAGAAGAAAGGAAAAAGTGGTGCGGAAAAAAAAAAAGAAAAAGTTAAATGAAATGTTACATAGATATCAATTTGAGTCCGCTAATTGTACCTTTGTTTCGTGCAATGTAAAATAAATAAATTATACAGTTTAAAGTCATGATTAAAATATTTCAAAACCTTATTCTCTATGCAATTCGCGATATTTATAGTAAAAGTAATAAAACTCGGCCCTCATAGTAAAAAATGCACCATCTTACTTGTGTGCCAAAAAATCGTTAGTGACATTTTTTCTCACGTAACCATTTGCATACACTTCTCATACAACTGATCATTAGTAGACAAAGATAATAATAGGAATCGCGCATCGTATACTAACTAGACAAAACCTGTTTAACCATTCTGTACGCGTCATTACCAGTGCATAGCAAATTATTTATTATAACCCTTATATTGGGAGACTTAAAGAGCAAAATTTGCTCCATTTTGATTCAAGAAGCATTGATTCAATGAAAGTTTTGTCGCCTGCGGCGTTGCAAAAGTATGCAAATTTTTTTGGACAACCCTACTATAATTTTATTGTAATTCCAACTTTATCGATATATGGTTTAGGGTTCATTTCTGTTTGGTATTACTAGCTTGACTTGTGTTTTAGAAATATGAGTCTTGTTTCATAGGATTTTGGTAATATTTTTGATTGTATTATTAAATAATTTTTAAGATTATGCTAAAGATGACGGATTAGGTAAATATATCGGGACACTTGAAGGAATTAGAGTATATTTTGATTAATTATTTTCAATATATCCTGAGGTCGATTTGCATCGTTTAGTATTGTTCTGTTTTGCAATATTTTTGCATAAATACCTTGGGAATAGAGGGTTGCGGTCATTAATACTGGATTTTTTATAATTTTTTAGACAATTGTGGGAAGAAAGGGTTAGAGAGAGTTATTTCTATGATAGATTCTTGACGCAGCTGTAAAATTTTACTAGTTAAAATATTGTTTTACTTAATCCATCAAATTAGTTAAATACTTGAAGGGTTTAATTTGCTATATTATCCAAGTACTATGACCTATAGGTACCTATGTGCCACACATAAAATAGTCATTATCTCAAAGTAAGGAATAGAAGACGTTTTTTTACCGTGAGCCCCTCCGAGTACACCCAGACTCAAGTTAATTTAGAAAAAATAGTTTTTCTAAATAACATGAAATCGAATCCTTGCACTCTATGCAAATCGTATTCGTAGTGTGTATTTATTATAGCATCTTCCCAAGTAAGCCTAAATAAAAATTAAATAAACAAATTGTTTTTACAATCACACCAATTATCTATCTCCAAACTAAGCAAAGCTTGTAGGTACTATTGCGACTAGATAACGAATAAACATACTTAAATACGTTTTTAAACATCCATAACTTAGGTACAAATGCTCGTGCTCATCACACAAACATTTGCCCGGTGCGGGATTCGAACCCGCAACCGCTGGCTTTGTAGTCCGGAAGGCGAACCACTACACCAGATGGTCGTCGTCAGTGATAGTGATATTTAATTATTTAAAAACTATTGGCTGAACTATCCACCCGCGTGGTCAATGTTGACGGTGACCTAAGGGCTGGTAGATACCTTGGCCAAATGAGATGCTTGGCTATTCAGCGAGGTAATACTGCCAGCCTCCTGGGCATCATGACCTTTCTGTGGGAATGTTTGAGCTTTTATAAAAAAATATTGTATACTTACTTTTTTTATATATTTTTGTGTACATTTTGTGAATATGAACAGAGAAATGTTATAAAAATTATCATTTCTTTAAAAATATATTATGGCAAGATCACACGTATATATCATATCGTGATTACAGCCCATTTCACATAATAATAAGCATTAAATTGGACTGAAATACACTATATGCATAAGTACCTATAAAAATAAAGAAAAACTATTATTTACTTCAAAGAATGCACAGAAACTATTAATCACAATTATCAAATAATGTAAGGTAATTAAAGTTAACAGACAGACAGTAGATAGAAACGATTATGAATAACTTCGTTCATTTGTTAACGGAAAGTATAAATGAAATAACAATAAAATGTATTTGGAACAGGTTTCATTTATGTCTGTGTTTAATTAAGTAAATTATACATTTTAGTACGTTTAGTTCTTTTTTCAGTTATCCACGTGTCTGTAACACACTTAGTACTAGCTTCTTTTGTAACCATGTAATTCAATCTTGAAAGACATTTTTACATTCTTGTATTGGTCATCATTCACCATCATCATATTAGCCATACGAAGTCAACTGCTTAACATAGGCCTCCCCCAATAACCTATTAACAGGCGGGAATGCCAATACTCGCCACGCTTGGGAAACGGATTGGCAAGCGCCATTTTTAACCGACTTCAAAAAAAGGAGGAGGTTCAATTCGGTTGTGTTTTTTTTTAAATGTTTGTTACCTCAGAACTCCGCCATTAATGAACTGATTTGAAAAATTCTTTTTTCTATTGAAAGGGTATACCTTCAGATTGGTCCCATTTTTTCAAAATTCAATTCTGATGATGGGATCCATGAGGAATTGAGGGAACTCCTAAAATATTATAGGTATACATAAAGCGATTTTAGTAAATTTAACAACAAATCAAGCATTTGCATTCAGAAAGTATCATTTGCTGAGGTGGAACTAATGAAGCAGACCATAGTTGGCCACAATAGCCTTCCACGAGTAAGGTACGCACGCCCCACCCACGCGATAAGATATTTCATTATGACAGTTAAGCCTTACCATAGTCGACAAATCAAATTTTAATAAATGATTCTGGTGAGAATGATACCATCAAACTGATCTGATGAAGAAGGCGGAAGGTAAGCACCGGAACTCTGTGATAAAACAATGTGTCATAGCCGTGTTTGGATTTATTTGAATCGTCATGAGAAGCAATTTAGCTATATTTACATCACAGATCGCCATTTAGAATGTAAAAAAACACTAAAAACTGACAAATAAAACAAATTTTAATTAAAAAAAATAACCGACTTCAAAAACACTAAAAAGCTAAAAATAACTTTTAAACAATCATACCAAACAGTTATTATTGGAGTCGGTGCCAGCCGGGGAATGTTTGAATGTGGTTGTTTGCACCGACTCCAAAAATAACTGTTTAGTATGATTGTTTAAAAGTTTTTTTACAGCTTTTTAGTGTTTTTGAAGTCAGTTATTTTTTTAATTTATAAGTTTTTACACGCAGACGATGCTGCCCGTCTTGTGCTACAGGATTTAGTCGCCTCTGTACACTCTGTAGGCGGTGGGGAAGTGTATTCTTTAGGGCCGTCCCCACACGTTCTATTCATCTTTCATCTTTTCAGACTTAGGACGTCCACTGCTGAACACAGTTTTTTATAAGATTACGCACGCAGACGCTGCTGCCCGTCTCGTGCTACAGAAATAAGTCGCCTCTTACGACACGCTTCCTGTTGGCGGTGGGGAAGTGTATTCTTTACGGCCGTCCTCACACGGCAGTTCTGTCATGTCACTTGTGCCACACGTTCTATTGGTCACATCGAATTAAAACTTAGTATTTTAGTGAGAAATTTGGATTTTATAATAATTTAATACCATCGTCCTGATCTGATGATGAAATCAGTAGGAGGATAGTGGAAGTCTTGGTCTTTATGGTTACTAATAAAACCTTCGTGTTTGAGCTCATTTAATTTGACGAATACAATACATGAAAAGTATCCACTTCCTACTTCTCTTATATATAATATTCTCGTGTCACAATGTTCGTTCCCGTACTCCTCCGAAACGGCTTGACCGATTCTCATGAAATTTTGTGAGCATATTGAATAGGTCTGAGAATCGGCCAACATCTATTTTTCATACCCCTAAAGACCACGCAGACGAAGTCGCGGGCAACAGCTAGTAATTTTATAAATGCGAATGTTTGTGAGGATGTGTGGATCTTTGTTACTCATTCAACTCTCACTCAAAGTATTCTAAAATATTTAAACAAGTATGTGCCAAAGCAAAGTCAAACCATCTACGTAGCATAATTACAGGTTCTACTAATAAAGCGAAGGCTACGTGGAATATTATAAATAAGGAAACTTGAAGACAAAAACCAAGGGATCACACTTACTCTCTCAAAGTTGGAGATAAGCTAATTAAATCAAACACAGAAGTTGCAAATACTTTTGAGAAATTCTTCTCAAACATAGCTACCTCTACAACTAAAGAACTTGCATCTTCTGCTGAACTAGCTGAGTCTCTTTTAAAGTCAGGTGTTAATGAGTGTCAATCTCCATTAAATTTTAGACATATAAACGCTGAGGAAATACTAAAAACATTTAGGGAATTGAATATGAAAAAAACTAAGGATCTATGGGGAATCTCTGTCAATATCATTAATACAATAATAAATGCAATAGCCCCTCACCTTACAATTATATTTAACAAATGTATTGATGATGGAGAATTCCCAACTTTAATGAAATTTAGCAAAATTATTCCTTTATTTAAATCGGGTAAGAAAACTGATCCCTCCAATTTTCGACCAATATCTATCTTACCCGTACTTAGTAAAATTTTTGAAAAAATATTGTTTAATCAACTTTTATCTCACTTTGTCCTAAATAAGTTACTACATGATAAACAATACGGTTTCACCAAAGGTAGAAATACTACCGATGCTGGAGTTGCACTCCTAAAACATGTATTCGATGCATGGGAGAGTAAGCAAGATGCTTTAGGTATCTTCTGTGATCTTTCTAAGGCCTTTGATTGTGTAGATCATCAAACTTTACTAAAAAAATTGAGACATTATGGGGTTTCAAAAGAGTCCTTAGATTTATTAAACTCTTACCTCACAGGCAGAACTCAAAAAGTATGTATAAATGGAACTGAATCTTCAGGGTCACCTCTTACCATGGGTGTACCGCAGGGATCAATATTAGGACCCCTGCTATTTCTAATTTATATAAATGACCTTCCTTACTTTGCAACCGACCTATGTGAGGTGGTATTATTTGCAGATGATACATCACTGATCTTTAAAATTAAAAGAGGTCAAGAATCTTTTGACGATGTAAATAGTGCACTCTCGCGGGTTCTGCATTGGTTTAGTACCAACAATCTTTTGCTCAATGCAAGCAAAACGAAATGCATAAAATTTACAATGCCAAATGTAAGGCAGGTCTCAACAAATATCATTGTAAAAGATGAACGACTGGATACTAGTAATTCTACTACCTTTTTGGGAATAACTTTAGATTCCCGTCTGCAATGGGGTGCTCATATTGAGACTCTGTCAGGAAGACTTAGTTCAGCTGCTTATGCTGTGGGAAAGATAAGACAATTGACTGATGTTGGAACGGCAAGATTAGTGTATTTTAGCTACTTTCATAGTATAATGTCATACGGAATATTGTTATGGGGCTCAGCAGCCGATATTGAATCTATCTTTGTACTACAAAAGAGAGCTGTACGGGCAATTTACAACCTTCGACCACGAGACTCATTAAAAAAACTGTTTAAGGAAATTAATATACTTACAGTGGCCTCTCAATTCATTTATGAAAATATTATGTACATTCGCAAAAACCTGCATCTTTTCCCTAAGAAAAGTGACAAACATAATTTTAATACCCGGAATAAAGATAAACTTGCTGTTTCAAATTTCAGACTGCATAAAGTGAGTAGTTCGTTCATGGGGAAATGTATTCGCTTTTTTAACAAATTACCACAGTCTATTGTTGAACTACCCATGTTTGAGTTTAAATCGCATGTTAAGATTATTTTGATGAAAAAGGGTTATTATACTGTTAATGACTATTTAAATGACAAAAATGTCTGGAATTAAATACTGCCCTGCTCGCACAGGTATACATTATTGTCTTTTCCTTTTTTTTGTGGCAGCTAGTGGTGACTGAGTTTGTTCCGGCGTTTCTTCTCAGCACTTGCCAGATTGTCTGTGTCTTGTCTCGAAGCGCTAGTAGGGCCCAAAAAATAAGGAGACATGTTCTGCCCCATATGGGCCAATAATGTTATTATTGACGTTCATAAGTGGCAGTTTTCTGCCCTAAACTGAATAAATGATTTTTGACTTTGACTTTGATTCACGCAAAATCTACTAAATGGATTTTGATAAAATTTGGCATACTGTTAGACCATGGCCTGGAATAAACACATAGGATACTTTTTATTCGGGTCAAGTCAACGTAGACAAAGTTGCGGGCAAAAGCTAGTCATTTATAGTTTTTTAAACATATGATATTAAAGTTAATAACAACACTATTCATTGGATTCACATTTTTTATTTAACCTATACTGTCCCAGTGCTGAACAAAAACCTCCCCTATGTTTTTAAAGCAATCTCTGTCGAAGGTTGAAAATCTACCAGTCCCGGGAGAAGGCGTCTAAGTCACTATAATTTCATAGGCCAAGACTTTAAGCTTGATTATTGGCCACTGTCAATCTTTTACACGTCACTTTTATCAGTTCGCTTCACTGATCGCCATATTTTTTTGCCACACGCACGAAATTGTCGTCACGCTTGAAGTGACGAGAAAGCACATGGACTTAGCTGTTGCGTTTAGTTGAAAACGGATTTAGAGATGCGCAAGATTATGAAATTAAATATACGAGTAGAGAATAGTTTGGACAACACTTGCTGTCTTGTAAAGACAAAGTAGACAATAAAAAATAAATTCGTTTTTAACTTAAAATAAATTTACTTAACTTAAAATAAATTTAATTAAAACTATTAAAATAACAAATAAATTTTACTTCGGTTTGGCCACAAGCCTTCTTTAATCTTAGTAGTAAATTTATTTATTTTTAATTAAAAAATTTGATTCGTTATGACGAGTCCAGTAAATAATAAATAAATAAATTGTTTTCACAATCACACCAATTATCTAGCCCCAAACTAAGCAAAGCTTGTATTATGGCGACTAGATAACGGATAAACATACTTAAATGCATTTTATAAACATCCATGACTTAGGTACAAATGCTCGTGCTCATCACACAAACATTTGCCCTTCGCGGGATTCGAACCCGCAACCGCTGGCTTTGTAGTCCGTAACCACTTCACCAGACAGTCGTCGTCGTAGGGTAAGTACTTACAACTATAGATATCAATTTTCTTTAAAACTTATGCTCTAGACAACACACCAAAGTCATTTCGAAGTAAGGAAGTCCTCGTTATATTAAATAGATGCGCTCGAGAAATGAAGACTCCCAGGAATATTTGCTTTTCCGAGAAAGTATTCCTTCCAGAACTTCCAAACCTTTTGGCAACTTTGGAAGTTTTCAAAAAATTTTTTCCTGCTTACAATAACAAATAATGATGAAGTTCTATTGGAAACTTAAACTTTATAGGTAACATTAATAAAAAATACATTATTTTAGTAGATTTAGGTACGGTATTAGAGTAGGTACCTAGGTATAGGTAATAATATACTAGATATAACCTATGTACCTACTATACTAACCTAATACCTATAAAAGAAAGTCGGGTTAGTTACACCATTTATAAGCCGAGAACGGCTGGAACGATTTTTATGATTTTTGATTTGTTGAATTTTACTCTGCCCCGAATAGCAGAATAACTAAAAAAATCACGGAAAAATTCACAAAAAAAAATATGAAGGGGCGGTGCGCAGTTCGCCGGGACAGCAAGTATTGAATAAAATACAGATTCTAATCAAATTAAAAGAAATTCGATGAAACGACACAGCGGCTTTATTAGTCAGCTTTTTGCTAAACGGTTTGATGCCTTACCACAAAAATATAATTAAACTAAAGGAAAATAATTTAGTTTTTACTGTATTCAATGTAATATAAAAATGGTGATGTTTTATTATCTGTCAGTGCACAGGTAGACATTTTATGCAAAGGCAGTAGACACATACAAACAAGAACCAAACGGTATCACAAAAATCTTGGAAACGATACACTTGTTAATTAACCTATTATTTCGAATCTCGTTTACTTGTCGAATTTAATACTCTTATTAACTTAAAATTAAATTAATTAACTTAAAACTTAAATTAACTGTAATTCACGTATGAAATATATATAAAAATAATTTACATATGAAATATCTTAATTTCCGTTTTTGTAAGTTACATAATTATTTTTCAAAGGTGCCATTTTTATTGGATGATTTGAAGTTGTCAGAAATATTTCCAAAATTATTTTTACAACTTCAAAAGTTTCCAAAACATTCCGAAGAAGACAACACTCCAACTGTCATTGTCTTGATGGAAAGAACTAACATTCTCGTGTTACTACTAAACATTAAATTATGTCAGAGACATCTTCCTGCACGCACAGACCCGAGCGATATTAAATCGATTTCCGAATTGTCATAAACTGGAAATCGACTCCGAGACTGCATTTAAAAGAAATTAATGCAAGATTACACAAACTCGGTCGTCTTTTTTAATCACAATAATTTCTTTATCACTGAAGTATAAAAGATAAACTTAGTTTTTTAATAAAAAAAAATATACGGAACTTTTATTATTATGGATTCACAACAGACTTTGCCTTTTTTTTATCACGCTTGCTATAAATCGGATTAGCAGAATGAATAATAAATCGATTACGACGAAAAACTAGTTCACTACACAGTTTTTCAGTACAGTTTGGTGCAGTTGGATCAATATATTTTTGAAGTTTGCATCAATTGATCCATTTTTTTTTAACCTATTCAATCCTACTGCTGAGCAAAGGTCTCCCCCAGACTTGCATCAATTGGTCCAATTATGAAGTTTTTTTTTCGAGTGTATGACTTTACTACTCCAATGCAACAACGTTCACTATAGGTGCGACAAACATCGAAACGTCGAAAAAAGCTAAATTTTCTCATATAAATGGCTATTTTACTGTACCGTTGTGTACTTAAATATTTCATGTAAAATTTTGCGTTTTTTTCTATAAGCATTTTTACAGTAACATTTAAAAATATATATATGTAGTTCTATTCTTTAGTCGAAGTTACAGCCTATTTTTTTATAACCTTCTTTGTTAAAACACCTTCTACTTTATAGCCAATCTTCATCTGGTTTAAAAGTTCCTGGCATAGATTTAAAAAAAATAACGAAATTTTTTTTTAAGCTTAAAGGACAGATCTATAAGCCCATCATTAGGCCTGTCCTTTTATATGGCAGCGAAGCGTGGCCGCTACTTGAGCGACACAAGCAGGAGCTGCGTGTCACGGAGATGGATATGCTGCGGTGGATGTGCGGAGTCACGCGTAAGGACCGCGTGAGGAACTCGCGCATCCGCGTAGCCTTCGTGTCCGTGATATTGCAGACAAACTGCAGGAGAGTCGCCTACGCTGGTACGGCCATGTTGTGCGGAAACCGACAAGCTACGTAGGAAACAAATGTCTGGCCATGCCGCCACCGCCAGGTCCTGGCAAAAGGGGTAGACCCAAGAAATGCTGGCTTGACGTCGTGAGGGCTGACATGCATGCCAATGATCTCACAACTAGAGACGCTCAAGACCGCGCGAAGTGGAGGAGTAAATCAAGGAAAGCGGACCCTGGGCTCCAAAGCAATGGCTTTGGACGCAACCGGGATTGACCGTATAGATGAAGAAGAAGAAGAAGAACGAAAGTATTTTTTTAAATCCATTTTACCGCATTTTTTTGTCATTGACTGTATTTAGCTCTACAATGATTCAAAACCCGACTAGTTGTTATTTCTTTGTATTTTAGGTAACGCTGTCAAGCAGAAAAAGGCGTTATCTAACATTTATTTATTATCTACTTAATTGTTTTAGTTTGTTTTAACTATTTTTAGAACAATTCTGAATTAACTTATTGGTTATTTCCTTTCGTTTATTTATGAAAATTTTATGCAATAATTAGCTTGTTTTTTGTACCGCAACTTTTTGACATCTGATAAATTTAAAAAAAAAAAATACAAAAAAATTACCCAAACTGTTTTAGTTCATTTAAAATTTGTGGAAATATGTAGACGACTACATATTTCATTTGTATTTTATTTTAGTAATTTAAAAAAAATCTAAATACAAATACTATTTACGACTATGAATTTTAACATCTTCTATTATGGGACTAAATAAATAGTGAAATAGAGAAAAGAAGTCAGCTGTTCCATACTTTGTTCTCGATTACACTATTACGTTCCACAGTAAAAGTGGTTTATACTCATGAGAAGACCAAACTAATAACTATAGAAATACGTTTCACGTTTTAACTAACACCCTGTTGTATTTATTCAAAGCTCTCTTTTAAATCTGACGACCGAATATTCTTCGACCAAAAAAAGAGTAGGTGTTAATTGACTTGTAGGTACTATATGACAACAATAGTCCATATTTCACAACTAGACAAAAACACAATACCACCACACTGACATCTCGCGAAATAAATAAAAAACAACATAAGCGACAAAGTCGATTTTTGAGTTACGACAAAAAAATTGCCAATATACACATTGTGCTCGGCCTAACGATATTTTGATGACTGCCTTGAGCTTGAACAATAATGAAATAATAAAACGAGGAGAAAAAAAAGGAAAAAGTCATGAGACTACTGTGCGAGCCCAGAGGGGCGGGCCCAATATTTGTGGGACAAAAACTTGTAAAATAACGCGGCGCTAACACAGACGGCCGTTTTGATTTGATCAAGGCGATGTTTTTTGCAAAATTTTGAATTAGGTAAAGGAATTATGACTTCGAGACTTCCGAATAGATTCTTGAATCATTGATTATTCTCTTCAGAAAAATTGAGATATTTTTTTTCTTAACATCTTTCTTATTTTAGTACTAGCTGATTAATTCAGTGTTTTTTTTTCGATTTAGTAGCAATCAAAACAACGCTAGTGATCAATGTTTAAAAGCGTGACAAGAACTATTTTTTAATTTACCCAAACCTAAATGTCATTATAAAATGATAATTTATCGCTCTTAATTTTTGTTTATATTTAGATAAAAATGTCTTTAATTTATAATAGTTGTATGCATTTATCTTTTTTAATAGGACGACGTTGTTTTTTTATATAAAAATCAGTAGTCTAGTCTAGTGATTCTCATCGGAAAAAATGTATATTCGAATCAATCAACCGTCACAATCGTGTTAAAAATTAATCGAAACTAAACTAGCATGAATAACATTTTAATTACTGTACGTCAAAATCAATTATGCACGTTTAAATATTTGAATAAGATTTATTCTGAATCGTTTATCAAAATTGCTTGGGGGCTTAAAAAACAAAGCGATTTCTTTGTTTCGTCAACCCTTCTCGGTCCACTGTGCATTACTATGAAGACATTCTTAGTTTCAAATGGATTTTTCTTGTTCTGTTATTAATAGTACGATCATGAGTTTATCATTAGGGTCGTCAATTCCATTTGCCACGGAATTTCATGGTTGATTTAGTCAGAATCATATTTTTGTTGATCGGTATTATTTTTTTGGACCAGGTGTGTGGAAGGGTTGATTTTTGGATTCATGCCTTTCTGATTTTACGGATTCCACGCCTTAGGCTATTTTTGTAGAAAGAAAGCTTAGACAGTGGCTGCAGTCTCAACTCAACATAGGAAGCGAATGTTTTGCAACCAATAATTTCATGAGTTGGTAAAACCATAAAACATGGGTTTACTGGTAGCTATTGAAAAGTTCCACTGTCTACATTTTGGTTCCATCATCAGATCATCGAGCTTCACGATAATTCATAAGGATCAATCATACTTACAAAGTCTTAATAGGTTAAAATCAGGAAGATTTATTGAAGATACTGCTAATTTTAAATAATTAACAAGGCTAGCATTATTTAATAAATGAATTATTGTTTATCGAAAATATCTAGTTGTTATAACTATCAAAATTTGTTATTTCATAATTATTATAATATATAACGATCGTCTTATAGGTCTAAACAGGTCATTATACAATTAGTATCCATCTTTAAGATTTTATAATTTGTTATTAAATGTTAGCAGCAATTAAAATCCTAATAATACAAAAATAAACTAACCTAAAACTAATAACTACCTACTCAAAAATAAAAGCATGTCCATGAGGCAATGAGGCAAGAATGCTTGTAGTGTAATGGCTAAACTAAGCCTTTGAGCCAAAAATGAGCAAGCATTAATTAAAATTTATAAATTTAAAATGGTGCTATTATTCTAAAAAGTAACTTTGCACTCGGCCCCACTGTCCAGAAGTCTCAACGCCAAAATGGTAACTAAATAACAATTAAAAACAGAACTAAAATACAATAATGAATGTAGTACTCAAACTATCGGTGTGATAATATCTCAGTGGTCGGAGTATCGCTCCACATCCATTGTAAGTTTCAATCCCTTCGCGTACCCCCTAATTTTTCGGGGTCTATGCAGGGGCTTAACCTTACTAAGAAAAAACGTCTTACGAAAGCTTGAACATTTAGATTTCAAACATGTAGCCATGGTCCAAAATGGCTGTAAATTTCATAAAAAGCAAGATCAAATATTTAAAACTACAAAAATTTAAAAAAAATGTTGGCTATGGATTAGATTAGATTATTATAGATTAGGGGAGACCGGAGATATTTGACTATATGGGTTAGTTGAATAAGTAATAAAAACTAGACTTATTTGAAAGTGTTGCGTCGTACAACTAAGCGCGAGAATATAATGTCATGTGTTTGGTGATTAAGCGGAAAGAAAAAAACGGCTTTTCGCACGCAGTTGAACCATGCAACAGTTTAAAATAGGTCATAATATTTTTGATAGTTATCCTACCCCTCTAGTCTACTATCCCCGGTCTCCCCTACATCTAACATAACTATATATAAAAAAAACTAAATATATATTTTTTTAAATAAAAAATCTGACGTTATAATAGCCACTTGCCTTGCAGCATTTTTAACTGCACATACGGCTATTTTGAACTAATATTTAAATCGGCTACGGACTACGGATCACAAACACTTAGAATGAATATCAACCAACAGTTTCAGTACAGTCCCAAACTTATCAGAAGTCATAACACAGAGACAAAGGGAACAATAGCCACACGGTGGCCACGCTTCTGACAGCGCGGGGACCGGTCGAGATTAATGGTGTTGCTCTCATCGGCGTAATGACGCGCCGTCTAATGACGTAGGGTGTGTGGGCGGGATGGAAACCCAGGATTGATCGGTTCTGCGGATTTTGGGTTCCGTTAGATGAGGAATATAAGAATAAAATTGTTTTATTGATAGCTTTGAAAATATTTTTATTTTATTTTCAATGATGTGGTTTTGTGTAACAGTATCTCTGAATTATCGCATTTAGTAACTGTAATCTCTAGGATCTCTGAAATCATAAGATATGCACTAATAGAAAATAAAGAGTATCTATCTATCTAAAACAAATTAATGGCATACTTAATGACATTTAAAGCTTTGTTGGCCATTAAGCAGTCAACCTTAAGCTTTTGCAACTGGCTATCATTTTTTATATGAATCGGTAGTGAAATTGCTATGTTTGTTTGAGTTATAAACATTAAAATGTCTTCAGAAAAGTCACAATAATATATATAGTAATTAACAATAAAGTCACAAAAGTCAGCACAGTTTTACCAAAACGTTTTTTTTCCAAAATATTAACTTAGCAAAACCAGTATCATTTCATAAAATCTTTCAAATAACATTTGTGCAACCATAAACAACTATGCAAAGCAACATTATTTCATACACCCGTTCTGAAATTCTTATTTTCCTGTTCCAGTTTGTCCTTCAAATATCCTCAGTATTGCTACCCTAGTATCCTTGCTTAATGTCTTCGGCGTAAGGAAAAAAGTGGCATGTTTATCTTGGCCCGCGTTTCGGCCCCTAATCGATTTACGGACGAGTCTAATTTGGCGAATTAATTATGGACACCCTTGTCCAGCCAATTTACCTGTTTATTGTATGTGTACTGATAGTTTGGCGTAATTGTTTTTGTGGATGATATTCTTGGTGTTTAATGTCCTAACGAAAACTACTGAGACCATTGTGCGTTAGTACATTTTTAATTCGATTCAGTGATCTCATATTGGAGTTGTTATTTTGATGGCTGTCTACAAAATGTGATTCCCTGCTGAAATAATTACAAAAGTCATCTTTATTTAGACCAAAGTTTCATTATTTCTTATTAACGTTTATTTTTGAATTATCTGTAGCAATTTGCTGAGGTGCTTGTAACTCTTCGTGATAACCAAAGTTTTGCAACCCACGCCGCGGCTGTGAGTGGATGGGTGACCATTCTGACCATATTAAGTGACATTTATCACAAAAATGTCCGTGCTTCGGAAGGCGCGTTGCAAGTTGGTCCCGGCTGATATCGCTTGATACTAGTCGTGAAGCCTAGTCAGAGGCCTTAGGGCGCCTTGATTACATCTGAAAGTAATGTTTAGTCACTGGCCTTATAACACCCCTCCACCAATCCTCACTAGGTCCGCGTGGTAGATAGAGTATGGCCGAAACCACCTCGTAGTTGAGGTGAGTTCCCTGTAGTGGGACGTATAAAAGGTGCTTCATAAATATCTGCAACGGCTGAAATGGGTAAAAGTATTGCTTATATAGATTACGATAGTGAGGGAATTACGTGCCCCGGATCGGTAATTAATTATTTGCGAAAAAACAGTAAATAAATGGTTACTTGCTTCAATTTGCATAACACACTTCCTCATCCGCCCTTGACTTGGCCGCCGGGCGGTATAATGTGAAACGTTAGCATTTTTGGACAGGTGTGGACGGTTTGAGACAGAATAAAGCCTAACCTTTATTTAATATAATTTTTTTAATGAAAAAATTAATGCTGTTCTGGACATAAAATTTCTTTACTATCGTAATCTATATAAGCAATACTTTAACCCATTTCAGCCGTTGCAGATATTTTTACAGCACCTTATATAGTAGCATTTTTGCTGCGGTTGATTTTATCATATTTTCAAGTTCTCTGTTTTTATCAGCTCAACATGTCTAATACTCATATTTCATCAATACAGTCTACCTGGTAGCCAGCTCTCTAACATACCAAGTAATTTAGACCACCCTTTTGGTCTTGTGGTTCGCGGTCCGGGCTGCAAAGCCAAGCGGTCGTCGCGCCGCACAGTGAACGGTCTCTATACAAGCATGGTGGACAATATTATTTAGACCTTGAAATTAAGTTTTAAAGTTGTGTATATATAGGGGTTGTCATATTAAATGGGAAAAAGAACTATACATTAGCTAACTACTTTATAAACATGAACCGATATAACTTGAACTCTGGTCAACTACATTAACTATGAAAGCTGAGGTCAGTTATGGTTATTGTTAATAATCATTTATTATTAAATATAAGCATATATCAAACTATTAATGATTATCATTAAGTAATCAATGCTTTTGTAGATATTTTCATTAATTTTCAATAATTCAGTGTAAAGAATTTACACGAATTTACCTAATAATAACAAATAATTTGATCAAAATAAAATATTTTTTTCAGAAAATCAAAACAATTATCTAAGTATTAATCAGAATCGTCGAAACTTGGTAAGCTGACATTTGCTAAAGATTTTTTACCCCTTAATTTTCTAATAAAGTCTAATAGCTTAGAACACGTCATTGTAGGTTTCTCTTCGGGCACCAGGTCCAACTCAAATGCAATGAGTTTTGCGAACTCTTGATTTCTTGGGTCTCGAGGTTGGATGAACAGTGAATTTTATGGCTTCACTGCCTCTTCAACCAACTTGCCTCTGAGTTTATGAGACGCTCATAATTTTTTCCACACTGAAGCCATTTTTTACTTTACTTAGAGGAATTCCTCGCTATCACGGTTTGCAAAGACCTGATAGACTCCTCTGTGGCATCTTTTAGGTCAAATTTCATAATTAGGACTAACAATAATCGATCATTTTTTTTCACATTTTGAATATTTGAGCCATTCGTCGAAAAAATCTTTTTTCGAAAGGTAAATGTTATGTTCTGAAAAAAATAATTAAAAATGTATGATGTACACCAGTGTGCAGTTAGTTTTTTTATTTTTATAGTACATTAATGTACCTGCCATATATAAAATTACAGCCTGGGTACGAGCGGGTACATGCAAGTTCTAGTGTATCAAACTTTAAAATGTAGGAAAAAACTAGTATCTGTCGAGTTCAACTATACATAACTTAATAATAAAACACATATTTACAAAAGTAATCTATTTATATAAATGAATTGCTGTTCGTTTGTCTCGCTAAAACTTGAGAATGGCTGGACCGATTTGCCTAATTTTAATCTTGAAATATTTGTGGAAGTTCAGAAAAGGTTTAAAAGGTCAGAAAATAATAAAAAAATGCAAGGAAATTAGTAAAACAACTATTTTATTTTCCTATACAAACTGTTAGTATCTGTCAAACAAAGTTCGCTGGGTCAGCTAGTATATTAATAAAATACTACTTACCTACTCAGGGGCGTGCATCCTATATAGGCTATTATGCAGAGCCTACCTTCATAAAAAACCGACAGAACAGCTAACCATAGTGATTAATTACGTATTCAACAATAAACAATAAATATATTGTAACTATTTTGTCGTCTACCTGTACTTATTTCTTACTAAAGCGCGCAACTTAGATCGTTTCTGTGCAATTTAACCAATGTTAGGCTGCCGCGGATCGCCTACTGTTTCACGCAAACTTACTCAATTTTCACTTACAGCCTACCCCCATCTGAAACCAATGCACGCCCCTGTACCTACTACTTCACAATTCATGACTAATAATTTAACTTTCTTTTTTAATAAGGTACTGAGATGTTGACAAACAGAAAACCAGAAATCAACTAATTTTGCAATTTTCTACATACTTTCTGGCACTTAAAAAAATATATTTAAAAATGTGACGGTATTTTAACAAAAATTTTACTTGAATCATGTTACCTAGGATGTTGGCTATTAATATAGCTGGTGCAATGCAGGAAATTCGATAACCCTTTTTGTCCACCATGATCGGGCAAATCGTTCACTGTGTATGAAGCGAGTAGTGTCCCTACATTAGCGAGCGATTTGACGAATGTTAGTACGAATATCGCACTAAAACTCACTAAAATACGGTTCATAGTAGCGCGCAATGAAAACTGGCTGTTACGACAATCGCTGCGTCTTCAGGTAGCGAAAATTAGGGAAAATAATATTTTTCGCTTGGACGCAAGTTCGTTTAAAAAACCGCATGCTTAGTTCATAGCTATCAAGTTGACCTATCAATCGACGTATAAACGAATTAAATCGGTCAAGTGGTTTAAGAGAAGAAAGAGAGAGAGCATCTTTTTTGTTAGTTTTTTGATTTGAAAATATTTTTTTTTATCCTAAACTAGAAGTACTAGAAATAATTGCTATGCTCAAAATATTGTATAGCTTTTGACAAATCTTAGCTGATTTTATAAATATTTTTGAACTCATTAATTAAGTAGGCTTTTGATATCGCATGCTAGTTTACATTAGGCGACTTTCCTCGCCTTTATTCCCGCAACGGAAAAGTAAATGTTTGTGTGATGACATTTGTACTTGTGTCTAAATCATGGATGGCTTATAATGTATTTATGTATGTTTATCCGTTGTTTAGACACTTTATCACAGGCTCTACAAAAAAATTAAAACTCTACTTGATCTCCAACTGCTTTTACACCTTAGAAGAATTCTTTACATCCAAAACATAAATAAACAAAATTATTAAAGCGACACTAGTAAAATAAAACAGAAATATATTAATACGCGGATGTTCATTTAAAAAAAAAGGTTTTTTTTTAATTTAATTTGTTTATTACTGTAAAAACAAAAATTAGGTATTAGGCTACCTACATGAATAATTTTATGAAAATTGCAACACCTGAAAAGGGTAATTAAATATTTAAGTTACATTATATATCTTTAAGATCTCAGTTGTACACTTAATTGGCAGTAAACGCATTTGAATTTTAAAATTTATAAGGCTAGAAAATTGGTGCGATTGTACAAAGAATTTTTACAGTCGAAAAAATATGAATAAAACATGCTAAGATTCGTCTAATCCTGCACAATGTTTCAAGCAAAGCATTTCATTATGGACTTTTAAAATCAACAGAAGAAAAAAAATTGAAACATTAAAAAATATTTTTTACGTCTTCTTTATAACTACTTGGCCGTTTTAATTTACATTGCGTAAAATAATAAGCTAACTTGATTTATTATTATTAACCGTTAATCACACTTATGTGCCCACAACTTTACTACATTATCGCTTTGAGATGTGAGTGGTTAAATGTCAAGTTGTTTTCAAGTCTTCAATATCTATTTTTATTCTTGTTTCATTAAACGAAAATAAAGCAAAAATCTTATTGGTGGCCAATAAAAAGTTTCACTGTTTACAACCGGCGAGTTTAGGAGTCTCCCTACACTTCCTGTAACTTCCGGAACTGGGTACGGGGCCCTTGAGGTTAAACAATCTAATCTAACTGCCAAGTTCTGCTTAGACAGCATTCAGTTCCGAAAATAGGAAATAAATGTATTTTTTTATTTCGATTATTAATCATGTGCCGGACGCATTTTATTATGTTTTATACTTTTTTTTATTATTTTTAATTTTCACACTTTTTATGTCATTTGAATAAAGTATGGTTAAAAAACCATACTTTAGAATCCGAATATCTTTTATTTCGTTTCCGCATTTTACTGGACTTGAAACAAAAAGTATTGAGTTATTAACACAAATTTTATCATACTAGTAGAAACAACTAAAGTTACATGCACATCCTTTTTAAAACCGTATTTTGTATAATTTTTCAATTATTAACATTTTTTGATTTCTTGTTATTCTTTAACGACTTAGCTCACACTAAAAATCGTAAAAAAACCTTTTTTGCAAACCAATTTTAACTAAAAAGAGGTAAATGAAAATATGTAATATACGCCATATTTTTACAAGTTTTTGGTTGCAGTCAGTTTTTTTTTGTACTATTTTAATTCTAATAAATAAACTATTATGTTAGCAAAGAGGTACCACTCAAAAGCTCTCACTCAGTTAACAGCAACACTTAAAAAAACCTTTGTTTAACCAAAACGCTGGTAGCAAATAAATAACAAACCAATACAATATTATGATCGGCCCCACAATGCAGTTCATATCTGCCTTATTACCGGGGTCGTAAATTCGGTGCCGGGTCAGGCGTCTTTGAGAACATTTGTAAAGGGGTGAGAATAAGAAATTGGGGGTTGTCGCGGTATCGTTGAATTGATTTATATGGTAGAGGACGGTGTAGTCTTGATACTTAAGACATCTCGATAGTGTTATCAAAATATGAAATTAAACTACTGATTACTTCTTAATAACTTAGTATTCTTTCTTAGTAATTCTTTCTTAGTAACTTCTTTGTATGGTGTACAATAAAGAGTATCTATCTATCTATCTATTAATATTGATCCGTTAGTAATTTTCTCTTTCAGTAGAAAAAAGGAAATATTACAAAAAAATATAGTAGAAAAAGTAGTACTAAGTTTATCTAAATAGTTATGAATCGTAAAAAAGTGTATCCAATAAAAAACCAAAAAACCTAATACTATCTTTTTTTATGTCAACGCCAATTTCTTTTTAAATCCTATCAAATTCCTGTGACCAGTATTTTGTCACAAACGATACTTAAATATAACTCTAATCTTCCGACAATATTTTAATATTAAACACTATTGAAATACCTGTTAGCGGAGAATCGATAGCTGGGAACATCACAGTTTTGCGGCACTATCTGTCAACTGTAGTGGCGTAATCTCTCTATGCGTCGTATTTATGCTTTTGCGTCTTGATATTAACATAGATAGATAGATAGATACTTTATATTTAATAGATCACAACAACAACATATTTTACATTTGATAGATCACACATTATAATCAAAATTTCTTTATCTTGATCTAATTACCAGGCCTAATCATAAACTCTTAAAGACAGTCTAAAGCAGTACGCAGTGTGATTACTTTTACTCTACCCAGACAAAACAACAAGATCATGGATGTCTATAGGCCCAAGATTCCAAATAGCAATATAAACTTAATAGGTACCCACTTAAAGGTTTTGCACAAAGATCAAAACTATTTAACCCAACTACAAAATCACACCGCTTAACTTCCATATGATGACAACATAATTTCAAGATCAATAGGACTATCTAACCGCTGCATATTTTTTGTCACTCTTTCTTTAGGATCATCCTTACTGTATTGTAGATAGGTGTATAAAAAGTATTAAGAAGATTTACTACTTCGAGCCATTGTACTGTTTTTATTTATAGGAACATAATGCAGCGAGAAACAAGTCAATGATCGTTAGTAGCAGTGACAGAGAATGGCGGCAAACACAAAGTCAGCACCTTTTTTTTTGTTTTTTGAGATGTTTTTTTTTTCAGTTGCGTCATGCATCCATAAAAATGTTGTTGCATTTTTTTAGTTTGTGTTTCTGGTTCATGACCTAACTTCAGAATTACAGTCATTTAAGACGTTTCTAGTTGTATCGTATTAAGTATCACTCGTATACACATTTATTTATTTACGACCTGGTAAAGGTCGCAAGAAGACGCTGGGTGCAGGCCGCTCCCAACCGGCCAATAGGCCTTTGTACAGCAGTGGACGTCCTATGGCTGAAATCATGATGATGATAATGATTTAATATATTACTGGAAAACCAGGGCTTACTTATTTTAAATATTTAACAGAATAGTAACAATTAAACCATTTTTAGGTCTTTACAAGTAGGGACGAGCTAAAAATAAAATTTAATATTATTACTTTTGCTTTAAAGTCAGTATAAATTTACAACCTCAGGCCGAATTCCCGTAATTTAACAATGTTCGCAATCCAGTGTCGATCCGCTCCCAGTAACATTACTATCTAAAACGGTATTCTCGTAAACCCAAAAAATACAATTATACTTCGTAATGAACTAATGAGACTGAAAATTGAAGAAACCATAATAATATTTTTATTAAATCCATTTTCAGTCGCATTGCGAACGTTTTGATTTGATTTTACGTCAAAACTAAAGTTTACGAGAATACCGTTTGAGATAGTAAGTATTACTGGGAGCGGATCGACACTGGATTGTGAACATTGTTAAATTAAGGGAAATGGGCCTCTGAAACTAGCGAAAGGCCCCGGATTTGCTTGTATACTAAACACAAACCTAAAAATCCCTACAATAATCTCGGAGATTAGTCTTTACTGCTGAGTCTAACAGACAGATTAAAGACAATAAAAGGCGGTGAAAGACTTCAATTAATTAAATAAATAATAATAAACATGCGACGACAATACGCCAATTATTATCTCGAAGAATCGGAAATCGAACCCGGCCCTTTGCTTTCAAGGCGTATTACCGCTCCGCTTTACCAATCGGTCTATATAGAATGATCTAAGTAACATTTTATAATTATGCAGTACATATCCCAATTCTGCTTCTTTTGGGCCATAATTAGGAATACCGTAATTAAGCTCCACCAACCCAAATAATATCATTACACTCTCCCCTAACTAAAGCTATGTACACACTTTCGTTTTACCGGGATGAGTGGCTGTAAGTCGGTCTGTCGACGGCCTAAGACGGATGGCGTGAGGTGCGGCCTGTCTACGACGAATTTCTCTTTAATCAGTGAACATTTAGAATAACCCAGTAATAAGATTACGTTTGTGTCTGAAGGTTTTGAGAAGTAGGTACTTAAAGCCTGTGTTTTAAGGTTCTTCCAGTTGAGTGTCTATCATTTAGAGATAAAATTCACTTTATATTCATTTTATACACGAGTACACAGGTGAAATTTAAGTAAGGTGTCATTTTATGTAGGGTGGTAATAGAGTGCGAGGAATCGTATCCATTATGTACACAAATGGCGAAACCGTAGTTTTAAAGGGAAACGTACGCTACCTGCCCACCAAACAAGTAGCCATCAAGATTTTCGTTTTTAGAACTCCAATGCTTAGCATAAGCATCCTGATCTCTGGTCAGATCACAAAAAATATTAACTATTATGTCTATAAAATGATTGAGTGTTTATTTCGCCAGTATACGTTAGTAAACTATTTAACCGATTTCAAATACAGTTTCCCTTTTTGAACAGAAGACCACGAAAACGAACTACTAGTACTAATTGTAAATAGATATTTCGACATTGGACTAATATTTCTTAATTAGAGCACAGAAGTTGATTAACGAATACGTTTCGAGATAAAAACATATTTTTTGTTCTCTGTTTATTAATAAGAATCGTTGAACTGTCATTAAAAAAATTAAAACTACATAAATTAATAAAATATTTAGTCAGAACTGTATTTTTATTCGTCGTTCGCGAGCCGCGCCGAAAAAGGTGATTATTAGCTAGCATTTTTCGCACAATTGATTGCTCACTCCCCCACTGAGTACCGACATTGGGTAGTTTGTTGTGTCTAATTATTGGAATAGAATAACATTAATTAAGAGTTTTGTTTTACAGAAAAAAGTTAAAAGATCTCTGCCTGACCTCAGAATACCTAATAGTACTAGCCTGACACAAAAATTGCATCCATGTTAAGGACGAACTACAAATTGTATGTGTATGTGATTTGCTTAGTGACAACGTGATTAGCGTAGAGGTGTGATTATTCTTGTTGAAGGTAAACAGTCCCAGATTCAATTCCCGGCTCAACTCAGATAAATAAACAGAATTGAATCTGCGTAACAATAAATATTTTTAATGAAAACGAATTATCTTCATATTTTATCTGGTCTAATTAAAATAAACTACGTCTTAACCTAATATTGGAAGGAATAAATGTGGCTTTTAAGCGCGTATGTAGGTATGTAGGGGTTAATCTCTGTTATTATTAAAGTGATTAAAAAATCTTTTACTAATAGAATACTACAACATTCGCGAGTGACATGAGCTACTTATCATTCGACTACCCTGTTTCCATGTCATCAAGGTTCAGCGCAGTATGTTTTTCTCTTCCATGCAATCCGGTCACGCGTCTTTGAGTCATTCACTCCTTTCTCAGTCATATCGATACGCCTCACACAATCCAAACATCTTCTTTGGTCGTCCTCCACCTCTCCTATCATCACTCTTCTTGTTACGTGCCCCTTTTCTCTTCTCATGACACGTAACATGAGCTACTGTACTAAATATTTTAAAAATAAAACTGTATTGGTATGTACAAATAAGTTTTTTCAGGAAAAAGTCTCAGGCGGAGTTTCAAACTACGGCTAGTAACATATTATTACATCACACATTTGTGTTACATACAAACTGCAACAAAATACGGACTTAAGTCCCGATTACGAACGTCCCGAAAACGTCTCGTCAGATTAGGGAGGGTCACACCCCTAATCTCTAAAGTTATCCTGCAAATCTTTCCACTCCGGTAGATTGACGTTAAGCAACTTAAACGATGGTTGTGGATGGATAGGTGACCAAAAATGTCAAAATGTGTCGCGGTTATGAAATCATGTTAATCACAGTTAGAGTAAGTCTGTCCACTGCTGGACATTTAGCCCTCTCCCAATGCACGCTTATGAACCCGACATTCTGTTAATAAATTTTCCATCCACTCACTGCAGCATTGAATACAGTATGTTACCGAAAGGCGTTCCGTTGCCGTTAACTATAGCGTCCATATTTAAAAAAATATTCTCACTAAAATGAACGTCCGACTCTTTTTTCACCGTGCGAGCAAGATAGAAGAGCTACGTTGCCAGTTTGCGCATTGTAATTATCCTAGTTATTATTCCGCGTTACGATTTTGGTTTTAAACAATCGTTTCCTTCTTTTTGTTTTTATCTTTAGGATTTTAAGTTTTTTCATGTTTTCATCTAATAACGATGTGGATAAACTGGCTGAAGGGATCGCCCTCTGTTTTGCATACTGTATATCATCGCTCTATCTTGTGTCTCTCTCTTAAGCTTCGTTTGGCAAGATTGTATGCTTAAAAAATTTACAATGTTAACACACTTTTATTGCCATCTATTATATCTACGTATAACATAAATATATCAGATTGCAATAACGTATTAATTACAATTCGACCCACAATTTAACTTAAACTATGTCTTTTTACTTACCACTTATGTATTTAGAGACCAAAGGTATTTTTTGACGCATTAAATTTACGATGATTGTTGAAACACTAACATAATACCTATAAAATAATTAGTTTTTCAACAATCATGAACGTAGCAACTCAAATGCAGATACAATTTATTAAAACAAACCACAAAATAATGGTCAATCAAGGTCTGTTTTTTTAAGTTAATCTACAATATTAATTCAACATTTACAACTATTGTAATTTTAAAATATATATATTTGCAAATAGGCCGTTAATGCCACCAATTACACTCCAAAAAACATACATTACTTTGAGGACTTGCTAATTTTTTGAGGTCAGATAAGAACAGGGATACCACATAGGAGTATATAAGTATAAAGAGAGAAAGCCACAAAGATATCGTTTAGAACGTAACGAGCGCATGTCGTCGGCCGTCAGTTTGGCGGCGTCAGGCCGTCACAATGACGGGAATCTGGGGATCCGTCACTGTCACGCACGATCGAGCGATAAGGATGCGATATGGGGTAATGTTTTTTCTCAAACCGCAATACTTATAACGTACGTAGTATAGTTTAACATTTTTAAATCGTTAAAGGAAATGTATTTCAATTTTATTTATTTATTAAATATTAACATCTAACTACATTTAATATTAATCGCAATTCAGTGTCGATCCGCTCCAAGTAACATTACCTGAAACGGTATTATCGTAAAATTTTAATTTTGATGTAAACTAATATAAAAGTGAGTTTAAGTTTAAGAGTGCACATTTATTTATTTATTTAGACTTTATTGCAAAGATTAAAATCTAACAAAAGGTGGACTTAATGCCATGAGGCATTCTCTACCAGTCGACCATTTCAGTTAGAGAGTCGATTCAGTTAGAGATGGAAACAAATGTGTTTTTAATATGTGTAGAAACTCGTTTTCATAGTAAAAAACCGGCCAAGTGCGAGTTGGTTCCGTACCATTATCTTTAATATTCCGTGAGTATTACAAGCGTCTACCCGTTGCCGTTATCGAGCAAAAACGCCAAAAAATCACGTTTATTATATGGGAGCCCCACTATTTTTTTATTATTTTATTCTGTTTTTTATTTGTTGTTATAGCGGCAACAGAAATACATCATCTGTGAAAATATCAACTGTCCAGCTATCACGGTTCATGAAATACAGCCTGGTGACAGACAGACAGACAGACGGACAGGCGGACAGTGGAGTCTTAGTAATAGGGTCCCGTTTTTACTCTTTGGGTACGGAACCCTAAAAATCGAATTATAACATCACATCCATTGCTCTGATCCTATGGTAAGTAGCTTAAGCATTTGTGTTACAGAAATCAGAAACAACGACGGTACCACAACACCCAGACCCGAGACAATATAGAAAAGTTATTTTCCTACATTGACCGACCGTGAATCGAACCCGGGCCTCAGAAATAGCGACAACAAGTCCGGTATGCTCGCCTCTCGGCTACGGAGGTCGTCATCAAGAAATCGAGAATACAAGAAATAATTAATATTTTTTTCAATTTAAAACGGAAACTAAGGTAAAAGTAGTTGAATCGTTAGCTCATAATCGGGTTAATTTTTATAAACTTGCACTAAGCCCACTTGCAGACCTTACTAAATTAGGACGTAACCAAAGCATAAACATGTTATCTAGAGCTGTAAGAGTCTAAATAATGTTTTACTTCAGGTTAAGATTAAATACAATTTAAAAATAACCTCGTAAGTCCCAGTGTACTTTATGAAGTACAAATTAATAGTAGCAGTTTAGATCTGACATTTAAATTTTAAACTAAAAATAACTGCCTAATGTGCTGTATGAAGTATAAATTGTTAACCTTGTACATAACACTTATTTGGTTGTTTTATGCTAACTATTATCTTTTTGAATATTTTTCAGTAGATATAACAAGCATGCTAAGATATGTATGAAAAACCTGGCATAACCATTAAAATCACAGAAACATAATTTTTTCTTCTCGGTCTGAAGCACAAAATATAGATAGATAGATACTCTTTATTGCACACCATACAAGTAAAATACACATGATTTTTACAGAAAGATGTACAATTTAGGCGGTCTTATCGCTAATAGCGATCTCTTCCAGACAACCTTTAGGTATAATATGTACTTGTAGAAGTACATTAGGTTGTTAGAAATACATATGCTTAAAAAATACAGGACTTATGAGGATAAAGATATTAATTTCACATTTCATCAACATAATCAGCCTTTGGGATTATTAAGTAATTGTTACATAATTTTTTTAAATACAAATTTTAAAAACTATTCCGTGATCATCAAAATAGAAAAATACTACCTACAAAACACCAAATAATGGCATCAACAGTTATGTTACTTCATCCCTCTAAGGTACAAATATCTCGGGGTGAGAACTGCATCGGAATCAGCCCATCAGTCACCGTCAGGAGCACGGTCACGCCCTCAGTGATTACACTTGACGTTCTCTTTGGGTGACTTAGTATTAGTATGCATATATGTATGTATACAGTGTGTGGGATAATATTGAAAACCGAGACTCTGGAGTATTAGTATCTTTCCTAAAAAGATTCCAATTAACCAAAACCCATGCATTACACACAATATGAATTTAAAGTTACGTTAAATCAGGGTATTATTGCAAAATGATATTATCGCTAACGTTGTCAATGTCGTGTCAAGAGACGTCCAAGTAAAAGTACGATGCAGAATGCACTCAATCGATCGAGTTGAGCGGAACTATTGCATTGTTTGCATTACATTGAACTCACGATTAAGTTTGTTAGAAAAAATCTAAAAGTAAAGTTTTGATTTTAATTAATTGGGACCATAATGGTTCAATTACTAGTGACCCATAGTTTTCCTGTTTTCAATATTATCCCCGGTTGTAGGCCACACGCTGTATAATCTAATATACTAGTACTATTCATAAGTAACTCGTAAATGCGTCACTATTTTACGTATACCTATTATTATTTATAAATTTTAAAAAAAGATTCCTACGAATTAAGAACCTCCTCCTTTTTTGAAGTCGGTTGAAAATTTATTCGAATCCATTATTTCCGTTAACCAATAAAAAACAATATAATATAAACCTAAATAAATCACTACATTCGATTTAAACTGCTTAACAACTTACTTAATTAATTACCCTCACCACATCTAATATCTCACGTTACATTTTTTGGGATTGTAATGGTAATAACGATAACAAAAAAATAAAATATACCGTTTTAAGTGTTTTTTACGCTATGTCTCTTAAGGGCTGATTCTGGTGCTAAAAAAAAACAACTTCTTCAAAAGGGTGAAATGACAAATCTCCAAAAAAATTAGTTTTAAGATAAATCTTCCAAAATGTGTGTAAATAACAGCTAATTGTTTATTTGGTTAAAAAAATATTATATTCTAGGTACGTTAATGGAACGATAAGACCGCCTTTATATTGTATTTTATGTACCTTATTTACTTTGCGTTATGTAAAATAAAGAGTACATACACTATCTTAATATTTCTAGATAGCACGTTGTTGGTGTAGCCAGACAATTTTCCTTTCCAAAACATCTATCACCCAAAGAAAATGGCGGGAAATAATGATTAACCGCAACGTCCCGTCACCGCTCAATTTGGGACGCGTCCATTTGTCAAACGGAATTGGGGTAGTTGGATTATCTCTGTTTTGACACAGACCGACTGACGGTAATGACTTGTGTGGTTTATATTACCGATCAAAACTTTTAAAATTTGACAAAAACTGTCAATGTTCTTCCACCCGATGGACTGACGACATAGTCAAGGTTATGGTATACAGGGTGTACAAAAGAATATGACACTTCTTAAAACCACGTGATCAGATGCTCATATACAGCAACTTTTACTATGGGAGAAACATCGAAATCGGAAAAAAAAAATTATGCTTCAAACAAACTAACGCGCTACCTTGATGTCAATGTAAACAATTTACGATTTCGATATTACTCTCATAGTAAAAGTTGTTGTAGATTAGCAGCTGATCACGTGGTTTTAAGAAGTGTCCTATTCTTTTGTACACCCTATATAAGCTGCGGGATGCAAACGGCCCAGACTCGCTCGCTGTGGCGTTTGCAGCAGTGAACTTTCAAAGGGCTGACGATGAAGTCAATGTTCAGTTGAAATAACTTAAGCAATCCATATACTTTTTGTATAATCAAAGATTAAAAAATAATTGACACGGTGGTTATTGTATGGGCTAGTTCAAATAAGCAACATTAATCTAGAAGCTACATCGAAATTAGTAGGACGTCCACTCACAAGGTGGACAGACGACCTGGTAAAGGTTACGGGAAGCCGCTTGATGCAGGCCGCTTCCAACTGGCCAATCTGGAAGTCACTGCGGGAGGCTTATGTTCAGCAGTGGTCGTCCTATGGCTGAAATGATGAATATTATAGAGGCAAATTTGTTTATCAATACTCTTTTACTATAGAATTAAAATCGAAATCGTAAAAAAATGAGACGCTCCATGCATCAATCGTCGAGGTAGAACGTTATATGGAGCAACCTAATATTTTTAACGATTTCGATGTTGAGCTCATAGTAAAAGTCGTTCCTGTGAACACATTTGCCTCCTATTAATGATACTGACTAAATCTACACCCTAAGTGTTTCTAACATTGGCACCGTCATCATCATCATCATCATTTCAGACATAGGACGTCCACTGGCTCAGAATAGGCCTTCCTCGACTTCCAGATTGGCACCGTATCACGGAAGAATAATCTTTGCTTTTCCAAATACATATATGTTATAACGAGACCTCCCATTACTGTGTCCTACAACGTTTAATGACGTCATACCGACTTTAAGTCACCCAAAAGCTATGAACTTTGGAATCGAACATAAAACTGGTCTGTTATTGATTATCTATACAATGTTATTTCAAGACCGACAGCATAATATTTTACTACCCAAGACGGCACTCACACACCCCTCATACACACATACATGTATAAGCACACACACATGTGTAAGTTAAGAAAAATACTCGTGTCGCGGGTTTTTCTTAGGAACAGCGCAGGTGTGGAGACGCCAAAGTTTTTACTGGTACGTTTGAATAAAATATTTTTGCTCGAAATTTTTCTCTTGGGATAAACTAAGATGTTTACTTACTTTAAATTGCAAAATATATGCTTAGCTTATGGTGCGTTCCAACAAACATGTTTAGGGGTTCTGTAGTCCAAGGGTGCCAACAAGACCATATCACTATGCTTAAGATGTCTAAGTTTATTTGTCTGTCTTCCAACTTAAAAACGTCTAAAGCTTTTGAACCGTAATAGGTAGCCGGTTTAAATTTTCATAGAATATAATTTTAGTCTCTGGGGGAGGCCTATGCTCAGCAGTGGACGTCCTATGGCTGAAATGATGATGATAATTGTAGTTCTTTTCTGTATAACCTAACAAACATTAAATAAATAAAAAACCTTGTGTTTATTTACAATGGTTTTCGTTTTGCTGTATTGTTAATACGGCTAGTACATTTAGTAGTTCATGTGATCCGAATTTGCGCTTAGGAATATTTTTTACGGTGAAACTGAACCTGAGCGCGAATCCAACTATTATTTATCTATAAGGTTAGTTAAACCTATAGGTTGAATAAAATATTATTCAATATCAAAAGCGTTTATTGATGTCAATGTTTCCCTTAATAATTTATTACACAGAACTGAAACAATTTATATATGACAAACAGACAACGAAATCTTTTGTCATTCGTTATCCTCCCAAGCATCTCTTTTTGTATAAATTAAAATATTTTAAACTTTAAATCTAAACGACTCCACACCACCCAAAGTCTTTTCCCTACACGTCTCACATACATATACGTCTCTGCCTGCGTCACACGTGAGCATCCCTCTCTCTCACCCGTATTACGTCAGACAGAGAGGCCCTCCGAGTTTAGGACTAACGTTTTATATGTTGGCCGGGTCATGGATATAAAAATCGTTTTTCCAACATATATATACATAAAATGTATGTAAGTAGCGCTGTAACGGCATCGTAGAAAGCATTAGGATTCTTCAATAATAGAGAATTATTGCTATTGTGCGCCATTTTAAAGATTATATGAGTTTTCTGATACATTTTATGTTATTTCTTAGGTGGTTTGATACTTAGGAGTTGTAATCATTATTTTTACTCCAGAAAACAGGAACTTAAGTACAATAGAAGTTAATTCAGTAGTCTCTCTTTCTATACAAGATAGAGACGTAATAAAACCTATAGTACGTTTAATTCTGGTGCTTAATACAAGATATTTCACTTTTAAAAACCCATTCCTATATCAGTCATTATCTTTTTGACTATTTTGATAGGAAATTCGGTTTGTTCTCATAGGAAAACCATAGGAACCAAAATAATAACGATTAAGACGCTTCTTTATATTATTTCCTAGATCTTATTTTTAATTTGTCACCCCTTTGCAATGTAACCCTGTATTCTAGGTCTATAACCATATTTTGGTAATTAATTCCAATTTATATAATAGTCCCCTTTGTCCAACAGCACTGCCAACAAAAAGATGGCCTGGAATACGCCGCGTGGTCACGACCACGGGGCACCATGGCCATCAAACAGGGCTACGAGGTGAGATGTAGTTGTTGTAGCCTTTGTCTCTAACTGTAGCCCTTAATTTTTTGTAGTTTTTATAGTAAAACAAACAAAAGTAATATAATACTAGTAGCCACAATAAATATAGTCCTTTATTTGTTATTCAATCAAGAATAAATTCGATATGTAGTTGTTGTAGCCTTCGTCTTTTAGTGTAGCCCTTTATTTTTTTTATTTCAATCCTTTGCTTTATGATTTATCAGTACTAGGCATGCAATTTGTAGCCAGTGTATCTAAATGTAAGCAACATTTTCTTTCTTCCTTTTTTTTTATTGATCGGGAACACGAATAAGGGAAAATATAATCGTTATAAGCTTTTGTTCGGTAGGTCTTAATATATTTAATCAGAGATATGAAGTAAATGTAGTTGCTGTAGCCCTCATCTCTATAAAAGTAGCCTTTTTGTAGTACCTGTAAACTTGAATTAGAACTTAAAATCACAAATTTAAAATCACAAAACCAGATTTAGATGTCATGTAGCCCTTTTTATACCTATACGTTTGTGCTAAAATATAATTTAGAAAATATCTTTTACCTACTTAAATATTTTATGTCTGTCTGATTCATATATTTACATAGAATTTATTATTATTATTTATGATATGTAGCCTGGATCATTGTTTGTAAAATGTAGCATAACCCCATATGAGGAATAAGACAAGCTCTACAATGTTATCTATTATTAATTTGTTTACACTATTCTCATACTTAGGTTCTGTTGTACATAAAAACTTATTAAGTTATGTATGTTGCATGCAATACCCTTATTTTGATTTCATATCTTTAATTATTTACATGTAGTGAAAACAAGTACTTAAGGATAATGTCTATCAACATTTATTTTGTGGTATTAATTATAGAGTCGATTTAAAACTGTGTTAAAAACTGTAAAATTAATATGAACACATTAGTGGACAGTAAGCGTCTATAGCAGCAGTGGTATCCCAAAACTTCTATTGTGCCTGGGACACTGTCCACGAATGTGTTAAGTTAAAACGATATAAAACTTTTCTATAAAAAATGCTTATTACTCGTGAGGGTAAGATCAAAACCGCGATTATCATAAATTAATGACCACCAGATAGACCACAAGGGGTGGGAGAGTGGCCGCTGCAGGCTGCAGGGGACGTTGTCAAATTAGTTCCCTTTGTCATAAGATACCCTTTAGGACTGAAGACAATCAGCAACATATCAGAAATGAGGGAGTTATAATGTTACATTACGCTGCGCAAACTTAGAACTCTTTGTTGCCGACACTATACAACATCACAGGAAAGTATCTGAGCTTCAGACTACACAAAGTTGGTAATTCTTGGGGAAATGTATTTTTTTTTTAAATTAAGTACCACAGACTCGTAGACCTACCTGTTTATGAGTTCAAAATTTACATTGAAAATTCCATATGAAAAATTGTATTATATTGTAGACGATTATTTAAACGACAAGAGTCAATCATTCATCAATTCAGCCATAATACGTCCATTGCTGAACAAAGGCCTTCCCTAATGACTTATCATCGGGGGGGATTGCCAATACTGGCCACGCTTGGCAAGCGGGTTGGCGAGCGCAGTTCTTTATAAGATTTTGCACGAAGATGCTGCTGCCCATCTCATGCTACAAGAATTAGTCGCCTCTTACGACACGCCTCCTGTTGGTGGTAAGGAAGTGTATTCTTTACGGCCGTCCCCACACGGCAACGACAAGAGTGCATGGACTTTATAACCTGCCTAGCTCGCACTTTTTACATGTCTTGTAAGTGTTTTTCCTGTATCAAAAATGACATAGGTTTGATGCGCCGCTTCTTCCCATCACCAGCCGATATGTAGTCCCGAAGTGGTGATATGGCAAAGCTATATTTTTTGGGACGTGTATACAGTGTAACGAAAAGGTGAAATAAAACTTTAAGGGGTTATTCTACGGCTAAATTACATCAACTTTTTCTATGGGACCAACATCAAAATCTCAAAAAAAAAATTGACGTTTCCATACAAACTGATGCCAGCTGGCCGCGTTTTAGTATGGGAAAGTGTTTTTTTTTTTTGCTGGGATTGTGGATACAATTGATCATTACTATAATATTTAAGAAAATTAATTTAAAAAATTGACAACATCACATCCTACATTGCTTTGATCCTAAGATAAGTAGCTTAAGCCCTTGTGTTAAAGAAATGAGAAACAACGAAGGTACTACAACACCCAGACTAGAGACAATATAAAAAAGTTCGTTTTCTACATCTAACCGATCGCGAATCGAACCTGAGACCTCAGGAGACGTATTTTTGAAGCAATAGAAATGAAATTCGAACACGAAAACAATTCGTGTATGAAATTCATTTCTATTGCTCACGATTTTACGCATTTCTGAATCACTCGTAACTATTTTCGTTTTACGCAGAAAATGTTATGAAACGGAATGCAAAAACTCATTGATTTTAAAAACTGGTAGTGAATCGCTTAAAACGGAATGTAAATAAAAAGTTATTATGTCAAATTTCTGTCAAACATATGTTTACTTGTCAATGTCATTCTTACGTAATTTCTACTAGTAGAAAAAGAAGAACGAGTGGTCGCAGCGAGCAGAATTCACGGAATGAATTTTCAAAAATAGTGATTTTAGGAATTCGCATGCGAATCTTGTAATTTCGTGTTCGGATGGGAATTTGCATGATTCAAAAATACGTCTTCAGAGATGGCGAAACGGCAAGTCCGACTTGCTCTCCTCTCGGCAACGGAGGTCGTCATTATATTTTAATACTTTTTAGCTCTGACAGCGATGTAGGCTGCGCATTCTAACATTTGAGTTGATAAACTGATCGCTATTTTATTTCATGTCTCTATTTCTCGAGGTCAGCGTATGTCGACAATGTTAAACTTAATATGTAGCTGACTGTACGTCGCAAGCAACACAGCAAAACATTTCATTACTTAAATCACAAAACTAAGATAACCCTAAAACGAGAAAGTGGGTCGAAAAACACTGCTGTTTGTCACTTGCGCAGTTTACGTCAAAAGTTGCCATTAGCGGTGGATAGATGGCGGTGTACTAAAGAATTCCCACAGAATGCACTTTGGGACGTTGACGTCGTCTTTACGACGCCCGCGTAAAAATATTTGCTAGAATATTGACCTATTTACTGTGTGTTTAGATGAAAGAACTTGTTTGTATCAATAAAAATTAACAACTAACCTCCAACGACAATTTAACGATGCGATTGAAATCATGCTAACTTTGAAATATGGTCGGCAATGGAAAAAAACATATTTAAAGTACTTTTTAGCAATAGGTACACAGACTAATAACTTGCACCATCCTATCTGTACCATATTTTATAACAAACTATTTCAATTTACAAAACAGCTTAGTTGTCGATTCAGATAAACTAATAACCGCCACGTTTTAAAAAATGCGTTTTGCAGTAAATTTCAGTCGAGAGAGACCATAACCAACAAAATTGAAAAAATTGCTTATACAACATTTTGCGTAATTAGGGTTCAATTCAATTCAATTCAATATATTTATTGCATTCTATAATGTTACACAGGTGTTATAATTAGATACATAAAATAGATCATTATAGACCCTGTTAGGGCACAAAAATAAGTATTGTATTGTGGGCAGAGAGGATGACGCCATGCATAATTAGATCAATTTGTTTATTTTAAGAAGTTGTAAAGGGTTATATTTCAGCATACAGTTGTGCCCATGTAACTGACCTACTTTGCCTTCATTGGCACATCATATTATGAGCCGACATATGATAAACGCTTTAAATAAATAAATAAATGAAAATAAATATTGGATGCATCATCATATACATTTTTAATTCTATGGTAAGTAGCCAAAGCACTTCTGTTATAGAAATAAGAAACAACAACGGTACCACAACACCCAGACCCGAGACAATATAGAAAAGTTATTTTTCTATATACATAGCGACACAAAGTCCGGAATGCTCGCCTATCAGCTACGAAGGCCTTTTTTCTCAACATACGGTTTCCACAAAATACCAGCGAAACGGCTGAATAAAAACGGAAAAACCAGTAAAAATCTTTGACTCGATTTTTTTTTCTATACATTTTTTTAAATATTTTTGACTAGTTTCACTACCTTTTGGTATTGCACTATACCAAGGGACACACACTTGACCCATAAAACAATTTTGAAGTTGTCAAAATCAACCCAACTAGGAACCGAACCCGGCTACTTTGCCTCTCAATAGAGAAGTTACCACGCCACTGCATCGCGCCCTGCTCGAACATTTTTACAACGTTAGGGGCGAATAGCTCAGTGACTTGCAAAACACTTTTGTAATGAGAAAGTTGTTAGTTTGAAGCCCGGGGCAAGACGATGAGGAAATTATACCTACTTATATGTATTGGATACTTGAATATACAGTGTGTTAGGTAAATGGTATATCAAGCCAAAACTAGCTTATGTTAACATATGCATATAAACTATAGTGAAGTCAGAAAATTTATATTATGTAAAAAAAAACATACAAATCTGATTCTGAGAATTCAGTTTTGTATAAAAAAAAAGATATCAAATTTTTGACTTCACCATAGCATGTATTGCATATGTTAACATGGGCTAGTTTTAGCTTGATATACCATTTACCTAACACCCTGTATTTTACGTTACTATTCCACTCGCGCTTAGTTGTCAACGCAAAAATGTCAAATAAGTCGATTTTGACAGTTATTCAGCTATAGTCCTATCAGGTGTAGACCTATAGTCACCGGTCTCCCCTAACTACTGATTGTCTATTTTAACAGTTGATGATACTTTGTAAAACATCAACAACCTCCTAGGGACTGATTCTGGTGCTCAAATACAACAACTTTTTCTACGGGACCAACATGGTATTCTAAAAAGAAACACTGCTTATTACAAACTGATGTCCGCTGGTCGGCGGTTTAGTGAGGAAGTGATTTTTTTTAAATTTCGATGCTAGTCCTATAAAAAAGTTGTTGCATTTGTACACCAGAATCAGCCCTTAGGAGGTTGTTGATATTTTACAAATAACCCTGTATACTACTAAGTAGGTGATAAGTTTATGTCAATTTCTTAATGAATGGTTGTCATTGTGTTTTCTCTTTTGTCTTTTCTTTGACAGGATTTGATTTTTTTTAACACTGAAAATTATGTTTGTATTGAAAATTGAAAATACTATTAGTTTACATCCAAACAGTAATAAATTTTAGTTCACACAAGTGTCTCGTTCAACCCTAAACTGCGGGCAGTGAAATTAAATTTCCCATCTCGACGCCAGAGGGCGTTATCGGTGTAAATTAATTCGTAACGAATACCGTATATCGCCATTGGTTAGACCCCATAGTTTGTGATTTATGCCGGTCGCGTATCTTTAGGAAATAGTTTAATAAAATTTGTCATATCTCATGGATTGTAATTTCAATTTGTTGATTTTGTAGATAAGGTTAACTCCGTTATTCTGTTTTATAGAAAATCACTAACTTTTATAAATATTGTTATAAAAGCGAATAAACAAGTACTTACCATTCACGTCATGTTATGTCATCTTAAAGTATTAAAAGTATATTTATGTAAACAAAGTTGTACGTATTACCCTTTTGTATATTATTTATAACATACGAAGAGAGAGATAAATGGAGAGAGAGAACCGGAACAAGGTGATGGCAGTCTGTTCCGTTTTTTTTTTGTAAAAGACTAAGTTTTGTCTTTAGGATTAAAGAAATGTCTCATTTTGGTGTAATTGAAGAACATAGTTTTACCAAAACACTAAATGTCATGACATCATTATTAACCGCTCTGAATAAAATAAAATATGTTTTTATTTAAGTTTATCGTCAAATTATTGTTAAAATTGTAAATACTTACACTTAATGACTTTTTTACCATAGCCAATAAAAAAATACTCGACAAATAAAGTATAACACGCCTTATTATTAAATGCCATAGTCTATTTTCTGAGCATAATTATTACTGACATTCCATGCAGTCTTATTTTACTTTAATCATAGATTTGTAATTTTGTAGTCTGCATCCTAATGGCATAGATCAACCATTTTAATCAACAGAAGGGTGGTCAGACTCAATAATTTATCTAAGGCAGGGCATCGTTAGTTACACTCGATTTGTCGCGTGGTCGCCTGAGTCGTTTGTTTAATTTTGACTTTAAAATATTAGTTTTGGACTGCCCTTTGGCACGTCTTCATTTTAGGGTTATGATCGATGTAACATAGAGTGGTTATTACCACGATGGCTAACTTTTCTTGATTTAACTAATGTAAGTTACCATCTAAACTAATTATTTAATGGTCTGCAATAAATAATTTGAATTTGAAGTTCATACATAAGGTACTATCTGGTTAAATATTTTAAAGATTAAGTTATACAGTAGAATTCATTCTTTGATGTCAATCTTCTATCCTAATTTAGAGCGCTTTAAGACTAGCGTTTTGCGCTACATTTTTAGCTTTAAAAAGCCGAACGCGCATACACGCTTTAACAGCTTCCGCTTAACTAGCATAGAAGCGCGTCAACGCTCGTCGAGCTGTGTTGTGATAAAGGGCGTGCCTATATGCACCGACACGCGCTTCGGAAAACAAGCTTATACACTAGTCTGAAAATAATGTCCCAAATAATGAAAAGAGGCAGATTATACATTTTAGAACTGTAAAGTGTTTTCGTTGTTGGTATACAAATTTTCTAACACAGATTTCCTAATTAATACGTATTTCATTTTGGAATCACACTAATCTAGTATTCGCGTAGTTTTCAAACCTTTTTCTCGCTTAAGCTAAAAACTAGCTGCCAAGCAAGAAAAACAATAGTATTGGCTATTACTTATGTCTATAATTTCACAGGTGAAGGGTTAAATTTATTTTATTTATTTATTTTTTATGTTATTAAAAAGGTTCACCAACAACTTTTACATCAAAAAAAGTTACAATAAACTTAAATCTATTTGCTATGCTAAATGTAGTCTCTTAAAGGTGAACACAGCTTGCTTAAAGAATCATAAATAGTTAATATTGTAGAAATCTTTGTAAGGTGGTGCTAACCCCTCTAGTTATATCCATACCTATAAGATGTGAATGACCAAAGGGTAGGGTTTTTGCCACCCCGTTTCTGACAACAGTAACCAAGACCTAAATAAGTGTGGGGCGATCAGCACATACGGTTCGTAAGATTGACAAACACTAATACAGGAAAGGTACTAACCTTTCCTGTATTTCGTGGTGCCTAATTTAACTTCCTACCTAGCCTATTTGGAAAAGAGAGGTTCTTAAGACTATGAACTGGAAAACAGCATAAGCAGGCTTCATACGCCAGTGGGCAGACGAACTAGTTAGTGTTGCGAGAAGCCACTAGATGCAAACGGCCCAGTAGACGTATTTTTGAATCATTGGAAATTAATTTCAAATTCGAACACGAAAACAATTCGTCCATGAAATTCATTTCTATTTCTCACGATTTTACGCATTTTTGAATCACTCGTAACTATTTTCGTTTTACGCAGAAAATATTATGAAAAGGAATGCAAAAACTCATTGATTTTAAAAACCGGTAGAGAATCGCTTAAAAGGGAACATAAAAAAAGTTATTATGTCCAATTTCTGTCAAACATATGTTTACTTGTAAATGTCATATTTCCGTAATTTCTAAAAAAACGAAACGTAAAAAAAGAAAAACGAGTGGTCGTTGCAGAATTCATGGAATGAATCTTCAAAAATAGTGATTTTAGGAATTCGCATGCGAATCTTGCGATTTCGTGTTCGGATTGGAATTAGCATGATTCAAAAATACGTCTCCTGAGCCGCTAGCGTGCTCTAGCTTCTCATGCGTGACACAAAGGTCCGATGGCAATGGCTCGTTTACTAGATTTACTGCCTTTGGGACGTGTATTAGAGGTCAAACTAACAGGCCTGAATACTAATATGTAAGTTAATGAGTATCATTTTACATTATAATATGGTCAAGTATACCTAATCTAGGAATGAGTCAAAGCGCTAAAAAGAAAAAAAATGTGCGTAGATCTTAAAAAAGTAAAAATAAAAATTAACTACGTTATTTAAAAACCAAAATTGCCACCAAAATAATAAATATTTACATCAAACTTCAGTTTAACCAGGTAGAGAAACCAAACAAACAAGTCGAAAAAAGGTAATTAGAACGCTTATGGATATTTAATTACAACTAGATTGATTACAGTAAATGGCATGTTTCTGTTACAATTCCTTGCGCCGACCGACATGAAAATTGTTTTCACAACAGAATGAGCAATACAGCTAGACTTTGACGATGATTAATTTAATTTAAAGCTGACGCTATTTTTGTATTATAATTCGTTTTTATTTAGGTTATTTTCACATTTGTTTTATTTTATTAACGTTATTTTGTTTTATTTAATCCCTACTCTACTAATTAAATTCTATTATTCCTTCCTATTAATCTAAGTTAGTAAAGGCAGTATCTTTTGGGTGCTTTCAATAAATAAAATGGCAACGACGCTTTTAGCGATAAGACAGTAAACACAAATTGTAACTTCTTTGTATGGTGTACAATAAAAAGTATCTATCTATCTACCAATGTAACTTGAAAACGTTTTTAACAAAAACCAAAAGTCTTAATGGTATTATATATTGCACTCCTACTTTAAGAGTACCACAACTCAAAATAATACAAAATCGAGTTATTGCGATTATCGGAATCTGCGTCGAATTTACATTAACTGGAAAGAAATGTTTACTTGAGAAAATATTTCTCTTTACACTATAACTTACCTATGTATATGCATTCTTTTAAAGGATACTATGATATTATTTAGGCACAGTCATATGTTCACTGTTCTTTAAATCAGTATGTCTCATTTGAAGTGATTTATCTAACCTTATCGGCGTTACTCACATACTAGTTAAAGACAAAGTGACCGGACCTATTGAGATTATTTATTATATTGAGTTACAACGTTTTGACTTAGGACTAATTTATTTGGAGATACTACATTTTGCTATTAGGGCGCAACTTTTGATATTCGAGACAACTTTGACTTTGGTAGGAAATGATTTGTGTTGTGGTTTTATCCGGGACTAGGCTCAATTTGTTGACAAGTTTGATCTATTTGTTCCAAATCTACTAGGGTTACTGGTCACCGGAAGCCCAATTCTCGTAATTAACAACATGGTTAGAATCTAGTTTGAATCCAACCTTGTTATCACTGTCTTATGTCACTAATAGTATACCTATTCGTAGACAAAATTGACCGCTTAAATATCAAATAAGGAATTCACTTTATATCCAAATGACATCAAAATGAAATAAACCGAATCGGCATTCTGCTCATTTTGGAATCTGTCAAACACTTGCATGTAAAATCGGACATAATTTTGTTAATTTTAATTTTTTTAAGTTTTATTAATTTTAACGACACCAAAGTTCGTTCAGATTGTCACACGGAATTAAAAAAGGATGCTTCTCTAAATAACCTTTTCATGTAAACGCGTTTTGTTTTTAAAACAAAAGACAATAGAATTCTAAAATATTTACTTAGGTGCTTTTGTTATTATTCTCTCTGTTTATAATGCTTCCCAGCAACATGTTAAGATTGCTTTAACTTTGCTGCAGATAATTTAATCACAAAGATTGGTTTAGTTTCTAACTACACTGGCATTCAAAACTTAGTATCACACTTTTGAAAATGCAATTTATCCTGAACTAAAGAAGTTAAAGTGAAATGAAAAAACAAAGCAAATTTCATCAACTTTCTTTGAAGCTATAGTTCAGTACACATCAGTTACGTTTGAACTTAAAAAAAGATAAAAACCAAAATCTGCCTACTCGGGCTTTGACAACAGCTTTGAGTTGGGTTAGCATCCTAAAGGCGAGGTTTCAAAATCGGTATTAGGGAATATTCTCCTTCTCTTCCACCAGTGCTTGTTTAAGGGCGGTAGGAGGTGGTCTGCGGCTTCTAAACCACCTCCCGAGCTCATTCCAGGCCTGCTCGACTAAATCCTGATCAGGACTTCGTGATGGCCAAGCCATCAAGCTGATACCGACCTCCTGAATGTAGTCTTATACGACCTAAGCGATATGATGCTGGGCGTTATCGTGCATCAGCATCGACTCATCGCCCATATTTACTAAATATGGCCCTGCATGCTCAATAAGGATTTGTTAGGCAAATCTTTTCCCAATCAGGGTGCCATTTTTTATGGCCACTAGCTCTGTGCGACCTTCTGCTAAACAATGTACGCGTCTCGCGTGTATTCGCGTTTTGACAACTGGTCAAAAAAATGTGAATTTATTTATATAATTTGTCTCGCGTGTACGTTTTGACAACTGGTTAAAAAAAATATGAATTTATTTTAGTTACACTTAAGTACCTACTGAAATGCTGTTATATTATGTTTTGACTGAGATAGAGCGTAATTACAAAGACAAAAACAATGATAATTCACACATCTTATGGTAAAACATGACGTTAAAACATGGCATTGTATGCTATTTACCGCTACTAAAGTTGGTTGCTTCTACACCATCTGTGGGCCGAGTAAGATTTGTTTATGTGTATTTTAGTAAGACAATCGTCTCATTATATTCAATGCTTCGACCTTTACTTAAAGTCTTAACTTTAAGTGACAAATCGAACTTCACGCGAAAGATAACTCCTTAAAGATCAACGACGAAAATAAAGCATTATTTTAGAACTTTGATTACCATAAAATAAGAGTAAGTCAACATTAAAAGATAGACATATGCTGTTTTTTTTTTAGAACTTTCAAATAGAAACAATTCCGTCATACATGATTTTTGCGTTAACTCTCTCAGTAACTCAATACTTTTTCCCGTTTTTGCATTTTTTTTTATTGATACTCCGCTCCTTTTGGTCGTAGCATGATGTTATATAGTCAATAATCATCTTCGATAAATAGACTATCCAACATCAAAAGGAATTTTAATTCATACCATTAGTTTCTGAGATTAGCGTGTTTAACCAAACAAACAAACTCGTCAGCTTTATAATGTTAGTATAAAAGTATAGTATAGATTTGCTCAAATATTTTCTCATCTGTTACAGGCCAAGATGAGCACAGGAGACGGGACGGTTGGAGGCCACCAGAAAGCAGACGACCGGCTTGGGCACCACCAGTCTATGAGCCAAATGCTGTACGGAGCAGGGTTGGGACCTGGGCGGTCAGGTAAGAGTGCTATTCTCTCAGCTCATCAAAACTAGATACAGTAGACATTTTATGCATCTCTGACGGGCTAATAATCTGAAACAGACATGACATTTGGCCACATTGACTACTCGATTGGCGGCTCGGGACTCTTCGTGTTCCAGGCGAAGGCGCCACCGTTTCCTGGAACACAAAGATTATCGGTTTCGATTTCCGATTCGTGTATTTTTAGAAAACGAACTTCTACTGCAAATTGGGTTGGGTCTGGATGGATGGAAGACATGGATGTAAATTCCCTATTTCGAGACTATAACACTGAATGTGTTGTTTAAGGCGCATCATCACCATAATTTCAGCCATAGGATGTCAACTGCTGAACATAGGCACACATGCCCCCATTGTCTTCCAGTTTTTTATTTATTTGTTTATTTGGCCCTGCTATGTAATGTAGGTAACAAGCATCATATTTTTGATGGTAGGTGCGGGAAACTGCTAGTGGCAAATGTGTTTTGTGATAATCTCGAGCATTTTTACTCTATTTCATGATTTTGTATTAAGTTTATCTTTTTAAAAATAGAAACAGAAATAGAAATACCTATTTATTTGCTAAATGTGGTACAAGAGATCTTAGTAATTATGTTAAGATGACAATACACATTAACCAGTATTACATTGACATGCAAATATTTAAAAAAACACCTTAAATATTATTATAGTTGAATTTTACAGTTTATTGTTTTTCCGTTCAAAGAGTTCCCTTAGATAATAAAAGCAATGTGACTGAAGCAAAGCTTGTACTATGTCGACTAGATAATGAATAAACATACTTAAATACGTTTATAAACATCTATGACTTAGGTACCTACCATTGCTCGTGCTCATCACACAAACATTTTCCCCTTGCGGGATTTGAACCCGCAACCGCTCGGCTTTGTAGTCCGGAGCGCGACCACTATACAGACGGTCGTCAAATCTATCCGTTCTCTAGTCGCTATAGTGCAAGCCTTAGTTTAAGGCTATAAAATAACTAAAATACTTTACAACACATAACTAAATACTCACTGTCCCTCTTCCAGGGTCTTCGTCCTCGTCACCAGTGGGGGGGTCGAACGCTGGTAGCGGGCTGCTGGTGGTGCCCCAGCCCCTGGGCAAGGGCCCTGCAAAGCTGCAGCCGCTGCATGCGCACGCGCGGAAGTACCACTGCAAGATGTGCCCACAGGTATGTGACCTTTCCACTTTCACCCGTGAACCTGTTATTCGTGCTTGGTTTTTTAGAGTTTCAAGCTTTCGAAATTCCGGAACGATGTCTTCCGGCAGAAGACCAAAGTAATGGACATTGTCTATTACTTTGGTTAGTAGTGTGTAGCATTTATTTATTTAAACTTTATTGCACAAAATAAAATCTTACAAAAGGTGGACTTAATGCCATGTGGCATTCTCTACCAGTCGACCATTAGGCTAAACAGAAATGTTTTGTGGGCGGTGCATATGACGTTACAAAAATGAACATTATTATATAATCACAGCATGAACTACACACAGTATCTATGTCAAATATTATAAACTAAATAATATACAACATAGACTACATAGATAAAATACATACATACATAAATATGATGACGTTAACTGGAAAGTAGAGAGTTAAGGGTTCACGATGACGATTTTATTTTACCAAGAAAATAAGTGCGAGCAAATATCTTAAAGGCGTATCTATTGGGAGCTGCTTTGATATATTCGGGAAGAGAATTCCAGAGCCGAATAGATTGAATGAGAAAAGAGTTGGACACGAAACCAGTGCGATGAGAAGGGGTGGAGAGAGTAAGTTTGTTGGAGGAACGCAACTGGCGCGAATGTGTCGACTTGAGAAAAGTAAATTGGGATTTAAGGTAGGAAGGGGAATTGGGATCGTTTAAAATAGAAAAACGAGTGGTAGTAGTAGTGGCAGTGGTGGAGTCAGCGGTTTCTCGAGTAGACAAATGTAATATAGAATGCCCCCCAGCTCGATGGACCGACGACCTTGGGAACTGGCAGTAGCTCAATTAAAAAAGCGGGAGATCGTGCTCTATGGCGTTCTTTGGCGGAACCCAGGATCACTCGTGAGTCTGCCTGTCCGTCTGTCACATCCCATTTGCTTCTACAGCAATCTTCTGGAGCGATCAAGTTGAAATTTAGTACACATATGAATTTCTACGAGTGCCATTTACATTTACAGTTTTTTTATGCTCAACATTCTCGGAATACAGAACTAAAACAAGTAACTATCGAAACAGTCACAATCTCTAAGGAGCAAAACCATTGTTTTAATTTTGTGTAGTGTTGTAACAAAAACACTTATAATCCAATGGCGATTGGAAAACAATTCCTTTTAATAGGTACAACATCACGAAAATTACTTAACTGTTAACATACTTATGCAATACTTACACGCGCAATTGCGACTCCGACACATGACAACAGAAACCAGTTTGCTATCAATTGATCTACTCGCATGGTTCATTTAGGTACATCGTCTTATCTTGATTCGGGTTTACACGCTGCCATGCGTACGTTACAATCTTAAGTAGTATTTAATTTATAAAGATGCCACAAGCGGTAACAAGGTGTCTGATGACAAAATATAATTTTCCGTGACAAATTCTTTAGATGAACGGGAAGATAATTTGAAGTAAGTATGAAGAGATGCTTTCAAACTACCTTCTCATTAGTTCTTTTTATTCACATTTCAATAAATCTTGTAAAAAAATCATCATCATCATTTCAGCCATACTACGTCCACTGCCGAACATATTCCTCCCTCAATGACTTTCATTGGGGAAGATTGTCAATACCTGCCACGCCTGGCAGGCGGGTTGGCGAGCGCAGTATTTTATAAAATTTTGCACGCAGACGCTGCTGCGCGTCTCGTGCTACAGGAATTAGCCGCCTCTTACGACACGCGTCCGTTTGGCGGTGGGAAAGTGTATTCTTTACGGCGGACCCCACACGGCACTAATAAAATCAACCAATAAAAAAATCATACAGTAAACAATCTTTTTAACATACTTTTACTTACTTCATAGATTACGTGACTTACATGTAAAAACTCGTCAAAATAAATCGAATGAGGCAAACACGAAGGTTTTACTAGTTATTTAAGAGCTACTCTGGAGGTGGAGTCCAAAGAGTCTCATCAAATCAGTAAGACAAGTCTCAAGTCTTGTCAAAAGTCTTGTCATTCGAATGTCACTTATTCGTGATAAGTCCGTGGCTGTCACGACAAATGCTGAGCCCTTTCGACACATCTAATTTATGTTGTTTTGTGTATTATTTTTTTCTCATGTGTGTCGAATAAACGTTTCTTTCTTTCTTTATTTATTTCTTTCTTTCTTTCTTTATTTACAAAAGGCATCGAACCTAATTGGCATACTTAAAGTTGCAAGTACCTAAAATTTCGTTATTTTGGTGCACACCTATGAAACATACGCCAATCGATAGAGAAAATAATTACAAACAACAACTTTGTGACAAAATGTAAATGATATACTTTGTTCAGAACTTCAGTTTGAAAGTGTAATATTTATCCTTATTTACATATTCGAATTGAAATTCTGAACGTATCGATTGGCGTACGTTTCATAGATGTACACCAAAATAACGTTATTTTAGGATACTTGCACCTTTGCCAGGCGCCATACAAAAAAGTCCGAAGACTTTTCACGATATATTAGAAGTTTATTGTATATTTACCTAGCTATTACAACTTACAAGTGAAGCTAATGGCTAATGGAAGAGTACCCTTCTTAGACAGAGAAGTAAATAGTTCCTAACATAATTTAAACCTTATTTACTTGTCATACGCTCGAAAACCAATATTTTATCAATAATCTAGACCTTATTAGGGCTTAAAAAGGATAATTTAAGTAACTGATAATTGAAACTTTTTTTGGAAATATGCGGCAACAAAATTATTTAAAATTGAATTGGAAACAAATTAAGAAATTTTTAATTTGAAATTGGATTTTCATGGTCTCGGACTGAAGAACCTTGTGTCACGCACGATCTAGGCCAATTTAGAAAAAAAAAATTACTAAATCGACCGAAGCGGGTATCGAAGGGACTCTTATGGCGCTTTTAGCGCTACTGGTGTTTCAGAAGTCAACTAGCATTCGATGGGCATCGCAAGCGCAACAAGCGCCTAGCTTACTGCATGTGTCTAGACACATGCAGTGGCTAGCCACTTCCGTACTTTTAACATTGTATGCAATTCGCTCGCTAGCTACTAGCAAGGCCGCCGATTGTGTAGTGTAGCCGGTCCCATATAAGTTCGTACGTTTCTTTTCTCCTAGCGTCTCGCATGGACGCCAGGCGCTAAGCCAGGCACCCAGCAGTGAGGTCGCGGCCGTCTGTAGATATGTGAGCGGACAGAGGGCCGGGAGGGCCGGCAGACGATGGCGAAATGATAATGAGCGCAGACACCGGCTGTCACTCATCAAAATTCAATTCGTCAACTGCGCGTCGGGACCGTCCGCAGAAATGTCCGCGAAAATATGCCTAAATTTTTTTTTGGTTTTTATAACAATACAGTATTAAAAAAATTATTTTATATTTTTTAAAATTTGAATTTAGAGACTACGCCATTTCGCCTTATTAAATGTTAAATCACAAGTGCCAGTTAATTTTTTTTGAAAACTGTTGGTAATTCAAACAACCCTAGGATGCTCTCAAAACTTTTACTTCCCCTAATTTTTCGGGACACCCTGTATATAGCTATAGTTCATTGAACTTTTATTTTGCATTAGTCATTTCCGACCATATATGTGACAATTCCAACCATATTTAGTAACATTTATTACAAGCATCTCCGTGCTTCGGAAGGCACCATAAAAGTTGGTCCCTGCTAATATTGCTTGATACTAGTCTTGAAGCCTAGTCAGAGACCTTGAGGCGGCTTGATTATATCTGACAGTAAGGTTAGTCACTGTCCTCCATCAAACCGCCCGCATGGTGAAATGTGGTCCAAACTACCTTACATTTTCTACCGGTAACGATTACACTTTACAGAAAGTTAATGATATCGACGACTTTTTGATTTAAATTAGCAAAAACATCCGTAAGATAGATAGACACTTTATTGCACAAAAAAACATTAAAGGTATTACAAACAAGACTTAGTTATGTACAATTAGGTGGCCCGATCGACAAAAGCGACAACTCTCAACGACTCTTTCAGACAACCTTTGGGTAGAGACAATTGAGTTGTAATGGAGTGTGGTAAGATTATTGTATTTCGCAATAATACTCATTTTATTACCACCAAAGAATTTATAGACACACACTTTATTTCACAATATACTTTTTAGAATTACTAGCAAAAAAGACACATAATTATCGTTAACACATATTAATCGCAATAATTATCGTTCTTAAGAGGCCATGCACCTTTTTCAGTGCAAAATTGAAATACAGTTCTATGCTTGTGTCTATGACGCGGGATAAAGCGTCAACAATGTTGATCCTTTACAAGATAATATTGATAATTTATTAGGTAGTGGACTTCCTACCTAGGTTTGAAAAACAGAACCTTGAAGGTATGAAGGATATGATTTTAGTGACACTTTTATGCGTATTAGAAAGAGCCAGTTATAGATAAATATTTTATTAAATTACACACTTGACCTTACGTCAATCTTCTTCCTCGGTCCCTCACTGATGAGGATCGCGACCACATATTCAATTTTTCTCCATAGACCGCTATCATACGCTGTGCTTACTTACGTCAATAGGGCTGAGTAAAAACACTACTTTTTTCTGAACAAAAAAATTGTAATACTTAGTAAACGGGTGATAACTTTCTTTAATTGAACATAATTATCTATGATAAAATTTTAATAACACCAAGAAAGATCACTTTATTGCTGACATTCTAATGCAATGTGAAGCATGCGATATATTTTTTAATTAACATAGCTATTTAATACCTACATACTTATTATTCTACATAGTTTCACGAGAACATTCAGAGGTAATTTATTAATGAAACACTTTCATAGTAAGTAATATTTATAAAGAATAGGCGTGAAATTATAAAGTTTTATTATCAGTAAGTTAAATTCTTGATATATATTTATTAAAATTGACAAAATATATTTATTGATAAGTAAGACAAAATATATTTATATTTGTCGCGGCGAATCTAAGAAAAATACTTATTTTTGAAGCATTAAGATTTGAATTCGCACCAAAATACCTTGGTATTTGAGATACATGCCAAACGTGTGACAGTGCGTGTTAAAGAGTTAGGGTAAAAGCTTGACATGGAAAGGGGTACAAAATGGGTACTTATCCATGGTCACCCATCCAATCACAACCGCGGCGCAGGTGGCTTAGCTTTGGTAATCACTGCCAAAGCGCTGTCGCCACTGAGCTACAAGCATCTCTACTTACTGTAAAATTAAAACACACTGTTTATTTCTTTGCTAACGCTACGCAAGGCGTTGTGTCCTCTACTCCTGTAGACCCCGCAATTAATTCTCTATCGGTGTTTTTGCTCGTCACAACGCCAGCCGGATCTTCGGCTAAATAAGCCTAAATAATTTCGCATACCTACTAAGTAATTTTAGAATAATTTCATTTCAAACTAATACAGCTGGTTAGAATGCTAATTTATTTGTACAAAAATAATTTGATAACAGTGACTTTATGATAATAAATGGTTTTTATTTGTTGTTTAGAAGGTCAACTAACTAATTACCTAAAAAACCAGACCGCTTATTTTTACTATGTCAAAACAAAAGATTTCTCCAAATCCAAAAAAACTTTCACTCAAAAAATACTTAAGCCCTTCAGTTTCTAATCAAAACCAAGCGCAGTGGAATGTCATCGCAAAAATGCGGACCGACCGACAGACAAAAAGTCGAATCGGTTAATACTTTTGCGATTGTGTAAATTTTCGGATTCCTCGGTAGAGCGGCTCCCTTTAGGTGACTCGTTTTGCAGGGGTAGAGCGCATTTTGGCATGCTTTTGAAGAAAGCCTTTTAGAAAGGACTATAAGACTTTGTAATTCACACATAGGTAGCATAGAAACACAGCAAGAACACCATGAAATTTATCATATTGTCTATTGTTTTTACTACAAAACTTTCCATCACTCCTCATCTCTTACTAAAGAAAATAGCAGGAGGAAAAGGCTTACTATTATTTTTTATTTTTATTTATTATACACCAATGTGGCATGTGTTTAGGCAGCCAGTCTTCCATATAGAACATACTGTTGTGAAATAGTATACCTATGCTTATGCAGTTGAGGTATTTTTTAAATTAATTATTACTACAACGACGCGATTATGTAATCATACTTCATATAGGCCTGAAGACGTGCAGATGGGTTTTTAAACAAAATCCATGATTAAGTTATTCTTATTTATTTGCGATAACAAACAATTGATTCTTATTATTTATAGACTTAACAATTTTCCTATGTCAGTGTCAATACCCACATATTAAACCACAACAGTTTAAATAAGTGAAGATAACCCATTAGTACATAAAGATTATTAAATCTACATCGTGTCATTATGATTTAATTTTTAAAACACATTTAACTTAATAACCAACTTTTAGTGAGGTAGGTATGTCTCGTATAGTATTATTTTATTAGAAACTAGCTGTCCCGGAGACCTTCGTATCGCCCTTTCTTAAATATATATTTTTTTAAATTTTTCCGTGTTTTTAAAGTTATTTTGCTATTCGGGGCGCAGACAAATTCAACAAATCAAAGATTATAAAAATCGGTCCAGCCGTTCTCGACTTATAAATGGTGTAACTAACCCGACTTTCTTATATCTCTAGCAATTCCACGAAGACCAGCCCTTGCCTTTACACAAATAATAAAATATGTTTTTTTTTAAATAAAACAACTTTGCACCGAATGTTATCAATCCCTTCTCTAGGGCGGCTGCGGCACTTTTTGTTTGAACTTTCGACTGACGCCAAATCTTGAACAATAAGACAATGAAACTAACGGTTTTCTAATTAAAATTATTGAATTAGAAACTATTCGTCAGAATTTATTAAACACTGGAAGAATGAAGACTAAGGTATCTGAGTTTGAGACAGCGCTATAAAAGAAATAAGTCAACCACGCCTTTCATACAAAATTCTTGCGCATTTCGTTTAAAAATGGCTTCTATACTTAAACTTATTCGGCCTTATTATTGACTTGTCAGGCTACATGGTTTAAGCTTGACAGATTAACACCTTGAATTCCATGTAAGTAAAAAAATCAAAAATCAAAACTTTTATTTCTCTCAATTCAATTTAATTCAAGTCAATTTAATTACTGGATACATGATAGGTACATCATTATCAGCATTGTGAGAGCTGGTGCCTATTGTAGATTTTATAAAAATCTGTATCACAGTAAGTCACTGGTGATCCCAAGCAACTCATTTCATTTCAATTTAATAATTACGGACAAAAAAGATCCATGGGTTAGTATTACATTAACGCTTAAAACTGGTGTTAGTATTTTGTGGTATCAGAAAAATATCTAATTGGTCATGTACCTAAGAAGCATTTTGTGCGGTCGACACCTAAAAGAATTATCGTCAACTATATCAGTCATCGTTCGCACGATGCGCCTCAGAATACTCCGTACCTCTGCCACCGTTCCCAGGATGCTGTTGTCACTCCTCCGTACTCTTCCCATCAGCGACGCTACTTTATTCCGAACTGCGGCATAAAAACCTTCAGTTCTAAAGTCTTCTATAGTGTCTAGTTTGTGACGTTGTAGATTTAACAATTCAAATCTTGCGCATTTGTCTTTTGATTTTTCGCGCGGATTCCTTATGGCCTTCCTGTCTTTAACGATTATCTGTGACTTGCTTTCAATGTGATTCTGCTGAGAAAGACAAGGACATACGTCGGCTTATTGCAAGAACTCATTAAGTGACCAAAATGAAATGATGAGAAATAAATTAATGAACTTTTTCAATCTTAAACATACAATAATGATGTTAAATACAATAGAAGCAAAGAAAAAAAAAAGCAGTGGAGTAGTGTTATATGTTTATTATTAAAATCAACAAAAAATAAATTTCTAGCTCAAGTGTAATTTTTTTAAAAGCTAGAAAAACAAGTTAATGACTTCTTGCCATAAACATTTTATTACTAATCTTCACTTAACAATTTCTGAACTTAGATTTCAAAATTAAATAGGGACTTCGTTTTTGAAAGAACATCATTTAAATTTATGGCAAAAATCAAAATATTGTTTAAAATATTAAATGAAAGAAAATTAACTCATTCAGAATACAAATTTTGAATTACAATTTCACATAAATTTTAACACAAACTTTTGCCAGTAAATTACTAGTACTTTTTGACAAGTAAAGTATGTTAATATTAAATTCTATATTTATTTGGTTATTTATTTATTTATATTTAGCCTTCGTATGAACCCAAATTTGTTAAAAAACTGAATAAGCAAAGCTTCGCTCGCATTAGTTTTGATTTTGAGTGAATGTATAAATGTCAAACTCAGTAACAAAAAAAACTCTACAAAACTTCTTTCTTCTTCTTTTTCATCTAAACAATCCCGGTTGCGTCCAAAGCCATTGCTTTGGAGCCCAGGGTCCGCTTTCCTTGATTTACTCCTTCACTTCGCGCGGTCTTGAGCGTCTCTAGTTGTGAGATTATTGGCACGCATGTCAGCGCTCATGACGTCAAGCCAGCATTTCTTGGGTCTACCCCTTTTGCCAGGACCTGGCGGTGGCGGCATGGCCAGACATTTGTTTCCTAAGTAGCTTGCCGGTTTTCGCAAAACATGGCCGTACCAGCGTAGGCGACTCTCCTGCAGTTTCTCTGCAATATCACGGACACGAAGGCTACCGCGGATGCGCGGTTCCTCGCGCGTTTATTTCGCGTGACTCCGCACATCCACCGCACCATATTCATCTCCGTGACACGCAGCTCCTGCTTGTGTCGCTCAAGTAGCGGCCACGCTTCGCTGCTATATAAAAGGACAGGCCTAATAATGGACTTAAAGATCTGTCCTTTAAGCTTAACAGGCATTCTGTCGCTAATGACACCAGACACCTCTTGCCATTTGGCCCACGCAGAAGCAATGCGTGCTTTGACCGCGCAATCAATGTCTCCCGACGCGTGAAGTACAGATCCAAGGTATTTAAACTGGTTGGTGCGCTCGACCTTATCTCCGCCTATGCGGACAGGCGTTGGATCTGTAAAGTTACAGGCCAGGTACTCGATCTTCGCTACATTGAGTTTTAGACCAACGCTTTCAAGCGACTGCTTCCACTCGTTCACGCATCTCACCAGCCTGCCCCTGTCTGCGTCTACCAGTGCGATATCTTCAGCATACATCAGCAGCCATGGTGGATCCGGGAGTCCACAATCCGCTCAAGGAGCTTCATGGTGTGGGACATGACCTTTATACCGCGGTAGTTGCCGCACTCTTGCACCGATCCCTTGCCTTTGAAGACCGGAGTAATAATACTACTTACTAATAATACTACTTATTATCCAACATTGTTAACATAGCACTAGCTCTACCGGGTTTAAAATTAAAATTTCGATCCATTTTGCTAGAAATCACTAACTGCCAGTAATCCAAACGCACAGTACAAGGCACTAGACGTCCCACGCCGGAATGGACGAAGCCGTGGCCGCGCGGCCGCACGTCTGCACCCCTCGCCAGAGGGGCCCCGCCCCCGCGCCCCTTGCTCGTTCTGTACAGCGCGCATCACGTTGGTTTGTGCGCGCAATAAAAAGACTAAATAAAGACTAAATACGTGAACAAGAAGTCATTAAATATCATTTCGTAAAAAAACACTCACTATATATCTGGAAGAAGTAATAAACTGCATTTAAATTAAATAAAAATGTTATTTTTGAGCGCTATTTATTGTTAAAAGACATTAATTATTTTTAGCCAAATAACTATGATATTGGTACTACTGGTAATTTAATTTGATAAAAGTCATTAAGATTCTTTTAAACCCTTTCGAGGCCCATTATGTTTTAACAGAACTAATTATATGCAGATAATGATTTTTAGCCAGTTGTTACTTACAGTGATGTAAGTAAAACATACTTGTTCTTAAAAAGTCACTAAATACCCTTAATATCTTTTTTTATTTACTAGAAAGGAAAATTCACACATTTCTTCATCACTAAAAACCACTATTGCTGGTTAGTGAATTTCGGGCCACCACAAAACAGAAAATAGAAGTTATCGACTTTATGTGTTGGTTATAACGTCTTAATTTGAAAAGCTGGAAGATAGTGTGTTTTTGCATAACATTAAACGCATACAAATCAATTCCTTTGTGCTTTGAACTGCACTAGATGATTTTTTGTAGTTAATGAGTTCTTGCAATAAGCCGACGATATAGAGAGTGACAGGGACGAAAGACAGAAAGGCCTAATGGAATCCACGCGAAAATTCACAAATGCGCAAGATTCTAATTGTTAAATCCACAACGTTACAAGTTTCTAGGCAGCACTCCAAAGCTTAGTATGGGGCTAGGTGACTGGTGGGGTTGTTGGGAAGTGCTGGAAGACTCCCCCGTCATGCCAGTGAAACGACGTCAATTCTTCAGGCGCTTGTCAGCGCACGTATTCTGCCGTTCTAGAACCAAGCGGCCTCGCACGTAGCGATGGAAAGCGTCTTGAAATCATGACCCTCGTTTCTTGGAAGATGGGCAGGCTCTTAAAGTGGCGTCGATACTTTAGCCCTTTCGCATGATACATCGACTGGCAACCGACCGGGTTCTGAAGTTGTTTCGCTCAAAATATGAAAGTCTTGGCGAGACGATCTTGAATCATTTGGAGTGGAAATTCTGGGACCGTGGGGGACCTAGTGCTCTTAAGCTGTATCGTGAGTCATCAAAGCGTTTAGTTGAGACAGAGATCCTGAGATCAGGACCCAAAGGCTGACTTATATCTAGGCCAACGGGTTAGCCTAGCTATCCAGCAGGGTAATGTTGCCATCTTTTGAATCTTTTTTAATAATAAAATATCTAACTGCGCATGGATAGTTTAATTTTAGAATTTGTACATAAAATTAGGTATTTAAATTTTTTAGTGCAAATTACTTTTAAATAATAACAACAGATATTGGACAACATCACATACATTGCTCTGATCCTATAAGTAGCTTAAGCACTTGTGTTACAGAAATCAGAAACAACGACGGTACCACAACACCCAGACCCGATACAATATAAAAAAGTTATTTTTCTACTTTGAGCGACCGACAATGGAACCCGGAACCTCAGTGATAGCGACACCAAGACTTGACCAGTATGCTTGCCTCTTGGCTACTGAGGTCGTCAATTGTTATTTAATTTTTTCAATGAATTGTTTTTCTGTCTCGAATAAGACTTATCTTATCTTCCAAATGGAATAGTGATTCTATCAGCGTCTTGACACTCTAGTTTTAATAAAACACCCCAAAATGACAGTCCATTGCAGAAGAGTGCAATAACACCAAAGTGATCCAATAAATGGTGTATCATTATGTTCAACGACCGATATTAGGCACTTTTACCCTGCCCAATCGGAGAAATATCGACTTTACACCCTTAGAATAAAAACTAAGCTCAGAATATAATATAAGATAGATTTTCTACTATGTGGAAATGTGTGATGTGGTCAATATGTGACGTTGGCAAAATTAGAATTTCTATTTCAACATATGCTGCTTTTTTAACTTACGTAACCTACTTTGTGGGTGATTCTAGGTACTGCGCAAATAATACAACTTTTGCTATCGGACCAATCAAGTTCAGAAAGGCAAACAGGGTTTTTTTAAATTTCGATCGTTAGAAAATAGCTTAACCACTATCCTCTCCATTTTTCCATAAGTGTAGTGTTGTAAGTGGAAAATCATAATATTGCAGTAACAAACAAAAGGGAAGCGAAATTGTATCAGCATATAAAGCAATTGCCAACTTAATTTCTTTGTATTAAAAAATATAAACGATTATTTTACTTACGAATTTTCATTGAATCTTATATTGTTAACCATTAGTTAACAATATCGACCTCTGTAGCCGAGAGGCGAGCATACCGGACTTGGTGTCGCTATCTCTGAGGTCCCGGGTTTGATTCCCGGTCGGTCTATGTAGAAAAATAACTTCTCTATATTGTCTCGGGTTTGGGTGTTGTGGTACCGTCGTTGTTCCTGATTTCTGTAACACAAGTGCTTAAGCTACTTATCATAGGATCAGAGCAATGTAGGTGATGTTGTCCAATATTTTTTAAAAAAATATTAGTGAATTATGCGGTAACATTCATTTTAGTTTAGTTAAGAATCGATTTTATATTATTTGCTAGTTAGCTTCTGTCCTAAATTAATAGTTAACTTCCATGTAGAGGCGATTCTACTGTATTTGAGCTGTCAGCGGGTTGCTGTATTTGAGTATGAGAATCACCCTCTAGAAGATAGTCAACTAATAAAAAAGGACCGTGTATTCTTTAGATTCACATCCCTTTCATTAAAGAACCCATACCTTAGATGCTAGGTATGGGTTCTTTAATACCTTGCCATTGGAGAAATATGCCCATAATGGCCACGCTGAGCATGGGGATTGGCGATCGCAGTGCATAGCTTAGCACCAGGGACGCTGCCCGTCACTGGCCTGGGTAATAACCCAATAGTCTATGCCAAGGAGAGTAGTTATACCAAGGATCGAAACCATTCCGGTTAAGGTTTCATAGTAAAATAACCGGTTTCCGATCCCTGAGTTATACTGCCACTTGTCAGTCGTCAGACTATGTAGCCATTTACCCCGTCGACGACCTTCGCAATATTGAATATGAATATACTTATATATTTTTTGTTACAACCATTTTTGTACCTCACCACACCCAAAACATATCGAGCTAATGGCACGAAAGCAAAGCCGAGTGCCCCACCTAGTGGGGCAATCCCTCACGTGGTTTTTGCGAGGTACTAATGACGTCGTTAGGACAGAGGGCGAAATGAGAGAGTGCATTGTACGGAGGGACGGAGGGTGGACAGGCAAATGTCTCGGAAATGATCGAAGAATTCGACGGAGTATGAGGAGCGGTAGCACCCGCTTGTTGAGTGTGGTCGGAAATGTTAAACAACGTTGTACGTTATCCTAAATTAATTTGTAAAGACCACAAGTTCGTGTGCAACCCCCATGCGAGAACTCAATTGCAGACGGGGACGATACCTACACGCGATTAAAAACACTATTACATGTTTAAATAGTAAAGAACATTCGACCTCAGGGCACAGGCTTTATCTTAACTATGAGTTGGTTTGAGCAACACTCCACCACGCGAGCCCAGTGCGGATAGGTGAAATACCATTGAACAAACCTTACACTGTCTGTTAGATGTAATCAAGCCGCCTTGAGGCCTCTGACTAGGCTATGTCTGTTAGATTTAATCAAGCCGCCTTAAGGCCTCTGACTAGGCTATGTCATGTCTGTTAGATGTAATCAAGCCGCCTTGAGGCCTCTGACTAGGCTATGTCTGTTAGATGTAATCAAGCCGCCTTAAGGCCTCTGACTAGGCTATGTCATGTCTGTTAGATGTAATCAAGCCGCCTTGAGGCTTCTGACTAGGCTATGTCTGTTAGATGTAATCAAGCCGCCTTAAGGCCTCTGACTAGGCTATGTCATGTCTGTTAGATGTAATCAAACCGCCTTAAGGCCTCTGACTAGGCTATGTCATGTCTGTTAGATGTAATCAAGCCGCCTTGAGGCCTCTGACTAGGCTATGTCTGTTAGATTTAATCAAGCCGCCTTAAGGCCTCTGACTAGGCTATGTCATGTCTGTTAGATGTAATCAAGCCGCCTTAAGGCCTCTGACTAGGCTATGTCATGTCTGTTAGATGTAATCACGCCGCCTTAAGGCCTCTGACTAGGCTATGTCATGTCTGTTAGATGTAATCAAGCCGCCTTAAGGCCTCTGACTAGGCTATGTCATGTCTGTTAGATGTAATCAAGCCGCCTTAAGGCCTCTGATTAGGCTATGTCTGTTAGATTTAATCAAGCCACCTTTAATAAGGCCTCTGACTAGTTTTACTTACTTGTTAGGATACGAATCAATTGGAATTATGGGTTGCTGGTAGCTCAGTGGCGTCAACGCTTTGGAAGTAATTACCAAAGTGCGCCGCGGTTTTAAGTGGATGGGTGACCATTCTGACCATATTTCTTGATATTTATCACAAGCATCTCCGTGCTTCGGAAGGCACGACAATTTGTCCCGAAGAATATCGCTTGAGCCGTATAGACTGGTCCTTGATTACATCTGATAGTAAGGTTTAGTCACTCCATAAATCCGCACAGGGCCCACGTGGTAGACTAAGGTCCAAACCACCAATCATAGTTGAGGCAAGGCAGTGGAACGTGTCTTCCTTTAATTTACAAGTAGCGATTTAAATAGTGAATGTTAATTATATACACCTTAATCCAGTTGCTAGTTACCCCGTTACGTCAATGCTGTAACTATCGGATAGTTTTACAGTTCCTAAATTACATCAAAAAAGACACCAGATGATTCCATCTGTCTATATCTAACCAGTAGGTAATGGTGGTTATTCTAGCGAAGACAAGGAGCGGACTCCGTTTAGGTAATCATTTGCAAGAAAACAGCTTTCTTTAAATAAGAGACCCTCCGTAGCCGAGAGGCGAGCACGTACTTGGCGTCACCATCTCTGAGGTCCCGGATTGGATTCCCGGTCGGGTCGATGTAGAAAACGAACTTTTCTATATTATCTCGGGTCTGGGTGTTGTGGTATGTTTTTTCTGATTTCTGTAACACAAGTGCTTAAGCTATTTACCTTAGGATCAGAGCAATATGTAGAGAGAGCAAGAGCAAGTATGTAATTTAGTCTAAAATTTATTTATTAATAGCTTCTTTTCTCGCTCCGCTTCGGAGCCAACCTTTAACTGGCACTGTAATGTCAAATTTCTGGATTCAGTACCTGCCATTTTATAAGCGAGACATTACAAGCTGACCACACAGTGCGCCGTAACCATTGATTTGGCATAACCTTAAAAAGCGTACAGGAAAGTGTCTCGAACATTATTTTCCATAATAATGAGCAATTACGGCAAATGTACACATTTCGCTAAGTGTAAGTTGTGGGCAGGTGGGCGGCGCAGGCGCAATTAAAACTTGACACGAGAACTTGAGTATGGGGCTACACAAATAGCGGATTTGAAGTTAAATAACAACTATACTTTGACTAGACTGAATAAATATTTTATTAAATTGAATTAAGGCAGATATTAACACCAGTGTCAAAAAAAACAAAATCTTAAAATAAACACTTCCATACTAAATAACCGATCAACTGCTTTTATGAGGCCTCTTAAGGCCAATTACAATGTTTTTTAAATTGGTTCAGACGGGGATCGGAGCTAAAAGGTCAATGTAGTTTTTTATATATATACAGGGTTACATTGCAAAGAGGTGCCAAATTTAAAAAATAAGATATAAGGAACAGTACAAAGAAGCGTCCTAATCGTTATTATTTTTAATAATCGTACTTATGATACGAAAAATAATTACTTTAAAATCTTCAAAAATAAAGTCAATAGAGAGACTACGAAAGCCGCGCGGTGCAATTTTTTCATAAATGAGTAAATTATCCACGCGTACGATTTTTAACAGCGGATAGGAATTATTAAATGTGGAAAAGAAGTTTTTGTTTTTGAATATCTAGTTCGCATATGTAAACGCATAGTTGTAAGTTTATGAAAGATACCAAGCTAACCTAGGGGCAGACCACAGATGCGATGGAAGGATGATATTAGGAAAGTTGCGGGGACGAACTGGATAGAAGTAGCACAAAACCGGACTAAATGGCGCAATCTGAAGGAGGCCTACACCAAACTGGTTGAAAATGGCTGAGAAGAAGAAGAAAAAGAAGAAAGCAATAAACTCATTTTCCATTTTCATTTAATTTCAAATAAGGACCCTATGAGTTTAAGGCAAATAAGCACGCCACTGCGCCAATCTTTAAATTCATTTAAAGGTAAAGCGCGCCTTCTTAGTTAATTCGCTGTTCTCATTTTAGGAACACAGTTAGCTTTTAGCTAGCTTTTTAACCCATTTTAAAAAAATTAGGAGGTTCTCAATTCGTCGGTATCTTTTTTTTTTACGTATGTTCAGCGATCATTCGTTACTGCGATGACCGATTTCGATAATTATTTTTTTGTTTGAAAGGTAATACTTTCAGAATGGTCCACATTGCATGAACTCCGTACCACGCCAACTGATTTTAGTATCTATCTTCTAATATCTTTGCCAAATGTGAACCGATTTTGATGATTCTTTTTTTAATGAATAGCTTCACTTCACAGATAATCAAACATTTTTAGAAAAAAATTCAACCCTAAGGGTGGAAAAATAGGAAATGAAATCGATGTTTAGCAGTTAAATTATGTTTGCACTCGTAAGATTTGTTTTGAATAGGATTATTCACTAAAACAGATGAAATACGTTAATTTTATTAAAAAAATAAAAACCGACTTCAAAAAACTAAAACGCTAAAAATAATCTGCCTGTCGATGAGAGATTCTATGTTTTCGTTTCCACCGACTCCAAAAGTAACTGATTAGGTATGTAAGTGTTAAGATTATTTTTAGCGTTTTAGTTTTTTGAAGTCGTTTTTTTTTTTATAATAGTTGCAGAAAGAAGCAGACTTGTCTATACACACGACCTCGCGATGAGCTTTTATCATGAGTCTGTGCTGGCATAGGCTTCCTCCCCCATAGAATGCACCAGCGAGCGGCAAAAAGGCTGTTTGCATTCAGCAGCTTCTCGCAACCTTACTTAAGCGCGGTAGCCCGGCGGTCAATCGCTGATTTCCTAGCCACACGCGCTCAAGCAAGCGTTAGACGTAGCGTGCAATTTTAGCATTTTTATATTAATAATCTTCGTTTGCGACCGTTAACAGTGGCTCTTATCAGACGAGCCTCCGTTGATAATTTACAACACTTCATTATGTTGACGGCTGTTTTAAAATTGTATTTTTATAGATCCGCGACAAATATTCGAGGAATGAAAAACCTCGGAATAAAATAATTGGTATTTATTAATTCAGTGTCCAACTCTCCCATTGCAGGCAAAGATTTCAATGGGATTTAAAACGGTAAATTACTAACTTATTTTTCTGCCGTGTTCTTTAATTTTGCATGGTACCTATTATATGGCTGTTGGCGTAGGATCTAATAAGTAATTTCACAAAAATAACGAGGTGTTCTCGAAAATTCAGATTATCGCGTAAAAGCAGTGGTTTTACGCGATCTGACTGATTCTTACGATACTAATCGAATGTTTTTGCGAAAACGCGAATTAAATCACACGTTTTCATGCATCGACCAGATATAGTTTCCTGGATTAGCAAAATACATTATCGTCTTCCTATGTAACTACATACTGATAGAGGGAATCCTCCAATAAAACGAAATAATAACTAATTCAAATTGATACGTAAAACACGCGAAAGCATCCGATAGAGTCAGATAGAGCGTTGAAGTCACACCCCGAAGACAGTTAACAGTCCGTAGAGCAGGGGCCGGTTATAGGAATGTGCCCAGCAATCGATTCCCAGCTAACACTACTGTCAATTGAAGCTAGAGTGTCACATCTATTATAACTTAAACTAGTTTTATTGGTTTCTTAAACTCTTCTTCTTGATCTATACGGTCAATCCCGGTTGCGTCCAAAGCTATTGCTTTGGAGCCCAGGGTCCGCTTTCCTTGATTTACTCCTCCACTTCGCGCGGTCTTGAGCGTCTCTAGTTGTGAGATCATTGGCACGCATGTCAGCCCTCACGACGTCCAGCCAGCATTTATTGGTTTCTTAAACTATTATTACTAAAATAAGCAGCACCTATCCAACTCATGTTTCTTCCATTTTTTTTCAAATTCACATCTTTATTTGCTACATTACTTCGCATGAAAACATTTGTATGGTTTCAACCTAAGTTTAACCATTATAATTTTAGTTAAGTTTAAAAATACGGAACCCAACCACTTTTATAAGCTTGGCGTGCACCAATTTGTTAATTTTACGGCAGAAGCTCGCAAACACAGTGTATAAATAAAGGAAGTCAACAATTTTATGTCTATTTAGCGTATACAGTTGCGAGTACAATGTATATAATTATTGTTTACGTGTAATCATACACAGTGGCGCCACCAAGCGAGATCGCAACGATAATGTGATTGACTGTGAAATGGTTTACGATCTTCTAGTAATATCATTATTATATTTCTCTATTGTGTCTTCATGACAAAGCAGGCGGAACATAGAGCTTTTATTTTTATTGCGAGTTAAACTTTAAAAGCTTATAAAGCTATTATAAATATGTATTCAGTTTAGTCTTACTTACTACTTAGGGTAAGCAGTAAAGCAGCTACACAAATTATTTTTCTCCGAAGCTAGTAAGTGTTTTTTTACTTACATTTAGTATGAAATGACAAGTCCTGTCAACTCTAGCCCAACCCAAAAAATACAGATATAGATTTAAAAATGGTGGAGTTTAAGGTATGTGCTCTATTAGGCAATTTAAATCACCAATTGCACCAACTGGAAACAGGTGCGAATGCCGAAACTCGCTACTATGGTTAAAATTATGTAAAAATGGAAAAAAAATTTAGTTGTGAGTGGCCGATTGCCGCAACAGAAAACTAAAAATTGTTCCGTGTGCAGCGCCTTAAATGGCAAAACAAACATTCTTTTAATTTTCTTTCAAACTGTGTAAAATTAGTAAAGGCGCCGGGGCTCGTAAGTATATTTAGTTATGAGTAATTCTTTAATTCTTCATTGTTCTAAACTTGTTCCTCCTAATAAAAACTAGGATAAGGTTTCATCATCATCTTCATTACAGCCAAAGGACGTCCACTGCTGAACAAAGGCCTCCCTTAATTACTTATCATCGGGAGGGATTGCCAATACTCGCCACGCTTGGCAGGCGGGTTGGCGAGCGCAGTTTTTTTTAATATTTCGCACGCAGACGTTGCAGCCTGTCTCGTGCTACATTCATACATTACAATTCACGAAAAAAAAAATATGAAGGGGCGGTACGAAGTTCTCCGGGATAGCTAGTCTATATAAATAAAACAAAGTCGGGTTAGTTACACCATTTATAAGTCAAGAACGGCTGGACGGACGGAGACGGATCTTTGATTTGTTGAATTTGTCTCCGCCCCGTATAGCAGAATAATTATAAAAAACACGGAAAAAATCGGGGAAAAATGTATTAGGGGCGGTATGAAGTTCGCCGGGACAGCTAGTTGATAATAATAATAAGATTTATTATCTTTCAAATTTAGACGCTAACCTACAGTTTTTTCAAGGTTATGTTTAATAGTTAAAGAATATATGGTGTGACGATTTGGTAAACCTGACGAGGGATTGGGAGTCATTGGCGATATATAGAGATCGATGAAAGAGTCTGGGGAGACCTTTGCCCAGCAGTGGGATTGAATAAGTTGAAAAAAAAGTTTTATAGTTATAATACATTTGTTTGTTACTGGAGCCTGAAACAAAGCTTATAAATAATGATATTAATAATGATAAATGAATTAAATTGACTTTCATATATTGGACAACATCACATACATTGCTCTGATCCTGTGATAAGTAGCTTAAGCACTTGTGTTACAGAAATCAGAAACAACGACGGTACCACAACACCCAGACCCGAGACAATATAGAAAAGTTATTTTCCTACATTGACCGACCGGGAATCGAACCCGGGACCTCAGAGATAGCGACACCAAGTCCGGTACGGTCGCCTCTCGGCTACGGAGGTCGTCAAATTAATGAGGTTTAATGAGCTTGTTATTTAATTAGAAGTATTGTAATCAATTTACTGTTCCAAAGTATCCTACCCGTCTTCATATAAAACAATTTGTAAGCCTCAAACTCGTAGAGTCAGCAAAAACGTCTCAACCCCACAAATCGCCTTGTGGCTAACTCAAGGAGATATAAACAGACATACCTACAGACGCTAACCACATGTAAGGGAGGTCTTCACTTTGTGTTTCTTGGAGGATTACACGGTTTAAGAAAATAATATTATTTCGAAAACCAAAATATAAGATAAGAAAATGAAGTAAGTGAGATGATTCTACACTTTTACTATAGGACAAATATCGCACAAAAAGGGTTAATTTTACTATTTAACTCATAAAATATATTTAATATAAAGCATTATTTTTTTTGTTTTGTTAATTTATCATAAAAAAAGTAATTTAATTAATAAAATATCCGTTTTTGAGACTGGACTATCATCCACGTCAAGTCCTCGAACCTAGTTGCAAAATATTTAAGCAAATTAAAAATAAAATAAGTACTTACAAAATAGGCATAAGTTATTATTGTTACTAATAATTAATATGGATTATTCCGGAATAACATATTTATTTGCCAAGATAATACGTGGCAAAAAAATTTTAGAAAACCTTTATCCTAATTAATTCCTATTGACATATCAACTTATTTTTATAAATTACGATCTAAGTATGGAGTATTTGTATTGTATTTATACCAGTAAGTATTTTACAGATGATCTCAGTTAACTAAACTAAGTCTAAATAACTGTGTATAATTTTATCATCTCCTAAAACGACAAAGGAGACAATACAAACCCTACACACGGATGACGGGACCTGCTCCCGACTTGAAGATTAATGATCCACTCAAAGTTTCTCTGAATTGTATAAAAGAGATCCCATGATGTACAGCGGAAATTGTGATATATCTCAGTAGTTACTTATTTCAGCAGTATACAGTATGTGGCCTGCCTGCCTAGCATGAGCACTAAAACACGATATGATATGATATGATACAGCGAAATATCGACACCAACTGTAAGAATATGATAGATCTATATAGCCGCCATGTTAAATCGCCGTCACATATTAAGATCGCCGTTTCGATAAAAATTCAAAATGGTGGCTATATCTCTCATATTTTTAAAGTTGGTGTCGATATATCGCTTTATCATATCATATCTTGTTTTGGTAGACATGCTAGGGGGGCTGGAACCGGGGATAATATTCAAAACCGAGACTCTCTAGAGTATTAGTTTGTTTTTTTTTAAATATTCCTGTCAACCAAAACGCAATAAGAATTTAAAGTTACGATTCATAATCAGTTTATTTTTGCAAAACGATATTATCGCTAACGTTGTCCATGTCGTGTGATCGTGTCAAAGAGACGTTCCGAGTAGCTCCGAATAAGTACGATGCAGATGAACTCGAGATGAGCGGAACAATTGCATTGTTTGCATTACATTGAATTTACGATTAAGTTTGTTAGAAAAAATCAAAAGAAAAGTTTAATTTTAATTAGTTGGGACCATAATAATTCAATTACTAATGAGTTACTTTGTTTTCAATATTATCCCCAGTTCCAGGCCACACACTAAAAAATAATATAGTAAACCAAACCAGAGGGCGTATCCTTCAGCCAGTTTATCTACATTATTATTAAATTAAAATTATTTTTTTTTTTACAAAAATAAGCTTAAATAATTTTTTTTAAAATTCAAACAAAAAAAAACGAATCGCCTAATTTAAAACCAAAACCGTTTGCGGAATAATAAGTAACTAGCGTAATTACAATGCACAAACTGGCAACGTCGCTTTTCTATCTTGCTCGCAACGGTGAGAAAAATGTCAGACGTTCATTATTTTTTATGAAATTTTAAAATTAAAACCATTTTTATTTTAAATGGGAATTGTTTTTTAGTATGTGTGGACTCTATAGTACCTATTACGGGTTAACGGGAACGCCTTTCATTAGTTAACATACGGTATAAATGTGCGCTAGATAACACCAATCGTGTTTGTCCGGAGCATCGAGTACATACCCTATAGAGCAGCAATACAAACCATCTTTCTCCGAAACTAGTAAGTGATTTTTCACTTATATTTAGTATGAAATGACAACTCCTGTCAACGCTCGCCCATACAAATACAGCACAGATACAGGTAAAAAAATGGCGGAAAAATTTGTCGAACAAATCATATGACATTATACTCTATATGGTATATGTGCTCTATGGTCCAGAGTAAGGAATTAAAATCCTTGTGTACGTAGTATGCTGATAGATGTTTATCTCTGAAACTGTTGAGGTAAAGTAAATAATGTAAAAAGATAAATTGGTTTCTTATAATAGACTTATTTACTATCATATATTTTATACTATTAAAATACACAATAATTTAAATATAAACAAACTGTCTGTTACACATTTACGCAAAAACACTAAATTGATTTTGATGAAATTTGGTACGTTTCTCCTTGCTCCTTACGCTTGAAAGGATATAGGAGGAGATTCTCAATCCTCCCCATAAAAATAAGGGTTTAAAAGCCGTATTCCACTGACGCGAGCAATGCCACGGGTACATTATCTAAAAGTCTTCTATTATAAATAAAGACACCGGAAACTATAGAGATAAGTCGAAAAACAATATTGGCAGTACGATTCCAAAATTTAATACTCTACATCGCATTCAAGACACGAAATAGCAAAAAAGGGTGCACGCAGGTTAACACAGAATTAAAATGACAATGCTCTGGTTTGCTAATAGGCGAAGCCGGTAACCACCTTTATGAAATGTCTTGGGGTAATCCGTCATTTTAATGCTCAAGTAAGGTTGTCAAGTGTCGATAAAAATGACAAAAGTGATGTTATCGAACCTGGATGTGTGGCAAGGTAATACAATGATAACTATACCTAATAGAATTGTGGAGAATGTGCCCTGCAGTAACACAAAAAAAAATTGGAATGGTAATAAAAAATCTCTATATTAAATTCTAATATTTATCTTTTAAAAATGAGAAATTGTAACTAAAATGGTATTTAATTTAAAAAATACTTAATTGGTTTCAATTAGAAAAACCATTAAAACCAACCAAACCATAAAACCATTTATAAAGATTAGATCCGAGGACAAACAATTTTAAAACCTCAAATACTTCGTCATAAAAGAAAAATATTTATTTGGTTCGTAACACAAATAATTTCATTTTTATTGTAATTAAATTATAAATGCAAAGCGAAACTACAATATGATACCAAAATGGTTGCCACTGAGTTATTTTGCCATAGCAAAAGTCGATATTTAAAAATTTACCGACAATTCCATCCCACATCCCTTATAAATCAAACATCAGATTGATGGTATTATGTCAACATGCACAATGACAATGATCTTTTGCATCACAATCCGCGCTGCGCCAATTACTGCATAAGCCCAACCAAACATCTGGACTTTACATTTGCATTGTCATATTCTACCCTATTTTTAAGAGGTAAGGTGTATTTTAGGTTGAAGTTTTTACGACTCCATCTTTCATACTTTTAAAAGTCTACATTGATATGTGAGAATCTTTAAGCATTTTGAAGAAGTGGTTCAAAGTAATTTGTCATTGCCAAATTCTTAAGCTGAGCACGATTTTATGGAAATTTCGCAGATTAGGGATATTTGCATTATCTAGTGGATAAGATTGTGGGAATATCGGCAACGGGTGATACTCGTACTTTGGGTTACACTTCGGAACATTCAAAATGTCGACAACTTAAAACGTCTTTAGTTTAATTTAGTTTGGTAAGCAATTATCGTTAATTTTACATCGTGGAAGTTTGATTTAGGCGTTGTTTTTCACTCTTTACCTCTCTCTCCTCTCTCTATCTACCCGACTACGGAAATGCTATTGGCTTATGATTAATATTGCCTAACATTAATAATCTAATAGCTTCATAAGCGATTTTAGCCCAGTGGACCTTCGAGTCTCATCTCACATTCCGTGAGTTATAAGTAGAATCATAATTAGTAAACCACAAAGAAACATAATTAGAAAAATCAAGCTTACTAACATAGGCCTAGAAAGAAATAGCGCGAGACAAGTGAAAGTGGGCGGGCCTTACTTGTCTAAGAACGGACAGTAAATAGGGTAGAAAGGTATTGGAGTGGAGGCCTATAACTGGACATAGAAGCGTAGGTAGGCCGCGAGCTAGGTGGACCGACGACCTGGTGAAGGTAGCGGGGAGGGGATGGATGCAGCAGACCCTGCCACATGTCCATAAACGAACAAAAATCGCTGACATAGCCCGTCGGATAAGCAAGCTGAAGTGGTGGTGGGTGGGGCACATAGAACGTAGAACTGACGGACGATGGAGCAGAAGGTTCTGGAATGGAGGCCATTTACCGTCAAGCGCAGCGTAGCACCCGCAAGGTGGACAAACAACCTGGTAAAGGTTGCAGGAAGCCGCTAGATGCAGACCGCTTCCAACCGGTCAATCTAGAAGTCATTGGGGAGATCTATGTTCAGCAGTGGATGTCCTATGGCTAAAACGATGATAAATGATGAACCAAAAATACCCTGACCAGAAATAATTATAAAAAATGATGTTTAAGCCAACGGGGAATCAAACCGGAAAGAAACCGTTTGTGTTTAATCAATCTATATAGCTTAATGAAGTTAATGCATACTTTAAAAAATTACATTGCGTCACGTTGTAATCGAACACACGTCCTTTCACCATTCGGGAGACAATTTTATTTTTTTCCATCGATTAATAAAGGTATATACATACATGATGGCAGACCCTGGGCTCCAAAGGCTTTGGACGCAACCGAGATTGACCGTATAGATAAAGAAGAAGAAGACATACATGATGGTTTAGTAAGACGCAAAGAACGAAAAGTCTTCAAACAGAAGATTTGACTGCAACGGAGAGATCGTGCCTCTTAGTATTGGTAATGACTAAACCATTAAGGTCCTATTTCGTATTGTTTGTTCCGATGAACGCCTGAAAGATAAATTCAAATATAAATATGCCCTAGTTGACACGGTCTCAACGTAAGACATTAATATCCTTTTCTTATTAGGTACTAGATATTTATTTAATTGCTAACGACATCTCAGCACACCCAGAGACTATTCAGGTCGTTCCGTTTCCTAAATCTAACCGAAGATGCCTGATTCCCGCAATTTAAAATTAGTCGCAATCTAGTGTCGATCCGGTTTCAGTAACAATAAAATCAAACCGTATTCTCGTAAACTTAAAAAATGCGACTGAAAATGAAAGAAACCAGAATTAGTATTTTTTTTTGGCAATACGAACTTTTTGTCAACTTTACGTCTTATTATAAGTTTATAAGAATACTATTGTTGATAGTAATGTTACTGGCCGAAACTGGAATGCGACTACATTTTATTTACGATAATTGGACTTCAGGAATCAACTTTTTTAAATTGATATACCTACTTATTTTGTACCCTGCGTATGTTTTCATTCACCGCTTTGCGCTTTTCAAAATAGAAAACCACAAAAAATAGGAATTGTAAATTGACTTTTTTTAATAAATAGGTGCCGTTATCCACCGTTTAGGCCTAATCTACATAAGTATAGCAATCGACACGAATCAATATTGTAATCACTTCACCACATAACAATATAATGCAAAATACCAAAGAAATCCTACAAATGGGTACTTTAGACCCTTTCTCGCCTCCCATAATGCATCAATACCCAATAATCTCATAATAGGCAGGTATCGAAAGGGTTAAAAGTTTAAAAATCCCAACAAAGGAGGACAAAACGACCCATCGACAATCTAAGGGTTGTTTCTTAAGGGATTAGGGAAAGCCGATTTTGTAAGCTTTGTAATAAAACAAAAGTCTATGTGAAGTACCATTAATCTGGGATTTAACTGTTCATTAGTTCTTTGATCATGGTATTATGTAAAGAGTAGTTATATGTTTTAAACATTGTTAAATAATCTCACAGGATTAGTGAGATTGTTGAAAGAATGTAACCTAACCATAAAATATTCAACACATCTCAAAAAAACAGAAAAGTGACAGCAAAAATAAATCAAAGGATCGGCAACGGTAATTATGGTGTTTCCTAAAAAAAATACATCTAGAATAGTAGATACCTACTATTAACTTAATTTCAAAATTATATTAAGCACTAACATTAAATAATATTATGAAATACAACTAGATAAAAATACTGTGGAAATAAATAATAAATATTGGACAACATCACATACATTGCTCTGATCCTAAGGTAAGTAGCCAAAGCACTTGTGTTACAGAAATCAGGAACAACGACGGTACCACCACACCCAACCCCGAGACAATATAGAAAAGTTATTTTTCTACATTTACCGAAGCCGGGACCTCAGAGATAGCGACAATAAGTCCGATACGCTCGCTTCTCGGTCGCCAATACGGTACGGTACGGTCAGAAATACGTTATAAGTTAGGCCACGTACCGGCAAGCACAGCGCAGGACGTCTTCCCTATACAAGGTGAACAGACGACCTGGTAAAGGTAGCAGAAAGCCGCTGGATGCAGGTCGCTTTCATTTGACCAATCTAAAAATCACTGGCGGAGGCCTATGTTCAACAGTGGAAATCCTGCGGCAGAAATTATTACGATGAATAGTAATCCAAATATTACTACAATAATACAAATGATAATAGTATTTGAGGCATATCTGTATTTTTGAAAGGCACCAAATCTAACCAATCTAATAACGTTGAAAATCCGTTTCGAATCTACATTATTTTCTCATAAACTTTTACTATATCTCACTAAACCATTTAGTGTAAAATAAAGCAAGTAAGTTATAAGAATAAACTTACTTTTTTGAACAAATGAAATTTGTTTAAATGATTGAAATCTTACAAAAACCCGCACCCAAACGATAAAGTGGTGCAAGGTCTCATTTACAGTTCCTTCGGTAAGAAAAACCACAAAAACGTCCGGAAACCGACGGATCGAATAATATCAAAGAAAAACCTAAACCGTGACTGCGGTCACTACAAAAACCAATGCTAAATCATCCATAGATCATTATCGCGCACGCGTCAATGTCAACTGATCAATAAAAAATCAATAGTTATGGATCTATCTACCCTCGGAAATATAATATTTTGAAAAGGGTTCGCATTGAAGTCTTTGAGGCACCTTCAAATTGCAAAGTGAACAATTGGATTATTGAATACTAGTTTTGATGGAAATTTAATTTGTTTTGCATTTATATCATCATTATTTAGATAAGTGGATTTTATTTTTATTCTAAACCTAATGCTTTCAGCGTAGTAGATAACAACAAGCTATTTTTTTTTATTATTAAAAAACATTCAATTTTGAATTTCCGATGTAAAAACATTTAGAGCCTCTTACACCACTTGCTGATAAGTTCCAGAAAACCTATATGGCACTTGTTTTGACACATAACTCACACAATTAGCTGGCCCAATTATTAAGGCCCTTAGACTACTTAAATTTAAAAAAATACGCAACGGTTTTAAAATTTAGCTGCAACTGTTTAAAAAAAAACAGTTTAATTTCATCATCTAACGGTTACTTAAAGCTACACAATAAGATAGTAACAAAGCTCCTAATTAATACGGACATCCGCATCCCCGTGTTCTCACGATTTTTTAATTACGCCCCAAACATCTGCCGTTTGTTCCTCAAAAAATGAATCACCGAAATCAAAGACCATACAAAAAAACTCCTTAATATTCAAACTAAAAATTATAAAAAAGATTCCACGATGACTGGCGCATCAAAACCGGAATTCAATTAAACACACAAAAGAAATTACTGTGGGGACACAGTTTCTTGCTCCAAACAACTTTAATTATTCACCTTACATTAATAAAGAATCTTCAAGACTCTCACACTATCGCAAAAGCATCACTAATGATAAACACAATAGCATAAAAACCTGACCCCCAATTCATGAATTAAAAATTCCTCTATCCTTAAAATAAAGATCAAAATAAACATACTCGAAAGACAGTCTTGAAACTTTAATATGCAAAATAGTATGCAAAAATAAAGGAAGGGCGACTAAAACTGGCTATGCAAATCTCCGTGCGAAGTTAAACGGGAAAAACAAATAAAAAACCGCTTGTACGTGTGTCATGAAAACATTTTTTTTCATTGTCTATCTCTCGTTGCATTATAAAAAGTTGGGCCCAGGACAGTCCCTTGAGGGACACCTTTCTCACAAACGCATGCAAATGAGTGATACTATTTAATCTTTTATTTTAATGGCATCATATTGTGTATGATCTTTTCAGCTTTTGTAAGGTGAGTAGGAAGAAAAAGGGTTGAATAAAAATTAATCATTGCACGTATGCAAATTGGTCCGGTCTTAAACTGTGGGAATCTTCTTTTTAGTGAATCGTTAGGATTTCTTAAGGGTTGTTCTTGTGTTCCAGGGTCACGTTTTTTTGGCGCTACTGGTATTTTTTTTTATGACTAAGTAATTTTTTTGGTAAGGGCTCAACGAATTTCTTTTGTGACAAGTTACGTTATTTATAAGTACATAATTGCATATTATGTTTAAACATTTCGTAAATATCTACGTTTTAATGTTCTGGAACAAAAATAAAAACTTGTCTAAAAGCTACATTTTAAAATGTCAAGTTCGTGATTTTAAAATATATATATAATTAAATATGCATTTCATACTAAGTATGAAATTTGTATCATTTTTTAATTATTATTTGTCAATAGAACAAAATAATATTTTCTGTCTTTCTTTTTATTTAAGAAGGTACTTATAAGACACAAAAGAATAAAATTGATTTTTTAATTATAATTTGTAAAAATATCTTTGTGTTATATAAATTGCTTTGTTTGTTTCAGGTATGTACACACGCTAATGCAGGTATCTTTTTAACATTTACAATAATTTACATTATCAATAGTTATCACACCCCTAGCACATTGCATTATTCAAATATCAACAAAATAAAATTACTAGATCGATCTTACATAAAACTTTTTACGACATCTAGTGATAACGCTACGAACTAACCGATAGTTCGTAAGATCGTGGCTAGATGGCGTTAGCTGGACGCATCATTGATGTCTAGATCATCAAACAGGCACCATAGATGAAACCTCAAATTTTAAACATTTGGCTTAACTGAAGGTAATAAATATATATTTGCGGTTACATTTTATTATTAACTTTTACTTTTATTTTGTAAAATTTACTCGAAGAAAAAAAATACATTAATGATGTTGTTAATTAAGTAAAACAATAATAAATTTTAAATTTTTCTACACCAATTATCAAGCCCCAAACTAAGCAATGCTTGACTATGGCGACTAGATAAGATAAGTTATTTATTATTGATATTTTTTTACCAATATGTAAACTTCCTATGTTAAAAGAACAAACTTCGAATATAAGGCTTTCTGGACTTTTTAAACCAGTCTATAAATAAATCAATATTAGTAATTTCCAAATCATTATACCTATTTAGTATGACTCATGTAACACCTGCTGTTGTCAAAATAAGCTCATTGAACCGTCGCAAAAAAATCCCAGATTTTGATAAATAATAAATATGACAACCCCAATATTTATTTGTAGGTTATTTTTATCTAATGACAAAATATTTAAAGTATCTATTTATTTAATATCCTAAAATTTGCTCCTGTTCTCCATAAACTTTCAAAAAGATTCGACAACTGCCTGCATGAGCATACACAAATACAACAAACACACAAGCTTATTTGATGCACACATGCGTCTTCAACGCACACTTGCGTAGTGCCGATGAAAAATGACTTGCGAGCCATGTGGTAGTTCGGTGTCGAGTATTTTGACGAATTCCGAATAGACAGTGTCCAGTTTACTAGCAGGGCCAGTAGTATATTTTTAAATTTGATTTATGTAAGACTAGCTATGCCCGCGGCTTCGCTCGCGCAGAATACGGTTTATCACACCCTATTTTACTCGCTTAGGAGATGGAATGAAAATAGTTTTCTATGTCCTTCCCCAGGGTTCAAGCTTTTTCCGTACAAAATTTCATCACGACAAAAAAATGGCCAATGGCCTTTGTCTAGCTCTAGTCTATCTCTTTACAAAAAATTATTAAAATTGGTTGTTAATAGTTTAGGCGTGAAAGTGTAACAGAGAGATTACAAAAAGGTCTTTACTGTCCGAGAAATAAAACTGTGATATCTAACGCTTACCATACTTGTGATTATATATCTCATTGTGTTCAGTAGTAAAATACTCCTAGTTTAAAAAACAAGTGCTTGCAACAATCTGCAGGTACTGTGCATAAAGCCAAATAAAAATGACATCATGACTCAAAATAAGAATAAAATGTTTGTACTCATTACGCGTGTTTGCCGCTTATAAGTTTAAACCTGCGATCGCTGATTTTGTAGTTAGTAGCGAAAAAGATCGTGTCGTCAATATCCTGTTAAATATGTATACTTTATGGTTGTTTCTGACGAACCACAAAACAATTGACATATCTGACAACAGGACAATAAATCTCTATAATGGTGTGATAGATAAATGCAATTAAAGGATAACTTACTGAGTCGATTATCTTACAAGACAATGACAGTATCGATAATTAATAAAAATAACACCAGTAATTATGAGCACGTAATAATCAATCAAGGAACAATAATTACTTTAATTGCAAATTTTATTCATAAGTTATTTAGAGTCATTGAAAATTATAACACAAGGATTTGTCTGTGTTTTACTTTTTGATGTTGTAAGCCTAATATATTAGTCCCCTAAACTAATAAAAATAATATTTGTGCTCTAGTCATTTGAAGAAAAAATAGGTGGTTTAGTTTTTATTTACTAAATTCAATTAATCATTTTAATAACACTGCCTGTGTGAAAACCGTTTTTTACTTTGTCCTTGAAAGAAAAAAAAACTAATGATGTATACAGGCTCTGCTAGCGCAAGCCACGCCGCCTCTATGACGCGCCCGCGCACGGCAGCGGCGCGGGGAGGGGGGGACCAAAACCTGATTTTCGGTCTATGCTGACCTTGTAGCGGACGCATTACATCACAGTGTTTTATAATGCCTTATTTCTTACCTCATTCCAAGCCATTTATAACCTTAGTGCAGAGTTATTGTGTTAAATTTGGATTGGCAACTTTCAGTGGTAAAAATGACCTTATGCGCCTGCGCACCTCAATTCGTGATCTGACGCATATTCAAAGAGATTGCTACCTACTCGCCAGGTTTTTCCGGTATGGCTTTCCGCGTTGGTTTTCAATTTTTGTTTTGGTAGCGAATCTGTGACGACATAAATATCTAATTTGGGAAAATCGGTCTCTCGTCACATTTGTGCGGATATTTATAGATGACAGTGACGAGGTATCTTTAGGTATTGTGTGTTTTATTTTCATGAGTTTGTTTATGAACAATAAAAGTAATTTTATTTTCCTGAAAACAATACGATTAAAAAACAAACTATGTTTGATTACAAAGAAATTTAGATTCAATACCAAAAAAAAACTAGAAAATACTTTAATTAAATGACATTATTCTTGTAACTAAGTACTTTATTCTGTTTGTATATATCAGTCAGACAATTTATTCGGATCGGATTCGGATTCGGATCTCCTAATTTCTGATTTGCAAGAAAACATCGAGCCTAGCCCTTTCCATAGCACGCTGTGCAACCTTGAGCTTTCTTATGAGGCCCATAGTAAGAGTCCACGTTTACACCAATAGTCATAAATTAATTAATTAAATTAATTGTTCCCACAATCACACCAATAAACTAGTCCCAAGCTAAGCATAGCTTGTATGGTGGTGACCAAATAACAGACATACATATGTGCTTAATTAAATACATTATACGATTTCCATCATGACTCAGGTACACATTTTAATGGTCAAGCTCATCACACAAACACTTGACCCTTGCGGGATTCGAACCCGCGACCGCTTTGTAATCCGGAGCACTAACCACTACACTAGGTGATCGTTGACGTCGTCAGTCATGTTCTTAAAGTAAGAAATTACCATCCTTCTGTTACGAGGTTCCAATCATACCCAGGTACTAGTGAATTTAGCCAAGTTCGATTCCTAAATCCTACCAAGAATCAAACCGCTACTCTATCAGATTGTTAAATGTAACTTAAGTAGCTGGAATCGGATAGGCAGATTCTGATGAGAGTAAAGCTGGGGATACCGATGTAGAGTTTCGCGTAGGGGTGCAGTTACATAAGTATTATAAACAGGCCTGATTTTAGATTTGTCGATTTAGAATGCAAAACATATGGTATTTAGTATTCAAATATCAAATAAACACATGATGTAACATTGAACTTGACCAAAAAACTGGTTATAAAGTTCGTTTTTATGCAAATCTGTGTGCAATAATAATTTAAAATACCAGACAAGCTTAGGATATTAAGCAACACCTAGATTTTAGGATTATTATTAACGTTACTAACATGCCTTGAAATTACAGGTTTGTCTTGTTTTACGTATATTTTTTTTGCATTTTACCATTTTTACATCTATTCTATAGAAACATTTATTTGACACACGAATAAAAAATAAAAAATACATAACAATAAAGTATATCTGATGTGTCAAAAAGGTTCCCCGCTCAGCATTTGTCGTGACAGTCACAGACTTATCACGACGCTGATTTTCGGCGGGAACCTTCGACGCTGGGACGTGCAGCGAGTGACGCAGCGGTTTAACGGACCACCAGAAAGTCCCAAATCCCTTCAACGGACCCCGTGCCCTTGGGAGTACAAAATCGGTCGAAGAAACCCGGACCCACCGATCATCATAACACATCATTATCATCATTTCAGCCGTAGGACGTCGACTGCTAAACATAGAGCTCCCCTTTGCCGGTTGGAAGCGGCCTGCATCCCGCTTCCTGCAACCTTTACCAGTTCGTCGGTCGACCCTAACCAGGAATTGAACCCGGGCCTCTTAGCGTATATAACGAATCATCATGCCACCACGCCAATTGGGAAGCAAAGGCAAAGCTACCAATGTCTGTATAGCTTAATGGTCGACTGGCAGAGAATGCCACTTGTCTTTATCTTTATCTTCATCCTGTATAAATAAAAAAACCTTATACCTGTATTAAGACTTACATTGCATAAAACATAAATTTCAAAAATCTCAATACTTCTTAGTTAGAACTATCGTCTTTTGATCACATCTGGATGAATGTGTAACATTGTTTTTACTTGTTATAAGAAACTTTGTATGAATACTTAAAATTAAGCATGTAAAACTCTGTTAATGGCTAAGTGTCACTTTTGTTAAACTAGGCTCACATGTTATCGAATAATCGTTAATATTTTTGTTAACAACATCACATACATTGCTCTGATCCTATGATAAGTAGCTTAAGCACTTGTGTTACATAAATCAGAAACAACGACGGTACCACAAGAGCAGCAATATAGCTGTTATGTTTCTCAATAAATAAAATACAATAAAGTAGCAAGCAAGCAGTATAGCAAGCAATGCAGTCTAAAATACATGACGGTATTTATATAACCAATTCACGAAATCATAAAAATCCTACATTTCAAACAGAACTAACCTAAAATAAAATAAATAATTTCGTGTTAATATGTTGTCCCGTCTGGCACCGTGCTTGTGGGCGGCGGTGCATCGGCCTATCGGGGGATCCGGGTTTTCTTCGACCGATCTTGTGCTCCCCACGGGCCCGGAGTCCGTTGGAGGGATTTGGGATTCTCTGGTGGTCCGATTTGCCGCTGCGTCACTCGCTGCACGTTCCAGCGTCGGAGGTTTCCGCCGAAAATCAGCGTCGTGATAAGTCCGTGGCTGTCACGACAAATGCTGAGCGAGCACCTTTTCGACACATCTGATTTATATTGTTTTGTGTATTTTTTTCTCTCTCTTGTGTGTCGAATAAACGTTTCTTTCTTTCTTTCAAAATTACATTTTTACAGAATGTTATTACTATTCGAATTGAGTAACACTTTATTTGTAACTATCAAAGATTTCTGACGCTGTGTTTAAGTAACTATGTTATAATTCAGTAGTTTTGTTGATTGGAAGCTTCTAATAAAACATGTTTTATTTATATCGCTAAGCATCTATTGACACCAAGGTCGTATGTAAAATCAGCCTAAAATTTTATATGTATGAATAAAATAGCAATTAATAAATGTTTGAGCCAATAAAACATTGGTAATGAGAATATTTACCAAAAATGTTTATATAATTTTGATAAAATGGTGATGCTAGAGTCGGTGGAATATTGTGTTAAGTTCAGTATACTCTTTGTTGTTAATACTCATTAATACTCATTTATTCAGTAATATAGGCCCTCCTCCGGGCACTTTATACACGTCCCAAAATATAGCTTTACCCTACCACCGCTTCGGGACTACATATCGCCTGGTAATGAGAAGAAACGGCGCAACAAACTCAGTCACCTTTGTCAGCCTCTTTTTATAGGAAATACAGTTACAAGACATGTAGTAAGTGCGAGCTAAGCAGGTTAAGTCCATGCACTCTTGTCGTTTAAATAATCGTCTACTTTATAATACCGTTTTTTCATAAGGATTTTTTAATGTGGATTTTGAACTCATGTACAGGTAGTTCAACAAGAGTCTGTGAAACTATATTAAACAATTTAATACATATCCCCAAGAATGAATTACCAACTTAGTGTTGTCTGAACGAGTCTTAAAGGTCTTAAACAGACAACGGCAGGTTGACCTACCCCAAAAGTTAAAGGTCATTGAATTGATTTTCAACTTTAAGTCCGACCCGTAGAGATCAATATCAATTGAGAAAATTTGAAGTTTTGTGGTAGGTTGACGTGCTGTTATCTGTATTTTAAAAACAAATTACAAGTATTTAATTGAGATTTAGCAAGCGCTAAAAAAAAAGTAAGAGGTTGTATATCCTTTACTCTTGCATGGAACCGGCTGCCGGGCAGATACAACAGTTTGGCTTTTGTGTCTTTTCATCGTCATGTAAACTGACTAAAGAACATAGATTTTCATTTAATAAAATTAACTTGTTTTGGTTTATACCTTTTTAAAGTCGGTAGGCAGCGTCTTTTATGCAAAAAAACTCTACAGCGGCTTAGTAACTACATAAAGTTTGATGACCCTACTACATTCATTCATTATCTTCATATTTCATTAACAATTAACATGGCCTTATTAAAATCGACGATAGAAAAATACTTAATAGTACTTACGTAGACTTTGTTTGTTTCGTGTGACGTGCAAAAAAGAGTAATAATCTATTCGTCTATCGAAAATATCCCATTATAGAGTTTGTTTCAACCTCATAACCTTCAAATAATAAAGAACTGGAGGTCACAGGATACATCGTTCGACCGCGTAACCCCAAAAATGACAAAAAACATGGCTGCCACCTAATTACGCGAAGTTTTTGCGCAACTTCAAAAAAAGAACTTTCGTTATCACACGGGCCGCTCGTAAAAACAACGATTCACTCATTGTGTTCGTTTTTCGAACTCTAATCCACCATTTTGTTTTTTGTTTTATGGGCATGGAAAAAAGTATTGTGCCACAGTAAAAAAATGTTCCCAGAAAAAAGAGTTTTGCTTAATACTCGTATAATATTGAAGTCCATGTCAACCGTGTTTGCAAGGTCCACTTTCGGAACCTTATAAAAATCTACAACTTAAACATCATTTTATATGTTAATTTCAAAGTAAAAGATACTGATTACATTTAAAAAGGCTTAGGTTAAACCCAGACTTAAAAAGGTTTTTTAATTGGGCCTAGGTAACAATATATTAACAATAGTTTAAATGACGATCTAACCGTACCTGTAATTTTGTTTCTCAATTTCAAGAACGGTATTATTTTTTGATTGAAACCAAGACGATTTATGGTCAGATACTCAAGTAAAATGATTAACCTTATTTGAAGACTGCAATTAATTCAGTTTTTTTACATGAAATAATGCTTATCACTCAATATACATGAATTCACAAAAAAAGGGCTTTAATACCCAATCATATTTCCATAGATAGGTCTTGTGCGCACGTTCGTGTCACGGAGATGAATATGCTGCGGTGGATGTGCGGATTCACGCGGAAGGACCGCGTGAGGAACTCGCGCATCCACGGTAGTCTTCGTGACCGTGATATTGCAGACAAACTGCAGGAGAGTCGCCTACGCTGGTACGGCCATGTTTTGTGGAAACCGGCAAGCTACGTAGGAAACAAATGTCTGGTCATACCGCCACCGCCAGGTCCTGGCAAAAGGGGTAGACCCAAGAAATGCTGGCTTGACGTCGTGAGGGCTTAAATGCGTGCCAATGATCTCACAACTAGAGACGCTCAAGACCTCGCGAAGTGGAGGAGTAAATCAAGGAAAGCGGACCCTGGGCTCCAAAGCAACGGCTTTGGACGCAACCGGGATTGACCGTATAGATGAAGGAAGTCTTGTGCGCACACCATAGAGAGTTTCTTAATTAAATTTAATACCAAATGAACGAAGCCGCTAGCAATAGCTAGTAAGAAACAAAAATTGACATGCTGATTCTGGCCTGAATGTGTTCGAAGCTCCGTTTAGTTGGACATGTGTTACTGGCTCTACACTACACTGGGACCGCACCGAATTGTTTTTTACATAATAAACTGTTTTTTCCTTCAAATTATTGGGTCACTGTGTCTCTATTTGTCCTTTAACTGGTTTTTAAGACGGTTTTATTTAAATTTCGCCGTTTCTGAGTCACGGAGACCGTTAATGCAATGGGCTTGACCGACTGATGTATTCATAGATCGCCATTATTGTGTTATTGACTTCTTAGGGCTCGATAAATATGTAAACATTTCACGGTTTGTATATTTTAGGATCGCAACAGCAATAATTTACATAGTGTAGTATATAATATGATAATGCTAGTTGAGAGGTGAAAGAAATTACTTTAAAGAAATTCAAAAAAGTAACACCACATTATACTAATTTTAAATTCATTTAACATATAAGAACGACTAAAAAGTAGGTTATTGGTATTTTCGGAACTATAAAGTTAGTTTAGTTCGTTTTCATAGGTTATAGGTTAACTATGAAATCACCCTATGTTTCTTTTTATGGTTAACGGCATTATAATTTGGACCAATATAATCAAAATCTGCTTAGTATTTTAGATACAGCAGTAACAAACAGAGTCAAAGTAATTTCCTTTAATTCGTCATGGATAATTACAATTCCCAATTTGTAGGTAATCTCCAAATTACATTATAATACCCGGATTATAAACATTGACTCTATAATTCTCTCATCGCGTTATAATAATACATCTTATTACTGAATAAACACTATCAAAAAGTACATAATGGAGGTAGATTACAGTTGGCACAATAATGTCTTCTTTCTTATTGCATTTTGTCCAATCTTGCTTGCTCGACTATCATCCTAGCTGTGATTATATTATATTACCTCACCATAGATAACTAATTACGCTAATGTATTGTTTGATTGTGGGTGAACGTTATACGCTGCGCTTGCCGGTACGTGGTCTCCATTCTAGAACCTTTCTGCCCCATCGGCCAGGCCTATGTTCAGCAGTGGACGTCCTATGGCTCAAGTGGAAGTCCTATGATTATGATGATGGTTTATATTTCCCGTAGGAGAGAGAGTAATAATGATGTTTCAGTGTTACAGCCAAAGTGATTAATCTGGCTATTGTGTAGATAAGAATGTAGTGAATGTATTTTTACATTATTATTAAGGCAATACTAATAACAGTATGCAACCTTATAACACTGGAAAAAAGTAATATAGTATAGTGTAATTCAGTCAGTATCCTCATAAAACTTACTATGAATGAGGAATTGTTTAGGTTAGAAAAATTACCACAGCTTTTCGAAGCCGAGCGAGCAAAGTGAGCAACCGACAAGCGGCAGGTCTTCGTTTTCGTACCGACCTTAAAAATACCATAAATAAAGGACAATGTCCATAAAACAGCGAAATCAACCGCCTTTAAAAGTCCTTCCACCAAAGGGTGGAAAGGCGTTCCCCCCTCCCGTAATCCTTACAACTTTTCAAACGTTTAATGTTACCTATGTACTTGCAGTAAAATTACATTTATTTTGTTTCACAAAAATTCCGCAAACATTTATTCTGTGGCTGTTCGGTTTTTGTATGAGCGAGAGTTGATTGGAAATGTCAGTTCATACTAACTGTAAGTGAGAAATCACTAACGTATTTCGGAGGAGGATGGTTTTGCTGCTCTATAGAATGAGTGCTCGATGACCATTTACAAACAAAGATGCATACCTCAGTGAGCCTTCTGAATCCACCTTTTGTGTTATTACCAAATAAACACTTGCAAAATAGTCATGACAAGCCTTTTCTTGGTAAATACCTAATGATCAACGTAAAAAAGTACCAACATTATTTTATTCAATTTACCTACGTCTAAGGGAGTTTTTTTAGTTATGTACCAACGTGGTAACTAAATTAGGTATTGGTGAATTTATAAGCAAGTGGTTAGTACAGTCGGAGACAAAAGCTACAACTACTGTTGTGCTCGAATCCTCCGGTACATTCTCTAACACCAACGTCAATCATCATCATTTCAGCCATAGAACGTCCACTGTTGAACATAGGCCTCCCCCAACGCTATTCCAATTATGTTGATGCATTTTGTGGTAGTTGAACACCAAAAGATTAGTTTATTTTGATGCCGTTGGCGCCACCATCCATACCAGAAAATATCCTGTTCTTAATTTAATTAATGTTGAGCACCACTGGTTATAGATGATAGTTAATTTTATTTGATGTTTAAGGGCTGATTTTTCAAACGGCAGATAACTTTTATCTGACGAATAAAATTGACACGTGACATATTTACTATACGAAAACTGTCAACATGTCAAACTTATTCTTCAAATAATTGATGATCTCCGTAGCCGAGAACATACTGGACTTGGTGTCGCTATCTCTGAGTTCCCGGGATCGATTCCCGGTCGGTCAATGTAGAAAAATAACTTTTCTATATTGTCTCGGGTCTGGGTGTTGTGGTACCGTCGTTGTTTCTTATTTCTGTAACACAAGTGCTTTGGCTACTTATCATAGGATCAGAGCAATATATGTGATGTCCAACATTTATTTTAAAAAAACAGCAGTTCATATTAAAAGCTAAACCAATGAAATTAAAACAACCGTTTAATTAAGTTATTTTGCTACAAGTACCAAAAAAAAAGTTTCATTACATTTAAATGCGTGTAATTCAGTTATTCGCTGAATTAGAATTGATCATTTCGAATTCAATTTGTCTCAAATTATAAAGTTACAACAGTATTTAGAAATGTGGCTTTAAAAAAATGGCCTTTGCAAATATTTTTAATTTCATCATAATTACGATTAGAAAATTTTGGAGCTTAGAAGCTTGGGAATGAATAACAAAGTAAAAAAACCCATGCCGTGGTTATGAGTAGACATTCATCACAAGCATATTAATACTTCGGAAGGCTTAAACGTTTCGTAAGTAATAACTAGATTGGCTATACATAGTCGATTTTTGGCTAAAAGTACTGACCATAAAACATTTAAAAAAAAACATATCTCTCTATCAACTCCGGGAAAAAATTGGCTTATACTTAATTCATCGTCTAGAATATTAGTCAAACTCCTTTCTTTCGAATCGTTAGAGGTTTCAGTATGAGAAAATTAAATAGCTCCAACTATCATCTGTCGAGTGCAAGTGTTTGGGCATCAGCGCATCCCGAGACCTCTATATTAATATTGCATGACAATCTTTTGGCTGAATGATCAAAACGATAAATACTATAATAACTGCATCTTCTTTAACCACATTTCCAGCTAAAAAGTATTTTTTTTATTTTAAGAAGAATAAGAATAAGAATAAACTTTATTTAAACAAACTGAATCAAACAACAGTAACTGGATTCACAGTGATGTTAAAACAATTGTATATAGTTACTTACTAGTAGTCCCCAAACTAGGTAGTCCTGTGTTTAGGGGACTTGAGCTTGGAGTCAACGGATTACAGTTTTGAAAGTACCTTGATTGTCATGCGTTTTCCAAATTAGTTTTAAACAAGTAAAAAAGAAAGAAAGAAAAATATATCAATTAATTAGGGACGGCGGCCAGTGTGTGTGTGTGTGTGTGTGTGTTGTGTTGTTTTATTGCCTATAATGTTATTTTTCAGTCGTAAGCAGAAGTTCAGAATCATGATAACTCAAGGTGAGAAGCCATTTTGTAATTGTATCTATCATTTTATTTTATTCTATTCTCTCTTGTGGCAGCGTATGCGGAACCTTTTTGCTTTTATCTTTTCTTTTCAGTCTATTCTTAATAGTGACTAGTATATACATGTTTTGGAGAAGATATGTTTTTTATTAAACTTTGAACCTTAAAGTGAGTACCAACCATTACTTTTATAACGCTTAGCCGAGTTGGAGGGCATCTAAATAAAATGGTCAAAAATATGCTTTTCCTGCTATTTATAATGCTACTAGCTGTTGCCCGCGACTTCGTTCGCGTGTTTTTCAGTTTATTAATTTTAAAAAATCTGCGCAACATTTTTTTTCAAAAGATTCCTTCTCCTGTCAATAAATAACACAACAAAAAAAGAATTAGCGTAATTGTTCCATCCGTTTACGCGTGATGCGATGACGAAGGGAAATAGAGATTCATTTTTATATATATAGATTTTCTGTGGTATTTTATACGCGACTGTACCCAAAGCCAAGCTCAAGAGTTATGAATATGAATAAATGTTTTTGCCTACCAATCGGAGTGATTGACGTGCGAGCATTAGTCCTAATACGTGCTTCCATGCTAGGTGCGCTAGGGTTTCCACTATTTTGGTAGTCCTCGGATAATGTAATTGCATATGCGTCAAAATCTATAACAAGATACTTAATAAATTTTAAAATGGTCCTGTGAAGTTGATGACTAACAAACTACAGAAATGGCTGACCACTTCCTGTTTTACAGTGTTCGAATTTCTCGACCATACAAAATATGTAGGGTAAATTAATTTTAGTAGAATAAATCACTAGATGTCTTTTGTAACAACACCTATTCTTTTCAAACATATTTTTTGCAAATTAATGTCTTATGTCGATTTGGTATTTAAGGTAACTTCGTCTGAAGTTTGACAGAGCCGATGTTGTTATAAGAGGAATACCTAAATAACAAGACTTCGAACTTTTTTGTAAGGAGCCTGGCATACCTCAAGTTGCAAGTAACCTTAAATAACGTTATTTTGGTAAACACCTAGGAAACATACGTTAATCGAAATAAAAAATAATTACAAACAACAAATATTCTTTGACAAAATGTCTTAGTTTATATATTTTGTTCAGAATTTCAATTTGATTATGTAAATAAAAATAAATATTACATGTTCACCCTGAAATTCTAAACAAAGTATATAATTTACGACATTTCGTCTAACAATATTTGTTATTTGTAATTATTTTTTCTATCGATTAACGTATGTTTCATAGGTGTACACCAAAATAACGTTATTTAAGGTTACTTACAACTTGAGGTATGCCAATTAGGTTCGATGCTTTTTCTACACTCAAACCACAAATATCTGTATTGTCGTAACATGCCATAAGCTGCCACGCTGAAGTGGGAGACACAGATAAAAATATAATATTGTTAAATAATAACTAATTAACAACATGTTTCTTTATGTTTTAATTTTCTTAATTTATTGTTGTGTCAAATAAATATTTTACTTGCTTATATACTAAGATTTCTTGATGTCTTTTACTGCCTGACTAGTCCTGAGATTGTCTAAAAAGCTAAAAGAAAGAAACATGAAAAAAGTTTACTATCCTATGATATCAAACAAGTTTTGATTTTAACCAGTCACAATTCCTACTAATCACTTAAAAGTATATTTTTTATTTGAAGCCATAAAATTTGAAAATCATGGTAGCCCTATTAACAGGTTTTCGGCTAAGACACGGCTCGGACCTGACCTCACGATCCTAGCAAAATTATTCTAAATACTCTCAAACATCAAGCATCTGTCATCATCAAAGGAACCTTAATCACACCAACATGTAATATTTCGATTACAATTCGTCATCTTGATACGAGAAGCAAAACCTACACTTGATATGTAGTAAAGTTTCAAAACCCGATAGGCGTAGTGGCGCGTTGAGTGGTGATTCGCGTTAGACGCAAAGGACCGGGTTTGATTTAGAAAACGAACTAAATTAGCTCGGGTTTGGGTGAACTGGGAAATGTCTCTGGTGAAATTCACTGTCTGATGCTTCTTACTACAAGGATGACAATCGCTTTTCGATGACCATTAAGCGACTATGGCAAGTGGTAGAACATTTCGTTCTACCTTACACCATGTATAAATAAATAAAAATAAATACATTGTTTTCACAATCACACCAATTATCTATATTATTGTACAATATACAAACAAATCAGATGCTTCAGCTATAGTATTACGGGTTAACGGGAACGCATTTCATTGATTAACATATTTCATACAACGGTGTTATTACACATGGTCGAACATTGTATATTACATGGATTTAAGGAGTGTCCTACACTTGTGAGCACCCTGTATACTGATTATTGTTACAAACCTGTCTGATTATAATATTTACCTGTATGCCAAAACACTCCATAACTTCACCTCTAAATTATAAGAGCCATAACTCAGAATTTGGCATGAGATCACCAGACAAAATAAAACATTATATAATTATTTATTTGTACAAACAAGTCGAATAGGTCGTTGGGTATCTACATTATTTATAGATTGACTTTCAGTAACTTGGTTGGTTACTATTCAAATTATATCTTGAAAATGTATAGTAATTTCCAGTGCAAGATATCTTCTTCCCGTTCCTAGTTTGGGTATTATCCAAGATGTGGCAAGTCTAGAAAACAGTGATTCTAACTACTAATCCAGGCGAGCTAGAGCTAAGTTCATCTTGTTTCTAGCTTTGTCCCGTCCCTAGTCGGTGTCCCACTCAACCATGATACTAGATGGGGCAAATCTGGCTATTACATTTCGATCGATTGCTATCAGACCCTCGTAACTCCTAGAAAAATTCATTTTAGAAGCTTTAAATAAATTATCGCTATAGTATTATTAATCTGTGCTATCACGCTACTTCAATGTCAATGTACAAAGTATCAAATATATTTTTTAGGATTTCGACATAGAAGTAATAGTTTTTGTGTATTTATTTCGTGGGTTTAACTAGTTGTTTAAAATTGATTTTACAACCACACTTATTAGCCCAAAATTAAGAAAAGCTTGTCTTATGGCTACTAGATAACGGCGAAACATTATAAATACTCTTTGTACAGTCTGATTTATAAGAATAAAATTGTTACAGTGCTAAAGTTCATTCGAACCTTATTTATACAACGCGTAACTCCAAATGTGCATAACCTCTTAGGGACTGATTCTGGTGGTTTTCTATTAAAACATTGCGAAGGATTTCCAAAATAAGAGCCACATATATATAATAAAGCAAACCCACGGATATCTACTAGTTTCTTTATAAATTACACGCTCTATTCGACTTAAAAAACATTATTCCGCTCGATCGGACACACAATCCATCATAATTCAATTAATTCGTTATTACACGTCAGGTTGAATAATTTTTCGTCCATATAAACGTCAAGACGCAAAACAAATATACACAGTAGAGTCACTCTACAGAATGCGCTAAACGATCTACTCATCTTCCTTACGACGTGTTTCGTTCGTAGTCAGGGCACGTTTGAACAAGATCCAAAATACGGCAAGTTCAGTTATATACATATCAGATTAGAGTAATTTTGGGTCTTCGTAACCCTTAGATAAGTGAACCAGATTACTTCGGACTATTACACCTGGTAAAGGTTGCGGGAAGCCGCTGGATGCAGGCCACTCTCAACCGGCCAAACTGGAAGTCAATAGGGGAGGCCCATGTTCAGCAGTGGACGTCCTATGGCTGAAATGATGATGTAATCATTATGATGATAATGATGTAATCAAGATGATAATGATTACACATGAAGTTACACATGAAATCTGAATCGCGTAGCAAATGCTACAGATAGAGATGGCTGCTTACTCTACTAAATAAACGTCTCTTACCAAAATGACACCATTTTCAAAATGTAAAATATTAGACAAGTATCTTTTGTAGACGCACGATTGGATACACGCCACACACAAGACTACATCACCTTCCTACCCCTTCTTCTGCACCACGCATTACCTCAGAAATTATTTCAGTTATTTTTACTATTAATTAAATAGTAGCCGCAGCAACCGCAGCAACAAAAATCAATCCGCAGCGTTTGCTGAACCGAAACATCTTTTTTTTTTGTAATTGACATAAGTGGGCAATGTCAGAACGATGTGAAATATGCTTATTTATGTTTGGAAGTAACAGTGAGCCTACTGACTATATCTTTGACTGTGGTAAAGATGAAAAAACTCAAGGTCGTTTGAAACGTGCAAAAATATAATATTAGTTGGTGTATAATTATAATTAATATATCTTTACTTAATTGATGCCCGCGAAGAATTACTGTCTTGTATTGTTAATTATATTTTTCTTATCTTGGGAAAATCTGATGAAATGGTAATCATTTTAGATGGAAGAGCCTACGGGTCTTCCCCAAACAAACACGAGAGAAACACCAAATTTACCAATATACCTACCTACCTACCTTTATTACGTACGCAACGTTACGTACTTGTTTGTACAAAAGAATTTGAATATCAGATCTGTCATACATTGCTCTGATCCTATGGTAAGTAGCCAAAGCACTTACGCTATAGAAATAAAAAAACAACGACGGTCTACAACACCCAGACCCGAGACAATATAGAAATGTTTTTTTTTTTTTACATTGATCGACCAAAAATCGACCCCGGGAGATAGCGACACCAGGTTCGGTATGCTAGCCTTTTTGTCGTCTAATCGTTTACTAACCAAACTTGCCGCATCTAGAATGGTCATGGTTAAGCGGGACACCGATTAGGGACGGGACAAAGCTAGGAACTTAATTCTCGCTCGCCTGGATTAGTAGTGTGACGTTTTCTTATATTTGCCCGCCAGTATTCTGTAAAGAAGATAAAATAGGTAGCGTATGTAAATGTAGTGGGTTAATGTTCTCCATTTTAAGTTGTTAGTTGTTGTACTATCAGATGAGATTACAGTTAACTCGCTCAGTCTTTTTAAAAAATTTAATATTTGAATTCATTGTAAATTAGTGACTGAACAAATCTGACGAGTTTTCTGCAGTTATGAGGTAGGTATATAACAAACTGATTTCATTCAGATTTACGAAAATCTAGATTTTGTAAAGTGGGCAAATGAATCAATAAAAATCTAAACTTCTGAAAATACGAAGTAAGGGCGGACGAACTCGCTGGAAAACGCTAGTACAATAATATAATCTATGCATGTCCTATTAAATATGACCGACGTAGTAGTGCGGTGATTTGCCATGAACGCACCGGGTCTCGGGTTCGATTCCCGGACCGGACCAATTCAGATACTTTTCTAAATTGGCTCGGTTCTGGGTGTACTGAGAGACGCCTTTGGCAAAATTCACTGTGTGGTTCAAGTATGTTAATTCCTTGATTCGAGACCATAACAATTGGTATGTGGTCTACCGCATTTTTATATGTTACATACAGTTTTTTTACATTTCCTGCCCCAAAACGTCTAAATGTTTCCAAGCCAAATGGAATCAATACAGTGTGTTGACTTATAACTAGCATGTGGACGATAGACTAATATGGATATGACAGACTTAAATTCTCTAACTGTTGTGAAGTCTTTACAACGAATAAACCACATCACTATTGAGCTCTCTTAAAATAGTGTTATGAGTAAGAAAACACTCGACAAGTGTTTAGATTACTCATAAGGATTTTTATTTTTTGAAGTAAAAGTAATTGAAAATGTTTCTTCTAATTAACAACCAATTGAAACGTCTTTACATTATAAAATTATACCTGAACACGAGGAAAACGTATGGAGTATTTAGATTTTTTTATCGGTTGCGATGTAAAGTACTTATTGAAAGGAATTGCATATCTGCAGCCAATGATTCTCATAAGGAAATGTTAACATAATTCTTATAAAATCTTAAGTAGGTACAATGTACCATATATTTATTTTGCTATAAATAAATTAAATGATCAAATTATCCTGTGTAATACACACAAAACACCAACTGTTAAAGTCTCGAAGTAAATTATTAACATCCTTGTGTTCCGAACGAAGTACTAGACGACGATTTTATGCAAATGTTGTCCCCAGGACACACAAACGCAAGTTCTTTCGTTTCCCAAATAAAAATAGTCATGGCATGTCCACACCAATCTAACGTTATCAATAATGAGTTATGGCAAAGCTAGACAAGTGTGGCCCAGATGTGTCCCTGTGACATTCCAAAATTTTATTATTTATTAATTATAAATAAAATAACACGTGTGTTTGTTTAAGACAAGTTAAGACGATAGATTGATCATAAACTACGCTTGTACTTTTTTTTTCTTAACTTTCCTGTTAGTCAAAGAAGTAATTTATAATAATTACCTACATAAAAACAACACAGTTTGACAAAAATGTAAAACACTTCTTTAGTTTGTTTAGCCAAAAAGTTTTACATGAAACGAAAATGTTCGTACAATATTATTATTATTATAATTTCATACTGAAGAATATTTAAATTTCGCTTAATATTTTCTTGTTTCTTATTTTTCAACTAAAACTCAATCTAACCTTGGAAAGTAGATATTTTTTGTTAAACGTATTTTTTTACCTAGCCAGATTATGTAAAGAAATGATGAAAATCAGACTATTTATATATTTATGTTCAGCAGTAGAAGTCCTATCACTGAAATCATGCTTATAATGATGAATTAACCTACATATATATTATACCTATCTGGAAGTCACTAAGGAAAGGCCTATCAGCAGTGGACGTCCTATGGCTGAAATGATGATTTTTTTTTTTTAAATTTTTATTATATGATGAGTCCCGTAGCCGAGAGGCGAGCATACCGGACTTGGTATCGCTATCTCTGAGGTTCCGGGTTCGATTCCCGGTCGGTCAATGTAGAAAAATAACTTTTCTATATTGTATCGGGTCTGGGTGTTGTGATACCATCGTTGTTTCTGATTTCTGTAACACAAGTGCTTAAGCTACTTATCATAGGATCAGATCAATGTATGTGATGTTGTCCAATATTTATTTATTTTTATTTTATTTTAGTTAACTCATTGATTGTACAAACGCATATCTACACAAAACTTATTTTTTTGAAAAGGTGACATACGGCAACCGAACGACTATAAACACTTGCTAACAGGGAAACCTTAAAAACTGTCTCGCAATCTTAAAAATCTTCCCATCGCGGCACAAAAGCGTATCGCCGCCCTAATTTTAAAAAAAAAACTTCAAAAAACCCAGAATCTATCACCTGTTGCTTGCGCCCACGCACCGTTGCTAGGCAACCGCCATCTTGGAACCATCTGTCAAATTTACATTTCGTAATTACTGCAAAAAAGATAGTAAAATCGGACAATTAGCTGTTTTAATAACAGCGTATTGAGTAGTACGTATTCATTTGATGTAATTACTTCAGTAATTTGTATCTTTATTTCTATCAGATTTTATCGTACTTTATAGAGTACTAAACACAATTTTAATATTACAGAATAATAAACTATAAACCACACTTTGACATGTATAGGACTTGTCAAAATTATTGACATAATAAGCCTAAATTTGAAAACTTTAGGAACTAGTAGCCACTAGTATTAAAAAGTTCCACAGAGTTCCACTATCTATCCCTGTTTCAACTAATTATTGTATTTTCATCTGAATGTCATATACTGACAAAGTTTTATTTAGATTTTTTATTTATTTATTTACAAAATATACAACTCTTACAAATAAAATCAATACAAACATTAAAATCTAAACAAACAGCCAGTAAAGGATTTATATTTTTTAATCTAAAACAAATTTGACTTCTCAAGACCGGTCGTCAAGCATCCTCAAACAACTATTATTAATAATAATAAAAAATAAATCGATACTACTTAGAAGGAGAATAAAAATGACTTCCAAGAATTTATTAATAGTTAGCTGTCGTTAGTTAGTGAAGTAAATAAAGGATTTAAGAAATAACTTTGGAAAAAAATTCTACATACAATCATAATTGAAGCGGTGGTTGGGCGAAGCTATATTTTTGGGACTCGTTCCTATATACTGAATTAGCTGTCCCGGTGAACTACGTGCAGCACCTACATAAAAAAAAACGTGTTTTTTTATAGTTATTCTGCTAGTTGGGACGGAGACAAATTCAACAAATCAAAGATCATAAAAATTGGTCCAACTCGACTTATAAATGGTAACTAACCCGATTCTCTTTTATATATTTAGATAGATTAATGAGTATTAATATAGCATATGATATTCCATAAATATACTAAGTATATTGCTAGAATAGTCGCAGGACATTCTGAAACTGACAAGGCCTCCTTTCAGCAAAACCTACGGCAGAAGACGACCACCGAAGAGATGGACACATGACATCCGGCAGGAAGATGGCGTAAATTAGATGCATGTGTCAGCAAAAAGGCAGCAATGAATGATTACAGAACAGACCCATGTCTAAAAACAGACGCACTAAGTGCTAATATCATGTCTTCTTATGGATTAGGTTAGTTAAATTGAAAATATAAAAAATAAGATATGATTTCTTATTTCTTTTTTGTCACTACAAATATGACATTATTTTAAATATGTCTATGAGGATATTAAAAGCAATGCTATAAAACTCTTTTTACTATTTAGATTTTTTCTTTAACAAATTTCTTTAAAAAATAATTAAGCTAAGAATTAAACTATGCGGATTACCTATGAGTACGTAGACTATGTAGTAATTTCATTACTTGTAAAGGTTTTTTTTATTGGGGTTCGAATGAATTAACCATAGGAATGAACCTTATGTTATTCATCTCAAGAATATCGAAGAAAAAAGCGTCGAATAAGCAATCAAAGATAACTGTGTCAAGAATAAAGAAAAAACCTAACCAGTTCTTGGTGTGGGCAACCCCAAAAAAGTGCTTCCCAAATATCTGACCTGTTATGCAACAGAAGTCAAATAAACAACAAAAAGTGGAGACTTACAGAAGAAGGGCACTTCGGATAACGGGTTTAGATCTGAAACTAACCTACATGTCTTATTACCTGCGCCATAGAGTTTATTATGGTGTAAAATTTTAGAGCGCCATCCAAAAAATTCTAACTTTTTTCGCGATGGAAACGGGAGCAAAAAGACTGAACAAAAAGTCTACAATGGCCGTTTTTGCAAATACAACTCTAAACTTTTTCTAAGCACGTGTTTGAATTTTAAAGTTGTTTTTATGTTTATTGTTTTTGTCATAAACGCAGGTTGGGTTAGGTCGCGGATTTGGATTTCGGTAACTTACTGGGTCATTGGTTCGGAAACCGTCTTGACCCTCATATTTTGAGTGTTTCATGTGTCATTCTAGAGGTTAATTTTTCGACATTAAGCAATGATTTACGCTGCTGCTTCTGGCAGCCGATGGAAAAGAATAGCCGAGGATCTGGCTCGGTGGCGTGCATTGGGAGAGGTCTATGTCCAGCAGTGGACTGACGTGGGCTGATTCTAATGAATATTTTTACAGCAATTGACTACAACTCTCGGAACTGATGGTTTTACAACATGAAAGTAATTTTATTATGTCAATATTTTGCTTTTTTATTCTTGATATTACAGGATTTATACAATACTCAAAATACTAACTTGGTATTAAGTACCTACGTACGTAAGGAATGTATATTACATTGCACTAGCAGCTCGGAAAAACATTACTTCTTCCTTTGTTAACAAAAAGTAATTTTAAAGTGTTTTATCCTACATTTTTAAAAACAAAAGTAGGAAGGACATCTTAATTTATTACTATAAATGTGAAAGTATGTATGTTATATTATATACATAGATAATCTTGATATTACACATTGTTAAAGAAGTTGCAGTTGATATTTACTATCAGTAGTACAGTCAGATCACACACGATCTAGCTTAATTCAGACAATTTCATCCCGTTTTTCTATTCCCGTCGGAAGATTATATTATTATTTCATCTTTGTCTTTATTCCGAAATCTACGCAGACAAAGTAGCGTGTACAAGTTAGTAACAAAATACTGTACAATCTACCTTGTAAGTAAACTTTCAAAGCGAAATAAAACTCGTTGGCCACACCACACGAAATGCATTTACAAAAATGCACAAGTTGTGTATTTCTAAATCTCACAAGTCGCCACATGGCAAGCGATAAATCTGGTGTGTCTGTGTGCATGCCAATACGCGCCAGTGTGAGTGTGCGCGCGGGCAGCTTATTGTATGCGCGCCATTCCCACCCCCGCGCTAGGAATGGACCCTGAAGTCTTGATACTTGGAATAAAGATACTCTAGAAGAAAGAAAAGAACTCTAGACTAGAAGTAATTGAATAATTTTTAACAAGAATATTATATCACATACTATTGATATAACATAGTAAATATTACAATATAATCAACGTTTCTTTACTACAGCACAATCATGTCTGTGCGTCTTACCTTGCAAAATAGTTTCTAAATAAACCAAAATGACATGTTTATGTAAAATAACAAAACCATTAGTGTTACTCTAAACTATGTTTCTACCTAGATTTGACTTTGATCCTAAATTTTAATAATTTCAGACATGTTGTTTTGTATTTAAACAACAATAATTAGGAAAATATTATCAGAAAGACAATAGAATATCGCGTCAAATACTATTTGAAACCTTTGTTCCGAACATTTCGTAATTTGTAGACACAAAAAATTGCTTTAAAATTCTCTTGCTTATTGTGTTTTAAGAATCTTAACTAGAACTTCCTCATTGTAATATTTTAAATACGCGAGTTCAAATGTTAGGTAACTCACAAATGATTTTGTAAGTGTTTGTTATAAGTTTTGCGTCAGTAATACGTAGAAGTAATGACTTTGACTACTACCTATACCTACAAATAATGCCTTACATTTATGTCACTGCACATAATGCAACAAAAACATTGTCTTTTGTTAAATGTGTAAAAAAAATTATCTTATAAACTAATTGTTATTAATTACTTTAGTAAACAAGATATATTACCATGAAGAGGTAGAATGTCGTATAAAATTGTGTATGTCTTGTTAGTGTTATTAAATAAATAAAATAAAATAAAAACATTTTATAATAAAAGAAGCAAGGAAAGGCAGCTGACAGATGATCCATCTTACAGTAAGTAGTCGACGTCTCCCATAAACTTTCAAATTAAAGCCACCAAGTTATCTGTTGTGTCAGAAATTTCTTGGCACTGACAGATCAAGCTTAAGGTAACCCTCGCTGCACACGGGCCACACGCGATAGCTACAAATGCCGCCACTTGAGACTGGAGGTGGCTGGAAGAGGCTGTTGCGTGTGATCAGTGAGCGGCGGGGTTTAGTCTAAGTCTAAGTTCTGTCAATGTGTGATAGTGATACTGACTGATCCACCACTTCAGGTAATTATTGAATAGACTAGCTATCGATCGTTCAGTAATAGTAGAAATATCGATAGTATTATAAATTGTTCGAGTAACTAATGATATACTCATTGTCTCGGCATTAAATGCAGGACAGGACAGCAGGCAGAAAAATACCCTGAGATTTAAGATATACATTATATGTATTACCATCTACTTGTGTTAAACGTTTGACAACTTAGCAATTGAAAACAGACTTGTTTTTATACAGCTAAATTCAGTTTTTCATATTTTGTAAAAGGTTTGACACAAGAATAAGGTTATATTATACTGGGGAAAGACGATCGTCGATCAAGTATCAACATTACTCGCTCCAACTACAGGGTAACAATCGTAGGAGTCTTTAAGGGTGGGGTCGCATAAAGAAACCTTTTTTCACATCCACTAAACATTTTTTCTACCTGCGAACCTAAAAATTTCTACCTGCCTATGTGCCCACGCGCAGATTCTAACATTTCTTGAGTTTTTGAGAAAAAATTCGTATTATTAACAGGGGGTTCGTGCTGGATTTTTTACATTTCACTTGTCGAAATGTAAGGTGTAAATGTTTTTATAATGTTGATCTGGTTTTTATTTTGACTTTGGTGAAAGGGTGTATAAATTGACTAATGGACATCAATTTTTTTTAAACGACATCGTTTAAAAAATACCTTTTCTTAAAAAATAACATAAGAAACAGAACTATTTTAGACAGCATTTGTCAAATTCAATTCGTCAACATTAATTAAGTATATCTGCCATGGTCTTATACATTTTTAAACTTCATCATCTTCTTCTTCTTCTTCATCTATACGGTCAATCCCGGTTGCGTCCAAAGCCACTAAACTTCATCATCATCACTATCATTTCAGCCATTTCATTGGCACTGATTTTGATAAATACTTTTAAATTGTAAAATGTCTTTTTATGGTGCTAAATAAATATTAATTTACTTTACTAAGTATAACCATAACTGACAACTGTAGATACTTAGTGCTACCCAAATGAAGCCGGGGCGCGTTTCTAGTCTATTTATTTATTAGGTCTAAAAGCATTTCTATCTACATCTTTATTTTCAGGGATGCATAATTTTTTTCTTTGAGCAGGTGCATAAGCTCAGTGGTCGCTTACGTACCATCTGGTCACATTTTGTATTTGCTGGCCTACTGGCTTGGTAAGAAGACACACAAGTTTATAAACTGTTTTTTTTTAGTTAGTACTTTGATAAGACTAACTAAACTAATTGAAGTTGATTTTGAACTGATTTAAGGTAAATGGTGTCCAATTTCTTTTAAAGTAGTGGTTTCTGTTAAGATTATACAAGGTGTTGTTTTGAACAGTAGCCGAATTGAAGAAGGCGAATATGTTCATCAATACAAGTACGAGTAACTTTTTCTATGGTTTTTTTTTTGTTCCTTCATACAAACTATACTCCATCCATATAACCTGACGGCCGATGGGGCATAAAGGTTTTTGGAATGGAGGCCACGTACCTGCAAGCGCAGCGTAGTCCGTAAGGTTGACAGAGGACCTGGTAAAGGTTACAGGAAGCCGGTTGATGCAGGCTGCTTCTTACCGGCAAATCTGGAAATCACTAGGGGAGGCCTATGTTCAGCAGTGGACGTCCTGTGGCTGAAATGATGATGATACAAACTATTGCTCTACCTCGATGATAAAGTGTGGAGCAGCAAAAAATGTTTTAATGATTTCGATGTTGATCCCATAGTGAAAGTTGTTTGTTTCGATGAACATATTCGCCTCCTGAGATCCTGTTTTATCGTAATATTGATTTATGATAATATAGGTGCACTTCTTAATAGGATGTAGGTAACAAGAGCAATTGCATGATGCCGCGTAACAATAAATTTTGTAGTAAGACTCGGTTTCTGGACTGAATTTTACACCACGCAATCAGATGTCCTTAAACAACAACTTTTACTATCAAAATCGTGAAAATTGCTGAAGCTTCATAACCTCCATAGATGTTCGTCGAGGTAACGCAGTAGTTTATATAGAGCATCTAAAAAGGTGAACGATTCACAGGAGACAGTTATTCAAGAAACTATTCAAGAAAAATAACCATCAAATTAAGATAAAATATGGCAAAAAAAAAACATACAATCCAATGGAACTTCTTCTTATTTTTGAAGTCAGTTTAAAAAACTCCCCATGAACTCTTTGATCTCACTAGTTTGACTTCACTGTTACACCAATCATTCATAGTAAATTATTCAAGCAGTTCCTACAATCACCTAGACACTTAGGGTCAAATTTCAATGCCAAGAAGTCAAAGACAAAATAACTACACCACAATTGCTTTGACGAATACCTTCACGGTGTTCAGCTGAGGGCTATCCTCCGTCCCAGCCTCATATCTTAGACGACAGGCATGCTAAATTTAATGGCAACGACTACGCGAATAGTCGTTATTTGAAAACAACCTAATCAAGTTCGATATCAGCTTCAGAAACGGGTTCAGTACGTATTTATGAAATGATAACAGCATCATCTTCATCATCGTCATTGTCATAATCAGCTTTTGGAACTGCTGGCCTCCCCAATAGAACGCGGAAAAAGGTTAAATACTTCTTGTGTATGTGTAGTGTGCGCAACTACATATTTAGTAACAAAAACGCGAACGGCTAAGATACACTAACAAAATTAAGTTGACATAGGTAGTAGTTTCTTGGGAAAAGTGGTTTGTTTTCATGAGTATGAACCCAAACCCTTAAATATTTTACATTAATAACCTAATAACAATCAAATTCAACTTATATACATAATACAAATATATTTATCAATAATATTAATATGTATATGATATTACAAAAACCTAACTATTCGAAATCTGCAAAACGCTGTACCTATCCTAGACAAATTTACATATTCAATGGCAAATGGAACACACTTCGTGCTATCTAAATGACCCGTTTTCAGGTCTCTATCCTCTAACACACACCAGTGCTCCTTCTGATCATCTTCTACTCCATCATTATCATTGCTATTCAGCAGTGGATAGGCTTCCACTATCCATTTATAGTGGTACAACACATCCTAAAAGGTACCTCTAGATCTTAATGGAGTCTTTGTACGAAGTACAAACCTATCCATTTGCTCGCTGGTGAGGTGATAGACATTATCGCGCAGAAGATGACACATTCGATAATCTCTGTGCCCTGATAAAAAATTGCGTGGTTCCCCTGTCTAAGGGTTACTAATAATCATTGAAATAGGCCTAAATTAAGCTCTATTAAGCTCTTCTACCGTTACATATAACTGCACATGTAATCTAAATGGGTAGTGTATAATACCATACATAGATTTAGATATATCTAGAGGTAAGTTAACACTAGAACATAGTAACTAGGGCGGTGCCAGTGATGCCCAGGCACATGGTGCAGAAGTGACTGGCATGGCATTGGTAAGGCAGACTGGAAAGAACAATATGGTTTAGTCTAGATGCTTTGAGTCATGTATGGACGCAATAATAGAAGCTCACACCGGGCGCTAAAGGCTAGATAAGGCACTGCTCGGAATCTAACTCACACACCCCAACCACCAAGGATCACCAATCCACCCAAGGATTTGAGGCGAGACTTCCAGTAGCGGTAGCCCTGTAGCTGGCTACCACCTTCCACAATAATCATTCGCCTGCCCTGTTTCCAGATCGTCTCCCCAGACGGCGCAGTATGTTTTTCTCTTATGCAATCCGGTCACTCGTCATCGAGTCATTCATTCTCTTCTCAGTTATATCATTCCTGACACAATCCATCCATTTCTTCTTAGGTCGACCTCTACCTCTCCACCCATCAATACTCATAACCATCACTTTCCTTGTTACTTGCCTGATGGCTCTATTCCCTTTGCATTACACTTCCGTACCAAGGGAAATGGTTTCCACCACGGTCCATATTAAACAATAATAGTAAATCAGACAGAAGCCCAATTATGGTCCCCGTCGCACGGAACTCCTAAAGCTGGCCACTACACGATATAACCATTGTATAACACTTACAATGTCAAGTTCACATAGTGTTATTATTACTACGCTTCATCGTCTGATATGACTCGGTACGCAAATTGATCAACATTTTATAGGTTTTGGTTTATTTAGTTAGTCTTTTTTTATTTTTAGGATGACCTACTTTTATTGCCTTTCAATTGTTATATTTGATAGACTGGCCTTCTTTAATTCATAGACTCTTTTTACTCCCAAAGTACCTTAATCCGACGAAGTCAAAATTTTGTTTCGTAATCACTGTAGTGCCTTGTAGCACTGCACTGTAGTGTCTTGTAGCTCGATTACAATTTTGGTTTATTCACTCAGCATACAATGTATGGCCTAGGATTCCTACTAAGAGTTACACAAGTAATGTCTTTTAGCTAACTGGTACGTAATGTTTGATTACGTACTATTTTGACAAGTGCACTTGCACTTTGATTCGAGCCGGGTACGCAACGGTTGAAGATTTCTAAAGATGGAAATCGCAGAGTAACCGGCCCATCTTTTTAGAAGTCATCAACGGTTATGCTAGCCAAGCTGACAGCACCCACGGAGTCAGCAGTGTTACAAAGAGAGCGAGAAACTATCATCGAATGAACCAGAACGTTCAAACCGTCAAAGTCAGAACACTAGTCACTAGCACATTTAACTGTCGGTTCACACGGCCTTGCCACTTACGCTTATCAGTATTTAAAATGCAAATCGGGTTTAACATGGTTACTTCGGCAACGTTATATCGTTCTCGATGACGATGACGTTAGACGAACGTTCTTTATTAGATTCCCCGTCTTGCGACCGAGTTACATAGCCAGACAGAGCCGAACTCGTTTCGAGCATGAAAGTCACGGCCACTACCTAATACGTACCGCCTTGTAATTCGTCTAAATACCTACCTGTATGGTATGGATCTGTATAATGTAATACAAGAGTTAATACATTGGGGCCTTTGGGGAATGGGTAATAAGATCTGTAAGTGTTATGTAACGATCAAGAAAGTCTATAAAATTGTTTTTCTGTTAGGTTGAGATGAAATGTATTGTTGAGCATACTTTTGCACAGGAAAGCAATGAAAGCCTGATTAACGACCAGATTAGTGTAGTTAAGTGGCTCGATTATACGCTTTGAACGGAACGGGTCCCGGGTTCGATTCCCAGTAAAATAAGAAAAGGAACTTTGGGGCCATCCACATATTACATCACGCAAAATATTGACATACACGCCTTTTTTCTATCTCTTTAATACGCACTATAATGTTTAACACGATCCTCCACCCCATAACCGTGACCTAGTATGTAGACCCCTTTCTAAATTGGTTCGGGTCTGGGTGTGGTGATCCCTGGTAACACAAGGATGTTACTTCCTTACTTCGAGACCATGACAGTTGGTGTACTGCCTGGCGTATAATTTATTTGTAACTTGCAGTTAGTGATCGACTATGTTTCTGCCCCATACGTGGGAAGACAGGAGAAGAAGATAAAGAGGGAATATCTACATCAGAACAGCTTTCCCATCTATGCTTACTATGGTGACTATCACTGTAAATAAAGAAGAAACGTGCCGACTTAAATTCAAACTAGAAAACACACATTTGGGCATGAAACTAGCAAAACAAGTTAGGTTAGACATCTAACAGACGATGTAACGATATTATTATACAGAATTACCGCCGAAAAAACGCAAAAGCGGCTAATATTAGATCTGCAGATCTGTGATAAACACACATACAGCCTGCATTTTTATTAGTAGGCATGTGGAATTCTAATGCGCGAGTAGATGTAGCTTCTTCGTTTTTGCAAATCAAGCTTTGGAATATAAAGTTTAATAAGTGAATTACTCATCTAACTATTAGAAATAACATTTTAAAATAAAAGAGAGTTTAATTATACATGGGGCTCACTAAAAGTTTTGCACTTCTAGCTAATCGGAACTATTTGAATTTCGAATGTAATATTTTTTGAAACTTTGCAACCTTCTTAGTAATAAAAAAAACAATTGGCGGGAAATGATTTGTCAATTGTTTTTATCACACATCAAAGTTCTACGTACACAACGAAAATGGAATTGAGTCGAAAATATTTTAGAGCGATGATTTTTTATGATTTTAAAAGTTCTTTCTCTCCGACTGTGCCGCTCGTCTTCAAAATGCTTTTGGGAGAGAAGCACCTTGTTTGAGCACCGTGAGGCGATGGTTTGCTGAATTTGAGAGAGGTCGAGTTTCTTTACATGACGAATTTCGTGAAGGGCGGCCTTCAATTGCCGTCAACGAAAATAATGTGGCTACTGTTAAGCGGCTAATTGAAGAAAACCCGCGGATTACCTATGAGACAATTCGAGGACTGTTAGGGATTGGTATGAGCCAAATTCAGAAAACTATACACGAAGAATCGAAAGTTCGGGAACTTTGCTGTCGTTGGATCCCTCATAAACTGACAGCAGAGCAGAAGCGGGTTCGCGTGGAATGGTGCTCACAGATGCTACTGAAGTACGACCACGGACATTCTAATGCTGTTTATGACATTGTCACAGGAGACGAAACGTAGATTTATTGTTTTGAACCCGAAGAAAAACAGTGATCTTGTGAATGGGTGTTTGAAAATGAGAACATGCCAACAAAAGTGAGGCAGGCGAGAAACGTTGGTAATAAAATGATCGCGTTTTTTTTCTCAGCTACGGGTCCTATCTGTACAATTCCACTTGTAGATCAAAAGAGTGTTAATGCCGACTGTATTCTACCATTTGTTTACCCAGGGTGTTAGAAAAAATTCGCGAAAGACGACCCAAAAGTCGCGTTCTCCTACATCATGACAACGCTTCTTCACACACGGCCAACAAAACAAAGTCATTTTTAGCTTCCGAAAAAGTATAACTCGTCACCCATCCTGCGCATAGCCCCGACCTAGCACCCTGTGATTTCTGTATTTTCGCCAAAATCAAAGATTTGATGAGAGGTTTTACTTTTACCAACTCCGAAGAGGCAGTGATAGCGTTCAATCAGCACGTAGAAAACATGCCTTCAGATCTGTGGTCCTCCTGTTTAAAAAATGGTTCGATCGCATAATTTTTTTTAAATGTAAAGGAGAGTATTTTGAAAAGCAATAAACATAATATTTTGGTTATAACAAGTTGTTTTTTTAAGTTACGCAAAACTTATAGTGTGACCTACGTAAAGAGGACTTAGGTGTTCAAAGAATAAATTTTATTTTTTTACTGGTTTGTGTTTTCGTTTTGTAGTTCTAGTTTACTAGTTTTACAGTGTAAAACGTAGCATCTTTTTTTTTTACAAATAACTGTAAATTAATCATCATCGTCATATCAGCCTATTTCAGTCCACTGCAGGACGTAATTCTTCCCCAAAGAACTCGAAGAGCTCAAAGAGCACGATCTCTCCATTTTTTCATCTAGCCACTGCCAGGCGTCTTACAAAGGTCGACGGTTCATTGAGCAAGGGGGCTATATTTGCTGAGACGTGGTCTCTACTCAAGAACCCGTTTACTCCATCTCTCATAGGTTCTGCGAAAAATGTGGCCGGCCCACTGCCACTTTAGCTGGCAAAATTTTTAGACTATGTCCATTATTTCCCTTCTTGTCTTCTACCGGATGACTTCGTTCCGGATTTTATCCATAAACAAAATCCCAAGCACCTTTTTATAGCTTGCTAAGTGATGTGAAGTCGGTGCTCTGTGGGCCAGATTTACTGTCATGTTATACGTTTTAACTCCGTAGGATATCGCTGGTAGGACTGATTGATCGAATACCTTCCTCATCAGGCATATTGGCATTGCCGACGAGTAAAAATAGACGGAACTTCCCAATAGCTGCCCAGCGAAGCGTCTCTACCTATCTGCAGCACTTGTCCAAGATAGATATACTCCTCGACAACTTCGAGGGCCACGCTTTCGACAGAAACCGGTGTGATATGGTCATTAAACATGACTTAAGTCTTTTCGATTTCATTTCTAGGTCCACACGTCGCTAGGCAGCGTTAAGACTGTGCAACATTCCTTCTCAAGCGATTCCGCCATGATGACTGTGTCATCGGGAAAGAGGAGCGTAAGGTTATATCCGTTGAAATTAATGCCTGTCCATTTTTAATCCAGTGTCTTGAACACGTCTTCCAATGCATTCGTGAACAATTTCGGACATGTAACATCTCCTTGTCACACAGCTCTTAGCAACTAGATTGTACTTGTTTGGTGATTTTGGACTTAAACAGTCAATTAATGAATGATTTTCAGATTTTTCCTACAACAGTGTTCCAACACTGTTGTAGCAAAAACGGAGCCCTTCCGTTTTTCTTTTTGACGTTTAAAACTGTAAAAATATATTCATCATCATTTCAGCCATAAGACATCCACAGCTGAACATAGGCCTCCCCCTATGTCCCTAGAGTTCATTATGTAAGAAAAGGTAACATCAACTCTTATACAAAAAGGTTTATTTTTTTATAATAGGTTTTTCTTTACTTTAGTAGGCAATTCATTTGAATTTGACTGTCTATTTTTACCTTTTTACTTCTATAAATAGAGGTAGCACAAAAACCTCTGACAATCGAACAACTAGATACCTTTAGTCAATAGTACCAACCAAATAAAAAAAAACATATACATGTATGTTATACAGCTCTATAATTACGACAGAGCAAAAACTACCTACGAATCGATGAGAGCACTTCAAGGTTACAGAATCGCCTACAGAATAATGTAATGTAATTACTTGTTCGAAATTTGGCTCTAAGGTTCTGTAGACCTACTCAGACGATTTATCATTATCTGTTAGGCTATTATTTCGTCGTCGTCGTTTTAGCCATAGGACGTCCACTGCTGAACATAGGCCTCCCTTAATGACTTGCATTGGGGGGGATTGCCAATACTCGCCACACTTGGCAGGCGGGTTGGCGAGCGCAGTTTTTTTATAAGATTTCGCACGCAGATGCTGCTGCCCGTCTCGGGCTACAGGAATTAGTTGCCTCTTACGACACGTCTCCTGTTGGCGGTAGGGAAGTATATTCTTTACCGCCGTCCCCATACGGCACGGCTATTATTTGATTTAATCTTAATTTACTGTGAGGTTCCTTTGGTTGGTAAAGGACATACAAATTAAAAAGCGGGACGTATGTTTTTTTTTTCAACAACACAGCAATTTTAATAGTCTTACTCTAGAAGTAAAGAATGAGCATCCTCGAGAAACGAAGTACCACAGGCAACGATGTATTTTTGGTGGGACATCTCCTAGTATACCAAAAGTAAAAGTTAATTTGCTTCTAGCTCAGTGGCGGCAGCGTTTTGGTAGTGATTACCAAAGTTGAGCCACCTACCCACCGCAACTGTGATTGGATGGGTGACCATTCCAACCATATTTAGTGACATTTATCACAAGCATCTCCATGCTTCGGAAGGCACGTTAAAAGTAGGTCCCGGCTAATAACGCTTCACAGTAGTCGTGAAGCCTAGTCAGAGGCCTTAGGGCGACTTTATAACATCAGACAGTAAGGTTAAGTCAGCCTTACAACATCCCTCCACGAATCCGCACTGGGCTCCCGTGGTTGTGTATGCCCCAAACCAACTTACAGTTGAGGTGGGCCTGTACTCTGGTAGTATACCAAGAATCAAGTCAATTTAAAAAGTCGTTTCCTAAACTGACTCGAACCGGATATCGAATTTGGAAACGTTTCGTTTATGAAGAATTATAGTGCCACCACGCCTATAGGGTCGTCAAATAATAAATAAATTGTTTTCACAATTATCTACCCATTAACTAAGCAAAGCTTGTACTATAGCGACTAGATAACGGATAAATATACTTTTCTAAACATCCATGACTTAGGTACAAATGCTCACGCTCATCACACAAACATATACCCTTTGCGGAATTCGAACCCGCAACCGCTTGCTGGCTTTGTAGTCCGGAGCGCGAACCATTACACCAGACGGTCGTCAAAGTACATAAGTTGATAGTTACTCCTAAAGTTAAGCTCACTATAGGTTGTATTAAGTTATTGAGAAGCGTGTTCGACCGAGCATCCATGTTCACTCGCGAGCCGAACGTTGGTCGCTGTCGTTCGCCACCGTTCGCCGATCCTCGTTTTGTGCCATTCACACGCCACTCGTTTACTTGGGTCATGTTATTTACTAATAGAGAAACAAATAAAAATATCACTCATAGACAATTACAAGTAGGAACTACTGACAGTGCGCCAGCCATATGAATTACCTATTCCTCTTTTAGTGACCAACAGGAGACGTATTTTTGAATCATGCGAATTCCATTTCGAATACGAAATCGCAAGATTCGCATGCGAATTCCTGATATTATTTTTGAAAATTCATTCCGTGAGTTTGACAGAAATTTGACATAATAACTTTTTATTTATGTTCCGTTTTAAGCGATTCACTACCGGTTTTTAAAATCAATGAGCTTTTGCATTCCGTTTCACAATATTTTCTGCGTTAAACAAAAGTAGTTACAAGATTTCAAGATGCGTAAAATGCGTAAAATCGTAAGCAATAGAAATTAATTTCATATATGAATTGTTTTTGTGTTCGAATTCAAGATTCATTTCTAATGCTTCAAACATACGTCTCCTGTTCAGATTTCAATCTATGTATTGTTTTCTTTATTCTATTCCCGACATAACCAGAAAGACTGTAGGACTCTACAGTCTAGAAATAGAATTGATAAAAGATTTTAATGAAAGTCGCAGTATAAAAAAATCAAACAAAATAATATTTTGTAAGTTAAAATTTTATTTTCAGTGTCTCAAATAAATCACTGATGTAACTTTATCACAATTAAAGCGCATCATCGTCCCCTCTACTAAGCATAGAACGTTCCAGTTGTGATATAATACGTATACAAAAATCACATTTACGTATCACGCCAAAGAATTAAGAAGGAAATTTGTTCCACAGACCACTGACCTAATAAAAATATAAGAAAAAAATTACAATTCGACAATACGAGTAATCTCCAAAACTTAAAATGTAATGCACAATAATGCAATCAAAAGCAATAAAAAGCATCAGACAGATTTTTTGAAAGAAAAAAAACTGCATCGTGGGATTTTTGTTTTTCTCAAAAAGTCCTCTTTTTAATAAAAAGGGGACGATTTCTTTGTCAAAGCTCAGGTGGCCGCTTTGTGATTCGTTGAATACGCATTTTGCTATAAAAATTCGTAAAATATTGGTCTTTGTGTTTATAGTTTTGGATAGTCGTGGAAATTGCGTGATTGTTATCCGTGGATGGATCAATTTTGGAGACTTATTGTTATCAGAATCTTTAGTGACATGAAACTATGAGTAAATGTTGTAACTAAATAGATTTTTATTTTTTTTGAGAAATCACTATTTCTTCTTGGTGTTATAACATTAAATGGAATAAAATCCGTAGTTAGAAACTATTTAATTATCACTGAACAAAGTTGATGAATAGAGAGAGACGCAGGCGGCGTGTAGTAGTAAAATAAGTAGCTTATGACATTTCCTAGGGCTCCGTAAGAAATTTAATTAAAATTGGTTTACAAATTTTTCCATAAGAGTATAACAGACAGACAAAGTTAATATTGCATTTTAAATTATTAAAATACTTGTAGATGCGCCAATTTTTCGGATTAATCGCTAAAAACTAACATTATGTTAAATCAACCTTATTTTTGCGATTAACTTTGCTATAAATTTTTTGGCTATTTACAATATTTTTTTAAAACAGATTTAAAAAATAATGAAAACTATCGTCACTTGGTGTCCAAAACTCTGCCTCACTAGCGTAGTGCAACACATAAATCTAAACCGATTCACGACATGTGGCACTTTACTCTTTGTTACCTTAAAACCCTTAAAACTAAAGCTCCACAGGACGCGTTACTAATTCTGATAAATTCCGAAACTACGGGAAACGCACATTTTCGTATGCGCCGGCAAAAATCTATTTGAATTGCTTCCATCTAATGAGCAAGATATAAAAGCCGGTAAAGCAAAATAAACTTTAATCATTGATGACACAAATGAAACTGCAATGAATGATTAGGAAGCAGTGGGTCATTAAGTCTTCGGGGATGCTACACAAGATGTTGCAGATGAAGATTCGCTCAAAAACGACGTAACTGTAAAATCTATAAGAGGAATTTCAACTCTGGTTCTTGTATATAAAGTTGATAATACATTGGTAGGAATTATTGATATAAGTTGAAGGTAAGATATGAGTAGGTTGCAGGTAGAGAAATTTGAACATTCTGAGGGATGAAGAAAAAAATAAGGGTCGGTTTTAAATACAAAGAACGGCGTTGGCGTCACGCAGTGCGAAGGATGGACGGATGCAGTTTTAAATGCATCACTCGATTTCTGAACTGATATTGAAATTGTTAATTGAATGTGCCCACTTGCAGAGATTTTTCTAAAGATTAAGCTAATATATTATGTGAATTAGCTGTAAATATAAAGTTAGATGTTTACGAGGAACTTGAAATTTAATTGTTACTTTTACAAACATCCAGAACAGTGCTCTTAATTTCTATATTAGTTATCCACCTTAAATATTTTTTTCTTTGGATGCAAAACATTATTTTATAATACGGAATACTTATTTGAAATAATTATATCAAGAAAAAAATATTATTTGAAAAAAAATGCCTCTGATGGGATTTAAATTTTTTCAAGTAAAATTATTTTCCTTGAAATAATAAACTAGCATTATTTTAAATGGAAAACTAAAAAAAAAAGTTTATTTAAAATTATCCGGTTCTTCGAAATCTTCATCAATTACGTACTAACTTCAGTAACACAAGTGCTTAAGCTACTTATCACACAATCAGAGCAATGTATGTGATGTTGTCCAATATTATTTTATATATTTTTATATATATTTATATTTATAACTGTAAAAGATAAAAGTTAAAATTATCAGGCATAGAGTTTTAGACAAAGTAAATCATTAGTATATTAATAAAATGTAATATATTTCCAAGTCAGTACTATATAATTGTACCGAAATATTTTAATGCTAATTAAATAGTACAGTCACTTATGCGAAGCATTGGTAGAGTATGGGCTGTCAGCTTAAACATGTTGAGGTTAATTAGCTACGATGACCACTCAGAGTCTGTATAGTAAAAATTATTGGTAAAAAACGCGACAAATTAAAAAATATACCATTGCTAAGCTACTAATCTGTTGTCAGATTAACAACCGTACTACATCTCGATACTAAACTATAATAAATCTCTCAAGCAGCGGACCCTGGGCTCCAAAGCAAGGCTTTGGACCCAACCGGGGTTGACCGTATAGATGAAGAAGAAGAAGTAGCGGAGCAATGGATAACTGATTCATTAAAATTCTATTCTATAATAAATAAATAAATAATAAATAAATATGGACAACATCACATACATTGCTCTGATCCTGTGATAAGTAGCTTAAGCACTTGTGTTACAGAAATCAGAAACAACGACGGTACCACAACACCCAGACCCGAGACAATATAGAAAAGTTATTTTTCTACATTGACCGACCGGGAATCGAACCCGGGACCTCAGAGATAGCGTCACCAAGTCCGGTATACTCGCCTCTCGGCTACGGAGGTCGTCAAATTCTATGGGTAGTATAGCCAGACATCGGCTCGTCCGTTTTCCAGTTTGCTAGTTTGCCTACCTCTCTCACATAAATAACTATAATAAATTAGTAGAACATACATTAAACGTTCTCATTACTCCTCAAAACGAATCAAATGAGCCCAAACACGAAGGTGTTCGTAGTAGTCGTTAAGTCCTTGCTCAATCATCAGATGAACATATCAAATTATTGTATTCTCAATCATCATCATCATTGCAGCCATAGGACGTCCACTGCTGAACATAGGCCTCCCCCTGACTTCCAGATTTGCCGGTTGGTAGCGGCCCGCGTCCAGCGGCATCCTGCAGCCTTTACCAGGTCGTCTGTCCACCTTGTAGGTGGACGCTGCGCTTGCCGGTAAATTGTATTCTCAATTTGTCATCTAAATTCAATCGGTACGATAGTTAGGAGTAAGTCTTCTTCTTCTTCATCATCTATACGGTCAATCCCGGTTGCGTCCAAAGCCATTGCTTTGGAGCCCAGGGTCCGCTTTTCTTGATTTACTCCTCCACTTCGCGCGATCTTAAGGAGTAAGTATCTTGGTTAAAACAACTTCCAAGATTTTATTACATATTCATAACAGTGTTAACTTTTAGTTATTTACAAGAGGAAGGTATTAAAACTGTGTTAAAAAAAGTCTTATTTTTTCGTTGAAACACCTACTTTGAATTACACTTTATCAGAAGACATTTGTTAAATCATTTCCAGTTTACTTCAAATTTAATGGCATCGAAATCCTTAGCTTTACCACGACATCTGCATAAAACAATCTAGGATTCTGAATAAATAGAGACTAAAACTTTTTAAAGAACACATTGCTTCAATAAACCTCGAATCTTGATAAAAAAATGCCTATTTGCATTTTGAGACTCCTATTGTAATGTGTTAAGGTTCAAAATGGTATTAAAATCAACAGGTTTTTATGAAATCTGGCAAAAAATAGGCGCCCACGTTGTTCCGACAGGAAGAGGAACTTATATGATTATAATAAACATTAGTGATCAATATAAAAAGTATGATACCAGGTGCGTATTCTGATGGTTTTGTTTTTTCTTCCCTACCACCCTCTCTTATTGTTTGTTTTATAATATCTGTGCTAGCTACCCCTTAAAATCCTTTTTTCGCCCACCCAAAAGTTTTATTGCGACTAAAAAATATTGAGTGAAAGTGTATTTTTTATAAAAATTGTGGACAAAAGAATCTTTTTGTTTCCACTTTTTTTGACATTCATAAACTTAAGTAGCTAGCCTTCTGTTTGTTACAAGGTCTAAAAAGTTTCACTTTTTTTTTTAAGTGGCTTTTGTACCCCACACAATAGGGAATACCCACGAAAATTATATATATTTTTTACTATATTTATAAGAAATTATGTGAAATTATAGTGCTAATAGTAAAAACGAAATTGATTTAAGTTAAAAAATAACCGTAATACAGTAATTAGAAATTGAGGTATACCTGTCTCTTTCTAAAACAACTTTTACTATGAAAAATGTATGGCGGAGGTGTAATCTGACGTCACGGTACATATCGGATCTCCTTGTCTAGCATGCGACTTTAATGGGTTGTAAGTCAGGTATTTATCAATATTTATCAAAAATTCTTTAAGTTTTATTAATTATAATTAAGTACTTTTTATTTTAAGACCAATTAGGAATATATGCATATTCCCCCCAAAAAAACAGCTGTAAACTGTTTGATAATTACCTACGCATTGTTTTAGTCGGCTTTTGTATTGCTAGAAGAGCGGTTGTTCCTAACGCAAGCACTTTGTTGCATAAAAGGAAGCTCCGAATACCATAAATGATATAAACTAAGCTGGAAAAATAAATATTATTATTTTTTGCTGTAAATGTTAAGCTAAGGTTTATCTAAAATAAGTTTTAAAAAAGATGTTTGACTTAACAGTAAGTAATCTACGAGCATATTAATCTGCAATCTGTCGGCTAAATCTAGAGATAGATTATTTTGCAACCTGTCAAAAAGGTAGAAAATATGATTTAAGGTAATTCCGATTTTTAATGGGTGTGCAAACAGGGCCAGGGCATAGCAGCGCCTTTTTAAAAAAAGGTTATTCAAGGCTCTCGAGCAACTTATAAAAAAAACGGTCGAAATAGTAAATAAAATAAATACCAGGAATAATTTACGCCTTTCATAATACTAAATTCTTCAATGTTTAATTTAAATAATACCTAAATTATAAAAACAAAAAAAAAATTATAACCCCCTAATTGCTATAAATTAATTATAACATAAATGTAAATTGTCATTTTTACTTGTTTTCATAATATTTTGTATTCACTATTCATGACTTTGAACCTTAAGTATATTAAATCTCAGTAATTTATTTACTTAAACATGCCATAGTAAGCGTTTAACTTATAATTTAAATATTTAAAATAACCATTGACTATTAAAAGTAAATAACCTAATTTTTTGTTGGAATATTTTTTATCCTGCATATTATTTAGTTGTTAATTCCTTTTCAGTAATGAAGATTATGACTTTTTTAAAATATTTTAGTCAAACTGAAGCCCGAATACAAAAGACAAGTCATATTGAATAACCGTATGTCTTAGAAAATAAGTCTAAAAATCGTCATCTACTTTTGGTGTGGATTGTACGAGACGGGAATCCGGTTTAGCCATTCGCGTGACGGATGACTGAACACGACTGTACCAAGTAGCTACCTTTTGGATCCACCCACGATTCTTCCAGTCTTTTTCCCATCCATTGCTCTCTTGACATTTCAAGACTTTTTAAACGTGTTTAAGACGCGTCGATGGATTTTGAAGATTTTGTAAGGTATTATTTTGTGAAGCGATCATTATAGTGATGAGCTATAGATCGTTTAGATCAAAATGGCGGTCCCAAAATACAGGTTCCGTGATGGTGGGATAAAAGAAATTAGCTGCACATGTTACTTGGTATGTGTTCTCGTAATTTGAAATAAGACAATCTTAGTTTTATTTCCTTTAAAAACACGATTTAAAAAGGATCTAGTATTTTTAACTCCCAATAAACTAGACACCATATTAAATCTGTTGTTTGGGGCTAGCTGGTGACCCCCATGGCCTTTAATTTGTTAAAAACATCAGCAAAGGATTCATCTTAGTACTTACAAGGTCTATAATAAATATTATCTTATAATATTATACCGAAAAATAAGTTTGAATATAAAATATCCCACGCCTAACAATACACCTGTACACTTCACCTGATTAAAAGACATTTGAATAAAAATACACAAATCATAATATTTCATCCCTGATCAGATCGACATCCTGCTTCCGCACCCTGCGACAGCGGACAGGTTATAAAAAACTTATTCACTTGATTGTACTAACCCTTATGCAAGTTAAAAAAAAACCTTTCGTCAACGCTTGTACTCGTATGTGATAGAAAAAATGTGGTTAGAAAAAGAAATGAATGAATGAAATCGAAATCTTTTAACCCTCAATTGAAGATAGCAAAAAGTTGAGCAATAAAAAATATTTTTACCATTTTCGGATTGTCATTATTTTTATTTTGAGGATTTCTTGTAATTTTGTCTCATTGTTTAAGGTAGATTATGGATATTATAATTTATTCTTTGTGTATTTTACTATAAACTGTAATAAACAATTACTCAAGGACTCCAAGCTTTTTCCAGTGAACATTAGAGATAAAAAAAGTTTTGTTTGTTCGTCAATACTAGTAAACTTTTTACTAACCTTAATGACGTCACGCCATAGTGACCTTGAAGTAAAAACCGAAAGTTTTACAAAGGTATTGCTGACAATAGTTTTATTGCACTAAAATTATACAATATTGTTATAAAAACTATTTGTTTTCGCTTTTGTATCACAAGCGGCGCACTTTTTGAGCTTTTGAAATAGCCGAAAAGTTGTATTATTTTATTGTCTACTGTTTTCACTGTTCGGCAATTTATTGATAACCCAAAAATACCAGGTTGAAAAGTGACTTTTATCTTTACTCTCACTTTTTGAAACACTTAATTGGCCATTTGTAAGATTTAAAATTATTAGCACGTAAGAAACTTTTGCATCATATTTTTTGTTTTAATAATAACCTATTTCTCTTTTTTTTATCATTAGGTAGAAAGGGATCATTCTTGATGAAGCTTTTTCTTAAGCTCATTAAGTTTATAAAGTTAACTACAGTTTATAATTTAGTGAATCATTTAGACTTATGATTATGAACTATAAGAAATAATCTTTTAATTTAGCTTAGAGCTTTTACACGTGAGCTATCACTTGTCGTAGCAAAAGCGACTCGAATGTTTATTCAAACATCGTTTTCAAATTCAAATTCTTTCCTTTTGGCCGAGAAGCAATCGATCCTCGCAAGATCCGCTTCTGCATACAATTAACCACCCTCATTTAACTACGTCTGGTCAATGACAGCCCTGTTTTAATCAATAACTTCTTTTCGCGCCGCGCGTCCTTAGTTTTTTTCCCCCGGCGCGACTTTTTCTGCGCGTTTTTCGCTCATTATCTGTCAATCGGCCCGCGACTTTGTATCTATGACGACTACACTATCAAACCTCACCTCGTTTCCACCGATTCCGCAAAAAGCTTAACAAAAAAGGCAAAAGCTCTGCCAAAAAATCGTCTACCAAACATCTCGTATCGCCGGTCTTGTAGCCATTTTAATTATTATTTAATACCAAGGGACGAGCACGTGGCGACGCGCGCTGTCCCTCTCCGCCAACGAGGGTTAAGTTCAGCCCGCCGCTTCTCATCTCGCTCGCACCGAGCCCACTTACACACATAAAAATCGTGAATAATAAAAAAATGTGTACACATTTTTTTCGCTTAACCACCGCGTCGTTGTGTGCGTGCGGCCTCATGCCGAGCGAACGAGACGCAGCTATTCAGGCGAGCGGAACAAACTAATCCCCACTCCGATTTTTTAAGCTCAGCGCTGAATGTTGTCGTCCGTGTGATTTTTTTCATTTTTATGTGTTAGTGTACCCCTCGCGCGGTGTAGTTCACTTTTTCTACTATAGATCTGAAATTCAGTCTCGTTTTTGCCGCGTCGGTCTTAAGGCGGGCGAGCGGGCGTTTTGTGTTGCATTTTTGTTGACGCTAGTAGCCGGTGGTGGCTGTCTTGAACTCTTGAGCCGGCTTTTTGTGAACACATGTCCTAGCACCGCTGCAGACTGCACGCGATTCGCAAGTGCGAGGAAGACAGCACGATACGTCACGTGTGGAATACCTACATCTACACCGAATTATATAGCACACTAAAATATTGAGCACAAAAAATCTGATAATTTTGATCCTAGCAACGCATTCATAATTTTACCGCAGGGTCAAGAGCACGGTAGCGCTCGGTTTTTCGGCCGATTTTTTTTAAATGTTTATTCGCGGGACGCACGTGCATTTTTTAAATAATTTTGGCGATCGAGCCTTGGACTGTAATTGCCTTCTGGACGTGTTGTGACGTTAGTGTTACCATAATAATGTGATATATTTTTAGTGACAATTAGATAGGAACAAACTGTGATTTTTTAATGGTGATATAGTTGGTGATTGTGAAGATTTTTGGATAGTGACAGGTACGTACTTTTTAAATTTATTTTTAACTAAAGTGGCAGGTCCAGGAATACTAAGCGAGTGGAAAGGGAGCTAGAAAGATTTTCAGGGTAGGGGTTGGTGGTATTTTTACGTAACACCCCCGATGTAATTGCGAGTCGGCCATCTGTCAAGAGTGACCTTGAATCTCGCGCAGTCTATAAATACGGAAATATTTTCGGACATGTTCCCGCGTTATTTTTGTATTAACTTGATTTGTGGACTGCTTCGGTAGACATTTTTGTAATTGTTTTTAGTGCAACAGGTGACCTGCCACTCAATATTGTAATTAGTTTATTATTATTTAAGACTTGTCCAAAATGTTGTCTGTTCTTTTTAAAAAAAAAGTCTGCATTTTATAGCATAGTTTTTTTAGTAATACTCGAGCGAAGGTGCTCCCTAAAATATTTTTTAAATGGGTAAATAACAATACCTTAATAATAATTGCCGTAGCAGTAAGATTGGCCTCGTAAAATCTGTTTTTCTACACATTTTTTGCACAACTCAAGTTAGAAACGCTCTTATCCAATATCAGAAAACTTCTTGTCAAGCAACCTTGTATTGCATGCTTCAGTAACTACGAAATCTCAACTACTTAACAAACTTACATTTTAACTAACAGGTCGAAAAAAAAACGACGAGCGACATTTCTTGTCGTAAAAAACAAGTAGGTAACAACTTGGCGGCGTGTGTAATGTTCGAACATTTTTTTAAACTAATATCTACATGTGTAAAAAAGATACAGAAGCAAGTTACATAATAAAGTATGTATGTAACTTGACTTTTTTAAAGAAAAAAAATACGAGTGTTTTTAGTACGTGTACATGTAATTAATCTTAATAGTATGATGAAAGGTTAAGTAAAATTGGATGATTTTTAACAGGTAAAATAAATAAAAATTACACCAAAAGATTACATAATCTAGGATTATTATAGTCAATCGTAACCAGACTAGAAATAGAATAAGGTGCTGAAATTAATATGGTAAAATAAAAAGATAATGTTATTGTATGTTATATTTAAAATATTTTATCTCCAATCGCCACAAATACTATGGCATTGCAAAGTGCTAACTTAACGATTTAATACTTACAAAAAGATAATTACTCCATATAAAACACTTCCCTGCTCAAACTAGTATGATTACAAATCTTAAAGTCGATTGACCGAGGCCCTGTGTGTACAGACCAAATTACATCCGGCATCATCATTTGGCCAAACTACAAAAATCACTATAAAACCCTTAACTACGTATACATAAGGTCGATAATACAAGGACAGAATGAGTTCCTAACAGCAAGCAGTATTGGTTATCTTTTCTATACGCGCAATTATATCTTTGACAGCGTATTGCTTAGGTACAATCGTGCGATCAAGTGTTGATTTTTAAAAAAGCCAAAAAAAATATCCACATTTTTAATTTAAAAAAATTATCAAAGTCAAAAAATTTTTTTTTGCCTTTATAAAACTGGTTCAGATTGCTCCAGTACATTGTATCTTTAATGTACGTGCAGTGTGATTATCGCAGCCTTATTCGATACGGCATGTGGGCTAGATCGTTGACACACACAACCTACGTGCGCTCGTCACCTGCCGAGAAAAAAACCGCCACCTTTTTTTACTTGTCAAATCTAGTTTTAAATAGACAAACGACTTTAAACTTGTTACTATAGCGTTTCGATTTTAGAATTCAATTACGGATTATCTTTTCGTTTTGGATTAAAAAAATATGATAACATTTTGGACAACGTCAAACTATGAATGGCTTTTGACAGAGGAATTTGTTTTTCAGCAAACGAAACGGAGGATCTCGAAATATTCCATGACAAGGATAACAAGCGGGTTATAAGACAAACGCTGTATATTTTTATAAGATAGTGCCAAATAGCCAAATAATACGACTTTATACATTTAGATAGAAATTTTAAAACGATCAAGATGATGGAAGGCAGGACAATCGATTACAGGCCGGACGGTGGCGGCCTAGACTATCACAATTCGCCGTTGATGGCAGAAATTCCTATAGACAATTACTCTCATATACACAGAAGTATAGAGCACCTTAGATCTATAGGTGTGCCACCTCCACTCGACCATCATAGACATCTGCCATCCAATATAACAGATTTGCGAAGGTACGAGCATCCTGACGAGATACCTGAAATCAAGCCGTCCGTATTAAGGTTATCCGAATTCAAGAGTGGACTACACGACATCAGAGTGAATAACGACCAGGAGAATGATGTTCAGAGACAGATGACACCACATGACGACGGGCCTAAGGGATACAGCGCACCTTCGACACCTTTATCAGAAAATGGAGGGCAAAGCATCCAGGAAGAGAAGGTTAGATATTTTATTTGATCATTTGGCTATGACAGTTTACTTTAAGACATGCAAATGTAGTCCAAGGTACTATACTAAGTCCTAAGCTCTTCCTTTTAAACTAGTCGTTATCGTTACGCCTTGCTGGAGGGCATCTTCTATTCGCAAGTCGCGATCTCGAGTCAAGAACTCAATTTATGTAATTAAAGTAAATTAATCATTACCACTTAACCTTGAACACTTCGGAAGTCTTCAAATCTTTTTGACGTCATTAAAGTCGGTATTCGGCGACTCGGGCGCATTGTTCGTCGGATCGCAGAATCACGATGCTCAAGTTTGTTCCGCGTACGAAGCCATTAATCTTTAGATGATTCCTAAATTATGTTTTCGTCTGCCTCAACGGTTTTAGCACGTCCAATGTTAAATTGTAAACTGCCTTTGATTTTTAAATTAGCGTTTACGTTCGTTCTAATTGGTTTTGTTAATGTTCAAATTGATTTGAATTGTCCTTTAACGAACCCAATAAGATTTAATCCGTTTTATAAGTTAATTTTCCGTTAATAATTACGGATTTTATTTCTTTCGGAGCTTCTTCCTTGGTTTATTACTACTGATGTTTGTACACTCCTAATTTTTATGTAGTCAAGTAGTTCTTCAACGCTACTGAATAAAGCAGGTTTCTCAAGTACCTATCGAGAGCTACTCATGCATATAGTTTATCACTTCCTCAAATTAAACGATTTGTTCAACACGAGCGTTTCCTATCACTAATTATTTTATCTTTATTGGACAATTTGAATATATTTTCTGTTGGTTCTGATTCAATGTACAAATATGAATTTTTTATAGCTTTAATAAACTTCAGAAGCCGTTCTTACTAGAAAACCAGACAGAATATTTAGATAAGTTTTTAAAATAACTTAACCTGCACTGTTAAACTTATCTAGCGACTCTGTAATGTATTTGTTCTCACTTTTGATGCTAATTTACATAATACGATAGATTCACGTTAGCTCTATCACTTTGTAAGTAATTTTTCCGATTTTGGCAACTGTCAAGGTAAAAATTCACCTTTCCATCTTTATCATAGAAAAATATTTCACCATATTAGAATAATTATAACAAAACAAGTCTACAAAGTTTAGGTGACTATGTTAAAGGAGAGATGCATACTTATTTTTTGTTGTTTCACTGTATCCCACATTACATCATATAATAAGTATTTATTTTAATTTGCAAGTCCTCCAAGATTTTTTAAAAGTTCAAATTCAAAGTGAAAAACATCTGTTGCCAACCTATATGATTCGATTTTAGACAGTGCGCGTTTAACCTACCAAAGACTTTGAATAATGGTCTGATAACATGTCCGTGTTCACGAATTCGTCAAGGCCAGGCCAGCCCAGCCCAGACAGGGTTACCAGACTTATCAGTTTGAAAGAAAAGTCCTGACAAATTGCCGCTAATATGCAAAAAAATGTATTTATTTTTATTTTATGTTTATTCAGTATCCACAGCTCTTAAAAATTTTACAAATCACATAATTATACAAAACTTACAGCCAATAATGGATTCTATATTATATTAATTAAAAACTTTAGAAAAACGACAGTCAATGGGAGAAGAGTATTTGCAAATGGCATGGCCTTGAAATAAGATTGACATCCTTGTATTACCAGAAACCAGAATATAGCCAGGGGTATCTCCCAGCACACCCAGACCCGATCCAATTTAGACAAGTTCGTTTTCGGACCCTTTGCGTTCTGTACACGACAGTTAGTTTGCAGAAGTGCAGTAAAGATATATTTTTATTAATTCTCGAACAACAGTTCAAATTTTTGACGGTTAAAAAGTAATTCCTGGAAAGTAGGTAGATACATAATCAACTTTTTTTAGTGTGGAACCAACATTGAATCGCACCATGCTCATGACATTTATCGTTGAGGTGGTTGATTTGTTTATTTGCAATCAAAATTTCTGAGGATTTCGTTGCTGGACAAAAAGTTACGTATCAGCAGCCGATTACGCAATTCAAAATATTAATGACTTCATATTTGCCTGTAACCCTTCAACCCATCAAAACGAGACACAGTACCAATAGGGCAAATCTTTAAAGCAGTGGTGGTTAAAGTCATAAAGGATTAAAGCCAAGAATATCTCAAACGAATCTAAACGGATGGTAACCCTACCCAGGTCGCATGGAGGTTGCAGAGACGATACCAATTTGTCTGTCTCTGTTTTTTTAATGCAATTACATAGATAACCACCTGTATGAAGTTAATGAATTTATTCGGCAGACATTTTCCGGGTCGATATGCATCTTTGCTTTAATTTCTGTTTGTTGGAGATTTCTATGCAGATTTTTTCTAAGATCGTAATTAGGGGTATTTAGATTTGATCATATTGTTCGTTTTGAACATCTTCAGATCCTGTTATACTTCAATGTTCCATATAATTTATAATAACACCGATTCTATTACAAACAAGATCATGAGATTCCTTATTAGGTACTTCAATTTATATGATTATGATAGCTACAATTTTTTATGACTGCCCAAAACGAGTGTAATAGTTTTAAGTTTTTCTGGGTTTAAGATATATATTCTAAAGAGAAAGCTTCTTCATCCAACATAGCTATTATTAGCGACTAAACGCCCTAACTGATTTCGATGTATAAGGTTTGTTAGAATCCTTACGTTCTCCCGAGAATGTTCTCATAGACAATGTGATGTCGTAATAAAAAAAAATGGCGAATTATATGCGCAATAATGTCAACAACAATAATGTTAGAACAAAAATCGTCCACGTGTCTAATGGGGTATCAAAATATAGGATTTTAAAAAGAAAAGTGCTTAGAAAAATAAAAACAACTTTATAATATGCTTAAATATATTTTTCGATGACAAATTCTTCAGAAAAAAAGTATGAAATAAAAATAATAATTAAAAATCACGACTGACTTTAATATGAGAAACTAAAAAGTTAGAAATAATTGTGAATACATTAGGAAGTTTTTGCCAGTCGCCTTGTATTAACCTAATGCCAAAGGTGTTTTTTCACTATTATTTTTATTATGTAACTACTAAGAATTAACTCTAAAAGGAATCAATTTTTAATTTGTGTCAGTTACACATAAATTGTATACCTGATTGCTTATAACGTTTCATTTTAATGTATTGACTTCTTTTTTCCTTTTCCATACTAACCTTAAACTTAGTGTTAATTTAAAGAATACCTACTATGCTTAATAAAATTAAATAGTCATGAATAAGATAAATACTGCTTTTGTAGTTAAATTGCAGTTTGCACCTTTTTAGAAGGTTCTAATTAATAATTAAAACGTATTTAAACGAAACAGTTTACATAAAATGAATACTTTTTGCTTACTTACTTTTATTGCCATGTGAAAGGCTCGCGAAGATAACGAGTAAAAATGCCTATGATTGTCCAAGTTAATCCTATCATTCAATGTTTTCAATTTAACAAAAAAATCATTTTTTGGCCAAATGTACCTATTTAGATATGATTTAAAGCAAAAATGGAACAACCTTTTTTATTAGACTGACATCAATCATATTAAAGAAAATTATCCCATACAAATCATTAAAGCCGGTCTAAAGTTAGTTTGTATAATTAATTTTATTTTTAGTGCTGGTTTTATATGAAAAGTAGTGGCATTTTCATGTCCTACATGAAATCGATAGTACACAATTGTATCTACCTATCTACTGATTATGTTTTTTTGTATTCACAAGGCTATTTGAATCGTCATTACAGTAATTCGTACTTCCATAAATTAAAACCCCAAAAAGTATACAGTTTTGCGAAAATTCTATCAGTCCCATGACGTTATCAGTCCACTCCTACTTATGAACCTGGAAATCTTGTACATTTTATGTTTACTTTAAATGTATGGCGTCGATAAGCCTGCTCTATGACCCGGTAACTTGCCAATGGTCACAAGGACACTGATAACTCCCCCTCACTGTGTTATGTAAACTTTACATAACTTTGTAAGTGTTAGTTCAGTTCTGAAAATTATTTTTAAAGCATTAGAATCCCAATTCGTAAACAAAATAGCAACAATAAGGATTATGCATTTATGTTTTTATTTAGTCTAAAAATAATTAGTTGAAATATCCGGAGATGGGATATCGGATACAAGGAGATCCGACATGTACCATGACGTCACAATACACGTCCACCATACACTTTTCATAGTAAAAGTTGTTTTGGAAAGAGACAGGTTTACCTCAATTTTTAATTACTGTACTACGGTTATTTTATACCTAAAACCATTTTTTTAACACTTTTAGCATTATAATTTCTTATAAATATAGTAAAAACAATATTTTATTTTCGTGCATATTCCCTATTCTCTACGAATTACTAGGAATTGGGAAATTAGACTGCATATTTATCCCCATAGGTGTCGCATTGTGTTTGGTCATGCCCAAAGTAATTATTTGATCACTGATTTCTGCCACTGATCAAAGAATCACTACGGTATAGGTTCTGTTAAGCTGGCAAACGTGTGAAACTTACGTCAAACACTTAAAAATAATAAGTAAAAAAACTCAATAGTTGTATCTGTTTTCCAAAACACATCTCTGTTATTAGCACATGTTGTGTCTAATTAATAAGCACAATTTTTTTACATTGACGTGACGTGGACTTTGTTTGACAATGTGTTGACAGGACCAAGTACACTAGCGCCATCTGAGATCAGCTTTGTCTGTGCTTCTCCATTGCAAACGTTTCTTATAACTTCATATGCGAATTCGAATTCGAATTTTAAAAATACGCCTGCCGGCAGTTCTTTCCCGCGTAATTTTATTTTATTTTTTAAATACATACATACATTTTATTCGTGTAATTATTATAATATAATAATTACACGAATAAAATGTATGTAATTGTTATATGTAATTATTATAATATGTAATTATTATAACGTACATTTTATTCGTGTAATTTAAATTGTAAATCAGCTTTTTAATATATTTGTTAAACTTAATCTTATTAATAGGTACTTTGATAATTTATTTATTTAAAATGCACAACTGCACAGCAGACTAGAATTGTAAATAAAGTGGGTTTAATGCCATAAGGCGTTATCTGCCAATCGTCGAAATATTTTTCATACCTACCACTGACAAGACTTAGCGAACCTACAAAACTTTGATTAAAAAATATTGAGGATTATGAAAAATGGCGTTTATTTCTGAATCATCTGATAATTTGAATTAGATTGTCTAATAAGATTTTATTAATAAATCTATTCATATTTGCGAATATTTTCCAATGTAATGCTACGAAATTCGTATATTTATAAGTAACTCTGTTTTCGCTCTTCGTAAAACCGAACTCGATTTTGTTTCGCCAAATTTGACTTTCAATCTGTCAAGTCCAACCTTCAAAATCGATTTGAGTGAAATTAGCACATAATTTGAATATATCTTATATTTCTCGCCTGCGAAAATACCTGCCAATTTAAATTTCTGATTTTCTTTAATGTTATCATGGACAACCTTTTTGTATTGTAAAGATGACCTCAAACGAGAATACCTACACTGAAAATATTTTTACATACAATTTAATTTTTAAATAAAATCTTTGGCTTTGCAACGTGAATGATCTTTGCTCTTCCATTTGATGTGCTATGAATTTTTAGTTCCTACTTAAAAAAAGTTTTTTTTAAATATATATTTTGTTGTTTTTTAAAAACTATTCCAATTTCAAAGAATGTCTAGTAGATGTTTTGAAACTTTTACCTAAGCTAAAAATCAATGTTTTTAATCATGGCAAGAGAACTGTATTTTAGCGATAAACTATTCCAACAGCATAATCTATCGATAGAAAAAACTTGACTCGTTTCCCGCGCGATTCGCCCGCGTCGTCCGTCGAGGAACCGATTTCGCGCCAAGGCCGCATTCCAATTTCAAACCATTGTCAATGTCGCCAACCGCACATGACTGATATGTTTACGTTGGCTCCGTATTTTTTTTCTTATTAAACGGAATATTCTTAACTGTCACTAAATTAATTCTAGGATGCCTCTTGAGAGCTTAACCCGTCCGGTGCATAAGTCTGTCCTTGGTCTGTCAAAGAAAATTAATTTTGCAAGGAAAATATTATGAAAAAAAGCAATTTTTATTAAAAAATATGACATTCATTGTGTATTATTAAAGTTTTCAGTTATACTAAAAATATCTTCTAAATAATCCAAAACAAATTGTTCCCTTCTGAAAGCAGATTAAGTTCAGTATTCAATGAACGAAATGAAAGTTCGTATGTCCAGTTTTATTAGAACTGCAGCTGCTTTTTATTTAATCGATTGAAGAGGTCATTACAAGCTAGTTTATCGTTCTACGGTCAATGTCAACATGTAGAGTAAGCGAGACATGTGTCATATTTTTTTTGTAATACGCAACAATCAATTAATATATACAAACAACTTTTTGCTAAGTTCATTGACTTGATAAGCTTTTTTTTGGACACACAATGTCACATACTAACTTTTAATTAATTTTCTCTAAGATCTAATTAACATTAAAATCTAATTGTATCTAGCAAAGGTGTTAAATACAAAAATTTTATACTTTATGAAATAGTTAATTTAAAATATTATAATGATAAATATTATGATGATAAACAAATAAAACAAATTCCACGAATGGAATTAAAGTAATTACGATTAATCATTATTAAAATTTGACCTTTTTGATACTGTCTGGGCGAAAATGATGTAATATACATATTTAAATGGCGCCTCACCATATTAATCGGAAACCGACAGAATGTCTATCGATATAAGCTTATAAGTTTTAAAAACTTTTCTGGCAGATCCTAATATAAATTAATACCCAACAAAAAAAATGCTTTAAAAAACAACGATTTTTCTTGTAATTTTTTTCAACCGACTTCAAAAAAGGAGGAGGTTCTCAATTCGACTGGGTTTTTTTTTTTTTTTGTATGTTTGTTACGCGATTACTCCGCCAATTATGAATCGATTTTATTGATTCTTTTTTAGTTTGGTAGATCATACTTCAGAGGTGGTCCCATATAAATTTTATCGAAATTGATTTAGAACTTTTTGAGAAAATCAACAAATATATACCCAGATAATATTTTGGTTGTGGTTCTTGTTACCTATCTTCGACAAATATGAGCCGATTTTGATGATTTTTGTTTTATTGAATAGCTTATACTTCAAAGATGCTATGATAAATTAATTGAAAAATAAAAATCACCCCTAAGGGTAGGAAAATAGGGGATGAAATCGGTGTTCAGCAGTTAGATTAGGATTTATCACTAAAAATAGATGAAATAAGTAAATTTTATTGTAATCATTTTATTGTAATCAGATACTTTTGGAGTCGGTGCCAGCCGATGAGAGATTCAATGTTTTGTTTGTAAAATATATGTGTGTCTTTTATGTTAAGTGAATACTATATTACAATTTAATTATTATCACCCTTTATCTGAGCTCTCCTTTTCTTTCCCTATCTACAGTCCTCTTCCTTACCAGTTTGTAAAATTTGGTCCTTCGCAGCAAACTGGAATGTCGAATGGAGATTCATCCCGCCAGCAGCGCCTTCGATGGGTGGAGCGTGGGAGCGACTGGTGCGCTCAGTCAAATCTGCGCTTAAATTTACATTAACGGAGCGAGCCCCTAAAGAGCACACGTTAATGACTCTGCTGGCAGAGGCAGAAGCCGTGGTGAACTCAAGGCCTTTAACGCACGTTTCCACCGAGTCAGAAGAAGAGGATGCACTAACACCATTTCATTTTTTAATTGGTTCCTCCTCTACTGCCAACAATTTTGCCGCAGGGGAACCTCAAGACGAATATGGCCGTTCTTCATGGCGAAAGGCGATTCGTTTAGCAGACATTTTTTGGCAACGGTGGATAAAAGCATACCTTCCGACACTCGTTCCACGGCGCAGGTCCGGCGAAGCAGCCCCCGCACTGGCTGTCGGTGACCTTGTTCTCATTGTCGATGCTAATCTGCCGCGTGGGACGTGGCCACGTGGACGCGTTACCCGACTTTTCCCGGGTACTGACAACATAGTGCGCGTTGCTGAGGTCACCACAGCAGCAGGGCTCCTACGCAGACCCTGCAAGAAGCTGGTGCAACTGCCGATCTAATGGCCTAGCGTAGCTTCTCCCGCCTCTTTTATCTCTGTTGAAAGAGAGGGAGAGATGTTGCGAACCGGTCATTAGATCGGACCTTTTCTTTAACATAGACACTTTTTAGGTTTTTATAAATGCTTTGTATAGTCTTTTTTGGAGTTGTCTTTGGTTTGTTTTCTATGGTGGTTGTGTGTGTCTTTTATGTTAAGTGAATACTATATTACAATTTAATTATTATCACCCTTTATCTGAGCTCTCCTTTTCTTTCCCTATCTACAGTCCTCTTCCTTACCATTTAACAAACTGGTAAGGAAGAGGACTGTAGATAGGGAAAGAAAAGGAGAGCTCAGATAAAGGGTGATAATAATTAAATTGTAATATAGTATTCACTTAACATAAAAGACACACACAACCACCATAGAAAACAAACCAAAGACCACTAAAAAAGACTATACAAAGCATTTATAAAAACCTAAAAAGTGTCTATGTTAAAGAAAAGGTCCGATCTAATGACCGGTTCGCAACATCTGTCCCTCTCTTTCAACAGAGATAAAAGAGGCGGGAGAAGCTACGCTAGGCCATTAGATCGGCAGTTGCACCAGCTTCTTGCAGGGTCTGCGTAGGAGCCCTGCTGCTGTGGTGACCTCAGCAACGCGCACTATGTTGTCAGTACCCGGGAAAAGTCGGGTAACGCGTCCACGTGGCCACGTCCCACGCGGCAGATTAGCATCGACAATGAGAACAAGGTCACCGACAGCCAGTGCGGGGGCTGCTTCGCCGGACCTGCGCCGTGGAACGAGTGTCGGAAGGTATGCTTTTATCCACCGTTGCCAAAAAATGTCTGCTAAACGAATCGCCTTTCGCCATGAAGAACGGCCAAATTCGTCTTGAGGTTCCCCTCCGGCAAAATTGTTGGCAGTAGAGGAGGAACCAATTAAAAAATGAAATGGTGTTAGTGCATCCTCTTCTTCTGACTCGGTGGAAACGTGCGTTAAAGGCCTTGAGTTCACCACGGCTTCTGCCTCTGCCAGCAGAGTCATTAACGTGTGCTCTTTAGGGGCTCGCTCCGTTAATGTAAATTTAAGCGCAGATTTGACTGAGCGCACCAGTCGCTCCCACGCTCCACCCATCGAAGGCGCTGCTGGCGGGATGAATCTCCATTCGACATTCCAGTTTGCTGCGAAATCTTGCACCTCTGGGCCATAAAGCTGTCGTAGGAACTTGGCGGCACCGACAAAAGCTGTCCCGTTATCAGACCAGATTTGAGATGGACACCCACGACGCGCCGTAAATCTGCGTAATGCCATCAGAGCAGCATCAGTAGAGAGGTCTTGGACGACTTCTAAATGAATTGCGCGGGTGGTAAGACAAGTGTATAGCGCCACATATCTCTTTTCATGCCTTCTTCCAATAGTAACTTGGACGGGCCCGAAATAGTCGAGGCCGATAAATGAAAATGGACGGCGATGATGGGCCAAACGGGCATGTGGGAGATTTCCAATAGGAGGATTTAGGGAACGGGCTCGCTTAATCTTACAAAAGTTGCAAGCATGCGCCACGGATCTGACCGCGCTTCTTAAGTTCACAATCCAGAATTGTTGGCGTAACTCATTCACAACAGTCTCATTATTTGCATGGAGTAAGCGACGATGATAATGCTGAATAAGAAGTGTTGTAGCTCGATGCCCCGCCTCTAGAATTACCGGGAAGTTGGTCACTCCCGTGAGGTCAGCGACTGCTCCGATGCGACCTGACAGCGCCATCAGTCCGTCACAAGTAAGAATTAGATGAAGTTTGGCGAGCTTGCTATATCGTGGTATTGGTTCTTCCAAACGTAGTGCGGTTATCTCCTCTCTAAAAGACTCTTCCTGCGATTTAAGCAGGACATGGGTTTGGGCAATGCGTAAATTTTCAGCAGAGAGAGGTGAAAGAAGCTGAGCAAGTTGGGCAACACTAATTCTAGGCCTAGAAGCAGGAGTGTGCGAGGTTGAGTCTACAATATTTGCTCTACTTCTCAAACGCCTGAAAACTTGCGCGCATTGGTGCGCACGCGCGGTCGATCGAATTAGGATCAGCCATTTGCTGATGCGGGATGCATCAGCAGTCATTGGTATGAAAGGTGTTTTGGTGTGGGTATGCGGGGTGAGGTTATCTACAATGAGATTGATTCTGGCACTAGGTTTAAGCTCGTTGGTAATGAGGGCCCCGGAATTGGTAATTTCTATAGGCCAGTCACTAGGAGGCGATTTCAAAAATTCAGGACCGTCAATCCAACGACTATCGCAAAGAGTGGCACTTGGGTCGGCACGGGTGGCATCGTCAGCCACATTCAATACTGTAGGGATCCAGCGCCACTCACTGAGAGTGGAAAGCTCCAAGATATCTGCCAGGCGGTGCGCGACAAAAGGAAGATAAGATCGCGCATCACTGCGCAGCCAACTAAGCACATTTTTTGAATCGGTCCAAAAATAACGACGCACTGGCTTATACTTGTGGGCTTTGCAGATCGAGGAGGCCAACCGAGCTCCGATCGTAGCGGCCTGGAGTTCTAAGCGTGAAATGGTAGTAGGGGTTAAGGGCGTTACTCTTGACTTGCTACAAATGAGTGAAAGATGCACATGACCATCAACAAATACTAGACGTCAGTACGCTACTGCCACGTACGCATGCTCGCTGGCGTCACAGAACACGTGCAACTCTCGCTCTAGTAACTCAGCTTCCTTCGAGTGCCAACGCGGAACGCGCAGTTTGACAGCCGATGACATCGAAGACAGCCAAGCCCTCCACTGAGAAAGCAAATCTTGGGGAAGAGCATCATCCCACTCAACCTTTCTACGCCACAATACTTGAAATATGATGCGACCTCTAATAGTAATGGGTGCGAGAATTCCAAGCGGGTCAAAAACACGCATTAAACTAGAAAGCGCATGACGTTTCGTGATTTTGTCAGGCAAAGCGGGCGAGGTGTTTAAAGCGTCCACATTAAAACCTATTTCATCAGTAGAAGGATGCCAGATAAGTCCTAACGCTCGCACACTTTGCGGAAAGTGACCTAAATCTACATGATTGTCAATACTATTAAGCCTTAGCTCAGGAGGTACAAAGGCTAGTGCGGCAGATTCGTTAGAAACCCAGCCTCGCACTTCAAAATGCGCTCGCTTTTGGACCTCGATAATGTCTCTAGCGAGACGGGCAGCATCATTGGTGTTGTTAAGGCTACCAATAAAATCATCCATATAGGTGTCATTGACTATTGCGTGGGCGGCCTCAGGAAAAGAGTTCTGATGCTCTTCAGCATTTTTATTTTTTATATAAAGAGCAGTGAAGGGACTAGAAGCCGCGCCAAATATCATAGATGACATCCTACAAATTGAAAGAGGCAAGTCGGGGGAGTCACGCCATAGAAATCGCTGCGCATCTCTGTCTTCTGGCCTTATCTTTATTTGAGGAAACATCTCGCGAATATCAGCGGTCATACCTATCCTACCTTCACGAAAACGTAAAATTATTTCTAGCAGCGACGAAAGTAAGTCAGGGCCTGTCAACAAGAGAGAATTCAAGCTAACTTGTTGGCTGCGGGCGGCAGCGTCATGTACTACACGCAACTTCCCCGGCTTGTTAGGATTAACAACCCCAAAATGAGGTAAATACCACACAACTGGTGAATTTGAAGGCAGGTTACAAACTTCAGCGTAGCCTTTATCAAACATAGCGTGGATGTTTTGTTTGTATTTATCGGCGTATGCTTTATCCTGACTGAATCCTTTTTCAAGACTATTAAATCGTGACAGTGCTAACGGGTAACTATTTGGGATATCAAAGTCATTGGACTGCCACAACAAACCGACCTCGAATTGTCCGTTAGGTAAACGACGAGCAGTGTCTTCGAGAATCTTTGTAGCCCGCTTATCCGCCGCAGAACACACTTGACGTTTGACAATCCCAATACTATCCAACTTATAATAATCCTGAATTAAAGTTTCAGCTTCAGCAAAGGCATCCTGTGCCACACTATGGTTAACAAATACCACTGGTTGAGTCCTACTTGAAGTAAATCCAAATACAACCCATCCTAGAGTAGTAAGACATGCGGCAGGTTGAGATTTGGTACCTTGGCGGACCTCTCTTGGAGTGAGCAAATGCCAATTGTCAATCCCAATTAATAATTTCGGCTCAGCGTTCTGGTACGGGACAACAGGAAGTGATAAATGCCTAATGTCATTAAGGCTGACTGACTGGGGTGCAATACCCAAAGTCGCAACCGACCGTGCACCAGAAATTTTATGAAATTGGGACTCAGAGGCATACCGGCCTTTAATAAAGAAATCAACATACTCCACATCGGTCAATTTGGACATTCCACCCATACTATCTACCCTTATTTGAGATTTAGGACCCTCTACGCCAATCCGATCAGATATTTCGCTATCGATAAAAGTGCTTGACGAACCGTCATCGAGAAGGGCGTAGGTGTCGATAGATCCCTTAGGACCACTAACTGTGACTGCGATGACTTTAAGTAATGCTTTTAGAGGACCATCGGAGGTAGCATGAGCCACGGTTGCAGTGACAGTCTCAGTGGTCGAGCAAGATGGTTTTGTGTCTGTAGACGTTACTTCAACCGTAGTGTGTGTACTTGTAACATTAAAATTATGTAACAATTTATGATGTCTGTATTTGCAACCTACAACTTGACACAAGGTTTTTGGATTACACGATCTGTAACGATGAGAACCTTTTTTCAAGCATCTGTTACAAACTTTTTGGTCGCGAGCCCATTTTAGCCTAGCCATAAAGTCCAAAGAAATAAAACTGTCACAACTGTCAATAGAGTGACTTTGTTGACAGTATGAACATGATTGTATATAATTGTTTGAATCTAAATTCAATTTTACATGTTTTTCAGCAGTTTTTTCAGAATTTAATACCTGAACCCTATCAAACTTTTTAGTTTGAGGCTGAACTGAATGAAAACTTGCCTCAGTCAACACGCCAAACTGGAATTCAGTGACTACTTCGTCAGTTAAAAAATCTGATAACAGTTCCAGTTTAGTTAGTGAACCAGGAGTGAAGCGAGATTTTGCAAAGTCTTTCCAGCGAGTGCGCATAGCTGGAGACAACTTGAGCAATAAAGAGTTATAAAGCTCTGGTGACTCTAAATAAGCCTTGTTATTTAAAAATTTCATAACAGAAACACAACGGCGCACACGGCTGGCAAAAATATGCAAATCCTTGCCTTCACCCTGTACTTTAGGTAGTGCTCGCACTATTGCAACCTCCTGCAGCACGATGAGCTCCGGGCGACCGAATTGCAGCTCAAGAAAGGCGATTACGTCGCTGGGGTCGCTTGCCGTTACCAGCAAGGCACCCACCGCCTCGCGAGCCAACCCGAACAACGCTGCATTTATTCTGGATAGGTTACAAAGTGGAGAGTACGACTTGTATGTAAAGTCGTATGCATTTTTAAAAGATAGCCAATCTTGCGGTTGACCATCAAAATTAGGAAGTCGACTTTCTGACTTATCTTTACATAAATTTTGAATTGCTTGCGCTAAAATAGTGATATCTGATGTGTTACCAATAGCCGGTTCCTGTGCACCGATACAAGGCCTAAATGGCGTCGGACCGGGTATTACCTCTGTAGGCAATACGACACGGTCTAAAGGGACGCGAGGGCCGGAGGGCGATGACACTCGGCGGTGAAGCGCTGCAACCGCAGGTCTGAGCTTGTCGGGACGCACAAATTGAGGGGCATCTGCTGTGACAAAGCTAACTGGTTGCTGTGGACAAAACATATGTAAAGGGGCACTTGTGGGTCTCCCAGGCCGCACAGAGATTGCTACGCCTGTCTCGGTAGTGTGATGATCCGGTGCTTGTATTCCATCTATCCATGTATTGATGCTGCGACGATTTGCACGGGAGCTGCCATGGTGACTAGCTTCAGCTTCAATTAAAGCTATTTCTGCTTGTAACTCCGATTCAAGCGCTTTGGCTTCAGCTGTTGCGGCTGCACGTTGGCTCTCGGCGATTTTCCGATCATAATCCGCCTTTTTGCTGAGAATACGTGCCCGTATTGTAGCAGAAGACGAGCTCCTCGATCCTGCCTCGGAATCACAATCTGCTGCGAGGGCGGGATACACGGTGGCAGGCGCAGCGACATGAGACGTGCCGGTGCTTGTTGAGAGTAAATTTTCTACGGCGGCGGGTTCAAGCGCAGCAACGTGAGGCATGCCGGAGTTCGGCGGCGGGGCCTCGTATTTTACAAACAAAACATTGAATCTCTCATCGGCTGGCACCGACTCCAAAAGTATCTGATTAGGTACTTAAGTGTTAGGATTATTTTTAGCATTTCAGTGTTTTGAAGTCGGTTTTATTTTATTTAAATAAAATTTACTTATGTCATTATTACTTCTTCTTCTTTTGAAAGCAATAACCCGCATTTTGACATTTGTCGTACACGATTACTAAGCACAGTATTTTGTTTTTAATTACTATTCGTCACACTGCCAGTGGGTCAAACGTTAAAAAATTAAAAATTTGAATTTCGAAGTCTAGTCGACCGACCAAATAATTTGTAGGCAACTCGGCAGGTCTTGATCCGTGGCACTTCTAAGAATGCGCCCACAAAATAATCGTGATCGTTTAAGAGAACATTAGGACGATATAAAATCTCTATTGTAAAGGAACAAAGTTGATAATGAACTACGTTTTTTTTCGGATGGACGAACGTACAAATTTGTTGGTGTGTAATTTTGATTGACACCAACCATTACGGTTGAGTTAGGTATTGCGTCATCACGTAACAACGTACAGATGTGAATAAAATAAATGCTTTTTGTTTTCCTTAGCTACACAAATGTATCCATTTATTAAAGTTGGTAATTATTATTTTATGGTTTTTGTTTATTGTGGCTACGAAGAATTGCTAACAATTAAAAAATACATTAATTATACTTTACTTACTCATTACTTAGGTTATATTTTACTATCATTATTACATATTATACTCATACAGTTTTACTTTATCTAAGTAGTAATTAATAAAGAAATCCAGTAATTTGTCTTGGACTAAATAAAATTTCTACCTAAATATTTTAATAAATATTTGACAAGTAAGGTTACATTATTCGATTTCAATTTTTTTTTTCTAAAAATAACCTATTTTGTGACAACGTAAACATTCTGTCATGTCATTCACAGAAATTGTTTGTTATTATATTCTTCTTTTAGGTTACCTAACCTATAAAGTGTCAAAATTTTAATAGTAATTTTGGGTCCGCCATTTGCCAGAGTTGTCTGAGACCTTATCTGAGTTCAAGGCTAATATTAGTGCTTATTTATTTTTATTGCAAGTTTTTACGGCATAATTACGGAAAACTTCCTTTCTTCGGTATTGTAGGTGCATTTTATTTTACCAAAAAAATGGATGTCCTGTTTAATACGGATAATACAAAATAAGCCGGTCAGGTTAAAAACCGAGCATCTCCCTGCGCGTAATTATTGTTAGTAACAAATACTATGTACTGTGTTAATTCCTATTTCTGGACAATAGCTATTGATGCTTGATCGTTATACTTTGTCTATAGCTCCAAAGGTTTTCTAAACAAACTACGATGTTAACAAGCAAACCCGTCTGTTACCGAAATTGCCGTAATGGTCCAGAGTCCGTCACGCGATTTGTCTATCTCAGTTCGGTGTGATATAATTTGGCGTCCCTGCCGGAGGCTGCAGCATTCTTTGCTTCGGATGCCTTCGGTTTTGGTTTCTATAGGACAGATAGACTTCAAAGCTGCTTGAATATTTTTTTTTATATGATCAATATCAGTTTTTTTTTCTCAAATCAGATTTTAAAGTTATGAGCTCGCATAGGTATAAGAAATAAAAACTAGGAAACCCAATGAAAACATAATGAAAATGGTCCTGTTTAAATCGCATGTAAGGATTATTTTAATGAAAAAGGGTTATTATACTGTTAATGACTTAATGACAAAAATGTCTGGAATTAAATACTGCCCTGCTCGCACAGGTATACATTATTTTCTTGTCCTTTTTTTTGTGGCAGCTAGTGGTGACTGAGTTTGTTCCGGCGTTTCTTCTCAGCACTTGCCAGATTGTCTGTGTCTTGTCTCGAAGCGCTAGTAGGGCCCAAAAAATAAGGAGACATGTTCTGCCCCATATGGGCCAATAATGTTATTATTGACGTTCATAAGTGGCAGTTTTCTGTCCTAAACTGAATAAATGATTTTTGACTTTTGTGGATATTTGTAACATTCAGATGTTAATATGTTAAGTATCTAAGTCATTTTTGTTTTCATATATCTGTCCTTAGAATTTGTGGTCACTCTACACCACCAACGTGTTCTTGAGTTAGTCGTTAAGTTGCTTATAATAACCACATGTCCGATAGCATTACTTCCTTTTAAGTCAAACTTATTTGCTTGCCGCAATAGAAAAAGAACTCTACCTTTATTGATTTAAAATTCATTATTGTTCTTCACTTTTCGCCTTTTGAAAACATTCTTATATCATTGGAATAAGAGCTACTGTCAAATAATTCGGCTGGCAATTTTCGTGTACTTGAATCTTCGCGTGTAGGTAAGTGTAGGTAAGTACAGACTATTTGTAGCCATCAAAATTATTATTCTAATGTATTATTCTTACGGGTCTAATATATTTTATGTTATTACCACAAAAGCTGTTCACACCACCTGCCTTTATAGCCAGGTTCAATATTTCTTTAGCATGAATAACCATTTTAATGAACATATTTTTCACTAGCTGTGCATGCGGCTTTGCCTGCGTGGTATGTACAGCTAATCACTCCTATTTTTCTCTTAATTAAGATTCAAAAATTACCTTAAGCTTTTTGTGTGCCAAATGTCATAAAAAAATCAATATTTCAGTAGTTTTGTTGTGCACGTGTAACAGACAGATTTACTTTCGCATTTATGATAATACTACGTACTACTACTACTAACCTTTTAACTATTCATAACGATGCTATGTTTAGCCATTGGCTTTAATTTTTTTGTCGTATGCTAACAATAAATAAAGTATTAATAGTGTGAGGTACCGTGTGAGGACGGCCGTAAAGAATACACTTCCACCAGGAGGCGTGTCGTAAAAGGCGACTAATTCCTGTAGCATGAGACGGGCAGCAGCGTCTGCGTGCGAAATCTTTAAAAAAACTGCGCTCGCCAACCCGCCTGCCAAGCGTGGCGAGTATTGGCAATCCCTCCCAATGAAAGTCTTTGGGGGAGGCCTATGTTCAGCAGTGGACGTCCTATGGCTGAAATGATGAACCTTTTACATAGTGTAACACCCTTTAACCCGTTAACATCCAAGCGGTCTCACGAGACCGCATAACAATGGAATTTCTATTGTGTCTCGTTTACGTATCAAGCATACGTATCATCAGCATCAGATAATTAAAGGTTTTTTAATGTAAAATTATAGAAACACAACCACTTAACGCCTTTCTTTAATATAAAGATAGGAAGCAATATCGTTATTGCTAAAATAAGGAACATCGTTATTGGTTTTAAAAACGTCATCTGTAATTAAACACTATCCAAAACCAAAACCTGTATTGAGATATAAATCAAAGAGTTCACTAATAATATTTAGTTGCAGGACGTGTTACGTACAATCAAGCTCATAATTATGAACTTATTTTAAAAAATAATACTTATTTATTTTATTCCTAATTTATAATAATACACTTTAATTTGCTTGGCCAAAAGCCAAATACACAAGAATATAATTATGTACCCATTAAAATCTTGCAATGTACAAATCATTATTTTTGGTTAGTTCAAAAGAATCAATTTAAACATATTTGATTCTAATAAATAACGATAACGAGTTCCGGTTCATTATTTTGTTGATCGTATGAAAAATAAAACAGAAGCGTATAATTTTTAACAAATAATAATATTTTTAAAAAAAACTAGCCCATGCAATCCCTCTTAGAAAATAATTTTGCACTTTTTTTTAAATATTATTGACGTTACTGCAAGAAGCAATCGCTTAAATGAATCAAGCGCACTAAAACTTGATTATTTTCTTTTCTCGCTTTTTTATTATTGTTAACAATCTAAAGGCTACAAAATAAAAAACCTTTTTTTTTGGTGTCACTCACCGGTAACCCGCGTGGTGCCTAAGGTGTTAAAGAAAATCTCTTCTTCAGAGTCTTTAAACATGAAATCAAACTCCAAACTTGTTAAAATTCTTCTTATCACCACACCTCCAACATTGGCACAAGTCCGAGGATCGAACCAGGCGGTGCTCTTGCGCGGGCGCAATGACGTCACGCGACGCATTCGGCGGACCTTGAACGCGCTCAATGCCAAGTAAGCAGACGGTGGATCTGCCGTGACTTTATTATGTATGACGTATTAATTATTGGTCTTAGGAGTTGCACATTTGGAAACTATTCCATTTAAAAAAAGGATTTAAATTTTACAAGTGTTCTCAATTTTATAGAGAATTTGTTGGGAGATGCCCCTGGCAAAACAGTCTTCATCTGGTATCTTTGAATACAATTGGTGTTTTGTGTAGCCAATGGTACAAGCAAAATTAATTAATTTTATCAGGTACGTCGTTTAGCGCACCTAGACTAGGGCCAATTTAAAAAAACGGGCCGTCAAAATGCTTCCCAATTTTAGAAAGCTTTAAACCCCTCAACCTGCAGCAACCCATAAAAAAAATATTCTTACGCGGTCTTATACGCGGTCTTATACGACCACTCGGCAGCCAATAAGTTAAAAGAATATATACTTTCAACATACTTCTTTCTTTTAAAACTGATTGAAAAGAAGAATTTACAAAATAATTGGATCGCCAACATACGAATATAAACATGACAAGCGCACCGCATGTCCATAACATTCTTACGTCACAGATGTGACCTAGACATTGAGTTGTGTAATGCCCACTCTTTGTTTTGCTAGGCGGTTTGGCAACTATCATCTGGGGCACCAATTTCTTATCCTAAATAATGAGAAGCTATCTTTTTTACTACTATTTTCATTATTGTTAATAAAAACTTTTTTTTTTAAATGGAACTGCTTTTGTTTTGACAACATCACTTACATTGCTCTGATCCTGTGGTAAGTAGCAGTAGCTAAGCACTTACATTACAGAAATCAAAAACAACGACGGTACCACAACACCCAGACCCGAGACAATATAGAAAAGTTATTTTTCTACATTGAACCGACCGGTAATCGAACCCGGGACCTCGGAGATAGAGTCACCAAGTCCGGTATGCTCGCCTCTCGGCTACGGAGGTCGTCAAACTGATTGTCACTGTCTATGGTTTTGATTATCATTTTATATTTGTCTAAAGCTGTTAACGTATTTTTTCCGTGGTTTAACTAATAAATAATACAACCTAGTCAGTTTTTACTATATAACCTGTCAAGTTCGTTCGTTATTCTCGTGTAAGGCGACAAACACTGGAGGGGACGAGGTGTGCTAGGTATCAGTGACAGGTGGTGCAGTGGGGAAGTTTCCTACTTAGTAGGTTAGTATATTTTCCTAATGGTATCTAATAACTTAAAACTATCAAGTTATGTTATGTAGGTATTAATAAATAACCTAGCGTTTGTCACATTTTTGCCTTTTTGGCACATTTCTTTCTCTATGTACATAAAGTCACTGTGGTGTGTTTTTTGTGCCAAACAAATAAAAAATATTTTTATTCTTATTCATCCCATTTAACACATGTCGCGTCAGTATCACTTATGAACTTGATAGACTATACCTATTTATTTTCCATAATTTACGAAAATGATCCCAGTAATGAAATTTAACCATTATTTCAATAGTTTCTCGTAATATGTGTTAACAAAATAAGAAATCCGATTTACAGTAAAATTATGCGCCTTCTCCGAAATATAACCACATAACACAAGCCCAAACTAACCCATCGAGGCGTTAGCCCATGACTTATAATTAATGACGTCACGCAAATCGGGGGCCATCATTATAATCAGGCCGTGGCCTAAGAGCGATGACTGGCGGTTTTATAATTGGCCACTAGTTTTGCTCGTGCCACTTTTGGGCCATATTAATTGTTCCCAAAATCCTAACTATTTTAGTTATTAATTACTAGGGCGATGTGTGGAGGCTGAAGGGTTAAGGTTAGTTTTATTCAATCGTTTAAAGTTATTTCATAAATTATGTGTGCAAACATGAAACGGGTTTATATTTTTAAAATATACTGTTAAAACCTACAAACAAACATTTAAAACTTTCACTCTCTTTGTAATAAGCAAGCAAAGTTTATAAACATGTTTAAAAACATTCATTTCACACCCTTTTTTTATACAAATTCAATTAAAAACTTATTTTTCAATTGTCATTAGTTCATTCGACACAAAATTATCAACCTTTCTTATAATACCTACCTCAGAAGTGTGACTTAAAGTTACCGCGCCGGCGCCGGTCCATTCGACACCCGATACGTAACGAGCCCCTCAATAGTACCTCCCGCGTTTTAGTGTCAAGTTATTACCATAACAGCCATTTGGATGCTAATAAAGTTATGTCTTTTATGGTTAAGTGTAATGCGGTACGATTGAAGTTCAAGTTGATGATTTTATTAATTAAAATGATTTTATTAAACATTCTAACTAAAGATTTATTTACGACCGATTCGACGACCTCAGTAGCTGAGAGGCGAGCATACCGGACTTGGTGTTGCTATCTCTAAGGTCCCGGGTTCGATTCCCGGTCGGTCAATATAAAAAAATAAGTTATCTATATTTTCTCGGGTCTGGGACTCAGATAGTTTAATACATTAGTAAGACATGTAGAATTATTATTGGCATATAAATCAAATGACCGATCACAATAGAGGTTCCATGGACGTCCTCTGTTCCATCTGGGGGACATGAGATTTTAAATCGAGACTGTCATTGCAGAATAACAACGTTACTAAATCGAATAGTTATTATGGCTTTTATTAGTTTCTGGCCGTGACTTTGTCTGCGTAGACTTTAGAATTAAGACAAATGGGAAGTGAGTAATCTTTTTAAGGGAACACAGAAAGAGTATCAAAATCCTGTGTTAATTTATACAGGGTGTAAATTCAGTCAGTCTCAATATTTGAGGAACCAAATGTTCATGAACATGAACAACTTTCACTATACAAACATATTAAATCAATATTCGACAACATCACATAGCTACATTACTATGTAAGGTAAGTAAGTACCTAGCTAAAGTACTTGTGTTATAGAAATCAGATCCGAGCAAATATAGAAAATTTTGTTTTCTATATTGACCAGACCGGAAATCGAACCAATGGCGACGCCAAACCCAGTGTGCTCGCCTCTCGGATACGGAGGCAATGGAATCAACATCTAAAACGTACACACATACTAACGCTCTACGACGATAATGTATGGAACGTCAATTTTTTTAAAGATTTTGACATTGTTCCTATAGTAAAAGTTGTTTGTATTCATGAACACATTTGCCTCCTTTTTTATTGAGATTGACCAAATCTACACCCTGTCATCATCATCATCATCATTACAGCCATAAGAAGTCCAATGCTGAACACAGGCCTCCCTATTTCCGCTGCTGCCCGTCTCGTGCTACAAATTTTAGTCGCTTCTTACTACACGCCTCCTGTTGGCGGTGGGGAAGTGTATTCTTCACGGCCGTCCCCACACGGCATTTTACGTACACCACCACCCTACACCCTGTATTTCGGCCAAATTTTAGATAATTCCGTTCAGCAGTCAAAGCGTAGAAATAACAAACATCCTAACAAACAATTTTATACATTTATTCATAAAAATCGGTCAAGACGTTTTGGAGGAGTGCGACCACAAACACAGTGACACGAGATTTTTCTATATGTATAAGACTCGCTGTTGCCCGCGACTTAGTTCGCGTGCGTCTTTAGTTTAGAAAAAAAAAATCTGAATACAGACACCCTGATCACTTAGCGGTGAAATATACTTTAGGACCTATTCTCATACCTACCAAACATACAGGGTTACATTTCAAGGTAGTGCTTAATTTTAAAAATAAGTTCTATAGAACAATATAAAAATACTAACTCTTAATTAATTCCAGTCGTCGTATTTCTGGAGTAAAATATACTTAAAAAAATCCGAAAAAAAAAGAAAACGCGAGATGTGCCGTCATTGATCAGAATTCACACGCGTACGCCGACGCCGTTTCAACAAAAACCTCATGCAGTGCACATACGGAGCAATTTAATCGAGTAATCGTAAATTTTCTACTTAAGAATTAAAAGGGGATAAAAATTAGTTTTTTTTACGTAGATCGATTTAGTTACTGATTCTGAGTGGTTCCTGAAAATTTGGCACTACCGTGAAATGTAACCCTGTATGAAAAGAAACATTAAAATTGGCCCAGCCGTTTCGGAGGAGTGCGACCACAAACACCTTGACCCGAGATTTTTATAAATAGGTACATAATAATTATAATATAAGTAAAATTACATTTTGTTACCATACTTTCATTAATCAAATTATTATGTATTACTTAGGTGCTATTTAGGTTGACTTTTTATTGAATCCATTTTGTTTTTTAACACAACCTATGAAATATTAACCCTCTCTAACTTTAGTAGAATAATACCGCCAAAATGTATTAGAGGCAATAAATTGGGCTAGATAACGTACGTCTTAGGTCGAAATGTCCTATCTGTGGGCCCTTTATCTATGCAAATTGCGGCCAGTAAGGGTTAATATTTCATCCAGCCCTTTGGACCTGGCCGCGACTTGTTTTGGTAACTATCGCATATTTGGTAGAGCAGTTTAGTGACGTCTAAATTAAGTTACTGTCTCAGATATTACTTGTTTGGAATTGATGTTAATTTTTACCGTCTATTTAACAGACGACTGTCTGATGTTCGCGCTCCGGACTGCAAAGGCAATTGCTGGTTCGAATCCCACAAGGGGCAAATGTTTGAGCTTAAGTCATGAGTGCTTGTAAACTTATTTAAGTATGTTTATCCGTTATCTAGTCGCCATACAAGCCTTACTTAGTTTGGGGCGAAATAAATTGGTGTTTGTGGATAAAAAAACGAACAATAGGGATGCCGACTGGGTAAAGAAAATTAAATTCTATTTAGTCCGTCAGTTAGATTATCAAAAAATAATGGACACTTATTTATTTTATCAATCAACCAAAAAATTATAAAGATAAAGCGCGTCAAAGTTCGGGAGTAGGAGCTCGTTACGTCACTTCTAAGTAAAAAATGTAACAAGACGTGACTTCATGCGACAATACAAATAAAATATCTCTGTAATATTTTGATTAAGTAAAAAGAAAACGTGTCTAATAATTTTTGATAATCTACCTGACAGAAGAAGTTAGTTGTCATCCCATGTATCCATTATTAATTTAATACTTTATAATGTAACAGCAGTACTAATAATATACAAGGTTTTTCGATATTAACAATGTCTCTGAACAAACTAAAACATACGAGTACAAGTCCACCTTAATGTATCTCCTACCTAAGTATATCTTACGCTACGAGTATGTATTCGGTTACAAAACTACGGCTTCGATTTGGTCAAAACTCTTATTTTTCATAGCAAAAAATCGCACACCTCGGCTAATGTAGTGTTAAAATCTCCTGTGAACATTGTCCATTCTCCCATGTAACCCTTCGGGGTGGTCCCATTGGCCATCTGACTTAACCCACGTAGCACCTGTTCGCAGTTCGGTAGGTGTCAATTTGACCCGCTTTTGTTAAAAATGTTCCGATAGTTGTTGATTTAGTTCGTTAGACCTGTAGGGACACAATGTACATTAATCATCATAATCATCATCATTTCAGCCATAAAAAGTCCACTGCTGAACACAGGCCTCCCCCAATGACACAACATCGGGGGGATTGCCAATACTCGCCACGCTTGGCAGGCGGGTTGGCGAGCGCAGTTTTTATAAGATTTCGCACGCAGACGCTGCTGCCCGTCTCGTGCTACAGGAATTAGTCGCCTCTTACGACACGCCTTCTGTTGGCGGTAGGGAAGTGTATTCTTTACGGCCGTCTCCACACGTACTTAATATACGTTAATAGACAGGGTTATTTGTAAAACACAAACAACCTCCTAGGGCTGGTGCTCAAATAAAACAACTTTTTTAATGGTACCAACATTGAAATCGCAAAACGCCCATACTAAGCCGCCACCAGATGACATCAGTTTGTATGGAGAGAAGTGAAAATTTTTTTTAGATTGTTTTTTTTTTGTTTTTAGAACCTTTTAGTATACATGTATCATGTTTCAATGTGTATTGTGTAAAGCTCGCCAGTCTTGAGTCATCCTGACTGGGAGCTGGGTACCAATAAATGGACATTCGTGGACACCATCGTTTAATTTCGTTCCCTGTAGATTTTACGGGTTACGGGTTACAATCTGTGACGTAATGTGAAAATATGAAAAATCTAACTTTCTTTAAAAAAATTAAAAAATATAAAATATAAATAATCAGTAGGTAAATTGTTTAACTTTGTGTTTGTCTTCTGTGTCATTGTTAATAGATTATTAATTTTAATATCGAAGGCTCATTTGTTAATTAATGTTTTTCATAAATCGAAGGTTCACATTGATTTGCTGGATTACAGAAATACCAACCAAACCTATAAGAAGACGATCAAAGGATACCACTAAATAAACCTATCTTATAACCTTACTAGCTGTTGCCCGCGACTTCGTCTGCGTGGTCTTTAGGGGTATGAAAAATAGATGTTGACCGATTCACAGACCTACTCAATATGCTCACAAAATTTCATGAGAATCGGTCAAGCCGTTTCGGAGGAGTACGGGAACGAATATTGTGACACGAGAATTTTATATATAAGATAGTATCTGGTAATAACATACTCTGGTATACTATTTACTACAGAAGTATGTTGTGTGTTATATCAAATCATTATTGTTTTTTATAAGTCTTCAATACTTTTGCTTTTAAATTATACAGTGAACAGTTTCTGCCGTCATTAAAGGTATCATCCAAGGGTTCATGAAACTCTAATTGCTTAACAAATTTCAATTTAGATATCATAATAGAGATAATTATCATTCCAGCAATCGTTTCAGATCCATTTGTCTTCCTAATAAATACGTCAAGGTATCAAACGCACATCAATCTTGTTGAAGGTATATCTTAAATTTTCTGTACGATTTCATTCAAATATAAGTTTTAATAAATAATATTAACAAATTTGCACCAAACAACACACCGAAATAAAAGTTTTTTTTTTAAATAACACGTTGCTAGACCATTAATGGTGTTGGGGGACCAGTACATCCACCCTCGAGACAATTTTGAAAAAAAAAAATACCCGAGCCATATTGAACGCAACCCCTTTGCGTTCAAAGCGAATCACTGAGCTTTATGTCTTAGCAGCCAAGTTTAAAATATTAAACGAATCTTTATTACCTCCATAGATCAAAATTACCATTGCATCATTTATCCAACGGTTTCAGACAACCTTTAACCCCGTGGATTCATCCAAATTTCTCACGTTCCACCGTACATTAACTAACACGCAAATTCGATCCATCACATCTCCCTAAAATTCCGCAAAATCACAATGCAATCCTAAATATACCTACTTCTGAATACACTATACAATCCAACAATTGTGCAACGGATATTGGGATAATAGAAAAAAAAGGAATTTCCGCAGATACGTAAATTTTGTTTCCCACGGGATTTTAAAATGTAAGCCAATAGGAAAGAAACTCTAACTTCTTGTATTTATAGTCTCATTCGGGGTGGTTGGTTAGAGGGTGTTTTAAGACCATATGTGCCGTCACCTGCTGGGTCGTGAGACAGGTCATACATCCCTCTCGACGCATCCTGCTCAAGTTACAGATCTCAAATCTGCGCATGCGCATCCTGGCATGGTATAGGCTTTTACTATGATGTATAAGTAGGCCACGGTTTAGTTTTATAACTTGGCGAGCTGGCTTTAAGACTAAAATTAAATATTTTTTGAGTTCTTACCCAAAGGGTGCTAAATGCCAGCTTCTGTTTGATTTGCGTTTATAGGGATTGTTGCCATGTTTTTTTATGGTGTTTTACCCAAAAGGGCTCTATTAGAACTGTAAAATAGATAATCGGTTAAAGTGTTGACATAGTGTTTTTTTATGGCAAATATCTTAACAAATATTGTCCAACAAATTTTGGGAGTCATTTGTAATGAAAATTTTATTACGAGTACAACTTAGATATTATATAGATTAATTACTGTACACTACATAAAAATAAACGGTAAAAACAAAAATTTAGAACTGCACAATTTAGTCTTATTGCCAGCGGTATCTAAATGAATATTCATTTAGAAAAATGATAACGTTGTATGTTTCAGTTGTGCGCAGGATGATTACGTAATATGAATTTGCACTTTCCTTATATTACTTGTGATCACGCGAAACCTCAAACAAACATGTTCCTAATACAATGTGTAATAGTTAACTATATTTCATGGTATACTTTTGCTTGTCTATCAATAACTGTCACTATCAATAACTTTGTCAAAAAAACATAGGCATATTATTATGTATACGAAAAATGTGTAATACCTTCCATAGTAAGTCGATCAATTGACCGGGCAGAAAGGCCAAAATATATTAGCGTGTTATATGCGTAAGGACGCATATATTCAAATGATTCTAAAGGTATAGCTCAGTGGTCGAAAAATTTTAGTCTTACCTAACATTTGAAGGCCGTAGCACAGCAGGTGCATTCTGGATTTTTCAGAATCTATATACGGATTTATACTACTTACTCAGCGGTGAGGAAAAACATTTGTGTGAACACATTCAGATGACACTAGATGTGTAGCATGGTCCAAAAATGGTCTGGATCTGTCCAAGAGTTACGGACGTCTGATGGCAATCGCTCCAACCGTAATCACAGACTTTTCGCACCTCAGGTCATGGTCAAAACGTACCCCGAATTGTTAGAAGCGAGACAAATCACTAGGATGAAGAATTATATTTATGCGTTCTTTAAAGTATGCCTATATACACTGCAGGGCACAGACCTCACCTCAACTATGAGGTGGTTTTGGCCATACTCAACCACACGGGCCCAGTGAGGCGCGGTGGAGGAGTGTTGTAAGGCCAGTGACAACCTTACTGTCAGATTTTACCGCCCTAAGGCCTCTGACTACTAGTATCAAGCGATATGAGCCATGACCAACTTTTAACGTGCCTTCCGAAGCATGGAGATGCTTGTGATAAATGTCACTATAAATGGTTGGAATGGTCACCCATCTACTCACGACCGCAGCGTAGGTGGCTTAACTTTGGTAATCAAAGCGCTGCTGCCACCAAGCTACAAGCGCCTCCGTTCTTTATCGTCAGCTAAATGATCATTTAAAACTTCACCAATTTTTACACTTTACGGCTTTTTCTCATTTAAACACTCATATTATTAGCCTGTATCATCCCCCTTATCACAATTCATCCCTATTGATGTCCCGGGATCAGTAACGGTCATCTCGTCCCCTCGGGAGGGTGCATACAATACTGCACCCCTGCTCTCACTGACCGATATTTAACGATTTCGATGCAGAATAGTAATGCTATAAATAGATGTGTTGAATATCGTAAAATAAGGAAAAACATGTATATTAGGCAAGGTCATTCTAAATATGTATTTCTAGAACTACTAACATATTTCATTTTTTTATTGCATCATTATTTATACATTTAAATATACTTATGTTTATGAACGTAGTTAATAAAACCAATGAAGTCTTCACTAATAGAAATAACATAAAAACTTAGAAGCTTATTTAACAAAAACTAGATGAAACAAAGTACAAACAAAAACATGTAAAATACAGGTTGGTAATTACACAATAATTAAATTAAATTTATATAGCACAAGACCTAAACTCAGTACCTCTGACATATATTTTATAACAGATAAGAAAAGTGTTAAAAATGTCAAAATCTCGAAACTGCTGATTGCATTTGCAAGTTCTGCAAAAGCGACTTGTTAAGAAATTTTTCGCAAAATTTTGTTTTGATTTATCCAAAAATTAGGTAATCATTTCTAATTAAGGTTACCCACACTGAAAGACCTTTTTATAATTTAGCTGTGTACCTACTTGATATTTATTTAGCATATTTTATAAATTTTGTTTAGTCTTGAGAATGTGTACCCCATTCAAATAATTATTATGTAAGAATACGCGTTGAAAGAAAAATATAGTTTTCTACTAAACAAAGTTATTTGCTTAGTTCCTTGACAATTTAGTTAAAAGTGTTTATTTCTGTTATTTCTTAGCTTAATTTTATTACCATCTAATTTGTATAGCTTCACGTTAATTCGTTATCTAGTCCGCTCAACTTTAAATGTCGTAGTTCTAGTAAAGAGGGAACTTTATTACTTTACAATGTACCTGTTAATTTTGTATTTTTAATGTCATCATCTTCATCAACCATTGGAAGTCCTAGACATAGGTCATATAGAACGTCGCAGCGAGCAGTTGTTTCCTCAACTTCGACCAGGTCGTCAGTCCACCGGGTAGAAAACCTGCCTACGCAACGTCTTCCTGGTCCATTTTCGTTGTATTCAATGTATAACTGTATGTTTCCCAAATACTAGCAAAAATAAGGCTTAAACGAAAGGTTTTGGTACCTTGCGTCGTAAAATTGTGGTCACCTGCCGTATTATGTTATCCTTCACCATTGATACAATACCATAGAGTTTTGAATGGATAGAATACACAATTGAATAACTAACTAACTAACCTATTGACTAACTATTTATACCATGTTTGACGCAAATAAATATATTCGAATTTAAATTAAAGAGTAAAAGTAAAAATACATATCTTTAATAAATATTTTTCTTGTAGCTGTATTTTAGTTTAGTGACTTGAAATTAAGCAGTACATGCAACGATAATTAAGTATATAGTTGAGTACATGCGCAAACTTTAAATAACGAAACATTCTCATCGAAACACATTTCTCCACCGCCATATCACCGAAGATTCTATGTGCTATTTAATCGTTGGGTAATTTTATCAAAAAGCCATTTGACCGAAAACTTTGATCACCGTCATTACATTTCTTCAACTGTTTCAAATACTTATATAGATATTTTAGATATTTTTTTTACTAATTTAACAAAAAAGTTTAACCATAAAATAGAACCGCTAATTTCTGAATTATCTTACTTCCTAAATAAGGTTTTATTAAATTATTCACGACCTCCGTAGCCGAGTGGCGAGCGTGCCGTGTCGCTATCTCTAAGGTCCCGTGGGTTCGATTCCCGGTCGATCAATGTAGAAAAATAACTATTATATATTGTCACGGGTCTGAGTGTGTGTACCGTCGTTGTTTCTGATTTCTGTAACACAAGTGCTTTGGCTACTTACCAAAGGATCAGAGAAATGTATGTGAGGTTGTCCAATATTTATTTAATATTTATTACTTATTTATTAACAGCAGAACTTAGATATGAATGAAATAGGTACTTTGATTCTTCTAAAAAAAAATTGAAGCTGCGGCGGTCTGTTTATGATTTTCTGATACCTATAGTCCCCGTCATCGACAAACAGACTCGCATTGATAATAATTCCTTACCGTGCCAAAACTGGTATTACTATAGACAGAGACGGACAATAAACCTCTACAGAACTGAAAGAGATGGAACACTCCGGCACTTCCTGCGTACGGACACTAGTAAGAGTTTTTTAATGTTTATTGCAATTCTAAATTTGGATTTTATTTTATTTGATAGTTCTTTAACGGCGATTAAAAATGAGTATTTTTATTTTAATATTTCGTCTGATCATAAATGTCTAACAATTTTAAGGCAATCGTCTACCTGCTTTTAATTTGGTTGTGTGCCCTTTAAAATAAATACTTTGTAAAAGTAAGTGATTCATTTTTAATATGAAGACATTACATTTAAACGGCTGAATGAATTTGACCATATCGTGGCGCAGGTAGTGGATAAATTAAACGTTGTTATTTTTCGACCCAAATCCTGTAGGATGCATGATATTGTCTTTATGATACCGTATTCCTCACGCATGAACTTTGTTTACAAGGTCAAGGCAAGGTCATTAGGAATGTACAGCCTATCTCACCTCACCTTAACTTTGTCTTATTTTTAATTCATAACTTAAACAAATACTATAATTGCAAAAACAAACATTTTGAAACGACAATATAATTAGACAAGGTTAGACTACCTGAAGCCCGATTCCCATAATATTTGCAATCCAATGTCGATCCGATCTCAGTAGCATTACTATCGACGATTGAAATGCGACGGAAGCTGGAACAAAAAAAAACTAATTTCGGTTTCTTTAATTTTCAGTCGCAATACGAACTGTAGTTGCATTTTTTTGTTTACTAAAATACTGTTTTGGATCTTAATGCTACTGAGACCGGATCGACACCGGATTGCGACAAATGTATAAATTATGGGAATTGGGCCTCTGGGAAAGGTTCCAAGAAGTCGCTGGATGCAGGCCGCTTCCAACCTAGAAGTCATTGAGAGGTCCTGTGTTCAGCAGTTGATATCCTATGGCTAAAATTATAAAGATGCGATGATGAATACTTAGAAATACCTACATTAAACTATACTTTGATTATATAGTGAGTTATATGTGAAACTAATAAACGCTTGTTAAAAATATCTATTTTGATGAACGAGGAAGTATAAATTACGATAAAAACTTCGGGTCAATGTCATTTGTCTTATTATTTTGATTATTAAAAACAATAGATATATCTTTTAATTATATCACTATTACATACCTACTTGTCTATTTGTATAATGTCAAGTTGCTGTAAAAACCTTATTTGCATTATACAACACAGCCGATATAAATATTTAAAACATTTCAATGTATGACTTAAACATTAAATAATATATTTACATGCTGATTCTACTAATCGGGGAGTACGAATACAAAGGTGTTAAATATAAATATAAATATTAAATAAATATTGGACAACATCACATACATTGCTCTGATCCTGTGGTAAGTGGCCAAAGCACTTGTGTTACAGAAATCAGAAACAACGACGGTACCACAACACCCAGACCCGAGGCAATATAGAAAAGTTATTTTTCTACATTGACCCGACCGGGAATCGAACCCGGAACCTCAGAGATAGCGACACCAAGTCCGGTATGCTCGCCTCTCGGCTACGGAGGTCGTCAAGGTAATTTTTTAATTATAGACAATTGGGCACATCGGGTTCTCAGTCCTAATTTCATCAATAGGACTATGAATAAGATTCATAACATAGAAGTTATACGTGAGCATAATATATTATTAACTAGATCATCCCAAAATACGTAAAATACATCGGTCGAACTAAAAAAATTATTTTGTGTTCTAAGTATGTATATTAATAAATATGTAATAACATAAAAGTAAAACACTTCGGATTTTATTCATTTAAAATTGGTTTGTCAAATAGAAAATAGTAGGTTACGTCTCTTTTCAAATAAAAATCCCAGTCCAGAGAACCTAATATTGGTAGACAAGACAAAACACTAATCATTGTCATGGTTTCGAAGTAATGTCAATAAGTAAAAATGGAATTCAGTAATAAATGAATTAATAAATTTGGCCAGGGACGTCTCCCAGCAGACTCATCCCCAAGTCAATTTAGATTTATTTTCTTCTGAATTGACCCGAAATTAGAGTCGAACCCGGGACCCTTTACGTTCGAGGCCAAACACTGCGCCATTACTCCAATCGGGTCTTCGTTGTACTATTCTCAAGTAATTCACTTTTCAATACCTTTTAAGAAGTCAAAAGCTCTCAAAGACCAAATGTCAAGACATACAACAGGTGCTGTCATTGTAGTTCGACCACTTACTAATAATTACGAATACTAAAAGTACAGTCAACCGCATAAAAGATTGAATGTAAACCTTATGTTCGTTAACTTAAGGAAAATACAATAATACAAACTTTGTTGAGAATTGTACTTGCAAATGGTTTTTTATTTTGCAACTTCCTTTAAATAACAGTAAACTTAGTATTTTTATGTGTAAATCTTACCACGATAAACCAAGTGATAAGGTCTAAATATTTGTATTATTTAAACACACAGTACTAAGCGAGCAACAAGAGAAGTTCTTTTTAGGGTTCCGTAGCCAAATGGCAAAAAACGGAACCCTTATAGATTCGTCGTGTCTGTCTGTCTGTCTGTCCGTCTGTCCGTCCGTCCGTATGTCACAGCCACTTTTTTCCGAAACTAGAAGAACTATACTGTTGATACTTGGTAAGTAGATGCATTCTGTGAACCGCATTAAGATTTTCAAAAAAAAATAGAAAAATAATAATAAATTTTGGGGGCTCCCCATACTTAGAACTAAAACTCAAAATTTTTTTTTCGTCAAACCCATACGTGTGGGGTATCAATGGATAGGTCTTTAAAAATGATATTGAGGTTTCTAATATCATTTTTTTCTAAACTGAATAGTTTGCGTGTGAGACGCTTCCAAAGTGATAAAATGTGTCCCCCCCCTGTAACTTCTAAAATAAGAGAATGATAAATCTAAAATAAATATATAATGTACATTACCATAAAAACTACCAGCGAAAATTGGTTTGAACGAGATCAAGTAATTAGTTTTTTTTTAATACGTCATAAATCGTAAACCGCAATTTAACTTTCGTAATGTTATGGATTTCATTTTGCAATAAAAATACTATAACTATGATTCGATTGTCGTGATGGGTGAACTTTTACTCATAACGGCACCTACAGGTTTGTACGGAACCCTCGGTGCGCGAGTCCGACTCGCACTTGGCCGGTTTTTAAGCCTATCGCAAAACGTTAATAGTGACTTCGCATTCAAAAGGAAAAGCTTCAAGCTTCGCTCCTGCATTTGATGTTATAGATATCCTTATATAGTGGTAAATCAATACTATTATCTTAAAACCACTATAAAAAGGAGTAATACCAAACAACATCACTTTTCTTGGTAATATTTATCGTTTATTTTATTTATTATGCACTTTATGCACATAATATCAAAGTTCAAATTGCTTAACGCTCTTTTGTTTACTCAGGAGCGGTTTTTATGACGAATACGTCAGAGTAAAATGAGCTATAACTGCTTAAAAATACAATTCATATTTCGCCAATATAGCATCATCTTAGCCTTGATATTGTCAGCCGAAAACGCACTTTGTCTCCATGATCATAAGGTGGAAATTGGGAATGGCGCTTGAGACTCTTTGTAATAGTGCAGTTTAGATGCTCCCGCGCATCTTACGGTGGCGGGCGGAAATCTTAATGGGTCCTGGATCCTGAACTAACGATGGGACCCATCGATCCGATATTGCATAGAGCTCATAAAGTACTAGAGCTGGCAGTGTAAGAAATGTAATTTAAACAATGTGACATAATATCGCTGATATACAATCCACGTTTTCATAAATCCCACTTCTATAATAATTTAATTGTAACAGGACTGATAGCTAATAATTTCACATTTACTTACATTCTATTAATAACATATTTAAAAATAACATAGACCTAAACTAATTACAGAAGAAGCTATAAGATGCATGAATAATAGAGCCGTATGTATGTGTTGCGTGTGTATTTATTTATTTATTTACTTTATCTGTATATTTTGTGCTTTTTTTTTTAAATATCAGTGACATTAAATATGAAGTACATATTATTATCTTATTATTTGACATGCTCTGTACCTAATATTCAATTAGTGCCAAACAAATTATCGGGCGAGTGTTATTTTCGTTTATTTTATTCCATTTTATCTACATCCAGTAATGTTACCTATCTTTCAGAACCTAATTGATAAAAGTTGTCGCATTCCAGTATTGATCTATATAACAATAATTACATTAAATCAAAAACAGTTTTCCTGTAAACTTTTATTACGTCGTAAAAATTACAAAAAGTTCTTAATGCGATAATTGTAAAAGAAACATTTTGGTTTATTCCATTTTCAGTAGCATTACGTACTATAATTGCGTTATTTGAGTTTACGAGAATACCGCTTTTGATCTTAATGTTACTGGGACCAGATTGAGACTGGATTGTGACTAGGAACTGTTGAATTGGTATAAACAGAAATTGTGCCTTAAGTCAAATTCAATGAAAGTGTCAATACGTGTGGCTTTAGTATTGGCAAAATGCACTTTAAATAGGTACTACGATTTATTAGTAATACTCATAGTTTTTGGGTTCATCCTTTCTAGAATTAATTTAGGCTAGATTTAAAACATCATATCCTCTGTATGACCATCATTGCTGTATTATATATACTGATAAAGGGTTTTTTCGAACAAAAACCTATTATAAAGAGGGTTGCGTAATTATGTAACCTTTTTTTTAACGTGACATAGGTTATGGTTGCATAATGGCTACTTAACAATCAAGAAACTGAAAATAACTTAAAAAATATAAACGTAATACTTACTTAATAACTTAGAGTAACGCTATTAAGTAAATAAACCAGGAAGTAATAATAAACAAGGAAGGTGTTTGAGTCGAATCGACATCCGAATCAATTTATTTACTTTACCCATTTAGGCATGGATGTTTGACTTAATCGCCAACTGTCAATCTCAATTAATATAATTAATTTGAGAACGAATCCGTGTTTTTTAATTAAACCTGCAAATTCGTAATCGATTGTTAAGGATTTTGGTGATTGTTTTTAATAGCATTTATGTAATTCTTGTAATGTTGTTAGAAAATGATTTTTTGTTTTTTAAATTCCTATATTGACATATACAACAATTCAATTCAATATGAGTTAATAGTGACTTGAAGTGGTTCAAATGTTTAGTCTATATAAACTTATGCATAGTGTATTTATAACATGGACCACATACCCTATAGAGTAGAAATGTCATATGATTTGTTCGACTAGTAGGGCCCAAAAAATAAGGAGACATGTTATGGCCCCCTAAGGGCCTATAATGTTATTATTGACGTTCATAAGTGGCAATTTTGTCCTGAATTGAATAAATGATTTTTGACTTTGACTTTTGGCAAAATTTTGCCGCCATTTTTGATCTGTGTATCTGTACAGTTTTTGTAAAGGCAAAAGTGGACAGAACTTGTCATTCAAAGTATTTAAAGTATTTATTTGCAAATGATAGGTTTACAAAATAGATGTTATAAATATAATATTACATTTCAGTTCTCTATTCTGCTAACATACGTTAACATGCAAAATGTGTGCTAAGAAACTCCTGGACACTGTAGAAGCAGGAAGTTGTCAGCCATTCCCTTAATTTATGGATCATCAATTCTGTAGGACCAATTTTAAATTTATGGGGAATTTTGTTATTCACCTTTACGCACATACAGTAACATCTCTTTTGACAAAGTGATAATTTTGGGCAAAAGTCTAATACGAGTCTATCAGATGACCTTTTGTTTCTTGGATACAACTGAGCAGCAGTCTTATTTCTTCATACTAAATATATGTCAAATTTATCATTTCATACTAAATATATGTGAAAAATCACTTGCTAGTTTTGGAGAAAGATGGTTAGTATTGCTGCTCTGTAGGGTAAGTGCTCGATGATTTATAATACTCATTAGAATATGACATGGAGAAATTATATTTGAGTTGCGAGAGTGCGTGATTTTATGTACAAACTACACTTGTTGCATCTGTGTAAATTGGGTAAAAAATTATTTAAAAATTATAAAAGTATTATTTTTATTCAGCTGTTATCTTGTATTGTTTCATCATATAATAGATTATTTACAAAGGCTATATTTTTAGTATTATGTCAAAGATTTAAAGCCATTCAATGACATTAAATTAAGCCGCCAAATTCTGGAACTGAGTTATTTATCAAATGACTTTATTTAGCTAACCCGTTAGACGTTGCCTTTTTTATTTGACAAAAGCTTTCAAACGATATTTTAACACATAATTTAAAAAGCATTTAAAATTTTCCGGGCACCTTTTCTATTTTATCTTTCTTTAACCTTATTGAAACTATTGCCTATGAAAATAAAAAAATGCCGAATCGTTCTGTGCCTTTCTCAAGTTTTGTGCTTAACAATATTTAATTTTTATTGATAATAAAGGCACAAATTACAGGAAACAGACTACGTACAAACATCCTACAAAACGAAGAATTCGAAATATCTATAGATAGATTTAGTTTCATAAAGTCCCATTTGTTTCAATACCGTGGTCAAGTTGTCCAAGCGACCTCCATCTTTGATTCTGACAAAAACCAAGATCGGAGCCAATGTCAACGCGACCATGCGTGTCAGACTGACGCAAGCGTCGAAAAAAGCGAATGATCTAGGTAAATAGCGGGAAATCAAGCGGCAAGTTACTACATCGGCACAAAGATATTGGTAATTTTGATAAACCTTAATGCTTGCGACACGAATAGTTTGATGAGTTTGTGTCAGTTTTTTTTGTGGTCTAAAGAGACAAAAAAGTAAGAAAGTCCTCATGTGAAATAAAACAAAGCAACTTACTTTTAAATATTTATTTGGTTTCATTTTCCAAGTCAAAATATAAGGTTGCTTTTAAGAAGAAAAACATATATTATCACGTACGTAATGTAAATTTTATGATGATGTAATTACAGTCAATAAATGTTCTTATTACGTGGAAATAACGATACTAAATCTATGTAATTGATATTTTAAGAGTTTACGATACACAAGGGGGTTTTAAGAAAAAAGTTAAAATAAATATGTACTTACTAAATAAATAAAAACTATCACTTTTTTGACCCGTGCTCAAAATAAGCATTTCGCTTCTTAATTTCAAAATAAAACGGCAAAAAACGCTCATGATTCAAATCCTGAGGCGCCCCCATGCGGAGAGCGTGCGCAACTCGGACCTCTTCAGACTCAAACTAACAGTTTTTCTTGACTTCGGTTAAAGAATCGACCAAGACCTACTTATTCTTCTAAAATCATCAAACAAAACTGAACTCTGTTTAAAAGGCAGTAAAGTCGGATCAACCGTTGCTTTTTTCTTTTTGTCACCCAAAGCTGAGAAAAAGTTGGAAATCGTGCCTAAAAACATTATTGGCATTGAAGTGATGCAGATTTAAGCATAAAATTTCGGTTCAGTCGCTTAAATCAGACGCGCGCCAACAACGAAAAATGACAAGTTTTTTTTTAACATTTAGATACAGCTTTTGATACAGCCTTTTTTGGAAAATTGCTTTTAAACTTTTGCCAAAACGCCATTATCTCATAGCGCATTGTATAGTCTGTCGGGTTGGGTACAAAGAAATGTATTTATCGTCTTAAAGGTGGTTTATTTACTTAAACAAGAATTCTCAAAATTATTACAATTTTAACAATCAATTATAGGTCTTATAGGTATGACTAATCACTATCCTCTGTCAGCCTAGTCAGTGTCATTTTTATCATCATCATCATTATTTCAGCCATAGAACGTCCACTGCTGAACATAGGCCTCCCCCAGTGCCTTCCAATTTTGCCGTTTGGAAGCGGTCTGCATCCAGCGGCTTTCGGCAATCTTTACCAGTCATTCTAGTTATTCCAAATTTAAAAATCCGTCATATCATTGTTGTCCAGTCCACCAGCATCTAAGAAGTTCGTAACAACGCATTGATTACTTAATAGATTACCTATTTATGAATGCTTTTCTAGGGAAAATATATAGCCTTATAAAAGCCTTATCTTTGACATTAGTTTTTTTTTTTGACATCTTTGCAATTTATCAATTCCAGCATTTGTGTTATTCAGTTTGACATAATTTATTGTGACAATTTTTAGTTATTTTTGTTATGATTATTATTTTATGTTTTTCCTTTTTAATAGAATTCGAATACCTTTATAATGTTTAAAATGTATTAATTTAAGATTTTATTATTTCTAAAAATCACTAATGCCTTAGTAGGTCATACTGTAACAAAACGAACATCTTTTATACCTTTATTGTGTGGACTACTGTTACTGTATGAAAGTGAATAAATGAATTATTAATATTATTATAAATAACTATTACACTATGAGAACAATTATTATGCTTTAATGTGATACAAAATAAAACCTTCAGTCATTGTCAACAATAGACAATGACTATTATCATGTATGATATAAAATATATTTCATTCAACCGAAAACACAAATAATTATTCTTACATAGGTAATATTTGTGTAATCATTCTCAAATATACCTAACCATAAAAATCTTTTGACTTAAAGTCCACAATTAAAATAAATAATACACCAACTATATTCGATACTAAACCTTGCTGTATTGTGTTAGGAAATTCGGTTTTAAATTTTGTTTTAAACCTTTCCCGTCACTCACGTGTCAAATAGTTGATGGGGTATGTTAAACATGTTACATAGGATTTGCCATTTAAGTCGCTTAAACCATATGATTAGAGGCAGTAGGTGGTTTCTGAATATTTATACCCACTAAACGTTGGAGATGCCGAAACTTTAACTGGAAATATTTTCTTTTAATTTACATAATTAAAAATAAAACATTAGCAGGTAGTATAACAGCTACATCAGAAGTTTATCTACACCATCTTCTACATGAAAAATGCGAAATAATTCTATTTTCCAAAAATGTAACAACTAATCTCAAGCCATGTTTCCTCCCTAAAGCAGCAGTTATGAATCACAGCAAAAACCGCGTTTTAAAAATGGCGTCAAACACCCTTGTTTAGCCTGATTAATCATCCCCGCAAAAACTATGTCTTATTAGAGAAAATCCTGCCCCAGGACAAACCCTAATATCCTTAGATAAATACACAAAATGTATGCCCCCTATTAATAATAATTTTAGGGTCACAAAAAGCCGCGGTCAGTTTTTGTCGCTTGAGCCTTTTTGCCCGTAACGAATTTTCACGTTATGCATTTAAGAAAATTAGTCTCCAACCCCTTGACGTTTTCGTGTTTTTGTGAGCACTGGGCAACGTATGAAAATTAGTTTTGCGTTTCTAAATAATTAAAGCTTTACTAGTTCTTTGTGATTGAAATGGAGAAGCCTTTTGAAAATGGAATCAATTTTTTTTTTACATCTATTATGAATCGTAAAAAAGATTGTTCTGTTTTCGAAACTTTTTGATTTTTTAACTTATTGTTCTTTTTTTATGCTTATATTCACTTGTCTTTAGGAACTTGTAAATATAGATTACCCTTTATAGCTCTTTTAATTTTTGTTCTTGTAAATACAGTCTTGCATTTAAAATTAAAATTACTTATTTCGTTTTTTTTAACTGGTCTTTCCCAGACATTTCTGCGAAGGGTCAGTCTCACGATGACCCGTGTTCATAGTGACGTTAATCCTATAAAATTTTGCCCTCTCGTCAAGAGGGGTTTACTACAGCCCCAATCAAAAGCTTTGTTTGCAAGTAGAAATATCAAATTCAAGTATTTTTATGTGTCTTGAGCTACGTCTTCGTTATCATTAGTACTTTAATAAAGAAATAATGTTTTTTGTTAAATGTATTGTACAATTCCTGGAGCTTACTGGCTTATGCCACCAAGATTACGAAAAATGAGTTTTTTTTGTTATAAATGTATCCTCTGAATGTATATTTTAATTTTATGTCCATAAAATCTATTTGCATCTTGAACGATGAAAAGCAAAAGTATTGATTAGATAAATTTGCTTTACAAGCTTAGACATCAATGAGTTGATGTTCAATTGCAGAGTTTTTTACATCATTTACATATTTTTTATTACGAAACTTACAGCACCTAACAATATTGTAAATAACTTTACAAAAGACGACCTTAGACATTATAATACCGATTGTCATTCACCGTTTAGTCGACTCTTTTTAACTCTTTTGCAATTAACTGTACTCGCATTAATAAATCATCATTACGTTTGGAACAAATTGTTTAATTTGTTTTGTCTGTTTTTGCAGTTATGCCTTCCTTTTTTACTCCAGATTTATTGTTGCTAATTACTGCTCGTCTTGATTTGTTTTATGTATTTTTAACTTCGTTAGTCGTGTAACGAATTAAGCGCCAACACACTGATTGATGTATCTTCAAACTGAAATCATTTCTTTAATAAATCTGCACAGTAGCAGCGAAAATTTTATGACATTGTCGCTGCTACTGTGCAGATTTATTAAAGAAATGATTTTCAACTTAAAATTTGACATGTAAAATTAAATATCATTTCAATCAATTCAGAAGAAAGGTTAATAGTTTGTTGATTAACTTTGAATGTACCTTATTCATTCTTATTATTATTCTTGATTTATTGAATGATTTGATTAAATCATTCTTGATTGTATACTCAGATTAATTAAATCAATAAACGAACTAACTATCACGTAATCAACTGTATAATGGTAAGGGTAAGTGCTTACTAGGATGATGATAAAAACTCGAAACAATCAGGCAGATCAGGAAAAATTTACTTAATGAGAGGTTCAAAGACAATATAAAAATAGTATCAAATTTGAACCTATAAGTATCAAATATGGGACCAGGCTGGCCAGTTTACTTGACTAACTCTAAATAATTTTAGGCGTTAAGCTAATCACAGTGCTATTTCAGCCATCCTTCCAAAAAACTTCGTAATGTAAAAAGAGAATCACGCTTAGCAGTTTCTATTAACCAAGCGGAAGCCGCTCTACGCTCTAATTTACCAGAGATTCCTAGCTGAATCGATCCTTCACGAGGTCCTATTAAAAGTCAGCCACCACCTCGAATTTCAACCTCATACCATTAGCCGGAGCCCAAACTTTAATTATGTTCAGTCTGTGACCAATTGCGATCGTGTCTCGGTTTCTTACGAGTCATCCAACGTGCTACCGTGTCCTGCACCGACATTTGTACACTCTACCATACCGTCATCTACAATTGTATTATCGTCTTTATTACAATCATATTTAAGTTCAAAGTCGTAAGTAAGATGTGCCTAGTTAATGTCATTCCACAAAATTCGTGCAGCATCAAGCAGAATCCGATCGTCATCAGCAGAATATGGTGATGAAATATCAACTCTATTTGCTTATGTATCAAGATTAATATCAGGTTGATTGTAATTTTCATTTGTTGGTCAGAAATTGAGTCGTGTTCTCGCGATGGAGCCTGTAGGAGCGTGTTTCGTACGCCGATTGTTGTGAATAAAATCTATCGTTAGGATGACGCGCGGTTTTGCTTGGAAACTAATTTGGAACATCACAATAGCTATCAATGGTGCTCGGAAACAACCTTTTCAATGCGCGAAGTGTCGGCGTTGTTTAATAGAAGCTACTATGTTGGCACGTGTAGATTGGTTGATAGCTTAGCTTTAGCTAGATAGATCTGCATCATAGGCAAAGTGATTACAGGTGTAATTATTATATCAAATAACAATAAATTCATCTTAACCTATTTTCGTTTAACTGGATATAAATTATCAGTATAAATTAAACAATTATTGATGTACTAACATAATTGGATACAATTAGAACTTGAAACTATAACTTAAAGCAGAAAATACCGTTTAAAGTTTTTTAATTCTTAGTAAATAACATTTTGCGTATTAATAATTAATAATATACCATTTATTTCAAGCATCGAATACATTTCAGTGTTAATACATTATAATAAAAGGCACGATAAATACCTACGTACCTTACGTACAGACTAAAACACATTGTCAGAACATTTAAATTAGCTTTCCATTTTCTCTAGATTTAATGCATAGTTCTCATAAACTGACTGTCTATAAACATTGCTAAATGAATGTTTCCTACATCCTAAAATTTTGATAAGACTGACTTGGAGATACTCGAGGAAGTGAAATCACGCTGCGTGAAAACCTCCGTGACAATGGCATCCTGCCTTTATTACCATCTTCTAAGTAAATAAAAAACCCCTGTTTTGCCCGGCTAATTTGTTCCGGCTGCCTGCGGATGTCGTCCAAGGGCGTCCGTCACTTTCAGTGATGACGATTGAACTGTTTAGGATAATTGCATTGATGATCTTGACTTGACAATGAGTGGTCTTTGAAATACATAATCGTGTTGTTACTTGAAATAATGCAATGTGATCTTATTATCCTTACATACTTTTTCAATCAGGATTACATTTTGGAATGCTTAAAATATGTTTAAGTTGTTTGTTCTCTTAAGCAAGGATCAATTAGTAGAACTGTATAAGGTCATTTCCAAAATGTTTAACACTATAAATGTCAGTCCTTTGATAAGATAAGATGCACTAGTAAATAGCACTTAATTATATCATAAAATAAGGTATTTTTAATTTTTTTTGTAAAAAGTTTGGAAATGATAAATGGGTTTCTACTTTTACATAAATCTAATCTATAAACAATGTTTAATTCTCTAACTATCTAATAACATTTTTATTAATAGTAGCTTTTCTTTTAATTCCAGGTGTTCGGCTCAAAAGCAGATCTGCAGCTGCACACCCAGATCCACCTTCGAGAGGCGAAGCCCTACCGCTGCACCCAGTGCCCTAAGGCCTTCGCCAACTCCTCGTACCTAGCCCAGCACTCTCGCATCCACCTTGGTATCAAACCATACCGCTGCGAGATCTGTCAGCGCAAGTTCACCCAGCTATCACACCTCCAGCAACACATCCGCACCCACACAGGAGACAAACCCTACAGGTGCACCCAAATCGGCTGCACAAAAGCCTTCTCCCAACTCTCCAACCTCCAAAGCCACAGCCGCTGCCACCAAACCGACAAACCCTTCAAATGCAACTCCTGTTACAAATGCTTCACGCACGAGAAGGATCTGCTGGAACACATCCCCAAACACAAAGAGTCGAAGCATTTGAAGACACACATCTGCCAGTACTGTGGCAAGAGTTATACGCAAGAGACGTATCTGAGTAAACACATGAATAAGCACGCGGAGAGGGCTGATAAGCGGCCGCCTATTTCGGCTCTCGGACTGAGCGGCTTGAACCGCTCGCTGGGAGCCGCTGCACCAACTGCGGCACCGTTCGCCGAGCATCCTTACTGGCCGAAAGTAAGTCCAGATTCGGCTGCTCACATGTCTGATGACGGAGGCTACCATCAGCAGCGTGAGAGTGACGATCACCATGAGCAGCACTTGCAGCAGCAACGGGCGCTGTTCTCCCAGCACGAGAGTCAGGACGACCGCATCCACAGCACGCCAGTCTCCTCGGCCGCTAATTCGGCGTTTACTCCCATCAACTCTATGGCCCCCCATCTAAATGGCCTCTCACACCACAGTGCGCTTCCCACACGGCCGTACCTTTACGACCCTCTTCACTTCCAGCAAGGCAAGCAGCAGCCAAACTCCTTTCCCAACCAGCTGATCTCGCTCCACCAGATCAGAAATTATGCTCACCAGCCTTCGGCTCTTCTCCCTGCTGAGCACATTCTCCCCCATGCTCTATCTCACAAAGACAAACAGTAAAACCTTGCCGACGTAGATACGCCTACTTTAATACTTACGATGGTATTATTAGTCTATAAATAATGAAATATTATTAAAATGTTTAGAATCTCGCTCTCGAAGACAGTGGTATTAATGTATAAAATACGAAATTGGTTTTATCGTTAGTAAAACGAATTCATGTTTTTAGACTTAATCGTGTATGTAATACTCTGAATTTTGTGAGTAGATGATACTGGTTATACAATGTGGTTCTGAATTTAACGGCCGTTCAACAGATTGTAGATTAGTTCTCCTCAAAGCAGGCTTCTGTGAAGACGTATCTGTAGTAACGAAAGGGTGCTCATGGATTTTAGAAGAAATTTTAAAGCCAAAAATTTTGTTACCTCATGACTTGTCTCCTTGATCAGTCCTTCGTTACGACTCGTCCAGTGCCACTTCTGCTTTCTAGATAACTAATCTTTGAATCACGCACATTTGTTCCATTGCACAAATTTTAATAACTTCCTGAAGGCCTATCAGAATTACAGCAGCTATAGTCGAGGAGATGATTGAAAGTATTATTTTCTTTAATGTTCATTATTTTAATCGTCTTATTAACCTCTGGAAGGTGGATAGATCTCTAAAGTTAATAAATTATTATCTGATTTGGTATTAAAATTGAACCAGTTGTTTCCAAGGTGTAGGATATAAATAGTTTGTGTCATCTTGATACATCTGGTTGTTGTCAATGTTCAGGAAATGAACAAACTTTCTTTAGATTTACATGCACAACAGATTTTGAGTGAGACAGCTTTAAAATCTATAGAATTTCCAGTAATTTATTTCCAACAAATGTTATTGTAGGATATACGGTTGAAATTTTAAAGTTAAAAGTTCCTGATAAACAAATATTTGTAATAGTTGAAATAACAAGTACTACTTACAAGTACTACAAGTACTACTTAGTATGGATTCTTGAAACCACTCGGGTCTAAGTTTCTTTCTGTTGCATTTTTATGTATAAGTACATGCCTATAACTAAACACAGATCTCTTGAATCATCACATTTTGCACTCAGTTCCTACTTAGATCGTATGGATTCATTTATTTAGTTTTATTTCGTATCTATCCTAAAACTTTAAGTATATCTTTTCATATCTAGAAAATGTGGTTTACCTTTTTTACATTTTGAACATTTTTTTAATCCTTGAAGGTTCAGCATATTTTCTATATTTTAAATTAATTTCCCATTTGTACATTATTGAGTGGCCAAATTGCTTCGTCTTATTGTCATTTGGTACGATAAAAGGTGCACATTTTGTAAATATTTTGTAAATATAAATTTTTGAGAAACCTTGAAAATTATTGAGACGTTTTTTGTTTACTTTTAGTCTAAAATGCTTATGCTCAATTATACTAGCCGTAAGACTATCCAGGTAGCTGACAGTAATTGGAATTGTATGATACTAAAGGTACTTAATGTCCCGACTATTTTCATTTGAATTTACAACGATTGCTTTAGACTAATTTCAAGTATACGAGGAATTGTTATTTTGTTTAGGAAGTGTCTGTAGTAGATAAAATTTAACGAAATGTGATAGGAAGGGATGAGGAGAGTAATATTTTTGGAGGAAACGTACTCTGTTCTTCTAAATTGATTTGCTGCGAATCAGTTTTGATTTTATTTTAAATTGTTAGGTTGTGGTTACTTGTGATGGGGTCCCCAAGGGATCTGGCGGAGAGCTGTCACAAAGTAAGCCAAATGCTAATTAATAAGTTCTTGTACAAATGTTTATTTGTTATTAAGGTAATTACGGCAATACTTAATTCTTCCGAATTGTTGTTAATGAATGATGAAATGGTGCGCGTTATTTTAAAGGATTTAAATTACATGACAATGGTTATATCCCAAAATTGATTTTGGACATTCTTCGGACTTAAGGAAATAAGCCAATATCTCTCTATTGTAAGTAGAAATGTGATATTGTAATTTGATTTTTTTTTATGTTAAGTGTAAACTTATTATGATTAAATACATATTTTTGTAAGTAATTACGTTTTACGATAGTTTTGCTTTTCTAGCCTTTCGGTTTAGATTATTAGATGGAAGTAAACGAAATCTTTTTTTGTTACTTAAAATCAATTAAAATTACAACTATGCCAAGAATCACAAGTGTCTTTTCATTTTTACACCCTAATATAAAATATTTGTAATGATGCTTCTTCGTCATGCACGCTACGACTGCGATGTTAAATTCGACTTTACCAAAAAAATATAAAGACCAGTTGTACTTTAGTTAAAAAAAAATACAGCTTAGATAATATTAATTAGGATATCAGAAGGAAATAAAAAAATGATAAACTTTCCTCTTTTATTTAGTTAACAGTCGCAAAATACATTATAATAATATATTAAACACTTAAAATAGGTATTTACAATATAGGGGTCATTCTACCTACGTAGGTAAAAAAATTCATCCAGCACAAAACATACAAGAATTAGAAAGCAAAATACATAGATGTCCTTACAAGATAAATATCACAACTTGCAATTTACTTCATTATGTGTTATGAAAGAAGGATTTTTGGAAGATTAAACATTATAAGTAACACCTGTCTTCAATAAAAATAATGAAAGAAATTAAGCAAAATACATGAATGAGATTCCATAAATCCTACTTTTTATTATTAAGAGATGTCCTAAAACGATAGGCGAATTGGAAATCCTCTTACAATACTTTTACATAAAAAAGTCGTAGAAGAAAAATCTAACAAAACCAAAAATTCGCGTATCGCCAAAGGATAATTGGAAATAAATTGCAACTCGTTAGACTTATAAAATAATAGGGAATATTTAAGTTAATACTTTATATGTATTGTCATTTAGTCGCCCTAATAACTAAACGAGAATCATATTAAGTGTCTCAAAATGGTACTTGACTCCGAAAACTCTCATGTTAGAACTCCCAAATGCTTTACAATTATAGAGGTAAATTATAAAAAGGAAGAAAACGCTAAAAACAAAGGATATCGGGCAGGTTCAGTCTTGTAATTTTTTTTACCAAGAGATCATTTTCAAAACGTTTACCATACACATTTGCAGAACCTCCCCGGCACCCTTATACAAACCGCCTCAAATCTTGATAGAGAAGAAATAACTAAGGAAATATAAATTGATACACTTATACTAAAAACTAAATATAGCGCATGTAGATCTAAGATTCCTGATTAGTTTAATTTTTATAAATGACATCATAGTCCTCATAACATAAAGTACAAATCAAAATTCAAGTTTAATATTAAAACGAGAACAATATTTAATGTTATCGTATTGAATCACATCACAATTAATTTACTAGGAACTTAATCACCAAAAACTAAATAATTAACCTTAAAATGATGATAGGGATAAACACTATGAAATTAAGAACCCAAAAGATAAAATCCAATGACTAGAAAACACTCGATTAGAGATAAAAGATTAAACAGAAATTACATCTACATACGCTATCAATCCATCTAGATCCTATTAAACTTCGACCTTGTAAGGAGATCCGGGGATGTGTTCGTCTCCCCACTTGACGATGACGATGTAGTCTCCTCTGTCTCTGACGACGTACCAGCACTCATAGTTGTTCTTGCCTTTGTGTTTGAGTTGGACTTCGTCGCAGGGGCCTTTAGGACCGTAGATGCCCACGTAGAGAATGTTGGTGCCTATTAAAGGGTTGGAATGGTAAATAATATATTTTATACAAACCGATTCTTAAATGTCGAGACTAAATCTTAAAATGTGGGAAATTAAATAAATCAATAATTATAAATGGAACGTGCGCATTTATGTGACACAGAACTACTCTTAACTTCTTTTTATCCTTAAATATTATAACTTGATATTGAGTATGGTCATTGTGTAATTCTTTTTGGAGCTATAATTTAGCAGGAAAACACAACTTCTTAAGAAAAATACTGAGTTATTTCTTCAATTTATAAAAAGAGAAACATCACGTTCTAAAATCCTAATCATTCAATATGCGATTCTTTAAATGTCTGGCTTTGCAATCACATTCACATATTTACAGCACATACACATCTTGTATGTATTTGATACGTATATAAGATTATTTGGATAATTTTTTTCTGAAACTTTATAATTTTAATATTTCCGGATCAATTTTGTGATGGATCCCAAAACATCTTAGTTATTCAAAGGGCTATCAAACTCTTATTGACAATAAAGATATAGAAGTTGCAGTGGTAAAAGCGTTTGTTGAGGATTTTTCTAAGCTAACATCTCCAAACTTTAACTTACCCGCATCACCAGCATGCACAGTAAACTGGTTGTGCTTGTTGAGGTATGCCTTCTTCAGACCCATACCCTTGGAAGTGACCTTAGTCGCATCTGACTTGAAGTGGGGCAGCACTGGGCCCTGTTTTTGACCAGCCTTTGAAACCTTCTGGACCGTCTCCACTGTTACTGAAGATGTCTCCTGAGCGCCAATTTCAGCCAAGTTTGCGCCTGGAATTAGGTATACGTTAGGTGAGTAATTTATTTATTTTAACTAGCACATACTTAGATCGAACGTTCGTGTAAGTCACTTTGTCATATTAACTGTGTTCATTGATACAAATTATATTTCACTAGCTGTACCCACGGCTTCACCCGCTTGTATTTGTGATTTTAAGTTACTCTGCTATTCGGGGCGGAGAAAAAACTAACAAATCAAGATCATAAAAATCGGTCTAGCTATTCTTGAGTTATAAATGGAGTAACTAGCCCGATTTTGTATAATAATAATTTGTTAAATAAAATAAAGACAAAGAAGATATTATTGCAGTATGCAAAGTTTCGGGCTATGTAATTGATGTGGTTGTTTTAACAATTATTTATATTTGGAAGAATAAGTCTGAAGTTATGTGTTTCAACCCACTGATCTAAGCAATGAGAAATATAACATAGAAAAATAATAGAAAGTAGCTGTTCATTCATGCTAAAAAATCCTAAAAAAAAAATGGGTCGACGGTCTATATCAAGTTTCCTACTTTTTTACATCAATAGACAATTCTAATTCATCAATTTGCTTTCAGCAAATCAAGGATATGTTCAGCGGTATAATCGCAAAAAACAGCATGATTTTGGATAAATTTAAATAAACTAGCCCCAAAATTAGACTTAAGGAAAACATCTCTTTAAAAATACACTTTTTCTTTAAAATTTGTAGCGATTTCTTTAATAATCTGATTGGCCAGAAAACTTTACCGTTTTCTACAGAAAATGTATCGTCTTTGCTTGCAATTAAAAGAGTCACGTCTTACTGGGACTTTTCTTTTTAACGGAATGCAGTGGGCCGTTAAAGAATCGAGTTTTTTCTTTTAGTTGCATTCCGAAGATCTTGAAGATTTTTTTGTTTTAAAACCTTGACATACTTGAATATCGTTAAAACACAAATTACAATTAGCTAAGTACTTAATTAAGTTTTTTTTCAACAATCCCCTCAAATTTATCCTCGAACAAATTAAAACCATCAACTATCTAATAATACCTAAATACATAATATTATCATTTATAACTCATGTACAAATAATGCTCGTGTTCAACTCACAAATACATGCCCATTGCAGAATTCGAACCCGCAATCGCCTTGTAATGCGGAGCGCAAACTGTTAGACCAAGACAAGTAAGTTACATTCCGTTTCGCAGGGAGGTATACTAAGACCACACAACAGGACTTTAGGAAGTATTAAATAACATCCAAAATTAATCTTAATACTATTCAATTATAACTTTTTTCTTTGTCGAGTTCCTGCAGATGCTGAGCCTTTATCATCTCCTTCGATATGACTAGTATTTTAAACTTTCTGTACTTACCAGTAGCTTCGATCTTGAAGGGTGACCCGACGATATGTGCACCGTTGTACTTGACGCTCATGTAGTAAAAGCCAGGGGCCAAAGGCGTGTAGCGAACCTAAACAAACAATAAAATATGGCGGATTACCATAAACAGTTTATATTCAATAAAATCAGGGAAGAAATCAAAAGTTGTTTTTTTTTTTAGGTAAAGTCAACTCACATCTTATAAGCCATTGTTTTTATTTATTTTTAGCCATTTTTTTGTCATCGTGGCAAACTACTAATATAAGCAACATTATTATAGACATGCAAACACAGACGATATTATATAATCTTAAATTAACATTTCAGTATTCGGGTTGCAGAAATTCTTTATGCTTGAATAAGTTCGTTAAATTCACAGTAGTTCATTGGCTGCAGAAGTTGTTATGCTTGCAGAAGTTCGTTGAATTAGCAGAAGTTTATTATGCTTACAGAAGCTCGTTAGCTTGTAGTCTTACCTTGTACCCCTCCTCGACATCTGTGCAGTCCATGGCCACTCTCGATGGTCCGTCCACGGTGACAGCAAGGATGCCAACGCCAGCGTTGCAAGTGTCGATAATTAGGTCCGTTTTCACACCTGGAAGAATCAGAGAAGTTACAAATTAAATCATGTAATTTTTAAAATCCGGCGATGATAGCTGACTAACTTTCTTTTTGAAATAATGTTATGCTTAGAAGGTGGCCATTGACCGCAATTAGCCAAAAACATTAGTACTGACATGGATACATTATTACAGACAAGGTACAGTCAATGGCAGATCAACCTACTCAAAAAGTTAAAGGTCATTGAACCGATTTTCAACTTTAAGTCAACATCTTAGAGATCAATCAATAGAAAAAAATTAAAATTTGGTGGTAGATTGACAAGCTGTTGTCTGTACATAGCGGTTTGTATTTCCTACACTCACCAGTCTTGACCGAGCCCAACCCAGGCCCGTGAGCATGTACCGCCGCAGGGTCAGCATCGTCTTTGCCCACCTGAACAATTACAGAAAATGCATTAAGTAATTTATTTATGCTTTCGCGTTCCACTTACCCACGGTAGACCGGAAAAACGACTACTGTTAAATTACGGGAATTGGGCCTCTGATGGGCTACATTTGGACTTAAATTGTAGTTTTATGCTGTAGTCCAGCCATTAGAGCTACATGCCAACTGGACGCGGACTGTGCCATTTCTTTGCAGTTTCGATGCAGCTATTCCAACTCTGCACACCGCATTTTAACTGCAATTCTGTCAGTCCGAATCTTTTGAAAATCATACAGAAGTTCAACAAACCTTGATCCTGAGAGGAGACGCAGGAATATGGACCCCATTGAACTTGACATTAATGTTGTGCACCCCGTTCTCCCTCGGCATGAACCTGATAGAGTACTGGTCTCCGTCGATGTTCTGGATAAAGCAGTCATCAGTCTTGCCGGAGGGGGAAATCACCTGGAAGGGAGAAAAGAGGTAAGACATGGAAAAATTTCAATTAACATATCACTTTTAGGTTTCGCCTTTGGGTTTCATCCTATAGGTGTTTGTCCTTCCATCCATCCTATGTATGACCTTATCAAAACCTTGTATTAAAAATATGAAACTATTACCGTACTTAAAGGCGTAGGAGGCTACTACATTCATATTTCATTCAGGTAAATATGTAGGTTATAAGGTAAGAAAAAAAAAAGTATGCCTATACAGGGTTATTTGTAAAACATCAACAACCTCCTAGGGGCTGATTCTGGTGCTCAAATACAATAACTTTTTCTATGGGACCAACACAGAATTCAATACTAGCACCTGCACCAATTTATCGAGAGTACTTAAACCTAATTTAAGTCAATCTAACGAGTGAAAGAATATTGAGTTTACCTTTTACAGCTGTGATCCTTTTACCAAAAAAGAAAACCTTGGGATATTGCCGATAATCTTGGAATCAGCCGACCATATCTTCATCACACATAGCTAAGAACTATCATAGATTTTTGTTCGGACGGACCTATCGCTGAGTGCCTTTAAAGAAGGCATTCTTCAGTTTAAACCGGGCAGTTGTGGCGTGCGCTGAAGGCGCACAGCCTAGGTCCGCCCCGCTAGCGGTCGCCGCGACCCGGCCGAGTGAGACTCGTACTTTCGAGTCCCATACTAGCAGGCGTGATCGGGCCAATGTGGAGTGCAAAGAGCACCCTACCAAGCGGCGAGCTTGCTAGTGATGGCACCGACGGGACCGGAACTGCCGAAACAGGCCGGACCGCTGTCGGGCTCCTTTCTAACGGGCCCGATCTGGGGGTGAGTCGGACTCGGGCCTCAAGGGCGCCTCTGTAGGCTCGAACTACCTAATCCAAAAAAAAGTTTTTTTTAAATGATTTTATACGAATGATGTTTTAAATAAGTAATTGTTTTAAAACTATGTTTTAACATAGTTACGAAAATAAAACAAACAACAAATATCAAAACACAAGCCCGAAAGGAAAACTTCAGCATATTAACTTTTATATCATATCCCGGAAACTTGCCCTATTCATCGCTTTTATAAAATATTAAACGGCGAGATTTATTTCTCGGTCACGTGCCGGCCGGTTTTATTGCGTTTTTTGTCCGGCACCGCGCCCGCCGGCCCACTGTGCAATGAAACACTAGTTTGGGTTGCATTATAAGTTCACACGACTTTATTTATTGGTAACTAGCTTTTGGTAGTGTCCTATGTGTTAATCCAGGACATTGTCTATCTGTATGCAAAATTTCATCAAAATCTGTTCGGTAGTTTTTGCGTGAAACAGCAACAAAGATCCATCCATACAGTTTTTTTTTTTTACAGCTCTCAAAAATCGACAGTATGATAGACAACATGAAGAACTTAATCATTTTTACAGCCATTAAAATATTTGCAAAAATTTACCAAAAAAGTATCATCCGCATCTTTAATTTCCTCTGAGAGGCTTTGTCCTCTTACAAGTCTCATTACTTGACTATGATCCATGAATAGGCAAGACTGGTTTCACATTTGGAGCAATTGCCAGCTGGCAATCAGGTGATTAGCTGACCACTTGGATCATGGCTACTGGTCAACAGTGTTAAGAGAATGTGACAGTTTGCCCTCACCACCGAGTAAGTGGTATTCCGTACGTAGATTCTGAAAAATCCAGTTGTATTTACTAGTCACTTGGCTACAGGCTATGGGGCAAAATACGAGATGGACTGGGTGTTGTGGTAGCGTTTTTGTTAATGATTTCTATAACACAAGTACTTTAGCTACCCGCTTTAGGATCAGAGCAATGAATGTGATGTTGTCCAACATTTTTTCTAAAGTTGGTAAATTTTTGAATCTTGCTGTTGGCATACAAAATACCTTTTACGCATCGCTTTAATTTGATATTAGGTACCCATAACCTATACACGAGTTCCATATTTTTCTGGTTATGAAAAACATTAGAAATGTTTCTTATTAAATAGTGCATGAGAGATTTTTTCCCATTCATAAAACATTACACCTACTAGTGTATATCGCAACAAATTCCGGACAAAATCCCGAAAAATCGCTACCCCACGTACCTACATCAAATATTACGTACTGTCTGACCCATCGATCATAAATCTCGTACAGTCGGCCACCGTCATGTTCTCACGATAAATCAAACGGTCTGTTTATTGGGAGACTTATTGTGGTCAGTTTATAAATCCTTAAATAGACTGGCCGGGGTTGCTATTGTACTTTTTCGGAATTTAGCTACATCTATGGTGAGATGGGAGGGTTGAAAAGATTGTACAATGCCTTTGCTAACGTTTGGCATTGCGAATGGATCGCTTATGTGTATTTTTATTCTTAAAAGTGTCTCGAAATTAAAATTTTGTATGCAGTAAGATTTATTTTAGTACAGCGATGTTCGCAGATCTACTTGTGTTTTATTAGGTTTATCAGATATAATCACATATCTCTCAATACAATACTATTTGCTTAGTGAAAAACAGTTTTTGCTTTCAATCCTGGACATTTTGTATGAATACAGGACGAATTTTTATTAGTGTAAAATACTTAGGGGTATGTATATACTCATGATAACGAACAACTTTTCCTAAGAAACTATATTACCCATTTCAACATAATTTTTTTGACTCACGTTTTCCGCCCGCGTTCATGTTAAAAAATAGAAAGAGAAAAAGTTGAGATAGGTTACTAGTTTCTTGGGAAAACTTGTTTGTTATCATGAGTTTATTAAAACCCTTGAGTATTTTACAATAATAAAATTTCACCCTATATGTCTTGCATCCAAATCCTTTCAACTTTGATGAATGATTAAAACCCTTAAATAATCGCCGCTTACTGAGATGTCCTAAGTATCTATATTTTAAAAGTTTAAGATGGTACACAAAGATTCATCAGACCGTGCTATTATGACCCTTAGATCTTTCCCTGAAATAATTCCGTCTTCCCATAATCATAGTTTAGATGGCATTTTTTGGTTAGATCATCATATTTTAGACGGCTTTGTCAAATATGAAGTTCTGTTGTTCTGTGACTCGAATTTATCGTTAATGGACTGTTTCGTAGCCTGAGAACATTAAGGGTACGCGATATGGTGCAGACAAGAATAGACAAAATAAATAATAAATATTAGAAAGGCTATCATTTGTTTCGGTATGGCTGACTCTTGATGAAAAGGGAAGAGAGGGCATGTAACGAAGACAGTGATAATAGGTATGAACATTGATTTGTGAAGAAAGAGGTAGAAGATGACCTAAAACAAGATGGATGGTTTAGCTGATCCAGTAAATCCGAATTGCATGGAAGAGGAAGACATACACGCAGGCCTGCATCCAGCGGCTGCCTGCAACCTTTACCAGGTCGTCTGTCCACCTTGTAGGTGGACGTCCTACGCTGCGTTTGCCGGTACGTGGCCTCCATTCCAGAACCTTTCTGCCCTATCAGCCGTCAGTTCTACGTGCTATGTGCCCCGCCCACTGCGGGCCCCAAACGATCTGGGGGCAGAGCGAATGATGATGGCTTAGTGGTAGTCGTTAACTTACCCTCGCATCCAGCTCTCCTTTAGCTCCGTTGAACCTGATGTAGAACTGCGCTGGCTTGTCCACCTGCGCCTGATCAGGGAACTGCGCCACTTCCAGCAGGTACGCTTCTCCCACCGCGGGGGAGATGTACACCTTGAAGGGAGAGTCGGGGATGTGCTGCTCGTTGAACTTGAGACCGATGCGGTATTCGCCTGAGGACAAAGAGTGAGGCTTATAAACAAATCGTTTATTATCTCATCACAAATAGATCTTAAATCTCGTTCTTACTATAGCCTTGTAAGTCTTGTATTTTCAATTGAATTCAAAAAAGGAGAAGCAGGTCTACAATGAAAAACATAATCCGTCAATACGATAATCGTTTTTCGGACTGCTTACTACGAAACGCTTCGGATTTTTTTAAATAATACGATATATAACATTTTATTCATTCATTCATGAAGTCGTTCCGAAAATATGTCGCATCCGATTAAAACATCGACATCCAAAAGTGTTACCTAGTTAGTAAACCTAACGTTTGCGTATCGTTTGTCTTTCGTTTCGTCCGAAACATCGTATTTCGTTTTTCGTAGTAGGCTTCCAGGTTCAAATGTATGTTTTTTTTTGTATGTTACGCGATTACTCCGCCAATTATGAATCGATTTTGATGATTATTTTTTTGTTTGGTAGATCATACTTCAGAGGTGGTCCTATATGAATTTTATCGAAATTGATTAAGCAGTTTTTGAGAAAATAAAGCAAGCTGATCAGAGTTCAAATGTTTTCGTTGCACCGACTCCAAAAGTAACTGATTAGGTACATACAATATTATTTTTAACTTTTTGGTGTTTTGAATTCGGTTTTTTTAAATATAATTTATTTATTTTATTATAAACAGGTATATTTCTAACAACCTAATGTACTACATAAAGTACATATAAGAATAGGCCTTCTGACCAAGACGAAAAGTTTAACATTTCTGTGATTTTAGAGGTGATGCCCTTGTTGTTAACATATTTTCAGTATATTTGCTTTTGCTTAAAAAAATAGTTCATTAGGTTTTTAAAAAGTTACTATAAAAACCACAAAAAGCTTTGAGTATTGATATTGAGGTTATCCGTACTTCACATAGCAAATAAGCCAGTTTATTTTTTCTATACAAATGAAATGTCAGGTCGGAACTGCTACTATTGGTTTGTACTTTAAAAAGTACGCTGGGATTTATGAGAATAGAAAAATCTGCTGTATCCTAAACTGAGAGATTGGTGCCTGGAGCAGGTTTAAGAATGAACCCGTCTTACGGGACACTAGCATAGCAAACATATTCGGTGAGACAGTTGAAATGAAGTCCCTGGAATAGACTAAAATAGGCTACATACAACTACATTTCTATTTTTCTTCATAGACACGTGATTGGTGCCTAACTTTAATATTCTTTGACAACCAACTCCTGCAAATGTCATTTTTTTCCGAAGGTGATCGCTCTTTTAAACTTGCATGAGAAGTCGTAGGAATTTGGATGACGTTGAATTCAATAATCAAAACAAAATCCCGCAAATCTATTTTGACACTTCACTATGATTCCGCCTTTGGACAGTTGTAGTAGAAGATAGACATATTATTTAGTAGTTTTTTTTTAGATTCTTAAATAACAAATATTACAATTTGACCCTTGACCCAGTATCAAACCAAAGGATATGCATTATGAAACTGGTGACAGTTTCATTATCATCATTTCAGCCATAGGACGTCCACTACTGAACATAGGCCTCCGCCCCCAGTGACTTTCAGATTGGCCGGTTGGAAGCGGCCCGCATCCGGCGGCTGCCTGCAACCTTCACCAGGTCATCTGTCCACCTTGTAGGTGGACGTTCTACGCTGCGCTTGCCGGTGCGTGGCCTCCATTCCAGAACCTTTTTGCCCCATCGGCCGTCAGTTCTACGTGCTATGTTCCCCGCCCTCTGCCACTTCAGCTTGACAGCTTAGTTTGAGCGTGACAGTTTACATTGTTTTTAAAGTTTACTAGTTTTATTAGTTTATTCTAAAGTTATAAAGTCCCGCTGATTAAATTCAAACTCTAAATCTTTGTAAAACAAAACCCAAACTAAACCCAATAAAACAACTAAACAGCCCAATTAAGAACACACCGGAAATAAACCCTCTAATTCTTCCTCTACGACGAACCGACAAATATAAATTTTCACAGTGGGCTAAAAAACCGACAAAAGTTGGCAAAAACGCGATTTAAATTTTGAGAAAAAACCAGCAAAGGGGAGGGATGTCACTCAATCTGAATAACGGACTAACGATGCCTCCAATATTTCTTTCCAGGCCGGGCTGCAAATTCAAATTTTAGCATTTCGGTTTTAGGGTTCTATACCTCAAAACCTTTATTATTAGCTGATTGGTGATCCCTAATATAAAAAAAATAAGAAGGCACTTATGCTGTTTAATTTACTAAATAGTAGTGCAGAAGAAAACTGATTTACTTATTAGGGTACATCGTTAATCAGCTTAATCAGCTCACATCGGTCGACAACTGGACATAGGCCTATTAATGACGACCGTCTGATGTAGTGGTTTGCATTCCGTTACCAACTTTATAATAATTAGATTAAACTAAACTACTAAAGTTTCATGTGTTTATGCTAATTTTTATAGAGAAATAAATGTATCTTATTGTTATCTTGCGGGTTCGAATCCCGCAAGGGGCAAATATTTGTGTGATAAGCAAGACCATATGTACCTAAATCAGGAATGTTTATAAAAGTATTAATGTTTATCCGTTATCTAGTCGTCATAGTACAAGCTTACTTAGTGCCATCATCATCATTTCAGCCATTGGACGTGCACTGCTGAACATAGGGAGGCCCAATGTCTTCTAGATTGGCCTGTTGGAAGCAGCCCGCATCCATTATATTTAATAACCGTTACTTTAAAACAAAAACCTAATAACCTATCTAAAAAAATATGTCTATAGTATTTTTGTCAGATAAATCGCCTAGGGTAACAGAGGGATACTTTTTATTGTAGCTGCCAGACTATGACTAAACTGAGCATCTTTATTAGCATAGCTTACTGCTAGGAATCCTTGTACAGAACCCTTTTCTAATGACCCAACTCGCTCTTGGCCTCCTCATGTGTATGAACGGGAGATCGTCGCGGTGGGCATATTGTAGCTACAGATTTATTTACATCCCAACTCTGCTTTTTTCTTTAGTTTTTGCCGATTGAGCAAAAAAGTATTTCTCGTGTTTTTAGAATGTTTCTTTACGTTTCGTTTTGCTAAGAAATTAGGTTGGGCGGGTGAAACCGACGTGGGATTCGCTGGTTATCTCGGATCGGTTTGATCTCGGATTAAAATTCTTAAAAACAATTCTTATGACAATTTTAAATTGATTAGGAGAACTGTGGACTGAGGACTGTGGCAGATGATCCGCATGCGCCTATATTAAGGCATTTCGTGCGAACAATGACCGAAGTAGCCACCAGCACCATTTCCGGGTCGCGTCCGCACGGAGTGCCACTTAGGTACATGGTACAATAACGAAATCCTAAATTATTCACACATTAAATTGTATTTACTAACCCCTATTTTTTATGCTATTTGTACTAACCCGTGGACCCATGTAGTCTGCAATAAATAAATTTTGATTTGATTTGATTAAAACTTATGTCAACGTAATTCTAGATAGTACCTTCCTGTTTTCTGTAAAAACAATTTTATATGCATCTACATATTATAAGATATATTAATAATTTGTAAAAATAATAAATAGGGAAATTAAAAATAATGTTTGTTTGTCACAGGTGCAATCCTAAACTTCAGTAAGTCCTAAAGTATACAACGAAAGGTTTTTAGATTGAATTGAAGACCATACGAACTAACGTCATATTACTTAAAGATTGACACTTTCGTTGATTCTGAAACTCATTAACATGATTTCAGCCATAGGACGTCCACTGCTGACTATAGGCCTCCCCCATAGACTTCCAGATTGGCCGGTTGGAAGCGGCTATGTCGTTGAAATTCTGAAACTCTCTACCCATTAATTATACTTTATTGGTTTCAATGCAACGAGACTAACCTCGACACGAGCGCTAGTTTTAATATGACAGGAGTAAACGCAGAAAAAGCTGATTATAAAATCTGAGCTGAACTCCGGTTAAGACATTCGGTGCGACCCACCCATCACAGTGGTCCAAATAATGATGTAGGTCTCATGCAAAGTGGTGGTATTGACATGTCGACTGCGGGTTCGATGCCCGGTCTGCTTCCTCTTTCAGTTTTAAGGATTTCGGGAACAGGTGAAGGGATTTATGTCATTATCGGCTGCTACACCTGTTTTGTGGAAAGTAAAAAATGACTCAATCAATTTCGGATTGTTGTGGGAATGTTCTTTTGGGCGGAAAAACTGACGTTTAAGACAGTGATAAAGAATCAGTACTTACATTGTAGTATTCTTATTAAAGTGTTTGTTAGTCGTAAGAAGATGTACAACATTACAAGTCGTCATCATTTCAGCCATAGGACGTCCGTCTTCCAGATTTGCCTGTTGGCATCCAGCGTCTTTCTGCAACCTTTACCAGATCGTCTGTGACGCTTGTGGACGTCCTACGCTGCGCTTGCCGGTACCTGGCCTCCATTCTAGAACCTTTCTGCCCCATCGGGCGTCAGTTGTAAGTGCTATGTGCCCCACCCACTACCATTTTAGCTTGCTGATCCATTGTGCTATGTCAGTGACTTTTCTTCGTTTATTTTCCTCGTTCGTTTCGTTACCTCATTCTAATGGGTAACTCTCTGATTTGATCTCTCAAAACACAGAGTAAAACACAAAGCACTTTCCATAGCACGCTGTGCAACCTTGAGCTTTCTTATGAGGCCCATAGTGAGAAGCCACGTTTCAGTTCCATATGTCATCACTGGTAACACACACTGGTTGTAGACTTTTGACTTTAGGTGCTGAGGTATTTGGGACATTACCTATTTCTACATGTATATTAATTAATTATCATAATGTTATGCGGCAAAAGCTAGATTAACTTTACAGAAAAGTTAGAAGACTCGTCTTTTTATTAACTTCGCTCTAAATATTGTCGAAAACTTAGAGTACAGTCCTAAGGTAATTTAATAAACAAAATCGGGTTGGTTACGCATTTTTAAGTTAAGAACGGCAGGACCAATTTTTATGATCTTTAATTTCTCGGTTTTGTCTCTGCCCCATAACCATTCATATATAATTTAAAAACATATTAAATGAAAAGGTTTTTAATTAATTTTAAGGCGGTATAGAGTTTGCTCGCCGGGACAGCTAGTCCATATAATATATATGACAAAGTCGGGTTAGTTACACCATTTATAAGTCAAGAACGGCTGAACCGATTTTCATGATCTTTGTTGAATTTGTTGAATTAGTCTCCGCCTCGAATAGCAGAATAACTATTAAAATAACGGAAAAAGAGACAAAAGGATTATAGATAAAAGAAAATTTTGCAAATGTATTGTTACGACAACGTCGGTTTAACAATTACGCAGAGAACCCTCACATTTCGCTTCATTTATATTAATATTGTTTTAAACGGATCGTTCGTAATTCAAGTATAATTAACATTTAAATAATCACCATAACAGCTGGGGATAAGTGGGAATTAAACACGAACCCTTAGGAACATTTGATTTGCTAATAACCACATTATTTGCATTTTATAATCGACTTTAGTTGGCGGTGATGAGTTATTTATTGCATAATTTCAATGTTACGCAATATTAGATATGCTAAGTTCTAGAATGCCGTGTGGGGACGTAAAGAAAACACTTCCAAGAATACAATTCCTGTAGCACGAGACGGGCAACAGCGTCTACGTGCGAAATCTTAAAAAAACTGCGCTCGCCAACCCGCCTTCCAAGCGTGGCGAGTATTGGCAATCCCCCCCAATGATAGGTCATTCAGGGAGGCCTATGTTTAGGGACGTCCTGTGGAAGACGACGAAATGATGATGATGATAAGTTCTAGAAATGTTATTATGGAGAACTAGACTACCGGGAATATTGTTTTAAAGACGTTTAGTTAAATTAGGTGTTAAGGGGATCGTTCAGAGCAGCCTGCGTAAAAATTTACGTTTTTTACGAATAGATGCTCCAGTTAACATTGTATAGGGATCAAAATGTAATTTGCGGCATTAATGATATCTTTACTAAATACCAATCACATAAATAATAAAATTGACTCATTAAACAATAATTTGGTCGGGAAAATCATATTTTACTAATCAGACATGCTTATGACCAAATATAAGTACCTAAGTGAAGTAAATTGATTATTAAAGTGATTGTTTTACAGCAAAACTATTAATATTACACCCGAAAATCACACTTTGATAAGGATACTCCGTAAAAGAAAGTCATTATTTAAGAAAAACGTACCTAATAAGTACGTATTACCTAATTTTAGAATTATGCGGGCTGGCTTGAACGATCCTCCTTAAGGGTATATTAAAAGAGTTTATAATTTATTGCTGTACAAGAAACTTCTACTACAATAGCTAAATTATTTTCTCTCACAATGCTAGTTATAATTATCAAGATGAAATTTTACCGCTTTAGATGGAATTCGAACCTACGAGTACACGTTCTTTCGCTATTTTGGCGAATTTTCTAACTGAGATGCCGAGGACATTATTTTATCTCGTATTCTTTTTAATGTTTTTTATGTACACTATACGCAAGCGTTATTAAGGTTAAGCTTCCAACCGGCCGATCTGGAAGTCAATGGGGGAGGCCTATGTTCAACAGTAGACGTCCTATGGCTAAATGATGATAATGATAAAGCGTTATTCCATTATACATCCGTAAGAAATATTGTTGCAAATGTTTAGCAATCTTAAAATGAAACAGTCATTAATTAATTTATGTGTAATGTTTCAATCTGAAGTATTGTAGGCACCAGAAGACTTTAATCTACTTTGCGCACACAACTACAAGAAATAATGATTTTTTTTAGTAACATGTGTGTAATACCATAGAGAAAGAATAGTTATTATTCGTCAATGGCAATTTTATCAAAATATTTATTTGTTAAAAATGTGGTTTGTATGTTTAAATGTATGTAACTTAATTTATATGATCGGACTAACTTACCTAGTGACGTCCGATCCTCAATTATGTGAAGTAATCTCGTCCTCATTGTGTACAATGTAGTACGCACTTTTTGCTACTGCACTGATTACAATCTTCAAAGTTAGGCGCGTGCATGAACGCGTCAATAAACTAAAAAATAAATAACCGGAACGTGCCCGCACCGTCACCTATCAATGTCATCTGTCACCTGTCAATGTCATTATTTCAAAGGATAAAACTGGACACAACTTTCAAAAAGAAGGGAAACTAAGTAGTATGTAGGTATCTAAAGCATATAATCTTTTTTGTACTTTAAGGATTGATAATTACATACTAACTGGGTCGGGCTGGGGATAGGATGAGGACGAGATTACTTCACATAATTGAGGATCGGACGTCACTAGGTAAGTTAGTCCGATCATATAAATTATGTTCCATAATCTCGTCCTCATTGTGTACAATGTAGATGTTCAAAGAGGAAAGTTGTGTCGACAAAGCAATATAAACATTTATTATGATCATTTATATGATTTGCTAAAGTCTTCGCACATGATAAAACTTTATTTTATTAACTATCTATTGGTAGATGCTTAATTCAAGTTTTATCTAACAAGGATATAGTTGTTTGATTAATTCATTGGAATTAATCAACCAACCCTGTATATCGATACAATCCTGTATGATGATACACCTTGTGTGATGATACACCCTGTATGATGATACACCCTGTATGATAATACAACCCTGTATGATGAATAACCCCGTATGCTAATACAACCATGTATATTGATACAGTCCCATCCCATTTGATGACACAAACCTGTACCTATTTTATACCATACAGGTGGGCCAAAAAATTTGTAGGAATTCTATAAAATCGAAAATAGCAAATTTTACTTTAATTGCAATACTCTTTTATTTTTGTTAAAACTGTAAGTCTTTATGAATTTATAGATTTGCTGGGACTGAGACTGATAATCCACCTGTTGTACACTTTTAAGTTTGTGCAATAAAGTTTTAAATAAATACCCCGCGCTATTAAGTAGGTATATTCTTTACGAATAAACTAGAGATCACGCAAACGAAATCGCGGGGCAACAGCTAGTTTAATAAGTTTTCATGGAAATCGAGCCAATGCTTTGAACTATTAATATCCGTCTCATTTATCCAGTAGTATGTAGTACATACTTAGTATATGGTTACCTAACAAGGTAAATTTATCGATGTGCAAGTAGGTAGTTAAGCTAGTATTTCTTCTGAAAGACTTATTTTATTTTATATAATAAGAAAATCTAGTAACCTTTTAAGTTATCATTGTCTGTAATACAATTTTTTATGCAAATAAATTAGTCTTAGGTATTCTTAATAACTCCTGTTCAAGGTGTAGTTCCAAAGTAAAGGAAACTAAAATAAATAATATGGATGTTTACTATCGTAAATTTTTCATTAAATATATGTTATAAATAAGGAAATTATATACAAATACTACTAGTATTGTTCCAGTAGGGATCCTATTTTGTTGACAATAGTTTCAACATTATTTTACTGAGAAAGATTGATTTTTACTCATCTTCTTAGAAAACCGTTATATGTGTTACACTTGTATGGCTGGAAATCAGTATGAGACTTCCTGCACTTTATGTGTGGATCCCTGGTAGGGGATATTAATAAGTTAATGAAACAGTCTGAATACTTATTTATAAAAAGATTCAATGACTGGTCAATTCTTGTAAGCTAATAAAAAATAATAATTAAATAAGTAATAATTTACCAATACATCACATCGGATAAGATAGAAAGTTTACTCCGGCTCAAAATACTTGTAGCAGCCTTACAGCCTTAGTCCAATAACAAGGTAAGGCAACATTTATTGCCTGCATTGCCTTAATTATTGCCACTGATCAATGCCTCTATCGTCTCATCCATTTTTTTTTTTTTTTTTCATTTACGTTAAGTTAGAAATTTTCTATCATTATTTATCATCTCCATTTTTGCTTTACATGGTAATTTAATATCTAATAAAATTATTTATACATAGACTTACATAGGTACTTGACAATCTTCAATTATAATTGTAAGATTCATGCCTTAATTTAAATAATAATTTTAAGTCAGTAGTATATTTTTTATGAAGTTTATAGTTTCATGGATACAATTTTAATTTTTTAATTATGTTTTAATAAATTATATTTTATTATAATCATCTATTTAAATATGAACCTTTGTTATCCACCTGGGATAATTCAGTTTATTTACTATCTTTAGTATCTTGATAATTTAATGATTGGATGATTATTTTCTGATAGATGGATCTTTGTCTTCAATTTTTGGTATCAAACATTTTCACAAATAATAAAATGTCTAGAAATATACGGTTTATAACAAAAATATATTAAAAATATATTTAGGTCAGATTTGAAAATTCAAGTTATCATTGGAACTTTGTGTCTAGTTTTGAATTTCTCTTACTTTTCCAAAGGTAGCAGGTACCTACTTAAAAATTAAAATAATTGGTTTTCGACCTTATGACAAGTACATAAGGATCAATTATGGTGCGACATTTTTGCCTGTAAATAAAGCTGCATAAATCTTTCCATGGGTTTTTACTGACTGAAAATATTGGAATATAACATACAGTTACAGTTAAAAAAGTTTTTAATTATGGTAATTTTTATCTTGTTGATAACAAGGAGAATTATTTTTCCATTTCTGTAACAGTGATCTTTACTCACATTATTTGTAAGTAACACTCATCTTGAGTGTGTCTTTATTTCACTTGATGAAGACTAGAAATAATCTAACTAGCCATGGCGATCAGCTAGAATAATAACCTTAAGTCAGTAACAGTGTAAAATTTTAATTGCTTTCAGGTACAAGACAATGTATCTCGCCAGGGTCATTCGACCAGAGTATCGAACCTGGGACCTTTTACGTTAAGGCACTTCACGAATCAAGTGGACTAATGATCTTTAAGTCACAGATATCAATTAGCAATGTCAAGTAATGTTTATTTATTTATTTAAGCTTTTTAGTAAAATATAAGAGAAAAAAAAAAAAAAAACTTAATATGGTCATAACTACATGAACTATTGGAGTAAACAGGTTGTTTTCTATGGTATGCTTTATAAAGTCTTGCCCTCTTGGGCCAACATCAAGAAGTATCTCAATTACTTGTGGTAAAAAACTTGTGGAAATCCACACCGAGATAAACCATAATTTGTAAAAGCGCTATTTATCATTGACTTGTATGTATATAAATGGGGCAGAATAAGACAAGCAGATCTGAGACCAACAGATTGTCTTGGTACCATTAATGGTTGCCAAAGGCCCAATTTGATAGTAACAACTGATGAAATTATTAAAAACTTAAAATCTTTATAAACAGACTGAAATTGTCTAGGTAAGTATATGACTTGTTTACACAAGACTCAGAATTCCTTAAGCCTTCAATATCAGCAGGCAAAGGAGCTTCTTTCATAGCCTCCTTAGAGTCAAAGTGTTAAGTTGAAAAAATTACTAAGACGGAGGGCATTACCTCATGGTCTCGGTACCCATATTCTCCCTCCTCTCTTTTTTTCTTCAGTGGCATTCGAAGATATGTATCGTCTTGATACTTTTGTGTTCGACTATATTTTCAAGTTCAATTAATGAAGTCGGTCTCTGGTCAACCTTATAAGATTTGCAGACCCGCAATATTATAACAAAAATTTTAAGCCACAGGCTAACCCCTCGTGAAAGCAAGTGGAAGTGTTATAATTCTGCTGCGAGACAGAAAAGAGGAATGATTGTTCTCTCGGTACATATGTGTTAGAATTCATACTGTGTTAAGTCATTAATATTTGTCTGTAATGTAGTATTGCCCAATAATATAATATCCCTTGTTCAGATGAATAATAATAACATAGCTTAATTAATAAGTATTGTAAAATAATTAATCACTGAACAAACCATAATACTAATTTTTAAAAAGTACTTTTAGTAAAGTGTAATATTAGACATTTCCGTTAGTAGTTAGTTAGTAGTTCGTCGTTTTGTAGTTTAAGTGGGGGTAGCTTTGATCAAAGTGGTCGACGACGAATATTGGACAGTCTAAGTGTATCCATCAAAGTGAACAGTCGGCTACCCCAGTCTCTGCGAGTTGATAAGTGTAAAATTTAAATAAAAGTTAAGTGTTGTGCTGAAATTAAATCTTTCATTTGGAGTATCTACCCTGGTTCCTGATATCAGAAGTAAGGATCGAGTTTACGCCACACAGAAGGTATGTGTTTTAATGTGTGTTACACTGCTAATATTCTCGTAAAGCTGGAATAATAAGTGCCCAATGTGTTTTAAAAATTGAACAGATTTGAAAGATTTCTAATAAAATTAGTTCAATGATACTTAATTCTTTTTTTTGCATCAAAACTAGCTTTGCTCTTAACCGATTTAATGAATTTTCTTTCTTTTTACACAATGATTAGACTTAATAAATAAGACAGCTTGTAATGTCAAAATGATTTATAATTTGTAGTACTGATGCAGCAGTTTTTTTTTTCTTTTCTTTTCTTTCTTTTCCTTCTACGTATTTAAATAAAAATGTAACAGTGACATGGTGCTACGTGATGTGATACGTGATATCAATATATTATTTAGATTCAAAAGCCAAAAGGTTAATGTCATAATAGTAAGCTAATAAACGAAATATATATTTTTGTAAGGTATGTTTTGAACATATTATGTCCGAAAAATAAACATGTTTCCAGGTGACTTAAAATGGAAGCCAATGAACAAAGCGGTACAGCGACGAGACGCCGCAGCCGGGTTGTTAGAACTCCACCACCGAGAGATGATGAAGAGGTCAGCCCTCGCAGCTCACGCGGCCACAACCGATGCAGTTCACGCAGAAGCAGAGAGAAGCGGAGTCGATCGCGACGCAGCCGCGGCCGCCCCAGCCGAACGAGCACCAGGAGTCGCAGCCCTATTCTGCGACCACCTCGCCCAGCAGCCACAAGGTACGATGACGATCGCCACAAGGAGATGAGTCGATCACCGCCACGGGCATCGGCCAAGAGAAGTGTTTTACATAATACATCTGGTCAACGTAATAACTCGGTACACCGTTTTGAGCCCTACCACCAAGCGGGTACTTCCCAACAAACCCACGGTTTGCCATGCCAAATCAATAACGTACATAATTCTAATTGTAATACCCCTAATGCATTATCTAATATGAATTTAAATGATTTTATGAATTTTATGAGTAACTTTGTTAAGTTAGAGCAAAGTCAAAAATTACATTATGACAAAAATATGATTCCTGAATTCGACCCTACTGTAAAAAACCATAGGATCGAGACGTGGATTTCTAAGGTCAATGAGTGCTCGAAAATATATGGTTGGACTGATCAGCAAACCTCACACTTTGCTTTACCACGTTTAGTAGGACACGCTAAAAAATGGTATGAGGGGCTGCCTTCAATTAATAGAACTTGGTTAGAGTGGCAACAATGCCTTAAAAAGGCTTTTCCATCAGAATCAAATTATGGGGTTTTGTTATCTGATATGCTGGAAAGACGTTATAAGCCTGGCGAATCTCTAGATGAATATTATTACGACAAAATGGTACTTCTTAGCGCATGCGACATATCAGATAAGAAAGCTGTTGATTGTATCATACATGGCCTAGACGACAAAACGATAAGGGCAAGTGCATCGTCAGCGCGGTTTGCCCAGCCTGAAGATTTATTAGGATTCCTTAAAGATATGTGTAGGGAAAAGAATGACTATAATAAAAACTCTAAACCTAAGCTAACTTTACAATCTAATAGCAATATTACTTGTACATTATGTAAAAAGACTGGGCATTACTCTAAGCAATGTAGAGCTAATATATGTTACAACTGTAAACAATTTGGCCATAGAATGTCTGGGTGTCAACAACCATTGTTAAAGTGCGAAATATGTCAAAAGGTAGGACATAAAAGTGAGGACTGTTATTTTAAAAACAAAACAAAAGATAAAACAAACATTGAAAAACGAGTGATGGCTGTTGACACTACAAATGAACATATTAACAATAGTAAATACTATAAAAAATGTTTTATTAACGGGAATGAAAAGGATGTGTCGTGCTTTATTGATTTTGGTAGTGATTGCTCTCTTGTGAGCAGCGATTTAGTAAAAGACTACGGCCTTGCATATAAAGAAGGCAATGTTCCAGTCATAAAGGGTGTAGGTGAATCGAAACTTATTTCGATAGGTAGAACTAGTTTTACATTACGTATAGGATCAGTGGAAGCATTTATTGATGCTTATATTGTTCAACCTGAACATTTGCATATCCCGATACTTGTGGGTCAAAACTATACAGAACAACCACATGTTCTAGTAATTAAAACTAATAAGACTCTTGAGATATTAAATCGCAATGTTAATTCTGAGTTGCCTGACATTGAACATGAACGTAATTGTGTAGTCAAGCTTTACATATGTGAAGATACAGTCTTAGACAAATACAGTACTATTACATGCTATACTAATGATATAACCAGCGGTTGTATTTACATTTCGGGCAGCTACCGCTTTTATACTGGTTGCGAATTTTGGGTTCAGGAAGGCATTTACAGTGTAAGGGATAACAAAACATCCATATTAGTAATCACCCCACTCAATAATTTAATACTCAAAAGGGGCTCACTTTTAATCCGCGCAGACATTGTGAACGAATGCTTTGATGAATCAAAGGGCAATTCACAGCTTTCTTGTTTTCAATTACAAAGCCAATATGAGCCAATAGCTCAAAGAGATGTTAACATTAATCCTGAACTGTCATTGGAGGAACAAAATAAAATTTACAAGCTTATTACAGAATATAGACCTACATTTGCTCAAAATCTTTCAGAGTTAGGTTGTACCAGTTTAACAGAAATGGAAATTCAATTAAAAGATACAAGTCCAGTCGTTTATAAACCCTATAGGTTAAGTTACCCAGAACGTCAACATGTGCAATCTATGGTTAGTGAACTAATAGAAAATGACGTTGTCGAGGAATCTGTATCTTCTTATGCAAGTCCAATCTTGCTAGTAGCGAAGAAAAATGGTGGAAAAAGACTGTGTGTAGATTACAGGGCGCTCAACAGTCGAACAGTAAAAGATCACTTTCCTCTACCTCGAATTGAGGATCAGATAGATCAGTTAAGTGGTAGTAAATACTTTACTAGCCTTGATTTAACTAGTGGATACTACCAGATCCCAATTAAACCTGATTGTCGACATTTAACTGCATTTGTGACGCCCGATGGTTTGTACCAGTTCAAACGAATGCCTTTCGGTTTGGTCAACGCGCCATCCATATTCCAAAGAACTATAACTAAAGCTTTGTCCGCTAAAATTTCGCAAGTTAACGTTGAAGGTGAGCAACAAGCTAAACAAGCTCTTGCCTATATGGATGATTTGATCATAACTTCAAAAACTGTTCAGGAAGGTTTAGATAAATTAGAAAACACTTTTAAGCTGTTAAACAATGCTAATTTAACCCTTAACGTACAAAAATGTTACTTTTTTCAAACTGCTATCGATTATTTGGGATTTGATATTAGCTATGAAGGTATAAGACCAGGTAAAGCTAAAATTGAAGCTGTAGAAAACTTTCCTGAACCTAAAAACGTGCATGAAGTGCGACAATTTATAGGCCTGGCTAGTTATTTTCGAAAATTTATTAAAGATTTTTCTCTTATAGCACGTCCTTTGACTGAGTTGACAAGGAAAACGGTAGGTTGGCGATGGGGCGTTGATGAACGGCAGGCATTCGAAACATTAAAATCTAAATTGGTACAACGTCCGGTTCTAGCCATATATAATCCACATTTTAAAACTGAGCTTCATACTGACGCTAGTAAGATTGGGTTAGCGGGGATATTATTACAAAAAGAACATGACAGTACACCTTTAAAGCCTATTGCGTTTTATAGTAGAAAAACTACACTTGACGAACAGAAGTTTCACGCATACGATCTTGAGACATTAGCGGTTGTCACTTCGTTAAACAGATTTCGTGTCTACCTTTTAGGTCTAGAATTTACAATTGTAACAGATTGCAATGCACTTCGAGCAACTTTCTCGAAGAAAGATATTTTGCCGAGGATTGCACGTTGGTGGTTAACACTACAAGAATACGATTGTAATGTCATTTATCGTCCCAATCATAGTATGACCCACGTAGATGCGCTTAGCCGCAACCCAATAGAGTCAAACAGATCATTTTTAGAACCAGAATTACCAAGGGTACTTAACATAACTCAAGAGGACTGGCTTATGAGTTTGCAGCAAACTGATTCCAAATTGATACATATTAAAAAAGTTTTAGAGGACCCAGATTACAACGACATAGTAGATATAAAACAAAATTTCATTATAAAAGACAATAAAATATACCGGAAGGTAGGAAATGAATTAAAATGGGCTGTTCCAAAGGGGGCTAGATGGCAAATATGTCAGCAAAACCATGACGAAATTGGTCATTTTTCGTTAGAGAAAACTTTTTCAAAAATCAAAAAGGACTTTTGGTTTCCAAAAATGAAAAAGTTTGTTTCTAAATACGTGAAAGCTTGTGTACACTGTGCTTATGGAAAAGATACATCTGGCAAAAAGGAGGGATACCTTCATCCTATACCTAAAATAGATATTCCTTTTCATACATGTCATATTGACCATCTAGGCCCATTTGTTCGAAGTAGTAAAGGTAATATGTACATCCTGTTAATTGTGGATGGTTTTACAAAATTTTGCATATTGAAACCTTTGCGAAACTTAAAGACTACCCTCAGTATTCGTGCTCTAGGTGATGTATTTAGTACCTTTGGGTACCCGGCCAGATTGATATCTGACCGAGGCTCGTGTTTTACCTCTAAAGAATTTGTAAAGTTTTGTAGCGACGCAAAAATTAAACACATTTTAAATGCAGTAGCATCACCTAGGGCCAACGGACAAGTGGAGCGGTATAACCGCACAGTGCTAGGAGCTTTAAGTTCGTATGTAGACAAAGTAGGCGAAAAAAAATGGGATCAAGAGCTAGGTAGAATCCAATGGGGTTTGAACAATACCTTAAACAAGGGCACGGGTAAGACTCCTTCCGAGGCTTTATTCGGTCGCAACTTAAATTTTGCCGGAGAAAATGCTTTTAGTGAGATATTTAATGAAACGCGATCACAACAGCCGGATATAGGGGAAGTAAGGATGGAGATTATTAAACACATACAAAATGATCAATTAAATCAAAAAGAAAGATTTGATCGGCATAGAAAAGATCCTAAGAAGTATGGCATCGGAGATCTAGTTAAGGTCAAGAAGCAAAACAGTTCTAATGAAGGTCAAAGTAAAAAGTTATTACCGGTGTTTTCGGGTCCTTACAAAGTAACAAAAATCCTTGACAATGATAGGTACGAGGTTTCTTCAATCCCAGGTTCGAATCTAGGTAAACGCAAATATTGCAATGTGTGGGCAGTAGATCAGATCCAGCCTTGGATAAGTACACGTAGTGACTCTATCTCAAGTAGTTCTGAAAGTGAGGTAGTATGAGACTTAGTGTAGGAATAAAAGAGGGATATCCATTTACATAAGGATGATTAAGTTGTTAAGAATGAAACTAACTAATTACATAATATGATTTTTATTTTTTTAATTAAAGTTATTGTTGTTACGTTTTAAATGTATAGAGAGTTACAAAGAGAAAATATCTGACGTAGTTCCAGATATTTAATTGTGATATAATGCATCTAGAGTCAAAAGAGACAAGAACGCCTGACGTAGTTCCGGGTGTATCTTGAGTGTAAATAGTGAATGAACACAAGAGGAGGTTTCATTATCTGATGTAGTTCCAGGTATACCTCAAGTTACCTATTAAAAAAAAACTTATACCGATGTTAAAATATTAGTGCACCTTTAGACAATAGATAATTTTATACAGATATTATCACATAGGATATTAAAGGAATATTTTACTTTTGATAAGTTGCAACTTGCAATAGTTGCATTACTTTAATGGACTAAAAAATTAATGTAAAAAAAAAAGTGTCGATTCTGATAACTTAAATATAATATTTTGTTGATGTAAACCTTAAATTCACTTAGTGTTTAAGCTAATAAGAAATCAATACTTTATACATAATTGTTACAATTATTTTATTGATTGTTGAATTGTTATAATTTACAGGCTTCTTAAACCAAGTAACCTGCCTGCCTACTATGAACTACTGTATGCATTTCATATATTTATTATAACGATTTTAATAATGAATTAATTATTAAGTTGGTACAGTCAGGAGCGGGTCAACCTACTTAAGATAAATATAAAAAGGACATTTAATTAATTTTCAACTTAAAGTTCAACACATTTATTAACATAATAATCATTTATAAAATTTAACATTTTGTATTAGGTTGATGAGCTATTGACTGTGCATGGCCCTATACCTGTCAACATCGTTTGAGGACAAACGTATTGTCAGGAAGGCCGACTGTTAGAATTCATACTGTGTTAAGTCATTAATATTTGTCTGTAATGTAGTATTGCCCAATAATATAATATCCCTTGTTCAGATGAATAATAATAACATAGCTTAATTAATAAGTATTGTAAAATAATTAATCACTGAACAAACCATAATACTAATTTTTAAAAAGTACTTTTAGTAAAGTGTAATATTAGACATTTCCGTTAGTAGTTAGTTAGTAGTTCGTCGTTTTGTAGTTTAAGTGGGGGTAGCTTTGATCAAAGTGGTCGACGACGAATATTGGACAGTCTAAGTGTATCCATCAAAGTGAACAGTCGGCTACCCCAGTCTCTGCGAGTTGATAAGTGTAAAATTTAAATAAAAGTTAAGTGTTGTGCTGAAATTAAATCTTTCATTTGGAGTATCTACCCTGGTTCCTGATATATGATGCGCTAGAAGAATTTTATAATATTAATAACTTACCTTATGCTATTACAGATCCTTTGTAGTATATTTCTGGTGCAACATTGTATCGGTCTCATGGTCAACTCTTCATGAAGACTAGAGCCATAATGTTACGTCTCAGGAGGAATACCTCGAGGAGACGCTTCAGACTGAACAAAAACCCACTGGCCACTCCATCGTAAAGGCCAGTGCTTCTGTACAGAGCAGTTTCTGTGGAGTCATTCGGAGACATGACAGACAACTAGAATGAACATATTGATCACCAACGGCCAACCTCCCGTGAAGGCTCCGATGTCATTCATTCTGAGACATGAGAGACAACTAGAATGAACTTATGATCACCACGGCCAACCTCCCGTGAAAGCTCCGATGTCATTCATTCTGTCTCGTTTGCGGGCTGAAGAATAACGCAACTCTGTCACACACACTCCTTGTTTTCATGATTAATTTCTGGCTGATTATGTTGTTGGAGTGGAGGCCACGTCTCGGCGAACGTAGTGTAGGACGCTTCTCAACTCGATGGGCCGACGAACTCGGGAATATGGCTAGATACATTTGTATCAAAGCAGATCGTACTCCTTGGCGCTCTTTGCGTCCTTCCCGTACGTCCAGCAGTGGGCTGTAATAGGCTGAGATGATGGTGATGGTGATGATATTATAAATATAATAACACTAAAATTAGTGTGCTGTGGTGGTGATAGAAATCGTAGTAATCGTAATAATTGAGCCGAGGTATCGGTCCTACAATTTCACAAATTCAACTGACAAGTTTTGTTTTCCAGCCACCATACTTTTACACAAACATCACCGTATTTTCTTCTTGGTTTTTTGCATTTGTATGTAAACTGTAAATCACTAATTAGTTTAAAAACTAATTTATTCTAAATATTTATGTCTTCAGTGCTGTGTACAAAAAAGTACAATGACATTGACAGGTGACAGATGACGTTGATAGGTGACGGTGCGGGCACGTTCCGGTTATTTATTTTTTAGTATATTGACGCGTTCATGCACGCGCCTAACTTTGAAGATTGTAATCAGTGCAGTAGCAAAAAGTGCGTACTACATTGTACACAATGAGGACGAGATTATGGAACATAATCACGCTTAAACAGCTGAACAAAATTAGCTTCAATTCGGCACACAAAAAAAAATGAAACAAAAACCCTGTTCGATCCCAAAGGAGGTGATTCTGGTGCACAAATACAACATCTTTTAGTATGTGACCAACATCGAAGTCGCAAAAAAAGGCTTCTACGTACTAACTACGTTTGTATGGGTAAGTGATTCCTTTTTGTGATTTGTATGTTGGTTGATCCTATAGTAAAGGTTGTTGTGTTTGGGCACCAGATTCAGCCTCTTTTGGGTCGAAAAGGGTTTTTCTTACAACCGTAGCCGAGAGGCGAGCATACCGGACTAATTGGTGTCGCTATCTCTGAGGTTCCGGGTTCGATTCCCGGTCGGGTCAATGTAGAAAAATAACTTTTCTATATTGTCTCGGGTCAGGGTGTTGTGGTACCGTCGTTGTTTTCGATTTCTGTAACACAAGTACTAGGGCTACTTACCACAGGATCAGAGCAATGTATGTGATGTTGTCCAATATTTAAAAAAAATATATATTACACAACATAGGATATTTTTGTGTTTCTGTGAGATCGTTGGCTTAATTTGAAGTCTACGCAGACACAAAGTCGCGGGCAGAAGTAAGTACAAAATTTCAAATTATTGAATGAACCGAACCACCCATGAGCATTGTTGTACCTAACCAACTGGAAGATATCATTAGAACGCAAATACCTTGACAAAACTAAAGAATAAAGTAAGTATCGTAAAAAGTAACATTTCTCTGCGGAATGTCCCCTAAGTAACCTAATAAAAACTATAGTATCAACTTAGGTATACCTAAAACACAAATCCTTGAAATACTATCACCAGGCTGACCCATTGGGGCGAAAGGGCCCCGCTGGCCAAAAAACCCGTCCAAAAGTGGCATTCCGTCATAGCGCGTAGTCTGCCCCTGGTCTTTTAGGCATTTTAGGGTTCCGCAACGTGAAAAAGAGAAAACCCTAGACCAACTATAAAATTAATAAGACCAAAACCATTTTTTTTTTCTGCAAGCAACCTATAATTAAGCTCTTTTACACGTTAGTACCAATACTAACAACTTCCTACCAGTCACATTATCAGGCTATGGCAGAATAACAGAGTTTGCGGGTCTCCTGCATCCACTGAGTCATAGATCATTTTGTCTTACAATATTAAGCTTCATACTATTCTGTTGTATCTGTAATCTGCTTTGAGACAAATAAATACATTCTTATTCTTATTCTTATTAATTTTGTTTTATCTTTCCTTTCGTATTTTACGACAGTAACAAACATAAAACAAAGCATAGATTAAATTTTCTTTTTACTATGTTATACGTTTTTTATACCTATTTGGTCAAATAGAAGGTATACCCAGTCAATAAAAAAATGCTTTAAGTCGAGCATACACATTGAAACAATTGAAACAACTCGCATCGAGATAATAAAAACAATAAAAAATCTTTGGAAACTTTCTCTCATTTATGCCTGAGTAAAAATATATCGAGTTTGTTCCGGCGTTTCTTCTCAGCACTTGCCGGATTGTCCGTGTCTTGTCTCGAAGCGCTAGTAGGGCCCAAAAAATAAGGAGACATGTTCTGCCCCATATGGGCCAATAATGTTATTATTGACGTTCATAAGTGGCAGTTTTCTGCCCTAAACTGAATAATGATTTTTTACTTTGACTTTGACTTTGACATTCTAAGCTATGATAGTCCTCGGGTATACTTAAAACGATAACATTATGTTTTGTTTTTTGACTTTAATAAACTATTTCATAGACCCTCTAGTAGTTTTTTTTTTTGTAAAAAATCATTGACGAAATTCTAGTTACTTCAAGAGAATAACACTAAATCATGGTAATATGATGTGAAACCATTTGTTAACTAAAAAACTGACAGTTAAAGTATTTATAGTTATCACTTTAGTTAAAAACAACAGCCCATCGGAAACACACAGAAGATAATAGTCATTTTTAATATAGCATCAGACTGCTGCTGCTTAAATTATCTATGCCTACATAACGAAATATAAAGAACCCTTTCAATATTATGTTTACTTACACTTTTCAAGTTTTTTCAAAACGCCCACTCGATCCAGCGGTCAATTAAAATGATTCTTAAACACCAAAAGCCCGGAATGCAAGCTTGGACTAAATTTGTCCGGAGTCCCATTGTATTCGTCAGTACAAAAAAATGTCAGAGCATCCGACAAAGAACCTCACTCTTTTTGGACCGGAATACTTCATAAGTGTATCTCGATTAGAATTTTCTCTATCCCAAATAATAATGACTTAAGTTTTGCAGTTTTTAATTTGAAATTTTTGAGGCGACAGTTATTTTGCGCCGGTATTTTTGGGCGATTGAGCACTGTGCGCGTTTGATTTGGTATTTTTATAATTACGTTTTGTAATTTTGAACGCTATTGATTTTTGTTTTGGTTTTTTGGCCGGCATGTTATTAATAAAGAATAACCAGCGAGAGGTCATATCATATCACTTGTAGTACATAATAATAATTAGTAATGTAAAAAGACAATTATTTTTCATGTGTATATTAAGTTATATTTCATTAGATAATTTTCTTGTACCTACCTCTATCCTCTATTGTTATTTAGATAAATTAGCTTAAGAGACTAAATAAAATAATGGCTTTATTGTGTTTTTAGCGAAATGGTATTAATGTTAATCGTATTTAATCTCGTCTTAAATCTTATGTAATGAACGAGTAAAAACAACCAAAACATTTTCTCAAATAATATTGATTTCAATTTAACCTAGTGTCAAGTAGGTAACTTGATAACAACATCATAGGTAGTATGTTCCAGAAATCGATTTTAGAAAAAATTTCCTTGTTTTCTTCCTTCCCCTAAAAAAGTTTAAAAAACTGCTTAAAATTTGAACGTTCTTTAGCAAAAGACCGAGAAACCTTCCACTTATTTATGTTTTTTAGATAAAAAGAAGATTTTTAAGTCTTTAAATTGTGGAAGAATTTCTCACTGTGTAAAAAGCAAAAAAACATCTCGGCCATATCATTTCCAAGGTCTATTTAGTTTTTTTTTTTTAATGCAGCAAACCAGTATGTCTAATTATTAGACCTACCAGACCAAGGAAGTCCAATAAATCCTCGTTTAAACAGCAAAAAAACATATTACAAAAACAATATAAGATCAATAAACCCCCTAATTAATACAAAACGGAAAAAAAACCGTGGAATCCTCGCGAATTATGACTTTCATTAGCAAAAACGCGTATCGTAAATCCGGGTAATCACTGGCCGACGAAAATCGCGACATCCATTGCCTTAAAAAAAGAACCCACGTCCTCGTGGTCAGTGTAAAAAGAAAAAGAAATTATGAAAGAAATTTAAAAAATCGAACTGTCAAAATGGTTCGCGGTAAATTGTGCCGCGCTCGCGGGCAGTGGGTCCCTATTGGCCGATGGGGAGGTAGGCGTGGTCAACATTCGAATAAGGAACAAGTTAAGTTTATTTATGATGTGCATTTTAGTATTTATAATGTTTTTTAGGTGTCCACACGCGGGCATGGTGCGGGGGCGGATTTGAATTGTTGATTATGGCTGTACCTACGATAAAAGGGAGTCGTGTTAATTTATGTTCACTACGACTATGTGCTTGCTTTTTTTGTTAAAATGTAAAGTAAACTCATAAATTACCTATTCCGACGTAAACAGTCTTAAGAAGTTTTTTGATACGAATAGAATACAAAACCTATTCAAAATCTAATAGAAGTGGATATCTCTTGAATCCATGACATGAGTCAATGTTGATTTATTATTCGCAACCTTAATACTATCATCAGTTCAATTTATGTTTTATTGGCAGATAAATCATTTAAAAAAATATATGTCGTTAAAAATCATAATGAGACATACAGATAACAAGTACGAACAAAATTATAGGGGATAGTTCAAAATCGAATCTAGAATACACGAGGTACACTAAAAGTTTTGCACTTCTAGCTAATCGGAACTATTTGAATTTCGAATGTTTTATTTTTTTAAACGTTGTAACCTTCGTAGTAATAATAAAAAAAAAACAATTGGCGGGAAATGATTTGTCAACTGTTTTTTATCACACATCAAAGTTCTACGAAAATGGAATTGAGTCAAAAAGATTTTAGAGCGATGATTTTTTATGATTTCAAAAGTTCTCTCTCTCCGCAAGACTGTGCCGCTCGTGTTCAAAATGCTTTTGGGAGAGAAGCACCTTGTTTGAGCACCGTGAGGCGATGGTTTGCTGAATTTGCGAGAGGTCGAGTTTCTTTACATGACGAATTTCGTGAAGGGCGGCCTTCAACTGCCGTCAACGAAAATAATGTGGCTACTGTTACTTAACAGTAGCCGCTTGGCTAATTGAAGAAAACCCGCGGATTACCTATGAGACAATTCGAGGATGGGGCTTGGTATAAGCCAAATTCAGAAAATTTTACATGAAGAATTGAAAGTTCGGAAACTTTGCTGTCGTTGGATCCCTCATGAACTGACAGCGGAGCAGAAGCGGGCTCGCGTGGAATGGTGCTCACAGATGCTACTGAAGTACGATCACGGACATTCTAATGCTGTTTATGACATTGTCACAGGAGACGAAACGTGGATTTATTGTTTTGAACTCGAAAAAAAACAGCTATCTTGTGAACCCATTCACAAGATAGCTGTTTTTTTTCGTTGTTTGAAAATGAGAACAGGCCAACAAAAGTGAGGCAGGCGAAAAACCTTGGTAAAAAAATGATCGCGTTTTTTTTCTCAGCTACGGGTCCCATCTGTACAATTCCACTTGAAGATCAAAAGAGTGTTAATGCCGAGTGGTATTCAACTATTTGTTTGCACCCTGGGTGTTAGAAAAAGTTCGCGAAAGACGACCCAAAAGCCGCGTTCTCCTACATCATGACAACGCTTCTTCACACACAGCCAACAAAACAAAGTCAGTTTTAGCTTCCGAAAAAGTACAACTCGTCACCCATCGTGCGTAAAGCCCTGACCTAGGACCCTGTGATTTCTGTATTTTCCCCAAAATCAAAGATTTGATGAGAGGTTTTACTTTTACCAACTCCGAACAGGCAGTAATAGCGTTCAATCAGCACGTAGAAAACATGCCTTCAGATCTGTGGTCCTCCTGTTTTAAAAAATGGTTCGATCGCATGAAAAAATGTTTAAAATGTAAAGGAGAGTATTTTGAAAAGCAATAAACATAATATTTTGGTTATAACATGTTGTTTTTTTAAGTTACGCAAAAATTACGTAGGCGTAATGGAAAAATATTTTAAAAAACCCATTGTAAAAACAAGTGTTTTTATGCATTCAGAAAGGATTATATTATACTGTTTACAGAAACCGTAGCAAACGTTGCGTAATTTTCTGTATATTTTTTCTTTATTTTATACCTGACTCTGAACCCCTCTTTGTCTCGAACTTATTACAAGCCATGTATATTTTTTGAAATCTAAGATAGATCAAGAAACCAAAATTAGTTGCTATAGGATAGATTATTCTGGGTCTCCTGAAGATCTAAAGATATAACCTTTACCAGATCGATATATAGTTGCCCTGTCAGGAAGGCTCAGTTCAGCGGCTTATGCAGTAAGGAAAATAAGGCTTTTAACTGATGTCGAAACGGCAAGACTAGTATACTTTAGTTATTTTCATAGTTTGTTGTCGTATGGTTTACTGCTATGGGGCTCTGCTGCTGACATTGAATCAATCTTTGTGTTGCAGAAAAGAGCCGTACGTGCAATATACTGGCTTGGACCTCGTGACTCTCTGAGGGAGATTTTTAAAGATATTAATATATTAACAGTAGCCTCTCAATACATTTTTGAAAATATTATGTACGTTCGAAAAAATCTAAGTTTGTTTAGCTTAAAAAGTGATTTTCATCATTATAATACTCGTAATAAAAATAAACTTGCCGTTCCGAGCTTCAGACTTCACAAAGTTGGTAATTCGTTCTTGGGGAAATGTATTAAATTTTTTAATAAAGTTTCACAGACTCTTGTTGAACTACCTGTACATGAGTTCAAAATTCACATTAAAAAAAACCTTATGAAAAAAGGGTATTATAAGGTAGACGATTTTTTGAACGACAAGAGTGCATGGACTTAACCTGCTTAGCTCGCACTTACTTCATGTCTTGTAATTGTATTTCCTGTAAAAAAGGCTGACAAAGGTGACTGAGTTTGTTGCGCCGTTTCTTCTCATCACCAGCCGATATGTAGTCCCGAAGCGGTGGTAGGGTAAAGCTATATTTTGGGACGTGTATAAGTGCCCGGAAGAGGGCCTATATACTGAATAAATGAGTATTAATGAGTATTAATGAGTATTAATGACAGTCCACATACATGTCCATGTACATTGCACATTTGTGCAATGATTTAAAACTACTAAAGACTCAAATCATTTATAAATTCTTCCAAAATTCACACCAATTAGGTACCTCTCTATCTAGCCCCAAACTAAGCATAGTGTGCTATAGTAACTATATTACGGAGCCAAGAGGTGAGCCGGACTTGGCGTCGCCGTCTCTGACGTCCCGAGTTTTATTCTCAATCGGGTCAATGTAGAAAACGGTCTTTCCTATGTTGTCTCTGGACTTGGCGTTGTGGTACTGTCATTATTTCTAATTTTTATAACACAAAATGCTTTTGCTATTTACCTTAGGATCAGAGCAATGTATGTGATGTTGTCAAATTTTTTATTACTTAATTAAAAAAAACTATGACTTACCAGGTTCATCAACCTTGTAGGACACGTCACAGGATCCATCCTTTCTGTCCTTGAAGTCTATTTCGGCCTTGCTGGGCCCTTCCAAGGAGATAGCGAGCTGGCCAGCGCCCGCCTCGCGGGTCCACACGTTGAACTCGTTGAAGCGCCCGGCTTCGCCCCTCTCGAGGCCAGTACCGCCAGCTTTGACTAAATGTGCGCCGGAGTCTCTGAGAGGACCGACGGTGAATTGGAAGGGAGATCCTAGAAGATGAAAGAAGATTAAAATGAAACATCATTAATTTCGTAAATTAAAAAAGTTAGCGACTTTTAATGAAACTACCTATTTTAACGTAATTTTGTTAGTGTATGTTTGCCTTTAGCATTCAAGTTTAAAAAATAGTTTTCGTACACTATCAAAACTAAGTTGGTATAGGTTAGGTTTTCTAGGGAAAGTTGTATTTTCATCATCATCATCATTTCAGCCATAGGACGTCCACTGCTGAACATAGGCCTCCCCAATGACTTTCACTGGGAGGGATTGCCAATACACGCCACGCTTAGAAGGCGGGTTGGTGAGTGCAATTTTTATAAGATTTCGCACACAGACGCTGCTGCCCGTCTTGTACTACAGGAATTTTACCATATATCATGTTGCATTTTACCATTTTAATAACACGGTGTCCCAAGGGTGTACCCGCGGGCGCGTGGTGTTAGAGGACTATTACCAATCGATTTGATGTATTATCAGTGAAACCAATTAAGTGAGGGTGTAAGTACCCACCCTTCTTGGGACACTATGTATATCTTGTATACAAACCCTTAAGTATTTTATACAAACTTCAACCTATACAGTATGTAAATTAACATAGGGCGTTCTCTTCAGCCAGTTAATCTAAATCATTAATAAATTAAATTAAAAAAAACAAACGCCGGTTTAAAAACAAAATCGTAACTTACTGTTCCGTAAGTAAATAGCATAATTACAATGCGCAAACTGGCAACGTCTTTTTTCTATCTTGCTCTCATGGTGAGAATAGAGTCGGAAGTTCATTATTTATTATACAATTTTAAAATCAAAAACATTTTTATTTAAAGTAGGAATATTTTTTAGTAGAGGCTAAGTATTACGGGTTCACGGGAACGCCTTTCATTAATCAACATACTATATATGATATTCATAACAACACAATAATGTAGTTATTAAGGTACGATAACAAAATCGGTGTCTCGTCTCGTATATGAACGCGACATTTTTGACGTAAATGTATATGAGTAAATTGCATATGTATGCTGTAAGTGTATCCATAAAATTAAATAAATTCCCAACTCACCAGGAATATGGATTTCCCTGTACTTGACGGACACGGTGTGGACTCCTAACTCCTTGGGAACAAAGTGGACGGAGTAGAGTCCATCTTCTACTTCCTGGATCTCTGCGTCTTCGGAGACACCGCCGGGGCTGGTCACCGTGGCGGCCAGGTCGAAGGATGTGATGCCTGTAGGAAAATAGGTAAAATAAATTGTTTTGATGTGCATTTCAATGATCTTCGAATTTCTTCTCATAAATAAAGTATTTTGAAAACTCTCTTTGTATACACATCAAATCTATACAAATTCATTTCAAAATTAATGTCTGTAATGTCAAACTGCTTTTTGTTAAATGCTTATGAAAGTAATTAAGTAACTTAAAAAAAAGTTTTATTTTTGATTGTCTGTCTGTTCGTTCCGTCTAATCTCCAAAACCGATTTTGACGGGACTTTCACTACCAGATAGCTGATGTTATAAGGAGTAACTTAAGCTAAATACATTTAATTTTGAATTGATTAAAAGACCACGCGAATTAAGTCGCGGGCAAAAGCTAGTATACATTATTAGGTCTGAACTTATTAGTTAACTCTAGGGGAACTTCTAGGGGATGATTCTACTACACAAATACCAACTGTTACCATGGAAACATCTCAATATCAAAATCTCGACAAAATGTTTAAATGTTACCTATAACCCGCGACAGCTGACCAGCCTGCCTAGCATAAGCACTAAAACACGATATGAAATGATAGATATAGCGAAATATCAACACCAACTGTAAAAATATGATAGATATCACTGTTTCGATAAAAAATCAAAATGGCAGCTATATCTATCGTATTTTTAAAGTTAGTGTCGATATTTTATTTTATTATTACAACAAATAACATATATATATATATCATACATACATACATATATCGCTATATCATTGAATATCATATCGTATTTTGGTAGACATGCTAGGGGGAGCAGCACTTAGTATGGGGTGTTTTATTTCGATTTTATTTGCATGGTAAAAGTTGTTGTTTTTGTGTTAAAACGACTCTGACGACCTAATCACTTATTAAGTTATTTGCATTTACTTTAAACGTTAAAACCAAATTATTTTAGAAGGAATGCTTACCAGGCATCTTGAATGTGAGTTTGCAGTTAGTGCCGACTTCGGTCAGGGGCGCGGGGTCGCGCTGCCTCTGGATCTTCTCTCTCTGTCTGTTGCTGCCTTCTCCGGTGACCTAAGAAATAATACAGGTATGTTTAGCAAAATCACTCCATTTATTAATCATCATCATCAACAGCTTTGCAAGTCCATTGCTGGATATGCCATCTTCCCATAAAAACCACAACGAGTAGCTCTAGGCAATTTGCAATCAGCAGTTTCCCGGAAAATTAACTAGATCGACAGTCCCACCGTGTACATCTAGATCGACAGACAGTCCCATCGTGTTAGGCATGCCCACGCTCCGTCTTCCAGTTTTATGGTCGCCACTCAAGAACCTTTTTACCCAAACGGTTGTCAAATCTGCGGGGGATGTGGCATGTCCCAATTACCCCTATTTAAGTTAAATTAATAGAAACGTTATCACATATACCTTTTTTACACTTCAAGGAACTTTCAGGTTTATATCTTTCCTGCATTTTATCTCTTTAAAGGTAAACTTTTCATAAAATATGGATAATATTGTTTTTTGCTGACCCCAAACACAAATATCAAAAATTGTGACATAACAGACTTTACACCTCAAGTTTTACTTTACATGATTTTTGTAATTTTTTTGTACCTTATACATCTTTATATATTAATGCTAAAATAATCTTAATACGATACATTGTTGGATTTCTCTTACAAGGCCATGTTATTTGTATTATTTTAGGTTTTTGTACCAACATAATGCAATAAACTTAAGTATAACTTCCCAAAGAAAGTAATTCGATAAAAAATACATGTTTAACACAATCACACTAATTATTTAGCCCCAAACTATGCAAAGCTTGTACTATGGGGACTAGATTTTTTTTATTGACAGTCCCGCTCAATATGCAGAGCGGTGACTCTGCCAATGTCGAGTGATTCTTGATATAGTGTTCACAATAAATAACGGGTGTTTCGTTTTTATTGCTTCTCTTGGATTCAGTGAAGAGTAACCTTCCCGTAGAAGCAGGTTTCAAGACGCTATTGGGTCTAAAGGAAGTTGTTTTGAGACAAGTCACTTGACACTCAATGCGGCGTTGAATACAATGATATTTCAATAGTTTCAGGAGACGTATTTTTGAATCATGCGAATTCAAATCCGAACACGAAATCGCAAGATTCACATACGAATTCCTAAAATCACTATTTTTGAAAATTCGTATTCTGCAACGACCACTCGTTTTTTTTTTTATGAACGCTTATCCCAGCAGTGAAACCGCAGTGATTCTGCCAATGGCAAGTGATTAAGAAGACACAAGCTTGGCGGGTGTTCAATGAGAAATACATATTTCATTTCTAAATACACCATCTATAACAAAAACACAGACAAAACTTTTAGACAGCACAATTTGCAAGTTATTGGGAAGAAAGGAATTTTATTATAGTTTTATATTATAAGCAGCACAATATTTACTAATATATTTAATACAGGAGGGTAGAGTTAGTAAATAGTGGAAATTGAAAGGACGGGGGATTTTGAGGGGGATAGTGTCGTACAACGAAAGAGGATACTTCTGACAATTAAAAAAGAAATGGTCAGGAGTACCCTCGTCTTCACCACATTCACACATTGGGCTATCTCGTACTTTAATTTTGTGTAGAAAAACTGGAGTGCATGCGTGACCAATACGTAAGCGGCAGATGGTTGAGACAGTGCGTTTATCAATATCTTTATGAGTGAAAAACCATGGTCTCCGAGATATAAGTGGCTGTATACTAGCATAATGGCGACCCTTTACCCTTGTCGACTCATCAAAGTATAGACCACTCGTTTTTCTTTTTCTACTAGTAGAAATTACGGAAGAATGACATTGACAATTAAACATATGTTTGACAGAAATTTTACATAATATTATTTTATTTACGTTTCGTTTTAAGCGATTTACATGCAAAAACTCATTAATTTAAAATTAATGAGTTTTGCATTCCGATTCATAATATTTTCTGCGTAAAACGAAAAACGAGTGATTCAAAAATGCGTAAAATCGTGAGCAATAGAAATGAATTTCGTACTCGAATTTGTTTTCGTCCTCGAATTCGAGATTCATTTCTAATGCTTCTAAAATACGTCTCCTGGTCTTATCACTTCACCAAACATTAGAACACAAACTACACTATACTTGCACTCTAAAGTTCTTTAATGATCAATAAAAACCATTAAAATAGATCGAACATGGTTTTCGTTCTACTACCCCCTACCGAATCGATTGCAGTGTTTGCGATTTATATGCTAAAGAATTTACCTTGACAGTGAAAGGAGAGCCTTCCACGTGGTGGTCAGCGAACTTCAGGTTGACGATGTAGTAGCCGGGTTCTGTAGGCTTGTAGCTAATGGCTAGGACACCATCTTTGCTGTCTGCACACTGGATCTCAGCCTTGCTAGGACCTGGGGGTAAGAACGATTGAAGGAGTTGGTCAATGATGTCTCAACCATCGTGGAGCTTGAAAACTCAAAGTGTTATTTGTTTCTTGTTGAAGTATTTATTGTTCTTTTCTTGAAACTCAAGAGATTGAAGACGAGAAAATATCTCAAGCCTTGATTTGATTTGACATGGGATTTCATACTAAATTTGTTCAGAAGATCAAAATGCGCTAGCTAAATAATTTGTCTGGAAGAGATCTACCTAAATTTCACAATAAATGTGGTTTTATTGCTGGAAAAATATAATTAAGGAACTAATCTTAAACGAAATTACTAAGATCAACCAACAAAGATCAAAAAATATATCTGATTGCGTGTAAATAATTTCATAATATTATGCAAATATAATTAAGTCATTTAAATTCTTTAATAAAATTTGTATTATCTTTATCAATTTAATAATAAAAAATTGGTAATTAAATTAAATTCATCTCCATTAAATCCTCATAAAATAGACCTTATTAATATAAGCCTCAACTGCAATCCTCGTGGACTGATGGTAACACTCTTACCTTCGATGGAGAGTGAGAGACCGCCGTACCCAGCATTCCTGGTGTCAACTGAGAAGGTGTTCTCACTGTGGGTCTTGCCTTCCTTTAGAGCTGTACCAGAAACCTGCGGATAAAATAACAAGTCGTAATCATTTTACTGATCCTTCACATAAGCTTTGCTAAGATTTATTAACCACACTATGACAGGCAAACCAATCTAAACCAGTATCGTTTAGCACAAAAAAGCTATTTCAAAATTGGATATTAAATACTATTTATTAGTTCCGTTTTATTTCAACTAAATACGAGTAGTCGTTGACGATATCTGATAGTTAAAGCAGTAGTACCTATGTACGGGTTTATATCACGTTGCCTAGTGGTAAGGGAAAACATCATGAGGAAACCTGCACCTTTAGGTAATACTGGATTCATAGCCATGGCCCAAAAATGGTCTGGATTCTCTGTCTAAGGGTTATTTATAAGTTATGGAGGTCTGGTGACAGAATCACCACTCATGGTCAAGCGTACCCTGATTTGGATGGGAGAAAAGCGCTTATAAGAAGAGTCTTTTACGATATTTGAGGGTATTATTTAGCTTGATAGCTTACCTTGACTTTTTTAGCATCTCCAACCTCCTGCGTCTGTACCGTGATGTTGAACGGTGAGTTCTGAATGTGTACACCCAACTTCTTGACAGACACGACGTGCTGGCCCGCCTCGCGAGGCGTGAAGCTAATGCCGATGTTACCTGACGGCAGTTGCTTGAGGAAGCAAGGCTCTTCGAGGCCTGATGGTGCCTGGGACGATAAAAAATCTTTAGTCATTTCGAAATTGACCCTTATAAGAATAAAAATAATTTTATATGGCCATAAATATAGTTAACAGAATATACAACACAATACGTTCGTACGTTACGTACGTACACAATTTGTTCTAAAGAGGTCCCCCAGTCAGGAGCATGACAGTTTAAGGAGAGCATGCTCTTTATAATTCACCACTCAAAGTTAATACTTTAACAAAATAAATAATGATACAGTTTGAGTGACTTTATTCCTAAAAATGATAATCTGTATTAACGTAATATCTCAGTACTACAAATAGCAGCAAACTGCAAGGAAAAGATGAAGAGGATGACGCTCTTCGCCCAGCAATAAGCCAAGAAAGGCAAAACAATAATAACCTGGTGGAAATTATCTACTATCATTTTTAAACCACTGCTGCTGCTGGTCACATTCCAAAGTTAGAACCAATAAAACTACAAAATAAAAATAAGTACTTGAATGGTAGCGTTGAGGCTGCGGATATCGTTGTCACTGATCTTCCCCGGAAGAGTGACCTCACTGCAACTGCCTACGGAGATCTGGTTCCTCTTGCGACCTTCACCAGTAACCTGGAAAGAGAACAAGCAATTAAAAGACTTATTTAGGGGAATGTTGACTAAAGAAGAGAAAGTGTTGCAGAACAAACTATGATGTTCTTAATGTCCTTGCTTGCTGAAGTGTCTTTTATGTTGCAAATTGAATACAAAAAGTCTTTAAACAGTAGGGCTCCAGCAAAGTCATTATTTGATTCCCATTGCAACATAATCCCCAACAGCTGCCCTAGAAATCTTATTTTCCTTACCTTGGCAATAAAAGGCGATCCTTTGATGTGTTTGTCACCAAAACGAATGGCGACTTTGTACTCTCCAGGTGCTGTGGGTAAGTACGACACAGCGACGGTGCCATCTTTGTTGTCATGACAAGTAATCTGCAATTAAAACAAGAAAATCATTTTGAAACTTATTTCTGAAATACCTGATGAATGAACAAAGACATAAAATTATCTTGCACGGATATTACAAATTAAAGGAATCGGAATCATCTCAAGTTATTCTGGTCCTGGTAACAGCGAGTGACGAAGGGACGGGGGCGAAGTGTCAGCTTTAGTTTGACGATATTGAACGATTAGCTGGGTCGTAGTAGACGGCACATGACCGTATGAAGTGGGGTAGTAATAAGCAGTAGGTAACTGAAACACTGTTTCTAATTATGTTGGTGATAATATTTCCATAATAAAACAACCACAACATGCGTGATTCATACGTGAAGTGAATTACGAAGCGACAGCCGGAGGATCGAAAAAAAAGGAAATTACTCAATATCTAATTTAATTAAAAATTAAAATTACAATAAAACTAGTTCCTAATACTAAATGACTCGATCGATGTTAGATAAGAAGTGAGGATGATGGCGCTGGCCTGATGTCCGGCGGCTTGGTCACATTAGCGGCGCACGAGCGCAGAGTCAGCGTTTCCGTGATCTTGCAATATCTTGTGTGCTCTAGTTAGGCGCCCGGGGTCAGCGGTATTCGTACTGGTAGAGTACGTAACTAGTGTAATGCAATTTGATTCTATTGTGGCTGATGTGCAAGTATTGAACTACGATCTCGCCTACCTTATTCCTTTAGGACAAACAAGCAGTACTGACCTCAGCCTTGCTGGGACCTTCAACGGCCATGGATAGGCCACCAGCGCCAGCTCCTTTGGTGCTGATAGTGAACAGGCTTGGCTCACCGCTGACACCGCTGATGAGGCCAGGGCCATAGGCAGTTACGTAGCCAGAGGCGATGGAGTCCACGGTGAATTTGTAGGGGGAACCTGAAGTAACGAAGAAAATTGGTTCAAGTTAATTTGCAGATGAAGTGCTGTGTTGCACTAAGTTTGAAGGAAATTGGGACACTACAAATTAAGGTATTTATTTTATAAAAGCTTTACTTTTATTGTGCAGCCGTGTCCTTTAGGTTTCTAAAGGATTTTATTCTATTCTATTTTAAGATTACTTTACAGTTGACCAAAATTTCGATGAAAAATTTGCAGATGTAATAAAAACAGAAGCAACACTAAGAGCCACTTTCACCACGGATAACCTATCTGGCACTTGTTCTGACAGATAACCCATACAATTAGCTGTCAAAAAGTGCCAGATAGGTTATCCGGAACTTATCAGCAAGTGGTGAAAGAGGCCCTAAAATTAATTCGGAATAGCTACCACGTATATTAGTACATTTAACCTCTCCTCTTGGTGTTGCTTATTAAAAGTACTTCCTAAATTAATTCTAATGTTTATATATTTATACACTTGAGGTGAAAAATCACTTAATTCACATACCCTGTACGTGTTCTCCATTGTACTTGACGTAGAGTTCATGGATTCCCTCCTCTCTGGGGTCGTATCTGATGCTGACGGTTCCATCTCTGTTGTCCTCGATGACTGGCTTGTCAGTGTTACCGCTCGGCATCTTTACTTCAGCTGGAAAGATGGGCAGATGCTAGTACTGCTATTTTGTGCAAGGTTTTCGTTTGTTGGCAACGGTTATCAAAGAATAATTATGAGCCAGAGGGGACAAATTACTGTGAGTTTTGCTAGCCACTCGCAAGCACGTTGGCCACTTCACTTCTTGATAGAAATGAAATGGCCAGCATGCGCGCGAATCACGCTTAATTAGCGTGTGTGTGTAAACGACTATTGACGAAAGAATAGTTCCATAGACGCGTATTCTACATTGTACGCCTAAAGTAATCCTGCTTGCATTTTACATAAAAACTACACGTAGCGTACCTAGTGCTACGTCGAATTAGGAAATTACTTGTAGGCTCCGTGCACAGTTTATTAAGTATGTATGTATACTGCATGCAGGCGTACAATGACTAATATGAGTCTATGAAGGCCTATGTTGTGCATAGTCACGCTTCTTTAACATTGGATTAGTAAAAGTGAAACTTTAAATTGTTTCCTCCTACAAAGATCTTAAACCAACCTTTTCTAGTATCAATATGGTAGATTGTGACAAAATTGAGCGGCGTATAGTCGAGTCCGAAGTTGTTTTTGTTGAAGCTAATCTTGTGCGTTTCCCCGAACACTATTGGATTCTCTTCTTTATCGATTTCCGATACTGAGAAGTATTTCTTAAAGTTGTCAAAGTAGAAACTTGAGATTTCCTCCCAAGTGACCTCTTTCTCGCTTCCTCCAACGATTGAGTTCCACAGGCCACTCATGAACGCCATTTAAGGAGCCAGCTAGTCACGACTTTTGAAATAATTAAACATGCCAGTGTGTAGTGTCGAGTGATTTTGTCGTTTAGTAGTGTGTGTTTGTAGAGGTGTCACTAGTGTTTTGTGCACTGTTTCAAGATTGTGAGCTTTTGTTGCTAGTTTTGTGGATTTTGAGGCATCTATACCGGGTGGTCAAAGGAATAGAGCACTCCTCATAACCGCGTCTAAAGTTACTGATATTAAAAAACAATTTAAGTTATATTGAAATCGTGGAAAAAAATGATCAGGAGCGTCTGTTTTTTTTTCTATAATTCGATGTTGCTCCCATAGTTAAAGTTGGTTTATATCAGCATTTAAGTACGTGTCTTTAAGGAGTATCCTATTCTTTACACCCTGAATGTGATCAGAGGAATTTTAGAGGCTTATTGTTGTACCTACATGTTTCTTAATTTAATACACTAAGTTCCAAATAAATATTATTGTTTTTGTAGATTTGTTCGCATTTTAGATCAATCTTTCCCAGTCCAGAATTTACACCGAAACTTATCTTACAAAATGTAAAGGAATTAGTAGGTGTCGCATGCGGTCAGCGACGGTGTAAATGCGTGCCGGCGGTGTTGCTTTTCGCTACAGTGCAGTATATGAATCAAATCTTTATGTCTACAGATGTCATTATTCAAAAAGAGAGATAGAACACAACTCAACTAAAACGAAGTGGGTAAAAGAGAAGTTCGGTAAAAAAAAAAACGAAAAGTACTTAGTCGTTTGAAGTGTGGGTGGAATGTAATGCTGAACCGTCTACCTGTTACTTACATTTTAATTTTTTATTTTTCTACTAGGCCCTATACCAAAATAATTATTTAAGTACCTCTTTTTGGTTATACAGTTGTATTTTTTTGGAAAAAAAAATCTTTTGAAAATTTCATCATCATCATTTTAACCATAGGACGTCTACCAGCTGAACATACTAAAACCTAATTTCTTCAACAACAAAAAAAAAGTTTAAAGTCCTAGTAAAAAAATAATAGTATTATTTTAATATACTCGTCGTACTGAAAATCTGCATCTTGTAGGTTTTTCGAAGTCAGTTGAAAACGAGTACGTACTCTCGTCAATCTAAATATACTTTGAACTAAATGTGTTTCATACATATAATACACAAATATATATTCCTAGTTCTTTACCTAATTGATCTTGGTTTTTATTTCTACGTCAAACAGTTATGACAGCGTTTCCCTTAGTCTTTTAACATTCGTTTTTACGCATCACATTAAAACGTGTGACGATTAAATTTATACATCCGAATAGTTCAAATTCCCTGACCAGTTAACGTCATGGCGCCAATTTTAGAACCGTTCCCTTATGTTGGCACTCCTGATTACGTCACATAAAAAATGTAAACTTAGAAACTTTATGCCTGAACGCCGTCGACATCATAAAAATTGTTGGCAGCATTGACAGCGAAATTTTAAAAAAAAACGCGATTAAAAGTTAAAACTAAAATATATTACTCCGCGGATGTATTTATGTGCAACCTTTGCCATGCGTCGTCAACATTTTACAAATAATATTTTTGGCGCGTAATTGATGAGTTGTAAAGATATTTATTTAATAGTTAAACACGATGGAACCCTCAGGGTGGGTGATGTTTTTATGTTGAACATTGAACTAACGATCATGGCGATTTTGAACAAATATCACGTCATATTTTTATGGTTTTTTGAGTTATGGCTGGTAGATCAACATATCTGTCGGAGTTACAGCGAGGATATTAGTATAAGTATATCTACATACAAATATCCAGGTCATAAGAGCAAAAATAACGATATTTTTATTCAAAAAGTGACAGTTTAGTTGTTGACATGCATCATCGTAAAAAATATTAGGGGTGATAACACAGTGATTTCCGTTATAAAATAATTAACAGCTTCCATTTCACTTTCACCAAACTAAAATTCAATAAAAGTCGAGCGAATTTTATGTGGATCTATATATCATGCTTTAAATCGGTAACACATAAATCGAGGCCAGTTTAAACATTTGGCCTAAAACCATGACCTACGTAAGTAAGAAATAACATAGGACATTACTAACGTAGATAACTCATACAAATTGTAACAGGTGAACGGACATTTTAATAAAGATGCACCAAACGCACCAATAATTATCATAGTCTTAATGTAGAGATTAACATGCTTACCTACGAGATAAGTAATAGACTACAATTTTTTGAAAGGTGCGTCACCCAGCACTCCCAGACCTTTAGAAAACTTCATTCGTTTTTGCATTGATTTACCCGGTATTATATTTTATTTTTTGAGATTTTTATGTTTGCAATGTATATACAGTTTAAACATTTGAGCATCAGAATCAGCACTTACAATGTTGTACAGTCAACGGAAGGTAAACCTGCCCAAAAAGTTAAAGGTCATTTCACAGATTTTTAACTTAAAGTCCGACATGTAGATATCATTATCAACTGTCAAAATATGACGAGCTGTTGTCTGTAACTCTGTACGTTAGTTATTTGAGTTATACATTGTTAAATTGAAAACATAATTCCTTTTCAAATGAGTAGATGTCAATATATTGTCAAAAATCTCTTAAAAACCAAAACCTTTAAAACCAATATATTTCTGCTAATTTAGCTCTTTCGCAACTCACAATTTTTTTTTTTTATCATATTCCTACTTTGTGACAATATTCTGGGGTAACTTCGAATATAACTGCGAAATTTTTACCAATGAGCTACGAAACATTAGTTAAAACTGGATCAAATTAGATCCGTACAACAAATTTATAAAATTCAGACAGTTTCTATTAGCAAGACGTAATGTTGACAGACATATCAATATAGTATGTTATGATAGGCGTCGATCCAACATATATCTGGTCCCAAAATACGGGAAGTAAAATATAATATGTCCAAAATACTCTAAAATGTTGGCGACGACTTACTAATGTTCTACGGAGACAGTGATTGAAGTGTACATTCTATTAAAATAATCTTTGACCCATATTTTGATTCAATAGAACAAATAAATGGCATTGTTAAAAGTTTTAAGCGTTTCTTTATGATTTTAGTTGTAGTTCCATTTGTAAAAATACTTCAAGGAAATCTGAAAAATGAAAATGATTTGTAACGTTAAAAACTAAAGTACGAATAAAAAACTTTCAACTGTTATTCCTTGAAGTGGATATTACATAATTATGTTCTCAATTTATGGGAAATACAGGGTGTAATGTAAGGTAAATGGTATATCAAGCCGAAACTAGCTATGTTAACATATGCATGTAAATACTATAATAAAGTCAGAAATTTGATATCATAATTAAAAAAAAAAACATACAATACGAATTCTGAGAATTAAGTTTTGTATGAAAGTAAAAAAAAAATTATGATGATATCAAATTTGACTTCACCGTAGCATGTTAACATAGCCTAGTTTCGGCTTTATATACCATTTGCCTAACACCCTGTATAAAAAAACATGTAAAATAAGAATGGATAAAAACAATATTATTTAGGCTCACTTGCTGAACTTTTCAAGTTAACGAAGTTTTTAAAAGAAACGACGACTATCTAGAACGAGTATACCCCTAATTTCGTTGAAAAATCTGCAAATAGGTAAGTAAGTAGTCCGTCCAGTAAGTAAAGGACCACCTTGTAACCACGTATGCCATACATCATGGTGAACAAGATTTAATCTATGACTTTTGAAATTATTATTTATATTATGTATATGTTATTTATTTATTATAATATGCAATATACAACGTTATCTTTGAGTTACAGGACACCCTGTATGTATTTTCTAGTGACCATAAATATAAACTATATATTTTGAAGAACACATAATTATTTTTAATATTATTGGACAATATTAGACAACATCACATACATTGCTCTGATCCTATGACAAGAGCTTAAGCATTTGTGTTACAGAAATCAGAAACAACGACGGTACCACAACACCCAGACCCGAGACAATTAAGAAAAGTTATTTTTCTACATTGACCGATCGGGAATCGAACCCAGAACCTTAGAGATAGCGACACCAAGACCGGCATGTTCACCTCTCGGCTACGGAGGTCTTCAAATATGAAAGATATCGGAGCCACGATGTGACTGCAAACAATAGTTCCCAATGAAAGTCAAGATACCCTTATGTACATTACAGCGTCATCGCCTTAGAAGGAAAAAAATTTTTCTACTTCTAACACCACCCAAGTGAAATAATAATAACCGTTGAATTTTTTTATACCAAAACGTCATACCTACAGATTGGGTAAACATCCTACCTCGACCGATTTTCAATTGAAATTTCCAATACATGTATTTCAAATTTGGTTAAGAAAAAATAGGTTTTGTGATAGGTTTATGAGCTTTTATTTTTAATTCAGTTTTCCACAAAACTACAATGATTCATAGCTATCAGAATCTCAAACAACGGCGTATTTTTGGCGCGCAATTCAATCAACACGTCAAAATATGAAAGATAATATATCTTAAAAACTGTAAATAGTACAGTCTGCTCCAAAATACTTTTACCAGATGTTGCTTCAGATAAAAAAGGGAATAACGTTATTCAAATGTCAAAAGTGAAAACATATTTTGCAGTCGACTGTACAGTATATTTTAAAATGCGTAGTTGCCGAAACAAAATCGATCAGTATGCCAAACAAATGTTATTTATTATTAAAAACAACGACATAGGTAGACTCGTTCCATAAATAAAATGCAGTGTGTACAAGGCATCATCATCATCATTATCATCATTTCAGCCATAAGACGTCCACTGCTGAACATGGGCTGACTTCCAGATTGGCCGGCTGGAAGCGGCCTGCATCCAGCGTCTTCCTGCAATCGTTACCAGGTCTCTCTTCACCTTGTGGGTGCACGTCCTACGCTGCATGAGGCGTGTACGAGTATGCCGTAAAACCGAGTTATAGTGAGTGCCATCATATCAGAGGCCCAATTCCCGTAATTTAACAGTAGTCGCAATCGCAATCCAGCGTCGTTCTGGTTCCAGTAACATTACTATTTTAAAGTGTATTCTCGTAAACTTTTAATGTGATGTAAAATATCAAAAAGTTCACAATGCGACCGATTAAGGAACAAAAAATTCTCATTTTGGTTGCTTGAGTTTTTTTTAGCATTTTTGAGTGACGTTCATAAAAATCGCCTAGCTTGGTGTTATAACGATATTTCACTGCACTTTCATCTTCAATTTACACATTATTATTCACTTTCAAAACAAAAAATTCGCCGCCATGATTCATCACAAAAACAAAGCAACATCACCGCCTCTATCGGTAGATAGTTTAGCTGTTCGTATCCTCAAACGCCGAGTATTCATTGATCGGGCCAGACCACATCATGATGTGGCAGCAGGTTCTGTTCTATACCATGAAATACTACCATTTTATAAAATGATCTTTCATATCATGAAATGATCAATTTTACGATCTGGCCAAGAAATGAACACCATGAGGTCCAAACTAATCAAAACCCTATCGCGACTTTAAGAGATGTTGCTACATTAACCAACCGATCCAATCTAATAATTTATTGCGAACCACATGTTTACATACACGTCCTAAATACCTACAAGACATATTTTAGAAAAACCACTGATTAATGTGTCTGTACAAATATTGTTTCCAATTTTTTAACCACTTGTATGACAAATGAGACGTTTCAAAGAATCAAAGAACAGTTGATGTATGACTGTGTGTGATGTTTAATGGCTGCTATTAGTGTGCTGGTGACAAATAGTATTGTTCTTTTAATGGATAGAAACAATTTGATAAGATGTAGTAGAGCTTTATTAAACCAATTAGCTAGTCCCAAACTAAGCAAAGCTTGTACTATGGCGACTAGATAACGGATAAACATACTCACTTAAATACTTTTATAAACATCCATGACTTAGGTTCAAATGCTCGTGCTCATCACACAAACATTTGCCCCTTGCGGGCTTTGTAGTCAAAGTAGTAGTATGTCGAAAACATGTAATTAAACGACCATTCTATACGTTTTTCAAAAGCGTGTGAAAACATCGTCAGCCATGATGTACTGTTACGTGACGTCACAAGCCTTTAAATATCCATTGAGTTTTATGAAGTATTAGAGCAGGCCTGTTAAAAAAGATGTTACAGTACTTCTGTATACGAATAGTTTTTGGTCTACGGAAGTATGACCATGTTACTGAATACCGGACTCAGCTTAAATGGCTTCCCATTCGTCGTAGGCGTGACTTGCATATTCTTTCTTAATTATTTAGCATATTATTTAGTCCAAAATTACCATTAGTCCAAATTTAAAAGATTTTAAATTTCTGCAGTCATCACAGGGTCACGACACGACATGCGGTCATCAAAGAAACTACACCTTCAATTTCCTTCCCATTCCACTAATTATTATACGCAGTCGTTTACTGTCCAGTCCATTTGCCTCTGGAATTCCCTACCCTTACCAATCAGAAGATCCGAATAGATTGCTATTTTTAAAAATCGGCATTTCTTTCTTTTTAAAACAAACTGCTTTCATATCTTAGAATATTACTGTTCACTGTTGGTCTCGACATTTCCTCTATCAAGTAGTACTCGTATTAAGTATGTTTAGTGTATGTATGTACATATTATTGTTATGTATTTATGTATTTTTGTGTATACTTCTATGCTATAAATTTTGCAATCCTATTTGTAGCAAGAAAATTTAAGAATTATAAGAACTCTGCACCACCTTCCCCTCTCTTTATTGGTTGTCCTCTACCTGAAGGTTGTCTGGAAGAGATCGCTATTAGCGATAAGACCGCCTAAATTGTACGTTTTTATGTAAAAATCATGTGTAATTTACTTGTATGGTGTGCAATAAAGAGTAACTATCTATCTATCTAAAATTAGTCAATGGTGACGTGCCTGTCACTATGGCCGTTGTTATTGACGATTTGAAATACCGACCAAAATATAACATTCTATATTTTTACAGTAATTATGCATCTATTTTTTTGTTAATACTGATATGTTTTGGTTCTAGTATATAAGGTGCTTCATAAATATCTGCAACGGCTGAAATGGGTAAAAGTATTGCTTATATAGATTAAGATAGTGAAGGAATTACGTGCCCCGGATCGGTAATTAATTATTTGCGAAAAGACAGTAAATAAATGGTTACTTGTTTCAATTTGCATAACACACTTCGTCATCCGCCCTTGACACTGCGCGGGAGCGGTATAATGTGAAACGTTAGCATTTTTGGACAGATGTGGACGGTTTGAGACAGAATAAAGCCTAATCTTAATATAATTTAAAAAAATTAATGAAAAAATTAATGATGTTCTGGACATAAAATTTCTTTACTATCGTAATCTATATAAGCAATACTTTTACCCATTTCAGCCGTTGCAGATATTTATGAAGCACCTTATATAATTATAATATACTCGTATCTACGCAAAACTGCTGGCAGCGAATGAAACAGAATTCCCGAGGATCGCGAGTGGCGCGCTACGGGAGGGGCCTATGTCCAGCAGTGGACTGATTAGCGTGGGCTGATCATGATGATGAAGCTAACATAGAATCATCTGTGGCCATCCTTTAAAATTGGTAGGACAGCCATAATGTAACTCCTGTAAGTAGTTAGCACTCCGGACTCTATGCGAGTGCAGTCTGACGTACCTAGTTTTATTAATGATTGATTGATGAGCAAATAATTTACTGATAAAATTATTATCTAGACGCCTTGGTATACTAAGCTTAGCATGAACTAAGTAATCACAAAACCTGTGATTACTTAGTTCAAGGGTGTCATCAATATAAGTGGTTCTTCGTAGAAAATCTTAAAAGTTCAGACGTAATCACAGTTTTTGAAAACATTGCGTGTGTGACTTGACCGTGCAAGCCATTACTTTATGTAATAGACCACTATCATACATGTATTTAACTACTCATAAATCAAAACCAAATTATCATCAATTTATGGTCAGTCGTAAAATTAAAGATCAAATAATGTTTACGCACACACATTAAACATCGCGGTTAGCGAATGTGATAACTGTAAAATTACTCAAAGAATGTAATCAATCATCTAAAAGTCACGTGACTTATCGAATCACGACATAAGTTCTCCATGTTTCTACTCTATATTGGTATGAGAACATATCATGAGTTATCATTATTATGACTGAGATAAAAAGAGTACTTACTACAAACTTGCCTCAGGGATTTTAACGTTCGAAGTAACCACTGTCAAGACAGCTGATAAATTTAAATAAATTAATTGTTTTCACAAATATCTTTAGTAACATACGTTCAATGCACCATAAATATTAAAAATAAATAAATAAATATTGGACAACATCACATACATTGCTCTGATCCTATGGTAATCAGAAACAACGACGGTACCACAACACATAGACCCCATGCAATATAGAAAAGCTATTTTTCTATATCGACCGACCGGGAATCGACCTAGCGACGCCAAGTCCGCCTCGCCATCTCTGAGGTCCCGGGTTCGATTTCCGATCGACGCGATGTAGAAAATGAACTTTTCTTATTATCTCGGGTCTCGGTGTTGTGGTATCGTCGTTGATTCTGATTTCTGTAAAACAATAGTGCTTTAGCTATTTACCTTAGAATCAGAGCAATGTATGTGATGTTGTTCAATACTTATTTGATAATAAATTTTCTCTAATTCAAAGATAACATAACCAATTCTCATACTGACTCATGAGTCAGAAATTTAAATTATATTTAGAGTCAACGTACGAAGCACATGCGAGTTCTAAACCTTATAAACAAGACAAAAGAAACATGCTGTAAACAATGATAACACCTCATAACATTTGTTTCATCTTTAACGGTCGGGTTTTAGGTCAATCCAAGGAATGGGGCTTGTCTGCCGACCGAAGAGATTTACACGTACAGTCTGTGGCAAAATTTACATCGTGAAATTATCGAAAAAAACATATTTTAATAGATTCTACGTGGTAAAGCATGTCTTAACTACGATTTTTGAACGGATTTGAGTTAGAATAAAACTAGTCTGCATTTAAACGGTTGCGCGAAAGGACGTGGCAGTCTGTGGTCAAAAATAAATCATACAAAACAGCCACATTCGATTCATTTTTATCGAGAGCAAAACCTAAGTGTGTTTTTTTTTACATTTTATCGAAAACGGCTCAGAAAATGTTTAATTCCGAGTATAGTTAAACAAGGCCCTACTATTTAGTTAGGTACTTGTTTTTAGGTTATAAATCAACTGATCAAAGACACCACTACAAGACCTTCACTACAAGAACGATATCTTGAGAGCTAAAAAAACAGCTGTTAAAGTGGTAAAATTTCCTTTTTTTTTGAGATTTCGTAGTTGGCCCAATTGTAAAGTTGTATTAATACAGTACAATTACCCCTTGATTACCCCCCCCCCCCCCTTCTTAAGTAAACTATTGTTTAGAGACGATAATGTCTATAGCAAACATAGAGACATTTTATTTCTTAAAACGTTTGGTCGGTTTGAGTAAATAACACTCAGTTCATTTATAAATAATTGACGCGCTTAAGCTTTTGACGCTAACTGTACTTTCAGGAATGACTCGCATTGTTCCAGCAGTTATGCCGGCCGGCGCCTGCGCAAATAAACGGTTCAAAAACATATAACACTCTCGTTATGTGCTGACAGGAAAGTTGGGTTAATGTGAGGTTTGGTAGGTCATGGTTGGCTGTTTTTCTGGTGATGGTACTACAAAAGTTAACTGATTATAACTCAAAACCTGCACGGAAAGCAAAAGAACCAGAATGGAGAATTTGATTACTAGAGAGAAAAAATTATCACGCGCAGTTTAGGGTTCCGTTCCTCATACAAAATGTTCTTTTTTTATTCTCCACTTTACGTGTAGTTCAAAAGATTTTCAGAGAGACGTAGACCAGACGTTCTCTTTGTTACAAGACCTGCTTCAATCTTGGACACTATACGCTCTATTTTAGAAGGGTCTGCATTAGCATCAGGTATCCTTGAAAGACAGTCTGCCAGGATATTGTGTGAGGTACTCAAAAATGTATGTTTTTAGGTCTTTACATATGAAATTGCTGTTCAGTATCAAAAAAGTAAATCAACTTCTTTAAATGAAATTATTATTAAATCAGTCGAAGTATGCGCCGTTGTTATCAATACCCTTCGCCATTTCATAGGCAGATCATTGATCCCTTTAGAAAAAAAATCCTGGGAGCGAGAGTCTATATGAACAGTTCGAAGGCGGTTTTGACTGCCTCATCAGATTTGATTTTTTTTCCTTGTAAGAAGTAATCTAAATTTTGAAAAAAGTGGTAATCGGTTGTGGCAAGATCTGGAGAGTATGGTGGGTGACGCAAAGGTTCCAGTCGCAGCTCTTCTTACTTGGCGACCGTTTGATGTGCAGTGTGTGGTCTAGCGTTATCCTGAAGGAGCAGTGGGCTAGAGCAATTCACCAGTCTCGGTTGTTTAATGGCGAGTTTTTCCATCATTATTGAAAAGACAGACAGACAGAAGGACATGGCAAAACTATAAGGCTTCCATTTTGACTACGCAATCTTAAAAATCCTTAAACACGAATGAGTTCTACGTGTTGATGTATAAATATACGTTGGTAATCTTGCTCCATGGCGAAAGACGTGTCTATCATATGGCTATTTATACTTAATTGCTCTGCTCTATCATTATCCCTAATTTACCTCAGAAATGTTTCAACAGATCGTAAAACATAATATAAAGCTACTGGTACGTTTGTTATTTATTACTGGTTGACGATCTTCTAGAGCCGCTGGATGTAGGCCGCTTATCAACTGGCCAATTTAGAAGTCATTAGGAGAGGCCTATGTTCAGCAGTGACGTCCTATGCATGAAATGATGATGATGACGATCTATATTTACGACATTTCTTACCTTCTAAGCTTTTAAGTAGGTATATAAGTTACTTAAAAACATTTATACAAGCCGCTTCCAATCGGCCAATCTGGAAGTCATTGGGGGGGGGGGGGTGTATGTTCAGTAATAGACTTATGGTTGAAATGATGACGATCTTTCTATGTTTCTAATTTCCTAAGTATATGAGTCGATATTTATACCTACTTTATTCGTAAACGTAATACAACCGTCATACGACGACTCGAGCGGTTTAGTGGCGCGGTAAATTGCGATGGGTTTGTGTCAATTTAAAGTATGACTTTTTTCTAAAGCGGCTCGAGTCTATATGTGTGCTGGTAGACGCCAATTATCTTGTACTTCGAAACACAACGGTGTTAATTCCTTACTTTGCGGCCATGACAACAACACATTTGTCATGGTCGCAAAGTAAGATTTAGAAAAGATTACTAGCTGTTGCCCGCGACCTCGTTCGCAGGGTCTTTGCAAAACCATAGTTATTCATACTAAAAACCACGTGAATGAAGTCGCGGGCAACAGCCAGTGTAACATTTTTTTTTCACATTCTAAAATGTTTGCCAACTGAACAGCGACATCTAACGGTTAGAAGCGCCATCTATAACGATAGATATTTTGCATCCCTCGGGAAACCGTACATTTTTCCGGGATAAAAAGTATCCTATCTTTTATTCCAGGTTTATATCTATGTCCGTGCCAAATTTCATCTAGATCCGTACAGCCGTTCTGGCGTGATTGAGTAACAAACATCCATCCATCCAAACTCAAGAGTAAGATTTGGTAAGATTATAAAATCTTGAACAAAGTGTAACCATTAAATAAACAGTAAAAGTTAGTGGTTTTACCTGACTTATTCCGTAGTAACGAATACGTAATAAAGCGATTATTTATCACTTATTATACTAATATCGCAACCATGTTTATAATAACACCTCACCGCGTATAAACCTCCGGCCCGCAAATATTTTGTGTTAGATAAACACATTTCGTTATAATTCCACGGAAAACATCGGCCCGTGATGCGCAGCTGCCGTCTAATACAGGATGGTTACATTTTAACAAGTCGTTTCCACAAAATGAGGTGCTTGTGGCTCAGTGGCGGCAGCGCTTTGGTAGCGATAACCAAAGTAAGCCAACTACGCCGCGGTTGTAAACGGATGGGTGACCGTTCCAACCATATTTAGTGACATTTATCAGAAGCATCTCCGCGCTTCGGAAGGCACGTTAAAAGTTTGTCTCGGCTAATATCGCTTGATACTAGTCGTGAAGCCTAATCAGAGACCTTAGGGCGACTTGATAACATCTGACAGTAAGGTTAAATCACTGGCCTTACCCCTCCTCCACCAACCCGCACTGGGCCCGCGTGGTGGGGTATGACCCTGTAGCGACATCTATCTCGCCACATACAACTTAAACTGACGTATCATCGCGATATTAAAGTTATCGGAGCGATTGAACCATATATACAAGAACCCGACAAACAACCGTCGGGCAGTAGCCCACCAGACACAACACCCGTCTTGTCGGAGGATCCTCCCTTTTCAATGGTGGATGAGGAACTCAAGACCCTGTTCCTCACACTCCTAAACTGGTGACCCGAGCATGAACGTCAGCGCCCTTTACACCCTGTTCCTCTCACCCCCAAAACCCAAACCACCTCAACGTTGAGGTGAGGCATGTGCCCTGCTGTGGGATATATATAATAGACATACTTTAATTTACTATCCACAAAATATTTAATATATAATAGTATTAAAATACTAAAGAGTACATGGGTTACCGAGTTACACACGATAAGGCACTTTATACTTAACGTTTTGTCATAATCATCATCATCATTTCAGCCATAGGACGTCCACTGCTGAACATAGGCCTCCCCCATTGACTTCCAGATTGGCCGGTTGAAAGCGGCCTGCATCCAGCGTCTTCCTGCGACCCTTACCAGGTCGTCTGACCACCTTGTGAGTAGACGTCCTATGCTGCGCTTGCCGGTACGGTTTTGTCATAAACTTAACCTAATGCTAACTATCCCGAATGTTCAATGAGTCCCCATTTAAGAGTCAGGGTAGTTACGCTTGACAGTAAGTCCGTGACCAGATATAATGTAAGTCTAGTTATTAGATAAGGAGCGATTGCTGTCAGGGCTTCGTAACCCTTGGACATGAGAACCGGACCATTTTAAACCATAGATAACTAATCTGTTGTGAGAGAAATAAACCATTGAACCTCCCGAAAAATAAAATCTCGTGTCACGGTGTTTGTGTTTGTGTGTGATTTATGTTTTTTTTTTGTATATTTGGTAGCTATATGAATAAGGCGTACAGTATATTTCATACCGCTAGGTGATAAATGTCCCTATCCAGTTTTTCTTTTCTAAATAAACGAAATTGCGGGCAACAGCTAGTTATTATTACAGATACACACACCTAGTATATGCCAGTTTCCACACTGTGTTTTCCTTCATCGCCGAGCAAGTATGTATAAATCCGTGCATAGATTCCAAAATAATCAGAAGTGCATACTAAGATTAGAATCTATGACCTAAGAAGTCTTGCCACTGAGCACAACCACTACCAAATTTACAATCACAAAAAATGCATTAATGACATTCCGATTATTGCTAAGCCCTAAAACAAAAGTTATTTGATGAGTTGGTTAATAAACATTCAATCAAAATAAAGATGCCACAAACATACCGCGTCGTAAAAGATGTTTATACTTGCGTGCCTTTGAAATGGTTACGCAGCTCTCGGCATCCGAGATTATTTTTCACCAAAGATTTTTAGAGTAATGGTGTTATAAAAGCACTTACTATTTAATAACAAGCCAAAGTGACGTGCTGTACAATGAAAAACAGCCTAACATATTATCAGGTTATAGCTAGATACTATTTATTGGACACTACACAAAAGAAACAAATCACTGGAAAATAAACACATTAAGAATAGCACTATTTAGGCGATCTTATCGCTAGTAGCGATCTCTTCTTTCAGGTAGAAGACCTTCAGGTTATTTCACTCCATTGAATGAGCACTGAGGTTTCAAGAAAGATTTATAAGTGGTCGCCGTGTCTAGTGAGTGTAACCGCGAATGTCGATCTACGCGACAACGTAGGCTACGTCGTAGGTACAGCTTGTATTTGATATGTTCTTAACGTGTCGCAACGCATCGCGCCGCGTCGTGTTGCCGCGTGGGTTGCTCAAACGCTGAAGACGCTCGCCAAAATTCGGCCGGCGTAACTAGGAAGGTCCTTCTTCCAGTCGCCAGCAATAGACTCGTCCCAAAATATAAATCTCTAATAAGACGTCTGTTATTAATGTTATTAAGATATGGTACAATAATATTGTAATATTCTAACGACATCTGTTGATGAAACGATCCAATGCAACATTTATCCACCTCAACATCCCTTCAGCCATTCCTCATATTGCGCACGTTGTATTAATCGGCCTAGCAGCCAATTAGTACTCTTTGCAGATAATAAATAGTGTTCCAGTAATAATTACATCATTACTGGTTAATATAGTGGCCATAGTTTGTAACGGTCATGAGCGATTGATATCTTATGACTGTTCAGCTTAACAGATAGAAATAAAATTCGGGTTGGAAATTTTTTGGTTGTTAGTTTTCAGTAGACGAAGAGAATTGATATTATCTATGACATATTTTCTTTCTCCTCCATAGATGAACCCTTATCGGTTTAGGATTATGGCATTTGTGGCCTTGTTTACCTCTACGCCCCCATAATAAGCCGTCTCCAATCATCGCGATCCTCCCGTCTGAAGGCCTGATGAAATGGCATTTCATGGGACTTTACCAGAAGGTCCGACCACCGTGTTGGTCTTCGGTTGCTTTTTCGAAGTTATTAGGGTATCGTATATACGAACATCTACTTATATACTTATAAAACAGTTCCCTGTTGGAATGAATAACGGTTAAATAACGTGCTTCTTATCTTTCAAGATGGATACATGAAAACAATGAGCGGAATATCAGTACTTCAGTTCTGCAGACGTATTTTTGAAATGTTAGAATTACAATACAAAAACGAACCCTCAAGAATCGAATACAATTTTCTTACGATTTCCGTTGCAATTGGTATTCCAGGGCTTCAGTAATATTTCTTTTGAGCTGGTAGCAAATCATCATCATCTATACGGTCAATCCCGGTTGCGTCCAAAGCGGTGCCACGGTCCGCTTTCCTTGATTTACTCCTCCACTTCGCACGGTCTTGAGCGTCTCTAGTCGTGAGATCATTGGCATGCATGTCAGCCCTGACAACGTCAAGCCAGCATTAATTTCTTGAGTCTACCCCTTTTGCCAGGACCCGGCAGTGGTGACATGGCCAGACATTTGTTTCCTACCTAGCTTGCCAGTTTCCACAAAACATGGCCCTACCAGCGCAGGCGACTCTCCTGCAGTTATTCCGCAATATCACGCAATATTTAAGCTGGTGGCCAATAGAAAACAGTATTACCGGCCTATTTTCATTTTTTTCTGTAAATTTTTGAGGTAACCAATTATATTTTTGTGCATCTTATAATTTTCCTTCATAATGTTTGTCTTTTGTTCTGTTTTTTATATGCTCCTATGTTTGTCGAGTGAGTGTGACTTTTATGATTTTTTATTATTATTTAGACTTAAAAAGTTATTCGAAAATGCAACCTTAAATAGATACATCGTAGTATAAAAGTTCTTAATCATCTATTTATTTTGATGGGATTTATATTTACGTATCACCCTGTATCAGTGCATTACATTGGCCGTATAATATTTTGCGCAAACGCAAGCGGCGACTTTAAATCTGGAAACTGGAACAGATACTCTAGATACTGGATTCACCGCGTACGGTTAGCAACGAAAAACAGAAAGAGATAACTAAAATTAATTATTTTTGCAGCTAGCAAAAAAACAAGCATTTTAAAGGGTAACAAAAGTAGCAAATTATGATTGATCCCAAATCAATCATTATGACGGAATGGGGAAGCAGAGGGAAAACCAATCGTAGATGGCGCTAGCGTGTTTGGTCTTGTTGACAATGTAAATAAATATCAATGTTTGAATTTTCCGTGCCCACTAGATGCTCAAATAATTACTAATGGTAGACCAAACATAATACGACACCTGTCGGGATAAATATGCAGTGTGCTATTCACAAATTATACACTGACTCCAAATACGCATGCATCCTAATAAACAAAGATTAAACAACGATAGAATACTCAGTCTCTGTTCACCAACACTTAGATAATTAAAGCGTAACACACACAGAAGGCGTCAGCGGGACGGCGACGGGTCGGGTCGAGAGTACGGGGGTCTAATAACAAACCTATATACGTTTAAATGGGCGCCCACAGACAGCCGGCAAGAGCAGGACGGCTCTAAGTTACGCTTGAGAGTTGAGATAAAAGGCACATTCACTCATAACATGGTCTAAATTAACTTCTAAACGTATTTATAGTTTTGGACACTGTCAAAATCAAAAATAGCCTAGGGCTGAAAATCTGTGTCGTGATTAGCTCTAACATGGAGGACATAATGTAATTTGTCTATGGCTGAAATAAGCTGTCACGATAAAGGCTTTGGCACTCTATAGATCTTGTACAACTGGTCAAATGTACACAATTTTCCTAGAAATTAATAAGTTTCATTTCATAGAAACTCAAATCAAAGTTCTCCATTTTTTTAAACAAGTTTACCTACTTTTTAAACAGTTTTCTTTCCTGTATCTAAACGAATCTAATATGAAAGTGAATGTAAGTTAATAATCCTTTTTGTAGGTTTGTTTTACTCTTTATTGTTTTTGATACTTTTGTCATTTTTTGCTCTTGTCACGTGTTATATAAACTTGAAGTAAATACGTTTACATTTGTTTAAAAAGTGGTTTTATTCCAGTATAGTGAGTGTCTCTAGTAACAAATGGCTTTTGTAAATTACATGTGCGTTGTTGACAGGCAAATGTCACTCTCGATTATTTTCAGATTCTTTCGCAGACCGTACTCGTATTTAATGACACGCTTCCCGTATTCCTGGCTCGGGCTCCTGATTTCATGACGATAATCTGTTAAATGTCCGGTGTGTTTGTGAAATACATTATTTAGATAAATTCTTGTGTTAGAGTAATTTGTTAGATGAGTTTTTTTGCTGACACTACGTATTAAACGAACCGTTAAGCATTTCGCCTTGACAGAATCTAGATTTGTGATTTTTTATTTATTTTTATAATGCGTCGTTAGTAAAAAAAAATAGAAAAAACTATGTAAAGTATAGGAAGAGATACTACTAAACAAAATCTAGACTTCTTAACCAACACTTACTAATTGTGTGTGATTCTAAACTATACACAAAAAAATCCTTGTGAATCTGTTTATCTATTAGTGAAAACTGTATCAAAATCACTACAGTCGTTTCGGAGATTTGTTTTTACAAACGCCGAAGAGACTTGTAATTCTCAAGTATAATAAAAAACCTAATGTACAAAACTGTGACTTACCTACTTACACACAAACAAAAAATAGGTTAGCGTTTTTTTATGTTTACTATTCGGCTTTTAAAAGACAGTGAATAAATGATATTATAGGTATTTGTCTCAAAACTGGTCACAAGACAACTTTGTAAAATTTTACACACCTTCTAAATCACCTTATTATAAATCGTCCTGTCTAACATCGAATGTTTTTACCACAAGGAATTTACATACAGAAGGTTAACTTCTAAACGCACAAAGCTACCTGTCTAACTTTTTCATTTTTATTTATTTAGCAGATTGCTTTTATTTCGCCAGAAACAAAACAGTATTAAACGCAGTATTTTAGTATAACTGCTTGAATGTTGTACATATTTTTTGTTATTTTTTTTACATGTAAGTAATGTTTAAAATACAATCTTGCCGTTAAAAAAAACTTGAGTTTATTCCAATAAAAACAAAGACAAATTGATTGTTTTGCTAAAACAAAGTTGCGCAAGGATAAGTTGGTTAGTTCATAATAGTAGTTAATGGTCAATTTACTAAAAACACTTGACTATTTAAACATTATACGGCTGATAACTGTAAATCAGCCAGTATTTTTTATTTTCTTGGTCATCACTCATACAATAGATTTTATATGATAAAAGAATAAATGTTCACATAATAGTATTCACCACATCATTTCTGCGTGGTGCAACAGTGCGCTCTTTTTTGTCTATACAAGCATCTACGGAAGACCAGCGTCGTAGAATCATTAGCATGCTCCGACATATGCTAGTAGATACCTTTTCAATATCATGTATGTATCTGTGATTTTTTTAAATATTATGTAAATTTTAGTGTGTGCATGATTTTAAATACACTTTATTTTATTTTATTTTAAGGTTAAAATCAGGCGTATTTTTACGGAATCAAAATTTTGTGTAACCACGTTAGCTACAGTCAATCATATATCATCGACTACCTAACCTAAGAGTTCTGAAATCGATAGCAATAGTGTTGCAATGGGCCTACTGTGTCCACTTCAACTATTTAAAGGTTCCACTGCCAATAAGAGCCGTCCTCGTCGTAAATAACCGTTTGCTGCGCCAGCGCCACACGCCAAGATTCCAGGTCAAAATATACATCCGTTGAATTAATGTTAATGTGGAACCTTCGAAGGTAAGAGAGAAGTACTAACTGAACAGTCTACAGAAATAGATCCTGTGACGGAAAACATAATCATTATGCTTTCTTTCTTCTTTGCTGAAATTAATTTTAGAACTAAAGACAACGCATAATATCATTATCATTATTTCAGCCATAGGACATCCAGATTGACCGGTTTGAAGCGGAGTTAGATCCAGGCCATCTAACTCGGTTAGGCAGCGTTTGGAAAACTACACAACGTCTTCTCGCCCAAAATACCTGTGCCTAAGGACGAAAGTCTACAACCAGTGAGTGTTACCAGTGATGACATATGGAACTGAAACGTTGCCTCTTACTATGGGCCGCATATGAAAGCTCAAGGTTGCACTGCGTGCTATGGAAAGGTATATGCTCGGTGTTTCTTTGCAAGATCGAATCAGAAATAACGAGATATGTAAACGAAAGAAAGTCGCTGACTAGCACTCCACAACTGATTAGCAAGCTAAGTAGATAGGAAACTTATCACGTGAACTGACAGCCGATGGGGCAGAAAGGTTCTAGAATGGAAGCATGTAGTACATTAATATTTCAGCAAGCAAACCATTAAAGCAATGTTAGGGCAATTAAATATTGTGAGACATGTACACGTGCCCAAAAGATGCCCTTTACTCTTTACTGAATAAATGAGTGTTCTAGTATTATTTTTGGCAATCCAAAACTTTGTCTCCAACAGATATCTTCATTCCTGTTTCGATCATGCAACGCTACGCCGAGTGTTACCTGTCTATAGCATGCTGAATTTAAAAAAAAAGTATGATGATCAAGCAATCCGTACTACTGGGATTCTCTACCAAACATCAAGACGTAGACTACGTCTCCACCCTTTTAAAATAGAGATGAAATTTTCAATGAAACGGTTTCAGTAAAGGAATGAAGCTCTTTCTTCTAACGTCTTCCCACTCTCTTATAACTTAAGTATCTTATATACACGAATGAGTGCTCTATTTAAACTTCATAATTTATCATCAACTGTGACCGAAGGTGGAAATGTAACGATAGACTCAGTCCCAAGTAAAGAATAATAATTCTTCTTGCTCCTAGCGTTCCTAGTCAGGTTACGCTTGACCATGACCCTAAATGCGGCAACATTAGGAGCGGTTGCCATCACACCTTCGTAACCTTAAGACAGGGGAACTAGATAATTTGGGATCTAAGCTACACATCTATTGTTATGTTAATGTATGCACATTAACATAACAATAGATGTGTAGTTTGCTGACGAGAACTCCCTCACCGCTGAGCAAATGGTACAAATTCATATCTAAAATATCCAGAGGTACGTGCTTGGATGCGATCTCATGACTTGATGTGCGACCGAAGTAAAATATGCAGTTACAATATTTTTGTTACGTAGGTAAGTCTCATGGTTTCGTGGCTCCCAATTGCTTGAACTCGCTAAGATTGCTTGCTCATGTCCACCCACCTAAGACCATACTGAGGATCGGTCACATATTTCTTACATTTTACAATATAATGAGCATAGAGACACAGCTAACAAGCCGCCACATAAAATACGCGTTCCGTTTTACGATGCAATGAAATTATTTAAACGTCCGTTAGAGTAAGATTACCAGAGACTCTTTGATCTAGCGTCAGCAAACAGCTAACTTGCGTTAACGGCCGTCGGAAGATTAGCGGATGAGTGATAGCAGATTCTTTTGTGACAAGTGGTTATTTCTGAAGTTCCTGGACTGATTGCTTTTTAAGTGTACCACTGTGTATTTCTATAAGTAGTTGAGAGCCCAGTCAGATACTCTTGGTATTTCTTTGACTACTTCTGGCTACCTATTAGATGAGACGCTGCTTACGGTGATGGTGATATCATGATATGTATCACAGATTTCTATTATACGAGTACAACTTATCTGTCTGTAGTTCGTAAGATTCATAAAATAGCAGAGGCCCTAGGACTGATCCCCGAGTAACTTTTGAACATATACATACCACGTATTATTTAATAAAAATATTTTGCTACAGTTAATTAAAATAATATTAAAGATAGTGTTGAAGGAAATCTTGATAAAGTCTTCAACCGAGAAGTGTTTTTAATTTTTATTCTCGTAGATGGATTAATGAGAATTTTGGCGGTGGTGGCCAAGTAAGTGGTAGGAATTAAGGGTAAATAGGCAGACAGAAGTACTCATCGGTATTGTATGAGTAGCTGGGAAAAACTGGGAAAGATAGGCACAGAACCGTCAGAAGCAGCGCACTAAAATGAGGCCTATACCCAGCACTGATTAAATACATGGAAGAGAATTTCAGAGAAAGAAAGAAATACAAATACAGAAAACTATTAATGAATCGTACTTATATGTCAAATGCTGATTAAATAACAATGAACATGATATTGCATTTGAAGAAAACGTTATTGAATTGTTCATATTTCGCATATGTATTAAGTATCATTATTTGCTGCTGAAGGACATGCTTTAAAATATCTGATTGTCAACATTTAAAACCATTATTTCATTCCGTACAATTTTTAAAATTGCTTTTAACACGTTACATACCCGAATATAGGTTATGTACATTCCGATACACATCTGCATGGCAATTTTCGGCTAAATATGAACCTTCGGCAGTCGTGACAAAGTAGGTGCAATATTTTACTTCGTCTTTCAATGCCCTCTTTGAAGTCGACGCGAAATTGGGTCTGTCTGTCGTAAACAATTTCATAATTTACTGTTTTTGGTGGTAATAAGCAATTTGTCCAATTATTACGGATATTGTTCATGAATATCGAAAATAACTAAATGAACATTAAGGTGGATCTAAATATGTAAATAGATAGTTACTTTAAAGTACAACAAAACAAAAACATGACTGTACTGAACAATCAGGCGACCATATTGCTAAAAACGATTTCTTACAGATCTGAAGTATGAGATTTTAAAAGCAGTTATTTCTGGGCGTCATATAAGAAATCTTAGCACTCTTATCTAGTATATTATTGTTAATTTTAATTTCATTACAATGATGGAATAGCTTAGATTTCAAGCATACAGAGATGCCGGATATTAAAATGTACATTTTCATGAACTGATTGTGATAATGACTTGAATTAAAGTACTAATTAGAATAAATAACCCATTAATGTTATTTATTAACTGTTATAAAATTAGCATTGAATTTGGCAATGGTGAAACCTTTACGAATGGTAGAACATTTGATAGTGTTAAAATTGATTCTTTTCGCTTTGTGTTTGACCTACTTAGACCTACTCATACACACACTATAATAATATAGAGAATTTTCTAGTACGGGGTCCGTAGAATAATATATGGGAAGATGAACATACATAGAGTTCAAAAGGACATTCTAAATCCCAACTAAAGGCCTCTAATAGCATAAAATATGTTTTTTCTATTACAAAACGTTTGTACCCAGAAACACAATCTACCGATCACCCATCCATAATTTAACCGTAACCACGACAAACGTTGCTTAACTAGCTAACAAATCTTCGTTACTGCAGCCCGAGCTCGTCGTAAAAATGCATTTTAATATCTTCCTCGTCGCGAACATGTCTGCTTTTTATTTGTGACACATAGTCGAAGACGATCTGTCGGCCGAATTACGAAATTCACAAGTATTGACTGCAAAAATACAAAATATTTGGCTCCGACACCTAAAATAAAAACATTAATAAATTCTAAATTATGTACCTACGATAAAATGACCGCACAGTTACGAGATACTGAAATAAACTTCTCGGAGAAAAATATATTTTGTAGACTTCCAGCGTTGCTTAGTGCGTTGGAATAAGATTCAGTTTTGGGTGAAATTATAGCTGATTCTTCGAAGTGTATCCCTTGAAATAATGCGTTAATAATATATTTTATTGGATAATGTTGTAGGTGCGTCTCAACTAATTAATATACAAGTCCTTGGATATATTTGAACGTAACTATTTAGTTATTTATATGAAATTTTTGACTCTCTGCCTACATATCTCAATTATGTAATTCAGTTGCTTAAACTTCTAGATATTTAGAGTTTTGTGGTATTTCTGTAGGTTTTATTTCATTTCTATTCATTCCTAAGCTTTTCTGAACTTTACCATAGACACGTAGCTTTTTTTGTCGTAAAACGTGATGTAAAACGACAACCGATAACTGTTAGATACATCTAAGTTCTAACTCTTCGGACGAGGCAATAAATTTACGTACAAATCAATCTATAAAATATTTATGACAGCTTGTTTTAAGTTATTAATTATTTATAATAGTACAATATAAGCTAAATACATTTAGTTGAACTAAAAGTAAATTCAGTTTAATATTGGTTCAACGTAGATCGAACGCTTTATTACGAATCTTCGTAGCACAATAGCGATTGTTCGTAGCGTTTTCGTAGCAAACAATAAACCATTTAAAATTCTCACTGATCACTGCATCGATTTGTTTTTTTATGTAACAAGTAAAAACAACTTTAATTTTATTTTAAAATTATCAAAAAATGTGTAATGTGTATGTTTCTGGCTGAAAAAAAGAACTTCGTACTCGCGCCATTTTCGCTTTTTAAAACACCAACCGTATTCGAAATTTGAATTTACCGAGCACAGTTAACACTTCACTTGTCACTTATTTTTTAAATTCCGAACGCAGGCTTCCACCCGGCCTCAGTAACTGGCGGGATTGAACTAGGCCGCGGAGAGCGGGCCCACACTGTAACACTTATTTATACATATCAAAATAATTATACATTTATTCCAAACATTTTGCCGCCAGATATTTCCGTCACAATAAGTTCTACATGCAGTATAGACATATATTCCTTTGTCCTGTCTCAAGAAAAGTGTTTATATAACTGTCACTTTGATAAGTTAGTTCGCAGATTCCGAAGTATTTTTATAATTGTTTGAATAATAAATAAAGCCTGGATAAGCGTTTAAATCAACGGGCGTTGCCCTCTATTTTGTTGCGTTTTTTTATTGCCTTTAAACCTGCCACATAGTAGTTTTTTACGCCACCTAATTGGTGGATTCCTATTTTTCTAGCGATGTAGATTTTAAATGTTGTATAAATTCTTATCTAATTGGCATTATTTCAAACATAAAAGCCGTTTTTTTATATTTAAATGCCAATTAAGTCTGTTTAGAACCATTTTAGAACTGTCAAAGTTTTGGTTACAAAATATTTTAATGTAACCACTACATACAGGATGGTCGGTTATATGTATATCAAGTAAAAGGAGAGAAAATACCTATTAATACCAATAATTTTTGTTAGAGAGAGAGACCAACTTTGAGTTTGCAAAAGAAATATTATAAGTATTTTTTCTTTAATTTAGATTCCATTTTTATCTGATAAATACTTCGCCTAATGGTTGGCAGAGAATGCTAAGGCATCGCGTCTTTTAATTTCGTGCAATAAATTAATATCTTCGCACTCAAATTGTAAAACGATACATTCCTCTCAGGAGGTGATAGAGGAGCAAATTTGCAACATCTATTTATAAAGCAATATCAAAATGTTAAGAAAAAACACCTTCCCATTCAAATGGTAATACATGTGATCTTGTAGTTAGTATGAAGTATTTTCCACATAGGTAGACCTGTACAGGGCAGCCTTTCCTAACCTTTTTCAAGGGCAAGCCCCTAACGTTAAACATAACAACGTATTGCTAAAGTACATTACAACGTATTGCTACTAAAGAACATTACAACGTATTGCTAAAGGACATTACAACGCATTCCTAAAGGACATTACAACGCATTGCTAAAAGACATTACAACGCATTGCTAAAGGACATTACAACGAATTGCTAAAGGACATCACAACGTATAGCTAAAGGACATCACAATATATTGCTAAAAGACATTACAACGTAATTCTAAAGGTCATCACAACGTATTGCTAAAGGACACTACAACGCATTGCTAAAGGACATTACAACGTAATACTAAAGGACATCACAACGCATTGCTAAAGGACATTACAACGTCAACAGTTGTCGCTTCAATGATGAACCGTCTCCAGTCATCGCGATCCTCTCCCGTCTGAATGTACACCAAATGAACAACACTCCCAGGGTCCTTACCAGTAGGTCCGACCACTGTGTTGTATACAGGGTGTCCCGTAACTCAAGAAAAACCATAACAATATACATCATAGTGAACAACTTTTGTTCTATGTCTTAAAAATATGCATGATAAGTACGTAAGTACGTAAGGACCGCGTGAGGAACTTGCGCATCCGCGGTAAACTTCGTGTCCGTGATATTGCAGACAAACTGCAAGAGAGTCGCCTACGCTAGTACGGCCATGTTTTGCGGAAACCGACAAGCTACGTAGGAAACAAATGTCTGGCCATGCCGCCACCGCCAGGTCCTGGCAAAAGGGGTAGACCCAAGAAATGCTGGCTTGACGTTGTGAGGGCTGACATGCGTGCCAATGATCTCACAACTAGAGACGCTCAAGACCGCGCGAAGTGGAGAAGTAAATTAAGGAAAGCGGACCCTGGGCTCCAAAGCAATGGCTTTGGACGCAACCGGGGTTGACCGTATAGATGAAGAAGAAGAAGCTTTCAAATACTTACTATATCTGTTCTCCGCTTTGGAATAGGTCAGAAAACTGGTAAAGGTTATACCTATACCTTCTTACGGCTTTATGGTCCTTGATGGCTGGGTACTACCAATTATTCTATGTACATGTATTTATATACGTAGCTAGCGACATAAATATACTGTTAATATACCTATATGATACTAGGTATATACCTAGGTATACTAAGTATATACAAGTATCAGGTATAGGTACGTAATATTACGTTAGAATAACCATTAAAAAAGTATTCACGACAAAACACTTTGTTACAGTTTTATCCTCAAATACATTAACTCTGGTTCTAGCATACTTCAAAATAAATATGACTGCGTAAGAGAATACTATTGCAAAATAGCCCTACGGTTGAATATATTTGTAGGTTGCACAGATAAACTCAGAAAACCAACATCTATTTGTTTGCCTTTCCCTTCGTAGATAAATATTACTACTAATTACTACACATTCATTTGACATCCGTCTGTCAAATGCAGCGATTTCCCCTTAACAGTAGTAATATTTTTTAATCACGGGGAAATTGAACAAAGCCGTATAAGCCAATATCTCCTTCAGAAACGCCCTTGGCCGTTCATTTTTCACTTTTAAAAATCCGAGGCTGGTCATTTGTGTTCTTAATTTAAAAACAAGACATGAAAAAGAGGATATTAATTTCCTTTGACAGCGGAAGACAATTTTAAATACTAAATTCAAACACACGAAGGTCAAAATGACGTGCATCCCGATGCAGGCGTCTGGAAATAACCTGCAATCAACTTTATTAATCGGTGTTTACTGGATGCACGTATTAAATACCAGCTGGATGATGTACGACCTGGAATCCAGGAGTTGAAAAGTGTTTCCTTATCAATTAGTAAGAGCGGCAATGATATGTGCGAGTATTTTTCCTCAGTTGAAAAGTAAAAATAAACTTAACCCTAAATACAACAATGAAAATGGTAAAATAAATGCCGCATCAGAAACGGAACAAGTTATTTTTTTTCATATTTTTTAAATTAAATAATAAATATGGTTAAGGAGCCATCAATTGCGTACGTTTTTCATTAGTTTGCATGCGATTAGGGTAAGGGTGTTTGATCGAATGAATGTCGTCCAAATACTTCAGGTGGAACAGATTTTGGCCACGATTTAAAAAATCTATGGACGTTCTTTTTTATCATCAGAAAAAAAATCTGAGCCTACGTCAGTCCACTGCTGGCCTCTTTCAATACATGCCAATGAGCATGATCAATGATGGCTTGCCATGACAGGAATACCTCTGTCCATAACCGCCACACTAGGCATGCAGGTTGGCGATCGCAGTACATAGCTTTACAGCACCAGTGACGCTGCTGCCCGTCACTGGCCTGGATAATTAGGCTATGCCAAGAAGACGGCGGAGAGGGACGGCATTAAAGAATAGACTTCCCTAAGGACAACAGGAGGCGTGTCGTAAGAGGTGACTAATTCGTGTAGCAAGAGACGGGCAGCAGTGTCTTCGAGCGAAATCTTATAAAAAACTGCGCTCGCCAACCCGCCTGCCAAGCGTGGCGAGTATTGGCATTCCCCCCCGATGATAAGTCATTGGGGTAGGCCTTTGTACAGCAGTGGTCATCATATAGCTGAATTGATGAAAATTATGAAGGAGAGTGGTTATACCGCCACTTGTCGGTCGTCAGAGCCTCGTTCGTTAGTCAAGAGGGTGCACCGCGAGAGGTGAGGTTGACTTGGAGCATTCAGGTGGTATTTTGGTCATTAAGTAAGTTTTTTGGCGATGACTAGAGCCATCCCCAAATCTCCCATCTGATGTACTGTGGAACCTAGTCAAGGTTGCAAGAAGCCGATGGATGCAAACGGCCTAGGACTGCTCGTTACAAAGTTATATAGGGGAGGCCTATGTCTAACAGTGGACTTCCAAAGTCTGATAACAATGATGATGTCGTCATGTATCGGAGAAATCGATATACTTAGTCTGGCCATAAATACTGTTACAATTAAAAATAAACAAAGTTATTACATCTCATACTTTTGTAAAAAAGGTATCAACACATCGGCACAAGTGTATCAAGATACCATTCTGGAGAAGGTAGTGAAGCCCTTTAACAACACCATGTTCAATAACCAAGAATGGTCCTTCCAGCAAGACTCGGCGCCGGGTCATAAAGCTCGGTCTACGCAGTCGTGGTTGGAAACAAACGTTTCGGACTTTATCAGAGCTGAAGACTGGCCGTCGTCTAGTCCCGATCTTAATCCGCTGGATTATGATTTATGGTCAGTTTTAGAGAGTACGGCTTGCTCTAAATGCCATGATAATTTGGAGGCCCTAAAACAATCCGTACGATTGGCAGTAAAGAATTTTCCCATAGAAAGAGTATGTGCTTCTATTGATAACTGACCTTAACGTTTAAAGGACTGTATTGCAGCCAATGGAGACCACTTCGAATAAGCTTTTTATATATATATTTTTAAATATTTATGTATAAAACTAACACACTGTAAAAGTAATAAATGTTATTTGCAATAGTTTTTTTTTTCTTTGTTTCAGTATTTATGGCAAGACTAGGTACCTATACCGGATTACCGGAACTGCTTCGCGAAACAAGATAAAATTTAAATGAGCCCAACTTCAATAAAAGCTATATCTAACAAAAAGAGGCAAGTAAGGCGTTCATAGTTTTACATTGAAGACAACTAAACGCTTCAAATTTCTAACATACTCTTTTGAAGTGGGTGAAATACACAAACTAAACTTTACTCGTCTAAATTAGTAACATGTCATTGCAACCTTTATGAGTTTACACCAAAACTACAGTGTCGTCGTAACGCAAAAGGGCAGAATTAACAAGACAGTACATTGCACGTACGGCTTTTTTTCTGCAACACAAAGATTGATTCAATGTCAGCAGCAGAACCCCATAGCAATAAACCACGACAACAAACTATGAAAATAACTTTAATAGTCTTACAATTCCGACATCAGTTAAACGCCTTGTTTTCCTCACAGCATAAACCGCTGAACTGAGCATTCCTGACAAAGCATTTATATGGGGACCCGATTTGAGTCGGGAGACTAATGTATTTATGTAATTAGTTGTTAAAAAAATTTTCAACTTACAACAATAATTCGAGGATATGCACTTTTTTTCTGATCCCGAATGTGTATATATCTCGATTTCACAAAAACGTGACAGTTATGCCCTTTTTCGTTACGAAGGTAGTCAGACACATACACTACCTAATAAGTTTAGGTATTAAATCTAAGTATAATGTCTTTTTGGTATAACTCCAAAATCAGAATATGTTGGCATGTGAAGTATTGCGCGTGCGTCGCTAATTCACATTTAAAGCTTTTGAACGCAATATTTACCGGATATATTTAACATAAACGTTATTTTTAACGTTTTGTTTTTAAAGCTAATTGCATGGTTTGTTTACCAGTAATGACGTTAACGTCAAAAAATATGTCAAATGTGTTATTTTAATAACTGTTTTTCCATCAGATAGTAAATATGTTTTGCTTAAGGGACGTTTGCCTGCCCAAAGGACGGACAAACTTTCCTTGTAGTCTCAAATATCTAATAATCTCAAAATATCTTACAATTGATGTATCTTGCATAACGATCGCGATTCTATCTATGGCATACTAAATTAATTACTGATCAACTGTAACGATTTGTATCGGTAGGAGATTCTGTTTGATAGTACAATGGTGATCCTGTACAAAAAAAATATCTATTTCAACGCCAAAAGTCTAGATGTGGATTATTACAATTACACATGTATGTACGATATCTATGTGTATACATAAGTAACGTCCTTTTCATCAACTTATCGTGGTAATACAAGGCTCAAGCTCTGCCATGTTTGGGGCCCGATAATCGGTGTGATTGTTAGATATTTAGAATAGAATAGAAATATGTACTTGATATTATACTACTCAATATAAAAAAATCTCCTAAAATTAATTAACATAGATACCATTATAATAGAACTAATAGACTTACACTTTATGAAGTATCCCTAAGTCGACAGTTATACTAGAACCATAGATTACAGAATTGTGTCACAGCTGTCAGCGTCTTCCACCTTACATGGTACAACGATTTTTTGCACTAGTAGCACTATGGAAATAGCAATAAATGGCTAAAAACTAGAATATAAAGAGGTTAAACAATATATCGGTGTGTGTTTGGTTGTATGTTGCGTGTGTGTTTATGCGCGAGTGAGTGTGTATGTACCGTGTTAAGTGTGTTTTTGATTAGTTTGATTTAGACTAGAAATTTCTTCTGTTTGTTTATAATTTAAATTTTGTAACCGATGATGATTTTTTTGTTTACACGGGTATATGGGAAATGAAACGATATCATTAGGTCCATATGCTACATTATATAGATGAGAACCGATGACATACAAAAGGCTTTTAGCAAGAGAAGATTATGAGGCTGACTGGGACAAACTCTTACTTTTGCGCTGGGATATTTTATTGAAGTCAATCTCTTTATGTTTCCTAACTACAGAACACATGATGAAGAGCTTATAATTTATTTATTTATAGTTAGTAGGTACCTACATCTGATGTTTTGAACCGTCTTAAATCTTAATTAATAAGCAAATTTGATCGCGAATGGCGCTAGTGACTCACAGCGGAATCTTCAGCGGAATGTCACACTTTTTCAAACAACCTGAAACATTGCCAAATGTAAGTTGACATTTTATTATATTAGATTGCAGAGATACGCACAGACCCAATTGCAAGATATAAAGGCGTGTATAGAATTAGATCTATAAAGTGTAATTGAAACGCAAAACCGCATAGGTGCTGATTCCGATTGCAAAAAAACAAACCGCTGTCCAGCTGACATCAGTTTACGACCTCCGTAGCCAAAAGGCGAGCATACCGGACTTGATGTTGCTATCTCTGAGGTCCCGGGTTCGATTGCCGGTCGGTCAATGTAGAAAAATAACTTTTCTATACGGTCTAGGTACTGTAGTACCGTCGATGTTTCTTTCTGTAACACAAGTGCTTTGGCTACTTACCATAGCATCAGAGAAAATGTGATGTTGTTAAAAAAATGTTGATGGAAGTGTATTTATTTGAGATTTCGATTTTAATTATCATCATCATCATGTCACCCTGTTGCAGGCCACTGCTGGACGGAAATCTCCCCAAAGAGCGCTAAAGAGCAAGATCTTTTCACCGCTTTTTTCATCTAGCCACTATATACCAGCCATTTTCCTAAGGTTGTCGGTTTCGGTCCTATCGAAAAAGTTGTTATAAAGGTTTTGCATTATTTTCTTTCTTCCTAGTCGTTTTCTTCTTTTCTGAAAGTCGCGTCCCTGAAAGGCCTTCGCAGATTTTCTCAAAATTTCCCGCCATCTTGTCTGGTTCTGAGCTTCTCTTAGGGTGCCACCGTGAAGCCAGTGAAAGCAGTCACCTGGTCACACCAGCGTCTTGGTGATCGGCCGCGTGGTCTTTTCCCTTCCACCTTTCCAACCACAACCAACTTGTCGAGGTTACCTGGCCGTCGACGGGCAATATGACCAAAGTAGCCGAGGATGCGCTGGTAACAGATCGCTGAGAGTCTAGTTTTTATATTGAGCCGTTCCAGAATAGACTTGTTAGTTTTCTCTGCTGTCCACGGTATTCGGAGCACCCTTCGCCAGCATTATTTTAATTACACCATAAACAGAGTTATTTTTAAAACATCAACAGGAAATCCCTCATCCCTCTAGGAAATGACTCTGGTGGTCAAATACAACAACTTTTTCTATGGGACCAACATCGTAATCTAAAAAAATTGGTTGTTTGTAAAGTAGGTTTACGATCGACATGTTTACGTGATAACGTCTTATTGGTGATATAAGTTTTTGGGAAGTAAGGAATTAATGAAGATAACAATTTTTTCAAATTTTAAATTACATCTATCGTTTTATTCACACTTTTGATGATAAATTTCGGGTGTAAAATGACAAGTTTACTTATTCGACTATGATATACATTTTTCTTCATACATTATATGAATATAATTATAATTATATTATATTATTTATTTATTTTGTTTCACTGTTAAACATTCAACGAAAACTTAACCGCACGAGAAAATCTCCATTCGTTTGTATGCCGCTAGAGTGAGAGAGACGGAAGATCGGTCCACTCACTCGAACGCTATGCCAGCCTCCGCTCGTGAGGATTCCGCGTGACAAGTTTCACGGAATGACTGGCAGCGCTCGAGATGAGACGGGAGATCGGTCCGTCTCTCTCTCGTTATACCTGCGATCGCGCTCGTGAGGTTTTGGTGTGACACAAGTTTCTGAATATGTCACCCGACTAAAACGATTTTAAAGACGTTATCACGTCAAAATGTTACTGCTTCATACAAACTGATGTCAGCTGGTCGGCGGCTTAATATGGGGAAGTGAGTTTTGTTTGCGATTCCGATGTTGGTCCCATAGAAAAAAGTTGACATATTTGAACACCAGAATCAGCCCGTAGGAGGTTGTTGATGTTTAAAAAAAACCCTGTATAGTAAAGTTAAGTAAAGTTTTTAAGTTTGTTTGTAGGAGGTCATCTTCGTAACTACTTCTCCTGCTAAAATATCTAATACCTGTAGGCTTGTGCCCAGCCCCCTTAGCATGACCACCAAAACGCGATATGATATGATATGATATAGCGAAATATCGACACCAACTGTAAAAATATGATAGACATAGCCGCTGTTTTGAATGTTTATCGAAACAGCGATCATAACATGAATCGTCTCTGGCACGGCGATTCAACATGGCGGCTATATCTGTCATATTTTTACAGTATATCGCTATTTCATATCATATCATATCGTGTTTCAGTGCTCATGCTAGGGAGGCAGGGCCGTCTTAACATATCCCGGGGCTCTGGGGCACACAAGAATTTGGGGACCCCACTGCAAAGTAAAATGAAATACTGTTGGTATGAATTCATGAATTCCAAAAAATAATTTCATATCTCCATTAGAAGCATAGCTTAAAACTTTTCCCTTCCTATTTCTAGGCTTTGACCGTATTTTCTTTCTTTTCAGCTAACAGTGTTTCTTAGTTTGCAAACATGTTTTAGTGCTTAGGGGCCCTCGTGAGACCGGGGGATATGGAATAATAAATAATAATCACCTAGCTGTATGATTTAAAACATTACGACCTATGCTCATACCTACCAAATAAGCATAACAAAATTCATAAAAATCGGTCGAGCCGCTTCGGAGGAGTGCGATTACAAACACCGTGACACGAGATTTTTATATGTAAGTAGGTGGGACTGACATTAAAATCTAAAAAATACACATTGGTACAATCTATGTCAGCTGGTCGGTGGAGTAGTGTTATTTTAGCGATTTCGATACGATGTTGGTCACGTATAAAAAGTTCTTGTGTTTAAACAGGATAGTTTGAATTTTTCTTCTTCAAAAACAGCGAAATTTAATAATAATATTAATTAATAATAATTTGGACAACATTGCTCTGATCAGAAACAACGACCTAGACCCGAGACAATATGAAAAAGTTATTTTTCTACATTGATCGACCGGAAATCAATCCCGGGATCTCAGAGATAGCGACACCAAGTCCGGTACCCTCGCCTTTCGGCTATGGAGGTCAAAATTCACTGCGTATATTGGTCAAAAATCATACAGACATCATACTCAAATCATACAGACATCATACACACAGACTTCGAAACTCCAGATATCATGTCCTCCGTGTGCCCTACGCTTTACACTTTGGCATCAAACGCTAGAATTAGACGTCGGCTAATGAGCTGAGCTTAAGGTAGAGAGTAATTGCCTCCAGTGCCGGCAGACTGTTACTTCTCGCCACTTTATTTTCTACATAAAGAATTAGTTTTAGACAAAGCTCTATTTCTCTACTAGACATGTTTTAAGTTCATCTTATTATTGATGTTCATATAATCCGAGTTTAACTTCCTTTTGAGTTAAATAAATAAATGATATGACGTTTTGAATAAGTATCATTAATTAAACAAAAGATGCAATACCCTTATAGGGTCTGCAAGAAAATTGCAAATAGCTTTTGTTTGAAAGTTTTCATAATTTAAATGAAAACTCAATTAAAATAATTTGTGTAAGGTGTCTAATTAAGAACAAGGTCGATTAATATTTCTTCTATGTAAGTTCTGTTATGTATTGTTGTGATATCCTTTGTCAATAAATGTTCTATAACTCTATATTTTTGTAACAATTTTCTTAGACAAAGATTTAATATTATATAACTTATTTTACGTTATTGGTTTTCCCGACGTTTGGACCTACCGCTGCATACAGCTTAGTGTATAGTGTTAGTTAAAAATGCAACAAGAAAGTTTAAAATGTTTAATAACTATTATAACGGACTAGGTGTCGCTATCTCTGAGGTTCCGGGTTCGATTCCCGGTCGGGTCAATGTAGAAAAATAACTCTTCTATATTGCCTCGGGTCTGGGTGTTGTGGTACCGTCGTTGTTTCTGATTTCTGTAAAACAAGTGCTTTGGCTACTTACCACAGGATCAGAGCAATGTATGTGATGTTGTCCAATATTTATTTTATATTTATTTATTATAGTTTTGAAAACTATGAAAACTCACTTTGAAAACTGGTCAAAACAAAGTAAATGAGCCCAAACTCGATGTTATATTAGTAGCTAGTACCATACTATAGCTATCATCCTCCTAGCTCCATCATCAGATCAGCACAATTATATCAAATGTATTGTTTCTACTCCATAGTTTCTAATCGATACAAAAGGTAGAAGTACAATCGACTTTCAAGATTTGACTTACTGAACTGGACAGGTAGTTCAGTAAGTAAGATCAAAACTCACATAACATAAAAACTTATAAAGAAAGAATATTATAAAGTAGACGAGCGCATATAACTTTACCTAGCTTGAACTTACTACATATATCTTTTATAAACTTGTCTTGTAATAAAATTTGAAATAAAACTTGTCTTGTAATAAAAGCTGACAAGGGTGACTGAGTTTCTTTCGCCGTTTATTCTTATCACCAGCCGATATGTAGTCTCGAAGCGGGGGTAGGGGCGCATTTTGAGACAAGTAGCCGGAAGACTTCTCAATATATAAATGAGTACTTATTCTTATTGATTACTTAAAGTTAGTTAGTTACAAAGAAAAATAATAAAATCGTGTTTAAAACCACGTCTATTAATTAACTGGCCAAAATTTAGGTAATCTACACTAACAAGAATCAAGTTACGTCCGCGATTGCATGAAAGTCTCTTGTGAATGCAAAAAGTGGCTGTAAAATGTCTCAAAAAAGTTACCAGTGGTGCCAAGTGGCTGCGGTTGTAAATAATTTGCGTTTTGTGGGCGAGATGGGCAGACAGTATTTTCATGATTCAACACGCTGATACGCGTGACTCAGATTTATCTATTTTTCGTTCATTGAAATCAGTTTGTAACTATGAACTACGTAGGTAGTTCGAAGTTCGTTGGGTTCTACCAAGTTTTGGTGTTCAGTGTGACTATAGCAAGTACTAAGTATTGTAAAATAACTTCTATTACTAATTAAATTTTATAAATTATTGTCATTTGCTTGAAGGAATGAATTAACATTTTTGTGTAATAATGAAGTACCATGCAATGAACTTTGCCAGGTGCGTCTGTCAGCACATCCAGACCTGATCCAATTTAAAAGAAAAGAAAATTGATCATATAACCTGAAAACGACCGACTGAAAAAATATGTTTTTTCTCGTATCAATGGTACAACAAAAACACACTTACACATCCAACCGTTGTGGCTTATGTATGGATGTATGGATGTTTGTACCTCTTTCATGCAAAAACTACTTAAAATTTAATAAATTTCGGCATACATAGACCATGGCCTGGATTAACACATTTTATCAGGGTAAGGTCAACGCAGACGAAGTCACGGGCGAAAACTAGTGTCCCTATATATTTTTTTAATTCAATACAACATCTAACATTACATAACGCAAATCTCGACGGTCACACCGTCCATCACCGCACGTGACAGATTGCCAGAAAAAAGTGACAATTTAAAAATGGCGTCCCGTCTTGCCGCCTTTTTTATGGGAAACGGAAGTGGCGGGCTAAATGGCGCGAACATTTACAGCGTCTTTCTTAATTTTCGAACGGAAACAAGAATGAATGATATCGAATTTGTCGCGAATCTTTGCCTTGGTGACGTCATTTGACATTGATAACAGTTTCATGAAAATATCGGAAGATATTGGCATAGCGTAAATCACAGTGATGACGGTTACATTTATATTATGTGACTTGCCCGTACCTACCTGGGGTAGCACTAATGTTTATAATAGACTAGCTGTTGCCTGCGACTTCGTCTGCGTGGTCTTTAGGGGTATGAAAAATAGATGTTGGCCGAATCTCAGACCGACTCAATATGCTCACAAAATTTCATGAGAATCGGTCAAGCCGTTTCGGAGGAGTACGGGAACGAACATTGTGACACGAGAATTTTATATATAAGATTAAGTATATATATATTATTTTTTTAAATAATTCACTTCAATGAAAAGTGTCAAATAAAAAATCACTATCGCTACTCGAGAAGTGGAATTGGAAAGATTTTTGCTTGCCCTTTATACTGGACTAACCTCGGCCTGAATTCACCAATGATGCGCCTAGGCTTGTTTTACAACGAGATCAGAGGCAGGATAAACATTTTCTCCAGCTCTATGAGACATTTTGGGAAACAGCTTGTTGTTGTTGAGTCAAAATATTTTTTTTCCTTTTTTTAGTTTCTATATTTTTTGTTTGATAGTACAATACTTTATGTTTGTTAGTAAGTAGTATTAAGCAAGTTGTGTACTCCTATAATGGGCAATGTCAGAACCAATCTACTGTAAACATTATTGTGTTTTTAATGTGTGTTAGTGTGCCTTAATAATAATAAAATATTCTCAACGTAACTAGACCAACATCTAAGTACCTACCCACTGAAAGTGTTTCCAAAAGTATAAGAACACTATCACAATAGTTCATGGTTTCACATGAAACTGTACGAGTAAGATTGCCTAGAATTAAGTCGGTGACCCGCCTCAAGCCGATGGTGCGACTGCGCTTCGGTGCTGGAATTATTTTATCACTAAGGTACGAAATTCTCAGACATATATCGTGGAATTCTTCTTACATTTTTATACCACACGTACGGATAGCAACGCTAATATTTATAACATATTATAGCCACTGGCGACACCTGCTCGCATAAAACATATAATATTGCGTCACGTAGCTGCGTGAAGTAATACATAAATACCAAGGGGAGTATATTTTTGACGGTTTGATATGTTTTACCGAACTGTCAAAAGCTTTTAGTCAAACAATTATATTTATTTTATTATTTCATTAAACAGTGTGGCCCAGTAAACAATTTCAACGGGATTTCTAGAGTTACGGCAACACGTAGGAGTTTCCTGAATCTATGTTATTCTTTAGTTTCCGGTTTTTTTTTTTTTTATTCCTAAGAGTTATTTCAAAGCCCAATTCCAGTAATTTAACAGTTGCATTCTAGTTTTGATCCGGTCCCAGTAACATTAAGATCAAAAACGTTACCAGATTGCGACTATTGTTAAATTACGGGTAATATGCAGTGATCGTAATGGGTAGATTGATTTAGGGTCAATGATCTTAAACATTGATGTTAATATGGACATGCCTCCGAGATTCCAGAATTTCTTTGTATCAGTTTTTGAAAAAAAGGCATAACCATGTTATCTAGCACTACCAAAGTACATCAAATCAATCTGCCTATTCCGATCACTGGTAATAAGCCTGAATTACTAAGACTGACATACTGTTTTAGCTGAAATAATAGATGTACCTAATGCCGATTAATTCCTGAGTGAATTAAAATTAAAATACCAATAGCGATTCGGATACTTCTAATTTCTATCTCTCCTGTCTGTCAATTCTGTTTTGGGACATCTGTATATGAAAAATATGCATCGAATTGAGAACTTCTTCTTTGTATCTTTTTCCGAAGTCGGCTGAAAAGTTACGTTTTTTAACCAACGTAAATAGATTTCCCTGTTAAAAAATAGGCAAGAATCTGATAAAGTTAGCTCACTTCCTGTTGTAAAAATTATAATGAGAGCACTTGACTAGCTTTATTAATATCACAAACTAAAACCGACGAAACAGAAGGAATGTCACTAGTATTATAAAAATAAACAAATTTAATTGTAAGAAAAAGTAGTAACTATTCATGCAATGAAACAATAAATGAGGGAAAATACTAATTTAATATATTCGTTTTTGTTATTTCTGGCCATCATTACATATTTTCGATTTGAATTTTCGGCAAAAATGTCAAAATTCCTACCTTGAGAAAAGTTTTTGTAACAAAACACTGCCATCTAGCGACTGGTGGCCCAACGACGGAAAACATTTCAGTAAACCTACTTTTTGTGTAGTATGCTTATTTTAGCACTGTTTATACTAGTTTCCTTACACACCAAGAGATGGCGCTAGCCAGGAAAAAGTTATGAGCATGTTAGCACAGTTTTAAAATTATTTTTATTACAATCATAGATGCGCAATAACAAGGACGTCACATAACAAAGACTTTTTTTTTTAAAACGACATCGATAAAACCATTTCAGTTTTTGGCATAGGTTTGAAAAAAAACACATGGATAAATGCATAAAATGGCATTTTTATCAAAACAGGGTCTGGGTCACACAGACATACCCATTATGTGTAGCCGTATATCACTTGGACGGTAGAACGGTTGGTAAAAGTCTGGAAACGGATATTACGGATTATACTATGTGTACGGATTACTTATTTTTACAGACATTGCTGCCTAATTTAAATTTCCATATAAAATAGTTTATGCAATAATATTTTACGACACATGACATACCTAATATTTAATAAGATTCTAAGAATAATCTATACAATGTTTTGAAATCGTACTTAGATATTCTGCTACTGTAAAACTTTTTAATGACAAGTAGTTTTCAGCTACGAAAGTACAAAACGATGAAGTTATTCCCTATAAAAGTTGGTAGTAAGACTCTTTCTTTATTATGCTCGCCAATGCTCGCCGTTACTACTTTCTTTGCTGTGGAATTTTACCTTCTAAAAACTGTCTGGTGGGTAGTCGTAGGGAGACCTTGAGGGAGGAGGCGTATGTTGAGTCGATGTACCACTGTGGGTCGCGCTGGTCACCCAGCCTACTGTCACTGCCTCTGAAATGAGCAAAACAACATTTATTATTTTCACAGAATTTTTATTTTATTTTACCTAATATTAAAAAACTTCACTGACAACTCATAATAGACCTTAAAAGCGGGTTTAATAAATGTTGGGCCCTACCAATATGTCTTTAGAAAGTAGGACAGATTTGTTCGCGTTACAATTACTTACATTATGTCTCATTTGCATGAGCTAACAGAGTAAATGCAATTAAGGTTTTTATATTTGACAAATTAAACTTAAAAAATAATTATCCATTTGGCTGTTTTATATCTTTTATATGTAAATTGTGTTCAGAAATTATTAAAAAAATGGTAAATTGACTTAGTAATTTATTTATCAACAAAGGCCGACGAGACTGAAAAGATTGCGCGTGCTGTCGCGTTTTGAGCGTACGTATTCATGTGGACAGGTCGTTGTGGATTTAGAGAGAAACGTTACTACATTTCATCATACGCCTAAAAATTTGCGCTCCTTTTAGGTACTACTCAGTCCAGCAGCAGCAATTTTGTTATTTTTGATATTATAACTTATGTTTCAAATTGAATTACTCGTAGTCACTTCTAGTTGTTTAATTTGAAAACATTGTTTATGAATCATTCAGACAATAAAGACCAGGCATAAGACATAACATAACTTCCTCTGGGAAACTTAAGATTGCCATTTAAGTAGGAGTGAGCCTATCTTTACACAAGGAAGAATATGGAATCACATTCCTACTACAATAATTTGGTTTGATTATATCAGAATCATTCCCAAAAACTTCTTAATTTTCAGTTCGTAGATGAGACTGCCTAACGTAGGATAGCTAATGTTTTTGACCAGTACCAAAACTAAACTGTAGCAGCAAAACCAGTGAAAACTTTGAGATCGAGCCCTTAAATCTTAGCTTAAGTGCAACCTGCCACCTCGGGAATCTTAAAACGGAAGATAAAACATCGTCAATCAATCTCACGATGATGGCTGACATTCTGTGCTGCCCAATGGGGACTCCACTCACAACATCACCAGCCATCCAGAGACAACTCCGATTACACTGGAAACTTTACCACAGAACAGATAATAGTTACTGATCTTACACTAAAAAGTGAGTAGCGACTATATCTATCTTTATTGTGATTTTTCTTGATACTGTTTAGTTTATAAACAGCTTTTTCCTTTTTTATGGTTTCGTATGTCTAAATGAAAAACTGGAACCCTAATATTTAATACTATTCTTTCATGTAAGTATGTGTGTGTGGTTTCTAACTAAATTATTTTATTCTTATTCTTATTCTTAATAGTTTACTCGTGTGCCTGTCTATCCGTCTATTTTCCCAGAATCTACTGGAGCAAATAAGTTGAAAGTCAGTACAAATATGATTTTTGTGACCCTAAAATAATACTCAATAATACTCATTTATTCAGTATATAGGCCCTCTTCCGGGCACTTATACACGTTATACACACGTTATACACTTTACCCTACTACCGCTTCGGGACTACATATTGGCTGGTGATGAGAAGAAACGGCGCAACAAACTCAGTCACCTTTGTCAGCCTTTTTTACAGGAATGTAGCGTATAGATAATAGAAGACTATCTTGATGACAAGAATGTATTGTCTGTCCAGCTTGCACTAAACTGATGTACCTACCTCTTTATTTCGATTTATATTTTTTTGTGGCAGCTAGTGGTGACTGAGTTTGTTCCGGCGTTTCTTCTCAGCACTTGCCAGATTATCTGTGTCCTGTCTCAAAGCGCTAGTAGGGCCCAAAAAATAAGGAGACATGTTCTAGCCTCATACTGGGCCAATAATGTTATTATTGACGATCATAAGTGGCAATTTTCTGTCCTAAATAAATAAATGATTTTTGACTTTGACTTTGACTTTGAGAAGAATTTTGATTATGGGTGCTATTTTAGGAGGGAAGTTAATAAAAATGATAACTCTAACGTTTGACTTTGACTTTGATTTTGACTAAAGGGTTAAAGGGTCTCAAATAAGTTTTTTTATTAAATAATTAAAATAAAAAAAAACACTATTTTCTCTTATATCTCCAAAACTACCAAGCTTAATATTTATTATTATTTTAAATGCAAAAAAAAGTTCTTTGCATAAAGAGAAAACTTATTATGAATTAGGAAAACCTCTCTTTGTGAGTTGATCTCACACTTTTCCGGTTTTTAAGTGATTATAAATTATTTTTTGTTAGAGCCTGAAAATCCATGAAAATTACAAAATGAAAAACATCCATATTTGTGTTAGAACTAATTCAATACAAAAATGTCAGGCATTTTTTATTTTATATCTAATATTTAAAATATAATAAAACCTAAAAAAAGTTTTTAAATTGATTTCAATTTTAAATAATGAAACACTAACAGTACAAAAATGTGTGACGTTGGACAAGGTTTGCGTAAATCACTCATGGAAATAACCGATTCTATTTAAAATTCGCGATAAAACCACAAAGAGAGGTTATAACAAATCAAAACATTCGCACGTCTTAAACTTTTCACAATTGGTTGCAAAATTAGCAAACAAAACAAGCGAAAGCCGAAAAATAATTACCCCGCATCCATTTTGAGGACCATCGAAAGGAACACGTTAAATGTATGTATAAAATAAAATTCGCCAGCGATATTTAAAATAAAAACTACATGTTTCCTTCGTACATATGTCAAACTAAACTATTTTCGGACGCCCATGCCAAGTTCACGTTGGTTCGGCGCAAACGTAAATATCTCATGCGATTATGTCTGCGCTTGCGACGATGCGGCATTTTCAGCGACTTCAGGAGCTTCCAGCTTTCAGGGTTTGTGTCTGCGTTTGTTTACAAAAGCTTCTAAAGTTTTGAATGAGATGGCGCTGTTTACGTGGTATGGTGACGTAGAACGTAGTTCCGCTACCGGGCGCTTGAGAGCGTTTTGGTCACGTATTGATTTTTTTAAGGGTTATTCCACTACCAGCTAGATGGCGTTGCTCGCGGAATCGAACGTGATAATTTTTCATGATTTTAATTAGTTATTAAATTGTGATTAGTTAGTATTAGTGTAAGTACTAAAATGGTTTAATAATTTTGAGACTTTTTGCTTAACATTCATTTGGATCTGAATGCTGGGCTATTAAGAAGGTAGATGAAAAGCGATTGCATGCAGCAGAAATGAGAATGTTGAGGTGGATGTGTGGGGTGACGAGAATGGACAAGATAAGGAATGAATACATTAGAGGAAGTATGAAAGTAGCACCTGTAGAAGAAAAGATGAAAGGACACCATTTGTCTTGGTATGGACATGTGATGAGAAGGGAAGAGGAGCACGTAACGAGGAGAGTAATGGACATGAGTATCGATATGGGTAGAGAAGTAGAGGACGACCTAAGAAGAGATGGATTGTGTGAGGAGCGATATGACTGAGAAGGGAGTGAATGACTTAATGACGATTGACCGGATTACATGGAAGAGAATAATACTGCGCCGAACCCAGATGACCTGGGAACAGGGCAGGCGAATGATGAATGATGATGATTCTTTTAGTAATCAATAATCATTAAATCATTTGCACGCCATAATTTTACAAGAGATGGAATATAGGGCTAAAAGCTAGATCATTTACGGACCCTGCTGGGTACAGCAAACAATTTAGGTATGAGGCGAGGACACAGATGTTCTAATAATGTTAATTAACAAAATACTAATAAATGACAAGAACTTAAAATACATTTCTTCGTTTTGTCATTGCTAAACGCACTTGTTTTGATATTCATGACTTAGTTTGAAACTCAGCTGCTTATAATTTTTGCTTTTTAAGTACCCAATAATTAAATAAAGGTCGAAAAAATATATTTGCAGTTAAGTAGTATAACATTAACAATTCTGTTTGACAAAGTTGTATGGAGCACCTGCCCCCTAGCATGACCACAAGAATAAGATATAATATGATATGATATAGCGATTTATCGACACCAACTTCAAAAATATGATAGATATAGCCACCATGTTGAATCGCCGTGTTGGTGACGTCACATGTTATGATTGCTGTTTCGATAAAAATTTAACATGGCGTCTTTATCTATCATTTTTTTGCAGTTGGTGTCGATCAATCGCTATATCATATGTTGTTTTGGTGGTCATGCTTGGCTCAATGGCTTTCTTATTTTGACGTTGTTGGCTACATACCTCGACGGAAGGTACTCAAACTCAAACAAAAATATCAAGGTCTAACCAAGCTTGCCCACGTCAGCCTCTTACGAGTGTATGCAGTTGAAACATCCCCAGTGCTGAGGATTCAAGAGGTGAGATAGACTCCATTACAGACTAAGTAGTCTGGAAAGCACCAGGCCATTTGGGCTCCATGCTGTTAGGGGGCCCTAGGGTGCATTGGGAGAGGCCTGTGTTCAGCAGTGGACTGACGTAGGCCGAGAAGATGAGGGGGCCCTAAACCTAACTTTAAGTGGGCAGGTACTTAAAGAACTTCAAGATTGCATACTCAGCCCTTTCAGGCTTTTTTTCCATACAGAGAGATTGTGGTCTTTTATGAAATAGCCTTCTTGTGAATGTTTTTCTTTTATCTTCTTTGACCTGCGATACGAATCGCATTAGAAAAGAGGCATCAAGGGTGTTGACTCGGTAAGCCCACGCATCGGTCTCCTAAATCTTGGTCCCTTACCGTTGAGGCTACTAAAGCGAAATTTTGTCTTTAACCTTAACTGTGATATCTGTGATTAGCTTTACTCTATAGGCGTAGGGGAGACCGGGGAAAGTTGTTAGTTATAGGTGAAAGTTGACTAACTTTTTGACCTTTTTAAAAGTGTTGCATTATTCAACCGAATGCAAAAATCTGTTTTCTTTACCCGCTCAGTCGCCGGACATGCGGTTTTTGCATTACTTGCGCTTAGGTGAATGCCGCAACACTGTCAAATTAGACTAATTTTTGACAGTCCACCTATCCATTAGCCAACTATCCTCGGTCTCCCCTATAGCTCTGATTTATTAACGAAACTGATAAAATCGTAAAATTCAAGTAACTATTTTCGGCGTAAAATATGTGTTACAGCCATGGTAACATTAAAAAATCTCCAACTCTGTTTAGTTACAACACAACATAAACATGTCTCGTTTTAATACATTGTTTACTAAGCAATATATCTGAGAGAAGTCGTTATTAGTCGGTAGTCTAAGAGCCAGCTGTTATTAATACAACATTATTCCGTATTTCATTGCAGATACAAGTTATCATTTGGTAATGGGTCAATACAGGGTATAAGATTAAATAAATAAAAAAGTAGCAATTATTTTTATTATTTACTAGCTATGCCCGTGACTTTGTTAGCGTAGAATACAGGATGTTTAGTATGTCTGGTGTAGCACTCTTATCAAGAAAGGAGCCTTTACTTTGGATTTCAAAACACCCAGGTTCTATTTATCAGAAGAGTAACTCAAGAAGAGAGTTCCTTGACAGTTTGCACAATAAATGTTTCAGCCATAGACTTAGAATGATTCAGCAAAGTTTTTGTGACAGTATGTCGACTATAGAGCAGTGTCTTTTAACCGAGGCTCTCCACATTTGGTGGTGAAATGATTATTTATTGGTAAATGGATGCTATTTACAATACATAAAATATCGTTTTTCAATATCTAACTCTTTTGGAGTGGTCTGACGGACTGTGGTATACAATAAAGCGCACACACCAGCTTGAGATGAACCGTATGTTCAAAGGTTTCTATAAGTTCTGGGTTTTGAGTTATTTGGACTTCCCATCATTCATCCCTATTCCCGAAGGAAGCGTGCTGTTTCGGGACAAAAAGTATCCAGTGTTAGGATCTTCGTAGTATGAACTAATACCATGCCAAGTTTCATTTAAATTCTTCAGTATGTTTCGGAGTGATGCGTGGCTAAGATACTGACGACTGACACACAAAAATGAGAAAATAAAAAATTTTTTTTGCGTCAGTATCGTTTATAGTGCTCTCTACAATTTTTTTTTTAAAAAACTTCTACATTGACCTGTTACAGTTATATTATAAGTATAGATTTAAACACCAAGTAAAAATAATGTAAGTGTTTGTAAAGCTAATTGAAAATCTTGGTAATTGTGAACCCCACAACAATTTAGTACTCGAGCCCCAAGCCTATAGCCTAAGAAGCGGTATAAAAATATGCGTGTGCGCAGAGAGCGAGTGTTATTACAACGCAGCTGCTTCACGACAGGCTTGCATACTAGATCGCTGTACATGCATATGTAGTGAATTATAAGCGTTTGATCTAAATGCAAATTATTAGGTTAACGCTTAAACCACGGTGGATGCAATGAGGTTAGATCAAGATTTAACAACTATGTAACATCGTGAACTAAGATTTGATGCTATTTAACACCTGTTTATAAGGTAACAAGCCGCTCGCTGACATTTTATATGCCTACATATTAACTACCTATGGAGTGGAGTGGACTTCTGAAAGGTAATGATGGTGATCACGATACTGTCACACCTCTCTGAGTCAACCTACGTAGTAGTGAAATCATAGACAGACAGAACGAACGACAGACTCTGTAGACAGAATATAAATAAAAAAATGGGGGGTGTGGACTGAGCGGCACACAGTGGATGTATCCACAAACTATGGCTCACCTACTCTCCTACTCTTTAAGTCCTTACACCGGCATGAAGGATGACCTAAACAGAGCGATAAAAAATCTGTCAAAGGGTTCATAAAGCGACTGAAAATGGGACAACAAAAAACATTTTAGGTTCTTCCGTTTTTAGTCCCATTTCAAACTAAATAGCATTTTTTGGGTATACGAGAATACCGTTTTTGACCCTAACTGGGACCGGATCGACACTGGATTGCGACTACTGTTAAATTACGGGAATTGGGCCCCTGCTGTTACAAGGTACCAGGCAATTTTTTTTTTTTTACGGAGGCGTCCCTTGTCCCACCCAGACTCAAGCTACGACATGACTTGAATGAATAATATTTTGTTCTTATTTTAATTCGATCCAAAAGTATATGTGACACCTTTGGATAGAACTAATCCTGACATTATTAAATAGATCGCTTACACGAGTAACATCTAGCGCGTCGTTTGTCATTTTGTTAGACAATTTGCCAGCTTCGAATAATAGCCGATACTATTTATTACGGATCAGCTAATTAGTGTGCAATTTATCATTCTGACAGAGACGATAAGATTCTGAGAACTTCATTTAACGATCACCGCCTGCAAAATTAAAAAAAAACGAATTAAGATAAATATGCCTGTCGTAGAGACGATAAACTCTTGTCATAGAATTATTTCAGCCATAGGACGTCCACTGCTGAACATAGGCCTCCCTCAATGATTCCAGATTGGCCGGTTGGAAGCGGCCTGCATCCAGCGGCTTCCTGCAACCTTTACCAGGTAGTCTGTCTACCTTGTGGACGTCCTACGCTGCGCTGGCCGGTACGTGGCCTCCATTCTAGATCTATTTTGCCACATTGGCAGTCAAATACGTGCTAAGATACAAATTGACCAAATGAAAATATTTATTTGTAATAACACAGATAAAGATGAAATACAAAATTAAACGATTAAAATGCGTGTTGATGGCTTTATTCATCGCTTAAATATGACCATAAGGTTAGAGGTCAAACAGTCTTCGTCTATCGGTTACTGACGGATACAGATTAAACTTTAATAATGGTCACCCATCCACTCACAACCGCAGCGTGGGTTGCTTAACTTTGTTATTACATTACAAATAAATCGTATGATGTCAGCAGTCAGTACAACACCACCGACCGGACTGAAAATCTTCTTAAAATTTGTAGCTAATTAAAAAAGACGTTAATTCGCCACAAGAATGCATCGTAAAAGTCGACAGGAAATGTTGGTTTCCTGAATTGTAGCCATTTTATAGCTTTGTAAAAATAAATAACTGATTTAATCTAAAACACGACAGTGCAATGACGAAATCGTAACAAAACTAACGCAGTTTGATGATATAAATACATTAATACCTATGCCATAAATTTTGCAATCCTATTTGTGGCAGGTAAATTTGAGAATTATGAAGTCTACACCACCTTCCCCTTTCTCTAATGATTGTCCTTTACCTGAAGGTTGTCTGGAAGATATCGCTATTAGCGATAAGACCACCTAAATTGTACGTCTTTCTGTAAAAAGATTGTGTAATTTACTTGTATGGTGTGCAGTAAAGAGTAACTAACTACCTATCTAACTTATACATCTCACACTTGTTCAGTTTTTACAGTAATAATCTCGGGCACCAGAACTCATACCCAATCCTCTGAAACTAGTTAGTGATTTTTTATTTACATTTAGTATAAAATGACAAGTCCTGTCAACTCTTACCCACACTAAAACAGTACAGTCCCAGAAAAAGCTGGACAATTGCGAATCGGACTCGCCCACCGGGTTCCATATAAATTTGTAGGTGCATAGTAGTTCAGGAATCGAGTCTCGCAGTTTAATTACAAATTAATTACTAAATTTAATTACAAATGTAAAGCTTTTAGATTTGGTATCTGTCCTCGTATCACGATAGTACTTGCTACATTTCATAGTCCTAGGTCAACAGAAAGTACCCTATGATTCACTTCATCATCATCATCATTGACGTCCACTGCTGAACACAGGCCTCCCCCAATGGCTTTCATCGGGGAGGATTGCCAATACTCGCCACGCTTGGCAGGCGGGTTGGCGAGCGCAGTTTTTTATAACATTTCACACGCAGACGCTGCTGCCCGTCTCGTGCTACAGTAATTAGTCGCGTCTTACGACACGCCTCCTGTTGGCGGTGGGGAAGTGTACTCTTTACGGCCGTCCCCATACGGCGCACGGCACGGCACGGCATGATTCCCTTGAGAGTGTCGAAATATTTGTTTTTTGTGGCATAACCGGCCGTGTCTTTTTTTACGTAAGCTTAGAAGTTTGATTTTTTCACAGTTCAAGGGAATGTAGATTTGGGTATATGGTTTTAATTTCAAATTGACACCTCCACGCGTTCCCGAGATAACGGGTCTTGACAAACCTGCGGGCAGACAGACAGGTAGACCGACGGATAACATAAACCATGACTAAAGATTAGCCAACTAATTGATAGTGTATGCTACCATCATCAAGAAATGACAAATTTAATTTCAAATGGTATATTCCATAGATTAACCTTCGCGTAGAGTTATTCAGAAGATAAAACGAGTTATTAATAAGACCGACTAAGTATACAAAATAGAAAAGCCAGAAAACGAAACCTATTCCCAGTCCTTCACTGTGCAATCCATCCGCCTATGGAACTCCTTGCCATTGTCTATTCGAGAATCTGAATCGCTTCACAGTTTCAAAACTAGAGTTAAAACCTATCTCCTTTCACTGTAGTTTTCTCCTGTCTATTCTTCTTCTACTTTATTTATTTAACCATTTTTCCTACATCTTGGTCACTAGATTCTTTTTCATGTTAATAGGGTATTTATTTATGTTACATGTATTTATTTTAAGTATGTATTTTATTTTTATATGTTCTTATTTTATTTTATTTGTTTGTTTAATTAGTTTTTCGCTTCCAGCGATAAGACCGCCTAAATTGTACTATTAATTATGTATATTTACTTTCCTGTGATTTGTTTGTTTTGTGTGGTGTACAATAAAGAGTATCTATCTATCTATCTATACAACGTCTAATTGTATAAACCACAAAATGCCGATAAAGCCACGTGCAATCACTAGTCAAATCAAACCTGACGTCAAGCCTAATTTTTACCATCCCTAATAGCTCCCACAATAGACTGAACAACACATCAACAAGTAATTTTGGCAGACAAAGTTATAGCGGCGACACAATCAAAATAAAAAACAATGCTCTACCAATTTTAACTGTAGGCAGAACTCATAAACTAAAACTCCAGCCTCTGTTTTTTACCATAACATAAAATGTTTTAGAAGGCTCGCGCGTATAATGTTTATCTTACGCATCTTACTTTAGAAAGCACTGAGTACGTTGCTATGGTTACATATGGTACAGTAGTATGATTGCAACCAGTCCAAAGTTACTAGACTCGCCGTATTTTTTTACTTTGACTCCGTACCTATCCGTATCTATTATGGTCAACAACACATACCCAGACTCAGAATGGAACAAAAAGAAGAGGTAAAATAGCATAAAGCTACAATAGTGCTTTGAACACTGTCAGTTCGACCACTCTGCTCAAAGGTGTGTATAGGACGCATCGCGAATGCGTGGCTCGCGAGCCGCTCGCAAACGGCACGCGCGCCGCTCGCACGAACCTTACCTTGCGCAAAAAGTATGTGCCTTTTGCGAGCGGCGCGCGTTCGCCAGATTTTCACTCACCCTTACAAGAGCAATGTCTAATGAAATGTTGGCGTTTTGTCAAGATTATTACTTTTATGTCATTGTCGTACCATTGATTTGCTCTGTGAATCAAATGCACACTGAAAACTAACTTATAAAACAGAACATAATATCATAAATTTGCACAATTGTCTTAAAATGAACTAGCTCATATTGCCTATAAACTTAAGCATTTTTGGCCTAATAAATCAATATGTAAGCTAAACACCATTGTTTATTACCAAGTCAACTAAACACAAACAGACTTAAGTATTATGGCTTTAACCAAGTCAAAGTTGATACTATTTTAAGATCATTGTGGCAATGAACCTCGTATACAAGTACCATGTGTAATAAACATGCAAAAATTGAGAAATTGAATTTCAAATTATAGTTGACCACTTTTGGCCTGATTCGTGAATGATGATGCATTGAGGGACCGGGCACACTGGATTTGTTTATTTTGTGTTTTTATTATCTTTTATAGCTGTCTATTTTATTTCGAACAGTTATTCTTGGCGAGATCACAGAACTCGCGATGCTTTGACTATCACACTTTTTGAGCCCGACAAATTTTTTTGATACGTTTTTTTAGCTATTTGAATGAATGTTCAATCTTGTGACATATTGACGATAATTGACACGTAACGAATTTTATTCTTTTTCTTTTTAGCGTATAATCAGTATTTTGAGAGGCTCCGCTATTTAGCTCATTCTTCTCCACTTCGCTCTATTCCGGGGGATCCTCTTCAGTAAGGCCGCAACATGATATTCATTGCCGTCTTTATTGATAAGACTCAACTATATTAAACTACATTTATTTTGAACCTATACCATCCTACTGTTAAGCAAAACAAAAACACAAAGGCCTGTATTGCCGATGTAGGCAAAAACAGCCATATTAAGTGGGAGTGGGCAGGCCACATATGCGGGATGCTCACAGATAGGTGCCCACCTAAATTTACCACCGTCTTTAGGTACTATGACAATGAACGGTATGTGTATTGTGTATGTTAATGTATACCATGGCATGTTGTATGTAGGTATTGTAATATTTGTATCATTCATCAGAGATCACAGGAGTACGCCGACGCCACTCCAACAAGGACCCTATGCAGTGCACATACGGTGCAATTTAATCGACTAATCCTAAATTTTTCACGAGTTCTATTTTCTAACAGCAAATGGGAACAATCAAAATTAAAAAAACTTTTTTTTTTATTTACATAGATTAAGATTAAGTAAACTGATTCTAAGTCGAATTGAACCCTGTATAAGTCGTCTGTCTCTCAGTAGAACTAGAGCGACTGTGTTTATAGAGTCCTGTCCTAAATCGTGCGTATCATGCAAATGCCAGAGGTAGCGCATAAATCGTCGCACGCGCAGCGCGCTGACAAACGACTCGGACAATGTTGGAGGAGTGTGAAGGGATGTGACAGAATGAAGAACTGTGTGTTTCTATTTTCTGTATACCTTCACTTATGTATCACCTGACGTTGGTCAAGTGACTCTGTGTTTGTATTCTCTTTATACTTTCACTGTAAACAACTAACGATCGCCAAGTCACTTGACTATCAGTTGACGAATTGGCGTAGTGGCGCGATAATTTGTGGCTGGATTCCCCGTTCGGGTTAAATCAAAAAATATATATTTTCTGAATAAGCTCGGGTCTGAGTGTGCTGCGTCGTTTCTGGCAAAATACTGTATACAAGAATGGTAATTTGATAAAGGCGTTCTAACGCTGAAAGCAAAGCACTCTGCCCTGAAAGCTAATCAATGCATGGCTAATTAGCTATATCAAAGTATACCAGTTTTAATATTTAACCTAAGTTAGATATAAACATCTAATTCGTTTTTTTTTTCGGTAGATACTTACTATTTTGGTATTTGGAGTGTTATTATATTAGAAACTTCGCATCTAGTGCAATAAAGTAATTATTAAATATGAATAAAATGACACGAAAGTTCTTTAAAAACTACATAATCTTTCGTCGTTGTTTCCGCCGAAACCTTCGGAATTAATAATAACAAACTGTTAGACTGACTGACAGTTTTAAACGACTTATTGTTTATTTAATCAAATAGCAAATAAACAATACTTCCAATCATTTTGCATAAATCTTAGGATGCAGAAGCGTGGCAGATCAACGGGCACGGATTCTCAAATCACCAGGATCGCTCCCGGAAGCCTGCAGCAGTCTGAAAAGGCTGCTGACCTTCTGGGATGTCCTAGGATGGTTGGAGTAAGAAAGACTAAGTATAGTATTGCACAATAGCGCAATCAGGAGTCTAAGCGCGGGGAAAACCCAGCTAGTTAGTTAGATAGTTAGTTTCGCTGGGCTTTATCCGCACTTAGCCTAGCCCAGCTCAACTAATTAACTTCGAATAAATCTGAACAAACCTTGATAGAATGCGAGTAACCTCAAGTCAGTATAATGAACTCCACATCTATGACACAGTATATCTTCATATCATTGACCGATGGCAACAATGAAGTCTACAAAAAGTTTGGCTCTGTGCCCAGGTGTATCGTTCGCAACGTGCGCCGATGTAACTATATCGTATGACAGCACTGAAGTGTTGAGAATACTAGCGCCACTTATATTTTATGCAGATCTTCTTATAAGCACTTTTTTTGTGAATAAATAAATAAATTGTTTTCACAATCACACAAATTATCTAGCCCCAAACTAAGCAAAGCTTGTATTACTACTAGTAACTACTAGATAACGGATAAACATACTTAAATACGTTTATAAACATCCATAACTTAGGTACAAATGCTCGTGCTTATCACAAACATTTGTCCCTTGCGGGATTCGAAGTCGGCTTTGTAGTCCGGAACGCGAATCACTACACCAGACGGTCGTCTGTGCAAGATTGAACACTGTTTTTCAACCGACTTCAAAAAAGGAGGAGGTTCTCAATTCGTCAGTATCTTTTTTTTTTTTTTTTTTTTTTTTATGTATGTTCAGCGATCATTCGTTACTGCGTTGACCGATTTCGATAATTATTTTTTTGTTTGAAAGGTAATACTTTCAGAATGGTCCCATATAAATTTGGTTAAATTCTGATGATGGAATCTATAAGAAAATCATCAAACATTGCATAAACTCCGTACCACGCCAACTGATTTTAGTATCTATCTTACCTATATCTCTGCCAAATGTAGACCGATTTTGATGATTCTTTTTTTAATGAATAGCTTATACTTCAAAGATACTATAATAAAAATTTTTGGAAAAAAATTCACCCCTAAGGATGGAAAAATAGGAAATGAAATCGGTGTTCAGCAGTTAAATTATGTTTGCATTCGTAAGATTTGTTTTGATTAGGATTTATCACTAAAATGGATGAAATAAGTTAATTTTATAAAAAAAATAAAAACCGACTTCAAAAAACTAAAACGCTAAAAATAATCTTAACACTTAAGTACCTCATCAGTTACTTTTGGAGTCGGTGCCAGTCAATGAGAGACCAATGTTTTCGTTTGCACCGACTCCAAAAGTAACTGATTAGGTACTTAAGTGTTAAGATTATTTTTAGCGTTTTAGTTTTTTGAAGTCGGTTTTTATTTTTTTTATAAAATTATAATAATAGAGGCTTGTAAGCCCTTGCCCCTAAGATAAAAAAAACCATGAGATTTAAAAGCATGCCTGCTTTACAGATCTGGCGGACGCTCCGTGAATTAGCGGTGCGTTCGCTTAGAGCCAATAGTAAGGAGCCGGAAGGAGTGCCCATAACTCTATCGAGATAGCAGAAAGACACATTTTTTTTCCTAAAACGAAAACTGAATTTCCAGCAATTATAGCATCTACCAAATGAATACTAAATTAAATTGCTTGAATCGTAATATGAATTATTTTGTTAAAGTTTGCAGCTCGATTTCCGGGATATAAATGAATTACTTTGTTTATCTGAAACAGTACCTAGTCCGGTACGCTCTGGTACTGCGCTGCTCTCTAGTCACTTCTTTAGTTTTTTACTCCGCCCATCGAGCAAATACCATAAAGAGCTACATTTAGTATGAAATGACAAGTCCTGTCAACTCTCGCCCATACAAAAACAGTACAGCCACAGAGTAAATACGTCAAGTTTAGTTAAATTTGGATTTGTCATCAGACCCTACGTGACCCTTAGACAGAGAAACCTGAACGATTTAGACGACACACCTAGTGTTTTCTGAATGTGTAGGCTTCCTCCATGTTTTCTCCGTATAAATCCATAATAGTAATATAATATTATAAAAATCCAGAGCACGTTTCGAACTCAGGACCCTTTTTATAGAAATTGCACCTAACGATATTAAAAATAGATATAATTTTCCAAAAACTTTGATCACAGTGTAATCTACAAAGACTTTTAGTAGAATCTAAATGAGCAGTAGTTACAAAAATATTTTAATTACCTTTTCTACAAATCTAAATTTTACAAAAGATTTAAAACCAACCTAATCGTTAACATAAAGTATTTCAATCGTGATTTACCGTCTTATACTTTCAGTAGGTACCATTAGGCCTACAAAAATCCTCTTTAATTTATTACTTCTTACCAATCAGTTAATTATCCACAACTATGCACGTAAAATACATATTCTTACTCTCAGTAACATTAGGTCTACAAAAAATCTTCTTTAATTTATTACTTCTTACCAATCAGTTAATTACTGTCAACAATGCACGTAAAATTCGTATGAGTACTAATTCAAAGGCATACTCGATCACTAGCCGCGGTCACATTTGTCAGGCACATACGTCAGCAGATCGATTGAACAATTAATTAATGATCAATTAAATCACAGATACAATTGTCACAATGCGTCTGGGCGGGTGCCAGCCAGCTGTCTCCGCGCATCACGTCGGGAGCGGCGTGTGCGCAGACCGCACAGGAGAACGGTGGTTTACTATTAATAATTCTGTAAGATGATCGGATAGACGAATTAACCCCTAATCAGAGTACGATAATGAGACTTAAATTATTTAGGTTTTACTGCATTTTTCATAAATATTACTTCAACAATATTTTTCCCGTTTTGGATGTGCTAAAATAACCGTTGTGTTATTAAGGGTTAAGAAGTGGACGGTAGTATTTAGACCAATTTACTTAATATTCTTCTATGATCACAAATGCTTTAGTTGTTTCAAGTTCTAGTTTTTTAGACTCCATAGGGTGTAAGCGACATTAGTAGGCTTTTTTGTGCTAATGGGCATTTGTATTCATAAATACCTAAAGAAAGTCCCTTAAAGTATTGACTAACTTTGATCTTACTATTTTGGAATAATGGCTATCTGCTGTAGAAAAAAAAATTAAACAACAAAAGCGCATGGACTATAATATAACCTGCCTAGATCGCACTTTCTACATGTCTTGTAACTGTATTTCCTGTAATAAAGGTTGACTAAGGTGACCGAGTTTCATAAGCCGTTTATTCTTATCAATAGCCAATATGTAGAAGAACTAGTGGTAAGGCGAAGCTATATCATAGACGTTTATATACGTGCCCGGAAGAAGGCCTATATTTTACTAAACAAATGAGTATTATTAAGTAATAATTAGTCAGTCCTGCATTTCATCGGTAAAACTTTCACGCGTCTCTATTTTTAGCGACGGTTATTATTGCTTGCAAAAGTAAGTTTACCAAAACGATTAAAATGTTGATTATTATTTTAAGTGAATTGAATGGCAGATCAAAGAAGCTCAGAATTGAACAAAATTCAGGGAACTCTCCGTCCAGATCAACTAATTTAAATTGCAAGTCTGATGCAAAATTAAATCACGTTAACACTTAATATTATAGTTTATAATAATAGTTTTGCTAATCGATACTCGAATTTTGATAGCAAAACTATCGATAATTATATCGAGAGTATTGATACTATTAATAAACACCCACACGTGCGCGCTTATAGACAATGTCTGCTTTATTTCTTATTAGCTGTGCCCACGACTTTGCTCGTGTGGAATACGGTTTGTCACTCCCTATATTACTCGCTTAGGAGATAGAATAAAGGTTTAATCTTTGCCGTACAAAATTTCATCAAAATCGGTAAAGCTTTTACGACAAAACGTTGCCTATGTCCTTTCCCAAGGTCCTATCTATCTCTATACTAAAATTAATTAAAAATGGTTTAGCTGTGTATGCATGAAAATTTATTGTCAATATCTTATCTTACATAGTTATTGTCGCATTTATAATATTGTAAGAATGGATTAGAGATCGGTGATGAACATTTTGAACATTTTGAAAGTAACGTAACGTAAAATCCGCGACTAACCGTTTGACTCATCATCATCATCATCATCATCACAGCCATCGCGGCCTTCATCCAGCGGCTTCCCCCAACCTTTACCAGGTCGTCTGTCCACCTTTTGTCCTACCGTTTGTCTACATTTAAGTATTATTTTTTAAGGATTGGATTTTGTGTGAAACAAAATAAAATAAAACTGAAGCTAGGAACGTTACAAATAAATAATCTAATTTAAATTATAATATATATATATATAAATATATATATAAATTATATTTTTGGTCAACTCATTAACTCTTCATTCTTCTTCTTAATCATACAATCCCCTCAATCTACGAGCCAATAAATTAGGCGCAGTGATACATCGCCCGCCAATATGGGCGGCGCGCGCGCATCTTGCGATTGGGCGAACTGTTTGATCACTACTTGCAAATGTACGTAAGGTACCTACGTGGTTTGGAATTTCATTCAGTACGTTCAATGAACGATCTTTTAGAAGGGAAGGGAAGGCCTTGCCATGTTTCTGTTTCCACTAATGTTTTTATCCAAATACTTGATGAGTAGATAGCGATGGAGTTGAGATGTGGACACTTACGTTGACGGTACGACTAGTACACCAAATTAATTTGCTCAGCGAGGCATGGGGAGAGCCATGCTCGAAATTCCACTGAAAAATAATGTCAGAAATGAGGTAGTAGAACTGAAGTATTCGATATAGCTCGAAGTGGCAGTGGGCAGGTCACTTTTGCGATAGAACCGGTAATCACTGAGATAGACATGATCTTGAGTGGAGACTGCGACTAGGAAGCGCAGCGTAGGGCGCCCTCCAACAAGGTGGAGCGATAACACACGGTGTTACTAGTGTTGCCAGATGTCCCACTTTTGGCAGGAAGTCCCGTTTTTCAGGCCTTTTACCGCGTCCCGCTAGGACCCGGTGCGGGACGCCTAAAATCCCGCTTTTTAGCTTTTTTATCTAAGTAGCTAGCTAGTAGCTAGTAAAGTTATTACTAGCTACTAGCTAGCTACTTAGATAAAGTCCAGTATTCTTGGACTTGAGGAAAGCGTTCGATACGGTCTCTATCCCCATTCTTGTACACAAGCTGGACAGAATCGGTGTCAGGGGTGTTCCACTAAAATTACTCTCGGACTACCTTGCAAATAGAAATCAGAAGGTAAAACTAGAAAATTGTACTAGTGATTGCACTAATGTGTCGTATGGTGTCCCGCAGGGGAGTGTTCTTGGCCCCATGTTGTTCCTAATTTATCTTAATGACTTATGTGATATGACCTTTGAATGTGCCAAAATATTCTCTTATGCGGATGACACTGCCGTCGTTTTCACCGGAAGAACCTGGGACAGTGCTAAAAAGAATGCAGAGAAAGGTCTTGAGCAAATAGGAAAATGGCTGCGATATAATCTCCTTACGCTCAATACGGCTAAAAGCTGTTATATATGCTTTAGCATTTATAACAACACTCAACCAGACAGAGATTTTGCTGTGAGGATACATCGCTGCCATACCAAAACGGATAGAAAAGATTGTCATTGCCCCACTGAACAAAAAGTAGCTGAAGCTAAATATTTGGGAGTGTGGTTGGATCAAAGACTGTCTTGGTATACTCAGCTTGAACGTGTGACTCAGAGAATAAGAAATCTCACATGGATTTTTAAGATGTTGAGACACGCGGTACCTAAGACGGATTTGGGGGTGGGGACTGAGGATAGGGGTCTTCTAAGGGATAAATATGTATCCCTGGTACAGTCTGTTCTAGCTTACTGCTTGCCTGTATGGGGAGGTGCAGCTAGGACGCGCTTTCTTGACGTGGAACGTGCGCAACGTAGTTTGATAAAGGTAATGTATTTTAAAAAACGAAGGTTTTCAACTGAAAAACTTTATCAAACTACCCGAATTCCTTCAATCCGAAAGCTTTACATTATAAATACAATACTTAGTAAACACAAAACCCTGAATTTCGATGCCACTAATGCTGCAAGAAGGAGGCATAAGTTGGAAACCCTCAAGTGTAATTCTGTTTTTGCTTCTAGACAATACAAAGCTCGCTCGGCCTACCTCTACAAAATGATAAATAAAAAGCTAAACTTATATACTAAAACATCGCGACTGTAAGAAGTGCTTACAGATATGTCTAGAAGATAAAACTTATGATGATCTTGAGGCATTACTCATTAAAATTAAATAGTAACGGGAAACACACACACACACACACACACACACACACACACACACACACACACGCACACAAATGCACGCTAAAAATGTAACTTTTCAAATCATGTAATTAACTTTAAACTAATAAACTGTACATTCTTCTAAAAAGGACCTAAATTAATGGAAGAGCGCTGCTCCCTGATACAGGCTCAATAGCTTAAAAGGGGGCTACGGTCACTAATATAATACAATGTACCCATTATTATGAAATAAATATTATTTATTTATTTATTATTTATTTATTTAAGTTGGCACACAATAAAAAGTTATTAGGTACCGAACGAAACAAAGAATCGTGCAACGCGAGCAGGCGCAACCAACAGGTTGAGTTTTACTATGTCCCGATCTTGTTTTCCAGGGACAATGGACAGGGACAGGTCCCGCTTTTATCTCTCTCAAGTCCAGATATTTGGCAAAATGGATCTGGCAACAGTAGCTGTTACTGCTGGCAGTGGATGAAAAAGAATAGCCGAAACAACATGTTTTGACAACTGCAGTTTTGACAATAAATGATTAACTTATCTTATCTATATATTATCCATCTTATCTGAGACCGGGCTGAGATCGGTCTCAATGGCGTGCTGCGGGCCTAATTTTTACAGCAGAGGACTGACGTGGTCTGTCTGATTGATGGAATAACTTATTTTTACTACGCTACTAGCCACTAGTTCCACTGTCATTGGTTCTAAATTTATTGCAGAAGAAGAACAAAGCGATTAATTAATTTAATGAATTTTTATAAAATTATAATTTTTTTTTTTTTTAAAAACGACTTTAAAAAACTAAAACGCTAAAAATAATCTAAACACTTAAGTACCTAATCAGTTACTTTTGGAGTCGGTGCCAGTCGATGAGAGATTCTATGTTTTCGTTTGCACCGACTCCAAAAGTAACTGATTAGGTACTTAAGTGTTAAGATTATTTTTAGCGTTTTAGCTTTTTGAAGTCGTTTTTTTTAAATAAAATTAATAGATAGTAATGTTACTGGGAGCGGATCGACACTGGGTTGCGAGCATTGTGAAATTACAGGAATAGGGTAGTTGACACTACCAATCAATTGACATACTTTTTTTGAGCTGTCAAATCGTACCTCTTCCTTAGAATTTGTATGGCAATATCGGACAGTGACGTCACTGTTTACCAAACTTAACTGACTATCTATTTATTAGTTTTAAAGCAATTAAAAATCTATTTCAAGAAAAAAATAAAAAATATGACAACAAATTAATTAATTAAGGTGTTATTTAAAAAAATAAGTGTCTCTGAATTATTTATGAATGGTGTCAACATCCCAATTGGACTTCTGGTGAGATACTCTATAGAACTGTATTAAATTTTGATAGTGGCAGCGACTGGTGGCGCCACCCTGGTGTCCAGTGAAATAGAGCCCTAACACACACTACATGAATAGAATAGATATTTTTATTAATCCGGCGATTTTACAAGATTCCGCAAAAAAATGATGTGTTTTGATTAACAGTTCTTTTGCTGTTTTTCTCTTTAATAATACACAATGATGTGCTAAGTACTTTTAAAATAAATGATGATAAACTAATATTAATAATTTAGATAATTAACAATTACAAAATATTTAAACCTACTTAAATGCTACGTTAATTCAATTACTTTTGAGTAACACCTGTAATTATGATAGCACTTGGCTTGATATATTAGCATGTTTATTTAATGTTGTGTAAAATAGTGTATGCCTTGTTGGTGTTAATATATTATTATTTTTTAAATACAGTCTAGGCATTTCAAATTGCACTTGTGAGAGTCAAAACATATGATAATAAAGTAAAATCAATAAGAATAATACAGTTTTTACAAACAATTTCAACATTTGATTGCAAATAAATTAAAATAAAATAGAACAATTAATTGAGAAGTTTTAGGTGGAGTCAGACTGTCCTATAAATGCCTAAGGAGTTGCCTGACCTAAGGAATGTTTCTTAGGAAAAGCTACTATACGTTTTTTTTTAAATAGTCATCCGCCATATATTTCTAAGATATTGGCATACAAATTTAAGAAACTCCTGTATTGATTTATTAAAAAATATTTTTTGTATTTTTTTTTCCTGACCGGCCTTAGTTCCTTAGTACTTACTAAACCCTGAAGCTGGGGCAGGTCACTGGTTTATACTTTATTATAGTCTCACAGGGTTCGATTACCGGTCAAGTCATGTAGAAAACGAACTTTTCTATGTATCTCGCGTCTGGAAGTTGTAATACCGTCGTCGTTTCTGATGTTTATAACACAAGTGCTTTGGCTACTTACGAGTACTTTAGGATCAGAGCTATGTATGTATGTATGTGATACTGTCCAATATATTAAAACACATACAAATAAACAAATTAAACTGTACTTCTGTAGTTTCAAAAAAATTATCGTCTAATTTCTAAATTAATGGTTTCCGTCAAATAAACAAACCGAAGTAACGAAATGGTAATATACTGTATATTTATCTAATAACAAAATATGAAACATTCCACAATGTTTATTATACAAGCATACTCTTGGCATACTGACGGGTAAAGGCCAGCGATTCCTAAAACTCTGGCAGTATTTTCAGATTGCAATGTGCTTTTTTTAATTCTAGATCGGAATGCTGAATGCTAGTCTTTAGATTATTTAAATAGCATTTTTTAATGATACTGACGTACAGTCACAAGCAGTAAAATGCATTTACTTTGTAACTGTATTTAATGGAACTACTTTAACAGGGATGGCGAACCTATGGCACGCGACACACCATTGGTGGCACGCGACACAATATTTTCGGCACGTTACCAATATCAACCACAAAGTTCACTACGAAAAAAAGCAAACAAAAATTTAATTACACGTAAGTAAGATGGGGCAGAAAGGTTCTAGACTGGAGGCCGCGTACTGGCAAGCGCAGCGTAGGACGTCCACTCACAAGGTGGTCAGACGACCTGGTAAAGGTCGCAGGAAGACGCTGGATGCGGGCCGCTTCCAGCCGGCCAATCTGGAAGTCAATGGGGGAGGCCTATGTTCAGCAGTGGTCGTCCTATGGCTGAAATGATGATGATGATGATGAAGTATACGTGCAAAATATTTCAATTTTTTTGTAGTAAATAAAGAATTTCGAGTTGATATTATTTATTATTATTATTTACCCAATAATCACAGAGACAAAATTATTTGATGGCACGTCTAAAACCTGATTAATCTTTTCTTTATAAAGGTTCGCCATCCCTGTACTATACAAACAAAAAAGGAAAACTTCTTTCCACAATCACACCAAATTAAATGTATAAAATTTAATCAATAATTATTTATCATCAAAGTATTCCTGAATTGAGTAAAAACATTTAGTCAGTAGCCAATATTGAATATTGGCAGAGTAATTTAAGCGTATCAGGCCACTTATTAATTTTAATCGCTATGCAATATGCATTGTTTTTAATTAGTTTTAGCCTTGTATTATCATTTACATACATCTATAGCTTACTCAGGCTGCGGAAAAATTACTAGAAATTATTAAAAAAATATTATATACATTATAATAGACTAAAGCCAAACTAACTTACATAATATCAGAGGTTAATACGATAAGATATATCCTTGACCTAACTCCCATTCGACACAAAATATCTGCCCTTCAGTCTCAGTGCCTTAACCTTTTCCAAGGTCGCATACACCTAAGGCCGTACTAACAAGGCCTACTGACGTATCTCCTGACGTCACGGCCTTTCGTTCTAAACATCCTTGTCCCGCATCCGGGTTTGGAGGTCGCCCTCGAATGAAGGTCAATTTTGGGGGCACGAGGACGCGGAAGGTCGCCCCGAGGTTACTGAGTTCAGGGACGGGCCAGGAAGGTTTTAGCAAGGTCGGATGAGGTGACCTCTGTTTCATGTTGATAATAAATATGTTGACATTGTTACATTTTCGCTACATAGAAAACGAATTTGTTCGTTAGGTTAAAAATAATTGGGACGTGTGAAAGAGTTTAACTTAGGCTTATAGATTTTCCAAAATATTATACATTGGTTTAATTGGTTAGTTATTGTCCAAAATATGATTATTAATAATAAATTGTTTCCACAATCACACCAATTATCTAGCCCTAAACTAGACAAAGCTTGATAAACATACATACGTGCACCTTGCAGGATTCGAACCCGCAAATGCTGGCTTTGTTGTCCGGGGCGCAAACCAATACTGTCGTCTTAGAGCATTTTTCACCACTTGCTGATAAGTTCCAGATAACCTATCTGACACTTTTTTGACAGCTAATTGTATGGGTTATCTGTCAAAACAAGTGCCAGATAGGTTATCCGGAACTTATCAGCAAGTGGTGAAAGTGGCCCTTAAAATTCCAAAAATTAATAAAAATCTATGACTTTTCGTGGACATGATATAAAATCTTATAGCTTGTATATAATTAGCTATTAGCTATATTATCATCATCTTCATCATTTCAGCCATTGGACGTCCACTGCTGCACATAGGCCCCCAATGACTTCCAGATTGGCCGGTCGGAAGCGACCTGTATCCAGCGGCTAGTTGCGACCTTTACCAGCCTGCCTTTTTATTAAAAACTAGTATTTTCATTTTTAGAGATAATTTAAGACACTAAATTAATATTAATTTACTGAAATTATAACACAAAATAAGAACCACAAACTTAAGTATTTAATTTTAATTTTTTGTACAATATTCAAAGTATGATATGGCTTCTTAGTAATCGAATAAGAAAACAAATCAAGTTAATGTTTTTGTTCCAAAAAATTCTTTGCTCGTAGCGTGCCGTATCATTTTTGAATATCCTTGATTTCAAGGTCCTTCAGGAAGCCTATTACGCATGCGTAATATTTCAGTTTTAAATATTTTTCAATGTTGCTTGTCTATGGTAGATCATTTATTCAGTTTTTTTTTAGAATTACATTGGATTTGAACATACGGCTAGAATAACGTAAAAGTAGACAGGAGTAGAAATGACACTGATCCATAACATACCATCAGAGGCTCAATTCCCGTAACATTATTACGTATTTAACATTAGTAGCAATCCAGTGTCGATCCGCTCCCAGTAACATTACGATCACAAACGGTATTCTCGTAAACCCAAAAAATGCAATTTTAGTTCGTAATGCGACTGGAAATGGAAAAAACCAGCCAAGTGCAAGTCGGAATCGCGCACGAAGGGTTCCGTACCATTATCTATAATATTCTGTAAATATTACAGGAGTATACCGATTTCCAATTTATTTAGTATCGAGCAAAAAACGGCAAAAAAATTACGTCTTGTTGTATGGGAGTCCTACTTAAATATTTATTTTTATTCTGTTTTAAGTATTTGATTTTATAGCAAATCCCGTTTTTACCCTTTGGGTACGGAACCCTAAAGAGTAAAGTGATATTTTTTCTTGTTCTATTTTCAGTCGTTTTGATAATTTTACATCAAATAAAAAAATTGAATATTAATTGTGATTTCATATGAGTGAATAACCGGCCAACCTGGAAGTCAATGAGGGAGGCCTATGTTCAGCAGTGGACGTCCTATGGCTGAAATGATGATGATGATGAATAAACCTAAACCTACAGATTTATTTACTGAGTGAATAAATAAAGTTTTTTTTTTTAATACGAAAATACCGATTTAGTTAGTAATGTTTCTGGGAGCGGATCGACACTGGATTGCTGGATTGGAACTCCCGTAATTTAACATTAGTCATGTTAAATTACGGGAGTTGGGCTTCAGGTCAGGGTTCTACATAAACCCAGTTAAGAGAATGTTTCGTGTATTCATATAGTTTATCAATTTTAGTGTTATTTTAAAAAATGGCGTGATTGTTAGACGAATTTGTTTATTATTATTAATTTTACTTTAGTTTTGTCTTTAATAAATAAAGTGTTTACTATGTTAAAGCTTAATTTGGTGGTCTTTTTGATATAAAATCATAATTAATACGCTATTTTACACCACTAGATTATTTAAGAATGGTGTAAACAACCCTATTGCTAAGAAAAAAATACCCCCTGCAAAATATTTTACCCAATCTATTTTCAACTTATTTACAATGAACGACTTTCAATAAAGGTGATCGATCAATCTCAAAATACATCGTACTAAGAACGACATCAACGTTTTAAAAAAACTAACAAGACCACTGACAGCTACAGTAATTAGCGCACTGTACATTTCACAGCCAATGACAGCAGCTGACAGCTGTGACAGCTATAATTTGACATTTACAACGCACGCCATTTGGATTTCCTTTTGTTTTTCATCACGTGTTGGGCGGGAAATGTCAGCCAGTATTAAGATCTAGTTTATGGGCAAGATTCAAATCAAATCTTAGGTTTACGGTTATTTTTTTAAACATTTAGAGTAACACGCTTTATAGTTTTACTTCATAGCAGCCACTGAACAAGTAATACTTGATAGCAGCTTCTGGTCTAGGTTTACTGAGCTCAGTAATTATTAAGGAAATTGTTTTTAACCTTATCCTAATTAGTCGTATCGATATGAAAACTTAATTAAACTCAAGTCTGTGTTCATTTGATCCGTTTTGACGTGTCATACATTTAAAGCATAAAGGTTTTATTTATGTTAGCATTTAAAATGTAAGTAATGTAAAAAAAATAAAAGCACTTTCACGTGAAGAATACAGATACCTTTATGCTTGTAGTTATTGTATTTCTACGGTGTGTCAAAACTTGGCCGATCAAAACTGAGCTGAACTACTACTTAACTGACAACATCTTTATCTATACGATCAAAATCTCAAATCAATTGCCACTTCCCTATACAAAATTATATCAGGTTGTCGGTAATTTTGTGAGGGAAAATAATTATTTCTTGCATAAAAAACATTTTATTCTGAGCAGAAGAATCATCTTTATTACTCAGAACCCCCTAAATCCCCTTGATCCTCTTAGAGGCTGATTCAGTGCTCAAATGCAACAACTTTTTGTATGGGACCAACAGTGAAATCTAAGAGAGAAAAAAAGAGGAGAGAGAGGTTTTGCGTATTTAGCGTTACACATTGTATATATGTCTATTGATCATAAATCACTCATGTTTAATCATAAAATTTTTAGACTAGAAACAGGTTTTTAAACTCATGGCAGACAGACATTGTTTAAATATTTTACCGTAAATCTGTGACTCAGTGTACATAAAATATCTCATCATGATCCGTTCTGATTGAAATATTCGCAAAATATCAGTAATCGTAGATCAAATGCATGATAAACTAAACGAAATGCTATGCGCTCGTTAATTCTATTTTAGTTATGGACAATAATATTTTCTTGCATGCTATCAAGTTACTAAACATTAGTAAAACTTATGAACTATCTAAGAATAACTTTTTTTTTTCATTGCGTTTTGATAGAAATGACACTTTTTTACGTTTAATCTGAATCATTTCTACATTTCTCGGCTACATTAATTCTCATAATATATTGTACACATACACATTGTTTTTTTATGTCACTAAAATTACAGCATTGATTTTAAAAAACACTGGCACATTTTACCCCGCACAAAAAAAAGAAAAGGTTCACTTACCGCCAAAATAAACGTCACATAAACAGACCACAGACAATTTTTTCTTCTAAAACTACACTACGGCTAAGGCACTAACGTCTACGCGTTCCTAGTTGTAGTATAAGTTTAAAATATAGTATCACATGTATAGCCATCGTACTGAGGAATCGTTGGCCTGCTCTATAAATACATGAGACGTGCATTTAGGATAATTCAGAATTAACGTCTAGTTTACAAGATTAAACGGGAATTGACTGGCAGTTTAACTGCAGTTTTACAAACTAGATATTTGTCGTCTTCTGATTAGAGGGAGGTTTGCCTTTTTTTATAACCAAAAAGCAACATACGCTAGTAAAACGTAGTATTACTTGTTCAGTGAACTGTGTACGCAAGTGTAGGTATCTCATTAAAAGAAACTATGTAAATAAATAATGTTATATTAGATGTAAATAATCTAAAATACTTCAGTTTTAGATTATTTACATCCTTACATCATAGTAAATACGGTAAATCTAAGCGTGTAACTAGATGTGATTAAGTAATTACATTGTAGTTTCACATTAAGCAGATAAAAAAAGCAAATAAAAATTCATTTCATTTCATAATTAAATAACCGGTCCAGTTTGAGCCGGGCTCGCGCTAAGAAACCCAAACTAATTGAAAGAAAATACGATGGTTCAAAAACTTCGGTACGTGAGTCCGACTCACACTTGACTGGTATTATCCACCAATCACTGATCCCCCGAAGATGTAAAAATTATTATTATTATTAAATTTTTTTATCTTAATAATGAAAAATTTTATTTTGTTTTGCAATCCAAAAATTATTTATTGTTTTTATTTGTTTAAATTTCGTAACGTATAGCACAGTCAACGGTATATTACTTGATGTATTTTTTTGCCGCAGACCTAAATACTTAGTAAATACCAAGAAACCCGAGCAAAAGTCGCTAACCTCATAATAAATGTGACATTGTCAAATTCCCGCGCATAAAAACATCTGACAGGCGGACATCTTTCTATTCCGCATCTGTACCGTGTTTATTCAAAAGTTTATTGGCGTCGGCAATACAAATTATTATTTTGTTAGTGGGAAACGCCTGCTTTCATACTTTCTTACGTAAACTGTTAAGTCTCATCCGAAATAAACTTTGAAAATGTGTCAGATCTACACCAAAGACCTGTTCTTACGTCTCTGTTTTGATAATGGAATTATGCTCTCTGGATAAGAAATGCAGATTTTGCCAGACCACCCCAGCCCCTCCCCGATTTTGCAGACAGAATTAAACAAAACCAACGATTAAACAATAATTATTATTGAACTAACAAAATAAAACATGGCTAAGGTTAGCAATTGACACTATCTTTTTTGGCTTTTGGCTACACATTATTAGGTATAATTTGCTACATTGTTTCTATTATGACATCACATAGTCAGCCGTAAGGATTAAGGTAAGAAGGAAGGACACGTAAGGATTTCAACGATACATCAAAATCCGTTATGGTGGAATACAGAAACTCACACACATACATACAAAAACCCTTAAAACATTACACTCCTTTGTTTGGGTAGTTGTGTAATTAAGGCTCACTTACTTTTTGTCGCTATAGCAAAAAACCAAAGAACATTATACTGATATTGAACAAATGTATGCCGAGTTTCATAATAACTTTACGAATAGCACCCGAATAGTCGAATTATGAATAAATTGTTTCAGTTTAGCTGTCAAAAGATAGTCAAATACCCAACACAGTTACGCTAAAACGCCGAACGTGAAACATGAAAAAACATCAATTTCCCAGAACAAAGATATCACTAGTCCAAGCGAAGTATGATAGCACGTACATTTTCCATTCGCACTTGTAGTATTTACCTTTCATAAGTACCAGTTAGACATAAAACGAAAATAAACCCGTTAACTCACATGCGTGAGAATTGCTAACAGTATTATAGAGCTAAATAGATTTGTGTCTGAAGTTTGCGTACTGGCTGGAAGTCATGAGTGAATATAGAGTCCAATATTCCATTACCGGCAATGGGCTAGTTTCCTAAAAAATCGAATTAGTCCGTCAGTTGGATTAACTGAAAATATTGGACACGTATTTTTTCTTTTCTAAATCAAAGAAACAATGATGAAGATATAGCCCGTTAAAATTTCGCGTAACGTCACGCCTTGCTACACTTTTTAGCAAAGTAGGCGTGACGTCACATGCTTACTTTGATGCACTTTATCTTCGTAATTTTTTGTTTGATTGACAAAAGACATAATATGGATCCAATATTTTTTGATAATCTAACTGACGGATTAAATAGAATAATCTTTTTTGACCCAGGAAACTAGTCTATTGCGACTTTGAGGAGCAGCGTAAAGCTGACCTCCACGCCAAACGCGACCAAAGAAAAGCCCGTAAACCCGTGGCCATCAATTACCACATTATAAATGGGAAACTTACATGCCCACAGTGTTCACGGAAATTTGCTGCGAAAATTGGCTACGTCAGCCATCTTTAAGCGCATCAGCGCAGATTAGAATAGGCTTCCCATCGGGTGGCGACACCCTTGTAAAGTTTGCAGGAAGCCGCTGGATACAGGCCGCTTCTAACCGGCCTACCTTGAAGTCATTGCGGAAGGCCCGTGTTCAGCAGTGGTCATACAAAAACGTCCTATCATTATGATGATGTTGATAATTAAATCACTTTCTCGGTTTTAGCTATGCAAAATTAATGGTATCGTATAATATTACTACGACGACTACGAGAGGTCTTTGCATAGCTACGGCGTAGTCACCCATTTTACTACGCCGTAGGTGATCAAAGACTTTAGTTACGTTGCTACGACGTAGTCCCAAGGTAGCAAACTGTTTGTTTTTACGCAGGAATTTTTATTCTACTTAAGTTATCTTTAGGGTTCTGTGCCTCGAAAGAAAAAACCGGGTAAATCCGAGTTGAATTTGCACCTGGAGGGGAACCCTCTATACACTATCAAACAAGTAGTTAATGAAGTAAAAATCGAGAAAAAAAACGCCGAAACAACATGTTTCTAGTACAGTTTTTTTTTTTCTTTTGTTCATTTTTATTACGTGTTTGTTTTTATAGCAGCCATAGTCTGTAAAAAAATCCTGTGTCTACATAAGCTACTTAATATGGTTCAGAAGATGGATACCACCCTGTGACAAATACTACTAACAGTGCCCGCGGCATTGCCCGCATTAAATACGGGTATTAAATAATACTTATTTGTTTTCACATTCAACATTTTTGGAACAGTGCATCTATTAACAGCCATTTCACAAAACCGCTCCGTCTAAACTATGGAGCGCGCACTTGTGTATCGTACAATTAAGATTTAGGGTGAGTTTTCATAACACTTTTGCGTATAATTACCTGATAGGATTTTCAATAAAATTAAATATTTTGAATAGGTAAAGATCAAAGGTACTCGTATTCTGACAGAAACTGACATTACATAAACTTTTGACGGTAAATACACTTAATTTAATACAAAAATCCGTCGTAAACTAGGCCCTAAACATAAAAATGTACAAATTGATATTTTTTTTAGTAATTGTAATGAAAAATTTTTTTACATTAAACGTTCTCAAAATTGTGTCTCATATTTTGTCATTTTTTTGTAGCAATTATAATTAACTTAATAAAAGTTAATTATATTTGCAAAAGCATTCGTTATTTGAAGTTAATAAGGTAAACACTTTTCGTATATCAAGGTGACGGGATTGATAAATTATATAAATGAAAGATAGTACGTAGGTCACACTATAAGTTTTGCGTAACTTAAAAAAACAACTTGTTATAACCAAAACATTATGTTTATTGCTTTTCGAAATACTCTCCTTTACATTTTTTCATGCGATAGAACCATTTTTTAAAACAGGAGGACCACAGATCTGAAGGCATGTTTTCTACGTGCTGATTGAACGCCATCACTGCCTCTTCGGAGTTGGTAAAAGTAAAACCTCTCATCAAATCTTTGATTTTGGGGAAAATACAGAAATCACAGGGTGCTAGGTCGGAGCTATGCGCAGGATGGGTGACGAGTTGTCCTTTTTCGGAAGCTAAAAATGACTTTGTTTTATTGGCCGTGTGTGAAGAAGCGTTGTCATGATGTAGGAGAACGCGGCTTTTGGGTCGTCTTTCGCGAACATTTTCTAACACCCTGGGTAAACAAATGATAGAATACGGCATTAACACTCTTTTGATCTTCAAGTGGAATTGTACAGATGAGACCCGTAGCTGAGAAAAAAAACGCGATCATTTTTTTACCAACGTTTCTCGCCAGCCTCACTTTTGTTGGCCTGTTGTCATTTTCAGACACCCATTCACAAGATTGCTGATTTTTTTTGGGTTCAAACAATCAATCCACGTTTCGTCTGCTGTGACAATGACATAAACAGCATTAGAATGTCCGTGGTCGCACTTCAGTAGTATCTGTGAGCACCATTCCACGCGAGCCCGCTTCTGCTCCGCTGTCAGTTCATGAGGGATCCAACGACTTTGGGGAGATGGGAGATGGGATGGGGAGAGGGGATTCATGAGGGAGCAAAGTTTCCGAACTTTCAATTCTTCGTGTAAAATTTTCTAAATTTGGCTCATACCAATCCCCAATAGTCCTCGAATTGTCACATAGGTAGTCCGCGGGTTTTTTTCAATTAGCCGCTTAACAGTAGCTACATTATTTTCGTTGACGGAACTTGAAGGCCGCCCTTTACGAAATTCGTCATGTAAAGAAACTCGAACTCTCTCTAATTCAGCAAACCTCGCTCACGGTGCTCAAACAAGGTGCTTCTCTCCCAAAAGCATTTTGAACACGAGCGGCACAGTCTTGCGGAGAGAGAGAACTTTTAAAATCATAAAAAATCATCGCTCTAAAATCTTTTCGACTTAATTTCATTTTCGTTGCGTACGTAGAACTTTGATGTGTGATAAAAACAATTGATAAATCATTTCCCGCCAATTGTTTTTTCTATTACTAAGAAGGTTGCAACGTTTAAAAAAATATAACATTCGACATTCAAATAGTACCGATTAGCTAGAAGTGCAAAATTAACTTTAATTTTTACTATTGCAAATACATGGGGCACCATGTATTTGCAATAGTAAAACATAAAATGTCTAAACAAAAGGTTGGGCTTGTTTTAGCATGTATTTATCAGTCTTAAAATCATTTCTGATCTCGCACATTAGGTACTGGAAATACTACTTAGGTTTTGCGCTGAAAGTGTGAAATGGCTTTTATTTATAGCCCATCTATGTTGATATTTATGTTTTGTTGATAAAGGGTGTCTCAATAAGAGTGCACTTTGTAAATGTAAATGTAGTGTAATTTATTTTCGTGAAAGTGGCAATTTTGTATTTTGGCAGCTGTCACCTATGTTGAGCGCTTGGAGCGCTTGGAGCGCTTTACGACAGAATAACGCGTTATAATTGTGAAAACTTGTTACAAAAATTACGTAAGTTATGTTGAGATCGCCTGAATTTTCAGTTGAGAAAGTGCACTTAATGTGCCAACCATTCGAAGGGGTAAAAAATATGAATAAACTGAGTGGATTATAGTCAGTGAGACTCTTGTGCGTCAACGTACCGGTCGGTCTGTTAAAAACATTGCTGCAGTAATCGAGTGTCGTCGCAAACGCATCAATTCGGCATCGTTGTTAACAACTTAAAATTTTACGAAGCACTACGCAGCGAATTTTGACAAAAGAACTCAACCTTCAAGCGCACCTACAAAAAAATCTTTGGGGTTTTGTAAAATCTCGGGTTGCGAATAAACCAAAAACAATTCCTGATCTCAAATTCGAGATCCAAAGCATCATGGGTGAGATACAGTCACATAACTGTGATAATTTCATGAAAAGAGTAATGGCTTGACATTAGAGCCGTGGAGGCCATTTGCCGGATATTTTATTCCATATTCAATCGGAACAAGTCTTCTTTACAATCCAATAAAAAAAAAAAAACACAACACTCTCAAAAAATAAGTGTTTTAAAATGAAAAAGTGCACTCTTCTGACACACCCGTTACAAAAAAGTAACTCTAGGAGTTACCGCCTACATCCAAACAATCTTTTCCTTTGTAAAATGTTACTATAGATTTTAGACGTATTTAAAATGTTATTCAGTGAATCCCCAGCCCAACTTTGCCTTGGCAATAGTTTACACATAATGTTAAAATTTTGCTTCAACCGCTACTTCGATTTCGTAAACATTTGTCTGTAACGAGTACAATGTTTTTGCTATCAAATTGGAATGTACGAAAACGCAAAAAACCTGGCATATTTTTGGCAGACTTACGATGAGGCTATTATGACTTTTAGACTCCAAAAATTGACAAATTATCCCGCAGTCATACGCCATTTTGTCAAAACATCCTCTGACTCAGTCTGCACATAACTCAACTCATATTGGAATGCGAATTGAGGTTGCCAACCTCTCTAATTCCATAACATTGTAAAACTAAGAATAGCCGCGATTTCGTTGTTGTTAATCCATTATGCTATCAACGGGATTCCGTTAATGTAAGAGCTTTGAGAAAAATGTAACGGAATTTTTCTTTTGAAATAATTGTTTTTTTGTTTTTCAGTGTTTTCACAAGCGAGCCACAATTTAGTTAATTGATATTTAAATTAATTAGTTGTCTATTACAGGTGCTGGTAAGATAGAAAAAAAGGTCACGAGTACACTGCGTAATTTATACGTTACGCATATAAATGTACACATACACGTAGCCATAATGCGTTTATGATAAATTAATGATATCAGCCTGCCTAGCATGAGCACTAAAAACACGATATGATATGATATGATATAGCGAAATATCGACACCAACTTTAAAAATATGATAGATTCATCTCATATCGTGTTTTTAGTGATCATGCTAGGCAGGCAGACAGTTATAGATAGATAGATACTCTTATTGCATACCATACAAAGATGTATCAGTTGATGTTTTCAGAATGATTGAAATTTTGGCGGTCTTATCGCTAAAAGCGATCTATTCCAGACAAACTTCAGGTAGAGGACAAATATAGAGTACGGGGAAAGTGGTGCCGAGTGCTTGAGAATAATTGGTATCATAATTTACAAAACTATCGCGTAACATACATAAGCTCACAAAAAAAAAGCATAGAATAAATTAATAGTTAACAGAAGTTCGGCTTCATATCCATTATTAACCACATCCATTATTTTCGTGCTTTTGATGACAATTTCTAAGTGATTTAACTTGATATTTTTGTACTGGGCGGTACCAAACAAAAACCATATGTTGTTTTCTTTAGTCTCAGATCATTATATTCAAATTCCGTAAGTGTTTTTTTTTTCAACTGTTTATAGATATCGCTACGGACAGTAAATATCGGAACACTTAAGTTCGAGCCCAAGCGTTCTGAGATTTCATGTCTGGACTAGCTTTAACGCTCAATAAATAAATCTTAACTTCTGATACCCGTAACTATAATTTATTCTATGTTTTATTGCAAATAATGAATTATTTATTTATTATTTTTATTTATTACAGAGTTGAAAACCTCTTTTTTCAAGATTAAGATGTATTATTTCCTCATACGTAGCTAATTTATTCTAATCTTTTTTCTTTTCTTTTTTATAATCACTGGCTTGTAAAGGTTGTTCCAGAAATATATTTAAATATTTCGATTAAAATAAAAAAACAATTCAAACACTGTAAGTATTTGTATATTCATTCAATCATTACCAAAAACATTGCCTAAAACTTAGAACTACTAATTTGAATTCGCTTAAAAATCTTTTATTGCATCTGATACTAATAATTTGCACTAAATGACGCGTTCCCGCCGAAAAATCTCACAAGAGTTCTGTAAAAAAATATAATAATACTCATTGGTATGTCAAAAATAGAACAAGAATCCTGGTATATCACTAATTAATAGAGCAGTTGGGACGTTTATTTATAGCGTGTTTTATAGCGGGATCAGTCTCCGAGATCATGTGACTGGGATATAGTAGGGTTGTCACTTGTTTAAAACACACGGTTTAAAACAAGTCTCATCTAGTGAGACCCCAAGCGGACGAAGGAGACTATAACAATAAAAGTTCTGTTGTGTCTCTTTTCTTTGGGCTGGGGGATTAAAATAAGATGGATATTTTGGTATAAGCCAGTGCAGTTAGGGCTAGATCGATCCAGATACTAAAGTTTGCGCGCAAATAAAAGGCAGATGCGTAATGTGAGCCGAGTGAGGTAAAGCATAACGTCACAATCTCGAACTAAGGAACTAAGATGATTGTGTTACGAGGTCCCAAACCAAGATTTTTTGCCAGGGGTAGAATGGGACAACCCAGCATATATACACCTGAGCTAATATAGAAAATAGTTTCTTTCTAAAGTAACTCGAACCGAGACCTTCTTCGTTGAAGGCAAATTGTCGCGCGTCAACTCCCGATTCAGAACCCTTGGGTAGACGGTAAGTCACTTGACACCAATGTTAAATCATAAAGTGTCACGTGGTTTTCCGGTCGACAATTCGTAATCGATGGGTTCTGAATCGGGGTCCAGGTCGTTATATAAAGTTTCGTCGTAGCAGCCCTAGCATTGTGACCCGGAGACGACCACGTGGATACCCCTGGCATGCTATCTTGCTTCTTCCCACATTGTATCCATTGAATAACACATTGATTTGTCACGTGTGAGACTAATTGTGTCACAGTAATTAACTACTGTTTACAATGTCTTGTATGTGTGTCAAATCGTCATTATGAACATATTTAGGATAAGACTAGGTAATGCAACGCTGGAAATCATCAAATATTCACCATTCGCGTTGCATGATTAATACGTAAGTCACACTATAAGTTTTGCGTAACTTAAAAAAACAACATGTTATAACCAAAATATTATCTTTATTGCTTTTCAAAATACTCTCCTTTACATTTTAAACATTTTTCATGCGATCGAACCATTTTTTAAAACAGGAGGACCACAGATCTGAAAATGTTTTCTACGTGCTGATTGAACGCTATCACTGCCTCTTCGGAGTTGGTAAAAGTAAAACCTTTCATCAAATCTTTGATTTTGGGGAACATACAGAAATCACAGGGTGCTTGGTCGGGGCTATGCGCAGGATGGGTGACGAGTTGTACTTTTTCGGAAGCTAAAAATGACTTAGTTTTGTTGGCCGTGTGTGAAGAAGCGTTGTCATGATGTAGGAGAACGCGGCTTTTGGGTCGTCTTTCGCGAACTTTTTCTAACACCCTGCGTAAACAAATGATAGAATACCATCGGTACCACAACACCCAGAGCCGAGACAAACATAAAAATATTTTGTCTAATATTGAACGACTGGGAATCGAACCCGGGACCTCAGAGATAGCGACACCAAGACCGGTATACTCGCCTCTCGGCTACGGAGGTCGTCAAAGGCGTTAACAATGATTTTTATGGTGCTGATGATGATGGTATAGTAAAAGGTATAAACGTCCTTCAACATTATAATAAGTGCGTTTGCGCACGCGTTTGTCGCGTTGTGCGTGCCAGTATAATTAATGTCGGACATGCACAGTAATGGAAGCTGTGTGTCTGACATGTCACCATACTGTGTCCAGCAATTGTCAAACAAATCTTCTCGCTTTGTACTATCTTGTAAGAGATAAATAAAGTGTAAATAAATAAATTTTAAGACAACACTCCTATTGACATGGTCTCGAAGTAAGGAACTAACATTTTGTTATAAAGTACGTGACAGTCTCCCATCACACATAGACCAGCCAATTTAAATGACTTCATATTCTGAATTGACCCACACCGGGAATTAAACCCTATAGACTCTTTAGGTTCTAGGTGAATCAAAGTGCTACTACCCCAATCAGATCCTCACAAGGGTTTATTTTTTATTATATTCTGTATTGACATAGATTGCTCTGAAGAAAGGTATAACAGGGAAGACCTTTTTCTACTAACCAAAGCAAAGGTAGCAAGTGACTGTACATGTACAGACAACAGCATTTCAGCCTACCACAAAACGTCAATTTTTCTCAATTGATATAGATCTCTACATGCCGGACATAAAGTTGAAAATCGGTTCAGTAACCTTTAACTTTTTGGTTAGGTGGGGACGGCCGTAAAGAATACACTTCTCCACCGCCAACAGGAGGTGTGTCTTAAGAGGCGACTAATTCCTAAAGCTCGAGACAAGCAGCAGCGTCAGCGTGCGAAATGTTAGAAAAAACTGCGCTGCCAACCCGCCTTCCAAGCGTGGCGAGTATTGGCAATCCCCCCCGATGAAAGTAATTTGGGGAGGCCTGTGTTTGACTGGACATCCATGGCTGAAATGATGATGATGATGACCTGCCGTTGACTGCCGATAAAATGATCAACAGGTCAATAAAATGATACGACACCGTGTAGCGGGAAAGGTTTCACTAGGAATACACCGGCTAAGCAAATACCGGGTTCAAGTCCCAGCATGGACATGCTATCATTTTCAGTTTAGTAAATATTTCACAATACTTTAACAGATAAATGTACTTAATTATGAAATAATATTTCAATTACTAAAAGTAAAAACACGCCAAATTCGAATAACCTAATCATTGGGCGGAACGCACTGACAGACACGAGAACAAAACGGGATAATGCGTGATGCCTTTCTTAACAGCGATAGTGCGGTAAAAGAAAGAAAACTTTGAATCCAGTCGGGGTATGGCCCTTTTATTAAATGGTAAAGTGCCTGCCCGCTAAGCAGGAGTTAAGGGTGTAAGTTCCGGTATGGGGCGTATGGGTTTTTTAATTAATTATTTTGTCGATAAATCACATTCGCCTTCTTGGTGATTTTGGCCCAATTACAATGTAGCAGAAAAGATGAAAGGAAACCGTTTGTCTTGATAGGACATGTGATGAGAAGGGAAGATGAGCACGTTACGAGAAGAGTGATGGGTGGAGAGGTAGAGATAGATGGATTGTGTAAGGTGCAATATGACTGAGAATGGAATCAAATGACTCGATGACGAGTGACCGGATTGCATGGAAGAGAAAGACATATGGCGCCGACCCCAGATGACTTGGGAACAGGGCAGGCGAATGGTGAATGATGAATCTTCTTGTATTCATTGAAGTATAGATAACACCCTGTATACACCACAGACGGACGCATGTGTATTTTACTCAAATGGATACCAGTATTAACGATTACTAAACACTACCGAGAAACAAAGTTAAAACGGCTTGACATTATAATCGGGGTTTCGAGAATCTCGTGAAAATAGCCCGCTACTAAAGTGTATCCTTGCCCCACATTCGCGCTAATTAATAAAGGAACGGTACAGAAATAAACAGTAATAACTTTGAGAGTAGACATTTTGTTGGTATTCATTTCTTCCTCTCTTCCTAGCGGCTCCCAAATCAAATCCCGTTCAAGTCCGATTTGATTATGATCCTGATGTGGTAAGTCTGGTTATTGCATTTGCAGCGATTGCCATCAACATCAGATCTCCACAACCCTGAAGGAGAGACTTCATTAAGGCGAAGCTAAGCTAAAGTGAGCATTGTGGAAATCAACCAATAAAGTCCCTTTATTTAACAGCTGGAGCAGCTGTTCCAATAGACGGTGATAACTAAGATTTCGGAAAACCGCCACTGGAGCTGAACTGAGCTGAGCAGGGTGGAGTAGGGTAAAATATTACCACTGCCATGCCTTTATATATTGGAAGTGGCTGTGTTCGTTAAGCGGAACTCTCAGAAATTTACACAGGCGAGGGATCTTTATCAGCGTTCAACGCGAAATCGTCACAGATTGGTATTGGTTACAGTCCCGACCACTCAAAGGTTTCATAAAAATTGTAACGCTATGTGTAAAACTATCTACAACAAGATACCGAATCGCTTTAAGGAAATGCCTTTCAATCGATTTAAAACTTCATTGCGTAGATGGTTGCTGGATAGGGGTTACTACTCAATTGACGAATTTATGAAACATAAGGAACCTTAATGTAGTCGATGCATAGTTTGATTGACTATTTTATGAAAAAAAAAAGAAAAGACTGTTCTTAAAGTAATATTTCAATTGTATTCTTTGACATTGTTAACCATTAATTACTGACATAAATAATTTAATTTGACTACTGTTAACTTTGAAAAAAAATTATTATCTTGTAATTAAATATTTGCATGCTGTTTAACATAGCTAAGTAGGTCAATGCACTATTTATTTAAATACTTGAGATCACATTTTATGTACTGTACCATACTTAATGGCAAATAAACAATTTGGATTTGAATTTGGCGTAAGCGCAGCCAGCCACTAAAGCTTGCTTGCGGGAATCTACTCGGGTTAGCCCAGCTCAGCACCGTTCCGTTGTAGTTTGATAAAACTGGTCAGCTCTGCTCCGCCTGAACTCAATAGTTTGATAGCGAATAAAACTAGTCAGCTCCGCCTCAAACCAGACAAGTGCGTTTCAGAACCATGCAGTGAAGAATGTCATTTTTTTTTAACCTCTTCAATCTCACTGCTGGACAAAGGTCTCGGCCTGACTCTTCCATCTTTTCTTGGGTCTACCTCTTCGGCGACAGCCGTCTATAAGTACCCATCGAGTGACGACTTGGGCCTATCCAGATGGACATTATTTCATAATTTAATCGTAGTAATCTTAGTATTACTTTAGTGTCGTTGCCCAACCACTTGTTAGGGTTGAACTTTGTCAGTAAGTACGTTAAACTTTATCTAACATTAACTTGAAACGATAAAATTCTTTGTCATGTATTCCTAGTGACCATTAGGACAAAGGGAAATAATTTGTTTTTGTTACCTACGTGTATGACCCCGTGGATAAATATTTTTTATTACTCAAACTTGGAAAGTAGGTCTGAAGTTGCCTGAGGTGCGGGTTAAAAGTAATACTTTTCTGCCCTAGGGAGAATCGTATTCAACTAACAGCTGTCAAATTATTTTTAAAAAAAAGATATATTTTAACATTTTTAATGAACCATGTTCCAAGTTTCTATACAACCACTCAATAACAGCGCGATGTAAAATTGAATTAACATAAAGATAAGTACGAGTATTATATAATTTTAAAAAAAATTAATTACCATATTAAAAGTAATTTGCTTTCAACAAATTCTTTAAAATGACATAGATTTAGGCAAAATATTTACCATTTTTTCAATGATGAAAATGAAAAATTATGGCTGAATAGCTGGCCGGCCCCAGAAAATAAATAGGCGGGAAAGCGGCAATCTAAACTTCATTTGTTTTTAAATTTTGGAGTTTGTAGAACGTATTGATATACAGGTCAGAGAATGCGCTAGCCTCTAAGCTTTCTTAGTAATAATAAAAAAGTAGTACTTCATAAGCTTCATAGGCTATTTAAAAAAAAACGTTACTCGAAAACTACGAAAAATTTTAGAACATACGTAGGGGTGATTCAGTTACCTCTCAATACGAGGCACCTAAAAAAAATTATTGGACGTCACTTTTCTGGCCACCCTGTTTACTCTTTGGTAGATTTTTGTTAGAATTCACTCATTTTTTCTTTAGCATATTTATTTTATTTTTATTTTCCTTGTATTCGTCATGAAAAGCACAGTGATTTAGTCCCTCAAACTACTACGAACAGTTTTGGGACTAAAATAGGTTACTTTCACCCCTAGGGTAACAATATACTATTTTAGTGCAGTTTCTATACATACTTTTTGGTAAGACATACGTAGAAAAAAAAATTTTTTTTGGAAGTAAGTACTTATTTAAGAAATTAGCCATTCAACTATTCGATGTTGAACAAATAATATTTTGTAGATAATAATGAATATGGAAAAGCGGTGTCCCTGACTGGATTATGGAAAAGCAAATGATGCATGCATCATTTGCTTAAAATGACACTCTGGCCACTAGCTTTAATAGTAAACGTACCTACCTAAGTATTTGTTGAAGAAAAAAAAGTATAATCATTAAGTTATACCTACATGTTTTATTCAATCCCCTTAGCATGAGCTCTTAAAGCAGGCCTACTTATATCCTTGAAGAGCCATCGAGCACTATAAAGCAGCAGTACGAATCATCTTTCTCCGAAACTAGTTTGTGATTTTTCACTAACATTTTTTTTTTTATATATATTGTTTTACGGCTTTGGACAAGGTCCATACGGCCAATTTCTTAAGTGGTCAATTTCGTCTGTTAATTTTCTTAGAGGTGTTTATGGACTTGATGCTGTAGTTTTCTTGATTTATTATTATTATTTTTTTAATTAATTTCGGTCTATTTCTGTAGTCATATTTCATTAAAGGTGGTAGCAATGTACTTAAAGAGATCTTGATAATTGTTTTCATTTGCCAGTAGATCGGGCAAGAGGCGGGGAATGTCTTTATCCTGATATGTCTTTGTTAAGCCGTCTACTAGCAAACAACCTTTGAATAATGAAGGCAGGACATTGAAGAATGAGGTGATCCAATGTTGCCACACCTGAGTTGCAATGTTCACACTGATCACTTTGTGTAATTTTAATTCGTTTAAGATGAGCAGGAAACTTGCCGTGTCCAAATCTTAATCGGTTTATTGTTGTGATAAACTTTCTAGTGGGTGAATTCCATTTGAAATACCAGGGCTTAGTTGGGATATGCTGTTGGATTTGCGCATACCAATTTCCTTTGGTAAGTTTGGTTTCTTGCCAGTCTTCATTCCAGTGGTCAAACATTCGTGTCTTTAATGTTGCATTATAGTCAGTCAGGGGGACTAAAGGTGCTCGATATGGCGAGTAGCTAATATTTGGGTGTTGGATTTTCATCAGGCTGTCTACTATCTCATTTCCCGTGATCCCAGAATGGAATGGGACCCACATAAATTCAATTTGTTTATCTTGAGTCTCCAGTAATATTTCTCTGATTTTTGTAATGTGCGGGTTGGCTTTATATGTATATGTAATATGTGAATTTTCTAAACAGGTAAGGACACTCAGTGAGTCAGTAATTATTAGAAAGGTGTTTTCACTTACATTAAATATGAAATGACATGACCTGTCAAACTTTCGCCCTTAAAAAAAAACAGTACAGACACAGATTAAAAAGGTCGGTTTTTTTTCGAATAAATTATATGACATACATTTTTATTCTATAGGGTATGTGCTCCATCAGTAGAGCATACCTATTTTTTGTAATATGCTTTTTAAAAAAAATATTTTTTTATTTTTTGTAATATGCTTTTTAAATTTAGGGCAGTTCAAAAGCAGGCCTGCTTTAAGAACTCATAGTAAATGACCAGAGGAAACAAAGAGGACATATAACAGGTGATTTACTCTCTTTGGACAAAGGCAAAAAGTTGTAAGGCCAAGTTAGAAATATTAAATGTTTTTGACTAAATATTTTTACTCACGCAAAGGAAATAGCCAAGTATATCGCTTTGAAAAAACGTTCTGAATGTACCCGGGATTTGTTTCCAGGCAGTTTCCAATGTAACCACGCGAGATTTTACATTTAGATTCAGCAAAGCACATGATAGATAGATAAAAATTTCATGAATCAACATCACAAGATCTCTAGATGACTCAGGCGGCGACGTCTCATAAATTACAGTGTTTGTGTATAAAAGATTACTATATTTATAGAAATCAACCTACACAGAATCAAAGTGTTAGATTCGAAATAACGGAATTCAAGCAAATCCGAAAATAGCGGAATCTGACCGATTACATCATGGGTTGACATTCTCGATGCTGGTCCGTCCCAGCGTTAATATTACTCGTAACTGCACGAAATCTAGCATTTCTGCCAAGCCCAATTTAATGTCTTTCTACGTAATAATTAGTCTGCCGCACACTTGAACAATTTGCCTAATGGGCATAGCATAACTTGTGCAAGTTTTATACAGTTTAAAAGTCTTATAAAAACTACCTACCTTTGGCTCCAAGGAGATAGTAAAATTACAGAAAAATCACTCACAAAAACACTCCAAAAATAAATAAGCACGGCCAATAAATATTAACTGGCTGTATAATAATATTCCTTGCACTTACTTCCGGAAAACTCGAAAAAATCCGCTCACAAGATGGCGGTCCGAAAGCGCGGGAAATGTCAACTCGCGATTCGCGCGTCAATGATATCGGTGGCTATCACAAAGCGGTGCGAATGCTTATATCGTTGTTAGATAGTCCGTTTTATATAATAGTATAGCTCGAGATTTGAGCTGGTGGAATTTTTATTGCGGAGTCTGCGTACCCGGCCAGCGAACATACGTGACTAAGCCGGTTTCACATGCTTTTAATATAAAATTTAGGTGGCACCGGGTGAAAATGTGCGGTAGGTACGGTGTATTTTGGAGCGCGCCGTAAGTCATACGGTTCACGCTCGGATTCGAATAATAACGCGCGGAACTGTGATATGATAGCGCAGAGACAGTATGAAAATAATTGGTCGAGAAAATAGGTGATTTATTTGTTTTTTTAAGTATCGTTGAATTATTGATGTGGAGTCGTTTCGAGTTACGAACGAGTTATGAACGAAAGTCCTGAATGAAAGAGTTTATAAATAAACTCTTATAAAGTATCTGATGATTCAGACTGGAGTGTTATCGAACGGGTGAAGAAAAACTTTATTAAAAGCGGTTTTAGACGCGTTTATTCTGGAAGTTGGATTCGATTTTATCTTGGTACCTTGGTGTATCTTGGGTATCTTGGTGGTTTATATATTTCTCGAGATATTTGCTCGTTCAGTAAAACACAATCGGACTCAATGTTGAACAAAAGGTTCAATGGATTTGTAATTATTTAGGCATATCCCAAGTCATGATTTTGTTAATAACTTACCATTTTCTTTATAATAAGAGCTCCTTTGGCTAGTTATTTTTATCTGATAAGTCTGAAGATGTCTGCGATCTTATGGATCATAGAAATACATACCTACTTGTATAAAAGGTACCGCACTTTTTTCACGATAACTATAATTTTGGCAATAATCAACATGTATAGAAAAATAATGGGGGTGTTAGTTTCAATGCAGTGGTAAAAGGACTCTCAAAACTGTGTAATCGATCAGCGAGTACTTGGATCCGAAAAACTCTATTAGCCAGCTTAAGTAGTACTTTAACTAGCCATAAGAGCCCGATTCGAGTTTCTATAACTGCGTCCATGCATGTCCCTTAACATAGTGGTCTAGATATTTGTGCCGTGCAGTGTCTGCGGCCTGTGCCTAGGCACTGCTAACCGCCCTTCGGTTTTTGTTACTTAAAGCGTCGGGACTTCGGGAGCCTTATGCCTATTACAATCCCCAACTTAATTTAAGTTTTAAACTTACTTATTTAGTTTAGTTATTACCAAATCAGTGGTTTAGTGTAGTTAGTTAAGTATCCTGCAGATTCCAGAAGCCCAATTCCCGTAATTTAACAGTAGTCGCATTTTAGTGTCGCTCCGCTCCCAGTAACATTACTATCTAAAACGGTATTCTCGTAAACTTTTTATTTGACGTAAAACTATTAAAACGTTTGTAAATATGACTGAAAATGGAACAAATCCCATTGTGGTTTCTTCCATTTTCAGTCGCATTGCGAACCATAACTGCATTTATTAGGTTTACAAGACTTCACTTAGTAAGCAAATAAAGATTTAAATTTGAAATTTGAAAAAAATCCGTTTCAGATAGTAATGTTACTGGGAGTCGATCGACACTGGATTGCGATCATTGTTTAATTACGCGAATTGGGCCTTAGGTGATGCTGCTGCATCAGTACAAAACTCCAAAGTTACCGAGTTCTTACAATATTATTTATTGTAGTATCAGGATATAAAATTTAGAACCAAGCAGACCTGTGGATTTTGCTTATTCAACTATAAACCATAATCTTCAAATGGCTAAATATATTTTCATGAAGAATTGTTTTCCAGTTGTCTTTGAAATTGCTAGACAGCAGCGCCCAAGAAGCAGGATCCTTTTTCACCACAACAACGCTCCAGCTCACTCCGCCAGGCGGACCACAGATTAGACAGAGTGAGACGTACTATCGAATATTTTTTTATTGAAGGTGTAGAGTTAGTAAGTCATCCTCCATACAGTCCCAACTTGGTACCTTGTGACTTTTATTTATTTCCAAAAATAAAAGATTAACTTATAGGAATTTAATTCATGAAGCCTGAAGATGCCATGGCAGCTATAGAAAAAGACATATAGGAGTTCCCTAAAGAAGAGTAGCAAGAGGTTATATCGCATACGACATTGCTTAGGAAAGCATAAAGACGAAAGGCAGAAAAAAATATTGGCAGGTTTCTATCAACGATGATCCGTTTTTCTGCTCTATAGTGCTCGATATGTCTAGTGTAGCTTGAGAATGAAAACAGACAGTCGAATTGAGAACCTCCTCCTTTTTTGAAGTCGGTTGAAAAGACCTTGTTGACCATTCCCTTGTTCTTCATCATCTTTATAAACGCCCTGGCCCTGAACTTGTCTTGTCCGTGTCTGTTGTATGCTGATGACCTAAAAATATTCAACGTAATTAAATCTGACTCCGACTGTGCAATATTACAGAATGATATAAACACACTTTCTGACTGGTGCACAAGGAATCTCATGCTTCTAAATATCACTAAATGCTTTGTTATTACATTTACTAATAAAAAAAATAAGGTAACTCATCGATACGCGATTGATGGTCAAGCTCTTCAACATAAACCAGTAGCGCGGGATCTGGGCGTGATGTTTGATGAAAAAATGACTTTCCGAGACCATTATGACCATATTGTTAGCAGGGCTTATGGGTTGCTGGGATTCGTCTCTAGATCCACGGCAGGATTTAGAAAGCCTTCTAGCTTCATTTACCTTTTTAATACCCTCATCAGAACTATTTTAGAGTATGGCTCGATTGTGTGGTCGCCCTTCTATCAGGTTCACTCAGATACCATTGAAAGGGTTCAAAAGAAGGCTCTCAAATTCGCATCCTATAAATTTGGCTATGGGCGTAAGCTTTCCTCATACGGAGATAGACTGGTTGAATTCAACGTCAACACTCTAAGCATCCGCCGCCAAGAGCAGGACCTACTTTATCTACACAAGATCATACATTCTCATCTTGACTCCCCTCACCTTCTATCACTTATTAACTTTAACACCAGGCCTAATCCCAGACATCCTCGTGCTTTTCAACTTCAAGTGTATAAAAATAACACCTCATTCTACAACCCTATGGTTCGCATGTGCAGGCTGTATCACGACTTGACGTCTCGCAGTGCAGCTGATTTGGATGTCTTCGAGCATAATCGCATTAAATTTCGTCGACAAGTTATGAATGTACTCGGGTCGTCAAGATGCAACAATAACCAAGCCAAGTTAGTCACATAGCTCTCCGTCGAATTAATTGTCATGCAAATATAAATATATATTGTTTTTTTTTTTTTTCTCTCTTTATCTTTTTAATTTGTACGACTGTAGTGTTCAAAATGGGTTGTTGTCCGAGTTTAATTAGTATTTATGATTTCGACTCGGTCAACAACTTGGTATCTTAATTTCTTTTAATGAACAAGTTTGTATACTACAATTTATTAGCGATGCTTTATACTCTGTAACACCCAAACATTATCATGTAGTGTGTATACAATTAGGTTGTCAATCTAGTCCTAAATTACTAACCATTCGTTGTAATACTAACCATCGATTGTCAACTGTCGTATATACCAAATAAATAAAATAAAATAAAAATAAAATTACACAGATCAGTAGATTAACACAAAAGGCTAGTTTCCTAAAAAAATATATTTAGTCCGTCAGTTGAATTAACAGAAAATATTGGACACGTATTTATTATTTTCTCAATCAAACAAAAAAAGAATGAAGATGTAGCCCATTAAGGTTGCGCGTAACGTCACGCCTTGCGACACTTTAGCAAGGCGTGTCGTCATATGCTCACTTTGATGCGTTTTACCTTCGTCATTTTTTGTTTGATTGACGAAAGACAAAATATGGGTCCAATATTTTTGATAATTTAACTGACTGACTAAATAGAATAATATTTTTTGACCCAGGAAACTCTAGCCCATTAACAAAAGGTTTTATAGGTAAGTAAGTAAATCCTAATACAATAGGAAACAATAATTTCTCCTAAAACATTACAGAACTTTTATTCTTAATTAAAGTCTAGAATATAGGCCATTACATTGTCTAATTTAATTAAACTGTGGACTAACAAACCGAATGTGCCAAGATGTATTGCGTTAAGTGTAACTCTGGGCTGTTGGAATTCTTTCATGCGTACACGCACAATTTATTGTACTGTGTGTCGCCAATAATTCTCCGCACCAGTCGCGTAGACGATCTATTAACTAGTGGTGTAACTGAAATCGTAAATTGGATTTGTGTAACAAGTATGTTTTAATCAGTTTTAATCGTAATAAAATGTTTGAACATAAATTAGCTTTTGAATGACGCCTGAATGTAAATATCAAACATGGCTCAAAATATCAAAACTGAAATGGGTGTGCGTGCGACAAAGCAGAAGAAATGCCGTCACAAAATGCCTATAAGCAGGAGAAGCGGCGGGAGATTCTCCCGTGACGCCTTCGACATTATCCTATGCTATTCTCGAACCGAATGGCCTGGTGCGGATTGATGGCAGGAGGCCTGATGGTATGACCTTGGTTCCGTGGAAGATGAGTTGGCCGACTAGTGGAGGAAACTGTGTTGACACACTAGCTCCGGCTCATCTTCCACAAACCACGTCTAGGGTTGGCGCTGCTGCTGCATCAGCAGAGCAAAGCGACTGATTGACTATACAGGGGGCTATATCAGAGGGCTGGCGCATTTTTAGATCAAAGTATCAGTTTGGCTTTACAGAGTGAAAATGCAGCCAGCCTTCTGGGCATTAAATCGCTGTGTTTGAACGGCGACACTGTGTTGCTAGTGTTTGGATTTTTTTAAAGCTACTTCCTAAAACAGTGATTAATAAACTATGACAGATTGGACTAACGCAACATGAATTTATTGTAGTAGTTTTTTGTGACCTTACATGTCTATAGATAGGTTTAAAGGTCTATATTAAATTTCTTAGTCTAGCCGCTACCAAATCGATGAGGGAATGCCACGAGAGAGTCGCCAGTCAACCACGCCTAGATACTTCATACTGCAAAGGGCAATGACAAACAAAAACTTAACTTGAGTGTATTATAGACCGATGAGACACCCTCAGAATAGGAACGTAGAGCGTAGCGGAGCATAACGTGTCATTCCTGTTCTGTGGAACGTAGCGTGTCATTCCTGTTCTTTGGGACACCCTTCTGCTGTGCTGCAACACTAGGTGGAGCTTCACACCGGATAGTAACTTGTTATTATTTTTTCTCTCTCTCTTCATACTAACCTTACAGTGAGTTTTTTTATATATTTTTTGAAATAAATAAATATTTGACAACATTACATACTTTGCTCTACATTGATCCTAAGGTAAGTAGCTAAATGTGTTATAAAAAAGAAACAACGACGGTACCACAACACCTAGACCCGAGACAACAAAAGATCGATTTTCATACACACCCGACCGAGAATCGAACCCGGGACCTTAGACATGGCGACTCTTAGACGTACTCTGTCTAATCTATGGCGCAAGGTCCAGCGTACTCGCTCCTTGGGTACTGAGGTCGTCAAGTCGTAATGTATCAATAACACTAAGGGACCAGATTCAGAAATAAATTATTTGATTTGATTTGATTTAACCTGCTGACCCTGCTGTCGTCCTACGGCAGTAACGAGCAGAGGGCCTAGTGTCAGTTTCACTCGATAGCTTTTGATGGGTGAGAACGTAAACGCTGATTTGTACGGAACAATATGGTTATTTTGATGTTTGGTCAGGTGGCGCTACCTCGCAGTCCGTACAATTTCACGTTTACATAAATCGATTTTTATGTTAAAAACTTACACTTGTCCCTCTGATCGTAACCTCCGCAAAAAAAGGTGCGGAGTGACTTGAGGTACCAACTATTATTTATTTTAGTGTAATTTGTGCTTGAGTCATGCACATGAGCTTTCGCACGAAGCTCGTGTTCTCTGCCTAAGTTCCTCTTGAACATGATTCGCTAGATGGCAGAACTTCTGCTATGAGTGTTTTGTTGTGGTTTAGCGCCATCTTTCGTAGAGTAGCGTTATTTTGTTCAATTAATTTATCATTGTTAAACTTGAAAAGCATTACAAACTTTTAATTAAAACCTAAAATTTTGCATTACTATTTCTTTCGTAGGTAGGTATATGAGTTTTATTTCTTATTTTGAAGAATAAACAGAAATTAAATCTTTATATTTTTTTTTTAAATCCTGCTGGCTGCTTGACTGACATCATGACTGACACCATGCAAGCGAAGATAGGATTGGCTTTTTGTTTTCTTTTAGTAGTCTATGGTCAACTTGCCTACCTTTTTCTGCTTTTTCGTTCAGTTTTATTAATCAATCAAGTGCATTTTTGTTATTACTTAGGTCTTACTTTCCTTATTAGAAGCTAGAACAAGTGAATTATCTATCAAACTCTTCCTGCAGTTGCCTGTTGTTAATTAAATAAAAGTCGAACGACCTTTTAATTAACACTACATAGAAGAAACAAACAGCTGTATGCTGTGCTTGTGTGCATGCACTTGTTGCACCTACTTTCAAAAAGTTAGGAATTCGCCCAGTTTATGTGAGAAAGTAAACTTGATAATTTATTTACAAGCTGTTCCATAGAAATTGGTGTTCTCATTTTACCGTTACGGTTGACGTTAGGACGTGGGAAATGCATGTTGTTTTCACGTTAAAGTTCGTTACGATGCACCTGCACTGCAGATAACTGCAACGGGTTGAACGCGCTGAGATTATGACACGGTCCGACAGAAGACGAATCGCAATCCAGTTAGTTGTTACGTGGAATCTATTATTGCAAAGCAGGTAGAAAATACACGACCCGACAAGTAAAGAGTCGTCAGACCTTAAAATGACTCATACGTGGAAACTGGCATGCAGTTATTGTTTTGTTTTTGTGAATTCTTCGACGATGACAGTGTTAAAAAAAAAGTGTTGTCAATGAACATGTTCTATTTTTGAAAATTCAAAACTTGGTGCAGTGTTGGAAGGATTACTTGTTTGCTCACAAAAATGGCGCAAAATTTGATGGATTCTGATAGACTTTCCTCTGCTGGTATTTCCACCCACAGTTCAGGCACAGCAGGAACTGTTGGTGGTTCTGTAGTGGGTGTGAGAGTGGGTGATCCAGGTCTTAAAAGGGATGATGAAGACGAATATAACCTTGGTCCACTTCCTCCAATGTGGGAAAAGGCATTCACACCAACTGGAGAGGTTTATTTCATTGAGTAAGTACTTATAATGCTAGTCTTTACAGTCCAAATTCAAATGTAATCTAAATAGTTGTTTTTAGTGACATTTTTAGATATTGTGCTACATATCAATAACACCACAATGACTTTATGCATGTCACTTCATTATAAATTCATTATGTAGAAACTTGTTACAGAATACATTATGTTTTTACTCCTTTTACCTATTTGATAGAGCACAGATGCCCAGACAGTTGATTAATTCTCCAAACATTGTTTTAAAGTAAATATGTAGTCTAAAATTAGTCAGTTCATCAGATTCTTTGCATAATATGGCCTCAGTGCTCAAATACATGCTTTAAAGTATGCGGGAGTGTCTAATATACTTTCCCTCTCTAGTAAACCGCATATACATGTAAATTTTATCGCACTATGAGTAGTCTGTGGATAGTGAAACTAGTGTAGTGTCTTAACTGATGTATGTTGCTGTAAGAGATAATATTTGTTATGATGTGTTTTGGAAGGAAGTCCAAAAGGTATAATTTTATTGTTCTTTGTTACACAGATTTAAAACTAAAGCTTTTGGCTTAGTTAGGTTGAAATTAGAGTCAATTTCTAATATTTTGTATACTATTATAAAAATTCTGTTTGTATTCCATTTGCAGTGTAACAGCAATATTGTTTAAAAAAACATAAAGTAAAATTCATATTCAATTTTGATTCTTCAAGACTATTGTATTTTTATTTATTCTGAAAATCAACATTGATTATTTGCATGTTACTTAAATGTTACTTAAATGTATGTAATATGTATCTTAAACTTTTACAGCCACAACACAGGAACATCCCACTGGTTAGATCCTCGCTTAGCAAGAGTACGGAAGCACTCACTAGGAGAGTGCGGTGAGGACGAACTGCCATATGGCTGGGAGAGGGTCACGGACGAAAGATATGGGTCTTACTATGTAGACCACATAAACCGGAGAACTCAGTATGAGAACCCTGTATTGCAAGCTAGACTGAGAGGTATTTATTTTATATCTTTTATCATGATAACATGCAACAACTGTATCTTGAAACCATGGCATTTTTATGCATTGTTTTTGTTAAACACTTAATGCGATGTAAGAGCTGTAGCCCTGATAACAATAAAACCGACGACCTCCACAGCCGAGAGGCGAGTACTCCGGACTTGGGGTCGTCATCTTTGAGGTCTCGGGTTCAAAAGTGTTAAAAATATAATTGTTTTTTAATATGACACAACTTGCATATTCTTGCATATTGGATTGTGGTCAAGCGTACTGAGGCTTGTAGAAAATAGATACTATAATAAAAACTTGCGCCCATTTCACCCCTAAGGGTAGAAAAATAGGGGATGAAATCGGTGTTTAGCAGTTAACTTTTGGTTACACTTATGATTTGTTTTAATTAGGGTTTATCACTAAAAATAGTTAAAAAAAAGTGTATGTAAATATTTTGAAGTCGGTTATATTTTTTGTTATAAAATTTATTTATATTTCTTTATATCAATAAGTAAGTAGAATTGTTATTATATTATGTTTATAATATGTCAAATATCCCTTCAGTCCATGGAAATGCGACACGATGGAAATTCTGCTTATTTTTTTATGGCTATGAACATTTATTTTATCGTTGCTTAAGTTTTCTGTCAAGCTTAATTTCAAAGCATTTTTTTGTTTGGCATTCAACGCATTGTTTAGACAAGTAGTTTCTATTAAGTTAGTTTATTAACATTTCGTAATTAACAATTATGTAACATGTGAATTCAAATAATTTTAAATTGCATCAAAATTTTGAGTTAGTTTGTTAGCCATTTTATGTATTATTATTTATTTTATTTTGAATTAATCTATATACATTTTTGGTGACTGCCTGGTCTAGTAGTTCGCGCTTGAGACTACAAGGCCAGCGGTCGGGGGTTCGAATCCCTAATTTTACTAAGTTACGCACAAAAACCGAAAATGCTCATTAACGAAAAAACAGATCACAACGCGTTGTGGTTACTATAGAACATCCACATCGCTAATTTCATGTTATGGCTCCTATGACAACGCTTACGACGCGTTATGGCAATCATAGAAAGACAACATAACGAAATTCGTAGTTTTGTTTTTATTTCGAAGAAATTCGTAGAAAGCGTAACAGATAGAAACAAAAACAGGTTTAACCAAAATATTGCAAAATTATGGTTATTTATTATCCTCCCCTTAAAAGAAAAACATTAATCTAATACCGTTACATTATTAACAGGGGCGTGCATCCCATATAGGCTATTATGCAGAGCCTACCTTCATAAAAAACTGACAGAACAGCTAACCATAATAATTATTAATTACGTATTTAACAATAAACAATAAATATTCTGTAACCATTTTGTCGTCTACCTATACTTATTCCTTACTAAAGCGCGCAACTTAGATCGTTCCTGTGCAATTTAACTTAGGCTGCCGCGAGATCGCCTACTGTTTCACACAAACTTACTCAATTTTCACTCACAGCCTACCCCCATCTGAAACCAATGCACGCCCCTGGTTATTAAACATAACGTTATGCTACGGAAACATAAGTTACATCCAGTTTTTCACTAGAAATGTAAAATTACTACGATGTTGAAGTAAAAGCATGGATTAATCAATCCAATTGAGCGTGCAATAGTGTAATCTGAAGCAGTTAATTGTACCATGGGCAACCTCCGTGAAGAATTTTCTTGTTTACTCGTCTAATAAAAAAATTATATGCTTGAGTAATTACTTAATAATAAGTAAAGTTTTGTTGCCTCAAAGGAACCAGAAGAATCTCTAAAATACGAGGATTTAAAATAAAAATTACTTCAAATTAATTGCAAAGGTTTTCCTATATGTTAAACTGAAACTGAAGGGTCAGTGCTGACAGTTTTAAAGAAGCAGTGAACAGATGAATTTTCTTATTGCATTGCAGTATATGATATTGCTAATTTTACTGAGCATCTCTGTAACAATTGTGCTTGTTTAAAAGCAACTAGCGTTATGCTGATGAATCCATTAAAAATAATGCTGACCCGCAGCCAAAGCAATTTTTAATTTGCCTCCATGGCCTGCTTAAAACTTGTACCTTTACCGTCTTCCTCCTAGTGCAGTCTGTTAGTTTGAGTCTGGGTACGCTTGACCTTTGGATTCCGTCAACGATCAAAAGTCGCTGACATAGCCCAACGGATCAGCATGCTAAAGTGGCAGTGTGCGGGGCACAGCACGTAGAACTGACAGCCGATGGGGCATGAAGGTTCTAGAATGGAGGCCACGTATGCCAAGCGCAGCGTAGGAACCACAAGGTGGACAGAAGACCTGGTAAAGGTTGCGAAAAACCACTAGATGCAGGCTGCTTCCAACCGGCCAATCTGGAAGTCATTGGCGTGGCCTATGTTCAGCAGTGGACGTCCTATGGCTGAAATAATGATGATGATGTTGGCGCCTAACCTTTACACGTGACTCCCTGATCCGAGCGATCGCACCAGACCGCGTATCAATGAATTTTGTGTCTCGTTCTGCTGGGCTGCGGGGATGATTCAGCACCCCTAGCATGACCACCAAAACACGATATGATATAGCGATTTATCGACACCAACTGCAAAAATATTATAGATATAGACACCAGTGTTTTGGTGGCCATGCTAGGAGTGTTGGATGCGGCAAGTTAATCAGACCTCCGGGCGACAACATGTATGTAAAACTTATGTAGGCAGCCACATCGCAGTGTGCATAGAAATCAGTTTAACATCATTTTTAGCTTACAGTCAACAGCGCAACCAAACCATTTTGGACCATAGATACGACGTAGCCGGGATGCAAGAACGCCTGATATGGCATCGCCATCTCAGAGGTCCCGGGTTCGATTCTCGGTCCCGTCAATGTTTCAACATAGAAAACGAGCTTTTCTATGTTGTCTCAGGTTTGGTTGTTTCGGTACCGTCGTTGTTTCTGATTTCTATGACAAGTGATTTACCTTAGGATCAGAGCAATGTATGTGATGTTGTCCAACATTTAACATATAAAAACATTTAGATAAGTACTTATATTTATCATGTAACTAAAAAAAATACATCCTTCCAGCCAAGAACTTAGTGAGCGAAAGCAATGCCAACAACAAGCCGAATGGATCCACGCCTACGGGAGAGCTAAGAGGCGAAAGGTTTACACTCACGCTCACGAAAGGAACCCAGGTGAGTTTAATTAATTAGATAATAATATAAGTACGTATTGATTCTTATTTCTTGGCCACGATTACCTTGGCCGTCACTATGATCAGTCTAGTTAGTCTGCCAGGCCGGCAGCCGGCCCGCACCGCCTACCTACCGTCGTAACGTTTAAAGATAGGTAAATAGATAGATACTCTTTATTACACACCATTAGAGGTGTAAGGCACGTTATAAATGTCTGACCAATATGACCGAGCAAATTGGACATTTTCTTAATGTGACCGGACATTTTGGACATCTATTGTCACTAACGTCATATTCAATTCTATTGACAAACTATAAAAAAAAAACATTTGGTCACAAATAAGTGCATTATTATAAGAGAGAGAGATAACGAAATGAAATTTCTAAAATCTTTCTGCACGAACAAGCTAAAAAGTGACGTAACGATACGACGTTACGCGCGAGTTTTTTTTTTGAGTTCGATCCAGATCCAATTACATGTTTTATTGTATGTTTTTACTGTCAAATACTTAACATTTAAGACTTACTTTAGTAGAATTCTTCTTTTTTTTATTTATACATAAGAAAAATATGTGACCATCGTGACAATAAATGTCCAATGTGACCAAGCATTTATCATAAATGACGGACGCTTATAGAATATGACCGTCAATTTACAACTCTACACAACATTCAAGTAAATTACACATGTTTTTTTCAGAAAGACGTACAATTTAGGTGGTCTTATCGCTAATAGCGATCTCATCCAGACATCTTTATTATATTTATGCATTTGTTAAATAGGGCTAGAGCTAAGGATTTAGTGTCTTGGGATAAAAGAGGCTACACTTACTAAAGAGTTGGTTTTCCGTCCTGCTGGCTGACCTTATAATCTAGACATCGGAAACGGTGCCATAAAAACACTTGCTTTGCTTGTTCACCAAACAATCAAGTCAGTCATATTCGGACTCGCTTGGGCGCAGCATTCCAGTAAGAAATGACCTACGAGCCTTAGGATATAATAATAAAGAATTTACAACATTATGTTTGTTTTAGGGTCTCGGATTCACGCTTATCGGCGCTGAAGGCATCCCCGAAACGGAAGGGTACCTCCAGATACGCAGTATTGTGCCCCACAGTCCAGCTTGGATAGATGGTAAGTATTGTAAAGTATGCTTATTATACGTCTGCCTGCAAACACAGGCCTCAACTCAAGTATGAGATAGCTTGGGCCATACTTTCCCAGTCGGTCTTATTACGAATTGTTGCTGTGAGGCACGTTGTGACTAAGTCATCCTTTCTATTGATCAATTTCAATTTCAGTTGTTGGCAGTAGAGGTCCTAATCGATAGTTCTGCTCGGCGGTAAAAGCTCATAATTAACAATGCACATAGCATCGCCTTATTTCGTGTTAACCCGGGTTTTGCCACAGTCTGTGAAGCCTGACCGACCATTGATCATGACCTTTTTTGGACGTTCTTATCGTTCGTGATCCACTTTTCATAACCAGTTATCACTTTGCAAAATCGGTTCAGTTTCATTACGTCTCAAAATGAGAATGAAAATGAAAAATGAAAATGTTTTATTCAGTATCTTTTACAAAGGTACACGACAAGTGGCTGGAGTCTCCATTTAAGTATGATACCTGTGTTTGGAGACCCAATCAAAAGACTAGATATAAAAGGTCAACGTGTCATCTAACACGAGGCGTCCGCTAGTACACCTATCTTGAGACTTGAGACGCAGCGTAGACGACCTGGTAAAGGTAGCAGGAAGACGCTGGATGCAGGCCGCTTCCAACCGGCCAATCTTGAAGTCAATGGAGGAGGCCTATGTTCAGGACGTCCTATGGCTGAAATGATGATGATAATACAGGGTTTGCTATATTAATTGTATTATTGTTCTTGTGTAGGCGCTCTCCGTCCCGGAGACGTGGTGATAGGGGTGAACAGCCGCGCCGTCCGCGGCCTGTCGCACGCGCACGTGGCGCAGGTGTTCCAGTCCATCGCGCCGGGCTCCGACGTCACGCTGCACCTGCTCAGAGGTAGGAGTATGAGACGACTCCCTTTCCGCACTTAGACTAGACTTTCTTTTTGTTATATGGCAAACTGCGTTTCCGTTTCTCTATCACTTGAGGGTAAAGGTAAGGAGTACTATCTACGTTGTGAAAAAGTGTCCATCAAACTGCGTTAAATATGGTGACACCACCGGAGCAACAGGGTAGATTTCAAAGAAAGCACCAAAAGTTTGTAGACAAAAATAAACAAGGACAGAAGAAATGTCGCACTTTTCATAATAAGAAACATAATCAATTGCTTATCATTTCTTAACGCCTGATTATTTTTTTTATTTAAAAAATAAATGCATTAATAAAAATGAGGAAATTGTAAAAAGTTTTATAAAAGTCACTAAAATGTCTTACTTCAATCCGTCAACAACTGCTACATTACCCTTTGCCTGCGCTAGCGCTTTAAAGGGTTTTGGAACTGTTACATACTGCATTAGCTAAACACTTTTTTTTACTTTGAGTCCATAAGAGATAGTACTCCTTACCTTTACCCTCCATACTATCTCTTTAACACGCACTGTCACGTTTGCCATGATCCACTGATCAAGTAAAACACTACGTGCATGATCTTACAAATTAAATTAATGTGTAACAGCAATTGTTTTGAATAATTGTATGTGTTTACCAGGGTACCCACTATCGTTCGACTCCGAAGACCCGAACACCCGCGTGTTAAGCACGCTGGCGGTAGACGCCGCCACTCCCGCCACGTCCGACGCGGTGGCCATGCAGCAGCTGACCAGAGCTTTGAGGACCAGGTACAACTAGCACAGATTTAGGACAAGTTCCTGCCTAGGTGAAAGAGCTTTTTATTGATACTTACTTCGTTGGCTCTGCGACCCGAAGTGGATCTTGGCCTCCGACATCGAATCTCGTCACTTGTCAAAGTCAAAGTCAAAAATCATTTATTCAATTGTAAATACTTTATTCGTGACGTGACATTGGCGGAATCGTGTACGACAAATGTCAAAACGCGGGTTTTTACCATAATCAAAAGAAGAAGAAGTAAAACAGAAAATTGCCACGTAAGAACGTCAATAATGTCTCTATCCCTATCCCGTATCTCTCTCTGTCTCTATCCCGTGCTAGTTCCGTCCAGTTGGGCACTCCAAGTTCTCTTAGCTCTTTCGTGACATGACTAGTTACTAGACTACTATCTTAAAAGTAGAATTAACGTCCACTACGTTAGAGATACTTTTTTTGAAGAAACTTGATCAGTAAGATAATATAGTAAAATGACACACTTGCGCAGCAATAATTTTTCTTAATATGACTTGATTTGCCACAGTTTCAGGTTTCGAGTTAAGTTTTTTTTTTACCCTGTATCGAATACTATTTAGACGGTCCAATTGGCAAATCATAACTTTTCTAAAATGACACACTTGCGCAGCAATTATTTTTCTTAATATGACTTGATTTGCTACAGTTTCCGGTTTCGAGTTAAGTTTTTTTTCACCCTGTATCGAATACTATTTAGACGGTCCAATTGGCAAATCATAACTTTTCTAAATATGCTCGAGTCTGTGTGATGGGAGACTAGAATGTTTATTCCTTACAATGATAGATACTATCTGGCGCATATTTATTGATATTATTATTATGTTGCAGATTCAACCTTGACTCCCCCAACCATGTAGACCCAAACCAAGGCAGAGACGAAACGGACAACTCCCCCGTCGCCCCTCACAGTCCAGGACAACGCCGGCTTCTGTCCCGGTCCTTTGACCTGGACGCTCAAGGGACCAGGTCTTTCGACCTCGACTCTAGCGAGGGCCCAGCTGTGCCCAGATGCCCATCTGCAGACCATTTACTTTCCTTGGCTACAGGTATGTACACTGTTGGAGCATGAGTGTCTCACTAGACATCTAGACCTATCTAGACGGTCCTTCGCCCTGGACTATGCTTAGGTCTGTGCTGTTCCCTTCTGAAGACCACCTACTGCCGTTAGCAATAGTATGTACTTAGTCGACAAAGAAATTGTTTTACCACCCTAAGGTTGAATTTTACTTGCAAATAAAAAAACTATAAGGTCTGTTTCCGCTTGCCTTTAATTACGTCAATAGTGTAATTTGTGATTATTTGAACTTGGAAGTGCAAGTCTTACAATGAGCCTAAGGTCCACTTGCGCATTACGATTAGCGAGTTTAATCCCGAACTATCCACTAACACAGAATTAAACATCATTCTATAGCTGTCAGTTTGTATGGCGTGGACAGAGACAGATATGTCTGTGCGCAAGTGGACATAGCGAATTATTATTTTAGTGGGATATGTCATCAAAAGTGGTAAGGCACTATCTTGGTCGACTACAATGCTGGTACAAGAGTGTTTTTACTAAAACGCATCTAGAATTCTTCAGTTAGCGTAGTGAAATTATGACTCGGCAGAAAACGAGCAAATTTGTTAACCTGTTATATCACCCTAAATGTCACAAGGCGATATAGAAAAAAAAATTGTAAACATGTGTGTTTTGATTTTTAATCAAGACTTAGTGTTTTTGCACGGACTACTAAATGGCAAAATAAAAAGTAGCGAACTCCTGGCACAAGTAAAGTTTTCGGTTCCAGCTCACTTGCCTCGTCACCCCATCAAGAAAACCTTTTCTTTGCCTGCGTGTAAGACCAATCTGGGACGCCATGCTCCCATGCCGAGATGTTGTAGCGAATATAACGAGAACGATACAGCTGCGGATGTCTTTCACGATTCTCTACCCAAGTTTAGACGTACTTTGGCTGACTCCTTGGCATTAGCCAAGGAATCAGCTAAATTATGATTGAACCCCGAATATACCTTACTATTTTAACTGTTAACTGTCCGTTGTATTAGTATTAATTGTTATTTAAAATTCTAATACTCAATTATAAGTATGTGCATGTTGTTACTTTCAGTGTTGTGTACGCCTATAAGAGTTTTATGACGATATGCTATTTGTTGCAAGTGTTGTATATATATGCTGTTGGTGTACCTTTTTAAATAAATAAAAATAAATAAAATAAAATAATCACATTCCTGACGACATAAAAGTGTTAGAGCGTCTCGCGTTTAAACGAAAGCTAACAGAATGGCTACTTTCGCATTATTTTTATAGCGTAAAGGAATTCCTAGACCTTGAGACTTAATTAGTAATGATTATTATTGTTAAAATTAGTTTTTTGTTTAAAGTTTGCACGTCTGCATGCAGGCTGAATACATTTACTTTGTTTAATATTAAGACCTTTACCATGTATGTACTCTGCCAAATAAATTTTCTGATTTCTGAGTGCTCTCCTACAGAGCCGAACCCATAAGGGACAAGATCCTTCGGCCAGGACTCTAGCGAGGTTTCAGGTGTGCTCCGATTTCCTTAACTCTTTCAGGCTACTGTTATGTACACTGGTGAAGCACGAGAGTCCAACTAGAAACCTAGACCCTTACAGACATGGACCCAGCTGTAACAAATAATGATTTTGTTGAACAGATCACCAACATCGCAGCAACAATCTATCGACAAGTGAACCGGGTCGCGAATTGCTCTTGACTCTTCGGAGAGGCGCGGCGGGCTTCGGCTTCACTATTGCGGACAGTGTTCACGGACAGAAGGTTAAAAAGGTACTTCTGATTCGTTTTTTTTTTCATCATTTCAGCCGTAGGACGTCCACTGCTGAACATAGGCCTCCCCCAGTAACTTCCAGATTGGCCGGTTGAAAGCGGCCCGCATCCAGCGGCTTCCTGCAACCTTTACCAGGTCGTCTGTCCACCTTGTAGGTGGACGTCCTACGCTGCGCTTGCCGGTACGTGGCCTCCATTCCAAAACCTTTCTGCCCCATTCTTCTGATTGTTTAGTATTAACTTAACTCTAAACTAAATCTGTTTTTTTTTTTTAAATGGTCCCAATTTATTTTTTACCTAGGTACGTCCTGGGGCTGAAGTTTTGTAATACTTTGTAGAAGGTTCTTAAGGAAAAAAAAGGTGCGCAGAAAATCCTTCATGGATAAACTCAAGACCACGCGAACGGAGTCGCGAGCAACAGCTAGTCACCAATAAAAATTACTTACCTATACTAAACTGGGACCAGCTTACATTATTTGTTGTATGGGGAAGTGTTCTTTTTTAGGTTCCCATTATTAGCTTATAGAAAAAGTTGTTGTATTTGAGCAATAGAATCACCTAGAAGGAAGTTAACTAATAAATTAGGATCCTGTAAGTGCCTTGTCTCTCTCTCACGATCTTCCGTCTCAGTCTACAATCATTATCATCATCATAATTTCAGCCATAGGACATCGACTGCTGAACATACAATACAATACCTGCGTCAATTCCTCTCACATTAGACTGGCTTACATCTTCTCGTGTCGATGGCAATTCTCTCTGGCCCTTAGAAGGGCCGTTGGTTTATCCCAGGGGGCTGGGATTGGGTTATACCATCGTGGTAACAAATTACATAAAAAAGTGTATTTGTTTGTGTGCAACAGAATAGTACACAGTGTTTGTGAAACGCTCTGCGTTTGATTTAAACTCCGTCACTGATAACACTAATATTAGTATGCCGAGTGAGAGTACTTTTTTTTATTTATTATTATTTTATTAACAGGCAGGCAGTTGAAACAACTGATGATTGCCCGTATCAGGTTGTTCTTCTTTTTTTATTTTTTCTATGTATGCAGTTCAAAATGCTTATCTAGCCTGTTCTTAAATTGGTTTACATTCTGTGCTGAGACTACCTCTTCTGGAAGCTTATTCCACGCTTTAACCACTCGTTTGTTCAAGAAGTGTTTGTGAGGGTTGTTGTGCGAGATGTCGACGGTACATAGCTTTAGGTGGTGTCCTCGTCGATGGTGTGGCTTTCGCTCAAAGAAATGTTGAAACTCTTCAAGGTCATAATGTCCATTTAATATCTTGAATGTCTCAATCAAATCTCCACGGTCTCGGCGATCTTTTAACGTTGTGAGCTTCAAAATCTTCAATCGTTCCTCATATGGGAGTCGTTTAAGTGATCGAGGTATTTTAGTGAAACTGCGTTGTACTTTCTCCAGAAGCTAAATGTCCTTTGAAAAATAGGGACTCCATACTTGAAATGCGTACTCTAAGATTGGTCTGACAAAGGTTTTGAGAATTCGAACCATCATTTCAGGCGTCAGGGTACCAAACGCTTTTCTGATAAGGTAGATTAGGCTTTTAGCTTTCTTGGTGATTGAAACTATGTGTTCCTCCCACTTCAGATCTTCCGTAACCTTCACTCCTAAGTCTGTTTGTACCCTGACTGTTTGTATTCATTCATTTCAGCCATAGAAAGTCCACTGCAGAACATAGCCCTCCCCCAATGACCTATAATCGGGGGGATTGCCAATACTCGCCACGCTGGGCAGGCAGAGCTGGCGAGCGCAGTTTTTTTTATAAGATTTCGCACGCATAAAACCAATAAACCAATAAAACCAATTTATTTCTGTAAATAGGCCTAAATTAAGCTCTTTTACACGTCCCAATATATGTTTTTACCCTACCACTGCTTCGGGACAATATTGTGGGCTAGTGCCGAGAAGAAGCAGCGCAAGAAACTCGGTCACTATTGTCAGCCTCTTTTTAAATAGTGTGTTTACATTACAAGATAAAATAAACCTGTGCGAGCACGGCAGTATTTAATTCCATACATTTTTATCATTTAAATAGTCATTTACAGTGTAATAACTTTTTTTCATTAAAATCATCTTGACATGCGATTTAAATTCATACATAGGCAGTTCAGCAATGGACTGTGGTAATTTGTTAAAAAAGCGAATACTTTTTCCCATAAACGAGTTACCCACTTTATGCAGTCTGAAATTTGGAACGGCAAGTTTATCTTTATTCCGGGTATTAATATTATGCATGTCACTCTTTTTAGGAAATAGATGCAGGTTTTTGCGAATATACATGATATTTTCATAAATGAATTGAGAAGCCACTGTTAGTATATTAATTTCCTTGAACAGTTCCTTCAACGAGTCTCGGGGTCTGAGGTCGTAAATTGCCCGTACAGCTCTCTTTTGTAGTACAAAAATAGATTCAATATCTGCTGCTGAGCCCCATAATAATATTCCATATGACATTATACTGTGAAAATAGCTAAAGTACACCAATCTTGCTGTTCCAACATCAGTCAATTGTCTTATCTTTCTCACGGCATAAGCAGCTGAACTGAGTCTTCCCGATAGAGTCTCAATATGAGCACCCCATTGCAAACGGGAATCTAAAGTGATTCTTAAAAAGGTAGTGGAACTAGATGTATCTAGCAGTTCATCTTTTACAGTTATATGTGTTGGGACCAGTTTTACGTTCGGCATTGTGAATTTAATACATTTTGTTTTATTTGCATTAAGCATAAGATTATACGCTGCTGCCCGTCTCGTGCTACAGGAATTAGTCGCCTCTTACGAACCGTCTGTTGGCGGTAGAGAAGTGTATTCTTTACGGCCGTTTCTTTAGCAGTGCTTTTTGTTTGTAGGTATTAGATCGCAGCAGATGCGCAGGGTTACGTGAAGGCGACCTGCTGTTACAGATAGGCGACACGGATGTCAGACATTCGCCACACCAACACGTAGTACAAGTAAGTCCTCATATAGTACCACTATTAAACATTTATTTACACAGACATAGGGTGTTGTTATATTTATACATGTTGTTCTTCATATGGATGCAAACCGCTTTTACGAGAGCAAAGTTTATGTACCTAACCGTTGTTTTTTTTCGACTTGACTATAATTATTTGGTTCTATAGTATTATTCAACGTATCCTTGTAAAAAGTTCGTTTATGATTTCGGAATAATAACTGTCTTAGAATGACCTCATTATACGCCGCGTCTTGCTTTATGGCGGTTTGTTCAGGACAAATTTTTACAATTTCTATTTACTGAACTATGGATTGTGGGGTATATCATTTCAAAGGTAATTTTGTTAGCTTTCAAGTGATATCAAGAAGATTTAAAATTAATTAAATTTCCTACCTAAATTTAGGGAATTATTGCACAAGTTAAAGATTTTTTTTTACATGCTCCTACATAACGAGTGAATCATTTAAATGTAAACATAAAAAAAAAATGCGAAAGTTATTCTTTCAGCTCATAATGAAGATTTCGCTATCCAATTCTATTTTTCATCCAATATATCCAATTTTATTTAGAATGTAAAGAAAAAAGTCTAAATGAATTACCGATATGTATGAGGTAGATATAAGTATGTTTGTTCACGCACGAGCATAGTGTTTCAGACGCTTGTGAACGAGGATCGCCGAACGGCGGCGAATAACAGCGAACATCGATCTTCGCTCGCGAACCGAACGACGGGCTTTCGTTGCCCGCCGTTTGCCGATCCTGTGGTACTTTCGTTTTAGCAACACTGTTTCGATAATACCAATTCATTGTTCATTTTAGGTATTGAAAGAATGTCCGGCGATGCACGAAACGACGCTCCGTGTGTGGCGGCGGAACAGCGCCACTCGCGCCCCGCGAAGCCGCTCCGCCACCCGGCTACAACCCGCCGCAGGTGAGAACGCTTCGTATTGCCGCGACGAACCTCTGGGCGAGCACAGATGGCGCTAGAGTGTTTGGTCTTGTCAAATAATGTCAATGTTACGCGCCATCAATCAAAAGAAGAAAACAAATAGTTTTAAAAAACTATAAACAAGTAGTTGTCTCGGCATACTTTGTACCGCCTCTTGATAATTAATTTTTCGTGAATTTTCCGATCTTTTTATAGTTTTTCTGCTATTTGGATCAAATCGAACAAATCAAACATCATAAAAATTGGTACAGCCGTTCTTGACTTATGAATGGTGTAACTAACTCGTCTTTGTTTTATATAATCTGATAATCCGTAAGAGATCTATAAGTGAACAAAAGTCGCTGACATAACCCAACGAATTAGAAAGCTGAAGTGGCAGTGGGCGGGGCACATTGCACGTAGAACTGACAGCCGATGGGGCAGAAAGGTTCTAGAATGGAGGCCACGTACCGGCAAACGCAGCGTCCACCCATACGGTGGACAGACGACCTGGTAAAGGCCGCAGGAAGGCTGCTTCCAACCGGCTAATCTGGAAGTCAATGGGGGAGGCCTATGTTCAGCAGTGGACATCCTTTTGTCTGAAATCAATGAATGAATGAAATGAACGTTTTGTCCTCTAGCGAGTCCCGCCAGCAGCCAGGCCCGCAGCAAGACGCCCACGGCCGACCAGCTGCGCGGGCCTGCGCACGCGCACCTCCCGCACCACGACCCGCACGACCCGCACGACCTCCACGACCTCCACGACCCCCACGACCCGCATGACCCCCACGACCACCTCGACCTCGCGCCGCCCCCCGCCCCGGCAGGGGCCGCTGCGCTTAATGGGATGGATGAAATGAACTCAGGTAAGCACAGGATTTTTAATTATGCATATAATTTTATTTGGTCTTTAAAAATATAATTAGATACTGCCACTAGGGATGATGCCCAAAAGTCTGGCATCATTGTCTCTCTGGATAGCTATGCTAATCCAAGGTAGCTGACAGCCGTTGATTTTGGCGTGTCTTTTAGAAAGTTCTATAAATAGAGCTCGGGAACTTGCCCCAAGCCCCAAGGACCCATGGTCTCAAAAATGTAAGTCTCATTAAGTGCTGCATATTTGCGCCGCTTCAAAAACGAGGCCGCCGCTGCTGCAACAGAGGAAGTGCTGCTTAAATGAGACTGCCCTAGCGTATCTACGCAGGTTACGTGTCATATAAGAGCACGACCTCGTTTCCAGGGAATGAGCGTCATGCCGATGTCCCTTGCCGTCGTCACGATAAATCTCAGCGGGCTCGAGCACTGCTTGCACATTAGTGGCGACAAAATCTCAGCGAATTAGTACTGGCGTGACGAGAGACTCGTCGAGCACTCGGTTGGCAAGAAAAGCCGTTGTGCCCCAACTCGTTGACGCCATGGGGGCGGCTGCGATGGGGGTGGTAGGTCAACCCGTAAAGAAATGGAAAATGTGAATTTGGTCTTATCGAGCATGGCTCCGATATTACCTAATGAAAGAACCTTTAGCCAGTAACTGGACTCTGCTTGAAAGACAGCGAGGAGGCAAGCATGCTTTTTTGCGTTTTCAGAGGAAGCTAAAAGCTCACTCTAAACACTCATACAGAAGGCGAGTCCGACTCCCCCCCAGATCGGGCCCGCTAGTGCGGAGCCCGACAGCGGTCCATCCTGTTTCGGCAGTTCCGGTCCCGTCGGCGCCACCACTAGCGGGTTCGCCGCTCGGTAGGGTGCCCTTTGCACTCCACATTGGCCCGATCACGCCTGCTAGTATGGGGCAAAAAAAAAACAGAAAGCTCATCCCATTCCCTCTGGGAAAATAAGGAAGACGGTGGATCATCCGCCGGGCGAGCCGCAGACCAAGCTCAGTTAGGTGAGCCGACTCAACTGAATCCACTGATAGATGCAGTATTTTGCTAAAGAGATTGGCTGTACTGTATGCAGAAGAAAGAAGTGCTTCAATTTGTCCATAGTTGTTATTATTCGCTATGTGCGAAGTGGGTGATGGGGGCCGTCAAATCGATCACAGCACGCTATTTGGCAGAAATGTGAAATAACTCTGGACTGTCATGTCATATTGCTATATTTCCATAGAATTCCATACCAACGTTATTAAGTATAAACGTTAAAATTCGCGATATGGGTCACAGTACGTGTCATGTTATAAAGTGTAAAAGCAATCGGAAATGTTGTTCGTGCATGTTTTATTTGTTTCCAAAATCAAGATGGAAATTGCAGCAAAGAAATAAATGGATTTGTCTTATCACAGCTCTTATTAAGTAGCTTTGTCCGTTGGTTCTAAGTTCTAACGTCTCTTCCATGTTGTGATAATACAATTTTTGCCTTTTTTGCACAGTTCGAGGCTTGAAATTTATATCATGTTGTATCAATTATTATAAATATGCACAAACTTTTTAGATATTCTTATCTAATTTCGAAGAAAAACAATCCGAAAATCATTCTCAAACCATCCAGTTGCCATAATTTGAGAGATCTTAAGTCCACAATAATTGCGGTCACCAGGGGCGCCGTCATCGCGCACACAGCGAATAGCATTGTCGAAGCTCGAACAGATGAAATACGAATTTTAAAACAATATTTTTCTGGCTTTTTTTCAAAATAAATTTGAATTTGGAATTCCTAATCAAACGCGAGATATTTGATGTTAAAGTTGCCAGTATTGAGTATCGTCAATTTCATATGTAAGGGCCTAATATATGTAAAGACATTGCGCGACTAAAGCATTAGGTGTCGTGTGTGTAGTGGAGGCGACGTACGCGGTGCCATCGCCGAAGGGCCGCTCGCGCGAGGGCCTGCTGCAGCGGCGCAGGCGCAGCAGCGCCCCCGGGGCGCGCCTCACGCTGCCCGGCGAGCCCTGGCGCGACCAGGGGCAGGTATAATGAATAATAGTAAAGTTAATATCGGACAACATCACATACATTGCTCTGATCCTATGATGAGTAGCTTGAGCACTTGTGTTACAGAAATCAGAAACAACGACGGTACCGCGACACCCAGACCCGAGACAATATAGAAAAGTTATTTTTCTACATTGACCGACCGGGAATCGAACCCGGAACCTCAGAGATAGCGACACCGAGTCCGGTATGCTCGCCTCTCGGCTACGGAGGTCGTCTTCAATGAGCTTCATCATCATCATTCATCATTCCAGCCGGACCGCGTCCACCGCTGAACATAGGCGTTCATTAGACTTCCAGATCGGCCGGTCGGAAGCGGCCTGCCTGCGTCCAACGGGCTCGTCTTCGTTTTAGGTTTATTTCTATATACATTTACATACAGGTGGACCTGTTACACTGACAGACACTAGGCTGAAACCTGTCCTGTGGGAAACGGTGGACGATTTACATAAATATACCCTTGTTTGGTATTAACGAGGCTAAAGAAACATTACAAAAAAGAAAAACGAACAAAAACTATTTCTAATCGAGCGAGTGTACGTGTGTGTGTGTAGTGTGAGAGCGAGACGGAGTGATTACATATTACTCAGTTGACATATTCCATTTTATTTAACCTTTATGAATTTTTCCGTTTCATCGTAAAACCACTTCAGAAGCATTTTAGTCACCGGTGCTTTAGTTTCGAAGACTGAAGAATAAATAAATAAATTGGTTTAACAATCACACATATTATCTATCCTAACTAAGCAAAACTTGTACTATGGCGACTGGATAACGGATCATCAACATTTCAGCCATAGGACGTCCACTGCTGAACATAGGCCTCCCGCAGTAACTTCCAGGTTGACCGATTGAAAACGGCTTGCATCCAGCGACTTCTTGCAACCTTTACCAAATCGTCTGTCCACCTTGTGGGTGAAAGTGCTACGCTGTGCTTACCGGGACGTGTCCTCCATTCTAGAACCTTTTTACCCCATCGGCCATCAGTTCTACGTGCTATGTGCCCCGCCAACTGTCACTTCAGCTTGCTAATCCGTTGGGCAATGGTAGCGACTTTTGTTCGTTTACGGCAAATTTCCGATTCGATCTCGCAAGGAAACACCATGTGGATGCATAATGAGCTTTCCACTATTAAATCAAGTATTACTGTTAACATAACTAATTGAGAAAATTATATTTTAATTTAGAAAAATTAAAGAACTAGCCATATGAATCAAACTGTACGTCAAAAAACTACATGAGTTAAGAGTTCTAGTCAGCCGAGGCGAAGGGGAGTTATAACTTGAAACTGTTCTTCGCAAAGGATCTTAACTTACTTTCGTCTAACAGGAAAACCAATGGCAAGAACGCGAGACCTGGGTGGACAACTCTAACATCCGCAACTGGGCGGAGAGCACCCAGAAGTGGGGGGAGGGCACTAACGGGAACGGGTGGAGCGGGAACACGGAGCAGTGGGCGAACGGGAACTGGGGGGAGGTGCCCACGCCCACGGTCCACGTAGACATGAACGCGGCCTACTGGCGCGGGAACGCGAGCGTGGCGGACAGTAGCGATAATGGAGGTAAGTGGTAATCTATTTAGTTATTTTGCTTTTGTAAAGGCGAGAGTTATATTATGATTTTTTTTCTAATAGGGAGAAACTGAGCTATGGCATACCACAGGGTAGTGTCCTGGGACCCACTCTGTTATTTATTTATTTATCAGTGCAACTTAGTTATACTGATGAATTTATTCCTGTGATTCGCGCTCTTTGTAAGCCAGCAAGCCTTTCTGGAGATGTATTACAAATACTTACCAACAGCGGGAATCACTCGAAGAAATTCGCCAACGTAACTGATATCCTCCGAAGCTCAGTTGGGAGAGCAGTCACCCGGAAAGACGTAGGTCGTTCGTTCGAATCCCACCAGAGGTTTTTTTAAAGTGAAATATTATCATTGGAAACAAGCATATTCTTTTTTCGGAACTGATGGCCAATGGGGCAGAAAGGTTTTAGAACGGTGACCGGCAATCGCAGCGTAGGACGTCCACCTACAAGGTGAACAGACAACCTGATATAGGTTGCAGGAAGCCGCTGAATTCGGGCCGCTTCCAACTGGCCAATCTGGAAGTCACTGGGGGAGGCCTATGTTTATTAGTGGACGTCCTATGGCTGAAACGATGATGATGATGATGATGATATTCTATGGCCAGGTTTCCCTGAAGACGGCATGCTGCACTCGCCCACCACAGCAGCTATAGGCGGGCTGGCCACGCACCGGCAGTCGCCGGCCACCAGTCGCATGAGGCCACACTCTCCGTCCAACTCTACGGGTAACTGCTTTTTGTTATTTTATCTCTCTTGGTACTTCAAACATAGTATCCAAATTAGTAAATTATGGGCTATAGACAAAATCTAATAATGTTATGTTAGTGCGTCTCAAAGTAAATTTTGTATCAGGCGTTGTTAGTTTGGTTTGACGGTAAATCACTTCCCTTGGATGAGTAAAATGCCGAGAATGGACAAGATAAGTAATGAATATTCTATGGGAAGTATGAAAGTGGCACCTTTAACGGATAAGATGAAAGGAAATCGTTTGTCTTGGTACGGACATATTGTGATGACCAAGAACATGGCATGTAACTAGGAGAATGAAGAGTATGATTGTTGATGGGGTCACACATGTAGAGGATGACCTAAAAGGGAGGGGATCAATGAATTGTAAGAGGAATGACATGACTGAAAAGGAAGTGGATGACTTGACGATGAATGATCGAATTGCATGGAAGAGAGAAACATACTGCGCTGACCTCAGATTACCTGGGAAGAGCGAAATGTTCCATTCACGCGTGATGCGATGATCGAGGGAAATAGAGAATCTTTTATATATAATAGATAACAGAGTGTATATGTCGTAGCCAGATCGTAAAATTGCGACTTCATGATATGATGACCGATCATTTCATATAATGGTGGTATTTCATGTTGGCCATGCACAACTAAAACTGACCCTATCGTTTAAACGTCAAGATTCGATGAAATGTTAATCCACGTTTGGCCATATCATTAAAATAAAAGTACGTTTACGTGAATTTGTTTATTATTTGTAATCTTGGTCGATAGATAAATTTTTAGGTTACGCTCGTTTTTTGTGTGGCTTTCATAAAAATCGCCTAGCATGGTGTCGTAACGATATTTCACTACACTTTCACCTTCAATTTACACAATATTATTCACTTTTAGAATAAAATATTTGTCATGAAAAAATACCACTATTTTATGAAATGATAGGTCACATCATGAAATGATTAATTTTACGATCTGGCCACGACATATACATGGAAAAGTTGGTCGTTGTGTGCCGTCGGAGTAGAGTGCCGAAGGTGCATGGTCTATGGGCCATAGCTGGTTTGTAGTTCGCTGTATGCACAGCAGACAAATGTACGATCTAACTACAGTAATAATAAATTAATAACTGTACTGATCTGCCGTACAGGTCGTCTAAGAAGTCACTCGCCGTCAAACAACAGCGCGACGGATCGTTTGCTGGCTGGGTCGCCGTCAGGCAGGTTGCAGAGCCAATCTCCGTCAAACAACTCTTCCAATGGCCGCATCAAGGGCTCTCCTTTGAGGTAACATCATTGTTTTATTTTATTGTCTACTAATACTCGTTTAACTAACCTTATGTTATAATGAGCTGTAATATTTATGAGCGAAATTATTATAACTGTAAAATAGTAAGTAATAGAAAAATATAATGTGCCGTGTGGGGACGGCCGTAAAGAATACACTTCACTACCGCTAACACGAGATTGGCAGCAGCGTCTGCGTGCGAAATATTATAAACAAACTCCGCTCACCAACCCGCCTGCCAGCGTGGCGAGTATTGGCAAACCCCCGTTTTCGGGGAGGCCTGTGTTCAGCAGTGGACGTCTTACGGCTGAAATTACGAGAAAAATATTTACAAAATATGTCCTACGACAGAACTGAACAATTACTTTTATTATAAACTAGCTATCCCGGCGTACTTCGTATCGCCATATATATATTTTTTTGTGAAATATTCGTATTTTTTAAATTTCTTAATTTTAAATTATTCTGCCATTCGGAGCGGAAACAAATTCGACAAAATAAAAATCATGAAAATCGGTCCAGCCGTGTTTGGCTTATAAATGGTGTAACTAACCCGACTTTGTTTTATTTTATATTAGAAGATAAAATGCGTCTAATTATGTATTTGATGTTGTCCAAAATTAACATATACAAGATGTACAAAAGAATAGGACACTCCTTAGAACTGCGTGATCAGCTGATCATATACACAAACTTTTACTATGAGAGCAATATCGAAAACGTATTTTTTTATTTTCAGATGCTCCATACATTATCATGGAGGTAGCGAATAAGTTTGTATGAAGCATCAAAAAATTTGTTTTGATTTCGAATTTGCTTCTAAAGAAAAAGTTGTAAATGAGCAGCTGAACACGTGGTTTTAGGGAGTGTCCTATTTTTTTTTATACATCCTGTATGTACATAATTATATAGATAATCTTAACTATTTAGGCTAGGCGAGTCGTCTCCCGGGCGCCACATGCATTCCCCTGTGTCTCGCCGGTCGCCATCTTGCTACGAAAACGACGCGCTACCGCACCCCAACACTGTCTACGTTGCTAACTACCCGCAAGTAAGTTACACCCCTATTTTTAGCAAGTTTTCTATCTATGGATTTCCGATTGACTTTATTTTTGGAACAGTCTGTATGTTTATTTTGATTTAGGCTTTATTTTCATTTCGTGTTCCGCAAAGGGCAGCACTAGGTCAACCCACAGTTTATATATTCTATAATATATAAAAGTCAAAAGTCAAAAATCATTTATTCAGTTTAGGACAAAAAACTACCACTTATGAACGTCAATAATAACATTATTGGCCCATATGGGGCAGAACATGTCTCCTTATTTTTTGGGCCCTACTAGCGCTTCGAGACAAGACACAGACAATCTGGCAAGTGCTGAGAAGAAACGCCGGAACAAACTCAGTCACCACTAGCTGCCACAAAAAAAAAGGAAAAGAAAATAATGTATACCTGTGCGAGCAGGGCAGTATTTAATTCCAGACATTTTTGTCATTTAAATAGTCATTAACAGTATAATAACCCTTTTTCATTAAAATAATCTTAACATGCGATTTAAACTCGAACATGGGTAGTTCAACAATAGACTGTGGTCATTTGTTAAAAAAGCGAATACATTTCCCCATGAACGAATTACTCACTTTATGCAGTCTGAAATTTGAAACAGCAAGTTTATCTTTATTCTGGGTATTAAAATTATGTTTGTCACTTTTCTTAGGGAAAAGATGCAGGTTTTTGCGAATGTACATAATATTTTCATAAATGAATTGAGAGGCCACTGTAAGTATATTAATTTCCTTAAACAGTTCGTTTAACGAGTCTCGGGGTCGAAGGTTGTAAATTGCCCGTACAGCTCTCTTTTGTAGTACAAAGATAGATTCAATATCGGCTGCTGAGCCCCATAACAATATTCCGTATGACATTATACTATGAAAGTAGCTAAAATACACTAATCTTGCCGTTCCAACATCAGTCAATTGTCTTATCTTTCCCACAGCATAAGCAGCTGAACTAAGTCTTCCTTACAGTCTCAATATGAGCACCCCATTGCAGACGGGAATCTAAAGTTATTCCCAAAAAGGTAGTGGAATTACTAGTATCCAGTCGTTCATCTTTTACAATTATATGTGTTGAGTCCTGCCTTACATTTTGCTTGCATTGAGCAAAAGATTGTTGGTACTAAACCAATGCAGAACCCGCGAGAGTGCATTATTTACATCGTCAAAAGATTCTTGACCTTTTTTAATTTTAAAGATCAGTGATGTATCATCTGCAAATAATACCACCTCACATAGGTCGGTTGCAAAGTAAGGAAGGTCATTTATATAAATTAGAAATAGCAGGGGTCCTAATATTGATCCCTGCGGTACACCCATGGTAAGAGGTGACCCTGAAGATTCAGTTCCATTTATACATACTTTTTGAGTTCTGCCTGTGAGATAAGAGTTTAATAAATCTAAGGACTCTTTTGAAACCCCATAATGTCTCAACTTTTTTAGTAAAGTTTGATGATCTACACAATCGAAGGCCTTAGAAAGATCACAGAAGATACCTAAAGCATCTTGCTTACTCTCCCAAGCATCGAATACATGTTTTAGGAGTGCAACTCCAGCATCGGTAGTATTACTACCTTTTGTGAAACCGTATTGTTAATTATGTAGTAACTTATTTAGGACAAAGTGACATAAAAGTTGATTAAACAAAATTTTTTTTAAAAATTTTACTAAGTACGGTTAAGATAGAAATTGGTCGAAAATTGGAGGGATCAGTTTTCTTACCCGATTTAAATAAAGGAATAATTTTGCTAAATTTCATTAAAGTTGGGAATTCTCAATCATCAATACATTGTTAAATATAATTGTAAGGTGAGGGGCTATTGCATTTATTATTGTATTAATGATATTGACAGAGATTCCCCATAGAACCTTAGTTTTTTTCAAATTAAATCCCCTATTTGTTTTTAGTATTTCCTCAGCGTTTATATGTCTAAAATTTAATGGAGATTGACACTCATTAACACCTGACTTTAAAAGAGGCTCAGCTAGTTCAGCAGAAGATGCAAGTTCCTTAGTTGTAGAGGTAGCTATGTTTGAGAAGAATTTCTCAAAAGTATTTGCAACTTCTGTGGTTAATTTAATTAGCTTATCTCCAACTGTGAGAGAGTAAGTGTGATACCTTGGTTTTTGTCTACAAGTTTCCTTATTTATAATATTCCACGTAGCCTTCGCTTTATTAGTAGAACCCGTAATTGTGATTATATACTGTGGTCAAGCTTTATCTTCACTGCATAACCACTTCCTATGTGTATTATCATTAATGATCGATCGATCGATTTGTGCGCTTAAAACTAAACTTCACTTTTTTCTTTGCAAAAAAAATATGTGGATATGCCTTTTTGAATTAAAATAAAGAATTAATTTCGTTAGTCCTATCTTCTTGGTATTGATTAATTAATCTTATTATTTATAAAATTTATTTTATGTTTCTTGCAATAGTGGGAATAAAGTAATACAAATAAAAAAGCTACATTTATTTAGTAAAGCATGTCCATATAATTTTTTCATCGTCATCACAGAGTGCCATCTTTTAACGAAGTTTAGAGAACAATATGTGAAATCGTGGGCGGTCGCTAGTTAGCTATTTGATTTTGCGGTAGCAGAGGTCTGTCAAATGTCTTTAATCATTCTACCATCATAAGGAGATAAGACGTATCTGACATTACAAAATTAGAAATTAAAGAATATACTAGTAGTTGCGTCCTTTTCCACAAGATACCTAATATGAACGTAACTCAATTCGAAAAAAAAACCAGATACGTCTTTTTTCCTTATAACGGCAGCATTCTTGTCTTTAATGACGTCAAACCATTTACTTCTTTGACGTCCTGGTTAAAAACAATAAACAGGCATATAACATCTTAATACTTACATAATAATTGGGATGACGACTGGGTAAAGAAAATACAATTCTATTAAGTCCGTCGGTTAGATTATTCAAAAAATAAATGACACTTATTTTTTATTTCGTCAATCAACCAAAAAATTACAAGATAAAGTTCGGGATTAGGGGCTCGTGACGTCACTTTTAAGTAAGAATCGTACAGAGACGTGACGTCATGCGACATTTCAAATCGATATATCTCTGTAATGTTTCGATTATGTGAAAAAAGAAAAAATACGTGTCCAATACTTTTTGATAATCTACCTGATAGACAAAGAAAAAAAAGTATATCGTCATCCCGTGTCCCCCCAGGTGGAAGCGGGCGGGGGCTCCATAGACCCGGAGGCGGATGTGATGGTGCGGCTGGCGCGCGGCGGCGCCGGCTTCGGGTTCCGCATCGTGGGCGGCACCGAGGACGGCAGCCGCGTCGCCGTGGGCTACGTGGTGCCGGGTATGTGTCCCCCAGGTGCAAGCGGGCGGGGGCTCCGTAGACCCGGAGGCGGATGTGATGGTGCGGCTGGCGCGCGGCGGCGCCGGCTTCGGGTTCCGCATCGTGGGCGGCACCGAGGACGGCAGCCGCGTCGCCGTGGGCTACGTGGTGCCGGGTATGTGTCCCCCAGGTGCAAGCGGGCGGGGGCTCCATAGACCCGGAGGCGGATGTGATGGTGCGGCTGGCGCGCGGCGGCGCCGGCTTCGGGTTCCGCATCGTGGGCGGCACCGAGGACGGCAGCCGCGTCGCCGTGGGCTACGTGGTGCCGGGTATGTGTCCCCCAGGTGCAAGCGGGCGGGGGCTCCGTAGACCCGGAGGCGGATGTGATGGTGCGGCTGGCGCGCGGCGGCGCCGGCTTCGGGTTCCGCATCGTGGGCGGCACCGAGGACGGCAGCCGCGTCGCCGTGGGCTACGTGGTGCCGGGTATGTGGCCCAGATCCCGTGTGTCCCAGGTGCAAGCGGCCGGGGGCTCCGTAGACCCGGAGGCGGGTGTGATGGTGCGGCTGGCGCATAACACACCCCTATTAATCCATAATTCATTTATTGGCCATAAATAGGGTTTGGTGACAGTTGATCACAAGTTGGTATACAGTGAAATAGTTGCTTATGACCTATTCAGCCATAAGATACAGCATGCAAACTTATACTCGTATTGACGTATTATAACGATATACAATTTCAAATTGATTTAGATTTATACATTACAATGTCAGTTCCAAAATAGTCAATTAAATAAATAGATTTTAAATTACAATGGGCAACGATGTCATTAAAGCATTACAAATAAATTAGCATTACAATTCAAATTAATTAAATAAATTTGAAGAAAAAAAAAGTTAAACTCACTATCAGCATTAGGTAATGTCATTCAGAAATTCATTAATACTTTTTTTTTTCAAATTTCAAATTCAAATCTTTATTTGCTTACTAAGTGATTGGTGGTAGGTACATATGCAACAGGACTTAAAAACTTAGTTACCTATAAGGTATCGCAAATGAAGAGAGCAGCCTATATTATAGCTAGATAATAAAATTAGAGTATATTGAATGGGTAACAATTAACAATAATTAGAACTAAGTTAACAATTTTGAACAATTTTCAGAGCCGATTAGGTATTATTTTGATTAGGTTTGATGGGTATATTTTTGAGGTAAACTTTAATCATTTATTTATTCATTATATATTCATTTACTGAGTAATAGCACCTTGATATTAGGTAAGATCTAAGTGATTTTGAAAAAGTTTTAATATTTGGTTCGTTTTTAATCGAAGTGGTACTTTATTAAAGATTTTTACAGCCATATAGTATAGACTAGTATTTAGCATTTTGATTCTAGAGGGGGGTAAGTAGAGCCTATCTTTGTGTCTTGTATTTAATGCGGTCAAAAATGTTATGAATCAAGTTGTTCAAGATCTTCCTGATATAGCTATTACTAGTAATAACTAAGTTATTAAACCTTCTTTAACTTTTTATTAATAATGTTGTTGATGATCGGTAGTAATTTACAAAACAGGTTGCAATACACCGACCTCTTTACATTCATAATAATGTCATTCGTTCACAGAATATAAGTAATGTTAAACAGGCAGTCCTTTTTTGTCTGTGCCGGAAAATTTTCGAATTTGTATAATATATCTTAGAAAATTGATGAATATTAGCGGTTTTTAGTGAAAAATGTATTGTACGTGTGTTTATTTTACAATATAAGATATTTATACACAGAATACTAGTGATATCAAGTCGGTAAGACGTGTTTTTGCTTTCATTGATGATTGTTTATCAAATAAGACAAGTAAGGATAAACGGACTGTACACTGATAATAATTATACTCATTCATTCAGCACGTAGGCCCACTTCCGGGCACTCATACACGTCCCAAAATACAGGGTTACATTTCAAGGTAATGCAAAATTTTAAAAAATAAGATCTAGAGAATAATATAAAAGTGCGTCTTCGTTTTTTTATTTTTAACCATGCTATTCTTTTATAACTAACTAGTTGTCCCGGCAAACTTCGTAGCGCCTCTTTTTTTCGTTAATTTTCCTATATTGCACGAGGTATTTTGGACAAGAAGACGCTGTGTACTTTCCCGAACGCTGCCTAGCCGAGTGACGGCCGATGGGGCAGAAAGGTTTTGGAATAGAGGCCACTGGGGAAGGCTTATGTTCAGCAGTTCACGTCCTATGGCTGAAATGATGATGGTAATATTTTAGCAACAATTTAATTGGTTTATAATAACATACCAGGTGGCCCAGCGGACGGACTGCTCAGGCCGGGCGACCTGCTGACCTCAGTGGACGGGATTCCCCTCGCGGGCGCCACGCACGCCAGGGCCGTGGCCTACGTGTGCCAGGCGGCCTCTAGAGGACACGTGAGTGGAAATAAATCCAATAGGGATGACGACTGGGTAAAGAATATAAAAATCTATTCAGTCCGTCAGTTAGATTATCAAAAAATAATGGACACTTATGTTTTCTTCTGACAATTTTAGGGGTGTGAGGAACAGGGTGTAAAGTTCCTCATCCAAGAGGGAGGAAAAAGGGAGGATCCTCCGACCAGACGGGTGTTGTGTCTGGTGGGCTACTGCCCGACGGTTGTTGTCGGGTTCTTGTATACAGTGTAAGTCTTTCGTTGGTGCACAAAAAAAATGTTCTTATAAAAGAACTTATTCTAGCTACGGAAATTTTTTTTTAAAAAATCTGAGTAAATTTGAATGTTTTATAGGTTTTTTTTTTAAATGTTCAACACGACCATACTTACGATAGAAGCCTATAACTTTTGAAGTTTGTGATAGATTTCAATGAAACTTACGTCAAAGCAAAGGTAATGAATTAGTCTATCTATCAATGTTGAATTTAAAAAAAAAAGTCTTAAAAAAATAAGGTTAAAATAGAAAAAAAGGTAATTTATTCGCTATTTATTTCAGAAACTATTTTTTTTTTTTCAAAATAAAGTCCTATAAATTGTTTGTTTTTACTAATAAAAATGAAAGAGCATTTCATTAGGTTTCTAGCAGTGCCAAAATAAATGCTCTGAGTTAAACAGATTTTTTTTTTAGAAATATTTTAAATGGGGCTGTCGAGCGCGCATTTTTCTTTTGTTTTCCCGATCCTATTGTTCTCGATCTTTACCTGGTTCAAATTCTACCGATCCCGTTGTTTTGAATTGTATTGACAGGAAGAGAGAGAAGAGAGGAGGACGCGGGGTGTGCGCCGCTAGAACGAACAATGTCTTTGTCCTTCGGTCACGCCGATTTATTCGCTGTTACTACTTGTGTCTCTGTGCTCCATTCGTGATACGACTTTTTTGTTGAACTGTTGTTGTTATTTGTTAATTTGTTGATTGTTGTTGGTTACTGTTGATCAAGCGGTGTAATGCCAAGACTTGACGAATTCCCCGCGACGCATATCGCCGACATCCATTTTTATTATGGTATGGCGAGAGGCGTATCACGACGCGCTCGTTTGCTTTACCGGGCTGCGTTTCCAAACCGACGACCGATACCATCTGCGAGAAACTTTCAGGAATTTCAAATTTGGGGGGAGAGGAACAGGGTGTAAAGTTCCTCATCCACCATTGAAAGGGAGGATCCTCCGACCAGACGGGTGTTGTGTCTGGTGGGCTACTGCCCGACGGTTGTTTATCGGGTTCTTGTATATATGGTTAAATCGCTCCGATAACTTTAATATCGCGATGTAGGATACGTCAGTTTTATATGTAGCGAGATAGATGTCGCTACATCACTCCCCTCCGAGACCGGAGGTCGATAGCAGGTTGAGTCGTCCATACATGTTGTGTTGCTTGCCGGGCCAGTGGAATGTTCCAGTGAGTCGGAACCAGATGCCGCATAGTTCACGGTGAGTCGGAACTGTCTGCGGTGATGCCCCAGTGAGTCGGGGTGATGCTGCAAGTGCTCCAGTGAGTCGGAGTGGTGCAGTGCTGCGTAGTGGCTGGCTGCTGCGTCGACCAGGAGAGAAGTGCGTCTCTGCTTGCTGACCGGCCGAAGTACAGTGTGCTGTGCCAAGGTCGCTGAGAAGGCTGTGGGTGATGACCAGGAATGCGCGTCCGCTTGCATGCTGGTGGTCAGGATACCCGTAGTAGCCGTGGATGCTGGCTGGCTGTAGGACTCGCTGCTCGAAAGCTTGAGGAAGTGATGATGACGTCACGATGACGTAGCTTTGGGAAGGCTGCGCTGACGTTCATGCTCGGGGTCACCAGTTTGGGGGGTGGTGAGAGGAACAGGGTGTTAAGGTCCTCAATCCACCATTGAAAAGGGAGGATCCTCCGACCAGACGGGTGTTGTGTTTTTGGTGGGCTACTGCCCGACGGTTGTTTATCGGGTTCTTGTATATATGGTTAAATCGCTCCGATAACTTTAATATCGCGATGTAGGATACGTCAGTTTTATATGTAGCGAGATAGATGTCGCTACACAAATTTACTCAAAGTTTTTTTTTTTCATTTTTTCCGTAGCTAGAATAAGTTCTTTTATAAGAATATTTTTTTTGTGCACCAACGAAAGACTCACACTGTATATATTATGTTCAATCGCTCGGTTAACTTTAATATCGCGATGTAGGATACGTCAGTTTTAGTTCGTATGTGGCGAGAATCGAGATAGATGTCGCTACATCAATCAACCAAAATGCCGTGTTGGGACGGCCTTAATGAATACACTTCCCCATCGCCAACAGGAGGCGTGTCGTAAGAGGCGACTAATACTTGTAGCAGGAGACGGGCAGCAGCATCTTTGTGCGACGAAATCTTATAAAAAACACTGCGCTCGCCAACCCGCCTGCCAAGTATTGGCAATACCCCCCACCTAAAAGTCATTGGCGGAGACCTCTGTTCAGCAGTAGACAACCTATGGCTGAAATGATGATGATTAAATTAATTATTTTCCAATTCCTGTAATTTAACAACAGTCACAAACCAGAGTCGATTACATTACTATCTAAAACGGTAGTCTTATAAACTTTTAATCTGGAAGTCAGTGGGGGAGGCCTATGTTCAGCAGTGGACGTCCTATGGCTAAAATAAACACTTATGTCAATTATGGCCAGTTTCGGAACAAGAAGGGGGCGGGGTCTAACTGGCGGGCTGACGAAAGTGGACGAAAGAATCGTCCAATGGCAGCGTTTGTCCCCACAATGTAAAGAGGAGTCTGTCCTTGGTTTAGCAAGGGCTTAAATTTCGGATATTTAATTTACTTATTTATTCAAGGTGACGTTAGGAGTGAGGCACAACCGTGCCGACATCCAGCCACTCGGCCTGCCCGCCATGGCCGCGCCGCACCAGCACCAACATCAGCCGTTACTAGCGTGAGTCATATTAATACGTAATTATAGTGTGCATTGCCTTTGCATCTACATCATCTATCAACATCAATCCTCTAATAGTTCAGACCTGCCTACCTATCATGAGGATCAAAACACAACATGATATAGCGATATTTCGACACCAATTAATAAAATATGATAGATATAGCCGCCATGTTAAATCGCCGTGCCGGTCACATCATTATGATCGCTGTTTCGATAAAAAAATTAAATGGTGGCTATATATTTTTACAGTTGGTGTCGATATATCGCTATGTCATATCATGTTTTTTAAGGGTTGTACCTGTAACGCAATGTGGTATGGGATAGAGGCATTCTCCATATCGTCTTAACAATCCCCGGCACGGATCTTGAGCGCTGGATGAAAGAGTGGGGATCGCTTTGCGCATCTTACGAGACGATCATCGTATCAGAGACGCGTGTGCGCGGAGCAAGCAACCAATCCCGGCGGCGGTGCGGGCGCTTCACGTGACTGGCCAACCACGTAATCGTAATGGTCTTCGCATCTTTCGCCAAGCGCTCAAGATCCGTGCCGCTAGTTGTACTACAAAGAAAAAATCTGAAAACTAGTATACCTACCATAACTCACCAAACTAACATATGTTAATAGACCCGCCGTACTCCCGACCCGACCCGTCGCCGTCCCGCTCACTCCTGTGTGTGTTACACTTTAAGTTCTATTATAGGCCTGTGTCCTGAGGTGGGACGTGTACAGGCATACTTAATTCTTTATTGTGTAATGCAAATAATTTGGTACTCCAGCGCGGAACCCCCCATGCACCACATGCCGCCCGCCACGTACAACATCCTGCACCCCGCACCCATGTACCCGCCCGCTGTGCCTATGTAAGTTAATATTATTATTATTATGACAAACACGCACCTGTTTGCACTACCTTCTTCTCTGTTCATATCGTTGGTGAAGTTCTAATAGTGCGTAATTAAAAATAGCAAAAAATCTAAAAACGCATGTAAGGTTTCTGTGCAAACATAATGGTTAAAGAAGATCATACTGAGGTTTTTGTGTGTTTTCTGGGTTTAGCCTGTCAAGAAATGTTCATACATGTACCAGCACTACCAGCAGGGTTTTTAGATTATATAATCAATTATCTGATGCGAAAGTCATTGTAATATTCTTCTTTTCTTTTGCTACTTGTTTATTATATCAAACCAGTCATAAAATTTTAAGTTGATCGATTAATGATTTAGAAGAAGATGACGATTTTAATAACTAATCAAGAAACGTCTATAACCTCTAAGAAAAAAATTATAATATTATTCGAAATCCCTCGGACAGATTTTGATGCTCTTATTATCCTTCTGCAAGCCTGAACACTACATTGCACTTCATTTTGGCATAATTATTCATATATACCATAACCATATTCACCCATAAGTTAATGTGTTAATTTCATTCGTAGATCTTTTATTTGGTGAAAGCCTCGTCCATTTTACTTCATATTTTTGTTACTGTACTATTAAATTAGGCTATTATACAGGGTTATATGTAAAACATCAACAACTCCTAGGGGCCGATTCTGGTGTTAAAAAACCAACAACTTTTCCCATGTAACCGTTTGAAACCAACATTGAAATCGCAAAAAATAATTCACTTCCCCATACTAAGCTGACGACCAGCTGACATCAGTTTGTATAGAGCAGTGATTTTTTTATTTATTTCAATGTTTCATATAAAAAGTTGTTGTATATGAGCACCTGAATTAACCCCTGGGAGGTTGTTGATGTTACAAATAACCCTGTATAATAAAATCTTCAAAGCTTACTGCCAGTCTTTTTACACGGGCAACCTATGGGTTAACTATACGCAGCGGGTGTACAGCGCGTTGCGGGTCCAGTATAATAATGGGTTTAGGATGTTGATGGGGCTGCCGCGCTTTTGCAGCGCGTCAGGAATGTTTGCGGAAATGCACACAGATGGTTTCCACGCCATTGTTAGGAAGCGTGTTACGTCGCTGCTGAAGCGGCTGCGGGGCGGCCCCAATAGTATCCTGAAGGTCATGGCAGATAGATGGGACTCGCCGCTACTTGGGCGCTGGATACGGCTTCATGCCACGGCATGAGGTAGGACTCGGTACCCCTGAGGCGGCGGGTCACATTTATGTAATGTGTCTCGTTTTAATTATTTTATGTTAGTCAATTTAGTTTATTTTTAATTTATTCATTTTTATTATTTTTTCAATTTAATACTTAATTTCAATTTAATGTAATTTTATGGGTTCCTGTTGCCTGAAATAAAAATATTTTATTTATTTTATTTTATAATAATATCGCAGGTACGGCGGCGGGCAGTACGAAGGGGTGCCGGGCTGGGCGGGCGCGCCCTACGACGTCACGGTCACGCGCAGCGAGGGCGAGGGCTTCGGCTTCGTCGTCATATCCTCCACCAACAAGGCCACCAGTACCATAGGTCAGTATTAACTTCACATCACACATAGCTGAGTATCCGTGCTTAGGTTTACTTAGATTTCAGTACGGTTAGCATCGAAAGTCGATGACCACATTTAAATCGCTGTCTTACCTAAATCAGATTGCCAGAAGAAGCTAGAATTGGATGAACTACAAAACATCGCAGATTCTGTTCTATCCTGAGTAGCTCAGTTTGACAGAAACTTTCAGAACATCCTGTATAATAGAATATACAATTATTATGTATGTATTTATGGACCAATTAAAAAAAAATCTATTCTTATAATAAAGTGAAGTGTATCACAATATACAGAGTAACTGGATACGATCGCTTTAACATGTTGTTATGCCTATTAAATGATCAACTTTTATTGAGGCCCAAATATCGAAATCGGGAGAAAAAAAACATTTCCATTTATTTATTTATTTAAGAAAACCAACGGCGTTACAATCAATAATTAAACAAAGTACAATATCAATTAGTAAGGCTAATTATAGGTCTCCCTTAATTTACAAAAGTATTTTAGCGCGAGGTAAAGAAGATATTACTTTCAAGTAGGTATTACAAAGATTTATAGCAATTGAAATACAAAAATATCAGAAAATAAAAATCGGGCTACCGAAACATGCACCAAGTTAAATCGCATCTATCTTCCGAGTTCGACACACATTAAAATGCGTAGGTATTTAGCTCAGAAACAATTATGTTAAAAAAATGACGTTTAAATTACATTAGAATGCGGAAAATAATAATAATAAGTCCAGTATTGTTGCTAGGTATCAGTCTCATTTTTGTCTATAATGCTTCTGACAATACTTTTTTTAAATGATTTGTTTGTGTAGTTAAAAATGTCTATGTCGCTAAATTTACGATTGTAATTGCGCGCAATGCGTGTAAGCACCGAGTTGTCAGAATAATTAGTCGAGCAACGCGGGACGTGCAACAGGGGCGTGTGGCAGGTGCGGCGCACTGGGGTACAGAATGCAATGCTGGCCAGTAGGCCCGGGCAGTCGAGCCTCCCGTTTAGTATATCGTGCAGTAAGGACATGTCAAGCATGTTGCGCCTCTCCTCGAGAGTTAAAAGTACATGATGGTGACAGTTGTCTATGTAGGAACCAGGACACACTCTAAGGCGATAATTCAAGTGTTTAATGAACTTACTTTGGATACGTTCCAGGCGGTTAATGTAGGTTTTATATTGAGGTGACCATATTGGGCATGCGTATTCAAGGATGCTCCGGACATATGCATAGTAGACTGATATAATTACACTAATATCATAGAAGGGTTTGCAGGTGAGTAAAACAAAACCCAGATTTTTAAAGGCTCTATCTGCTATATTGTCAATATGGTTATTCATTGTTAACTTAGTATCAATAGTCATTTTCCTTGATGAAAATGTATGGAGCATTAGTTATTGTTTGCATGTAGCGTGGTTAAAAATAGCTGGATAATAATTCTGTTAAATATTAGATTCCTTTTAAGATTTCCTGTCACCCTGTATCATTATAGCCTTTAGAAGTTCCCGCTACGCCTTCTATATAAAACGCAACAGCGACTGGCTCTGAGCCGTTTATAGTTACACCTTATATTTAGCGTGGTTTACCCCATGATAAAACCTCGATAATAATGGACAGGACATCCTGTTGAAGTCTATTAATTAACCTGTCAACCTGTATAATCTATTGGTTCCCCCCCCCCCCCAGGCCAGCTGATCCCGAACTCCCCCGCCGCCCGCTGCGGCCTCCTGCACGTGGGGGACACGATAGTGGCCATCAACCACGTGCCCATCCGCAACCTGCCGCACCCCGAGGTGGTGGCGCTCATCAAGCGCTCCGGCGCGCGCGTGGCGCTCACCGTGCTGCCGCCGCGCCTCGCCGACTGATACTGGCTGTCCACCCGCGCGGGCCGCCGGTATGTGCTGGTGGTCCGCTGCTTTGTGGCCGAGGAGTTCTAGTGACAGTGATAGTGATCCGAGTACCCATACTCAATCTGTCAGTGAGTTGGGCGACGAGCGCCTGAAGAGTTCTAGTGTCAGTGAGCTGGGCGACCAGTGCCTGAAGAGTTCTAGTGACACTGATAGTGATCCGAGTACCCATACCCAACCTGTCAGTGAGCTGGGCGATAAGTGCCCGAGTTCTAGTGTCAGTGAGCTGAGCGTCGAGTGCCTGAAGAGTTCTAGTGTCATGTAGCTGGGCGACAACTGCCTGAAAAGTTCTAGTGTCATTGAGCTGGGCGACAAGTGCCTGAAGAGTTCGTCAGTGTTAGTGATTCTCGTACACCCATACCCGACCTGTCAGTGACCTGGGCGACATTTCCTGAAGAGTTGGTGTCAGTGAGCTGGGTATCGAGTCCCTGAAGAGTTTTTGTGTCAGTGAGCTGGGCGTCAAGTGCCTAAAGAGTTTGACAGTAATAGTAATCCTCGTACCCATATCTAACCTGTCAGCAAGATCGGCGTTAAGTGCCTGAAGAGTTCTAGTGACAGTGAGCTAGGCAACGAGTACCTAAAAAGTTCTAAAGTCAATGAGCTGGTCGTCATATACTTCGACGTTAGCCAATATTTCGACGTTAGCCAATTCTAGTGATAGTAAAGCTGGTTGTTGTTGCATATTCATTTAGTGTTACTGAGCCGGTTGTCAACTGCTTTGACGCTGAAGAGCTTTAGTGTTAGTGATCCTCACACCCATAACAAAATACCCAAGCTACTGATACTGACTCTCCACATCCACGTTGTCTGGTGCTTTCTCGCTGAGGAGTTTTAATGGCACAGCTAGGAGTCTAGTGCTTCAAGAGTTCTAGTGTCAGTGACCTCGTACCCTATTCGCAGTACGTCAGCGACTGATACTAGCTGTCCACCCGCGTGGTACGTGATGCTCGTCAGGTGCTTCGTGACTGAGGAGTTCTAGTGTATGAACTGGGCGTTATGTGTGATCAATGAGCTGGGGACCAGTGCCTAAAGAGTTATAGTGTCAGTGATAGTAAACCTCTTACCCATTCGCAATCTGCTGCACTACGCCAGCGACTAATACTAGATGTACCCCGAGGTATGTGCTACTCGTCAAGTGCTTAAAGCTGATTATCAAGTCTTTCATTGTTGAAGAATTCTAGTGTTAGTGATAATAGGTAATATCTAGTGAAAAACTGAATTTCAGTGTCAACCATATTCTGATAAGAAATCGGCTGCTGGGCAGACAATAGTTTTGCTGTGTGTCTACTTACTGACAGATAAAGGGTTAAGTAGCTTACCAGTTTTGTAAGTATTTTAAACTACTGAAGGAAGGTCAAAATTTCTTGCCAATAAACCTAAAGAGTACAGTAACAACACTCAGATATAATCGGGTTTTTTAAACTTATTATTTTCCATGTTTGGTGATAGCTATTTTTTATCAGATGAATCATATGTTCTTAAATCATCATATTATATAAATTCTTTTAGCAAACAGGCATCAAAGCCTCACTTATAATAAGTACATGGTGGTAATAAATTTAATACATACATATATAACATTTTATTGTAGTCCCATTTTTACTATGGATTGTTAATTGTTATTAAGTCATTAACTGTCTAGAAACTAGACGCATTAGAAAATCTGTTGTTAGGGGATCACCAGTCTCCCCCATTGGCATTCAAGGTGTTAAGACATACAAAAAAAAATATTTTCACAAATTTCCACATTATACATAGTTTAACTTTGATAATGCATTTTGTATAAACACTAAGTTACATGTTACATCATGATCCAATCAATGCAATAATGATTGAAATATTTTATGTTATAATGTAATAATGAATTATGTACTGGTTCATACGTCGTTGTTAAGAAAAAAAAAGAAATATAGCTTTAATAAGTTTGTTAAATAGTTGCCAATTAATATGTTAATGTTAAATATCTGGTAAGATGTAATACACAAACAAAATAAAAAGATACTTTATTGTATTTCGCCTGTCTTATAAGCAGTCTCATTTTAAGTGACAGAATAGATATATGAAAGGGTTTAAATATTTCTATTTTTAAAACAATTTATATATCTATATTGTGCATTTATCAATCTTTGTTATGTACTAACAAAAGGTTCTAAGACAAAAGAAAATGTTAGTGAATAATCCTGCTAATTAGTTTAACGCGTCAGCAGACAGTATACAAGACAGAATATAACTTTTACTGTCATAACGTCTACATCCGTGTTAGTGATTAACAGGGTTTGATGAAATTGGGTCTTAACTAGATTGAGGTAGAGGTGAATTATTTCTTAAGACGCAGGACATGCACACGAGGCGTAAGGCAAAGGCGTAAAGCCGCATTAGGCTTATCGAAAAATATCGATACTATTTGTTCGATGTAGATCTATCGATATTATTGAGCGATATTTAACTTTTAGGTGTATTGATATATCAATATAAAATTTCAATTATCAAGATTTTTTTACACCGACAAACATATTACTGACGTTTTTACTTGACTTTATTTATAATTAATTAATAATCATTACTTTTTATTACTTAGTTTATTATTTACTTCAGTTACCTCAAACGTGAGATGATTAGTAAATAAAGTATATATATCCTAACATACCTTAAGTTAGGATTTTTATATTATTATTAAGAGCGTGAATATTCTTTTCGGTTGAAAACAAAAATTAAACTGAAATGTCGATATTTTTTATCATAATTTTAACATCGATATCGATACTTTTACATTTATGACATCCCTAAGTGCTTTCGTAATTAGCGCCAGCGCCTCCTGTGTATGTCCCGCACCTAACAGGTACATAAGGTTGTTGTATTGACTTTTCTTCCATGTAAAAATACCTTACATCCGTCCAAAATGCCATAATTAAGCCTTCTAATAAAATCTTGTGTTTACTACTTTTATTGCCCTGTCTTATAATTGTGCCTTTGCCATAAATGTTTAAAAAAAGAGGACACCATGTTGCCTAATACTCAAGTAAAGCATCATTATGGATGCTTCACTTTCATACATATAGTTGCGTGGAGTCTGTCTTATTTTGCACGTCCATATTTATAACCTATCTGTTAAATATTATGGTTTTAAAATTAAGGTAAAATAATCTTACAGATCTTTATTATCTTAGCTGTCATAGTTATTAAATCATCTATTAATAAATAATACTACTTTTGTATTATTATAACATGTGCTTAAATTTGAACTGTCCATCTACTAAATATAATCTAATGCTATTTTTGACTATTTTCTTATATTTTCTCTGTGTATATATTTGATAAATAATATATAATTGTATTTTATGCTAGTACTTGTATGTTTTAAATGACTACTTATTATTACTATTGAGAATTATACCATTTAAAACTTTGAAAGTTACATAAATTGTACATATTTTAAAATTTTGATAGCATTTATAGTTATTCTGTATTGCTCATTTATATCATGCATTTGTAAATTTAGTGTGAGAGTTTTAACTATCAAATCAAAGTAAACGCGAAATTGTACTGCATTCGTGGTGGTGCCACCTGGTGTCATATTATTGAAACCTAATTTGTCTATGCGAATCTGCGTTTATTGTCTATTGTGTAAAAGTAAATAACAAAAAAAATTACAGTCGCGCGACTTTCACGTAATATGAGCTTTCCAAAGTTTTCTAGAAGCCTTCTAGTGTAAAAGCGTTCTTAAGCTATGTACTTATACTCTTTACATGTTAAGTGTTGCTCAAGTATTCTTTCACATTTCCATTTTATAAAAAATATTTTATTCGTTTTCAAGAATTATTATTGTAGAAACATACCTCCCTATGGTAGACCGAGTTTTAAACAAATTGTTATTTAATATTTTTGTAAATGTTAGAATAGTAAGTGTTTATGTATGCTAGACAAGTTATAGTGATTGGATTAAAATGAAATGGACTGGGAAATAATTTATATTATATATTATTATATATAGCAAATCATGATTTACTTATTTATAATCATATTTTTAGTATTTAAACATTTTTTAATGAATCTCTAATGATATCTGGAATAACATGTAAATATCGTACATTAATTATTTTTATTAAATGTAAGTTTTAACCTTTGTATGTTTAGATTCATTAATGTTTTAATTTTGATTTAGAAATGTTGTGTAATTAAATTAGAAAAGTTTTTGTTGTATCGTGAATTCGACTGACTTATAAAAGTATCGCCAACATATAAGATTAGTAAGTAATCAATGTTTGTTTTCCAGTTGTTAGAACTAGTATTTCCTTAATAAACGTTGGCAGCAACGTCGTAGCTACAGGCTTGAGCGCCCCAGCAATATTTGAATTTTGCAGCCCCCATCAAGTCTTTAGATGTATTGTCTAGGATTCTGCGCCTCTAGCTACGATTAGATGGCAGCCATCTTACACTGGAATTGTGAAAACATTTTGACCATTATATTAAAGAGAACCACCGACCTTGATTCTTAAGATTTTTTTAATAATACAATTTATAATTTAGCTAGTTTGTAAGTTGAAGCAATAAATGTTGTGCCTTTCCATGTGTACGTCTTGCCTTGTATAAAAATGGAGTCATTGTGAAAATATTGTCTCTTCTATTTAAATACGTCCCAAAGATATTTCCTAAGTCTTCCGCTGACTGCCGAGACCGATTCAAACAATTCCAACACATTCTACATGTAGTAAGAATTTTTTACGCAATAATAAATGTAAAATTTTAATCAATGAATAAAATATTTTATTTAATATTTTCAGTATTTTATTTAATAATAATAAATTGTTTTCACAGTCACGAAAATAAGCTAGCCCCACAAAAAGCAAAGCTTATATATGGCGACTAGATAACGGATAAACAACGTTTATAAACATCCATGACTCAGGCACAAATGCTCGTGCTCATTACACAATTGCCTCTTGCGGGATTAGAACCCGCATCCGCTGGCTTTGTAGTCCGGAGCGCGAACCACTACACAGATGGTCGTAATAGGGAGCAGCGCACCTACACTGGACGCCTCTTGTACGAGTACCTTTCTCCTGCGCCTGAGTATCTATACATATGAGAACGAACCACTTTGAGTGAACTAAAGCAGTACTCCTACTTCGACTAAATCAAGGATCGAAACCAGTTAATATTTATTTCAGAATGTATAAGACCTATTTCTAATATTTGATAGTAGTTGTAAAGATTTGACCATAAAACTTAATTTGCCATAGCTTTTAAGTCGGTATTTGGAGTATGTGATAGTTAATTTAGCGAAAACCTTTATTATTCCGATTAAGGTTCCATAGTAAAATAACCGGTTTCCCATCCCTGGACTAAATCTTCGCACGGTCCGGAGTTTTAAAACCGCGTTATAGAACATCTTCCTTGAACGCAAAGGGATCCGGGTTCAAATAACCTTTTTTTTACTAAATTAGCTTGGGCCTGAGTGCCCTAGGAAACGTGTCCGGCAAATTCATCGTCTGGTAACTCGACCAAAACAAGGATGTATCAACATCATACATCTTTACTTCGATAACAATACATTTTTTTTGTGTTATCTGGCGCATAAAAACAAAAGTTGTTTATCTTCAATTTCTTCTTCGAATTAGTGGTAAACCAAACAACTACGTATCAGTAAAAAACTTATTTAATAAAACCATTCAGGGGCCGTATGTTTTTAGGCAGTGTCGTTCATTTATCACGAGCAAGATAGAATACCTAAGTCAGTATCTTAAACATTAGCAAGTTTAACGGGGGATCCGCCACTCCTGCCGTAGGGAGCGACCGCCTCCTCTAGGATCCAGCCAGTGTGGCGGTCGACCCTGGTGAACACGTCGGGCGAGGAGTCGTCGCACGAGCGGGAGTACGAGGCGAAGCCGACGAGCACGTCGTCCACGATGAGGGGGGCGCCGGAGTCGCCGCGGCACATACTGCGGCCGGCCGCTTGAGTGCAGATCACCTCTGAAAAGTTACATTATGTTTGAGTCATCGTCATCATTTTAGCTATAAGACGTCCACTGCTGAACAAAGACCTCCCCTAGTGACTTCCAGATTGGCTGGTTAGAAGCGGCCTGCATCCAGCGGCTTCTTACAACCTTTACCAGGTCGTCTGTCCACATTGCGGGTGGACGTCCTACACTGTTTTTGCTGGTACGTGGCCTCCATTGCTATGTGCCCCGCCCACTGCCACTTCAGCTTGCTATATGCATTAGGCTGTCAGTGACTTCTATATTGTGGGTATGTTTAGTAAAGACACAGAATACCTAATAGTATAGTAATACCTAAAATACCGCGAATAAACCGGTAAAATATTGACTTGACACCATTAAAGTAATTCTAACTAAGGGTTGGTATAGATCTGGCGAATGTTTCTTTTCTTCCTTCTTGTTTCTGTACCTGTATTTTTTGTGTGCCAGATAAAAATGTTATGTACAGCAAAGCGGCGCCACTCCGCATGCCAATGCTATACAAACTCACGTTTTCTTTTCGATTGAGTAAGAGTTTTAAAAAACAGAATAAACCCTTGGTTATAGATTCTCTGTTGAAAGCAGTAGGATCATAACATACGGTCGTAAACGCTGATGTTGTCGTCATCGGCGAACGCTTCGATGCACTGCTGCTGCGAGATCGTTTTTGTGGCGAAGGAAACCAGCGAATCAACTTTTGGACCGTCCTCCTGGAAAACATATTTATTTTTACCAAAATTAACCTATGATGGCTACTAGATTTATTGATTGCCGATCGCGGTCTCCGCTTAAGTACTTGTCTACATCATTATCTTGGACTGCCAAGCGAACACTGTTGGACATAGGCCTTCCCAATAAATAAATAAATCCCCGATAAACGCCACAGCGCCCTCACTCAGCGAGCGGCACATGTCTACCCCATCTGGTTATTGGGGTTCTGCGACAAATGTAGCCACTCTCATGGCTCGAGCAGGGCCGTCATAACATACCCTAGGGCCCTGGGGCACACAATAATTCCGGGGCCCTTTTGCATAGAAAAATAAAATACTGTTGGTATGAATTCATGACTTCCAGAAAATAATTTCATATCTTCGTCTAAGTAAAGTTTAGTTTTAGTTTTTTCCTCTTTTTACAAATGTTTTAGTGCTGTGGGGCCCCCGTGAGGCCTGGGCCCTGGGCACAGGCCCCGTGTGCCCTTATGGTAAAGACGGAACTGGGTTTGAGCTATATCTATCGCAAGTATGCATTAGTAATGCTGCAAATTTTGCTAAGTTATGTAAGTAAGCTACTGAACCGTTTTTGATGAAATTTTGTATGGAAATCTTAAACCTTGACAGAGGAGGCTACTGTTTTTTTTCCATCTCCTAAAGGCGTAAAATAGGTGTTTCAAACCGTATTCCACGCGAGCGAAGCCGCGGGTACAGCTAGTATTATTAAAATTAAATATTGTTCGAAACGCTCAGGGTTTTATGAGTCATCTTCACGATTTCTTCCAACTGATTAAGCTTCAACTACTATATCATCAAGGAAGGGTAAAGTGCCTAGTTTATTACTTACACCGCTATATCCCCAGCCCACCGCTCTCACAGTGTACCCGTCAGGGATGTATGTTTCCTGCGGGGGAATGTAGATAAAATTGACGGTATCGCTCATGGGGATGTAATCATACATCAGAGCGATGGCGATGTCGGCAGTGCGAGGGCTCTCGTCGTAGTCCGGGTGGATGATCAGGTAGTACATATCGAAGAGTCTTCCCCCTTCCAAGCTATTGGCTGAGCCGACGCGTAATTTGAAGTTTTCGATGTTCGCGTCACTAGAAGAGGAAAGAATACCACAATATAGGTAAAGGTAAATAAACTGCTAGGATTAGCTACATCAAATTAATATAAATACTTACTCTACGATTAATACGTTAGAAGCTACAGGGCCGTTTTCTAATCTTGTTTGTAAAAAAAATGCATACTTATCTCTAAAATTTACGAAATATCGGTCAGGGGACACAAAACGATTACACTGTTTAGGCTTTCAAATGAATATAATAACCTAGCTAGAGCATGGCGCCACCTTGAGAGACACATGTTTTGTATAAAATAAATACTTACATACTTAAACGTCATGTTACATATAAATAGGTATGTCCAACAACGAAGACCGATGAAAAACCGATTTAGGTAATAAGTAGGTAATGTATGTTTATTAATTCTATTGTTTTTTTTATCTGTGTATGACTTGTTTAAATGTAAACTGTAGCGAAACTCGAAAAGTCCCACCAGAGGCTGTTGCAAAAGCTCTTCAAGTGAAAATATTATCCTTGAAATGTAAACTGATTTTGATGATTTTATTTTTTATTGAATAAAGTTCATGGCAGGAATTTTATTGATTAAGGTTTATCTCTCAAAAAAATTAAGGAAATAATTAACCCCTACAATTGTGATCGACATTCAGCATAGATATGCTGGAAAAATGGATCTTGACTTATTGTAGCCATATTTTAACAAATTAAATAATTGATTACCGATATTTTGAAATCAATGTAAGATATATTTTCGTATTTTTATTAAATAGAAAGTGACGCTAAAAATAAAAATAATACTTTTCTCATTTATATCATAAAATCATCATCATCCTCTCAGCCATAGGACGTCCACTGCTGAACTTTGGCCTCCCCCATTGACTTCAAGATTGGCCGGTTGGAAGCGGCAGAGCGATGGCGATATAAAATCATAGTAAGTACTCACATAAAACAGGAAGCTGTAGTCAGCACATGCCACGAGGATATTATCGATCCAACGCATTTTTGCTCTTCCTCTCCAGTTTCGGGATCTGCGTACACTATGGAAACTACGAAAGGGTAGTCGTAAATAGAAGCAGGAGACCCGCCTACTATACGCGTGTCAGGGCTCGGGGCTGCTACCACTGAAAAAAAGATAAAACAAACTTTATTGTAAGTAGTTCCCAGTTCGGGTTACTATAGAAAAACAACTTTTCTTATTTGGATTGGTTCCGAATGTGCTGGGAGACACTTGGCAAAACTCATAATCTGTTTTCTCGTGATACAAGGCGGCCTTATCGCTAAAATGTATTTTATACAATCATCAAGTAGAAGACTAGCGGTCTTAAGACTTGTAAGTTAAAAGAAAGGAAGTCAATAGCGTAATCTTTGCAAATTAAATAGTTAATTAAATTGAAATCTTCGAGCTAGTACGATTTATCCTATTATACAGGGTAACATTGCAAAGGGATGCCAAATTTTAAAAATAAGATCTTGGGAACAATATAAAAAGCGTCTTAATCGTTATCATTTTTAATAATCGTATGTTACGAAAAAAAATTACTTTAAAATATCCGACAATATAAAAGTCAAAATACGAAAGCCGCGGCGCAGTCATTCATCAGAGGCGTAGGTACGGCGAGCCAACAAGGACCTTACGCAGTACACATACGGTGCATTTTTTTCATGAATGAGTAAATTATCCACGCGTACTATTTTTAACAGCGGATAGGAATAATTAAATGTGATAAAAAAATTTTTTTGTTCTTTGCATAGTTCGATTGAGTTACTGATTCTGAGCGACTTCTAAAGATTTGGCAATAAATTGGCCCTTGCAATGTAACCCTGTATTCTTGTGCTAGTACCTACGTTTATTAACCGGGACTCGGAAGATCACCAATCAAAGGAAATGAAGCGATCGTCATTTGTTTTTTGACGGTGTTGCCCTAAGCAATACTTTGGGGAAAACTAAGCGGGATTACCTATTTAATTAATTAGATAAGATGGTAATCGAGATTGTATTTCAAGATTATGCGTTCTCATGACGTGTGTGGCGCCATCTATGTCCAATTGGTGGTTGTTAGAAATGTCTAACAAAAACAATGATTTGTAAAACAATGGTTTTAGTAGTAGTTTAGTAGTAATAGTACCCTCTATAACGACAATGCAGAGATTGTCTCTGAACAAGATACTCGATTCTCTAGTCTGTGGCTTTAAGAAAAGATTTTATAAAAACGTTATTTGGCATGAAGTCATACTTGTAGAGAAGATGAACTGTTCTCTCTAAATGGAAATCAAGAACGACGATCTTCATTGCCTGAGGAACCCTAGATATGGCTATTAAGGAGGTTCTCCGAGCAAATGACCTTGAGCATTAATTTCCTTACTATCCCGTACAGCCCGCCAAAGAAACAGAAGTTCGCAAATCATGAATTATTGTCAGAAATGATCAATGTGAACTGATTCAAAAATTTCGGCCAATTTTACGTATTTTAAATTTTCTATCTTTTTAAATTAGAAGATGCATAAAATAGATTTTTATCGACGTAGTTTAAAAGCCTGTTTTCGTAAATATAAAATAGAGTAGTTAAATAAAATTTTTTAATGATTATTTTAAAGATCAAACTTTAAAGATTATTGTTATGTCTTTTAATTATTTTAATAAACATTAAATAAGGAGTAGAAATCTGTAAAAAACTTAAAAAAACGAGTTTTGGTTGGGGTACGGCCTTAAGATGAGCTAATGAAATAAGCTGCCCACGATAATCGTTGTTAAACCATCCATTTTTTTTTTTTCACTTTATTGGAAAACACAACAGACATCAGTTAAACAAGAAACGGTATAAATGTATAAGGTATTGGACTAAACAAATATCCTAAAGGTGTTTACACTGCTGCTTAAATCAATTCGTTAACAAATTATATAACTAATATAAAAATACTAATTATAAATGTCTTAAATTATGTTCCAGTTAAGATTAACGAACACCATTGTGTTGTGTTCAAAAATGGACGTTGCTGCCGTTTTAAACCTCGCAAACCCTGAGTTAAATATGTCCAACTTGGAGTCACTTTGCAGGAGATTATATTTACGACACATTCTGGCGATAGGATTGTGGCGCGATACGTTGTTCTTATATGTAGGAAGTACAAAGGTGAGCGCCTCTTGTTCACCTTGCAGTTTATTTTTATGGCAGAGGTAAGTTCGGAAGAGTCGATCATGTGGTGCAGAATTTTAAACATGATTGATAGATCAAGTTGCATGATTGATAGATCATTTCTGCGACATATATTTTATCTTTGGTCTATGTGCCCCACGTTACTCTTGTAAAAAACGACGCTTCCGAAAAAACGATCAAATGGATTATGTTAACGTTTATTTACTTACCAGCTGACACAATGGTCAATACTAAAAATACACTGAGTTTCATTTCTTTTATCTATTGTACTGCACTATTATTTGCTAACGAGCTAAATAACAAACTGCGTCTTATCAATATTTTTTTCAATTTATGTGCAAATATAATCAAACATAATTAACTACACAGGATGTTATATTTCGAAATTGAAACATTATTATATAACTCTGTCATCATGACTATGCATAAACCATTATTAATAAATATAGATACCTACTAATTATCGATCGTGGTAGTACCAATTTGATCTTATTTTTGTTTCATCATCATCTCATATCAACTATAGGACGCCTACCGCTGGACACAAGCCTCCGCCAATGATTTTCATCGAAGGGGATTTGCCAATACTCGCCACGCTTGGCAGGCGAGTTGGCGAACGCAGTTTCCTATAAGATTTCGCACGCAGACGCTGTTGCCCGTCTCGTGCTACCTACAGGTATTAGTCGCCTCTTGCGACACGCCGCCTGTTGGCGGTGGGGAAATGTATTCTTCACGGCCGTCCTCACACGGCATATATTTTTCTGTACCTAATTATAGCAAAATACCTAAGCTTGTAAAACGATTGTACCTACTCATTAGTGCGAGTAAAATGGGATATCAAACCGTTTTTCACGGGAGCGAAGCCGCGGGCACACCTAGTATGTTACAAATGCGTCAGAAAAAACACCATTTGTAATATATATATATATTTTTTTGCATTTACAATAATTATAGTTTTTTTGGCGAATTTCGTCAGATTGGAGTCGCCCGGATAGCGAAAAGTCGTGGGTTCAAATCCCGCCAGAGGCAATTGAAATGGTTTTTCAAGTAAAATTATTTTCCTTGTATAGTCTAGAAATAAAGAATTAACATCGTTCCCCTGCACGAGCCAATTCAGAAAAGTTCGTTTTTTTAATGTACCCAAACCGAGAATCGAATCCACGCCCCTTTACCAATCATCAATCAGGTCGTCAACGCCGTAAAACCTAGTATATTATGTCAAAAATGTGCTTTTAAAGTATTTGCACAAGCTGCAGAGCAAAGTTGCAAACATACTGTGTGTGGACTGGGGCATACATGTAACGCATTATCTGTGTGTGATAATTATTCAATTACCTATATTACAAATTTTATAATCCCAAATATGGCTGATTGATTACACCATTCATTATCTAAAATCTATATATCTAAGAAGCAAAAGAATTTAAATAATAATAACTAGGTAGGTAGTATTTCGTGCAAATCTTCAATAAAATATACTTTAGGTACCTACTTACCTTGTAAATTGTTATGCAGCAGTTGATTAGGTTGGGAATTAATTAACTAGAAGGTTTTAATAAAAAAACAGTCAGTCTATTCGAAAAATGGAAAGTAATGGTAAATGGTCTCTTCCAATTTTTATGGAAATAAAATTGCAAACGGTTAAGTACCTAGTTCAAGTTAAAGTTGAACTGTTCAACAATGATTCAGTATAATTTCAATGTTTCCAATAGAAATGGTATGATAAATTGAAACTGATTGAAAGGTGTTTGTACGTTTAGTACAATATTTAGGTATGGCGAAAAAATATTTAAGCTGCCGGCATTAATTTAAATAGTAAACATACGGCTGAAAGAACAAATCACTACACATTTACTATACACGGCACACTATGAAATATCATAATTAATAATTTTTATTAGTTGTGCTTTTGTCGTAGTTAACACTGAAAAACTTATCATTTTCCTAATTTTAACGTACCTTCGCTCTCGACGACAGCCGTCAGCCTAAGCCGACAGCCGACTACGTACGTCACTTCGGTCTAAAGAGAGTTAAGAAAGGACCACTTTAGGACCACGTTAGTGGCAACAGTTGAACATGCGGTCCGCCCTCTCCACTCCTTAACGAAATAATATATTCAATGGCTGCCGGATTTCATTCCACGCTGGTATTAGTAGTCGGTTGATAATATTAATTTTACGAAACTAGAGATGTTAAAATTTGCAGTCAAAACTCCAAAATCAAAATCAAAATACATTGATTTATCCTGGTTGTGACTTATATAACTACTTAGTATTTGAGACCCGCCTAGCAGGAGTTATATTATAGTAAACTCCTAAGCTGTGTGTGTCAGGAGGTCCCGATCATCAATAACATACTTAGACATTTGATAGACACATAAACTTACAAATTAGAACAAATCATGCAAATAGTATTTGTAAAGTGCTCAACTCACAACTAATACTCAAATTAACCTAAATTTAAAGTATTGTTGAATAAAGAACTACTAAATAATTAAGCATTTAAAATTTTAATTGAACATCGGAATACCAAACAAGCTAGGTACTTAATTAATAAGTAATTACAAATGGCAGAACTGTTATCAATACACGGCCCATTCACGCGTTTAAGCACAGAATATATAATTAAGTCTAATCTAACAGCGTGTATGTGTGTATGTATATCAGTTTAGCTATACAGGGTGTAACGAAAAGGTGAAATAAAACTTTAAGGGGTTATTCTAAGGCTAAATTACCTACATCAACTTTTTCTATGGGACCAACATCATAATCTCAAAAAAAAAATTGACGTTTCCATACAAACTGATGCCAGCTGGTCGCGTTTTAGTATGGGAAAGTGTTTTTTTTTTTGCGATTTCGATGTTGGTCCCATAGAAAAAGTTGATGTAATTTAGCCGTAGAATAACCCCTTAAAGTTTTATTTCACCTTTTCGTTACACCCTGTATATAGTAGGTAATATAACAATGTACCTATAAATTAACATTATCAATTCATGAACGTAAGTCAAACTTCTTATTTGGAGGTAGTAAGAAGTACACCTATATTATTATGCACTGAAGGTTTGAATGAATGAATGTGTAAGGCTCGGATTACAAGCATCCGGAATTTTTCAGAACGGAGCCGTTTTGTTTGGAGTTCATCAGAGCCTTAGTAACCTACACTTATATATTCTGTGCCTACACTTTATTGACGCGGGTAATGAATCCATGATTCACGCACTACAACATTGCATAGCATACCTACAGAAAGACTAGGAGGGCATAGTATATTATGGAATTACTAGCTGTTGCCCGCGACTTCGTCTGCGTGGTCTTTAGGGGTATGAAAAATAGATGTTGACCGATTCTCAGACCTACTCAATATGCTCACAAAATTTCATGAGAATCGGTCAAGCCGTTTCGGAGGAGTACGGGAACGAACATTGTGACACGAAAATTTTATATATAAGAAGAAGTTGCAAGGGGACGACGCGTACGCAGTCCAGTCCCCACTACCATGAATAACGCGTCCGAGTTATCCACCCACATTAGGGATATTCGCAAGGGTCAACCAGCGGTCCGGCCTGTTTCGGCAGTTCCGGTCCCGTCGGCGCCACCACTAGCGGGTTCGCCGCTTGGTAGGGTGCCTTTTGCACTCCACATCGGCCCGATCACGCTCTATCTGCTAGTATGGGGCGACCGCTAGCGGGGCGGACCTAGGCTGTGCGCCTTCAGCGCACGCCACAACTGCCCGGGTTAAGCTGACGAATGTCTTCCTCAAAGGCACTCAGCGATAGGTCCGTCCATTAAAATTAAAAAAACTGTCCAAAAAGGGAAAAAAATAGTATTAGCAGCATGTGAGAGACTCTTAACTTTACATAATAAGAGCTGTGATCATAACACAAACGTCTGTGACATAAACTCCCTACAAACTTTTTCTTTTCACAGCAGCTATCCATTTATTACTTCGCTTCAATTTCCATCTTGATGTTGGAAACGAATAAAACATGCACGAACTGTTTTTCCCAGTTTCTACACTTTATAACACAACGCGCACTGTAACCCATATCGCGAACTTTAACGTTTTTACTTAAAAATACTTATTAACGTAAGTATGGAATTCTATGGAAATATAGCAACTTGACACATGACAGTCCAGAGTTATTTCACATTTCTGCCAGATTGCTTGCTGCGTTCGATTTGACGGCCCCCACCACCCACTTTGCACTTAGCGAATATTAGTCTGGTTTTTGTAATCTGAAGGAATGTTCGGGGCACGCTCCACTCCTCTCACAGGTCAGCCCGGCCGGCATTGCAGTGCCGCCGGGATCGGCCTACATAATGACATGAAATTCCTGCACAGGAAGGAAGGAGAAGGAGTAGAGCTTGCTTCACTTTATACATACAGACAGGGTGTACAAAATAAAAATAATAGGTAGGACATTAAAACTACGTTATTAGCTCACTCAGCTGCTCATATACAAAAACTTTTACTATTGGAGAGCAACCTCGAAATCATGTTTTTTTTTCATACATTAAATTTATCATCGAGATAACGCGTTAGTTTGAATGAAGCATCAAAAAAATAATTTACGATTTTGATGTTGCTCCCATAAAAAAACCGGTCAAGTGCGAGTCGGACTCGCGCACCGACCGTTCCGTACAAACCTGTAGGTATCTATATAAGTAAAAGTTCACCCATCACGACAATCGAGTCATAGTTATGGTATTTTTATTGCAAAATGAAATCCTTAATCCATTAGTAAATTGCGGTTTACGATTTATGACGTATTAAAAAAACACTACTTACTAGATCTCGTTCAAGCCAATTTTCGGTGGAGTTTGCATGGTAATGTACATCATTTATTTTTTTTAGTTTTATCATTCTTTTATTTTAGTAGTTACAAGGGTGGTGGAACACATTTTACCACTGGAAGTGCCTCTCGCGCAAACTATTCAGTTTAGAAATAAATGATATTAGAAGCCTCAATATCATTAAAGACCTATCCATAGAAACCCCGCACGTATGGGTTTGATGAAAAAAAAATTCTAAGTATGGGGAACCCCAAAATTTATTGTTTTTTTTTCTATTTTTGTGTGAAAATATTAATGCGCTTCACAGAATACATCTACTTACCAAGTTTCAACAGTATAGTTCTTAAAGTTTCGGAAAAAAGTGGCTGTGAAATACGGACGGACAGACAGACAGACATGACGAATCCATAAGGGTTCCGTTTTTTGCCATTCGGAACCCTAAAAAGGTGATGCATATGAGCTGCTGATCACGCGGTTTCAAAGAGTGTCCTATTCTTTTGTACACCCTGTAGTATGTATGAACTTAAATTATGGTAGAACTCTTTAAGTAAGACCAGAAATTAAGAATTTGAAGTGTTTTACTTAATTAGTGTGGTATTAATTATTCTGCAACAGTCGACACATAAAAAAATTATTTAAGGCGACGGGTAAGGCAAGTGACCTTGAGCATTAAGCGTCGACTAATGCGACTTCTATTACGTGCCTAAGTTATTACAAATGCTTCCCGCAGACTAAACACCCATCCGTTGCGCTCCTGTGAAAATAGATTATCATTACGAGCAAAATATCCGCTCATAGATAAATATAGGCGCTAAGAGTAAAATCCATTAAAAATCCTTATATTTCTTAATTGGTTGACTATTTGGAAAAAAGTAACTTTATCCCAAAGGCACGAATGTTATAAATAACTAAACCAACTTTGAAGCTAAACAAAAAAAAAAAACTTAAATGTGTACAAGCTCGCAATATTTGCGGTAATTTGAAATATTTTTTTAGTGTTTAAAAGAAATAATAACTAGTATTTAGATACAACAGGAAAAACTTCGACATATAAGTTACATGATATATTAATTTCCACATTCTACATCCAGTATTTTCGCCAGAAAACTTGTCCAAAACACCTCTTTTACGTGTATTCTCCTTACACTGCGCCTTAAGCACACATCTTGGGTAAGACTTCTTGGTTAGTTGGTTCAACGTTAAGGGTTGCTAAAATTTACCTTATTAACAACAACACTAATAAAGTACAGCTGCTCTATTTTCCTAATTGTTCCGTATTCTGTAAATTGTTTTATGCTCAGAAAACGATGCAGATGTTGCCGGAAAGTTTGTTGGTTCATTTTTTCTACCCCACCTTTAGATATCATGAATTTAAAAAACTCTCTTTGAAGCCATTTTAATTATTTTTTATGATTACTTTAGTGACAATATCCAATTAATGATTGGCTGATGCTGATGACTGTCACCTTAAAAAACAAACCTAAAACTTAAAACTTTAAAAACGAAAAAGAACCAGCTGCAGAGCTTCTTGCAACACGGATTGTTTGTTTGGTGTCATATGTAAAATAATTTAGCATAGTTGCCGTTCCCCACATTTTGCATAATCAACTCCATCGCCGTGTGCAGGCTGTAGGCGCCAAAGAAAGTTGAGTTTGCAAAATGTAAGGATCGGCAATCGGTCCGTATCTTTCAAACCGCGTTATAGATAGTTATTTAAATAAGTTCATTAAATTGAAAGCTTTTTAAATATTTCTTTTTCTAGTATTTTAATTTAATGATTATAATTTATAGAATTGAGAGAGGAATACGTTTATTAATCTGTGGTCACTCACAAACCGGGACCCGGAAGTTCACATCAAAGGAAAGTGGTCGTCTCGTCATCTGTTTTTGACGGTGTTGCCAAGTTACCAACTAAATATATATTGGGGAAAACTGAGCAGAATGATTTTTCTTCAGCCACAATAAAGAGTAACAAAAATTATTATTTTATTTGTAAGGTAAATTTAATTGCTTGAACCAATATTTGAGCCAAGTTGAACACATATTACTTGATATAATACATGAACCTATATCCTACCTAAGTCATCATTGAATAAAAGCTCATTTAAGAATAGGATTCTGAACGCGATAACGATGGTCAATGAATTAAGTTTATGTTTATTTACTTACTAGCTGACACAATCGTCTATGCAACAAAAAAACCTGAGTTTCATTAATTTTTTCCATTGTACTACTTGTTAGCTAACGAGGTGAACCACAAACTGCGTATTACGTAAATGAGGTAAACTTCAAAATTTTATTTTGCAACATTATTTTATTGTGCCATCATGATCATGATTGAATATTAATATAGTGACATACATGTCAATAATTACTTAGGCAAAAAAGAAGTTGACGATTAATTTATTAACCATGAAAGTGGTTAAAACATGACATCATGACAACTTTTTTTCAATACCTACTTTGTAGAACTGTAGACTTATCAAAATAATAATAAAAAAAAAACCAATTACATACTTTAGTAATTAACCTTATTGTATTTTTGGTTATAAATACATATGACTGTATAATTTAAACATGATTTTTTCGCGCAAATAATATGACATAATGAGGTAAATTTAAGTGATTTTATTATTCAGTAAAAATATAATTACTGCAGGTACGAATTAATAAACATACAATGCAAACCAGAGTATGTACCTATTTACATAATAAATAAATTTTGCAGGCTGCCAAAACAATTCTCCTGACTATTCGATGAAAAAACCTTAAAAAATATATTTAGTTCATAGGTTGTCTATACTAATATTATATCTATATTAATATTATAAAGCTGAAGAGTTTGTTTGTTCGGTTCATAGACTTCGAAAACGCTATATTTGGTTAGTTGGTTGAGCTAATCTCAGAAACAACATTGAAAAAATGATTTTGTGTTGGATATTCCATTTACTGAGTTTCCGTTGCGTGCGCTGCGTAAACGGTTTAAGTTACACCAAAATCATGTATACGTAGGTCACACTATAAGTTTTACGTAACTTAAAAAAACAACATGTTATAACCAAAATATATTGTTTATTGCTTTTCAAAATACTCTCCTTTACATTTTAAACATTATTTCATGGGATCGTACCATTTTTTAAAACAGGAGGACCACAGAGCTGAAGGCATGTTTCTACGTGCTGACTGAACGCTATCACTGCCTCTTCGGAGTTGGTAAAAGTAAAACCTCTCATCAAATCTTTTATTTTGGAGAAAATACAGAAATCACAGGGTGCTAGGTCGGGGCTATGCGTAGGATGGGTGACGAGTTGTACTTTTTCGGAAGCTAAAATGACTTTGTTTTGTTGGCCTTATGTGAAGAAGCGTTGTCATGATGTAGGAGAACGCGGCTTTTGCTTTTTCTAACACCCTGGGTAAACAAATGTGAGAATACCACTCGGCATTAACACTCTTTTCTTCAAGTGGAATTGTACAGATGGGATCCGTAGCTGAGAAAAAAAACGCGATCATTTTTTTACCAACGTTTCTTCGTTCTCGCCTGCCTCACTTTTATTTGCCTGTTCTCATTTTCAAACACCCAAGATTGCGTTTTTTTTTTCTGGTTCAAAACAATAAATCCACGTTTCGTCTCCTGTGACAATGTCATAAACAGCATTAGAATGTCCGTAGTCATACTTCAGTAGCATCTGTGAGCACCATTCCACGCGAGCCCTCTTCTGCTCCGCTGTCAGTTCATGAGGGATCCAACGACAGCAAAGTTTCCGAACTTTCAATTCTTCGTGTAAAATTTTCTGAATTTGGCTCATACCAATCCCCAATAGTCCTCGAATTGTCTCATAGGTAATACGCGGGTTTTCTTCATTTAGCCGCTTAACAGTCATCATCATCTATACGGTCAATCCCGGTTGCGTCCAAAGCTATTGCTTTGGAGCCCAGGGTCCGCTTTCCTTGATTTGCTCCTCCACTTCGCGCGGTCTTGAGCGTCTCTAGTTGTGAGATCATTGGCTCGCATGTCAGCCCTCACAACGTCAAGCCAGCATTTCTTGGGTCTACCCCTTTTGCCAGGACCTGGCGGTGGCGGCATGGCCAGACATTTGTTTCCTACGTAGCTTGCCGGTTTCCGCAAAACATGGCCGTACTAGCGTAGGCGACTCTCCTGCAGTTTGTCTGCAATATCACGGACACGAAGGCTACCGCGGATGCGCGAGTTCCTCACGCGGTCCTTACGCGTGACTCCGCACATCCACCGCAGCATATTCATCTCCGTGACACGCAGCTCCTGCTTGTGTCGCTCAAGTAGCGGCCATGCTTCGCTGCCATATAAAAGAACAGGAGACGTATTTTTGAAGCATTAGAAATGAATTTTGAATTCGAACACGAAAACAATTCGTGTATGAAATTCATTTCTATTGCTCACGCTTTAATGCATTTTTGAATCACTCGAAATAGGTGTCGCTATTAGATTGAAATCTTGTAACTATTTTAGTTTCACGCAGAAAATATCATAAACCATAAAGCAAAAACTCACTAACGAACGTAAATAAAAAGTTATTATGTAAAATTTCTGTCAAACATACGTTTACTTGTCAATGTAATTCTTCCGTACTTTCTACTAGTAGAAAACAAAAACGAGTGGTCGTTGCAGAATTCACGGGATGAATTTTCAAAAATAGTGATTTTAGGAATTCGCATTCGAATCTTGCGATTTCGTATTCGGATTGGAATTCGCATGATTCAAAAATACGTCTCCAGGCCTAATGATGGACTTATAGATCTGTCCTTTAAGCTTAACCGGCATTCTGGGGTCACAAATGACACCAGTCACCTCTCGCCATTTGGCCCACGCAGCAGCAATGCGTGCTTTGACGTCGCAATCGATGTCTCCGGACGCGTGAAGTACAGATCCAAGGTATTTAAACTAGTCCTTGTCTCCGCCTATGCGAACGGGTGTTGGATCTGTAGAGTTACAGGCCAGGTACTCGGTCTTCGCCACATTGAGTTGTAGACCACCGCTCTCAAGCGACTGCTTCCACTCGTTCACCCGTCTCACCAGCCTGCCCGTGTCCACGTCCACCAGTGCGATATCGTCAGCATACATCAGCAGCCATGGTAGCTGCTCATGTGAGTCTCTGATGCTGTCTGACACAACGTCTAATATCACACTGAACAGAAACGCACTGAGGACGGAACCCTGGTGTACTTCGACGGTGATAGGGAACGGTTAGGTGTTGCCAACAGCGGTCCGAACCATAGAATCGGAGCTACGGTACATGTCTCATAATGTCAATATATGCTTCGGGGACCTCTTTGGATCTTAGTGCCCACCAGATCACCACGAGGGACACAGTTGAAGGCCTTCTGCAGATCAAGAAAGAGCAAGTGCAGAGGCGTGTTCTTCGCCCTGTATCTCTTCATGACGGTCCTTAGGGCGAAGACAGAGTCCATAGTACCGTTGCCAGGACACTCCGAGACATCGCACTCCTGTCGGATCCGGCAATCCACAATCCGCTCAAGGAGCTACATGGTGTGGCACATGACCTTTATACCGCGGTAGTTGCTGCACTCTTGCACTTATCCCTTGCCTTTGAAGACCTGAGTAATAATACTCATTCTCCATTGGCTCGGGATCAGATAAATAGTTCATTCTTAAAGGGAGAAAATTGAGTATAGAATATGTTTACCGCTTTTTGCGAGATCGTCCTAAAAACTATTTTGGCTGATGTAACCTTTCGGTCTCTAGACTTTTTCCTCTTAATTTGTTCTTTAAGGCATTGCTTCTTCCCAAATGTCATGATTCTAGGTCAATGGGAAGTACCCTATTCACTTTTAGGTATCAAAATATGTGGCATATTGTATCTTTATATCTTAAAATTGCATTGACTTAGAAGTTTTTTTTTTCACAGCTCCAAAGGATTGCCGGTATTTGATATTAATTTCAACTTGATACTTTCACGCGTTCCTGACCATACAAAATTATAATAGAACTAATTTTTTTTTTTATTAGTTATTAGTTCGCCTGTCCTGTTCTTAGGTCATCTGGAGTCGGCTCAATATGTTTTTCTCTTCCATGCAATCCAGTCACTCGTAATCGAGTCATTCACTCGCTTCTTCTCAGAAGTCAGACATATCGCTCCTTCCTTACACAACTACCAAATCAGTGGCAATACTAAATAAAAATATCTATTTTTTATTATCAAAACTACCAATTTCATACTAATTTTGTAACAGATGCTTATGCCAAGAAAGCACAGTAACAGAAATTTACTTAAACCATTTGTTGTAAAGTAGGTACCTAAACCTTTAAACCCCGCAGCCCTTCAAAATAAGTTTTAATATATTTTTTAATACTACGCGGTCTACGACGGCAGCTTAAACAGCCTAAGCGACTTGGATTTTATTTTTACTTTCTTGAAAAATAGTTCCAAACTAAGTATTTAAGAAACAGTATAGCACTTGCGTATTACTCAAAGATAATAACTAAGTACTTATTAGCAAAAACATTTCCGATATACATTTTGGCGGAATTAATCAAGTCGGCAACAAACCTCTTTATTAATAACTTGTCATTATTACTGATTATTTATTATGCTTATGGCATCAATCAAATGATATCTGTCGTGTATGACATAAAAGAATCCAATGGCACATTTGACAAAATAAGAAAAATTTTATGTTTTATTCAAAAATTAAAACAAAATAGTTGAATACTATGGGAAATCGAAACGTAAGAAGTATTATTCACGATATTGAGGAACAAAATATAACTTCAGCAAGTGATAGAGGAACGAGAAGACGGAAAAGAAAGCCTAGGAATAGAAATACGACTACCCCAAATCCGAGGACCAGAAGAAAATCATATTCGAGATTTACGAAATCATCAAGAGATGAATGTCGTAGATTACGTTCATTATTGGGAAACGAGTTACCCATAGTTTTGGCGTTTTTAACATCAGAACGCAATTATCCATTTCAGATACACAAGAATTCACATCTAATTAAACGGTGTCATTCAGAGCATAACAATCCAAGGCCTTGTTGTGACTATGTGCGACCCTGCAAACCGTGTCCAAGAGTTAATTCTTATCCTTGTGCAACGTACTGTCGTGAGTGTAGTAAAATGTCTGTAGATTTTCAGGATCGCAAAAGTCGCAGTGTAGCGGTGTGACTGTTTGATAGTCCAAACTAAGAATAATAAAATGCATAAATAAAGTTACCACCACATTCTGACGTTTGTTTTGAGGTATAAGTAATTTAATTATGGCAACACTGACAGTGGCGCGCCTTCGTACGAGGTGAACGTGTTGCGTTTGTGTGTCATTGGAAATCAAAGTTTTCATGTTTTTTTGGGATTTAATGCTTTAAATCCCTAAATAATCTCTAAAGTGTCGTTTTTGTGATTATGTGTTATCACCTCATGTGCGGTGGAGTTACAAGATAAGGGTAAGATAACCGTATAAACATTTTGTTCGCCTAGTGTTTGATCATGTTCACGACAGGCCGACGGTCTAAAAAGTATATTTTATGCATTCACAATCATTGCTTGTAATGCTGTGTCGATATTTTGTCACTACGAGAAATTTTAACTCCAAGGTTCTTTGCCGGTGTCATCTCTTTAGACAATATTTACATGAATACGCTTGATAAACGTAACCGATTCATGTTTTAATGTATAACTTGTAAATTATGCAAAATATAATTATTTCAGGAACTTTGTTATGGCCTAGAATATGTCACGTCTTGATAAATATCTAGAATACCAATAAGAATCCTATTAAAATTACCTTCATGAAAGATTTCAAAGTACCCTTTTTCTGAAGTTTAGTGAATTATTACAACTTAATGATTTACTTTATTTATTGGTTTTAAAACGACTAAATTTTTTTGCTTTTCCTGCAACCTCTCTTAAACCAGTACCCATCCAGAAATCTAGATCTAACTAAATGTCTGTCTTTTCAACTGTTTAAATTGTTTTGACTTTTGACTAAATTCCATCCAATCCAATCGAATCCAATATTCATTTATTTATTTATTGTGACCACACACTGTAACAATTTAAGGTTTATTTCAGACAGCGGTCCATAGTAAAGTAACAAATTACAAAAGTCAGCTTATAAATACCACAAAATAAAATAAAATAAACTCATTTAGGTTACAACATGTAGCCGAACCTAATACCATATAAATTAGTAATCTACTCACCCAGGCACAACACGCAGAATACTATTGGAGCTCTCACGAATATGGCTTAGAATCTGAGTAGTATCATAGTAATTCAAAGACTGATCAACTACAAGCCCATGTAAAGTCAAGTGTGTGCGCAGGCCCATATGTATCTATTTACAATCAAAGCCTGAGCATATGTTCTTATTAGAATTGAACTTTTGAAAAATGTATTTTTAAGTTTATTACCTGTCCTGATTTAGGTACTTTGTGATTGACTGTTAAATAATCTATCTATATATATAAAACATAGTTGGGTTAGTTACACCATTTATAAGTCATGAACTGCTGGAACGATTTTTATGATCTTTGATTTGTTAAATTTGAACTCGCCGCAGAATAGCAGAATAACTATTAAAACAGAAAAATGGCTAAAAAAAAAACAAGGCGGTACGAAATTCTCCAGGATAGCTAGTATTAATTAAAAGAAAGGGAACGGCATGAAAAGAAAATTTCATAAGACAATCTACATCATGCTAAGCTCTAGTTGAATTTAAAAATGTTTGTGTATGTTTTGGTTCTGAAAAGGAAACAATGAGATAATCCCATAAACAAGTCTTAAGAGATGTTTGTAAATAATATTCTTGAGCTAATATTTATGTTCACCAGGTATTTAACACATAGTTATACAGGTTTTTTTATATTGTCTCGGGTCTGTGTGTTGTGGTACTGTCGTTGTTTCTGATTTCTATAACACAAGTGCTTAAGCTACTTACCATAGGATTAGAGCAATGTATGTGATGTTGTCCAATATAATTTATTTAGTTTAAAAGAGAAGTTGCATAGAGATATATTTAAATCATTGGTAGGTAGGATAGGTAGGTATTGGTATTGATATGCTAATCGCGTTAAAGTTAGGTTTGAGCTCAAATTAAGAACCATCGGAGATACCCTAAAAACTTATTTTGTTATAATTTAATCAAGAAATAATAATTTTTCGTCTTCTTCGAACACCATAAATTTTTTTTGTTTATCTGCAAGCTTTTATTAAAGTGTATTCTGACTCTCCTGGGAATTTCAGGATGATCTGATCAACTTAGTCGCCTTGCAACTAGCATTGAACAAATGTTACTGGGTTTGATTGCTGGTTCAACCCAGTTCAGAAAATAGTATTTTATAAATTGTCTCGGGTCTGAGTGTACTGGGAGACGCTCCTGATAAAATTCATTGTCTGGTAGGTAATACAAGTATGTTATTTCCTTTCTTTGAGAGTTTGAGACCATGGCAGTTAGTATGTTTTCTCGTACTTTCTATTTTAATGACCCAAAGTTTTTTAAAAACCTTTTAAAGTTATGTGAAAAAAATGCCTCCCCGGGATGTTTGTAAGTATATCAACAGAAGTACAAACATGTAAAATAAAAATAAAATAGCTTTATTCTGAGAAATCTTGTTTACATAGTTCCTTAATATGTTACACACAGTAATGATAATAAAGCCTTTATTTCGGATAAAGTGTTACAAGTTACATAGTTTTAATTCTTAATTTAGGTTTCTTGTTCCGTTTGCCCTATTTTGGCAAAGGCCTCCCCCAGTGCTTTCCATTTTGTTCTGTCTCCCGTTGTTCTTGTCCATATTTTCCCTGCAACTGTCTTAATTTCATCTTCCCAACGTCTAAATTGACGTCCTCGATTTCTATTCCTATTTCTTGGGTACCAGAAAATAATACTTTGGTTTTATTTGTCTATTCCTCTTATAATGTGACCAGTCCATTACACACAGTAACACAGAGCCAAATATTCATCACTTTAGACAAACATAACAATTGATTCCAATCACCCGGAGCATGGTAATTGTTCTAACTGACTGGCGCAGCAGCGTTTGCATCTCGGACACTAATTAATTGCTGCCAGCGTTAACATGCTGGACGGACGAGTCATCTTGACGATGCCTTTTTAAAGGAAAAGGTAAAATACTAGTAAGTTTTCCTTTTTTTTTACATTGATGTCCCACTGCTGGGCAAAGGCTTATCCTAAGTCCCTCTATGCTTGCCTGTTGAAGGCCAAAGTCTGCCAATCTTTGGTGTGGATCTCATACCGTCACGCTATCGGTCTTTAGACGTAGAACCTTAAATAATAAATTTGTTTCCACAATCACACCAATAATCAAAGCAAAGCTTGTATTATGGCGTCTAGATAACGGATAAACAATCCATAACTTAGGCACAAATGCTCGTGCTCATCACTCAAACATTTGCCCCTTGCGGGATTTGAACACGCAACCCCCTGTGCCATTTAAATGTGGAACATGTAGGTACAGTCACAAGCAATAAAAAGTATCGTTGTTGGGTTTTAGAATTTATATCAATACATTGCAGAAAAGTCTCTCTCTCTCTCTCTTCTTCAACCTGTCCCCACACCCAATACTGGGTGTATGTATCCTCCATAGGTACGCCATTTTAAACGGTCTTGAGCCTTCTGCAAAGAAAGTGTAGCTTCTTAATGATACAGTGTGACGATTTACAAAGTTTAAACAATATTTATCAATGCATTGTGTGCGTGGAGGGGTTGTAAGGCCAGTGACAACCTACCTGTCAGATGTTATTAAGCCGCATAAAGGCCTCTGACTAGGCTTCACGACTAGTGTCAAGCGATATTAGCCGGGACCAACTTTTAACGTGCCTTCCGAAGCACGGAGATGCTTGTGATAAATGTTACTGGGCCCGCGTGATGGAGTATGGCCCAAACCACCTCATAGTTGAGGTGGGGCCTGTGCCCTGCAGTGGGACGTATATAGCCATAGGCATACTTTACTTTGCGTTTGTATGATTTCGAATACATTTTATTGCTTGTGAGTGTGTTGCTATTAGTGTTTATTGATACATTTATACAGTATTCAACGAGATGGCAAGGCCATATTTATATCACTCTTGACTACTCTGTTCATTTATTTGAATCATAGGTACCTAGGACGAACTAGTAATTTATTGTGTCTAGACTAAGTGCATGTCGTTTCGTCCTTTTTACTGACATATTGCCAAAACTAATTGGGTTTTCCTACTTCATTAGAATTTTAGTACATATTTTTTATAGACAGTTGCGACCGCAAGATCGTCTACGTCACCTAAATAAATCGCATGTTCAGAAATTGCTTAGTGTTAGAGATTCCGAAAAGGTTTTTTTACTGGTCAATAGTTCAGACAACAGCTCGTCAACTTACCTCAAAACGTCAAATTTTCTCAATTGATTTCGATTTTTATTCGTCGAACTTAAAGTTGAAAATCGGTTCAATGACCTAGCTATCTTTTTGGGTAGGTTGACATGTCGTTGACTGTACAAGGAAATGTACCAGTTATGGCGCCAAAAGCGGTTGGCTGTGATGGCTGCCCTTGTTTCACTTCTAGGAGATATTAAAAAGTTAGGAATGGAAGCGATTCCGTCGTCTTACCAGTCACCCATACAGGGTTATTTTGTAAGTGCGTGCCATATCCCCACGTAATCCAAACAAGTGGCAGTGAGCGGGGCACATAGAACTGACGACTGATGGGGCAGAAAGGTTCTAGTTTCTAGGCCACCTACCGTAGGTGGGTAGGTCGTCCACCCACAAGGACGACATGGTAAAGGTTGCAGGAAGCCGCTGGGTACAGGCCGCTGCCAACCGGCCAATATGAAAGCCGTTAGGGGAAGCCTATGTTCAGCAGTCCTGTGTCTGAAATAATAATGATGAATACATGGTTATTTTGTAGTAACTGCGTGACATATCCCCACGGACTACCAAACAAGTGGGAGTGAGCGGGGCACATAGCACGTAGAACTGACGGCCGATTGGGCAGAAAGGTTCTAGTTTCTAGGCTACGTACCGGCAAGCGCAGCCTAGGTCGTCCACCCACAAGGACGGACGACCTTGTAAAGGTTGCAGGAAGCCGCTGGTTGCAGGCCGCTGCCAACCGGCCAATATGGAAGCCATTGAGGGAGGCCTATGTTCTGCAGTGGACATCCTGTTAGTTAAGTAATGATGATGAAGTGTGTAATTTTTTATTTTTACCGAAATCACCTATACCATCACAATTCACAATGTTGACTATTTATATTTGTATACCTACCTATTATCTTAACAAAAACGGTCACGGGTCACGGCAGATGAAAAACTCGCAGACATTACACAACGTTTGTATGTGTTGAAACACAAGAGTATGTTTTTTAATGATTCGTCCAAGTTCAACATACAGAATACATCAGACGCCTGTAAATGGCGCGATCTTTAGGGTGTACAGTTATCGATAAAAATAGAAACAAAGAATATTTTAAATTATTATTATAACGTGACGTAAGCGAAGGTAGCTCTTGTCGGGAGTCTCGCTTGACATCTGTGGGTCGGGGGTTCGCATTACTGCACGTACAGGACCTATGGATTTTTCGGAATATATGTACGGATTTTTATCACACTAGCTGTTGCCTGCGACTTCGCCTGGTCTTCAAATCTATTCAAAAACTTCCTTATCTGTTTTTGTTTACAGTTTCATATGTTTTAATTTTTTTCTAAAATAAATTTTATTCAAATGCTGTTCTCTTGATCTACGAACAGACACTTTAATTTTATTTAAACTAGCATGAAAACAAAAGAGAAAGAAAACATCGTAAGAAAACCTGCAAATTCAGATAATAATAAACTTTATTTTTTACCAAGATAGTATAAAGTTACAGCAAGCAACAGCGATCTCTGCACTAAGCAATAAAGCTTGTATTGTAGTGGCCAGTAATTTAATTACAAACAAAAAATACACTTTGATTGACAGGACGTGTATAAATCACTGGCTAGATGTGTAGCTATGGTCCAAAACCTTTGACTATACACTCAAAGTCCAAAACGGTAATTTTCACCGTCTAAGAGTTAAGGTGAGGAGGTCTAATCAAGGTAAAGGTCAGTCTAATTGCTTCGCCTTTATTTTCCTATAATCAAATAAATATGTGATTCTATGAATTATCAATTATCCCAGGTCAGTTATATTTAGTGTAGGTAACACAAACATTAGTAAAAATAGAGGGCAGATTGTTCAACTGATAATTAGCGTGTGCGAACGCATTGTCTTGTTTTACTGTTTCTTTTATTTAGACATGTAGAGCCACTAAATTGGCGGTGAAAATCGCTGTTAATTAAGGTGCGTGCTATGTCTAATTTCGACTAAGCTAGCATTTAAATCATAATGTCAATTAAATTTGGCCATTAATGGTACTTTTTGGTACACTAGGATTTGCAATAGGCTAGTTTCCTGGGTCAAAAAAAGATTATTCTATTTTAGTCCGTTAGTTAGATTATCAAAAAATATTGGACCAATATTTTGTCTCTTGTCAATCAAACAAAAATGACGAAGTTTAAGCGCATTAAAGTAAGCACGTGACGTCACGCCTTGCTAAAAAGTGTCTGAAGGCGTAACGTTACGCGGAACTATAACGGGCTATATCTTCATAATTTTTTGATTGATTGAGAAAAGAAAAAAAACTTGTCCAATTTTCTCTGTTAATCCAACTAACGGACTAATGGGATTTTTTTAGGAAACTAGCCCATTGTATGTATTCATAAGTAAATGTGTTTTACGTTTCCTCTATTGGTAGAAACGCAGCCTAACTACGTATTACTAAACAACTGATATTATACAAACTAGCAGTTCTCCGCGCCACTCAGAAGTGGCACTGCGTGCAAATTAGATCGCTTTTATGCCGCCACTTGCCTTCCGGACTTAGGCTGGTTGCACAGTCACGTTGACGGGCAGCGCGGGCGGCAAGCGCGCTGATGACCCGCGCTAACTGTAAAACGAGTTTTATCAGTGCGAGGTTTGCCGCTGCAGATGGTCATACATAACAACTGCGCTTACTCCATCAGCGCGGGGTCCGCAGAGGTCTGTATGACTATAGCGGTACAAGATACTATTATAGCTCGTCCCCTCGACGTTTACCACCCGCGCTGACCGGCATAAGCGCGACTATGCAACCACACAAAGTATTTTCCAGGAATAAGCGTATGTCGGTAAAAGAGAGGTGACAGAGGCATTAAGGTTGCTTGATAACATTAGAACTGTCAGTAAGGTTAATTATTTCCTTACTTTTAGTATTAGTTGGGAACTTTTCTCTCGAAATTGTTAACAAATATGTCTACCTGGGACTGTCCAATTTTGTGAAGAAGGTCAATCGTCGAATCTAAGTTGGCTGGGCATCGTTCGGGAAACTTAACACTTAACACAACGTTCTCTCGTCCAAAATACCTTAGTGAATAAAGCAGAAAGTCTACTAGTGTGTGTTACCAGTGACATATGGAACTGAAACTTGGCCTCTCTCTATGGGCCTCATAAGAAAGCTAAGGTTGCATAGCGTGCTATGGAAAGGGCTATGCTCGGTGTTTCTCTGCGAAATCAAAAATGAGAAGATCCGTAATCGAACAAAGGTCGCTGAGATTGCTGACGGATACCAAGCTGAAGTGGCAGTGGGCGGGGTACAGTACGTAGAACTGACGGGCGATGGCGAAAAAAGTTCTAGAATGAGGGTACCTATCGCCAAGCGCAGCGTAGGAAGTCCACGGTTCCACCCACAAGGTGGACAGACGACCTGGTAGAAGTTAAGGAACCGCTGGATGCGGACCGCTTCCAACCGGCAAATCTAGGAGTCATTAGGGGAGGCCTATGTTCAGCAGTGGACGTCTCATGGCTGAAATGATGATGAGATGTTGAGTTACCACTCCACCTCACCGTACTGGGTCCGTATTATTAACTATCTCATACAATCCGATTCTGAACCAAGACTTAAGACACAATTTCTAAAGTCTTACTTTACTTTCACAATAAAGCCTGTGTTGATTGATTGCCGTTGTCTATGGTGATTAAGTAATAAACAAAAACGCGTGGAGTGCGATACGATTGTCCTTTTAAAGCATAACTCGTACTCGCTATCGCTGCTTTAGTAGCCCCAAGCCTATTAGTTTATACAGCGTTTTTACGAGCGGGCAAGCGCCAGACGGGCAGCAGGCTCAAAGCATGCCAATTACGATGTAATAGCCGGCGCCCGGAAAGTGCTTTGCATGTTTTGACACCTTTTCCTATGCGAGAGACGAAAAATCGGGCGAGATTGGTGGAAAAAAACTATAGAAAAACTAGGAAAAAGAAAGAGTTCGAAAATCGTGACATGTAAAATTTGATTCTCCTAACCAGTATAATTTGACAGCACTGTTAACACTGGCAAAATACTATATTTCCAGTTACCGACAAAAGAATTAATGAACTTGGGTGCAAAAAAATGCGGACATTAAGGTGAGTTGAGAGTCACCTTACTAAAAATGTCTGCCATTTTGCCTGGTATGTACTGACATAAAAAATATGCGTATTGCGTACCTAATAGGGCGTTTGTGTAATGTTTTTTATTCGTAGGATAGCCTAAGTTTATCTGGTCCATTTATTGTGGTATATCTTTGGTACTATCTGATTCTCCTGTCATTTGATTAAACATTGTTAAACCTTTTTGTTTGCTTCGTCTGCGTTAGCTATAAAAATAAAATTTTTACTCAACTGCAGTTTGACCAGTCCCCTGATTAAGAACTGACAATTCGATGTTTCGAATTGACAATTGATAAATCATGTGACACTATGCTAAATCCTATAGTGTCACATGGTTTTCCGGTCGATAACTTGTTATCGAACGGTTCTCAATCGAAGGACAAGTTTTCTTAAGCAAGATGTTTTTCTTCCTCTTTCAGGAAGAATTAATTATTGGGTTTCTTTTTTTGACGAAAGTGGAAATTCTTCTATGTCGGTTTCTTTTTTTTACTAAACATCTGAACCAACCTTTGATTCTGTCAATGTTATGTTCTGTTCTTACATAATAGGCGTTTACAGTCTCCATTATCATTTCATTTAAAAGCACGATTTTACTAGATTTTTAAACAGCCAAAAAGGTATCTTTTAACTCTAAAAGACTTAGGGAAATGGTAAAGAGATATTTATCTCATTTGTCCCTAAAATCCGGGTTGTTCGGGGCCTTTCCCTGAACCTTTTGCTCAACTACCTCAGCAACTAAAGTGCCCTTAAACTTTATCACTGTGCCGGAGAGAATTGTTGCAAAATAAACTAAATTTCATGACTCGAAAGCTGAACAGTACATAGGTACTGTTCTACTGTTACTTAGATCAAGATAGCTAGATCTATCTGCTCTATGACAAGATTTTCATTTGTTAGGTTGAACGAAAGACGAATGAAACAGTTTTGTTCCATACATTTTAGTCCATTAGCACTTGGACTTGAAGTTGTTTAAATGTACGGATGAAAAGTAAAACCTGTACATGTTGATCTTAGTGGGAAAAAGGGATACGACACTTGTTCAAGCTAGATTTTATTCTCTGCATCCTCACACGTCGGAGCGGAGGGGAGTGATGTAGCGACATCTATCTCGCTACATATAAAACTGACGTATCCTACATCGCGATATTAAAGTTATCGGAGCGATTGAACCATATATACAAGAACCCGACAAACAACCGTCAGGCAGTAGCCCACCAGACACAACACTCGTCTGGTCGGAGGATCCTCCCTTTTCAATGGGGGATGAGGAACTTTACACCCTGTTCCTCTCACCCCAAACCGATAAGTTATGGGTATTTTCCATACTTATTTAAATGAACAATTTTATTGTGATATCACCCTGTGTATAAATTACTTAAAGTATTTAATTATAAAGACGATTACAAGCAGTTTGTACGTAACTGTAGACGCAAGGCAACGAACCAAGACAGCGCACATATTCAGTTCCCAAGGGGAGTAACACGTGCGAGTTACAGGTGTAATACTTGATGTAATTAGGTCCACTTGCGCATCTCAGGATTAGCGAATTTAATCCCGAACTATCTACTAACACGGTATTAAATATCATGCTAAAGCTGTCAGGTTCTATGGCGTTGACAGAGACAGATAGATGATTTAATCTCGTCTCGTATTAAACTAATTCGGTGGTGCGCAAGTGGACCTTACTCTCTTAGCTTAATATCAACTAGCTGTTATCCGCGACTTTGTCTGGTAGATGTCAGATTTCTTACAACCTTACCTTTAACCCTAATTTATTTTTTAGTTTATTTTATTACCAACAGCACATACATTAAAAATACAATAAAATTTTACAACAGATTGGTTCTGATATATGTGCCAAACAATTTGCTTAATACTACTTACTAACAAACATAGAGTGTAATACCATCAAACAGAAATATACAAAATAAAAGCAACCAAAAGCGTTACAGTAAAATAAAATACATTACATACAGTAAAATTTCACCATTTTAACCTCCTATCCTCCTTCAAACATGTTGAAAACATCATCAACGTAAGTAAAAATTAATTAGGTTCTAATTTCAATAGTTTAATAGTAAGCCCTTTTTCGGGCATATATACAGAATGGCCAGAAAAGTGACGTCCAAAATTTTTTTGATTTGCCTCGTGTTTAGAGCAGGAATCGGAAACCGGTTATTTTACTATGGAACCTTAACCGGAATAATAAAGGTTTTCGCTAAATTAACTATCTCTTACTCCAAATACCGACTTAAAACCTATGGCAAATTTAGTTTTGTAGTCAAATCTTTACAACTACTATCAAATATTAAAAATGGGTCTTATACATTCTGAAATAAATATTAACCGGTTTCGATCTTTGGTTTAGAGGTATCTGAATCACCCCTATCTATGTTTTACGATTTTTCGTAGTTTTCGAGTACGTTTTTTTAAAAATAGCCTATGAAGTACTACTTTTTTATTATTATTATGAAAGCTTAGAGTCTAGCGCATTCTCTGAAACTACTTAGAAACTAAGAAATTATCAGTTTAGATTTTTAATTTACGTTAAAAGAAAATTTAAATGATAACTCACTTAACATAAATTCTCAACTTTAGGTCAATTTTGTAGTAACTTCCATTAAAGTTATGTTATGAGGCTGTTTATTTTATGCATAAATGCAGTTCATAGAGATTTAGCTGCAAGAAAAAAAAAACAAGGGAACCTTTAGCTTTTTTTTTAGAATTTTTTTAAACTGATCCCGTTGCAAAAATTCATAAATAAAATCGTAACTCGAAAACTACGAAAAATCGTAGAACATACTAGGTGATTCAGATACCTCTCAACACGAGGCACCTAAAAGAAACTTTTGGACGTCACTTTTCTGGCCACCCTGTATAGGTTCTACAATATAACACCGCTTCAGGTATTATGTATTAGGTTCTATAGTGACAGAGTCAACAAACCATTGATCTCAAGTGCAACAAACGAATTTCGCAACAAACGTAGGTGGAAATAAGTATGAATCTTGAAAAACAGTACACTAATAACCATTAACCACTGCACAAAATTAGTTATTTCAGTAATAAAAAAAAACATTTAATGTACATACAATTATCTCCAGGTTTGTATGGCGTGTAGTATGGAGATTTGTATAAAGCGCCATGTCTTGGTGACGATACCCTGACTGCATCTTTTGTGTTATGTTGCAAGTGGCGATGATGATCGAAATGATACAAGCTTAGTTAAAGTCGCATTTGTTGAGAAATAAACAAATTGTTAAAATGTCAGGTTTGCTTTTTTTTTAAAAAAAAACGGAGCTGTAGTCTGGTTATTAAATCCATCGATGCCCTCTTGTCGTTTACTTTTAGTTTGTTGATTTATCGTCTATAGTAGACCTCATAGCCGAGGTGCAACCCGTGCCCTGCGGTGGGACATATAAAGGCTTACTTTACTCAACTTTTACAGAGTAGATTACCAAATTCTCAAGCTCTACACGTAGAATCTTGTACATTTTTTCACAATAAGAGCAGTAAGTACGCCAATTACAGTCGCAAAATGTTCTCAAAGATAACATCTCGCCGATTGCGATTAGCGCCGGTGCCGCTTGAATACCAAAGACAAGGCGCTCAGGTTTAGTGCCCGACAATGGGCGTTTGCTATAAATACTACGCCCGCAGTCATAAACCGATCCTGAGGTTCGGCGCAGAGTCTCGACTTGAATTATACATTAAATTATAATATTGAATCAATTTAAACTTGATAGGAAATAAACAATCGTTTGGAAAGTTTATAGATTGGTAATTATAAATAATAAACGTCAGCCCACTGCTAGACATAGGTACTCCTCTCCAAATGTACGCCAGTAAGCCCAAGCCCGGCGCTTTTTAATTTACCCACAGCAGTTCTGCGTATCGCTACACCTTGTTGCACGTTGTGCAACCTTGAGCTTTCTTATGATCCCTATAGTGAGAGGCAACGTTTCTGTTCCATATGTCATCACTGGTAACACACACCGGTTGTAGATTTGCGCTTTTCTCTTTAGGCACTGAGGTATTATGGACGAGAAGACGTTGTGTAGATTTCCGAACGCTGTCCAGCCGACTTGGATTCGACGATTGACCTCCTTCTCAAAATTGGACTTACCCAACTGGATCACTCGTCTCAGGTAGACATATTTGTCAACAATTTCCAGAATAGAGATTCGACTAGCCAACCTGTTTGGAAATTCGACTAAGGTCTTCGAGCATTATGCCGAGGTCTTAGAGCGATTCTGCTATGTGCCAAAGTCGTTGATATATCCCGACGGATTAGCAAGCTAAAGTATTAGTGGGCGAGGCATATAGCACGTAGAACTGTCGGCCGATGGGGCATAAAGGTTCTCGAATGAAGGCTACGTACCGGTAAATGCAGCGTAGGATGTCCACCCACAAGGTGGACAGACGACCTGATAACGGTTGCAGGAAGCCGAATGCAAGCCGCTTCCAACCGGCCAATCTGGAAGTCATTGGAAAAGGCCTATATTCAGCAGTGGACGTCCTATGGCTGAAAAGATGATGATGATGATAACACCTGGTTGAAAGGCACCCTACGCTGCGTTTGCCAAGTACTCTGCTGAATGATGATGAGTAACGACACATTCTTGACGCTATTTTTAGTATTTATGTCTTGAAATTACAAAATATTTCACACATAAATAAAAGAGAACATGAGCTGAGGGATGTGTCATCATGGTCAAATGTAATAACTAACTTGCTGCATCCAGTATTATGGTCATGTGTACTATGTACTCCAACCATGAACGGTACACTCTGTTAGGAACGGCTAGAAAAAAAAATTGTTACTATTAGTCAAAATAATTCAATGATAAGAGTTGCTAACAAGGTTTATAAATAAGGCCCCCCGTGTGTTGGAACGTTTGTGCGCCGAAATTGAATCGACGCTTTACTACAGGTAACGAGGAATCTAATGAATCATACTATGTGATACATTTTACTCAGTGCTACACATTAACATAAATTATTATAGCAATATAGATAACAAGATGGATTGGGTTTGATTGAGTAACATGTAATAAATTGTTATGACTTTTATCCGTAGTTGGGATGGATAGTTGTGGTAGAGTGAGCTGCAGACCCTTGTTTAAATATCTTACCACTAGCTTGCATGTACATTAGAAGTGTTTGTATATTTGTAATGTCTCACCCTGAGTTTTTTCAGAAACTTATTGAAGTCAAGGCCTGTAAACTGAACCTAAATTTACAAAAAAAATGAATTTAAAATGTGTATCACACTGTTCAACAACCTCCCGGATGACATTAAAACTTTAGAAGGTAGGGAGTTTAAAATTTAATTGACTGCATGGCTAATGGAATATAGTTTTTACAGCGTGACTGAATTTATGAATTATAAAAATATGACATGTAATCAATAAAATCTCTGACTTGTAATAATACCTGACTTAAAATTAATTTTATGAATATTGCTCACATACTTGATGAAATGAATTTGCATACCTGCATGCAGGTCAAATACATGTACCTAAATAAGCTATTGTTAACACACTTATTAACACACTTATATATTTATTTTGAACGGAAACAGCTGACTGAGCTGTATCGGCTAAGTATGTACTTAACCGATCCCCTCAGCCCAGCGAAACGAGATATAATGTACGTGTTATTTTTACGTGATCCGTTTGGGTTTCCATTGGATAAACTGCATAGGACTAGTTGGCAATAAATCAGGCATCCTATTAATATAATGGCCTCCTGAACTTCGCTGTAAATGGTAGTAGTACCAGAGCATAATCCAATCCACTCAGCTCCTCGGAATACCCATAACAATGTCTATAAGAAAAGGGTTGGGCCCTATAAAAGCGCCCAGCCTTCCCTTTCGGTCAACTAAATAGCGGTGTTGTGTGTAGGAAGGATAGGGCTGCCTCTTCACCTTAAGGGTTCTCTGTCAGCCCTTCAGTTCGACTATAAACGGTGGTGTAGGCGTATAGGGTTGTTACTCATTGCCCTTGTTTCGTGTCACGACTTCCCCAATTTGTCCTAGTTTCTACCGCCTTGGGTATATGTTAGGAAACTTTGGAATGGTCCGTAATAGGTTATTAATCAGATTGGCTTGTCAAGGTGAGGGTTCTTACTGATAGAGATTGATGTACGGTACGAATAGGTTGTTGCCTTGTGCGATTATTTGTTTTAGGTCTAGGGTTAAGGCTTGGTCTTCAGGTACCTAATATTTTAACTCAAATAAATATACGCCTGACATCACGCGTATTTGCCATTGTCCTGAAGTAAGGAATTAATATCCTTGTATTTCGAAGTACTAGACAAATAGTTATTGCTTTAGGCGTCTCCCAGCCCACCAACTAACTAACTAAGATGGCGCGGTGGCCTAAAATGAGTTATGGCCTCCGACAATACGAATCTCCACTCCGGTCTCACCTGCGCCACCTCTTGCCAATTATCAACTTAAAGCTCGCGCTGGTCCTTCGTAACCTCGTCTCCTCAGTAGTACTTCGGACGACCGATTGGCCGACGACCAGCCCAACAAGACCCCAGTCAATTTAGTAAACGGTGTGACTGCTTAAGGAACCCTTTAATTAAAAGAGTTAATCGACCAGAACTTTTTCGAATATATTTATATTTTAACCAGCCCTACCCGTAGCCATTCTACCTGCGACCCAATTTCAGGGTACTTAGCCAAATTGCTTTTGAAGGACACGCTGAAATCTTTATAATCTATGCTCCTATATTATTAGCATATTACAATCCCTAAGGGTTGACCGTGCGCGTAATAATATTCTAATCAAAATCAGGAAAGCTAATTAAATTACACAAAAAGGGTGACTACTACTTATTAAAAACGGCAAAGCTGACTGAATGCCAGATCAACGCGCTGCCGAAACCGCTGGACCTAGACATTTAACATTTTGCACAGAGGTTCTTTAAATATCGTAAGTGAAATCCAAGAAAGGATTTTCTAGAAGAAGGTTGCAGGAAGCCCTTGGATGTAGCCCGCTTCCAACTGTTGGTGGTCCAATCTGGAAGTCATTGGAGGAGGCCTATGTTCAGCAATGGAGGTCCTATGGCTGAAATGATGATGATGGACTTCAAAACTACCACCACACCTAGACACGAGCCAATTTAGAAAAGTTCTTATTCTAAATTGACCTGCGCTGCGACAGCACGCCACCGCGCGTCAAATGTTTATATAATTTTGTTTGTTCTGTACTTTGTGTAAATCGCTAACAGCTTAATGGATTTTGAAATGCGAGGTGTCTTATTATCAATCTTCATCTCTGTAGTGCGATAGGGATTGCTTTAAAGCAAGCGTCGCAATCGCATTCCAGCAAACCGCCTTGTGTGAACTTGTGCATACAGCTTGCTGTTAAAAACTTTTTTTTTAAGTTTGTTAGATACGAGTAATAGTTATAAGATATTATAACACCTGAAATAGACTGTCTCTAGAGGTCTTATCTTATACGAACTACTAAAAAAATAAAAACTCGAATTGTTCTTTAAATTCGTCTAATACGTGCCCAAAGAATACTTCTAAAAATTATGTACTTCAAAAAACTTAGATTCTCTACACACGCTCTTTACTCCCTTGCTGATGTACTAACTGTTCGCCAATTATACGTTTTAAACACCGTATTAATCAAGCACCGAACATTGCCAATCCAGGATGAAGTTTTAGCAAGAAGACGGAAAGACATTGTAGTTAAAACTGAAAAATGTAAAACTTGTTTTGCTAGACGCCAATATGTACACAAATCTTCTAATTTATACAATTACATTAACAAAATTCTTAAAATATACACTAAAACAAAATTTGAAGTTAAAAACCTCGTAACTAAATGGATTAAAACCTTAACCTATGAAGAGCTAGAAGATCTGATAGCACATAACTATATAGCACACAATAAACGAGCTCTGTGAGGAAAAAAAAAAAAAAGTGGATGTACTTACCAGATTCATGTGCACACACACAAACGCACGTACGCATAAACACACACACGCACACACACACACACGCACACACACACACACGCACACACACACACACACACACACACACACACATACACACACACACACACACACACACACACACACACACACACAAACACACACACACAAACACACACACACACACGCACACGACACAGACAAAAACACACGACTTTTGTAAATGTGTTGTATTTTATTTTATCATTATTTATTGTATAAGTTATCACCCCTAATATGTTAAGGGAGAGTGGCCTCTCCTGGCACAAGTGTTTCCAACGCTTAAAAGGAGTGGTTCTGCCTCTATATTGTTATGTTTTTCAATTTTACAATGAATATATATTTTCATTTTCAATTCGATTACAATAGCGTTCCGCCACCTTGTGCGAGCGAGTGCGATACACCGCTTTGTGCGAGCAACTCGTTCAACAAATTTATTTGCTGCGATGATACATAATTCCCAGATCATTACCGGATCAGAGAAGGAATAATAAACTGCAGACGGCTCCACCATCACTCATGCGAACAGACAAACAAACTAACCGCGTTTCTCACTCCTCGGTCCTCAGTGCTTTTTATTCTCTCCCGAGGGCGTATGTGGAAACAGTGACTCTCGTTTACTGATTTGCGTTTTAAACTGATTAGAAATAGTTCAACTAATTGTTTTGGTCTAATTCTGCGAAGTGCTGTGCTTTATTTCATATTAAGCACGAGTGGCTAGAGTAAAAGAGTGTGACATAGAAGGAACATTTGATTTGGTGTTGTTTAGTGAGAATTCAATTGCAAACGTCATCATTAGCCGTTGTCTTCTATCTAGGATAGTCTGATCCTACATTTACACAGTCTTTAAAAAACGAAGAAATTAAGCCCCGTTTAGTCAAACGTAATTTATAGCACAGTGGTAAAAAAAACTATGTACCTATACCGATGATGATGATGACATGGCGACTGTACCTACTAACAGTGCGCGGTCGGACGATGACGAGCACTTTTACCGGTTGCGACTCGCGACACAATTTTTACTTAGCGGCAGTAGAGGCGGATTCGAATAAATTGGACCCTCCTCAGTATTAATCGATAGTATTACTTTCTTGTTGTTTGCTAAATTATCTTTAAACTGCAATGTTACCTAGAGCTGTTATGTTTAGTTTAAGTCTTTAAGTATTATTTGTAAGTCGAATCACTAAAACAGTGTTATTTCTGTATTAACGGATGGCTCAATAAATCTATTTCAATTTTGACCTTTATATAAAATCAGGTCCAACTAGATAATCTTGTGCCGTATCCTTTAGTAAGTCTCCTTAAAATAAATAGCTTTTCCAGTAAAATGGCGGACAGTTCATTAAAACGTCCTGAGCTGCGGGTAGAATATCAACGAGACGGCAATTTCCTAGATAAATAATTGGCCTCGTTCGCAATTTTATCTACAAACAGTGTCATAATAAAGTCACTATTACCTTATTGTTCTAGCCAAATTGCAGCAGTGAATTCGTTATTGTTATTTTTTATAAAGGATAAAACTTGTATAATGTCGTTGCCGAAGAAAATAACGTTAATACAATTTTAACTTATTTTGATATGGGCAGAATAACCCTTAATTTTCTCTATGTGCAAACGTAGTCCAATTTTCAAGATTTTTGGAATTGTAGATGTAATGAAAAACTATGTCGGTAATAATTAAATGTAGAAATGTAGGCAATAAATGCCTACAGGACTTGCATTTCTCTCTATCCCACGAGGGACGAGAGAGCGGTGTGAAACAGACAGCATTTTCGATAATCGCGCTGCGTATTTGCACTTTACATCATCATCATCATCATCATCATGTCAGCTTATTGCAGTCCACTGCTGGACGTATACCACCCCCCAAAGAGTGCCAAAAAGCACGATCTCCCGCTTTTTTAAATCTACTGCCAGCCATCCTCCTAAGGTGGTTGCACTTCACATATTTTGACGTTAATAAGCAGCTACACTCGCCTTAAATATAGTTTAAATAGCTGTTACTCGCGTTGGAATAACTATAAAGTACTTAACAAACTTGCCAATCAACTCGGGCCTAACATAAAATGTTTAAGGATAATTCGAAACTTTAAATTCGCAATAAAATTATCCGACTAAAAGGAAAATTCTCACAAAAATCGAGCTACAGCCTAAAAATAACCCTATTGTTATCAACCTTCCCCATTTTGTATGAATGCAATAAATGCTGGCTGATGTTTTATCGCCTTTTATGGTAAAAGCTGAAACTATCTCTTGTTTTAAAAATGCTAACTATTTAGTACCATTTACAGGGTTCTCTACCCGAAGGGTAACCAACCCATTCCTAAGACTCCGCTGTCTGACAGCAGGCTGTATCTCTTCTTCTATTAAGGCGATGAAAATATGTTTTACTGCCGTGGTTACACTGTCCCGCCAGTATCACATAACCAGCATGATTAGATACCTAAAATTTGACAGTGTGTCTTACTATGGCCGCTACAACAAAAAATCCCAGGGGTCCAAAAGAGTTTCGACCGATTATATTGACAAGCAATACCGAAGCAACCGTACTTGCCGGCACATACATCATACATAACCTTAAAAACAGCACATATGTATTATCACTGCTCGTATCAAGTAAAAAAAAAAATTTTTTTGACTTCTAAAAAACCGGACATCGAGGGTTCCTTATAAATTTATATAAGTATGTTATAGTTTGGCAATCGAGTCTCTTTAATTTCAAATGTATAGTTTTTTAGATTTTTCCATGTATAGTCAACGGCAACCCAAAAAGTTAAAGGTCATGCAACCGATTTTTAACTTTATGTCCGACGTGTAGAGATAATATCAATTGAAAAAATTTGACGTTTTGTGGTAGGTTGACGTGCTGTTGTCTGTACCCACATACTTTAGTATAAGACGATATTAGGTACTTGCCAAATTTCATAGTTCTAGGTCAACGGAGAGGACTATAAATTTTGATTCCCTTGAAAAATATACGTTTTTTGCGGCATAAACGGCCGTAACTTAGAAGTTTGATTTTTTCACAGCTTCAAGGGACTGTAGACCTGAGTATATGGTTTTAATTTCAACTCTGTATCTTCACGCGTTCCCGAGATAAAGAATCTTGACAGACAGACAGACACGGACAACAAAGTGATCCTAGAGGGGTTCCGTTTTTTCCTTTTGAGGTAAGGAACCCTAAAAATAAATGCAGCCTCTGACGATCCAGGTCAGTTGACTTTCCGCGCGAAGGCGATCACGGTCCGCAGCCCTCTAAATATAGGCCGGTCCCCCATAGATGCCTGATTAGACAACACGCACCCACGTATTGATTGCCCTTTATCTGCCATGGAAAATGCTAGTTTAAGATAATATTTATTGCCTAATGGCCGGCTCGTGTCGCCGCGCTCAAAAAGTGAAATTACAAATATTACATCCATAAAAATATTAACTATAGCTAACAGAACATAAATATGCGCAGTTGTTTCCAATCGACGAAATTAATGAAACTATCAAAGTAATCAGTGGACGCAAATGTGACGATGAACCTACCATTAATGCAAATACATAATTATTGCATTTGCTGATTGTATCAACGTGAAAATTATTTAATAACTATTTAGATGAGTAAATTATGTTTGTTCTAAAGCCTCGAGGCATACTCGTTTTTCTAAATTGACCAAACAATTTCCTCATTAATCACGCGGCGGAAAATTGCAATTACTTTTTTGCCGAAAGATGTGTCCGAATTAGGAAAACACAATAAAACAGTCGAAAAGTTTTATTAAAAACCTTCAACTCCCTGTAACGTGTTGAAAGGGCATAAGAAATTCATTTGTTAGTTGGGAAAGAGACCTTATAGTGTTGGCAGTAAGATGGGGATTCCATTTGTTTTTTAATTCCGGGAGTAGGGGGAGTGACAGAGGTTCCGATGGTATGCGAAAGGCGCAAGCTATGTTACTGCGTTGCGTTGGTGTTCGCCCTGGTCGTGTGTTACTTGTACCTGGACGTCAGACGTGCGTGGTATAAGTTGATCCTGAACCTGTTCTACTTCGTGTGCGATATGCTGAAACTGTTGATGAAATTAGTGGAACTGTATTGAAGATGATTAGATATCGGTGCTAGGGTGAGTTGGTGGTTCTATTTTTATCATCCTTTTTTATCATGTTTAGTGATCCTCGTAGACGACCTTCGTTGAGCTAAACCGCCTGTATAATGCAATTTCAGTTTATAATTAAAATGTGTTAAATGTATAGGCTTTTAGCCGTGTGAACTAGCCTAGAATCTAGCCACGGCAACCACCTTTTCAAGACATTCGTTAGTTTATGTGGATGATATGCTTGTTTTTGCATAAGCTATTTATTAAGCACAAACTATCGGCAATTAAAATAGTATTGACAACTTATTGTATACCAGAAAATAGGTTAATGCAGTAAAAACAATATTGTTTTACGATATAATATTATCTGTGACTTCCTGCTTTCAATACTATTCTTATTATGAGATTAACAAAAGTCTTTTTCCGCGACTATCAATCTTTATTTCAATAAAATAAACATATATCATTTTAATTTGTCAATATCTATTTAACCTGCAAAACCTTAATATTTCTCTATTAATATTGAATACTACGGTTTGAAATTTAATATTAAAATCAATCAAAGTAATTTTGTGTAGTTGTGTTTGATAAGCTGTTGAGTGTACAATGGATGTTTGTTACACTTTCACGCAAAAACTATTCAACAAAATTTGATGAAATTTGGCATACAGATAGACCATGGCCTGGATTAACACATAGGTTACTTTTTATCCGGGTAAGGTTAACGCAGACGAAGTCGCGAGCTAAAGCTAGCTATAAAATAAGCCTAAATTCCGAAGTTCAGCTTTCTTAACTTAGTAGCTTCGGCTGTGCGTTGATAGTCAGTCAGGACAAACTCGGATATCTGCTAATGTTTATGTAAGTCACATCTTGCCTTAATACCGAAATTGACCCATTACTGCTTTTTATGGTCGACTCGCCTGTACAATAAAGTGCAAAGTGCGTGCCGTCAATAAATAGTAATTGTTATCCCAATCCCATGGGTTCAGCAACGCCGGCCCCATAATTCGGTCATCTAATCAATTTAGACATGCATTTTTAATTAGTTGTTGTATTACTTGCGTCTAAATAATTGGATCTGGCTCTGGGTCTGGGCGGATCCTGGGCTCCGAAGCGACGGCTTTGGACGCAACCGGGCTTGACCGTAAAGATGATGATGACTTGCGTCTAAATAATTAATAAACAGGCATATGCCAGTACAGTAATAGGGAATATGCATATATTTTTATTTGGTCTTAAAATAAATAGTACTTAGGTACTTACGAGGGCCATTCAATAAATATTTAGCCTACAAAAGAAAAACGAGTATTTTGAGAAAGTAGAGATTGTCAACATAGCCTCTCCTTTCAATTTAATACACTTGGCCCAGCGATGCTCCAACTTTTTAACCCGTCTAAAACATACGATTTTCCGAGGACTTCAAAATAGGTCTCTGTGGCGGCGATGACCTCATCATTCGACCCAAATCTTTTGCCGGCGAATGACTTTTTCAGATTTGGGAACAAGAAGAAGTCACAGGGAGCCAAATCTGGAGAATACGGTGGAGGCAGTGGCAGTGGAGGTGGGGCAGCAATTCGTAGCGCAATTCGACAAATTTGGCCATGACGACGGCGGAGGTGTGAGCCGGCGCGTTGTCGTGGTGGAACAGCACTTTTTTTTTCAAATCGGCGTCAAATCGGCCTAATAAGTCGGAATAGTAGAGCCCCGTGATTGTTTTACCCCGCTCGAGGTAATCGATGTAGATCACACCTTGTGAGTCCCAAAAAACACTGGCCATCACCTTTCCGGCCGATTGAACAGTCTTCGCCTTCTTTGGAGCACGTTCGCCGGGTAAAGTCCACTGTTTCGACTGTTCCTTGGTCTCTGGTGTGTACCAGTGAACCCATGTTTCGTCGACGGTCACAAAACGACGCAAGAACTCCGCCGGATTGCGTTGAAACAGCGCCAAACATGTCGCCGATGTAGTGTCACGGTTGCGCTTGTTGTCTGGTGTGAGCAAACGCGGCAGTTCTTCGTGCAGAATATAATGTACTGTCCCTACTGCGATGCCTACAGTCTTAGCTATCTTGCGAGTCTTCAATCGCCGGTCTGCCAACACGAGATCGTGGACTTTTTTTACGTTTTCCTCCGTAGTAGCCGTTTTTGGTGCACCTGGGCGTGGCTCATCAAAAACCGACGTGCGTCAAAAATTGGTTCAACGAGTTTGCTCGTGGCCAGCAAACTCGTTGAACCAATTTTTGACGGTCGCCATCGAAAGAGAGGAGTCACCGTACACAGCATCCAAGCGCTCTTTGATTTTGCTGCGCGTTTTCCCTTCCAAAAACAAGAATCTAATCACTGAACGATATTATTCTTTTTCCATTTTTGTAAAACCGACCGACACGCTCGCTTCCAAAGGCTGTCAAAACAAAACAAATGAAGGGAAAAGACTGAAAACTACTTAGTAGACTTCAAAAAGTATTTACTGTACGATAGTAAAACTCTTTTGTTACAACAGCGCCATCGGGCGGCGAGGCTAAGTAATTATTGAGTGCCCCTCGTATAATTAATAAAACTTATTGAATTTTCGAAAATATTGATAAATACCTGACTTACAGCCCACCCATCAAAGTCGCTTGCTAGACAATGAGATCCGACATGTACCGTGACGTCACATCACAGTACACTTCCGCCATACATTTTTCATTGTAAAAGTTGCTTTAGAAAGAGACAGGTATATCTCAATTTCTAATTATTGTATTACGGTAATTTTTTACCTAAAATCAATTTTATTTTTACTATTAACACTATAATTTCATATAATTTCTTATAAATATAGTAAAACAATATATTACTTTCGTGCATATTCCCTATTGGTTTCACTGGTAATATTAGACCAGTAGAACCTGCATTCTCCAGTAAGATTAATGGTTAGTCATTGAAAAAAAGTTTACTATGGTGAATAAAATAAAATATAAATAAATAAATATTCCACAAAATCACAAACATTGCTCTGATTCTATGGTAAGTAGCTAAAGCACTTGTATTACAGAATTCAGAAACAACGACGGTACCACGACACCCAGACCCGAGACAATATAGAAAAGTTATATCCTACATTGACCGACTGGAAACTGTCCCCAGTTTAGTGCCCTCAGAGATAGCGACGTCAAGTCCGGTATGTCCGCTTCTCGGCTAAGGTCGTCAAAAAAAAATAGTGGTTACAAGATTATTTGTAGTTACGTGACTCGATAAAAAATCCATGATTTGTGTACCTAATACATTCTGTATTAGGATTTTTCAAAATATACAATAGATAGATACTCTTTATTGTACACCATACAAAAAAGTTACAATTTGTGTTTACAGTGTAATTTGTGTACAATGGAAGTAATAAATATGGCTATGTCTATCCGTTATCTATTTAGTAATAAACCACAAAATTTGGATCTAGATAATTGGTGTGATTGTTAAATTATTAATTAATTTGTAGTTGGAGGATGCATAGACGAGTTTCTTGCGAACTTTGACCGTGACCTTTAAAAAACTTGTCGCCATAAGCGTGTGTGCGTTTTGTTGTTTTATTTGTTAAGTCTGTGATAGTGTAGCAAGAAGTCAAATAATTGAGATTTGTGTGATACGTGTGTTTTCTCCCAGCCAAAAATAGCACAGTCTTGGTAAAGGGGAATTTTGACGTACGTTCTATCGATGGATTCGTCAGGTCAGAATTAGCATACTGAATCTATGCATACTAACATGAAGAGGTAAAATAAGGATGAAATCTCCGGAAACACTATGTAATATAAATTATGGAATTATTTTACCAATATTTAGGAAGAAACTAGAATGGACATATCTTATTTTTGTGCCCTACAGGATCTATAATAATCTGTTTTATGTACCTATTTATAACACCTGTGTGTGTGACATTATAGAATGCAATAATATATTGAATTGAATTAAATTTAGGGTATAGTTTAGCACCTTTTGGTTACAAAACAAAGTCCTAACACAAATCGTCTCCTCTACCATAATCAGGGGGGTGTCACTCCGCAGTTTAGGTATATTCGGCCAGCGCGCCGCCCGAAGCGGCGTATGCCAGTGGGCTGTCGCTCGGCGCATATTTGTTTTTTTTTTTGCTTTTGCAAATTGACCCGCAATGTCTTCTACTTAACCTAAACGTCAATATAATAATGCGTATAAAAGATGTTGTTGGTTTACCGGTTGTCTGAATAAAACGAATAGTGAATCAGAGCTAACATTTTGTTAAATTTCACACCATATTGAAATATTTATTCTTCTTTAATTCCATGTCCATAATAAGTAGTAATACTAACCATTATTGGATCAATGTTGTCTTATGAATAAATAAATAATAATAATAGTTAAAATAAAAATCCTTAATAAGTTATATTAGCCCAGAAACAATATTAAGAATAGGATAGGATAATGTTTACAAAGGAATACCTACACCCGTAGGAATCTAACACACGACATTCAGATGGAATTTATATGTTTACAGAATCAATGTTTGTAATGCTTAATCTACTTATTTTAATCGTAAAACTAATAAATCAACTAGGTACAAAAATTTCTGAAGTGACAACCCCGTGCCGTCGTTCGCAGCTCGGTCATAAAACTGGGGCGCGCAAAGAAAATTCACGGTTCGCGCGCGGTTTTAAGTTCAATTTTGCTTGCAGGCGGGTAGCTCTTGCGAGTCTAGGTATATTTTTATACCTAAACCTGACTTGTTAGGAAGTAAGTCTTCTGTACGGTAGTACTATTAGGTATTCTGTGCCATAATATCCGACAACCTCCATAGCCGCGAGCACGCCGGACTTGGCGTCGCCGACTTTCGGGTTCGATTCCTGGTTAGATCGATGTAGAAAACGAACTTTTCTAATATTATCTCGGGTCTGGGTGTTATCGTTGTTTCTGATTTCTATACCACAAGTGCTTTATCTACTTACATTAGGATAAGAAAGAGTAATGTATGTGATGTTGGCCAATATTTATATTTATAATTAAAAAATAATAATAAAGCAGCAAAGTTTTATTCTTGGTTATGATGTTTGGCTCATAGAAAAAGTTGTTTGTATTGTTAAACACATTCGCCTTCTTAAATTTGGTTCCTGTTTTTAAAGTAACCCTGTATTTCCTTGTACAGTCGAATGATTTTCAACTTTTAAAATTAAGATAATTGAGTTCAGTATTAATAGATAAAATGCACTGACGGCCGATGGGGCTGAAAGGTTCTAGAATTAGGAAGGAGGAATTGGCAGTTAGCTTTGCAGAAATAAGACGTCTCTTCGACTAGCATACTCACCATAACGAAGCAGTATTTTCTGAATATTGATTCAGATTGATTCCCAAATAGTTCTAAATAGTGGTCAAAGAAAATAAATAGTTCCCTTATACATGGGGCACACAAAGTTATGCACTTCTAGCTAATCGGAACTATTTGAATTTCGAATGTTATATTTTTTTAACGTTGCAACCTTCTTAGTAATAAAAAAAAACAATTGGCGGGAAATGATTTGTCAATAGTTTTTTATCACACATCAAAGTTCTACGTACGCAACGAAAATGGAATTAAGTCGAAAAGATTTTAGAGAGATGATTTTTTATGATTCTAAAAGTTCTCTCTCTCCGCAAGACTGTGCCGCTCGTCTTCAAAATGCTTTTGGGAGAGAAGCACCTTGTTTGAGCACCGTGAGGCGATGGTTTGCTGAATTTGAGAGAGGTCGAGTTTCTTTACATGACGAATTTCGTGTAAGGCGGCCTTCAACTTCCGTTAACGAAAATAATGTGGCTACTGTTAAGCGGCTAATTGAAGAAAACCCGCGGATTACCTATAAGAAAATTCGAGGACTTTTGGGGATTGGTATGAGCCAAATTCAGAAAATTTTACTAGAAGAATTGAAAGTTCGGAAACTTTGCTGTCGTTGGATCCCTCATGAACTGACAGCGGAGCAGAAGCGGGCTCGCGTGGAATGGTGCTCACAGATGCTACTGAACTACGACCACGGACATTCTAATGCTGTTTATGACATTGTCACAGGAGACGAAACGTGGATTTATTGTTTTGAACCCGAAAAAAAACAGCAATCTTGTGAATGGGTGTTTGAAAATAAGAACAGGCCAACAAAAGTGAGGCAGGCGAGAAACGTTGGTAAAAAAATGATCGCGTTTTTTTTCCCATCTGTACAATTCCACTTGAAGATCAAAAGAGTGTTAATGCCGGTATTCTACCATTTGTTTACCCAGGGTGTTGGAAAAAATTCGCGAATGACGACCCAAAAGCCGCGTTCTCCTACATCATGACCACGCTTCTTCACACACGGCCAACAAAACAAAGTAATTTTTAGCTTCCGAAAAAGTACAACTCGTCACCCATCCTGCGCATAGCCCCGACCTAGCACCCTGTGATTTCTGTATTTTCCCCAAAATCAAATCTTCGATGAAAGGTTTTACTTTTACCAACTCCGAAGAGGCAGTGATAGCGTTCAATCAGCACGTAGAAAACATGCCTTCAGATCTGTGGTTCTCCTGTTTTAAGAAATGGTTCGATCGCATGAAAAAATTTTTAAAATGTAAAGGAGAGTATTTTGAAAAGCAATAAACATAATATTTTGGTTATAACATGTTGTTTTTTTAAGTTACGCAAATCTTATAGTGTGACCTACGTAGGTACTTACGAAATTACAGCCATATTTTTGGTAATTGGTTTATACGCTAGGAGGTTTCGCCGTACTCACCTCCCGTGTGGGAAAATTATACAAGATGTTAATATAATTCATACATCAAAAAATTGTGAATAAATTATGCCAAATAATTAGAACATATTAGAATAATAGATTAGAACTATGTAGGAGTCAATTACTGGCATTCGTGAAATACCGCTTCGTTATGGTGAGTATGCTAGTCGAAGAAACACAATAAGGCTCGGACTACATGCATCCGGAATTTTTCAGAACTCCATACAAAACGGCTTCGGACAAGCCCGGATCTAAGGAACAGATAGAACCTTATAGACAAGAGTTTCCGGAGTTATTCAAGGAAGGTTTAGGGAAGTATAATGGCCCCGAAGTTTCATTGAAATTGCACCCTGATGCTGTGCCAAAATTTTTAAGAGCACGCCCGATACCATTTCCTCTTAAGCAACAGGTCACGGATGAGTTGAACCAAATGGTAAAAGATGGTGTTTTAACACCTGTCAAGTATTCTAAATGGGCTACTCCGTTAAGAATTGTAAAAAAAAAGACAACGGATCGCTTCGCATCTGTGGTGATTACCGTGTTAAATAAATAAATAAATAAATCGTTTATTTGCACAAAACACGGTATAAATGGTAACATTAAACAATAAAAAGAGCTCATGTTTCGCTAATAAAAATAGCATGCAAATTGTATGTTATTACCTACATGAATTGCAATAATTAAAAATGTCTGGAATCAAAATTTCAATAGTAAATATATGTCAGTAAAATCGAGCTAGTTGTCAATAAATTCCTTAACACTAAAGAAATTTTTGTCATTAAGCCATTCAGTTAATCTTTTTTTAAATAAGAAATTATTTAGCACTTTAAATTCATTTGGGATCTTATTATATATTCTTACGCACATCGCAAGGCAACTTTTATTATATTTCCATGTTTTGGGAACATTTCGTAAGACAAGTTTATGTTTGTCTCTGCGCACTCTAGTACTCTGTGCATCACATGCTTTAGCAAACAGATCCCTATGTTGATGGACAAAATGACATACCTCATACAAGTAAAGCGATGGAAAGGGCAACAGACCTAGGTTTTTAAATATAGGTCTACATGTATATATATTTTATTATATTATATTATTATATATTTTATTGGCGTTACTGTGTTATATATATATTTTTTATTACGCCTGGAATCCGTTTTGTATGGGGTTCTGAAAAATTCCGGATGCATGTAGTCCGAGCCTAAAAGGGCTTCAAATACTGAAATCTGTAAAAGTCTGCGACTAACGTCTAAGGTTATCTAAGACAAGCTTCCTAATTAAGTATTCAAGCTGTTTAGTGGTGAATTGTGAAGCACGTATTTCGCTATCGTACTATCTGTTCAAACAATAGTACATAAACTAAAATTAATCGTCGGGTCGTGTCGAACGAGTTGCTAGTCGACCATTTGACGGTGACAGACAGAATGAAATGTATGATAAATACTGATGAATGGGATCAATTTATTGTTATACTAACTAGTGCACTCAGCTCTGTCCGTTTGGAATTCGATCTGTCACACTTTTTATAGAGCATCCATCTGAAACTGTATTCATTTGATATATCGGTGTTAAATATTAATCAAATCAAATCAAATCAAATCGTTTATTTGCTTTAAACAGGTGATTACAGAGCTCCGAAGATATGATACAGATTTGTGTTGCTTAAGACCTATTTAGCCATAATCTATGATGCAAAAATAAAATAAAAGTAGTTATTACAAAATATTAGAAGTCAATTCAAACGCATCAACTAAATTTAACTCAGGTAAATTTTGTAGAAACTTATCTACCGAATAAAAAGTGTTTTCCTATTAGCCATTCGCGCAGAGCAACTTCAAACCTATTTAATTTAAGCTCTTTAATATGACTGGGTATATGGTTATATATCGTAATTCACATACCGTAGCCATTTTTATTACACATTTTTGTTTTTGGCAACATGTCTAGTAACAAGCCTATCAGGGTTTCTGAGATGCCTATTTGTTCGGTCTTTTACTTGGATGAATTTGTCCTGGTTCCGCTTTACAAATTTTCCTATCTCAAAGATGTAGACATGGTAGCGGACTGTCTGTCTATGATGTATATTATATATTTTATTTATGATAATTTTAATAATCGCGTTTAGCTCTACTAGTCGCCTTAAGGCGGTTCCCCGAGCATGAATCATGACCTTGAGCATGAATATCCTTACTATCTCGTACGGCACGCCAGAAAAAGTTCGTAAATCATGAATTATAGTCAGAAGTAATCAATAATGGACCAATTAAAAAAAAAGAACGGCCAATTTTATGTATTTTAAACTTATATAAAGCCAAAAGTTAAGATAAGGATTACTTACAGAGAAGATACATAAAATACATTTTTATCGACGTAGTTTTAAAGCCTGTTTTCGTATATATAAAATAGAGTAAATACAATTTAAACTTCAAAGATTTTAGTTACGTCTTTCAGTATTTTTTATATACATTAAATAAGGAGTAGAAATCTGCAATAAAAGTTGGGAAAAACGAGTTTTGGTGGGGGTACGGCCTTAATATGTTTATCCTTTATGAGGTGCTTGTAGCTCAGTGGCGTCAGCGCTTTGGTACTGATTACCAAAGCTAAGCCACCTATACCGCGGTTGTGATTGGATGGGTGACCTTTCCAACCATTTAGTGACATTTATCACAAGCATCTCCGTGTTTCGGAACATACGTTATAAGTTGGTTTCGGCTACTATCGCTTGATACTAGTCGTGAAGCCTTTATTCCTCTGACTAAAGGCTTCACGACTAGTATCACCAATCAGACACCCCTCCATCTCACCGCACTGGGCCCGCGTGGTGGAATATGGCCCAAACCACCTCATAGTTGAGGTAGGACCTGTGCCCTGGAGTGGGACGCACCTATACACGCATACTTTATTTTTTATCTGTTATCTAGCTTTGTGGCTAGTTAGTTTTCTTTGTTTTTTAGGGTTCCGTAGCCAAATGGCAAAAAACGGAACCCTTATGGATTCGTCATGTCTGTCCGTCCATATGTCACAGCCACTTTTTTAATAATTACACTGATTTAAAAAAATATATTTAACTAATGATTTTACAAATAAATGTAATTTGCCAATTATTGAAAAACAAGAAGTTACTTTAAACATTTTTTTTATAAGCTAAGAAAAATCTAAATCCATACGTTTTCTTAAACATTTTTTTTATAAGCTAAGAAAAATCTAAATCCATACGTTTTCTCCAAAATGCTTATAAATTCTGGTATGTATGTAACATTTAAGTTTTTGTTTTTACGCGTTACCGCTATATACTTCTTTTCTGCTTTATGTACTTTCTGTAAATCTATCTCTGTGCTTCCCTGGACTATTGTCCGCGTGTGTGTACCTTCCTATTCTTGCTGTGCCTTCTGAACTTATATACTTTGTGTGTTGGAACCATTCTGTGGATTGGACATTATAGGCGTTAAACCGTAAGTCAGACGTATTATTTATCCACCTACTGCATCACACCGACACACCAACACAAGTTTTTAACGGTTAAGCATGGCGCTTTAAGGTTTTGCTTTATTATTTAATTTTCTTTTTAAAAATCCTCAATCGTTATTATCTGTTACGGGCTGTATAGGGAAATAGACTTTTGAAAGATTTTGATGTTAATTGTATTAATTTAAACAGTAAGTTAATTAAAAAAACAGTGACTATCAAAATCCGTGAAGTTGTTGTTCAATTAAATAAACAAACAAAATGTTTATTTTTAACATCTAGCTGTTGTGTATGGAATATTTAGGACCTACAATTCGTACACACTGATGTTAATGGCAGCCCAAACAAACATCCCGTCGGGCTACGAGTTAATTAACACTCAATATGGAGCTTATCTTCGTTATCGGGTTGTTTGCGTGAATCACGGGCGGTTGCGCCATACGAAAAATATACTCGGTAGGCTCACAGCGTGCAAACACGAGTACTTGATGGTAATGAGTAATTTCGTTTATCACATTCTGCTTTTAACTTTGGAATCCTATAAATCGCTCTAATTTTGTCTATTTAATTTCGTTTAGTTTCCAAAAATTAAAGAATATTATAATGATTTTGAAATTAGGATAGGTAATTGTAGGAAATGTATATCACTTGTAGGTTCATAGCACGAGATATTATGTCTAAGCGGGCGAGAGAATGTGATGTAAACGACCGCTATAAAACCTAGTTTGCACATTAGTAATTTCGGTCGAGTGACGAGTGATTAAGTAACTAAATTAGTTCGACTGACGCGCTTCATAAAAACTAGTTGACAAATTGTTTGTTGTCTAGCAGAGATAGCTAATCATTTACTGGTCATTCGATTAAAAAACTGGTGGCTGGTAGTGAAAGCTATCTGCTATCTAGCATTAAGTTCTCTTGTGAAATGATAAATGAGTAATTTTAACAATTAGTGTTTTAGACGCATTTTAACGAACAGGCAACATGACTACTGCTTCTTCTTTTCTTGTGATTCTGGCTATAGCTCGCTAGTTAGCCGACTCTTTGAGATTTTTAGTTGGTCTAATAATAAAGTTGTTTATATTACGTTAAAACAGTTTATTGGGTATACAATTCATGTAATCGCAGCCAGTGTGAGAGCCAAGATATTGAACGACAACACAGCTCCTTACCTAGCTCCTGTTTCTCACTCTCATAGCTACCCTTCTAACTCTTCAGAGAAAAGAGTTCGATCATCGAACCCTTAAGCTCAGTGAATTGTCCGTCAGTCGCACTTGCAGTAGCCAGTCCTGTATGGCTTTCACCAGTTTTGTCTCGCGCCAAGCAGCATATTCCTATATCTGGAGGGTATGTTCCTTCATCCACACAAGGTTCAATTTTAAAAGATTTTTTAATGGTACAGCCAACAGCACGAAAATCTACCACAAAACGTCAAATTTTCTCAATTGATATTGATCTCTACGCGTCGGACTCAAAGTTGAAAATCAATTCAATGACCTTTTAACTTTTTGGGTAGGTTGACCAGCCGTTGTGTGTACTAGAAATTTGCCCCTAAAAGTACAATAACTTTGAGCTTTGGCTGTCACTAATCAAACAGAGTTCACAGCCACAACACTTAATATGCCTACTAATGATGATAAACATACCGATCTCCCTTCTGGACGAGTTATTAGAACGAAGTAGTATTATTGGCTATTAAGTTAAATAGAGCTTACTCGGTATCGTACCCAAGAGAGACGATAAAATGGAAAGATAACGCCAGAAAAGCCTAATAATAGACAGGGTTGCGCACGGCTCTCGACTAGACCTTGTCGCTGTATAGTTTCTAAACAGGAAAAAACCCCTTTGATCATCCGAATTTAGGCATGGATGTGCTATGGTCCAAAAATAGTCTGGTTCCCCTGTTTAAGGGTTAAAAGTAAATTAAACCTATATTTGTCCCACTGCTAGGTCCAGGCCTCACCTAAACTATGAGGTGGTTTGGGCCATACTCCACCATGCGGGCAAAGTGCTGATTGGTGAAGGGGTGTCGTAAGGCACTGGCCATCTAACAATATGGCTTAGTCACTGAACTAAGCCATACTGTCAGATGTAATAAAGCCCTCTAACTAGGCTTTACGACTAGTATCAAGGGGTAATAACCGAACCCAACTCTTAACATGCCTTCCGAAGCACGGAGATGCTTGTGATGAATTTCACTAAATATGGTCGGTTTAAAGATTACGAAGGTCTTATGGAAATTGCTCTAAATGTAATTTACCTGGGAATCCTGGGATTATGATCAAGCGTACGTATCCCGACTGGTAGGAACGGGTTAAATGTTAGACGGAAGATAACTTATTGACTTTATTTACATCTCTTCCCCTCGGCCTGGTAAATGATCTGAGTTTTCGTGCAGACAATTTGAGTAGTTTCCTGGGTAAAAAATATATTATTCTATTTAGAATGTCAGACAGATTATTATTAAAATATACAAGACACATTTTTTCTTTTGACAATACAGATTTGATTGACACAGGTCAATCAAAGAAAAATTGACAAAGATAAAGGACGTCAAAGTTTTATAAAAGAAAAAATGGGTGTCCAGCAATAGACACAGCGTCAAAAATCTTTGGTGTCCAATAATAATTTCTGTTAATCCTACTGACGGACTAATTAGAATTTTTTAGGGAACTAGCCCATTGAATCTGTTAAAGTTGTTTATTGTCTATAGTATTTTATAGCGCATAGTATTTTGGGTACACCGATTTTAATGTATACAAAAACAATCGCATTTGTAAACGTAACTAAAATATGTGTTCTGTGACATAACTGAATCACCCCGGCACAATTTACTTCGTTTTAAAACTATATTTAAATTCCAAAAAACCCAAAATGGTAATTTTCTCGCGTTTATGTTACAGCTCCTAGACAGCTCCCGACTAACCTAGCCTTAAGTCGTCGAGAGAGTCCGTTGGCTATAAATATGTATCATAGATCATTCCTAAACTCATTTTGAGATCGCGAGTTATGCAATATTAAACAGTTTTTCTCGATCGGAGAGCTCTCACACTATTTAAACATGTATCGCGCTGGTTCTCGTTACATTGTTTATTTATTGTTCCAAGCATGAATGGATACGTCATCGCTGTTAAGTATTTCGCGGTGATTTTCTAAGAATTTTTAAAGGTTAGTGTTGCGTATTTTGAGTAGCGTCCACTGTTGCGTCAAAGCTTTTTTCTTTTTCAATAAAATGCATAACTTGTATAACTTTTGTTACGGTAAGTACAGTTTTTTGACAATAGCTTATTATAACTTGTTTTATACTAGTGCATCTAACACAAAAATAAACTAACCTAAAACTAAAATCTACTTACTCAAAAATAAAAACGTGTCCATGAGGCATCCTTGCCTTCTCCTCCTCCTCCTGGCGAGAATGCCTCTTGGCGCAAATACGAGTCACTTACATGTGACTATGTGTTTGCGCCGTTTGGCGTTAAGAGACCGTTAGGACCGAAAGCAAAATTACTTTTTAAAAAAATAGCACTAAAATTAATTTTAATTTCGGAAAATAAAAATGCTGGCTCGTTCTCGGTTTACATCATCCAAGTCAACAGAGAAAAGTTTTTCAAATCTAAATTTATACCTATCTACCGGAAATTTTACAGAATAATTAATTATGTATGTATTTATTCGTCTCTTCGCATACTAACTTTAAGCGGGGACTTAGATTATGAATACTATTGTAATTCATGAATTTGCAAAACTGGTGACTAAAGTAAGTTACTTCCTGCACAGGTAACTAGGTCATTCCTGCAATATTTGTAGGTCATTTCTTTTTGTAAGATAGTGATAGCTTTGTGCGTGATAATAATTTTCTGATTAAAAGACTAGCTTTAGCCCGCGACTTTGTCTGCGTTGACCTTACCAGGATAAAAAGTATCCTATGTTTTAATCCAGGCCATGGTCTATCCGTTTTTGCGTGAAAGAACAAACATCCATACATACAAACTTTCGCGTTTATAATATTAGTAAGTACCTAAGTATTTAAAGTTCTTAAGAAAATACCATGTGGTCATCATCATTAGTATTTATTATTTGGTATGATTAGCATGAATTACTTTGTTTTATTGATTTTTTAATGTTTTGGGACTGTTGCATTACATTTCCTGGCACACCCAGGCTCGAACCACGTTAGAAAAGTTAAGTTTTCTAGTTTTCCGAGCCCGGAATCGAACCCGCACCCTTTGCATTTTAAATACATTGCGCACATTCTAATAATACCGTAAAAATTAATTTTTATCTAACATTTTCGCAGAAAGTGGTCTTTAATTAGTTTTCCTGCTGACATCATTTGAGGAAGGTTAATCTTAATTGATCCTATCGTATTTCATTCTAAAAGTTGTCAGAGTTGTGGTAATTGCTTAATCTCGGCTTATCCGTATTATCAGATATTTACCGAAAAATCTTGTTCACCCCCATGATGGTAACCGTGGTGCGTTGCGTTGAACTCATTGACTCTTGGCCTTTGAAACTGCTGCTACCTAATCTAATTTACTGATAAATAAAAATAGAGAAGTAATTTAAAAGATCAATTTACCCTCGACGGGAAAATTATATCTAAGTATCGTATTGAGGCTTATATGATGAAGCTTATACACGGTTACATTGCAAAGGGGTGCCAAATCTTCAGGAGTGGCTCAGAATCAGTAATTTAATCGAACTATGCCTAAAACAAAAATATTTTTTTTTACATTTAATTATTCCTATCCGCTGTTGATAATTTAACTCATTCATGAAAAAATTGCACAGTTTGTACACTGGGTAAGGTCCTTGTTGGCTCACCGTACCTACGCCTCTGATAAATGGCCGCGCGGGTTTCGTAGTCTCTTAATTGACTTTATTTTCGGATATTTTAAAGTTTTTTTTTGTAAAATACGATTATTAAAAATAATAACGATTAAGACTCTTCTTTATAATGTTCCCTAGATATATTTTTTTAAATTTGGCACCCATTTGCAATGTAACCCTGTATAATCATCACAATTAGTCTACTGCTGAATGCCGGCGTCTCCTAGGTACCTCTCTCCTGCATGAACGATCCTGCAAACTTTAACCCATCCATTCATCGGGCCAGCACTTGTCCCACTATCAGTGTGGGATCTACATTCCTTCCTTTGCTTCTTCTTTCGTGTCAATAGAATGAAATAAAACCCGACCAAAATTGTGCGACCTCGACTTCTTCTGCTTTACCTCATAATAAATAACTTATAACTAGCTTTATAAGTCAAATAATTTAACTATTTTTGTCAACAGGTGTTGTTGCATGGTGGGGGTAAGGAGAAGGTGCGAAGATGGGGGACAGTTTCCTGCACCAGGGGGACATAGTGTCCCTTCATGCGGAGGGCACAGTCTCAGGATTCCTGAGTACTTTGGGGTGAGTATCATCTAAATTGCACATATAGATGGGTAGTGCGCCATTACGGGGCGTAATGTAACATTCGTAGTGAGTGAGCATGTTACGTCGAGTTCATTGTGTAAAATATTAGTTTTAACTTTATGCAAATAATACCGTGCCGTGCCGTGCCGTACGTGTGCCATGTGGCCGTAAAGAATACTTCCCCACTATGAACAGGAATAACAATATTTTTTAAATTATGTGTATAAAAACTATAAAACATGCCTTTAAATGTATTGTACTCGTCAAACGAATTGAACGATTAGAGTTGCCATTGGAGAGTTCCACCACACTTAGCTCCATTATCTGATTAACTCAATGGTGTTAAGTTATTGCATAGTCAATCATATGTCTTGTTTTAAATCAATGCAATGATTTGATTACTAGTCCGAGAAAATTAATCAAATGGGGAAAAAAATCGTGTAGATAGTTTTTAAAATTAGCAAAGTTCTACACCCTTAGCACAGCTCTCATCATTGAGGACTTTAAGTATGTTTATCTAGATGCCTCAAGGAAATTTTCAAAACTATTACTATATTCGTTATTTATTTATAAGTACACAAATATACTCTTATCTGGTATATTTGCAGTACCAAAGTTACTCGTATAATAATACTCGAAGACATGGCCTGCACGTAGAAGGTTTCAGTATTGTGTAGGTAGTATCCTATTACTGAGTGCGAACAGATTTAAACTTTCTGTGTTCCAGTTTCCAAGTTATCGCACGTTAAAAATTCCCAAATTACACTTTTGTAGCAAAATGTACTAGCAAAAGTTTGCGAGTTTCGGCACTTAGGCAGATGTTCGTTATGGTGTATACCACAGAGCAATTAATACTAGAAAGGCCAAGTCGTGGTAGATAGACGTCTCCCTTGGTAAGTGCAGTATATGCCTAATGAATATATGTGGACGAGACAAACAAACAAACATTATTTTTATTATAAATTCATTTATTCTAAGACAACTTCCAAGGATGCATTCTAAAAACATGGCCAACCTACTTCCAAGTCCCATTTCAGTTTGACGGTTTTCTAACCGGTGAATCCGGTTTGTTAACGAATGTTTGTATTGCTGACTCTTAGAGCATTAATGCTGACTATCTACCACACTCGTGGCTACCTACCTATGAGCAGATGCCGATTTAAAGATAAGCCAAAAAAAGGTGGCAAGATGATCTTGTCAAGTACTCCCAGGATTGGCAGAGTTTGGATGTAGATAGAGATTGTTGGACTTGGAGGGATTTTGGAGAGGCCTTGGCCTTGCAGGGGGACTCTATGCTATATAAAAAAAAAAAAGTTAATAGTGAATGAGGCTTATGTTTTTACCTAAATTAGTATTATAATATAGTTTTTGTCTACAGGTTGGTAGATGACAGGTGTGTAGTCTGCCCTGAGGCAGGCGACCTGACTGATCCGCCCAAAAAGTTCCGGGGTACGTATACAAACTCAATTCTTTCCAATTTGACATCTTTATCAATGCGCCCTACAAAGAGACAAGCCACATAATATATTACAGTATAATCAATTTAACTAAACATGGCCAAACTTATGGACCCCCATAAGTTCTTTTTTGACTACGGAACCCTAAAAAGCACAATGACATGACGAAACAAAAACAGATGGTCTGCGTAACGATGTCGTGTCTTAGCCCGCGTATTCGCCACAACGAGGCGTCGTAAAGTAGGTCATCTACTCCGCACTACTGAATACACTTCTCAAGAGGTGTTGTTGTAACAGAACAGCGTAAGCACATCGCTTGAACGCCCGCTGCACGCCTCGCCGTAGCGAATTTGCGTCCTAACGGGTAACAGCACAGCGTGTGCTGCAGGAAACTGCAGCGCTTCAGGGGTTTACGACACCTGCACCAGCTGGGCAAAGATATAGGTAAAATGTGTGGCAGCTGTTTTGCCAGCGCCGCTGCGGTTAGTTGACTTGACAGTCGCGTGCATTCAAGGCTAACTAAAATCGTGAAACAGAAACTTTAGTTCGTACATAATCAACTGCTAATAATAAAACTTTTATTAAAAGACATCGAAATATCCAGAAAGTTTCTCAACCCCTTACACACCTCCCGTGACTAGCACCTACGCGTACACTGTAGGGTAGGCCCTCAGATTCGAACTTTAATAAGGTACTCCTTAAGAAAGTTGGACGTCGCTCCCGGAAGGAAAACTTTAAAAAATCGGATCTTGAAACATCGTTAAACTTGAGAAGCGAAGTAATTTTAACGGGGGAAGTTGACTAAAGTTCCCAACTGTTAAGATGTCGGGCAACATCAATAAATTAGCTTCATCCTTCGGTAGAGAAGTCAGATATGGCCTAAGTTCTGCATGTAAAAGTTCTTAAAAGTAGAATTTCAAAGACATTTTAGCGAGTTCCATTGTTGCAAAATGTAAAAAACTTTAGATAATATGGCCGGTTCGGGCTTATTCAGTTAAGGAACTTTTCTAAATCTGCTCTGAGTCTGCGTGTGCTGGGCGAAGTCACTGGCAAAAAATGACTGGTACCTCGTAACAGAAGTAAACTTACTTCGAGACCATGACAATTAGAATGTTGTCTGGAGCATATTTATTTATATAGTTATGAACGGCCCAGCGAACTCAGCGGTGGAGACAGGGATGGGGAATTGGGGACCACCATCAGTGCGGGTCACCGCTTAGATTACGTAGTAACATGCAAATAGCTATTCTGGGGCGTGTCGCTAATAGTGGGCTGATAAAACAGGCGGAGGATGTTGACGAAGAACCCTTTTGGCCAGCTCAGCCTGAGTTCCTCGTCAACGTATGTACTGGCCCCAGTCCGCAGTTATAATGGGAGTAAATATATCAAATGAAAGTTTATATGAACAAAAGGTATGTATTCGCCTTTACAGAAGATAAATTCATGTTTCATCCCTCAAATAAAAACATTCTTCCTCAGATTGCCTGTTCAAGATATGCCCCATGAACCGCTACTCCGCTCAAAAGCAGTTCTGGAACACAGCCAAGCAGTCGGCCAACTCCAACACCGACACGGGACTGCTTAAGAGGTTACACGTGAGTATCAAACTAATTGACTGTTAAATGCGAAGCTGCTAGCTGGTTCAGTAAACCGTAGCGTTGGTGCGTCGCTGTATCGCCCGCTGCGACCGCAGACGCCGCGTGAAACGCTGATCTCTTCTATGAGAACACTTTCGTGTATGTCCATACGTTTGAACTAATCGCGCAACCCTAAGTACCGCGCAATGCCCCGCTTTAGAGTCGTCAGACGACTAATTATGGTTTCTAAGCAGTTTCAGAGCCATTAAAATTAGTCTGCTATTTCCAACACCGATACGGTACTGTTTTTAAAAGGTTACATACACTTGAGTATCAAAGGACGTAATGAATGATGGTTTTGAAGTACACTCAGCTTCCTAATACTCTTAGAACCGCTTTCGGACCTTGTAGAAGATTAAGTTAAGATACTGATGACAATTTATCCAGCAGACTGTAGGTCATGATGACATCGTTCATTAGAAGAAACAGAATTTCAAAGAAGCTTTGGTTTTGTAGAACGCCTTTGTCATTAATTTCGTACAGGTACAATAAATCTGTCAGAATATGTTATTTAGTGCTGATGGTCTACAAGCATTTCAGAAGTTTAGAATTTAGGACGAAGAGGTATTTATTTTAAGTCGTTGTTAAGTAAGAGTGAGACAGTATTTATTATTAGGAAATAATATAGTAATTATTACTTATTATTGTTTACACATTCAACAATTTTGTACAATTAAACAACGATATCTTCGTAACTTGCCGCTATTTATATTGACATCTTGCTTGCATTAACATAAAAGTAACTGCGGTGTGGATGTTCAGAACAATATTCGTATAAGTTAGATAACTTTTTTTTTTATCCTTACGTGTGTTGTTAAGGCTTTTTTACTCTAGAATATTCCTCATTTTCACTGAAATGAGAAATATTTTAGCGTAAAAATGCTATTTCATGTAACCATCCATCATATCAATAACACACAATCTTGGCTTCGTCCCATTTCTCATCTTCAAAAGGACTCAATCGCACCTGTATTCAGAGAAGCGGCCTTGAAATCCCACAATAAATCAAATCAAAGCTGTAAAAATAACATAATGTTCGCCCGTGTGGCTTCCAGCTTTCGTCGGGTTGTAACTGCGATGCGACCTAGTTTTATATCGTGCGATAAAACATTTGAATCGCGAGGAACGTTGTTATAAAATAATTTATAACCATTGCTCCTGTACCACGCGTATCGTACGTATCTAGTATTTTATGGCTCCGGCCTGTTATCTAGTTGAGGTTGCAATGACTCACTTGTTCCTTTAGTATCATCATACATTAATAACTATTGATTAATGCAAGTATACTGCTGACATAGCCCAACGGATAAGCAAGCTGAAGTATAGCACGTAGAACTGACGGCCGATGGGGAAGAAAGGTTCTGGAATGGAGGCCACGTACCGGCAAGCGCAGCGTAGGACGTCCACCTACAAGGTGGACAGACAACCTGGTAAAGGTTGCAGGAAGCCGCTGGATGTGGGCCGCTTGCAACCGGCCAATCTGGAAGTCACTTGGGGGGGGCCTATGTTCAGCAGTGGACGTCCTATGGCTGAAATGATGATGATGATGAATGCAAGTATGATGCACTGATTTTTTTACAGAGCACAAATCTTGGTCACTGTTCAACATACAGGTTGAATTTTTATTAGTCTAAAATACTTAAGGGTTGTTAAGTACGTTATACTCATGATAACAAACAACTTTGCCCAAGAAACTTTATTTGGTGTTTCATATGGTAAAAATATAACATGTTTGATTCAATCAAACGGCACCAAGTAGAGCATTTCCATTATTACTTGAAATTTTGCACGAGCGGTATCTGTAATGAGAGTTTAGATAATAATGGAAATCTGTAGTTTGGTATAGGTTGCTAAAATTGTTTATTTGTCAGAAGCACTGTTTGCCTGTGCTGTGATATACGTTAGATATTAATCTAATTCAGGTACAGACAACAGCTCGTCAACTTACCACATAACGTTATATTTTCTCATTTGATATTGATCTCTACGAGTCGGACTTAAAGTTGAAAATCGGTTCAATGACCTTTAACTTTTTGGGTAGGTTTACCTCCTGTTGACTGTACGTAGGTATAGTTCATATGCAGCTGTATTGTTTTTTTGTAACTCAAGATAACCTTGTAACCACATATTCTAGACAACATGTTGAACAACTTTAGTTTTTTCATGAATCAGTAAAATTATCCACGATTACGATTTTAACAACAAACAGGAATAATTAAATGAAAAAAAAAAATTTTTTTTGTTCTTTGTATAGTTCGATTGAGTTACTGATTCTGAGCCACTCCTAAAGATTTGGCACCCCTTTGCAATGTAACCCTGTATATATTTTTTTGGTTTTTTATACAATTTTAATGGTATTTGGTATTTTTTTATGGGAAATCGATACATTTAGAATTTCATAGAACAAAAGTAGTTCACCATGATGTAAGAATATGTGGTTACAAGGTTATCTTGAGTTACAGGATAGTCTGTTCATAAAGAAAATACATTTTGAGGTATTTTGACATGTATCCGGGTTTGTACAAACAAACCCGACAAATGCTGAGCCTTTTCGATTCGTCTGATTTATATTGTTTTGTGTATTTTTTCTCTCTTGTGTGTCGAATAAACGTTTCTTTCTTTCTTTCTATCTTTGCATCTTTTCGACAGATCTGATTTAAGTATATTGTTTCGTGTATTTTTCTCTCTTGTGTGTCGAATAAACGTCTCTTTCTTTCTTTCTTTCTAATACAAAATTATAGCGTCAATCAACCAATGAAGCCCCGTCACCCTCGAGGGCTCAGTATTATCTGCAATATTTCTCGATATTATGTTCCAAAGGGAATATCGATAAGCGATCACTATTATTCCTGGAGAGTTCCAGAAAGCTTGCCCGACCAATTCTTTTACAGAATTCCTACCTAAAACAAGAATTGCAAATTAATTATCAATACAGAGTGTAACGAAAAGGTGAAATAAAACTTTAAGGGGTTATTCTACGGCTAAATTACATCAACTTTTTCTATGGGCCCAACATCAAAATCTCAAAAAAAAAATTGACGTTTCTATACAAACTGATGCCAGCTGGTCGCGTTTTAGTATGGGAAAGTGTTTTTTTTTGCGATTTTGATGTTTGTCCCATAGAAAAAGTTGATGTAATTTAGCCGTAGAATAACCCCTTAAAGTTTTATTTCACCTTTTCGTTACACACTGTATAATGGGCTAGTTTCCTGGGTCAAAAAATGATTATTCTATTTAGTCCGTCAGTTAGATTATCAAAAAATATTGGACCCATATTTTGTCTTTTGTCAATCAAACAAAAAATTACGAAGATAAAGAGCATCAAAGTGAGCACGTGACGTCACGTCTTGCTATAAAGTGTCGCAAGGCGTGACGTTACGCGGAACTTTAGCGGGCTATATCTTCATAATTTTTTGTTTGATTCAGAAAAGAAAAAATACGTGTCCAATATTTTCTGTTAATCCAACTGACGGACTAATTCGATTTTTTTAGGAAACTAGCCCATAATAACTATCCGGTAATTATCTGTTAGTGTATATTTAATACTAGTGTTTTTTAATCCTTTTATTTAAAAAATAAAAAATTCCGAAATCAACAAACTTGTTTAATACTAAAAACAGTTTGTTGATTTAATCGAGTATTTTTAGTTTCAGCATTATTTTACGTAGTATCCTTCCTTATGTTAAAAACTGCAGGTATAACAATAAAATTTTTATTTAATTTTATTACAAGGGTACACTAACAGCCAGACAAGACAATCACAGTACAAATCAAAAAGGTTTTAAATACGTTCATCATTTCAGCCATAGGACGTCCACTGCTGAACATAGGCCTCCCCCAGCGACTTCCAGATTGGCCGGTTGAAACCTGCAACCTTTACCAGGTCGTCTGTCCACCTTTGTAGGTGGACGTCCTACGTGCGCTTGCCGTTTAAATACGTTGTCCTAATAAAACATTTGCCATATATTCCAAGACAAAAAGCAACCATATTTTTTTTTACAAAAAATGAAAATTTCAATTTTATTAAAGTTAAATTAACTATATGGTCCGAGTATATGCTGATAGACTTTAATTTAATTTTATTAAAAGGGTACACTTACAGCTAATTTATTATAAATATTATAAAAATAATTTTTGAATCTTTGAAAATGACAGTGTTGTGTATTTTACGTGTAATTTAGTTTCATTCATTACATATTCTTTATTCGAAAATTTTCATTGAGTTTCGTTTTGCTGGGCTGAAAAGTTAAATAAAAAAATTTTGCTCTGTAAGTGGATACACATTTTTGGAGTCGACTGTACACGAGACACCATGCATTGTGGACCTTTCTTCGGCCTATACCAGTGGGTGATACGACCCAGTTAACTGCACAAAGCACAAAGTTTACTTTGTCAGAGTCGCAGTCCCAATAAACATTGTATTCCTACGGGAGGAAATTGGAATGTCTGCTTTTGTTTAAAATATAGATAATAACTTGTTTCATTTTGGCTGAATTCCAGGGTTGGCCGCGGTATAAATTAAATATAAATAATAATGTTTACTTTGAAGGAAATATATGACTTCAAATTATCAAATACTTGTTTCTGCCCACGGCTTCGTCTGCTTAGAAACAAAAATGGAATAAAAAATTGCGAACATCATGTGTGTAACGTAACAAGTAATAAGAAAATATGCTTCTAAAAAAAAAAAGCGTTTTTAATTTTAAAATATGTATAATTGAGAATCAAACGAACTTACCAAGTGAAGTTCGATACCAATTATGTGACAGCTTCATTCGACGCGATTTATATTTACATATTGTAGTAGCGTTGTCACGCTACAGCCTTCTTACACGGATTTTTAAAGAAATAATTTTTATTTGTCACTGATTTGACTTCCATAGTCAATATCCCCACTATCCCTACTACCGACCGACTCAACGGCTTGTGCCGCCGTCGAGTTTTTGCTCATTAAGTTTAAAGATGATTATTTTTATTTACTTTAAGTAATGCATGTTAATTTGTTATTGTGTACTGTGTACTTTGTGTTTTTCAACATTTTATTTACAGGGATGGGAGATATAGTGTAAAATACTTGAAACGTAATGAAAATTAATAAAAATATTTTTAATAATCGGGCGGGTGTATATAAATCGCGTCGAATGAAGCTGTCACATAATTGGTATCGAACTTCACTTGGTAAGTTCGTTTGATTCTCAATTATGTTTCCAGCTTCATTCTTTGCGATTTATATTTACATATTGTAGATGTTTAGAGATTATTAAATAAAATGTGAATGAGTTTAAAAAGTGCATTCTTCAGGTACGTACGGAAATAATAAGTGAATAAAAATATAAGTTTGATCATATCAGTTTATTTACTGACAAATAATTTGTGTTACATGCATATTATATACTGGATGACAAATCATGAAGACGATAATATTGATCTAGCAAACTGATTATCGTGAGAAACTATTTCCTTATTATAATATTTAGCAAATGTCATCGAAGAGTTTGACCAACCAGCGGTCTTTCTAATTATGTCTATCCCGACGCCGAGTCTGTTGGCCGCAGAAGTGGATGCGTGACGCGTACTATGCGCCGTGAATATTGAAGTATTAATGCCACTTTTAACAAGGATATCAGTGATCCAGTGACTCATTCTTTGAGTAGAAATTTTATTGTGTGGTTTTTTATAACTAATAAATAAATAATTACATGTGTTTTGACGTAAATTATTGGTTTTATTTAAGTATTCCTGTTAGCATTTACCTGGACAAATCTCAGGCCTTTCTTGATAAAATGGTAATTTTAGAAGAGGTTGCAGTGAATTAGGATTAGATGTTTTTATTAAGTCTGGGATCTTTATGAGTACTTCTCTATTTGTAATTGATATGTTTTCTAGTTTTATTAAGGCGAAGGTTTGCATTCGGTGAGCAGTGACTAGGGCCAACAGAGTCAACGTTTTCTTTGAAAGAGTTTCCATGTTAAGATCTTCGTTGGGCCATTGTTGGGCTAAGTAATCTAATACGATGCTAGGGTCCCATGTAAGATCATATTTTGGTTTTGTTGGTCTTAACCTGAAAACTCCTTTCATAAATCTTTTAATCCTGTCATCATTAAGGGTAATATTACCTAGCAATAGGGCTAAAGCTGACTTATAGCTATTAATAGTTCCATACTTAGCACCAGAATCAAAAACTTCAGTTAAAAAATGAATTACAATAGGTACAGATACTGTTGTATAATCAAAGCTATGTAATTTACAATAATCTATCCACCTTTTTATGGCACAATCATATTGCTTGTAGGTATTCACTGATAAGGAAGAAAGCATTATTTCGGCAGACCTGGCAGATAGTGATCGTTTTAATAAAGCTTGCCTGATAATCTCGCGGCAACCAACCGGAGGCTGCGGTGTAAATTGTGTGGTTCTCTGAAAGGAGAGATTAAAAGATTAACGTCAGGATCAAATGCAATCATTCTATCAGGTATAATTATACTTTGAAGAAGTGGAAACCAAGGTTGCGTTGGCCAATAAGGTACGACAATAATGCCTTCTGCCTTGTCATTGATAATTTTTTGAACTGTTTTCAAAATGAGTGAAAAAGGGGGAAAAGCGTAAAAGAATATATTGTGCCAGGATATTGTAAACGCGTCAACGGCCCATGCATCGGGTTCATTCTTCCAAGAAACAAAATACTGACATTTTGTGTTTCGGCGAGTAGCAAATAAATCAATTTCAGGATTTCCCAACTTATTTTTCAAGGTCGAGAATGCATAGTCTGCTAATTCCCATTCTGTGTCATTAAATGTTTTTCGAGATAATCTATCAGCATTTAAATTGTCCTTAGTATTGATGTATGAGGCAAAGATAAATATTTTACGCTTTTCGCACCATTGCCACACCTGTCTTACAATTTTATTTAGATGAGGAAACTGTACACTGCCCATTCTATTTAGACACGAAATTGCAGTGACGTTATCAATTCTAAGTAAAACTTCACAGTTTCTTAAATCTTTAGCAAATATTTTTAAAGCGAAAAAGGCGGCTCGCATTTCTAATTCGTTTATATGTTGTTTTAATTCATCTTCCTTCTATCCTAGTATCCTCGCCTCTATGCCTCACGGACACGCCTTTATTTTTGAGTAGGTAGTTTATAGTTTAGGTTAAGTTAGTTTATTTAAAGTATTTATTTTATTAATTCTATCATTTAATATGTGTATTTTATATGAATGTATCAATAAAGATCTTCCTTCCAAAATCCATATGATTCTTTTGTGTCACAATACGCGCCCCAGCCTGATAAGGATGCATCCGAAAAAAATTCTAAATAAAAATTATTAAAACGGAATTTTGAAACGTCGTTCTTTACGTGTTCTACCCACCATTGTAAGTCATATTTCAGTTCAATTGGAATAGCTATCTTTTGTTCATAATTTGGATTTTTAAGTAAACATAAATATTTGTGACGTTCTTAAAAAGTGCATTCTTCATTTTAGTATACATCCATGAATAATCAACAGCTGGGCAGGCTGATATTAATAAACCAAGAAGTCTTGCAAATTCACGCAATTTGCAAGATTTTAATTTTAAGAAAATATTTAAACTGTCTAATATTTTTATACGTTTAGTATTTGGCAAAGATAAATTCATTGTTTTTGAATTGAACACGTAGCCGAGAAACTGACTAACGGTATTAGGTATCAAGCAGCTCTTTTCATAATTGATGATGAAACCTAATGATTGCAAAATAAATAAGGTAGCGTGTACGTTTTCCTCACATTCAATATATGACCGTCCGATGCATTGTATATCATCAAGATATATTACTGACACAAATTTTTTGGTTTGAGTATCTTAGTGAAAACATATGGCGCTGTGCAAAGGCCAAAAGGTAAGCAATTAAACTCATAAAGAGTATTGTTATAATTGAATCTGAGATATTTTCTTTGTGATTTTTTAATGCCAATTAAAAAATAGGCGTCTTTCAAATCTACTGATGCCATATAACAGTTTTCGCTTATTAATTTTAAAGATGTCCTATAGTCCTCCATCTTAAAATGAGATGTAGAGATAAAATTATTTAATTTTTTCAAATTTAAGATAAATCTTTTTTCTCCATTTGGTTTTGGTACTAAAAATACACTTGAAACAAACTCTCCTATAACATGTTTACATTTAGAAATGGCATTTACTTTTATCAATTTTTGAATAGCGATTTCAAAGTCAATTGATTCTTGCTTGCATTTTGGATACACAATTGGCTGAGAAAACTGTATAGGTATTGATTGAAAAGGTATTGTATAACCTTTGATCCAAGCAAGAACTGTTTTATCATCAGTAATATCGGCCCATTTGCGTGAGTAACGGGTTAAACGACCAGCGTACTGTACCTCAGATTGGTGCGGCTCTAGCGGTGATATTGTTGGCGAGTCCTGGGAGGCGGCGGTGGAGGCGGCGGCGAACGGTTGCGGCGGGGTGGAGGTGGCTGCGTCCTGGGTGCTGGAGGTGCTCTGTATGCTGCTGACCGAATCTGCCCTGCATCGAACCTGCTCGCCGCCTGTCTGGGATGCAGGGCTTTTGTGTTTAATCTGTTCTTAGATTTATCTTTATTGTTATAGTGGTTTTTATTTATTTGTGGCCGATATTGATTTTTTAGTGTTTCTCCAGATTTTTGAATTGTTTTTGCGGCATTTAACTTCTCAGTGAGATTTTCTCCGAATAGAAATTTGTCTCGACTTAGTGAGAAATCTCTTTTTACCAATGCTTCAGGAAGTGCCGCTTTGGCTTCTGGGTTTAGTGTTGGTGGCACCAATAATTCACAATTAGCAGGAATTAAGTACTCACTTACAAGCTTTTCCTTGGTTTCTTTGGGTAATCCTTTGGCCAATATCTCTTGCCAACGTGCAGCAACATCTTTATGGATGTTGTTTCCGAAAATCGTTTCCGGTTTAGGCGCGTCACCAAGAATGCTTAATATCGATTCGTCAAGGTCGTTTTCAACCATTGTCGCTGGAGCTATAGATGCAAAAGATGGTCCAGGCTGTGGTGACAAACAGATTTCTTGATGAGGTTCGCCTAACTGATCTGGTAATTCAACCGGTATAGATTGTTCAGGCATTGGTGTTACTGTGCCGGCCCACTCACTTGGTGGCATATAAATGGAGTCATAATCCTCGTTCGAGGCGAGGTCGACATCTTCAGGTCTAAACGGACCTGGAGAAAAAGCCAAGAACCATTTTTAGTAATGAAGGAGAATACCTAGTGTGGTAAGCTCGCAACAACTTGTAATTAAACGGTAAAAGCCCAGTGTGGCAGTTACGCATTTAAAAGTTTATTAACGGTAAAATAATGGTTCATGGATATTTAATATTAAACATTAAGATGTTTTACTTACTTGGTGATTTTTCTTGTGTGAGATCTTTAGTCTGTTTTTCCTTAAGCTTATTTTTTAATTTCCTAATCTTCTTTAGTATTTTTTCGTCGTCCATATCTTCATACTTTCGCTTTTTACCCATGTTGAGAGACAGTTATTTTTGAATAATTTGTTACCGGAGACTACGAGTGACTGTGGACGTGCGAAGGCTACAGCACGGACACGCAGAATGAGCAAAAACTCGACGGCGGCACAAGCCGTTGAGTCGGTCGGCAGTGGGGATAGTGGGGATATTGACTATGGAAGTCAAATCAGTGACAAATAAAAATTATTTTTTTAAAAATCCGTGTAAGAAGGCTGTAGCGTGACAACGCTACTACAATATGTAAATATAAATCGCAAAGAATGAAGCTGGAAACATAATAAATATTAAATGTATGTTGACGAAAAGGCGACGTTGCCAGTTCGCGGGGCGCAAATACCTACTTCAGTAGCAAATACGATAGTTTCTATTTCGTGTTTCGATTTTGGTTTCAAACAAGGCGCTAATTTCATATTATTAAAAAAAAATGGATTTCATTTTTATTCTTATTTTTGTACTATGTTATTTTTATTTTAATCTATTAATATGTATATAAACAGGCTTACGCAGTAAGACGTAGTATGCAGGCCGCTTCCAACCGGCCTATCTGGAAGTCAATGGGGGAGCCATATGTTCAGCAGTGGACGTCCTATGGCTGAAATGATGATGATGATGAAACAGGCTTAAGGAAATGCTATCTGTTATTTACATACTATGTATTTCCACTGCTCGAACTGTTCCAGCGTGTTCGGAGATTTGGTGTCCGTAAGCGAAGTCTAGTGTGCGTTGCTTGAGCGCGCATTTTATGAAGCTTAACTTCTGAATAACCGCAATTATCATTTATTCTGTGCTATTAATAAGACTATACCACGCAACTGGCAGAAGGAGATGACATCAGATGGGATAATACTCCATCGAGGAAATTACGAACCTCAACACTCACTAGGGAGAAGTGCAGCAGTTAAAAACTTTCAATTTGAAATGTATTTTAAACTTACGCTACTCTTTGTAGGATCTATAGTCGCTAGGAACTATTTGCTAGTTATTACAACAGTCTTGGACTGGCTATTTTAGTTCAGTACACCAATGACTATAAATTGGGGGCGTCATTTTCAACACACGCACATACGATCCAATTTAGAGTAAAGACGTCTTTCTGGATTCAGATATGGCTATCTAAAATGGCAAAAATAAATCTTATAGCGTACCGTATTTATTCATAAGTACAATTCGCGAGGCGTGGGCGAGTGTGAATGTGTGGATTACACATTTTATTCCTCTTGGGACTCGTTCTGACTGAGTTTGTTGCGCCGGTTCTTCTCATCACCAGCCGATATGTAGTCCCGAAGCGGTGGTAGGGTAAAGCTATATTTTGGGACGTGTATAAGTGCCCGGAAGAGGGCCTATATACTGAATAAATGAGTATTAATGAGTTCACTCGTGCGAAATTATAAGACAGCGCTTCACCAAACATATTGTCGACCGTCTGGTGTAGTGGTTCATGCTACAAAGTCAGCAATTGCAGGTTCGAATCCATTTAGTTGTCAAGACTGTCAGTTGTTTTTGAAATCCTCCAATAGTGTATGTCAGATGTGTTCCCTTAATTTATTATTAACTGAAAACAATTTTGATGATAAACACCACTTTTTCTGTTCAATAGAAAATATCTAAATAATATAATAGCCGTCGTAAGGGCGGTCCGACAAAGCGCTTTGTTGTAATAGGAGCTTAATTAATAATTCACCCAGACGCCACTTTATGACTTAGAAAATAACCTTTTCAGTCGTACGTCCATTAAACGGAGAACGGAGGAATAGATTTTCTATTGTCAGTTTTTCCTCATTGTTAAGGCGAAAAGAAAAAAAAAGTTTTTGGGGTCTTAAAACCTAATAAAATGATCCTAACTTTGTTGTCCGTCTTTCAAGACCTTTTTTCTCACGGTCAGTAGGAGGTCCTCCTCCTCCTCAATAGTCGGTCTCTCAGTAGTTGAGGATCGTGACCCCGTCTACGCAGTCGCTTCGATGACGAGCCGTCTCCAGTTATAACGATCATGCGCCCGTCTGAATGCCATGTGGAACGGCATTTTTAGGGTCTTTACAAGTAAGTTCGACCACTTTGTTGGTCTTTGGCCACGTGGCCAGTAGGAGGTACCAAGTTAAAATTAAGGCATACGATGTAGAAAACTGTTAGAGACGACCTTTTATGCATTTTTTTTAGTTAAATTGTAATATAAACTGCCATGTTTTAGACCATTTTTAACACACACATATACTCGTATTAGTTTCACTTGTGTAACTATGTAATCAAATCTTGGAAGTAGTATTTAACCCACTTCTTACTGACGTATCGACCTAAAACTTTGTAAGTATTTGACATTCGGATGACAATACAATAATTTGAAATCATCATGCTGATCTGATGATGGAGTCAGTAGGTGGGTAGTGGAACTCTTCAACCACTACTAGTAAAACCTTCGTGTTTGGGCTCATTTGATTCGTTTTGACAAGTTCATAAGTGTGTTTTATAGTTTTTAGAACAATTTTTTATATTATTACAGTCTACTATAAAAGTAATGGGCTAGTTTCCTGGGTCAAAAAATATTATTCTATTTATGTAGTCCCACAGTTAGATTATCAAAAAATATTGGACCCATATTTTGTCTTTTGTGTTTGTTTTTTCAAAAAATTACGCAGATAAAGCGCATCAAAGTTTGGGAATGGGGGGAGCACGTGACGTCACGCCTTGCCAAAAAGTGTCGCAAGGCGTGACGTTACGCGGAATTTTAACGGGCTATAAATCTTCGTCACTTTTTGTTTGATGTATAAAAGAAAAATACCTATCCAATATTTTCTGTAAATCCAACTGACGGACTAATTAGATTTTTAAAACTAGCCTATTTACATTGATTTATCAAACAACAAATAATGACTACCGGTCGAGTATCAAGCAGGCATCCCTAATTCTCGAACTAAATCAAAGAAACATGGTGGTTAAGTACCACCATGTTTCTCTCATGCGCACTCAGTGCGCGAGTTCGATTCACACTTGACCGGTTTTTTTACCATCTCTATCGATCACAAGCGTCACTTTCATCTTTCATCCTTATAAAATAGCCGTCACTTAGACGGATGGGTCCATTAGACCGTCCGGTGTTGTTTATTTAACCAACAGATAGATTAATCTCTCTCCAGCGATATAAGGTTGAGGACACACTACAGGTTTCCAGCAACGACAAAGGTTGTAATACATTTACAAAAAAGGCTGGTGTGTAACTCAGCTCTTAGGGTGTGTATAGATAAATAAATAAATTGTTTAACTTGAGCATACCTATACCAGAAGATTGAAGTGATCTGCTTGATACCGTATTCGCTGCGTTACGCTATTTTATTACATACAGGCTGTGTTTTTGAACGGTTTCCAAACTTAAGGGGTTGTATGTGCATATCAATACAAACAAGTTTTGCATTGGGGCCAACATCGAAATCATGAAAAAAAAATTCTGCTCCATAAATTTATCATCGAGGTAGACCAATATTTTGTATGGAGAACCAAAAAAAAAACGATTTCTATGTTGACTCCATAGAAACAGTTGTTTGTATTAATGCACTCATTCGTCTCCCTAAAGGCTACTGTTTAAAACCCTGTATAAGGCAATTACTACGCAATGATCTATATTGAAGCAGCCCAGCTAGGCAATCGCAGCGTCAGACGAAGAAAAATTGCGTTTTTGCATGTATCTTACTAAAAATTTAGATTCATCATCATCAACATTTCAGTCATAGGACGTCCACTGCTGAACATAGGCCTCCCCCAGTGACTTGCAGATTAAAATAGAGCAGTCCTTCTCTAAGCTCCCTTGTGGGCGCTAAAGGCCTAGAGGGGGGCGTTAAGGGGTTGGGGGTGTTGTAGTTGTTTAGGGGGGTTTCGTAGTCATTTAGGGGGGCGTTGAAAAAATAAGTTTGAGAACCTCTGGATTAGACTATTGTAGATCAGAATTTATGAGTAATATTTTTAAAAATACAAATTCTTACAGGAATAGATTTCTCCTTAACTAGCGAGGCACGTAGTCGCGCAGCATCCTAGGCGAGTTTATAGTGTAGTGTCACCCTAAATCTTTTTGGCGTATATCATTGTGACATTAATTTAGTGCTACATAACATTGGACACGATATATCTAATTTGATTGTTAATTGGGTGATATAAAAGTAGGTCGCGTAAGTTTGTTTAGAAAATCACGATTTTACATTTTATTTTGTAAAGCATACCCAATTTATTATTGCATTAATGTCCACATAATTATGAATAATGGCAATGTTTCCATTCCGAGACGCATGAGGTGTTATATTTTTTGAGAGGTGTTAAAATGATGTCCGACCTAACTCGTAAAGCATAATACAAGGTGTAACAAAAACTCTGGTCGATCTAAAAGGGGGTGATTTGAGCACCAAAATCTCTCTCCCTCCACTCCCTTTTGGATCCCTCTCGATTGGATGCCAGCAAAATATATTTCTTCAAATAGGCCTAAATTAAGCTCTTTTTCACCTCTTTTTAAATAGTATGTTTACATTACAAGATAAAATGTACCTGTGCAAGCAGGGCAGTATTTAATTTCATAAATAGTAATTTACAGTGTAAGTATAATAAACGTTTTTTTTTAATCATCTTGACATGTGATCTAAATTGACATGTTATCTAGTTCAGCAATAGACTGGTAATTTGTTAAAAAAGCGAATACATTTTTCCAAGAACGAATAACCTATTTTATGCAGTCCGTAATTTGGAACGGCAGGCTTATCATTAGTCTGGGTTTTAAGATTATGAATGAATATTACTTTTCTAGGGAATAGATGCTAGTCTGCCGCATAGCAAGGAAGTCGAAAGAACTCATTTCATACATATTCATACAAAAAGTAGTGCTGCTTCGGTTTGCTGCATGCAGAGTCGCTGCACTTCTAAAGAGTCGGTCTAGTTAGTAGAACACCCAGACAAAGTAACATTTTCACAAAATCTGTCATTATCATCATTTCAGCCATAGAAAGTCCACTGCTGCACATAGGTGACCCTCAATGACTTTCATTGGGAGGGATTGCCAATACTCGCCACGCTTGGCAGGCGGGTTGGCGAGCGCAGTTTTTTATATGATTTCGCACGCAGACGCTGCTGCCCGTCTCGATTTACAGGAATTAGTCGCTTCTTACAACACGCCCCCTATTAGCGGTGGGGAAGTGTATCCTGTACGGCCGTCCCCACACGGCACTAACTAAACCAAAATCTTCCAACCTTTTGGTATTTGCATCTAAAGAGAGTTACCTATGCCGTGACCGTCTCTTCTGAAGAGTATATTTATAAAGTTTTGTTTGATTTAACTTCAAAGGAATGGATTCTTTTCTCGAGTTGATTTTTTTGGCAGAACAGTTTCAATCCCGAATACAAGAGTTTTATTTTTATACTCTGCGAAACTTTTTAGAGCTATTTCTAGGAGTTATTATTTCATTTAGTGAGGAAAGATGCCCAGATACCAAATACGAGACTGACAGAGATGACATATAAAACCGATAAAGTTTTGTGTCAATCGTTTGGATATTTTTATGTCTACTCACACATTGAAGTTTATGATGGGATTGCTCCCGAAATACACACAATAATTTGGTACAATCGGGCTGATCTGATGATGGAGCCAGGAGATAGATAGGTTAACTTTTAAATGGCCTTCGAGTTTTGATGAGTCCCTTGTAAAAACGTGTTTTATAGTGTTTAAACTGTAATTTATACAATAGGCTAGTTTCCTGGGTCAAAAAAAGATTATTCTATTTAGTCCGTTAGTTAGATATTGGACCCGTATTTTGTCAATCAAACAAAAAATTACGAAGATAAAGCGCATCAATAGGAGCACGTGACGTCACGCCTTGCTAAAAAGTGTCGCAAGGTGTGACGTTACGCGGAACTTTAACGGGCTATATCTTCATCATTTTTGTTTGATTGAGAAAAGAAAAAATACGTGTCCAATATTTTCTGTCAATCCAACTGACGGACTAATTGGATTTGACGACCTCCGTAGCCGAGAGGCGAGCATACCGGACTTGGTGCCGCTATCTCTGAGGTCCTGGGTTCGATTCCCGGTCGGGTCAATGTAGAAAAATAACTTTTCTATATTGTCTCGGGTCTGGGTGTTGTGGTACCGTCGTTGTTTCTGATTTCTGTAACTCAAGTGCTTCAGCTACTTATCATAGGATCAGAGCAATGTATGTGATGTTGTCTAATATTTATTTATTTATTTATATTTTTTGGGAAACTAGCCTATTACTAGCTGTCCCGGCAAACTTCGTACCGCTCCTTTATAAAAAAAAATCTGCTATTCGGAGCGAATACAAATCCAACAAACCAGATCATAAAAATCGTTCCAACTGTTCTTGATTTTTAAACAGTGTAACTAACCCGACTTAGTTTTATATTTAGAGAGACTGGTGGGTAGGAAAAGTTATACATTTTTGTGTGATTAAAAAACTATTTGCTCAACGTTTCACACTTAACATGATTTATATCTCTTGCTCTCTTTCCCAGCATGCAGCGGAGATAGAAAAGAAGCAGAACGAGTTGGAGAATAAGAAACTACTTGGGACCGTCGTGCAGTACGGCAGCGTGATTCAACTGCTGCACGTCAAGTCCAACAAGTACCTCACTGTAAGTACAGAGGGACAAACGCAAATGTTAACTTTGACGAAGTACGGACTTCGTCAAAGCCGAAGCCGAGAGCCGCCGAGAGCCGAGCACGCCCGACTTGGCCTCGTTATGTCTGAGGTCCCGGGTTCGATTCTCAGTCGGGTCGATGTAGAAAACAAACTTTTCTATGCTGTCTCGGATCTGGGTGTTGTGGTACCGTCGCTGTTTCTGATTTCTATAACACAAGTGCTCTAGCTACTTACCTTAGGATCAGAGCAATATAATGTGATGTTGTCTAATATTTATTATTATTATTATTTAAGAAGGCCAAAAACCTTCCGCCTCTTGGGCGATAATAACCGGCAATAGCTTATTATTATTCAAACTTATACAGGGTTGTCTGATTGTTTTGAATAGGGTAGTAATTATTTATTATCTTGCAACTTGACATGTTGTGTAACACATGCTTTAAAATAATGTTTAGTTTGTAATTTTTACTTTTAGTTTTTGTGTTTCTTTGATGTTATTCTATTTTGTGTTCCTAATAAATAAATAAAAAAATACACAGTATTGAAACTCATTTTGTTAATCAAACGCATTTCTCTATTAGTGAGAAATGAGTGAATGAGATAAACCTATACGAAATGATATTTGCCTTTTTTGCAAAAACTAATTTCTATCTTGTCCCAACTATACAGGGGAAAAAATCTCCTCTAGATATATACTTTCTGACATTGTTATTTTGTGTCCACAGGTAAATAAGCGACTACCCGCACTTTTAGAGAAGAACGCCATGCGCGTGCATTTAGACGCGAATGGTAATGAGGGCTCGTGGTTCTATGTTATGCCTTTTTACAAACTCCGGTCGACTGGTGAGTGGATACACTAATTACACCTTTTGACTCTTTTGGGTATATCTTTTAGACTAGGGAATATGTACGAAAATAATATATTGTTTTTAATATTTTTATAAGAAGTGCTAACAGTAAAAACAAAATTAATTTTAGGTAAAAAAAATAACCGAAATACAGTAATCAGAAATTGAGGTATACCTCTTTCTAAAACAACTATTACTATAAAAAATGTATGGCGGACGTGTACTGTGACGCCACGGTACATATCGGATGTTAAGTACTATTTATTTTAAGACCAAATAAAAATATATGCTTATTCCCCATTGTTTGGTGCGACAATGGCGAACCACACTGCACTTTTATCCCGATAGGTGTCTCACTGTGTTTAGTCTTTCCCGTAGTGATTATTTGATCACTGATTCAGTGGTTCTGCCGCTGATTAAACAATAATTACGTTATAGGTTCTGCTAAGTTGTCAAACGTGTGTCAAACTTGCGTCAAATACATTAGAATGTTAAGTAAACAAAAATAATTGTAAGTACCTCTGTTTATAACGGTGACTCTGCGTACTAGTGAAAGTTATTATCAAATATTATGTTTATTTAACGAGCACAAAAAATCAGACCTTGACATTTACATGGACATTGGTTGACAATGTGTTGACTTCAAATGTCTTTGGGTGTTAACAATGGTTGAGGTGGTAGTGGGCCGATGACCTAATATTTGGCCATTAAATAAAAGAAGACGAAGACAAGACCAAACACGCTAGCGCCATCTCTGATAGTCTTTGCCTGTGCTTTCCCATTGTCAGTCGCTGACTGTGAGCGGGCATTACGCAGTTAACCGCTTTTCTGTACATATTCTTGATCTTTTTCTTTTAACATGCTATGTAAAAAAAAAGATCGAGAAAACTGTAATGAACGGAGATGTGCTAATGAGCTAAGCAAAGTAGATTCCCGGGAGCAAGCCGTAGTGGCTGCGCTTAAGCCCCCCTCTGCATTGGAGCGGAGCTCAACTGAGCTGTTAAAATAAAGGGACTCCATTAATTGATTTCCGAAAAGCTCTGTTCCACCTCAATGGAGTTGATTAACACTAACTAAATGTACTGATTTGTATTTGTTTGCAGGCGACAATGTGGTGGTTGGCGACAAGGTCATAATGAACCCAGTGAATGCGGGTCAACAAGTCCTACACGTATCCTCTAACCACGAGCTACCTGACAACGCAGGCTGTATGGAGGTGGGTACTATTCATTATCCTAGATCTTAAGGTTCACGCATGTGTTGCGCCATCACATCACATAGCAGCGCAGTATGATAATTTATAGCAAACAGTGATGATGATCTATCCGACCGTTTTCGGCCATGGCGACCACTTCAACTCTTAATCGGCCGGGCGCTGGTGCACCCGAAGATGGCTTATGTAGCGGATCTTCGCAGCAAACTCCCGTGCACAATGAGGGCACGTTAGTACGCCGTTTACATATTTATAGTTGATGGCGGCAGGAGGACGGGCCTTTAGCTCATCGCGCTTAGCGTCGAGGTCAGCTTAACGCTGATCCTCGAACTCGCGGACTTGTCTCTCTACAATCCCACGCCATTCTGGGCGCCGTGCTGCCAAAGCTTCCCATTGAGAGGGCTCAATGTTGCATCTTTTCATGTGTCTCTTCTGAACATATATAGCAAACTGTGTATATTGTATGTATGCGTGAAGGACGTCAGAGTAAGAGAAATTCACGCCTAAAAGTCTTACATTCTTTTAACCTTCCCAATAGCTCATTCTCATGTCTTTCTTTCCAAGAGATTTTCTAACATTCAGTCTTAAAAAAACCATGGCCGTGCCTTACGAAAACCTAACGATACAGAACCGTATTATGTAAACAAGTGCCAAAGCAAAATTATCATATTATTTTGATATACAGCCTAAAATCTTTAACTTAAAATGTTAGGAAATTGTAACTTATCCAATGTGCTTTTTAATGTTATGGAATGATTGTCAAAATTATATAAAATGTTTTTTTTTCCCTTTTAAACTTCAACAGGAAAGAAACTAAGCTTGTAGACGTTTCATTAAGAATTGTTTTGCTAATAAAGTATTTTAGATTTGAGTAAAAAGTTTTTGTGGGTTAGTCATTGAAATTCTTCTTTCTAGGTGAACGTAGTAAACTCGTCAACGTCATGGAAGGTGACGCTGTTCCTCGAACACAAAGAGAACCAGGAGGAGATCCTAAAGGGCGGTGACGTAGTGCGGCTGTTCCACGCGGAGCAGGAGAAGTTCCTCACCATGGACGAGTACCGCAAGCGGCACCACGTGTTCCTGCGGACCACGGGCCGCTCCAGCGCCACCGCTGCGACCAGCAGCAAGGCGCTTTGGGAGATCGAGGTGAGGAGTTGTGATCATCACAGGTTTGACCACAGGTCCATTAGACACCAAGCCACTTTTTATTGTCATAATTCGGCAAATACTCAGCGTATGCGACTATATCTTCCAGTAGCTTCCAAGCTCAGCCGATCTTCCTTCCGTAGTGCTTCAATAATCACGGTTTCAATCATATGTATCATACGGAGGTGCTTGGGGTCTAATGACACAATAGATAAAACCGAGCCTTCGGCTTTTGAAGCTTACTCAAGAGCTTCGAAAGACCGCTGTGACAATATATCTGAGATCTATAAACAAAAACCAAAACCAAATGCGGTAAATGTAGACCGGTCCTTTTCCAACACGAAGAGGCCCCGTGAGATACAATAATAATGAGTTGGGATATGTACACCTAGCGGATACTTCTTTGGCTGCACTATTGAGAAGATGCAGCCAAAGACAGCACCCGCTAGGTGCAAGGACTATTGCAGATAAGATGGAAACTATACCGGGTCCATGGAAAGGAACTTGATGGACTGGTTGCCGGGATATTGATGAGAAAACGGGACGCCTGCCATATCAAATGTCTCGTCTCGATAATCAGGGCAGACGGTGACTCGCCGCTTACTAAATAGGCCGCCCTATTAAAGCCACCAGAAGATAGCGAGGGTAGCAACATCGGTATGAGCGCTATGAGGTTCTGGAGAGATAATTCTGCGGGGCGCAGGATCCCAGTGATGAACGCACTGACAACGGGCCACCAGCGTTGACATTTTACACTTCCAACTTGGAGCACAGGTTCTCTCAGACACAGGGCTCTTGCAACTCCACTTGTGGCCGGCCAGTTAAGGCAAGCACAACAGGCGAGGGCCAAATAAATACGGGCCCTGAGGACCGTAGTCTGCCATGACCGTAAGCTGCCCCTGCAGGGTTATCAATTTGCTTTCGCGTTCCACTTACCCACGGTAGACCGGAAAAACAATGGAAAACGTTAGGGAAAATTGTTAGTGGCACGCGAAGGTTTATTATAAATGCTCGTTTCGCCGGCAGGTGGTCCAGCACGACCCGTGCCGCGGCGGCGCCGGCCACTGGAACTCCATATTCCGGTTCAAGCATCTCGCGACGGGACACTACCTGGCGGCCGAGGCGTGCAACCGACCGCCGTGAGTATTCAATTTAATCTATACTAATATTAAAAATTCGGCAGTAACTGTCTGTCTGTCTATACAAAGAACGCTTAAGCCCTAAGGAAAGACATAGGTAACTTTTTAAAATCCTTCCTTAAAGTAGTAAAAGGGGTAAAAAGAAGTAGTTCAACCGCTAAATTGATTCAGCCAAATTTCTTGGCACATGTTTTCTGATACAAAATGTGAGTTTAAGCTTAAATCCGACCGTGGGGCGCCTGTCAAAACATTAGACGGTTTTGACGGGTAGATGTCATGTTTTTATTGTAATAGTAATAAAATTAAATATATTTATTGCGTTCTATAATGTGACACAAGTGTTTTTAATAGATACATTAAAATCATCATTATGATCCTTTTAGATACATGGTGCCACCATAACTACAGATACTGATATGTTCGATGATATCCGTGTCTAACAACAGACACACTCAAGTTATCAGTCCACAAACAGGCTACTTAGTTCTTGTTTATTTGGAATCCTATTGTAGATATAGAACTAGTTTCTAAATCTTTTGAAATGACAGTTAAATAATAATAAACTTTTAAAAAAGCGGTAGGTGGAAGAGCAGTCGCCCGGATACCAAAAGGCTGTGTGGTTAATTCCAACCTGAACATTTGACAGGAAAAACTGACAGGTTATAGTTGCCAATATCTTGTTACAGAGACGCTCCAGTAGAAATAGGAGAGCCAGCGTACCAACTGGTATCAGTGCCGCACTCGTCGGAGATCGCGACTCTATTCGAGCTGGACCCTACCACCATGACGCACTCTGACACACCCGTTCCACAGAGCAGCTACGTCAGGTAATTGCTTTTATCTAGGCCTTTGCACGTCAACAGTGCCGCACTCGTCGGAGATCGCAACTCTATTTGAGCTGGACTCTACCACTATGACGCACTTGAACACACCCATTCTACAGAGTAGCTACGTCAAGTAATCATTATCATCACTCGTTTAACTTATATCCTACTAATGGTGGAATGTGGTGGAATAATGTTTATTAAATAGTGCGCAAACAATGTTAAAGAAAAATATATTGTTAATTATTATTTTCGTAAATTCATGCTATACCCTTGCAGGGTATATGTGATGTACTTGACGATTGTTTACCATCTGTAATCAGACCCTTGAGTGATGCGATTAATCGATTTGATTTGATTACATATTCACTGTATCGAGAAAAATATCAAGTCTACCAACTGGCTGAAGTGGGGTGAACTTGGATCTTTTGTTTCAGGTTACAGCACCTTTGCACGCATACGTGGGTGCATTCCACTTCGATACCTATCGACAGAGACGAAGAAAAACCTGTCATGTCTAAGGTAAATATATATCATGGTTTTGTTTTCTGACTTACATTTTTCATTATTTAATAAAACATTTAAATCTGTCCTGCACATGTTTTGGATAAATTGAAGTGATAGATGGACACATGCCAATGTGCATAAAAATAATAAGTAACCACTTTATTTTCTAATTACGTTAATGATTGGAATTCCGCCGATAACCCATTATTCATCATCTTTGACAAAGGTGTACATCAAAAATTTGTAAACCACTAAGAAATATTGTTGACCCATCAAGAGCAAAAATATTACCTACCTCTGTATTTATGTTTTTGAAAACGTATCATATAGCCTTCTTTTTTTTTTTCCCCACCAGGTGGGCTGTTCAGTGGTGAAGGAAGACAAGGAAGCCTTCGCCTTGATCTCTGTCTCGCCTAGCGAGGTCCGAGACCTGGATTTCGCCAACGATGCCTGCAAGGTGCTATCGGCCTTGTCGACTAAACTGCATCACGGGAATATAGAACATAACGAGAGGAAGTAAGTGCTGTCGTAGGAGGTGTATGTGGATGACATGGTGTTTATGACCCTTGAATCACGGAAATATAGAATACAACGGAAGTAAGTGTTAACTGTGAGGTATATGTGGATGATCCCATATTGTATTCTTTTGGCTTCCCGCAGACAAGATACCCAGATAGTTTTTGCCGGGCATGATCCTTTGACTTGGGAGCTTAGATATAATGCAGATGCAGGACTTTTAAGGTTTTATTAAAGCTGCGGTTGACTTCGATTGTTGGCTACTAAGCCCGAAAATTAAGGTTACAATAGAGGCTTGTCTAACAAATGATGATTCTGACCATTGGACTAGGATTTGGATGGACTTAATATTTATTAATCAGCGGCAGTATTTGTATTCATTAGCAGAGCAATGGATACTTTATTATCATATTCCCTTCCAGAGCGCTAACGTGCCTCCTCCAAGACATCGTGTACTTCATAGCGGGCTTCGAGAACGAGCCCAACAAGTCGGAAGCGCTGGAGCTGGTCGTGGAGAACCCCAACCGCGACCGGCAGAAGCTGCTGCGCGAGCAGTACATCCTGCGACAGCTGTTCAAGATACTCCAGGTGACTACTGCCTAGAGACCATCTCCCCATCAAAGGGGACCGGCAAAATTCTATCGACATCCGAATGTCACTTACTTACAAAGTTTCAAATAAGTATTATTGCATGTTTTATATTAGTATTATTCTAATAGTAACCGTAGTTATCGTAATGTAATGTGTGTGTGTATGCATGTCTATCTGTAGGGTCAAAAATATCCCAGGCAAAAACAGGTCTTCTACATCCTCCATTTTTCATCAGGGCCCGTTCCAAGAGACGACTGAAGGGGAACCGTTCTTGAAGATAGAGGATCTGTGCGACCCTCGCTACGCCCCTTATAAGTACATCTTCAGGCTCTGCTACCGGATACTACGGCTTAGCCAACAGGACTATAGGAAAAACCAAGTAAGTTTTTTTACAGAAAGTCTACATATAGTAAAAAAAGTAAAGTACTTATGCCTTTAACGTCCTACTGCAGGTTACAAGCTTCACCTCAAGATAGTTTGGACTATACTCCACGCCCATCGCGGTGCCGTGGAGGGGTTTTGTAAGGCCAGTAACAACCTTACTGTCAGATGTTATTAAGCAGCTCTAAAGGCTTCACGACTAGTATCAAGTAGGCGTGACCAACTTCACATGCCTTCCGAAGCACGGAGATGCTTGTGATAAATATGGTTGGAATGGTCACCCATCCAATCACAACCGCGGCGTGGGTTGCCTAACTTTGGTAATCACTACCAAAGCGCTGCCTCCACTGAGCTACAAACACCCCTACATTATCAATTATTTATCATATCATATCATTTGACGACCTCCGTAGCGGAGAGGCGAGCATACCGGACTTTTGTCGCTATCTCTGAGGTCCCGGGTTCGATTCCCGGTCGGTCAATGTAGAAAAATAACTTTTCTATATTTTCTCGGGTCTGGGTGTTGTGGTACCGTCATTGTTTCTGATTTTAACACAAGTGCTTTGGCTACTTAACATAGGATCAGAGCAATGGTCTAAGGTCTTTTACACGTCCCATCGTGTACCATTAAAATACGATGGATAAAAATATATTGTAAACTATGATATTCGCTTCCTTTTCTGAAATTAACACGATCTTTATTCAAACAGGAATACATAGCGAAGCACTTCGGCTTCATGCAGAAGCAGATCGGCTACGACATCCTGGCCGAGGACACCATCACGGCGCTGCTGCACAACAACCGCAAGCTGCTGGAGAAGCACATCACCGCCTCAGAGATCGAGACCTTCGTTGGTATGTCCACTATACTATTTTCAAGATGAGTAGTGTTCTGTGACAGTTGTAGTGGCATCACTATGACTGTTGACAATGTTCGCCAAGCAAAGAGCAAGGGAAATTACTACTATACTAATACTAAATAAAGATTGTTTCTTTATTGTTGTCATGTAATTATTTAGCTTGATGAAGTTATTCAAATCTATTATTTTGAGCTACGCCATGACTGATAAGTGATAACTAAGTCAGAATTTTAGCCAAGTCACACAATACCCATCCGTTTTTCTCGAAACATGACTTATATCTATCTATCTATCTTTTTGGGTTAGTGGAGATTGTATTTTTGTGCTACTCGTAACCTGCGATCCCAAAACATTGTCGCAGGGCTAACAACACACATACACAAAGTTTTTGTTCATTTTGTATCCTACTATGTACTTGCCAATGTTATTATATAATATTAGTCTGTAAGTTATCAGCTCACTTAAATAGAATTGCTGAGAGATGGAAGAGCGGAGCCCCCTGACACAGGCTACTTAGATTAAGAGGGGACTCCGGTCACTGTTTGTTAAAAATGTATTATTCTGAAGAAATAAACAATTATTATATTATTATTGTATATATTTTCTCTGTTAGACCCGAGTAGGTTTTCTTTAAGCAACTGTAACGTTTAAACGCAGGGCTGGTCCGCAAAAACATGAAGACCTGGCAATCTCGGTTCTTGGACTACCTAAGCGATCTGTGTATCTCCAACAAGAAGGCCATCGCGGTTACGCAGGAACTAATCTGCAAGAGCGTGCTGTGCGCTAACAACTCGGACATACTTATCGAGACAAGGTAAGCTTACGATGGTGCTGTGGAAAGGGTTATGCTCGGTGTTTCTTTGCGAGATTGAATCAGAAATGAGGAGATCTGTAACGAACAAAAGTCGCTGACATAGCCCGATTAGCGAGCTAAAGTGGCAGTGGGCGGGGCACATAGCACGTAGAACTGACGGCCGATGAAGTAGGAAGGTTCTAAAATGCAGATTGCAGAAAGCCGCTAGATGCACTGCTTTCAACTAGCCAATCTGGAAGTCACTGGGGGAGGTCTATGATCAGCACTGGGCGTCCTATGGCTGAAATGATGAAGCTTACAATCCTACTCGCTTGCCCGTTATCTTAGGTAAGCAACAGAACGCGACAAATTGCGACACGATGCATTACAAACCTTTTATCTGTCAGTTCGCGTTTCAATCTACGTGACAAAACAGTCCACGGGACACTATGAAAGTGCCAAAAAGTTGCTATACAACTGGCGGAACGGATCTTGAGCTTTGGGCGAAATATACGCAGAAGACTATTACGATTACGTGATTGGCAACGCGCCGCTCCCGCACCGCCGGCTGGGATCGGTTGCTGGCTCCGCGTATACGCGGCTCTGATACGATGATCGTCTAGTAAAATGCACAAAGCGATCCCCACTCTTTCTCCAGCGCTCAAGATCCATGCCGGGGATTGTACCTACAGCTACTTTTTGGTACTTTCGTAAAGTGTGTCGCGTCGCATCGCGTAGTAGCTGCCACCTTTAGGAATGTACATTTGACCATGATCCTACGAGTAGATGTGTTAAGTCTAGTTATTTATTACCTTTGTAGCGATTGCCATCAGGCCTCCCCTTAGACAGAGGAATAGGACTATTTTATACTAGGGGTACCCAATGTGTGTGCAAGTTTCGTTACGATGCTTTCACTCGCCCCCACTGTCCGTCACCGAAAAGTAAGTGGTATAATCCGTTCGTTGATACTGAAAAATCCAGAAGTACGTGCGGGGTTAGAACTCACGACCAGCGGATGTGAGGCGAGAGTCCTAATATTTTCACCTTTCAAATCTTTAGGCCCTGCGTTGTGTTAACAAGTGTCAGTTTGTTTTTTGTTACGGTACAGTCAACGGCTGGTCAACCTACCCAAAAAGTTAAAGGTCATTTTGTCACTGATTTTCAACTTTAAGTCCGACACGTTGAGATCAATATCAATTGAGAAAATTTTACGTTTTATGGTAGGTTGACGAGCTGTTGTCTACACAATTTTATAAGTATAGTTTTTAGTATAAATATTATAATACTTCAATTTTTTAACTCTTTTAGATTGGTCTCAACAAAATACGAAAAGACGAAACTATTGGAACCAGACGACAAGAGTAAATACTCTGTGGAAGACGAAGTCATATTGCTGTGGAATAACAAGAAGGTATAGTTTGGGAAATATAAATTCTGTCTTCAACTACATACTCTCACTGGCACTTTACTGCTATATCGCGATAAATTTGTGCGCGACTCTCGTGCAACACACATGGGACGAGGTCCGCTAGGTATTATTAAAGTATACTAGGTTTGGCTCGTTGCTTCGCCCGCTTTGTATTTAGTTTAACACAAATTTAAACTGACTGCATAGTTCTTATAATGATAATAAAAGTGTCGCGGCAGCTATTTCTAGCTGCCACGACTTATACTGAGCGGGGGACCCTTTTTGGCACATTTCTATCTTTATTTATATACATAATGTCATATGTTTTTTTTTTTTTGTTCCAAATAAATACATTTATTCTTATTCTTTCTTATTCTTAAAAGCCTTTATTCAGACATTTTTGTGTAAATTTTTTCTTACTAACTTAAAACTAGTCTTGCCTCCTCCAACTGTGACCACTTATCTCTATCACCAGCCACTCTTGTTCACTGGCTACCTGCTATAACCTTTATCTCATCAGCCCATCTTCTGGATGGCCTGCCTCGTTTCCTTTCTTTATTACTTTTAAACCAGTACATGATGGTTTTAGACCATTGCGCCACCAGGCATAGTTCTTACTAAATCAAATAATGCTGTAGTAAATTATATTGTTATTGTTACTTGAACAGCAACATGCGATGAACGTAATTAGTGCTATATGCTCTCTATATTGCCATCAATCTCGCATTTCTCGAGAAATGTGCAATTTTTCGATTGAAAAAGTAGCTCGAATTTATTATTCCTGGGTGTTTCTCACAAAAATATTAAATAAACGTTTTGTTTTAGAATTCCCGGTTACTCTCTGAGCTGGCAGCCGAAGCCCGAGTGAACCCGCAAAGCGAGTCGGCGGCCATCTTGGATTATTATAGGCACCAGTTAGACTTATTTTCGAATATGTGCCTCAACCGACAGTACCTCGCGCTCAACACTCTTTCGCCACATCTGCACGTGCATTTGATACTCAAGTAAGTTTCATTCAAGTTTATTTTCATACTTAGGGATGTGTGGTAGGTTTTATTTCGGTAAATATGAGCGGCAAGCCTCTTAATTCTCTCACCAACCCGCCTGCCAAGCGTGGCGAGTATTGGCAATCCCCCCTGATGATAAGTCATTAGGGGAGGCGTTTGTTCAGCAGTGGACGTCTTATGGCTGAAATGATGATGATGATGAAGCTTATTAATTAACCCGAAACTTGTTACACCTGTTTCCTTATCTCAAATACGTTTCTACACCTGTTTTTTACAACGACTGGCTCTTAACTCCAGACTCGTTGTTACAACTGGTTCTTACCCCCGTAAATGGAGCACATACCCTATAGAGTAGAAATGTCATATGATTTTTTCGACAAAATTTTCCGCCATTTTTAAATCTTTATCTGTACTGTTTTTGTATGGGCAAGAGTTGACAGGAGTTATTTCATACTAAATGTAATAAGTAAAAAATGACTAAAGTGTTTCGGAGAAAGATGATTCGTATTGCTGGTCTATAGGAAATGTGCTTGATATTCCCGTATCGCGTTGCCTTTATTGCCTGGATCTAGATTTAACTCGTTTTTATATCTGGGCCTTACCAAACCAAACTCGTTACTCTCGTTACTCGTTGTTACATCAGTTTTTAAAGTCCAAACTAGTTATAGCAACTGGTTCTTAACCCCGAACTCGTCCCACCAGATTCTTGGCTTTCAACTCCTTGTAATGTCTGTTTTTAAACTCGTTATAAAACCTATTGTCATTGTTACACCTGATTCTTATATCCAAAGTCATTACACCCTTTTTTAACCCCAAACTCGTTTTTTTAAACGGGTTCTGAACCTTAAACTCGATATTATATTTGGTTCTCTCCCTTAATTACGGTTTTAGCCCTAACTCGTAACTCTCAGTTCTTTGGCGCAAATTTGCCGTCACATTTGGTTCTTAAACCTAATGTCGTTGTTCAAACTGGTTTTTAACTTCAAACTCGCTGTGACTTGATTCATAGCCTCAAAACTTGTTATCACACCAAGTTCTTATCTCCAAACTCGTTCTTCAAACTGGTTATAGCCCTGAACTCGTTGCAACACCATATTCGTAGCCTTAAACTCGTTGTTACACGCATCTCGCAAACAAAAAAAACGCAATTTTATTTAGTAATGCGACTGAAAATGGGAGGTACCACAGTGCGATTTTTTTTGTTTCATTTTCAGTTGTTTTCCGAACGTTTTGATAAATTTAACGTCAAAGTTGACGAGAATACCGTTTTATTTTTTTTATTTAATAGTCATGTTACTGGGAGCGGATCGACACTGGATTGCGGCTGAATTACGAGAATTAGGCCTCTGGTTCTTAACCCTTAACTCGTTATCAGTCATGGGTGTTAACCCCAAGCGTTTGTTGCACCCCAGATGCATGTCGAACGCGGAGCTGTCGTACGAGTTGCGTGCTTCGTTCTGCCGCCTCATGCTGCACCTGCACGCCGACCGCGACCCGCAGGAGCCCGTCACGCCCGTCAAGTACGCGCGCCTCTGGACCGAGGTCTGCGACCGCATCCACATACACGAGTGAGTACCCGGCGTGCGAGTGCGACCGCATCCACATACACGAGTGAGTACCCGGCGTGCGAGTGCGACCGCATCCACATACACGAGTGAGTACCCGGCGTGCGAGTGCGACCGCATCCACATACACGAGTGAGTACCCGGCGTGCGAGTGCGACCGCATCCACATACACGAGTGAGTACCCGGCGTGCGAGTGCGACCGCATCCACATACACGAGTGAGTACCCGGCGTGCGAGTGCGACCGCATCCACATACACGAGTGAGTACCCGGCGTGCGAGTGCGACCGCATCCACATACACGAGTGAGTACCCGGCGTGCGAGTGCGACCGCATCCACATACACGAGTGAGTACCCGGCGTGCGAGTGCGACCGCATCCACATACACGAGTGAGTACCCGGCGTGCGAGTGCGACCGCATCCACATACACGAGTGAGTCCATAAAAAAAATGCATATCACCAGTATCAGAGAAAAGTCAAAAAGTTAAATTAATAATTTTAATGATAATCATAAATCAATCTGTGAACGAATAAAAGTCCTAGACATAGCTCAACGAATTAGCTAAAATTAGCTAAAGTGGCAGTTGGCGCGGCACATAGCACTTAGCCGTAACTGACGGCCGATGGGGCAGAAAGGTTCTAGAATGAAGCCACGTTCCGGCAAGCGCAGTGTGGGAAGTCCACCCTCTAAAATGGACAGACGACCTGGTAATGGTCACAGGAAGCCGCTGGATGCAGGCCGCTTCCAACCGTCATTGTTTAAGTCGGACAGAGGACGTCCTATGGCTATAATGATGATAATGATAAATTATTATGTAACCCTATCTTACAACTTAGTCCGCATTTCCTCAGCTACCAATGCGTAAAAGGCGGGCCAGATGCAAACCGGGAGAAAGTGAAGGAACAATTCGCATCGACCATCCGCTTCGTGGAGAACTACCTGTGCAACGTAGTGACGCGCACGTGGTACTTCAGCGACCACGACCAGAACAAGCTCACGTTCGAGGTTGTCAAACTGGCCAGGGAACTAATATACTTCGGGTTTTACAGGTAAGTCTGTTACCGATTTATTTTTATTACATTAGCCTGGGTTTTTCTATTGCTGAGTAAATCGCTCTAACCATCTATATCTATGGCCAAAATCTGTCAATCCTGAGAGTACATATCCATAAAATAAATAGACCAGATTAAAATCTTGACACCACAATCGAGACATATTTAATTTGAAGACATTACAATTATTAACTTTGGTGTAAAGTTATTTAGGGAATAAAATGGGTTTATTAATAAGGCATCTATAGCACGTATTGTTTTGAGTGTCAAGCAATTAAAATAAATAAAAATACAGATAATGATCCTTTAACTCTCAAATATCTGTCAGCAATGAAGCGGCAATTCTTTGTAATTCTTTAACGTCAAAGGTTGAAAACGAAACTTAAGTCGGTGTAACTATTTTTCTATAAAGTGCAAGTAATGAGACAGGCTTACAGACAAGCCACCAAAAAAACCAACAAACAACATCAACAGAACTTGGGCGTTAATCAACGTTATCTATTAATCTAATTTACAATCTATTAAAATATTTTTTTGACATAAAGATGTTTCATTTGATTAAGCTTTTCTACAATCACTTGTTATCAAGCGTCAAAAAACTATTTATTCCGACCACGTCATATAAAACCGGCTATGCTAAAACTAAAACTAAACTTTCCAACAATCATCAATCAAAACATCACAACGAATAACTCGAATCTCTAGCTCTGCATCCATGGCTGGTCATCTAGCGACGGATATTTGACAACGTTCTATGAAGCAGTCAATGCACGACATTGCTAAGATCTGCGACCGCAACGATGCGTTCACTCGCGAGAAGTATCCTTTCCACATGCGAGTAAACTAACTAATAGAATTTTGCTTAAGGCGACGGGTAAGGCAAGTGACCTTTAGCATTTAGCGTCGACTAATGTGACTTCTATTACGTGCCTAAGATAATACAAATGCTTCTCGCAGACTAAACATCCATACGTTGCGCTCCTGTGCAAATAGATGATCATTGCGAGCAAAATATCCATGAAAAAGTAGGCACTAAGAGTAAAATCCATTAAAAATCCTTATAATTCTTAATTTGTTGACTATTTGAAAAAAAAATCTTCATCCTAAAGTTACGAATGTTAAATACCAAAACCAACTTTAAAGCTAAACAAAAACGTCGTTTAAAATATAAATGTGTACAAGCTCGCCGGAATTGCGGTACTTGAAAAATTTTTTTGTGTTTACAAGAAATAATAACTAGTATTTATACAACAGGAAAAACTTTAACATAATAGTTACATGATATATTGATTTCCACATCCTATATCCAGTATTTTCGCCAAAAAACTTGTCCAAAAACACCTCTTTTACGTGTATTCTCTTTACACTGCGCCTTAAGTGCTAGTGTGCGAATAGATGTCAAAATAGATACCTTTTTAAAACGTTACTTTTATGACAACGACCCATCGCTAATCCACAGAGCATTTTAGCAGGCATCGATATTATAATCGGTTTTTTTTTTTAAGTTTGTCTTCTTCCGCAGTTTTAGCGACTTACTCCGACTGACGAAGACTTTACTAAGCATTCTTGACTGCGTGACAGCAATGGATCTGCTAAACGAATCCAACGCCCTTTCCGGAGAGGTGGAATGTAAGTAAATATACATAGGCCTTTCCCATTGAACGCCATAGAGAAATATAAATTAACAAAAAGTTAATTACAAAACTTTTTTCTACGCAAATGTTGCCTGAAAGAGATTGATTGACACAAAATGTGCATCTCTTTTACTATGCTTAATGTGCAATAAAGGTATTGAACTGAATGTGATAAATTTATCCAATGTTTAATCCAATTTGTTACGTACGCATGCAGCTACACAAGAAAAGGAGGTCAAAAAACGTAAGTTAAGATTTAGTATAGTTGTTTGAGTTTATTGTTCCTTAAATTCCAGTCTTCAAAAATTGACAATAATATTGCGAAAGAATACATGTGTTGCGATGGACAATCCTATCAAAGTTTTTGCTCGCAAGAGCGTTTATATAATTATAATAAGTCCACTGCTAGCATCAAGCACATACCCTATAAAGCAGAAAGAATCATCTTCCTCCGAAACTGGTTAAGTGTTTTTTCACTTACATTTAGTATGTAATGACATCTTCTTTTCAACCGACTTCAAAAAAGGAGGAGGTTCTCAATTCGACTGTATGTTTTTTTTTTTTGTATGTTTGTTACGCGATTACTCCGCCAATTATGAATCGATTTTAATGATTCTTTTTTTGTTTGGTAGATCATACTTCAGAGGTGGTCCCATATAAATTTTATCGAAATTTATTTAGTACTTTTTGAGAAAATCAACAAATATATACCCAGATAATATTTTGGTTGTGGTTCTTGTTACCTATCTTCGACAAATATGAGCCGATTTTGATGATTTTTGTTTTATTGAATAGCTTATACTTCAAAAATAATATGATAAAAGTTTGCAAAATAAAAATCACCCCTAAGGGTAGGAAAATAGGGGATGAAATCGGTGTTCAGCAGTTAGATTAGGATTTATCACTAAAAATTTATGAAATAAGTCGGTGCAAACAAAAACATAGAATCTCTCATCGGCTGGCACCGACTCCAAAAGTAACTGATTAGGTACTCAAGTGTTAGGATTATTTTTAGCATTTTAGTATTTTGAAGTCGGTTTTATTTTTTTTAATAAAATTTACTTATTTGAATAAATTATGACATTTCTACTCTATAGGGTATGTGTTCTATGACTGCTAGACATTGGTCTTGGCCATTTACTTGAGTAGCCTGTAACATGGATAAATTATTTCGTTTAGCTGAAGGAGGAGTCCTGCGCAGCATCGGTGACATGGGTGCTGTCATGACTTCTATCACCTTGGGTTCCGTCGCACGGAATGTGAGTTGCTTATATATTTTTTAAATACCATGGACATAAATAAATAGGGAAAATTACCTTGTAATTATGAGTTTCCGATATATTGGTACTGTTGGGTGGATTTTATTGGCAGACAAATCTAGCTCAACTCATACCAGTTTTTTAATTATTTTAGAACCAGTGACTTTTTTGTCAACCTACACAAAATATTATAAGATATTCAATCGATTTTTAACTTTTAGTAGAACTAATATTGGACACGTATATTTTTTTCACATAACCAAAATAATATAGAGATGTTGTATTGATTTGAAATGTCGCATAACGTCGTCTTGATACAATTTTTACTTAAAAGTAACGTCACGAGACCTCACTTCCGAACTTTGACGCGCTTTATCTTAGTAATTTTTTGGTTAATCCCTATTATGTCTCAAACCTTGAAAGACGGTATTCACAGGTCCTCAATACATTGTGTACGACCAAGTACATAGTGTTTCAATAGTTTAAAAAATATGCTGACATTGCGCCTGCGCGCGCGCGACACTAGCTTCAGTTTAATTTTTATGATTTATTATTTTTAGGGTAGTAACGCTATCTACGGAATCGGACACAGTTTAAATTACCACATCCCTTGACGTAGATACAACTGACGACCTACAAATAAATTAAACATAGATGGTTACAATTTACAAACAACCCCTACACATTGTATTTGTGTCTATACGTTTAGGTAGGCGGTGGCGGTGGCGGGGGCGGTGGTAGCGGGTCAGGGCTACAGCGCAGTGCTTCTGCCTTGGTGCTGGCGCGCGAGCACCCGCTCGTCATGGACACCAAGCTCAAGATCATCGAGATACTACAGGTGAGTGACACGTGCTCTCCAGGACTTGAGAAAAACGAAGTCGAGATCTTTAGTGATGCACCTTAAACTTAACTTAGTTGGTTCCGCGACCCGGAGTGGATCTTGGCCTCCGACATCGAAGCTTGCCACTCGTCCCTATCCCTTCTAGTGATGCATCTAACGAGTTTTATTTTATGGATTTTTATCTCATGTGCATATGACGTACACAACCCGGCACAGGTAACATTGTCGCGTACATTTTCGGCGCACAGTATTTTTAGATTTTACGTTTATTATTGAATTTTAGATACACTCAGTATTTAGAGAAGAAACCTATTAGAGAAAATTCTATTTGGACATTCTGCAAAGGCTTAAACAGCTAAATTTAAATATTATAAAATTATATTCTGGAAAAACATAGTGTAACTGAATTTTGTTAAGAACATGTTCGCGTGAATCTCATTTATTACATGTTTTAATAGACGCTTACTGTCTTCTGAGTCTTGAATTATATTCAATATATTTATAAAATGGACATGCCTTACGTTATAAATGGATTCCTTTTTTAAATTCTAATGCAATATTATTCAATCAAATCCATTGTTTTTAATCAATTATGAGATTTATCACTAAACAACGGGAACATAGGATTCACTAAATGAACTTGTATTTTATTCAGGACATATCCATACAATTTTGGGAACGATAAAGTGAAGTTTAAGCATCCGATTATTTGATCACTAATGGGGGATATGCATATTTATATTTGGTCTTAAAAAATAGTAACTAATAATGAAAGATTTTTTGAAAAATATTGATAAATACCTGATTTACAACCCATTAAAGTCGCGTGCTATACAAGAAGATCCGACATGTACCCTGACGTCACAGTACACGTCCGCCATACATTTTTCATAATAAAAGTTGTTTATAATCTGTATCACGGTTTTTTTTCACTATTAGCACTATATTTATTTATAAATAAAACAAAGTCGGGTTAGTTACATCATTTATAAGTCAAAAATGGCTGGACCGATTTTTATGATCTTCGATTTGTTGAATTTGTCTCGGCCCTAAATAGCAGAATAACTACTCTTATTAAAACATCGGAATAATTCACAAAAAAATAAAATAAGAGGCGGTACGAAGTACGCCAGGACAGCTAGTTTTCATATAAATGAAATAAATGAAAATGAAGTAAATGATTTAAAATTTATAAAACAATTAAAATTAATGTTAATAAAAAAATGTTATTACACAATAAACGAATACTTAAATGACAATAATCTAAAACAATAAATGAAATCCAAAGATAAATAAATATTTAAATGCCTAAAAATACTGTTTATTTGATTATGTTATTCAATATATTATTTAATAATTATCATATGATTTCTTAATGTATTTTAATTCTTTACAACTTCTTAAAATAATCTTAAAATAAATAGAATAAATAATAGTCATCCTCTCTGCCCACAATACCTATCTCATTGTTGTGCCCTACAGGGTCTATAATGATCTATTTTATGTATCTAATTATAACACCTGTGTAACATTATAGAATGCAATAAATATATTGAATATATTGAATTGAAATATAGTAAAAACAAGATAATATTTCCGTGCGTCCGTATTGTGACGGCAGTTCATCCTGGACGTGCGGCTGGACTACCGCATCAGCTGCCTGCTGTCGATCTTCAAGAAGGAGTTCGAGCAGGCCGGCGACCGCACCGACGCGCTCGCCCGCGCCGACGTCGAGGCCATCGGCCTGCAGGCGGAGGGCATCTTTAGCTGTCGGTGAGTCAAGTTATGTATGATATACGTGGGGCGCACTCAAAGTTTCCGAAATCAATAAATATCTCTAATTAAATCCATTTTTAGTTTGACTGGTGGGAAGCGGCCTGCATCCAGCGTCTTCCTGCAACCTTTACCAGGTCTTCTGTCATCCTGTGGGTGCACATTTTACGCTGCGCTTGCCAATGGTGGCCTATGTTTAGCAGTGGACGCCCTATGGCTGAAATGATGATTATATCCATTTTATTGTAATCACACAATTTTTAAATGACGCCGCAACGTAAAAACAATTGACAGTCAGATGAAACAAATTGTATTCTACGGCTAGAGACTTTTAAATATTGTTTATGTAATTGGCCAATTCCGGAAACTTTTAGTCTGACCTAATACTGGGCTTTGTATTGTAGACAGCAGGGTAATTGTCATCTTAAATATCTTTTGCGATATCATTGAAGTGTTACAATTTATTGTGCAAAGTAATATAAAAGGTATCTTTTTTATTTACTTCTGTAAGTATGGAGTAATTAAGGAAACTGATTTAATATATTTTTTAAACAGTACGAGTTTATGACGCTCGATGTAATATGCCACATCATATTAAAAAAAAACAAGACGTTCCTGCACTTACAATCCACATTTAACATTTTCAGATATACAAGTTGATTTTTCACGTATACACACATGCAATAAATGTTGACGGATATGACATCTGATTTTACCTTGTTCTGTGATTACAAGTCGTATAAATGGCAAATTCCTTTTTGTTATTTTGTAAAACTATACCTTATCTTGTAATTCTTACTCGTATTTTAGTAAAAAAATACTGTTTAGAATCGTAAAATCTTCGTATTGTTTTGGAAAAAGCGTTGCTTTTAATTTACTTTACACACTGAATTGTTTGGCTAATCATCAAAGAGAGATATCATGCACCTTAGTCTCAGCAATAGTTTATTTTATTTATTTAGTTCACTAACAAGGTTAGACCAATAACATGCTTAAAATAATAATGTAGTTGCGTACAATTATTTAAAAATATTTTGATAGATGTCAGATCACTAACAATATTTACTAGAATCCCACTTCTGATGTTAAAGGAATGCGAAAGATGTCTGATCACTAACAATATTTACTAGTATCCCACTTCTGACTTAAGCCGCAGCAGAAGTGGGATTAACTTATAAAATATTTTAACGCTGACATGTAACATTTTACCTATGTTATGGGTACGTATTAATCAAGGGTTAACAAACTCTAATACCGCGAATTACGAACAGCGGAGCGTGCAGCGGGGCGTTCGAATATTGCATTATCATTACCAACTCCAACTAAAATACCTAGCTTTTGTAGATTTTTCATACGAAAAGCGTGCTTGCTATGCAACACTTGAACGCCCCGTAACATCATACCAGAATCCGAATATGTTGCCTGACGTTTCATTACACTGTATCAATGATAAAACCATAAAAACAATTGTGTACTACAACAAATAAAAAGAAATAAATTGGCGTCCATTTTTCATCTCATTTAGTTGTCATACTTTAGGTATTAACACCGATATGATTAATCTTTCTCAAGTGTTATTAATGGTTATATTTTTAAAAGATCACATTTCTTATACACCGGGTCCTTTTTGATTTCCTGCAATTTAAATCAGTCAATTTTCAGAACATTAAAACTAACACCCACCTGTATTAGAATATACACAAGTAGATTACTACTTCTTCATTGGTTAATAATAAACTCGGTAGAACAATAGTTAGTTGTGAGTGACTAACGCATGAAACATCTGGACATCTGGTGGCGGGTCACGATTTGATATCCTATGATTTTGCTTGTTACATTCTTAAGTCTATTTCAATCTATCCATGCAATATAATATTTACAAATTTCACAACAATTTTGACTAAAAATCTTATGGCATCTTGAAAATCTATATCTTTTTCACAAAACTAATGGGATTATACGAGAGCGGTTTGATATAATCTATTACTTTGAGAAAGAAGAAGCATTTTTAAGTATATTTTGTTTATTCATCTTCATAATCTCCTTTCAAAAGTCTTTCAAATAATATTGTGTCTTTGAATCTATATTTTTGTGAGCATTATTTTTGTAATATAAGTATTTCCATTACATTCATTCACTAGTGACTGACGCCATGTTTGTTTACAGTTTTTGCCAGATCAGAAAAAACATAGTTGACAAATAGTATTATTTTACCATTTTAAATCTAACAGTAAATGCAAATGATACTGTAACAGTTTGAGCAAGTGTTTGCGGGGTGACTGATGGACACAACGCTCTATGAACTCAGAAGTTTCTAGAGTGTTGTCTCTCTGTTCTACCACATCGATAAAGACAGTACTGTAACAGGCAAAATCTGGGTATGATCAGAACAGATTACTAAATGTGTGTAATTTAGAAAATAATATTATAATTTAATGAACCTTAACACAGAAAATTTTCAGTTGCCAATTAAACGGATTCGAAATTTATCCGTTTTTTGGGTTAAATAATTAGCCTTTTTTTGGAAATCTCTGCCCCTCTAACCTGCGTTGGCTTTTCAGAGCGGCAGAGAGGCGGATAGAGAGCAGAGCAGAGCAGATTTTTCGATGAGCAATGTCTCTGTTACCTTGTTATACTGTTTGGCAACTGGAAAGTGTCTGATAGACTTGTAATTAATATTTTTTCTTCCACTAGCCACTATCTAATGAAACACGATTATTTCAGAGCGATACAGACAGTGCCCGACAGCTGTCTCCCAAAAAATGTAGATTTGTTAGTAAGATGATTACTTGCATGCACGAGTGACTTACGTCTAACCGCTGTGGCCACAAACTTAGACGTTTTACTTGTCTGTTGACAACTAAACTAAAGAAAAGCTAAGGCTAGGGCTCTGGCCAAAGACGAGTATAGACGGTTCTAAATCAGCCGACTAGTCGACTTGCCGATCATTGGTTCGGTGAAGTTCGGAAGAGCTCGGGAATCTTTCTATCCCTTCGCGCGAGCCTGTTGTAATATGTAAGGAGGTCGTGACAAGTTTTGTTCACTAGTCGGTACCTACTCGTACATTCACAGGTACCTACCGCAAAACATGCCAAATCTCATTGAGAAAAGTTTTGTTTTGAAAGTCAATTGGAATTAAGAATGGTCTTCCATAACCCACAATATTTTCCCGAAGCAGTGGCAGGGTAAAAAATAGTAGTTTCCTCATAATTTTAAGGAATAATGTTTTTGTGCAATAAAATGTCTATGTATCTATCTATTATTTTTACTAGTTAATAAACAAAAATAAGTAAGTTTTTCTTTAACTAGGATTGCTGCTAATCGTTAAGTTTGTGGTCACAAGCAAATAGCTTGAAATAAAACTAATCCCTTAACCGAATGACTGCCTCGTAACGGCCTCCCTAATAGCATGGAACCAAAAAAGCATAAATACTAACAATTTGGTCAAACCCCAACACTCCCCTGGTTATCTAAACAGGCGATGTAATAGTGTGAGTTAAGTTTGTTTTGTTTTTATTGGTCTAAATGGAAACTTTTGATTTGTATTGTGTTCTTTTCTATTGCGAAATAAATTCCCCCGTTTCTGTTGTAAAAACACTTTGAACCTTCTAGAAAAACCTTGCATTGGTTCGAGCTTATGCTTATGCGCTTATACAGGATAATTAGTAATTCAAGGGAATTTATATAACTGAACGTTCTACCTATTAAAATGGACAACTTCTACTGTGGCACCAACATCGAAATCAGAAGAAAAAACTTAACCTTTCCATAGAAATTCTATAAATGTATCTTGACGTTAATGTCAGTGTTAAGACCAAGTGATTCTTTTCTTGTGTTGCGACGTTAGCCCCATAGTAAAAGCTTTTCACTTTAATGGGTAGATCATCCTGTTAAAGTGATTCCCTAGTTCAACCTGTCTCCCTGTATATATTAGCATGCATGAAACATGCAAATTGCAAATGTATTCAATACGAATATAATAAAAATCATAGTTGTATGTCCCCCTTTCAATACTACCATAATTAATTTCTTAAAATTTCGAAAAAAATCTTTTAGATTGATCTCTTGTGATAACTTGTTTATGTAATAATTGTGTACTTAATAAACGGACAGATTAAAATCTATGTTTCATTTCTTTTATTAATGGTTTTCGTTTCGTTCTTTGTTTTTTTTTTGCTTGATAAATAAATTGAATGTTTTTGGAATGACCGTTTCTATCTATTTGCGAGAACCTCGAAGTTAATTAGTAAATAAAATCCAGGGATGGACTTGACTTGGATGAGTGTGGCGGTCGGATGGTCCTCCGAGTATTGCTGCAGCTGTGCTCGCAGGGCGCCTCAGCGGCCCTGGTCTCCGGGGCCCTGGCCCTGCTGTTCCGGCACTTTAGCCAGCGGCAGGAGGTTCTAGCTGCGTTTAAACAAGTAAGAATATTAATGTTTACGTAGCCAGTACACAATTAGTTTAACTCCTAGTTGTTTCCAAAACTTGTTGTCGACATGATTTTTTACAGCGATGACTGAAGGTTAACCTCTTTTTCTTCGAGGCTTAACTTAAACTTTATTTTTCCTACACGATAGAATGATATGGATATTCCTTTCTAAAAAAATATAGAGCCAATCCGAAGTTCTCGAGATTAACAAATTAATTTGTTTTAATAAACAATATTCTCTACAATTAAACATGAAGTAATCATGTTTAATTGTAGAGAATATTGTTTTGCAATAATAGGCCTAAAGTCGTACAAATAATTACTTATTATTCTATAAAGCATGGGAGCTGGTAGCCAGCCTTCAGTAATTGGAGAGGAATTATAAGTACTACTTAAGTACTATAGTTAAATGATATTAAAAACTTTAGGTTTAGGCAAAATCTCGACTTAAAAAGATAGTGCAAGTGGGCCTGTTTTAAATCCCTCCCAGGTCCAACTCCTAGTATCAGACGCCGACGTGGAATCCTACAAACAGATCAAGGCCGACCTCGACCTGCTGCGGCAGAGCGTCGAGAAGTCCGAGCTGTGGGTCTTCAACAAAGGACGAGCTGGTATTCTGGATGATCATTCAGGTAGGAAACTGAAGTCAGTGCATGGGGGGGAATCAACAACCAAAGTTTTGTAGAGGCCATGTCTCACTGATTCTTAAATCTATTAGGTTTTATGTATTTTGTGACAAAAAAAAACTAAAAAGTTAGTGAATGGAAATAAGTGCTATTTTATGAGTTAGCTTCCTTATAGACTACTCTCTGGTCATAAACAGCAAGTTTTTCTGTTTATCTAACTTTTTATAATCTGTGATAATAAAGACAAAATAAATAAATATTAAATACTAGCTGTTGCACGCGATTTCGTTCGAGTGGTCTGTAGTTCATAAATGATTTTGAAGAACCTTCTAACAATAATAAAGACAACAAAAAAAAAATTGTTCCATTCGTTCACGCTTGATGCGATCACCAAGGGAAATAGAGATTAATTTTCATATATATGTATATATAGATATTCAAGATTTCGATATATTAGATAGGCTCTTTATGGCACAAAAAAATTAAAGTCCCAAGTTGAGGTGATTCTATTTGACCAGTAGAATCATGCTTTATAAGGAAATGTACTAATAAAATGAAATCTACACGAATTTAACATATAATTTTGGTTTAATAGTTTCTCAATAGTAACCCCGTCGTTATTCAGTGTTAGTAATCCTTTGTAGTAACTTATTACCTTTTATTATTCGTTATTGGCTTACTTTTACTATTGTGAGTATTAATATTTCATTTCTTTGTATTTATTTAGTGAAGGTAAACCAATCGTAGTGTCTTCCTCTTAGTGTTGTGTAGTTATCTCCTTCTGTCATTCATTTAAACCTCGTTTACAAACAGAGGACCACTCCTATGGATACCGAGTGAGTTTCCCGTTTTATTTTAGCTGTGACACGTTCTTAAGCCGCGTTTACATTACCCGTCGGTGACCGAATACGCGTTATTCGGTCACCGACTCGTATAAACTGTTCGGTTCGGCCGTTTTCTGTCAACTAATATATGTTTCAAGTTGGGTAAAGAATTTATGTAAACGTAGCGCTGTTATTAAACTTTCCTTAAATAGATTTAAACAAATGATAGTTTAGGTTATCAAGATGTTTATTTAATATTTATTGTAAAACTACAATGTAGTTAGAACTTATTTTGTTGAAAAAATGGCTTCTTTCTATTAGTATAAATGAGTGAAAGGTACAACATGACAGTTAATAATAATAATAAATTCTTCCAACAATCTATAATCATATCGACATATTTCACGAGAAACTGATACGCTTTCGTTGTTTGTTACGAGGGCCATTCGATGTAGTTGAGCCCTAGTACAAGTACCTACAACTAGTTTATGGCCTGTTTTGTTGTTATATTAAATTTCTAATTAAACTTTTTATCTCGTCAACATGTTACTGTAAAAACTATTGGTGGAAACTTGTAATGCTTTAGTACTATACATTATTTTGTAAACGAAATGTAACATTGATAGCTGTTTGTTTCCTTAATAAAGAAAAAAAAAAAAAACTAGCCCTAAACTAAGAGTGCTAGTACTTTGGCGACTAGATAACCCATATACATACTTAAATACTTTTATAATCCATGACTTAGGTACAAATGCTCGTGCTCATCACAAACATTTTCGGATTCGAACCCGCAACTGACAGGCTTTGTAGTCCGCATCGCGAACCACTTAACCAGACGGTCTTCGAGTTGTTTTGTTCATATAACTTCTTCATCCATCTTGCCATTATATTGTATAGTGTTGACGCATCCGGTCACCGACCTAATGTAAACGTGCCATAAAAAACAGCATGTTTACATTTTTCCCGGAATTTTCAGAAAAATACACTTATCACAGTATTGTAAAACTCCTTGCACTTCTTGCACCAACTCACCATTTTTAGTTAATTCTGTAATGTTAATAATTTTTTAAATTTTTGTTGGACAACATCACATATATTGCTCTGATCTTACGGTAAGTACCCCGACCGTAGACAATACAGAAAAGTTATTTTTCTACATTGACTGACCGGGAATCGAACCCGGGATTTCAGAGATAACGACACCAAGTCCGGCATGCTCGCTTGTCGGCTGCGGAGGTCGTCAATACATAAATGTTTTTTTTTTCCTACTAGCCAATGTTCGCGGCTCCGACCACGCAGAAGTTTGTTTGTTTTGACACAAAACACCATATTATGCCACATTTGGAATTGATAATATCAATAAATTATAAATAGTATATTACAGTGTGTGGCCTAGAACCGGGGATAATTTTAAAACCGGAGAGTATAGGTCACCAGTAATTAAATCATTATGGTCCCAACTAATTAAAATCAAAACTTTACTCTTTACTTTTTCTAAAAAACTTAATCGTAAGTTCAATGTAATGCAAACAATGGAATATTTCCGCTCAACTCGATCGATGGAGTTCAATAACACCACGATATTGACAACGTTAGCGATTTGCAGTAATTCACTGATGAATCGTAACTTTAAATTCTTATTGTGTGTAATGATAATAAATAATAAAATCGTTTATTTGGGACATCTTACATCCATATGGGTTAGTAAAAATGAACTTAAAAATGGTTAGTATTAATTATTACAACAATGTTTTTAATTTATTTCTGCCGGGAATATGCTGACCGAGATCCGCAGATCCCGGAATCACCCTCTGCACAAAACACCTCCAAAGCGGCGATGTGTACCTATCGGCTAAGGCATATAGTATGCTGTTGTGACTGTCCCGTAATGCATAGGTTTTGGTTAGCTGGAATGTTTTCGGAAAAATAATAATACTCGAGACAGTCTCAGTTTTCAATATTACCGCCGGTTCTAGGTAACACTGTTTAACAGGATTCTGAGTGAGACTGATACCTGTTATAATAGAGTAAAACAACATAAGCCCAGGGTATATTTTGTAATATTCCGCAGGTTTAACAGGCACGGTAACAGGCCCAGGCGGCGCAGTGCTGGAGCGGAACGCCTCTCTTGACAATGTTCTAGACACTTCTAGAACTACTAAACACGATCATATGAACGAGTACAAGAAAATCAAAGAGGTAACAAACTTTAACAATAATAAGTATTGCTTTAAACATTAACTCTACTTAAATGAATTTCGTTCCTATTTTTTTAGTATTTAAGTAATTTGAGTAATCACACTATTGCTTTAACCTCTTCGCTCACAAAATCAGGCGTTAAATCCATTTATGAATCAGATGAACTCATTGTGTTACTACAAACCTCGGCTATACGGAAGTATAAACAAAACTCTACAACTCGAAACAACAAATCAAGTTGGGATTGCCGCTTTCCCGACGTTTTTTTATTTTCCATCATTGAAAAAATTATTAATACCATTAGAGTCTCGATTTTTGCTGAAAGCAGTCGCGCCGATCGCGTACTATACGTGTGTGAAGTGCTGACAAATCATAACATCGCCGTCGCCGCGGCCGAGACGCGATGTCCGCGATGACCCACTTATTATTACGCAAGCCCTAAACAACGACTCAAGTAATTGTTAAGGTTAAGTCACACTGGTTACTTATATTTTAATTAACCATGGCTACCCAAAGTCCCATAAAATTAAAAACAGAGACTGAACACATTCTCTACAAACATTACTGCGATGAGAAAGCGAACCGGTTACGCCTGGAAAGCGTTGTCAATGATTTGCAGAGTCAATTAGAGCAACTCCAACAACAGTTGCAAACTTTAATGGAGCAAAAACTCAATGATAAAGAAGTCCCTTCAAAAAGCTCTCCCCAACCTGTGGAATATACCACTGACGAAGAAGAGCTAGCCAAGGAAACTGAGTGGATAAGAGTAAAATCTCGCAAAAAACGAAAATTGAATACTTCTCCCACTCAAATTCAGGAAGAACCCCTTAATTGTCTCGAAGAGAATAAAAAGGTAAAAATAAAGAAAATTCCTTCACCGCCACCAATAATAGTAGATGGTGTTAAAAATTATCAGGTTTTCTTTGATATCCTGTCCGAGAAACTGCCAAAAGACTCATTTACTATAAAAATGTTAAAAGGTGAAAGTGTTAAAGTAAACACGAAAAATGAAGAAGAGTACAGGGCTGCTCTTGGTGTTATGGACGAAAATAAAATTCTATGGCACTCTTTCGAAAACAAACAAGAAAGACCCATAAGAGTAATGGCAAAGAAACTTCACTTCACGTGTGAACCAGCCAGAGTCATAGAAGATCTTAAGAACAAAGGCTTCAAAATCGAAGATGCTGTTAACAAGTTGCGGTGGAAAAATAAGGAACCACTCAATATGTTTATGCTCACATTCAGCAACACTGAAGATATTGATAAAATATATCGCATTAAGTCCATATTAGGGTGTAAAGTAGAAATACACCCATGGAAAAGTACAAACCTTGTCCCCCAATGTAAACGATGCCAGGCGTATGGTCATACCCAAAAATATTGCGCAAAAGAACCAAGGTGTGTAAAGTGCACTGGAAAACATCTTACTCAAGACTGTAAAAAACCTGCAGAAGAGAAGCCAAAATGTGTGCATTGCGGTGAACAACATCCTGCCAATTATAGAGGATGTGTAGTAGCTAAGGAGATGCAGAGCATTAAACGAAAGAATACAAAAATTGTTGTTAAAGTCCGTCAGGCACCACAATCATCAAACGACAAAGTTATTGTAGCTCCAACAAACACCGTAAGTAAAAAAATCACCTATGCACAAGTAACATCTAATAAAACCCTGAACGTACATAATGATGATGCAAATGTACCTACTGGTAGTGATGCAAAATTAGATCAGATCCTAAAATATATGTCTTCATTCGATGAACGACTAAAAAAACTGGAAAATAATGCTAAAACTGCTCCATCTAAACCAAAAAAATGAGTAACAACTTAAAAATTATGGCTTGGAATGCTAATGGACTACTCAAAGACCAAAATGAGTTACAAGTAGTCCTAGACACACAAAACATTGACATATGCCTTGTATCAGAAACGCATTTCACTAAACAATCGCATATTACATTCAAAGGATATGACGTTTATCATGCACTGCACCCCAACAACCGCGCTAGAGGTGGAAGTGCCGTTATTGTAAAGAATAATCTAAGTCATTATGAAAAGTTCAAATTCGAAGAGCAAGCGATTCAATCTGTTGCCATCAACATCGAAACGAAACGATACTCATTTACAATAGCTTCAATTTATTGCCCACCAAAACATTCGATAAAAACGAAGCAATACATAGAATTCTTACAAAATTTCGGTAATAAGTTCATCATAGGAGGTGACTTCAACGCAAAGAACATACATTGGGGCTCTAGAATAACTACTACTAAAGGTAAAGAACTCTTGTGTGCCATAAAAGAATTGAAATGTAAAACATTATCTACTGGAAAGCCTACGTATTGGCCTACTGATCGAAATAAAATTCCTGATTTAATAGATTTTTTTATCTACAAAAATATATCAAGTAATTACTTGCAAATAGAAAGCAGCTATGATATGAGTTCAGACCATTCTCCTATATTATTAACGTTAAGTGAAACTATTATGCTTAAGGAAATAAATGTAAGACTAGTAAATAAAAACACAGACTGGGATAGTTTCAAAATTGAGTTGGATAGTTTAATAGATCTCAAAGTGCCATTAAAAACTCCAGAGCAGTTAGACTTTGAAGTTGAAAATTTTATATTAAAAATTCAGCAGTCAGCCTGGCAGAATACTCCTGAATCCATAAGAAAGATTAGGGGTCCAACATACCCCAGAGAAATTAAACAACTCATTGCTGACAAGCGTCGACAGAGGAAAAAATGGCACCAAACCAGATCTCCCGAAGACAAACGTATAGTAAATATGCTTACGAAAAAACTCAAACGCAAAATACAATTATTTAATAATACTATTAGTAAAGAATTGATTGAGCAACTGACCAGTGATCGTAGTACAGACTACTCCTTATGGAAGGTGACAAAGCAAATGGACAAACCAGTAAAGGCTATTCCTCCAATTAGAGAAATTGATGGCAAGTGGGCTATTAATAAAGAACAAAAGGCCAAAAGATTTGCTCAACACCTGGAAAGTATTTTCCAGCCAAACGAGAGTGACACTAGTACAACTTTATTATTAAATGAACTATCCGAAGAAAGCTTAGAAATTAAATTAGTAACGCCTAGAGAAGTACTTACTGAAATCAAGACTAACATCAACCCGAAAAAATCTCCTGGGTATGACCTAATCACAGGAGAAGTTCTTAAAAACCTACCACGTAAGGCAATCGTGAAACTCTCTACGCTCATAAACGCTGCTTTCAGACTAAAGTATGTCCCAGATCTGTGGAAAGTTGCGGAAGTCATAATGATTCCTAAACCTGGAAAGCCACCACACGAAGCAGCATCGTACAGACCTATATCACTACTTCCGATCATGTCAAAACTTTTTGAAAAACTATTACTTAAAAGACTAAAACTGATTATACAGAAAAAAAAACTTATTCCCGATCATCAGTTTGGATTTAGGGAAAAGCATTCCACAATAGATCAAGTCCATAGAATAGTTAATACTATCGAGAAAACTTTGGAAGATAGAAAAGTATGCACCACTATATTTCTAGACGTCGCACAAGCTTTTGATAAAGTGTGGCATGAAGGTCTAATATATAAACTTAGCAAAATGCTACCAAAGCAGTTTACAGCAATACTAGAGTCATATATAACAAACCGAGTGTTTAGAATAAGACAAGAAGATACTTATTCTGAACTAAAACAAATAAATGCTGGTGTACCACAGGGTAGTGTATTAGGTCCGGTCCTGTACCTTCTCTATACCTGTGATATTCCTGAAATAGAAAACAGCACAATTGCCACGTTTGCTGATGATACTGCCATTATGACCATAGGAGAGAGTCACAAAGCAGCAACAGAGCATGCTCAAACTGTCATTAACCGAGTATATGATTGGACAAAACAATGGCGAATCAAGCTCAATGAGACTAAGTCAGTTCATATTGACTTTACAAATAAAACCCCAAAGTACCACCCGGTGTTAATTAATGGCCAAAAAATACCACATGAAAATACTGCAAAGTATTTGGGCATGACCCTCGACACAAAGCTTCGCTGGAAAGCTCACGTCAAGAAAAAAAGGGCCGAGCTAGAGATTCGCTACAAAAAGTTATATTGGCTGTTGGGGAGGCACTCCTCCCTGTCAATACAAAATAAACTTACTTTGTATAAACAGGTTCTTATGCCAGTATGGACCTATGGTATACAGCTGTGGGGCTGTACCAAACAAAGCAACTCTCAAATCATACAACGCTTCCAAAACAAAGTACTTAGGGACATCGTAAGGGCACCTTGGTATATAAGAAATGACAATCTCCACCGGGACCTTCAAATGGAGTTTGTAGATAATGTTATAAAAAAGTATGCAGAAGCTCACGAAAAGAGACTTCATCACCATGTGAATGTCGAGGCAATCCAGCTCCTCGATAGCACGGACATAGTGAGAAGACTTAAAAGAACAAAACCTTTTGAGTTAGTGCAGTGATAGTGTGTATAGCTCTCTGCTATTTTTAAAGACTTGTGAACAATGTGTCTTCCCCTTAATATTATTAGTGACAATAAGAAAAGTGTTAATGGACACGTTCTTAGCTATAACTTATCAACTATACTTAGATTAGGTCAAAATTAAATTACTCATTAGTCTAGTTAGGCTAGATTGTAATATTCTTAAGGTTTATTGTATAACTTAGGCCTTAGACAGATCATAAAAAAAAAAAAAAAAAAAAAAAATCATTGAAAAAATTGAAGTTTTTCCCCTCAGATCTATATTATTTTAAAGAAATAGTTAAAAGTAAAATATAATAAAGTAATTTAAAAATACAGACCTACTTTTCGAGTATCAGTTATGAAAAAATTACTAAAATTGGTGTGATCTAGAATCCTCCCCTTGCGTGCCGCAAAATTTTTTGTGTAAGTTATTCGGCCCTACAGTGGGTACGAGGCATGCGAAGGATAGTCTCTTAAAAACGTTATATCTTAGGCATATCTTTTAAACTTGTTTTTTCTTAACAAATTTATGGTCGTAAAATAATATGTTGATGCTGTATCTTATTCAATAAATAAACTTTGTTGTATTTGGGCACCAGAATCAGGCCCTAAGAGGTATAACCCTTTAGTTCTATAATGTTTTCTTTGTAGATACTCCAACGCATGATAAAGTACTGCACGCAAGGCAACAGCGGGGCCGGCGACACCGGCCGCCCGCGGCGCCACGAGCAACGCCTGCTCAGGAACATCGGCGTCCATAACATCGTGCTGGATTTGCTGCAGGTTGGTTTTATTCATTTATTCATCATCATCATCATCATCATCAGCCCCTGGAAGTCCTGGTGGACATAGAGCACCACTATAGGACGCCACAATAAGCCTTGACTGAGGATTACCTCGCTGCGTCTTCCAGTTCGTCTCGAGAATCTTCTCAACAATTGTCAACTCTGCGAGCGATGTATTGCCGGCCTGCCCATTGCCACTTTTGCTTTGTAATTGGGATGACGACTGCGTAAAGAAAATGAATTTCTATTTAGTCCGTCAGTTAGATTATCAAAAAATAATAAACAATTTTTTTTTTTTGGTCAATCAACCAAATAATTACAAAGATAAAGCGCGTCAAAGTTCCTGTGTGGCGTCTCGTGACGTCACTTCTAAGTAAAAGTTGTACCAAGACGTGACGTAATGACATTTCAAACCGTCATCCCCATTCAAATAGCTATGTCGGTGACTTTGGTTCTTTTGTTGATATCCTTATTTCGGATCTTATCTCGCAAGGTCACGCCGTGGATATTCTCTCTTCTTGTTAAGGTTATTATTTCTATTTGTTGTATAAACTTGTATATAAACCTTCCGCCTCTGTCTCTTTTCATTCACCCTTTCGAACGAGATTGCTTAACGGATTAGCAAGCTGAAATTGCAATGGATAGGGCGTGTAGAGAATCATCTACAGATGGAACGAATGTAGTCATCGCTCTGGCAAGCGTGTGATGTCTGCATTAATAGCGCTACATCCCGCGTGGTCGGCTTCCATGCGATAAACGTCTTCTTTTAAATTTTGAGAAATTGACACCATTGATGATTCGACATTCGACAGAAACATTTTATGACACACCATGACAAGGAGTGTCATAAAATGTATCCGTCGAAAGAAATTTTGCTTTTAGTCGTACAATGTACGAGTTTTTTTTAAGTAACGTAAATCTTTTTGTTTTTTGACAGTAAAGAAAGCGCCTTAATACTTAGATGTTGCCACTTTTCGAAATACACCAAGTACAGACAACAGCTCGTCAACCTACCACGAAACTTCAAATTCTCTCAATTGATATATGTCGGTCCTAAATTTGGAAATCTTTTCAATGACCTTTATATTTTCGGGTACGTTGACCTACCGTTGACATAAAAGTTGTTTTATGAAAACAAAAAAGAAGTGTGAATTATAAAAAATACTACAGAACTTTCCTTTAGACGGGTCTTACCCTCAATTTTCATTAAAAAGTACACGTAAAGGGTTCCAGGTGCTATCAATGGCATCCTCAACATGTTTGCTGTAAAGCGTAACACACACAGAGAGCGTGCGCGGGACGGCGACGGGTCACGACGGGAGTCCGGCGGGTCTATTAACATAGGTTTAAGTGGGCGCCCACACAGACGGCGTGCGCGGCGAGCCATCCCGCTCACGCCCGCTGTCTGTAGGGGCCCATTTAAACGTATGTTATTAGACCCGCCGTACTACCGACCCGTCCCGTCGCCGTCCCGCGCACTCTCTCTGTGTGTGTTACGCTTAAGAGATGATAGTCCATGTTGAGACAATAGGTCTCAACATGGACTATTTATTTATACTTTATTGCACAAAACTAAAAATAAGTGGTACAAATGACTATCATCTCTGTGTGGTGATGGATCTGTCGTCTGCTGTCCAAAGTCGCAATTTGCTTTTGTTGATTTACGTCTGGGTGTATTCTCGTGTGCCAATCAACGGCAGGTGAACCTACCCAAAAAGATACAGGTCATAGAACCGATTTTAAACTTGAAGTCCGACACTTAGCGATTAATATCAATTGAGAAAATTTTACGTTTTGTGGTAGGTTGACGAGTTTGTCTGTACCTAACAAGCGCATGGGCATATAATAACTACAATAATAATTTTAATTATTATTTTTGTCCAGAGCCACCTCTCCGCCCTTAGCTGCCAACAACAATGTTGCCACTCAGTCCTTTTTGTTCGATTCATGACGCCATTAAGATGTCGGAAAGTCACCACCTGAAATTCTTTCAAAAAAGCATTCTATGTTAGTGTAAAATTGGTTGTGGTAACGCCTACTGAAGTTCGAGCTGTCCTTGTTAATGTCAGTGTCAACTGTCAAAGTGACAACGTCAGAGTAGACTGACGGTTGTGTACGACAGTTTGAACTACTGATTCACAAACAAGAAACAAATTGAATCCCAGCTTCACCTCACCGGGTGTCGGTATAATAAATTTTACTCCGATATTATAAAAAGGTAATTGTTATGTGTGCCCAAGCGACTATTTTGTAAATGTAAATATATTAAAAATCTTCTAAATGATGTCGAAAGTACGTTTCCTAATAAGAAAAGTGGCTTCAATAACTCTTTTTTTAAATAAATCAAGACATTGCCAGTCTTAATAAAGCGAACTATAGTTTTTATATAAAAATCTCGACAAGTGAAGGCCAGCCAGGCTTATCCGTTTATTTCGATCTTTGTCTACTTTTAACAATGTACCAGACCTCTTTATTCAGACAAAAGAGTTGGTGGTATCTCCGCCAAACTTTCTTTTACAGGAAAAGTGGAGAATGAACTTAATGAACTTTGGAAGCTGTTTAAGTGTTATCCTACCGTCTGCAGTGGAGGTAATAGCATGTCTACTGACTGGTATCATGGTGCTACTTCACACAAAGTATCTGTATATACGCGTTATATGGCCAATGTAAAAGACACCAAAGTTTGTTCGGTTTAGGACAATCACATACAACACCATAATGAAGTTTTTAAGATGCTTTAGCTTGGTCTCGGTTTGATCACAGTCATACCGCTTTTTCACTTTTTCATAATTCGTTTAATAATGATGACAACTAAAAAATAGATAGATAGTCTTTTTTTTAAACAAAAGGATACCCACAAAAACAATACAGAAAATGATAAAAAATAAACATTGGTAAAAAGTAAGAAACACAACGTGTGTAGTGCGCCGCTACATTATTAAATGATCGCGTTTTGTCGTGGATCTTTCAGAATAGGTTGTTTAAAATTAAGGGGTAAGATCATCCCCAGTTTCAATTTCTGTGCGCGTGTGCTAGTCGCCTCCTAGGGTATGGGCGGGGCGGGAGTTGGTTGAGTCAAACCTCAGACTGCCGGTGATGGGGGCTATCGTAGCGCTAGTGCAGAGTAGGTGTATTATTAGAAATGTCAAATGTTGCTGAACGTTCACTGTTGGCTGGTTATTTGTCCAACTTCCGAAGGAGGGTAATGTTTATATTGCAGATTTCTACTAATCATTCATGATTATTGTTAAATTTTTAGATATTTATAGTTATACCACTTAATAAATGTAAAAAGAAATGACAAACTTATATTTGAGGTTAACGTTAAGATTCATTACACAAGTAAAGTTACTGCTTTTTATTGTCTGTTAAAGCTAGTAAATGTTACAACTTTAAGTAAATGTACTCTATTCATTTAAATTCGTACCAATTATTTTTTAAATTAGTTTTTTTGTACTTGACAGGATCTTACTAGCCAGTGGCGCCAACGGGTGAGCACAAAAACGATAGCCCCCATTACATGCGTCTTGTCAATGGCACGCAACACCCCCTCCCCCCTCACACCCCGCAAGCACCACACATACAGTGCAATACCTAAAGACTAAAGTGTGTAGGTGTGAACTATGACGGAGCGACGACCACCTTTAAGTGTGTTAAGACGGTTCTTCATTCCTGTTGACTTTCCTGACTTTCATCTTACTTTGAGATTGATAACGCCACACGACATTTTATCCAAACTTTCAAGTCCAAAACCTTAAAGAATAATGAACTTGTTCCAATGAAACTTAGTATATATGCATTATCAGGACACATAACTAAAAAGTAAGTAGGAAATATTTCCGAAAAAGAGTATAACAGAGAAATTAAAGCTACTTTAGGTTTTCCTTAATCATCATAATCGTAATAAGCCCATATCGGCCCACTGCTGAAAATAGGCCTTTTCTTATGCACTCTTCTGAGCCCAATCCTCGGCTATTCTTCTTTATCCGCTGCCAGCAGCTTTGCATATATCATCGCTTCACCTTGTTGGAGAACCGATACCTGATGGGTTAGACTGGTTCTTGGATAGAGATCACGACTTGGCAAACGCAGGTGCCCTCCGACAAGTTTTCCTTAGAAACAGATAACATTGATGTTTTTTTTTACCATACGCTTGCTTATGTGATATTGTAGGTATAGGTTCCTTTATTTCAAAGACTTGACTTGAAAATTTGTATTAAATGCCGTGTAACGGCGGTAACGCTCCTAAGTCACGCCCACTAACCAATCACAATTGCCAACACCACAGACAAAAATATGAACCATAAACTATTTATACAGGTAGTCCAAAATTAGTGTCATGCGGAAGTCAAGAGGTAGAGCATCTCTAGGGATACCTAAATCACCCACAAATATGTTCCGCGACTTTTTGTAGTTTTCAAGTCTTTAAGGTTTAGTTTTTATTTAATTTAAACGTTTTATTTTAGTTTCCCGAAATATTAGGAGATTATGCCTTGCAGTCACAAAACAATTTTGGTTCGTTCTACGAGTAATACCATGGCGCCATAAAAAAAAAGAATTCTAATAATTAAAAACAACATTGTTACTCGATTATCGCTAATGATGCTGTATCTCTAGACTTGTGGACTTGACACAATTTTTGAAACATCCTGTATTTTGTCTGTGGTTTTGCATATAGTCTGGTCACGGAAGCCCCGCCCATAAAGGCTTCTGTAGACGCGATCCGATGCTATGCCAGCCTTTGCGACCTTTACAAGGTCAAATGGAATAGGTTCTCCGTGTGTCTCTGTCAATGATGAAACTTTCTGCAAAGGTGCCTCACGACGAAGACGACTCGGCCATGGATGAGTTGTTGGCTCTGGCCCACGAGTTCCTGCAACACTTCTGCCATGGCAACCAGCAGAACCAGGCCATACTGCACAAACATCTAGACCTATTTCTGAACGCTGGGGTGAGTTCTTTATATAAACAGAATGTGGATTTAAAAACTGCCTAGCTTGCCGTATTTTAATTTTCAGAAAATTTGTGTAACCTATTTGAAAAGGCTGACATAAGTGACCGAGTCACTTGCGCTGCTTCTTTTTGGCGCAAGTATACAATTGTCTCTGAACAGTAGGAGGGTTGCATTTAGAAAAAACAAAAAAAATGGCTTACAACATAATTATGACGTGTATTTGCGCTTCAATAATTTGCTTCGATCTTAATCATACTTAAACAACTTTTGGGAGTCGGTGCCAGCCAAGGAAAGTTCAAAAAATTTTGTTCATTATTATGCTCATACAGGTCTATTTACTTACAGTGCACCTTGAAACCTAGAACAAGAAACGGTATTGTTTTATCTATTTGTCTACTATGTGGACAGGAAAAGTGCTAAACTTGCCTCGGCTGTCACCAACTAACAATAACTAGGAGTCTTTATGTAACAATTTGTTTTTAACTTTTTTCATTTCTTTTATAAAAATGGTCTTTTAGATCAGAGAAGCACAAACCGTCTGCGCCATATTCAAAGACAACGCGACGCTATGCGCCCACGAGAACGAGAAGGTGGTGGCGCACTTCGTGCACTGCATCGAGTCGCGCGGCCGCCGCCCGGCCTACCTGCGCTTCCTGCAGACCATCGTGCACGCCGACGCGCAGTACATCCGCCGCAGCCAGGACCTCGTCATGCAGGAGGTGACCACTCGCAGCATCGTCCATCACTCTCCTGCCACATTCCCTATGTGCATACGCACTGCATCGAGTCGCGCGGCCGCCGCCCGGCCTACCTGCGCTTCCTGCAGACCATCGTGCACGCCGACGCGCAGTACATCCGCCGCAGCCAGGACCTCGTCATGCAGGAGGTGACCACTCGCAGCATCGTCCATCACTCTCCTGCCACATTCCCTATGTGCATACGCACTGCATCGAGTCGCGCGGCCGCCGCCCGGCCTACCTGCGCTTCCTGCAGACCATCGTGCACGCCGACGCGCAGTACATCCGCCGCAGCCAGGACCTCGTCATGCAGGAGGTGACCACTCGCAGCATCGTCCATCACTCTCCTGCCACATTCCCTATGTGCATACGCACTGCATCGAGTCGCGCGGCCGCCGCCCGGCCTACCTGCGCTTCCTGCAGACCATCGTGCACGCCGACGCGCAGTACATCCGCCGCAGCCAGGACCTCGTCATGCAGGAGGTGACCACTCGCAGCATCGTCCATCACTCTCCTGCCACATTCCCTATGTGCATACGCACTGCATCGAGTCGCGCGGCCGCCGCCCGGCCTACCTGCGCTTCCTGCAGACCATCGTGCACGCCGACGCGCAGTACATCCGCCGCAGCCAGGACCTCGTCATGCAGGAGGTGACCACTCGCAGCATCGTCCATCACTCTCCTGCCACATTCCCTATGTGCATACGCACTGCATCGAGTCGCGCGGCCGCCGCCCGGCTTACCTGCATTATTACAATTAGTTTATTATTACATTATTTTTTATTACAATTAGTTTTCTAAAGAAAAGCTAAACTTTCAGATAAAAATATCATTTAAATTAAAACACAACTTTGAAATTACGGAAATATTATATGATTTTACCATTTTTTTTAGATGGTGAATGCTGGCGAAGATGTCCTGATATTCTACAACGACAAAGTATCATTCAATAACTTCATACAAATGATGAAGCAATACAAACAGACCAAAGAAATGCCGGAAGCTTTGACGTAATTATAACTGTTTTTATTTTAAAATAATTTCAATTATAGTTTGAAGAACTATACAACACACTATCCTAAAACTAATTAGAGCAGGTTAACTCGAAGGTTTTACGCGCGGGACATACATACGCTATCTATGGAAAGGATCAACCTTTTGCCTGGAATTTATGGTCTAGTTATGGTCCTAAATTGTAGCAAGCTAAAGTGGCAGTGGACCGGCCACATCGGTCTCAGAACCGATGAAAGATGGACTAAACAGGTTCTTGGCTGAAGACTGCGCCTTGGCAAACGTAGTGTAGGACGACCTCCAGCTCGATGGACCGACGACCTTATTAAGATGGCTGGCGGTTGGATGAATATAGCCGGAGATCGTGCTCTTTGTCGCTCTTTTTTAGGGGCTTACGTCCAGCAGTGGACTGTAATAGACTGACATGATGGTGATAGACTGTTAGTTTTATTTGGACATAACAGTCGCGCGGCTAAGTAGCTCGATTTGCCCGCGCGGCCAAATCGCCTAGTGTCATTATCAAAGAGTGATCTAAGTTTGAAGAGCGGTATGTAAATTCGTAGGCGGTCACCGGCTAAATCTTCGGTTTCTCGGTAGCAGAGGTTCGTTCAAACATTGATGTCGTCAAACCATATGCGTTTTTGAAGGCTCTTATTCCCCTCCAGGATCAATTCGCATGTGTGATAGTAAATTATAATAACAATAATAAATTATTTTCACAATCACACAAATTATCTAGCCCCAAACTAGGCAAAGCTTTTACTATGGCTACTAGATAACGCATTAAAATCAAGGACCGGAACCGCTTACCAATAAAAGGGTTTTTAATTGGGCTTTTCATAGACTTGTTTCCACAAACCCTATCAATTCGGTAAGCATATCGTCGACTTACTCCAACGAAAGGCTAACCAATGAATACAGTTAATTCGGGTAAGCACTAACCGTATCTTAAAACCCTATCGAGGCTTACCCTATGAAAGGGTTTTAAAAGCGCTCAAGCAATTTTAACCTCTACATGCACACCATTCGACTCATTATTGTACGGCGAACTTAAATACACAGACAGGTTAATACAAATCACCAGAATGCGCGAAAAAGACATAGACAATAGAGTAACCCTTTTAGTTAGTAAGTGCTAAATATTGAAATTACCAATACCCTATTTGATTCGGTAAGCGCATTGACAGCGGTTAACTTTATTCAAAAAGGTTTCCGTAACGAAAGGCTAACACCGGAGTAGCTTATCAATAGGGTAACTCTATCTTTGGGTAACCTTTTAATAGGGTTTCCCTAACAATCGGCTTAATAAAAAAAAGGGGTTTTCCTGTCCTTGATTAAAATACTTAAATACATCCATGACTTAGATACAAATGCTCGTGCTCATCACACAAACATTTTCCCCTTGCGGGATTCAAGCCCGCAACCTCTAAGGTGGTTTGGTCGTTACAGTTGATTGTTTAACCCATCAGGTACCACATCCAGCTGGTGAAGCTTCTGACCTGCTGCACCATGGGCAAGAACGTGTACACCGAGATAAAGTGCCACAGTCTGTTGCCGTTAGACGACATAGTGGCCATGATCACGCATCCGCAGTGCATACCGGAGGTACGATGTCATTTTACTCTTCCAGATCATATTATTAATTTCACAGCAGCTATTGAACCTCGCCTCATTAAACATCATCAATCTACAAGTAATAATTATCAATTATCGGAATTGGGTGACTATATTTATCTAAACTTTGTGGCGACACATAACATAGAGTTGTTACAACCACCAAATCTCCGGGCTACCCCGATATTAACCGTATAATAGTTTAATGATCCCAAAATAATGTTGAAATGTATAAGTTTGAAATGGAAACTAGATTATACAAATTTTTCAGTATTAAAAAAACCAACAACTCTGTAAACAGGCCTAAATTAAGCACTTTTACATATCCTAAATTTTTTTTTTGAGAAAGTAGATACCTAGTTTTAACAACTCTATTATGTCGCATTGTAATGTTTAGGTAAATATAGTCCCCCTATTCCGATCACCGGTAATAATAGTCAGTCCAGTAAATGTTAATTCTGTGGCAACTCCCTTCATTGTGCCGGTTTTTCTCTGCTTCAAATAGCATCTGTTTGAAATATAAAAAGAGATATAATTTTGTGTTATGTGTCTTATCTACTTAGATAAGGCGTCCCTCATAAGATAATTAATTATATTCTCATCTTCCAGGTGAAAGAAGCCTACGTCGGGTTTCTAAACCACTGCTACATAGACACAGAAGTGGAAATGAAGGAAATATACTCCAGCAACTACATGTGGGATCTGTTTGAGCGTTCCTTCCTGCAGGACATGCAAGCTATCCTGCAGGCGGACACTGCACAGCCTATGCCAGGTAAAACCTAATTTTAGGAGATAAATAACTATATTTAGGGCATCTTATAATGTTCTTTCTGAAGGACATACAACCCTTCTTATATTATGTGTCTTGCGGGTAACATGAAACTTAGAGAAACAGTTATGTTTAAGCAAATAATTGTGTCCAGCAGTCCTTTCTGCAGGCTAACACTTGTGCAACCTATGCTATCGCATGGGATAATAATAGATATTACAAGTAATATCTATGATTCAGGGATTCAATGTGGGACTTCTAAAAGAGTCCTCTCTATACGAAGACCGTTTTGTCTAGTAGTTCACGCTCAGGACCACAAACCGAAGCGGTCGCAAATTCTGGTCCCGCAAAAAAAATCCATATTCAATATCTCTTTATATTATTCTTTAATGCACAGATAAAAAGAAAAATGTACTAAAGGTTCACTTAATAATACTTTCTAGCATAACTATTCTTCATATATATTTTTTTTCATGAATTGTTCCGATATTTTTAAAGTTATTCTGCTATTCGGGACAGATACGAACCCAGCAAATCACAGATTATAAAAATCGGTCTAGCCGTTCTTAATTTGTAAATGGTGTAACTAACACGACTTTGTTTGATATACATACTAGCTGTCCCGGCGAACTTTGTACCAACCATTCATACATGTTTTTTTTGGGATTTTTTTTTGTTGTTTTAGTAGTTATTCTGCTATACGGGGTGAAGACATTTTAACAAAGCAAAGATCATAAAAATCGGTCTAGCCGTTCTTGACTTATAAATGGTGTAACTAACCCGACTTTGTTTTATATAAGCTATATGTTATGTCCTCTGTATAGGACATAACATATATTTCTGTAGACGTAACACGCGACGTTCCCCCAGGCCCGTCCACGTCGCTGGCCGCGGCCGGGCGGGCGGCGGGCGACGGCAGGAAGGCGTGGGTGGACTACGTGACGGACGTGCTGATGCACACGATCTGCACGTTCTTCAACTCGCCTTTCAGCGACCAGAGCACCACTGTGCAGGTGAGTAACACCCGAACGGGTATTAGGTCCTATTTTTAGGCCCTGACGAAAAAATAAAGGTGTTATAATTATTTTAATAAGGAAACTAACACTGTTTTTATATACAATTTAACTTAAGTGCTTAACATTAAATATGGCCAGTGTGAAGTAAATTTGTAAATGTCGTTAGGAAGTCAGCTTTATAGTGAAACAAAAAAACAATCAACTCGTCGATGCAATCGCAAAGAATATTAATTAAGAGAAGAAGAATATCAGTTTAAGTGTAAATTATTACTCCTGATGATTTTATTTAATACTTAAAACTTACTTTGATTCTACGAGTGCTATTGCATATAAACTTTAACTTGTGTATGTGTCTGTGGAATCGTAGCTCCACACACACATCTGTACTAACTCTTATCTAAAACAACATACTTTGTATAGGTAGGTTTATCTTTAATCCACCATAGTAACTTTAAAATACTTGGACCTTATTATACTTAGAAGTGTGTGGGATCCTTTAGTCATCCCGAATGACAATTTTATTATTAACAAAATGACTAGTTTAACATTTCCGTTTCACAAATTGCTTTCGAATCGGAATTGTTGAATGATGAATTAATGGATGTAAGTATAATAAGATATGTACTTAGTTGTTTATGATATTATTAAAATAAGTTAAATAGGGACAATGACACCAGCAATTAATTAACAGCACATAACAACAGTGATTAACAGAACGCCGGATTTTGCGTCGCCATCTCTCGAGGACCCGGGTTCAATTCCCGGTTGGTTCAATGTAGAAAACGAATTTATCTATACTGTCTCGGGTCACGACTGTCACGGCTACTTACCGACTTACTTACTATACTTACTTAGAGAAATGTGTGTGATGTTGTCCAATATATTATTTATTTCGAAAATGTTTTACTCCAAATTGTGCGTGATATTTATCAGCGCGTATTGTTGCATAGACCCGGCAGTCGATATTCGTGAAGCTGCTGCAGACCACGTTCAGTATCTACCAGTGCCAGTGGCTGGCGCCGCCGCAGAAGCTCAGCGTCGAGAAGTGCATCAGGACGCTGAGCGAAGTCGGTGAGTAACAGGCAACAGCTATAACTACATAACAGCGTGAGTGCTCAATCTAATGCGCTTTTAAAACTTATTTTTTAAATATTATCTTGTCACCGCCTGTCCCCGACTCCCACCCACTCTCAGACCTCCCTGACCCCGTGTAAATGCGAATTGCATTAAGACTCCTTTCTCACAAGCTCTCAAAAGCAAATATTTTTCGCCACGTAACGCAAAACTACTAAGCTAATATTTAGCTACCGAGTGTTAGGGCCAGTTTCACCACTTGCTGATAAGTTCCAGATAACCTATCTGGCACTCTTTTGACAGCTAATTGTATGGGTTATCTGTCAAAACAAGTGCCAGATAGGTTATCTGGAACTTATCAGCAAGTGGTGAAAGTGGCCCTTAGTGTATTAAAAAACCCATTAGTTATATCGTGTCGAGTGTCCGACGACTGTAAATTATGTGATTCAATGTATCAGCGAAAACCTGTGACAGAATATCCGCGTGACAATAGAGAAATGTTTTCTGATCAAACTGCCGAAATAACAAAAGCATGTGCAAAGCAGGCGACTTATTCCCTCAACCCTCCAACTATGCTTAACTAGTATCAATCGGGTCCAACTTTTAGCTCTCCTTTTGAAGAGATGATACGAGATGATTGTAATAAATGTCTTTTAATGTGGGTGAAATGTTGCTAATGGGCATAGTCCAAAAATTTAGCTAACTAAAGTGGCAGTGGGCCGGCCACATTTGTCGCAGAACCGATGAAAGGTGGAGTAAACGGATTCTCGAGCGGTGACCGCGCCTCGACTAACTCAGTATAGGACGCCTCCTAGCTGGCTGGATGAAAAAAACTGGAGATCGTGCTCTGTGGCGCTCTTTGGGGGAGGCTTACGTCCAGCAGTAGATTGCAATAGGCTGATATGATGTGGGTGAAATGGTCATCTAGCCACTCATAACCAAGACGCATTTTGCATAACTTTGCTAATCACTAAGCACTGCTGCTTGTGTTGCTACAAGCACCTCTAGTAGACAAGGTAAATTTTCGTTGGTCTTGAAGCCGCAAAAGTCACACTCATCTTCTCAAATACAACAACTTTTTCTATGGGACCAACATCGAAATCCTGAAATTTCCCTGTACAAATCAAATAAGACAAATGTAAGTTATAAAATTATAGTGTCTTCGTTCTTTCAACAGCTAAATCCCGCAGCATAGCCATCCCGCTGGACCTGGAAGCGAAGATTCTGACAGTGTTCGAGAAGGCAGCGGCACTATCCCGACAGACCAGCAAGTGGTTGCTGGCTTCCAAAACCTCCAAGCTGGAGAAGATGGCTTCACAGGTTTGAACATATTCATTCTTGTATCTATTTAGATGTTTAAAACAACTTGGTGTACATACAAAGAACATTAATCATCATCATCAGTGTTTGGAAGTCACTGCTGTAAATAGACCTCCGCTATAGAACGCCACAGCGTGGTTTGGGCAGTTTGCATCCGGCGGCTTCCCGCAACCTTGATTAGGTCGTCAGTCCACCGGGTGAAAGGCCTGCCTACGCTGCGTCTTCCAGTTTGCGGTCGCCACTCGAGAACTTCTTTCGTTACCCAACGGTGTCAGTTCATTGCCACTTAAGCTTTGCAATTCGAAGAGCTATGTCGGTGAAATTAGTTCTTTTACGGATTTCCTCGTTTTGTATCTTATCTCGCAAAGAAAGCATGAACGGTAGTGGTACTAAATATATGTGTATCTCTCACTTTTCTTCTGTAACACTTTCACTAGCTCATTCAGACGCAATTAGGTGCAGAGATATTTCTGACTACAGCCCAACCGTTTAACTGACTCTCTTCCTGAGGTAATACACGGTGCGGGAGGGTTGTTGTCAGGTGGCGTGTGGCAAATCGTGCGTCTACTTTCCTTTGACTGTTGTACAAAAATAAAACTTCAATATTAGCTAAACGCCTCGGCTTTGGACGGAGAAAACTAAGTATCTACGGTAATAAATTATATACAGAAACTGCCCTTGTTAATCAGTCTATCTATTAGTGAAAACCGTATCAAAATCTCAACAGCAAATAGGCTAGTTTCCTAAAAAAATCTAATTCGTTTTTTCTTTTCTCAATCAAACAAAAATGATAAAGATATAGCCCGTTAAAGTTCTGCATAACGTCACGCCTTGCGACACTTTTTAGCCAGTCGTGACACCACGTGCTCACTTTGATGAGCTTTATCTTCGTTATTTTTTGTTTGATTGAATAAAGACAAAATATGGCTCCAATATTTTTTGGTAATCTAACTGACGGACTAAATAAAATAATCATTTTTTGACCCAGGAGTTTCCTGGGTCAAAAAATTTGCCCATTGAGAGCCCATTTGAAGATGTCTTTACAATTAGACAAAATGGATGACAGTCAATCGGCCGATAAAATTTTAATGTTATGTTAAATGTTACGTTATTTGTTTACAGACAAACCTACAAAACGATAGATCAGTAATGGAAGGGCTCCAAGAGATAGTAGCGCTCCTGGAGGAACAATTACGGCCACTATTGCAGGCAGAGCTGTCCCTTTTAGTGGACATTCTGTACAAGCCGCACCTGCTGTTCACCAGCCCGGGGGAGATCAGCCAGGCCGAGACCAGCGGCATCTTCATCTCCAGGTGAACACGCTCATCATCTTTATTTTTACCCCTGCACCTGCTGTTTACTAGCCTGGGGAGATCAGCCATCCCAGACCTGTAGCATATTTATTTCCAGGTGAACACACAATCATCATCACCTTTAAACCTGCTGTGTACCAACTTAGCCAGGCCGATGATTGTGGCATTAACAGGGTGGCCATAAAAGTGACGTCCAAAAGTTTTGGAGAGATACTTCTGTTAGCTTATAAGATGTTTGTAATAAATAAAATAAAATTCCTTACTGTACTAATACATTGTAATACTAATCTGTATTTTTTTAGATTGATTCGTCATACGGAGAAGCTTTTAGAAGAGAAAGAAGAGAAGTTATGTGTTAAGGTGTTGCGCACGCTTCGCGAAATGATGGCCGTGGACCCTGAATACGGGGAAAAGGTATATTTTTTAAAACGATATAATATGAAATATTAAACCTACATTATAGACCTGTTCATGATTATATGTAACCGTCTCTTTAGACTGCTACATATAGTTATTAATTAAAAACTTTATTATTAATATATTTTTGCAAAGAAAAATATCCATGAGTGTGTTATAACTCAGTTAGTTATTAGTTTATTTCAACGCTCATAGCTCTCGGAAATTAAAAGGCAATTTTAAAATCTGTCACTCCCAGAAGTCTTATTTTCCAAACTTTCCAATCGCAGGGCAACCAACTCCGCAACAAGCTCCTCTCCCAATACTTCGTGAACCGCAAATCAGAGCCGAAGATCCTGCCTCCGCAGCCATCTCTAGCCGTCACCCACGGCCCGGGCGGTAAGTCACACTCGCGGCATCAAACACGACACAAACACACACTCACACATGGGACACCATGACGCACGAGTAGGTGACATGTAGAAATTGCCAAAAAATATTAAAAGAGCCTTTAAAAATGTTTAGGGATTCATTTCGGTTGTAAAACAGAATTTTTTATCACTTATTTCAGCAAGAATACAGTCACTTAAAATCTTACCCATTGCTACTCGGAAAAATTACTGGTTTAATTTATTATGAATGTTCTCAGTATAAAAATAAATTTAGTCTTATTTTAATATTAACCGATTCAACTCAAATTAAAATTGGGTAGCGAAAATAAATGCGAAACTAACTCTGTCTTTCTGTCTGTCTGTCTGTTACGTTTTTACACCTTAACTACTGAACCAATTTTGATGAAAATTGGTACAGAGATAAACTAGAACTTGGGAAAGGACATAGACTTCTTTTTGTTGTGAAGCTGAACCGTTTCCATGGGTGAAAAGCACCCATGTAAATCAGCACTGGAGGCGACGAAATCTCTGCACCACAAAATACAGTTCAAATTTTGAAAAAAATACAAAAGAGTTAATGACATTGATGCATGATGTGTATATCCAACCTCAACATGGTTCTATTAAAGTTAGTACTCGATTAGAAGCACAAATAGTCCTAGATATGTACGACTTAGTGCACTGGGGCAAAAACTAACATAGTTATAATTAGACTTAAAATCTTTCTACAACACTATCATACGCGTAGTTTACACAACCGTTATGTCTGTATTCAGATTTAAGAAGTCATTTCTGTTTAATTTACATCTTCATAATGTTATAGTAAATCTTCCTCCTCTCGCGCTCTATCCCTTACCTAGTTGGGGTACGCCATCACCGAGCATAGATACCAAAATACGAAGGTACGTGCCGGGATCCGATGTCCACAATAAATATAGATAATCACTAAAACTAACGGTTTTGTCAACTACCTAATAGATATCAATCAACACATCACTATTAATAATAGTTTTAGGCAGGCACAATAAAAGTATTTTGAAGAGTGCTTTTGTAATTTATATCTTGAACATTGCATATTGCTGTATTCTCTAATTACATTAAAATTAATTAACCAAAGCAATAACAACCTTAAAAACATCATATTTAAATTAGAGCCAGCGCACACGACTGCGACATGTCGAGCACGATCGGCGATTTTGCGACTGCAATAATGCTGCAACGCGTTTTAGCGACTTAGCGATCGATCGCTAGCATCCACAATAGGGATCACGACTAACATTTTTAACTTTGTCTATCTGGTAGATTATCAAAAATTATTTGACGCGTATTTTTTCTTTTTTCACATAATAAAAATATTACCGAAATATGTTGATTTAAAATGTCATATGACACACGTCTTAGTACAATTTTTACTAAGAAGTGACGTCACATGCCCCCATTCCCGAAATTTGACGCGCTGTATCATTGACATTTTTAGTTGATTGACTAAAGAAAAAATATGTGTCCATTATTAAAATCAGCGTCGTGATAAGTCCGTGGCTGTCACGACAAATGCTGAGCAGGCACCTTTTCGACACATCTGATTTATATTGTTTTGTGTATTTTTTTTTCTTTTGTGTGTCGAATAAACGTTTCTTTCTTTCTTTCTATTTTTTGATAATCTAACTGACAGACTGAATAGAATTTCACTTTCTTTACCTAGTCGTCATCCCTTTATAATTCCAAAGGCACCCTTCAAGGCACATTCTAGACTAGATTTTAGAAATATGTTTTTCTTTATTTCACTACGCGCATGCGACGCAGAAATTCACCTGCATCAGCCGAAGACAGGTGGGTCCATCTACAGGCCGCTGGATATTATTTTGTTGCACTTGTCTTTAACCTGTGTTGTTAATTTGTAGACTAGACAATAGAGATACCAACAGCAAACTACCACAAAATGTCGCATTCCGTCGACTGATACGAGTTGAATAACAATTGTTTTAATTTAAGGCGCGAAACATACACAAGATGCGTCGCGTCGGGCGTCGGTGTGGCTAATAAGTTTTCAACTTTAACACTAATTTATAGAGATCAAATTCAATTGACAAAATTTTAGGTTTTGTGGTAGATTAAGCTGTTGTACAGTTAGCATCAAAAGTAATTCATCAAAAACAATTTTTTTAAAGTACTGTCTTGTCTAAATGTCGCAATACCCTGACTTCTTTGTTTGAATTTTGCGTAGTGATTTTGTCAGACTATTGTGATTTGTTTTAATAACATTCTTTTGAAAAATATACTAAGCTACTTTTGATGTTGACTGTACGTGTAAAGAAGCAGGTCGGTTTAAATACGTTATGCATAAAAATGCTGCCACCACGATATGGTTTGATTTTTGTGCTCAACAAAATACTCTTACAACAAATGAATCCCCTAAAAATTTTCCTGTAAAATAAGTTATTTCGAACAATATTTATGTTTAATTCGACAACATAACGGTAAAGCAAGAATTGATCACCTACCTGGTTACCGGTGTCGACTAAAAAATAAGGATGACGACAAACTTTTTATTTCTTCGTCTATCTGTATTTATTTGTCTATTGTATTGGACACGTATTTGTCCCTTTTTTTACATAATCTAAATATTATAGAGATATATTGATTTGAAATATCGCATGATGTTACCTCTTGGTACATTTTTTACTTAGAGGTGACTCCCAAAATGATGCGCTTTATCGTTGTCATTTTTTGGTTGATTGACAGAAGATAAATAAGTGTCTATTATTTTTTGATAAATCTAACTGACGGACTAGTAAAAATTTCAATTTCTTTACCCAGTCGTCATCCTATTAGTGATATTTAGGTACCTGGTAACCTGCTTCTGTATGTGAGATATATACTATCAAGTTTTATAGTCTGAGTAGCTTAGCAACTTCTGATTGTCACACTTATAGTAGCGACCTTTGACTGTGTTATGTTTGCATTGTAAAACACCCATTCCAACGTATCATTGTTCCCCCTTTCATAGAAAATATAATACTTTGTATCCTAATTTGAATTAATTCCTAGCTTACAAATACTACGTCTTGTTTCTGTAACTCCTGTAACTAAGGCTGTCAAAGCAGACTTACGTTTTTTGCACCGCTTCTTCTCGTCACCAGCCAATGTGTAGTCCCTGAAGCAGTGGTAGAGCAAATGCTTATTTTGGCACCTGTATTATAATTATAATAAAACAATAGTTACCTGACTGACTTAATTTTTTTAATTTACAAAAATCTAAAAATGTTTTTGATTTTTGTAAATTAAAAACTAACTATATAACAATAGCTATGTATATACAAATAGTTTAATTGCCATTAAATAGTGTTGAGACACGTACATAAACAATATTATATGTCTAGAAGATTGGATAATTGCGTATTTTGATATTTATAAATATAAATCAATAAATATTGGACAACATCACATTCATTGCTCTGATCCTATGATAAGTAGCTTAAGCACTTGTGTTACAGAAATCAGAAACAACGACGGTACCACGGTATTTATATGTTTATTTTTTATGCTTTCTGTTTTGTATGCCCTGAATACAATAAAAAATATCCCTTGACAAACCTGCATCTTTGTAACGCGAGTTGTAATATTAAAAGCCTTTTTCTCGTTATCTCATATCGCTAAGCTTTAGCTATCCATGCATTTAAATAAAAATCACCTTAATTTGGCTGTTTAAATGTTTTAAGTCAATGTTAGTTGTAATTTTCAGTAACCCCATCACTATAGCTTAAAGAAAGGTATCATTGCCATATACTAGGATTTATATAATTTAGTTTTACTTGCTTTGCTACAATGGATTTAAAATATGTCTATCCTATAGTCCAACCGCTTAACCCAGACCCTCAGCCGAGTCTCTTGTTTTATTATGGTTTCTTATGCAATACACACGTATTTGTGGCGCGAAACATACAACAAGTCAGTAAGTAAGATTTATTTCTCACTATACGTATTGCGCTTTTAAATACATTGGGAATACATTATTTGTCAAAACATATATGTTATAAGATTGTCAGTGCTAAAAAGGTGTCCCGCTCAGCGCTCAGTATCAGTGGCATGCCATGGCACAAAGCTGATATTCTGCGGGAGCCTTGGCCACTGCAACATCCGATCCGTTACAATATTTTTTTAATATTTTGTAGCTCTGTTTGAATTTAATCGAACACAATAATAAAAATAAAAATTGATGAATAACTAATCAAATAAAATGTCCAATAATTCTACACTTAATGCAGTTGCATAGTCAACAAAACATACACAGCGCCAGACAAAACACAACCGACAACGTCAACTAGCACCAGGCGCCGGTGTGGCACGTGACACGCCTCTTGTTTAAATTCTGCGCCTACGCTGAAAATTTCATAAAAATATGTGACATTAGACTCGGCCGAAGGGTTTAACGATTGAACGATTGAACTATAGCTATAAAGCAATCGATAGGTAGGTAGATCATTAAAATTTTAGTATATGGTAAATAAACCTTTTCGTTGGTCGGACTCTAGCAGACATTTTAATATTCAGATAATAATTAACTAATTGTATTCCCCGCATAAAGTTATTAATATGTAGCGACATTATTAACATTACAATGTTTAAAAAAAAGATGATAATCATACTTCTTCGTGCTAATAAATGGTAATATCATGCCAAAAATTAAAAATAATAACTAAATGCTACTTGTTAATAATTGGAAATTTTACCAGTAACACTTGAGTTTGTAAGTTACATAAAAAGATAATATGTTACGAGCTTTCGTTTTTGTAGAACGCTGTCTCTTTCACTGAAATGTTAACAAAGTGAATACATTTTTTTAAAATACGCAAACTGGGCTAGAATAACCTAAAGCTTTTGTCTTATTTTCTCTTTATCTGAAGTTATTTGGAAAAGATCGTTAAAAGCGACTAGACTGTCTTAATTGTACGTCTTTCTGTGTTTTTTTTTAATTTAGATAGATCGCACTAAAAATATCTATACTATAGAAACATATTTATACAGCAAAAGTCCTGATGCGGACTGGCCAGACCCTGGCTCAAGTCCAAGCGCACCTGGACAAGGAAGGCGCCTCCGACCTGGTGGTGGACCTGGTCATCAGGAGCACCAACCGCCCCGCCATCTTCCTTGAAGCCATCCAGCTTGGTATGTTCAGCTTTAACAGCGTATTTAAAAAAAAACACTTAAAGTTGCTTAGTTTTTACTCCTTTTGGTAGTAATGGTAGTTTCGTTTTTTTTAATGGCAATCAAATTTCTGTGAGGTGTATTTCTGCCAATGTCGAGTAGTTTTGGTAATAAAGTTTGCACCACATTAAGCTTCACCACGACTAGTATCAAGCGATATTAGCCGGGACCAACTTTTAACGTGCCTCCGGAAGCACGGAGATGCTTGTGATAAATGTCACTAAATATGGTTGGAATAGTCACCCGTCCGGTACCGTAACTTTGGTAATTACTACCAAAGCGTTGCCACCACTGAGCTACAAGCACCTCAAATAATGTTTGCTTCTATCACAATTTGACCAAAATATTTTATAGTAAGAGCATACCCAGTAGGGTTAGTTTGGTTAAGATATAAGATTTGAGGATTCACTCCTAATTAGTAAGTTTATTTACAGGAATCGCGCTTTTGGAAGGTGGCAATCCTATCATTCAACACAGTATATTTACCAAACTTCAAAACGGCGAGATTTCGCAAGCATTCCTAAAGGTATGTTAATGGAAATACATATTTTATTTGTAAGTTATGTATTAAGGCAACTGCTGTAATCTTCTGCTGTAAATTTCTATATAGTGTTTCTTCTAAGGTGTCCAGCCAGTGCGAGCTGATAGCAGTGTATCATACCTATCAATTTAACCGCCATTTATGTTCTACGATTATTTGTAGTTTTCCAGTTATATAAACTCAAACTCAAGCGTTTATTTGCCAAGAACACAGTAAATAAAGATAGCATTTAAAAGGAAGTAGCGCATGTGTTCAGTCTGCTCGCAGACATGCAAAAATTTAATTACAAAATTACACATAATATTGATGTCAATTAAATTACATTAGTATAATTAATGTTTGGTAGTTTGAATGAAGTTAAATATGAGTATGTCGTCGCCAATTAGAATATTCATTAAAACTATAAAAACATTTGTCCAAAAGCCAGTTAGTCAAATGTCCTCTTAAATAATGGTTCTTGAAGTGTTTTTAGCTCTTCCGGTAGCAAGTTATACAAAACAATACTCTTATTATATGCATTTCTTTTATATATGTCCTTGCGAGAGGGAGGTTGATGCATTAGGTTTATGTATTGCTGCCTTAATTGCCTACCAGCGATTTCTCTGCGTGTTTTGTAATAGCTGAAATAAGAGCTAATAAAATGATCGGTCACATCATGAAGTTATCAATTTTACGATCTGGCCGCGACATATATATTTTTTGTTTTTCAGGTGTTCTACGATAAAATGCGCGAAGCTCAACAAGAGATCCGCTCGCTCGCGGCCAGCAGCACCGCCGCCGCCAGCTCCGACAAGCAGCGCACCACCCACGCCGACAAACACAAACTACCTGTCGACGGTCAGTGAGTTGGGGACCCCGCCGAACTTGTACTTTGCTCTGAAGTTGTTCCATCCAGGTTTAAGTGAATAATTAAATAATATTATAAATGCGAATGAGATCTTTGTTACTTTTTCACGCGAAAACTACTGAATGGATTTCGCTGAAATTTTGCAGACTGATAGACCATGGCCTGGATTAACACATAACACATTCTCGCTTTTTACTTTTTAACCGAGTAAGGTAAGTAGACGAAGTCGCGGGCAAAAGCTAGTAAAATAATAAAGTTACTATTATCATAATCACCCTACATCAGTCTACTATTGGACATGACTCTTACAATACCTTCCACTGAGCCATAGCCTCGGCTGTTCTGTTTCACCCGCTGCCGGAAGCTTGGCGTATCGTCGCTCCAGCATGCCGGAGGGCGCCCCAAGCTGCACTTGACCAAGTCGCGATCTCTAGTTCTCAGAACGACCTTACTTTTGATTTTCTCCTTTTTTAATTTTTTTTATTTAAAAAGGTACACCAACAGCATACATATACAACACTCGCAATAAATAGGATATGGTCATAAAATATTTCAGAGAAATCACGAGCATAGCGCTTTAATTAAGTTATAATTCAAATAAAACAGCATAAACATTAATTATTATGGCTAAATCATGTTACATCGACTAAAAACCTACATGAAACAGCTTCTGAGCGAACTAAAAGTTTGGCGCAACCTACCTAGTTCTCTGTATTATTGCTGTAATGTAAACTGTTATGAAGTTGGCCACTTTAAATTAATAAACAAGAAATATTTAATACAAATAATTCTTACTTTGACAAAATCGAAAATATTTGTACACATATTCCTCGTCTTTAAAATATCTTGTATAATAAGTGGTAAAAAAATTAATGAGAATTGCTCAGCTAATAACGATAAGAAAAAAACCTTGCATCACTGATTTTCTGCCGTAGCCCTAAACGCAATTACGTACGTAATTTTACAAAACTTTATTTTTTATATAAAAGCATCGTCTCTCTAGATTTGCAAGCAAATTGGATCTTCTGTGAGAAGTAAATCACAAAAAAGGATGTCCCTATCTAAGTCCCACTGCAGGGCACAGGCCTCAGACACCTCAACTATGAGGTGGTTTGGGCCATACTCCACCACGCGGGCCCAGTGCGGGTTCGTAGAGGGGAGTTCTAAGGCCAGTGACTTAACCTTACTGGCAGATGTTATTAAGCCGCCCTAAGGCATCTGACTAGGCTTTACGACTAGTATCAAGCGATATTAGCCAACTTTTAACGTGCAAAGTCAAAGTCAAAAATCTTATGTTCAATTTAGGACAGAAAACTGCCATTTATGAACGTCAATAATAACATTATTGGCCCATATAGGGCAGAACATGTGTCCTTATTTTTTGGGCCCTACTAGCACCTTGGGCCCTTCTGAAGCACGGAGATGCTTTTGATAAATTTCACTAAATATGTTTAGAATGGTCAGCCATCCAATCACAACCGCGGCGTAGGTGGCTTAACTTTGGTAATCACTACCAAAGCGCTGCCGACACTGAGCTACAAGCACTTAATATGTAGTATGTAATGACATTACCAGGTCGTACAACACCAGGCCCCCTGGTGGTGGGGGAGGAGATGGACGAAGAGGTGACCAGCGCTTGCGGATCCGCCGTGCACGCGTACGCGGACATACACACTATGTCTCACGGTAATACCTGTACTTCTGCTTCTTCGCCGGACCCTTATGACCAGTGATCGGAATTAAGTCCTATATTTACCTAAACTTTGTGGTGAGACATAACATACAGTTGTTAAAACCATCAAATTATCGAGTTACCCGGAAAATAACAAAAATGTATGTTTGTGTTACCTAGTTTCTATTTCAAACTTATATTATACATTTCAACACTCTTCTTATCCTTAACCTCCTGAGGTCCAATGTGATAGTTCTAGTACAAAATCATATACTTAGTACTGAACGCCCAACAAAATTCACGCTACTTCCATAAGTCCATACGAAGACTCACCGTAGTAATACTAGAACATAATATTTACGACCCTGTGAAAAGTTTTTTAAGTACATTAGATTTATAATAATGACCTAAATAAGGTAAAAAATGAATTTCCTTTACTTATTTAGCATGCCTAACTCTATATTAAAACACTGAAAAATCCAAACTTACCTAATTCATTTTAACTACGCAGATATAGCAAGATTTTGGTCTGGGCGTTAGGGACTAAAATACTTAATTGTGTTCTAATATTAGGACAGTTGGCCTTCTTTCTTTGTAACTTCTTTTAAGTTGGGCCGCAGAAGGTTAAACTATTGTATCGAATCTTCGTAAAAGCGATATTCTTTTTTTCTAGAACAAAAGTAATAATAGGTGAACTGTAACGGTTTATATTTTAGCATGATACATGAGTACAGTTTCTAGCAACACGCATCGAAACAGCTGTCGCACGATGCAAACCCTATGACAAGCGCGTATTTTTCGGACGCGGCTAGTCTGCGGTTGACAAAGATCGCTTTTTGCTTGTCATGAATACGAATATGTTGAAAAAATAATAATAATGCTTAGTTTACGGATTTCAAATAAACATTCTTCGTAGTTTTCGGGTAACACAGAGATTTGGTGGTTTTAACAACTCTATGTTATATCTCGCCACAAAGTTTAGGTAAATATATTCATCCAATTCCGTTCACAACTTATGGGTCGAGACTAGTGCTGTAAGATCCGTTTTTACTAATTAATCAATATCATATACATTTTTCACAATCACACTAATTATCTAGCCCCAAACTAAGCAGAGCTTGTACTATTACGACTAGCTGGCGGATATACATACTTAAATACTTTTATAAACATCCATGACTTAGGTACAAATTCTCGTGCTCATCACACCAACATTCGCCGCTGGCTTTGTAGTCCGGAACGTGAACCACTACACTAAACGGTCGTCATCATCAAGGCAAGGTCTCAAGGGGTCAATGTTTGTGTAGTTACTATAAGAATTTATTATTATTATCGTTTTGCACACTTATAATGTTTAAGCTTTTAGCTAATATTTCAAGGAAGCAACCTATAATATAGTATTGTCATTATTTTAAATTTTATTTAAGTTAATCGAGATGACGACTGGGTAAAGAAAATGAAATTCTATTTAGTCTGTCAGTTAGATTATCAAAAAATTATGGTCACTTGTTTTTTGTTTTTGTCAATCAACCAAAAAATGATAAAGATAAAGCGCGTCGAAGTTTGGAAGTGGAGGCTAGTGACGTCACTTCTAAGTAGAAATTGTACCAAGACGTGACGTCATGCGACATTTCAAATCAATATTATTCCTGGAATGTTTTGATAGACGAGCGTCTGGTGTAGTGGTTCGTGCTCCCGACTACAAAGCCAGCAAGGGGCAAATGTTTGTGTGATGAGCACTAGCATTTGTACCTAAGTCATGGATTTTTATAAAAGTAGTTCAGTATTTTTATCCGTTATCTAGTCGCCATAGTACAAGCTTCGCTTAGTTTGGGGTTAGCTAATTGGTGAGATTGTGGAAACAATTTATTTATTATATTATGTGTAAAACAAAAAAAAAACATGTCCAATACTTTTTGATGATCTACCTGATAGACGAAAAAAACTATTCGTCATCCCTATTGTGTATCCATAGGTACAACAGTTCTAGAAGAAATAATGGCTGAAAAGAAACGTGAAGCAGGAAGCGGGGACGTGCTGCCGGCCAAAGTGTCGGTCATGCGCCCCATCCTACGGTTTCTGCAACTGCTTTGCGAAAACCACAACCCTGACTTGCAGGTATGACTCATAAGTGTTAAAAAATAACGAGAACACTATTTGGGGTTAAATCTAATGTTCGAATGAGATAACTTTTAAAATTGAATTTAAATTTTAAGTTTTATAGTTTTAGGAAAAAGGGAGGGAAGTGGTAAATTTTCACGTGTTATCCAAAACAATTTATTTGTTTTAAAATCATATTAAAACATTTAAGAATATCACAAAAACGTACCGGCAAGCGCAGCGTAGGACGCAAGGTGGACAGACGACCTAGCGGGAAACCGCTAGATGCAGGCCACTTTCAAAAGGCCAATCTGGAAGACATTAGAGTAGACAAATTTTTACTTAATAGGTCCGTGATTTTGACAGACAGACACCCAATATCCTATGCGTTCCTTTTTTTCATTTTAAGGCACGTACAGTACCCTAAAAACTAAACCTATATTCATCTGGTCCGCTTGTTTTGAATGTAGGTAGACAAAAAGATATAAAATAAATACATAAAATTTGCTGCAGAACCTTCTTCGCAACCAAAACAACAAGTCCAATTACAACCTGGTCTCCGAAACGCTGATGTTCCTGGACTGCATCTGCGGGTCCACGACGGGCGGGCTCGGGCTGCTGGGGCTCTACATCAACGAGGGCAACGTTCAGCTCATCAACCAGACCCTCGAGACCCTCACCGAGTACTGCCAGGGTAATGGCACCAGTCATTAGCGTCGTCTCTACTTGTAGAAATATATCTATCACATCAAAGGGAAATTTTAATTTCAAATAACTCAAATATCGGGATAGCCAAATATTTGGATATACACACGCACATGGACACACACACATATGGACACACTCACAATCATATTACCTACAAATTACTGTCAGGGTAGCAGCACAAGCATCGTCGTTATTACTCGCCGACAACGATATTCCCTATGTTTGTCTCGTACCAAATTTACTAGGCTATTAATATATCCTCTCATAATAAACCTCATTTTGCTCTAGGACCCTGCCATGACAACCAGAACTGCATAGCGACTCACGAAAGCAATGGTCTCGACATAATAACGGCGCTGATCTTGAACGATATAAACCCACTGGGCAAGACTCGTATGGACCTCGTCCTCGAGCTCAAGAACAACGCCTCCAAGCTCCTTCTGGCTATTATGGAGTCGCGGAATGACTCCGAGAACAACGCCGAAAGGATTCTCTACAACATGAACCCGAAACAGCTGGTAAGTACTTATGACACTTCCGAAGTTTTTGTTCGTGCCGCAGCCGCATTGCTGGTCACCTCGCTTCATGCCTAACTCCAGGCAAGACAAATTGCTATGCAAATTTTACATAACTTTTACCAACGATGATATACCGTAAATAAATGAATTTTTCAGAAGAAAAAAAATCTCAGTCGCACTGTGTTGTTGTTACACATTATTAAAAGTTAAATAAAACGGTTTATAATTTTCGACAGCATTTCAGGTATGCAGATATGCATGGTGAAAAACTTGTCATGAGTCAAGTGCACAAATATAATAATTAAAAGCACGACTGCCTGAAAGTCTGCAGTACCTTGTGCATGAACTTTATTATAACCATTTTGTTACACCTACAGGGTGGAAAAAAAAACCAGCATTCTGTACATCGTAACATACATATAACCAAGTTTAATGCAAAAAAATTCTGGAAAATGACTATTTTAGGTATCAAAAAATAACTTATTTTAATGCCTTACGCACGTGTGTGAGTGAGCATGCACACTGAATGACAGTGTAGGTAGTTGTGTGCGTGCGCGCGATTCATTGCGGGCTGTGCTCTTGCAAGCCATTTTATGACAGAATTACTGAAAATGGAAACTATGTTTCTTTAGAAAAAATGTTAGTTAGAACAAACAGAAGTTATTTTTGTAAAAATCTTTAAAAAAATATTTCGGTAACCAGTTCCTAGGTACGGTGTAGAAGATTTTTTTTTCGTAATAATGTGTAGAATATGTGGTATTCGGCTTTGTTAAGCTTTTTTTACACCCGTATATACCAAATCTATCAGAGTAGTAGGATGGTATGTTAAAAAAGTAAGTAAATCGTCATGATGTATGCGCAGGTAGATGTTGCGTGCTCAGCCTTCCACCAGGAACACGCCATGGACGCCGACTCCGACTCCGAAGACGATGCGCCCGTGCAGGGCGTCTCGCCGAAGGAAGTTAGTATCCCATATTTATATCATTTTTAGGATAAACTAGCTGTTGGCCGCGACTTCGGTCACGTGGCTTTTAAATCAATTTAAAAACTTACCTATTTGAATCGGATTTAATTAAGAGTTTTAACTTTATTGCGTGCATCCTTGATACTTTTGCAATCTGCCAGTGAAAGTCCCGTCAAAAGCGTTGCGAAGAATAGACAACAAATAAACAGACAAGCATTTTTAAAGTACCAACCATGTATAATTTCATATACATTTAGTAATAAGCTAGAATTTGGCCATGACAAACATCAATATTATTTATTTGAATAGATAATGATATAATTATTATAAAAATCCGGCTTCATAAAACTGAAAATAATATTCACACATAAGTACCTAATCATTTTTATTTAGAGTCAGTGCAACGAACGCACGTATTCAAACTCTCATCGGCTGGCATTGCTAATATGTTATTATGTCGTCGTCATATTGTATTTGTATGATTCGTCATTATACAAACAGCGTCTTCCGCAAACGCTCGCTGTTTTGTAAAATGCCTAGGCAAATTGATGATGCTTCTAGTCGTATTCGCTTCGTAAAAACCCTTAAGTTAGGGTAATCATGATTTAAGTTTATAGTCATTATTTATTTATACTCATGTAATGAAGTATTTACTTCATTATGAGGAAGGAAGTAATATAAAATCAGTCTTTTATTTTTATCAAACAACAGAAATATACTTACATAACAATAAACATAGTAGTACATAAGTAATTTTCTCTTCGACGCCTTTTTCACGCTGCCACGTTATCAATCCACCGTTTATAGAACAAATTATTTTTGAAAATAATTAACTATGAATTCCCACAAAAATCCATCTCGTTTTTACAGTTTATAAAAAGTACGTTAGTTGATTGGTGGTGTCATCATTCATAATTGTGGTTGAGTAGTATGGTAAGGTGTGAGTATGTGTGCGTGTGCGCAGGTGGGCCACAACATCTACATCCTGTGCCACCAGCTGGCGGGCCACAACAAGGAGCTGGCGGCGCTGGTGCGCGCCTGCCCCGCCGGCCACAACGCGCCCGCGCTGCAGTACTACCGTACTCACACGGCGCAGATAGAGGTACCGCACTACCGCCGACACAGGCGAACCGCCTTAACTGAAAGTGAAACCGAGCAGTTTAATCCCCCCCCCCCCTTCCACTTGCTGCAGTACTAATCGTACTCTCACACTTACAAACCGTCCAAACCTGGCCCTGTCTCTTTAAAGCGATACCACAGAGTTTAATCCACCTCCCCGTTGCACTCTTATTTTCCCCTTGCTGCATTACTACCTCACTCACACGGCACAGATAGAGGTACCGCCTAAACTTCGAACTGATACCAAGTAATTTACCCCCCCTTACTGCCATAACTATATATACTATATATAACATAAACTACCATACTCCCACACTAACAAACCGCCCGGACCTAGGCCCTGTCTCTTTAAAGTAATACTAATTTCTTCTTTCTTTTGTTTGCTTTACAATACTACATGAGTATCACTATCAGTTATGTAAAAAATATACTATATGATATAAATTTCTGTTCTGTGTATGTTAAATAAGCTAACTTGAGCCAATTCAACAACATTCAGCGCTGATTGCGTTGATCGCCATATAGCATAGCAACTGATGATCTATCCCAAAATTTGTTTGATAGTTAGCATATTAGGTTTGGAATCGCGAAGTATAGTTTAACTAATACCTCGGTCCTCCAGATTGTTCGCACTGACCGGAGTATGGAACAGATCGTGTTCCCTATCCCGGAGATCTGCGAGTATCTGCCGGCCGACAGTAAGCACCGCGTGCTGCAGAGCGCCGAGCGCGACGACCAGGGAAGCAAGGTGGCCGACTTCTTCAGCCGCCTCGACAACCTGTTCCACGAGATGAAGTGGCAGAAGAAGTTACGCGGTGAGTACCGGCACTAGGTGCGTGTCACTCGCAGTGCGTGACGAGCAGGCAGCAAGGTGGCCGACTTAAACCAAATGTCAGAATAGTTCTAAAATGTCTCACTATAATATTGTGTCATCAAATAAATACCGAGGCAGAAGGTTAACCCCAGGTTTACTTACCTACACTATGTAGGAACAAACTAATCGCTTATTGAAAATGTGTTGTCCTTTATTTTGTATTTAGTTTTTTTAAATCCAAAAAAAATTTTTTGTTCTCCATTAAGGAGATTCATGTAAATCTAACCTAGCTAATTCAATGATTATTTTTAAAAAAACCTGATAGCTGCTACGAAATCTAATAATGTCGTTTGTTTCAGGGCAACCTTTCTTGTTCTGGGTGTCGTCCTACATGTCACTGTGGAGTAATATATTGTTCAATTTCGCCGTGCTTATCAACGTCATCGTAGCTTTTTTCTACCCGTTTCAAGACGAGAATCCCAGTGAGTATACTTTTCTAAATCATTTTCGTTCCTTTTAACACATAAATAAAAAACTGCACCGTACAATACATCAATTGTCATGTTCTCAAGGAAATATTATCAAAATGTCTATATAAGGTCATTAACAGCGCAGTTGATTGTCCCGAGATATTACAGTCTATTAAGTTGAATGTTCCTTATAAGTTACCACGTCGCAGCAGATACGTTCCTGTTTCAACAAATTTGTCCAAAAGAAACCTTGGTCACCATGCCACCATGAATAGACTCCAAAGACAATACAATGAACTCAGCAGAGAATGTGACATCGACATCTTTGCTGACTCCATGGGAAAGTTTGAGAGGAGGGTTTTGTTATCCTTATCTGTTTAGCCACTGTCTAATTTTGTTGAGTTGTAGGTTATTGATAAATTGTTTATTTTGCACTAAAATAGTAATAGCTAATATAGCAACAATATAAAGGTCACTTATGAAAAATTATGTAGTCCATTATTGCACGCCGTGGCAACCTGTTATTAAGACGGCACTTAGTCTATAACCAATATTTGCATGTCTTACCAATTTGCTTGTAATTGTGCTTGTCTTGTTGGTTGTCCTAATAAAATAAAATAAAATAAATTAAAATGTATTTGGTAGGGGCGGTTCCCTCACACACCATATCGTGTTAAATAGTGCACACTTTTAGTTTTTGTTATATCAAACCCAGGATTCTTTGAATACAAAGAATGGGATGGCTTCTGAAGCCAACCATTTGACGACCGCGCTCCGGACTATAACGCCCGGTGGTTGCATGGTTTGAATCCCATCATCATCATTTCAACCATAGGACATCCACTGCTGAACATAGGCTTCCCCCAATGACTTTCATCGGGGGGATTGCCAATACTCGCCACGCTTGGCAGGAGGGTTGGCGAGCGCAGTTTTTTTATAAAATTTCACACGCAAACGCTGCAGCCCGTCTCGTGCTACAAGAGTTAGTCGCCTTTTACGACACGCCTCTTGTTGGTGGTGGGAAAGTGTATTCTTTACGGCCGTCCACATACGGCACAGTAGCGGTCAGGGTGACGGCAGGGCAGGGGGTGCTAAGAATACCAGGAGCCGATCCGGCTACAACCCCAAACGACGACTGGCCCTGTTCACATACAACGTACGCATATTGAAGACTGACGAGAAGATCGTTGAGCTGGAACATGAAATGGGTAACAACATCGTCATCGGAAGTGTATCGAGCAGTGTTGCATACCTGATACTAAGAGTATCCAATAGATACTCGCTGAAGGTCATACAGGTATATACACTGACCTCTACACACCCAGATGAGGAAACAGAGGCCATACATGAGGTGAGGACGTAAGTAGGGCTATACATACAACTAAAACCGTTATGCGTTATGTTATGCGGTACTTTAACACGAAACTGGGCATACGACACGATAATGAGTTGAGAGTGGGGCAATTTGGGTATGGGCAACGGAACCCCAGGGGACAGAGACTGGCCGAATTCCTGGAGAAGATAGACCTCTTTGCGATGAATTCCTACTTTCAGAAGCCGCCTCACAGGAAGTGGACTTCGATGAGTCCCGACGGTTCCATGAAAAATGAGATTGACTTTATTATGACCACAATGCGACGAGTATTCAATGATGTCTCCGTGATTACAGGGTAAAAACCGGCAGTGATCACCGAATGGTCAAAGGCACATTGAATATCAACGTCAAGTTGGAAAGATCCCGTTTGATGAAGTCTACGCTTCGGCCCTCAAATGCCCATATTTACTTCCCCGAGAGCTTTCAGCTAAAGTTGTCTAATCGCTTTTAATGCCTGGAGTACTGCGAGTGAGTGGACGAGACTAACAACTGGTTCCTAGAATCTGTCCAAGCGGTCGGGACAAAATTTTTTAGACCCTGTCATAAAGACAAGACGCAGAAGCTTACCGGCCCTACCAGCAACCTCATGGCAGAACGACGTTCAATGGCACTGTAGACCACCGTTGACGACAGTAGAAGCAGAAGTCCTTACGACACGATATCCTTTATTTTAATACAAACAGTATTAAAGAGGCGATAGAGCGGAACCAAGGCTCTAAAGTTTTCGCAAGAGGCATGTTTATTAGGCAAAGACAGCTGACGAAGGTGAATATGGAGGATGGCAGTATAACGTCGACAAAAGCCGAAGTTTTGAGGGAGATCGAGAAGTTCTATGGGCAGTTATATACCTCGGTCACTAAACCTGTTAGTAGCTCAGCCAAAGATCCAAAAGCTAAGCTGACCCGACACTATACCGGAGACATCCTGGGCATCAGCCTATACGTGATTAGGATGGCCCTCAAACAGCTTAGGAACAACAAAGCGCCGGGTGATAACGGAATCACATCAGAGTTTCTGAATGCGGGTGAAACATCGATATTGAAAGTCCTTCAGAGACTTCAACTAAGTGCTCGAGGGAATAACGTCGGAGGCATGGAATAAAAGAGATAGTATTCAAGTATTCAAGTATTTATTTTGCTTACCAAGTGTGTACAGATATTATGCTAGGTACAATTATGCTTAAGACTTAGTAACCTTATTTATAGGTGTTGCAAAATTATAGTAGGAACCTTATTGAAGAATTACAGACCTATCTCGCTTCTGAGCCATGTCTGCAAGCTGTTTTTGAGAGTCATCATGAATCGTCTTGCCTACGCTTTGATGACTTCCAGCCTCCCGAACTAGCGAGTTTCCGAAAAGGCTGTAGTACCATAAAACACATCCATACGCTGCGGCAAATTGTACAGAAGACCGAGGAGGTTGCCACCATGCCTGGCGTTCGTGGACTATGAGAAGGGCTTTGAATCGATCTAGACCTGGAGATTGCTACAGTCTCTCCACTGAAGTCATATTGACTATCGGTACATCGAGGTGTTGAAGTATTTATACAAAAACGCCACCATGTTGGTTCGAGTACAGGAGCAGAGCGACGGCGATTCCTCTGCAGCGAGGCGTAAGGCTCACCTTGGTGTTTCTTTGCGAGATCGAATCAGAAATCCGTAAGGTTCACCGCTTCATTGGGAGACGCTTTAAGCTCCTGGAATAGAAAAGATTTAGCATCAGCATCAACGGCGAGTACATCACTTACCTTCGGTTTGCCGACGATATTGTGGTCATGGCAGAATCGCTTATAGACCTCGGCATATTGCTTGATGGCCTTAGTTAAGTTTTCCAACAAGTAGACATTTGGATGAACATGGACAAAACCAAACTCCTGTCTAATGCCCATGTTGCGCCCTACCCAGTATCCGTTGGGAGCTCTACACTCGAAATTGTTGACAAATATGTCTACCTGGGAGAAGTGATCCAGTTGGGTAGATCCAATTTTGAGAAGGAGGTCAATCGTCGAACAGTGATCAACTCAGCTGAGCAGCGTCGGGAAACTACGCAACGTCTTCTCCCCCAATATACCTCAGTGCCTAAACAGGAAAGTCTACAACCAGTGTGTGTTAAAAGTGAAGACATATGAATTTGAAACGTGGCCTTTCACTTTGAGCCTTATAAGAAAGCTCAAGGTCGCACAGCGTGCTATGAAAAGGGCTATGCTTGGTGTTTCTTTGCGAGATCGAATCAGAAATCCGTAAACGAACAAAAGTTGCTATAGCCTAGCCCAACGGATTAGCAAGCTGAAGTGGCAATGGGCGGGGCACATAGCACGTAGAACTGACGGCCGATGGGCAGAAAGGTTCTAGAATGGAGGCCACGTACCAGCAAGCACAGCGTAGGATGTCCACCCATAAGGAAGACAGACGACCTGGTAAAGGTCGCAAGAAGACGCTGGATGCAGGCCGCTTTCTACCGGCCAATCTAGAAGTCAATGGGGGAGGCCTATATTCAGCAGTGGATGTCCTATGGCTGAAATTATGATGATGAACATAATTAAGTTGCGATAGGTACGAGTAACTAGTTTCTTGGGCAAAGTTGTTTGTGATCTTGAGTATCCAAACCCTGCAGTTTTTTTCACCAATAAGTATGATTTAAGTATGATTATCTGTCGGTCGCAATAGTAGAAGGTTAGGTAATTGATGCGATTGTTTAAGAATTCACTTATTTTCAAGGCCCGTCAGGCCACGGAAACGAGATAATAGAAATTTTACTGTTATGCGTTTAGTTTAAACTTGGCAAATTAACACGATAATTTGTTTCTTTGTCCCCAGAATTAGGCCAACATTTATCCCTAGTGGTTTGGTGCGTGTCCGCAGTAGGGGCCGCGCTAGTGACGTGGCTGCCGCGCTCTTCTGGCGTGCGCGCGCTGCTGGCCTCCGCCATAGTGCGGCTCATCTACTGCGCCGGGCCCGAGCCCACGCTGTGGGGCCTGGCCATGCTTACGGTCAGTGGTCAGGCTAGTGCGACTGCTGGCCTCCGCCATAGTGCGGCTCATCTACTGCGCCTCACTGTTAGTGGGTTGGGGCATCGCTTCATCATCATTTCAGCGATCTAGGACGTCCACTGCTAAACATAGGCCTCTCGCAGTGACTTCCAAATTGACCGCTTGGAAGCGGATAGCATCCAGCGGCTTCCTGCAACCTTTTACATAATTATCTATCGCATGAAATTGTTAAGATAGATAACGGTTTAAAAGCGAAAAGGAAAGCGCGATAAAATCGCGAGCGTTTAATTGGCAGAATATGATTGCAGTTTTTGAATAATTATTTTAACTAGAAATTTAAACATCGCAAAAAAATTGAATTAAGTGTGGTTTCTCTTTGAACAGATAGTGGTAAAGGGGATCCACTTGGTGAGCATAATGGGCAACCAGGGCACCTTGTCGAAGTCGACGCGGCACGTTCTCACCGACCCGGAGTTACTCTACCATAGCGTCTACTTGGTCTTCTGCTTCCTCGGGATCTGCTGCCATCCATTCTTCTTTTCCGTTTTGGTGAGTTCACTTGTATTTGCACATATCTCGGCTGTTTGGTTCACGTGTGTTTGAGAAATACAACGCTTCACTAAAAGACAGTTACCGTCAATATCTATTGTTTATCTATCTATCTATATATTATTGTGTAAAAATGAATTCTGAAGTCAACGCAAACGAAGTCACCAGCAGGCTAGTAAAAATATATATTTTTAAATAATTTAAAATGAAGAATGGAAGAAAGTGTTAAGGTGTGTTAAGGTGTTATTTTAAAGAGATGGTGTTTCAAACTTTAGATTAATTATCCCACTAATACGCGCCGTCGCGGAACGTGTTTTACTAACAAAGATTCATTCATGTATTTCTTATACAAATAAATTGTAAATTCTTTGGCATTGTAAATTGGCAGACATTCTTTTACAAAAATTTTACAATTTTATTACAGAAAAACAAACATTTAGTTTTTCCCGAAGTTTTCCCGACAAATTTTTTAACCCTTAAAGCGCGGCGAAGCGCGCCGATTAAACACAGCGCGCCACGTCCAGAGCGATTTCGCGCGCGGATTACCTAGCCGCATTATTTTGCATATGAACTTGGAAACGATAGAAGTAAGCAAAATCCAGTAGCGGGGCAAGACCAAAATTGTATGTGGGCAAGGAACAATTAGCGAGGCCCTCTGGTGGCGCAAGAAGCAATGTTATAAATAAAAAAATCAGTTTTTACTACTTTATTATACCTATGTATTAAATTCTTGTATTAATGGTTAAAAAAAAACGGACTACACTACACTTATTCTCACATGAAATGTTAACAAAAAAAACACGAATATCACATAGGTAGGTAAGGAGCGGCTGGAGTTGTAAAGTACCTTACATAGACAAACGCAAGGGGGCTTCCCCGTTCGTTTTCCCCGATGACAACGCAACGCCAACAAATTTTGCTAGCCTAAAGATAACTTGGATATTTCATTTAATACTATTCATTATCGTTTTATAACGAATTTATATATATATTTTACGTTGCGTCCGAGTTATGCGGTAGGATATTTGAGGCGCGAGGCCCCTCGGACCGCGAGGCCGTAGGCGGTAGCCCACGTCGCCTACGCCTAGCGCCGCCTCTGGCAAAATCTAATTACTGATTTGAAAAGGCTATAGAATTTCACGTTTTTGATGTAGATTTTAGGTGTAAATAATTTATATTGTATTTTAGACAAGGAGATTAAATTATTTTATCAAAAAAAAAATTTTTTTTTTCTCTAGTCGAAATCTTTTTTTTGAGGCTAACACACATGTTTAATTGGCTAATTAGTCACCTCTGTTCATCAACTGCACGATGACATCAAATAAACATAGACAAATATACTAAAATACTACTAATATACTGTATTAAGTTTGTACCTAGTCATCATACTTCACGATCGCATTAGGACTTACCTGTAATGACAGTGAAATGTTGATGAAAATAAATAATAATAATACTGAATTTAATCCAGAAAGCTGTCATATTAAATACATGTCGAATCACTCGCAAATTTTTATCCGACGCGCGTACTACGAGTACAAATTAGTAAATTGTAGAGACAACACTTGGCTCAGGCCCGTGTTGCCTTTAAATACCAGCGAAAGCTGAGATGGAAAAAAAGTGTACACAATAATAATAATAATAAAATAGCCATAAACAACTCATTCTTATACAGGTTGCTTTCTGTCGTAATGCGACACTCTGGCGCTTATCGTATATAAAGCTTCTGTCGCATTGCGACACTCCACGCTTTAGGGGTAAAATTTTAAATCCAGGCAAATCGGCCGAGTTAATATCGAGATTTTAAGACTAACGAACAACAATTAATTATATGTGTAGATATATGTCACTGTCAATTGTTGCCAGACGAATACATGGGCTATTTTGTCTCCAGCTTCTGGACATTGTGTACCGCGAAGAGACCCTACTGAACGTGATGCGATCAGTGACACGCAACGGGCGGTCCATCCTTCTGACGGCCGTACTGGCGCTGGTGCTGGTCTACATGTTCTCCATCGTCGGCTACATGTTCTTCCGGGACCACTTCCTCGTCAGCGTGGATCGCCTCGACGGTGACTATACACGATTCTATATTATACTTTTTTTTTGCAGTTACCATAATGCTAGTTTATTATATCATAAAAAAATTACTGCTGCCTTAGGTGTGATTCGAACCAACGACCTTTTGCAATCTTTCTTCCAACTGAGCTACGGAGGACATAGTAGTATTGGGAAATATTTTCAAGTGTATATAGCTGTAAGTAAGTCAGCATTTCATTAATGTCTTGGATTTTATACCCACAAACATCCGGAAGAAATATTGTTGTAATTATTTATTTCAATCCGAAAACTTTAATGTCAAATATGCACCTCCATCTGGTCACTCTGTTAAAAATAAAATGGACAGCATTTTTAAAAATTGGAGCAAAATCGGCATATCAGTAGTTACGACATAGCTGAAGAACTGGGAATTAACCACAAAACAGTTGTGACCCATTTGAAAGAAGGTCGCAGTTAAAGGTCGTTCAGGCTTCTCTGTGGCAAAACCCGGATTAACTCGCAAAAAGGTGGTGCTGTGTGTATGGTGGAATTGAAAGATCATTGTTCATTATGCTTTTACCGCCAGGCAGAACCATCGATTCGTATCTGATTACTGCCAACAACTGATAAGATTAAAGCAAGAAGTTGAGTCTTTCATCTGGATAACGCTCGACCACACACGTCTTTAGCTGCTGAGCAAAAGTTAGGAGAGTTTGACTAGGACGAGTAAATGCATCGGCTTTATACCTTGCACCTTCAGATTTCGGTTTACCCTTGTTTGGCATAACAACTGTTGATGTTATGTTACTAATACGAACAACGTTTAAGAAAATAATCACTTTGTATAATATTGATTAACATAATTTTCAATTCATCGAATATTTATTTGCGATAATAACATTTGCGCTATTGATCAAAAAGTATAATGCTCAATTGATGTATTGTTCAGGTGGTATAACATGTATTTTATCGAATATTCAATTGGTATAATGTAGTGTAGAAAAGAAAACATTTTAAATATTTGCAAATTTTTTATTTTCAAAAAGAAAACACTTAAGCTAATAATAATAGTCATTTGATGGATTTTTTGTTTTATCTAATCTTAATGCATAAATATAATCATTATTTACCAAACTTTTAACTCATATAATGATCAGTTCAAGCAAAAAGGTACCACATTTTTACTGGGTTAATTAATCCTTCATCTTTATTTATCCTTAGAATGTATTCTTAGTTTTTAAGCGCTCGGCGGTCGCTCACTAGTGTAGAATGTTCGATACGATTTTTCGACTAAATCATTATTAGTCTAGTTAAACATTAGGTTAAATAAAATTAGTGCATTTGAAAATTCGGTGAGAAGACTTTATTTCAAAGAAATAAATATGCTAAATAAAATTCTACTAATTAAATATTCGGTCAAATGAATGCGGAATGACTTTACTGAAACTAAAATTAGCCGGAGCGATTTTCGACTAAACGTTGTTGTACCAAACAAGGGTGAACCTCAGATTTCCACCTATTTCGGTCTCATCAGAATTCTTTAAGCCATGTCAGGTTAACATCAAGAGGGAACTGGCAAAACTACTGGTCGTGTTTTTTTGATTCGAAGACTCAAAATTTAACACAGCAACGGGATCATGTCAACTACAAGATGGCAAAAATTCATCGAACAAAATGTAATTAAATGTTTTATGAACTTTTAAAAATTGTATTGATATTTTCTTATAAAATGCGAAGATTTTTTTTTTCCAACCTAATATTTAGGCTATGTGATTAAATAACTAGCCAGAGTAAAGTTAAAACAGACACAATGAGAAGTAAAATAACGAAATGAAACCAATCAAAACAGAGCAGTAACGATCAAAACGTAAAGTAATGGATAATTGATTTGAATAGGCATCTTACACTTAAGCAGGTTCTTCTGTCCGCTCTTTCAACCCTACAACATAATTCCTGCCTGCTTACACTCCGGAACGTATTCTATCTAGCGGGTAGCTAAACTTCGGTGTAGGTGCCCGTGCCAAGGTTCCATCAAGAATGTTATGAATATTAGGCAATAAACAGCAATGATTTGATCTCAATTTATAAGAAAAATAATTAAAACAACTAAAAATTATGCAAATTAGCACGCTAGTTTCTGTAATATGCTAAGATTTTTTTCACTTTTAAAAAAGGCATTTTCAACGCGACTGAGTCAAAGTTTTTTTTTTTAATAAACGTTCTTTACGTTATAATATTACTGTTAAAGTTAAGACCTGACATAAAAAATAAACGTTGTACATGTTCAGACGACGACGACCCGCGATACGAACCGGACGGCTGCGCCGAGGGCGGGTCCAAGTACCTGCAGTCCGGCGACAGCTGCAGCCGCACGCGCAGCCGGTTCGTGTCCGTGGGCGGCGACCTGCGCGAGCGCAGCTGCGACTCGCTCATCATGTGCATCGTCACCACGCTCAACCAGGGACTGCGAAACGGTGGCGGCATCGGCGACATCCTCCGCGCCCCCGCTAGCTTCGTCAGTAACTGTATACACTTCACCGTCTAAGCTAACTCATCCCCTTGGACATGCACCGTGCATCTGCTAGCATCATTAGTAAATATATACACGCCATCCCCTAGCTAGCCCTCACCGCCTAGCTAGCTCATCCCCTTGGACATACACCGTGCCCCTGCTAGCATCTTCAGTAAATGTATACACTTCATCCCCTAGCTAGCATATCTCCTAGGACATCTTCCGTGCTCCAGCTAGCTTCGTCGATAACTGTTTACACTTCATCTAAAGAAATGCAAAGGCTAGCTCATCAACTTTTGCAATCGCCGATTTTTACATTAAAATTTACAAGTTTTCCAATTTCACTATTATATTTTCATTCTTTATTTTATCTCTAAAATGATAACATAGACATAAAAGATCCATATTAAGTAACTGCCAAAATTGTAACTATACCCTTTTCTTTTTTTTAAATGGCGTTTGATGTTTTCAAGATAAGAAGAAAGTTATGACACATCACGTGACTTCCCTGTTGACACAAATAGTGATGTGCCCTAACGAAATCCAGCCGATTCTTTTTGAAAATCGAAAAAGTTTATAAAGATTTAAAGTTTAATTGTTTTTTATTCAAATGAACAAAAAATGAATTTAAAATAAGAGGTATACTGCAAAATGCTCTACTGCTAGAGTGCCGTATACAGCTTTTTGACAAGTATATTTCCTTTTTTTGGAATTTTACCAAATACAAGCAAAAAATAACGAAAACTTTATAATAACAGTAACAAAAGTCAAAATAGGAACTAGAAAAATAATGATAACACAAATCGCATACAATGCAGACGCTCTTGTACTACTGACATCAACGCATAGGTTTTCACAAGACGACCGAAACGATTCATCAACTTAGTTCCGATTATGTATTGTCAATAAGTAAACGTTCCGTTTTACGCATCACGTATTTGAAGGAAATCCTATTAATTTATTTGTTAAATCATTAAGATATATTGCAATATATGCAATGGTTTGCAATTTTTGCTTAGATTTTTAGAGGCAAAGATTATTGTGTTTTTGCAATGATATAAATAAATAGTATGGGTGAAACGGAAAATGCCAAGTGTCATAAGTATCTTCTTATCTTGAAAGGACTATAATTGTTAATGTAAAGCTATTAGTTATTGAATATCGAAGTACCAAGTAATATCGAATGTGTAACATACAGGAGCCTCTGTTCGTTGCACGCGTGGTGTACGATCTACTATTCTTCTTCGTGGTGATCATCATCGTGCTGAACCTCATCTTCGGTGTCATCATCGACACCTTCGCAGACCTTAGGAGCGAGAAGCAGCAGAAGGAACTGATACTCAAGAACACCTGTTTCGTATGTGGTGAGTTTAGATTAAAAACACACCACATTTAAAACTAAAAATCGCGTAGTATTTCGTCCAATCAAACACCGGTGTTCTTAGACTTATACCTCATACGAGATATAAAGGGTGAGACCAGGTCACCTTGTCACCACCATTCTACTACAAAATTTTAAGCATGTAACTGTTTTTTGAAATAAATACATTATTTATTAATTTATTACTATTCAAAATTACTAAACTCTTAGTCGGATTTGTGTGGGTAGTCGTTTTTTGTTTTTGCAAATTTTCAAATAATCATAAAAACAAAGGCTGTTCAAAATGTTGTGTAGACTGCGTAGTGACAAGGTGTCGTGGTCTTTACGGTATACCGTATAACGGGTTATATTTTGTAACAATGTTCGCAGGATTGAACAGGTCAGCCTTTGACAACAAGACGGTCTCATTCGAGGAACACATAAAAAGCGAACACAATATGTGGCACTATCTCTACTTTATGGTGCTTGTTCGGGTCAAGGACCCTACAGAGTTCACCGGGCCCGAGAGCTACGTACACTCTATGATCAAGGTAAAATATGTAGTTTAGAGTACAATTTTTAATATGTATTTTGCACCGAGTTCTTCTTTTTCTGTTAGGTCAACTTGCACATCCTTCTTTCTTCTAGATTTAGCCTAAATTTAACCAGTTCGATTGTTTGGAGTTGATAGTTACAGAATGAACTAGGTATGTTGTGAAAACTAGTTTGTGACGTCAAACGCACTACATCAGAGCAGATGGCGCTTTTTGTGGGCTTATAAAACTTATTTTTTGTGTTTTGTTGGGATCTACCAACTATTTAATATTATGTTTGTATTTTTGACTAACGGATTTCGTATCTTCGTTTGGGTGTGTCAATTTGGGCGTTTCTTTAAATAAATATACGCCAGACAACACACCACTTGTCATGGTCTCGAAGTAAGGAATCAACATCCTTGTGTTACGAGTTACGACGTACCCAGAGTATTTTTAAACGGTAAACTGACGGCCGATGGGCCAGAAAGGTTCTAGAATGGAGGTCACATACCGGCAAGCGTAGCGTAGGACGTCCACCCGGAAGGTAAACAGACGACCTGGTAAAGGTCAGAAAGTCGCTAAATGCTGGCCGCTTTCAGCCGGCTAATTTGGCAGTCTCAGTGGGAGGCCTATGTACAGCAGTGGATCTATGGCTGAATTGATAATGATGAGAGAGTATTTTTGTTAAGGGCGCCTCCCCAGCCTCTCCAGTGTTTGTATAGATACCGTTGTAAGCACTCTTCGAATAGTGACAATTTGTTTTTGTCGCAGTCAAACAATCTGGACTGGTTCCCTCGTCTGCGCGCGCTGTCGCTGGTGGGCGGCGGCGAGGGCGAGGGCGGCGAGCTGGAGCTGCGCGCCCTGCAGCAACAGCTCGACCGCGCCCAGCGAGCCGTGCACACGCTCACGGCCCTGCTGTCCGACCTGCGCGACCAGGTGAGTGCACCCGCCCGGCGAGCCGTGCACACGCTCACGGCCCTGCTGTCCGACCTGCGCGACCAGGTGAGTGCACCCGCCCGGCGAGCCGTGCACACGCTCACGGCCCTGCTGTCCGACCTGCGCGACCAGGTGAGTGCACCCGCCCGGCGAGCCGTGCACACGCTCACGGCCCTGCTGTCCGACCTGCGCGACCAGGTGAGTGCACCCGCCCGGCGAGCCGTGCACACGCTCACGGCCCTGCTGTCCGACCTGCGCGACCAGGTGAGTGCACCCGCCCGGCGAGCCGTGCACACGCTCACGGCCCTGCTGTCCGACCTGCGCGACCAGGTGAGTGCACCCGCCCGGCGAGCCGTGCACACGCTCACGGCCCTGCTGTCCGACCTGCGCGACCAGGTGAGTGCACCCGCCCGGCGAGCCGTGCACACGCTCACGGCCCTGCTGTCCGACTTGGCGGATACTCTCTCTCGCGGTGAGCATTAATTTGTAAGCGTGCTCAAGACTTGCTTAACAAACAACTCGTTGCCGCAGATGACGGAGCAGAGAAAGCAGAAGCAGCGCATCGGGCTGCTCAACTCTACCTCGGCGTACCTCCAGAATTTGCAGATGAACCTGCCTCCGTGAACCCGCACCCACACACTTCAGGACACGCCCGTACTCGCACACACACACACAAACACATACTCGTGACGTTCACGACAAATGTTTTTTTTTACAATGGGTAAACTAGCACTGCCCTCAATGGCAAAAACTGCTACTGGTTTCGCGTGGACACTAGTTCCAACCAAGTCCAAAGCTGACTTCGCGATCGCAAGTCTATCCAGTTGACTAGCCTAGACATCATTAAGTGTCCATGCTACGTTAGGATGAACAGCAAATTGACTTGATAACATAAATTCAGTAATCTGCAGAATATTTTAGAATTTTACAGGAAAAAATCCACAGCTTTTTCTATTAAATATCATAGTCGTAGTTGTAGGCAGCCTGTCCCTTACACCCTATATAGATATTAGAAGCTAAGCCTATATAATTTTCATAAACATTTCTAAATTAGATTTTTAGGTAAGTTAGTCATTATTTTGAAACATATAATTTTTGACAATGATTTTTTTTATGTGTGTGTGTAATTCTGGCGTGTCCCACTTGGCATTTACCATCATACCTCGTTCCATCGCACAATGAAATACTTAAGTACACTATTCACTAAGATTCATTTTGTTACGTCTTTAACTGCCTAGAAACTAGACACAACAGATATTATGTTGTTTTGGGGTCACTAGTGACCACGGCATTCAAGGTGTTAAAGAATTTAATCAATTGATTTCCCTTGACACTAAACCTTTTTTTATTTAAATGGCGGATGTTACCTGCCGGTATATAAAATCTTGATAACGTGAGTCAGTACATTAGTACCGATTCCTATTTATGACGATAGTTAGTTATCAAAATTCGTATGAATAATAAAATGACACTTCTTTTAATAAAGATAAAAACGATATTAAAAGTGATAAGTCTAGAATACAGTGGGGGTATCAAAACTTTATTCGTAGTAGTAGAAGTCGTAGTATATTTCTCTCTTATTTCTACTTTATTTAAATGAAACAGAATATATTGGTTTACATCAAAATACGGATAAAAGTCAAACTGTAAATTTTTAGATTGAACTACTATAAGCTGAACTATCACTAAAGGAACCGCCTGTAGAATAAAAGTTCAACTTATATTGGAAAATATAGCTTAACCAGGGGCCTAACCACGTAGTTCAAACATTACCAAGAACGTTAAACAGTATGCTGTGTTTTTTTCCGTCATACTTTATGTTTACAGAAAAACAATAAGTAATTTAGGCCCTTGTAGAATAAAAAATACTTCTTTTTTAAATTCCATAGACCCCAAACTTGTAGTAAAGACTTTCTCCCGTAGGTAGACATCTGTTAACATATCTTTATGATATTCTGGCGCCTTCTTATAAGCTGTATAGTAATCTACCAAGGATTTGATCATTTAGAAATTAATATAGATCTATTAAATATGTTAATATATTTGCCAGGTTCTTCGATTTCCACTCAAATTGATTGACTGTAAATACTGACACTGATATTTTTCTTTTCATTTCGGATCTGTGATAAAGCTGTTAATGTTTACTTTACCACCCTATATAAATTAGCTCAATTACATTTTATATTCCACCCTGTATCTTGTCAGTTGTTCGATATTCCGATGAATTTGATTGGCGCTCGAGAGCCGTGGAATTTGTCGACGGTTTTCGTCAGAAAATCTCGACGTTTTATGAATTTGATGACAAATAAATAATGTAATTATTTTTTCATTTGTAACATTACGTTTTTTTAACTATTTTCTTTAACTTTCTTTGTGTTGTAATTTTACTGTTCAAATACCAGAACTTGTGTTATAATACTGACATCAAAATCTTTAAATCACTTCATACGTACTACAAATCCTAGTAGCTTTTATAGGCCTTAAGGTAACATTGAACTTTTAAGAATTTCGATGTTTTTCAAGTTGTTGCATCTGGGCAGTAGAAAAATCCCCTAAAAAAGTTAACTAATAAAAAAACGCCCTTTTTCTTAACCTTTTACTATTTCCTTTATGATTCTCTATGCTTTAAAAAAGGTAAATCTTTTATTTTCAGTCTATAAAAGTTACAAGTGAAACTTCAAGTTTTTTTTGTTAAAAAACCTAATTTGAATAATTCAGAACAAAATTGATTTGTTTTAACTAGTGTTCATAGACTAAGAGTGAGTAAAACGGAGGAGTTTTAATCTGTTAATGAAAACGATAAAACTTTTTATTATTTCTGTTTTTATAATTGTGGTTCAAACCACTTTTAAGGGGCTGACTTACTGAAGATGTTGCCTACCATAGATTAAGATTTTGATGATTTAATTCTTCTTTTCTATTTAATGCCCCAAATCTTCTGGTATTTACAAACGAGTCACGTGTCCTGTGACACTTATCGCTAGAGATGTCGCGACGTTGCTTGACGTCGCCAGACATCTGACCTCTCTGTCTCTTTTCAACAAGGTGTTATATTAAAATTTGAATTAAAATTTTATCTTCTAGCAAAGCAATGGTAGTCTACGGTAAGTGTCATTTTTCAGGATTCACGATATTTACAGAAACTAGAAAATCGTTTTACCAACATATGTTTTAAAATAAATTGCTCCTCCAAGCACATACATTTGTATGTTCGATCGAATAGCTCAAATCCGTTACCTAAACATACTGTAGTTAGATAAATACGAATTTTATTTAAAGTTAAATAATCTTGAGATCTGAGTCTGTCTCTACGTTATTGTGTGAAATGTATATTGTATACTTATGTTGTGGTTGTTTTTGATGTGCTACACGGGTAGTGTTGTTCTGTTGCCGCGAATATCGTATAAATATTAAAAATATATGCCTCCTAAACGTTTTTCCTGTTTCTAGTCGGTAGTACGTTTTACCATGATCCTAATAACTGCATCTTAATCGATTGCCAGTTTCTTACAAAATCACCCTAAATAATCGATTGTCGTTCGGCGGCAAAGTTCAGTTTTTGAAACTTTAAAATCGTTCATTCTAACAAAAATAATTTACGCTTGACATTTCTAAAAATAACATACTCCTAGTTTATTAGTCTGGCAATAGTCTGATAGTCCATAATTTATTCAAGAAACACAGATAAAACTGGGATACTAGATTGCTATGATGAACTTAGTGTCTGCTCTATAATCGATTGTATGTTTATGTTGGAACTCTTTTTAGCTCAAATTTATATTAAAAATATTAAAAACCTGCTTTCTGCATGGTAGAGAATGCCCTTGGCATTAAGTCCGCCTGTTGTACATTTTTTAAGTTTGTGCAATAAAGTTTTAAGTAAAAAATAAATAAAGTTATAGTAACAGCTAGTATTGATTAACCAGAAAATATTGTCCAGTTTCCAAATATACTAAATAATGTGCTGCTATAGTAAGGATGCGTGAAACTGAAAATATGCAAGAAAGTGGAAAAGCGTTACTTCGCGACTCGTAAAAAAGTTTAACTGTTGTCGTTTTTTGATAAGGTGGGTAGATACGAATATTCGCGGTTACTTTTTATTATATTAGACTAAGCTAGTAGGATAAATCGATCCGACTTAAAAACGTGGTTGTTGGTAACTACAGGTAGACGATGGACGAAGTAGTATAACGTCGGTTGTAATGTGATGTATGCAATACTATGTTTAAGTCCACTTAAACTAAGATGACGATTAATCACGTGACAGGTAATTGTATTCGTTTTTAAGTATGAGGCTTAGATGATATTACGTTTTAAGTAAACCGATTTTTACGTAAATACATTTAAGTTTGAGTAAGGTACCTTGGCAAAACACGTTCACCAATTCACTGCGCGTCATGTCGTGAATAGAATAATTACTTGTGTAATAAATAGAATACAATATTCCAATGACGAAACTACATTGAATACTGTAGGAATACAGGAGATGAATCTGTATTACTGATCTATGTTAAATAAAGTTTAATCGAACAACATATTTTAAACAATTGTGACTTTTAAAATTATCACGATCAGTGCCATTCGAGCAATAGTAAATTAAGTCGATATATTTACTTCACTATTGTATATAAATGTAATATCATATAAATTGATTGTTTATATGCCAAATATTAGCAATTGTTATTGTTTTTGTTGATCTGTTTATATTTGTACTTAAATCTAGTTTCTCTATTGCTATCTCTCTATCTTATAGTACCGATCTTTGTAAGTTAATTTTTATGTATTATAAGTTTTGCGACCATATTAATACTTACATTCCTGATCTGATACGTTTTACATAACGTTGAGGTATGTATTTTGGGACAATTACAGTTCAGTGTAAATATTCTTTGCATATTAATTAACAATATCGAAATGATTATCAAATTGTTAGAGAAATTTACAATCTAAGCGATTATATTAAAGTTTTATTAGATTCAAATATATTAGGTACTGTTTTTTTAGTTAACTTCCATAAAGGAGTAATTCTACTTCAAAAATTTTACTATGCGACCAACATCAAAATCTCAAAAAAATACATACAAACATTTGATCCGGTGTTCAGAATTGGGAAGATTTATTATGTCAATGTTGGTTCCGTAGATAAAGTTGTTGTACTTATTCAAAGTAAATCGACCCCTAAAATAAAGTAAACTAAAATTCAAATAAAGTTTTGTCCTTCAGTACTCTGGATACGTGATCAAAATTATTTATATTACAGAACTTTATATATTTTGAGCTTTATTTACACTATTTCAAATGTTACATTTACAGAGGTATACATAAGTTATTTGATGATTTGTTTATTTTATAAATCAGATCTATAATTTGGTCTTTAGATTCATGGCGCCATCTATTAATCGAATCGTTAGATGTTATTAAGGTGAGCGTTGACCAAATAGCATTTAAAATGTATCTATTTTTTCCTAGAAATCTATATTTTTATTACATCTTGTGAGTCTTTAATGTTCAAAGAATATATTTATCGCACGTTTACATTCCTAGTGTATTTTTATATTGTTTATCGTCTATTTCGGGATCTGTCAACTTTTTTCGAAAAATGTAAAGGTCTGGTTCGCGAGTCGGTCTCGCCACAGCGATGAGATGTACATAAATATGTAAATAATATTTTTCTTCAACTATAAATCGTAGTACATACAATTGTATTACAATAATTATCTGCACAACAAAATGATCAACGACTATAACATTTTAAGTAACATTACACGTCTTTATTAAAAATATTTTTCAGCTTATAGCTAAGCTAAAGCTACAGTTTCGTTTTCTTTTGTTGAATGTGTGTTTTACGTGTGACAGAAAAAGAGAAGAAGCGTGGGCTGAACCTCTTTTTCCTTTGTCTTTTCTGTTTTTTTTTAAAGCGATCATAACCAAAATACTTTTTAAAATGTAAAATGTTTCTGGAAAAGACAATGAATGATTTTTTACTTTATTTTATTTTTTTAAGAAACTTTTCCAGCAAAACTTATATTCCCAACGATTTAATTAACACTTCAATGTCTTTATCTTACTTTTAAAAATAATATTGTAATATATACTGTCACATCGCTGTGGAACGACTTGAATCGGCCTCCTTCTCCCTAGACGTAGGCAAAAGCTTGTTCCACTATGATCCCAGAGGTTGCTCCTGTGAGCACACGTGGGAGCAGGGGGGAACAACCGTAGACAAGTAGGATGTTGCCACGGTTGCGACGGATGCAATAACGTGTTTTGTTTAATGAAAATAAAGATAATGGCACAAATTTTGCGTTTCATTGCAAACACCTAGCTTGCAAATTAAATTCGACGATTCTCAGTCAACATCAAAAGTCGATGACCACATTCCGATTTTCAAAATCGTTACACCAGAAGTTTAATTCCCGTAATTTGACAATAGCCGCAATCCGGTGTCGATCCGCTCCCAATAACATTACGATCACAAACGGTATTCTCGTAAACCCAAAAAATGCAATTCGAGTTCGTAATGCGACTGAAAATGGAAGAAACCAAAAATTTTTTTTTTGCTCTATTTTTAATCGTATTGAGATAGTCTTGATAATTTTACGTCAAATTAAAAGTTTACGAGACTGTTTGTGAGCGTAATGTTACGTCAAATTAAAAGTTTACGAGACTGTTTGTGAGCGTAATGTTACTGGAAGCGGATCGACACCGGATTGCGGTTACTGTCAAATTACGGGAATTGGGCCTCAGATACCTAAATCGCTCGTTATTACGCGTCAGAATTGGCCTTATATGATAATCATCCAATTGTCATGTTGAGCGATTTAGGTTAAGATGGTGTATAGCAATTTTGAAAATCTGAATGTGGTCCTACTACTAAAGCTTATTATTTCAAGCTTATTAAAGCTTCTCTATTCTCGTCAAATAGAGTACATTTAAACTTTGAGAAAGTTTAAAGAAGAAAAGAATAATTTTATTTATTTGGCACAAAAGTTACATGTTATTTTGCAGGCAGGTACAGACAACAGCACATCAACCTACCACAAAACGTCAATTTTTCTCAATTGATATTGATCTCTACGCGTCGGACTTAAAGTTGAAAATCAATTCGATGACCTTTAACTTTTTGGGCAGGTTGACCTCCCGTTGTCTTTACGTACGTAGGTAGGTTCTTACGTTTTTCTCATTTCCACCCAATATGGAGTCTCATAAAGCGGTAGTATACGGAGCTATATTTAAAAAAAATTGTATGTGCCCGGAACAGAGCCTTTACTAAATTAATTACTTAATAGTTGTGGGACTGGACCCTCAATTCAGAACCCTTCGATAGTGATATGGCAACCGGTACCGAATACACGCTACGTGGTTTTCCGGTCGACAATTTGCAACCGAACGAATTACTGACTGACTGATATACACTTAAGTAAATAATAGAATAGTAAGAATAGTATTTCGTAGATTAATCTAGCTTATTTGAGTTTGCAGACAGTTGTCTAGTTGGACATTGTTACGCTAAATTTTAATTTAAAATGGACTTATCATTTATAGGACAAAATTTAAAGTAATCTTTTTAAGTATAAAGATAAACGAGACTTTCCAACGAAAGATACAATAAAAGGTGTGAATTGGCTGATAAATTGTTTTATCTTTTCGATAAAACTCTAGCGGACATTCGATGAGTGCCATCAAACAAGCAACATGCGTGCCTCACTGCTGCTTATAACAACGGTGTTCTCTCGTAAGTTCAGTGTTTTTATGAACTAAATAATATAAGTCTGTAGAAAGTTAAATCAGCGTACCAAAGTTTTCGTAGTTTGACTTTAAAACGTTAGGATTTTACCACAGACCGCAGACTTGTTAACGTTCTCTTAATTTCCCCTGTCTGTCGCCATCGTTTCATTGACACAGAAACAGATTTTATGTGTCACTTTTTTTTAAAGAGGAAAACTGGATTTTTAGTGTGATTTACCTAGGTACTTATTAAAACTTTTCTTTACTATTGTACTTCCCCTAATTTAGGGGCGTACACGTACATGTGAGGTTTAATATTTTATTTTAAACCGTTGTGTGTAAGTATATAGTGTATTAGCATTACCCTGATTTTAGATCTCTTTTTATGCAATCAATACTTGTAGAAATGTTGTCTTTGTAACGCTGTTAGAACTATTAGTTAGTTTCACGTCTACATACATGAACTCTGGTAGACTATGTATATATAAGGTGCTTCATAAATATCTGCAACGGCTGAAATGGGTAAAAGTATCGCTTCTATAGATTACGATAGTAAAGAAATTTTATGTACAGAACATCATTAATTTTTTCATAAAAAAATTTATATTAAATAAAGATTAGGCTTTATTTTGTCTCAAACCGTCCACATCTGTCCAAAAATGCTAACGTTTCGCATATACCGCTCCCGCGCAGTGTCAAGGGCGGATGACGAAGTGTGTTATGCAAATTGAAGCAAGTAACCATTTAGTTATTGTCTTTTCGCAAATAATTAATTACCGATCCGGGGCACGTGATTCCTTCACTATCGTAGTCTATATATGCAATACTTTTACCCATTTCAGCCGTTGCAGATATTTATGAAGCACCTTATATAAACTCGAAATAGATAAGTACAATTACCTACTTACTTATTTAAACTAAGTTCTGTAACACCGTAAAAAAATTAAGTCAAAACAGTTTTACGGCTTGTATGAATTGTGATGTGGTAGCTAACTCGAATTATGAATCAATTAATGAGACTGTAATAAGTAAATTTTATTAAAAAAAATTAAACCGACTTCAAAACACTGAAATGCTAAAAATAATCCTAACACTTAAGTACCTAATCAGATACTTTTGGAGTCGGTGCCAGCCGATGAGAGATTCAATGTTTTTGTTTGCACCGACTCCAAAAGTAACTGATTAGGTACTTAAGTGTTAGGATTATTTTTAGCATTTCAGTGTTTTGAAGTCGGTTTTATTTTTTTTAATAAAATTTACTTATTTCATCTATTTTTAGTGATAAATCCTAATCTAACTGCTGAACACCGATTTCATCCCCTATTTTCCTACCCTTAGGGGTGATTTTTATTTTTCAAACTTTTATCATAGCATCTTTGAAGTATAGACTATTCAATAAAACAAAAATCATCAAAATCGGCTCATATTTGTCGAAGATAGGTAACAAGAACCACAACGAAAATATTATCTGGGTATATATTTGTTGATTTTCTCAAAAAGTTCTAAATCAATTTCGATAAAATTTTTAAGGGACCACCTCTGAAGTATGATCTACCAAACAAAAAAAGAATCATTAAAATCGATTCATAATTGGCGGAGTAATCGCGTAACAAACATACAAAAAAAAAAAAAACAGTCGAATTGAGAACCTCCTCCTTTTTTGAAGTCGGTTGAAAATATCAAATAAGGACACCAAATATTTACTATCGCTAAACAATTCCACGGTAGAAAATACTGTTAAATGCACTAAAAAGAAGCCCTGAAAAATCCATGAAAATCCTTCATGTACCTAAATGGCGCTAGAGTCGCCTGTATGTAGGTAAGCTTAATTAAGGCTTTAAGTATCTTATGTTTATTATTGTTTTTTAAATTTTTAAAATTAAAAATAATCCGCTTAAGGGAATATTACACTGACTAATTATTCTAAGTTGACAAAATTACTTATCTTTACGCTAGTAAATATTTTATTTGACTTAAAACAGCACGTGCGTGTTGATCACGTGCAGAAATGGTTCCGTATTCGTGTCAGTGGAATTGAAAATTGGGAGCCCCAAGTTATATTTTTTATTTGCTGACGCTTGCGTAACTACATGGTCGTTGGCTACGTTTTATTTTTTATATTGTATTTTTAAAAGTATTTCATATTCACAATTATTATTAAGTATTGAACTTTTTTGCTAATAAAAAGACCATCCTCAATTTTTTTAAAGGGATTCACGAGGCCTAATTCCCGTAATTTAAAAGTATTCAAAATCCAGTTTCGGTCCCATCCTGCCTGCCTAGCATGAGCACTAAATACACGATATGATATAATATGATATAGCGAAATATCGACACCAACTTTGAAAATATGATAGATTATTATAGAAACAGCGATCTTAAAGCGTAACACACACAGAGAGCGTGCGCGGGACGGCGACGGGTCACGACGGCAGTACGGCGGGTCTATTAACATAGGTTTAAATGGGCGCCCACAGACAGCGAGCGTGCGCGGAACGGCAGCGGGTCGTGCGCGGAACGGGTCCCGCGCGGCCCTTCCGCCGTCACAGATAGGCGGCGGGCGGACGGGTGGTGCGCGGGTGCGGCGTTCGTTACATTCGTCGTGATACACGCATTCAGACCAAAGCGCTCACACAGAGAGCGTGCGCGGGTCGTGCGCGGAACGGGTGCCGCGCGTATACCACGACTGTTGTGTTATTTTACAAAATATTATCATTTTTCGCTATGAATTTGAATGAAAAAAGTAATTAAATATGTGAGAAAATAAAATGTTTGTACGAACTAGGTAATAATCTACTAAACTCAAGGTTGCTGTACTACGGTCACCCATCCATTTAATTTCAAAACTTGAGGTTGCTTAACCACGGTCACCCATCCATTTAGTGGCCAAACTTGAGGTTGATTAACCACAGTCATCCATCCATTTATTAACCAAACTTGACGTTACGGTCACCCATCCATTTAGTGCTCAAATTTGAGGTTACGTAACCCTCGGTCACCCATCCATTTTGGGACCAAACTTGAGGTTGCTTAACCACGGTCACCCATCCATTTTGGGACCAAACTTGAGGTTGCTTAACTACGGTCACCCATCCATTTTGGGGTTATACCTGAGGCTGCTTAGCCACGGTCACCCATCCATTTAGTCCAAGGTTGAGGTTGCTTAACCACGGTCACCCATCCATTTAAAGGCCAAACTTGAGGTTGCTTAACCAGGGCACCCATCCATTTATTGACCAAACTTGAGGTTGCTTATTCACGGTCACCCATTCATTTAGTGTCCAAATTTGAGGTTGCTTAACAATCGTCACCCAAAATATCAATGTCATAAAGTGAACCGTGGTTAAAGAACCTTAAGTATGGATACTAGGATGGGAGTGATGGGACCGTGGTTTTGACCTGACCATTGAATGGGTGACCGTGGCAAATCAACATTTAGTGACTGAATGTAAAAGTTATCGTGTTAAAGAAGCTTCATATTTTATATGCGTTATTGACCATAGCACAAACCCGAGCCGCGCCTCCGAATCGCTCCAAAACCGCCGCCGAACCGCTCCGCGCACGACCCGTTCTCTGTGTGAAGACGACGAACCGCGCAACTCACGTCGGAGAAACGACCCGTTCCGCTCACGCCTTCTGTGTGTGTTACGCTTAATATGTGACGGCGATTCAACATGGCGGCTATATCTATCATATTTTTACAGTTGGTGTCGATATTTCGCTATATCATATCATATCATATCGTGTTTTTAGTGCTCATGCTAGGCAGGCAGGTGTGGTCCCAGTAACAACATGAATATCAAAAGCCGTACTCTCGTAGACTCATCTCATTTCGGTTATAAATTATTATTATTTAAACTTACCTACTCACTTTAAATCATGAATGCGTAACGACTTTACTTACCTGCGTTCTTGATTCTTTTGTTTTATTTCATTTATACCACTTTACTTACTTAATTGCGCCACGATAACAAAAGAATCATAAATAAACAATGCAAAATAATATGAAATCACATTTTGTAAAATGACTAATTTCCGTAATTTAAACGTTTACCTACGTTTACGTCAAAATTAAGTTTCCCAATTTTCCGGTCTATATCGGGTAAGTGGCACGCCTCTATTAATAAAGTTTAATGACAGCGCTTCGTTTACTTATTTCATATCTTGGCTTGGCCCAAACCTACAGCTCGTAGCTAGTGGATCCTACATGGCTAAACTATAGGTACCTAATATTACTTTGATTAAGTTATGTTGGTCCACAAAACCCATTCAGTGCAGGCAGAGGCGACGCTAGGCGTAGGCGACGTGAGCCACCGCCTGCGGCCCACAGTGGATCGTTTCATACAAGGTAGACGTCGGAAATTCTAATGTTGTTTTAAATATTTGTTTTTAACTATTTGCTACTTATTTATGTAAAATATATCTTTAGAAGTTATTGTCAATTTAGATTCACGATAATTTTGTCTATTAGGGCTTATTAGCTCATGATGCGATAGAATAAATGAGAAATTAGTGATAAACAGTCTGCTTCCTAAGTATTAGAACATTTCGGGTAATTTGATAGTATCTTTTAATTATTTCTGATTAGGGTAATTATAAGAAATAATAAAAAAGAAAAAGTATATTTATTAAAAATAATGTTTATTTGAAAAAATAAGAAATAGTCGACTTAAATTATGTGAGTAAAAAATTTCTAGTAATAATAAAAAAAGCTAGTTAACTTAGTGTCTAAGTATGAAGCAAGTGCTTCCTCACGTAAGAACTGACGCTGTGACTTCAATTCAATTCAATTCAATATATTTATTGCATTCTATAATGTTACACAGGTGTTATAAATAAGTACATAATACAGATCATTATAGACCCACTTCATAAGCTCCTGGTCTTTCCTCAAATGTTTTGCCTCCTCCGGAGACTCGGAAACTGACATAAAAAAGTCCGCTGCCATACGGGAACCACTTGCACGGGTGACCAGTTGTGCGGCATAGCACAATTGGGAAGGCTCGTGCGCGTCCAGGAGATCCTTGAATTTGGCTTTTTACGCCCTTACTGCAGTCGTGAAAAGCATTTTGCGGCCTTCCAGGTGTAACGCCTATAGGTACTTCGTCTTCCGAAGAGGAGAACTCTTCGTTGTCTCCCAAAAAGTCAAACTTGGAATATTCTGTTTCAAGCCAGTCTTTATATTTAAGTAGAAACCTGGTAAAAGAAAATACGAGTATGAAATAAATAAAAAATGCAAAAGAACATTATTTAACTAAACAGTTGATTCTGAAGTAAGTAAATATATATAATAAATACATAATATTAGATAACAATGTAATATTAGTTACCTTTCTTTACGGGATCCCGCTGACTTCATTTTTTCTCAATTTTAATTGAAAAATGATTTATTTTCGACTTCAGTCGTTTTACAATGCAGTCGTCATGTTTTGTCACAATAGATTTGGATATTAAAAACTGCAGAATCATTTCATTTCGCTCCATCTTGCTTACAGAAGCCCTAACTTCAAATGGATCTGTTAGGGAAATCGAGACTATCTGTCCTAAAACGTGGAAAAAAAAGATGCAAACCGTGCGAAGTCAACCAATAACTGATTTTTAATGTTGAGGGTTAGAGCTTTAAGATCTAGGTTTGTAAGGGTTACAAAGGTATACTCACTTTTAGATTGTATAGTATATAGTTCATCAATATTCTCCATTTTTTCTTTCACGCTCATACAACACAACTATAAAGAATGACCACAACTCATAGACTTAAAAATTGCGAATATAATATTTTTTTCATGTTACTTACCTTATAAATATTTATACTCTTGTAACTAATAATGGAGTGGGGGTAGATCATTAGTAATAGTGTTTTTGGGGTTCCTGGTTATCTGTAAATCATTACGACTATAAAAAAAAGCGTAATTAAGTTTTGAATTTCCAACGTGTAGCATAAATGAAACGATCCTCGCGGACCGAGGGGCCTCGCGCCTCAAATACCCTACCGCATAACTCGGGTACGCAACGTAAAATAAAGAAATAAATTCATTATAAAACGATAATGAATAGTATTAAATGAAATACCAAAGTTTTCTTTAGGCTAGCAAAATTTGTTGGCGTTGCGTTGTCATCGCGGAAAACGAACGGGAAGGGCCCCTCGCGTCTATGTAAGGTACTTTACAACTCCAGCCGCTCCTTACCGATGTGATATTCGTGTTTTTCTGTTAATATTTCAAGTGAGAATAAGTGTAGTGTAGTTCTTTTTTTTAACCATTACTTAATAAAATAATTAATAACGTGGATATAATAAAGTACTTAGTAAAAACTGTTTTTTAATGTTTAACATTGCTTCTTGCGCCTCCAAAGGGCCTCGCTAATATCTAGCTTCAATTGTTCACTCTTGTCACATAAAGCTTCGAGCAAATTATGTCGTTGTTGGAGGTAATGAAGATTATCATTTCGGTGCGCCCAAAATATTGGGCATTCTATTACGCCAAAATGACGAGGGTCGATCACGAACGAACGCGTCAGTTCCGCGTGACATTTCGACATAACATTTTGGTCTTTTTGCCCCGCCACTGAGTGCAGGTATCTAAATATAGGAATGTGGGTAGGTAGGTACACTACGACATATACACTCAATAATAACAAATAACTTTGCCCAAGACACTAGTTATGCCTAACTGAACTTAAATTTTGTTAGTGTAGGTACGTTGCCGTCCGCGTTTTTGATAAAAATTAGTTTCGTACAAGCAGATTTAAGTTGAGATAGATACTTAACTGGTTATTATCCAAACCCTTCAGTATTTTACACTAATATAATGTCAACCTATACATGAGCAATAATATGCGTGTGCTGTTGGGGTTGACCCCACGGACATAATACGAGGCGAAAATGAAGTCAACATCCATAGATCAATGACATTGCGATATCCTGAAAACATAGTTATCGTTACTGTAACGAATAAATCTTTATCCTAAAACAAATACTTATCTGTGAACATGTGAATACTTTAGCAATCAGCGCAGCGTCGATTCTGATGATACAGATTATCATGTTTTAATCAATAATTTATTTATGAGTAAGCAACGAACAGTAGATACAATTAATACAATAATAAATATATTCGGGACTTTTTGTCTAATACATTTTCATTATTCATTATACCTATACAAAAGAATAGGACACTCCTTGACACGTGATCAGCTGCTCATATACTATCACACTATCATCGACGTAGCGCGTATTAAGTTTCTATGGAGTTTCTAAAATACCACTAATTCTGAAAATATTAAATTTAGATTAATCGGTGAACATAAAGATAAGATTTTTCCACAAAAGTCAATTATTAAAAAAGTATGGAGCACTTCGCCCCCCTCACCTTACCTCAAATGGGTTTTAGTTGATGACTTCGATGTTGCTCCCAAAGAAATATCTGTACCTAACTAATACCAACAGCTGATTCTAAAAACTTCTTAGCTATATTACATTTTAAACATCATTGACGATTCCTCTCTATTTTAGTATCCCAAGCATGGGAGGGTTCAGATTTCGAAGAGATCACCTTAGTGGACCTCGAAACGCTCAAGCCTGACTCGCGCATCGTTGGCGGCCATCCGACCAACATCGAGCTCTTTTCCTACACTGTGCAGGTAAGACACTAGTGTTAATACCATCACCACATGGGTGTGCCCACGGTGGGGCATTTGCCCCAATCTCTCTTACCCGAAACTATGAATTTTTAGACAAAATTAATATAATGCCAAAGTTAAATATTTGTTCGGGTAGTTTAAAACATTATCGCGCGAAACAATGCAGGTATCGACAAAAGCCTTAAAAGAAAAAGTCACGTCTCCGTCAGAAGTAAAAAGGATTCAATATGGCGGCTCTAGACCAAACTCTCGGCGAGAACACTTGGGAAGCGTGAGTGTGATAGCTTTCTCGCAGTATATTTCTCATCCCCGCCTGTTTTCCAAACGGTCAGATGGGTGTCGGTGTTTTTGCCCGCTTCAAAGGTTTTCCCGGGCGAGAAAGAAAACACTATCCACACTTGTCCGGTCTCAGAGCGGCGTAAGAAGTGGCGCGGCATTGGTGTGTTTATAATTCTTGTTCCCGTTTAAAAATCTAAATGTTTCCATTCTAACTGACGGTCGGTAGCTTAGTACAGGGAAGTAAAACTGTTTTTGCGATTTCGATACTAGTCATTTGGAGATGGCAGCAGTAACTAAAGTTTATGTGGTCTATTGTGATTCTAGGTGCAACAAAGCAACCAGCTCACCTGCGGCGGGACCCTGCTGACGCGCCGCCATGTTCTCTCCGCCGCTCACTGCTTTGTTGACAGGTACTTTAACATAAGCTATAAGTGGGATAGGATATACAGGAAGTCCCATAACTTAAGGATAACCTTGTAACCACATATTCTGTATCATAGTGAATAACTTTTGTTCTATGACTTTTAAAAATACTTTTTTTGTCTGTCTATACAAATTCAATCAAGGCTGATTGGTCATTTTGTATGGGGAGTCGATAATTTTTCTTGCAAATTTGTAAGTTTTGCAAAAATTTCAGTCAGAAGTTAGACTCTTAAAACTTTGGACATCAATGGTAAAAGTCAGTGTTTAGTAAATGTCGTGACCAGTTTTGTCTTTTAACATAAAGGTTGAACCGCACTTGCTTTGCACTACGCGACGCACAGATAAATCAAGTTTAAATGTAAATGTACTGTGAATCAAGTTTTCATAAAAAAATACCCCTAATAAATAAATAAATCCCTATAGTTTATTTGGCACAGATAAAAAAGAGTACAAGATCATACGTGACACAGTTTAATAAAACATAATCGTATTTGACGATAACCGAACCAAAAGCCTTATGAAAGCCCTACTATTATAAATATTACATTTAATTATCTTAAATGATTCCAAAACGAAAAACCAGTTTTTTGTATGGGAAAAAAATAACACATTGACATAATGACTACCGTCTGGAGTTCGCGCTTCGGACTACAATGCCAGCGGTTGCGGGTTTGAATCCCGCAAGAGGCAAACGTTTGTATGATGAGCACGAGAATTTGTACCTAAGTCATGGATGTTTATAAATATATATAAGTATGTTTATCCGTTATTTAGCCGCCATAGTACACGCTTTGCTTAGTTTGGTGGGGCTAGCTGATTTGTGTTTTTATGATTTAATTATAAAACATTTTTTCTCCGTTTTAGTGCCCGTTATGTTCTCTGGTATGATTAGTCCTAGTTTTTAGTGTCTTTTTACATTTTACACATAAAGGGCACGCGATGAACTTCTAGTAGATTATTTTTTTAATAATTATTTTTGCATATTAATAATTCGAAGCGTATCGGATTATTAAAAATACATTCACACAGAAGTCTATTAAAACTGGATCTTCAATCCATCTAAAAAATATGAGTTAGGAAGGAGGATGCAATATAATCCACGTATTGGGCACGACGACAGATAATTATAAATAGGCCTAGTTATGCATTAAAATATATCGATGGAAAGTGTAGCTGAGGACTTTCCGCGTGTGTAGCGCCGCGCGGAATAAGGCAAGCCAAGTTTAGTAGTATACTGGTAGCCGCACTTTAAACGCGTTTTAGTTCGAATTTGTGTCATGTCGTGGGTCAACTTACACCTACAAACGATTCAGATCCTCCAGCTACATAGAAGTCCGCCTACACACAACTGCGTGTGCGAGTTTCTCATTCGTACAATAACGTACCCAAAGTGCGGCTCGACTGACTAAAGCGTAACACAGAAGGCAGGAGCGGGACGGCGACGGGTCGGGTCGGGAGTACGGCGCGGGCGAGCCGTCCCGCTCCCGCCGGCTGTCTGTGGGCGCCCATTAAACGTATGGTATTATACCCGCACGGCCCGCACTGCACCTCATCGCAAAAAAAACCCGTTACGTCTCTTTCACTCATCAGAAAAATGAATGAGATGTCAGAGGATTTTTGCAATGCGTTTTTTCAATTGCGATGGTTGGACACCTACATTACGCGACATTGAATCGTCGATATTCGCTGTGTGCGCGATGACAGCGCCCCTAGTGACCACAATTATTGTGGACTAAGATCTCTCAAATTATGACAACTGGATGGCTTGAGAATTATGTTCGGATTGTTTTTGTTCGAAATTAGATGAAAACATCTAAAAAGTTTGTGCATATTATAATAAGTGATTTTCTTACTTGAACTAAAATATAAATGTTATAATACGTACGGGATTTGAATCATACAACATGATATAACTTCCTAAAAAAAAGTGCAAAGGTGTAACAAAGGAAAGAATTAGTATTAGCACAGCATGTGAGAGACGTTAGAGAGCTTAGAACCAACGGACAAAGCTACTTAATAAGAGCTATGGTCATAAGATAAACGTCTGTGACACAAACCCCCTACAAACTTTTTTCTTTTCACAGCAGCTATCCATTTATTTCAATCCATCTTGATGTTGGAAACGAAAAAACATGCACGAACTGGTTTTCCCATTGTTTCTACACTTTATTACACAGCACGTACTGTGACCCATATCGCGAATTTTAACGTTTTTACTTTAAAATACTTAATTTTGTTAGTATAGAATTCTATGGAAATATAGCAATTTGACACAGACAGTCCTGAGTTATTTCACATTTCTGCCAACTAACGTGCTGCGATCGATTTGACGTCCCCCACCACCCACTTTGCACATAGCGATTCGCCATTATAATAATAAAAAACTCTTTATTTCGGATAAGTAGTAATACATACATCCATAATTACGTAGAGAACAAAATAAAAATAAAAATAAAAACAACTATGAAATACCTACAAACTACGTAATGCCCAGGGACAACTCGATCCAATGTTTTTGGAAAGGGCAGTCAAACCGGGCTGATAACATCCTCAGGATGCCGTTGTCGGTGCCACGGACGCGTTTTAGCAAAGAGGCAACTCTTTTGCGCATTATTGCGTGAAACTCGTCAACCCTTGCTTTGGCAAACATGTTCGATGCACTGCAGCGTCGCGGTTGCCCCAACAGCATCCTAAGGGCGTTATTATATTGGACTCGCAGGGCACCGTAGGCCCGTTTGGTATGCTGTGTCCACAGGCTGCATGAGTAAAATGATTGACAGTAAGCTCTGAATTGAGTTGATAAAGCTGAAAATACAAAATTTTAAAAAAAATTGTCACAGAAATGGGGCCATCATCAGCGCATCGCAGTTCTCTATCCGGGCTGGCTCAACGCGACGAGGCTCAGGTTGGTATTTGTTACTCAGTCATCATCATCATCAGTCTTTTGAAGCCATAGCGCTGGGCCCCGATTCAGCCGTTCGATTATCGATAGCAAATTGTCGACTGAAAAACCACGTGAAACTATAAGTCACTTGATCTACCGGTTGTCAATTCGTTATCGAAGGGCTCTGAATTGGGGGCCTACCTGGGCCGTTTGCATCCAGAGCGTTTGCCAAATAGACCACCGCGACACTCACGACAACAAGAAATTATTGGAAGAAGGGAGGAGGATACCAAATAATAAAATTACCTAGAAACGGCTAAAAACATAAATACATTTCTAAACGCAGTACTATTTCGAATCGGATCTTCCCGGGTATTTGACGGTTATGTTCTGTTTCTCTCGCTTGCTAACTCTGTGACTGTGTGTATTTGTTTCGTAAAAATAAATTTAATTTGTATTAATCTTTGTGGGTTTTTTGGGCTATCCTTCAGTGTCAAGAGCGAGTTCGAGTACGGCACAGACGCGAGGTTTAGGCGACAAAACTTCAGTTATGAATGTGATGCGGTGTTTTAGTTTTTCAAACTAAGTATTATTTGTAAAACTATCGAAAGCGTTAGTATAAAAATATAAGTATAATATGTAGCAGCGAAAGTAAAGTGTATTATAGCATTTTTTTTTCATTTTTAGCATGAGCTAACTTGTAAAGTAGACATTTAACATGTAGAGCCAAGTGGTAAAGTGGACATTTAACAAGTAGAGCTTAGAACCCTGAATGTTTATTATTTTATTTATGCTTGGCTTCAAATGGCTGGAACCCAGAGCCGTGAGCAGTAAAGCTCAGTATTAAAAAAACAATACTTTGTACAGGTGGCTCCGTCCGCAGAGTGTCCCTGCTCGTGCTGCACCACAACTACAACACCCGGACGCAGGACGCCGACGTGGCCGTGCTGGTGCTGGCGTCCTCCTTGACGCTCTCGTCCGCCGTGGGCGTGGCCAGGGTGCCGCTGCAGGGGCAGATCCTGCATGATAACGTAGATTTGGTGCATTTGGGTTGGGGACGGACTCATGTAAGTCACGGGAAATTTACAGTCTGTCGTTGTGTACTCTTCACCCACTCCTTCTCTCAATTTTAATTCAACTGAAGGTTGTCTGAAAGAGATCGCTTCTAGCGATAAGACCACCGAAATTGTGATAGTCTTAATGTATTTCTTTTCCTGTGATTTGTTTCTTTTGTGTGGTGTTCAATAAAGAGTATCTATCTACGTTTAGACCAAGTTAGTGTCTCGAAGTTAGAAATTAATATCTAACTTTCCGGGTCTGGCTAAGTTTGTTGCGCCGTTTCTTCTCATCACCAGCCAATATGTAGTCTCGAAGCGGTGGTAGGGTAAAGCTATATTTTGGGACGTGTATAAGTGCCCGGAAGAGTGCCTATATACTGAATAAATGAGTATCTGAATATATATGAAATTTTCAGTCCGTAGCTCGGTGGCGGCTTTTTATAGTTATCGTGCGTTGTTGTTGGACCGTTGAATGATGACCGTCTTGGTCACGTTTGCGGGTTCGAATCTCGCAACCGCAAGGGTAAAGCCCTTGTTAAACGGAGGAAGGACGCCTTTTGACATTGTGGAGACAAACGTTGTCATTGGACGAAGCTGAATACTCAATACTCAATAATTTATTGCAAAACCATAATGTACATATACAGAGTGTAACAAAAAGGTAAAAAAAAAATTGACGTTTCCATACAAACTGATGCCAGCTGGTCGCGTTTTAGTATGGGAAAGTGTTTTTTTTTTTTGCGAATTCGATGTTGGTCCCATAGAAAAAGTTGATGTAATTTAGCCGTAGAATAACCCCTTAAAGTTTTATTTCACCTTTTCGTTACACTCTGTAGATGTTACAAATTAAAGAACCAGCGTTATGGACCCTGTTGGGAACGCAACTTGGGGGCGAGGAGTGAACCTACTTCCGGAACCAGAAGCGAAGAGTCAAGCAATGTCAAGAGGCGGCCAGCCTTTTTTTGTCAGACCCAAGTGTTGTGTGATGAGCACAATCATTTGTACTTAATTCATTAATGTGAAATATCTAGTGATATGTAAGTATGTTTATTCGTTACCTATAGTCAGCAAAGTTTAGTTATTGAGCTGGATAAATGGTGTGATTGTTGGAATATGGCTCAAAGTTCAAACCTCATAGTTGAGCTAAGGCAAGTGTCCTGCAGTGGTAAAGTGAACATTAAATGTGTAGAGCTAAGTAGTAAAGTGGACATTTAACATGTAAAGCTAAATGGTAAAGTAGACATTTAACAAATAGAGCTAAATGGTAAAGATAAAGATATATTTATTTACAAAAACATGTGTGCAAAATATAAACATGGAATGAAATATATTCTTGATGTTAGTATTATTAGTAGGTATCAACATGTCTTACCGATATTCGGCGTGCAAATATTTAAAATGTTAGATGGTTAGAATTAAAATATAATGAGGTCAAATATTAAATAATTGTAACGATGAAATAAAATAAAAATAATAAAAATACTATCATTTGGAAAAAATAATAATAATTAAATAACACAACATAATCAAAATTTCTCATTCAGAAAGTCAGTTGCGCTATAGTAACATTCGTCGGTTAATAGCTTTTAAAATTATGTTTTAAAAAGATTATTGTTTAGTGACTTGAAAGCTTTAGGAATTTTATAAAATTTTTATTTTTATTAATTTTATGTTAGGCATTTAACATCTATCGGGACGTATATGGGCTTACGTTACTTTTCAGCCGGAGTCGGCTACGCTGCCGACGACGCTGCAAGCGGTGATGGTGCGCAAAGTGAACTGGACGGTGTGCGACAGCCGCTACAGGAACCTCCCGGTGCACTTGGGCGGTCCCCTCTCCCTCACTAGCAACATGATGTGTGCGGGTCTGCTCGACATCGGAGGTGCGTTCTGCGTGCTCTTCTTTCTACGTGTTTATTGCGTTTTAATCTTACGGGTGTAACAGAAGGGTGCGGTGGAACTTTAAGGGGTGATTGTACTTTTGAAATACATAAGCTTTTTTCTATGGAGATTTCCGAAAGGATATGTATGAACCTGCCCACACTGCGAAGTTTAGCAACCACGAACGTCGATTTTGCAATTCCATCGATACTGTATCGCCTTTGGTGAACCTGCGATTGATCACTAGAATTTGCGACCGGCGACTTAACATGAAAGAAAAAACATTTAATATTTATTGGAAATCACAACCGAATAGTACAAAAGATACAAAAAACATTACCTTAAAAAAACTCCAAACAAGACAATAATAAGAAAGAATTTAAAAAAACAAGTATTTAAAATTAATAACCAAGCGGTGCTATCCACCTGTCATGTCCAGGATAATGGGACCTCGATCAGCTTGAGCCACGGCCTGTGTAAGCCACGACGCTGGTTTTTAGTAGGCCCCGCCGAGTTAGGTACACAGCCGACATAATAAACCTAAATATTACTTAGCGACTGCTTTGCGTTTTTGCGACTTTTTTTCAATTGGTAGTGTGCAGCTCTTAGGACTAATACGAATATAATAATTGCGCAGGCGCAGACGCGTGCCAGGGCGACAGCGGCGGGCCGCTGGTGCTGGGCAACACGCTGGTGGGCGTCACGTCGTGGGGCCACAGCTGCGGCCACCCGCACTACCCCGGCGTCAGCGCGCGCGTCTCCGCCTTCTCCGACTGGATCGACAGCACGGTACGCATGAAACACAGTTTCACCATTAAATAATACACATTCTTCTTCTACGTCCTTGCATTCTCCATTTTTCGACGACCTCCATAGCCGAGAGCCCCGAGAGACGAGCAAACCGGACTTGGTGTCACTATCTCTGAGGTCCCGGGTTGTGTAAAAAAATTACTTTTCTATATTGTCTCGGGTCTGGGTGTTGTGGTACTGTCGTTGTTTCTGATTTCTGTATTACAAGTGCTTTGGCTACTTACCATTGGATCAGAGCAATGTATGTAATGTTAACCAATATAATGTTATCAAATAAAGTTATTATTTGAGGTCGGACCTCGCAGCCTCGTTTTTAGGCGCCAAGACGCTCTGGTCCTGGGTTGTCTGCGTAGTCAGCAGTACCCGTTCTATGTCCTTGGTAACGGTTGTCCACCACCTGGCCTAGGGCCGCCTTTTTCATATAAGAAGAGGGGCTTCTTATATGAAGTGTTCAGAGCCTTCCTAACATCGTAATCTTTGTCCCGCCTCATCACATCACCGAACCATCTCATGCAGCTTTTTACAATTTGTTTCCGCGAAAGGAGCAATTTTGAAGGAGCCTCTGCTGTAGGTACCTACTCATTGCGTACTTTATCAAGCCTCGTCACTAACGCTGTCCGACGTTATTACTTACGTAATATAATTATTGCTGTTTTAAGTTTTATTTTAATAGTATTCGTCTTGTTGATTGCTTTAACAATAAATTAAACTCTATTGGCACATAAGTACAAGCGCTTCGAGACACAGTTCTTTACAGCTATATGTTATATAAATCATTTCACAGTAGGATTTCATTGTTTACCACATGGTGTGTAAACTTCGATATTATATCTAAAGCAGGTCATATGTATCAGTTGTGTTGTACCTATAATCCCTTAATGGAACAGTTATCGGCATGAGTAATGAGTTATCTACATTTAATCTTAATCGCGCTAACACAATCAAATTCGCCATAGATAACAGAAATTTTGACATTCGATGTCGTAAATACAAATTTACTATACTCGTAATCTTTTATTTAAAAAAACTTACAGAATAATTAGATAAAATAAGTCAGTCGTATGTAGCTTAAGTTTTAATAATGAATAAACTTTTACTTTACTTTACTTCTCTTAGTTATTGTAGCCTGAAGGTGTACCTGTCTTTCTTTATAAAGAAAAAAATGCTCTAGCGATCCTAAGTTGTTCCTAAATATCACTAACCTACTGCCTACTGACGGACATCGTTCGAGAGGTAGACCTCGAAAGCGATGGCGCGATGACTTAGACAAATTTCTCCAAGATTGGCAGGCCCTAACCACCGACAGGGATAAGTGGAGAGGTTTAGGGGAGGTCTTTGCCCAACAGTGGGACAGAAATGGCTAATATATATATTTTTTTAACTAAATGTCTGCAATCATTTTTCCAGGTAAGACAGTTTAACCGGAGCTCCCCGCTGGGCAGTGCCAATGCCGTGCTCCTGGTGGCTTCCATCTTGGCTTCCTTGGCGTTGATGATCAAGGAAGTTTAACGGTTTTACGGGCGACTTATAATCTCCCCATGGGAATGACCTATTCTTATGGGTTCGAGATTTTTGGAGATAAGAAAAATAGCAAATTTTATTGATATGTACTAGCTATATCTGGAGACTTGGTTCGCGTGGTCGTCAATAGGGATGACGACTGGGTAAAGAAATTAAATTCAATTTATTCCGTCAGTTAGATTATCAAAAAATAATGGACACAATATATTTTTTTAAATTTTTTTTTATATGTACTCATCCCTTTTCTAAAGCAGAGCGGTGATTCTGCCAATGTCGAGTGTATTCTTGATTCAAAGTCAAAGCTTGACAAAGTTTACAATAAATAACGGGTGTTTAGTTTTTATTGCTTTTCTTGGATTCAGTGGAGACTACTCTTCCCGTAGAAGCAGGTTTCAAGACGCTATCGGGTCTAAAGCAAGTTGTCTTGAGACAAGTCACTTGACACTCGATGCGGCGTTGAATACAATGATATTTCAATAGTTTCAGATCTTTATCACTTCACCAAACATTAGAACACAAACTACACCAAACTTGCACTCTAAAGCTCTTTAAATGATAAATAAAAACCATTATAATAGATCGACCATGCTTTTCGTTCGACTACCTCCCACCGAATCTCGACACGTTTTCTTTTGTCAATCAACCAAAAAATGTCAAAGATAAAGCGCGTCAAAGTTCGGGAGTGGGGTCTCGTGACGTCCTTCTAAGTAAAATTGTATCAAGACGTGACGTCATGCGACATTACAAATCAATATATCTCTGTAATATTTTTTATTATGTAAAAAATAAAAAATACGTGTCCGATACTTTTTGATAATCTGCCTGATAGACGAAGAAGAAACCTCAGGCGTGTACAAAACAACTCACACAAGTTTCACAACGAAGGAATGGTTTAGGGACGCATACGGGATAAACAATAAACATTATTTTTATTTGTTTAGACTGAAAAAACAACAGACGATAACTGATTTCTCGAAACTCGTCTGAGAAGTCAGCGTACGGGAACCCAGCGCATAAAGGCAAACTGTATTCTAATAAAACTGTATTAAAACTCTAAATAACTAATGTACCTCTATTTATTTCATACAAATGTTTCATATTCTTTTGTATATCAAATCGCGCTAAGGTAAACTTCTAAATGTAAGCTATTTGTTCATGACTTAGGTTAAGTACGTAATATTAATAAATGTTTTTTTTTACACTTAACTCCTGACTTTTAATTGCCAAATTAGATTTTTTTCCACGATTTCAACTAGGATATTTAGGTTAGTTTATTTTTGTTGTTAATAAAATGTAATCTACTGTCGTATTTAATGTATAGTTACTTATATTTAAAAAAAAAAATGTAAATTTTATTGAAATGTAAGTTTCATAAACATATTTTTGAAAAAAAGGGAAGTTTTCCATAATACGGAATACACATATATTTTAATTTGGTCTTAAAATAAATAGTACTAGTAGTAGTAGTAATAGTAAAAATTGTTAAATAGGTACCTGAATCGAAAATCTGTGCATAACCTACAATATTTTTGAACGACCTATCTAACTAACGACACCCTATGCGATAGACGAAGTTTTTTTATTTTTAGGGTTCCGTAGCCAAATGGCAAAAAACGGAACCCTTATAGATTCGTCATGTCTGTCTGTCTGTCCGTCCGCATGTCACAGCCACTTTTTGCTGTGACATACGGACGGACTATACTGTTGAAACCTAGTAAGTAGATGTATTCCGTAAACGCATTAAGATTTTCACACAAAAATAGAAAAAAAAAAACAATAAATATTGGGGGTCATCAAACCCATACGTGTGGATATGTGGATATCTATGGATAGGTCTTTAAAAATGATATTGAGGTTTCTAATATATTTTTTTCCTAAACTGAATAGTTTGCGCGAGAGGCACTTCCAAAGTGGTAAAATCTTACTTCTAAAATAAGTGAATGAAAGAAAGAAAGAAAGAAACGTTTATTTGACACACAAGAGAAAAAAAATACACAAAACAATATATATTAGATATTGTGTCGAAAAGGTGCCCGCTCAGCCTTTGTCGTGACAGCCACAGACTTATCACGACGAATGATAAAACAAAAAAAATACGCATTAAGAGCACTTCTATGATATCATAATTTCCAAACCAATCACCGACTTCAATCTTTAAATTCAAAATCGACTGTCCTGTACCTAAAGATTGTCTGAAAGATATCGCTTTTAGCGATAAGGCATCCTAAATTGTGCAGCTCCATGTGTATTTCCTGTGCCATATTTACTTTGTGTGGTGTACATAAGATTATTTACAATTAAAAGACTCGTCTCTACCTTACTACAATAAATATGTAAATATATAAATATTCCCCGTCACAGATCTTGTGCGCTGTAGGAAAGAGTGGGGATCTTTTTGCACAACCTACGAGACGATCATCGTATTAGACTCCTGTGCGCAGAGCAAGCAATCAATCCCGGCCGGCGGTGCGGGCGTGACCCTCGACTGGCCAATTCCGTAATCGTAATGAAATAGAAATACTCGTAGAAACATTTATTCGACACACAGAGAAATATACATAAGACAATTAAATACAAAACAAATCGGATGTGTCGCAAAAGGTGCCCCAGCTCAGCATTTGTCGTGACAGCCACGGACTTATCAAGACGCTGATTTTCGGCGGGAACCTTCGACGCTGGAACGTGCAGCGAGTGACGCAGCGGCACATCGGACCCCCAGAAAATCCCAAATCCCTTCTGCGTCTTCTCCTACGTAACCTTCGCCCAGCGCTCAAGATCCGTGCCGCTAGTTGCAACATGATTTTAATTTCTAAGACCAACGCGGCCATCGCATCTCATCACGGTAAATGAAAGTCTCATGTCTAGATATCACATATGAATATTTTATTTACGAATAATGATATAGTATAATATGTTATATGTTACAGGGTACATAATAAATATAAGGTACAAGGTGAACCGCTATACATGTCATAACTGCACCGGCGCCAGCGACACCAGCACCACCTGCCGGCACAGCACTGCAACAACACGACGCTTGTTAGTGTTAGCTAGGCATAGATTGGCGCCACATTACACGGAATATCCGTCGCGGAAGTTCTGCCACTACATTTCTTTCCGGACAGGACTTTAAGCGTGGAGTGGCGAAGGTCTTACACATATCAATTGATTGTACTTATGGATTTGGATGAACTTTACGACGTAAATAGCTCAACATATCGTCCAATAAATACACTGTGTGCGTCACGTAAAGGCAACAGCTCGTCAACATGCCACAAAACGACAAATTTTTTCTATTGATATTGATTTCTACATGTCGGACTTTAAGTTGAAAATCGGTTCAATGAACCTTTAACTTTTTGGGTAAGTTGACCTGCCATTGACTGTACATTTAACATTTGTTGGTTATTCCTAATTAATCTAGCTATTAACTAGATAAATTTATTTTACCGTTGAGGAAAAAGTGAAGATCTACTGATAAAACATTTTCAATATTGAGTCCAGTTGAAAGACGAAAAGTGGGTTACCGGTTTATGAATACGGTCCTCCGTTTTCAGTCAACACACAATAACGAATTAAGACACAAAATAAACCAGTTAAATGTCCATAAACGATGTTAAGTTTACCTTTATCCGTGAAAGTTTCGTCGATGACCAGATCGGCAATAAGCCCGCGTCCGTTCCGCACGCGGCACAGGCGCGGGCCCCGCGCGCCCCCGCCGCCCCCCGCGCCCCCTGCGCCCCCGCCGGCCCCTTCCGCCCCCGCCTCCCCCTCGGGCTCCGCGCGCGCCCACGTTGACAACTCCTCTGATGCTGGGGCGCTTTCCGTGCACTGCAGATTACAATAAAGTAGTATGAAAAACACAAAATACTAATTATCACGGTATCGAAAATAACGATCTTTGTGGAAACCGGTAATTTGCCAATTAGACATAAAACGGGATGTACCCGTACGCAATAACGATCATTCTGTTAAAATGTGACAGCAGAGACCTACTTTTATCATTCAAAAATTATAGATAAGAAACTGGTCCCAAGGTGGAACCTTAAAGAAGGCCTTAAAATCTAAAAAAATTGTAACACTAAAAGTCAATTAGCTATTATATTCATAAGTTTCGTCCACAGAACAGATAGTATCCAGTTGCGTATAGTCTGCGCCTGCTGAGGTATGTAAGCGTCAGGATTAGGTCAAGTCAAACATCAATACCCGACGATGTCAAGTGCGTGCGAGCGGAGCGGTCCAGCTGCAAGTGGTCACCTCATGGGCGGGCTCCAGGTCCGGCTCCAGCTCGGGCCGCTCCACGAAGGCGCTGAAGGCGGGGTCGCGGGGCAGGGCGAGCGAGCGGAGCGGTCCAGCTGCAAGTGGTCACCTCATGGGCGGGCTCCAGGTCCGGCTCCAGCTCGGGCCGCTCCACGAAGGCGCTGAAGGCGGGGTCGCGGGGCAGGGCGAGCGAGCGGAGCGGTCCAGCTGCAAGTGGTCACCTCATGGGCGGGCTCCAGGTCCGGCTCCAGCTCGGGCCGCTCCACGAAGGCGCTGAAGGCGGGGTCGCGGGGCAGGGCGAGCGAGCGGAGCGGTCCAGCTGCAAGTGGTCACCTCATGGGCGGGCTCCAGGTCCGGCTCCAGCTCGGGCCGCTCCACGAAGGCGCTGAAGGCGGGGTCGCGGGGCAGGGCGAGCGAGCGGAGCGGTCCAGCTGCAAGTGGTCACCTCATGGGCGGGCTCCAGGTCCGGCTCCAGCTCGGGCCGCTCCACGAAGGCGCTGAAGGCGGGGTCGCGGGGCAGGGCGAGCGAGCGGAGCGGTCCAGCTGCAAGTGGTCACCTCATGGGCGGGCTCCAGGTCCGGCTCCAGCTCGGGCCGCTCCACGAAGGCGCTGAAGGCGGGGTCGCGGGGCAGGGCGAGCGAGCGGAGCGGTCCAGCTGCAAGTGGTCACCTCATGGGCGGGCTCCAGGTCCGGCTCCAGCTCGGGCCGCTCCACGAAGGCGCTGAAGGCGGGGTCGCGGGGCAGGGCGAGCGAGCGGAGCGGTCCAGCTGCAAGTGGTCACCTCATGGGCGGGCTCCAGGTCCGGCTCCAGCTCGGGCCGCTCCACGAAGGCGCTGAAGGCGGGGTCGCGGGGCAGGGCGAGCGAGCGGAGCGGTCCAGCTGCAAGTGGTCACCTCATGGGCGGGCTCCAGGTCCGGCTCCAGCTCGGGCCGCTCCACGAAGGCGCTGAAGGCGGGGTCGCGGGGCAGGGCGAGCGAGCGGAGCGGTCCAGCTGCAAGTGGTCACCTCATGGGCGGGCTCCAGGTCCGGCTCCAGCTCGGGCCGCTCCACGAAGGCGCTGAAGGCGGGGTCGCGGGGCAGGGCGAGCGAGCGGAGCGGTCCAGCTGCAAGTGGTCACCTCATGGGCGGGCTCCAGGTCCGGCTCCAGCTCGGGCCGCTCCACGAAGGCGCTGAAGGCGGGGTCGCGGGGCAGGGCGAGCGAGCGGAGCGGTCCAGCTGCAAGTGGTCACCTCATGGGCGGGCTCCAGGTCCGGCTCCAGCTCGGGCCGCTCCACGAAGGCGCTGAAGGCGGGGTCGCGGGGCAGGGCGAGCGAGCGGAGCGGTCCAGCTGCAAGTGGTCACCTCATGGGCGGGCTCCAGGTCCGGCTCCAGCTCGGGCCGCTCCACGAAGGCGCTGAAGGCGGGGTCGCGGGGCAGGGCGAGCGAGCGGAGCGGTCCAGCTGCAAGTGGTCACCTCATGGGCGGGCTCCAGGTCCGGCTCCAGCTCGGGCCGCTCCACGAAGGCGCTGAAGGCGGGGTCGCGGGGCAGGGCGAGCGAGCGGAGCGGTCCAGCTGCAAGTGGTCACCTCATGGGCGGGCTCCAGGTCCGGCTCCAGCTCGGGCCGCTCCACGAAGGCGCTGAAGGCGGGGTCGCGGGGCAGGGCGAGCGAGCGGAGCGGTCCAGCTGCAAGTGGTCACCTCATGGGCGGGCTCCAGGTCCGGCTCCAGCTCGGGCCGCTCCACGAAGGCGCTGAAGGCGGGGTCGCGGGGCAGGGCGAGCGAGCGGAGCGGTCCAGCTGCAAGTGGTCACCTCATGGGCGGGCTCCAGGTCCGGCTCCAGCTCGGGCCGCTCCACGAAGGCGCTGAAGGCGGGGTCGCGGGGCAGGGCGAGCGAGCGGAGCGGTCCAGCTGCAAGTGGTCACCTCATGGGCGGGCTCCAGGTCCGGCTCCAGCTCGGGCCGCTCCACGAAGGCGCTGAAGGCGGGGTCGCGGGGCAGGGCGAGCGAGCGGAGCGGTCCAGCTGCAAGTGGTCACCTCATGGGCGGGCTCCAGGTCCGGCTCCAGCTCGGGCCGCTCCACGAAGGCGCTGAAGGCGGGGTCGCGGGGCAGGGCGAGCGAGCGGAGCGGTCCAGCTGCAAGTGGTCACCTCATGGGCGGGCTCCAGGTCCGGCTCCAGCTCGGGCCGCTCCACGAAGGCGCTGAAGGCGGGGTCGCGGGGCAGGGCGAGCGAGCGGAGCGGTCCAGCTGCAAGTGGTCACCTCATGGGCGGGCTCCAGGTCCGGCTCCAGCTCGGGCCGCTCCACGAAGGCGCTGAAGGCGGGGTCGCGGGGCAGGGCGAGCGAGCGGAGCGGTCCAGCTGCAAGTGGTCACCTCATGGGCGGGCTCCAGGTCCGGCTCCAGCTCGGGCCGCTCCACGAAGGCGCTGAAGGCGGGGTCGCGGGGCAGGGCGAGCGAGCGGAGCGGTCCAGCTGCAAGTGGTCACCTCATGGGCGGGCTCCAGGTCCGGCTCCAGCTCGGGCCGCTCCACGAAGGCGCTGAAGGCGGGGTCGCGGGGCAGGGCGAGCGAGCGGAGCGGTCCAGCTGCAAGTGGTCACCTCATGGGCGGGCTCCAGGTCCGGCTCCAGCTCGGGCCGCTCCACGAAGGCGCTGAAGGCGGGGTCGCGGGGCAGGGCGAGCGAGCGGAGCGGTCCAGCTGCAAGTGGTCACCTCATGGGCGGGCTCCAGGTCCGGCTCCAGCTCGGGCCGCTCCACGAAGGCGCTGAAGGCGGGGTCGCGGGGCAGGGCGAGCGAGCGGAGCGGTCCAGCTGCAAGTGGTCACCTCATGGGCGGGCTCCAGGTCCGGCTCCAGCTCGGGCCGCTCCACGAAGGCGCTGAAGGCGGGGTCGCGGGGCAGGGCGAGCGAGCGGAGCGGTCCAGCTGCAAGTGGTCACCTCATGGGCGGGCTCCAGGTCCGGCTCCAGCTCGGGCCGCTCCACGAAGGCGCTGAAGGCGGGGTCGCGGGGCAGGGCGAGCGAGCGGAGCGGTCCAGCTGCAAGTGGTCACCTCATGGGCGGGCTCCAGGTCCGGCTCCAGCTCGGGCCGCTCCACGAAGGCGCTGAAGGCGGGGTCGCGGGGCAGGGCGAGCGAGCGGAGCGGTCCAGCTGCAAGTGGTCACCTCATGGGCGGGCTCCAGGTCCGGCTCCAGCTCGGGCCGCTCCACGAAGGCGCTGAAGGCGGGGTCGCGGGGCAGGGCGAGCGAGCGGAGCGGTCCAGCTGCAAGTGGTCACCTCATGGGCGGGCTCCAGGTCCGGCTCCAGCTCGGGCCGCTCCACGAAGGCGCTGAAGGCGGGGTCGCGGGGCAGGGCGAGCGAGCGGAGCGGTCCAGCTGCAAGTGGTCACCTCATGGGCGGGCTCCAGGTCCGGCTCCAGCTCGGGCCGCTCCACGAAGGCGCTGAAGGCGGGGTCGCGGGGCAGGGCGAGCGAGCGGAGCGGTCCAGCTGCAAGTGGTCACCTCATGGGCGGGCTCCAGGTCCGGCTCCAGCTCGGGCCGCTCCACGAAGGCGCTGAAGGCGGGGTCGCGGGGCAGGGCGAGCGAGCGGAGCGGTCCAGCTGCAAGTGGTCACCTCATGGGCGGGCTCCAGGTCCGGCTCCAGCTCGGGCCGCTCCACGAAGGCGCTGAAGGCGGGGTCGCGGGGCAGGGCGAGCGAGCGGTCCACGACGGCGCAGGTGAGCTGGCGCGCGCGGTCCAGCACCAGCACGCTGCCCGCCCGCTCCGCTTCGGCCGGCGGGGAGGGCTGGGCCGCCTCCACCTGGGGTGAACATGAATATGCGGAAACTAAAGTAAGGCACGCGCTGTAGTTGGTTACCATTTTTAAAATATTTATGACGATGAATTTGAAACATTAAGAATTTAAAAACCACGCCAAACCTTAAACCTTTTATATTACAATAAACAAACTTAAATAAAATTTTATAAGTTCTTACTTATATGCAACTGAAATGTGGCCTCTCACTATGGGCCTCTTAAGATAAATGTTGCACAGCGTGCTATGGGGATATTATGGTGTTTCTTTATGAGATCGAGTCTGGAATGAGGAGACTTGTAAACAAAAAAAGTCGCTAACATAGCCCAACGAATCGGCAAGCTGAAGTGGCAGTAGGCGGGGCACATAGCACGGAGATGTGACGGCCGATGAGCAGAAAGGTTCTAGAACTAGAATGGAGGCCAGGTACCGGCAAGCGCAGCGTAGGACGTCCACCCACAAGGCAAACAGACTACCTGGTAAAGGTTGTAGGAAGCCGCTGGATGCAGGCCGCTTCCAACCGGCCAATCTGGAAGTCACTGCGGGAGGCCAATGTTTAGCAGTGGACATCCTATAGCTGAAATGATGAGGTTGATAAGACAGAGGTCGAGGGGCGCGTCGTCGCACGAGCTAAAAGGGGGAGGAGGAGCACTAACCTGCGCGCGGCACGGGTCGATGATGGTGGCGGGGCGCGGCGCGAGCGCGTCGTGCACGAGGTAGGCGGCGGGGCGGCGCGGCGTGATGACGTACGTGTCGCCGCCGGGGTCGCTGCACGACGAGTTGTTGCACGACGCGGAGTCCAGCGCCGCCTCGCCGGCTTCCGTCGTTTCGCCGGTTTCCGTCTCTTCGTACGCGCCGTCCACACCGCCGCTGAGGTCCAGTTTGTCTTTTGCTGTGTAAATAATACATTCAAGATAAAGCCTAAGACCCAAAACGAACTATCTGGCCAGACACAATGCGGCATGGCGGCCCGGTTCTGTTACCCCGTGCCACTCAGCGCATAGTGCGTTGAGGATGTACGCTTCGAGGTCAGCCGCTATTTAAGCCAACCAGACGTCTGGCCGCAAGGTAGTTAATTTTAAGCACGTTGCGGTTTCATATAAAACACAGCATTGCGCGTTGTGGGTCTTAGAAGCTAAATAACAAAGGAGTAGGCTGTAGCTTCCTTAGTTCACGTGACACTAATCAGGATTCGAAGTTATATCCCAGGTAAGTGCAGGCTAAGTAAGCTCCTCCTCCTCTCTTGGTTTCCTCAGTGCTGAGAGTCGTGATTGTTTGGATAGAATACCCCTGTTGCGGATTATCCGGCGCCATCAATCAGAGGCCTTAGGGCGGCATGAGTACCTACATCTGACAGTAAGGTTTAGGGTTACATTTCTTACAAAACCCCTCCACCGCACTGCATTGGGCCCGCGTGATGGAGTATGGCCTAAACAACCTCATAGTTGAGGTGGGGCCTGTGCCCTGCAGTGGGACGTAAATAGGCATACTTGACTTTACAGGCTGTAAGTAATGTTAGTGCGGAGGTGCGTGCAGAGTGAGTGAGCTACCAGCACAAGTGTGCAGGCTGTAAGTAATGTTAGTGCGGAGGTGCGTGCAGAGTGAGTGAGCTACCAGCACAAGTGTGCAGGCTGTAAGTAATGTTAGTGCGGAGGTGCGTGCAGAGTGAGTGAGCTACCAGCACAAGTGTGCAGGCTGTAAGTAATGTTAGTGCGGAGGTGCGTGCAGAGTGAGTGAGCTACCAGCACAAGTGTGCAGGCTGTAAGTAATGTTAGTGCGGAGGTGCGTGCAGAGTGAGTGAGCTACCAGCACAAGTGTGCAGGCTGTAAGTAATGTTAGTGCGGAGGTGCGTGCAGAGTGAGTGAGCTACCAGCACAAGTGTGCAGGCTGTAAGTAATGTTAGTGCGGAGGTGCGTGCAGAGTGAGTGAGCTACCAGCACAAGTGTGCAGGCTGTAAGTAATGTTAGTGCGGAGGTGCGTGCAGAGTGAGTGAGCTACCAGCACAAGTGTGCAGGCTGTAAGTAATGTTAGTACGGAGGTGCGTGCAGAGTGAGTGAGCTACCAGCACAAGTGTGCAGGCTGTAAGTAATGTTAGTGCGGAGGTGCGTGCAGAGTGAGTGAGCTACCAGCACAAGTGTGCAGGCTGTAAGTAATGTTAGTGCGGAGGTGCGTGCAGAGTGAGTGAGCTACCAGCACAAGTGTGCAGGCTGTAAGTAATGTTAGTGCGGAGGTGCGTGCAGAGTGAGTGAGCTACCAGCACAAGTGTGCAGGCTGTAAGTAATGTTAGTGCGGAGGTGCGTGCAGAGTGAGTGAGCTACCAGCACAAGTGTGCAGGCTGTAAGTAATGTTAGTGCGGAGGTGCGTGCAGAGTGAGTGAGCTACCAGCACAAGTGTGCAGGCTGTAAGTAATGTTGGTGCGGAGGTGCGTGCAGAGTGAGTGAGCTACCAGCACAAGTGTGCAGGCTGTAAGTAATGTTAGTGCGGAGGTGCGTGCAGAGTGAGTGAGCTACCAGCACAAGTGTGCAGGCTGTAAGTAATGTTAGTGCGGAGGTGCGTGCAGAGTGAGTAAGCTACCAGCACAAGTGTGCAGGCTGTAAGTAATGTTAGTGCGGAGGTGCGTGCAGAGTGAGTAAGCTACCAGCACAAGTGTGCAGGCTGTAAGTAATGTCAGTGTAGAGGTGCGTGCAAAGTGAATGAGCCACCAGCACAAGTGTACAGGTTGAGTTTGACAGTAAGGCCGGAGGGTCTCACCGTGGTGCGGCAGCAGGCGGCACATCGAGTACCCGCGGCAGGGCGCGGCGCGCGACACGCGGAACCTCGCCGACCCGCTCTCCCACATAGAGCCTAGCTCTACGGAACACAACAACATACCGCGTTAAACAATTAATTTACTATGTCTTTCACAAAAAAATAATATGGGTATGCCTTCCTTTATTAAAGTAAGGGGGTTTTCCCACGTTCTTGGAATTGACAAAATAATTAATCATCGACCGTCTGGTGTAGTGGTTCACGCCCCGGACTACAAAGCCGAGCGGTTGCGGGTTCGAATCCGAAAGGTGCAAATGTTAATGTGCCTCATAGCATTAAGTCCACCTTTTGTATGATTTTTTATCTGTGCAATAAAGTCTAAATAAATAAAAAAAAAAATGTTTGTGTGATGAGCACGAGAATTTGTATCTATGTAATGGATGTTTTAAACATATTTAAGTAAGTTTGTGCGTTATCTAGTCGCCATAGCACAAGCTTCGCTTAGTTTGGGGCTAGCTGACTGATGTGATTGCGGAAACTGTTTATTTATTTGCATAAATATGCTTTTTGCAATGATGGAAGTAAAGACACAAAAAATATGTACAAATTTAGAAAGGCATGTCCATATACTTCTTTCCGTGGGCGGCAAAAATTAGGAGGCGTGGAAGTAAAAAAACATCACGCGACAAATGGACGACCCCATACAAGTGTGTTTTACTAAGATTACAAAACAACAATGGTGGTGAGGTGACTCAGTACAACTGACCCCACTCTCTTTACTCTCCCTCTTTTTTGCTTCTTAATGAATGAAAAGCTACAGACTATAAAGTTAAGAACTGTTAAACTAAGCAATTGTCAAAATTAGCCTAATCTTTAATTAGCGACAATAGCGTTTGACTTCAATTTTGCTGATGTGTTTAAAATAGGAGTAAAACTTACACTACGTTAAACTTAGACTAACCTTCGTAGGTATTGACGGCGCTGTCGTTGATGTTGGCTCCGAGCATGTCGTGTTGCTCTGCGGTATGGTCTATGAATACATCCTGCAATGAAACATGACCGTTAAGTACAGTCAACGGCATGTCAACCTACCCAAAAAGTTAAAGATTGTTGAACTGATTTTCAACTGTAAGTCCGATACGTAGAGATCAATAACAATTGAGAAAATTTGACGTTTTTTGGTAGGTTGATGAGCTGTTGTCCGTACTACAGAAGACGTAGCTTCTTTACAATCTTTACAAACATGCCATTTAAGTATCAGATGCATGCGTATTTTTGTTATTAACGAAATGTTTCTAGTTTTCCGAAATTTTACGAATTTTTCAGACGAGTTTATGCTATACAAATAAGAAATTGTGCAATGAAACGGCAATTACAAAGGTAACCAATAGAACTCTGATTATTGGGTAGTATTTGTGTGTAATTATTTAGGTGCCTAGTGTGGCGGCTAATACTCTTAATTTAAATCTGTTTTACTAGTGGAATATTATATGGAAAGGCATATAATATATCAACCCTGTGTTGATATCGTTTAAAGCGGGAGCGAGACGCTGTTTTTTTTTTTCATTTATTTAAAGAACAACAAACCAGATAACAATATGGCTTTTATCAAAGATTTGGACTTGAAAACAAGACAAGATAGAAGAAAACTAAAAAAAATGCAGAACGTACAAGTAAGATTAAGATATATAGATAATATAAACATGCACAAGGCAACACATACATTTTTATGGTATCGTAGTGAAGAATTGTCAACCATGTGTGATTTGAACCAATTAAAATAAGATCGGTTTCTGAATTTTCCCAAACGGACAATTGAACCCCGCGCCGGGTCGGGTCGTGTATGTATGAGGCATGTGTATGGTGTGGTGTGTGTAGGCACTAGGTATGCGGTTGCTGTTTACCTTGGGCTGGTGGTGCTTGTACTGCAGGCTGATCTTGCTGAGCTCGTGGTCCAGCGTCGCCAGCGCCTCGGCGTGCCGCGCCGTCTGCGACGCCTGCGACTCCATGCCGTCCGGCACTTCCGACTACAAGCATATCAAGCCTTACGCATTTGCATTTGTGGACCTACCCTTTAGCATTTGCGGACTCAATGGGGAACCACACTGCTTATTTATCCCGATAGGTGTCGCATTGTGTTTGGTCTTGCATGTAGTAATACGGTATTTTACACCACTAATCAATTGACATACTTTTTAAAAACTGTCTTAACGCTACTCTTCCATATAATTTGTATGGCGATAGCAAACTATCACGTCACTGTTTACCTAACTCAACGGACTAACTTTTTATTGATTTTGGAACAATTAAAAATCGATTTTTTTAAATTAATTATGAGGTGCCGGGTTCTGAGGCTTAAAATAATGTGACAGTTTTAATAAATGTTGTCTTAGAATTATTTAAAAAATGGTGTACACAACCCTATTATTTGATCACTGATTCCGTGATTCTGCCACTGATCAAAAAATTCACAACGTTATAGATTCTTCTAATTAGTCAAACTTGCGTCAATCACATTACAATATTAATTAAATTAACCTTATAATTGTATCTCTGTTCAAAACGATGCCTGTGTACTAGTTATAATTATTAGTAAATGATAATAATAAACAAAATCTTTATTTTCCAAAAAGAGTACAAATACAACAAACAATGAGATTTAGGTGCCTGTCACTTGTTTGCATTTAGATATTTTGCTTATAAGTACTAAAATTCTCACACTAGGCTATGCCTGACATGTGAAAGGATTTTACACGATTTTCAGTAGAGATTGGCAGCAAAAAAAGAAAAATGAAAACAATGGTGACTTAAAAGTAATTTATAATATCAATGTAGGGATACGACTAATCTTATTTATAATACAATTTTCAGGAGATCCCTCGAATCCGGTAGATGTAGTGTACAGTAAATATGAACAGTTTGTGTTTATTTAGCGAGAAGGAAAAAAAATCTGACATTGACAATTACGTGGATATTGGTTGCAAAAGTTGACAAGACCAAACACGCTGGCGCCATCTGGGATTAGCTTTGCTTAAGATATGAAAATTACAAGGTAGGTAGATTCTAACGTTAATTAAGAAAATGTGATGTTTTGATATAGGTAGATAAGAGTACTGTACACACCTTAGCCAAGGAATGTAGCGGCCGATGCGTCGGCGAGAGGGCTGGGCTGTACTCAATTGGAGACTGAGGGGACACAGGGCCCTAGACAAACATAAAATATTGACGATATTTATCTGAAACATCTATCCGAATCATCAATTATGATAGTAATGTTAAAATGTAGGCAAATAATCAATTATTTGTCGTGGTCTAAAGTTAATAAATGTAAATCCTTTTGTTTTGAAACAAGGTACGTAGAAAACAAATGTCTGGCCATGCCGCCACTGCCGGGTCCTGGCAAAGGGGGTAGACCCAAGAGATGCTGGCTTGACACTGTGAGGGCTGACATGCAGGCCAATGATCTCACAACTAGAGACGCTCAAGACCGTGCGAATTGGAGAAGTAAATCAAGGAAAGCGGACCCTGGGCTCCAAAGCGACAGCTTTGGACGCAACCGGGATTGACCGTATAGATGATGATGATGAATTAAGTTTCATCAAAATCAATCAAGTCAATCATATGAGGCATGAACCGTCAGTTGCAGATATTTAAGTTAGCGATACTTGTTTAGTATGTAAATTTTACGTTAAAGAGAATACCGTTTTTGATAGTTACGGAACAGGTCCAACCTGATCAAAACTAGATTGCGATTACGTTTAAATTACTAGAACAAGCCTCCAGGTGCTTCGTCAGTCAGTCTACCTCATATTGGTATAGAACCGTGTAAACTTACGCTATTGGAGATGGAGGCGAGCTTGTGGTGCAGCGAGAGCATGTACTCGCTGTACGAGTGCCCCTTGTTGGGCGTGCTGGGCTGCGACGAGCCCGACGAGTTCACGTTGTTCATGCCTGCGACAAACAGTTTACAGTGTTTACTAAACAGTTAGGGGATTGAGGTGGGCAAGATCGCATAAAAAAGGCATTTAGGTTGCCATAAAATATAATAAAGTATTATATTCCAAACAACACGAAAGTCAGCACTGAAACTTGTGAAAAAAAAAGATTATCTAAAATACTTGGACTTGGACTTAGAATTTCCAGGTCCAAGTATTTTAGAAAAATCTTTTTAAGATTCTAATAACATTCAGAATTTGAGTATTCATATAATTGTGGTTAAAAACTGAATTACATATTTTAATATGTCAATGTAATAATAAAATTAAAACGCCTTTAAAATTTCTTCGATAACGTTTTCTAAAATTTACACTACAGATAAACAAATCAGTACACGTCACTACTACAACCACAGCCGAACGGACTTCGCGGGATGGAATGTCTGTACTAAATAATTAGTTTTATGAGACGACCTGGTAAAGGTTGCAGGAAGTCGCTAGATGCAGGCCGCTCCTAACCGGCCAATCAGGAAGTCACTGTTCAGCTGTGGACGTCCTATGGCTGAAATGAAGATTATGAGTTTTTAACCTGCTCATTATTAGAAATCAGTTGAAAGGGGAGATAAAGATAAAAAAATACTAGTTCTTTCAAGATAAGTAGTGCTTTGTGACACTTCACTATTTGGGCACTTGTGTTTTTGCAACGATAAATTTTTTTTCTGTATATTATTATCTTAATTATTAGGTATGGGTAAAACGGAAAATCCGAAGTGTCACAAACCCTTCTTATCAAAAAAGGTTTGTCAAAAAACTGTATTCGGCAATTTGGCGGTAGAAAATTGCAGTATACATTTTATTTAAAAAAGGTTACTAATAAAAATCGATTAAACCTTCTTTATAAACTCTCGATTTTCAAAAAGAATGGATTGGATTTCGTTAGGGCACATCACTATACGTGTCAACAGTGAAGTGTCACAGAACCCTTGTTATCGTGAAAGAACTACAGTGAGACTGACTGGCCATCTCGATGTCGACGGCGCGGCGCGCGAGCGCGTGGCTGACGGCGCGGTGCGCGACCAGCTGGCCCAGGTTCTGCCCCATGAGCCCCATGCCGGGCCCGCCCAGCGACAGGTTCTGCCCGCCCATCAGGTTCCCGCCGCCCAGCCCTAGGTTCTGGCTCGCTAGGCCTGCAACAACGATCGATGATCGCCGTCAGGTAATGTTTAGAGGTTAAGTTGCCCTGGTAAGAGGAAGTGCCTTAATTTTTCATTTCAAAAATTTCCTATTGAATGACAATATCCCGAAGTAAGGAATTCAAATCCTTTTGTTAAGAGGTTCAGTATCTTCTTTTGCAGTAGAGCCTCACACGAGCACGATTCGTGTTTATTTTTGAAGGCGGCATTGGAATGACCGTGATTACATTATCAGTATTATCACGAATCGTTTTGACAGTAGGTTCCAGCATGTATTTTTTGTACTAAAAGCTGTAAATTTTGTTGATTATATAATAATTAATAAATGATGATAAACTGTCGTATACTTCAGGCACTATAGAATCCTCTTACTCTGTCATACTCACCCAAGTTCTGGTGAATGAGGTTCTGGTTAAAGCCACGCGAGGGTGTCGCCAGCATGCCGGGGGGGAGGAACCCGCCCACCTGCTGCCCCGCCAGCTGCCCCACTGACGACTGTAGCGCTTGCTGTTGCACTGCAACACACATACGCACTCAACGTATGCCCATTATTGGGACACTGATGGCAATATCCTACTGAATTACCAATGCGAACAACGACCGGCGTTTAGCAGTATTTAATCAGCGAATGAGATGTAGGTTATAATAACACATACTATTACCAGCTGATATGGATACTATACTAATATGGATATGACCAGTGGAGTTTGTTGTTGGTGTGTATTGGTCATGTCCAAATATACATTTGATTATAGCTACTACAAATCTGCTATTTATTAATTATTTTTAGCCGTCTACAAAAAGAAGGGCCTTGTGTTAACACAGCTATAAATCAAGCTACTATATTATCATTTAAGAATACGATCATTTAAGAAAGAATAAGACGCATATCAGCAAGTTACCATCGCAACAAGAGAGAATACCAAAAAATAAATAACATAGAAAGGGAGAAGTAATACCATTGCTGGGAGCGAGTACGCGAAAAGAGGGGACGTGGACATATAGGCAATGTCTGGGTGCCGAAACTTGTTTATTTATTTATTTTTTCAATTTAAACATGGATCTTGGGATTAAATGTATAGTTTTAAGAGGTGAAAGGAACGTAATGGAAAGGAGAGGTAGCGGACGACCATAGACGAAATGAAAAAAAAATAGTGAGGAATGATATGTCTGAGAAGGCAGTGGATAATTCGATAACGACTGACCGGAATTCATAATAAAAATATACTGTGGCGACCAAAGATGACTTGGGAGCAGGGCATCTGAAGTTTAAACTCTCACAAATATGTCTGCCTGTACAATGATAGTTAAGTTCATAATATAAATAGTAGTATAGCTTGACTTGTAGCCATGCATACGTCCATGTACGTAAGTTTAGTTGTGTCCTAAAGCTTAACGGCTTCATTTGATTTGTATGTTTTTAAATAGTTTGATGAGTTTTTTAAATAGCCGAAAAACACAACAAAATACATTACATCAGGAAATAATTTGATACTAATAACACGAATTTTAGCGTTATGTAACACGTAAAATAATAAAAAGTACTCATTTCGAACATCCTTAGAAATGCTGCCGACACAAAACATCAAAAACATCAAAGAAAGTAACGAAATATAAGGTGCTTCATAAATATCTGCAACGGCTGAAATGGGTAAAAGTATTGCTTATATAGATTACGATAGTGAAGGAATTACGTGCCCCTGATCGGTAATTAATTATTTGCGAAAAGACAGTCAATAAATGGTTACTTGCTTCAATTTGCATAACACACTTCGTCATCCGCCCTTGACACTGCGCGGGAGCGGTATAATGTGAAACGTTAGCATTTTTGGACAGATGTGGACGGTTTGAGACAGAATAAAGCCTAATCTTTATTTAATATAATTTTTTTAATGAAAAAAATTAATGATTTTCTGGACATAAAAAATCTTTACTATCGTAATCTATATAAGCAATACTTTTACCCATTTCAGCCGTTGCAGATATTTATGAAGCACCTTATATAGTAAACAAAATGCAAAGAGTAGATAGAAAAACCGGTAGTCATTCGAATAAGAAAACTATACTTTGTGTAGATTAGATAACATTTTTGTTTTAACACAAGGCAAATTAAAAATTAATAGTATTTTTGATAAGCCCTGTTTAGAAACACAACGAAAATTCAATAAATCAATCGGCAGCAGGACACTTGCTAAAACTTATTTAATAGACAAGGATAGATGCAGAGGCAAGCGGTGTGAGCGACAGAGGAAACAAATAGTTATAGTAAGCGGTTATAAACATTGAACGGTGTCCAGCTAATAAGACCACGTGGTTGGTCCGCTCTTACCGCTCGCCCTGAAAACTTGATGGCTGATTTCAAAACGGTTACAAGAACAGTAAGAAAAATAAAACAAATTTACAGTCAACAGCTTATTAAACTACTAAAAAATCGGCCAAGTGCGTGTCGGCCTCGCATACCGAGGATTCCGTACAAACCTGTGAGTAATTAAATAGTTCATCATTGTAATGAATTTTTTTTGTGATGTAACAAAAAAATACGGTTTTCGGATTTCCCTTTACCTTTACGTTACATTGTATAAATGTAGGTCAACGGGAAGGAACTGCTTGGTTTTTGATTCCCTTGGTGTCAAAATATGCGGCATACTCGGTCGTATCTTTTGGATTTCTGACAAAAAGGAACTTGATAGACGGACACACAACAAAATTATCCTATAAGGTTTTCTTTTGAGGCATGGAACCGTAAAAATGACAAATTTCCACTTATTTTCAACTTAACACGTAGAGATTAGTATGGTTGATGAGTTTTTGTACATACATAGTATGTTAGCGATTTCCGTTTCCGACTTAATACGTTACTACATCAAGTCTACGCTAAACAGTTTATTTTTTTAACAGAAAATTACACTGTGAAGCGCTGACCACACTAGTAGAAACGATGATAAGTTCGTATCTCTTCGTTCGTGTCGTTAGTTAGTTAGCTCTGTTTAATCACTTTTCTATCAGTAACTTCAATCTACTGACCCAAAAATATTAATATCGAAAATTATCGCACCATATTTGTGTTCGTTTCGAATAATAATGTACGAGTATCTGTTTTACTCTGTAACCGCAATGAAATCAGGCATCGTGTATGTAGAGTGCGCTTGCGCAGCGAAGCGTGTTACCTATGAAGTCGTTGGCTGTGGCGAGCATCGGCTGGTAGAAGCGCGGCGGCGCGAACTGGCCCGCGCCCGCTGCGGACACCGCGGTTAGTCACACACAACGCACATGCCGCACACATACGTACAGGTTGGCTAAAGTATTGTATAGTGTATAAGGTCCCATTTTGGTAGTTCACTTCCTTTGGGAAGTTAATTATACTGTTCAAATACAACAACTTTTATTGCAATCATGTGGGTGATCCACATGATTTAAATAATCCATCAGCTGATACAGCCGGTATGAGAAAACTTACTGATCTTTTGATAGTAGCCAATAACAAACGTTGTCTCGTTTAAAATTTAGAAATGTAAATCGACATTTGCGTCCGTAGTAGCAAAAATCTTAATCTCAAAATTCCAAGCAACTTTTCCAGTTTTTCTTTCCACACACACCTTTTCCTGACAATCTCGAACACAACATAAAAATAAGTAGCCAAATAGGTGCAGCCGTTCTGAAGTGATGCGCTTACATACATTCGGCAATTGATTTTTATTTAAATAGATTTCAATGTTGGTCCCAGAGTAACCGTTAATGAATTTGAACAGTAAATTAAGCACCTAAAAGGAAGGTAGCTATAACATAGGACTAACACAAAAAGTGCCGAGTCATCTTGCTCTATTGTCTGTGTTTCGCAACGTAACCAGAATTGACGGAGTGTCACATGTTGCGACTCAATTGTTGGAAGGCAATACATGGCTTTAGGTTTTCTTGATTCTTTTGCCAAACTGTACATAATGGCATTAATTAATTAAGTTATTGCTGGTTGATCGCTTCTTACAAATACGACAACATTCAGCCAGTCAGAAGCGAGCTACTAACAATATATTTCGATTAAACAGGATCTCGGGGGAGAAAACGTGCTATAAAACAAGAAGTATTACAGTCATATGGATATGCAAGTTGTAACATCAAGCGACTAACATTTTATAACAGTTAATGTTCATTTTTAGAGTTAAGATACATTTACAATCTATAAAGGAAGGATAACTACTCGTATGCAAAAGTTGGGGAGAATCTAAGCAAAGCATAATCATTGCTGCATTGTTGGAAACTCAAGTTAAAAGTTTACATTTAACGTCAAAGAGATATCGGTAAGGGTGAAATCAAAGAAAAAGCACACTTAGTTTGTTAGTGATATTTGTAAGCTAGCTAAGACTGGGAACCATAATAAATCAAATTCCCCGAACGACAATCAATTTGTCGCTATTATTAATCGTTCTAGTTGCAATGCAGAACTTAGGTCACAAATTCAATGTTTTTCGATGAAAGGATGTAGTTTGACTTTTTTTTTTTCATATCAATTTTACAGTTAGGTAGCGCTCTCACGAAACGTCTTGTCCGCCGCCGGCTATGAGTACGCTCACTGGCAACTCGTGTGAATCACGTGAACACAGACTCCAATATTCGTTCGCACCGTGCTGGCAATACGATGTAGCGTACAATTTTATTTTAATTTATTAAGGATAATAAACAAATATACAAAGTAGATTACAAATTGTTTTACATTACTGTTACTTATTGCACAACCAGCACCATTATCTTTGGCGGAGTGACGCAGTACAGTAGACGGTACGCCTCCGACAGTAAGTTATCAACAACGTACAGTGAAATAGCGTATTATCAGTTCGATATAAACGAAAAATGAATATTAGCGCCAAAACACTTTGGCCAATTACAAAAATTTACCGCAACCGGAATGTAAGGAGAATTCCCTTACCAGTTTCCTTCTCAACACCCTCAGCGATAGCAAACGCAATCAGGCGTCGCACGTCACAAGAAATGGACAACTACAAGAAAACTTATAAATGTGACAAAGAACTAATGAGTGTCTCTTCTTCCGATTTCCAAGGAAGTACTCCACCGTTTAACAAACAGTGTATGAAGCGTTAAACTGCGTAACGACCTCTAGTCAGCGGCCGACAATACGTTTGGTAAAACATTGCCTTATCTATTTCACTAATCGTAATGAGGAAACACAAGCAAAGCAAATCTCAGATGGCGCCAGCGTGTTTGGCCTTGTCACTGTCAACCAATGCCCACGTTAATGTCAATAAGTGATTTTTTGTGCAAGTAAATAAACACAAAATGTATTTGCTGATGACTAACAATACACAGAGGCATCGTTTTAAACGGAGATATAATTACTGTGTTTATTTACTTAATATCGTAATGTGTGTGTACGCAACTTTGACACACGTCTGACAACTTAGCAGAACCTATAACGTTGAGATTGTTTGATCAGTGACAGAACCACTGAATCAGTGATCAAGTAATCACAACGGGTGAGACCAAACACAATGCGACACCTATTGGGCTAAATGTGTAGTGTGGTTCCCCATTATGTTATTAGTGAATCACGAGTAGTCTATGGCAATGGTGAGTGAGTGTGTAAAGTCTGTACGAGTATGTTAAGGATCGCTTACCGGGCGGCGCGCCGTTGAGCATGGCGGGGTGCAGCGCTAGCTCGGGCTGCGGGAACTGCGGCTGGTTCAGCAGCCCCAGCAGGTTGGGGCCCGTCAGGTTCTGCTGCTGACTGGGACACACCAATACGTGCATAGTTAGGGACACTATTGACCTGAGCTAAGCTGTGTGTATCAAACAATCTAAAGTTGGAGTTGAAACAATCATAAAATTCGTGTGGCGTAATTTATGGATTCGTCAAGTCTAAGGGAAGTTAAAAGCAGTGTAGTACATTAACTTAATGATACGCCGGCGCCCTGCGTGTGGCGGCGGTGTGTAGTGTGTAGAGTATAGTGTGCGGCGTGTAGTGACTCACTTGATGATGTTCTGCTTGAGCAGCATGCGCTGGATGTTGTCTGCAGTGTGCGGCGCGTCGGCGGCCGGCGTGAGCCCGGCGTGCGGCGTGGGCGCCGGCGGTGTGTAGTGTGCAGTGTATAGTGTGCGGTGTGTAGTGACTCACTTGATGATGTTCTGCTTGAGCAGCATGCGCTGGATGTTGTCTGCAGTGTGCGGCGCGTCGGCGGCCGGCGTGAGCCCGGCGTGCGGCGTGGGCGCCGGCGGTGTGTAGTGTGCAGTGTATAGTGTGCGGTGTGTAGTGACTCACTTGATGATGTTCTGCTTGAGCAGCATGCGCTGGATGTTGTCTGCAGTGTGCGGCGCGTCGGCGGCCGGCGTGAGCCCGGCGTGCGGCGTGGGCGCCGGCGGTGTGTAGTGTGCAGTGTATAGTGTGCGGCGTGTAGTGACTCACTTGATGATGTTCTGCTTGAGCAGCATGCGCTGGATGTTGTCTGCAGTGTGCGGCGCGTCGGCGGCCGGCGTGAGCCCGGCGTGCGGCGTGGGCGCCGGCGGTGTGTAGTGTGCAGTGTATAGTGTGCGGTGTGTAGTGACTCACTTGATGATGTTCTGCTTGAGCAGCATGCGCTGGATGTTGTCTGCAGTGTGCGGCGCGTCGGCGGCCGGCGTGAGCCCGGCGTGCGGCGTGGGCGCCGGCGGTGTGTAGTGTGCAGTGTATAGTGTGCGGTGTGTAGTGACTCACTTGATGATGTTCTGCTTGAGCAGCATGCGCTGGATGTTGTCTGCAGTGTGCGGCGCGTCGGCGGCCGGCGTGAGCCCGGCGTGCGGCGTGGGCGCCGGCGGTGTGTAGTGTGCAGTGTATAGTGTGCGGTGTGTAGTGACTCACTTGATGATGTTCTGCTTGAGCAGCATGCGCTGGATGTTGTCTGCAGTGTGCGGCGCGTCGGCGGCCGGCGTGAGCCCGGCGTGCGGCGTGGGCGCCGGCGGTGTGTAGTGTGCAGTGTATAGTGTGCGGTGTGTAGTGACTCACTTGATGATGTTCTGCTTGAGCAGCATGCGCTGGATGTTGTCTGCAGTGTGCGGCGCGTCGGCGGCCGGCGTGAGCCCGGCGTGCGGCGTGGGCGCCGGCGGTGTGTAGTGTGCAGTGTATAGTGTGCGGTGTGTAGTGACTCACTTGATGATGTTCTGCTTGAGCAGCATGCGCTGGATGTTGTCTGCAGTGTGCGGCGCGTCGGCGGCCGGCGTGAGCCCGGCGTGCGGCGTGGGCGCCGGCGGTGTGTAGTGTGCAGTGTATAGTGTGCGGTGTGTAGTGACTCACTTGATGATGTTCTGCTTGAGCAGCATGCGCTGGATGTTGTCTGCAGTGTGCGGCGCGTCGGCGGCCGGCGTGAGCCCGGCGTGCGGCGTGGGCGCCGGCGGTGTGTAGTGTGCAGTGTATAGTGTGCGGTGTGTAGTGACTCACTTGATGATGTTCTGCTTGAGCAGCATGCGCTGGATGTTGTCTGCAGTGTGCGGCGCGTCGGCGGCCGGCGTGAGCCCGGCGTGCGGCGTGGGCGCCGGCGGTGTGTAGTGTGCAGTGTATAGTGTGCGGTGTGTAGTGACTCACTTGATGATGTTCTGCTTGAGCAGCATGCGCTGGATGTTGTCTGCAGTGTGCGGCGCGTCGGCGGCCGGCGTGAGCCCGGCGTGCGGCGTGGGCGCCGGCGGTGTGTAGTGTGCAGTGTATAGTGTGCGGTGTGTAGTGACTCACTTGATGATGTTCTGCTTGAGCAGCATGCGCTGGATGTTGTCTGCAGTGTGCGGCGCGTCGGCGGCCGGCGTGAGCCCGGCGTGCGGCGTGGGCGCCGGCGGTGTGTAGTGTGCAGTGTATAGTGTGCGGTGTGTAGTGACTCACTTGATGATGTTCTGCTTGAGCAGCATGCGCTGGATGTTGTCTGCAGTGTGCGGCGCGTCGGCGGCCGGCGTGAGCCCGGCGTGCGGCGTGGGCGCCGGCGGTGTGTAGTGTGCAGTGTATAGTGTGCGGTGTGTAGTGACTCACTTGATGATGTTCTGCTTGAGCAGCATGCGCTGGATGTTGTCTGCAGTGTGCGGCGCGTCGGCGGCCGGCGTGAGCCCGGCGTGCGGCGTGGGCGACGGCGGTGTGTAGTGTGCAGTGTATAGTGTGCGGTGTGTAGTGACTCACTTGATGATGTTCTGCTTGAGCAGCATGCGCTGGATGTTGTCTGCAGTGTGCGGCGCGTCGGCGGCCGGCGTGAGCCCGGCGTGCGGCGTGGGCGCCGGCGGTGTGTAGTGTGCAGTGTATAGTGTGCGGTGTGTAGTGACTCACTTGATGATGTTCTGCTTGAGCAGCATGCGCTGGATGTTGTCTGCAGTGTGCGGCGCGTCGGCGGCCGGCGTGAGCCCGGCGTGCGGCGTGGGCGCCGGCGGTGTGTAGTGTGCAGTGTATAGTGTGCGGTGTGTAGTGACTCACTTGATGATGTTCTGCTTGAGCAGCATGCGCTGGATGTTGTCTGCAGTGTGCGGCGCGTCGGCGGCCGGCGTGAGCCCGGCGTGCGGCGTGGGCGCCGGCGGTGTGTAGTGTGCAGTGTATAGTGTGCGGTGTGTAGTGACTCACTTGATGATGTTCTGCTTGAGCAGCATGCGCTGGATGTTGTCTGCAGTGTGCGGCGCGTCGGCGGCCGGCGTGAGCCCGGCGTGCGGCGTGGGCGCCGGCGGTGTGTAGTGTGCAGTGTATAGTGTGCGGTGTGTAGTGACTCACTTGATGATGTTCTGCTTGAGCAGCATGCGCTGGATGTTGTCTGCAGTGTGCGGCGCGTCGGCGGCCGGCGTGAGCCCGGCGTGCGGCGTGGGAGCCGGCGCGCGCGGCGGCCCGCCCGGCGCTGGGGGACAAGGCATAACACTAGTACTACAGGGGGACAAAAACCGGAACCTACGGTGGGAGGCGCTCTCGGCGGTCTTGGGCAGGCTGCTTCTAGGTGCATCTCCGTGAGGGTGGCACGTGGGGGAGGGGGGGCTGGTTCTTCCTGCTCATGCGGCCTAGAAGGTGGTCGCAGGGCAAGAGGAGTGTCGGTGATAAGGTGCGCCGTTCTGGGATGTCCTTCACGACCTGGCGCCGCTGTGGCGAATGACGGCTACGGGGTCCTGACCCAGCGATTGGTGATAGTCTCTGACTTCCCAGTATGCTTCGAGGTATGGCGGCAACGAGAAGGCGTGTGACGTGGACGGCTTTTTGTGGCGGAGCCGCAAAGGGGGGCGAATCGGGCTGGGAAGAATAACCCCTTTCGCCGAACAAAACTTCTCCCCTCTAGTGGGCGCGAGACTCCCTGCTCACATTGCACATCCTGCCAGACAGGGGTGATCCCGTGTGTACAGCGTCACCTATACCCCAAGCCTGAGGTCCGGCATGAGCCGTATGTAGGCGATGCATGGAAGTCATCTTTACGGGTTCCTATGTATCGTCAACATACGTTGCGAGGTACACCACAGGTTTTTAGTGGGTGAAAGTTGTTGGGAAACATTTGCAAAAGCCAGTTTTCTGACAATGCAGTCCTACATAACGACGCTGCTTCTGCCTTTTTGCATAATTCTTGCGCTACAAAAAGGGCTATATGGCGGATGCATTAACCTCCCAGCCAAACTCTCTTAATTTTTGCTGAGTGGCTAAATTGTGTGTGGTCTTTCTCTTAACTTCTTGCTTTAATCTCGTCAGTTGTTGGCAGTTAACATTCCAATCGATGGTTCAGCCCGGTGCGGGGTAAAAGCTCATAATAAACAAATACCCCTACAATCCCACCATACACACAGCATCACTTTATTGCGAGTTATTTAATTGACATTTTCTTTATTGCAATTTTTATTGTTTTGATCTTTGACATGTTTTGATAATGTAATTTTATTATTTGGATGTGGAGTATTGCATGAATTTATTTTTAAATCTTAAATTAATTTCCAACACAATGTATTTTGTTATTAATGGAATAAATGACTTATGACTTATGAGTTAAGCAGATTTTGCCACAGTTTGTGAAGCCAGACAGACTATTTTTGACCTTTTTCGATCTTGTCGTAAGTGATCCACGTTCATTCACCAGTTACCAATCTCTTTAAAAACGGTTCGGTTTCATTACGTCTCAATAAAAAAATCGCAAATGAGTACACGGTTCAGTAGGTAGGTTTGTGTGTCACGCAAATATCGAGATTTTTTGTGTACCCTGCTTTTTTCAAATGGGTCATAACAGTTTTGTGGTCCATCCCAGTTCTTCAGCTATGTCGTATAAACTGAACGTATGCTAATCTTGCTTAACTTTTTCAAAAATGGCATCCATTTTATCCGTAACAGTGCAACCAGAGCGAGATAGGTGCATCTTTGACATTAAAATTCCCTGATTCTAAATCGCAACTTTGTGCTACTCTCACTGACACGTTACTGCATTAGGTCAATAAAGATTACAACTTTTTTCGCGACATGCGTTATTATTTTTGTAATAAAGTTTTAAAATTCGTTAAATTTCTTCATTAGATTCAATAATTCTGACAGAAAGAAAAATAAATGAAAAATTGCTGAAAACAACATTTAAAACCAATTTGTGTATTTTTTTAATTGGTACCATTGGTCACAGGAAGCCGCTGGACGCAGGACGCTACCAACCGGCAAATTTGGAAGTCAATGGGGGAGGTCTATGTTTAGTTGTGGACGTCCTATGGCTGAAATGATGAGACTCGTCACGTCTATGGGAACATACCTGCAGCGAGCCCCATGTGAAGCCCCAGCGCGTTGGGCGCCGGGATGGGGGCGGGGGCCTGCGCGGGGTGGGGTAGCCCCAGGGATGAAGCGTCCGTCGCTATCTGCAGCGGGGTGCTGAGGTTGCCCAGCGAGGGCTGTAGGGCTGCGTGGAGTATCGATGGATCGATTCCCGCCTAAAAAGTAACTTAAAAGACTAGAAACAAATTTTAAAACCAATATTTATTTATTTCTTCACCATTTAACAGCAAATATCCAAATTTTAAAGAAAATCAAACCCTCACCATGAAAAACAGTAAGTCAAAGATTTTCAAATAAACTTTATCGAGACAACAATGTGTTCTTATAATAACGATGAAAACTTATCTTCGCAGCACGGTTATATGTGTGCATCGACCTTTAGCAAACATCTTTAGCCCAGGCCAAACTAAGAGCGAAACGAACTGAAATCCACTTCGCTTCGATCGTGACGCCCTAACTAAACTATCTGAAGAAGTTAGTTCAGCTCTGTAGTTCGCAGTATGAATCCAAGTATGACAAGCTTCGGTAGCGACATGAGCGAACCGAAACGAGCTTACCTTCGTTGCGCTTTACTCTCACCAGTCATCATCATGATCATTATAATTAGCCGACGTCAGTGCACTGCTGGCCATGGGCTTCTCCCGCAGCAACCACTGAGCCTCCTCTGCTATTTTTTTCCATCCCCTGCCAGCAGCAACCTATATCATCGCTCTACTTTGCCACGCTGCGCTTGCCTAGTCGCGGTCTCCACTCGAGACCACGTGTACTCCTTCGGATATCATTTCTACGGAAAATGTAACCGCCTACTGCCACTTTTGCTTATTCGCTCTCAGAGCAGCTCGCGTTTTACCTGCGGGAACTGATGCGGTAGCAACGGCACGGACATAGGCATCAGGACTGGTTCCTGCGAGTCCGGCCTCTGCAGCTGTGGTTGCGGCTGCGGTTGAGGTTGCGGTTGAGGTTGCGGTTGCGGCTGCGGCTGTGGTTGCGGTTGCGGTTGCTGCGGTTGCGGCTGCGAAGTTTGTGGCTGCGGTTGCGGTTGCGGCGGCGGCTCGGCGACCGTCTGCGTGGCTTGCGCCGCCGCGGGGTACTGGTGGGTTGGCACGAGATTTTCCTGTGTAAGTGTTGCCGTTTAATTAAATTCCATAAACTATTACGACACTTTTTCAGATGTGCGGTGGTGTGTGTCAGGGGTATTAAGAGCCTTATAACACTAGCGGTTTGCGAGAATGCTCGCAAATCATCATATAATAACGCTCTAAGATATGTGCTCGTCGTATTTTTAACAAAATAAAATCTGCATTTGCAAAACTACTTCAAACTATCGCTTACTCAAGTGTGACTCAAGTCAAAAACAATATATCGAGACTAAATTTAAAATCGGTTAAGGCAATATGACATCATTTAACTAATAGGTCGATAAATCAGTGTTAAAGGCAGGGTTTGAAACCCCTTCAAATTAACCAATATTTCGAACCAAAATAAACCGGTTTATTATAACTCATAAATGACCAACTCATTAAGATCCAAAATATCAATTAAACCATAACACGTTCGCATCTGACAGAAAGCATGTAACGGGCTTTTTTTTTTTAAATGTTCTATCAAGTTCAGTTGGTATAACCGACGTATAACGAAATTTTAACCGGTAAATAAAAATTATAAATAATTATTTTAAATTATAAATTGATCTGTTTTATGTATCAATTTATAACACCTGTGTAACATTATAGAATGCAATAAATATATTAAATTGAATTAAATAATTATTTTAAGGAAATCCTATTACTCGTTACCTATCCTATTACGTATTACTCGGTTGACGAATCCTTAAAGGATAAAACGTAAACGACATATAATTTCTCGCTATTTTGTATAATCTTTGCATATAATTATAATTGAATAATTTGGATGCTCAATGACATATTATTGTAATTAATTAATTTTCCTTTATATTTGCATGCTATTGTATATGGCTAAATAGGTGCTTCATGTAATATTATTTTTTAACATCGACTTTGTATTGTCTTAACCCTATTTAATGGCAAGTCAAGTATTTGTATTTTGTATTAATTTATTTTTTAAATCATTAAGATATATCATTGGTTTGCAATTTTTGCTCAGATTTTTAGAGACAAAGATTATTGTGTTTTTGCATTAAAACGTTGGGTGAAACGGAAAATGGCAAGTGTCATAAGTATCTTTTTATCTTGAAAGGACTATAGTTTTGTTTGAATAGCAGAATAAACATTAAAACATCGGATAATTCTCGAAAAAAAAAAACGGTAAGGCGGTTGAAGTTCGCCGGGACAGCTAATTTAGAATGAAAATTCTGAGTAATTCCTACCTGTGGCAGGACCTGCGTGGTAGGGGCCAACAAAGCCAGGTCAGTTACACCATTTATAAATTAAGATCGGCTGGAGCCATTTTAAAGATCTAGGTTTGTTGGATTTGTCTCCGTCTCGAATAGCAGAATTAAACGTTTCCTCAAGTTGTTGTTCCCTTAACGCCGAGAAGGGGTATAATAAATGGGTACATATGTTCCGAAAAATCATAATTTTGGCTGGCTTTCTCTGCAAAGAGTAGCTGGGTCTGAAACGTTTCAGTTAAAAACAGAGAACCGATTTGCTGATTTGGAACTACAACGGACGTTGACATTGACCAGGAACTCGAACATGTGGTAGAGATCCTCCGGGAAGAAGGATTCAAATTTTGTGAGATGCGGCATACCAGAAGAAAATGTAAACTTTCGGGAGATTCCTTGCAGCTTATAAAGAGACAACGAGAAAACGCTGCTGTTACTTCTACAGAACAGCGGGCTTTGAACAGGAAATCACAAAACTGGTAGGACGTGACATCCGGTGCTCGAACACGCGTTCCATACAGGAAATTATAGAGTAAAATCGGGGGTCAAAAGTCTTCATGCAGAACTTTCAATTGGGAAAACTGTCGTCTCTAGACCGGAGATTCTGGCGGAAGTTGAAGCTTTTTACAGAAGGCTTTATACTAACTATTAAAACATCGGATAAACCCCAAAAAAAAAGGTAAGGGGGTACGAAGTTCGCCGGGACAGCTAGTTTGGAAAGAAAATTCTGAGTAACACCTACCTGTGGCACGACCTGCGTGCCAGGGGCCTCGTCCCTCCGGTCGTCCCTGGCGTCGGCGTCCTCCGCGTCCTCTCCGCGGTCCACGACGGGGCTGACTAGAAATCTGGAGATCTTCCGCGTGGGCTTCTGACTCTTCTTCTCGCCGTTTTGAGACTCTGTGCTGCCGGACCGCTCCGGGGCTATCGATCCGCCGTCCGATTGATTTGAACCTAGATATATTTTGTTTGGTTATTGGAAAGAATTAAGAGGCAATAAACGATTAAGTATTGAGTTTTATTCACTCTGAAAACCATGGATATAAAATGTATCTAGTGGATTTATATAGGTGAAACTTTTTCTTGCGACTTGACGAATGTTAGTACGAATATAGCACGAAAACTCATTTAAATACGGTTCATAACAGCGCACAATGAAACGTGGCTGTAATAACAGTCGCTGCGCCTTTAGTTTGCGAAAATTTAGGAAAAGAATGCTTTTCGCATGGACGCCATTGTTCGAATAAAAATCCTATGCTCAGTTGGTAGCTATTATGTTGGTCTATCAATCGACGTATAAATCAATTAAATCGGTCAAACGGTTTAAAAGAAGATAGAAAATTAGTATCTTTTTTGCGTTTTTTCAATGATTTTATTCTTTTTTTTTCTCCTGAAGTATAAGTACTAGAAACAAATGCTATGCTCAGAATGATGTTGGTTGAATGATGCGGTTTTGACAGTTTTAGCATATTTTTAAAATATTTTTCTGACAAACGGGGCATAAGTAGTAGGCTTTTGAAGCCACATGCTAGTTTCCATTTGGCAACTACACGGGCCTTAATCGGCGCCTGCTATAGGTAGTATATCAATGATCCACGATCACTTCCTAGGATGCATCGTACAAACATGGCCAGCCCACTCCCATATCAGTCGTGCTGTTTTCTTACCGACTTACTCGTAGGTGATTCCGGTTTGGGAGCGAATGATCGTATTCCCGACCCAGTTGGTTCATCAGATACCTGTGCCTGTGTATTAAAATTGAAAAATTACCTATTGAGGAAGCAGTGCTGATCTTCCTGGAGGCCAGCGGAGCGGGCGGCGGTTTGTGATCCGGTGCGGGCGCGGGTGCCGGTGCGGGCGCGGATGCGGGTGCGGGTGCGGGGGCGGGAGCGGGTGCAGGGGCGGGTGCAGGGGCGGGGGCGGGGGCGGGCGCGGGGGCGGGGGCGGGGGCGGGCGCGGGTTCGGGCTCCGGGTCGGGCAGGTCGTAGGCGAGCTCGCCGGCGATGTTGTCGTGGCTGGCGGTGGGCGTGGTGCACTCGGAGTTGTCCTGGTTCGAGTCCGTCAGGTTCTCCTCTCGCTCTGTCGTTTCAGAGTCGTAATCAGTCTGCAATGTTACAAGTTTCTGAAAATCTGTATTGGTGCAGGGCATTGATAGTGGACAGACCCCATCCGGTGGACTGACGACCTAGTATAGGTTGCGGGAAGCCGCGAGATGCAAACGACCAGAGCCGCTAGCTGTGGCGTTCGATAACCTATCTCCAGCAGTGGACTTCCAAAGGCAGATCACGAAGATACTGTTGCTACCGATCACACAGATATTGTGAATTATGGTAAGAAGATAATTCGGTGGAATGGAGAAATGTACATTAATTGTAGATTAAGATTGGGTTCTTCGATTACAGAAAGTATTTGGCTTATATAGGTTTCAATTTATCTTTAACTTCCAAGAAAATGCTTTCACTTGCTTTAACACTATAACACGAAAACAAGATTGTTTTTATAATTTTTTTGATGGTGTTGGATGTGAATTCTGCCTACTGTCTATGTATGCTAAGTTAGGCAGCTTGGATGACGGCTATATGCTCTTTACAAGATGTACTGACTTTTAGCCATGGAGATAACAATACAGTCTTGGAAACAAACACATAAACAAGCTGAAGTGCCAGAGAGCAATCATGTCTTCCATAGGATCAATAGCCCTTGATTCAACAAAGTCTATGAGTAGACGTCACAGGTAAACTGTGACACGAAGTCGTTATCACTTTATGCGAAAGTCGAATAGCCGGGAGTAGCCTAAATTGAGAGATGACATTATAAAAATGAGCTCTGTAAAATAAATACCTTCTATTTCCGCTTTGAATTAGCATTCTTTGTTGTCATAGATTGACATTTTAAATCTCAATAGTAAATTAAGTATCTGGAATATTATTTTTATAACCTTATCGTTGACGAAGAAAGGTTTTATTGTGGCGAACATGAATTGGAAGACGCAGCGTAGCCGTCCACTGTGTGGACTGACGACCTACTTAGGGTTGCATGAAGCCTTGCTGTGGAACATGCCATAGAACGCAATGGGGTAATCCTATGCCTAGAAGTGAAGTTTTAAAGGCTGATGATAATGGTAACCTTATCTATGGTGAGCCTCAGAGCGGAGTGGTGCTGGTGGTTGAGCACGGGCGTGACGCTGGGGTCCGCCAGCAGCTGCCCCACGATGTCGCGGATCAACTCCGTGAACACGGAACTTTGCCATTCGGGTAACAAGTTGTTTGATACCTAATAAACAATCAATTAATAGTATACATTCTTCTAATAACCACACCAAATATCTAGATCTAATCTGAGCAAGTACTCTCAATCATATCAGGTGCACATGAATTTACCCCCATGCAGGATTCGAACTTGCAACTGTCAGGCTTTATATGTAGTCTTGAGCGCGAATCAATAGACTATATCTATATTTTATCAAAAACAGTTGAATTAAAAATCCTAAAGCCAATGAAAGATGTTGATTGATTGTTGTTATCTTTACGATGAACTGAATTTACAAATCGAGACGTCTTGACGGCGTTAAGTAGGTTGCCTGTAGTTTAATTAAGGTATGAACGAACATCTTTATAATCTGGGGATTAATGGAGAGGAGGTCGAGAGGACGTTTTCGTCAGCAGTAGACCAATAAGTGTTGTCGGCCCGCATCAAGCTATTAAGTACACTATGAAAACATCCACGCCGTAACTTGGAATAAAACTGACGTAAGCTAATTTTGACGAAATAGCGTTATAGTAGAAGCGGTGTCAATGGCATTTTATAATGTAGCAAGGCAGTAAATTCGTCAACATAACTTGCAGATGAGACGACAATCGCCTGGCTTTAAGATAGAAGAGCTCAACCGCCCTGATAATCTGAGGGAATTAATGGCGATAAGATGCAATTGACAAGTTCTGGTTGCAGAAGACCAATTAGCCAGCCGACGGCAATGGACTGGAATATCTAATGGGTCGGATTTGTCCTCTCCCGCGACTAACTTCAGCTAAGTCCATCTAATGGGAGATCATAACCACTTACGAGCAGGTACAGGTCGATGCCACTTGAGATCGATGAGAAAGGTCTTTGGTGAGAATGACTATGACTAAAGTAGTAATTGATGATGATTAATGACTCACCAAGTTGCTAGCAATCTCCTCAGGGTTGACATCTGTGACGTTGAACTTAAATGTGACGGTCTTGGACTTGGATTCGAGCTGGCACTCCACCACGTTGGCCTCCTCGCTCACCTCCAGAACAGTGAGTTTGGGGAGTTTGTCTTTCTCCCGGGATCGCTTTTTAGAACCTCGGGATTTTTTCTCGCTTGTAATCGGGGAGGGTATCGCTGTTCCTACTAAAAAGGCAAAAAAAATTTAGAAAAACATATCGTATTAAATACTCATATTCATTTTTTTAGCTGACCTTATTGCTTAAACTGTTCCAATGAGGTTTTGTCTTTGGTTTGGTCAACGGTGCGATGGAAAGAGCTTGCCCAGAAGCCTGTTCACTCGTGGCTTGAGCCTTTGGGATGTATGAACAGAGAACTTTACAGGCAATCAGTACCGTAGGTAGACGGTATATTTTACAGGTTAGCAATTGAAAAATTGTTAAAACGCCATTTACAATTACTTTTATAATGTCACCAAAAACATATACAGTGGCGAAACACTGACCCAAAAAAATTTTACAACAAAGAACAATAATTATCAAATTGTTGTCATGGAAGACAAAAAATTTACTCACCTTCCTGTGTCTCTGCCTGTTTCTCCTCAACCGAGCTGAGTTCAGGATGCCTTATCGCTTCCTGGTGCGTCGCCCCAGACGGGAACTCGCTCAACGGCGTCAAAAACTGTTCCTTCTGCCCCCCGTTACTATGGTAGCCATTCTCCGCATGTTCCGCGCTCAGGTTTTGTTCCGGGAGAGGCTGGGGCAATGACGCTGGAATGAGGGGTTGTGTATTTATCTGCTGGGGGTAAGCTTGGGCTGTTTGGGGCACTGATTGTTGTACTGTGGATTGAGGAATGGATTGAATAGGTGCAGTCATAGGTTGGATTGATTGCATAGGCTGAGGGATTGACTGCACTGGTTGAGGGATTGAATGGCCCACGGATTGAGGGATAGATTGAACTGGTTGCGGTATAGATTGCGCCGGTTGCGGCACAGTAGGGAGAGGTTGAACTGAGGTCGTCTGCTGAGGAAGTGATTGGGGAACGGACGCGATCGGCTGAGGCATCGACTGTACCGGTTGAGCGACTGATTGCACAGCGAGTTGGTTCACATCCTGCTGTATTGATTGTGGGATATTTTGCGGCATGGATGAAGGTAGAGTAGACTCGACTTGGTATTGCATGTTTTGTATTATCTGTTGGACTGGCTGGCTCTGAGCTTGTTGGTACATCTGCAGAGGATTGGCAGTATAATTTTGCACAGGCGTGCCTTCATGACTAGATATCTGCCTCTCGTTCTGCTGGACGACGCTAAAGTTCTGAGCCATCATATTATGCGGCAGCGATTGCCCTTGCATGTGCATCTGGTGGTGATAGCTGTGATCTTCTGATTGCTGTTTATGCATCTGATTCTGAAGATTTTGGTACTGAATTTGATCGATAGACATCTGAGGCTGTAAAGGAACTTTCTGCTGGTACTGGTCATGGACCATTTGATTCTGGTTTTGTTGCTCATGGACGTCAGCAGAGCTGATCTGACTCTGTTCCGACCCCTGCCGCTGATACATAGGCCTCTGAGCTCGGAGAATCTCTTCAACTTTCTGCTGGTGCTGCCCCATAATTTGCTGTTGCTGAGCGAATAATGCCAGGTTTTGCTGATCAATAAAGTTTTGCTGTGACTGAAGCTGCAGCTCCTGTTGAGCCAAATACTGTTGTTGTTGGAGATTCCTAATATGTTGCGGAGATAGCGTTTGTCCAGGCATTTGCATTTGTTGTTGGGTCAACATCTGTTGTTGGAGGACTAGTTGCTGTTGTGCCAACATTTGCTTCTGTATGTTGAGTTGTTGTTGAGCTTGAGATATCTGTTGTTGGGCTTGGGCTACTTGTTGTTGTTGGGCTAATAGTGCTTGATCTACAGCGGTTAATATCGGCTGCATGTACTGCTGGTTTTGTTGGAGAATCTGAGCGTTTTGCTGTTGTATTTGAGCTCCTATTAGGTTCTGCATTTTCTGTTTCATTTCCTCTTGTTGTTGGTCTATGCTTTCCGTTTGCTGATTCATCATTTGCTGTGCCTGTTGTTGCTGTGCGTGCTGGGCTTCAGATTCAGATTCTTTCCTAGGTTGCAAGTTGTCTGGCCTGTGGATGATTTGTGTAAGGATGTTTTGTAGGTTTTGTAGTGAGGGGTCGAGGATTTGGCCAGTGACAAGGTTCTGTGGGGCGACCATCAGGTTTTCCTGATTCATTTGTTCTTCGAACTGCTTCTGTTGGATGGCGGCCGCTTGATGGGCGATTATGTTCTGTTGTTGTTGGATTATTTGTTGTTGGAGCACCTGGAAGAATATTTTGATTAAGGATAAGGATTGTAATGAATAGGTGCTAAAGAACAAATAGCTTAGTTGGTTGGTTTTAGCCACTATCAATAATATTACGTAACTGTCATTATCGGTCAAATATTAAATGATTTCGACCGTACCTGCTGGTCGTTGATCTGTTGCTGCTGCTGCTGCTGTTGCTGGGGCTGCGCGGCGGGGTCCAGCATGCCCTGCTTCTGCTGCTCCAGCATCTGGTGGTTCAGGAGATTCTGCTCCATCATTACCTGAAAATATATTTTATTACAACCAGATGATAATACTGTTGTATTAGGTATTAGTAATTTACCTTGACCAAACATAAAATAAACCAGGCTACATGTTTCCCAGCCGCCTGCAGACACTAGTTATAAGGATGGTCAAGTTTTGCAGCAGCAGCTTCGATGTTAATTTGTACAGCAACAGAGAGCACTCAGTGCAGCAGTGGAAATTTTCCTCCTCTATTCATATCGATTCTGTAAAATTTTCGATGGCCAGTATCCCGTCACACAAACCGCACCATCGGTGGAACGGTATTTGCGTGTGCGGCTTTCCGTAAACGCGGGAAAATAAAGCAAATAGCGCGCAATTTGGGGAAAGCATCATAATCGCTCTTGGCATTAGAGCCATCAGTGTAGTCTAACATTCTAAGTTATCCATGCACCCTGTACAAGGTTTCCAGGTAAGCTGCGGGAGGTCTTTACCTGAAGAGGGTCTATAAGGTGGAAGCAGCATTGCAAAGTACCTATCCTGTCACTGGATTGGGGAGTATCATTGGTGATGCTATACAGGTCTCCTACGTAGCTGACAGAAGCTAGGTCGGCCCTTTGCAATACTATGAGGCACCAAGACAGTGGGAAGAGGCTAAGGCTAAGATGGTGGTGCTGACCTGCTGCTGGATGTTGCAGTAGGAGGGGGACATGCGCGCCTGCATGAGGTTGTGCTGCAGCAGCTGCATGGTCTCTCCGCTGTTGAGCTGCAGCTGATGCTGGAACAGCTGCTGCTGCGCTTGAAGCAGCTGGGACTGTTGGTCTAGCCTTTGACAAATAAAACATTGTTACGTCGCACGTACGCTCGTGTTATCCTCTAGCATTCTTTAGCGAAAGCATCTCGATCGACGAGAAAGCGCTGAACAAGACAGAGAACACTGTGTGAATATGTACCTAAATCAAATATCCAAGATAGGATCTACTGTGACATAGTTAAATAGATCGAGTCGAGGTAACATAAGGGATTCCGATTCGACTATTACGGAATTAATTCTATCGATTTCATTATCCGAGACAAACACTAAGAAATATAATTAACTCCTAACATCTCGCTCGCACACTTCTGCTAGTGATAGTGAGAACGAGAGGTAAATAAAAATAAATACATACTGTACAGCGGCTAGTGTCGGTTGTGGTCCCACGCCGTTCAGTAGACCAGGGTTGACTTGATCGACTGGCCCCGCCTGCTGCTGGTTTTGGATCATCTTTACCTTTAAAACAAAACAAAATGGCCATTGAATTTGACTATAGTCGGCTATTTTCAGTTTTGTAGAGCGATGTCTCTGTCGCTCATATAAAGTCAAGGCTGCAAAGAGATTGACATTTCAAATAGTAAATAAATCATATTAGTATAATAAATCAAAGATATCTGATCCTTAAGAAAGTATCACCTCTTATCCACTTACTGCTAGATATGACATAATTAGCCTCTTTTCTCTTTTTAAATTTCTTTTTTCCGTTATCCATTTATATAAAACAAAGTCGGGTTAGTAATACAATTATTTTATAAGTCGCGAACGGCTGGACCGATTTTTATGATCTCTGATTTGTTGAATTTGTCTTCGCCCCGAATAGCAGAATAAATATAAAAAACACGGAGACTAAAAAAAAAAAAGTATCTAGGGGCGGTACGAAGGTCGCCGGGACAGCTAGTTAACCATATATTTAGCGATGGTGTAATATGGTCATGGTTGCAGGGATGAATCAATGGCTTTAATAACCCATTATGGTAGAGGCTAAAGGTTTTAAAAAAAGGATTATACCTGTAGAGTTCATAAAAGTCTAGACTTCTACCACAAAGTCACAGTGACAAGATTGTTTTGTTAAAGTACGTCACAAGAATCTCCATTTATTCTCACGCATTACTTTGTTGTTTGCGCGAGAGGTTTAATATTTCAGACAGTCAAAATGCAAATTTGGCAAAAATACCCACAAGGTGGACAGACGACCAGGTGAAGGTAGCAGGAAGCCGCTAGATGGAAGCCACTTCTGGCCAATCTGGACGTCACTGGGGAAGGCCTATGTTCAGCAGCGGACGTCCGATGGCTGAAATGATGATGATGATGAAATGAAATTTACTATTTTCACCTGCATTAACTGTTGTTCCAATAACAGATTCTGCTCGTTGATCAGATCTTGATTAAACAGCATCTGCGCTTTCTTTTCACTCCTCTCCCTGTAACAATACATAATTACAAACCAATTAATTTACTAATTTCCAACGCAAGCTAGCTATATCGTGACAATGTCATATAGTTCAAGAGTGTGACGTTTACTTGTGATTAGAGATGTACCGACAACAGAACATTAACCTACCACAAAACGTTAAATTTTCTCAATTGATATTGATCTCTATATGTAGGACTTAAAGTTAAAAAACGGTTCACTGACCTTAAACTTTTTGGGTAGGTTGACATGCCGTTAACTATACATCCACGTTACATTGGTCTAGCTGAAGCAGTGCACAAAACAGTAGTATGCGTGCATGAGCAAGCAACGCACACTACTGTTAAGTCCATGTAAATTGCAAGAACTATAAAGATATAGCAGTATTGAGCGTTTTAGTGGAAACAAATGAATAATCACTATCATCAACAAAAATTAGGCAGGCTGTTTACTGTGTCTATATAGACAGTACAGTGGAGTGCCCCTGGATAAAGACATAGGGATAATATTATTACAGACGATTAAAGTTGGAAATACGCGACCGATTACAAGGCAAAAGTTTAGTAAATTTATTTTCCCTATATTTAAGTTTTTTAATTTTGGTCTGTTTGCAAAACCATAGCGTGCAATATAAAGCCTGAATTTGTATTGCGTGCGATTATTATCATTCATTGCCATGAAGTCCATAAAGATGGCGAATTAACTTGTATTTTTAGACCATATTTACTATGGAACCAGTCCTACAAAATAATATTTTGGTTTCAACTGACTAATCTGGAAGACATTGGGGGAAGTAACTTTTACAAGACTTTATTCCCTCTGTTTTCGATCAAGGCAGTACTCTAATAATAGTTACTCTGCTCATTGCGTCGGATTTGGTTTTAATCCATCAGTCATATTTATGACCAAATATAAGTCAGTGAGCTGAGTGAGAATTGATTATTAAATTGATTATTTTTCTGTAAAATTGATATTTTTGTTGATTACTAAACACGGATAACCAGACGCTATTTAAAAAAAAAAGAATTTCGCGTGATTCCTTGAACTACTCCCTTTAATATGTATTTTAGTGTTTGGCGCCATAAAAGATTCACCTGACCTCGAAGAACTCTTTTATAACTATTTTATATAAGTCTTGTAAAATGGCAAAGGTCGTAATGGCCTGAACTAACTAGAACAGTCTAGACTTTATTGTAATTAGCGAAAAATACTCACAATACATAATAAAGGATACGCAAATTGCCGCCACGTGACCTATTGACCTTGGCAAAGTGAAAACTTTAATGTTTATTAAGTGGCAGCGAGATCGGGGTCGGAACACGCGAGGCCGCCGTGTCTACTGCCAGCCTGCAAGTTATCGGGTTATTTACTTGCTTACGGTTGTCATGGCAACCGGCTATGTTCTTATAAGTGCGTGCAGTTGTTTGTACGTTAGGACCTTTGGCAATTAGCTGGTGGAGAGGTCACTTTTGGTTTCAGTACGGATACATATGGTCAGTCAAAAATACTTACGTATTTCGCGAGGTTTCTTATCACTGTAACCGACTCAAATGCAAACGAGATAAAATGCTTTACAGTCATAAACTAGATGTGTACCGAAACGATAAAATCTTTCTTTCATTGCATTTTCTCTAAAGTGAAAGTAATAATAATTTGATTCACATATAAAATCTAACAAGTCTTAGATAAAACTAAACCAACTACAAATATATACGATTAATAATTCTGCAAGAAATTATTGAAACTACGTTCGCTTATCACGATTTATGTATGGCACATTTCAATTAAATCACAACGTCAATTAATTACAGTCAAACAAAACAACGTAACAAAATAATCTCTTACAAAATTCGTATTCCATTAATAAAATGTATTTCTCACTGTATCACACACTACTGATAGCACATTGCGTGTGTAACAAACGGACTGAACAACTGAAAAGCAGTGTAAAGTTTTATAATCTATTCGAAGTGACGTACGAAACTCCGGCATACATAATGCGCGGATCGGCGCCCGCGCACAATAATCGTGGCCATTGAAGTGTCCAAATTAGTATTACAATCATATTCAGTTGATGAACGAGAGGTAGCCACGCTGACTGATAGCTTATCGGAATATTGACCTTAGTATAAATGGGTACGAACTGTTTGCTTTAATTTAGCTGGCGTTAATGATATGAATAAACGGAAGTCAAATCACAGACCATTTTAAGACTTGTAAACCCATCATAATTAAAATTTCGCTAAGAGAAAGACTAATCTGAAAGTTCGTAAGTTTAAATCGATTTAAAACCTCATTGCGTAGATGGTTGCTGGATAGGAGTTTTTACTCAATTGACGAATTTATAAGACATAAAGAACCTTAACGTAGTAGATGCATGGTTTGATTGACTAATTTATTTAACAAAAAAAAAAATTGTATTCTTAATATAATATTTCACTTGTATTCTTTGATATTGTTAACCATTCATTACTGACATATAATTTAATTTGACTATGTATTATGCTTTTATTGTTCACTTTGAAAAAAATATTATCTAATTATTTAATTTTTGCATGCTGTTTAACATAGCTAAGTAGGTCAACGCACTATTTATTTAAATATTTAAGATCACATTTTACTGTGTATTTTAATGGCAAATAAACAATTTGAATTTGAATTTAAGGCTGTAGTTTTTCATTCATTGAGGAGTAAAAGAGAGTTTAGTTTAGATAGTTATAATCGGATTGCCATGATTATAAACAAATAAAAATATAGTCTATAGTAAATAACTATACAGAGTGTAACGAAAAGGTGAAATAAAACTTTAAGGGGTTATTGTACGGCTAAATTACATCAACTTTTTCTATAGGACCAACATCGTAATCGCAAAAAAAAAACACTTTCCCATACTAAAACGCGACCAGCTGGCATCAGTTTGTATGGAAACGTCAATAAATATAAAAATATATAAATAATAATAAAAAAATATATAATAAATATAACAAATATACCTACAAATCATTATAGTTATTTTTAAGTAATTTGATATGCTGCGACATCGCGGTAGAATTAGAAACAGGAAAAATGAATTTATTAGTGACGGCATGTCAAGGATAATGAAAGATTAAATGAAGAAAAAGCGAAAAGTATTATTAACTTGCAAAGAACACAGTTTAGATCAAAACTGTTTTCGTACGTTTCTCAACTTGACGTTCATTGGTTTCTAAATTTTATTAGAAAGCGGTTTCCAAACTTTTGTGCCACAAAAATCTTTTGGACTAAAACTTTTGTGTGTCAAATACTTTTAGTATCTCTTTACAGTTTATCAACAATTGATCTTGAAAGCATAAATGGCCTGCGCGCCAGAGTTCACAGGTTAGTCTTCAGAGCACTGCCGAGGCGACATCATCTCCTGAAAATGTCACGTGAAGTGGCGAATCGTGTCCAATGTTTTTTTCTGCGTCGAGTACTAATTATTTATCCAAGGCCTCCGATGCGAACTCTTCGACAGCGAATTGACAACCGGTAAATCACAGGACACTAATGTTAAATCCTATGGTGTCACGTCGTTCTACGATCGACCATTTATTATCGTACGGTTCAGGAAACCTACTAGGAAAAACGAAATACGATGTTTCGGACGAAACAAAATACAAACGATACGCAAACGATAGGCTTACTAACTACGTAACACTTTTGGATGTCGATGTTTTAATCGGATGCGACATATTTTCGGAACGACTTCGTGAATGAATGAATAAAATGTTATTTATCATTATATTATTTAAAAAAATCCGAAGCGTTTCGTAGTAAGCAATCCGAAAAACGATTATATAAACGATGAACGAATTGACGGATTTCGTTTTTCGTAGACCTGCTGAATCGGGGTTCCGGTATGGTCCCGAAGAAAAAGAACGTAATAATGAGGTAATACGTGGTACTTACCTTCTTTGTAGGTTTTTTACACCCGTTATATTTAGGTACGTATTCGTTATGTAGTTTGCATGGTACGGTCGGGCCAAGAAAGTGATCTACAAGTTTTAGCAAAATTCAACGTGTCAGTAAAATAGCGATAAGGTTGAACCCATGGACTTAACCTTTTTAACAATGAAAGAGATGTACAATTTTAACGAATTATTTATTTGTTTTTGACGTCATAGAACGAGAGAATTAGTTAGTAGCTGTCAGAATAATTTTGCATGTGAAAATCAACCCTATTGTTCTATGACGCGCGAATGATTTTCAACCTTAGGGTGATATACCACTTTATTAGCCTACTGTACAAGCTTTACCTAGTTTGGGGTTAGGTAAATGGGGTGATTGTTAGAAGAATGTATTATTACAATGCATTATAAAGGCTTGGATGTGGAATATTTGGCTGCGAATAAATACAGCGGATATTATATGTAAACCTACAGTTATTATCAGCCCAGCGAAATAAGACAGCTTGCGGTTTTACGAGTTAAGCAAATGAACCGAATCAGGGTTGGGTTCGATTGAGACCACAGTTTGGGAGACTTCGTCACGCGTTGTATTAGCCATTCGGCAGCAGTCGCGTGACAGACGAACATACCTTATCCTGGCATGCCGTAGTTTGGGACCAAGCGGAATCGGAATGCTAATAACTAAGTGTTATGCAAGACGAAGCCAACGATTTACGTTTGTGTTATATTTGTACGGATTTAAACGTTCTGTCCTCATTTTATGGTTTCGTAACTCTTTCAGAATCAGAAATTTTACTTGCGTAAAAAATGGTACTTATAAAAAAATAACTGGAAAACTCGGATAGTGTTGTTGACTGTTTCTTTGAATGTACAAGGCCGAAACGTAGACACTTACGGCACAACTGTTATACAAATTGAAGGTTGATTACCGAGCTATAGAGTGAGATCTGAGGATTTTTATAAAGGATAAAATAAGAAATAAAATCTGGCTGAAAATTGAAGAAATCGATATATGTACTTGGTATAGCAAGTAAAAATGGTAACAGGTTGGTCACATTTGGCATAGAACCGATAACCGATAGGATATACGTGCTTTTTAAGGAAGACGGCGACTTAGCAAACGCGCAGCGTAAACCGCCCTTCAAAAAGGTTGGTTCAAAAAATTTACTTACGTAAATAAGTTTTTTAATGCACATTAAATAAGACATTAAAAATTTACAATAACGAAAAAATATGTCATGTTTCAACATGTTGCTACATACAATTAAGCAGGTTAACGCTCGCGTAACGTCGCTTCTAATCAAGTCTATTATTATTTATTGCACGTCAGAATTACTCTATAATTGCGTACTGTTGCATACACCGATCAATCGTAGTGGCACGCGTCATATATTAACTACGTCAGGGTCACGCCGCGTAATCGCTTAATATGTGTATTTATAATCATACGTGATGCATGGATAAAAACTGAAAACGGATTCACATGCTTCTTATGTCATATCATTAAACAATAAATTCACACTTCATTGAGTATGGATTGTGAAATAATAACATAATTTACAGAGCGTTAACATTAATTATTTAACTGAATAATAGTAACCACACTAAAAACAGCTTTTACATGTATTAAATCTGTTAGAAATGAAATAGTTTATTTGTATAAAGCATGGTACAGATAGGATGGTGCAAGTTATTAATTAGGCTTAGGATGCTCTGTCCGGGTCAGACATGCAAATATTTTTGTAAAAATAAAAATAAAATGGTATTAGAGAACGAAAACATTGTGTCATGAACGTACAAAAAGGTAGGCGCCAAATAATAATAACAAGTACAGCTTGCAGGCAGCAGGCTTTGACTATGTGTGGATAAATAATCACAACCTTCCAGTCTGCGGTGTCGACAGTAGCGAACGTTTATTTACAAAAATAGACTAGCCAAGGTTTATTACTCGTTTGCAGATTTTTAAAAGAATCCTGGACATGATTAGGGAATATGCATGAAAAAAATATATTGTTTTACTATATTTATAAGAAAATATATGAAATTATAGTGCTAATAGTGGAAACAAAATTTATTTTAGGTTAAATAACTGTAATATAGTAATTAGAAATTAAGGTATACCTATCTCTTTCTAAAACAACTTTTACTATGAAAAATGTATGGCGTGCGTGTAATCCTTGTCTAATGCTCCTTGTCTAACACGCGACTTTAATGGGCTGTAAGTCAGGTATTTATCAATATTTTTCGAAAATTATAAGTTTTATTAATTATAAGTACTATTTATTTAAGACCAAATAAAAAAAACATGCATATTCCCCATTGTGTTACTATTAAAGTTTGTTGTACCTGCGTCACAAGTTTTTGATTTTCATTGAATAAGATTCCTATTGTGTCTTTATCAATGATTTGAACGATTTAACACAACGTAACTTAGTGTACTTGATATGAATGTATTATTAGTATTACTTAGTTTTTAATTCATCGAGATATTTGTATGCCTGAGGGCGGGGCATATTTAAACTATAATAATTATGTGCATGCAACCAACTCTGTATTACGTTCCTATGGACCACAAATCAATATAAATATTGGACAACATCACATACATTACTCTGATTCTATGATAAGTAGCTTAAGCACTTGTATTACAGAAATCAGAAACAACGACGGTTTTCCAAACCACCAGACCCGAGACAACATAGAAAAGTTATTTTTCTACATTGACCGACCGGGAATCGAACTCGGAACCTCACAGATAGCGACACCAAGTCCGATATGCTCGCCTCTCGGCTTCGGAGGTCGTCATAAATTATTAGTATTATAGTCTTCTTCCAGGGTAATCCGAGCCCTATCCTAGTCTTCCTACTATAGCGTCTGGAATAGTAGAACCAAATAGGAATAGTAGTTCAGGCTGATGGTTTGTTGTGACTTGAGCAGCTTGAAGACAATTAAATACGATCCTAGCTTCGACTTTCAGGATAAGTTGCACACTTTGTAGGTCTCTCTCAGTCGCTTCTGTAGCGTCTAGAAGGGTAGGACTTCTATGATCTACCTGCGTGCCTATTGAAGCTGATGTGCTGTGACTTAAGCAGCTTGAAGACGATCCTGGTGGCGTCCTCCAGCATAAACCCAGCTATATGTTGTTAGCAGTGATCGGAGTAGGTAGATTGATTTGGGGCAATGATGTCAAGCATTGATGTTAATATGGACATGCCTCCGGGATTCCGGAATTTCTTGGTACCAGTTTTTGAAAAAAAGAAAAGGCATACCCATATTATGCTAGCACTACCAAAGTACATCAAATCAATCTACCTACTCCGATCACTGGTTATTAGTTTTTTACAGTCGCTCCTGTAGCGTCTAGAATGGTCGGATATGAGGGCATCACCTGCATACCTACAATAAGGGTTGATGACCGGTGACTTGAGGAGCTAAATAGATAACGATTCTAGCGTCATCACTTATCTCTCAGGATAAGCAGAGCTTTACGACGTTGACCTCTCAGACGCTCAATGTACCTATTAAGGCTGATCAGCTGTGACTTGAGCAGACGGAAGACGATCCTAAAGTCCTCTTCCAGGATAGGCCCAACTCTACCTTATAAAGTTGATCTTTCAGTCACTCCTGTAGCGATTAGAACTTATATACACTGCGACTTTTAACCTATCCCACGTCCGTTTTTTATTTTTTACCGTATGCGCACATGACATATGTTCTTAAAGAGATTCTTCTAGATTTTAAGAATACCTTCATTTAAAAAAAATATTTGATTGGTTTTGCGTAGGCTACCCCCATGTATGATACATTTTTAGAAAGGCAAAAATTTCGATTTCAAGATTTTTTACTTCATCTATTATTATGATTATTACTAAAACTAATCTCCATATAATTCGAACTGCCAATAGGGATGACGACAAACTTTTTTTTCTTAGTCTATTAGGCAGATTATCAAAAAGTATTGTATACTTAAATTTTTCTTTCCAAATAAACTAAATATTACAGAGATATATTGATTGTGTCGCATGGCGCCACGCATAGATAAATTTTTTAGAAGTGACGTCACGAACTTTGACACGCTTTATCTTTGTAATTTTTTGGTTGATTGACAAAAAAAGCCCATTATTTTTTGATAATCTAACTGACGGATTAAATAGAAATTCATTTTCTTTACCCAGTCGTCATCCCTATTTAATCCTGCTTGTCAAAAAGTCGGGAAGACGCGTTTCAGTCGCCAAGTCGCTAGTCGCGAATGCTAGCGATCGATCCCAGTCGCCAAAACGCGATGCAGCCACAAAATCTTCAGTCCAAAAGTCCCAATATGTGCAGGATTTTAGGAAGCTAGAACATCTACCTACGTACCTATTAAGGCTTATGAGCTGCGACTTGAGCAGCTTGAAGACAATCCTGGCGTCCTCCTCCATGATGAGGCCCGCCTTCGCCATGTCGTTGGCCACCTCCTCGCAGTCGTCGTTCTCCATGTCGAATTCGAACTGGATGGCCTCGTTCTCTTTGTGGGTGTAGGACCTGGAGTAAAAGTGGACGATTACAATGGGGAAGCACACTAGATAGTTATCTCGATAGATATATTTCTTTATAAATTCGTGCTCATTTTCTTTATAAATTGAAATCATCATCTTGAACCCTTAGGTATTGTAGTCTCATGATCGTCGTCATATTTATTTACGTATGTATTTTGCCTATGTAATCTATGTATGATAGTATTTAGTTTATGTATATCGTTATTTACTGTATGTAGTTTATGCTTTTAAAAATAATTTCACAATTACCTTTCATTTGAATTTGTATCGCCTATATCGCACCGCCCACAAAACGTCTCTGTTTAGCCTAATGGTCGACTGGTAGAGAATGCCTCATGGCATTAAGTCCACCTTTTGTATGTTTTTTTTTTAATCTGTGCAATAAAGTCTAAATAAATAAATAAATAGATGTCGCTTTGTGTTCGGGCTTAATCGTGGTGATTATTTGAGCACTGGTTCTGACACTGATGACATAATTGCAGTGTTATAGGTTCTGTTAAGTTGTCTAACTTAACAAAAATTGCTACACTACTAAACCGTAACACTAAAGATGCAGTATGCTCTTTTAGATAATGTTTTTAGAGTAGTTTTAGTCATTAGCAAATACAATTTATGTTTATCAAGCAAAGACAAAGAAAAATCTAAACAAACATTTACGTGGACATTGGTTAACAAAGACCAAACACGCTAGCGCCAAAAGAGTTAGATTAGCTTTGCTTGTGCATATTCATTTAAAGAATTATTATTTATCGGGAGATAAATTATAATGTGCCGTGTGGGGACGGCCGTAAAGAATACACTCCCCCACCGCCAACAGGAGGCATGTCGTAAAAGGCGACTAATTCCTGTAGCACGAGACGGGCAGCAGCGTCTGGGTGCGAAATCTTTTAAAAACTACGCTCGCCAAGCGTGGCGAGTATTGGTCATAATCCCCCCCGATGTAGGGTCATTGGGGAAGGCATGTGTTCAGCAGTGGACTTTCTGTGGCTGAAATGATGATGATGATGATGAAATTATAATTATATTATATTTACTTTCCTGTGATTTGTTTGTTTTGTGTGGTGTACAATAAAGAGTATCTATCTATCTATCTATCTATAATACCTCTTTTTGGGGTCGATGATCTTGAGGCGGAACTGTATCTTGGTGATGTCTGAGGAGGTGACGAGGTCCCGGCTCACAATCTCCAGCCGAAGTCCGATGTCTTCGCCGAAGAACTCGTGATTCAGTAGATCTTTCACTTTGGGCCTATACAAAAAAGGGTAATTAAAATATTATGTTTTTAAGTATTTTATAGTACCCATTAGAAATAAATTTTAACAATTTTTACCGCTGATACTTTGTTCTTTTATTTTCCGTAAAAAAAAAACAAATATTACATTACCTGTCACCTTTGTTTGGCCTTATACAAGATTCGATGATGTCTCGTACTTCGGGGATGGTGACCTTTTCTAAACTCTGCGGTTTAACACCCTGTCAACAAAGAGTAAAATCCAAGCTTCAGATCTAAATGTGGACGAGTCACACACGTCAAAAATTCCAAACCACGGAGCGTCTAGCGTGGCGATCAAACGTTGCAATACTACATAGGTCACACAAAAAGTTTCCGGAATTGGCTACTTACATAAACAATATTAAAAAAGTTATTACTACTTTTGAAAATGGAACTCTTTAGCCGTAGAATACTGACTGACAATTGTTTTTACATTGTGGCGTCATTTTAAAAATTGCGACAATAGAATGGATTAGTTGCATAATTTTTTACGTGTAAATTGACAGCTCAGTAGAACCTCGTTCGGCTTCAATCTGCTTTTGGCGAAGAAGCACCATGCAATACGAATATTTATAGCTGGTTTGCAGAATTTAAACGCGGTCGCGTCAACCAAAGTGGCGCGCGTTAAAAGTGCCGCGAAGCGGATGATTGCTTAAAAACTGGACACGTGGGTACTGTTGCTTTATAAAATCGTCGTACCGTGAATAGTGATTGGTACACGACCAATTGTTTACCGGAAATTATTGACAAACTTCGTGAAAATAACGGTAAACGCCGTATCTCCTTGCACTACGACTATTCAAGTTCCTACACGGCCAGACATACAAATGAGTTTTCAAAGGCGAAAAACGTACAACTTATGAGTCATCCTGCATACAGTCCTGACCTGGCACCGTGTGACTTATTTCTGTCCCCAAAAAACAAAAACCAATCATGCGATCAACGGTTTTCATCACCAAAAGAGTATGAAAAATATGTACCTGACGTCAATTCGGACAAGTGGCACAGATGTTTTCAAAATTGGTTCAATCGTTTGAAAAAGCAATGCAATGCATTGACGCAAAGGATAAGTTTTTTGTAGCCATATGAGGGCAAACGACAGAGCGGTCGCTGTGACCGAAATCGGTCAGGAGGATCATCACAGTGTATGGGGCGTGTATAGGGCGACTCACCGAGACGACCTTCTTGTAGATCTGCGCGGGCCCGCTGCACTCGCTGTAGGGGTACTCGCCGGTGGCCATCTCCAGCATGCACATGCCGAACGCGTACACGTCCACCGACTCGTCGTAGTGCTCCTCGTACATCTCCGGCGCCATGAACTCCGGCGTGCCTGCGCCAGTGGCGACACCCACAGTTAGAGCCTTATCACCGGTGACCGGAATAGGGTGACTATATTTACCTAAACTTTGCGATGAGACATAACATAGAACTGTTATGCACCACCAAATTTCCGAGATACCCGAAGAGTCCGAAGAATTTCTATGTTTACTTCAACTATAAATTATGTTCTTTTTTTCCAACACGACGAGCAAGAAGCGATCTTGTTGAATGGCAGACTAGGCGCGACAACTGTTTCGATGCGAGTTGCTTCAAACTGTACTCATCTATGATGCTAAAATGTTAAAAAACCATAAATAAAAAACTGTTTACCTACTTTTGTTTTAGAGGAATGTGTATGGTTTACTAAGATTCGATACAATAGTTTAAAGATTCTAAATGTATGTAGAAATGTATTTAAGTTTGAAATAGAAGCTAGATAATACAAATAGTAATTATTGGTATTTTTACCCAGAAATTTGGTAGTTTTAAAAACTCTATGGTATATCTCATTACAAAGTTTAGATAAATACAATATAAATAATAAAATATAGTCACCCCATTCCGATCACTGGTAATCAGTCAATACTCAAACTGACAGCTAAGTTTTGCCGTCTCCCTGTGTATATTACTTTAAAAATCAAAAGAATAAAATGAAAAAACATTTGGCCTTCAACGGGACTTTTAAGTACATATATTATTTTGCTATAGCTTTATATATATATATATATAATCGGGTGTAAACTCACTAAACAGGCTGTTTAAAAAAAGTACAGGTAAACTTTATATTGTTCCAGAGCCCAGTCTGAATACAGGATTTTTTTTTTTTAAAAATTGCGATCATGAACGTCGAAACTAGGGTTTAGTTTATGATTTTGATGGGATTATTTTATTTTTCTTAATTATTACTAAAATAACTACAATGGACAGACAGAGTTTTCTCTATATTGGACTCGTTTAATTTTTTTATACACCTTAAGGTTTCAGTTTCCGATTGGCAACGTACTTTACGTTTAAAAAAAAATCGGTATAGGCACACACAATGCCAACCGACCCCCTATGTTGTACTCGCATAGTCCCCCAGCAGGCCCCCCCCCACTCACCGATCACGGACTTGGCGAAGCTCCTGTTCTTGAGCGTGGCGAGGCCCAGGTCGCCGATCTTGACGCTGCCCGTCGTGCCCGTGATAAAGATGTTGTCGCATTTCAGATCTCTGGTACAGTAAAGCGAAGTAAGCTCAAATGAACCATTACTGTTTACCGCCCCTTTACCAGGAGTCATTAAAGCAAGCCTGCTTTTAAACTGCCCTGCTTTTACGTATTATCTTAGTATAAAAAACCGGACAAGTGCAAGTCGGTCTCGCCCACAGAGGGCTCCGTACAAATTTGTAGGTATATATTATAAATAGTTCAAGTCTGGCAGTTTAATTATAAATGTATAGTTTTCAGATGTTTCCCTATACTTGTAGTGTAAGACGATATTATTGAACAAATTTCATAGAACTATGAAATCGACGTCGACGGAAAGTACCCTATACATTTTGATTCCCTCGAGTGGCATAAACGGTACATCCGTTTATGCCTTTTTTTAATAATTACTTCAACATCCGTTTATGTCTTTTTTTTAAATAATTACTATCGAGTTCGTTTTTTTACAGCTACGAGGGACTGTAGACTTGAGTATATAGTTTTACCTTCAACTCGATACCTCCACGCGTTCCCGAGATAAAAGGTTGATAGATAGACAAACAGACAGACAGACGAACAACAAAGTGGGGTTCAGTGTTTAATTTTGAGGTATGAAACTCTAAAAAGGAGGGCAGTTCAAAAGCAGGCCTGCTTTAAGTGCTCACATTAAGGGGTCCGGTATTTAAATAATAAAGTGAGTACATAAAACTATATCAGTATCACGTATCACGTCGGTTTGTTTGTAGTCGCCCCTACCTGTGGATGATGGGCGGCGTGCGCGAGTGCAGGAAGTTGAGACCCTTGAGGATCTGCCGGCACCACGACTTCAGCACCTTCGGGTTGATGCGCTTGAAGCGCCGCAGGTAGCTGCACACACAACGCACTCGTGAGCCGTGAGCCGTGAGCCAGACACCAGGCACCAGGCGACAGTACAACGAACACTAACCGACTAACTTAAGCCGTTGTATGGTAGAAGCCACCACACTTAAAGTAAGTTATGTCTTAAGTTAAGTTAACCAATGTTGTTTGTGACACAAATGTTGTTTAATAAAAAAACACGCACGAAGAACTGACAGCCGTTGGGGCAGAATGGAGATCACGAACCGGCTTTGTATTTGTGGCTCGCTAAACCGTAGCCAGTGGCAATCATCGAGCACGTACCCTATAGAGCCGCAAGTGAAAAATCACAGTTTCGAACAAGGTGGTTCGTGTGCTTTTTCACTTACATTGTGGTATGAAATGACAAGTCCTGTCAACTCTCGCCCATGCAAAAATAGATTTAAAAATGGCGGAAAATTTTGTTGAACAAATCATTTCACTTTTCTAATTCATAGGGTATGTGCTCCATGGTGTCAATTTAGTCTGTTACTGAAAGTAGACGGGTGATACACTACTGATGATAGTCAAGGTTGCGGTCTCCGCGACCCGGTGTCGTACGAGTCGGGTCCCATAATAGCGGGCCAGTGTCGTGTGCATACGGCACCCTACCGAGCGGCCGACCCGCTAGTGGTGGCACCGACGGGACCGGGACTGCCGTTCCAAGCCGGGCCGCAGTCGAGGTCGGACTCGAGGTCTTCCGGCTGATGATGATGATGATGATGATGAGATAGAAATAGAGAGAGAGAGAGAGTGAGGCTCGTCACTCACGCCTTGAGCGTGCCGGAGAGCATGAGCTCGGTGATGAGCACGATGTTCTTGCGCTTGGCCTGCGTGCCCTCCCAGTAGTTGTAGAAGCGCACGATGTTGGGGTGCTGCAGCTTCTTCAGCATGTCCGCCTCCTCGCGGAAGCGCAGCCGCTCCGTCTTGTTCAGCTTCTTCTCCTACAACCACGAGTGAAAATGCTAATGTTAACAACACAAGATTTGTGTAAGTTTAAGAACGACTTGTATCAGACTTGTCGCTAAATGTGAGCTCTTTTAGACAACCTTCGAACCACTGAGGCGGTGCCGGAAGCGATTCGGGAGCGGGAATTTCTGTTATGTTTGCATTGCTGAGCACTAATAAAACCAATAAAACCAATTTATTTCTGTAAATAGGCCTAAATTAAGCTCTTTTACACGTCCCAATATATTTTTTTACCCTACCACTGCTTCGGGACAATATTGTGGGCTAGTGCCGAGAAGAAGCAGCGCAAGAAACTCGGTCACTATTGTCAGCCTCTTTTTAAAAATAGTGTGTTTACATTACAAGATAAAATGAACCTGTGCGAGCACGGCAGTATTTAATTCCATACATTTTTATCATTTAAATAGTCATTTACAGTGTAATAACCTTTTTTCATTAAAATCATCTTGACATGCGATTTAAATTCATACATAGGCAGTTCAGCAATGGACTATTTGTGCATCACTATCTGTCAGAGACGAGAGCCGTACGCGCCATGCAGGTACTGTCTTGGACCTCATGACTCACTGAGGGAGACTTCTAAAGATATTAATATATTAACAGTAGCCTCTCAATACATTTTGAAAATTTTATGTACGTTCGAAAAAATCTTAGTTTGTTTAGCATAAAAAGTGATTTTCATCAATATAATACTCGAAATAAAAATAAACATGCCGTTCCGAGCTTCAGACTAAACAAAGTTGGTAATTCGTTTTTGGATAAATGTATTAAATGTTTCAATAAAGTACCACAGACCCTTTCACATGAATTCAAAATCTACATTTTAAAAAATCCTTATAAAAAAAGGATATTATAAAATAGACGATTATTTAAACGACAAGTGTGCATAGGCTTAACCTGCTAGCTCGCACTTACTACATGTCTTGTAACTGTATTTCCTGTAAAATTTCATTTATTACTATTATTATAGATCACTTATTTTCTATTCATCTTTCAAATGCTAACTTATCACCAAATAACCAGATTACTGATGTAGTAAGCTTCATACCAGTTTCCCTGTCAGTACATACCAGTAGCTCGCACCAGGCCACTGCGACGCCGGTCTGCGTGTCGAGGCCGTGGTACACCGTTTTGAACGAGCCGCGCCCCACCTCCTTGTCGTACTTGAAGAACCTGCGACCACCCCCTACTGTTAGTATTCGATATAGGTAGTGCCATTATAGTCTAGTTTAGCACATAGATTACTTTTTATTCTGGAATAATTTACGGTTTCCGTGGGATAGATTTGTTTTTGTTTTTCACAGAGCAAGAGATGGACATGATTTTTGGCATAATGGTAGTTTAGAATAAAACCGCGAATAAAGGTGAAGCCGCAATAACAGCTATTTATGCATAAAGCCTCGAAGCAGTAGAACCATCTCGAGAATCATTTAAATCTACACAATTTACATAGTAACTCTTCGTACTTTTCGGGTAACTCGGAAATTTGGTGGTTTTAACAACTCTATGTTATGTCTCATTAAAAAATTTAGGTAAATATGGTCACCCTATCCCGATCACTGATAGTAATCACCCAATCACCATATCTCTAAAACTACAACGCACCTGCCACAAGGCGAGACTCCAATTGGTTCCTCCTCGTCTTCTTTGTCGGGTTTCATGTCTTTCTGTAGCTCGAGCTTGTCTGGCGGGTATATTGGACTGAACTCTAGACCTATAGCAATGACATAATAACGTAAACACTGGGTAAGATTTGCTGTTCTCACTATGTAAACCTTTTATTTTAAGTTTATCATCCTCATTTTAGCCATAAGACGTCCACTGCTGAACATAGGCCTCCCCCATTGACTTTCAGATCGGCTGATTGAAAGCGGCCTGCATCCAGCGTCTTCCTGCGACCCTTACCATTTTAAGTTTAAGTCTTTAGAAGTAAAAGAAACAGAATATAACAATTGAGACGTCAATCTAAATATATTTAAAACATAGCATCCATGGACAATTTAAAACATTATCACGACAAAGTTAATATAAAAACTAATGGCAAACAAACGCAGAACACTTATGTTTGAAAATTGAAAAAGGTATAATCTGTCTTTTTTAATTCATAAGAGAAAGAGTAACGGAAGATTCAGACTAAGTAATTCATCTTGCTTCAAAACTTACAATAATAAGTATGTAAAAAGAAGAAAGGTCCTGTTATTTGTCTGTTTTATTTTCACATACTGTTAGTTCTTTGTAAATATTTTACTCAAATATTATTTGAGAAGACGTAAAGACTTAAGGCGATACAATTTAGAGCCAGTTGGCCGTTGAAAAGCAAATTCATACTATTAATATTATAAATGCGAAAGTAACCCTGTCTGTTTTTTACGTTTTCACGCCTAAACTGTTGAACCAATTTTGATGTTTTTGATAGAGATCGAACTTTGGAGAAGGATAAACAACTTTTTGTTGCGAAAACTGAACCGATTTTGATGAAATTTTGTACGAAAAACAGCTTGAACCCTAGGGAAGGATATGGGCTACTATTTTTCAATCCACCTCCTAGGGGAGCGAAATAGGGGGCGGCATGCCGTATTTCACGGCACTTCACGAGCAAAGCCGCGTGCACAGCTAGTAATAGAATAATATCAACAAGAGGAAAAATGTATGATTGGTATAAGTGCTTCTAATCGAGCTACATCACTGCAATGCAACGAATATGGTCGTCCATTTTATGCCCATATGATCGAATGATAATAAGTACTAGAGTTTTATCGATGATTGCTGCCATATTGATGATGATATGCTCATGTAGCAGGGAATTGAAACATATTGTTGTAAAAATATTACTCCATTAAATAATACTTAGTTAATTTACCATTTTGTGTATCCTGCGAAGTAGCTTCCTCACTGTCGTCGGCCACGGGTAGACGTTTTTCTGCTGTTGCTATTTCGATATTCTCTTCCTGAAGACAGATTTTTAAATATTAGATTCATAATAAATGTTTTTCATATTATACATTGGAGGACATTTCAACCAAACTTTTATTATCGGTTGTGTTTCGTGTGGTTAAAATTTTGCTTTTGTGGTCACTTGACCTTATCTATGGAAATACAAGAGGATTTTAGATTTTACGTAATTGATGTCAAAACTTTTAAATTTAGTTTTAAACCCATATTACGAGTAACGGTAAATAAGGTAGGGTACCTTACTACTACCGTCTTTTATTTCTACAATTCTTGCAACGTTTACTTGTGGATTTGACGTATACTTTATGTTGGCGTGTGCGCACAGTCATAAAGTGCATGAATGCGTTTTGTAGAAGTTTCGAATGCGAATCATAGGTGAATAAGTAAAGTTTACCTTTATTATGGATTGCAATAACTAATTCAATTGAATTGAACTTTACAAAATGTCATTAAACAGCGGTTTAAGATTGTATCATATACGACCCAATTATAGCGATTTATGATCCTATAAAAAATACTTATATCAGATATAGACGTCTGCAAGAGCAAGTTTATTGAACTGCCGATAATTATCTCTAATAGCTTTATCAGTGAGTTGAGTTATCTTACAAGTGTTTTGCATTATCTTGTGTCTGCAATCATCTTGTTTCGACAATGGTCTTTGGTCTCAAATTCTATGTTTTTTGCTAGTACTTTCGAGTGCTACATGACGAATAACCCGTTCGATTGTCAGTTACAGTTACTGCGGTCTTGCTATAGTCTACCAAATCGCTTGTAATGTATGCCTCATCAGTATGCAATCATACTGCTGGGACCTGGAACACCTGCCTCTACTTTGCACTCACAAGGTCCTGCTGCAGCTTGAAGATGCAGACATTATCCTCGAATCAAACGACTGAGATTGTGGCCGCTGTAGTCAAGCTTCCTGTTACTCACTGACCTGGACCTGTAACACCTGCCGCTAGTCTTATGTCTCCAGGTCCTGCTCGGCCATAAAGGCATTGTCTTCGAGGCGATAAGCTAGTTCAGTTGTAGTCTAGTTCCCTGCCACACACAGCTAGAACCTGGCACACCTGTCTCTACTCTGCACTCACCAGATCCTGCTCGGAGATGAAGGCGTCGTCCTCGAGGCGCGCGACGAGCTTGTTCCCGCTGTCGTCGAGCTCGGGGTCGCACAGCGGGCCCTGCCCCGAGCTGCGCCGCCGGTAGCCGCCCACGCCCACGCCTACTACTGGTTGACTCGCCTGTAACATCAAGCAATAACTTATATCAGATAATACACGCTTGCTAGCGTCAATAGTTCCATAATTCCGAGAAGAAGTCGTTATTTTTTATATTTAAACTTTATAATTTATTGTTTTCTCCCAAACAATGCGTAGGTAAAATTACTAATAGGAACAGGCGAAATGAATGAGAAAAAATAAAGGGTTTAAAGGTTTAGTTTTATAATATGCTGCCACGAGAGTATATATTGGGCTAGCTTATTTTTGATCCCTCTCTGCTCTGTACATATAAATCTATACCCCCTTAAAGTTTAGCTACCTCCACCCCTTAAAGTTTCACTGTATCTTTCTGCTCCACCTTGTATAGAATGGTAGAAAATCATGAGCCTGATAGTCTGCTAGAGCCATAAACTGAGTCTCAAAGCACGACACCTTGTTCAAAATAATATTTAAACTCTGATCCTATAGTAAGTAGCCCGCACTTGTGTAACAGAAATCAAAGACAACGACGGTACCACAACACTCAGAACCGAGACAATATAGAAAAGTTATTATTTTTACATTGACCGACCGAGAATCGAACACGAGAGCTCAGAAATATCGACACCAAGTCCGGTATGCTCACCTATCTATCTTCTACACACTATAATAAAAGTATATTACGTTCTGCTGCGAGTGGTGTGTTAGAAGACAAGGTTTAGCAGTTGCAGTAGCAAATTATTACCTGTAAGCAGGCCTGTCTCAGTCCGCGCTTCAGTCCGAATAATTCAACGTCTTCTAAAGAGCAAAAATCAGTCAGAGTATACAGCGCGGTACTAGCTTGCACCTTCATTTGCACATTTCCTTTGTATTGTCCCTTGGTGAAAGTTGGTGTTAATTTGAGTAAATTTATCTAACCTTAACTTTCTGTTTATAACTATTTACTCGTTTTGTGCTATTACTTATTTTTGTCGAATCACAAGCAAAAACGTAGCATATACTTACGACACTGGTAGTGAGAGAGTTGAGCATGTCGAAGGTGTTGCTCTGCTGCGTGTGGATGATGGCGAGCGCATTGTACGGCCGCGGGCCCAGCACGGGCCCTTTCATCACCCCCACCTCGCCTCCTACCACCACCTGCGAACCAATAACATCATCGGATGTAGTCATCATTAATTTGGTGTATTTGAACCATAGAGCGCATACCCTATAGAGCAGAAGTGTCATATAATTTGTTCGACATTTTTTAATCTGTATTTTTACTATATTAGTATAGGCGAGAGTTGACAGATCTTTTTTTTTATTTTTTTATTTTGGACAACATCACATACATTGCTATGATAAGTAGCTTAAGCACTTGTGTTACAGAAATCGACGACGGGAAAGAAACAACGACGGTACCACAACACCGAGACCCGAGACAAGACAGAAAAATTATTTCACTACATTAAGCGACCGGGAATCGAACCCGGGACCTCAGAGATAGCGACACCAAGTCCGGTATACTCGCCTCTCGGCTACGGAGGTGGTCAAATCTTGTCATTAAATGTAAGTGAAAAATTACTAACTAGTTTCGGAGAAAGGTAGTTCGTATTGCTGCTAGTATGGGCGAGAATTGACAGGACTTGTTATTTCATACTAAATATACCTAAAAAAATCACTTTCTAGCTTCGGAGAAAGATGTGCTCGATGATTTGAACAAAGTTCCTCTTTAGGGATCAACATCACCTGCTAAGTGGGAACTGGGAACTATCACCAGTTCCATCGTAATCATCACCACTAGCCAGTTAAGGGAACAAAATGCCGAAATTTTTTCATCGACTAAACTAAATCACCATCATCATATTCAAATTCATCATCAATTTAGAGAAAGACTTTACATAGATGACTTCTGACTTTTCTTAAGACAAAGAACTCTAGAATACCCAAAACTCATTAAGGTATCGGTGGCTCTCTTCTTTTGATTGGTGATTTTAAGCTTAATTTCTTGATTTACCATTAAAACTAACCTTATAATAACCATGTTGAGCAGAACTTTCACTATAGCTTCTACTAAACCTTCTTTTGTCCACAACAACTAAGAACTGCATTTTTACACGTCCAAACTTGACAACTACTGACACAATTATGAACAGAAGTTCCTAAGTTAAGGAAAACTCGAGAAATAAATAAACAATCGACAATAAACAAAATTACTGAGCAGTTCTAACAAATGTTGACACTTGCACTCCCTAATAACGTATGATAAATAATTATCTGGTATGAATCAACTAGCTACACTATCTAAATGGTAGACATCCGACACCCAAAACTAAGAACTAAGTATATCATTTAACAGAGTCGGTTATTAGGGGGCGGGAGGGGGGTTATTGTCTGTTGACTTGATGCATAACCGATCAGATATATATCCGTCAAAATTAGAAAGAGATGTCCGATGCTAACGTCGAAACAGCGAGTTTGTGTAGATGCCTTCTATTATATTTCTATTATTTTTCAATCGCTAGACTTTATTCGACGAATAAAATTGACGTTTTGTTGACACAATTTCTATACAAAAACTGTCAAATGTCAAACTTATTCTTCAAATAAAAATTATCTATCGAAAAATCGGCTCTTAGTATTCTGTGGTAATGCGTGGCCAATAAAACAAATCTGTCAAATCTATCTGGCCAATCGAACGATGCTTCTTAAATAACTCCGTAGAACGACAAGACTTTGTTGATACTAATGACAATTCCTATTAATAGTAAAGAAAACCGAGTTTGCGCCATTTTTGTCATTTAAATTTAAGTGGGACTGTAAGTAGGAAACACGTCGATTCATTAGAAATTAACGATAATGTTAAACACTCATCGAAACAAACATATTTGACCTCATTGTATTTTTGTTCTCAAGAACTGTAATTTTTCCCGAAACCGGTTTGATGACAACCCCAATATTTAATTTGAGGTGTCCTTTAATAAATATCTGTATTATGTTAGTAACACTATTTATAACTTAAGAACGGCTGGACTGATTTTTATGATCTTTGATTTGTTGGATTTGTCTCTGCCCCGAATAGATGTGTTTGCGCCATTTGGCGTTAAGATGTTTGGACAGTGGGGACCGAGTGCATATTACTTTTCGCAAAAAATAGAACCAAAATTAATTTCAATTTCAGGAAATAAAAATTCGTTCTCACTCGTTCTTCGCTCAAAGGCTTTTATATTAAAGCCATTCAGCGAGGAAACGCTGCAAGCATTCTCGCCTCCTTGCCTCACAAACCTCACAAAAATGAACGAAAGAAAAATGAACAAATTCATTTTCTCATACATTTAGTAAGTTAAGGAATCGTTCGTGCTGAACGAGGTCGCAGGCAACAGCTAGTAAATAATAAATATGCGTCAGACAACACACCAAATTCATAGTCTCGAAGTAAGGAATTCATCATTCATCATCATTTCAGCCATAGGACGTCCACCGCTGAACACAGGCCTCCCCTAATGACTTTTATCGGGGGGGGATTGCCAATACTCGCCATGCTCGGCAGGCGGGTTGGCGAGCGCAGTTTATTATAAGATTTCGAACGCAAACGCTGGTGCTCGTCCCGTGTTAGAGCAATTAGTGGCCTCTTACGACCCGCCTCCTGTTGGCGGTGAGGAGGTGTATTCTTTACGGCCGTCCCCACGCGGCAGGAGTGAGGAATTCACATCCTTGTAATACGAGTTACCAAACAATGAATTTTATCAGGGGCGTTTACAAGCACAACCAGGCTTGAGCAAATTTAAAAGATCGTTTTTCAAATTTTCGAACCAGGAACACCGCGTTTAAGGCAAATGGATGGGCCACTACGTCAACCACGTCAATAATATAAAACATCAAATACAGTGCAACCAAAGAATGAGATTAAAATAGATGTTTATTTACCTCTTACTCGCGAACGGGAAACGAATATAATAGCGTGGTGCCACAGAATAACTAATAGTACTGGTGGTATTAAGGTTTATAAGCCCGACAAAAACAACTAAAATTCAAAATAATAAACCCCTTCGAATCCAGAGGAATACGAAATTTTTGCGTTATGCTCTTATCAACCGATGCAGTTCATTCATAAATGCAATTGACGACCGTCTAGTCTGGTATAGAGTTCGCGATCCGGAATTCAAAGCGCCTGGCTTTGCGGTTGCGGGTTCGAATCCCGCTAGGGGCAAATGTTTGTGTGATGAGCACGAGCATTTGTATCTTAGTCGTTGATAAATAAAAAGTATTTTAGCATGTTTATCCGTTACCTAGTCGCCTTAGTACAAACTTTGCTCAGTTTGGGGCTAGTTGGTGTGATTGTGAAAGCGATTTTATTTATTTATAAAATTATATACAGTTTGAAGGGCAGTCGCCTTGATAGCAGAGGCATGGGTTCGATTCTTAACTGAGACGGTTGATTTTCTTTAAGTGTGATATTATCAAAAACCACAGTCTCATTACAACTTAATACAATACCAAATTACAAACCTTAAAGGTCTTCTCCTTGCCATGCACGGTCTTCTCCTTAGCTACAGTGGTAGGCTCTAGGTGGTGGGGCGGCTGCGAGATCTGATGGCCGTGACCATGCAGCCCTGATGTCATCTGAAATAGAGACACATCATTTGTTAATTTAAGAGACAAACAACACTAAAGAAACTATAGAAAAGAAGTTGGTATTTGAACGGACTTTTGACAAAAGGAGGAATTTGAAAAGAGACATTTTAGTAGTACTATTAGGTATTCTGTGATTTCAGCATGGCCTTTGTGACTATGAGTTTTAGACCCACAAAACACTATGCGGCCAGCCGAAATGCGGCGCGCAATTGCGGATGACCGCATGTCAGTTTTCATATGCAGCTGCATTGCGCTAAACTAACCACCTTGCGGGCAGCATAGCCGTCTACCGCTCCGGTTGACTTGTGGCTGCGGCAGACCGCACGGACCCTAACTAAACTACCCGGATTAATGACCGGGTAACTAAACGCATTATACGACAGGGGCACGTAGACGGCAATAGAACCGACTATATCTATACGCCTAACCGGAATGCGGCGGGCCGACGAGGCTTGCCGGTTGCCTTGCGGTCAAACGCATGCGGCGTGCCACATTGCGGCTGGCCGGATAGTGAGTTGTTGGTCTGAGTGGGTTTTCAGCAAGGCGAAAAAAAGTGTGTTTTCATAAAAATACCAAAGCGAAGTCTTGTCTTGTCTTGAGTCACAACTAAAGACGCTCAAGACCGCGCGAAGTGGAGGAGTAAATCAAGGAAAGCGGACTCTGGGCTCCAAAGCAATAGCTTTGGACGCAACCGGGATTGACTGTATAGATGAAGAAGAAGAAGACCAAAGCGGAGTCCGGTCGTGTCCGCTTCGGTTGTCAATTGGAAGACAACACAGCTCCTCTCATCTGCCCTTCTTTTCGCATTAGGGAAACCTCCCTTAACCTGAATGAAAAGAGAAATTACCTGACACTCTTGTGGTACCAGACAAATGTAAGAGAAGTATTGCATATAACTGGGGAGGTATAGCAGTAACAACTTTGCTGCAACTGGAAAGATCACAACGCTGTGTTCTTAAAGTTATGCTCTCCAAAATTCGCCTTTTCCCATCAAATCTTCTCCATAAACTATGTAACACACTCAGTGTCATACAATTATTTATTAAAAATATCTCCATAACAACACACAAATCTGTGATAAACTCCTTAGGTTACAATATATTATCTCAAAGAAGGATATTTAAAATTCCCGTTCCATCAACCAAAACATCCTTTTCCCAGCGCTTTAGTGCATTCCTTTCTCCGTTTCTCTATAATAAGGTAATCAAATGCTGTGATATTAAAGACTGTACAACTCGTAAGCCCAAAATCAAAATACAAGCTTGGTTGGGATCACTAGATTCGAGTCATTCAATAATTAGAAACATGCTGCTAAATTCAAACTCTCGTTTAATTCTATTTTAGTATTTATTTATTTATTTAAACTTTATTGCACAAATTTAAAAAATCATACAATAGGTGGACTTAACGCCATGAGGCATTCTTTACCAGTCGACCATTAGGCGAAACAGAGATGTTTTGTGGGCGGTGCGATAAAGCGGTACAAATTCAAATGAAAGGTCTGTGTGAATCATTTTTAAAAGCATAAACTATACATAAAGTATGAGGTGATGTCGGCCATACTCCACAACGCGGGCCCAGTGCATTTATTATTTTCAACCGACTTCAAAAAAGGAGGAGGTTCTCAATTCGACTGTTTTTTTTTTTATATGTATGTATGTTACGCGATTACTCCGCCAATTATGAATCGATTTTAATAATTCTTTTTTTGTTTGGTAGATCATACTTCAGAAGTGGTCCCATATACATTTTATCGAAATTGATTAAGAACTTTTTGAGAAAATCAACAAATATATACCCAGATAACATTTTGGTTGTTGTTCTTGTTACCTATCTTCGACAAATGTGAGCCGATTTTGGTTATTTTTGTTTTATTGTATAGCTTATACTTTAAAGATGCTATGATAAAAGTTTGCAAAATAAGTAAATTTTATTAAAAAAAATAAAACCGACTTCAAAACACTAAAATGCTAAAAATAATCCTAACACTTAAGTACCTAATCAGTTAATTTTGGAGTCGGTGCCAGCCGATGAGAGATTCAATGTTTTTGTTTTTTTTAATAAAATTTACTTATTTCATCTATTTTTAGTGATAAATCCTAATCTAACTGCTGAACACCGATTTCATCCCCTATTTCCCTACCCTTAGGGGTGATTTTTATTTTGCAAACTTTTATCATAGCATCTTTGAAGTATACGCTATTCAATAAAACAAAAATCATTAAAATCGGCTCATATTTGTCGAAGATAGGTAACAAGAACCACAACCAAAATATTATCTGGGTATATATTTGTTGATTTTCTCAAAAAGTTCTTACTCAATTTCGATAAAATTTATATGGGACCACCTCTGAAGTATGATCTACCAAACAAAAAAAGAATCATTAAAATCGATTCATAATTGGCGGAGTAATCGCGTAACAAATATACAAAAAAAAAAAAAAAAAAAAACATACAGTCGAATTGAGAACCTCTTCCGTTTTTGAAGTCGGTTGATAAAAATCACCCCTAAGGGTAGGAAAATAAGGGATGAAATTGGTGTTCAGCAGTTAGATTAGGATTTATCACTAAAAATAGATGAAATAAGTAAATTTTATTTTAAAAAAAACCGACTTCAAAACACTAAAATGCTAAAACAAAAACATTGAATTTCATCGGCTGGCACCGACTCCAAAATTAACTGATTAGGTACTTAAGTGTTAGGATTATTTTTAGCATTTTAGTGTTTTGAAGTCGTTTTTTTTTTAAAAAAATTTACTTATTTATATGAATGTGCTCACACCTGGTTAAATTGTTTTCACTTATGTCAATCTTGAATAACTACACTTGCGTTATATCCGGCTGATAAACGTTTTGAAGTAAAAAAACATGTTCAACAACAAAGTAGTGCAATAACGAAGGAAACAACATTTTCACTAACTCTCATTACACAATACAATAGTCCCTTTGTTATACTGGTAAGGAAAACCAACTACCATTATTGTCAAATTTACTATTTTAACACCGCTATTTAACGACTGAATTACAAGCAATGTTAAAAACTAAGTCTCTGTTATGATCTGTCATCGTGACATATGATATTTTTGGACTATACATATTTTAGCCCGTCAAGTGAGTGGCTGAATTGCGTACTGCTATGGTTCCGTACCGTTGGTATTCTCAGAGTAAGCCTTGGCCGGGTTTTAATACACATTTTGCTTTAGTCTCATTAAACAGACGCTTAACAAATTTTGACGCTATATGTATTAAAGTTTTTACGAACAAAAACGTTAAAAAATACGATGCTTGAATAAGGACCCTGTTAACTTTATAGTGTGGGTACTGTACAACTAATTATTTTTACATTATTTGCCAAGATTGCCTAGTAACATTTTCAACCGGCTACCTGTTAAAGTTCTAGGAAAAACGAAAAGACAGAAAGCACGAATGTCTGGTGTAGTGGTTCGCGCTCCGGACTACAAAGCCAGCGGTTGCGGGTTCGAATCCCGGAATAGATACTGGTGTGATTGTGAAAAAATATTTATTTATTCACCATTCAGGCAATCAGCGTAAGCTTAGTAATAAGGTAACGTGTGTAGCTTTAGGTACCCTAAAAAGGAATTTAGTAGGTAAATTAATATTGTGGACTCCAGGAAATCAAAAGAAGGAAGAGATGTGTTTTATCCTCCATACTTCAAAAGTGGGGCTGAACAGGAAGCGAGAGCAATATAACAAAGCAAATTTATACCCGGCTACCGACGCATTAGGCAGATCGTCAAATGTGATTGGTTAGTTTTTCTGGGTTATTCACTGTGTCCCACAATATTTTCATTTGTGGGCAGTTTTGCAATAACACAATTTCTCATTGTAGTGGTTTAAAATAATTTGGCTAGTATTATTCATCATGTCAGCCATAGGACGTCCAATGCTGAACACAGGCCTCCTCCAATGATTTTCATCAGGGGTGATTGCCAATACTCGCCACGCTTGGCAGGCGGGTTGGCCAGCGCAGATTTTTATAAGATTTGCGCACGCAGACGCTGCTGCCCGTCTCGTGCTACAGGAAGTCGCCTCTTACGACACGCCTTCTGTTAGCGGTAGGGAAGTGTATTCTTTACGGCCGTCCCTACACGGCACCTAGTATTAATTAATCTATACTAATATTATGAAGCTGAAGAGTTGTTTGTTTGGTTGAACGCGCTAATCTCAGGAACTACTGGTTAATATTTAAAGTTATTTGGATATGTGTTGGATAGTCCATTTATTGAAGAAGGTTACGGGCTACATCACGCCAATGGGAGACTAATAGGAGCAGAGCGTCAATGAAAAATTTTGCAAAAAGGGGAAAAAATATCCCTTTTGAGAGCTTCCGTCGCGTGCGCTGCATAAACTGTTAGAGTTACGCCAAAATCATGTATGACGAAATCAATTACTAGAACCTATTTTATGGTAATCAAATTTTCTTTAAAATAACGTATATTTAGGTCGTTGTTAAACACTATAAGCAACAGACCGAACTCCACAAAGCCGCGGGCGGAAGATAGTTTATTATATTTCAAACGGTTACATTGTAGGTAACCCTTGATTAGAGTCAGACCATAATCCAACTGATAGACTAATTAGATTTTCTTTTTGGGTAGGCTGACTTGTCGTTGACTGTACATCAAGTCACACACTACTCTAGCCAGCTGGTGAAGTAGCTTCTTAGGCTAAATAAGCATTTCTGTCGTTGTGTCATCTAGGCAAGTATTTTATAATAGCAAAACAATTCGTTGGGTAACATTATCGTAACGTTTAATTACAGGTTTACAAACTAACACAATCTTAGACCAATCATAGCGTGACAACACGAAATTGTTTTATTGAAAAGAAAAAAAAAGCGAGCTTTTTTTATCGTACAGTCAACATAAAAAGTAGCTTAATATCAGATTTTTCCAAAAGAATCATTGCAAAACATATCACAATAGTCTGACAAAATCACTACGCAAAAATCAATTAAAGAAGTCATGTTATTGTGACATTTAGAAGAGGCAGTACTTCTGAAAATTAGTTTTCGATCAGCTACTTTTGACGCTGACTGTACGTGTTTAGTATAATATTTTGAAATACCTATTTTACTAGTTTGTTTATTTCTTTTAAGATTAATTAATTGTGTCAAACCTTGACAAAATATACCTAGGCAACTAAAACTGGTTACACGGCTGTTTTAATTGATCATACATTGTTAAAGGTTTGACAAAAGAGATAGTAATTTTAATTGATTAGTTTTATACGTACAAGCGAAAGGATATAGAAAATATCGTTTTCTGAATTGACCCGAACCCGGAACCCTTTGGGTTCAAGCAGAATTACCGCGCCACTACACACCTACACAATAACTTACTTTGAAAGAAATAAGCACGTCGTAAATAAAACATGTCGCACAATAACTTAACTACTTTGAAAGAAATAAGCACTTTGTTTTTTTGCACCTACGTCGTACTATGTCAGACAAGGTAAACATTGATTTATCGTCTCTTCTCTAACATAGTATCTAGATTCTAGCGTGTTTGGATTCGGTACATAATGATGAAGTGTTACCACATAGACACTCGTTAATTAATTTGCCGACAATGAAGACGAAACACCGATGTGTTAATAGAAAATCACAACAAAGACACAATTGACTATGTCAGCTTGTTTTTAATGTATTTGTATATGCTCAAGAGTAATTGATTTTATGTATTATTTTAACATAAATTATTTGTATTTTTAAATTTATTGACTTCATTTAATACCTAATACCTATATAGGTAAATAAATTTAAAAATACAAATAATTTATGTTAAAATAATACATAAAATCAATTACTCTTGAGCATATACAAATACATTAAAAACAAGCTGACATAGTCAATTGTGTCTTTGTTGTGATTTTCTATTAACACATCGGTGTTTCGTCTTCATTGTCGGCAAATTAATTAACGAGTGTCTATGTGGTAACACTTCATCATTATGTACCGAATCCAAACACGCTAGAATCTAGATACTATGTTAGAGAAGAGACGATAAATCAATGTTTACCTTGTCTGACATAGTACGACGTAGGTGCAAAAAAACAAAGTGCTTATTTCTTTCAAAGTAGTTAAGTTATTGTGCGACATGTTTTATTTACGACGTGCTTATTTCTTTCAAAGTAAGTTATTGTGTAGGTGTGTAGTGGCGCGGTAATTCTGCTTGAACCCAAAGGGTTCCGGGTTCGGGTCAATTCAGAAAACGATATTTTCTATATCCTTTCGCTTGTACGTATAAAACTAATCAATTAAAATTACTATCTCTTTTGTCAAACCTTTAACAATGTATGATCAATTAAAACAGCCGTGTAACCAGTTTTAGTTGCCTAGGTATATTTTGTCAAGGTTTGACACAATTAATTAATCTTAAAAGAAATAAACAAACTAGTAAAATAGGTATTTCAAAATATTATACTAAACACGTACAGTCAGCGTCAAAAGTAGCTGATCGAAAACTAATTTTCAGAAGTACTGCCTCTTCTAAATGTCACAATAACATGACTTCTTTAATTGATTTTTGCGTAGTGATTTTGTCAGACTATTGTGATATGTTTTGCAATGATTCTTTTGGAAAAATCTGATATTAAGCTACTTTTTATGTTGACTGTACGATAAAAAAAGCTCGCTTTTTTTTTCTTTTCAATAAAACAATTTCGTGTTGTCACGCTATGATTGGTCTAAGATTGTGTTAGTTTGTAAACCTGTAATTAAACGTTACGATAATGTTACCCAACGAATTGTTTTGCTATTATAAAATACTTGCCTAGATGACACAACGACAGAAATGCTTATTTAGCCTAAGAAGCTACTTCACCAGCTGGCTAGAGTAGTGTGTGACTTGATGTACAGTCAACGACAAGTCAGCCTACCCAAAAAGAAAATCTAATTAGTCTATCAGTTGGATTATGGTCTGACTCTAATCAAGGGTTACCTACAATGTAACCGTTTGAAATATAATAAACTATCTTCCGCCCGCGGCTTTGTGGAGTTCGGTCTGTTGCTTATAGTGTTTAACAACGACCTAAATATACGTTATTTTAAAGAAAATTTGATTACCATAAAATAGGTTCTAGTAATTGATTTCGTCATACATGATTTTGGCGTAACTCTAACAGTTTATGCAGCGCACGCGACGGAAGCTCTCAAAAGGGATATTTTTTCCCCTTTTTGCAAAATTTTTCATTGACGCTCTGCTCCTATTAGTCTCCCATTGGCGTGATGTAGCCCGTAACCTTCTTCAATAAATGGACTATCCAACACATATCCAAATAACTTTAAATATTAACCAGTAGTTCCTGAGATTAGCGCGTTCAACCAAACAAACAACTCTTCAGCTTCATAATATTAGTATAGATTAATTAATACTAGGTGCCGTGTAGGGACGGCCGTAAAGAATACACTTCCCTACCGCTAACAGAAGGCGTGTCGTAAGAGGCGACTTCCTGTAGCACGAGACGGGCAGCAGCGTCTGCGTGCGCAAATCTTATAAAAATCTGCGCTGGCCAACCCGCCTGCCAAGCGTGGCGAGTATTGGCAATCACCCCTGATGAAAATCATTGGAGGAGGCCTGTGTTCAGCATTGGACGTCCTATGGCTGACATGATGAATAATACTAGCCAAATTATTTTAAACCACTACAATGAGAAATTGTGTTATTGCAAAACTGCCCACAAATGAAAATATTGTGGGACACAGTGAATAACCCAGAAAAACTAACCAATCACATTTGACGATCTGCCTAATGCGTCGGTAGCCGGGTATAAATTTGCTTTGTTATATTGCTCTCGCTTCCTGTTCAGCCCCACTTTTGAAGTATGGAGGATAAAACACATCTCTTCCTTCTTTTGATTTCCTGGAGTCCACAATATTAATTTACCTACTAAATTCCTTTTTAGGGTACCTAAAGCTACACACGTTACCTTATTACTAAGCTTACGCTGATTGCCTGAATGGTGAATAAATAAATATTTTTTCACAATCACACCAGTATCTATTCCGGGATTCGAACCCGCAACCGCTGGCTTTGTAGTCCGGAGCGCGAACCACTACACCAGACATTCGTGCTTTCTGTCTTTTCGTTTTTCCTAGAACTTTAACAGGTAGCCGGTTGAAAATGTTACTAGGCAATCTTGGCAAATAATGTAAAAATAATTAGTTGTACAGTACCCACACTATAAAGTTAACAGGGTCCTTATTCAAGCATCGTATTTTTTAACGTTTTTGTTCGTAAAAACTTTAATACATATAGCGTCAAAATTTGTTAAGCGTCTGTTTAATGAGACTAAAGCAAAATGTGTATTAAAACCCGGCCAAGGCTTACTCTGAGAATACCAACGGTACGGAACCATAGCAGTACGGTTGAACCATTTGGATTCGGTACATAATGATGAAGTGTTACCACATAGACACTCGTTAATTAATTTGCCGACAATGAAGACGAAACACCGATGTGTTAATAGAAAATCACAACAAAGACACAATTGACTATGTCAGCTTGTTTTTAATGTATTTGTATATGCTCAAGAGTAATTGATTTTATGTATTATTTTAACATAAATTATTTGTATTTTTAAATTTATTGACTTCATTTAATACCTAATACCTATATAGGTATTAACGATTCAATTACTTTTAATATCATGATTTTTAAAAAGCAATGCCGTGTTGGGACTGCCGTAAAGAATACATTTCTCCACCGTCAACAAGAGACGTGTCGTAAAAGCCGACTAATTCTTGTAGCAAGAGACGGGCAGCAGCGTTTTCGTGCGAAATCTTATAAAAAACTGCACTCGCCAACCCGCCTGCCAAGCGTGGCGAGTATTGGCAATGGTTTCTGATGATAAGTCATTGGGGGAGGTCTTTGTTCAGCAGTGGGCGTCCTGTGGTTGAAACAATAATGATGATGATGATGATGATGATGATGAAAAAAAAACAATTGCCGAATGTATGTAAGCGCATCACTTCAGAACGGCTGCACCTATTTGGCTAATTCAGTATATTATAAAACAAGAATGCAACGTATGTACAAGCAAAAGCACGTTAACCTACCACAAAACGTCAAATTTTCTCAATTGATATTGATCTACGTCTCGGACATAAAGTTGAAAATCAATTCAATGACCTTTAACTTTTTGGGCATGTTAACCTGCCTGTACAGGGTCCATAGGTCTCACACAATGTAAATATGACCACCTTAATGTACATACACCTATGTTATGACTAGTAGTAAGTAATAAAGGTGTTAAATATAGATTAATAATACTTATAAAGATTTAATGTCTTACATCATTTAGGTTTAATAAGGTTTGATTTAATAGTTTATCTTAATATGTAATTTCATGCTACTATAATACCTAAATAGTTAGAGCTATCAATCAAGTTGTAATAACACCTACAAATTTGTAATATGTTTATTGCAAATTATTATTTACCAGGTTTTTGTCCGCGACTTTGTCAGCGTTAACCTTACCCGGATAAAATGTATCCTATGTTAATCCAGGCAATGGTCTATCAGTAAGCCAATAATGTTATTATTGACGTTCATAAGTGGCAGTTTTCTGCCCTAAATTGAATAAATGATTTTTGACTTTTGACTTTTGATTATGTCAAATATCATCAAAATCCATTCCGTAGTTTTTGCGTGAAAGAATAACAAAGATCCACACATCCTCACATTTATAATATTAGTAGGATTTAGGTTTGTAAAAATAATAAAGACTTACAAAAGCTTTAGAAATCCCATAAAATTGCACTCACATATTCAATCAACAATTTAAAATCACAATATTCTTTAGAAACACTACTTTTTCCCTCCAAACCGCATTTGTCACAGATAATAACAATATGCACGCGCAACTGGCGCGTACGTTCGAAAACAAACAAGTGATAAACTAGTACTACTCCATTCATAAAATAAATGGGCAAAGGAAATGCATAAGCGCGGAACGGAGTGACGATCAGTGACTAACTGAAATCTGGTTAGCACGAGATGACTTATCTTTGGCTGCGACAAGTGACGGACGGACAGACATGGAAAGGTCGGGCTGAAGTATTGTTTGCGGTAATCAAAGATTATCTAGATAAGCTACAATTTTTTTTTATGTGACCAGTGTTTTAAATGTAGCACACTGCACCGGCAAAAGATTTCACTTTTCACAACTGACAATAAATACTTATCTAAATCGTAATTAGATAGTTGAAAATTGAAAATTGCAAGTAAAAGGAACTGGCTGTCTGGCTTGTCAAACATATTAAAATATGAACATTAAAAAAGTTAATTGATACAGAACTAATTTAAAAATCGATTAGCTACTTTAACAATAAATTCTGATGTTAATAATATTTATTATTTTTTACTACTCTTTACTACGTGAATATGATGTTTAAATTAATAAAAAGTTTTTATCAATTACTTAAACAAAGTACTTAAAACGAATGAATCAGACCAAGTTTTTTATCGCCATCTTTCACCATGCGATCAGTATTAAAAGTTTTTCAAATAATCATGTTTCAACGATAAATATTGTTTACTGTAAAACATATTTATTTATAACGAGGATAACGTCGTTCTAAGAAGTGGATGACGTATTTTTACATTTCGCATGGTTTCCCGAAAGAGATACCTCTGTGACATTTGACAATTTGCTAAGCGAATTTTCAGCCGGTACATTTAGTGGAAATGTTTACTTTTCTTCACCAAAATAAATATGCTATATGTAACTAGTTTATGTAAATATTTATAATAAAAAGCAAGTGGTGGAATAGCTTGCCTCAGATCCGTGGATCGTAATTTCGCATCCTAGCACGAACTTATCCTTAAACAAAGGATTTATGCCACTTGCTTGGAGGCGAGGGGAAACATTTGTGACGAAACCTGGACATTCATAACACTAGCTGTGTAGTCAAAATGGTTTAGTTTCCCTACCTTGGGGGTTACGGGGAGGTCAGATGGCAACCGATCTAATGTTGTTCCAAGACTTGCCGCATCCAGAACGGGACAAAGAGCTAGGAAAAATTTAAATGAAAGCAAGCTACGATGTTTTCGACAGGTCCACCCATCGAGCACATACCGTATAGAGTAGAAATGTCATTTAATTTGTTTGATAAAATTCTGCCATTTTACAATCAAATAATCAAATGATATAGTATGGGCAAGAGTTAAGAGTACTTACTTCTCAGTTCACACTAAATGTAAGCGAAAAATCACTAACTAGTTTCCGACAAAACTGTTTCGTATTGCTGGTCTATGAGGTATGTGCTCGATATGTCCACCTCATGCCTACTTAGTCAATTTAAAAATCTCGACCTTTGTGGTCGCAAAAACAAGTGTTATCAAATATTAGGGTAAAATGTAATATCAATTATAACATCAAAGGATTATGACATTTATTGCCTTATACAATACAACCTAAATACGCCTATAATATTCCATACACGTGGTGCGGTTAGTCGGCTGTATGTTGTAATGGTTGTAATAATCTTTCGTGTAGACTACACAGACTTTATGTCGCTTTAAATCAGCCATCGTAGACCGTTTTGATGGGACGCCAATGTCGTAAAACGGTTTAATATGCAATAATATAATAATAATAATACATTCGTACACACCACAATGGTCTTGGACATTATGAGTGAAGTCACGTGCTGGTATTGTAAACATAAATAATATGTAGGTACAGTCAGCGCCATGTGCTAACTGCAAGTGGAACACACTTTTTTTTAAGCACTGGGTTTTACGGCTCTAAGTTCCACCCCTTTAAGCCAGTCGTTGATATACTTTAGTCAGTTGACAATCAGTTTATTTTGTAATAGTCAACAGATGAAATTAACAATTGCCAAGTTTTTAACCGACTTCAAAAAAAGGAGGAGTTTCTCAATTCGGTTGTATGTTTTTTTAAAAAATGTTTGTTACCACAAACCTCCGCCATTAATGAACCGATTTAAAAAATTATTTTCCCAATTAAAAGGGTATACCTCCAGATTGGTCCCGATTTTTTCAAAATTCAATTCTGATGATGGGATCCATGAGGAATTGAGGGAACTCCTAAAATATTATAGGTATACATATAGCGATTTTAGTATATTTAACAACAAGTCCAGCATTTGCATTCAGAAAGTAGCATTTGCTGAGGTGGAACTGATGAAGGAGACCATAGTTGGCCACAATAGTCTTCCACAAGTAGCGATCATTAAGACAAGTAAGCCTTGCCATAGCCGACAAATTAAATTTAAACAAATGATTCTGGTGAGAATGATACTATCAAACTGATCTGATGAAGAAAACGGAAGGTAAGCACCGGAACTCTGTGATAAAACAATGTATCATAGCCGTGTCTGGGCTTATTTGAATCGTCATGAGAAGCAATTTAGCTATAATTACATCACAGGTCGCCATTTAGAATGTAAAAAAACACTAAAAAAAAATTTAAACAATCATACCAAACAGTTTTATTGGAGTCGGTGCAAACAACCACATTCAAACACTCCACGGCTGGCACCGACTCCAATAATAACTGTTTGGTATGATTGTTTAAAAGTTATTTTTAGCTTTTTAGTGTTTTTGAAGTCGGTTATTCTTTTTATAAAAATTTGTTTCGACCGAAATTCACTTTTTTACTGAACGAATCAGTAAGGTGAGACATTAAGAATGTGTAGAGCTGAACTCTCTCTCTAAAATAGGGTTACCAGATAATAGAAATAGGAAAAAGTATCTTCGGTATTCTCACTGCCTTCGTGCCGCATAAATGTAACACAGACACGAAATGTCAGGAAATGTATTGCAGCCAGGGATTTTGTAAGGAAAACTCATTTTTCGTTCCGTTAACCATACTTTAAAAGGACTGCCTGTACAAATAAAGTTGAACTTGAGATAATAGAAATAGAAAGCATTTATTTGACACACACACGAATAAGAAATACATAACAATAAAACAATGAAGGATTTCTGGTGTGTCAAAAAGGTTCCCGCTCAGCATTTGTCGTGACAGTCACAGACTTATCACGACGCTGATTTTCGGCGGGGACCACCGACGCTGGGACGTGCAGCATGACATGCAGACGTGCGCATAATAATGGAAATGAGCAATTAACAATACTGTCTTGTCTTTACTTAAAACCGGTATCGAATTATGATTATTATTGTCATATTTGGCTATTAAATAATAATTATCAGACTGATTAGCCAACGGCGTCACACGAGACAGAGACGACGCTTTATCGACCGAAATTAGCCGATCAATATCAGAATCTCCTTCTAGACCTGACAGAGAAGTTACGTAAAAACTGTAATTTTTGTCACTAACTGGTTTTTTCACTTTGAGACCTTGCTTTTACCAAACATGATTCTAGATCGGTTTGCTAGTGTCAAATGTGACATAAATGCCCGTATTTCACCGACTTAAAAAAAGGAGAAGGTTCTCAATTCGTCGGAATCGCACTTTTTATACGCACCGATTCCCGACGTAACTGATTAAGAAGTAATATTATTTTTAACTTTTCAGTTTTTGTAGTCAGTTTTTTTTTTCATTGCGTTGATGTAGAAGCAATTTTAAAAAATGACACCTTCACGAGATCGTAAACTTTAGTATTTGATATTAATTTCAACTTGATACTCTACCCTACCCCTGAGAAAAAGAGTCAACAAACTGACTCTAAGACGTTGAATCTCTATGAGGAGCTGATTGGTAGCCCTGGTAGCCATTCAGCAGATTCGAATTTACATTTAACTAGTAAAACATTACTGAAAACTAACAAACAAATTGGATTATTAAGTAATAATAAGGCTAAAAAATCTATCAAAATTAGTAAATTTATTACAAAAACTAACAAATTAATTAAAAAACAGAAATGCTTTTACAAAAATATATTGTTAAGAAAACAACGCATAGAGTTAGTGGATAGTTTAGAAATCTATCATAATAAATTACATGAAAGTAGATGTAAATATGATGTGGCAGCTAAATATAACTCCGCTCAGGAACAAATTAACGAACACATCCGGGCTTTTAATAAATTTTTAGAATTGGGAAATTCCAACCAAGATTTTAAATCGCTACCCAATATCAAAGTCACCCAAGTACTAGATAAGAGTCAACAGATCGATGCCGGCCGGCAGTTGTCAATGTCTGCATCTCACTCTAAAGATGCCATATGTAAGCCTGTCAGTAATGTAATTGTTTTCTCAGATAGGTTAGGAGTTGGTTACGGCCCAATGTTGCATAAGTCAATTAAATATGACGTAATTAACAATTGTATGCCAGATGCGTCCTGGGATCAAATTATTAAACGCATACAAAACAGTAAATTTAATAGTGAAACAATACTTGTTATTTTATTAGGAAATAGTAAGAATATTACAAAAAAATATATTATACAGAAATTTTCAATGTTGTCTAGCCTTATTGTAAAAAAAGTTGTTTTGTGTGCCCTACCATATTGTAGGTATCAAACAACTGAAGAAAATAGCAAAATTCATTTATTAAATAGCGTACTTTTCAATTTAACTGAACGTCATAGTGACAAGTTTGTGTTTTTTGACACAAACAAATTTACTAATAATAAATTTATATTAACGGGCGGCTCTTTACACCTGCCATATAAATTAAAAAAAACAAATAGCTACTTTGTTAGCACATAATATTAACAATAGTTTTATCGAAACTAAGACAAACTGTGACCATGTTAGTACTAGTACTAACTTAAATATTGTTCCCTTGACAACCTCTAACATTTTAAACTAAGAGAGAAGACAAAAGCCAAGTCTACCTTTAATATTATTCATCAAAATATGCAAGGCTTGGCTGGCAAAGAGTTAGAATTAGCCTTATTCTTACAAGATTTAAGTGTAAATGTTATATGTTTAACGGAGCATTGGATTAATCAATATGAATTAATGTTAAACATAGAAAATTTTAAAATCGGTAGTTCGTACACAAAAAAGTCTGCTATAAGGGGGGGGTTCACTTATACTATTAAATAGTGAATTAAAATGTAAAGAACGTAAAGATATTGTGTCACTTTCGATTGAACGAACTATTGAACTAGCGTGTGCTGAGCTAGAGCAGTATATTATAATAAGCGTTTACAGCCCTCCATCTGCAAATTTCCAGCTTTTTGAATCCACTATGGAAGAGGCCTTAAAAAAAGTATGCAATTCTAATAAGAAAATTGTCGTATGTGGAAATTTTAACATAGATATATTAGTAAATTCACAAAATTCAATTCGTTTTCTCAATCTTTTTAAATCATATAATTTAATTAACCTGTTTAGTGAACCTACAAGAGTGACTCCCACATCAGCTACTTGTTTGGATAATATTTTTTATATAGCGAAGTAATAGACAAATCAATTATAAATTATTTAAGATCTGACCATAGTGGACAAAAGGCGTCTTTTGAGCACCATCATGCCCGAGAAATTGTAGATGCTGTATGCAGGCTAATAACCGTAAATAGAATAGACCGATTTAAGGAGAAAATCTGTGATGGTATAGACTCATTAAAACCTAGCAATAACCATAACGTCGATCTGTTATATGAGGATCTTTTTGGCGTAATCAAAAATGAATTTGATCAAATTTTTACACAAAAAAAGATAAAAGCAAATAGACTTAAGTGTAAGTTCAATTTACTAGGAATTTACAAAAGTAGAAAGACATTATATGACTTGTATAGTCTAAAAGCAAACTCTCAAAACCCACAGATCATAGAACATGTGAGGAATTACTCTAAACTATTTAAAAAAGTATGTGCCACTGCAAAATCATACCATCTTCGTAATGTTATTTTGAATTCTGATAATAAAGCAAGGGCCACATGGAAAATCATAAATAAAGAAACATGTAGACATAAACCAAATGATAATGCTTACTCTCTTAAAATTGGGGATAAAGTCGTTAGTTCAAATGCGGATGTCGCAAATACTTTTGAGGAATTCTTTTCAAACATAGCTCTCTCTACAACTAAGGAACTAGCTTCTTCTGCTGAACTAGCTGAGTCCCTACTCAAGTCGGGTGTTGACGAATGTAAAACTTAATTTAATTTTTGACATATAAACCCTGATATAGTAATAAAAACATTTAAAGAATTAAACATGAAAAAAACTGAGGACTTATGGGGTATTTCTGTCAACATTATCAATACAATTATAAATACGATAGCCCCTTATCTTGCAAATATTTTTAACAAATGTATTGATGATAGACAGTTTTCCACTTTGATGAAATTTAGTAAAATTATTCCTTTATTCAAGTCAGGTGAGAAAAATAATTCCTCTAATTTTCGACCAATTTCAATATTACCAGTACTTAGTAAAGTCTTTGAAAAAGTAATTTTTAGTCAACTGTTATCTCACTTTGCCCTGAATAAACTTTTACATGATAATCAATATGGCTTCACGAAAGGTAGAAATACTACTGATGCTGGAGTTGCACTCTTAAAACACGTGTTTGATGCTTGGGAGAGTAGGCAGGATGCTTTGGGAGTTTTTTGTGATCTTTCTAAAGCTTTTGATTGTGTGGACCACCAAACTTTACTGAAAAAACTTAGGCACTATGGTGTTTCAAATGATGCCTTAGATTTAGTAAACTCTTATCTCACAGGCAGAACACAAAAAGTATGTATAAATGGAACTGAGTCTTCTGGGTCGCCTCTTACTATGGGTGTGCCGCAGGGATCAATATTAGGACCCCTACTGTTTCTAATTTACATTAACGACCTTCCGTCTTTTACAAAGGACCTCTGCGAGACAGTGTTATTTGCGGATGATACTTCATTGATTTTTTAAATCAAGAGAGGTAAAGATTTATTTGACGATGTAAATACTGCTCTCTCGCAAGTATTACACTGGTTCACTACCAATAATCTTATGCTTAATGCAAATAAAACAAAATGTATTAAATTCACAATGCCGAATGTAAAACTGGTCCCAACACATATAACTGTAAAAGATGAACTGCTAGATACATCTAGTTCCACTACCTTTTTAGGAATCACTTTAGATTCCCGTTTGCAATGGGGTGCTCATATTGAGACTCTATCGGGAAGACTCAGTTCAGCTGCTTATGCCGTGAGAAAGATAAGACAATTGACTGATGTTGGAACAGCAAGATTGGTGTACTTTAGCTATTTTCACAGTATAATGTCATATGGAATATTATTATGGGGCTCAGCAGCAGATATTGAATCTATTGTTGTACTACAAAAGAGAGCTGTACGGGCAATTTACGACCTCAGACCCCGAGACTCGTTAAAGGAACTGTTCAAGGAAATTAATATACTAACAGTGGCTTCTCAATTCATTTATGAAAATATCATGTATATTCGCAAAAACCTGCATCTATTTCCTAAAAAGAGTGACATGCATAATATTAATACCCGGAATAAAGATAAACTTGCCGTTCCAAATTTCAGACTGCATAAAGTGGGAAATTCGTTTATGGGAAAAAGTATTTGCTTTTTTAACAAATTACCACAGTCCATTGCTGAACTGCCTATGTATGAATTTAAATCGCATGTCAAGATGATTTTAATGAAAAAAGGTTATTACACTGTAAATGACTATTTAAATGATAAAAATGTATGGAATTAAATACTGCCGTGCTCGCAGAGGTTCATTTTATCTTGTAATGTAAACACACTATTTAAAAAGAGGCTGACAATAGTGACCGAGTTTCTTGCGCTGCTTCTTCTCGGCACTAGCCCACAATATTGTCCCGAAGCAGTGGTAGGGTAAAAAAATATATTGGGACGTGTAAAAGAGCTTAATTTAGGCCTATTTACAGAAATAAATTGGTTTTATTGGTTTTTATTGGTTTTTTACTGATAACAAAGTGATGAGCGAGAAACCGAAAGTGGGCTGTCTTGTCTGGCCTACTACAAAAATTTTTCGTACTTCCGGACGTATAAATCTAACAAATTAAAATAACCATTCACTTGTGTCAATCCTTCGACAAAATATGAACATCTGGAACTAGCCGGCTGAAAAACCCGACCGTTTTCAATTGTTCAAAAATTGCCTATGGTTTGACAGAAGTAGATGGTATTTAAATTTGTTAGGTTCATACGTCCGAACGATAGTAGGCCTACTGACGCGGGCCTACGTCCGCATCACGCAGCGGAGGCCCGGAGCATTCCGTACGTCCGCATGACGCAGCGGAGGCCCGGAGCGTTCCGTTTTCCCTTTTAAGGTACGGTACGGCACCCTAATGTAACCAAAGTATTTATTGTTCTAGAACGTAAATGAACATATAAATATATATTGGACAACATCACATACATTGCTGCAATCCTTTGATAAGTAGCTTAAGCACTTGTGTTACAGAAATCAGAAACAACGACGGTACCACAACACACAGACCCGAGACAACATAGAATAGTTGGTTCTCTACATTGACCCGACTAAGAATCGAACCCGGGACCTCAGAGATCACAGACAGGTAGGGAGGTTGTCATCTCTGATCTGGCCTCCGTTCACAACGACGGTACCACGACACCCAGACCGTAGACAATATAGAAAAGTTATTTTTCTACATTGACCGACCGGGAATCGAACCCGGAACCTCAGAGATAGCGACACCAAGTCTCCGGTATGCTCGCCTCTCGGGTACGGAGGTCGTCATCATCAGCATGAAAGAGAAATTTAATTAAATAGAAGCTAAAGTAACACTCGCATCACTCGAGTAAGTTTTACGAGTGCTCCTCACTCATATTGCATGCTTTTGCTCGTAAAAAGTTTATACCCGAGTTCTAGATTTAGGCAGCGAGGTTGACGACCACGGGAGCCTAAGAGTGAACCTTGCTACAGTCGACTGGAAAAGCGACTGATGAAATATTTCTCATAAAATACTGCGGCCACTTTTTATAGTGCTTAGTTTTTTTGTTCGAACCGAAACTTTGGAGATTTACGAGTGTAAAAATATCAGGCAATTCAATGAAAATATCAGGTTCAGACACACACAGAATAATTCAATTGACAAATAAATGTACCTACTTTTCAAACTATTATGTGTCAACTTGAGCATTTTGAGCTACACACAAAAAACCTACAACGCCCTGCGTGTCCTATATAATAATGTGTTCCAAATGCTGTTGGGACTAAAGAGACTCTGCAGTGCGTCTGGCATGTTTGCTCATGCCCGTGTAGACGACTTTCACGCGGTAGTGAGGAAGAAAATGATGATCATCAAAAACAGAATGATCGGCAGTCCCGACAGTATTCTGAAAGTTTTAGCTGGAAGGTGGGACAGTGCTTTACTAAGGCATTGATTTGCCGCCCTAATAAATCCTAAGGCGGCTAACATATTTAATCTACTAACATGGTTGTAAAAATATTGTTACTAGCATAATGGACTTCTGTCTGAATAAATAAGAATAAATAAATAAATAAAAATAAATTTTGAGAGTAGCCCAACAAAAAGGTTCGCCATCCTGTATTAGTTTTTTTTAAGTTTTAAAACTACGACTACACCCCAAGACAGTCGTCAGATTTGTACGCTAAAAGAAAGAAAGAAAGAAAGAAAGAAAATTATTTATTTATTAAAAGCAGACCTCTCTTTCTATTAAATAACTCTTATTCATACGCACGTTGAGAGTGTAACGTAATTAGCAGCAGGTTCCAGGTGCAGTATGTTCGCAAGTATTAGTAATACCCTGCAAGAAGTAAATCAGTTGGGGAGGCCTATGTTCATCAGTGCTTCCACTGGGCTCTCTTATGGCTAAAATGATGATGATGATGATGATGTTCGCGCATTTGCCCCGCCTAAGAGTTCAGCCTGATTAGTGGAAAATGGTTAAAACTATTGCCGACGGTATCTAAGTATGTGTAATGTCTACGTTATCTTTGAGGTTATCAGTGACCCAGTGCACCAGGTATTTAAATTTATGCACCCGACCCGACACAAGGGCTGAGTTAAAAATCTCGACCACAAAAAAACAAGTGTTATCAAATGTTAGGGTAAAATTGAATGTCAATTAAATAATTAGCAGCAGGTTTCAGGTGCAGTATGTTCGCGAATTTAACCCGCCCAGTTATTCAGAAAGTTCAGCTTGACAAGTGGAAAATGGTTAACACTATTGCCGACGGTACCCAAGTGAAATCTCACAGGCGTTTCGTCAGACAAGTAGTAATGTATTTATAGTTTTATGATAACGTTTCGCTATCGAGGTGCGCCTCCTGGGGGGCCGATAAGACCTTCGACGTCATCGTACATCAGTCTGTTATCTGCTCATCGTGCAGGGCAGGAAACATAGAAAGTGCAGAATTTGATTTCGGGTCATGTCAACTTGTTACATTTTAGATAGGAATGCAAGTGTGTAACTATCATTCGCCATATTAATTTTGTTTTTGGTAAATAAAGATATTTCTCCCTAAGTTTAAGAGGGGCGGGTTGGGGTCGGGTAGAGTTATCTACTAGGGCGTCAGGAGGATGCACAGGTGAGTGCGGGCGGCGACAGAGACTAAAAGCACATAAGCGTATCTCTGTTGTTCCAACAGCAGGTAAGCATACTCGTGAAAGCATATTCCTGCTTAGAAAGCCATGACGGTTGATGGACCGATTTGCGTTAGTGCAGTCATTATCTGGGAGTTAGGACGTCTCTCGATCTGATAAACCGACGATCTAAGACTTTGTCTGGGTTTATAGAAGACAGACCCCACAAAAATAATAGTTATTTATGGGTATCAGAAGTTAAGCTTCATACAATTCAGACGACCGTCTTGTGTAGTGGTTCGTGCTCCGGACTACAAAACCTGGGGGTTGCGGGTTCGAATCCCGCAAGGGGCATTGTATGATGAGCACGAGCATTTGCACTTAAGTCAAGGTTGTTTAAAAACGTATTTAAATATTTTTATCCGTTATCAATTCATGATTGGTGTGATTGTAAGAATAATGTATTAGTTTTATTTATTCTTATAATCAGTGATCGGAATAGGTAGATTTATTTGATGTACTTTGTTAGTGCTAGCATAATATGGATGTCTTTTTTTTTTAAAAACTGATACAAAGAAATTCCGAAATCCGGGAGGCATGTCCATATTAACATCAACGTTTGAGATGATTAACCCCAAATCAATCTACCTATTCTGATCACTGCTTGCTTATAATGCGCGCTAGAGCACTCGGGCTCTAACTATATCAGAGGGTTTTGAGACTTCGTGTCCGTGGGACGTTTTTGTGCGTTACTCTAGCGCGGATCGTATGATGCTTAACTGATACCCATTACTATTATTTATTCTGTGCCTAAGATCACTAGAATTAAGAGTAATAGAGCTTCATAGAAGGCTCATTTCTCACGAGCGCGTTGATCAAACAACCAACGGCAATCGTATGTCAATAAACACGGCAAATATGCTAGATACGTGCAAACACTCGAGAATAAAAATAGTCGTGACTATCCGAGGGGCTCGCCGAGGAAAGGAAGTCCGAATAACAGTTTGATTTATCGCATTTGTTTATTTACTTTGCACTATAATTGCCAATCACATCGGTAACGACTTACGCAACACATACGCAGTTAGTTGCTTTTTAAAAGATTCAGTTCTACAATGGGCTTGTTTCCTGGGTTAAAAAAAGATAAAAAAATATTGGACCCATATTTTTTCTTTTGTCAATCAAACAAAAAATGACGAAGATAAAGCGCATCAAAGTGAGCACGTGACGTCACAACTTGCTAAAAAGTGTCGCAAGGCCTGATGTTACGCGGAACTTTCAACGGGCTATATCTTCATCATTTTTGATCATGAGAAAATAAAAAATACGTGTCCAATATTTTCTGTTAATCTAACTGACAGACTAATTAGATTTTTTTAGGAAACTAGCCCAATCACAACGCGTCGACCTAATACTAATAATATTGCATAAGTCAAAATTGCGAAGTGTCAAGGAAGCGATAAAGTTCGTACAAAACTAAAACTAATAGCTTTTTTTATCCATTTTCTTCTCATAAGAATATGAAAGTGAAAATTAAGAATAGATGTATGTTTTGATGACTCTACCTAAATCACAAAAAACCGTTGGTTATTCAACTATTTTGACTTACGCCATATTAGGGCGACGAACGTTACCTTGTGGTTAATAAGACGAACGTATAGGTACAACCTCAGAAAAAAGGTTACATAAGGGGTTAATTGTTTGAATTGGTCTGATTGTAAAGGATATTCAATAAAACTATATGCATAGATAAAAAAAGTACAAAAAGAAAAAAACTGAAATACAATAAAACAAAATTGCTGGCGAGATTATACTATTTCATTTATGAACCGCATGTGACATAATATATTTCTTTATTGTATTGCATTATATTTTCCGTGTCAAAGAAAAAGGCAAGATAAGGGGTTAATAAAACGCAAACGCAAAATCCCGTGCGATCGATAGTGTCCGATAAATCCAGCTCTCTTATAGGCGAAATCAAATTGCTTTCTTGCCGTAAACATGCCACATTTGAATGATAATATTTGTGCAACACCGTTTTAGCATGCTGACATACGATACAGTAGCCTCACTATCATTAGCGTATCAACTAGCGTACTTAGTATTAAATTTTAAGAAAATTATGGGGATTTTTGTAATCATTTAATTATAACTTTATTTTTTATTTTTTAAATCTATATCACATCGTAGACGTAAAACAACGTGGGCATCCTATGGCTGAAACGATGATGATTATATAAACATAGATAAAAATTCACAGTTTTTTTTAAGCTTAGACTAATCTTTAGGATTTTATCGTCATTAAATTACTAATTTATTAATAACTAGCTGTCCCGGCGAACTTCGTATCGCCTCTTCTTCTTTTTTTCGTGAATTTTTCGGATGTTTTCATAGTAATTCTGCTTTTCGGGGCAAATCTAATAAATCAGAAATCATAAAAATCGGTCCAGCCGTTCTTGACTTATATATGGTGTAACTAACCAGACTTTGTTTTATATATAGATATTTCTGACGACACATCTGTTGTGTCGATTACAAATATATACTGTTACAAATTCAATTAATACTATTCAAATAATAATACAGAAATGCAGTTCATTTGCAATTTTAAATTTAAAAACAAAAATATTAAATAAACTGTACCAGTTAAAGGGTTAAAGAGCCTACCTAGTCGGATCTCGATTGTGATTTTACGGAACAACAAGTGAATCTAGAATCTAGAAATCGGATCTTCAATGTGAAAGATTTCTCTAATATTGGTTTACGAATTATTTGTTTACTACATAGTGACCATTAGCACACAAATAAACCTTATCTTTATTCACGGTTTCTAAACAGATGAAGTTAATTGAATTATCGAACTGTCCAATCTAAAGGCAAGTAAGAAACGTAGTACCTATTATAGATACGCGCCTTTTAACACTTCTAAAGAGAATATCGCAGTTTAAATACATAAGACGTATTAATGCTAAAGAAAAAAAAAGTGGTATAGATTATTGAATGAGACAAAAAAGCGATGTGGTCCGACATAACATCGATACTTAAGAATCTAAATGTCGTAAAGGACCAATAGAAACTTTTTAGGAATGGCAAAAAACTAACGAAAATTTTATTCTCGCTGAAAACCTTTTCGATTTTACTGCTATTTTTGCTAGGTCGAATAAAAAGTTTTTGTAAGAGAGAAAATAAATTGTTTGGTACAGACAACAGCACGTCAACCTCCCACAAAACGTCAAATTTTCTCAATTGATATTGATCTCTACATGTCGGACTTAAAGTTTAAAATCAATTCAATGATTTTTATCTCTTTGGGTAGGTTGACCTCCCGTTGACTGTACCTCGTTATTTCTTATTTCGAGACAATTGGTGTCTAAGACATATTTAATAAAGATCTAAAAATAACAGAATACGTTTGCAACACTCACCAGTGGCGGAAATAATATAGGAAAACGGAGATAGCGGGGATCTATGAACTGTGGTGACAAAGCTATGTCGAAGGCGGGTCACTCCAATTGCTATTAATAACAACTGCTATAGTTTGATAGTTGCAAACTGATATTTGAACCGTTTTACTACAATATCGGATAGTAATATCGATACGGCACTTAAAATTACTTGAAATATTTTATTATGATTCTTCAAGTTTCTTTCACATGAGATAATTAATACTCAATAAGACTGCTTGCAAAACCTTCGTAAATGCAGATTTAGACTTAACCTAGTTTAAAACTGTTAATTAGAATAAATTATATATATATAGTAAATTAAATTACTAATAATGTAATTTATATTAATAAATTATAATTTATTAGTGAACTTAGTTCTAGGGGTGGTTCTCCTGCCCTACTCGCTCAAAATCTACTTTTTCTTTAGGGCTAACATCAATATCTCAAAATAAAAACCACTTCCGACCAGCTGACATCAGTTTGTATGGAGAAGTAAAAACATTTTTTGAGATTTCGAAGTTTGTCCCTAAGAAAAATATTGTTGTAATTGACCAGTAGAACCAACCCCTAGAAGGCAGCTAACTAACTTATTAGTTAGTTAGTTAGTTCCCAACCTAGGGTTGGTTGACCTATCCCAGGAGAATTTTCCAAGGGGATTTTCGCGAACAGAAAAAAGTAACATTTAAACGGCGTATTTTTTCAACAATACGACATTTAACCGCGACCTACTAAAAGAACCAAAAGAAGTGCTATCTTAGGTTTACTAAACTTAGCACACGTTTTTCAGGCATATACGGCGTCGTAAACGTCAGTCATCATCGAAAAAATAGGGCCTAAAAGCATATTAATGAACGGTTTCAGGAGTCAGCCTATTATCGTTACTTAGCGTTGGAAGTCCGCCCTTGTAAAATGTTGGAACAGGCTTTCCTATACTGGCAGTATATTGTATTGTCTTATGTCTATGTACTCTTTTGCATTCGCACTACGTTACCCCACTGTATTACAACTTAATTTCCTCTGAGCAAAGGTTGTCTGGACGAGATATCGTTTCTCGCAATAAGGCCGCCTGATTGTACATAAATAATATATTTAAAGTTTTTTGTGTGAGTGTCTATATATCTATCTATCTATAAAAAATAAATACATAAGTGCCAGTTACACATAAACTGACATGGTCTCGAAGTAAGGTTTTTTTATTTTTATTGTGCAACATGGCTGTTGGGAACAGGTCTATTGGCCGAGTAAGGAATTAACATCCTTGTTTTACAATGTCCCAGACAATGTATTTTGCCTAATGCTAATTTAGAAAATTTTGTTTTCTGAATTGACCCGATCCAGGAATCGAACCCGGAACCTTTAGCGTTTAACGCAAATTACCGCGCCACTACTCCAATAATCAAGATTTAAGTCAAATCTAAACTTTATTATTTATTTATTTTATTTTTTACAAAATCCACAGCTCTTAAGTACAGAATACATTTTCACTAACATTTTTAAACCGAAAATTAAGTGGACTTGCAAGGAGAATGTTTAATAGCAAAGAACGTTTAAGCAAGCCTTAAACTACTGCTACCTACCTCATAGTAAGCCATTGTACTAAAGACCACTAACCTCCCCAAATTACGTAAGTCTGAGTCGTTGACCTACGCCGGGGGTTGAACGCGTGCCGACGTAACTAAGCCGATAAGCTAACTCCTGTACTTTTTAATATTGAGTTTATGGTCCAATCAGAAATGGGAGTTGTTTTATAAAATCTTATCGAATGTCGAATTCCCTACACAAACTTTTAACGGTAAGCTGTCATTTGAAATATTTTGTAAATATAAAGCAGTTAAAATATAAGAAGGGTGTTATCTCTTTCGCTTTTTGCTTTCTAGACCTGTCAGCCTGTGCGCTGTATGTCACAACATACAGACACGAGACTAACGGATGTAAACTATTGTATGTAGTTTATCTAGTACACAATTATTATAATTTTACTTATATATGTCAATTGGGGTTTTAAAAAAAAACAAATCTTTTTATTTTTTGTTGTTTGGTTTTATCTTATCACTAGCTGTCCTGGCGAACTTCGTACTGCCCCTTCATACTTTTTTTTCCGAGAATTTATCCGTGTTTTTTATAGTTATTCTGCTATTTATGATCTTTGATTTGTTAAATTTGTCTCCAATTTAACAAATCAAAGATCATAAAAATCGGTCCAGTCGTTCTCGACTTATAAATGGTGTAACTAACCCGACTTTGTTTTATATATATAGATTTAGCTATTTAATATTTATACCGTAACATCAATAAGGCCCCTGTTCAGCAGTAGACGTTCTATGGCTGAAATGATGATGATAAATAACGAATATCTGTCTCTTTCTCTTTCAAGAGTTTTCGATTTAATACGAAAACACAACACAAATTAACACATCATATTTATGAACGTTCGACATTTTAAGTACGGCAAAATTTAAGGCCAAAAATATTCCTTCGCTTAGACATAGTGTGTAAATGAGAACATATCAGCGCATGTATGTCAAGTTACGCGTCCGATCAAAGTCGTAAACCGAGATAGCACGTGCAAAGAGATGACACAGCAGTGCTAATTATATACTTCTATCACGTTTTTGTGGCTGGCTGTAACGGGTATTCAAGCATGCATTTCTTTTACAATTATACTATATGTAGAGTCAGCATAATTCTGTCGAGAAACATGGATCATCTAGTTATAGAAGGCACCGGAGCCAATGATTTAATTTTCAACAAAAAAATTACACAATAAAAATTTAGAACGACGTTTATACATAAAAAAATAATAAAGTGTAACTGAAATAACGCAATGAGGGATTCTGGTGCTCAAATAGAATAACTTTCACTAAAGAATAAGCAAACTTCAAAATCTGAATTGCTAATTGACGGATCAGCTGTTACGATTTGAATGGGAAAAAATATTTTTGTTAAGATTTTAATGTTTGTCCAATAGATTTTTTTTATCTGAGGAATAGAATCGGCCCCTAGGAAGTTTTTCTTTATTTTAATTAGACCTCGAGTCCTCACTATTTGAAGTCGGTTAAATGTGTAGGTACCCTAAGTACACCACAAAAGTGAGTCATAAACATCTACGAGGGTGGGTCAAAAAGTTCGCGGAATGGAGGGTACGCTAAGAAAAAAAGGTAACTTTTTTCTACCCTCACTAGTTGTGGCACTCATTAAGAGTATAAATACGAAGTTTCATAAAAATAAGCTTATTATTCTATATTATAGAAGAAACTTTTAAACATGGAGAAAATTGAGTTCCGCGCAGTCATCAAGTTCCTTACCAAGGAAGGAAAACCTCCTCAGACTATATTGGAAAAGATGTCTTCTGTTTATGGGGACTCTTGCCCTGGCAAAACCATGATCTACAAGTGGCACAATCTCTTCAAGCAAGGCAGGGATTCGATTGAAGATGATCCGAGGCCTGGGAGGCCTGTCGAGGCGACCATAGCCGAAAACGTCGACAAACTTGAAAAAAACATATTGGAAGATGCCCGTTTGAAGAAGAAGCAGCATGCAGAAATGATTGGAGTGTCAGCTACAACAATTTTAAACATCCTACACGATCATCTTGGCATGTCAAAGGTGTGCGCAAGGTGGGTCCCGAGAAAGCTCACACCATTCCAGAAGCAGCGACGAGTTCAGTGTTGTCGCGAGTTTTTGACTCTGTGTGGTGAAAACAAGGACGAAGTTTTGAAGCGAATTGTTACTGGAGATGAAACTTGGGTTCATCATTATGAGCCTGAGTCCAAACAGGACTCCATGCAGTGGCACAAAAAAGGCACACCACCCCCGAAGAAATTTAGTGTCTCCGTCGGCTGGAAAACTCATGGCTACAGTTTTCTGGGATACAGAGGGCATCCTTCTTATTGATTACAAGGAAAAGGGTGTTACTATAACTGGAGTGTACTACGCTGCACTTCTAGAACGTCTGCGAGATGCTGTGAGAGAGAAAAGGCGGGAAAAATTAACAAAGGGGTGCTCCTTTTGCACGACAATGCACCCGTGCACAAGGCGCAAGTTGCGATGGCTGCTGTACAAAAAGTGGGCTTTGAAATCTTGGAACACCCTCCCTATAGCCCAGATTTAGCCCCAAGTGATAATTATCTGTTCCCACAAAGAAAAAAGAGCTTCGAGGGAAGAAATTTTCCAGCGTTGGAGAAGTGAAGAGCGCAATTTCGGCCTATTTTGACGACAAAGACAAAACATTTTTTTCGAAGGTATAAACAAATTAATTGATAGATCTTATAAATACATAAGAGTAAAGGGAGAATATATTGAGAAGGAAAAATAATTTTTATGTTTTATTTCTTACTTTTTACCCTCCATTCTGCGAACTTTTTGACCCACCCTCGTACATTCTTAGTAGTTTCCTTACAACGGCAACAAAACTTGAATATCATTTATCAAAGCTTCCTAAGATTTTTTTTTCAATCGATATCATATATAATGATATCGTACATAGTTTAAAAACTATAATACACACATAATATGTACTGGACTCGTCAAAACGAATCGAATGAGCCCAAACACGATGGTTTTAGTATTCAGAGTTCTGCTACCTACCTGCTGACTCCATCATCAGATCAGCATGATGGTGTCAAATTATTTTATTGTCATCCGAATGTCAAATACTTACATAGTTTTAAATCGATACGTCAGTTAGAAGTAAGTTCAAAACTACTTCCAAGATTTGATTACATAGTTTTTTTTTTCATGATTACATTTAATACGTGAAGCTAATAGAAGTGTGTTAAAAAAAACACTGAATACTAAAATATTTACGTAACTTTGATCAAAATACTGCTTCTTGAAATTGAAGAATTCAAAATAAGATTTCTTGTTCTATTTTCAGTCGTATTGGGATAGTTTTTATAAGTTTACATCAAATTAAATGTTTACGAGAACACCGTTTTTGATAGTAATGTTACTGGGACCGGATCGTCACTGGATTGCGACTACGTTTAAATTACGTAAATTGTGGGCTTCTGGTTTGGTAGATCTTGAGTAAGGTTTATTGTTAAGTAAAAAAACAGACAGATTACTCTCCCTTTCTGAAATAAATCACGTCACATCCCATCGGTTTATATTTTCGAGGTTTTTCGACGTTTTTCGACGACCTCAGTAGCCGAGAGGCGAGCATACCGGACTTGGTGACGCTATCTCTGAGGTTCTGTGTTCGATTCCCGGCCAGTCAATGTAGAAAAATATGTTTTCTATATTATCTCGGGTCTGGGTGTTGTGATAACGTCATTGTTTCTGATTTCTGTAACACAAGTGCTTAAGCCACTTATCATAGGATCAGAGCAATGTATGTGATGTTGTCTAATATTTATTTATTTATTATTATTTTTAAATTGATGCGAAACAAAATACTTTAACACTCATTTTCAGGCTTATCTCGCGTTAGTGACTTCATTTAAAGAGGCATGAAACGTCAATTTAATAATTGCCTTTTTCGTCGATGTCGAGGAAATGTCTTGAAATATGCGTGTAAAAAAAATGATGAGACTTCACAAAAATCTAAAAGATTGTAAACTCATTGAATGTGGTCGCATGAGATCTATTGTCTCGTTTTGCAAAGCTAAGAGGGTTCGGAGACATGTTTGATACCCAAGTTAGATTACACTTGAAAAAATATAGGATGTTAACAGTACCTTTAATATAACCAAAACATTATTGAGACAACGGTTTAACAACGAAATTTTAAAAGAATCCATAGTAGCTCAGTCGGAACAGCAATCGCCCGGATAGCGAAAAGACGTGGATTCGATTCCCACCTGAGGCGGTCGACTTTTTTTCTAGTATAATAATATTTTAACATATAAAAAAATATGTGTATATTTGTAATCGTTCATATTTGCTGACTTTACTTCACAAGTCCGCACGTGCCGTACAAGATATGCACAAATGTAACGAACAGACGTACGCAGTGTATTTTTATCATAACTGGGCCCAATATGATATAATGAAATATCCAAAGAAACATCGTTCACATCTCTGCTCTTTAAATATTTATAACAAGAGCGAGAAATAGGACATGCTGTCAGGAGATACTCTTCATATGAAAAAAAAACATGAAAAATAGAATTTCATTGTTCAATAAACTTTGTTTTAACAAAAATAAATTGAAGACCTCTTTTTGCTATAAAGAATTAGTAAATCCGTCCAACAATTACAAAATAAGGTCAATAGATAACAGATAAGCAAACATAGTATTTAGAATACATAATTATATACACATACTCGTTACACAAATACTTGCCCCTAGCGGTATTCGGACCTATGTCTGCTGGTTTCGCAGTCCGGGTCGCGAACCACTAGGCCGTCAATAAAGCTACTATTGACCTCACCTCGAATGACCATGACAATACCAGGCCACTCAAACACTCGAGTTCTCGATTACAAACATACTTAAATTTTAATATCAACACGATAAGCACGTACACGACAATATTGAACTTCACACGTCCATCGAAGCCTCCTCTTGTCACTACTCAGCACTTTTGCGCCGCGCGTGTTCAAGTGTCCACTCCTGAGTCGATAGACTCACGGTTTGGTTGCATACATGATCGTTTGACCCGAGAGCTGAGGACTTAGGATGACCACATGGCATTATTTTTTTGAGATGTGCCTTATTTCTTGTCTATGGTCTAAGCAATAACACAGATGTTTAACTATAAAGATGAAAAACGTTTACTGTTGTACGATCAATAAGTCTGAAATAGTGAAGAATATAAAATACACTGTTCCATAGACGATTTGTAAACGCGCCTATGCCCGACCAAAGTTATTAAATTTTTAAGCCTGATATCAAATAGTGTGCTTATGAACCGTAGGTTTGCAAACTGACTGATTGTAGGCACCACTTAGTCTGCACCCAACGCAGAAACCGAAGGAAATCCACACGTTTTAACTTTTACGGACTGAATTATATATATTTTTTATTTACCACCTGGTTCATTATGATCAGGACCTGGCTTGTCCTAATGAGCATAAACAGTAGGCATACCGTCTACTGTGTCATTAAAGCGAATTACCATTCAATTTGAACGCTCAAGTGTCTGACAGGGGCAAGACAGTGTGCCGGACGGAGAAAAATGCAATTCGTATAAATTTTTTCACGTTATCCGTTTCAAAAGTATCCGGGCTTTAATTTACTTCATTTATTGAATGAAGAAATACTACTGATTATTACAATTTATAGTAAGTAAGTAAGTAGTAATTTATAAGTCTACACTTTTAGAATGGCAGAGCAGTCGTCTTACGGGTGCATCGTCAACATACGTATGCGAGGTGCACCCCAGGATTTATGGAAACAGCGGTAATGCCGTTTATTGACAATGGAGTCCCACATAACCTACTGCTGCTCCTGAAGCGGTGGTAGGTCTTCTTACATTTGTCCTGCGTTAAAAAAGGATGGAGGTATCAGAGCCGGCAGTGTTGTCTCATAGATAACAAAGACCCAGAAACCCTAGTCCGAAAGGCCCTTAAATGGGCATAAAAATGTAACAATAAAATTTCTAATTTGTCTCGTTTTGCAGGGCAGAGGCTGAGAGGTTAATCGGAGAGCTTATGACGACTATAATGAAAATATGGTATTTACTATTTTAGTAAATAAATCCACAGAAGTACTCTCCAATATTATATACTATACATATAACCGTATCAAGTAGTTTTGCTTTCTGAATTGAAAGTATCTACGAATTATCCATTTAAAGCTTCTCAATATAAATTTTAAAACGGTTGCTATTTCAAAATTAAAATATCCGTTCAGTATCTTACTGCATTTCAAATCATTTCATTTCATTTGTTGCATAAGTATGAAAATTGAATCTTGACGTCGGTAGGTACACAGTAGTCGTTTTATATACAAGTTAAATGGAATTTTAAGCTAATATGTAGTGAATCAGTATCTTTCTGGGTAAAATCTTGACTAAACGCGTCGCCAGTGAAGACCGATCACGGAAGGCATATTCCCTGAACTACCAGTGCAAGACAAAGGGGCCTAGGCCTCTTCAAGGCTGCGGCGAATAGGCCCGCAGCGAGCTAGGCTCACTCGGTGGGCAAACACGCGAATATACCTTCAGTTTCGATCGGCAAGTTACATTATAATCTACAACGCGCGAATGTGTTATGTGATTGTAAGAAAGGCCTGCTTCTCTCGACGTGTTGTATAGAAGAAATTTATTATTAAAATATATAAATAAATAATTCCAACATTTCCAATAATCACACTTATCAATCACCTAACTACAGGGACTAGGAAACGATAAGAGATACTTATGACATCCATGACCCAGCTACATACGCTCGTGCGTGCTCATCACAAAAACCCGGATTCGAACCGGAAGCTGGCTTTGTAGTCTGGGGTGCCGGTGAACCACTATTACAGACGGTCGCCAATATGATGTGCCAATATTGACCGGTGACACTCTTTTATATGCCAATATTGACCGTCTTTTCATCGAATCTCTCGCTCCGGACTACAAAGTCAGATAACGGGTTTGAATCTTGCAAGGGGCAATTGCGTGTGTGCACAGTACATTAGTCCATGTATGTCAGTCATGGCTGTCAAATAATTTAAATTAAGTGAACTTCGTTAATTAGTCAACGCATTACAAGCTTTGCCACCGAATATTAATCAATAGTATAAATCCCTTTGTTTAATTTGGGGTTAATAATTGGTGTTTTTCATGTGTTTCCGAAGTAAAAGACGCACAATTTTAAATTGACAATTCAGTCAAGTGGATTTTAGTAGTGTTTTTATCGCAAACCATCGAGCCTCGTATGCACACCACCACGCCGTGACATCAGCCAACTGAATAATTGAGTAAGATTGGTCCAAATTGGCCCATTCGTGAGGTCCAGGGACTAAGCTGTTGTGTGCAACTGATTCACCAACTGATTCACCAATCAGTATTTGTTTGTTAATAAAATGCAAAACTCAAGGTTTTTAGATACATACACGCCAGAATACTTATTCGTTACTCCTAATTTAAGGATGATACTAAAAAGCTTTCACCATTGGCCTGCCCTGTTCCCAGGTCTTCTGGGGTCGGCACAGTATGTCTTTCTCTTATATGCAATCCGGTCACTCGTCATCGACTCATTCATTCCCTTCTCAGACATATAGCTCCTTACACAATCCATCCATAATAGGCTAGTTTCCTGGGTCAAAAAAAGATTATTCTATTTAGTCCGTCAGATTATCAAAAAATATTGGACCAACAAACCAATCAAAGATAAAGCGCATCAAAGTGAGCACGTGACGTCACGCGTTGCTAAAAAGTGTCCCAAGGCGTGACGTAACGCTGAACTTTAACGGGGCTATAACTTCATCATGTTTTGTTTGATTGAGAAAATAAAAAATATGTTTCCAATATTTTCTGTTAATCCAACTGACAGACTAATTAGATTTTTTTTTAGGAAACTAGCCCATTTTATGATCCATACTTCTTTACTAATCACTTAATAATATTATAACGCTAAAGAGTTTGTTTGTTTGGTTGAACGCGCTAATCTCAGAAACTACTAGTTCGAGTTAAAAAAATATTTTGTGTTAGATAGTCCATTTAACGAGGAACGTTGTATAGGCTGTATGACATCACGCTACGATCAATCGGAGCGGAGTATCAATAAAGAGTATCAATGAAAAAAATATTCCTTTAGAGAGCTTCCGTTGCGTGCGCTGCGTAACTAGCTAAAGTTACACAAAAATCAAGTATAAAAAAAAATTCCCCTTTAAAAGTACCTACTAAAAAAGTCTATCTTTAAGGTTGACTACATAAAAGTATCGGAATTTTGCGAAACCTGAGAAATAGACAAAAAAAAAATTAAAACTCACCTGCCCATACCGAGACGACGCTAAATGCACATTCCTGTTCTTGAGCGAGTAGTCTGGTCGCTTCCCGAGGCCATAGTTGCTTTTCTGCGCGATAAATTTCTTTGGTCTATCCAGTCTTTCCGTCGAACCGGTCTCATCCTCTTCTGTCCTCTTAGAAGTGGAGGGGATCCCTCTGTACGCGCCTCTCGTTCCTCTTATGGTTTTCTCCGGACTTTTATCTTTCCTCGTAATAAGGTTATCTTTCCGCTGTTTGTTACTTCGCAGAGAAACATTCGACGACATATTGTCCATGTTGACCCATCAAATGCTCAATACAACATCAGATGCACTCTATCATTGTGATTATTTAGAAATAAATATCTTAGAATCTCAACGTTGCTGAGTTAATTCATTTATAATTAAAAATATAATGGATTCACTACAAAAATAATTATGACGCTAAATAATTAATTAGTAAAATAAATAGCTAATTCCGTCTTTTGATTCTCTCTCGCTGTGTTGGCATCCTTCTCTATCAATCGCTCCGACCTGTCTTTACACTAAAGAGAAATTAAAATATTATCTAAAGTAACAGTCTTCAGGAAGATTTTGGAAAGTTGTATTGCAGGATTGTGTTTATTATCTGAAACAAGAAAAATTTCTAATCAAGTGGATATATGGTTAATAATTTTATGGCTTAATTTTTTAGACATCAGAAGATTTTTGCAATTTATCATCATCATCATCATTTCAGCCATAGGACGTCTGCTGAACTGCTGAACGTAGGCCACCCCCAGTGACTTCTAGATTGGTAATTGGAAGCGGCCCGCATCCAGTTATCTGTTCATTTCAATTGTTAATATTTCATTAAATTTGAAATCAGATAGAGTAGCTTAAAAGACCCAACCTATTTATGGTCCAAAACAATTTTATTATCAAGTCAAAAGTATATTTAATTATGTTAATTATTAAAATCTTTAAGGCACACTTGACTAGTTTTATTGTAAGACTACATTAAACTACAAATCACTAAGAAATTGGATCACTGAGAAGCTGTAGCAATAGTGTGTACAACTTCTGTTGTACAGCTTGTATTTTTAAATCACAAATAAACAATTAGAAATTAAACATGTCTTTTGAACAGCAAATAAAAGTCATTGAAGTTTACACATTACTTAGTAATTTATTGATGTCTTTGAGAGATTTTTTTTTATTACTACTAATTTTGATTTCTTCTAATAATTAAAATGATTTACATAAACTATAGTTATTTGCTATCTGTACTTTAAGATTATTTTTTTCAGTTTTAGTTATTTCTACTGTTATTACTAAAATACGCTAAAGTGATGAATATCTATAAAATTAAAGACTAGAATCTAGATTAGACTCAATTGAAGAAACTACTTTAACAAATAGATGAACAAAGTAAATGATAAATGAATAATCTTTGAGGTATTTGGTTCTCATTTACCATAGCAAAGTTAATGTCAGTAAACACCCACAACATTATAAAATCTGAATAATATGCAAATTCAGATCTAAACCAAAACATGGTTAACATCCAACTGATATTTATCTGCAAGTGTCAGCGAAACATGACTGAATGCATAACAGCTGGGTTTATTTTTATCTAATATATTAATAAATGTAATTAATGCCAAGGAATGCTAAGTATTTCATAATTTGCTAACTAATTAGCCATAGAAATAAAATTACACATAAATACACAATAAATTATGCCAATACCAAAACAAAACAATCAAGTATGCATGAATCTTGCTAGGAAATTAATATTGCAATTATATTTTTACTGCGGTGATACCACAATAACCAAAACATGCTTGCAATGATGATTAATATTATTAGAACTGTCAAAATCATGTGCGCCAATTAATTTTGATGCAACTACTCTATCTAACAGTATGTCCCGGATAATTAACCGGTGACCCTGTGGAGAAATATTTACAAATACGCAAAAAACATGTTGCTTTGTTTACCGCGACGATTGATTGCATGATTGCCCATTCCATCTGATCATAAAACGATGACACGTTAACTGTCAAGGATCTACCACAGCACTCACGGGTCGCAACCATATTTAACCACTACCTAACAACACTTACTGATCAAAAAATGGTAGAAGGAACACAAAATACAAGAAAACTACGTGCCGGCATGGAAAAAATTACGAGAAAAACGCGAAAGCGGGTGGCTGAAACGTCGACTGGACCTTCAACGTCAGAGCCATCCAGCCATTGCACTTGCGCTGATTCGCGTTATATTTAAAGATGTGCTAAAATCTGCAGACATCGGCCAATCTATTGCAGTAAATGGCGCATAGCAGAATCAAGCTGAATAAATAGAGTTAAAAAACTGGAATGACAGTACGTCAATCTTTAAAAGCGATTTTCTGATGAACAGTATGTATTTCATACCTCGGTATCGGCATCTTCGGGTGCGTAAACGATTTTATCGACTCACAACCGTTAGTTTAGCTGAATTGATATTGGATTCTATAAATACTTACAAATAAAAATCTGGAATCACACCATTGTTTTTTCTTCTGCACAATCAGTAATCGATGTTGCTACACTAAAAAAAAATATTACTGCGAACTGTGAGTGCTGGCAAAAAGGCCCTGCCAAAGTAATCACTACGACTACGACGAAAAGTGGGTCATTCTTTTACACATCATGTCATTTATTCATTAACATTAACATATAACCTATTCTAGCTAGTATCTAGTCGAAACATTTATCAATCGGACAATCAGATTCACTTATCCATCCATCCTATCATCATTATCATAGTCATCTAATAGATAGCCAACAAAGGATATACATGGGTCGGCTCTTACTTTGACTTTATCATCACCCTTTACAAAGTTTAAGATTATATATTTCTACATATTAATTAGTTAGTCCATTAGTAGAACATGAAATCTCAACAATATGATCCCCGTTACCCCGAGCTATCATTACTGCAAGTTGCAACTAACTACAAAAATAATAACAGGAGTTCGGAGGACAGGCAATACCACAGCATAATACATTACATGCAAGTTTTAATTTCGGTAAGCCAATTTGGTATTGTTCCGGGTACGATTTTCGGTTCGTGTAAATGTTTAAAATGCAGTTATCTGAATTGATTTGAGTCTCAAAACGCTGACAAAATTATTTGTTTGGTAGGTATAGTCAAGTAAGGTAGTGCTTTACCACTATTGATGATGACACAATATCTGGCGTATTGTTAGACCTAGGGCCTCTTACACCACTTGCTGATAAGTTCCAGATTAACCTATTTGGCACTTCTCTAACAAATAATTGTATAGGTTATCTGTCAAAACTACCTACTCCACTACCTACCTACCTACTGTAGGATAGTTTATTTTTGTGTAATTAGAATTTTAATTGTTAATACTTAATTAGAGGAATTGTGTTTGGACGTTATGTGTTTACAGAGTCTGGACCAGATACGATCTTAATCTGCGATTAGTACGGTATTAAAAATATTTATGTATACTCAAATTGGTTTCTTAAATTAGGTCATTTTTCAGAATTTAATATAAATTATAATCTTCCCTTAAATAATCACATTCCTTCCAAACCAAATAACAGTTGAACACAGTTGTACCTATATAAATTCTACAAAACTACACAAATATTTTTTCAAATGGTATCACATTTGACTGTGCCCGTTTCAGTGCATGCATTTATTAGTTAATCCAAAATCGTAAAACATATGTAATAAAATACAAATAAAAGGCTAGTAATAGTTTTATGTTTAGTTTTTTATTTACTTTTACATAATGTTATAAATTAAAGTTTATTATTAATTTCAGCACAACAGTAAGTATTATTTAGATTATTGATTTAGAATGACATAATATTACGTACAATGAAATGAAACTTATCAGTAGGTGTGCGTTCAGAAATAATCAGCCGTAATTTCGTAGTTAAGAATTATTAATGAAATATTGCACTTTATTTTTATACCCAAAAATCTAGCCGTATTAAATTAATTCCTGTAAGATTATTCATGTTAGTCAAAATAATGTTGATAATTAACCAAAAAATGTTAGAAAATCGATTCCCTTCTAATGTCAAAGAAAATGACCGCCTGACGGAATCGTTTCTGAACAGAAAATTGTGATGTCGATTGTGTACATGGCATATTTTATAATTTTTACGATTTGTACGTAAATCATGAAGTGAATAATTAAATTACATCCAACAGAATACAAAATGGCATTTGTCAGTGCAGTAACCGGCGATGACTCCACCAAAAAATTCATGGAAGTCTTACAAAATGACTTCAAGACTTTGAGCTTGGAAACCAAGAAGAAGTATCCTCAGATAAGAGAGGTATCTGTTTTTAGTTTGTTTACCATGTTTAGGGCTTCTAATTTAATTGTTTGAAAATATACTTAGAGATACGTCGTGCAAAATAGCTGTAATTTTTCAAATTCCAACTGGGACATAGTAAAAATTTATATTTTGCTTACCCATAATAAATATTTTATTATTTCTTTATTAATTGGTCACATCCACCCGACAAAGTTAGCTTGTCGGTAATTACAACAAGTGCGGTACAACAACAGTTATTAATTCATTGCAGGCTTGCGATGAAGCCATCGAGAAACTATCATTGGCTTCAAACAACCCACAGGCATCGCTCTATGGAGTGGTTAACCAGATTCTGTATGCTCTGGTGCAAGGATGTGAGTCTAAGGACCTCAAAATTATCAAGGTAGGCTAAAAAGTTCTTGATTTTTTAAATGTTAAGATAATTGTCGGCCAAAAAGTAATGAAAAGTTTATTTTAATTGAAATGACACATTCTGGTCATTTTGCATGACTAAGTAATTGTTCTTATTCAGTATAATACACCCAGTTGTCAACAGAATCCTTAATGTAAGTGTTTCTAAGTGCAATTGCCTAGAGTAATTCGGTAGTTAGATAAGAGTTCTTATCACAAATTTATACATCAATAATAAATAGCTATTACAAGATAAGATATAGATAATTAGTAATTTTTTTTAACTGTATCATACCAACTTTTAGGGTCTTTTAGCACTTCGCATGCCACGTTAAATTTTCTCCATTGTTTTCTGGGTCTTTTACGGGTAAGCGGAACGCAAAGGGTTAGAGTTAAAAGTGAGGATACCGAGAAAACTGGCAACTTTCATATTTTAAGTTTAAAAATTAGTCGACAGAAACAAATTAATTTTGATTTGATTATTATTCTTTTCAGTTTTGCTTGGGCACAATCCAACGGCTGATTGCCCAGCAAGGCATTGATGCCAAGGGTGCGAGGCATGTTGTGGATTGTCTCTACAACCTCGGACAGGGCGGAGTTTTAGAGCTAAAGTTGCTACAAACAGCTGCATTGCTGATGACCACGTCAGACTTAGTGCATGGCGACACTCTGGCTAGGGTAGGAGTTTTATAAACCTATAAGAATCTTATTAGAGATGTACACAAAAACTTTAACTACAAGACAAGTTGTATAAAGTCTACTTAAATAACTATACATTAATATTACAAGATGAGTCGATGGAGCTTACCTAAATGGCACTGTGTTACCACTGATGCTACCTTTGTAGACTAAAATCCAGGTTTAATCTTAAACTTTACAAAATTTTCCCTTAACCCAAGTTAAATCTATTCTGGAAGTGGTCCAAAAATATGACTCATCACAAACACAGTTTAGTTAAAATATTAAATAAAAAAAGTTGTGCAAATATATCTCATACTTCCAGACAAGGGTAATGTGCTTAGTGCTTATCAAAAAGAGAGATGGGTGGAAAAATAAAGACTTAATATTATGAATTCAAAAGTAACTCTCATCTGTCTGTTACATTCTCCCGCCTAAACCAATTTTGATAAATTTTTATTATTAAAATAGATGGGACCTTGGAAAAGGTCATAGGCTACTTGAAAGCTGAACCTATTTTAATTAATGACATTTTGTACAGAATTAGCTTGACCCCTGGGAAAGGATATAGGCTACTATATTTAATCCTCCTAAGCTAGTAAAATAGGGTGTATTCCACGCGGGCGAAGTTGCGGGCACAGCTAGTAAAGCTGTAAATAAAAGGTAAAATCGTGGTTTAGGCGCTTTGCAAACGAAGGGGCGGGTCAGGCCGGTCAATATAGCTGCGAAAGATAGAACAAAGCGATTCGTATACTGCCAACGCACCCGGCGGTCAAAATGACCGCGCCGCCAGTGCCGGCATGGCCGTAGCTGCCCGCCGTGGATCGCGCAAACCAGTTTGTATACACTAACGCAGACGGGGGCGCGGGCGGCTAGCTTAGTCCGCGCCGCGCTACGCTACCTGCGTTACTAGAATGATCGTCCTGAACTGACCGCCCCTTGGTCTGGTCTGGTCTCTATTGTTTCGTGGTCAAAAAGACTACCTCGCCCTGCTGTTCGCAAAGCGCCTTAAGGCGAGTAGTGCCCCAAAATTAGCGCCTCGACGAGTGCTAGTACGAATATAGCACGAAGTCTCATTAACGAACGGTTCATAACAGCGCGCAATGAAACGTGGCTGTTCCGAGTCGCTGCGTCTTTAAGTAGCGAAAATAGAAGAATATTACGTTTCGCGTGAACGCAATTGTTCAAATAAAAATCGTATGCTCAGTTTGTAGCTATTGAGCTATCCTATCAATCGACGTTTAAACAAATTAAATCGGTCAAGCAAGGTTATAAAGAAGAAAGAGAATTAGCATCTTTTTTATTCGTTTTTTCAATGATTTCATATATTTTTTCTTCTGAAATATCAGTACTTGAAACAAATGCTATTGTATCAGAATGTTGTGTAGGTTTTGACAATTCTTAGCGTATTTTTTAAATATATTTCCGACAAACAGGGCTTACTTAAGTATAGTAGGCTTTTGAAACCGCATACTAGTTTACATTTGACGACTATACTGGCCCTAACGTGAAACTGTCCAGGAGACGTATTTTTGAAGCATTAGAAATGAATCTTGAATTCGAACACGAAAACAATTCGTGTATGAAAATAGTTTCAAGTGGTTCCGATTTTACGCATTTTTGAATTACTCGAAATAGGTGTTGCTATTAAATTCAAATCTTGTAACTATTTTGGTTTCACGCAGAAAATACCATAAACCATAAAGCAAAAACTCATTAACGAACGTAAATAAAAAGTTATTATGTCCAATCTCTGTCAACCATATGTTTACTTGGCAATGTCCTTCTTCCGTACTTTGTACTAGTAAAAATCGAAAAACGAGTGAGTAGGACCACTCGTAGCAGAATTCACGGAATGAATTTTCAAATATAGTGATTTAAGGTATTCGCATGCGAATCTTGCGATTTCGTATTCGGATTGGAATTCGCATGATTAAAAAATACGTCTCCTGACCGCCGCTGTATCCTCCAGACGATGGTGCTGTGCATGCGCATGGTGCCGGCGTCGGAGGCGCGCGACGTGAGCACGGCGCACGCGGCGGCCGCGACGGTGCGCCAGCTGGTCGCGCTGGTCTTCGAGCGCGCTCTGGCGGAGGCGGACGGTAATACTTGCTCTCATCACCATCGTCATGTCGGCCTATTGCAGTCCACTGCAGGACGTAAGCCACATCTGTCGCAGAACCGATGAAAGGTCGAGTAAAGGGGTTGTCGAGTGGAACGCACGCCTCGGCAAACGTAGTTTAGGACGCTGCTTTTTAAGTTTACCTATAAAGTTGTGTTTCTTGTAAAAACGTAATCTATATATATAAAAGAAAGTAGTAGTAGTGTATAGTGACACCATTTATAAGTCGAGAACGGCAGGACCCCTTTTTATAATCTTTGAATTGTTGAATTTGTCTCCGCCCGCAGAATAACTATAAAAAACACAGAAAAATTACTAAAAAAAACGTGTGAAGAGGCGGTACGAAGTTCGCTGGGACAGCTAGTTTTAATTAAAAAGAAAAGGTTTTTTCGTAACTGTTTTCAGAGCCTTATGCTGACAATTAAGTATAGCGCCATCAAAATGTTTGTTTAGATGATAATTAACTGTAACGGTCCGCCCAGATACAGTCAGTATCAAAATTCGATAACCACATTCAGATTTTCAAAATAGCTATACATCATTATTGGCCGCCAGAATTGCCCTTTTATGATAACAATTCAATCAAATTCAATTCAAGAAAAATCTTTAGTATAAGGTCTAACCGAAATAGTGCTCAATATTTCTAGAGGTAAAAAACAACGTATTTTTTTTTAATTACATTACTTAATAATTATCATAGAAATTGTTTTTACGCATAACATCATCCCTAAATTCTTTTGGTTACGAGATGACCACAAATGTCGCTGGGCGTAGAATAATTAAGAAAAATTCATAGACGAATGGCGTTATTAACAATAAGTTAGTAAAAAGTATGTTGTTATGTTATTTATGTTTTTTTTTTCATAACGAACATCTTTTTCATGTACTTTTTGACCTCTAGAAATATTTACCTCTAAGATAACATGTATACACGAAAATTTAATTTTAGCAAAATGATGTCCAGAACAAAAATGACTGTTGTAACATTTACATCTTATTGCATACACATGCATTAAAGTGCACCTGGCGACTTAATTTATTTTATTTATTTATTTTATTTTTTACAAAATCCACAGCTCTTAAGTATAGAATACATTTGCTTGGTGACAAAGCAGACAGCCAGTATTGGATTTACATTTTGTTACATTTTATACAATACGTGTTCAAGAGTACACTACGTGAACTTACACCATACAATCAACAATGTGCATAATATGTGTGTGTGTGTGTGTGTGTGTGTGTGTGTGTGTGTGTGTGTGTGTGTGTGTGTGTGTGTGTGTGTGTGTGTGTGTGTGTGTGTGTGTGTGTGTGTGTAAATAAATAAATAATCTTTATTTATTTATTTTTAATGTTATATTGCAGTATACAAAGAGACTTTGATTTGGTAGTGCAATGTCTCTCTCGCACAAAAAACAGAGACAATGCTCTACAAGATCGAATCGAGCTTAAGCTATAACGTGATTCTTTTTTAGGCAATCTAAAAGTGAACCCAGCAGACATACGACCACAGACCAACAGCAAAGCGCCAAAGGACTTAAAACCATGTGCAGTTGATGCCTATCTAATACTACAGGTAAATTATCCATTTAATTTACTTAGGTAATTTACTCAATTAATAGGCTAGTTTCCTGGGTCCGTCAGTTAGATTATCAAAAAATATAGGACCCATATTTTGTCTTTTGTCAATCAAACAAAAAGTGACGAACATAAAGCGCATCAAAGTTCGAGAGGGACGTCACGCCTTGCTAAAAAGTGTCGCAAGGCGTGACGTTACGCGGAACTTTATCGGGATATATTTTCATAAATTTTTGTTCGATTGAAAAAAGAAAAAATACGAGTCTAATATTTTCCGTTAATACAACTGACGGACTAATTAGATGTTTTTAGGATACTAGCCTATTGACCCATGGTCACAGTAACGTGACCGTATCGGGTGGTTGGGAGGCTCCCTGGTGTGACGAAGCTATTAATTTGTTCCTATTTAATTAATTTTTTATTTTAAATATTTTATTTGTGCAGCTTTAACTGCATTACCTGTTCCTTATTCGCCTTGCGTCTATATAACTTATAAAAATATTAATGATGTTAGGTGAAGGTTGAGTTGCCACCCGATGGACTGACGACTAAGTCAAGATTGCAGATAGACGCAAACGGACCGAAACCGCTTGCTGTGGCATTCTATGGGGAGGCCTATGTCCAACTGTGGAGTCCAAAGGCTGATGACGATGAAGTTGCCACTTGCCCCAACTGGAACAATCATTCTAAACACCTCGAAGTAATGTTGAATTCATCTTTCAGGATATAATTCAACTAATAAATGGAGATTCAGCTCATTGGCTGGTGGGAATATCTGAAGTGCCAAAGACATTCGGACTTGAACTTTTGGACACAGTCCTGACTGACTTTTCACCGGTTTTCTTCAAAGTAAGTTATCAAATTAAATACGCTTTTGTTCTGACGTCTGTTGACGTATAGGAGAGACCAGGGATAGTTGGCTTTATGGGTAAGGTTGCCTAACTTGACCTATTTAGAAGTGATGGATCATTCATTCTTTTACATTCACATTCGTAAACACTGTACTATCAATAATATTTGCACGTTGCATTGCGATAGAATATGCTGGAAAATGTTTTATGAATTATTGTATACCTACCTATTGTAACCATATTCTGGCAAATAAATGATTTATTTATTTATTCAAATGGATAACCGGACACACGGCATTGCATTTACGCGTTTAGTTAAACGACGCAACAGTTTCAAATAAGTCTGGACTCTAGTTTTTAACACTTAGTCCGCCTACCCGTACAGTCAAATTTCCCCGGTGGGAGACCGGGTTTCATTGCAAGGTGAAAGCAAATTTTCAGACGCAACTCAGAATCAGTAACTTAATCCATTTACGTAAAAAATGAAAAAAACTATCCGCTGTTAAAAAATTGTGCAAGGGTAATTTACAATCGGTCGATGAAATTAGACTGTATAATGCTTCGCATAAGGTCCCTGTTGTCTCGGAATCGGCATACGCCTGTGATCTCTGACCTGATTGACCGACTGAATGACCGCGAACCTCGCGTTGGTTTTTATTATGATATTTTAAAGTAAATTGCAACGATTAATATTTATTATTAACGATTATTACGATAAAGTCGTATTTATTTATGTTGTACTGACTAACAAATTTTAAAAATTTGGAACCACCTTCCAATGTAACCCAGTATTACGTGTGTCTCACTTGCACTTGTGCTTAAAGAGAGAGAACGATGATAAGACTGCACTTCTATGTAACTATTTAAATTTTTTTCTGTTCCAGATCTCAGAATTCAGATTCTTGTTGAAGGAGCACGTCTGTGCTCTTATTATTAGACTTTTTTCGCCAAACGTAAAATATAGGTAATTATAAATTTTATATTTCGTCAATAGCACAATTTTATAGTATTTATTGTAAGAGATATAGTAAAAATTAATAATTTCCTGGCTTTTAGGTCAGAACTACGGTAAGCAGTTTTTATTTTTCTATTTCAAATGTCACAAATAAAAAAGAACTGGCACTCGGCACTTCCCACTTGCTCGGTATTATGTGAGAGCGAGAGGATCTGCTAGCAATCATCTGTCATTTGATGTAGACACGATTTAGAAACTGCATGCAAATAATTTTTCACTCTAAAGCTATTTTCTGGTCTGTTGTTGTTTTTGTCCCTAACATGATGTTAACTAAAAACATTAAAACGTGAACATATAATATACAAACCTAACTAATATTACGGACAAATCACGTAATTGGGATGTTGACACCATTCATAAATAATTCCGAGACACTTCTTTTTTTATATTAATTAATTTGTTCAGTCATAATTTTTAATTGTTTCTTGAAATAGATTTTTAATTGCTTTAAAACTAATAAATAGATAGTCAGTTGAGTTTGGTATACAGTGACGTCACTGTCCGCTATTGCCATACAAATTCTAAGGAAGAGGTACGTTTTGACAGCTCATAAAAAGCATGTCAACTGATTGGTAGTGTCAACTACCCTATTCTGGTTCAAATGGCTTCTATCTATAATGCTGAAGAGCTTGTTTGTTTGGTTGAACACGCTAATATCAGGCACTAATGATTTTAATTTTTTTTTAAATATTGTGTGGATAGTCAATTTATTGAGGATTGCAATAGGCTATATATAAGCACGGTACGATTAATAAGAGCAGAGCATTATTAAAAGATGTTGAAAAACTTGAAAAACTATTCCCTTTGAGAGCTACCGTTGCGTGCGCTGCATAAACGGTTAAAGTTACGCTTAAATCATGTACCACGAATAAGCTGCCTTTTAACAGTTCTAAAAATAGGACCGTGTAAGCATTTGTCTATCTTGTAAGGTAGACTCGCTAGTACTTTTTAATATTATTCAAATTTGTTCTAAAATAATGCATCATATGGTCGTTTCGTTGAAAAAGACTATGTGACAGCCCGAAATTCACGCAGGTGAAGCCGCGGGTGGAAGCTAGTAACCGCTATAAAATGCCGACCGCACCACGTGGTTGGTCCGAAACCAAAGACATTATCAAACTGGCGATATGCAAGAGAATTTAAAAAGCGAATACGCCGCGAGTTCGCAGCCTGTTGGTGAATAGTGCCGAGGATCCTTCCAAATTCCTCTGCGCAAACGTCTGTGTGAAAAGGGTCTAAGTTCAAGGTTACACGCTCAGTTTGACGTCAGTCTGTCCTGTCCTGTCCTGTCCATCAGGATTGACTTGACTGAACCCAGAATGATGGATGATTTTCACGGTTACGCGATCATTCTAGACTAATAGCAGACTGATAAAAAAGTACGTCAGTCGCCGTTTAGATAGCGGAGCTGACAGTCATTTGTCAATTTATCAGTTCTCAGTTATGGACATTATAAGGAAAAAAAAAGCGTGTGCTATGATAATTATAGCTTTGCTTTTAAAGAAACGCATAAAAAGGAAGCGATGGATGAGAAGCTGGCTACAAAGAAGAGATGCTCCATTGCGTCGCAGACGGTAACTAACGCGAGAATGATAGAGCGGGCTACCGATCAGTCTCCCATCAATCTTTCATCATTCAAAATTGGACTGACAAAATTATTTTAAATATTTGATTTTCATCAGTCCGGACCATCAGTCTGTCAATCCGTGGGTTTCACGATCATTCTCTGATCAGTCTGACCAGACTGACGCCAAACTGAGCGTGTAACCTTGCAATAAGAGATTAACTTCGTTCCCAGGGCAGCATTCACCTCGCTCCACATCCCCGGGGCCCAGCCCCCCAACTCGACCGGGCCGGGCCAGTCGAGCCCGGCCACCACCGACCGGCCCCACTTCCCCGTCACGATGAGGCTGCTGAGACTTGTGTCCATCATTATACACAAGTACCATTCTGTTTTGGTGAGTATCGATAATTCTTTTAAGGCCACTCGACGAATGTTAATACGAATATCGCACGAAAACTCATTACAATACGATTCTTAACAGCGCGCAATGAAACGTGGATGTTTCGAGTTACGACAGCCGCTGCGTCTTGCGTTTCTAAACCATTAAACAGATGGTGATGAAACTTTGGTAGGGTCTTCTAAAGACGCTTGAGAGTGTTTCTAAATTGAATAAAAGACCACGCGACCGAAATCGCAGACAACAGCTACTTTATTATAAAGAAATACACGTAGTACTACACAAGTATACACGAATCTATTTAGCCGTACACAATAGCATGCAATAATGACATTAATAAAAAAATGTAAAGTCAGTACAAACTAAAGTAAAACTTAAAGAAAAGTTTGTACAATACGCAGTGTTCCATAAATAAATCGAGCCGATAATTTCGCCGACTTATCTCCGATTTTGTGACCGACTGAATCACGTAAACTGCACTTTGCCGGTGGCTCGTCTTTACATAGCGAGAGCAAGCGGCCGATTGACGGTGAGCACTTCTGAACTTTCCATTTTCCACAGACAATGGGATGGGCCGATTTTATTTTTGATTTACTTTTTGTAGAACGTGTGCATTTCAATATTACAATCTGTATATTTCTTTTTGCAAAAAATCGCCTTTTAATGTAATTCATCATCATCATCGTCATTTCAGCCATAGGGCGGCCACTCCTAAACATAGGCCTCCCCCAGTGACTCCCAGATTGGCCGGTTGGAAACGGCCTACATCCAGCGGCTTCCTGCAACCCTTACCAGGTCGTCTGTCCATCTTGTAGGTGAATGTCCGACGCTGGGCTTGCCGGTACGTGACCTCCATTTTAGAACCTTCCTCCCCCATCGGCCGTCAGTTCTACGTGCTCTCCGTCCGTTTGGCTATTTTAAGTGCCGCTTTAGCATTCGGTCGTGAGATAACAAAGAAGTGTTTATTTCTAGGTGACAGAATGTGAAATCTTCCTGTCTCTCACAATAAAGTTCCTGGACCCAGACAAACCGCTCTGGCAGAGGGCGCTAGCGTTGGAAGTACTACACAAAATGACTATACAACCACGTAAGTTACTTTACCTTAAATATTTACAGTCACGACTTTAAAATATTCTGCATTAAAAAATATTAAATTTATTTATCTGTAAAAAAAACATGTGTGTATCTGACAATAAGGTTTATATCAATGGCCATACAACACTTCTCTATTAATCCGCACTGGGCCTGGTAAAGTGTGACCAACAATACCTCATAGTTGAGGTGAGGTTTGTGCCCTGCAGTGGGAAGTTCTTTACCTGTCTTTTTTTTACGTAGCAATTGGTTTACCATGTGTTTAAAAGACCAAACACGCTAACGCCATCTGTGCTTAGCTTTGCCTGTGCATTGCAGATCTCCTAAAAGCGTTCTGCGAGTGCTACGACATGCGCCCGCACGCGACGAACATATTCCAGGACATCGTGAACGCGCTGGGCGCGTACGTGCAGAGTCTGTTCGTCGCGTCGCAAGTCAACACGCCTGCTGGTGAGTGTATCATGGCTCAATATTATGAATTCTAGCTTTTACTGCGACTTCTTAGACGTTAGGAATTGCTCATGGGGTACAAAACAATTATTTTAAAAATTCATCCCTAAGAGGTTGAAAGGGGGATGAAACTTTTTTGGAGTGAAGGTCCTATAATTTTTTTAATCATCGTCGCGTCGTGTCGTATACGCCTTCTCGGATTATTGTGAATACTAGCTCTTGCTGTAGGTTATTCTACGCGAGATTTGCATATCAGGTACAAACAAACTATGAAACTTGATCCCTTAGGAGCTGAACGGGGGATTAAACTTTAAATAAAGATATATGGGAAACCAAGTTTGGTTTAGCGGATAAACACGCAAAAGAACTAACTAACTTAAAATAAAGTAAAATCAGTCGGCAGTTCACTGCCTATTTTTTAAAAGTCCTCCGTTAAACGAATCATTTAAGTGCAAAGACAATGAGTTAGAAGTAAACTCTATTTTTAAAAAAGCAGTCAACATTTGACGCAGATATCGCGTCACATACACACAGGTTAATTAAGAACCTCCACTTTTTTGAAGTAGGTTGAAAAAATGAAAGCAAACCTTGTTTTGGTGTTAAAATAGTTTTAATTAGTGCCAAAAGCGTCGTGGAACAGATCGTACGGGTTGGGCACGTGGTCCGACTCGACGTGGTCTATGTCCGGGGGCGTGACGTCCTCCTGGCCTACCTCCGCCTCTCCGTCTCCGAACGGATTCACCAGGGGGAGGTCTGCGAACCTGGCATCGTATTCCGGTTCCGATTCTTGTTGCCTGAATGATTCTAGATCTTCTGAGTTCACAGCGATGCCGTCTCGTCTACCTGTTTGGTGAAACGTATACCGTGATTCATCATCATCATTATCATTTCAGCCATAGGACGTCCACTGCTGAACATAGGCCTCTCCCAGTGACTTCCAGATTAGCCGGTTGGAAGCGGCCTGCATTCAGCGGCTTCCTGCAACCGTTACTAGGTCGTCTGTCCGCCTTGTGGATGGACGTCCTACCGTGATAACGATATATTTTATTAAATCTTTGTTAACAATAAATAAATTGACAACGTCACATAATTATATTGCTCTGGTCCTAAGGTAGGCTTAAGTACTTGTGTTATAGAAATCCGAAACAACCACGATACCATAACTCCCAGACCCGACCCAACAAAGAAAAGTTGGTTTTCTACATTGACCTGACCGGAAATTAAACCCAGGTCTTCAGAGATGGTGACGCCAAGTCCAGCGTGCTCGCCTCTCGACTACGGAGGTCCTTAAAGCCATGTTGTACTGAATTGTGACGTCACAAGACAGATGGTAAATAAGATAGCTAGACGGTTGCACTGTCTATAATGTTGTTCGTGCGTACGCTAAATCTGGATTTGCGATAGATACATAAATACAGTTACCGGCGGTAAATATTGCACATCGACATTATAATTTTTTTTTTAAAATGAAGTAAGATTATTATTATCGATAATAATAATAATAAATTCTTTATTTGCATAAAAACATGGTATTTGTGGATGAAATAATAAAATAAGTACACATGTTTCGCTTAAAGTTAGCACGCAAATTTAAAGTTACATCAGAAATTACTAATTATCAATTATATACAATTAAGTTGTCAGATTTAAAAAAATAAAAAATAATAAAAAATAATGTCAATAAATATCAGATTAATAGTTCACGCCATACAGTAAGATTCAATTAATTATTAAAGTTTAAAGTCAATAAATTCCTTAATGTCATACACTTTTAGTTCAATGAGCCATTTATAAAGTCTTGACTTAAATAAATTCATTTTGAGGTTTTTAATATCATTGGGAATCTTATTATATATTTTAACACACATTGCAACGCAACTGTTGCTGAATTTAGCAGATCTGGGTATGACACTTAATACTAGTCTATCTGGATTTCTTTTCAGTCTAGAGTTTACATCTCTAGCTTTCTGGAAGAGGTCGGTATGACGTTTTACAAAGCAACTCATCTCAAAAATGTACAGCGCTGGCAACGGAAGCAAGCCCAGACTCCAAAAGGACGTTCTACAGGACTCGCCCGGTGGGATCCCGCACATGGCTCTGATGCATTTCTTTTGTGCTATGAATGCCCTTTGTCTATCTGTACTATTGCCCCAAATCATAACTCCATAGCGTAAGATAGAAGCTACATACGCGTGATACGTGGTAATAGCTGTTTGTAAGTTTGTTACGCTCCTTGTTTTACAGAGGGCGTAGACAAAGCTATTGATACGTTTGCATAAGGCCTCAACGTGTTGTTTCCAGTTTAAATCCTGGTCTATCGTTACACCTAAAAATTTCATATGTGTAATTTCTTGAATCCTTTCGATATTTAATTTGAAATTGTGTTTATCATGTTTAGATTTATTGAATTGTATAAAATTTGATTTGTTTAAGTTTAATTTAAGATTATTTTCCTCTAGCCATTTACTTATGTTGTCAATTATATTATTTATTTGAATTTCATGGTCATGTAAAGAATTGGATTTATTTCTGGCTGATGTCACAATTATTGAAATGTCATCTGCAAACAAGATACATTTATGGTCAGTCACTTTTGTTATGTCATTAATGTATAATATAAACATTAGTGGGCCTAACACACTACCCTGAGGGATACCACACGTGTTGGTTTTGAGGGTGGATGGGCAGATAACAAGTTCACTATTAATTATTTTGTTAACAGTGACGCGTTGACACCGATTCGTCAAATAGGATGTTAACCACTGTAGTGTCGGTCCCCTTATTCCCATTTGTTCAAGTTTTTTTAACAAAAGGTCGTGGTTTACAAAATCAAATGCTTTGGACAGGTCAAAAAATAGTCCTGTGGTTAGATACCCATCATTTAATTTTGTCAATATTGTTTGTACAAGGATGTATATTGCTAAAGTTGTAGACTTTTCCTTTTGGAAACCGAATTGGTCTTTATTAATGATGTTATGTCTGTTGCAATAATTCAGTATTCTCCGTTGCATGCATTTCTCGAACACCTTTGATAGAATGGGTATAAGAGTAATTGGGCGATAATTGTTAACATCATTTTTCTTACCTTTTTTAAACAATGGTTTGACTATAGATTGTTTTAGTGCTTCCGGGAAAGTACCGGATGAAAATGATAAATTAATTAGAAACGTCAATACAGGAACTAGTTCATCGGTGCACATTTTAATTATTCTTGTACAGACTCCGTCATAGCCTTCTGAGTTTGTGTTCTTTAAACCCATAATTTCCTTTTTTACCTCTTCTTCTGAAGTCGGAAAAAGAAACATCGTGCTTGGTATAATACTGCTGTCAGCAGTAGTTTTTAGTGTCCTATTTGTCGTCAAATTATTGGTGTTAGTCAGTTCGATAAAATGGTTATTAAAAGCTGAGGCAATGTCAAAAGGGTTTGTCAGAATTTTTTTGTTTACATTTATTTCATCAATATTATTGTCAAATTTTAAACTACTAATTTCCTTTTTTATTACATTCCATGTCGCTTTACATCTATTTTTACTTTTATTTATATATTTAATGTGAAAATTCTTTTTGGCGGTATTAATACATTTTTTTAAGATGTTTGAGTATTTAACGTATTTGATTTTATTGACAGCTGTTTTCATCTTATAATATTTGCACCGTAGTGACCGTTTAGTTTTACAGCTTGTTTTTAGGCCTTTGCTAATCCAACCCTGCGTTTTCCTGTGAATGTTGGTAACTTTAATTTTAATAAAAGGAAAACACATATTATAAAACATGCACAATAGCTCATGAAACTTATTGAATGCGGAGTTCAAGCTAATATCTGCATACACTTCAGACCAAGTTATGCTTTTCAGGCATTCCTTGAATTTTGAAACATGTTCCCAAGAATAGTCCTTTCTGAGTACTGTATATGCTTTTGGCTTTTCGTTTTTTGTATGCACAGGAAAACACAATAATTGGGCTGTATCGTGGTCGGACAGGTATAAAGGTAGTACAGTAGCATTAGCGTTTTCTATATTACTTAGGATATGGTCTATACATGACTCTTTGCGTGTAGGTACATTAATGTGTATTTTTAAGTTATGATTGAGACATATATCTTGGAGGTAGTTTGTTATTTTTCCCTGTTTCAGAGTATTGATGTTTAAATCACCCGTCAAAACTATTTTTGTCTCAGGCTTATAATTATTTGATAAGTCGTTCAGCAACTGGTCTAATTTATTTAAAAATACATTTGGATCTGATGTAGGTGTTCTATAAACACATACAACCACTAATTTATGTAGAGGCAGCTCGATACCGCAGACCTCAAAGCTCTTTTGTGTTGCGTACGTTTTTAGTTTAGTCAAAGTAGATTGACAAAGCGATCACATTCTTAAAAAAAGGATAGGAATTATAATATAATATGATTATCAAACAGATAGACGGACAACGAACTGATCCCATAAGGGTTTCTCTTTACCTTTTGACTTATCATCAGCACCAACGCTCAGTCCTAACAACGATAAACCCGTCTTTACCCATTTTCCTATACCAGGCTCAGGATGCATATCTACTTGGTAGCGGTCGACTGGTTTCAGCCGACCCACGTGGCCGCGTTGGCTGGTCGGTCGTCCTATCCCATCCCAGAGCGTGTCAAGTATATAGGCCCTCTTCCGGGCACTTATACACGTACCAAAATATTTGATTCTGGCTGGGCAAGCACCTCGTATCGTATCGTAACTTTTTGACTTACAGAACTTTAAAAAGTAGACTTACCCCAAACGGACGTCCGTAGGTCGCGGTCGGTTTTATTTTTGCTACCTACAGCCAGCACTTGCGAGTACAGGTCCGCCAGAGGGCGGCAGCGGCGCATACAATGCCGATAGTTGTTGAAGCGGTTCGTGCGGCTTGCTGTGGGGCAGCCTAGGCGCTCACTGCAATATTATCATTATCATCATGCGCCTGCCCTATTTCCACGTCCTCTGGGGTCGGCGCAAAGTCAAAGTCTAAGTCAAAAATCATTTATTCAATTTAGGACAAAATTGCCACTTATGAACGTCAATAATAACATTATATGGGGCAGAACATGTCTCCTTATTTTTTGGGCCCTACTAGCGCTTCGAGACAAGACACAGACAATCTGGCAAGTGCTGAGAAGAAACGCCGGAACAAACTCATACACCACTAGCTGCCACACAAAAAATAAATAAATCAATCAAAATAAACAGGTAGGTACATCAGTTTAGTGCAGGCTGGACTGACCATACATTCTTATCACAGTATGTCTTTCTCTTCTGCTGGGGCGGGCTACTGCGAATTATCGTGTCAATGCAATAGGTGTGGCCGTATATATCGTTGCAACGCGTAGTATTCGGGCGCAGACGATATATTATCGGGGGCCGGGGCACTGTCGGTTAACTGGCGCGCTTCAAAGGTATATGTCGCGCCAATATTCGCTTCGGTGGCTACACCTACGCCACTTCAGTGTCGTCCAGACTTTGAAGCGGGACACCAACGCCCGCGAATGTAGAAAATAAACTTTAACGTATTATTAGATAAAATATACTGACGGCCGATAGGGCAAAGAAAAAGAAGAAAGGTTCTAGTGGAGGCCACGTACTGGCAAGCGCAGCGTATGACATTTTCGACGAGAAGACGTTTTGTGATTTTCCAAACGCTGCCCAGCCGAGTTAAAATGATAATGTTAATAATATAAAATGAAACGTTTTGAGTTGTTGACTGTACATGCACGTATAGACACTAACCTACAGTTCTGTATTTGGAAAACAAAAGTCCAGACGACGGCCATGGGCATCCCGCATATGCCGGGCGTGTACCGGCGCGTGCACCGTATTTGGTAGTTCGTTCCTACGTGTTGCGGAGCTTGCTCGCTGTCGTCTGAGATAATGAAACACTAAATATAAGCTTCTAATTCATTAGTTAACCACTTTCTAGGGAGATATTGTACGGCTCAAATATGTACAGCAACTATTTCGAAATCGCAAAAATTACTTCCCTTTACTAAACCACTGTATCGGTTTCGGTTTTGGTCCCATTGTAGGTAATAGTTGATGTATATAAGAAAGACAATGAGACTATTTCGGGTCTAAAATCAACAAAATTTAATGTGTTAGAAAAGTTTTCAGTAAAACACAAACTTACGAAATAATAATATCTCAATTATGAAAGCGAAGACAATTAAGAATATTCTCTGCATTTTTTAACTTTTAAAAGCCATCTAGATTTCGTAACGATCTAGTCTGTAAAGGTAACAAAATAACTTTTTTTCCTGACCTACTTTAATAGCAAAGGTATTATTAAACCTTTTAGTTTATTTAACTGCTAAAATACAATATCTTTCTCTGTAGGGCTAACATGATAATCGCAAAAAAAACACTTCTACATACTAATGTAAAAAGATTTTTATTTATAAAAAACCTGTTACTTTCGTGAGACCAGATGATTTCTTTCTTCGATACCTGAGTGCCAAATTCGGTCTGAGACGTAGGCTGGGAACATACAGGGCTAGACTCAAATATTTTAAGGTGAGCACCCTTCAGTCGAGGCGAGACGTAGCTAGCTTGTCGAAAAATCTTGTCAAAATTATAAATTCCGTGTGGGATGTTGAGGAGCTGTTAGGCCATTTTTCATTTAAGGTTGGTGGTAGCACAAGAGGACGGAAGCTCTTCGCTCTACCTACATGCAGTAACAAAGTTACACATAATGACCCCGTCCTTGTAATGTGTAATAATATTAGTAAGGAACTAGATATATTTTCACTTCATTATCGTTCCTACTTGAACAGTCAGAAATAATTTGTATTTTTTTTTCTTTTTTGTTTGGTGGTTTTCGTTTTGGATATAAATTTTTCTTAATTAAAGGTTGAAAATATTTTTTATAGCGTTTATGTAGATTATACTAATTTCGTGTTCGGCTATAATCGGAGTGCAAATTTAAAATATGTATTTTGTTATAATGTTTCTAGGTGTAAGTTGTGATTTGTATTCTGTTGCTGTACCATGAATAAATAAAAATTAAATAAAATAAAAAATATTATAATAGCCTACAAGACGGCGACATCGTTTCTAACATACAAAACTGGTGTGTCTATTTTTATACAGTTAGAGTATAATGTGAGAGACGCCTAAACATGGTGCAGGGTGTGATAGGGGCGGATCATTTGTCTAATGAATGAATAATGACAGCTGTCATTAAAGCTTAGGACTATGACATAGATTATATGTCCTGCTACATATTTTGACTGCCTAATCACATATGATTGATCTCAGCTGGAATCTGCCTGAAGTGGGTAATTCACTTCCGAAAAAATTGATACCTCCCTAACACAAGGATGCTATACATTTATTTAAAGACTATGACTATGGCGCAAATAAATAAAATCATTTAAGATAAGAATAGGCTACGGTGCTCTACAGCCCTTTAGTACACCACATGTCCTTACTCTGACCTCCAAATAGTACCATAAAGTAAACAGCCTTTTAATTGCCCGGTGCAATAACTAACCCAAAAAATGGTCGAACATACTCCTGTCTGCGCCCTGTGCCTGGGCACCGCTGGCACCACTCTGGTTACAGCACTGCCTCCAAAACCCATTTACTAAATTGACAATTATTTTCAGGTGCTTCAGGCATACCTCAGCAGTCTGGCTTTTACTGGAAGGGTGTTTGGCTCCCACTCTGTGTGACCTTTGAGCCGGGGACAGCAAAATCTGTCTAGTAAGTTATCTGTTTTTCAAGCATGAACAGTCATTTGCACTAGCTTATTATAAATTTAAATGACAACCACGTGACACTATAGGATTTAGCATTAGTGTCACGTGATTCACCGGTTGACAACTCGCTATCGAAACGTTCTGAATCAGGGGCCTGCTTTGAGACAAATTAATACATCTTATTCTTATTCATAAGACAAATCACCTGTCGCTTAATCTATGTGCAACAACTTTTTAGTCCGGAGCGTGAACCACAACTAGACCAAACAATTAAAACAAATACATAATAAACTTTTATCACAATTTACATAGTCAAATTTTTTCAGCATCGAAATGCTGGACCGCAACGAAGCTCCTTCGATACAAGACGGGTACGGGATCTCCGTCGCGTACGCATGCCTTATGGAGATTATACGGTCGATAGCTATCACAGTAGAGGGCGCTGAGTACTTCAGGTAATTGAACAAAATGTTTAAGTATTTTTATACACATAAAGACAGTATTCACTCTAGTGTAATCATCAACTTCAACCTTTGGTAGTTGACTTGACATAGCAGCCAGAACGCCTGCACCTTATGAGTCAGAACTGACGGGTTTCATCTTAGGCCTCAGGCCATAGGCATGATCCCTAGTCCCAGCCCGGCTAAGGGTCACTCAGGAGTGAGGGCCACCCAGCCTAGGGGGGACAGACGTCAGAGACCCCCATGTCTGTCGCCCGGGATCCATTGGGAAGGGGCAGGTAAAGGAGGTAATTCCTCCTCCGGCGGCCTGTGTGCGGCGAATAGACGTCAGCCAGAGCCTCTCACTCATGTTCCGACGCTTCCTTCTGCTACGCCTAGGCTGTTTGCGTCTAGTGCAACAGCAGCTCGTCAACCTACTACAAAACGTCAAATTTTATCAATTGATATTGATCTCTATGTGTTGGACTTAAAGTTGAAAGTTGGTTCAATGACCTTCAGCTTTTTGGGAAGGTTGACCTGCCGTTGATTGTACAATAATATTATTTTGTATTTTCAGGTTACAAGATATATACGAAGATGGCCAAACCGAAACCGATACTGAAGTAAATTCGAATAAAAATGGGAATAATCAAAAAGGTCTGTTGACTGTACTTTGATGGGATAAAATACTTTTGTTGATATTTACTGCAACTTACACTGTGTTCCAGAATCCGAACCAAAAGGTGACTCTAAAGAAATAACGAACAACGGTCACAATGGCGAAGCAGACCAGAATTCAAACGTGCTTCAGAAAGCAGAAGAGGATGACGAGAAAGAAATGCAGCTCAAATTACAGGTCAGCTAAATATATATAGAGGTACTAGTAGCTCAGTGGCTGCAGCGCTTTGGTAGTGATGGAGAAGCAGTTTTGAGTAGATGGGTGTCCACTCCGACGATATTTAGTGACATTTATCACAAGCATCTCCGTTCTTCAAAAGGCACATTAAAAGTTGATGGTGATCAAGGCGGCTTGATTACATCTTAAAACATACCTCCATCAATCCGCACTGGGCTTTACTTATTTTTTAAATATATATTTATTTTGTCTCGTCATAATCAGCCTACGACAGTCAACTGCTGGACATAGGCCTCTCCTGCAGCTCGCTACTTAGTCCGATCCGCGGCTATTCTTTTCCATCCCCTGCCTTGCGTATCGTCGCTCCACCTCGCTGGTCGAAGGGCGCCCCACGCTGCGCCCTGCGACCAGCCCACTGCCACTTTAATTGCTTATTCTTTGAGCTAATCCGTCTACATGCCAGATTATATAAACGAATCAGCTACTTTTTAATTAGTATTTATTTTGAAGTGGATCCTTAATGTTTTATTAACTCGTAGCTATTGAAATCATCATGGTGTGGACTCGTGTGGGGCTTATCAGTGCTGGCGGAAGCAAGTATAAGCGAGCTGGAGAATATTCTCCGTGCCATCCAGACCCTCGCCAGGGTTAGCGGGAAGGTGAGTTATTCCTGACCTAATCAATTAATTGTTGTGCCGGAATAATGACGTTTAAGTTCAATTATAAGGTCACCACCACATAAAACAATTTTACTGTTACTGATTTTTGCAAGAATACCACATCATAAGAGCGATATGAAGCGAGTTTGTATATTCGTTAAAACGTAGTAGGCTGCCTCAAGTTTGAATATAAGTTTACGCACAACACAATTTAAACCCACAACTAGGTATATTGTACTCATACGTACACCGCAACTTGTTTTTCAATTGATACTGGGAGTAAGACATTCGCTGTAAGCAGGATATCCTGCGAGTAGGTTCGCTTACCACAATAATTTCTCCCACTAGGTGGCGTAAGCGGCGCAGGTTTTCGTTCACTCACTCACTCGATCGCCGTCAGAATGAAAATGACTAGGATAGTAGGTTTAAAAATCTATGATTTATCATCTGCAAACAATATTATCTCACAAAGGTCTTTAGTAAAGTAAGGAATGTCATTTATATAGATAGAAAATAATAGAGGTCCCACTAAAGAGCCTTGGGGCACGCTCATGCGTAATGGAGCTCCAGAAGAGTCAGTACCATTGACATTAACTTTTTGCATTCTATCTGTGAGCTATGACATCTCTAACAGTTGGAAGTAGAATACCAATTGTTAGAGAATGGTAGTAGAATATCGTTTTGGCGAGTTCCATTTTCAATCACACCTCGATCGTTGTGCATTTTTTTGCAATTTCGATAAGTGATACTGGTAATGTACGAGAATACCGTTTGGGATGTTGATGTTGATAGGATCGACATTGTATTTTTACTACTTTTAATTAGGCGTCTGGTAGTAAATTTTACAATGAAAGATAACTCGTGTAGGTGGGCCACAGCGTAGGGCGCGACGCGTGTATTAGCGCCCTGTGCCGCGCGGCGCTGCCGGCGCAGTACTGCGTGCCGGCCCTGGGCGCCCTGCCGTGCCCCTGGCGCCGCGAGCCGCCGCCCCCGCCCGACCCCGACTACCGCCACCAGGTCGTGTGGGTGGGCACGCCGCTGCCCTCCGCCTCGCTGCCCACCGGTGAGCACGCCCGCCCTCCTCTATAGGTGCCCCCCCTACGTGCCGGCCCTGGGCGCCCTGCCGTGCCCCTGGCGCCGCGAGCCGCCGCCCCCGCCCGACCCCGACTACCGCCACCAGGTCGTGTGGGTGGGCACGCCGCTGCCCTCCGCCTCGCTGCCCACCGGTGAGCACGCCCGCCCTCCTCTATAGGTGCCAACAGTAGACTTCTAAAGGCTGACGATGATGATTAGGGACTGTATACCGGTAAGAATATGGTTACAATTTATTTTTCTATGACATCATACATTTTAATATATTATCCATGTTTATTTAAGTACTAATACGATTTGGTTTGGTTTTCAATGGCTACATTTTTCGCCGCGCCCCTCACGCTTGTTTCCCTCCACCACCTAGCGCCTCCGCCCGCACCTCACACCATTTCAGTACAGAAATAAAAAATAAAAAAGTGCAAAAAGGGTTGACATCGGTACAGAAAATCGTCCGGTTTAAAATTTTAGTATTGATATTTTTATTGGTACTATACACCCCCCCCCCCCTGCCCCCCTGCTTTGCATTTATTTTACATTAAACATTACACACAAATAGTACAAATAACACAAAAACAATATTTAAATTAAAACGAGAAAAAGAAAAACAAGTAATAAAAACAAAAAAATAATAATTGAAAAACGAGTAAACCAAGCGGTGCCTCTATGTGCCTGTGGTGTCCGGGATAATAGGACCTCACTCAGCTTGAGCCACGGCCTGAGTAGGCCTTTTTTTAAATAAGAAAGATATAGCCGCTATGTTGAATTTTTATCGCAACAGCCATCATAACATGTGACGTCACCGGCACGGCTATTGTGCAACATGTACTTGCACGATGGGCAGAACACTTTCATGATGTTTTAAATCCCACTACACAGACGACTGACTTGTTGTACATAGAATCTCTAAAGAGTCTGCCCACCGTTGAAGATCTAGCGGAACCCCCATTGTTTGACGAGTTCATTGCTGCACTAGTCGTACCGCAAGATTGGAGAGATGCTTCTATTTGTAAATTGTACAAGGGCAAAGGTGATATAGCTGACTGCAGTTCGTACAGAGGCATCTCTCTTCTCTCGGCAGCTGGGAAGATTTTGGCCCATATTATTAATACCCGTTTGTCCCGACACGCGGAAACAATACTCCCTGAAACACAGTGTGGTTTTCGTCCAGGTAGAGGCACGGTGGATGCTATATTCGTGGTAAGACAAATCCAAGAGAAGAGCCTGGAGCAGCACCGTCCTCTTTATATGTGTTTTGTCGACTTGGAAAAAGCCTTCGACAGAGTACCACGTGAAGCCTTGTGGATTGTACTAAGGAAAGCTGGCTGTCCTGTTAAGTTATTAAACTTGATTCGCCAGTTTCATGATAATATGATGGTAAGAGTACGACATGAAAATGACTTTTCAGACCGGTTCCCTGTAACGGGTGGTGTGAAACAAGGCTGTGTCTTGGCTCCTACTTTATTCTCACTATATTTTGCTTCTGTGATGCAGGATGCGATTGGGACTTGTAATGACTTGATCAGTGTTAATTCCAGAACTGACAGAGGCGTTTTTAATCTCTCTCGTTTTAGAGCTAAACGGCAAATTAACAGACTTTCAGTGATGGACATTTTATACGCCGACGATGTTTGCTTAATGGCTGATTCTATCGAGTCTCTTCAGGCTTATATAAACTCGTTGCACTTATCATGCCGTAGATTTGGTCTAGTTATAAGTACTAGCAAGACCCAAGTTTTAAAACAGCCCCAGAGAGGCTGCAGTGGGGATCTTTTAAGCGTCAGCTTGGATGGTACTGCTTTGGTTGAAGTTGCAAACTTCAAATATCTGGGTAGTCGTTTGAGATGTGATAACACCCTGGCATCAGAGATACCAGCCCGAATAGCGGGTGCTGCAGTGGCCTTCGGCAAGCTTAAAGCGCGTGTTTGGAACTCTCATGACATTAAATTGCAAACTAAAATCTTAGTTTACAAAGCAATCGTTCTGCCTACCTTACTTTATGCCGCGGACACCTGGTGCTGCTACAAAGCAGATATTAAGCAGTTGGACACCTTTCACCTTAAGTGTTTAAGGTCTATACTGCGCATTAGGTGGCAGGACCGTGTTCCAAATACTGAAGTCTTACGTAGAGCTGGGTTGCCCGGAGTTGAGGTGCACATAATGAAGCATCAACTGAGATGGAGTGGACACGTTGTACGCATGGATGATAGTAGATTGCCTAAGGCAGTATTCTATTCCGAACTCTCATGCGGAAAGCGCAAACAAGGAGGTCAATATCTACGCTATAAAGACGTGCTTAAACGTAACCTGACGGCCTGCAACATTTCGACGAGTGAATGGGAGGAGTTTGCCCGTCTAAGACCGGAATGGCGTCACATCGTCCGCACTGGTCTGGAAAATTACGAAGAAAAGCGCCTTGAGGACCTAGATGCAAGACGCCAAGTACGGAAGACTCGGCCCAAGCCCTCCTACAGGTACACATACAACTTGTCTGGCCAGCTATATTGTACGCCTTGCGGTCGTGTCTTCAGGTCGAAGTTCGGCTTTGCGAGTCATATCAGGGCCTATCATATTGACCAGCTGAACATATAGGAGTCGCCGTCACCGAAAACGGTGTGGAGGACATATATATATATTGTGCAACATGGCGGCTATGTCTATCATATTTTGACCTTTGTTGTCGATTAACCGCTATATCATATCCTGTTTTGGTGGTCATGCTAGGGGGCAGATCTCTACCGATCTACAGTCCCATATGATGATGATGATCGTCCCTTAGGGCAGCAGCAATCGTTCGTGATGGTGACGTCGCGCCACGTGACGGCCATGCGCGCCCTGCTGTGCGCGGCGCAGCGCGACGGAGACTCCATCCAGCAGGCCTGGCTGCCCGTGCTCACCACGCTGCAGCACCTGGTCAGCCTGCTCTTCATTCCCTTAGCATTAACTAGATGACCCTCGAATGAGTCAGTATCAGCTGAAATTTTGCATGTGTATTCGATGACACTTTAATAATATTGACATGGAGCTGTTCCGGGAGGTGGCCATGGTAACTCTTTAGTTAATCGACGCACCCCTATCGTAGTGTGCACTGTTTCTTTACAATCTCTGGAATATGAATACACTTTATCATTCTTATTCCTGTTCAAAATGCAATCAGGCTTTTAGACTTATTTTATAATGACTTCGAACTTTTTTGTATGGAGTTGCAAGTACCTAAAATTACGTTATTTTGGTGTACACCTTTGATTGAAACATACATAAAATAATTACAAACTACAAATTACTTCACAGCTTATTGGTTCCCAGTAGACCAGAGTGGTACAGGTGAGATCTACTATCATTTTAGTCAACGAAAAGGTGCGCCATTTGTTCACCTATCGTACCTTTAAGGGACACTACCGTTAAACAGTAATATTTAGCAGGTTGAAATACTCACAGACGATGTATTATGCTCTATATCTTAGCTGTGTTTTATCGTAAGAACGATTAGTGTACAACTTGGTGTGACGTAAGAACCTTTACGTGTTTGATAACGATACTCAATAATTATTCCCAGGTATGGATTCTCGGCCTGAAGCCGTCCACAGGCGGCAGTATGAAAGCCAGTCGCGCCAGTGCGGACGCCAACGCTGTCATGAGTACCTCTGCTGTCATGGCCGACTTGCCTGGTGAGTTATACTTACCATTCTTACCATGGAACCCTGAAGTCACTTCGCAACTGGTATCTTTATATCTTTAGAGATAACAATTTGAAAACAAAGACCAACATTATATTCCGATGATTAGGTAAAATTAGTCAAAATAGTGCTGACAAAATAACTGCTACTATAATTACTTTATGCTGTTGATATAAAATTAAAAGTTAATGAAAAAAAAAACAGTAAATAAAGAATCTTATTTTAAAGATCTTTTTTATTCAACCTTAACACATTTGTGTTTTCAATACATTCTTCGCGTGCGTGATAAAAACATCTATGTCACGATAGCCTTAATATGTTTATTACACGAATAAATTTCTTTTGCTAAAGCATTGTTATCTTGTCCTGTCATCTTTAAAAAAACAGGTAGATTATAAAATACAATAGGGATGACGACTGGGTAAACAGAATGAAATTCTATTCAGTCCCTCAATTAGATTATCAAAAAATAATAAACTCTTATTTTTCTTTTGTCAATCAACTAAAAAAATACAAAGATAAAGCGCCTCAAAGTTCGGGAGGGTGGCTCATGACGTCACTTCTAAGTAAAAATTTTACTTAGGTGTGACGTCATGGGACATTTCAAATCAATATTATATCTGTGTTATATTTTAATTATGTGAAAATGGAAGAAATACGTGTCCAATACTATTTGATAATCTACCGATAGACGATATGATGACGATAAGAGATGATAGACGAAAAAAGTTAGTCGTCAATTCGTCATCTCCAATTCTAAGACCATAATCTTCTGTTAACTAATCTCAAAGCTACTTTTGTCGTGTTAGTAGTAATGTAGTTGTGTCTAGTAGATATATTATTTAGCGTTTAACGTGTAAACTAACGATCGTTCGCAGGTCAGCAAGTCCCCGTGGCCGAGTCCCTCGGAGTCATGAGTGGTACAGTCACACTTTACACGCGGAATGGCCATTTGGATGCGTTTACTAATATTAAGATGAATTGTCCGGTCTAAGATTTATGATGTGCCATAAATGTGCCAGCGATTTATTGACCATGTTTCTATTTTTGAGTTGAATGAACTGTGCAAGTCTATATACCAGCAACTGTGATAGTCACTCATCTTATGTTTTTAATCGTCATCATTGCATTTACAACACAAATAAAATCGATGATATTCCAAAATTCTCATAAGGTAAACTCAATACTAAGTAATTGAGAATTCAAGTTCTGTAACAATATCTTGATAAATTTGTTCATTTTCGTAATCGACGTCTGTGTGGATTCATTATTAATCATTTATCACTTTAGGATAGGCTTACTGAACATCGCCATTGGTATAGGTTGATGACGAACAATGAAAAAAAAAGTTTATCTATACAGGATTACATTGCAAAGGGGTGCTAAATCTTTAGGAGTGGCTCAGAATCAGCAACTTAATGGATTGCGAAAACAAAAAATGATTTTTTCACATTTAATTATTCCTATCCGCTGTTAAAAATCGTACGCGTGGATAATTTAACTCATTCATCAAAAAATTGCACCGTATGTGCAATGCGTAACGTCCTTGTTGGCTCCCCGTACTTACGACTCTGATGAATGCCCTGCGCCGCCTTTCGTAGTCTCTCTATTGACTTTATTTTCAGATATTTTAAGTATTTTTTTGTAACATACGATTATTTAAAATAATAACGATTAAGACGCTTCTTTATATTTTTCCCTAGATCATATTTTTTAAATTTGGCACCCCTTTGCAATGTAACCCTGTATACAAATTGAACAGACATCAATTTTTTATCATTTCAAAGTTACTGGCATAGTAAAAGTTGTTTAGAAAGGACAACCAAAAACTGTCTTTTCGTTCATTTTCATATTATGATCGTCTTCACTGTGCATTACAAACTTATAAGTTCACCATTAACTCTAAAATCGAACCATAATGTAAATATTATTTCTCTAGTACAATATTCCAAATGGTCGCCACAGCTCGAGCTATAACAGCTTGTTACTTGCACTGGGGCGGGCTTGCTGGCCGTTTAGTTTAGCTGTGTCGTCCCGCTGCCGCACTGTTATTTTGTTGTGTTGTACACCGCTGTGATGGCTGATATACACGTTTTGTTTACGTTACACTGCAGGGGGCTTCAATTTTTTATAGCTGTCAATGAATTATATATGTTGACATTTAAGTATTTGTCTCATAAAACAATGGCAAGAGAAGTCTCAAAATAGTAGTAGTACCCCAATCACCCCCATTTGTGTTCTGCGAGTTTTTGTAGTTTTCAGGTTTTTATATTTATAATTTTTTGACAAACCTTGACTTAGGTATGTCACATTATTGCCCACAGAGACATAAATTATTGAGTTACGTAACAATTTTTTTCGATATAAGTGTATAATACACACAAAAAAAAATGTGGGTCGATCTGATACCATTGCGCCATAAAAAAATTGAATGCCAAAGTTTATCATAGTTATCATCATTTCAGCCACTATGCAGTGGCCGGGTATAGGTCTCTTCCCTAGGCCTCAATGTACTAAGGTCCTACGTTACCCTAATCCAGCCTTTTCTAACCACATCTAACCATGTGTCTCGCCCACTATCATTTTATAATTGACATTTTTGAATCCCTAAGATAGTTTCAATATATAAAAACGCAAAAAAATCAATGGTTGAGAACTACAAAAAATCGCAAAACATACATGATGGTGATTCGGGTACCTGAGTGTTCCATCTCTGGACCTCCCCATGACACTATTTTGGATATCTGTTTTTGACACGATGTCTGGGGACACGTTGTTGTGCAACGTTGCTAAACATGTTTAGCGTTACGCATCTATTGTTGCTTAATGAATACATGGCTTAATGTCTAGCTTCGGTTTTATACACGTTGAGTGAAATCTGTGGTCCCTGGATGAAAAGTACCATAAATATTGATGATAGACGAATGTCACGTAAACAAAAACATACTTTATTTCTGAAACTAATAGACTGCATTTATTTATTTTTGAATATTAACCTGTAAATAAAAGTCGAGACACATAAAGGAAAAATTAGGAACCCTGTATTTAACCCTTTATTGTAACACCAATCAAAGTAAATTCGTGCCTGATTAAAAAAAACAGTTTGACAGCTTCATTGTGTAATGGTTTTCATTCATAAATAATTTGAGCTTAAAATAAGGCAAGAGACGGTATCAGGTCCATCATTTAGTTTCACGACTACCTACATAAACTCTAGTTTTTATCTGCAGCGCTGTCAGCGATGCTGTCGCGTGTGTTCGAGTCGTCGAAGAACTTGGATGACGTGGCGTTACACCATCTGATCGACGCTCTGTGCAAGCTCTCTAACGAAGCTATGGAGCTGGCATATTCTAATAGGGTAACATTATGCTTACGTTTAAAAACCCTGATTTGTGCATTCTCTTGACGAATAATATTATCTGTATAAAGTACGACCTCACACACCACACTAGACTTGGCGTCGCCATCTCTGAGGCTCCACAATAAAGATTTATGAGATTATGAGGTCCCGGGTTTGATTCCCGGTCGGGTCGATGTAGAAAACAAACTTATTTATATTTTAACGGGCCTGGATGTTGTGGTACCGTCGTTGTTTCTGATTTCTGTAACACAAGTGCTTCGGCTACTTACCTTAGGATCAGAGATATCTATGTTATGTTGTTCCATATTTATTTATCAGTGCATACGTTGTTGCGACCCACACTTTTGTCAGTGTCATGCGTCACACAGCAACAATTGTTTAAAAAAATAAATACTGAATGAGATTGCATTTCGGTAGTTTCCGTTTATTCCCGCGGAACCAAATTTTTAATTTTAATCTGCATTTAATACCCTTATCTTTATTTAAAGTTTTTGTTTGTTATATTGCAGGAACCATCACTGTTCGCCGTCGCAAAGCTACTAGAAACGGGTCTAGCCAATATGCACAGGATAGAAGTTATGTGGAGACCCATAACCAATCATCTTCTAGAAGTAAGTCTTGTAAGCTAGATGACTAGTTTGTTATTTAATATGGATGTACTTAATTTTGTTATGTTGTTTCTAGGTATGCCAACATCCCCACATAAGGATGAGAGAGTGGGGAGTGGAAGCAATCACGTATTTAGTACAAGCAGCATTTCAGTATCATCACAATAATCCCCATCTAGTTACTGAGGTAAGAATATGGTTCTAAGCGTTAAAACATTGCAGTTTTAACTACCTCGCGGTACGGTACATTCCGCGCTGCGCTTGCCGACTCCAATGTCGTTCAGTCGTCGTCCATTTAAGCAGCGCTAATAAATTACAACTAGCGGCACGGATCTTGAGCGCTACCGAAAAGAAGACCATTAAATTACGATTATGTGATTGGCAACGCGCCGCTCCCACACCTCCGGCCTTGCCTTGCCTTGCTGGCTCCAAGCACACGTCTCTGATACGATGATCCTCTCGTATGTTGCGTAAAACGATCCCAATTCTGTCTTCCAACACTCAAGATCCGTGCCGGGGATTGTATGAGATTTGTACATCTTCCTGTAATCATCAACTGTAACTTCTTCGTATGGTGTGTGTAAAGAGTATCTATCTATTTATGATGTTGCGTACCCAGGGCCGACAGCGCCTGCTACTCGAGCCCCTAGCAGAGCTGTGCTCGGTGCGGCACTGTGACGTGCGCGCGCGCCAGCTGGAGTGCGCGGCGCGGCTGCTGCACTCGCTGGGCGACCAGCTGGGCGCCGCCTGGCCGCTCATGATGGAGATCATCTCCGCCATCCTCGACCACCACAGGTACGTACGTCCTACCTGCATCATCATACATAATCAGCCCACGTCAGTCCACCGCTGGACGTAGGCCACTAAGCGCGATCCTCGGCTATTCTTTTCCACCTCCTGCCACAGCGGTGGTGGATTTACCAGCACGCTGAGTAGGCTGGAGCCGAGGGTGGCAGAATTTTAAAAGCGGCAAATTAGGTACAAAACTTGGCTTCTACTCAGATTATTCTCCGATTTTGGGGTCAAATGGGGTGGGGGCTGGGAATGTGTAAATCGCAGCAGCCTTGCGTCACTCCACCTCGTCGAAGGGTGCCCCACGCTGCGGCTTGCCTAGTTCCCACGCAAGAACACGTCTACCCCCATCGGTTATCGGTTCTACGGTAAATGTGACCAGTCCTCTACCACTTCAGTTTGCTTACTATTTTCTGTCAGATAACCTCCTACCTTACAGACATGTATTGTTACGGCAACCAATCAAAGAAAGCCTAGCTTTAGTCGGATTCATCTACGTCAAATTCGAAGTTAATACACGCAAGGTCACGCAATCAATTGGTGGCATATTTTAATGAAGTAGTGCGCTATTGTTATCTCTATTTCACACACTTTTCAACAACTGATGATATGTCAAACTACTACTAACTTCTATCAGTAGTCGCGTAGCTTAAACGTTATCTTCAGTAATCGCCATAGAAGGAGTTCTTTCTTCCGAATCATCATGAGTTTGCGTCGACCACGTTTAAACTCATTAAACCAGTTGTAAGTGGCACGAGATCCCAATACGAGAAACCAATTGTCCCTTTATTTTAACAGCTTAACCGCTCACATGGAATAGAAGCGCCAGCGACAAAAACACTTGCGATCACTTAAGTGGCGCACCGATTACGTCACCCAATACTTAACGCCGTGTGGTTGCTCATGTCAACAAAAAACTGTCAATGTTTTCGTTACTTATAACGTACATCTGGCGAGTGATGTTTATAATTAAGTGTTAGAGTTAAGGCTGACTTTGTAATTGTTTGTCTCTGGCTGACATTGCATCGTACCGTAGATTGTTTTAAATCAAAAGATGCGTTGTGTAAGCCACTTGTAAGTAAAAGTGACAGAATAAGAATGTTTTGTAATTTAGAACGGAACAAAGCTAGTTTTTAACACAAATCCGCGCGGGCGGTCGAAATAGTTTTTTGTGCGATCACTGTATCAGTGCGATGACTGTAGTCACTTATAGTATAGTATACATAGTTAACAGCGCCTCAAAGGAGTCTCCTTGATGACGTAAGGTTTATAGAGTGTCCGCAGACGATCATACGTAGTTGTGTGTTGTGGTCGCAGCGAGCAGCTGATCCGGTCAGCGTTCCAGTGCGCGCAAGTAGTGGCAGGCGACCTGCTGGGGGCCGCCGGGCCGCGCTGCCTGCGCCGCGTGCTGGCCGCCGCCGCCGCCTTCGCCTGCCAGGTCAAGGAGCTGAACATCAGCCTCACCGCCGTGGGGCTCATGGTCAGTACTCGCCTACGTGCTGCACACTACGCAGGCCGCCGCCGCCGCCTTCGCCTGCCAGGTCAAGGAGCTGAACATCAGCCTCACCGCCGTGGGGCTCATGGTCAGTACTCGCCTACGTGCTGCACACTACGCAGGCCGCCGCCGCCGCCTTCGCCTGCCAGGTCAAGGAGCTGAACATCAGCCTCACCGCCGTGGGGCTCATGGTCAGTACTCGCCTACGTGCTGCACACTACGCAGGCCGCCGCCGCCGCCTTCGCCTGCCAGGTCAAGGAGCTGAACATCAGCCTCACCGCCGTGGGGCTCATGGTCAGTACTCGCCTACGTGCTGCACACTACGCAGGCCGCCGCCGCCGCCTTCGCCTGCCAGGTCAAGGAGCTGAACATCAGCCTCACCGCCGTGGGGCTCATGGTCAGTACTCGCCTACGTGCTGCACACTACGCAGGCCGCCGCCGCCGCCTTCGCCTGCCAGGTCAAGGAGCTGAACATCAGCCTCACCGCCGTGGGGCTCATGGTCAGTACTCGCCTACGTGCTGCACACTACGCAGGCCGCCGCCGCCGCCTTCGCCTGCCAGGTCAAGGAGCTGAACATCAGCCTCACCGCCGTGGGGCTCATGGTCAGTACTCGCCTACGTGCTGCACACTACGCAGGCCGCCGCCGCCGCCTTCGCCTGCCAGGTCAAGGAGCTGAACATCAGCCTCACCGCCGTGGGGCTCATGGTCAGTACTCGCCTACGTGCTGCACACTACGCAGGCCGCCGCCGCCGCCTTCGCCTGCCAGGTCAAGGAGCTGAACATCAGCCTCACCGCCGTGGGGCTCATGGTCAGTACTCGCCTACGTGCTGCACACTACGCAGGCCGCCGCCGCCGCCTTCGCCTGCCAGGTCAAGGAGCTGAACATCAGCCTCACCGCCGTGGGGCTCATGGTCAGTACTCGCCTACGTGCTGCACACTACGCAGGCCGCCGCCGCCGCCTTCGCCTGCCAGGTCAAGGAGCTGAACATCAGCCTCACCGCCGTGGGGCTCATGGTCAGTACTCGCCTACGTGCTGCACACTACGCAGGCCGCCGCCGCCGCCTTCGCCTGCCAGGTCAAGGAGCTGAACATGGTTGACTTGTTGTCCCACACAAATGACAGCTAGTTTTGTGTTTACCACTATACAGAATATGGGTATTTATGCAAAATATACCTATTTTACCGATTCTTTGTTCTCGGCGTTTTCATTCTTGCTATGTACAAAATCCCCTAGTTAAAAAAGTTTAGTAATCTCTGCCAACTTTCCTCCCAGTCGATCCACCGACCAATAAAAATTAATAAAAACATTTTAAAAATTTCTTGTAGCTGGCTGATTTTTGTCAACAGTGGAACATCTCTACTATTTGAATTTCATTCTTATTTTCGTCAACAGTGGAACATTTTTGACTACTTGAATTTCATACATATGTTCGCCAACAGTGGAACATCTCCGACTACCTGTACCACAACCGCGACAAGCTGTCCGTCGCGCTGGCCAAGGACGCAGCCGTGTGCCCCGAGGTGCCCAACCACGCCGACCTGCCGCCGCTCGACAAGCTGTGGATGTGTCTATACATACGACTCAGTGAGTGAAATAACGATTTTATTTTCTGTGTATTATCATCATCATCATCATTTCAGCCATAGGACGTCCACTGCTGAACATAGGCCTCCCCCATTGACTTCCAGATTGGCCGGTTGGAAGCGGCCTGCATCCAGCGTCTTCCTGCGACCTTTACCAGGTCGTCTGACCACCTTGTGAGTGGACGTCCTACGCTGCGCTTGCCGGTACGCGGCCTCCATTCTAGAACCTTTCTGCCCCATCGGCCATCAGTTCTACGTGCTATGTGCCCCGCCCACTGCCACTTCAGCTTTCTAATCCGTTGGGCTATGTCAGCGACTTTTGTTCGTTTACGGATCTCTTCATTTCTGATTCGATCTCGCAAGGAAACACCAAGCATATGTGTAAAAGTAAAGTGTGTAAAGTAAAGTGTGTGTAAAGTAGCTGTGTATTATAGCGATCATTATTCAATTCAAAGTAATATTGTATATGTATACGTTTAAATTTACAATAGACGAGGCTGTAGCTTTAAAGGGTTGTTCTAGGCATACTTTTTTGGGGCCTACCTTTTTGGGAATCACTAGATTACCGTCTGCAATGGGGTGCTTATATTAAGACTTTGTCAGGAAGACTCAATTCAGCTGCTTATGCCGTGAGAAAGATAAGACAGTTGACTGATGTTGAAATGGCAAGATTAGTATATTTTAGCAATTGTCACAGTATAATGTTGTAGTATGTGCATCACCTCACCCCACATTAGGTACATAAGTTAGTATATAAGCTTAGGTTAGTGTCATTTAATTGATTATAAACCTACAGTGCGCGTTTAACACGTCTTTTCATTTGTCTCCCGTCGTCCCACATTACAATGTCATATGGAATATTTATATGGGGCTCAGCAGCAGATATTAAATCAATCTTTGTTCTATTAAAGAGTCATTGTTCTAGGAAATCAAATAAATAAATAAATAAATATTGGACAACATCACATACATTGCTCTGATCCTATAGTAAGTAGCCAAAGCACTCGTGTTACAGGTATCAGAAACTTCCTCCGCTCCGGTGGATGGGCAGCCTTATCAGACGACCTCCGTCGCCGAGAGGCGAGCATACCGGACTCGGTGTCGCTATCTCTGAGGTTCCGGGTTCGATTCCCGGTCGGTCAATGTAGAAAAATAACTTTTCTATATTGTCTCGGGTCTGGGTGTCGCGGTACCGTCGTTGTTTCTGATTTCTGTAACACGAGTGCTCAAGCTACTCATCATAGGATCAGAGCAATGTGTGTGATGTTGTCCAATATTTATTTATTTATTCTATAATGTAGGTTAAATAATAACCGTGCTTACCGCAGGCGAGCTGTGCACGGAGCCGCGGGCCCCGGTGCGGCGCGCGGCCAGCCAGACGCTGTTCAGCTGCATCGGCGCGCACGGGGCCCTGCTCAGCAAGCCGGCCTGGAGGGCCCTACTGGCGGTGCTGTTCCCCATGCTAGATCAGGTAAGGTGGTGAGGCCACGTACCGGCAAGCGCAGCCTTGGACGTCCACCCGCGAGGTCCACAGGCGACGTGGTAAAGGTTGCAGGATGCCGCTGGATGCAGGCCGGAAGCGGCCGATCTGGATCAGATGGGGAGGCTTATGTTCAGCATCGGACGTCCTATTGCTGAAATGATAATAACGATGATTCATTAATTTCCGTTTTAATTGTAGTTTTGTGTCTGTCTTGTTGTCAACAGACCCAGTGTCTAAATTTCACTTACTTCGTCTAAGATAGACGTTATCTTGTATCTGTCGGAAATCTGTTTAAAACTCTGTAGTAGTTCTATGTTTGTCTGTAATCTTTGTGTGAACTCCTGTCGCAAAAATAAGTTTTATAAGTTTGACGCCTGTCTGTCTGTGGTATCATGGTTTTTGAACGGAAATGAATCGAAATGAAAACAACTTTTTATACATAAAAATGGGTGCAACTATTTACTTATTTTTCCATTTGGATCTCCCGCTACACATTTTAAATATGACGATAATTCAAATTTATAATCTATTTGCTTGCTACGATAAAGTATGTTTGCTGTGCCCAAAAGCTAGCATAAATGATTTGAGCTTTAAACTTTCTATTTTTATTCAACATTTTGGTGTGCAAACAAATAAATGATTACTAATAATTTATGTTTGTCTTAGGTCCAAAAACAGTCGAATATAGCCAGCTCAGAGAAAGTGGACACTGGCGAGCACATACTCATACATCACACTAGGAACACAGCGCAAAAACAATGGGCAGAAACGCAGGTGAGAAATATATTTAAATAAAAAAAAATGTCAGGCAGCCGCTTGGAAATTGGCATTTGGCATGCTTATTCTTCATCACATAGAGACACAAATTGCTATCCTTATAAATAATAATATAATAAATCCCTTTGTATTTGTAGGTTTTAACACTGTCAGGGGTGTCGCGAGTGTTCCATTCCCGGTTCCAGCTGCTCACGACAGTTGGCGACTTCAATAGATCGTGGGCAGCCCTACTCGAGTACATCACGGACTTCGCTTTACGGAGGAGTCATGAGGTATCTATATAATTTAAAACCATATACTTTACATGCGAATCATATTTATTATACTACTGCTTTTTAAATAAAAGCAGTTAACAAGTAAAGTAGTATGCAAAGTAGTTTTAAAACTCCTCGAATGAATAATCGCTACTTATCTTTCTACTTAGAACAAATAAAGTTTAATATATAGCTAATTGAATATCTTAATCTGAAATTTCTGCCTTGTTTTATATAGAACCTTTTTTTTCTAATATTTTTAAAATAAATAATAAAATTGAATGCTTACGCATTTTTTAAGCAATAAAGTAGCACCCCTGAGTATGAATTTAGCGGTGAGAAAGAGATGATGCGAATATTACTTACATACTTTAATGCAATAGTTACTGCTAAATTGTACGATTTATTTGTGAAAATAAGGTAATTCCTTTAAATGGTGTGCAATTAGGAGTCTTACTGCATAGTTCATCGAGGACCGCTGTGTGCGCGATGACAGCGCCCCTAGTGACCACAAGTATTGTGGACTTAAGATCTATCAAATTATGGCAACTGGATGGTTTAAGAATGATTTTCGGATTGTTTTTCTTCGAAATTAGATGAAAATATCTAAAAAGTTTGTGCATATTATAATAAGTAATTTTCTTACTCGAACTAAAATACATAGTTATAATACGTACGGGATTTGAATCGATACAACATAATATAACTTTCCAACCTCAAACTGTCCAAAAAGGGGAAAAAATAGTATTAGCACGGCATGTGAGAGACTTTGAAGAGCTTAAAACCAACGAACAAAGCTACTTAATAGGAGCTGTGATCATAACTCAAACGTCTGTGGCACAAACTCTCCACAAACAATTTTCTTTTCACGGCAGCTATCCATTTATTACTTTGCTTCAATTTACATCTTGATGTTGGAACCGAATAAAATATGCACGAACTGTTTTTCCCATTGTTTCTACACCTTATAACACAACACGTACTGTACTGTAACCCATATCGCGAATTACAACGTTTTTACTTATAAATACTTATTAACGTAAGTATGGAATTCTATGGAAATATGGCAATTTGACAAATGACAGTCCAGAGTTATTTCACAGTTCTGCCAGATTGCGTGCTGCGATTTGACGGCCCCCACCACCTACTTTGTTCATAGCGAATACTCTAATAAATAAATAGTACATGTAATAAAAATTTATAAAATTTAAATAATTTTACCTATTAAAGTCGCGTACTAGACAAGGAGATTCGACATGTACCGTGACGTCACAGTATATATTCATTGTATAAAGTTGTTTTAGAAAGAGACAGGTATATCTCAATTTCTAATTATTTTACTGTGATACGGTTATTTTTTACCTAAAATAAATTTAATGTTTTATTTAATTTTTACTATTAGCACAATAATTTTATATAATTTCTTATAAATATGGTAAAAACAATATATTATCTTCGTGCATCATCCCTGTTAAGGTAATAAGACATTAAGGGTCAGTTTCACCAGTTGCTGATAAGTTCCAGATAACCTATCTACCACTTTTTTGACAGCTGATTGTATGGGCTATCTGTCAAAACAAGTGCCAGATAGGTTATCCGAAACTTATTAGCAAGTGGTGAAACTTGCCCTAAAGAAGGTTTAATTTGGTCTGAACCACTTGACCAAGATCGAGTCAACGTTATTTGCTCAGGTATCAGTAGCAGCACTGAAGTCATTCCAAGAGGTAGTGAGCGCGGCGGGGCGGGCCGCCGAGGGGGCGGGGGGCGCAGGGGGCGCAGAGGGGGGCGCGGGCGCGGGGGGGCAGCTGCACCGCCGCGTGTGGGCCGCGGCCTGGGCCGCCTGGACCAACATAGCCTCCGCCGTGGGCGCCGAACCGCCAGGTATAGTTCACATCATCATCGTCATCATTTTGGCGGAGTATATAGAACCATCATCATTTCAGCCATAGGACGTCCACTGCTTCCTTCCCATGACTTCCAGATTCGCCGGTTGGAAGCGGCTTTCATCCAGGGCTTCCTGCTACCTTTACCTTTATCAGGTCGACTGTCACTTTGTGTTTTGTTGATGACTGAATGTAATGACTTACGCTTGCGATACATGGACGCTTACTGTCGGGCTACTACAACGCCTTAGCTTGACCTAAAGCGCTATGGAACGCGCAATACATGTTGTACACAGGATGGCCAGAAAAGTGACGTCCAAAAATTTTTTTTATGCGCCTCGTGTTGAGAGGTATCTGAGTCACCCCTATGTATGTTCTACGATTTTTCGTAGTTTTCGGGTTACGATTTTTTGCAAAATTGTGACCGGATCAGTTTGAATTTTTTTTAAAAAATAATTGAAGGTTTCTTAGATTTTTTTTTGCAGCTAAATTTCTATGAACTGTTTATGCATAAAATAAACAGCCTCATAAATTTAATGGAAGTTACTACAAAATTGATCTAAAGTTGAGAATTTGTGTTAAGTGAGTTATCATTTAAATTTTCAACTTCAAATTAAAAATCTAAACTGAGAATTTCTTACTTTCTAAGTAGCTTCAGAGAATGCGCTAGACTCTAAGCTTTTATAATAATAATAAAAAAAGTAGTACTTCATAGGCTTCATAGGCCAGCAGCTGCACGTGATTATTTAAGACGAAATTACGTGGTTTTTAATGCGTTTTATCCTTTTGTTCAGCTTGTATAGCTTATGCTATTAAATGCATAGATAGCGAAGTTTCTGGTGTGAGTAGATTTTGTTCCCTAAGTATATTGCGACCGCAGATTTACCGCGATTTTTTGTCCAAACAGTTACGTCACAGATCCAAAAACATTTCCAAGGAGTGTTATAATCAATACGTATTGTAAAATCATTTAACGGATCTTCAGCATCACTGCTGTAAGATCTCCGTCCAAAAATATTTCGCGAGATTAACTCGCGGGCGGGGTTTTGTAATACAACAAGTGTATCTAGTTTGTCAATGGCAACGAGGATCGGTATCATTGAAGTAGTTTTAACGTAACGTAATGCTACCGCGAGTCAAATACAGACAACGCCATCTAGTTAACGAGAGAGTTATCAAAGTAATATTGATTGTGTATGAGAGAACTGTTTTCGTAAATTATCCTCAGGTGGATTAGTTGATCATAGCAAAGTTTAAAGTAAAAGTAAAGAGTCTTAAAATTACGATTATTTGCTAGAATAATAAATAAATGGTTTGTCCAAACAATCTTACCTTCGACAAATTGACTAGATGGGGATATTCGATGTAGTTGAGCCCTAGTACAAGTACCTACAACTAGTTTATGGCCTGTTTTGTTGTTTTATCCCTTATATTAAATTTCTAATTAAACTTTTTATCTCGTCAACATATTACTGTAAAAACTATTGGTGGAATCTTGTAATGCTTTATTACTATACATTATTTTGTAAACGAAATGTAACATTGATAGCTGTTTGTTTCCTTAATAAAGAAAAATAAAAATAAAATAAAATATAAATTGAATGTTTGTTAATAAATCCTAAGGTACATACATAAGCGATGGGATAAATTTCACATGTGTGTTGTCAATCGCACGCTTCCCCGCCCTTTCCCCATGCACCATAAATGACCTTTCTAAGGTTCCAAGGGCTTATAGCCTTAAACAAACGAGTGTGCCTTTATAAAAAAATCGGAATCTTGAAAACGATTAAAACCATTTATTTCTGCAAATAGCTTAAATGAACCTCTTTAACTTAAATTGGTTTTTACTGCTGCTTCAAGATATCGATTTTATGACTGACGTCACCTTGTAGCCGTTTTGCAGCTTAAAGTCGTTATATTCGTAATGAAATACATTTTTCTGTCTCAGATACAAAGTAAAGTAGGTCTTGTTCTGTGTCATCATCATCATGTCAGCCTATTGCAGTCCACTGCTGGACGTAAGCCTCCCCCAAAAAGCGCCAAAGAGCACAATCACCCGCTTTTTAAATCCAGCCCACGATCTCCCACTTTTTTCATCCAGCCACTGCAAGTCATCCTTAGTTCGTCGGTCCATCGAGCTGAGGAGCGTCCTATACTACGTTTGCCAAGGCGCGGTCTGGTTGGTTGAGTTTGAACTTAAAAAAATAACTTAAAATATTCATTCCAGCGCCGGAAGACGGCAAGCCGGTAGAAGTTTACGCGCCATCGCTCAACTTCCTCACAACGTTGGTGCAGATCTTCCCGCTCATCTTCCAGCATATCAGGCCTACGTGAGTACCACAATCATCCTGATGAGTCCATTGCTGTGTAATATACAGGGTGTGTTAATAATAGTACCAGCTTAATTTTAGGGGAGCATTCGGAACCAATCTAGTTATCTGGAAAAATTATAAAGTATAAAAAATATTAATAAAAATATTTTAATTCAATGATCTATACGATGCGGTTGAACGATCGTAAGTTGTTCTACGTAATAAGATATCAGACAACCAATTATTGTGTGGGGCGTCTACCTTCATACCAGAATTTTGAGAATTCTGGTATCTGGGTATCCATTACTCGTGCTCATCAAACAAACACTTAGTTCTCTCGTATTCGATCCCTAACGGAAGGCCAACTAATTGTATATATCAGAATTTGGTATAGGTTTTATATATAACATTAATAATCTACAATATGTGTTCATGTTCATTATCATTTCAGCCATAGGACGTCCACTGCTGAATAGGCTATTTGCCTTGTACCAAAATTGACTTAACTAATAATTTAGTTTAATTGTTTGCACCAGGAACCGAGACATATCAATAGTTATTAAAATTAATACATGATTACTGTAAAAGTACATTTTCGAATGGTATATTTTTGACCGTATTATACATTGTCAAAAACGACGAAAACAATGACAGGCACGTCACCATTAACTTTGTACTAGAACTCCTAAAGCGAGATTTTGCGCTACGCTCGCACAAAGTATGAGTAGTGTGACCGTCGACAAAGGTTTTTAACATGCCTGTTCTAGTACTTAATAACTCAATGGATATTTAAAGGTTCGTAACGTCACGAACAAGTACATCATGGCCGATGGCGTTTTTACAGACTTTTAAAAACGTAAAGAATGAAATATATTTTTTTATTATTTTCAAAGGTTTAAAAAATAAAATAAAATTGTTGACGCTTTATTTGAATATTACCAACAATATTAACTCTATTTCAGAAAACAGTCAAATAGCCTATTGTAAGCAGCTTAGAATGTCTAGTTCGCGTTTTAGGACAGTTAAATACCAAAACTCTAGGAACAGCTCTGTACAATCAATGTGACCATTAGATATACCAAGTATAAGGGCAATGTCAGATAATTCTCGCCGATCTTGGAGTCGTTAAGTGATGGTGACGGCAAGAGTCTTCGTAATCAAAATTATTATTATTGCTGTAACGATAGCACCTAAAATCTAAATGTTTCATAAACTTTATTTGAACGGATTCAAATTTATCAATGTGTGTCATGTATTAAGGAGCCCAAATAGGGCTGCAGTACTCCATTATGCTTCTTACATATGAGTTATATAAAACCTTCAGGCATTAAATATCAGAGAATGGACGACTTACTCTATGTATGAATCTCAGACTTTTGTATGCCCTGCTTACTACTCTCTCTATGTGCCCCACAAATGATAACTTGGCATCCATTAAAACCCCCAGATCCATAGCTTACTCTAACTTACTTATTATAACAAAATATTTTAATTATTTCTGAACAGGTTCACAGCGTCCGACGTGCAGAAGCTGGGCTCGTGCCTGTCGAACATCTGCAGCGTGGAGCCGACGTCGTCCGCGCTGGACGGCGTGGGCAGCGCCGCGCCGGTCAGCCTGCACGCGCTGCACTGCCTCGACACCGTGCACAAGGTACCTTCACCATCACCATCATCATTCCAGCCATAGGACGTCCAATGCTGAACACGAGCCTCTCCAGTAACTTCCAGGTTGGCCGGTAGGAAGCAGCCTGCATCCAGTGGCTTGTTCCAACCTTTACTAGGATCTCTATTATAGAACCTATCTGCCCCATCGGCCGTAAGTTCTACGTGCTATGTGCCCCGCCCACTACCACTGTAGCTTGCTAATTCGTTGGACTATGTCAGCGCTTTTGTTCGTTTACGGATTGGTACTGGTTCTATCTCGCAAAGAAACACCAAACATAGCCGTTTCCATAGCACGCTGTGCAACCTTGAGGTTTCTTATGTGGCCCATAGTGAGAGGCCACGTTTTAATTCCATATGTCATCACTAGACAAATGACTAGAATGTAGACTATCGTCTTTAGGCAATGCGATGTTTTGAACGAAAAAACTTTGGTTCGTGTCATATGTTGCATTTACACCGTTCTCCAAAGAAGTTATTGAAAATTAAACTTACTTTAGAAAACCTAGGAACCATGTATATACCTTCTCTTTTTAGGGTTGCATAGCCAATGGCAAAAAACTAAACCCTTATTTATTCGTCATGTCTGTCTGTCTGTCTGTCCGTCCGTCCGTATGTCACAGCCACTTTTTTCCGAAGCTATAAGAACACTGTTGAAACTTGGTAAGTAGATGTATTCTGTGAACCGCATTAAGATTTTCACACAACTATATATAATAAATTTCACATAAATTTTGAGGGTTCCCCATACTTAGAACTGAAACTCAAACTTTCAATCTTCTTGCCTGGCACCAACTCCTAAAACAGATTTGTACAGTATTACTGGTGAGTTCTCATCGAGACGTCATGTGTCTTAGGATACATAATAATGATTTACGTTTTGACAATATATTTATTTTATATTTACAAGTTATTTTCTGGACATCAAATTTTATTCCCTATTTATCCACAAATAGGGGTGAGTGGTTTTAAATAGGACCCTGAAGCAAACTCTTTTGAATAAGTAGTATTAGTAATATTTTCAGTGTTTATGTATTTCCGTTTCTTTATTTAGCCGTAATTTCTAAATGGTTTGACTGAAAGAGAATTCGGATTCATTTTTGAACTACTATTCCGATCATTCGAACGGAACGGAAGAGCTAAGAGGAACAGGAGGCAAGAGGGACACATAACGAGGGGAGAGTTATGGGTATGAGTGTTGATGGGTAGAGAGGTAGAGGACTACCTAAGAAGAGATGGAAGGGTTGTGTGAAGGTTGACATCACTGATAAGAGAGTGGATGACTCGGTGACGAGTGACCGAATTGCATGAAGAACAAATTGTGACCGACCGTCTGGACTGAATGATGATATTCCGATCTTCTGAACCACTGCACATTCCTCCATTTTGTAATGGTTCCCTAAAGGTCCCTTCAGGTCTTAGCAGTCACAACTTGTCTTCCGATTGCCTTCGCTGCCCTGCGGTGCGACAAGGAGCATTTGAATAATATCGGCCGTGCCTAGAGTTCGACTAGTAAACAAAGCAGGCAAGAGAACTGTGGAACGGTTGGGTCTCGCTCGTTACTATGTCTATTAAAAGTTGGTTCTGGCTAATATCTCTTGATACTAGTCGTGAAGCCTAGTCAGAGTCCTTAGGGCGGCTTAATAACATCTGATAGTAAGATTCAGTTACTGGCCTTACAGCACCCCTCCATCAATTCGCGCTGAGCCCGCGTGGTGGACTATATGGCCCAAACCACCTCAGAGTTAAAGGTGAAGCCCTTGCCCTGCAGTGGGACGTTTATAGGCATACTTGTTTACTTGACCATACTAAATAAAACTAATATAAATAAAGCAAGGCTACAGCTCTTTTTAGCATCGACCTACATATACGTAATCTTGATCGTTAATCGACTCCATTTTGAGTTTTTCGCGCGTTGTATTAGTAAATAGCACGACTAAACTACTACCAGTGTCACGATAGCGCTGTGACAATCGTGAAAAGGCCACGCTAGTCGGTCGCGTGAGACAGTCGCCTACGTCGGCAAGCGCTGGCTACAAATCTCTACAGAGCGGTGCGTCGCAACCCGGCAGCCGCTGTCGGGTTGCGACTGCTAGGCAGCGACTGCCAAGATCCGAATCATAAGAGAAAAGTTGTATTCCAGGAAGCCCTAGTGAGGCACGAGCTGCTGCCAGCCATGTTCGTGGCGCTGACTTCACTGGGGGGCGCCTGCGGCCGCGAACCGCCCGCCACCGCGCGCTGCCTCGCCGCCGCCGCCGCCCTCTACCGCACGGCGCCGCGCGCCAGCCGCAGCGTGCTGCCGCACCTGCTGCAGGTACACTCCCGCACCTGCTGCAGGTACACTCCCGCACCTGCTGCAGGTACACTCCCGCACCTGCTGCAGGTACACTCCCGCACCTGCTGCAGGTACACTCCCGCACCTGCTGCAGGTACACTCCCGCACCTGCTGCAGGTACACTCCCGCACCTGCTGCAGGTACACTCCCGCACCTGCTGCAGGTACACTCCCGCACCTGCTGCAGGTACACTCCCGCACCTGCTGCAGGTACACTCCCGCACCTGCTGCAGGTACACTCCCGCACCTGCTGCAGGTACACTCCCGCACCTGCTGCAGGTACACTCCCGCACCTGCTGCAGGTACACTCCCGCACCTGCTGCAGGTACACTCCCGCACCTGCTGCAGGTACACTCCCGCACCTGCTGCAGGTACACTCCCGCACCTGCTGCAGGTACACTCCCGCACTCCCCGATAATCAAATAGGCTCAAATTTAATTTCACTGCAGCTGACATTTGGCTTTTAACTGCAATGGGATAGGAATAAATTCCTTGTCAAGAAGGCAATTTGGTTACAACTAACTAAATTAACCGCTCTACGTAGTACCTAGTACGAACAAAAGTTAACTCTTATTGTCTTTCCAGGCGCTCCACTCATCGGTGAGGAATTGTAGCGCAGACAAGCGACGAAGAAGCGCTGAACAGACCGACGAAGCCATGCAAATATCCTCATTATTATTACAGGTTCGTATACTCCTTCTCTATCTATACATGGTGTTATAGGCACTATTATCTAGACACATTTTTTTTTAAATAAAATATCCCATTTGCCAAAGTCAAGATCTGATACACTGAGGCAATACTATTGATAGATTGACCCACACGTCCTGTATATAATGTCTTATTTAATAGTTAACTTTCTATTAGGACCAACCTCAACCCCTTAAAAACTCACATAAGATCCACTTGCGCATAACCGAAATAGCACAATATGGTATTAACTGTAGTCTATCAATGTCACATGAACTGACAGTTATAGAGTTATGTTTATTCAGTACCGTGTTAGTAGCAAATTCGGGATTTTATCGTTATCTAATCATCTCCATGCGAAAGTTCGCCCAACTAACTATTTATGTATTATCGTTTATTTTTTCTCTAACAGGTGCTAGCTACAGGTTTACCCCTAGCGAGGGAAGAGCCTGAAGCGTATGAAGAATTCTGGGAGACGTTACCAACTATTTTGGAAACATTCATGTTTGAATCGCCGTGAGTATCTTTGTATTGTTTGTATTTAATTTAATTTTGTGTATTTATTAATAACGAAATAACTTTAGACTACGCTAACGGTGTGTTATTTTTAGATATTTTGATGAAGAAGATCTTTTATTTCACTTATCAATAAACTGATTTGTCGTCAATCGAAGTATTTTTACCTCCGACATTTTTACTTTTAACGTCGTTGCACATAAAAACGGTTATTTTTTTGTATTTATTGACCTTTTTAGGTTTTCGTGCGCCTGTCTGTCCGTCTATCACAATCCTAGTCCTCCAATATCCAATTTGATTCGAATCTACTGGTCCAATTAAGTATATGAAATTCTGTGACCCAAAGACGGACGTGTAACGTAAATAATTTCTTTCAAATATTGGAGTGGGGGATTTGCTCATATCATTATCAACAATCTCCTTATTTTATTTATGTATTTATTTCTTAAATATAAAAATTTATTAAGCGTTAAAAAATTATAAGCAATTGATTATAGTTTGTCTTCTTCTGTCCTTGTATATTTTGCTATCTAATAACTCTCAGTTTCTTTAAAATTTACCCTGTTGCTACTGTGGCGCCACCTAATTTAACGCAAGTTGACGGACACTTTTTCATAACGAAGATAGTACTCCTTACCGTTACTCTCCATAGCTTGATTGATCGTAACAATAGTGTTATGTCGGTACAGCGTGGGCGGTAGCCGTGCGGCGCGCGAGCTGGTGGGGCTGGTGCGGGCGCAGGTGCTGCGCGCGGGGGGCGGCGGCGGGGGCGCAGGGGGCGTGGGCGGGGGTGGGGGCGCAGGGGGTGGGGGCGGGGGGGCGCCTGCGCGCGCGCTGCGCCGCGTGCTCGCGCTCGTGCGCGCCGGCAGCACGCACGCCGCGGCCTCGCACGTCGAACGTGAGCACACACCGCACTTATTTTGAGACCCTTGACCTATTAAACATGGTGTTGATTTCAATTCCCGCCATATTTATTGAGGTGTCTATTCATCATCATTATTTCAGCAATAGGACGTCCACTTCTGAACATAGGCCTCCCCTAATAACTTTCAGATTGGACGGTCGGAAGCGGCCGGCATCCAGCAGCCTGCAACCATTACGTCGTCTGTACTGTTCGTTGAGTTGTTGTGTTAAACGAATTAAATTGAATTTGCATGTTCCAACAAAAAATCATGAGCAAATTATTAGCAAATATTTTATATACGATGTTTACTTACTGTAGCTTACGACACAGCAATTAGATGATTTTGTTTATTAAGAGTCCATAATGACATAAATTAAATAGCAGTGGGATTGAACAGGTTGTAAAAAAAAATATGACAAATGTTTTCCATTTAGAAAACGAACAAGAGCTACGCGAGCGCGAAGAGTTCGCGCGGACATGCTTCGAGACTCTTCTACAGTACTCGATGCTAGAGGATATCGACTCTTTGACGGAGGTTGAGAGTGAGTGATTATTTTTAAATTTTGTGTTACTCTTAGTGTCTTTCGTTTATAGCCCTCGACACTTTACACTCGTAAAGCAGATCTCGACGCCAAGCGCGATAAGATAAATATTAAGAAAACCGTTCACCTATTATTACCAGTGATCGGAATAGGTAGATTGATTTGATGTACTTTGGTAGTGCTAGCATAATATGGGTATACCTTTTTTTCAAAAAACTGGTACAAAGAAATTCCGAAATCCCGGAGGCATATCTATATTAACATCAATGTTTGAGATCATTGACCCCAAATCAATCTACCTACCTACCTACTACCTACCTAAAAAAATTGTAACGCTTTTATTAAGATTCGAAAGTATAGTTTAATAATCCCAAAAAAAATGATGAAATGTATAATAATACGTTTGAAATAGAAATAAGATAATACAAATATATTTTTTTGGTATTTTTGGAGTAACCCGGAAATTTGTTGGTTTTAACAACTCTATGTCATACCATGATATGATACATATCTCATCACAAAGTTTAGGTAAATATAGTAACCTTATGCCGTTTACCGATAATTATACTAACGGTGTCCTCACATGCAGTCGGTGTTCTCGCACGTCTATCACCAATATTGATTTTGTAGGCACATGACAGAGCTGACTAACAAGGCTTCTAAGATGTATGTCAATCGCTGTGATTACGTTAAGTTCTATTCACTTAGTATTATTATTGTCTATTTTGAAATGATAATAAGTCGACAAAACTAAAGAAATATTAAACATAATTGGATTTTAAAATATTGTTACTTGGTAAAGGATTTTCAGAAAACCGTTAGCACTGAACAACACCAGTTTACGAATGTAACGTGGATGCGCAAATGTGGATGGTGTCCTAGGAAATGTTTTATATGCTTGGTAGGAATTAGAGGAATACGATCTTCCCCAAAAACACTATACCATTTTTATTTATTGGTAGACAACGTGAGAGACGCGCGCCATAGACGGTATTGCAATACCGTCTATGGCCGGCGTCTGTCACCTATATATTGGTAATAGTTTATCAAATACTTTATTATGTTACGCTTAGATGACACGGACCCCCTCGCCATCGTGGCGCTTCTGGACCGGTTCCAAGAGGTGATATCCAGGTACACTGCAGATGAGGACAACACTGAACCACTGCCCAGGTCAGTCATAACCACACATATAAATAACTATAGTGTTTAGAGCTATAGTAGTAGAGCTACACGAACAGATTATTTTCTGACTTTCGCTGACCCAGGGCAATTCTGTCTCACTCACTCACGGTCTTGCTAGCATAGCATAAATGTGTGATCTACATTTAGCACTGACCTGTATAAATACCTGGACAGGCTGTCCTTCTTTTTCAAATGACAGCTTAATTTGTGTGCCCATTTGAAACGCGACGAGTGAGATTACCGAAGACTAGTTTTGACGTATACTGCATATGTCTGTCTGCTATCCTATTTGCTACTAAAAATGGCGGTAATCAAAATAAGCATGAATTTACTTTGACAGCAACCAGTTCAGGTTATTACAGGTCGGTGACATTTAGTAAAAGTATGTATGTATGTCAAAGTTGACAGAATATGTCGTGATACAGGGAAAAGGACAAGTTCAAGTAAACGACCGATATCGCCGAATGGTGGTGGTTTGCACTGATTTATTAATGACTAGCTTTATTCAGCCCGCGACTTCTGCATAGACTTCAAAACTAGGCCAAAGGGGAAGCGAGATTAATTTTTAACCATACGAACTTCAACTTTCACACTTCTGATATTTGTACGATCTTCGTCGTCGACCACCATGACAATAAATGTCCAATGTGACCGAGCATTTATCAAAAATGACGGACGCTTATAGCATATGACCGTCAATTAACATCTTTGGTCGTGATGTAAATAATTGTATCAACCAACCAATACCCAGGCACCAACTGTCGGAGATATCGTTCGTGCTCAAAGCAGTCGCGACGCTAACGGAGTCCATGAAGAAGGCGCCGCCGGGGAAGGTCGACGCGCTCGCGTGGCAGAAACTGATAGGTCAGTATTATTGGTTGGTGATACAGGTTTTTGGATTGCAGAGCTAAAGGCCACATCACAGAACTGACAACCGTTGGGAAGATAAGATAAGAGAGGCAACCACGAATTGGTAGACGCACCGTGGGCAGGGCTCCTACCCAGTGGACTGACTGCCTTGTCAAGGTTGAGACTGGATGTAAACGGCCCAGGCCGCCCAGGGTCGTTCGCTGTAACGTTCTTTCAGGCTAGCCTATGTCCAGCAGTAGACAATTGGTTGTTGAGGATATATACAGTGAATTTTCGTTGGTTTTGGAGCCATAAATATAATCATAATCATATCAGCCATAGGTCGGCTAATGTTGAACATAGGCCTCCCCCAGTGACTTCTAGATTGGCTAGTTGGAAGCGGCTTGATTCTAGCGGCTTCCTGCAACCCTTACTAAGTCGTCTGTTCACTTTGTGAGTGAACAAAAGACGAAAGTCCAGTGTTATCGTTGCCTCTCATTATGGGCATCATAAGAAAGCTCAAGTGCTATGGAAAGGGCTATGCTCGTCGTTTCTTTGCGAGATCTAATCAGAAATGAGGATATCGGTAAACGAACAAAAGTCGCTGACATAGCCCAACGGATAAGCAAGCTAAAGTGGCACGAAGCACATAAAACTTACGGCCGTTGGGGCAGAAAGGTTCTAGAATGAAGGCCACGTACCGGCAAGCGCAGCGTAGTTCAGTCTACCCACACGGTGGACAGACGACCTGGTAAAGGTTGCAGGAAGCCGTTGGATGCAGGCGGCTTCCAATCGGCCAATCTGGCAGTCATTGGGGGTTCTATGTTCAGCTGTGTACGTCCTATGATGACATCATATGATAATGATGACATGGTGAATTTTCGTTGGTTTTGGAGCAGCGAATATGATACCGTGGTGGATATTGTAAGTCGTTTTTCGTTGTTCGTCCGCTAGGGCTGTACCCCTCACTGGTGAGGCTGGCGGCGTGCGCGCGCGCAGCGGGGTGCGGCGCGGCGCTGCGGGGCGCACTGCTGCAGTTCGGCGCGCTGCTCGCCGCACCGCTCGCCGCACCGCTCGCCGCTCCGCTCGCCGCGCCGCTCGACGCGCCGCTCTAGCGCCGCGTGCTCTACACCATACACATATAGAGCACGCGCCTCTAACGCCCGAGGTAACACTACTATCTAAATTAAACACTGCAGTCTACTACACTAATTAGTTATTCTTTCATTCATTGCTATTTGCCGGAACATTCAACAGCTTATTAACATACCACAAAATAACAAATTTTAATCACCGATTTTCTACATAAAGTTTAATATGTAGAGTTCAATATCATTGTGAAAATGTGAGGTGTGAGATGATTGGCGTTGATTGGTGGTGTCTGTCATCATGCCTAATCTAAGTGCTTTGTTTTCTCAGAAATATAAGATCCTATCTTATTACGACTAGACATAAGTTTACAAACAAATTATGGATATTTTAGCTGTCCGAAAATGTAAAAAAAAATACTATATTTTTATTAATTAATTTTTCTGCTTAAATACAACAATTAACGTTACGAGAAGTTTATCTTTTTGGCATCGGCATCTTCAAAAAAGGACGATTTTCCCATACAACCGCTGCTTAGCTATTTAAGAAAGTGTTTTTGGCGATTTCGATGTTACTCCCATAGTAAAGTAATCGAATTTGGGCAGTAGAATCAGGACCCCAAAAGGAAATTAACTACCTAAAATAAGATCTTATAATTATTATTATATACAATGACTAGATTATTGTTAGTCCACAGGGTTCAGCGTCAAAACTGGACATCGCGGCGGGGCGTGGCAGGGTTGCTGTCTATATGACGTACGATTAATAAAATATACGACTAGGAGCACATGAAACTAGTGGTCTCTTATTTTGAAGATCTTTGACCATTTTATACAAGTTTTCATTGGTTTTGGACCTTATGACACGTTATTAAAGTCTATAGTTCCGTGGCTACTGTATCACCACTGCCTTATAAATAGTGATTGGTAACTCTAGCGCTTCTTTACTTAAACTTCATATTTTTTTACCGTCACGAAAGAAAAATACGGACATGCTATACAGAATAAATGAATTATTTGATGTATTAACAGTATAGATTAGAGATGGGCCGATTAGTCGGCCGACAAGTCGGCAATTCGGAAACCGATTAGTCGGCTAGTCGGCAAATGCTATAGTCGGCCCATCACTAGTATAGATACATATTATTACATTAAACAAATACACATAATAAGTACTGATACGTACACCTAATACAAGTACGTACAACTTTTGCATTTATTTGTATGACTTTAATCATGTTATTGCAAAACAATATTTATTATGCAAATGTAGTAACAAAAATGATAAATGTTTAAATCTTGAGGACCAAGGATTGGCTCTATATTTTTAATCGAAAAGGAATATCCATATTATTGTTTCGTGTAGAAAAAAGCAAAGTTTAGGTAGTAAGCGCCCGATTATCACTACTACTTATAATGGTTTAAAACTACTCTAAAAATAGAACACACCAAGGCTGAAAAACAGGATAAAACGTAACATAAAATTAGAACTGCTAAAAGGAAAATAAAATTACTTTATTAAGTTCAATTTTTTCACAAGATTCCTTACTTATATGTTATTATTTATGGATTAAGTATGTTTAATTTATTTTAGATTCAAAACTTATAGTATTATTATAATGTAATTGCACACATTGTGTTACTTATGCTGTCAATGAAATGTTATATATAAAGTTTCATGTTTTCCTCGTCCTAAATGAATTGCGATTGTTACCATAAACAACATTTTGATTTTGAAAATTAACCGTTAAGACATGCGTAACACTCGTAACTACAATTTTATTCTGAAACAATAATAAAAAGCCTAAAACACTTCCTTGAACAACTCCCCCATTCCTCGTTAGTAAAATGTTTATAAGTAAACAGATAAGTGACCGACAACTTATCAATTGTCGACATTGTCGTGGTACTCGAGTACGGTTACACAAGTGTTACGAGATACTAGACGGTGATTTTATGCCAGGGGCACCCAGACCCAAACCAATTAAACCTGGGACCCGTTGCGTTCATTTAGGTCATCAATTGTTTTAAAAAAAAGGTTGTTTATGTGAATGATCGAGTATATTGTAGACAAGTGATTGCTAGATAAACTCATTCCTGTTTTATAGAGAAAATATAGATTTATTGATTTTGATTTGTATAATAGAAGCAGAAATATAATTTTATGACTAGCTTTCTATATAATAAATCTCGATCCTATGTAAATGTCTTCAAAAACGCTAAATATAGACTTCATTATTTATTATTTTATTTTGTACGTTTATTGTTTATAGACGGAACTAAATTGTATGTTGACTTTTACAGAATGTTAAACAAAATCTTAGAATGACTCCACGAGTAAAAAAATACAAAATAATAAATATTAATGCCTTCACCATATCTCATAGAGTTCAAAGCAAAATAATAGCTGTTTCTTTTTACAGCTTAATACAATTATTATAACATAGTGTATGCTTTGGAGACTATGTCAAGATGGTGCAGTATTGGAAACAAAAGTTTTTAAAAAAATGCAGGTAAGAAAGGGGTCTTAAGATGGAACCTTAAGGTAGCCCTAAAATCATGAGTTAAAGTCAATTAACTATCACATCACAAACTAAGGAAAGCCAAAATTATATCACGATTATGTAAAAGTAATTGTCATAATTTACACCTGTATAATTGTCTTTATTAAAGAGCTTAAATGCTACATAAATCTATGAGCACGAATTGTCGCGATATTTTCACCGATGAACTAAAATTAGCTATTATTAAAATAACGAATTTGAATGCATTAGCGTGTTTGACAAATAACGTAGTTAGAATATAAAATTTAGCGTTGCAAGAAGCGTAGCGGTTTTATATCTGAGTGAATGCAAGTAGAATTATGTTACCGGTAATTTTATAAATATTTTGCAATAACGTTTGAGTAAGATTTTAGACAAATGTAAGACTACTTTGTGAAGCGTGTTAACCCTATTATATGACTCCTGTCTCCCTAGCATGGCCACCAAAACACGATATGATATGATTTATTGACACCAACTGTCTTTTTTTTAAATATGGTAGATACAACTGCCATGTTGTTTTTTTTTTCGAAACAGGGGTCATAGCATGTGACGTCATTGTCACAGCGATTTAACATGGCGGCTGTATCATATTTTTACAGATGATGTCGATACATCGCTATATCATATCGTGATTTGGTGGTCATGCTAGGGGGGGCGTAATGCGGAACCTAGGCCTAAATCGAGCCTACTAGAATGGGGCTGTTTTGAGGTCCGATCTGTTTCGGCTGTCCCGGTCCCGCCGATGCTTCCACTAGCGGGAGTGCTAATAGGGAATATGTACGAAAATATATTGTTTTTACTATTACTAAGAAATTATAGTGATAATAGTGAAAACCAATTTGATTTTAGGTAAAAAATAACCGTAATACAGTAATTAGAAATTCAGATATATCCTTATCTTTCTAAAACAACTTTTAAAAAGAAAAATGTACGACTGACGTGTACTGTGACGTCACGTTACATGTCGGATCTCTTTGTCTAGCACACGACTTTAATGGGTTGTAAGTCAGGTATTTATCAATATTTAACATTATATTTTATTATACGTTTTAATTAAAAAGTACGATTTAATTAAAGACCAAATAAAATATATATGCATATTCCCCATTGGTATAGTACCTTTAGTAAAATATGTCTTCGGCTCTTAAGAGGTCCTTCTTTCTAGGTGATCTGCGACAGCGTCTGTAACAAAAAAATATTGCGGAATCCCAATTTTTCGTTTTACTTAAAGTACTGTGTGTAAAAATACTTTTCTAGCAGCTATTTACAAAGTTGTCCTACATTTCTATCCTGTTATTACATAGCTATAATTACAAATATTTTCATTTGGAATATAAAACACATTACAACAAATGTGCAATGTTTATAGTAGCCATAATTTAGCTTTACCGTGTGTTTTGTGGTCCCTAATAAAAGTATATTTTGAAATATTGTATACTTATGGATAACAGATAAAAATGTATCTTCTATCTCTAAGTTTTCGGCAGACTATGTTGCGATTTTTTACGTTTTATATTATTCCAGGGATCACTGTAAAATTAATACATTATGAAGTTCAAACATATTTATTATCGTAAGCTTCCATTTCTATTGAAATCTACGTCTTAGTATTTATTTAGCGTTTACTAACTACGATCTTTAATCACAATGTAATATGATTACTTGTTTAAAGTGTGCATTAATAATATAGTATCTCGCAAAAAATACGCTCACCATTCTATTAGGAGGGTAGGCTAGTAATCGACTAGCTTCGGTTTTGTTCAGCCCGAATGAACTCTGGTAAAGAGTCGTCTCTTTATTTTATCTGAAGCACAATTACCGTAATTTTTCTCGAGAATAGGCTATTTTACCTTTTTTTTTTAAATTAGCTTTATTGGTAATTTCTTAGTCTACAGAATTTTGATTGTAAATTTATTTTTAAAAACTATAAAATCAATTTCAAACTTCACATTTTAAAAAGCAAACCCTCCCAAACGCATTCGGCCGTGATACACCGTTTAGTGACGTCACAAGATATCTAAATATCAATTGAGTTATAAAGTACTAGTGCCTCTTGCATGTCAAAATACGTCTACCGACCGACACACTGCTCATAAAAGTTGTGCGAGCGTAGTGCAAAATCTTGCTACGGGATGTCGGTTCCAGTAAAACTTGACGTGACATGGCGGCTAGCGTTTTTTGTTGTAGATTAATATTACTCATTTGTGAATGAATATTTTGCAGTAATTAATTTTTATTTTGAATGAATACCAGTTTGTTTCGGTTGTATATGCTACAAATTACGTTAAATAATTATAGTTATAGTTACATTTGTTACAAGTAAAATAGCCTATACTGTTTTTGATCTTAATGAGACCAGCCTCCCTAGCATGAGCGCCAAAACACGATAATGATATGATACAGCGATTTATCGACACTAACTGTAAAAATATGATATATATAGCCGCTATGTGGAATCGCCGTGCCGTGGTGACGTCTCATAATTTTTGAAAGTTGGTGTCGATATATTGCTAAATTAGATCATATCAAATCATGTTTTGGTGGTCATGCTAGAGGGGCAGATCGAAAATATATTGCGACTACTGTATAATTACAGGAATCCGGCTTCTGGTATTTCAGCATGGTATTAATACAATGCACACATGAGACAAAGTTCTACAAAACCGAAGCAAGATGATAACTTCTCAAGCTTTTTCTAATGAACAGCGTATTATTATTTGACGGACATTATATTTATGAATGTACATTTAAGTATTGCTATTTTATACATGCGTAGGTACAGACAACAGCTCGTAAACCTACCACAAAGCGTCAAATTTTCTCAATTGATATTGATCTCTACATGTTGGTCTTAAGGTTAAAAATCGATTCAATGACCTTAACTTTTTGAGTAGGTTGACCTGCTGTTGTCTGTACTTTAAAACTGTTCAACATTCACACAACTGATAAATTGATAGTTTCGTTGTAAATATTAATTTATAAATGTATGGTTTTAATTAGAGTTATATTTATATGAAGTGTTATAAGGTAAGTTGCAGTTTGGATTAAGTAAAATTTTCATTTAAAAAAGAATTGTAATTAGATAAATAAATTTTATGTTAACATGAAGTGTGTGGATGTTGTTTCAGCACTTAATGTTACGGGGAAACCACTCAACTATTATTAGTTATAATTTGTGGCTAAGATAATTTTTTCCCCAATCATCTGATTGTATTATATTTGAAGTTGTGTTGTTAATGAATAAATAAACGAATTTGTATCATGAAGACAGTGTTTCACTGATTTCTTTAAGCAAATAAATTTAATTTTTACTTACTTATTTCTTTCTTTGTAATTATTTTAACTTTTCATGAACATAGTTTTACTATTTATCATTAGGACAAAGTAGCGACCCTTGTGGTACACTTTTCAATCTTGCCTCTACATGGCAACTGGCACAGTTTAGAAATAGTTTATTGGAGTTCACTGGTCGGGGATATTGAACTAATATAATCTATGCACGGATCGGACCCGAGTCGAGCGTGACGACACGAATCGGCTAATTTTATCTTGCAGTTCGTTGACCGGCGCTTGCCCGTTTACTAACATTACTGGGTCTAAATTTCATCTAGTTAAAGTAGATTAGATTCAACATTATCTCTTTTAACAGACCAACTGGTGTAGCAGCGCAGTGAGTAAGTCTTAAACAAAAAGGGTATATTTCGATTACCGGTTCGGGTCATGTCATAAAACGGACTTTTTTTGAATTAGGGCCTGGGTGTGTAAAATTCACTGTCTGTACCTCTAAAAACAAAAATATTAATTCATAATTTCGACACCATGACAATTATTGTGTTCTCTGGCATATTTTGCGTCATAAAAATTTAATAAAAGAAAACGTGAACCGTGAACTATTTAGTAAAGTAAACAACACAAACAAGTAAACACGTATTTTGTAAACAGTTCACGATTAACGTTATATTTTATTTTATTTTTTAATATTTGACAACATCACACACATATTGCTCTGATCCGAAGTACCTGAAGCACTTGTGTTATAGAAACAATGACGCGAATGTACCACAACACCTAGACCCGAGATAATTTAGAAAATTTAGTTTTCTACATCGACCCGAACGGCAATCAAACCCGGGCCTCAGTCGTCGTCTTCAAAAGTTCCTTGATAAAACATTTAAAGACAGTAGCAAAATACATTGTAGGTAATGGTAATAAATAAACAAAGGAAAAATGCAAGCAAGCACAGATCCACGAAGGGCTCTTTAGACACAAATACTTAGAAATAAACCTTGCTTGCGATGTACTAATGAGAAAACTATGACGAAAGTAATAATAAGTACACGCAAATCAACAAAACAATACGCTTGTCATTTATTTCTGACGCATATTAAGGATTGGAAATGCGCCACACTGCTCCAGATTTAGAATGCGCTCAGACTTCCCCCCGCGCTGTAGAATAAGGAAAGGACATTAGTCTTGCCTTGGGGGGAGAACGTGACTAAAAATATGCTTGTGTAGAAAAAGAATATCTGCTCAAGTTTAGGCACTGGCGAGATGATTTGCTTTTGATATTGCTATTTTCAGGCGTACACGCAACACAAATTTATTTTTCTTACATATTAAAACTGTGTCGAATCCGAAAAATAAAAGGTAAATAGCTTTAATTGTTTAAATACGTTTAACATTCATTTTCACACCGGCGTGTAGACTGTAGGTGGAGGTACTATACGTACACAGCTGTGACAATGAACGCAATACCTATGTACAATTAATAATCCTATTTAAAAAATAGTAATAGTAATAATAATAGTAAAATTTGTATAGGGCATAATTTTAATACTTAAACAACTTAAATGGGCTAGTTTCCTAAAAAAATCTAATTAGTCCGTCAGTTGGATTAACAGAAAATATATTTGGACACGTATTTTTGGTTTTCTCAATCAAACAAAAAATTATGATGATAATTTTGTGATCATCTAACTACTTACTACCACTCGTATTCATAAACAAGTACAAGTAATAACTTCGTCAGGTGTAGGTAGTACTTACTATCTTGTTTCATTCATATATTTGTAGTAGGATATCTATAAGTCCATAACCTACTTGCTTAAAGGTAGCTTAGGTATCCATGTACACTGAACAGTCCATTGAGACAACGCATACTAGACCTATAAATAATTAATGAAATTCCAGATAAGTATTTCAATTAAGTAGGTAAATAAGTAAGTATTTCTACATAATTATGTCTTTATAAAAGGAAAACAACACGTTCAATGTCTACGCCTTATCGTAACCAACTCGGCGCCTACAACTCGAAACATCAGGCATTTAAGTCGAATGCCGTCATCCTCTACACGACTAAATATGACATAGTGACCAAATAAGGCCCGTGAGAGGTGATGTCAGCTTACAAGCGGGCGATCTTGGGCTTATTGCTTGAAATGGAGTTACGTCAGCGGCTGAGCGAGGACATAAGTCAAAGGAACGTAGGTGTCGTTTAAAATATTGTCGTAGGCGTCTGAAAACCGCTACCTACAGAGCAGCTGTTGGCGCTGTTGCATGCCCGAGGAAGGAGATAACATTGTAAACCAATAACTTCCTTTTTTAATCATGTACATACTTATTTTACACTATAATTATGTATAATACCTACGCAGCCTAAAATCCTTACTACATAAATTTACTTATATTTTATTTGTCATTGTTCGACTCAATTCGTTTTGGTAGGTACTCCGATCTTAATAAAACTCTGCCATTGCCTTTCTTTCCCCCGACCATACAGGAGCAGACACATTCCATCTACTTAAAAGCTGAGCAACAGACTTATCGGAGACAGATTCATCAAAATCGGTTTAGCAATGAATGTGTAACTTTCTCTAGTCTAGCTATCTTATCACACGGATGAGACAGCCTGGTGACAATCAGACAGACGACAGTGGTCTTAGTAATTAGGGTCCCGTTTTTACACCAATTGGGTACAGAACCTAAAAAAGATCTGCTTATGAGACAGAACGAATGGAATAAATAAATATTGGAAAACATCACATACATTGCTCTGATCCTGTGATAAGTAGCTTAAGCACTTGTAATACAGAAATCAGAAACGAGGGTACCACAACACCCAGACACGAGACAATGTATAGAAAAGTTATTTTCAGCATTGACCGACCGGGAACCAAACCCACGACACGACACCACGTCCGGTATGCTCGCCTCTCGGCTACGGAGGTCGTCATCACTCAACACTCAAAAAACAACACAACCAAGGTGGGGCTTGGTTGTTGTTTTTTGAGTTAATAACTAAGTCAATCCTTAATATCGAGAAAAATAAAATAGTTCATCCAGCCCGATATATATGGCTGGCTGGACACACGTCCTTAACCTTTTAGAAGCTGCAATCGAAAGTGTCCGAAAAGGCATTTTATAATTTTTCAAAGAAAGTATTGCGTCACAAACGACGATTACTCACTTACGATTTGTTATCCACCTAGATATGCGAGATCTCTGTCCTAGGTGTCTCACTCAGACAGCTAGAACTACATGCAGAATCAGTTTCCCTTGACATGGCCTAGACGAAATGAGCTGCACCAAGTCAATGTAGTTCTGGCTGTGTCTGCGAGACACACCTGTACAGAGATCTCGCATATCTAGGTGGATAACAAATCTTATGTGACGGCAATCTACTAGTTGTATACAAGAACACACATAAGAGCATGTATGTGATTTACAAGAGGACTGTACGTACTTCAACTATACCTACTATCTAGTGATTGGGTGCATTATTGGGTGTGTGGTAAAGAAAAGATCTAATTGAACAACCCTGGTAGGTAGGTAGTTAGGATATTTTAACTAATGAGATTCTTGGTAGATAGTCTACGAAGTGTGGTAAAATCAAACAAAGAAGTGAACATAATTTTCTTTTTATTTCATTTCACCGGAATGTATCGGTGCGAGTGAGCCGGAAGGAAAATAAATAATCATCGGCTTAGTACTCCTCGGCGCCCTCGCCCTCTCCCTCGGCGGAGTCCATGCCGACTTCTTCGTAGTCCTTCTCGAGGGCGGCCAAGTCCTCGCGGGCCTCGGAGAACTCTCCCTCCTCCATACCCTCTCCGACGTACCAGTGTACGAAGGCCCTCTTGGCGTACATGAGGTCGAACTTGTGGTCGAGACGCGCCCAGGCCTCGGCGATGGCGGTGGTGTTGGACAACATGCACACGGCGCGCTGCACCTTGGCGAGATCGCCGCCGGGCACGACGGTGGGCGGCTGGTAGTTGATGCCGACCTTGAAGCCAGTGGGGCACCAGTCCACGAACTGGATGGTGCGCTTGGTCTTGATGGTGGCAATGGCCGCGTTCACGTCTTTAGGCACCACGTCGCCTCTGTACAGCATGCAGCAGGCCATGTACTTGCCGTGGCGCGGGTCGCATTTCACCATCTGGTTGGCGGGCTCGAAGCATGCGTTGGTGATCTCAGCAACCGACAGCTGCTCGTGGTACGCCTTCTCGGCGGAGATGACGGGCGCGTAGGTGACGAGCGGGAAGTGGATGCGCGGGTAGGGCACCAAGTTGGTCTGGAACTCGGTGAGGTCGACGTTGAGGGCGCCGTCGAAACGCAGGGAGGCGGTGATGGAGGATACGATCTGGCCGATCAGCCTGTTGAGGTTGGTGTAGGTGGGGCGCTCGATGTCCAGGTTGCGGCGGCAGATGTCGTAGATGGCCTCGTTGTCGACCATGAATGCGCAGTCAGAGTGTTCCAGGGTGGTGTGGGTGGTGAGGATGGAGTTGTAGGGCTCGACCACGGCGGTGGAGACCTGGGGAGCGGGGTAGATGGCGAACTCCAGCTTGGACTTCTTGCCGTAGTCCACGGAGAGACGCTCCATCAATAGAGAAGTGAAACCGGAGCCGGTGCCTCCACCGAAGGAGTGGAAGATGAGGAAGCCCTGAAGCCCCGTGCACTGGTCGGCAAGCTTGCGGATGCGGTCGAGGACTAGGTCTACGATTTCTTTGCCGATAGTGTAGTGGCCGCGCGCGTAGTTGTTGGCCGCGTCTTCCTTACCAGTGATAAGTTGTTCTGGATGAAACAACTGTCTGTATGTGCCAGTGCGGACCTCATCTGTTGATATAAAAAAACAACATATTAGCATCATATGTCGTGGGCTTTTGCATTGAGTGAGACTCCTTAGCAATGAGTATGTATATTGTTTTTTATGGACCAGTCATTACAGCTACCTCAATGAAGTCTTATTGATGGAATTCAGTATTTGATAATGTAGAGACATTCTTGATAAATAAATGGACATCTCCCTGGAGCAAAGACCTGTATTATCAAATAATACTAACCAACTACTGTGGGTTCCAAGTCGACAAACACTGCTCTTGGCACGTGCTTGCCTGCCCCAGTCTCGCTGAAGAAGGTGTTGAAAGAGTCGTCTCCTCCTCCGATGGTCTTGTCTGTGGGCATCTGGCCATCGGGCTGGATGCCGTGCTCCAGGCAGTAGAGCTCCCAACAGGCATTTCCGATCTGGACTCCGGCTTGGCCAACGTGTACTGAGATGCACTCACGCTGTTGATAGAAAAGATCAGGTAAGTTTGTTGTTGGTGCAGGTTTTATTAGTTTATAAAATAAGGAAGTGGCCAACAATAAGAAATAGGTATCTAAGTACAGACAACAGCAGGTCAACCTACCCAACAAGTTATAGGTCATTGAATTGATTTTCAACTTTAGGTCCGACGCATAGAGAACAATATCAATTAAGAAAATTTGACATTTGTGGTAGGTTGACGTGCTGTTGTCTATACATAATTAAAGGTATAATAATCAAAACATTATAATATTAAGTAACTAACTTAAAGAATTGAGACGAGACTTGAGTATAAAGTTTGACATATTGTTTGCTCTATTTCTTATAATTTTTTGCACATTTTAAAAATGTGTACTTACAAATAGCGGACTTAATGCCAAGATGAAAGTATGCCAAAATAAATACTTAATTAAGTAACTCAGTAAGTGCAGGTATGTATTGTGCCTAGCCTACTTAACTAACTTTCATTTATTCGCGTCAATAATTGGCAGTGTCTACCTGCCATTCTTACAGTTTGTAGAGGGAAAGGTGAAAGTATTCGATAGCGGGTAATGGTGAGAACTGGGCCAACTTATAGACTATGTCCATTGTGTTAAAAAGTAACTTTCATTGTAACGTCGCGGATAAACGATCACTGCGCAACCTTGAATGAGGTCAGCACTAGCAGACAAGACACGTCACGCACGAGATAAATCAATAGGAAAAACAGATCGATGAGGTAATACGCCCATTTTAGAAATTATGTATGTAGATAATGTCAAGTTGGATGAGGAAAGAAGTTGAGATAATCCTAAAAAACAAGGCGTGGCAAACTGGCAACCGGCATGGCAGCCTTGATCATTAACGATCAAGTTTGGAGAGTTGACACTACCGTTGACATCACCTAATTATTTTATCAAAGCTAACGGCATTTGTTTCTTCTAATCATGATAGAAATACTAAAGAAAAGTTGAAAATCGAAACATGGTACAGAAATACGGCTGAATTAAATACGCAATTGGACGGATGATTCTAGTAAGAAAACGGTTGGCAGTTCAACGTGGCTGGGTAATATGCCGACAAAATGGTGGCATGACTGGCCGGCTTTTTGTTGTAAAAATCACCAAGAAAAACTTATCTATGACAAGAAAATAATAATAAATTGATCACTTACCATATTGAATAGAGTTTTGTGGACTTAACGTACAAAATAAATTAATAAATTATGTCAGTTCGTCGTTCAGCGCGACCGGTTAAGAGGCTTGCCGAACGTGTAGTAACGCGAAAAGGACCGTTAAAATCGCTTTTATAGGGTCGGCATCACGGGGGAGCGACGCCTAGAATCGCGCTTTGCGATTGGTCGGTCCAACTGCCGCATGGGTGGATCAACCAATAAGGTCACAGCTGCATTATATCACCATTGCGGGAATATGTGGGTTGGTGATTCACGCAAGTTAATTCACCTTTAGTGTTGTGACATTGTCACGTTAATTTTAAAAACAATTTTATTTATGAATTTTTTTCTAGTCTTAGAATAATTAAACAAGGAGTTTCCTTCGGCTTGGTCTTAGCGTGGAATTAAACAATCACCGAATATAACGCTACACAAATTATGAAACCCAAAAAAATACAGGAATACAATAGGTATAATGTGACAAATCCTGTTAATCATTTTACAGGTTCATACCAACTACTACTATATACAACTATATTACAATACTATACTACAACCGATTATACTGCCTTTTTAAAAAATATTGTTAACTCCACTTTCTGCGCTCTATTTCCATCATTTTGGTAATAATATCGCTAACCTTGAACACAATCTTTTTATTTTTCTACCCTCATTATCATCGCTTAGGCCATTTTTTTCTTAAATTGCAAAAGGAAGCCTTTTTTAAAAGAAAATAAAGAGAATGTAGGTCATGTATCGGCAAACACAACTTACACAGCGTAGGACGTCCACCCGCAAGGTGGACAGACAGTGTGCAGGTGCAGGTGAAAGGTTGCAGGAAGCCACTGGATGCAGGTCGCTTCCCACCGGGCAATCTGGAAATTACTAGGGGAGGCCTATGTTCAGCAGTGGACGCCCTGTGGCTGAAATGTTGATGTTGGTGAACTATGGTCAGACCATCAATATACTTTGTTAATAAGTATACCATGTCTTTTATTTTTTACGTAGTTGTAGAGATAACAAAGAAACAGGTAAAATTTAGTTTATTCTATCATTCCTTGTGATTGTAGTTTTTCTGTTGAAACCAATCTGGCGTAACGAAAATCCTACAAAACAAAATCTGACGAAATGAAAAAATACAAACCAGTTGAAACCAGTATAAAACCCGTAACGGACGCTCCGATTTGGTTGGAACCAACCAGCCGACTATGATCAAATTGGATTATTAATACTGGTCGGACGTGGTCGGCTTCCGATTTGGTTGGCTCCAACCAATAACTAAATAGTCCAATATCGACCTTAGAAGCACATCCCTAAAAATCGTTACGGCTGTGGCACGAAAAGAGACATCCGCCGACCGACCGGCGCGCACACATACGCAATTCTTAGACGGGCCGTCTGGATATTGTTATGTATTTTTTGTTATTAGAATTGCCAAATAATAAACAGAAAACTCTTTTTTTATATTAAATCTGTAATATAGTACAGTATTTTAAAAAGTGATAAGCGTATTGGCCCTTAATTTTATTGAAATCGTATTGACCGCATTACACGCACACATGCACATAGTGTTTCCTTAGAGAAGAAACACCGGCGCGGCGAACGATTTCCATAAATGGCAGACTGCAGTGGTTGTTAAACTTTTTTTTAATGAAATTTCATAGCGTTAAAAATGCTGGGCGCAGACTGTAAATTGCTGCACTAGTCAGTATTATTATCGGTAAGCATTCAGTCAATAAACAGTAGGTACCTATCAGGTTATTACGTTACTTACTATAATATTATTGACGCGCGCCGCACTTTTATGTTCAAGTACTTACCTACTTAGATAGGTACTTATTATTAATTTCGTTGCTACAGTAGGTAAGTATTTATAATGAATGATAAGAAAGACTGATTTAAGTACTAATTACAAGGTTGTTAAGTTCCTTCGGTGGTGGAAGATTAAGTATTGAAATAAAAAGCCGACTTTGATGGTATGGAGTAAGTAATTCGAGATTATTAGCAGTCAAAGATTTTTGACGCTGTGTCTATTGATTCTATGTTAGCAGTAAGATACAGTGACAGCACTCTGAGAGTATAAAGGGAGTGTTAACCGTGCATCAATGTTCTCTCGCGAACCGAACGTTGCTCGCTATAACCGACAGGCGCGCATGCCTGAGGTCTTGGGTTCGGGTTATTAGAGAAAACAAATTTATACACCGTGACACCGTTGTTGTTTCTAATTGCTATAACACAAATGTTTTGGCTACTTATATTAAGACCACGTATGAAGATCAGAATCAAAGCAACTAGGTGTTGTTGTCTAATTTATTTTATTTTTTTTAGCGAATTTTTAATTTATTAAGTTATGTACAGACTACAAGACGTCAACCTACCACAAAACGTCAACAATTCTCAATTGATATTGATCTCTACGTGTCGGGCTTAAAGTTGATAATCGGTTCAATGACCTTTAACTGTTTAGGTAGGTTGACCTGCCGTTGCTATACTTACTCATATCACAGAATATATAATAGTACAAGTCTCATATCTACAACATAACCTGGCTACAAGGCGTCAAGAGGAGGAGTTAGGCGACTGAGATATTTGAATTCGGGTTCTATGATGACGAAGCATGACAGATGTAATCTGCTAGTTTACATTTTTTAATTTTAGTTGTGAGATTTTTGTAAACATAAAAAAACGCTTATTTTTTTAACATTATGCTTTAATTACACTAAGGCCGGGACCTACCTAGTAAGTACAGAATACCAGTAGCAGGAGGCCCCGCTCTTTTTACAACATTTGCCTAGACTTGTTTGAAATACCTATATAGTTATTGTGCATAATTTGTAATCGAATGTAATTTTATTTGTATTTTTGATGAAACCAGCGAAGCGTAGCGTGTCATACCTGTTCTGTAGATGGAACATCGAGGTAAAATTTGCGTTGGGTGGGTAAGTACTCATAAGTAGGTTATATTCCAAGGTTTTATGACAAGGTATCACGCACGCATCGACCACCGCCCGCCTTCCCATTTTGCATGCTGCCTCGGACGCAAATTTAGAACCTACGTTTTTGCTATGCTTACTGGGGAAGTAAAGTAAATATTTTTTAGCTTACCGGGCAATTGTATGTAATTTCTTTTTGATCGTGTCTCTCTAACACCTGTTATATGGCAAAATATGAGTGTTACACGAACCATTGACGGTCATAAAAAAAATAGCGTGTAAAAAGCACAAGGATGAGGGCAAGGTCGTGCAAGATCAAGATGAGGGCTCCATCGAGATCTAGATCTGCTGGTGCATGCTATATTATATTAAAAGGTAATTAAGTGCTTACTGTTTTGCCCAAATGGTAAAATAAGGCCTAATTATAAAAATATTAAGGTACTCTAAAAACATTGCAAAGCAAGATTGGAAAAGTTTGGGAGCCATTGCACGACCTATCATTTTTGGTGACAGTTTTACAAAAACAATTTCATGGTCATCTTGATTTAATTTTAACAAAGTTTTAAGTTTACCTATTGCATTTAGAGACACGAGTAAAATGGTCCCGCCATTCTTTTCAAATCGTGTACCATAAATCATTTTGGTAATTAGAGCCATCTAGGCATTTTACTTAGAACGTAAGGCCGTATGCAGGTGCTGCCATCTATCTATTTATAGTAAAATCTGTACAACAGGTTACTATTTTTTGTCTTTGGTTTTGATGTGGATTTGTGGAACTTTTTTGAATGGTTTTCTCTTAGATCAGGTTAAATACTCAAAAGGGTTTTCTTGATATTCTTTCTTTCTTGATCGCTATCAGAATCTAACTGAATGGTTTAAATGATAGAGTAGAATGTTTTTAGAGCAAACTTTGGCCAGAAAAAGAATCAAAACAATGACTTTAAAAATGTAAGTTCTTACTCAGATTAAAGAGCTTTTTTGTTTTTTTTTTGGCTACTTATATGAGATAAGTACCCTTCCTGTCACTAAATTAAATTAAAAATAGATTAGTTTTTTGAGATAAAATAATACTGAGTAAAATTAAAATAAAACTGAGGAGAATTAAAATAAAACTTATACATAAAATAAAAAATAATTTAAATTAAGTACTTACATAATAATGTACATAATCTGAACCTAAAATATTTACACGCACTTAGTTAAATATTTTATTACTAAGAAATTGGAATAAAATCGAGGCTAGAAAAAAACAAAAAAAATTCAAATCATACAATGAATTGAATTCTTATTAAATGGGTCTTTTTCCTTTTAAAATTTTGTTTTTACCATGCTCGTTATATTTATGATAATAATATCACTTGAAAAAAAAATCGACCGCCTCAGGTGGGATTCTTCAGCGGGGACACTTACAAATAGGGCTTGCTCCAAGGAATTCACGGTACTAAAATTCCCAGGAAATTTCATCGTCTCTCAGTACCGGGAAACAAAATCCATTTCCCGGGAATTCCAGTACTATAATAGTTATTTGTTATACAAGAGTGCAAAGTTGCTTTTTAACCGCGTGTTCAATTTTGATGACCGAGCAAGCGAAGGATTCTAAAATTGAATCACGAGCGCAGCGAGTGATTCAAAATTAGAATCCTGAGCGTTAGCAAGGGAATCAAAAGAGCACGAGGTGAAAAATCTTTGCACTCGAGTGCAACACGTAACTTTTCATTCCACCTCAGCGAGGAAATGACTAAATGCAAAAAAAAAACGTTTACAATCACAAGATAGCTACACTTTTATTTCAGTTTAGGTATTAATTACTACATTATGACAGGTAAGTATTACAGAATAATCTTTAAATTATAACAATACTAAGGTATAATTAAGAAAATTTTAAAGTAACGTTGCTACAGTTATTTAAATTGAGTGTAATATTTTTGTTTGGTACTGTAATATTGGTGTTAGTCACTTGTGTACTGTTTTTCGGTAAACTATCTGTCATACTTAATAGTTGTACCGATTCATCGGATTCCCTTGGCGTGAATGTTGGAGAGAGAGGGAGATGGTTAGGTGTTTCATAACGGCTTATTTTTGATGTAGAAGGGCCAGTCCAAGGATCCGATTGAGGCTCTTTCAGTGTAATGGCTCCTACGATGCCTTCACATATTTTAGACTTATTTTGGATGGAATCCTCTATGTATCCCTCTACAACTGCATTGGACTTCCAGCCTCCGTGGCGCTTAAGGGACAGGAGATCAGCTCCGAAATCAGCCAAAAGTGTGGCTGAAGTTCGTCGGAAACAATGACCCATGTACAACAGGGGTTCTGGAAGTTCAAGAAATGTTGCTATTTCTCGTGGGATACTGCCAATTTTATTAGTACCCATAGGCTGTCTAACACCCTTTCCATTGCGATACTGTAGAAAAAATCGATTGATTGGAGTGTTAGGCGGGCGTAAGGCTTGATATTTCTCAACAATCGTTACGTATTCCTTGCGAATGACGAAGTTGCGGTCTCTTTTTGTCTTTGTATTAGGTAAATTAATTAATAGTAAGTCATCTGAATGTTTCTCAATGTTTTTGACATTAAGTTGTGTTAGTTCATTAGTTCGACATGCTCCGTTTATTCCAATAATAAGAACAACCTGAAACGTAAAGAGTATTGTAGTAGATAAATGAATAAAATTGATATGAACGCATAATTATGCCTATCAACATCTAAGTATACTATTTAATTGAGATTAATATACTTAAGTAGATACTGAATGTGCAACTGACTTACTTTTGCCGCCAAATATACGGAATCGGGTGCTTCGTTAAGAAACTTTTCAATATCAGATACTGTGAAAACCTTCGATTTTTTTGGTTGATGACCAGATGAGGCTCTTTTTAAAAATGCCACTAATTTAGGATAGGTATCGATATGTATGTCTTTTTTTATCTTTATTGTTGCTTTTAGCATCGAATACGTACTCCATAGAGTGCTTGCTTTCTTGTTCTCGGATAATTCTATAAAATATGCCAGCAAAACGTTTTCTGAGAAAGTTTTGGCTCCTTATTGCTAGTCGCCACGTGTTGAACATATCGTACTGTTTTAAATACTTCTCGCGTGATTGTTGAGGCAGAAAGCTCATTTGCGCATTATTAACAGTTTCAGTCAATTCTGTTGGCGTCAAACAATCTTCCTCGTCGCTAAAATCACTCATTTTAGTTTTTTCACTTATTTTCAAGTTTCTTGTTTTTAATATAAGGTTTAACAATGACGTGAAAAAATGCCGCGTAAAGAACCGCGTACAAAGCAAATTGAAAAAAGAACACCAAGAAGGTTCCGAGTCTGAGTTTTTAACAAATTAAAAAAAAGTTGTATGATATATTCGGCACCATAGAGGTAGCAGTAAATAGGTTTAATGTTTTTTTTTAATTCACAAACTTAGTGCACACGATGTTCTAAATTCAATTTACTTTATCCTCTAGAGAATAAAAACGGCTTTTCCACTCAGATATTGAAGATTAAAAATACTCTTTCCGAGATGGTGGGATGAAAAAATATATACAAATTTAAATATTTTTTTACTTTTATCAGGATGAAAATGCTATTTAAGTCACCGGTGATTTTAAACCTAACGTTTTATTTAACAGAAGGAATGTCAGACTAGGCGCTAGCCTTAGCTTCCTTATAGTTGCATGCCTGGCTTCTCAATAAATGCTATTACTCAATACAAGAATATTTTGATGACAAATAATTGATTAATACATATGCAATTTCTTGACATATTTTAATCATAATATCGACGGTTGAAAGGCAAAAGGCATCAAGCGACATTTTGATAACTTTACAGGAGAGCGATTTAAAGTTTTTATTTTTGGAAAAAAAATCGTAGTTATCTTTTGGCGCTATAAACAGAGAAAAGTCTTACAGAAATATATGTTTTAAGAAAAGATCTATATTTTGCAATTAAAGTTTCAGCTATAGAGTTATTATTTACGAAGTTAGATGTCGGTTAACCTTAAATGCCCTATTTTTGGATTAAGGCAAAAGAGGTCAAAGACCGATGCACTTGAAAACGATTCCAGGCAAACCGATTTAACAACCATTTATATAATAATTGGTTCCATGCAGAACACCTTAAGAGTGAAATCTAAAAAAAATAGATTAAAGCTAAAAGAGTGAAAGGGCCAATATTATTTAAGTTGTGCAAGGCACAATAATTCAAAGTCAAATGTTATCTTTGTGTGAATAAGAAAGAAGATCTTATGAGCCAATAGAAGTTTTGTGGCATATAGCTGAAATACAATATATTTAACGAGTTTATAGTTTATTGCCACTTAGGCTATTGTGTATTGTAATCGATTGTATGGATTATAATTAAACACAATAAAAAAATTCTTTTGCAAACAATTCTCTTAAATTTTTCAGCGCATTGCACATAAAAAGCATGTGGTTTTTTAAAATTTAATAACAGAAAAAAGTTTCTCAAAAACCCGCTTATTTATTTTAATAATTGATAAAATATCTTTGCAAGAAATAGAGGTACTTACTCACATTCATACACCAAAGATAAATAACAGTAAGCAGAAGGACCTAGTCCTAGCCACAAAAAAATATTTTAAGGAATTAACTTCATAGGACCTATAGCTAATCATACTTAAGGTAGTTTTTTTGGCAACATGAAACGTGATTTTCCTGCATGAAACGTGAGAAATGTTTGATTTTTAAGCTATGTACAAAAAACCATTAATAAATATTTTTCAGTCAATCAATTACAAAACACACTACGCCAGACCAAAAAAATAAAATTAAAACTGTTCAAGGGGCACCACATTTACTTTTTTAAATCGCATAACTAAGTACCAGTAAGTATCATAAAAGCGTAAATTGACATGCGTAAAAAAATCTACATTCCACAAAAAGTTGGTTTTTATTTCATACAATAAGACTTTTTATTTTCTTATTTAGTTAGTCCATGTCTTACGACTATCTGGTGTAGTGGTTTACGGTCCGGACTACAAGCCCAGGCTGTTTCGGGTTAAAACCCCGCAAGGGGCTACCGTTTGTGTGATAAGCACGAGCATTTGTACCTAAGTCATGAATGTTTTTAATGTATTTTATTTTATTTTATTTTAATGGAAAACAAACAGCTTGTAAATTTAATAATAAAAAATAACGACAACAGATATTCAATAAGCCTATAGTTTTCACCTCTAAGTATTCAAATATTAGTACTAAATTATATACCATGATATAAAAACCAATAAAACATAAACACAGAAAAAAGATAGTTAGGGTCAACGATTGGACGCATGAAATTATTTGCAAGCAATGTTCTCACCTCGGCGGAGCGGGTACAAAATAAGTCTAAATGCGGGTAGGCACTGACAGTCTCGTAAAACTTTTTAGTAACTCTACTAAATAATGAGTTCTGACGGTAATTTGTGCGAGACGGTGACGAGTACAAGCACGGGCGCTGTCTATTTGGTTTAATGGGTACGCGTAATTGTATGTTATTTAGAAGCTGTGAGCTGTCAACATGGCTGTTAGCGATGTTCAATAAATAGGTAATATCTGCTGCGTCTCTACGTAAATCAAGAGGAAGACAATGGTGTATTTAAGTAAGTTTATCCGTTATATAGAGAGGATAAGCTGGCCGCTCTAAGGTCAAAGCGGCACAGGAAATTTTCCAGTGTCGCTTTGTTTAAGACCCTGGGGGTAACCTGTTATGCAAGGACCTCGCGGTGAATGAGAGATGGCGCTCTTATTTCCATAAGCAGCACAAAGAGGTGCAGCCACCAGACCTTCCTACGAATCAGGGACTAGTAGCACCAGAAACGCCTGAAGAAGTCCAGATTGCTTTTGCCGCATGAAGAATCGTAAAGATGTCTGTGCCGATGGAGTCCAATCGGAGCCCAATAGAAAGCGATGGGCCCTCGTGGTGTAGACATATTTGCCTACCTTTACAATCACATACTCTTGACCGGGCTAATCCCGAGCCGATGGAGAATGAGTATTATTACTCGTACTTCGGTCTTCAAAGGCAAGGGATCGGTGCAAGAGTTCGGCAACTACCGTGGCATAAAGGTTATGTCCCACACTATGAAGCTCTTTGAGCGGATTGTGGACTCCCGGATCCGACAGGAGTGTGATTTCTCGAAGTGTCAATATGAGTCCTGGCAACAGGACTATGGACCCTGTTTTCCCTCTAAGGGCCGTCATGGAGAGATACAGGACGAAGAACACGCCTCTGCACTTGCTATTTCTTGATCTGCAAAAGGCCTTGGACTGTGTTCCTCAAGTGGTGATCTGGTGGGCAGTGAGATCCAAAGGGATCCCCGAGGCATTATGTTGACATGATCCCAGACATGTACCGCAGCTCCGATTCTATGGTTCTGACCGCTGTGAGCGACTCCAAATCGTTCCCTATCACCGTCGGAGTACACCAGGGTTCCGTCCTCAGTCCGTTTCTGTTTAATGTAATTTTGACGTTGTGTCAGACAGCATCAGAGACACATTGTCAGCCACTTTGGCTGTTGATGTCGACGACGCATAGGTGGAGAGAAGGTCAAGCGCACGCACCAGTTTAGATTCCTGGGATCTGTACTTCACGCGTCGGAAGACATCGATTGCGACGTCTAAGCACGCATTGCTGCTGCGTGGGCCAAATGGCGAGGGGTGACTGGTGTCATTTGTGACCCCAGAATGCCAGTTAAGCTAAAAGGACAGATCTATAAGTTCATCATTAGGCCTGTCCTTTTATATGATAGCAAAGTGTGGCCGCTACTTGAGTGATACAAGCAGGAGCTACGTGTCACGGAGATGAATATGCGGAGTCACGCAGAATGACCGCGTGAGGAACTAGCGCATTCGCGGTAGCCTTCGTGTCCGTGATATTGCAGACAAACTGCAGGTGAGTCGCAAACGCTGGTACGGCCTTGAAAACCGGCAAGCTACGTAGGGAACAAATGTTTGGCCACGCCGGCTCCGCCGGGTCCTGGCAAAAGCTTTGACCAAGAAATGCTGGCTTGACGTCGTGAGGGCTGACATGTATGCCAATGATCTCACAAACAGGGACGCCCAAGACCTTGCGAAGTGGAGGAATAAATCAAGGAAAGCGGATCTTGGGTTCTGAAGCGATGGCTTTGGATGCAACCGGGATTCACCATGAAGATGATAATGATGGCGATTTCTAAAATGACAATAAAATATTGTATTTTTATTTTTTACCAATTTGAGCAGCAGTATCAGTCCTATAAACCCTATATTCATGAAAATTCTTGTAATTTCATAAAAGATAATCCGTAAAATCATGGTAATAAACATACCATGGATCAGATGACATACCTACCGATTGTCATGGTTTTTTTGATAATGAATTTGTATGAAAAAGAACGTGTTTACAAGTAAGTATTTTTTTTTTCTAAGCTTTATGTTTAATAACTTCTTCCGTGTATGTACTTATTTTCATCTAAGAAAGTTTTTTGTCTGTCATTTTTCATTGTTTAGCTACTTAATCTGAAAAGTGAATTGTAGATTTAATATTTACACTTCTTTGAAATAAAAATATACAAAACAAAACAAACACTCACCATTTGTCAACACAGCACACAAACAGAACGCGCATTGACCGGTTCTTGTAGTCGCAATCGCAATCAAGACTAAATGCAACAACGTTTGCGGCTTGCGCGCCTACGTAAGGTGCGTTGATCTAGGTTCAAATCAAATCCAGCGGTTGTAATGGTTGCGTCGCGAAGATTCAAACTACGTACCAAAGTTCGTCTATATAAACGGAACATGACTTACAAACCTCATGATACTTTTACTGCGTAAATAAATAGATTTAAGTGCCACATTAATAGTACAAATGATTGAGGAAAAATGATTGAAACAAAAAATTTGCAATTTTCTAAAACAGGTAAAAAGTCTGTACTGACTTTGGCAATTATTTTTACGTCATAGAAAAGGGGTTTAAATCACATTTTAATTTACAATAGCTTAAGGTAAAACAACTTATGTGATACCTTTGTTGTGCGTAGAGTACGGATAAAGGGCTCAAGCGATATTCATTTCCGATGATGTTTAAGGAAGAAAAACTTAAACGACAGCCATGTATTATTGTATTCCAGGCAAAACGCTTTAAATGCCGCGTTTATTAGATTTACAGCAAGGTAAAACGATTTAAAAGTAATTTGTTCCTAAAACTGAAGAAGGATGAAAAGCTTAAGTGACTGCCTAATTCATTAGAGCTACCTGCGAATTAATTGAAATCCAGGGCTTAAAAAAAAGATGAATTTTGAGTCGGTTAACTCCGGGCACTAAGAAATGATGGCCTTTTTTGTGACGGAGTCAAGCGCCATAAAAGTGCTCTGATTTACACCAAACTCGGCTCAAAAGACGCAGAAAAATTTGCTGATTCTAACTATGTATATAACTCAATATCGCCCAAAGTGTCGCTTGATGCCTTTTGCCTTTCCACCGTCGATATAATAACTTGATCCTCGATAATGATAATCCTTTTGACATTGAAATACTTTAATATTGCTGTAATTTTCTTAAAATTATGTACATTGAATATCAACTTCTTATATTTGCATGACTAATTAAGTCAAACATGTGGACATATCATTTGTAAAACCATGTTAAAAGCAAATAAATATTTCTGATTTCTGAAAGGTCCGCCCGTGGTATTGGTGGTAACGAGGTATTTTTATTACGAAAATTATAATGCTTGCTTGCTATTTATTTTATACATACTTCCAAAACAATTTACAATATTTTTTAATTATTTAAATAATGAAACACCGATAATTCAGAATAAATGAAGCACTATTTATATTTTGATTTTCTCTACTTTACATCTTTTCATATAAGTATGAAAGAGACGACGAGCTCTATCTCAATAGCGTTCTCGACATACGATATTTCCGTTTAGTTTTCCCGCGCTGCGCAGAACAAGTGCGCGCCAAGGCGGACCGTGTGCGAACGTAACTTTTGCCGTCAGCGCTCGAAACGAAACTCGAAAAAACAAATATAAATTAATAAAAAATAAAATAAGTGGTGCTGTATAATAATGAAATAAAAATAATTTGTGTGTTCTATCAGTGAGTTTAGTGTGTGTTTTCAATTTGCAGAAGGATTTTTGAACACAGTAAGTTTTTATTGAATTACGTACCGTATTTTTGCGACCTTCAAGGTGTAATGCCTGAAAGAAAAACAGATTTTTCTTTGAGAAAGGTCGCCAAGCCTTATAAGGAGGTGGCCGTTAATCACAGATCTGATATGGCAGTGTAGATCAGATGTAGGAACTAGGATCTAGCGAACCTAGATGCATCTTGCGGCTAATACCGGCTATCGCGAAAGTCTACGGTATTGTGCGCAATATTAACTTTATCGTAAGACATTGAAACAACTTTCTAAGTAATAGCTGTTAAATTAAGTTGACCTATCTTGTCTAAGAATTTTTGTAAAAAATTATAAAGTTGCTATTACTTACTTACTTAAAAATAAAGCAACCGTTTACAGTATTAAGTAACTCACAAAAATTACTTACCAATAATAATATTTCCAATATTATATTATTTATATTAATAGTAAGTTATTCAAATGTACTCAAATTCCAATAAATGCTGCCTAGTCTACAAATCGAGCCTACTTAATGTGATTTGTAAGGTCACTGAAATTCTGAGGTCATACATGATATTGTAACATTACTGTATTTGAATGTATCAATAATAAGAAATTCTGACTTCGAAACAACGCAAATTTAGATTGATTAACTTTGTAAAAATAGGAATCAATTCTAGTTACTTTGTTTAATTCGAGTGTGTTATAATTTCGAGCACTATCTTCAGCTCTCAATAGGCATAATCAAATTACCACTTTGGTCAGCATCTTGAGACATGTTAGACAGACAGAACCTTCATATATCTAGATTTAAGCTAAATAGGAGTAAATGATTATTATGTTTCTGACAACTTCAAACAAAGAAACAGCGACACACATGACATTTAAGACAAGATTTAGATTAAATCTGGCTGGATTACACACTGGTGACAAAGTGGCCAGCCTTCTTATCCCTTTTACCTTTTCTATAAACATCGATCTTATTCAGATATTTTATTTAAGATCTTTCATATTATTAAAATATTTGAAAGCGTGTTAAATACTTGTAATTAAATCTCAATTTCAACCTACATTTATGTAGTATGATATTAATCGATCATCGTTCTTGACCGTTCGCCCACAACACCCACAGTTTACCATTGACTAACGTAAATCGATGTTTTGCTTCTTTCTGTAACTCCCACTAACAGATGGTGTCGAAAAATGTAGGTGGTAGAGTGACATACCGGATGAGAAATATAAATGCAGTTTTTGGTCTTTAATTTGTACAGAGTGTCCAAAAGAAGGAAACTCTTTAAAACCATATATTCAGCTGCTGATATTCAGGTTGGCCAGAAAAGTGACGTCCTAAAAACATATTTTTTAGGTGCCTCGGGTTGAGAGGTATCTGAATCACTCCTATGTATGTTCTACGATTTTTCGTAGTTTTCGAGTTACGATTTTTTTTATGAAACTTTGCAGTTTGAAAATTTTCAAAAAATAAAGTACTTAGAACGTTTCTTGTTTTTTTTTCTTGCAGCTAAATCTCTATGAACTGTGCATTTATGCATAAAATAAACAGCCTCATAACTTTAACGGAAGTAATTACAAAACTGACCTAATGTTGACAATTTATGTTAAGTGAGTTATCATTTAAATTTTCAATTTAAAATAAAAAACCTAAACTGATAATTTCTTAGTTTCTAAGTAGTTGCAGAGAATGCGCTAGACTCTATGCTTTCATAATAATAATAATAAAAGTAGTACTTCATGGGCTATTTAAAAAAAATCGTAACTCGATAACAACGAAAACTCGTAGAACATACTTAAGGGTGATTCAGATACCTCTCAACACGAGGCACTTATAAAAAATTTTTGGACGTCACTTTTCTTGCCACCCTGTATGTAGAAACAACTTATTATTGCGATACATCGAAATCGTAAAAAAAATGCTCCATTCATTATCATCGAGGTAGAGCGAAAGTTTTTATGGAGCATAAAATAAAAAAACACGATTTCGATGTTGCTTCCATATCCATAGTATTGAGCTGAATACGTTGGTTTGAAGGAGTAACATTCTTTGCATGGTAGTGTAAAAATAAGGTCTATTGAAAAATATAAAAATACGACTTTAATCTTAGAATTTTTTAAATAAAATAAGGTCTTACCGGTTTCGGAAAAAGAGATCACAGGCCCACATTGCAATTTACACGACTAAGCAAGCGTAAATATTGCTAGTTAAATTTTAAAAGCAGATAGGAATAAGTATGTATTTATATTTTTTCAGTAAGTTTAATTTTTACTGATTTTGAGTTGCTCCTGAAAATTTGTCTCTATCTTGCAATGTAACCCTGTATACAATCCGTATAAAACTAGCTTCTGTCCGCGACTTAATTCGTCTGCGAAGTGTTGTACAGTAACAAACATCAAAACATACAAAACCTTAATATTGATTGTTATTATAAGAATTACGAAACGTGCTACGTTAGCAAATAATTAAAATCGGAGGTTCTAAAAAAATTCGGAAACTTTTAAATTCAGATAAAGTTAAAAATTTGCCACAAAGTCAAGCAGTATAATTTTTAAGTTAGGCATTCATGTTGCCTTACTACACTGTGTATATTCTTCCATCTTTGAGTAGTTATCTCTTCTTAGCAATGATATTTATGTCTGGTAACTGGAACTTGAATTATTTCTGTTGCCGAGAAAATCGTAAATTCCATACAGCAGAGATAAACAATATGATCAATGGTCAAAGGAGATTCTGATTCAGCTAAAAACAAACAATTCCAGGATTCAGTAGACCTTGTGCTCGTTTCTCGCCGCTATTTCGGCGCAGGCGCACCGCAACCGCAGCGTGCGTCAGCCTATCGAACTGATGTTTTTGTTGCCTTGTGTATCATAAATTCAGTTACTCATTGGACTTAGGTAATAACTGAAAAGTCATAATTACGTACCCTTGAAGATCCGTCATCAGTAAATGACATAATTTTATGAATGGCGAAGTGGGAGCGGGCGCGGGGAGGTATACATTAAAGCACATACATTTATAATAAATAAATATTATATTATATAGGGTGGCCAAAAAGGTCACGTCCAAAATTTTTTTTTAGGTACACGAGGTTGAGAGTTATCTGAATCACCCGTATGTTCTATGTATATTTCGTAGTTTTCGAGTTATGATTCTGTTTAAATAGCATAAGAAGCCTATGAAGTACTACTTTTTTATTATTATTATAAAAGCTTAGAGTCTAGCACATTCTCTGAAGCTACTTAAAAACTAAGAAAATATCAGTTTAGATTTATAATTTTAAGTAAAAAATTTAAAGTAACTCTCAACTATTTCCAAAGTTATCTGATATAGTTGTTCGAAACCGCCGTGATGAGAGCAAATTGTGCTTGCAACCAGCAAAAACGGCTCTGTCAAGAAAGAGTGTAATATGCATGGCTCCCAAAATATATTATAAAATTCCTAAAGCTTTTAAGTCACTAAACAATAATCTTTTTAAATCAAAATTTAAAAAGCTATTACTCGACAAATGTTACTATAGCGTAAATGATAAATTTTGATTATGTTGTGTTATTTAATTATTATAGATTTTTCCAAATAATAGTTTTTATTTTATTTTTATTTTATTTCATCGTTACAATTATTTAATATTTGACCTCATATATTTTAATTCTAACCATCTAACATTTTGAATATTTGCACGCCGAATATCGGTAAGACATGTTGATACCTACTAATAATACTAACATCAAGAATATATTTCATCTCATTCCATGTTTATATTTTGCACACATGTTTTGTAAATAAATATATCTTTATCTTTATTTTTATCTTTGAAAACTCACTTAACATAAATTCTCAACATTAGGTCAATTTTGTATTAACTTCCATTAAAGTTATAAGGCTGTTTATTTTATGCATAAATACACAGTTCATAGAGATTTAGCTGCAAGAAAAAAATTCAAAGAAACCCTTTAACTTTTTTTTTAGAATTTTTTTAAACTGATCTGTTTGCAAAAAATAAAAAATAAATCGTAACTCGAAAACTACGAAAAATCGTAGAACATACAAAGGGGTGATTCAAATACCTCCCAACACGAGGCACATAAAAAAAATTTTTGGACGTCACTTTTCTGGCCACTCTGTAAAAATGTTATACAACATCACATACATTGCTCTGATCCTATGGTAAGTAATCAAAGCACTTGTGTTATAGAAATCAGAATCAACGACGGTACCACAACACAGACCCGAGACAATGTCTATATTGACCGACCGGGAATCGAACCCGGGACCTCAGAGATGGCGACACCAAGTCCGGTATACTCGAGCCGAAGCTACGGAGGTCGTCTTTATGATCTATTCGACAAAATTTTTCGCCTATTTTTAATTTTTACTGTATTGTTTTTGTACGGGCGACAGTTGACAGGTCTTGTCATTTCATGCTAAATGTGAAAAATCACTAACTAGTTTCGGAGAAAGATTATTCGTATTGCCGCTCGATGTTGCGTTGCGCACACGAATAGTTGAGGACGACTATACAAGGTGTAATTAAAATAACGCAAACCTCTTAGGGACTGATTCTGGTGCATAAACAAACTGATATAAGCTGGTCGACGGTAGTCGTCCATAGAACAATTGTTGTAGTCAGCTAACCAGAATAAGCCCCTTGTATGTATAGACAACGCCAAGTCACCCTACCCAAAACAGCGGTGAGGCAGCTGTTGGTCGGACGGTTCGTTTCTGGCGGCAATGAAGGTGTGTAACTTAGAGGCAACCATTATATATTATGTTGGCGCGCTCGTTTTTTCGTATTTTATGTTGTATCAGTGTGCTCAGTGTGCTTGGCGTGTGTCTTTTTTCTTATTACTACATTATGTTAATGCTACCTCTGAAGACCTATAAGTGGTTTAGAAATGTCATAATATACTGTTTCCTACCACCAATTTGTAAACCCTGGTTTTCCTAAAATAAATTAATAAAATAAAACGTTAAAGGTCATTGAATTAATTTTCAACTTTAGGTCCGAAATATAGAGATCAATATCAATTGAGAAAATTAGACGTTTTGTGGTAGGTTATCGTGACGTCAGTACAACTGAAAGCGCAATGACACGCAAACATTTTATTTCGTTGTTCAGTTTAGTAAAGTAAGAATGTAAGGATTTTGAGTGGGAGGAGTAGGTATTAAGTAATTTTTATACTCATGTTTCTTTATTGGTCTCGTAAATTGAATAAAAAAGAGAAACGAAGTTTGCAACAACCTTAAAAAAAGGTTTCCCACACCCAGAATGAGTAATATCCGCAACAGATAGCAAACAAAATATTAGAATTTAAATCACGTGTATTCTCGGTTTCTCATGCTTTTAGAATAAATTTTTAGTTTACCAAATCAATTTCCTCAAAGGCATGTTAAATTTTTTAACATTCGATTTAGATATCACGCCTTCAGGAGCATTGGACTCTTCAAACGAAATTAATGAGCCCAAACTCGACGGATTTATAGCCATTGAAGAGTTTTACTATCAAACTACATCCTAGCTCCATCATCAATCCAGCTCAATGGTGAAGCTGAAAGCTAAAAGTCTACTTGACATATCTGCCAATTGTAACTACAGCTTGTGGAGTGATGTACTGCGTCTTAAATTATGAAATTAGCATATAACCGAACCGTACCGGCAAGCGCAGCGTAGGGCGTCCACCTACAAGGTGGACAGGCGACCTGGTAAAGGTTGCAGAAAGTTGGATGCGGGCCGCTTCAGTGAATCTGGAAGTCACTGGGGAAGGCCTATGTTCAGCAGTGGACGTCTTATGGCTGTAATGATGATGATGATGATGAATAAAATAATACTTTTTCACGGCAAATGAGATGGAAACAGCGTGCCGCTAAACAGTACAGTGAAAAGGCACCAATTTTTAAGGATTTTATTAGTGTAAGAATCTGTTAGCAGAGCCAGCCTAATAAGTTTAAGTTCAGTATAACGACGCATCCATCGCTAAACTGAGGTATAGCCCATAAGCAAATTAGGCAATTGCCTAAGGCATACGGTACGGGCACCAGAAACCGTACAAAAAAATGGTTTACTTATGGATAGGGGGACCATGTGTGGATTGCTTAGGGCATCAAGGTCTTAATCCGGCACTGGGTATAACCTTATTCAAATACTAATTAGACAAGTCTAGCTCTTTCATTTAGACCTGACACTTCCTCGCACACAAAACTTAAAACAATATTCGGTCGGCGTGTAGGTAAACAGTGCGATGACATCATGTAGGGGCGCTAATATTAAAACTTGGCCGGCAGCCATCGACGTGGATCATGGAAATGGCAAAGAAATATTACGAAGACGTTGGGTCAACGGCTCGGGAATAGTTCCTAGGGATTAACGAGATCTTGGCTGGTTTGGTTGAGGATAGAGCCTAAGGAGATCATTTTCTTGTCTAAAAGAGAATAAGAATAAGAATATTTTATTTGGCACACAAAAATAACAGGTTACAGAAATGAAAGAAAACAATAGGAAATTGACTCATATCAAAATTAATTATACAGATGGATATAATGTTTGGTATTGGGCTTATGAAAAGAGCTGGTGGTTAGGCTCCTAGCTCTTAAAACAGTATTACCATTTAACATTGTTTCATTTTTTCTGTAGTTTGAAAACAACACTGTTTAGGTATTGCTTAGAGTTTAGATACGGTGTGATGATCTCATAGAGCGATCATCACTACTATTAAAAATTGCAGTCTCTTGCCACGTTTGTCTGTCATCCGTCCTGCCTGTCCGTCTATTTGCCTTTGCCTTCGAGATTTTAGATATGGATTTTAGATATGTTTTTAGAAGCAGTTAGACTGATGCCCAAAAAGGTTTAATATAAGATGTTCTAAAAATTGTGTTAAGTGAATCCAGACAAGCGCTCCTACTACATTACGAGAGATGATTCGAGTACCAATTTAGAATCAGTCCCATGTATGTGCTCCGGTTTTTTTTGTAGTTTTAAGTTTTGATACTTTTTTCAAACTTCACAGACTTAAGACCTGTTTTTTTTTTCGAAATAGATGAAAAGTATGCCTTACAGACATAAAAACAATTGTGGATTACTATGATTTCATTGCGCCACAAAAAAAGTAAATCCCAAAGTTAGTTAAAATTATGGTGATTTGTTACACTCTTTCGGACTTCCGTTTGAAATATTTTTTTGGGCCTGTGTAGCTGTTAAGATAACCGTAGATGTACATGCATAAATTATGCATCCTGCTATATCAGAAGGTCAACACGTAATATTGAGAAGGTAGATGCTGTGGTACAAGTTCTGAAACAACACGATTTAAGACGGCCTTGCAATGGCAAGCTAAGGCAACCTAACTTTAAGGTTGGGACTATCCAGGGGCGTGCATTGGTTTCAGATGGGGGTAGGCTGTGAGCGAAAATTGAATAAGTTTGCGTGAAACAGTAGGCGATCTCGCGGCAGCCTAACATTGGTTAAATTGCACAGTAACGATCTAAGTTGCGCGCTTTAGAAAGGAATAAGTACAGGTAGACAACAAAATGGTTACAGAATATTTATTTTTGAATACGTAATTAATAATTATGGTCAGCTGTTCTGTCGGTTTTTTATGAAGGTAGGCTCTGCATAATAGCCTATATGGGATGCACGCCCCTGGGACTATCTAAAACCTAGGTACTTTGCACCTTGCACTGTGTAACATCGGATAACACGTGCACCCATAAATGGCATAATACTAAGAAGAAGATAGGTAATTTAGCCAAGATCACGTGACTAAAATAGAATTTTCCTTAAACTAAATCTGTTCAAGAGCACGACATTTAAAACTATATCTGGACGTCGTTACTTGGAATACAAAATGTGTCATTATTCGCAAATGGACCTTACGTGGTCATTGGTGTCAAGGTCCTAAAATGATGGATTAGCCGGAACGGTGTTACATTGGAACTTGTTTTTAAACTGTATTATGTGCATGACAAATCGAACAATTGGGTAATTATTCCATTTGCGAATTGACTAATTGTTAATTACTAACTTACTTTTGGTGTGTTGAAAGAAATGAAATTTATTTAGTTTGCCAGAGAAACAGCCTCGAACGTGTTACGCCTTTAGAACTCACAAAAAACAAATTTCGTGAAAATGCAAAAGGTCCTTTGGTCCACCTGTAATGTAACATCAGGTTTGAGAACTACTTTGTCGTGCATGAAGCAGGGTTGGGGTCATAGAAAATATAATGCAAAAGTCTGTGAAACAAAACCAAATATCTAAATCTCGTCGAAATCGCATAAGATATCGCATTTCCTCATGAATGGCATTTAACTTTTTGACCCGACCAAAATGTGCAGCAGCTTAATAGCTCTTCAAAGTCCATCAAAGAATCACTTTCATAAAATCATTAAACTAGATGCTAAGTATAATACATGATTGTTGTTTTTTTACACGTTCGTCCTTCGACGTCCTTGTCGTTCCACTAAAATCAACTGAAGTAGTGCTTTATAATTAACGTTTACTATATGTTTATTTTCGATTTCACCTGTTGGCCGGCGACCAACTGGGTTTCCTCGGCGGGTTGACTCAGTCAGGAAGTTTCGGATCTAGACCTAGCTTATGGCCTAGATATTGTTTCTGCTGATGCTTCCGCCAACGATTATGTAACTTGCGTTTGTTTAGGCTTAGATTTGTTTGTAATAATATTTCTGTACGTCATGGTCACAGAACAGTTTTTTACAGCTGAATTTTAACGCGTTTATTTATCAACAGGTGTCTCAATGTTATATGGTACGTTATCAATTAAGTCATTAACAGCATCCCGGTGCGATTTCAGCCAATGCAATGGGGCAGAAAGGTTCTAGAATGGAGGCCACGTACCGGCAAGCGCAGCGTAGGACATCCATCCACAAGGGGGACACGGAAGACCTAAGGTTAAGGTTGAAGGAAGCCGCAGAATACAATCTGGAAGTCATTGGGGGAGGCCTATGTTCAGCAGTGGACGTCCTATGGCTGAAATGAGGATGATGATGATGATGCATACGCACAACTAGCTTAGGGTTTTTCTTACTTGTTTACAAACAGACACATAAATTAACTGTACACAGAAACAGAAGAGACTAGTACGAGTCTACATTTAATGGTGGATAAAGTAACAGATACCTTCATTTAATTTTGCACATCAATAAATATACAAATCAAACCTTTAAAAATTACAACAGAAAATATGTTTTTGATATATTGGACAACTGGATATCAAGTCGATTGGATCTTCGACAAAGAAGGAAAGAAAAAGAGTGATACCAAATGTAACAAGTAAATTCGTCCCATTAACATCCAAGCGGTCTCATGAGACAGCATAACAATGGAATTTTTATTGTGTCTCGTTTACGTATGCTTGATCAGTTTAACAAATTAAACATAGTTATCGTTTCGAACTGACATGAGAAACAGAAAGAATTGCACCGACTACAGTGGAGGTGCTCTAGCGATAGTTCTGAGGCAGGTAACGTCTCCAGAACACGGCGAAGAGACAAACGAAACATGATTTGGTGCTCGAGTCGCTTATTCTAACCAGAAGCACATGATTGAGTTACCACACAAGTAATAGATTAAGTAGCTAATTATTTTTCATAGAAAAATTGAGATGATACTGAAACCACTAACTTTACCGCACGTCAACATGTTAACAAACTGTCTGCGGATATTATTAAATAGATCATTTGGCATCGCATCAAGTCTGTCTTACTTCTTGCTTTGGGCCAGGTGAATGAGTTAATTTGTGTTCTTTTACTAATTTATTTTATGTTGATAACGGATAAAGGATTTTGCTGGCTTGTTCTGTTTTGTTATCAGAATATTAATGTCGGGAGCTATGAGGGTTTGATTACGTGATAGGGCAGGGCATGTGGTGCCTCAGTGAATATGGCTGGATGACTTGAGTGAGAGTTTACCGAAGATTGGAGATGTTCTAGATTTGTTCAGCAGATCTATTGTAGAATTCATAGGTTTTTCATTTCATGAATCTTATCATCACCCCTGCCGAACATGGATGTCCATTGCCGAAAGAGCTTAATTGAGACAAAGGCCGATTTTTGTAATTTAACAAAAGTCGCATTCCAGTTTCGATCCGATCCCATTCCTAGTAACATTAAGATCAAATACGGTATTACGGTATTCTCTTAAACTTATAACATGTCGTGAAATTGTGAAAGTGTTCGTGGTACGACTTAAAATGGGACAAAATAAATATAATTTTGGTTTCTTTCATTTTCAGTCGCAATACGAACTATAAATTGCAATTTTTGGGTTTTATTGGGATTGGGATCGACACTGGATTGTGACTATTGTTGTTCGAATCCTTACCTATATCAAACCGGCGCGCTGTCCATCAAACCCCCATTTATTGTAATACCTTAGTTTATTTAATCGTTATTTTAAAAATTATTTGACTGAATAATAATGCAAAATCTTCACTGTTAATTTATACTCTTTTGTTTTGTGCTGTTTACTTACCTTGTGTGTTATTTAAGTCGCACCTTGACACACTACGCCGAAGGTGTTACACTCGTTCGATGAAATTATCTTTACGAATCGATTTCTTTGAGAATTTTTACATTAGGAATATATTACGGTGGAATTTTATTTTTCTTCTGAAAAGATAAGTAAGTACTTCTTACGTGTCTTATCTCTCGACTCGACAGACTAAATTTCTGCTTGAAAAACAGTTTGTAAACTCATTAATATTTGTATTATTGTCCATTAAACACAGTTAAGAGCTACTTTTGTATATGTACCTATATTTCATAATGCAGATAACATACACAAAGATTGTCTTTTATCTACCATTATAATAATGACTGCGTTTACTGCTTCATCCAATGTCAAGCGAGTTGTGTCAGATCTATTTTAGATGTCTGCAATGTTTTTGCATTATTGCAATCTTATAGTTGAAGTCGAATATACGTAGTAAAGTTTAGACAACATGTAGGTATGTACAACAAACCCGATAGCTACTTCTAGGTCAAGAATAACAAATGCATGCCTGCCTACTTTATCATGTCAGCCTATTGCAGTCCACTGCTGGATGCCAAAAAGCGCCAAAGAGCAAGATCTCCCGCTCTTTTTATCCAGGCATTGCCAGCCATCTTCCTAAGGTCGTCGGTCCATCGAGCTGTGTCCTACACTACGTTTGCCAAGGCATGGTCTCAACTCGAGAACCTTTTCATAGATCGCTGAGTGCACGCCTACTTAGTAAGGACAAAAACGAGCCCAAGAGCGAAAGTATAAGCTCTTAAACAATATTACGTATTTTGATTTTCATGCGAGTTTGACGTACTGATCAGTGCTTAGGCAGTCAAGTGCAGTGCACTGATCAGTACTTAGTCAGTCAACTATACTTCTGAGGTACCTAATCATAGAGGTAATACTGTGTCGTAGTTTTACCTGATCAGTGGTGTAGGCCCCTGAACACTTAGACAATATAATTTAAAACTGTGACAGATTAATAACTCCTGGCCTATTCTATAGTCAAGAACTAAACTTATAGTCTTTATTATTTGTAATGGGGACCGAGATTATGAAAAAAGTAAGCCTAAATTAAAAGATCTATTTGAGCATATAGAAATTCATAAGATTCCCAACGAAGAAGATGATGTAGGTTACGTAACTAACTGGTAAAATGGCTGGAAAGTCTTATATTTCAACCAAAATTGCAACCGGCTCATCTTGAGTCTTGTGTAATCTTAAAAAAGGAGTTACAGGAATTTGTTTTAAGTAAGTTAAAATAACAAAGGCATTTCGTCTAAATTTTGAACTGTTTTGTGTATTTTAAATTCTTAAAATATATTTCTTTTGTTTTGAACTCTGAATCGTATTTTATTTTCAACCGACTTCAAAAAAGGAGGAGGTTCTCAATTCGACTGTGTTTTTTTTTTTTTTTTTTGTATATTTGTTACGCGATTACTCCGCCAATTATGAATCTATTTTAATGATTCTTTTTTTGTTTGGTAGATCATACTTCAGAGGTGGTCCCATATAAATTTTATCGAAATTGATTTAGAACTTTTTGAGAAAATCAACAAATAAATACCCAGATAATATTTTGGTTGTGGTTCTTGTTACCTATCTTCGACAAATATGAGCCGATTTTGATGATTTTTGTTTTATTGAATAGCTTATACTTCAAAGATAATATGATAAAAGTTTGCAAAATAAAAATCACCCCTAAGGGTAGGAAAATAGGGAATGAAATCGGTGTTCAGCAGTTAGATTAGGATTTATCACAAAAAATTTATGAAATAAGTAAATTTTATTTAAAAAAAATAAAACCGACTTCAAAACACTAAAATGCTAAAAATAATCCTAACACTTAAGTACCTAATCAGTTACTTTTGGAGTCGGTGCAAACAAAAACATTGAATCTCTCATCGGCTGGCACCGACTCCAAAAGTATCTGATTAGGTACTTAAGTGTTAGGATTATTTTTAGCATTTCAGTGTTTTGAAGTCGGTTTTATTTTTTTAAATAAAATTTATTACGAGACGTTTCGCTGAATGTGGTGTTTTGAATCCAAAATAAAATCATCGAAACCCGTCCAACCCGTATCGGCAGTACGGCTAGGGTTGTCTACTCTTTGCAAAAAAACATTACAAGGACTTAAAAAAGCACGAGCCATGTTCACAGGAAATTTAAACAGGAAAAAAAAATAAAAAAACAACGTAATAATGTTTTACCAGAAACCTTACGATCGTACGTCGTGCGTGCACCGAAACGATCGTTGGATTGATGTTTTGAATTTTTATTACATCCTTTTTAGGGTTCCGTAGCCAAATGGCAAAAAACCATAAACTAAACTCTTATAGATTCGTCATGTCTGTCTGTCTGTCTGTCCGTCCGTCCGTATGTCACAGTCACTTTTTTTTCCGAAACTATAAGAACTATAGAGTTGAAACTTGGTAAGTAGATGTATTCTGTGAACCGCATTAAGATTTTTGCACAAAAATAATAAAAAAACAATACATTTTGGGGGTTTCCCATCGAGATGTGGGATATTTATTGCGAGCACACGCCTCGCTTAGCGGAGGTCCTTATAATTGGAGCTAAATCCAAAGAAGGAATTTCAGACCTAGATACGGTCATCATTCATCTAAGACCGTCTTGATCCAGTCGTTCGCGCTTCAGACTACAAACTAGATAGCCAGTACGAAGGTTCGAATCCAGACCTTGCTCGTAATATTTGTGAGATGAATAGGAGGCAAAATGGACTTAATACCTAAAGGGAACATTTTTGACACATGGGTACATACTAATTGTTATGTATTTTCCTTTTTTATTTATGTTTTTTAAACTTAAATTCTTTTATAATCTCAATAGATTATTCAATATCAACAGCCCTAACTCACACACATTCGAGCCAGACAAGTGACCTTGGGAATTCGTTGCCCATTTTATCTTCGGCACTATTTACGATTCTAATTAACATGGGATGATGTAAGGCAATTTAGAACGGCATTAAACGAATACTAAAACATATTCAGTGTTCAACGCGGCTCATTAGCTCTTGAGAAACACGAGACTCAAGATTTAGAAGCTGTGTAGGTAAGAAATCAACGCTTACAACATGAAGTACATACCCCATGAGTATAAATGTCATTTATTTTGTTCCGCAAAAAATCCGCCATGTTTATCGCCATAAATAAAGCTTGTAAAAAAGAAGAAAAAGTAGGTAACTGTTGACTTTGCAGTTTTATTAGTATGTCAACTCTCACCAGATGACAGAATGTCAGTAATACCATACATAATGTACCATAAAGCCAGCGGTTGCGGGTTCGAATCCCGCATCGGGCAAATGTTTGTGTGATGAGCACGAGCATTTGTTGTACCTAAGTCATGATGTATATAAAAGTATTTAAGTATGTTTATCCGTTATCTAGTCGCTATAATACAAGCTTTGCTTAGTTTGGGGCTAGATAATTGGTGTGATTGTGAAAACAATTATTTATTTATTTATTAATGTAAGTGAAAAATCACTATGTTTCGTGTTGCTGCTCGATGACTTACATAGACGGACTTAAGGGGAACGCTGCTTGACATGTCCTTTAATGCAGCAAGTCAGATTTTTCATTAGAAACCAAACAAAAAATAATTTTAAAAAATAATGATGGGATTTAATATACTTTCTTTGGTTTTATTTTGACAAAGGAATAAGAATCTTTATTGTACATACATTAATAAAAATGTATTACATTTTTTCGTGCCTATGTTCAGCAGTGGTCCTATGGCTGAAATCATGATGAATGATGTAATCTTTTTGGCATGCGCATACCAATGGTATGCATAGATTGCTGAAACGACTGAGTTGTGGAAAAAATACGGCGACACACATTTTGTTTGAGTTTTATATGCAGGGTGATTGGTTTAATGATACATTCAGGAGGTAATAGAGGAGCAAAATTGAAACTACTTTTTTTAAAATAAAAAACTCACCTTCCCATAAAAATCTTTTATGAGTGTATGTAAGTAGTAGCAAAATTGTTTTTAGGATTTCGCCGTGGGTTAACTTACGAAAGTTTTTGTAATTTTGTTCTTTTGTCACCTCCTGAGATGAATATTCGTTATACCAATCACCCTGAATATCGCCTATCTACAAATTTAAAGACAGTAAGGTATTTATTGATTCAAATTAGGTACAACACCACATTTAAAAAGTGTAATCAGTAGGTACTACATAGGTGAACTTGATCACAGAATGGGGAGCGTAGCGTGTCATTCTTGTTCTGTGAACTTGATGATGAGACAAGACTTTCTCTGCCAGTTGACCTTTGGGCTAAGCAGAAAAGATTTGACAATCGTAAATGACAATGACATTCGAATGGTTGTTACTACACAGGGCATGGCTGAAGTTGCCACAAGAACAACGTATTTCTTTTAAGACGACCGTCTGGCCTGTGTTTGTTTTATGAAGTACATACCAAGAATTAGGTAATTTTGTATTGTAGCTAGCTGGATCTTTGGTATAATAAAAGTAGCTAGACTAAATCTACGATGAGCTGTAAAATAAATTTTGCCAAAGTTTGAAACGTTTTTCTTATATTCTCCCACTAATATCAATTTAAAAACGTTTCATATGTAAATCATACTGTAAAACTGTAAATCATATTTCTATTACTTCTTTATGGCTCAAGCCATTCATTCATAGTTTTACGAACTGAATCTCCTTGAGTTTCTCCGTGTAGGTGTGCAGAGCGAGATAGTAATAATATCGCTGAATAACACGTCCATACGTTAGAAAGGGATGAAGGATTTATTGCATTCATCTTTATCATGTGTTGGAGCAGTCGCTCGCACATCCGTGGAACTATTTTTGTAGTTCATAGAAATAATCCCATAGCAACTGTAGTCGCTATAGTATAACATTTTAACGATCTCTGTGACAGTGTGACACGTGATTTGTCGTTGTTCATTTGTTTATTTTCTGGCTGTGATCTCGGATGCGTGATTTCAGGGAAACTTACTCATGGTTGGAATAACAATGTGGGAGTTTATGAGATCATGAGGCTGAATGAAACTGTGGTCATACGTTATTGTTATACATTTTTACCATTTTGTATTTTTTTAACATTTAAAGTTTGGAGTAAGGCAAATAAAACTATTGATAGTATTTACTGATGATCTATGCGTGATGAAAAAAAAAGCGCCAATCCGAAAGTCATGTGTTAAGATAACTCAGAAACAGAGAGAAAAAATGACCTAGGCCCACAGACTTACAGAACCTTAAATAATAAACCTATTTACCTATCTAACGAGGTTAAATCCAAACCAGTCCCCCGATTCATAACTCTCCGATAACGAATTGTCAACCAGTAAATCACGTGCAGGCCGCTTCCAACCGGCCAATCTGGAAGTCAATGGGGGAGGCCTATGTTCAGCAGTGGACGTCCTATGGCTGAAATGATGATGATGATGATGATGAAATCACGTGCTACTAATGTTAAATCCTATAGTGTCACGTGGTTTTCTGGTCGACAATTTTTTACCGAACGGTTCTGAATCAGGGGCTTGGTTTAAAATATCATTCTGTATACTCACTCAGTAACTGTTTAAAGTTGACAATCTAGGTTTAGATTTCTGCATGTTTTTGAAATTTAAATCAACCATTGCAATTTGGCAAATAATAATGCAAATATTTCCGCTGCAAGGAGTGTCTATAAAAATGCTATGCTGTCTGAAAACTATTTTCGATCGGAATTCAACCTTCGGAGAAATCTGGAACGAGCGCTTCAGAATGCGATGCGATGACTGTGAAGTTTGAACACTTTACTAAAACTGTACAATAATCTATGACTGAAAACTGCTGAAAACATTAATAAACAATAAAACAATAATTTTGCCTGTTGTGTTTGTCTACTCATTAACAGGTAAAGGGGTATTACCTATCGAATTTGAGGACAAAAAGTACTTAACTAACTAATAGCGATGCAAATGAAGTATGGAACCGTAATCTTAATAATCTTCATCATTCATTAGACCATTTTGGACTGTGGCACATCTAGTCTTATTTTAATGTGAAACTCATTACGCACATAAATAAATGATTTGTTCAGTTTTGTTATGGTGAAAAATCAAACCGTTTGTGTAGTAAAACTTAAATGTAGGGCAGTAGCCGCGGTGGGCGGGCGGCATTCTTGCCCAATGCCCACGCTGCACAGGCGCCGGTCACCGGCTATTGTACTCCCGCCTGGAGATGTCGAAACTATTGCTTTCTTTTTGTGGAGTGTAAGGTAATCTGAATAAAGTGAGACAAGACAAACATAAAATGTATTTTAATAATTTGAGTAATGATAACTTTTAAACTAGCTTTTGCTCGTGACTTCGTCTGCGTTGAACTTACCCGGAAAAAAAGTATCCTATGTGTTAATCCAGGCCATGGCGTATCAGTATGCCAGAAGTTTTTGCGTGAAAGAGTGACAAACATCATACATTTTCATACATTTAGTTTCGCGTTTATATTATTTAGGATATGTAAGTTTGTATGGTTATAATAATTCAATCGCGCTTTGAAAACAGCTAAACGGAATTGACTAGCTATGCTCAGTGTTTCTTTGCGAGATCGAATCAGAAATGAGGAGGTCCCTAAACGAACAAAATAAATGTCGCTGACATAGCCCAACAGTAGCAAGCTGAAGTGGCACCGAGCACGGCATATAGCACGTAGAACTGACTTAGGGGGCAGAGAGGTTCCAGAATGGAGGCCACTTACCGGCAGGCGTAGCGTAGAACAAACGACCTGGTAAAGGTTGCAGGATGCCGCTGGATCTAGGCCGCTTCCAACCAGCTAATCTGGAAATCACTGGGGGAGGCCTATGTTCAGCAGAGGACGTCCTGTGGGCCTGCGGCTGAAATAATGATGATTATGAAAAGAAATTAACTAGAATTAGCGGCTCTGGGCCGTTTGCATCCAGAGGCTTTCAGCAACCTTGACTAGATCTATGGGGGACTAATGACTATGGTTCAGCAACCTTGACTAGATCTATGGGGACTATGGGAGAGGCGTATGTTCATCAGTGGATTTCCAAAAGCCGATGATGAAGATGATGATGATACAATAATATATTACTGCCTTTATTTATAACCCTCGTAAGTATTCATAAATGTTCACCTTCTGCCCGATACTCTTCAAACAATTATTATTAGCACCAGAGGTCGGTCAGCCTTAATCAAGCGCAGCTAATATCTATGATCTAGCCCGAAGGCTCATTACCGACAATTCTCCTTAAACAGAAACGGACTGATAGCAAGTAGTGTCTATTGCTATTAGAATACAGCACACATTCGATTAAATCGTTGGAAAGATATATGCAGTGCGTAGGAAGGTAACAACGGAGACAAGCGATGACAAGGACATGTTTGATTTTCATACAAATATGTGATGACAGATTTCTTCCTTTGTCAGACCTATTACGAGTATATTAATGTGGATAACCTTGGAGGTAAATAAATGCAAAAATGGAGCTGAAACTAGTCCGCTGTTATTACTCTTAAATATCTCGTTAGATGATGAGATGGGGGCCTAGGGTAGGGTGAGGGTGATCTTCCCACATAGTCAATATATAGGAAAAAGACGTATGAGGTAGGTGATTATCTTTTATTCTTATCCTCTCTACCTAATTGGCGCAATGCTGGCTCGCACGGTGTGATTCGCCATTCGAGGATTCGAGGGTAAAGGTCCAAGGCTCGATACCTGGTCGAGAAAATTTGAAAACGAACTTTTATAAATAGGCTCGCGACTGGCCGTCTGTGATTTGGGACAGCCTTGGCAAAAAAAACGCTGGCCGGTACTCGTAGATATCTCGTAAGATTTGTAAGTAACGGAGTTAGTTCCTTACGTCGAGGTTGGTGTGTTGTCTGATTGTCTGGCGTATGACAAGGTAAATATTTATTATAATGGTAGAATTATAGGAAATATGGAAAATTAAATGCACATCAATTTTTAAACTCGCTTCCTACAGAGCCAGACAGTCGAGCTGCACAGCCAAGGTCAACCGCTTGCGGTTACAAATTAGCGCGCCGATAAGATAAGCCGAACTTGACCTCGTTCACCTCATTCGCAAAAGATCAAGTCGAGTGAGACCTAACCTTTAATGCCTAGGGTTGTCTAAAGAAAACAAAACTGTATCTACCATCTGTATAACATAAAGTATGTACCTACATACTCTCATCATCATCATCATTTCAGCCATAAGACGTCCACTGCTGAACAAAGGCCTCCCCTAATGACTTATCATCAGGGGGGATTGTCAATACTCGCCACGCTTGGCAGGCGGGTTGGCGAGCGCAGTTTTTTATAAGATTTCGCACGAAGACGCTGCTGCCCGTCTCGTACTACAGGAATTAGTCGCCTCTTACGAGACGCCTCCTGTTGGCGGTGGGGAAGTGTATTCTTTACGGCCGTCGCCACACGGCACTATTAAACATACATACTCTATTGAACAACAAATAGTCTACATGGATACTGAAACTCCTTCAATACGGAGTAAGTACCTATAGTCCGAAGGATTCCGGATGAAAATTTGAATCGGATGATACGCGTGTGAGTCCATGCTGGAAAAAGACATGTTCGCTTGAGCGACGCGCGGATTGAATGCGGGCTTGTCTGGGGCTGTTTCTTAGAGGGTCAGAAAAATTCCGGATGTATGAAGTGCGAGCTTATGTCATCATTAGCCTGTCCTGCTCCAAGTCAGTCGTCATCGTCATCGAGTCTTCTTTGTCGTGGCATTCCATAGACTTTTCTTCTTAGATCATGTTCACTTAGTTTACTGCAAGTAGGTATACCTAATGTTCGTGGTGAGATTACTTGTTGTGGTAAGATTGGAATGTAATTTCTACCTTTTTATTATTATTAGCGTTGTTGTAAAGACTGCGCCGACCCCAGATGACCTGGGGACAGGGCAGGCGAATGATGAGATGATGATCTTGTTATTACTTATTAGCGTTGTTGTAATACTTTTTTATTCATACATATGTAATAAGTATAGCAAGAATTTGAAAGAGATAGGATTCTTAAAAATTATAAAGTTGAATTAAAAAACGAGTCATAATTTGGTGCGGTAAAAAAACGATTCGTAATTTAAACCGACAGTTATGCTCATTATGTGCTCAGATTATTTAACTTATTTTTTTATTTCATTTTATTTTATTTATTCATAGCACACAAAACAGATTACAATCAAAGTGAATATCTTATATCATGCTGATGATCTAGATCATAATCCAAAAATATGTCTAATATGTTATTGGTCTAAAAAAATAAAAGCGTCAATCTTTTCATATTTTGCCACTATGAGTAATACTTAATACTCATTTATTCAGTATTAGGCCCTCTTCCGGGCACTTATACACGTCCCAAAATATAAGTTTACCCTACCACCGCTTCGAAACTACACATTGGCTGGTGATGAGAAGAAACGGCGCAACAAACTCGGACACCTTTGTCAGACTTTATTGCAGGAAATATATGTCATATGTCATAGTTCCAAGACATGTAGTAACTTAGTAAGTGCGAGTTAAGCAAGTTAAGTCCATGCACTCTTGTCGTTAAAATAATCGTCTACTTTATAATATGTACCCTTTTTTCATAAGGTTTTTTTTTTAATTTGGATTTTGAACTCATGTACAGACAACAGCACGTCAACCTACCAAAAAGCGTCTTATTTTCTCAATTGATATTGATCTCTAACTGTTGGACATAAAGTTGAAAATCAATTCAATGACCTTTAACTTATTGGGTATAGGTTGACCTGTCGTTTTCTGTACAGGTAGTTCAACAAGAATCTTTGTGGTACTTTATTGAAAAATATATACATTTTCACAAGAATGTATTACTAACTTTGTGTATATTGTCAATGGTGTTGTTAATTAATACGATCACATCCACTTTCGTTGCCACTTTGAATAACCTTGCTGTTAAAATTGGCGCAATCATGGGCCAATTATGACATGCTGTCATCAACTCGCTTCCAGTTATTCAGTATGCTGCATTTTATCTAAATAAAGAGCAATTGACCATGACATTGTCAATTAAGCTATCCCCTGGACTGGGTAAAAACCCTGATACCACAATTAGTTAAAGGTTTGTTCATTTTAACGAATTACCAAATTTGAATTTGATCTTTATAAAGGTCACCGTGCTGTTTATGCAGGTACCTAATGATTATGATTGTATGGAGTTACATAAATGTCATGTAAATCTAGAAAAATATCTGATAAGTCTGAATAGCTTTATTTTAACATTAAAATTTTTAACACAATTTTTAATTTTAACATTATTGTATCATCATGACATAATGACAATAAAGTTAAAATTTCTATCAAGAAAATTCGAGAAAAAACGAAACGAAACGATTTCTACATTGACCCGACCGGGAATCAAACCCAGGACCTCAGAGATGGCGACACCAAGGCGTGCTCGCCTCTCAGCTATGGAGGTCGGTCAAGGAATGAATTGATATCGCCAAGAAGGTAGACCTAAACGATGGTGTGTGTGACGATATGACCAACTTTGCAGAAGATTGGGAAACTTTGGCGCTGGACAAAGATTGGTAGAAGATTTTGTGAGAGAACTTTGCCCAGCAGTGGTATGGTAGGGGAGACCTAGGATAGTTATATACTATAGGGATAGGCTTCCAAACTGTCAAAATGTTTGAAATTGGTTGCTAAAAGCCGTTTCTTCTTCCTGCTCAATTACTGGACACACGGCATTGCATTCTTTCGATTGGTTTAAAGGGCAACACTTTTTAAAAAGTCTAGTTTTCGACACCTAGTCAACATACCCATATAATAAAAATAATAAATGAATAATGAAATAAAATAATAAAAATCGTTTATTAAAATACAAGAAAAGCAGATACATTCTTATCAGTACAACTTAAAACTATACAGTGCAAGGAGTTTTACCTTTGCCTGAACTAGGTAGACCCTGTGCTTCAGGCGAGAGTAACTTAAATGAACTTCTAGGTGACATAAATTAACAGTAATTAATTATTAATTTACTTACATATTAAAAGTAATTGTTTTTTATCGTAGGACAAAGATAGTAAATACTTAACTATTTCTAATTTACAGTTATAATAATTTAGCTCATAAAAATTAAGTATTTTATTTAGTCTATTGTACAGAAATTGACAGAAATAAGAATATAGTTAACTATCCTGCCTGCCTAGCATGAGCACTAAAACACGATATGATATGATATGATATAGCGAAATATCGACATCAACTTTAAAAATATAATAGATTTAGCCGCAATTTTAAATTTTTATCGAAACATTACAGCGATCTTAATATGTGACGGCGATTCAAAATGGCGGCTATATCTATCATATTTTTACAGTTGGTGTCGATATTTCGCTTTATCATATCATATCATATCGTGTTTTTAGTGCTCTATGTATAAACTCATGTTTGGCTTAAAAGTACAGTCAGCAGAAGAAGAGGTAAATCAAATTTTAATATATTTAATTGTAATACTGAAAAAATTAATATCTGCTATAGCAATCACAGGTTGATTTTTTTTATCAATCAGTACAAAAGAAGGGAATTAACGGGACTATGCTAGGTATTTAACCATTTATTTGCCTGACGTTTGACTGCGATGCTGTTCAAGTGTACAAGCTTCATTCACCGTAGCCTCATCAACCTCGGATAAAATACGGATATAATAGTGTCCCATACTTTATGGTCTTACGCAATCGACAAGATGTCGTCAAAACCGGTCTGCATGTCCTCTAGCTAAATGGGAAGTTCGTAACAACTTGCTTATCTGTGTAGTTTCCGCGCAAATATATTGCTTGAGGTGCCACAGCCTTGTTAGGTTTAATAGATTTGACATTTGACTCTTATTGTTGCACCCTGCGACAAGGATCATCAGACAAGTAAGCTAGAAAATAATTTCCCACCGCTCAGTATCATGAGACGTCTTTTTACTCGTTAATTGGGATTTATTATTACTAAATAACTTCTTAATTTAAAAAAATGTGTTTCACGCACGCTGAAAGATACGTTTTTGTTTCTTGGTAGACAGATATTATAAATACATAATAAGTAGTATGTTACATTAAATAAAGTTCGTTAACCCTCTTCATTAGCACAGCTTGGCGCCAATTTTTTTTTTCTACAGAGTATGGCTCATGGGTGGTCTTGAGCGCAATTCATCATACAGTCTTTGTTGATAGTATTCAAATCACACTGGCATAGGAATAGGTACTTATAAAGTATAATTTGCAGCATTGGTGTTCTTTCTGTTGTCTTCTCTTTCAATAGAAGGTCATGTAAAATTTGGGGCATTAGATTTCTTTCTGTTGTCATATTTTTGTTGAACGTAGTAAAAATTTTTGGACAGTATCGTATTACATAGAAGCACTTATGATGTCGTTTCGACCGGCTAACTTTGGTAAGGGCAACTTAAAGGTCGCAAATTAAGAAATTAATACAATGGGATGCTTCCGAATGACAGTAGTGGCCTCAGAACATAGACTATGATCTGAGCCTGGCATGTATTTCACACAGTATTTCCACGCGTCCATTTGTTCATCACCATAATAGCAGTTTTAATTCAAAATATATAGAATCAAAATTAAGTGACGGTGATGTCAAAGGTGCAGCGCGACTTTTGTTCTCCGACGACCTCGTTGCGCCCAATTCTCCTGATACCCTCTCAGCTTTACAAAGTAAGCATCCACTTTCAGCAGCTAACAGCCAACTTCCCAATCAACCGGATCCTGCACAACCATATCTTCAGACAACTCCAGAAGCAGTAATGAGCGCCATCAATTCCTTTCGTAGTGGCTCTGCCGGCGGCATGGACGGCCTTACTCCCCAGCATTTAAAAGATCTAATAAGTGTCAGTTGTGGTGAGTCCGGTAGTGTCCTACTGGGGAAATTGGTGGGCCTCATTAATGTTATGCTTTCTGGTAGTGTCAACCCACATTTCACAGGTTTTTTATATGGTGCCAACCTCTGTGCGCTTAAAAAAAGGGATGGCGGTATTAGGCCCATAGCCGTAGGCTCCGTTTTGCGTCGCCTTGCTGCCAAACTATGCTGTAGGGCTATTTCAGATAATCTTGCAGCATATTTTGAGCCTGTTCAACTCGGTTTTGGCATTAAAGGGGGTTGTGAAGCCGCCATTCACTCTGCCCGTACATTTGTACTTAATAACCCAAATGATATATTGCTGAAAGTGGATGTCACAAACGCCTTCAACTCGATAGATAGAGGCACTTTGTTGACACAAATTAAGTCCAGGACTCCGACTATTTATCCATTTCTTTGGCAGTGTTACAGCACTCCAAGTAAACTACAATTTAGGGATAAATTGATAGAGTCAGCAGTTGGTTGTCAACAAGGTGACCCTCTAGGTCCTGCTATTTTTGGCCTCTCCATTCATCCTTTAATTAATCAGGTAAATTCTAAATTTAACGTGTGGTATTTAGATGACGGTACCCTTGGAGGTGACCCTAATACTGTTTTGGCTGACCTAACTTCTCTGATTCAAAATTTCAATAATGCTGGTCTAGATTTAAATTTCGCTAAATGTGAGTTGTTCATTCCAGACACTTGTCATGATCCCAATTCCATTATTCAAAATTTCAATAACATTGCTCCCAATTTGAAAATAATTAAAAAAGATTCTTTTCGCCTCCTTGGGTCGCCAATATTTGAGGAATCTTTCGGCCCTTTTGTTGAGGAAAAATTAAATAGTTTTGATATTGTTTCCGATCGTATTGTCAAAATTAATACTCATTTCGCCTACACAATTATCCGCTATTGTCTTTTTGCCCCAAAATTCACATTTTGTGTCCGTTCTTCTCATTTTTGGAAATTTCCAGGTTTGACTTCAAAATTAGACGACTCTGTTAAAAACATTCTTTCTTCTGTGCTGAACCTCTCTTTGGATTGTCGAACCTGGACCCAGGCCTCACTCCCTATCAGGTTTGGAGGTATTGGGATACGCAAAATTTCTAGTGTTGCTCTCCCTGCTTTCTTGTCCTCGGCTCATAGCACCCAAGTGCTGGTTACTAAAATACTTAGCAAGTCTTTTGATAATCCAGCAATTGCCTATCAAGCCGAGGCCATCAACTCATGGAGACAATTATGCGCTGAAGATATTCCTTCGTCGGTATCTTCACAAAGACAATGGGACGAGCCGCTCTGTAGACTAGTACGGAATAATTTATTAAACACGTCTACTAGTCCTGCAGATCGGGCTCGTCTCCTTGCCGTGGCCGAGTGGGAATCAGGACTATGGCTTCAATCTCTCCCATCTCCACAGCTAGGTACTTTTTTAGACAATACTTCCTTTAACCTTGCTGTATCTCTTCGTTTGGGGGCACCATGCAATGTCCCACATCGTTGTCCCTGCGGCGATATGGTTGACTCACTGGGTCATCACGGCCTGTCGTGCAGCAGAAGCGCCGGGAGATTTTCCCGACACACCAGCCTTAACGACATCATCCGCAGGGCTCTTGCTAGCGCTTCGATACCGGCTATTCTTGAACCGAATGGCCTGGTGCGGAGTGATGGCAGGAGGCCTGATGGTATGACCTTGGTTCCGTGGAAGATGGGTCGGCCCCTAGTGTGGGACGCAACCTGTGTTGACACACTGGCTCCGACTCATCTTCCACAAACCTCGTCAGGGGTAGGCACTGCTGCTGCATCAGCGGAGTCCCTCAAACGTCGCAAATATGCAGATATTAGTAATACCTGCATATTTGAACCTTTTGGGGTTGAGACGCTCGGGCCTTGGGGACCTAGCGCACATCGGCTGTACAGTCAGTTAGCCAAGCGGCTGATTGATTGTACGGGCGATCGGAGGGCTGGCGCATTTCTAGGCCAACGTATCAGTTTGGCTATACAGCGTGGAAATGCGGCCAGCGTTTTGGGGACTATGTCACTGTGTTCGGACGGCGATCTGGGACCCATTTTTTATTTGTGATTTATTTTGTAAATATTTATTTGGTAAGTTTTAGTTTTAAGTTTAATTTTAGTTTTCTTTGTATATAACCTAGGACTAAATTGGTTGTTTAAATAAATAATAAATATAAAATAAAAATTTAAAATACAATAGTTTATATTCTCTTTTCACTGATACCTTGACTTATTCAAAAGAACTGACTCCGATTTAAAGCGCCACTTAAACCCGTTTGGCTTATGTTTGCGTTGCTCCGTGAAATATTGGAGTCATCCGTGAATCATTCATTAGCGATGAAAGGAGCGTTGTAAGGGCAGACGTTAATTGCACGACCAATGACCTCAGTCAGCGGAGAAGAATTTCAGACGAATTTGTATTTTACACAATAGAAATTGTTGTAGTTTTCGTGCATGATGAAAGAACGTCTCAACTCAATCACACAAATAAGTGAAATCGTTTGAAGTGCTAACGTATCTATTATATATATTTCTGAAGTGTGCTTCTCCAGAAAACGGATGATGGATACTTTAGGGAGTTGCTATTAGTCCACCCCTAACATACTTATAAAGTCCAGAACCTCAACAAATTAAGCTAAAAATTTTCAACAATAAGCTGACTTCGCATTGCTGATAGAATTCAAAAAGAAAGCTATCGGTTACATAGTACTTACTGGACATCTATATTTTCGTTAAATTAACCTTATGCTTATTATTTTGGGAACTGGTCACGCTTTCAGTTGCTGCTAGCATTTAATGTTAATTTATTATCCCACAGAATTATCTATTCCGTAGCTATTCCCATTCATTCTTTAAAAGTACCTACATCACACGAAAAAGTTAGATCTTAATCTAAATCACAATTGCATGCGCATAAATGTAAAAGATCATGCCAACATGGACACCTCAACGAAAATAGCTCTCAACTCAACTATCAGATAGGTAAATAATCGTTTCTCAGTTTCGACCTGTTTATCGGCGTTTTAGCACTATACAACTAGAAGCACAAGTGTTTTGTGGATAATATTTCTCCTTATGTCTTCGGAATAAGAGCGAGGTTATCTTCGGTTCTAGACGGTACAGGCACAGATGTACCCTTGACCGCTATCCGACTTACATCATGACATCACCGGGCGGGTTTTGTAGGTTTTATTTTATTTTTGCAATGCCCCTCACTCTTTCACTGGGGAATATCTCGCTCTTATCTTTCTCGAGTAATTAAAGCACCGGTTGTGCGAGTCGTTTGTTTAATAAAATATTCTTGATACCTCATAATACTGGTCAGTTGATAATGCTTTTTGTACTCGTATAATTAAAAGTTACTTGATCTTATTCAGCCTTCTGTCTAAACAAAACTGATGGAACTTAGAACACATCTTAAGTGTACATAATAGCTGGTGGTCGAAATTACCTATGAAAGAAAGTATAATTTTGGTCAATAAAGCCACGTGATGAGGGCCAAGTTATGTGTATACTTAGGTACTTATTATAATTATATATTTGTGGAAGATGTTAGGTAATCACTATGACTATACAGTATATATTTTAAACTTATAAGTAATACGTACACCGTTGCAGCATATGCAACAGCTTTTCTTGCAATATCAGACTTAATTTTCTTTTTAAAGTAAAAATAACTATTTTGAAATTATTGTTAAAAAATCTATTCGTGTGTTGAATACTTACCTAATTGCTTTTGTGGGCAATTAGTTATTCAACCCATGTAATATAGCTATGGGCAACTGCTCTTTCGTAGTACCTACAAGCGTAAATGCAAGAATAACATTTTAATATGCCAGGCAATGGCCAGTAAAAGGATCACGAAGAAGATGCATCCCATTACTAATATTTTTCATATTTTCCTCTTGCATCTCCGGAACACTTAGTAGGCCAGTGACTGGCAGCGTAGAGCCTGCGCGTGGGCAGCTGAATGGGTGACGCAACTTGCGCCTACGCACCTTACGACACGGTGCCTTTATTGGTAAGGCATTTTTGAGCGGTGACAACTGATAGGGATGACACTGCATTACAAATATCAAGTCATCAAGGTTTTTCATTTAGGTTCAGGTATTAGATTTTTCTGTTTGAATGCTGTCAAAATACTTTTTTGCCTATTGAGGTAGGTAGTTTTTTTATTTGTTTGGTAGGAGTAAGGAATGCAGGATCGGGTCCTTAACCAACTATCCAACTATAAATTTCAGAAACGAAAAAACATCTGTTGCCCAGATGACACACTTTTTCACTTAAAAAAACTGAAAAAAAAAGTGCAATTTAGGGGTTAGTGCAGTTAAAGAATTATAATGACTGTCTTTACTTGGTCTGCTGGCTAGCTGCACGGTTCGATGCGTTTATACCTACCACCTACACAAAAACCGCTTATATGCATTAATTATAATTATTAAACCTTAAAGAATTTTGGAAAGTTATTGATTAATACCTTACAACCCATTAAGTCGCGTGCTAGACAAGGAGATCCGACATGTACCGTGACGTCACAGTACACGTCCGCCATAAATTTTTCATTGTAAATGTTATTTTAGAAAAAGACATTTAAAATTACTGTATTACGGTTATTTTTTATTTAAAATCAATTTTATTTTCATTATTATCACTATAATTTCATATATTTTTTAATAAATATAGTAAGAGCAACAAGTATACATAATTTTCATACATATTCCCTATTTAGCACTTTGCTAGACCGAATGTAGACCATCTGTAATGGCCCAAAGGAAAACGTTTCTTTTGACACACGTATAAAGATAAAATGATGTTCGTTGAAATTTTCCGAAATAAAACAAAATTCTGTAAAGTGGCAGCCCTAACCGGAATTTGTATTCATATTATGTTAAGTAAGTGGTATACTTCAGTTAGTGAATCGCGTAAGTGTTGTTGACATTAAATAACGACATGCAAATGAGAGTCAGCCGCATGGGAAGCTGTAAATAGTTCAGTAATATCTGTGTAATAATGCCGGTCTCGGTACACGAGCGATAAAGCGTACCACACACCGAAGCCATGTGCAGCGTGTGTCGCGCTCACGCGGCTCGTTGTCGCACGACCCGCTCTACGTGAGCGGACGTGCGCAACGCAGTTCATTGGCGGTTTTGGAGCGGATCGAAGGCGCGGCAAGGGGGCTAGGGTACGCGCTATGGTCATTATAGGTACTATCCCACCCGCCCATCCATTAGTAACCAAAGCAATCAAACTTAAAACTAAACCCCAAAATGCTGGATAACCTAATAAAACCAATATAACCAATTCATTTCTGTAAATAGGCCTAAATTAAGCTCTTTTACACTCTTTTAATAATTAATACCTAGCGTATAAGCAACGTAACGATATATCGTTGAGCGTATTTCGTTCCATACCTTCGCATGTCTTTAACTTAGCACGAATTTGACGGATTCCTTCCTTCACAGCTAAAAATATTTGATGATAAAAAAAAAGTCTCTGCGCGAGATTATATATTAAAATTTAATATTTTATACCACTTCCGAACATTATTTAAGTTGCAATAAATACTTAAAGACTCGAAGATTAACCAATTTATCGTCCACTTTAAAACAACGCCGACTGTAAAATCGATACTTCAATCTATTTTTATTTAATTAATATACCTACACTCAAAAATTAGGCCAACTTAACCCGTGCGTGTCTATTACTACAGACTTTGATGTTTGCTTTCCTTAGGGCAATTTTTGTACAGCTACAAAATTAACTAGTTGAATACTACCGGAGCACACCGCAAATCACTGGTGTATAAAAAATAAAGTTATCAAAGTGAATTAATTCGTTTTATTTGCATACTAGCTGGTACTTTGTACCGCCCTGTTTTTTTTTTAGATTTTTTTCAATATTTTATCGTTTTTCTGCTATTCGGGACGGAGACAAATCCAAAAAACCATAAATCATAAAAATCGGCCTAACCGTTCTTGACTTATAAATGGTGTAACTAACCCGACTTTGTTTTATAGGTATAAGAAAGATCATAACATTGATACCTAATAACTATACAAGCAAAACTATTGCTTAGTTGAGGTACCAACTTTATAATAATTAGATTAAACTAAATTACTTAACTGAAACGTGGCCTCTCACTATGGGCCTCATAAGAAAGCTCAAGGTTGCACAGCGTGCTATGGAAAGTGCTATGGTCGGCGTTTCTTTGCGGGATCGAATCAGGAATGAGGAGATTCGTAAACGAACAAAAGTTGCTGACATAGCCCTACGGATAAGCAAGCTGAAGTGGCAGTGGGCGGGGCACATAGCACGTAGAACTGATGGCCGATGGGGCAGAAAGGTTCTGGAATGGAGGCCACGTACCGGTAAGCGCAGCGTAGGACGTCCACCTACAAGGTGGACAGACGACCTGGTAAAGGTTGCAGGAAGCCGCTGGATGCGAGCCGCTTTCAACCGGCCAATCTGGAAGTCACTGGGGGAGGCCTATGTTCAGCAGTGGACGTCCTATGGCTGAAATGATGATGATGATGATGAAATTACTTAAGTTTCATGTATTTATGCTAAGTTTTTAAAGATAAATAAATTATCTTATCTCTCTTATCCAACATATTTAAGAAATTGCAACAAATCATTTTAATTCATCTTGAGAATCATATTTTAACCTGTCCTATTATGTTAAGATTTATTCACGGACTTATAATTTTTATTTTATTTAATAAAAGCTAGTTAGTAGTAGTCCATACATAGCAACTTAAATAAATAACAAAGGCAAATCTTTATTCTCGGATATGTAAAAATGTCGGCTTGCCTCCGTTGCTGCTGTGTCCAATTGTTAAAAATAATTAGACTGAAATTCTTAAAATCTGACTGTTTTATTGTGGCACTAAAACTACTGAGCAATGAAGTGAATGGATAACTAAATAATACTATCGCCAAAAGAAAAAACACAAGGTGTTAATTAAATAACGCAATAACCTTTTATGGGTATTTCTATTGCCTAAATACAGCAACTTTTTCAAACGGACCAAAAAACATCAAAATTGCAAAAAAAAAACCACTCAATTGCCCATACCTACTAAGCCGCGACCAACTTATAATAGAAACTTATTTTTTTGTATGAGAATTCGAGGCGAGGGTTAAATTAAGATGTTATGTGTTATTTCATTAACACCTTGTACAATATACATGTATTACAATAATGATCAAACTTGTAAGTTCGTTAGATCATAAATAAAATTATGCTTTCATCATCGTACTCAAGTTGGTACAGTCACCTATTATTTTTCTAAACTTCCAAGAAGTATAGACATCAAAATAGGTGACGTTTGTTTCAACTTATGGGCGAGATGAATCATTAATTCGTTATTTACACTTCGATCACGAACCGAAGCAGCAGATGTTTCTTCTGATGTTTCCACGGAATGATTATTTTTATACTTTAAAACAATTTAGTTTTTTTTTCGTAACGCAAATTTATCAGGAAGATCAAGTAAGCAGTTATTTGGAAAAAAATGTGATAGACAAACAGATGAAGGTATAATAAGAAATATATAAATATTAATGCACCACTTATACTCATTTAAACTTTCATACTTCCTCATCATAAAACAGGTAGGTACATGGTAGAAATCCCTAAATATTACAAATAACGTAAAAGCATTTTTTTTGTTAGCAATGAATGAATTTATTATCAAAAACATTTACTCTCTACTTAATTATTCGCTTATTCAAACAAAAATATAATAAGTTATCTAAAGAAACAAAGAAAGAGCATACGTTGATGGCTCAGGCAAACTGCTTTAATTAATAAAAATATTACCATATCAACGAAACACAAAAATACATTGAAAGTAGATGTCAGTATCAAAAAGTGGGTGTCGAGTTACTGGCTATGCAGTGTTCCTACTTTTTAGCATCGTGGTCCGCGTGCGGTAGAACGACAACGTTCTACCGGCCGTGTCGCCACGGCGTGGCAGCTGGGCCGCCCATCTGAATGGCCGCCAACTTAGACCAGCTTGACGAACTGGCTTACCACGGTACTATGACCCCCGATGGGTTAACGCTAATAGTGCTATTTCACCGAACTGTTGGCTAAAACTTTAATAGCGCGATGTAGGAATGATGACGCATGAGGTTGGCATGTGCGAGTGCTAACTTACTTTTACCTGCTTAGCGGCTAGTTGCTCTAAAAACGAAGTGTCGCAACTTAATAGGGTAGTTGACAATACCAATCAATTGACATACTTTTTATGAGCTGTCAAAATGTACCTTTTCTTTAGAATTTGTATGGCAATAGCGGGCAGTGACGTTACTGTTTACCAAACTCAACTGATTATCTATTTAGTAGGTTTAAAGCAATTAAAAATCTATTTCAAGAAACAATTAAAAATTATGACTGAATAAATTAATTAAATAAGGTGTTATTTAAAAAAAAGAAGAAGAAAAGAAGCTGAAAATCTGTGTTCTGCTCGTAGAGCAGTACCAACACTGAGCACCTACTTTTTTGCATCGCTGCGGCACACACTATTTTCCCATGCTTATTTTTTACTTCTAACTTTCTTATTATTATTGTTATTTTTTTAATTAATTTTATTATTAAATTCCTTAAATTGATTATTGTTATTATTAGTTACCACCTTGTTAAAGAGTGGACTTAAGTGTTAATGATGTTACTAAATATTTTTTTCTATTTTATTGTAAAATGTATTATAAAGTGTGCTTGTGTTGCAAATAAACAGTTTATCTATCTATCTATCTATCTATCTATATTCGTATCAAAAAGTGGGTGTCGAGTTACTGGCTATGCAGTGTTCATACTTTTTAGTATCGTGGTCCGCTTCCGGTAGAACGACAACGTTCTACCGGCCGTGTTGCCAAGATGAGGCAGCTGAGCCAGAGCCGCCCATCTGAATGGCCGCCAACTTAGACCAGCTTGACGAACTGGCTTACCACGGTACAATGACCCCCGGTGGGTTTACGCGAGTAGTGCTATTTTAGCAAAAAGCTGCCTAAAATGTTAATAGCGCGATGTAGGAATGATGACGCATAGGGTTGGCTCAATGTGCAAGTGCGAAGTTACATTTACCGGCCTGTATATTATGCCTTTGAAGATGGCGACTGGCGACGGTGGCATTAAAAACTGACGCAGCTCAGATAATCTATTGTAGTTTTACTTTTGTTTTGCTACTAGCTATAGAAATTAGGTCTTAAATAGATATCGCCCAAAGAGCTGCAGCATTTGAAAAAAAAAGATTACAACAGCTAATATTATCCATCACCAACACTGCCCTATAATAAATATAAACTATATAAGAACAAAAAAGGAATGTCGATATATTAGTATCAAAAAGTGGGTGTCGAGTTACTGGCTATGCAGTGTTCCTACTTTTTAGTATCGTGGTCCGCTTGCGGTAGAACGACAACGTTCTACCGGCCGTGTCGCCACGGCGTGGCAGCTGGGTCGCCCATCTGAATGGCCGCCAACTTAGACCAGCTTGACGAACTGGCTTACCACGGTACTATGACCCCCGATGGATTAACGCTAATGGTGCTATTTCAGCGAACTGTTGGCTAAAACTTTAATAGCGCGATCTAGGAATGATGACGCATGAGGTTGGCATGTGCGAGTGCTAACTTACCTTACCTGCTTAGCGGATAGTTGCTCTAAAAACAAAGTGTCGCAACTTAATAGGGTAGTTGACACTACCAATCAATTGACATACTTTTTATGAGCTGTCAAACGTACCTCTTCCTTAGAATTTGTATGGCAATAGCGGACAGTGACGTCACTGTTTACCAAACTCAACTGACTATCTATTTATTAGTTTTAAAGCAATTAAAAATCTATTTCAAGAAACAATTAAAAATTATGACTGAATAAATTAATTAAATAAGGTGTTATTTAAAAAAAAGAAGTGTCTCGGAATTATTTATGAATGGTGTCAACATCCCAATTTGGGTTTTTGATTTTACTATATTTTTGATGCTAGCTGTAGAAAGAACTGATATAGATTAGATGTCGATAAAATAGTATGATAGCTACTATTATCTATCATCACCACAGCCTATAAATGTTAATAAATGAAAACTACAAAATCAATAAAAACTATCTATACACAATCAATATAAATAATGCAATGATATTCGTATCAAAAAGCGGGTGTCGAGTTACTGGCTATGCAGTGTTCCTACTTTTTAGTATCGTGGTCCGCTTGCGGTAGAACGACAACGTTCTACCGGCCGTGTCGCCACGGCGTGGCAGCTGGGCCGCCCATCTGAATGACCGCCAACTTAGACCAGCTTGAGGAACTGGCTTACCACGGTACTATGACCCCCGATGGGTTAACGCTAATGGTGCTATTTCAGCGAACTGTTGGCTAAAACTTTAATAGCGCGATGTAGGAATGATGACGCATGAGGTTGGCATGTGCGAGTGCTTATTTACTTTACGTTTTTAGAGCAACTACCTGCTAAGTGTCGCAACGCAACTGATTTAGGTTTTTAATTTTACTATACTTTGAATTTTTTTATACTTGCTGTAGAAAGAACTGATATCAGATTAGATGTCGATAAAAGAGTATGATAACTACTATTATATATCATCACCACAGCCTATAAATATTTCTAAATGAAAACTACAAAATCAATAAAAACTATTTATACACAATCAATCTAAATAATGCAATGATATTTGTATCAAAAAGCGGGTGTCGAGTTACTGGCTATGCAGTGTTCCGACTTTTTAGCATCATTGGTCCGCGTGCGGTAGAACGACAACGTTCTACCGGCCGTGTCGCCACGGCGTGGCAGCTGAGCCGCCCATCTAAATGGCCGCCAACTTAGACCAGCTTGACGAGCTGGCTTACCACGATACTATGACCCCCGACGGGTTAACGCGAGCGGTTATATTTGACCGAATTGTTTGCTAAAACTTTAAAAGCGCGATGTAGGACTGAGATGAGGCTGGCTTAGCTGGCTAGTATGTATGTACTACGATGTTCTTGTATATTTTCTGGGTGCCATATTTATTATTGGGATTTGGGACAAAGCAATTCGTTAACTAGGTAAAAAATACAACGCTAATTACACATACACACAGGTCTTATCGCGACAAATAAAGTTTGAAGGTAAAAGTGTTTACCTTCAAATGTATATGTGTAGGTAATGTGTTAAATCACGAATATTTAAAAGTGACTAACGCTAATTCATTTACTTATTCACAAAGTTAGATATTCTTTCATATGCCAATGTAAGATACAGTTTACATGTCAGAATTAACAATAAAATATTTTAGTGGAAGCTTAATACATATATTTAATTATAACATATCAGAAATTATAATGACATACTACATTAATAAAATAAAGGAAACAATAAGTCGATAATAAATTAAAACAATATTATGAAGTATTATAAATTAAAGTTCACAATTTAAAAAATATATATCTTAATACCTAGTAGTGATACAATGTCAAAATTCAAATTTGCAAATTTTTCTGTTACACAAATAAAAACAATCACCAGCTTACAACTTTGTTTTATTAAAAGATATTAACTTCAGCCGCAAACTACCCTACAAAGAAACGAAAATGCGTAATGATGATAAAACAATGCCCATGCCTGAATCGCGGTATTAAAGTTTTAGCCTACAACACGTTTAACTTCCTCCAAAAATTACACCTCTCGGGGTCCGTCGTGTCAAGGGAAGCCAGTTGCGGCGAGCTGGGCTTGAGTCGCTGACACTCAGATGCGCCCCTTGTGGGGGCGATGGTGGGTGGCCAAGTCGGACCATAGGTCCGCTTGGCACAATTCACCTATGACGCGGCAGCACAGCCAAGCTGTTGTCAACTTGACTCCACTTTTGCACTTTGTTTTTTTCACCGATTGTTGTATAATTTTTTGACAAAACTTTTCTTTAAGTCCAGTGTAGTCGCAAAATGTAACTTAGCAAGTGGTTTTAAAAGTTTACTACTTAGTCCTAAATTACCAGAAAAAATATGCTAAAATTTGTCAAAACCCACGCAGCATTTAGAGCATAGAATTTGTTTCTAGTACCTAGCAAGGTGAAAAAAAATATTGAAATAGTGAAAAAAAGGTGCTAAGTAGTTCTCTTTCTTCTTTTTAACCGCTTGACTTATTTCATTCGTTTATTACGTCGATTGATCGCTTTAAACTGAGCTAACATAAAGGTTTTTTAATTTAAGAAAAAATGCGTCTATGCAAAAAAATAATACTATATTCCCCAATCGCTACCTAAAGACGCAGGGATTGTCGTAACAGCCACGTTTTTTTACGTGCTGTTATAAAGTATGAACCGTATTTTAATGAGTTTTTATGCGAAATTCGTACTAACACACGTCGAGTTCCTAATTTACAATTTAATTTAATTTATTTTACCTGCCTGTATGGTAGGTAAAACTATGACACAGCCGAGTCTTACACAACGTAAACTCTAAAAACGCAAAACCTCTGATGAGCTGATTTTGGCCAACATTTAAAAAAAGCGGTGTCCCATAAGTACCTACTTACTTCTTGGTCGCGTGATGATATCATTAAAACTCGTAAAAGTATTATTTTTTTTATTCAGGCAATCTGAGGCAGGAGCAATTGGTGGAAGTTTAGGGAAAATTGTTTGTTAATCTTGAAGGGGAAAAGATGTGCAGGAATCGACTATTTTTATGAAATATAATTTCTTTTATTGTTTCTATTCTTTACTTTTTTACTATTATAATTCTTTTTAGGTATTTTGTTTTGTTATTGGCTTGACGTCTAAAAGTAAAAATGCCTATGCCATATAAAATGCCTTCACGGAAAATAAAATTGGTAAATCTACTTAAATACGAGATACGAACGAGTCGATAATATTTTCGAGCCGGATAACATTTGCTAAAACGTAACAAACGTAAAATTTAGCAAAAGGGGGAGTCGAGAGCAGCATTGCATTTGTGTGATCCTCGGAGGTGATGTGTCGCCATACGACCGCACCAATCTCATCTTGCTGTTTTACCAGCATGGCAGCATAGCCACCCATCTGTATGTCACCAACTTAGCTCAGCTTGGCCAACTGACTTACCTCGAAGCCACTGACCCCCGCCATAATCTCGCACACTTTCCCATTTATGTCGACTCGAAGCTAAAACTTTAATATCACGATGCAGGAATCCATCGCACTATTCAAATTTTAAATTAGAAAATACCCACGCATTGGGAATAAGGACTAGTTGTAAACAGCACAATAGAGTTACATAACAGTATGTTCAAATGACACTAGATATTGGAGACTTACAAAGATAAACTCACATGAACAGAAGAAAACATTGTGAATTTAATCGGGAAACTGTATGTATGGTACGGGTTGAACGTAAATGAACATTATTTTTTTGCATATTATCTCACTTTTATCCCCTTCCGCCATGAGGTACTCAATCCTGCATATTATAGGTATCTGTTTTATCGACATACTTAAGACGGTCCTCAATCTCGCGTATTTAATTTTTATTTCAATATCCTATTAGAACTTAATTTCCGCATATCTCAGTTTTATCTAAATATGAACTAGGATTGCAATTCGTTACATTCGTGAAGGTATAATTAATAAGAGCATAATCACAAATCGCAATAGTTCCCTATCTACCAAGGACTACCACTACTATCAAGGACCGGAACCGCTTTAAACCATTAAAAGAGTTTCTTAAACAAACTCTATCACTTCGGTATGCATATTATCGACTTACTCCAACTAAAGACTAACCAAATTAATACAGTTTGGTATAATTCGGGTAAGTACCGTGTGGGGGCGGCCATAAAGAATAATTCCTGTAGCACGAGACGGGCAGCAGCGTCTGCGTGCGAAATTGTTCAGCAGTAGACGTCCGACGGCTAAAATGATGATGATGAATTCGAGTAAGCATTAACTGAATCCGAAAACCCTATCGAGGATTACCCTATGAAGGGGTTTTTCCTAACAATCAGATTAATCAAAAAAGAGGTTTTCCGGCCCTTGCTACAGAGGGGCACGACTGAGTCTAAAAAAAACCCTACACGAGGACGCACGCTGAGCCTTCTGTGTCTATAACTCAATTGTGCTCAATCCTTAACCTGTCAATGAGTACACAGAATAGCTAATTTTTATATAGTAAACTAGCATTATTGTGAATGCAAAAAAAATAGTTTAAATGGCATAACGATTGTGTCTGCCCGGCAGTCGCGTCGGTGTCTTGCAAGAGGAAGAAGGGTTAAAAAGCTTACTTAGTTATTATTTACAGATACCTTCAATTTTAATTGACGTAACGTTTATATGGTCTAATCTGTTAGATAGCGAGTTATTTGAAAAGTGGAAGTACCTACACGTAGATTGCTTGGCCGATACATAATTCGCATCCAGTACCGACAAAATGCATACTGCATGCATACTGTTTTATTTTTACTCATGATAATTATTCATTGATTGATTATATGGTAATGTTATTGACAAGAGTCAGGATGTGTGGTAGATTTGCATAATTTGTCTGTGATCATCTGTGAATCTGTGAACATGGATTACCTACTTATTATTAGGCAGGTCAGTTTATTTTTTGTAGTAACAATATACGTAAATTACTAAATGAGTATTTTTATAGAGAAGTAATTGAATGATCAGCCATAATAAAAAAAAAATTATTGGTTAGCCACAAAAATCTGTATTTTAATTATTTGGTCAGCATTCAAAGATTTTGTATGCAAGAAAATTAACAATTGGCAATCCTTGTTACGCAAATAATCTTGACAATGGTCAGTAATTTAATCATAAATAGTCAACTTAAAATAAAAAGTGTTCGCCAAATAAATAGTCTATCCGCAAAATAACTACTTGATCAGCAAGATTCACGATTGGTCAGCAAAGAATACATTTCTGGTTAGCAATTTATTTGATCGGTATGCATTTTAAAGCATGGCAAGCAGAATAACTAATGGGCTTGCATTTTTATCGAAAAGTAAAAAAAAAACTATTACTTGATGTATTTTATTTCTAAATTGACCGACCGGGAATCGAACCCGGGACGTCATAGATAGCAACACCAAGTGCGGTATGCTGCTCGCCTTTCGGCTACGGAGTTTATGAGGATTCTTCCTTTCTGGGGATACATTTTGAAAGAAAACGGTAAATCTGACGAACTTTGTAATTTAACTTGTGATCAATGTTTTTAGTGGGATCTATGTTATCTCGTTCCTTCTCGTTTTAAATCGTCGCTGCGTACGTGGTTATTAGAAAAAACATTTTATACCATTGACGAATTCCTCAAATACAAATCAACATAATAAATTTGTATAGTTGACTTGGGTAGTCGATGCTTAATTTGTTTTAAATTGCAATTTATTGACTTTAGTAATACAAGTCAATAAACAAGAGATAATTATTTTTATTTTCTTTTTTAATTCCTCATCAGTGACTATTATTGATTTTTTTGTCATTTATATTCCATGACTAATAATTTAATTGTAGTATTTATTTATATACAATGTGTAACGAAAAGGTGAAATAAAACTTTAAGGGGTTATTTTTTATATTTTATTTTATATAATTTTATTGGATTATTTTAAATTAAATATTATTAATGTAATATTTGCATGCTAATCAAATTAGCGAAACATGTTTGCACTATTATGTATACATATTTATTTTTAACATCTACTATGTTTCGGGTGAATAAAGTATTTGAATTTGAATTTGAATTTATGTCCGTATTAGTCCGTAAAACCACTAATTTCATTTATTTCGTTTTAACTTACATAATGCAGTGATAGCGATAAAACTTGAAATTTATAGGCCTTAAGACGTTTGTAGGCGGATCAATAATAAAACACGCGAAATATTTGAACAGCTGTTGCGCGCCAAAACGGGCAAGCTGGCTTTTGTGTGTCATGGCTGCAATGACAAATGTCAACCGCTCTTTTTATTTTGCGGAGAAAGAGCTAGTTAACGCGCGATATACGAGTATAAGTAATCGTATTTAAATTTAAACATTTAAGTAAGTATTTAATATTTTGATAATAATTTGCGAAGTAGAATAGGTAAGTACTATAATAAAAATCTAGGGTTATCTCCATAGCTTTGATTAAGTAATGGGGCTGTTCCAAAGAAATATATCGAGAATATCTCGATTATATTCGGGTTGTTCCAAGGTCCAATTAATAAATTAATGCATTGGCTTGTCTGTCTCCTCTCCAGGCCAGCCTAATACTGTACGAATCCTTCTCAAACTACGCAAATCTCTTAGTGCTGACACTAAAAGTGAGTCACAATTATGATCCTAATGTTAATTTTGACAAGTTCCTTAAATATCATAGTTAAAAGCGTGTTTTATAGTTTTATAGGACGTGGTTTTTCCATTGATAATTTTCTATTGAACGGTTCGTCTGAACTCCTAGTTAGTACCTACTTAAGTTAGTTTATCTGGGCTGTTTCCGCTCTTAGCCTCTTGATTGGGCGTTGTGCGTGCTACCTGTTCATCCAACCAGCCCAGGTCATTCCAGACGGTCAGCAGCCTTTTCAGACTCCTACAGGCTTCTGGGAGCGATCTCCGTGATTGTAGAATCCGTGCCCGTTGATCTGCCACGTTCCTGCATTAAGCACGTGCTGTGGCGTTTCTTTGCCTCCATGCACCCTCTGCATGTGGGGCTGTCTGTCTGTCACACCATTGTTATTTAAATAGGTTTTTGTTTAGAGGACAATGACCGGTTTTAACACTTATAACCTTGCGAATTTTGACCCTTGTTTGTTAGTCTGATGAGATTGCAGGCAAGCTTATTTGATGCCACCGGAACTGCATTTTTTGTTTGACTGCATCCTTCACTGTTATTCTGTTAGATGTGTTTCTTTAGCTGAACTACAGTCAGCCTTCATTTATTATCCTTACTTTTAATGAAGGTGTAGTGTTGGCCTCTATTTGTACTATCGATAAGCTGCAAGCTTCAAATCGAGTGCACCCGGACACGAAAGCGCACCTACATCATGCGCAAAGGCGTTTAGATTTCACCGCCAAATATGGACAGTGTTGGACAGGCATCTCGAGTATGTTACCTACCATCGATTCTTTCTTTGAACAACTGACGTTATCAGAACTACTTTTGTGTGGTAGTGACTAAGATATTTTATGATGCGCCTATGCTATGACCAATGTATAAACATGTGATTAACTAGTAAGTAACTGTGAAAGGATCTGTTACAGACATAACTTAAAGAACCGTCAATTTATTCCGAACTATAATTATTAACACACTAATACAGTTTTTAAAGATTTTGCACTATGACAGGTTAAATTTTAGAAAATATCGTACTATCTATCGCTTAATGTAAAGTAACTACCAATATATAAATGTTTAACGATATTTCACTTACTCTCACTAAGAATTTACACAATTCACTTATTATGAGAACAAAAAATTAAAAGTGTCATGACAAAATAGTTGCGTCGAAGCTGGCAGAATGCAATTACAATCACAGCGTTCGGGCACAGATATTCCTTGTACAGTTTTTACCAGGTGGCGTGTCCCAGCACTTGTTAACTGGTAGAGAATACTTGACATTAAGTCCACTATTCGTACTTTGTTTTTAATAAGCAATAAAAATCACCCTGTGTCGTCACCACAATTACTCGTAATTTTGCAAAATATTTAATAAACTTTATCTTGTCTCCAGGTAGACCTGTCAAGGCAAGATGGCGACGAAGTCTTACAGCAAGCACAAGGAGTACAAAGAGTACTCCAGCAGCGGGAACATACCGTACACTGACGAACAATTCGGTATGTTACTACAAATTTTATTTTATCAGCCATCAGCTATTGATGTTAATACCTCATTGATCACACCCCATAGAGCAGCAATACGAACCATCTTTCTCCGAAACTAGTCAGTGATTTTTCACTTACATTAATATGACAACTCAAGGCCAATTCTAGCCCGTACTAAAAGATATAAAGTGGCGAAAAAAACTTTTATTTATTTATATACACTAAAATGCAAAAGAAACATATTTTATAGTACCTACTAAGTCTACGGTCTGTCTATCCGTCCACCACTTGCTGCACTGCACCACTTGACCAATTGATGTAGGTATAAATTGAAGACCTCCTTAGCCGAGAGGCGAGCATACCTGTCTTGGTGTCGCAATCTCTGTGGTCCCGGGTTCGATTACCGGTCGGTTAAAACTTTTTATATTTATTAGTCTGGTTTTGAGTTACCGTCATCGCTTCTGATTTCTGCAACTCAATGTGCTTTGGCTACTTACCATAGGATCAGAGCTATTTTGTGATATTGTCTAATATTAAAAAAAATACCCTTCGAGATTGCTCTTTATCCAGGGATATTGTATACTATTTATTTCTTTAGACATGCTGAAGTCTGAGCTGATCCCTCGGGGAAGCAAGCTGGAGACGTTCGGCGGCGCGGGCGCAGGCTCGCGCGAGTACCACTACGAGTACAAGGAGGAGAAGCACCCCACCGGCAAGTACGACAGAAAGGATATGCACACGGTCGAGGTTGGTGTTATTATCTTGCTAATTTATCTTGTTATCGGGTTACCATCATCATCATCATCATTTCAGCCATACGATATATACATACATAGGACGTCCACTGCTGAACATAGGCCTCCCCCATTGACTTCCAGATTGGCCGGTTGGAAGCGGCCTGCATCCAGCGTCTTCCTGCGACCTTTACCAGGTCGTCTGACCACCTTGTGAGTGGACGTCCTACGCAGCGCTTGCCGGTACGGGGCCTCCATTCTAGAACCTTTCTGCCCCATCGGCCATCAGTTCTACGTGCTATGTGCCCCGCCCACTGCCACTTCAGCTTGCTAATCCGTTGGGCTATGTCAGCGACTTTTGTTCGTTTACGGATCTCTTCATCATCGGGTTACCAGTCTTATTAATTTATTACTAGCTGTCCCGGCTTCGCACCGCCCCTTCATGCGTTTTGTTTATTTTTCGTGAATATTTTGTTGTTTTAATAGTTGTTCGGCTATTCGGGACCGAGACAATTTCAACGAATCAAAGATCATAAAAATCGGTCTAGCCGTTCTTGATTTATAAATAGTGTAACTAACCCGGCTTTGTTTATGGTTACATTGCAAGGTAATGCCTAAATAAGATCTAGGGAATAATATAAAAGTGCGTCTTCGTTTTTTTAACTATGCTATACTACAACTAACAAGCTGTCCCGGCGAGCTTCGCACCACCTCGTTCTTTTTCTTGAATTTTTCGATGTTTTAATAGTTATTCTGCTATTTGGGACGGAGACAAATCCAAAAAATCATAAAAATCGGCCCAGCCGTTCTTGACTTATAAATGGTGTAACTAACCCGACTTTGTTTTAAATACAGATATGAAAAAAAAAATGGTTGATTTTTACGTAGATCGATTTAGTTACTGATTCTGAGTGGTCCCTGAAAAATTGGCACTACCGTGAAATGTACCTCTGTATAAAGAATTCAAATATTTTTATTGCAGAATGTAGGTACATACAGAGATTACAATTTACATGCAGTTACAATTATCCTAAAACGCCAGCATGCTGGTTTACAACAAAAACAAACTCCATGTCAAATAGATCAAGAATCAAAATATACCTGATAAAAACTTATGCCTAAAAAATTTGTGTTAGACACTTCTTCTCCGCACTAGCACACGCAAATTCAAATTCAAATCTCAGATGGCGCCAGCGTGTTTGGTCTCGTCAATCATTGTGAACTCTATGTCGTGAACACATTGTCAGCTAATGTCCACATATAATTGTCAATGACAATTTTTTTTGTGTTCACAAAATGTATGACTTTAACTAGTTTTTAGAGGCATCGTTTTTAACAGAGACATTTTACATTCGTCATCATCATGTCAGCACAAATGTACTCTATGTGTCAGCTTATCACAGCCCATGTCAATAGATAGATCAATGTTTTTATTTTTTATTTAAATGTGATTCCGCAACAACAAGGAGCGTGAAACTATATTAATGTTGGCACGCAACGACGGACGTACAACTAAACCGCACTGCAAAAACATAATAAAATGAGAAACACGATTTTAACTGATGAAGCATACGTAAACGACGCACTATATAAATTTAATTGTTATGCGGTCTCATGAGACCTCATGAGACCGCTTCGATGTTAACGGGTTAATTTCATGTTCTAGATATTATCTCAAAGGAAATTGATTTGTTGCTGAAACTGTCCCTTTGTTTTTTCATTCTATATCGATTCTGGTTATCTTATGATAAGAGTGAGACGTAGGGTAAACTCGTAAATGTTACAAATATTGTGTCCTGCTGACCAAATAATCTCTTCGCAGGAGTACACAATCCCGCCGAAGACAGTGCCCAAGGCGTCGGAGAGCAGCTCGTACTACTACGAGCGCGAAGAACGCGAGCTGCCCGCCATCACCAGCGGCAAGCGCACCTACAACTACGAGAGCAGCACCAGTTCCACCCCTGGTAAGCCTTCACGATGGTATTTGAAAGTAAGGAATCATTATCAAAAAGAAAAGATGTGGTGTTTAAGAGTGCAAAAAATATTCGAGAGCAGCATCCCTACCAATACAGGATGTCCCGGAACTCAATGATAACCTTCATTATCATCACCATTTCAGCCATAGGACGTCCACTGCTGAACATACACCTGTCACTGACTAACTAGAGATAACCTTGTTGTAACCACATTAAACATCATGTTGAACAACTTTTGTTCTTTAACTTTTACAAAAAATTCATTGACAGAAATGAATGATTTTATAATGTATATGTAGGTATGTATCATATTACCTAGGTATATTATTTATAACAATAGGCTTTGTAAATGAAACTTGTTATCAAACCGATACCGATATCATACTTGCATTCCAATCGGATGCTGTTCTGAATAGCTCTAAATCCGACATTCGATTCGAGAACGATATTAAATCTTTTGATTCGGTAAAATTACCGAAGGATTCTGAATCGAGGCCTAGATCAGAGTTCAAATCATACTTTTTAATAAGCCGTGTAACATTTTCAGGTTATTCAAAAGTTAAAAGCTCCAAGGCTACAAAGGACCTTTCCCAGAATGTGGACGAATTGGACTCATTGTTGGACGACTTGCAGAAGGACCAGGAGAGACAGCTTTACAAGAGTAAGTACTAGTTTCTTTTATTTGAACATCTTTTAGATCTACCCTTGAAAATAATTCAATTGCCCTAGTTCCCGCCTGAGGTTTCGTCGCTATTGCGATTGCTCTTCTAACTGAGCAGAGGACATGAATTACTTAACCTGACGACTTCTTTCAAATGTCTTAGAGACAGAATGTTGCCTCGTCAATGTTCTAGTCACCACAATTTTACATGCTAATTAAATCTGAGATGCTGTGGCCCTTAAAAAATATTGACAGCCTTAAGTGAGAATCGAAACCACGTCTCTTCGCAATCTTTAAGATCCCTTGTGTCTTCTTTACTGGCACAGTTCTAGCAATTGCTGAAGAAATGTAGGCTTTATTTGTGGTTAGGGGACTTACCATGATCTCTTCTTGATTCTGGTATTGTTTTTTGTATAAAGTTTTAAGTAAAACAACATTGCTTACGAACTGTTTAGACTTAAAAACATTTATTGCCAATTAACATGCTAGTTATTTTGTTACATCTAAGATGAATTTCACTTGAAAATACGCTGGCTACATTAAATAATTTGTCAGGTAAACTTAAGTTCTCATTTCTTCTAAATTCAGATGAGCAGTCGCTCGGATAGTAAAAATCTTCAAAAAAAGATCGATACTTTGTTCAAACAAGTACTTAAAATTGAAGAAGGAAACACTTTTAACTATAGGACATTAATGACTTTTCAGGTGGCTACACTTCCGACACGGCCGAAAGCTCTTCTTTCGACTACAAAAGAGGGTATGTTGATTTTATGTTTTTTATACTTATAACTGTTGCCCGATGGGGCAGAAAGGTTCTCGAATGGAGGCCACGTACCGGCTAGCGCAGAGTAGACGTCCACCCACAAGGTGGACAGACGACCTGGTAAAGGTTGCAGGAAGCCGCTGGATGCGGGCCGCTTCCAACCGGCAACTCTGGAAGTCCTTCCATCGGTTCTGCGACAGATGTGGCCGGCCCACTGCCACTTTAGCGTCACATTGAAACATTCAAAAGATCAAATCTTATTTAAGTACGAGTAGTTATTAGACTTGCGTCTAGGACGAATTCAACGTAATACCCGACCTTTTCTTATAAAAGCTTTGGAATTTTGGATAGAATGATGGTGTTATTTATAGCGCTTTAATTTCAAAGTCGTATTGTATCCCGCAGCACCCCCGTGAAGGCGCCCTCCAGCGGGTACTCCACGCTGAAGAGGGAGGAGCGCGTGGAGTCCTCTTCTTGGGGCTCCAGCCCGCCGCCGCCCGTCGCGAGGTCCACGGAGCTGAGGCAGGAGGTGTACAGGGAGGAGAAGACAGGTCAGTATCTATCTAGTTTGGCGTCCATCTTAGTCTAATGCTGGGGTCACCAATAGGTTTCTTGGGGGATCCGTGTTTGACCGACTTCAAAAAAAGGAGGAGGTTCTCAATTCGGTTGTATGTTTTTTTATTTTTATGTTTGTTACCTCAGAACTCCGCCATTAATGAACCGATTTGAAAAAATCTTTTCTCAATTGAAAGGGTATACCTCCAGATTGGTCCCATTTTTTTTTTTAAATTCAATTCTGGTGATGAGATCCATAAGGAATCCAAGGAACTCCTAAATTATTACAGTTATACATATAGCGATTTTAATATATTTAACAATAAGTCAAGCATTTGTATTCAGAAACTATCATTTGCTGAGGTGGAACTGATGAAGGAGACCATAGTCTTCCATGAGTAGCGATAAGATATTTTCATTAAGACAGTTAAGCCTTGCCATAGTCGACAAATCAAATTTTAATCAATGATACTGGTGAGAATGATACCATCAAACTGATCTGATGAAGAAGGCGGAAGGTAAGCACCAGAACTCTGTGATAAAACAATGTATCATAGCCGTGTTTGGACTTATTTGAATCGTCATGAGAAGCAATTTAGTTTTAGCTATAATAATTAATTGTATCACAGATCGCCATTTATAATGTAAAAAAAACACTAAAAAACAGACAAATAAAACAGTTTTTTATTAAAAAAATAACCGACTTGAAAAACACAAAAAAGCTAAAAATAACTTTTAAACAATCATCATACCAAACAGTTATTATTGGAGTTGGTGCCAGCTGTGGAGTGTTTAAATGTGGTTGTTTGCACCGACTCCTGTTGCCACTATCGTGGCCCTAAAGTGATCCTCTTTAGACCGAAGTGACGTAGTCGGCTGTCGGCTGTCGTCGAGAGCGAAGGTACGTTAAAATTAGGAAAATGATAAGATTTGTCGTGTTCACTTCGACAAAAGCACAACTAAGAAAAAGTACGATATTCAATATGTCAGGTAAGTCGAAAATATGTTATTTAAGAGACATATTTACATTGTTTTAGAAATTTTGTTTCCTTAATCTTAACGTTTGGCTTAATAGAAAGCAACGCATGGTGTGTTGCTGTTTAATCGTTTACGACACAGTTTAGGGTAGTTCTAATAGATGGCGTTAGTGTGTCATGTATGGTAAACGTGTAGAGTGATTTGTTCTGTAAGCCGTATCTTTACTATTTAAATCAATGTTTTGTAGTCTAAGTTTATGTCTGTCCCGGTGGGGCGACGATTGTCGATTACTTTCAGTAACCACCATATCAATAAGGAATTAAAGTAATATTTACTATTTGTTCCCACCACACGCAGACCCGAGCTAATTTAAATTGAAATAATATTTTTTATTGCAAAATGTAGGTACATCATACAGAGGTCTTAAACATATTTGGATCAGCTACATCTTACCTTATAAGCATGCAACATTATTTAACACATGAAAATATTAGGTTATTATCATTATATTTTATCAATTGTAATAAAATTACTTAATTAGTGTTAATACAGTTTTATTATTTGTCGTTTAAAAAAAGTATTTTCTCTGGATCGGCCCCAACCGGGAATCGACACCATTTGGTATTTTACTATATTGTTTACCTGCTTTGTTTGTAGAATCTCGCGTAGTGCCGTCCCAGGTGTCCCCGGCACTGCCGCTGGCCGTGCCGCAGCCCGTCTGCTCGCACTGCCACCACTCCACCGGCACCGTAAGTACAATCTATTTTAAAGACCTTAATTAGTTTAACAATCACGTAATCTTCATTGCCTATTGCAGTCTACTGCTGGACATAATCCCCCCCCCCCCCCCGCTTTTTCACCACTGCCAGCCATCTTCCTAAGGTCGTCAGTCCATCGAGCTGGGGAGCGTTCTACACTACGTTTGCTAAGTCGAGGACTCCACTCGAGAATCCTATCTCCACCTTCTATCGGTTCTGCGACTGATGTTATCAACATAATATATTAATACTTTTAATTTTTTATTAGATACTAGCTGTTGTCTGACTCTTTGCAAAACCATAAGTAGTTAATCTAAACTAAAGACCACGCGAACAAAGTCGCGGGCAACAGCAAGTGTTAATTTTTTTCACATTTAAAAACGTTTGCCAGATGAACAGCAACATTTTACTGTAAGAAGCGTCATCTATAGTGACAGTTATCTTGCATCCCTCGGGAACCATTCAATTTTTTGGGATAAAAAGTATCCTTTCTGCTATTTCAGGCTATAATCTATTTCTGTGCCAAATTTTATCTAGATCTGTACTGGCTTGATTTAGTTACAAACATCCAAACTTTCGTAATTATAATATTAAGTAAGATGAAGATGAGAATGTTCAATAAGTAACAATTTTTTTTGCATGCCACCACGAAGGTGAAACGTAAGTTATTTTTTTATAATGTATTATCTAGATCTGTATGCCTACCACGTTTGGTGCAAATAAAGATTATTTCTATTTCTAATGTTGGTTCCAAAGTGAAAGTGTTTGTGATCATCATCATCCTACCTTACGATAGCTTCTCAATCACAGGACATAGAAACCTCGATCTGTGTTCTGGCTTTTCAATGATTCATCAACGTATATATCAATACTTGACGATCTCCGTAGCCGAAAGGCGAGCACACCGAACATGACGTTGCCATCTCTGAGATTGATGTAGAAAAACGAACTTTACTATATTATCTCGGGTCTGGGTGTTGTGGTACCGTCGTTGTTTCTGATTTCTCTAACACAAGTGCTTTAGCTACTTACCTTAGGATCAGAGCAATGTATAATATGTTGTTGTCGAATATGTATTTATTTATGTTTACCTATTTGATTTTTATTAGATATCAATGTTGGTTCCAAAGTGAAAGTATTTGTGATCAATCATCATCTCCTAGAAACTACTAAAATAAGTTCCAAATTTCAGACTGCATAAAGTGGGTAATTCGTTTATGGGAAAATGTATTCGCTTTTTTACCAAATTACCACAGTCCATTGCTGAACTGCCTATGTATGAATTTAAATCGCATGTCAAGATGATTTTAATGAAAAAAGGTTATTACACTGTAAATGACAATTTAAATGATAAAAATTTATGGAATTAAATACTGCCGTGCTCGCACAGGTTCATTTTATCTTGTAATGTAAACACACTATTTAGGCTGACAATAGTGACTGAGTTTCTTGCGCTGCTTCTTCTCGGCACTAGCCCACAATATTGTCCCGAAGCAGTGGTAGGGTAAAAAAATATATTGGGACATGTAAAAGAGCTTAATTTAGGCCTATTTACAGAAATAAATTGGTTTTATTGGTTTATTGGTTTTTATAAGACCTTACATTACATTAGCTTCTCTATCACAGGACATAGAAACCTTGATCTGTGTTCCGTCTTCTCAATGATGTCATCAACGTATATCAATCCTAAATCCTCCCACTTCCAGCTGTCCCGGTCCAGCACGCCCATGAACAAGGTGACGACGACAGTGAAGACGTACACGTACGAGGTGCCGTGCGGCCAGGACCCCGCCGCCGTGCCGCTGCCGCCCGTGGCCGACCACCACCACACCTACGTCTCCGAGGCGGACCAGCAGAGATACGTCACTAGCAGGTAACTTTGGAATACTCTTCATAATCATCACTTCAGCCATAGGACGTCCATGCAGGGAACTACACTTGAAAGACTCATCAACATCTTCATCATTTCAGACATTAGGACGTCCACTGCTGAACATAGGTCTCCCCCAGTGACTTCTAGCTTGGCCGGTTGGAAGTGGCCTGCATCCAGCAGCTTGTTGCCTTTACCAGGTCTGACCACTTCGTGGGTGGACGTCCTATGATGCCGCCGGTGCGTGGTCACCATTCTAAAACCTTTCTGCTCCATCGGCCGTTAATTCTACCGGAATTTGGCCGAAGGCGAATTGCAAAACTAAACTGGCAACGGGCAGGCCACATCGCTCGCAGAACGAAAAGCCGTTATGAAAGACAGGTTTTTGAGTGGCGGCAGACATCCCAGTCCCCCCAGTAGACTGACGAAAACGACCCAGAGCTCGCTTTATAGAGTGGCGTTGTATAGAGGAGGCATGTCTAGCATTTTAGCAGCTAATTCATTTTATGCTCCTGGTGCAAGCTTCTATAACTGCTCCTATGCATGACCCGAAACATGGTCTGGTAATGATGATAGTCAGTTCAGCGCCCTGTACCTGGGCACCGCTGGCACTGCTGTAGAGAAGTTACTTATGAAGGCTTGAACAGGGATGGCGACTGTGTAAAGAAAATATAATTCAATTTAGTCCGTCAGTTAATTATCAAAAAATAATGGATGTTTATTTTTTATTTTGTCAATCAACCAAAAAATAAAGATAATGCGCGTCAAAGTTCAGAAGTGACTTTACTTCTAAGTAAAAATCGTACCTAGGCGTGACGTCATGCGATATTTCAAATCAATTTCTCTTTGTTAATATTTTGATGATCTCAAAAAATAACTTGCTGACGATATCTCGATAGTAGTGACATCAGATAATATAATTTCCGATCACGAAATTGACATTAATAATACTTCTCGTTCACTTCGTCTTAGATCTGTCATTACTTTATGCAACTTAAATATTATCCCTCTCAATACCACCCACTATTTTCCAAACAGCGCCCCATCACTACTGGACCTTATGATTGTCACCTCCCCTGATCACGTTGCTAAGTACGGCCAGTGCCATGCCGATGCGTTCTCTTTTCATGATCTGATCTACCTTTCATACAAAGTTCGTCCACCTAAATCTAAGACAAAATTTCTCCTGCAACGCAATTTTAGTAGCATGAACATTGATGCTCTTAAACTTGACACAATAAATACGGACTGGTCCGTGATTGAGGTTGCTGATGATGTGAGGGTCAATTTCAACAAGTCCATTTTTTTTGTCATTACGGTGAACTTTTTTATTTATAACTTTTTTTGAAATAAAACCATGTAGTATAGTTATTTATGATATTGTTATGATTAATCTTTACTCGACATCAAATTGAGTTCATATACTTAGGAGATATAGTACTTTAAAATTTTGGTGTCACCGAAATTAAAGAATAGTTCACCGAAATGAAACTTCTCATCACCGACATGAAAAACGCGAGTCACCGCAATGAAATTACTTATGCAGTCACCGAAAAAAACCAAACTGTTACCACGCAACGCACCTAAAATGCTGCTATCCTAGTTCCATAATTACTTACCTACGTTTTGAAGAGTGCTATCACACAGTACAGGTTATCCTTTTCTGATTATACTATAATGGTATTGAAAGTATTAATTAAAATGTACCATACATGGATATTAACTTATTTAAACTTAAATTCATTTAGGAACGTGTGAGAATAAAACAACAAAAATAACAAATATATTGTAATAATCAACCATAAAAACTGAAAAGATAAAAATAATATCAACACATAAGTACCTAATCAGTTACTTTTGGAGTCGGTGCTATCCGATGAGAGTTTGAATGTTTTCGTTTGCACCGACTCCAAAAGTAACTGATTAGGTACTTATGTGTTGATATTATTTTTATCTTTTCAGTTTTTTGAAGTCGGTTTACTTTTTTTTATAAAATTTACTTATTTCATCTATTTTTAGTGATACATACAGTGATAATCCTCAACAATACGAATCTTTTCAGTGCAAACATAAGTTAACGGCTGAACACCGATTTCATCCCTTATTTACCCACCTTAGAGGTGAAATTTTTGCAAAAAATTTTCAATATACCATCTTTAAAGTATAAGCTATTCTATAAAGAAAGAATCATCACAATCGGTTCACAAATGCCGAAGATATTGGGCAACATAGGTACAAAAATCAGTTGGCACGGATGGAGTTCATGCAAAGTTTGATGATTTTCTTATAGATCACATCATCAGAACTTGATCAAATTTATATGGGACCATTCCGAAAGTATTCCCTTTCGAACAAAAAAAGAAGTATTGAAATCGGTTAACCTGGTAACGAATGATCGCTGAACATACATAAAAAAAATATTTAAAAAAAAAACAAAGATACTGACGAATTGAGAACCTCCTCCGTTTTTGAAGTCGGTTAAAAATATACAGGTTGCACCCTTTCCATGTTCAAAGGGTCCAAACTCTACAGCCTGCTGACTATCCACGCAGGATTGCATTCTACAGAATCATGTTAAATAAAATAAGGGAGGACCTGCAATTTTTCAATAAAATGTTGTGAACGGATGAATCCTCATGCCGGAAAGATGGATATCTCAACATCCACAATCTACATAGCTAGCAAGTAGAAAACCCACATTTGATGAGGGAAGATCGGTCCCAAGTTCAATTTAAAGTTAACTTGTGGACTGGGATTATTGGCGGACAGGTGATCGGGCTATATGAACATCCAGCTACACTGAATAGTGAAATTTACCTTAATTTTTTACAAAATGATTTACCCGGCATGCTAGGAGATATCAGTTTAGAAGTGAGGCGGAGAATGTGGCTTAAAAATGATGGGTGCCCAGCTCACTACGCAATAGTAGTAAGAAATTATTTGAATCAACACTACCCACAGAGGTGGATAGGCCGGCTCGGCCCTATTTTATGGCCACCCAGATCGCCGGATCTTTTCCCTTCCCCCTTTTCCCGATCCGAATCCCTTGATTTTTTTTTTATTGCGGATGTCTGAAAGACCTTGACTACGCGAGACCAGTATCCTCAATAACAGAGTTGCGGACTCGCATACAAAATGCAGCTGCATACATAAAAACGTCTGGTTACGCGAGCCGCATCAAATATCTATATATATAAAAGAAGAAACTGACTGACTGACTGACTGACATATCAACGCACAGCCCAAACAGCTGGTGCTAGAGATTCCAAATTTGGCATGTAGGTTTCTTATAAGGTCTAGGGGTGCACTAAGAAAGGGTTTTTCAAAATTCACCCTCTAAAGGGGTGAAATGGGGGCCCAAAGTTTGTATGGGGAAACAAGATTAGTTAGACTATTTTATTCGAAACTTCACAGGAGTATTCCTAACAATAAATGATTAAACACGTGTTTCAGGTTTTTTGCGAAATCTACCCCTAAAGGGGGTAAAAGGGGTGACAAAATCTGAAAATCAACATGAGTATTGTTTCTATGGTTTATCGGGTCGCTGATTACGAAAACAACAACAATTTTAAAATAAAACTTTGCGGACCTAAAATATCATCCCCCTATTGGTGTGCGATGGGGTTGAAATGTCTAAATATCAATATGGGTGTCGATTTTATGGTTTTTTGGGATGTTAATTACGAAAATGACATCGATTTGGAAATTTAATATTGTGGACATAAAAAATTCTTGAATTCAACCCTTAAGTAGGTGAAAAGGGGAAAGAAACTTTGTATTTCAGTTATCTATTTATATAAAATGGTAAACTGACTAATTGTTGATATATCAACGCACAGCCTTACCTTATACAGTGTAGACATCCATTAAGAAAGGTTTTTTTTGGAAATTATAGCCCTAAGGGGGTAAAATAGGGGATGAAAATTTAATGAAAGCATATCAGTTTCAAATAATAATTTTCAAATTTTGTATTATGGTGACGATTGAAAATAAATTTAAGTATTACAGCGTTCTTGATTATTCAACCCCTGAAGGGGTGAAAAAGGATATTAAGAATGTGTCTTGAAAGTCCTTCATTTTTAAAGTTATAATCACTAAACTTATGTTTATATAGTAAACTTACTCAATACATTGTTATTTTCACTCGGCTGCCGTAGGAGGGTTATGTTTTTCGAGCGTATGTATGTGTGTTTATAAGTTTTTGGCACGCTCTACATCCTAAGCCGTTAGAGATGTATTTCATCATATGAGATTCTTCTCAGTTGTGGAAGTGACATAAAGCATATCGTTTTCCGGAATTCCCATGGGACATAGGAATTACGCGGGGAACTCTGATCTCTAATGCTACTTACGTGATTTCAACCCTTGATGAAGGTCTGCTTTTAGATTAGTTTAATTGCTGTTGAAGTGTTCGAGAGACGTCGCCTGGGGTCTACGGGGGCCAAAATTTTGTTTATTTCGAGCTAGGACGCACCGTTTTCGAGATATCAAGGCGCTGCGTACACGACGTAGCAGGGCGGGCCGGACAATTTTGCCGCGAACAATAGACGAAAGGGAATCGTGTACTGCAACGCACACGGCGGTCAATAAGACTGCGCCGCTAGTGCCCGCCCCGCACCGCGGCTGCCCGCCGTGGATCGCACAAACCAGTTTGTATACACTAACGCAGACGGCGGCGCGGGCGACTAGCTTAGTCTGCGTCGCGCGCTCTACTAGAATGGTTGTCCTGAACTGACCGTCGTGCACGTTGAGTACAAGGCGCGGGCAGCCGCGGGCATCGATGAGCAGACGCGGTCTTTATTGCTTCACGGTCAAAAAGGCCGCACCACTGCGGTGTATGCGCAGCACCTTACTCCATTCTATATTAATTAATCTATATACATATATAAAAGGCAAAAGTGATTAACTGATGTATCAACGCACAGCCTAAACCGCGGGTTCTAGAGATTCTAAATTTGACACGTAGGTTTCTTATAAAATCTGGTCACTAAGAAAGGATTTTACAAAATTCATCCCCTAAAAGGGTGAAATGGGGATCCAAAGTTTGTATGGGTAAACAAGATTAGTCAGACTCTTTTATTCAAAACTTCTCAGGAGTAAGTTCTCCTTACGATAAATGAGTAAACATGTGTTTCAGATTTTTTGAAAAGTCAACTCCTAAAAAGGGGAAGGGGGCTGACAAAGTCTGAAAATCAACATGGGTATTGTTTCTATGGTTGATCGGGTCGCTGATTACGAAAACAACAACGATTTCAAAATGTAACGTTGCGGACGTGAAATTCCATCTCCCTTATTGGAATGCGATGGGGTTGAAATGTCTATCAATATGGGTGTAGATTTTATGGTTTTTTGGAACTTTGATTTTAAAATGAATATTGTGAACATGAAAATTCTTGAAAATATTTGTGCCAAATTGCAATCCAATTGGGCCAGTAATTTCGGAGCTAATCGGTTGTAACAGACGGACTGACAGACAGCCATACGTGATCCCAACACAAAGGTTCTATTTTTGCATTTGATGTATACCCGCGTTATCCTAAAATTGATAAATCGCTATATTATATCATATCATATCGTGTTTTGATAGTCATGCTAAAAATATTGTCTAGAAGTTTTGTAGTTTTTTAAATTACTGAGTTTGACATTCATACTTCACTTAAAATCAAATCTAACGCGAGCGAAGCCGCGGGCAAAAGCTAGTTCTTTTATAAAAAGATGCCGGGCGTGTATCAGAGCGCAAGGACGCGAATTCGAACATTTATTGTTATTTTAATAAAAAATTAATAAAAACCAGACATAAAGTTTAAGAGATACAGAAAACATAAGCTTATTATACCTTTTCGGAAAATAGAACAACTAAGAATTTTTTTAAGTTAATGGGCACGATGAGCGCCATACATTTTTTTAACATGATAGTTGACCAAACATGAGGAAAAATAATTTTGTTTTTTTTTTGGAACATTGTTTTTTTGAAGCACTTCATGATTAGCTAGCTCAATTTTAACCATTGTTATTGATAGCTTTTAGAAATAAAAAAAAACTGAATTAGAAAAAGTCCGTATTTGTAAAAATGGCACATTAAAAACTAACCGAAAGTGGCATTTTAAAAAAAAACTAACTCAATTATCTTGAAAACCGAGATATTTTTACTAAAGTCAAAATTTGAGATTAGAGAGGTCTTGACGAAACCTATCGACAGTTAAAGGTTTATCCATTGTTTCTGGGACACCCTGTATATCTTTACAACTTTTTCAGATTCTTATTTTAAAAGATTTTAATTATTAGTTTTGATAACACAAAGATACTGTAATCTACAGGGTGTAACGAAAAGGTGAAATAAAACTTTAAGGGGTTATTCTACGGCTAAATTACATCAACTTTTTCTATGGGACCAACATCGAAATCGCAAAAAAAAAACACTTTCCCATACTAAAACGCGACCAGCTGGCATCAGTTTGTATGAAAACGTCAATTTTTTTTTGACTAATTATCATAATTTAGTCAAATAGCCTATTGCCCACGCGAGCAACAACTGAGGTTATTCTTTTAACTAGTAGCTACATTTTAGTCCCCAAAACAAATATATTCCTTGTGCAACTAAAATGTAACAAAAGAAATTATGGTCTGTTTTTCACCGAAGTGAAATAATTTGTCACCGGAATGAAAAAAAAAACACCGAGATGAAGATAAAAATCATCGAAATGAACAACTTCTCACCGAAATGAAAAAAAATCACCGAAATGATATTTTTTCTCATTTCGGTGTCAATTTAGGTCACCGAATTCACCGGAATGAGATCACCGTCATGAAAAACAGCCAATAGAAGTTAACACTACAAGCACAGTGTTTATGATAGAAATAAATTGATACTACCTACTTGATCGGGCGACATTAAGTAAAAGTACATATATTTAATAAACATATCGGATCATTGGATCACAACTTTTATCCACTCACGTGAATGAAAAAAAAAGCGGTCCCAAGTCACCGGAACCCACTACTTACGTTTTTGGTGGGAACACCAGACAAGCAACACGCGTCCTCTCACATCAAGCGCTTAGGCGTCCCTGGTGCGCAAGTTTACTGCGCAGTAGCGAGAAGCTAGTGTTGTTGGATGCCTAGATATTTGCGTACAACGAAAATTCACCGCGGTGAAAAATCTAATTTGGACACGTGAATTTGTACTTACCATTCATTAAATACAACAGATTTTGTAATGAAGTTTCCGCAATAAAGTACTGCCACTATTTAGAATTTAAATAAAAAAAAGGAAATCCCTAAAAAATCAACTGTTTTTATTATAGGATTAAAAGTATACTGAAAAACAAATTGTGCCGCTTCACCGGTATGAAAAACTTAGGTGTTTATATATTTTTTTTCCTTATTAGCGACAATCATAATGGAAAAATATTTGTAGGCTGCTGTAGGAGACAACACTTTTCATCTAAAAAAAAATATTACAAGTTAAAAGTGCCATCCTGCACTAGCAGTTTCAGCCATGCCGTTTACGATTTGGTGCTGGGAAAATCACCCGTGAATGAAAAGGTCAGACTTTTCAACACTATTCTTACAAAATTATTTGATAAGCATGCTCCTGTTCGCCCTGTCAGAATCAAACATGTTCCTGCACCCTGGTTGTCAGATGAACTGAAATCCTTACGAGACAAGAAAAACGCTGCCAGGACTAGATTCAAAATGGACCCGTCCGATAAAAACCGCGAAAGATATAAATTACTTCGGAATCGCTGCAATACTTTGTGTAGAGACGCTCAAAGACGCCATATTCATAAATCTGTTGAAAATGGAGATCCCGCTAAAGTCTGGAAATTTTTAAAGTCAATTGGAGTTGGAAAATCACGTAACGATTCCATTGCCAAAGATATTAACATTAACCTTTTAAACAAGCATTTCTCTACATCTGTTGCCCTTGATGGCTCGATTAAAAAAGATACACTTAGTCATCTTTCAGTACTTCCAACTCCTGACTATCCACCTTTTATTTTTAGTCAAGTATCCGATTGTGATGTTAAGAAGAACATACTATCTATTGCCTCTAACGCTGTAGGGAGCGACAATATTATTCGTAACATGATAGTTCCTATACTAGACTACGTTACTCCTATTATTACTCACATATTGAACCATTCTCTCTCCTCAAGCGTCTTTCCAACAATATGGAAAGATGCCCAAGTTACTCCCTTACCAAAAAAGACCAACCCAACTTTATACTCAGAATATCGCCCCATATCCATCCTACCGTTTATTTATAAAGTTATAGAGCGTGTTGTCCATCAGCAACTTAGTTATTTTTTGTCCAAAAACCAACTTCTAAACCCGTTTCAATCTGGTTTCCGGCCCGGGCATAGTACGGTTTCAGCGTTAGTCAAAATCACTGATGATGTCAGAAATGGCATAGATAATGGGCATCTTACCGTACTAACCTTGTTGGACTTCAGTAACGCCTTCAATAGTGTTGATTTTGATCTTCTGCTGGGAACACTGGGTTCGCTTAACATATCTCCAACGGTGCTTGACTGGTTTCATAGTTACTTGCATGGACGCCGGCAACGCATTCGTGCTGATGATTGTTTCTCTGCATGGTGTGACATCAGTGCCGGTGTTCCTCAAGGTGGCGTTCTGTCTCCTCTTCTATTTGCAATTTTTATTAATTCAATCACTCTCAAATTATCATCTTCCTTCCACTTGTATGCAGACGATCTCCAAATATATTCCCAAGGGCGCCTTGAAGACCTCTCTAGTGTAGTGAAGTTGATAAACACTGACTTGAACCGTATTCTCAGCTGGAGCAAGTCATACGGACTCAAGGTCAACCCCTCTAAGACGCAGGTTATAGTGCTGGGTGGCTCTCGGCGAATTGCCAGGATTGACTGGAGTGCCTTGCCACCCATCACATTCGACGGGGTCCTTATACCATACAGCAAAGTCGTAAAAAACCTAGGTGTTTACATAGATAGCGCACTAACCTGGACGACGCAGATTGCGGAGGTCAGCAGGAAGATGTTTGCAACGGCAGCGTCAATTAATAGACTACGCAACTTTTTACCAAAACTTACTAAAATTGCACTAGTACAGGCTTTACTTTTCCCCATTCTTGATTATGCAGACTGTAGCTACTTAGATCTCAACGAAAGTCTCCTAAGCAAGCTCGAGCGCCTTCAGAACTTCTGCATTCGTATAATTTATGGTCTGCGTAAGTACGACCATGTCTCAGAATACCGAGCTCTGCTAAAATGGCTACCTATTCGACGTCGGCGTGAATATCACATTCTTTCTTTTCTATTTTCTATCCTATTTAATCCTAAGTCACCGCCGTATCTAAAGGAGCGCTTTAATTTTTTGCAACCTGCCCTAGGTCACGAAATGCGGTCTTCCAATAAACTTCGCCTCGTTTTTCCACTCCATTCTTCTCAAACCTATTCCCACTCCTTCACTGTGCAATCCATCCGCCTATAGAACTCCTTGCCATTGTCTATTCGAGAATCTGAATCGCTTCACAGTTTCAAAACTAGACTTAAAACCTATCTCCTTTCACTGTAGTTTTCTCCTGTCTATTTTTCTTCTACTTTATTTATTTAGCCATTTTTCCTACATCTTGGTCACTAGATTCTTTTTCATGTTAATAGGGTATTTATTTATTTACATGTATTTATTTTAAGTATGTATTCATATTATGTCTGTATTATATAAGTATTTTACTATGTACATGTACTAGGTAGTATGTATTTTATTTTTTTTGTTCTTATTTTATTTTATTTGTTTGTTTAATTAGTTTGTTAAATTTTTTGGACTTTTATGTTTTGGAACTCTTTACCGCCTCCCTTCTCTCAATATTATTCAACTTTCCTCTACCTGAAGGTTGTCTGGAAGAGATCGCTTCCAGCGATAAGACCGCCTAAATTGTGCTATTCACTAACTACTTTCCTGTGATTTGTTTGTTTTGTGTGGTGTACAATAAAGAGTATCTATCTATCTATCTATCTATAGATAATTTGATTCAATGGCTTGAAGTACATAATCTAAAAATCAATTTAACTAAAACAAATTACATACAATTTAATAAATATAAAAATATTAATCTTGACATTAATTATAAAGACATTAAAATTGACGAAGTAAAACAAATAAAATTTTTAGGATTAACTATAGATCAAGACCAGTCTATTTGACTGGTACTACCAGAAACTCCAAAAACATTAATGTATAGAAAAAGTTGTCTAACTATGTGTGTAAAAATTTTCAACAATATTCCTAATGAATTAAAGACAATGAATATTAACCAATTTAAAACAAGTTTATTTAAATGGCTTGTCTCACGTTCTTTTTATGATATAAAGGATTTTATAAATAATAAAAATTAATTATATTTTATGACATGATTATGGATTATGATGACTGATATTTAAAGAATTTCAATACTTAATTTATGTTCTCATTCATTAAATTTGCATGCCTCTGTAATTGGCTAAACATGATTAGTACTTAATTTTCTTTGTTACACCTTTGTATACCATGTTTATGGCAAATAAAGTTTATTTTATTTAAAAATTACGTGTGAAATACTTTTTGACGACCTGACAGAAAAGTAAGTCGTCATCCCTATTAGGCTTTGGTCATAAAATTCCCCTTCTTACATAATGCTCTTAATGTATACAGGGTGAACAACAGAATAGGACACACATTAAAACCACCTAATCAGCTGCTCATATACAACAACTTCTACTATGGGAGCAATATCAAAATCGTGTTTTTTTTCAGATACTATCGAGGTAGCGAATAAGTTTGTATGGAGCATATATTTTTTAATTTCGATGTTGCTCTCATAGAAAACGTTGATGTATATGAGCAGCTGATTACATGGATTTAAGGAGTGTCCTATTCTTTTATACACCCTGTATAATATTTAATTACCAAACGTATCCCCAGCTCGAACTCGCTGAAGCCCGCGGCGTCCCCTGCGCTGGGCTGCCAGTACTGCGCGCACTGCAACCGCTCCGTGCGCGAGTACCGGCAGGTCTCCAACGATGGTAAGTAGTATCAGCATTCTAGCATACGACGTCCACAGCTGAACATAAGCCTCCCTCAATGACTTCCAGATTGGCCGGTTGGAAGCCGCCTCCATCCAGCGGCTTCCAACCTTTATCAGGTCACCTGTCCACCTTGTGGACGTGCTACGCTGCGCTTCTCGGGACGTGGCCTCCATTCTAGAACCTTTCTGCCCCATCGGCTGTCAGTTCTATGTGCTACGGAACAGAAACGTGGCTTCTCACTATGGGCCTCATAAGAAAGCTCAAGTTTACACCGCGTGCTATGGAAAGGGCTATGCTCGGTGTTTCTTTGCGAAATCGAATCAGGAATGAGGAGATCCCTAAACGAACAAAAGTCGCTGACATAGCCCGACGGATTACCAACCTGAAGTGGCACTGGGCGGGGCACATCACGTAAACCATATGTGTGCCACATTCAAACTATTATATGATTATAAGCGCGTTTGACCGGTAAACGAGTAGTTACTTAGTTATTTTATCGTAGACGTTATTTCTTGTTTTAGATAAATGTACGTTACATCATTGAAATGTGACGTCACGTAATTTAGAACCCCTCCCGCCGCTCGTCACACAATGTCACACTTCGTCGATCCCCTACCCCCTTAACGTATGACGTAAATTACTCGTATGGATGGCCCCTATACTCCCTGAATATGATAGCCCGCAGATTTGCCCGCTGTTCAAGAGACGTTAAAATCACCTTGTTCAGGGCATTTTGCACGTCCTTCTACACGAGCAGTCTGTGGGTGAGCTATACGCAAAAGCAGTACAGCGCCATACGCGTCCAATACAATAATGCATTCAGGGTTCTGTTGGGGCTGCCTCGCTTCTGTAGCGCCTCGGGGATGTTCGCTGAGGCGCGCGTGGATTGTTTTTATACAAGCATGCGCAAGCGGTGCACCTCCCTGGGGCGCGGGGTGCGGGGTGCGGGCCAGCCCGAACAGTGGGACATGATACATGTACGGGCTAATGTTAAAATACTTTTTTGGTTTAATTGGTCCATGTGATGACTTGAGTTGAATAAATAAATAAAAAAAATATACATATAGTTAGGTACGACGGCGACCATGAACTGGAAGAATGGAGTAGACAGGCTTCCCACATGATGGACTGACAACTGCCTGGAAGCATCGGCCGAGAGCTGCTAGCTATGGCGTCCAACGGGGAATACCTGTGTCCAGCAGATGATGAGGATTATGATTTTATTATTTAAGCATCTTCATTTTAAAGATAAACAACTTTCACTTGGGCCTAATTCTATAAGGTGGTTCACCTTACCTTATAGTAGCGGTTTGCCAGATGAAGAAAATAATTTAAGGTATAAAATTAACCTGAACATTCATAAATTGACATCTTATAATGAATATAAATTCCATGTTATTGACATAAATAATTATTTTAAAAATAAGATTTATCTGACGAGAGATAGTTATTTTGTCAATAATTATCTCAAAAGACAAATAGCGTTATCGCTATCATATTGTTTAGATTGTTTAGCCAAGAACTTGGCTACCAAGTCTGCTTTTATTGAGCAGACAATTGACATGAATATTCGACCTTTGGAATCCGTTCCAATTAATAATTATTTAAATTAGACATTCAGACAATAGAGGAAAACTCTTGCTTACAAAACCTAGCGAGCATAGAAGATTCAAATCATTTAAACATAGTGCACCAAAATATAGAAGGCTTATCTGGAAAAGACTTAGAAATTGAACTATTTGTACAAGAAATGAATATTCAGGTTTTATGTGTAACTGAGCACTGGCTCAAAAAGTATGAACTTATTTTGCACATTGATAATTGTAGCCTTATTAGTTCGTTCTCAAGGGAGAACGCCATCCGTGGCGGGTCACTAATATTAATTAATAATAACTTAAAATGTAAAGAGCGAAAAGATATTGTATCTCTCTCTGTCGAGCGAACTATTGAGATATCATGTGCAGAGCTGGACGATTACATTATTGTTTGTGTTTATAGACCCCCAAGTGGTAATTTTACATTGTTTGAGTCCATAATGGAAGAATTACTTAGGAAAATATTTACTAATAAAAAGAAGGTAGTTGTATGTGGAGATTTCAATGTCGATATCATATATGAAGAAAAAACCTATCGGGTTAGATTTCTAAGTCTTTTTAAATCTTTTAATTTAAAGCCTGTATTTGCTGAACCGACTAGAATTACTGCTACAACAGCTACTTGCTTGGATAATGTTTTCTGTAACTGTGTTGTGATTAAAAAATCTATCGTAAATTTTGTAAAATCTGATCACTGCGGTCAGTCAGTCACGTTTGAACACCGTTTTGTGCCGTCTAAAAGTGTTATTCAATATAGACCAGTCACTGATACTCGCAAAGAAAAATTTAAAACTAACTTAAGTGATAAAATACCGCTATTACCTTTTGTTGATGACAATGTTAATAACTTATATGAAGAATTGTTTGAACTAATCAAAAACGAATTTGACAAAAACTTTCCTAAAAAGAAATTAGTCATAAACAATTTCAAACCGAAATTCAGTGATTGGGCTACTGCTGGTATATATATCAGTAAGAGGAAAATGTTTGAACTATATAATCAAAAAGTGTATAGGAATAATGACCTAATATTTGTAGAATATGTTAAAAAATACTCAAAGTTATTTAAAAAGGTCTGTATGGTAGCTAAATCTAATTATATACGTGAAAAAATTAATAAATCGAGTAATAAAATTAAAGAGACTTGGAATATTATAAACAAAGAAACTTGTAAAACACAACATCGCGATCACACATTTACACTAAAAATTGATAATAAGCAAATTAAATCCGATGATGAGGTGGCAGGCGCCTTCGAAAATTACTTCTGTAATATACCTGTCGAAACCACAAAACAACTTAATTCATCTGCTCTGCATGCAAAATCACTGCTTGTGTCCAGTGTTGACGGGTGCAACTCCTTATTTGATTTCACTCATATTAATCCTGTAATGGTAGTCAAAACTTTTATGGAATTGAAACAGAAAAAAACTGAGGATATGTGGGGCATATCAACTGACACAATAAAACCCATTATACCTCTCGTAGCATCTCACTTAGCACATTTATTCAATGAATGTATTGATCAAGGTCAATTCCCTACTTTAATGAAATATAGTAAGATTATACCTTTGTTCAAATCAGGAGAAAAAAGTGACCCAAGCAATTTCAGGCCAATTTCCATTCTACCTGCTTTTAGTAAAATTTTTGAAAAAGTTATATTTAGTCAATTACTCTCCCATTTTAAACTTAACAATTTACTGCACGAGAAACAGTTTGGTTTTTCTAAAGGTAGAAATACAACAGATGCTGGGGTGGCACTTGTCAAACACATTTTGGATGCGTATGAAGATAAGCATGATGCGATAGGTGTGTTCTGTGATTTATCGAAGGCGTTTGATTGTGTCGATCACCAAACACTTATTATGAAGCTAAAACATTACGGTGTATCTAATAACGCATCAAAATTGTTAAATTCTTACCTCTCAGGCAGATTACAAACAGTAAACGTTAATGGTACTAACTCTTCTGGCGCCCCGCTTCAAATGGGAGTGCCCCAGGGCTCAATATTGGGACCGTTGCTATTTTTGATCTATATTAACGATCTCCCTTTCTATTCTAAAAACTCCTGTGAGATAGTTCTGTTTGCTGATGATACTTCTTTAATCTTCAAATTAAAAAGAGGCAAAGAGGTATTTGACGATGTAAGCGGAGCTCTCTCTAAGGTATTAAATTGGTTCACAAGTAACAACTTACTTCTTAATACAAAAAAAACCAAATGTATTAAATTTACTATGCCTAACGTGAAACAAGCTAACACAGTAATTTTACTAAATGGTGAAAAACTTGATCTATCAAACTCCACTGTTTTTCTGGGCATTACATTGGATTCGAAGTTGCAATGGGGACCACATGTTGACACTCTGGCTGGGAGACTTGCTTCGGCTGCCTTTGCGGTTAGAAAAATTAGACATCTAACTGACGTTGTAACGGCAAGGCTGGTGTATTTCAGCTACTTTCATAGTATTATGTCTTATGGTCTTCTCTTGTGGGGTTCTGCTGCGGACATCGATACCATCTTTATTTTACAGAAAAGAGCTATTCGTGCTATATACAAACTTAGTCCGCGTGAATCCCTGAGAGATTTCTTTAAAGAAATTAACATACTCACTGTGGCCTCTCAATACATATTTGATAATATCATGTACGTACGCAAAAATTTAGATTTTTTTATAAAGAAAAGTGATATTCATTCATAAAACACCAGAAACAAAAACAAACTTGTAGTCCCAAACTTTAGATTGGCCAAAACAAGTAATTCATTCTTGGGAAATTGTATTAAATTTTTCAATAATATACCTCACAATGTTACCAAACTTCCTATTAATAAATTTAAGTCACATGTCAAAACTACACTGATGTCTAAGGGGTATTATAAAATTCAAGACTATCTTGATGACAAGAATGTATGGTCAGTCCAGCCTGCACTAAACTGATGTACCTACCTGTTTATTTTGATTTATATTTTTTGTGTGGCAGCTAGTGGTGACTGAGTTTGTTCCGGCGTTTCTTCTCAGCACTTGCCAGATTGTCTGTGTCTTGTCTCGAAGCGCTAGTAGGGCCCAAAAAAATAAGGAGACATGTTCTGGCCCCCTAGGGGCCTATAATGTTGTTATTGACGTTCATAAGTGGCAATTTTGTCCTGAATTGAATAAATGATTTTTGACTTTGACTTTGACTTTGATAAGTTAAAGGTTTTCCTATGCAACCCATAGCTGCCAGCTATAATTATAGGGAATTTAAGCAATAAAGTCAGAGAGGTATAAGGAGGTAAAATGAAAATGAAATGAAATGAAATATTTATTCGTCATCATAGGTATAAAAGTCAGTTGTTACAATTAAAAGGGGCCCAATATGATCTACCTTAAAGGCTTTAAATAAAATTATTTAAAAATGTCAAAATAAAGTAATAATATTCAAATACAATGTCATCTAAATTAAATTATTGAGTACATTAAGTCATTCAGTCTAAACACAAAATAATTAGGTGCATAGGATCTCCATCTACAAGGTGGACTGACGACCTGGTAAAGTTGGAAGCCGCTGGATGCGGGCCGCTTCCGACCGGCGAATCTGGAAGTTTGGGGAGGCCTATGTTCAGCAGTGGACGTGCTATGGCTGAAATGATGATGATGAAAAGAATCACAGCTAAGGAGGTTAACTAATCATTAGGACCATATCAATGAGTCGTTAGACGACCTTGGTAGCCAAGAGGCGAGTACGCCGAACTTGGCGTCGCCGACTCTGAGGGGTCTCGGTCTGGTCAATGCAGAAAAGGAACTTCTCTATGGGTGGGGGTATATCTTCTCTTGGGTGGGGTCTGGGTGTTGTGGCGCCGTCGTTATTTCTAAATTCTCTCAGGATCAGAGTATGTAATTTATATAATGTTGTCAAAAACGTTGTCAAAATTGTTTTGACGACCGTCTGGTGTAGTGGTTCGCGCTCCGGACAACAAAGTCAGCGGTTGCGGGTTCGAATCCCGCAAGGGGCAAATGTTTGTGTGATGAGCACGAGCATTTGTACCTAAGTCATGGATGTTTATAAAAGTATTTAAGTATGTTTATCCGTTATCTAGTCGCTATAGTACAAGCTTTGCTTAGTATTATATATTCTGTGGTTTGGTGCTAGATGATGGTGTGATTGTTAAAACTATACAGAATGTAACGAAAAGGTGAAATAAAACTTTAAGGGGTTATTCTACGGCTAAATTACATCAACTATTTCTATGGGACCAAAATCGAAATCTCAAAAAAAATAATTGACGTTTCCATACAAACTGATGCCAGCTTTTTTTGCGAATTCGATGTTGGTCCCATAGAAAAAGTTGATGTAATTTACCCGTAGAATAACCCCTTAAAGTTTTATTTCACCTTTTCGTCACACTCTGTATATTTATTTTTAAAAACTCGTAATTCCAGAGCACTCAAGCGAGCGTATGGTGTACCCCGGCCCCGCCAGCGAGACCGCGCTGCTGCCCTCCGACGCGCCGCACAATGGACACGGCCCCTATGTGAGTACTGAGTACACGTATACAGGGTGAAAACTAAATTATCACCTTTATTGATCTTCAGGTTAAAAGTACTGTCAAGTGAGTCATAGAATATATAATAGTGGCCAATTTGAATAATATTATATTCTAATGGGACATTTATTGTGGCTCCGCTGTCTGTCCGTCCGTCTTTTGCAGGGTTGAACTGAAATACGTAGAGACTTGACATTTTTTTTCAATACAAAATTTATGGCCCTTCAGCTCAAATAACAGAATTATAATACACACAATTATATACAAACGGCCATTAACGGATTTCCATTTCATGTCTAGATTATATTTTTAAAAACAGTTTTCAGTTTTTTTTTACAGAATTTGGAATGGTTTACATTGGCCATTTAATAGATAAAAATAATAAAAGTAAAAAAAGAATGTGGGTTTCCATAAAATGTTCTTTTTTACGTTATTTTTCGCTGGATTTAATAAATACACACAAACGTATCGGTCTATTCAATCAACTAGAATATTAATTCCGAACATTACCTCTCCAGGGTCCATCTTCATACAAGTACTCGGAGACGTCTTACTCGTCGCACAACACGACGCAGCGCTACCCCGGGGCTGCCCCCCCGCCCCCGCCCCCCGCCGCCACGCACCTGTCCCCCGCCGCGCCCCCCGCGCCCTTCCCGCGCCCCTCCACGCCCTCGGCGGGAACCCAGCAGCCGCCCAAGAAGCTAGACGATCTGCTGGCTGACTTCCCGGAGGCGGTGAGTAGGATATTATTTAAAAAAAATAATAATAATAAGGCATACCAACTACATACCATTTTGGACCCCTTTTGCCCTTTTCCCACTTCGTCGACCCCCTCTCCCCCTTACGGCTTCCAACCGGCCGATTGGAAGTCACTGGGGAGGCCTATGTTCAGCAGTGGATGTCTTATGGGAGAAGTGACCCCCCCCCTCTCTCAACAGTCAAGGACCACGTCCCAGTGGCGTTGGTCATCACTGGCAATTCAAAATTACAGTGTTGCGTTGCCGTTAGCGTACGGTTCATGATTTTACACATTTGACGTACTTTTTTTGGGGTTCATTTATGTTCCTACCATTTGAACTTATCAAAAACGATATAAATGCTGTATGCATGGAGCACGTACCCAGCCAGAAATGTCATATGATTTATTCGATAAATTTTTCCGCCATTTTTTTTATCTGGGCCCCAAGTCTGCTAATTTACGAATGGCATAATTGAATGTCAATTAGATCGTAATGGAATTGTTTGACATATTTGGTATTCTGCTACTAACAAAAGACCAATGGTTTTACCAATGTATCTTTATTGTTTTTGTATGGGCGAGCGTTGACAAGAGTTGTCATTTCATAATAAATGTAAGTAAAAATCACTAGGTAACTAGTTTCGAAGAAAGATGGTTCGTATTGCTGCACTATAGGGTACGTGCTCGATGGCTGTATGTTAACAAGTTTTCTCAAGCCTAGAATCCAAAAAATAGCACTTATGACAGACTGTCTCTCGCATACATTGCGACTAAGAGAGCGCGAGAGAGGCTAATAAGCAGTGATCGGAATAGGTAGATTGATTTGATGTACTTTGGTAGTGCTAGCACAATATGGATATGTCTTTTTTTCAAAAACGGATACCAAGAAATGCCGAGGTATGTCCATATTAACATCAATGTTTGAGATCATTGACCCCAAATCAATCTACCTATTTCGATCACTGCTAATAAGTACAAAAAAAAGTTAGTACAAAAAAATAATGCTTATTTATTTTATTTTATTTTATTTAAATTCACTTATGTACCTTTTTACCCCAAAATGTACCTGGATATGTGTATACACTTTCTGAGAACTCAGTTGCGGCAACACTGCAGCCTTTATACTAATCAATTGACTTAAAAGGGCTGGAACCCAGAGCCGTAAAACCCGATATTTAAAAAAAACTAACAAAAACACTACATTCCAGCGCTTCCCCACCCAGCCCGACGGCGTCGTCCGCCGCAAGGTGGAGGTGTCCCACGAGAGCTCCACGCCCCCCGCGCGTGGTCCCACGCCCACGCCCACGCCCACGGCCACGGCCGGCAGCCGGAACGTGTCGGGGCCGGCCGTGTACTACCCGCCCGGACACACGCCCTTCGCGAAGAAGGACGCGCCGGTCTCGGCCGGATACCAGGCTAGCGTGAGTATTCGATTATACCAAAGAAAATATAAAGAAATCTTTGCTAATCATAAATAGAACACTTTATAAATAATTCTTACGAGGTAACGCTGCCAGCATCTTGGGTACCCTTCCACGAGGACCATTTTTATAATTCTCTATTTTCGTAGTTTTTATTTGTATATAGTATTTCATAGTTGTATATAGTATTTCATAGACTTCCTACTAATCCTATTTTAAATGTGAAAGTTTGTGTGTATGGATCTTTTCTTTTGTTACTCTTTCACGCCAAAACTACTGAATCGATTTTGACGAAATTTGGTATACTGATAGAACATGGTTTGGATTCACACACTCTTTATTCGGGTAAGGACAACGTAGACGAAGTCGCGGGAAAATCTAGGATGCTAGCAGTGGACGAAAAAGAATAGTCGAGGATCAATCTCAATGGCGTGCATTGGGAGAGGCTTACGTCTAGCAGTGGACAGACATGGGTTGATTATGATGAATAGTTATATTATTGGCGAGTAGATAAAGATTAACGGACGGACTAGCGAGTCGAAGTGGCAGCGGGCGAGGCACATAGAACTGGCGTACATAGGCTTCGGCGGAACTGAAAGGTTCTAGAACGGGGCCACGTAACGGCAAACGCAGTGTAGGACGTCCACCCACATGGCGGACAGACGATCTGGTAAAGGTTGCAACGAGCCGCAGGATGCCGATTTGGAAGCGGCCCTCTAACCGGCCAATCCGGAAAACACTGGGGGAGGCCTATGTTCAGCAGTGGACGTCCTATGGCTGAAGTGATAGGGAGACTTGCTTCGGCTGCCTTTGCGATTAGAAAAATTCGACATTTAACTGACGTTGTGACGGCAAGGCTCGTGTATTTTAGTTACTTTCACAGTATTATGTCTTATGGTCTTCTCTTGTGGGGTTCTGCTGCGAACATCGATACCATCTTTATTTTACAGAAAAGAGCCATTCGCCAGCTAAACATATACAAAGTTAGTCCGCGCGAATCCCTGAGAGATTTCTTTAAAGAAATCAACATACCTACTCACTGTAGCCTCTCAAAATATATTTGATAATATCATGTACGTTCGCAAAAATTTTGATCTTTTTATAAAAAAGAGTGATATTCATTCATATAACACAAGAAACAAAAACAAACTTGTAGTCTCAAACTTCAGATTGCCAAAAACAAGTAACTCATTCTTGGGTAATTGTATTAAATTTTTCAATAATAACCTTGCAATGTCGAACTTCCTATTAATAAATTTAAATCATATGTCAAAACTACCTTAATGTCAAAGGGGTATTACAAAATTCAAGACTATCTCGATGACAAGAATGTACGGTCAGTCCAGCCTGCACTAAACTGATGTACCTACCTGTTTATTTTGATTTATATTTTTTGTGGGGCAGCTAGTGGTGACCGAGTTCGTTCCGGCGTTTCCTCTCAGCACTCGCCCTATTGTCTGTGTCTCGTCTCGAAGCGCTAGTAGGGCCCAAAAAATAAGGAGACATGTTCTGCCCCAAGGGCCAATAATGTTATTATTGACGTTCATAAGTGGCAGTTTCTGCCCTAAATTGAATAAATGATTTTTGACTTTTGACTTTGATAACGGTGAGTCGTTCAACCTCGGGTCCCCAGGCGATGCAGGGCGGCGGCGCGTACGCGTCGGGGCGCGGCATGTACGAGTACGAGGCGGGGGCGCGCAGCAAGGAGAAGCGCTCCGAGACCAGGGCCGCCGTGCCCGTGTGCCTGCCGCTGTGCTGCGCCATGCCCTGCGTCATCATGTAGGCGGCCACCCGGCCGCAGCTCGAGCTGCCCGGCCGGGTCACACACCTCCCGACGTTAGATAGCCATCCGATCCGGTCCCAGTAACCTTACTACCGAAAACGGGATTCTCCTATAGGTATCGTCGTGTAGTGGGGCTGCACCTTTAGCTGGGACATCCCCGACATTGATAGCCACAATCTATTTTATAATCTACGATCCGCTCCCAGTAATATTACTATCGAAAACGGGATTCTCCTGTAGTTGTCGTCGTGTTGTGGGGCTGCACCTTTAGCTGAGACACATTGGGGAACCACACTGCACACTTTTCCCGATAGGTGTCACGTTGTGTTTGGTCTTGCCCGTGTGGTTATTTGATCAATGGTGTCAAGGACGGGTAACGCCATCTAGTTAAAATTGTATTAATTACTACACGACTGCAAATTCCGCGAGGGGGCGCTCGAATCACATTTTCTATTATCTGTCTCCAATATAGCAGCTCTGAACAAATAAATTAGTTAAAAAAAGAAAGAATAAAACTTTGACATCTGCGTGGATGACATTAGTTGTCAACGGTTAGACCAAACACGCTGGCGCCATCTGAGGTTAGATTTGCCTACTGCTTCCTTAGTTCCGTAATTCTTTAAGTAAAGAAAGCACACAGAATTTGAGATATAAAGCCGAAAAAGGTATGTGTAATAAATGCATATAAATACTATGAAGTCAGAAATATCATTTTAATTTCATCAGATGCCTGTGATAAAATGTCGGAATAGCCACTCATCCACTAACAACCGCGGTGGAGATTGCTTAGCTATGGAAATTACCAAAGTTAAGCGTATCTGTGTTAGCTCACTAAGCTAACACCTTCCCCTTTCTCGAATGGTTGTCCTCTACCTAAAGGTTGTCTGGAAGAGATCGCTATTAGCGATAAGACCGTCTAAATTGTACATCTTTCTGTAAAAATCATGTGTATTTTACTTTTATGGTGTGCAATAAAGAGTATCTATCTAACATAAACGGTATTCTACTAGAAAAATACAATTATATTATAATTATAATTCTTAATGCGACTGAAAATGGAACAAAGTAAACTGAGTTTTTAGTTGCATTACTATCTTTATGTCAATTTCACGTCGTCATATTATACGAGTTTTTGATCCTAATGTTACTGGGAGCGGATCGACACTGGATTGTGACTACAGTTAAATTACGGGAATTGGGCCTCTGATCTGTCTTGCCAGCCCTAAGGCTGTCTTCAGCTTACCTATGCCCGTTAAAGGCAGCAGAAACCTTCATAATTATAAATGGAACTACATTATAGGTCTGCCCACACAGAGTGAATATGAGTGTAAGTATGTCGCTAATATATCAAAACAGAAAACACTGACTAATGGAGCGACATCGTAATAGCGGGAAATTTATTATTTGCCTTAACAAAAAAGGGTAGTGACCTGACGATGATATACAGAGAATGAAATATATTTACGATTGATTCAGATGTAAACATTCATTTTATTGTAAATCAGCAACTTAATAAATAAACTTCAAGGATAAAATTCATTATGTAGGTAACATAATTTAAATACAGATTTTTGCGTTTATTTTTGGTCAAAAATCTTTAATTAATTATTGAATCGGGCAGGTCTGAGAAGATTTTACAGTAAATCTTTAATTAATAATTTGAGCTGCTAGAATTAATTTGTTATAATTTATAATCAGTGGAACATTCTTACAACATTTTTTTTAATATCTAAAAAAAGTTCTATTGTGCAAAAGAGTCTCATTACTTCTTCAAGAGAAAGTGAGCGAGACCTTGCAGTGTATACAGGGTGGTCGAGTAAAATTCAATGTTATTTTCGCCTTTTGTGCTAAATTAAAAATTTTGAAACCCTTGGTACCTTTCACTAAAACAGTCATAAGATGACGACGACTACCAAAATATGTTAAAATTAAGACTCATTATTTTAGAGCCCAATGATATTATAATTGGTTGGTAAATATTGTAATAACATAAAAAGCTTAACTTTGCAATCTCTAACAACGAATCTCAAAAGAATTGTTATATATATCTGACTTTTGTTATTTTGAGTAAATATTTAAAGTCCGTTAGACTAACTAACTAAGTGCCATTAATGATATTGTATGTAAGTGCGGCACGTTGCCCTGTGTATAAAGTAAGTAATTTTATTATTATTAATAAAATATTAACTGTACCTACTAGCATTTTTATTTTTTACCCAATTCCGTTCATTAGAAAAATTATAATAATACGAAAATATAGAAGTTGCCACTCTAGGGTGGCTTAGCCATTTTTACCTTTTTCTTATTACAAGACTGGCACCAAAATATAAATGTATATCGGCATTTAGAAAAAAAAAAACATATATACAGGGTTATTTGTAAAAAAACATCTTCCTAGGTTGATTCTGGTGCTCAAATACAAAAACTTTTTCTATGGGACCAACATTAAAATCTTTAAAAAAACACTGTTTCATACAAACTGATGTCAGCTGGTGGCGGCTTAGTACGGGGAAGTGATATTTTTTTGCGATTTCAATGTTGGTCCCATAGAAAAAGTTGTATTTGAGCATCAGAATCGGCCCTAGGAGGTTGTTGATGTTTTACTAATAACCCTGTATAGGGCTACATACAGTCCCTGCAATCAGCTGTAATACTAAAATAATAATAAAATATATATAATACTTAATAATAAAATAAGTACAAGTTTTTATATGGGTCAAAATCAAAATATCACGTGTCCTAAGAAGCTTATAATATGAGACATCATATTTTTTTTTTGAGATTTCGACATTGATTCCTTAGAAAAACGTTGTTGTATTTAAGAACAAAAATCAGCCCCTAGTTGCACGTTGTTACAACTAGCGGCACGGATCTTGAGCGCTGGGCTAAAGATGCGTAGAAGACCATTACGTTTACGTGATTGGCTGGTTGCGTGACGCACCCGCACCGCCGGCCGGGATTGGTTGCTAGCCCGCGCACACGCTTCTCTGATACGATGATCGTCTTGTAGGTTGCGCAAAGCGATCCCCACTCTTTCCTCTCAAGATCCGTGCCGAGGATTGCAAGTTAGTAGATATTTTGTCAAATAAAACATGTTATCGTAATAAAAACACATATATTTTGCTTTTTACCAAAATTTTGGAACGTGTCCAAGAAGGCAGTCTGCGGGTACATTACCGTCACTCTAACGCTACGCAAGCGGCGCCGGGCGCTACAATAGGCCTTCGTCGCCGCACTGGGTCTGTCCCGACGAACTTACAACAGAAACAGAGAGCCGAGCTAATAACAGTAACTAAAACCGACGCGAGTAATCATACAGGGTGTGGCTTGTAACAGTTAATAATTAAAAAAAAAAACTTTCTACACCAATTATTTTTTTTCCAACAAAGTTAATCAACCATTGCTGATTAAAGATTGTAACATTAAAATACTATTTCGAGTTTCAGGACATACGTGATGGTAGTTTTAATGTATTGCTTTATTACAATCCATACCCTGTATTTCAGATTTCCGTTTAATATTTCAATGCACACCTAAATTGTCTCCTTCAAACGTCTTTGGTCCTAGTGCACCGATACCCGAAGCATCATGTGACATTTGGGAAGTGTAATCAAATATAACAATGACACATTACAACATGATGCTCTTGGTATCATAATCAGTATCTTTATGACATAATAGTAACTTTATTTCAGTTTCATACAGGGTTACATTGCAAAGGGGTGCCAAATCTTCAGGGGTGGCTCAGAATCAGTAACTTAAATCAAACTATGCAAATAACAAAACTTTTTTTTTCATATTTAATTATTCCTATCCGCTGTTATAAATCATACGCGTGGACAATTTAACTCATTCATGAAAAAATTGCACCGTGTGTGCACTGCGTGAGGTGCTTGTTGGCTCGCCGTACCTACGCCTCTGATAAATGGCCGCGTGGCTTTCGTAGTCTCGTTATTGATTTTAATTTCAGATATTTTAAAGTATTTTTTTTGTAAAATACAATTGTTAAAAATAACGATTAAGACGACTCTTTATAATGTTCATCTTATTTTTTAAATTTGGCACCCCTTTGCAATGTAACCCTGTATTGTTTTTGTGGTGAAAATCATTTGAACTTAAACGAAATCATAAAGACAATAGTATGACGCTGCAGTGAGATCTGCGGCTACTGTACAGTCGTTTTTATTTTTATGTATTTTTTATTTATATCATTGATTAAAACAAAACAATGTTATTTGTTAATTAAATATTTCAATATTAGCACTTTGATAATCTACGATAGGATAACTATACATTATAATGAGGTACTATTTTTTATGTACAACTTAATGCATGTACCTCGTATATGCATTTATCTGTGAAATATACCAATATTATGTTATTCTCTTAATAAAAAAACGACTCATTTTGGAATCATTAGAAGAATATTTTCAATAATCGGAAATGTTTTAGAGTAAAAAATTTTCAGAAGTTTTCGCTTAACATTTGTGCCACATTGTATTTTCTATTATAAATAGACTTTAGGGAAAGTTTGAGAATTCTGTTTAAGCCCATTTTAATTATGCGACCTTTAAATGATTACAATTTTGGCCTTTATATATACTTATGAAAAGGCCAGTACAGCGATAAATATTTTGTTATATTGCTAATTAAAACTGGCAAAGCAAAGGATGGAATGAGTCAAAAACATTACTTACCACCTACAAATATGTACATTGTTTGAAGCTCTAATTAATATAGTGTATACTTATAATTACGATAGTAACATAAATGACAACAACATATTATTCCTAGCGACTGTACATTTGTTTCAACACTAATAAACAACAATCAATTAGATGTATTACTAAAACTAAACTCGTTTTTGTTGGAGCCATTTCTATTTCTCTTTGGATATGTCAGTAATCATCGATATAAGGATGTTTTGATATCTATTAAATAAGTATTGCCTAATCTAATTGGTTCTGATTTTGAGAAATTGTGATAAAACATGTATCTACAATCATTTGAACGAAATGAAAGCTCTCAAAAATAAGTGGACAATGCGGCTAGTAGACAGACCCAGTGCGCGGGAGTCGGAGCGGCTCAGTAACGAAAACAAACGTAATATTATATCGAATTATATCGATACTGCGCTGCGCCACGACTCGGTGGTGTGTCTGTATAACCATAGAGGCAGTATACCATAGATAGTGTATATTTTACATTTGTCTATGATATAACTGAATAACGAGAAGTTTATTAAAAAAGGTTTCTCATGCGACCATATGACCACTAATACGTGATGCGTCTATAATGGGCTAGTTTCCTAAAAAAATCTAATTAGTCCGTCAGTTGGATTAACAGAAAATATTGAACACGTATTTTTTCTTTTCTGAATCAAATAAAAAATGATAAAGAAATAGCCCGTTAAAGTTCCGCGTAACGTCACGCCTTGCGACACTTTTTAGCAAGGCGTGACGTCACGTGCTCACTTTGAAGCGCTTTATCTTCGTAATTTTTTGTTTGATTGACAAAAGACAAAATATGGGTCCAATATTTTTTGATAATTTAACTAACGGACTAAATAGAATAATCTTTTTTTGACCCAGGAAACTAGCCCACTGACGCATTTTATGCAATATTCGCGCTACTTTTCCCCTTTATTCATTAAAATATAGATTCAAACCTTGACTAAAGAAGCCAGCCAATTTATAATGTATGTCAATATTAACGAGACATCTAATTTGACAATATATCAAATTGTATGATCCAGTTTATCCAGGATACAACGAGTTACAAACAATCTTCGATAATACTACGAAGCATGACGTACACAATTTGAAATGTATGAAGCATTCATCATCACCATTTCGGCCATAGGACGACCACTGCTGAACATAGGCCCCTCCGAGTGACTTCCAGATTGGCCGATTAATAATGTAAATAGAAACTAGTAGTTAATGCTGTTCTTTTTTATATCATCTCTTTTAAACGTTATGTCGCACCGCCCACAATACATTTCTGCTTAGTCTAATGGTCGACTGGCAGTCAATGCCTTATGGCATCAACTCCACCTTTTGTACGATTACATTTGTTTAAATGAATAAATAAAGCCGAAACACGTTATACAGACAGAACCAGCGAGCGAACCACTCCTACCCTTGCAACAATACAATTACCGAGACAACACTTGCTTCACAATGTGTGATGCCGATTCAACGCCTGAGTATTCGTCATAATGTATACTTAAACTTTAAAATCGGGGCGCGTCGAACGAAACATTTGCACACGAGCTATGGTCACGGCTGTGTGCTTGGGTTGGCTGTAAGAACTAGTTTTTTGACTGATCTTAGATTATAACTTCGCCATTTGTTATACAGAGTGTCCCAATAAATATTCTCTGGACTTCCTAGAGAAATAGCACTATTAGGTATTCAATTTTTAAATTGTTATCGCGATTTTAGCTTTAGTATTTAACTTTAAAACTGATTTTGTAACTGGCATAACAACTATTTTACGTAAATAAACGAAGTTTGGACCTTAATAATACACGTCTCAGTGACCAATGTTAAGTTAAGATTTGAAAAAATATATATAGACACGAAATCTGGAAACATACATGCGGGGTTTTGGGTACTTTATATGTGCTTTATCTCGTATATTTTCCCTCGAAACAATTTCTTGGGACACCTTGTATTAAATAACGCTGCCGATGACGTTTCATTCAGCGGACCGCTAAATCACCATTTCAGCAGTCACGCTATAGCAACTACACTTTACAACTAACGCAAGCACACATCTTGTGACAGTGACGTTTATAATTAAAGTTTGTCACAAATGTTTCGCTCGATACATTATTTGTACAGACATATGAATATGAAGATTATAAACTAACATACATTCTTCCATACCAATAAATGTTGCATAATGTCAAAATGTATTTAACACTTTGACAGATAATTTGACACTCACCAACGTTTATTAGTACGGAGGATTGGAAATATACTACATAGATCTTTCAGTGAAACTACGGCAAAATATTATCGAAATCGGTTCCGCCTCATCAACCTACATCACAGATTGCAAATTGTGTTAGTCGAACATTTCTATAAGGAAAATATCTTCTTTAAACTACTTTAGGTATTATGAAACAATCATAAATTGTACAATGGTCGATTTAGATATATCATATGCTGCGAGTTTGTAAATTTATCATTTCTTTTGATATTTGACAGAGTGATATAGCAATATATATGTATAATATACAATTGGAACTCCTATTATTATTAATTACCTAATTTTTTATTTTTTTATAAATCACAATCGGTAACAATTAAACTGAAGAAACAGTCTAGAGATTTACTCTTATACAGCGGAATTTTCATTTCCTATACAAATAAGTGGTGGGCCGGGTCAGGGGCGGGCCCCGCCGAGGGGCAATCTGTGCCCCACCGAGGGTTCAATTTGTGCCCCACTGAGGGGTCAATCTGTGCCTCACTGAGGGGCAATCTGTGCCCCGCCGAGGGGTCATTCTGTGCCTCACTGAGGGGTCAATCTGTGCCCCGCCGAGGGGTTAATCTGTGCCCCACTAAAGGGTCAATCTGTACCCCACTGAAGGGTCAGTCTGCGCCTTAGTATAAATCTACATTTCAGATAGTGCGTATATGCCATACTGCTGAATGCCTCGCTTTCGGCCTGTCGTCTAAGCGAGAGGCCGAGAGTAAAGAAACGTACGAACATATACGGAACGGTCGTCCTCGCGCTTGGTGGCCTCGCTACTCACCTAGCAGGGCGGCCAGTCGCGTGTATTTTATCTACGTTCGTTTGTTAGGCGTCTCACTTAATCGCAAGACGCTAAGTGAGGCATTGAGACACCTGACCTGACATTGAGAGACCTTCCATTAACGTCTGCTGGAATGAAGAATTGATGCGGTCTACACAGAAGTTGAGAGACTCGTTTCAATCTATGCTTGAGCCTAATATACTTTAACATCTAAATAGATATAAGATTTATTCATGAATCCTAATAGGGGTGAGGGCATGAACAGTACAGTAATTGTAATAGAAGGGGGTTCAGTAGCGAGCCTTGAGGGAGGCCATGTCTCGTAGTGGATATAATACTACTATTCGGTAAATTGAGAAACTGCTTGGGCAATCATGATGAAATTATTCAAGCAGACTTAAATCAATTAATCAGTCAAGGGATGGAGGCTATTTTGGGTTATACATAAAAACAATATGAAATCGCACTTATTTTGTGTGTAAGCTTCCACAGCATTCGAAGGTTCAAGTTCGTAATAAACAGAAGAGATAAGGCATCCGAAAATAATCGAAAAAGTATATTTTTGATTATTCCTCTCACTTTTACACTACTGTCAGGGAAGTATGAATAATTTCAGAGCCAATTGACATGTTATATATTTTTTTTGTGTAAAGCAATTCTTATTTTTATAAGCCCCAACTCTGCACATCACGGTAGGAATAACCTACTTACTTACAGTTCCATATTTTATGGGAAGTGCACTGTTTTTGGAACTAACGCCATAGACAATCGATTAGGAAATTTACTATAGTTGGATTAATATTTAAGCCTTGCTACTAAATTTGTGCCTATCTACTGACATTTGGGCCATGCAATTCCATTAGTCAAATGTTAAAAGACAGTCAAAAATACCGTAGCATAGATACATTTGTAATATTCGCCCAAAAAAGTAAATGCCCTACAAATCTGTTAAATGTTTTATTTTAAATTTAAAGTTTTCAAAATTGCCGATGACATTTGGACATTAAACCGGATGTCCGACTAAGGCCCACTTTGCACGACCTTCTTAAATCTAGATTTAGTCTAAATAAAGTGAAAAAGCATCGTTCTATATCTGTCACCTATTAGAAGTTGACAGAGACAGAATGATAATTCAAATCCTTGGCCTATAGACAAGTGGCTCCACGACGCCAGAAACAGTATGGTAAGTATGGAGTTGACATAAGACGTAACGCTAGGTCACGTGATCTTTCAACAGCTTATGCCAATACATCATCATTCTATTATACTAGCGTTGCCAAACCACTCGTGAATAAACCCAGATTTAGATTAAGTCTAGATGCAAGAAGGTTGTGGGCATCAGTTCCGAAAACAACCACGCCGATGTAGCCGTGTGGCTGTGACCCCCGACGGGGCCCGCATCTACCGGCCCACCTCGTACAAAACTCGTACCCGCCTAATAAATACATGACTAAGATCAGTCGGCTCGCCACCACTGTTCGCTTATTCTACGTAAGGACACTTGGACGCGCGGGGCGCGACGGGTTTGGCACTGGGGCCCGGGGCCCCGCGGGGCCCTATGTGACTTGCTAAGTTTAGTTTTGGCGACAATTGTGAGTAACAACGTTGAAATGTCTTTGTGCTTGGTGTAAAAAATACTAAATTTCAATTTTGCCTAACAAACATGCACTCTCTCACCCACTGCATTTGTATAAGGACCTCGTTCATTTAATTTTGAGTCTTATTACTACTGATTTAAAAGCGATGTCCTTAAGCAAAAACTTTTTATACTTACCGTATCATACCAACCATGAGCATTGAGCATATGAGCATTTGTAAGTTTTAAAAAAAGGCCGGGCTAAGCTTTTTCTGAACTGATAGTAAATAAGAAATATTTTTTATGGAATAAATGCTTGTTTTTGAATAATTTGCAAAATAGGATTTGACAATAAGGCGGCCAAGGATAAGGCGGAAGGCTCCTAATTACTGTTTTTATATTTTAATTTTTAGAACTGTGGAGTCATTTAAATTTGAACTATTGCACGTTGTTATATTCTATAAAAAACGAAATATAGAATTTATCTTTCAAAATAGCTATCCGGAAAATTTATAAATAACTCAGCATATTTACACCAAGTACGAAAATATTTAACACTTCTTCAATTCAGTTCTATGGCCTCAATAAAGTCATCGAGACAAGATAAAAAAATAACTCACTGATATAAGACACGTCATTTTATGTCGCTCGCAAAAATGTTGATGTCCTTTTCTTTCACGAAGCGAGTGGTATTTACTATCGTATTTCAAAACGATAACGGAGGTGGCCATCTGTCGTTTTACAGTACCTGTCAGATATGGAGCGCAGAGGTAAGGAGTACAATCTCTTACGGGCGGAAAATTAAAAAAGTGTCCTGCTAAAGTAACAGTTCCAAAACCCTCCAAAACGGCGCTAGCATAGGCAAAGGGTATGGTATGAATGCAGCAGTTGTTGACGGATTGAAGTAAGCAGAGTAATGTCGAGTTAGAACATTTTAGTGACTTTTATAAAACTTTTTTAATTACTTTTAACAATTCACTCATTTTATTATGTAATTATTCTTTAAATATAAAAAAATATCAGGCGTTAAGAAATGATAAGCAATTCATTGTTTCTTAATGTGAAAAGTGCGCCATAACGGAGCCAGAAGTTCTTCTGTCTTTGTTTATTTTTCTGTCTAATTATCTTTTGGCGTTTTCTTTGGAATTTACCCTGTTGCTACTGTGGCGCCACCCAATTTAACGCAGTTGGACGGACACTTCAAAACGAAGATTGTACTCCTTACCCCTCCATACTGTCAGATGAGCTGAAGTAGTTGAGGTGTTTATTCCCGAAGGGAAAGGCATGGTATTTTTATAATTATTTTGTTAAAGACAAGCTATTTTTTGTACAGATAAGTTCTGTTTAGAAATGTGTAGACTCGTTTTGGTTTGAAGCAAAATATACAATTATAAGTATAGTAAGGTGTCTTCGTTTTTCTTTTTATGTAAATTAACGCAATTAACGGCAATAGTATAGGCACTTTTATTAAATAATACTTATCATTGTGTGCATTTATAAAACAAATAATACTTAAAATGCAAAAGAATTCTATTTCGGTACAAGTTTAGAATAATAGTCGATTTAGCATTTTAGCATATAAATATTGTAAACAAAAGATTGGGGGTAAAGAGAAATGACATTATTCCTAAGCGTTATTTTAAATATTTATTTGTCTATGATAGCTGTTGAAGTTATACTGTTTATTAAGGTCCGGAGATGAAAATGAAAGTGAGAACTATGTTTAAAATGATTGCATTTTTAACTTTATTTCCATTGAGTACCTAATGTACAAATTTTTATTTGCCCAAAAGAAGCGTTAATATTATTTAAACGTAACATTTTTGTAATAAGAATGCAATTTACTTCATTACCTTCTAATCAGCGGCAATTTAATATTGGTATAATTTATAATTATATACTATTTTATATTTGTTAATTATCTTGTTTCGATGCTGTAATTTAAATCGTCTGAGTTTCGTGTATCGGAAAGGCACTGAGGGTAAGGTAAGAATATGTATTTAATTTCTGTATATTTTGTTACTATTTCTGTGGATATACTTTGATAAAATATAGTCTCATTCGTTAAGCTCCTAAAATTTCTTCCCATAAGAAAATCAGTTCGACGTCGGATCAAAACAAGCCAGAATAAAAATCAGCAAAATAAACAGAAAGAAACTGTAATCACTTTGGAAACGATTGCAATACGGACGACTTACAAACTAAAAATCACATCACAATTGAGCAAATCACATAGGACGCCGCGAGGGGCGGGCGGGGGCGAGGGGGGGCGCGGCGGCGGGGGCGTCAGTCGATGACGACGTAGGGCAGCGCCACCAGAGCGCCCAGCCGCGCGCACTCGTGCCACTCGGCGAAGCGGGCCGCCCGCGCGGGCCGCCCCAGCGCGTCCCGCCCCGCCTCGCCCCCCTCGCCCCCCTCCCCCGCCGCCAGGGCGCGCGCCACCAGCTGCGCGGCCTCCCCCTCCCGCTGCACCCCCGCGGGCAGCGTCAGCTCGGGCGCGGCCCGCAGTTGCGCGTAGTCGTACGGGATGGACTCTATGGCGCTGCGGCACTGCTCGAACAGCACCCGCCCGTTGAGGTCGGGCCGGAGCACTTCTTTCGTCTTCTCGACGGTTCTGTGCTCGGGGCGCTCGCTGGCGAACAGGGCGGGGGGCGGGGGCGTGTGGGGGGCCGCGCGGGGGGGCGTGCCGCGGAACGCGGTCTCGTCGTCGGCGGACAGCAGGGGCGGCTTGAGCCGGTCGCCGGGCTCGAGGGGCGGCACCCCCACCGGCTCGGGCTCGATCTTGATCGGCTCGAGCTTTATCGACGGGCTCTCCTCCTGGGTAACACACAATTTATCGAATTGTCACCTCCGTGATCCACCTTCCACCGCCGACGAGATGTTTTATAGATTGATCGCTAACTGATCACGCTGCCGATAAAGACTTTCGTTCCACTGGTTAATCGCAGCGACATAAGCTATCAAAAAATTAACTAGGGCAGCGATTTGATGGTCAGAACACACGACACTCGCTATATACATTAGTCAGTCATTCCAACCACCCGTCGCACTCGCACACTGGCTTATAGCCCAGCGACAAAACTATCTGCACGACATACTAGCTTCTTATTGCTCGCCAACTTGTTCAAGGAATTGTCGGTGGTAGTAGAACGGGTGCTAAAGTGATAAATGCACCGTACCCTTCTGGCTGTTATTGTCTTTTAATTAATTTTAAAAACGCAATATAAAAAAATGGCTTCCTTCCTGCCGATGCTACTTTTGGGTAAAATAAATCAAATTTGTGTATATAATATTTCATGTTATTCATAGATTATAAACTCTTTTTAATACAAAGGGGCTAATGTATTTTCATTTAGGGATAAGTTTTGTATGCTCCTATGGTTAATGCGAGAATCTCTCAGATAAGTTGAACGTCGCAATAAATTTCGTAATCACTTTTCTCCGGAGATTTACTAAAAGACACTGGTTAATTCTTTACAAGTTTTTGGAAAAAATATTGCCATCACATTTAAAACCTTAAACACATCGATGGACACTAACGTCCACAGCCGTCTAGGCGGTTAAAAATAATACGACAGAACGCCCGCCTACAGTTTTCACACGTTTTAATTCAGTACGCCTATGGACGTTTAATTTTCCATACAACCACAAGGAAGGGCATGTTGTAGTGTCACCGCATAAGTAATGCGCCTTTCGTACTGTCATCACACACAGTTTTATGAGACGTCAAGATACACACTAGATTTTCGTAAACTTCCCCTGCACACTACGCCCCTGGGCGCGTTTTTTCATACATTTAGTCGCGTAGTGTCACTTAATGCTTTCGCGCGCAAATAACGGCTTGAGCGGTAAGTATTATTAATGTTTTTTGTACTTTTATATATCGAAACATTCAGATTCAAGTCTTGTTACTTACGCATAAGGTAAAGGTACTTCTATATTAAAGGTTGTTTGTATTGAATACGGCTATTTGGTATTGAAACCAAAATGTATTTATTTGCAATGTATGAAATTTTGTGGTTTCATGGGAGAAGTAACGTACTGTCCAGTACTGTCCATCAATGTATTAACGTCATACCAATAACAATTTTTGCCTCTGTTAGCCAAAAGCCTGTGAGTTCTGTGACCGTTACCACTGGAGATCAAACCTAAGATCGGTGGGCGTACAAGCTGAAATAAATCTTAGAACAGCATGTTACTCACGACAAGGCACTTCTCCGCTACATCGACGTCCATAGGCTCGCCCCCGTCGGGGTCGGGGTCACGCGGGTAGGGGCGCGGGGGCGGGGGCGAGGGGGCGCGCGGGGGCGACGGGGGCGCCGGCGCGAACGTCGACATGGGGATGTGCGTGCAGATTGGCACCTGGTCATTTAAAATATTATTATTAATAATCAATTTTCCAACAATAGGGCATATGCATAAAAAATAAAATTGTTTTTACTATGTTTATTTATATGAAATTATAGTGGTAATAGTGAAAACAAAATTGATTTCAGGTAAAAAGTTATGGAATACAGTAATTAGAAATTGAGATATATCCGTCTCTTTCTAAAACAACTTTATACAATGAAAAATGTATGGCGGACGTGTACTATGACGTCATGGTCCATGTCGGATCTCCTTGTCTAGCACTTCTTGTTGTAATTAAGTTAGGTTTATCAATAATTTTTTTTAAAATTCTTTGTTTTATTTATTAATTTTAATTAAGTGTTATTTTCAACCGACTTCAAAAAAGGAGGAGGTTCTCAATTCGACTGTTTTTTTTTTTTTTGTATGTTTGTTACGTGATTACTCTGCCAATTATGAATCGATTTTAATTATTCTTTTTTTGTTTGGTAGATCATACTTTAGAGGTGGTCCCATATAAATTTTATCGAAATTGATTTAGAACTTTTTGAGAAAATCAACAAATATATACCCAGATAATATTTTGGTTGTGGTTCTTGTTACCTATCTTCGACAAATATGAGCCGATTTTGATGATTTTTGTTTTATTGAATAGCTTATACTTCAAAGATAATATGATAAAAGTTTGCAAAATAAAAATCACCCCTAAGGGTAGGAAAATAGGGGATGAAATCGGTGTTCAGCAGTTAGAATAGGATTTATCACTAAAAATTGATGAAATAAGTAAATTTTATTAAAAAAAATAAAACCGACTTCAAAACACTGAAATGCTAAAAATAATCCTAACACTTAAGTACCTAATCAGTTACTTTTGGAGTCGGTGCAAACAAAAACATTGAATCTCTCATCGGCTGGCACCGACTCCAAAAGTAACTGATTAGGTACTTAAGTGTTAGGATTATTTTTAGCATTTAAGTGTTTTGAAGTCGGTTTTATTTTTTTAAATTTTAAAGACCAAACAAATATGCATATTCCCTATTACACTAATTATCTAGCTGCCAGGCTTGAGGATAATGTAGGGAACTAGATGACGGATAGACAAATGCTTGTGTTAATCACACAAACATTTGGCCTTTGCGGAATTCGAACCTACGACCGCATAGTTTTGTGGTCCACAACGCGAACGTCTTTACATAAAACATGGAGCACATACCCTATATTGTTGAAATGTAATATGATTTGTTCAACAAAATTTTCCGCCTTTTTTAATCTGTATCTGTACTGTTTTTATATGGGCGAGGGTTGACAGGACATTTCATACTAAATGTAAGTGAAAAATCACTTACTAGTTTCGGAGAAAGATAGTTCGTATTGCTGCTCTATAGTGTATGTGCTCAATGACATAAAACAACGGCACGAAAAAAAAAACAAATATCTCAAAAAGGCATCCTATCTTGACTGTCTGTCCATACAGGTTAATCTTTTCACTTAATTCGTGTTATTACGACGCATTTTTAAAACCCTAACTAATAATAAAAAAATATTGTCCCAATAGGGTAAAAAACAAATTGGAAGGTGTAAAAGAGCTTGATTTAGGCCTTTTTACAGAAATAAATTGGATTTATTGTAATTTAAACCATAAATAAAGCAAATTTTTGATGTATGTCACCGTTATTGAGACATACATGTCTTATTAAAGACGAATAGCGTTCTAGGTCTGGCCAAAGTTTTCCCAAAAGCTGGTCCCTATGGTTAGCGATTATTTTTATAAAATACTAGCTGTTGCCCGCGAGTTCGTTCGCGTGGTCTTCAGTTTATTCATAAATAATTTTCTGGCAACTTTCTTAATTTTTTCTTACAAAAGAACCTTTTCCTGACAATAAACAACACAACAAAAAAAGAATTAGCGAAATTGTTCCATCCGTTTACGCGTGATGCGATGACCGATGTAAATAGAGATTTATTCTTATATATAGATAAAGATAATAACAATGAACACTGACTAACCTTATACATATTCTTCGCGCAGTAATCGTCCGCGTAGTCCGAGTAGTTGTACAGGGGCACAACGGACGCGAACAGGGCCGGATTCTCGGGGTGCTGAGCGGGGCGCACCGCGAACTTGTGGGGGTACAGCGGGGCGCGCGTGCCGTTGACCCCCGGCACGTAGGCGTGGTGCAGCGCCGCCACGTGGTGCGGCCGCACGAGCGCGGCGGCGGCGGCGGGGCAGTCCCCCGAGGGCTCGTCCCCGCAGGTACACTCGAAGTACTCGCGCTCGTCCTCGAGCGGGACGTGCGGGGAGGGGGGAGGGGAAGGGGAGGCGGCGCCGTTGCGGAGCGGCGACTCCACTTTGACTATGCTCGCTGGAATAAATAGAATATTCGTAAATCAGGTTACATTGTTCATGGAAACATAAGAAGTGAGCGAAATGTGGCACAAATATTACTCGTATTATCATAGCCTCGCATCATAGAATAGGCTTACTATAAATTAGCTAAAGGTAGTATCTTAATATATTAAAAAATATAATCTGCTATCGCAGAGCTACTAATAATTTAACCTATGAAAAGCTTTGTTTATGTACCGAAGATGAGTGAAATATACACAAATTACTTGTTTACGAATATTCACATCGCACGGTAAATGGCTGGTTATCATTACCACAGATTCCCTAGTGACACTTGCCATTATGGGTCTCAGAACCATAGAGACGACAGCACTTACTACATGTTTTGTAACTGTAAAAAAGGCTGACAAAGTTGACTGAGTTTGTTGAGCTATTTATTTTCGCATCACCAGCCAATATGTCAGTCATGCCAGTCTCAAGCCGGTTTGGTAGGGCTAGGGCAAAGATGTACGCGCGATATTTGCGAAAATTACAAAGGTGGCCGGTTAGCTTGACTCATTCTGAAGTCTAGACTGACCACTTTTTAAATTAAGCTGCTTCATCATTAATTTGGTATCAAATACGTACTGCATGATGATAATATATTTTACGTTGATTTGTCACTTTGTGCAATCATTCCATACTCACGGTCAAAGCTATATTTTGGGGGACGTGTATAAGTGCCCGGAAAAGGCCTATAAACTGAATATGAATATTATTGTGCAGGCTACAATTTGCTTTCACGCGTGGCATAACAGTGGGGTCTACAATGACATGGGCCCCAGAGCGTCTCGTTGCGGCCCTGGCTGTGGGGCCGCGGGGGCGCTGCGCACTTACGCGGGGGCTCCACGAGCAGCACGTCGGGCGACGCGGGCGAGCGCGGGGGCGCGGCGGCGGGGGCGGGGGCGGGGGAGGGGGCGGCGGCGGGGGCGGCCGCGCCCCGCGACTGGATCTCTTCTAGGAGTTCCTTTGTCGTTTTTACCTGGAAGAGGGGGCTTCAATCATTATTTATTACCATTTAAAATGATTAGAATAAAGCTTAACACTAGTACATTACTGGTAATTGATGACAACTACATTTTGGTGAAACATAGGTTGTAGCTCAGTGGCGGCAGCGCTTTAGTAGTGATTACCGAAGTAAAGCCTACGCCGCGGTTGCGTTTGAATGGGTGACCATTCCAACCATATTTAGTGACATTTATCACAAGCATCTCCGTATTTCAGAAGGCACATTAAAAGTTGGTTCCGGCTAATATCGCTTTATACTGGTCATGAAGCCTATACAGAGGTCTTAGGGCGGCTTAATAACATTTGACAGTAAGGTTAAAGGTGCCTAAAGACGAAAGTCTACAACCAGTGTGTGTTACCAGTCATGACATATGGAACTGAAACGTGGCCTCTCACTATGGGCCTCATAAGAAAGCTCAAGGTTGCACAGCGTGCTATGGAAAGAGCTATGCTCGGCGTTTCTTTGCGGGATCGAATCAGGAATGAGGAGATTCGTAAACGAACAAAAGTTGCTGACATAGCCCAACGGATAAGCAAGCTGAAGTGGCAGTGGGCGGGGCACATAGCACGTAGAACTGACGGCCGATGGGGCAGAAAGGTTCTGGAATGGAGGCCACGTACCGGCAAGCGCAGCGTAGGACGTCCACCTACAAGGTGGACAGACGACCTGGTAAAGGTTGCAGGAAGCCGCTGGATGCGAGCCGCTTTCAACCGGCCAATCTGGAAGTCACTGGGGGAGGCCTATGTTCAGCAGTGGACGTCCTATGGCTGAAATGATGATGATGATGATGATGAGTAAGGTTGTCACTAGCCTTACAACACCCTTCCACCAATCCGCACTGGGACCGCGTGGTGGAGTTTGGCCCAAACCACCTGATAGTTGAGGTGAGGCCTGTGACCTGCAGTGGGACGTATTTAGGCATACTTTACTTTATATGATAAAAACCTGAACACAATCTAGAAGTCTTTTTTCCCCCTTATCTTTAGTGGTGTATCTCATTCATTCATTTATGTCAGCCTATTGCAATCCACTGTTGGACGTAAGCCTCCCCCAAAGAGCACCACACAGCACGATCTCCCGCTTCTTTCATCCAGTCACAGCCACTACCAACCACACAACTTGGGGGCGTCCAGGGGCGTGCATTGGTTTCAGATGGGGGTAAGTGAAAATTGAGTAAGTTTGCGTGTAACAGTAGGCGATCTCGCGGCAGCCTAACATTGGTTAAATTGCATAGTAACGATCGAAGTTGCGCGCTTTAGTAAGGAATAAGTACAGGTAGACGACAAAATGGTTACAGAATAGATAGATAGATAGATAGATACTCTTTATTGTACACCATACAAAGAAGTTACAATTTGTGTTTACAGAAAGATGCACAATTTAGGCGGTCTTATCGCTAAAAGCGATCTCTTCCAGACAACCTTCAGGTAGAGGACAGATAAGAAGAAAGGGGAAAGTGGTGGGAAAGAATATTTATTGTTTATTGTTGAATACGTAATTAATAATTATGGTTAGCTGTTCTGTCGGTTTTTTATGAAGGTAGGCTCTGCATAATTGCCTATATGGGATGCACGCCCCTGGGCGTCCTACACTACGTTTGCCAAAGCGCGGTCACCACTCGAGAACCCGTTTCCTCCGCCTTTCATCGGTTCTGCGACAGATGTGGCCGGCCCACTGCCACTTCAGCTTGCTACATTTTAGGACTATGTCCATTACTTTGGTCTGCTGCCGGATAACCTCGTTTCGGATTTTATCCCTTAACGAAATTCTAAGCATCGACCCTTCCATAGCTCACCGAGTGACGTGAAGTCGGTGGGCCAGCTTTACTGTCATGTCATGTCATTCCATGTTTCGACTCCGTAGGTAATCACTGGTAGGACGCACTGGTCGAATACCTTGCTTTTCAGGCATTATGGCAGTGGCGACGAGCAGCAAGCTTCCCAAATGCTGAACAGTCAAGCTGCACTCTTCTAGTGATTTCCCGCTCAAAGCTGTCTCTACCTAACTGCAACACTTGTCCGAGGTAGACATACTCCTTGACAACTTCGAGCGCCACGCTTTTGCCGGAACGGTTTTCGTCCGGTCCGGCAGTAATATGGTCACTGAACAATACTTTAGACTTGTTCAAGTTTATTTCTAGGCCCACACGTCGCGAGGCAGCGTTGGTGGTGTATTTAAACAAACCTCTTTATAATTGAATATCGATGAACGAATGTATGCTTTTAACAAGGTTACAACATCCCTATTGCTACGTCTAAAGCTACTAACCTTCTTAGCCCCAGCAGGGGGTAGCTTATTTACAAGCGCTGCATACGGATCCAGCTTTTCCCTCCGGTACCCGTTCCGCCGCCTCTCAGACGATCCATTACGAGCACCCCAGTTGCCGGGGGCAGGTGCAGACGCAGGGGCGGGCGAAGGGGCGGCGGTGGGGGCAGGCGGGGGCACAGGGGCGGGCGCGGGGGCGGGCGGGGGCGCCCCTGTCGCCTCGGTGCCGGAGCCTGCGCGACTGTGGCCCCTGGAGTGAACAAATGTTGTCGTGTCATTGTATTATCATAACAAGAAACAAAACACAGAAAGTATAGGCTTGATAAGTAATTGGTAGTGGCATTCAAAGGGGTTATAAGTCAAGCTTGAGTTTTAGAAAAATCACCTACGGAGTGGTGGCCGCGGTATTGTAGAGCTTTATCTCTCTTCAATATCCTTATTACATAAGACCACAGCAAAAATACTACTCAAAGAAATTACACATTCTAAGGCGTTTAGTCAGCGCGGCTATTCTAATTTCGCCTTAAATCATGATAACATACCTTCTTTTCTTAGGTTTTTTGTCCCGTTTTGCTTTCTTCTCGTCGTGTACGGCCACGGGAGAAGTCGGCCTTTTTACAGCTAAAAAAGACGGTCACTTTTAGTAGATGATGAATTACTATAGAAGTAGTCGAAATAATTAATTTTTGTTGCAAACTGTATGTAATTTACACTTTGATTTTGTAAAAAAATTAATAATTTTATAAAAAGAATATGGAGAGAACCATGACCTCTAAATTTAGCTTAATAAACAACATGGGTCTCAATATAAACCAGTAAATATTGTTTTTTTTTTAAGTGTCTTTATCTTCATATAAATTGTAATGAAGGAATTTCTCAATAAGTTCTAAGGAAGCTTACTGACTAGTACCGTTATTAAAATTTGACAAATGTCGAGCGGAATGTGAAATATTAAATTTGCAAGTAAAATTATTAATATTACTACTTCAATAATATAAAAGAAAACCTTATAATCATCATCATTCACAAAAAAAAACAGTAATTTATATTCATGAATTGCATTTTAAGTGTACATTAAGGTGTTATAATTACATTGTGTGGGACCATACTTATCGACCCTGTAATGTGCAATGGCATTCTTGTTTTTCAATAATATCATATCTAATCACCTACCTACCTAAGCATATGTTAACGTTTAAAATTAAAACAAGGATAACAATTGTTCTGTTACTTACGTGGCGTGAGTGGTTTGTGTAGCGAGTTGGACAGGGGCGGCGCAAGGGTCGCAGGGGGCGCGAGGGGTACAGGGGGCGGGGGCGGGGGCGGGTCGTCATCCACAAGGATCACGTCCTGTGAGTCCGACTCGTAGCCTCCCCATGCTGGATATAATATAAAATCATTACATTATAAACACATCAAGCAAAAGGCATGTCGTTTTGTTTTTATTACAATAGCCTATAGATATCAAACCCGTAGCGACTATCTGGACACACTCCGGAATAAACAGCCAGCTAGCGGCCGCGGGTTCGAATCCCGGTAGGAATTGGTGATGTCATGGATGTCATACATGGCGGATCGTCTCTGCACATACGACAATAAATGAAAACACTTTTTTACTATTATTTTCAAATGATTGTCTTCACCCTGTATAATGTATGTCTAGTCAGGCATATTTTTTAATATGGCATGACTAGATAACGTTGACCGTTGAAAGTATTGTTTTTATTACCCTAGCATTTTTTTATTTTATTTACTTCCCTCCAGTGCAATTAAAGAATTTTGCAAATTCAGAAAGACTAAAATTAACGTAGCGATCCGCCTTGCATGCAAAGCATCCCGGGTTCGATCGGGTCAATCCCGAAGACGATTTTGTCTATAATAACCAGGGCTGAGACGCCCCTGGCAAAAAAGTATTTGCTGGAACCTCGTAACAAAGGTGTTAACTCCTTACTTCGAGACGATAACAATTGTTGTTAAAGTAACTTTGCGAAAATCCTATAACTAAATAATTATAAAAATGTAATTATTTTGCTTACAGTTTACAAACAACAAAAAAGAACACTTATCCGCATATACAGGGTGTAACGAAAAGGTGAAATAAAACTTTAAGGGGTTATTCTACGGCTAAATTACATCAACTTTTTCTATGGGACCAACATCAAAATCTCAAAAAAAGATTGACGTTTCCATACAAACCGATGCCAGCTGGTCGCGTTTTAGTATGGGAGTGTTTTTTTTTTTGCGATTCCGATGTTGGTCTCATAGAAAAAGTTGATGTAATTTAGCCGTAGAATAACCCCTTAAAGTTTTATTTCACCTTTTCGTTACACCCTGTAGATCTATTATTATGTCCTAATCTAAAAGCTGTTTCGCGAAATGTGTTTACTTTTTTGGTAATTATTTCGATTTCCTGATAATCATTCCTTTTCAATTTTGCACACATGTAAAAAAGTTTAAAGCTGTCCGTTTGAATATTTTTTCGAATCAACAAAATAGTAAAAACCATCAAACAACAATAAACGTTACTCGCAACTTAGTCGGAGCAGGTAGCAGTAACACGTGTCATAACTATGGTGGGGAGAAAGCTTAAAAGACCTGTTCGCCAGCGTTCACAGGTCAGTCGTCGGAGAGCAGCCGAGGCGACAACATCTCTCCTGAAGATGCCACGTGGAGTGGCAAAACGCGTCGAGGCTTATGTCAGTATTGGGTACAAACTTTTTCATTCATCTTTCTCGCATGCACTTTGAGGGAGAGCGGGTGGTGCAGCTCTTTGCATTTAGCTTGTTTGTTTGGGAGTGTGGGTGATTAGGGTTTATGTCAGCATAACTGAGCGTAAATTGTAAGCAAAATAATAAACATTTCATAATTATTTAATTGTTGTGTTGTCTAGTACATATTTGTTTATCTGATACTGATAAATAGTGATTAGTGACAGGTGATGATGATGACTTACCCGGGCGAGAGGGCGGTCGAGGACTGTTCACTGCCGGGCTCACCACCTGTGACGAACGATACCACGTTTGAAACTAGTAACCAATAGTTCCAGCAATTCATATACGCTTAGAGCACAGAAGCTAAATGCTTTTAATGCACTGACCCGTATAAATACCTGGACTGGCTGTCCCACACAAATGACAGTAAATTTTTGTGCCCATTTGATACGCCAACAACGATAGTACCGACAACAAAGTTACTGCCTATATTGCGACCTTTACTAATTTAGTTCCTCAGTTCCCTCACATCAGCCTATACATACAATAGCCTACAGCGCCAAAATGGCGATAATAAAATAGGCATAAATTTATTTTGACAGCAGCCAGTCCAGGTTATTACAGGTCAGTGTTTTCAAGCAGGGGACAAGGAAATATGTTTATACAGCTTACTGTAAACATGGACAGTTTGCAACTGCCGGCAATCTCTTTAGGATTTGAATAATTCAACATAATAGAATATTAAAAGAAAGTCAACTGGTAATTTAATTATTTTATGTACGGGACTTTAGTCAAAACAAATGAGTCCAAACACAAGGTTTTACTAGTAGTCTTTTTCTACTATCTGACTCCTGGCTCCATCATTATAACAGCTAGGTGGTATTCAATTACAGTTGTTATATGAATAACGAATGCAGTTTTCAATCGATACGACAATTGGAACTAGGTCAAACACGACTACCAAGATTACTTATTAATTACATCGTTTAACTACGAGTGCAAGTAAAACTAAGAAAAGTGTGTTAAAATGGGATTTTGGGTACTAATATACTCTATGTAGAGTATATACTCTATATAGAGTATATTAGTTAAATAAGAACAATATTAAGTTGTCTATAGTAACTGAGAATCAAAATTATCTTATTAAATTAGATATCGCATTTCGAAGAATTTGGACTAACAAGTTTGTATGAAACTGGGATGTAAAAGGTATTAGGCGGCGTTTACACCAAACGTATTGTGACTTGTGACTATAAGGCGTAAGCACACGGAGCAACTTCGGTTGACGCAACTGTTAACTTATTAAGCAGTTACCGGTTGCGTGACTAATACCAGCATCCAAGGTTTCTTTTACGGTTGAGGCAATTCTAAATCAAATTCTAGTCTATGAGTTGATATGAGGTGGGTTGCCGACGATACACGTCAATTGCTTGTTTGGGAAATTTGAATCACTAATTGCAGTAATCGAAAACCGTTGCGATTGCCGACTTGCAACTAGGTTTGTTGCTACGTATGCGCAGTTGCTCAAAACCATAAGAAAATTTTAAAAGTTGCGATTTCGGATTGCCTTAACATGATGCTAAAAGTTACTCCGTGCGTGTGTATAGCGCCTAAGCGGACGTTATGCAGTTTTCCGCTGCCTCATTAATACTCGACTTTTAGTTCACACCGAACCGACAATAAACTTTACGCTATGCGCTGTCGCAGACTATCGGCGGCCGATTATTGTTGGTGTGGAAGCTGATTACCATTGTACTGGATGGTACGCTATATAGCTGATTTTTGATTTTTCTTTCTTACTATGCTGATAGTAGCATAGTAAGAAAGAAAAATCAGTACGTGTTCACGTTGTTTTTGACGCACAAAGTCACTTCAGCAAGATGTCAGTGCAAAAAAAATATTGGTCACTTTCGCAAAAAGATATTTTTGCAGTCAGTTTAGCGCAAAAAAATATTTTCGTAAAAAATCACTTTGACACAACGTGATTTTTTGCAAAAAGTTACTTTTGCAGAATGTCATTCACATTTCTTTGTATATTAATTTAGACTTAGAGGGCCTACAGTGAAACAGCTTCCATTTAGCAGCTGACAATACTTTTGGTGTAAATGTGGCCTTATCCTTAATGACAATGTGAACGATGTGACTCACCCTAGAGAGCGCCGGAGAGGTGAGGGGCGTCCCTCCGAGACGCCGCACCTGCCTCTCGGCCGACGATCGGTTCGAACCTATGCCATACAAGGGTTCAATTTTATACATTACTATAGTGGTGGGTAGTGTCATAATCAAGAGATTTACTAACTACAAATACTCGCTTTAACTTGCTTTAAATATCAGGTACCGCTGGCTGAGAAATGGGACTACTTAAAGTGCCAAGTTCACCTATCTGTCAGCTTACCAGGGTCTTGGCGAAGAAACAAAAAGCTCGCTTAAGACTTCATCTCAGTACATCAGGTCCCGCTCGCTGAGAAATGGGGCCACTTGGATTGCGAAGTTCGCCAATCTGTCAGCTTAGCAGTGTGTATTGGCATAGGGACGAAGGAGCGAGTTATTTAGAAATGGGACTACTTAAAGACTACTTATCTTATTGTTGTGCCCTACAGGGTCTGTAATGATCTGTGTTATGTATCTATTTATAACACCTGTGTAACATTATAGAATGCAATAAATATATTGAATTGAATTGAATTGAAAAAGTGCCAAGTTCACCTATTTGTCAGCTTACCAGTGTCTTGGCGAAGCAACAGTGGAGCTAAAAAAAGCTCGCTTAAGGCTTCACTTCAGTATATCTGGTCCCGCTTGCTGAGAAATGGGGCCACTTGAAGTGCCGAGTTCCTGTCATACAGGTGTGTCCTAGTAAAGCGACCGTGGAGCCCAAAAACCAGCTCCAAATGTACTTCGAATATCAAGCCTCACCAGCGGAGAAATAGGACCACTTGAAGTGCCAAGTTCGCCATTCTGTCAGCTTACCAGTGCGTCCTAGTGAAGCGACCGTGGAGCCCAGAAAACCCGCTCCAACCGTTCTCCTTTTATATATCGGGTACCACTAGCTGACAGGGTCATTTGTATTGAAGTGTCAAATTAGCCGACCTGTCAGCTTACCGGTGTGTCCTGGCGAAGCGACGGTGGGGATGACGAGGTCTCGCCACCGCTTGACCAGGACCTTGGCGCGCCGGGCGAGGGTCGGGTCGGTAGTCTTCCGTCTCAGCTCGTTCACGTACTTGCCGAGTCTGGTGGTCTGAAGCAAATCATGTCGAATATTTTTATTGCGCTCTATAATGTTACATAAAAAGATACATAAAATAGCAATGTGTCCCATACAGTTTCACCCTCCAGTCAACATTCAGGAAGGAGACAACTAAGAAGAACGGAGAGGTTGGTAAAGATTTCGGGATTTTACCTTTAATGTCTCTGATATCTATAATAAAACAAGTCGGGGAAGTTACACAATTTATAAGTCAAGAACGGCTGTACCAGTTTTTATGATTTATGATTTTTTGGATTTGTCTCCGTCCCAAATAGCAGAATAACTACAAAATCATCGAAAAATTCACGAAAAAAAAACGAAGCGGTACGAAGTTCGCCGGGACAGCTAGTTTCAAATAACTTTCAAAAGAAATGTTAAACTCACCTCCAACAACTCTTTTGTGATATTGAATTTCTCCAAAATGGATATGATTTCATTGACGGCCTGCATGTCGACAACCTGGAATGAATAAATTTTAATCAGTTAATAACAATAAATTTTAATCAGTTAATAACAACAAATAATAATGCTTAGTAATAAACACAGTATAATAAGCCTATAATACGCCCTTTCAGACCCAATGAGCTAACTATGAGATGGCCTGGGCCATATACCACCACGAGGGCCTTAAGCGTAACACACAGAGAAGCCGTAAGCGGGACGGCGACTGGTCAGGTCGGGAGTACGGCGGGTCTAATAAAATACGATTAGGTGCCCAGAGACAGCCGGCGTTAGCGGGATGGCTCGCAGCTCGACCCGACCCTTTGCCGTCCCGCTCACGTCTTATGCTGTTGGCCTTTACACCTTCACCAGGTAGACTGGCGTGCGAAAAGCACGCAGTCTTAAGCGGCGTGCTATAGGCTGGATACATACGCTAGGTATTAGAAAGTAGGAAGTGCTAACTACCCCACTGCACCAGCTGATATCTGGCTCACCTCGTCACCGTCTGTCACTCCATTGGTATCCATACTATAATTTTAAATACAGAAGTAACTCTGTCTGTCTTGACGAATAAGCCGCTAAACCAATTTTGATGTTTTTTTGTAAAGGGATAGATTGGACCAAGGACCAATTGATAAACAAGGATATTGTGTACTTTTTATAGCGAAAACTGGACCGTTTTGGATGTAATTTATAACGAAAAAAAGCTTGAACCCTAGGGAATATTTTTCAATCCACCTCCTAAAAGGGGGTGACATGCATTTTCCACGCGGGCAAAACCGCGGACACAGCAGGATTTATATTAATAAATAAATTCTTTACACAATCACATCAATTATCTAGCCCCAAACTAATCAAAACTATTGTGGCGACTAGATTACTGATTACCATACTTTAATACGTTTATTAATATCCAACACTTAGGTAGAAATGCTCATAGTCATCACAGAAACATTTGGCAAAAATGGCATTATAAGCTTTTTTATAAGTTCAGGAGGGCATAACTTAGGTGTTCAGTCTGACTATAATAGTGTAACATTATCTCTATGCTTCAGAAGGCACGTTCGAATGGTTGGCCATTTCATGTGGCAGTTTCTGACAGTGAGGTTTGGCCACTCGGCTTAGTGACTCACGCTCTTTTAGCACCAAGCGCACTAAATCAAGTATCTCTTGGTAAAAGTACAGTAAATGTCTATTCAATCTTTACAGAATGATTAATTTAACTTAAATCAGAACAAATGAAGTCTAATAATATTAATTAACAATTATTTTGCATTGATAATCCGCTTCCAACCGACCGGCCAATCTGTAAGTTACTGGAGGAGGCCTATTTCCAGCAGTGGGCGTCCTATGGCTGAAATGATGAATCTGTTTTCTTTATTTTTGTGAAAAACAAATATACAAAAGAGTATGATAAATAAGATAAAGCTTGAACAAAACATTGATTTTTATTGCTTTGTAATTTTAACTTGTCCATGAATCATTTCCTAGAACACAATCATGTAAATTAAATAATCAAATAATTAAAACTACGACTCTTTAAAGTAGGAGCACGTATTGTATGTCTATAAAAATTTACAACCACTGTTGTAAATTGACCAATGACGACATGAAAATACTCCCACTAAACAGATTTAAAATTACGCTAAAAAGGTGGTTGATAGAAGATGTTTTTACTCAGTAGATGAATATTTTAACTTTTTTAAATCCAGGATGTTGTAACCTATTTATTTTGCAAATATATGACTGATTGTATGATGTGACATTTTAAGTACTAATTCATCATCATCATCATCATCATCATTTCAGCCATAGGACGTCCACTGCTGAACATAGGCCTCCCCCATTGACTTCCAGATTGGCCGGTTGGAAGCGGCCTGCATCCAGCGTCTTCCTGCAACCTTTACCAGGTCGTCTGACCACCTTGTGAGTGGACGTCCTACGCTGCGCTTGCCGGTACGCGGCCTCCATTATAGAACCTTTCTGCCCCATCGGCCATCAGTTCTACGTGCTATATGCCCCGCCCACTGCCACTTCAGCTTGCTAATTCGTAATACTAATTAATCCGAAGTACTAATTAATTAATTTAAACTCAAGTTAAATTGTATTTCACATGCTATACTATGGTGAAATTTGTGATCTTAAACTAATTTACAACCACTTTTAAGCGAAATAAATTACGTACCACTAGCGAAAAAAAATATTCTGATTCTGATTCTGGAATGTTTAATTCCGCTGGATAAAATTTATACATCAATTCGAAACATCACAAGAAATACATAATACCGCTAATTTACCTTCAAGGTGTAGATGCATAATATTACAATACACCAATAAAAAAGCAATTTCAAACAAAGTTTTCTAGTTGTATTTTTTCATTCATTTTACGGTTGCAACTTTTACGATCGCAATCAATTCAGTAAGGTGAAACCGATGAAAGAGTAAAAATAATATAAGACCACCATTTCCTACGATTGTGATTGTTTCAGGTGGATTATTTCACCGAATAGGTCTTATGGGACTACTGAATTACTCTAAATTGGTCCCTAAATTGATGGAGCAAATTGAATAAATCTGGTACAGGACAGTAGGCGAAACAGGATATAATAAAAAAATAAATATGCACTAGGCAACATCATAACCACATCCACTAACATCACATCCACTTGTGCATGTCAGGATCAGGAATCGGAAACCGGATCTTTTACTATGGAACCTTAACCGGAATAATAAAGGTTTTCGCTAAATTAATTATCACATACTCCAACTACCGACTTAAAAGCCTATGTCAAATTTAGTTTTTGGTCAAATCTTTATAACTACTATCAAATATTAGAAATGGGTCTTTTACATTCTGAAATAAATATTAACCGGTTTCGAACCTTGGTCAGGATTAGTAAAGGACACTTTTTTTTAACCATACATTTTTGCCCAAATGTTGTACCTAAAGTACAATTATTACACTTTGAAGAAAAAAATATGGCTAATTCATTAAAAAAAATATCAAATTTTTTAATACATTTGTACCACCTAAAATTATTAATTAAAGATACTTAAGACATGCAACACTTAATTAGGCATGGGAATGTTTATCAGGGTGATCAGCACAAGTCAGCTCAGCTCAGCTCAGTCTCATACTAATATTATTTTACAGAAAATAACATTGTTTGATAAAAAATCTAGCTGTCACGTTGACATCGAGTAATGATCAGATAACACCTTTATAAGACATGGCGGCAAGCATGGATATGCGTTTTTAGGCTATTTCAAATCTATTTTTTATTCAGTCTTCTTTTGATATTCAAAGATTCTAATTATACAAATATATTTGTTTTAATTCAAGGATTTTTTCCCTATATTTTGTACCTCGGTACATGCTTTGGGCAAAAACCGAACGTGTCCTTTAATCCTAAACTATCTACTAAGATGATTATAAACATCACTACATCACAAATAGTAAGACACCACAAAAATAAGTGATGAAGTACACTCATCAGTGTGGCTAATGCTTGCTGGACGAGTGTCTATGAGCAGAATAACAAAAGAGAAAACTGGTAATTGATTGGTATTAGTTGTGTAATTTGGGCAGGAAAGGCAGTGGTAATGATAACTTACCTGTCTGATCATTAATGATTGGTATTCCATAAATGCTAGCTGCCTCAGATCATTAATGACTAGTATTTCACAAAAAAACTTAAGTTAAACGACATCTTGCATGGCAGATGATGGGTGTATTCATAGTTCAAAGAAACCATTTTAGTCCATGAATCTTTTCTTGAAACACTGTCTTTATTCAAATAACCAACTGATATGCCTAGCACAGTGTACAACAGGTCCCAGGTTTGATTCATAGTTCCAGTAAATAAAAAAATGAATTTTCAACATTTTCGCAAGTCTCGGTGTGCTAGCAGGGGCCCCTGGCAAAATTCGTTTCTTACTTTGAGACCATGGCAGTTGATTAACTATCTTTTGCATATTACGACGTATGATTCTTAAACTGCAAGCTAGGAACTGTTTTCTTTTACGTAAAAAAAAAGAGTATTTGTTTTTTCACTACCTCATTGCTGTCTAATTCACATGCGCACTTGTTACTTGTTCAATAATATTTTGACTGTATCTGAGTTCACTTTTAAGTTATTATGAATCAGTTTATTTAGGTTCGTAATATTGCTCCTATTTGCTTCTGCACTGCAACAAAACTATTATTAAACAGTTTTTATCCTAATAAAACAAACTAAAGTGGAACTAGTCAGGCCACCCGATAAGAGGCCCAGACAAGTGCAGCAAGACTATCACCTGCTGGTAACACAGGAATCGTACAAGAAATAGGGGGCGGTCAACACAGAAGATGGGCTGATGGAATAATGAGAACTGCTGGAAAACTATGGACAAGAAGAGCTTGAGTGAGGGGAACTTGAAAAGTGTCGGGGGGGGGGGTCTCTGCTAAAGGGCAATCAGATACGAACCATGTGCAATAACCTATACAAAACTAACTTGAAATAATTTACTAAACTAACTAAGAATCTAATAAGCATTGACAAAAAACTGACTAGGAATAACTTAAAATTGACATAGTTTAATATAATTTTAATTACTTGTAAATATAATTAAATTTATTTGTACCAAACTGCTACAATAATGATAATAACAATTGTAATTCACATCTGAATAAAGGCTATAATAATAAATACTGAAAACTGAAAACTGTTTTCAAGGTTTGTTAGAAAGTCATAAAGAATTCTGCCAGCTTCATTTTTCTTAAGTCTTCTAATACCTAACAGATAAACAGCTAAAAGAAGAGAGCAATGAAGGAGTTATAGAAAACCTATGCCATTAGAATTATTGAGAGAAATATGATAATGATGTAAAATTAAGGAAAACAAGGAATTCAACTAGTATCATTTATGGAAACTGCTATTAACACTTGAAGTCAGGGGCGTGCATCCCATATAGGCTATTATGCAGAGCCTACCTTCATAAAAAACCGACAGAACAGCTAACCATAATTATTATTTACGTATTCAACAATAAATAATAAATATTCTGTAACCATTTTGTCGTCTACCTGTACTTATTCCTTACTAAACTTAGATAGTTACTGTGCAATTTAACCAATGTTAGGCTGCCGCGAGATCGCCCACTGTTTCACGCAAATTTACTCAATTTTCACTCACAGCCTGCCCCATCTGAATCCAATGCACGCCCCTGCCTGAAGTGCACCCCAGACACAATAAGTGACAATGGACTTTTTGCATGAATCCCATGTTCCAGCAATTTTAGAATACAACTTAGTAAAAATAAGAAACACAAAAAAAAGATTCTAACAAATGAAGTACCGACACCTTTTTAAAGTTGTAAAAAAAAGACGACAAATCTTGTAGCTGATGTAAATAGAATGACTGTTTTTAGAGAGTTTTTTAGTATGGTGCAAGACCCTTGTATAACTTCAACAGTATTATGCAATAGATAATTATTTGAATAACTGTAACAATTAAATTAAGCATTTTATAAAAACTAACTGCAAACCTAAGGAGGCCTATGTTCAGCAGTGGATGTCCTGTGGCTGAAATGATGATGATTACGATGTATTGCACACCAACATTCTTTCAAGACCGATCCGACCTAGACAATGATCACCGCACTAAGAGCTAGCTGGAGAGAGCTTCAGGAGGCATATGTCCAAAAGTGGATGAATAACATAAAGAAAAAGAAGATGTTTTTTGAAGGCAATAGTCAGAAGCCTACTTCCCTGTCCTGTGTGGCACATATGGTTTATAACAATAGTTATTATTGTGTCTGTCTACCCATAGACAGCGATACAATCAACCAATGAAATTACCAAATTTTTTTACATTATGAAGATTTGGCAATATTCAGTCTCGAAGAATAGAAATATGAAAGTCAGCAAAACAACGTTTTCGATGTACAGGTTATGCTAATGGCAACCAAGTCAGATTGATTTGACTGTGAGATGTTCAAGTCTTTTTTACTGTACGCAGTTAGCAGTTAAGCACACTAGTGTTGTACGAGTACCTGACCTCTTTGGAAAGAATTTAAAATCATATTATATATGCTGAATCAAAATTGGTTAACACTTAACTGAATTTTTCCCACCAGCAGGAACTTATTGTAATTGATATCAAACTTACTAATTGTTATGATAACAGCACTAGAAGATAAGATCAAGCTCATAAATGTTTATAAGGCATATTCATCTTCATTAACAAGAAATAAGAAAGAAGGGGTGCAGAAAAAAGTACCATAGCAACATACCAATACCTTCAAAAATAGCACGAACGCGCTAACTGTTGCGAAAACTGAATCTGCCTAAGGTTGCACAACCAAAAATGGTTTTAGTACCACTGAAATTTCACCAATCTGGAACTAACGGGGCCCGGCCAAGCCCCACCTGCTCGCACGAGGTGTCCGCTACAACTAATATACGTACTCACGTAAGGTCAAAAGGTACAAAAAACACATCTTCGTTGGTGCCCCAACGCCGTTGCATATCGCCGAGAAAATCTACGGGAAAGGTCACGCGTGGCACAATTCCATACTTTCACATTGCAAAACATTTGGCACTAAGGACGGAGGTACGGCAGGCGGCTGGCGACGTCAGTGGCCCCACATCCCGCACAGCTCACGTATCCACCACGACACCACATTTTCACGCGTAACTTTGCACTACACCCCAAACTTTTACTTGAACGAGCACCAACTAGCCTCATTACAGGCACATGACACCAGAAAACTGAAGGGACAACCTCCCAAGTGGCCAAATCGCAACTCCGAATCGGGTGTCACAGGCTCGTGGGGACCGTTTTCGTATCTTAGCTTCGCTTATCGGAGTTAGGATCTCTTAAACTCGCAAACTTACATTGTAATTGGTATCCAACGCATTCAGAAGTCGATTACTTAGATCATGAGCGTTATTACTCATTTATAAACCAAAATATTTAACTAAATACGACGAACGTGTCTCAGTTGCGTCGTAATGGCGGACCGACGACTACGTATGCCCGTGCCAGGGCATTTTAGCCGAATAATTCAGCTGATAACTACTGAGGCGACGCACACTCGTGTTTTTCCGTTTCTTTTGACGGAATAACTTTATTTTGACATGAAATAAAACTAGATGGCGCTAGTTTCATGGTGAGTTTCATTACGTTTTATGTATTTACGCTAAATAATTAGCAATTAAATATTTAGAAACAACAAATCTAAGATGATATATATCCAAATAATTCAAAATAACACTAAAATCTTAACAATAATATACAAGGCGCAGTTTCTTTTACTGGCAACATACAAGTCACTTTATCCTCTATTATGGTAACAATTTGAGTAAGTTTCAAATATACATCACTAGATGTCGCTATTTGATTTCAAGACAGAGACAAAAAATATTGCTATGTACTCGTTGTTGCCTGCAACAAAAAACAGATTTTGATAGGGAAGATACCTTTGGTACTAAATCTATTCTCAAAACGTCAAACTAGGAAGCTCCCTGATAAGATAGAAATGCCTTATTGCTTGGATCCAAGGGTTGCGATTAATTGAAATTTTTATAAAAAATAATAAATTGTTTAGGGAGGTTTAGGGTATCATCTTAGCTATCTAAAATAATTGTTTATTTTATTTTGTCATATTTAAAACCTGTAATTTCGATACGTCGTACCTAAATGCCAAATACGCTTCGTTCAATTCGCTTGGCATCGCGCTTTTTTTATGTGTTTTCTTTTCTAACTTATCCTTGATTATTTTCTTGACAAGTTTCGACTCATAGTCCAATTACTTTATTTATACATCAGAGCTTGCATCAAATCCGGTAGTTCAGATTTTTTGGAAACGTCTTTAAACTTGTGTGTGTGTCTGAAAGACATCTATAAAAGAAATGCCTTTAACATGAGCATTGTATTATATAACTTGCTCCCGGAAGAACTTTAAATGCTTAATTGGCTTTTTTAAAAAAAATACTGAATGGCTCTTGGACAAATGTTTTTATAGTTTATGGGAATATTATGACTGGCGAAACTAATTTTTAATTTATTGTAGGTACTACAATCTGGTAACACTGTATTAATTTATTTTAATCTAATTTGGTTTTCTGTTTAATATTTTGTGACATTTGTTTGTAATTTTTATTATTCGTTTTATTTTTAATTTTAATTTTATGTGAATGAATTTGAATTTTTGCACATCAGCGAGCAGACTAAACACACGCACTGTATAAATCCTTGACAGCTATAATTTACTGTGTGTTGGCAAATAAACGTTTGAACTTGAACTTGAACTTGATGTTGATCCAACGAATCATCCAAGTTTTTGACATTGAACGCCAAACGCCACTTTGTCATTTTTAATAAAAAAAATTTGGCGATTTTAACCCTTTAAGGACTTGATTTTGATAGTACTTTGTCAGCATATTTTAAAGAAGACCAAATTTGCTACAATATGAGACTAAAATAGTCTGTTTTCAATGTTTGTAATTTTTTAGAACTTTGCAATTTTTTGCAATTTTTGCAAATTTCTTTTGTTTTAAATAAATTTTTACCCTAATTCTTCTTAACCCCTAGATAAACTACCGAAACCCTGTACGTTTTAAGAAGGACTGTTAAAAAAGAAAGTGAGAAGTCTGAGCGATGATGTTTAATGATAAGCTAAGCGACAAATAATGAAATAAAAAAGGTAAGTAGTTAAGTACAACAAAAAATAGGCTTATTACTTTATTAGTTTGTAGGTTAATTAAGTTATTCAAAATCAATAAATTAAGTTTATTTAGCTCTCTTGGAAGATCCTGGTTGAGGTTCGTCGGATCGGATTGTCACTAAGGTTGCAAAATTACGTAATTTTACTGAACACGCCGGTAAATTACGGATATTTTACTGTCATTTATATAAATGATGGTAAAATTATCGGCGACATAGACGTTTTCAATTTTAATTATTTTGAATCCCACGCGGGTGTAGTTATAAAATCATTATGCGACGTTGCTGATTATGGCACTCCGCCTTGTTGTGCGTCTCATGCGCTCTTGCCGTTGGGCTGCCGCTGCGACTGAGAAAGCGGAAATTGCGATTAGTGAGTTGAGTTGAGCTAACTACCCTATTTGTAAAAAAATAAACATGCTGCGATACTTATCTGAAGTGTAGGATTATTTTCAAATGCTACTTAAGTAAACATAATAAGTGACTTACTCATTTTGTTTGCGTGGATATACTTTTATTGCGCGTTATATTAGTGCCACTATTGCACCGATCCGCCATCTGTTCACGTTTAATACGTTTTTTACCGAATTTTACCATATTTTACATTAAAATACCGTATTTTACATAAAATATCGTTTTTTAACGTATTTTACCGGAGTAATTTTACTGCTTTCCATCCCTAATCGTCACCTTATGAAATATCGACTACTGCACTGCAACATCAGGTAAGTTATCACAGGAGGCCTGCAGACTGATGAATACTTCAATCCTACGTTCCTGCAGTGCACGCGTTCCCACAACCCTTCTTGAAGCCGCAAGAAATCATCCACAAGAGCTGTTGTGCTGCGTCTCTGGCATTTTGGGGTTTGGCCTTGTCGCGGAGATATTTAGGAGAGCGGGTACAGTGTGACTCCCAACCACGCCTGTACATGAGCAGTTGAATAGAAAATGATGAATGAGATGTAAAGTGTATTAGTGAATGTAAGGACAAATTTGTACCTACCTAATAGTCTGTATGCAAGGAGTGAAATTGAGCAGTCTCATGTACGAGGTAACCTGGCCAGATTGAAGCTGGTTTTCGTCGCAGCCCTGGCAAATAGTTGCTACCGTAGCTCGTAAAGGTTGTGGGAGTAGGGGTTGTCTCCGTATCGAGCAATCAAGACTCACTCTCCTGCTGCTGCTATCTCATCGGATGTAGTTGATGTCAAGAAAAATCGCAGCTTCCTTTTCAAAGTTCGGATTTTTATGACCATGGACATCTTTTGCTTCTTTCCGAAGCCAAAGAAGCAGGATATCGAGTCACGACCACTAAAAGCATGAATAAAGAGATAAAGCTCTGGTTTCAATGATAATTTTATTGGAAATTCGTAGTACTTTGCAAAAGACAGACATGAAGGGGCAATTTGACTTATAAAGTAGGTTGCGGAGCTTAGCTAACACCATCGTCCTTGTCTTATCAACGATGATCCTCAGCCCCATGCTTTCTCCAGCCTTAAAACATCTTCAAGTAGTTCGTGTAGACTGTTTTTAGAAAGTTCGGAACTAGCTATTAGTACTATTAACTGTCTTATGGCATATCTGATTTTACACGCACTCACTTTCAGCTAGGGTATTTAGCGTGAAATAGTTACTTACGTTTGTGCTCGAATTGTATGTGCATTCGACATGTCTAGTTTATTTCCTCAATCGTGATAGTGTGTGCTACGAGAACAAGAGCGCGGGCGTCTCGTCTAGCACGTAATGTGATAGTTGGGGAATAAAAACCTATAAATGTGTAATTAAGTTTAAAATGTAAATATAATAATACAATTAAATTTGATAATGTGTTTTTTAACAAAATGCAGCGCACCTATATTCAGCTACATAATGTTTTGCTCTAAACAGTAACTTGGTTTTGGATTATTTTAACCTTTGCTTCAAATTGAAATAAAAAAGCAAAAATAAGGGTTACTAGCTTATTAATAAAAGTTCCCTGACACCTTCGAACGTTTTATCGCAAATAGCAAACACAAACAAACTAGTTTCTGAACGTTCCGAGGAATCTCATTTTTATTAATTTGGCAACACTGAAACTTGACTCTCAAAAATGACACTTTTTCGATTTGCAGTGAAGCCGTGTGTCGCGTTAAATATCATGGCATAGAAAAATACTGAATAAGTCTTTGATACACATCGATTTAGTACTATATTTAAAATCGCGCGATATCAACGTTGACATGTACAGATTGCGAATTCGGAACGCAATTGGAAAGTGGTGATAGATGGCGAAAATTATAGTGCATTTGTGTGTTGTGTGATAGTGGAAATGGATCGTCGGTGTTCACAGTCGGTCCGGACGCTGGTTTTCGACGATTCAGACTCTGATCTACCGAAAACCGGGCAGAAGAAAGACCTGGTTTCATCGGTGGTCCCATCGTCGCTAAATCAGAGCGCCGAAGGTAAGGAAAACATACTTTTTGGGTTGTATTTTGAGTGATGTGTATGTATTGGTTTGCAAATTCGAGCGCGTTTTGGTATTGTTTTCAAGGTTTATCTGTTCAGCTGTCAATTTAATTGCGAAGGCGTGAATGGACGGCCGTCTCCAAATGGCTAGGCAAGCGCGTGAGCCGTAAAAATATGATGTATTTGATTATTAATTGCCTACATACAACTATGCCATGCTATTGTTGCGAAAGTATGTATGAGACAGATGGGTGGTCCCTACATTATGTATACAAATGTAGATAATAATAAACTAGTGACAATCGACTTTCTTGATTATGGTACTGACCTTTGCCATATGGGCATCTAAGAACTATTTCTACTTCCATTGACCTTATTAGACTCTTGAGGTTACATAAGGTCTTTATTTGTATTACTCATTAGTTTCAAACTACCTTCAAAATGTTTGCTATTCATAAAATATCACTGACATCTGGCACAATAATAATTTATTAGACAATTTAAACTTCTTATTATTACAAATAAATGTGAGATACATTTTGGCCATTAAATAAAAGAAGAAAAGCTACATACAATCCAAGAGAAAGACAATTAAATATAAAACAGATAAGATAGTAAAATTAAATTGGTTGTTGCATGATAATGATAATTTTGTGCCAAATAAAAAGTTTAGTAATCAAATTTTGTTTCATGTTCAATCACCTAGTCATTCAGAATATCAGTATTTATTATTTTCTAATAGCTGAATTAATCAACAGTACTACTATGAAAATATTTTATAATAAATCTTACAATAGGTACATTAAAAAAATATGTCTAAGTATTCAATATATTGTCATACATAAACAGGATAAATAACAATTAGGAATTAAAATAAAACATTACTTTTATGAAACCTTTTTATAAATACTTCCTACTATAGTTTGTAACAAGAGTTGTAACACTTTATTCCTCACTAATATTAAAGTAAATAATCTAATAAAATATATTTCTTATATCAATAAGAAACTCATCAAGTGAGTTAATCAGATTAATCTAATGGGCTACTACTATATCTGGCACTAGGACTAGATTCTTGACTAGACTAGAGTTTAAGCACTAATATAATACTTAATTGTCACAGTCATGTCTCAATAGGACAGTCCTATTATAGTCTGAATAAATAATAATTACATGAAAACCACATATGCCCAGTGGCATAACTATAACTAAAAATAATGATAACAGCTACATAATTTTCGTATTTTTGCTTAAACTGTAAAAAATATTATGATGAAATCAAATGCAGTGTAAACCTTTTGACCTCTCTCTGTCTGCTTTTTGAAGCTAAAGTTATCTTTAGTTTTTTTTCAAATAATTTCAACATAAATTAATAATAATAATAATATAAGCCTTTATTGCCACTTTCTTAATTTCATTATTTTATTTTAACATACTAGGTTTTTTTTTGTAGCTTGCCCTTCGACATAGGCCTCCTCCAACTCCTTCCATTGCTCTCTGTCTGTCGCTACTCTCATCCACTGCTTCCCTGCCACCTTCACGATGTCGTCATCCCATCTCCTCTGCCTCTGCCTCTCTTTTGGCCTCTAGGGTACTTAAGAGACTATAATTATAAGGATAATTTTATTAAAATTTTGGTACAGTCAATGGCAGGTCAACCAACCCATAAAGTTAAAGGTCATTGAACCGATTATCAACTTTAGGTCTGGCACAGAGATCAATATCAATTTAAGAAAAGATTTGTTTTGTTGTTTTGTAGGAGCTGTTACTACAATATAATTTAAATTACATTACCGGACAATGTAGTTTATAATAATGCATCAATATGCTTTTATTACACATTTTAAACATTCAATTACAATATTATTAATTTAGTAGATTAGTTTGTATTAGTATTGCAAGATAATATTACACTAAAATGTTTATGAGAATAACAATTTTTATAGTAATGTTACTAGGACTGAATCGACACTGGATTGTGACTACTGTTAAATAACGGAAATTGGGCTATATTATAGATAGCTATATTAAAGATATGTAATCATTTTAAATAAATTATTTCCACAATCACGCCAATCATCTAGCCCCAAACTAAGCAAAGCTTGTACTATGGAGACTAGATAACAGATAAACATACTTTAATACTTTTTACAAACATCCATGACTTAGGTACAAATGCTCGTGCTCATCACACAAACATTCCACCCTTGCGAGATTTTTACCCGACACCGCTGGCTTGTGGTCTGGAGCACGAACAACTACACCAGACGGTCGTCGATTATAATAATTAAACTGTTTCATGTTTTCATTGTTTTGTTATTCCTCAATATTTTCTCAAAATATTATTCTTCAATGTAAAGATAAGAACTTCATTAGGTTTTAACCTCTGTCACCAAAACACGATATGATATGATATGATATAGCGATATATCGACACCAACTGTAAAAATATGATAGATATAGCCGCCGTCTAGAATTTTTATTGAAACAGCTATCATAATATATGACGTTACCGGCACGGCAATTCAACATGGCGGCTATATTTATAATATTTTTACAGTTGGTGTCCATATATCGCTTTAACATATCATATCATGTCGTGTTTTAGTGATCATGCTAGGGAGGCTGAGTTAAAAAAGCACTATCTACTAACATAACACTTCAATGTGAAGTCGTGAACCAGTAGTATGTAGATATTCCAGGCGATAGTATGTAGGTAAACACAATCATTATCTCAAGACAGTGTTAATGAACACTGATAATGTAAACAAATTTAATTATAGTTCTCTAATCAAAGCAAACAGACATGCCCAGTTTGTTATGTTTGACATGTGATATACAGGGTGGCCTAAACAATAGGCTAGTTTCCTAAAAAAATCTAATTGAACTAATTAGATTGTCAGTCTGTTAATCTCTAAAATCTGAAAATCATATTTTTTCTTTTCTCAATCAAACAAAAAATGATAAAGATATAGCCCGTTAAAGTTCCGCGTAACGTCAGGCCTTGCTAAAATGTGTCGCAAAGCGCATCAAAGTGAGCACGTGAGGTCACGCCTTGCGACACTTTTTAGCAAGGCGTGACATCAAGTGTTTACTTTGATGCGCTTTGTCTTCGTAATTTTTGTTTGATTGACAAAGACAAAATATGGGTCTAAAATTTTTTGATAATCTAACTGACGGACTAAATAGAATAATCTTTTTTTGACCCAGGAAACAAGCCTATTGTGTCAAGTAGAAGTCCAGCAGATATAGTCACAGAATAAATAATAGTGGGTATCAAAAGTTGTATTTATAATGCAATTTTTGTACAAATCGCACTTGTCATATTCTATACTTCAGACACTGTTAGTTAGTTGCTATATATTTTTTTCAATCACACTAATTATCTAGCCCCAAACTAAGCAAAGCTTGTACTATGGCGTCTAGATAACGGATAAACATACTTAAATACTTTTATAAACATCCATGACTAAGATACAAATGCTCAAGCTCATCACACACACATTCGTCCCTTGCGGGATTTGAACCCGGAACTGCTGACTTTGTAATAAACCTTATAGCCATATATCTCAAAAGTTGTTCAACTTTAATGAAAAGTTTTCTTTGTCTGATTGACTTGTTTTTTAGTTTATTATTTCTAGAAAATATCCTTAAGTCAATTAGGTTTTCTTAATTGGCTTCAACATTAAGTACCTGTACTGTATATGTAAGGACAGTCTAACCTGCAAACAATATCCAATTACTCACATTTGTATGATGTCATTCATTGAAATAAAATGAGTGTGTGCGTTCAAAGAAATCAATATTAATATAAAGTGCCAAACAAGTAAAGCAAACGTTCTAAAAGAGATAAAATATCTACTTTTCACACAGTATGATGAGGATTTTAAGGGTTATCCTTTAAACGCGTTAATAACGCTGAAAGAACTTTAAGCTTGGACAACTAACGTTCTGCTTAAGCCGTATTCGGGGTTACCCGTATACATACCCGTCTTCCTGCGACCCTTACCAGGTCGTCTGACCACCTTGTGAGTGGACGTCCTACGCTGCGCTTGCCGGTATGCGGCCTCCATTCTAGAACCTTTCTGCCCCATCGGCCGTCAGTTCTACGTGCTATGTGCCCCGCCCACTGCCACTTCAGCTTGCTAATCCGTTGGGCTATGTCAGCGACTTTTGTTCGTTTACGGATCTCCTCATTTCTGATTCGATCTCGCAAGGAAACACCGATACTGGGTTAACCCGCTGATTAATCGGAAAGAACGAGATTGAAAATGTAGTAGATTGTATGAAAATGAACCTTATTCTGGCACTGGTTCCTATATGATTAGGTTAAGCCATATTTAAGGATTTAGCGTAAACGCCGGCGTTTTCGGCCGAATCGTCAGAATTAAACCGTTTAATAAAACCTCTAAACTGGTAACTTTTTCGATTCTTGATTATAATGAATAAAGCAACTAATTTTACTTTTAAATATTTTATATTAATATTTTTCGAGTCTTAAAATAATTTTAGAATATCAAAGTCCGCATTTCTTTGTTATTTTCTATTATAATAATGTTTTATTTACATTTGTTAATTGATGCATTGTTAATGTGGACGGTCAACGATCGTTCTGTGGTATGCCCTTAAAGCCTGGCGCATACGCTTGACGAGGTGTAGCGAGATTGATCAAAGAAATAGTTTGACTATTTATCGAAATGATAGTTGACACTCGCCTCCTTAACTGGCTCTGTGAGACCTACGTTACCTATATTTTTACATATACAATCAACATACTATTCATGGCTTAGTAATCGTTAGTTGACCTATGTTGTAAGTCTTAGTCTGTCACAAATCCTAGTAGCCGCTCTTCGCCCAGTCTCCTTTGCTCGACTTTTTCAGCCAAACAAAGGGTTTTTATGATTAAGTGTCACACTGCACAGCTAGCTGACTTAGCGAGGATACAGCAATGGATACGACTATGGGCGATGTTCTAGTCGTAAGCACGGAACGATTAAGGTTTTTCAACTTTCATGTTCAATAAATGTTGCAATAAAGATAACGGAACCATAGCCCTTGCGACTCTAAACAATTTTTGAAGACCACAACAGTATAATAAAAATATCGTTTTATTAATCACACCAGTCACAAGTTGGCCTAAAACTACGCAAAGCTATGGGAAATACATCACATGACATCCAGGTAAATTTTCGTGCTCATCACTGAAATACTTGCCCCTTGCAGGTTTTAAACCCGCGTTCTCTGACTTTGTAGTCCGTAGTGCTAATGTCAAATTACTAGCTAGACCAAGATTCGCTCGCTCTTCTAACGTGAGTACAGAAAGCAGGACATCGCACCCGTGTAAAAGACCGAGACCGACAAGCGAGAGTGTGCAGTCAGCCTTAGGAACAATTTCCCCAGACACAAGTCATGTCCTGCTTACAAACACAATGAACTAATTAAATTCACTTTTTATTACAATTCTCGAGGCTCAAGTTGAGCGCGCATTTATTTTGGTTGAAGTAATTGAAATGTACATAATGTATGAGCAAGCCACTGTTGTCTGTTTAACAAAATTATAATATCATGCAAATGCACAACTTTGAATTCAAAGGCGCTTTAGCCTAGTACAAAAAAAGGCTAAAAAAATAACCTAACCAATTACTATGATATTTAACTTTATCATGGCATTTAACGCATTAGCACATACCTTTTTCGGTTTTTTAGTCTTAACCTAACACCCTGTATAAGTTTTATTTTATTGGCAGTACAGCAGGCTCCACCCACACATCACTTACATAGTCGCGTCGGTCAATATGAATGGTGTAATAATTAGATGTTGTCGCATTTCGGGATAATAAGTGCATAAAAATTGTTTTATAAGTAAGCAAAAAAAAAGTGAACATTTCAAAAAAGCTCGGACTGGCATGCATTTGGAATTTTTCAGAACTCCATACTAAAAGGCTCCGGACAAGCCCGGATTCAATCCGTTTTGTATGGAGTTCTGAAAAATTCCGGATGCATGTCCTTTCCCATGATCTAGAGTATCTCTGTACCAAATTTCATTAAAATCGGTTTAGTAGTTTAGGCGTGAAAGCGTAAGAGACAGATAGACGTACAGTTACTTTCGCATTTTTAATATTGAAAGTAGGGATTGTAAATATCATCTCGTTTGTAAATTGCAGCAAAAATACATACCTATCACTTTCTTTACAAGTATATATAAGAACGTGATGTATTTTTTTATCACAAGTAGTAAGATAAATTGATAATACAGTCAAAATTCTTAATACGCATTGCAAGTTCTTACGCTTACTCAAGGTTAACAGATTTTACATTTTATAAACGCATGTGCATGATGTAGATTATATTATTTCTTTTGATCTTGTAAATAACAAAATTATGAATTACCCTATAAAATACTCTTGGTCATAAACACAATATGGACTAGTAGTTCAGTAGGATTTTGGATCCCGAGTGGATGTGTAGACTGTGTAGTTGCTAAGATATTTGTTTATTACTAGCTTTTGCCCGCGACTTCGTCTGCGTTGGCCTTACCCGGATAAAAAGTATCCTATGTGTTAATCCAGGCCATGGTCTATCCAAAAACCAATAAAACCAATTTATTTCTGTAAATAGGCCAAAATTAAGCTCTTTTACACGTCCCAATAACTTTTTTACCCTACCACTGCATCGGGACAATATTGTGGGCTAGTGCCGAGAAGAAGCAGCGCAAGAAACTCGGTCACTATTGGCAGCCTCCTTTAGAATAGTGTGTTTACATTACAAGATAAAATGTGCCTGTGCGAGCACGGCAGTATTTAATTCCATACATATAAATTAATCATTTAAATAGTCATTTACAGTGTGATAACCTTTTTTCATTAAAATCATCTTGACATACTATTTAAATTCATACATATGCAGTTCAGCAATGAACTGTGGTAATTTGTTAAAAAAACGAAATCATTTTCCCATGAACGAATTATGTACCTACTTTATGCAGTCTGAAATTTGGAACGGCAAGTTTATCTTTATTCCGGGTAAATACGTTTCCAATATTTTTATGGATTCAACTGACGGACTAATTAGACTAGCCCATTTAGGTCAACTTCCATCGCTAATATCTTTTAAAAAAAAAAATTGATTTGATTGTCTAACGCGATAGACGGCGTCTATGTGAGCGTGACCTGAGTACCTAGTGAATGATTTTATTCGATAGCTTTTGATGAGAACGTAAACGCCGATTTGTAAGGAAAAAATATGGCGTCTGATGTGCCGCTAAGCAGGAACATTACGTATTTATGTTGTCATTTAAAGCTATCAAGTAAGTCCATACGAGTATCGATGGGTAGAGAGGTAGAGGACGAACTAGAAGAGATGAATGGAGTGTGTAAGGAGCGATATGACTGAGCAGGGAGTGAATGACTCGATGACGTGTGACCTGATTGAATGGAAGAGAAAAAAATACTGCGCTGACCCTAGATGAACAGGGCAGGCGAATAATGATAACGATGAATTAAAACCATGTAAAATTCAGACAAGGTTCTAGGATTTAGGACAGGTACAGGTAAGGTTCTAGGACAAGGATTTAGTAGGTTCATTCTTTATTGAAGGAACACTTCAATAAAGAATGAACCTACAAAATCGGCGTCTTTTGTGTTTATGAATAGCTAGTTTTAAATTAACTACACAAAACGACTTGTGCCGCATTCTCGCGCCTAATCGCATAATTGATGGAAACTAGGTGCCATAGAAAAGGCCTATTAGATCTCTTGCTACGCTCAAACAATCTCTAATAATAACCTTAATGGATAGCACGAGCTCTTGTATTGCTCGAGTTAATTTTCTTTTAATTTTCTTTCGGTGGCCCCTGGAAAAGAAGGTCGCTGTTTATTTATTTAGGTCAATTTGCGTTTTCTTAAATCTCATCATCATCATCATTTCAGCCATAGGAGTTCCACTGCTGAACGCAGGCCGCCCCCAATGACCTACCATCAGGGAGATTGCCAATACTTGCCACGCTTGGCAGGTGGGTTGGTGACCGCAGTTTTTTTATAAGATTTCGCACGCAGACGCTGCTGCCCGTGTTGTGCTACAGGAATTAGTCGCCTTTTACGACATGCCTCGTGGCGGTGGGGTAGTACCTTTCTTAAATTACGGTTTTCTTAAATCTAGATTAAACCTAAACTTGAATTTGAACATGATTGTATTTGTTAACTTTAAACAAAGCGACAGATAACAGAATAACATTTTAGGTAAAATCTAGAATCATTTAATAGTAACCTAAAGGCCTACTACGAAAATGATTCGTTTGTTTGGACGTATAAAACCAACCTCCGAAACTGGTGAGTGATTTTTCACTTAAACTAAGTATGAGTTGACTTGTCCAGTCAACTCTCGCTCATACTTAAACAGTACGCAACCGATGTAATGGCGAATTTTATTCAAACAAATAAATGTAATTTCTACTCGCTCGATGGCGTAGCCGTTCTGTAGTTCGCCTAGTTGAACGCAAAGGGTTCTGTGTTCTGTTGCCGGTTCGGGTCAATTCAGTCTTTGTCGTTAGACACTATCAGTGATAGATAGAGAGATAGATTTGCTAAACATTTTGGCACAATACATGATAAAATACAAGAGTTATTAAATTACAGTAGTTAATTAATTTGTGTGCCGTAACGATGCAACAAGGCAGGGCTCAGTTTAGGGACTGCTCTAAGAGCAGAACACTGATTTCAAGCTTCCGCCCTCGTTGAATGCTGTAATGTTTACCTAAAGTCTGAAACCACCTCTATTGTCTAAGCCTCAGACTGGATTTGTGAATATGCTCTGATTGCCCCATTCTACCCAGACATGTTTTGTTCTAGTCCGCCGGCATTACCCTTTGTCTTAAACTCGTTCTAAGATGTGGCGGATTTTAGATCCTCTAGATTTTTTGTGTTCCTAAATATGAATCAGAATTGAGGAAATCTGTAGACGAACAAAAGTCAAAAGTCAAAAATCATTTATTCAGTTTAGGACAGAAAACTGCCACTTATGAACGTCAATAATAACATTATTGGCCCATATGATGACTACATAGCTCAACGTTGAAGTGGCAGTGGGTTGGGCACATAGCACGTAGAACTGACGACCGATGGGGCAGAAAGGTTCTAGAACGGAGGCCGCGTAGCGGCAAGCGCAGCGTAGGACGTCCCACATTGTGGACAGAAACGACTGCTGTTGGATGCAGGCCGCTTCCAACCGGCCAATCTGGAAGCCATTGGGGGAGGTGGTTCAGCAGTGGACGTCCTATGGCTGAAATGATGATAATGATGTTGAAATATGCACTTCCTGCATGACGACCGTCTGGTTTAGTGGTTCACGCTCCGGACTACAAAGCGAGACTACTAGTCACGGAATAGATATAACAGATAACTTAATGTGGATAAACTACTTTATATTTTAATTGATCGAGTACACCACTAGACACCTGAAATATTTATCAATCTGTGGTCAACGATAGGCCATCACCAATGGGCCAACGGCCACCAGTAGGTGGCACATTAATTATCTTGTTTTTATTATAGTACTGACGTATTTCTGTTATACCTACATAGATTATTGACCTAAATAAAGTAAAAAATACGTTGTAATATATTTTAAAGTAAGTAGGTACTTAGGTAGGTATTTGTTTTCGTATGCATCATAATTGTTTTGTCAGGTATCTTCTTCACTTACGTCAATAAATATCGTATATCCATTATGCGGAATTTATCACTGTTTGTTGCATATATTTTTTTGTTAAATCATTGTCTTGAATATTCTGTCATGTTGTTGTATTGTGTAGGGTAGATAAAGGCAAAGAATATTGCCTATTACTTTAACGAGCCCATTGACAATTTTCTAATTAGTTGGAGTTTCACTGCATGGCAAATGCCCTTCACATGGTCTTGGGCTAAAACGTAAAATTTTGTCAATTGATATTGATCTCTACGTGTCGGACTTAAAGTTGGAAATCAATACAATGACCGTTAACTTTTTTGGTAGGTTGACCTGCCGTTGTCTGTACCTAATACCTAACACAAAATAAACGCCAAAAAAAACAGTATTAACATCCTTATGTTAAAAGGTCAAGGTCGTCATCATCATTTCAGCCATAGGTAGGACGTCCACTGCTGAACATAGGCCTCCCCGGTCCCCCATTGACTTCCAGTCTTCCAGATTGGACGATTGGAAGCAGCCTGTATCCAGCGTCTTCCTGCAACCTCTACCAGGTCTTCTGTCCACCTTGTGTGTGTTAAAATGTACTAGACAAATATTATTTTGCCGGGTGGACTGTCGCAACACACCCAGATACATCTACTTTAGAAAAAAAAGTCTAATACATTGATCCAAATCGAGAATCGAACCGGTAGCTCGTTACCTAGCGTACCTTATGCAAATCACAGCGCTTCTACGTCAGTCAGTTCGTCAAAGTCGTATAGAATAATAATATCGAATCCGTCACGAATTGTCAAATGTCGAAATGCAGACCAAAGAGGCGGAGGAGACCTAGATCTTAAAGTTATTGTCATTCGTGATAGTAGGTATTTTGCAATACCAGCAGAGAAGCGAAAGTGGTACCTTTCCCCGACCCGTATTGTTATTCAGAGAATGTTTAGTTTACGCAAAGTTGGGCTCGTTTTATTTATGTTGATGTATGGCTCGGATGCGAGATACGGGTATCCTAAGGTTAAATTGGTAGGTTGTTAGTGATAAAAATACTCGTAGTAACATGATTTACAATAGGCCAGTTTCCTGGGTCAAAAAATTATTATTCTATTTAGTCCGTCAGATTATCAAAAAATATTGGACCCATATTTTGTCTTTTGTCAATCAAACAAAAAATGACGAAGATAAAGCGCATCAAAGTGACCACGTTACGTCACGTCTGCTAAAAAGTGTCGCAAGGCGTGACGTTACGCGGAACTTTAATGGGCTATATCTTCGTCATTTTTTATTTGATTCAGAAAAGAAAAAATACGTGTCCAATATTTTCTGTTAATCCAACTGATAGCCCATTTTATTAGCGTGGGATAGACTGACGAGAGCAAGATAATTGAACCAAAACTGGTAACATACATTTTTTTAACTGCCAATACTGCCATACTCTCTATTATCCTACTAATCTATAAATATAAAAATGAATCCCTATTTCTCTTGGTCATCGCATCACGCGTGAACGGACCAATTTCGCTAATTTTTTTTTTGTTGTTTTAGATATTTTCAGGAGAAGGATCTTATGAAAGAAAAAATTAAGAAAGTTGCAGATTTTTTTATGAAAGGCCACGCGGACAAAGTAGCGGGCAACAGCTAGTAGATTATAAATGCGAGTTGGATGTATGGATTTTCGTTAATCCTTCACGCAAAAACTACTGAATGGATTTTGATAAAATTTACATACTGCATACTCTAGCACGTGCCGTGCCGTGTGGGGATGGCCGTAAAGAATACAGGAGGCGTGTCGTAAGATGCGACTAATTCCTGTAGCACAAGACGGGCAGCAGCGTCTGCGTGCAAAATCTTATAAAAAACTGCGCTCGCCAACCCGCCTGCCTAGCGTGGCGAGTATTGGCAATCCCCCCTAATGAAAGTTATTGGGGGAGGCCTATTTTCAGTAGTGGGCGTCCTTTTTGGCCTTACTACAAAAAAGATAAAAGAATAGCCATACAAATGTTTGTGTGATGAGCACGAGCATTTGTACCTAAGTCATGGATGTTTATAAAAGTAAATAAGTATGTTTATCCGTTATCTAGTCGCCATAGTACAAGCTTTGCTTAGTTTGGGGCTAGCTAATTGGTGTGATTGTGCAAACAATTTATTATTATTTAATTTGGAATATTGACACATCACACATGTCTCGGTTATGTTACCATACTTTTTAATTGGTTGGCTAATCTTTAGGCAGTGTTTAAACCTAGTCTATCTTTTTTGTAGTAAGGCCCTTTATGTTTAATATCTTAACTGACCCGACCGGGAATCGAAACCGCTTAAGTTAAAAGATCCTGCTATTCGGGTCGTATATTTAAAATGTAAACTTATTATAATGAACTTTAACATTTTGTTTATTTTAATAACGCACTGTCTATTCAACATTATTTGCTTATTTGTACTAGTTGACAAAATAAATAGAACACTACCTACCAACAAAAAATGCATTACTTCACTAAATAAAAGTAAACATACTATTTTACATTGTAAATATTTTAAGGGCAAGAAGAGTGTAATCGTTTTTGTATGCAAATTGAAAGGAAACGACTTCCAAATTACGTTTATGGTAGCTATGTAAAGTACTGTAAGTAAGTATGTAAAGTCAACAAGTTTTAATTAATTAGTCTCGCTCATTTTCACATTTCGAAAATTGACGTGCAATTAGATTACGATCTATTGAGTTTTAGAAAATGTAAACAGGGTGTAACGAAAAGGTGAAATAAAACTTTAAGGGGTAATTCTACGGCTAAATTACATCAACTTTTTCTATGAGACCAACATCAAAATCTCAAAAAAAAATTGACGTTTCCATACAAACTGATGCCAGCTGGTCGCGTTTTAGTATGGGAAAGTGTATTTTTTTTTTGCGATTTCGATGTTGGTCCCATAGAAAAAGTTGATGTAATTTAGCCGTAGAATAACCCCTTAAAGTTTTATTTCACCTTTTTGTTACACCCAGTATAATACATACCTTATAAAAGGGCTTTAGCCACTAGTCATACATCAGCATATCTTTTCTTCATCACCAGCTTCAATTAGCCATTGCTTGCTGTAATATAACAGTTAGTCTCTCTTGTATCATTAAAGCGTAACACACACAAAGGGGTGCGCGGCAAGCCGTCCCGCTCACGCCGGCTGTTTGTGGGCGTCCATTTAAACTTATGTTTAAAAACCCGCAGTACTCCTGACCCGACCCGTCGCCGACCCGCTCACGCCTTCTGCGTGTGTTGCGCTTAATATCGGTTTTGCGCAGATTTCGCGTTTCGTTTTCTTGTGTTTTATGACGTTGCATCCCCTGAGTAGCCTTAGCGCCATGCGCGATTGCGCTATACAAAGGATATTACGTAACCTGACGTGGGTTTGAATCCCACATGAGACGGTCGTAATCCCGAGAATCGAACCCGGGACTTCGGAGATGGCGACGCGTCCCGCGTTCTCGCCTCTCGGCTACGGAAGTCATCAGATTTAATGATAATTACTTAATGATACTTATAGTATTATTTATTTTTAAGCATTCTAAAAACGCATTTTTCGGACTCCACTGATCGTAGAGAAAGCCTTGAAAACCTTTTTTATATTTTTTCTAGTCAATGTATAGGAATCGACTTTTTACAGTTATAATAAAACTGTATAGATTTATCTTTTATATGTCCCCTAATCATGAAATAACCATATTATATTTGTCAAATTATTAAATAATGGACAAAGGTATGATAATATGTTATCGCTGTCTAGACACTTACACTAGTCGGAAATTGGCGATAGAGAACAAAGCACGATTGATATAAAATGACTATTATATGGGACTAACTGTTGCCCGCGACTTCGTTCGCGTGTACGTTACAAAACCACAGTTAGTCAAAATTAGATTTGAAAATTGACGGTCATATGCTATAAGCGTCCGTAATTTATTATAAATGCTTGGTCACATTGGACATTTATTGTCACGATGGTCACATTTTTTTTTGTATTTAAATTAAAAAAAGAAGAAATCCACTAAAGTAAGTCTTAAATTTGACAATAAAAACATACAATAAAACATGTCATTGGATCTGGATCGAACTCAAAAAAAAAACTCGCGCGTAACTATACGAAACTTTTTAACTTGTTCGTGCAGAAAGATTTTAGAAATTTCTTTTCTTTATAGATCTACACTACTAAAGCCTGTCTCTCTTATAATAATGCAATTATTTGTGACCAAATTTTTTTAAAACTCGTTTGTCAATAGAAATGAATGTGACGTTAGTGACAATAAATGTCCGGTCACATTGAGAAAATTTCCAATTTTCTCGGTCATATTGGTCAGACATTTATAACGTGACGGACACTTTACAACTCTAGACTCAAAAGTAAGAACCACGCGAACGAAGTCGCGGGCAACAGCTAGTGTTGCATATTTTTTTCACATATTTTTTTGCTAACTGAACAGCGACATCTAACGGTAAGAAGCGCTATCTATAATTACAGTTATCATGCATCGACTAATTACAAAATGTAGATAGATTTGATGCCTCCTGCCGCAAATTGAATCTTTAGGCTCGGACTACGTTATGTTCCCGGAATTTTTCCGAACTCCGTACAAAACGGCTTGAATCCGGGCTTGCTCGGAGCCGTTTTGTATGGAGTTCTGAATAATCCCAGATGCATGTAGTCCAAGCCTTAAATCTTGTTTTCGTCCTTTTCTTCTCTTATTAAATAATAAGAGAACACAGAAACATTCAAAAAAATAAAAAAACCGGTCTAGTTTTTTGATTTTTTAAATTTTTCTGTGCCCAATTTCATCTAGATTCGTTCAGCGGTTCTGGCATGTTTGAGTAACAAACATCCCTCCTTCCAAACTTTCGCAATTATAAGATTAGTAAGATAAGATAAGTAGAACATATTTTATTGATGCTTTTGTTGACACGATTACTTTGACATTATTTTCTTGCCGCAGCCAAGCCAAGTTTGTTAATGCTTCCTTAAGTAAATATTGAAAGTAGGTAGGTATGGCCTTTTTTCTATCTTTAATATCAACGGCATTTTTACAATGACAAATAATTTTGTCATCACTCGCCTTATAAACCTCTTCGACCTTCGACTTCGACTACCTCCGTAGCCGAGAGGCGGGTATCCAGACTTGGTGTCGCTATCTTTGAGGTTCCAGGTTCGATTCCCGGTCGGTGAATGTAAAAAAAATACTTTTCTGTATTGTCTCACGTCTAGGTGTTGTGGTACTGTCGTTGTTTTTGATTTCTATAACACAACTGAGTTACTTACCTTAGAATCAGAGCAATGTATGTGATGTTGTCCAATATTTATTTATTTATTCTTTTCGTTCTCTGTCTCACTATGCAGATCTATGATTCGGTAGCTAGTATGACAATAATATATTAAAGTTAAAAAACGAATCAAATGAGCTCAAAATAAAACACTATCTACCTTCCGAGTCTGACACAATCATCAAATCAGCTCAAAGGTGTCAAAATCTCTTATCTTAAAACATTTTCCGTGCAGTTATACAGTGCCGTGTGGCGACGGCCGCACTTCCCCACCGCCAACAGGAAGCGTGTCGTAAGAGGCGACTAATTCCTAGCACGAGACGGGCAGCAGCGTCTGCGTGCGAAATCTTATAAAAAACTGCGCTCGCCAACCCGCCTGCCAAGCGTGGCGAGTATTGGAAACCCCCCCGAAGAAAATCATTGGGGGAGGCCTGTGTACAGCGGTTTATCAACTTATAATATATTATTATTATAACGAATTGTTAAAAAAAAGGTTTTTGTGTTAACTGATTAATTATCGTTTTACTGTCTTTTTATTTTGAAATGAATAATTTCGTTAATAAAAAGGAATGTCATGTTTGTTTATAATTCGACAAGAGATTCGATTTACTTAGTTATTAAATAAATAAATATTAAACAACATCACATACATTGCTTTGATCCTATAATAAGTAACTTAAGCACTTGTGTTATAGAAATCAGAAACAACGACGGTACCACAACACCCAGACCCGAGACAGTATTATTAGCTAAAAGCGATTTGTGAAACGTATCCCAAAAACCGGATGTTATTATAGGTAAAATTGTTTTTCGCTCTTATCAATGACACCGTGGGCACCAGTGGATGGTGTCGAGTGCATCCAACTTATGATAACGTGGCCAGAGATAGCTAGGGCTGTCACGTTACTACAACTATTATTATTATGTATTGGTGATTTTGTCAGGTTGAAAACTGAGAATAATTACCTACTACCTTCTTCTTTATAAATCGACTTCGATAGTATTTTTTGGATATTTTTTGTGCAAAATTTTATTTGTATAACTTGATGCCGTTACCGCCACTAGGCTACGATAACATCAATTATTTTTAATCACTTGTTGACCCGGTGATTTAACACCTAAAACGCCCATGTGATATTGCCAATTTTATTTATTATTTCATTTTTTGGCTGTTCCTTTAGGTTTTCCGAATTTTGGACAGTGATTTGTTCCTAATTGACGGACAGTGGACAGCCCTACAGTTAAGCCGATAGAATTGAAAAATTACTAGTGATAAACCTACAGATTCGATTGTATACCTACACTGCTATCTTAATCCTTGTCCAGATTTAGCGAAGCAGCAACGATGGCCGCATTCAGACCTTATCATAATCTACATTCAAGATATGGACGGACTGTTTTAAGTTTGGCCTAGGGAGGATTATAGATAAGTGAGTGTGGCAGGTCTAAATATGGATATGATAATAGTCATTACTTATTTTGGATCTTTATCAGATTGTGTAAGACATGCCTGCTGATAAAGGTTGCTGGTCATTGGATGCAAGCCTGTCATGGAGCACATTCCGTGTAGAGTAGTAATGTCATATGATCAGTGATCGGAGTAGGTAGATTGATTTGATGTACTTTGGTAGTGCTAGCATAATATGGATATGCCTTTTTTTTCAAAAATTCATACTAAGAAATTCCGGAATCCCGGAGACATGTCCATATTAACATCAATGTTTAAGATCATTGACCACAAATCAATCTACCTATTCCGATCACTGCATAATGATTTGTACGACAAAATGTTTCGCCATTTTTTGTATCTGTATCTGTACTGTATAGGAGAGAGTTGACAGGTCTTGTCATTTCATACTAAATGTAAGTGTAAAATCACTAACTAGTTTCTGAGAACGATGGTTCGTATTGCTGCTCTATAGGGTATGTGCTCGACGAAGCCGGGATACTGTTGATTGTTTCCACTACAAATGTTTCAGGAATTGCTTGTATAAATAAACTAGCTGTATCCGCGGCTTCGCCCGCGCGGATGTCTTGTCCAGCTTATCCTCCTATATTTTATTCCTTTAGAAGGTGAATTAAACTTTTTTTTATAGTACCCTATATCAATTCCTGACCTAAACTACCACTATTCAAAAAAACATATGTCGGTCCGTTACTCTGTGGAAAACAAAAACAAATCCATCCCACGGTAACCGCACATTTTGCCGGAATGAAAATTTACTTATGTACTATTCCAGACTGTGTAACTGTGACTCTGCGCCAATTTCATCCAGATCCGATCAGCTGTTCTAGCGTGATTGAGTCGAGTTTGAGACCAAATATCCATCCATCAAAACTTTCGCATTTAATCATATTAGTAAGAAGTACAGTTGGTACAGAATTATGTAAGTTTTGGTCTCGAATTGTATTACACACGCATCTTACTTGGTGTGATTATGTTATAAAACGCGGGATATACAAAAAAAGGGGCCGGCGTGACACGTTTGCGGTGTAGGAGTGGCGCAGGCGAGCCGCAGGCGTTATTTATACCTTATTGCACATTACAAAATAATTTTACAAATGGCGAACTTAATGTCAAGAAGTATTCTCTACCAGTCAACCAGTGGTCAAACAGAGAAGTGTAGGGGGTGCAGTAAATAAAAGGTTATGGTTAAATTAAAGTAAATAAAGGTTATGTAGAAAGGAAAGGAGCTGGCGCTCGCGCCTGCGTGCCGTTGAGCAGAAATAACAATAGTTTCGCCTATTCGGAAACAAAGGCACTTTACGCCACAGAGTATATAATAGGATAATTTACGTTACAGGTAGGTAGGTAAAGGGTTATAATAATACAAACACTGCCATTAAAGAATAAACACATAGATTGATAGATAGATACTCTTTATTGTACACCATACAAAGAAGTTAAGTTAAGTTAGGAAGAAAAAGTGCAGGTTTAACTTCGTTTATACATATAGTAACGAATTTACGAAACGTTTTGCTTATCTTAATGATCGCCTGGCAGAAAATTTCATGTGGTGTTAAGTTCAACTTTTGTATTTATTTCTAGTGCTGTAAAGTTTATCTGTCTAGTTAATGTTTTTAAATTATGCTTATATAAATCATTAAAATATTTATTATTAGATAGATGTTAAATAATATTTATTTTTATTAGAATGATTAATAGCTCAACTAACAAAAACAAATTGGGCATATAATAACAAGGTAATTAAATAATACTCCAATTTGTTCTCGATCTGATATCAGCTGTTATTATCAATGTTTCGGCTAGTCGTTATCAAGACGGGTTTACTTTCGGTAGGCACGGACAAGTCAAGCTATTATCCATTATAACCTGAACTGTCACAATAGGGACTGCATGTGCAATTAAAGTTTAGCTTATGATGGAAATCTATAGCCTGATTTGTTACGGTATTTATATTTTTAAGTGACATCATACAGCTTAGCAGTCATCTAATCTTGTCGGTTTGCCGGCTGGAAAGGCGCGGTCGCGGGTTCGATTCCAGGTTGAGTTAATCTAAAAACGAACTTTTTTATATGAGTTTGCGTCTGGGTGTGCTGGGAGAAAAAAAAGACCCAAGGCCTTGGTATCCCCAAGGTTCAAGCTATTATTATTATAGTTAAAGTCGATTAAAATCAGTTCAGCAATTGTAACTGTTATTTTTTAAGGAATTCTAACCTAATCTAACCCAATACTGCCTCAGAAGGGAAATTGTTATCAAAAGGTCAAATCGAACGTCTATTATCCTACTAATATTAAATAAATAAATAAAATAGAATAAACTTTATTTGCCTTAAACATGGTATACAGAGGTGTTACAAAGAAAATTAAGTACTAATCATGTTTAGCCAATATAAATGCGAAAGTTTGTTTGAAACATCAAAGGTTACTCTTTTACGCAAAAACTACTGAATGGACTTTGAAGAAATTTGTCATAATAATGTACCATGACCTGGAATAACACATAGGATACTTTTTATCCGGGCAAGGTCAACGCAGACGAAGTAGCGAGCAAAAGCTAGTTTATTAATAAAAGAATAAACAACAGTCGACAGCTGAAGTCATCAAACTTCAAATCGTATCGTGGAAGCAATCAATCGATTAATTAAAACTGGCTAGCCTTGAAGGGCGATGAAATTAAAACTATGTCACCAGGGTTTTCAACGACTTATAGTTTTAGACTATCAACCCACCCCAGCTCGATGGACCAACCATCTTAGGAAGATGGCTGGCAGTGGCTGAATGAAAAAAGCGGGAGATGATGCTCTTTGGCGCTCTTTGGGGGAGGTTTACGTCCAGCTGTGGACTGCAATAGGCTGGAATGATGATGACCCTTTTTACGGTTATAAATTAATTGTACAAAAAAACATTCCTTATGAATCAGATAGCGAAAACCATATAAAATCGCTGTAGTAGTTCTGGACACAGACAAACAATACTGACGACATACAAAACATAGCGAGGAACTTTCATCTATGTTAAATACTACATTATACAGAATGAAAATTAATTGAATTGAAGTTTTAGCTCTCCCTTCAATCTGTCCGATAAATTCAGTTAATAGGCAATTTAAAAAAAAATATTTCAACAGATTTGTTTGGCAATTTAGTTTTATTAAAAATGTTTGTATAATTATCCTGAAATAAGGCTAAACCATCAATATTTTGAAAACGAAATATCTCTAACTACCTCTTGGCCCGAACTCCTAGACCTATTTCCAGTTAACTCCCTATAGGCGCAAATGCTCCAGCTAATTGGTTGGTTTACACCCAATCGCGTGGCAATTACAGGCCAATCCAGATCGTTCCCAGATCTCCTGTTTATTGGAGTATTTGAGAGGGCTGGCTAAAGTGAAACCAACAGAATATTATTTTTTTGCGTCAAGTTTTCGTCAAGTGTTAGCACGCGCTAGTCGTTGTAGGATATTCAAACCGCAAATTATCTTATCTATTCTTTTTTCTTTTTTTATATTAACTCATCCCGCTCTTTAAGCAGAGCAGTGATTCTGCCAATGTCGAGTGTATTCTTGATATAGTTCACAATAAATAACGGGTGTTTAGTTCTTATAGCTTTTCTTGGAGTCAGTGGAGGCTACTCTTCCCGTAGAAGCAGATTTCAAAACGCTATCGGGTCTAAAGCAAGTTGTGTCGAGACAAGTCACTTGACACTCGATGCGGCGTTGAATACAATGATATTTTAATAATTTCAGATCTTTATCACTTCCCCAAACATTAGAACACAAACAATGCTCTATAAATGATAAATAAAAACCATTAAAATAGGCCGACGACCTAGTCAACCGCTGGATTGGGAATTGGATTGGAAACGGCCCAGAGCCGCTTGCGTGGCGTTCTTTATGGGAGTCATTTGTCCAGGAATGGACGTCGAGAGGCTGATGATGATGATGAATATATCTTAAAATACACTGGTATATGTTAACATCAACCAAGCTAACTGGTGAATGTCCGATATTTTTTTAATTCACGACGATTTTCTCCTAATCTCCCTAATTGCCAACCCTAATTCAGGCCGTGAACTGAAAGCTATCTGTCGTAGCTGCATAATCTGTATCAATTAATTAAACATTGTCATGTTCTGTATGCCGAGGTCCAATTTAAACTGTTCAAGGCCAGCTCCGCCCCCGTACCACGTGACGCAAACGCGACCAGTATAAATTCGGCTTTATTTGGGTTTATTCTTCGGCCACAATCCAATTTAGGCACACAAAAGTAGCGTATGTAATAGATTACCAACACTACAAGATACTGAGCTGAAAAGGATGTACGTCAGAAAAGTTGAGCATGATTGTTAGATGATACTCTTTATGAATACCTCTTATACCTATAGACCTCACAATTTAGCAGGACTATAAGTGATCTTTTCCGGTCAATCTTTTTTTATGAGAATATAATAAAACGTTATTTGTTAACTTTTTATTTGCCGCACACCTACCTACATGCTCACCATTCATTCCCAAGTGTGTGAGGCTCATAGTGATAGTCATAATAGTCATTAATTCGGCATATAGGCCCTCTTCCGGGCACTCATACTTGCTTAAATAGCACTATCTAAAATGACTACCAATTCATAATTGCCATCTACTCAACGTAGATTATTGAAGTTCAATCCATGAACTTCGTCATTTGCATGACCTTTTCCCATTTCTCATCTCACGCAGTATGTTTATCTCTTCCATGCATCCCGCCCGGTCCAGAGTGATTGCGTCTGCTAGTTCTTACTTCTTAGGCACTATCATTCGACTAACACAACCAACTAAGAATGAGCAAGCTAAATGGCAGTGAGCTGGTCACATTTACCATAGAACCGATAACCGATGGGGTAGACATGTGAGTGCAGATCGCGACTTGGCAAACGCTGCGTAGAGTGCCGTCCGACAACGTTGACCGATGATGAGCTCTGGCAGCGGATAAAAAAGAATAGCCGAGCTTCTGGCTCCATCGTGTGTATTCGGAGAGGTCTATGTCCACCTGATACCACGTGATGATAAACCAACAAAACTTCTAACAAAGTTCGACAGTTTTGTAGAAAATATCTTGTTAAAACGATCTACCATAGTCTTAAATGTGTCAGTTTAACCATGGCATTAAACCATTAACTTACGGTTCTTTGATCATAGAACTGCTAAACAAACTTGTCAAGTATCAAGAACGAGTGACCCTTCGAGGCTCAGTCCTCTTAATAACCCTAGCGAAGGTCGGACGTCAGTACACAACTACAATAGTCTTAAAATGGAAATGTATTGATGTTTTGTAAACGAAGCATGTTAGGGGTGTACTTTATCAATTATGGCAGAAATATCGATAAAGAATGAGTCGATTCATGAGTTGTGACTCTTTTGACTTCATTTAACATTTCTCTCCCGAGTAAATGAAAAAAGAAGCATTGACTATTTGTTTTATTTAGAGTAGCACAATGTTAAAAATAAAGTATTACCTATTTTAGTATAAAATTTAGCTGTTGCTTGTGATTTGAATACTCCATGAGCAGATATTAAATAGACTTATAAGAATACCTATTTAGGAGTAGTATCGCTTATGTACAGTATGAACAGTAACAAAAAGGGGTACACCAACCCCCCACCAGATAGCAGAATGGGTACGCTGACCTGACACCGTGCGGGGTGTTAGGCTTTCACGTTAAAGTTTTCATGTTTATTTTGTATGTCACGATAACTTGGCTAAACATTAAATCCATTATACCAACAACACCTGCATCATTATATTAAATAAATAAATATTGGACAACATCACATACATTGTTCTGATCCTATAATAAGTAGCTACAGACACAACAGTGTTACAGAAATCAGAAACAACGATGGTACCACAACACCCAGACCCGAGACAATATAGAAAAGCTATTTTTCTACATTCACCGACCGGGAATCGAACCCGGAACCTCAGACACTAAGTCCGATATGCTCGCCTCTCGGCTACGGAGGTATTCAATGTTTGAAGCAAATAGAATTTTCTTTTCCTATAATTTTGCCAGTTAAAGATACTTGAGTCCCTTGTAACGTAACTTATTCGTAGACGTCAGAAAAAACATAAGCTAATCATTTATTGACATATACAATTTATTAGTAAAGGGGCTAGTGTGGTAACGCACTCAGTAGGCGCGCGACCTCGATATTTTTTATCGACACGATACAGACTGATCGAAAGGCATTCATTTGCTAACGAGGCCGTCACAGACAACTTTCATCAGATGTCTTCACTTCCTTTTGCCTACGAATTTTTCCTATCTCCGAATTGTACAGAGTGATTTTTGAAACACTAATGACCTCCTACGACCTGATTCTGGTCTCAAATATGACCACATTTTCTTGGGACCAACATCGAATTCTTAATAAAAAGTATATCTGTATTTTTATATTATTGTTATAATAATAATAATAATATTTATTTATTAAGACAACAATTTGGTCCATCTTATGTTAGTAACAATATAGCTTACAACTAGGTTAGTAAAAGACAATAACATTAAAATGATTACAACAAAAACAACACAATTAATTAACACAATAAATAGGGTTCGGGCTTATGAGTGCGGTGATCCAGTGCCGCAGTAATGCACTGTCCCACCTCCCCGCCAGTACCCTTAGGATCCTGTTGGGACCACCGACCATTCTGTTTTTGATGGACAAGATCTTCTTCCTTACCACTGCATGGTAGTCGTCCACATGGGTGTCGGCGAACATGCCAGACGCACTACAGAATCTCGGTAGTCCCAAGAGCACTCGAATGAATATGAAAACTCTTGAGCAGAGTCATAAGAACGAAGTAAATAAAGGTACACTTAGCAGTCTTCTTTGTTGTTTTTCCCTACAGTGTTTCTCTTTTATTGTTCTCCCCTATAATTAAGATTGAAATATTTGATGAAGTTGAACCCACTTTAGTATAATAGCATCTTTAAAGCTTCCCCATACCGTCATTTTGTTTGCTTATTGTTTAAGAATTGTATCAAGCCTTGCTGTTATTTCACGTTACTTTAATGAGTTGGTGGCCTGATAATCACTGTAATCAAAACATACAGTCGTGATGTTTCATTTCTCGTATTAGTACAAAAATATCGAAATACGGGTCAAGTGCGTCCGATATACATTAGTGGTTTGTTATTGGGTAAATTAATGGATAATTTTCATGATCTTGAGTTTCATAGATGCTTACTGCTTACGTCATGGATATTGCAAGAATGATTCACGATTCACATTCACACACGATTTACAAAGAACATTTATTTTAGATAGACAGATTTGACGAATTATAAATATTTCAAAGGTTCCTGAATCCTTTGCGTGACCGGAGTATGTCTTATAATTTGAAAATATAATAATGCGTTTATAGTAGTAGCTTATTTTATTATTACTTCTTTATAAAAAAATATGTGCCCATACGTCTTTGCTATTTTTTACTAACAAACATTTTGCAATAGTTTAAAAAAAAAACTGGTCAGGTTTGCGCTCTAAAACGCCCGCAGACGATCACTTAGTTCAATCTACTTCAGCCTACACGACTGTTGCTGCCGTCTCTGGCAGCAGTTTCAATGTCGCCACGCGTTTGCGTAAATGGCAACCTTACGCAATTTGTTTTGGTCTCGCAACGAATCGATATGTCTCGATAGAAATCGATTTGATATCGGATGCACAAATTGATTGAAAAAAATTTTTTTTTACTTATTTGATGATTCCTTTATCGATGTCGATAAATTTTAATGCGTTCTCGTTACATTTTATGTGGTACATTTTATTGCGATTCTCCAAAATTTAGACTAGTTTTTTAGCTCATGTGGAGCTATTATGTAATAGTTACGCGGATTATTTAAAATATGTAATGTGTGTCAGAGGCAGATTATGATAAAAAAAACAGCGAATGTTTTATCTTATAGATCGTAATATCTTTTAATTGCTTTAGTTCATGATATTAACGAGATGTTTATTAACTTGTTATGTTAGGCCTAGAAACATTAATATTTTTGCAAAACTTGACTTTAGTCGTTACTAAACTATAAAATCCTTCTTTTTACCGCTGTGCACACCGCCGCTTTTTGTGTATCACAATTTTGTTACAACAATGTAAAAACAGTATTGTTTTTTTGTTGTTAGTTTTTGTTAAAATAGTGACAAATTTGAGTAACATTGAATAACTTTATATTATCTTTCTTTGTTTTTTATGTATTTATTTTAGCTATGTGGTCTATGTTTTATATTATTGTCACTATTTTGTACTCGATACAATAGTTCATTTTTTTAACGTTACGTTTTTTACCGTGCCAAGTCGAGAATAAACTCACAAAAATAATGCTAATAAGAAATACTTTCTCACGTGAAATATCGCGAATTCCACCGACCAGTGGAAAATGCTATAAACGTGTAATAAATTCTGAAAAATTATACTTGACCCACATAACTAACAACAGTGACGCGGTTAGTCGTTGTGACTTTGACGAATTTTAGGGGTCCCTGGGGAAATCAGGAAGCCAGTCCGTCAACGGCATGCAAATAAAACTTTATTACAGCAAAATTATCAAGTAAATTGTTTTTTTATTATCAGGGGTAAATAAAACAAGCACTACAAACCGAAGTAGGGCGTAAAGTCGGATACGTATACATGCCAATGGCAACGATTCTGTTGTACCAGTCTTATGCGAGACTGTCTCTGCCTCTGTCAGTTTATTTTTCTCCTAAATGGATCAAAACAGAGAGACTATCAGATTTAGAACGGTAAATCTAATCTAAACAACGATCTATCAATAAACTATATTTTAATAGGATCTTATTAAGATTTTGCTAGTTTTGGTTTTTAATAATAACACATTCCAAATGTATTTTGAACTAATTTGTTACATAAGACGTATTTCTCTATTAGTGATGAATGAGTAAAAGACAAACCTATACGAAAGACATTTGCTTTGTTTACATACACTCTTTTGCTATCTTGGCCCAACAATAAAGTCCAACGATACAAATTAAGAAAATTGTCATTTTTTACTACTAAGTTGATAAAAACCAATAGAACCAATTTATTTCTGCAAATACGCCTAAATTAAGCTCTTTTACATGCCCCAATTTTTTTTACCCTACCACTGCTTCGGGACAATTGTGGGCTAGCGCCGAGAAGAAGCAGCGCAAGAAACTCGGTCACTATTGTCAGCCTCTTTATAATTGGATTGTACAAAATAATGTACGGAACTCGTGGCGATACGTCGTAACGCTAAGCAGCTGGATTTTCCACAAAGGCTGCGTTCTTGACGGCTGAGTAGGCGTACGGTTTGGTAGTGCAATGCTGACTCGTTTACATGCAAACATACTTGGTTGTAGCATAAACGTTTGATAGCCATTTTGTTTCGATTAGATTGTCTCTAAAAGACGTCATAGGTGGTCAATGTGGTCATTATGGTGCCTGTTTAAGTTTTATTAAATTGTTTAGAATGTGCCTTTCTTAGAACTGGGTTGTAAACAAGTGTAGTTTAAATAATTTTGGATTAACAATACATTTTATATGATAATATTTATACCTACTCGATTTTAAAATACAACTTTTAAATACAGAGTTCATTTTCACCTTTCAAAAATTGGCAAACAATTTAAATTCTTATTAAAACTAAAGAAATGTTTCTTAATGTTTCCCTTAAGTACAAACAATGTGTTTTTTTTAAATATTTACGGCACTTTTAATCCAGGGCCAATTGATTTGGATGACTGTAGGAGTAATATCAAATCATCATCATCATCATTTCAGCCATAGGACGTCCACTGCTGAACATAAGCCTCCTGGGGGATTGCCAATACTCGCCACGCTTGGCAGGCGGGTTGGCGAGCGCAGTTTTTTTATAAGTTTGCCCGTCTCAGGAATTAGTCGCCTTTTACGACACGCTTCCTGTTAGCGGTGGGGAAGTGTATTCTTTACGGCCCCACACGGCACCATCAATAATATCAAATATAGGTATTTTTTCCAATAACGCGTCATCCGCTTCGACAGTTACTCAACGAGTTGTTTGTTGATGTCCAATCGTGAAATCGCTTATATTAAGCGCCGTAGGAATTCCGGTGCCGGAACAGTGGTGCAAAAACAAATATTTGGAAGCGCGCCGAGCCGACCACGTGTTATTTTGATACGAGTGTATGTGTAAGCCGTAGCTGTAACGTTAGGAGTCTGCGCACACTGCGACAGGTATCAGCGATCCAAAATTTTGACTGCCATTGGAACTCTAGCTGAATAAAAAAGTCGCAAACATTGATTTAAATAGTAAAGATACGGCTTACAGAACAATTCACTCTACACGTTTACCATACATGACACACTAACGCCATCTATTAGAACTACCCTAAACTGTGTCGTAAACGATTAAACAGCAACACACCATGCGTTGCTTTCTATTATGCCAAGCGTTGAGATTATGGAAACAAAATGTCTAAAACAATGTAAATATTTTATTTAACATATTTTCGACTTACCTGACATTCAATATCGTACTTTTTATTAGTTGTGCCTTTGTCGTAGTGAACACGACAAATCTTATCATTTTCCCAATTTTAACATACCTTCGCTCTCGACGACAGCCGACAGCCGACTACGTCACTTCGGTCTAAAGAGGATCACTTTAGGGCCACGTTAGTGGCAACAGTTTAACATGCGGTCCGCCCTGTCCTTACGAAGTAATATATAAGTCAATGGTCGCAAAAACGCGATGCAGTCGCCAAGTTGCCGGTCGCGGGATGCGATCGATCGCAGTTGCCAAAACGCGATGTCGCAACGCAACGCAACGCAGTCCAATCGTAAAATCGCCGATCGCGCAAGCTCTAATTTCGGAATGCGATGTTAGAAGCTCTATGGCTCAATTTGACGTGTGAGGAATTACAGCGTCAATGAAGTAAAGTTACATTGATCATGGTCATATTGGGCTGCGTTTGTGGTACCTTTGTAAGGCAGTGGCTATATAAGGTGCTTCATAAATATCTGCAACGGCTGAAATGGGTAAAAGTATTGCTTATATAGATTACGATAGTAAATAAATGTTATGTCCAGAACATCATTAATTTTTTCATTAAAAAAATATATTAAAAAAGATTAGGCTTTATTCTGTCTCAAACCGTCCACATCTCATCATACCGCTCCCGCGCAGTGTCTAGGGTGGATGACGAAGTGTGTTATGCAAATTGAAGCAAGTAACCATTTATTTACTGTCTTTTCGCAAATAATTAATTACCGATCCGGGGCACGTAATTCCTTCACTATCGTAATCTATATAGGCAATACTTTTACCCATTTCAGCCGTTGCAGATATTTATGAAGCACCTTATAGTATAGGGATATACTCACCACCTGAGGGTTGCTTCTAGTGCACAAACACAACAACTTTTGTTTATAGGGTTGGTCCCGAAATCAGCTATTACGTGTAGAAGTGGAAAATGTTTTTTTTATTTCTATAAATTAATAAATAATAGAGGTACCAGACAAAATTTGGCCAAGGGTGGTGTCCCAGTAGGTATACATAGAACCATTTAAAAAGAGATTATTTTTACAATTGACACTTTGCGCTTTTGGCAAATTACTGGTCCGTTACGCCAACCTGCTCGTCGTATAGAACCAAAATCGGCCGTTACGAGGTTATTTTAGTAAATAAATAACATGTAGTGAAAATGTTTAACTAGTTTCATATTTCATCATCAGCAAATCGCAAAAGCAGCCTTACCCTGCCACCTTTATTTGACCCTCAATTAAAACCCTCTGCCAAGACTCATTTAAATTTTCTCTACTAGTGCGTTCGAATGCATTTTTATTTCGTTGATACGCGTGATAATGTCGCGCTGGCTAGTTAACGAGACATTTCGTATGCTATGAGTGTCGACTATTTGCATTCGAGTGACTGGTTTTATGTGGGATTGCTCACGTGTTTTCTGTGCTGATAAAAACGCTCGGATATTTTGTAACAGTTGTAATGTTGAGGATTCGTACGTACTAATAGGACTAGGATTCTGTTAGCGTGGATTGAACTTTCTTCTTGCTTTATCGGGATAAAGCGACCGGGCTCGTTAAGTACGCAATGAGTACCTACATCAGAATATTATTATAATATTCCCCATACAGGGAATGTATGTACCATGTGTGGGGCATTTCCCGGAAACGGCTCATCTCTATGTAAGCGAACTTATTTATGGATGTAGAAAATCTAGGAAAATCTGAAAATCTGCCCAAAAAAATAGAAAGAAAGAAAATACATTTATTATACATTGGACATCACACACAAATAGTACAAATGACACAAACAATATTTAAATTAAAACAAGAAACATATTCATATTCATTCATTTATTTGCTTTATAATGTAAACCAATAGTAGTACAGTTAATAGGCATAAAAAGATGGTAATAAAATAGTTACATTATAACCTCTATGAGGCATTCGTGAACACAATTATTTGAACAGAAAAAAAGGAATAAAAAAAAAAATAGAAAAACGAGTAAACCAAGCGGTGCCACTATGTGCCTGTGGTGTCCGGCATAATGGGACCTCACTCAGCTTGAGCCACGGCCTGTTGGTCGCGTCGCTGGTTTTCAGTAGGCCCCGCCGAGTGAGGTACACGGACGGACAGACGACCTACTAACTTTATTAATATACATATATACATATAAAGAAATAGCGTCAAGCTTAAGTCCAAAGTAAAAGCACATGAATCAACCTGTATGTTCCGCGATTTTTTGTAGTTTTAGAGTTTCTAGCAGGTTGATAAACCGTTTACTGGACAGACGCATCCGTTACAGTTTCAATAATAGTGTAAATATAACAAAAACGTCAACTTTTTACTGACAAGTTTACTAATGTATTAGGTATCTAAATATTTAACTAATGAGTGTTTTTAATTTATCAGATGCATGATCCTGTATCCGTCATCTAAATGAACATGCAACGAGGTTTCACTTTTCAATTAACAGATAACCAAATTATCGGATTTTAATTTGATATTTTTATATGACAAGTTTCTACCAATCACTTATGCAATCAAATGATAAATGTACCATTAAATCACTAGTGATGCCTATGCCTTCATATCGATACTAAAACACGACACTTTTAGACTGGCCATCGGACAGGTGATGTTATTTACTAAAAAATGCACTACTATTGACTATTAGTGAATGAAAGGGGATATTTAAAGTAATTGTTTTCAGTAGAACTATAAATATTCCAGGCGCTAATCATAGTTTGATAAGTATACGCAGTGAACTAGAATCGCTATTTAAAAAATCGTTAGAAAATTTGGATTTCGCGAAATTCCTTGAACGACCCTCCTTAACATCATACCTTTTGTGTTTTAAGTAAAATTACTAATTTCATTACAAACTTAAAACGTAAAATATAGAATCATCCACCTAAGGATTCAAGACAATAGTAGTAATATACGGGAAAACGTTTAATTAAATTTTGCTGAACTAAACCAATATCGTAAACAGTACCTACCCACCCATTGTGATCATTTGGTAGGTAGCTGATGCTCAGTTATCCGCCCAGACAGACTACGAAGCAATTATAACGGGATGCATGATGATAATAATTAGAATTTCAAAACTTAGTGGCCTTTGCCCTGCAATAGGAAAATAATGGGCTAGTTTCCTAAAAAAATCTAATTACTCCGTCAGTTGGATTAACAAAAAATATTGGACACGTATTTTTTCTTTTCTCAATCAAACAAAAAATGATGAAGATATAGCCCGTTAAAGTTCCGCGTAACGTCACGCCTTGCGACGCTTTTTAGCAAGGCGTGACGTCACGTGCTCACTTTGATGCGCTTTGTCTTTGTCATTTTTTGTTTGATTGACAAAAGTCAAAATATGGGTCCAATATTTTTTGATAATCTAACTGACGGACTAAATAGAATAATCTTTTTTTGACCCAGGAAACTAGCCTATTGCTCAAAATGTTATCGACATTCTTTCGATAAGACTAACATCACTATACGAATGCCTTTTTACAACTTTCAAACATGATCAGCCTGTGATTCGCATACTGGTGTTACGCGATCAAAATTCTAAATAAATATTACGTTTTTGTGTTTATTTATAAACATGTATTCTAGGAGTGGCAGAGGCGTGTCGTTCCGCGGTTGACGTAAACACGGGGTACGGTTGACGATAGGAATGCTCTTATCTAATCCTCGACGACCCGAATGGCGTAGTGGCGCGGCAATTTGCCTTGAACGCTAAGGGTCCGGGTTCGATTCCCGGTTCGAGTCAAACTCGGTTACATGTCTTGTCAAGGGCGTCGCCAGCCGATGGCCCAGAGGGGGGCAAGTTGTTTAAAAATAAGGGGTGAGGAAAGTATGAATTGTGGGTACAGTCTTGAGCGCATAAAGCTTCACACTTGTTGTGTTTACGTCTACGTAAATTGTAATAAGAACGGCACAAAGTCGAATGTGTTAAGCTTTTGTTTTTTTTATGTCTATGGTGGGGCATCTGCACCTCCCTGCCCTCCCTTGGCGACGCCCTTGTGTCTTGCAACTGTATTTCCTGTAATATGGGCTAACAAAGATGACCTATTTTGTTGCGCCGTTTCTTCTCATCACCAGCCGATATGTGGTCCCGAAGTGGTGGTAGAGCAAAGCTATTCTTTTGGGACGTGTACTTGTGTGACTGAGTGTGAGTACCAGTTTGCAACCCATTTTACAAAAAGTACACCGAGTCCATTGAAAGGGTCCAGCGTAAATTCTTGCGCAGAGTAAATTTTAAGTGTTGTCGCTCTCGGGTCCCTTATGAGCAGCTTCTTACTAAGTTTAAGTTCCTGAGCCTTGAATCCATACGGTCGCTCCTGTCCGTTATGTTTCTTTATAATTTAGTAAACAACAAATTTGATTGCATAAGCCTCCGTAACCTGATCAACTATTGCGTCCCTAGATGTGCCATGCTAAGAAGCATGCGCAGACTGAAGACATTTCATGTAAACTGCTGTAAAACCAATGCGGGCAAACGAGCCCCACTACATAGATTGATGTCAGATTTCAACGAGAACTTCAATGAACTCGATTTTTCCCAGAGTCCTTCAAAATTTAAAAAACTTATAGAAATCATAAATTAACACAGAATTGCAAAATTTTATGTTTCTTTCTTCTTCTCATTTTCAAAGCTGTATCAAAACTGTACTTGTACTTGTATTAGTATTAGTATTAGAATTGTAGTATCAATGTTGAGCTAAAAAAAAAAAAAATTATTGCTGTTTTATGTTTACGCTTTTTACCTCGTTTGTATTAAAATCCATACACCTACACGTGGATTACGTAGTGGGATGTGTTACTAATTTTATTACTTACGTTTAGCAATAAGTTAACTATGTAACGCATTTGTTTGTAATCTCTAAAATAAAAAAAATAAAAAAAATACGTGTATAATGGGTACCCGGAAGAGGGCCGATATAATGAATAAATGACTATTATGTTGGCAATGTAAAATTTAAGTGGAGGTGCCTTAGAGGACCAGAGCCGATTACGAGCATCCGCGAGCTGGGTGTTGACGGCATCAATCAGTCAAAGGAAACTTTTCCGGCTTTTCATTCTCGCTTCGGGTACTTGGTGGCCATGAAGTAGATGCCGAGAATCTGTCTCTTGCTTCTTTTTTCAATGTCATCAATTAAAAAATATATGGTGAAGTTTTCTGTTGACCGTACGTGTCCATAAATAAACGTTAGAATAATAAATTACAGGTTAAGGCACTGTCCAGTAAACCTGTTTGTTTTATTCGCTATTGTATTTGCTCGTGTGTTACTAATCTCGCGTTAGTCATGTAAAAGGCGTATGCCAGCCTCATGCATGAGCACCAAAACACGATATGATATGCTACAGCGATATGATATATCGACACCAACTGTAAAAATATGATAGATATAGCCGCCATGTTGAATCGTCGTGCCAGTGACGTCACATATTATAATACCATTCAGCCGTTAAAATGTTTAGAATAGTTTGTAAGATCAGTCAACACACTAATTGTGAGTGTCTCGAAGTAAAAGATTAAAGAAAATAAGTATACGATTTTCTTTTATTTTCTGTCTCCCAGTCTATCCAACAACCGGGAATCGAAGCCAGAACTCGTGAAAAAACCACATGTAAATATGTACCTATTGGCAGTGCTATTTCATGTTATTATCTTAGTGGCTACGTGTCTTACAATGTTCTAGTTTCCTAAAAAAATCTAATTAGTCCGTCAGTTGGATTAACAGAAAATATTGGGTATTTTTTCTTTTTTCAATCAAACAAAAAATAATGAAGATATAGCCCGTTAAATTTCCGCGTAACGTCACGCCTCGCAACACTTTTTAGCAAGGCGTGACGTCACGTGCTCACGTTGATTCGCTTTATCTTCGTCATTGTTTGTTTGATTGACAAACACAAAATATTGGTCCAATATTTTCTGATAATCTAACTGACGGACTAAATAGAATAATCTTTTTTTGACCCAGGAAACTAGCCTATTGATATCTTAAACCTAAGCTTAGGCGGAAATTATATACATCTGACGCGCATAATCATAGGCATTATCTCTTTACGGAACTCTTTGTTCCACTTCATTAGTAACCTTGACCTACGCTTTTTGTACGGCTTCCTCATTTGGTACAGTCGACCGCAACAGTAGCTTATTGTATACCTTGTTCTTTGGAAATAAGGGCGAAAGTGATGCTGTTGGTGACTGTATCGTTATGAACTGTCAAGAGGCCAAGTAGACTGACTCATTTGGGTGGTGAACCATGCTTGATCGTACCAGGGGTTTTGTTGTGGCTTTTTATTGTTTCGTGTTGTTACTATTACTCTATACTCTGCAACACCTTCCCCTTTCTTTAATGGTTGTCCTCTACCTAAAGGTTGTCTGGAAGAGATCGCTATTAGAGATAAGACCGCCTAAATTGTACATCTTTCTGTAAAAATCATGTGTATTTTACTTGTATGGTGTGCAATATAGAGTATCTATCTATCTATCTATCTATTGTTATAGTTTCGCCATGTCTGTCTGTCTGTCTGTCCGTTAGCTTAGATACTTTTATTACTAGTATGCTGTCATTTGGCATATGTATACCTACATATTGATCACGCCGACAAAGTGGTAAAATATTATCTATTTTTTGTGTCAACCTACCCTAAGTTAAAGGTCATTGAACCGATTTTCAACTTAAGTCCAACACATAGAGATCAATATAAATGTAAGAAATGTGGCGTTTTGTGGTAGGTTAACGAGCTGTTGTCTGTACTTTCCTTACACGTGAAGTGGGGATGAATCGGAGCTAGGCTTTACAAGATACCGAGTAAACTTATAATATAAATATGTATGTATGTATAAATAAATAAATATTGGACAACATTCCCTCCTCAATCACTTCCAACCGGCCAATCTAGAAGTCAATGGGGGAGGCCTATGTTCAGCAGTGGATGATGATGACTGAAATGATGATGATGATGATAATGATGATGATGGACAATATCACATACCTACCTACATTGCTCTGATCCTATGGTAACTAAGTAACCAAAGCACTTGTGTTACAGCAATTAGAAACAACATCGGTACCACAACATCCAGACCCGAGACAATGTAGAAAAGTTATTTTGCTCCAATGACCGACAGGAAATCGAACCCGAGACCTCAGATATAGCGACACTAAGACCGGCACGCCCGCCTCTCCGCTACGGAAGTCGTTATTCGACATCTGTCTGCCAAAGGCTGCGGATAATCTTAAGAGTACTTATCTTGTTACTGGTTTGCATCCTTAACACCCATTGCTAACGTGATAACGTCTAAGCGTCAAAAAGCCAGTTTCGGATACCGCAATACATAATCCGTTACAAATTTAGAAGCTACTGCAGTCGAATTAGGGTCCTATCGCAGTGTCTGAAGGTGTTTTTTTGTTTGCAGATGCAGGCAGGGGGTCGCGGAACAGCAACCTCGTGCGTATGCGCCGGTCCGCTCTTGGCAAGTCGGCGCCGACGCTGTCCGTCCACGTGGTAAGTTACAAGCACAACTTTAAATCAAAAGGTAAAACCTTAAAAGGGTAAAAAGAAACTCTTTTGCGGTTCGCGTTTTCTGCAGTGGTGCGGCAATTTTCCTTGAACGCAAATGGTCTGGGTTTGATTCACGGTTCGAGTCAAATAAACTCAGTTACTTTTGTCAGCATTTTAAGGGTTGAACTTCAAAATAACGTAACCCTTCTAGGATCACTTTCTTGTCCGCTTGTCTATCTGTCCGTCTGTCTGTCTGTCTGTCTGTCCGTCCGTATGTCTGTCAAGACCTTTTATCTCGGGAACGAGTTGTGGTTACAAGTTGAAATTAATATCAAATATTTAGGCCTGCAATCTATTGTAGTTGTGAAAAAAAAACAAAGTTTTTTTAGTCATGCAATCAAAAGGTACGTCGGCCGTAGTAAGTAGTAGTAGAGTAAAGTACAACTAGCGGCACTGATCTTGAGCGCTGGGCGAAAAATCAGTGCCGCTAGTGCCGCGGCGACACGTCTGAACCGCCCGCCGGGATTGGTTGCTTGCTCCGCGCACACGCGTCTTTGATACGATGATCGTCTCGTAAGATGCGCAAAGCGAAATGAAATGAAATGAAATAGTTTATTTGTATAAAGCATGGTACAGATAGGATGGTGCAAGTTATTAAGCTCAGCATGCTCTGTCCTGGTCAGACATGCAAATATTTTTTTAAAAATAAAAAGTTAGGTACATAAGTCTGATATTTCTACATTAAAATAAGCACAATAAGTATTTAGGTATAATTAAATTAATAATAAAAATAAAAAATATGTCAAAAAAATATCCTAATAGATTTAAATAATAATTACAAATTCAAAAAATCATTGACAGTATAAAAACATTCTTCCGATCCACTCTTTCCTCCAGAACTCAAGATCCGTGCCGGGGATTTTTAGTAGGGCTATCTACCTCATTTATCATGTATGTCTGTTTGCAGAAAGAGCCATGCATTACATCAAGGCGACCGTCCCGGCTGCCGCCGCCGCCCCCGCACCACAGGCTTTCATTAGTGGTGAGTATCCCTTCCCCCTTTTAAATAGGTCACATCGTTGTCCGTCAGTCTGTTTTTTTTTAAATAAAGATTTTTTAACAAACTCGAAAAAAGTGGTAAAAATCTTAGAAACTTAATTCTCGTTATGGACAAACTATTTACACTACATACTACCTACAAGGTTGTATGGAACCATCGGAGCGCGAGTCCAATTCGCACTTGGCCGGTTTTTATCTTAAATTTGTAATTATAATAAGTAACGTTAATTTAAGAGGAAAAAATAATCATTTTTAAGAGTAATAGTAATAAATAAGTAAGAGCTATACACTTATTATCTGCACTATATCGAGGCGCTCCCGCACCACAGGCTTTCACTCGTGGTGAGTAACTCCTGCCTGCCCTCTTTAAATGGGTCTACTTGTAGGTCAATGGGTTACGAATGGCACAAACTGATGTATCTCCTAAAGGGTGAAAGGTATAGTGTATCCACACGGCACTTGATGAATCACAAAAAACCCGATATCATCATTGATGACATCGGGTTTTTTGAGACTACAGATATAATAAAAGATAATAAAACCGCCACCGCACTAATTGAAAACTTTCGGCATGACCCAACGGTTGACTGGCAGAGAATGCTATTAGCATTAAGTCCTCCTTTTGTACACTATTAGTGCAATAAAGTTTTAAATAAATAAAAATGGATTACACTGGACGATGTTTAGCCGTGGTCCCAAATAGTTTAGTTATCTTGTTGTCTAAGGGCTACGGAGGTCTTATGCCAATCAGAATCTCAAAATGTAATATTTAGACTAGTCGCATATTGGTTTATGGTCAAACGTATCCCTACATTCCCTACTAAGACCAGGACAAAGCAGGAGGAGAAAAACAATACTATCTGCATTGGCACGAGCTAATAGGCATTTTTTGGTCGAGATCATAAAACATCATCCACTTACTCTATTTCGTTCTAAACGTGATGAGCCAAGTCATGAAAATAAATCTTTCTCTTTCCATATAAAAGTACTATTTTATCATCATCATCATCATTACAGCCATAGGACGTCTACTGCTAAACATAGGCCTCCCCCAATCAGGGGCGTGCATTGGTTTCAGATGGGGGTAGGCTGTGAGTGAAAATTGAGTAAGTTTGCGTGAAACAGTAGGCGATCTCGCGGCAGCCTAACATTGGTTAAATTGCACAGGAACGATCTAAGTTGCGCGCTTTAGTAAAGAATAAGTATAGGTAGACGACAAAATGGTTACAGAATATTTATTGTTTATTGTTGAATACATAATTAATAATTATGGTTAGCTGTTCTGTCAGTTTTTTATGAAGGTAGGCTCTGCATAATAGCCTATATGGGATGCACGCCCCTGCCCCAATGCCTTCCAGATTGACCGGTTAAAAGTACTACTTATCTAATTCCATTTCTTGTAAGATAATATGATAACATTTATGTGTTGTTTTATTAAACAGCTAGTAAAGATAATATGTCCACTGATTGTCTGTTTGCTGTTAAGTCACGTTTCCTTTGCTTTAGACAGCTTTCCAAAACAGCGTTCTGATTGTCACTTAAGGCGAGTAATGCCCCTAAATTAGCGACTGGACGCGTTAGAACACGTAGCGCTTGAAGTTTCATTATAATGTAGTTCAAAACAGGCCAAACTTTTAGAACTACATTCCAGTTCTTTAGCGACACTACTCGCCTTAATAACTAGTGCAAGTCTGTCGTTCGCATTGTGTTGCTCGGTGAATAGTTTTTCCATTTGCCATGTAGGCGTGAACTGGCCCACATAGCGATTCAGCACCTTTCATGACTTTTAAAGCCTCAGGGCTAGCTAGACTGACTGTTTAGACACGCCAGTTAAGGGGGAGTCATTCACTTCGCCTTAAAGTACCATAATTAACTTAAGTTTTATTGCCATTGAATTTGATGAAAATATAATAATTGCATGCTTTTTTTAACCGACTTTAAAAAGGATGTGGTTCCTAATTCGACAAAATTTTTTTGGTCTTTAACTAAGTTTTTTCTTGTCATTTATTTACTTATATGCAAAGTGATACATGGAAACATGAGTATTTCTGGGAAAATCTGATTTTTTAAAATAAAATATCTTATGCAAATTAATGGGAATCGTAGTACCATCATAATAAGAGGGAAAATATTGCAGCCCAAAATAAACATCCTACATCCATCCTTTATCATCCTATATGATAAAAAAACTATTGACGCAGCAAAAATGACAAAAATAAATCCGCTGTCCCTTTGATATTCTGGATATGTCACGAAAATTAACCTAGTAACCTCATTCCCATCGTTCCCCTTGATTTAGAACCCTTCGACACCGAATTGACAACCGATATATCACGTGACGCTAATGTTAAATCATATTATAGTGTCACATGATTTATCGGTTGACAATTTTGCCATCGAACGGGGGCCTGGTAACTTTACCCTTACCCAACACCACAAAATATTGAAACTTGGAAAGCTGCGAAGTCTGCAACCGCAGAGGACATTTGGCGGTTGTAACAGTATACTAGAAACGAGTCTGCATGACATTGCGTCCTTGTTCGTTGCATTCACTTGCATAACGTATGTAATGACATTGCATGATCATAAATTACGCCGTGCTTAGATACGGTTTGATTACACACTTGTCGTCTGGTCGTTTGCTGAATAGATTGAAAACTGCAAATGATTGCCTAATTTAGAATTAGATTAACTGGGAATGAAGTTCCTAAGTCTAAAAGCCCTAAAGCATGTCTAAAGACTTGGTGAGAATCAATCTCTATTTTGTAAATGTCTCTCGTGGTGAAAGTCATCTCCGTATTCAGTTTTTTTTCCCATCTTGATGTGTAAAAGAGAAAGAGAGAAAAGCTCCCAACAGTCTTCATGGGTCCTATGAAGACAAGATCCATATTACCATTATTCTTGGGATAGCTCGCTGTCAGGCGCGCTTTGGTATTGATTACCGAACGTAAGCAACCATTACCTACCGCGTTTGTGATGAGTGACCATTTCTACCATATTAAAATTATTTATTACAAGCCTTTACGTGCTTCTAAAGGCACGAAAAAGTTGGTTGATATTATCTAGCTATAATAGCCAACATTAAAATCTAAAAGAAAAACTCATGTCTCGACATTTTGTATGGGAAAGGGTTTTTTGACGATTTCGATTTTGGTTCCATACAAAAAGTTGACAACAACTTAGTGTGACTTTTTTTTGCTCCTAAACCATATGAAGTTTACCCTGTATACAAATATTTTACAAGAAGAGTACCTACCTTCCATATTAAATTGTCTCATTACCCAGATTAAACAATAAGGAAAATATACGAGATGAGAACAACCCTCCCGTCGAAATGAAAATCTTTCCGCTTATTATGCCACATTCTAAATAGGCTCAGTAAGCTTGGTCCATGGTTAGTGCAATACTGAAATTGTTGTAATTACATAGTACCGTTTTTGACAATCTCGAGAAGTCAGATTCTGACGCACTTTAACTTTACACTTAATTTCCCATAATACTTTTTTATCATCAGACTGCACAGGTCAATTCTCCAAATAGTAAAATAAAAACATATCTGACAGATTATTTTTTAACTAAGGGCCTGAAATCGTCTGTGTGTTTGGTTGCCCTTGTTCTTCCATGGACTCCAACCAGATCTGGTGACCTTTACTGGTCTGGTCTTCTTTCGTTCAGGTGTTTATGACACAGAGGTCAGAACAGTCACTACCCTCCGCTCCGCGCCGTTTAGCTCATTCCTTCCTTTCACCCTATTTTGTCCAAAGTGGCCAGTCTCCGGACTGTTCAGCGATCCCCAGATTGACGGACATTCTGTACTTTCCTATTTTGCGTTGACGCTGTCCTTGAGCAAGTAATTGTTGTTATGTAACGTGTAATGTGCAGTTGTTATCGCATAGATGCTTCAGCTGGCTTTGTTATGTAATGTTTACATTTAAGGCTAAATAGAGGTCTTATGTGAGTCTTGCAAGCTGCGTCATTTTTCGGTGTCAAAGTAGTGTTTACTCGTATCTTTATGTATACAGTGTGTAACAAAAAGGTGAAATAAAACTTTAAGGGGTTATTCTACGGCTAAATTACATCAACTTTTTCTATGGGACCAACATCGAAATCGCAAAAAAAAAAACACTTTCCCATACTAAAACGCGACCAGCTGGCATCAGTTTGTATGGAAACGTCAATTTTTTTTTAGATTTTGATGTTGGTCCCATAGAAAAAGTTGATGTAATTTAGCCGTAGAATAACCCCTTAAAGTTTTATTTCACCTTTTCGTTACACACTGTATAAAAAGCGCAACCGATGAGCAGTGACTTTTTTGTTTTAGGCGCTAACCTTCTGGTGTATCTAAGGCCCTATCAAGCTCGACTACTGCATCAAGTTTATCTATTATTATTATTATAATCATAACATTACATGCATTATATATTTTAAATATTATGTATAATATGCGAGCAAGTAAACTAAGAAATTATTTAATTTTGTCCGTCAAAAGTTCATAAATTTTTCGAAATAAAAGTTTTTATTCAAAAATAATCAAGCCATTTGTTTGTCGTATATATTCTGATAATACAAAAATACAAGGAGCATTATCAGGTCGGAGGGCCTTTTATACTAAGTCTCTGTTGACCTGAATAGTCTTTCTATTCTAGGCTATCGTCGTTATTAAATTCTTAATCGCAAGCTCCCCCTTAAATAACTGGCCTGTTTACGTTGCCCTTAATGGCACATTAGACGAACGTTTCTAATAGCTGTTTATAAATAGTAAATACTTGCTACCAGTCGCCATTCCACCTGAACAATATTGTGTAAACTATCAAGCTTGTAGCGGTATTAGCTTCAACCTTGTTTTGTTTTTCTGAGAGATTGACTTAAAACCAACACTAGTTTTACTAGTAGCTAATTAAGAGTTCCCCACTGTCTACCTCCTGGCTCCATCATCAGATCATCTTGTCTTGGCATCTTCTTTTGTCATAGGGATTACACAAAAGGATGTGTAATGATGAAGGCATCATAATCATCATTTCAGCCATGGGACGTCCACTGCTGAACATAGGCCTTCCCCAATGACTTCCAGATAGGTCGGACATGATCATCATCATCATTTCAGCCATAGGACGCGTCCACTGCTGAACAAAGGCCTCCTCCGATGACTTACCATCGGGGGGGATTGTCCATATTCGCCACAGGCAGGCGGGTTGGCGAGCGCAGTTATTTATAATATTTTGCAGACGCTGCTGCCCATCTCGTGCTACAGGAATTAGTAGCTTCTTACGACACGTCTCCTGTTGGCGGTGGGGAAGTGTATTCTTTACGGCCGTCCCCACACGGCAGTTTTAAATCGACACGACAAATTAGCAGTAGGTCAAACTTGACTTTCATGATTTTATTATAATATAAAATCATGAAAGTTAAAAGAGAAACTAATAAATGTGTGTTAAATAGAAGATATTTCTACAGAACCGAAACTCGGTGATTACTATCCGAGTATATTTCTCAAGTCTGTTTTCTTATTCTTGTGAAGAAATTTATCGAGCAATCTCTTAGAGCAGCTTAGATGCTTTTCTGCAATGACATCTGATGCGGCTAACTTTATCGAACTCGATGCAAATGCAAGTTGACAGATCCTATTAAAATTATCATAACACCACTTCAACTTATCGCTTGTTATTGTATACTGTTTTATGTATTTACATATCTTTTAAGTACATAGGTAGGTACAAATATAGCATTGTAGGTGCTTTCTAAAGGTTGCAGAGAACCAGAATTTAAACTATGGTTCTTAATATGGTAGTTTTGGCCAAATCTTTATTCTGAGGTCAATAATAACTGAAAAACTCTCATTTATTCTTTCATTCAAAGTCCTAAAAAAGTGAATATTTAGTACCTGTATAGATACACTTATATGATACATGGAGTTATAAGGACATAAATCATTTATATATCTGATTCGTATGTTTGAGTTTGTACCCGCCGGAGATAACTGTAAATATTTCATAATGAGTGTGAGAATGTTATAATTTGATACCATATAATCTCCCAAAAAGAGTGGCTTTTGGTAATAAGTCGGTATGATTCTGATGGTTCTCTGTTAGAGCTAACAAAAACTTATGGGATAAAAACAGCATCATATCTTGTTCTAAGGCAGACGGGGTTTTCACAATTCACAATAGACTAGGCGGATCGATGCGGTGTCATTACGAGCCCCAGTCACGACTGGATGTGTTAGAAACGCTACGGACTTCAGAATAAGTAGTTTACAAGTACTGTTAGCGGGAAATCCATTTCTGGGCATATCCCTATGAGCGGTTCCCGGCACTGGCTGTCAGCTGTCATCGGAGCAGACTTCTTCATGCGTCGTAATTGTGCTTTCGCGCGTTTTCCGTATCAATATATTTTAATAAGTAAATATACCGTTTTATTTAGTTAGAGGATCCCCTCCAAATCACAAACTCACAAAGTTTTTTATTTTTATTTTTTCCTGCACTTGTAGATCAAGCCGATATTACTTCCCAATTTCATAGTTCTAGAACTAAACTCTAAAACGCTCGCTTCGACAGCGAGAAACACTTGACAAATTTCGACGGGTTAGCCAACGTCCTCGGTAGCTTAGTTGGAAAAGCACTCGCCCGGCATGCGATGAGACGCGGGTTCGAGTCCCACCTGAGGCAGTCGATTTTTTTCAAGTGTTATATTATCATTCATAGTTCTATGTCAACGGAAAGAACCTCTTAAATTTTGATTAATTTGAGTGTCGAAATTACGTTTTTACGGCAATAAAAGGCCGTATCTTACTAAATTACATAGTTACTAAAATTACTAACTGATTAAACTGACATTATCTTTTAAGTTAAATATTGTTTGTTCGGTGTCTGTAACTGGAAACTAAAAGTCGTCAGTTGAAGACACAAGCAACATTAACAAATTTCCTTACAATTGTACTGAGCTGCGCAAACAGAGAAGTTGCATTCGGTGTCCGTCTCCTGTGTGCAACACAAGCCACGCACACAGAACGGGTGGCGCACGAGCCGAACGAATTGTAGCCAGAAGTAGCGACCGGTGACTGTGTCCGATTGCCGCCACCGGATACAGCAACTACGGTTACCAGTGACCAGTAGTAGCAACGGGCGACTGTGTCCGATCACTAAAAGTGTCCACGTTTGCGCCGCGCCTTATTTTATTTATATTTATTTATTTTATTTCATTACAAGATCCACAGCTCTAATTACAATTTAGATGAACTTATGAACTAAACTTACAGCCAATAACGGATCTACTTTTTAAATTTTGAAACTTGTATAATCGTCCGACAATCGCATTCCGAGTTAAATATATAATATAAAGATTTTTTTTATAATATAAAGAAAAATTTTAAGCAACATTGTTAAAAATATAACTAACCATTACCAATAAACACATTTTTTAAATCAAAAAATATTTAAACTTGGAAACCTTAATTGTGTATCATAATATTCTGTAAACACAGGGCAAATGGCAGATAGTCCTGCCATTTGCCATAAAAAGCTATCCACATCACTCGCATCTCACTATCGCGACGCAGACTCCCACAAACTCGTTTACACGCCTCATATCGATTTCTAGGATGCACGTCTAACCTTATAAAGGCAATTCGCGCGAAGCTTATGTGTTTAGGTGAATAGGTATAGAACTAATTATTAGCTATGCCCTCGTGCTAGTTTAGTCACCCTGATTGTATAAATATATTTTTTCCAGTGAAATAGTTAATGTGTGTGTGAAGAAGAAGAAGAAGAAACAACCATAAACTCTTGAAATTTACTCGCATGCTTCTGCAATATAGACTTCCGAGTTTAGTGCAGAAGTTGCTAAAACACTCATAAATGTAATTTAATTATTGCAATAAACTATTTCAAATTTAAAAGTTAAGTAAGGTGAGTCCAAAAAATGCGTCCCACTTAAATGCGCGATTTTTTTGTGTTAAAAAATCTTTCGAAGATTATATTATGGGCTCAGCCTGAAATAAATATTTTGAATTTGATTTATTCCATGTTTTCTAGAAAAAAAATATCAAATATGTTTTGCCCGTCTTTCTCTGGATATGATAAAATATCCTAAAATACTGAAATACCTCTACTAATTTTAATTCAGTATGATCATTCCAATATAATTTTTATAATTTTTTTTAAAATATTTATAATAACGATATCATGTATCGATGTATTTTTCTTAATTTTTCCAAAAAAAGGTGCATTTCTTAGTCCAGATAGATTTTCACCAAAACCTCCCTATTTAAGAAGTAAATTTAAAAAATATAAAAATAAATATACGTAAAAAAATCTTGCTCAATGAATGAGATATATTCCTAAACGCCTTATAAAAAACAAACTAATTAAGTTATAAAAAATATGATAATTTGCAATCAGCGGCTTCACGCATAGGGCATCAGTTCTCTGGGTAGGAGGTCTGGGACTGGTCACCAGTGCAGTGTCACCACGCGAAAACTTTTTTCCCCAACGGTTATAAGTTCTACCAGCGATGTTATGCCTGGGCCCGGTTATCAGCTCTGCCAGCGATGATAGGCCTGGGCCCGGTTATCAGCTCTACCAGCGATGCTAGGCCTAGGCCAGCTTATTGCCACTTAGCCTTTTGCTGCACGCGGTAGCGTTCTATGTGTATCATAATAAAGATTTTAGAAATCCACTGCTAGGGATTTCTAAAATCTATATTATGATGATAATTATATGTTACTTATTGACCATTTCGTATTTTGTTTACCTTTAATTAATTTAAGTTGATACTAATCCGGTAAATCAAAAGATTAATTTAGTTTGACAGTTCTGAATTTATAGCCAGCCTGTTCCTTTTTCAATTACTAAGGAGCTAAAGAGAGAGTTTAGTTGAGAGAGTTGTACAACCATTTTAGAGCCTAATATTCTCAGAGTTAAAAATTTAATAAAATTACTGTGTGTTAGTAAAGAGTTAACCCTTCGCGTGCCACTTACCCAATGTAGACCAGAAAATCTATAAGTAAAAAATATTGCGGCAAGCAAGAGACTTAACATCTCGGTGCAAGAGGCTCTATGTGACGAAACAAAAATTGATCAAGTTAATTTACAGTAAACAAAATCATAATATTGCGTTACGGGACGTGTAAACAAACAACCATCGTAAAGCAACGTACACTAGTACGTATCGCACTCTCATAATGGCACATAGTAAAACTTGTTTGTTTTTTCCTGCTTCAATAGGTACTTGTTCGCATTGTGTGGCACTGCCGTCGCTGATAAACTAATAGCCACAAAAGTAAGGTAACCATTTCTAAAAGGCATAAACGGATAATGGAACGTACTCGTATATTCTATCTACCCAGTCCATTAGTTCTGAAGATATAAGCACTACATTTTTGTTGCAATTATTGGTAATGTTTGTTTTGCTTGGCATTTTTAATTTTGACATTTATTTATTTAAACTGTATTTCACAAAATAAAATCGTACAAAAGGTGGATTAAAATCCATCAGGCATTCTCTACCAGTCGATCATGGCTAAACAGAAATGTTTTGTGGGCGGTGCGATATGATGTTACAAAAATGAACACAAGTATACATTCATAGCATAAACTACACACAGTATTAATGTCAATATATTATAAACTAAATAATATAATATATAGACTACATAGATAAAATACATACATACATAAATATGTTGGCGTTAACTGGAAAGTAGAGACCTAGAAAATAAGTGCGTACAAGTATCTTAAAGGAGTATCTATTGGGAGCTGCTTTGACATATTCGGGGAGAGAATTCCAGAGTCGAGTGGATTGAATGAGAAAAGAGTTGGACACGAAACCAGTGCGATGGAAAGGGGTGGAGAGAGTAAGTTTGTTAGAGGAACGTAACTGACGCAAATCTGTCGAACTGAGAAGAGTAAATTGGGATTTGAGATAGGAAGGGGAATTGGGATTGTTTCAAAATAGAAAAAAGAGTGGATAAGATTCAGACATTGTATAATTTTAAATTAATTTGATTAATATTATACATTTGCATGCTATTGTCTATAGCTATATAATATTAAGTAAGACGAATACAAAATTGTGATCTTAATATATCTGATTCTGTAGTCCTTACAAAAAGATAGGACATTTCAAGTAACAAATATAAATAACAAACTTCATGCCCTTTAAGCGCAGGTCATGTCTCACCAAGTGTAAGAGCTGGCAAGTTCGCATCAGCGCGTAGTTTAGCGATGTAAACCCAAATAATTAAAAAATGCGTTAGCGACGAGCTATATCTTGCGCTTCGAGGAAAGTGGGCCCGAAAATTTTACTCGGAAATTCAAAGTCAATTCAAAGTTCTGGCTTTGGCTTTCCGAACGTCTGTGTATGTTCTGACGAATCCGGACAGATGGTAACCCTACACAAACTGGATTGGGCTTGGCTAGAAAAAAGCTATGGAAGTTTTTCAACATTCAAGTTACCAAGCATTCTACAAGTCCAATGCCCCTTTGCTTATCTATTGCAAATAATTAATCAATCGTCTAATTATTCGGATCTGTTGAGATGTAAGTATGTCTCGTAGTTCGGGTCAATTAGGTTATCTGACTCTGGGTGTAATTAATTTATATACTGTTTTTATAGTGAGTTATACGAATTGCTTAGTTGTAAAATAAATACATAATATAATATTTTACAACAATTAAATAGGTGCAACTGCTTATTGGAACTTGGCGTCTCCGCCTATTTCGGTGACATTCGATCTCGTACTGATCTCCACATTTATAATTCGATCTCGCCGTAAAACGCAACGACATGTTCTCTAATTTCAATTTTGTCACCAGGTCGGGTCCGGCAGATGCAGCTCCCCTGGCACGGGCCCGCTATCCCCGGCTGAGGGGCCGCGCTACACGCACGCTCACCACCCGCACCCGTTGCACCACGCGCTGCTGCAGTCCAGCGTGAAGCGCGGCAAGGAGCTGTGAGTACCAGGACACCATTGACTCTAGAGACAGGTTGGGGGTGGCAGACTCAGCCGTCTGACCGTAGTGCAATCCGCACCCCACACTACCGAACTATTTATGGACGTTGTAACACATGTCACATAACCGACCGATACGCGGAACACCTACCTACCTACAACTACTACTACACCTAAGAACTAAGAAGTTGGTCCACATAACGGATCAGTACATAGACTATAATTCACTGACTAACTAGTTGGTCCACATAATAGACTACTTCATGGACCAATTCGCTGACCTATTTAGTCAGTTATATTGACCAATATATAATTAAACTCGCTGTCCAACTTTCTGGGTCTAATGCAACCGACGGGCCACGTCACGATGCAGAAGCAATTTTAATCATATGTGTCAAATTAAAAATCAAATTTGATATGACCAAAGTCGCCTAATAAGTAGATCTACTGCCTAAAAATGCAATGAGGCCACCAGGACCCCCTATTCTGATTCAATAAGATAAAATCGTTTAAAGGTAGTAGTAGGAGGAGTATATATATGGTATTGGACCAATTTATTGAAAAGAAAACAATATGTAATACAACATGAACCACGTCTTGTGTTATTAGGTTTACTTATCTCATATCACAATATTGAAGTAGACAAATTCCTTTACCGTGGTATTTTATTTATGTTCTGTCATATTAGTCGAAGTAAATGGATTTGGTTCTATAGGAGATAAAGTATATTACTTTACCTTTGATTGATGTAAGTATCTTTTGGCTTGGGATTCCTTACCGATATTATTATAAGCTACATGTATTTATGAATTACACATGCAATATTTACCTCCACTATTTCCGTAGTATGTCATTTAGAATATTATTAGCTCAGTAAATAGTCATCATCACTATTATACATTGAATTTTCTCGTTACGTTTGACGTTCATTCTGTCTATTTGTAGTTTAACTCCGAACATACTAGTGATTTTGATATGGTTTTTACTAAATATATTCTTTTACGTGGAAGGTTTATGTATGTAATGTATAACTGTAAAGTCCGTTTTTCCTTGCTTGTCCAATAATGTAAACAATCCTGGCATGTTTTATAACAAAAATATCAGTGTATTAAATCAACGAACTGATAGAATAAAATGATTTTGTGACTTAAATGATTAATTACAAAAGGGATGATGGCTAAGGTTTTCTTTCTTCGTCTGTCAGGTTGATTATTAAAAAGTATTGTTAACGTATTTTTCTTTTTTATTTAATCAAAATATTACAGAGATAATAATAATGATTTGCATTGCCGCATGACGTCACGCCTTGGTTTAACTTTTAGAGTGTGCGCGCACGGGTGACTTTTGTAGCCGTGACTTTTTTGTTACTTATATGAAATCCTTAGAAATGTCTTGGATATGTCGAGATATCCAAAGATTTCATATAAGCAACAAAAAATTCACAGCGACAAAAGTCACCCTTGCGCGTAGGCCGTAAGTTTAGAGGTCCCGAAGTTTGACGCGCTTTATCTTTGTTATTTTTTGGTTGATTGACAGAAGAAAAAATTAATGTCCATAATTTTTTTGATAATCTTACTGACTGACTAAATGGAATTTCATTTTCTTTACCCAGTCGTATTATTTTTGTGACTATCTTATTTTCAAATGAATAATTTCGTCAAAAATTAATGTTAGATTGTTTACAATATAAGACAAGCAAAGAAAAACGGACTATAGATCAGTGGTTATTATCCGTCGGTTCGCGGACCACTGGTGGTCACTGGATCATTCCAGGTATATAAAGTGGGACCACCTAAAATAGTCCAAAGCCACCCTAAAATTATAGATGGACAACAATATGGCAAGACGTAAAAGGCATCGAACCTAATTGGCATACCTCAAGTTCTAAGTAACCTTATATAACGTTATTTTTTGTACACCTATGAAACATACGTTAATCGATAGAGAAAATAATTACAAACAACAAATTTACCCTTTGACGAAATATTGTATATCATTGACAGGGTGAACATGTAATATTTATTTTTATTTACATAATCAAATTGAAATTCTGAACAAAGGCTATGAATATACGACATTTTGCTAACGAGAATTTGTTGTTTTTAATTATTTTCTCTTTCGATTAACGTGTGTTTCATAGGTGTACACCAAAATAACGTTACTTAAGGTTACTTGCAACTTGAGGTATGCCAGGCTCCATACAAAAAAGTTCGAAGTCTTTTGTCAAATTGTCCTTCAATATTAAAAGGTTAAGAACCACTACTGTAAATAATTAGTGCTACCCATGCGAAGATTTAACCCTTAAGCAGGCCTGAATTAATATTTTCGTATTATCAAAATGTGGTGGCAACTATATTGCCACTGCCTGGCTAAGGGTTAAATTCCTGGTGTTTTGCCAATGTGTTTACTTGCGTAGAAGTGCCAATTAATAGCCCTCGCTCGTGTTTACATGTCTAACCAAATAAGAACCAAGGATATGTAAGTACTTCTAGTAGTAGTGCTAGTTTAGTAATAGATGCAGTAGTACCCTAAGCTTAGATTTCGCGTGGGTGATAGAGTTGCCTATCGTTGGTCCAATATCGATATCGATAGTAAATCGATATCCGTAGCCGAGAGGCGAGCGTACCGGACTTGGTGTCGCTATCTCTGAAGTCTCTTATTCGATTCTCGAGATCGAGACAGAAAAATAACTTTTTCTATATTGTCTCGGCTCTGGGTGTTGTGGTACCGTCGTCGCTTCTGATTTCTGTAACACAAATGCTTATCATAGGATCAGAGCAATGTATGTGATGTTGTCCAATATATTTAAATATATTTAATATTTTAATGCGTTTATTTGCCGGGACACAAGTTATAAAGGTGTTAACAACAGCTTATCTCAGTACAAGTATTCGACCTGCATGCAGGTGTTCAAATTTATTTCGTCAAGTATGTAAACAGTATTAATGTGATTAATTTTGAGTTATTATAAGTCGGAGATTTTATTTATTACATGTCATATTTTTTATAATTAATAAATTCAGTCACGCTGTAAAAACAATATACCATTAGCCATGCAGTCAATTTAATTTTAAACTCCCTACCTTCTAAAGTTTAAATGACATCTGGGAGATTGTTGAACAGTGTGATTACATAATTGTTTTTTATATAGGGTTACATTGCAAAGGGTTGCCAAATCTTAAGGAGTGGCTCAGAATAAGTAACGTAACCGAACTATGCAAAGAACAAAAATAAAGTATAGTTCCTATCCGTTGTTAAAAATCGTACGCGTAGATAATTTAACACATTCATGAAAAAAATGCACCGTATGTGCACTGCGTAAGGTCCTTGTTGGCACGCCGTACCTTTGCTTCTGATCAATGACCGCGTGGCTTCCGTAGTCTCTCTATTGACTTTATTTTTGGATATTTTGAAGTATTTTATTTCGTAAAATATGATTATTAAAAGTAATAATTATCAAGACTCTTCTATATATTGTACCCTAGATCTTATTTTTGTTTAAATTTGGCACCCCTTTGAAATGTATAAATGTAAATGGAACATTTAGGTTAATACAACATATTAACATACTGTGCTCTCAGTTTACGGACCTTGACATCAATGAGTTTCTGAAAAAACTCAGGGTGAGCCATTACAAATATGCAAACATTTCTTATGTACATACATGCTAGAGGTAAGATATTTCGCTGTTTAATCAAGGGTCTGCCGCTTACTATAAACCAAGGATTGCCGCTCGAATACATTATTTTTGGAGCATAAACACCCTATCGATGGCCAAAGAATAGGGATGACGATTGGGTAAAGAAAATGAAATTCTATTTGGTCCGTCAGTTAGATTATCAAAAAATAAGGATACTTTTTTTTTGTCAATCATCCAAAAAATTACAAAGGTAAAGCGCGTCAAAGATCGGGAGAGGGCTCGTGTCGTGACGTCACTTTTAAGTCAAAATTGTACCAACCAAGACGTGACGTCCTGCGACATTTGAAATTAATATATTATATCTGTAATATTTTGATTATGTGCAAAAACACAAAAATAGGTGTCCAATATTTTTTGATAATCAGCAGGTTGAGACGAAGAAAAAAAAAATTGTCGTCATTCCTTCTACTCCACAAAATTTTGTTTTGTTGTAATAAGCACGGAGTAAACGTGACCACGATAAGCAGTAATGCGACTTTTCTTCTTTTCCTTCCATCATAAAGTATAATAGTAACATAATTAAATTGATACCCTACCCTCGGCAATGAGTAGTATGTCCCCGGGTCGGTGAAACCCGAGGCATCGGAAAATCCCACGGGATATTGCTCCAGTAATTACGTTAGGAAGAACCTAACGGGAGGAAAATAATAAATGTTGGAAAACCGTCGAAATCGATCGCAGAACGCCTGCTACGAATTTTTTTTATTCGTTCACACGTATAATCCTAATAAATTAAAATTATCGTCTACTTGACAATTTATGAGCAATTGAATTCGCTGTTTGTGCGATGACAGCGCCCCTAGTGATCATAATTATTGTGGACACAAAGTATGGCAACTGGATGGTTTGAGAATGGTGTCGGGTTGTTTTTCATCGAAATTAGATGAAAATATCTAAAAAGTTTGTGCATATTATAATAAGTGATTTTTTTTACTTGAACTAAAATATGAATGTTATAATAAGTACGGGACTTGAATCGATACAAACAACATGATATAACTTTCTAACCTCAAACTGAGCTAAAAAAAAAGAATTAGTATTAGCACAGCATGTGAGAGACGTTAAAGATCTTAGAACTAATGGACAAAGCTATTTAATACGAGCTGTGATCATAATACAAACGTCTGTGACATGTTTATAAAAGAAAAAAGTTTGTAGGGGGTTTCACCTACAAACAAACTTTTTTCTTTTCACAGCAGCTATCCATTTATTTATTTCCATCTTGATGTTGGAAACGAATAATACATGCACGAACTGTTTTTCCCATTGTTTCTACACTTTGTAACACAGCACGTACTGTGACCCAGTCACCCATATCGTGAATTTTAACGTTTTTACTTAAAAACACTTAATAACGTATGTGAATATGGAATTCTATGAAAATATAGCAATTTGACACATGACAGTCCAGAGTTATTTCACATTTCACCGCATAGCGTGCTGCGATCGATTTGACGACCCCACTGCCTTGCACTTTGCACATAGCGAATACAGTCGTGTTTTTTACATTGCTAGTTTTAGTTGCTCATATTTTGTCAAAGGATTGACAGAAGTGAATGGTTATTTTCAACCGACTTCAAAAAAGAAGAAGGTTTCGACTGTATGTTTTTTTTTGTGTGTATGTTACGCGATTACTCCGACAATTATAAATCGATTTTGATGATTCTTTTTTTGTTTGGTCATTCTTCAGCCTGCCTAGCATGAACACTAAAACACGATATGATATGATATGATATAGCGATATATCGACACCAACTAAAAATATGATAGATATAGCCGCCGTGTTAAATCGTCGTGCCGGTTACGGTACTTATTATGATCGCTGTTTTGATAAAAATTTGAAATGGCGGCTATATACATCATATTTTTACTGTTGGTGTCGATATATCGCTATATCATAATTATCATATCATATCGTGCTTTAGTAGTCATGCTAGGGGGGCAGAGTTGGTCCCATATTAGTTTAATCGAAATTGATTCAGCGCTTTTTGAAAAAGAATACAAATATACACCTAGATAATGTTTTGGTTCGTGCTTCTTGTATCTATTTTACTAGACCAATGGAGAATAGAGCCAACCAACAACATACCTATTAACTATTAAGTAGGTACATATTCGAACACTTTTTTTTAAACTGTTTATTTTATTCAAATGAAATTTATTTTACAAGATGAAAGCAAAAAATCTTAGAATTAAAGATTATGTAGCCTCCATGGAAGAGTTGCTTATTTCTGGCTTGCATAATCAATTTCTTAATTAATTGTTTTAGAATGACATTGGCCTCGCAACCCACCTTTAATGGTATTTATCTTTGATAAAGTATTTCTTTAGAATATTTTTAATTTGTTCGGGTTTTTTTATTTCAATTTTTTCAATTTTTTCAATTTTTTCAATTTTTTCTATAGTGGTTTTTGGTAAATTATTTAATATTCGAGGAAGGTTGCACAGCCATCGTCTTCTACCGTATTCATTGTTTGATCTAGGTATCTCGAACTTAATATTGAGTCTTATTTATATCGTTTAAAGTTGCAAATCGTTTGTCCACAGCGATGGTCGCAGGTGGTCCGTGGCGTCCCTTCCCTCTTCCGGGTACGGAACCACCCCGGGCAGCTCCAGTTTATCAGTAAGTTATCACCACTAATATACAGGGTTTCTATGAAAAGTAACCAAGTAGTACTTCCTTTTTATAAAGACTCGTGAGTCATGACTCAACGCATTTTCGAATAAATTGAATCATGTACTACGTCAACGTACGAGCACGTAGAACTAACGGCCGATGGGGCAGAAAGGTTCTGGAGTGGAGGCTACTTACCAGTAAGCGCAGCGTAGGACGGCCACCCACAAGGTGGACAGACGACCTGGTAAAGGTTGCGGTAAGCCGCTGGATGCAGGCCGCTTTCAACCGGCCAATCTGGAAGTCATTAGGGGAGGCCTATGTTCAGCAATGGACGTCCTATGGTTGAAATGATGATGATGATAGCTTTTTAGAGTCATCACCTAAATTCCTGTATAGGACCTTGTTGAATTTGATTGAATGTATGCCAAACGTAATTTAAATAGTTTATATTAACTTGCCGCAAAATAAATTGCCGCAGGCGATTTCATTTCGAAAGTAAGTTGTTGAAAGGACCTAGTCTACTAACATAACACATTAATTGTTATGACACACTATATTGTATTTCGTTACACACATACTCATGTCTTTGTATAATCATAATTAATCTTGAACGAGATATAACATGAGATATTATTAATAATTACTTATTACTGTATTTTGTATTGCCCAAGACATTCTTCAGCTACTGCGGGTAGGCAGTTGGTTTTTAATTTACTACTATTGTCTAATGAAAGACTGTCAGTCAGGATTCGTTAAATAGGGTTTCATAAATAATTATGCTCTCTTACGCAAAGGAAAAGTACGTGACCAATGAGGGTTCCTTGAACCTTTTTTACAAGCCTACCGACTAGATACAAGTAGACATATTCATAATTTCTACTTTACTATAGCCATCTTCAACTCTTCAAAGTCTGAAGACGTATAATGTCATGACTTACGGAGCCGAGACGTGGTCACTTACTGTAACTAGAACACCAATTTGAAGTTGATTATCACACACTAGTTGCACTGAATAAATAATCTTTGAATCTGCGAGCTATGAAGAGACAGACAGAGAACTATAGTAACCGATGTAGCTCAAAGGATAAGCAGGCTAGATGTGTTCTTAAGTGCTGACCGCGACTGGATAAATGCAAGGCAGGACTCTGTTCGTCAAGGTAGATTGATGATATACGCAAAGCTGCTGGCAGTAGATGGAAAAGAATAGCCGAGGATCAGGGTTAATTAAGTTATTGGGAGAGGTTTATGTCTGATTGGTGTGGGCTAGTCTGCAGTCTAGTCGTCTACTGCTAAAGATTAATGGGGTATATTCAATATGTATTGTGTAATAAACATATATGTATTGTGTATGCCCAAGAATAGATAGCTTGGCTATTTGACTCAGTATTTCAGCTAAGAGCTTTTTCTTCTGTCCGAATCCGAATCGCCTTGATGGACAGTCAATCCGACAGCATTTTATGACGCTATTATATTATAAAATTCAAGACTGTCTTGATGACAAGAATGTATAGTCAGTCCAGCCTGCACCAAACTGATGTACCTACCTGTTTATTTTGATTTATATTTTTTTTTGTGGCAGCTAGTGGTGACTGAGTTTGTTCCGGCGTTTCTTCTCAGCACTTGCCAGATTGTCTGTGTCTTGTCTCGAAGCGCTAGTAGGGCCCAAAAAATAAGGAGACATGTTCTGCCCCATATGGGCCTATAATGTTATTATTGACGTTCATAAGTGGCAATTTTCGGTCCTAAATTAAATAAATGATTTTTGACTTTCTGCTCTGCTTACGTTTTACTTCTGCAGGTTTAGGAAAATGAGAGGACACAACCATAAATGTTCCATGGTTTGTGGCTTTGCTCCAATCACATTCGCTCTGTCGCTCGTTTCTCAAGCAGCACTTACCATATTTAGTGTAGATAGAGCAGCCAATCTTTACAGAAAGAGCAGCATTTTCAGCAAGGGCTTAGATAGAGGGCGTCACACTAAACCTTCTTTAAGTAAGCGTGCGGTCTTAGCTTTATGTTTTATTTTGACACACCTTTATACCATAGTAAAGTCAGATCAAGCATCGGTCAAGTCAGATCTCACTTGGATTAAGACTACTTTTAGCGGCCACGTTGCCAATACAAGTTATGTTTGTGGGTTACGCCAATGTGCAGTAGTTAGTTAATCCCGCAATGAGGATGTCATCAAATTGTCGATATCCTGACGGTTCGCAGGGCTGACTTCCCAAAGGGTCCAACCAAAGTACAATCGACAGGAAAATTTTATTTATTTATTTATTAAAACACTTACAACGTCATGACAGTAAATTCCAAAACAACATTGCAAGGAAAACAATTAAACATTATAAATAAACTTACAAACTAGGACATTTTTTCAACTAAGCTTATTGACACTTCTGTGAACTTCGCCCGGCTACAGAGAAAAATGACAATTTCTTTAGATATGGCATTGAGTAGCCTTATAGCGTGTGACAAGAGTGCAAATTTAAGCAAGTTCGTCCTGGCTTTCGGTACGCTGTTCGTAGGAGATAATTTATTTGGTTTGAGTTTAATAAATAAGAATTTGCAGTGTTGCTCAGGGGTCAGATTATAATTCACATACTTAAATTAAATTATTTACCTGTCTTAAGGGACTGACCAATTTTCCTCAATCAAATGCAAATCAAATGCTTCCTCGGAGCTAAGAAACTACTGATTTATATTTAATGATGGGTGGGAATTTAGTAAGATGGGAGTTTAAGTAACAAACCATTGTTTTTGAGTGCATGAAGGGTGTTACATATGTTGAGGGCCTTCACCATTTGCCACAACTGCTAGGTATACCTTGTTAAGGTTCTTCAAAGGCTGCCAGCAATCGGTCCATATAAAAAAAACAGCTTGTGCTATTGTCACTATGTCCATCATTGACACAATAGGCTATTTGACTATTTTCTGGAAAAGAGTTATTATTGTTGGTAATATTTAAATAAAGCGTCAACAATTTTATTTTAATTTTTAAACCTTTGAAATTAATAAAAAATAGTATTTAATTCTTTATGTTTTTAAAAGCCAGCGAAAACGCCGTCGGTTGTCGATGTACTTGTTCGTGACGTCACGAGCCTGTACATACCCATTGAGTTATAAAGTACGAGAACAGGCATGTTAAAAACCTTCGTCGACGGTCACACTACTCATACAATGTGCGAGCGTAGCGCATAATCTAGCTTTCGGATGTCAGTTCTAGTACAAAGTTAGTCAATGGTGACGTGCCTGTCATTGTTGCTGGCGTTTTTGACAAAGTAAAATACCGATCAAAATATAATATTCGAAAATATATTTTTTACAGTAATCATGTATTATTTGTAATAACTATTAATATGTTTCGGTTCCATATGGTACAATCTATTAAACTAAATAATTAGTTAAGTAAATTTTGGTACAAGCGAAAACAAACGACCAACTTTCGTCCCCGACTGTACTTGAACCTATCACTCTTCATTACAGAGTACACGCACTACGCACTCGGACTGTTAGTTCTCTACTTATGGGGTTAAACAAAGTTGTGATTTATTGGTTGTGTTTGTGTACCTTCTAGTGACAACTGTCAGTAACTTTGTCTTGGTTTTATAAGAATTTGTTGACTGCTTTTGTCGCCTCTACTCGCAGTATTCAATTTATCACAAAAAAAAAACATTTTAAATAAGTCAAGAGTAAGTGAAACTGGCAGACGAGCCCGATGGTAAGTGATATCGATATCCGTTGACATAAACAAACTTTAGCAGTTAGCTGAAGATGCATTGTTTACCCTGATAACACCGAATATTGACACCCTTTGTGAGGCACATGTTAAACTGTTTATTGGTTTTCGACTTTATGACAAGGGTAAACAGTTCAAAATATGGTGGCTAATATGTTATCACTGCCTTGAGTTTCGGTACCTGTGTGCCGCGTTTAATATGATGATGTTGTGACAGTCAGTGTTGTTTGAGTAGCCATAGCATTCGCTAAACGGGTCTGCATGACCGCTTTTATACATGGCCATACGTTTGAATTATCCGCTCATCGAGCCACTTGACGTGCCGCAAGGCACTGCGGTAATAGTCAAATCAAATCAAATTAAATCGTATATTTGCATAAAACATGGTACATAAGATACAAAAAACGTTTTAAAATTAGACCTACATGTTTTGCCAGCTCGTGGGCATGCAAAAAGCAAAAATGTATTTTTTGCTTTTTGCATTTAAAAAAAACGCTACATACATTCATAAAAAAAATTAAAATAAGTCACTTAGATTACAATGTCATCTAGATTCATTTTATGTCATAAAATTCATTGAGATTATAAAAACAGTGATCAATGAGCCAGTTGCGTAAACTTTTAATAAATGTGTCGAGTCCAGTCGCGCTATCTTTGGAATAACTAAGGTACTATTTTGTATTGTTAGGGTTATGATTGATGATTGATGATGATGATGATGATGATGAAAACACTGTTGAACTGACATAAAAAATCTCAAAACAGGTAAACTATACCACACAACTCCCAAGAGCTGATCGGCTATCTAATGGTAAAATGAGGTAATCTAATTGAGTTAAGCACCATTAAGGGTGTTATTCTACTCCATATAAACGACAAATTTGACTATTCTTTTACTATAAAAAATTTTATTAAAAAAAATAAAACCGACTTTATAACACTAAAATGCTAAAAATAATCCTAGCACTTAAGTACCTAATCAGTTACTTTTGGAGTCGGTGCAAACAAAAACATTGAATCTCTCATCGGCTGGCAAATTTACTTAATTCATCTATTTTTAGTGATAAATCCTAATCTAACTGCTGAACACCGATTTCATCCCCTATTTTCCTACCCTTAGGGGTGATTTTTATTTTGCAAACTTTTATCATAGCACCTTTGAAGTATAAGCTATTTAATAAAACAAAAATCATCAAAATCGGCTCATATTTGTCGAAGATAGGTAACAAGAACCACAACCAAAATACTATCTGGGTATATATTTGTTGATTTTCTCAAAAAGTTCTAAATCAATTTCGATAAAATTTATATGGGACCACCTCTGAAGTATGATCTACCAAACAAAAAAAGAATCATTAAAATCGATTCATAATTGGCGTTGTAATCGCGTAACATACATACAAAAAAAAAAACATACAGTCGAATTGAGAACCTCCTCCTTTTTTGAAGTCGGTTGATAAAAGGAAGTTTACTAATAAAATAAGAATTTGAAAGAAAGAAAGAAAATAATTCATTTGGTTCATAACACAAATACTTAATTACTTACAATAAATTTAAAAAAAGGTAATGTGATACGAAACCAAAACGGTTGCCATGGTATCATAGGAGTATTTCTAAAAACGCGCTTATTAAACTCGGTTTAAAATTACATGAAGCCAAATGCTGTTACTTTAGGTAACTCCTGAAGTCCCCAACTGTATAAAAAGGCATGTTTTACACATTAAGTAGGTAATACCTAGGTAGGTCTCACATATTTACATGAATAACGTTTGACTGATTTAGAAATGAAGTGAGTCAAAGCCGTGTGTGGCTTTGACTTTTTACAATCAACCGCGCTGTTTTGCCATATGACGATAATATTATGTTCGGGACTGTAAATAGTGACTCATTTTCCATAGTTTGTATGGTTTAAAAACGGAAAACACTGAAATATTATTATTGTTTCCTTTTCATGTGTTCTACGAAGTTCTAGCGGTATTATTTTATAGCTTACTAATGATTGCCTGCGGCTCCGCCCACGTAGAACACGCGCCCAGAGAGATAAACTCTGGAGAATACTTAGTTCACTAAGACAAAGGTTACACTCTCAGTATTTCAACAATCTGGAGAATGATCGTACAACACACTGTTTGATTGATATTACCCAGTAAAATCCAGACGTAGAGTATAGAGTGATTTGCGATATTGTATTATATACCCTATTGTTGTAGTTATAGAGCCTATAGTAATATTTACCTAGATATTACTAACATATAATTGGATAACCAACATTTAAAACAGTGGGCGGGGCACATAGTACGCAGAACCCACGGCCGATGGGGCAGAAAGGTTTTGGAATGGAGACCACGTACCGGCAAGCGCAGCCTAGGATAGGGTTGCCACACGTACTTTATTATAAAGTATTGTACTCTATTTCGACTGTGCGTACGTTATATTTGACAAGACACAAAAAATACGCAAAAATGCTTTATTTAAGGCCTTAAGTAAATATCGTAATTTTGTATGCGATTATTCGAAATTCAGAGTATTTTTACATAAATAATATTGCACAATACAATATATTTGAGAATGTTTCTATGTTTCTGAACGCTAGCTTTATTGACAGCAATGAAATGACATTGACACTTGGTTAGGTTTTACAAAGTGCTTTAAAAGTGCTAAAAACTAGGGGGATTTCGACAAAAATTTTACTAGCTGCTGAGGTGTAATAAAATATGTTTTTAAAAACAAAAAATAAAATACTTTATTTTTATGCTTGGTGCCTTTTAGTTTAGAAATACTTTATTTAAAGCCTGAAAGGGTGCCAACCCTAGCGTAGGACGTCCACCCATAAGGTGAATAGACAACCTGGTATAGGTTGCAGTAAGCCGCTGGATGCTGGTCGCTTCCAACCGGCTAATCTGGAAATCACTGGGGGTGGCCTATGTTCAGCAGTGGAAGTGTGGCTGAAATAATCATGATATTAAATAGAAATTGCATTATCAATAAGTAGGTACAGTACATATCTCTCGACTCGATCGAGTGCATTCGATTAGTTTGTCATTCGTTTGTCGCTGAAGTGCGAGTCATAAACGTTGATATAATTAATCTTTATCGTTATTTATAATGATGATAGGTGGCTTTCTGAATTATGTTTTACGTGACACATAAGCGTAAATGTTCAAATAAACTTTACATAACATTCGCAGTACATTTATTGGATTTGAAGCTGGATAGCTCACATTCTAATGCTTAAATACAACTACGTTCAAAATATATAAATTCACTTCCCCATACATTTTTTTTCCACAATCGCACCAATCATCCAGCTCTAAATTAAGGAAAGCTTGTACTATGGCGACTAGATAACGGATGAACATACTTAAATACTTTTATATACTTCAATGATTTAGGTACAAATGCTCGTGCTTATCACACAAACATTTACCCCTTGCGGGATTCGAACCCGCAACCGCCAGGCTTTGTTGTGCGCGAACCAATAAACGGTCGTCCAGATGTTTTTTTAAAATATTATTACTAGCTGCTGCTAGTTCGTTTACGTGGTCATTAGTTTAATAAAGGCTTTTCTGCCCAACTTTCTTAATTTTTTCTTTTATGAAAACCTTCTCCTGACAATAATTACCCCAACAAAAAAAGAATTAGCGAAAATGTTCCATCCATTCACGCGTGATGCGATGACCGAGGGAAATAGAGATTCATTTTTATATAAAGGTATACATATAGATAGGAAGTATAGTTTCTATATTATGTTAGTTAAGCCGAATTTGATTTTGTATGCCATTGCCATCATATTATGTGAAAAGACAAAGAACTGAATAACTATTTTGATAGGATCTCTGTTTTGAAGGACAACAGATCATTTTCATTTCGACGAACACCATTGATTGATTGCTCTGTGAACGATGCCATAATTACTTCAAAGTTTTACCAGATGTCACAAGTAATCAAAAAACAATTTTCGTAACAGCGACAATACACATAACAGACCAGTTATTTAATCAATGTTACATTTAACATTGTATCAAGTATGAAACTAAAAGGAATTACCGGTATGTTGTCCAACCCACTGATACAGGTGTCTGAAAATTGGTATTGAATAGTACATATGTATTCCAAGCCCTAATTATGGCCCTAATTACATTCCCACTTAGTATAGAGCTAGGACAATAAATAAAGAGACTAGTAGTATGAAGGTATCTTTCTTTCATGTCTACACTGAATTATGTCATTGGTTTATGACAATCGGTTAGTTTACATAAATGATTCACAAATGTACTAAAATGCAATTTCTGAGTAAAACATTTTTATGTCATAGAGGATTTAAAAGATAAAAAATATCCAGTTCCAGATGATTAATATTAATAATTGGAATGAATTGATAGAGATAATAAAATAATAACATTCAACGTTATTTTTAACGGGGTACAATTGATTTAAAAAAATCAAATCGCTTAATCACACAACTTAGTTATGTGACATTATCACACTAGTGCCCTTTCCTGTCATGGAAAAGTAATGCGGCTTATACACCACATTGCAATAAATGATTCGATTTTGATTTATTGTTGCTGAAAAATCGATCGTTTGACTATTGATAGTGTAAATTGTTACTTCATCGATACTAGCATCGATAGCGTGGTTCACGTCAATACGATAATTTAAGACACCAATAGTGTCTATCCAATCGATACTGTTGATTGTATTGTTTTTCAACACTTCTATTAGATAGTTGAATAAAAATTATCGAACTATTGATTATCCAAAACAATAGATATTATAAATACAATCGATATTATCAATACTATCTTTAGTATTTCTATTATGGACATAGATACAGTACAACAGTATTGATACAATCGACTATCGGTCAGTTATCGATAGGCTATACGTCTTGCTATCGATCGGCAAAACTTACAGTTTAAGTTTAATTGACCTACCTACCTACTACCTCTTAGGTTTATTTACTGAAAGTTCCTTTAAGCACAACACAAAGTTTCGAGACTTTGACAAAGTTACAAACGACAACGTTTAACGTTTAACTTTGATAAAGCTCTATGGCCTAAAATGTTGAGGAAACTGAACTTCGAAGTCAATCATTCCATCAGTACTAAACACATTCTGCTTTATTTCATTGAGTCCGAGCGCGCGTTTAAAACAAATTGTGTGGCATTGCTTAATTTGGAGCCTTAAATTGTTAAAATAATTTGTATTGTTTAAAAGTGAATCATTAGTTTTTTTTTTCTTAGTCGACATTAGTTATGTAAAAGTGTTGTATGCACCAGCAGAGGCATATCTTTTAAACTTGTTTTTTCTTCGCAAATTGTTTATATACGTAAAATGATATGTTGATGGTGTATCTTATTTAATCTTATATATAAAATTCTCGTGTCACAATGTTCGTTCCCGTACTCCTCCGAAACGGCTTGACTGATTCTCATGAAATTTTGTGAGCATATTGAGTCTGAGAATCGGCCAACATCTATTTTTCATACCCCTAAAGACCACGCAGACGAAGTCGCGGGCAACAGCTAGTAAATAATAAAAAAAAATTATAAAAATTGAGCTCTTTTTGTTTGAATTGAGAGAAAAATTGAATATCAACTTTTTTTTTGTTTAATGGACTCAATCCCGTTCGTATGCAGAGCAGTGATTCTGCCGATGTCAATGTGATTCTTAATATAGTGTTCACAATAAATAACGGGTGTATAGTTTTTATTGCTTTTCTTGGATTCAGTGAAGGCTACTCTTTCCGTAGAAGCAGGTTTCAAGACGCTGTACGTTGAATACAATAATATTACAATCGTTTCAAATCTTTATCACTTCACCAAACATTAGAACACAAACTACACCAAACTTGCACTCTAAATGATAAATAAAAACCATTAAAATAGATCGATCATGCTTTTCGTTCGACTACCCCCACCGAATCCAATATCAACTTTACCGTGGTTCATTTTCATTTAGTTATTGTTTTTTGGGTTTTATTGTCAGTCAAATTGTACAAGGTGTAATATAAATAACGACTTTTTCCACGCGATCAACATTGAAATCTTACCAATAATGAGTTACAAAAGAAAGCAAGTAATTAGATGATATATTTTGCAACACACTCCAAAAATTCAGGAAATTAATAGGGTTGTTTACACCATTCTTAAATAATTCTAAGACAACATTTATTAAAACTGTCACCTTATTTTGGGCCTAGTAACCCGGCACATTATAATTAATTTGAGAAATTTGATTATTAATTGTTCCAAAATCAATAAAAAGTTAGTCCGTGGAGTTAGGTATGTAAACAGTGACGTCATAGTTTGCTATCGCCATACAAATTATATGAAAGAAGTATGTCAATTGATTAGTGGTGTAAAATACCGTATTGCTGCTGCTCTGCTGATGTTCAAGATTCTATGTCAATAAAATTCGCACCCTTAATACTGTTTAGGCACAATTAATTTTTTTGGGTAGTGATACAAAAGGCTCATTATTGTCAGTTCTACAAGATGGCTATTACTTAGAGAGAAAACAAACATCAAACAAGGGAGTGCTGCATTTGGAGGGTGCGACGCACCCTTAATAATGTATGAGCACAATTAAAAACAGATTGTTGAGAAAAGCGGGTCTAGCGCTAAGAGTCGGGGGCGAGAAGAAAGTGTGAAAGGTACACAAAATGCAGAACTCCCTTGTTAGATGTTTGTTTTCTCTTTCTGTGATACTCATCTTGTAGAACTGACAATAATGAGCCTTTCTATCACTTCCTAAAAATTTTAATTGTGCCCATATATTATTAAGGGTGATAATGTATCTTACGTAATGTGTCGTCTCTACCACCTTGTTGCAGTCACAATGCTCGTCGCAGGAGCGACTGCTGGCGGTGCAGGCGGTGTGCGAGCCGCCGCCGCGGGCGCCGTGCCCGCACTGCCACCAGCATCAGAACTCGCTCAAGTGAGTAAATAAATAAATAAAAACCGGACAAGTTCGAGTCGGACTCGCCCACCGAGGATTTCGTACTGTGGGTAGATATTGTAAATAGTTCAGGGATTGGGTCTCGAAAAGAATTAAAAATTTAATTACGAATATAGTATAGATAGATAGATACTCTTTATTGCACACCATACAAGTAAATTACACATGATTTTTACAGAAAGATGTACAATTTAGGCGGTCTTATCGCTAATAGCAATCTCTTCCAGACAACCTTCAGGTATAGGACAACCGTTAGAGAAAGGGGCAGGTAGTATAGTTTTAGATTTGTCCCTGTACTTGTAGTATAAAAGACATACGTTTTTGCGGCATGAACGGTCGTATCTTTTTTACGTTAACTACGAAGTTTTTTTTTTACAGATCCAAGGGACGGTAGGCATGGTTTTAATTTCAACTCGATACCTCCATGCGTTTCCGAAATAAAGGGTCTTGACAGACAGACGGAAAACAAAGTGATCCTTTAAGGCTCGGACTACTGCATCCGGAATTTTCCAGAACTCCATACAAAACTTCTCCGGACAAGCTCGAATTTAATCTGATTTGTATGGGGTTTTGAAAAATTCCGGATGCTTGTAATCCGAGCCTAAAAATAAAAAGTAAAATAAAATAAAAATAAAAATGTTTATTTATCGGACAACAGAGATCCATAAGTGTTAGTAACATTGAAACTTAATAATTAGTGTTAGTACTTAATAACTAAAAGGGATCGAGTAAGCCTGCTTAGGTGCTCGACTAGTGGACAGTCCCCACTGTCGGCGATGGCCTTCAGAACATTGTTGCGGCTGCCGCGGACTCGGCGCAAGAGTGAGCCGGCTTTTTTGTGCAGTATGGCCGGGAAACTGTCGACCTCTGCGTGCGCGAACATGCTCGATGCACTGCAGTATCGCGGCAGCCCCAACAATGCCCTGAACGCATTATTGTACTGTATACGCAGGGTGCTATACGACTTTTGAGTATAGCTGACCCACAGACTGCTCGTGTAGAAAGTGGTGCAGTAAGCTTTAAAAAGCGTGATCTTTACTTGAGTCGAGCAACGAGAAAATCTGCGAGCCAGCATGTTCGCCCTGATCGACAACGCCCTGCGTTCTCGCTCAATGTCAGCATCATCCTTTAGGTCTTCCGTGACAACGTGACCTAAGTACTTGAATTGGCGTACTCTAACAAGAGGCGATCCATACAGCTTAATTGGGGGAACCACTTCCACTTCCACTTCCGGTAGTCTGTTGCCAGACTTAAAGACTAGGTATTCACTTTTCTTGTTGCCTAAGAGTTCTGTTTTTTCCTTTTGAGATAGGCACGGAACCCGAAAAAGTAAAGTATATATATACGTCCCACTACAGGACACAGGCATCACTTCAACTATGAGGTGATTTGGCCCATACTTCACCACACGGGCCCAGTGCGGTGCGGTGGAAGGGTGTTGTAAAACCATGACTAAACTTTACTGTCAGATGTAATTAAGCCGCCTTGTGGCCTCTGACAAGGCTCCACGACTAGTATCAAGCGATATAAGCCTGGCTTGGCCAATACCGTTTTTACATTCATGTGGGACCTGATTGAAAGATTCTTACTACTTTTAAACTACGGAAATTAGGCTTCAGGTTTGTCTATTTAGGTAGGCTGACCAGACTGATATTTGAACGAATACTAAAACGGTGATGGCGTTTGATGCATACTGCTTTGCCGTCTAGTAGACCATTTTTAGTTGGCCCTCAATAGGCTAGTTTCCTGGGTCAAAAAAAGATTATTCTATTTAGTCCGTCAGTTATATTATTAAAAAATATGGGACCCATATTTTGTCTTTTGTCAATCAAACAAAAATTGATGAAGATAAAGCGCATCAAAGTGAGTACGAAACGTCACGCCTTGCTAAAAAGTGTCGCAAGGCGTGACGTTACGCGGAACTTTAACGGGCTATATCTTCATCATTTTTTGTTTGATTGAGAAAAGAAAAAATACGTGTCCAATATTTTCTGTTAATCCAACTGACGGACTAATAAGTTTTTTTAGACAACTAGCCCATTCATAACAAACCAAATACGAATGTTTGTCTTTTGGTATTGCAGCAGCTCGCAAGGCAGCGGCATGAACAACTGGGCGTCGCTGTCGGACAGCGGCGGCAGCGGCCACACGCACGCGCGCGCGCCCTCGCCGCAGAGCCCGGCGAGGCGCGTGCGCAGCCGGAGTCTTAGGTAGGCCTGACTATAAGAATACTCTTCCCCACCGCCAACAGGAGGCGTGTCGTAAGAGGCGACTAATTCCTGTACCACGAGACGGGCAGCAGCGTCTGTGTGCAAAATCTTATAAAAACTGCGCTTGCCAACCCGCCTGCCAAGTGTGGCGAGTATTGGCAATCCCCCCGATGATAAGTCATTGAGGGAGGCCTTTGTTCAGCAGTGGACGTCCTATGGCTGAAATGATGATGATGTTGATGAAGCGCGCTCACCTCAGTGCCTAATGACGAAAGTCTACAATTAGTGTGTGTCACCAGTGATGACATATGGAACAGAAACGTGGCCTCTCACTATAGGCCTCATAAAAAAGCTTAAGATTACTGCCCTGCTAAGAGCGTTTGAAGCACTTGTTTGGATATTACAAGTGCTGCAAACGCTCTTAGCAGGGCAGATTACACAGCGTACTATGGTAAAGGTTATGCTCGGTGTTTCTTTGCGAGATCAAATCAGAAATGAGGAGATCCGATCAAAAGTTGCTGACATAGTCCAAAGGATAAGCAAGCTTAAGTAGCAGCGGGCTGGAACTGATGGCTGATATGGCAGAAAGGAAGCCACGTACTGGCAAGCGCAGCGTAGAACTTCCACCTACAAGGTGGACAGACGACCTGGTAGAGGTGGCAGGAAGCCGCTGGATGCAGGCCGCTTCTAACCGTTAACCTAAAGTCATTGAGGCCTACGTTCAGCAGTGGATATCCTATGGCTGAAATGATGGTGATGTGGATGAACCGCGTTAGCCCATCTACTCTTTTTTGTAGCTCCAATAATCGCAGCCAGCGATTTATGTCAGCGATTCAGCGCACATGTCCGTCACTTTATCGCTGCCTGATGAAGGGTATTTACTGAATATGCGTAAAAATCCGATATCTACGATTTTCGACTTCTTTCGATTTTTAAGGTAAGAAAATGGGTGCAAATCAGATTTTGACCTAATATTGGGTAAATAAATTTGACGTACCATATAGTACAAGCTTTGCTTAGTTTAGGGATAGATAATAATTGGTTTGATTGTGAAAACCATTTATTATTATAATTTCTATTCTATATGGTTTTGAATGTACCGATGGTATTTATCTGTATCCTCACGCAAGACATAAAGGATTGGGACACTCTTGTCCCGTAAACTCCTACAGAGCATACTAATAATATAAATTGCTTCCACAATCACACCAATGGGCTAGTTTTCTAAAAAAATTCTAATTAGTCCGTCACTTGGATTAACAGAAAATATTGGACACGTATTTTTTCTTTTCTCAATCAAGCAAAAAATGATGAAGATATAGCCCGTTAAAGTTTCGCGTAACGTCACGTCTTGCGACACTCTTTAGCAAGGCGTGACGTCACGGGCTCACTTTGATGCGCTTTACCTTCGTCATTTTTTGTTTTGATTGACAAAAGAAAATATGGGTCCAATATCTTTTGATAATCTAACTGACGGACTAAATAGATTAATCTTTTTTTGACCCAGGAAACTAGCCTACTAGCTAGCCCCAACCTAAGCAAAGCTTGTACTTGCCGTCGCCCATCGCTAAGTGTGCGCGAAGCTTTATCGGTCTCCCGCTAACAGTTCCCCGTCGCGGTCGCCGGGCGGCGCGGGCGGCGGCGCGGAGGGCGCGCGCGAGGACGCGGTCTCGGCCATGTCCTCCCTCTTCGCCGCGCGCTTCCCCGCCGCGCAGAAGGCCATGAACGACAAGTCAGTAACCACTAAGCACTAGAGATGTTCCGACTAGTCGCAAATCGACTCCGGCCACTTTTGTAGTCGGCGACTAATCGACTAAAAGCGCAGACTATTCGGCTTGTTACTTTTTGAATTCAAAATTAAATTCAAATGCGTTTATTGCCAATTAAGTGTACAACTGAGATCTTAAAAATACATAATGTAACTTAAATACTTATTACACTTTTCAGGTGTGCAATTTTCAAAATCTAAAAATTATTCATGTATTTAGGTAATATCTTTTACCTAATTTTATTTTAAAAGTAATAAGTAATAAACAAAAAAAAGAACATCCGCCTTTATTATTTTTTATTGTAGTATATCATTTAAATGAATTATCACAGTATTTTTTTTTACACCAAGACACCGCTCTGTCCCTAGCAAAAATCAAGACAGAATGCGAAGTAAACAAAAAATGATTCGAACGCTCGCAAGCAGCGGTTGCGACTTGCGCACGAATCGGCTATAAACGAAGCGTTACGGAAATTGCCGAATGCCGGCGAAACCGTGATCGTCATGGCCGACTAGTCGGTTTTTTTTTCAGCCGACTAATCGGCTCGTCGGGTAGTCGGCCAAAGTCGTAGTCGGGACATCTTTAGTAATCATTAATAATTTATTCATTTGCACACCATTTGCTAATCAAAAATTCTTTTAATAATTTTATAAATTTATTGTTTGTTTCACTCTTTAGGTCGTCATGTAATTTGTTAATTTTTATTGACATTATATGTGGTCCAGAATTTAATTGAGGTCTGACCAGATTATTTTATACAAAACAAAACAAAACCTCTCAGGAGGGGCTGATGCTGAAGCTTAAATACATTTTCTTTCGAAAAAAAAAACTATGTCATACTAACATCTTGGTCACGTGATATCATTTGTATGAATGTTTTTTTTTCGATGTTGGTCCCATAAAAAAGCATTAGAATCAGCCCCCTAGAGGTATTAAGCTTTACAAATTGTCCCGAAGCAGTGGTAGGGCAAAAAATATATATTGGGAACTGTAAAAGTGCTTTTAATGGCCTATTTGCAAAAATAAATGAGTTTGATTTTTGATTTTAATTTTTTGATTTCATGTTGTATTTATGTGGTATGCAATGAATAATATCTTCTGATTTCTGTTCCAGACTCAGCGCACTAATTGAGGAACTAACAGAGTTAGATAAGAAGCCAGACCGACCACCAATAGAGAGATTTGTACAGAGACAGGTAACTAACCTAAGTTTATAGGACTTAGCACATGGAAAATTAAAAGATTAAGGGCCACTTTCACCACTTGCTGATAAGTTCCGGATGACTTGTTTTGACAGATAACCCACACAATTAGCTGTCAAAAAAGTGTCAGGTTATCTAGAACTTATCAGCAAGTGGTGAAAGAGGCCATTTTAATTATACAAACATAATAGAAGAGAATAGATGTCACACATAATCGAGATAAATTGTCGCTCGATTCAATCGATCTTGATCTAAAATTCCAATATATTGTTACTCGTAAAAATTGGTTTATTTAAAATATAATATGCCATTGAAAGATAAAAATTGAAATATAAAATTTACAAAAATAGGCATAAAAAACGAATCGTCTGTTTCAAACCAAAATCGTAACGCGGAATAGTAACTAGCGTCATCACAATGCGCAAACTGGCAACGTCGCTTTTCTATCTAGCTCGCACGGTGAGAAAAGGGTCGGACGTTCATAATTTTATATGTATGGAATATATTTTTTAGTATGTATGCACGCTATGGTTAACAGGAAAACCTTTCGTTAGTTAACATACCTACTGTATTTTTAATCTACTATCAACTTTTTGACTGAAATAAATAAATTGTTCTAACAATAACAACAAATATCTAGTTCCAAACTAAGTAGAATTTGTACCAGTGAGACTAGATAACGGATAGACATACATAAACATGTTTAATATTTCTCCTGTAATCTAGACGATTCAAAATGATGACGCTATAAAATTTTGATAGTATTGACCACCCTGTATGCATAACAAAGTGTCGGCAAATGTACTGTAGTTCGCCCCCAGTTCGAGGGACCGACGACTTTAGAAAGATGGCTGGCAGTGGCTGGATAAAAAAGGGGGAGATCGTGCTCTTTGGGGGCTTACGTCCAGTAGTGATGAGGATGATGATGATGATAAAAAAATGTATAAATACAGGTTCTGGAGATGGCCCGCGACTGTTTGCACAAGTCGGAATCGAAACAAGTGACCAGCAGCTACTTCTACGATATGGCGGACAGTTTAGACCGGCTCTTAGCGGAGGTGAGTCGAAAACTATTTTTAATTATGCCTTCGTTAGAAATAGACAAAAGCGACCTCAAACTGGATTCGAATTATATCTAAAGATAATATTTCACTTCAAAAAATCATTATCACCTTCATCTTTTAATCTTTCATCCTTTCATCATTACATCTTAATAAGAAGTAGTTAACTAACAAAGTATTTGGCGGAGTTACTGCAGTACGTGTGCGTGTGCATAAGTATGTATGTGAGTGTGTGCGCGTGCGTGTGCTTGTGCGTGTTTACCAGTGATTTATTACTTAAATTTAGTTTAACCTAACAAGACTTCTTAACTCTCGCCCACACTTTTAATGGTTTGGAACTGATCAAATAATGTCACGGATATGTGCCTGATAAAAGCGGTCGGCTCAAACAGTCATAGACTATCGGTCAATGTAAACAGCCCGATGGGGAAGCACACTTCACTTTTATCCCGATATTTTTGGTCCTGCCCGTAGTAATTATATATACAATAATAAAAAAAAAGTTGGGTAGGTCAAATTTTGAGAAGGAGGTCAATCGTCGAATCCAACTCGGCTGGGCAGCGTTCGGAAAACTACGTAACGTCTTCTCGTCCAAAATACCTCAGTGCCTAAAGACGAAAGTCTACAACCAGTGTGTGTTACCAGTGATGACATATGGAACTGAAACGTGGCCTCTCACTATGGGCCTCATAAGAAAGCTCAAGGTTGCACAGCGTGCTATGGAAAGAGCTATGCTCGGCGTTTCTTTGCGGGATCGAATCAGGAATGAGGAGATTCGTAAACGAACAAAAGTTGCTGACATAGCCCAACGGATAAGCAAGCTGAAGTGGCAGTGGGCGGGGCACATAGCACGTAGAACTGACGGCCGATGGGGCAGAAAGGTTCTGGAATGGAGGCCACGTACCGGCAAGCGCAGCGTAGGACGTCCACCTACAAGGTGGACAGACGACCTGGTAAAGGTTGCAGGAAGCCGCTGGATGCGAGCCGCTTTCAACCGGCCAATCTGGAAGTCACTGGGGGAGGCCTATGTTCAGCAGTGGACGTCCTATGGCTGAAATGATGAATGATGATGATGAAAAAAAAAAAGTTCTGCTAAGTTGTCAAACGTGTGTCAAACTTGCGTCAAACACATGAAATATTATGTAAATAAACACAATGATTGTATCTCTGTTCAAAACGATGCCAGTGAGTAGTGAAGCCACAGAATTATTTAATCTCTATAATCATCCTGCTTTCTCTTTTTTTGATTGATGGCTCAAAACCTTGACATTAACGTTGACAATTTTTGACAAGACCAAACATTCTAGCGCCATCTGAGATTACCTTTGCCAGTGCTTCCCCACTTACGGTTAACTTATTCAGCCACCGAGCTAATATAAAGCCGTAACATTGCGCAGACTCGCGACAAGTCTGCAGAGGCGGGAGTGCAGGTGGCGCCACTAGTCACAAGGCTGGTGCTGGCGATGGCGCGGCCGGCGCGTTTGCTAGAGTGCCTCGAGTTCGACCCCGAGCGGTTCTACCGCCTGCTGGAGGCCGCCGAGGGGCAGGCCCGCCAGCTGCAGGTATGGTACATCTTGCGGCACGGATCTTGATCGCTGGGCGAAAGATGCGCAGAAGACCATTACGATTACGCCATTGGATAGTCGCGCCTTGCGTCTGAACGCAGCTGGAATTGGTTGCTTGAGCGCACACGCGTTTCTGATACGATGATCGTCTCGTAGGTTCCGCAAAGCGATCCCCACTCTTTCCTCCAGCGCTCAAGATCTGTGCCGGGGATTGTATTTAGTCAGTCACAGGCAAAGTGACATAGAAACGGCGATATTTAGCGGGGCACGGATTCGTTTAACCAAGTTCACTTTGTTTATTAATAATCACTTTTTGTGCAACATTTATTACAAAGGATATGCAACAATTTCCAGTCTCGAGTTCGATTCCCGGTTAGGATCTATTTGGAAAACTGGTTTTTTCTAAAGAGGTCCAGGGACGCCTCTAGCAAAATTAATTTTTTGGTACCTCGTAACACAATTATTTTAATTCCTTACTTTGACACCATGAAAATTAATGTGTCACGCATTTTATTTAAATAATATGAATTGCGAGTTTACTACAAAAAAGGACCTTTTAATTTTTGTTGTTCTTTGTTAAAAACAACTTTAATTTGTCAGGGTATAACAACAGACATCCCTCAGTACATCATCCACAAACTGGGTCTGTCCCGCGACCCGCTGGCTGAACTGCACGCCCCTCCCCCGCCCCCGCCTCCGCAGAACATTTCGCCGAACAAGTGAGTAGTGCGACTTTAAACCTTATTACAACGGAATAAGTTACTAAGTGTATACGTTTCATTGCTACCGACTTTACAGGGTTAGGAAAATAAATGACAGTAAGTATTCAAAATCTATTGCATAAGAATTAATCTTTTATTTTTGATTATAAATAACTTCATTCATGGAATATTGAAGAGCGCATTGTTTTTTATGTTAGAAAAAAAGGTTTTTTTCTTCTAATTATCTACCAATCGGAGGACAAACGCCAACAGGAGGCGTTTCGTAAGAGGCGACTAATTCATGTAGCACAAGACGGGCAGCAGCGTCTGAAAAACTGCTCTCGCCAACCGCCTGCCAAGCGTGGCGAGTATTGGCAATCCCCCCGGTGATGCGTCATTGTGGGAGGCCTGTGTTCAGCAGTGGACTTCCTATGGCTAAAATGATGATGATGATCGTACCAAGGCGTGTCTGAGCTTTTACTATGGTCTAGTGGTTTGGTTACTGGTCTACAAAGCCAGAAGATTCCTGCAAGAGGCAAATTTTTGTGTTTTGAGCACAAGCATTTGAACCTAAGTTAATTACAATGAATATAACTATGTTTATTTGTTATCTAGTTGACATACTAAAATTTTTGCTTATTTGGTGCTCGAGTGTTTTCTTTGGAATATTTTGTTTATTTTTTGGATTAAATGGGGTTGTTGTCTTAACCTGTAAGTTTGAAATGCGTACCTACGTATACATACTCGTATATACGTTGTATATAATTTGCTGTGCTTTAAAATAGGGTACAATTTTTATTAGTGATAAATGTTTAGGGTTTTTTTTATATATAAATACTACTCATACATAATAAACAACTTAATATTATAAGAGTACGTTTATCGCTGCATTCATGTTAAAGAAACAGTATTCACACACTAAAAAAACCCTAAAATATATTTAAATAATAACAATTCACCCTATTTACCGAGATTAGTTTTGATAAGAATACCAAATCACCAGTACTTATAATAGTTCCTTTTGACAGGACCCGCGGCAGGCAGTCCCCGCCCGGGGCCCCGGGCTCGGGCAGCGGGGCCCCGCCCTCCGAGAACGACTATCAAGTCATCAAACTGATCTCCAACGGCGCCTACGGGGCCGTTTACCTCGTCAAACATAAGCAGACCAGGCAGAGGTAACATATGTTAGACTCAACAAAATATAAGTAAATAGTAAATGCTATCTGTTGCTTATAAAATGATCTTCGACTGATTTTCCACTAAAAGTTTTATTGATTTTCGTTTAATATTGAGAAAATTAGAGGTTTTTGTTACTTATTTCGAGATCGCTGTATTCTGAGATCCCGGTATTTTGAGTTCCCGGTATTCCGAGATTGCTGTATTCTAAGATCCTAGTATTTAGAGATCCCATTATTCTGAGATTTTGTTATTTCGTGATCCCGGTATTCCGAGATCCCGGTATTCTGTGACCCCGTATTCCAAAAACCCGAAATCCCAGTATTCCGTAAATTTTTAAGTGAAAACAATATTCTTGATATAATAAACTACCATTATTGTGAATGCAAAAAAGAAAAAAAGGTTGAATCCTTGATTGTATTACGAGATAAAAGTCAATACACTTTTCTAGGACTCCCAAAAAACCCAGCCCGAAAAGACTGCTTAGCGTATTTCATCCTCTTTCTAAAAATGTATTATACATGGGGGTAGCCTATGCAAAAACCACTCAAATATATTTTTTTAAATGTAGGTATTCTTATAATCTAGATTTTTTGAGAACATATGTCATGTGCGCATACGGATAAAATAAAAAATGGACGTAGGACGGGTTAAACATACCCCGTTTTACTGTACTGTACTTTTTATTGTAGGTACGCGATGAAGAAGATTAGCAAAAACAATCTGATATTGAGGAACCAAGTGGAACAAGCGTTTGCGGAGAGAGACATCCTTAGTTTCGCTGACAATCCTTTTGTGGTAAGTTGTATTTTTAATAAGACTTATTTGTCGTTAGCATTTTCTTGGGATAAACGGTAGGTAGAATAATGTATCCAGTAAAGTCTTATACATGTGATTCTTGACAAAAATATCAGCCGTTCTTAACATTAGGTCTCACTATCAGACACATAAAAAACAAAATATTTTTTGGGCTGACATTAAAATAACTATAAATACCACCACTTTTTCTAAATAAAACACACGTAATGTTCTTACGTTAGCAGTACACCAGTTTACGAACTTAGTCGCTAGGATGGCGCAGGGTTTTGACATTAAATAATTTTGAATTTATTGAATGGGTAAAACAACAGTGCAAGGTAGTAGTAAAAAGTAAAAAAGTGAATAGGTTTGAGAAGAATGGAGAGGAAAAACGAGGCGGAGTTTATTGGAAGACTGCATTTCGTGACCTTGAGCAAGTTGCAAAAAATTTTGCGCGCATAGTCATAGGATTAAATAGAATAGAAAAGAAATAATGTGATATTCACGCCGCCGTTGGTTTTTTAAATAACTTGACAGCTGACAGTCCAGAACGAATCTCCCTAGGGCTGAAAAGTATAACTTTAAACCCGCTGTTAAATACTACCTTCGATAGCTGATACATTTTATATTTACTAAGTTAGGTCCCTAATCTCAGGCACAACATACAGTGGATTATCGTGGGTAGCAGAAACGAGTAATAAGGTACCTGTGATGCGAGTATTATCCGCGTTGGCATAGAAGATGAGGCTTAGATTGGCGACTCCCAAGGTACGACGACGCTGTCACTACAGAAAACTATGGTCCACAATATCACTGACACAGCACACAGTAAATTTTATTTAGTCTATCCGGATAAAATCACATATTTCACATATATTTTGGAGCCGAGTAAAAACGTGCTCGTTCCGCCGGCGGCGCTTGGCGACAGAGCGAGCTTCCCTTGTTAGCGGCGCTGTCGTCGTGAGTCACATGTAGACTCGTGCGCATAATTCGGCAGGTTTTACCATACCCGCCCCACCACTTGGTCAAAACATGAATGTGTGCCTGAAAGTGAACACCCGCTTCTCAGGCAACTTGAGCATGAAAACCGTCTGGTGTAGTGATTAGCGCTCCGGACTACAAAGCCAGCGGTTGCGGGTTCGAATCCCGCAAGGGGCAAATGTTTGTGTGATGAGCACGATCATATTTGTACCTAAGTCATAGATGTTTATAAATGTATTTAAGTATGTTTATCCGTTATCTAGTCGCCATAGTACAAGCTTAGCTTAGTTTGGGGCTAGATAATTGGTGTAATTGTAAAAACAATTATTTTTTTTATTTATTACTAGCTGTCCCGGCGAACTTCGTACCGCAGTTACTAGAGATAACATTTTTTTGGGGAATATTTCAGTGTTTTTTATAGTTATTCTGCTATTCGGGGCGGAGAAAAATTCAACAAATCAAATATCATAAAAATCGGTCCCGCCGTTCTCGAGTTGTAAATGGTGTAACTAACCCGACTTTGTTTTATATATACAGATTTATATGAGTAATGAAAAACCCTTCTCTGCTAGGTAACGATGTACTGCTCGTTCGAGACGAAGCGGCACCTCTGCCTCATACTCGAGTTCGTGGAGGGCGGCGACTGCGGCACGCTGCTCCGCGCGGGCCCGCTGCCGGCCGACATGGCGCGCCACTACTTCGCAGAGGCGGTGCTCGCCGTCGAGTACCTGCACTCCTACGGGATCGTGCACAGGGACCTGAAGCCGGACAAGTTAGTACACCACCCTTTGACACTTTTAGACTCCCGGCTGCAATGGGGTCCCCATATAGTTGCCTTGTCAGGAAGACTTGGCGAGCATACCGGACTTGGTGTCGCTATCTCTGAGGTTCCGGGTTCGATTCCCGGTCAGTCAATGTAGAAAAATAACTTTTCTACCGCCAACAGGAGGCGTGTTGTAAGAGGCGATTAATTCCTGTAGTACGAGACGGGCCGCAGCGTCTGCATGTAAAATGCTAAAAAAACTGCGCTCGCCAACCCGCCTGCCAAGCGTGGCGAGTATTGGCAATATCCCCCGGTGAAAGTCATCGGGGGAGGCCTTTGTTCAGCAGTGGACGTCCATGGCTGAAATGATAACACATAAAGGAAAAAGTTCAAAAACCTTTCTTCTAACAAACTGAAAAAAGCAGTAAATAAAATTCATCGTAGTTCGAATTTCGTGCCTGCCGCATGTGAGTAACGCGATTGTGGAACGTCTGTGGTGCTTCTTCTTGCTATTACTTTGAAGGCATTTTAACTATCTGTGCTAATGCTATAAATATTTTTCAGTTTGCTCATCACAGCAACGGGCCACATCAAACTTACTGACTTCGGGTTGAGCAAAATGGGTTTGATGTCATGTAAGTAGTTTTTAATTCTTATGTTCGTGTATTAGCATCATGTCATCTACTTCGCACTATGATTAGTAAGCGAACCACTAGACGAGATAGTCGTCAACTATTTTATAATTTCCACTTGATCGTTCGAGCGTTGCATTACCACACGGAGCACATGCCACATACCCTATAGATAACAAATGTCATTTATTTTGTGTAACGAAAATTCCGCAATTATTTAATCTGTAGCTGTACTGTTTTTGTATGGACGAAAGATGATAGAACTTGTCAGTTCATACTAAATATGTATAAGTAAAAAATCACTAACATATTTCGGAGAAAGATGGTCCATATTCTCTAAAGGGTATGTACTCGATGATTTACCATTTGTTTGTTTGAGAAATCAATCTTGTAATAATAAGCATCTAGTGGAATTTGTTGCGTCTGTAGTCCCGTAGTGGTGGTAGGGTAAAGCTATATTTTTAGGACGTGTATAAGATCCCGTGTGTGTGTGCGTATAAACTGGATAAATGACTATTTTGACTTTACGCGAGCGGCTGCCTCGTTCCATGGCAGTACAAGTTGAGACGGCTGACTCAACTTGAGGCATGCCTCGCAATGAGCCAAATTCGTCGCCGCGGGCCTTCCTACATTTTGCCGATTTTTTTGGCGCACTCCAAGGGGCTTCAGTCTCGAGCTGTTAGTGGAGTCGTCGCCTTAGGTTGCAATAAAGATTTACAGTGATACAGTGCAGTTAAAACAACAAAATAACATGCCAACTATAAAGTTTTAAGCAGGAGGCGTGCGTGAATGTATTTTTTTACAGTCTTATTGACTATTAAAGCATTAGCTCTTCTACGCGCGTCTGGTTTTATGTCATTTTTGCTATAAACTAGTTCGCGTCGCCTCACCTTGATCTGCAACGTGTCTCGCCTATGCCTCAAAGTAAGCAGTCTCAGTTTGCCTCAAGTCGAGGCTGCTCTACTGGGTACACGGCTTAACGCTATTTGAGTTGTAAGTTGTAATGGTAATGCAACGTTTGAACGCCCCGCTGCACGCTCCAACGTTTGGAATTTAAACTTTAAAGTTCTGTTCTGTCCATTTTGGCGCAGAATTAAGTATCTTCTTTTATTTTATTTATTTATTTAAGGACAACCAACAAAGCATACACCATACATTGATACTTATACAGCTTAAAAATAAATTACAAGGTGTTGCCTTAATTAAAGGCTGCCATGACATGCACAAAAATACTGTTGTTGGAAAATAATTTAAATTATTAAAACACATTTTATACCATGCTTACAACGTAATCACTTGATAAAGTACCCACGCTGAAAAACACAGATAAATAGTACAATGTTGCCTAAATAAAAAATTTACTGTCAGAAACAATAAAATCGGATAGGATTAATTTAAATTTACGTAGTGAATAAGACATATCAATATTGGCACCTAGGGAACGTGGCAATTTACTAAATTGAATTCTTTTGCGTAGTGGCAACGAATCTATACGAAGAGTACGCAGACCGGGAAGCGCGGCAGTTCTCAGACAAGCAGGTGTGCGGCACGCCCGAGTACATCGCGCCGGAAGTCATACTCCGACAGGTACACATCGGTTCATTTTTTTTATTTTATTCATTTCAGGGAAACGAACAGTTTACAGTTAAATATACTAATGTTTTAGTGTGCTGCTTGCGGTACAGTCACGAGCTATAAAATGTAAACGTTGATTAATTTCGAATTTGTACCAGCAATTATTGAATTGATAGGGACAGTGTACAAGGTAACCATCAGCTCTTGCAAATGTCGTATGTACCTGTAATAGTTGTGTTTTTGTGTATTTTGTTTTTTTCAGTATGTAATAAAATGTACACTGTTGGAACGTATAATATAATTTTAATTGTTAAGCGGTCCCATGCAATGGTTTCCGATCGGAAGTTGATAATTTAAATACTTTTAATCACCACACTGTGTAATTAAGCAAAGCTTGTTACACTTTCTTTTAAAAAGTATTGTTTTCTAAATTAAAAAAAATATTAACGCATTTTATTGCCTATGCATGACTGACTGTAAACCAGCATTTTTCAAAGTGGGCGATAACGCTCCATCGTGGCCTAGAGGCCTAGAGGGAGGCGGTAAGAGGCCCAGAAAAAAATTAAGGGTGTTGTTGTCGTTTAGGGAGACGTTAAAAAATAAATGATTTTCAAAGTGAGCGGTAGATAAATCAAGTTTACTCTGCTGTAAACAGATAGCTGATAAACTATAGAAGAAGCGTATAATAGATAAGATACATAAGGTCTTCTCTCTCTTTTTTTATCAGCTATTCAGATAGATATTTGCAGTCCTTGTAGTGTAGTCTTCAGATTGCACCATTTAACCCGGTCTTGCGATGGAAATAGCTCCCATCCAGTTCGTCCCGGCAGTTTTTTATGACGTCATCCTTCCATCGCTTTTGTTGTCTGCCTCTAGGTCTCTTTTCGCCATAAGGTAATTGACTTGAAAAAGGGACTTTAGTGACGTGACCGCGAATTTTCAGGGGTACGGCAAACCGGTGGACTGGTGGTCGATGGGCATCATACTGTACGAGTTCCTGGTGGGCTGCGTGCCATTCTTCGGAGAAACCCCCGAAGAACTCTTCGCTCATACTGTCAATGGTATGCTCTGTTATTAATGTTTGTATAGACTAGGATTTTTATGTAACTATTACCCTGATCAGTTCATAATTTTAGCACTAACTAATGGCGAAAACGTCAACATTACGTCACGTTACGTACGTTTTTAATTAGAATGTCATAGTCTTAGTCGTTTAAGACAAGTCATCGGAGTTAATTTCTGTCACATGTTTTATGATACAAAATTTGAGGTTAAGCCGAAATCCAGCCGGGGGCACACCCAAAATCTCGCTTAAATTAATGTTTTAAGGATCACAGTTAAGCGGTCGAATTATAGTAGTTGACGTTTGCATGACATTTGTCAAAATTAGTTTTATTATTTTCTTACAGTATTGCATTCAATTTGCACTTCGAAAAATAAAATATGCTGAAAAAATTTAGCTTGATTTATTAAAACCTATTGTGACCATATCTTAGAAAATAAATGGACTGATTGATTAAAAAATTCAAAGGTTTATGATTTTTGTTATTTAGATGACATTGAATGGCCGTCAGAGGAAGACTTCCCAATCGCAGTAGAAGCGCGCAACATCATCACCGAACTGCTGGCGCGAAACCCGAGAGACCGCCTCGGTACCGGGGGCACGCACCAAGTCAAGGTACTGTGTTCACTCACCAGCTATTTGTATAAAAAAAGTGTTTCATCATAATCATTTCAGCCATAAGACGTCCACAGGTGGACAGATGACCTGGTAAGAGTTGCAGAAAGCCCCTGGATACAGGCCGCTTCTAACCGGCTAATCTGGAAGTCACTATAGTTTTTTTAAGATAAGAAGATACTAATGACACTTCGTATTTTCCGTTTCACCCATACTATTTACGATAATATTTTATAAAATGTATTTTTAATTTATATCAGTGCATAAACACAATAATCTTTGCCTCTAAAAATCGAAGCAAAAATTGCAAACAAATAATATATCTTAATGATTTAACAAATAAATTCATAGGATTTGCTTCCAATACTTGATGCGTAAAACGGAACGTATACTTATAGGGATTGACAATACATAATCGGAACTAAATCGATGAATCGGTTCGGTCGGCCTATGAAAACCTATGCATTCGGTAGTACGAGATGGTCTGCCTTGTATGCGGTTTGTTTTATCGTAATTTTTTGCATAGTTCTCATTTTGACTTTTGTTACTATTTTCATTATTGTTTTGCTTTAATTTAGTAAAATGCCAAAAAAATTAAAAATTACTTGTCAAAAAGCTGTATACGGCACTCTGGCAGTACAACATTGCAGTATATCTCTTATTTTAAATAAGTTCATTTGAATAAAAATCGATTAAACTTTCTTTATAAACTTTTTCGATTTTCAAAAAGAATCGGTTGGATTTTGTTAGGGCACATCACTATTTGGGTCATTAGAGAAGTCACTTGATGTGTTACAAATTTCTTCTTATCATGAAAAGAGTATAGGGAAGGCCTATGTTCAGGTGCTTAAGTCAAGCATAAGCTCTTAAACAAGCTCAAAGTCAACCAACTTGCTATGGATAAAGCTATGCTTGGCGTTTCATTTTAAGATAAGATCCAAAAGAAGGCGACCCTTAGACGAAACAAAGTCATCGACATAGTGGCGATGGACAGTTCACATCGCTCGCAGAACTAACAACATTTGGGGAAAAAGTTTCTCGAGTGGCTACTCCGAAATGGAAGACGCAGTGTGGGCAGGCCAGCGGAAAGCCGCTTGATGCAAATGGCTCAGATGGTATTAGAAGTCAGGTTTTAAACAAAATGTCTGTTTTAGGAGCACGTGTATTTCTATGGTTTGGACTGGAATAATCTTCTCAGGAGGAAAGCCGAGTTCATTCCTCAACTTGAGAACGATGAAGACACCAGCTATTTTGACAGTAAGTTTCGCTTATTTTGCATCACCATGTCAATTGTATATTTAAGTTTCGATTTATATCTTTGGTGTCAGATATCTTGTTGTCAGTTATTCCTAGCTGTTAAATTTCGTTTCGGTAAAAATTTAAGTTGAATTCATGCAATAAGAATTTGCTCGTAATCACTAGTTCAGCAAAGTATTTTTTTTAATTTTTAAATAGTATAATGTACAGGATGTAGTAAAGAAAAGAATCTTTTTAATACTACTTCATCAGTTGCTAAAATACAACAAGTTTTACAGTAGTAAAAACTACGCAATCGTTAAAAAAAGATGCTTCAACATCATTATCGAGGCAGCGCGTTAGTTGGTTTTTATGGAGCATCCAAATATTTCTGTATTTTTGGAAACCAGTTAGTGAAAGTTTGATGCCTTCTTCCTAGGTTGGTTTTTACGAATAATAATGTTTAACCCAGGTCGTTGCGACCGCTACAACCACAGCGAGGTGGACACGGACGAGGCGGCCGAGCCTGCCGAGCCCGCAGACGAGGCCGGCCTTTTCGCTGCCTTCAGCAGTACCAGCCCGCAGTGGCGCCGCCACTACCACTCCGGCCTCGAGCACGACTCTAGGGTACGTAGCCAGCAGCCACCACCAACTTAGCTACCTAGGAGGTATTGCAAACTATCGGCTGAGAATCGGGTTAAAAATTTCGTTCTCTTTGCAGAGCACGGATAGCTGGCCCGGTACCCCGGACAGTGCGGGCCCGCCGACTACGCCCACGGCGCCCCTTCACCACCATCCCAAGTGTCCAGTAAGTATTAATTTATTCGTTGTGAGTGAGCTGGTAAGGTAGTTGACTAACCGTAACGTATTTTTCGTCTTACCACACTGTGATGAAAGACGTTAGTGTTGCCTGTGTATAAAATGATTACGACCTTGAATATGCTGAAAAGAATTTGTTTTAAAAATAACTACATGAAAAAATTTAAGTACTCAAGATTTTGCTGTATGGCTCTGTACCATTGCCTTTTCCTTCGTGGATAAATAATACTATTACTACTTAACACTGGTTATGGAGGGTAGAGGAAGCATTGCTATCTTTGTTGTAAAAAACTTTTTTCTGTCAAACTGCGTCAAATAAAGGTGGCGCCACAGTAGCAACGGTAAATTTCAGAGAAAACAAGGACAGAAGAACTTCCGCTCCGTTATTATAACGCACTTTTCAAAATAAGAAATAAAGAAACATAATCAATTGCTTATTATTTCTTTTAAAAAAATATGTAAAAAAAACTTACATTTATAAATAAAATGAAGCAATTGTTTAAAAGTATTATAAAAGTCACTAAAATGTTCTAACTCGGCATTACTTAGCATTAGAGTTGTAAAGTGTTCGTCACGTTATAAATGTCTGACCAATATGACCTAGCAAATTAGACATTTTCTCAATGTGACCGGACATTTTGGACATTTATTGTCACTAACGTCACAATCAATTCTATTGACAAACTATGAAAAAAAAAATTGGTCACAAATAAGTGCATTATTTTAAGAAAGACAGGCTTTACTAGTGATGATCTATAACCAAATGAAATTTCTAAAATTAATTTTATCTTTCTGCACGAACAAGCTAAAAAGCGTCGTATCGTTACGCGCGTCAGTTTTTTTGAGTTTAATGCAGATCTAATAACATGTTTTATTGTATGTTTTTATTGTCTAAATAAATACTTAACATTTAAGACTTACTGTAGAGGAATTCATCTTTTTTTAAATTTATACAAAAAAAAAGTGACCATCGTGACAATAAATGTCCAATGTGACCAAGCATTTATCATAAATGACGGACGCTTACCGCATATGACCGTCAGTTTACAACGGTACAAAGTTGCTAAGTTAGCATACTTCAATCCGTCAACAACTGCTACATTCATACCATACCCTTTGCCTACGCTAACGCCATTTTGGGGGGTCTTGGAACTGTTATTTACTGCTTCAGCTGGATACTTTTTTAACTTTCCGTCCACAAGAGATAGTTATCCTTACCTTTACCCCCCATAACACTGATCAATGTCTACTGCCGACCCTAACCTAATATGTTCTGTCCCAGATGATGGGCGGTAGCGCATCGACCGCAGAGTCGTCGCAGACGGACTCCGACGACGTGTCGCCCGCATGCCGGCGCCGCGCCACGCTGCGGCCGCACCCGCACATGCACCACCACCCGCACCACCACGCGCACCACCCGCACCTCACGCAGCCCGCCGGCGTCGCGCTCGTGCCGAGGATGTGAGTACATTATATCTACGGACACCATCATCATTTCAGCCATAGGACAAATCCACTGCTGAACAAAGGCATCCCCCAGTGACTTCCACATTGGCCGGTTGGAACACTGTCCTCTCAACGAGCACCTGTTTAACATAGGTGTGACAGACAGCCCCACATGTGCATGGAGACAGAAGAAACGCCACAGCACGTGCTATTGGAATGCAGAAGCGTGGCAGATCAACGGGCGCGGATTCTCCAGTAGGATAGTTGGAGTAAGATTGGAGTAAGAAAGACTAAGTAGCACGCACAATGGCCCAATCATGAGCCCCTTTACCAGGTCGTCTGATTCAAATTTTTTGGCCAGGCAACCCTATTCTCGGAGTCTCTGCCTTTCTGCGTCGCCCTATATCTTATTATTGAATTTAATATTTGAGTCTCTGTGCTCACTCGAGTATCACTGTATGTGTAGCCATGGCCTAATATGCTCTGGTTCCCTTCTATAAGGGTAACAGGGTTTCCAGCGGCTTCCTGCTCGACTAGGTTATCAGTCCACCTGGTGGGAGGCCTACCTGCGCTGCGTCTTTCAGTTCGTGGTCGCCACTCCAGAACCTTCTTTATCATGTTTTACTTTACCCAGGTCGGAGATATCGAAGAAAGAAGAGAGTAAGAGCATGGACCGCCCGGACAAGCCGGAGAAGACGAAACCCTCAGCTTTAGTCGCCACCAAGTCGATGCGAAGGTCTGCCAGTACATCCGGACTGTCACTCGTGATACATCCAGGTAAGTTGATGAAAAAAAAGTTTATTTTAGGCCATGTCTTATACACCAAAAGAAAAAAAAGCCAAACAGTCTGTCAGACAGTTTTTAAACGATAATTAACCTAAACTGTCATCATCGCAATACAAAATATACATGCATACACTTAAATATAATACTTGATACTCTTATTACAGATTATAATTTACAAAAGTGACGTTGTACATTATATGTTATTGATTATAAGTAAAATATTAGTAGGTACTTTTTTATTTGTATTGGAAATAATTTTAATAAGGTTATTTTGTAGTAGTAGCTATAAGGAAGCTGCAACTATCGAATTAGGTTATTTTCCCGTAATGGTAGCTGTATGTATGATAACAAATTAATAAATAAAAATTTATTTAAGGTTATTCACAGATTGATAAATAGCAAAGGTTAGGCAATAAATTAGGTTGGTTAATTATACTTATACCCTTTTCAAGATAAGAAGAAACTTGTGACACATCACGTGACTTTCCTGTTGACTCAAATAGTGATGTGCCCTAACAAAATCCAACCGATTCTTTTAGATAATCGAGAAAGTTTATAAAGAAAGTTTAATCGATTTTTATTCAAATGAACTTATTTAAAATAAGAGATATACTGCAATGTTGTACTGCCAGAGTAACGTATACAGCTTTTTGAAAAGTATTTTTTCCTTTTTTTGGCATTTTACCAAATAAAAGCAAAACAATAACGAAACTTTTACAAAAACAGTAACAAAAGTCAATATAGGAACTATGCGAAAAATTACGATAACACATATCGCATACAAGGCAGACGCTCTCATACTACTGACGTCAACGCATCGGTTTTCACAAGACGACCGAACCGATTCATCAATTTAGTTCCGATTATGTATTGTCAATCCCTATAAGTAAACGTTCCGTTTTACGCATCAAGTATTTGAAGGAAATCCTATTAATTTATTTGTTAAACCATTAAGATATATTATTTGTTTGCAATTTTAGCTTAGATTTTTAGAGGCAAAGATTGTGGTTTTGCAATGATATAAATTAAAAATATATTTTACTAGCTGTTGCCCGCGACTTCGTCTGCGTGGTCTTTAGGGGTATGAAAAATAGATGTTGGCCGATTCTCAGACCTACTCAATATGCTCACAAAATTTCATGAGAATCGGTCAAGCCGTTTCGGAGGAGTACGGGAACAAACATTGTGACACGAGAATTTTATATATTTTATAAAAATATTATTGTAAATAGTATGGGTGAAACGGAAAATGCCAAGTGTCATAAGTGTCTTCTTATAAATATATTGAATATACTGAAAGGACTATAGACAGGTATATCTCAATTTCTAATTACTGTATTACAGTTATTATTTACCTAAAATGAATTTTGTTTTTAATATTAGCACTATAATTTTATATAAATACAGTAAAAACGATATATTATTTTCGTGCATATTCCCTACTATCATCTGCATTGATAATGATCGTCTGTATTGTGGTCGCCATATTAAGGGGGCTTGTAGCTCAGAGGCGGCAGCGCTTTGGTAGTGATTACCAAAATTAAGCTACCTATGCTGTGGTTGTGATTGGATGGGTGACCATTCCAATCATATTTAGTGACATTTATCAGAAGCATCTCCGTGCTTCGGAAGGCACGTTAAAAGTTGGTCCCGGCTTATGTCGCTTGATGCTAGTGGTGAAGCCTAGTCAGAGGCCTTAGGGCGGCTTAATAACATCTGACAGGAAGGTTTAGTCAATGGCCTTACAACACCCCTCCACCGCACCGCACAGGGCCTGCGTGGTGGAGTATGGCCCGCTTCACCTTATAGTTGATGTGAAGCCTGTGCCATGCATTGGGACGTATATAACGTGCTTCATAAATATCTGCAACGGCTGAAATGGGTAAAAGTATTGCTTATATAGATTACGATAGTGAAGGAATTATGTGCCCCGGATCGGTAATTTTTTAATTAATAAAATTGCAGTGCACTGGCCAAATGGCCGGCCCCCGGCAGGGAGGGCGCGTGGGACGACCGGGCCGCCGGGCGGTATAATGTGAAACGTTAGCATTTTTGGACAGATGTGGATGGTTTGAGACAGAATAAAGCCTAATCTTTATTTAATATAATTTTTTTAATGAAAAAACAATGATGTTCTGGTCATAAAATTCCTTCACTATCGTAATCTATATAAGCAATACTTTTACCCATTTCAGCCGTTGCAGATATTTATGAAGCACCTTATATAGGCATACTTCACTTTACTACTTATTGTGTTCCCAGCGGAGGACAGCGCGTTCCCCGGGGGAGCGGCGTCCCCGTGCGCCGGGAACACGTCGTCGACCAACTCGTCGCGCGACTCGTCGCCCTGCCGCGACCCGCCCTCGCCCTTCGCGCTCGCCAACCACTCGTGAGTGCACGCACCATCATCATTATCATCCACTGACCCGCTGACTTGAAATATACACCGTGAAATTTTAGTACTCACCCGCGGGGAAGTGATTCCACTCATAAAAACAAACAACTTTTAATATGGAAACAACTGAAATCGCGAAAAATAAATTTACTAAAAATTTAAATTACTACGAGTTTGTTCCGGCGTTTATTCTCAGCACTTGCCAGATTTTCTGTTTCTTGTCACGAAGCGCTAGTAGGACCCAAAAAATAAGGACATGTTCTGCCCCATATGGGCCAATAATGTTATTATTGACGTTCATAAGTGGCAGTTTTCTGTCCGAAAAAAATCGAATTAGTCCGTCAGTTGAATTAACTTTATCATTCTTTGTTTGATTGAGAAAAGAAAAAATACGTGTCTAATATTTTTTGATAATCTAACTGACGGACTAAATAGAATTATCTTTTTTGGACCCAGGAAACTAGCCTATTGAATAAATGATTTTTGTCTTTTGACTATTTCATACATTATAGTCGAGTAATTATTGAACTGTTGTTTAAAAAAAATTTTTTTTTGCGATTTCAGAGTTGGTTCCATAATAAAAGTTGTTTGTTTTCATGAGTGAAATCACCTCCCCGCGGGGAAATAACCACTTAAATTTCACGTTGTATAGGGACTGCTTGTCCTATACAAATGACAGCAATTTTGTGTGTATTTACTTTATTGTTGTTTAGTTTTTTTAGATTCCAGCCTGAACTATAGAGCTGTATAACTAACATTATGTATAATATACCAACGAAATTAATGAAAATATTAACATAATAAATTATGTAGTTTGGGGTTTTAACAACTCTATGTAGTGTCAACAAACGTCATGGTAGTATGCAACACAGATATTATACGCAGTTGAAATTAGCCGATTGTCTCTTCCTTAATACAATAAAATTCCTGATGATATAAAAAATCAGAAAATATATGTTTTTAAGAATTTTTTTTGTACAAGTGGCTTATTGACCAAAGTATTTATGACCTAAAAGAACTACTTGACCGCACATCTCATTGACTCGATTTAATTTGACCAGTTAATTAAAAGTGATAATACCTATTAGTTTAGTATTCCAATCGATGTTATTAATTTATCAATATAATTGTATTACAATTGTCTCACGCGTAATGTATCTACATTTAATTTAATTGATATTTGCTTGCTAATAATTCTGGAAAGACATGTGAACCTTTTTTAATGTAACATCTTTATACCATGTTCTTACGCAAATACAATATTATGATTATGATTATGATTAAGGGTCGATGTGCAATATTAACTGCCGGGCACTGTACAGTCAACGGCAGGTCAACCTACACAAAAAGTTAAAGGTCACTGAATTGATTTTCAACTTTATGTCCAACGCTTAAAGATCAATATCAATTGAGAAAATTTTACGTTTTGTGGTAGGTTGACGAGCTGTTGTCTGTACGTCATGCCAATGGTGTGATGTTTGATTGTTAATTTATTTCTTTCTCTTTCAGACTGATCCAATCGTCGAAGCCACCTATCGTGGTGCGACGCGGCCCGCGCGGCTTCGGATTTACTATTCACACTGTTCGAGTGTACTATGGCGACACGGATTACTACACTATGCACCATCTCGTCTCGGTTCGTTTTGTTATATTACTCGATTGTGATCATTCGCGTCATAATTAACAACAAAATCTTTTAACAATCGTACCACCAACACATTCCTTTTTCTCCATAGTTGTATTCTACCTTAAGATAGACTTATATTAAATAATCTTTATTGCACACCGTACAAAGAAGTTACAGTTGATGTTTACAGTTGTTAAGGTTGTCTAGAAAAGATCGCTTTTAGTAATAAGACCCAGGGGCGTTTATTGGTTTCAGATGGGGGTAGGCTGTGAGTGAAAATTGAATAAATTTGCGTGAAACAGTAGGCGATCTCGCGGCAGCCTAACATTGGTTAAATTGCACAGAGGAATGATCTAAGTTGCGCGCGTAAGGAATAAGTATAGGTAGACGAAAAATGGTTACAGAATATTTATTCTTTATTGTTGAATACGTAATTAATAATTATGGTTAGCTGTTCTGTCAGTTTTTTATGAAGGTAGGCTCTGCATAATAGCCTATATGGGATGCACGCTAAGATGGATGGATAAGACCATCTAAATTGATAATGATGACGACTGTCTGGACCTAGTGGTTCGCGATCCGGTCTACAAAGCCAATATTAATCCAATTCAATTGTTCTTTACCTAAAAGGTGTCGGTAAGAGATAGCTTATAGCGAAGGCTGCCTAAATTTTTCAGCTCTAAATTGTATTTCCTGTACCTTATCTAACTTAGTGTTGTGTGCAATGAAGAGTGATCTATCTATTCTATTGAGGGTATTGCTATGTGTAAATTTTATTTGTAATGTCATTGTTTAATTACCTTTTGTGCGCTTTGGAGTATTTTGTGAGCATACTTGTAAATATAAGTTTAATATAATACAAGTTTTATAAAATTTTAAATAAAATAAATGAATCAATTACATCCAAACGCGAGCAAGTTTTGAATAGTTCGGTTCCTTTTTTGACCCGACCAAGAATCGAGCGATTCTCGATGATTACCCCGCGCCACCGAATGAATGTTATCACGATGACTGCAGGCGGTGAGCGAGCAGGGCGCGGCGTGGGCGGCGGGGCTGCGCGCCGGGGACCTCATCACGCAGCTCAACGGCGAGTCCGTGCAGGGCCTGCTGCACACGCAGGTGCGTACCACACGTACCACACGTACCTCACGTAACACACTCGTAACTATCCTGTAACAGACAGAAAGCATCAAAAGTAACTGATCAAAAACTTACTATCAATAGTACTGACTTCTAAATTTTACAATAGGCTATTTGCATTGTACCAAAATTGACTTATCTAATAATTTAGTTTAATAGTTTGCGCCATATGGAACCGAAACATATCAATAGTTATTAAAAATAATGAATAATTACTGTAAAAATATCATTTTCAAAAGTTATATTTTTGTCGGTATTGTACATTGTCAAAAACGCCGGTAACAATGACAGGTACGTCACAATTGAGTAACTTTACATCATCTTTAACATCTCTGTTTAGCCTAATGGTCGACTGGTAGAGAATGCCACATGGCATTAAGTCCACCTTTTGTACGATTTTATTTTGTGCAATAAAGTTTAAATAAATAAATAAACTTTGTACTAAAACTGACATCCCAAAGCGAGATTTTGCGCTAAGCTTGCACAAAGTATGAGTAGTGTGACCGTCGACAAAGGTTTTTAACATGCCTGTTCTAGTATTTCATAACTCAATGGATATTAAAGGTTCATGACGTCACGAGCAAGTACATCATGGCCGACGGCGTTTTCGCAAGTTTTGTAAAACGTAAAAAATTAAATGCTATTTTTTATATCTCAAAAGTTTAAAAAATGTAATGAAAATAATGACGCTTTATTTGAATATTACCAACAATAATAACTCTATTTCAGAATACAGTCAAATAGCGTATTACCTGACTTCCTACACTTTTTTGCGTAGCAATTTTGTCAGACTTAAAATAATAATAATGAATAATGACTAAATATTGCTTTAATCCTAAGCTAAGTAGCTAAAGCACTTGTAATCAGAAACAACGACGGTTCCACAACACCCAGACCCAAGAAAATATAGAAAAAATATTTTTCTACTCTGGGAATCGAACCCGGGAACTCAGAGATAGCGACACCAAGTCCGATATGCTCGCGTCTCGGCTACGGAGGTTGCCAGATGGTGCTTATCATATCATAACGAAGATATCGGTGTTGAGAGGTTAAAAAATATTGAATATGAAAATAGTATAAATATTTCGTACAGTCATTATTGAAAATACACAGAACTAAACAGTTGGGATTTGAATTTCAATTTAATACTGAAAAGAACGCGGGCGGTCTTGAGCAAAAGCTAGTTTGCTTTTCTCCCTTTTTTGATTCAACCAAACTATACGTAGCTTAGATTTAATCATTTGCGTTTTTACAGGTTCTGAGGTTGCTATTGGCGGCACCACACGCAACGCTTCGGGCTACACCACTAGATCAAACTACTATTCAGGTACGTATTTGTTAGTTTATGCTTAATGTACAGCAGAAACGAAGAAAATTGGGTAATTTTTGAGTTGATAATATGTGGTCCTTAATGCACGACAGGAGATGATAAAGTCGTCAAGATAGAGTAAAAAAAGAGGCAGACTGATTTTATAGTTACATAACGTTACCGAAAAAAGGTATCGTTTCTAAATACCTGAATTTAATTTAATTATACCTACAGTTGTAAAGTGTCCGTCACGTTTTAAATGTCTGACCAATTTGACACATTTTCTTAATGTGACCGGACATTTCGGACATTTATTGTCACTAATGTGTCGTGTGGGAACGGCCGTAAAGAATACATTTTCCCACCGCCAGCAGGAGGCGTGTCGTAAGAGGCGACTAATTCCTGTAGCACGAGACGGGCAGCAGCGTCTGCGTGCGAAATATTATAAAAAACTGCGCTCGCCAACCCGTCTGCCAAGCGTGGCGAGTATTGGCAATGAGCCCCCCCCCCCCCCTAATGAGTGGCACAAAAAAGTCCAGGCCCCCAGTCTCCGGTGGTCCCGCTGTTCATGGCTACGGTAGCGGTCAGGGTGACAGCGGGGCAGGGGGTGCTAAGAATCCCCGGAGGCGGTTCGGCTATCACCACCAAAGACGACTAACCCTGGTAACATACAATGTCCGCACATTGAGGACCGACGAGAAGATAGTTGAGCTGGAAGAAGAAATGGGTAGGATGCACTGGAGTATCATGGGGCTATCAGAAGTCCGACGAGAGGGCGAGGACACGATAACCCTGAAATCCGGCAACCTACTCTACTACCGGGAGGGCGACCAACTGTCCCAAGGTGGTATCGGATTTCTCGTCCACAAGTCCCTCACTAACAACATCGTTACCATCGAAAGTGTGTCGAGCAGGGTTGCATACCTGATACTCGAGAGTATCTAATAGGTACTCGCTGAAGGTTATACAGGTATATGCACCGACCTCTACACACCCAGATGAGGAAGTAGAGGCCATGTATGAGGACGTAAGTAGGGTCATACATACTAATAAAACCTACTTCAATGTTATTATGGGGGACTTCAACGCGAAACTGGGCATGCGAAGCGATAATGAGATGAGAGTGGGGTAATTTGGATATGGGCAACAGAACCCCAGGGGACAGAGGCTGGCTGAATTTCTGGAGAAGGAGGACCTCTTTGTGATGAATTCCTTCTTTCAGAAGCCGCCTCACAGGAAGTGGACCTGGATGAGTCCCGACGGTTCCACGAAAAATTAGATTGACTTCATCATGACCACAAAGCGACGAATATTCACTGATGTCTCCGTGATTAACAGGGTGAAAACCGGCAGCGATCACCGAATGGTTAAAGGCACATTGAATATTAACGTCAATCTGGAAAGGTCCCGTTTGATGAAGTTTACGCTCCGACCCTCAAATGCCCATATTTACTGCCCCGAGAGCTCTCAGCTCGAGTTGTCTAACCGCTTTGAATGCCTAGAGAACTGCGAGTCAGTGGACGAGATTAACAACAGGTTCGTAGAAACTGTCCAAGCGGTCGGGTCGAAATTTTTTAGACCCCGTCGTAAAGACAAGCCGCAAAAACTTACCGACCATACCCTCAATCTCATGGCAGAACGATGTTCAATGGCAGTGGAGACCTCCGTTGATGCTGAGGCATATCGGCAGCTCAATAGACGGATATGGAAGTCCTTCCGACATGATATCCGCAACTTTAATACAAACAGTATTAAAGAGGCGATAGAGCGGAACCAAGGCTCGCAAAGTTTTCGCAAGAGACATGTCTATTGGGCAAAGCCAGCTGACGAAGCTGAAGACGGAGGACGGCAGTATAACGTCGACGAAAGCCGAAGTTTTGAGGGAGATCGAGAAGTTCTATGGGCAGTTATATACCTCGGTTACCAAACCTGTACTACTGTTACTACTACTACTACTACTACTGCTACTGCTACTACTACTACTGCTACTGCTACTACTACTGTTAGTAGCTCAGCCGAAGATCCAAGAGCTAAGCTGACCCGACACTATACCGAAGATATCCCGGACATCAGCCTATACGAGATTAGGATGGCCCTCAAACAACTCAGGAATAACAAGGCGCCGGGTGATGACGGAATCACATCAGAACTTCTGATATTGAAAGTCCTTCAGAAACTCTTTAACTCCGTCTTACTCGAGGGAATCACGCTGGAGGCATGGAACAGAAGTGTGGTTGTGCTCTTCTTCAAGAAAGGGGATAACGCCTTACTGAAGAATTACAGACCCATCTCGCTTTTGAGCCATGTCCACAAGTTGTTTTCGAGGGTCATCACGAATCGTCTCGCGCGTATGTTCGATGACTTCCAGCCTCCCGAACAAGCCGGCTTCTGGAAAGGTTATAGTACCATAGACCACATCCATACGCTGCGGCAAATTATACAGAAAACCGAGGAGTATAACTTGCCACTATGCTTGGCGTTTGTGGACTATGAGAAGGCCTTTGATTCGATCGAGAACTGGGCAGTCTTGTCTAGTCTAGTCTACAGTCTCTCCAGCGGTGCCATATTCAAAATCAAAATCAAAATCATTTATTTTTGCAAATAGGCCATTAAAAGCACTTTTACACGTCCCAATTTTTTTTTTTGCCCTACCACTGCTTTGGGACAATTTGTAGGCTAGTGCCGAGAAGAAGCAGCGCAAGAAACTCGGTCACTGTTGTCAGCCTCTTTTAAAATTAATATTTTTACAAGTTTTGGTGCGAGCTAAGCAGTTTTAAATCCACACATTTTTATCATTTATATAATCACTAACGGTGTAATACCACTTTTTCATTAAAACCATCTTAACATGTAATTTAAGTTCAAATACTGGCAGTTCAGCAAGGGATTGTGGTAATTTATGAAAAATACGAATACATTTTCCCATGAATGAACTTCCTACCTTGTGCAATCTGAAATTTGGAACGACAAGTTTATCTTTATGCCGCGTATTATACTTATGTATGCCATTTTTCTTGGAAAATAAGTGCACATTTTTGCGAACATACATATTTTCATAAATATATTAAGAAGCAACTGTAAGTATGTTAATTTCTTTAAATAGTTATCTTAGAGAGTCTCGTGGTTTAAGGTTATAAATAGCCCGAACAGCTCTCTTTTGCAGTACAAAGATGGTTTTAATATCTGCAGCTGAGCCCCATAATAGTATTCCATATGACATTATACTGTGAAAATAGCTAAAATACACAAATCTTGCCGTTTCAACATCAGTCAATTGTCTTATCTTTCTCACAGCATAAGCAGCTGAACTAAGTCTCCACAAAGCCTCAATATGAGCACCCTATTGCAAACGGGAATCTAAAGTTATTCCTAAAAACGTAGTGGAATTTGTCGTATCTAGTTGTTCATATTTTACAATAATATGCGTTGAGACCTCCCTTACATTAGGCATTGTAAATTTTATGCATTTTGTTTTGTTTGCTTTGAGCAAAAGATTGTTAGTACTAAACCAATGCAATACAAGCGAGAGGGCATTATTGACATCGTCAAAGGATTCTTGACCCCTTTTAATTTTGAAAATTGACGATGTATCATCCGCAAATAACACCATCTCACATAGGTCTTTTGTAGAGTAAGGAAGGTCATTTATATATATATAAGAAACAGTAGCGGTCCTAATATTGATCCCTGAGGTACACCCATAGTTAGAGGCGATCCTGAAGACTTAGCTCCATTAAAATATACTTTTGCGTTCTACCTGTGAGATAAGAGTTTATTAAATCTAAAGACTCGTTCGATACACCACAATGTCTCAGTTTTTTTATTAAAATTTGATGACCTACACAATCGAAAGCTTTAGAGAGATCACAAAAGACACCTAAAGCATCTTGCTTACTCTTCCAAGCATTAAACACGTGTTTTAAGAGTGCAACTCCAGCATCAGTAGTACTTTTACCTTTCGTGAAACCATATTGTTTCTTCCGCCTCTCGCGCGAGTGTTAATGAGGTATAGGGTATAGGGTTGGACAAGCTCTTCATAAAGCCCCCCCCCCCCCCTTTCCCCCACAGGCGGGCGGGCGGCGGCGCTCGGGCGGCGGGCGGCGCGCGTCGGCGCCCCCGCGGCCGCGCCCGCGCCGGCGCTGCTCGCTGTTCCGCCGCATCTCCACCAAGCGCGCCTCGCAGGAGATGCACCAGGTATGTGCCTGCGCCTGCGCACCGCGCACCGCGCATCGAGTACACATCCAATAGAGTAGTGATAACTGGCCATCCATCTCCGAAACTAGTTAGTCAATTTTCACTAACTCCCACTTTATCTATCGGACTTGCACGCACGAAAACAATAGAAGTGACAGAAGGCGACCGATAATAGACCTGTGCGTATGTCTCTTTCTATCCAAAAGAAATTCGATTATTATGGAAATACTTTTATTGTGGCCAGATTTTCTATTCGATGGCGTGGAAAAAAACAACAAGATATCAAACTTTAAATAGACGGAATCACATTTTATCGGTTAGTAACAATAATTATGTATTTTTTAATTCACATCCATTTTGCAATGGATCAAGCTAAACTGATCATTAAATAGGCGCCGAGTGACGCGTATCTATGCATCTTGCTTTCACCTAGGTGCGAGGCCGATAAAGTCGTCTCTTTCTTTCATTTCATAATAGTGTTGCTCTAATAGAATCGAACTAATTACATCGATACCTATCGGATCGTATCACCTATCGTGAGTAATTTTTGCCAAAACAATTTACCTAAATCATGGATTCCGAATTTTTCAATCTACCGACTGGTATACGTTAAGTGTGTCCAGACAATAATTTCGTAAATTTCCTGCCCATTTCATCTTCCATCTCCTCAACAGACTTATCATCAATCCTCAAAGTGCGTACGTTATATTTTACCAGGGCCAGTCTTCAGGGGTGGTAGCCGTTCCACCTCCGGGGATTCTTAGCACCCCCTGTTACAGTAATAACTTACATTCATCAGTGTTTACTAAGCGTTAGCCCGATTAGTATCGATATCGATATTAATATTTTCTCGCCCAACTCTAGTTTGATGCATGATCATGCGTCGGCCAATTGGAGCGCAGCAGCCGCCATATGCATTTTAGCGGAATTCTTGTCGAACAAAGTTAATGACATTTCTACTCTATTGGATATATGCTCGATGGCACTGTGTGAGCGATCTGCGTACACTGCCAGATCTTCCTACGTTCGAGATACCTAGATCAAACGATGAATACGGTAGAAGACGTCGGCTGTGCAACCTTCCTCGAATAACTAATAATTTACCAAAAACCACTGTAGAAAAAATTGAAAATAAAAAACCCGAACGAATTAAAAATATTCTAAAGAAATACTTTATCAAAGATGAATACCTACATTGAAGGTGGGTTGCGAGGCCGATGTCATTCTAAAACAATTAATTAAGAAATTGATTATGCAAGCCAGAAATGAGCAACTCTTCAATGGAGGCTACGTAATCTTTACAGTTATCAGTACAGATAAAAAACAGTACAAACTTATCAGTACAGTTAAAAAAACATCATCATGTACTGCACCAGGTAAGTGCGCGTGCGCAGTGTGTTTGCAGAACCATGACAACATCATGACCACTGCTGAAATGGGGAAGCACAGACGAAGCTTATCTCAGATGGCGTGTTTGGTCTTGTCAACCGTTGCGACCGTCTGGTGTAGTGCACCGGACTACAAAGCCAGCGGTCGCGGGTTCGATTCTCGCATGGGGCAGATGTTTGTGTGATGAGCACGAGCATTTGTAACTAAGTCATGTATGTTTATAAAAGTATTCAAGTATGTTTATCCGTTATCCAGTTGCCATAGTACAGCTTTGCTTAAACAATTTATTATTATTATTTATGCATGCAAATAGTGATTTTAGAGCCAGACGGATGACGGATTTCAATGCAGTTTCCAGCAATATAACACTATATCACAAACTGCTATGCAGTTTGGCAAATACAATATTATGTTAAGTGATTATTTATACTTCTGAAATAAATAAATAAATAGTGATATATTTCGTTGATCGAATCGAGTCGTGATCGTTTTATACTATATAAATCTTTATATTTTAAAGTTACCAAAAATCAACGCATTCAAAATCTAAATAATCCACCTCTTCTGTTCATATTTTTTGTCTTTCCTATTTACAACTATATGACAAATCTCATATAGTTTATAAAATTTATATAAGAAATCTTAAAAGTTTTGTTCTTTGCCAGATGGTTGCCGGCGGCGTGGGTAGTGGGGACTGTCCATCCTCCCCCGCTTCGTCTTCCCCAGCGGCAGACAGTCCCCTGCACACCACCACACACTATCAGAGGTGACGTATTGATAAATGTCTATAAAGTATACATTATCTCATAGAATATATCAGTACCTCTACTCGATTCATTTGGAAGTACCATACAGTCATTTGTACCTTCAGAAGTGGCGATTCTGTAGAATTCACTCAAACTAGTCACTCAATTTTACCTAGGATACATGATTTCATCCGTAGCCGACCTCCGTAGCCGAGAGGCCAGCTTACCGGACTTGATGTCGCTATATCTGTGGTCCCGGGCTCGATTCCCGGTCGGTCAATGTGGAAAAATAACTTTTCTATATTGTTTCGGGTCTGGATGTTGTGGTACCGTCGTTGTTTCTGATTTCTGTAACATAAGTGCTTAAGCTACTTATCATAGGACAAGAGCAACGTATGTGATGTCCAATATTTATATTTGCTATCTGAGATAATCTTTCACTTGGGAAAAGTGACTTCAACTACGAGAATCACTACACCTGGGATAAGTAACTTGACCTGGGTTAATCCTTTATCGGGGACAAGTGATTACACCTGTGATAATTCTTTACCTGTGATGAATGACTTCACCTAGAATAATCTTTGACCTGAGAGAAGTGAATTCATCTAGGATAATCCTTCACCTGCGATCGGTGACTGGACCTTCAACTATAATAAGTGACTTCACCCAGGATAATCTTTTCCCTTGTATAAGTGACTTTACCTAGGATAGTATATCACAGTAAATGAAATTTACCGAGTATCATCACTTCACCTGTAACGGAGAGCTTGATTTTAGGGATATTTATAAATGTATAGTGATAACAATGTTCATCCACAGGCCGTCATCCCTTCACGGGTTGAAGCACAAACTGAGCGGGGGCGAAGTGCGTCGCGCATCGCTACAGCACATGCCGCTGTCGCCGCTCGCGCGCACGCCCTCGCCCTCGCCGCAGCCGCCGCCGCCGCCGCAGGCCGCCGAGCCCGCTAGGTATGTCAACTGTATACACTATGTATACACATCCCACAGCACATGCCGCTGTCGCCGCTCGCGCGCACGCCCTCGCCCTCGCCGCAGCCGCCGCCGCCGCCGCAGGCCGCCGAGCCCGCTAGGTATGTCAACTGTATACACTATGTATACACATCCCACAGCACATGCCGCTGTCGCCGCTCGCGCGCACGCCCTCGCCCTCGCCGCAGCCGCCGCCGCCGCCGCAGGCCGCCGAGCCCGCTAGGTATGTCAACTGTATACACTATGTATACACATCCCACAGCACATGCCGCTGTCGCCGCTCGCGCGCACGCCCTCGCCCTCGCCGCAGCCGCCGCCGCCGCCGCAGGCCGCCGAGCCCGCTAGGTATGTCAACTGTATACACTATGTATACACATCCCACAGCACATGCCGCTGTCGCCGCTCGCGCGCACGCCCTCGCCCTCGCCGCAGCCGCCGCCGCCGCCGCAGGCCGCCGAGCCCGCTAGGTATGTCAACTGTATACACTATGTATACACATCCCACAGCACATGCCGCTGTCGCCGCTCGCGCGCACGCCCTCGCCCTCGCCGCAGCCGCCGCCGCCGCCGCAGGCCGCCGAGCCCGCTAGGTATGTCAACTGTATACACTATGTATACACATCCCACAGCACATGCCGCTGTCGCCGCTCGCGCGCACGCCCTCGCCCTCGCCGCAGCCGCCGCCGCCGCCGCAGGCCGCCGAGCCCGCTAGGTATGTCAACTGTATACACTATGTATACACATCCCACAGCACATGCCGCTGTCGCCGCTCGCGCGCACGCCCTCGCCCTCGCCGCAGCCGCCGCCGCCGCCGCAGGCCGCCGAGCCCGCTAGGTATGTCAACTGTATACACTATGTATACACATCCCACAGCACATGCCGCTGTCGCCGCTCGCGCGCACGCCCTCGCCCTCGCCGCAGCCGCCGCCGCCGCCGCAGGCCGCCGAGCCCGCTAGGTATGTCAACTGTATACACTATGTATACACATCCCACAGCACATGCCGCTGTCGCCGCTCGCGCGCACGCCCTCGCCCTCGCCGCAGCCGCCGCCGCCGCCGCAGGCCGCCGAGCCCGCTAGGTATGTCAACTGTATACACTATGTATACACATCCCACAGCACATGCCGCTGTCGCCGCTCGCGCGCACGCCCTCGCCCTCGCCGCAGCCGCCGCCGCCGCCGCAGGCCGCCGAGCCCGCTAGGTATGTCAACTGTATACACTATGTATACACATCCCACAGCACATGCCGCTGTCGCCGCTCGCGCGCACGCCCTCGCCCTCGCCGCAGCCGCCGCCGCCGCCGCAGGCCGCCGAGCCCGCTAGGTATGTCAACTGTATACACTATGTATACACATCCCACAGCACATGCCGCTGTCGCCGCTCGCGCGCACGCCCTCGCCCTCGCCGCAGCCGCCGCCGCCGCCGCCGCCGCCGCAGGCCGCCGAGCCTGCTAGGTATGTCAACTGTATACACTATGTATACTTGCATGTCTCACGGGCTTGACAAAATACAAACTCGTTGCAGCGCTGCAGTTGGCCAGCCATCATCTTAACCATACATGCCCATGGGTGAGACCTGCTATTGGTCTCCAGTGCCGACCCGCCCAATGCAGTGGCTTCCTGCAACAAAAAATATCAGATACTCCATACATTTGCAGTAAAGTACTGGTACTGGCAATTTAGATGTTGCCTCACATCTAAAAGTTGTATATTTCAAGTTTCAAGTTCAGTTTCAAAAAAATATACGATGTCTTATTTTTTCTGTTGAGAGATCGTATTAAGTTTTTTAACGTTACAGTTTTTACCACGATATTGGTAGAGGTAACTGAGGTACAATACCCGGCGGTAAATATTGCACATCGACAATCATCGCATTTCCTAATATGTACTAGTTTTCATGTCCATCAATTATTAGATATATCGTTTATCAGAATTTTAATAATATAGTTTGGGGTTTTAACAACTCTATGTAGTGTCAACTAACGTCATGGTAGTGTGCGACACAGATAACACTATACGAAGCCGAAATCAGCCGATTGTCTCTTTCCAAAGGTCGACGTGCAATAATTACCGCCGAGCACTGTAGATTATAATTATTTGGTAAAATTCAATATGGATTTGAAATGTCATCAAAAATTTATTTTTCGAAACTTCATTAATCGGTCATTTTGCTTGGTGTACAATAACGCATTGAATGTGAATGCCTTCATTTTACTGTGATTGTCTTTATGTCAACATATCGTGCTTCACTCCATTGTTCTGTCATGTAATATACTCGTACTCAATAATAATGAAGATAGATAGTTAGACACTTTGCACAAAAACAATAAAGGTTATTACAAACAAGACACATTTATAATAAATTAGTGACAGGCGCGTGACGTGAGGCGGTCGGGTTGTGTCGTTTATCGACTTCACAAGCAGAGTGTGTCGTGAGCGGGTCGGCGGTTGTGGAGCGGCTGACAGATTTTATTTATTTCCTGGCTCGTACATTACAATTAGGTAAATTTTTTTAACGCGAAACGCGAACGAAGGAAATGCTTTTCGGATTATGTAGGACTCATTAAAGTTTACTCACTAAAGCCTCAGCTTGTTCCATTAAGCCGTTATTGCAGGACAACGTAGGATCGCTATTTGCACTTTGCATGCACTCCGTCACAGACAACTATGCGTACGACAAATGCCTTAAGCAGAATGCTCGCCCGTTTTCAGTCTGTGTTGACGGCAGATACGCTCGGGACGCATCGTGTTCACGTCCCGCTCTCGACCCGCTCATGACCCGCTGTGACTTGTCGCATTAAGAAACTCATGTTATTAAAACCGTCGTTCTTTAGACTCGACCCGCTCACGCCTTCTGCGTTTCAAGCTTAAGAGTAGTGCCATTATTGGGTCGCCATCACCGATTTAATTTCAACTGTCTCGTCCTGCCATCATGCCACTGTGACTGACCTCCACCCCCCTGACTAACCCGTAGCCGTTGCGAGGCGCGCAGCCCTTCACCCCTGGCGTGCCGCGAGGGCGGGCGGCGCGCGTGGGCGCGGAGGGACCCCGCCTCGCCTCTGCTGAGGAGGGCTTTGTCGCCCGACAGGTATTGACTGACTGACTCATTAGATCGATTTGTTGACAAAAAATACTAATATGCGTTTATAACACTTTTTTTGTTTATTCGTTTTGTTACTTATCTTATAAATAGCCGATCGGTTTCGCCAAATAGTTTAGGTTTAATTCATCAATTTTGAAAGGGCTGGCATTTTGTTGGTATAGCATGCAAAAAATACTATTTCTGTGGATCTAGAGGTGTATAATTTTTAGGACCTCCAGATCCATTGAAATAGGTTTTTGTTCATGCTAGGTATACCAAAAAAAAAATGGCGAACATTTCAAAAGGGGGGATTTTAGCCGACTGTATAATCTGTGTTACGAAGATGAAAACACATCTCTATTTTATATTAGTATAATTATTTCAAGGGGTAAATGTATTAATAAAAGTGATAAATTTTTTCTCCTACAAAATTTGGGTAAAATCTATGGAAACAAAATTTCACCTTTTCTCACTTAGATGATTAAAAAATCCGAATTTAGTGTAATTATTATTCCAGTTATGGTCACACCGGCACACGAGTCGAACTAATGTTGCCATTGTCTTATTATTTTTTGATTCTGAAACCATTTCACAGCATTACGTAACTACAAGGTTTTCTCAATAAATCGATATTTGTGCTACGGTTTTGTTTTTCACAATTTTCTCTATTTTTTTCAGAAGTATTTTCTGTATAATAATACCATAAAATTTGCCTGTTTTCTATTTCCACAAGCTTTATCACATAATTTTTAGGTTATCCATCTATTTGTTCACGCTTGCATGTCTACACTTATTATCATGCATCTTGTTTTTATTGTTTTTCATTTTGTTGGGTTTTCGCTATAATTATGGTTCGTTTAAAATATAAACTTTAACTGCTGCACTCAGAAACGTCAATTAACAATAGTGTTGATTAACATTTTAGTTCATTCAATAATTGTCTTTATTCGTATCGACTTCAGAATCACAGATTCTTAAATAATCGTTAAAGTTAAGTGACGTCTCTGAGTGCTATTGTTTTAAGTGTAGGGGAGACCGGGGATAGTCAATAAGGGTAGGTTAACTATCAGTCAAACACTAGACTTATTTGACAGTGTTGGGTCATTCGACTAAGCGCGAGAAATGCAATGCAGTATGTCCAGTGACTGAGAGAGGGAGGAAAGAGCTTTTTGCATACATTTGAATAATGAAACAATTTCGAAAAGGTCTATTTTTTGACAGTTAGTCAATCCACGGTCTCTACTTGTACTTTTTAGTTTGGTTTAAGTATTTAGACCGTTGATCGATTGTCTAAAATATAAGCTACTTGAAGTTGCAGTATTCAACTAGGCAATACAATTTCCCCTATCAGATTACATCCCCGCTCAGCCGAGTCCAAATGTTCAATCTCGCCCCTCTGCTGCGGGGGCGTAAACGTGTCCGTTAACGTGGGCCCCGTGGCCGTGAGCGGCGTGGCCGTGGCGGGGGGCCGGCGGGGGGTCGTGTGGCGCGCCCCCGCGCCCGCGCCCCCAACCCCGCCGCCCGCCGACAAGCAGGACGAGCCCCCCCTGCCCAGGATAGCCGAGGAGAAGGACTCGCCCACGCATCATGCCAGGAATATGCCCAATAGGTTTGTATCTTACTAGAAAATATCGAATTTCCTTGAGAGATTAACAACTTAAAGTCAAACAAATAGTTGAATATCAATTGACAAATATTAACGTATTGTTGGACTGTTCTATATAGAGCACGTACCATGCAGTGTAGAAAGGTCATTTATTTTGTTCGATGTTGTTAAATAAGTATGTCAATTGATTAGTGTTGCCAGCATCTCTATTCCGCCATTATTTCATCAAGCGAGAATTGACAAGATTTGTCAACTTATAGTGAATTTAAAATATTCACTAATAATGAATAATAAATAAATATTGGACAGCATCACATACATTGCTCTGGTCCTAAGGTAAGTACCTAAAACATTTGTGTTATAGAAATGAAAGTACCACAATACCCAGACCCGAGACAACATAGAAAAGTTAGTTTTCTAAATTAACTTGACTAAGAATCTAACCCGGGACCTCAGAGATCAGAGACAGCTAGGGAGGTTGTCATCTCTGATCTGGCCTCCGATTCAGAACGTTTCGATAACGAGTTGTCAACCGGTGAATCACGTGACACTAATATTGAATACTTTAGTGTCACCGTGGTTTCGCGGTCGACAATTTGTTAACGAATGGTTCTGAAACGGGGTTCTGGAGAGCGATTCAGAACCGTTCGATATCAAATTGTTAATCGATGAACCACGTGACGCAATATGATTTAGCATTGGTGTCACGTGACTTATCGGTTGTCAATTCTGAACCGAAGGGTTCTAAATCGAGGAGCAGCTCTAAAGTATGTGTTCTATGGCTTATTAATGATGTATAATACTTTTATTCGTATACAGAACACCGGCAAAGCAACAGACAACACCGAACATCTTCACGTCGTCTCCGAAAACAAGTCTGGACAAGTCCGCTTTCGACGCGTCGACGTCGTTCGCGTCGCTGTCGCTGTCGGACGAGTCGTTCGCGCACGACACGTCCGCCGACCTGTCAGCGTTGGACACGTCGCGGGAAATCAATATTGGTTAGTGTTTCAATAGCGCAGTAGTCGGACCCACTCCACAAGGCCTCGTTCATTACTGACTGTAAATCGGCGGATAATTACCAAATTATTTAATTAAAACAAAAAAATGTTATTAAAAGCGTAAGGCCAAGCGTTTAATGTTAAGATTTCGGCTATTTCTGTCTTGTTTTCGGAAGTTATTATTGCTATTTTTACCCTTAGGTAAGGTTACCTATGCCTATGATATAAGTACGTACTTGTGTTGATGTTTTTTATGATTTTCTCTTTAATTTACGAAAGCATCGCCTGAGCTAACTTATAGAAAGAAAGTTTCTATTTTTATATCTCAAATAATGACACAATAATTGAATAAGTACAACAAAAAATACTTAACGATTACACCATGTGATAATCACAAAACAATATTAACTTAGAAGACGCGACTGCTTCTCATCATCATCATCATCATTTCAGCCATAGGACGTCCACTGCTGAACATAGGCCTCCCCCATTGACTTCCAGATTGGCCGGTTGGAAGCGGCCCGCATCCAGCGTCTTCCTGCGACCTTTACCAGGTCGTCTGACCACCTTGTGAGTGGACGTCCTACGCTGCGCTTGCCGGTACGCGGCCTCCATTCTAGAACCTTTCTGCCCCATCGGCCATCAGTTCTACGTGCTATGTGCCCCGCCCACTGCCACTTCAGCTTTCGAATCCGTTGGGCTATGTCAGCGACTTTTGTTCGTTTACGGATCTCTTCATTTCTGATTCGATCTCGCAAGGAAACACCAAGCATAGCCCTTTCCATAGCACGCTGTGCGACTTTGAGCTTTCTTATGAGGCCCATAGTGAGAGGCCACTGACTGCTTCTGTGTAACAGTTTTTATTACAATAGATTACGTCACGTGAAAGAAAATTGTGGAATCTACTTTAATATACAGGAAGTATGGATCCACTGTCTGTAATGTACAGTATGTATATTAATAGTGGGTGTTCCCTTAAGCCCGTTTATCTTTGTTAATAATACATTTGTTGATGGGTCAGGTTCGTGTATATGAAAAATACGCCGTTTAGAGTTAACAAGTAATGTTTATTTCGCTATTTGGTACACTTTTGCACAAACACGTGTTTTACTAAAGGGAGGCGTAATACGGTGTCGCTCCGAGTACGATTGGCTGCAGACTGGGGTAAAGGTATGAGCGAGTTGTGGTGTGACACCGGATTACCCTCCAATGAAAACTAAAACTATAAGTGACATTACCTACGTTACAGATATAATGACGCGTCGCTAACAACATTAAATCAAAAATTATGTAAAATTTGAAACGACCTGTTGAGAACCAAAATCCTAATGCGGAGGAATAGTAACTAGCCTATTTGCGCTTTGCAAACTGGCAACGTCGCTATTCTGTCTCACTCCTTCGGTGAATTACGATTCAGTTTTATATTTTTTTATGATATTTTAAAATTAATAACTTCTTTAAATGGGAATTTTTGTTTAGTATGTATAGAGGCTATGGTACTACGGGTTAACGGGAACGCCTTTTGTTATTCAACATATTTTAAAAATAAGTATTGTAAATTTTTTCGAATGTTTATATATTATTCATTCATTATGCTCCTTTTTCTCCCAGACGACAGCCGAACGAGCTCCGAACTCAGCGTACTCGTAGAAGAGAAGAGCAAAAAGCCACAACCCGAGCCGACACCCCCCGTCGCCATCCCCGAACAGCCGAAAGCCAGGAAAAAGTCCGATTCCAGCTTGAAAGACGAAGACGTCAAATCCAAAGACAAAAACAAATCCAAAGACAAACCAGAGCTGAAAAAACAGGACTCTCTAAAGAAAATTGAGAAACTAGAGGCAAGGATAGAAGAGAAAATCGTGCCAGAAGTTAAAATTGAGGAGAAGAAGCCTGACAAAGTAATGGAAAGGGTTGGGTCTGTTAAGAAAAGTGAGAAGCAGGAGAAAGCAGAAGCTAAAAAGCAGGAAAAACAGGAGAAAGCGGAGAAGAAGCAGGAAAAGATGGAAGCGAAAAGAACGGAGTCGGTGAAGAAGATTGAATTGAAGAGGCAAGACTCTTTGGATACTAATAAGGTATGTAATTTTGGAGGTATATATATTTTGGCTCCAGCATAATACCACTGACTCAAGTTAAATAATTAACATAAAAATCCAAGATCCCAAGAGATATACAAGTTGTCCCAAAAAATAAAGTCAAGTGGAAGTCAAGGCATAGAGTACCCCTAGGTTTTTAACTTAACTTTAGTAACAATGGGATTTAACCTTTTTAGAAATAGAAATAGAAATAGAAATATTCTTTATTTGCAAAAACATGGTAGGTACATAGATGATACAATAAAACGAAAAAGAACTCATGTCTTACCATCATGGTGGCATGCAAAAATTTTAACACATTATTATTAAATTAAATTAAATGTCAATGGTAACGGTAATTACACATATAAATAGTCAATAGTTAATATAGGTACCGTCACAAAATTAAATGAAAATAAACAATTAAGACTTTACTAATTACTTTATAAAATAAAATAAAATAAATGGTCCATCAATATCATTTCATGTCAAAAAATTGAATTTTATGGGGCAAGCCTTTTAGATCTACCCACAATTTGTTTTATGACTGTAAGGCACACTGTTAATCTATTTCGGAAAAAATCTATCATGTATGGGGGTCACACTATAAGTCTTAAGAAAATTAAAGTAGGAATGATGTAGAAACTTGCAATATTTTTATTGCTTTCCGATATTTTTATTTGTCTTAAAATAAATAGTACCTAATTATAATTAATAAAAACTAAAGAATTTTCGAAAATTATGTATAAATACGTGACTTACAACCCACTAAAGTCTCGCGTGCTAGACAAGGAGATCCGACATGTACCGTGACGTCACAGTACACGTCCGCCATACATGTAAAAGTTGTTTTAGAAAGAAACAGGTATATATCAATTTATAATTGCTGTATTACGGTTCTTTTTACCTAAAATCAATTTTGTTTTTACTATTATCACTATAATTTCGTATAATTTCTTAAAGATAATAAAAACAATATATTATTTTCGTGCATATTCCATATTTAAATCATTTGCTCAGATTGAATTCGCGTTTTAATAATACTCACTACAATCTCAGTTGTCCCCCTAGTCGCCCGAGGAAGCAGAACCTAACAGCGACACTAATGCGCATACGTATACGAATTTAACTTATTCGCTTGAATTCGCGTTTTAATTACACTCGCTACAATCTCAGTTGCCCCCCCTTTCCCCCCATTGAATTCGCGTTTTCATTACACTCACTACAATCTCAGTATCCCCCCCTCCCCCCAGTCGCCCGAGGCCGCAGAGCCCAGCGACACGCGTCGCAACAGCAGCATGGTGAGCAAGCTGCTGGGCGTCATGGGCCGCAAGCGGGACGACGACGAGCGGGCCCGCGCTAAGGACAAGCCCAAAAAGAGGGTAGGTGCAACATTACACATCTAATGGTCGCTACACACGTAAGCGGGCAGGCATTGTCGGTTCGGCAGTGTACAGGATTACATTGCAAAGGGGTGCCAAATTTAATAAATAGGATCTAGGCAACAGTATAAAGAAGCGTGTTAATCGTTATTATTTTTAATAATCGTATGTTACGAAAAAAATAAATTTAAAATAAAGTCAATAGAGAGACTACGAAAGCCGCGCGGTCATTCATCAGAGGCGTAGGTACGGCGAGCCTACAAGGACCTTACGCAGTGCACATACGGTGCAACTTTGTCATGAATGCGTTAAATTATTCACGCGTACGATTTTTAAAAGCGGATAGAAATAATTAAATTAAAAAATATTTTTTGTTCTTTGCATAGTTCGATTAAGTTACTGATTCTGAGCCACTCCTAAAGATTTGGCACCCCTTTGCAATGTAACCGTGTATGTCGAACAACAAAGCCGACCCGAAGCAATTACTGCACTTGTTCGACTTCAATCGGCTTGTGCCGAACAGATAGTTCATTCCGGTCGACATATTATAAAAAAATATTATTGCATATTATTATTATATAGGTCAACCGATAATATCGATTCATCGATATTTTAACCTTTTCTAAACTCGAGAGAGAAGGGACTTATTCCATTTTTGTTTCGACTAAGTTATTTATTCACACGATGATTTTGATTTGTTTGCTGTAATTTTTGAAAAAACATTATTATATCCAATTCTAGCCATACACTAAAACCGTGTTTTTATTCTTGTTAATTATCATAATATCGATAGCAAAATGATGGATATTGGTAAATCTATATCTATGCTGTCGATAAATGTTTCGATATTTTTATCGATATCAAAATCACCTTTTTTTATCCAATTCAATTATCTTGCCCCAAACTAAGCAAAGCTTGTATTATGGCTACTAGATAACGGATAAACATACTCAAATAAACTTATAAACATCCATGACTTAGGTACAAATGCTCGTGCTCCTCACACAAACATTTGCCCCTTGAGGGATTCGAACCCGCAACCGCTGGCTTTGTAGTCCGGAGTGCGAACTACACCATTCGGTCGTCAATTTTAAACAGTTGCGCTGACCGCCAGCGTGGGCAAACAGCAAACGTAAAGTCGCTAATGATTTCGAAATTGATATCATCAAGCTGATCTGATGACGGAGCCAGGATGTGGAGAGTAAAACTGCGTAATGGCTAAAGGCCTGCGCAAACGAGGGACTTTTGTCCGTGGGTGACAAAAATGTCCGCCGAGAACTTGGCACGGACTCAACCCAGGCGGTGTGCGATCATTTGTTGCCCGGTCATCGTGCATACGAGTACTTTTGTCCAGTCCGATCTCTTGGCGTCCTCGGTTATTCGGAAGACTTTTTGTACGCGGTACTCGATGCAATTGTACGCGATCTATTTTGGCATAAAAAAGTCCGCGGACAAAAGTCCCTCGTCTGCCTTAATAGGTGGAAATTTGCAGATTTCGATAATGTGTAGGTCTAAAGTAGTATGTGGTCAGGAGCCAATGGTTACAGAGTTCTAATGGTTTTCAGTTATACCCATAGGACGTCCACTGTTGAAAATAGGTTTTCTCCAGTGACTTCCAGATTAGCCGGTTGGAAGCGGCCTATATCCAGCGGCTTCCTGCAATCTTTATAAGGTCGCCTGCCTACCTTGTGGGTGGACGACCTACGCAGCGTTTGCCGGTACGCGGCCTCTATTCTAAAACCTTTCTGCCCCATCGGCCGTCAGTTCTACGTGCTATGTGCCCCGCCCACTGCCACTTCAGCTCGCTAATCCGTTGGGCTATGTCAGCGACTTTTGTTCGTTTACGAATCTCCTCATTCCTAAATAAATGTAATCACTAAACTTGTCGCATCAATAACGGGAATCAAAATGCCATGAAATGAGTATTATTAACTTATGTGATTTACTTTGTTACAGAGCAATAACCCCCCACCACCTCAACAACCGGCCAAACCCCCAGAACCGGTTCCGGAGAGGTCGGAAAAACCGGAAGTGGACGAGAAAAAGGGGAAGAGGGGCCGCGGACGCGCCTCTAGTTCCTCTTCCGGGGAGAAGTGAGCGGTCGGAGGGCCTGTGGGGACTGGTAGGGCACGTCGAGAACTTAATACACCATAAATAGATGATTTGACTTGATTTGAAAATATTTTAAATTATATATATATTTATAATAATATTTTGCATTAAAGTTTTAGTCGAATGGGACTGACAACCGCCTCTGTTTATATTCGGTCGTTTGCCGAAATCAAACGATGAATTTTTGCCGAATGCAGCCTATATCCGCGTTTATTCAAATTGGATCGTTCGATGTCTGCGCTTGACAACCGAATGCGACTAACAACCTTTTTTTACATTGAGTTACTCTACATAGTAATTGCTCATTTGCGTAATAGCAAATGGTAGACGTTTTATTATACTGTATGTTTATTGAGTCGCTTAACGTTCGCGGCCGAGAAAATTATATGTACTTTATGTCTGCTTATTGTAGCATTATTGTGATTTTAAATATTGTATTTATTTCTTGATGTGTCAAACCAATAACCACAAATTTCGACATCGTTATACAATAATTATTATTTCATCTACTCGGATTTAAGATGTTTACGTCATATATCCTTAAGAATATATCGAGAAAATTATATTCTTGTTCATATTTTCAAAAAGAGATATTTGTATGTAGTTTTCGATGTGAAATTAGAAAGTAATAGATAACGCTTTGCGCTTTTAAAGAAATGAAAAACGTGGGGATCGGTTTATAAGTAGTTTAATAAACATGGTAATTATAATTTCATAGAATATCTTTTGTATAATTATTAACTTTGTAATGTGTATGCGGATAATTCTTGAGCAGTTTATATCATAGAATAAGGTTTGATCATTTCATCGAAAATAATTTTATCAGTTAATCTAAATGCTTGATTATTAACTAAATCCCTGCGTTTTGGAATGTACGATTAGATCCATTAATACATAATTATAATAAATGTACTTATTATATAAAAAAAAATTGATGGATTTTCGACTAAACGTGGTTTGTTAGTTTAATGTATGAAAATCGTGAAGTGTTCAGAAAAAAGAGACAGATATACAATCTAGTGAGATGAAACGAATACGATATATTTTGTCCGACGCGTATATAACTGTAGTTCTTAGGCTAAGTGTGGCGTTTCCACATCGTGGAATATAATTCGGTGTTAGGTGTTGTGTTGAGTAAATATAAAACATTTCTAGTGTTAATTCTCTATCTTGTATTGTGTCAAAATTAGTAACGTACATACAAGCTTTAGTATAGTTTATACCTGAGCTTATTTATCTACCTATCAGTGGTTGCAGATAGTTATAAAAATCGGGTCTTCTACTGAATAGAACTTGTATAAAACTGTAGCTTCGCAAGAATTACTGCCGCATGCTAAAAATTCGTGATTAAAAGATAAAAAATCGTCTCCTAACTTTATTTAAATTATCTTCGAAGATCCAAATGTACAAGATATTGCATTAACACAGCATTAAATGTAAAATGTAAAAAAAATGTCGCTATAAGCTTCCTTTAGACTGTGTATAGCTTTAGTCTCGTTTAAGGACGAAAAAACTGTTTCCTAGCCTCCTAGTTTCGGTTTGAATTCGCTTGTTCAGTATTACATTATCGAGGCGTTAAATTTAGTATTTTTGTTAGTTGATAAACAAGGAATTATTGCGTACATGGTTTTAAAAGATGTAATTATTTATATGTTAATTTTTTTAGTGATTTGCCGGATATGTTTTTTCAATTTCATCGAAATCAGTTCAGGATGTTTAAAGCGGCCACTGAAATATGTGCCGATTATTCGGTAATTATTTATCTAACGCGCCGAAATGATTTAGGGAGCGCATTCAAAGTGCCAGAATATTTGGTATGTCGAAAATGTGTCGAAGAAAGGTTACATTCTGAACCGAATTCGGCGAAACAAAACTGATAACGAGTTCGGCCTGTCACTAGTTTTTTTTATAATTAATCTCATTTTAGTGTTTAGTCTTTCGGAGTTAGTGTTTTTTGTATGAAAAATCTATAGCCGATAGTAGGGCCGTATTGTGATATATTTTTAAAGCTTTGTCGTGTTTTTTAAATATGTTAAGTGTTTCAATCATAACAACACCCTAAGTTTTTATTGTTTCTTTTTTATTACTATTTGTTTTTGCTGTTTTTCCACTTATTATTGTGTTTTTATCGTATTTCTTAATTATTTGTGTGGTCTATTTTACCATCGTCAATAAAATACTTGTCAATTTAGGAATGACACGGCTGAATATTCAATGTTATTCAATAATATTGTAAATAATGTTATAATGTCATTTCATATTAAGGCGTATTATACGTTAATCAACGTATTTTTTAATTGACAATGGTATAGTGGGCCCTCAATCTTTGATGAATGGTTAGGACTATTTTATTCCAATACGTTTTCATTCATTTAGAACTCGCTACAAAATTTTGTACAAATTAAATAAACACTTGACTGTTTCTTTGCACACACAGAACTTCAGTTAATGTTATAACAATCCGTAATATAGTCAAAACTCATTACCGGTCAACATCGGTTTTGACTGATTTTATTCGAATCAAAATTATATACCACTGTAGGTTCGGTTGGTCTCCAGGTAAGATTATAGGTTAGAACAGTGAATACAACATTGTAGAGAGCAAAGTTATACATATTATCACAGTATGATCATCAGTTTTGACCAAAAAATTATTAGTCGTTATGAGTTTTGACTGTAACACGACTAAATGGTAACAATATTCCATTAAAATAACATCAGTGCCATAATTGAGCCTCTCTCCATAATAACACAGCTACAAAAAGGGTTTTGGTATGCGTTTTTTTTTTTTAAATGAGTCCTATTTTCATTTTATTATGACGAAAAATCTTTGATACACCAAATAAATTCATTTTGTTTCCAACTTCTTGACATATTTTTGAACGGAGGCTCATATTGAATGTCTTCCTAACTTGCTTATTTGTTATTATCTGTTGATGTTTAATAAACAACTGAATAATTAACAAATTAATAACCTTTATTTTAATCCAAATCATCTAAGACATTCCAACATAAAAAAGGTTATAACATAACCTATATTATTTGCATAATATTATTCATACAATTAAATTATTTGTAATCTTATTTACTGTCGACGTCGATTTTACCACAGTTTATTTCTATACAGTTAGTTAGCTGACAGATGCGTTTCGTAATTTCGCTAGAGACACGGGTGTGATGTGAAAAAGTGGCGTCCTAATATTTTGTACTAAAACGTTGGGAGATAACATTATTCCCGAGCGTTTTATCGGTCCAGCGGCGGCTACTGTTGCGTTGGCTCACTGTATCATTTGTACTGTGGTGAATTTTACCACAAAAATAGATCACTTTTCTATTCTTGTCTATGCGCAAGAATTAGTAAGTTATCTGTTTGATTAAAAACATATTTCCCGTCGAAGTTACGTAAGGGACTTACACGACTTTTATTTTGGCATACGTCGTATAATGAATATAATTTGCTATCTGATCGCTTTGATTTGTCAATCTATGTTCTGGTCAGGTGTATTATTTTAAACCAATGTTATCTACGTCAAGGCTTGTCCCACTATTTTTTTAATTAGAAAAATATTGTATTCAAGCAATACTCATTAATTAATTGTAAATTAAGAATATATTACGTTGAGGTTTTATTTAGTACGCATGGTAACACAGGGTAAATTCGACGTACCCTATAAATATAATTTACTAGCGCCATCTTGTGGACACTACTGGTAAACAAATTGCAGGTAAATTGTGCAATGGATTTTCATAGCTTTGGAATACTTGAATTGTTTTGGGACCATTGCTAAAGCGTATCGTTTAAATATGTGTATTTAAATAATTTCGCATCCATTTATTGACCAATATGACGAACTCTCATATAGAGTACTCGATATCGCTTGTAGTTGGAGCGTTGGGTCAATTAACTGTGCAATAAACGTAGTTTACAATGATGCTTAGATGAAGATGAAATATGTTAACATTTTCTTGCGAATGCTTGCTTTGACCTAACGCTCAGTTATAAAATGGGACACAGATGAGTTATAGTCGTACTTTAATAAGGTCTATAACTCGCATGTCCCTAGCGTATTAGAAGTAATTTGTCATCTCGATGTTCACATATACATGTTGTGTAGACCGCCATTGTTTCAAACTGCAGGAATATAACTAACATAGTGTAAATGTTAAATGTGATTTATAAATAAAGTGTCTATAGTGAGCGAGGGAATATTTTCTCTAGAGTAATATTATGTGTATGAATTGATATGGATATGAAATAAAGTCATGAATTAACCGTTCTTATTTGTTTGTTTTATTTCTATAGTTTGCTGTAGAATAGAATAGAATAGAAATCATTTATTTGCTTAAAACTGTGTTCAGTACGGGTGCTGGTATGTCATAAAGACCTTACAATATAGTATCAACAGTATTATACCTTTAGTAGTAGGCATGCAAAAAACATAACAACCTTAGGAATGAGAAATAATAATTATTACAATGTCAATTCTGTTAATATGTCAGTGGTCATTAAATTGTTTAATGAATTCGATTATATAATTAATTCAAATTCACTAGTATACTATTTACAGAGTCAAAATTAATGAGATTTCGGGTTTCAAAATAACGAACAGATTATTATACTTGTCAATGTCATATTATATATTTTTAAATTACCTATTCTATTTATTTTCCAATATTTTAATACCTATGAGTAGATTAATGTCTGAGTTCTAGATATTCCTTTATACTGTAGAAATTTTGATCTAAGAGCCAATGCAACAATATATTTTTAAACTTAACTTTTTTTAGAACGTTCCTGATATTTGAGGGTAGTTTATTGTATATTCTAACTGCCATTGAATATGCATTTTTACTGAATAGTGTAAGATTAGATGGAGGAACACAGTTTGTTTTACCTCGAATCTCGAATGCTTTTATAGTTAGTTTCACTAATTACAAAGTATTCAGGGTGTTGTTTTACAAGAAGACACAGTTCCGAAATATAAATGCATGGTAGTGTAAGTATTTGAAACTTTTGGAAAAATGGCTTGCATGATTTCCTACTGCTGATTCCGGCAAGGGCTCTGACACATTTTTTTGAGCTTTAAAAGCTCTGTAGTTTTTAATCATGGAGCTCATACCCTATAGAGTAGAAATTTCATATAATTTATTTGACAAAATTTACCGCCTAAAACTGTACAGAAAAAGATAAAAAAAAATTGTATCTTACTGTTTTTGTACATGACTTGTCATTTCATACTAAATGTAAGTGAAAAATCACTTAACTAGTTTCGAAGAAAGAGCTCGTATTGCTGCTCTTTGAGGTATGTGCTCCATGTATCTTATAAATATACGCAGTGTAACTTAAACTGTTCGCGATTATGGTAGGTACAATTCGGTGTTATGGAGTGTAATGTAACATTCACAGCGAGTGTTTTGTTTGTTTCATGTGCCAAAATCCGTGTCAATCTGGCTCGTTGCTCGCTTGATCCCCCGTACAGACTGCACGAATGCTCTAGTGCTGCCGAACTATCGATAGTTTGACTTTGGAATTTAGTTACACTAACGAGAGTATCGATTGCTTAAATACTAATACTATTGATGCGCAGCAATACTATAGTACTGTTAGTTTTGGACTATTTATTGTAGACTGTATTTCAATACTATCAGTTGCAGTGTACAGGTATGGTATGAAATACTGAGAATGACTAGGATTATTTTCGTTTTCATTTAGCGATTGATAACATTAATCAGCCAGTATGTGTAACAGTAAGCAAACTGTTATATTTCAGTTGACTAATGGACAAGATTAAATAGTCTCAACACTACGATACTCGATAGTACCAAACTATGAATAGTTTATCAACATCGAAGAGCAATACTGTCGATAGTATTGGGTTTAATCAATACTGTTGCTGTATTTAAACAATACTATCGATAGGCCTTTCGAGAGTGGGCTATCGAGTGGCAACCCTAGAATGCTCGTTTTGTAACATGTCACATTTCGTTAACCCTGAGATTCTTAAGTTAGGTTAAGTGACCCTAACCTGCTGTGGGATTTGAATTTTACTCCAATAACCCTTCAAGACAAGTATAACCAATGACCTCTCATGGGACACATCACAGAGACAAAACGGTGTCTAGTTAGGCTACATTAGTCATCATCATTTCAGCCATAGTACGTCCACTGCTGAACATAGGCTTCCCCCAATGACTTCCAGATTGGCCGGTTGGAAGCGGCCCGAACCCAGCGGCTTACTGCAACCTTTACCAGGTCGTGTCCACCTTGTGGGCGTCCACCCACGCTGCGTTTACCGGTACCTACGTTAGTACTAGGAGTATATTAGTTTCGAGATATCGGTTTTAGAATATGTTGGTTCTACCCACATTCATCTGAACTTTGCCTAATACTTAAGGTATTTTATATCGAGAGCGCTCTGGGTGCGCGTACGGACCGCCAAAACACAAAATGTATAATAATATTATAGTTGCTTGCTTGCTACACGGTGACTTTTTAATGAATACTTAACAAAGTGTTCTCTACTCATGAGTATAAATATCTTTTAGTAGGTATAGGACCAATAGTAAAACCTGGAAAAAAATATCAGCTGTTTCCACAGATTTTGGTCGAGTAGTATTGCGACTTTAGTATGGAAGACCTGATATTTTTGATTTGATTTTCGTTCCATTGTAAAACTAGTTTAAATTTATAACTAGAATACTATATTAAAATTTATGTGCTAATTAAAAATCACATGTATTTCGATACATAGAGCGTCATACTTTTGTTCTTAACAACACCGCGGCCGCGCGCCTAGGGTGTTTGCTATACGAAGCTTACACACAAGAAGATTGAATAAATAATATTGTTTTATTTTCATTTTTCTAATAGTCCCAAATTTTCTTTTTTATTCTCTTCACCTCTCTGAGGCAGACGAATAAAACAAACTCGTTTTTAAAATTTTATTTAGGTGTTCATTTGATATAACAACTGAAAATTAACACACGCTATTATAAACCCGTAGCAAAGCTATAATTCTCGTAATTACCAGCTATGGAGGAGTCTATTTCTAAATTTATCATTTATTCGGGCAGGGCTTGTTACTTATCAAAAACAAATTCACATTGTTTTGTGCGCAACAAAAAATTAAAAATAGGAACTTATTTAAAATAATACCAGTGCTATTTTAATGTTTGACAAAACAACACGAATATCATCAACAAATAGACCTTTTCCTAATACATATTACACAAAAAATATCTAAGAGTTTACAATGTTTTTAATATGAACAATAATAATTCGCAGGTGGAAAAGGTCGAAACAGCCATTGCATTTAACTTCATTCTTGACTTTTCTTATTTCATACATATTTTATTAATTAAATATAACGTACTCACAGTACAATATCTAGTTCCATTACAATAATTAATTTTAAAAGCTTTTTTAAAAAATAACATCGTCTTTAAATTTCAGAAAGAACTTAAACTGATGGAAGGATGTGAGATGGACTTTGACATTAAAAAAATTTAGACTAGATTTAAGATTAGAGTTGTAAAGTGTCCGTCACGTTATAAATGTCGGACCAATATGACCGAGCAAATTGGACATTTTCTCAATGTGACCGGACATTTTGGACATTTATTGTCACTAACGTCACAATCACATCAATCAGTCACACAATTGACAAACTATGAAAAAAAAATTGGTCACAAATAAGTACATTATTTTAAGAGAGACAAGCTTTAGTAGTGATGATCTATAAAGAAATGAAATTTCTAAAATCTTTCTGCACGAACAAGCTAAAAAGTGTCGTATCGTTACCGGCGAGTTTGTTTTTAGTTCGATCCAGCCCAATTACATGTTTTATTGTCAAATACTTAGCATTTAAGACGAACTTTAGTGGAATTCTTCTTTTTAAAAAATGTATACTATAGAAAAATATGTGACCATCGTGACAATAAATTTCCAATGTGACCAAGCATTTATCATAAATGACGGACGCTTATAGCATATTGACCGTCAATGTACAACTCTATTTAAGATACAAGTTTCAAAACTTAGAAATGAAAAATTTGCAGACTATATATCCTTAGCTCAGTATCACACTATTCAATTCAGTAATATTGTATTACCGCCACCATACAAAACGGTACAGGCATCTACTAATAAATACAGACTTACGGCATCAAAAATGATTTACAAACCAATTTCTCTAAGTACCCTGTTCCTACAGAATCCCATAGAAATTACATGAACATCAATAATTAAATTATTTCACAATAACTTTGAATAAATTAATCTTAACAACAAAATGTAACATCATTAATATTACTTATGTAAATAAATAATATAATCACATTGAAATTAAATTAGAAATCGGACCGACCGAAGCATTTTTCGCGGACTCTTTTTATAAGATTATCGTCTGGGGTTAATTTCCAGTCTAGCGATTTCGGTTCAGCCTCCTCTACATCCTGGGACTGAGACTCGAAGAGGTCTCTAGAGTGGTGCCGAGACCGCTTCTCTGTTTTGTACGGCCTTTTATACTTATTTTCATGCAACAATTCCTTCTTTGGGGAGTTTTCGCGTGGCTTAGGCGTCTTCCAAACTTGCTCGTTGGGTTGTTTTATTAATACGTTCGGCGGAGAGAAATAAGAAAAGAATGGACTAGATACCTTAGTTTCTTTCTTTTCTTCGTTGTTCGGCATTTCGAGGAAAGAAAACGTGTAGTCTGCGTCATAAACTTGTTCTCTCACGTATGACGTCACGTGGCGCTTGACGTGGCTGGGAGAGAGTTCCATGCTTTTCTGCCGAGGGTCGTGTTCGTGGCTATCTCTATATCGAATCTGACACTTCTTTATACGTGCGATAAAATTGTAATATGTCTCAACGTTTTCGGCGCATTTATAGCAAATTGTGTCCAAAGTATCGTTCTCTTCGATAACCAATTTTAAGCAAACAAGAATTTTCTCGATCATATTCGTTCTACGACAGTAGTTCCCAAATAATGAAACGTTAAATTCGGTTTCCGATAAACACAAACGGCAGGATTTGCGTGATATCTCCATATTCTTAATGTTATTTATCATTATTCGTCTACTATGTTCCTATTTTAGGTTATAATGTAAACCAACTCAAAAACTTTGCAAAGTAATATAATATTCCCGCCAATAATGCTAAAACCTTTATGATTGGTTGGTTTTGATTACGTCATGCAATTAAAAGACTAGCTTTTTTATGATTGGTTTGTACAAAAATGTACGTTTAGAAATACGATCTAAACAGCCAAGAAAATATGTCTTGCCAAAAAATCCTACGTTGGACGGTTTAGTTGTGTGTATACAATTGCCCTTGTAGATTTGACTGGTTATGGTGATTTTTTAAGTTAAGCTAGTAATTGAAATAATCGTTTTTGATAATCACTTATTTTTAAAATCCAGAAAAACGAAACAAAAATTTTTGAACGTAGGTACAAACGTCAAATAGACCTAGAACGTAAATTGTTGTGTTGAGTTTCAATGAAATATTTTATTTTTCTATACCTATCACAAAATCAAATATCGTATAAAATAAATTTTTGACACTAAGGCATTTTTTTGCGTTTAACGTAGGTATGTAGTTTTCACTAAACCAGTGTTTCAATATAGATAAGATTTTAACTTTGAATTTCCTGTCAATTTTGAAGTAGCAGATGAGTAGTAAAAACGATATTTATTTGAGTAGAAATTATGCTGAGTTAGCGACATTAACAAAAACTTAAGGAGTCACGAAACATTCAAGTATGGAATCTACTTTCGTACCATAGATAGCCAACCCTTTATTTTTATTCCTAGTCACCGATGATCAAACTACTATCACAAGCCACCACATTCCTATTAAATAGATAGTGATCGTATTAATAGTAGTAAAATACCTATTAAATTAATAAATACATATTACAGTCGTCGTTATAAAGCGAAGCTTTTTTTCTTATTTTTATCAAGTTTTACACCGCGCTTTTTAATTTTCCTACTTTTGTTTATTGAGTTCCGTCTTTTGCATTGTTAATTGTGATTTTGAACGACATTTTTTTTGTAATGTGAATTAGACTTTAAATTCAAAAGTGGAGATAGGATGTTTTTAATTAGCTAAAAATTCTCAAAATCACACTTCACAATGAAAAGCGTTAAAACTCGATCGGACTAAACATTGTCTTCTTCCTTTTTGCCCCAAAACTTGTCGAACCTCGTGCGAGCGCGGTCTAGCACCTCAGAAGCCGTCAGGCCACCAGTTGTAGGCGACTCGTTAACCACAGTCGTATCTACTACTCCCGGCGCGACTTGAGTCGCTTCAGTCGACTTCTTAACTACTTCTTTCTCCAATAACGGCTCTTGAGTAGGCGTCTCGGGTGTCAGCTGGTTGCTGTTGATGCCATTGATTCCGTTCACTTTGTTCATGTCCAACGCCTTAGTCTCATCGATGGGCGTCAGGCTAATGGGGGTGGTGGGAGTCTTGTCCGTACGCTTGCTGAGGCTGGTCGGGGACTCACTCTTTTTCAAAGAGCGAATCGGAGACATTTGCTGGTGGTGGATTGGAGCGATTTCTGGAACAGTGTTTTTGATTTTGAATTGAAGGTCGGCGTAGATGATTTGAGAGTTTCAAATTCTGTTCCCTTTTTCTAATCACATCCTAATTCCGTCTAGTTTTAAATGACAATACTACAGAATATTAAACGATCTAATGTTTCTAAAGATAAAGAAGGAGTAGGATAGGTAAGAATTTGAAAATCCCAACAGAGTACATCGAGAAAGCACCGATAATTTATATATCAACTATTCTGAAATGGGTTTAAAACCCAAGCAACATTTACTAAATCTAATCATCTATTTTTAACATGACCACCTTTATATCAGTCGGTTATTTATTCTTCGTTATTCAGTCTTCGATATTATCTTATTATGTTAAGTACTTACTCATTTCAATTATGTTGTTATTTTAATAGATTATCTTTTTTCACATCAATTTAAGAACATTAATTAATTTATAATCTAACAGTAACTAATTTAAATCTAAAATATTATGCACTATTTACACAAAGAAGAAGAGGCTAACATTAATATTTGCATATTATTATATATCTAAGATTATGCAATATTAATCAAGTTTTTTATAGTTTCACTGATACATGCTACCTTCTAAATTATAACAAGAAATCATGCTTTTCATTTAAGATAGTAACTTGAGTTTGGCTTTTTTGGGTAACACCTTTGTGATTACTTAATTAATCAAATATACATTTCTAATATATTTATAAGTATTGTTTTCTAGCACAAACCCAAGTTAAAATATTAACAATATATAGCTAATTGTATTTTTCACCACCCTAAATAAGAATCATGCAATCTATTATTCCTGTTGAAATGAGTTTAACATTTATGGCCAAATTAGCATGGAGCATGATTCAATGGTTTCATGAGAAACTAATTTAAAGGATAATCTAGTTTCTGGAGTAGAATTACTTCAGAAGTTCAGAACATCAATCGACAAGATGCCATTATCTGAAAACGAGAAAGCCCCTAAAATGAATAAAAATGTTTGTAGGCGTTTGAATTGTTAACGTAATATCTGATATATAGTATTCGATGTCAGGACATTGATTTTGCTTTTCAGTTTCAGGTACCGTAATTAGGTAATCACATCAGACAAACAAGTTGTGTCGTTGTATGATTTCATATACCTAATTAACCAATAATGGCAGTTAATTGTAGATGTGACAAGTCAATTACATATTCTGAATGATGCAAAAGGGAAACTACCCGTACTGAACTATGTTTAATAATATTATGTTTTAACTATTATCATATTAAAAGATAATATAATCGCATGTCATTAATTAAGTCTGTAAAAGTTTTTAAACTGCATCTTCCCGACGAAGAAAGATAGAGACAGGCAGCATGCAAAAGTGAACGAGGATGAGATGGGAAAACAATAATAATTAAGTGCCATACAGTGAGAGTGTACGCAAACATCGAAACAGACACACACACTGACAAGTGAATACATACGTGGTTGACGCCTCAGCGGAGTACGGTCAAAATAAATAAAAGCATCTCAATTATTGGAATAACACAATTTAATCATGAACTATTCAATAGATATAATATAAAACAGATTATATATTTTCTGGTGTCGATCGTGTGTCGTGCTTATGTGGCAGTGACCTCTAAGTTAGACTTTGAGTCTGGCGGTTAAAGTTCACTGTCGCATGACTGTCTGTGACACTCGTTATAGTGTATGGCCGATGCGAGCTAGGCGGTGACGGTGTTCGTCGTACCTGCCGGGGCGGCCGGCTTCACGATGGCGCCCTCCTCGGCTATGGACCCACCCTTAAACTCAGAGCTAGGGCGCTTAACGGTTTCATCTGAAATAATGGCGAGCGAGTTGTATGGTTGATGACGTGAGCCGGTGAAAGTTACGTTCTATATCCATTTAATGTCAGGTAATAACTTTTTAAACAGGCAAAAGTCATACATGTTATTATTCCGCTAACATTTTAATGGATATATAACTGTAATTTAAAACAATAAATACAAATGAAAATAATATTAATGTTTCTGTATGTGAGACAAAACAAATCTCGAGTTTGTGGCAATGTGTCGAATGAAATGAGTGTTAACAGAGAAAAAAACTCGCTTACGAATTTGATGACTTGTTTTACGAGTGTCAGTGTTGCAAGCCTTCTACTTCGTATCATACTACGTAGGGTTGCTATACACACTTGAAAATACCTAAATGGATGAATGTGATTATTATGTGTGGTGTATCTAGCAGTGTAATGTGATATGATCACATGACTGTGTGATGGTTCGAAGGGCAAATTCCCTAATTATGCTTACCTACTTATAACATGTCAATGGTCTTACATTTACAGTTTCGCATAATACAATGGTAGTTAAAGAGAATCTTTCTCATGGCATGCCAGTTTGGTATTGTTTTATACTTAGTATTATTATAAGTATTTGTATGTACATTAACCGGCAATATTTAATGCACCTTATTTATGGAAAATATAAAATCAAATTTTTACTATGGCATGGCAAAAAAGTTGTGTGTTATTTATAAACTGGAATGGGAATTATTTACACTGGCAATCCTTCACCTCAAATAATTGTACCTTAATACTTACATGCCAAGATTGAGATACCCCTTAAACTTTATCAATACTAATACAAAAGTTTTCTGATGGGCTTTTGTTGTTACATAATATTAGGGCTTTTATCAGTAATGATAATACTTTTTATTCATAAAACTAAAATAAGTTTTTTTAAAGGAGCCATGAATAACCTTGTATAGGTATTATTACCTAAACGTACCTCCTTTTTTCCTACACTTAAGTACTTAGTCATCATTACCAATAACAATAGGTACTCGTTAATAGCTAATTATCAAGGTGTTACGATTTCACCACTGATTTGTTATTTTTACAACAAAACGGTAAGTGAAAAAAAATGGCGGAAAAAAAACCAATAAAGTTAATCCTTAGATTAGATTAAATTCTTGCACCATCATTACCTCAAATAGCCCCAAAATAATTGTCTCATTTTGCCCCACCAAAAAACTTGCCCCGTCTAATCTAGCTACAATACCCGAGCTTATTCAATAGTCTGCACTCACCGCTCTTCACATTCTGTGTCACTGTGAAGGTCTTCCCCGTGTCTAAGGGGACAGTCCAGTTGACGGGGTCTGGGGACCGCATGTTCATCTGCTCGGGAGATTTGACTCTGGTAGGTTCAGGGGGCGATTTAACCACGGGGGAGTCGTCAAAGAAGTGGTCTTTGGCGACTGACGCGCTCCGGTGGGAGGGTATCTCGTCGTCTGTAATTTTGGGGTGATAGGTGTAAGTATAGACAAAATGTTTCATCAACTGTAATCTATGTTGACATAAGTGCCCTGTTTGATTAGTAGGCGTCACTTGTATGTTTATAACTTACAATTAAATAAATACATTTGACGTCAGTGTGTTTTGTATGTTTGTATACAAAACACCCATTTTTGTTACGTTCAGTCAACGATATATCAACCTAATAAAAATGAAAAGGTTACTTAATCAATTTTAAACTTAAATTTGATGAAATAGAGTTCAATGTCAATTGAGAAAAATTGACGTTTTCTAGTAGATAGTCGTTGCTTACTTGCAAATCATAAACAAAGTATAACTAAATATACATTACTATAAGTAATGCTTTTTATTTGATTATGAAAGATATTTCTTTTGTCAATTTAGACTACAGTTACACTACAATCATTATTAAGTTAAAATATTACGGTGTGTATATTGTACAGTTGGATATTACAAGCATAGTTTTAGGGGTAAAAAGTATCAAAGGTCTTCATTATAAATCTTTCTGGTTTACGTACATTTAGGTAAAAACCCAGTTATTAAAAGGATAAACATTTAAAGGAAAATAAAAACGGTTTAAACCTGAAAATAAACATTTAGTAAAACAAAGTAGACACAGGTAGACTTCACAAAGATACATTTAGGTACGTACTAATTTTTGTTAGTATTTTTGATACTCTAAATGCTAAACAGCTAACATCAAAGTAACACACTGCATGCAAATAAATATCTAAATACCTAACTAAAACTCTATACTCATACTAACAGCAAAGTGTATTTTACACATTTCGTTAAGTTGAACCTACTACGTTAGACTATAGAATACTGATATGAAGGTTAATTTCTAAACAAACACTATCTATAAAACATTGACAAACAAATTATAATATGTAGTACTGGTTGTCTAGATTTTCTATTTTAATCTGCTTGGTTAATTTACATTTGTGTGCACTTGTGAATCGTGACTAATTGCATTTGATCCCGATTAATTTTACAAAAATAATTTTTACGCCTTAATATCAAGTTAACATTTAATAAATGGATTTAATAATTTACTTTTGAACATAATTTTATGTAGAAAAGTACATGTATGTAAAATAGATAAAAAGGCCTGCCGAACAATTTATAAATAATACTCACAAATATTTTTGCATAAAATTAACCACCAAACAAAGTTTGTTATAACATTACTTAGTTATTCATTAAGTGATTTATTTATTTTTACTTTTAATAAATAACTCAATGGACAGACTCAGCAAGATCTAAATATATGACGTACATCTACATAATTCATAAACCAGTCCTCTCAAAAGACAAAACAACTATAGTCCATTAAAATTGTTACTATTACCCTCGACATATTTCTTCAATACGTTCACATCTATAGTGGACATGTGCAGGTGTCACACGGACGGACAAACACACAGTCACATCGTGTGACATTCACACGCGAGTGACGTGACAAGCCATTCCCTCCGGTGCCAAGGATCTTACGTGACTGTGGGTTGCGTAGACGCACTGACCAAATAAACAAACAATCGAAACCACGTAAAAAGCATAACATTCAAATTTTAAAGCCAAAGGCCAACTTAAAGGAATGTTGCCAATTTGAAAAAGTAAATACATAAACAAAAGCAATCAACTAAATTAGGACACCATTTACAGTTTATTCAAATTCGATAATGTTAATAATAGCACATCTCTCAATTAAGATAGAGAAAGAAATGTGAACTAGGTTAATGTTTTATAGTTACGAATATACAGTAAAATTGGCATAATCAATAAAATACTCACATTTAAAAAAAACACAAGTTTAATCCTAATAATAAATTGATCATTCCAATTTTTACTTTAATACTTTATTATTCAAGATTCTTTCTAAAAAAAAAACAACAGACCGAAGACTACAAATGGCGTCAAAAAGCAACACTCCCACGGTGCAACACAGAGCGTCGACGCAACGTCACTCGTACGCACCCAACTTTATCCCCACTTTCGTGACGCTGCGGCTGCGGCGGCCCCTGCCCGGCGCCCCCGTAGCCCCGAGGGCCCCTGGGGCTACTACCCCGTTAGTAAGCGGGGCCGCTTTGCTCGGCGCGGAGGGGGACCGCCCCCCGCGGGATGTAGACCTAACTCTATTACTAGCCCCTCTACTCAACGGCAAACCTACAGGAAAAAATTTGACTACTGAATATTTTTGGTGGCTTCTGAGAAATTGGCTCTGTTGTTGTGATAGTGAAAAACACTTTTAAGTAAAGCATCGATGAAAACAATAAAAGTTCCATTAAAAGAGTTTGCAACCTATTATTATAACGGCTTACTTTCCATTGGAAAAAGAGCCATTGGGGCAAAAATAACAATTATGAAGGTAATAAATATAGACTAACTGTAAAAAAAACTATTTGTTTAAATTTCTTAATAGTGTCCCGGTTTTAAGCTTTTGTATGCCATCCATTTCGTATCTAGAAACAATAGTATTTCATTTTATGTTCACATAAAAACCACAACGCATTAATAAGAGAAATTACACGATAACGTATTATGTATGTAATCACGTTATAAAATATGTTATAAATAACATTTTATGTTATTTATTATAATAGATTTACGTTACAACTTAAGAACGATACAACGATTGTTAAAGTGTCACCACTGCCCCATTGTCTAATTCGCCCCAAAAATCTTTTCACTAGATAGCCCCATGAAAGAAAAACTCAAATAAAAAATATGTTATTAGAATAAATAATAGTTGAATCAGAGCCAGTTCTCATGTATACGCCACGGGGTAGGGTCAGGCATCAAGCAGGAATACAACATTAACTATGATGATAGTTAACAGTTGGAGACAAAGATACACAACATTTTAAATAGCAAAATATTGACAAGAGTTCTACGGAAGATAGATCTAAAATAATATTTGCTATAACTAGTCCATAAGTTTTATAATATGAATAGGTATTATTTTATTAGGTAACGGCTTTTAAGGGGGTGATTCTACTTTTAAAATACAACATCTTTTATGACATGATCAACATCGGAATTGCAAAAAATCAACACTTTCCCATACTAAGAAACTAATCACTTGTTACGGAGTAGTAAGGGAATTAAACTTATTTTTACAATTTCGATGTTGACCCTAAAGTGATAGTTGTTGTATTTAGGTAGAATTACCTTCTGAAAGACAGTTAACTAAAATATAGGAACTCATGTTCATTTTATTCAAGAAATAAGTTTTTTAAATTAAAGTAAGCACACAAATATAGAAAGTACTCTATAATTGGTTTTTAAATATATATAAAGAACTTAACATTAATTAATTAAAAAAAGGAAGTTTTAACCCATTTGTAACTAACACATCGATTTAAAACTTTGTAAGTATTTGACCTTCAGATGACAATACAATAATTTGAAACCATCACGCTGATCTGATGATGGAGTCAGGAGGTGGGTAGTGGAACTATTCAACAACTACCAGTAAAACCTTCGTGTTTGGGCTCATTTGATTTGTTTTAACGAGTTCAATACATATGTTTTATGATTTTTCACTATGATTTTAATTATTACTAAGTAAATCAGTTTAGGTTATTTGGGGCAAATGAGTAATTTCTGAACTTCATTCTTGCGATAAAGGTGACACTCTTTATAGCTTAAGCTACAGAGCGGTAAAGTAAATATTTTACATTCTCTAAAATTCAAGGCTTACTGGCCTTATCGTTTTTAGTTCACTTAGTACTGTAGATCATGTCTACTTGCTTGCTATCCTAGTTTTAAAAACATAATAAATATTGGAAGGTGATACCCCTGCAGTTATATGAGCTTATCACCTTCCAATATTCATCGCGTCCCCATTCCTTGACATTTGTAAACTAATCAATCAATCTTCTACAGAGATGCTCGCACTTCTCTCAGTAAAGCAGCAATAGTTGTCGCTTAAATGTCAAATCAGAGGCACAAATGTAAGCTAGTCAGGAATTATACTAGCCTAAAATAAAGCTTACTAAAGCAAGTACTCAGCGACTCACCTGTCGGCTTGGCGGGCCGAGGGGATGGTTCGAGTCCGTTGGGCAGATGCTTGGCGTGCGGGGACGCGTGCGCGGGCGCCGGGTCGGCGGAGCGCGGCCGGCGGCGCGGTGACCGGAACGATAGGTTCTCACCGGTTTTGGTGCCTGGAAACCGGTGGCAGAAGCATTTTAGCAGGACTGCGTCATGTCTGTGTTGGTAGTGAAAGCTGTAGCCGGTCAAGTTCGTGCGTTCTAATGCTGGGTGATAGGCGTTGGCTGAGACGACATACGTCAGGTATTATCAAGATTTTAGGAAGTAGGAAAGTGCTTATTTGCCCACTACAGCACTTGCCGTTGCTTATTCTTAGCGCACCTCGACCTCGTCTTTGTCTGTCGTCCCACATGAATATCGCGCTCGAACTTAACGGGCTATAATGTAGCCATGATTTTTGTAAATTTGTAAGACATGTGTTGAACAATAAGTCCTGAATTGTCATTAAAACGTATAAATCCCAATTCTGATACCATGCCGCAGGATGTTAGTAAAAACAACAGGCACTCGAGAAATAAGCTAAAATTATCACAAGACGAAGATGTAAATGGCAGAGGAGTTTTGTTTAGCATAACGTAGAAAAGTAAATAAGACTTAAATGAAGAAGATCTTAAATTCGCTAGATTGGTGAACTATCGTGGAGAGTGTTGAAAGAGAATCTACAATAAACAACAATTATGATAAAAGTGGTAATAATTGTGAGGTAACAAGTAGGGTAGAATTAATGGCGTTGGTATACGCCGCTTAATGAGAGTATGTGGAGTTGATGTCATGTCTCTAGGTCGGTTGGTATTAGTAAAGAAGTTATTCGGGCTTTTGTCATTTAAAAGAGTAAATGTGGCAAGCTATCAAACCGTTTAATCTTTCTTATGAGACATTAGAAGTGGAAACGAATTATTAGTGTTTTATTTTGTTATTAGATCTTATCAGAGTCATGTTGAGTTTTAAGTTCTCAACGGTATTGCGCTTTTAATTTAGTAGCAAAAGCTTTTGAGTTTTAACAAAGGAGTGTAGTAAGTAAAAGTCGGTGACGTGGGATGAGTGTCATTGGGCATGGGAGAGCTAAGCATTTTAGAGATTACGACAGTGTGTAGAATTCAACAATTATTATCAGCAATCTTAGAGTGCAGACCAAAGACTGCAGCGTAAAGAAAACCTAGTCTTTTAAGTTATTTTCTTCGGATTGTAGTTTGTTGTCGGTTTATACGGGTACAACTCATCAAGATGTGATCAACACATCATTGAGATTTTAGATTTAAAGAAATCTGATTACACCCACAGCGAAGTAAAATTTTAATATGAAGCAATTCTTCTTCAAAAATTCTATTGTCATATTATCGTCTTAGCAGGGATTGAATGGAGCTATGAAGATAAAAGCTTGTGCTATTTTAGAGAAGCTGAAAAGACTATGACTTAAAGTTTTTGCAAATATAGGCTCCGATGTTTTTTTGTAGATTGGACAGCAATCGGATACTAAAACACTAAATTCTATAGTTTATTTTTCATTTCATGTTAACAAGATTAATGATATTGTTACTTTTGTTATACCGATGATACGAGTCACATTGTATAGAGATGATACGTTGCTAATCTGTATCATACTACTCACCATCCTGGGCAGCTCCTTCGTCGAAGCTGTGCCCCTGCAACTTCTTCCTCTGCTTCTGTGGCGAGGTCTTATGAGGGGATCGTTCTAGCGCCTTTGCCTCCTGAAGTTTGGCGTGGATGGACTGGTGGGGAGCCGAGCGGAAAGAGCGGAACTTCTTCGGAGAGGTGCCTTTGGATTCCTTGCCGTCTTTTTCGTCTCGAGGCAATGCCCTGTAGTAAGAGGGAGATAGAGTTAGTACGTGCTGGCAAATACAGAAAGCCTTTAAGGTATGGATTAAATGCCTAGGGCTTTTAGAAGCAAAGTATTGTAAAGACATTTGGATTCTCAAATCGTTATAAGAAAGTGCTACACATTCATTTCTTCGACTACAAAAGTGTGGAAAAGCTCGATAGTGACATCAAACTTCCAAAACTAACCGGCTGATGATTGTCTCTACACTACATTACTTTGCATGTCGATGGCTTTCTCTCTTGCCATACAAGCCATTCTTTGCTTTGCATCAGCCTTTTTGCTACTAAATATACTTATGATAATGTTAAAGCAGGTTTATCCAGCTCGAAGGTCGAATGCTTAAGAGTATGCATCAAATTTATGGTCCTTCGATCCAGATTTCAACCATGCTTCGTAAAATCTCGGGTGCATCACTTACTTGTGATTGGTGGAAGCAAGTGATAGGGCTGACAGCGAGGACCGGCGCGACACTTGGTACCAGAGCTCGATTTGCTTATTGTAAAGCTGTGTGATGTGTTCAGGAGCTAGTTCGGTTCCCCAGCCACGGTACTGTCGAATAATGGCAATTTTGAGAATGATGAAGCATGATCATGGATTAAGCTCGACTGTGTATGATACTTTGGGTAGTGGCTAATCAGGATTAGTGGAGAAAGAAAACAAAACATTAACTGAGGATCGGAAAGTCTTCGGGGAACTACTCGTAAAAGTGTTTTGGTCTAGTAGTTACATAAAAATTTACGTTCACAAGTATTCACAGTGTACTGGCAGTTTCTTTGGTAATTTTAAACTAGCTTCACACCTGACACATCTCTAGGCGTATCCTGAGATGTATTCCAAACTATCTTGTGGTGGACTCCTCATCAGCCTTACATCTCAGTATACGGCTAGGCGCTCCTCGCACTTTCTTAATGACAATTAAGTGCTATTCTATTGTAAATGGCCGCAGACCTTGTATTCACCGGCGCGCTTGCGCAGATCCAGCACTTCACGGTACCAGGAGTCGCCTTGCGCGAGTCCCAGCGGCTGCAGGCCGGCTGCGCGCAGCGTGCTGGCGCTGTCCTCCCCCGCGGGCCCCGTAGCCCTTGACGCCCCCGTCGCCCCCGCCCCCGCGCCCTCCCCCGACCCCCCCGCGACCTCCTTCTCCCCCAGCATCCTCTCGCTCGCCTCCTCATTCGTCTTTCCTTTCCCCCTGCATTTCGTAAATGTCCCTTTAGACGCCTCATACACGTACTGAGAGAACGGTCTAAATTTCTTTTTGTACTCGCTTTTGTAACGTTTCCTATTATCTTTGGAACGATCCTCCCCGTTGGATATGAGGGCCGATAGGGCGCTACGGAACGTCGATTTTCTGCAAAATTCCATTTAAGTCTTAGACGCTTGGAGTTTTACGATGATGATGCGGCAAAAGAAACGGCTCGCGCCGAGCCGGGTTAGTAAGGTAGACATGCTTCAAATAATTTTCAAGCTCGCAATGGTGAGTTAGGATGTCAGACGGAGAAGAGTCTAGAGATTGACCGACAGACGTGCGGGCGCCGCCCGGTGACTACTAATTCCAAAATAGTGTTACAGAAGTGTTGGGTGAGACATTGACATACAATCTAACAAAAATCTGTATGAACGTTCACATCGACAAGTGCAGGACACATTGATATTTAAAAAGTATCTATTAGCTGTCATTCCGAACTAGTATCGTCTAAAACTACTCGGCCTACACACCGCCACCGTGAGGAAAGATGTAAGCAAATACCAAAAACGAAATTTAGACTTTGTTCTGCTGATAGTACTTGTTTGAAAAGAATTAGGGGCAGAACACACATGAAGGAAACTTTGACAGGAGTGGAGTTGCCAATATTTGGCATGGAGCCATGGGAATCAGTAATGAATCATGTTTGGAGTTGCATCGCTTCGCTGTTAAGGCTCGCATGCTGCCAAAAAAGTTGGGCAATGACCCAATACGAAACACTACATCGTGGTAGTGAAAAGAGCTCTTGTAAAATGTTTACTACAAGAATACTAAAATTTTGAACATTTAATCGAAATTCACTTGCAAGTACTACTTCAGAAGGCGAGGTTTCCATTTTGAAAACTGGAACGAAGTCTCGAATTGAACTCGGAATCAAGCATTGAATTTAATTAACAAGCAATTCATTCCTCTATGATTAATTACTGAATTAATAAAAGTAAAGAGGTGATTGTAAGATTAAAATAAAAAAGTTTCCTTCATGATAGGGGTTAGTACACAAAGCTGGACACAGAAAAAACTTTAAAGCAGTAACTTTATTTGAAATAACTTTAAAAAATCTTCACCTGAAAAGTTACGGAATCCAAAATATTATTTTTTCGAAACAAAAGTATTTACAGAGCTACTATATCTTTGTATAACAAATAAATATCATCTACATAAATTTATATACGATGTCCGGCATTTCACGGATTTTTAATATAGTTATAAAATAAATTACGGTAGGATCGTGTGGTAGTGTTTGAGCCTATGTGTGAAATATTTGAGATTATGTGTGTCTGAATGAGAAAAGGGTGTTATTTTGGACCCCAACCTTTGGTCTTGATGAGATTACTTGCGAAGAAGCTGCTGCTTTAGCTCAAAGCAAAGCATTTGTGAGAAACATTAGATACCTTAATGTTTTGCAAATTCAATTTACAGACTGTTTCTTTAAATTATTTAAAAAATGTTCAGTGTTAATGTTTTAAAGAACGAAGCATGCTTGTATTAAAAAGAAACAAATATTAGAAAATATAACGAAACAATCCATAAGTTATATGAACTATAGAAAATATGAAAAGCATTTCATGAGAGTGGTTAAGCTGAAGCTATTGTGTTCAAAGTCTGTTCATAGGGTCCTAAAATATTTATAGACAAACTTTGCATGTGAGTAGTTCGCCTAGGCAACGGTCTAGTTTTGTTTGCTAGTTTCACCCTACGAACAGGCTTGAACTTTCGTATACTTGGGGTTAAATGGAAGTTGGACGTCTAAATCGAATTGGCTATTTAAAAGTTTAGAATAGTTTTTACTATATTTTATCAATTATATAATATAGTCTTAGCAAACTTAATCAAATAAAAATATAAATATACATGATTTTTAATTTTCAATCTGAGCAAAATTTGAGTTTAAAATGTTTTCATAGTTGTGATTGTGATACAAATAACAATAAAGTTAACAGAGCATATGCTATAGAGCATAGTCAATCAATTATTCCTAATTTTCAAATTCGCATATGCTCTTAAAAGTTTGTTGAAATCATAACAATATCGTCTAGATAGCCAAATTTGAAATAGGCGAATCAAATTCCATTCCACGAATTTGGGCTTTAAAAGAGCACTAACCTTTGCACTCCGGGCTTCTGGCCGTTCCATAGGTAGTCCTCGATGTACCTCTTGTGGTCATCGTGGTCGTCCGTGTGGTTCATGAGTGGTTCGGCCTCAACCAATCCTGGAAAATTTGGGTACTTTGTCGATATTTTGTTTTGGATGTGGTTTTTACTAGGTTTTGCTCTAAGATTTTTATGGATTTTATGCTGTTTGTTAATCAAACTTACTAGCTTTTTAGTATCTAGTATTTGTTTAAATTTTCTTAAGTAAAAATGTATACTGTTAAATAGCCAACGTAACATCTACCCACAGTTGCTAACAAGTTATTATCGGTTATGGATATTTTGTGATAATTATTGTATAGCTAACATACATAATAATTGAGGAGAAGTGTCTGAAAATTGCGTTGCTCATAAGAAATTTACCTGAAATCTACTTCATTAAACCACTTCCTTATTAAAATCTATATTATATTTGACAGCTCATGTAAAGTACATTAATTAATAATATTTTTTATTTATTTACACAACAAAGATTTTAATGGGTTAGTAATACACAAAATTTTACAAGTTATGTCACCTTATTATTATTTTGTTGGACAAAGTGTTTTGGCTTATATGCCACATTATAGGGCAAACATGTTGTCTGCCTGCAATGACTTTCAGGATAGTCGGTGCTACCCTGCACCCTGAACGTCAGAGATGCATATTAAGGGATGCTTGGTAGTGTCAGGGGGATTGTTGGTCATCGTCTTCATAGTTGACAGATATTTATTTATCGTGAGACGTAACCTAATTGTACGAAAATTAGTCCCTGATCACATCCAGTCTATTTTTCCTCCTGACATTGCTTTACGATATTAACAAGCAATTTAGACACGTCAAATTACCTGCTACCTACGCATTATACTTTATTTTTCATTCGTAAAGTTCAGCTATAAATACTTGAGCCAAACGATAAAGTTGTTCGAAATTCCACGGCATTTTGATTGAAAGAGGGTGTTGCCTACGAAACAAGATCCTGTGCTCGACCGAGTTTCACTACACAGAGTATAGTATTATTAAGGCTTCGAATAACTCTACTTACTAAACGAAATTCAGGAATGTGTAAAAATATGGGCGCCCATTGTATTAGTGACCTTCCCATAAGAAGTTTATTTTAATGCTTGTAATTAACACTTTCTATGGTAAAAATAAAACCATTTATTTTTGCGAATAGATTTGAATTAAGCTCTTTTACATGTTATTAAATATTTTTTCTATTCTACCACTGCTTCGGGACAATATCTCGAGTAACTCGTAACTCTTTTTGTAAATGTTTTGTAAATTTATTGGGTAAATATCTGGGAAAACCCATTTTAATTGTACGTCTTTTTGTATGTCAAATTTACTTTGTATGGTGTGCAATAAATACTATCTATTACAGCATGATATGCCTAGTAGTTAGGGGAAATAGGGGCAAATCGCATCTAGGTGCCGAATCTCTTTTCGACTATTAAAAAAAGTGATTTTGTAACTAGTAACATTGTTTTTTATTTGGTCACACGTTAATGTCTGATTTGTTATCATAAAAAAAGAAATCTTACAACAAAATAAAATATTCCCAAGCTGTAAAGTCAGAAACAAAAACAGAAACGAGTTTTAAAAACAAATTAAAATACATTTAAAGTTATATAAAATACATATATCTTTGAGTGTATTTATCATCAAATTTAACGGGGGTAATCGGATTTGTAACACATTTATAATTTGGCGTATGATGGCCTGCGATGGTCTGTCTATATGGAAATGACTTAGATTGACTGTGTTTTCCGAAAAACTTTTTTATTGTCAATATAACTGTAACTACATTTTTATAAAACTTTAAAAATAAAATTAGAACTATTATGAAATCTAATACAACTGTTTAAATTACGTGATTTCTGTTTTTACCTCACATTTTAAAGACTGATCGTTATGGTGTTCGGTCTGCCCCAACTTCCCTAAGGTTTATAGATTAATATTAATCCGCTTACACAAAAATAGATTTCGGCGATAGACGTAAACGCTAGACAGGGGCTAGACTAGACTTATCAAGGGCAGAATGAAACCTAACCTAACCACATTCTGTAGTTTTTGAAAAATTGGGTTAGGTATAAAATAAATATGTACCAGACAACACATTATTAAGATTCATTTTTAAGATATTATATTAAAAGTCATGGTCTCCGTTTAACGAATTTCACATACTTATGTACTATTTAAACAGAGGCTGATAACTGACCGAGTTTCTTGCGTACTTCTTCTCGGCGCTAGCTCACAATATTGTCCCGAAGCAGTCGTAGGGTAAAAAAAAATAAACCTATAAAAGTGCTTAATTTAGGCCTATCATATAAATTGGTTTTATTATGTTTTTTTTATGTTTTTTGTGGGAGTCAGTTACCTAAATAGCAGCTCGGGTCTGGATGTTCTAGAAGACGCTTTGGCAAAATTCACTGTCCATGAACCTAGAGACCATGATCAATGGTGTGATGGTCAGAGTATAACTACCTACTTGACCGAAGATTAGAAAATAAGAGAGATGAGGAAGAAAAAAAAACAACATTGGTAATGAACTGTCGTTTAAATATGTGTCACAGTATGTCATACGAAATATTTAACACTTTTTCATTTTTAGCAAACTAAAAATACAAGCCACGAAATTTCTATGGAAAATGAAAAAAGTCCAAAACCATAACGAACTTAAAACTGTTATCATAAATACAGCGCTCTTTTATTCCAGAATTTATATGCAGTAAGCTTATTAGTCCTCTAGTGTAGTGGAAGTATCGATAGTTTGAGCTATCGATAAATTAACTCAGCGCCGGTTTTACTTGATTTGTTGCACTGGGCTTCCTACTCCGGTAATGCCTAAGATATGGGATGAGAAAAATAATAGTATACGATCGGAAAATCGCATCGTAATCGCAAATATACGATTCTGAAAATTATAAAAAAAATGCTAAGCTTTTCTTAAAACAAAGAATACCACAGTCAAGGGAATTGTTACTTTACTTGACCTTGTGTACCCTTTAACGACCAAGTCACACAACATTAACTATAATAATAAAGAAATCGCAGTAAGGAACCTTAGACTTGGCACGACTTTGTTTTGATTTCATTACTTTTTAGAGATAAACAAGCAGCTCCATTGAGACTTGGCTAGTTTTTTACAGAATTTTTTTGGTGGGATTGTTACTTTACTTGATGATTTTTAAAGTAGTTTGACATGCCTTCCCAAATAGTTTGTATTTTATATTATATCGATAGAAATACTGTTTTACAGCAAACACTATCTTTTTTCAGCTGGATAAAGTTCTGGTATCCAAATGAGGCATTGTTGTTGGATTATCCTATGTTTTATGTATAGTAGAAAGTAGTTGCTCATTCGGATTCCCCGAGGCACCAAGTTTGGATATTTTGTTGTTGTATGCATTCGGAATTGCGGAATGACGGTAGATTGTAGTTGTAAATGCGCATGCTGTTAAGTGTTGTTTTGGAGTTTTCATTATGACGTTATTTTTTAACACGCTCTTGTGAAAAATATAAAAGGCTATATACGTCCCACTGCAGGACACAGGCCTCACCTCAACTATGAGGTGGTTTGGGCCAGACTCCACCACGCGAGCTCAGTGCGGATTGGTGGAGGGGTGTTGTAAATTCAAATTCAAATTCAAATTCTTTATTGCGTAACTTAAGTCTAAGGTTGGAGCTTCCTTTTAAGCAAATGATTTGCTTGTGCTAGGAAGCACGGCTCTTCCATGACAGCATTATATTTAAAGACTAAAGAATAACCTTTAAAACGTTACATTTGGTACTAACTCAAGTAGTGCAGTGTCGTGTTTGTGTGTATGTGCGTGCGTGCGTGCGTGTGTGTGTGTGCGTGCGTGTGTGTGTGTGTGTGTGTGTGTGTGTGTGTGTGTGTGTGTGTGTGTGTGTGTGTGTGTGTGTGTGTGTGTGTGTGTGTGTGTGTGTGTGTGTGTGTGTGTGGGTGTGTGTGTGGGTGTGTGGGTGTGGGTGTGTGTGGGTGTGGGTGTGTGTGAGTAATGTATGATTAGGTCTATGGCAACTCTGTCTATACTTGGGAGTGATTAATGATATTCTCAATTTCATGGTAATTTTTTGTCATGAGCCAATTGATCAGAGTTCTTTTACACTTAACAAATGTCAGTGGATAAATGTTCAGATCTTTGTTTAATTTGTTATATAAATAGGCAGACTGCCTAGTGTATTGCCTCTTAGAAAAAACAGAATTTACACGTGGTTGTGGAACGACGTTACCTATCCTTCTGCGTTTGCACTTTTCTGGGTTGTAGAAAAGAGATTTATGCTTTCTTAGAACAACATGAAGCAGGTACAGTTTTCTTACTGATAAGATGTCATTTTCCGAGTATAAACTATCAGTGGGATATCTAAATGGCTTAAAAAACATAACCTTAAGAAGAGCCCTCTGTGCTCTCTCCAAGTTCAAAAATCTAGTTTTAGTAGCACCACCCCAAACGGTGACACAGTATGTTATGACTGATTGGGCTAGCGAGATGTAAATTTTGTGTAGAATAGAACCTTCAGCTATATGCCGCAGTGTCTTGAATGACCATGTGAGTTTTCTAACTCTATTCATAATTAACTCTGTGTGATGATGCCACGATAGACGCTGATCGATCAACACCCCAAGGTACTTTGTATTCATTACTTTTTTTAATTCGGGACAGGAGCAGTTCAATAAGGGGCTATTAATACAGTTATGTAGTTTCACTGCAAAATCAGATTTGGGCTGGGTGTTATTATATTTGGTAAAGCAGATGTAGTTACTTTTAGAGATGTTTAGAGTTAAAAGATTTGTGTTTAACCAAGATGCTATTTTTGCTAGGCCTATTTCGGCTCGCGATCTAAGCTGTTCCCAGTTTTTTGCATGAAAAACAATAGCCGTGTCATCTGCATATGAGAATATATCACCCCCATCTATTTGCATACCACAAAGTTTATTAATATAGGCCAGGAATAACGTAGGTCCTAGTACACTGCCTTGCGGCACGCCATAATTTACGGTAGATTCTGAGCTAGTGATTGTTCCAATTTTAACACTTGTTTTTCGGTTACTAAGGTAATCATTGAGCAGTTTAAGTGGTATTCCTCTGATGCCGATGTCATGTAGTTCTTCGATCAGTATAGGAACAGACACTGTGTCGAAGGCCTTTTTTAGGTCTAGGAACACTGCTAAACATTTATTTCCGGAATCAACATGGGACGATATAAGAGAAGTTAGTGCCAAAATCGCGTCTTCTGTTGATAAATTTTGTCGGAATCCATATTGGGACTGTGATAGTATGTTAAATTTGGAAAAGAATTTTATCAATCGCGAGTTTATTAATTTTTCTAGGATCTTTGCAATTACAGGGAGAACAGAAATCGGCCTATAGTTAGACGGATCAGACTTGTCACCGCTTTTATATACAGGTGTAATGATAGCCTGTTTTAAGACTGACGGGAAAACCCCATGTTCAAAACAGAGGTTAGCCAAGTGGACAAGAATTGGAACAACCTCTTTATGAGCGCTTTTTAAGAAATGAGTTGGTACATTATCATAACCAGGAGCACTATCAGATTTCATAGACAGAAGCAGGTTGTAAATTTCTTTATGGTCAGTTTCGAACAGAACAAAAGAGGAAGCTGGCGGTTTTGACAATCTGTGTGAGCCATCGGTATATTTTACATTAGTATTCGCAATGATATCCTCAGCCAGCTGTTGCCCTACTGTAGCAAAGTAAGTGTTTACTGTATCTGCAGATTTTTGGGGGCATGATGTTAGTTTAAGAAGATCTAGGCTTTGCACTTTGGCTGGTTTACGCTGAGTTATGTTGTTTATTATATTGTATTCCATAGTTTTTTTGGGTTTTTAATAGCTTGTTCTAGTTGTTTTCTGTCATAGTTGCGTTTAAGTTTTTTAATTAAGCAGTTACAAAAATTACGGTAACGTTTGTACGTGATCTTAAGAATTTGGTCATCTGGATTTAATTTTGCTTTTCTCTGCATGTTATTCCTATTTTTGATGCATCGTAGAATTCCCTCGGTAATCCAAGGTTTAATGATTACCGAGGGAATGATGTAAAGACATTGACTTGACATTCCTGACAGATAAAGCCCTATGGCCTCTGACTACGCTTCACGACTAGTATTAGCTGGGACCAACTTTTCATAGTTAAAGTAAAGCTCATGGACTAATGAAGGCAGACATAGGTAATAGAGTTTGTTGCGTCATTTGTTCTAATCAACAGCCAACATGTAGTTCCGAAGCGGTGGTAGGGCATGCTATATTTTTGGAACGTGTTTATAAGTGCCTGGAAGAGGGGCCTGTATACTGAATGACTATAATTCTGACTATTATTTACTTCAGAAGACAATATTATACATAGAAATCGAACCCACGTTCTATTGCTATCCGAGTGACTGCTGTACTTTAGGTTTCCGTAGCTAAAGGGTAAAAAACGGGACCCTATTACGAAGACTTTACTGTCCGTCTGTCCGTCTGTCTGTCATCAGGCTGTATCTCATAAAATGTAATGCCTAGACGGTTGAAATTTTCACAGATGATGTATTTTTGTTGCCGCTATAACACGAAACAAAATAAAACAAATATTTAAGGCAGGCACACATACAACAAACGTGATTTTTTGTCGTTTTTTGCTTGAATTTAATAACGGGAACAGGTAGACGATTATTCACAGAATATTTAGTTGTATATTCACTTCAAAAGTAAGTAATCAAATCAAAATAAAATAAATTAAGGGGACTCCCATACAACAAACGTGATTTTTTTTACCGTTTTTTATACTTATTATTAGTGTATTTCTATTGCCTCCATTGTAATATAGCGTCTAATGTTGTATAGATAATGGTACCGGAACCCTTCGTGCACGAGTCCGACTTGCACTTGGCCTGTTTTTTATAAATATTAAATCTAAAAGAACTAACCTTCAGCCACGGCGGCTTTCTTCAGGGCTCCCATAGAGATGCTCTTTCTCGGCGCCGAGTCGGTGTTGTCTTTGGGCCATGCGAACTGATTCCGGTACTCCGTGCTAACCACCTCTGGCTCTTTCGCTGCTACCACGTCGCCGAGAGCTGTGGATCCCTGGTGGTGGAAATGAGAAGGTCATCATCATCATAAATACAGCCATAGGACGCGTCCACTGCTAACAAAGGCCTCTCCCGATGACTTATCATCGGGGGAGGCCTTTGTTCGGGGAGGGGAAGGGGAGGGGATTGCCAATACTCGCCACGCTTGGCAGGCGGGTTGGCGAGCGCAGTTTTTTATAACATTTCGCACGCAGACGCTGCTGCCCATCTCGTGCTACAGGAATTAGTCGCTTCTTACGACACGTCTTCTGTTGGCGATGGGGAAGTGTATTCTTTACGGCCGTCCCCACACAGCACTTGGCACGGCACGGCGGCCCACGGCAATGAGAAGGTAGTAAAGTAAGATTGACGACCCCCGTAGCCATACCGGACTTGGTGTCGCTATCTCTGTGGTCCCGGGTTCGATTCTCGGTTCAATGTACAAAAATAACGTTTCTGTATTGTTTCGGGTCTGGGTGTTGTAGTACCGTTGATTTCTGTTACACAAGTGCATAAGCTACTTATCAGAGGATCAGAGCAATGTATGTGATGTTGTCCAATATATTTATATATATTGTATTTGTCTTGATACGCTGATATGTACAAAAACTAAGAAGATAAGGAGTGTTTTTTTTTTATATTCTTTTGTACCAGAAAACATTAACAATAATTTTTTGCTAGGGGCGTCTTCCAGCACACCAATATTTGCAGAAAAGCCTTTTTCTGAATTATTCTGAACCAGGAATCGAACCTGGGACTTGTTTAAGGCCACCTCAATCGAATGTTCATCGGAATGTGAGTGGTGAAGCATTACAACCTTGAAACGGAGTTATCAGAGATATTCAGGTAAGTGTCCACAAAAATGCGGATATTATAAACGCGTTTTTTTATCGGAATATAAGAATATAATGGGCTAGTTTCCTCAAAAAAACTAATTAGGCCGTCAGTTGGATTAACAGAAAATATTGGACACGTATTTTTCATTTTCTCAATCAAACAAAAAACGATGAAGAGCCCGTTCAAGTTCCGCGTAACGCCACGCCTTGCAAAACTTTTTAGCAAGGCGTGACGTCACGGCTCCCATTCCCAAACTTTGATGCGCTTTATCTTCGTAATTTTTTTGTTTTATTAACAAAAGACAAAATTTGGGTCCAATATTTTTTGATAATCTAACTGACGGACTAAATAGAATAATATTTTTTGACCCAGGAAACTAGCCTATTAAATTCTTAAAAAATTATAATCATTGATGATATTTATATTTGTTTTTATAACTCTTTCAATCAATCATCAATCAATCCTTATATTTTAAAAGCCAGTAAGACCCAATTTACCTTTGGTTCAACGGTGTCCGTCCACCTAGGTTGGCGAGGACCTTCAGACTTGCTGCGGCGTCCGGCCCTATCAGCATCGTTCCTTTGAGCACTCTGCCATCAAAAACACAATAATTAGATTAATTTTATAATCAGACTTACCTAATTTACTTCACTCAAAAAAAATTTTTTCTATAAAAAAATTTAATGAAAATACTTATTAGTCCTGATTATATTAAAAAGTAAAGTAGGTATGCCTATACGGGGTACGGGGTACGATTTTTCGTAGTTTTCGAGTTACGAGTTTCTCAGGCAATAGCACAGATTTTAACAAGGCCTTCATTACACAAAAAAAATGTGTTAGAGCAATCTGTATGGCACATCCATTACAAAGCTGTAAATCTTTATTTAAAAAATTTTATATCCTGTCTTTGCCATGCTTATATATCTATGAAGAAAGCAAGAAATCCTGATAGGTTAGTACTTAGTAACGCTCCTAGAATAAGACTATACCAGAAAAATTGCTACGCAATGGGCATAAAAATATATAATAGGTTGCCAGCCCATGTAAAACTTTTACCATTACATAAATTTAAAAAAGTGTTGCATGCTTGGTTAATTATTTGTAATTTTTAAACTGTAAGCGAATATTTGAATTTAAAAATTTAGCAGCTTATTAATTAACTTTTTTACAATGTTTGCATGCTGGAATGTATACAGCGAAACATCCTACTTTGTACCTACCATCTTATGTAACCTTTTTCTTTCTTTGTTTTCTTTAAATGATCTTTATCTGTATCTTTATCAAACGATATTAGCCGGGACCAACTTTTAACGTGCCTTCCGAGGCACGAAGATGCTTGTGATGTATGTCACTAAATATGGTTGGATTGGTCACCCATCTACTCACAACAGCGGCGTAGGTGGTTTAGCTTTAGTAATGACCAGGGATCGGAAACCGGTTATTTTACTATGGAACCTTAACAAGAATAATAAAGGTTTTCGCTAAATTAACTATCATATTATACTCCAAATACCGACTTAAAAGCTATGGCAAATTTAGTTTTATGGTCAAATCTTTACAACTACTATCAAATAGTAGAAATAGGTCTTATACATTCTGAAATAAATATTAACCGATTTCGATCCTTGGTAATGACTACCTAAACGCTGCTGCCATTGCACTGAGCCACAATCAGCTTTATTAATAAATAATAAAAGAAATATTTTATTTCTCACCACAACATAATGTTAAGTTAAAAGTATCGTCAAAACCGGTTCACATTTGACTAAGTTTTTACAAAAAATTTGGTAACGGATAAAACTGCTCAAATCAGATCCGCCTCAATAGAGTCTTGTCCTTACCCGAGCCCTGTCGAAGGCCGAAGTTTGCTGCGGGCGGATGTCGTCGGCAGGTGCTGGGTCAAACAGCTCGTTGGTCTTGTACGCCACACCGGGGTACTTCTTGCGCCGGGGCATTGCCGGCTCCATGGGACCTGGGGGAAGAACCATCTTTAAGTATTCTGTTTTATTTGTCATAATTCCTAAACCATCCTTGCTTAAATCGTTCTATTTCAATAGCTGTGATCTCAAAAGAAGAAGAGTGTGGGCTGATAAAGCTACACCTCTTTAAGCTTTAAATCACGTAGTCATGTCAGCCTATTGCAGTCCACAGCGGGACGTAAAGAGCCAAAGAGTACCAAAGAGCATGATCTCTCACTTGTTTCATCATCCACTGCCTGCTAGTAAGCTTAAGAAGATGGCTGGCAGTGGATTGATGAAAAAGACGAGAGATGGTGCTCTCTGGCGCTCTTTGGGCGAGGCTTTCGTCCAGCAGTAGACTGACATGATGATGTACACATTTGCGGTGGTACTGTACTATCATATTCTGTACTGACCCCTGGTAAGCGGCAGCACGCTGGGTGGCGTGGGTGCTGGCTGCTTCAGCACGCCCTGCTGCTGCTCTTTGTACTCGTGCCATCTGTATGTGCTGCGGTACTCCGAGTGCAGCTGAAACAAGAGATAATTGAGGTTAGGAGAGTAGTATTTGTACATTGGACAGCCAACGGCAGGTCAACCTAACCGAAAAGTTAAAGATCATCGAATCGATTTGCAACTTTAAGTCCGACATGTAGAGATCAATATCAATCAATTGAGAAAAAAAATTGTTTTGTGGTAGGTTGACAAGTAGTATCTCAGTACCTCATCATTTCAGCCATGGACGTCTACTGCTGAACACAGGCCCTGATGGCTTTCATCGGGGGGGATTGCCACTTAGCAGACGGGTTGGCGAGCGCAGTTTTTTATAACATTTCGCACGCAGACGCTGCTTTCCGTTTCGTGCTACAGGAATTAGTCGCCTGTTACGACACGCCTCCTGTTGGCACCGCCAAGTGTATGTATTGCAGTGTATTCTTTACGGTCGTCCCCACACGGCACTTGTCAGTACCTAATGAGATTTATAAAGACGAATATTGCCTTTTATGTTGGTGGTGTGATGAGATTCAAGATGGTTCTAAATAAAACAAAATAAGTAGTAACTAACTAACTTCATGCGGGCGGAGTCGCAATCAATAAATACTGTTGAAAGCAATTTCATTAATTAGAGAAGAAAACTTCAATACTATTTACTAGTAGTAACAGTAAATGATGACAGACTATTACAGCTGTGTCAAGGCCAGGTTGGAAGGTAGAACGTCAAAATTAAGCAGTTAAAACAATTTCGTCTGTAAATATATTCAATTATGCACAATTGAATCCTGGAGCTGGTAGGGTTACTCTAAGCATGCTAATTATGACACGCATAGACTACAAGTGAAGGCAGTGAGATTCCAAGCCTTAGAATATAATTAATAGAATAAATGATAATGAATATCCAACATGGATGCTGACACGCCTTTTATTTACTAACATATATTATTATTTTAATACCATAAGGCTTAAGGTATTTAAAAAGATTTAAAAATTCGGTAATTTTATACATATAATCTCTTAATTTCACTACTGTACCCTGCCGATAGCTAGTGTTCTTCGTCCCACACAGCGTCTGTCGCTCCACATATGTTGCCGTCATATGGATAAAAAGACGTATTATTTAACATTACAAAAATCAAATTAGAAAAAAATGTGGTAGATGCACAGCGTCTCATTTTGTTCTGTGGTTAGATGCGTCTTAGTTCACTGATTCCGAATAAGAACTTCAATTGTAAAAAAATACAGATACATCTTTTTTTCTTATGACGCCAGAATTCATCACGCACGAACTAGTCGGGCTAATAACCACTTCGTGGTTATCTTTACTCTATCTAATAAATTAGAGTACCGAGAACGATATACGCTGCTTTAAATCACAGCACAAATTAAGAAATAGTAGAAGATTTGGTATGTATAGTAAGCAGGGTACGTTGTATAATAACATGAGGCTACTATGATCGTTCTCTATTGTGTGAGATGCCACCATTTACAATACTTAGACAGTGACACACTTGTACTAATGTTATTGTTGTATAATGAGCCGTCTAAAGCCTAGTTTTATTCATAACCTTCCAAACTATGTGTCTTTTTTAGTTTAACATACAGGGTGGCCAGAAAAGTGACGTCCAAAAATTTTTTTTAGATGCCTTGTGTTTAGATGTGTCTGAATCACTCCTGTGTACTATGTTCTACGATTTTTACGTAGTTTACGTAGTTTTCGTTACGGTTTCTTTAATGAATTTTTGCAACCGGATCAGTTTAAAAAAATTCTAAAAAAAAACGTAGAAGTTTTCTTCGATTTTTTTTTCTTGCAGCTAAATCTCTATGAACTGTGCTTTTATGCATAAAATAAACAGCCTCATAACTTTAATGAAAGTTACTACAAAATTGACCTAAAGTTGAGAATTTATGTTAAGTGATAAATGAAGTTATCATTTAAATTTTCAACTTAAAATTAAAAATCTACTAAACTAATAATTTCTTAGTTTCTAAGTAGCTTCAGAGAATGCGCTAGACTCTAAGCTTTTATAAGAATAATAAAAAAAATAGTACTTCATAGGCTTCATGGGCTATTTTTAAAAACTCGTAACTCGAAACTTCTAAAAATCGTAGAACATACATATGGGTGATAGAAAAAAAAAATTACGTCACTTTTCTGGCCAACCTGTATATAAACATTTTTCTATTTCTATTTCTATTTCTAATGACCAGGGTAAATTATAAGATATGTTTACAATTAAAATTATTTTGTTAAATGTTTTATTGTTCTACAGGTAATATTACACACACACACACACACAGTACACACACACACACACACACACACACACAAATGTATTATGATACGTTCCAAACAAAAAAACATTTTTTATTATTCATAATAGAACCCGGATTTTTGCGATTTTATTATCTGCAGTAAAGTAGAGACAATTCGACTAGCTTACACTAACATCCTTTTTTTTTCTGAAATCTGTTATCTTTTTTTTTCAAATAAAATGCGTATTTTTTGTGTTTTTATAAACACTAGCTTTAACAACACAACACAACAATATTTTTTAAAAGTGGCCGAATGAGTTTTATTGGAAAACTCCGTATAAAAGAGTAGGCTAGTTTCCTGGGTCAAAAAATGATTATTCTGTTTAGTCCGTCAGTTAGATTATCAAAAAATATTGGACCCATATTTTGTCTTATGTCAATCAAACAAAAAATGACGAAGATAAAGCGCATCAAAGTTTAGGAGTGACGTCACGTCTTGCTAAAAAGTGTCGCAAGACGTGACGTTACGCGGAACTGTAACGGGCTATATCTTCATAATTTTTTGTTTGATTTAGAAAAGAAAAAATACGTGTACTTTATTTTTTGTTGATCCATCTGACGGACTAATTAGATTTTTTTAGGAAACTAGCCCATAATTCCAGTACATATAATAGATAATACTATACTAACTTTCAATTCAAAAGGACTTGCACAAAACAAAATTTAATTATCAAAACACAGAATCCTTGTCCAATCTATAAAGGATTATAAGGGTTTAGAGTAGGTACACGTAGTATATGAGGGTAGTTTTCGAGATATCTTTCCAGTCGGGTGGTTCGATGTCGTCCGACATCGATATTGGCTTGTAAACGATTAGTTTCGAACACGTTAGAGTTGGGAAAAGCTTAGTGATTTATCGATAAGATGAGACTGAGATTGATGAATAGTATCTAGAAAAAGATTTATTGCGCTGGGATAGCATAATTCACATATTCCCGTAATATATATATTTAAGTATAAAATAAGATTTGAACTATAAAATGTTCCTTTTTCTGAAATGTCAGTTGTTGTCACTTTAGCCTTATTCTTAAATAAGTCAGGTCAGGTTAGACCATTTGAAAATGATATCTCCTTACATTCTAAGCTTCATCTACAGTGTGTTACGAAAGGGGATCAAGCTGAATACATATACAGGGTGTCCGTCCGTCACTCAAGGACAACCTTTTAATCACATTCAATATACAGGGTGTTTGGTAGGGAGCTGTACATACGCCTAGGGTAGAAACTAGGGATGGTCAGCTACCTACCCCCGCCCATTATTTTGACCTTGACAGCCAGGTTTTATTTTAATGACTTTTTTATTTTTAAGGAAAACTCGATTTTTTTGACTAAAACTACCTGTAGTTGAAAATCTATCCATAGGACAGGTCTGCGAAAGTGATATTAACACTTTTAGCATATCATTAAAAAGGGTATGGACTGGGGTTGTTTTGAAAAAATCAGAAGGTCTCCAACCCTGTTAGTTTTTTTTAAACCCCATATAAAGTTGCCCTTAAAATTATGTTTTACCTTACTACGGTACTTCAGGAGCCATAACTTTTCTTTTCTAAAATTTTCTGGTGTGAAAATAATTTTTACAGTACACTAAGACTCTAACGATAAAAACAAGATCATTCGCAGACCTCTCCTATGAATAGATTTAGAGCTACAGGTAGTTTTAGTGAAAAAAAATGAGTTTTCCTTAAAAATAAAAATGTATATAATATTAAGTCATTAAAATAAAACCTAGCGGTCAAGGTCAATATAATGGGCGGGGGTAGATAGCAGACCATCCCTAGTTTCTACCCTAGGCGTACGTACAGCTCCCTACCAAACACCTTGTATATAAACTACTTTTGTTGTATGACTTATAAAAATATGTTGTATTTAAACAAAACTTGTTCAACATTATGTATTTAGAGAATATGTGATTACAAGGTTATTCTTGCGTTACGGGACACTGTAGATAGAGAGCATTTGAATTGTTTTTTATTACAAAGTTGATTTGATGTTAGACTGGTCCTATGGTTGACTGGTAGAAAATACTTTTGGTATTAAGTCCGCCATTTGTACCACTTATTTTTGTGTCTGTGCAATAAAGTATAAAAAAATAAATTAAATAAAATAAATTTGTATTGATGACTGTGATGATATAGTTTCATGTTTGGGTTTGATATACCCTTCCCGTTACACCCCGTAGGTATATACCTACTGTGAGTGATAAAATACTGTTTTAAAATGCACAGAGAAAACTCCATTGCCCATTTCACAGGCCATAAATATCGATTCGACGAAAGATAAATATAAACATTCCGAACACGTGGTCGTAATCGACATCGCTCGTCAATTATTCCGTTCACGGAACTAGATTAGTAGGGTGGCCGCAAAATTGTATTTCTGGGATAAGAAAACGGAAAAAATATTGTGTACCTTGTTCTCTAAAATCAAGGCCTTCACTAACAACACAAATACTAATAAGCAAAGTGTAACTTGTTTATCGAATATTCGAAAAATACATATAAAAGTCTCTAGAATCCGCCATAAATTCAAGATTATTGTATTGACACACAATTATCCATTTAAGACTTAATTTAAGATAAGATAAGTAAGTAAGTAAAAGTACAATCATGGTTAAAATTTTTGCTTATCTTCTGCCATATCCGATTACGCGATCTCTGTCACCGGAGACAAAAATCACATGGCGTGCAATCACTTAAATACACTGTAATCTACTGCAGGCAGTGAGAGAACACTTACTTATACTAGTATACCGTGATTCTATCAATCAGTGTTTTGAAATTACAAAGTTAAGGCATAAACTCAGTAAAATATTGAAAAAAAAAACAGTAAATATAGTTTATTAAATAGCAAAAAATATATTTTAATTGTGTATTAAATGTAATTTAACTGACTTTCAGTGCAAAGGCTCGATTTCCAAATTAAGAAAAAAAAAAGACGTAAAAAATTACCACTTGTTAAATTGGATTTAAGATTTTAGAGCCTTAGTAAATCTGGCTTAACATTGTTTGTACAAATTGTTCCTAAGTCTACAAAATTTACGAGAGCAACTTAGGATTAGCTTGTGCTAATCTCTTGTGTTTATTTTCTAAAGAAAAACGTCCTTAATGAAGTTAGCGTTATCTAAATAGTGTTTAATGGTTAAATAATTACTTATAGGATAAAAGATTTTTAAACTAAGTTAAGAAACGTATATAGTCGACAGCAGGTCAACCTACCCAAAAAGTTAAAGGTGAACAGATTTTTGACTTTTACCCCGACACTTAAGAGATTAATATTAATTGAGAAAATTTTTCTTTTTTGTGGCAGGTTGACGAGCTATTGTCTTTACTTATAAAAAAAGCTATTTCCTCAATTATTACCTGCCATCCAGTAAATTAGTCGTTATCATGATAATAGTCTAATAAAAAAAATTAAAATTCGGCTTAAATTAAACGTCTAACTACGTCTGAGTGATAACTAGCATTATGTAAGTATTTATGCGAAATAATGTCTGTAGTAAAAAAGGTTAGTTATAATAGAAAAGAACACACGATATATTTTTTTAAACTGTACTATCTTATTGCTGGGCAAAATTATCTTTCAATATTTTCTTATTCAATTTATAGCTTCAAAAAATATTGCGACATTTTAACCCCGCATTAAATCCAAGACAGCCTGCTTGCACGACTGCGCAAAAAACCATTGTCTAACTAAACACGAGTTTAATAGCGCAGAGATAGCCGTGACAGTCTTTTGCACAACCTTCGGGCTGTTTCAGATATGACGTCCGATTTGCTGTTGGGTAATCTGGCGAGACGTGTAATCTTAGTCGAAAATGTGTATTTATACGAAATGCATGAATCTGGCAAAGTCTAGACCGTTTAAAGAAAGCGGGTTTTGAATTTTTGAACTTTTTGCTTCCTTAAAAATGTGGCCTATCTCCTTTTCTAGGTTTCAAGCATTATACTGTTACCTAATACTTTAGTGTTTCTTCTTCTCTACAGTCGGTTTAGTGGTTTTGCCTTAATCATAACAGATATCGTAACTTTTGCATTTATTACATTAGTAAGTATGGCAATAAAACAATTAAGCTTAGCTTATCAAAGCTAACAATAATTATGATTGCATGTCTATATATATGTCATACGCAGGAGTGGTATATCAATATATTATATTGCATGTGGATGATATGATTATAATGCAACAAGGTATATCTTAAGAGCCTCATCCATATATCGCCCTTGCTATTTCTGTGTTTTTATCATTGCTAAGTAATTAGTCAGTACAGTTAGTACAGTCATAAGTATTATACCTGTATTTGGATAAAGTTAGCAACCTAATTTTTTTTAAATGCATTGGGTCCTTTTTGATTTAAAATAATCTTGATAGTCTCGATGTGTTGTAAGTCAGAATGTAAAAGTTTACATGGGACCACTCTTTGTGCTTATTTATTTTAAATTACACAACCAGGATAAAGTGTGGTAAGGACTAAATTCATTGCGATATTTAAGTCAAGACTTCTAACAACCAATTACAAACCTCAAAGTTGATCATAGTCACTTTAAGCGCTGTTGATGTAAGACGATGACGTTTTAAAGCACTGTAAGCTGAAGCCATCCGTATTATCTTTGTTAGAAACGAGTCGTATCTCTTTAAATAATCTGCAAATCTACCACGTAATAGCAATTTTATTGTAATGAGCTAAATCGATTGTTATATATAATTCTATTAACAAGGCAATAAATCACTCGGACGAGTACCAATGAAAGTCTTGTACTATATCTTTTACGCATTAGAAATTATTCACTGAATTTATTTGTATTTAATTAATTATTAATATTTTATCAATTTCATAATTCAATAATCAATTGCATAAAACTCAGACCGACACTAAGTACGTTCAAGGTTACTTATATCAATATTACAATTGCTTATATCTAATAATTGCATGATTATAAAATCATGATAAGAAATGGGATATTTTTAATATTAAAACTTAAAGATATCAGTCGATTTAAAAAGGCATTGTTTTGATCTTTTCCTAGATATAAGTACAAAATGTAATTGAAATAACGCAAAACCTCCTAGAGTCTAATTCTGATGCTCAGATTCGACAACTTTTTTATGAAACCAACATTAATAAATTGAAAAGACTAATTCTTTTTTCCACACGAATTTTAACAGTTGACCTGTCATTTATTATAAATAGTTTTTTTTAGATTTAACATTCCGTTGTAAAAGTTGTTGTTTTTGGGCGCCAGAATCGGCCCTTTTAAAATTTTGTGTTATTTCAATTAAACAGGTCCCGTGTTTCAGTCCTCGTCAGTTCATGTTAGGAAACGAAATTAATATTTGTAGTTATTTATTTATTTACATCGAAATGGTTATTATGATATAATAGTCCATCTAGTGAGTACATATCGAAATATTGTGATTATAGTGATTAAGACAATCTATTTAATTTCTTATAAGCAGTCCTGGAATTGTTTCGGGTATGTCTAAAATCCTGGTTACCCTAGTAACATAGTCCAGCGCCGGACAATCGATGTAGGCTGATCCGGTAACCTGGTTTTTTCGTGAAATTGCCACTTGGTGGCGCTTTTCGATGCAAATCCGATTACCGTGGATGGATACCGTCAGGAATATTAAGCGAGTTAAACACGTGGGGTAGGTTTTGTTAGTTTGTTTAAAATAATACAATTGTTTTATGTAGTTAATTTGGAACTGAGTGATTATGTATAAGTTTATTATATGCTGCCGATATAAACCACATTTTCTAAGTATATATATATATATAAGTATAAGTAGGGAAAGTAATTAAATAATCTCAATGTCCACAAATATCGAATTAATTAATAAATACATTGTTTTCACAATCAGACCAAATTATCTAGTAGTACTATTAGGTGCCGCAACTAAGCAAAGTTTGTACTATGGCGACTAGACAACCGATAAACATAGTTAAATACTTTTATGAGCGCAGACCACTACGCTACACTAGACGGAGACAGACCATTTTTAACCGATTTAAAAAAAAGGAGGAGGTTATCAATTCGGTTGTATGTTTGTTACCTCAGAACTCCGCCATTAAGGAACCAATTTGTTTTTTTTTTCTCAATTGAAAGGGTATACCTCCAGATTGGACCCATTTTTTTCAAAATTGAATTCTGATGATGGGATCCATGAGGAATTTGGGGAACTCCTTAAATATTATAGGTATACATATAACGATTTTAGTTTATTTAACAACAAGTCAAGCATTTGCATTCAGAAAGTATCATTTGCTGAAGTGGAACTGATGAAGGAAACCATAGTTGGCCACAATAGTCTTCTACGAGTAGCGATAAGATATTTTCATAAAGACAGTTAAGCCTTGCCAAAGTCGAAATGGCAAGGCTCAAATCAAATTTTAATAAATGATTCTGGTGAGAATGATACCATCAAACTGATCTGATGAAGAAGGCGGAAGGTAAGCACCGGAACTCTGTGATAAAATAATGTATCATAGCCGTGTTTGGACTTATTTGAATCGTCATGAGAAGCAATTTAGCTGTAATTACATCACAGATCGCTATTTATAATGTAAAACAACACAAAGACAGACAAATAAAACAAATTTTATAAAAAAATTACCGACTTCAAAAACACTAAAAAGCTAAAAATAACTTTTAAACAATCATACCAAACAGTTATTATTGGAGTCGGTGCCAGCCGTGGAGTGTTTGAATGTTTTTGTTTGCACCGACTCCAAAAATAACTGTTTGGTATGATTGTTTAAAAGTTATTTTTAGCTTTGTTTTTGATGGCGGTTTTTTTTTATATAAATTTGTTTTTATTATTTTTCGTTTCGGGTCTAGGTGTTGTGGTACCGTCGTTGTTTCTGATTTCTGTAACACAAGTGCTTCGGCTACTTACCATAGGATCAGAGTAATGTACGTGATGTTGTCCAATATTTATTATTTTTGTTCCTATTTTCAAAGAATCGGCTATTTTAAAAATACCGGTCACTTAAATATTATAATTATTATTTTTTTGTTTGGTGCATGTTTATCGTGTTTTGATATTTAAATAGATTTAAAATCAGTAGGTACTCTTTTAATCTGTTGATTAGTTATCAGTACTGCGCCTCGATCGTTGTGCGACAGGATGCACTACGTGCAATTCAATTCAATTGAATATATAATTATAGAACGAAAGAAAAAATGTTTATTTGGTACCTCATAAAATACGTTAAAAATAAAATAAAATAAAAACATATTAGACCTTAGAATACTAACATATTTTAAAATTTTAAAAATAAAACATGGTAGGTACCAAAATGGTCTCCGCTCAGTATGAGGTAGTGACGGCGGTGGGCGCGTCACTGCCACTGGTATTCTGCGGATGCCGTATAATAGGGAGAGGAGGCGTGCAGCCTCGGCAAACAGAATGTTACAGTATAGAAGGTGCATTGCAGGTGACGCGTTAACGTTAGGTTGAATTTGTAGATCTTGTAAAATAGTTCTTGTAATATAGGTAGGTATTGTTACCCTAGGGGTGAAAGTAACTTATCTAGTCCCGTGATCGTTCGAGGGACTAGATAAGTCTTTAACCCGAGGTAAACACTGCTTTTCATTACGAATACAAGGAAAGTAAAGATAAAAACATGATTTAGCTAAAGAAATAATATTAATGAATTTTATCAAAACTATACAACTCGAAAAAACAAATGAAGATCGGATTGCCGCTTTCCCGACTGTTTTTTTTTCTGTAGCCTCGCCAGTTATTCAGCCATTATTTTTCATTATCGTGTTTTTTTTAAAAATATTATCCCAAATCTATGTAACATTAAAAAAAATTTTGAAAGTAAATTAGACAAAGTAATTTAATAAAATATAATTGTTCTTTAATTAATACTAACATTATGTTATTTAAATTTTACATCGCGCTGTCTGAGTCGCGCTGTATAGAAAGTTAAGTCAGTTTGGAACATAGTTCAATAGAAATGTGATAATGGAACTAGTTTTTTTAAAATAATTTGACAGCTGTCAGTTAAAAACAATTCTTCCTAGGGCTGAAAAGTATTACTTTCAACCTGCTCCTCACGCAACTTCAGACCTACTTTCCGAGTATGAGTAATCAAAAATCCTTTGACCCTGAATATCGATAACATGATATCGTGCCCCATCTCTACTTAACCGTTTCATTGCTACATTTCAGGGGTCTCCCGAACCGCCTGAATAAGCCGGGTTATCCGCATATTACAGCCCTATATAGGGTTTACGTGGTCGGAACTTTTCGTAGGTATGTTGACGCGTTATGTAGTGGTGGGTTAACTTGTTAGAGTGTCCAATTTGTTTCAAGTGGACACGATTAGTTTATGGTATCACTGTTTATTACGGTCTCGAGTGGAGACCACGCCTTGGCAAACGTACTGTAGGACTTACGTCCACCAGTGGACTCCAATAGGCTGACATGATGATCACTGTTTATTAGTGAAGTATATCATTATCTTAATCACTGTTGGACAAGGGACTCTCCCGCAGCATGCCACTGAGCCCGATCCTTGGCTATTATTTTCCATCTACTGACGCAGCAGCTTTATGATATTCGCTCTGCCTTGTCGGAGGGCGTCCTATGCTGCGTTTGCAAATTCGCGGTCTCCACTCAAGAACACGTCTATCCCCGTCAAAAAGAAAATCATTTAATTTTTTGCAAATAGGCCATCAAAAGCATTTTTACCCAATATATTTTTTTGCCCTACCACTGCTTCGGGACAGTTTGTGGGCTAGTGCCGAGAAGAAGCAGCGCAAGAAACTCGGTCACTGTTGTCAGCCTCTTTTAAAATTAATATTTTTACAAGTTTTGGTGCGAGCTAAGCAGTTTTAAATCCACACATTTTTGTCATTTATATAATCACTAACGGTGTAATAACCCTTTTTCATTAAAATCATCTTAACATGTAATTTAAGTTCAAATACTGGCAGTTCAGCAAGGGATTGTGGTAATTTATTAAAAATACGAATACATTTTCCCATGAATGAACTTCCTCCCTTGTGCAATCTGAAATTTAGAACGACAAGTTTATCTTTATGCCGCGTATTATTTACTTATGTATGTCATTTTTCTTGGAAAATAAGTGCACATTTTTGCGAACATACAAAATATTTTCATAAATATATTGAGAAGCAACTGTAAGTATGTTAATTTCTTTAAATAGTTCTCTTAGAGAGTCTCGAGGTGACAAATGCGCTTTGTCACTCAATCTTAATAAATAATTCATACTCGGCTCTTCTAACTAAGAATGTAATGTATTTGTTTGTGAAATGAACCCATATTTTTGAAATTTGACCTTATTAACTTCTTATTGAAATATAATTGGCTGTAATATTGCAATGCCCTGGGCCCATATGTACTCTAATATCAGGGGCGTGCATTGGTTTCAGATTGGGGTAGGCTGTGAGTAAAAATTCAGTAAGTTTGCGTGAAACAGTAGGCGATCTCGCGGCAGCCTAATATTGGTTAAATTGCACAGAACGATCTAAGTTGCGCGCTTTAGTAAGGAATAAGTATAGGTAGACGAAAAATGGTTACAGAATATTTATTGTTTATTGTTGAATATGTAATTAATAATTATGGTTAGCTGTTCTGTCAGTTTTTTATGAAGGTAGGCTCTGCATAATAGCTTATGTGGGATGCACGCCCCTGTCTAATATTAGGTTTATCGGACCTACCTACATATGTGTGGCAATAAATAAATGAAAATGAATAAGTTTTATTTTAGAAGCCAGAATTCTTCCCAGTTAATCGGTTTTCTGGTTCTCTACTGTTTGTTATGGTTTCTTGGGGCAAAGTTACAGCTTAAATAAATTAGTTATAACTAGGCAAGTGCGAGACATACTCGCACTCAACGTGTAATATAGGTACCATCGCACAATATTTAATACTCAGATATATTATTTAATTTATTGGGTGCCACACCGTGTAATAATTTAAGGTTACGTTACTGGCCTTACCACACCCCACCACCAATTCGCTTTATGATTTTTAGTTTTCAACCGACTTCAAAAAAGGAGGAGGTTCTCAATTCGACTGTATGTTTTTTTTTGTATGTATGTTACGCGATTACTCCGCCAATTATGAATCGATTTTAATGATTCTTTTTTTATTTGGTCGATCATACTTCAGAGGTGGTCCCATATAAATTTTTATTGAAATTGATTTAGAACTTTTTGAGAAAATCAACAAATATATACCCAGATAATATTTTGGTTGTGGTTCTTGTTACCTATCTTCGACAAATATGAGCCGATTTTGATGATTTTTGTTTTGTTGAATAGCTTATACTTTAAAGATGCTATGATAAAAGTTTGCAAAATAAAAATCACCCCGAAGGGTAGGAAAATTGGGGATGAAATCGGTGTTCAGCAGTTAGATTAGGATTTATCACTAAAAATAGATAAAAATATAAGTTTTTTTTTAAAAACCATAAAACCGACTTCAAAACACTAAAATGCTAAAAATAATTCTAACACTTAAGTACCTAATCAGTTACTTTTGGAGTCGGTGCCAGCCGATGAGAGATTCAATGTTTTTGTTTGCACCGACTCCAAAATTCGGATGAAGTGATGAAGTTGGTTTTATTTTTTTTAATAATGTTTTATTAGTTAAATATACAAGACACAATACAGTTAATACAATTAAAATATTGGTAGTACTTACATCTGACAAAAACTAAAGTTTAAACTTAAGTGCTAAACTATAACTTATAAAACTTTCTACCACACTGTTGGTACGTCATTTTATATAAATAATTTACGACCAGAAATATTCAATAACGTTATTTTCTCCTCGCCAATTTGTAAGTAAGAGGGCCATGTTTGCTCAATTCAAATTGGCCCATACTATGCATGTTAGACGATGTTTATTTTGTACCAATATCACTTTTGTTTATTCGACGTGCTGTGGGGATGTCTCAATTATATCGTATTGTTTGTTAAAGCTATCAAACTATACTTCGAGTCGTTGATGTTGTTTGTAGATATTGCTTGTACCTATTTCTTTATTTCAAGATATCTTTATTGCACAGATTAAATTAATGCCATGACATAAGGCATTATTTTATTTATTTATTGTTTAACAAACGGCCATATATTAAATAGATAACAGAGTATGCAACAAAACAGTTATAGTTTCCTTAAATAAAATATGCTTCTGAAGTTAACCACACTAGATCACTTAGATCTTCTCTACCAAATTTATAAATGTAATTTAATCACTCTGTTGCATTTTTTACTGTATTGTGCCATAATGTTTTGCAAATAAATGATTTATCTATCTATCTATCTTCCAGTTAACCATTAGGTTAAACAGAAATGTTTTGTGGGCGACGGCATAACGTTATAAAAAACGATGCACAGAAGTAAAGCTAATAATAAACTATAGCATTAAGTACACATAAGTAAGTTGACATAGATTATTTCCAGTTTATAAAATCGCATCTAATTATGTTGTTAATCGTTGCAACGCCTTACGAGGCCACACTCTAATGATTGACAACCTGCCTTTATGTGACTGACATGCAATAAAAGTATTGACTATCGTGTTTTTTTTGTTAGTTCATACAAACTAACGCTCTACCTCAATGATAATAATGTATGGAGCGGCAAATTTTTCTTCATGATTTGGATGTTGACCTCTTAGTAAGTGGTAACTGTTTCAAAAGAAACACTATATAGTCCCGACTCTATGAGCTGTGGTAGCTCAGTAATCTGAGTCTTGCCTCTAACCTGTGGGTCGAGAGTACGCATCCCAGCACATACTAATACCATACTATACTTATAATACTAGCTTAGCGGCAAAGGAAAACATAATTAAGAAACCTGCATGTTTAGAAAAAACTGGATGTGTAGATGCTCTAAAAGTTAGTCTGATTCCTCTAAGCAACAGGTCTGACGGCAATCAGTCTAATGTACTCCAGACTTGCTTATTTAGGACCATGGTCATAGGAACAGAACAAAGCACTAGGAGAAATATAAAGGCCTACACTACCTATTAAACACCATCATCAAATGGACACCAACGTTATACAGTTACACTTTCAACGTTGCTCCGATATCTAATGAACAACAATGATTAAAATAAGTTATTTCAACAATTACACCACTTGTAGTCTAGCCCCAAACTAAGCAAAATTTGTACTATGGCGACCACAAAAAATATTTTCTTTAAGATGTTGAGGGTAGTTAGGTACATAAACATTGATGGAACTTAAATTAAACCATTAAAATCACACTTTATCTCCGCTGAATCGAGTGACAGCATTATCAGTGATTCAGTCATTAATTACTAGTACTAAAATATCGCGTGACCAGTTCCTGTCTACTGAACATGGGACAATTAGTACCTATAATTTATTGACTAATTAGTCTGAGATAGGTTGAATGCTATGTAAGGACTGATTGGGTTTGCAAAAAGTTGTCCACAATGACCGTACTGAACGATGAATGAACTAGTACGCAATTTTGTCTCTGTCTGTCATAGAAATTTTGATATTTATCCGATAAAATTTCAACGGACGAATAACAAAATGTCAGATGAATAACTTAATATCACACCTACTGAAAACAAATATATAAACCTTTAAGTCTATAGGCAATAACGTAAATTGTAACTAATGGTTCAGACGGACCTATAAGTAAAATAATTATAAAAAAAAAATCGTCTCCAAAATATGCATGGGTAAAATTACAAGTAAAAATTTAAATTTAAATTTGGTAAAGAAGCTGTTTTTTACCCCTTCCTGCTCTCCTCAATAGATGATAGTTGGGAACTATTTGTAACGGTGTTGACTTATAAAATTAATTAAAATTAAACAACTAATTAAACGTAGGCAACGTGTTATAACCGTGTTATCATGTCGTGTAAGTTTGTGTGAGTGTTGTACCAGGCATAGTTATTTTTCTCATTATAAACCAATTGAAAATAGCGACTTTGTAGCGTTTTTTGCTATTGTTTTTTCTCTTCTCGTAAGCTAATAGACTGAACACGGAGTCAACTGGCGTGAAGATGCGATCAGGTGGCGTGTTTAATGGCTAGATGAGACGTGCTTAACCGACACGAAGAAAAAGGGTAGCATATTTTGCTGTTTATACACTCCGGAGCAGTGTATTTAGGTAACTTAATATTTGATCTTACTGAGTACTGCATCTTGAGTAACTTTGAAGCACTGTAACCTTAAAATGCCTGATAGAATCAAGTGTTTTTTTTAAGGAAACATTCTCTACTGCGCGTACTATAATTTAAAATATAGTTTTATTACTATATTGACGCCAGAAATTCCTGTTTTAATTAGAATTAACGCCAGAAATAATGCAAAACCGCTAAGATTGATTAATAATTGATTGAAATATCGGTATTCGCATTTTTTTGCGTTTTGTACTTATTGCTCTCAAACGTAGTTTTGGACGCATTCCGGTCAAGCCACGAGTGTTGTCTTTAGAAATGTGAGAGAAAAGCTAGCTAACTTTAGTCTGAAAAACGACTCCATCATTCAAAGAGCCACACTCTCCACATATTCGCCATTCTGGAAACGAGGTCAACAACACCATTCTCGCATCCCGCCGCGCGGACCTTTTGTCTTTGGCACCCAAACTGGGAAGTTGTATTGTGTTTGGGACGTGTTGTTTGAAGCGACAACAACACATCTGCTTCTGTTGTTTACCAGCTGAAATTCGCAAACAATACTTCTGTTTCTATTTTTAACAATAATTTCATAAGCTTCATTAATAACACACGTTTACTAGCTTTACTTGTAACTAAATAACTAAACATATTGTTTAAAATTGTATCATGTTATCTAATGTTCTTTGTGTGTGATTACTGAATCATAAAACTTTGTTTCTTTGCTTTGTTTCTTGACAGGATTTGGAAAATTTTGTTGGGACCTCCTCTTCCACAGACGAACTACTGTGCCATACTGCCTGCGGGTCGATTTATGCTGCTCTTAATCAAGATCTGATCTGAGAGGTAGATCTAATTTATCTTCAAGATGTAGCGAGCTTGCACAGAAAAAACCTGTTCACTCTTGCCTTACTTTTAAAGTTTTTGCCATTAGCAATAACAAAGGTACAGCCACTTAAAGGTTCGAGTCCTAGCACCTACCTCTTGATTTCCCCAAATCAATCTACGTAATTCAGATTTATACCAACTTGCGGTGAGGGAAAACATTGTGAAAGAACCTGCACATTCATATAAAACTGTGTATTACGCCATGATTTCAAACCTTAACCTTATGTCCCGATTTTGGTAAGACGTCCTGTTTTTCAGCCCTTGCAGAACTTGTCCCGCTAAGACCCCGAGCGGGACGCCTAAAACCCTGTTTTTCATCTAAGTAAGTAAAAGTTGGCAAAATAAATAAGTTATCAGGTAGCGAACGAAGAAGTGCATGGGCGAGTGAGCGCAACGCAAGGGTTAAGATGGGGGGAGAACTGTCCCGATCTTTTTGTCCCTGTCCCGCTTTTATTTCTCTCAAGTCCCGATATTGCCTATTGATTGATATTGATAGTGGCAGAGAATGCCACGTGGCATTAAGTCCACCTTTTGTACGATTTTTATTTTTGCAATAATATTTTAAAAAAAATATTTGGAAAAATAAATCCGGCAAAACTAGTCACGGAGGTCTGATGGCAACTGGTCCAAAATGTAATAACAAGACTTCTTTGACGACCCATTTAGTGTAGTGGAGAGGTAATTCACATTAAACGCAAAGGGTTTGATTGCCGATTCGGGTTAGAAAACGATATTTTCTAACCTTGAGTTATGTCGTGCTAAGAGCCTGGAAGACGCCTCCGGCACATTACACTAACTAGTACTTAGTTACACAAAGATATTCATTCCTTACTTTGAGAACATGACAACAAGAGTGTTGTCTAAAAGCTGAACCGATTTTGATGAAATTTTGTACGGGAAAAGGTTGAACCCTAGGGAAGAACGTAAGGTAATATTTTTATTCCATCTCTCAAGCGAGTAATTATAGGGTGTGACAAACCATATTCCACGCGAGCGAAACCGAGGGCACAGCTAGTAAAGTATAAATAGAAAAATCATCAACTCACATACTGTAAGTAAATACTCAGACGTATTTTCCGTGACACACAAAAGCTTATGACGTAATTTATAATATCATGTGAGTGATCTCATAAAATCGTATAAAAGTTTATGACACTTTCAGGGCAAGAGCTATCGTCATAAAATGTTATCATGTCCAAAATCAAAACTGTAGTAAATGTTAAGAAACTCCTTTTCAAAACCAAGTTTGGTATCTGTGAGATATTAACTTGTTAGTTTTGGATTTGAATCCCGAATGAGGATCAAATGTGGAAACACACTGCACAATAATCCCGAGAGTTGTTGCTTTGTGTTTGGTCCATTTAAAGTGATTATTTGATCATTGGTTATTCTATGTTGTCCACTGGACATGTAATCATCATGTCAGCCATAGAACGTCCACTGCTGTCTGCTGAACAAAGGCCTCCCCCAATGACTTATCATCGGATTGCCAACACTCGCCACGTTTCGCAGGCGGGTTGGCAAGCGCAGTTGTTTATAAGATTTCGCAAGAAGACGCTGCTGCCGGTCTCATGCTACATGAATTACTCGCCTCTTACGACACGTCTCCTGTTGACGGTGGGAAAGTGTATTCTTTACGGCCGTCTTAACACGGCCCTACATATAATTACTACGTTATATTGTTTACAAGCTTGCGTCAAATCAATTCAATAGTATCTTAGTTCAAAAGTGTGATAGTTTTCCTAACATATGATTTTTACCCGTTTTGTCTTCCCGTGGGATGATTAATTCATTTCTTTCTTTAATTCTCAAGTCATAGCAGTCGAAGTCACCGGCAGAAACTAGTAAATGATCATTCCAATCTCACTCTTATTTGGGAAATATTCTTTCAAATCTTTCTTAAAGGAAATATAGCAGTTGTTTCCTCATGTTTCCGTCTTAAAATTGGGTCAAGAACAAGTTGCGTCGCGTTACCCACTAAGCCTCGTATATGAGGTTGTAGAGCTCTTCAGGCACTTGAGTTGCCTAATAGGATGCTTTGAGTCTTTTGGATGTTGCAAGAAACAAGCATTTGGTAGGTATATCTTATCTTATCTCTGACTTGCCTACACCTAAAAATTTTTTTTTTGCCTCTTCTAACAATGGTCTTAAGGAAACCATCATCATCATCACAATTAGCCTACAGTCCATTGTTGGATACAGGCTTCTCCTAATGTACGCCACTGAGCCCGATCCACGGCTATCAAAGATCAAGGAAATAAGTATGTATGTAAAGTTTAACGCGTAATGAAGTTCAAACTTATAAGGTGATCGGTTATTTGATATTTTACACTATAAGTAAAAGGCAGCATTTTCTTAATACTTAAAATTTATTTAACCGCACTGTTCTGTCTTATCTTGTATCTACTGTGTTTATAAGATCTTGTTTAATTTATCATCATCATCATCATCATATGGCGGCGATCAGTTGGACAAGAGGCTGCTTCAACTGGTCTAAGCTGGGAGGAGCTGGAGGTTGCTGCGCAGGATCGACAAAATTGGAAAGCCCTTCTGCGAGCCCTATTTCCCTGATGAGGGGCCAAGGAAGCATCATCATCATCATCATGTCAGCCTATTGCAGTATTTTGCTGGACGTAAGCCTTCCCTGAAGAGCAGGCAGGCAGTGGCTGGATGAAAAAAGCGGGAGATTGTGCTCTTTGGCGGTCTTTAAGGGAGGCTTACCGTTAAATTAACTTCTTTTATTTAATAGCACCCTGTAAGGTTTATACCGCAGGTGCTTCTGACTCAGGTACTATTCAGACATTCGAATTAGAATTCGAATGATTCAAAAATACGTCTTCTGGATAAAAAAGTTCATCTTTGATTTTGTTAAATTGGAACGACAACCTCCTTTTAGTTTTAATTCTACTCGTTATAACACTGTAACTTTAGACATGATTTCGCTTAAAATTCAGGTTATATTTTTAATAATACCTTCCATCTTTGACCTCATTATACTTTCCAATTAGTTACGACTCCATTAAAACTTCGGTTCTGTATTTAAATATAAAATATGTATATGCTACAGTCAAAACTCTTAACTGGTCAAAAGTACTTTTAACTGGCAAAATCAGTCAAAAGTAGTTTTGACGGCACAGGTTGGTCAATAGTAGTTTACTAGTGGTCAAAAATACTATTGCCCAATGAATCTGGTCAAAAGTAGTTTTAAATGCATAATCAGTCTTAATTCTTTAAATAATAAGGCTAATTTGGTTAGGTTAGGTTAGAACAATGACCACACACAGCGTGAAGGCGAGCGAACGGAGCGAGCGCTGCGAGCATAGTGAGCGTCCCGCGGCATCGGCTGCCGAGCGCTTAAAAACTATGGAAAACTATCTCAAAATAGTTTTGACCCGTAGTATTAGTCAAAACTGCTTTTGACAGTAAATTTAATAATTTTTAGGCAAAACTACTATTGACCAACATGTGCAGTCAAAACTATTTTTGCCTGTTTTTTTCAGTTAAGGGCAAATTTTTTAAACGCCAGATAACTTGTATCTGAGAAATAAAATTGACATTTTGACATATTTTTCATACGAAAACTGTCAACATGTCAAACTTATTCGTCATATAAAAGTTATCTGGCTATTGAAAAACCGGCCCTAAAAGTACTTTTAACTGGTTTAGAGTTTTGACTGTAACAATATACGTTGTAGTACGTCTGTAATAAAGCAACATTTTGTATAATAAGAAACGATCATTGTCACGATTGTGAAACTATGGGAAATCACAACAATGGTGAGTCAGTATCAATTGTGTTTTAGAAAATGTGGGAATACAATTAAAACCAGTTAAATGCACTAGTAACGCCTGCTTAAAAGATGAGTTAAGAACGCATTACGTACGTTTTACCTATCTAGTATGGCTAGAATTAGTTACAGTAGTTTAGATTTTTAAATCAATTGAAAAAATCTTACCAACTAAACTATCTTTTCTATATTGTCTCGGGTCTGGGTGTTGTAGTACCGTCATTGTTTCCGATTTCAATAACACAAGTGGTTTAGCTACTTACCATATAGGATTAGAGAATGTATTTTACAGAAAAGAGCCATTCGTGCTATATACAAACTTAGTCCGCGCGAATCCCTGAGAGATTTCTTTAAAGAAATTAACATACTCACTGTGGCCTCTCAATACATATTTGATAATATCATGTACGTACGCAAAAATTTAGATATTTTTATAAAAAAAAGTGATATTCATTCATATAACACAAGAAACAAAAACAAACTTGTAGTCCCAAACTTTAGATTGGCCAAAACAAGTAATTCATTCTTGGGAAATTGTATTAAATTATTTAAATAATATACCTCACAATGTTATCAAACTTCCTATTAATAAATTTAAGTCACATGTGAAAACTACACTGATATCTAAGGGGTATTATAAAATTCAAGACTATCTTGATGACAAGAATGTATGGTCAGTCCAGCCTGCACTAAACTGATGTACCTACCTGTTTATTTTGATTTATATTTTTTGTGTGGCAGCTAGTGGTAACTGAGTTTGTTCCGGCGTTTCTTCTCAGCACTTGCCAGATTGTCTGTGTCTTGTCTCGAAGCGCTAGTAGGGCCCAAAAAATAAGGAGACATGTTCTGCCCCCCTAAGGGCCTATAATGTTATTATTGACGTTCATAAGTGGCAATTTTGTCCTGAATTGAATAAATGATTTTTGACTTTTGACTTTGACTTATGTGATGTTTAATATTTATTTATTTTGTGAGTAAAAAAGTAGTCTCCAAATGCCTTCAGCTTATTTTTTCCATTTCGCAACACTTCAGACGGCCGGTTAAGCTGAATCGCAACTTTTTCCTTTTCAACCGAATTGGCACGAACTATGGCTGAATATTGGCAAAGGCTTGACGTTACCTAACTTTACAATTGGGTAGGCAATATTGGCCTGAAGTAGCCTGCAATTCTCTGAATTGCAACGTGGAACCAGTAGTTAATGTTTATTTCTTTACAATATACCTTAACTAGTTAGGTAAGGTCCGGTTTTATATTGACTTCACTTGTAATTAACTAACTATGTAATCAATTCTTGAAAGTAGTTTTTAACGTTTTTTTAAACGAATTAGTTATAATATCAATTTTATTGCTTGAGTTACTTTTAGCAGATGATTCTACTACTCACAAACTTACAACAACTTTTACTAACATTGAATATCGAAATCTCAATTTTTATATGTATATATTTTTTCAAACAACCGAACCGCTGTAACGTCTGATTGGCTAATTAGTGGCTGAAATGGACTAAATTGACACTTTAAAAAAGGTTGTTATTTTATGTCCTTAGGCAAGGTTAATTTCCATTGGGTTTGAACCGAAAAAGGTTTTTGAAGACGAATTCTCTTGTTCAAAACAACAACTTGTTTTATAAAACCATAAAATTGCTGTAATCGGCCAAGTGTTTAAAAGTAATAGAGATTTAGCCTATTTTCAGTTTTTTTTATTTATTATTTTTGCTAAAGTATACTGTACTGATGGTAAAGGGTCACACATGATGTTTTTTTAAAAACTTTTTAAAAATGACAATTTGGGTTTAATTTATTGAATGTCGAGAGCAGTCATTTGAGACCGTGTAACAACCACGTTTATAATTTGAATGTGTCTTGTTTTGCTAGGTTGAGGGGGCAGTAAGCTTAAATAAACATGTCAGTTTACACTTAGCGTCACCACTCGCCTTAACCTCGTCTGACACTAGATTAAACAAACGAGGACAGGCCTGTCATTTAGCTTTGTTTGACATACGAAGGTATACAAACGGCACGACAAACGTCATTATGTCATATAGACACAGACATGCAAGGTCATCTGATGTCGACAGCTTAGAGGATTTATAAGAAGGTCATGGGATTCGGTGGGGGGTAGTCAAACGAAATCATGGTCGATCTATTTTAATGGTTTTTATTTATCATTTAAAGAGCTTTAGAGTGCCAGTTTGATGTAGTTTGTGTTCTAATGTTTGATGAAGTGATAAAGATCTGGAACTATTGAAATATCATTGTATTCAATAAGCATCGAGTGTCAAGTGACTTGTCTCATAGACAACGTGCTTTAGACCCGATGGCGTCTTGAAACCTGCTTCTACGGGGAACGTAGCCTTTACTGAATCCAGGCAATAAACACTAATACCCGTTATTTATAGTGTCCACTTTAAAATAAGATAATACTTAACGTTGCCAGAATTACTGCTCTACATATAGAGCAGGATTGAGCCCATCAAAAAAGTTAGTCAGTCACCCTTGACAATGATAACATATGATCACCTATCCAGCTATCAACAATAACATGCAAATACATGCAAATAATTTAACGTTGTACACAATGAGGGAAATCTTACTTAAACTTATCAATTATGGCTTGTATCTTTGACTATTAATTGTGATAAAGTAGCGAGACTAGAGTTGTAAACTGACGGTCATATGTTATAAGCGTCCGTCATTTATAATAAATGCTTGGTCACATTGGACTTTATTGTCACGATGGTCACATATTTCTTTTTAGTATAAATTTTAAAAAAGATGAATTCCTCTAAAGTAAGTCTTAAATGTTAAGTATTTGACAATAAAAACATACAATAAAACATGTTATTGGATCTGAATTGAACTCAAAAAAAAACTCGCGTAACGATACGACGCTTTTTAGCTTGTTCGTGCAGAAAGATAAATTAATTTTAGAAATTTTATCTCGTTATAGATCATCACTACTAAAGCCTGTCTTTCTTAAAATAATACACTTATTTGTGACCAAATATTTTTTTCATAGTTTGTCAATAGAATTGATTGTGACGTTAGTGACAATAAATGTCCAAAATGTCCGGTCACATTGAGAAAATGTCCAATTTGCTCGGTCACATTGGTCAGACATTTATAACGTGACGGACACTTTACAACTCTAAGCGAAACCCAACGAAATTTACCAGAAAAATACACATAACCGCTTGTCTTTGCAACTACCGAATAATCTAAGACAACACAGAATACTTAAAACACAAGCACAATAGATTTACGAGAGAAATGAAGTATTCTGCCACAGAGAATGGCCGCCCAAACAGCTCTGATGAAATATTACGACGGAAAGACAAATGGTTGGTCGCTGGATTAATCAACAGAGGCCATTGTGGCCATCGGGTGGTTACTACGGTGAGTTATACAGGGTGTCCTAGTTAAGTGAGTAGAAAGCGGAAGGCCAAGGAGAGAGAAGGAAAGAGTGACTGTTAAATTGAATCTACAGAACCTTATGGTAAGCTTTTGGCATACTTATACTTAATACAAACTAGTTATACTTATTCATATTATCTGATAAGTGCCAGAATCACACTTAACGGCTTTTTATTTTTATAAATAAATAAATCAGGTTTAAAAATTTTGAGAATAGATTGTAGTTAGTCACAATCACACCAATGGGCTAGTTTTCTAAAAAAATCTGATTAGTCCGTCAGTTGGATTAACAGAAAATATAGGACATGTATTTTTTGTACTTAGTTTTAATCAAACAAAAAATGGTGAAGATATAGCCCGTTAAAGTTACACGTAACGTCACGCCTTGCGACACTTTAGCAAGGCGTGACGTCACGTACTCACTTTGATGGGCTTTATCTTCGTAATTTTTTGTTTGATTGAGAAAAGACGAAATATGGGTCCAATATTTTTTGATAATCTAACTGGCGAACTAATTATAATCATTTGTTTTTGACCCACGAAACTAGCCTATTATCTAGCCCCAAACTAAGCAAAGGTTGTACTATGGTGACTAAGTAACGGATAAACATACCTAAATGCTTGTATAAACATCCATAGGCTTAGGTACAAGTACTCGTGCTTATCACACAAACATTTGCCCCTTGCGGGATTCGAACCGGCAACCGCTGGCTTTGTAGTCCGGAGCGCGAAACACTGCACTAGACGGTCGTCAAGGAATACCAATTGGTATGATGGATGTATCTAACAATATTTAAAAAAAACAATAAAAGTCAAGCACCAGTCACTTGTTTAGAGAAAGCACGTAGGTTTAATTCCTATTGTTTTTTCAATGTAAAATATTATTAAGAGTAACAAAATATTTGAAAAATTCATTACAAACAGAAATAACGTAGAAAACAATTTGTCAAATAGATTTTCGCTCCAAATTAGTCGTGACAGCTAGGATTTGTCACGACGCTGAAAAAACATATTTATTTATGTTCAAGACCGAAGTTAGCACTTTTCATAGATTTTATAAGCAACCAAGAGATGGCGTTGCATGTGTGTTACATCGCACTAGCATTTAGTTTTTTCTGTATCATTTGTGTGTTTTGTTAGGACAATTGAGCAGTTGAACTTTGAAGTACAAATACAGATCATCAGTTCAGAACTTAGGTATAAGTTTTACATAAGTACATTGAGTATTTTATCAAATAAACGTGGTAAAGGTTGCAGGAAGCTTCTGGATGCAAGCCGCTTCACCCCGTCAATCTGGACATCATTAGGGGAGGCCAATGATCAGCAGTGGACGAATATACAGCTATGGCAAAATGATGATGATGAAGAATATATGCCAAAATGAAAAATGAAATGTTTAACCACGACATTTTAAATTTAAACTAAAATTGCAATACCATAACAGGTCCCTAAGTTTGATCGATTTCATTACTGTTAAAATTAATAATATAATAATTAAATTAATGAATATATTTATATTATTAACAAATCAATCAATCATTTATTTGCGTCAAATATGGTATACAAGGTCAAATTACAATAAAAGAATCACATATTTGGGCGACATAAATTAGCATGCAAATGTCATGGTACAATAAAAGATTTGAGTAAAGCTGAAGTAATGATAATAATTAATTAAAACTAAGTCAGCGTTGGTCCGTGTTAGAAAAAGCGGTGAAAATCTTCGACTCTGATTTCCGCTATGGACGAACTATTTGTACAAGTTTGTACGGAACCCTCGGTGCGCAAGTTCGACTCGCAATTAATAAAAATGTTCACATTTAGCCGCATCCATCGCTAACATATATCATGATATAAAAGACAAATTACATCGCCCTACACATTTTTTTGACCCAGACGCGTTTATATCCCAAAATATTTCAGGCTTCTGCGATATTTCATGACTCTGATAAGGCTCGAATGGCTATAAATTCAGAACAAAAAATACGTTTTTTTTTAAAAATGATTTTGGCTAATAAAGGGCAACATGCCCGGATGTTATGTATTAGAACTACCGCTGTTGCAACGATCTATTAACATTCCAGCAATTGATGGACAAGGACACCTATCCTCTGTATTACTATGAAGATACTAGTTATAAGAGAGATAGAAACATACCCCTTCGCGTTCCATACCCGTGGTAGACCAGAAAAACAATGGAAAACAATAGGGACCATTTTTTGTGGCACGCGAAGGGATTTTTATTTCACTTCGGCCCGATTTGACCAAACACAAAGCTATACCAGACTCACTATTACGGGTATAATTTTACTTCTTTAATTTACCCTTGGATAACTTCGATTACGTTTTTCGAGCAATTAACTTTACTCGGTATTGTTATTCTATAGTTCAAGAGTGAATGATCAACGAATTGATAAACCTACTAATATCCATGTAATCCATTTCTTCTAGGTTGACTTGAAATACCACAACATTTTAATTTTGTAGGATAATAGAGTGTCAGTGCTAGATGTTGACATCTTGTCAGTTTCGAGGTGACAAGAGTGGGTTTGACAAGTGACAACTTTGACATTAACCTATTCTCAGTATTATCTTTAAAACTGTCAAAATCACCCGTTTAAATGTTTAATCGTATTCAATTAACATAATCTTAGATTAGTTGTTGGTAAAATGCATAATTAGCTTACTCTAGATTCAGCAGTGTTTTACTCTTAAGTAAAAACTTACTCCAGCTTGGTCGAATCGGGTTATAGAGTAAATTCCGGGGAAAATTACAATTTATGCGATCTCTTCCAGACCATCTGGACAGCTAACACATGGGAGCGGTGAACCGTAAACGAAAACCGCTGTGTTTCGTTGTCATATAAATATCATCAAGGATATCAATATATATATATCAACAATTAACAATACATGCATAAAACCAAGTGATATTCTAAAAATATAATGTAAACGTAAGTAGCCACGTATTTTCTAAAGAGTACCCCTATGCCGTAGCCCGTTTATGTTAAGAGACGTTATTAAACATCATTCCATTTCTTTCTGTTTGTATGACGTTGAAGAAGACAAAATTCGTATAGGTCTAAGCTAATTTGGAAGTGCACAATTCCACTAAAGACTTTTGTAAATGACGTTTTGAGCACACTAAGAGCCTTCGCGCACGGGTGACATTTGTCGCTGCGACTTTTTTGTCACATATGAAATCCTTGGTCTTATACTTTATGTCTCGGATATCTCGAGATATCCAAAGATTTTATATTAGTGACAAAAAAGTTGTAGCGACAAAAGTCGCGCGCGCACACTAATAGTTGGTAGGTGTCATACTTTTTTCAAACGCCAAAACGTCTAATTTGAAATAGCCTTAGGGTTGCTTAAACAAGGTCTATTGTATTTATGTTGACAACAGCTGACAAATAGAGGTCAAACATTTTCATTTATCATCGATCGATCACATCACTACGATATAATCTTTATCGTTTTGACTATTTGATCAGTGGCAGCAGTGACAGAAATATTGATAAATTATTAAATACGAACAAGACCAGAGACAATGCGACATCTATCGGGATAAATGGTCAGTGTTCGCCATTGAACCTGTGTAATTTTTATTTTATGTTATTTGTTTTTTTTAGGTAGTGTATGTTTAAGATAAAAGGCTGACAAATAGTTGATAACTATCCAATCTATACAGTGTTACATTGCATAGGGGTGCCAAATTTAAAAAATAAGATCTAGGGAACAATATAAAGAAGCGTCTTAATCTTTATTATTTTTAATAATCGTATGTTACGAAAAATAATTATGTTAAAACAGTACGCCGAGCTAACACGGAACTTACGCAGTTCACATACGGTGCAATTTTTTCATGAATGAGTTAAATTATCCACGCGTAATTTTTTAACAGCGGACAGAAATAATTAATTTAAAGTAATAAAAAAAAACTTGTTCTTTATATAGTTCGATTAAATAACTGATTCTGAGCCACTCCTAAAAATTTGGCATAACCATAAAAATGTATCTCCCATAACATTAGCAGAAATACTGCTCTATATATTTAACTCGCGCATCCGCGATAGCCTTCGTGTCCGTGATACTGCAGACAGACTGCAGGAGAGTCGCCTACGCTGGTACGGCCATGTTTTGTGGAAACCGGCAAGCTACGTAGGAAACAAATGTCGGGGCATGCCACCACCGCCAGGTCCTGGCAAAAGGGGTAGACCCAAGAAATGCTGGCTGGACGTCGTGAGGGCTGACATGCGTGCCAATGATCTTACAACTAGAGACGCTCAAGACCGTGCGAAGTGGAGGAGTAAATCAAGGAAAGCGGACCCTGGGCTACAAAGCAATGGCTTTGGATGCAACTGGGATTGACCGTATAGATGAAGAAGAAGAAGACTGCTCTATATAGCCCAGGATTTGATTCAATCATAAAAAAATTGGACCCTATGAAATGTTATCGCAACGAGTCTTGTAGGTAGCACGTCTCTACCTATTCCCTGTATGGGGAATATTTACCGCAAGGGGAAGGGTACGTGATGATGATGATGATGAGAAGTAGATACCTCTCATCATCATCATCATTTCAGCCAAAGAACGTCCACTGCTGACATAGGCCTTCCCTAGTTTCTTCCAAATTGGATGGTTGGAAGCGGCCTACATCCAGCGGATTCCTGCAACCTTTACCAGGTCGTCTGTCCACCTTGTGGGTGGACGTCCTACGCTGCGGTTGCCGGTGGTCTTCAGTCTAAAAACTTTCTGCCCCAGTCTCTACTTGTAGGTACTAGTTAGTATAAGTCTCGTAATGTTTATAGTATTATAGTAGTTCCTATAAACTTTCCTATTTATATGCAAAACCAGAAACGAATTAATTTAATGGGTGCTAACTGCAGGCAGGTTTACAGTCTATTATTAGAATTAGAAATGAAATGCGATGGTTAGGTATCTACAACTTCTTGACCTAATATTAATTGAAGTTTTCCAATATTGATTTCGCTCTGAAACAATCACGTTGAGTGTCACGTGAGAAATATATTACAAACGTTTATAAGTACTTTCACTCTGTGTTAATAAATATAGATGACTATTTCGTATGAATATACATTATGTTACAATACTGTAATTATATTTATTGCAGGCTAAGAAATTCAGAACATAATGCCCTCAGAAGCCTTGAATGAAATCTCGTAAAATTATTCTAAAGTTTAGTTTTTGTGCCGTTTTTAAAAAAATCAATTTATTATCTACATTAACAACTCTATTAGAATACCTAATAAATGGTTCTTAAAAAGGCATAAAGTAATTGTTTATATGTGTTTATATATTTGTTTTAAAAGTGTTTAAACTGTTCTCTTAGCGTCTCCGCAAACAAACAGCTAAGTGACGAAATTGTTTACAGCTTACAGCCAGACTCACCCCAGAGGTCAAAGGTGAACGGACGAAAAACTTACTTCAGAACTCCAATGAACGTGCCGGGTGTCTGCCAATACACTCCTTTCCATTATCAAAGAGATATCACACCATGTCACCAAACACTAAAAAAAAATATCCACTCGAAATCACAAGGATAAAAACACTTCGAAAAAAAAATCGTTTCGTTTCGTTTTCTGCACACCGCGATCTTTTGAATTTAGAAAATTGCTTCCGCAAAAAATGTAATTGCTCGCGTCCGCACCGCGCATGCGCCGACCTCCTCTGACTCAACGTTCCATTCTACAATGACGTGTTTGTAATATCCATGCGTTTTTCTCTATCGGACTATCTTACTCGATGACTAAATCAGCTGATAGATAGGTGGCAACGGCAAGAAAACTCAGTTATTCCGCTCCGCCGGGTTAGTGTGCCAGCCGAGACAGATATATCCAACTTCTCGCTCTACCTAGAGGGGCATAGATAAGTGGACCGATAAAATTTGCATCTGATAGCCGGTTGATAATAATTTCCTTTTTGCGATCTATTGTTATAACAGATTCATCCGGTGAAAGACTCGGCTAACTTTTGCTTGTTACTCTAACTAGTCTGAAATATAAATTCACAGTCTCTCGAGCATTCCGCAACTATTTCCAATTACGAAATGTTGCTGCAAATTGAGATAACAACTGGGGCAGTATGAATCACCTCATCGTGTTCAATTAAAGGCGTTACACACTTTAGGCACTAAATTCTCACGGCACTGGCATAAAACACTTGCGTAAAAAAGTTGCGAAAAAATTTGGCGGGCCGAACACGCAATCTGTCAGCCAATTCGCGCGCTTTTTTGACAGTGACAGTTAGTTTTTTTTTAAATTGGGTGCTTTTTCTTGTCGCGTTTGGTGGAGTGGTTGGAGCGCAGGGCGATGGCCGACTAGAAGAAGTCGGGTGGGACTGGTGGCCGCCGGTGGTGGGATCGATACCAGTCTGGGGCGCACGCACTGACCGCTCGCGTGGCGGTAACGCTTTTAAATCTATATTTGGACTGTAGGATGGGTGAGATGGGCGTGGGTATTTTATGTTGTCAATAGAAAAAATTGGGCCGAGCCTGTCTGACGTTAATAAAATTAGGTTGATTAGGCTTTGAGTGGTATTTACAAGGCGATATGGTAATGGCCTGTTTCTAGGTTACCGGAATGTAATCACGTTCCGTGAGCAAGCTAAATGATTTCGTAGGCGCTATGATTTAGAAAGAGCTAATTAGGTGCTGAAATTCATGCCTAATTCTAAATAATAATTATCTTAAATCATTCATGTCAGTAAAATTATTATTATATTATATTGAGTATATTAGGAGTGTCATTAATAGAGTTTTGTTTGGATGTGTAGGTATCTTTGCTTAGACTATTGAACCTTGATCCTGTAAGAAAAGGTAATGGACGCCTTACACGAAAAAAAGAGAAATTAGAAATTATAAGTACGTTTTTTTAAGTTATTAGAACCTAACTTGAGAACCCGATTGGAGTAGTAGGCGGTGATTCGTCATGAACGCTAAGGATCCTGGGTTCGATTCTCGGGTCGGGTTTATAAAATAAAAAAACTTTTCTAAATTGACTCAGGATTGGGTGAGACGCCCCTGACATATCATTGTCTGGTAACTTGAACTGATCTTAATTCCTTACTTCTAGACCATGATAGACCTTATTGTTAATTTTTATTAAAAAAGAATACTTAATTACATTTTGCCAGTATTTGAACCTAAATTCATGTAATTTAGGTTCAAATACTTAAGATGATTTTAATGAAAAAGGGTTATTACACCGTTAGTGATTATTTAAATTATAAAAATGTATGGATTTAAAACAGCTTGGCTCGCACCAAAACTTGTAAAAATATTAATTTTAAAAGAGGCTGACAACAGTGACCGAGTTTCTTGCGCTGGTTTTTTTCGGCATTAGCCCACAAATTGTCCCGAAGCAGTGGTAGGGCAAAAAAAATATTGGGACGTGTAAAAGTGCTTTAATGGTCTGTTTGCTAATAAAATAAATGATTTTGATTATGATTTTGATATTAAAGTACGACTTGACATAAAGCTACCAAGAACATTCATCAAGAGCCTCAACGCGACTCAAACCCGATCAATAAAGTTTGGACAGTCCCAAGGGAGACTCGGCTATGTCGTAACTCGTTACTAAGGAAACTTGCAACATTTAATTAATCACAAAGTAACGAGCGTTTCGAAATACAACATTGACAATCTTTTTACTTTTGAGATTATTATATTTATATTGAGAAGCCACTGCTAGTATTTTTTAAAACTGTTCTTTTAATCAGTGTCGGAGTCTAAGGTCGTAAATTGGATTTATGAAGTTACCCTTTTGCCTGCCGACCGGTCGCATGAGACAGCGCAATATGCAACAGTAAAATGTCTATTATATCTCGTTTTTTTTTTTTTCTTTATTAAGGAAACAAACAGCTATCAATGTTACATTTCGTTTACAAAATAATGTACCTATAGTACTAAAGCATTACAAGTTTCCACCAATAGATTTTACAGTAATATGCTGACGAGATAAAAAGTTTAATTAGAAATTTAATACAAGGGATAAAACATCAAAATAGGCCTTAAACTAGTTGTAGGTTTTCGGGGTTAATCAAACTTGGGTTGACCTGCCTGTGCCTGTTCTAATGTTGGGCAACGTTGTCCACCAGGTGACCAGAAGCAAGGCATAAATACTATCGAAATATCTTACAAAATGAGTTATGATATAAATTTCCAAAAATTATGCAAGTTTTTCAAACTTACATGACATTAAACTCTCAAACGACCGAACAGTCGTGTAATAAAGCAATAAAGCGTTTAGCTAAGTTGCCGTTCCAGTTAACTTGTTAGTTATTGCATACGGCTAACTTGGCGTCAGGCACAGTCCGAATTGATCAGCCATTCATTTATTGCCAAAAGTTGTCATCCTTTTATAAAACACAGGTACAGATAGGTAGATAGTATACGATTATTTAACGGTAAACTTGGCCTTAGACACAGCATGGATAGTACAGCCTGCTTTTCGTGCCAAATAAAAAGTCAATGTTAAACATTCGATTGATATTATTTCTTCAAAACCTCGATTTTACTAGGTATCTTCAATAAAAATACTTAATTACCCAAATCAATGCTTTAAGGTGTTTGCAACACCGCTACTGTTATGTTAATTGATTTTTGTTAAAACCATGAGGGTGATCTGGTAGAGAAAGCTTCTAGCGATAAAACCGTTAAATTGTGCAGTTTTAAATGCACGTAATTCTATACCTCAACAGGTAAAAAGGAACCCTTATAGGACTTTGTTGTCCGTCTGTCCATTTTTATATCAATACCCTTTTATTCAGAAACGCGTGGAGGTATCAAGTTATAATTAATATCAAGTCTGTAATCTTTTGCAGCTGTAAAAAAATTAAACTTCTAAATCAACGCAATCAAAAAGACGGCTTTTTATGCCGCATTTTTTAATACTCGCAAGGTAATTTAAAAAAAATTAACGGAACCCTCAGAGCACTAGTCTGACTCGCACTTGGCAGGTTTTTTTCCTGTATTTTTTTTTGTACGGTGTGCAAAAAAATGTATCTATTCCCTTCGCGTTCCGCTTACCCGTGGCAGACCGGAAAAACAATGGAGAAAATTTTACGTGGCACGCGAAGGGGTAAGTAGATAAGTACTAAAATTGTTTCAACAGAAAAAACTTAAAAGACAAAATGATTTTTAAATGGTTATGGTAATATTTTTCACTCTTAATACGATATTTGAACTCTGTATTAGGGTTTTGACCTTTAGTAATCCAGACAAGGTCATCAGCGTATATTAGCCTTATTTTCTCACATTACTTGAGCCTGTTGGACTAATTTGCTGTTTAGGTATTCATTTTCCTCTGCTTGCAGCTCTAAATTTAGTAATAAAACTTAGCAATTCTAGGATATTATTTGGAGTTTGTTGTACGTTATAAGGCTTGTATCGTATAGGGTTAGGTTATGTATAGGTTACGTATGGCGAGATCTGAATTTTCTTTAATATGATTGATACGAAAGTTACTGTTTTTCTACGTTGTTAACCGTATAGAAAAATCTACCCACCGTGGGCAGGAGTAAATTTTCATTTGAAGAAGACTGGCTAGTATTTTTGAGCTGTGACACTGCGGTTTCTTTGAACCACTTCCGTGACATTACTCACGATTCCATTTCGTTTAAATATCTTTATGGGGAAAATATTTAAATAACAAACCGAATTAAATGTTGGTGGATATATTTTAAACATTTTCTCAGAAGGTACGTTTTCAACGATGTTTACGATTGGCCAGTTTTCAGTCAGTCAACACGATAAACGTTGAAATAGAAATAAATAGAAATTGAAACGTTTATTTGACACACACACAAAAAAAACACAACAAAACAATCAGTCATGGGCATCTGGTGTGTCAAAAAGGTTCCCGCTCAGCATTTGTCGTGACAGTCACAGACTTATCACTTAACTTGAGTACCTAGTCATTGAAGACTGGGTGTAGCGGTTCGCGCTGCGGACTACAAAGCCGGCGGTCGCGGGTTTTGATCCCGCAATTGGCAAGTGTTTGTGATGAGCATGAGCATGTGCATCTTACACGCACCCATTTTACAGTTCTTGATTTTTTATATATAAACCGGTCAAGTGCGATTCGGACTCCTCCACCGGGGGTTTCGTACAAGTTAATAGGTACATACTATTTTTAATAGTTCAGAAATCGAGTCCCACAGTTTAATTACAAAATTTAATTACAAATCTATAGTTTTTAGATTGTTCCATGTACTTATAGTATTAGACGATATTACTTGCCAAATTTCATAGTGCTAGGTCGCAGGAAATACCCTATTGATTTTGATTTCCTTGAGAGTGTCAAAATATATGTTTTTGCGAGATAAACAGCTGTATCTTTATTTTACGTTAACTTAGAAGTTTAAGTTTTTCTCAGCTTCAAGGGACTGTAGACTTGAGTCATCATCATCATCATTATCAGGCTCTAGAAGTCCACTGATGGACATAGGCCTCCCCTATAGAATGCCACAGCGAGCGGCTCTGGGCCGTTTGCATCCAGCGGCTGCCCGCAACCTTGACAAGATTGTCAGTCCACCGCGTGGGAGGCCTGCCTACCTGCCCTGTAGACTTGAGTACATGGTTTAAATTTCAACTCGATACTTCCACGCGCTCTCGAGATATACGGAGAGACAGACAGACGGACAACAAAGTAATCCTTCAAGGGTTCCGTTTTTTCCTTTTTAAGGTACGGAACCCTAAAAGTAATACCTTGTCCTATCCAATACCTAGTCATCATAGTCCAAGCTGTTTAGTTTGGAGCTAGATAATAGGCTAGTTACCGGGGTCAAAAAAAGATTATTCTATTTAGTCCGGCAAATAGATTATCAAAAAATATTGGACACATATTTTGCCTTTTGTCAATCAAACAAAAAATGACAAAGATAAAGCGCATCAAAGTGACGTCACGCCTTGCTTAAAAGTGTCGCAAGGCGTGACGTTACGCGGAACTTTAACTTTAACTTTAACTAATCTTCATCATTTTTTGTTTGATTGAGAAAAAAAAAAACGTGTCTAATATTTTCTGTTAATCCAACTGACGGACTAATTAGTTTTTTTTAGGAAACTAGCCCATTAGTGTGATTTAATAATCACTATCTTACTACGAATAATTTATTTATTTTGTGTTCTCCTGTTATAATGTTGCTCGTCTCAGGGGCCGTCACCCGAAAGCAGGCGCTTAATGTGTCCGGTGTTGGGTATCTTGGGATCCTCGGCACCTGGGTTCACTAAGGCCGTGGACACACTGCAAGCCTCAGCCACAAAACACTGAGTAACATAAGTTGGGCTTCATTCATTGACGACCGAGACCGAGAGGCAAGCAAACTGGACTTGGTGTCGCTATCTCTGTGGTCCCGGCTCGATTACTGGTCGGTCAATGTAGAAAAAAATACTTTTCTATGTTGTCTCGGGTCTGGGTGTTGGGGCACGGCCGTTGTTTCTGTTTTCTGTAACCAAGTGCTTTGGCTACTTACCATAGGATCAGAGCAATGTATGTGATGTTGTCCAATTTAAATGCACACACATGCAAATGCATACACCCATAGACACGAAAACTCGGAACACGCCGGAACAGTTTGATAACTTTTCTAAATCAGCTTGTGCCTGGGTGACTGGGCTTATCATCAATAACCTTTGAGTCTAAATTAAAATAATTTAAAGGCATCATCATCATCCTCCTTATTTCAGCGATAGGACGTCCACTGCTGAACATAGGCCTCCCCAAGTGACTTCCAGATTGGCCGGTTGGAAGCGGCCTGCATCCAGCCGCTTTCTTAAAGGCATACCTAATAGGCTATTTGCCTTGTACCAAAATTGACTTATCTAATAATTTAGTTTAATAGTTTGCACCATATGGAACCGAAACATATCAATAGTTATTAGAAATAATAAATGATTACTGTAAAAAATCATTTTCAAATGTTATATTTTTGTCGGTATTTTACATTGTCAAAAACGCCGGTAACAATGACAGGCACGTCACCATTGAGTAACTTTGTACTAGAACTGACATCCCAAAGCGAGATTTTGCGCTACGCTCGCACAAAGTATGAGTAGTGTGACCGTCGACAAAGGTTTTTAAGATGCCTGTTCTAGTATTTTTTAACTTAATGGATATTTAAAGGTTCGTGACGTCACGAACAAGTACATCATGGCCGACGGCGTTTTCACAGGCTTTTAAAAACGTAAAGAATAAAATGCAATTTTTTATTATTCTCAAGGTTTTAAAAAATGAAATAAAATTATTGACGCTTTATTTGAATATTACCAACAATAATAACTCTATTTCAGAAAACTGTGTTTGTTTAGAGTTTCGTATTTCAAAAGGTAAAAAGGTAAAGTTAAATATGTAACTTTAGTGATATTCTTTATCAGTTTTCAGAAATGTATACCTTTTCTTTAAGTACTTTTCTTGTATTTAAGTGCACACTGACTAACACACTATTCATTTATATAATATACGTGGATAACTGTTATTGGCTTTCCGTAGAGTTAAGATATTTTATGTAAAATGAAATCTGTAAGCTGTTGTTATCCCTAATAAATAAAATAAAAAAGAACCCTTATAGGATTACCTACTTTGTTGTATACCTGTCTCTGTCTGTCTGTCAAGATCCTTCTCATCAGGAACGGCTGGAGGTATCAAGTTGAAATTAATTTTAAATATTAAGGGCTGCAAACACATGGAGCTGTAAAAATTTAATTCTATGATATTATGTAAATGTAATTTTATGACAGCGGTGATTGTCAACTGATTGACATTATAACACATAAAATAACACCCTTTTTAAAAATAAATTACTTACATTTATGAAGCTTTTACTAACAATATGGATCCCTTGTTGTCCGAAATAAATTGTTTTTTTGTTAACGGAATCAAAAGATGCGGCCGGTTATACCGCATGTTTTGACACCCGCAATCAATCAAAACAGCCCCCCTAGCATGTCTACCAAAACACGATATGATATGATATAGCGATATATCGACTCGACACCAACTTTAAAAATAGATAGATATAGCCGCCATTTTGAATTTTTATCAAGACAGCGATTTTAATATGTGACGGCGCGTTCAACATGGCGGCTACATTTATCATATTTTTACAGTTGGTGTCGATACTTTGCTATATCATATCATATCGTGTTTTAGTTCTCATGCTAGGCAGGCAGGGTAACTACTACAAGTTGCCCTAACATCGTTAAAATAATATCACAAATAAACACTAAACCGAAATGTTTTGTGAGCAGTGCAAAGCGAAAATATCATACATAGATTACATACTACATTTTACTGGTCTTCACTGATAGTTGTTAAGACAAACCAATTATAACGATATGTGGTTAGGTGTTTTGAAAAGATGAGCATGAAGAATGCTAAGTTAGCGTAGTTAATCGTTCTAGCAACCGTTTCTTTTAGCTTCCGTGTCTACGAAACTTTATTTAGTTTTGTTTAAGTGCATTTTTGTGTACGAGTAATAAGCGTATTTAGTTAGATTACTAAAATACCGTTATATTTCAGTGGGGCAGTTATTTTTTATGCTTTCGGCGCTTGACGTAACATTAAAAGTATACCTACATCTTTGATATATTCTATTCCTATGACATGGCTCCACAACGTGTAATAGACTGATGCGCCAACGGTGTTTATCGCGCGCGTAGAACCGAGGGGTGGTGGCCGTCACAGGCAGTCAGTATCCTCTAAAATTTGTAGCATTCGTTCTACTGTTTTTTGTATGGCGAGCTACCGGTGTCGCTTCGCGGTCACTCAGTCGCGTGTGGTAGACACAAGTCGCAAGTGGCCGCCACCGATTGCGTCTGTAGCGTCCGTTGCGTGTTGCGGCTACTCAGTCGCGTGTGGTAGACACAAGTCGCAAGTGGCCGCCACCGATTGCGTCTGTAGCGTCCGTTGCGTATCGCAGCCACTCAGTCACATGTGGTAGACACTAAGTCGCGAGTGGCCGCCATCGGTTGCGTCAGTTGCATGTCGTGGCTACTCAGTCGCGTGTGGTAGACACTAAGTCGTGTGTGGTAGACACTAAGTCGCGAGTAGCCGCCACCGGTTGCGTCAGTTGCGTGTCGTCGTGGCTACTCAGTCGCGTGTGGTACACACTAAGTCGCGAGTGGTCGCCACCGGTTGCGTCTGTAACGTCCGTTGCGTGTCGCGGCTACTCAGTCACGTGTGGTAGTCACTAAGTCACGAGTGGCCGCCACCGGTTGCGTCAGTTGCGTGTCGCGGCCACTCAGTCACGTGTGGTAGACACTAAGTCGCGAGTGGTTGCCACCGATTGCGTCTGTAGCGTCCGTTGCGTGTCGCGGCTACTCAGTCACGTGTGGTAGACACTGAGTCGCAAGTGGCCGCCACCGATTGCGTCTGTAGCGTCCGTTGCGTGTCGCGGCTACTCAGTCGCGTGTGGTAGACACTAAGTCGCGAGTGGCCGCCACCAATTGCGTCTGTAGCGTCAGTTGCGTGTCACGGCTATTCAAAAAATTATGAAAAGTGATATAAACCGGTGGCTCGTTTTTTTATAAATATTGGACAACATCACATACATTGCTTAGGATCCTAAAGTAGTAGTAGTAACTATGACGGTACACAGCACCCAGACCTGAGACAATATAGAAAAGTTATTTTTTACATCGACCGACAGGAATCGAACCCGAAAACTCAGAGATAGCGACAGCAAGTCCGGTATGCTTGCCTCTCGGCTACGGAGGTCGTATTTTTGATTTATATATATATATAACATATTTATAAAAACAAACACAAGTAGATAATTTAAAGAAACTCTTAAAGAAAAATGACTGATTGTTATTGATAACATCATCAGACGACATTGATAAACATATTTAAAAATAAACGCAAACCTTAGCATTATCTTTATAGAATGTCACATTGAACAAGATAGTGTAAAGAAAATAAAGAAAATATACGTTAAAAACAACGGTTTTATGTTACAAGAAAATAAAACAGTCAAGTATTACAAACGCAATTAATTAGAGATTAACTAAGACGTTAAGGTAATTCTAACATAATTAATGTACCTCTGTGTTGCGTAAACGGCAAAGAAAATAATTACAGACTCCAAACTCAATTATCTTAATGCCTCGTAGGCAAATTATCGTCGCAGAAAAGGTGTAAAAAATACAAGTTTCAAATTTATGTTTTTAGCAATTACATGCTTGTTATATCTATGATCATTGACAAATTTCGACAGGTTAGCCAACGTCTTCGGTAGCTAGTTGGAGAAGCACTCGCCCGGCATGCGATGAGACGTGTGTTCGAGTCCCACCTGAGGCAGTCGATTTTTTTTTCAAATGTTATATTGTCATAGGTATGTTTCTTCGAAAGAAGTTCTTAGTTACTTTTGCTAGAGGTACTACATTTTTTGTGCCGTGTGGGAACGGCCGTAAAGAATACACTTTCCCACCGCAAACAGGAGGCGTGTCGTAAGAGGCGACTAATTCCTTTAGAACGAGACGGGCAGCAGCGTCTTCGTGCAAAATCGTGGATGGGTTGTGTGAGGAGAGATATAACTAAGAAGGGAGTGAATGACTCAATGACGAGTGACATGACGTGACGAGTGCATGGACGAGAAAGACATACTGCGCCGACCCCAGATGACCTGGGAACAGGGCAGGCAAATGAATGAATGTTGATTACAAAACATACGAGTGTCGTGTGTTGGTATCAAGTCTAAACATATTATGTAACCCTATGGAGTCCAATACGAACCATCTTTCCCCGAAACTCGTCAGTGATTTTGCACTTACGTTTAGTATGAAATGACAAGACTTGTCAACTCTAGCCCAGATAGATTTTTAAAAATGAAAAAATTTGTCCATCAAATTATATGACATACTCTACGGGGTATATGCTCAATGTATGTTGGTAACATGTTTCTACGATTTTATTAAAAAGGTAAGTTTTCGTTTCCTAAATATCGTAAGTAAAGCACTTATCCAAATTTAGCTCTTCGTACAGCAATTTTGACTTATTAGCAGCCAAGCAAACTAGAACGTGTACTATTAGGTATTCTGTGGTGTAACCATCAAACAAGATTTTTATGAGACTAACTTCTAAAAGTATTAAATAAATATCTAAGTTAATAAAGCCGCTGACTTTAAATCGTATTCAAAATCCTTTCTATATAGGCAGAGCCGTATCGTATCATCTTTGTATCGGAAAGTGATCTATAATATGTACCCATTTGTTTGCGATACTCCCTAGCGAATAGGATTTACGAAAAACTTGTAAGAACCACAAACCGTGGGTACAGAATAAATCACCTTTTCAGGAACTATTCACAAAAGAAAATTGTCCCAAATTGTCCTATAAATCTTGTGCAGAAACTTGGCTACTGTAGTGCTTGTTGCTTACTGTGAAGCGAAGCGAGACTATCATTTTTCTGGGATAAGTTAATAAATAAAGCTTGCAATAAGGAATAAACTATCAAGGACCAAAAGACACCGTGACATGATCGACTGACTTCACGTCATTCAGCGAGCTATGGAAAGGTCGATGCTTGAGATCACGTTAAGGGGTAAAATCCGAAACGAGGTCATCCTGCAGAAGACCAAAGTAATAGACATAGTCCAAAACGTAGCAAGCTAAAGTGGCTCTTTGGCGCTTTTTAGGGGAAAGGCTGAGATGATGATAGTAATTTCAATTAATAACCTTGCTAATATATAAAACATAGAAAAACGCGTATTTTGAAAATAGTCACCCACTTGAATGACCTTAATTAAGCCGTCATGCGATGATTTCCTGAAATAACCCATGGTTTAGTGAGTGGCACGCCCACCTGTTGAAGCATGTATGATGTATTCTCGCAAATAAACGATTGAATTTGTATTTGAATTTGAATTTGTCAGTCGAACCGACTGGAGTCCGCAGCATATTCAGGGTATTACAGGTCAGACACGGCAAATTTTTAGTTGGACCTGACCCGCGTAGTGGCGCGGTGATTCGCCTTGAATCCAAAGGGTTCGATTCCTAGCCCAAATTAATTCAGAAATCAAGCTTTTCAAAATATCTCGACATGGTGTGATTGTGTTTGGAGAAGCCCATAGCAAAATTAATTATAACCCAAAGATGTTAATTCTTTGCTTGACGATAAAAATAGTGAGTTGTCTGGCGCAATTGTTTTCTTCTTCGATGGGTCTATAAGGTTTCGATCTGTCATATTGGTTCAACAAAGTAAATAATTTTGAAAATGTAATTATTTTGCTTACAATTTCCGCTCAGTTACGTTTGTGTGTTCATGTGTTTGATGATTGATGATGATGATCTGCAGTGTGATTGGGGTGCCTATGCCAGCGTAACTGAGCGGAAATTGTAAGCAAAATAATTAAATTTTCATAATTATTACAAAATATCTTTAATGATTTTATATTTAAACTCATGTAAGTGAGCTAGGTAATATAGTGTTCTTATGAGAGTAATGTTTCTTTATACCGAATTATTTAGTTATGAATTCCGCAAAGTAACGCCCGATTCTTAAATTTTTAACAAAGTACTTATTACAAGCTATATTTTTATCGACTTGCTTTTACTGGATGCTGAGCTTATAATAGGGTGTTATTGAAACCGTAGGAAATGGCCCAGAGCGCCAAAGGGTGTGTGCTATCGAGCAAATAGCGGTTTCGGGGATATCGGGTTACCTGTCTTTAGGGTCCCTCGGGAGGAGGGAGGAGGCCCAGTGACTTGGAAATTTTATATCGTCTTTATCCAGGTGACTACATGAAAACTTTGCCCGAATTGAGTGGTTTCTTTTCGGTTGTTTAAGTTACCAAGTTTACGCAAAGAAGTCGAACTAATCTTAGTGTTTATTCATGCGCTTTAGGCTTTTATGTTGACAATTTTACTGCCTTCTATAGACTATAATTTAGCAAAGTTACAACCTCGAAAGCAAGTCTATTATAGCGTGACGAGTCTAATTTTATTTTAAAACTTAGCTTCAAATTCAACTAAGTCAATGACATTTCTAGACACTTTTAACTTACGCAATTTGGGCCGGCGAATGGAAAAAGCATAAATACTGCATACTAAAAAGAACACCTAAATTCAAGTTGACCTCATGCACTACCGATTTTTGTAACATCGTTTTTAACACGGAACCCTTATAGTATCGCAATATTCGTTCGTTTGTCTGTCTGTCTCAGCTTAGCTTAGAGTACTAATTCTAGAAAGCTGATGGCTGGCTGATTATGGCATGGGTTTACTTAATCTCGCCAAAAAACTTGACCAATAATATATTTGTAAAAATAAGTTTTTACTTACCCTATACTAAAGTTCATCATCATCATAACAGCGACCGGTCGTCCACTGCTGAACATAGGCCGCTCCCAATGACTTCTATCATTGGGGGGATTGCCAATACTCACCACGCTTAATTGGCAGGCGGGTTGGTTAATGCAGTTTTTTATAGGATTTCGCACGCAGATGCTGCTGCCCTCGTGCTACAGAAAGAAGTCGCTTTTTACAACACGCCTCCTGTTGGCGGTGGGGAAGTGTATGGCATGTACTTAAAGTTGAGATGAACTTTTTCTCGTCGATCTTATGGTGTTAGGTGTCTTTGGAAAGGTCGTTTAAAATATTGTGGAAGTGCTAAGACCATTTTTAGATTCGACCGTTTGTATGTCATTAAAGTTTAAAGTGCCACTTTTTTTTAGAGTCAAGTAACCCTCCCCGCCCTTTTCTCTACTAGCTAGATGGTTGCTTTATGAAATGTCAAAGTTTTAAGCGTACCATACACAGAAAGCGTGAGCGGGACCGCGACGGGCCGGGTCGGGAGAACGACGGGTCTAATAACATGCGTTTAAATGGGCGCCCATAGACAGCGGGCGTAAGCGGGACGGCTCGCCGCGCACGCATGTTTTCTTTTGTATGTACCTAAGTATTACCGTTTATATTGTAGCTAGTTTTTACTTATATTGAAAATGGACTAAAACCATCAATTTTGGTATGATAGATACAAATAAAAATTCGACCGATGCAGTATATCCATCCTATTGAGTGTTATCGGTATTTATCTTAAAGCCCTACGTTTACTTACATAATATTATTATGTTGGTAATATGAATTTCCTGGAGATTATTACACTTTTAAAAATATATTTAAGAACACATTCTCTACAGTTAAATTTTAACACAAACCTACAAGGCTTTCTCTACAGTTCGATTTCAAGATAAACAAATTAGGGTGATTTCTCTATCTATGCGTTTCCTCTTACCGTTTTTGATTAGCAAAAAGCAGAAACTGTCAATACCGATCGATTTTATGCCCTAAATTGTTTTCCATAAAGTCGAAGGTAGATCGGTGAGTGAACGTAAACTTTTTATAACTCTACGTGCTCCGATTGGAGTGAGTTTTTATTGCGTTTTTGAAGCGAATAAAATTAATTGTTGTATGTAACTTGAAGTTCTAAAATTGGACACGGAAGATTGAAATAGGTTAAGTGTATGTGATTTATGTATGTTTTTAGGACAGTCTATTACAATAAAGTAGATACAGTCACTGGTCTATGAGTCGCGCTTGAGACTACAAGCCAGGGGCGGGTTCGAATCCCGCAAGGAGCAAATGTTTGTGTGATGCACGTGCATTTGTACCTAAGTCGCAGATGTTTATAAATGTATTTAGGTATGAGGGTTACTTAGTTTGGGCTTTTGGGTGGTAAATGGTGTTGAATGATGGCAGAGTTTATTTATTACTGCCCGGCGCGCCTTTTTATACTTTTTTTTGTGAATTTTCCAATGTTTTAATAGTTATTCTGCAAACCAAATATCATAAAAATCGGTCCAGCCGTTCTCGACTTATAAATGGTGTAACTAACACGACTTTGTTATATATATATAGATAAGTAACAGGTTTCACTGTAACCAAATGCGTAAAGATAGGCTTTGATTTAGGACGTTAGTGATTTTGATCATTATCTAAAAACACTTGAAAAATTTCGACGGGTTAGCTAAGTTTCTCGGTAGCTTAGTTGAAAAGGCACTCGCCGGGCATGCGGTGAGACGTGGGTTCGATTCCCACTTGAGGTGGTCGATTTTTTCAAGTGTTATATTATCTAAATCCTGGACAACATCCCATGTAAGCGGTGCATCGCCGATCAACGAACGAGGCTCTAGATTACTGGTGGTAGCGGTATGGGTATCACCGTTGTGCTCATCATTATAATTAGACTTCCACGTTCCAAGTCTACTACTGGACATATAGCTAGTTTCCTGGGTCAAAAAAAGATTATTCTATTTAGGCCCGATTCGACCAAACACAAAGTTAAACTAGTTTAACTATCACGAGAATAGTTTTTTTCCTTGAATTTACTCGTGGATAATAGTTTACGTTTTTCAAACTTACTTGAGGCATACACTTTATTCGGTATTGCTATTCTATGGTTCAAGTGTGAATAATGAACGAATGGATAAACCTACTAAAAACCATGTAATCCGTTCCTTCTAAGTTGACATGAACTGCCACAACACTTAATTTTGTAGGATAATAGTGTCAATGCCAGATATTGACGTCTTGTCAGCTTCTTGGTGACAAGTGTGGATTTGACAAGTGGCTTTTACTATTCTCAGTTTAATCTTTTACTCGGCCAAAATCGTCCGTTTAAATCGTGTTTAAACCTAATTTATAAAACTAGTAGTTGGTAAAATGCAAAAACAGCGTATTCTAGATTAAGCAGTGGTTTAAGCTCGAGTAAAAACTTACTCCAGTTTGGTCAAATCGGGCCTTAGTCCGTCAGTTAGATTATCAAAAAATATTGGACCCATATTTTGTCTTTAGTCAATCAAACAAAAAATGACGAAGATAAAACTAAAACTAATTAAATTTTTTTAGGACACTAGTCACCGGACACCCTATGCCGTCCACATAGAACCGCAACGCGCCAAAGTTAATAGTTAGTAGCACAAACAAAGTCGCGGCGATCTACTTGTACTTACTCGTAGTACTTAAATTCATACTAAAGGGTCTTTCAACAAGGACGGGTCGATGTTAAAATTGAATAAAACAAGATGTGTGTGAGATATTAACGAAATTTATTTTTTATTTGAAAGGCCCATTTATGCCATTATGGATGGAATATGACATCGTTCAAATGTCCGCCGCGGCTTCGTATAGTGGCACGAATCCGAGAGGTCCAATTTTTAATGACTTTGCTGCATAGATCCGGCTGATTCTGAGCGATGGCCTGCGTTATGTTGGCTTTCAGGGCAACGGTCGATTGTGGCTTATTGGCATAGATCTGCGACTACCTCCTCGTCGCTAAAGATTATTTTTCGGCCAAAATCGGGGTACTCTTCCAAGCGTTCCGAAGTCCATTCAGCGAACATACGGCGTTGTCTATGGTCATTAACTTTGAGCTCTTGGGTCAGTTGGATCTTGTACGGATGCAGGCCCAAGTCCCGACGCAAAATTCTCCCAAGTTGAAGTCTGCGAAAAGCCGAGTTCTTGTGCACGGCGAGACATCGACTTGGAGTCTCCTGAACACTCTCACGTACAGCGGCGATGTTCTCGGCCGATCTGGCGTTCCTTTGACGTAAAGGAGTTGGTTGGTTGTTTACCGAACCGGTCGTCTCAAATTTGGTTACCAATGGTTGGAGAGTAGGCTTTAAAGGGCCACCGCGTCTGCCGTAAAATGGGCGCAATGCGCGCAACGTTTGCACTAACGAACACTTATTTTGATAATAAAGTTTTATCATTTGCACATGCTGCTCAACCGTGTAACTTGCCATGGTGATTTGGCATCAGTGGCTGAATAAGAAAAAACAGATTTGACAGATGCCGCCAAAACAAAATGGCCGCCACAGATTATTAACATCGACCCGCTCTATATGAAAGCCCCTTTATAATAAAATAGAAAAAAAAAGTTGGCAAAAAATATGGCAGGTACAAAACAACGCACAAAAAATCCCCCGGTCAGTATGAGTCGTGACGACACTGGTATTGATGATCAGTGTGATCGGCACTAGAAATACAACCAATACTAATAATACTGTTAAATAATATACCAATAATATTTATATGTATATAAATGAATCTCTATTTCCATTGGTAATTTCATCACGCGTGAACGGATGGAACAATTTCGCTGATTCTTTTTTTGTGTGTGTTAATTATTATCAGGAGAAGGTTCTTTAAAAAGAAAAGCAAAAATCCTTTAAGAATAAACTAAAGACCACGCAAACAAAGTCACGGGCAACAGCTAGTAGTTAATAAATCCTACTGCCCAAAGTATTTTGCCATTTCGACACTGAAAATTAAAATAGAGAAGTGTTTTTACAAAGTATCGATACATCCCTAGTCGTCACTAATGTGTTAAAAGATAATCAAAAAACAAATATTATTTTGGAAAGTCACTAATGAAAAGTACGTTACAAAATTAAGATAGAATCTTATCATTGAATATTAACAACGTGTTTCATTAATTAGCAATGCATGAGTCTGAATAATTATTGTTAATTTTAAATAATGTACATTGGTTTATTTGCATACAATTTGTATATGGCGGTCAGATGATGGTGATAAATAAACTGAACTCCGTTGAGTTAAAGTTTTAATTGGTAAATGGTTCAAATTAACGTTAAAAATACAAACAATCTATCTATATCTAACTATATATCTATGACGACCTCCGTAGCCGAGACGCGAGCATACAAGACTTGGTGTCGCTATCTCTGAGGTTCCGGGTTCGATTCCCGGTCGGTCAACGTAGAAAAATAATCTTTTACTACTACTACTTTTACTATATTGTCTCGGGTCTGGGTGTTGTGGTACCGTCGTTGTTTCTGATTTCTGTAACACAAGTGCTTAAGCTACTTATCATAGGATCAGAGCAATGTATGTGATGTTGTCAGATATTTATTTATTTATTTATTTATCTAAAGCAAATAAATAAATGTTACATATTCAAATAAATAAATATTAATATTGTTGAATATTGACAAATCTCGATCTTTTTCTTATAACATGCTATGTACACATGTCTGTGGAACTACAGCCTATCATTGTTTCATGTTATATATATACATATTTTTTAATTGTCTTGTAACTGTTGTATTTCTGTTTTGTGTACTGAATAAATAAAATAAATAAAAATAAATTCAAACTCAAATTCTAATCAAAGAATGTCTTAAACGACATATTATCAAAGAGTATTTGGTGTTACACAATTTGCCTTTAGCAGGATCTATGCCCATGACCACTAAGCCTGCAATTATGAGCACATGGCTGTTAATGACTTTTATGCCTGAGATAAAATATTCATAAAAAATTGTATATACAATGTGTTAATTTTACACTTGATCAAACTTTCAGGGAGTGTTCTACTCATGGTTGTGAACAACTTTTACAAAAAAAAATCTGCTGTTCCATACAGCATGCTGCTCTGTCGACCTTCACTTCTCTTACTATCTCTAGGGTACCACTCTGTTATTAGTCTAGTCCATTTTTCTCTTGTATCTCTAATCATGTGCCGCGCCTATTTCCACTTAAACTTAAATACTTTCTTCACGTTTCAAAATTTTGTAAAGTGTTTTATCTTCTGTAGTGTTACTCTATCCTTTCTTTTCACTCCAGCTACACTTCTCTCTATTCCATTCTGGCAAACATTTATTTTCTTCAGTTGTATATAGTATAGTAGTTTTATTATAATATTTATTTATTTTTCAGTTATAGGTAAATTAAGTGATCGTAAATCATTTGACAGTGTAATTATGAAAATTGTAAATTTTGACGTTATTACCAATGTTAAGCAATGTAACGAAATGGTTAATAAATAATTTGAATTTGAATTTGTATTTATACAATTTAACGTCAAAGACAAGTACCAAAAAGATTACCGGCCTAGTTTCTAAACTATCGACACGTTCCCATCACTAAAGACTTTTCAGTTCACAGGTTCAAGGCGACAGCAAGGTCGTCGCCCTCGCGCCGACCAATGGGAGCAGCCGCAGTGTGACGGCGGCAACCAATCAAAGGGTAGCTAATAGGGTTGGCAATGAGTTTAAATTATAAAAGATAAACTAGAAATTTCAAAATACACGTTACAGTTTTAATTTAATTAATAGTTCCTGCTACATTGTTGACCTTTAGTGGTATTAAACACACAAGTTCTTGTAAAAAAAATTAATACGCAAGCCATGTTCGAGCACACGCACCATGACAATTAGGAGGTGAAGTGGTTCGCCTTAACTCAAATCGTTTAGGAAGAGAATAAGACACTGACGACACAAAGAGGTTAAGCTAGACTCTGCTATTTTAAGTAAGGTACTTTTTTATTAGTAATTTTTTTTCTAAGGACGACTACAGATATAAGAAATATATATATTGGCTTATATCATAGCACTAGCAACAGTTACAAAATTATTTTAAAATACCTACTTATGGTAATAATACCGAACAAGTTATTTTTAATGGCAGCGTTGGCCACAGACCTTTCTACACTTTTTTTTAATGTATTTTATTTTTATTTTCTATGTTTGATAGCTGTTTGTATATGTTTAGTTTTACTGTTTTGTGGCTGTCATATTATATTGAGGTGTGGAGATTCATGTATTGTAAAAAAAAACATTATTTTGGTTAAGTAAGATACTTCTTTATTTATTAAGCCCTGCTCTAATTCTCATTTTCTCTCACTCTTCTCTTGTCTTTGAACTATCAAAGACCGTAAAAATATTAGTTTAAAACGATATTAAAATCGAAAAAAATACCTCTCAAACTTCAAAGTGGCAGCCCTGTGAGGCATTCATTGGCCCACACAAAAGCATTATGAAAAACCGGCAGCAAGGGAGAAGTGAGGTTATGTTGGATCTCCACAGCCTAAATTAATGGCGCAACGTATGATATTCTTTGTTTAACTTTTTTTTGCTCTTTTTTGCGTTATTTGATTAAGGGTTTTCGCCTGGGACGCAACAACTGTCTCATATTAATGGGAAATGGTATTAGATTTTTCTTTGGTTTGTTTCTTTGGTAGCTCATAGATTACAGCCTAGCGGCAGTGAAAATATATAAATGTAACTAAATATTCTTTATATTCGTCAAATAAGGTCGGGCTTGGAAATTGTGTATGAACAGATAAAGGCTTAATGATCTTAGTTTTAGTCATGTTTTTTTTTTTTTTTTTCCATGGCAAAAACCTACAACAAAATGATACATTTTCTCAATTAATATTGATCTCTATGTGCCAGTCTTAAAGTTAAAAATCGGATCAATTATCTTTAGCTTTTTGGGCAGGTTGACCTTCCGTTGATTGTACATAACTGGGTCTTGTGTGTATTAAAAACCAATAAAAAAAAAACAGCAAATAGGCTCGTCACAATTTTGAATTATTTTTTACCCTGCCACTGCTTCGGGACAATATCGTGGGCTACCTCATTTTTTTTTGTTATACTTATCCAGCCAAAGACATCCTAAATTCCTTTTCTCTATCTAAAGCATAATAGCCGTACATTTTATAATTTAATGTTTAACAAGCAATCGTTTTACAACAAGACGAACTGTATACGACGCAAGTGTTGCGATTTCTTCAACAACAACAACTCTAAATATGCAAAACCTCTTGCAGCAATAGTTAACAAGTCATCAAAATCTTAGTCTAGTAAACGACAACGATAATAACGTTAGTTATATTCTAAAAAGTTTTAAGTTTTGATACTATAAAATAAATAAATTGTTTCCACCATCAAACCCCAAACTAAGCAAAGCTTGTACTATTGCGACTATATAACGGATAAACATACCTAAATACGCTTATAAACATCCATGACTTAGGTACAATTTCTCGTGCTCATCATATAAACATTTTCCCCTTGCGGGATTCAAACCCGCAGCTACAATATCAAGACATCAATATTATTTCTGCTAGCGACCATCATCATCACTTTTGAAAGTCAAGTGTGGATAAAAGCCTATAGAACGTTACAGCGAGCAGCTCTGGGCCATTTGCTTCCAGCGGTTTCCCGTAATCTTGACTAAGTCGTCAGTCTACCGGGTGGGACTGGGCAGGCGCCCACTCAACTTATCTTACCTATTAGTCATCTATCAACAGCGGATATGTTGTTAGTTCAGAACCAGTAATTATGATCAAACAAATGTCATCATCGTCATAATTTCAGCCAAAGGACGTCCACTGCTGAACATAGGCCTCTCCCAGTGATTTCCAGATTGGCTGGTTGGAAGCTGCCTGCATCCAACGACTTCCTGCGACCTTTACCAGGTCATATGCACACCTTGTGGGTGCACGTCCTACACTACGCTTGTCGGTATGTGGCCTCCATTCTATAACTTTTCTGCCCTATCGGCCGTCAGTTCTACGTGCTATGTGGCCCGCCCACTGCCACTTCAGCTTGCTAATCCGTTGGGCTATGTAAGTAAGTAAGTAAGTATTTATTTGGCAATATTCATTTACAAATGGTAGCTAGGTAAAGATAAAGGTTAGTGCCAAAGAGGTCTCCCGCTCAGCATTAGTCGTGTCATAGGCCACGACACTGATTTTATGTCAGCGACTTTTGTTCGTTTACGAAAATACGAAAAATAGTGCACTTTATATTGTATTTTATTGGATAAATGTTGGTTAGGTTAGGTTAGGTTGTCTTTTGACAGTATGCCAGCCGATCTCTTTAAACCTCGTTGAGCTCAAGTCTTCAAAGATATAAGAAAAAACATTCATGTCTTCACGATCTTCACATATTTCCTCCCCATTCATATTTATAAGGACACATCAACTTTATGGCCGTTTTAAAGTCAAGAAATATGTCGCAGAAACCCTTCGAGGATGGCCTGATTTTTATGGACGCCATATTTAAGGAAAGCCTTAAAATAAATATTTGCTTGCGTCGTTTTATGTGCCAAAAACTGTTTATACCTAACTTACCACAAACCAACCATATACGAGTACAAACCAAATATTTTACGTCAGTAAACAGAGATCGCTTGGTACAAGATGTGCTAAGTAATTTAAATAAAATTAAGTACGTAACTTACATACTTTTTATCAGACTTATTATTAGCTTCCCTTGTAACCAGTAACGATGTAAGTAATTAAATCTCAGAAGTAGTTTTATCCTACTTTTAACTGACGTCGAATCGATTTAAAACTAAAAAAAAATTACATTCGGACGTATCGATTTAAAACTTTATATTTTTAGACATTCAGATGACAATACAATAACTTGACACCATCGTGCTGATCTGATGATGGAGTGAGGAGGTGGGTAGTGGATAGTGGAATTCTTTAATGCCTACTAGTAGGCAAACCACCAACAAACCTTCGTGTTTTGCTGAGTCCAATACATTAAAAAATAATGTTTTTTAACTAGTTTTTTAAACATGACTTCAATAATTACAGGCTTTTATTTCATTACGTAACTAATTCACAGCATGTAATTAAATCATAGAAGTCGTTTTAACCTACTTCTGAGAGTTGTATGAACTTGAAACTAAGTATTTAAAGAATAATTTATTTAAAGAATAAGAATAAAGAATTTAAGTGATATTTCTATGACAACATATTTATTTAACACCATTGAGTTGATCTGATGATAGAGCTAGTCTCAGTGATTTAAGTAATAGAACTCTTCATTTGCTTTTAAAGAAACCTTCGAATTTGGGATAATTGGGTTTATTATGTCCAAAGTCACACACAGACGGAACGGCAGAAAGATTCTAGAATGGAGGCCACGTACCGGCAAGCGCAGCGTAGGACGTCCACACACAAGGTGAGCAGACGACCTGGTAAAGGTCGCAGAAAGCCTCTGGATGCAGGCCACTTCCAACCGGCTAATCTGGAAGTCTATAGGGAAGGCCTATGTTAAGTAGTGGACATCCTGTGGCTGAAACGATGATGATGAAAGTCACACATAGCTTATGAATTGCAAAGCCACATCGCTTGCAGTACTAACAACTGTTAAGGAAGAAAGGTTCTCAAGTGGCGATCACGAACTGAAAGACGCAGTGTGGACAGGCCTTCCACGCGGTGGAGTGACGACCTAGTCAAGGTTCCGGGCAGCCGCTGGATGCAAACAGCCCGAAGTCGCTCGCTGTGGCGTTCTGTAGGGAAGGCCTATGTCCAGCAGTGGGCTTCCAAAGGCTGATAATGATGGATTGACAAGTTCCATATCTAGAAAAGCATAATTGAGATACTTTCATACGTCTTTCTGTAAAAATCATGTGAAATTTACTTGTATGGTGTGCAATACAAACAAAAAAAAACGACAAATGCTGAGCGGGAACCTTTTTGATCCTTCATTGTTTTATTGTTATGTTTTTTTTTTATTCGTGTGTGTTAAATGTTTTCTATTTCAATAAAGAGTATGTATCTCATATTTTTTTGTGTAAGTACGTTGATAAGTGTAAGTACATTACACATATATTCGTACATTAAGTATATATGTGTAAGTACATTAAACAATACACTTACTAACAATGTGTAGCACAATTGTAGCAATTCATTTAGCTTAAGGTGACACAAACACAATTGCTATTCCACGAATAATTTCACTACAGAAAACCAGAACGACCTCCAGAGCCTTCTATGAATTTGTTAGTGAAATCAATACGAACGTTACTTCATATTAATGGGCACACAATCAGACTGTATTGTTGAAAACAGTTTGTCATATTTAGATAGGTTATTATAAGTATCAACTATGAAAACTTTAAATAAAAATATTTTATATAAATTACTATTATAAACAAGGTGTTGCTGGTGACTTCGTTTGCGTAGTCATCAATTTAAATTTAAATACATCATACATGCAATTTTATAATGCAGAACTTACTAACTTTGTCCATGTATTCAGCCTGCATGCAGGCGTGCAAATATTAATAATAACATTACAATAAAATGTCACACTATTTAAATGAAGATTTCATATTATTAATACAATTATTCATTAAAATTAAAATATTCATTCAGACTATAAAAACAATTACTCAACAACCAATTATTTAACATTTTCTTAAATACATTTCCTTGTAGCATATACCCTTTCGAGCGTCATCAGAAGACCTTGAATCAATCAGAAGACATTGACAGTCAATCTGATCATTTACGAGTACATATAGGAACGCACAGAGGACAAATTTACAAACGTTCATTTTTATTTACTACTAGCTGCTGCCTACGACTTTCTTTGTCTTCAATTTTATTCAAAATCCTTCCGCGCACGACTGTCTGCACACCAACTCACTAATGGTTCATCATAATCGGATGAATAATTTAGGATTGCATAGAGAACATACATACCTATATTGATTTTTATTTATATCGATTTAGGTAGATTTGACAGTGTACATACTTATGTTTGTTACTTAATCACGCCAGTTAACATCTAAGCGGTCTCATGAGACCGCATAACTTGGCACACTTATATTAATCTAGCCTTACACATAGGGCACTTATCTAGATTATGTGATTCCGCTTAATGATTATTCAGTTCTTTGATTTAATTCTGAAAACAACGCAGACTAAGTAGCAGGCAGAATTATCATCATCATTTCAGCCATAGGACGTCCACTGCTGAACATAGGCCTCCCCCAGTGACTTGCAGATTGGCCTGTAGCACAAGACGGGCAGCAGCCTCTGCGTGCGAAATGTTATAAAAAAATTTGCTCGCCGCAGGCCAAGCGTGGCGAGTATTGGCCATTTCCATATTGGTATTGTCATTGGGGGAGGCCTGTGTTCAGCAGTGGACGTCCTATGGCTGAAATGATGAAGATACTACCAGACAATAAATTTTGCCCGGAGCGACACGTATCTAGACTAGAAGCTAGCTAGTATGAAGACATTCTTCGCGATAGAACATGCTGTATAAGAGATTCTCTCGTTCAACCTGCCATCCTGTTATTTAATCTTCCACCATTATCATAGAGTTCTCTATTCAGAATATCAGAACTCCCACTATAACTAAGTACGATGTAGGTAAGTTTCTGACTTAACTTTACTGCATAATTAAGTAAGTAAGATACCAGTTTGGGAACTTAATCCACAAAGTTACTAGAATGAAGGTATTTTGAGGGCTCGTATTTCAAAGAGAGAGCCATAGTTTAATCACTGGCAGAAGTTTGTGTTTTTTGTCATGTGGAGAAAGTTGGTTAGATTTTAAAATTTATAATGTAAGAAGGAATGCTTCTTAGGAAGTCTTCTTCTTCTTCTTATGAATGGATTTTTCGGAACGTGCACGGATTCGTCTTTAGGCACTAAGGTGTTTTGGACGTACCGGCAAGCGCAGCATAGGACGTCCACCCACAAGGTAGACAGACGAACTGAGGCCCAATTCCCGTAATTTGACAATTGTCGCAATCCGGTGTCGATCCGGTCCCAGTAACATTACTATCACAAACGGTATTCTCGTAAACTTTCAATTTGAAGTAAAATTATTAAAACTATCCCAATAATACTAAAAACAGAGCAAAAAAATATCTTATTTTGGTTTCTTCCATTTTCAGTCGCATTACGAACTATAATTGCATTTTTGGGTTTACGAGAATACCGTTTGGGATCGTAATGTTACTGGGAGCGGATCGACACCGGATTGCGAGTATTGTCAAATTACGGGAATTGACCCTCAGGTAAAGGTTTCAGGAAGTCGCTGGATGCAGGCCGCTTCCAACCGGCAAATCTGGAAGTCACTGGGGGAGGCCTATGTTCAGCAGTGGACGTCCTGTGGCTGAAATGATGATGATGATGATGAATGGATTCACCTTATTGTTTTTAAACTTGCTTTACTTTTATTTACGAATTTATTTGACGACCTCCGTAGCCGAGAGGCGAGCATACCGGACTTGGTGTCGCTATCTCCGAGATCCCGGGTTCGATTCCCGGTCGGTCAATGTAGAAAAAAAACTTTTCTATATTGTATCGGGTCTGGGTGTTGTGGTACCGTCGTTGTTTTTTATTTCTGTAACACAAGTGCTTAAGCTACTTATCATAGGATCAGAGCAATGTATGTGATGTTGTCCAATATTTATTATTTCATAATCATTATCATTTCAGCCATCCACAGCTGAACATAGGCCACCCCCAATGACTTTCATTGGGGGGGGGGGGGGGATGCCAATACTCGCCACGCTTGGCGATTTATTATTTATTTAATATTATTTGGCTAGGTTTTTTATAAATTTTATTTTAATTCTGTTATAAATAATAAGTAACACAAAAAATATTTACAAACACAAAACGAAAACTAACTAGACTAACCATAAAAACGAATAAAAATTATTCAGAAAATAAAATACAAATTTTAAAAAATGCCTAAGATATTACACACAATCTGATTTAGCTTACATATTTTGGTCTTTCTTTTCATTAGTATTTAGTAGTATTAGTAGTTTCATCGTAATGAATTTAAACTAAGTTTCATTTAAACGGAGTAAAGGCCAGTAACAAAATAACTTAAATGGTAGCAAATGGAGATATTAAGGCGAGTAGTGCCCCTAAATTAGCGACTCGATGCGTGTTAGGTTAGTAAGAATATCGTACGATAACTCATTAAAGTACGGTTCATAGCAGCGCGCAATGAAACGTGGCTGTTGCGACAATAGGCATGATGACAGTAATTAAAAACTACTAAAATACTATATTTATTGAATAAAACTTGAAGCTTGGAATTTAAAATATGGATAATTTTTTTTATTATAAGTGTGATTAATATTTATTTTTATAAAATAAAACTACAAAATAAGGCAATCCGCCATGATATCTTGAACACCAATCAGAGCGCACGACGTCACGCTTGAGTAAACACATAGGCAACACGTACGAACATCTTGTGTTTTTATTATTTTTGTTTAAATACCGAGTACTATTTGAGTGTGAATATTATTAATTCAAATATAAAATAACACGAATTATGGATCAAGGATTTACTAAGGCAAACAGCGCTAATTTGCCTAGAATCGACATAATAATGCTGGGAGAGTTTTTGTCATCAAATAAAGACTTTTGTTCAGCAGAATTTAGAATGGCACATGGCATCTCTTCAAGTTCCACTTGTTTTGTAGTTCTTTCTTCTAAATCTTTCTGACATTCTTCTATCAATGTCTTTCTTTGTTTTTTGAGAATATATGGTCTTTCTGTAGCATCTGATGTTCGTTTTCTTCTATCTGATTGACATTGATATTTAGTGGGCATACACCCTGGTTTCATGCGGATCTGTGACACCGATCCCATCAAATAATATTCCATATAATTATCCATATCATTAGGTAACTGAAATATGAATAAAATACGTAATACATATCAAAGCAATGAGAGATGAAACCTAACCTCGAAATAGATTGTTTATATTTTTACATTTAGACCTCGTACAAAATATTATTACCAAATACTATATACTAGAATCTACAAAAGTATGTAAAAACTTACGTCAAAGTGATCTTCACAAAAATAAAGGTGAGTACTGGGCAATATTCCTTTTGAATCTCGCCTTGCAAGTTTAAGCCACTTGTTTCGTATTGTTTTATTTTGAGGAACGAACACAAATAGCTTATTAGGAGTTTTTATGGATGTATTCTCACACTGGGGGACCCCACACCACCTATACACTTTCGAATTCATATTTAATAACACAAAATAACGAAATTCTTGCACGAGCGCAGCGCGTTTACGTTTTGATTACTCAAACGTGACGTCACAAGCGACGCCATGACACTAACAAGCGTTTTAGGGGGAAATTTAAATTATTATTTTAAAGCTACAATATCAAGACATCAATATTATTTCTGCTAGCGACCATCATCATCACTTTTGAAAGTCAAGTGTGGATAAAAGCCTATAGAACGTTACAGCGAGCAGCTCTGGGCCATTTGCTTCCAGCGGTTTCCCGTAATCTTGACTAAGTCGTCAGTCTACCGGGTGGGACTGGGCAGGCGCCCACTCAACTTATCTTACCTATTAGTCATCTATCAACAGCGGATATGTTGTTAGTTCAGAACCAGTAATTATGATCAAACAAATGTCATCATCGTCATAATTTCAGCCAAAGGACGTCCACTGCTGAACATAGGCCTCTCCCAGTGATTTCCAGATTGGCTGGTTGGAAGCTGCCTGCATCCAACGACTTCCTGCGACCTTTACCAGGTCATATGCACACCTTGTGGGTGCACGTCCTACACTACGCTTGTCGGTATGTGGCCTCCATTCTATAACTTTTCTGCCCTATCGGCCGTCAGTTCTACGTGCTATGTGGCCCGCCCACTGCCACTTCAGCTTGCTAATCCGTTGGGCTATGTAAGTAAGTAAGTAAGTATTTATTTGGCAATATTCATTTACAAATGGTAGCTAGGTAAAGATAAAGGTTAGTGCCAAAGAGGTCTCCCGCTCAGCATTAGTCGTGTCATAGGCCACGACACTGATTTTATGTCAGCGACTTTTGTTCGTTTACGAAAATACGAAAAATAGTGCACTTTATATTGTATTTTATTGGATAAATGTTGGTTAGGTTAGGTTAGGTTGTCTTTTGACAGTATGCCAGCCGATCTCTTTAAACCTCGTTGAGCTCAAGTCTTCAAAGATATAAGAAAAAACATTCATGTCTTCACGATCTTCACATATTTCCTCCCCATTCATATTTATAAGGACACATCAACTTTATGGCCGTTTTAAAGTCAAGAAATATGTCGCAGAAACCCTTCGAGGATGGCCTGATTTTTATGGACGCCATATTTAAGGAAAGCCTTAAAATAAATATTTGCTTGCGTCGTTTTATGTGCCAAAAACTGTTTATACCTAACTTACCACAAACCAACCATATACGAGTACAAACCAAATATTTTACGTCAGTAAACAGAGATCGCTTGGTACAAGATGTGCTAAGTAATTTAAATAAAATTAAGTACGTAACTTACATACTTTTTATCAGACTTATTATTAGCTTCCCTTGTAACCAGTAACGATGTAAGTAATTAAATCTCAGAAGTAGTTTTATCCTACTTTTAACTGACGTCGAATCGATTTAAAACTAAAAAAAAATTACATTCGGACGTATCGATTTAAAACTTTATATTTTTAGACATTCAGATGACAATACAATAACTTGACACCATCGTGCTGATCTGATGATGGAGTGAGGAGGTGGGTAGTGGATAGTGGAATTCTTTAATGCCTACTAGTAGGCAAACCACCAACAAACCTTCGTGTTTTGCTGAGTCCAATACATTAAAAAATAATGTTTTTTAACTAGTTTTTTAAACATGACTTCAATAATTACAGGCTTTTATTTCATTACGTAACTAATTCACAGCATGTAATTAAATCATAGAAGTCGTTTTAACCTACTTCTGAGAGTTGTATGAACTTGAAACTAAGTATTTAAAGAATAATTTATTTAAAGAATAAGAATAAAGAATTTAAGTGATATTTCTATGACAACATATTTATTTAACACCATTGAGTTGATCTGATGATAGAGCTAGTCTCAGTGATTTAAGTAATAGAACTCTTCATTTGCTTTTAAAGAAACCTTCGAATTTGGGATAATTGGGTTTATTATGTCCAAAGTCACACACAGACGGAACGGCAGAAAGATTCTAGAATGGAGGCCACGTACCGGCAAGCGCAGCGTAGGACGTCCACACACAAGGTGAGCAGACGACCTGGTAAAGGTCGCAGAAAGCCTCTGGATGCAGGCCACTTCCAACCGGCTAATCTGGAAGTCTATAGGGAAGGCCTATGTTAAGTAGTGGACATCCTGTGGCTGAAACGATGATGATGAAAGTCACACATAGCTTATGAATTGCAAAGCCACATCGCTTGCAGTACTAACAACTGTTAAGGAAGAAAGGTTCTCAAGTGGCGATCACGAACTGAAAGACGCAGTGTGGACAGGCCTTCCACGCGGTGGAGTGACGACCTAGTCAAGGTTCCGGGCAGCCGCTGGATGCAAACAGCCCGAAGTCGCTCGCTGTGGCGTTCTGTAGGGAAGGCCTATGTCCAGCAGTGGGCTTCCAAAGGCTGATAATGATGGATTGACAAGTTCCATATCTAGAAAAGCATAATTGAGATACTTTCATACGTCTTTCTGTAAAAATCATGTGAAATTTACTTGTATGGTGTGCAATACAAACAAAAAAAAACGACAAATGCTGAGCGGGAACCTTTTTGATCCTTCATTGTTTTATTGTTATGTTTTTTTTTTATTCGTGTGTGTTAAATGTTTTCTATTTCAATAAAGAGTATGTATCTCATATTTTTTTGTGTAAGTACGTTGATAAGTGTAAGTACATTACACATATATTCGTACATTAAGTATATATGTGTAAGTACATTAAACAATACACTTACTAACAATGTGTAGCACAATTGTAGCAATTCATTTAGCTTAAGGTGACACAAACACAATTGCTATTCCACGAATAATTTCACTACAGAAAACCAGAACGACCTCCAGAGCCTTCTATGAATTTGTTAGTGAAATCAATACGAACGTTACTTCATATTAATGGGCACACAATCAGACTGTATTGTTGAAAACAGTTTGTCATATTTAGATAGGTTATTATAAGTATCAACTATGAAAACTTTAAATAAAAATATTTTATATAAATTACTATTATAAACAAGGTGTTGCTGGTGACTTCGTTTGCGTAGTCATCAATTTAAATTTAAATACATCATACATGCAATTTTATAATGCAGAACTTACTAACTTTGTCCATGTATTCAGCCTGCATGCAGGCGTGCAAATATTAATAATAACATTACAATAAAATGTCACACTATTTAAATGAAGATTTCATATTATTAATACAATTATTCATTAAAATTAAAATATTCATTCAGACTATAAAAACAATTACTCAACAACCAATTATTTAACATTTTCTTAAATACATTTCCTTGTAGCATATACCCTTTCGAGCGTCATCAGAAGACCTTGAATCAATCAGAAGACATTGACAGTCAATCTGATCATTTACGAGTACATATAGGAACGCACAGAGGACAAATTTACAAACGTTCATTTTTATTTACTACTAGCTGCTGCCTACGACTTTCTTTGTCTTCAATTTTATTCAAAATCCTTCCGCGCACGACTGTCTGCACACCAACTCACTAATGGTTCATCATAATCGGATGAATAATTTAGGATTGCATAGAGAACATACATACCTATATTGATTTTTATTTATATCGATTTAGGTAGATTTGACAGTGTACATACTTATGTTTGTTACTTAATCACGCCAGTTAACATCTAAGCGGTCTCATGAGACCGCATAACTTGGCACACGTATATTAATCTAGCCTTACACATAGGGCACTTATCTAGATTATGTGATTCCGCTTAATGATTATTCAGTTCTTTGATTTAATTCTGAAAACAACGCAGACTAAGTAGCAGGCAGAATTATCATCATCATTTCAGCCATAGGACGTCCACTGCTGAACATAGGCCTCCCCCAGTGACTTGCAGATTGGCCTGTAGCACAAGACGGGCAGCAGCCTCTGCGTGCGAAATGTTATAAAAAAATTTGCTCGCCGCAGGCCAAGCGTGGCGAGTATTGGCCATTTCCATATTGGTATTGTCATTGGGGGAGGCCTGTGTTCAGCAGTGGACGTCCTATGGCTGAAATGATGAAGATACTACCAGACAATAAATTTTGCCCGGAGCGACACGTATCTAGACTAGAAGCTAGCTAGTATGAAGACATTCTTCGCGATAGAACATGCTGTATAAGAGATTCTCTCGTTCAACCTGCCATCCTGTTATTTAATCTTCCACCATTATCATAGAGTTCTCTATTCAGAATATCAGAACTCCCACTATAATTAAGTACGATGTAGGTAAGTTTCTGACTTAACTTTACTGCATAATTAAGTAAGTAAGATACCAGTTTGGGAACTTAATCCACAAAGTTACTAGAATGAAGGTATTTTGAGGGCTCGTATTTCAAAGAGAGAGCCATAGTTTAATCACTGGCAGAAGTTTGTGTTTTTTGTCATGTGGAGAAAGTTGGTTAGATTTTAAAATTTATAATGTAAGAAGGAATGCTTCTTAGGAAGTCTTCTTCTTCTTCTTATGAATGGATTTTTCGGAACGTGCACGGATTCGTCTTTAGGCACTAAGGTGTTTTGGACGTACCGGCAAGCGCAGCATAGGACGTCCACCCACAAGGTAGACAGACGAACTGAGGCCCAATTCCCGTAATTTGACAATTGTCGCAATCCGGTGTCGATCCGGTCCCAGTAACATTACTATCACAAACGGTATTCTCGTAAACTTTCAATTTGAAGTAAAATTATTAAAACTATCCCAATAATACTAAAAACAGAGCAAAAAAATATCTTATTTTGGTTTCTTCCATTTTCAGTCGCATTACGAACTATAATTGCATTTTTGGGTTTACGAGAATACCGTTTGGGATCGTAATGTTACTGGGAGCGGATCGACACCGGATTGCGAGTATTGTCAAATTACGGGAATTGACCCTCAGGTAAAGGTTTCAGGAAGTCGCTGGATGCAGGCCGCTTCCAACCGGCAAATCTGGAAGTCACTGGGGGAGGCCTATGTTCAGCAGTGGACGTCCTGTGGCTGAAATGATGATGATGATGATGAATGGATTCACCTTATTGTTTTTAAACTTGCTTTACTTTTATTTACGAATTTATTTGACGACCTCCGTAGCCGAGAGGCGAGCATACCGGACTTGGTGTCGCTATCTCCGAGATCCCGGGTTCGATTCCCGGTCGGTCAATGTAGAAAAAAAACTTTTCTATATTGTATCGGGTCTGGGTGTTGTGGTACCGTCGTTGTTTTTTATTTCTGTAACACAAGTGCTTAAGCTACTTATCATAGGATCAGAGCAATGTATGTGATGTTGTCCAATATTTATTATTTCATAATCATTATCATTTCAGCCATCCACAGCTGAACATAGGCCACCCCCAATGACTTTCATTGGGGGGGGGGGGGGGGATGCCAATACTCGCCACGCTTGGCGATTTATTATTTATTTAATATTATTTGGCTAGGTTTTTTATAAATTTTATTTTAATTCTGTTATAAATAATAAGTAACACAAAAAATATTTACAAACACAAAACGAAAACTAACTAGACTAACCATAAAAACGAATAAAAATTATTCAGAAAATAAAATACAAATTTTAAAAAATGCCTAAGATATTACACACAATCTGATTTAGCTTACATATTTTGGTCTTTCTTTTCATTAGTATTTAGTAGTATTAGTAGTTTCATCGTAATGAATTTAAACTAAGTTTCATTTAAACGGAGTAAAGGCCAGTAACAAAATAACTTAAATGGTAGCAAATGGAGATATTAAGGCGAGTAGTGCCCCTAAATTAGCGACTCGATGCGTGTTAGGTTAGTAAGAATATCGTACGATAACTCATTAAAGTACGGTTCATAGCAGCGCGCAATGAAACGTGGCTGTTGCGACAATAGGCATGATGACAGTAATTAAAAACTACTAAAATACTATATTTATTGAATAAAACTTGAAGCTTGGAATTTAAAATATGGATAATTTTTTTTATTATAAGTGTGATTAATATTTATTTTTATAAAATAAAACTACAAAATAAGGCAATCCGCCATGATATCTTGAACACCAATCAGAGCGCACGACGTCACGCTTGAGTAAACACATAGGCAACACGTACGAACATCTTGTGTTTTTATTATTTTTGTTTAAATACCGAGTACTATTTGAGTGTGAATATTATTAATTCAAATATAAAATAACACGAATTATGGATCAAGGATTTACTAAGGCAAACAGCGCTAATTTGCCTAGAATCGACATAATAATGCTGGGAGAGTTTTTGTCATCAAATAAAGACTTTTGTTCAGCAGAATTTAGAATGGCACATGGCATCTCTTCAAGTTCCACTTGTTTTGTAGTTCTTTCTTCTAAATCTTTCTGACATTCTTCTATCAATGTCTTTCTTTGTTTTTTGAGAATATATGGTCTTTCTGTAGCATCTGATGTTCGTTTTCTTCTATCTGATTGACATTGATATTTAGTGGGCATACACCCTGGTTTCATGCGGATCTGTGACACCGATCCCATCAAATAATATTCCATATAATTATCCATATCATTAGGTAACTGAAATATGAATAAAATACGTAATACATATCAAAGCAATGAGAGATGAAACCTAACCTCGAAATAGATTGTTTATATTTTTACATTTAGACCTCGTACAAAATATTATTACCAAATACTATATACTAGAATCTACAAAAGTATGTAAAAACTTACGTCAAAGTGATCTTCACAAAAATAAAGGTGAGTACTGGGCAATATTCCTTTTGAATCTCGCCTTGCAAGTTTAAGCCACTTGTTTCGTATTGTTTTATTTTGAGGAACGAACACAAATAGCTTATTAGGAGTTTTTATGGATGTATTCTCACACTGGGGGACCCCACACCACCTATACACTTTCGAATTCATATTTAATAACACAAAATAACGAAATTCTTGCACGAGCGCAGCGCGTTTACGTTTTGATTACTCAAACGTGACGTCACAAGCGACGCCATGACACTAACAAGCGTTTTAGGGGGAAATTTAAATTATTATTTTAAAATTGCATTTTTTTCCTACTAAACTTTTAATTTCTGCAGAAATATCTTATTCATTGTAAATAGTATATATTTCTGGACATTATAGGCCCATTTTTCAATTATTGTCATCATGCCTATTGCTGCGTCTTTAAGTAGCGAAAATTGGGGAAAATAATACTTTTCACATGAACGCCATTTTTTTAAATAAAAAAACCCTATGCTCAGTTTATAGCTATCAAGTTATCCTATCAACCGACGCATAAACAAGTGAAATTAAAAATAAGAAACAGAATCTTTTTTGTTAGCTTTTTCAATGATTTCAGTATATATTTTTTCTGAATTAAAGGTAAAAGGTAACTAGAAACAAAAGCCATGCTCAAAATATTGTGTAGGTTTTGACAATTCTTATCACACTTTTTAAATATTTTTCTGATCGTCTGGTTTAAGTAGTAGGCACATGCTAGTTTTCATTTGGTGACTATACTCGCCTTAAGGTCGTTGACCTCGTTGACTTGTAAACACACATTGAGGGCACATTCCGTCCATATGAACCCTTTTTAGGAGACTACTTTGTAAATTAGGGTTTCTCATAATCTTTTATGAGGGTTAAAACTATTAAAAGAAATGTGTAAAAAAAAATGTACGTTGCAAAACATTGCTTAAAATTTAAATAACCGATTCAAGATAATTACCATGTACCTTTCCATAATGAGTCTCCGATATTCGGCACTGCTGCAAGCGCAATGACATTTTTTTACATTTTAAGTGGGTAGTTTTAAAAACCGGCCAAGTGCGAGTCGGACTCGCGCACGGAGGGTTTCGTACCTTTATCTATAATATTCTTTAAATATTTCAAGCGCCTACCTGTTGCTGTTATTAATATCGAGCAAAAAACGACAAAAAAACACATTTGTGTATCTAAGTGGGAGAATTATTTGCTGTTATAGCGGCAAAAGAAAAACGTCATCTGTCAAAATTTCAACTGCCTAAGATACAGCCTGGTGACCGACAGACAGACAGACAGACCGACAGACGGACAGCGGAGTCTTACTAATAGGGTCCCGTTTTTACCCTTTGGGTAAAGCAAAGTAAAGTAAAACATTTATTAAGCCAAATTAAGTTAATAACAATAGAGTTTACATAGTTGTTGTAGTTGTATTTCATTATATCAGCACAGGTCCTGCCAGTAGTCTGACAGTAGTCTGCCTCCGAACTAGACGCGAGTGTATCTCAGAGAACAGGACCACCGCAGAGGGAGACTGCGCTTTTTCTTATGCTATTTTAAACATTTTATGGTTTGGCTAACTAGGATAACATATATGATGACCTTTATTCCCAAACTAGAATAAATCTGTTTTTTGGGAAAAAGGGGTTGTATTTTAAGCGTATGGTGTGTATTAGATGTGTGCGTACGTAAGTGTTTTGTGTGTTTGTAGGTATGCGTGTGGGTGAAATGTGTGTATGTGCGTGCATTATTGTGTATGTGTACCTATATGTGTGAAAGTAGATGAGTAGTAATTTGTTTGTATCAAAAAGCACCCTGTATTGTGTGATTACGTATGACTATGTTAAAAGGGCCTCAGTATCAATGTAATTAAGAGTTCGTAAATATTGATTGATAATTAATTTGCATTTAAATTTAGTACATGGATAAATGTTATTTACCTTGTTAAGCTTGTTATAAAGTTTGGAGCTCAGTGCAGTGAAGTGACGTTTAGCTAGCGAGGTTCTATATGGTATAGACCTTGTATGAGCGGCTTTTTCTGTGTGTATAAAATTTTGGATCAAACTGTTATAGAGAGTGCTTTCTCAGGACAGTATGCAATATGAAAAGCTGTCGCACGGTTAAAACAGAGGTATCAGCAAATAGTCGCGATGTCGAGTACCGAAACGGTTTACCGGTTGCAACTTTTAGGACAGCCCTCTGAGCGCGCTCCAAGGGCAATAACGTAGTTTTTGGTGCACCACCCCAGACAGAAACACAATAGGTTAAAAGTGACTGACATAGTGCAAGATATGTCATTTTCAGCGTACCAGCATCGGCAACGTCTTTTAAAAGTCGGAAGACGAAGATAAGTTTTCTTACGCGAGTTGTTTGTTGCTTAACTTGTTGGTGCCAACTTAGAGTCTGGTCAATATACACACCGAGATATTTAACTTGTGGCGTTCTAGTAATAGAGAGGCATGTACAGTTAAAGGTTGGATTAGGGCATTTGTGGGCTTTAATAGTGTAGGTGTCGGCAGGTGGGAGAGATGAAGTTTTACCAGCAAAAGCAACATAGTTGGTCTTAGTAAGATTTAGGGTAAGTAAGTTTTTAGTCAACCAATTCATTACAGACGCCAGAGCGAGTTCTGCATTCTGGGTACGGAACCCTAAAAAACTGTAAAACATAAGCTTTTTCTTTATGGGATTCGTCAAACGAAATCAAATGAGCCTAAAGTACCTAGGTGTTTACTGTAAGTGCCATATAAATGCCAGAGAACACACCAATTTGTCATGGTCACGTAGTGAGCAATTATTATCTTTGCGTTACGAGGTACCAGAATGTTTTATTGCCAGGGGCGTTTTGATCGAGATTTGATATCGATCCCGGGACCGTTGGCGTTTTTGACGCCACTACATCAATCAGGTCGTTTACTAGTACCATCACTATCATCATCATTATTTCAGCCATAGGACGTCCACTGTTGAACCGGTTCCAGATTGGCCGGTTGGAAGCGGCCCGCATCCAGCGACTTCCTGCAACCTTTACCAGGTCATCTGTCCACCGTGACCCACACGGTTTTTGCCTTATCAGCCGTCAGTTCTACGTGCTATGTGCCCCGCCCACTCCCACTTCAGCTTGCTAATCCGTTGGGCTATGTTAGCGACTTTTGTTTGTTTACGGGTCTCCTCATTTCTGATTCGATCTCGTAAAGAAATACCGAGCTAGCCTTTTTCTTTCAGTTATTTAACTAGTAGCATAAACCCAGTCAAAGTATACTTTCTACAAGCTAGTAGCCATTGAAGAATTCCACCCTCCACCAATTCTACTTGTATTAATCAAAAGAATTATGTTTAAGTCTAGAGTCAAGCTAAATCAGACTGTCTTCTGATGAATAAATAACCGGAGTTTTTAAATTTAAACTAAAATATCCTTTCTTGATCAGAGTGCTTTACTGCAGACCACAGCGTTGTGCTCTTAGGTGGGACGCAACCTGCGTAGATACGCTAGCGCCGTCTCATTTAACTAGAGTTGTAAATTGACGGTCATAAGCGTCCGTCATTTATGATAAATGCTTGGTCACATTGGACATTTATTGTCACGATGGTCACATATTTTTTTAGTATACATTTTAAAAAATAAGAATTCCTCTAAAATAAGTCTTAAATATTAAGTATTTGACAATAAAACATGTAATTGGATCTGGATTGAATTTTTAAAAAAACTAGCGCAACGATACGACGCTTTTTAGCTTGTTCGTGCAGAATGCAGAAAGCATATTTAGAAATTTCATTTCGTTATAGATCATCACTACTAAAGCCTGTGTTTCTTATAATAATGTACTTATTTGTGACCAAATTTTTTTTCCCATAGTTTGTCAATAGAATTGTGACGTTAGTGACAATAAAAGTCCAAAATGTCTGGTTACATTGAGAAAATGTCCAATTTGCTCGGTCATATTGGTCAGACATTTATAACGTGACGGACACTTTACAACTCTACATATAAATAGTACATCGTCTGTTGCAGGTGCATATGCAGCCCTTAATGAGAGCTACATTTTTGCGCTGTGTAGCGTTGAGACGATGGGTCTTTGGGGCCCAAGTGCCCGAGCTATATATATAGAACTCTCTCAAAGACTCGTCCAAGCTACTGGTGATCAAAAGGCTGGCAGCCACCTCGGGTAAAGGATTAGCATCTCTATCCAGAGAGGCAATGCTGCCAGCCTTTTGGGCACCATCCCTAGTAGCAGCGCTGGGGCTGATATCTTTTATTTCCTGTAAATATGTATTTTTTTAATTAAGTAGATATTTAGAAATGAGATTAGTTATTTGTATTGTTATGTAAATATCTATTGTAAGATTATAAATAAATAGAAATAAATAATTTAAACAGACATAATATAAATAAAAAAATAAGACATACCAAACAACTTGTAGTCCACGCGAACGAAGTTGCGGGGCACAGCTAGTTACGTTTAAATCTATAGTCAAGCTAAATTTAGATTTGAAGAGACGCTCCATCTCTTAGTAAGGCTGAAACGTCAAGGTTGTTCACTCGTAGTAGTGCCTTTAGGAACCATTTTCCCTTATACCCCTTTTATGTAAATGACCTGTCAGAATGGGAGGATTTCTAAGACTAAGAAGCCTTGTAGAAGCTTTTGAAAGGCTTATTTTAAGAGTAACCTTTTGTATACTTTTACTTTGTGTAATAAACTTTTAATAATATACAGTTGAGAGTTTAGTGAATACTTTTGTTTTTATTTTAAAAAAGCAGGTTTAAATTTATTCAATTATGTATGAGTTTTTGCTGCAAACAAATAGTCAAAATAAATAAATTACAAATTGATCCAATAAAAGTAAAAAAAAAACAGTTACCTCATAGATAAGAGACTGTGCAAATTCAAATTCAAACTCAAATTTATTTACTTGCTCGAAAAGTGGTACATGTTAGGATGGTACAAATGACAAAGATCGCACAATTAGCCACAAGCTGGCATGCAAATATTTAGAAATTGACTGAGGTTAACGAATGACTGAATAATATCCACTAAACAAAGACAAAGAACAAATTTAAAAATGTCAAGTATCAGGCAATGTCAAAAATTAAATAAAAACCATATAAAATTAAATTAACAATGTCAATATTAAACACAAATAAAATAGATAAATCAAGGTTTCAACACTTAGAACTTCTTCTTCCTAAAATTGAAAAATGCAAAGTATTCATCTATAGTGTAAAAGCTATTTTGCAGCAACCATATCTTCAAATTTCTCTTAAAACTTCTTAACGGTAATGATCTTAACTCTAAATCTAACCTGTTATAATTTTTTATGCAGTGTCAAAATATGACATAACTGACAGTATCTTTCGATCGCGTTAAGTTATCCAATCTAGAAATCACTGGGAACATAGGCCATGTTCAGCAGTGGACATCCTATGGCTGAAATGATGATGATGATGAAGGTATCTAAAAACATGGACGTATTTCCTATCCTTTTTTCAAATTAGTGCAGCTAATAGTATAGGCTTTGAAAAAGAGAAACAAACAATAAATAAATAATAATAGGCTAGTTTCCTGGGTCAAAAAATGATTATTCTATTTAGTCTGTCAGTTAGATTATCAAAAAATATTGTACCCATATTTTTTTTTTGTCAAACAAAAAATGACGAAGATAAAGCGCATCAAAGTGAGCATGTGACGTCACGCCTTGCTAAAAAGTGTCGCAAGCCGTGACGTTACGCGGAACTTTAACGGGCTATATCTTCATCATTTTCTGTTTGATTGAGAAAAGAAAAAATACGTGTCCAATATTTTCTGTTAATCCAACTGACGGACTAATTAGATTTTTTTAGGAAACTAGCCCTATGCCGTCCACGTAGAACCGCAACGCGCCAAAGTTAATAGTTAGCACAACCAAAGTGGAAAGCCCATTCCAGCCCATTGGAAGTATATCACCAACAGCAATAAAAGAAAAAGGTGTAACAGTGGCTTTAAAAAAACAACCGTAAATGGATTAAATACATGATTTACGCTCACTATCTTGTAGGAAGTTGAGTAATTGAAATAAACAATCCTATTAGTCAGCAGACTGGTTAAGTTAGTCTGGAGATTTCTCTCTTAAATGTTAATTTTTCTTGATTAACTAAACCTTCTAAAGGGATTGCTCGTTGTTTTACTGGAAAATTGCGTTCAAGGCTTAATTGTTAGAAAATACCTACTAAGAATAATGGATCTCTTTTCATTAGCTATCGCAAAGACAGAGGGCGCTGCGACTGTTGAAGTTTCATAAAATATAGCCGTTAACTTTTGTTAAAAATTTAATGGCTGACAATCTTTGGCTGACACCGACTCTAAAAATATCTGATTAGGTATGTTTATAAAACCGCGGCCAGCTGGCATCAGTTTCTATGAAAACGTCAAAATTTTTGTTCCATAGAAAATCTTGTTGTATTTTTTGCGTTAGTTCATTTACACCTTCTACGACATTTACTATGAAACAATATTCAAATCAATAAAATTATCAGCCCTTTCTTATTAGTTAAGTGGCAATGCTACTCGACCGTACCATTTTCTTGATTTCAAAGTTGTTTTTGAATATGAGTAGGACACTATATTAAAATTTGTGTACTCATTAAAAGTCATCCAGTATCTTATTAATATTATAAATGTGAAGGATGGATGGATGTTTGTTTGTTACTCAATCCCGCCACAACGACTGAACGGATTTAGATGAAACTTGGCACAGACGTAGATATTAGCCTAGAATAAAAGATATAATACTTTTTATCTCAGAAAAATGTACGGTTTCCGAAAAATTTAAGATAACTCTAATTATAGATGGCGCTTCTTACAGTTAGATGTCGCTGTTCAACTGGCAAAACCTTTTTAAAGTGAAATAAATATACAAAACTAGCGGTTGCCTGCGACTTTGCAAAACCCTAGTAAGTTAAAACTAGAGACCACGCGAAAAAAGTCGCGGGCAGCAGCTAGAAATATATAAATAATTATTATGACTATCATAATAATGACGATGCTGAAGAAGCTAAAGATAGTATAAATAAGAATTTAGATGGTATAAAAGTATTTTAATGGGACTTCAATCGCATTCTTAGTGTATTGTTACAATCTACCACCGTCATTCGGCGTCACAGCCGGTGTACGCCTCGCCTACTACACAGAATATGACAACCGGACATCGACTTCATGTATATTTAAAACGTATATAATTACCTTAGATATAAAATCATTTCGTTAAACCTGTTTAATTATTTATATTTGGATAATTGTAATAATTTCATTGTTAGAATATTTTGTCCTATAGTTTGAATGTAGGTAATTGTTTTGACTCCCATAGTACTTCGGTTCTTTTTGTATAAAAGCGAGATGTGAGTTCATTCAGATTGATTGTTCCACCCTGAACTGATTGTAAGGCGAAGCTCTGCCGGAATAAAGAGTCACCAGAACTACAGACTACTCATTCGACCAATCCCTGACCTACTTTCTGTAATAGTATTTTGAACACTTGTAATAATTGCATTATTAAACCGATCGATTAAACATGTATGAAGAGCTGGCAGCTACCTCGGACAAAGAATGGGTCTAGCTATTCAAAAGGGGAACGCTGCCAGTATCCTCGGGACCTTGCCTAAAGGAACTCCTTTTAATAATATATTTTAGATATTATACACCGTGAATTTTGAATTACCCGAGAAAATTAACTAACATATTCAGATATCGTTATACATCGAATTTGGAGAATAAAAAAATTTTTTTTTATGAGAAATTTATTTAAAAGGTCCCTAACATTCCGTAAAAAATATGCACCATAAGTCCTGCTAATTCAAATAGTAATCATTATCATTCCAACATTAACGGAACCAAAATCCACCTAATTATAATACTACGAAGATGGTTTACATGTTTTTGGTGCATTAACAGGATTTATTTGAAGTCGATCGATGAAGTCTATAAAACGATATTTTTGTATAAACGCTATAATATTTGTGTGTTACTTACTGATATACATATTTTTATAAACGCAAATTTTAGTTTTCTCGGGTAATTAAAAAGTCACGGTGTATAAGGTGCTTTAAAAATATCTGCCACGGCTGAAATGGGTGAAAGTATTCCACAAACAGATTACGATAGTAAAGAAGTTTTGTGTCTGGAACATCATTAAAAATAGTATTAATTAATGACTAGGCTTTATTTAGTCTCAAACCGTCCACACTCATCTAACCAGCCCGCTTGTACTACGTCTCACGCGCTACGAATTCGTTCATGTTACCGCCAAAATGCTAACGTTGCTGTCTTTTACTGTCTTTTCTCAAACAATTATAACCGATCCGGGGCACGTAATTCCTTCACTATCGTAATCTACATAAGCAATACTTTCTCCCATTTCAGCCGTGGCAGATATTTTTATAGCACCTGATATATTTTTAAGGTTTTTAGTTTTAGGTTTATTGTTTTTAGTGAATTGTATTATTAAACAAATATAAATCCATATTCTTTCAAATAAGAACCAAAAATGTACCGTTTCTATGCAAATAAAGAGTTATCTTATCTTATAGCTAACCTTATCAACAGGCATGGACGGGCACGCGCGGCACAGGTTCCAGAATGAGCCGATCATCTGGTGGCTCCTCCGAGGCCGGCACTCACTGGTATGCCACGAGGCTCTTGGACTCCTGGTGCATTCGCCGCTAGAACAAAACGTTTTGGAATTAATCTCAGTGGTAGAGAGGTGCTTGTAGCTCAGTGGCAGATGCGTTTTGGTGGTGATTACAGTTAAGCAACCCACCCATGGATGACCATCCATAATTTATTCAGTGACATTTCTCACAAGCATCTCCGTGCTTCGGAAGGCATGTTAAGCAACTCATGCCGCATTTGTGAGTGAATGGGTGACCATTCTGACTATATTTAGTGACATTTATTACAAGCATCTCCCTGCTTCGAAAGGCGTGTTCAAAGTTGGTCCAGGCTTATATCGCTTGATACTAATCGTGAAGCCTAGCCAGACGTCTTAAGATGGATGATAACATCTGACAGTTAGGAGAGTCACTGGCCTTGGAAAGCCTCTACTGCCCACTAGGCCCGCATGGTGGAGTATGGCCCAAACCACCTCGTAGTTAAGGTGAGGGGTGCCCTTCGACACACCTAAAAATTTGAGTGCTAATTAAACATGGCCGAACAGTATTGGCCTAAACTTATATGTAATTTATTATTTAGCCTAACAGTTGTTGTGCCACTATTATAGATAGATAGATACTCTTTATTGCATACCATACAAGTAAAATATACATGATTTTTATAGAAAGATGTACAATTTCATCATCATCATCATCATTTCAGCCACAGGACGTCCACTGCTGAACATAGGCCTCCCCCATTGACTTCCAGATTGGCCGGTTGGAAGCGGCCTGCATCCAGTGTCTTCCTGTGACCCTGTACTGATGTACAATTTAGGCGGTCTTAACGCTAATAGTGATCTCTTCCTGACAACCTTTAGGTAAAGGACAACCATTAGAGAAAGGGGAAGGTGTTGCAGAGTTCTTAAAATTCTTACCTGATACAAATAGGACTGCAAAAATTTCATTATAGTTTTGCCTGAGAATTTATTTATTTATTTATTTAAAAACAAGTTACATTAAAAGCGTATATCTAATTTTATCTTCGTAGTGTAGCAAAAACCAACTTTGGTTTTATTCGACATCGAGCGTTCGTAAGAACATTATAATACAAATTATTATGTGGCATAAACTGCACTACAGATACGTTAACAATAGCAAATATTACCTAATAATTTTGCATGTCGGGAGGCAACAAGTAGGCATACACTTTGACTGCTTGGCTACTGCTCCGCCCGGGTCAAACTTGTTTACGAATAGAATAGAATAGAATAGAATATTTATTTATTTGCTTAAGACACAGTATAAAAGCTGTTACAGAGTTAGAGCGGATTGTGCACATGTCTTGCTTCATTAAGATAGCATGCAAATATAAATTAATTAAATTTAACACTGAGTTTAGAAAGTCATAATAAAATTGAATACTAGTTAATTATAAATTAATGGAATTAATGGCACAATAAAATAAATAATACAACATTCAAAACTATTAATTAATTCATTTCAATGTCAAAAAATCTCGGATGTCATAGAAGCTGTGTTTATTCAGCCATTTAAACAGTCTATTTTTAAACAAATTAATAGTGAGTCCCTTCATTTCATTAGGTATTTTATTGTATATATGAACACACATGCAAATACAGCTTTTTTTGTATTTACTTGATTTTGGTATATCGCTAATCGCTAAGTTAGTTTAATTGAAAACCATTAGGGTTTAAATAGTCAAATTACCAGTCACTCTGTAAACAGGGTTATTTTTAGGGTTCCGTAGCCAAATGGCAAAAAACGGAACCCTTATAGATTCGTCATGTCTGTCTGTCTGTCTGTCCGTCTGTCCGTCCGTCCGTATGTCACAGCCACTTTTTTCCGAAACTATAAGAACTATACTGTTGAAACTTGGTAAGTAGATGCATTCTGTAAACCGCATTAGGATTTTCACAAAAAAATAGAAAAATAATAATAAATTTTGGGGGCTCCCCATACTTAGAACTAAAACTCGAAATTATTTTTTTCGTCAAACCCATACGTGTGGGGTATCAATGGATAGGTCTTTAAAAATAATATTGAGGTTTCTAATATATTTTTTTTCTAAACTGAATAGTTCGCGTGTGAGACGCTTCCAAAGTGGTAAAATGTGTGTAACTTCTAAAATAAGAGAATGATAAATCTAAAAAAAATATATAATGTACATTACCATAAAAACTACCAGCGAAAATTGGTTTGAACGAGATCAAGTAATTTGTTTTTTTTAATACGTCATAAATCGTAAACCGCAATTTAACTTTCGTAATGTTATGGATTTCATTTTGCAATAAAAATACCATAACTATGACTCGATTGTCGTGATGGGTGAACTTTTACTCATAACGGTACCTACAGGTTTGTACGGAACCCTCGCACTCGCACTTGGCCGGTTTTTTAAAACATTAACAAGCCCCGATGGGCAGATTCAGGTGCTCGAATACTACAACTTTTTCTATGGGAAAATTCATTTCATTGAAATCGTCAAAATAACCCGCCTCCCAATACTAAGCCACCGACCAGCTGACATCAGTTTGTATGAAGTGCTTTTTTATGTTGGTCCCATAGAAAACGTTGAGTACCAAAATCAGTCACCTATTGCTGGTAAGGGGATATAGAGTGGTCTATTTCCAACTAATTTTATCCTATCATACCCTATACCAAAATTAACCGTTATGAAGATTTTTTCTCTCTCTATATATTAAGTTATTTATGCTATGTAAATATTAATTAAAGTCAAAATAAGTAGTAAGTAAATATAAATATAAAATTAAAATAAAAATTGAATTTTAAAAAGTAGTAACTTTTTAACAAGTTTTTGAAAGAACATATTCTAGGTATTAATTTTTATCCATTAAATAACATTCATCACTAATCAAGAAACATTTAGTATTTTAAAAAACTTCATAATAGTTAATTTTGAAATAGGGTATGATAAGAAAAAAATAGTTAGAAGTAGTCGCCTGCATAAGATAATAACGGGAATAGATCGAATTACCAAGTCACCCTATATTTTTCAAAAACATCACCATCTTTATCAAAAGGTAATATCAAACGTATGTCACTTGACATGGTAATAATAGTAATTTGTCGAGTATGCCTTTAATTCACAGAGCATATCATAAAATACAGACAAAAATTACTTAACCATACACAGAGACCCCGTAATTTTTGATTGAGAAGGGTAACGTCTATAGAATAAGACGCCAAAGTTTAGTTGAAGTATTTTTTCCCAAAATTATGTACCTGATTTGTTAACGGACTTCATCATTTCAGCCATAGGACGTCCACTGCTGAACATAGTCCTCCCCCAATGACTTTCATTGGGGGGGATTGCCAATACTCACCACGCCGTCTGTAACGGTCCTTAGGGTGAAAACAGAGACTATGGACCCTGTTTTCGCCCTGAGGACCGTTATGGAGAGATACAGGACGTAGAACACGCCTCTGCACTTGCTCTTTCTTGATCTGCAGAAGGCCTTCGACTGTGTCCCTCGAGTGGTGATCTGGTGGGCACTAAGATCCAAAGGGGTCCTCGAGGCATAAGGCCAAATGGCGAGAGGTGACTGGTGTTATTTGTGACCCCAGAATGCCGGTTAAACTTAAAGGACAGATCTATAACTCCATCATTAGGCCTGTCCTTTTATATGGCAGCAAAGCGTGGCCGCTACTTGAGCGACACAAGCAGGAGCTGCGTGTCACGGAGATGAATGAATATGCTGCGGTGGATGTGCGGAGTCACGCGAAAGGACCGCGTGAGGAACTCACGCATCCGCGGTAGCCTTCGTGTCCGTGATATTGCAGACAAACTGCAGGAGAGTCGCCTACGCTGGTACGGCCATGTTTTTCGGAAACCGGCAAGCTACGTAGGAAATAAATGTCTGGCCATGCCGCCACCGCCAGGTCCCGGCAAAAGGGGTAGCCCCAAGAAATGCTGGCTGGACGTCGTGAGGGCTGACATGCGTGCCAATGATCTCACAACTAGAGACGCTCAAGACCGCGCGAAGTGGAGGAGCAAATCAAGGAAAGCGGACCCTGGGTTCCAAAGCGATGATGATTTTTTTTTCGTGAATTTTTTCGATGTTTTGATATTTATTTTGCTATTCGGGGCGGAGACAAATCAAAAAACATAAAAATCTTAAGAACGGGTGGACCGATAACTCGAAAACTACGAAAAATCGTAGAACATACATAGGGGTGATTCAGATACCTCCGAGAGTATTCAGATAACACAAGGCACCAATTTTATTTTTTTTAAATCACTTTTCTGTCCAACCTGTATATTATATACAATTAATTTGTCCATACAAATAAAACGAGGTTTTACTTTATATGGTCCTTCATTTTTCAATCACTAAATATTTAATCATTCATCATTTCAGCCATAGGACGTCCACTGCTGAAGATAGGCCTCCCCCAGTGACTTCCAGATTAGCCGGTTTTATCATTAATTTAATTAATTTGTTCGTACAATATAAATAAAACGAGGATTAACTTATATGTTCTTTCATTCTTCAATCACTTCAAATGTCTAAAACGTAGTTTTATAGTCTGCTTAAAATAAACTCTAGCTAAAACATTCTATTCACTAGAATAGTTTATGAAGCTATCGGCTTTAAATTAAAATCATTCAAAGTATTTATGGATATGCTGTTTATAATTTCAACTTTAAAAATAAAATCTACTCTGTCGACGCCACGTTATATCGATGTTGCTGCACTTTTGACTGATACTTTGGGGCAACAGCACAGATATACAGAGGATTTTTATTGCCAATAAAAAATGTGTGCGACCCTTATGGTAAAGGGCCTTATGAAACATGTAAACCACTATTTGTGAAACTAGGTATACTCACTGTCTCTGGGATGTGTGAATGATGTAAATACTTGAAATCAATACATTTGTAAGACAACATTCTCAACTGTTTCAAATAAATTTTAATAAAAAAATAAAACCGACTTCATAACACCTTTTTTGAAGTCGGTTGAAAAATGCTGCTGTGATCTACCCCAGAAATATGAGATCTGAGATAGACTCGTAGTTAATTTATTTCCAAAGTGAACATTATGTAAGAAAAAATGTAATTGCATGTGTATAAAAATTTATAATAAAATTCCTGACAAATTTAAACACTGTCCGGTTAAATTAATGACCAAAAAAAATTTTGCATGATAGATAGATAGATACTCTTTATTGCACACCATACAAGTACTTACACATGATTTTTACAGAAAAACGTACAATTGAGGCGGTCTTATCGCTAATAGCGATCTCTTCCAGACAACCTTCAGGTAGAGGACAACCAATAAAGAGAGGGGAAGGTGGTGCAGAGTTCTTATAATTCTTAAATTAGCATGTTAATGTATTTTAACAGAATATTTATATTCTATAAATTATGTCATGAGAACCTGTAATACCTATTCTCAGCAAATAAATATCTTTCTTCTGTTTTGGGAGAAACTTGAACAGCTATATGACGGTGATTTTGGTTCTTTTACGGATATCATCGTAAAGATAAGTTACTACAAATGATATTCTATAAATAAATCAAGGATAACATTGTACTGTATTCTTATCATTATCATGTTGAACATCTTTTGTTCTATGACTTTTGCAAAGCATGAAAATTTATCGATTCGGAATTACCAAACAGCTTATTGAATATGTTTAGGAAGACAAAAAATAGCACTTTGATGCTTAGAATATGTGGTAACAAGGTTATCTATGAATTACAGGACACCCAGGGGCGTGCATCCCATATAGGCTATTATGCAGAGCTTACCTTCATAAAAAACTGACAGAATTATTAATTATCAACAAAAACAATAAATATTCTGTAACCATTTTTCGTCTACCTATACTTATTCCTTACTAAAGCGCGCAACTTAGGTCGTTTCTGTGCAATTTAACCAATGTTAGGCTGCCGCGAGATCGCCTACTGTTTCACGCAAACTTACTGAATTTTCACTCACAGCCTACCCCCATCTGAAACCAATGCACGCCCCTGACACCCTGTATACAACGTCTCTTTTTATAAACGGGTGAAACTTTAACTGAACTTCTAATTATATTAGAGAAACCGGGCCCTATTATTTTCGTTCTTAAAAACGAGCTAGTTTTCATTTTTTTTCCTAACAAAAAAAAAACAAAAAAAAATTTAAAGAGCATCCTGTCTAGTCTGAAACGTCCCTACGTCATCGCCTCTGTCTCTCTCATTTCAATCGTGCCCCACTCTTCCCTCGGGGTGCACGCACGGGGCACGGAGTGTTTTATTTTACGTTGAAATCAAAATAATTTTTGGCGTTTTTCTCGAAAACTAGCCTATAAAAATTCTAAAAATGTCTTAATGCTTTTGTAATTGCTCTTTAAATTTCACCCGTTTATAAAAGGCGACCTTATATAACCTGTAATACAGGGTGTAAGGGACAGCCCTCCGCAAACTAACAGGGTCCATTCTTCTCCTTATGCTAAACCATATTTCACTGGAAAATTTTCTTTTTTTTCTCGTTTTTTTAGTCTCTATTACTTTATTTTAATGTAAAATTACATCCTTTGGACACAGCAATCCATTTTTACAAAACAACACATAAAAAAAAACAGCAATGTATTCTAATAAATTGGTTGGATGTTATCACGTGACGCGAGCGCATTGATAACGTTAGCAGCGATGACAGCCGAAGGCTCGCACGCTGTGCGACTCGTCCGCAATGTTAGTGATACATTGCGTGCGAAGAAAACAAACAAATCGGAATTTCTGGATTTCTATAATGTTCCTGAAAAAAATTTAACTAGCTGTCTTCTTTTTATAATATACTGAATTCACCCTATCAGTCTGTGGAGTGCTGTCCCTTGCACCCTGTATATTTTTATCACTGCAAAAAATAATAATCTAATTGTATAATACTACAAAAATTGTTATTTGTCAATATCTCGATGTAACCGTGTTTCTAGTAAATAAATGAATTTGAATTTGAATTTGAAAATACTACTTCATGAATCATCATAATCAGCCTACGTCATCCCACTACTAGCATAAGCCTTTTTATATGCACGCCACTGAGCCCGATCCTCAACTATTCTTTTCCATCCACTGCCAGCAGTTTTGCTGAGCGCCCTACACTGCGTTTGTCAAGTTGTGATCTCCAGTCAAGTACGCGTCTCTCCCATCGGTTATCATTCATAAAACTGTTTAGTTTTATGAATTGGTATAAAAGAGTTTTTAATTTATCGATTAAATACCGTAAAGCGTGATTGAATGTTAAAATAAAACAGGTTTTTCCATGAATTTAAGATTTCAATAAGTAAAAGTGGAAAAACACCCTAAGGTTTAGTTCTGTTGCTAAAATAATAAGTAAATAAAGATAACATCACGTACATTGCGCTGATCCTAAGGTAAGTAGCTAAAGCGTACTTGTGTTAAAAATCGATTAAACAACGATTAACAACGACGGTACCACAACACCCAGACCCGAGCCAACATAGAATAATACTGAATAACTTTCTATGCAACTAAATAAAGTTGAAGCTTCGACCAAATAACATCTAGACGGACAGTCGAGGCAGCGACCGCTGCAACAAAAATTGTTCCAGACCCTGGTCGTTAAATCTCTTCCCAGCATGTGTACCATCATTGGAGACGTAGGCAAAATTAATGTGTCGGAAATGGCGAATTGTCCTAATAAAGTGTGAATAAACTTTATAGGAAGACAAGACAATTATAAAAGTAAAATACCATTGCTGAGTACCTAATTTTCGATCAAAGTTGGCTTGTTTTTTTTGTACGATTGAAGCAGTATGCTCAATCAAGACAATATAACAAACATCATCGAGTTAAAGTTGCAGAATCATTACTCGCTTTTACGTAATTCGATATTTTAATAACACAGACAAACAGTAGGAGAGTCGCCTACGCTGGTACGGCCATGTTTTGCGGAAACCGGCAAGCTACGTAGGAAACAAATGTCTGGCCATGCCGCCACCGCCAGGTCCTGGCAAAAGGGGTAGACCCAAGAAATATTGGCTTGACGTCGTGAGGGCTGACATGCGTGGCAATGATCTCACAACTAAGACACTCAAGACCGCGCGAAGTGGAGGAGTAAATCAAGGAAAGCGGACCCTGGGCTCCAAAGCGATGGCTTTGGACGCAACCGGGATTGATATTTTAATAATATATTTAATAATATATGGATTAATTTTAATAATATATGGATTTTAATAATATGGATATTTTAATAATACCTTCTAAATATAGATTAGAGAACCCTAAAAATTTTGTTTGTTTACTATAATTCCGTAGATTTCAGATCATTTTATACCACTGATGATGGCTTCGCGTGACTATTATAATCATTGGATACAGGTTGATGTCATGTATTATGCAGTGCGACTGTACACAAATGGGTTTATTTTATGTGGCTGATATAGACTTAATTTATTGCTTAGTTTTTCATTCATCATCATCAATAGAATCTAAAAAATAAACGCAAAAAATCACTTCCCCATACTAAGCCGCAGACCAGCGGACATCAGTTTGTATAAAACAGTGTTTTTTTTAGACTACTATGTTGGTCCCATAGAAAAAGTTGTTGTATTTAAGCACTAGAATCAGCCCCTAGGTTGTTGATGTTTTACAAATAGCCCTGTATATGATGGAGCATAACTTGAGAACGGCTCGATATTTTGACGTTGTCTGCATAATTGTACAACATTGGAGTATGGTTGGAAATAAACATTTTTTGTTAAGTTTTTAGTATATTATCTGCGTCATTATTGTATCTTTACATTAAATTGTTTAACTTAAATTTTTACTCCTTTTAATAGATGTATAGATTTTTTTTCTTGTACTTTCAAGTAAATATTAATTGTATTCTGCATAAATTTAGAAAAGTAATGTGAGACGTCGGAAAATTACTAAAATAATCTGCATACTTATATTATTGAAAAACGAATTGCAAAATTTCTAAACAATTAATATTGACAGCATATTGTATAGATATTGTTAAATTAAATTGATATTCACACATTGAGGCCAATGTTCAGCAGTGGACATCCTGTGGCTGAGATGATGATGATGATGTAGACATACTGTAAACTTAAACAAGATTCATTGTTGTCATCAACTTTATTTCAGCCCGCTTAATATGAATGTAAAATAAAAAATCTGGCGTCGTTCCAATTCCCCCAATGCAATCTGTTCATATTTTATAGTCTAGAACTCCAGACTTGGTCTGTGTCGGTAAAATAAAAAGAATGAGTCGGAATAAGATCTTATAACGAGAGAGTGCAAAATAACGAATCAATGAACGTCATGGTTAGTTTCCGAAGTTTCATCCAATGACAAGAAATGTAGATTGGCGGAATAAATTGTGGAAATGCAGATTGCAATAACATCAAAACAGAAGAAGAAATGCACGATGTTACTTGATAATATTTGTGATTTTCATCAACATGATACATAGCTTGTCATTGGATAAAATCGGAAACTGACACTTTAGATTATCTTGATAAAGATAGTACCTATAGTCACCGCCTCCCTTCTCTCAATATTAATTCAACTTTCCTCTACCTGAAGGTTGTCTGGAAGAGACCGCCTAAATTGTGCTATTCACTAAGTATTTACTTTCCTGTGATTTGTTTGTTTTGTGTACAATAAAGAGTATCTATCTATATATCTATCTATAGTCAGAATTATGATTCAACCCAGATTTATTTTAAAATCTAGATTAAAAATCGATTTAAAAGTATACAATAGGGACCTTAGTCAACAAATTATTTTCCTTTAATCGTTTTTCGGGTTACAGGAATTTCTCTAGGCACAATAATCGGCCGCATAACTCAAACTCTAATGACTTGTCCTCCGGGAAGGGGCGATTCGAACGCAATATCAGCACATAACCGTCATCTTAAATGTTGGACCCGTGCCATCCCTCCGTCGAGACTGTAAAGGACTTTGTGAGTCTGGAAGGGGATGGAAAATTTTAGGGTTGCTAAGGCATGGCAAGTAAATTGATTGAAATCGCAGATTCAGTCAGAGGCTAGCCAATAGGACATATTTTGGAATTATTAGAATTCCAATTCGTATGCGAAATTACAATTATACGAATTCCTTTCTTAATTTAGGTTCACATGTCTCCTTTCATTTCCGAACTGTCAAACATTTAAAATAGTAACAGAGCTGCAGGGGAAACTTTCCGATAAATAACTCTTATGTAAAATAATTTTTTTTCAATCTAAGAACCTAATATAATTAATTTATGGACTTTAGTTAAGTTTAAATTGTAATACAATTGAAGGAATTAATATACAAATACAAATATATAATAATAATATGCGCTCAATGATTCCAATGCTCTAACATGGTTCTTGTTCGAGATATTATAAGGGTTACAGGGGAAGAAATCACATTTTTACTTTTGTTAACCGACTTCAAAAAAGGAGGAGGTTCTCAATTCGTCGGATCTTTTTTTTATTTTAATTTTATTTCATGTATGTTCAGCGATCATTCGTTACTACGTTGACCGATTGCGATAATATTTTTGTTTGAAAGGTAATACTTTCAGAATAGTCCCATATAAATTTGGTTAAATTCTGATGATGGAATCTATGAAAATCATCCGCATGAACTCCGTACCACGCCAACTGATTTTAGTATCTATCTTACCTAATATATTTGCCAAATGTGGACTGATTTTAATGATTCTTTTTTTAATGAATAGCTTATATACTTCAAAGATACTATAATAAAACATTTTGGAAAAAATTTCACCCCAAAGGGTGGAAAAATAGGAAATGAAATTGGTGTTCAGCAGCAGCAGCAGAAGTTAAATTATGTTTGCACTCGTAAGATTTGTTTTGATTAGGATTTATCACTAAAATAGATAAAATAAGTTAATTTTATTAAAAAAATAAAAACCGACTTCAAAAAACTAAAACGCTAAAAATAATCATAACATTTAAGTACCTAAATCAGTTACTTTTGAAGTCGGTGCCAGTCGATGAGAGATTCTACGTTTTTGTAGAATAAAACGTCAAAACATTTATTAAAGAAACGCATACAACCTAGGCAAGGAGTGACGAAATTATTGGAAAGATGATTTCTATAATTACTATTTTCTCTGTTCCTTGTTCTTGTGACATACCTTGTTATTCCCCTGTGCCCTTCGTATATCCTAATCTATCTTTGTACATACGATCAGATTATATATTTATTATTGCCAGGAAGTTAGTCACGCTAGCAAGATTTTGATGTCTTATCCTCTCCTCGCTTGTCTCTCCAAAATAAACACGATTAGATGACTCAATTGACATGTTCTAGACTCATTTTTGTCAATGTTGTTTTTCGTCTGCTATGAAGCACAATATCATTGCTAGATTATACGCGTATCTGAGGTACGTATGTACATATTTATATATTAAACTTATTTGCACAAACTTGTTGAATTGGCAGACTTAATGCTGTACAGCATTTTACGTGTCAACCTTGAGGTATACTTATAGAACTGTTGATACAAATAAAGCTCAAATCATCATCATTTGCCTGCCCTGTTCCCTGGTCATCTGGGGACGGCGCAGTATGTCTTTCTCTTCCATACTTACAATCCGGTTACTCGTCATCGAGTCATTCACTCCCTTCTCAGTCATATCGCTCCTCACACAATCCATCCACGTCTTCCTAGGTCGTCCTCTACCTCTCCACCCATCCATACTCATATCCATCACTCTCCTCATTACGTGCTCCTCTTCCCTTCTCACCACATGTCCATACCAAGACAAACGGTTTCCTTTACTCTTTTCTGCTACAGGTGCCACTTTCATACTTCATCTAATATATTCATTCCTTATATTGTCGATTCTCGTCACCCCACACATCTACCTTAACATTCTCATTTCTTCTGCATGCAATCGCTTTTCATCCACCTTCTTAACGGCCCAGCATTCAGAGCCATATAGTAAAACAGGCCTTATAACAGTTTAAAATAAAATAGTTAATAAACCTTCTACGTGCTACGTAGAACTGACGGCCGATGGGGCAAAAAGGTTCTAGAATGGAGGCCGCGTACCGGCAAGCGCAGCGTAGGACGTCCACTCACAAGGTGGTCAGACGACCTGGTAAGGGTCGCAGGAAGACGCTGGATGTAGGCCGCTTCCAACCGGCCAATCTGGAAGTCAATGGGGGAGGCCTATGTTCAGCAGTGGACGTCCTATGACTGAAATGATGATGATGAAGAAACTTTAAATAAATCTTTATTTTATCAAACTGCTTTATCCTGTTTATTCCATTCTTTCATTCGGGAATTGGAAGAGCGCCACCCCAGGGACTGGCTACGTGTACCGAGTTTGCTTACTCAAGATATTAGCAACATAAAAGTACATACGTATCGCTGAACACGGAAAACGTCGCAGCAAAAAGCGTTGGGTTCAATTCCCTAGGGAAGAAAACTTCCTTTCGAAATGACGTAAAACTATAAAAGAGCCTTGAAGTTCGGGGTAGCAAAGGGAACAGATTTAGATACTCTTGAAGCGTTTGAGTTTATTAAAAATTCAAAATACGTACTTATTGGATGAGGCAGCGAAGTGTATCGCTTTAAACGGAAGGATTTCGGGTTTGACTTGATCATATCAATTAAGAAAACGATATTTTCATGTGTCTTGGATCTTTTCTTTCTCTTTGCGTGTCGACCCAGGCTTTCATATATGTGAGGACCAAAACTCAGCCATGATATAGCACTAATGGTGGCCAATGTATTTGTTTATTTAAATTTTATTGCACAAGTGTGTGTAATTGGCGGACTTAATAATATTATAATTTGATTGTTGTTATAGATTTGTACTTGGAGCCGTTCTGGAAGTGTCAGCCGCAATATTCCTTGGAAGCGACGATAAACTACATCTTCGGACAGAATTCCTCCTTCAGGAAGATGTCTAGCTTGCATGTTGGTACTAACACAACGAAAGCTTTGTGTCTCGACTCCAAAGGAGCAACTCCTCATTCAAGATGAGTCTTGACCTTAATGTGCTCCACGATGTCCTGCGACTTGGTGGTATAGTGCAGACGAGACAGGCAGAGGGCCGTTACAGGTGTTGCAGCTCGTAACAGAAAGTTAGGTCCCGTAGCTATATACGCTACGATACGCGGTCGGCGAATCCTCCTTTGACGAAGTCATCTTTATCTCAGTTTCGAGTGTGATCGCTTTCTGCTGGTTTGCATGCTATACAGAATTCTCTACCAGTCAAACTATCTAAAAATAAATCTATATGCTGGGACACGCCTCTGTCAAAACAATAGAAGTAGGATTTTAATTCCTTACTTCGATATGATGATAGGTAATTTTATTAAGTAGTGTGTGGCTCTTATTAATTAAATAAATAAATTGTTACCACAATCATAACTAAGCTAAGCTTGTACTGTGGCGACTAGGTAACGGATAAACATACTTAATATAAGTTTATAAGCATCCATGACTTAGGTACAAATGCTCGTGCTCATCACACAAACATTTGCCCCTTGCGGGATTCGAACCCGCAACCGCCTGGCTTTGTAGTCCCGAGCGCAAACCACTACACCAGGCGGTTGTCAAATATTCAATGAATACTTTAATTTGTTGGAGAATTTCATATGGCAACATATCAGAGATATCCAAATGAAAGACAGGTAGAAATTTGTTTTTATTTGTGACTCGCAGAAGTGGTAGAGAATCCAACCGCTGGGGAAACGTGGCGACCACTAAATGGAAGACGCAGCGTTAGCAGACCTGATGGACTGACGACCTAGTCGAGTATGCAGGACGCCACTGGATGCAAAGGGTCAGAACCGCTCGCTGTGGTGTTTTATGGGGGAAGCCTATGCTCAGCTGTGGCTTCAAAAGGCTGGTAATGATGATTTATGACTTTGAATTTAATACATATCCTACTGATAATTACTTAATTGAACTATTATGACACTTAAAGGCCATTGATTTGATTGAATAACAAATCTTGGTTTTCTCAATTATTCACTTTCCCATATGTACCCAAAAGTGGAATTAACCACTCTATTTTTCTCGTAGTACAAAAACAGTACGCTATTTATTCGCCATTACGGGGAAATAATCAAGATAGCATAATGGTATGTGAAAGTTATCGGCATACCGAAGGTCATATTATGTGGGGGTTTTGGGTCATACCTCCCTAGGTAGTGGGGTGCTCTGCAGTAGTTTTTATTAGGTAAAAAGCCTGAAAAGTGTTGGTTAAACATCTAATTTGCTGAAATATACAATATTGTTGTTAGTATCGCAGATTTTTAATGTTTGTGTAAAACATATGTGTTGTGAGGAACGTCTGGTGTAGTGGTTCGCGCTTTAGACTATAAAGCCAAATGGTTGCGGGTTTGAATCCGCCAAGGGGAAAATGTTTGTGTGATGAGAACGAGCATTTTATCTTAGTCATGACTGTTTATAAACGTATTTAAGTATGTTTATCTGTTGTCAAGACGGCATAGTTCAAGCTTTGCTTAATTCGTTTTTAGTTTATTATTAATAAGTAGACCACACTATCTTGCTTTGCTTAGTCAATGAAAATACTTCACAAATTGTTATTGGACAGCTATAATCGTTACCCATTAAGAACTATTTGACCTACCTTTGTAAATAAGTAAAATTCCTGGTAGGACCTAATTAAAACTGGCTCCGATATTGAATAAGTATCAATAAATTGTATTAATGTAACATTGTTCTGCAAATAAATGATTAATTTGAATTTGATCATTTACATCGTTGTTTGCCAACCTAATTCAAGTGGCAATGAGCAGGCCACATTGCTTGCAGAATTGATAAATAAATGTTTTTGAGTGGCGATCATGAATTACCAGGGTTAGGTCCTAAATAGCAGACTGATGATGTGGTTATGGTTGCGGGAAGGCGTTTGATGGAAACTGTAGTGGTTTTTGAAGTCGAACACCACTACCATTTCCATTATATCGATGTGAGGTTTATGTCTAGAAGGCGACTTCTAGAGGCTAGAAATGATCATGATAATGAAGATTGAAATAACAAATTAGAGTGCCTGGTCAATTACCTGGATGTATTGATTAAACATATTACCAACCTTTCTGCAGTACCTACTTGAACAATAGCGAGCCTTCAAAGGTCATAGAACTTTGATCTGAATTCAGGTTTCATGTATAAGGGGAACATTTATGAAATTTGAGAATCTAATTAACAAGGATTAGCTATGGTTTCAAGGCTATTTCCCAGGACTCCGATCTTGTTATTATTTAAAACGTGGACCGCAAATAAAATCCAATTCCAATTACTTATCTTAATCGAGGCTCGTAATTACGGTCGTCCTGAATTCATCTAGGAATAATTGCTCTACCCCTCGGGATCCGAGGACGAGTGACGTCACCATTGTCAATAGCATGGTGGTAACGATCCATGACGTCATGTCTTGCAGCCCATTCGCTCAGACTCCCATACATTGCCTTTCTATTATCACAGTTATCTATCTAGATCCTTATAGGAGCAGCGATGTATAAGCATCATTGCGATCCAGTAAATCAGTGGCTCCTCTACCCTGGAGTGATTTAAACGTGTGATAAGGACTTTTTTATAGGCTTTTTTTTAAATAGTTTTTTTAAAGTGCCAAGATGAACGTGCATCATACTGTGCATAGGACGAGAGTCTATCGTCAAAATTCTACAATAAGCAGACTGGTAAGCGATTAAAATCTAAAGTTAATGTAATTTTTAGGGTTTCTTCAATGACTACAGGTTGTGAATCGTGTTGAACGCTGTTCTAGTTTTGACGTTTCCAAAGATCAGCTGATGGCAATTAAAATGCGAGAAACACGCCCTGAAAATGATTCTTCTGGACGCAAAATCAGAAAGACAAAGGAAACCGCGAATGCCTAATAAAAAAACCCTAACGGGCCTATAAAACTGATGAGAACCGTGCCACAGAAATAAAAAATGAGATAACATTCAACACTTACGAAATTAGTCTCCCAGCGATGTCTTTGCACAATCAACAAAGCAATATTCGAACTATTTTACTTCGAAACTCAAAACGGAGCAGCAGAAACCGAATTTTGATTTTGGAATACTATTATTTTTTTGCTAAACGCGAAGCGCGGTGCCAGTGTTTTCGCGCTAGGACCCGGCTTCTCCAGCGACTACTGCATACTCAGCGGAAAATCAATATCCACCCCGAGGCCTGAGCCGCATGCGGAACCCGCCACAGAGCATAACACTGCTCACCCATTTCCGTATTATGTAACGGACGTGAAAGAGACGCCGATATATCCGTCCGTTCGACGAGCAACAACCCTCGTCGCGCGCCAATCCGCGAAAAGAAAATGGCCGACTGACGTTTTGCGTTTCGGCGCGAAAAATGACATTTGTCAGCGATAATTCGAATGTAAATTGCGGCTTATCGATTTTATATCTTCATTTTCGGTTTACCTTGCTTTTAAATTATGCCGTACCGCTTATTCGTTTCGAAACATTGCCGGGTAATTTTATATCTTGGGCGAGATTTATACTTCAGACTTTTCACTTGGTGATGAATCTCTTAGTTTGTATCTGAGTCTGTAAAAACCTTATTTTTAGAACATAAAGGTGATAATAGCATGTACTTTGTCAGTTTACGTAAGATTTACTTCGGGGTGAATGTCTTGGGTACAGTAGCAGTGTTATTGCAAGTGACTGGCGCAATGCAGCATAGGATTGCATTTATTTTATGCTGAACTGCATTCTGGGTTAGGTCGAGAACTCGGGGTTAAGTAGAGCATTAATTAAGGCATCATTGTCATTTTGATGTATTTTTTTTAAATTATTGGTCTTAAGCTAGTGTCGTGCGGTCTGCTGTCATTCATCTGTCAGTCTTAATAGTGCCATTTTGGCCATTAGAGTGTTTTGTTTTGATCAAACTCAAAACTGAAGAGTAGCGAGTTCGGTGTAACATCTACTAGTACTTACCTATAGGAACCGTTAAACAAAGTATAAATATGTCACAACTACAGTAATTTTATGGAAACATGAGTCACATGTTTAAATAAAAAAAAAAAATTTAGAGTACTGTATTTTTTTGCCATGGTCTCGAAAAATTAATAACATCCTTGAGTTATGTACAAGGTACCTACCTACAATGTTTTTTTTTTGCCTGGGAGGCTGAGCAATGATCGGTAGGGCAGAAAGGTCTAGATCTAGGTCTAGAATGGAGGCCACGTCCCGGCAAGAAACAGCGTAGGACGTCCACCTTGTGGGTACAAGGTGGACAGACGACCTGGCAAAGGTTGCAGGAAGCTGCTGGTGCAGGCCGCTTCCAACTGGTCAGTCTGGAAGTCACTGGGGGAGGCCTATGTTCAGTTGTGGACGTCCTATGGCTGAAATTATGACGATGAAACCGAGAAAACATAGATTAAAGTCAATTTACAAAAGATCGTTTTCTGAAATTAATCGAACAGGAAATCGAACCCTTAGCGTTTAAAGCGAATCACCCTACCACTACTCCAATAACTTCATATCCCTGTTTTGTATTAAGTATTTTCTAGTGTGTATAATCTTCGTCCGATAGATTGACGTTTACGTTGATGACCTCTTTTAGCGAGCTGAAAATCATTTAAAAGCAATGCCCAATTTTTTGTTGACTTGACACCACTTCGTTTTAGTAATACTTTCCACAACAAATAATTTTAGTGTAAGTGCCTGACTTATTTTATTAACTTACTTAAAATCGTTGCACATCTTTAAGTACTAACAATTTGTGTGCTATGTTTGTTTTATTAAGCTCTTACTTATCTTAGAGTATCATTCTGTAACTCCACAGAATTTATTTCGCAAAAAGTTAAACTTTTGTACTATTACTGCCATCTCTTGCAACCATTTGATACTATTTTCAAACGCGCTCTTTCTAGCTGAGCATGCAGTAAATATATACATGAGTTTTAACCTTACCTCAAGAGATGGCGCTAGCACAAAAGTGTCAGTGAAATTGGTCTATGAAATCTCGTAGCGACTAATTCCAGCAACAGTGCTACAAAGCCGTCGTAGAGCTTTCAGTGAGCTTTCATCGTAGTTCATTTGTAGTTTTGTAGATGGCGTTTTTTACTTGACAGCATGTATGGACGGATAATTACGTTGTTTACCCTTATTACTGTACAATTCTCGCCGTATGTATTAAAAATAATAATAAATATTGGACAACATCACATACATTGCTCTGATCCTGTGGTAAGTAGCCAAATCACTTGTGTTACAGAAATCAGAAACAACGACGGTACCATAACACCCAGACCCAAGGCAATATAGAAAAGTTATTTTTTCTACATTGACCCGACCGGGAATCGAACCCGGAACCTCAGAGATAGCGACACCAAGTCCTGTATGCTCGCCTCCTGGCTACGGAGGTCGTCAAATTCAACATATTTGTCATTTACAAACAAAAATTTTACTAATTTAAGGTTCAAATTTATTAATTAATTTCCCTTTTAGGGGGTTCCGTTTCGTTCCCTTTTTCCGTAGCCATATTAAATGGCGATTTTTTGTGGTTTCGATGTCTTTCCTATTTATTATTAAATAAATAGAAATATTGGACAACACCAATACATTATTAAAGTAATTTTGCACTTAAATTTATCGACTTATGTTTGTTTAATTTCAAACAGCCGATGGAATTTGTATGAAAAAAATGCACATTTTTAAAAGTCATGAACAAAGGTTGTTCAGTATAATGTATAGAATATGTTACAAGGTTATGCTTGAGGTTCGGGACACCCTATATAAGTACCCAATGGCTTCCAGTCTTACCTTGATCAATGACGCACAAGTCTCAAATGCCCAATTAAATTGACTATGATCAAACTTTACGACATGACTTTCGTCTGTATGACGTCATTAGACGTTAAATGTGTCGCTTTACCGTTATTTGGGGTCAAAGTTCATGTATAAGTTAGGAAGATGCAGAAAGCCCACTCGCGTAAGTATACAGTTCCCCTAGCATGACCACCAAATCTTTATAAACTTTATAACAAACTAGATCTATATCTATAATATTTTTACAGTTGGTGTTTATAAAATGCTTTATCATTTCGTGTTTTGGCTTTCTGCGGCTATCCGCCACACACACACACACACACACACACACACACAAACACACACACACACACACGCACGCACGCACGCACGCACGCACGAACGTACGCACGCACGCAAGCACGCACGCACACACGCACGCACACACACACACACATACACACAGAAATGCATGACGTATGTGGCGTATAAACACCTATACCTACCTATGTAATATAAGCCTTTTGTTTTTGATTTGTTTACACAAATTTGCAAAAGTAAATCTGTAACTCAATCAACCTGTAACTCAAATTGTTGTTAACAAACTCTAGCTCAAACTCAAGTCTCCAAGAGCGGTTTTTACCTAATTTGGAGACTACCAGTAAATTTAAGTTGTGAAACTTTCCTGAATGAATGATTTTTATTTTTTATATTTTTTTATTTATTTATAATATTTAAAAATATAGGTACGGCGGTCGCGGAAGAGGTAGACCCAAAAAAAGATGGTGTGACGACTTGGTTGGCTTGGCGAGGGATTGGGAGTCATTGGCGATAGATAGAGATCGATGGAGGAGTCTGGGGGAGACCTTTGCCCAGCAGTGGGATTGAACAGGTTGATAAAAAAAAAATAGTTAGTGTCGATGAATCGCTATATCATATCGTGTTCTGGAGGTCATGCTAACCTGGTTTACTGACGACAACAGTCGCCGACTGTTGTTTGCGCATTATTATTTAAACAGTCTGTATCCATATTCATTTTATCATTGCTGGGCTTTGGTCTCTCCTGCTGATGCACGGCACTGAGCCCGATCCTCGGCTATTCTTTGCCATCCACTGCCAGCAGCCTTGCGTATATCGTCGCTCCACTTTGTCGGAGGGCGCCCCAGCGCTTGCCAAGTCGCGGTCTCCACTCAAAAACACGTCTAACCCATCGGTAATCGGTTCTACGGCAAATGTGACCAGCTCACTGCCACTTTAGTTTGCTTATTCTTTGAGCTATATCGATTAGTTTAGTTTTCTGTCGGAGAACCTTATTTCTGATTTCATCTGTCAGAGAAATCCTGAGCATAGCTCTTTCCATAGTTCGCTGAGCAACTTGAGCAACGTTACTCTAGGAAAAACTAGAGAATGGTTAGACCGATTTGAAGCAGAAAAATCGTCAGAAATCTATATTGTAAATTTTGCAAGTGGAATGCACTCTGTATGGCCCCATGGTTGACTGGTAGAGAATGCTTTTGGCATTAAGTCCGCCATTTGTACAACTTTTTTTTTAAAATGTCTGTGCAATAAAGTTTAAATAAATAAATGCACTTTACGAAGGTACAATGTTTACCGGGTCATCACCGGGCTTATTTATAAACCTGCTTTCGCCCACGGCTTCACCCGCCTGGAGTTCGCTCTGTCACTACTTTTAACAACGATCAAATAAATAAATATTAGATAACATCACATACATTGCTCTGATCCTGTGGTAAGTAACCAAAGCACTTGTGTTACAGAATTCAGATACAACGACGGTACCACAACACCCAGACCCGAGACAATATTGAAAAGTGGTTTCTCTTCATTGACCCGACCGGGAATCGAACCCGGAACCTCAGAGATAGCGGCACCAAGTCCGGTATGCTCGCTTCTCGGCTACGGAAGTCGTCGATAATAATACAAATAATACATTACTTTAGAACTTTGATTACCATAAAAGAGGTTATAGAAAGTCAATCTTAAATGATTGACATATGTTTTTTTAGAATCTTTGAAGAGAAACAATTCTGTGTTACATTATTTTTGCGTAACTTTAGCCGTGCACGCAACGGGAGGTAAAGGAGAAAACGTATGTTTTTTCTTGTTTTTGCAACACTTTTCATTGATGCTCCGCTTTTATTGGCTGTAGATCAAATCAAATCAAATCAAATCATTTATTTGCATCACATGTGTGGTGGTAGATATTTTTACAGTACATCACATGCACCCTGCAAGGGCATAGCAAGTTATACATCATTTTTAAAGCTAAGCAGTAGATAACACTAACACTTAAGAAACAACACTTAAAACTTACTTAACACTTAAAAAACACATTAGATTATGGACTATAAAATTTAACTTATTAAAATATTTGACTATATATTCGTATTTTAAATTATATTATATTTATTGCAATTTAGTATAATAATCATCAAGTTTATAATAACATTTATCACATAAAAAACTATTCAGAGACGCCAAAAATCTGTCATATTCATTTATCTCTCGTATATGTTTGGGTAGAGCATTATGCAGCCTAATTGCCATAGAGTATGGTCCTGACCCATGTAGAGACAGTTTACTCCCTGGCAACACAAGCTTATTTTCTTTTTCTTAGGGCCGATTCTACCAAACACAAAGGTATACCAGAATAACTATTATGGGTATTAATTTTACTCCTTAAATTAACCCTTAGACAACTTCGATTACGTTTTTTGAGCAATACAGTATACTCGGTATTGTTATTCTATAGTTCAAGAGCGAATGATCAACGAATTGATAAACCTACTAAAATCCATGTAATCATTTCTTTTAGGTTGACTTGAAATGCCACAACATTTCAATTTTATAGGATAATAATTGTCACTCGACAATGCTAGATGTTGACAACTTGTCAGTTTCGAGGTGACAAGAGTGGATTAGACAAGTGACAACTTTGACATTTACTTATACTCAGTATAATTTATACACTGTCAAAATCTCCCGTTTAAATATATTTCATAGATTAGTGGTTGGTAGAATGAAAAATCAGCTTACTCTAGATTAAGCAGTGGTATACTCTTAAGTTAAAACTTACATCAGCTTGGTCGAATCCGGTCTTAAGAATATAACTTGATGTATATAGCCAATAACCTTTCTCAATAAATGGACTATCCAACCCAAAAATATTATTTTAATCGAACTCGTAGTTCCTAAAATAAGCGCGTTTAAACTAAACAAACAAACTCTCCACCTTTATACTCGTAATAATATTAGTATAGAAAATCACAGTAACGAACTGTGTAAGAGAATGACAAATGTGGGTTTTTAGGGTTCCGTAGCCAAATGGCAAAAAACGGAACCCTTATGGATTCGTCATGTCTGTCTGTCTGTCTGTCCGTCCGTATGTCACAGCCACTTTTTTTTAAACTGTAAGAACTATACTGTTGAAATTTGGTAAGTAGATGTATTCTGTAAACCGCATTAAGATTTTCACACGAAAATAGAAAAAAAAGGATAAAATTTTGGGGGCTACCCATACCTAAAACTGCAACTAAATTTTTTTTTTATCAAACCCATACGTATGGGGTATCTATGGATAGGTCTTCAAAAATAATATTGGTTTTTAATAAAAAAAAATCTAAACTGAGAGTTTGCGCAAGAGACACTTCCAAAGTGGTTAAATGTGTTCCCCCCCCCCCCCTGTAACTTCTAAAATAAGGGAATGGTAAAACAAAAAATATATAAGATGTACATTACCATGCAAACTTCCATTTACCTTTCGTAATGTTATGGATTTCATTTTGCAATAAAAATACCATAACTATGACTCGATTGTCGTGATGGGTGAACTTTTATTTATATAGGTACCTACAGGTTTGTACGGAACCCTCGGTGCGCGAGACGGACTCGCGCTTGGCCGGTTTTTAAAATGAGTCGTCAGCAGCCTTGTCGGATAAGTTGGCTGGCATAAATATGTATTTCAGCACCCTTGGATGTGCGTGAATCATAATTGTTTGTTTCTCTCATTTTAGACATGATGCTGGCTACTCTCGACATATGTTTTAAGCTGAATGAAAGGTAGTCAGTGAAATTGAGATAGTTCTACTTAACTTACTAATTATTAATGTAAAAGTTCTTTACTCAACCACGCTTTAACGGCTGAACGGATTTAGCTTGTACGAGTTTTTATTCTGTCTTTACTTTACCATTAAGGTGTTAGTGTATATTGAATGTACTCGTATATAGACATATAGGATGAATTTAATTGAGTACACAAATTTTCAATCCGACTCGGCGGGCAGCGTTTGGCAAACTACGCAACGTCTTCTCGTCAAAAATACCTTAGTGCCTTAAGACGAAAGTCTAGAACCAGTGTGTTACCAGTGATGATGACACGTGGAACGGAAACGTGGCCTCTCACTATGGGCCTCATAAGAAAGCTGTGCTATGGAAACGGCTATGCTCGGTGTTTCTTTGCGAGATTGAATCAGAAAATAATGAGGAGATAACGTAAACGATCAAGAATCGCTGACATAGCCCGACGGATTAGCCCGTCTTTCATTTCGGCTGACACAGACATGTGCTTGGCCGTTTTTCCCCTGCCCACCCTACGGCCGACGGCCCAAGCCGAGGTCCGAGCCTACAGAGGCGACCTTGAGGCCAGAGTCCAACTCACCCCCAGATCGGGCCCGCTAGAAAGGAGTCCGACAGCGGTCCGGCCTGTTTCGGCAGTCCCGGTCCCGGCGGCGCCACCACTGGCGGGTTGGTAGGGTGCCCTTTGCACTCCACAGTGATCGGGCCACGCCTGCTAGTATGAGGCTGCCCGGTTTAAGCTGAAGCAGGCCTTCCTCAAAGGCACTCAACGATAGGTCCGACAAAAAAAAAACGATGGATTAGCAAGCTATAGTGGCAGTGGGTGGGGCACATAGCACGTAGAACTGACAAGGTGGATACCCACAAGGTGGATATACGATCCAGTAAAGGTTGCAGGAATCCGCTGGATGCAGGTGGCTTCCAAACGGCCAATCTGGAAGTCATTGGGCATTGACCTATGTTCGGCAGTGGACGTCAATGGCTGAAAACACGGTGATGATAAAGACAAAAATATTTTTATAGTGAATGTAAACCACTTTTATAAATGAACCAATAGTAAAGCCAATAAAAAGAAAATAGCTCTTTCATACTCAAGTAGTTATGCTTCTCGACTTCAATGTATGGAATAGCTGATATTTAAATCTTGATTTTTAAGTTGTTTAATAATTAGTAGAACACTATATTAAAATTTATCTAGTCATAAAAAAGTCACCTGTAATAATATTACGTATTTTATGTGTTGTGTTTAAGTTTATACAATAAATTATATATTTTAATTTGTATTTTAATTACGTAGAATTCATAAGCACTCTATACCACCTCCTCTTTTCTCTGTGGTAGCCCTCTACCTAAATGATGTCTGGTAGAGATCGCTTTTAGCGACTGTGTTAAGACTTTCTGTAAAATCATCCGTTGAAACTTGTTTAGAATAAATAGTAGATTGATAAAAGTAACATTACATTACTATTATAATTTTTTTGTGCTTACTGTTTTATTTAATTATTATGTATCTTTTTTGTCTTTTTATGTCAACATAGATTTATTTTTATTATAATCATTTACTTGTATAGTGTGCAATAAAGAGTATAAAATAATAAAAAGTAATATAAAGGGTGTTCCAAGAAGGGTGTACCAGCGCGTCAGGTGTTAGAGGAAACTAATACCTATCGATCGTAAATGTGTCTGGATAAAATTAATTTAAGAAACCAATTGTAGGAAACTTTTGCCTTCTGAAATGTCATTCGATATTTAGACATGAATCTCTAGAAGCAAATGTTTGAAACTTACAGAGCTGTCAACTAAGAAAAGAAGTTTTTAAGATACTTATCAGCAAATATTTATGAAAATTATTTTTAACTAGAGAGACACTTAGTTTTAGATAAATTATCGAAGTTAACAAAATAATAGATAAATATTTATTTTTCTGCAAAATGTTTTGTTACGTTTAAATGACATTTCATTCAGAAAAGGTAACTACATTATTTTAATAAAAAAAATTAGGACTATAGCACTAACCGTTTAGTCGTCACACGTGTTTTTCTGAATCATTTCGCAATCAGGTCAAAATCCATTCTAAACTTAAATACAGGGTGTCCCAATAAGGGTTTCCAATAATAACATTGTAATCCTTTTTTTATTTTTTATTTATTTGAAACTCAACAGCTTTATTTTAACATTCATGCCTTTTTAGAATATCTCTGAAGAATACGCAGTCAAAATTAACAGCTAGTAAAATTAACATAATGTATCAAAGAGACAAATGTAGACATCTTGCGGTCGGATCTTGCACTAAAGTATTTTGGTCAGTGGAGGTGTGAATCACTAATTGGTTTGTTCTTCTTATTATAGAAACGGCGGTACACTTGTATCCAGCACGAAGCTGAATGGAGATTCGTATGTTTGAAATGTACAGTATAAATAGACAACGCTATTTAATCATGTTCTTTATTACTTAACCTGCTACTGGTGAAGTTAGTAACGTTACTTTTGACGTTTCTGGTGATTAAACTTAACAACTATTGTTATAGGACAAACTTAAAATGCCGACGGTAAAGTGCCGTGTGGGCACGGCCGTAAGGAACACACTTCCACATCGACAACAGGAGGCGTGTTGTAAGAGGCGAGTAATTCCTGTAGCACGAGACGGGCCGCAGCTGCATCTTCGTGTGAAATCTTATAAAAAACGTCGCTCGCCAACCCGCCTGCCAAGCGTGGCGAGTATTGGCATTCTCCCCGATGAAAATCATTGGGGGAGGCCTGTGTTCAGCAATGGACGTCCTATGGCTGAGATGATAATGATGAAACTTAGAATATCATTTTTTTGAGATTTTGATGTTTACTCAGATGTGTTGCGAAAACAAAAAGTAATGTTTTATAGCCCCCATCTTCACGCACTATAATAGCAACCAAAATTTCTATAACAATAACCTGGCCTGCATCTTTGCCAGAAATTCATAATATTAACAGACTTTTATATGGCTTAACAAGTAAACAGTAATGATAAAGTAAAGGCAAGTTCGCCTATATACGTCCCACTGGTGGGCACAAGTCTCGCCTCAACTATGAGGTGGTATGGGCCATACTCCACCAGCACCACGTAGACCCAGTGCGGAAGTGGAGGGGTGTTGTAAGGCCAGCTGATGTTATCAAGCCGCCCTAAGGCCTCTGACTTGTCTTCACGACTAGTAACAAGAGATATTAGCCGGGACCAACTTTTACCGTACCTTCCGAAGCATGATTATGCTTGTGAGAAATGTCACTGAATATGTTTGGAATGGTCACCCATCCAATCACAACCGCGGCAAGGGTGGCTTAGCTTTAGTAATCACAACCAAAGCGCTGCCGCCACTGAGCTACAAGCACAAATGATAAATGAGAAACTGCATGCCAATTTTATTCAAATCTGTCTAGATAGTACATTACAAGTAACCGATAAGAACTCACACACGCACACACACACACACACACACACACACACACACACACACACACACACACACACACACACAAACACGCACTTTAATGCTAAGAAGATGTTGTTAATCCATCAACTCAAGTCCCCCCCAGGAGACTGCTAGTAAACCACTGTATGTACATCTTTTTAGTAATAAACGTTTTTATTTAGTTATTTAAGTACCAATAAGTGAAAATTGATATATTACAAGCCAGATAGATGTCAGTAACTACTCATGAATAGTAAATAAACGTTTCGCTATGCGTATGACAAGAGTTATACGTAGCCGCGATCGTTACGTGTAATGAAACGCACAATGACTTTCTTGGCAGATGGCTCCTACACTATTTTTGACACTGATCAATCAATAACCGGTGTGGGTTTTCCCGTGTTTCTGCTTCTACATTATTAGGTTACTAGCTTTATTCAATTCAATATATTTATTGCATATTGTTACACAGGTGTTATAAATAGATACATAAAAGAGATCATTATAGACCCTGTAGGGCACAACAATAGGATAAGTATTGTGGGCAGAGAGGATGACGCCATGCATAATTAGATTAATTTGTTTATTTTAAGAAGTTGTAAAGAATTAAAATACATTAAGATAATTATTGAATAATATATTGAATAACATAAACAAATAAATAGTATTTTTAGGCATTTAAAAATTTTTTTTTAACTCTAATCCAAGACGCGAGCAAGCCGGACTTGGTGTCGCCATCTCTGAGGTACCGGGTTCGATTCGAGAGAAAAACTACTATTTTATATGATCTCGGCTCTGGGTGTTGTGGTACCGTCGTTGTGTTTGAAGTCTATAACACAAGTGCTTTAGCAACTTATCTTAGGATCAGAGCAACGTATGTGATAGTAGGGCTAAGCTATATTTTGGGACGTGGTTAAGTGCCCGAAAGTGGGCCTATATACTGAATACTGAATAAATGAGTATTATTGTCCAATATTATATTATTATTATTACTGTCGTGAGCGGGGCACATCACACGTAAAATTGACTGCCGATGGGACAGAAAGGTTCTAGAATGGAGGCCGCGTGCCAGCTAGGGCAGCTTGCAACCTTGACCAGGTTGCAGGAAGCCGCTTCCAACCGGCCCATCTGGAAGTCATATAAGAAGTCAATATAGAAAAATTATTTTTCTACATTGCCCGACCGGGAATCGAACCCGGGACCTCAACGGTATGCTCGCCTCTCGGCTACTGAGGTAGTCAGAAGTTTGGTAGCAATCACTCCAAAATGTGGTAGACTTTCCGTATCTAGGATCATGGTCAAACGAAACTAACTACGAAAAGAACAAAGTGCTAGAAGGAACATATTGCACCCCCAGCGCTAGTGAAAATAAACATATACCTGACTTCTCAGTTTGTAATCCGACTTCGCTACCAAATAGGTGTTATTTATTGATCTGTATAGGTTAGTTTCAATAACTATCTCTCTAGAACTATTAGCTGAGTCACTGATTCGAGATATCACAACTTGTGATATACTATTGAAACTCGCATCGCAAAAGTGAGAATGTCTGTCGAGAACGATGCTGTTTGAATAAACTACTCAGACGCGCGAAAAGATTAGGCCACAAAAAAGTATCACTTTTTACATTTGTAAATGTTGTTTTTGCCATAACATCGACGAGATCGGATTAGAGAGGGCTTAGATTCCCAAATGAGGCAATTGATTTTTTTCCAACTGTAATTTTATCATCTCATATGAATGTTACGAGGATCTTCATTTAGGTAAAGCGGACTGTGTAATAGACTGGTTTATAATAGGAAAATTAGGACATTTATTTTCTAGATGTGTGTTGACATGACGCACAAGGAAAAAAAGAGTACAGTAAAAACAAAAACCAATCAATAATAGAAAAAAATAAAAATAAAACATTGGGACGAATGTTTTATTCCAAGGAGTCCATAAAGGTGTTTGACATACATTTTCTTGTCTTATAAATCTGTCCCTGCTAATGTGATTTTCACACTTCAACGCTGCCTCTATTCCTTTTGCCTTCTACGACGACCAGAAGTTTTTCAACAGTAGCTTGTCGGATAAACGCGTCTTTAGAACACGTTTACCTAATATGCTTTACTTAAAGATAGATGCATCTTAATTCATCCAAGGTTAGTTCTTCACGCAGTCCAGGTTATCCTGGATGATAGGCATATGCCCAGAACCACACTGTCAAAGCATCAGTCGTGAAACAGACGCGGCCTTCAGTGTCAATGTTTTGGACTCATACAATAAGATGGAGATGTCAAGAGCACGCTTGATTCGCACTTTCGTACGTCTAGTGACTCAGTTTTCTCTTTGTTCAGTTGGTAGTCTTCTTCAAACAGCTGTTTTTTATTTATATATATATGTATATATGTATGTATGTTTATGTATGTATATGTAGGTATATACATTTTAATATGTATTATATTGATTTGTTTCATGTCCTATCTAAATGGAAAAATAAAGGGAAACCTGTAATTAGCTTTACTCATAGTTATAAGTACTAGTTAAGAAAAATTTTGTATTACGCAGTTGGTTTTCTTAATAAAATAAAATAAATAAATCTATTTATAAGTTATTGTAAGTAAACAAAACTGGTCCCTGTATCCAGATCGATCAGCTGGATGGTTTTCGACATCATTTTCGCTCATCTAAGATTAACAGTAACAGAAGATTCATTAAATCAAGTTCTTTTCGAGTACTTTTCCGTTAGTACCGCCGATGGCGTGGTCGATCCGAGTATTTTCAGTAATATGGCGAGTGCGAGCTACGTAAAGCCACGGAGTCTGCCAGAAGTACCTGCGTCTGTGTGTGTTCTTGTCAAAGATTGCACTAGTTTAGAAAGTCCAAAGGACAATAGGCAGTAAATCCAATGTCTTGACTCTTGACAGTTGTGGAATCAAAACTTTTGCATCGTCTGTAGGTTATGTGTCACATATGTGTGTAATTAGTTGAGTTTTGGTATCGTACTCCGAGTTTTATAAGCCGAGGATCCGGCTTAGTGTGGTGCATTGGGAAAAGCCTATATCTAGTGGTTGACTCAGGTGGGCTGCATATGATATCACTAAGTTCTGTCAAATTAGAGGAAAAAGGTTGGGAAGGTCAGGTAGAGAGGTCGACAAAACATAAATCAGGTATCTGATCGATTTGTAACTGACTACTTAGTGTGCAGTGTCCATTGTCGTTTTGACTCAGTTATTTTTGTTTTTATCATAAAAATTACTAAAAGTTACTGCTGAAAAGTTAAAGAATTTATATCCAAACCATCTCAAAGATGTCGGTCATAACCAAGAGAAAATCTAATTTGATTATGTAAATACTATCTAAATAAATAACCATCTGCTAAAGTTTTCTAATATACACAACTCAACCAAGTGGGACTTGTTTACGATACGTCAACATCTCTTCAGAATTTCAGTGGAAAGTATCAATCTGTTTGTCTATTTTAATCTTTGCCCTTGTCCTTACAGCGGCGCGCGCATGTGTGCGTGGCGCCATAACCCGCGGATTCTAACCTAAATTCGAATTTCGAGCTTCGCTTTCCGCGGACGCGCGCGCCCGGCCAACACTCAATTTAAAAATAAAACATTATCATAATTTTTTGGCCAGCTACGTTTAATTGTATCAAAAAAATACTTTTTTTTTTCAATTTTTTTGAAGTAAACCTTGTTTTTGGTGAATGCCAGGTTTTGTAAAATGTTTATAAATAGTTCGGTCGTGTCGGGACCTACTGAAAATGTGCGGTGACAAGTAGCCTTGGTATTGTTCGGCCTATGGACAATTTTTAACGACCAGTGATTAAGTGTCAGTGATGAAACGCAGAAAGTGATTCTCTTTGGATTTTGGGATTCGCAATTTAAATAGGTAATGTACTATTTTATACCTACAATTATAACGTTTGTTACGTTTTATTTTTATCAATCATCATTAAACATCATAATAGGTGAGCGTGGACACTATTTTAGGGTAACTAAAATTAAATTCAACCTCATTAACTTAGACACCAAGCTAAATAAGTTAGAAAAATGATTTTTTTTGTCATTTACCTTAGTGTTGACGACAATTGTGTATTAGTTAATTAAGTACGTAGTATTTGGAACCTGAGTTCATAAATAATATGGTAATGCATTATTTATAAGAATAGCAATGTAATCTCTACAAGAACTTTCATGAATATTCCTTAATTAAAAACATTCCCTAAATGGGCAATGTTTATCATCAAAACCTTTTTGTGTATGAATAGACTGACTGACTTTTACTATGGTAAATATTTATTTAGAGTGAAAGAGACGGCAAGAAATTTCAATGTTGAGCATGGAGCTGTTGAAAAATGTTAAAAATGGAAAGCTATAACAATACAAAATTAACTCGCACGCTTGTACCACAGACTATAAACAGCTCTATACAGGGGGAATGTTTGTTTACCAAATCAGAGTCACCCGAATATTTATTTTTGTCACAATTAAGCCGGCACGGTGACGTCACTGTACCCACACCCTTTTGATATTCTTTGATTAAGCATATGCCATGCTTTAACGAGATTATAGGTATTTTTAATAGGTGGTTTTTAACACACTTTTTTTAGCTTCCCTTGTAATAACAGTTTGATTGAACTTAATATAATAAACTAATATACAGGGTTACATTTCAAGGTAGTGCTAAATTTTAAGAATGAGGTATACAGAGTGTAACGAAAAGGTGAAATAAAACTTTAAGGGGTTATTCTACGGCTAAAGTACATCAACTTTTTCTCTGGGACCAACATCGAATTCGCAAAAAAAAACACTTTCCCATACTAAAACGCGACCAGCTGGCATCAGTTTGTATGGAAACGTCATTTTTTTTTTTGAGATTTTGATGTTGGTCCCATAGAAAAAGTTGATGTAATTTAGCCGTAGAATAACCCCTTAAAGTTTTATTTTACCTTTTCGTTACACTCTGTATAGAACAACATAAAAATACTAATTTATCGTAATTAATTTCAGTCGTCGTATTTCTGGAGAAAAAAAAACTTAAAATTTCCGTAAAAAAAAAACGTGAGATGCCGTCATTCATCAGAGATCACAGGCATGGGCCGACGCTGCTCCAACAAGAACTTCATGCTGCAATTTAATCGAGTAATCGTAAATCTTTTACGTATTCTATTTTAAAAGTAAAATTTTGCAAACTTTCATAAACAAATAAAAACCTATGAACAAGTGGAGGTGGACTTGATACGTTTTGCAATGTAAGGTCACATTTATTGGTTGGTTGATAAGGATTAACTAAAATAAATATTAAGATTACAGAGTCGTGGTTTTAATCTAGTTAGTCTTAGGACTTAGGACGGCATTTTCAAAGTACTTATGAACCTGCTTAAATTAAAACTGTTATTTTTTTTGCATTCACAACACATGGTTACATTTCACGGCAGTGCCAATTTTTCAGGGACTCTCCTCATTTTTCAAATTCAGAATGAAAGAATAAAAAAAAAAGAGTTTATTTTTTACGTAGATCGATTTAGTTACTGATTCTGGATTCCGGATCAGAATCAGTAACTAAATCGATCTACGTAAAAAATAACTCTTTTTTTTATATTCTTTCATTCTGAATTTGAAAAATGAGGAGAGTCCCTGAAAAATTGGCACTGCCGTGAAATGTAACCATGTGTTGTGAATGCAAAAAAAATAACAGTTTTAATTTAAGCAGGTTCATAAGTACTTTGAAAATGCCGTCCTAAGTCCTAAGACTAACTAGATTAAAACCACGACTCTGTAATCTTAATATTTATTTTAGTTAATCCTTATCAACCAACCAATAAATGTGACCTTACATTGCAAAACGTATCAAGTCCACCTCCACTTGTTCATAGGTTTTTATTTGTTTATGAAAGTTTGCAAAATTTTACTTTTAACGTGTTATACCGATTTCACTAATTTCCACAAATTTTCGAACAAAATGTGTCATAAAGTTTTCGATTTTTTTTTATCACGAACCAAGTCCGCGATCTTTGTGCCAACAAACCAAACCAAGTCAATTTTGGCCAATTACAGCATTGCAAAATTTTAAAATCGCAGCTAATTACGATCAAAGTGGTGACTTGTATTAGTCTCTGACTGAACAAAATGTACTAAGTCCTTTGGACCGGATTCGACCAAGCTGGTGTAAGTTTTAACTTGAGAGTATACCACTGCTTAATCTAGAGTAAGCTGAATTTTCATTCTACCAACCACTAATCTATAAAAATATTAAAACAGGTGATTTTGACAGTGTATAAATTAAACTGAGAATAAGTAAATGTCAAAGTTGTCACTCGTCAAATCCACTCCTGTCACCACGAAACTGACATGTTGTCAATATTTAACATTGACACTCTATTATCCTACAAAATTAAAATGTTGTGGCATTTCAAGTCAACCTAGAAGAAATGGATTACATAGATTTTAGTAGGTTTATCAATTCGTTGATCGTTCACTCTTGAACTACAGAATAACAATCCCGAGTATAGTATATTCCAATATACTATACTCGGGATTGTTATACTCTGCCAGCGAAATGATTGCATTGACCTTTGTTTTTAAAAATCCTTCTCTCATTGACTCGTTATTTCTTAACATTTTTATTGATTTAAAAAGAATTCAATATTGGCTTTAAGTTTTGTTTAACCGTGTTTTGTAACATCTAAAAAAAGTTGAATTTTGAAAACATAAAAAATGCTAATGTAAGAAATGTGAAGAAAAATTACGACAATAGTCTATACAGCGTTATTTCAAAAACATAAACAACATCCTTGGGTCTGATTCTGGTACTCAAATACAACAACTTTGTCTATGGGACCAACATAGTAATCTATAAAAAAAACACTGCTTCATACAAACTGATGTCCGCTGGTCGGCGGCTTAGTATGGAAACAAAAAACTACATTAACTATATGATTTGCAAAAATACACATTTACTTTGTTTTGTGTCATCGCATCTTCTTCTTCATCATATATTTTTTATTTTATTTTATTTATTTATTTCAGGACAACCAACAAAGCATACACCTTACATTCAACAATATACAATATTAAACAACAGGTTATAGTGATGCCTTAATTAAAGGCTGCCACGACATGCACAGAAAAATGTATGTTGAAAACAAACTACGACTAACGTAACAATTTTTTTAAAATTTAAATAACAATTTACTACGTTTCTAAAAACAAATAATGTGCTGATAATAACTTTACTTTCCAGAATTACTTATGCAATTCAGAAACAGTTAATTTAAATTTGGGCAATGAATATGACATGTCAATATCAAGATGTGCTAGTTGAGCGTGACAATTTACTAAATTGAGATTGAATCCTGTTTATAGCGGAAAAATACGCTAGCTAGCTATGCGGTCAATCCCGGCTGCGTCCAAAGCCATTGCTTTGGAACACAGGATCCGCTTTGCTTGATTCACCCTTCCACTTCGCGGTCTTGAGCGTCTCTAGTTGTGAGATCATTGGCACGCATGTCAGCCCTTACGACGTCAAGCCAGCATTTCTTGGGTCTACCCCTTCTGCCAGGACCTGGCGGTGGTGCCATGGCCAGACATTTGTTTCATCGTTTTGTGCCATCGCATATTTCTAGTTATGCTAGGTATGTCACCACAAATTGTTGACAACAAATAATATAACGAATTAAAACATCTATAATTTTAATTTTTTTAAAGAATTTTTGAACCATTCAAATCATAACAGCTGATTGGCAATCTAGTTTCCTCTTCATCTTTTGCCTCCCACAGTGGCCATGAGGACGACCTTCTCCATTTCCTAGACAGATCAATCACTACCGATGCAGGTTTCCCCGCCATGTTTTTCTTAACTAACATCTTATGAACTACTTATCTTTACCCCATCGATCATATTTTCGCTTAGTGTACGGAATATTCGTAGAAGCATAAATTTTATTAAAATAAATAAATATAAATATTGGACAACATCACATACATTGTTCTGATCCTATGAAAAGTAGCTTAAGCACTTGTGTTACAGAAATCAGAAACAACGACGGTACCACAACGCCCAGAACCAAGACAATATAAAAAAGTTATTTTTCTACATTGACCGACCGGGAATCGAACCCGGGACCTCAGAGATAGCGACACCAAGTCCTATATGCTCGCGGCTACGGAGGTCGTCAATTGTGAATGTTTGTGAATGTTAATGTTAAGTGTCCAGCAGTCATTCCAAAGGGGGTGTCCTACACTACGTTTGCCAAGACGGTCTGGTGGCCAGCCCACTGCCACTTTACTTTGCTATATTTTTGACGTGAAGTCAGTGGGCTCGCTTTATGTCATGTTACACATTTTGGCTCCGTAGGTAGGACGCACTGATCAAACACATGGCTCTTCAGGCATTGTGGCAGTGGCGACGAGAAGATGTGACGCAAATTTCTAAATGCTGCCTAGCTAAGCTTGAATCTTCTAGCGATTTCCAGCTCAAAGCTGTCCCTGCCTAAATCCGTTTATCCGTCGGACATACTTTTTGACAACTTTAAACGCCACGCTTTCAACGGAAACTGGCCGGGGATGACATGATCATTGAACATGACTTTAATCTTGTACAAGTTTATTTCTAGACCCATAAGTCGCGAGGCAGCGTTGAGAATGTGCGTAATTAATTGCAAATCCTCCAGATCCCGCTATGATGAATGTCATCGGTAAAACAGAGGTGTTCGCCGTTGACATTGATGCCTGACCCTTTCCAATCCAGTGTCTTGAAGACATCTTTCAGTGCGTTCGTGAACAATTTCGGAGATATAATGGTCATAATAGTCATAATAACAGTCATAATAGTCATTTATTCAGTACTTGCTGTCCCGGCGAACTTCGTACCGCTCCTTCATATATTTTTTTTGTAAATTTAGCCGTGTTTTTTATAGTTATACTGCTATCCGGGACGAAGAAAAATTTTACAAATCAAAGTCATAAAAATCGATCAAGCCGTTCTTGAATTATACATGGTGTAACTAACCCGACTTTGTTTATATACAGGATGTCCCGTAAAGAGCGTGCCAAACGAAAACCATAGATAGACCAAAAAAGGCTTGGTTTTTACGAAGTCTAATTTCGGATAGGAGTATCTGAAATTAGACTTCGTAAAAATCGAACTATTTTTGCACAAATTGCAATTTCGAGTTGTTTTCCCTAGCAATTATTTTCAGAAAATCACAATTTGCTCAAAAACGGTGCGACTTTTACTAGCACTATTTTTGGACAGGAGATACAGCTTTTTATGCTCTATCAACAGTATTCGTTTGGCATGCTTTTTATGGGACACCCTGTATATAGATAAAGGCCCTCTTTCGGGAAATACCTACACGTCACAAAATTAAAAATATTTTCTCTGTCGATTGGCGTATGTTTCATAGATATAAATAAATAAATAAATAAATAAATATGGACAACATCACATACATTGCTCTGATCCTGTGAAAAGTAGCTTAAGCACTTGTGTTACAGAAATCAGAAACAACGACGGTACCACAACACCCAGACCCGAGACAACCGAGATATACACCAAAATAACGTAATTTTACATACCTACTTGAAATTTTAGGTATGCTGATGAGGTTCAATGCCTTTTAGCCAGGTGGACCTTAAGGCAGAAAAGCTATTGGCGATCAAAAGGTTTTTTCTATGCTGTTATCTTTCACTCGCTTCACTATAGTTAGTACATAAATATTGTTATTTTCGTCTTAGTTCGGGAAAATATATTTTCCTAAGAATGGTCTCATGTAATTTTGTTTGCTACTATAATAATGTTGGACAGTGTCCTTGAGTGGGAACAGAATTGGCAAGGGTAGAACGCCCTCTGGTAAAAAATGTGATTTAGTGATTTAGAAAATGATGTAGACACGAAAATACAGTGTTATAATACTCGTTAAACGAGGGACATACAGGGTGTAGACGATCGTACGACAGTGAACAAAAACACAGTATTAACTAGTACAGGCAAATTTTACTAAAAACATATTTTTTATACTTCAAAGTTAACAATTGAACCAATTACATAGTTACAAAATGAAATAAAAATGTCAATTTAACTCATCAGTCATGCGTAATCGACAATCGATAGAAATTTTATTGTTGTGCGGTCTCGTGATTGTCTCCACCTGTTCAAGTCACTAGTTGTTTATAAGGTTAGTTCAAAAATTTGTCAAGAGATGACGCTGACAGTAGTTTAGCTCGCGCAAGTATTTGCATTTTTTGTTTGAGTTAAGTTGATATGTACACCTATATAACTTATATATACTGTTCATTGTGGTTTTATTTCAGTTACTAGTCAGATCTATTCACCACCCTTTATTTATGTATTGCAGGCAATAGACGTAAACTAACCGTTAATCTTACCGAAACTAATTTCATAACGTACTCCGTTGAGAGAGAGAGAGAGAGAGAGATGTATGAAGATTATCAATCACCTACGTTAAACGTAGGTGATTGATAATCCTCATACATCTTACATAACGCGTAAGATTTATTCACTTGAAGAACTATACTTTAAGCCTACCAACATTTTTGTAAAATTATCAACAGTTATAACAGTTTTATTTGAATTTGTTTTCTGGTACAACATCATCATCATTTCAGCCATAGGACGTCCACTGCTGAACACAGGCCTCCCCCAATTATTTTCATGGGGGGGATTGCAAATACTCGTCACGCTGAGCAGGCAGGTCGGCTCGAGCGCATTTTTTATAAGGTTTCGCACGCAGACGCTGCTGCCCGTCTCGTGCTACAGGAATTAGTTGCCTCTTACGGCCGTCCCCACACGGCACTAAAAAACTAACTTTCAAAAGAACTAACTCTTTTAAATGTGACAATAACTTGACTACTTTATTACATATTTGTGTAGTGATTTTGTAAGACTATTGAGATATGTTTTACAATGCGGTTCTTTGGAAATTTTAGATTTATTTAAATTTAATTTATTTTTTTTATTTTATTTATTTCTTTAATAAGAGCTATCAACAAATCTTACATAAATAAATATCTTCTTATCTATATCTATATAAATATATAAAAATGAATCTCCATTTCCCTTGGTCTTCGGATCTAGTGGTGACTGAGTTTGTTCCGGCGTTTCTTCTCTTGCCAGATTGTCTGTGTCTTGTCTCGAAGCGCTAGTAGGGCCCAAAAAATAAGGAGACATGTTCTGCCCCATATGGGCCAATCGCGGACGAAGTCGGGGGCAAAAGCTAGTTTATAATAAATATATAAATAAATATACGCCGGATAACACACTAACTGTCATGTTCTCGAAGTAAGGAATTAACAGCCTTGTGTTACGAGCATTACGAGTACTAAACAATGCATTAAGTATGTTAATTCAGAAAAGATTGTTCCCGGAATCGAACTCGGGACCCCTTACGTGCAACGCGAATTACCTCGCCACTACACCAATGTTGTAGTTAGTCAGACGTAATGTACGAGAAGGTATGTTACTATTTTCATGACATGTCAAATTTGACAACATTGTCAGAGTAGCGCTTCGACTATAGGGTTTTTTTAAGGGTTTTTATTATATAAAGATCAGGCCTACCAACTGACTAAATAACAATTATGGGATATAAAACAATTGTACAATTCTTAGGCTAAACAATTACGCTAACTATTTTATAATAATATTTATTATAAAATAGTTAGCGTAATTGTACAACCAACATCATTATCCACGTTTTATGAATACAATTTAATTTATTACGTGCGATTCTGCAGCACAACAGTGTTCCCGTGTGAAGAAAAAAACCTGTAATTAAAATTAATAATCGATTATTTCTTTAACACGTTATGCTTTAACGACACTCTACGGCCGGGACCTACCTAGTAAGTAGGAGGACCGCTCTTCCTTTGAAATATCATACAGTCATGTAAAAAACAATAAACAATCTTTATTATTTTTTATTAGATACTAAGGTAACATCGAAGTTGACACAAAGATGCTAATTTCTTACGCCGAGACCATCAAATTATATAAGGTGCTTTAAAAATATCTGCCACGGCTGAAATGGGTGAAAGTATTCCTTATATAGATTACGATAGTGAAGAAATTTTATGTCTAGAACATCATTCAATTTATTCAATAAAAATAGTATTAATGACTAGGCTTTATTTAGTCTCAAACCGTCCACACTCATCTAACCAGCCCGCTTGTACTACGTCTCACGCGCTGCGGTTACGAATTCGTTCATGTTACCACCAAAATGCTAACGTTGCTGTCTTTTACTGTCTTTTCTCAAATAATTATAACCGATCCGGGGCACGTAATTCCTTCACTATCGTAATCTACATAAGCAATACTTTCACCCATTTCAGCCGTGGCAGATATTTTTAAAGCACCTTATATTGTTACCTATGTCGTCTGGGGCATATATTATCTTATTTAATGAGTATTCTTCGAACAAACTTTTATCCCCAAATACCCCCAAAACCACAATAATAATATGATATTAATGAAATCTTCTTTTCGGGAGAATGCACGCCCAAGGCCAAACAATGTATTAAGCCAAGTCACTTTTATTCGGCTTTATGAATAATGTAAGTGAGGGCAGCCGAATATATGGTGCCGCCATTTTGTTACTAGATTGTGTATATAGATGACAGTTTATTGTGATCTACATATATAAAAATGAATCTCTTTTCCCTTGGTCATCGCATCACGCGTGAACGGATGGATCAATTTCGTTAATTCGTTTTTTGTTGTGTTAGTTATTGTCAGGAAAAGGTTCTTTTGAAAGAAAAAATTTAGAGAGTTGCGCAGAAAATCCTTTATTAACTGAACAATCATACGATAATGAGACACAATATAAATTCTATTGTTATGCGGTCTCATGAGACCGCTGGGATGTTAACAGGTTAATAAACTAAAGACCACGCGAACGATGTCGCGGGCAACAGCTAGTAACAAATATAAGTATATTAAAATCAAACTAAGGTTCTCAATATCTCTGTTTATTAACTTCACTTAGTACAAGCCATCACATTTTAACCTTACTTGCGTACAAATACAAAAACAGTTTCAATACTATGGAGGACAATCCTTCGTCAAGACGATCAAGCTGCGAATGCCGTCCCTTCTGCGTAGTGTCTGTTATTAACGTCAATTCTCTCCCCACTATACCCCACTACTGATGACAATTAATTTGACCAAGGAATAAAATATTGTACGGTATAGAGTTCAATTGATTCAATTGACAGCAAAGTCTGTGACACAGATTACTTGAAGCTTACAAGTATTACCACAGAATATTTAATAGGATAAATCGTTTTACATCAAATATATTTAAATCATCATTTCAGCCATAGGACGTCCATTTCTGAACACAGGCCTCCTCCAGTCACTTGTATACTGGCCGGTTGGAAGCGGCCTGCATCCAGCGGCTTCCTGCAACCTTTACTAAGTCGTCTGTCCACCTTGTGGGTGGACGTGCTACACTGTGCTTGCCGGGTCCGGTCGGTCATTGTAGAAAAATAACTTTTCTATAATGTCTCAGGTCTGGGTGTTGTGGTACCGTCGTTGTTTCTGATTTCCGTAACACAGGTGCGCTGGCTACCTTCCAGAGAAATGTATATGATGATGTCCAATATTTGATTATTTTAATGACCAAAGTACGACAGGATGAGGTAATGAAAGTAAAAGCAGACAAAAAATCAGGAGAAAATTTGAAGAAAATCATTTTTGTTTTAGTAGATTTCTACACATTGAGCTAAAGTGGCCGGCCACATCTGGAGTAAACGGGTTCTCGAGTGGAGATCACGTCTTGGCAAACGTAGTTTAGTACGCTCCCAGATCGATGGACCGACGACCTTAGGAAGATGGCTGGCAGGGGATGGATGAAAAAACTAGAGATCGTGCTCTTTGGTGCTCCTTGATTAAGGCTTACGTCCAGCAGTAGACTGCAATAGGCTGACATGATGAGCGTGATAGGGTATCAACAGTTACCCTAAAACAACAAAATAAAAATCTAAAAAAAAATTGCCGTGTTTTTTTCTTCAAAATGTATTATATTATGTATTACCTGAAGGTTGTCTGGAAGAGATCGCTTTTAGCGATAAGACCACCTAAATTGTGCATCTTTCTGTAAACACAAATTGTAACTTCTTTGTAGGGTGTACAATAAAGGGTATCTATCTATCTATGTTATACAGGTAGGGTGGCCAGAAAAGCGACGTCCAAAAAAATTGCTTAAGGTGCCTCGTGTTGAGAGTTATCTGAATTACTCATGTATCATGTAATCAATCATGTATGTTCTACAATTTTTCGTAGTTTTTGAGTTACGTTTTTTTTAAAATGGCCTATAAAGTACTACTTTTTTATTATTTTTATGAAAGCTTAGAGTCTAGCGCATTCTCTGAAGCTACTTACTAACTAAGAAATTATCAGTTTAGATTTTTAATTTTTAGTTCAAAATTAAAATCATAACTCACTTAACAAACATTCTCAACTTTAGGTCAATTTTGTAGTAACTTCCATTTAAGTTATGAGGCTGTTTATTTTATGCATAAATGCACAGTTCATAGAGATTTAGCTGCAAGAAAAAAAAACGAAGAAACCTTCAATTTTCATTTCATTTTCATTAAAAAAATCGTAACACGAAAACTACGAAAAATCTTAGAACATACATAGGGGTAATTCAGATAACGCAACACGAGGCACCTAAAAAAATTTTGGACGTCACTTTTCTGGCCAACCTGTATTTTCCTCAATATGACAGTATGAGAAACTTAAGTAGACATTCACCCCTCCACATTCAAACGAAACAAGGGTCGTCCTAATTATTCGTGACCCACTTCTAGTTATTGCCGATTATGTTTACTCCAACTATTAATGGGGCCGTGAATATTTATCCCTGTTTTGGTAAAGGAAGTTTTGGGACCAATAGCCTTATTGGGATTAGTATGAATTGAGTTGAGTTTTGGTCATATGCCCAAAATACATGTTTTATTATAAGGAAGAATCTTCTTTCTATCCTTTTGTTACGTTCTTAGTCAGGGTTCGCTTGACAATACCATGATTCTAGAAGCGGCAAGTTTATTTAATTCAATTGAAGTGAACGCCAGCAAACCTAATCCCTTTTACTGGGCAGGAAAAATGCTTTTAGCGTACCATACCACCTTAGGAGAAGCAGTATAGTTGTGTGGGACTGCCTTGTCAAAGCCTCAAGCAGAAATAATTTTGTGAATTAATCAAGCAGCCTATGGTAATATTAAACGAAACTTCATCATTTCAGCCATAGGACGTCCACTGCTGAATATAGGCCTTCCCCATTGACTTCCAGATTGGCCGGTTGAAAGCGACCTGCATCTAGCGTCTTCCTGCGACCTTTACCAGGTCGTCTGACTATCTTCTGAGTGGACGTCCTACGCTGCGCTTGCCGGTACGCGGCCTCCATTCTAGAACCTTTCCCATCGGCCGTCAGTCCTACGTGCTATGTGCCACGCTCACTGCCACTTCAGCTTGCTAATCCGTTGGGCTATGTCAGCGACTTTTGTTCGTTTACGTATCTCCTCATTCCTGATTCGATCTTGCAAGGAAAACGCCATTTAAATATTGCATATTACCCGTCTGCCAAAAGAGGGTTATGTTTTGCAAGTGTATGTTTTAAGTACAATTGTTGTAATCTGGCTTATTGCGCGTTATTCTTGCCAAATGTCAAATTAAAAAAAATAGTCTTGACATTTTTGTCAGAATGTTAGATGTCCATTTTGTTAATTAATTAGCTCTAAATAGCGATTATGAATACAAAAGTTAGGCTATTTTGAAGTTAAATAAGGCTGTAAGCCTTTAGACCTTCATAACTAATAATTCACCTCCCTAGTTCCACTAACGTACTTTTGACCTGAGCCCAAATCTTTTGTCACGTAGAACATTATTTACTAATTCAAAACAATTTTAATGTCAATAAAGTGTTGCCTATTATTAAACCACCCTTGCTGACAAAGGGTAGACGTCCTCATTGAGCTTTGCTATATATTCTATGTTGGTTTGTTCATCGGCGAGGTCATCGTCCTCAATACTTAAGGAATAATTTATTGCTCGACAGTCTATGGTCATAGACGTATATCCACTTGTAATGTAGTTAGAGTGATGTATTTCTGTTTGCAGTGTAGTTACGAAACTTCAAACAAAATAACTTTTTATCCTCAAGAAACAAAAATGGGTGTGATACAGGGTTGCATTGCATAAGGCTAAATTTAAAAAATAAGATCTAGGGAACAATTTATAGAAGCGTCATAATCGTTATTATTTTTGATAATCGTATGTTACGAAAAAAAATACTTTAAAATAACCGAAATTAAAGTCAATAGAGAGACTACGAAAGCCGTGCGGTCATTCATCAGAGGCGAAGGTACGGCAAGCCAACAAGGACCTTAAGCAGTGCACCTACGGTGTAATTTTTTCATGAATGAGTTAAATAAATCCACGCGTACGATTTTTGACAGCGGATAGGAATAATAAAAATGTGTTTTTTTTGTTCTTTGCTTAGTTCGAATAAATTACTGATTCTGAGTCACTCCTAAAGATCCCTTTGCAATGTAACCCTGTATATAGGTATCTAAGGTTTACGCCTGTCTGTTTATCAGTCTAATGAGTGTGAATAATTTTATTTATTTGCATACAAAACGGTACTTATAGATGTTTTTCGAATATGATAATATCACAGTTTCCAGCGTATTTACTAGATTGATCGGTAGGCAAATATTAAATAAGAAATTATTTTATTTTATGTGGAATCCTTGTTTCTAAACGGATAGACGGACGGCTAGTTTATATGTTGTGGTTTAGCAGATTCGAAGGTTATCAGTACTTTTCCTTTTTGGTGAAAGGATCTTTAGAAAATATAAATTTAACACTATCACTCGTCACTATTTTTTCTCATTTTTGCTGCAATTAATGATTAGTAGTATAAAAATGTTTTTAAAGCAAGGGGTCCTCGTGCGACACCGGTTTCGAGGGGTGCTCCGCCCACGACTACTAACGTCACTGCATCGCATTAAGAGTTAAATAAATTCATTCAACAATCAAACTAAATATTTATCTACCTTCAAACGAAGCAAAGCTTGTACTGTGGCGACTAGATAACTGATAGACATCTTACATACCAATAAACTTTCATGGTTGAAATGCTTGCTTTATCACAGAAACGTTTGCCTCTTGCGAGATTCGAACCCGCAACCGCCATGGCTTTGTAATTCAGAGCGCGAAGCGTTAGACCAGACGATTGTCAATTGTAACTAGTAGTTGATAAATTAAGTGTGAAGCCATCTCGGAATGAAGTCTCTGATTTCTACTTAAACTGAAAACCACTAAACGTTTAGTGCCCAATTATGAAGTGTTCCAAGTCATTTCAACTTTCCGCATGTGTAAATTTCCATACATTAAGCACATTAGGGCTACAGGCACATAATACAGTAGACTCATTTATTTAAGCGTAGTTCAGATGGTGTGCCGTTTGGGGACAGCCGTAAAGAATACACTTCCCCACCGCCAACAGGAGGCGTGTCGTAAGAGGCGACCAATTCCTGTAGCACGAGACGGGCAGCAGCGTCTTCGTGTGAAATCTTATAAAAAACTGCGCGCGCCAACCCGCCTCCCAAGCGTGGCGAGTTGGCAATCCCCCCGATGATGTCATTGAGGGAGGCCTTTCAGCAGTGGATGTCCTATGGCTAAAATGATGATGATGATGATGATGAGTTTAGATAGTTGCAACGCCTTGTACTAGTGTCTACACCGCCAACTAATAGAGCTAAAGTCTGTGTGTTGTATAGTGATTAGTGTTGCGTAAACGTTGGTGGCATTTCCAACCTTTTGATGTACTATTGATAAGATAAGGGAAACCTGTTATTGACCATATTGTGTGTTAAATAATGTATGTTAACATTGTATAAATACGCTGTCATATAAAATACACATATTAAATGATAGAATTAATAAAATAAAATAAATACTTTAAATAAACTAACTTAACCTAAACTATAAACTACCTACTCAAAAATAAAGGCGTGTCCGTGAGGCATAGAGGCGAGGATACTGGCAGCGTTTCCTCGCTGAATTGCTAAACTAAGCCTTTGTGCGAGGAACGAACCAGCTTTTTTATTTTCCGAAATAAAAATCAATTTTGGTGCTATTTTGCCAAAAAGTAATTGGTTAACCAATTAAGTAACCAATACGCTGTTGGTTTTCTCAATAAAGGAAAAATAAAATAAAAATAAAATGCCTAATATAGTTACGTCTCCCACTGCAAGTCACAGGCCTCACCTCCACTATGAGGTGGTTTGGGCCATACTGCACCACGCGAGCCCAGTGCGGATTGATCGAAGGGTGTTGCAATGCCTGTGAATAAACTCTACTATCAGAAGCTGAGTGGCAACCGTTTTGATTTCGTATCACATTACCTTTTTGCCTTTATTAATTTATTGTAAGTAATTAAGTAGGTGCTTAATTGTGATATGAACTAAATAAATAATTTTCTTTCTTTCTTTCTTAGATGTATACAAGCCGCCTTGTGGCTTCTGACTAGGCTTCGCGCGTATCAAGCGATATAAGCCAGGACCAACTTTTAACGTGCCTTCCGAAGCACTTCACACGGAGATGCTTGTGATAAATGTCACTAAATATGGTCGGAATGGTCACCCAGCCAATCACAACCGCGTCGTTGGTTGCTTAATTTCGGTAAAAGCTAAAGCGCTGCCACTACTGAGCTATAAGCACCTTAGCAGTGATTAGCGTAGCCAATTAGCAGCCAGCAGATGCCAGTAGGTAGGAAAGTGACATGCCCCCTACTCTACTTGCCACAGCTAATACCTAGTGCACCTCCCACATGAGTTCGTTAGATAGAAGATGTAGCTGTGTTTCCACGCAAATCACAATTCGAGTAAGTAAGCAAATGACAATCCGAGATAAGAGGAGCAGGCTCTACTTTAATGTCATGAGGTGGACTGTAAATTTGACTGAACGACTCCTGTCCTATTAGTGGAGACCCATCATAAGGGGGATCGTTCGAGGGAGGGCTCGAAATTCGAACTTTCTAACATTTTTACAAATAGCGACTTTAGTTTACTGTGTAAAACATATCAAAATGTGATTTGCGTTAGTTTAATACTGTGAACCTATACATATAAAAATTTGATTCGCAGCTGCAATAATACTCGTAATAGTTTTACTAAAAGTCAATTTACTTTATTGGCTATTATTTGGTCATTTATAACCGATTAATTAAAACATGATATTTTTGATCAAATACTAATTTAAATGATTATTATTATAATTAGTCGTGGGCTTTATACTTCATTATTTAACTACTACTAACAACTTGACGACCAGTCGTCAAGTATAGGATAGCAAAAATAAAGGATAGCAAATAGGATAGCAAAAATTTATGGTATAGACGTATACACAAAAATACATACAATAATAAATAAATAAAATAAATATACAACAATAATATACATACATACACTAAACATACTTAACAATACTTGATATATGCATAAGTAGAGTAGTTATTTAGAAAAAACGTCAGAAATTTTGAATTTCGCCGGTTGCATTGACCGATCCTCCTTAATACTTGGTGTTTAAATATGCGTCACCTTGCAACTTGTGTGCGGTGGGTAGTTGAGACTTGAGAATGAACCTACTATATTTAATTTTGTTTGTCTGGTGCTTTTAGCACGTAACACGAGAACTTGCCAAGTCATAACTTGAACAACTTGGCACACAAAAGACGCGTTTTGTCGAAACAAGTCGTTTACTTACATTTATGCTAAAACGGTATGTTTTGTCTGAGGTTTTATTGTAACCCAGAATTATATTTTGCTCTTTTCTGTAAGGAACTATGCTGTTTTTGGTAATAAGTTGACCAAACAGAAATTTACTAGCTAGTAGTTTCTGCCCACGTACTTGTCCTATGGGAATACAAAAACGGGATAAAAATTATTCCAAGTGTAAAGTTTTCAACTCCGTGTATCGTTCAGCCGTTAAAGCGTGATTGATTAACAAACATCCAAAGATACGAACTTTTTTATTTTTATTAAAAACTAGCTTTTGCCTGCGTTGCGCTGCGACTTCGTCTGCGTTGACCTTACCCGGATAAAAAGTATTCTGGGTGTTAATCCGGGCCAAGGTCTATCTGTATGCCTAATTTAATTAATATCTGTTCAGTAGTTTTTGCATAAAAGAGTAACAAACATCCATATTATGTTAAAGGGTTCGTTATATTATAAAAGCGATCCGTCGGGCTATGTCAATGACTTTTATTCGTTTACGGATTTCCTCATTTCTGTGGAATGCCCATGTTGCGACCTACCCAGTATGAGTTGAAACTCTAACCTCAAAATTGTTGACAAATATGACTACTTGTGCCAATTCCAGTTGAATAGGTCCAGTTTTGAGAAGGAGGTTAATCGCCAGTCTCAGCTGGTAGAGTCCGGGAAACTACGCAGTATCTTCTCGTCCAAAATACCTTAGTGTCTAAAGTTGAAAGTCTAAGCCAGTCTTGTCTGAGTGTGCGTTACCAGTGATAACATATGGAACTGAAATGTGGCCTCTCACTATGGGCCTCATAAGTAATCTCAAGGTTCCACAGCGGTCATTAATACAAACTACAATTACTAGGTTCGCTTATTTGCTCTAAATGTACCCGAGAAACTTTCTCTGTCCTGAGTGTCTGCTTATTGACACTATATAGCTGATCGATTTTGCTGTCTGATGTCTGATCTTTTTAATCCTTCTCTAGTCCCTGCACTGTGATCGGAAGGATTCTCAAACTGTGAACGTAATGTGGATGTTCTTATATTTCCTCTACAATTACTGAAGGCTGGCTACCAGCTCCTGGAACTTGTCCGAGTTAATAGCGGCATATCCATTCAATGACCGGAAAACTAATCAGTGGCTTTAACAGTCCTTTTAAGATTGAATAGCTCCTAAAATGTCTGTGGCAGGAGGCAACGGGAAACCACTGCTTCTATTATCCCTGGTATATTTACCAATGGAAATGTCTAAATGTGGATAGCTTTTGTGAATGTTTGCGGGTTCGTTTTTGTTCAACCGGCTGGCTCTAAATATTTAAAAAAATCTCTATAAAAATTTAATAAAATCTGCATTATAAGTCCATCTACTTCTACGCAAGCAGTTTTGCAATCAAAACCAGTAGGAGTTTTGACATCGACCACACGAACTTGGTCTTTCCGCGGTCAACGAAAATGGCCGCACTGGCTGCCGCTACTGCTTTGTCGCTTCTTTATCATTATCATCATTTCAGCTGAGGATGTGCACTGCAAAACATATACTTCTCCTAATGATTTTTAGATTGGCCGGTTGAAAGCGGCCAGCATCTAGCGTCTTCCTGCAACCTTTACACAGGTCGTCTGTCCACCTTGTGGGTGGACGTCCTACGCTGCGCTTGCCGATACGTGGCCTCCATTCCAAAACCTTTCTGCTCCATCGGCCTTCATTTCTACGCACTAGCCAGTAGGGCTTGCTTCCAAGAATTTACTGCACTCTCATCAGCTAAGCACACCGCTACAATGGAATTTGATAGAAAATAAAACTGCTTAGCTCCACCTCTGTTTCCACAGAAGTCTGTGTCTATATCATCCAAATATAAATGTAATAGTAAGTTCACAGTGAACTTGTGATACGTTGGCAGGTCCACCTACCCAAGAAGTTAAAGGTCATTAAACGAATTTTCAACTTTAAGTCCGAAACGTTGAGATCAATATCAATTGAGAAAATTTGACGTTTTGTGTAAGGTTGACAAGCTGGTGTCTGTACAGCGAGGAGTATAATGTATTCCCAATTTGTAATAGCTAATAGTGACGTTGTAACACTACGTGCGTCACATCGAAAATCTAATTACTGATTTAGATCAGCGTAAACATTGGCGGTATTTCGTCTGTCACTATCTTATCTCTAAACACAATACATTGGTATTGATCGAAGCTTATCGTCCAAGCTAGAATAGTTGGGATTACTTTGGAATAACTTTATTATTGGTGCCTACCTACATAGTTGTGTTTGTTTTGCAAGTCATTCTACTTTTGTAACTCCCGAATAATATGGTCTACAGTTACGGAGTCTGAAATTAGTATCATAACATTTATTTATTTATTGCCAATAATAAGTAGCATCGAGCACGTTAATACGTACCTTCTTTCTCCGAAACTAATAAGTGATTTTTCACTTTATTTATAATTTTTAACATAGACTCATCCCGCTGTTTAAGCAGAGCAGTGATTCTGCCAATGTCGAGTGTATTCTTGTTATAGTTCACAATTTCACTTTCACGTATTTTTATTTATTTTAGTTCACATTCATTCATCATCACCATTAATTTTATTTATTTCAGTTCACAATTTCAATAATAAGGGTGTTTATTTTTATTGATTTTCTTGGATTTAGTGGAGGCTACTCTTCCCGTCGAAGCAAGATTCAAGTCGCTATCGGGTCTAAAGCGAGTTGTCTTGTGACAAGTCACTTGACGCTCGATGCGGCGTTGAATACAATGATAGTTCAATAATTTCAGATCTTTATCACTTCACCAAAATTAGAACATAAACTACACCAAACTTATAAGATTAAACGAACTTACCTTAAGTGAAGTTCAATCTTAATTATACGCAGCTGATTGTTTGAGATATATTTACGAGTAGTACCGATGTTCTACAACAGCGTCGGGTCACAATGTTTTAAAGCTGGAAAAGAAAAAACATTTATCCCTGCAAATGGCAACATTTGTTGGTAATGTCATTACGTTTAAAGACAGCCTTATGAGCAACCCTGTAATATACTGGGATAATACAAAGTATTAGTGGGTGGGTTTTTGGGACTGTCATATCTCAAACAATCAGCTGCGTATAATTAAGATTGAACTTCACTTAAGGTAAGTTCGTTTAATCTTATAATTATACTTGCTGATTGTTTGAGATATATTTACGAGTAGATGTTTGAAGTTCGGTTGCGAATAAGTTGCTTATTAGTTTAGAAAATGCCAAAAAACATTTTGAAAACTAAGTACAATCCGGAGACGTTTGATGGCAAATCAAAACAAAAAAAGGTACTTTTATTTAATCATATCTTTTAAGTTTAGTGCTAAGGCTGAGTAACTAATGAATTCACGTAGAATGTCTGAAATTCTGAATGCGTCAAGAGTAAAATTACGTTCCATTTAGGTCTCACATAATATACTGCACAAGCCAGGCCACAAAATAATAACTAGTCTATTACGATAGTGTTACATCACACTTTTTTTTTTTTTTTTTTTGTAAATATATTTTTATTTTATTATCTGATTATAACAACAATGTCCATTGTTAGCAAATTCCATAATTGAGTGATTAAACATCGAAAACAATTGTTCCTGAAGACCGGTTGTAAGACAAATATGTTGTTATAAGTACTGTAAATACTTATTTCAATAGTGTTCTAACAAAAAAAAAAAAACAAATAAAAAGATTAAAATGAATATAACGAAAGGAGTATATTATAAATAAAAAAAAAAAAGCAGGTGCGCAATCATAATATCTTAGCGTATGATTACAATTAATATTTTTACTAAAGGTGGCAATAATGATTAAAAATATTTATACTTTAAATGATAAAAGTCTTTGACTGCCACAAACTAGACACAATAGAAAATCTATTGTTTGCGGCTCCGCGTAGCGCTCAACGTGTTAACAATCAATTATTATATTCTTTTATTTTTTATCTCAGCTAAGGCCGGTAATCTATAGAATCAGTACGGGAAATTCCAAGTAACTGACCTATGTAATTAAGTTGGCATATTTGTTATTGTTGAGGGTTCATCCTGTAAAAAGTTTTTTTTTTTTTTTTTTTTTTAATTGGTTAAAAACATTAATCGTTATGCATTATGCAACTTTTAATCTAGTCACTTAATGAATGGGTGACCGTGGTCAAACAACTTCAAGTTTAATCACTTTAGTCACTTATTGGATCAACCTCAGGTTTGGTCACTAAATGGATGGGTGACCGGGGTTCTAGAAACCTCAATTTTGGTCACAGCTGTACGGATGACCATAGTTAAGATACATCCTTATTGCTACCGAATGTTAATATTATGGAAATAATATTGCATAATTTGGTTGAAAATATCGATTGAATTCAATACGGTAGCTTATGCTTTATATTTAGCAAGATAGAGCGTATAATCGGATCATAAAACCAAATATTTTATCAGTTGATAATATTGTAAACTAACAGAAAAAAATGTTCTTTAACAGACTCAGTTATAGCTTTATTTGAATGCAGCAATGTAGGCATAATTTTAATAAATGTAACATTAAGTTATAATGTGAAAGAATGTGTTAATTTTTTATTTTTTTTTTTTTTTTTTTTTTTTTTTAATTTTTTTTTTTTTTATTATTATTTTTTTTTTTTTTTTTTTTTTTTTTTTTATTTGCTATGGTAGAAAATATTATTGAATACGTTAAATGTATTTATCAGTTCGACATCTGTTTTAGCTCTATATTGCCCATCTCTTATTTTTATTGACTGTTATTGGGCAGTCAACGGGTTAAGTGTTTACCAACAGGGAATGGTTCTATCTGAGACATGTTTCTACATGTACAGGTTAATTATGGTATCTACTAAAATGTCTGGTTACTAGGCTTTGTTTTTGGAATTTACTTCCATATTTTTTATTTATACCTAATTGATTTAAATTAAGTTTTCTACATGAATTAATTATTTGAAGTACAATTATTCTTAATGTATTATTTTCCATCACACATTATTGTCAAGATTGTCATCTTCTTTAGTAATTAGTAATTACAAGAATACTTTGTTCAGAAATGTAGTTTCAATATGTCATATTTAAGGAAGTTCAAGCCCTGACATTATGTAATTTTTATCAGGACAACAGGTATTAGACTGTTCCTGTTTTAGTGACTTAAATGAAATAAAAGTAATCTCTAAGATTATATTTAAGGTAAAGGATTATTGGTATATCACAATAAGTACATATGTAGGGGTACCTACTATGTTCTTGTTGTGAATTTATCTATTCTTAATTTTGAGAAATGTCTGTCTTAATGGTAATTTAAAAGGGATATTTCAATTTTAAGAAATTGAATAGGTATAATGATTTTGTTAGTTTATGATCAGAACTTTTGTGATTAGAAGCAGTTCCTTAGCATGTGATAGGGGTCACAGCGTTATTTTATTTTATTATCATAAATATATAAAAAACAAAAGATCTATTGAAATTACTAAATTAGTATTAGGTAAATGATCATCACATAGCCTTTATGTTAATTCAGCGGTTACAGAAGTCTACCTTAATAAGGTTTTATTACATTAATTTTTTATAGTCCTCAATTAATCATAACAAGATATTCAGAAGAAGGTCAGCCAAAGAAAAGATGGTTCCACACATATAGCTTGGGCTTGACTGGAAAAAGACTCAGCACAAAAGGCTTAATAAACAATAAATAAATAGTTATATACATATTACTAATCTTACAGACTTTTGTCCATCTTATACTTATTTCATATCGTTATGATGGAGGACTGAACAAATCAAGCGTTCCCAATAGTTTTAAAATGTATCTTATTTTGAATAATGGTACTTATGTAAGTACATATTTATAAATAGGTATTCTTAGTACATTACATTGTTTACCACAATGAAGTAAAGGAAAGGAATCTGGAATATCTAGGTTATTATTTAATTAAATAATGTAAGCCTAATATTTTAAGGGTTTTTATGGTACTTCCATAACACCTTTACTTTTCAATTTGTTTGTGGCATTAACTTTGGATTAGGGTTAATAAATTGTAACCTTAAGGATTTCTATGCAAAAAATTTTAGACATGAAGTATAAGCAGATAAGATGGCATCTGATTTGTCACAAGCTGGATTTTATAAACGTTGTCTTGTCAAAATCCTTGTTTCACTGCAATTTTGCAGGACTATTTATTTCTTCCAAGAATTGCATAAGTGCAATAATACCTTTAAATACTAATTAATTAGTAAAAGATTGGGTTAGTTATATAATTTCTTGATAAATTATTCAGTAGTGCAACTTCATTATCTGACTATGGTAAAAACCAAGAAAGGGTTATTTTGGAGTTTTGAACCAAACAATGGATTCATTAGCGCAATGGCTAAGACTTTATAATAGAGATTTGTGATTTATAAGATGGCCAGTAAAGTAATCCATAGCTTTGATAAGTAAGTATCTGTATCTCTATTGTAACCTTCTTTCTTGAGGTAAAGGGCTTTTCACAATAATTCCGGTTTGAATTTTCTATCTCCATCCAATCCCTTAGGAACTAGTTAAAACCATCTATGTTTATTTGTAATAGTATTTATCAGATATTAGCACTATTGTCTGACAATAGTAATATTATAGTGTTGTGTTGATTTTGTACAATTGGTTTTTCAATTTTATATAGTATTGTTTCATACTATCATCACATCAGCTTACAGTGCAAGATTTCAAATAATTTGTTTGATTTTTCATTTGTTATGTATGTAATATAACACTAATTGCATAGCAATAGGTTAGTTAATATAACAAGTGAGCCTGCTTGTTTGTCCATAATTTGTTTTTATTCTCTTAGTATATTAGCGCTTGTTTAATAATGAGTGAGCCTGCCCATTTCTATATACTGTCTATTTGCTTAGTAACAGTAGGACTTGGTGTTTAAAAATGAGTGATCCTGCTCATTTGTCCATACTATTTGTTGTCTCATGATAGTAGCGCTAGTTGATTGAAATTGAGTGAGTATGCTTGTCTGTCCATACTATTCTATCCACTTGGTGGTAGCGTTAGACATCTAATATTTTTGTGTACTTGTTCAAATTTAATTTTCATGGTATTGCAACATATACTGTCATACTGTCTTCCCGCTTTGTGAAAGCGCTTAATGTCAGGTCATTAGTGCACCGGCTCAATTTTCAGTTTTCCTGATATTGCAACATACTGTCTATCCGCACTGTGATAGCGCTAGATGGCAATTAATTGGTGCACTGGATCAATTTCCATTTTCATGGTATAGCAACATACTGTCTATCCGATAAGTGATAGAGCTAGATGTCAAATAATGGGTGCATTGGCTCAATTTTCATGGTATTGTCTATTGCCCATTATGTATATACTACCCAGGCGTTTGAAGTTTATTTCAGTAGGTAATTTGTAAAGTTTTCTCAACACCCAGCCATTGCGTTTCCACTTCAATTTCATTGATATAGACTGAAGCCTGAGGAGTTTTAGGTTAGATTCTATCAATCAATTATACGTTAGGTACATAAGTAATTCCTTCATAGGAGAATATCTATAATTCACAAAAGGAAGTAAAGTATTTGATTGTACATACCTGTAACTGGAACTAATGAATACTTAAGTTGATTCCATTAATATAGCGTTAAAAAACAAACCATAACCGCGCCTGATTATGGCGCTCATCCCTTGTTGATTTTTGGCTGAAATTCACTATAAACCTTATTGTAAACACAATCCACATAGAGAACTGTATAATAGCATTCTAAACACTAACTTTTAAGCTACAAATAGAGTAAATAATAGTTATTTTACACATTTTATTGCAAGGACTACGTGCCCGCGCTGTCACAAACAATCGTAATGACATTACCAACAAATGTTGCCATTTGCAGGGATAAATGTTTTTTCTTTTCCAGCTTTAAAACATTGTGACCCGACGCTGTTGTAGAACATCGGTACTACTCGTAAATATATCTCAAACAATCAGCAAGTATAATTGCACTCTAAAGCTCTTTAAATGATAAATAAAAACCATTAAAATTGATCGACCATGCTTTTTGTGTGACTACCCCCAACTACCCCCCACCAACAAAAGTAATCTGTGCCCCCCACCGAATCCGATTTTTCACTTAGGTACATTTAGTATGAAATGACAAGTACTGTCAACTCTCGCCCATATATAAGATTAGAAAATGGCGGAAAAATTTGTCGAAAAAATCATATGACATTTATACTCTATAAGGTTTGTACTCCATGATAAGTAGGTACATTAGGCGTTATTTATATTTTAGAGTAGGTACATAAATGAATGGTAAAACAAGCCATAAGACTAATATAATCGATATTAATGAAACAAATGGGTGATCTTAATGGAATAGATCCCATAATTGCCTAAAACCATAATGGAAATGAAAGCGTCTATTTTGGTCTAAGCAGGTCGGTTCTAAGAATACCAAATATAGCGGCACGTGCTCCGTGGGCTATTGTACCGTTCGTTGGTACAGTCAGAAGGATAAATCGTACCTTACTGATAAATAAACTAGCTGTTGCCTGCGATTTCGTTCTCGTGGTCCTTAAAACTTACTCAATTTAAGTAGTGCTTAAGCAAGCTATGGGTTCTAGAATGGAAAACTGTGATTCTGTAAAATAATGTTAAAAATAAAATAGATAATGTATGGATACTGAATTTTAATAAAATAATAATGTATATTTTGCAGTTTTTTTAATAGTTAGATAGATAGATAGATACTCTTTATTGTACACCACACAAAACAAACAAATCACAGGAAAGTAAATACTTAGTAAATAACACAATTTAGGCGGTCTTATCGCTGGAAGCGATCTCTTCCAGACAACCTTCAGGTAGAGGAAAGTTGAATTAATATTGAGAGAAGGGAGGCGGTGAAGAGTTCCAAAACATAAAAGTCCAAAAATTTAACAAACTAATTAAACAAACAAATAAAATAAAATACATACTACCTTGTACATGTACATAGTAAAATACTTATATAATACAGACATAATATGAATACATACTTAAAATAAATACATGTTAATAAATAAATACCCTATTAACATAAACAATAGTTGCGGGCGGAGAAAAATCCAACAAATCATATCATAAAAATCGGTCCAACCGTTTCAGACTTATAAATGGGATAGCTAATCCGACTTTGTATTTTATTTTTAAAATTTTAATAATTATAATTAAATAATGATACCTATAATTTATACAGAGTGTAACGAAAAGGTGAAATAAAACTTTAAGGGGTTATTCTACGGCTAAATTACATCAACTTTTTCTATGGGACCAACATCGAAATCTCAAAAAAAAAATTGACGTTTCCATACAAACTGATGCCAGCTGGTCGCGTTTTAGTATGGGAAAGTGTTTTTTTTTTTGCGAATTCGATGTTGGTCCCATAGAAAAAGTTGATGTAATTTAGCCGTAGAATAACCCCTTAAAGTTTTATTTCACCTTTTCGTTACACTCTGTATATGTTAAAGTTTGGATGTTTGATACTAAATCATGCTTAACAAACGGCTAAAGGAAATGGCGGAAAAGTTGATATTTGTTTTGTTTTGTTTGTTTTTTTTTTGTTTAAGCTTTCAAGCTTTCAAGCTCAAGAGCTTTATAGCCCTAAACGTGTTTTGTCGTTTTGTTTTACTATCTGTACAATAAAAAATATCACTGCCAGTTAATAAAATGTGATATGTCTCGTTCTTTCACTTTTCATTCGTCTTTACCCATCAATTGATAAAATTTGAGGATTTGTGCCGAGGATAATTACGGCCGTCCCCACACGGCCGTAAAGAATACACTTCCTCACCGCCAAAAGGAGGCGTGTCGTAAGAGGCGACTAATTTCTGTAGCACGAGACGGGAAGCAGCGTCTGCGTTCGAAATGTTATAAAAAACTGCGCTCGCCAACCCGCCTGCCAAGCGTGGCGAGTATTGGCAATCCCCCCCAATGAACGTCATTGGGGGAGGCCTGTGTTCAGCAGTGGACGTCCATGGCTTTGTGATTGGTTGATAAGTGGTTGACTGTACATTCATCATCATCATCATCATTATTTCAGCCATAGGACGTCCACTGCTGAACATAGGCCTCCCCCAGTGACTTCCAGATTGGCCGGTTAAAAGCGGCCCGCATCCAGCGGCTTCCTGCAACGTTTACCAGGTCGTCTGTCCACCTTGTAGGTGGACGTCCTACGCTGCGCTTGCCGGTACGTGGCCTCCATTCCAAAACCTTTCTGCCCCATCGGCCGTCAGTTCTATGTGCTATGTGCCCCGCCCACTTCCACTTCAGCTTGCTTATCCGTTGGGCTATGTCAGCAACTTTTGTTCGTTTACGAATCTCCTCATTCCTGATTCGATCTCGCAAAGAAACGTCGAGCATAGCCCTTTCTATAGCACGCTGTGCAACCTTGAGCTTTCTTATGAGGCCCATAGTGAGAGGCCACGTTTCAGTTCCATATGTCATCACTGGTAACACACACTGTACATTGCGCGTTAATTAACAGTGTTAGTTATAAAAACCCTTATTACTGAACAAATAAGGGTCTGGTGTTATAGCTAACGTTACGACCAGTGATTACATGGCTGATACACATAAAAAATAATTACAACTAACGGCGTAGGCATTAGAATGGATAGAAAGGAAAATATAAATACATAGGGGATTCTCTTTAAATATTAATAACTGAAACTGGCCGTGTAAGAAACATGGATATTTTCAATCGACGACCTCGGCATGCCGACATGCCGGACTTGGTGTCGTTATCTTTGAGCTCCCAGGTTCGATTATCGGTTGGTCAATGTAGAAAAATCATCATCATCATCACAGGACGTCTACTGTTTAAAATAGGCCTTCCCCAATTACTTCTATCATTGGGGGGGATTGCCAATACTCGCCAAGATTGGCAGGCGGGTTGGCGAGCGCAGTTTTTTATAAGATTTCGCACGCAGATGCTGCTGCCCGTCTCGTGCTACATAAAATAGTCGCCTCTTACGACACACCTCCTGTCGGCGGTCGGGAAGTGTATTCTTTACGGCCGTTCTCACACGACACTCTTAAAGAACAACTGAAACTGGCCTTGTAAAATCATGCCTATTTTCAATTGACTACCCTCCTTACACGAGAGGCGAGCATGCCGGACTTGGTGTCGCTTTCTCTGAGGTCCCAGGTTCGATTCTCGGTCGGTCAATGTAGAAAAATATTTTTTCTGTATTGTCTGGTGTGGGTGTTGTGGTACCGTCGTTGTTTTTTATTTCTGTAAGACAATGTGCTTTGGCTACTTACCATATGATCAGATCAATGTATGGGCTATCATATGGTTTGACACCGTAGACGGTAATATTAATTTATCGTCCGACATATTGCAACATTTTCGTAAAGGCATATCATCATCATCATCATCATCATCATTTCAGCCATAGGACGTCCACTGCTGAACAAATACCTCCCCCAATCATAATCATAATCATAATATTGTATTTGCGTATGAACATGGTATAAAGATGTTACATTAAAAAAGGTTCACATGTCTTGCCAGGATTATTAGCATGCAAATATTAATTAAATTAAATGTAGATACATTATGCCAATGCCAATGACTTATAATCGGTGGGGATTTGCCAATACTCGCCACGCTTGGCAGGCGGGTTGGCGAGGGCAGTTTTTTTATAAGATTTTCCACGAAACATTAGGTATATTACCAAAACTGAAGTCTTGTATAATAAATAATATACGATTTTAATACAAGTACCCACAACAAATTACTAGTTGGAGAGTGGAACTGTCATGAAAGTGAAATATCGTGAGCAGTTTATCATTATTTCCCGTCGTTCATTCCTCCTAAAGTCTAGTCTAGACGATTAATAGGAGTCTGGCGTGAGAATAAACTATTATCTTGTATGCGAAATATGGCTGCGTGATAGTATGGGAGATATTTATTATATATTTCGTATATTCAAGTTGGGAAAGTTATTTAGGTTGTGTCGTCTTAAATAAATATGAGCCAGACTACTGAAGGATTAGTGTTGCGTTAGATGGCCAAACTATCGTATAGTATCGATATTACCGATAGTATTTCTCTTCAATGTTGATAGACTATCAAAACCTACTATCGATAGTTTTGTACTTTTGATACTGACGATAGTTTTGTACTTTTGATACTGTCGAAAGTTTTGTACTGTTGATACTATCGATAGTTTTGTACTGTTGATACTATCGATAGTTTTGTACTATTGATACTATCGACAGTTTTGTAATATCGATAGTTTTGTACTATCAATACTATTGATAGTCACCTGTATTGCAATAGCATTAGTCGTAGTAATGAGACGAGTATAGTCAATCAAAATATATCAATTTTGCTTACTGTTATACACACTGACTGATTAATGTTGTCACTAAATGAAAACGAATGTAATCCGAATCATTCTCAAAATTTCATACCAAATCATGCACTGCAACTAGTTTTTGTGTTAGTTTAAAAATACTATCGATACAATTAATCGTTTGATTACTATTATGGTGTATTGCAGCAGATAGGACTATCTTTAGATTTATATAATAATAATTAAGTAAAAATTAGATTGCTCTGATCCTATGATAAGATGCTTAAGCACTTGTTACAGAAATCAGAAACAATGACGGTACTATATAAATTATAACAACTCTATACCACATTTAAGCGAAATAAAATATTCTGATTCTGATTCACAACACCCAGATCCGTGACAATATAGAAAAGTTATTTTTCTACATCGGCCGATCGGGAATCGAACCCAGGACCTTAGAGCTAGCGGCACCAAGTCCTGTATGCTCGCCTCTCGGCTACGGAGGTCGTCAGTATTGCTACGTATCAATAGTATTAGTATATTTAAGCATTCAATAGTACCGAGACTAGCGATACTATCGACAGTGCTCTCGATAATGTAACTGAATTTTAGGGTCAACTATCGATAGTCAAACTATCGATAGTTCGCCAACACTACGAAGGATTGCTTAAGTGCTTTAAGTAAATATATTACTTTTGGGGTTCTTTATTGACTACTGTTATGTCCAGTGGTTTGGGTTTCAGTCTGTATAGCCGGGCGGTTAAGTTCGATTCCCGGAAGGGTCAAATGTTTGTGTGATGAGCACGAGCACCTAAGTCATGGATGTATTTAAATATGATTTGCCGTTATCTAGTGGCCATAGCACAGGCTTTGCTTAGTTTGGGGTTAGATAATAAGTGCCATTATTGGATGAAATTTTTATTTTACTTATTCAATTAGTCGTGGTCAACTTTTATTAGCTACTAGCTGTCCCGGCCAACTTCAGAGCGGAGGCAAATCTAACAAAACAAAAATCATAAAAATCGGTCCAGCCGTTCTTGATTTATAAATAGTGTAACTAACCCGACTTTGTTTTGTATATATAGATATAAATTTAAGCTATCTTATGTAATTTGTCAAATTATGTATACTGTTGTTGTCTCTAATATAAAAAATATAAAAGTAAATGAACCCTTAAGATAACTTCCATTGTTGTCTCTATGGCTAGTCAGACAGAAGTAAACCGAATGACGGTTGAGACGTTGACGACGTGAGACGATAAGACGAAGTTTTACAACGCGGTGGCTAATAGACGATCAATAGCCAAGTCACTTCTAAAAATCAATAAGTGTTTTTCATAAATGCTTCTGCCCACGACTTTGTCTGCGTCATCGAACACACGCACAGATAAAGCAGTAATACGGACCATATCATCATCATCATCATTTTAGCCATAGGGCGTCCACTGCTGAACATAGGCCTGCCCCAGTGACTTCCAGATTGGCTGGTTGGAAGCGGCCCGTATCCAGCGGCTTCCTGCAACCTTTACCAGGTCGTCTGTCCACCTTGTATGTAGGTGGACGTCCTAGGCTGCGCTTGCCGGTACGTGGTCTCCATTCCAGAACCTTTCTGCCCCATCGGCCGTCAGTTCTATGTGCTATGTGCCCCGCCCAGCTTGCTTATCCGTTGGGCTATGTCAGAAACTTTTGTTCGTTTACGAATCTGCTTATTCTTGATTCGATCTCGCAAATGCTGCGCAATATTTTCGATTTCTTTTAATTTTCTTATTCACAGTGAATAAATTCTGAATAAAGTCGGAAGTGTAACGCGTACAAAAAACTAATTTTAATAATAAGAACGTGTAACAGCGCGCGCGCGTGACCCTCGACTGATTTTAGCCTCTTCGAAGGTGCGCGTCGCGTAGGTATTTATCTCGACCGAAACGCGGAGTGTCGTAGGCCTGGCTCGGTGTTTCTTTACGAGATCGAATCAGGAATGAGGAGATTCGTAAACGAACAAAAGTGGCGGACCATATCTGAAACCTATAAAATATTTTTTACTTTAACAAACCTAGTCAACTCCCGAAAGTTGACACTAACAGTACCTACGTCACTGATTAAATAATGGCGGAGTAGGCAAAGCTAATCTCAGATGGCGCTAGAGTGTTTGGTCTAGCCTATAGAGCAGCAAAACAAAATTCTCTGAAACACGTAAGTGATTTTTCACTTACATTTAGTATGAACTGACAAGTCCTGTTAACTCTCGCCGATAAACAGTACAGTCACAGATTAAGCAAATAAGGGTATTTTTGTAGAACAAAATAAATGACATTTCTACTGTACAATTAAAATGATAATTTGTGGGGGGGGGGGGGAATCATTACCTCACATTATCATTTAACATTCATAACATGTGAACCGATCTGTCTGAAAGGCAGATCGGATCCGCAACTCTATCATCCGCTCAAGAACTGGGATCACAGACGTGGGAGAAAAAGCTGCAAAGTTGAAGTGGGAATGGGCGGGTCATGTCCATAGGATGGATTCTGAAAAGGAAGAGGGCCTATATACTGAATAAATGAGTATTAATGAGTATTAAAGGTGGACAAAAGTCGTCACGCACTGGCTGCCTACTGACGGACATCGTTCGAGAGGTAGACCTCGAAAGCGATGGCGCGATGACTTAGACAATTTTCCCCAAGATTGGCAAGCCCTAACCACCGACAGGGATAAGTGGAGAGGTTTAGGGGAGGTCTTTGCCCAGCAGTGGGACAGAAATGGCTAATTAAAAAAAAAAAAAGAACGAAGGTTTCCGCGCCAAAGAGAGCGAGATTCATTAAGAGCCCCAAAGAGCACAATCTCCCTTTTTTTCATCCAGCCACTGCCATCCATCTTCCTAAGGTCGTCGCTCCATCGAGCTGGGGGCGTCCTACATTACGTTTGCCAAGGCATTATATTTATCAAAGAATAAACCTCTCGGCTATTGAGGTCGTCATTAACCAAGCCTGTTGAAATTTAAAAGGGAATAAGGTCCAAAGTTTGCTGGTCACTATTTGTCCAATGCCTAATTAAGAGGTAAATAACATACATGTTTTAACAGTCGGAAACTTTCACATTTAGGTATAATATCAGTAAAATAATTATGTGGGGTAATAACCTTACCTAATTCTACAAATAAAAGGTATATATTATCTTAAGGCCCAATCAAATTATCCACTAGTACTTAAGTAATTGTTTACTACGGTATACCTGACCGATCACGCTAGGAACTATCTTCTTAATTAAAAACGTTTTTCCATAACGATCGCTTTGTTTTATGGAGAATAAGAATGAGTAAGAGTTTTAGACATATTGAATTGGTTTTGTACAGACAACAGGTTGTCAACCTACCAAAAAACGTAAAATTTTCATAATTGATTATGATCTCTACATTATTTTTATTATTATTTTGTTATTTATTTATCCACCACCACTTTACACTATCATTACAGGAGAACCCCAATGCGATAGTATTATCCTTATTTACATTACCGTTTTCCATTCTTAATTTATATAATATTTATAATTTCTTAATTTATCTTATAATAACAAATAATATAATGTGCTATCCTTGTGAATTCGCTCATAGTACAAAAAAATAGGTCCAGCTCCACCGCTATAAGGTTTAGAGTGCGCAGCGCACGCGTCAGCGGTGCCTTGCTCATCAGGTTAGTTCGCCCGCGAGGCAGGGCCAGCAGTTGCGGCCGGCGCCGGCGCCACACGTATCTGTTAGGAACGCATAAATGCATCTTCTCCAAGATGCTTGCATTCGTTATTCTTCCAACAAGAATATTTAGCAGGTATGTAGTTAGCGCCACATCCCGCCTAACCCCTAACTGATTATATCCAACCATGCCCAAGATAAATAAAGTTGGGTACATGAGAGGATAAAAGGGATACACCCCTACATGACTGACTTAAAGTTGAAAATGTCCTTTAACTTTTCGACCTGCCCTTGATTGTATTATTTATAACACTTTTATAAGATAAACAATACACATATTGAATTGAATAAAAAGTTTGACACACGTTTGACTTTGTCGTTTTGATTATGATATTTTTATTTTATTTTTATATATGGACTTAATCCCGCTCTATATGCAGAGTGGTGATTCTGCCAATGCCGAGTGATTTTTGATATACATAGTTTTCACAATAATTTAAGGGTGTTTAGTTTTTATTGCTTTTCTTGAATTCAGTGGAGGCTACTCTTCCCGTAGAAGCAGGTTTCAAGACGCTATCGGGTCTAAAGCAAAATGTTTTGAGACAAGTCACTTGACACTCGATGCGGCGTTGAATACAATGATATTTCAATAGTTTCAGGTCTTTATCACTTCACCAAACATAAGAACACAAACTAAACTAAATTTGCACTCTAAAGCTCTTTAAATGATAAATAATAATTATATAAAAAAAAACCGACTTCAAAAAACTAAAACACTAAAAATAATCATAACTCTTAAGTACCTAATCAGTTACTTTTGGAGTCGGTGCAAACGAAAACATAGAATCTCACATCGACTGGCACCGACTCCAAAACGAGTGCAAACATTCTTTAACTGCTTAACACCGATTTCATTTCATGTTTTTTTACCCTTAGGGGTGTAATTTTTTCATTTTTTTATTATTATAGTATCTTTGAAGTGTAAGCTATTCATTAAAAAAAGAATCATTAAAATCGGTCTACATTTGGCAAAAATATTAAGTTAGATACGAGTTACTAAAATCAGTTGGCGTGGTACGGAGTTCATGCAATGTTTGATGATTTTATTATAGATCCCATAATCATAATTTAACCAAATTTATATGGGACTATTCTGAAAGTATTACCTTTCAAACAAAAAAATAATTATCGAAATCGGTCAACGTAGTAACGAATGATCGCTAAACAAACATAAAAAAAAAGATTCTAATGAATTCAGAACCTCCTCCTTTTTTGAAGTCGGTTAAAAACCATTAAAATAGATCGACCATGCTTTTCGTTCGAGTACCCCTCAATAAATCTATGATAATCTCGATCGTAGTGATTATTTGATCAGTGGCAGCTCTGACAGAACCATTTATCAAATAACCTTTACGGGTATGACTGAACACAATGTAAGTAATATTGTATCCCCATTGCATCTATTTTGCCTTAAATTACAGACTGAACTTCCCGTAGAGTGACCGCTCTACGTCAGCGGCGAGATTACTATCTGTCTTAAGTTTTTATCGCTGATATTTTTAGCCGGCACATTGCAGAACAGGAATCCGGCGATTGAACGAACGTAGCATCGTAGGTAAAAGATAACAAACAACCCACTGCTGATTAGTTGACCGTTAAAATGAAACACAAAATAAACGAGTGACGTATTTTATATTTTCCATATATCGTAAGACATGGCGCTGAGAGCTAGAATAAGGTATTTAGATGCGGAAGCAATATTACAAGGGAATTGATAACCCGAAAATTTTGCAAGAAAGAAGAGAAATGAAGTCAAAAGTTCCAACGTTACAGCAAGCAACGTAGCTTTCAATAGCAAGTTTTTCATTGCTATTGTCTATTAAAATGTATTAAGCATTGGTTATATGAAATTTTTAAAATTATAAAGTTTGAATTGACGAAAATCTGAAAATCCAAATGCAGAATTAATTATTACTGAAAATTTGGGTGTCACTCCCGGTGATCATGTTTGTCACTAAGCAGTAAAGCAGCAACCGTAAAAAGAACGGATTTAATATGCCCATTTGTGGCCCGCGGCCTCTGGGTTGGGCAACCTTCTCCTGACGCTTTGTCTTGACTTCCGTTCCAAGTAACTATGACACTATGACACTAGTAATATCGAGCCTTTAGTTAATCGTAGATAGCACAGAGACCAGGTCTTGCTATATAAAATTATTAATAATGATGTAGATTCCCCTTATTTGTTAAATAAATTACATTTAAAATGCCCTAGACTAAGTGCACGGCACCTAAGTACTTTTGTTACACCTTCCTGTTCGACCAAGTATGGAGGTAATGGTTTTATTATTAGAGCTTGCAAAAAGTATAACAGTACGTATAATCACATCGACATATTCCATGAAAGAATGGCACACTTTCGATGCTTGTTAAAGAAGGCCGCCTGATTGGTTTTAGCTTAGCTTAGCTTAGCTAGTGAATAGTACATCTATTTCTATGTAACTAATATTCTTGTATCCCTTTTTTTTTGATCCGCATTTTGTCTTTTCAACAATTACTTGTATTACCTAGCAGTGGAAACTTTAGTGCTTAAGTACTATCCATAATTTTTAAGCCAAATGTAATATTGATAGCTGTTTGTTTCCTTAATAAAGAAAATAAATAAATAAGTTATAATATCATTATCATCATCAGCATATCAGCCTAATGCAGTCCACTGCTTGACGTAAGCTGCCCCCAACGAGCTTTCTTTGAGGGAGTTAAGAGTATCATCATAATCATCATGCCAGCCACAGCTGGACGTTAGCCCAAAGAGTGCTAAAGAGCACGATCTCCCTCTTTTTTCACCCATCCACTGCCAGCCAGTTAGAGTATGCTTGATCGTAATCTTAATTGCAGCAAGTCAAGTCAGCAAGCTATGTTTGGAGGGGTTGCTATCATCATTATCAGTCCACGTCAGTTCACTGCTGGATATAACCTCAAATGCGCCACTGAGCCCGATTCTTAGCTAATATTTTCCATCCGCTGCCAGCAGCTTTGCGTATATCCTCGCTCCACCTTGTCGGTGGATGCCCTACGCTTCGTTTACCAAATCGTGGTCTCCACTGAAGAACACGTCTTCCTGTTTGCTTATCGATTGTCATCAGACCTCTGTAACTCTCAGATAGGGGACCCGGACTAAGAGGAGGATGGGTTATCAGTAAAGTATGCTTATATATACGTCCCACTGCAGGGCACAGGAGGCCCACTACGAAAATGTTTCGTTCGTTCGGACGTATAAACCTAACAAATTAAAATAACATCTACTTTTGTGAAACCTTTGACAATTTATGAACAATTGAAAACGGTCGTGTTTTTTACCCGGTTCATTTTAGATGTTCATGTTTTGTTAAAGGATTGACACAGGTGAATGGGTATTCTAATTTATTAGGTTTATACGTACCGAACGAACGAAACATTTTCGTAGTAGACCTCCAGGCCTCACCTCAACTATGAGGTAGTTTGGGCCATACCCCACCACGCGTTCCCAGTGCGGGTTGGTTGAGGGGTGTTGTAAGGCCAGTGACTTAACCTCACTGCCAGATATTATTAAGCCACCCTAAGGTCTTTGACTAGGCTTCACGACTAGTATCAAGCAATATTGGCCGGGACCAACATGTAACGTGCCTTCTAAAGCCAGATGCTTGTGACAAATGTCACTAAATATGGTTGGAATGGTCACCCATCCGATTACAACCGCGGCGTAGATGGCTTAACTTTGGTAATCATCACTACCTAAACGCTGCAGCTACTGAGCCACAAGCACCACAGGGTTATCAGTAAATTAGCGTTATTCGATTCTGTCTATCAATCTTTTCCCAAAAGCCGAAGCAAGTGATATCCATTAGCTAATACCTAACCCAGCGGGTCGCTTGTGTACACGCCATAAGTAAACATAGTAGGTATATGTTTAGTATATCCGAGACGGATCAAGTCTCGCGACGCGGGGTGTGTGTACGATATGTTGTTTTTAAAGAAAGCTTCAGACTGAAAGAGTGTTTTTGCTGATACTATAAAAATAAATAGAATATAACTACTACTTAAGTCATTTAACTTGTTAACAGTTTATGAACAGAGTGTGAGATATCACTTAGATTTAAAATGAGTGTACTTGCCTGAGCTTGTTTTAGGGTTGTCGTTCATGTTGTTAGTCAGGTATTGCTTTTGACACAATGTCTACAGTAATTATTAATTAAGGTTAAGTTAAATTTTAGGGATATAAAAGGCACCAAAATCAACCCATCCGCGATTTCTTGTGGTTTAAAATTTAATTTTTTTATGCGCCTTTTGTGATAAACTTTAACCTATTAAACATTATTATTTGTTACAGAGACATGAATTATTGCATGTTTTTTTTCTGGAATAGTAGATAGTACGCCATTTTTAAAAATTTTAACATCACAGCCTATGTTACCCGGGAGAACGTAACCATTCTAACGATACATAGGTACAAATCGGTTAAGGCGTTTAGTCATTATGGCGGATTAAAGAAACTCACTCATATACATACATATTTTCATTCATACATGAGCCCTAATAACATTCCTTTTTGGACAGTCGTGTAAAAATAAAATAAAACTAATGGCGATTCTGTCTGCACTTTTTAACATGACACATTTTTAGGACGCATTCATGCATAACGTAGATAGTGTCAAATATACATTATGTATTTCTGTAGAATATATTTTTAATTAAACGATGCACTCGGCTATGTCGGAGCGTGGGCTTTTTCGTTCATATCCCGACGATGTCATATCAGAACATATTTTGATATCTAATCTCTAGGCTGATTGTTTTTAGTGACAAAAATAATATTAATACTTTACTTAAACTTCAATCTAATTCGACTGTCCTGAAGGTTGTGTGGTAAAGATCGCTTTTAGCGGTAAGAACGCCTTACTGTATCTATACCCTGTACCTTATTTAAATTAAATAGGGCGCAATCAAGTCTATTAAACTATATTGAATAATGAAGTACGTACCTCGATGAAAAATAAAAGTGATAAGATACCAAAAAATTTGCTAGGAGCCTCACCAAGCACACCTCGACACCAGCCAATTTAGAAAAAAAAAACATATTTACTAGCAATGTATGTTGTAAAAAGTAATAAATACTATAGATAAAAAAAACTACTCACTGAAGTGACTCGAACCTGAAATCGAACCGGGGATTCTTCGCGTTTAAAAATCACAACGCCACTCCAAGCGGGCTGTCATATTAAATAAAACATAATATTGCACAACATCACATACATTGCTCTGATCCCTAAGGTAAGCTAAAGCACGCGTGTTATAGAAACCAGAAACAACGACGGTACCACAACACCCAGACCCGACTCAAAATAGAAAAGTTCGTTTTCTACAATAGGAAGATTGACGACCGTCTGGTGTAGTGGTTCGCGCTCCGGACTACAAAGCCAGCGGTTGCGGGTTCGATTCCCGCAAGGGGCAAATGTGTGATGAGCACGAGCATTTGTATCTAAGTCATGGAAGTGATGAGCACGAATATTTGTAAGTTATGGATGTTTATAAAAGTATTTAAGTGTGTTTATCCGTTATCTAGTCGCTATAGTACCAGCTTTGCTTAGTTTCGGGCTAGCTAATTGGTGTGATTGTGGAAACTATTTATTATTTATTTATTACATTGACTTGACCGAGAATCGAACCCGGGACCTCAAAGATTGCGACGCCAAGCCCAGCGTACCGGCCTCTCGGCTACGAAGGTCGTTCAATAGAATAATCTTATTAGTCGTACATTGAAACTAAGGTTGATTAAATACGCAAGATGCGCGAAATTTTGCATGTTGGCTCCAGTCCAGCAGATGAACGCCCCCAGACTAGTCTGGTCCTCGTTCAGGGATTGCCCTAGTTTGAGACTAAATTATGCACTGTCACTAATTTGCAATTTACTGTTAGTACTTATAGTTTTGTTAAATATATCTGACGCTGTCGTTACCGGAGATACTACGAAATCCCTGTGGATGGCAAATATTCTTGTTTCTTTCGTCTTCTTACTAAAATTGTTTAGAAATATGACAAAACGCTAAATAAAATCTAGTAAAATGAGAAGTGTTAATGGTTATAATAATAAACTAAAATTACAAATTAACAGACGAATTTTTATTATATCAAAGTTTTATTCAACTGAACATAATGTAATGATGAAATTTTTCCTTTTTCTATAATGTGCATAAGGCAGTAAAAGTACTTAATTTATTAGGGCCCATTTTTCATACGCTTAATAACTTTTATCCGACCAAAAAAATTGACGTTTTGACACATTTTCTATACGATAACTGTCAACATGTCAAACTTATTGCTCAAGTAAAAGTTATTTGGCTATTGAATAATCGGCCCTTAAAAATAACTGACTTTAATCAATGGCTCCAACTGGCGGCTGGGCAGCGTTCGGGGAACTACACCACGTCTTCTCGTCCAAAAGTCCTCAGTGCCTCAAGACGAAAGTCTACAACCAGTGTGTGTTACCAGTGATGACATATGGAACTGAAACGTGGCCTCTCACTATGGGCCTCATAAGAAAGCTCAAGGTCGCACAGCGTGCTATGGAAAGGGCTATGCTTGGTGTTTCCTTGCGAGATCGAATCAGAAATGAAGAGATCCGTAAACGAACAAAAGTCGCTGACATAGCCCAACGGATTAGCAAGCTGAAGTGTCAGTGGGCGGGGCACATAGCACGTAGAACTGACGGCCGATGGGGCAGAAAGGTTCTAGAATGGAGGCCGCGTACCGGCAAGCGCAGCGTAGGACGTCCACTCACAAGGTGGTCAGACGACCTGGTAAGGGTCGCAGGAAGACGCTGGATGCAGGCCGCTTTCAACCGGCCAATCTGGAAGTCAATGGGAGGCCTATGTTCAGCAGTCGACGTCCTATGGCTGAAATGATGATGATGATGATGAATCAATTATTATCAATTAAACTACGTCTTACTGACATTTTATGTATTGTCATATCACTAAACATTTTCAGTAAGAAGACGAAGGAAACAGGAGTATAAGACATCTATCGTAATTTTGTGGTATTCCTAGAGATTTCGCGAAATCCTTAGTATCCTCATTGCGCTGCGACATATCTTTACACTAGTTGTCCCGACAGACGTTGTCTTGTTTAAGTAAATAAGTTATCTTTGCCTGAACTAGGTAGAACCTGTGCTTCAAATAAGTTTTTAGAAGATAAAAAACTCCTTCAACCCGATTGCAGCGCTGGCAGTACCAGCGTAGGCGACTCTCCTGCAGTTTGTCTGCAATATCACGGACACGAAGGCTACCGCGGATGCGCGAGTTCCTCACGCGGTCTTTACGCGTGACTCCGCACATCCACCGCAGCATATTCATCTCCGTGACACGCGGCTCCTGCTTGTGTCGCTCATCGCTGCTATATAAAAGGACAGGCCTAATGATGGTCTAGTTTATCTCTGTACGAAATTTCATCAATATCGGTTCTGTAGTTTAGCCGTGAAAGCGTAACAGACAGACAGACAGTGCTACTTTCGTGTTTGTAATATTAATATAAATTAAGATAGAGTTACTTTTAAAATAGTTGCCAAAATTTAGGAGACGAATGAGTTCATTCGTGAGTGCTGTGTGGGGACGGCCGCCGTAAAGAATACACTTCCCCACCGTCAACAGGAGGCGTGTCGTAAGAGGCGACTAATTCCTGTAGCACGAGACGGGCAGCAGCGTCTGCGTGCGAAATCTTATAAAAACTGCGCTCGCCAACCCGCCTGCCAAGCGTGGCGACTATTGGCAATTCCCCCCGATGTTGGGTCATTGGGGGAGGCTTGTATTCAGCAGTGGACTTTTTATGGCTGAAATGATGATGGTGATGAGTTCATTATTACAAACATCTATGAAAGAGGACCATGAAAGGCCATGTTCCTTCGAAGGCCAATTATTAAAAAATCCTAGTTATTGCTATGTGATGACAATAATTGCACGAGGGATGATCTAAACAGGGCGATACATATTGCGGTGGAAGTTGCCAAGTTTTTGTCGAAGTCCGTCTAGAGTCGCCATTGACAGAAGAAGAAGATGACCAATTCTTTCTATTCACACTATTACCCGTCGAACTGAAGGCCACAGACGCGGCGGCGGATTAAATAAACGAATAATAAAGTTTATTCGTTATTGCGGCATGGTCCACTTAACTAACTTATTGAGTAAGGTGTCACCCCCTTGAATTTGGCAACTGTTTTTAAACACGCAAGGCTGACTTGGTTGTTAGTCCACCAGGTGGACTGACTGCCTAATCAAGGATGCGGAAAGCCCCTTTATGCCAATGGCCCAGAGCCGCTCGCTGTAGCTTTCTCTATAAAGCCTTGTGGAGCCTATACAGGGTTACATTGCAAAGAGGTGCCTAATTTTCTGAGTCACTCCTAAAGATTTGGCACCCCTTTGCAATGTAACCCTGTATACGTCCCACTACAGGGCACAGGCTTCACCTCAACTATGCGGTGGTTTAGGCCATACTCCACCACGCGGGCCCAGTGCGGATTGTAAGACGAGTGTTCTAAGGCAACTGACTAAACCTTACTGTCAGATGTAATCAAGCCGCCTCAAAGCCTCTGACTAGGCTTTACGACTAGTATCAAGTAATATTAGCTGGGACCAACTTCTAACGTGCCTTTGAAGCACGGTTGATGATTAAGTTATTTAAATTTACTGGATCGCAAATTGGGATCCCAAGTCAACAAAATCATAATCCCTAATAAAATGTTTAGTATGCCCACACACAACGCACACATCGATATTCTTGGACTCCAAGTCCAGAATTACGAGCAATGTTTGTGTTACGAAGTACTCAACAACATATTTTCCAAGAGCATCCCCCAACAGCAGCCAGACCTAAGACAATTTAAAGTTTTTTTATTTTTATTGGTCCAAATCAGGAATCGAACTTGGGGCTCGTTTGAACGACAACGCTCGTATGACAATAGGGCTAACAAACGAGTTATTTAAGTTAACACTATAATAATAAACTAAAACTAGGTAACTATAATAATAATAACCTATAATAATTGTAACCGTCTGGTGTACAGTAGTGGTTCGCACTCCGGACTACAAAGCTAGCGGTTGCGGGTTCGAATCCCGCAAGGAGCAAATGTTTGTGTGATGAGCACGAGAATTTATACCTTAGTCTTAGTTGCCTTACCTTAGTATAAAAGTATTTAAGTATGTTTATCCGTTATCTAGTCGCCATAGTACAAGGTTTGGGGCTAGACAATTGGTGTGTGGATTTTTTTTTATTGAAAACAGATGGAACTAGATAGCTGTCGAGAGAATCACTCGTGTTTGTGTGTCTTCACGTCTGCTGTAAACTATAAATACAGCAGACATCTCAATGATTCATTTATTGTTTTTCCGACATTGGTTTACGTCAACCACCTACGGTCAGTATGATAGAATATAATCTTATATATAAAATTCTCGTGTCACAATGTTCGTTCCCGTACTCCTCCGAAACGGCTTGACCGATTCTCATGAAATTTTGTGAGCATATTGAGTAGGTCTGAGAATCGGCCAACATTTGTTTGTCTTACTAAAACTCGAGAATGGCTTGACCGATTTGGCTAATTTTGATCTTGAAATATTTGTGAAAGTTCAGGGAAGGTGAAATAAAGGTGAGAAAATATTTAAAAAATGCAAGAAAAGTAGTAAAACAACTATTGTATTTTCCCATATAAACGAATTGGCGGAACAAAGTTCGCTGGGTCAGCTAGTTTTAAAAAAAAAAAAACAAATTCATTGTATGAAACACGAGGTCGGAGTAAAACTAAGCTAGGCTAAGATAAAGGGCCTTTAGCCAATATCTTAGCCTAGCTTTATTAAAAAAGTCATGTACAGCATATCTTAAGCAGGCGAGCTTACTTAACCCGTTAACATCCAAGCGGTCTCATGAGACCCCATAACAATAGAATTTCTATTGTGTCTCGTTTACGTACGCTTAATCAGTTAATCGTATGGGCCTAAAATGGATAGCCTTTCAATGTCAGACCACTCCAGCAAAGGAGTCAGATGTGGCCAAACGATATTTTCCATAATATGAAATTGTAAGTAGCGTTCATTCACGAAAGTTCTACGAACTCCTTCGAAAATCCCATCCATTCTATTTTAGACTTACTCGTCTGCGGGTCAGGAGTGGAATAGGCGGGTAGGGAGTCGCGAGGAGTAAGACGCTTACATCTTTATCCCGTTAACATCCAAGCGGTCTCATGAGACCGCATAACAATAGAATTTCTATTGTGTCTCGTTTGCGTATGCTTGGTCAGATAAGATACTTTTCTGCGCGGTTCGCATGTCACGTAGCCACATTACCTTTTTTTCATCAAAATAAATACCATTTCCTATCTATATATATCTTTTTATTTACATTTTGTTGCAATCTTACTCAGGTGTGTAATGTTCCGTATAAATATTATTAATATAACGCTGTTATAATATAATTTCATTTAATATAATCTTTCTTCATACATGGGGCACACTAAAAGTTTTGCACTTCTAGCAACTTATAGTGTGACCTACGTATAACATCTCACTTCATAGAATTAACGTTTCATTTATGCATGCAAGCATACATGCATTGACGACTTCCGTAGCGGAGAAGCGAGCATACCGGACTTGGTTTCGCTATCTCTGAGGTTCCGGGTTCGATTCCCGGTCGGTCAACGTAGAAAAATACTTTTCTATAAAGCTCGCCTGCGCAGCTTCGGCTTGCTGGTCGCCACGCCGCTTCGGCTCACACGGGTGCCTAAGATTTGTACGCAAGGGCGAAAGGACTGCACTTCCCGGCTTTTAAATTACACTCTAGTGTAGGGCAGACTAGTACCACGGTGAGTCGGTTTTAATCATAATGGGGTTAAAGACATTTATTTTTCTCAAAAAGAATTTACAATTCACTTATATGAGAAATTAAAATAGTTTACCAAGTAACTTACTTACAGAGCGACAAATAACATTTCTTAATATAAATAACATGTGGGTAGCTTCGTATCGGCTCGATCGCTAGTTGAGGTGCAGGAAGGATGCCGTTTGGTAACTTTGCACGGATACATTGAACTAGCGAAGCTGGAACAGACATTGCGTCTCGATAGTGAGCGCACCTTGTGCAACACAAATTATGTTTGTTGTGAGGTAAATAAATTATTATTACATGTTACCTAATTTACAGTATTCATTTACCTTTTATTATCATAATTTTTATCAGTATTGTTTTTTTTTTTTTTTTTTTGTTTTTGTCTTTTTTATTCTAATTATAGACGAAAAATATATACCTATATATACTAAGACTGCATACCAAACAAATATAATTTTAATAATCTTTTGAAGCTGGCCATAGTTTTTGCTTCTCTGATATTTTTTGGCAGTTTATTGTAAATTGAGGCACCTTCATTCAAAATACAGTTTTTGCGTGCTGTACGCAATTTTAATTCTTTGCCAAGTCTTGGTCTTAATTTTGTTATTGGTACAGTTTTCGTAAAGCTTATCTCTGTATGTATCTGTTTATTTATAATTTTACGTATTAAAACACAGGTACAGTATTTATATGTTTGCAAAATATTCATGATTTTTGTCTGTTCGTATACTTTTGCAGTTGAAGTTCGATAATTATAATTAAAAAGTACCTTTACCAAATTCGTTTTTGCTGCTGCGCCCCAAATTTCAACAAGGTAATCAATATGCGGTTTTACTAATGAATTATATATTGTATATCGCACTTTACTCGGAATGCATTTCACTATACCTCGCAGTGCACCTGTAAGTGAGACCAATTTTGTTTTAATTTTGTTAATATGAGGTTTAAAAGTCATGAAGCTATCCAATAATAGACCAAGGTATTTTTCGTTATCTACTTTAGTAATAAGTCGATTATTTATTTTTAGCGGTACATGATCAGCAATTTTTTTGTTTTTTGCGGCCAAAATTTTGTAATGCGTTTTAGCAATATTAATAGTTAAAAGATTAGAATGGAACCATGAATTCAACAAATTCAGATCTTCTTGAGCATCGCCTATTATAGCATCGATTGAATGGCCATAATAAAACAGGCTTGTATCATCTGCATAAAGAGTTATGTTGCCTTTTAACCCTATATTCTGGATGCTATTAATGTATATAAGGAAAAGTAGCGGTCCCAAAATTTAACCTTGGGGCACGCCGAAAGTTATTGTTTGAGGTTCACTTTGATCAGAATTAATTTTTACAATCTGACAACGATCTGTCAAATACGATGCAAAAATATCTCGGGCTCGTCCACAAATTCCAGTGTCTGTCAGTTTACTCATCAAAACTTCATGGCTGACTGTATCGAAAGCTTTTTTGAGATCGATGAATAAATGATAATTATTCCTCGTAAAAATTGCATTAAGTGATAATATATGAAATTATTGTTATATCATAAGAATATACTTTATAGAAAATGTGATTGTAAACAAATGAAATGAATATGAGGTGAGGTAAGTAAAAATTATATTAAATGAGCGTTATAACTTTTAAAATTAGTTTATTTGGTTTTAATCCAAATGAAGCGCACCCATCTTACTCATATTATTAATATTTTTTATCTGGGCATCTACAAAAAAACCATTTTATTTATTTTATTTTATTTAATAGGTACACCAACAGCATACATATGCAACATACACAAATGAAGGTGAAGTGTCTTGTTCTTATACATATGCCTATTATAGGTATACACAACTCTGTCTTAGAAGAAGAATTTACACACAGATAAAAAAGAACATGTATTTAAAATCTAACTAATGTTTAAATTAGTGTTTCGACAAATGCCTCCGGATCCTATCCTTAAACTTATAAAGTGGATCGAAAAACACGTCCAGATTTACAAACATACAACTATTGGAGTACTTTTAGGATTAATCAGCTGAAAAACAGCTAGAGACTATGGATTCTGAGATGCAACGAGGCAAGAGGCTCAGTAGGACAAAGATTGCCATGCTAAGATAAAACTTTAAATCTATAACCTGGAACATTCTCGCAATCAGTCTGTCTTTGTCTAAACTATCTGTTTTTTATAGGATACATTTTAAAGACTTTGCAATAGAACTATTCCCACATTCGTTCCACCACCAAACGAGGAGAGCCTTAGCGAAAAGACACTGTTTTACAGTCGTTATCCCAGATCGCACAAAGGACTTTGCTTCAGCATAAATTGTGCGAACCGCGAAGAATCTCTCTACCTGGGTTATTGTCATTTTATAAATACAACCAGCCTGCCTAGCATGAGCACTAAAACACGATATGATATGATATGATATACCGATATATCGACACCAACTGTAAAAATATGATAGATATAGCCGCCATGTTGAATCGCCGTGCCGGTGACGTCATATATCATGATCGCTGTTTCGATAAAAATTCAAAATAGCGGCTATAACTATCATATTTTTACAGTTGGTGTCGATATATCGCTATATCGTATCATATCATATCATGTTTTTAGTTGTCATGCTAGGGGGGCTGGAAGTTTTATAAGCTTCTTCCTTGATAAGAGTGCTTTAGCGCAGATCACGCGAACGAAGACGCGGGCACAGCTCATCAAAAAAATGAAAGTTTGTTTCAGTAGAACGTCAAATTTTTGAATGATTGTTTTTTTGTAGTGCGTGTTCGTACATAACAACATACTGTTAGTTAAATGTCATATTTTTACAGTTGGTGTCGATATATCGCTATATCGTATCATATCATATCATGTTTTTAGTTGTCATGCTAGGGGGGCTGGAAGTTTTATAAGCTTCTTCCTTGATAAGAGTGCTTTAGCGCAGATCACGCGAACGAAGACGCGGGCACAGCTCATCAAAAAAATGAAAGTTTGTTTCAGTAGAACGTCAAATTTTTGAATGATTGTTTTTTTGTAGTGCGTGTTCGTACATAACAACATACTGTTAGTTAAATGTGTCAAATTTAGAATCTCCTTTTTTGATTCGTTTATACTACATTTAACACGCTGGTACGGAACCCAGTGTGCGAGTTACTCGCACTTGGCTGGTTTTTTATTATAGATCCATCCTGCCAGCTATTATGTTTTTCGTTTGCTGTATTCACTAGCAAATGATTGTTATTGTTTTCGCCTACATACAGTGTCATGTCTAACGATTTTATTTCTATGAAAAACCGCAGCTCAAATAGAACAGTTATACAGATCTGATGGATGCTACAAAAAAGCAGTCTCCTATATTTTTTTGTTACCAGCACGTATAATGGTAATTTTAATTAGTATAATAGGTACCGATAACACACCATAGTAGAACATTATCAGTTACAACAACGTCATAATATAATACCTATTTTTCCTTATTCCAAAAAACCTATGTTTAAAAATAATTTTGTTTACTTTCAATACTACTTATATTCGATCGACTTAAAAAGGAGAAGGTTCTCAATTGAAACACAAATTTTAACGTATGACTACGCACATCTTTTTGATGTGACGCGACGTCTAATTTTAATGTTTCTTTACTTTCTCATTACGTGGGCTGTCGTTCCTTTCCGCGCTATTATCGCGCTCCGACATTTCGCTGCCATAACACAAGTTTACGTCTCCATTCCGTTTAGATTTTTCTTTTACGATCGAACTCGTAAATGCATTCAAATCTGGCGTTTATTGGCGGCGACAAAACGTTTCAGTGCTAAACAGATTAGTTTTAGAACAAGGACGCGTTAAGCTGTTTTAGTTTAGCTATAACTCCACTGTTATGACTAGTGCCCGTGACTCCGTTAGAGTATTGAAATTAGGTTAGAACACTAACAATTTACATAATTGCGAGTTGTTTTGCCAATTTTCACGTAATTTGTCGTATTATCGTGGCAAATAAATTTTATTTCCTATCAGTCATCATCATCATCATTTCAGGCATAGGACGTCCATTGCTGAACATAGGCCTCTCCCAGTGACTTCTAGATTGGCCGGTTGGAAGCGGCATGAAGGATTTATTTGCTTAAATAATTTTTATTCCAATTTAAATTGTTTTCACAATTACACCAATTACCTAACCCCCTAACTAAGCAAAGCTTGTACTTGACTAGATAACGGATAAACATACTTAAATACTTTTATAAACATCCATGACTTAGATACAAATGTTTCGTAATCATCAAACAAACACTTGCCCCTTCCGGGATTCGAACCCGCAACCGCTTGTAGTCCGGAGCGCTAACCACTACACCAGACGGTCGTCATAATTAATTTAAATACCATCCTCCCTCATTTCAACGTCAAGTACACTAATTAAAGTATATCTTTTCAGTTAAAAATGGCCACCGAACAGCCGGCCGGAGCGACGACGCCGGGCGCCGACAGCGTGGCCGACCCGTCCGCTGCGCCCGCGCCGCGCAAGTCGGCCCGGCCGAGGGGCAAGCCGCAGCCGGAGAGGCCGAAGCGGAGTCTCCTCTGCCTCGGCCTCAAGAATCCTCTAAGGAAGTTGTGCTATGACATCGTGGAGTGGAAGTATCCTTTACAATTTTAAATTACCGCCTTTCCTTTAAACTTTATTTCAATTGTTCTCTATCGGAGGAATTGCGCGAGATTGCGCACTCCTGGCACAACAAACGTCGAACATTTGAGTTGTCGTAGTATTTCTAAGTGAGAGAAGCCCGACGCGAAGTACCGTATTTGTGGCGTCAAGCCTCAGAAGGGGGAGAGTTGATAAAAAGAAATGACGGAAGTAGATTTGAAGTTGGGGAAAAGAGTTCACGCAGTAGCCACGCGCTCTCACGTGTTTCGGTCCGTATGCCGTAAGGCAGGTAGAACCATGGGTTTGTTGAGAGATTGTTTTCTATCTGAAGGTTGTCCAGAAGATATCGCTTGCGATAAGATCGCCTAAATTGTACAGCTCTTAATGTATTTCTTGTGCCTTATTTACTTTATTTAGTGTTCCAAAAAGAGTATCTATTTATCTATTTTAAGAGGTAATGAATTTGATTGAATAACGATTATGTTTTACAGAATATTTATAATATATCTAAGTCTAGTGGTAAGATAATGATATCAAATTTCTAACTTCACCATGGTATGTAATGAACATGTCAGCAACACGAGTCATTCCATACTTGTTATAGCTTCATAACATTCTGTAGATACCTATATCAATAACAAAACTACAAAGATTAATTTAAAATAACAAAAGATTATGAAAAGCAACAGAGATCCAAATCACAGAACTTTAAAGATACAGAAAATATGATAGTTTAACTATGTAATCAAAATCTTGGAAGTAGTACTTAACCTACTTCTAACTGACGTATCGATTTAAAACTTTGTAAGTATTTGACATTCGGATGACAATACATTAATTTAACACCATCATGCTGATCTGATAATGGAGTCAAGAGGTGGATAGTGGAACTCTTTAACAACAACTTCTTCTGTCGTGTCAACGGCGACTCTAGACGGACTTCGACCAAAACTTGGCAACCTCTACGGCGTTTTGTGTCGCTCTGTCGCGCTAGGTCATCCCTTGTACAGGTGTAGGAACACAAAGGGTAGGAGAGTAGGTGAGCCATAGTTTGTGGGTCCGCACTACAGTCACATTCACCTTGTCGCTTGGTCCCCATACCCCACTTTACCAGAAGGAAAGTGTTCAGACGGCGATATAAAATTGGAAGGTGAAGGAATTTTAAAGAACCAGAGCTGAATCCGAGCAGCTGTAGGCTGGGTGGGGATGGCTTAAATTGTGTTTTATAGATTTTCAGACTATGATATTAATTTTTATTGTAATCTCCTTAGCATGCGTTTTCAGACCATTTGAATACATGATATTAACTACTATATTCGCTAATTGTATAGCGCTAGCAGTATTTACCCCATATCCGTCCGGTGATACAAATAATACTAATCAAATATTGGTAAGTACATTATTATTTACTTCTTCTTTTATACCATGTTTTAAGCAAACAAAGTTTCCTTCTTCATCATCACAATTTAATTTAATTTCTTGCTGCATTGTTATTTTATTATACTTAGCCGCCGACCATCGGACGTCAGTTTGTATGAAGCAGTAATTTTTTTTTACTACTACGTTGGTCAAGTCGAAGAGGTTGTTATATTTGAGCACCAGAATCAGCCCCTAGGAGGTTGTCGATGTTTTACAAATTACCCTGTATAGAATAGTAAGATGAATAAATCTCGGCGCGGTTAACTGAAAGTATAGTTAGTATCGCGCATCGGTCCAATGATGTACCAAAATATTTACGTTATGGATTATCAGAAATCACACAATTCAACGCATTAACTCACACCCTCATTGATCTTCTGTATTTTAAGATCAAGTCAATATGAATGAATTTCTCAATAAATCTCGTACGCTATAAAATTTAATGAAATTCATAAAGCGCACTCAAGCGTTGCAAATTGCATATTCGTTTTAGCATTTTCGATAAAAGAAAGCTCTCTTGGTTAAAAAAAATAATAGTTGTTGATACCTATTAAACGATATTTCATTTCATTGGCAAACATAATGTTACATCTTATAACGAATATTTAGTAAAACACATTGAAGAACCTTGGAGAGATGTAGTACTTAATATTAAGGCTAATAAAATTAGATTTGACAATATATAGAGGATAGTGACCGTCCTATCCCTATTATGGAATATCACCATCACTCGTTCACAAATAGTTCTAGGTGCAGCCTGATTCCTCATTATAAAGTACATTATTAGCTATCAGCCTAGCTTTATATGTATGTCAATAACCGGTTCCTTATCTAAGATACAATAGGCATAACCATTGCTATAAATCATATGTGATACATGAAAATGGGAACCTAAGTATATCAACAAAAACCCTCTAATTTTCGTCTATTATCACAGAGTAAATTTAGATCCTTACGTCGTTCAAGTTTAATGTTGTTTCTAGCATTTTTAATTCAGAATTTATAGCGTAGTTCTTACTCTTACTACTTATCTTCTCTCTTTTTGCTTCCAGGAAAAAGTAGAATGGATATTTATGGTAATATTTACGGGAGAGTGCGTGATGAAGATAATAGCTTACGGCTTTTTCTTCCACCCTGGTGCATACTTGAGAAATTCGTGGAACAGTTTAGATTTTACTATAGTTACTATTGGGTAAGTTTGGAATATCATTTGGTATATTATTGTATCACGTAGAAGTGATGGCTGATGGGGCAGAAAGTTTTTAGAATGGAGGCCATGTACCGGCAAACGCAGTATAGAATGTTTCCGCACAAAGTAGACAGATGGTCTGGTAAATGTTGTAGAAACGCGTTGGATGCAGGCCGCATCCAATCGGCCAATTTGGAAGTTTCTGGGGGAAGCCTATGTCTAGCAGTGGAAGTTCTATGGTTGAAATGATGATGATGATATTGAATATTATCATAGTGACTTTGATGATTCATTATCATCAACATGTCAGCCATAATACGTCCACTGCTGAACAAAGGCCTACCCCAATTACTTAATAGCGGGGGGGATTGTCAATACTCGCCACGCTTAGCAGGCGGGTTGGCAAGCGCAGTTTTTTTTATAAGATTTCGCACAAAGACGCTTCTGGCCGTCTCGTGCTACAGGAATTTGTCGCCCCTTACGACAAGTCCTATTGACGGTGGGGAAGTGTAAACTTTACGGCCGTCCCAACACGGCACGCACATTTGATGATTATCCATTAAAATTTTAAAATAATGTATTTAGCATGAATAAACAGCTTCTGTTAATATTTTTAATTAGGTAACTACTTTAAAATTTGGATAGTCTTCACTTAGTGATCAAGCTCCTTTAAACACAAAGAAAAAAATGTTTGTAAAAGGTGCCATATTTGCTAAGTAGGTAGGCACTCAAATGTTTCATTGGACAATCATCTTTGATGATACGCTTCCTAAATACGATGTTTCCTGTGCTTGGCTGTACGCCATACTTTTGTACTTAGGAAAGTTTAAAATATTTTTGGTATTGTACAAAAGAAATTCTGTGATTACCTGTTTGAAGAAATTAAGTGATTCGAGTTAGCAAAAACCCACAAGGTTTTTAACTATGTTATACTAAATGCGATGTTTTTTTTACAGTATTGTCAGTATGTTACTGCAGTATATTTCCAAAGATTTATTCGACGTGAAAGCTCTAAGAGCTTTTAGAGTATTGAGACCTCTCAGGCTTGTGTCTGGTGTGCCAAGTAAGTAGTTTTTACCTATAATATATTTATACAACCAAAGTAAATACACTGTAAAGTAAAGTACGTACTTAAACGTCCGTAATCTTACTGCAGCCATAGACCTCACCTCAACTACGAGTATGAAGTGGTTTGGGACATACTCTACCATGCGCTTGCACTGAGGATTTGTGGATCAATGTGGAAAGGCCAGTGACTAAACCTTACTGTCAGATGTAATCAACCATGAGGCCTCTTACTATGTTTCATGACTTGTATCAATCGATATCAGCTACACTGATATTATAGATATCTTGGCTTTCTATTTAACGTTGGTAAAAAAATCTGGAAGTCACTGGTGGAGGCTTATGTTAAGCAGTGGATGTACTATGGCTGAAATGATGATGATGATCATGAATCGTTGATAATGATTAACCATAGTTAAATAAAAAGGAGTTTTAGAGGCTGGACTTTGTTCCACTTTTGGTTTCATTTCTTTTATTTTAAATTCCCAGAAATATATAAAGTACCTACTACAGAAAATGAACTTTTCAAATTGATTTGGCTCTAGGGGTGCTGGGAGATGCCTCTGGCAAAAAACATTGTCTAGTGCCTCACTGCACAAGGAAATATACATATGTAGAAATAGAAACATTTATTTGACACACACGAACAAAAATACACAACAATAAAACAATCAAGGGTGTCTCAAAATGGTTCCGCTCAGCATTTGTCGTGATAGTCACTGACTTATCACGACCCTGATTTTCGGCGAAAACCTCCAACGCTAGGACATGCAGCAAGTGACGCAGCGGCATATCGGACCACCAAAGTCTCAATTCCCTCCAACGGGCCCCGAACCACACAAGGGTGTTCCTTACTTCGAAACTATATCAATTGGTGTGTTATGTGTCACATTTTAATTATTTATTTTCCAGGTCTACAAATCGTGTTGAACTCTATCCTGAAAGCTATGGTGCCACTATTCCACATAGCCTTCTTGGTGTTGTTCGTTATCATCATCTACGCCATCATCGGTCTAGAGTTGTTCTCTGGAGTTCTCCACGAGACTTGTTACATCAACGATACTGGTAAATTGATTAAAAATCGATGTTTTGTACAATTTTAAATTGCCTTGATTATTGTTACAGGTGTGGTCCACATCTGAGGACGGTTGAGCGAAATATAACTAGTTCAGAAAGTTTTTATTTATTTGTAGCGTGTTTAATATAAATTTCTCCGGTTTAAAACATTCCTATATTTTGAAATACCTTTAATTAGCTTTTCGAACCAGTTAGAAAGGGATCATAAGTGTGATTGCCATTCGTTTCTCAGACAAGCAAATCCAGTGTTTTTCTTCAGTCAAAATAAAGGGTACAGTAGGATCGTCACATTAACAAGATACTTACAGAGAAAATGACGCTATTAGTTTACAATCAGCTAAAAAGATTTCATAATGGCATTGTAGCAATAACATTAATTATTGAATATTACTCTGTAACTATCTTAAAAACTTTAGACTAAAGCATGACATTAAAAAAATTAAGAAAACAAATTACGACCATTCTCGTTTTGCACCAGTAATTCAATTGTTTTATTGAAGTTCAGAAGTCAAATTCTAATAATTCTAACAAAATTTTCTTCAAGATGAAATGGTCGATGGTGCAACCCCATGCAACTCTGCAGGGGATGTGGGATATAAATGTGAAGGTGGCGAGACTTGCAGAGGCCCGTGGAAGGGGATCAACTTTGGGATAACCAACTTTGACCACATAGGATACTCTATGTTGACCGTCTTCCAGTGCATCACGCTTGAGGGATGGACTGATATTATGTATGCAGTAAGTTAGAACGATTCTAATTCTAAATGTTATTTTTAGAGTTTCAAACCCAACAAAAAAATCGGAACCCTTGTTAAAAGCTTTTTGACAAGGGTCAAGGTACAAGGTATCAGTTGTAATAATATCAATTCTAAGTTTTACGGTTCCTTGAAAGTTTTGAGAAGGTTAAAAAGTTAAGCTCCCAAACTAAACGAAAGAAAAAAACTAATAAAGTACTACATTAGTAATGAACTTTCAGCAAGCGTGTTAGTTTCGCACTTTACTGGTTTGTATGAATCAATGTTTGGTTTTGTTCTCCTGTTGTCCTTTGTATGCCAACCAATTAGGTACAAAAAGTTGATTGAAGCATTTTAAAAGGCGAGGCTGTTATCTGTGACAATTTTTTATTTTTTATTTTCCAGATAGCTGATGTAAAAGGCAACACATGGGCATGGATCTACTTTGTGACGTTGGTCATCTTTGGAAATTTCTTCGTCATGAACCTAATTCTCGGTGTGTTGTCTGGGTAAGTCACGATATGCTGAAAAATAAATTTTATTTCTTTATCTTCTTTCTGCTAGCATTTTGTCGTTTCCTAAACGGGTTTGCTTGATATTAAGTCTAGTTAAAACATTTAGAAATCATTTTTTGTGTTTTTAGAACACATTTAGTGTTATCTGGATGTGTAGGTTTTCTCACGATGTTTCCCTTACTAATTAGCAATTGCTATTGTCTGCAAAATTACTATGACAAGCATACGGTTTTTTTTGGATTTGTGTATTTCATGTGCATAATTACGTACACGGTCTAGTGAAAGTAATCTTACTGCCGCGAAAGTCGATGACGAAGTAACGATCTACCTCGCCCTGCGTCTTACCGCATAGCTATCGAAGGAGCGAAGTAGCACTTGCAATCAAATTATTTTATAAATATAAAATGACTCCAGAAAAACCCAGAGATTTGTATCCTTTGGTTTTTCCGGATCATTCATCGGATTTGAGATAAAGATAGAAATTTGAGATCGACCAAAATACATACATAATAATTTTATTTCATTAAATTCATGAACCAGTAAACTATGTTCGTTTGAAAAGTGACACTAGGCTTGCACATATTTTAAATCAGAATTATGCTTGCAGTGAATTTTCCAAGGAAAGAGAAAAGGCCAAAAACCGAGGTGATTTTCAGAAATCTCGGGAAAGACAACAATTTGAAGAGGATTTAAAAGGATATCTTAATTGGATAACTGTAGCAGAAGAGTTAGATTTAGAAAATGATCAAGCCCAGAAAGAGGATGATCAGGATTCACAAGGTCAGTAATTTCTTTTGTCAGTGTCAGTCCTAATTTTAACTCAAGATACCGTAGAATAGAAGTGAACTTAATTTAGTTTTGAATTTTGTTTGCCTCTGGTAAAGTATCTTTGAGCAAAATAATTCATTTAGTCGTTAGTATTTTCAGGTAAAAAAGACAGAAATAGCAATGAAGGATCTCAAACTAATGTAAATATGAACGGCGATCAGATGCAGTCCACGAAGTGCAAAGTTTATTGTAGGAGGTTCGACAAGGTACTGTACTAGGTCCATTACTATTTATAGTCTTTTTAAAAGTTTCTTGTAATAAGTAAATACAGGATGTTCCGTAAATATAAGAAAAGACGGCTTACATGATTACTAAAAACTGATTTGAACAGTTTATAAAAAGTTTGGTTACTAAAACTTTTATCTTTTTGGGATTCACCTTTTTAAAATTAAAACTACACATCTATTTTATCGATTTTAATTGCTTGACGTTTCGTCATAATTGCATGGATTCCGTGGTCAGGAGACTTCTTCTTTTTCACTATGATATATGTTATCATTATTATCAAAGTACGTACAGGGTGTCCCAAAAAGGGTGTACCATCGGGCGTCAGGTGATAGAGAACACTAATACCTATCGATTGGACCCCCATGTATGTTCAGCGAAAATGAACTATTCTCGAGATATTTTTGGGACATTTATTACACCTTTTTTGGGACAACCTGTATACTCATAATGGGAGTCAAATTAATGAGCCTTCTATGAAATTTGAAAACGTAAAATAATATATCATAATATATAATTATCATGTTATTTTATATCAGAAAATATGTAAAACTTTTAATAATGCTAATTTCAGGTAAATAGAAGAATGAGAAGAACTTGTAGGAAAGCAGTTAAATCTCAAAGCTGCTATTGGGCTATCATTGTTTTGGTTTTTCTCAATACTTTGGTTTTAGCTACAGAACACTATAAGTAAGTGATTTTAATGAGACATCTTACTGAGGTAGCTGTTCTAGTTAACCTTGCATCAGAAGAAGCCCAATTCCCGTAATTAAATCCAGTCGCAATCCAGTTTCGGTCTCGGTACAGTAACATTAGGTTGAAAAATGAATTTATAGTTTGCCTGCGACTTCATCTGCATAAACAGAATTGAACATGCCATCAGAAAACACAAAAACGAGAAAAAAAAAATCCTATGTGCTAGTAAAGTTTAGTTAAGCTATACGGAATCCAAGTTATTATCAGAATCTGTTGTAACAAACATCTAAACATACAAATTTTCACATTGATTATTTAAGATAAGTTCCGTTGAAGAACCCAATTCGGTTTCTTATTTGAAACGGATGACCGTGAAATATTTATTATACTAATAGCCCATAGATCTCTTTTGATCTTCAACACGTATTTTCATATCAAAATTTGGACTGATATGTTTATCAAATAAGTCATAAATGTTATTTTCGGTTACAGCCAGCCAGCTTTTCTTGATGACTTTCAAACTATCGCAAATTATATATTCGTGGTGCTTTTTACTATGGAGATGTTGGTGAAAATGTATGCTTTGGGATTTCAAGTGAGTAAAGGTTCCTTCCTTTTATCACTTTGTTTCTATCCGGTTGGGATACGTTTGACCATAGTTCTTAATGTAGCAAGTGTAGTTACGATTGCCACCAGATCTCTGTAACTCTTAGAAAAGAGAACCAGATCAATTTGTACCACGGTTACATAATTAGTTTTAACTTAATAAAGTTACCAGCCAATCTCGAAGTCACTGAGGGAGGCCTATATTCAGCAGTGGTCGTTCTATGGCTGAAATAAAGATGATTATGAAGGTGTCCCCAAGAAGAAGATACTCACCGCAAAGAAAGTGTTATAAAGCTGTTCATAGATTTCGAAAATTCCTAAGTTACGTGCTCGGTTTTATACTCTTGACCGATAGATCCAACCACTACCACCTGTCTAATTAATGCAGTGAATAATAAAGAACCTTAAAACATTTTAGAAGCCTTAATAAGGCAAGCTATCAACCATCTCTTTTGAAGGAAATCAAACACGAGGACTTCAGTGTTCTATAGGGGACGGCTATATCCAGCACGGCAGAAAGGTTTTAGAATGGAAGCTACGTGCCGGCAAACGCAGCGTAGGACGTCCATCCACAAGGTTGACAGACGACCTCTAAGGTTGCAGGAATCCGCTGAATGCAGGCCGCTTCTAACGAAACAATCTGGAAATCACTAGGAGAGGCCTATGTACAGCAGTGGACGTCCTGTGGCTGAAATGATGATGATATCTATTACTGGAATCCCAAAGGCTGATCATGATTACACACACTTTGAATTTCTGTTTCCAGGGATATTTCGTTTCTTTGTTCAACCGTTTCGACTGCTTTGTCATGGTGTGCTCCATTGTCGAGCTGGGCCTGACCTATACGGATACCATCCCGCAGCTGGGTATCTCTGTGTTGCGTTGTGTCCGATTGCTGAGGGTCTTCAAGGTGACGAAGTAAGTTTCTACTATTTTGTTCTTCTAAATAAATAATTTAGGCCAGCACGCACCGGTACAATTTTTCAAAATAGAAACCGATTTGTTTGCCCTACTTCTTATGCGGGAGCACTTAACTTAATGAATGTTTAACTTAAAATTGTAGCCATTTATACTTATTTCGCTAATTCACAATAGCATTTACAATCAGAACATCAGAATCAATCAGAAGATTATTCATGATCGAATTCTAATTCGATAAACTTAAAGACAAAAAAGTTCCTGAAACTAGAAATTACGATGGTTCAGCCAATTATATAGTTACTTTATAATTAATCATGTGCTCAATGAAAGACTTCTAGTTAAGATATTGTATCAAAAATTCATAATTACAAAGAATGTACATCTTTTTAACATGCTTTTACTAGCTTCACTTGTAACTAACTTTAAGCAGGTCGTCAAATCTTGAAAGTCGCTTTTTATCTAACTTTACTAAAAAACTAAAAAAAAAACGACCGCCTTAGGTTCCCATCTGAGTCTCTTTGCAATCCGAACGACTACTCTTATCGAGGGCGTTGTTATGTTAGCGAATCTGTATTTTTTTAAAATTGTATTCTGTTGTCAAAGCTAGCGTTATTTTAGATCGATACAATAACTAGCATGTAGTTGAAAAAACAAAAATTGTAATCTACTTTTACTGTCGTATTGAATGGAAACTTTAAAAGTATGTGACATTCTGATATTCGGATCACAATGCAATAATTTAATACCATCGAGCCGCTCTGATAATGGAACCAGGATGTCGTTACTGAAACTCTTTAAAGCTACTAGCAAACTCTTCCTGTTTGTTTTTAATTGGTTTGTTTTGACGAGTCCCACACAAAAAACCGTATTTCATATTTTTAAAACTATTTTGTTATATACTTCAGGTACTGGCGCTCTCTTTCCAACTTGGTGGCGTCTCTCCTCAATTCCATCCAGTCCATCTTCTCCCTTCTTCTGCTTCTCTTCTTATTCATCATGATCTTTGCTCTGCTCGGCATGCAAGTGTTTGGAGGCCGCTTTGATTATGAGGCCGAGGTGCAGAAGGAGAGACATAATTTCGACTCTTTCTGGCAAGCTGTGCTGACAATGTTTCAAGTAAGTATGTAAACATCAACAATAGGTAACACTTAGGGATTTATTTGAAATCATTTCATATTTAATGGTTATTTCTGTTTACTACTGATAACTATAATCATTAGTTGCAATGCACACAATACTTCATATGAATATACGGTGTGTCTAAGAGATTTTAATTTATTATACTAAGCAAACATAATTCATTAATCAATGACTTAAGTAGGTACAATTGTTTTCCATTTTGAACCCGCACAGCTGCATTGTAGTCCAGAGCGTGAACCACGTCGTTTTTAAGTAATGTCCTCTTTTCTTGTGTATCACATTGTTCGCGTAAAAATAAAAGCGGCCAAGCGCGAGTCGGACTCGCCCATGAAGGGTTCCATAGCAGCAAGTAACATAATATAAAAGTTCTTGTAGTTCGTTGTAACTTTGATCGATGTTTTAATAGTGTAAATTGCGGTTTACGATTTATGACGTATTAAAAAAACTACTTACTAGATCTCGTTCAAACCAATTTTCGGTGGAAGTTTGCATGGTAATGTAAATCATATAATTTTGTTAGTTGTATCATTCTCTTATTTTAGAAGTTACAGGGGGGGGGGGAAACATTTTACCACTTTGGAAGTGTCTCTCGCGCAAACTATTCAGTTTAGAAAAAAATGATATTACAAACCTACAGTATAGTTCTTATAGTTTCGGAAAAAAGTGGCTGTGACATACGGACGGACAGACAGACAGACAGACATGACGAATCTATAAGGGTTCAGTTTTTTGCCATTTGGCTACGGAACCCTAAAAATGTATAACTTAACCCTAACCCTAAGTACTCAAGAGGCATTTATTTATTCTCTTCAGATCCTGACTGGTGAGGATTGGAACGTGGTGATGTATCACGGAATCAACGCGTACGGCGGCGCGGGCACACCGGGCATGCTCGCCTCCATCTACTTCATCGTCATATTTGTTTGTGGTAACTGTATCCTTTTAAAAGTCAGCAAAGGCTGAAGCTGGTATGAGAATTGAACCTGTCTTTTGTTTGTTATGGATAACTTAGAATTTACCTAAAACAGCTTGTACGTAATTGATAACGATGCCTCAACCGAGTGTATTAGAGCTAGTTTCACTACTTGCTGATAAGTTCCAGATAACCTATCTTGCACTTTTTTGAGAGCTAATTGTATGGGTTATCTGTCAAAACAAGTGCCAGATAGGTTATCCGGTACTTATCAGCAAGTGATGAAACTGGCCCTTAGAGTCGAAAATTCAGTAGACGGTTGGTCAAATGACCTAGATGAGTTTCACAAAATGTAATGTAGTCATTATTATAAAAAAAGGGTCAAGTGCTAGGCTCGCGCACTGAGGGTTCCGACCAAACTTGTTGGTATGTAAATAGTTCGTCCTTAATGAAAGTGAAGTCTTGAAAATAAGGGATTACATTTATTTCAACTCCTTCCTCCACGCGTCCCTGGTGAAAAGGGTCTTGATAGACAGACAGACAGACATAAAATGACTTTCCTTTTTCCTTTTGAGAAACGGTACCTTAAAAATGGACCATAATAACAAAATCTTTATTGTGTAACACAGGTACAAGAAAAGGTCTTATTTAAGAATTATAAGAACTCTGCAGTACCTTCCCTTTCTTTAATGGTTGTCCTCTACCCGAAGGTTGTCTGGAAGAGATCGCTATTAGCGATAAGACCGCCTAAATTGTACGTCTTTCTCTAAAAATCATGTGTAATTTACTTGTATGGTATTCAGTAAAGAGTATCTATCTATCTATCTTACAAAAGGTAATCCTAGATGAGAACTGCTGTGTTCTACCTCATGAGGCGTACATTTAGTTTGGAATTAAATTCAAAATTAACGCAAAATCATAGAAACAACATTTACAAATATTACAATACATACAACATGCCATATACATTAGTATACACAATTCACATACCGTTTATAATAGTCATTTTCTTACATATGATTATCTGTCAAATTCATCATTACAGTATATTTGTCGATAAAATACATGCACATTATATTTAAAAATGTTTAGGTCATTGATGTCTCGTATTATCGAAGAGATTTTTTTAGAAATCCGGGGAATACCGTTTCCAAATATACTATGCACCGTAAACTAGTTTTGCTAGACCAGAAGAAATTTATAATTGGTGATCTCTGAGACCCTTGTCATTGGTATTTAAGGTAGAATTTCATCATCATCATAGTAGTTCGATAAAAAGATAGCAAAAATCTAGCTCGAAGTCCTAACTTTTTTCCTGAACCAAGTCACCCAGATATTCTGTTGAACGTGTTCTTGGCTATCGCTGTGGACAATTTGGGTGATGCTGAAGAAATGGACGAAATTGAAAAGGCTAAAGAAGTAAGTCTAAATAATAAATTAAAACATACCAGATAATAATAATAATAAATAATAATTTGTTTCCACAATCATACCAATTATCTAAGCAAAGTTATACCCCCAAACTAAGCAAAGTTATGGCGACTAGATAACTGATATACATACGTAAATTCTTTTTTATACATCCATGACTTAGTTAGTACAAACGCTCTTGCTCATCACATAAACATTTACCCCTTGAGGGATTTGAACCCGCAATCGCTGGCTTTGTAGTCCGGAGTGCGAACCGCTTAACCAGATGGATAAGATGAATTTTGTTGTTGCTATAGATATACCTTTCGAATTAGCATGTTCTGTGACAGTTCACTGTTGACACTTTTAGTGATGCGATTCAGTATTGGAATTCTTCATCTCCGGCCCGTCTATTCTAGATTCATGATCCTATACCTGAAAGTTAATCCTTGAAACTACGTAATCAGCTGCTTATAAAATCGTACTTTGTTTAGATGCTCAATACAAACTAAACTCGCTACCTCAATAAAAATTTATGAAACATGTTTTCTTGCACGATTGCAATGTTGCCCTTCTTATTAAAAGTTATTGTATGTCACCAGCTGATCACGGTGTGGTGTAAGGAGGTATCCTATTATTTTATACAAATATCATGTAATTGACTTGAAAAGGATGGTAGATATTTACTTAAAGTTGTGTAAAATAATGGAAAAAGCAGACAAAATCAATCTATATTTTTAGGATGCTGACAATCCCGAAGCAGGGAACCCCCAGTTGGATGAAGAGAGAGGCGAGACTGATGATGAATATGTTAATGAAGAAGAAGGGTATTCAAGCGAAGGGTAAGTTAAATCTAAGCAAAGTAAAAATTTCAAAATATTAACAGATAAAAATTATGCAGGAAAACAATATACTACGTCGTGTGTCAAAATGTTGACCTTTGAAGTAAAACAATTTATTTTACTATCGATAACTGATTTAAATATACTATCAGAATTGTCTACAAAATACATGCTTTGTCTGAGATCTTACAATCTTTGATGATGGTGACGTTGTTTGTCATTTTAGTACATTTTATGTTTTTGATGGGATAAAAAGAAAAAAGAAGATATATTTGCCTCCAAACTATTAATTTTTAAAATACGTATTACATGATGCACTAGGTAAAATAACACTAAGATTTTTGTAACAGCCGGCCTTATAAAAAATACAAGAGGGTGCCAAGGTAAGAACTTGTCATAGTTGAGGAGTTTTATTTAGAATTACATTTTATAAGCTACTGTCAAACAGAGAAACTTAACCAAATTCTATCTAAGAGCAGAGAAAACCATTGTTTTGATTATTATTTTACGGGCAGGGAATCTTTAATCCACCCTGTGGAATGACGACCCAGTCAAGATTGTGGGAAGCCGCTGGATCGCTGTGTCGTTATATGAATGAGGCCTAATAACCTATGATCTACAATAAATATTTCAGATTCTGATTCTGAGGCCTATGTCCAGCAGTGGACTGCTAATGAACCTTTAAAATAAACTATGGCAGGCCCACATGGAAGAGTCCTGCCATAAACAGTCGTATTGTCCAAATACCAAGTTCTGTAATAAAAGAAAACTTGATAATAAATTTTCCTTTTACTGTTAATAATAATAAACTATTATTATCATACAGATCAGACCATGAATATGAAGAAACGGGTTCAGAGGAAGAAGTAGAAGAGCAAGAACAAGAAGAAAGAGACAACGCTAACGATGTTCTAGTTACGACTGAGAAATTGCAAAACGGTAACGCTTTTCTAAATATGCGGCATGAATTTAAAATTGTATTCGGCTGATACACAGCAAGTTTATGGGCTTTATGAATTACATTACAGTCAAGGCAGATGATAATTATTTTAGGATAAGAATAAAAATGTAAATATGGCGTAACTTTTATAGTAAAAATCGTTGTTGTAGTCAATAGCTGATCAATTGCTTTGAAGGATTTTACATTCCATGTTCACTGAATTGCCACTTTATAATTAAAAATATAACTATTCCATCTATCATCATCAAATTAGGAGTAAACATACAAACAAACTTCCATTGTATAGTGATAGACATTTAGCAAAAACCTAGCAGAAAAGACCATTTGGCTCTTAGAGGCTCAAAAATTACGTGTGTGATATATTTTGGTTCAAATTTTCTAAAATTAAATGTATTACGTTTAAAAAAGCGATAAGACGGCACAAATTGTACCATTCTAATTTTATTGTTTCTTTGTACTGTTTGTTTTGTGTGTGTAAAGAGTATCTATTTAACTACGTTCTAGGTGACGTAAAAAAAGAAGATAACCAAGCCCAGAAGCGGCAGGTCCCTACATCAGCGCGCCCGCGCAGACTGTCCGAGGTCGAGATCAAATCGCAGGAGAAACCTATCCCGGAGGGTAGTAGTTTCTTCATATTCTCCAAAACTAATTGGTACGTGATCAGAATATAATAATATTCAATCTAACATTTTAGGATTATGTAATTCGTAGTGATAACCAACCAAACGTCAGGTTTAATTAGCACTACGAATTATACAGGGTGTACACTCCATAAAACCACCTGCTAATATAAGTACAACAACTTTTTCTTAGGGTAGGACACTCCATAAAACCACCTGCTAATATAAGTACAACAACTTTTTCTTTGAAGCAACATCCAAATCGAAAAATAAATTTTAGATGCTCCATACAAACTTATTCGCTACCTCGATGATAATGTATGGAGCATTTGAAAAAAAATATTCAAGATTGTGATGTTGCTTCCATAGTAAAAGTTGTTGTATATGATCAGCTGATCACGCAGTCTTAAGGAGTGTCCTATTCTCTTGTACCCTGTGTGTACAAGATAATCATAAAATGTCAGACTGCGTATTTTAATATTATTATGTAATGTAATAAATTATATTCAGAGAACATTATTTTAAAACATGTGAAGCAATAAATGAATTAGGAATCTAATAGCATTTTCCTGTAATAGCCAATGTTTCAAAGACAAAGATTTGCATATCAGTGATAAAGAAAAACTACATACATTTCCCTTATGGTTATCCTCTACCTAAACGTTGTCTGGAAGGGATCGCTATTAGCAATAAGACCGCCTAAGTTATACGTCTTTTTGTAAAAAATATGTGTAATTTACTTGTATGGTGTGCAAAAAAGAGTATCTATCTATCTATCTGCATACTTAAAGATCTGATACGGTAGGTAGGTAGGCAGTTTGGAATAATGGTGACAGAATTTTTAAAGGTTGTAAGTAACCTGTGATCATTTTTGGATTCAACAGGTTCAGAGTATCCTGTTACAAGATTCAAAATAACGCGTGGTTCAAGAATTTAATCCTGTTGTGCATTCTGGCTTCATCTCTCATGTTGGCTATGGAGGATCCCGTTGGTGGAAAGGCTAATGAGGATAAAGCGAATGTAAGTAGCTCAATATACCTTTTTTTACGTCTGGAAAATGCTGTTCCACATGCCCGGTTTTGCAGGACTCCGGCTCTCAGAGAGTCAGAGAGAGTCTCTGAGAGCCGCATACCCACTACAACTAGACGGTGCCATTAAGTGAGTTAGAACATTAAGCGGGTTATCGCCCCAGGCAAGCCCTGGCATGAGCTACCCTAACCTATTCATTCATGTTTAAACCAGGTTTGTTTAAACATTATAAATGAGCGGTCAGGAAAAAAATAAGAGTGCTGCACTGTTTCCCGCGAAATGTGAGGGTAGGTAGCCATTCCAAATTGGTGCTGCTGCTCACCCTAGGTTATTAACCAGTAGGGAGGTTAAATGGCGCGACAAATTAATTTCTATTAATTTTTTTTTTAAATTACAGTTTCCTTTTTGACCTCATTCCTCCCTACCTTTACCCCTAGGGTAATAATGTACTATTAAAATCACTAAGGATAAAAAAGATGTTATTTTTTTATAAGAAATTTAAAAAAACTTTAAATTGGATATCTTACAAATAAAAAAAAAACTGTTTAATTAATACTCTCTGGAGAAGCATTTAAATAATTTCATTCAATTCAACACACATTTTCCTGGACCGCCCGTGTTGCAGTGTAACCCAGTAGGTACTGTAGCAGCTGTTAATTGCACTGTTAGGTACTTTTCGACTAAACATGTTTCATATCATTCATTCTTTTTACGATTAAACATGTTTTGTGTTGTACTTATATTTTAGGTTCTCAAAAAGATAGACTACTTCTTCACTGCGGTGTTCACCATTGAACTGTTACTGAAACTCATCACCTACGGGTTCATTCTTCACAAGGACGCCTTCTGCCGGTCTGCGTTCAATCTGCTAGATTTGCTGGTCGTCATTGTGTCACTGATCTCTTTAGATGGGTAAGTAAAGAATAAAAAAGACTTTATTTTATTTTATTTATCTAACAGCCATCTTAAAAGCTAACAGAAATTCATCCAAGACGCTTTTGAACTCTTTTGTATGGAGCCTGGCATACCTCAAGTTGCAAGTAACCTTAAGTAACGTTATTTTGGTGTACACCTACGAATATACAATACAACAACAATACAATTTGATTATGTAAATAAATTTTTAAAAAATACTTGTTCATCCTGAAATTCTGAACAAAGTATATAATTTACGACATTTCGTCAAAGAGTATTTGTTGTTTGTAATTATTTTCTTTATAGATTAACGAATGTTTTATAGGTGTACACCAAAATAACGTTATTAAAGGTTACTTACAACTTGAGGTATGCTAGTTAGTCAATGCCTTTTGCTACACTCTAGAAAGCAATAAATAAGTAAAGTCCGTTTTTTTGCTTGTCAAATATTGTAAACAAATTTGGCTAAGCTTTAAAAATAATAATAAAATTATTGAAGCCTTAGAATAAAAAGGTGTTTGTGTTCAATCATTAGTTACTGTAGTAAGATTATTTTTCTGTTTATCTTGTTTTTAATGAATAATTTCGTAAGTAAAAAAATGACAAGAATCAAGATTGTTTGACACAATATTTTGACAATCAAATAAAAACGTGGGCTCCGAATGATTTACAGAATTACCCTTGAACGATATAATTGTACATAGAAATCACTGTTCATCGTTCATCGACACAAATATATATTTTTTTACCAACAGCTCGGTTCGCCGAAAGAATGATAAATAAAACAGTGATTTCTATGTACAATTATATCGTTCAAGGGTAATTCTGTAAATCATTTGGGGCTCTAAAAACGTAGTTTATATTGAATTTAATATTTAATTCGATTCAATTGAATATTTTTGAAAATTTATTTCAGTTTAAAATACTTAAAAAAGTAGAATGTTCATAATTTTTTTTTTTTTTGTATGATCACGCATTAATGCAAGTCTTTTTAACGGTTTGTATATTTTTTGTGTTTTTTTTGTCGCGTTTTAATTTTTTCTTTGTCAACTTATTGCATTTGTACAGACAGTGACCATACATTAAGTTAACGCTTAGTTTAAATGCTAGTTAATGCTGAAGGGTCGTGACACCGGAGAGAGATAAACAACCAAACTCGACGAGTTTTGATCGTACACTAATTTATTGTTTCCACCAAGTTGCTCAATAACAAAATGCAAACTAAACTAAACTAATCTAGGTCGACACAAAGTTCAGAATAATGTGCGGTTGGCCCGTACAGCATTTATTTCGACTTATGACCTGCCTGCAATACTAGCTACAATGAAAGATTTATGTAGTGGTTTATCTTAATAGTGCTATTAATTTAACATTTCGTGATTTAAGATTTTAATCAATTTAAAGTACACTCAGATTTTGAAAATATTGCTTTGTTTGCTAATTTCACAGTTTAGCAATGTAACGTTATTACTTATACCTATGCTTATTACTAAAACTAAATCTACGTTAGGACTGTGACTGTTACTGCCGCCATCTAGGGGTGCATAATGAAAACAGTGGGCACGCTGATTAAAGCGACAGCGATGAAAGCTTTTTATCTCATTCTCCTTCTGATACAATGGTTATGGTACAGATGACACTACCGGTTAAAATATTTATGAAACATTTTGTATTCCAATGAACATAAGGCAAAATATTCGTCTGTCATTCATCAAAAATAAGTAACAAAATAAATTTTATTTGTCAGAACTTAGAACTATGTTCACCTGTAACCTATAGGCAGTTCAGGGATGAGTTTCTTAGAATTAAAAAATAATGTGTTTTCATTAATCTCGACGTATTTTTTTTTCAATTTTCACTTTGCGGCCTCGTTTCACATTTTTAGACCAAATAGCGAGCAGGAAAGATAAAGATAAAAAATTCAAAAAGAGCAACAAAATCGTATACACCTAAATAGCAAAAACTAAACGATTAAGTATTGTTTTCTTTTTCAGGTCGAACACCGTGTCGTTTATTAAAATTTTGAGAGTATTCAGAGTACTTAGACCTCTCAGAGCCATCAACAGAGCCAAAGGATTAAAGGTCAGTAAGTTTTAAAAAATATTTTCCCTTTTTATTTGCGCAAGCATTTGTAAATGAAACACAAAACTTGTCTTTAAAATGTTAAAAATGTAATGTGTTTTGTTGAAAAATATCGTAAAAAAATATGCAGTAAAAATGTTTTTACAATTTTAGCACGTAGTACAGTGCGTGATTGTTGCCATAAAAACGATTGGCAACATTTTGTTGGTGACAAATCTTCTACAATTCATGTTTGCCGTCATGGGGGTGCAAATGTTCAAGGTAGGGAGAAAAAATATTTAAAATATTTATTTAATTTTTCACCTGAGTAACCGACACCTTTGGGTCACTTCTTAATTTTTTGATCATCATTAAAACATTCACTAGAAGAAGTAAGTATGCACTATTACACAATTGATCACAATCACAAAAAAAAAGAAAAACAAATTGAGATTTCGTTTCTTTGTGTGTGAGAGCTTTTTACGTACCGAACCAATTGAATACTAACATTTTTTTTGCTTCTGTCCCGTGGGTCCAAAAAATTCGCTGCTAGGCATGCATGCTTCTATTGTTTGTTTTTTTTTAAACCAGCCCAAAGGTGTTGTGTCTATTTGAATTTTGTGAACAAAATACATTTTTGTGCGTTTTTTGGACTCAATTATGAGCTTGACATTTATTTTGCGCAGTCCTCCCTACCTTGACATTTTTTTAGGACCGAGGTACTTGGTTTTACGTTTTCATTTTTGTTTTTTTGTCTTTTTGAATAAGTCAGATCAGGACACTGGCGACAAGTAAATAATGTTTTTCTGTTTTAAAAAACCAAGGACTAACGCCATGTAAGTAGGCCGTATATCTTTTTTTGTTTTTTAACATAATTTTTTGCATTTTTTACACAATTTTTATACTTCGCGCTACACACTTCACATGCACATTGGGACAAAATGGTTACAATAAACTAAATTTGGTAAAGTGATTGTTGAATGTTTTACTAAAATTATAACTTTGTTTGTTTTTAACAGTATGTCGTTAAGTGTGTATTCGCTTCTATTAAGTCTATAGGAAACATATTTGTTATAAACCATATGTTGCAATTCATGTTTTCTGTTATTGGTATTCAATTATTTAAGGTTAGTATTGTCAAAAACCTCTTAAATCCTTCCCATCCCATACCATTTTTTGTTGATTTGTAGAGTAGAATTTCTGTAGTGAGTTTAGTCTTTGACACTATTCATAACTAAGTTTACAAAAAATAGTTAGTTAGTTAGTTAGTTACAAGTGAAGCTAATATAAGTGTGTAAAAATTACCATCATCCTTTTAATTAGAAAATGTTTGTTTTCAGAATAGTCTCACAGTACAAAGTAGTGTCAGATTAGATTTTTAATTTTTGCTTATAACGGCAAATTGTGCTAAAATCCGTCCTAGTTGTGCTTAGCTCTAGAACAAAGAAACGAGGTCTTTTTTGTACATTGAATCTTAAAATAAATTTTAATTCTACTGAATGAATGACTAAAATATTTGACTTAATTTCAGGGTAAATTCTTTACATGCAATGACATAACCAAAGTGACATTTGAAGAATGTCGGTAAGTTATTTATAAGATGTTACGATTTTGTAAAATATTCGGTATTCCGGCAGAACCGTACTTTGATGGGATACCGAATATTTGGCAACGTGTTGCCAAAACAAACCGAATATGCCGAATATAGTAAATAATCGCTTCTGCGATGATCGTCCCTGCAGTACCGAATTCAGCAAAATGGACAATAATGTTACTAATACTAGTTCATCATTTCAGCCATAGGACGTTTACTGCTGAACATAGGCCTCCCCCATTGACTTCCAGATTGGCCGGTTGGAAGCGGCCTGCATCCAGCGTCTTCCTGCAACCTTTAACAGGTCGTCTGACCACCTTGTGAGTGGACGTCCTACGCTGCGCTTGCCGGTACGCGGCCTCCATTCTAGAACCTTTCTTCTAGAAAGGTTCTAGAATACTAGTTATTATAAGTTTATTAATAGACGTTAAATACAACAATTGACAAAGGGGCAGAAAGGTTCTAGAATGGAGGCCGCGTACCGGCAAGCGCAGCGTAGGACGTCCACTCACAAGGTGGTCAAACGACCTGGTAAGGGTCGCAGGAAGACACTGGAAGCAAGCCGCTTCCAATCGGCCAATCTGGAAGTCAAGGGGGAGGCCTATGTTCAGCAGTGGACGTCCTATGGCTGAATTGCCAATGCCAATTGTTCAAATGCCCGTCAAAAGTTTCCGATTGGTAGTTTGATAATATACTCGTAGCCTAATGTCAGATTATTGGAGGTGTTTTGATAGTGATTACCAAAGTAAAGGCAACCACGCCGCGGTTGTAAGTGGATGGGTAACCTTTCTGACCATATTTAGTGATATTTATCACAAGCACCTCCGTGCTTCAGAAGGCACGTTAAAAGTTGGTCCTGGCTAATATCGCTTGATACTAGTCGTAAAGTCTAGTCAGGGGCCTTAGGGCGACTTGATTACATCTGATATGAGGGTTTAGTCACTGGCCTTACAACACCCCTCGACCAATCCGCACTGTACCTGAGTATGGCATAAACCACCTTTTAGTTGAGGTGAAACCTGAGCCTTATGTGACGTAAAAATACTTTAATGTCAGAATACTGATTTTAATAAAAAATAACCACAGTATTCATCAAACATTCTTTATTTTCAGAGGTTCATATCTTGTGTACAACAATGGAAAACCACAAATTGAAAACAGGGTATGGACAAAGAATAAATTCAATTTTGACGATGTCCTCAGTGGTATGTTGACTTTGTTTACCGTGTCGACATTTGAGGGATGGCCCAAGTAAGTTGTGAATTCCGTTTATTATTGGTTGGCAAATATTATAAACAATATTGCTGTTGCTAACAGTAGCACTGTTAGAATAAAAAGATATTTGTGTTTGATAATTAATTATTTATTATTATTATTGTTTATTCTTAATGTATTTCTTTTCCTGTGATTTGTTTCTGTTGTGTGGTGTACAATAAAGAGTATCTATCTAATTACTCTTTGTAATTATTTTTATGTCTATCTTATTTTTAAATGTTACCGTTAAAAAGAAATGTCAAGTTTGTTTACAATATACGTCAAGCAGTGACAAATGGACAGACAAACGTTTCCAAAAAACTCTGTGGCATCGTAGCTTCCAAACAGATGAATTGATATTAAATAAGTTTTTCTTGTTTTATCAAGGTGATTTGATCGAAAGTTTTCTTTAAATCTGTCCAGTCGTTTTAAGATCTGATAATCTTCTTCTTCTCTAATTGATTAAGGAATGAGAGCAACACCGACAGGTTTGTTCTGAGTCGGGGGCTTTTAAAATATAATAATTTAACTTTTTATTGTTACAGTTTATTATCTACATCAATGGATTCCAACGAAGAAAATCACGGACCAATTGAAAATTCCAGACCTTTAGTTGCATTTTTCTATATCAGTTACATTATTGTTATAGCGTTCTTTATGGTAAGGGATTTCATTTTGTTTTTGATTTCACATATCTTCTAATCTATTCTAGGGTAGGCCTCTTTTAATCTTCGACTTAGACTATCTTTTATTTAGATAACTTTTATTTTAGCGTCTGTGTGTGAAGACTCTTTTTACAAAGAACGGAAAAATGTGTCTAATTGAATTAAAGAAACTATTTTATTACCCAAATAAACAGAACTAAGTTCTACTTACTCAAAAATAAAATGTGTCCATAAGGCAGGGCTCCTCCCTCGCCCGCTTGCAGATTATAATTACATTAATATAATTTAGTACTAGTTTATTTTATATAGGTTTTTAAAAAAAGGAATGCATTGGTGATGTGAACAAAAATAGTTCTTACTAACATTATATAAAATTTTCCAGGTGAACATATTCGTAGGTTTCGTCATAGTGACATTCCAAAAAGAGGGAGAACAGGAGTTCAAGGATTGTGAACTGGATAAGAATCAGAGAAATTGCATCGAATTCGCTTTGAAAGCAAAACCAGTGCGGAGGTATGTCATGTCTTAAGAAAGAGATACGGCAAATAATCGGCTAGCTTCGGTTTTGTAGAGCGTTGTCCCTGTCATTCGTATTACGTTGTTGGTTTATCTTATCAACCGATCAATAATCAACTACGGAAAAATCATAATATCTTACTTATTTAACAATAAAGACAATTCTTAACCAGCCATAACACAATATAACGTCGGTGTACCCGACGCTATTTATAGCAATCTGGCAACAAACAAATTTGTATTATTTTATTTTACAAGGTACATTCCAAAACATCGCATCCAGTACAAAACATGGTGGTTTGTGACGTCACAGAGGTTTGAATATTTTATATTCTTCTTCATCGTGCTAAATACTGTCGCTTTGATGATGAAGTTTCATGGCGCTACTACTGAATACAAAAAAGTATGTATTTTTTAATTGTGGTTACAATATTGGATGTTATAACATCCTGTTGATGCTTGTTTTTTGTTTCAGTATCTTGATTTCCTAAATATGATTCTAACAACAGTTTTCATGTTGGAATTCGTTTTCAAACTAGCAGCTTTCAGATTTAAGGTACAGCAAATTTTGTTTTAACTATACTTAAATATAATTACAAACATAATGCACTAAACACAATAATGTTTTTATTACAGAACTACTTTGGCGATGCCTGGAATACAACAGATTTTATTTTGGTAGTTGGTAGTATAATAGATATTGTGGTAACTCAAGTTAACGAAAATAAACCACCCGTCCCGTTTGGGGTAAGAAATCGAATAATATGAAAATGTTGAATTCTTTTATCAACTTTTGGTATCCACATTTTATTATTGTTAATAGGACTTTAATCAGTTTTTGTAACAACTTAAATAATGTTTACAGTTTGACGAATTATCGAGCAAACAAAAGAAAGTTGATGAGGTAAGATTTATAAATACTACTTCTGGCGTACTTAAACATATGTAAAGTTTATCTGAAATCCTAAATGAGAATTATTCGTTACGTAGTTAGCAAATACACAACTAAAAGTAGAAGCAGCCTTATTTGTAAATTTTATTTATAGTATGCGAAAGATAGTATTGTGGTTTTTACAGGGAACTCTATTGAAATATATTACGTTCTTCCGTCTGTTCCGAGCTATGCGTTTGATAAAACTATTATCTAGAGGAGAGAGAATCAGGACTCTGCTGTGGACTTTCATCAAATCTTTCCAAGCGCTCCCGTATGTCGCACTGTTGATCGTGCTACTCTTTTTCATCTATGCTGTAGTCGGGATGCAGGTAAATGGCGTTTAAAACACTCAATTAGTAATTTATATTTTTTGGTGTTTAATAAATAAACAAATTAAATTCTTTAAATTTTGGTATACGTGGATGATATTTTCACTATATCAAGGATAATTATTGTCCACTTGAAAAAAATGTTCAGCTGCTGGTGGTGGGACTCGAACCTACGACCTTTCGCTATCCGGATGAATGCTGTTACCAACTCAAGCCCACCAGAGGCTGTTGAAAATTCTTTTCAACTTTTTTGTTGTGGATGTTAACAATTTTCGTTATGATTTTTTGTAGTTATTTGGTAAAATTGAGCTTGATGGAGAGGTCATCACGAGACATAACAACTTCCAGACCTTTGGAAGTGCTCTTATGGTCCTGTTTCGATCTGCTACTGGTAAGATTTGTTGAAACTAAATGTGTTAAGTATTTAAAGGCATCATAGATTTTACAACGATAAACAAATTAAATTTTCAGGCGAGGCTTGGCAAGAAATAATGATGGCTTTATCTAACAACACAATGGAAAGGCCAGGCGAGCCACCAGGCTGTATCGTTCCTGACAACGATTTTCCCAGCCCAGACGAGACTTCAGAATGCGGCACATGGATGGCTTTCCCTTACTTTATCTCATTTTCCTTACTATGTACTTTCTTGGTAAGCGGTATTTTTGATTATCGTTATCCAAAACTTATCAAGTCAAATAATGTTATCAGACCTTTGGAAGGATTTTTGTATCATTTACAAATATGACTGCTTTTTAGGGTTCCGTACCTAAAGGGTAAAAACGGGAACCCATTACTAAGACTTCGCTGTGTGTCTGTCTGTCACAGGGCTGTATCTCAAGAACCGCGATAGCTAGACAGTTTAGAAATTTTCACAAATTATGTATTTCTGTTGCGGCTATAACAACAAATACTAATAACAAAAAAAATATACAACAAACGCAATTATTTTTCTCTTTTTTGCTCGATATCAATAATGGCAGCAGGAAGGTAGGTTTTTCACAATAGTGTGTATTTAAACATTTTTTATTTATAGATCATCAATTTATTCGTGGCTGTTATTATGGATAACTTTGACTATCTCACCAGAGATTGGTCTATATTAGGGCCACATCATCTGGATGAGTTTGTTAGGTGAGTGAAATCTAAATTAAATCCGCCATATTTTAAATAGTACTGTGTTATTACAGCTATTTCAATTTACAAGAAAGTTTACCGTGTACGTTATTAGGTGACTTAGACTAAGTACAATGCTGCAATAATAATACATGCATACGTCTGACTACAAATAAAACTAACAAGTGATTGTGTATTGCATAAACAATAACTGAAAACCCAAGTGACACGCAATAAAGATTTTGAGTTTGAGTTTGAGTTTGAGTTTAAACTGAAACATATTTCTATTTATTTAGATTGTGGAGTGAATATGACCCAGACGCTAAAGGAAGAATAAAACATTTAGATGTCGTGACACTACTAAGAAAGATAAGTCCACCGCTAGGTAAGTATTTTTTATATACATAATATATGATTCTCATAGACGATCTTCTGGTGTAGTGGTTCATGCTCTAGACTACAAAGCCAGCGGTTGCGGGTTCGAATCCCACAAGTGGCCAATGTTTGTGTAATGAGCACAAGCGTTTGAACCTAAGTTATGGATATTTTTAAAAGCATTTAAGTATGTTTATCCTTTATCTAGTCTCCATAGTTTGTATACATAATGACAATTCAACCTACCCAAAAACTTTAATGTCATTGAATTAATTTCATTAATTTAAATTGAATTAAATTTTAAGTCCGACACGTAGAGATCAATATCAATTGAGAAAATTTGACGTTTTGTGGTAGGTTGACGCGCTGTTGTCTGACTCTGTACTATGATTAGAGACTGTGATGAGAGTGCCAGCCGATGAGAGATTCAATGTTTTTGTTTGCACCGACTCCAAAAGTAACTGATTAGGTACTTAAGTGTTAGGATTTTTTTTAGCATTTTAGTGTTTTGAAGTCGGTTTTATTTTTTTAAATAAAATTTACTTATTTCATCAATTTTTAGTGATAAATCCTAATCTAACTGCTGAACACCGATTTCATCCCCTATTTTCCTACCCTTAGGGGTGATTTTTATTTTGTAAACTTTAAGCATATTGTCTTTGAAGTATAAGCTATTCAATAAAATAAAAATCATCAAAATCGGCTCATATTTGTCGAAGATAGGTAACAAGAACCACAACCAAAATACTATCTGGGTATATATTTGTTGATTTTCTCAAAAAGTTCTAAATCAATTTCGATAACATTTATATGGGACCACCTCTGAAGTATAATCTACCAAACAAAAAAATAATCATTAAAATCGATTCATAATTGGCGGATTAATCGCGTAACAAACATACAAAAAAAAAAAAACATACAGTCGAATTGAGAACCTCCTCCTTTTTTGAAGTCGGTTGAAAACTAGATAACCGTTAAACATAAAATAAAAGAAAGCTTATGCTTTGCTTAGTTTGGAGCTAGATTATTGCTGATTTGTATTTTTTTTTAAATATTTTGATTAAATTGGCTTGGACCTTACCAAAATAAGCCAATATAATATTTTTATACACGGTGTAACAGAATTCGTGCACATCCTCTTAAGTACTAATTCTGGTGCTGAAATGCATCAACTTATTTTAATGGACCAAGATTAAAAACTTTAAAAAATCAAAACTTTATTTTCATACTAAATGTCCAATTAGCTGTTATGATTCATGTAGGTAAACGAATTTTTTTTTGCGATTTGGTTAATGTTCAATACAAAAAGTTGTTGTATTTGAACACTAGAATTAGCTCATAAGGGATGTGCATTGATTATGTTTACACCTTGTATTTGTCTTGTTGGTTCACCTAAATTAAAAAAAACCCTAAATGACATTTCTCAAACGCTGATCATCTCAATGTATATATTTTCTAAAAATTCCAAAGGTTTTGGTAAACTTTGTCCTCATCGGACGGCGTGTAAGCGTCTCGTGTCGATGAACATGCCCCTTAACTCTGACGGGACAGTCAACTTCAACGCCACGTTGTTTGCTGTCGTCAGAACACAGTTGCAGATCAAGACTACAGGTTTGTAATGCTTTTATTACTTTACTAGCTTCTGCCTGCGACTTCGTATGCGTAGACTTTAGAATAAAGCCAAAGAGGATAAATTATAATCTTACAGGAACACAAAAACGGGATAAAACTAGTAATAACTTGATATTTTACCATTTAAAGCGTAATTGAGTTCCAAATATTCAAAAATGCAAACTTCATGATTATGATATTAATTATATTACTTAATCCAAGATATGATGACGCGAAAATGAGTTGTTACTTACTAACAAATTGCTAATTCGTCCACAAAAACACACGCGGCCTTATTACAAAAATAGACGAATATCCAACCAATTATAATGTATGTCAACATTACTGAGATATGTCTAGTGTGTCGTCATTTCAAATTGTTTGGTTATTGTTGGTCATGGTTTAATCTAATCTTTTTTCTAATAAGGCCGATGGTTTTTAAATTTAGTTAAGAGTATTTAGTGCCGTATGGAGACGGCCGTAAAGAATACACTTCCCCACGGCTAATAGGAGGCGTGTCGTAAGAGGCGACTAATTCCTGTAGCACGAGACGGGCAACAGCGTCTTCGTGCGAAATCTTATAAAAATCTGCGCTCGCCAACCCGCCTGCCAAGCGTGGCAAGTATTGGCAATCCCCCCCGATGATAAGTCATTGAGGGAGGCCTTTGTTCAGCAGTGGACGTCTTACGGCTGAAATGATGATGATGATTTATCTACTTCCAACCGGCTAATCTAGAAGTCAGTGGGGGAGGCCTATGTTCACCAGTGGACGTTATGGCTGAAATGATGATGATGATTTCTCTTTAACAATTTACTTGTTATTTATCGTAAGTAGTGTCGTGAATTGGTGATGAAATCATAAAAATAATATAAATATTCTTTTAACACGTTTCATAGGTGTCATCGACGAATGTAACACTGAACTTCGAGCTATAATAAAAAAAGTTTGGAAAAGAACCTCACCGAAACTTTTGGATCAAGTGGTACCTCCCCCAGGAGACCCCAACGAGATCACAGTTGGCAAGTTCTACGCTACCTTCCTCATACAAGACTACTTTAGAAGGTTAGTGCATGCACACTATCATCTATGTAGCTATGTATCTTAGATCTCACTCACACTTCATTATTTGTATGATGGTTTTGTTAAATAATTTAATGTCGAGATTATCAACCCAAATGGTAAAGCCAACTTCTTTTTTTAAAGATTAAGATATTCCTTTGATGAATATCATTATTCATTACACTTAATACGGGTATTTGTTAATATTCGTATGTGCATTTTATTTTAAGTTTAATTTCCTTAAACTGTTTCAACTGCAATTTATTTTGAGTGAAATTGGACAGCTGATAAAGAAACTTAACAATCAACTAATACTGTTTCTGTTTTTATAGGAACCATGCGTAAGTCGACATCCAACTTTTTTGCAACTCGGCGATTATTCCGCTGTATTTTACGCTTGCCCATCCTTGGGATCCGTACCAGTTTGTTATTGTTCCAAGGATGTCGCTTCCGAGTTTTTTTTTACCAATTTATCACAGACCCTTTGATTTTGTATAGTATCTCCAAGCTCTGAACTTTAAGTATGATGCAATCAATTATGATTTAAAAGCTTAGCTTAAACTGATTTGGGACTTTTAGTGATGATTGCACGATGCCACCATTTTTTCGTTTTTAGCTTCCCCGCATAAATTTATAGGTTTGTGTCCCAAATTTCATGCATTTAAAGCCCCCTGTTTTGTCATAGCATGATTTTCACCTTCAAAAGATTGATTTAAACTTCTAAAGCATGTTTTCTCCGTGTTTTTGTTGTTTTTACAATCACTTGCTTCGGATCCGCACCGTTCTCATAATTCTCTTTCTTAAGGTTTGAGTGTTTTTTTTTCAGCGTGGTCAAATTTTGTGTTCGTCCAAAAGTTTATGCATGCGTCTTACTATATTAATTGGCTTTTGTTGCGTCAAACGAAAAACATTCAAAGCGACGATTCGAAACTCTACAGATTAGGCAAATGATTGTAATGTTTATCACTGAGAAGACATGTTTTGTATTCAAAGTGAATGTATTAAATCGGAATATTGATCCGGCATTTATCTAATCTACACATGTTTGCAGATTTTCTTCCACAGATTTTAGTAACAATAGTAGTGAAGGGTATTGAAAAGATTAATCGCAGTGTTTGAACTGTTCTCGTATTATGTAAATATCCCAAATATGACAGGTTCCGAAAGCGCAAGGAACAAGCTGCAGCGGCATCAGTTCAGAATAATCAGATGACTTTGCAAGCTGGTCTGCGGACTTTGCACGAAGCAGGACCGGAGCTGAAGAGAGCCATATCAGGAAATCTTGATGAAGTAGTTGCGGAAACTGTAGAGCCTATGCATAGGGTATGTGTGACACATAAGTATAAAATTGTTACAATCGTTGAACAAAAGAATCTAATAAAATATTTGGTTTATATTTTAGCGTAATCATACCTTGTTCGGAGCTGTTTGGACAAGTATAAAGAAGCATGGCCGCGAGAGTTTCTATGGCAAAGTTGACAAGAAAGCGGCACAACCTTCTGTAAAACTCAAAATGCCATCAAGTAAGCATTTCATTTATTTTTAATAGTAATATGCTGTTTTCATGGTCAGTAAATTTGTGAAAAAATATTGTGTTTACTCACAGATAAACAGGATGGCCAGTCGTTAAGTTCCATGATGCGAAGGGAACTTGGTATGGATGGAAAGATACCAGAAGAAGAAGTGTAAGTCATAAATTCTTAGTTTCTGTAAAAATGTACATAAATTTGGTTTCATTTAGTTTAGTAGAAATATAGCGTACCCTTTACCAAACATAAGTAGTATTTTAGTTCTAAGAATTGGGTGAGATCCAAATAAAGTGCAAAAAAAAGGAATTAAACGATTTATCTTTTAGAATTTTTAGATCATCTTTATTTCGCGGTAGTATTTCGTACAAAAATAGGTTTTGTATCTTTTCTCTTTCGTATTTAAGTTTCAAAGACTTAAATTAAGTTCCGTTTGTCTTTTACCGGCCAATCTGGAAATCACTAGGGCAGGCTTTTGTTCAGCAGTGGACTGTGGCTGAAATGGTGATGATGATGAAGATGACACAAAGTCATACCTACGTGCATTATTTTTTAAAACGAAACACCATACGAAATAAAGCCCAGCAAAATGAAAAATAGTAGTTTTTAGAAAATTTTTGTCATAAATTTTTTTGTTATTAGCTTTGTCCTGTTTTTGTTCTTATTATAATAAGTAAATTCATTTTGAATATGCAGAAAACTTGACGATGGAAACCATAGTGACGAGGAAATCGCAATGCAGCCTCTACTTCACGGAAAGGACTCTGAACGGATATTTAGAGCTATAGAGTAAGTTAAATTTTGTATTATTTTAACTATGTAGTTTAGTAATATAATAGCACACTTATAAATATTTTTGTATAAAGTTTAATTTTAAATTAGTTATTAGTTGAAGATTTAGTTTCACAACAAAAAAGTGAATAATAGTAAATAGTAAACCTTCCACTGCAGGGCACAGCCTTTAACTCAACTATGAGGTGTTCGTAAAAAATATATAAATGTTTTACTATCTTTCGTATAATTTGGTTAATAGTTAGCAACAAAACAACTTTATAATATATGATTTATTTTTTAAATTTTATATAATATAAAAATATTAGTAAGTGCGCTAAAGTATACTTAATTAATGTTTCCCATTTGAAATATGTGTTATTTATATTTCTGTACCAAATCTTGATTCACGCTTTATTTCTTTTATGTTAAATCATAGCACATTAAAATTGATTTAACTTTTTTGTACAGACACTATACATTTTATTATATTTATTCATCATTTCATTATATTCTTGTTTTGTTTTTTTTAATATTTATAATATAAGTCATTTATAATACATTTAGGTTTTTTATATAGTTCCCAGAGTAGACAGCTTATTTTTTTACTTAAACTTTTTGAGTAAAATTCAAATTAGATCTGAATTAATTATGTACTCCTAATTTGTGTTTAATAATTTAGGAATGTCCTATTTAACTATATAAGAGTTTTTTGCAAATCATTAGACCAGTATAACTATACGAACATAAAGTAAATCACAAAAAAATATGAAAAAATCTAGAATTGACTAAAAAATAAAATGTATAGTTTCGGTACAAATATCAACACCGTGTCACGTTTGCAGAAAAACATCGAACGATTTAGTGCAGATGAAAAACAACTGTAAGTTTGTTTTAGTGTGTTGTGATTGTATGCATTTACATTCTTATTCTAAAAGAATAAAATTATACTATTAATAGAATTTCTTAAATTTATACTTATATTTATTAATAGTTTTTCATTTTTTATTTATATTGTTATGTTTATTTCTAAATTTTATATTATTGTGGATGATTTATATGTTTATGTATGTGCTCTACTAGTTTTAGAGAGCATGATAGTTTTTTTATAATTTGCATGTTTTTGGAGATGTTTTGAGGCACTTATGTTAAATGATGCATGTACGCACAACAATAAATATACCTTTATTAATTAAATAAAATTGGTTTTTTGTGCATGATCACAAGGAAAAGGTTTTTCTTCTTATTTCACTTGAACAACTTTTTAAGTTGTAATTAGATAGTCACCTAGATTTTAAAAAAAGACGCATTCGCGGCTCCCCCTATCTTTCGGACACACTCTATCTTAGGGCCTAATACTCGTATGTTACTTAATTAAAGGGTGAATTTTTGGGTTTTGAATTATATTTGATTCCTAAGCTCTTAATATTTCTGGTCTGCCTATTATCTTAAGATAATCCGTTTCGTTAATTGTTTCCCATGATTGCGATTGAGTGTGATTATGCTTGGCTAAATTGCACAATTTAAAAAAAAATCATTAATTGACTCGAACTGGAAATCGAACCTGTCCTTTGCATTCGAGGCAAATTAACGCGCTACTACGCCACTTGGGCTGTCAAACAAATACGTTTAGGGTGCCCTCAAATTTGCCGCAAAGTGACGCATAGATGCAGCGTGGCCACAGCGCTGCACTACTTTGTAAATCCAACTTAAATAAAAACAAGCGACCGCAAATTTGCTCTTAAACAACGTAACGCAGGGGCCGAGACGTAGTGGGTGTTCCCGAAACGACCGGTGTAAGTAATTAAAGCACTGACCTGTAATAACTTGGACAGGCTACTGTCAAATGAAATTCGTGACCATTTGATTGTCGCCATTTTGGTGTTGAGAGCACTGTATAGGCAGATGCGAGCATACCATGGAACTAAATTAGTAACGGCCACAAGATATGCATTCATATGCAGTATACGTCAAAATAAGTTTTCGGTACAGTTTGGCCTAAGCCACCTTGCATGGCGTTGGCCTCACCTGGCCTGTACCCTGCTGTGGGACGTATAAGGCTGACCTCACATTGGGCGTGCGCGTTCCTCGAGCGTGCGGTCGCTCATAGAACGCGACGTAAGCTTAGCGTGCGAGCTGCACGCGGCGTTTGTGTCGTTCACACGCTCGAGGAACGCGCGCGCCTGTAGCGACATCTATCTCGCCACATACGACCTAATCTGACGTATCCTACATCGCGATATTAAAGATATCGGAGCGATTAAAACGTATATAGAAGAACCCGACAACAACCGTCGGGCAGTAGCCCAGACACAACAGCTGTCTGGTCGGAGGATCCTCCCTTTTCAATGGGGGATGAGGAACTTTACTCCCTGCTCCTCTCACCCCCCAAACGCCCAATGTGGGGTCAGCCTAATAGGCATACTTTATTTACTTTTACCTAATAACACAATGATGTTATTTCCTTACTGCGAAATCATAATTATCAATTATTGTGTTGTCTGGCCCATATCTATTATTAATGTATCTCTCGGGAAATCACGGCACGAAGGTCGGTCCTTCTGGAAGGCGTTCGTGGTGATATAGATCCAACACGAAGTTCGAAATACGATAATGAGTTGGGATATGTATATTATTATTAGTCCTTTTGTTTTTCTCAGCTTATATAGTTATATTATTATTATTATAAATAGAAGTAGGCGGGGCACATAACACGTAGAACTGGAGGCCGCTGGGGCAGAAAGCTTCTAGAATGGAGGCCACGTACCGACAAGCGCAGCGTAGGACGTCCTCCCACGAGGTGCACAGACGACCTGGCAAAGGTTGCCGGAAGCGGTCCCGCTTCCAACCGGACAATCTGGAAGTCACTAGGGGATGCCTATGTTCAGTGGACGGCCTACGGCTGAAATAATTATCATAACGATTAATTGTAGCAGAGGTGACATGATTGGATAGTCATTACAGTATTTGTTTAGTAATTTAGTTCATACATACAATATGTATGTTAATATCTGAGGCTTAATAGTAACAGTGATTGCAGAAATTTCTGGAATTGGGTAAAAAATAAATTCTAAATGTAATGTTTGTTTCACCAGCTCGTGACAATGCGACGAAACAGAACAACAACGTGCCTTATTGTGTAGAGAATCCTGCGGAGAATCTTATTACTCGAGTAAGTACTGAAGTATTATTAACTTAGCACATAGAGCCTATACCTTATAGACTAGAAATGTAATATGATTTGTTCGACAAAATGTTTCGCCATTTTTAAATCTGTATCACTGTTTTTGTATGGGCGAGGGTTGACAGGAGTTGTCATTTTTTATTAAATGTAAGAGAAAAATCACTTTCTAGTTTCGGAGAAAGATGGTTCGTATTGTTGATCTATCTATCGCAGCGCGCGACAGCTGTTTCCTAAGATGTTAAAAAAAACCTAAATAAAATACTGTTTACCTATTATTACTTTTGTTAAAAAAAGTGTATGGCTTTTACTAAGCATCGATACAATTAAAGATCCCAAAAGAATATTGAGCTTTCACGGTAAAAAGTAGCCTATGTTCTTTTATAAGGTTCCATCGGTCTATCTCTATACTAAGTCATGAAAATTAGTTTAAAGATTGAGGCGTAAAAACGTAACTGACAGACAGAGAAAGTTACTTTCACATTGATAATATTGTATGGATTAGTATGGAAAGCCAACAAGAGCTTATCAGACTTAAAACTAATTGTCATCTTAATTACGCTGCCACGGAATGCAGCATTTTATCAAATTTGGTCCGATTCCCAAAGCTCTCTGACGGCTTACCGCAGGGATGTGTCATCGGTCCACCTTAATGCCTAGGGCTAGCACCAACCCCTTTACATCTTTTGTTACAGGTACTGACGGAGCAGGGGTTAGGCAAATACTGCGACAGAGAGTTCATCCAGAGTACCTCACGTGAGATGCAAGAGGCGCTCGACCTCACGCAGGAGGAGATGGACACGTGAGAGATAACTTTTATCCCTGGTTTTCATCTAATTATCCCAATAAACAGCAGTTGTCTTCAAGATAGGTTGTGATGTTAAGAGACCTATTACAAAATTTTGACAGTAGATTATTTGGTAATTGGTAGTCATTTAAAAGATAAATCGAATGCAGCAAAAACGCTGACTAAAACCAAAAGACAGAATGAAAAGCTGTGGATAGATACTCAAAAATTTAAGAGATATGTACTTTTTGAAGTGGACGCGTTTCCAGTTTTTTAATAACTGGTCTAATTTAGATGTAATAAAAAATTATATTGCCAGCGCTAGGTAGCGCACTGCACAATTTTAAATTGACTGTTTATCAGCCAGCGTTACACATAGCTGAGTGCCTTGCGTTTTTACAATTTATCTAATATTTAAATAATATATGTATTTCATTCTTAGTATTATTAGCAAATATATATCTTGTTCATCAAAAAGATTTTTACATGAATTCTGTTCTTACAGCGCTGCCAATCAAATTATATTACAAGAGAGGAAAATGAGTGCAGCTCAAAACAGACACAACAATGTGGTAAGTTAGAAATTTCTCGGGTCTAGTAATAAATGTCAACGATTTGACCTATTATTAATTATCACAATTTTATTAGCTTTCCTTGTATTTATGTAATCAAATCTTGAATTTAATATTCAGATGACAATTAAATAAATTGCCACCATCGTGCTGATCTAATGATGGAGTCAGGCGGTGGATAGTAGAACTCGACGGAATAGAGAATAGGAATATTTATTTGCTTAAATGTGGTACAAGAGTTCCTAATAATTACATAACTACTAGTAAAACCTTCGTGTTTGAGCTCATTTGATTCGTTTTGACAAGTTCAATATATATCAAAGTTTGTTTTATAGTTTTTCAACTATGTTTTCAATTGAACATGCTTTTACTTGCTTTACTTATAAATAACTCATTAACTAGCTGCTAACTTCTCGTATGTAATCCAACCTTGAAAGTACTTTTTTACCGATTGATCGATTTGAGCCTTTACATCTGACGTTTATTTGATTTGATTTTGATTTTTGGACAATATCACATACATTGCTCTGATTCTGTGGTAAGTAGCCAAAGCACTTGTGTTACAGAAATCAGAAACAACGACGGTACCACAACACCCAGACCCGAGACAATATAGAAAAGTTATTTTTCTACATTGACCCGACCGGGAATCGAACCCATCACCATCGATTCGCTGATTTGATGATGGAGACAGGATCATAGGATGTGTATTTTGGGACATAAATAGTTACTCGTCGAACACTTTGGATTCATTTGATTTGTTTTAACGAGACTTGTTTTACAGGTAATTGAAATATATATTTTTTGTTTAGGAAAGCATCCTCGCCAGGCAGTACCATCCCTTCCACCAGCCCCAGATGCAGCCTCCGCCACGAAAGAAATAACATAATCTCGTATTTTTTGGATTGCCACTTTTAACTTTTATTGGTTGACAACCAATATTAGTTTTCAACCCTGAAGGGTCATTGCCCAGCAGGCCATGATTCAGCTTCAGAATTACTTCCCTCTAAGAGAGAGGAAGGTTTTTTGACGAATATTTTGTATATAATATCGCTTAGCTTTTGGATATGACTAGGATAGTAAATATAAATTAAATTATATAAGTAAACACAGTGTTAGGAGGGTTAGATTTTGTTTTAACTTTTTTCCAGTTTTGGTTTTATTATTTATAGTGATTTTAGGATTGAGATATGATATATTTTTACTATCATATACTCGAGTACATAGTATTTTTAAATATGAACTGTTTATTACTCGGATTGCATTTTACTAATAGGATCAATTTGACCGTGATTACCAATTTAAATGTGTATTTTAAACAAAAAAAATGTATTTTTATGAATAGATAACAAAGTTGGGTTATTATTATAATATTTATATTACCATTATAAATAACTCACAGTACCTACGTATGTGGCTATGTGCCTTATTTATTCGAAATATATAATAATATGCCAAAATTGTATTAAAAATGTGCCAAAATGTTTGCCTTATACATATAAACTATAGTTAGCATTTTTTTAAACACGCTGCACAAATTATAATCTGTTTTTATAATGCAATGCATTTTATATATTTTATTATAAAAAATAATAAATAAAACTTATCTTTCAGAGATAATTCTAGTCAAAAAGTCGCTTTCTTAAATTATTTTTAATGTATGCTCTGGATAGTTATGATGAGATATATTTAAATGTTGTATTTTGTATGGAATATATTTGTTATTGTGAATAAATTGTTGGGAAAGATTTAAGTTTTTGTACTTTATTTTTATATCTATCTTCGGTAAAAGTAATCCTATGAAATATACCAAATTGTCTTAACAACACGAAAAATAAAACATTACATACATTATGGGTAGTATTTTATTGAGTGTCTTCAAACTTTTGATTAGATTCCATCAGTGTTTCCATCTTCTCAGATATATCTGCTTGCAATTCATTAATGAGATCCTCTAAATTATCTTTCGGCGTGTAATCAGGCAGATCATCCCAAACGTCAAAAATTTCTTGTGTTATAGACAAGTTTTCCGGAACTTTATCATTTGTGCCCATAGTCGAAACGTCGGGTACTGTATGTCCTGAAGTTTTTAAACCACAATCTAATGGTAATATGACATCGCGAACCATAAGAGGGAAAACATGGCTATATTGTTTAGATTCAAAATATTCTTTACTATGTTTTCCTTTCATTGTATCTCTTACAGTGTCAGTTTCCTCATTATGGTCACATTTGTTTTCTATAATGATTGTTTCGTTACTCAAATCTCTGCGAATATCACATGAATCTTCTGAAATTATAGGAGTATATTCCTTCACTTTGTTACTATTTTCAGACATATCTGAAATTTCATCTTGCAACTTCTTTATTAGATTCTCTAACTCAGTTATTTGTTTATCAAAGTCGTTATTGACTTCTACAGTTTCAGTTTTGTCAGCTGAAGAAGTTATAGTGAGTTTTCTTGTTCCTGCATTCTCTTCGCAACTTCTGCTGACTTCAACTCTGAATTTTTCTATCAGGAGGTCTACATCGGAACTGCTTGGGGTCAAAACAAACTGGTCCATAGTTACTCAAGGTATCTTTTCATTCTTTCCTTGCACTCTGCAATCTTTTCTTTTCTTATTTGTAATACGCAAGGGTCAATTTCTGGTGGGGGAGGCAGAGGGGGCTGTGGTGGACAACCAGGCCAAGGAAGATCGGGGTGCGCAGCGTCAGCGTCCAAAATAGCGTCACACCTGATAAAAGAGAAACATTTAAGGAATACCTAGACAGTAGTGTGTAACTTGTGTAAGTAGCTACAGCGTTTTCATTTTCCGATGTCGGCAGCTGTGTCGCGCGGCCGGCGAGAAGGCCACGCCCCCCGGCAGCACGAAACGGCCACCAACATTAGAAAGTGCTGCATACAAATATCTACAGAGCGGTGCCAAGATTCAAGTGGTACTTTTACACAAAACAACGCGTAAATCCTTTTCCCTGAATCTGCAATTTTGAATCAAGTATCATTAATTATTGGTAAAAATAGCAATAACAAATAAAAACTAGACTAAATTGTGTAGATTTTCTAAAGAAAAACAACATAGGTCACTTTGTTATAAACATTTTCATCGTTTTATAATTAGGGTTTAAAAAAAAAACCCGAAATGCTCTCCTATAAAGATGAAAAAAATGTTGCTGAGTACAAATATCCCGCTCGATAATATTTTTATTTGTTGTGTTTAGGTTCATACAATAAATTATATTATAATTCTATCTTCCCCTTTTTATACAGTTGTCCTCTACCTGAAGGTTGTTTGGAGTACATGCTTTTAGAGATAATACCATTTAAATTGTAGGTCTTTGTGCAATCGAGTTTTTTTTTTGTATCTTTCTGATTCTCTTAATTGCACACCATACAAAGTTAATTACACTTGATTGCAGAATTCAGCACAGATAGATTCTATTCACGCCGAATCGGCCGCATTGTCGGTAGACACTGTCAAGGGGAAATCTTTCGGCGCGGTCAAGTGAGCGTTCACCTTTGGTTACCTTGCGGTGCCAGTATGTTCTCTCTCAACAGGGCAGACGATAGGGAAAGGCGGGGCGGGGGGGACCGGTGGGTTCTTTACTCTCTCAATGCAGACAGCGGAACAGACTGGTGCTGGCTCAGGTTCAGGTATAGGTTCTTTAGGACATATTGTAATGCCAGCTGCCTCTTTCTGTTTTATCTTTTGTAGCGTGCATGGGTCTGGTGGAGGTACGGGAGGATTTGGCTCTACGTGGCACTTCTTTTGGTACATATTATGCGGGGTTAATCCAAATCCATTTTTGTTCAGTTTGTGGTGTTTGGCAGTAATTGTCAGATTGTCAGCATAATTTTTTTTATGTTATTTTTGCCATAGAGAATATTTGTTATTTCTTCTGCGATTAATCTAATTGTAAAGCGTAGAGGTTGCTCTAAAAATTGGGAAAAAATACATTTGCCTAACCTAATATTTTGATTTCGTATCGTTGAAAGGATTTCGGGTTCGATTTCTGGTTTGGGGCAGTTGAATTTTTCCTAAATAACTTCTAGTTTGCTTGTGCTCCCTCGAGCCAAATACATCTTTATTGAAGAAAATGCAATGTTCTTTTTGGTTTCTATGACAACAGAACCTAAATGGTTGTTGTTGACTGTCATATGTGAAAATTCGTGGCTTATTATTTTTGTAATACTGTTTTTGTGTAAAATATACGTTTTTGGAACTAAAGCTCCTTCTACTTTACTCTACTATTCACGTTTTACCTTAATTGGTAATGGGCCCAGCATTTATAGGGTGAACATTAAAATGGAGCTTTCGAAACATTGATTTAAATAGTAAAGATACGGCTGACAGAACAATTCACATTACACTTTCGCCATACATGATACACTAATGCCATCTATTAGACTCTAATGTCATCTGTTAAACTGCATCACAGATGTAACCTTTTCAAAGCGGCTTATAATATGTTATTTAAAGAGTTATCATAGTAAATGTGTAAAACTTTTTCTTGCTTAAATAAAAATACAACGTTATGTCTCATTTTGCCAAGGATCAGTAGAAAATCTACAGTTAAAAACGTAGTTATTTCTACTACGTTAAAACACACGTTAGTTTGATTTAGATAAATCGAAACTTCAGATATTTTATAATCCTAAAACATAATATTTGTATGACATCACCTAAAACTATGATAGTGCTCACATTGTAGAACTAATTCACGCCGCTACAAAGTTATATCGGACATTCGTACGGCAAATATGGCGTCGCTTCGTATAATTGACAAGAACGATAAAAAAATATTAAAGTAATGTAAATAATTATCAAATTTACGATTTACCGGTGAAATGTAATGTTAGAATTATTTTTGGTGAACTTTCTATCGTAATTGACACAATTTTTAGAAGAACATCCAGGCATAATATTTTTTCTTAGGACACCGGCTCCCGATGACAGCCGATCACTGACTACGTCACTTCGGCCCTAGGTAGGGTCAGAGTAGGGCCCGGTTATATGCAACAGCCTGACGTTCGGTACGCCCTGTCCTTACGAAGTAATATATAAGTCAATGTTTCGAAAGTTCAAATTACGAAACTTGATGGTCACAATTGGATACCATGGAAGTACCGGATGGTAGCCTTGCTAAGAGGTATAGAAGGACTAATGGATATTGTGGAAGGCAAGACACAAAAATCGGCTAGACCTGCTGAAGGTAGCGGTGATGCCGAATTATCATTGTATAATAAGACTTTACGAGATTTTATGATGTTAGAGAGCACAGCACTGCTCTTGATAACAAATAATATGACAGATGAAACGCTTGGCAAAGTATTAAGACTGTCTACTCCTAGAGAAGTTTGGATAAAACTCCATAGACTGTATGAAGGACCTGATGAAGGCAGGCTCTATGACATATGTTTGGACTTCTTCAAGCTTAAAAGAGATCCGTCAGATGACATGTCGACTCATGTATCGAAACTAAAGAATCTGTGGTATAATCTGAAGGAAGAACTGCTTAAAGAGGAGAACACAGAACTTCCCGAAGTACTTCTGACTTGCAAAATCCTGGATACGTTGCCAGAAACTTATTTTTCATTTAAATCGAGTTGGCTGTTAATATCAAAGAAGGACAGAACAGTAGACAACATTACTAGCCAGTTATGTTCACATGAAAAAGCGCTGAATACAAAGATGGCTGATGATGCTGAATCAAGTGAAACAGCGTTTTATACAAAGTCAACCAGAAAAGTTGCAAAGGGACATGACCAAAAACAACAGGAAATTTATAAGCGGTTAAAATGCTTCTTATGTAAAGAACCTGGTCATCTTAAAAAGGATTGCCCGAAGAATAGCAAATGGAAGAAAGAAAATAAACCTCAAAGTTCCAATATGATGTTACTACATATGAGTTCAACAGATTCTGGTACTGATCATGATCATTGGTATATAGACAATGGGGCAACACATCACGTCACCATGCGAGCAGATCTGTTTCAAGATTTTGAACAATTTAGAGAAACTCACACAGTAACTACGGCAGATGGAAACATGTTAAAGGCTATTGGTAAAGGTACAATACAGGTGATAGCCAATGTCAAAGGATCGAGTGACCTTCTTTCATTAAAAGATGTTTGGTATGTTCCCTAGATTAGCAAGAATCTTTTCTCTGTGCTTAGTACGCAGGACAGAAACCCCACAAGCACATTTGAGTCGCGGGTTACGAGATGCTCAATCAAGATAAATGGTAAGATTGTGTTAATAGGAAAAAGGCAAAGGTATGGTGGTTTGTACCAGTTAGACTGCAATGCAAAGCCATACGACGCCCTGATCTTTCTATCAATCTCATTGAGCATGGAGATACTCTTCAATTATGGCATGAGCGTACAGGACATCAAGATAAGAGACATATCAAAAAGTTGATAGAAAAAGAACTAGGGATAAAGACGTTATACAGCGGAGAATTATGCGAAGGTTGTGTTTTCGGTAAAACGCATAGGAAACCTTTTGGAGTTCGCGAGAAAGCAACGAAACCTGGTGAGCGCATACACTCTGACGTCTGTGGACCCTTCCCTTCGAGTGTGTCTGGATATAGATACGGGTCAATTTCAACAAGTCCATTTTTTTTGTCATTACGGTGAACTTTTTTATTTATAACTTTTTTTGAAATAAAACCATGTAGTGTTGTTATTTATGATATTGTTATGATTAATCTTTACTCGACATCAAATTGAGTTCATATACTTAGGAGATATAGTACTTTAAAATTTTGGTGTCACCGAAATTAAAGAATAGTTCACCGAAATGAATCTTCTCATCACCGAAATGAAAAACGCGAGTCACCGCAATGAAATTACTTATGCAGTCACCGAAAAAAACTAAACTGTTACCACGCAACGCACCTAAAATGCTGCTATCCTAGTTCCATAATTACTTACCTACGTTTTGAAGAGTGCTATCACACAGTACAGGTTATCCTTTTCTGACTATACTATAATGGTATTGAAAGTATTAATTAAAATGTACCATACATGGATATTAACTTATTTAAACTTAAATTCATTTAGGAACGTGTGAGAATAAAACAACAAAAATAACAAATATATTGTAATAATCAACCATAAAAACTGAAAAGATAAAAATAATATCAACACTTAAGTACCTAATCAGTTACTTTTGGAGTCGGTGCTATCCGATGAGAGTTTGAATGTTTTCGTTTGCACCGACTCCAAAAGTAACTGATTAGGTACTTATATGTTGATATTATTTTTATCTTTTCAGTTTTTTGAAGTCGGTTTACTTTTTTTAATAAAATTTACTTATTCCATCTATTTTTAGTGATACATGCAGTGATAATCCTCAACAATACAAATCTTTTCAGTGCAAACATAAGTTAACGGCAGAACACCGATTTCATCCCTTATTTACCCACCTTAGAGGTGAAATTTTTTCAAAAAATTTTCAATATACCATCTTTAAAGTATAAGCTATTCGATAAAGAAAGAGTCATCAAAATCGGTTCACAAATGATGAAGATATAAATAAATAAATAAATATTGGACAACATCACATACATTGCTCTGATCCTACGATAAGTAGCTGAAGCACTTGTGTTACAGAAATCAGAAACAACGACGGTACCACAACACCCAGACCCGAGACAATATAGAAAAGTTATTTTTCTACATTGACCCGACCGGGAATCGAACCCGGGACCTCAGAGATAGCGACACCAAGTCCGGTATGCTCGCCTCTCGGCTACGGAGGTCGTCAAAGAGGTGAAATTTTTTCAAAAAATTTTCAATATACCATCTTTAAAGTATAAGCTATTCGATAAAGAAAGAATCATCAAAATCGGTTCACAAATGCCGAAGATATTGGGCAACATAGGTACAAAAATCGGTTGGCACGGATGGAGTTCATGCAAAGTTTGATGATTTTCTTATAGATCCCATCATCAGAACTTGATCAAATTTATATGGGACCATTCCGAAAGTATTCCTTTTCGAACAAAAAAAGAAGTATCGAAATCGGTTAACCTGGTAACGAATGATCGCTGAACATACATAAAAAAAAAAAAAACAAAGATACTGACGAATTGAGAACCTCCTCCTTTTCTGCAGAATCATGTTAAATAAAGTAAGGGAGGACCTGCAATTTTTCAATAAAATGTTGTGAACGGATGAATCCTCATGCCGGAAAGATGGAATCTCAACATCCACAATCTACATAGCTAGCAAGTAGAAAACCCACATTTGATGAGGGAAGATCGGTCCCAAGTTCAATTTAAAGTTAACTTGTGGACTGGGATTATTGGTGGACAGGTGATCGGGCTATATGAACATCCAGCTACACTGAATAGTGAAATTTACCTTAATTTTTTACAAAATGATTTACCCGGCATGCTAGGAGATATCAGTTTAGATGTGAGGCGGAGAATGTGGCTTAAAAATGATGGGTGCCCAGCTCCACTACGCAATAGTAGTAAGAAATTATTTGAATCAACACTACCCACAGAGGTGGATAGGCCGGCTCGGCCCTATTTTATGGCCACCCAGATCGCCGGATCTAAATCCCTTGATTTTTTTTTAATTGCGGATGTCTGAAAGACCTTGTCTACACGAGACTAGTATCCTCAATAACAGAGTTGCGGACTCGCATACAAAATGCAGCTGCATTCATAAAAACGTCTGGTTACGCGAGCCGCATCAAACATCTATATATTTAAAAGAAGAAACTGACTGACTGACTGACTGACATATCAACGCACAGCCCAAACCGCTGGTGCTAGAGATTCCAAATTTGGCATGTAGGTTTCTTATGAGGTCTAGGGGTGCACTAAGAAAGGGTTTTTCAAAATTCAAACTCTAAAGGGGTGAAATTGGGGCCCAAAGTTTGTATGGGGAAACAAGATTAGTTAGACTATTTTATTCGAAACTTCACAGGAGTATTCCTAACAATAAATGATTAAACACGTGTTTCAGGTTTTTTGCGAAATCTACCCCTAAAGGGGGTAAAAGGGGTGACAAAATCTGAAAATCAACATGAGTATTGTTTCTATGGTTTATCGGGTCGCTGATTACGAAAACAACAACAATTTTAAAATACAACTTTGCGGACCTAAAATATCATCCCCCTATTGGGGTGCGATGGGGTTGAAATTTCTAAATATCAATATGGGTGTCGATTTTATGGTTTTTTGGGATGTTAATTACGAAAATGACATCGATTTGGAAATTTAATATTGTGGACATAAAAAATTCTTGAATTCAACCCTTAAGTAGGTGAAAAGAGGAAAGAAACTTTGTATTTCAGTTATCTATTTATATAAAATGGTAAACTGACTAATTGTTGATATATCAACGCACAGCCTTACCTTATACAGTGTAGACATCCATTAAGAAAGGGTTTTTTGGAAATTATAGCCCTAAGGGGGTAAAATAGGGGATGAAAATTTAATGAAAGCATATCAGTTTCAAATAATAATTTTCAAATTTTGTATTATGGTGACGATTGAAAATAAATTTATGTATTACAGCGTTCTTGATTATTCAACCCCTGAAGGGGTGAAAAAGGATATAAAGTTGTGTCTTGAAAGTCCTTCATTTTTAAAGTTATAATCACTAAACTTATGTTTATAGTAAACTTACTCAATACATTGTTATTTTCACTCGGCTGCCGTAGGAGGGTTATGTTTTTTGAGCGTATGTATGTGTGTTTATAAGTTTTTGGCACGCTCTACAGCCTAAGCCGTTAGAGATGTATTTCATCATATGAGATTCTTCTCAGTTGTGGAAGTGACATAAAGCATATCGTTTTCCGGAATTCCCATGGGACATAGGAATTACGCGGGGAACTCTGATCTCTGATGCTACTTACGTGATTTCAACCCTCGATGAAGGTCTGCTTTTAGATTAGTTTAAATGCTGTTGAAGTGTTCCAGAGACGTTGCCTGGGGTCTACGGGGGCCAAAATTTTGTTTATTTCGAGCTAGGACGCACTGTTTTCGAGATATCAAGGCGCTGCGTATACGACGTAGCAGGGCGGGCCGGACAATTTTGCCGCGAACAATAGACGAAAGGGAATCGTATACTGCAACGCACACGGTGGTCAATAAGACTGCGCCGCCAGTGCCCGCCCCGCACCGCGGCATGTCTGTGGCTGCCCGCCGTGGATCGCACAAACCAGTTTGTATACACTAACGCAGACGGCGGCGCGGGCGACTAGCTTAGTCTGCGTCGCGCGCTCTACTAGAATGGTTGTCCTGAACTGACCGTCGTGCACGTTGAGTACAAGGCGCGGGCAGCCGCGGGCATCGATGAGCAGACGCGGTCTTTATTGCTTCACGGTCAAAAAGGCCGCACCACTGCGGTGTATGCGCAGCACCTTACTCCATTCTATATTAATTAATCTATATACATATATAAAAGGCAAAAGTGATTGACTGATGTATCAACGCACAGCCTAAACCGCGGGTTCTAGAGATTCCAAATTTGACACGTAGGTTTCTTATAAAATCTAGGGGTCACTAAGAAAGGACTTTTCAAAATTCATCAACTAAAAGGGTGAAATGGGGATCCAAAGTTTGTATTATTAAACAAGATTAGTCAGACTCTTTTATTCAAAACTTCACAGGAATAAGTTCTCCTTACGATAAATGAGTAAACATGTGTTTCAGATTTTTTGAAAAGTCAACTCCTAAAAAGGGGAAGGGGGCTGACAAAGTCTGAAAATCAACATGGGTATTGTTTCTATAGTTTATCGGGTCGCTGATTACGAAAACAACAACGATTTTAAAATGTAACGTTGCGGACGTGAAATTCCATCTCCCTTGTTGGGATGCGATGGGGTTGTAATTGCAATCCAATTGGGCCAGTAATTTCGGAGCTAATCGGTTGTAACAGACGGACTGACAGACAGCCATACGTGATCCCAACACAACGGTTCTATTTTTGCATTTGATGTATACCCGCGATATCCTAAAATTGATAAATCGCTATATTATATCATATCATATCGTGTTTTGATAGTCATGCTAAAAATATTGTCTAGAAGTTTTGTAGTTTTTTAAATTACTGAGTTTGACATTCATACTTCACTTAAAATCAAATCTAACGCGAGCGAAGCCGCGGGCAAAAGCTAGTTCTTTTATAAAAAGATGCCGGGCGTGTATCAGAGCGCAAGGACGCCAATTCGAACATTTATTGTAATTTTAATAAAAAATTAATAAAAACCAGACATAAAGTTTAAGAGATACAGAAAACATAAGCTTATTATACCTTTTCGGAAAATAGAATAACTAAGAATTTTTTTAAGTTAATGGGCACGATCAGCGCCATACATTTTTTTAACATGGTAGTTGACCAAACATGAGGAAAAATAATTTTATGTTTTTTTTTTGGAACATTGTTTTTTTGAAGCACTTCGTGATTAGCTAGCTCAATTTTAACCATTGTTATTGATAGCTAAACTATTCTTTTAGAAATAAAAAAAAAACTGAATTAGAAAAAGTCCGTATTTGTAAAAATGGCACATTAAAAACTAACCGAAAGTGGCATTTAAAAAAAAAACTAACTCAATTATCTTGAAAACCGAGATATTTTTACTAAAGTCAAAATTTGAGATTAGAGAGGTCTTGACGAAACCTATCGACAGTTAAAGGTTTATCCATTGTTTCTAGGACACCCTGTATATCTTTACAACTTTTTCAGATTCTTATTTTAAAAGATTTTAATTATTAGTTTTGATAACACAAAGATGGGACCAACATCGAAATCGCAAAAAAAAAACTCTTTCCCATACTAAAACGCGACCAGCTGGCATCAGTTTGTATGAAAACGTCAATTTTTTTTTTGAGATTTTGATGTTGGTCCCATAGAAAAAGTTGATGTAATTTAGCCGTAGAATAACCCCTCAAAGTTTTATTTCACCTTTTCGTTACACACTGTATAATGTAAAATAAAACAAACGTAATCTCTTGTTATTTGTCTTTACAAAATCTTATTATTACACTTAGTCATTAATAAATCAGGTAGCACAAAAATCTATCTTTTGGATGGGGACACGACTCTAGCAAAAATATTTCGGAATTTAAACAACAAAGGTTAATATTTCGGAAACCGATCACTGAATCGAAAAATGGTCTTCACAACCTCGCAATATATTTGAAAGACCCATCCAACGATACCCCAAACGATGGGATAGACTAAAAATAAATAATTCATCCCTTCTTTACGTGTAGGGGAGATACCCTAGAATTTTTGTTTTCAAGATATTATTGTACCATTCTGTCGGCGTGTTTAATGTTTATACTCGTGCAAAATTACAGCTTCCTAGTATAGACAGTATCTGTGCTAGGCCGTGGACTGACAGACGGACATGGCGAAAGTATAAGGGTTCCTTTCGTACCATTTTGGTACGGAACCTAAAAAAGCACGTGTTCAATATTTTTGAATTACGTTTAAAGTGGACTAATTATCATAATTTAGTCAAATAGCCTATTGCCCAAGCGAGCAACAACTGAGGTTATTCTTTTAACTAGTAGCTACATTTTATTCCCCAAAACAAATATATTCCTTGTGCAACTAAAATGTAACAAAAGAAATTATGGTCTGTTTTTCACCGAAGTGAAATAATTTGTCACCGGAATGAAAAAAAAAAACACCGAGATGAAGATAAAAATCATCGAAATGAACAACTTCTCACCGAAATGAAAAAAAATCACCGAAATGATATTTTTTCTCATTTCGGTGTCAATTTAGGTCACCGAATTCACCGGAATGAGATCACCGACATGAAAAACAGCCAATAGAAGTTAACACTACAAGCACAGTATTTATGATAGAAATAAATTGATACTACCTACTTGATCGGGCGACATTAAGTAAAAGTACATATATTTAATAAACATATCGGATCATTGGATCACAACTTTTATCCACTCACGTGAATGAAAAAAAAAGCGGTCCCAAGTCACCGGAACCCACTACTTACGTTTTTGGTGGGAACACCAGACAAGCAACACGCGTCCTCGAACATCAAGCGCTTAGGCGTCCCTGGTGCGCAAGTTTACTGCGCAGTAGCGAGAAGCTAGTGTTGTTGGATGCCTAGATATTCGCGTACAACGAAAATTCACCGCGGTGAAAAATCTAATTTGGACACGTGATTTTGTACTTACCATTCATTAAATACAACAGATTTTGTAAAGAAGTTTCCGCAATAATGTACTGCCACTATTTAGGATTTAAATAAAAAAAAGGAAATCCCTAAAAAATCAACTGTTTTTATTATATGATTAAAAGTATACTGAAAAACAAATTGTGCCGCTTCACCGGTATGAAAAACTTAGGTGTTTATATATTTTTTTTCCTTATTTGCGACAATCATAATGGAAAAATATTTGTAGGCTGCTGTAGGAGACAACACTTTTCATCTAAAAAAATATATTACAAGTTAAAAGTGCCATCCTGCACTAGCAGTTTCAGCCATGCCGTTTACGATTTGGTGCTGGGAAAATCACCCATACTTTGTATTGTTTAAGGATGAATTTACAAGGTACAGTTATGTATATTTTCTTAAAAATAAATCGGAAGTTCACAATAAGTTGAAACAGATGTTGTTGGAGGCTAAAAATGCTGGACACACTATAATTGAGCTATTGAGTGATAACGGTGGCGAATATGACAATGAGAAAGTACGAGATCTACTTTTACAATCTGGAATAAAGCAAAGACTCATTATGCCGTATACTCCAGAACAAAATGGATGCAGCGAAAGGGACAATCGCACTATTGTCGAATCTGCAAGAGCAGTGATGCACGCGCGTGAGGAAATTCCTCAGAATTTGTGGGCTGAAATGGTAAACTGTTTACATACTAAACAGAACAGGTTCTACTTCAGTGGAACACAAATCGCCTTATGAACTTTGGCTTAACAAGAAGCCTCAGATAAAGCACCTAAGGATAGTTGGTTCACCTTGTTATGCGCATGTACCTAAGCAGAAAAGAAAGAAACTTCAAAAGAAAGCTGTGAAATGCATTTTTATTGGTTACGACAACGATGATGGATACAGACTTTGGAACCGAGAAAGAAATTCATTGGTCAGGTCTAGGGACGTTATTTTTGATGAAAAAGCGGCAGAGACTTCAATGAATGAACGCTCAAACACTGAAACAGTCTGTGATCATGAAAATGAGATCGAAGTAGATCTTCGCAGAGATTACTTGAGAAATAACAAACAAGGTAATCCTGTTATCACACCTATTGTAGAAAGAGTTAGTGAGACGAGCAACCCTGACATCGTTACAGATGAACAAAATCTAGAAGTCAATGAAGAGTTTCATGACGCTCAGAATGTTTTGAATGAACAATCTATTGAATCGGAGGAGAATAGTAACGTAAACGAAGATGACCATTTAGATGATGAAAGTGTCATAGATGAAGGTGAAGATTTGTTCCCCGAACAAATGATACTTCGTGACCGTTCTTCGTTACGTCCGCCGAGCAGATTCAATGATTATGTGATGAACACACTAATAGAACATGAAGAACCAGTGACGTACAATGATGCGATCAGAAGTTCTGAGAAAGAGCAATGGGAACAGGCCATGGAAAGCGAAATAAACTCACTGAAAGAAAATAATACGTGGCAACTTGTAAGTCTACCCAAGGGAAGAAAAGCCATTCCATGCGTTCATTTTTACGCGAAAAACCCACTTAGGTTTTTCGAGTAAAAATGAACGCTGATGGTTCAGTCGATAAATATAAGGCCAGGCTAGTCATTAAAGGCTTTCACCAGAAAAAAGGAACTGACTATGAGCAAACTTTTAGCCCGGTTCGCTCTGTTTTAAGTGCAGCAGCAAGCGAAGGAATGGCGACGCTTCAGTTTGATGTATCAACCGCCTTTCTGTACGGTTCTTTGGATGAAGAGATTTTCATGAGACAACCGGATGGTTATAATGACGGCTCCGGCCGAGTTTGCCTTTTAAAGAAAAGTCTTTATGGACTAAAGCAAGCACCACGATGCTGGAACCGGTGTATTCTTGATTATTTCAAAGAAATTGGTTTCAAGGCAAGTGAGGCAGATCCTTGTCTTCTGATAAGAAAAAAGGATGTGGAAAGCTTATTGTGGCTCTGTATGTAGATGACGGTTTGGTTGCTGGATCTAGTCAAGAGCTGATGATCCATCCATTTTTGTATACCAATATTAAGTGAATCCGTTGAACAAATGTCACATGTTGATCGCTGTTTTAATAAAAATGTAATATGGCGGCTATAACTATCATATTTTACAGTTTTATTTTATTTTATTTTTATTTAGTTGGTGTCGATATATCGCTATAATATATCATAATTATCGTGTTTTGGTGGTCATGCTATGCCGGTAGGAGAGACCTTCCCACGCTGCGTTTTTCAGTTCGTGGTCGCTACACAAGGACATCAATATGCATTGAAATATGAAAAATAAGTTTCGCCTTCCCATATTGTCCGCTCCAGAGTAAACGTAAACTGCATGTTTTATTAGAACCGATACGCTGTAGCATACAATGCACCACAGCATTGGAGTGAAATAAAGTTTAGGTTATCCGTTGGACTATGTCAGCGACTTTTGTTCGTTAACGAATCTCCTCATTCCTGATTCTTATGAGCTTTCTTATGAGGCCCATAGTGAGGCCACGTTTCAACGGATAAGCAAGCTGAAGTGGCAGTGGGCGGGGCACATAGCACGTAGAACTGATGGCAGATAGGTTCTGAAATGGAGGCCACATGCCGGCAAGCGCAGCGTAGGACGTCCACCTACGGTGGACAGACGACCTGGTAAAGGTTGCAGGAAGCCGCTGGATGAGGGCCGCTTCCAACCGTCACTGGGAGAGGCCTATGTTCAGTGGGCGTCCTATGGCTGAAATGATGATGAATGTTTAGGTTTAAGTCCTACATCTACACACAAGAAGAGTGCTGCTACGCTGTTGTGTTAGGCTACGTGTCCGCAATGTGTAATGGCATAATACAAAATACATTACGTGGACACAGTTTCCAGTTGCCGACAAACACTTTTTGATGATGATTGTCATGTGTGGTATGTGTTAAGTGGAAGCAACTGGACACAAGAAATGTTTACGTATGCGCAGAAAGTAGATGATTTCATACTGGTTCTATAGAAATCAAATATTCATCGGTAGCTTGTGTCTGACACAAGACACAAAAGTCTCCACGTTTAAGCCCTCGCTAAGATACAGTCAGCGGCCGATAATAGGTTTGGTGTGCACAATGAACATTCATTATTATCACGATTTGGAAGCTCAAAGCTGGACATAGACTATAAGCCTAGAGCGCCACAGCGAGCGGTTCTGGGCCGTTTGCATACAACTGCCTTGACAAAAACAAGAGAATATTGTTTTCAGCGATTTATTCTGCTAATCTCTGTAAACTTCGTGTTCCACGACTTTTCCTTTCGAATTTGTACAAATAACCCTACGGGTCTTTCTTATGTCTGTGTTTTTGATTCTTTCTACGCAGAGTGGTGGTTCGTCGCATTGTTGTTTTTTATTCTTGAAAGTGCTGCAGGGGAGAGGAGCGTCGCACGGATGAGGGGGAGGTCCTTTGATACATGCTCTGACTCCAATTGACTCACCCGAACGGCATCTGGCTAGAAGGGTAAATATATATACAGGGTCATTTATAAAACATCAACTACCTCCTAAGGGGTCCCATAGAACCAACATTGAAATCTAAATAAAAAGTAGTGGGTCACTGAGAATTTAAACATCTGAAGATATATTTTTGTTTGTAGATGAATGTAACTTTTTTTTTATAAGTGAACGCTTTCTTTGAATTTATTATTGCTAAGTAAATACACATAACTCTGAACATCAGGTATAATACTGCTCTAGGGTATGTGATATGTGATCAATGGAGATTTAACGCTAGGGCTATGTTGCTATAAACTACGGGGTATAAAGGCTGAAGTGATGATACGCAGTCACTTACTCAAGTGAGCAGGTTCCTCAGGATTCTTCAGTTTCTCATAGCAGAGGAAGGGAGCTATGCAGTCACCCTCCGGCTCTTTAAGGGGATCGCATGGTAATGGAGGGTCACATGGATGGGGAGGCTCAACTATGGCACAACTTTTCACGTCTACCTTTTGTGGGAACGAGTTCATGGTTCTTTTGATTTGCAGTATACTTCCTAAAACTGTAAAGATTTAGGGTGTGTCTTAAGTATCAGGGATAATTGCAGAAGCCCGAGTAGATTGTTTCTACGCGACAGTGCGAAAAAGGCGTTTCTCTGGAGCTGGTCTGGTCTGTTACTTTAATTTACAAGTCATTTACAAGTCTTTGTTACATTAATAAATTAAAATTAATCAATTAATGAATTGGCAAACGGCTTCCTAGATAAATGTATCAATAAAACTAACTTCTGCCCACGACTTCGTTAGCTCATACTTCAGAATTAAGCCATAGAGGAAAGTTATTGGGGAAAGCTTATGGTCAGCATTGGACTTCCCAAGGCAGATGGTGATGATGATGATGATTATGCTAAGAGCTTAGTAAAGTATGCCTCTATACGTCCTGCTAAAGGGCACATGCCTTACCTCAACTATGAAGTAATTCTACCACACGGGCCCAGTGTGGATTGGTGAAGAGGTGTTGTAATGCCAGTGACTTAGGTAACTTTACTGTCAGATGTTATTAAGCCGCCCTAAGGCCTCTGACCAGCTTCACGACTAGTATCAAGTGATATTAGCCGGGACCAACTTTTAACGTGTCATCCGAAGCCCGAAAATGCTTGTGATAAATGTCACTAAATATGATGGGAATGGTCAAGATCTAAGAGCTTACAATTGTATAATTCTATTGTGGCTTCTGTGTCGACTCGCAGCAGAGGTTGTCAGTGGAACACTTGCAGCTATCCTTCTGGGATGGTGCTTTTGAAGGCTGTTTTTCTAAATTCTCGGTCGTGTTTGGCATTACGCAGGGAATGCACTGTTTAATTAAAACAAGTTTTTAATTAATATATAAATACAATATTATCAACATCACATACTCTGATCCTATGGTAAGTAGCTTAAGCTTAGCTCTGTGTTACAGGAATCAGAAACAATGACGGTATCACAACACCCAAACCCGAGATAACATAGAAAAGTTATTTTTCTACATTGACCCATCGGGAATCAAACCAAGGACCTCAGAGATAGCGACACGAAGTCCGATGTGCTTGCCTCTCGGCTAAGGAGGTCGTCGAACGATATATTTGTATATTTCATTGGCCTTATTATAATGTTGCTTTATTTCTATAGCCAAAATGGGCCTGGATGATGATAATTATAAATATATAATAAATTATGAATAAAAGTCGTAGACATGGTCTTAAAGGTTGAGGTTTAAGAGGTACTATAGATGTATTTTGCCAAGTTAATTTGGGACCCTCACGAGGCAAAGTATAAGTTAATGATTGAACGGGTACAACGGAGATTCGCGCGGTATCTGTACAAAAAAATGTATGGATATTACCCCTTCTTGTTTCCGTCGCTCTTCGTCTACGGCATGGTCGGTCTAGACACACTGGAGTTGCGACGTAAATGTTCCCTAATGGTTCATTACTACCTGATGCTCAACGGCAAAATAGACAACCCGCTCGCCCTCTCGATGTGCCACCTGTCCGCGCCCGCCCAGTCCCGCCGCCTAGGCGCGCGCCGCCTGCTGGCCGCGCCGCCCTCGCGCACGCTCACGGCGCGGCACGCTCCCACAGCGCAGGCTATTTGTATGCTCAATGCCCTAATTGCTCAGGAGCCAGAAACTGACTTGTTTTATAATAAGTATAGACAATTTGTGAATCATTGTGTTAGTTTTTTAGGCTAATATTGATAGTATGTGTGTTTGTAAAAAATGTTATAAAACTGTAACTGGCTCACTCCACGCTTTGGCTATAAGCTGTTAGTGGAGTGTGCAATTGAATTTAAATAAAAAAAAAAAAAAAGTGCATCTTCTATGAAATGATGATGAGGACTCATTAAGAAAATTGTTAAGCGTTCTATACGGATGTTGTTTTGAAAAGTCAAATTTAAAGAGGCGAACGTGTTCGTTAATACGAACAGCTTTTATCATGGGGTTAAAATGAAAATCATGAAAAAAAACCTGTGTTCCATACATTATAATTGAGATAGAGCTTTAGTTTGTATGGAGAAGCAAAAATAACTAGATCTTCATTTCGTTGGTAGAAAAACTGTTTGTATTCATGTACACATCTGCCTTCTGAAATTTGGCAGCCGTTCAAAACAACAACCTGTATAACAATGCTCGGTATTCCTCTGCAAGATCAAGCCGAAAACGCAGATTTGCAGAAGAATCGTTGCCATCACAATCTAACGTAAAACATCGTAGGACCGAAAGCCGTTAAAGTGGAGACCACGCGTCAATAAATGTTCTTGAACCACAAAATTTCTGACATACTGGCAAGAAGGAAGATATCAGAAAAACTCTACCAGAAACCGTTTTTGCTAAAGTTTAGCAATAGACAGAGACGATAAGAACCAGAAGCGACTACGTTTATGTGATGATACGATAGAAATTTAGTCGCTTACTTTCATTCTCTGTTTTTTGCAGTTCTCCCCGCAGAGACCGCTGTGGTCAGACATTTTTACTTGGTGATTCCCTATTTTGACATCTTATTGAAACTGGGATTAAATAAATTTGTTCAGTTTTGTTGAAGATTGCTTGGGTTGATGACACTAATCACGACAAGATGTCACATGTTGAAAAACAGCTGAAGAAAAGTTTATGTTCAGCCAGCAATATCGTTCAGGCCAGACCATGAAGTGAAAAGGCCATGCAGGTAGGTATTAAGGCTCTGGCAGCGAATAAATAATCCATTTGCGCGTCAAAAGACTGGCGTCGGCCTTAACTCATAAGGCGCGATTTGTGAGTATTTATCCTATATTTTTTTATTTTGGATAGATGGACTAAGCGCACGATGCTTGTGGACGGTATGTTTTTGATTTATTTCCACAAATCTAGCAAATTTAAAGCCCCAAACTAAGCAAAGCTTGTACTATGGTGACTAGATAACAGATAAACATACATAAATACATCTACTCAAAGAAATACATTTATAAACATCCATGACATAGGTACAAATACTCACGCTCATCACACAAACATTTGCCAATGGTGTTTGCGATATTAAATTGAGTTTCTTGCACTGCTTCTTCTCGGCATTAGCTCACAAATAGCCCTAAAGCAGTGGTAGGGCAAAATAAGAATATTGGGACGTGTATAAGTGCTGATTATGGCTTATTTGCAAAAATAAATGATTTCGATTTTGAAACATTACCACCATGTGGCTAAACTCTGTTATTGGCTAAGTAAGTTCTTTATTTGGCAAGATTGTTAAAAAAAGCTGTTGTGTTTCCTAATCAATACAATAAAAATAAATGATTTTCCGTAGCAGTGAAAACATCCCGTCGCTACACCAACACTTTTCCTAAAGAAGATGACATTATCTCTCCCATTAGGCTACAGAAAACCCGCCGCCTTAGCTAAGCGAAAAACGCCCGTACGTGGAATCCTCGCGCATTTACCATTAGCTAAATAAAATATTCTGATTCTGATTCTACCTGAGACGTATCTGGTAGCACTCACCAAGCTCTTCAATGGCATTCTCTCCACCAGCTACTTTCCCAAGCCATAGAAAGAGAGGCGCGTTATTATCCGCCAAAAACAACAGTTAAGCTACTTTCACACATCATCATGATCATTTTAGCCATAGGACGAAAGGCCTACTACTGAAGAAAGGCCTCCAACACTCGCCTTGCTTGACGGGCGGGTTGGCGAGCGCAGTTTTTTATAAGATTTCGCTGCTGTCCATTTCGTGCAACAGGAATTTGTTGCCTCTAACGACACGCCTTCTGTTGGCGGTGGGGAAGTGTATTATTTACGGCCGTCCTCACACGGCACGGCACTTTCACACATAGTAAAGCTGTCAGAACAGGTGACTGAGTTTGTTACCGTTTTTACTTATCACCAGCCATTATATAAGGTCGCCTTTTATAAACGGGTGAAATTTAAAGAGCAATTACAAAAACATAAATGAATCATTTTTGTTAAAAAAAAGAAAAATTGTATACGCTAGTTTTTGAGAAAAACGCCAAAAACTATTTTGATTTCAACATAAAATAAAACACCCCGTGCCCTGTGCGTGTACCCGGAGGGAAGAGTAAGACCGTGCCCAGATAGCGCGTTTTACGCACGAAAATCGTCGCATTTTACGCACCCGTTTATAAAAAGGCGACCTTGTATATAGTCCCTAAACCGGTAGTAGAGCGATCTTTGTGTTCAAGTACGGCTCCCTAACGAAATTACTCTTTTTCTTTTATTTGTAAATAACTACATCACAAAATAAAATTTTAACAAATTTTCGAATTTACTTCACGCGTCGGGAGAAATCGATTACGACATCAAAGCATACATTGCTGCTGCGTGGGCCAAATGGCGAGAGGTGACTGGTGACATTTGTGACCCTGTTAAGCTGAAAGGACAGATCTATAAGTCTATCATTAGGCCTGTCCTTTTATATGGTAGCGAAGCGTGGCCGCTACTTGAGCGACACAAGCAGGAGCTGCGTGTCACGGAGATGAATATGCTGCGGTGGATTTCTCACGCGGAAGGACCGCGTGAGAAACTCGCGCATCCGCGGTAGCCTTCGTGTCCGCGATATTGCAGACAAACTGCAGGAGAGTCGCCTACGCTGGTACGGCCATGTTTTGCGGAAACCGGAAAGCTACGTAGGCAACAAATGTCTGGCCATACCACTACCGCCAGGTCCTGGCAAAAGAGGTAGACCCAAAAAATTCTGGCTTGACGTAGTGAGGGCTGACATGCGTGCTAATGATCTAACAACGAGACGCTCAAGACTGTGCGAAGTGAAGGAAAGCGGACCCTAGGCTTCAAAGCAATGGCTTTGGATGCAACCGGGATTGACCGTATAGATGAAGAAGAAGAAGATTTTAAACCTTATTCACTTATCACAAGGTCAAAAACCAAAGAAAATTTTCAATATGCTGTGCCCTATAGAGAATAGGTAAGTGCGGATAGTGCGGACTATGTACCAATTAAAAAATGATTGCGCATTTTAGTCACTGTTTAAATATAACCTAACCCAGAAGACATTACCATTGCCTTAGCTACTTACCTAACCTAACCTAAAAGAGATTACTAGTTTCATAATCTGGACATTATTATCTGGAGTACATTTGTATAATAGAAAAACCTGGACTCGCCTTAAAACACCATTTAGGTTTAGTAATCAATTACGTTTAAAAGAGGAACGTTTAGAAGAGTACATTGTTTTGATTACTTTTACAGATGTGTGACAAACATTGAACCTTGTTTGCTATGCCCTTGCAGGGCGTCACATGTATACTTTTATTTTTCTAACACCGCAAAATTGTAATGTGACATGCAATAAACGTTTGAATTTGAATTTGAATTTGAACCTGCTGAAACTTAACATACAGAAACAGGAAAAAAAAAATTGAGGGTGAGTTCGTTTATTGTTATGAATGTTAAAAAAAATTAGCGTTTTGCTCTCTTTGTATTATTTTCAGTGCTTGAAGATTCTCTAGACACGTTATCCTTTACTTCACTCTCTCCGTCACTGAACATCGACACTATTTTGGTCTTAATTGCTGAAAACATACTGTTTGGACCACTGGTAGTGGATGTCGTAACAGGCTCCTCCTCTTCTTTTGAATTCACATTATCGAAAGGAGAATTTCTGTTAGATAAATCTTCAAATGTCAACAGACTCTTGACTTTTTGCAAATCAATATGGTCGCTCAGCATTGATATGGTCGAATCGACTTTAGCGAATATCTTTCCGATTACCTGCCCAGCATTGCTCATATTATCATTTGCCTCATCATTTTCAGTACTTTGGCTTTTCGAATCAGGATTATCAGTTGACCTGAAGTAATTATAACTTGTAATGGTTTCTGAACTTTTATTCTCGTGCACTCTTTGAGGTAGAATATCGGTATTGCTTGCTGATTTCTTAGCAGTGATTCTTCCTAAATGCTTAGCACTTTCTGTTTTTATAATTGTCACAGCATCTTTAGTGGTCTGATAGACCTTACCGAAGAAATCTTCAACAGCTGTTTTGATAGTCGCTATCGTTTCGCTATGCGCTTCTATCATTGTTTTTTGCTTTGGAGGAGTAATTGAAGAGTCACTTTCTATGCCGAAATTCTGTTTGATATTACTCATATCGCTTCGTTTTTGGTCACATTTTTTATCGTTTTTCGGCGGTGTACCAGAAATATCTTTGCACGCACCGGCTGATGGAACCCTATCTGTGCATCTTGATGCACTTTCCCCTGTATTAGACCTGCAAACCGAAGGAGGCCCTGGTGGCGGCCATAAGGCCTCGTCCTTGCAAGTTTCTATTGGTGAAGGACACCCGGGCTTTCCTTTAGTTGGACAACCTTTGGGCTTTATCTTTTCAGGACAATCTTTTTTTTGCGGATCCATGTTTGAAATCAAATTTGTTAAGGTATTTATCCGACTAAGATTGCTTTTGGAAAGATCTGAACTAATGTGCTTTCCTTTTTGACAAGTGCTACCTTTGAAATCGTGTATAAGAAGACTAGATCTATTACTGTTTTTTAAACTACCCAGGGAGCTGCTGTCTTTTTTATCTGAAATTTCTTGTTTACCGTCGTAAATTTCAAAACAGGGCTCGTAATCTGGGAAATCTTCGTTAGCGTTTTCTAATGCATCTCTTATCAACTGATCGTCTGTTAGAGGACAGTCTTTTGGATAATCTTTGAGGTAAGGCTTTATAACCTCACGGCAGTATTTGGACCTGTTTGCAATAGATTCATCAATTGATCCACTTGGGTTGTCATTGTCATGAATGTCTGCCGCATACACGTCTTTTATTATTGTGATATGTATTGGTAGCTTTGGATCTTGTCCTACTTCACTAAACTCTAATACCTTTAAAGACCCCTTGTCAGTTGCATCTTTATTTTCTGGAGCTGTATTGGTAAAAGAATCTATAAGATTAGCCGTATCGGTTTGTGTCTCTTTATGACAAATGATTACATCTCTCAGGCCTAGCTCTAACGATGGAATGTGTGATGGTAACATAATATTTGCATTTGGAAAACCAATTTATGAATCGGTTAAGGATGAAAACTCAATTGACTTACGTTATTACATTTTGTTGTAGTTCGTGTACTACACGCAAAATAAATTTTGCGTGGAAATATCATGATTGTTTTATTAAATCACCATGCTGCTAAAATCTGTAATTTTGTTTTCGTGACAGTTGATTTTTTGACAGTAAATTTTTATCATCTCCGAATATCGTTAGGTGCCAGAGTTTATTTTAGAATAGTTTTAACTTGTAAACAAAAAACTCTCAGAGCATATAAATGTTTGAGTTATCGCAGATTAAGGGCTGGTTTTCCGATCTTCAAATGAAGGGTCAAACCATTGATCAAGCAAAACTACGTTATAATCTAACGAACAAATATCATATAATATAGCGTCATATACTAACCATAAGTATTTAACATAAAGTTATTATACCTAGCGGAATAGAGCAACAAACACGAGCTGTCAAACGAAACCGAAATCGAATGACATTTGTGTGAGTAAAATTGTGTATGAATGTGTGTCAGTGATGTATGTTTTGTGGCTTTTCACAATAATATCGATATCGATAATAATAATTAGTAATATAATAAATAGAACTAAAAAAGGATGTAATGGGATTTTGCATGGCTGAAACTACTATTCTGGAGGGAAGTAAGAATATTGAAGAAAAACAGAGGATATTTTAAAGATATTATTTTATTTTTAAGATGTTTTATATTCTGATAAATGTGGCAAACAAAAAGAAATTTTTTCGCGAATGTAACTGTATGATCTCGGGCTATAGAAATGGACCGTTAATGCAAATGTTTTAAATTCGTCACAGTAAGTAGCTGATTGAGATATATCACCACGAATTACAGCATTTGCTCGGTCGTTTAAGGCCTGAATGGTTTTGTTACAACATGTTGCGGCAATATCATTTAAATAATTTTTTAGGCCAGGACGTTTTTGAATTTCGTCAAGTAAAGATGCTTAGGTTAGTACTTTATATTTAGTATTTCGAATAAGTTGCTGTTTCATTTTAATTTTTTCTTGCAACTTAGTGCATTTAGACATAAGCTTCTTCTTCCTTGGCTTCAATTCTAGTTGGGAAGATGTCGATGGTGTGGACTATTGCAATAGCAGCGGTGTAAATCTAGAATGCTGATGGTACACATGTGGATACCTCTGGTACAATATCTCTGTAAACGTAGGACGATACTGTGCGTCTAGGCTTTATCTTGACCTGTGAAAAAGAAAGAAATGAGTGTCTATTAAAATCATAGTATTATGACAGTATGATCTTGTCCCAAACTAAGCAAACCGTGTAATATGGGTAGGGTAATTAGCAAATAACTTATAAACATACCTACTTAATGTAGGTACATGATGCTAAGTTGACATTACTATCTAATAAAACATCAGCAGAAGAATAGTATTATTTTATTTAAGCTTACCGGAACAAACTTAGTTGGAATTGCAGATTTCATCAAAATTCCTTTCGCTCCTCGCATCTGGGAATATTTTTCTTCAAAATGCTTACTGCTTAAACATGATTTTTTCTTGGGAATCCAGTTTGGACGATCAATTAATCTAAGCCATGCATTTCTGGTATCCAAGTTAGTAGGAAATCTGAGAGATAGACTGATACTTATGCACCTCCTAAGTATCTCTAATAGAATTACATTTCCAGGTGATTCATATCTAAGTCATATAGGTACCTTAACATCAGTAATACATTTTCGTTTACCGCGTGAAAGACAGTTGACACGAAATATCGATAACTTGTTTCAGCCCTAGTGTAAAACTAAAATTATTTCTTTACGCAAAAACTTCGTAAATTCTGCATTACGTGTATTCAATCTTTGCTTCTTACATAAATAAATGATTACAGAAGAGAATTATCGCACTTAGTTCTTAAAATTCGAAACGCATTGGCAAAAATAAATCCTAGATTAGGAGGTGTCGATTTATAAAAATTTACCTGCGAAATGAACATTTTTCGGGATTATTTCGCTGTGTTGTACAACAATCAATCACTGAACAAGTCACCATGTTTCTGAAGAACTATTTCTCAAAATATCCACGATTTCACCTAAACTTAGAAAAATACACGGAGCTCAAATTTTCAGCGTGCCGATAAGTGCAGACGAACTGTCAAAAAGTTTCCAAAAACAGTTCTGTTACGTCGCATCACGCATCTCTTTTTATCACACAGTGTTGCTGCTAGTGTCATCTCGCTCGCTCAGCCCTTTGTTGCTCTATTCCGCTAGGTATAATAACTTTATGGTATTTATAAAGTTAATTTGATATGAATGTATACTATGTATTAAATTATATAAATATTGTAAGCATTGACCCTCACTGTTATAAAAATAATTTTATTCCTGTCGAGGATGTTTTGGATTAGGTAGAAATTAGCTCTGCCGTTACTGATACCGAAGAAGAGGAAATAGAGAATAATTCCCAAGCTGAAAACCAATCTACTATAATTGCTTGCAATACAGCAAATTATCTTCGAAACTGCTGAGAACTCTCAAAAAGGTATCTATAGAACTTTCTTCTATCATAATTAGCTGTTTAAGTCTCCTGTTGAACATGAGACTCCCTCATATAACACCATTATGAATGAACTTTCTATGAGGCCATAATCACTATTCTTGGTAGGCAGATTGTTAATTGTAGTAGCATCCAGAGATGTTTATTACAATATTAATTCACGCTGTTCAATGATATAGTTATTACTAATTAAGGTCACATTATTCAAGCTCTAATTTTGTATGTAGGTAAGTGAAATATTTTCGTTCAAAATTTATTTATTTTTCAACTATTTTCTGCCGTAAATTCGTTTGGTTTTCAAATATTTCATGAAATATAAAGATTTTTTTATTACATTGTAAAATAAATACGTAAATAAATATTGGACAACATCACATACATTGCTCTGATCCTATGGTATCTATTCAAAGCACTTGTGTTACATAAATCAGATACAACGACGGTACCACAACACACAGACCCGAGGCAATATAGAAAAGCTATTTTTCTACATTGACCGACCGGGAATCGAACCCGGAACCTCAGATATAGCGACACCAAGTCCGGAGTGCTCGCCTCTCGGCTACGGAAATCATCAAAAACGTCCTAAAATGTTTTTATATTTACATACTGTTTTAGTAGGAACTTATGCGATATGTATGTATGGTACTGTACTGTACAAGAAATACATAAATGGTATAATAGGAAAATGTATGCAGACATACAATTATTAAAACATTTATTATGTACGCGTAACTGAGAGCTATTTAATTAATATATGATTTTACTCTCACTTTTCATAAAAATCCCGTTTATATTTTGTTTTGATTTCAGGTTTTGGTAGTCATATTATGTTAGAAGCAAAATATCTCAATTCCCAAAAGTTTTAAACATGTTGATGTCTTTATCCAGCACTCTTTCGTTTCTTCTTTTTACATTTTGCGCTATCGACTTTCTTTTTCTTGCAGGGAGGTTTTGGAACATCTTCATCGTCGTTCTTTGGAGGGACGCAGTTCTCTTTAACATCTTTAGTACAAACTGGTTTAGGCTGTTGATCTTCTGATTTTGATTTACAAACCTTTTTTGGATGATCTTCTTCACTCATAGTAATGTTTTAGGAGTTTCAACAGTGTTCAGAGACTTGTGTTAAAATGAAGGTAAAACGTTTGACAATGAGATATAAACTGCCTTTTACTGTTTTTATCAACTTAATTGTTTTATGTTGTCATTTTAGTTGTATTTATTTTAATAACATGGTCTTGTTTAATTTATTTTGTAATATGAATCTATCGGATGTCAGTTTAGCGTATGTATACAATGCAAACATACTCTGTCATGTGCAAATGTACTCTATGGTCATGTGTATGTCATCTGTGTCAAATACCTCAGATTAGAGAAGAGGTAGAACATCAGAATGGCACAGAATAAATACCTTATAGTTATGGATTTAGTTACGGGTATGCATCAGTTAAGCCATTGGGTAATAAATAACTAGTCAAAGAATTAAATATATGGTTAAGCCATCTTATGCGCGCTCAAGTAACGAACAACATCTTTTACTTGGAGTTGTATGACAATGATAATCTTATCTTTAGGGTACTGACATGCTCATTAGTGGCACGTTGCGCTGGTTTGGGCACGTCTGAATAGGTTTGCTCATAAGCACGCTAATTTTAATAGACAACATTTTGTTTTTGGGTTAATATGCAAAAACTTGAAAAACATTCTTAAGATATCTAACGTCAGTTGATTTATGAGGATGCTCAAATTAAGCATGCTTATTACTGGCAATGCTTGTTCACACATGCCACTAAGTAGCAACTGCTCATTAGTGGCATAGAGTACATTTGTATATTGGAAGAGGCATGCTTTCGTGCTACTAATGAGCATGTGTGTCAGTACCATTACGCAATAATATGTTGTCAATATATTGTGCCGTGTTTTTGTTTTTAAATTTTAAAGTTTGTGAACTATCATGTCTTAAGTCCTAAATAGCACGCTCATAAAGGTTATTAATTTGCAAAATAAGCAGACCGTATAAGGTTTTATGCATTGGGTACATTATATCTTAGCCTATATAAAAACAGTTTTTACTTTGACCACAACTTTCTAATAAGATAAGTATTTGAGTTGAAGCAGTGGCGTCGCACCGTGATTTGCCTTGAACTCAAACGGTTCCGGGTTCGATTTCCAGTTTGTGCAAATTCACAAATCGACTCTTTCTGATTCGGATCTTAGCTCGTGTCTGAGTGAGTGGGTCTGTGTATGGCAATACTTCCACTACAACAACATAAGCATACATTAAATAAATGAAATGTGGAGTAAAATGTGAAGGTCTATAAATACATTTCTAGTACATACGTTTTTAGAGAATAAGTTAATATTGTAAATGTGGTTGGTTTTCCAATAAATAAATAATTTAAAAAAACAAGTTCTTGAGTGGATATCACGTCTCGGCAAACGTAGTGTAGGACACCCAGCTTAATGGACCGACGACCTTACGAAGATGCCTAGCAGTGGCTGGATGAAAAAAAAACGGGAGAAATCGTGCTCTTTGGCGCTCTTTTGGAATTTATTTACGTCCAGCAGTGGGCAGAAATGATTATGATGACGATGAAACAACATTAACAACAACAACAACAATAACTCTTAAAGTAGTAGACATACAGCTGTAAAATAAATGTTGTATTATAGCTTAGATCAAACCCTGTCAATCTAGTGGAAAAAACAAATGAGTTATCGGGGTTACTTTTGCAGTATTTTACAATAATTAGTTTATTATTTGTTAAGTATCAATATCCGGAATCCATCTTGAGTCAAGCACCTGTCTTTCTACCTTAAGTCAGTGTTTCCGGTTCCTTTCCGATAGTGGCGCCCACTATAGTGTCAGTTTGGTACTACTTACTGGGCGCGTGAGCACCGGGTTGAGACTTGTCATTATAGCGTTGTTTTTCGCGCCGTTCACAAGTCAGTTCAGTTGCAAAAAACTTTTTTCATATCTAATACTAGTTTAATTTGTAATTGTTGGTTCCTTACCGAAAATAAAATATGGAGAATACCACTCCGACGCGAAATGAAATGGATACTGAATCGCGAAAACGTCATCGTTCTCCATCACCGAGTTCGGAAAGCAGCGAGTCATCCAGCGGCAGCAGCGAGCATTCAAGGAAGGCAAAGGCAAGCAAAATCGACAAAACTGTGAGTTATGCACACTTTGAATTCTTATCACAACAAGTTGCTTTTTTGACGAATATGATTTCTAAAAACACCGATGTATTGAACCCTAATAAGGAAGACCGTCAATTAACAAGCGTTAGCTCGAATCAGGACCTCAACTTACGCCGTCCATGTGAGCGTGAATCGCAAAATAGCCAACTAAACTTGTCTGATCCAAGTACTATTGTTAGGGATCCACTTTATGCACGTGCAAAGGAAGCCTACCTGAAAAAATTGAGGGAATTGCAACGATTCACAAGTGATGATTGGTACGCAGTTCGATTTACTGATGCTCAGAAAAAATATCTTGCTACCCCCGGTTTTGTGGAGTTAAACGTTAACGACTCTCTAAAACGGTTTGAGGCTGCTATGTTACGTGACGATCCTCGTTCATATTTGCTAGAACGTTCTTTTGCCGGCTTAACAAATGCTTTGCTTTTACAAAAAGAAGAATTGCAAAATACTTTACAAGCTTTAGTAGATTGGGCAAACGAGTGTAAACAGACGTTGACTCCTAATACATTATTCGACAAAATTGAGTCATTATTTTCGAAAGAATCGTTGTACAGTAAAGTGACTGATGATATATTGCAAATAGTATGTGGTAGGCGTGCAGATTTTATCTCTTCGAGAAGGGATACATTGCTACGTCAAATACCAGAGCAATATCATAGGGATGTTTTGTACAAGATTCCCCCTAGTGAGGAATCATTATTTAAAGATGAGTTAGTTCAAAACTACCTACAAAAAATTGGAGGAGCAGATAAATTGTTTACTTCACTACATCCGACACCGCGATCGCAATCAAAGGGTAATTTCTATCAAAACCAAAAGCCATCGACTAGTAAACAACCAGATGATACCTTTTTTCGTCGAACCGCTTCCGCTAAAAGACACGCACCTCAGCCATCCAACCAAAAACGTCAAGATAAGCCGCATAGGCAACAGGGGAAAAAGACGCGACCTCACACTTCCTTTAAAAATAAGCGTTCCGAATGACTATCGAGTATTTCAAGGCGGCTGTCTAAAACGATTTCAATATGTCTGGAGCAACTTGGGTGCCCCAAAACAAATTTGCAAATTACTAAACGGGGCACGTATTCCTTTCGGCCTAAAGCCTCCACTGATATTTCCGAATTATATTGCGATGCAGAACTACAGAACCAAAACTTCTCCCGATATGACTACTCAGATCCAAAACATGATAGAATCAGAAATTCTCGAACCAGCAGAGCAAAGCCCCAGTTACCTTTCGACTTTCTTTCTTGTACCCAAGCCAGACGGGAGCCATCGCCCAATCTTCAACTTACAACAGCTAAACAAATTCGTTATAACAAAACCATTCCAACTCTTCAGCCATTTTCGTGTACCAACTTTTTTACAACCACAAGATTGGATGACAAAATTAGACTTGAGCCAGGCGTACTTTCACATACCCATAGCGCCGCAGCATCGCCCCTTCCTGAGACTCATTTATCATTCCGATCCGAATCGCCACCAGCTGCTTCAGATGACGTGCTTGCCGTTCGGACTTGCATCGGCCCCGAGAACATTTGCTACCGTGACGAATTGGGTAGCCGAGCTACTGAGAAGTCGGGGCATCAGATGTGTCGTTTACTTAGACGATTTCCTGTTAGCAAACCAGTCGATACAGAAAATACACGACGACATAGCAACGACGATAAACATCATGCAGTTACTGGGTTGGGAAATAAATTACGAAAAGTCTGTTCTGACTCCGACACAACGCCTCGAGTTTCTCGGCATAACATGGGACACAAAACGCAACGCAATGTCCTTATCGGAGTCAAAGTGCCTATCGCTACGCAAAGCACTTCTGGAACAGCTCAAAACAGGCAAGTGGTCTCTGAAACAGTATCAAACTCTAATGGGGAGACTCAACTTTGCCACTTTCGTAACAAAAAGGGGGCGCCTTCACTGTCGAACGCTGCAATTTTTCAGTCGACTTTTATCAAAGAATCACCCCTACCGTCGAATAAACATTCCGCAACCAGTTCAGGCAGAGATAGAATGGTGGCACAATTCGATTGGGACAACCATGCCGATACATATGAACCCAGTGACCCATCTGTTGACTACAGACGCGTCCAACATAGGTTGGGGTGCTCAGATCAACGACCAATACATAATCGGTACATGGGCGAAGCCACAAATGTCATGGCACGCAAACAGAAAAGAGATGTTTGCCGTGTACGCATCCATTCTACACGAACAACATCACCTACAAAATGCGCAAATTCTTTTACAGACAGACAACCGAACGATAGTGTCGTACATCAACAAAGAAGGCGGCACACGATCGAAAAATCTTCTCGAACAAACTCGACAGCTTATTGCAGTTTTAGACAAACTAAACGTGCATCTTCTTGCTCAGTACATTCCCGGAAGATTCAACGTCGAGGTAGACGCTCTATCACGCCAGAAAACTTGTCCCGAGTGGCATCTCACTGCAACAGTAACAGAAAAAATATTTCAGATGTGGGGCGTACCAGAGATAGATCTATTTGCGTCAAAGACGGCTCATGTGATACCGAGATACGTCTCAATGGATGTACTCGATCAGCAGGCACAACAGCACAACGCGTTTTGTCACCAGTGGCATTACGGTCTTGCGTGGCTATTTCCACCTCCGAACCTGATTCCGAGAGTTCTCAGTCACCTGAATCAAGCCAGCGGGAGGTACATACTAATAGCACCAAAATGGGACAAAGTATTTTGGCAAGTCGATGTTCAACGTCGAGCCACCACGGCCACCTTATCGAATTCCAGACCTAGCTCGAGCCCTAATAGACACCAGAACAGGCTTACACCCGCCAGAGATTCAAGATCTACAATTAGAAGCGTGGCTGATTTCGGGTGGAACGATATGTTGACAGAGTGGACTGACCAGGAACAAAATCTACTGATGTCAGGCTGGCGGCCCTCTACGATGAACACTTACAAACCAGCATGGACGAGATGGAAGAAGTGGTGTGACTCAAATTCCATAGACTTCAAACACCCTAATGCTGATCAAGTTGCTCGCTACCTTGCATATCTACATTGTGACGTGGGTCTAGCTTATAAAACTATTTTAGTGCACAAATCTGTAATTTCAACATTTACTCATTTAAATTCGAATGTAGATTTATCTTCAAATTTCTTTATAAAACATATGTTGAAGGCTATTTCAGTTGCCCGTACTAAACCTCAAAAGCCACCAATTTGGAATCCTAAGTCGTTATTACAGTATTTATGTGCGTACAGGCCAGACGAAAATAATCTTTATCTGGTTTCTAAACACACTGCGACCTTATTGTTACTAGCCTCAGGTCGAAGAGTTCACGACCTTACCTTGCTATGCATTGATGACAATAGTTTAATTGATGAACAAACTAGTATTGTAATGTGGCCGGCATTTGGATCCAAAACTGACAATGCCAATCACCGTCAGTCTGGTTGGAGACTTAAGGAACATCCTGATAAAAATTTAAATGTAATTTTTTGGATAAGAACATTATTACAATTGTCCTTAAATCGTAGAAAAAGTATAAATAACTTGTTCATAACAGCCCGAGGTGAGGCTAAACCTGCAACAAGAACGATAATTGGAGGCTGGGTAAAATCTCTATTAAAAGATGCAAATATCGAAGCTACTCCCGGTTCCGTACGGTCAGCAGTTGCTTCCTTAAATTGGTTAGAAAATTTTCCTTTAGATAAAATTCTAGCTACTGGTAATTGGAGAACTGTACATACCTTCCGAAATTATTATCAAAGAGAAATAATAAATCAAAATCCAAGTACTCGATTAGTATCTTTATCTAATTATTTTGATGCAGTCAATGTTTAGTTAATTTTGCTTTGTTGTGAGTGTGACAAATATTTTTAATTATTGTGATCTTGGTCAAAGTAATTTACTTACAATAGTATAATTAAAAGTTAAATTACAAATCAAAGCCTATTACTGCATTTAATCTCAACCCACTCTTACACATTATAGCGTCAATAACTTTCGTTATTAGCACCAGGTGATAACAAACACATCACTCAAGATGGATTCCGGATATTGATACTTAACAAATAATAGAGAGTTTTACCATAAAATAAAACTTACCTATTATTTTTTATTCAATATCCGGAATCCAGGTAAGGTCTACCTGGTGCATCATGAGTGCCATAATGACAAGTCTCAACCCGGTGCTCACGCGCCCAGTAAGTAGTACCAAACTGACACTATAGTGGGCGCCACTATCGGAAAGGAACCGGAAACACTGACTTAAGGTAGAAAGACAGGTGCTTGACTCAAGATGGATTCCGGATATTGAATAAAAAATAATAGGTAAGTTTTATTTTATGGTAAAACTCTCTATTTTCATATTAAAAAAAAAATACATGAAATTTAATAATTTTTTTTAAATTATGAACGTAACAACTCCCTGTTTCAAATTTTATACGATAGACTAGAGTTTTGCGCTTCGAATAAGCCTATTTTTATACCATTAACGCCTACACTTGGGAGATATGACTTTTTTTGTGTCCACGTAGAGAATATTTCAAGAAAAAAAAACAAAATGGCTGCCACATAGCTGATAAGTAGTTAGGACTTAACTATGTAGTGTATTTGTGTATTAGAATAGTTGTTCTAACAATCCTTAGAATATCGCTAGTCCATGACCAGACACACTGTATAAAAAACGAAATCGGGTTAGTTACACCATTCATAAGTCAAGAACAGCTGGGCCGATTTTTATGATTTATGATTTTTTGGATTTGTCTCCGTCCTGAATAGCAGAATAACTATGAAAACATCGAAAAACACGACAAAAAAAAACGAGGCGGTACAAAGTTCGCCGGGACAGCTAGTCAGGTAATAAAAAACAGTTTTATAAACTCTTGCCTTTATTTCTTACTGGTGCGTTGCCTTACAAATATACTTATTACAAATTAAACAAAAAATACTTCACCTACCGTTACAATGTCGGATTTATCACTAAACGATATGCCTTCAGAAACCAAAAGCAGCTGGAAACAATCATGTTCAATAAATAAAGAGAATGCATAATTATACAAAAATGATTATATTTTCACTATTTTTATAGAGCGAGGGTAATTTGATCAAACTTTTTATTATAATATAAATAAATAATATGATTGTAAATGTTATACCTACTTTATGTATAATCAATATACATAATCAATTTTAAAGTTAAAAGGAAAAAAAAATTTTTTTTTAACTAAACAGGTTGAAAAAACCTTTCAAGCAAATAAGTTTTTTTTCTCTTACACCTGTCAACCTGTCAACTTGTATAATTAAAAGGTATAACCTTTTAATTATACAAGTTGACAGGTTGTATAAAGGAATCGCTTTAACAAGATTATATTTTGTATGTAATATAACTTTTATTAAAAGGTCAACTTGCAAATAAAATACCTAATAATCCACACCCTTTTTTTGAGGTTTATGTTTTTTTTAAATAAACGGGTAAAAGACATTATGTTTTTGATGTTGGTAGTTCTGCCAACTAAGTTAAAGTTGTTTGTTAATAAGGGCCGATTTTTCAACAGCCAGATAACTTTTATTTGAAGAAAAAGTTTGACATGTTGACCGTTTTTGTACAGAAAATGTGTCAAAGCGTCACTTTTCTTCATCGGATAAAAGTTATCTGGCGATTAAAAAATCGGCCCTAAGACCGGATTCGACCAAGCTGGTGTAAGTTTTAACTTAAGAGTATACTACTGCTTAATCTAGAGTAAGCTGATTTTTCATTCTACCAACCACTATGAAAAATATTAAAACGATTTTGACAGTGTATAAATTAAACTGAGAAAAAGTAAATGTCAAAGTTGTAACTTGTCAAATCCACTCCTGTCACCTCGAAACTGACATGTTGTCAACATCTAGCATTGACACTCTATTATCCTACAAAATTAAAATGTTGTGGCATTTCAAGTCAACCTAGAAGAAATGGATTACATGGATTTTGGTAGGTTTATCAATTCGTTGATCGTTCACACTTGAACTATAGAATAACAATACCGAGTATAGTGTATTGCTCGAATAAGGTAATCGAAGTTTTCCAAGGGTAAATTCAAGGTGTAAAATTATACACGTAATAGTTATTCTGGTATAGCTTTGTGTTTGGTCGAATCGGCCCTTAGTAGAAGATGCTATTCCAGATGTTTTATTAACTATCAGTCACCCTTTATTTGTGTTTTTGTTAGAAAAAGATTTATATTTTTACCATGCTGTACGTATAAACTTATTATATTCAATATGTTATGGTTTACCAAACTTATAATGCAATTTTCTCTAATAATCAAATGTACCCATCGCTCTCAATACTACATCTCTTTGGCGAAAATATATTGCATCATATAAAAAAAATTATTACTTTTAATACACTGGGATGTTACAAGACAATGACATTACACATAAGTCTTTGGCGTTCCTCTAAACTGTATGTCGGTTGTTTAAAACATATTTAAAAGCATATTATTCTGACTAATGAAAAAGTAGTAGCGGAACAACGTAGGTATTTACAAAAAAATATATTTAAATTATATATATAAAAATAATAATAAATCTTGGACGGAAATGATAAGATTTTTCAAACTTATAATCCTCAAAACAATATATTCTAAATGTTTGAACATATCAATTGTATATATTAACACAACGCATTAATATACTCACATAAATATATTTTTCATCACCAAATAAAGTCTAATACTTCATTTAAAAATATATTTGCTGGAGTTAAAATGCGTATATCCATAACTAGAACTAACTTTTCATAAAAAGGTAAAAAAGAAACAAGTAATCTCAAAGTAATTTCAAAATATCTAAACGATACTAAAATAGTTGACTTTCACATATTTGTTCCGAAGCTATAGTTTCAAGAGCATTCACATACACACTTAACATTTATAACAATACAAAAAATAAGTTACGTAACTCATTATGAATAATAACAACATTAAATGTTATAAAAGTTCTATGACGTTGTGCAGTTAGGACAGCTTAAATAAAATAAATGAAGTTCTTTCAATAAGGCTCAAAAATCTAAAAAAGTATTTATACAAATTATTTGTATCACTACTGAGGTAAAAGAAAAAAGATAATACTTAACTCTAATAATGACATTGAATGAATTACATTTAGCTTCATTTAAAATACATTATTTACATCTTAGTCTTAATGAAGATTTATCTTATACACTTTGGCTCTCTCATTCAATATATTCTTTCATTTAACTAAATATAATGAGTATAAATGAATTGCTGGAGTTATTAAAAATTATTCTGAGAAAGCAAAGTTAGAAGCGTACTGACCTCTTTAAAATTAATATTTTATAACAGAACATATACCAGATTGTACATATATTAATTTATCTACACGATAAGAGATTTTCTAAAGGAATGATAAGGTTTTAAACTAAAATTCTCACAAATGTAGTGTCCGTTATCACTTAGTCGCTTCGTTGTGACTCGCCGACAGCTATTGCTCGCACGGCGTCCGTTGATATCTGGAATCAAATTAACGATATTAGTGGGATATTCATGTTCACAATATAATAGAAAAAGTAAAATAAAATAGCCTTTATTGACAGGAGACATATAGTTAGTTATTTAGTATACTAAAGTTTTGCTAGTTTACGTAGCAATATATTACTAATTTCTGTGTGCCATATAGCAAACGCTTCCTTTCAATATCACCATTGTCAATTTAGCCAATAATTATAGTTTCCTAGGTTTTACGGAATCGCCAAACTTAAACTTTAGTAGAAATGACCAAAAACGATCTGGCTTTCTGAGAAGTCATAACTAATAATAATAATAAATTATATTAACAGCTGAGAATTTTAAGGTACCAAATTCTCAAGGAAACCTTGAAAATATAATCTTAAAAGAAACATTTTTATAACTCCCTTACAACCAAATAATAATAATATACTGTTCAGTATACTCGAAACATCGCTAAGTTTAAAAGTGATAGCTGTAGAATCACTTAAATTTAATGCCCTGCAACTTATCCCAGTCCCTAGGGACCCTGCCCTTTGTCAGGGAGGGGCCGAGTGATCGAACAACGCCTTTGTATAGAAATGTAGGTGTGGGTTTTGTTTTAGTTTGAGAGACATTTTTGGTCTGTTTTAGAGAAATGGTGGTATATTTTACCTTATACTTATTTTATAACTTATGAAAGTTCACACAAGTCACAAATAAGATTTGCGTAAGACTTTTTCTTATAAACATCTAACTTAAGGTAACATTGTAATTAACAACGACCTGGTAAAGGTCGCAGGAAGACGCTGGATGCAGGCCGTTTCCAACCGGCCAATCTGGAAGTCAATGGGGGAGGCGTATGTTCAGCAGTGGACGTCTTATGGCTGAAGTGATAATGACGATGATGATCTAACTTAAGTACTTTACTACATATCAATAAAATAAAATGATGAAGCTTTTCGAGATATAGTTATTGTGGAACTTAGACAATGATCTATTTTATGTACCTATTTGTAACACCCGTGTAACATTACAGACCGCAATAAATATTATATTGAATTGAGTTGAGATCCAATGGCATAACGAATATTATTTGAAAAATAGCAATCGCGCGAAATATGAAGCTCACGGTATCAATACACTTGTTATTTGTCGATGACAAGGAAAATCCTATTTGAATTGGTGAGAGATCTTTTAACGGTTCACAAAAGATGAATACTCATCCTTGTGTCTAAAGTTATACGGTTGAATATTGAATGAGATGTGTAAACCAGGAATCAAATAGCACATCCCTCTAGTTATTCAACAGCTTTGATGTATCGCACTGGGAATTGGGAGTTTGTACCTAATTTGATTGTTGAATCAAAACAGTAGGAGAGTGTTCCTTTATCCGTAAAGTAGTTTTATTGAATCGGAATAGCATTTGTACTAAGTAACATGAGGCAAATGTTAAAAATAGTAGACACATCATAAAGAATTCGTTAAATTTGGTTTCATTTCCATCGGAAAATTGGTTATTTCTACAAATTAGTATAATTATATTGATTTTATTTTATTATTGATTAGTACTGACTACAATTAACATTTTGCAAAAAGTAATAGAAACTAAGTAATTGCTTTTGGAGTTAAACCCGTTAAATTCACGCAGATAATGAAAAAGGAACAATATAGGTGCTAACGTGCCTCCCTGCAGCACACCTGTAAAGTGTGGCCATATAGCGGTTCCAAGTGATAAACTGTTTGGAATTTATTCCTCACACACCGCCATTTGTTTTCCAGCGGTTGTTAAACGGTCGGACGTTTAAAATCCAGTAAAATCTCGAACAGACGAGAATGCGAGGAGGTCAAAGGCTTCCGTTGAAATGATTCCCGAGAGAGCACCTTTGGTTAATGTATTGAGGTGTTAAAATAATGGAGCGATTGGTTTCGGAGAAAATAATTGAACCTATTGATTTTAGAAGAATTTATTGCCAATTTAAATGTAAGTACGTATATTTTAAAATTATACTCACTATGTCATAATTTTGCTTTGCTTAGAGGTTGTATTTGAATATATGAGATTATTTTCATTGTTTATCTTTAGTCACGGGAAAGATTATAAATTACATACTACTTCTGTTGAAACACATTAAATATAGTACTTAAGCTTGAAAGGATATACTTTTAGTTTAATTGATTGATTTATTTTAATACATAAGACTGAATTAAGGATAGGAGCCTGTTGTTTTACCTATCGCTTTCTCTTATCATCAATGTGGCGACTACGAATTATTTCCTTATATGGCGTTACCACAATTCAGTTTGCGTTTATACGATATAAAATTTGCGTAATCCTAGGTCTACCCTACTAGACCCTACTATGATTACATACGGTTGTGGAAATGTATTTTTATAAAATAAATAAATTCACAAATTATAGAGAAATTATAAATCCTCAATTTAAAATTGATTTTACGTAGAATTTTTATTTTATTTATTAAAATGAAAAACTGAACAGAAATTGTACTATGTATTATTACATTACACACACACAGAAGCACATGAGCTTCTGGGCAATTCAAACATTCAATCGCAGGTCACAAAGTTTTCAAAGTTCTCTTCTAGAAATAGGCGATAAATGGAAACCAAATACTTTAAAATATGTGACTGCCTTTTCACCGTAAGATAATGCTTAGATTTTTTTATGAAAAAGCTATGTATGTTAGGAAATAAAAAAAAACAAATATTTTCATACCTTTTTAAACCGTAAATACTTTTGTAAAATAATTTTCATGTAATTTTTACATGCGAAGTAATTGTTATTTGGACACCCCAAAATAATCATACAACACAGAAACTGATTCAAATTTAGTTTAATTAAAGTGAAAGAAAACAATATTTAAAATATCACCGCCAGATTAAAATGGAGCCTTAGACTTGATTATAATATTAATAAATCATATGAATGTAATTGATATCTTTAGAATGCCTAGCCAGTGCAATGCTCTATTCAAAGGGTTGACAGACAGACAAAAGATACAAATACTCACCACTTGGACAGTAACCCTGTGGCAGCTGAGTGGGAGTACGGGCCGCCGTACGGCGAGTACTGCGAGTAGGGCGCTGCGTACGCGTACTCGCTCGCTAACGTTGTTGTACCTGGAAAACGGAAATTTTAAACATTAATTATTATCTATAAACATTAATTATTGTGTGCCGTGTGGGGACGGCCGTAATACACTTCCCCACCACCAACAGGAGGAAAGTCGTAAGAGGCGACTAACTCCTGTAGCACGAGACGGGCAGCAGCGTCAGCGTGCGAAATCTTATAAAAAACTGCGCTCTTCAACCCGCCTGCCAAGCGTGGCGAGTATTGGCAATCCCTCCCCGATAAAAATCACTGGGGGAGGCCTGTGTTCAGCAGTGGACGTCCTATGGCTGAAATGATGATTATCTATAACTAGCTGTTGCCCGCGACTTAATTTGCGTGGTCTTTAGTTTAAACATAATGTGTTTCCTGCGCAACTTTACTATATTTTTTTCCCGTAAGAATCTTCTACAAAGTATTAGTTAGTAGTTAGTTAGTAGTTATGGCGTGACCAAGAGAAATAGAGATTAATCTTATATATAAAATTCTCGTGTCACAATGTTCGTTCCCGTACTCCTCCGAAACGGCTTGACCGATTCTCATGAAATTTTGTGAACATATTGAATAGGTCTGAGAATCGGCCAACATCTATTTTTTATACCCCTAAAGACCACGCAGACGAAGTCGCGGGCACAGCTAGTTTTTATATAATATACAAGGTTATTTTTAAAACACCAATAACCCCCTAGGGACTGATTCCAACTTTTTCATGGGACCAACATCGTAATTTTAAAAAAACAGACTTTATATTAACTGATGTCGGCTAGTCGGCGGCTTAGTATGGGGAAGTGAATTATATTTTGCGATTTCGTTGTTGGTTCCATCGGAAAAGTCATTCAAAGTCATTTAAAGTCAAAGCTGTTGTATTCGGTTCGCCTATTCTACCCTGTATAACAAATCGTCTCTTCATATTATTCTTTACTTCTCCATAAGTATAATTGTTTTTTAGTATATGTATAATAGAAAAATATAGTATAGTATACAATAGAGAAATTCCAAGATACTAATACGTGTACTGCGTGTTTAAAAAGATTTTTTTTTCTATACTTTATTTTGCCCTTGATAGCCCTTTTGGTAGAAGTAATTTTATGCCAAGATATTAAATATTTAAATCAGAGTGTGAAACACAAAAAATCCTGTGAGGTTAGTCCCCGACACGCCTTTTAAGATGAGTAAATAAAGTACATAACAACGCCCCTTGACGAGATATAACGAGCTTTATACGCGTAACCACTCCGATATGCCACCCCCGCAACACTGACAGTTTAATATTTATAACCGAAATAAGCCTACAAACCCGTTTCAAGTACTCAGAGCCACTTCTGTCGCATCACAGACTCGTGTCTCGGTTCGTTACTCGCTCCAGACAAAGCCCGTATGATTTCCTCCCTCCTCACCCCTCTAAAATTATTTGCATAGAGCCCCGAATGAGCTATTAAAGATGTCTGCTCAACCCCCCCACCACCCCTCGGATAAGCAGATTGCGGTAGATTAAAGACCAAAAGCATAAAGAGAAGCGGCGGCCCCAGGAGCGCCCCTTGCGGTAGCCCATTTTGGAACCTCCCTTTAATATGCATAAGTGCGAAAACTCTGTGGTTCTGTATGAATTTTATGATGTTATAACGGAGAGTGGCGGGGGGTCCGAGGAGAAAATTAGATTTTCCTCGGAGTGCCTCGGAGTGGCGTGCTCGACTTTGTCGAAAGCTTTCCTAAAGTCATTGCCGTTTTTTCAGCGTGATTCTTCAACTGTTCGGCCTTTTTGTTTTGTTTTCATTGTTTTATCTTCGCGGGTCGCGCTCTGATCTCTTTATTGCGTTCGTAACTTGTGAATGGGGGTTCCGATTGGCGTTTTTGTCTTTCACCTATTAAATGGGAATGTCAGTGGGAAATAAATTCGAATGTTTTTGTTAAACGTAGTTTACGTAGTCTCCTTACTAAAGTAATGTTAGTACATGATTTAAATTTTACTCTGAACCTTACGTTACAAAGTTACTTCTAACAAATTATATTATTATTTGGTGAAAGTATATAATAAATAATTACAACTTCCATGATTAACAAATTTCTCGTCCAGCCGGCATATCACTTCGCACCGGAAGACCAACAAAGTGGTCGGACCTACTGTTAAAGACCTTCGCAATGCCGTTCCACGAGGCATGCAACTGAGGAGAGAGCTAAAATCTAGCGTTTTTCCACTTACCATCATAGTGTGCGTATGGAGGGTAAGGAGGGGCAGGTGGCTGGAGTACCACCAGGGCCGTCGCGTCCGGACTGGCGGCTGCCGAAGGAGGCTCCGCCCCTGTACCACCGTTGGAGCCCGTCGAGTCGTTCGTTGCTGAGGAAGAAAAGGACACGGTTAAACAAAATAAAATGTGGAACAGCAAGTTACAAGCCACTATCAGTAATTGTCCCAACTGCTTGCTTGTTAATAAATAATATTGATATTATAAGCCAGTTGTTGCCACATTACATTGTAAAGTGATATTGTCAAATGGGCCTCTGGTTAGCTTCAGCCCTTACTACGTCTTCCAAAAATCCAATAATTAATAATTAAGAAATAACAAATCATATATTGTCTTTTCCAAAACAATAGTATTAAGAAAAGACTAATGGACGGAAAAGAAGTTCAACTTATACACCAACACCTCCCAGCTCTCTACAGAGACATAAAGAGGTATTTGCGATGGTGATGACTAAGTTATGCCATATTGTTAGACAACAACTTAATCACAATCATCAGACAAATGATTCGGCTATCCTATTGACCTATATTTCTATCAAAGGTATAAACATAATTGGGGAAGAAGAAGAATAACTGAACAATCCTTCCGGAAGAAACCTATTTCATATACCATTTATCCATTTCCATTCATACATTAGGTTGTAAATTCTAAAGAAGTTGAAAAATATGATATCAGATTACAAAATGAATGAAAACGAGCCGTATCAAAATGTAAACAATAACAATTTAAAATAGCCTTTTGTAGTAGCAAACCGCAAACGCTATGTGTCGATGGTAGACAATAGGACCTAGTCTCAGGTGAGATGGGCTTTACGGCAACCAAATTACTAGTACAGTGTAGGACAAGCAGGACACCTTTAACTTTTCCATGTTAAGTTTTCGTACTTATTATGGTAGATCTTGCCAATCATGTGCAATCATAAATAATTTTTAACTCTATACTATCAGATACATATAGATCGTAGTAGTACTTTGATGATAAGGTTCTGCGAATACTGTGACTTTTATGATACGCGATTGGCAATTTCGCAACTGCATTGATACTATGTACATCGCATTTTTCGACTATCTGCGATTGATTGCTAACATCTCCAACCGGTGTTTTGGCGATTGCATCGCAGACTTTTTGTTTGAGAATGAGTTGTAGTGGCAGTTTTAATTTCCGATCTGATCCGATCTGATGCTAAGAGCATCAGTGTACGTAGGCTCTTACATGATCTGCTTTTGATAATTGTCAACATTATTTTTACTACAGCCACATTTGATACTTCGGGAAAAATCCCACAAAACCAGACGTGTGGTCACACCAACTAAGATCGTGTGGCTGCGCGCGCATCTCGTGTTACTGGGAGGGGTGGGTGGACTCCATTCACAGGAGGATGTGGTCAGGGTTCGATTCTCGGCTTTTTGTGTTTCATTCATTACTATTACGGTGTGAATGTATTGTTGGTCTAGTGGTTGACTGATATCTTATTTGGGTTTAAATAAGTATGGTTTAATTTTGAATAAACTATTCTAATGTACCAGGAGTCTCGCTCGATGGCAGACCTTTGGGCTGGGTGACAAAATTTAAGTACTTGGGTCATTGGGTTACTAACGATCTCAGGGACAACACAGACATTAAGAGAAAAATGCTGCGACACTGGGCGAATCTCTCCACCGGATAGTAACTTTTTATTATTCATATTTTTTTATTTATCATGTGTTATATTTTTTCTTCCCATAATATCCTTATTTTATAAGTCCTAATGTATTAATAACACTATGAAACCTGGCCCCCGATTCAGAACCTTTCGGTAACAAATTGTCTACCAGCAAACCACGTGACACTATCAGATTTAACATTAGTGTCACGTGATTCACCGGTTGACATCATGTTATTGAAAATTATGTGGTATATAATATTATGTAACTGCCAAGATTGTAACACCTAACTGCTAATATGGTAAAGCAATAAATGATTGAGTATTGAGTATTGAAACGTTCTGAATCAGGGGCCTGGTTCTAAAATAAATTATTTAATTAATTGATTGTGCCCATCTCTCTGTTTATACGTCAAATAGGATAAGATGGGCTTTATGCCATTAAGGGTCGATTTTTCAATCACCAGATAAGTTTTATTCGAAGAATTATAATGACGTGTTGACACTGTTTCTATCCAAAAACTGTCAACTTGTCAAACTTCTTCAAATAAAGTTATCTAGCTATCGAAAAATCGTCCCTTAGTATAAAATAGATGTATAAAGAAGATTACGTTCGTATTATGCTGCCAATACTTCAAGCCAGTCAATACTTCATCTAACTCATAATATGCTGACAGGTGTCTATTCCATGGGAAGAACCCCTTTCTTCCCATGGAATAGCTACAGCAAGACCAATAGCTAAAGCAAGCTTCACTTGACTACTACGGAACATGGACTCTTCACTTGCAGGTTGAATAGTTGGCCCTGGCCGGATTTGAACTGGCGACAGACAAGCTTTGTAGTCCGTAGCCTGAACCACTAGATCAAGGTGGTCAACCGATATAGATTAACATCTTCGATTTCGAGAGAGCCGATAGGTGTAGTGGCGCGGTAAGCGGTAATATGCAAAGTCCCGGTTCGATTCCCAGTTAGGATCAATCTAGAAAACGATCTTCTCTTAATCGGCTCAAGCCCGGGTGGGCAGTGGCAAAATACATTACTCTTAACACAAAGTGCGGTCTCTGGCGCATATTTTTAATTCTAACTATTATAAAACAAAGTTGGGTTAGATACGCCATTTATTATAATCAAGAACAGTTACACCAAATAGCAGAGCCACCCCGAATAGCAGAATAACTGGTAAAACATCGGAAAAAAACAGGAAAAAAAAACGAAGTTCGCCGGGGCAGCAAGTATTTATACATATAGATTGACTTCTTCCAACCAGCTAATCTGGAAGTTATGGGAAAGGCCTATGTTTAGCAGTGGACGTCTTATAGCTGAAATGATAACTTCTTGATTTATTCACCAAACACAAATTTTCATCTAATTGTAACACCGGCATCAGCACAAAGATAACGCCGTAAAGTATGATATTGATTTGCTTCCCATGGCGATCACATCCAACCGCAGCTGCGCAGGCGCGGTTACACAATAATAACTGTGGTAATCACTATAATATCCGCCGATTTTTTGTTTGCTATCACATGGGAAGAGCTTGCAAATGAGGATGACTGAGTATGATGTGGAGGCTAGAAAATAGAGATGGAGGATGTATGAACCCTGTATTACTGATTTTATAAACTAAATTTGATCATACGAGTACTACTCAATCACGACAATTATGCATTTAACATAATAAAGAAACGGCGCTAACACCTCGCCTCACTCGCTTTATGTCGAATTTTTTGGCACATGCAAGGGAATATAAAATTTTGATATCAAAACTATAGAGTACTTCTAGTTGACCTAGAATCATGTAATTTGGGAAAAAGCCATGTTTAAAATGTATTAAAGTTGTAAATAGGTACATCTTTTTTTAACAAACTAATTAACCGACTGCAAAAAAGGAGGAGGTTCTCAGTCAGTTTTTTTTATGTATGTTCAGCGATCATTCATTACTACGTTGACCGATTTCTATAATTCTTTTTTTGTTTGAAAGGAAATACTTTCGGAATGTGGGACCATTCCGAAAGTATTTCCTTCCCTCCTTCCTATAAATTTGGTTAAATTCTGATGATAAGAAAATCATCACACATTGCATGAACTCCGTACCACGCCAACTGATTTTTGTATGTATCTTACCTAATATATTTGCCAAATGTGGATCGATTTTGTTGATTCTTTTATTAATGAATAGCTTATACTTCAAAGATACTATAGTAAAACATTTTCGGAAAAATTTTACCCCAAAGGGTGGAAACATAGGAAATGAAATCTGTGTTCAGCAGTTAAATTATGTTTGCACTCGTAAGAGTTTTGTTTTGATTAGGATTTATCACTAAAATAGATGAAATAAGTTAATTTTACAAAAAAATAAATACAAACCGACTTCAAAAAACTAAAACGCTAAAAATAATCTTAACACTTAAGTACCTAATCAGTTACTTTTGGAGTCGGTGCCAGTCGATGAGACTCCAAAAGTAACTGATTAGGTAGGTACTTAAAGTGTTAAGATTATTTTTAGCGTTTTAGTTTGATAAAGTAGTTTTTTTTTTTTTTATAAAACCTCGATTCGATATCATGACCTTCGAGACCCGATTTCCATTACGAAAGTACTTTTTACACACATATCTACAAGTTTGTACGGAACCCTCGATCGGTTTTTTATTTAAATTCTAAACGAAAACGCCATTTTTTCATCCCCTACCTTGTAATAAAAGCCTGTTCATTCCATTGCGCTACTGCAATCTGTTAAGCTGTCTATCGGCGAGTCTGACCGACAGATTTGTTTGTTGGGCACAATCCGTTTTACGCGATTAGTTTTTTTGCATTTAGGAATGAGTTATGTACTACCTAGATGGTATTTCTAAAACTAAGTTTAATATTAAGCCATTTCAGTATTGTTAGACATCTTGTTGTTATTTTGGAATAATAAATTAAGACATGGACACGATTTGTTAGTTGAAAGATCTAATGATTCAGTTCTCTTCGTCTTCTTCTTAATCTATACGGTCAATCCCGGTTGCGTCCAAAGCCATTGCTTTGGAGCCCAGGGTCTGCTTTCCTTGATTTACTCCTCCACTTCGCACGGTCTTAAGCGTCTGTTTGTTATTCAGTTATTTGCTCTTATTACATCCCTAATAGGCTAGATTCCTGGGTCAAAAAAAGAATATTCATTTAGTCCGTCAGTTAGATTATCAAAAAATATTGGACCCATATTTTGTCTTTTGTCAATCAAACAAAAAATAAAGAAGATAAAGCACATCAAAGTTTGGGAGTGACGTCACGTCTTGCTAAAAAGTGTCGCAAGGCGTGACGTTACGCGGAACTTTAACGGGATATATCTTCATCATTTTTTGTTTGATTGAGAAAAGAAAAAATAAGTGTCAAGTTTTCTGTTAATACAAGTGACGGACTAATTAGATTTTTTTAGGAAACTAGCCCATTGGAGTAAACGGTTCTCGTGTGGAAACTACGTCTCGGCAAACGTAGTGTAGGACGTCCCTCAGCTCAATAGACTGACGAGCTTAGGAGCTTAGCGGGAGTGGTCTTTGGCGTTCTTTAGGGGAAGCTTACATCTGCAGTGGACTGCAATAGGCTAGGTTGACGATGATGACATCCGTAGGTTTATTTATTTATTTAAACTTTATTGCACAGACATTTAAAAAAAAGGTTGTACAAATGGCGGACTTAATGCCAAAAGCATTCTCTTCCAACCTTGGGGCCATACAGAGATGGTATAGGCGGTGAAACAAAAAACACAATTGTGTTAAATTAAATCATACAAAACTAAAACAAACTAGATGAATATATACAGTTGTACATACTAGATACATACATAGATAGTTATATACGGTATATACATACATAAAATATATACATACATATTTATACATAATATAATTATACACAGATCTCATGCCAGCGAGAATCATGGAAAAGAGAAAAGAGTTAATCCAGAAAATGCTTGCGCAGAGCCTTCTTGAAGGAGAATTTTGACGTGGATTACATCCGTAGGTTCATATACTGAATGCCAGCCAATCGGCCAACCCAAAAGTCAATGGCGGAGGTCTATGTTCAGCAGTGGCCGATGGCTAAAATGATGATCAAGATGATTGAATGCCAGCTTCTACTGAATTGTGTGATGGTAAATTTCGTACCATATTCTGTACAGAGTGTAGATTAAGTCATCTTAATGTCAAAAGAGGCGAATATGTTTATCAATACCAGCAATCTATGGAATCAACATCAAAATCGTAATTGTTTTTGATTAGAATTTACAAGCCACAAAAGTTTTATTGTAAGATGCAAAAAGCAACTTAGATAGATAGATACTCTTTATTGCACACCACACAAAAAAAACAGTGCAGAGAAACAACAAATTCAGAATGTTACAATTTAGGCGGTCTTATCGCTAGGAGCGATCTCTTCCAGACAACTTTTAGGCAGAGGAAACTTACATGAAACTCAATAAGACGTCTATCTGCAAATAGCGCGTTCCTAACAAGTACATTTCCCGTCAGAAGAACCACTAACCCTAAAATACCATCACTGTCAACGGAGGTATCCGAAACAGTTAGTCCATCAGAATGCCATAGCCCACCGCAGCGACACCGCAGCGTTTTCAGGGCGTGACTAATGATGGAGTGGTGATGGGCTGTGTTTATGGAATGACATAGTCACCTGAAGATGGGCAAAGCAAGAGCTAGTTATGCACGGGTTCAGTAGAATTAAAAGAACTTATTGCAATAGCCGTAATAAGTGCAATAACATAACAGCTGATCCTCGTTACGTTTTCTTTTTTGATATTTTGATATTGGTCTCGTAGTGAACGTTTTTGTATTCGAGCAGTGGAATCACCTCCCAAAATACTTATTATTAAATTGTTTTTAAATTCACACTCATTATAAAGCTCCAACCTATACAAACTTGTACCATGGCAGCTAAATAAGAATTTGGGTTTTAATCTTTGGGGGGTGGGAGGAACAGGGTATAAAGTTTCCCCCATTGAAAAGGGAGGATCCTCCGACCAGACGGGTGTTGTGTCTGGTGGGCTACTGCCCGACGGTTGTTGTCGGGTTCTTGTATATATGGTTCAATCGCTCCGATAACTTTAATATCGCGATGTAGGATACGTCAGTTTAGTTCGTATGTGGCGAGATAGATGTCGCTACAAATCAATGAGGTATCTATTGATTCGTCCAATCACACCGTGCAATGGTAAATGTAATGGACCATTACTACTATTGATTTAATTGGTGGATATTACTAATGGTTTTCTAAAAGCAAAACGGCGGCTGCACAATACTTAGCCGAAGCGACGAAAACACACCGTTGTATTGAGTGACATCATTGATTAAATCTTTAAAAAATACATAATGTTTCTATACTATACAAAATAGTTACCTTAAAAATAAGATTTACACAACAAAAAAGTCGTCAAAAAAATTAAAACCCGGCTGAAAAAAGTATACTAGAGTAGGGTTGAGTGATTTTTAATTTACTTTAAAAGGGGGAGGTTCTTAACTTGTGTGTGTACTGGTACTGTTAACAAGTTAATACAAAAAATTGATAAATAAATTATATTTTGTAACTCCCACGGAGACTTTAAATTTTTTCATTAGCACTGACTCCAAAACTACTGATTCTGTTTGTTTATGTATATGTTATAGCCAAAGTAATAAATCCGGATATTATATATATTAACTAGCCATTATTTATAATGTCTACTCAATTCAGATAAAGTGATAATTGACATAGAATTAATCACATTAACTAGCAATTTTATATAATATCTTCGAAAAATGTGATAAAACAAGTAGGTTTAGATAAAGATTATAAAATTATATTTCAATTTGCCTTAAGCATACCTAACTATATGTGTAGCAATATTATACTGTTATTTTAAAAGTAACAATTATAATGAAATAAAATATATCGAACGTCGGATAAATGACTTTGATAGATGTTGTTACTTAAATAATTACAGTTTAATAGATAGACAATAGTCTTCTTTGTCTACATAATGGACTCGGTTCAGACTCGTTTTTTTTTATATATTTACGTCTCGATTCAGAACCACAGCCAACATTTATACATTATTTAGTTTTATTTTAATTTAAATTTACTTTTTTTGTCTTAGTATCCTAGAAGGTCATTTAAACAGTTTTACGGATCCCTAAAACAGTATACAATTACAAACCTTACTGTATTGGTTTAAGACAATAACATCTTAGCCCGTATCCGTTATTTTAACACAGTCACGATTCGAAGGAAGTGGGAGGGACTTCAGCTTTGTCAGTATGACTGTAATTTTGTTTTAGTTGTCATTATTTGAACTCCTGTTAAGTTACTGTAGTGGTAATAGTCAATTCTGTATGGCATCATTGAGGATAAAGGTATAAATACTATCCATAAAGACCTATTGTTTTTTTATTCTAGGTTAGTTGCAGGGGCGTGCCTTGGTTTCAGATGGGGGTAGGCTGTGAGTGAAAATTGAGTTAGTGAGTGAGTGAAACAGTAGGCGATCTCGTGGCAGCCTAACATTGGTTAAATTGCACAGGAACGATATAAGTTGCGCGCTTTAGTAAGGAATAAGTATAGGTAGACGACAGAATGGTTACAGAATATTTATTGTTTATTGTTGAATACGTAATTAATAATTATGGTTAACTGTTCTGTCAGTTTTTTGTGAAGGTAGGCTCTGCTTAATAGCCTATATGGGATGCACGCGCTGGTTAGTTGTTAAACTAGGTATACTACACAAAACTTAACCAAAATCCGAGAGACAACTTAAGTTATCTATAGCTTAACAAATGAGCAAGCTGAAATGGCAGTGGGTACGAACAACAACACGGCAATTTACTACAAAACGTAAATTTTATCAATTGATATTGGTCTCTATATGTCAGACTTAAACTTGAAAATTGGTTCAATGACCTTTAACTATTGGGTAGGTTGATCTGCCCCCCTAGCATAATCAACAAAACACGATATGATATGATATGATATAGCGATTTATCGAAACAAACGGTCAAAATAAAAATAAAAAAAAGTATTAAATAGACGCCATGTTGATTTTTTATGATCGCTGTTTCGAAAAATAATCAACATGGCAGCTATATCTATCGTATTTGTAAAAAAAAAACCGTTTGTGTCGATAAATCGCTATATCATATCATATCATATCGTGTTTAGGTGGTCATGCTAGGGGGGCTGGCGGTGACTGTATATTGGTCGTAGATCTTTAGACCGATTGGGTAGACGTTCTCTCGAGTGGAGACTGCGACTTGAAAAAAGGCAGCATACAACAACCCCCTGGGCTGATTACGGTGCTCAAATACAACAACTTCTTGTATGGGATCAACATCGAAATCGCAAAAAAAGCACTGTTTCATACAAACTGATGTCAGCTGGTCGGCGGCTTTGTATGGGGAAGTGTTTTTTTTCGCGATTTCGATGTTGGTTCCATACAAAAAGTTGTTGTATTTGAGCTCCAGAATTTTACCCTAGGGGGTTGTTAATGTATTAAAAATAACCATCCCCACCATATTCCATACCTCAAGGATAATCTTTAACCTCATAATAATGTTCTATACATCCTCGCAAAACTGCTGGGAGTAGATGGAAAATAATAGCCAGATTTTTAGCTTATTAGGTGCATTGGGAGAGCGAATGGGGCAGAAAGGTTTTGGAATGGAGGCCACATACCACCAAGTGCAGCGTAGGACGCCCAACCACAAAATGGACAGATGACCTAGTAAAGCAAGAAGCCGTTGGATTCAGCTTGCGACCGGCCAATCTGGAAGCCACTGGGCTCCCCCAGTGGCCTATATTCATCAGTGGACGTACCATCGCTGAAATGATGATGATTTTGGTTTAAGCACTCACCAGAATGCGGCGTGTAGTGCGGGTGGGCGGCGTGCTCGTAGGGCGCGTCGAAGAGCTCTCCGTAGTAGCCGGTCGCGCCGCCCGCCGCGCCGCCCAGCTCTGACAGCAGCTTGTATTCGTCCTTTAGGCTCCATTTTGATGATGACCATAACTGTGGAAGGGGGGGAACTGTTATTTTTACTTTGTATTTATTAATAAAACAGAATTTGACAGGATTGACGATCTCCGTAGCCGAGAGGTGAGCATACCGGACTTGGTGAAGCTATCTCTGATTCCCGGTCGGTCAATGTAGAAAAATAACTTTTCTATATTGTCTCGGGTCTGGGTGTCGTGGTACCGTCGTTGTTTCTGATTTCTGTAACACAAGTGCTTTGGCTATTTACCATAGAATCAAAGCAATGTATGTGATGTTGTCTAATATTATTTTTTTATTTATTTATTTGTTTACTTGTTTGGTAAGAATAATGAATCTCTAGACAATTTTGCTTTAACCATTGTCATGCAGTAAAGGCGGGTTACTTTAGCTAAAGTCTAAGTCAAAAGTCAAAGCCAAAGTCAAAAATCATTAATTCAATTTAAGACAGAAAATTGCCACTTGTGAACGTCAATAATAACATTATTGGCTCTAGCCATAGGGGATAACTTTAGCTCACGCCTAGTAGGTACTAGTAATTAATAATGAAGTCTTCGGTGTTGTTCTTATACATAGACAAAATTAGAAATTTATTTACTATAGTTAAATTTTGAAAATTAGTTAAGCACACCAAATCAAATTTATAAAAAAGTAGACATGTTTCTGTGTGCAAGCTGCCTTATTTAAGCTCTTAAAAATAATGAATTACAACTAAAGGCAAAACAAACCGTCGCTAATTAATAGAAGATAGTAACGGCCGTTAATCGAAAACAGCTGTAATCTGGCGCGAATTGGCGTGTAAACTCCTCCGCCATCTTGTCAAGACAAATGGCGGGACGCGCGCTTCCGCCCGCCATTATTAACTTGAAATTAACGGTGGAACAAGGTATTTTGCAGTAAAATATTTCTATGTTAATGAATTAATACGGATGAATATAAATTGAATGTTGTATTCTCTAAAACATCCAGAAGGTAACTCAAAATGGTGAGGTTTTTGTCAATTTTGCATCGTTGTGATAACTAAACTGTGCATATTTCTGTAAATGGGTCAATTTCAACAAGTCCATTTTTTTTGTCATTACGGTGAACTTTTTTATTTATAACTTTTTTTGAAATAAAACCATGTAGTATTGTTATTTATGATATTGTTATGATTAATCTTTACTCGACATCAAATTGAGTTCATATACTTAGGAGATATAGTACTTTAAAATTTTGGTGTCACCGAAATTAAAGAATAGTTCAGCGAAATGAAACTTCTCATCACCGAAATGAAAAACGCGAGTCACCGCAATTAAATTACTTATGCAGTCACCGAAAAAAACTAAACTGTTACCACGCAACGCACCTAAAATGCTGCTATCCTAGTTCCATAATTACTTACCTACGTTTTGAAGAGTGCTATCACACAGTACAGGTTATCCTTTTCTGACTATACTATAATGGTATTGAAAGTATTAATTAAAATGTACCATACATGGATATTAACTTATTTAAACTTAAATTCATTTAGAAACGTGTGAGAATAAAACAACAAAAATAACAAATATATTGTAATAATCAACCATAAAAACTGAAAAGATAAAAATAATATCAACACATAAGTACCTAATCATTTACTTTTGGAGTCGGTGCTATCCGATGAGAGTTTGAATGTTTTCGTTTGCACCGACTCCAAAAGTAACTGATTAGGTACTTATGTGTTGATATTATTTTTATCTTTTCAGTTTTTTGAAGTCGGTTTACTTTTTTTTAATAACATTTACTTATTTCATCTATTTTTAGTAATACATACAGTGATAATCCTCAACAATACGAATCTTTTCAGTGCAAACATAAGTTAACGGCTGAACACCGATTTCATCCCTTATTTACCCACCTTAGAGGTGAAAATTTTCCAAAAAATTTTCAATATACCATCTTTAAAGTATAAGCTATTCGATAAAGAAAGAATCATCAAAATCGGTTCACAAATGCCGAAGATATTGGGCAACATAGGTACAAAAATCAGTTGGCACGGATGGAGTTCATGCAAAGTTTGATGATTTTCTTATAGATCCCATCATCAGAACTTGATCAAATTTATATGGCACCATTCCGAAAGTATTTCCTTTCGAACAAAAAAAGAAGTATCGAAATCGGTTAACCTGGTAACGAATGATCGCTGAACATACATAAAAAAATAATTAAAAAAAAACAAAGATACTGACGAATTGAGAACCTCCTCCTTTTTTGAAGTCGGTTAAAAATATACAGGTTGCACCCTTTCCATGTTCAAAGGGTCCAAACTCTACAGCCTGCTGACTATCCGCGCAGGATTGCATTCTGCAGAATCATGTTAAATAAAATAAGGGAGGACCTGCAATTTTTCAATAAAATGTTGTGAACGGATGATTCCTCATGCCGGAAAGATGGATATCTCAACATCCACAATCTACATAGCTAGCAAGTAAAAAACCCACATTTGATGAGGGAAGATCGGTCCCAAGTTCAATTTAAAGTTAACTTGTGGACTGGGATTATTGGCGGACAGGTGATCGGGCTATAATTATGAACATCCAGCTACACTGAATAGTGAAATTTACCTTAATTTTTTACAAAATGATTTACCCGGCATGCTAGGAGATATCAGTTTAGAAGTGAGGCGGAGAATGTGGCTTAAAAATGATGAGTGCCCAGCTCACTACGCAATAGTAGTAAGAAATTATTTGAATCAACACTACCCACAGAGGTGGATAGGCCGGCTCGGCCCTATTTTATGGCCACCCAGATCGCCGGATCTAAATCCCTTGTTTTTTTTTTTATTGCGGATGTCTGAAAGACCTTGTCTACGCGAGACCAGTATCCTCAATAACAGAGTTGCGGACTCGCATACAAAATGCAGCTGCATACATAAAAACGTCTGGTTACGCGAGCCGCATCAAACATCTATATATATAAAAGAAGAAACTGACTAACTGACTGACATATCAACGCACAGCCCAAACTGCTGGTGCTAGAGATTCCAAATTTCGCATGTAGGTTTCTTATAAGGTCTAGGGGTGCACTAAGAAAGGGTTTTTCAAAATTCACCCTCTAAAGGGGTGAAATGGGGGCCCAAAGTTTGTATGGGGAAACAAGATTAGTCAGACTCTTTTATTCAAAACTTCACAGGAGTGAGTTCTCCTGACGATAAATGAGTAAACGTGTTTCAGATTTTTTGAAAAGTCAACTCCTAAAAAGGGGAAGGGGGCTGACAAAGTCTGAAAATCAACATGGGTATTGTTTCTATGGTTTATCGGGTCGCTGATTACGAAAACAACAACGATTTTAAAATGTAACGTTGCGGACGTGAAATTCCATCTCCCTTGTTGGGATGCGATGGGGTTGAAATGTCTATCAATATGGGTGTAGATTTTATGGTTTTTTGGAACTTTGATTTTAAAATGAATATTGTGAACATGAAAATTCTTGAAATTATTTGTGCCAAATTGCAATCCAATTGGGCCAGTAATTTCGGAGCTAATCGGTTGTAACAGACGGACTGACAGACAGCCATACGTGATCCCAACACAAAGGTTCTATTTTTGCATTTGATGTATACCCGCGTTTTCCTAAAATTGATAAATCGCTATATTAAATCATATCATATCGTGTTTTGATAGTCATGCTAAAAATATTGTCTAGAAGTTTTGTTAGTTTTTTAAATTACTGAGTTTGACATTCATACTTCACTTAAAATCAAATCTAACGCGAGCGAAGCCGCGGGCAAAAGCTAGTTCTTTTATAAAAAGATGCCGGGCGTGTATCAGAGCGCAAGGACGCCAATTCGAACATTTATTGTAATTTTAATAAAAAATTAATAAAAACCAGACAAAGTTTAAGAGATACAGAAAACATAAGCTTATTATACCTTTTCGGAAAATAGAATAACTAAGATTTTTTTTAAGTTAATGGGCACGATGAGCGCCATACATTTTTTTAACATGGTAGTTGACCAAACATGAGGAAAAATAATTTTATGTTATTTTGGAACATTGTTTTTTTGAAGCACTTCGTGATTAGCTAGCTCAATTTTAACCATTGTTATTGATAGCTAAACTATTCTTTTAGAAATAAAAAGAAACTGAATTAGAAAAAGTCCATATTTGTAAAAATGGCACATTAAAAACTAACCGAAAGTGGCATTTAAAAAAAAAACTAACTCAATTATCTTGAAAACCGAGATATTTTTACTAAAGTCAAAATTTGAGATTAGAGAGGTCTTGACGAAACCTATCGACAGTTAAAGGTTCATCCATTGTTTCTGGGACAAGCTGTATATCTTTACAACTTTTTCAGATTCTTATTTTAAAAGATTTTAATTATTAGTTTTGATAACACAAAGATACTGTAATATACAGGGTGTAACGAAAAGGTGAAATAAAACTCTAAGGGGTTATTCTACGGCTAAATTACATCAACTTTTTCTATGGGACCAACATCGAAATCGCAAAAAAAAATCACTTTCCCATACTAAAACGCCACCAGCTGGCATCAGTTTGTATGAAAACGTCAATTTTTTTTTTGAGATTTTGATGTTGGTCCCATAGAAAAAGTTGATGTAATTTAGCCGTAGAATAACCCCTTAAAGTTTTATTTCACCTTTTCGTTACACACTGTATAATGTAAAATAAAACAAACGTAGTCTCTTGTTATTTGTCTTCACAAAATCTTATTGTGTATTAGTCATTAATAAATCAGGTAGCACAAAAATCTATCTTTTGGATGGGGACACGACTCTAGCAAAAATATTTCAGAATTTAAACAACAAAGGTTAATATTTCGGAAACCGATCACTGAATCGAAAAATGGTCTTTACAACCTCGCAATATATTTGAAAGACCCATCCAACGATACCCCAAACGATGGGGTAGACTAAAAATAAATAATTCATCCCTTCTTTACGTGTAGGGGAGATACCCTAGAATTTTTGTTTTCAAGATATTATTGTACCATTCTGTCGGCGTGTTTAATGTTTATACTCGTGCAAAATTACAGCTTCCTAGTACAAACAGTATCTGTGCTAGGCCGTGGACTGACAGACGGACATGGCGAAAGTATAAGGGTTCCTTTTGTACCATTTTGGTACGGAACCTAAAAAAGCACGTGTTCAATATTTTTGAATTACGTTTAAAGTGGACTAACTATCATAATTTAGTCAAATAGCCTATTGCCCACGCGAGCAACAACTGAGATTATTCTTTTAACTAGTTGCTACATTTTAGTCCCCAAAACAAATATATTCCTTGTGCAACTAAAATGTAACAAAAGAAATTATGGTCTGTTTTTCACCGAAGTGAAATAATTTGTCACCGGAATGAAAAAAAAAAACACCGAGATGAAGATAAAAATCATCGAAATGAACAACTTCTTACCGAAATGAAAAAAAATCACCGAAATGATATTTTTTCTCATTTCGGTGTCAATTTAGGTCACCGAATTCACCGGAATGAGATCACCGTCATGAAAAACAGCCAATAGAAGTTAACACTACAAGCACAGTATTTATGATAGAAATAAATTGATACTACCTACTTGATCGGGCGACATTAAGTAAAAGTACATATATTTAATAAACATATCGGATCATTGTATCACAACTTTTATCCACTCACGTGAATGAAAAAAAAAGCGGTCCCAAGTCACCGGAACCCACTACTTACGTTTTTGGTGGGAACACCAGACAAGCAACACGCGTCCTCTCACATCAAGCGCTTAGGCGTCCCTGGTGCGCAAGTTTACTGCGCAGTAGCGAGAAGCTAGTGTTGTTGGATGCCTAGATATTAGCGTACAACGAAAATTCACCGCGGTGAAAAATCAAATTTGGACACGTGAATTTGTACTTACCATTCATTAAATACAACAGATTTTGTAATGAAGTTTCCGCAATAAAGTACTGCCACTATTCAGGATTTAAATTTAAAAAAGAAAATCCCTAAAAAATCAACTGTTTTTATTATATGATTAAAAGTATACTGAAAAACAAATTGTGCCGCTTCACCGGTATGAAAAACTTAGGTGTTTATATATATTTTTTCCTTATTAGCAACAATCATAATGGAAAAATATTTGTAGGCTGCTGTAGGAGACAACATTTTTCATCTAAAAAAAAATATTACAAGTTAAAAGTGCCATCCTGCACTAGCAGTTTCAGCCATGCCGTTTACGATTTGGTGCTGGGAAAATCACCCAAATATATAAACTGTATGTTTAGTGTGCAGTAAGGTGTAAGGTATAAGGTGTGTACCTATTTATAAAACCTATGTAATATTATAGAACGCAGTAAATATATTGAATTGAATTGAATTAAGGTGTATCCAGCTATCTATAACTCTTAGGTCTAGCTCAGCCGTATCACCGGATTTCCTTTTACAGAATTAACTCGTCAAACGCCTAGCGGAACTTTAAGACCGCGAAAAAATAGTAAATTCTATTGTCTCGTTTTCTTAGGCGCAGGACTCAAGAGATTCTTCTGTCTCTGCTATCATAATGGTACCAACTGACAGCTTTAGTATTATTTAATCCCGAGTTATTGGATAGTTTGGATTAAATTCGCTAACCCTGAGATAAAACATTAAGATGACTACCTATTTTTTTAAATGAAAGTTTTTTTGGTGAATGATAATAATAATAAGTCAAACGTTTATTTCTCTCACAACAGATCAGTTATCAATTTAAATTAACTACTGGAAACATAACACAGTGTGTACTAATTAGTATTGTAGATTTGATGGTACCTATTGTAGATTTTATAAAAAATCATATTTAGAGGTCACCAGGCATACACCGCGAATAAACAAATACAATTAACCAATTTACTTCTCCAAATTGGTCTGAATTAAGCACTTTTACAGATTAAGACACATTTTTTATTAAAGAAGTTAGCTTAGCCGTAATTGCCGCTAACAGTAAAAATAATATTAACTACTAGCTGTCCCGAGAGAGGTTGTCTTGTCCAAATCAGTTGTCAGAAGATAAAAACTCCTAGAACCCGATTGCAACGCCACTTACCGGGTCCAAATGTGTTTTAAAATCATTCAGGAACCCATTGAAACATACACACACAAAATTTCATTCAAATCGGTTTAGCCGTTTAAGAGAAGTTAGGTGACAAACACACGTACAGGAGAATTATTTATTAATATATTAAGATGAACTTACATTAGAATATATTTGGTCACCATTGTAATGACTCCGTTGTCTTTTCACGTCGTCTTCTGAATGACTGTTGAAGTCTCGATTCTCGTCTGAAACAAAAAAACGGTAATAGAACATTTCATTATTTTATTCAGCTTGTGAGGATATTTAGATTTAAGCCTGAATATGTAGCCATGGTCTAAATGGTCTGATTACCGTCTAAAGGTGATGAAGGTCTAATGGCAAATGTCTGGTCGCATCTAGGATCAAAGTCAAACTTACCCTGACTAAGAACGGGACAAAGCTTTTTTATGGAAGATTATTTATTCAGGTGTTAAAAAATGATACTTGTGGCTTAGTGGTGGCAGCGCTATGGTATTGATTATTAAAGTTATGCTACCTACGCCGTTGTAATTGGATGTGTGACCATTCAAAACATATTTAGTGACATTTATCACAATAATTAAGCATCTCCATGCTTCGGAAGGCACGTTAAAAGTTGGTACCGGCTAATATCGTTTTCTTAGGGCCTTCCTTCTAATTTCGCCTTAGGGCGGCGTAATAACATCTGACAGTAAGGTTGTCACTGGCCTTACAGCACCCCTCCACCAATCCGCTCTGGGCCCGCGTGGTAGAGTATGGGCCAAATCACCTCATGGTTTTATGGTTAGTCTCATGGTTAGTTTACTATACCTTTACTTTCCATTCTTGTACTAACTACAAAGTCAGTATCGATTAATTTTTCATGATTAGCTAAAGACAGAACAAAAGTAGTTCACCATAAATAAATAAAAACTTTATTTGTAATAAATGTGGTACATTAACATAAGTGTTCAGGGCAGGGGCGTGCATTGGTTTCAGATGGGGGTAGGCTGTGAGTGAAAATTGAGTAAGATTGCGTAAAACAGTAGGCGATCTCGCGGCAGCCTAACATTGGTTAAATTGCACAGAAACGATCTAAGTTGCGCGCTTTAGTAAGGAATAAGTACAGGTAGACGACAAAATGGTTACAGAATATTGTTTATTGTTGAATACATAATTAATAATTATGGTTAGCTGTCGGTTTTTTATGAAGGTAGGCTCTGCATAATAGCCTTTATGGAATGCACGCCCCTGGTTCAGGGTTAGTTCGATCATTGCACATTTAGCTAAATGTTAGCATACATGATTGTATAGAAGTGTTTAAAAGGTTGTCTTTAAGATACGTAACACCCTGTTTAGTAACAAGCGTAGCATTATTCCTAAAATTTCTTGACTGCGTAATAATTTTGAAGCTCATAGATTTTCTTATTATAATATTCCAAGCATATACTGGGTTACATTTCACGGTAGTGCCAATTTTATAGGGACCACTCAGAATCAGTAACTAAATCGATATACGTACAAAACAAACTAATTTCTGCATTTTAAAAATTGTAAAATAAAAATATTTACGATTAGTCAATTAAATTGCACCGTATGTGCACTGCAAGAGGTTCTTGTTGGAGCGGCGTCGGCGTACGCCTGTGCACTCTGATAAATGACGGCGCATCTCGCGTTTATTTTTTCGGTACCTATATTTTACTCCAGAAATACGATGACTGGAATTAATTACGATAAATGAGTATATTTATATTTATATAGACCTAATTTTTAAACTTTGGCACTACCTTGAAATGTAACCCTGTATAGTACCAAAGTTGTTCACCACAATATATAGAATATGTGGTTACAAGTTACAAGGTTGTTCTTGAGTTAAGTGACGCCCTGTATAGTAACAAGCATAGCATTATACCTAAAATTTCATGACCGCGTAATAATTTTGAAACTCAAAGATTTTCCTATAATAATATCATCATCGCAAGCTTATCGGGTGGTTTAGAGAAGTTATAATAATAACTTCTTGGCGATTGCAGTCAATTTAATAGCATAGTAAATCTTGCTGGTTCCGCGGGGTGCGCAGGACTTCGGTAGGGATGTGCGATGATCGCTAAACTTAATAATATAATAATAAATATTGGACAACATCACATACATTGCTCTGATCCTATGATAAGTAGCTGAAGCACTTGTGTTACAGAAATCAGAAACAACGACGGTACCACAACACCCAGACCCGAGACAATATAGAAAAGTTAATTTTCTACATTGACCCGACCGGGAATCGAACCCGGGACCTCAGAGATAGCGACACCAAGTCCGGTATGCTCGCCTCTCGGCTACGGAGGTCGTCAAAACTTGATCGATAAGTTTATCTCAAACCAGAAACCTGTCATAATTTAAGTCATACGAGAAGAAATAGTATTACCACACTGTTTTGTTTAATAAAAGCTATTAGATTACCTTTGGGTTTTGAAAGAAAGTGCACAATAACACACTTTTTTTTAAACAAGAACCAGCCTCGATTATTATGATTTGCCAAAACTGTTATTCATTGTCGTCATAGGCTATCACTGTTACGTGTTACTTTACTGCCCTAATCAATCAGCAGAGATTGAAGGGCATACTTATTTTAAAGTAACCGACAAAAGTCTTAAAGTAATGGTATGGCAAAAATCAGGGGGCATACATGACTCAGCGATACGATTTGAATCTTGGCCTCCAACATTCTCACCCACTCAGCCTCTAAAGCTTGCAATTTGTACCTGTCTAGTTCGTTATTTTATTTGTTTTTTTTTCAATTTAAAAATACCATAACGTTACTGGTTTTTGCTTTCGTTATCGATACCAACAGTGCATCCCTAGTTCTAGCGGCTCATTCCAAGCTCTACGGGGGCTCCGCAAGTATGTACTCTACTAACATTACTTACAAGTTTTCTTCTAGAGTTTATTGGATCAAGCGGCCCCGTGGGGCACGTTTCAGTTTTCCGAGTATCTCTGGAGTTAGTTAAAATTTTATGGCCCAATCAATTAAGTCAAAGGATTATAGAACATTGCGTGAATGGGAAATTAGTAATTAGGCAAAATATTTTAAATGCAGGTTTGTCCAAAAAAAAAACATTGACGTAAACTGTCATAAAAGAGCTTAGCCAAGTTAGATCCGAGCATATTCTAAATTTAATAAATTTTTGTGTGATTGGATCAAAAATAAGTTTGTATGAGTCGATATAGAGTCTGATCGAAATAAGCAAAAATTTAGCATACCTCCATTAATATTATTTTACGTTTTTGTGTTTCCTGTACAATGACGATTTGGGTTCATTATGATTCTACACTGACAAAGTTGCTAAAACTTCAGAAAAAGTCCCGTGAAATCAACGACTACTGGGGTAGAGGGACAATTGCACTATTGACCGGGTTGGTGATGGACTATAGCTAGCTGCATTCATGTCTGTCTGCGCCGTTGGATCCTACAGTTTGTTCCCACTAGATATTAAAGGAAGCCTTCATTAGAGTGGTCTACAGACTGAGATGATTACCTAATACACTGTAAGGATAATCTAAGAAAGGGAGGCCACACTAAAAAAAAAGTTAAGTATGTAAATATGCATATATGGTTTGCGCCATAATACTGAACCACGCGGGCCCAGTGCGGATTAGTGGAGCGGTGGTGTTGTAAGGCCAGTGACTTTACCTTACTGTCAGATGTTATTAAGCCGCCCTAAGGCCTCTGACTAGGCTTCACGAGTAGTATCAAGCGATATTAGCCGGGAGCAACTTTTAACGTGCCCTTTGAAGAACGGAGATCCTTATGATAAATGGCACTAAATATGGTCATCCATCCAACCACAACCGCGGCGTAACTTTGGTAATCACTACCAAATGCGCTGCCACCACTGAGCTACAAGCACCTCTGATGGGCTACACCGATGGAACCAATAAAAAATGCGTTTGCGGTATTTTCCAAGCATGGGCTACCTTCTTACATATCCAGCGTGTTCGTACAGCTTCACACGGAAAGACTTGTTACGCGCCACCATCAGTGCACTCCGTACGGCGGAATAATGATAAGAAAAAAAGAAGATATTACCTTGGTCTTCATGTCTCTTCCTCTTCAGTCCCGTGGTACCGTTGTGGAGGCCATCCACTTGTTCTATACCTAGGATGCCGTTTATACTGTAGCTGCCCGTATTTGTGACGTGCTGGTCGGTTGTGGGTGACAGCACCGCCGTCGTGCCGGGCGCATTGCCGGCATGGGTAATTACCTGATGGAGATGGAACAGTAAGTAACAGCGGACCCTGGGCTCCAAAGCAATGGCTTTGGACGCAAATGGGATTGACCGTATAGATGAAGAAGAGGAGAAGGAGATGAAACAGTAATTAAGCAGTTGCAACATTGTTGCTGTCATACTTTAAACCTAGTAGATCAGCCTCAAGGTCAATTAGGTAGAAAAAGGTAGGTATTCGTTTGTACCTTCTGATCCACAAATGTTGATTTATGACGCTTCCCTTCTCAATTCTAATCTGACTGTTCTTTATCTGATAATTAAGATTGTATGGTAGAGACCGCTCCTAGCGATAGACGTGCCGTCTAAATTGTGAAGCTCTAAATGCATTTCATCAGCTTTATTTATGTTGTGTATTATGTTTTAAAAAAATAGTATCCATCTATCTAAAGGGTTTATGAAAGCTTCGATACATGTTACATGTAAACTATTTTGATAGTAATTTCGTTAGAGAAAAAACACTCTCTCGTTACCTCTTCCTTGAGGAATAGAGGACAAATATCAACGTCAAGTGTGTATGAAAAGTGTAGATAAGGCTCAAGAATTTAAGAAAGCCTTGGATACGACTAATGATGTGACTAAGAATATGTTTATTTTAATTTTATAAACTCTAGGATCGGTAATATACTTACAGAAACAACACTGCCTTGCGCAGAACTGATCTCCTGCTCCTGCTGTTGTTGTTGCTGCTGGTTGTGCGCGTGCTTCGCCTTTTCCGCTGCTTTGTTGCGGACGATCCTGTTGAGAAGGGCAATATTTTTAGCACCGTGATCTAGTGTGCCGACAGCGCCATCTCTTAGCGTTGCGAGCAACTGCTATAATTTGCGCACAAGTTCTAGTCACTTGTGTGAGGGATACGACCCATCTTAACCGTCTTGTCAATTGCATATTGCATAAGCTATTGACAGTTGATGACTACAACCTATTGCTTTATTGCTTCCATGCTTTATTTATTTATTAGGAGGTGACTGCACCAGCTCGCAGATTTAAATACAAGTTTAAATAACATCAACAATGCAAGTAAACAGCTGAATTGGTTCTCTGCACACTGAGCAATACTAAAGTTAATTGAAAACAATTCGTTGTTATTTAGATAAAAAAATGAAGTTTGTATTTTCTTCTTCTAATTAGTTAAGTAACACTCATCATCATTTCAGTCATAAGACGTCCACTGCTGAACATAGGCCTCTCCCAGTGACTTTCAGATTGGCCGGTTGGAAGCGGCTCGCATCCAGCGGCTTCCTGCAACCTTTACCAGGACGTCTGTCCACCTTGTAGGTGGACGTCCTACGCTGCGATTGCCGGTGCGTGGCCTCCATTGCAGAACCTTTCTGCCCCATCGGCTGTCAGTTTTACGTGCTATGTGCACCGCCCTCTGCCACTTCAGCTTGCTAATCCGTTGGTTTATCGAGTAACACTCAACATTGATTTTATTATGATTGTAGTATAATAAGGGTATTGAAGTCAGCAGAAATTGGAAAAAGTAATTTAGACACAATTTTACATTAATGTATGCTCCAAATGCATCTCAATTTCCATTACCAACCCAATTAAAATCGATGACACGACTATTCCATTACCGAAAAAAGTCGGCACACTCGCGAAAAAGTTGCGACCGCTTGCAAATAACCTCGATAGATCAACGGCACGCGCCGCGACATCCTTTCTCAATATAAGGAGCGGTGGTCGCGATTTGTAACGCTTCCGTTGCATTGTGGAGAAAAAAATCGCTCGCGTGCGGTCTGATTTAGGGCGGTTTTGAGGTTAGGTTTTAGAAAAAATATAGTACACATTTTAGTGAAATTATAATAATAGTTTGTGAACAGAAACGTGTGATAGTAGAAGATTTTAAAAAGGTAATTGGCTAACAAATTTTATAATATAAAAAAAATGTTGTCTTGGAGAGTTGCGTCCTTGAAGAGGATTTCCAAGATAGAGCGAAGTCTCCCACTTTGCTCTATCCTACCCTAAAAAACGACCCCTAAAACGGAACCCTAAAAAGAGGTATTACCTCTTTTAGGTAGAAGTAGTAAGTATATAAAGAATTAAATAATACTGGATAAAGAGATATTTCTGGGCCCAACGAACACTACTGTATGATAATTGACCACAAAGTGAAAAGTTACAGTCCAAATTGTCCATGCTTAATTGTAATTAAAAAGATTCCCTATTTTTTACGTAAAAATTGTCGCGAACGCACCGCCATATTTTGTTTCGATCGCTTTCCCGCGCGAGTTGACAGTTCATTCCGCCATGATGGATAATGGCGACCGCTGAGTTATTGTCAGCGTCCCGCTCCTTGACATATGCAAAAATTGTTTTGCAAAGCCATCAGAGGTCGGATTAGTGTGTAATGGAGTCGTCAGACTGATTGATGATATTGTTGCTGTGTGGATTTGTTGGCTTGAGGGTATGAGGGCTTAGTAGATTTGTCAGTTTTGGTTTGAAACAAGTAAGAGATTTTTAAAGTTAACTTGGCATGTCCCACGGCTGGGCAAAGACCTCCCCCAAGTCTTAATCCTCGGTTTCCTTCTGAAATCCTGAAATCTGAATTCTTCTGAATTCTGTAATCGTTCTGAAAACAATGGAGAAAAATTTTTGTGGCACGCGAAGGCTATGAACTAAGGTCTCTATTAATTATACACCTCAGTTTCCTTTTTATACAAAAACAAATGATCTGTAATCTTACCAACATAAAGCCATAAATGGCCGAAAGGAGATCCGACCAATTTTTCATCTTTGTGACATCCGAATGCAAAATTCCCGTAACAAATACGCAAAAAGCAAGGTTATGGTATCCCTTTCCTGTGAAGGGTTGTGGCTAGTGATGTTACTAGTATGCTATGGAGACGCGACTTAAATAAATATGTAGACAAATTGGGACAACATTTTTTGGTTACCGATAGTTGGATCGACCTTTTTTGTATTGTTTATATATTTTTATACTTTTTTATACGCTTTTATTTTGGATTTTCTGATTCATTACTGGTTTTTCTGTCAAAAGTTTGTGAAAATTAAACGGCATTCAATTTCAAAGAGCTCGCCTGAAAATTTTACTTTATAGCATTAAGGACAGAAAGCATCAAGGTCCGTTCCCATTCGAAACGTTACTAACAACATTTTTAATGTCATTATCCAGGTGTTCAGCAACATGCTTAATAAGTAATACCTATTTGTTTTACCTATTTACATTCTCAATGATACATTTAAAAGTAAAGTAAAGTACCTAATATTTTATTTGGCCCCATAATAATAATTTGATTTACAAAACAAAAAACAGTCTCAGAGTTGTCGGTGCCAAAAAGGTCTGAACTCAGCATTAGTCATAGGCGGCATAGGCTACGACACTGGTTCGATGACGGTTTAGAATTTTTGTGTGTAATATCAGATGCATGTTCTATATATATTTAACGTTCTGCCATGACAACGTGTAGTTTTCATTAGGACGTCCCGCAAGAAGCAGAACACCTGACATCACTACTAGAGGCCATGTTTCATGGTAATATTACTGTATTTTAGATGCAAGTGCTCTTTTGTTGGTCAAATTTATTAGGGTGCTTAATATTTTAGTTTTGTATACACTTTTTGGGTACGATACCATTTTGCAAAAAAATTTAACGGAGAATTAAACCAATTGGTGTTACTTAGGGATTTGATTATTTTGGAAAACCACTTAAGACGAAACTTTAGGTAGATTATTACGACATAATGTCTTCATCATACAATGTCTGATCGTCTGAAATAAATGATAGTTTTTATTAGATAAACGGTTAACTGTTTAATGGTAACGGTCATTACCATCATGTCAGCCTATTTCAGTCCACAGCTGGAAAGTCCCACAAAGAAGGTAACGATCAAAGGTAAGAACGATCTTCCGCTTTTTTTATCCAGCCACTGCCAGCCATCTTCCTTAGGTCGTCGGTCCATCGAGATAGGTCGGTCATAAACTATATTTGCCAAGGTGTGGTCTCCATTCAAGAACCCGTTTACTCCACTCTTCAGTTCTGCGACAGATGTGTCCGGCCCACTGCCACTTTAGCTTGCTACATTTTAGGACTATGTCTAACTTTGGTCTTCTGCCGGATAACCTTGTTTCAGATTTTATTCCTTAACGAAATCGACCTTTGAATTCAATTCAATATATTTATTGCATTCTATAATGTTACACAGGTGTTATAAATAGATACATAAAACAGATCATTATAGACCCTGTAGGGCACAACAATAAGATAGGTATTGTGGGCAGAGAGGATGATAATGAGGATTTCCATAGCTCGCTGAGACGTGAACTTGGTGGGCTAGTTTTGCTGTCGTTTGGTGAATGTGATGTTCCTTTATTCCACCTTGTGAAGAGGATAATTATGGATTATGGACAGGGACACTAAAGTCATTATGTTCTATTCTTCGACTGGATTGGTGCAGTGGCGCAATTTGCTTTAAGTGCCAGTTTCGATTCTCCGTTGAGTTGATTCATAAAGAAACTTTTTTGCTTTTCTACACCGGTTTGGGTCTGTGGGTGCTGGAAGATGTTCGAAGCAAGAAAATCTTTGTCTAACACAAATTTTGAGACCATGGTAACGTGTCTGTTGTGTAGCGCATATTAATTTATATTTATATATTTACACACCTTCCCCTTTCTTTAATGGTTGTCCTCTACCTAAAGGTTGTCTGGAAGAGATCGCTATTAGCGATAAGACCGCCTAAATTGTACATCTTTCTGTAAAAATCATGTGTATTTTACTTGTATGGTGTGCAATAAAGAGTATCTATCTATCTATCTATCTATATCAACATGTCAGATAAAATAAATAAATCTCTTTAAATATTTTAGTAAACCGATAATCTCGTAAACTTTTATAAAATTTGAACAACGAACAAGAACGAGCCATGAATAACGGATCTTTTACAACCGCGTTGACACATTTTCCCCTCAAACGAATCTCCCGGCAAAATTACCCCAGCAAATTATTCAGTTTGGCGATGGAAGCAAAAATTCAAATGTCAAAATGGGGTAGCCAGATATATAGCCTCAATTAAGGACTCGATTAAAAATGTCTTGACGTTTCGCAAGTCGGCCCTTTTGCGATTTTTTGTTTTGCTTTGAAGGTTGACTTCGGGGTTACGGTAAAGGGGAAATAGATTAGTAGCATAGAAAAATAATAGTTGTCTTTGGGTATCAGAAGTTAACCCTTAATCTCGCCATAATTTTTTTTACTGTTTTTTGATCTTAAAACAAGGAAATAAGATTCAAAGTTTCGTGGTCACAATTTTTCCACGTTCTGCCAAGCGCAGCGTAGGACGTCCACCCCACACAAGGTGGACAGATGTCAACCTGGTAAAGGTTGCAAAAATCCGCTGGTTGCAGGCTGCTTTCAACCGGCGAATACTGATGTCACTGGGGGAGGCCTATGGTTAGCAGTTGACGTCCTATGGCTAAAATGATGATTTTTCTACGGCCTGATGAAGGGTTAAGTTTCATACAATGCGCGCTAGAGCAACACACACATAGACATCGCTTACGGACACAAAATCTCGGAACACAATGGAACGCTCAAGTGTTCCGAGATCGTATCCGTGGCTGATGCCTATATGTGTGATGCTCGAGCGCGCTATATGATGATTCTGATACCTATTATTTATTGTGTTAGTAGATACAGAGTAATAAATAAATTGTTGCAAATACATAACAAATACTTAATAAAAATAAGAACCTCCTCCTTTTTTTGAAGTCGGTTAACTAGAACTTGATGCCTGCGATTTCCTTTGCGTGGATGTTCGTGGAAACCTTTCTCGGAGTGCGAACAACATCTTGACAAAGCTAAAATTTCTCATACAACTCTTTGGGAAAACTTTTTTTACATTACAATGTTGTTTATAAGTTATTTACTATATTGTATTTTACTAGTAGTAATACCCCATTTAGTAGTTACCAAAAAAAATTAGGACATCAATAGGCTTTAAGTTTTAAAACCATTTGTTCTACGACCACCGTAGCCAAAAGGCGAGTATGCCAGACTTGGCGTCGACATCTCTAAGGTTCCGGGTTTGATTCCCGGTCGGATCAATTTAGAAAACGAGCTTTTCTATATTGTCTCGGGCCTGGGTGTTGTGGTACCGTCGTTGTTTCTGATTTATTTAACACAAGTGTTTTGGCTACTTATCTTAGGATCAGAATGTATGTGATGTTGTCCAATATTTATTTATTTTATATTCCTTCATGTAGGATCATCTTTCGTTTTATTTTTATTGAACCTTAAATAAAATCCAATGAACCCATTTCCCTTACATTCATTGGGTATTAAGCCTCGATGATGGCTCTCGACTTCTCGCTTCCACTCAAATAGCCCTCACTCTTAGCCGGTAACCCTCCGAGTTCCGACGCGCGTTACGCGCACGCGCCGGTCACGTGACGGACGCGTGTCGTGGGGTGTGAATCGACCTTGGGAAGATGGCCTCAAAATTGACTGCGTTGTGGCGAATTTTGTAAAGTAATTGGGGTTATAAATCAAATTTTAAGAAATTTATAACATGGGTATGGTTTTATTATGATTTGATTATTTCATTCTAAAATTTTTAATAATTTAAAAACCCTTGCTGAAACCTTTTAGTAGAAATGTATGTAAGTGGTCAAAATTACACATTACACAGGAGAGGCTAACAAGGCACGTCAAATGTGTAAAATGTACGCTAACGGCAACGCTGCTGAGGCTTAGGATCATTGCAGTGTCGGGACATCTATGTCTAACATATATAACGTGGCCTGATTATAATAAAATATTGGACAACATCACATACATCTACATTGCTCTGATCCTAAGGTAAAGATAAGAATATCTAAAGCACTTGTGTTATAGAAATCAGAAACAACGACGGTACCACAGCACCTAGACCCGACCCAAAATAGAAAATTTCGTTTTCTACATTGACTTGACTGAGAATCTAACCTGGAACCTCCGAGATGGCGACGCCAAGTGATTTGATAAGATTTGCATTATTTGGTACAAATTATACTATTTTTGTGCAATAAATGTAGGTAAATCCTTAAAGAAATATAATAAGATGCTAAAACCTGGTGAAATAATACTTACTTTTATACTTCGATCCTTCTTTCTCTATTTTAATCTCAATTTTAATACTCCTTGATAGGTTTAAATAAAAAATCACCAGTCCATTACTAGCGTAATGCGATTTAAACTACCCCCACTGTTTATTGATGCCAATAAAGGTTTATTGTGATATAATGGACCCCAGGGCTGGGGGCTGAGTGCATTTCGATTGAGTTGAGTTGTCAACTATTTTTGAGAATTTGTTTCATTGTCAAGATGCCAAAAAAAATTTGCAAGAGTACTTATGACGACCGAATGGCCAACGACCTGTCGGTTGTCCCACGGCTGGGGAGACAAGGTTGCGAAGGACCACGTCGATAATAGAGAATATGCACGAAAATAATATATTGCTTTCATCATCATCATCATTTCAGCCATAGGACTCCTCACTCGCCTCCCCCATTAACTTCCAGATTGGCCGGTTGGAAGCGGCCTGCATCCAGCGTCTTCCTGCGACCCTTACCAGGTCGTCTGACCACCTTGTGAGTGGACGTCTTACGCTGCTTGCCATATATTGCTTTTACTATATTCATAAAAAAATATAGTGCTTATAGTGAAACCAAAATTGATTTTAGGTAAATAACCGTAATCCAGTAATTAGAAATTAAGATATACCTGTCTTTATCTAAAACAACTTTTACAATGAAAAATGTATGGCGAACGTGTACTGTGACGTCACGGTCTTTGTCGGATCTCCTGTCTTGCACGCGACTCTAGTGGGTTGTAAGTCAGGTTTATAAATATTTTTCGAAAATTCTTTAAATTTTATTAATTTTAATTAAGTACTTTTTATTTTAATCATCATCAAATAAAAATATATGCATATTAGCAATAGGCGAAAGATAGCGTAGAGAAGTGGAGATCCTTATTATTAGATGCCAAGGCTCATTTTTGGGGCACTGCGCCATCCAACTAACTAAACAACTAAGAATAGAAAAGGACATAGTATTAGAACAAAAAGATAAGAGGTTTTTACTATAACAAGCTTCTACAAATTTTCATTCAACAACATTCTTTTTCAATCAACAACAGCAGTCAACGCAGAATTGTTAAATCGCTAATCTAGAGCCAACAAATAAACCAAGTGATAAGAAAATTAATAAACGGTAGCATATCGATAAAAAACTACAAGCTCCATACTAGCCAATTTACCCGTATCCGTAATATTATCTTATCTGGCAACACCGATACAGGTGGGATTTGTTTAACGTTGACAACACTCGAAACTGAGTGGCTGTTGTGAATGTAATTATGGGAATATTTCGCTTTTTCTGTACCGACATGTCATCATAATATTAAACTTAATCGGCAAATTTAAATTTAAACTAAAGAATCCACCTTATATAGTCAAGTACTATTTTACTCCCTCAGAAGGTGAAAAAAATAGAAACCTATATCTGTCCCTAGGGTTCTCCTAGGGTTTAAGCTTTTTTCGTACAAAATTTCATCAAAATTGGTTCAGTTTTTGCGACAAAAAGTAGACTATGTCTTTTTCCAAGGTCCAATCTATCTCTTTACCAAAAATCATCAACATTCGTTCAGCGGCTTAGGCGTGAAATCGTTACAAACAAACTGACAGACAAAGTTACTTTCGCATTTATAATACTAGTACTAATGGATAATAGTAAATATGTCGCATGGAAGTATGGATAAGATAGAAATTTATTTCGCAAATCAGACACATGCACACAAAACAAGACAGAAAATAATAAAATAAAGATACAACAACGTTTAGATTATCTTCAGCCCCTGGATGTCCATTGCTGGTTATAGGGCCACCCATACAGAATGCCACAGCAAGCAGGTCTGGGCCGATGGCATCCAGCGGCTGCCTACAACCTTGACTAGGCTGTCAGTCCACTGGGAGGGAGGCCTACCCACGCTGCGTCTTCTATTTTGCCGCCACTCGAGAACCTTTCTTCTTCAAGGGTCGTCAGTTTTGCGAGCGATGTGGCCTGCCCATTGCCAGTTCAGTTTTGCAATTAAAAAAACTATGTTGGTGACATTGATTCTTTTAAAGATCTCCTCATTTTGGATCTTATTCTCACAGAAAAACGGCAATTATAGCTCTTTCCATTGCCCTTTGAGTGACTTTAAACTTGTTGATTAGTCAAGGAACAGTGCTGTAATTCATCACTGGGAACACGCACTGCTCGAAAAGTTTATACTTTAGGCTCTAAGAGATCTCGAACAAGAAGACATCACGTAATTTCCTGAACGATATATTGAGATGCTGCTCTCCTGCTGCTCTATACAACAAACTCACATTATACCACAAATGAATGTATGGGGAACCTTTTTTCGCACGATTTCGATCTAGCAAAGTTATTGTACATCTGATTGTTTTAATGAGTGTCCTTTCATTTTGTACAGCCTATTATAACCTATATATTAATAAAGTTGTTCTTCAATAACTTGTCCAAGTACTCAAGTGACATTCAAGATCAAAAACACAAGTGAAGTAGCAGGAAAAGCATATCAAAGTGGACCTATTGTTTCAACTCATCTGCCATTGTACCCTCCGTCCGTATGTCTGTCAACGTCTCGGCACAATATCGCATAAATACCGACTATAAAAGTTTTAGTATCGCATACAGTCGTATAATGGTCATATAGTAGATCTAAAACGTTTGTACCGAAAGTGAGGCGTTCCCGTGTGTAGGGTAGAGTTTCGAAGTGCGTTGTTGTAATTTGAGCTCTTTTGTTTGTTGTTTAGGTACAGTTTTGTTTAATAAATTAGATGGATGAGAAAAGAGTTGTTGGGCCATAAAATGTGATGGCTCAACAAGATTAAGTGGTAAGAAACTTTTTTTTTACCTTGACTACTACTACTAGAGATGAAAGGAAACCGTTTGGCTTGGTATGGCATTGTGATGAAAAGGGAAGAGGAGCACGTAACGAGGAGAGTGATAGGTATGAGTATTGATGAGTGGAGAAGTAGAAGACGACCTAAGAAGAGATGGATGGATTATGTGAGGAGCGATATGACTGAGAAGGAAGTAAATGACTCAATGACGAGTGACCGGATTGCATGGAAGAGAAAGATATACTGCGCCGACCCCAGACCTAGACCTGGGAACAGGGCAGGCAAATGATGAAGAATGATGATGATGATGACTACCTCTGTCTTGATAGACTTTATAGAGAATTTAGTAAGAGAAAAATTGTTTTGCTCCTGTGATTCAAACCCTAACTTGTACTGTTTCTAAGAAGGTATCTACTCAAGATATAGTTTTAACAAAATCTTGAAGGCGTTTAGGCTGTTGTAAAATAAAACGAAACTTGAAATTAAAAAGATTATTTAAAGAAAGTTTCACATTTTTAAATTTAACAGATGTTACAAAATCTATTTTAGAGATGCTGCAACACTCTCGCTCATTTCATGGCTCCATCAAGGGGTTGCGTGACGGAACCAACGGCGTTTTCCGGAAACCGGAGGGGGGAGAATAAAGATGGCGGCACCGGAAGCAGAGACACGTGCTCCGCGCGCACCGGAAGTCCTGCTCGCATCCATTGAATTATGGACGTACAATAATATAAAACTATCTTGGTTTTTCTTGACAGCATTTCGGTGTAGTGTGATGATTATTATATTGAAGTTACAGGGTTTTTCGATTAGCAAATGATATTATTGTAAGATGTTATACTGAGAGTGTTAATAATAATAAATACAAAAATCAATAACCGATGCTTGATTTTGATTGGCTGGAGAGGAGATCGCCGTTAATCAATCAAGGTTTTATTAATGAACTCTAGTAAAAGCATGAGGTTACAGAGAAACAGTTCAACACCAGGAGATTTAAAAAAATCAATAATCTCGTAACTCTTTGTATTTGAAAACGTGTCGATTATTATTAACAAAAGAAACGTTTTAATAAAAATAAAATGTTTTATTTGTTAGCGAAACGTGAATGTTCGTTATGTATGCTATTAATGACCTTAAATTACCATGTTTTTCTGCAAAGTAAAGATTCTTAATTCTTAATTTAAAAAAAATATATTTAATGTCGTTCACTTAAAAATGTATAAAAGTACTTAGCGATGGTAGGTCATGTGTCAGAGTTTCACCTGGTCGTGAAACCATCCACCACCACCACCACCAACCAACCAACCCACCATCCATGGGTCGTGATGAGTTCGCATCCCATCACGTACCTCCGGATTTTCCGGAATCTATGTACGTACGGATTCTAGTCAGAAAAGTTCTAGAGTGGAGGCCAAGTACTGGCAAGCGCAGCGTAGGACGTCCACCCACAAGGTGGACAGACTACCCCACTAGAAATCATAATTTCTGCCATAGACCATCCACTGCTGAATATAGGCCTCTCCCAGTGACTTCCAGATTGGCCGGTTGGAAGCGGCCTGCATCCAGCGGCTTCCTGCAACCTTTACCAGGTCATCTGAGATAGACTCAAAACTTACCTATTGATACTGGAGACGGAAGGCACGTTGTCCTGGCTGCAGATGCCCTCACTCAGCAGCCGGTCCCGGATCTCCCACGCAAACATGGTTGGGTTCTCCCGCTTGTACGCTGCGATGGCGTCCACCACGGGTGGGGTGGCCACCTTGGGCTTTGAGCCACCTATGACGCCGGCTTTGAAGCTACCGGTTTCGTAGTACCTGGGGAAGGGGGGAATGGGGTCAATTGAATGTTGAAGACTCTTGCTCCTATCCTTGTAGATGAGTAGACACAATAGAAAAATTATCGTGTCTGCCCAGCAGCAGGTTACTTGGTAGAGAAAGAGGTAATAATAAATATGCGTTAGAGAAATAAACATTCTTGTGGTACAAACTTGAGAATGATAATGTGTGACATGATACTATCATGTCACTAATGTCCAGTGTAATGTATTTTTTGGGTGGTTTAGTTGTTTTAAGAACATGGATTAACTTGAACAAACGTATGACCTCATCACTAGTAGTATTCGACAGATTTTAGCTACCTAATTTCATTTAAAGTTAAACCGTAAATGATACATTACGTTAGTGTTTTTTTGAGAAATAAAAAGCGATCTTCTTTTATAACTTTTAAAGAGACCCTAGTTCGTATAATCATTAACTGTCTAACATAGTTTTTTCCAAAAAAAAACCATTAGTCACAATTCTAACGACGAATCATTTGCTACCAACTGTTAAAATTCAAAATCACAACAAAGAATGGCATGGAATGGCAAAAATCGCACCATATTGCGTCCTATTCCCAAATCAGCCATAAACTTGTAGACTATAACCCGCCCCTCCCCTGGGACATGGCATTAGAACTGACGAAAATTAAATTTCCCCCAATAAAATAATGGACAGTATTATGACAATTTGATTAGTCGGCCCGATCTACCCTTTCGATGAGTTAGGGTTGATGCACTTGCGATTTGAAGTAATTGTTTTTTGAAATGGTCAGAGGGTTATGTGACATTAAGGTACTACAATAGTTATGAGTGATTGTGATTAGGTTTTTTATTGGAGGTCAATAATGTTAAAACTGTGCCATTACGTTTACTGCAGGAAAAACCAACTAATTATAAAATTTTATTTCAACATTTTTTATCACTTTAACTTGTGTTTTATTTTTATTTTTCTTGTTTCAGTAGTTTTTTATTTTCTATAATTTTGAAAAAAAGTTGCAACATAGACGAAAGCGCAACATTAGGGTTGTCAATTAATAAATAAAAACCAAAATAATAAATTACTTTTGCCATCCAGTTACTATCAACGTTAATAGCAAATAAATTGAATGTGTACAAGAGTACCTAGGATAACTGATATTTTAATGCACCAAAAGATAAATACAAAAGGGTCGCCAATACTTGAATTGTTTTCTGGTTATAAAGCGAAACATAAAAATAAAGTGATGCTATTAAAAATATACTTAAAATAAAATAAAATAAAAATATATAATACGTACATCCTGCCTTAAATATAGCTGTCAAACATGGGCCCTGATAGGACAACCACTGCAGAAAATAAGTGAAAATGGAACAGAAAAAAGAATAGGAATATAGGAGTTAGTAGGTATTTATGACACTACAGAATTTAAAAAATGTAACAAAATTTAAAAATGCAGTAAGTGTCAAAGATTTTAAAATATAATTAAACATAGCAATGAATTCAGAGAGAAAAAAGAGAAACTAAATAAGGGTAATATAAAAAACTAATCCCACTAGAGGCAGTTGAAAAAAAAATTCAAGTAATAATATTTTCCATTTTAAAATATAAAAAAGTTGCTAAGGAACCAGGATGATACTAATATCATATTGGTTCCTCAGTTTTTCACTATTTGGGTATACAGGGTTATTTATACAACATCAACAACCTCCTAGGGGCTGATTCTGGACCAAATTAGTAATCTTAAAAAAAAAACACAGCTTCAGCCCCAAGGGGGTTGTGGATGTTTTATTAATAACTCTGTATACTAATTTAAAGACCCAAATATCGAAAGACATTTAAACGTGGCCTTTGTCGAGATAAAGGTAAAAATAAGCTTAGATAAAATAAGCTAACAACTAAACATATAAAACATAAAATTAAAAAGTAAATAAGAAGCTAAAAAAGTTGAATATTATAATGTTATTTTAGCTTAGAATACACACAAGACTGTTAAAAACAAACAAAAGCACACAAAAGTAATTTTCTCTCATTTTAGAAGTCTAGCACTCAAGCTGATCTTCCATTAGTATCTCTAACCCCAAAAAGGTCACATCACACATCCCATTTGCAAATGTTCCCATTCCATCGAGTGTTATGAACCAATTCATTTTGTCTAACATACCCTTTCCCCAGGGATGGAAAGGAGCACCCCAAGGATGCGCATTGTCGCCAGTGTAAGGGATTGGTTAATTTGTTTTTGTGAATGCTTCTGATTGCTTTGCATTTTTGTGTATTGATTGGGTTGATTATCGAGAAGAAATTGCACTATATTTTATGCTTATGGGTTTATAATAAATTAGCTTTGGCACGTTATTCGGCCCACGTGAATTTTGATTTGTTACAGAAATTATATTACACAATACAAAACTTATTTGCTATAACTATTATCTCTATGCAAAAGATCATTTCATTCATTTACAAATTTTGCTTTAAAAAAAGTAAGAAAAATAAACACTTTGGCTTGCATAAAGTAAATCAGTTTAATCACCCCCATTGATGATTTGGTTAAAATAGGTTTTATTCAATATGGCTTTGGACGCAACCGGGATTGACCGTATAGATGAAGAAAAGGAGAGGTTTTATTCAATATATTTATCATCATCATCACTTCGGTCATAGGAATGCTGAACATAGGTCTCCCCAAATGACTTTCAGATTTGCCGATTGAAATTGTTATTTAGAGAAATGTTTATTTTGGTTCCATTCGAAAGCACTCCTAATTATACATAAAACAAAGTCGGGTTAGTTACACCATTTATAAGTCAAGAACGGCTGGGCCGATTTTATCGATTTATGATTTTTTGGAATTGTTTCCGTCCTGAATAGCAGAATAACTATTAAAATATCAGAAAAATCTCTAAAAAAAGTGTATAGCGGTACGAAGTACGGCGGGACAGCTAGTTTATAATATTTTAAGCCAGTTTTCTCAATGCTGCTCATAACCACTCTAAAAGTAACACTTTAAAAATCTCTATGTACGCCATAGCGATTTTTTTCTTTGTCATATAAAACGGTGAACTTTCCCATAGATTTTTCTTAAGTTTTTTCTTTACATTGTGATTATTCTTTTAAAGCCTACTCAAAATAGATTGGTTTAAAATTATGCCCAAAAATGACACAACTAATAAATCCGGATTAATCCAGTAAAATAATTACAACCGGTATGAACCGCATTCGGTCGGTTAGTGTTAGGGCGGGCGCACGCTGTTTTGCGAAATTATTCACAAACGCACTCGAGATAAGTCAATTACAAGTGTGATCACACCCTGAGAGTGCTCTGGTGTACAGTCGCGCACACAAACTGTAGGGCTGTGAAAAAATATTGTTGTCTTTTTTTTGTTTCATGTTTTAAGTTGTTAAATATATATTTTTAGCTTTTAAAAAAAAAACTTGCTATTCATAAATTAAAATAGTCAAGATAATATAAATAAAGACGTATATTGGTTGTGGTTTTGGTGGTTTTAAATAAATACATCGAGACCTGCTGCTGAAGATGTCAGGGATAGAGCGAAGTGGAGGCAAAATAGCAGGAAAGCGGACCCTGTCAGAAGACGGGACATACGCTAGAAAAAGAAGAATAGTATTCGCTGTGTGCGCGATGAAAGCGCCCCTAGTGACCACAAGTATTGTGGAGTTAAGATCTCTCAAATTATGGCAACTGGATGGTTTAAGAATGATTTTTGGATTGTTTTTCTTCGAAATTAGACAAAAAGGGGTTGCGGGATTTGAATCGATACAACATGATATAACTTTCCAACCTCAAACTGTCCAAACAGGGGAAAAATTGTACTAGCACAGCATGTGAGAGACTTGATGAGCTTAAAACCAACAGACAAAGCTACTTAATAAGAGCTGTGATCATAACTCAAACGTCTGTGACACAAATTCCCCACAAACTTTTTTATTTTCACGGCAGCTATCCATTTATTACTTTGCTTCAATTTCCATCTTGATGTTGGAAACGAATAAAAACATGCACGAACTGTTTTTCCCATTAATTCTACACTTTATAACACAACACGTACTGTGACCCACATCGCGTTTAACTTAAAAATGCTTATTAACGTAGGTATGGAATTCTATGGAAATATAGCAATTTGAAACATGACAGTCCAGAGTTATTTCACATTTCTGCCAGATTGCGTGCTGCGATCGATTTGACGCCCCCTACCACCACTTTGCACATAGCGAATAAATAAGTATACACCAGACATCATACCAATTGTCATAGTCAAAATATCACACAGTGATTGTTGACCCGAGACGCCTCCTAGTCCAAGTCACCTAGAAACAAGCCAATTTAAAAAACTGAGATGAGATTTACTTTGATATTATTATTCTGCCATTAGGTCTACATTGCCAAAAAATATGAATAAATTTCCTACGCAAGTGTACATTGCATTGTGCATTAAACAAGGGTGCTAGAGAGGGGTTCCTTGAGGATCGCTAACCATTATCGAAATACCGAGGGTCCCGTACACAATGCTTTTTTAAAATAAACCTTAGCACAAGCAAAATAAAAGTTATACTTGAGAAACTCTGAATAATGTCCTTTTGGTAAGAATATATTGGCCTTATGACATCGCGAAAAGACTAGTCGAATACAATCGATACAGTAAAAATACGTTTTATTTCATGGGAATAGTAACCAATTTGTATATACAAGTATTATAGTTCGGTGTTTTTTTATGACAATTATACATTTTTTAAATAAAAGTTGTGGATTTAAATCGTTGGTAATTTGATGAGCGTATTGTTTAGCATAAACCCCAAAAAGACCCTATTTCTATCATGGGGCTGTAATATCTATATTTAGAAGTATCATAATACAAATATCTAGATATTCATTGGTTTGGTGCCGAAAAATTCAAATTCTCTTGCTCAGATACAACACATAAATTGTATGTGTTGGTCCCATCGAAGTCTAAAAAAAATAACTTTTCCTTCCTAATCAAAACCACTAATGGGTAATATTATAGGGAAAAGTAATTATTTTCAAAATTAATGGTATGCGTAAGGCTCAGAAAGCCAAGAAGTTGGACTCCTTTGACAAAGGCGGATACTGAAAGAAAATGAAAAATTTAATGTCTTCTTAGCGCTTTAACCAGGTTGGAGTCGGGTTACCCTTGACCATAATCCGAGTTGCGACAAATCCAGTTATTACATTTGGAGTGATTGCCATCAGACCTGCATGACTCTTAGAAAAGGGTACTAGACATAGACTTTTAGTTAACAGTATTCAGTTGAATATGCACGTTTTCACACGATTTTGCCTTTATCGCCGAACAATGTTATAAATCCGTACACATAGATGGATTCTGAAATATTCAGAGTAACGTGCTTAGATGCAAACTCACGACTCATCCGAGGGTCCGCTCCAACTACTAATCTGCCAGCGTCAAGGGAAATACTGGACACAAAAAAATAACTGAGAAAAAACCCTCAAATAACATTGCACTCATAGAACTCCCAAAATTCACTTTGCAAGCAATAAATAGCAAATGTCTCTTATTAGGCGTAACCACACTAATCCAGTTAGAGCCGGTACAAACCGCAGTAAGCCGCGATAAGCCGGTTACAGCCCCACTCTTATCGTGATCGTCAATATGTCTGACACTCGACACGGGATAAATTACTTTATGATTCTTTGTCGCGTTGTTATCAGATGTACATTATTGATTATAACGAATTTTACTGTTGTTTGTCTAGTGTGTAGTTGTAATTTCTTTGAAGTAGGCACTTGACATGGTAGAGCAATGAATAAATGCGAAAGGAACTCTGTCTGTCTTTCTGTCTGTCTGTTACACTTTCACGCCCAAACTACTGAACCGATTTTGATGAAATATAGTACCGAGACAGACTAGAGCTCGGGAAAGGACATGGGCTACTATTTTGAATCCGTCTCTTAAATAAATAAGGTAAATAAGGTGTGATAAACCATATTCCACTACTAGTAACATAATAAATATGCGCTAGACACCGACACAAAGCAATTGTCCTTGTCCCGTACCAAAACCCTTCGATAACGAATCGACAGCCGGTAAATCAGTGTCCCGTGGTTTTTCGGTCTACAATTTGCTATCAAACGGCTGGAAATCGGCGTTCTGGTCTCGAAGTAAAAATCAACATCATTGTGTTACGAAGTACCAGACATTGTTTTTTTACCAGGAGCGTCTCTTAGACCAGACTTGAAATAATTTAGAAAATAATGTTTCCTAAACTGGCTTGAATCGGGTCCCTTTGCGTGCAATTCGGACAATGACAAATACCAATCGAGTCATCAATGATATAAAGCTACTGCCAGTAGACTAAAGAAGAATGGAGGCGGATCAGGCTTGGTACCATACTCAGACCGGAGCAGTAGCCCAACGAGCGCTAATAATGATAATAAGTCAGTTTCTTGTTTGCTGCATAGACAGCGTCTGGTATACTAATAGTAAAACCATGATATCCCATTAAATTGAGGCCACGACGTAGGTGCTGAATGCAGCATTGTCATCTCTGTCAATCCCATCGTACCTTTAGGACGTGCGATCTGAGACCTGACCTGAGAATTAAGTTTTGTATGAAAAAATAAGAAGATAAATATCGAATTTCTGACTTCACCATAGCATTTATATGCAATGTTAACATGAGTTGGTTTCGGCTGGATATACCATTTACTTAACACCCTGTATAGTTTCAATTGTCTTTATTTTGTTAAAGATTTGACACAAGTGAGAAGAACGAATGACAATTTTTTGCAAGGGGTCCCTTGACGTAACTTGCTAGTTATAAAAAGTATCGATGTTTTTTATAGAAAAAGAACTAAATTAAGTTAATGAGCAATCAAAACCCAAAAGGAAAGTGGCCCAGTCCTGTCCGTATCAACAATTACTGCTCCATGCGCGGGCGCAGAAAGCGTGTCGGCGCTTCCGCCCTCCCCCCTCGCGCGTTATGTCGTGGTCATGTTATAAAATTGAGAATCTGAGGAAAACTTGTGGCCTCGATTTATTTATTTTTATAGAGTTATTTGTAAAACATTTTACTAGAGGAGGCATAGGCCATAGGTTCAGCAGTGGTCGTCCTACGGCTAAAATGATGATGATGATGATACTGTTTAAAGACAAAATTTACCCACAATATATGATTTGATTTGAAAGAGTTTATTCATGGATTAAACAACAACGTTTTCTATTGGATCAATAACGAAATCTTAAAAATAATCTCTTAAATAGATAGATAAATACTCTTTATTGCACACCATACAAGTAAATCACACACGATTTTTACAGAAAGACGTACAATTTAGGCGGTCTTGTCTCTCTGCCTTATTTATTTGTTAGCTGTTTTGAGGAGATTTTTTTACACGGTTGTTGGCAGTGCAGTTGTCGCCAAGTCTCTTCCCATGTCCATGGGGTTGTAAGTTTGAATCCCAGATAATGTTAAAACAGCTGATACCGTAATTTTACAATTTCCAATAAACTGATATCAATATCCTTTAAACTGTTATAAATGATGACCCATAAAGAGCTTGACAAACCAAAAATGTGGATATTATAGCACAAAAACATGTCAAAGTCAACATCTTAAATTTGATTTGATTTGACAAAGATTTTGGGATGTTTTCCTTAGCTTATTTTTTAAACGAAATTTGCGCAAAAATGGTGCGATTTTTATTAGGACTATTTTTATACAGGAGGAAGAGTTTATTGTGCTACTCGTATATCCACATTTTTAATGCGATTTTTACGAAGTCTAATTTCGGACAGGAGATAGGACTTGTTTGCTTTATCTATGGTTTTCGTTTGGCACGCTCTTTACGGGACACACGGGAATTCTACGGGAATCTACAGGAGATTCAAAATGTATCAATTTTCATACAATTGACATCAAATTGTTTTATGTTCGATATTTTAAAACATGCCACAGAACATCCCGACAAATTCAAAACCTACAAAATAGGCAGTACAGTTCGCACAAAAGTCACAACAAAACGGGAGGATGGTCGGCAAATAAATTGAAAAGCAAAAACGACTGGCCCCATTCAGTATGGCGTTGGCCAGTCTCGCGGGAATAGGGAGGGGACACAAGATCCAATGCACGGGATCTGGGACAATTTTTTTTTTCTGGCGTCAACACGTATTCACTTAATGATGGATGGTCGTGATGATGCTAAATGCATTAAGTTGTAGATAGATAGACACTTTATTGCACAAAACATTAAGGTTGTAATATAACTTATGTGTTTTATTAGGTAACGGATTGAAATTCCAGAATAATGCTTAGATTTTAGGTTCAGATGAGGTATATAACATATTCTAAAGCTCACGAATCCTTATTTATAGTTTAGAAATTCTGAAACAGTTCTTAGATGATTAATTGAAATAGCAATAATTGTCATCATTAACATCAATTTCCTGTATAGAAAAATCTGATTAATTTAATTAAATAAATAAATTAAATAAATTTATTTCTGTATAAAAATTTAGTCTAGATACATTAAACTTAAGTTAAGAAATATCGGTTAGTACACAAATATTACGATGTTTATACCTAAATTGAGTCATTATTGATTTTGACGTAGTTTAAAGGTTTTTATCCTTGCCATGTGTTTATTTTAATGTTAATTTGATTTGTATATTTTTATGTTTATAGAAATGTGTAAAAGGAAAAGTTGTTTGTGAAAGAGAGAGAGAGATGAGATCAATAAAGCAGATAAGCTCACTGTCCTTATTGAAATACCGAAATTTTCCCTAATTGGTTATACCATGCTCTAAAGTTAGTGGTTTTAAACTTGCGGGATTAACACCCACATCACTAGAGAGGTCAATTTTCAATTTAAAATAGACAATGGCGTCCGGCGCTGTATTCATATGATTGCGACTGTGTTCGTTATATCACTCCGATATGTTTTAAGCATAATTAACCCGCCTTTATCTGGAGATGTCATATTTTTGATCCTTTGTTGTTGGAATTCTCCAGAGTTAGAGGGTCTGAAGGGCCCAGAAAATATGATTTTGAGGAGAAAACGACACATTAGCAAAATACTACAATTTGTTTTTCAAGAAAACATGGCAGCAGCGTTACAATTTAATTTTCTTAAATTTCTCTTAATCTTATATAGCATAATTAAAAGGAAATCTAGAAAACGAAAATTTTTCGAAATATTACAAAAAAACACATTTGAAAATAAATTGAAAATTTCTAAGACTATAATATTTACAAGTTTTTACAGAACCCTCGATGCGCGAGGCCGAATCGCACTTGGCCGGTTTTTAAAAAAATAATATACATCTGCTTTTTAATCAGATTCAGAGAGAAAACTTTAAAGATAAAGTGTTCTCTTTTTTTATTTACCTAACTCCTAATGTCCTATATTCCCGAAGCCTAGTCCCAATTTACCGTTAAATCCAGTTTTAACCTAAGTTACCTGCGGCTTGGTTACATAGCGCGGTAGTTAAGCATCGGTTAACCGCAAATGAGATGCTCTTAACTTCTCTGTTTATTTAATGAGTGGTTAAGATCTTTAAATGGGGATATATTTCAAGTGATTCAAGATGTTAGTGAAAAACATACAATATTCCGAAAGATAAACTTGCTACTATTTTTATTTGAGGCATCGATTTTGTAATGTGTTGTGGACATTACGGTTTTTAAATATAGATCTAGGTTAAATCTAGATCGAAACTTTATTCTGTTGCAATTACAAACAATATAAATAAACACTTTATTGCTTAAACAAATTTTAAAAGAGGCTGACAACAGTGACCGAGTTTCTTGCGCTGCTTCTCCTCGGCACTAGCCCACAAATTGTCCCGAAGCAGTAGTAGAGAAAAAATTTATATTGGGACGTGTAAAAGTGCTTTTTATGGCCTATTTGCAAAAATAAATGATTTTGATTTTGATTTCGAAATCAGTTACGGTTGATGTTTATAAAAAAAAAACAGACATTACTTAGTATGCAATTTGATTTGTTACTCGTAAAATGACTGTCTCAGTTGGGAATGGGACTCACGACCTTTTGTCCAACTAACCGAGCGTTCTACTGATCCAATTGAGCTACAGAGGTAAATAGAACCTTAATTTTGTAAGAAAAGTTACCAGGTAAGCGCAAGTTCGTTGGTTCTATGACTAGAGGTTGGTCCCTGATGATACGGTAGAGAGAGGATAGGGGACAAGCAGAGAGGAGAGGAGAGAGAGAGGAGTACTAAGCTACAAATGTGGACCACTGACTATCATGCCCTTTGTGTACTACCTGCACGACGAAGGACTAAAAACACAACACAATTCCGTAGAAATTACCAAGATTTAGTCGGATTCTATCAAGACACGACAGAAAAATAACTATGAAGTCCTAAGTAAATAAAGCCGTGTTTTTTTTAATGTATTAATAGTAATCAATAAAATATTTAATTAAACTGATTATCTAGGATCAAACTAAGAAAACCTAACTATGAAGATAAAATAAACGACCGGAATACGAAGAAGGAAAAACAGATAAACATTATAAATACATTTATAAACATCCCTGACTAAGGTACCAATGCTCGTGCTCATCACACAAACATTTGGTCCTAGCTGGATTCGAAACAGCAACCGGCTTTGTAATCCAAAGTGCAGACACTAGACTAGAAGTCATCAATAAAATTTTCATTTTAAACCTTTACAAAAGGTAGACTTAATGCCGTGTGGATTGTGTCAGTAAATTGCGCGATATCATCATGTTTTACTTTATCTTTTTCCATTATTTCTAGGCCATTCATAATAATCTCCCGGTACAGCACAGGCAACTGCAATTTCATAAACAAAGCCCAGACACAAAAAGTCACTTTAATTCTAATCATCATCAAAACCAAAAATGGCAAACAATAACGCGGGCTCATTACTCTAAATACATAATACGGTAAACTTAACGATCTCAATTATTAGAATAAAAAGAGCCGCACGCGCCGAGAACAAAAGAAAATGACATAAGTGTATCGTCTAGTCAGGGGTCGGCAACCGTTGGCACATTTATTTATTTATACAATTTAAAAAAAGTGATTTTAATTTTAAGAAAAATAATCTCAGCATGGTATTTAAATATTTACCACATGTTAACCACACATGTAATGCAAATAAGTGATTTGATTTGATTTGAAATAAGTATTATTTTTTTATGGTTTGCTATATATTTTTCTTAGAAATACCTCTATAAATAAGAAGAAATATAAAACAACTCTAATTTATTAACAGCGAATTACTTGAAGAAATTCGACCGCATATGACTTATATCCGTCGTATTTCAGTTGGGAGAGCAGTCGCCTGGATAGCGAAAGGTCGTGAATTCGAATCCCACCAAAGGCAGCTGTTTGTTTGAGGTAACTTTTTATAATTTTATCATTATAGAATTATAGTGCCGTGTGGCCGGCCGTAAAGAATACACTTCCCCACTACCAACAAGAGGTGTGTTGGAAAAGGTGACCAATTCCTGTAGCACGAGACGGGCACCAGCGTGCGAAATCTTATAAAAAACTGCGCTCGCCAACCCGCCTGCCAAGCGTGGCGAGTATTGGCAATCCCCCCAACGAAAGTCATTGGGGGAGGCGTATGTTCAACAGTGGACGTCCTATGGCTGAAATGATTATGACGATGATGAATTTACAGGGTCTTGTTTTAGACTATTTACTTATAATGATTGTAAAATCTTTGTACCAACATGATGTAATAAATTGATATTGAATGGACTATGACTAAAAATGATATTTGTATGGTAAATAAATTTGAGTTCTTTTAAAAGGTAATACATGCATTTACAGTGTTAACGAATTAAACAAAGAAGTCATGTTTATAATAGTTGAGAATGCTCTTGATCATAATCTGGACCAAAGGGTAAAGATGTAGTCTATGATAAGTTTTAATTATTTACTATCGCAAAATGTTACCGACCCCTGCATAGCGGATGCGCACGCGCCAGCGCGCACCGTGACGGCGCACACATGCAAGATTCGCTATTGTGATCATTACACGAGACGCGCGCGACTTTGTTTCTAGTTGTTTTTGGTTTTAGTTGTCTATGAATGGCAAAGTGTGAAGTAGGCAATGGTAATACGAAATAAAGTCGGTTTATGAAATAAAACTAATTACACTAATTCTATATTAATATATCAAACCACAGTCCCAATCTATTTAAAAAAGCGTAGTGTCGTAAAAAAGAATATCCTTCTAATATTTAGATGACACACAGTAACAATAGTAGAGGTCAAAGAACTGAGCCCTGAGGTCTCAAAATTTGACAAATATTATTATTATTCTGAATACAGTTATGGCAATAGCTAGTATTGCCATTACTGTATTCAATATAATAATAAGGTACTGCGATCATATTAAACAAGTTCGCTTTCGGGCCCTACATCAACTACTTTTTCTAGCACAAGAAACTTGCAGCTACCACACCTATTCAAATTCCTAAAGTAACTACGAGTATTATCTATCTGTGTATGTACGATTTATCCCATAAATTTTTTTAGAACCAACACTAAATGGTACTTTTGGCGTCGTATCAAAATATAGAGTTATCCTATTATCACAGCTTTAAGGACTTCATTTCGGCTTGTGATGAGAACAAGTGGCGCATGACCTTTTTGACACCAGTATTCACATACTGAACGGCCTGACTCACCTAGATAGTATCTTCGATACGCACCCGTGCGACACCCTCAGCTGGCGGCTGATGTCGCACGGTCGGACTCCGCTATGAGCCAGCTCGACTATCCGCTGTCGCACCACGTCAGGAAGAGGTCGCCCGTTCACGAACACACCGCCAAGTTGGTTTACGCCTCCGTGACCTGGAAGAAACAGAGGTATTTTAAAATAAATACTAGACAACATCACATACTAACGATAAGTAGCCTAAGCACTTGTGTTACAGAAATCAGAAACAACGACAGTACCACAACACTCAGACCCCAGATTATAGTTGGTTTACAAGGTGGTCAATAACTGGACCCAGTCATTGACATTTCCATGCCAGTTACTGGATCCGTAAAATGAGTAAGTTCATTTGCTGTATTTTGACGTACGGTGAACATTCAAAACTAGACCAAGCTAATAAACAATATGGCACCAAAATGGATGCGTGTAGAGATCGAATAAGTCAGTTTGATGTTTGTTTTGAAGTTGTTAAACTTTTTTAAAACAAATGGGCATCGGCAACTAGAACTGGACTGACTAGTGGTCAGGAAGCATTGGGCTGGCTTGAAACTAGTGTCTGTAGATCAGAAGCAAAGCAAGGTTGCTGGACTTATTTACCGGCAAGCTAATGCTATCATGTACACGAGTCAGCTTGTAAAAGGTAAGTAAAAAATTGGCAGACTTAATTGAAGCAATGTCTGCACCAGTGTCTTTACAATTAAAAAACCCAAATATGTTTTTATAAACTTATTAAAGCATTTGTACTTTACTACAAAGAACACATGAGCGTTGGTGTTGTCTCAATAAATAAATTTATCACTTTAGCGGACGATACACGGCTATACCCGTGATAACAATACACTTTTATTGTGTGTAGGTAAATACTGAAGTACATCATTCGGCCTTTGAAATTAGCGTTGCTCGTGGCCTACGCGTGCCAAAGCTCAAGCTGAGTTAGGTCTTTTTGTTTCTAAGATTTTCTCATAGTAACTTTGAATTCCTACGTTGCTACCTCTAAAACAAAATCATCGCGAATGTGTTAAATATACAAAGGGTTGTCAGGCAAGTGACGTGTTTTTGCCAAAACTGAGCTACTTTTGATAGAATTCAAAGTATTATCGTTGCAGACTTATGATGCCATAAATCTGTTATAAAAGGCTAGTTTCTTGGGTCAAAAAAGACTATTCTATTTAGTCCGTCAGTTAGATTATCAAAAAATCTTCATCATTTTTTGTTTAATTAAGAAAAGAAAAATTACGAGTCCAATATTTTCTGTTAATCTAACTGATGGACTAATTAGATTTTTTTGGGAAACTAGCCCATTATTAACCTGTGCTTACGTAAACGGGACAGACAAAAAGCTCATTAGTCAGTCATTCCTAATACAAGTTTAAGATTTGTTAATTAGTTCATAGAGATGCTGTGAGATTTTACTGTGTAACATTTTCATTTTCTTCTTTATTACTGTCTATGGTCCTAAATACAGGGAGCTAGTATTTATGGAATAAGGTAAAGTAACTGTTATTTGACCTCTATTATCTTGGGACAGGGTCCAGACAATTTAGACCATGGTTACTCATTCAGTGTTATTTGATTATACACTACACGATGTTTTCTTTCATTATCGAGCAAGCAGTATAAATCAAAGACACCTTGTCCATATCAATTTTTTTTAAGTTAAAACTGAAAGCCTTGTCGTAACACAAATTTCCACTAATATCTACAATAATCTTCAGACGATTGTTTTGATTTCACGGTACCCAATACCCGGGTATTATTAATGAGCCGGCCATGACCGGAGCCGGTGAACCGGGTGAGCGCCCGGATCAATGCGGTCCGGTCAATGCTTCTAGTTCAATCTGCGATCTGGAAGGATCGTTAAGGATACGTGCATTTTACTTAAGCCTGGTAAAACTTACTGAAAACTGGTCAGGGCTTCTTTAGAGTTAAAACAGCAGCTAGGACTACCGGGTTTTAGAAATCAGTTTTTTATTTAACTAAATAAATAACTTCTCATCCATAATTCCTCAGTGCCCAAAGACGAAAGTCTATAACCAGTGAGTGTTACCAGTGGCATATGGAATTGAAACGTGGCCTCTAACTATGGGCCTATTAAAAAAGCTCAAAGTTGCACATCATGTCATGGAAAAAGCTATGTTTGGAGTTTTTTTTGCGAGATTGAATCAGAAATGAGGAGATCCGTAAACGAACAAAAGACGCTGACATAACCGGACAGATTAGCAAGATAAAGTAGCAGTGAGCGGGGCACATAGCACGTAGAACTGACGGCCGATGGGGCAGAAAGGTTTTAGAATGGAAGCCACGTACTGGCTAGCGTATGGAAGCAACGACCTGGTAAAGGTTATGCAGGAACAGGCTGCTTCTGACCGGCCTATCTAAAAGTCACTTAGGGGCGGCCTAAGTTCAGCAGTGGACGTCCTATGGCTGAAATGATTATGATGATGATATAAAAATGCGCCAGTAAATACACCAATAATATCACAGTTTTGAGGTCTTAACAGAGAGGTTTTGAACAGCGATTGTTTAAAAAAAAGTAAAGTTAGTAAGAACGAAACTCTACACTTTCAAAACAATCGCTGTTACGGAAGCATTGATGTGTTTGATTGTGTTCCAGAAATAATAGCCTATATCTAAGCTAGGTTCCTTAAGGTTCAAGCTTCTCCCGTACCAAATTTCAGTAAAGTCGGCTGCCGGGTTTTGCCGTTATTGCGTAACAGACAGACAGAGTTATTCGCTATATTAAGTGTGAATAAAATTAGTAGAATTAGGTGTTGTGAATGATAGCAAATTGTATTTAAGAATATTTTATGAAGTCTAATATAACGAAATCAGTGGTCTTATACTTGAGCATAGTTTGTTTTGTATTATGTGAATAATAGCAAGCACTTTTCTGTTATCTAGTTAGATCATTAGTTTATTTTAATTTCATTTTTATATTGGGATCCTGAGGCTAAATTGCAAGAAGAGAGTCCTCAACAAAATATAAATCTAACCTTAAATCAATTTATTTTTACTGTGTTGTTAAGAATAACATAGTCATCTATTGTATTGTATTTACAATATCCAAAGATGTTTTCCTTAGGCCACCAGCCGAACCGAAGGGCACGAGCTTTCGGCGGGGTGGCGCGCAGCGGGCGTGACGCGCATCGATCGGTCACGCCCTCGCGGTCGATACGGCCTGTTTTGATTTTAGATAACCGGATAACCGGATAGCCGGATAGCCAGATAGACCGCGTGTAGGTTAATTTAGAAATTGGCCAACCATAAAAAACAACAACAGTGTATTTGTGTATCTGTGTAGAAAACCAGATAGCCGGTTGGACCATGTACAGGAATTTTTAGATTTTTGGCAAGCAGCTACAAAACTATTTATTTATTAATAAATTGGGTTGGTTAAAGTCGTTGTTATAAAGTAACCTTAAAGCATCTAAATATGATCTATTATTGATAATAAATCATGATTTATCATGCAAATGTAACACTGTAAGTAAATGAACCTATTTATAAAAGTAAATTGAGGGTACAGGTAATTTAACCCCAACCTTTTAACTAATTTATTATATTGAATAACAAAAATATATGTTTAGCCACTAAAAGAGTACATTACTTGAAATTTGACAAAATACGAAAGGAAATGGATAATCAATATTATCCATTTAAGATCACATTTAAATTATTATTAGCTTCATCGTGGTAGTGGAAAAAATGCACTGGACTATCTTTTCGAGAAAATCTACTAGAACACCAGCCAGCAACTCTGAATCCCGAATTTCTATATTATTATTTTTCGTAAATGTAATTTTATACATGACTCTGTAATCTGTACTAAAATTGACATCATCATCATGTCAGCCTATTGCAGTCCACTGCTGGACGTTAGCCCCAAAGAGCACGATCTTCCTCCTTTTTTATTCATCCACTACCAGCCATCTTTCTGAGGTCTCCGGTCTATCGAGCTGAGGGGCGTACGTTTACCAAGACGTGTTCTCCAGTCGAGAAGCAGTTTACTCCACCTTTTATATTCATATTAATTTATTGCGTCATCATAAGTGTACAATAAGGTGTAAACAATAAATTAGATCAACTTATGGACCCTGTCAGGGCATTACAATATTAGTAATTATACATTATGCTTATAATAAATTTGAATGAAATAACATAACGTAAGTATTTACAATTATAAAATTAAAATTATTTACTTAAGAAATTATCACTACAATCTTTTGAATTTGTAAAACTCCTGAAGACATTTTGATATTAAAAAATTCATCGGTTCTGCGACAGAAGTTGACATGCCATTATGGAAAACCATTTATTTGCTAAACATGAGAGAGGTTACTTCGATGTTATTTTTCTGGTACAAAAGTTAATGAAATGAAGAATCAGTTTATCAAATATTAGTTTCCTATGTTCTGTAATAGCTGAGAAAATTCGATATCCCCTCAAAATTTCCAATGCGTCATATAAAAGTGATCTTTTAAAAACAATTTAGGCAAAAACGCTACAACCATGGTCGACAAATCTATGAATACAAGTGGCAAAATAATAGCAAAACACAGTAGTTATTTCCTCCTATGAATTATCTAGTATAAACACCCATATGACTAACACCTAAAATTAATGATTTCTCCGAAGCAGCACAAAATCCGGTCAAGAATGTGTGTTTGGTTAGAAGAAGTTAACTTCTCTTTCTAATCTATACTAATATTTTAAAGCTGGTGAGTTTTATTGGTTCAACGCGCTAATCTCAGGAACTACTGGTTCGCACAAAAACATATTTTTATAAAACCAATAAAACCAATTTATTTCTGTAAATAGGCCTAAATTAAGCTCTTTTACACGTCCCAATATATTTTTTTACCCTACCACTTCTTCGGGACAATATTGTGGGCTAATGCTGAACAGAAGCAGCGCAAGAAACTCGGTCACTATTGTCAGCCTCTTTTTAAATAGTGTGTTTACATTACAAGATAAAATGAACCTGTGCGAGCATGGCAGTATATAATTCCATAAATTAGTTATTTACAGTGTAATAACCTTTTTTCATTAGAATCATCTTGAAATGCGGTTTAAATTCATACTTAAGAGAGTTCAGCAATGGACTGTGGTGATTTGTTAAAAAAGCGAATACATTTTCCCATGAACGAATTACCCACTTTATGTTAATTAATCCATTTATTGAGGAAAGTTTTAGGCTATATTGCATCACGCTAGAACCAATAGGAGCGTGACAGGTCGAACTACACGCGGGCGCAGCCGCGGGCGGAAGCTAGTGCTCAAATACAACAAATTTTAATATGAGATGAACATAAAAATCGCAAAAAAAAACACTTCGCTGTACTGAATAGCTGATCACTTGTTATAGTTCGAATAAATAAAACGGAACTTTTGTAGGTTTACAGAAGATTTGCGTGTCAAAATTCTAATCTGTACTTATTAATATTCTGAAGCTGAAAAGTTTGTCCGTTTGTTTGAATGCACAAATCTCGGGAAGGGGTATTTTTTTTTTAGATAGTACATTTATCGAGAAATGTTATTCAATATCACGCTACGACCAACAGCCTGCCTAGCATGACTACTAAAACACGATATGATATGATATGATATAGCGATATGTGCTCATGCTAGGCAGGCTGGAGCAGATCATCAACGAAAAATGTTGCAAAAACGAGAAAAGTATTTCTTTTGAGAGCTTCTGTTGCGTGCGCTGCGTCAACAGTAGACTCAGTATAACCTTTTTTTGGTAATCTTTGTTCTAAAATAATGCATTATTTGATCGTTGATAACGTCTTTATGTGACAGACCGAACTCCACGCAGGCAACGCAACGGGGGAAAGCTAGTAATTAATAAAAAACAACAATGATGCCTTTTACATCAAATAAGGCACTTACATCAAATGATTTCAAAATAACCACAAAAATATATGTTACGCAACAGATAGAGGAACATGTCAAACTAGGTAACTATAGCAGTGTTTTCCTACGGTACACTAAAACGGAATCACTAAACCTTTTTCGTAATTAACAATAATGGCTATTTTCTGACTCAGGAGGGCGACCCCTCCGGAACCCTCCAGGTGTCCGGACCAGTTTCCTTCTTTCTAATGAGAGTGAAATATGCCTCTTCGTTTTAATGAAAGGTATTCTTGCTCCTTGTGTTTTGAGGGCTTTAGGCGTTTGCTTGTTGATGTTTGGTAAATATTTGATTTAATTATTTTAGGTAACGTCAGCAAGTCTTATCTTAGCGCTACATAAGACAGTAAAATACCTGGTCACACACTTATGGACATGTGTCACAAACGATGGAGAGGCTTCTGAGACGGTCTGAACGTGGATCAGCAAACAGCATTGTCAGAGAGCGAACAACGTTCAGCTTGCATGCAAACATCCAGTCCAACTTACTGCCTGCCATTCCAAGTAGACTTAAGTAGTTTCTGAATGAATGACACAATTGCACTACTTCAGGCAGTCCATGCGAGTGTTGCACGAGTCGGGTCGTGTGACGCGGTTAGAGTTTTAGCTAATTTTGCACCTTATTATTACTAAGAATTCTTAATACTTAGAATAGAATAGTTTTTTTATTGGTCCATAATGGTCGACTGGTAGAGAATGCCTCATGGCATTGAATCCACCTTTTGTATGATTTTTAATCTGTGCAATAAAGTCTAAATAAATAAATAAACACATACATAATAATTTTATTACAAATAAACTAAACTAAAAGAGACAACAAGGAAAATAAAATACATGACTTATTTTAGAATTAGTGTTAAGGAACCAAAGTGTAGGAAGCTCCCCAGCTCGATGGACCAACGACCTTAAGAAACTGGCTGGCAGTAGCTGGATAGAAAAGCGGAAGCTCATGCTCTTTGGCGCTTTTTGGGGAAGGGGCTTATGTCCAGCAGTGGACTGGAATAGGCCGACATGATGATGATACAAGTGACCAGAAGAGGGCCCAAATACTGATTAAATAAGCATAGCATAATTAAGTTTATTGAGATCCGGCTCAAGTTTACCATGCGTGAACAATACCCTTAAATTTAAGACTTACAGATCAGTCAGAAGACTTCTAGTTTTAAACGAAACGTAGACCGTAACAAAAAAGCATAGAACAGTACAAGCTTTGCTTTGTGGGGCTAGATAATGTGGAGCTATTGTGAAAACTATTTATTAATACTATTTGATATATTTTTTAAATATGTAGTTAGTTTTTTGGGAATATATGTTTGTTATCATCATAAGCTACAACAAACCCTTAAGTATTTTATATTATTAAAAAATCCCTACATCTGGTATTACTTTTTCTTCCCAGTTCATGGAATAAATTCGACCACCCTATATCACACATAACGCCAGACATGCCACCCTGTATAAGGTTGCAAGGACGCGCCGTCATGCGCGAGCGCACTCCCTCGCTCTGTGTAACCTGTGCCGTGAGGTCACGCGGATTCCTGCACTCAGCTTTATATCACTACCAAGCTTGAAGCGGGTGAAATAATAATTTTGAAGTAAATTTTAAAAAGGTCCAAAGAAACGGTTTGAAGTCACACTAAGAATTGACAGATTTTTTGCCGTCGTAACGCAAAAGGTCATTTCTTCAAACTCGAAAAAATTAAGGTAATACCTACCTATACACTTAAAAAATCGACTACCTTAATCATGAATCCATTTTTAATCGATTTCAAAAAAGTAGGAGGTTCTCAAATTGGTTGTATGTTATTGTTTAAATGTTTGTTACCTCAGAACTCTGTCATTAATAAACCGATTTGAAAAAATATTTTCTCAATTGGAAGAGTATACCTCCGATTGGTCCCATTTTTTACAAATTCAATTTTGATGGTGGGATACATAAGGAATTGGGGGAACTCCTAAAATATTATAGGTTTACATCTAGCGATTGTAGTATATTCAACAACAAGTCAAGCATTTGCATTCAGAAAGTATCATTTGCTGAGGTGGAACTGATGAAGAAGACATAGTTGGTCACAATAGTCTTTCACGAGTAGCGATAAGATATCTTCATTAAGACAGTCAAGTATCGCCATAGTCGACATTCGACCGGTGAAAATGGTACCATCAAACTGATCTGATGACGAAGGCGGAAGGTAAGCACCGGAATTATGTGATGAAACAATGTATCATAGCCGTGTTTGGACTTATTTGAATCGTCATGAGATGCAATTGAGGTATAATTACATCACAGATCGCCATTTAGAGTGGAAAAAACACTAAAAAACAGACAAATAATGCAATTTTTTTATAAAAAAAAAGTAACCGACTTCAAAACACCAAAAAGCTAAAAATAACTTTTAAACAATCATACCAAACAATTATTTTTGGAGTCGGTGCTAGCCGTAGTGTTTGAATGTTTTTGTTTGCATCGACTACAAAAATAACTATGGTATGATTGTTTAGAAGTTTGTTTTGCTTTTAAAGTCGGTTTTTTTTTTCATATAGGTAAGTATATTTTCAACCGACTTCAAAAAAGGAGGAGGTTCTCAATTCGACTATGTTTTTTTTTTTTTTTTTTTTGTATATTTGTTACGCGATTACTCCGCCAATTATGAATCGATTTTAATGATTCTTTTTTTGTTTGGTAGATCATACTTCAGAGGTGGTCCCATATAAATTTTATCGAAATTGATTAACTTTTTGAGAAAATCAACAAATATATACCCAGATAATATTTTGGTTGTGGTTCTTGTTACATATCTTCGACAAATATGAGCCGATTTTGATGATTTTTGTTTTATTGAATAGCTTATACTTCAAAGATAATATGATAAAAGTTTGCAAAATAAAAATCACCCCTAAGGGTAGGAAAATAGGGGATGAAATCGGTGTTCAGCAGTTAGATTAGGATTTATCACTAAAAATTGATGAAATAAGTAAATTTTATTAAAAAAAATAAAACCGACTTCAAAACACTGAAATGCTAAAAATAATCCTAATACTTAAGTACCTTGGAGTCGGTGCAAACAAAAACATTGAATCTCTCATCGGCTGGCACCGACTCCAAAAGTAACTGATTAGGTACTTAAGTGTTAGGATTATTATTAGCATTTCAGTGTTTTGAAGTCGGTTTTATTTTTTTTAATAATTTTTTTTTTAAGTGATAATTATCTTAGACATAACTAGCATGTTCAGGTCAGCGGCTTATGCTGTGAGGAAAATATAAGGCTTTTAACTGATGTCGAAAAGGCAAGACTGGTAAAGTATACTTTAGTTATTTTCATGTTTTTTTTTTATGTATTTATTTAACAGCCATCTTAAAAGCTAACAGAAATTCATCCAAGACGCTTAAAAGATTAAATTTATTTACAATATTAAATTAAAATAAATGTCAGAAAAAGATCCTTATCTAATTATAAACAGAATGGAAGTAAATTTGCACTTATGATGACGGTTGTCAGTCAAGAGAGTCACATTCCAGATAATTAATACAATTAAATAAATTATACAATAATAAAATTAAAATTATAATTATATTTTTGTAGTACGGTTTACTGCTATGGGGCTCTGCTGCTGACATTGAATCAATCTTGGTGTTGAAAAGAGCCAAAATATACTGTCTTGGGACTCTCTGAGGGAGATTTATAAGATAAATAAAATTAATGAGTATTAATGATGATAAATCCTGACATTACATAATTTTAATGTTCCGAACGCACGCCTGTGTGTAGACAGAATTTTAAAATTGCTTGTATAAAAAAGATAGGTCGTCATAACTTAAAATGTTTTTTTTACTAAACTCTATACTACTACTATATATTCTCAATCACTTCCTATTTGGTTGGTACTTTTTAATACCCTGTGTTATTAAATGTCTATCTATAGCATCTTCACGTAAATAAAGTTGTCTAATTTTTATCAATATTAGAACGAATAATCCTATCCTGGAAAAACCACAGACACAAAAAAGTAATAAACATCACACCACAAACAACAAAGCATAGAGAACGAACGGACTCGCAGAGGAAGCGGATTACCATACTCGGACCGGATGCGGACCCGCCGCCATTGTGTGACGCCATCTTGTTTCACGAAAAAAGGGATCCACGGACACCGGAATTAATTTAATATATTTATGAATCATAATGATTGAGATAAGGAAGTGGGTAGTAATCATTTGAAAATTTGAGTTGAAAATCCAGGAATTTGGTTTTTGCATGGGTTTAAATTGATTTATAAAACTGATTATAACACATTACCAATTTTAATTCGATAGAAGTACCTGCATCTTTTCTGTAAGATAAACAAGTCTTTTTTATCCGTTCTTACAATATAAAGTCGTAAGATGACTTACGACTTTATATTGAGAATGCGTAGGCAGAATACGCGGTTTGGGTTGTATTATATTTTCAGTACAGTATATTTACACTATAGATAACTCGATTCGTCAAAGATCATAAGGCGTAACATTAACACTCAATTATCGCAATAGCAAACGAGGTAAACACTGAATTTAACTCACATTACAGGTTATCATAAAAACGTTAATGAAAAAAGGTTGGGAATTATGCAGAAGTCTCGTTAAGCAGCATTAAGTATGTTAAGAGGATACAATATCCTTGTAAAAGCTAAGCATTTAGAGGTATTATACAGGGTGACATTGTAAAGGGGTGCCAAATCTTTAGGAGTGGCTCAGAATCAGTAACTTAATCGAACTATGCAAAGAACAAAAAAAAACACATTTAATTATTCCTATCCGCTGTTAAAAATCGTATGAGTGAATAATTTAACTCATTCATGAAAACATTTCAACGTATGTGCACTGCGTAAGGTTCTTGTAGGCTCGCCGTACCTACGCCTCTGATGAATGACCGCGTGGTTTTCGTAATCTCTCTATTGACTTTATTTTCGGATACCTATTTAAAAAAATGATTTTTCGTAACATACGATTATTAAAAATAATAACGATTAAGACGCTTCTTACTGTTCCCTAGATCTTATTTTTTTTAATTTGGCACCCCTTTGCAATGTAACCCTGTACGTACGACGCGACATACCTAAGTATAAGATTTTTTTATAAATTTTTAAATTTTAAATAGATTATAAGATTATAAAGACAAAAACAGACTCCTATATAGTGTCAGTCAAGTTAGAGTGACTGAACTTATTTTATAAGATTTTATTCGAATTCAAGACCCATTTAATTAAGATACCAAGAGAAACAATTAAACTTAACTACCTACCAAGTGAATGGGATGCCCATAAACACCTAACCAGACCCAGATTTCTAAGATATCTTGCATTTCTGTGATGAACATTGCACAGTTGTGCGAAAAGCTTGAAATACTGATTCGTCATATTAAGCTGAACCAACCAAGCATGTATGAATATTCAGACAAGTGGAGTGCGTGATTTAAAAATACGGTATTCTTCAAACTGTACTCTTGAGTAACTGTTGGTTTCTTGTTGGTCAAGTGGGCATACATTAGCCATAATTTCTTGAGGTATAACACCTTGATTATCTGTTTTTATAACACCTTTCTTAGGTATAACACATCGAAACGCTTTCAACACTATCTTGTTATGATGTATTGATGTTAAATATGTATATGTTGCCTTCAATAATACACAGAAATTATTTAAAAAAATAAAACCGACTTCAAAACACTAAAATGCTAAAAATAATCCTAACACTTAAGTACTTAATCAGTTACTTTTGGAGTCGGTGCCAGCCGATGAGAGATTCAATGTTTTTGTTTGCTGACTGATTAAGTACTTAAGTGTTAGGATTATTTTTAGCATTTTAGTGTTTTGAAGTCGGTTTTATTTATTTAAATAAAATTTACTTAAATAAAATTTCAATCTATTTTTAGTGATAAATCCTAATCTAACTGCTGAACAGCGATTTCATCCCCTATTTTCCAACCCTTAGGGATGATTTTTATTTTGCAAACTTTTATCATAGCATCTTTGAAGTATAAGCTATTCAATAAAACAAAAATCATCAAAATCGGCTCATATTTGTCGAAGATAGGTAACAAGAACCACAACCAAAATATTATCTGGGTATATATTTGTTGATTTTCTCAAAAAGTTCTAAATCAATTTCGATAAAATTTATATAGGACCACCTCTGAAGTATGATCTACCAAACAAAAAAATAATCATTAAAATCGATTCATAATTGGCGGAGTAATCGCGTAACATACATACAAAAAAACATACAGTCGAATTGAGAACCTCCTCCTTTTTTGAAGTCGGTTGAAAAGAGCAGTCATCATTATAATCAGCTTACATCAGTCCACTGCTGGACACAGGCCTCTCTCAATTGAACAACTGAACGAAGAGAGAGTTTTTCATTCACTACTACGACAATTAGCAGAATCAATCAAAGTTTAGGCAGTAGTTGCTAGCTTGTTGACGTTTGGTAATTTGAGAACAAGCAATACACATTTTTGTCTTTCTTTCCGTTAAAATTATAGAAGTCGATTTTTCATTATCATGGGCTACTTAAACTTACTCTAAGGAAACTTTCTCCCTTTTCAGGAATAGGCATAGCACCTCTAGACGTTCGAAAGGAGGCTGCATGGGCCAGAAAATAAAAAGCAAGGGATGAGGCGACCGACCATCATGAGTAATTATGACATCAACTTATTGACCAGTTTATCGGTTCTAATATTCATTGGTTCTAATTTAAAAAAAAAACACCTTAAAATCTACTTCAAAAAGATTGATAAGTATCTTACATTGATAAGTACGTGTTCAGGAAACGACCCGTTACATTTTAATCTAAATTATGATTGAAAGGCGAGTCAAGAATCATTTACTCGTCATTCAATAGAATAAATAATAAAGAATGATATGTAACCTTATTAATGGATGTAATATTGCATAATTAAAATCATACTTTACATATTTCAGACGTCAACCAATTCAATTAGCATTTCAATAATTTTTCAGGTTTCTTTCGATTACTCGATTTTACATAACACAAAATTATCTATCAACCGAGTGCGCAACTCCAACCTGTTGTAATTACAACAGACCTATATACCGGCTGCCTTTCTAAAATCTCGGCGATTACCAAGCAAAACTGGTTTCAAAACTTTAGATTCTGTGATATATGCGTGAGCGCAGCGTTATAAACCAATCAACGAGCCGAGACTATCGTGTGTGTGACGCGTCTTCACGTACGCGCGTGTCCGCACGCGGCTTCTATGTGTGCGTGTGTTGGTAGAGCTTGTGTGTAGCGTAATTTGTCTCCAGTTACAACTATTTTTGACTGACTGCTCAGATAAGCTATTTTGAACTTTACAGCGATAGTTTTAAGGAGTGTGATAAGTGTAAAGGTAAGTTGGTCGTCATTCAACATAGGTGCGGCGTCTTTGCGTACATAGCGGTAATATATGACCATGTATGTGTTTACGGCTATTGTACGTGCGCTATGGTACTATGAGTCATGTGTATTTTTATATAAATGTAAGGAAGTCGTTAGAATCAAGTTTTTGTGACATTTCTCATTGTTTGTGTTTTGGTTTGGTGGTTTCAGTTTAAATGGTCGTCCGAAATCTTATCTCATATCAAAAATGATACGTTTGAACACAATTATCCATTGAAATTCTAAACATGAGGGCTGAAGACACTGTATGTGCAAGTATTATAAAGACTACGAAATTCCCTATCTGTTTAAAACACAGTTAGTAAATAAAATACTTTTTTTTTCCATTTTCTTTCTTTTAGCGTTTTAGACCTAATTTCTTATGTGGTACATTTGTCAATGTTGACTTTCAAAATATGATATTTATAGGGGATTTTAATCGCGTCTATAAAATGAAGATCAATTATTAAACATAAATAAATAAATATTGGACAACACCACATACATAGCTCTGATCCTATGGTAAGTAGCCAAAGCACTTGTGTTATAGAAATCAGAAACAACGACGGTACCACAACACCCAGACCCGAGACAATATAGAAAAGTTAATTTTCTACATTAACCGATCGGGAATCAAACCCGAGACCTCAGAGATAGCGATACAAGTCCGGTATGCTCGCCTCTCGGCTACGAAAGTCGAAGATATTTGGCACGTTTGTCTAAAATTAGCAAAAATATAAGTGAACCATTGGTTCATGGATCGTTTGTCTAAAATTAGTAAAAATATAAGTGAACCAATATGTAGCATCATCATCATCATCATCATTTCAGCCATAGGACGTCCACTGCTGAACATAGGCCTCCCCCAGTGACTTCCAGATTGGCCGGTTGGAAGCGGCCCGCATCCAGCGGCTTCCTGCAACCATCCATATGTAGCATACTTAACTATACCAAGAAGGAACAACGTTCATCATCTCAAACATCTCAAACATTCCAGTGTAGTGGATCGCGTTCCGAACTACGAAGCAAGCGATTGCGGGCAAGAGGCACATGTTTGTGTGATGAACACGAGCATATTTTGTACCTAGGTCATAGATATTCATTTATAGACGTATTTAAGTATGTTTATCCGTTATTTAGTTGCCATAGTAGATTTAGGGCTAGTTAATCGGTGTGATTGTAAAAACAATTTATTTATTTCAAAAGTTTACGATAATACCATTTGAGATAGTAATGTTACTGGGAGCTGATCAACACTGGATTGCGATTATGTTGCGGCCTCAGACCTCGCTACCCACATATATGTATGTAAGGCGAGACTTCATCTGAATGATTATAAGTAGGTACTGCATAAACTTTAATACAATGTTATTCTTTAAAGTGACAGAATGTTATTTTATACCAGCCTGCCTAGCATGAGCACTAAAAACACGATATGATATTATGATATAGCGATATATCGACTCCATCTGTAAAAATATGATAGATATAGCCGCCATGTTGAATTGCCGTGCCGGTATCATCACATATTATGATCGTTATTTCGATAAAAACTCAAAATGGCGGCTATATCTGTCATATTTTTACAGTTTGTGTCGATATATCGCTATATGAAATGATATCTTATCGTCTTTTGGTGGTCATGCTAGGGGGGCAGGTTTAGGAGGATATCGATTCATGGAGGACCTACTAGCCTTAAAATACGCGCGACGTGGCAGACTCTACACGGGAGCCCCCACGCCCTGCCACTAAAACGCTGAGGCACAGAATACAACGTGTGAACGTTAAATGCGCAAAACCTCTTAGGGGCTGAAATACAAAAACTTTTTGTACGGGACCAACAGTGAAATCCAAAACCTTATCTGCATACTAAATGTCCAATCAGCTGTTACGCTTTGTAAAGGGAAACTATTTCGCGATTTCGATGTCTCATACAAAAAGTTGTTGTATTTCAGCACCAGAATTAGCCCCTAAGAGGTTTTGCGCATTTAACGATACACATTGTATAAGCTTAGGGCACTCCGCACGTTCTTTAGTTTATCTATGCTTGTCAAAAGGCAGCCATTATTGCTTCCATCTGTCAAAAGAGTCTTACTTATCCAGTCACGATCCCCAGTACAAATAGCATTTTCTCTGCGTTAGAAAAGGCAGAACCGGATCATAGTTTTCGATTTGATAACGAATAAGGTATAGACAATTATAATAATCTTTTCTTTGGTATCGATACTGAAAAGGATCAGCCCATATCGTTACGTGCCGTGTGGGGACACGGCCGTACACTTCCCCATCGCTAACAGGAGGCGTGTTGTAAAAGGTGACTAATTCCTGTAGCACGAGACGGGCAGCAGCATCTGCGTGCAAAATCCTATTCAAAAACTGCGCTCACCAACCTGCTTGCCAAGCGTGGTGAGTATTGGCAATCCCCCCCAATGATAGAAGTCATTGGGAGAGGCCTATCTTCAGAAGTGGACGACCGATGTCTGTTATGATGATGATGGTGATGATATCGTTACGGAAAAAAATTCATCTGTTATTGACGACCTCCGTAGCCGAGAAGCGAACATGCCGAACTTGGTGTAGAGTTCGATTCCCGGTCGGTCAATGTAGTTTTTTTTTATTAAGTACCTATATTAATTCTATCTACTAAGGTCTGGGTAATTTGGTACCGTCGTTGTTTATAATTTCTCTAACACAAATGCTTTGGCTACTTACCATATCAGAGCAATGTATGTGATGTTGTCTATTATATATTTATTATTGAATAAGCCCTTGTTTATCTACCGCCATCATCATTTAACGCTTTCCAAACACAATGTTCGTAATCTCAGATGTGAGGTATCTACTACTTACATGTTAATTACTATCGTAATTGAAAATTAAGTACAACTTTCTTAAATCAATTCTGTTGGTAATGTTATTTTACTGGCCGCTTTTTCAATCGCCAGATAATTTTATTCGACGAATAAAATTGACGTTTTTTTGACACAATTTCTATACGAAAACTTATTCTTATCTTACACACACACACACATTATTACACAAACAGTCACACTTATTCTTCAAATTGAAGTTATCTGACTATTAAAAATTCGGCCCTAAAATTTCGTCATACAAGTATCTGTTCGAACCACACTAGACAGGTCAGCGTGAGCTGATGAATGTAAATGTATAATATACCTATTTCATATTTTGTATCTTTGATCCGTGTATTTTTTTGGATTTAATATTTAGTAATAGTATTATTATATACGGTCTAAAAAGTGTACTGACCTTTGTCTACAAATAAACTCTGAAGAATGGCAAAATAATAAACAGTTAAAAAAAATATAAGTCTATGGTATTTATTATGGTAAAAAATATCGTAAAAACGTAGTATTACTTACTTATTGAAGTTGCCAGACAAAGGGCTGACTTTTCAAACGCCAGATAACTTTATCTAACCAATAAAATGTTAAATGTGTCAAAATGAAAATTTTGACACATTTAACATACGAAAACTATCAACATTATAAACTTATTCGTCACATAAAAGTTATCTAGCTATCAAAAACGGGTCCTTATAGTTAATTGCTTTTACCCTTTAGCTTAAAGTGGCTATACAAACATATAGAAAAATTAAAAAAAGAAAGCTTTTAGTAAGATTTTACATAGGAAAGCGAATTTTAAACTTGAACACCAGAATCAACCCCTTGAAATTGTCTTACGCAAAAAAAACTTATCCGGTATACGATGCCATAAATATGTAATGACTTTTCATCTTAAGTAACACTCATATGCCACAGGAAAAAAATTCTAAAAATCAAAAGTAAGTGTAGATACTTTTGATGATTCTAAAATTCCTTTGAGATTCTATAAAGTCTCGAGAGATGAAGCTGTTTGAAGAATATGTTGAAATGAGTATTTTTGTAATACGTTTTGTTATACAAATCAGTCAAAATTATGAGCGTTCATTTCAAATTCAGGTGAAGGTACAAATACTTGCATTATTTACCATTTAGTAGTATTTGTAACCAGCTTTACCTATATTAGCTACAATAACATCTAAGCAACCCATATCAAAATCCTATCACACGCATATTGCATCCCGAATTTGCTCACACCATAAGCCGAGACAACGGCACAGACCCATACAGCCCACAATTAACCGAACGCATGCCCACAAATTTGAACATCACACACTAGCGTCGAACGGAACGCCCTGTCGCGCTCGGCCAATCAGAGCGCGCCCGGCGCCCTCCCGCGAGAATCCGCCTCTGCGATTGGCTGAGCCGTAACGATCTAGTTTTCGGAGGGAATTTTTCGGGTGTTTTATGATGTCTTCACAGATGCGCGGTGGATGTTACGAGGTATTTTATAGAGGATTATTTGAGTTTTTATGTTTCATCGTTATGATAATCCGGTTATGTATACGGGCCGGTTTGCGAAGAGGCTTTTTTGGTCGCGCGCCGTTTTTGTCGTAAACTTGTTAAGTTATAATTAGGATCAGATTTCGATTCAGGTTTTGGGTTATAATTATTTCAATTATAAATATCAGATTCAATTTATTTTTTTCTATTTATTATCATAATACTTTAATGTATATTAAAAATATCCTTGGGTCTGTGCAACTTAGATAATGGGTCATTATTTTAGTAGGTACATTAGGATCATTTATTCTGCAAATATGAGAGAGAGCTTCTGTATGCGTATAGAGAGATACATACTTTTTATGCACACCACACAAAAGAAATGAAGTACAGAAATACATTTAGAACTGCACAGATGTAACAGTTCTCGTCTAATTCACCTAACCGATCTCAAATAAATGAACAATAATTACTTGTCATATCACTTACTTATCATAGATCATATCCATAGATGTTGTCCAATATTTATTTATTTATATTTACAACATGGAAATAATATTGGTCCGTCTTACGCTCTACTTGTAGGTAAAGATAAAAATCAGCCCCTAAAAGTCACAATATCAATTAGGTATAATAAATATGATAATACGTAAATGATTAAAAACTTTACCCTCTAATAGGTATTATTCTTTAGATCTGATAAAAATGAACATTGATTTACTTGAGTTTCAAAATGTAATAAAAAAAATATGCATATTTTTAAATAATATTCCTCATTATTCAAATAATAAATGCTATGGAATCGTATTTAGATGCTGAAATAATTACAAGTCTTTTTTAATTCTATTTATTAATTTAAATACTATTATTTCAAGTATACAGCTCCAATTTTAGACTATCATAAATTAAGACAAGAACTTCAATATTTTCTTAGTTTTTATTTGTATATAGTATTTCATAGATGTATATATTATTTAAAATTGTGATCTTATTTAACATATTTGTAATATATTATATCATAACGATTATTAAAAAATATTATAACTAGAAACTAATTAGGAATTAAGAACTCTATGTTTTTAATGTGTTATCTGGTTTAAACATTACTCGTATAAGTAATTTAAAGTAATAACCCTAACTTGTGTATAATCGTGATTTCTTAGCAAATATAATTTATTAAAACAGTCCATCAGAACCGATCAATTATCAGTTTTTGTTAAGACTTACGGTCATAAACCTAATAAGAAACTCCTGAACTATATTGTTATCTACCTTTTTATTTATGCAATAAAAAAATAAATTGAACAATCAAAAAGTATTATCTTAATAATTATGTTTCATCTATATATTAAAAAAGAATTTCTATTTCCCTTGGTCATCGCGTCACGCGTGAACGGATGGAACAATGACGCGATTATTTTTTTTGTGTTTATTTTTATTAGTTCTTTTGTAAGAAAAAAAAAAGTTGCGCAGAAAATCCTCTATGAATAAGCTAAAGACCACGCGTACGAAGTCGCGGGCAACAGCTAGTTCTTAATAAATTTACGTATGCGTAATAAAGTGAACGCAACAATCGTTCGTCTTAGTTTAACGTGTAACGTGAGTAAATCCAGTCTCTTTTGTCTGAAAAAATCGCAAGAACCCGAGTAAACTTACCAACTAGCTAGGGTCTAGTAAGACCATTTTTCTGACGCATTCTCAATAGTGTTTTATTGCAACAAAAAAGGGAATGAAAAGATATCTAAAAAAACTCGTATAAAATAAAATATGTAACAAATTTATGTAATTATGTAATAAATTTTAAAAATAAAAGTTGTTTTAACTTTCTACACGCAGTTAGTAAGCTAACAAAAAAAAAACAAGTTGAATATATAATATGATTTAAAAATAGAAGGCCTACTGCATTCATTGTGTATTCAATTAAGCACTTAGTTAATTTCCTCTATTATATTAATATATATATAATATAATAATTTTTTGATCATTATCATATAGATAATTATAACTTTTCTCTTTTTAAATTTTCGATTATGAGTTTAAAAAAACTAGAGAAACACTTAAAATAAGGTTTATAAAAGAAAAAATCTTCCAAACTTACATGTATAATATTCCATCATATTCTGGTTGTAACGGTAGGCGGCGGAAAGGTCCACACCGCCGCCGGCCCTTAGCCCAAAAAGGGCGGCAAAAGTGGCCTTACTTTGGCCCTCCAGTTTGCCCAAAATTGCACTTCACTTTAATAAATAAGTTCCACACTCAGAAAGTCGACACTAAACTATCTACCGAAACGCCATTTTGAGTTCGAAATTCAGATGTTCAGGAATAGTACCGTCACCGATTGTTATTTATCGATATTTTCATGATTAGTTATTTCAGTCAATTTAATTTTTGCATTCGACACTGCTCACACATTTTCATAATTTTACTACTGATTTCGTATATTCCTGTAAAGTAAAACATTTATTGTTGTTGGATATTTGTGATGCTATTGAGAGTTGGTTTTGCGGTTAGCTAGTTATACCCTAATACTAATTTAACTGGGCTTTTAGAATCTATTTCGAACTAGGTCCTCGGCTGACTAATTCCAAATAAAACGGATTGGTGACGACTGATTGGATATTGCTCTGCCATAGACCCGCCTACGCAGTTTTACAAAAAATTTAAATGCCACTCCTCGGGAAAAGTTTAAACAACAAAAATAAGTGTCTATTTACTGTAAGACAACGACTTGGTGGTTAATTTCAATGCACTAATGATTTTCACGAAAAAAGTGTTTGACACCGTGAAAGTAGCATAAAATCGGGGAGGCAACGATTGGTCGTTGTAAAGGCGATTCGTTTGGAGTAATTTCGCTGGTTTTTGGACGATTTTCCGCTGTTTGATCACCGCTTTTCCGGTTCGGTAGAGGCAGGTGAGTCCATAAGTCCCTTTTTCTCACGAGAACCTTTAATGGTTTGGTAATTATAATGAGGAAGTGAATTATGAAGGTTTAGTTTTAGCTGTTATTATTGGGTACGCATAGAGAAAAGATAACCGTCACGGATTATGATTCGATTCACGGTAATTGACAATTTATTTTTTCGCTAAACAAATAGGGCGATTAATACTTTAGAACCGAAATATAAGGGTTTTGGATTAGCATAAAATCGTAACTTGAATTTTAGCATGGATTATATTTATTTTAAAACAAGTTATCAATATATTTTTTTAACTTGAAGAGGCAAAAGTGCGTTTAGTTCTCGTTTAATAATTAATAGTTGCGAGTTTTAGTTGGTGGTAAGTAAGTAAGTGTTTAAAATCACTGAATAACAATAAAAAAATCGAACACTGTCAAAATCACTTCTCCAAAACACTTCACTGTTTCAGAAATTGGAATCAATTTTTACAAGCGAATTCGTAATAGTGATTGAAATACGTCTTAATCGAGCGCTGGACACTTGGATACAGATGGCTTATTCTCGATTTTGAGGTATATTTTACGGTTGGTTCGCTCAGAATCGATGAATTGTGACAAGAGGATCAGTTTTCAGACTCGTAAGAAGTAGGCACCGCTCTCGTGGGATTGTTATTTCGATATTATTAATTATGTAATTGATACACTTCTTTTACTATTCGCCGACACAACATTTATGTAACATAGCCACGACTAAGTAGATTTTTTTCATGTTAGATTCAGTTTGTAAAGTGTTGTTTAAGTACGAGACCTTAGTATCTAGAAATTTTTATACTTAGTTAAATGTTAAATTTTTTTGTTCCAAATTATTGACGTTTTAGACAGAATAAATGTTAGTTACATAGTTACATACATGTTTTTTTTTTTAGATTGTTAAAAATAATATAGAGATGAAACGCTTTAAGTATGTATAAACTATGAGTTTTAACCGACTAGTGAAAAAACCACATGTATAATATTTTGTATTTATAGATGTAATTTTTTGTTTGTTTTATGTTTATCCAAGCAGTAGGTACGGTTCAGTGCTTTATGAACTGATTAAACACCAAAGAACTTAAGTAAATGTATACGTCTGATTTCTTTGGTGATAATTAATTATTATACCTTTTCCTGTATTTAGAGAACTTGTTTATTTACGATCTTAGTGAGACAATATCATTATATGTAAATTCACACGGCACAAGTTTCTGTCATCTGATCACCGGGCTCTGATTTAGACGGGCGGTATTAGAATTACATGCAATATTATTTTACACGGCTATAACGAAGGTTCTTTATATTTATAAATACATGGTTTGCATTCAATATATTATTATAATAAAAACAATCACAAAAACGATAAGTTGCAAAACTTTTTAGTTTTGGTAGAGGCAATTGCGAATTTATGAAATCGTTTTGTTTAGTTTGTTTGTTTATGAAGACGGTGCAGTGTCGTTGGTTAAGGATACCCTAGATATTTATTTTTCTATTTATTTACTACTCCAACTCCAAGAATAATTTTTTTTCTTTCCCATTAGGTACTTCCGTTGGCTTCTTTAAATATTAAAGGTTTCTTAAATCAAAGGTTTTCTCATTTAGGGCCAGTAATAGCGTTGGTAAATATTTTTTTGTAAACAGCTTATTATTTTTATTTTATTTATTAATGCAATTAATTTTAGGCTTAATTCACTATCGACACCACCACATCACTAATAAACTCACACAAACACGTCAGAATTTTTAAAGTAAGCACTGAATTCTCAAATCGAAAATTCGAAATTTTGAAAATCGAACGCGTCTCGGTCGGGCGGACCGCGCGGCGCGCCGCCAAAATACTCTCTACGCGGCACGTGGCGACGCGGATGGAGGGTGCGTTCGGATTCTGTCACCCTGTTCGTTAAGATTTAATATATATTTTTTTATATGAAAAATATGTCGTAGTACGGAGATATTGATTTTTTACATTATAATCTACAAAAATTACCAAGTGTAAACTGTCATAATGAAATAAATCTTTATGGCACTTTTACTGACAAAAACACGAACAATGTAGGTTCTCATTACACTCTAACCAACCAGCCTTATAATTAGGCCTTATGACAGAAAAAATATGGACAACCCTGGTAACAACACACGATCTATTTAACGGTGAATAATTATTATTATTCTTGATTAAGCAAAGAATATGTGATCACAATGATGTAGATTACATACTTTGATGTTCATGCATTTCAAACCCATTTATCTTGCTCAACAAACGACGCAACAATCAAGCAGACATTTTGAATGTAAGAATAATTGAACTTGTTAGCGAAATAGTAAACTGCTTTACTATTTTTAGTTAAAAAGACGTGTATTTCAAAATGAGTGTCTAAACGAAATACTTAATATGTTTTACGTAAGTTTTTTTTTATGGTTTACGTGCGACTGGTTTGTAAAGGTTTAAAAAAAATAAAGCGTTTATATTGAGTATTTTATTTCTTATTTAATTGAAAGATTAGTATTATAGGTTTTTTTAAATTCAAAATTTAAAAAAAAATCTACTGTAGCTTGAACCACTTTCGTAACGCAGCGGTACACACATTACCTACTCGGTTTAATTTAAGAATGTTTTTGGCAATGTTTGTTTTTATTTTCGTGTTTTAGTTATTGTTAATCTATATTTATTATTTTCTGTCTTGTTTTTGTGTGTATTCGTCTGTTTTACGAAATAACTTACGTAGCTTACGATGAATGTTTGTGATACTGGATTTGGTTTAAAAAATGCTTTTCAAATCAAAGTCACTTTTGGAGCAAAAAAAAATCTAAGTATGTGTAAATATACAGTAAGTTAACTAACGAAAAGCGTTCCCGTTATCCCGTAATACTATAGCGTCGAGACATACAAAAAAAAACATTTGAAAAATGGTTTTAATTTTAATATAAAATTAAAAAATGAACATCCGACAATATTCTCACCGTGTAAGCAAGATAGAAAAGCGACGTTACCAGTTTGTGAATTGTAATTACGCTAATTACTATTCCGCGTTACAATTTTTACGCAATTGGACTTAAATAAATACAGTTACTGTATCTAAGTATGCCATAATATAGTAATTTTGTGACAGCCTATTTTTGATTAGCCTGCATATAAATAATAATCTAATCTAAAATAATAAATAATCTAATTCAATTTAGAAAATGTGTTATATATAGAAAGATATTATAATTTGCTAGTTTTTGTCGAGATTATTATCTCTGCAAATAAAGGTAACTAAACTATAACAAAAGTCCATTTTATAGTTTAAAATAACATTATGTTATTTATCTTCCATCAGAATAAATAAATAAAAACCAGATGTCATATCCGAACGTGCTCTAACGAGACTACCCATCCCTCTCCGCCCTATTTTCGCTATGAGCTATCTCTCTCGCACGATAAAATGATTACCCGAGCCAAATTGGGAATGACAATCAACGTTGCAACATTTTGGATGGATTTTTAAAGTGATATTTTTGTTCGGACTCTTTTCATTCAATTACAATCATGCATGGGCTCATTACTCCTCCACTTCAATTACAATCATGCCGCTCACTCGCGCCATACGGCGCATCAATACACTGGCAGATCAGGTGGACCTATTTAGTTGTTCTCTGAGTGAGTTCACAAGGGCTGCATTATTCGTAATTTGTTATTTGTAAGTTTAATTTTAAGAAATAAGTGTATTTTATTCTATCGCATTAGGTTAAGCCTGTAATGATAGTTGTAAATTTGGAAAATAAATAAAAAAATAAATAAATTTGGAAATTAAAATGTTATGCATTATGGATACTCTATTGTGAAATGAAATATCGTAAGAAAAAAATGTCTGTTACATAGATGGTAAAAATAATAGTATGCCAAATAAAGGACGCGAAACCATGTTATATTTTGTTTTATTTACACAACGTGTAACAACCTACCAACAAATACATCTAAGGGTCTAATTCTGGTGCTCAAATACAACAACCATTTCTATGGAACCAACATCGAAATAAAAAAACCCATACAAATTAATGATAACACGTGGTCAAGAAGTCATCAAAATGCAATCTAAGAGTGTGCTTTTTGGATATCTCGAGATATCCAAAGATTTTATATATCTAAGTGACAAAAAAAGTCACCCGTGCGCGCACACTATCATTTTTTATCAAATATCACATATAATTTTTTCCTTAAGATTTTTTTATATAATTAAGCAATTATCACATGCGTGCCAATGATCTCACAGCTGGAGACGCACAAGACCGCGCGAAGTGGAGGAGTAAATCAAGGAAAGCGGACCGGGATTGACCGTATAGATAAAGAAGAGGAGAATTAAGCAATTACAATACCATGTTTTTGGTATCATCATTTCAGCCCTATAGCAGATATTTAGAAATAGAAGTATAAAACATTTATTTGACACACACGAATAAAAAAATACATAACAATAAGACAATGAAGGATATCTGGTGTGACAAAAAGCTCAGCTTAGCTCAGAGTTAATCCTATGACGTCCACTGCTGAACATAGGCCTCCCTGGGGGAGACTTCCAGATTGGCCGGCTGGAAGCGGCCTGCACCCAGCGTCTTCCTGCAACCTTTGCCAGGTCGTCGGTCCACCTTGTAGGTTGACTGTGGAGGTGGTTTTTGGTGAAAATAATCATGTTAATCCTTTCGTGTGGTTTTCTCTTTTTGACGCAATCATCATCATTCACCTGCCCTGTTCCCAGGTCATCTTGGGTCGGCGCAGTATGTCTTTCTCTTCCATGCAATCGTCATCGAGTCATTCACTCCCTTCTCAGTCATATCGGTTCTCGCACAATCCATCCAGGTCGTCCTCTTCTTAGGTCGTCCATCTCTTTTTGACGCATTGCAAAGTATAATTTACTGCTGACATTAATCCTACTGGTAGAGACTGACTCATCACGATTTCAAGAGAGCTTTTAGCGATAAGCCCGCCTAAATAGTATGTTTTACATTAATAATTGTCGTGTGGGGACGGCCGTAAAGAATACACTTCCCCACTGCCAACAGGAGGCGTGTCGTAAGAGGCGACTAATTCTTGTAGCACAAGACGGGCAGCCGCGTCTGCGTGCGAAATCATATTAAAACTGCGCTCGCCAACCCGCCTGCCAAGCGTGGCGAGTATTAGCAACCTCCTTCCAATGAAAGACATTGGGGGAGGCCTGTGTTCAGCAGTGGACGTCCTATGGCTGAAATCATGATGATGGACATTAATAATTAATTGTTTAACGACCTCTTTAGCCGTGAGGCAAGCACGCCGGACTTACATCGCCATCTCTGAGGTCCCGGGTAAGATTCTCGGTCGGGTCAATGTAGAAAATTAACTTTTCTATGTTTTTGTTTCTGATTTCTATAACACAAGTGCTTTGGCTACTTAGCTTAGGATCAGAGCAATGTAGGTATCATTATATCAGCCTATTGCAGTCCACAGCTGGACGTAAGCCTCCCCTAAAGAGCAGTAAAGATCACGATCTCCCGCTTTTTTCATCCAGCCACTGCCAGACATCTTCTCAAGGTCGTCGAGCCGGGGGTGTCCTGCACTACGTTTGCCAAGGCGCGGTCTCGACAACCTGATTATTCCTCCTTTCATCGGTTCTGCGACAGATCTGGCCTGCTCACTGCGACTTTAGCTTGCTTCATTTTTGGACTATGTCCATTACTTTGGTCTACTGCTACTGACTTTAAAAGTTTCCCAGGTCCCATAGAAAAAGTTGGTTGTATTTGAGCACCAGAATTAGCCTCTTGGAAATTTGTTAATGTTTTACAAATAACTCTGTATACTAACTGTTTCAGCTGGGATCTATGATACATAGTTTTTTTTAAATCCGATTGCGTCAGATGAGAATCGAAGTCACGACCGCGCTTGCGCTCAATCAAGACGGATTAGAATAGAAAGCATTTATTTGACACACACACGAATAAAAAATACATAACAATAAAACAATGAAGGATTTCTGGTGCGTCAAAAAGGCTCAGCATTTGTCGTGACAGTCACAGACTTACCACGACGCTGATTTTCAGCGGGGACCTCCGACGCTGGGACGTGCAGCGAGTGACGCAGCGGTTTAACGGACCACCAGAAGGTCCTAAATCCCATCAACGGATTAGGTACTACGACTATCCACTCGTCTAACAATGTAATAGAGTAAGTATTATTGAATATTCTCTGATAATAGTCTAACGGTAACGTAGATATGTATGTATGAAACGTCTTGATGAGATAAACCCATCAAACACATAATACATAATTAATTACCGTTATCTATTAGCAGTCGGCTAATGCACGTATTGTGTTTGACAAATTGGTTCCTATAATCACAATAATATATGGTAAAATGGCTACTCAAAGTTTGGACTTGGCCCAAAAAGATGGGAATTTTACCCGTAATTTTAATAGTTTAGTCTTTTAAGCGCGAATGAACATACTTTTTTTTTGTACTCGAGTTATGATTATTAATTTACTCTTTGCCTTAATTTGGATGCATGTAGCACAGTGGCAGCCGTGCTTTGGTAGTAATTACCAAAATAAAGCCACCCACGCCGTGGTTGTAAGTGGATGACCATTTTGATCACATTTAGTGACATTTATAACAAGCATCTCCGTGCTTCGGAAGGCACGTTAATAGTTGGTCCCGGCTAATATCGCTCGACACTAGTCGTGAAGTCAGTCAGAGGCCTTAGGGCGGCTTAATAACATCTGACAGTAAGGTTTAGCCACTGGCCCACAAATACGCACTGGGCCCGCGGTGGAGTATGGCCTAAATCACCTTATAATAGAGGTGAGACCTGTGACCTGCAGTGGGACGTATTAGGCATAGGTACTGACAACAGCACGTCAACCTACTGCAAAACGTAAAATTTGAAAATCAATTCAATAACCTTTAACATTTTGAGTAGGTCACGTTGTCTGTACTTATTTTTTTTTACTTTACTTAATTTGAAAGCCTATGCAGAGGAAGTAGCTGGCCGAAGCTAGTAGATAGATACTCTTTATTGCACACCATACAAGTAAACTACGCATGATTTTTACAGAAAGACGTACAATTTAGGCGGTCTTAACGCTAATAGCGATCTCTTCCAGACAACCTTCGGGTAGAGGACAACCATTAGAGTAAGGGGAAGGTGTTGCAGGGTTCTTAAAATTCTAGTACTTAATAAAATAATCATCATCATCATCATTTCAGCCATAGGACGTCCACTGCTGAACAAAGGCCTCCCCCAATGACTTATCATCGGGGGGGATTGCCAATACTCGCCACGCTTGGCAGGCGGGTTGGCGAGCGCAGTTTTTTATAAGATTTTGCACAAAGACGCTGCTGCCCGTCTCGTGCTACAGGAATTAGTCGCCTCTTACGACACACCTCCTGTTGGCGGTGGAGAAGTGTATTCTTTACGGCCGTTCCCACACGGCACTAATAAAATAATAATTTCAGTTAAATGTCTTTGACAGATCGGATGGAAAAGGAAGTCGCCCATAAAGCGACGAGACGCTAAGATTAGGTAAATTTAAGAATTATGAGAACTCTGCACCACCTTCCACTTTCTCTAATGGTTGTCTTCTACCTGAAGGTTGTCAGGAAGAGATCGCTATTAGGGATAAGACCGCCTAAATTGTACGTTTATTTGTAAAAATCATATCTAATTTACTTGTATGGTGTGTATTAATATAGTTAAATTGCAAGATCATCATCATTTCAGCCACAGGACGTCCACTGCTGAACATAGGCCACCACCAGTGATTTCCAGATTGGCCGATTGGAAGCGACCAGTATCCAGCGACTTCCTGCAACCTTTACCAGGTCATCTGTCCACCTTGAGGGCTTTCGATGCGTTTGCCGGTACGTGGCCTCCATTTCAAAACCTTTCTGCCCCATCGGCTGACAGTTCTGCGTTGGTACTATATGCAGTTCAGCTGGCTTATCTGTCATTATCAGCATGTCAGCTTGTTGCAGTTCACTGTTGGACGTAAGCCTACAAAGAGCGCCAAAGAATACGATGTCCCTCGTTTTTCATCCAGCCACTGCCAGCCATCTTCCTAAGGTCGTCGGCCCATCGAGCTAGGCTGCGTCCTACACTACGTTTGCCAAGGCGCGGTCTTCATTCGAGAACCCGTTTCCTCCACCTTTCATCGGTTCTGCGACAGATGTGGCCGGCCCACTGCCACTTCAGCTTGCTACATTTTTGGACTATGTCCATTACTTTGGTCTGCTGCCGGATAACCTCGTTTCGGATTTTATCCCTCAAAAAATTGCAAATCCGTATTGCTAATAAATAATAAATGGGTACACTAGGGCATAACTCTTCGAGATCTGCCCTAAACCGATGTGTAGGCACCTTAATGACGTATGTTCTGCTTCATTAGCCGCGGCCTTTGTCAATTTGCGTCATTATGCCGCTCGAAACATCATTAGCGGAATTTATCATCGATAATGGGAATATGAATATCATATAGGTATTATTAATATACGAATTTTATGTACAGTTAATGGCAGATCAGCCTGCCCAAAAAGTTAAAGGTCATTGAATCGATTTTCAACTTTAAATCTGACACGTAGAGATCAATATCAATTGAGAAAATTTGACGCTTTGTTGACGAGCTGTTGTCACACTGGTCTTGACGTCGCTATCTCTGAGGTCTCGGATTCGATTCCCGGTCGGGTCGATGAAGAAAACGTTTTTTTTAAATAATCTCCCTCCGTAGCCGAGAGGCGAGCATACCGGACTTGGTGTCGCTGTTTCTGAGGTCCCGGGTTCGATTCCCATTCGAGTTGATGTAGAAAACGTGTTTTTTATTATTATCTCAGGTCTGGGTGTTGTGGTACCGTCATTGTTTCTAATTTATACAGTGTGTAACGAAAAGGTGAAATAAAACTTTAAGGGGTTATTCTACGGCTAAATTACATCAACTTTTTCGATGGGACCAACATCAAAATATCAAAAAAAAAAATTTACATTTCCATACAAACTGATGCCAGCTGGTTGCGTTTTAGTATGGGAAAGTGTTTTTTTTTTTGCGATTTCGATGTTGGTCCCATAGAAAAAGTTGATGTAATTTAGCCGTAGAATAACCCCTTAAAAGTTTTATTTCACCTTTTCGTTACACCCTGTATAACACACGTGCTTTAGCTGCGACTTAATTTACGATCAGAGAAATGTATGTGATGTTGTTTAATACTTATTAATTGTTATTTATTTATTCATCAACGGCTTATAACCACATCAAATTGCGTCAAAGCAGTCCAATGTTTTTTTCAAATTCTTTCATCGTCTATTTATCTATTAGCTGACCTTTTGTTAAGACATACTGTAAGGGGAGGAACTGGCTCCTGAAACACAGTTTTTCTAGCTCGGGAGTCAGGGAATCAATGTTTAATGTAAAAGGTATTCTTACAAATAAATAAATTATTATTAAAAAATTAAATTATTAAACTCTGTTAACATAAACTTCCCTTAAACGGTCTAGACACCAAAAAGTTTAACTGTATCAAATTTTAAAACTACACGAATTTTTCTCTTAGTACTAATTAATTTTCTTGAATTATCATAAGTGCCTAACGACACTTTAATTGTCATGATCTGAAGTAGGAATTAACATCTTTGTCTTACGAAGTATTTTTGCCAGAGACATCGCAAACCAAGAAATAAGATAAACAAATATAATCATCATCATTTTAGCCATAGGACGTCCACTGCTGAACATTGGCCTCCCCCAGTGACTTCCAGATTGGCCGGTTGAAAGCGGCCCGCATCCAGCGGCTTCCTGCAACCTTTACCAGGTCGTCTATCCACCTTGTAGGTGGACGTCCTACGCTGCGCTTGCCGGTACGCGGCCTCCATTCCAGATGTAATTAATTAAAAAATTAAATTAATTAATTGATTATTAATTTTTTTAAATTTATGTATAAAATATTTTTGAGTCAAAATTAATTTCAATGATTTGTTTCACATATATTATTAATGACTAGTACTACTTTTGTCATTAAACAAACTAACCTATCTTTGTACACTTTTTCGGCGTTACAATTGATATTTAATTATGTACCAACTAACTTTATTTTGAACTTTGACATCGATATAAAGGTTTCAGAGAAAAACCACTTAGAAATAATTCAAGACTGTCTTTATAATTAAATAAAATAAGACCCTACAATTTACAGCGATAAGAACCTTTTTCGGTTGACATTGTCGTGAGGTTCTAATTTTGAATTATTTCGACGCGTAAATATACAATTTTAAAACAAAACTAAGTTACGGCAAAACCAGCTCTAATGCACTCAAGTTAGAGGCTATATTGAGTGCTTGCGTAAGTTTGTGTGAGAATTATCTGATTGGCGGGGCAGCTGTCAAAATTTGAACAAAGGCGGTTCTAATGGAGCGGAACGCGCCGCATATAGTTGTCTCTTTCTTGTGGACGAGTTGTTAGGGTTCAATTAGAACGATAGAAAAACCAAAAGTCAAATAACTTTGTGTGATTTACCTATGAATTTATGTAGCAAATATTATTTCGTTAATTATTTCTTTAAAAAAAGATGTAGAGCAAAAATCACGTTTACTTAGTAGTTTTTGCAGTTCTAAAAACTTTTAATATAACCTCATGATTACAAACCTTGGTAATCAAATCAAATCAAATCATTTATTTGTGAAAATGTAGGTAATAATAAGGTGACACACATGGAGTACCTAAAGCACAAATACATTTACCATCACTGGCTTACAAAATTTTGATATAAAATTAAAATTAATATTATTAGGAATTTAGTCATCATCATAATTATTTACAGATTATTCATCGAATTTTAAGTACGAAACTATGTTAAATATTAACTTCGTAGAATACAATATTCATATTCATATTCATTTAATCATTGCTAAGTGGTCATCATCGTCCAAAAATCGCGTGTTCGAATCCCGTAAGGGGCAAGTGTTTGTTTGTACCTGAGTCATAAAGTCATATTATTATGTACTTATTTCGTTATGTCTATTTGCTATTTAGTTCTCAGTACAATCTCTGCTTAATTTTGGGCTATATAATTCGGAATTTATTTACTTAAGCCATGTCCAGGATATGACAGGAATCTCTCTCCACAGAGGCAGAACCAAACAATTACTAAAAGAATCTATTTAAAAGAGTCTACCTTATATAAGAATAGCTTGGAAGCAGCTATTGGAACTTTCTGAGTCAACGGCGACATTCTTGCTATTGACAGCGGCACATAACTGAGGCTTGCAACCCGAAACTGTCTGTCATTTCTTTGTATTATTTGTACAGTCAACCCCAGGTCAACCTACCCAAAAAGTTAAAGGTCGTTCAACCGATTTTCAACTTTAAGTCCGACATGTAGAGACCAATTAAGAAAATTTGTCGTTTTGTGGTAGGTTGCTAACTGCTGTCTGCACCTAAAATACGTTAACAAACGTAAGTCAGCTTTCAAAACGTAGTTTTTTTTTTTTAGGTGACGCTACTAACTCAACCCTTTTACTTTATATTGACTACAGGACATTCGATTTGCTGATTTTAAAGCTCTAAGTTCTAAGTGTACGGAACCCACTTCCCACTACGGCTCCAACTTGTCTAATTTTTTACTCCGCCTCGATGACGAATTATTTACGTAAGTAACGAAATTTTACATAACATTGTTTGTAAATCAAGCTTGAAATAATATTCTTTACCGAGACCATGGATAAGGTTTTAAACTTTTCGATTACGAATTCAAAATTGATAGAGCCATACACTCTACGACTTTCTTATCTTAATCACACCAATTAGCTAGCCCCAAACTAAGCAAAACTTGTATACGTCGCCTTGATAACGAAAAACATACTTAAATTTGTCAATAAACTTCCTAGCTACAAATTGTCGTGCTCATCACACAAACATTCGCCAGGCGGGATTCGAACCCGTAACGCAACAATTAAAATGTTGCACTTTTTGAAGCAATACATTTTATTATCTTTGCGCAAGTTTTCAGGAATGTTTGTTACTCACTCAAACCAGAACGGATCTAAATAAAACTTAGCAGTAAGATAGATTATATTCTGGAAAAAGTTACAGTTCCCGTGGGATAGATTTGTTTTTGTTTTTTAGAGAGAGAGAGAGAGAGAGATAGACATGATTTTTTGTATTATTATAGTTGTAGTTCATTGGTCAAAGAATTACATCGCTATTTTTTATCCTAGAAAAATACACGTTTTCTATGAGATCATGTAATGTCAGCCTATTGCAGTTCATTGCTGGACGTAAGCCTCCCCCTAAGAGCGCCAAAGAGCATGATCTCTCTTTTTTTTTCATCCATCCACTGTCAGCCATCTTCCTAATGTCATCGGTCCATCGAGCACCTATGAGAAATTAGCATTAAAATTGGCAATTACATAAGCTTCTATTTTAATTCACATCCTAAGGGAGTAAAATATGCTGACAAGCCATATTCAAAGCCGACAAAACCGCGGGCACAGCTTGTTTTTAATAAGTATGACAACACAATATGACCAAATATTAGTAGCGAATATTTTAATCCATCATTTTCTCACCACAACTAGTAGTCATCAACACTTTCAATCAGTCCGTCAAATGTTAATAAAAAAACAAATCGTTACTTCCGCCGGCCGGGTTCGATTCCCGGCGCGTGTCGAACACGATGACTGTGCGTACGAGACCGGTCGAGGTGAGAATGGATGGGCAGTTTTTATGTTATTTTGTTATTTCCCATGTTCATGTTAAGAGAGGATTGATTAAATTACGTTTTATTTATGAGAATATTCCAGTCATCGAGTACATACCCTATAGAGCAGCAATACGAACCAATCTTTCTCCGAAACTAGTTAGTGATTTTTCACTTTTCTTAGTATGAAATGACTAGTCTTGTGAACTCTCTCCCATACAAAAACAGTACAGATACAGATTAAAATGATGGAAAATTTTGTCGAACGAAAATAATATGACATTTCTACTTTATAGGATATATGCTCCATGACGCCAGTATTTGTTTGTTTGTTTGTTTATTCATGCAACAACAACATGTTAAGTGCTTAAACTACTTATCACAATATCAGATCAATATATGTGATGTTGTCCAATATTAACGCGATCATCGCGCTAAGAAAACAGCTTCTCTGCTAAGAAGAGTGAGAGATAGTCCCAACAGCATTCTGGAAACAGTAGCGGAGAATTACTATTCTCCCTTAAATAAAAAGTTTGTCCAAACCCTAAGTTTACTACACTATTATTAAGTCATTTGTTATTAACACTCTTATGGATAACTATTGGTCCGAAATAAATTAGTTATTATTATTAAAAATAAAATAAAAACGGATACGGCTGACATTTGTTATCTTAAGGTAAGAATAAACATGAAATATATGGACTATTGCCACCAGTTGCACGGCGGTGAGTAAGGAAAGTAGGAAACTTGCAAAAGGCATCGAACCTCATTGGCATATACCTACCTAATGTTCCAAGTACCTAAAATTACGTTATTTTTGTAATATTAAACTCTTTATTAAAATAAAAGACTTGTAGGCTTACAGATTGGATCCATCACGCATACAAGCTATTACATAGTCAGAGATTACAAAATTACAAAATCAGTCAGATTAATTATTATCAATTAATGTCAATACACTTAAAAAATAACGACTAAGTCAATATCTATTTTCAATGTCAAAATCAAGTAAAAATGTCTAAATATGTCATGATTTAAACATTTATAAAATTATAATCAATATTTATAATACACATATGAAACACGCCAATTGATAGAAAAAATAATTACAAAAAACAAATACTCCTTGACAAAATATCATAAATGATATACCTACTTTGTTCAAAATTCAGATTGAATATTTAACATTTATTTTTATCTAGGTATAATTATATTCACACTAAAATTCTTATAAATTAATTACGAATTAAGTACCTATACCTGTCTCTTCTTAAAATAACTTTTACTATGAAAAATTTATGGCGGACGTGTACTGTGACGTCACGGTACATGTCGGATCTCCTTGTCTAGCACACGACTTTAATGGGTTGTATGTCAGGTATTTATCAATATTTTTTTTCAAGTTTTACTATAAATTTAAGTACTATTTATTAAGACCAAATCGTGTTCTAACTTTACTAAATTTTTTCACTATACCTAAAAACAAAATCGTTGCTTGTTTATAAATACGGGTGTTAGACACAAATGAAACTCATCAATGAATCATGGTCAAACAACCCCAAAGAGAAGCATAAGACTGTGTGTTCCCAGGGAAGTGGCTGCGGTCAGCGGTGTCGGTTACTGCGCCCGCGCATCGTTCTCGTTCCTTCTGGAGTCGAATGGGATAGCGTGGAAAAATATTATTTTGGAATCTCCCAAGTGTATCTTATTGTTTTAATTGTCAAAACGATTTGTTGAGCGCGGTGGGTCGCGTTGCATGGAAAGGGTTCGTTCGATTCCCGTTTGGGTCGATTTGGAGAATAAGTTTTGTATATCGACTCGAATACAGATATACTCTTAGTAAACTCATGGCTTTTAAAAAAATTACATTACATACATTGCTTTGACTCTATGGTAAGTAGCCAAAGCACTTGTGTTACTGAAATCAGAAACAATGAAGGTACCACAACACCCAGACCCGAGACAATATCCGACACGTCCTCCGTATCCGAGAGGCGAGCATACCGGACTTGGTGTCGCTATCTCTGAGGTCCCGGGTTCGATTCCCGGTCGGTCAATGTAGAAAAATAACTTTTCTATATTGTCTCGGGTCTGGGTATTGTAGTACCGTCGTTGTTTCTGTTTCCTGTAACAAAAGTGGTTTAGCTACTTACCATGGATAGAGCAACGTATGTGATGTTGTCCAATATTTATTATTATTATTTGCAAAGAAAAGCTATTTTTCTACATAGAACGACCGTTCAATTTTACTTGCCTGGGAATCGAACCAGGGACCTTAGAGATAGCGACACCACGTCCGTATGATCGCCCCTATGGTTGTTGTCTTGACAAGAATTGTACAATGCTTACAGGTTATAAAAATGGTTAAAACACTCTTAAAAACCACTTAATCAGGTTATGATAAACCACAATCATTCCAAGGTATGGGTAAGGTTTATCTAAATTATGAAACTGTTTCGAAGCTAGATACAAACTAAGATACTACCTCGATGTGGATATGGAGTATTATAATTGCTTGTAAAGAAAGAAAAAAAAATGGTTCTTAGCACAAATACCGTGTGCCGTGTGGGGACGGCTGTAAAGAATACACTTCTCCACCGCCAACAGAAGGCGTGTCGTAAGAGGCGACTAATTCATATAATTTATAAAAAAAACTGCGCTCGCCAACCTGCCTGCCAAGCGTGGCGAGTATTGGATCAATTCATCAAGCAATCCCCACCGATGATAGATCATTGGGGGAGGCCTATGTTCAGCAGTGGACTTCCTAGGGCTGAAATGATAATGATGACAAATACCTAATTGTCATCATCATCATTCAATAAATTAATAACTGCAAAAAGAAACTGGGATAATGGTACCAAAATGGTTGCCTCTCATCTATTTTGCCATAACGCTGGTTTTCTATGAAAACCATTGAGGTAGAGAGAGTCATCAATCGACCCACTACAAAAAAGAATACAATATTTACCAACCCCATTATAATGTTGTAACACAAATTGATCCTGTTTTACTCATACTTCTACACGTAGATCCAACACTTCTATCCCACAGGAGCGTATCATGAAGGCTTTAACCACTGGACAGTCGTGCAAAACGCATCGGCATGCGCAGGAGTTTCCCTTTCAACAGTATCAACGCGCGTGACTGTGCGCACGCGGTGTGAACTCGATTGAGCTAGTGGGAACATAAGATTTGCTTCTGTAGTAAAAAACCGGTCAAGTGCGAGTCGGACTCGTTTTTAGAGGGTTCCGTACAAACTTAGGTATCTAAATAGTTCGTTCATACCGGGAATCGAGTACCTAAGATTTCAGAGTTTGCTAAAATAGTTTTTTTTTTAAATTTAATTAAAAAATAATAACCAAGAATGTACCATGTTTCATACAAATAAAGAGTTATCTTATTTTCGTTTATTTATGCTATAATAAGACATTGCTTTGCTTCTTGCCAAATTTTATGATTGAGGTCAACGAGAAGTACCCTATAGGTTTTGTTTTCCTTGCGAGTATATCAAAAATGCGGCATAAACAGCCGTTTCTTTTGATTGCGTGGACTTAGAAGTTTTATTTTCACGGCTACAAAGGATTGCAGACCTGTTTTGGTATTCATTTTACTTTAATACCGCGTTCGTAGTATTAAGGGTCTTGACAGACAGACGGACAACGAAGTGATCCTATAAGGGTCAAATTTTACCTTTTAAGGTACGGAACCCTAAAAACCATTCAAGTGCGAGTCGAATTGACGCAAGGGGTACGTACTACCGCTTTTTTTAAATTTTGTTGGAGTTAGTTCGAGATGCGAGCCCGACTCAGTCTTGACCGGTTTTTATTATTTTTCGTTCAATTTGAATTATATTCACACCAAGTTTGACGTTTGTATGTGAAACAGTGTTATTACATTATTTAGTGTGTGCACTGCCATGTGGTTGGAATTTTCGGGAAAAAGTAGTGTTGGTGTTTTTAATAATTCGTAACCTAAATTAATTGCGAATGGTTGTGTTAATTTCGTAAAGAATAATTTAACATTAAGTTTCAATTTAATAATAAAAATAATAAACATAAACTCAAAAGTCATTATAAATAATAAATTTTGAACAACATCACATACATTGCTCTGATTCTAAGATAAGAACTGAAGTACTTGTGTTATAGAAATCAGAGACAAAGACGATACCGCAACATCCAGACCCGAGACAAAATAGTAAAGATCTCTATATTCTTGATTCTCTACATTGACCCGGGGACCTCAGAGATGGTAACGCCAAGTACGGCGTACTCGCCTCTAGGCTACAGAGGTACCTAGTCTACATTTAAGATTAATATTTGTCAGAACACTAATTTGAGTTTTAATTGCACAAAGCTCGTAAAATTAAGTACTTATATAGCCTAAATTACACATAATTTTGTCAACTATATTTTAAACTTTAGACAAGTCGTATCTTCATATGCTACTGTCACTCAAAACCGGTTTTGCACCAAAACATTTATAAATACACATTCTAAAATCGTAATAGCTCAATGAGCGAGTTTCACCGCGCGGCGCGTGAATGACGCGTTTTTTGTGCGGGTACACTTGCCTAAATCGCTGTGAAATTAGTTGGGCCGACGCTGCCTGTGATCTTGTGGGAGGTGCGGTGCCAATGATAGCGGGTGGAGACTTTATTTATTTGGAATCGTAATTCATTATCATCATAATCAGCTAACGTCAGTCCATTGTTGGACAAATGCCTCTCAATGCACGAGCTGATCCGCTGAGCCCGATTCTCTCTTATTCTTTTCCTTCGACTGCCAGCAGTCTTGCTGAAGATTATACATCATGGCTCCACCGTGTCCGAGGGCGCTCTATTCTGTTTTTTCTATGTCTTGGTCTCTAATCAAGAACACGTCTACTCCATCGGTTATCGGTTCTACGGATCGTATGCACGCTTGTAATTTTTTTATGTCATGGCCTCGATAAAAAAAATAACTCGTTAGCACGGGCTAACGAGACCTTATATAAATTTAATTGTTATATGCATAAATTTGTCCTGTTCCTGAGTTAAATGGTCATCTTTGTGTTACGAGGTTAGAGATTTTTTTTTTGCTACTGGCGTCTTCCAGTATACCTATTACCCGAAGTAATTAAGAAAAGTAGTTGTTTATTCTAAATTAAATATAGTGAATTTATTTCATCAATCAATTCAGCCACAGCACGTCCACTGCTGAACACAGGCCTCCCCCAATGATTTTAATCGGGGGGGATTGCCAATACTCGCCACGCTTGGCAGGCGGGTTGGCGAGCGCAGTTATTTTATAACATTTCGTACGCAGACGCTGCTGCCCGTCTCGTGTTACAGGAATTAGTCACCTCTTACGACACGCCTCCTGATGGCGGTGGGTAAGTGTATTCTTAACGGCCGTCCCCACATGGCACGTGAATTTATTTAAGCCTAACATTAATGATAACTTTGGACCCTAATTGTGAAGTTATAAAAATAATAAAATCAAACCGTGTTTTCTCACGATTGTCAAAGTTGTGATGTTTGTCCTACAGTTTTTTTTTAAAATAAAGCACTAGAATCCGAGGTCTTCGAAGAATTAAAAATAACACTAGATAATTAAAGTTCAGGTTTATCAATTAAATTAATTAATTAATGCCACATGGCGTCCACGTTTTGTACACTTTTTTGCTATGAACATAGATTATATTTATTTATTTATATTTATTTTAATTTGTTGCGTCATAAATAATAACATTGTGTGACACCATACTTAGGGACAAGTTAACACGTCAGGCCATAGATATGGAAAAAAAATTGTCACGAGTGTGAAAGTATCACTTTTAGTTTTGAATGTATGATTAAGACAGCCTCTTCGTGTTGGATCAGTATTGCCGCAAGCCTTGAAAGACCGGGTCAATTTTGTCCTGTGAACTCTTATAGAGCTTATTCATAATATAATAATGTTCCTTAAACAATACATTATTAAATAAATATATTGGAATAGTAGTTACACATAGTTAGTTATCTTTTCTCTTTTGTTACTTTCCTATCGACCCGCTTATACTGGGACCCCACCTTTACTGATATTCTCGTGCACTCTGGCTTCTGTAGACGCTATCGGTCGAGTCATTGAAAAAACGGAGGCTTTCAATCTCAGTGAGAGCCAGTGAAATGTACAGATGAATGTTATAAACTGACCTACACACTATCGGAATAGATATCACAAGACCTAGGAAGCTGACGTAAATTAAGCAGGGAGGAAATCTTATCGTGAAAATAAAAAGACTATATAGTTAATCATATTACGTCCATATTTCATTTTTCATAATTTCTTTTAACTTTCTTCGTAACATTAGAAGTAGGGAAGAGAGGAGAAGTGGTTGATTTTCTTTTTTATATATTTTATATATTCATTTTATACATTCAGTTATTTTCATAAAAAACTAATATTTAAGACAACCACATGTTATAACATATTTGCAACAAGCCCTTTTATTTATTTTGTATGGCCAGTTTGCAAAATATTTTCAAAATGTTTTAATTGGCCTTCCGAAGTAGCTTCTATATTAAAAAATTATTTAATTACCTTATACTTCCTTATTTGGGTCTTAGAAATCTCTTTTATCTCAATTAATCCAGAAGATTTTAAGCATAACTGCTGTGACCGACGGGCTGATCGTTTTTTTATTTTTATCCTATAATGGTTTTCTTTTTTATTCGGTCGTACTGAAACCTAAAAGTATAATGATTTTGGCACTCACCATCACCTCCCTGGTTGCTGCTGTGCGCGTGGTACTGCTCATCTGAAAAGTCGTACTCTACGTCAGATCAGACACATCTGCTCTCGACAATAATATTTCTCTAAGTAATGTACACACAGACTGACATGAAATAAATATGGACTGGCTTCTGTCAAATTAAATTCATGCCTATTTGATTATTGCCATTTTGGCGCTGCATGCCACAGTATAGGCAGTACTGGAAACTAAATTAGTAATTTTTATTTATTTATTTATTTAAATTTTATTTCACAGGTAAGTACAATTGGCGGACTAAATGCTTTACAACATTATCTTCCAGTCGCAAAATATTCACTGCAGTCATGCAGTATACGTCAAAATTAGTTCTTGATACTCTCACATGTGGCGCTTCAGATGGGCACACAAAATTAGCTGTCATTTAAATGGGACAGCCAGTCCATATTTTTTCAGGTCAGATACTACACGACCAAAACAATACAGAAAAAGTGCCTATACCTGTCCATCTATGCCTGCCTGTCCTGTTTCCCCTAATCGAGGGTACCCACCCTCGGCAGTGATCATCATTTCAGCCATAGGACGTCCACTGCTGAACATAGGCCTTCCCTAGTGACTTCCAGATTGGCCAGTTGGAAGAGGCCTGCATCCAGCGACTTCCTGCAACCTTTATCAGGTTGACTGTCCACCTTGTGGGTGGACGTCCTACGCTACGCTAGAAGGTACGTAGCCTCCTTTCTAGAACCTTTCTACCCCATAGACCGTAATTAGTCTATAGTGCTTCTTAACTTTTTTATAATTAGTATTCTTCTTACTTGAACCCTTACCTACACCTATTTGTTTTAGTCGCATAAAATAAAAATGCTAACTAACTAACTACCTATTGTTTTACTGATAGAAAACTGATCATTAAAAATAAACCAACTTCAAAAAACTAAAAAGCTAAAAATAATATTAAGTACCTAATCAGTTACTTTTGGTGTCGGTGCTAACAAAAACCATCAAACTCTCATCGGCTGGCACTATAAGATCAGGATAGCTTTCTGATGCAATGACAAATGATAACAGGGACTTATCTTGGAGTTGTAGGCTGACATATCTACTATTTAAATTATATATATATAATTTAAATTATTTACGTTTTTTTTATCAGTCAATAATATTTAACATATCTCACCTCCATTCCTATGGTCACCATTAATCAGTTCCTGGCTCTGAAGAGTTGGGGCATGTATCAACACTTTCTGCTGAGGACTGTGAGGGTCTAGACCCTCAACTTCTAAGAGAGGTGCGTGAGGCTCATAACCATGGACGACCAGCGGTGGACCGTGGAGATCCATTGCTTTTCATAACCTCTTTTTAACCGGTTTGACAGCCCACTTGTAATAAGGCGCGAATCGGGTTCCAATTTTAAAAGTTCACAGCACTTTTGTAACAAAAAAGTTGTAATATCACTTTCTTATCTGTGACACTGTTTTGTCTGTTGGCAGTATTGATGTGGCACTATTTATTTGTCGTTGCGTTTTGAATGTTCGTTGGTGATTTTTTTATTTAATTTTGCACTGTTATTGGCACTTATTTCTTGATTATAAACTATAGGAGAATTCTGGAAGAGTATTTTTGTTGGAGGTTTAAAGTTTTCGTGTTTTTGTCACTTAACTGTCACATTGTAATTGTCACGGTGACGTTTTTTTTCTTTTTCACCGAATTTTCTTGCGGATCTTCATGCGTTGTCTCTGCATTATGTGTCTGTAACAAAGAAAAGAAAAATGAGTGGTATAGTGGTGATAATTTGTACTATATTACCAGGCCTCTTACTTACTTTAAGCTCTTAAAAAGCCTGCTTTTGTACTGTCCTGCTTATCAAAAGCAGGCCTTCTTTAAGATCTTAAGTAAGATCGTAAGGGACCTGAATCTTTGCTGAACATAGAAATTAAATTTTTAGTTGAAACTCAGTAAATAATGACATCAAGTGATTGCAATAACGTTACATATCTAACACAGTATAATAAGCATGTCTCCCTGTTCATAAAAAACGAATTTGATATTAAGCAAATAAATACAAATATTTTGTTAAACCTATGATCTGAAGGGTCTGTGAGAAAGTTAGATTCTCGCATTCTGTTGGACAAAAAAAACAGTTGAAAAATGAAATGAATTGGAAATTGTTTTTTGTTTTTCATTTCTTTTTTCAGTGTTACCGCTATAATGCTTCAAAATCAGCCAGTTACAAAACATGCAACCAAAAAGATTCTGCCTCTGGGATTAGAATTTTTTCAAGTTTATTATTATAATTATCTTCCTTTGTGAATGCAAAAAAATGTTAAAGTTTAAATGAAAAGATTTTACTACAACTTCATGACTATAAAATATTTTTCCCCAGCCTATTCTTTTTTGGCCAACTGTACACGCAAATGCAAGTAAATGCAAGAATTTGTGTAAATGCAGATAAAAAGGCGATGGTATTTAGATGCTGGCGTTTGAATATGCGAACAAAAGCCATCCTGTAGGATGCGAACGGGAACAAAGATGTAGGAAAGAGAGAAATTGGAGGAGTTCTTGTGCCTGTAACTTTGTCACCTTTTATATTTGTTAATATAAAAACTCATCTAGTGAGTTTTTGGCGTGTTAGTGGCATCGAGCATATTTTAAAATGCGTTACCGTTTTGTTTTATTAGACTTTTAAGAAGTGCGTTTAATGTCTCACACTTCAATCATCCTATGATATCTGAAGTACATCTTGCGATTCGTCTGTTTAAAATCATTGATTTGTTATCATAAATAAACATGCATATGTGTTTAATTCTATTTTAATAACGTTGTAATAGTATTTAGGTTAACTTTTCTCTTTTTAAAATCTACATTATCGCGAGTGAAAGCCGGGGTAAAAGCTAGCTTTTAAATATTGTGAAAAGTTAAAGCAAGTCAATGCATTAATCAATTTATTTCACGGGTCTAAGGAGAGTCGAAATCTTATAACATATTAAATCATAATATTGTATTAAAAACAGCTCATTATTCCGTCCTTAATGCCATATACCATGACTCTTGTTAAGTTCACTTGATCTGTAGTACGTATCTACAAATAAAGTATGTTATTTTCAGTATCTATCTTATTCAACAAATTATCAAGTACGCTTGTCATGTCCAAAACACTGTTTTCCTGCATCAAAGTTCCCAAGAACAATGGCCTACAAAGGCACGGGCCGTAGATTTTGTTGAAATAATAGAAACACATTTTATTTGCAAAGAGGAACTTGATTTATACAGTAAGAGATAAAGAAACATGTTTTAGTGCGCACGCGCAGTTCGATTCACAAAACACACGTCGAGCAGTATTTGTATATAGTAAATACAAACATTAAATTTTTTTTAGAAAAGATCACAATTCTTATTTCATGTGAACTAGGAATTGGACCTGGAATGTTCAAAACGGATCACCCCGCCATTACGCTAATCAGGAAATTGCATATCGAAGAAATTAAAAACGAAAAATAGATTATTCCAACAAAACATTTTAAGAATAAAGAATAAGAATAAAATAATTTATTCAGAAACCACACATAGTTGTGAACATGAAAGAAAATTAAAAAATACAATTTTATCTTAAAAATATTTTTCTTTCTTAATTTTATTAATTTATAATGTAAACAATCAATTTAGTAATTTCTGACATTAATTATGTAATTTAAACTAATATTATTATTTTACACGGCGACTTTGCCAAAACATGTTGACACTTTAGAAAATGTAACAACAACCATAATGCATGTTAACTATGTAATATGTTTCACACGTGTTTTAGTAAATAAATTTATCTTTATCTTAGTGGTTCAGAAATGGTCTCCACTCAGCAATATGTCAAGGAACCAAAAAGGTACCTTAACGCTGATCTTCCGTGGACACCAGAAAAATCAGAAAACATTTAATATGCGCGCCAGCGCCGCTATCACTATCACTCATCAAGCAAGCCGTTTAGGATACAAAAGGTCTGAAAAAAGAATCAAACGAAAAAAAATTTTTATTTATTACTAGCTATTACCCGCGACATTGTTCGCGTGGTCTCCAGTTTATTCATTAATAATTTTCTGCGTAATTTTCTCGATTTTTTTCTTTTAAAAGAACCTTCTTCTGACAATAATTAAGACAACTAAAAAAGAATTAGCGAAATAGGGTTGTTTACACCATTCTTAAATAATTCTAAGGCAACATTTATCAAAATTGTCACCTTATTTTAAGGCTAATAACCCGGCACATTATAATTAATTTGAAAAATTCGGTTTTTAGTTGTTCCAGAATCAATAAAAAGTTAGTCCGTTGAGTTAGGTACGTCATAGTTTGCTATCGCCATACAAATTATATGGAATAGTAGCGTTAAGACAGTTTTTAAAAAGTACGTTAATTGATTAGTGGTATGAAATACTGTATTTGTTCCATCCGTTCACGCATGATGCGATAACCAAGGAAAACAGAGATTCATTTATATACAGGGTGTAACAAAAAGGAGCAATAGAACTTTAAAGGGTTATTCTACGGCTAAAATACAATATTTTTTTCTATTGGACCAATACCGAAATCGCAAAAAAAAACACTTTCCCATACTAAATCGCGACCGGCTGGTATCAGTTTGTATGGAAACGTCAATTTTTTTTGTGAATTCTATGTTGGTCCCATAGAAAGAGTTGTTGTATTTTAGCCGTAGAATAACCCCTTAAAGTTCTATTGCTCCTTTTTGTTACACCCTGTATACATAGATAATTGCAAAGGTACTCCCCGTACCTAAAATTGGTGGACCTAAAAATGCTATACAAAATTCTATACTTGTCAACCTTGACCTTATGTAGATAATAGTACTAATATCATTGCCTTTTTTTCCTCAGTCAGACCGCAGTGTTGCCAGAATTAAAGAGATCTTTGACCCCGAAGCAAGTTTTAACACGATATTTTGGTGTGCAAAGGTACAGGATACACATTACCAACGCTGACTCATCCCTTATACCTAACGCCAAAGACTGCCCGCGCAAGGCTATGGGAACATCGAATAATACAGCGGGCTTACATGATAGGACTCTTGGTGACGAATCTTAGGATATCTGAAACTTTTTTTAAATAAAATTAAAAATTAGTTCAACTGAATGAAAATATATGTACCTCTAGATTTATACTCCTTACTGCACACCATACAAAGTAAGTTACACATGATTTTTGACAAAAAGACATACAATTTAGGCGATCTTATCGCTAATAGCGGATATGTATACCTCTACATATTACAATTCTGTGAGATAAATGAAATGGAACTAATAGTAATATAGTAATAATGTAGTATTTTGGTGACCTCTCTGACTGATGGTAACTTATCTGAATTCTAGGTAGTAATTGGTAACAAACGCATTACTAAGATTGTTGTGTGAAGACCTATAGGATGGTCAAACATACACCCTGATTATTAGTATCGGGACAAAGATCTTATTAAAAGAATACTATTTTGAAAAACTATTTTATTTTACAAAAGTAGACTTAAACCAAATAAACTCCGAATACCTATTTTCGATCGTAGTAGTAATAGGTGATTATACTACGTACATAATAAAAATGGATTAATAAAAATGGCACAATTTTTTTAAATAGATTCTTGCAATCTCTTAAAATAATTAAAACATATTTCATGATTCTTTAATTATTATTTGACGAAGATTATGCAATAACACCACTTAATTACCTATTTAATTAAAGTTATCTTCAGACTAATCTCTAGACCGCGGTGCAATGTGTACAAGCCTTTTTTCAACAATTTATTCACACAGTGATGAGTATCTTGTACGTACGTGAATGATAGTGTTATAGTGTTTATGTTTGTCTGTATAACTAGTTACTGACTTTAAATCGTCGTATTTTGCATAAACTAATAGAGAATTTTGTCGAAAATTGACGTAATTGGTAGTTTATACTTACTTAGTAAAAAAAATGTTGTAATTATTGAAAATAGCATGCACATCCAACTCTAGTGGTTGGATATGCCCGCTATTTTCGATAGGAAGGGAGCTAGGTACCCGAACTAGGGTTCCCAACTTTTTGTAAGAGAAATAAAGATCTGAATGGTACAATGTATTTTAGGAACGTAAACAGTATTTTACAGGAGGCGTGTCGTAAGAGGCGACTAATTCCTGTAGTACGAGACGGGCAGCAGCGTCTTCGTGCGAATTCTTATACAAAAACTGCGCTCGCCAACCCGCCTGCCAAGCGTGGCGAGTATTGGCAATCCCCCCTGATGATAAGTCATTAGGGGAGGCCTTTGTTCAGCAGTGGACGTCCTATGGCTGAAATGATGATGATGAAACAGTATTTTATTAATTTTGACGTTTTACCTTTTTTAGATTTTATGGCTCCAAATACGAGAGGCCAAAAAACAGTATTTTTTAAACTAGTTTTTGTATAAAACAGTAAAAAAACGTATAATACAATTTTTAACAGTACGGTTGGGAACCCTGGCCTAACCATGAGTTCTAAATAGTACCCTAGCAGTATTATTATAACATTAAACACTATACAAAAAAGATATTGGATAACATAGATACAAAAATCAGTTGGCGTGGTACGGAGTTCATGCAATTTTTGATGATTTTCTCATAGATTCCATCATCAGAATTTGACTAAATTTATATGGGACCATTCTAAAAGTATTACTAGGAGGATGATGATCTATATAAAATGTTTTTTTATCATTGAAGCTTTTCATTGTACTATAGTATTTAGAAGTAATATTAGAGGGGATCCTCTAAATAAAATAGTATAATAACTAACTAACTTATTAAAACTTATACGGAAAACGCGCGAAAGCCCAATTACGACGAATGCTCTGATGACAGCAGCCGCTAGTGACGGGAACCGTTCATAGGGATATTCCCAGTAATCGATTCTCCGCTAACAGTAAGTACCTTTACCTCGGTACTACGTGATGATTTTAATAGACTATTATTTTTACGTCATTATTTATTTTTATGCAGTTGTCACACGAGAAACAGCATCAAATCTATATTTACAAGCTACCTTGTAGAGACAAATCAACAGTAACCATTCAAAACTACTTATAAATAATAAAAAAGTGCCAAGTGTGAGTCGAACTTGCACACGAAAGTTCAGATTATTCTGACGGTTTCGTGCCACCGTTCAATATTTAAAACAAAATGGATTATATTACTAAGATCGAGTAGGTAACAACAACTGCACATTTCTTCTATGGTTTAATTATTTTTTTATTGTTTTGTTATACCTAGCGGTCTAGCGGCCACGTTTCGTCTTGTTTTATTTTATTTTTGTATGTGATTGTCTCTTTTCTCTTCATAGTAAAACACACAATTTTAAGTGTCTACCTGTCTATACGGTTTAAAAGATACATTGTGACAGACGGACGGCGAGTCAACATTACAAACATTTACTTACTAAATTGTACCATCAGAAGTGTACCGCCTACACTTGATAGTACTCGTATATTCGATCATTTTAATTTTGAGAAAAAGTGACTTCTCAAACGTTAGACCAATTTTAATACTACCAGCGTATTATATAATGTTTGGAAAACTCATCGTCAATCAACTCTTATTTCACTTTAGGACTAACACACTTTAGCATAAGACATCGAAGCCTTAGTAATAAATCCCATTTGCCCGTCCTTGAAATATTTTTTAAATAAAAATATAATGGACAGCATCACGTACATTGCTCTAATCCTAAGGTAAGTAGCTAAATCAACTGTCATATAAAAATCATAATCAACGACGGTATTACAACACCCACACCCGAGACAACATAAAAAAAAATGTTTTCTACATTGACCCGACCGAGAATCGAACCCGAGACCAAGTCAATATTATCATAAAAGTACCTTGAAAGAGAGACAACGAAGTGGTCCCTTAAAGATTCGGCTTATAAAATACGGGACCCTAAAACCAAACAACAATTTAGATCCGTGAGAAGTTTAACACTCTTAACTTGTAAATAATGACATGTTGGCGACGAAAAAAACTTGTTACTAAAATGAGGATAAAACTCAAACCAAGCTAATTTTGGGAAGTTGTTTTATGATTATTTGTTAATCTGTGAAACCATTGATTTATCGCTTCTTATACAGGGTTGTTTGGATTCACTAAAAACCTTATCAGTTTTGATTCTGGTGCATTTAACACCTTTGTCTATCGGACCAACATCAACATCCTAAAAATTCAATTCAATTCAATTCAATATATTTATTGCATTCTATAATGTTACACAGGTGTTATAAATAGATACATAAAACAGATCATTATAGACCCTGTAGGGCACAACAATAAGATAGGTATTGTGGGCAGAGAGGATGACGCCATGCATGATTAGATCAATTTGTTTATTTTAAGAAGTTGTAAAGAATTAAAATACATTAAGAAATCATATGATAATTATTGAATAATATATTGAATAACATAATCAAATAAATAGTATTTTTAGGCATTTAAATATTTATTTATCTTTGGATTTCATTTAATGTTTTAGATTATTGTCATTTAAGTATCCTTCCTTACACAAATCATAAGAACAGTCAAGACATATTTGGTACATTAACGTTTTTTGTATATGATTTTTTATATATTTAAAACTTAATTGCACAAACTTGTTTGAGTGTACAAAATCAGGTAAAATAAAAAAAATACTATCATTAATGCTATTTCTCTTTCCATCATCATAATTTCAGCTATAGGACGTCCACTGCTAAATCAATGACTTAATGACTTCCAGATTGGACAGTTGGAAGCGGCCTGCATCCAGCGGCTTCCCGCAACCAACCGGGTCGTCTGTCTACCTAGTAGTTGGGCGTCCTACGCTGCGCTTGTCGGTACGTGGCCTCCATTCTAGACCCTTTCTGCCCCATCGGCCGTCAGTTCTATGTGCTATGTGGCCCACCCACCGCTAATTTAGCTTGCTAATCTGATAAGCTCTCTCTTTTACTCTTTTGTAAATTGTGTCATATAACATTTTCATCATTATCTTCATTACAGCCTCCCCTAGTGACTTCCAGATTCTTCAGATCTAGAAATAAACTTTTATTCATTTACTATTATTCCACTCATAATCAGCCATTTAATGATGTTGAACTCCCTAATCAGCCATTGAGGTTTCTATGAAGCACAAAATAAAACTGGAGTGTCTCCAATTAATTAACATTAACCTGCTCTTTTAACTTGGCCTGGTTTTCAACGATTAATTAATTTAAGACAGTCAATTCTGGAAACAATTACCGTAATTAAACATTGGCTCAGTCCAAGTTAAATGAATGTATTTCTGGTTAAATGTGGTATAAGTATTTTGACACAAAATGTTTTTCTAAGTGGATTCTGTAACACTTTTAAGTTTATTTTTATTTGTATTATAAACATAGTCTTACTCGTTCAACTGGTTAATCTAGCTATCTGAACGAGTAAAACTTGCAATTTTAGACAATGGAGATCTCTTTTGCATCCATTTTTTTTATTTTTACTACGAACATGAGAAAATAAATGTCAGTTTTTTTTTTAACGGCGTTTAGTTTTATCCCACTACTGAGAATAAAAGTAATTAATAACTATTGCGATTTGGAAACCTTATTTTTGTTACCTTAAGTGTACTATACACACCTTACGTTACCTTTATTTTTGACCAAATACTCGAAGACGTACTAATGAGGAAAACGATTTCAGATAAAACAAAAAAAAAACTCAACCAATAACGATCGTTATCAAAAACCCAATATGGCCGCCCAAAATGGCGCGAACATATTTCCCACGTGGACAAAAAACGGCGACATTGAACCAATGGATAATTGTTACCGACAACCGAAATGTTAGACAAAGGCTTATTTAATTAAGATTAGGGCGACTAATATTTCTGTCATTAAATTGGGACATTTTTTTTGTCATTTCACTCTTCCATTTGAATTGTACATTTTTTAAAATCTTATCTAACTAATATTATTATGAAGCTGATGAGTTTGTTTGGTTGAACATGCTAATCTCAGGAATTAATAAGTCGAATAAAAAAAAGTGTTGGATGGTCCATTTATCTAGAAAGATTATAGCCTGTCAATTAAGATAGCTATGTTAAAACTTCGACTCTCTGATTGTCAAACAAAATAGATAAGCAATTTTTTTATTTCACTTTGTCTAAGATCTTTATGTACTAGTTAGTCTTACTAATATTTCTAGCTGAAAAAAACTAGTTACTTTTGCTGCCAAAAACTAAAAGTTGTTTAATCCTACCTTTATGAGAGATTCATGGCTACTCTACTTCAGCCTTAGGTATAAAGATAACTCGTTCCGAACCTGTCCGGACCCGTCCATCGGATATCATGACATAAGCCGCGTCAAGGACTTTGGAACAAAGACTATTTGGTACTTTTTGGTAGTGTCAGAATTTAGAAATGAACTGCTAACCTAAATGCTACTAGTAATGCTGCGTAATATAAATGAAGGGTACATTTAGTTTCCAACAAACTGCAGAATAAATGATTTGGTAATTTAGTTGTCATAATTAGCTTTAGCAAAGCACAGTACTATGGAAAGGGCTATACTCGGTGTTTCCTTGCGAGATCAAATCAGAAATGAGGAGATCCGTAAACGAACAAAAGTCGCTGACATAGCCCAACGAATTAGCAAGCTGAAGTGGCAATGGCCGGGGCACATAGCACGTAGAACTAACGGCCCATGGGACAGAATGGTTCTAAAATGGTGGCCACGTACCGGCAAGCGCAGCGTATGACGTGATTCCACAAGGTGGACAGACGACTTGGTAAAGGTCGCAGGAAGACGCTGGATGCAGGCCGCTTCCATCCGGCCAATCTGGAGGTCAATGGGGGAGGCCTATGCTCAGCAGTGGACGTTCTATGGCTGAATATTTACATCGCCGTCCTGGTGGATATTCCCGATTTTGGAAGGCCGATCTATATCCAGATATTTGTTTGAGCGAATAATGATTGAAACCGATTCAATTACAACGTTATTTTGCTACTTAAAATGATATTTAGATTGATAGATAGATAGATATTCTATATTGCACACCATACAAATAAATTACACATGATTATTATAAAAAGACGTACAATTTAAGCAGTCTTATCGCTAATAGCGATCTCTTCCAGACAACCTTCAGGTAGAGGACAATCATTAGGGAAAGGGGCAGGTGGTAAAGAGTTCATAATTAGTTCTTAAATTAACCTGCTACAAATAAGATTTGAAAATGTATAACATACACAAAAATACGTAAATACATAACAATAATATATAAAGGTACATACATACACTAAACATACTAAATACTACTTGATATATGCGAGGAAATGTCGAGACCAACAGTGACCAGTAATATGACGACTATGATAATTTAAAAAAATTGAAAAATAAGTGCTTAATGCTAGGACCATTTTTTGTTGGATAAACTACGCTGGTAAAGAGTGCTATGAGGCATTAAATTCATACAGATGTTTTTCAATAACAGTGTAAAAAGAAAATATTTTTGGGATGTAAAATTTTCCGTTCATAAAATCCTAGACTTGCGTGGAGCAATATGGCGCTAACGTTACGGAAAGTATGTCCACCTTGTAAATATTAATACATATTAAGAAAAAATATATTAAAAATGAATTAAAGCCTAACTTAGACCGAACAAAAGAATCATAGTATTATTGCAATACTGGTAGTAATCATCCCCATGAACTTTTACCGAATCTAGATTTTAGCAAATAAGTCTAGTCTAGTTTCGCAACAAGCCCCTTATTATCGGCAGACCGTGACGTTTGTAGAATAAAAAAAGCTTAAAATATTATAACGGGTTCCGTATATAAATGATTTTATAAATATTAAATAATCTGTGTTGTTGACACCTATTTTACCCCCTTAGGTGGTGGATTGAAAAAAAATTGTCCTTCACTAGGGTTAATTTTTTTTTGTACCAAATTTCATTAAAGTCGGGCCAGTTTACGCAACACAGTGTAATCTATATCCTTTTCCAATGTCCAATCTATCTCTTAACCAAAATCATCAAAATTCGTTTAGCGGCTTAGGCTTAGCCGTGAAAACGTACCAGACAGATAAGAGTTACTTTTGTATTCATAATAAATTATTTTATAGTATAATATGTGTAGTATGGATACAACATATCTAACTATAGAATATTTATCATGTAGGTAAGAGAGGTAATAGGAATTCAAATAATTACTAGAAAATTAGGCCTTAAATAAAAAAATAACTTCGTATTGCTTGAATGACGCGTCGGGCTACAAAATTCACAAATTAGCTTATTATAACACCGTTATAAATCATGATGGCCATGACGTCCTGTCTAAGAGCTTAGCTTTAATAGCTAATACTTTAAGCAATGCTATGACATCTGTATCTCGTTTTGGCGACTCTCCGCGTTTGATTCCAAGCAGCTACAATTGGCAATCTCATGAATAAATAAATAATAATAAATAATTCTTTATTTGCAATAAAACATGCTTATGTTTTTCTCGGTATTAGCCCTTAAATTTTCCAGAAACAGTGTTAGTGTAAAACAATAATAATAGGGAAGTGTAAAAGTGCCCATAATGGCCTAAGCGTAATTAATGATCTTGATATGACTGCATCCATGCTGCAATTAACAATCCTGTAACACCATTGAAAATTCTCTACATTGGATCACTAACTGCACTAAACTCCTAATGTTTGCAATTGGGTTATTTGCAACCAGCATTTCACACACATTGATGGGTTCCGAACGTCACAAAAACGTTTGCCACTGCAAAGTAACTAAAGTCAATTTGGTTCATAAGCATATCGAAGCAACATTAATTTTATAAATCAGATATTTTAATATACCTTATGGAACCCAAAAATAAGTAATTTTGTAAACAATGGCAATTTTCCGGTAGATCAACCGCTGCCTGCGTAAGCGCAGGAAAAATACGTAATTGGAACTTTTACCCTTCGACACCATAAGTACTACGAGTTCTCGAATGATTGTATTCGATTATATTGGTTGTATATAAAATCGTATATTTACATATTCAACTGCTAAGTTAACTAAAACTGATTTTCCAAAATTATCGTTAAGGTAGGCACATCATTATTATTTTAATGACAAGGTCCAAATTTGTTCTATTAAGTAAAGATTTCGATATATTTTATAAACCTCTATTTTCCCAACACTTCTTGTAAGCAAGCTGAAGTGGCAGTGGGCGGGGTACATAGCACGTAGAACTGACTGCTGATGGGGCAGAAAGGTTCTAGAATGGAGGCCACGTACCGGCAAGCGCAGCGTAGGACTTCCACCTACAAGGTGGACAGACGACCTGGTAAAGGTTGCAGGAAGCCGCTGGATGCGGGCCGCTTTCAACCGGCCAATCTGGAAGTCACTGGGGGAGGCCTATGTGCAGCAGTGGACGTCCTATGGCTGAAATGATGATGATGCCCTGTACAGTAGTACACATACAGTTAAGTTCCTGCCATACTGAAAGTTTGTGCTTAAAATAACCTGATGAGGTGATGCACTTTTCAGAACAAATATGAACTCATATCCACCCTATATATTTTCCATACTTTTCACAGTGCCCACAAGTGTTTCACAATAATACCCCGTAAATTAAATCAATGGGAAACAAATCTCACTATAATCTCACAAATATTAAAATTCACCAAATCAAAATTCATAGTACAGGTCATTCCCACGTTCATAAAAACGAATTGGTCATTTCCACCCCTCATTAAAAATATTCTCGAGTTAACCCCACGCATGCCGATGGTCGAAGCGACCCAGTGCGTGACGGTGAGGGTTAAGTTAAATTGTGATCATTTAGTTCAAAAGCGTTTATTTGCACGTCAAGTTGATTGGTCGAGCATTAACAGGTGCGTGAAATATGGGCTGTAATTAATAGGTTAATACTATTATTCGACGATATGATTTGACGACCCAACGGTGCAGTGGCGTGGTTATTCGCCTTAAACGCCTTTTTATTAGCGAGAAAATTTGCCGTTTTGTAGTTGGCTGCCGAACTGTTGCCTATACATGCTAATGGCCTGCGTCACGTTTTTCATTTTGACCAAACATGGCATTGAAAATTTGTACTTCCCCCTTTCCTCAGGTCTTTGACATTCGCCCACGAAAGTAAAAATGACCTAACCTCAAAAACTTATGTCATCTGACGTAAGGCATTGTTAGGCGGCGTTCACACGCGCCCTAGACACGGCGTGGGAGCGCGCGTGTGAACTGGCACTTATATTGTTAAGTTTTCTAGGTTAGTTACGCGTTAGCCGATGTTTATGCGTATGAGTTGGTTTTGGTGGGTATTTATTTTTATAAATGAATTTTATTAGTTGATGGTATATTTCTTCTTTCTCTACGGTCCTTTACCTAGAGGTTCTCACTGTTTGTATGTCATCTATCTTGTTTTAAAAAGATGCATCCTTTGAACGATATTATTCCATCATCATAATCATTTCAGCCATAGGAAGTCCACTGCTGAACATAGGCCTGCCCTAATGACTTTCAGATTAGCCGGTTGTAAGCGGCATCCATGCAGCGGCTTACGCAACCTTTACTAGGTCGCCTATCTACCTTGTAGGTGGACGTCCTACGCTGCGCTTGCCGGTATCCATATAAAAAAATAGATTTTTTAATTATATATAATGGTAGTTCTACCTTTGACAGGTTAGCTAATGTCATCTCCGTAGCTCAGTTGGAAAGAGCAGTCGCTCAGATTGAGAAGAGATATAGCTTCGATTCTCATCTGAAACGGTCGATTTTTTCAAAATTTTCATAAGATTTGTGTTAGCACAATAATCATGTCAGCCTATTGCAGTCCACTGTTGGACCTAAGCTTCCCCCGAGGCGCGCCAAAGAGCACGATCTCCCGCTTTTTCATTCATCCACTGCCAGCCATGTTCCTTCGTCGTCCAAGGTCGTCGGTCCATCGAGTCGATAACCCGTTTATTGCTCCTTTCATCAGTTCTGCGACAGATGTGGTCGGCCCACGGCCACTTTAACTTGCTACATTTTAAGACTATGCCCATTACTTTGGTCTGCTGTCTGATAACCAGCATAATAATATACTTGAATAATTTTGTAGTCCCAGCTTCGCTATGTTAAAAACCCTGGGGGGCAACCTGTTATGCGAGGACCTCGCGGTGAAGGAGAGATGGCGCTCTTATTTCCATGTGCTAAATAAGCAGCACAAGAGGTGCAGCCACTAGACCTCCCTCTGAATTAGGGACTAGTATCACCGGTAACGTGTGAAGAAGTAAAAAAAATAGAAGAAGAAGAACGCGCGAGGAACTCCGCGGTAGTCTTCGTGTCCGTGATATTGCAGAAAAACTACAGGAGAGTCGCCTACGCTGGTACGGCCATGTTTTGAGGAAACTGGCAAGCTACGTAGGAAACAAATGTCTGGCCATGCCGCTACCGCCAGGTCCTGGCAAATGGGGTAGACCCGAGAAATGCTGGCTTGACGTCGTGAGGGCTGACATGCATGCCAATGATCTCACAACTAGAGACGCTTAAGACCGTGCGAAGTGGAGGAGTAAATCAAGGAAAGCAGACCCTGGGCTCCAAAGCGATGGCTTTGGACACAAGCAGGATTGACCGCATAGATGATGATGATGATGATGAGTTTAGTAAAGTTAAAAACTAGCAGAGTACACTAAAGAGAACAAGAAGATGAATAATAAAATTAATTAAACTAAGTATTCATCTGTTTAAGTAGATGACTTAAGCCTACAAAAATGTAAAAACTAATGATTAGAGACTACAAAAACCCAATTTTATTTTTAAAATCCCACTTACGAGTGAGTAACCTTATCAATTCTTCAGGTAATCGCTTAAAATACCTACCACTGTTAGGAAAGGAGTGCCGTGCCGCAAGGTCACTCGCGTCACCGCTGTGACATTGTACTGCGTCATTTAATAATATACTATTAACTATGCCTATAACTATACGAAATTGGTAAATGTTTAAAGCCTGGCTAAGAAAAACCTGACACGCGCGCGTCGGCCTCGCCCACAGAGGGTTCAATTCAATTCAATATATTTATTGCGTTCTATAATGTTACATAGGTGTTATAAATAGGTACATTAAAAAGATCATTAAAGACCCTGTTAGGCAAAATAATAAGGTTAGAAAGAAGAGGATGACGCTATTCGTAGTTTATTTTAATGAGTAATTAAAATTGTTATAATTTATATAAAACTAGCTCTCCCGGATAACTTCGTACCGCGCCTACATACATTTTTTTTGTGAATATTTCCGTGTATTTTTAGTTATTCTGCTATTCGGGGCTGAGACAAATTTAACAAATCAAAGATCATAAAAATCGGTCTAGCCGTTCTATAGTTATAAATGGTGTAACTAATCCGACTTTGTTTTGTATACTCGTATATAGATGTAACGATGTAAATATTTTAAAATAATAATGAATATTGTATAATCATCGTAACTAATTGAATTCTATTTTATGGGGCATTATGTATTGATTTATCATTGGAATGAGAATTCATAGGAACGAACGTTCCGTACGAACATGTAGGTACAGACATCAGCACGTCAAACTACCACAAAACGTAAATTTTTCTCAATTGATATTGATCTCTATTTGTCTGGTTTAAAGTTGAAAATCGGTTGAATGACCTTTAACTTTTTTGTTAGGTTGTCCTGCCGTTTGTCTGTACATTAGGGAAGTCTTTTTTCAGAGTTAGTTAAAAAAATCTTGTGATTTTTACTACTAATTTACAGTTTTTTCACTTCTTTTTTTACTTCTGTCTTATGAAATTTCTTCTTGCCAAATTTTATGATTCTAAGAAAACGTGAAGTACCTACTCTATAGGTTTGATTCCCTTGCGAGTATAAAAACTGGAGTATTATCAGTCGTATCATTTGTTTGCGTTGTTTAGAAGTATTACTTACAGCTTCAAGGGATGTTCTGGCTTTATTTGATATCTTAACTTGATGGCTTTACGTGTTCCTAGTAAAAAGGGTTTTGACAGACAGACAGACGGCCAACAAATTGATTCTATAAAGGTTTTCTACCTATAGAGGTGCGTAACCCTAAAAACGATAAAATTATTAATATATGTATAATAAATTAATAGGCAAGCCGTTTCGAACCGGCCAATCTGGTCATTGGAGGACTGTGTTAAGTGGAAGACCAATGGCTGAAAATAATGATAATGAAAATTTATTTTGTAGCAGCATTAAACGAGTCGTAAGTTTGCATCCCGGCACGTGCCTCTAGATTTTTTAAATTCTATTTACGGATTATAATTGTGTACCATAATCACAGCCTAGGTGACTTTCCTTTGTTAATAACTGCAAAAGAGATGCCGACACTTAACTACGATTACTAAAACAGTATAATCACAGATTAAAAATATGGGGAATTTTTGTCGAATAAAATAAATAAGAGAGAGCTTTGGGAAAAGCCTTTGCCCAGCAGTGGGACAAAAATAGCTGATTAAAAAAAGAATTCTTCTCTGCAGGGTATTTGCTCTATGAATTTAATTAATTAATTTTAGTTTTCATTACTTTTATTATTAAGTTCATTAAACACCCCGACCAAAGGTCATCTTAGACTTGTGTCTCCATTTTAAAAAAGTAATTGCATTATAAAACTTTATACTTATTATATATACTTCACGTGTCCCCATAATCTTGAACCTGCATCCCTGCGCACGCGACGACACGATGTACTTTCTTCGACGGTTATTCCACCCTCTCACCCTAAGTTAACATTTCCTGTGTTATCTTTAAACGGCTCGCACGTGACAAAAAACGGTTTTCTAAAGTTAACTGACGAAATTTACCAGTAAAGTTTTGTTAGTTTACAATTTTAAAACTTTCACAGGAACTTCATAAACTAGAAAATCTACAATAAAAATTATTTTACCTTAAGATTGACTGATAAAAAATATTTTACCTTAAGACTGATAGAGTCACGGAGTACATACTATATAGAGTAAAAATGTCATATGATTTGTTCGACAAAATTTTCCGCCATTTTTAATCAGTATCTGTGCTGTTTTTGTATGGGCGAGCGTTGACAGGAGCTGTCATTTCATACTAAATGAAAAATCACTTGCTAGTTTCGGAGAAATAAGGTTTGTACTGCTGCTTTATAGGGTATGTGCTCGATGTAGAGAGAGCTGAATAACTTTAAATCCGTCAATTGTCATTCACATTTCAATAAAGTTTATGTTTAAGTAACATTTAAATATTTTCTCAGAGTTCATAATATTATTCATTTAATAAAATTATGAAACAGCAAGTAGGTATATATTAAAAAAATTTTAGCTAACGAGAGATAGATATGTACAGTTAAATTATAATATAACATTTTCGACCTATTTTTCCACATCATTTTTTGTGAACCTGTTCAAGTATCCTTTTTTTAAAGATCTTTTTTCTTTTCTATGTGAACGCTGTGTAAAACCTTTACCGGAATTTAATTTTTGTGTCACCACTTTGTAAATAAGAATTAAATTGTATTCTGTAGTTGTGCCTTTAAATAAATAAAATAAAATAAACAGATTTTAATCCAAAATAAACCATTTATTATATAGAATAAAGTAACTTAAGGGGGGTTAAAGCTAAAAATAGGGATAAAAGTGTTGTAGTAGATATCCGTGAGACAAAGTTGCGAGCGACCACTAGTATATTACCCTAAGGCAACACGGTAAATAATTATAATTAGTAAACGTATGTTCTTCAAGTCAAAGATGTCATTAGTAAAATTAACTTTTTGCGCGTTGTCTACTTTTAATTGCTGGATTGTTAGTTTTTTGTTCCATTGTATTGCAATCAGTAATTATACGAGGGTAAAGACCTTTGTGTTTCATTGATAAGAGTCTGTTTGGATAAATGGTGACAAGAGACATCCTATTTCTTTGTAAATTCTTTAGAAATGTTTAGGAAACCTTTAACATAAATTCTATTTATTTTTATATTATTGCGCAAGTGAATACAATCGGCAGACTTGATGCTATGATTCTCTTCTTCTTTCTTTCTGGTCGTTTCCTCAATGCTGAGGATCGTGACTGTATGTCAATCTTCTCCACTCGGTCCAATTCTGCGCCATATATTATGTACCGCTCCCAGTATCTGGCCTCCAGCCACCTCCTTGATTTGGTCCACCAATCTAGCTGGCGCTTTTCCTCTAGCGCGCTTCCCCTCCATTTGTCCGAGAATGATGTAATGGTTCATGATTTTCAATGATTCCACCATTCTGTAACTTCATTGGACAACTGGCAATCTTCTCTTTGAGATAAGTGTTATCATCATAATTAACCCAAGCCAGTACACTGGTGATCCACTGTCTACTCCATCAGTTGGTTCTATGGCAAAAGACACTATCCCACTGCCATTTCAGTTAGCTTATTCTTTGAGCTAGATCGATTACTTAAGTTTTCTGTTGGATAACTCCAATGGGCTAGTTTCCTAAATAAATCTAATTAGCCCGTCAGTTGGATTAACAGAAAATATGGGACACGTATTTTTTCTTTTCTGAATCAAACAAAAACTGATGAAGATATAGCCCGTTAAAATTCCGCGTAACGTCACGCCTTACGACACTTTTTAGCAAAGCGTGCTCACTTTGATGCGCTTTATCTTTGTAATTTTTTGTTTGATTGACAAAAGACAAAATATGGGTCCAATATTTTTTGATAATCTAACTGACGGACTAAATAGAATAATCTTGTTTTGACCTAGAAAACTAGCCTATTTTAATTTTATCCATAGAAAAATCCCAAGCATAAAGGATAGCTCTTTTCATATCTTGCTGAACAACTTTAAATTGATGTTAATATCACGAGTTTCCAAGTCTCGGCTTCGTAAGTCATGACATAGTACGCACTTGGTAAAGGCTTTCGTCTTTAGACTTTGAGAGATTGGCGATAAAAAGATTCGACGATGTTTCGATATCGCGGTAAAAAGATTCGAAGATGTTTCCTAAATGCTGCCCAGCCTAGCTATTTTCTCCTGCGCTTTCTTTCTCGAAATTAATGGCTAAGTGTTCGAACTCCTTTTTAGCTTGGGAATTCGCTTACAGATTTTAACATTTGCCAATTATCGTAACTTGACATTCATTCGACGATACTTGAAACGTTTTGTCTTAGTATATAAGGCACTTTTCTTAGGTCGAAGTAAACTTTAGTCCAAGATCTATAGGTGAACGTCAAAAATAACAATGTAAATTGCTTAAAATCTTCACCTTTCTATCAAACACAATACAAAATGCATAGATAACGATTTATCTATAATCACTCCCTTACAACTGTCGGTTGCTCTATTAAAGAAAAAAAAGTGGTTTAATCGCTGACAACCTGTTGTGGGGTGATAGCCTTAACGTCGACTATTTTGTAAGGTTTGTTTTATTTTAGTTTCTACAATACGTTTAGTCTCAGTGGTAAAGGCTGGCCTCTTTCCGTGTGGTCACTTAATCAATTCTTATGTCAGAACATTTTAAAACACTATTGGCATATACAATAAATTTTAAGCCAACCCACTTGCCAAGCGGTGCAAGTATTGGCAATCCCTCCCAATGAAAGTCATTGAGGCGGCCTATGTTCAGCAGTAAACGTCATATGGCTGAAATGATGATGATGATGATGATTAAGCTCATCATTATCATCACCATCATTAAGACTAAGATTAAGACTGTCTGGTTGACACGAAGACACGAAGGTTGTGAAGAGATCGCTTGTAGCGATAAGACCGCCTAAATTGTGCATCTTTCTGTAGACAAAAATTGTAACTTCTGTAATTGTATGTTGTACTATAAAGAGTATCTATCTATCTATCTGTCTGCCATTACACACAGATACGAGCCGATTGAGAAAAGTTCATATTCCTAATTTGATGCGACCTGGAACAGAACTGGGAGTCGAAACCCTAAAATAAACCACTGTGCCGCCACACGGGCTATTTTTGTTGATAAACTGCAAACCAACTAAAATTACAATAATTACTTTAAAATACCAAACTCTTCATCAAAAGAATAGTACTATAAACGACGCGTAGATAATCACACCCCTGTCGGTTGTTCTATCACAAAAAAGTCCATAGATTTTTAATCACTCGCAACCTGTCGGGTTACTCACCCCTGCCACCTGCGGGGAGGGGGTGGCGACACCTGACGTAACGGAATCCTGCGCCCGCGCACGTGCCGATAGACTCTTCGCGCCAAAACTTAGGACAGGGGTGGCAGTTACGCTTTGTCTATTTTGTTACGGTTTAAAATTGGTAAATTATGATGGGGAAAATTTTGGGGTACAATATAAGGTATATTTGTATTGTTTGAGACGTTAAATAGTTGGCCGGTATCATTCATTTTTATTATTGGCCTTTTCTTATTTAAGCTATATTTTTTTATTTCATTATAAACCATATAAAGTTTAAATAAAAACGAACTATAAATTAAAAATATTAACTTTAAAAAAAGATTTTACCCTAAAGCCATCAAATTGTAATTATAATTTCATTTTCTTTTTTTTTATTGTACAACATCACATACATTGCTTTGATCCTAAAGTAAGTAGCTAAAGCACTTAACTATGTTATAGAAATAAAAAACAACGACGGTACCACAACACCCAGACCCGTAACAATATAGAAAAGTTATTTTTTCTACATTGACCGACCGGTAATCGAACCCGGGACCTCAGAGCTAGCGACACCAAGCCCGGTATGCTCGCCTCTCAGCTACGGAGGTCGTCAATTTTTAAATATACTAAAATATTCCTTGAATAGATAGATATGTTAATAAAATAAAATTAGCTATTTTACAGACAACGTAAACGTAACTACCCAAAAAGTTTAAGATCATTTAATTGATTTTCAACTTTAAGTCCGACACGTAGAGATCAATATCAATTGAGAAAATTTACGTTTCGTGGTAGGTTGACGGTACTTATTAAATATTACGAAATCTTTAAAAAAACATTAACGATTTTTTTTTTAATATTTTATATTTACTCTATGATTGTCCCCTACCTAAAGTAGTCTAGAAGAGATCGCTAATAACGATAGGACTGCCTATTTCTGTCTTTCCGAAAAATTGATTTGTAATTTACATTGTATGGTGTGCAATAAAGAATATCTATGTAATTTTATTTAAATATTTTCTTTTATTTTATAGTACTAACTAGATTTATTCCGCCTAGTTACAGTCTGCAAAATGGTGCACGAACACAATTCCACTAATTCACACAACAGATATGCAAATACACAATTCCCACATAAATTCACCACCTGTTGTTATAAATTTGAAATGCAAATGCGGCAACCCTAGCGAGGGTGGCTTGGTATGACGATTTTAACGAGTTTCGGAATGACCACTTCCTAGTCACTAGTCATAGAATGTCGGCAAGTTTTTTTCTTGGAGACTCCCTGTATTTACGATCATTTATTTTAAAATGATAATAAATAAATTATTCTTTAAAGAAATTGTTGTATTTTAGCAGTAGAAGAAAGAGAAAGTCAACAAATAAATAAAGACATTTAATGTATTAGGTACTTAATTTTGTTCTCTGTCCTTTAAGTAACGTACTTAAAAAAAGTCTGCCACTAGTTTGATGACTGCAAACAAATTCTAAAAAAAAATTCCCTTTTATTAACAAAAGTCGTTTAACACCCATACGTCATAATAACACTTCAGAGATGCCGCCGTATCGCAAAAACCACAATTTTATACCCTAAAATGTGTGAACCTTAATATTGAATCGTAAAGTTTAAAATCGCTTGCACCTTTAAGACTACAATCAACCATGGCACTAAGCAGGTATTTGAAGGTTTACTTTACTTTAGCACCAAATAAAATGGATACGCATAATTTTTGGACCAAGCAATAATAGACCTTGTATCAAAAGTGTATGGTCCAAAATAGCGTGATAATAAAAATTACAGTTTGCATGCGCGTACGCACAGGTGTCTGCCCACGTGGGCTACTGATTTTTTTCGCAACCCTTAATGTCTTGAGGTTAATGTCACGTGCTGACCTGTCTTTGACTTTTGACTTGTTTTTATATAAGGTTACGTAAGAATCAGCTGTATGGTGACCAATGTTTTTTTATTGTTAAACTACGAACATTCGTTTTTAATAGGAAATTAATAATTACTCAAATGATTGTTAAAATAGTTGCTTCAATAGTGCTAAGGAATCTTTAAAATACGAAAATAATTAATTGTAATTAATGAATTTAATGACATGCCAATCCATATGAACAATTTAGCCAATTTATTTAGTTAATTAACAATGTTAATAAAATTTGCATGCCATTCTTTGGTTGAGTGCACTGGACTGTATTTAGTTTATAAACATCACAAATGTACTAGATTCTTCCGAATAAATGTTTGATTTGATTTGATTCCGAAAAAACGTTTGATTTGATTTGATTTGATTTATAAAAACTGCTTAACTAGTTGCTACTGATGTTGCAAGGATATTGCAAGGAGTTTTCTATATTGTCTCGGGTCTGGGTGTTGTGGTACCGTCGTTGTTTCTGATTTCTGTAACACAAGTGCTTAAGCTACTTACCATAGGATAAGACTCGTATGTGATGTTGTCCAATATTTATTTAATTTATTTATATAGTAATGCTGAAAAGATTTGACCAAATAAGGTTTTAAGGTTTTCAATAATACATAGTACTTAATATCTAATACTTCAATTGAATATATATATATATTATCATAAATTGTGACATATTAACTTAGTATTGACGTTTCATTTTGTTAAGAAAAATTAAAAATGTTATTTTTTGTAAGATGTTCAATTGTCTTGTGTCAACTCAATATGTATTTTTCTGTGAATATAGATTTGAATTTACGACAACATTTAAGTACAAGTAAAAAGTAGAGTAAAGTATTCCTATACACGATATTATTAAGATGGGTGACTATTCCAACTAGAGATGGGCCGAGTACTCGGTTAACACTCGGTTAACACTCGGTACTCGGCGTACTCGACGGGTTTTTTAATACTCGTATTCGACCGAATAACTCGGTTTTAATGCCGAGTATACTCAGTTTAAGTAAAACAATATATTTTGGTAGATATAATTAAAACAACAGTGTTATTCTTTTGTGTGTTTTATTTTAACATGGTTTAACATTGCCTTCGTAGAAGCCTTTCGTCCAACACCACTATGTGAAATCAAATAGTGCGTATAAGGTACATTTCACTTTGGTTTTATCTTCTTCAATCTCGTCATAAAATGTCCAAATTCGTAATCTTTTACGTGAACTCATTATGTCAACAATCACCAGGTACTACACACCTTCTACACACAATCTTGTACTTGTTTACGCGCCCGATACAGGAATTTGATTGAACCGAGTTACTCGACGAGTACTCGGTTGGAAAAAAATTTAACAGAGTAAAACTCGGTACTCGTTACTCGGCAAAAAAGCTACTCGGTGCATCTCTAATTCCAACCATATATAGTGACATATTTAGTGAAGTACAATAAATACTTGTATAAAATAATCAGCATTTATTAAAAGAAGCTACTAAAAATATAAATAAAACGTACAAAAGGTTCTATTGAACCTTGACAGACAGTTTTCAATAGTAGTTTAAGCATAAATGGACCTATTATATATCCACAAGGATGTAGTCATTTCTAGTTAAATAGTATTTGTGTTGCTTCACTATTAATATTTTCATGCCAGTGAAAAACTGGTTAATGTGTCGTGTTCCGTTTATGTATATTATTATAAGATCCTATGTACCACATTTTAGCAAATAAATTCTATTCTATTCTTAATAATTATATAATAGAGTTGGGTGCAGTTAGCATGTTTAGCCGAATGGCTGAATAATTAAATTAATACCGTCATAAAATTTTAAAAAATGCTTATCTAATTGGCAAAAGTAATCAAACTGTATTGTACGAAATTGAGGAAGTCATCAAAAGTTAATTATCCTTGAGGCTGACACATTTTAAATGTACCAATAAAAGCCATCTGTGTATTATCAAATTCGTTACAGTAAACCACGGTTGAATATGACATCAGCGTCAAAATAGATACGGTTCACCGTATCCTTTGTTATAGGATGTGGTTCTTCACATAATGCTAAAAAAGACACATTGAAAACTTCTGTCTAAAGTCAGTTAAAGTTTCACCATCATCATTTCACCCATAGGACGTCCACTGCTGAACATAGGCCTTCCCCATTGACTTCCAGTTAAAGTTTAATTTAGATTAATGAGATTTATCTTATTTGCATGTCATCATGCCTACTGTTTAATTTTTAATAGTTTTTTTTTATATTTAACTAGTCACTTAAAATTTTCACAAGACAGATTTTACCCTTTAAAAATGATTTTTTCTTTGAGTTTACTACAATTATCTTTCGCAAAAATAATTATTTCAAATTTACTTTACTATAATTTAATGTTTAATGAATACTTTACTTACGCCACAGACTATAATATAATAAAACTTTATAAAAAAAAATTGTACACTGACACATTTTTTTTAAAATATGCTATTTTTTTAAAATATTCACACCTATCTCTAAAAGTTATAAGAATAGTATGTTAATCGATTCACACAAAAGGAACAGACCCAAAAAAGCCATCGGCACATGCCATCATGACTTCTTTATTCAAATATCCCATACAATTATGGGGATAGTATAATTTCCGCTGATGACAATGATACGGAAGGTCGAAAAAACTTAACGACAAGGTTGTAACGGCTAGCAATTTGGCGGGAAAACGCCATGACGAAGATAATGAAAATTTTGATACTTGCATTTTAATAAAACCAAAAATAAACTATCAAAGTACTTATTTAAACTTTACTGCACAAATAAAAATTGTACAAAAGGTGGACTTAATGCCATGAGGCGTTCTCTGCCAGTTGACCATTAGGCTAAACAGAGATGTTTTGTGGGCTGTAAATTAAAAAAATAAACAAAATAATTGATTTTATGTTCAATCATAGCATAAACTACACACAGTATTAATATAATATAGAGACTACATAGACAAAATACATACATAAATATGATGACGATTACTGGAAAGTAGAGAAGCAAGGGTTCATGATGATGATTTCATTTTACCCAGAAAATTAGTGCGTGCAAGTATCTTAAAAGAGTATCTATTGGGAGCTGCTTTGATATATTCAGGGAGGGAATGCCCTGAATTGACTCTCTACTTTCCAGTTAACGTCATCATATTTATGTATGTTTGTATTTTATCTATATAGTCTATGTATTATATTATTTAGTTTATAATATTTGACATAGATACTGTGTGTAGTTTATGCTGTGATTATATAATAATGTTCATTTTTGTAACGTCATATGCACCGCCCACAAAACATCTCTGATTAGCCTAATGGTCGACTGGTAGAGAATGCCACATGGCATTAAGTCCACCGTTTGTACGATTTTATTTTGTGCAATAAAGTTTAAATAAATAATGCCAGAGCCGTGTATGAAGTGAAAGAGAAAAGAGAAAAGTTTGCCTATATAGATCCCACTGCAGGGCAAAGACTTCACCTCAAATGAGGTGGTTTTACCAAAGACAAGGAACCCACGCCACGGTTTCGTGATTGAGTGACCACTCCGACCATATTTAGTGACATTTATCACAAGCATATGCGTGCTTTGGAAGGCACGTTATAAGTTGGTCCTAGCTAATATCGCTTGATACTAGTCGTAAAGCCTAGTCAGAGGCCTTAAGGCGGCTTGATTACATCTGACAGTAAGGTTAAATGGCTTTACAACACCCCTCCACCAATCAGCACTGGGCCCCCTAGTGAAGTATGTCCTAAACCAATAAAATACCAATTTAAAAGCATATTGACATAGAGTCTGATTATTTTCCAAAAGGTTCCTCAGATAGTTTGTCTTACATTAAAAACCTAAGCAATCAGCCTCCTTTTAAAGTCTATTTTATAAAACTTTCTTTGACATTCAGAACTATGCAGACAGAGTCGCAGGCAAACACTAGTTTAATCATAATACTAGTCTTTTTAAAGACAAATGAACTTCCAAGGGGTCAACTAAGTATCTAACACCGGTCATCAAACCCTGACCCGCTCAAGAAGACAGGTGTCCATTTTTCCGTTAAGTACAGAAAGGTTCCGTCTTTCTCACAAAGTCACAACCCTTGCGGTCAGCTGTTTTGAACCAATAATTAGAACAGCCATACTGACACTTATTCATACCGAAATTAGGTTCATAATCACCTGACTTTGTGTTTAAAAACTTGGCGCGTTTACTGACTAGGGTCGTGAAGTATTATAGTCTTTATTTCTTTAGACATAAGGCCGAGGAAGTCAACTTTTTGTGGTACAGGAAGGAGCGTTTTGTCGAGTTTTTTATCGGTCATTGCGAGGTGACAAAAAGGCTAAGTTAGAAATACTTAGAATTGTAATTGCTGCAGTAAAACCGTTAATGTTTTGGAATCAACAGTCTATCGGTAAAATTAATCAAAGCAAGCCTTTATTACGTTTCACTACAGGAGACGTATTTTAAATCATGCGAATTCCAAACCGAATACGAAATCGCAAAATTCGCATGCAAATACCTTAATCTCTTCTTTTTCTACTGGTGGGGAAAAGTACGGAAGAATAACATTGACAAGTAAACATATGGTTGACAGAGATTTTACATAATAATATTTTATTTACGCTCCGTTTAAAGTATCTTTACTGATTTTAATTATCAATGCGTTTTTGCATTGCGTTAATAATATTTTCTGCGTGAAACAAAAATAGTTACAAGACAAGATTCGAGTGATTCAAAAATGCGTAAAATCGTGAGCAATTTACATAAAAACACGATTTCTTTTCGTGTTTGTATTCAAGATTAATTTGTAATATTTCGAAAATACGTCTGCTAATTCTGATCAGCCGTTGAAGTTTGATCGACAAACAAACAATAAACTTTTACATTTATAATATGAGTAAACCTCTAAACTTAAAATAAGCAGAACCAAGACCCAGTTATCATACCATCAAAGCGGGCCATAACAAAAGAAGACGTCAGACAGACAGCCTCGGGCTAGGTCTGGACCGCAGTCTACATTTTGTCTAGATTACTGCCTGGCTAGGTAAACACAGGCACCGGCCGCAACTTTCCATTGTAAAGGTCCATAGTTTCAATGTGGAAAGTATGATACGTTTTGTGGTGTTTGGTAAGTTGTTTACTTATGGTAACCAAATTAGCCAAAGAGAGTATCAAAATTAAATCATCAACATAGAACATTCTATATTTTTTCAAAGTTATATGCGGAGAAACGGGTAGTATGTATCGTCTAATTAAATCATGGATTCATAACAAAATAACTACTATTCATACCTATACTTGAAGGTTGTCTGGAAGGGATCGCTTCTAGCGAAAAGTCCGCCTAAATTGTGCCATTCCAAATTGATTTTTTCCTGTGATTTGTTTTCTTTTGTGTGGTGTACAATAAAGTGTATCTATGTTTCTTTCATACCATATTTCAAAAGGTATTTTTATTCACTTATTATATCAAATCAAAATCAAATTCATAGATCTTAGCAAATAGGCCAATAATATATTTAGTTATAACTAAACATAATTTGATGTAAAAGCTTCATCATCATCATCATTTCAGCCACAGGACGTCCACTGCTGAACACAGGCCTCCCCCAATGATTTTCATTGAGGGAGATTGCCAATACTCGCCACGCTTGGCAGGCGGGTTGGCGAGCGCAGTTTTTTTAAGGTTTCGCACGCTGACGCTGCTACCCGTCTGCAGGTCCCGTGCTACAGGAATTAGTTGCCGGAAAGCAGAAAAGCTTAAAATTTTCTTATTTTTCCAAAATTTCACCACAAAATCTATTGCGTCCATTCTAGACACATCTTAATTCTATGAAGATCGATTTAGTTAATAATTTCAGATCCTGAGGTAAAACCATAAAACTAACGGAAAGGTTTTCTTACTGTATTCTTGTCGTGAAACTTGTGATCATTTTATTTTGTTTCCTAAATGGTAGCGACCACAATGTTTCTGAGAAACGCTTTGTTGAATTGTTTTTAATTTATTATAATAAAAATAGTTGTTATTTTTATTTTTGATTGATTTGAACTACCTAAATTACATATTTTAATATAATTATGTCCTTTTCTCAAAGTAAACGTTCTTGTAATATCTATTTTGTTCTTAGAATTACCTTTTTTGTATACTAGTTAAGTTTCCTGGCCCTTAACTCTACTAGCAGGAAAAAATTTAAACACGGCAATATTGTGACTGATAATTTTATCAGTCACAATTTTGCCACGTACTACTACTATACATAATTTTTATTCATCTTTTTTCGTGTTTTACATTACTTTAGATTTAACAATCTGACTAACCTGAAACATACTCTAAAATTAAATGAAAGTTTTCTTAACTAAATTAATCCGCAAAGAAATTATTTTCACCTGAAAAAAATATAAATTGATTTAAATTTAAAATTCGATTAAAATTCGAGTGAAAGTTTTATCCTTAATATAATAAACTAGCGTTATTGTGAAAGCAAAGAAAAAAAAAATGCTGATTCCATTTTTTCTTGTTAACGGCTTATTCACTTGAATATTTGTTACTCAATTGCAATTTACCAGCTAAGCGGATTCAACTAAAACTTGGAACACATAATGACCTAGCTTAACACATACGATAGTTAATTAAACAGTCAGAGTCAAAACTCTCATTTAAAAACAAAGTTTGCAAATTCTTAATAGATTAATTGCATAATATAGTATATGTGTATATATTTATGTTATTTATTTGATATAAGTATTATATCATAGTTTTTTTTGTATTTATGTATCTTAATAATTATGTATATAAATATATTTTAATGTTAAAAATATACCTTAATTCATTTGTTGCATTATGTACTTACTTCATGTTTTTTTTTCTTCTTGTTTGTTTACCGCACCTTTTTGCAAGCTTTCTGTATGACCTATAGGTAGACTGGCAGAGAATGCTTTTAGCATTAAGTCCACCTTTTGTACACTTTTATTAAGTTTGTGCAATAAAGTTTTAAATTAAGTAATGATAATAGTCATTTTTCCCTTTTTAGGGATCCGTAGGCAACACGGAACCCTTATTGTTTCGCCATGTCCGTCCGTCTGTCTGTCTGTCTGTCCACGACTTAGGTCAAAGAGCATCAGTACTAGAAATTGGTCATTTAGCTCGGGTATACATAACCTTATCACGCTGACAAAGTGGTAGTATAAAATTTGGACAAAGTTTTTTTAGACTTATCTTCCCTACCTGTAGAGCAGTATATATCATTATATAAAGAAAGAAAAACTAGTACCTGTGTCATAAAATACAGCATAATTTATGACGGGCACCTACGGAGCCTAACATTGCTCGTAGCCCAACACGCACCAGGCCGGTTTTTTGTGTATTCCCGTTGTATGAGTACCGAGTTCCACGCGCTGCTTCTTCTCGGCGCTAGCCCACAAGTCACGACTACTAGTAAAGCAGTAATAGGTCCAAAAAAAAGTTAACGTGTAAAAAAACTTAATTTAGGCCTATTTGCAGAAATAAATTAAAAAAAAAAAAAAAAATTATAAAACGGTACCAGAATCTAATAACTCGTGTTTCGCGATGTTAACCGCCTGCGCTGGCATAAGCGCGACTATGCGGTGTTTTAATGGTTCTATGATTATTCATTCCCATTTTCTACGCAGACGAAGGCAGAAGCAAGTCTTTAACTATTGAATACATTATCTGTAGTCTCTGTCAAAATGTAATCAAGCAAAGTCCAACCCTGACCATTAGACAGGTGAAACCACAACCGCTTCCGCGCAAGACGATCCTTAAGATAACTATACTTATAGTTTGCTATTGCTAACTAGATTATTCTGTGGTTCGGCCTTTGTAGAGATGATTTTTACCTATCAATGATAATGCAGGTGGCAAAATTTGACATTGTTTTCATTGTGCAGTTGATTTTGGTGTGTTAGGATTTAAAAATGTTATTACTAGATGGGCGTTAGAATATTAAAAGTCCCGGAAAAACGACTCTAGATATAAAAATACCGTTCTGGTTGTCTCGAGTATTTTTTTTTTTCGAAATCCAGACAGGTAAGAATTAGATTTCTATAAAAGCATCTTGTGAGTGGACGTCCTACGCTGCGCTTGCCGGTAGGCGGCCTCCATTCTAGAACCATTCTGCCCCATCGGCCATTAGTTCTACGTGCTATGTGCAGGTAAAGGTAAAGGTCGCAGGAAGACGCTGGATGCAGGCCGCTTCCAACCGGCCAATCTGGAAGTCAATGGGGGAGGCCTATGTTCAGCAGTGGACGCCCTATGGCTGAAATGATGATGATGATGATGAAAAGCATCTATTCATCAATTTTAAAAAAAACTTTCTCTTTGTAATTTATCAAAGGCAAATAAAAAGTAAAATATGTACTTGTATGATCTCGTTAATTCCCATTTTAGTATACAGGGTTATTTGTAAAACATCAACAACTTCCTAAGGGCTGATTCTGGTGCTTAAATACAACAACTTTTTCTATAACGTTGTTGATGTTTTACAAATAACCCTGTATAATACTAAGTAATCATGGAACGTAACAACTTCAAAATCTCATCATCATCATCATCATCACCATTTTAGCCATAAGACGTCCACTGCAGAACATAGCAGCTTCCTGCAACCTTTACCAGGTCGTCTGTCCACCTAGTAGGTGGACGTCCTACGCTGCGCTTGCCGGTACGTGGCCTCCATTCCAGAACCTTTCTGCCCCATCGGCCGTCAGTTTTACGTGCTATGTGCCCCGCCCACTGCCACTTCAGCATGCTTATCTGTTGGGCTATGTCAGCAACTTTTAATTGTTTACAAATCTACTCATTTCAAAATCTTAAAGCTAAGTAATAAAAAACGATTCATTAATATTTTTTTATGAAAGAAAAACTATTTTGAAGTTGTTACATTTATGCATTACTCGAAGAATGAATAGGTATTATTACACGAAGTTACTCATTTTCATATTCTAAAACAAAATATCCCAATCAAATATCTTCTCTATCTCAATACGAAGACGGGTTCACAGCAGTGTAGACAACTCTATCGATACAATGTAATCGATAATTTTATAACCAAACTCGGTAGCAGAAACAAATAAAGAAAAGAGCGCCTATTTTCTGTAATAAGCTAGCAGTTGCTTTTGTTTTCGAACGAATGAAATGATTAAGGAATTATCGACGGAATCGAAGTCCAATATTGTGTTTTCTAGTGCCGACTGCGGCTTCAATTGATTAGTGCTGTATTTCTAGTCGACAAATTATGTCGATGATTTTAGTTGTAGATTATAGTGAAATTGAGTTCTAAAAAGACAACGTTAATGCCATGTTTCTTATAAGTATTAGTATGTTAAAAGACGCAAATATATTTTAATAGATTTATTTATTTTAAAACAGTGTTTTAATTTTTCAAGTGAAGTACGTTTTAGTTAGATAAACTCTTTAATTTGCAAATGATACTATAGTTTTGAATTCATTATATTAAACCAGTCAATTTAAATTTAATTTATAGCTAGTCTATTTTTCCATTTTGTTATTAATTCGTCTTATTTGAGCACACAATTGGCACTATTCACCTAGACCTTGAGTACAAAAGGACCCGAGTTGGGTTATTGGTTGGGTCAATTCAGAAAACCACCTCTACCATTTTTAACTAACTTGGGTCTTGGGTCAGTACTTGCTTGTTATGATTTATTTCTAAACTGGTAGATATACACATGCCAATGTTTTTTATCGATAACAACAGTCGCATCCCTACCGCAAACCGCACAATTAGCGGTTCGTTTACCATTCCGACCATTATGGAGTCACAGCGGCGATTTATATTGTATCTGTTTAAATCTTCACACGAATACACGGATGTTAACCTTCTGAGTATTGTAATAAAATACTTTTTATTTCATGTTTACTGACAGACAAGTTATTGGCAAGGCCTCGTAACAATCAAATTTATAACCTGGATGCCTACTATGAAAATCTTTCGTTCGTTCAGACGTATAAACTAAATTAAAATAACATCTACTTGTGTGAAACCTCTGACAATTTATGAACAATTGATAACGGTCGTGTTTTTTACCCGGCTCATTTAAGATGTTCATGTTTTGTCAAAGGATTGACACAGGTAAATGGTTATTCTAATTTATTAGGTTTATACATCCGAACGTACGAAACATTGTCGTAGTAGGCCTCCTGGTTCGTTTGCTATTGAGCAGTTTTGCCATCGTAACGCAAAAAAGCACATGTAATATTTTGACTAAGAAGAACTTAAGGAAATTAGGGATGAATATAAATATGTGCTTTTTTTCTGATCCCGACTATGTAGATTAAAAAAAAAATTGGACAACAACACATACATTGCTCTGATCCTAAAGTAAGTAGCTAAAGCACTTTTGTTATAGAAACCAGAAATAACGACGGAACCACAACATCCAGACACGTGACAATACAGAAAAGTTCTTTTCCTACAAAGAGCCGACCGGGAATCGAACCCGGGACCTTAGAGATAGTGACGACAAGTCTGGCCTGCTCGCCTCTTGGCTACAGAGGTCGTCAAATATATCTCGTATATCTCGATTTACCAAAAAAAATAGCTATGCCCTTTTTCGTTACGACATCAATTATATTATATACTTGCATTATTAACCCACCTTGATCAAATTACATTGGTGATTAGAGTACTGTCCTAACTATCCTAAAGTTGAGATAAGTGCCTTGCCATAGCGCATGGGATGATTTTAACCTTTTTATTCGAAATTAATTAGATTTCATTTTATAAAAACTGTTTTTAAAATTTTAGTAAGGCAGTTTGACGTGAAAACTGGTATACTTGATCTATGGAAAGGAAAAACTTTAAGGTCAACTAATAAGGTGATATGAGAAGGGGCTATATACTAGTGTGAGGTAATGATATTAATAAGCTTAACAAAAAACAAACATAGCTTATATATATAAACTTTATCAGCACTAGTAATCGTAACTTATATCGATTACAATTGATTACCCAAAGATAAAACAATAACCGATCAATAAAATCGAACCGTCGCCCGCGCACTCACTGTAACGTCTTCGCGCGCCGGATGCGCCGCCATTGCTCGCTCGACCGTTCCAAATTCGAACGGAGAACTTCCGGTGACGTCAGCGCAGCCATTTTGCCGTCTGCGTCGACGCCATTGTGGGTATGGGAAATGGGAGCGAGCAAAATGGATTTCCCGTAGGAAAGGATGTTATTTTGATAGGGAGAGAGTTTTTGTAGGCTTAGATGGTCTGTTTCGAATTGAATTGTTTTGTTCGGTTTACTTTGAATTTACTTTTTGTTGAATTGGTTACTGTATTTGCTACTGCTAGGTGTAATGATCGCAAGTTCATATCCTGTCATTGGAAAAGTTTAGCGTCAAGATGGCAACAAGCATATAGGTTCTTACGAGTAATCTTTCAGTCTAGAATGTTGTCTTACTTAAAGACTGGGACTAGACTGCTGTTGTCTTCCAACATATTTTTTGACGACCGTCTGGTGTAGTAGTTCGCTCTCCGGACTACAATGCCAGCGGTTGCGGGTTCGAATCCCGCAAGGGGTAGATGTTTGTGTGATGAGCACGAGCATTTGTACCCAAGTCATGGATGTTTATAAAATTATTTAAGTACGTTTATCTGTTATCTAGTCGCCATTATACAAGCTTTGCTTAGTATGGGGCTAGATAATTGATGTGATTGTAAAAACAATTTACTTGTTAATTTATTTAGAAAAGTACATTTAAATTTATTGTTTAGGCACGTGTTCTGTTAAGTCTAGTATAACTAGATCTTTTTTGACTAAACAACTAGTTTAATTTACTTACCTATTACCTTAAAAAAAACAAACATCTTACCATCTACATACAATAAAACGTAACCCAAGAGTTGCTGTATAAAATTTATAAACATAAGTCGAATCGAACATCGATACAAAAAATCGATTATAGAAAATAAACAAAATAATCTCAATGACAAAACTAAACGCTGCAGCAAAAAAGGTTCGTTACGACCTTCTTACTAATCTACACTTGGCCTAACCTTGCTCTTGTCTCTAATTTGCTTAAAATTAGGCTTCGATGCGTTGTGTTTTACGGTTTAAATGTATTATTTTATCTACATTACTGTATATTTTCTGACAAAATAAAGATAAATGACAAAATAGTTAAGTTTTCTCTTTAATGTCAACCTTTCTTGGCGCTTTGTCAATGCTAGTTGGAATACACTCGGTCTTTCATAAGTTCCTTTCGATATTACCTTTCATTTATAAAAAAATAATCTCTATTTCCCTTGGTCATCGCATCACGCGTGAACAGATGAAACAATTTCACTAATCCTTTTTTTGTTATGATAATTATTGTCAGGAAAAGGTCCACATGAAAAAAAAAGAAAGTTACGCGGAAAATTGTAAGTTTTTCTGTAAAAATCATGTGTAATTTACTTGTATGGTGTGCAATAAAGACTATCTATCTAACTAAATAAACTAAACAACACGTGAACGAAGTCGCGGGCAACAGCTAGTACATTATAAAAATAACCTAATATTTAGTAAAGGCTTGTTTTAAAACATTCAAAACTTATAGCCTCTGTTTCATCATCATCATCATCATTTCAGCCATAGGACGTCCACTGCTGAACATAGGCCTCCCCCAGTGACTTCCAGATTGGCCGGTTGGAAGCGGCCCGCATCCAGCGGCTTCCTGCAACCTTTACCAGCCTGCCTAGCATGACTACTGAAACACGATATGATATGATATGATATAGCGATATATCGACACCAACTGTAAAAATATGATATAGCCGCCAATTTGAATTTTATCGAAACAGCGATCATAATATGTAACTTATCCGGCACGGCGATTCAACACGGCGGCTTTAACTATCATATTTTTACAGTTTGTGTCGATATATCGCTATATTATATCATATCATATCGTGTTTTAATGCTCATGCTAGGCAGGCAGGTCGTCTGTCCACCTTGTTCTCTGTTTAAATATCTTTATTTCATGAAATTTACTAGTTTTGTGTCGACTGGCCCCAAAGTGCGTATGCGCACAAGTCACTCGCTACTGCTGACTCTTATACGTCCTTCAGTTTCTCAGTTACAACGCGAAAAACTTTTTACCAAGTTTCACAGTCTAGAACGGAGGCTGCTTGACAAAACCCTATGATTTTTGACTTTATGACAGGGGATTAATGTTCAAAGTTTGATGGCTACAGTACTACCACAGCCTTAACACGCTTCGATAAAGTTTAAAATATTATCCTAATCCTGAATACAGCTAAAAACACTCACATAAAGTTCGATTGGAGTAGTTATTATACCAATTTTATTTTGTTGCATCTGTACTATCTCTATTTGTAGCCCCACAAGAGTTGACTGGTAAATAATGCTTTTAGTATTAAGTCTGCCATTTATAAAGCTGTTTATCAGTGCATTACATGTCTACAAGAAATTCAATTAGGATAGTTATTCTATGCAAGCACAATTCAGCTAAATAAGACTAAGGTCTTAAAGACATATTTTATAAGTTAATCTTTAACAGAGTCACGGTCCCGGCCTACTCCACAAAGAGCTGACCCTACAGATCCTAAACGCAAAAAACGACCAAAGCTGATGATCCTCGGTTACACAGAAAAAACCCACTACTAAGGCCGATTGATCAAGAGTTTTTTGTCGATCGAGGTCGACTGTACTTTAGGTCCATTGTGCAATATCGTAGTTTCTTATTTCTATTGAAGTTTGTTCAAGATTCAAAGGGTTTTTATTATGGTCCAAAGAACCAAGTTTCAAGTCCAAAGAACCTTTTTGAAGGTCTACAGCGCAGCAAGAATTAATGTTATCAGTTGTCATACCTGGTGATTAAAACTAAAAGATGATGACCTCCGTAGCTGAGAGGCGAGCCGGAGTTGGCGTCGCCATCTTTGAGGCCCCGAGTTCGATTTCCGAAGAAGAAAAAGAACTTTTCTATATGGCCTCTGATCTGGATGTTGTGGAACCGTCGTTGTTTCTTTCTCTAGCACAATAGCTTTGACTACTTAGCATAGGATCAAAGCAAGCATGTGATGTTGTCCAATATTTATTTAAAAAGACAATTCCAAACGTTTTAGGGTTGTCACATCAGTTTCGTTTTTTTAATGTTAATTAAAACAAGACTGAAATAACACAGCTATTAGCAAAAAGTCTGGCTCGCAGTGACACAACATATTAAATTTAACAGCCTTGTGCGTGTTGTTATGACTCACATAATTATGATATTTATGTCTCCCACTTCCCGTGCACCAAAAGTCAAAATTCGAAAAATCAGTCATTGCCCCACCTAATTTCGTGTGCATCAAATGCATCCAGTGCACGTTAACAGGGTCAACACTCGTCTCCCATTCACGTAGACTCCCTGAAGCGAGACACATGAGAGGGTGGCCAGCCACTCGGATCTGTGCCCGTCGGAGCGTGCGGGTTTTTGTCTGGCTGACCTTGAAAACTATACTATTGGTCACGCGATTTTATTGGAGAAATTGTCTTTTGGAAATTGGAGTAATCCGCGAATATGAGGATACGGATTGTTGAGAATTTAATACTTATTGTAAGTTTACTTGAGATATGTATTTTATAAGCTTCCATGGAAATTCTAAAGAATACAAAGCTAGCTATTTAGTATGTTAGAATAGTTGAATTAGACTCAATTTTTATTAAACACATATTAAATACTTATTTTGTATTTAAATATCTTAATTAATTTTATAGTGACCCTAGTCGAGGCAAAAATATAACTCAATAAATTTGAATTATTTAGTCAACTTATTAAAAATAAAAAACTATAAGCTGTCAACCCTAAGAAATAAGAGTGACTTCCATATTACAAATATTTTTACTTAAAAAAAAGTGCTTGCGCTTACGTGCATTTCCTTATTTTATTTCGGCTTTAACAATAATGTTTCCAGTAGGATTTCAGGGCAGAAGCCATATCGAACAGTTACAGTGTGCAGCTCCGTTAAGAGTGCGAAGCCTCCGTTACGGCACGGAACAGTGACCGGGGCAGCCATCGGGCGAATCAAACATTGAACATTCGACACTTTGCAGCCTGCTGAGTGTGTAAATTAATAGCAATGACCTTTATTATTGTGAAAGTGTTTTATTTACTTAACAACTTCAAAGCTATGGGGGTCACAGGTTAAACAACAGATTTTCTTTAGTTTCTAGACATCGTCATCTTAATTAACATGATCTTTTTTTTATTTTCAAGGCTAAAACATCGTTAATTGAAATTCTTCTTCTTCATCCAAAACATTTCTCTGAAGTCTATTTAAAGGTTTGTGCGATTGCTACACAGCTAAACGGATAAGAATAAAAAAAGATTAATGGTAAGTAATGTTACAGAAATCAGAGACAACGACAATACCATAACACCCAGACATGAGACAATATAGAAAAGTTATGTTTCTCAGGAAACAGTCCCACGCGGAGTCATGTGCAGGAACTCGGAACCTCAGAAATAGCGACACCAAGGTCAGTATGCTCGCCTCTAAGCTACGGAGGTCCCAGTACAATACTAATCAGATCTTATCATGACGTCACCACATCATCATCATGCGCCTGCCCTATTCCCAGGTCATCTGGGGTCGGTGAGGTCTTTCTCTTCCATGCAATCCGGTCACTCGTCATTGAGTCATTCACTCCTAACTCAGTCATATCGCTTCTCCTAAAATCCATCCATCTCTTCTTAGGTCGTGATAACCTGACATTATGCAGGGTGTTAAGTAAAATGAGAGTAGTACTTCTAGAGGTTGTTTTTCTGATCAATACAACATACAATACTATGTACAAATATTCCCCTTGTTTTACCTAACAACCTGTTTACAATAATAAAAGCAGGTTTGTTTCACTATATTTCTTTGTTTGTTTGTTTGTTTATTTGTAAGAAAACCAACAGCGATAACATAAATATTAAACTAAAGTCTATTAACATACAATAAGGCCAATAACAGGCTTTCCTTAAGTTACAAAACCACATGTTGTCGGTAGGTTGCAAGTGAATATGATTTATTATATTAGGTACAGTAGAAGTTAAAGGTAAACGTCAGGCAAATCAAAAATAAATAGGATTCAGACAAATTGCTCACTATAAAGATATAAATATATCCAAGATACAATAATACAATTAAATATCACACACAACTAACATTACACATGTAAACGTTGGATTTGGTTGAGGTTGGTTGTGAATGATGGATGTATCCACATCTGAGCGCATGAGATATAGATACGTCCATTGTAAGAATGGACGGTAATAACGGATTCTGTATAAAATTTCTTAAATTTACATTTTACATTTTATTTTACACTTAACCCTTTTTTATATTTTACATTTTTTATTTATTTTACATTTTACCAACAATAATGCTTTCAAGTAATACGTTCCTTAAGAATATCGCATACATCGCTTTTGAACTTACATCTTTTCATACAGAAAAGATAGATGTCGCTAAAGAGAAAAGATCGATGTCGCTAAAGCATTAATAAACAATTAACAAAATCTTTCTCGGCGTTTCAAAGCTATAATCGTATTACTTTAAATCTTAATCGCACGCGAGCGAAGCCGGGGCAAATCCCTAGCATCGCTAGTCGCGATGTATTACTAGTGATACATGTAAGGTTAAAACAGTGGTTAGGCCACCGTTACGGCATGGAAGAGTGACCTGAGCAGCCACTAGGCGAATCAAGCATTCGGTGCTCAGTGACGCGGTGACCACGTGGTCGTGGCGGCTTGACCTAACCAAAGGTAATGTCTGAAGCAATGTACGTATTTTTAAGAATCTCGCCACAATCTAGTTGCATTTAAAAAAAATATCAGGTTATTCGTGCTTGCAACTGTCAAAGTCAAAGTCAAAAAGTCAAAAATCATTTATTCAATTCAGGACAAAATTGCCACTTATGAACGTCAATAACAACATTATAGGCCCCTAGGGGGCCAGAACATGTCTCCTTATTTTTTGGGCCCTACTAGCGCTTCGAGACAAGACACAGACAATCTGGCAAGTGCTGAGAAGAAACGCCGGAACAAACTCAGTCACCACTAGCTGCCACACAAAAAATATAAATCAAAATAAACAGGTAGGTTCATCAGTTTAGTGCAGGCTGGACTGACCATACATTCTTGTCATCAAGATAGTCTTGAATTTTATAATACCCCTTAGACATCAGTGTAGTTTTGACATGTGACTTAAATTTATTAATAGGAAGTTTGGTAACATTGTGAGGTATATTATTGAAAAATTTAATACAATTTCCCAAGAATGAATTACTTGTTTTGGCCAATCTAAAGTTTGGGACTACAAGTTTGTTTTTGTTTCTGGTGTTATATGAATGAATATCACTTTTCTTTATAAAAAGATCTAAATTTTTGCGTACGTACATGATATTATCAAATATGTATTGAGAGGCCACAGTGAGTATGTTAATTTCTTTAAAGAAATCTCTCAGGGATTCACGCGGACTAAGTTTGTATATAGCACGAATAGCTCTTTTCTGTAAAATAAAGATGGTATCGATGTCCGCAGCAGAACCCCACAAGAGAAGACCATAAGACATAATACTATGAAAGTAACTGAAATACACCAGCCTTGCCGTTACAACGTCAGTTAGATGTCTAATTTTTCTAACCGCAAAGGCAGCTGAAGCAAGTCTCCCAGCCAGAGTGTCAACATGTGGTCCCCATTGCAACTTCGAATCCAATGTAATGCCCAGAAAAACAGTGGAGTTTGATAGATCAAGTTTTTCACCATTTTGTAAAATTACTGTGTTAGCTTGTTTCACGTTAGGCATAGTAAATTTAATACATTTGGTTTTTTTTGTATTAAGAAGTAAGTTGTTACTTGTGAACCAATTTAATACCTTAGAGAGAGCTCCGCTTACATCGTCAAATACCTCTTCGCCTCTTTTTAATTTGAAGATTAAAGAAGTATCATCAGCAAACAGAACTGACTAGACTAATTACGCACATTACGATAAACCCCTCATTCCAGAAAAATGAGACATAAATTTTATTGTAACGCGGTCGCATTGAATAAGTTAAGATGAACATAGGCTTTTTTAACCTGAAATTTTTTATTAAAGAAAACGACTTCAAAAACTAAAAGGCTAAAGGGTCGGGTTTTTTAAAGAAAATAAACATACTTATTTCATCTATTTTTAGTGATAAATCCTAATCTAACTGCTGTACACCGATTTAATCTTCTTTTTTTTCCACCCTTAGGGGTACAATTTTTACTAATTTACAAAGATACTACTTTGAAGTATTATCTATTTAATAAAAAAAGAATCATCAAAATAGGTTTATACAAGAATCATGAATCAAAACATTATCTGGGTGTGTATTTTGTTATTTTCTCAAAAACTGCTAAAAAAATTTCAATAATAATAATTTATAAGGGACCTCTGAAGTTTGATCTACCAAACAAACAAAAAAACATCAAAATCGACTCATAATTGGCGGAGTAATCGCGTAACATATAAAAAAACATACAGTCGAATTGAGAACCTCCTCCTTTTTGAAGTCGGTTAAAAAAATGAGTTTACCAAAATCAGTATCATCATCTGTGTAAAGCATCATTACTTCAATCTTGCTCTGTTTTTCTAAATTGAGTTTGACGTAAAACAAAACTGTTTACACACACCAATAATCTAGTTCCATTGTTCCATTTTAAACAAAACTTGGAATTTAATCTTAATGTATAACAATCATTCTGTACGTGTATTTGTCACCTAACTCCTCCTAAACGGCTCGACCGATTTGAATGAAACTTTAAGTATATATTTCAATGACTCTAGATTGTTTGAAAACACAATTGGACCCGGTAGGTGGCGCTGCAATTTTTATCTTCTGACAACTGATTTGGACAAGACAACGTCTATTGGTACAGCTAGTACATTTATAAACATACTTGGGTACAAATGCTTGTTCATCAAACAAACATTTGGTCCTTGCGGGATTGAAACCCGCTAGTAACTAGCAACTAAACCAGTAGATCAGAATTCTAGGTTTTGACGACTTCCGCAGTCAAGAGGCGAGCACCGGATTTGGCGTCGCGATCTTTGAGGTTCAATTCCTTGTCGGGTCAATGTGAAAAACGAACCTTTCTATATTTTCTCAGGTCTAGTGTTGTGGTAACGTCGTGGATTCTGATCTCTATAACACAAATGCCTTAACTACTAACCTTAGGATCAGAGTAGGTATGTATATGATGTAGTCCAATATTAATAATTATTAATATCATAAGATGCCGATGCAGAATGCAAGCATTTTATTTTAGTTCGTTTTATATTTATTTAAAATCCACAGCTCTTAAAATGTTACAAAACATATTTATACAAAACTTACAGCCAATAATGGATACTGTCAACAAAAAAACTTTAGAAAAACAACAGCCATGGGATGCTCGTGAATCATCGCCAAACCACATAGGCAGAGTTATGTAAATGTTAGTCCGTTGTCTCAGTTCACCACTACGAAACTGCTATAACTCCGACAGCTGTATTTGAGCTGTAAGTTTGTGGTTGAAGACGTCACGTCATGCCCATAGTACGGAAGAGTGCATCAGGAGTCAGGCAGTGTGGACGCACTCACTGAGACCAGGTCCTGCTCCACTGGACCATGGACCACGTGGCCAAACAGTATTGTAACCAATGTTATTATTTCACTTATCAAAATTGTCTTTGTTTCCCCTTAGCTACTCTAAACTCGTTGCTTAAAGAAAGAAAAGAGACTGACTTTATACATTTATGATTCATTTACAATTCACTCTACAACGTGTCCTCTTGATTTCCTATAAATTGAGGATTTAAATAAGGCCGCCTCAGAGAAGGACATGTTAAAGATTTTTTCCAAATTGACACTTTTTTATCAATATTTTTATTTAAAAAACTATTTCTATGCACTATATTCATAACGTTCAAGGCGCTATCTGTCGTGATTACAAAAACTTGTTGTATAGTCTTGTTTATACCTTTTTAGTGAGGGTTTTAGTCGTATCAGTTTCAGTAATTTACTTTAATTTTTTGTGTGTGTGTTTCGCAACACACCCAAGAAAGACAATTTAGATACAATTGATTTTCTGAATAGACCCAAAAGAATCAAACCTCCTCCAGTCAGGTTTTGGGTACAAAAGTTGTGAATAAAGAGCTAATGTGTGGATTTAAAAACAGCCTAGCCTAGCTCACACCGGTATATTTATCTAGTAAGTATGGTCACTCGATACTTGAAAAGAGGCTTAAAATACAACCAAGTTTCTTACGCTGCTTTATTGCTGCATTGTGGGCTACTGCCTTGAAGAAAAAACGATATTAATGTAATATCAATATTAATATTGGACAATATCACATATACATTGTTCTGATCCTATGGTAAGTAGCCAAAGCCCTTGAGTTATAGAAATCAGAAACTACGACGGTACCATAACACCCAAACCCGAGAAAATATAGAAAAGTTAGATTTTTACACTGACCCGACCGGTAATCGAACCCGGGAACTCTGAGATGGCGACGTTAAGTCCGGCATGCTAGCCTCTCGGCCACGGAGGTCGTCAAGTCTATATGCAGAAATTCATATTTTTTCTTTTACAATCCCACCAATGATCTAGCCCCAAACTAAGCAAAGCTTGTACCATAGCGACTAGATAACGGATACTTAAATACTTTTATAAACATCCATGTCTTAAATACATATGCTCGTGCTCATCACACAAACATTTGCCCCTTGCGGGATTCGAACCCGCAAGCGCTGGCTATGTAGTCCGCAGTAATAAATACATTTTAATGGTCTTCACGACTCGGCAAGCGCAGTGCCATCCGTGATAGAGTGAAGAAGTTACACAAAGCAGCTGTCAGTGGATGGAAAAGAATAGCCGAGGATCGGGCTCATTGGGAGAGGCCTATGTCCAGCAGTGGACTGTCGTGGGCTAACTATAATTATGATGATGATAGAGGGTCATCCATCATCATTATTGACAAAGTATCCAAGTAGTTTGCGTTGACCAAACCATCAAAACCAAGTTTTGTTTGAATGTACTTGAAGACGTCACGATCATGCCCATAATACGGAAGAGCGCGTCAGGAACCAAACAGTGTGGATGCACTCATTGAGACCAGGTCCTGCTCCACTGGACCATGTACCACGTGGTCGAGGCTCGAAACCAATACTGTTCTTAGATCAAAGATTTCACTTGGAAAAAAAGGACTTCAACAAACGTCGACCGTATGGTGTAGTGGTTCGTGCTCCGGACTACAAAGCCAGCTGTTGGTTCGAATCCCGCAAGGGAAAATGTTTGTGTGACGTTCACGAGCATTTGTACTTATGTTATATATACTTGTATTTAGGTATGTTTATCGGTTTTCTAGTCGCCATAGTAAAAGCTTTGCTTAGTATGGGGATTAGATAAATGTGTGTTATTGTTGCAAGAATTGATTTATTTGTCGTTTGGTATTAAATTATCTGCTCGATCGGCATAAAATAAGATCTCTAATATTAGGCAATTTTTGTCAAATTGGCTCGAGTCTGAGTGTGCAGGGTCTTGCCGCTAGCAAATATGATTATTTTGTTACTTAAGGATGTTCATTTTTTACTTCAAGACAAATTGTCACTGGTGTGACAGGTGGCACGAATTTATTTATTTTATTGTTTGTATGATGACGTCTAGTTTATTGTATGTTTTATGGGTAACTTTAGTTAGTAGTTTAATGGATTTTTCTAGTATTAAAGTTTTAGCCAATTTTATAATTAATAAAATATCCACAGCTTTAAAGATACTATAGTGAGACAGTTTCTCATATCTGCACATATTATTATTGCCGATATTGGATAGTTTTTAAAAAAAAAGGGATGTTAGCATATAATTATGTATGATTATGTTATTATCCGTGTACGTATATTTTAGTAACTTTATTACATAAGGTGAATCCTAAATAAATAAACTTTTCCTAAACTACATGGTGCAGCATATGGGGACTCTACAAAAAACTCGAAATTAGTTATAAATCAGCAATATATGTAAAAACTTCTTTTTTTTTCCATTTATAATTTTATATTTTCTATATTCTTAATATCTGCAATTTTAATTCAGAACACAAATAAAAAGTTATACTTCTGAATTGACCAGAACCGGGGAACGAACGCGGGACCTAATAACTAATTTAAAATTATTCTTGTAAATTTTCCACCTACACAATTCTAAGAGTTATTGATAAAACTGCCAGTTCCCTATCCCTGCTGCGCGCGCGTCGTTTTAGAAAGTGCGCGCGCCGATGTTTTTGTCTCTTTTTCGACGGTAAAAAGCGATCGAAAGGCGACTATGGGCCGGCGAGAGCTGAGATGCAAATAACAAATGCTACTTTGCGGATTTTTGATAATCACATAATATAGAAATTTGTAACTTGAGGAAAGACCGCTCTAGCATCGATAGTAATAAATTGATACTTTTACGATAGCAATTATGATATTTGTTTTCACATTCACACCAATTTTTTAGTCCCAAACTAAGAAAAACTTGTACTTCGGCGACTAGCTTTATTGATTGTTATTTTAGATTTAATTCTGTAACCGAACTGAAAATTTATTTTACTAATATTTTCTGGTTTTCAGGATTACAGAAGAGTTTTCTCTGAGCCATTTTTTTAATATTAAATATTACGTGTACTTAATGATTAAGTACACATCTTATTATAATAATTTTATTATTTTCTTTTACTGTTTTATTTAAAAATAAAATTGTTTGTAGTTATGTCAATTTTTGAAGACATTTAACTTAGTAAAGTCGTATTCGTCGTACGTCACAATTTAACCCGTATTTATACAAATAAATAAATATAAACATCATCATCATTTCAGCCATAGGACGTCCACTGCTGAACATAGGCCTCCCCCATTTACTTCCAATATAAACATACGGCAGACAAAACACCAATTATTACCAGTGTCAAAGAGAGAATTTAACATCCTTAGGAAGTACAAGGCAACGGTTTTTTTTGCCATGAACCTCATCCAGCACACTAAGATGCGAATCAATTTATTCAATAATAAAAAATATTAGACAACCTCACACACATTGCTCTGATCAAGGTATGTAGCTAAAGCACTTGCGTCATAGAAATCAGAAACAACGACGGTACCACAACACCCAGACATGAGACATAGAAAAGCTTGTTTTCTACGTTAACCCAACCGAGAATCGAATCCGGGACCTCAGAGATGGCGATGGCAAGTCCGGTGTACTCGCCTCTCGGCTACGGAGTTCGACATAAAAGTTAGTTCCCTGAATTAATCATCATGTCAGCCTATTGCAGTTCACTGCTGGACATAAGCCTTCCAAAGAGCCCCAAAGGGCACGATCTCTGGTTTTTTTCATTCAGCCACTGTCAGACATCTTTCTAAGTTCTTAACCAAAAACAAGGGAAAACATTTATTAATGTTGTTGAAACAAACGACACTGCCGTATCAACTTGTTAGCTAACAAAATCCAAGTGCTCATAATTATAATGATGTTAACTCCGGTAAAGCTGTGAGAATATATACACAAAGCGCGTCCTAACCTAGACCTCAAGCTACAATAGCGTTTCCCACACTTGGAATTGCTAGATTAGATAAAAAAGCTCGTTTTCACTTGCGTGAGCTTATGTAAGCTTTGTTATTGAGCTTTGGAGGGCACGCTTTGGGAGCATGTAATGTGAGCTTTTAGAGTAAACTTTGGTTATAATTACATACCCGTGAATGCGTCCACAAAATGTTTAATTTAATACCTTAAACTTATTAACACGGGTTTTACCTTTTCTAAAATACTTTCATACCTTAACTTTTAAGAAATTATGTAGTCATAGTTTCATAATAATAATTTTGACGGTTATTGCGTTGTCTGTTGGTATGTCAGTTAAGAAACTGGTAGAGATTACAAATGTATTGAAATATTACTAATTTGTATTAAGATATTGAGTTGATGTGATACATTGTGGACGGTAAAGCGTCCATCTTACCTACGTTAAGCTAGAGTTATATTATTCCAGTAAAATCATCAAGAGACGTTAAAAGAGTGCCTAGTAATAATGTTAGTTTTAAAATCATTTTATACACAGTTCTGTAAAGAATTGGTTAATTTAGTTAATATTTTAAAACTCTACAATACACTTTCGCTAGCTTTTGTTATTTCTTTTTAATATTGAAGTATCTCATAGATACTTCAATATTAAAAAGAATCTTAACCAACTAATAATTTTATGTTGACGATCATATTACCTTCAAACATGTTATTAAGCATTTAAAGCTGAAACCACTTTTTAAACAGTTTCTTCAGCTATTCTAAAATACTTTCCACACTTTTCCAACAGCATAATTTCATAACGAAAAAGCAGTTACTTGAAACACTCGGACAACATTCCGTCGGTAAAAAAACGGTTGACTTACGTAAATTGGTGCAATCGACTTTCGCAAAATTAGAACTGTGTAACCAATAAAATAATAAAACATTTATTCATCAACTTTCAATAAGAATCGTGTTAGAATCAGACGGTTCAAGCTAAGAATCTTGTTATTTGAGTTCATATTTACACGCTTCAACTGATGTGGTCTAGAAAAGTGCTTATAAAAAGTGTATTTTGTAAACTTCATACAGTATTAATTGTAGTGTTATTTTAATGTAGGTAGTGGTTAAAAAATTGTGTCCATGGTGCTGACAATTCCATGTAAAAAAATAAATATTTTCAAAATTTTCAAGATAATAGAAGGCATTTTGTACAATAGCCTAACAATATACTTAGTTCACATTGATAAAATTTAAACGTCATTTAAACGACGTGGAAGGCCTAAGTTGTACTGAAAACGAACAAATTAATTTGGAGGTTATAACACAATATTCTATTTTCTTTTCCAAACAGTGCCTAACTTTCGAGAGTTAGAAATGTTAAATAAACCACATTTTCTTCCTTTACTTCCTCAAACTGAAACTTCCTTGCTTCCTTAAAAATTATTCGCCAATTAAGACTTTACACGAACAATGTAAAAATGTATTCACAAAAAAACCCACATACCTCTACCGGAAAATCGTAGCCAACAAAATCACGTAACTTCTTTATTGTAGAGAAAAAAATAACGAAACTTTCTAACTGAATCCACTGAAATCTACCACAGTCAGACACACAGTAACACTGGCACTTTTGTTTTTTTTATTAAAAGTTTTTTACTCGAGCGCGCGACGGGAGCGACCGCTCGCGATCGCGTCTGGGACTCAAATGCGGTTGAGTGGAACAGGGCTGCGCCTGCGCACCAACTCGCGACTGCCACACATACATACGCGTCTTATGTAAGTAACGTCCTTATGTAAAACGTATATAATTTTAACGCAGGACGGAAAAGCGTGATTACTGTTAAAATTCGTGTTCGTGAGTCTGATGACAGTGGATTTTTAATTAGTGAACTGTTTTGGATGTGATGGAATTTAGGAGTTTAAGTTTTCTTTAATGCCACTACGAATTAAATACGATAATTTATTATGAATAGTAAGGTTGTTTTTGGATATACGCTGTGGTTTTTCACTGCTAGACTCTACAATCGTTTTTTTTTATATCACATTTATGAAGAGGAAGATTAGTATAAAAACTCATTAATCGCTCATCTTGTTAGAATTCGTTAAACTTTCTGATTTTGGATAATATGAAAGGTGTATCCTAGTAAACGATTGCAAGAAATCAATGAACTTCTATAGAAGATGTCACCTTAGAACCTCGTATGGATTAAAAACAAACTTCCCTCTTCACAGTGTGTAGATTGTGTCAGTCTCAAAAATATAGTCGCCTTACGTTGAGGAAGGTACTTATTCTTACTAATACTACATCTCAGTTTATTGCAGTCTACTGCTGAACGTAAACATCCCCCATGGAGCCCCAAAGAGCACGATCTCTTCTCCTGATTTTTTCATCCAGCCTCTACCAGCCATCTTCCTATGGTTATTTTTCTATCAAGCTAGGAGGCGTCCCACACTACGTTTGCGGAGACGTAGACTCCACTCCAGAACCCGTTTACTCCACCGGTCATCGGTTCTGTGACAGATGTGGCGGGCCCACTGCCACTTTAGCTTGCAACATTTTTGGAATATGTCCGTTACTTTGGTCATCTGCTGGATGACCTTGTTCTGTAATTTATTTTAGGCATTCTTCTTAGGGTGCCTTCCCCTGCCGGAGGTTGGCGGTCATCATGGCAATTTTTACTTTGTCCACTGCTGCTCTGAACAGGGACCTGGTGCTAAGTCCGAACCACTGTCTAAGATTCTTGAGCCAAGAGGTCTTACATTTGCCTGGTTTTCGGCGTCCTTAAATCTTTCCCTGGATGATACGTTGGAGAAATTCATACTTGTTGTTGCGCATTATGCGGCCAAGATACTCAAGTTTTCGCTGTTTTGTAGTGCGTAGAACTTCCCCCTCTTTGTTTATTCTCCGTAAAAACATCTTATTTTTCACTCTGTCAGCCCATGTATGAAATCTTCAACATTCTTCTATAGTTATACCCACATCTCAAGGCCTGAACCCACTTGCACATTGTTTCCTTGAGTGTCCAAACCTCGACTCTATACAAAAGAACAGAAAACACGTAGCAAAGTCAGAGTCAAAAATTATTTATTCAGTTTAGGACAGAAAATTGCCACTTAAGAACGTCAATAATAACATTATAGGCCCATATGGGGCCAGAACATGTCTCCTTATTTTTTGGGCCCTACTAGTGCTTTGAGACAAGACACAGACAATCTGCCAAGAGCTGAGAAGAAACGCTGTAACAAACTCAGTCACCACTACCTGCAACAAAAAAAAAAACAGGTAGGTTCTTCAGGTAAACAGGTAACTTCAATTTAGTGCAGGCTGGACTGACCATACATTCTTCAGCAACGAGCTAGTCTTATACAGGTGGGTATCTTCAGGGAGCTGTTTGCGATTGTAGGCATACTAATATCTAGTACCTTGATACTACCCAGCCAATGCCTGTCCCCCGAAGAGTATCACAGACGGACTTGAAAAGCAATAACAATAAGTAAGGTGATATTCAATTGGCTGTAGCTACTTAGTTATAGTGTAGCAGAATAACTTCTCCAACTTAAGTCAGTGGCTATAAAGATTTCTTCGCAACATTAAAATAATATTTATGGTTCATTAGAATACACCTAGTTTAATCTCTTTTAGTAAGTCTTCTGTCCAGTTTGTGGGTTGTTCCTACGCTGTGCTTTCCGGTACCTGGTGTCCATTCTAGAACCTTTTTGCCCCATCGGCCGTCAGTTCTACGTGCTATGAGCCCCGCCCACTGCCATTTCAGCTTGCTAATCCAAAAAAGACGCCGGATGCAGGCCGGCCTGCCTTTAAACCGGCCAATCTGGAATTCAAAAGTCAAATTGTAATATTAGTCTATAATAATTAAAGTATTTATTATTATGATTAGAAAGTACTAGTAATATATTATTTATAAAATACATGTAGTATGTAAGTATTGTGAAAGAGCGGAGCTATCTGCCACAGGTATATCTATTCTTACTAGGCATCTACAAAATAATATGCTTTTTAAAAAAAATAACATAAGTCTATCTAAATTTTACATAATCTTCTTCTTCTTCAACCTGTCTCCACCCAATGCTGAGTGTAGGTATCCTCCATAGCATGCCATTCCAAACGATCTTGGGTCCTCTGCATCCATCTCTTCCCCGCCACTCTCACCAGGTCATCTGTCCACCTAGCTCGCGGCCTGCCCACGCTCCTACGTCCAGTTCTAGGCCTCCACTCCAACACCCTCCTGCCCCATCTACTATCCATTCTTCGACAAATATTAACTGCCCACTTCCACTTCTTACGCGCTATTTCTAGGCCTATGTCGGTAAGCTTGGTTTTTCTTTTTATCTCTGTGTTTTTTATATGATCACGAGGAGAAATCCCCAACATAGCCCTCTCCATAGCTCTTTGAGTGATTTTCTATAATATCTGAAATAATTAACTCATCGATTAAATACTTACCAAACTGTAATTAAACTCGAAAAATAAATGAAATAAACGGTAGAGTCTTTAGAATCGATTGGAGACGGAAGATCTTCGCTGATCAAGGTCACATTAACTGTCGAAGGTAATTAACTATTTAGTTATGTTCTTGAAATTAGGATGAGGTTAAATTAGTAGGCTTGTCTAAACTGATGAGACTACTGATTCGTCACCACTATTTTGATTAAATTCAGGATCAAATATACAGGGTGTATACATTTAGGACACTCCTTAAAATCACGTGGTTAGCTGTGTCGTGTGGAGACGGCTGTGAAGAATACACTTCCCCACCGCCAACAGGAGGCGTGTTGTAAGAGGCGACTAATTCCTGTAGCACGAGACGGGCAGCAGCGTCTTAGTGCGAAATCTTTAAAAAAAAACTGCGCTCGCTAACCCGCCTGCCAAGCGTAACGAGTATTGGTAATGGGGGGGGGAGGAATGATAGTCCTTAAGAGAGCGTACGTGCGTTACGTCTCAGCAGTTGGACGTCCTATGGCTGAAATGATAGTTGCTCATATACAACAATTTTTACTATGGAGGCAACATCGCAATTAGAAAAAATAACTAATTATTTTTTGTTATCTATTAGTATCTTAGAACTCCATACAAAATAACGCGCTACCTCGATGATAATGTATGTAGTATGTGATAAAAACTAACAAACAACACTATTTCCATGATGCTTTCATAGAAAAAGCTGTTGTATATGAGCAGCTAATACATAACGTGCTTTAAATTAAATTTTAAAAAAACAGTTAGGTAGGTAGGTCCAATTTTGAGAAGGAGGTAAACCGTCAAATTCGGGCAGCGTTAGGGAAACTACACAACATCTTTTCGTCCAAAATAACTCAGTGCCTAAATACGAAAGTCTACAACCAGTGTATGTTACCAGTGATGACATAAGGAACTGAAACGCGGCCTCACTGTGAGCCTCATAAGAAAGCTCAAGGTGATTCCTTGCGATATTGAATGAAATGAGGAGATCCGTAAACGAACAAAAGTCGCTGATATAGCCCAACGGATTAGCAAGCTGAAGTGGCAGTTGGCGGAGCACATAGCACGTAGAACTGACGGCCGAGGTTGATGGGACAGAAAGGTTCTAGAATGGAGGCCACGTACCGGCCAGCGCAGCGTAGGACGTCCACCTACAAGTAAACAGACAACCAGGTAAAGGTTGCAAGAAGCCACTAGATACAAGCCGCTACCAATCAGCCAATCAGGAAGTCACTAAGAGAGGCTTATGTTCAGCAGTAGACGTCCTATGGCTAAACTGATAATGATAAAAAATAACTGACAATAAGAATAATGAACCAAAAATCTTAAGCACGCGTAAATAGTGTCCACATTATTAAAGATTGCTCACTTTTTGGTAACACCTGAGATGAACTGTTTATACAGAGTGTAACGAAAAGGTGAAATAAAACTTGGGACCAACATCGCATTCGCAAAAAAAAAAAACACTTTCCCATACTAAAACGCGACCAGCTGGCATCAGTTTGTATGGAAACGTCAATTTTTTTTTTGATATTTTGATGTTGGTCCCATAGAAAAAGTTGATGTAATTTAGCCGTAGAATAACCCCTTAAAGTTTTATTTCACCTTTTCGTTACACCCTGTATATTTTAACATCGACTTCAAACAAGCGTTTACTATGAAAATACAACTCATTATAAAGACTATACAATAACGAACATAACTTTCCTTACAAAAGACATCAACGAGCCAGCACTTTCCTTCAAGAAAGTTGAAACCTTGTCATTTGTAACTGTACCGGCGAGGCAAGGCTATAGTTTAGCTTAGCCTTGGCTTAGATATTACTTAGATTTATAGCTTCGATCTATGACAATATTCTATCATTTTTCGGTCAATATTATTCACAACCATAGTAATAAGACCATAGACATATTTAATGTTACTTATGAAAGGTAGAGTAAACAAGTTCTCGAGTCTAGTGGTGACTGAGTTTGTTCCAGCGTTTCTTCTCAGCACTTGCCAGATTGTCTGTGTCTTGTCTCGAAGCGCTAGTAGGGCCCAAAAAATAAGGAGACATGTTCTGCCCCATATGGGCCAATAATGTTATTATTGACGTTCATAAGTGGCAGTTTTCTGTCCTAAATTGAATAAATGATTTTTGACTTTGACTTTGGAGACCGCGCTTTTGCAAACGTAGTGTTGAATGGTCCCCCAGCTCGATGGACCGACGACTTTAGGAAGATGGCTGGCAGTGGCTGGATGACAAGATCGTGCTCTTTGGCGATCTTTGGGCTTACGTCCAGCAGTGGACTGCAATAGGCTGCAATAGACCTATTTAATGACAACTTGCCCAGCCCACCTAGCATGACCAACAAATTACGATATGATATGATATGATAAAGCGATATATCGACAGCAACTGTAAAATATGATAGATACAGCCGCCATTTTGATTTTTTATCGAAACAGCGATCATAATATGGGACGTCACCGGCACGGCGATTCAACATGGCGGCTATACCTAGCATATTTTTACAGTTGGTGTCGATATATCGCTATATCATATCATATCATATCGTGTTTTAGTGCTCATGCTAGGCAGGCAGGTTCAAACGGGTTATAATAGATATTCTCCTACAAGAGTGCTTGTAGGTGAAAAAAATAAAAGCCAACCTTAAAAACAACAATATTAATACATTCAAAAATAATGCATGTCAAATAAGGGTTCATAATTATTTTCAACCGACTTCAAAAAAGAGGAGGTTCTCAATTCGTCAGTATCTTTTTTTTTTTTAATTTTTTTTTATGTATGTTCAGCGATCATTCGTTACTGCGTTGACCGATTTCAATAATTATTTTTTTGTTTGAAAGGTAATATTTTCAGAATGGTCCCATATAAATTTGGTTAAATTCTGATGATGGGATCTATAAGAAAATCATCAAACATTGCATAAACTCCGTACCACGCCAACTGATTTTAGTATCTGTCTTACCTATATCTCTGCCAAATGTGGACCGATTTTGATGATTCCTTTTTTAATGAATAGCTTATACTTCAAAGATACTATAATAAAACATTTTTGGAAAAAAAATCACCCCTAAGGGTGGAAATACAGGAAATGAAATCAGCAGTTAAATTATGTTTGCACTCGTAAGATTTGTTTTGATTAGGATTTATCACTAAAATGGATGAAATAAGTTAAATTTATAAAAAAAATAAAAACCGACTTCAAAAAACTAAAACGCTAAAAGTCGGTGCCAGTCAATGAGAGACCAATGTTTTCGTTTGCACCGACTCCAAAAGTAACTGATTAGGTACTTAAGTGTTAAGATTATTTTTAGCGTTTTAGTTTTTTGAAGTCGGTTTTTTTTTTTTTGATTGTTTAAAACAAGATTGTAATAATTAAATATTTGTGTTACAGAAATTAGAAAAAACGACGGTGCCGACACCAAGTCCGGTATGCTCGCCTCCCGGCTACGGAGGTCGTCATATATGTTCTGGAATAATCTCTGGTTTGTCATGTTAACTTTAACTTTATCATCATCATCATCATTTCAGCCAAATAACGTCCACTGCTGAACATAGGGGCACGGTGTACATATTATATTACGCCCAAATCACTCCATGAGTAGTTTAGCATTTTGTACAATCCATTTTTCCACTCAATAAGTCAGTGCACACATCGCATTCATACCAATCACACGTCATCCTTTACATTATCAAAGTTCTGTATTTACGCTAATTAACAATAAACTCTACTGTAACTCAATCTCCGGTATTTCATTTAGCAAATCTTCAGGTGTACGGCTCACACCGTACATCTAAATGGTCCTTCGAGCCGGATCTGTACTCTACAGCTGATGTGCGAGGATCAAAATACCACTTATTAGCAGAGACGTATACGATATTTTACGAATTATTCCTATACCTAAACAATTAAACGGCACAATGACGTACCTAAAACCTGTAACTGAATATGCTGCAGTTAACCTACAAAGAGACGCATTGCTTTCCTTATCAGAGAATGTCTTGAACTCTTGCTTGCTTTTATACACTGAAACAAGTTTATGCTATCTAAAGCGACCAATAAATTACATCAAAGATGAAGATTCTAGAACATGTCAAGCCACGACAATTTTCTGCTCAAATAAATAAGTCAGTGCACACATCGCATTCATACCAATCACACCGTCACGTCATCCTTAGCATTATGAAAGTCCTGTATTTACACTAATTAAAAATAAACTACAGTAACTCAGTCTCCGGTATTTCATTTAGCAAATCTTTAGGTGTACGGCTCACACCGTACAATAGGCTTCCCCCAATTGCAATTATATATTTTGTATTCCTGATAAATAAATTAAAATAACTATAGCTCAAACAAATATAGCTCTTGTAAATAACACGACTGTCTAGTGTAGTGGTTTGCGCTCCGGGCTCCAAAGCTGAGTTCGAGCAAAGCTGTGGGTTCTAATCCCGCTAGGGGCAAATGTTTGTGTGATGAGCATGAGCATTCGTTCGTACCTAAGTCATGGATGTTAAATAAACGTATTTAAGAATGGTTATCTATTATCTAGCCGCCATAGTATAAACATTGCCTAGTTTGGGGTTTGGGTTAATTGGTGTGATTGTAGAAACATTATTTATTTTTTTATTAATATTAAAGTAATTATCAAAAACGTGTTTGTATCTAGGGGTACATGATATATATTATTATTTAAGAGTTTCACTATCCACCTATATGTCACCTAATTACAAAGCTTAAAATTAAATAAATAGATATTGGACAACATTACATACATTGCTGTAATGGTATGAACCAAAAATTTGTATTACAGAAGAGAGACACAACGACGGTATCACAACACCTATACCTGAGATAATTTAGAAAAGGTATTTTTCTACATTGACCGACCGGGAATCAAACCCGGGACCTCAGAGATAGCGACACTAAGTCCGGCATGCTCGCCTCTCAGCTACGGAGGTCGTCACCGAATTGATATAACAAGAGTTGAGGACGTTGTCAGGCAGTATTTGGTAAACAATACACACACACTCATTTATTTCTTTTGACCTAAGCAACGACTTAGAGCTACATCTGTTATTTTAGATCTAGTCAAAACATTTAATTTCCTAACTGAATTCCAATTATTTTAAAAACTGATAAAAATCAAAAAATTCAAAATTAGAATACTCTAATAGTTACAGTAATAACTATCATCAAAACGCAGACAACAAAATTGCAAAACTGAAGCAAAAAGATTACAAAAGCGAGCATTTGTTCAATATTGCACCATTAAATGTAATTAAAATCGAAAAAGTTGAAAGAACAAAAACCGATGGCACTAGAGACAGGTGGATGTAGCGCCGTCTCGCTCTAGATAACGAGAAGTGATATAAAGCCATCTCGTTCCAACGGAAAGCAATGGTTAATGGACAACTGTAACGGCCGGTTTTCGTAACTGACTTTTATTTAGCAGCGGTTCTCAAAGTGTTTGGGAATATACAACTCTGGTGTTTGTAGCTCAGTGGTGACAGCGCTCTGGCAATTATTACCGAAGTTAAGCAACCTCTACCGCGGTTGTAAGTAGATGGGTGACCATACCGACCATATTTAGTGACATTTATCAAAAACAGCTCCGTGCTTCGGAACGCAGGTTAAAAGTTGTTTCTAGCTAATACCGCTTGATACTAGCCGTAAAACCTAGTCAGATGCCGTAAAGCGGCTTGATTATATCTGACAGTTTCATTAAATTAAACTAAAATTCATTTATAAGCTATTCAATAAAGAAAGAATCATCAAAATCGGTTAACAAATGCCGAAGATATTGGTCAACATCGATACAAAAATCAGTTGGCGCGGTATGGAGTTCATTTTTCTTATAGATTCCATCATCAAAACTTGACCAAATTTATATGGGGCCATTTGGAAAGTGTTCCCTTTCGAACAAAAAAAGAGTTATCGAAATCGGTTCATGTGGTAACGAATGATCGCTGAACATACATAAAAATAATATTTTATTTTTCCGACGAATTGAGGACCTCGTCATTTTTTGAAGTAGGTTAAAAGTCGGGCAGCCGGTATAAGATGCACCTTTACCCAGTACCGCAACATGGAGCTCTCTTATCTCGCCCCGCACCCGTCGCTTCAGGGATGCAATTCTGTTGCTAATTATCCCGTGGAAACTGTCCACTCGCGCTTTTGCGAACATCTCCGAAGCGCTACAGTAAAGTTTATTTCTCGTTGTCCAATCCGCACTGGGCCCGCGTGGTAATGTATGGCCAAAACCAACTTATAGTTGAAGTGAGGCCTGTGCCCTGCAATGGGACGTATACAGGGTTAACAAAAATAATGCATATCCTCTTAAGGGCTGATTCTAGTGTTTAAATACAACAACGTTTTGTGAGAGACCAACATCAAACCGCAAAAAAAACCTTTTCCCATACAAATTGTAACAGCTGATTGGACATTTAGTCTGAAGATTTTTTTTTTTTAAGATTTCAGGGTTGGTCCTGTAGAAAAGTTGTTGTATTTTAGCACCAGAATCAACCCCTAAGAAGATGAGCACGATGTTATACCTTGCATAGACATACTTCGCTTTACTTTTTACAACTATTGTGATAGTTATAGCTCAGTAGGCGAAGTCTCCTCGAAGACCAAAACCCAACACGTACCTTCAGATTTTTTAGAATCTTCTATCATTCCTCGCATCAATTTCCTTAGAGCTTTAGGTCGTGACTGCCTCGATAGAGCTATCGCGGGCTGTCTGACGCAATCTGCTTTAGTTCAGATGCAGAGTGCAGAGCATCAAGGATGTTACTGTCCGGGGCCTTAGGGATTTGATCTGTATAATGCGTCGAGTTTCGTCCTTTCAGTCTGTTTTCAGAGTCACTTAGTTCTGTTGAGAATCCATTTGAACAGAAATTAACGCAATCATTAATAGGTACATATTTTCCTGACGTTTTAACCGGGTTACACCGATCGTGGTCACATGCTGACTGGAACAGCGATGTCTTCACTCCTATGAAAGGTAGATTCTTTACCTACCCTCATAAATTTATTTCGCGCCAAATTTCGTCACACGTCACGCGAGGCATCTTACGCGGACTACACTTAACTAACTTAGCATCATCAATCATCATAATCATTTCAGCCATGGGACCCAGTGATTTCCAGATTGGCCTGTTAGAAGCGGCCTGGTTCCAGCGGCTTCCTGCAACCTTTACCAGATCGTCCACTTCCTTGTGGGTGGACGTACTACACTGCGCTTGCCGGTACGTGTCCTCCTTTCAAATCCAGACCAGACCCAGTTGGCAGACCCCACTTAAAATCGTTCTAAAGAAATCCGCGGCGAAATAGTTTGAGCACCACAGTATAGGCCGAGAGAGGCGCACGCGCACGCCGATAGTTTGTCGGGGACGTACGTGCCGACTCGTGCCTAGAGTTAGACCGATTAAGCTTGCTCACTGAAACTGACTGGAAATGTAGCTTGATAGTGTAAACACGCAGAATTATCTACATTTAGATTTCTATGTAATCTAAAAACACATTCAGTAGCTACCTAATGTTTGACTTGATTTGAGTTGAACAGACTTACTGACAATAAAATTGGTTATAGACTTTTTTTATAAATATTAAATGTTTTTTTTTTTAAACTACCTTAAGAACCTTAAACTACCTACAACTAGGTATGTTGTAAGGATATAGTATATCATAATAAAATATATTCGTCATCATTTCCGCCATAGGAAGTCCACTGCTGAACGTAGGCCTTCCCCAATGACCTAGATCATCAGGGGGGATTGCCAATACTCGGCACGCTTAGCAGGTGGGTTGGCGAGCGCAGTTTTTAATAACATTTCGCACGCAGCTGCTGCTGCCCGTCTCTTGCTACAGGAATTAGTCGCCTCTTACGTCACGCCTTCTGTTAGCGCTGGGGAAGTGTATTCTTAACGGCCGACCCCACACGGCACGGCGATATATTGGTAAAATTTCTAATAATGCCGGTCAAAAATTTATTATTTGATTTTATTGACAATTTGAGCAATCTTATTACTATGTTCAGCAGTGGACGTCCTATGGCTGAAATAATAATGAAGATTGAAGATAATTTTGTCCCTAATTACTTAAAAAAACTCATTTTTTTATCTAGTTTACTCACTCCTTCGGCACTTGATGAGACGATGGCACGACCCTGGCTAAATTCCCTGTATGGTAACTCGCAATAAAAATATATTAACTACTGACATAGTGATCATGACAATTAAATAAATATAAGTATAAATATTCGACAACATCACATACATTACTCTGATCCTGTGGTAAGTAGCCAAAGCACTTGTGTTACAGAAATCAGAAACAACGACAGTGCCACAACACAATACAATACATACACACATACCACAATACAATTGGAGTATAGTCTGGCGATATTAATTATAAATTCATCTTTATTTGAGTTTCTTTAACTTGAACCGACTTAAAAAACGAAAAGGTTCTATGTTCGGCTGTATTTATTATATTATTATATATTTTATGGTCTTTTTTTCACAGATATGTTGGTCAAAAATGAACTTTTTCTTTGACAAAAATTTCTTTGATGAAAGAGTTCACTCCCGCGGTGGTCCCGAATTCACTAAGTTAAGATCTGATGATAGAAATTTAGGGAGATCAAGGGAAATTTCACAAAATGTAGCCACGTAAAGAGTGTTTGTTATAAACTTTAACAACTTATTCAGGCGTCTGGGAGATACGGATACGAATATAAACCACTTGCTTGGTGAAAGAAAAATGAAAAGAAAAATCTTTGACAACTCGTAAAATCTGTGTTTTGGCAAATAATAAATATTAGCGAGGCGAGTATTGGCAATCCCCCCCGATGATAGGTCATTGGTGGAGGCCTATGTTCAGCAGTGGACGTCCTATGGCTGAGATGATGATGATGATGATCAAGAGAGGTTGCATGAAAGAGTGCTCTTGCGTCTGCGCGAACGTCTGAGCACTATAATATACCTTGCCCATCTGACCGCTTCCAAATAATTTTGAAACGTAAGCCATGTTAGGGCACACGAAAGACAACAGCAAAATAGGCAGAAGAAGTAGTCGCCCAACCCAACACGGTTAGGAGGATTATTATTATTATTGTACATAAAGTGGAATAATAATGATCTTATTTCTGTATTCTTTAAACTACACTATCCTACCCTATCAGTATTTGCAGCTCAAAGCGTGCCTAGATACAGCACTAGCAGTACAGTCAACCTGTCAGAAAAAATCTCAAGTAGCAAGTGGTAATAATAAGTAAGAAGAAATTATTACTCGCTTATCGTCGGCGGCCAGTGAGGGGAAGACGCCGCACAATTATTGTACTTCCGTTCCAGGATGTAAGGGATGTGACGAAACCACTTTAATATCGATATCGACAAAAAAATATTAACGACCACCTTAGTCGTAATTCTTGTGTATACCTCAGTGGTCGATGGCAATGCACTCTAGTAAAATATGAATGTAATTTGTGTAAAAAATTCGTCTACGTCGTGGTTGTGATTGGATGGGTGACCATTTCAACCATATTTAGTGACATTTATCTCAAGTATCTCTGTGCTTCGGAAGGCATTTTAGAAGTTGGTCCTGGCTTACATCGCTTTATACTAGACAAAAAGCCTAGTCGGAGGCCTTAAGGCGGCATAATTACATCTAACAGTAAGGTTTAGTCACTGGCCTTACAACACAACTCGGCCAATCCGCAGTGGGCCCGAGTGGTGGAGTATGGCCCACACCACCACAGTTCAAGTGAGGCCTGTGTTAGATAGATACTCTTTATTGCACACCATACAAGTAAAATACACATGATTTTTACAGAAAGATGTACAATTTAGGCGGTCTTATCGCTAATAGCGATCTCTTCCAGACAACCTTTAGGTAGAGGACAACCATTAAAGAAAGGGGAAGGTGTTGCAGAGTTCTTAAAATTCTTACCTAATACAAATAGAATTGCATAAATTTATGGCATAAACGTATACATACAGTAATAAATAAATAAAAATAAAACAAAATAAATACATAACAATAATTATACATACATACAATAAACATACATACTACTTGATATATGCGAGGAGATGTCGAAACTAACAGTGACCAGTAATATTCTAAGATATAAAGGCAGTTTGTGTCAAGAAGAAAGAAAGTGTGCTTGAAGCCGATTTTTAAAAATAGCAATCGATGTACAATTTAGGCGGTCTTATCGCTAATAGCGATCTCTGCAGTATGTTCTGTAGTGGGATGGAAATAGGCATAGTTTACTTAACTTTTTTACATCGACCGCCATATTATCGACAAGTAAGAGCGTCTCGTTGCATCCCTAGCCACCCCGACTGCGCAGGCGGCGCGCGGCGGAGCGCAACGAAGAAAGTACAACCGATGTAACGGCCACCGTCCCTTCGAAACGTTTATTTGTTTACTACTATCATCTGTTACTTGTATTTTCCAAGAATATTCTTTCTATCCGTATAATTAACAAAGATAGTAAGTATACTTTCTTACTACTACTACGCTTTGGTTGTGACCAAAAAAGTCTAAAAGTTTGCTTGAAATCAACAAGTTTCTGTCTTCAGATTTCTGCAGGTACAGACTCGAATTTTAACTTCAGATCTAAAAGATTCAGGTTAATTTTCAGATTCAGGGCTATGCTCGGTGTTTCTTTGCGAGATCGAATCAGGAATGAGAAGATTCGTAAACGACAAAAGTCGCTGACATAGCCCAACGGATTAGCAAGCTGAAGTGGCAGTGGGCGGGGCACACTACCTTAACTTTTGTTTACAATCAAGCCGAAAATACTATGGTGATCATTAAGATTCCAGTGTGTGTTACCAGTGATGACATACGGAACTGAAACGTGGCCTCTCACTATGGGCCTCATAAGAAAGCTCAAGGTTGCACAGCGTGCTATGGAAAGGGCTATGCTCGGTGTTTCCTTGCGAGATCGAATCAAAAATAAGGAGATTCGTAAACGAACAAAAATCGCTGACATAGCCCAACGGATTAGCAAGCTGAAGTGGCAGAGGGCGGGGCACATAGCAGGTAGAACTGACGGGCGATGGGCCAGAAAGGTTCTAGAATGGAGACCGCGTACCGGCAAGCGCAGCGTAGAACGTCCACTCACAAGGTGGTCAGACGACCTGGTAAGGGTCGCAGGAAGACGTTGGATGCCGCTTCGAATCGGCCAATCTGGAAGTCAATGGGGAGGCCTATGTTCAGCAGTGACGTCCTGTGGCTGAAATGATGAATTAAGATTTCAATTTAAAAAAATAACAACTGCCTCTGTTCGTAATCGAACCTATTGGTATCAAATTTCTGACTTCACAGTAGTATTTATATGCATATGTTAGCACATACCTTTTTTTAAAGAGGTTCTCATCTTCATCCAAATAATAGAAATTAAAACATGTTACCTTAGTAAAACACGTGGTACCAAATATCAAAATTTATAAGACGAGTAAAGTTAAAACATTTCTCATAAACAAGTAAACGTCCTTTAACCTCGCGTGACGTCTATGGCAGGTTTTTATGTTTCCGGTCAAGTTCTCATTAAATAATTAATTATTCATATATTCGGTCACCGATGGGATAGTAGTGTTTAAAAGTTAAAACAGTTTATCATAGTGTAGATGTCCTAACAAATACAACATTCATATAACATAGCACTGGATGTGAAGTCATGGTCAAAACTGCTCCAGGAGACGTATTCAGAATCATGCGAATTCCCAATCTGATACGAAATCGCAAGATTCGAGTGCAAATACCTGAAATTACTATGTATAAGAATTCATACCGTGAATTGCTTCAAGTGGTCCTAACAACTCGTTTTTCGATTTCTACCAGTAGAAAGTACTGAAGAATGACATTGACAAGTAAATATGTGGTTGACAGAGATTTGTCATTTTCAACCGACTTCCAAAACGAAGGAGGTTCTCAATTCGACTGTATGTTTTTTTTTTTTTTTTTTTGTATATTTGTTACGCGATTACTCCGCCAATTATGAATCGATTTTAATGATTCTTTTTTTGTTTGGTAGATCATACTTCAGAGGTGGTCCCATATAAATTTTATCGAAATTGAGTTAGAACTTTTTGAGAAAATCAACAAATATATACCCAAATAATATTTTGGTTGTGGTTCTTGTTACCTATCTTCGACAAATATGAGCCGATTTTGATGATTTTTGTTTTATTGAATAGCGTATACTTCAAAGATGCTATGATAAAAGTTTGCAAAATAAAAATCACCCCTAAGGGTAGGGAAATAGGGGATGAAATCGGTGTTCAGCAGTTAGATTAGGATTTATCACTAAAAATAGATGAAATAAGTAAATTTTATTAAAAAAAATAAAACCGACTTCAAAACACTAAAATGCTAAAAATAATCCTAACACTTAAGTACCTAATCAGTTACTTTTGGAGTCGGTGCCAGCCGATGAGAGATTCAATGTTTTTGTTTGCACCGACTCCAAAATTAACTGATTAGGTACTTAAGTGTTAGGATTATTTTTAGCATTTTAGTGTTTTGAAGTCGGTTTTATTTTTTTTAATAAAATTTACTTATTATATTATTTACTTTCCGTTTTAAGCGATTCGTTGCCAATTTAAAATCAATAGTTTCTTGCAATCCGGTTTTTTATATTTTCTACGTGAACCGAAAACAGGAACAAGCTTTCAAATTAACAACAATTCGAATGATATAAATAAAGGTAAAATCGTAAGCAAAAAAAAAATATTTTTTTTAAGATTACGATGTTGGTCTCGTAGAAATAGTTTTTGCATTTGAGAACCAGAATCAGCCCCTAGGGGATTGTTGATGTATTAAAAATAACCCTGTATATTATATTGATGATTTTTAGACGTCAACAGGAAGTACCATAAAGGTTTTTATTCCCTTGCAAGTGTCAAAATATATGGCTTAACCAGCCGTATCATTTCATTGCGTCGTTTTACACGTTTGTATGAAAAAAAAATATTGTTTTTACAATATTTATAAGAAAATATATGAAATTCTAGTACTAATAGCGAAAACAAAATTGATTTTAGGTAAAAAATAACCGTAATACAGTAATTAGAAATTAAGGTATACCTATCTCTTTCTAAAACAACTTTTACTATGAAAAATGTATGGCGCGCGTGTAACGTGACGTCACGGTACATATCGGATCTCCTTGTCTAACACGCGACTTTAATGGGCTGTAAGTCAGGTATTAATCAATATTTTTCAAAAATTCTTAAAGTTTTATTAATTATAATTAAGTACTATTTATTTTAGGAACAAATACAAAAACATGCATATTCCCCATTGCAGACCTGAGTATGTAATATGAATAAAAACTTGATACCTTAACGCGTTCCTGCTGAAATGGGTCTCGACCGACACACAGACTGACAGATGGACAACGAAGTGATCCTTTAAGGGTTTCTTACTCCCTTTTGAAGTACGGAACCCAACAAAGTACTTAACCTAGGCTATCAAAGACCCAAGTGCAATGACGTAGCCTAAATAAAATAGAGACCTGCCTAGCCGAGAGGCGAGCATACCGGACTTAGTGTCGCTATCTCTGAGGTTCCCGGCTCGATTCCCGGTCGGTCAATATTGAAAATTAATTTGTCTCGGGTCTGGGTGTTGTTTTTTCTGATTTCTGTAACACAGGTGCTTATGTTACTTGTCATATGATAAGAATAATATATGTGATTGTTTTTCAATCATTATTTATTGATTTATGGATTTAATAATTCAATTACCATTCGGTGAAGAGCATGACTAAATAATCTATCTAAAAATAGCCTTTACAATAATAATTCTTACGTAATTACCTTTTTATCTTTTAAACCAATTTTCAGATCCCATCTTCATGTCAAATGTAGGCATCAATCATGGATACTAGAAAACTCCGTTAAAACACGTCTCCCCACCACACACGCACACTAACATACGTCGCGTGTGTGCGTGTGTAAACCTGTGTGCGTGGAGTAAAAAGCCGCGGCGCGCGCGCACATAACAGCCTCTCTGTTTCTCTCTTGCACATGTTATACAGTATGTACGTCTCTGTCTCTCTTGTACAATTATTGTGCGCTATTGCTGCTGCGATTTAATCATCGTATATATTTTATTGCCTGCTTCCATGTAGGTTGTAGACTGGTTTATCTGAGTATCTTTACGTGGTATAGTGATTCATAGCTCTGTACATTGGTAAATCAAGTAATTTGTTCAGTATTAACTATGAGGAAACATAAAAGAATAAAAGTTGGGTAGACATTACGTTATAATGGCTTTGAAACTAATGATGTAATAAAATTTCAAAGAAAAATATTACAAACGACGATTATGATTGATCAAAAAGGCATCGACAAGCTGCTACCACTGTGGTTTAAATAACATTGTGTCACTAAGTTACTGGAATCTTATAGTTTTGTTCTGGTCCTAACCTTATTGTTGTGCCTAACAGGGTCTATTATGATCACCTATAATGTACCTATTTATAACACCTATGTATCATTATAGAACGCTATACATTTATTGAATTGAATTATTAAAAAACTTGTCTATCTACTATGTACTTTTTTGTGTCTTGAAACTAAGAAAACCAATATAAACACAATGTAACATGAGAAATAATAAATTAATTAATATCGGACAACATCACATACATTTGATCTGATCCTAAAGTGAGTAGACTGAGTCGTCAATGTACGTGTGTGTTATAAAACTCAGTACAGGAAAGTTTTTTTTATGTTTTATTAAAGACACTTGGGGCCACTTTCACCACTTGCTGATAAGTTCCGGAAAACCTATCTAGCACTTTTTTGATAGCTATTTGTATGGAGTATCTGTCAAAATAAGTGCCAGATAGGTTATCCGAAACTTATCAGCAAGTGGTGAAAGTGGCCCTTAATAACCTGACCTTGACCTGGAAGGCTCACACTGATGCCGTATGCAAAAAACTAAACCAGTTTTCATATGCATTATATAAACTGTCCAAAGTTGTAAACAGATCCGCAGTACTAGTTGCCTATCATGCATACGTCTCGTCGACTATACGCTATGGTATAATATTTTGGGGCAATTCTACGGATAGAGAAATAGTTTTTAGGGCTCAAAAGAAATGCGTACGAGCTATTTGCGGAACTAAACCCACTGAGAGCTGTAAGCCTTATTTCAAATCGCTTAATCTTCTTACGCTGCCATCAATCTATATACAGGAAATGTGTCTCTTTGTTAGGAAAAACTTAAATTTATTTACTTCTTTTAATAGTATGCGAAACAAAAATAAAATCTGCGCAACGCTGCATAAAACGGCACTCTTTAAAAAAAATATACTTGGTATGGCACCGCGAATCTACAATAAGCTGCCACAAATTATAAGAAATAAGGAAGACGTGTTATCTTTTAAAAAAACCCTTCATATCTTTTTGAGTAACAAAGCATACTACTCAATCAACGAGTTCCTCCTGGATAGATTTAATTGATTATACTATGGCTGTTTTGCAGGAACAATTGACAGATTTCCTCAATTAATGTGATTATTAACTATATCAAATTTTCTCTTTTCTTGACATCACAAAAATATAGCAATTCTGACACTAAATGAAATGATATTGACATTGACTAATTTATAGTAATAACGTATACTAAGTAGGTATTATAAAAATGAAAGAACTGTGACACTAATTAAGTAGTATTTTATTATTTGAATTGTTAAAATATAATGTTAGTAACCTACCTATTTCGTTGTATTAAATAATGTTGCATGCCTATAAGGTAAGATGTAGCTGACCCAAAACTATTTTTAAGATCTCTGTATGTAACTACATTCTGCAATAAAAACATTTGAATTTGAATTTGAATTTGAAAAAAAAACCTATCATTTTTTCATTTACTATATCAGAAAATTCTTCATAGATTTTTAGATATTTGATGAATTATCGAAATATTTCTAGGTTCTGTTGTGTGTATTACATTCTCTAAAACAGAAGGAGTTTTCTTGCTGGAACCCGTGTTAGAGTTGTCCATGGATTCAAGTCAGGCAAGGGTCTTACAATAGAAGGAGAAGGATCCCGCCTTCTTATCTCTGTCATCAGAAAGTCTCTCCCTTCTGGCAAGGATTTGCCGTGGCCAACATGGAAAACCCTTAAGGCGAAGGGTAAGGAGAATACACGTAAAAGAGGTGTTTTTGCACAAGTTTTCTGGCGAAAATACTGGATATATGATGTGGAAATTAATATATCATGTAACCTATATGTTGAAGTTTTTCCCGTTGTATCTAAATACTAATTATTTTTTTCTTACAGACACTAAAAAAAAATTCAAACTACCGCGAATATTGCAATCTTTTACACATTTATATTTTAAACGACGTTTTTGTTTGGTTTCAAAGTTGGTTTAGTTATTTATAACATTCGTGCCTTTAGGTTGAAGGTATTTTTTTCAAATAGTCAACAAATTAACATTTATAAGAATCTTTAATCGATTTTACTCTTAGTGCCTAATTTTTCATGAGCGGATATTTTGCTCGCAATGATAATCTATTTGCACAGGAGCGACACGGATGGATGTTTAATCTGCAAAAAGCAAATGTATTATCTTAAGCACGGAATAGATGTCGCGCGAGTCGACGCTAAATGGTCAAGGTGTCTTCCCCTTCGCCTTAACAGGCTGCGGACTCTGGTCGGTCGATGCAACGACAACTTGTGTAGGTGTTACACTGACAATCGCAATCACAGATGTGAGTTCGGAGCTTTATTCCAAACAATGGCCCGTCTTCTGTCATGTCCTTCTTGTCCGCACAACTGCTCACTCAGAGACTTACCCAACGCCACCAAAAACACTGCGCTGTCAGCGTGGCAGAGTCACATATTTTATTGCCTTCGATTCGTGACGAGAAGAAGAAGGTAGGGAGGGAAATTATTCTGTAGAAACCTGTAAATGTTCATTCAGATAACACTAGGTCTGTAGCCATAGGTAAATAAAAGGTAAAATATGTACCTATTGCTGATTGCTTTAGTTCTCGTTTTAGTGTGTATTAATCATGCAACGCGAAAGTTTAAAAGTAATTATAAATAAATAAATAAATATTGGACAACAACATCAGAGCAATGTATGTGCATTGCTCTGATCTTATGGTAAGTAGCTTAAGCACTTGTGTTACAGAAATCAGAAAAAACGACGGTACCACAACACCCAGACCTGAGACAATATAGAAAAGTATTTTTTCTACATTAACCGACCGGGAATCGAACACGGAACCTCAGAGATAGCGACCAAGTCCGGTATGCTCGCCTCTCGGCTACGGAGGTCGTCATAATTATTGCAAACCTACCTTTTTCTTTTTCTCGTATCCAGACTGGCCTCATCCAGGATCATGGTCAAGCGTGCACCGACTAGGATCGATGCAAAGCACTAGGGAAGAGTAGGATAGTGCAGAATGTTCGTCCTTTTAGATCAAGGTCACAAAAGAAAATCCGATTTCAAAAATACGTCTTGGTAATCATACAACAAGTGCCGTGTGGGGACGGCCGTAAAGAATACACTTTCCCACCGCCAACAGGAGGCGTGTCGTAAGAGGCGACAAATTCCTGTAGCACGAGACGGGCAGCAGCGTCTTCGTGCGAAATCTTATAAGAAACTGCGGTCGCCAACCCGCCTGCCAACCCTGGCGAGTATTCGCAATCCACCCCGATGATAAATCATTCGGGGAGGCCTTTGTCCAGCAGTGGACGTCTTATGACTGAAATGATGATAAATCATATAACTGCAGTAAAAAAGTGTGGTGCAAAATGAAGTAGGTATGCATTTAACGGAGCATACATAGCAATTAGCTAGTTAATGTTACATTAACTTTAACGGCTTAACGGTAGCTTAAATATGGGAGATGAAGTCAAAGGCTCCATTTTTTAAAAATACTTTTATTTTATTTGTTTTCGGAGCAAGTTTTTTTACAAGATAATTCACGGATAGATTGAATAGAATAAAAATTAAACATCTATGCAGATCACACACACACAGAGTACTTAAGTAAAACCATTTATATTAAAAGTAATCGTAGTTCTGATATGACCTCCAAACAGCAAAATGTCAAGAAACCAAAGTCACCTCAATACTGGTAATTTCCGATACCAGAAAAGGCAGAGAATTATATTCTCTAGCGTCGCATTTGAAGGGACTTTGAGAAAAAAAGTATACTTTGTTATACTTAGTGCCGATGGGCCAGTAAAGTTCTAGAATGGAGGCCACGTACCGGCAAGCGCAGCCTAGGACGTCCACCCACAAGGTGGACTGACGACCTGGTAAAGGTTGCAGGAAGCCGCTGGATGCTGGCCGCTTCCAACCGGCCAATCTGGAAGTCAATGGGGGAGGCCTATGTTCGGCAGTGGACGTCCTATGGCTGAAATGATGATGCTATGACGCTTATTTACATCAAGATTGTCATTGCAAGTTAAGTATGATAAAGTTAAAAAAACAAGCAGAGTACCTCTACATTCAGGAGTCGATGACAAATGACTGTAATGGTGGTGATAGAAGAAAAGAAGACAGATACCCGAATATTCCTGATCCTATTCGCTGTGCAGACGTTGTTGGTGGATTAGTTTGACATTGTTCTAAAGCCTGTAAATGAATCATCATCATAATTAGCCTACGTCAGACTATTACTAGATAAACGCCTCTACCAATGCACGGTACTGGGCGTCTAAGCTAAGCACGACTATCAGATATTCTTTTCTATACGCTCCCAGCAGCAGCAGGCAACTTACATCATCACTCGCCTAACGGCAAAGGTGCACTTCCATCCTGTACATTCTAATAAGATAACAAAAACCAGAATTTATGGTGAATTTCTCGTAAGATTTGTACTTCTTTCTGATGATCTTAGATATGTTTTTCAAGGGAAATTATAGAAACACTGCGCGCGTCGACCCTCGCACTTCCTACTTGCGCGTGATTTTTTTCTGCAACATCATGATTCCCCGTCATCATAAAGCACATACAAGTGTGTTGACCCGGGCGCACGTGCCTCGTTTATTTATCAATTACCGGCGCAGGAGATCTGAACTTCTCGCATCGGCAGCCAACTGTGGTAGCCCGGAACGGTGCCCGCTATGTACACACGAGCGGATTAGTGGATCGACGCTTGTGCTAGATTGTTATTTGAGTTTTTATATTATCTTATCCAAAAGTATATACGAGTACATATCATCATCATCATTTGAGCCATAGGACATCAACAGCTGCTGACCACAGGCCTCCCCCAGTGACTTCCAGAATGGCCGGTTGGAAGCAGCCTGCATCCAGCGGCTTCTTGCAACTTTATAATCGTGTATACAATGAAGTGCTAATCTTCTTTGAATGTATGTAGACGGCTGCTGATATGTATACTTATACAGTAAAATTTACGATGGGAAAATTCGTCACGGAAATTAAATGATTGCGTTGTTTTAATATTTGTGGCACGATTTTGGTAGTCATCGAAGCAATTAGATACTCCATAAATTATCCTTAATGTATGATAATTTTGTGTGAAAAGGCGATCACAGTATTTCTTTCATCGCAAATCTTTGCTTAACTCTGTTAAAGAAATATGTAGTTTTGGATTTTGGATTATATACATTTCTACTCGCGAAAACTGTTTAAGGCATACTTGTTTCTTACTATTTTATTTCATCATCATCATCATCATTTCAGCCATAGGACGTCCACTGCTGCTGAACATAAGCCTCCCCCATTGACTTCCAGATTGGCCGGTTGGAAGCGGACCGCATCCAGCATCTTCCTGCGACCTTTACCAGGTCGTCTGACCACCTTGTGAGTGGACGTCCTACGCTGCGCTTGACGGTACGCGGCCTCCATTCTAAAACCTTTCTGCCCCATCGGCCATCAGTTCTACGTGCTGTGCCCCGCCCACTGCCACTTCAGCTTGCTAATCAGTTGGGCTATGTCAGCGACTTTTGTTCGTTTACGGATCTCTTCATTTCTGATTCGATCTCGCAAGGAAACACCAAGCATAGCCCTTTCCATTACACTATTTTATTTATATTTATTATACAAATGCTGTTTATTTTCCATGAAAAAATAAATAATTATATTTTATTCAACCAGTTTATGATAAACTAATATACCTATCCAATTACGCGGCAGACAAATGGTTGTATTTTTCGTAAGGTACCGATGTAAATATATATCAGGCAGATAAACAAATATCAGGGCACACCTCATTCCTCCACTACCTTCGTCTGTACTGCAAGTAAGGCACACTCCAAGCGATTTTTTATTCTCTCCACAATTACTGTTCACTTGTGTGCGCTGCGCACATACTCATGTGGGCGTGTGTGCCCGTGCGCACACGCAATTGTCTATGTGTGCGTGATAACTGTACGTGTAAGGAAATTGTATGAAATTACATAGAGCACCGGACTTGTCGTTGTAATTAAGCCAACTAAGTTTTATAAGAAATTAAATTTAATGAAAATTTAAGAGATTGTTTATAACTATTTTATATTCATATGAAGTCACTTTTTTATTGGCGCGAAATAAAGTTCTTCTTTTTAGAACAGACTAAAAGGCAATAAAAGTAATTAATGGTTAAAAATAACTGGTTTCCAAGTCTAACTTATACCGGGGCCCAAAAAGTGGTTTCTACAATCAGTTTTTAGGGTTCAGTACCTCAAAAAAAAAGGCTTATAGGATTAATTCGTGGTTCGTCTATCCGTCTGCGTGACTTACAAAAACGTTTTTACTAGGAAATGCAAATAAACGTTTCAGTTGAAATAAATATCAAATAAGTACCATTCAGGTCTGCCATTCCTTGTAGCTGTGACTAGAGGGATGACCTAAACAGAGCGACACAAAATGCCGTAAAAGTTGCCATGTTTTGGTCGAAGTCCGTCTAAAGTCGCCATTGACACGACAAAAGAAGCTGTGACTTGGCCGATTTTTATTGTTTTAAATGACTTCCAGATTGGCCGGTCGGAAGCGGCCTGCATCTAGCGTCTTCGTGCAACCTTTACCAGGTCCTGTCCACCTTGTGAGTGGACGTCCTTCGCTGCGTTTGCCGGTACGTGGCCTCGTGCACTTATGTGTAAATATTATTTTTAGCTTTTTATTGTTTTGAAGTCGTTTATTTTTATTTAATATACTTTTTTATCTATTTTATGTGACAATTCGTAATCAAAACAAATCATAAGAGAGCAAACAATAGTTAACTGTGAACAAAGATTTCATCCCCTATTTTTCCGCAAATATTTATTATAGTATCTTTGAAGTATAAACTATTCAATAAAAAAAGAATCATCAAAATCTGTTCACATTTGTCAAATAAACATTATCTGGGAATATAAGTATTTGTAGATTTTCTAAAAAAAACGCTAAATTAATAACGTTAAAATGTATAAGAGACCACCTCTAAAATATGATCTATCAAACAAGAAAAGAATTACCAAAATCGATTCATAATTGGCGGAGAGAAATCTAGTAACAAAAAAAAACATACGTTCAAATTGAAAACCTGCTCCTTTTTTGAAGTCGGTTTAAAAGACAAGAAAGCAGTAGGTGAGGAAAAAGAATAAGATGTGATATTAGCACGAGCCGATCGCATGCGCACTGGGGCGTCAAAATCACCTATTACTATGCACCTACTTCAACAAGCGTTTTTCCTACTTCCGAGCGATATAGATTAACCATGAACAGATGGTCAACTTGATTGATATTAAATTTCTCTTCCATCATCATTATCATTTCAGCCATAGCACGTTTACTGATGAACATTTATTTTATTTATTTTATTAGGACAAACAACAAGACAAGCACAATTACAAGCAAATTGGTAAGACATGCAAATATTGGCTATAGACTAAGTGCCGTCTTAATAACAGGTTGCCACGGCATGCATTAATGGACTACATAATTTTTTAGTTACATAAGTGACCTTAATTATATTGTTGCTATATTAGCTATTACTATTTTAGTGCTAAATAATCATAGGCCTCCTCCAGTGACTTCCAGATTGCGCGGTTAAAAGCGGCCTGCATCCAGCGGCTTCCTGCAACCTTTACCAGGTCGTCTATTCACATACCTACTTAACCTACTAATATAACTACTATTTATAAATACTTAACCTACTAATTTGACGACCGTCTGGTGTAGTGGTTCACGCTCCGGACTACAAAGCCAGCGGTTGCGGGTTCGAATCCCGCAAGGGGCAAATGTTTGTGTGATGAGCACGAGCATATGTACCTAAGTCATGGATGTTTATAAAAAGTATTTAAGTAAGTTTATCCGTTACCTAGTCGCCATAATACAAGCTTTGCTTAGTTTGGGGCTAGATAATTGGTGTGATTGTAAAAACAATTTAATTTATTCAATTTAATAAACCACCAGGCCAGTCTTGTGTATAGACAGACGATTTTTATCCGCATTATCAGCATTTAAAAGTCCACTGCTGGCCAAAGAACTCCACAGCGAGCGGCACTGGGCCGTTTGCATCCAGCGGCTTCCCGGGACCAACCTTAACATTAGCCTTCTGGATAGGAGGCCTGCCCACGCTGCGTTTTCCATTTGATGTATCACACAGAACATCGTGCAAAACTATTTTTATGTTTTGTATTTGAGTAATGAAAGTGACCTTATTTTATATGCTCAGTGTATTTATTTACATAACATATCTGTTTGGGTCAGAGAAATTCAAATTTATACCAAATTTCAACCTAATAGATCTAATATACCTACTGTGGAAATTTCCTATGACAAACGGACAGACAGTCACGTGTGATCCTACTGACTGCGGTGTAAGCGGGTACTGCAGTGCTGATAGGTGCGCGGTATCTTATGTTTACATCAAACGAGTGTCTATTCTGTGTTTAAATACGTGTTTATTCTATACCTGCACCCATTTCAACCATTTTCTTGCCGGAACATCGTTCATAATGCAAACCGCGCGTAATGTTTTTTGTGTATGCTGCGAAAAAATCATAATTACATATTAATCTAGCAATAGAGAAATAAATATTGTTGTTACGCATGTAAAGATTATAATTATTGACTCTATTGAGTAATAGTGTGGTCTATTTATTTATTAAACACAGTTTTTATTAGAATGGCACAAGAATATTCTCGGGGAAAAAAAAATTGATAAAAATAAAACCCACACATTTTTTTAATACATTTTTACCATTATAACCTCTTTGGAACAATCTGCTAAATTAAACAGGGCCTTCTTAAGTATATTATGTTTTTATGTAGTCAGTGATAGCAGATAGGGTTTTTCTATAATGATAATATGACGAATGTTTTTTCACAAGTCTAAAGGCAAGTAAGCTTAAGTAAGTAAATGTTTGGAATTGGGTGTGACATCGAAAACTAATAGGTTTAACTTTTAAATCCATAATTTATTTTGTTTAAGCCGGCAGCGCCATCTGTTGTTGATATTATTTTATAATTAACATTTTGAGAAATTCAGCTTCACAAAATAATAATAGTAAGCTATCTCTTTGTCGTATGAGTTTTTCTATTGAAATGAAATGAAATTTATTTGCATATGAAAAAGGGTACATTGTGGATGGAATTGCGGTATAACGTTCAGCTTTTTCTGCCATTTACAAATAGCTTGCAAATATTAAAATAAAATTAATTGAAGTGTAATTGTAGAAAATGTAAAATGTCAATGCCAAACGAATAAAATAAATTAAAATACTTAAAACAAAAATTGGAAACAATTAACCTAATACCATTATTCTTTAATCGATGCTTTCTTCTTGACTTTTTGATTCTTGGGAAATTAATGTGATTTATTGAACGGTATTTACGTACAACATTTTCACACGGAAATAATTTGACATCTACAATTCTATTTCAAAAAAATAATATTGGACAACATCACATAAGTAGGTGTATTGGTTTGGTCCTATAGTAAGTTGTAGCTAAAGCACTTGTGTCACAGAAATCAGAAGCAACAACGATGCCACAACACCTAGACCCGGGACAATACATAGAAAAGTTATTTTTCTACATTGACTGTGTATTTACAACACCACGTCTTATTGTCCGTCAAAGTCTTGTTATTTCAAGATTAAGATCCTTCAGTTACGAGTATTTGCCAAACAATTTATTTCTAAATTAACCCAAACCGGGAATCAAACCCGGAACTCTTTGCATCGTTGCACCACTGCGTCAATTGGATCATTTATTGACATAGTTTAATTAGATTATCATAATTTTTTTTTATAGTAACATTTAATTAATACAGAGCGAATAAACGAAATACGATCATTTTAGATCGTATTTCCATAAAAATATATAATCTAAATACATATTTATACCATCCCACCAACGAGAAACCAGCATCCAATGTTTTTTTCAAGTTCAAGATTAAATGCAGTTCTTTTTTTATTTTACAGCGCCATCTACTAATAATACTTACAAACTATCTTCTCTTTACCATGTCTTTAAAATAGCAAGTTATCGTTAGGAATGTTCTTGTTCACGTTTTTTCTAGATGTCGCTGCATGCTATCATTGAGTTCAAATCGTATTTGATAGGTGGCGCTCTATGCGAAAGCAACAAGCCAAATTTTGCTACAATGATAGGTTTAAGCACACAGATTTTGGCATGTTCCATTGAATTATATGCATATTCCAACAATGAAATGGAAAAAAGGAGCATAAAAAACTGCCAAGCTTCTAGTTGATTTTCGTAAAATATTTACCAAATTAACAAACAATATCTTTTTTAAAAACTAAGTACGAGTAATTATGAAACTTTTCCTACAAATATGCTGCATTACTCACCAAAAAAGTTGTAGTAGAAATATTTTTCTCTGAAAACCGCTGTAGCTCAAACCAGTTTTTTTATTTTAATCGCTTTTTTCATAACTATAGCCAATTTTATTAGGGTTTCTGCTGAACATGACTTATCTACTTATACTAGTGTTGTCGATTTACAATCGAATATCGATAGCAAGACGATAGTCCATCGAAAGCTGCCTTCTAGTATGAATAACGAGTAAATTAATAAACTATCGAAGTTTTTAAAAAAACAACACTATTGTCAACATTTTAAAAAACTGAAAAACGAGAAAAACGACGTTTACTCTCGTTAAGTTACAAGTATTTAGTACTTCACAATAAAACCTCAATTGAGTACCGCAACGTATTAAATACCGATGGAGTAAAATATACTCGTAATAAGGCTACGTTAGCGATATCTATACTTACTTATGCTATGTCACTTACTTCGGGATATGTGCATTTTTTGTGGTATAAATGCCATTAGCGTCACTTGATACTAGTTTATTGTGTAGCTCAGTCAGATACCTCGTAGCATGCAGTTTGATTAATTGCTTTATAGTTAGCTATATATTAATACGGTAATAACTTCTACTTTAAATCTTCACAACGCCTACTACTACTACTAACGGTTCCTTCTCCATCAAGTAATAAAAAGACCACATTATTTATTTACACAATTAAGTTTATTCTTTTTCTCAAAATAACAAAGAATCGTTAAGCTAAAGGTTTATAACCAAAGATCTTAAATTACAACATTTTAATTTCAATAGTCGAATATTAATCGATAGCTAAAAACGAAAGTTATCGACACGATCACCCATCCCTATTACCACAGACTAAACACTCGAATTTACCCACATTGGTCCAACATACACTTTGGATTCACAACATACCTTTATAATTAATTCCCGATAAGTAAATATTATATTAAAATGATACAGTCTTTAGACAACAAAAATATTTTTTGTCACTGATACATACCATTATTATTATTTATTAAAAAGTTATTTCAGAATAGCGCACGTAATATCTGAAAAATCTAAAATTCATTCTCTGAACCTCTTAATTAGTTTAAAAGTCATCCTTTTCTAATCCATAAAGTATAAAAAAGACGACAATAATAAAATTCAGATGAAAACATTCTAGAGAAAGCGCCACATCGATTTTGTGACATCTATCTCTAAAATATCATCTAAAGATAAAAAGATACACTATCCTTTTCTTGACAATTAAATATGAAAAGGACGGTTATATATTAAGCAGCAAATTTAGGCAATGATGTCACAAAATTGATGTTCTAAATAAACTACAGAGTTTATAACAGTTAAATGATAGTTAAAAGAAAATATATAATCATGAATAAATTGAAAAAGAAAACTTAACAATGTTAGGCCTATTTACGTATTATACAGCTGTACGTAGAATAAAGACAATACGATTTTTGTAGAGGTAATTTTTTACCTTAAATATTTAATAAACAACTGTTGCTAAAGTTAAAATAAACATTAAATTAATGTAAAGTATAAGATATAAATCAATTAATAAATAAGGTGCTGACTAGATTTTTACAGGGTGTAAGGGTAATTAATTTCATGAATAGGATACAATTTCAAGTTCAAAAATCTGATAAAAATTACTATGTTCATTTTAAAACACTTAGTATTGATTATTGAAATTAGATTGCATAGATTAAAATTGTACAAAAATTGAAATTATTGCCATTATACGACAATATGTTTATGTCATCTGTACATAATTTTAGGAAAACGATGTTTCCCTCACACCCCATATTGCATGTTTTCATTTCGGTATAAATATATAATAAATATAATGATAAACCTAAAATAACACAGCAATAACAATGATATCGATTCCTCAAAACATTGTTACAATAATATTAATATTGTCATTATATTCAATTTGTATTAGTTTAACAACAGTTGTGTTAAAATAACAGATTATCTCTTCCAACATACTGCTTTTTTAAATAGACCTATGTTATAATAAAATATAAGTTTATATACGCATAGGCGGCGGTTTAGTTATTAATTATATATATTTATATATATAATTATTTATACCAACTTAAATTATAATGTTGTTTAATTTATTAGGAACTTAGTCTGATATTTATTTTATTCAACTTATGACATAAATGGATTTTGACTTAATTGTATTAAATAAACGATTCAATTAGTATGTAAAAAAATACTAGTTTCAAATAAAATGGTAACGTATTTTTTAAAATATATAGAAATACGCCTATACGCACATAAACTTACAACAGGATCAACAGCCTTAAGAATCACAGGGGTACTAATATTTCTATAAATAATTACATATACAAGGTGTAACTTAAATATCGCAGATACCCATAATGGCTGATTCTGGTGATCACATTTCAGGGACCAATATTAAAATAAAAAAAATCTTTTTCACACTAACAATTGATTGTTTGGGAAAGATATTTTATTTTCCACCACCATCATCAGAGCCCTTAAGAGTAAAGCAATGTAAGTTATTTATGTAACACCTTGAATAGTATCCATTTGATATAGGTAAACGAAACTTAAAATACTCGACGGAAATAGGTATATTAAGAAATGTAAATTTATGAGATATTTTAACTTGATTCTTACATATTTATTTTTAAATATTATTACCAAATATATTGAATACGTTAACCTTTAATAGAGATTGTGGCAAAATTTGGAAGAGATTTTCAACATCGAATTCGGTTTTATAACAACTACATACAAATAAAACTATTATTTTATTACCATCGCGAAAAATCATGCATTCAATGCAGTAATACACCCACATTAATTAATTATACATCTCGTTTTATCATTATATTATAACGTATTAAATTAATTATCTAGATCAACCACATAAAGTTCTATCTATTCAACATTTCCAATCTATTGCATTCATAAGATGTCCATAGCTATTCTATACGAACGAGGGGTCAATTCTAAGAATTTCTGGATACATCCATCCTGGATGTTGAGTCAAGTTATACCTTGAACTTCATTGCGAGATCGCAACGCTTATCACTGTGACCATAATGTCACTATTCATAGAGAATTCTACGTCTATGTTTCACTAACATGGAGCAACAATTTTTAACATTATGATTACCACTGAAATAATTTGAAGGCACTAGAGTCCTAGTGGGTTAAAAAAATTAACAAAAGTCGAAAAGTTTATACTTGTAATTAGGAATTATATTTCACTTCCTAAATTATACATTTTAAATTGAATATACGAGGAAAATTTTAGTTTTTGTTATTACTATTAATATATCTGCCTAATATGATATGATTCAAATAACTATTGACTATATTTGAAGATTGAAACTATTTGTCTTTTCATAAATAACACCGTCATCTCGATACCTCGTTGTTAAATAGAAGCGAGATTCGTTAAATCCGTCATTATCATTAAAATCTTAATTACACTGTTTCACTTTATTCCTATCAAAGAAATCTACTCTGGGAGGACATCAAGAGAATGTATATATTCGAATAGAAACACTTCACAAAAATATGAACTATTATATACATAATAATGTAAATATACATTAACAAGTCCTTGTAGTGCGTAGAATATTAGCATGTCTGTCATTTGAAATGTCACTGCTAGTATGCAACTGGCAGATTAGTTTTTATTTTGAATCAAGTATGTTGCTATAATTTATTTTAGTATTTTAATTACATAATACGATATAAAATACCACTGGTAATATTTATGAAGTCGTTATTTTATGTGTCACAATTCGACTACTATTCAAATAAATTACATCTATTACTATTTATACATCATGGCTAAGTTATATATTTTGCCTTTATTAACGATACCACTTTCATTCCTTATAGGTGCTTGATAAAATATGAGTGTTTCCATTCAAATTCTTCCACCCAATACCTCTTTACAAATCAGATATCAGTAGGCAGTATCGTGTTAGACTTAAAAGACAGATTAACAATTTATCCTAGTAATTGGTGACGAATCATAACAGCCTTCGATTTGGCTTTGGAGTCCTGTGGCGTACCACTGTGTTGAAGATGCCTGGCCTGGAAAGGCCTGGCGAGCTGGGTCTGGCCTGTCAGGGTCTTGCGGCGGCCCTGACGAGGCCAAGGCCAAGAGATGGCCTCGGGAAGGCCCACGCCCGCGTTACACGTAGCTCTCCATATGAGTACTAGTGGACGGGCCCTAGAACGATGCTTCCACTAAATAAGTCCCATCCATGGCAACACCAGTCTGGTTTCCCTGAACTGTGCTCCCCGCCGGAATGTATTTGCCGCATGCTTGCTGTGGGGTGCAAAAAGAAGCATTTAGAAATTGATATGGGTTCATGTTAATGATGATAAAGTGACATTTTCGAAAGGCATACGTGTTAACTTTTCCAACCAAAACTTTTTGTTGAATTGACAAAATAAATTAAATTTAAACAAAATGGATCGTGACTCTCCATCACTAGTTAAGTGACATTATTATTAAATTTTAACGCGTCTTCAAAACACCTGAAATGCAACTTTCCAATTAAAATTGTATGTGTATTCCTACCTACATAATCTAACTACACGACAATATTTTATATAGGGTGACTGCTAATTAGTGACTAATAATTAGACACGTCCTAATTATAATCATAGTAACTTACAACTTTCACATAGAAACACAAAGTGACATCTTTGAAATCCAAACTCCATTTTATACTAAAATGGCCAAAAATGGCTCTGTCACCTTATGTGTGACAGAGGTTATGGAAAATAATTTTCCAAGATTCAGTTTACGTTTCTCTGGGAAAGCTGTTAGTAGTAAAACTATAATGAATGTATTTATATATCAGTCAATAAGCACCAGTCACCTTATACACATTTCCAAATAAGCCGAACATCAAAAAGCTAGCTTGTAGGATATTTTTTCATATTTGCCAAAGATTCTGAAAACTGTTATATACAACGTGAAATTTTAGTGGTTGTTTACCCGCGGGGTGGTAGTGAGGTGATTCCACTCATAAAAACAAACAACTTTTATTCTGGAACCAACTCAGAAATCGCAAAAAATTAATACTTTTTCATACAAAAGTTCAATAATTACTTGACTATAATGTACGAAGAAGACTTTTTTTTCGCGATTTCAGAATTGGTTCAATAATAAAAGTTGTTTGTTTTCATGAGTCTCCTCAGTTTCTGAGAATCACCTCCCCGCGGGAAAACAACCACTAAAATTTCACGGTGTATATTTATAAAAAAAAGCCTAAAAAATGACAAGCGATTATTCTATTTCAAGTAATTTTTTAACGTGTTTGGCAAAAATGAAAAACAGAGTACGCTGATCTGTATTAAACCTCAGATAAAAACAAAAACACTGATACAATAAAAATGAAATTAAGGAAAAAGTGTATCAAAGGGTAGTGGTAGCAAGTAGCAGTAGTGGTTGTGTGATGTAGAAACGATATGTGTGCACTGACATGCTTATTGGTTAAATATATTTGTAGACCCAATAGCGTGTAATGTGTTAAAATGAAAAATCCCTTTCTACGCCCTGTATTTTAATTTTTAATCAGGTATTAATTACCTCCTTTTGCATCTATCTGATGGATGTCGAATCTTTTAATCATTATCACTTTAGATATTTCAGAAAACCTATCGATAAGATTAAAAACAAAATAACCGTTCTTACTTGCTCAATCTATATATGAAATTTATTAACATATACATAAATTAATCTATCGAGGTAATTTGTTTCTGATGCGATGTCAATTGCTTCTAGATGACTTGGATCGCTGAAAGCTAACAAAAACTATACGTACTGATTTATTCGCGGATTCTATGTATATTTACTGCCAATTTTATTTAAAATGTGTGCAGTGTGTTGGCATTCTGGTTGAAACATTATGTCATAGTATATGTCTCAACATAAATAATTATTTAGCTAAACAGTCAAACATTCCAGCGACATCCTTCTATAATATATAATATACAATTCAAGTACCTATATAAATACATTAACAACACTCCTGGATCTACTGTTAAATAAAGTCGTCTTATTCTTTTGAAGTTATAAAATTGCTTATATACCCAAGCATAAAACGACAAATTACAGTACACAATAAACATAAATATACACCATAAACAAATACATAGACACCTACATACAGGATTGCAAATATACCTCACTCTAATAAATAAAATGCTTTACAATACAGCGATATCATAGCGCAAGCTCCAAATAATATTACAATTATACAACATATAGTTACAGAGACATAGTTCAGTACAGTAATTTTTGAAGCAATATATAATTTTGCAGCCAACACCCTGCAGACATTTAAAGCCTCAAATTTTGTATATTTCGATTATTATCACACAGTGAAAATATATATACTATTTGAAAATTAAACCAACTAAATTATATAGTAAGTCAATCAACCAATACAACTTAAGTGGTTAGTTCTCACCTAATGTAAACAATAAATAATAAAATAATTCTCAATATTATCCTGCAAACGAATAATAAATATAATTATTTTTAGAATTGATCATAACTGTAAATTATATATATAAGGTCTAACCGAAATAGTGCTTAATATTTTTAGAGGTCAACCACTCAACTAGTACACGATGAGAATCATATTTACGAAAATAAAAACGCAAAACTAACAAACCTTTTTTTCTTTTAGAAAAGTATTATTGTAATGGTTTTTTACGCATAACATCTCTAAATTCTGTTAGTTACGAGATGACCATTCACCTTGTCCTGTCACTGATTTTACTACGCGTATTAATTTTCATTCATAGACGAAGGCGTTATACGTAAAAACCATTACAACAATAAATAAGTAATCATTTTATTTGGTAGGTTATTATAAGTTTTTTTTTTTCATAACGAAGATCCTATCATGTACTCTTTGACCTCTGGATATATTGAGCACTATTTCGGTTAGACCTTATATATGCTTAGTTTGAAAAATATTTGATATTATCCTTCCAACCCGTGTCATCACTGCGTGATAATATCGACAAACATACTGGTAGGGGATCTTCGCTTGGCGCGGCCGAAACCGACGTGTCAGAAGGCCGCGAGGTGGCGGTGTATCGGCGAGCGCCTTTCAGCCGACTCTTTCTACTCGAGTCTAAAAGCAGGACCTGTCAGAGCCAATTCGATACTGAGCTGTGTTTTTAGAAAAAATAAAATAAAAATATATTGAGATTTTTTAAAAGAAAAACATAGTTTAAAAAAATGCACTTTGATTGTGTGTATAAGCTGTATATAACAAATCTACTTGTTACGTGTCGTTCATTTAATTACTGGTGTAGTGAGCTTATGAGCTGTAAGTGTCCAAACTTTATTTCCAAATATATTTTAAAATCTACAGTTGTGAAGTGTAGATAGGCAAACTTATTCTATTTAAGTATTACTATTTTTAAATATACTTTCGTTTACAAACATAAATGATAAATATTCACCAAATATTCAATAATGTTAATACAAGAGCCGGTAATTCTTAAAAAAGTACTTGAATAAAATTGGTTGAGTTTTCTTAACGTATTAGTACTACGGTTATACATTATATACACAAACTTTGTATAACCTATGTATATGTACCAAATGTCGCCCTCGACATAGGAGCACTTTCAATGTACCCATTTGTAGAACTAAGTACCGTAGAAATAGTTTTATTATAAGAGCTACAGACAAGTATAACTCGAAATTCTGTCACATAGACATTTTTAATGAGCGGTTGGTTCGGTTTCGTCATCTCCTGAGATCAATTTAACAGTATTGAGTCTTTTTTGGCCCACTGGATTTGAATCGATTTACTCAATTTATTTTATACTGCATATTCTCTGTTTTTTTATTTGTATTATGTCTCCATTTGGCATAGCTGTAATAATTAGCGTTGGAAACTTAAAATGCTAATGTATGATCAAATTATTTTTAAGCTAAATGAAATATTGTAAAGCTGTTTGTTTCCTTGAATAAAGAATAAGAATAAGAATAAGAATATTTATTAGTGAACACCGCATCAAATTTCCTAGAGTTTCTTTCGGAGATTAACCTATTCAAATAGTCAGAAAAATTCGGTTTAGTCTATAATACTTACCAACTTTACCAACTACAAACTTGTTGAACATATATTTTTCCAAAAATATATTTAATATGATACTGTCCTAGTACATTTAAGCAAAATTTTACGACAGACGACACCAGCGACGTAATATGCAATATAACACCCAATGTATATTTATACGCATGACTCACGTATGTGAGCGTGATACTTTCGTTTTACTATACGATTTTACATACTCTAATAAAACCTATAGTTATATACTAAATAATTCATCTTTTATATATATATATATATTATGTAATTGTGTTTTTTTCTAGCCATCTGAAGAAATATACTATATATATTTATATACATTCGAGCTCAAGCTATTATTTATTGATACGTATATTTAATATTTATAATCAGCACATCATCTGGCCACAAACGATTTAGCCACATATTGCAGGGAAGCAACAGTTCTGACCATTATTACGTATTTGACTGATACGTTTGCAATTAGTAGTATTTATAGCGTACGTAATAAGCTCGACAATGATCAGTGACTGTCAGCTGACACAACATAGTACCTCTCTTCTAGGGCCTGAACGAGTTGACAGCCCTAAAGGGCTTATACACCGCACAGATCGACGACGCTTCTGTTCCCAAAATGATAAAAATAATACAATGAAAATAATATGCCTGTGTTCTTAAGATGATAGAATTGAGAAACGAAAATCGCAAATTTTTGAGTGTTATTTAAATTAATAATAAAATAGTATGTATATTTGTTATTGCATATGCAATTAGTATAATTATAATGGTTAGAGACTAGTGATAAGCAATATAAATTCAATTGAAACATTTCTTCGAAATTTATCGGAATAGAAATGATTAAGTCATGTTTTTTTTAATTACCGCGTTCTTTATATGATTTGTTAAATGATCTATAATTTTGATCCTTTAAAATTAATATTTATATTAAATAAAAACTTTCTCTTGTACGTTTATATTATCTTAACACCAAATACTTTATGAATTCATTGTTAAAACCCCAATATATATTCCAAATATATACAGCTGTCGTTTCTTTTATATAATTAAATAAATTGTCTATTCAAACTCATTCATGTATGTTAGGGATTAGAACACAAATATGTATTTTATATATTTAATGAAAATGTGTATTATATTTCGAACGTCACCTGGTACTTCTGCGGGCAGCAGCCGCAGCGCGCGCAGCAGGCCAGCAGCGCGGGCGCACGCCCTGAGTGCGCGGGCGACGCGAGCGGGGAAGGCGACCCTGGCCGCTTTGCCGCGCCGTTGAAAGGGTTCTCCATCTCGACGAATTCCCGGTCCTGCAAGCGGGGATCGGGATCCTTAATAATACCAAGCATTTGCTGGCCTACGAGTTACAACCCCTTCGACAAAATTTATATTATATACAGCATTCGCATGTACAATTCGAATATGCTGGATCAATTACTCAGATTGTTTTATTCTGTTACAGATTTGTGTTTATATATTTTTATATATATATTCAATTGTCACCTTTTGACATCTGTCAATTATAAAATATTGGAGCAGAAATGGGTATATACTAACTTGAATATACAAAAAATGGGAGTTATTATTAATACTTACTACTTTGTATCAGTCCGATTTAATATGCAAGGTTAGCCTAAAATACCCCTTCACTTTTTGAAATTCTTACTGTGTACTGCTGTCCATACTTGGTCTTGGGAGGAGTCCGAGTCATCCTGCAAACGAGACAGGCCCGAAGGCGGCAGGTCGTTTGCCCCGATCTGTAGTCATTTGATCATTAGTATACATGCGATAAAGAACTATCCTACAACTAAATAGCCAAATGACCATGGGCAGATCAAGCAAGTCTTTGAGAGAGTCGTAGCCTTGACTGAAATAAAATTTGGTTGATTATTATAGTGGCTTGAGAGAGCAGTTGACAAGCTTGGTGGTAAACAAATGCATAAAAGGCTTGCAGTGACAGCAGTGATAGTCATTGATTTTACAACTGAAAAATTTGATAATCAAATATAGAGATTGATAGAGCTAGATAAGTATTCTTGCCAATTTATAATAATAATGGAACATGGCACCTAAGATCAAGTGACTTATTTTATGGCTATGGTCTACGTACCGATCTTTGCAGGTTATACTGCATCGTCTTTTATAAGGAGAGCTGGCAAGACATTATGTTCTTTGATACCGACAAATTTTGTAAAAATAAACTTACCACAGGATTGTCTACATACCTTAATGGAACTATTAATTCTATGGTTCATGGAGTCAGTACGGTTTTATTTTTGTCAAGTTTATGTCAGTAGGAAAAAGGTTTTAGTTAAATGTGATTGTGTGGTAAGTGCTATAAGGTCTACTTGCGCACTACTGGATTAGCTCAATAAGTGTTTGAGACAATATCTGAATTTAATTACGTCATAGGTACTTGTACATGCTGACAGCTTTAGTGTGATGTTTAGTACCGTGTTATTGGATAGTAGGAAATTAAATTCACTAATCCTGAGCAGAGCTAGAGGACCTTAGTGGTTAGTCATAAATAATTGCTGTTTTGTATTCTAACGGGTGTCTCAGTAAGAGGGCACTTTTTCATTCTAAAATAAAAACACTTATTTTTTGAGAGAGTTGTGATATTTTTATTGGATTGTAAAGAAGACTTGTTCCGATTAAATATGGAATAAAATATTCGGCAAATGGCCTCCACGGCTCTAGTGTCAAGCCATTACTCATTTCATGAAATTATCACAGTTATGTGACTGTATTTCACCCATGCTGCGTTGGATCTCAGATTTGAGACCAGGAATTATTTCTGGTTTATTCGCAACCCGAGATTTTAAAAAACCCCAAAGATTTTTTTTGTAGGTACGCTTGGAGGTGGAGTTCTTTTGTCAAAATTCGCTGCGTAATGCTTCGTAAAATATAAAGTTGTTGACAACGATGCCGAATTGATGTTTTCGGGTTTGCGGCGACACTCTCGATTAATGCAGCAATGTTTTTAACAGACCGACCGGTACGTTGACGCACACAAGTCTCACTGACTATAATCAGTTTCTTTATTTTTTTGACCTCTTCGAATGGTTGGCACATTATGTGCACTTTCTCGACTGAAAATTCAGGCGGTCTCAACATAACTTACGTAATTTTTGTAACAAGTTTTCACAATTATAACGCGTTATTCTGTCGTAAAGCGCTCTATTTTTAATAATCGGAACAAACATAGGTGACAGCTTCCAAATTACAAACGTGCTACTTTCACGAAAAAAAAAATACAATACATTTAAAAAGTGCATTCTTACTGAGACACCCTTTATAACCAGAATTTGTGGTCTACTAAGCAGTCACAGAATTATAAATCAGATTCAGAAAGCATCTACTGTAGCTACTAAAAGTTTGGGACAGGAGCATGAAGAGCAGAAAGATATTCTGCTACATCTTACCTTCGAAGACAGGAAATTAGCACGGACTGCTGCACTGCCATCAAGTTAGGAGATGCTTGCTGTTATGGCCCATCAGATTCGTGCGCGATAAACATGTGGGGCGGCAGACGCTGACGGGGACGAGATGCAGTGGGGAAGTTAAGCACGCCCCTACTTATTAACACCTTAAAGATGTCTGCCACCCAGGGTATGACATCCCAGCCATCGCCTGTCGCTTCGCATGAATACCGCGCAGAAAGTTGACCAGCTATATATTAACATATTTGTCATTGTCTCTTACCGTAGTGCGCTCCAAACATCTGAGCAGATGGTGGTGCTGCAACTCGAAGATGTCCTCGTCCCGGCCAGCATCGTCTAACTCCACGCCCGACTCTTGCGCAGCCAACCGCGCCTCGGCCGCCTTTTTCTTTGATACGAATGCAGCACCAGATGATGCCTTCGCGATGCGGATACGTGCAAGACGGGCTTTCTGGAATGTTAAAAGTGGTATGGTTAATTTAACATCATAATATCTCTTGTTTGATTCTATCTAGTATATTTTTATTTTAAAAAATTAAAATTAAAATTAAGGCAGCAGAGTACACCCTAATAATTTAATGTCTTGTTCTCTAAATAAATAAAAAATCCTTGTGTTACGGTTCCAGACAATAAATTTTTGACAGAGGCGTCTTCCAGCATGCCAATTTTTCCAAATATATCCATGTTTACTTACCCACCAAAAAGCTATCTGCTCTTGTCATCCATAAGGGTTTAATCTCCCATGAGGTGCTAATTAATAAGTCCGAATTGCTCTATCTCGCTACATATAAAACTGACGTATCCTACATCGCGATATTAAAGTTATCGGAGCGATTGAACCATATATACAAGAACCCGACAAACAACCGTTGGGTTGTAGCCCACCAGACACAACACCCGCCTGGTCGGTGGATCCTCCCTTTTAAATGGGGGATGAGGAACTTTACACCCTGTTCCTCTCACCCCCAAAACGGCAGGTCCAAATAGTTTAAGGTCATTCAACTGATTTTCAACTTTAAGTCCGACATATAAATCGAGAAAATTTGACGTTTTGTGGTAGGTAGACGAGCTGTTGTCTGTACATTTAGCAAAGGTAGGGTCGCGACCGCAGCATGATCAAAATGGCTGAGACAGAAAAAAAAAACGCTTTTTTCTGGTCTGTCCAGTCTCGCTTCATCACAAACGGAGAAGATATATTCTTTATATTAAGCTCGTAGGTTATTCCATGTGTTATGCTTACTTAGTACTTACTGTCAATAAATTTCGATATAAAATTCTATTGTATATTATTTGATATTTTAAGACCTACCCTTTAAGAAGAGTTCTTTTCAGCCTTCTGATTTGGTTGTTCGATTCTTAATTGGCTCGACAATTCTTAAGAGGCCAAAACATTAGCCACTTGACAATGACGTATCACTAGACCAGTCAGTGACATTACCTTGAGCCTTCTACTTGTGACTTCTAGGGTTCTGGTGGTTTATGCGTGAAATGGCATATGGCTAGTCAGCATTGAAGGATAGGATATAGGACTAACCTATTTTGTGTTAACATTTTGCGCCTTCCTCTTTTTAGCTCACTGGTTCTAGTAATAGATAGCTGATTTGTTAATGAAGGGTTAACAACTCAAAAATGATCATCAGTCATTGTCAAGATCTGTCCGTGATCTACGTACCCTTTGAGCATTCTTCTTGTCAGCTTTCTGGTTTTGTAGATTGATGGCTGCTTGATTGGCTAGTGAAGGGCTTACAAACCAGAATAAAACGTCAGTTACCGTCAAGATCTGTCGGGGATCTACGTACCCTTTGAGTCTTTTAATCGTCAGCCTGCTGGTTCTGGCAGTAGATGGCTGATTGGCTAACAAAGACTGCCAAGATTATTGTCAAGATTACTTAGTGTAGTGTAGTGAATAACCTAGAAGAGATCGTTAGTCACTGTAGTTGATCTACATACCCTTTGAGCCTTTGTTTTGTCCCTCTTGAAGTAGATAATTGAGTAAACAATCCAGTAGTCAGTTACTATCAAGATCTGTCTACGTACCCTTTGAGCCTTCCTCTTGTCAGCCCTCTGGTTCTGGTGGTAGATGCGCGAGAAGTTGGACACGATGACCGGCACGGGCAGCGCGATCACGAGCACTCCGGACAGTGAGCACACGCCTCCCACTATCTTGCCGGCTATTGTGCCTGGCACCATGTCACCGTAGCTGGAAAGAAGATAATACATACTGTGAATATGATAGTGTATGGAGTATTAACGTTCTAGTGCGTACATATTTGCATATGTGCGCTGCTGGCAAACTGCAAGCTAGCCGCGAACAGTTCGCAGTATGCAATGCGTGCATGCAAGATGCGTGCGAGCACATTTGCGGGGCGTTTGTCAAATCTGTATTATTTATACTATTCTTCAGTTTACTAGATTCTGTTATTGATATACTCAAAATATTGATCTGACCATATGAGAAGCCAAATAATTGGATCCAGAAAGGTCGTAAATATTGTAGGCTACACTGAAAATTGACCGTTTTTCGATCTAAACAGAGTACAAACTACGTGAACTTATTCATAAGCGTATAGTAGATAGGTAGGTGCCTAACGAATATACAAAGAACTTTGAATTCTCATTACAATCAAAGTGTTTTGAAGTTCTTCTCAATATAACCTAGTTTACGGCCGCCTTCCTACGTTTGGCGAACGTAGTGTTTATTCCAGATACCCGCAGTTGTAGTGCAATCTCACAAACATGTACATAAATCAAGTATCGTAAAGTCAATAACAAATGTGAATATCCGTTTTTGACCCCGATAGCCTTCAACCTTGTGTCCTGGGAGTCATATGTAAATTAGGGTCAATTATTTTTCTAATCATAAAGGAACTACGGATATTAAGTTATTGATTACCGATTTATAATTAAAGATTAAAGCCCTGTAGTTCAATTTTACACATATTGGTCTTAGCTCTTACATATACGTACTTTGTTTTTTCCGCAGAACATGCCGGTTAAGCTAGCTAGCTTATTAGCTTAAGATCTAGATCTTAATGATAAAGTGCGACTGTCTTTTCGTTAAATTATCAAAACTAAGGCCTTCGAAAATTGTTTACAATTTAGCTTCAGTAAAACTTTCCCACTTAAATAGCCTTAACTTTTATAAGTAGTTTGATATTTATGCTTAAACCGCCAAATATGAACACTAATATATTTTTTTAATTATATTAATTAATTAAATTAAGAATAATTAAAGGGTAAACATTAAGAGCCCTTTCACACGAGCGATTTTAATCGGCGATTCCTCGGCGGAGCGAGCACGCGGCGGCTAGCGGCGTGCACGCAACGATATCGACGTGAGTTTTTAACCGCCGCCGGATCCGGTAAACGTTCAATGATGCCGGATCCGCCGGATTACCGGATCCGTTTTTCCGGATTGCAATCCCTACGTGGGATCCTCCCAAATTTTAGGACAATTTTTCCTTCTATTCAATCGTGTTTTGATTAAGATAGCTAGAAGTAGCTCCTCGTCTGAGTCCATTTTGTAAATGACGAAAGCCGTTACCGACGGTACCGAATACCAAGCGCGAGTTCGCCGCGTACTCGCTGCGGTCTCGCTCCGCCGAGGAATCGCCGATTAAAATCGCTCGTGTGAAAGGGCTCTAATCGTTGCGAACCGTACACACAGTAATTGTTTTTGACGGTACAGTGTGTGTAGTGGTGGTCAACGATCGCTTGTTGTTTGCTGAATAGTTTATAGCGTACGTAAGTTTGGTGCAGTCTGGCCATCTGAGTTTATTCACCGTCTAATATTAGTATTAGCTATACTATTGTAGCTGTCCCGGTTAACTTCGTACCGCCTCAATTTTTTTAAAATTTTGAGAAATTTTAATATTGATTTTGCCATTCGGGGCGGAGACGAATCCAACAAATCAAAGATTATAAAAATCGGTCCAGCCGTTATTGACTCATAAATGGTGTAATTAACCCGACTTTGTTTTATATATAAGATATAAATATAGATTAAAAGCTTTATTCTGATAAATTGTAGACATTGAGAGATCATTGCCCTGCATTCTCTTAAAATATTAATTTGGTACTAGCTATGGCTAGCTATTTTCTTGCGTCTTGACATACAAACCATTTTCTATCCTTCTTTAATATTGTCAACTGAGGCCCAATTCCCGTAATTTGACAATTGTCGCAATCCGGTGTCGATCCGGTCCCAGTAACATTACTATCACAAACGGTATTCTCGTAAACTTTCAATTTGAAGTAAAATTATTAAAACTATCCCAATAAGACTAAAAACAGAGCAAAAAATTATCTTATTTTGGTTTCTTCCATTTTCAGTCGCATTACGAACAATAATTGCATTTTTTGGGTTTACGAGAATACCGTTTGGGATCTTAATGTTACTGGGAGCGGATCGACACCGGATTGCGACTATTGTCAAATTACGGGAATTGACCCTCTGGTCATTGTTGGTCACGATATTTCCTGGCATGTATCATATCATTTTATGTGTATATATATATATATATATGTATATTGTATGTATTTAATATTATATTATATATTATTATTGTTATGGATGTAAGTATATTGTTATGTTCATTTCTTTCTGGACTTATATATTTATCCTTTAGGTATATTAAATTTTACACTAAGCTCTCCGCACCACTTTCCCCTTTCTTCATAACTGTCCTCTACCTGAAGGTTGTCTGGAAGAGATCGCTTTTAGCGATAAGACCGCCTAAATTGTGCATCTTTCTGTAAACACAAATTGTAACTTCTTTGTATGGTGTACAATAAAGAGTATCTATCTATCTATCTATCTATGGCAGCTGCTTCGCCTGCGTAGAATACGGCTTGTCAACCTCTAATTTACTTCCATATGAGGTAAACATCGTTGGAGGTGAACTAAAAATAGGTGTCGAGAGGCAAGCATACCGGACGTTATGTTGCTATCTCTGTGGTTCTAGGTTCGATTCCCGGTCAATGTAGAAAAATAACTTTTCTAAATTGTCTTGGGTGTGCCGTGTGGGGACCGCCGTAAAGAATACACTACCCCACCGCCAACAGGAGGCACGTCGTAAAAGGCGACATATTCCTGTAGCACGAGGAAATTAAAAAATAATAATTACTTAATTAAAATTTAACTAAACATATTCCTGTTGGCAATCCCCCACGATGCTTAGTTTGCAAATTGGTACTAGTACCTACTTTATTGCTCATTACTATAAAAATACGTCACCGCCACGATGCTGACTCGTGTCAAGACACGAACAAACGTGACGTTTACATGCGCGACGCAAAGCCTAAGAAAAGGACCGATTCTGGTGCTCAAATAAAACTTCTAGTTAATAAAGGGCAATATGACAAATCGACAAATCTGAAAACAAATACTTCTCCATACTAAATAATAAATGGCCAGTCATAGGTCATAGGGCCTGGCCTATAATAATGGTCTACCCGATCAACCAGATTACAGATAGAAAAAAAAATGAAGTCTACTCAAACTTCATAAATTCGAGAATCGACTTGGGGACCCCTACCTCTGGGGCAAATCACTGCGCCACTACTACACTACATCTAATTACAATAACTGGAACTAAAGAAGACACCACTTGGAAGACGGAGTGAGCGAGAAAGGATTTTGAATGGATAAACTAATCGCAAGCCTCCATCAAAATTGCGATGAAATTATTTGTTTCATTATGCCTATTGAACATGAACGAAAGCGAGGGTTTAGCCATTTTAATTTTATCTACACTGCTAAGAAGAAAATAATCTAAATTCATCTTTTGTCCTTAAAGTTATGTTTACCCACTTGAATTAGAATTTTTTCGATTTGGCGATTCAACATGGCGGCTATATTGACGACCTCCGTAGCCGAGAAGCGAGCATACCAGACTTGGTGTCGCTATCTCTGAGGTTCCGGGTTCGATTCCCGGTCGGGTCGATGTAGAAAAATAACTTTTCTATATTGCCTCGGGTCTGGGTGTTGTGGTACCGTCGTTGTTTCTGATTTCTGTAACACAAGTGCTTTGGCTACTTATCACAGAATCAGAGCAATGTATGTGATGTTGTCCAATATTTATTATTTATTATTTATATGTATCATATTTTTACGGTTGGTGTCGATATATCGCTGTATCATATCATATCATATCGTGTTATGGTGCTCATGCTAGGGAGGCAGACATCTATCTATCTCAGTGCCAAATGTTTTGTTCTCTTACCAACTATGCATGTAGTGTTTACCAGTAAGTAGCTGTGCATTTAGCTTAGAAATTACCCCTGTTTATACATAATGTAACAGTTGTTCGTAGACCTAATACATAAATAAATATACAGAGTGTAACGAAAAGGTGAAATAAAACTTTAAGGGGTTATTCTACGACTAAATTACATCAACTTTTTCTATGGGACCAATATCGAATTCGCAAAAAAAAAAAACACTTTCCCATATTAAAACACGACCAGCTGGCATCAGTTTGTATGGAAACGTCAATTTTATTTTGAGATTTCGATGTTGGTCCCATAGAAAAAGTTGAGGTAATTTAGCCGTAGAATAACCCCTTAAAGTTTTATTTCACCTTTTCGTTACACCCTGTATACCCAGATCCGATCAGCTGTTCTGGCGTAGGTATTTGAGTAACTAACATCCATTCATCAAAACTTTCGCATTTTTAATATAAATATAAATAAATAAATAAATATTGGACAACATCACATACATCGCTCTGATCCTATGATATGTAGCTTAAGTACTTGTGTTACAGAAATCAAAAACAACGACGGCACCAAAACACCCAGACCCGAGACAATACAGAAAAGTTACTTTTCTACATTGACCGACCGGGAATCGAACCCGGGACTCTTTCCTTTGAAGACGAATTGCCGCCTCACAACTCCAATCAGATCGCCAAAGTAAACCCACAACCCAGCCGACACGTGCGATTCTCACGACCGTGAAATTACGAAACATTAAACTTTCAGCGGACTGGGTTCACTGTGTCTTCACAAGGCACACGTAAACATAAAGGTACGTAGTAGAGGCGTAGCCGCTGCGACGGTCTTTTATTTAATTTAATTTATATTTTTTAACTGTCTTGTAATTGTTGTATTTCAGTTCAGTGATAGATAAGTGAAAAGTAATTATACATAATTTTTGATAAAAAACGTACAATTTAGGCGGTCGAGTCGCTCTATTTGTATGTAGAGCGGGACCTATAGGTAGGATCTATACTAATTATGTGCATGCAACTAACTCTGTATAACCTATCTATGGACCACAAGTAAATTATTTGAATTTGACAGCGATCTCTTCCAGACAACCTTCACGTAGAAGACAACTATTGTAATTTTTTTTAAGTTGTTCCTAAATTGTTCCTCTTTAAAACAGCATATAATATTTACATATCTTTTCGGGTTGACTCACTGTAACCTTTTTTGTAGTAATCAATTTGTTCTAAAATATGGCATTGGTGCTAGCGTCGCTTTTTCTTTTACTTTAAGAGCGAGGCATTAATGTGGTTTATTGTATTATTATGAGCTGGGAATTGACATGGATAGTTAATAAAGAATTTAAGTAACAGATGGAACTCCACGCGGGCGCAGCCGCTAGCGGAAACTAGTTAATTTAGATAGGTAGGTCCAAATTATATTATTATTCCACGAAATTTGCGAAGAAATTTCCTAAAAGTAACACGACATAATATGATTATAGTATGTAGTAGTAATTAAAAATACAATTCCCAATAAGCACGCATATTAGTGTTCTTAAGTGGAGACCATACTTAGTAAACATATCGTAGTATGTCTAGCAGTAGACTGATGTGACACCAAGTATCTTGTCTATAAGAAACTCAAATCTTGTACTACGATGAGTAGATAGCGACCAACATTTCTAAATAAGTACCTACATGTATGCATTCAAAACTAAGATCCTGCGAAAAATTCGTCCAAGTCTCGAAACATACTAACATGCCAATGCGTTTCGGTCTCGCAATATTCACCGTATGTTTTCAGTGCCATCATTTCCTTGCCAAGGTTAAGCCCTTAAGTTCATCAACGCAAAAACACCTTTATTACCTCCACCATAAAGCACTGAACAACAAATCTTTCAACGAAACAGGTATTAAGGCCAGTGTTATTTGTTTACCTAAGAATCCGCTTCCTACATTTTTCTGCGTAGGAATTTTAATGATTGTTCGCTTTTGCACGTGTTTATACCAAAAAAGAAAAGGTACCTGTTGAGTATGGCCATTTAAACCCACGCATAGGAGTTGTGTACTAGCTTTGCAGCTGAGCCGCGATCAATATGGGTAAAGAGTTTACCCTAAAGCGGGTAAAGCGCACATTCAAGACCCTACCTTTAAATATGTTAGAAAAGGTTACCTAACTTATGTTTAATTTATTTTATTTATTTAAAACTTTATTGCACAAACTTAAAAATGTACAACAGGTGGACTTAATGCCCAGGGCATTCTCTACGAGCCAACCTTTGGGTCATGCAGAAAGCAGATAATGGGTGCGGTAAAGGTCCAAAATAAATTGTAATTGGTACTAAACAAACTATGATATTGCAAATTAAATTGAATAAAATACACATATATTTGGATAAATATAATACAATACCTACACAAAATAAATAAATAAAAATAAAAATATGTTCGAAAAGTTGTTTACCGAATTTTATTTCACCGAAAACTTTTCGACTAATTTCGTTTCGCCTTTTTTCATTTCATCGAAATGACCTTTGCCACTATATCAGTTGACCTATTATCAATTCGTTTTTTATTGTTACCCCGACGTTTCATTTGTTCGCAAAACTTATTACCGAACTTGGATTCTCAATTTAAAAAAGACGTATGTTTAGTAGCCAGAGCTAATTATATCCATGATGTTATTGTTAGCTCCAAAAATCAAATTAAGGCTACTTGGAGTATTCATCATCATCATCATCATTTCAGCCAAAAGATATCCACTGCTGAACATAGGCCTCCCCCAATGAAATATCATCAGGGGGATTGCCAATACTCGCCACGCTTGGCAGGCGGGTTGGCGAGCGCAGTTTTTTAAAATATTTCGCACGCAGACGCTGCTGCCCGTCCCGTGCTACAGGAATTAGTCGCATCTTACGACACGCGTCCTGTTGGCGGTGGGGAAGTGTATTCTTTACGGCCGTCCCCACACAGCACTTGGAATATTAATAACAGACAAATATGCAAAAACAGACAATCAGATCGCAATTTATCACAAGCATCTCCGTGCTTCGGAAAGTAAATTAAAAGTGGGTTTCTGCTAATATCTCTTGACACTAGTCAAAACCTAGTCAGAGGAGTCGTTACATCTGACAGTAAGGTTTAGTTACTGGCCCTACAACACCAATCAACACTAGGCGCGTAGTAGGACATTTCCAAAATACCTTACAGTTGAAGTAAGGCTTGTGCCTGTATGGCTTGTATGGAGACGTATTTAGGCTTACTTTATATGTGTTTTACTTTAGCTAAATAAAATATAGGTGGCCTTCCTCTTTGTTATTCAATCAAAACAAACCGAGAACGAGTAGACATAAATTAGCTTCTGCGAAGTGTAGGAGCAAACTGAAAATAAACATAGTATGACGCATCTTTTACTAGCTCGTAGTATTCGGCTAACGTAACGTTTCAAGGTTCCATTTTCTACGACGTTCTCCTCAGACGAGCATGGACTTGATGTCGCTTTCTCTGAGGTCCCGGGTTCGATTCTCAGTAGGTCAATATAAAAAAATAACTTTTTTGTATTGTATCATAAAAAGAACTTTGTAATGTTATAGAACAATGGCGAAATCATATTTGTAAGAGATGTCAGCGTTTTAAAATATGATCTTAGTAATTCTTAATAAAATATATTTTATGATTTTATAACCTCGGTCAACGCGTGCCGGGGAAGGTGTCTAAATGGCATCGAATTTAATTGGAAGTTGTACCTTAAATAATGTTATTTTGGTGTACACCTATGAAACATACATTAATTACGATAGAGAAAATAATTACAAACAACAAATACTCTGTGAGGAAATGTTGTTAATTCATACTTTGTTCAGAATTTCAGGGTGAACATGTAATATGAAATTCTGAACAAAGTATATAAATACGACATTTTGTCATAGAGTATTTTTTGTTCGCAATTATTTTCTCTTTCGATTAACGTGTGTTTCATAGGTGTACACCAAAATAACGTTATTTAAGGTTACTTGCAACTTGAGGTATGCCAGGCTCCATACAAAAAAGTTCGAAGTCTTTTAGAATCACAAAATAAAGTCGCGGACAACAGCTTGTATTATTTCAACATTAGGGCCAGCGGAAACCGACGGCGAAGATAACAATGTAAACTAAACCCTTTAGCGGGTTCAGGGGCAGATTTTAAGTTAGACACAGGGTTTTATAAAGATTATTTTAGAGGGGAAAAAATCAAAAGCAGGCATCTTCATTGAGGTTGTAATTCCAAGAGAATAAATAATAACATCACTGTCTCACAAAACTTTACATTAAATGACATAGACAAATTATCATCATCATCACCATCATTTCAGCCATAGAAAGTCCACTACTGAACACAGGCCTCCCCCAATGACCCAACATTGGGGGGGATTGCCAATACTCGCCACGCTTGGCATGCGGGTTGGCATGACGTTGTTGGGTTGGCGAGCGCAGTTTTTATAAGATTTCGCACGCAGACGCTGCTGCCCGTCCCGTGCTACAGAAGTTAGTACTCTTACGAAACGCCTCCTGTTGGCGGTGGGGAAGTGTATTCTTTACGGCCGTCCCCACACGGCACAAATGATAGCAACAGAAAATCGTGTAACTGCTGCTAGTTCAGGAAACGCGCGGGCCTTCTGAATGGCCGGCGCGTTTGACGTGGGGGGAACCGGAAACAGATATTATTTTTAGGGGAGGCCACACATCGCACTACAACCCTAAAATGTATATATTGTAGTCGTATATTGTATTGAAGTTTGAAACTAAGTCAAGTCTTTATGGCAGCTAGGAACAATAAAGATGTTTCAAATGCCAATAAATAGTCTATCTTACTGCTCCCGTATTGATCTTTGGCAATAAAAGTCCTAACAGGTACAGAGATAGCATACAATGTGTGTTTACCTTGTGGTTTAAGATAGGTATATTGTCTATATACAGAGTTTCCAATTATATACAGACGCAGCTGCCCGTCTCGTGCTACACTGCTTACTGTAATGTTACAGCTTACAGTAATGCAATAAAATTGTATAAGTTAAATCATCATAAATCTTTATTGTGGAGCACAGGTGTACATTGGTCTTACAAGGGTTTGTCTTAGAACTAACCGTGTCCTGCCTTCTTGGCGTACAATTCAAAAAACAAATTAAAATCTGCCTTAGTAGGCGTACAAAAACAAATTGAAACGATCGTAATAATAAAAAAGAAATACAATTATTAAAGTTACTTGCAGTAAATAAAAGTATACAGTACACAATAAAATAATCAGTCCAAGAGTTTATATATTTTTATCTGTCAGGAATTCATTCAATGAGTAATAAGATTTGTCAATTAGAATATTATATAATAAGCTTCCCGCTAATGTTAGAGCAATGACATTCAGCCAGTTCAAATGTAAACTGAAAATATGGTTATTGAAAGAATACTTTTACTCCGTTAAGGACTTTTTAAATATGACAATTAAAGATAATAATGTTTGATAATTGAATAACTTTATTTATAATTAACTGACCTATAATAATTACTATGTTAATATTTCTACGTCATTATTGGCAGAATGTGTTGAACTTGTTTATTTATAAGATCATAAGCTACCACTTTCTGAGAAATATATACTTTTCATTTCATTTCATTACAGGAATTAGTCGCCTCTTACGACACGCCTCCCATTGGCGGTGGGGAGGTGTATTCTTTACAGCACGGCATTATTGGGAGTATTCATAATATAAACTCCTTTTTTCAGAACCTGTATTGTTGAAACTTTAAACAATAAGAGACTTCTCTACGCTAATACAATCCGACTGGTGATAGGAATTCTCCAGTATTCCGTTACATTTTTAACGAAACGGCATTGTTTGCTGTTTTGTTCCATTGTACGAGAGCTCAGTTCAGAGGTGGAACAAATTAGGGAATGGTGGGAATAGCATCATTTGCAAGCTTGCATTGTTATACATAGTAAATGAATATACAGGGTTACAAAGAAGTGCCAAATTTAGAAAGTAAGATCTAGGGAACAATATAAAGAAGCGTCTTAATTGTTATTAGTTTTAATAATCGTATGTTACGAAAAAAAACTTTAAAATATCCGAAAGTAAAGTTAATAGAGAGACTACGAAAGCCAGCGCGATCGTTCATCAGAGGCGTAGGTACGGCGAGCCAACAAGGACCTTACGCAGTACACATACGGTGCAATTTTTTCATGAATGAGTTAAATTCTCCACGCATACGATTTTTAATAGCGGATTAAGTGTGAAAAAAAAATGTCTTCACATAGTTCAATTAAGTTACTGATTCTGAGCCACTCCTAAAGATTTGGCACCCCTTTGCAATGTAACCCTGTATAAATAATAGACCGCCTAAATTGTGCATATTTCTGTAAACACAAATTGTATTTTCTTTGTATGGTGTACAATAAAGAGTATCTACCTATCTATGAATTGAAGCAAAATATAATCTACAAAAATACGCAGTAATTTTAAATCATGTAATTTCTTAAAATATTATATTTTAACTAGCTGTTGCCCGCGACTTCGTCTGCGTGGTCTTTAGGGGTATGAAAAATAGATGTTGGCCGATTCTCAGACCTACTCAATATGCTCACAAAATTTCATGAGAATCGGTCAAGCCGTTTCGGAGGAGTACGGGAACGAACATTGTGACACGAGAATTTTATATATAAGATAAATAAAGAGAGATAGAGACTTTATTAGACACTATTATTCCATAAATAAAAAACCGACAGTGTGCCAGTCGGACTCGCGCACGGAGGGTTTTGTACCATTATCCATAATATTCTGTGAATATTTCGAGCGTCTAACTATTGCAGTTATTAATATCGAGCAAAAACGGCAATAAAATCACGTTTGTTGTATGGGAGTCCCACTTAAATATATATTTTATTCTATTTTTATTTGCTGTTATAGTGGCAACAGAAATACATCATCTGTGAAAATTTCAACTGTCTAGTTATCACGGTTCATGAGATACAACAGACAGACGTCTGTCTATCTGTCACCAGATATTGTCCGTCTGGACAATAGAGTCTTGGTAATAGGGTCCCGTCTTACCCTTTGGGTACGGAACCTTAAAAAGTACAATGACAAGACTGCTGGATGCAGGTCGCTTGAAACCGGCCAATTTAGAAGTCATTTAGAGGGGCCTATGTTAAGCAGTGGACGTCCTATGGCTGAAATGATTATGATGATGAATCACAAGATGAAACAAAGAAATATAGATTAAAAACAGAAAGACATGGTATATAACAGAAAATAATAAATAAAAAAATATTGGACAACATCACATACATCTTTCTGATCCTGTGGTAAGTAGCCAAAGCACTTGTGTTACAGAAATCAGAAACAATGACGGCACCACAACACCCAGGCCCGAGACAATAAAGAAAAGCCGAGACAATATAGGTTATTTTTCTACATTGACCCGACCGGGAATCGAACCCGGAACGTCAGAGATAGCGACACCAAGTCTCCTCTCCTCTCCGGTATGCTCCGGTATGGTAAAAAATACCTAATAGTTAGTAAAGGGTTTTTTTTAAACTAAAATAAAAACCACTACTCAAATAGAACAACTTGTTCTATGAGAACAAATTTTTATAATCCTTTATAAAAATATACATAATTTTATAAACTAACATAAAGTGTAAAAAAGTACTTTCAGTTTAATAATAATAATGTTACCGAGGACAACTAATGCTCCTCGAGATTAATAAACATAAAAAAAGAATAATAATAATAAAAATATTTATTTCTGTTTCACAAAGGTAACACATAAGTCTCGTTGCATACATATACAAATACAGATACTTATTTCCTTTGTGAGAGACTGGTATCTGTACTAGGGTACGGAGCACCCTGTCTGACCGATTACCAGGCACTCACCTTGCGGACTTACACATGCGCGGAACTAGTTAGGAACATGTTTTAAAAAATCTATGAAATTTTATCGTGAAATTTAGAATTATGTTCAGTAAAAATATTACTACGTCACTGGCCTAATTTCATTATAATTTCTTGCCCTGAAAACATAACCTTTTCAGCTTATCTATGGTAAGGAAAAAAGCATACTCCCTAAAGAGAGTTAAGTATGATAAATAGCCACAAACGCTGGCAGTTCATATAAAAATCATCCCAGCCACAGTAAACAATTGTTAGACGGTAGCTCAACTAAGCAAATAATTATTTAAAATGCAAAAAAAAGTATTTTATCGGCCACATTCCACACGGTGCCAAAAAGGATCAAAAGATTTCAAACAATGACCAGGAGACGTGTTTTTGAAGAAATATAATTCCAGTTCACATACGAAATCCCAAGAATTGTAATTGTATTTAAATACCTAAGATCAGTACATGATTTTTTTGTATTTCCTAGCGAATTCAGATTCTAGTATTTCAAAAATACTATAATCATATAGACTGAAGACAGTTTATATCATCTAATTATGACTTGGTTAAAGTGCCGCTCCCTAGAATAACATTTGTACAGAATACCATAGGAACCTAGCTTTAGATTTATTATTGCCATTTTATTTTTGTGTAATAATTTTGATAGGCGTTTTTATCAAGTTGCGATACTGTTTAAAGCCTATGTTTACTGTGTCTCGGGTGAGAAAAGTACACGCTAGCTTTGAATTAGTAAATTTTGTGAAGAAAAAACCATTTTTTGTAAGCTTTCGTGCTTCAGCACCTTACGTAGCATTTTCCATACAAAGCGAAATTTTAGTCGTGTGCCTACTTCTTGAAAAATATGTATAATATGATATGTTTTCAACAAGTTTTAGATATTGGAATAACTTCGGTAATGCAAGAAAAATGTTCAATCATTCCATACAAAATTATTATCTACACCTACTCGACTATAATGTATGGAGCATCTATAAGTATATGAACAATATAAAAAAAGTGATAGTTACAATATCTCAATAATTTCATTAATATCTTGCAGGATTTAAAAGTCTACTTAATCGTAGGCATTACATTTGATAACTGTGTGTGTTGACTAAAGTAAAGTATACACCTATATTCGCCTCACTGCAGGACACAGGACTCATCTCAACTATGAGAAACGTGGATAGTGATGAATGTTACTAAATATGGTCAGAATGGTCACCCTACCACTTACAACTGCGGCGGTAGCTTAACTTTGATAATTACTGGCAAAGCGCTGCAGCCGCTGAGCTTCAAGTACCTCTAACTCCTGACTCTATGTTGTCCAAAAATAGAGCTACAGGTAATTTTGACATCTCCCAATCCTAAAGGTATCTAAAACTTGTATGACAATCTAAACCTTTGATCAAATCCTCGTAAATCGGATCCAAAATGGCGTCACGACATTGTTTTTCGTGAAGTGCCGATGTTTTATCTTCATCGTGAACGTTAAATTCTGTTTATTGTTTTGCGTTTATGCTGAATTTACGATCAACGGAACGGTTTTGAGGTCGTATTGCTGCGTTAATTTTATTTTGGTTCGGTTTGAGAGCGTGAAACGGAACGCATGCTGGATTAAGGCTCGTATAGACTTATACGCATATTCCGTTGCTAAAACAATTGAATTGTTGTAGTTTGCTGATGATAATTCTTGGTTTGACCACTTGATAGCTAGACGGCAAATGTGTGTGGATTTTTATTTTTTTGATGCCTCTTACATTAGGTTTCAATCGAATTGCAATCGATCAAATTGTCTTTCTTGAAATTGGATTCATATTGCGAGTAACATAGTTGCATACGCTAGTATCATAGTCCATTTAATGTAAGCAATAAAGTGTATTGACAGTAATGTCATAATAATTTTCCACAAAACATTAAAAATATATTGAATAACTTTTAATGATAAGGATACATTTACAAAAATCAACTGTGGAAATAGAATAGTATAATAATAATTAAGTTTAAAAAAAACTAAATTATTTGACCTCTTTATGGCTAAGACTGCTATGTCTATCATTGATTTTGTTAAATTAAATTGCAGCTCTCCTCTAAGCTCACATTGATGATAACACATCTCGCGGCCATGACTGGGTGAATGTATATCCACGGCGGCCTTGTATGTTTGTCACTAGTCAATTTTTGTTCACGTAATACCGCAATTTATGTCTAACGTATTAACATTACACCCTATGCCTCCAAAAGATTTAAGATGTTTTTAAGAAAATCACAAATAAATTTATCTACTCAGTCGAATAAGATTTGGCAAATTGAGTAAACAAAGGTTACGGTTTATTCAACATGACGGTTGATTCTCAAACAAAAAGTCAGTGCTTACAACCTAAAACAGTAATATACTCGTATTTTCATGTCATATTAAAAGAGATTTATTAATATTGTTGCTAACAACAGCCATATGTAATCCGTTTAGCGTAGCCTTCGTGCGGCGCGTTGACGCGAGGCGTTGCGCATAGTGTGCTCAACTAAATCGTGTTTATGCCACACGCGATACCACATGTTATTACTTAAATTTACTAGCAGTTTATTTCATTTTATCCTCTCTTTCAGGTTCGTTACCCAAAACGCAAAGATGGAATGCTTTTAGGATCATTTTGTTGTATGTTTCACCGTCTCTCTCTTTATCGACTTGCCCATCTGCCAAACCCTTTTTCTCAGGCGCAGATAGAGATATCAAGAGATTATTTAAAATGTGGTAAGTAAATAAATATGCGTTACGTTATACTATCTTGAAGTAAAGAGTTCGCATCTTTGTTTTACGAGGTACAGAAAGCAACTTGTCAACCTACCACATAACGTCATATTTCTCAATTGATATTGATCTCTACATATCAGGCTTAAAGTTGAAAATTATTTCAATGATCTTTATCTTGTTGGGCAGGTTGATCTGCCATTGACTGTACTAGTAAATACTGAATTTTGTCAGGCGCGTCTCTGCACACCCAGACCCGAGCTAATTTAGAAAAATTGTTATCTGAATTGGTCAGTTCTGGCAATCGAACCCGAGACCCTTTCAGTTTAAGGCCAATCGCCGCGTCACTATGGTAATCGGGTGGTCAAAGAGATCTGAAGAGACCTAGAAGTTCAACTAATCTAAGTCTAAATGAATAAGCTTATTTTACGACTGTATTGAAATGTACTTTCGGAGGCATTCTGGCCGGCTGAATAACACCGATACAAAGTAATTATTTCGTAAGTTTTTTCCTTTCATTTTGTGTGTTGTTTTCACACCAAATTTTACGGTCTGTTTACATTTATGTAACATATTTAAATACTCTCAAACTCAATCATCAAAACTAAGAAAGATACTTTCCATGGTCATAGAGTCAGCAACGGCAAGAAGGCCCTATAGTACACGTTAAAAAAACTGAAAATGTTTCTTCATAGAAGAAAAATGAATACACCGACAAATTTATCGGTTTTAGACAATTTTTTGTTATTTTAAAACCTTTTCCCTACTAGTAATGTACAATTATTTACGTTTTTCATTCCCAAAGATAAAAAAACAAATCTATGTTCTTACAACGGCCGAAAAGTTATCTCTGTTTGGTTACGATGAATTATGCAAAACGCGTCGCACTGACTCTCGTGTTTGTTCCTTTTGTTATGAATCAGTGTGTGCGACCCTTAACTATTGACGTGAAATGTCAAAAAATATTGGCGGGAAACCTTGTGATTGTTTATGTACTCGGCGTCGGCTCCCGCCTACAAAAATACACATTCAGGAAATTCAACTCGCAGGTAAAAATACTGAATTACATTTCAAAAAGTATGGTTAGACTTATAACCTTTTTTTACTTCGAATAATAAAATATTCTATGTTCTAACATAATCGATTCAGTTAACCTGCAACCGCACGACAACAAGGAATCGAAGTTGGTAATTAAAGGAATTACATCCATGTGTTACGAATTATCCTAAAAACCTATTTTTTTTGCTGCGGCAAACTTTTTCTTGTTTTGTTCTTGTGGCAAACGTTTGTTGAACAAGAAAACCATCTCTTAGTGTACCCAGAAATAATTAAGAAATTGCAGTTCCTAAATGCACGAGAACTCCAGTGCATAAAAAAAAGGCTAATAGGAGGCCGGGGATAGTAGACTACGGAACAGGTTCTTACCCTCCCTCAGTCCCCAATTACGCGGCTTCGCCTAAACAGAGCAACACTTTCAAATTGGTCAAATTTGTAACATTTAGTCAAAGTATAAATAATAGGAATATCCCCGGTATTTCCGTATGCACACATTTGATATCATAGATAATGCGATAACGCATGTTCTAAATGTTTCAATAGAGCACGCAAGAAAGTTGTAATGTAAGCTCGACCAATAGTAAACTGCAGTATACAAGCAAATAAATAGTACCTACATAACTATCTCTTGCTGTCATCATACCTATTCACTTGACGTCATACTCTTACGCAATGACAGTTCAGATGGTTCAATATTAGTCGTGAATTAGTCCGTTGGCAACGACTAGTGCTCGAATTAACCAGCAGTTATCTAGATTTAGATCTGTTATTAGTAAACACTTGACTTACGGACTCTCCGAACGTACGGAGCAGACTTGTGATGAGGTGGGGCCGCACTATGAGCGGGGAAATTTCAACCATTATTAGGGAACAAGTGTCGTGTGGGGCCGGCCGTAAAGAATACACTTCCCCACCGCCAACAGGAGGCGTGTCGTAAGAGGCGACTAATTCCTGTAGCGCGAGACGGGCAGCAGCGTCAGCGTGCGAAACCTTATAAAAAACTGCTCTCGCCAATCCGCCTGCCAAGCGTGGCGAGTATTGGCAATCCCCCCAATGAAACTCATTGGAGGAGGCCTGTGTTCAGCAGTGGACGTCCTATGGCTGAAATGATGATGATGATGATGATGATGATGATGATAAGGGAACAAGACAATTATTACTATATGGCTCTGAATGCTGGGCCATTAAAAAGGTAAATGAAAAGCGATTGCATGCAGCAGAAATGAGAATGTTAAAGTGGATGTGTGGGGTGACGAGAATGGACAAGATAAGGAATGAATATATTAGAGGAAGTATGAAAGTGGCGTGGCACCTGTAGCAGAAAAGATGAAAGGACAATAAGGCAATTTGTTTTATTTTATACAATGTATTTTTTTAAATACTTTTTCTGTAAGGTAACTACTACCTATCCACTATAATTCTGAGTGAACCCCTAAAATGTTTTTTGTCCTTTTTTAACACGTGTATAGTTTATTACAAGTATTTAATAGGCTTTACTTCTAGACCCGCTGTTAATAAAGCCACAACCTTACTTCACAGTAACAATTGTCATGGCAGGTCGAGCGTTTGATATATTCAGGTCAGGTCTGGATTTGGATTTCAGTCTGCTTTCCTGTCTAGATTAGATGTTAGATACATACAAAGAACGGTCGTAGTTTTAAGGATGTATATCAAGCTGAAAGGGGTGATTTAAATAAATATAAATAAATGAATGAGACAGGCAAATCACCAACTGTCATGGACACGCAACATCAATAAACATCCTTAGGTTACGAAAGTACTGATATTTTAGTTCTTTTTCCGCGGGCGCCCAGTACACCCAGTTATTAGCCAAGCCAAGAAAACAAATAGTTTTATTTATTTTTAATATACAAGGTGTTAAATGCAATGTTATGTGCCAATGTGATGGTTAATAAATGAATTGCAATTGAATTTGAATTAAATAACGCAAAACCTTTTAGGTGTGATCCTACTGCTCAAATACAGCATTTTTTTCCTATGGGACCAACATCGAAATTGCAAAAAAAAAACAATTTTCCATACTATGCTGTCAGGTGTAGTGGTTTGCGTTCCGAACTACAAAGCCAGCGGTTACGGGTTCAAATCCCGCAAGGAGCAAATGTTTGTGTGATGATCACGAGAGTTTGCGTAGTTTGGGGTTAGATAATTGGTGTGGTTGTGAACACATTTATTTTTTATGCTCTGTAGGAGATCAACGCCCAAAAGTGACTTATAATTCTTGCGTGGGAATACAGATCCAACGTAGAGGCCATTTTAAGCAATTGTAGTTTATTGATGGAAGATGGAGGGACTGGGTTCTGGGCTATGAATGGAGACTACCCGTCACATGTCTGGTTCATAGTCTCTGACTGGGAAAATTGGCAGTTTGTGACTCGCCGGCAACTGAGTCCCACTCGCGTCATGGGTTATACTGCGACTAGATGACGTCAGTTTCCAATAAAAAAAAATTAAGAGCTAGATGTTGGTCCCATATAAAAAGTTGTATTTTAGACAGAATCAGTTCCTGTTTTGCGTTATTTCATTATTACCTAGCTAGTAGGTAACAAAACCCTACCTGCAAGGGTGTTATTACAATTTAAGTAAGTACCTATATTAGATAATTACAATAATTAGGAAATAGCAATAACAATGAGAACTTAAATTAATCAAAAAAATACAAAAACTTGTTTTGAATGTAATTTGATAGATTTTTTTACCATGAAAACAATTTTTGCAATGAAACCCAAAATGACGTTAGTGTATTCAGTTTGTTATATTAAAATTAAACTTAAGTCCTTCCTAAGTTAATTTATCCTCATCTATGCTCATAATTGCTCATAATTGTGCCGTAAAGAATACACTTCCCCACCGCCAACAGGAGGCGTTTCGTAAGAGGCGACTAATTCCTGTAGCACGAGACGGGCAGCAGCGTCTGCGTGCAAAATCTTATAAAAACTGCGTTCGCCAACCCGCCTGCCGAGCGTGGCGAGTATTGGCAATCCCCCCGATGTTGGGTCATTGGGAGGCCTATGTTCAGCAGTGGACTTTCTATGGCTGAAATGATGAAGCTCATAATTTCTGCTCAATCACAGGCTCAGTTTAGGGTTCTACATAAAAAAAAACTGTAAAATACCAGTTCCAAGGACAAAAGCAGCGGGAGTAAACTAGTACATATCTACCCTTTTATGGGCTAATAGAATTGTTATATTTTTAGACGCCACACAGAGTACGCACGTCAGCTTCGCCGCGGGAGCGCGCTGCAAATAGAATGTGAAAGCATCACATGTTCATTCAATTAATTATTGCTGATCATATTGTCAACTGCACATAGTTTAAAGTTAAGTTAGATTTATCGAGCACGTACCCTATAGAGTAAAAATGTCATACGATTTGTTCGACAAAATTTTCCGCCATTTTTTTATCTGTCTCTGTGCTGTTTTTGTATGGGCGAGCGTTGACAGGAGTTGTCATTTCATACTAAATGTAAGTGAAAAATTAATTAATAGTTTCGGAGAAAGATGGTTTGTATTACTGCTCTATAGGGTATGTAATCGATGGTTAAATTTAAACTCAAAATAAACTTTTATCATCTACCATATTCACTCTACGTCACAGCCCGGGAGTGCCGCCTACTACAGAAAATCTTCTTCTTCATCTATACAGTCAATCCCGGTTGCATCCAGCAGGAGCCCAGGGTCCGCTTTCCTTGACTTACGTCTCCACTTTGCGCGGTCTTGAGCGTTTCTAGTTGTGAGATCATTGGCACGCATGTCAGCCCTCACGACGTCAAATCAGCATTTCTTGGGTCTACCTCTTTTGCCAGGACCTGGCGGTGGCGGCATGGCCAGACATTTGTTTCCTACGTAACTTGCCGGTTTCCGCAAAACATGGCCGTACCAGCGTAGGCGACTCTCCTGCAGTTTGTCTGCAATATCACGGACACGAAGGCTAATATAATAATAGAGAATGTAAGTTTATATTTAATTTAATGTATTAAACAGAAATTTATATATTTTACAATTTATTCTATTAATGATGTAGATAAACCAGGAATCGGAAACCGGTTATTTTACTAAGGAACCTGAACCGGAATAATAAAGGTTTTCGCTAAATTAACTATCACATCGGCCGTGTGGTGACGGCAGAGTAGAATACATATGTCACCACTCCTACTCACCCCGTGGGTGTCGTAAGAGGTGACTTAGGGACTACACATTCAACAGAGGACGAGCAGCAGCGCTCTCTGTTAAACATCAACTTTTCAACTGCAATCTCCAACCCGCCTGCCAAGCGTGGAGATAATGGCAAAACCCTCCACTAATGTGGAGGAGGCTCAAAGTCCAGCAGTGAACTATAACGGGCTGTTGATGATTGTTGATGAACTATCACATACTCCAAATATTTACTTAAAAGCTATGGCAAATTCAGTTTTATGGTCAAATCTTTACAACTACTATCAAATATTAGAAATGGGTCTAATACATTCTGAAATAAATATTAACCGGTTTCGATCCTTGAGATAAACTCGCTGAAGAGAACGCCCTCTGTTAGTTTACATATCTGTATAAACAAGATGGAGAATGTTATAATAATACAGTGTATTTATTATATGATCAAACGAACTTACCAAGTGAAGTTCGATCAGAATTATCCTGTTTTCGCCGAAGAGATTTATTTTAATTACAACCTTTTCCGTTATTTTTGATACATTTATCGCACTGCAATATTACTATTCTGTTTGACCACCTGTTGACTGGTAGAGAACACATCTTGACATTACGTCCACCGTTTCCATTATTCCTGATACGTTTATCAACCACTACGAAACTATTCTGTTTGATCACCTGTTGACTGGTAAAGAACACAGACATAAAGTTCCCCGTTTATACCATGCTTTTTAACCGACTTCGAAAAATGGAGGAGGTTCTCAATCCGGGTTTTTTTTTGTTTGTTACCTCAGAACTCCGCCATTAATGAACTGATTTGAAACATCATTTTCTCAATTGAAAGTATACCTCGCCTCGCCAGTCGCGGAGTGTTTAAATGTGGTTGTTTGCACCGACTCCAAAAATAACTGTTTGATATGATTGTTTAAAAGTTATTTTTAGCTTTTTAATGTATTTTTTTTATAAAAAAATGTTACAGAATAAACGAAGAAGGGCTATTCTTCTCTTTAATGTTGTGAAGTTAAAGGCAAAGTATGTCTTTATACGTCCCACTGAAGGGCAAACAGGCCTCACCTCAAATTTGAGGTGGTTTGGGCCATAATCCACCACGCTGGCCCAGTGCGGTGCGGTGGAGGGGTGGTGCAATACCAGTGCCTAAAACTTACTATCAGATGTTATTATGCCACCCTAAGGTCTCACGACTAGTATCGTTACGGACTTGGTGTCGCTATCTCTGAGGTTCCGGGTTCGATTCCCGGTCGGGTCAATGTAGAAAAGTTACTTTTCTATATTGTCTCGGGTCTGGGTATTGTGGTACCATTCTTTCTACCATTACCATTACCGTTTATTCTGATTTCTGTAACACAAGTGCTTTGGCTACTTACCATAGAATCAGAGCATGTATGTGATGTTGTCCAAAATTTGAATTTATTTTTTAAATTTAAATTTATTTATTTATAAGCCGGGAGCAACGTTTGACGTGCCTTCCAAAGCACAAGCACTTATGATAAACTAGCTGTTGCCCGCAACTTCGTTCGCGTGGTCTATAGTTTATTCATAAAGGATTTAACTTTTTTTTATTTTCGCATTTATAATATTAGTAGGACGTAGGATAGCTTTTAGCCCGCGACTTCGTCTGCGTTGACTTTACCCGGATAAAAAGTATCCTATGTGTTAATCCAGGGTATAGTCTATCTGTATGCCAAGTTTCATTAAAATCGATTCAGTAGTTTTAGCGTGAAAGAGTAACAAACTTCCATCCATACTCAGAAAACTTTCGCATTTATAATATTAGTAGGATGTAACTTTAATATGGTCGGAATGGTCACCCATCCAATCACAACCGCGGCGTAGGTGTCTTAACTGCCACTAAGCTACAAGCAACGCCTTTAACGTTAGTGTAATTATGCACACTTCACTGGCTCATCGACACACCAAGCGTATCTCCACGACCCGTCCGCCACTGTCTCGATCTAACATCCGACTGCCCGCTTACACCGTATATTGACGGATGACAGCTAACACATGACAGATGTCAGTGTCACTTATCGGCACGGGTGACACTGACAGTTGACGTCCTACCACTTGTGTGCGTGAGACAGCGTATTATATCTAGTACTTAGACACAAACACTATAGTTAATAGTAAAATTCACAGCTAGGAAAAGTAAGAAAGGTTAAGTAAAACACGCATATTCTAAATTCCTCAGAAACCCAATAAAGCCCCAAAACAAGGTAAACATACAACTAACAAATTGTCCTCTATGCACACACAAAGGCATAACTTCGTCACTCCGGGGTCCCATTCTTAAATTTGTTCGTAACTATCTACCGTTTTCAATTTAGAGAATATAGGGACGCTCTATCTCGAATGATGTGTTTAAACGAGGTTATTGGAGATCTCTGGGGTATTTAGAAGGTTAAAAACAGCTTCTTTATAACGAAAATATTTGTATCGTAAGGGTTATATTTTTTTTAATGTTTGTTTATTATTGTATCATAGCAATAGAAGCAATAACTTCTGATCGATCCTGCGGCCTAATACCCGTAATAAATTTTAAATTTCGCGGACGGCCACGATCCGCCTTAACAACGATTGTCGTAAGGCTTTATTCCCGTTAATATAACCTAGTCAAAGTCTAGTTTTGATCCGGTCTCTGTAACATTAATATTAAAACTGTATTATCTAGAACCAGGTTGAAACTGGATTTGACTAGGTTTTAAATTACGGGACTCAAGCCTCTGGTCGTGAGTTTGAATCCCGCAAGGGGCAAGTATTTGTACGATAAGCACCTAGCATTAATACCTGAGTCATGGATGTTATATCATAATTTATTATTATATTTCTATTTGAAAATACTCATTCTTCAATATTATTAAATAGTATGACGACCCGATTAAGATGGGAGTTGTGGCACAAAGACAGTTGATCTCTGTCTAATCTGAATAAATACAGTCGACGGCTCATCAACCTATTACAAAGAGATCGAATTTTTATGGTTTCTTACCTCAGAATCTAAAACGAAACCCTTTTAGACAGAACGGAGAGGCTGTTGTCCATCTGACTGACAACTTTTTATAGTAACGCGTGGAGGTATCAAATTAAAGTTAATAACAAAATACTTAGGTCTTTAATTCCTTAGAGCTGAGAAAAAATCAAACACAGTCAAAGTCAAAGTAATCAAAAGCAACGGCCCCTTATCAAAACCTAAAACGTACTTCCTGTGGACCTGGAGTCATGATATTTGGAATGAAGCAATGTCTTATATCACTTGACAGGTGAAAAAACAAATTTAAATTATAGATGCATCATAAAAAATATATTATTGCAAGTACACTCCTCTCTATAGCCTTGATTTCCGTGATAGACCAAGTACTTACATATCTACAAGTTTCTATGGAACCCTACGCAAGTCCAACTTGTAGTTGGTTGGTTTTATTTAAATTAATATTGAACTCTATTCGTTGGATTTTGAGCTGAAAATCGGTTAAGTAAATTTGAGTATTTGTATTAAATTCATAAGCCCTTGGCTGTACATTACTTTATACTCGTAAATAAAGGCAGCGCGATCAATGGTACAGTCATAGATGAAATACAACTCCATAACTTATTCCTTTGTAATAAGGTTCGAAATCCAATGAATTTAATTTATTTATGCTCATTGTTGTACCCAAGCTTATCTTACATCTGTTATGTCTGATGGCACCGTTATCATTGTTTAAACTTGAATAATTTTAATGACAATTACAGCTTACTTTAATTATGGCATATAAATAAACATACTTTTTAAATATACTCACATTTTAAATAAAATATCGAACAATAATACTAAGAAGCATTGTCTACCAAGCATCTAAGGATGTACTAGGCAACTGAAAAGTATTGGAGTGAATCGGATTTTGTTTACAATGTCATTAATATTTTAAACTAGCTGTTGCCCGCGACTTCGTTCGCGTGGCCTTCAGTTTATTCACAAATAATATTCTGCGCAACTTTCTTAATTTTTTATTTTAAAAGATCTTTCTCCTGACAATTAATTATAACACAAGAAAAAAAGAATTTGCGAAATTGTTCCATCCGTTCACGCGTGATGCGATGACCAAGGGAAATAGAGATACATTTTGATATATATTATATAGATTACTTTTTTAACATCAGCTATTATTATGCTAATTTAAGTCCCTTCAAAATCAGTCCAGCAGTCGTTTTGGAGATAAAAAAAAAACAAAAAAAAACAGCTAGTATTTACTAAAAGACTGTAATTTTAACATTACAAACATACACTTTTTTTTGTTAGTTTAAATGTACAATTTGAATCAAGTCAATTTTTTCTAAATAATCTTAAAAACACTCATAGCACTCAAAAATTGAGCCGTTAAGTTATTAGTTTTATTCCATTCGCAATCTAGGCTTTTCTCGCAACTCATAATTATCGACCACCTCCAAAATACACCCCTCCGTGACTTACAGCACTAATGCACGACCCATGCGTTGTTTGCTCATTCCTTTGTTACAACTCTTAGAATTGATTTGTTCACAACTGCTAGTCACCTAATGGAATGGTGGAGCAGGGTTATGAAATGTATAACTTACTAGCTGTTGCCCGCGACTTCATTCGCGTGGACTTTCATTAAAAAAAATATGCGGTACTTTCTTAATTTTTTCTTTCATAAGAACCTTCTTCTGACAATAATTAACACAACAAAAAAAGAATTAGCGAAATCGTTCCATCCGTTCACGTGATGCGATGACCAAGGGAAGTAGGGATTCATTTTTTATTTTAATAGATGGAACACGTTGCAAATATTCATTAGGTTTAAATTTGGCAGTTATAGATAGATAGATAGATACTCTTTATTGCACACTATACAAGTAAAATACACATGATTTTTACAGAAAGATGTACAATTTAGGCGGTCTTCTCTTCCAGACAACCCTTAGGTAGAGGACAACGATTAGAGAAAGAATTAATGTCATTTAATAACTTAAATTCATGATTACATACATACTAATAGGCTATGCGCTTGTGTTTGGAGGTCCTTGTAGCTCGGTGGTGGCTGCGCTTTGGTAGTAGCAAAGTTAAGCTACCTACGCCGCGGTTGTGATTGGATGGGTGACCATTCCAACCATATTTAGTGACATTAATCACAAGCATCTCCGTGCTTCGGAAGGCACGTTAAAAGTTGATCCCGACTAATTTAAATAAATAAATAAATATTGGACAACATCACATACATTGCTCTGATCCTGTGGTAAGTAGCCAAAGCACTTGTGTTATAAAAATCAGAAACAACGACGGTACCACAACACAAAGACCCGAGACAAAATAGAAAAGTTATTTTTCTACATTGACCCGACCGGGAATCGAACCCGGAACCTCAGAGATAGCGACACCAAGTCCGGTATGCTCGCCTCTCGGCTACGGAGTTCGTCATAACATAATAATATAGCTTGATACTAGTCCTCTAATTACAGATCTTAATCTTGAATTCCAAAGACTTATGTAATGCTCACTTCACTTAAATAACGACTAAACTCATGGCATTCGTGCTCATATCGCACTACTGTCACCCGCATCGTAACTTCGATGTAGTTCGAAGCATTTTATCGCTCTATCTCGAGCTTTGGTGAATGTTATATGACTGCTCCAATAGTAAAGAGATAACAGCCATGTCTTGTATATTTTGAGTTACTCTAGTGTGCTAAAGAGTCATTTTAACATATATAATTATTTAAGGCTAGCGCAGATACAAGATAACTTGAGATATATCGCAACTTTATTCTAGCAAATTTTGAGTTACTCATGTTTTGTTTTTAAAGTAGTTCATGCTCTTAGAAACTTATAAAAAACACTTCAAAACTATACTTCTGCGCTTTGGTAGTGATTACCAAAGTTAAGCAACTCACGCCGCGATTGTGAATTGATGGGTCATCATTCTAATCATATTTAGTGACATTTATCACAAGTGTCTCCGTGCTTTGGAAGGTATATAAACGTTGATCTAGGCTAATATCGCTTGATACTAGTCGTGAAGGCTAGTTCGCCATTGGCCTCACAACACCCTTCCACCAATCCGCACTGGGCCTGCGTGGTGGAGTATAAGTTATAATCAGTGATCGGAGTAGGTAGATAGATTTGGGGTTAATGATCTCAAACATTGACGTTAATATGGACATGCCTCCCGAATTTCGTTTTTTTTTTTGTATCAGTTTAAAAAAAAAGACATATCCATATTATGCTAGCACTACCAGAGTACATCAAATCAATCTACCTATTCCGATCACTGGTTATAACCCAAACCACCTCATAGTTGAGGTGAGGCCTGTGCCCTGTAGTTGGACGTATATAAGGCATACTTTAAGAAACTGAAAATTAATAGTGATAGACATGAACTGGCTTTTTTATTTATGCTGCACAAAAGTCAGCCCAACGCTCACCAGAAACACACGGTCATATATTATGTACGTTGCCGCCTCGTGAGCGGTTATTTTTCAGCTGAAACCTATAGGGAACACTTCTTGACGTTTCTCGTATACTTCGGGTGTTTAATAATTCAGACAACCCTTGGTGAGAGCTAATTTAAGAATTTGGGAAGGTCTGGGTCTTGGGATGGTGATAATTTAAAATTAGGGTCATGATCCATGAGCCAACTGGAGTATCTGCTTCTTACTGTAGGTTATATAACGCTAACGTATGTATTTGATTCTTTTTTTACTTTGTGTAGACAAGGACTTATAGACAATTGACTTGACGATACAATTTGTTGGTGATTGACTTTATTTTATACTTTATTACCTACTTGCTGACCCGGCGAACTTCGTACCGTAATAAAAGTTTTCTTTCTGTATATTTTCTCACTTTTAAACCTTCTTTGGACTTTTATAAATACTTCAAAACCTTAATTAGCCAAATCGGTCTAGCTGTTCTTCAGTTTTTGTGAGACCAACAATTAACGTCAATAAATTTTTTGATAAATTGATAAACTATAAATCAAGGTCAATCGTCAATAAGTTGTATTGTTTTTTCATGTTTTTTTATATATTTTTTTGGTTGGTTTTTTAGTTGGCCTTCACCCAGGGGCGTGCATTCCATATAGGCTATTATGCAGAGCCTACCTTCATAAAAAACCGACAGCTAACCATAATTATTAATTACGTATTCAACAATAAACAATAAATATTCTGTAACCATTTTGTCGTCTACCTGTACTTATTCCTTACTAAAGCGCACAACTTAGATCGTTTCTGTGCAATTTAACCAATGTTAGGCTGCCGCGAGATCGCCTACTGTTTCACGCAAACTTACTCAATTGTCACTCACAGCCTACCCCCATCTGAAACCAATGCACGCCCCTGCCTTCACCAGACAGGAATGAAAGGACTTAGGAAGAACCTTTGCCTAGCAGTATCAAGTATCATATCACCAGTCAATATGTTTTCTCTGAAGCGGTGGTAGGGCAAAGCTATATTTTTGGGCGTGGTGCCCAAAAGAAAACCTATACAGGATAATATTCTTCTTATACTATACTTCTATAGTACGGTAAACTACTTTTGTTCTATGACTTTTGTAAATTTTCATGAAAATTTATCGACTTTCCAATACAAAAACTAAAATTTTGGATGCATATTTTAAACAAGATTGTTTTTTGTTTACGGTGCACGTTGTATACTGAATAAATGAGTTTTATACTATGTGTCTGGATGTATATCTTATATATCTTTTTCTTGTCATATATGTGTGTAAAAAGAAATGTTTTGTTTGAGTTTATAATATTAATATTCGTATTTTCATCAGTTATGTATAATATCACCGTAACTTAACACGCCTTTTTGGGCATTCCTTACCACTTTTACCTTTCTCCATAATCATATCTTATGGAAATAAGCGAAATCTTATAAAAACTGCGCTCGCCAACCCGCCTGCCAAGCGTGGCGAGAATTGGCAATCCCCCTCGATGAAAATCATTGGGGGAGGCCTGTGTTCAGCATTGGATGTCCTATGGCTGACATGATGATGATGATGATGATATATTATGGAGCAAATACCTAGAGTAGAAATGTCGGATGATTTGTTCGATAACACTTTTCGTCATTTTTTTATCAGTATCTATACTGTTTTTGTATGGAACAGAGTTAACAGGACTTGTCAAAGTTTGACTGATCAAAGATTCTAAACCACGTGCAATCCGATTTATTAATAAAAATTATTAGTTTAAATTATTTTTGTAGCATATTTAATTGACATTGTATGCCCGTGTGGCGGAACACAGCTGATCTGTATTTTTTATTTTATGACCCGTGATTCACAATAAACATAATTTGAATTTGAATTTGAATTTTCTCATTTTATACTAAATGTAACTGAAAAATCACTAACGAGTTTCGGAGACAGATGGTTCGTATAGTTGCTCTATAAGGTATGAACTCGATGTTGTATCTAAAGTGTCTGGAAGTGATCGCTTATAGCGATAAGACCGCCCAAATTGTGACTATTTATGTAAACATCAACTGTAACTTCATTATCTACTAGGTACCTATACATAATAACTAAATAGCAAATTACTAAGTCCTCTAGTCTGTTATTAAAAAATAACGTTTGTGTTGTTTGTTCCCACAAAGCGAGCGATTACGTAGTATTGATTAACATGTCGCCTTGAACGTTATCTGTCGATTTTGTATCATCACTTGAGTTTGCGATAAGTAAACAAAAAAGTCTAAATTATTTCGATGAGTGTGTACTTTTTGGCTGTTCGCAAAATTAGGCAAGGAATTCAAGAAAAACACTTTGCAAAACCATACACAGAGAGGCAAAGGCAGCATGCGCTTTACTGCGCCAATCCAAATCTTGTTTGGCCAATTTATTTCGAAAATAGTTTTTATAATTCGCTTTTTAGGCATTAGATACCTTTTTCAATGTATACTATAGAATACTTAGGTAGAGATGGATACTTCTTTTATTTTTTCCTTTTGATTTCTTGACTTTTGTGTAATAAATAATCTGCCTTATGATATATCTTTCTTCAGTTGCATAAACAGGGTTATTTTAAAACATTAATAACCCCTAGGGGCCGATTCTGGTGCTCAAATACAACCACTTTTGGGACCTACGTCGAAATCGCAAAGAAAATACTTCCCCATATTAAATCACCGACCAGCTGATATCAGTTTGTATGAATCAGTGATTTTTTAGATTAATATGTTGGTCCCATATAAATTGTATTTGAGTACCAGAATCAGCCCCTATGGTGTTCAATTCAATTCAATTAAATTCTTTATTGCTTTTCCACAATGTACATAAAGGTCTTAATAATTAAAATACAGATCATCATGGGCCTTGTCTGGCACAGCAACACAATGGATGAGACCATTGACATTTTATAATAATACAAAGCATGCATGTGTTGTTGATGTTTTGAAAATAACCCTGTATAATGGAAACATAAATAACTACATATACGCAAATCAATATGGAGGGCGTACCGTAGCGTAATAAAAATGTACGGCGGTGGTGTCACTTGGCAAAAAATAGTTATTTCCGCTTTTATTTTTTCACTTGCTTAAATGGTATATGAAAATACAATACAATTGTGGATACAGTTGACTTCGTTCGCTTAAATGTCGTATTCTCTGTATATAATCCGCCTTTAATTTACACCCTGAAAGGCTAAACTTCAGAAATCATCCATCTTTACTCATTTACAGTAGTTTGAACCTGTGTAACATTTAATGTTCCTAGATCTAGCGGTGTATTGTTCTGTCAGTCAGTCAGCTTACGCTTTCATATAATAATGTAACCAATGTTGTGCCGTATTGGGACGGCCGCAAAGAATACACTTCCCCACCGCCAACAGGAGGCGTGTCGTAAGAGGCGACTAATTCCTGTAGCACGAGACGGACAACAGCGTCTGCGTACGAAATGTTCTACAAAACTGTTGACTGTGTTCAGCAGCAGGCAATTAGTTTTTTGCGAAACGTTGCTTGTTGTCATAAGTGTAGACAAACTGTTAAGTATTTTACACTAAGTAATTAAAACTCATGTATATTATGTTAAAAGTCTGGTTAAAAATATTTTTACAAGGAGAGATAGCCATCAGACCTCCGCAACCCTTGGTAAGGGATACCAGAAGGACTTTTAAACTTAACAAATTACAATACCATCTTTCAAGCCTTTGACAAATTATGAACAATTGAAAACAGTCGTGTTTTTTACCCGGCTAGTTACAGTTGTTCATATTTTTATCAAAGGATAGACATAATTGAATGGGTATTTTAATTAGTCAGGTTTATACGTCCGGACAAACGCAACATATGTACGTTTTTAGAAATTAACTAAACGTCCAGTGATATTTGCACCTAAACTTATTTCCGCTTTTCAAAGTTTTTAGAAACTGCGCTCACCACCCCGCCTGCCAAGCGTGGTGAGTATTGGCAATCCCTCCCAATGATAGAAATCATTGGGGGAGGCCTATGTTCAGCAGTGGACGACCGATGGCTGTTATGATGATGATGATGATGAAGGCACTACACTATCTTGGTCTGGCATCTCGCCACAGACCCAAAACATTTCCCGCTAGTATAAAAATAGTGTTTTATGTATAAACTTCAACTAAAAATATTCCCCGCTAGCATGAAGCCACGGCTTTATGGATCAAGGTGGATCCGCATTTGGTTTGGAGCCAGATCTCCATAAGAAAGCCGGGATTTTTGCATTTATTATTTATATTATACATGATAGTGTTACAGGAATTCATATTGTGACTTTTCTAAGTTATACAGGTTTATCCTTATTCAATATCCAGCTTCTAAATGAAACTCCGTACTTGTCCTGCAGTATAACAGGGTTATTTGCAAAATATCAACAACCTCCTAGGGGCTGATTCTGGTGATCAAATACAACAACTTCTTCTATGGGACCAACATTGAAATTTTTAAAAAATCAGTGCTCCATACAAACTGATGTCAGCAGATTTTCGTGGGCCAGTAATTTATTAACTGACTTCATAAAAAGGAGGAGGTTCTCAATTCGGTTGCATGTTTTTTTTTTTTCAAGATATGAATAAACTTATGATACATCACGTGACTTCCCTGTTGATACAAATAGTGATGTGCCCTAGCGAAATCCAACCGATTCTTTTTGAAAAATCGAGAAAGTTCATAGAAAGTTTAATCGATTTTTATTCAAATGAACTTATTTAAAAAGTAATTTATTCACTGGGCCACGAAATGTCAGATGTACCTAATCAAGCCGGCTGAAAGCCTCTGACTAGGCTTTACGATAGTATCAAGCGATATTAGCCGGGACCAACTTTTAACGAGCCTTCCGAAGCACGGAGATGCTTGTGATAACTTTAACTAAATATGGTCGGAATGGTCACCCATCCACTCCTAACTGCGGTGTGGGTTGCTTTACTTTACGCTGCTGCCACTAAGCTACAAGCACCTCATGTATGTAATACTGGACAGCAAATTGCATGAAACCAATTCTCACATAAGCTCTTTTAGATTCGTACCTCCATCAAAAATACCAAACATAACAATATTCGTAACAACTAACTTTAAGTTTCTAACTTCGGTTTGAAAAATACAATGGAATTTGTAAAATTCATAAAAATACAAGTTATAACTTAGAAACTGGTATGAAGTTTCAAACTTGCTATAATAACATTCATGGAACTATAAAGGTAGTTACTGACTGGCGTTACGGAGCGTAATGTGATGTAACAAAGCGAGCATTAGTGTGAGCAAAGAAGCGAGCATCGGGCCAGGCTTACACGGATTTTAGCATATGGCGTAACGTAACATGTTACATAGTAAACACGAAATCCTAAAAGTTTCGCCACGTCCGTCTGTCTATCTGTCCCCGGCTTAGATCTAAGATTCTCGTGATTTCGCAGGGGTATACACATTAATCACGCCTACAGAGTGGTAGCTAGAATCATCATTATCATTCACCTCCCTGTTCCCAGGTCATCTGGAGTCAGCGCAGTTTGTTTTTCTCTACCATACAATCCAGTCACTCGTCATCGAGTCATTCACTCCCTTCTTAGTCATAGTGGAGGGGGAGGAGTAGGAGTGCTCACACCATCCATCCATCTCTTCTTAGATCATCCTCTACCTCTCCGCCCTTCAATACTTATACCCATCACTCTCCTCCTTGCGTGCCCCTCTTTCCCTATCATCAAGTCCGTACCAAGACAAACGGTTTCCTTTCATATTTTCTGTTACAGGTGCCACTTTCATACTTCCTCTAATATATTCATTCCTTTTCTTGTCCATTCTCCACACACATCAAGATAGAACATTCTTATTTCTGCTGCATGCAATCGTTTTTCATCTACCTTCTTAACGACCCTGCATTTAGATTCTTAGAGTGAAAAAGAATACAATCTTGAAAAAAAAAATGTTTGGGTCCTTTCTACAGTGGGGTGGTTTTAATTTTCTCGTCTATCCCTTATTTTTTATTGTTTTATAGATGATGATAAATAGCTTAAGCACTTGTGCGACAGAAATCGGAAACAACGACGGAACCACAACACCCAGACCCGAGACAATATAGAAAAGTTATTTTTTCTACATTGACCGACCGGGAATCGAACCTGGAACCTCAGAGATAGCGACACCAAGTCCAGTATGCTCGCCTCTCGGCTACGGAGGTCGTCGACGTCGACGTCGACGTCGTATTGTGGGGTGTCGTTGAATAGGTCGTTTCAAAATATTGTGGGTGTGTGAAAAACATTTTTCGATTGAGGGATTCGTCTACCTAATATTCATCATCGACGTCCGACGACGACGTCCTATGGCTGAAATGATGATGATCATTTCAGCCATAGGACGTCCACTGCTGAACATAGGCCTCCCCATTGACTTCCAGATTGGCCGGTTGGAAGCGGCCCGCATCCAGCGTCTTCCTGCGACCTTTACCAGGTCGTCTGTCCACCCTGTAGGTTGACGTCCTACGCTGCGCATACCGGTACGTGGCCTTCATTCTAGAACCTGTCTGCCCCATCGGCGGTCAGTTCTAAGTGATAAGTGCCCCGCCCACTGCCTCAACTTTAAAGTGCAATTTTTTGTTAGAAACAATACCAGCTAAATTGTTGCTTTTAGAAATTAATATAGAGAAGAAAATTATCTGGATAAAGCTGTTAATTATGTAAAACAGGTACAGAATACCGCATATTTTGACGATCAACAACGGAACCCAACATTGCGCGATCTTGGCCGGTTTTTATTACCTAAATATAATAAAAATAAAAGTTGGAGAAAGACGCATGGGAAACGATTAAGCTGTTAGCGCTAGTTAAGCATGTCAATCTTTTTAACACCTAACTCTGGAATCTTTTTAAAAAGTGTTGGACGATCCAGGTCACCTACTTCATCCAATCATGTGACTCGGGCAGTACTCCACTAAAACCCGAGCACACGAAATCCGTCGAGTTTTTACATTCGCGCAGCACGATCGTAACATTCTCCATAAAACACCACTAAATTTGAGTATAATAAAAATGTCGAAACACCATTCGTCTTCGAGGTATCCATCTGAGACTGATAACGCTGTAAATTATTCGAAAACACATTGAGGTTGGCCGAATACTTTATGATATTCCGAGAGAAATATGTTATTTGGATGTGAAGTACGTTATAAAAGATGTGGGGGATCTGTTGATATTAAATATGAAACATCTATTCAGTACGGTTAATTCAGAGCACTTTATATTTTGTATTATTGCAAATCATGTGTATTTAGATTATTGTCCAAGCCTATTATCTTTTACTAGCATAAAAATATATATATACATGTATTTATTTTAAGTATGTATTCATATTCTGTCTGTATTATATAAGTATTTTACTATGTACATGTACTAGGTAGTATGTATTTTATTTTATTTGTTTGTGTAATTAGTTTGTTAAATTTTTTGGACTTTTATGTTTTGGAACTCTTTACCTCAATATTAATTCAACTTTCCTCCCTTCTCTCAATATTAATTCAACTTTCCTCTACCTGAAGGTTGTCTGGAAGAGATCGCTTCCAGCGATAAGACCGCCTAAATTGTGCTATTCACTAACTACTTTCCTGTGATTTGTTTGTTTTGTGTCGTGTACAATAAAGAGTATCTATCTATCTATCTAAATATAGCATGACGAATCACTTTTTTGGAACGACGAATTTAGGAAGATGGTTGACAGTGGATGGATGAAAAAAGTGGGAGATCGTGTTCTTTGGTGCTCTTTAGGGGAGGCTTACGTCCAACAGTGGACTGCAATAGGCTGACATGATGATGAATCACTTTTGTTTATTGAAAAAATCAAATTTTAATGTATGTTTAATAAATGAATAACTAAAATAGAAATGGCTAATGGCGAAATGTGTAAGTTCAGAATGTTAACAAGGTTCCGCCAAACTTTATTTTTATCTGCGCGGACGAAGCCGCGGGCGTAGTCTAAATCTTCATTTTCTTCATTATTTCAGCCACAGAACTTCCACTGCTGAACACAGGCATCCCCTAATGACTTTCATTGGGAGGGATTGCCAATACTCGCCACGCTTGGCAGGCAGGTTGGCGAGCGCAGTTTTTTATAAGATTTCGCACCCAGACGCAGCTGCCGTGTCTCGTGCTACAGGAATTAGTCGCCTTTTACGACACGCCTCCTGTTGGCGGTAGGGAAGTGTATTCTTTACGGCCGTCCCCACACGACACGGAGTCTTTGGTTGGTTGGAGTCTAAATAATATTTTATTATTAAATAATCGATGGTTTCGTACAGGTGTTTTTATTGCGATTAGGATGTTGCTCCCGTAGAAAAAGTGGTAACTTTAATGAGAGCTTCCGGCCGAGAGAAAAGGAAGTTTAATGAGAGCGCGAAAAAAAAACAATCGAAGTTTTCACTTTTTGACCTAGTTAAACAAATTCCAATAATTCATTCCAAATCCAGTTTACATTTAGAACTTCAAACCACTAAAATAGACAACCCAATAACTCTGATACTACGGAAATAAATCACCAAAATGCCCGTTGAAATGCAACGCAGGTGCTGTGACGTCACGAGTGTGGGAAGGGGGAATTGGGTCGGGTATTACCATAGCGAATAGTTTGATTTGATTGATGGAGATGAACGTACAAGGCATATTGGATTGGGAGGGATAGTGAGGTCTTTTATGCCAAATAGGCCTTTTTACTTCAATACAGGGTAGCTCGTTGAATGTTGGACAACCGTTATGTCTTTTTAGTTATGTTATGAATACCAAAAATACGTTATTTTCTGGTGTTCCATATAAAATACAACCGTTACAGGATTACTTTTGACCAGTCTGTAAATTTTTCTCATAAAACAGACCCAATTAGTAATTCAATAAAAGTCGCAATTCAGTGTCGATCCGCTCCCAGTCGATCAATAACGAATAAACCTATCTGCATTTTTAGTGGAAAGCGAACCACTCCAACAAACGTTCGTAAAATTATGATGATGATGATGAAGTAAAAATCCACGCATCATCATTATCATCATTCTTCATTTCAGCCACAGGACGTCCACTGCTACACATATGCCTCCCCCATTGACTATTCCAGATTCAAAAGTTTGGGCTGGGCGTTGATGAGTCAGTAAGTGAATGAATGAGTGTGTCAGGACTTGTATTTTTTTTTAAATTTATTATTTTAATTGGCCAGGTTTATCGCCCAAACGAACGAAAGATTTTCATAGTAGACCTTTTGATAGGTAGCACGGCCCACTCGTCACTGGCGCGCCCTCTGACGTCAGAACACAGCTGTTGCCAATTTATACGCCGAATATAAATTGGGTGCTTTATTACGCTCTAATTACTTACCTACCTATACATTCAGCAAAACAGACTAATCTGTGTTGATTTATTTTCTTTATGCGTGGATTAACAAGCTGAAGTGGCAGTGGGCGAGGCACATAGTACGCAGAACTGACGGCCGATGTCGCAGAAAGGTTTTGGAATAGAGGTCAGGTACCGGCAAGCGCAGCATAGGACCTCCACCCACAAGGTGGACAGACGACCTAGTCAAGGTTGCAGGAAGCCGCTGGATGCGGGCCGCTTCCAATCGGCCAATCTGGAAGTCACTGGGGAGGCCTATGTTCAGCAGTGGACGTCCTATGGCTGGAATGATGATGATGAAGTAAATAGCCTCGTATTTAATATTTTAACCTAAGCTGTATGTGCATTAAGATTAATCGTTAAGCACCATCATTGAAATACAGTTTGAGTAGATTACAAAGGCTCGAAGCCATTGCAACTTTTCATTAACTCGCAGTTAAATCGCACGAGGGTTGAATCGGGATGAATTTTAACGACCCCATTTGTCGTGACGTCACGGGAACGCGGCAACGCCATCTGCGATTTCAAAGCTTTTATTGCAGTCATTTTTAATTCCGAGGTGTTATGTAATGTTGTATGCGAAAAAGGTTTTTTGTACATATACCCGACTACAAGCCTACGAAGGTAAAATTTGTTTCTGAATTGATCAAATCGGTAATGGATTTAAGTTATAAATAATAATAATAATAAATTGTTTCCACAATCACACCAATTATCTAGCCTCAAACTAAGCAAAGCTTGTATGCTATGGTGACTAGATTACGGAAAAACATACTTAAATACTTTTATAAACATCCATGACTAAGGCACAAATGCTCGTGCTCATCACACAAACATTAAAATTTGCCCCTAGCGGGATTCGAACCCGCAACCGCCGGCTTTGTAGTCCGGAGCGCGAACCACTACACCAGACGGTCGTCATAGCTTATGCATGAATCAATTGTTTTTGCAATAAAGGCTAGTTTCCTAAGAAAATCTAATTAGTCCGTCAGTTGGATTAACAGAAAATATTGGACACGTATTTTATCTTTTCTCAATCAAACAAAAAATGATAAAGGTATAGCCCGTTATAGTTCCGCGTAACGTCACGCCTTGCGACAATTTTTAGCAAGTCGTGACGTCACGTGCTCACTTTGATGCGCTTTAACCTCGTCATTTTTTGTTCGATTGACAAATGACAAAATATGGGTTCAATATTTGTTGATAATCTAACTGACGGACTACATAGAATAATCTTTTTTTGACCCAGGTAACTAGCCTATTTTGTTTTTCCATATATTCATTTAAGAACTGGTACTCAAATTAGGTTGTGAATCTGAAAATTTTGACGCAAACAGGCAAAGTTACCGTTATGTCAACCACGTAAGAGTGGTATTATGTTGAGTATCTTGACGTTTAAAGATTATCATTAATGTATGCTTAAAAAAGTAAATAATAACTGGAATAGAGTCGCTCTCGCAGGTATAGCTAGTACATTATTATTTTATAATTTTCTAATTTATTATAAAATGTATTATAAAGTGTGCTTGTGTTGCAAATAACCAGTATATCTATCTATCTATCTACAGTCAGCGTCAAAAGTAGTTGATCAGAAACTAACTTCAAAATGTTCCAACATTTCTAAATTTCACAATAACCTTCGCAACTTTCTCCGACGACCTCGATAGGCGAGTGGCAAGCATACCGGACTTGGTATCGCTACCTCTGAGGTCCCGGGTTCGATTCTCGGTTGGTCAATGACGAAAAATATTTTTCAATATTAGGTCTGGGTGTTGTGGTACCGTCGTTGTTTCTGATTTCTGTAACACAAGTGCTTTGGCTACTTACCGAAGGATCAGACCAATGTATGTGATGTTTTTAAATATTTAAGTATTATCTTGTAGCTTGTAACACGATATTGATTTTCTAATTTTAAGACAATATTAATTAATCTCTTACTTAATCTGTAATTTATCTGACGTATATTTATTTAAATATTGTACCTATCGTTTTTATTATTTCTTGATAAAACACGCAAAAAGGTATTAACCTAACCTAACGTAATCTTTTTTAACTTACTTTGTAATACACATCTGCATTTTCATAACAAGACTTTACTCTGTAGAACTGAAATGCGAACCTGCATTTTATAACAAAATATCCAACACATTTTGCAATGTGAAATCTTAAAACTGGTATTCATTAAGACCCGTTGCCGACCCTTTGCCATAACTGGACGAAGGGGTTGAAATTAATGAGATGGGGGCAAAGCAACCTCCCTGCTCCGTCTTAATTAATTAATTAGGGTTATAAGTTGCTAGCATTAACGCAAACTAATATTTAAATGCTGTCATAGGACTGGTAAATACCTATTAGTAAAATTAAGATTGCCAGGGCAATATTTGCTTGCGTAGATTGGTGGGGACAGTTAATTGTAATATTTTAGAGAAAATGTCACAATCACTATGCCAAGCTGCTGCTGGTGATGATGCTGGTGTAGTTCGCGCTTCGCCTACAAAGCCGAGCGGTTGTGGGTTCGAATCCCGCAAGGGGCAAATGTTTTTGTGACAAACACAGGCATTTGTACATAAGTCATGGATGTTTGTAAAGGTATTTATGTATATCCGTTATCTAGTCGTCATAGTACAAGCTTTGCTTATATTTGGGGCTAGCTAATTGGTGTGATTGAGAAAACAATTTATCTCTTCTTCTTCTTCATCTATACGGTCAATCCCAGTTGCTTCCAAAGCCATTGCTTCGGAGCTCAGGGTCTGCTTTCCTTGATTTACTCCTCCACTTCGCACGGTCTTGAGCGTCTCTAGTTGTGAGATCATTGGCACGCATGTCAGCCCTCACGACGTCAAGCCAGCATCTCTTGGGTCTACCCCTTTTGCCAGGACCTGGCGGTGGCGGCATGGCCAGACATTTGTTTCCTGCGTAGCTTGCCGGTTTCCGCAAAACATGGCTGTACCAGCGTAGGCGACTCTCCTGCAGTTAGGCTGCAATACCACGGACACGAAGGCTACCGCGGATGCGTGAGTTCCTCACGCGGTCCTTTGGCTCCTGTGACTCCGCACATCCACCGCAACATATAAGTAGCGGCCCGTGAAAACAATTTATCTATTTTACTTTATTTATGTATATTATTGTATCAGTAGTCGCGCCTGTCTCTCAGTCAAAAGTTATAGTGTATGTACATGTAAAGGTTTGTTATTGTATACCGTCAGTGTAGACGGTGCATGCGCAGGGTCCATGGGTAATTTACAAAATCTACCAACTGTTAAAGAGTAGATGTGTAACCTCCTAACTGTTCATAAGTGACCAGCTGTCAAAAATGACGGATTTGGTAAAATTTTGAGTTAGGAAAATGACAAATTGAAGATTTTGGTGACATTGACGAATTACAGAAAGTGACCAGATAACAAAAATGACCAATTAAGGAAAATGACGAGTGGTGCCCTAATTAGTAAGTACGACATCTACTTACTTACTATACTTTGACGACCTCCGTAGCCGAGAGGTGATTATACCGGACTTGGTGTCGCTATCTCTGAGGTCCCGGGTTCGATTCCCGGTCGGTCAATGTAAAAAAATAACTTTTCTATATTGTCTCGGGTCTGGGTGTTGTGGTACCGTCGTTGTTTCTGATTTCTGTAACACAAGTGCTTAAGCTACTTATCACAGGATCAGAGCAATGTATGTGATGTTGTCCAATATTTATTATATTTATTTATTTATTTATCTACGCTTAACAGTTAAACTTTTTTTTTATTATAACAAAACCATGATATTATTTTTTTATGGCTTAGTTATTAAGACTTAAAGAGCAAGATATATTTTGGTCTCAATGCAATAATCAATTTTGCAACTAATAGGACTAGAGAACCAACATTTATTTTTAATTTGACACCTTGAAATGTTGCCCTGCATAAAATTCAGGCACAATTTGAAACCTATTTTTTGCTATAAGCTACCTGAAACATTATCAGTTACAGCATTCCCGTTCACAGCAGAGCTTAGATTGTATCGCGCGCTCACGTCGCGCCAATAATGCGAGACCCATATGTTTTGCACGTAATAACATACGCTGGGTTTAAACGCTACGTGATCTCTGCAGCGCTGCATTGCGGTAGAACGACGCAACTAACATTTAAAGTTAATTTATTTTTAGTTAGGATTACGGTTGACGGGGCCTTTATTTGCTGCGGAGGTCGTATTTGGATGCTGGAAGGGCTTTCACTTGAAGGACTTCTTGTCTGTGAAGGTATTTATTTGAAATTTTTAAGTAATCAGAGAAATTTACGAATAATTAAAACAAATGCATCAATAAACTAGTTTCCTAAAAAAATCGAATTAGTCCGTCAGTTGGATTAACAGAAAATATTGGACACGTATTTTTTCTTTTCTCAATCAAACAAAAAATAATGAAGATATGGCCCGTTAAAGTTCCGCGTAACGTCACGCGACACTTTTTAGCAAGGCGTGACGTCTCGTGCTCACTTTGATGCGCTTTATCTTCGTCATTTTTTGTTTGATTTACAAAAGACAAAATATGGGTCCAATATTTTTTGATAATTTAACTGACGGACTAAATAGAATAATCTTTTTTTGACGTAGGAAACTAGCCTATTGTCATGCTAAAGATTCTCGAAGCTATCTCTCAATAATTAGTTAATATTTTATACTTGAAATTTTTACAATTTAGTTATTTTTACATCAAGGTAAATAATCACACGCGATAAACATTTCTACTGCCGCTGGTGGGATTCGAACTCAACGCAAACATATATATTTCCTCTATAGCTCTGTTGCAAGAGCCCGGATAGTGAAAGGTCGTGGGTTCGAATCTCACCAGAGGCATTTTTTAAGCGAGATTATTATCCCTAGTTAAGCATGCGTAAACAAAAGACAATAGGAATTCCATTTTTATGCGGTCTCATTGTCCGCTTGAAAGTTGTCAGGTAAACAGGACAGCATTAATATCTCACCTATGCCTTAGTATTAGTCAATTATAAGCATGTTAATAATTATGCAATCTGACATTTTAAGATTTTAAAGTTAGTAGTGCTTATCAAACCCGACATTTTAATCATCAAATTGAAAACCAGCGTCGCGGCCTACTCCGGCCGTGGCTCAAGCTGAGTGAGGTCACATTATCCCGGACATCACAGGCACATAGTGGCACCGCTTGGTTTACTCGTTTTTCAATTATTATAATTATATATTTTTTGTTTTTATTACTTGTTTTTCTTTTTGTGTCATTTGTACTTTTTGTGTGTGATGTCCAATGTACGAGTATAATAAATGTCTTTTCTTTCTTTCTTTCTTTCTAATATTTTAATGTAACCTATATTATAATTTTTAATATTGCCCTATATAACACATGAACCCTGTAAGGGCACCTTACAGGGTTCATGTGTTGGACATATGTGTGTAAATAGATCTTTATTACCGTAATACCATGTGAAGCAATAAATGAATTATGAATTTTCTCCCAAATATCCCACTAAATTAGTTAAGGATAAAATATAAAGTAAGCCTACTGCAGGGCACAGGCCCTACCTCAACTATGCGATAGTTTGGGCCACTCCTCCACGCGGACCCAGTACGGAATGCTGGAAGGAAGTTGAAAGGCAACTCAAAGTCAAAGTCAAAAATCATTTATTCAGTTTAGGGTAGAAAACTGCCACTTATGAACGTTATTGGCCCTTATGGGGCAGAACATGTCTCCTTATTTTTTGGGCCCTACTAGCGCTTCGAGACAAGACACAGACAATCTGGCAAGTGCTGAGAAGAAACGCCGGAACAAACTCAGTACTACCTATATATGTGCTGTCAAATGTAATTTTAAGGCCTCCGACTAGCCTTTACGACTAAACTAAATCAATAACCAGAAGCGTGCTATGGAAAGGACTACGCTCGGTGTTTCTTTGCGAGGTCGAATTTTAAATTTCCCTTGTTTATTTTATAGTTATTGTTTTTCGTCGCCGGTAACGCCATCTTCCTAAATATACGGTTTCCACTGAAAACCAGCGCAATGGCTAGGCCCTTCACCTACGCCATCGCACATATTGAGTGGATACCATTTGGTTCCTTAACACTAATTCCAAAATGTATAATAAGTCATCTATCTTCTTTTCCTTGTTGTCTCCTTTAGTTAAGTTTATTTATATATATAAAAATGAATTGCTGTTCGTTTGTCTCGCTAAAACTCGAGAATGGCTGGACCGATTTGGCTAATCTTGATCTTGAAATATTTGTGGAAGTTTAGGCAAGGTTTAAAAGGTAAGAAAATATTTAAAAAATACAAGGAAAGTAGTAAAACAACTATTTTATTTTCCCATACAAACTGTTCGTACCTGTCAAATGAATTGGCGGAACGAAAGTTCGCTGGGTCAGCTAGTTTGTAATAAAATTATTCTGTATGTGTTTCTGGACCAATAAAAAATGACTATTCTATTTTATTCTAATCAGGAAAGAGGAGATTAAAGTCACTTAGTCACAAAGAAATAGCCCAACGGATTAGCAAGCTGAAGTGGCAGTGAGCGGGGCACATAGCACGTAGAACTGACGGCCGATGGTGCAGACAGGTTCTGGAATGGAGGCCACGTACCAGCAAGATGGACAGACGACCTGGTGAAGATCGCAGGAGCTGCTGGATGCGGGCCGCTTCCAACCAGCCAATCTGAAAGTCACTGTGGGAGGCTGATGATGATGATGATGATAAAACAAATTTGAACGAGACGCTTGTGATAAATGTCACTTAATATGGTCAGAATGGTCACCCATCTACTCACCACTATTGCGTGTAACGCAATGCATATATATGCAATGTGTTTCCTTTCTGTTTTTTTTTCTTTTTTTTTTCTTCTCTTTTTTTTCTCTCTCTCTAGACCTTCACCCATCAATGTTAGAATTCCCCGTATGTATGTATTCTTATTATTATTTATGTATGTGTAATTAATATATATGTATATCTAGTTTTTATAAAATATTTACGTGAATTAGTATGTCATGTTTATTTTAATTAGAGTATTTTCTAATGTAATAAACTTGTCAGTTACTTCATACTCCGCCACAAACTTCACTATCTGCATTACCTCAAGGTTGACCGGTACAGAATGCTGTATAGCATTAAGTCCGCCAATTGTACGCACCTGTGCAATAAAGTTTAAATAAATAAATGCACAAATTTTTTGTCAACTTGTAATTTTCTGTGTTACATATAAACGTTTAAGCTTCAACTTGGGTGGCTTAACTTTGGTAATAATTACCAAGTTACTGAGATACAAGGACGGTTAATTAAGAGTCATCTTACTAACTCGAGAGCCATTTTTTATGTGCATACTCATTCATGATAGGCGATGAACGTTGATTAGATTTTAGTACCGTTCATAAAATTTAAGCTACTGCGTTTAAATTTTTATTGCTACAGTATTTCCGTTATAGCTCTTCAAAGCCAGATCATTCATAAAAAAAATCTACAAAGAGAAGTTAGAATATCTAACATAGAAAGATATTAACCCTCTATAAAATCTACGAAGCAAATTAGTAGATACACCCGTTTGTAGCTTTGAAGTTCTAGGTACCGAAAAAACAGTTGCATTATAAGAGTCACAAACAAATATAATGCAGCCTTCAGTCACATAGTCATTTTTCATAAGCAGATGGCGAAGTATTGCCGTCTCCCGAAATCCACTTGAACTCTATACGCGTAGCCTTCTGTGGATTTATTGCATGCCTTGTAAGTGAATTGATGTGGTTTTTATTAATACACCCGTTTGTACCTTTCTAGGTACCGAAAAAACAGTTGCATTATAAGAGTCACAAACAAATATAATGCAGCCTTCAGTCACATAGTCATTTTTCATAAGCAGATGGCAAAGTATTGCCGTCTCCCGAAATCCACTTGAACCCTATACGCGTAGCCTTCTATGGGTTTATTGCCTTGTAAGTGAATTGATGTGGTTTTTATTAAGTTGTTATTGCTTGCTTTTATAACATGCTTCTATTACCTGCACTTGTATAACAGTTTACTAACTATTTAATCAATTTAATTCTTTATTCCATAACCATTCGGCGTGATTATTAAGTATACCTACCCTTGCAAAATTATGGCTTTATAGTACTAAAAGTCTTTGAACTTAACTGCCGATAGACAGACAGATGGACATGACGACTATACTTTTCACTACGAAACCTTAAAAAGCTGTAGGTTTATGTATTTTCTTAATTTAAATAAAAAGTATGTCACACAATAATGGAACATCATTTTGGTGATTCTAAACATTTGAATTATTAGAATGAAAAACTAAATATTTTATTATTTTAGGCACTTCAGGAATGTTATTATATATTCATATTTACTCTCAAGGAAAATATAATGTATGTATGTCAAGCAATATTCTTTTTATTACTTGTATGGCAAATGTAACAACAAGATGTGGCTCTCAAGATCAAGCGTAACCTGACTGGGAGCGGGGCAAAGTGGGAAATTAACCCGATATGATATCCTCATCATCATCACCTATACGGTCAATCCCGGTTGCGTCCAAAGCCATTGCTTTGGAGCCCAGTGTCCTCTTTTCTTGATTTACTCCTCCACTTCGCACGGTCTTGAGCGTCTCTAGTTGTGAGATCATTCTTTCTCATTTATCCTATATTGCCCCAACTAAAAATCGATCAATGCGCCATCATTGCGCATTGGCACCATCGTGTCCTAATAAGACTTTCGAATACCGCAAACCTACAGGCAAATCAATCACATTCATACAAGTCCAAGGGCAAGCAAATACAACGGGAATAAGGGGATAGGACATCACTCATCCTGACGTATGGCAGTATTGTTGGCCAGCTGTCTCTAACTGGCACCAGGCCAACTGTGCCAGTACTGCCAAGCTATGGTTCGCGGCAATCATGGCATACGAAAACATTGGAAGTTATTTTTCCGTGTCCCTATTGGAATAGTCAGATGATCCGCAATCTGTATACAGGATGTTTTTGAAATAATGCAAAGAGGTCGCAAGGTGACGTAAGAGCTAAGTTTTATGTAAGCATTTTTCGTAACGTTTGAAAGAACATGCATTGCAATACAAAGTAATTCCGAGGCTTATAAATTAACCATGTAAATAGCTTATTATGCGCAAATAAATAAATTTATATACAGGATGTCTTGTAACTCAAGGATAACCTTGTAGTCACATATTTTATACTTAACACCTTTTTTTCTATGACTTGCAAATTTGTATAAAAAATTACTGACTTCCCATACGAAATTACCAACCAATTATTGCAAAAAAAAATTAGGTGAAAAAAAAAATAAATAAACACAAATTATCTTAAAAGTAACATCAGTAGTTAATTATTTTTAATGTTAATTCAAAGCTTTTTGCTTGATTGTTATAAATATGATTGTAATTATTCATTATCTTGCTGCTTGAGCTTATCATAACATGTTGTGTAACACATGCCTTAGATAAAAGTCTAGTTTGGAATTTTAACTTTTAAATATTAGTGTTTCTTTGATGTTATTCTGTTTTGTGTTCCTAATAAATAAAATAAAATAAAACTAAAAAAATTTGGATAGAAAAACTGAAAAAATATGAACATTTTAAAAAGTTATAGAAATATATTTGTTTACTATGGTGTATAGGATATGTGGTTACAAGGTTATCCTTGAGATACAAGACACCCTGTATGTGAGCATCCGGTGCTCAAACCAATCAACACGAAGTAAGACGTCATCAAATACACGAAGTTACTGTTATCAAGTAAATGTTTAGATTTCTATCAATTGAAACAGACATCGGGTAATCATCTTTCAGATCTTGCATTGAAACATAAATTAATTGCAATTATAGTTATAATCTGTTCAGTGTCAGGTAGATCGTCTGCTCCTTTGCAAATGATAATCAAACATTTGTATCTGGATACCGATTGTCTGACCCCTTATAACATAAGGATGTTTATATCTTACTTCAAAACAATGTTATTAGTCTGATGGTTGGCATATTATACCGTTTATAAATAAATAAATAAATATTGGACAACATCACATACATCGCTCTGATCCTGTGGTAAGTAGCCAGAGCACTTGTGTCACAGGAATCAGAAACAACGACGGTACCACAATTCCCAGACCCGAGACAATATAGAAAAGTTATTTTTCTACATTGACCCGACCGGGAATCGAACCCGAAACCTCAGAGATAGCGACACCAAGTCCTGTATTCTCGCCTCTCGGCTACGGAGGTCATCGAACCGTTTATTCTAGTAAAACGATAAACAATAGTTTTTTTTTGTTACGCAGTCTTATCATCATAATCATAAATCTTTATTGTGAACCAGGTACAAGATAAAGACTTACAAAAGGTCCCACAAGGTGGATAGAAGACCTGGTAAAGGTTGCAAGAAGCCACTGGATGCAGGCCGCTTCCAACCGGCCAATTTAGAAGTCACTAGGAGAGGTCTGAGATTTTCGTAGAGAACAGGCAGGCAAAGAATGCATAATTGTATACTTACCTACTTAGGGTATACTCAAGTGAGTGTACCCTGCATTTGATGTAAATGATAAAAGACTTCGAACTTTTTTGTATGGAGCCTAGCATAACTCAAATTGCAAGAAACCTTAAACAACGTTATTTTGGTGTACACCTATGAAACATACGTTAATTGAAAGATAAAATAATTACAAACAACAAATACTCTTTGACAAAATGTCGTAAATGACATACTTTGTTCAGAATTTCGGTTTGAATATATAAATAGAAGTAAATGTTATATATTCAAACTGAAATTCTGAACAAAGTATATAACTTACGACATTTTGTCAAAGAATATTTGTTGTTTGTAATTATTTTCTCTGTCGAGTGGCAAATGTTTCATATGTGTACACGAAACCATTGTAATTTTAGGTACTTTCAACTATAGGTATCCATACAAAAAAGTTCTAAGTCTTTGGTAACTCGAATAAAAGCTAAGAACATTAAAAACTAAATAACATGCTACACCATTGAAAAACTTTGCATAAACACGCTGCCAATAACAACTCAATGTCGAATAAACAACGCTCAGAGCTCATTACGCTTCGTTGCTAGTCCTTGAGAGAATATATCATGTTTTATCTAGTAAACACATAATATCTGTACTTTACAGACATTAACGCATTTTGTTATTTTTACTACTAATAAAACTCTTAGAACACAAAGCAAGGGTAAAGTGAATTTCGCAAAAACAGACGCAGTTATTTTTAATAGATAAATAGCTAATGCCAAGTTCATAAGTTTTTATAATTGTACATTAGCCCTGAAATTAGCTGCTGGTATGTCAAAAGTCAAAAATCATTTATTCAGTTTAGGACAGAAAACTGCCACTTATGAACCTCAATAATAACATTATTGGCCTATATGGGGCAGAACATGTCTCCTTATTTTTTGGGCTCTACTAGCGCTTCGAGACAAGACACAGACAATCTGACAAGTGCTGAGAAGAAACGCCGGAACAAACTCAGTCACCACTAGCTGCCACAAAAAAAAAGGAAAAGAAAATAATGTATACCTGTGAGAGCAGGGCAGTATTTAATTCCAGACATTTATGTCATTTAAATAGTAATTAACAGACAACAGTATAATAGCCCTGTTTTATTAAAATGATCTGAACATGCGATTTAAACTCAAACATGGGTAGTTTTACATTACTATAAGGAAAATAACAAAAACGACAAACGCTCTAACCTTTGCACAGAAACTTAAATGAAACTGGGCTGGGCATGTGACGACTTACAGATCAGAGTTGGACTATTTGAACAACTACTAGGAAAGGCCCACAAGGCAAACGAAATAGAGGTAGGTGGCACGATGGGAAGATGATTTAAGAAAATATCCGGCCCTCACTGGTTTAAAGTAGCATAAGACAGAGACACATGGAAATCTTTGGAAGAGGCCTTCACCCAAAAAGGGGTTCTTACAGATTGCAATCAATCAACTACTAATAATAAAAACAAAAACAAATTTCAAATTCAAATCTTTATTTGCTTACCAAGTGATGTACATTGGTGGTAGGTACATATGCAACAGGACTTAAAAACTTAGTTACCTATAAGGTATCGCGAATGAAGAGAGCAGCCTATATTATAGCTAGATAATAAAATTAGAGTATATTGAATAGTAATTGAATAGTAAGTAGCACGTAGAACTGACGGCCGATGGGGCAGAAAGGTTCTGGAATGGAGGCCACGTACCGGCAAGCGCAGCGTAGGACGTCCACCTACAAGGTGGACAGACGACCTGGTAAAGGTTGCAGGAAGCCGCTGAATGCGAGCCGCTTTCAACCGGCCAATCTGGAAGTCACTGGGGGAGGCCTATGTTCAGCAGTGGACGTCCTATGGCTGAAATGATGATGATGATGATATTGAATGGGTAACAAATACCAAAAAAAAACAAATTATTAACAAAAAAAAAACTAAAAATAATACTAACAAAACTACAATAGAAAACCACTAACAATACTTCTAGAAAACAAATTAATTGTAACTATAACTAAGAAATAAAAGGCTTTTTATTTATTTATTTATTATGTAGAGGTAATTTAGAGGTACAAAGTTCCAAAGGTACGTAATGTAAGTAATAACTTTTGTACGTTTATACGTTTATTTATTTATTTAAACTTTATTGGACAGACATTTAAAATAAAAAGTTGTACAAGTGGCGGACTTAATGCCAAAAGCATTCTCTACCAGTCAACCATGAGGCCATACAGATATGGTATAGGCGGTGCAACAAAAATCGAATTGTGTTAAATTAAATCATACAACACTAAAATAAACTAGATGAATGATGCATACATAGATAGCTATTTACAGTATATACATACATAAAATACATACATACATAAATACATACACATAATATAATTATACACAGATCTCATGCCAGCGAGAATCATGGAACAGAGAAAAGAGTTAATCCAAAAAATGCTTGCGCAGAGCCTTTTTAAGAAGAATTTTGACCTGGATTTTTTTAATTTTCAAGGGAAATCCGTTCAGGTGCTGATTTAAGTATGTTTTATTCCAGTGTTTTTTAAGCCTTTGTAGGGTCGCTAACTAAGAAATTTTTAACAAAAGGATACATCCGAAATATCCGAATCATATTTAAGCAAACGCTTATAAAAAAGTTTCTATCTATTGAATATTTGTAGCATAAGTACATGAAAAAAAAAAACGGGTTTTTTTTTAATACTATGAAGGTCGTGTCATTTTCGCAAGTGGCTTCGCCCGCGTGGCGTTCAGTTTGTCATTTATTATTATTCAAGTCGTTATTAAAGTCTTTAACAACGACCTAATAATGCATTATTTTAAAGCCAATTTTTAACCACAAAAAAAAATAGTTTGTTATTGTTAAAGGATAAACATTTTATGCTGTCGAGAACGTTTTTTAGAACTATTAAAAGAAAACAATTCCGTTGTTCATTATTTTTGCCTTACCGTAACCGTTTACGCAGCGCATGCAACGGAAGCTCTCAAAAGGAATATTTTTTTCTGTTTTTGCAACATTTTTTATTGATACTTCGCTCCTCTTGGTTTTAACGTAATGTTATATAACCTCATACCTTCTATGATAATTAGACTAGCAAACTCAAAAATAATGTTCAATTCGAACCAGTAGTTCCTGAGATAAGCTCGTTAAGCAAAAGAAACAAACAAACTCTTTAGTTTTATAATATAGATTTGGCAAAATCTTATCAATTGTTTATTTTGTATAGAGAGAACAAGATAGGCATCTAATGGCAGAGTTGATGCTTTCAGCTTTGACTGAGAGAATTTTAAATTTATATACTGCGCTGGCATTTTTACCTAATGGAACGAATAAGGTATATGCGTTAAGGGTGAGAGGTTGTTTGTATTTTGATTCATTTATCATAATAAAATAGTCAATAAATAAATTGTAAATCATTGTTTCCACATTTTTTTTACAACATCACATACAATCACACTCGTAGCTGGCCCCTAACTAAGCAAGACTATTACTGTGGTGACTAGATAACGGATAAACATACTTAAATACATTTATAAACATCCATGACTCAGGTACAAATGCTCGTGCTCATCACACAATCATTTGCCTCTGCGGGATTCGAACACGCAACCGGTCGGCTTTCTAGTCCGGAGCGCCACTACACCAGACGATTGTCAATAATAGATAACTAAATGATATGAAGCTGACAATCTTACTTTGTAGAGGTCTACGTCCAATTTTACTTTATAGCCAACTGAATAGAATTAATTTAATTTAAAAAAATAAAAACCAACTTCAAAAAACGAAGAGCGCTTTAGTTTATTTTTTTTATTAAATTAACTTATTTCATCTATTTTAGTGATAAATCCTAATCAAAACAAATCTTACGAGTGCAAACATAATTTAACCGCTGAACACTAAGTTCATTTACTATCTTTCCACCCTTAGGGTTGTAATTTTTTCCGCAAATTTTTATTATAGTATTTTTGAAGTATAAGCTATTCATTAAAAAAAGAATCACCAAAATCGGTTCACATTTGGCAAAGATATTAGGTAAGATAGATACTAAAGTCAGTTGGCGTGGTACGGAGTTCATGCAATGTTTGATGATTTTCTCAAGATCCCATCATCAGAATTTCACCAAATATATATGGGACCATTCTGAAAGTATTACCTTTCAAACAAAATAAATATCGAAATCAGTCAACGTAGTAATGAATGATCGCTGAACATACATAAAACAATTTTAAAAAAGAAGATTCCGACGAATTGAGAACGAACGAGAATTTTTTAAAGTCGGTTAAAAATACATTTCACAGTCAATAAATGATGAAAACTTTATTATAAGTTCAAGTCAGCATAATGATCGATAATACCTACCGATCTATTAGCATGACAGACAGACGATTAATCACTCGCATCAGCATGAGCTAATCCAAAAGCGATCGATCATTACTATACGTATTTCTACCGAAATGACTCAGATTAACAGAGTTATAAATTCTCATTTCCCATATTGTAACACAAAGTCCTAATTTTTGACGACGACCTCCGTAGCCAAGAGGCGATCATACCGAACTTTGGTGTCGCTATCTCTAAGGTCCCGGGTTCGATTCCCGGTCGGTCAATGTAGAATAATTACTTTTATGTATGGTCTCGGGTCTGGGTGTTGTGGTGCCGTCGTTGTTTCTGATTTCTGTAACACAAGTGCTTTGGCTATTTGCCTAAGGATCAGCGCAATGTATGTGATGTTGTCCAATATTTATTGTTTTATGATTCAACTACCTTCTAGTGTTTGTCAAAACAAACATGCACTTGTTTAAAAGTAAAAAAGAAGAATGTAATTTTAATACATTATACCCTGACAAACTAAATTTGCCTGCTAAAACGACAGCTGTTTATAGCAAAAACGCATATTGTATGGCCATAAAAATTTATAACAGGTTAGATTTAGAGTTAAGATCATTACCGTTAAGAAGTTTTAAGAGGAATTTGAAGATATGGTTGCTGCAAAATAGCTTCTACTCTATAGATGAATACTTTGAGTTCTTCAATTTTCGGAAGAAGAAGTTCTAAGTGTTGTAACCCACAACACCTTGATTTATCTATTTTATTTGTGTTTAATATTGACATTGTTAATTTAATTTTATATGGTTTTATTAAATTTTTGACATTGCCTGATACTTGTCATTTTTTAATTTATTCTTTGTCTTTGTCTTTGTTTAATGGATATTATTCAGTCATTCGTTAACCTCAGTCAATTTCTAAATATTTGCATGCCAGCTTGTGGCTAAATGTGCGATCTTTGTTATTTGTACCATCTTATTAAGTACCACTTTTCGAGCAAATAAATAAATTTGAATTTGAATTTGAATTTGAATTTGAATTTGAATTTTGAAATTTGAATTTGAATTTAGAGGAAACCCAAACTAAACTGTCCTTCATCCCTCCTTCTAGACTCGAATTTAAACCTTTTTCATTTAAGGCCATATACAGGTTGTTTAGTAAGTAGGTAAGTAAGTAAGTATTTATTTATTTGGCACAAAACATTTTACAGGTCGTAGGTAGGTCGGTAAATCCGCGCATCGCGGTAGCCTTCGTGTCCGTGATATTGCAGACAAACTGCAGGAGAGTCGCCTACGCTGGTACGGCCATGTTTTGCGGAAACCGGCAAGCTACGTAGGAAACAAATGTCTGGCCATGCCGCCACCGCCAGGTCCTGGCAAAACGGGTAGACCCAAGAAATGCTGGCTCGACGTCGTGAGGGCTGACATGCGTGCCAATGATCTCACAACTAGAGACGCTCAAGACCGCGCGAAGTGGAGGAGTAAATCGAGGAAAGCGGACCCTGGGCTCTAAAGCGATGGCTTTGGACGCAACCGGGATTGACCGTATAGACGCAGAAGAAGAGGTAGGTCGCTCAATATGAAGGTCAGTACCAAAAAGGTCTCGCGCTCAGCATTTGTCGTAGCATAGGCCACGACACTAATTTTCTGCGGGAGTCTAGGCACCGCGTCATTTTTTATCTGCGCGACTTCCTACTAATTTTATACCAAAATGAACCGTTTTACTAATATTAATGGAAGTTAAAATAGTAAATCAATTTATACTTTTAGATTTATTTTAAAAATAACATAATTTAGCCATAAATGTTTATATAAGTAATTTTTATCTGGAAACTTGTAAGTAGAAAAAAATATAGAGGATCTCAATATCAGTTAATTTTGGGGAGAAATGGGGAGGTTATGATAAGAATTAGTTACGGAGGGGATGCATAAAATATTCGATTTTATCAACGATTTTAATCGACGTAGTTTAAAAGCCTGTTTTCGTATATTTAAAATCGAGTAAATACTAATTTCAAACTATGATTTTAAAGATTAAACTCCAAAGATTCTTGTTATATCTTTGAAATATTTTTATATACATTAAATAAGGAGTAAAAATCTGCTAAAAAGTTGGAAAAAACGAGTTTTGGTGAGGGTACGGCCTTAACGAGAATACCGTTTGGGATCGTAATGTTACTGGAAGCAGATCGACACCGGATTGCAACTATTGTTGAATTACAGGAATTGGGCCTCTAGTGTACCTCTTAGGTCCGCCCCGACAAACATATACTAACCTAGGTACTGATTTTCAAAAAATTCGGGTTCATTCTTTAACCACGGTACTCTAAAAACCAAATCAACTGCTATTTTCCATTAAAATGTTCCCACTCATAATTTCTTTAATGTTATTTTTACCAACTAAAATCCACCATCAATTTCCGGCCGCCCGTTTAGCGTATTTGTTTTTAAATGCTAAATGATACAAAATGGCGGCCTGCCAACTGTTTGACGGGTACAGTAAATATGTAATTAATTAGTTTGTTGCATTGTTTTGGCGGGATAAAAATACAACGCTATAAATAATTTTTGTAGTGCTTACATCATAGATCACTGTTCTCGATTGAACTAGTATAATTTAGTTATAGTAACAGAGGGTCTAGTGTTAGTTTTGCTTAATTCAATCGAAAAGTAAATGTAAATTTGTATAGATTTAATGTCATGTCATGTCATGTGATGACATATGGAACTGAAACGTGGCCTCTCACTATGGGCCTCATAGAAAGCTCAAGGTTGCACAGCGTACTATGGAAAGGGCTATGCTCGATGTTTCTTTGCGAGATCGAATCAGGAATAAGGAGATTCGTTAACAAAAAAAAGTTGCTGACATAGCCCAATAGATAAGCAAGCTGAAGTGGAAATGGGCGGGGCACATAGCACGTAGAACTGACGGCCGATGGGACAGAAAGGTTCTGGTATGGAGGCCACGTACCGGCAAGCGCAGCGTAGGACCTGAGCGGACATCATTTTGTACGAAGCAGTGAAATATTTTTTTTAGATTACTATGTTGGTCCCATAGAAAAAGTTGTTGTATTTGAGCACCAGAACCAACAACATATTTTTTTTAAATATTCATTTTAAAATTTTTAGTAACAAGTACATTGGAACTCTCTTTTTAAGTTTAACACTTGTATTAGGAGAGAACCGCTCTTTCTACAGGTTGTTACGTTTTACGTGTGGGTACCTACCTAATTAAGGTGTGAAAAGAAACCCACAACGTAAACACAATCATTTATTTGGGTACTAGGGTGACAAGGGCCCGACTGATAGCTACTTCCGCAGGTCTGGACTTCCCTGATGTGGTGAAAACCGTAGATGGCAGATGGCTGGCCGTAGACTGTGCCGGTGCAATCCTCCGCGTCCGAAGTCCCGACTCCGTGTCGCCAACTCCCAATATTGTTCCCCTATACGCACCTATACGCACTTGTAACTACAGTACTTAAACAGTCGATACGGTCAATACGTGACCGAAAAAGTCGACATAATTATGTAAAAGATCATATAGCGAAAGACGTCCGCATATGAATATAATCACATTGTTCGTGCGCACAGAAGGCGAGCTCAAGAGTGAATGTCCAGGTGATTGGGCGACGGTCGCGGAGCATCCCGCAACCGCTGCCCGTCTCGAAGGTTCGAGAGAACAATAGATTGTTCCATGCGAGTTTTAGGGTCCCACGCAGTAATTCGTGAAATTGTAAAACGGTTTATTGTTACAGATAATATTTTAATTTAGTCAGTTTTAATTGTAAATATTATTTTTGATTAATAAGGGTCATTGTTTGATTAATAATTTGCAGATTAGTAATAATTAGGATATTAATAAATTATAAAATATGTTCATAATAGTATTTTAATGTGTGTAATAGTAATAATTACATGACAATGTACGTACAACGTTACAAGGTTAAATTAACATTTCTAAAACTTAGTGCTTTTTTCCTTGTGAAATAAATAAACAAGTTAACAAACCATTTTATTGAAGCTGTGGGTAGGTGAAGAATAAATAATATATAAATAGATAATGGTGCACATGAGTGTGGATTGTTTAAGTGTGTTTCAGGAAGATTACTACAATAAGTATATCCTATTGTAATATCCCTTCAGTTTCCAGATAATTTGAGGTTGTTGACGTTTTTCAAATAACCCTGTATAAGTAATAGAATCTCTGAGGTAATAGCATGTTTGATTACAACTGTAAGTAGATATCGAACCTAATCCGATGTTTATCGTTGGACCGATCAAACACTCGAGTGAGATCATTAGTGTCGGATTTCTGTTTTGTTCAGCAAACCAAAACTGAGCCGGCACTAGGCCTCGTCACGAACTAGAGATGGTCAATATTATTTATAACTAATAAAAACATATTTATTCAACAATATTTTAAACCGGAACGTTTAAAAAATATATTCTATGCGTGGTTATAAACCATCACATTATTTCACAGTTAACGTTACATTCGTTCAAATTATGCCTATGTCTTGGCCAGATCGTAAAATTGATCATTTCATGATGTGACCGAACACTTTATTCTTCTTCTTCTTCTTCTTAGTCGATTCGCTCTTGACAGAGCGGTGGATCACTTCATAAAACGGTGGTATTTCATGATATAGAACAGAACTAGCTGCCTGCATCATGATGTGGTCTAGTTTGTCGATATAAACAGCTAAACTAATGTTTGACCATTTCATGAAATACTTAGTCGTACACTAAGTACTTCATAAAATGGTCAAATATTAGTGAACATATCGTAAAATCGTTACATTACCTACCGGTAGAGGCGCTAATGTTGCTTTGTTTTCTGATGAATAATGACAGCGGACAAATATTTTATTCTAAAAGTGAATAATAATGTGTAATTTAAAGGTGAAATATCGTTACTACACCAAGCTAGGCGATTTCATTGAAAGTCACTCAAAAAACGAGCACAACGTCAAAAAATCAAGGAGTTCGGAATGTAATTTAAGAGGTTATTAGGTTATTTAGCTATTGAAGTCTTTTTATTTATTAGTTTTGTTTAAAAATAATAACTTTTTAAAATGTTTAATTTATCTTTCGACCAAGTTTACAGATATTAAACAAATTCACGTAACTTGTAACCCCACTTCCCCACCACCAACAGGAGGCATGTCGTAAGAGGCGAATCTAATTCATGTAGTACGAAATGGGTAGCCGCGTTTGTTGCGAAATCTTATAAAAAACTGCGCTCGCAGTGGACCTCCTATGGCTGAAATGAAGATGATTAAGTAACTTGTAACCGTATTTTTATTTTAATGATATGGCCAAACGTGGATTGACTTTTCATTGAATATTGTCGTTTAAAAGATATGGTAAGTTGAGATTGGACATATCATGGAATACCACCAATTAATGCAATGATCAGTCACATCATGAAGTGGTCAATTTAACGATCTGGCTACGACACCCACATTGCTGCGGTCAAATATGAACTTTAACCGAGTTCGTTAAGGAACTTTTTCTATAGTTTCCAATATTATCAACTGATGAAATATTAAAATTTGTTATTTATGATCCGATTATAATATGCTATATTTTATTAAATTCTGTTCTATTTATTTCATGTGGCGGGCGTTGAAAGAGCCCTATGTCTGGTATATTATAGTAGACAGACATAGGCTGATGATAACTATTTAAGGGCCTCTTTCAACACTTGCTGATAAGTTCCAGATAACCTATCTGGCACTTTTTAATTTGTATGGGTTATCTGTCAAAACGAGTGCCAAATAGGTTATCCGGAACTTATCAGCAAGTGGTGAAAGTGACCCATAGGCCCTCTTTCACCACTTGCTGATAAGTTCCAGATAACCTATCTGGCACTTTCTTGTTATTATCTGTCAAAACAAGTGCCAGGTATAGGCTATATAAGTAGGGCTTCGTATTTTTTTTAGCATAAGATATAAATTTTAAAACTTCGAAATTGGCCGTATACTTACACCTGCGACGTAGGCAAGTAATGGCAGAACCCAACGCCTCTTAAATATTATGGACCAAATTAGGAGCTCGATAATTTGACTTAAATTTAGAGGGTCCGGGGTTTGATTTTAAGTTTAGGTATTTTTTTTTTAACTTTAAATAACCTAATTTTGCAGAACTCAAATGAAATAACTAAGTGAAACCAACAGATTTTACCTGCATTGAAATCGGTCAATCAATTTGGAGGCTTTTAATTTAAAACACCTTTTTTAAACGCTGGTTAAGGCGATAGTAAGTACAACATACTTACCTTTGAGAATTATGCTGTTTCAACTAACAACAAACAAGTTGGTAAATGACCACGACATTGAAGATGATTTCACTTACCTGAAACAAGAAAAACAATAATAATTTATTGTGTAGGTACAAATACAATATTTATTTAAAGACAACAGTTGTTACACACTAACATACTTTACTACTGCTTTATTGGACTGTCTTTTATATTCGCTTACAGTAATATAAGTATGATGGCCAGTTTCACTACTTTCTTTAAAGTTCCGGAGCTATCAATAAAGTGCCAGTTAGGTTATCTGAAACTTATCAGCAAGTGATGGAACGGGCCCTTAGGGCCTCTTTCACCACTTGCTGATAAGTTGCGGATAGCCTATCTGGCACTTGTTTTGACAGATAACCCATACAGTTAGCTGTCAAAAAAGTGTCAGGTTATCTGGAACTTAGCAAGTGGTGAAACTAGCCCTTGGTGTTCCAAATTTGAAATGCAAGATACAGTGTGTCTAGACACTAGGAGAATCCTGGGCACCCAATGGAGATAGGAGTATATTTTTATAAATAGATAGATACTCTTTATTGCATACCATACAAGTAAATTACACATGATTTTTACAGAAAGATGTATAATTTAGGCGGTCTTATCGCTAATAGCGATCTCTTCCAGACAACCTTCAGGTAGAGGACAACCATTCATCATCATCATAATTTCAGCCATGGGACGTCCACTGCTGAACATAGGCCTCCCCAAACGATTTTCATTGGGGGGATTGCCAATAGATACTCGCCACGCTTGGCAGGCGGGTTGGCGAGAGCAGTTTTTTATAAGATTTTGCACGCAGACGCTGCTGCCCGTCTCGTGCCACAGGATTAGTCACCTCTTACGACACGCCTCCTGTTGGCGGTGGGGATGTGTATTCTTTACGACCCTCACCACATGGCCACGACCAGAATTTATATTGTTTAATGTGTAAACATGAACCTTCCTATGAAGGTATCAAGTTATGCGCGCGACGTAGTATAATCTGTCGTAAAGTATTCAAGTATTCAATGATAACAAGTGACCAATTTGGAGGCTTAAAGCATTTTTTGGCCGCCATTTTGTTTCATGATTATTGTTGATGCGGCAAATAAATTTCTAAAGCACTTTTGCTTTAATAAAAAAACGTTCAAGTCATCCTCTCCAACTACTTCGACCACTGAACTGCCACCGCTCCTAAGTAGGTAGCTATTTATCATAATATCTGTGTACTTGTTTAAAAAGTATATGCTATGAATTGTCGCGTGTTTGTACTTATATCATGGCAGTTAACCGTGACCCATAAACGGTTTCATAATCTATAATCAAAATCTTTATTCCATTTTCACGTACGAAGTACACGTATGACAAGGTATAATACATTTGTAATGAGCTAAAACCATGTGGTTATACTACACATAAGGTAATCATAATAACTTATAATGCGAGTTTTGTTCGACAATTCGTTGTTGTGTGGTGCATTTTTATTTGGATAGTATTTTTTTTAAATGACTGACAGAAATCTGCACAGCTAAAGTAGTATTGGGAACGGGCATTTGTCCTAATACTGACTGTTTTTGCCTTAAAGCAACAGTGCACATTATTAAGGCTCCTGCATGCATGCCTAATGCATGCATGCATGACTAATTAATACTGAGCGAGGGAATTTTTTGGAACAAATGCTTTTTCAACCAACTTCAAAAAAGGAGGAGGTTCTCAATTCGTCGGAATCTTTTTTTTTATGTATGTTCAGCGATCATTCGTTACTACCTTGACCGATTTTAATAATTCTTCTTTAGTTCGAAAGGAAATACTTTTAGAAAGATCCCATATAAATTTGGTCAAATTCTGATGATGGGATCTATAAGAAAATCATCAAACATTGCATGAACTCCGTACCACTAAAGCTGATTTTTGTATCTATGCTACTCATTATCTTTGTCAAATGTGAATCCATTTTGATGATTGTTTTTTTTTTATTGAAAAGCTTATACTTTAAAGATACTACACGGGGCACACTAAAAGTTTTGCACTTCTAGCTAATCGGAACTATTTGAATTTCGAATGTTATATTTTTTTAAACGTTGCAACCTTCTTAGTGGCGGAAAATTATTTGTCAATTGTTTTTTATCAAACATCAAAGTTCTACGTGCAACGAAAATGGAATTAAGTCGAAATGATTTTACAGTGATGATTTTTTATGATTTTAAAAGTTCTCTCTCTCCGCAAGACTGGGCCGCTCATCTTCAAAATGCTTTTGGGAGAGAAGCACCTTGTTTGAGCACCGTGAGGCGATGGTTTGCTGAATTTGAGAGAGGTCGAGTTTCTTTACATGACGAATTTCGTGAAGAGCGGCCTTTAACAGCCGTCAACGAAAATAATGTGGCTACTGTTAAGCGGCTAATTGAAGAAAACCCGCGGATTATCTATGAGACAATTCGAGGACTATTGGGGATTGGTATGAGCCGAATTCAGAAAATTTTACACGAAGAATTGAAAGTTCGGAAACTTTGCTGTCGTTGGATCCCTCATGAACTGACAGCGGAGCAGAAGCGGGCTTGCGTGGAATGGTGCTCACAGATGCTACTGAAGTACGACCACGGACATTCTAATGCTGTTTATGACATTGTCACAGGAGACGAAACGTGGATTTATTGTTTTGAACCCGAAAAAAAACAACAATCTTGTGAATGGGTGTTTGAAAATGAGAACAGGCCAACAAAAGTGAGGCAGGCAAGAAACGTTAGTAAAAAAATGATCGCGTTTTTTTTCTCAGCTACTGGTCCCATCTGTACAATTCCACTTGAAGATCAAAAGAGTGTTAATGCCGAGCGGTATTCTATCATTTGTTTACCCAGGGTATTAGAAAAAGTTCGCGAAAGACGACCCAAAAGCCGCGTTCTCCTACATCATGACAACGCTTCTTCACACACGGCCAACAAAACAAAGTCATTTTTAGCTTCCGAAAAAGTACAACTCGTCACCCATCCTGCGCATAGCCCCCACCTATTTCTGATTTCTGGATTTTCCCCAAAATCAAAGATTTGATGAGAGGTTTTACTTTTACCAACTCCGAAGAGGCAGTGATAGCGTTCAATCAGCACGTAGAAAACATGCCTTCAGATCTGTGGTCCTCCTGTTTTAAAAAATGGTTCGATCGCATGAAAAAATTTTTAAAATGTTAAGGAGAGTATTTTGAAAAGCAATAAACATAATATTTTGGTTATAACATGTTGTTTTTTTAAGTTATGCAAAACTTATAGTGTGACTACGTATAATAATAACAATATGCGGAAAAAAAACACCCCTAAGAGTGGAATTATAGGAAATGAAATCGGTGTTCAGCAGTTAAATTTTGTTTGCACTCTTAAGATCTGTTTTGATTAGGATTAATCACTAAAAATAGATAAAATAAAAATAAAAATATATAATAAAATAAAACCGACTTCAAAAAACTATAAAGCTAAAAATAATCTTAACACGTAAGGTAATCAGTTACTTTTGGAGTCGGTGCCAGCCGAAGTCGGTTTTATTTTTTTATATAAATTTATAAGTTTCTTTCTTATTAATAAAATATCTGACTGCGTTAATATAAATAATTTAGGTTAAGAATATGTACATAATAATTAGGTTTTTTATTTTATTTTTAACAAGCCTCTGTAAATACTCTATTAATAAATAAATTACAATTTTATTAAATTTATATTTTATAGAATTTGCTATAACGTCACAATTGATCTAAACTACGCGGTATAGCATAACAATTGTGTCCACGAAAACCCCTCCTATGCGTATACGCAACTATTTTTAATTAACATCTTAGGAAAGTAAAACAGAGGGTGAAAAGCCGCCTTTCACGCGGACGAAGCCGCGGACACAGCGAAAAAAGTATAAAACCTAACTTGAAACCTCACAGACTCTTATAAAGTCAAAAGAGATTTAAAAAGCTTATGAAAAACGCGATGAGACGAAATCAGCGCGTCAGCTGTTCGAGATAATGGCCACTCGAGACGCGCGTAGCCGAGTACACTTAGCTCATCTCGGTGCCCTGTAGTTTTTTAGGTTTCAAGGAGATACTGTCGCCCAGCGTGCTATGGAGAGAGCTAGTCTTGGTGTCTCTTTGCGAGATAAGATACGAAATGTACGTCAAAGAACCAAGGTAATCGATATGGCTCGTTACAAATTGTAAAGCTAAATTGGCATTGGGCAGGCCACAACGCTTTCAGACCTGGTTCTAAAGTGGAATGGAGTCCATCTATGATAATCAGTGATAGGAGTAGGTAGATTGATTTGATATACTTTGGTAGTGCTAGCATAATAGGTATATCCAGCCTTTTTTTCAAAAACTGATACCAAGAAATTCCGGAATCCCGGAGGCATGTCCATATTAACATCAATGTTTGAGATCATTGACCCCAAATCAATCAACCTACTCCGATCACTGATGATATTAATATTGCCAATTATTTGTACCTGCAAATTACCTATGATTAACAATCAATAATTTCTGATTTCTGAGTGGCAATCACGAAATGGACGACGATATGAATATACGAGCTATTTGCGATGTAGGACAAATGGAATGGAAAAAGTTAAAGATTCCTGCATTATTCGTCGTGTACGTCATTGTTTCTGATTGTGACACATGTCCTTTAAGCTACTTATCATAGGATCAGAGCAATGTATGTGATGTTGTCCAATATTTATTTATTTGTTGCTAGCTGTCCCGGCGAACTTCGTACCGCCGCTACATTTTTTTTTTGTGAATATTTCCGTGGTTTTTATAGTTATTCTGCTATTCGGGGCGGAGACAAATTTAACAAATCAAAGATCATAAAAATCGGTCCAGCCGTTCTCGAGTTATAAATGGTGTACCTAACCCGACTTTGTTTTATAAATATAGATTATTATTGTATCTTTATTATCATTCCTCATTCATTCATTCAAAGCCGCTGACAGGCAGAGGATCGACGCGTTCGAAATGTGGTTTTGGCGCCGCCTGCTAAGGATTCCTTGGACAGCCTTCCGTACAAACGTATCGGTCCTCAAGGACGTGAAAAATTGAAAATGCTCAACGTCTGTCCTCGATTTGCCTTCACCGAGTTGTGAGCTATTTTGGCCATATCGCACGAAGAGAGGCCAACAACCTGGAAAAGCTGGTAGTTACAGGCAAAATCGAAGGCAAAAGACCCAGAGGCCGCAGCCCGAAGAGATGGTCGGACCTGATCTCCGAACAGCTGGAGCCACCAGTCAACGCCGCCCTTCACCAGGCGACGGACCGTATCGGTTGGCGGCAGACAATGAAGCGTCTAAGGAGTCACGATCCTCAGCAATGGGGAAACGATTGCGAAAAAGAAGATTATCATTCCTATAAATTGTTGAAATTTTAATATTTACCAAGAACAATGTTAACCTCTTCACAAAAAATGATAATTGTAATCGCGGTGGTACGGTGAGGTAGTCGTGGAAGTTATCTGTGCCCCTAACGGCCACAACTTGTTTTGCTACAAATAGTTAAAGTATGTGCGTCCGGCTATTTAATTTGCATTGGTACCAGATTCCAAATTAGCAATTTAGTGTTTGTAAAATAATAATAATTCTCGGAATTCTGATTGACAACTGCTTTTATGACAAATGAATTTATAGGATTCTGCCGTGCTGGTTACCTCAAGCGAATTGTTGTTGATTTCTGACATGTTTAAATATTGACAATAATTATTTATAAATTAGTTACTAGGCAATTTTAATTTTGACATTACACTAATTAATTTAATGACCATACCTACCTGTATATTTTATGACATCCTCAATTTATTGACTTTTTTTTTATTGACTGTTTAATTTTAATTTAAAGATGTTTTTGTACATTTGGAATTCTTATTCTATTATGTTTGTTAAATATTTCAATATATTCTTATTAAATTGCATGACAACAAATGTTTGCATATCGTTAAATCGATAAAACATGCATTTCAACATTATTTCTTAAGAACTTGAAAATATACCACGTTTTATGCAAATAAAAAAAATCTTTGTTATTATTTATTTATTAGATTTTTTTTTAGTCAGATCGAAGTTATGTACACTAACGAAGGTTTTTGCAACGTTATATTACAAGCTTAATATCAACCTCATTTTTACGATCTTAGGCAAAATACAGGGTGAATCTCAGTTTTATGAGGTTAAGTAATATACAGAGTGCTCAGAAAGCTTCCCTCACGCCCTCTGGCGGTTGAAGTGCCCATTATCTCTAGCTGACTTGCTGATCTCATCTTCATAATAGCCCTGTATTTTTAATGTAAGCGATTTGTTGTTAAATTACTTGTTTAAGCAAAATATAAGTGGAGTAACTTAGAAGAGATTTCAATGATAAATTGGGTTTAGTGAGTGACATTATGGAAATGATTTTTAATCTCGCTTATACAGAGTGTGCCGTAACCGTAACTCAAGGGTAACCTTGTTACCACTTAAAAATCATGGTATTTTTTCTGGTTTTTGTACTTATCTACCTGATCGACGGGTGGTCGACATAACATGCCGTAGACAAGTAAAAATAAAAAACTTTATTTATTTATTTATTTATCGGTAGCTTGTTTTTTTTCTCTTTATTGTAATTGTAATAACACCATACGTGTGGTGTTATTATAAGAAGTTATAATTATTTGTTCCAAATGCGTAAAAGAGTTACCCCATCGAGTTACGTCCGTTTATAGTTTTACATAGATTTGATCATACAATTTATATTTTTTTCTATTCGAGTTTTATTATATACCTATTAAAATTGTATATAATGAAATCCCAGAGTTTTTTGTGATTTGCATAGATTTGATTATAAAATTTATATAATTTTCTACTCGAGCTTTATTATATATAATATATATTTATATTTTATATAATAAAGTTCCAGAGTTACATATAGGGTTATATTTAAAACATCAACAACCCCCTAGGGGTTGATTCTGATGCTCAAACATAACAACTTTTTGTTTTTGGGCACCAGAATCAGCGCTTGGGGGGTTGTTAATGTTTTAAATATAGCCCTATATTTATTCAATATTCGTTATGTAACCAAAAGTAGACCTCTTACTGTATTTCCTGATATAAACTGTATGTAGGTCAGTGGACAATGCAATGATTTCCATTTTCCTCATACTTCCTATTACATTCACCCTTACACTGGCAAGAGCGCTCTTGAGAAAAAATTGGGCTCTCACACGCTACCCTATGTTTTACCCTAAAGTGTTTTGGGACAACATATGGGCTAGTACTAGCAATAATCTTTGCATGCATAAATGTATTTCGTACTTGTGTTATAGAAGTAACTAAGTAAATGTGGAAATCTGACTATACAGGCTTACATTCCACGGTAGTGACAATTTTTCTGGGACTACTCAGAATTAGTAACTAAATTGATCTACGTAAAAAACAAACTCTTTTTTTTTCATTTTCAATTCTTCCATTCTCCATTTGAAAAATAGAATATGTAGAAAATTTACGATTACTCGAATAAATTGCACCGTATGTGCACTACATGAGGTTCTTGTTGGAGCGGCGTCGGCGTACGCCTGTGATCTCTCATGAATGATGGCGCATCTCGCGTTTTCTTTTTTTTTTGGAAATTTTTAAGTAAATTTTCTCCAGAAATACGACGACTGAAATTAATTACGATAAATAAGTATTTTTATATTGTTCTATAGACCTTATTATTTAAATTGGCACTACCTTGAAATGAAATCCTGTATTGCCGTTTTAAAAACAATTAGTTGGCTAGTCGACCAAAACCATTACCGCCCATTTTTCGTAATTAAGATTTTAATAACAATAATATAAATATTAGACTACTTTACATACATTGCTCTGATCCTAAGATAAAGCTAATTAGCTTATGCACTTGTGTTACACAAATCAGTAACAACGATGGTTCTACAACACGCACACCCGAAACAATATAGAAAACTTGTTTATCTACATTGACTGACCGGGAATAGAACCCGGGACCTCAGCCTCCCTAGCATGAGCACCAAAACACGATACGATAGATAAGATATAGTGATATATTGTAAAAATATGATAGATATAGCCGCCATGTTAAATCGCCGTGCCGGTGACATCACATATTATGATCGCTGTTTCGATAAAAAATCAAAATGGCGGCTATATCAATCATATTTTTACAGTTGGTGTTGATTATATCGCTATATCATATCATATCATATCGTGTTCTGGTGCTCATGCTAGAGGGGCAGAGATGGCGACACCAAGTCCGGTATGCTCGCCTCTCAGCTTCATTCGTCGGAGTTCGTCGAACCAAGTTATTGTTCAGCCTACAGTAAAAAATATTAGTTATGAGTACGAAAATTAGTCTTGCCCAGGCATCATCATCATCATTTCAGCCATAGGACGTGTACTGCTGAACATAGAATATAGCCTTCAACAATGACTTCCAGATTGGCTGGTTTAGAAACGGTCTGCATTTAGCGGCAGGTATTGTGTAAACTAAATATAAGGTTATACAATTTGACTTCGATATTAAAATTTTGATGACAGATGGAGTAAACGGGTTTTCGAATGAAAAACGTTTTAGCTAACGTAATGTAGGACTCGATGGACCGACGACCTTAGGAAGATCACTGGCAGTGGATGGAGGAAAAACGCGGAGATCGTGCTCTTTGTCGGTCTTCGGGGGAGGCTCACGCCCAGCAGTGGACTGCATTAAACTGACATGATGATTCAATTCAATTCAATATATTTATTGCATTCTATAATGTTATACAGGTGTTATAATTAGATACATAAAATAGATCATTATAGACCCTGCAGGGCACAACAATAAGATAGGTATTGTGGGCAGAGAGGATGACGCCATGCATAATGATGATAGTGATGATTAAAATTTATTAGCTCTAAGACATGAGTATATCGTTATAAATATTAAAGAAATAGTCCCGTCTATTTTATCAAATAGAATTATATTTTAAATAATTAACAGTTACATAATAAGTATAGAATTATCGTCCTGCCTCCGTCTTAAATTGCAGTGCCCGTCTGGGCAAAACTGTTAAAATTGTAAAACCTTACTGCTGACAATATGATAACTACACCACTTAAATTTAGTAATGTCACTTCTGCAAATAAGATAACGAATGTCATTTCATGTTTAAATGATAAAATCCGTCAAACCGTTAAAGCTTCAGACCAAAGAAGTGCGTGACGCTAGCACTGGTATGTATAACTCGTGACTGCGTTGAAGACTTGAACAGCGAAACTATTTGAGAAATGCATTCAATATTATTATAATGAACTGGTCATTATTGATTGTACATATCACAATCCAACCACCAAAAAAATCAAAGATTAAGGGGAAAGTGCGCCATTTGACAGATATTAACTGTGAATTAATTTCATTATTATGAGTTTTTTAGTTCATCTGACAGTTTTCTTTTTAATTGATTAATAAACATATTTATAGCGACGTCATACATTCGCAAAACAAACCCAACGATTGAAGCTTAGATTAATGACACATAGATACGTAATCCGCGCGCAAAATTTGAAGCAACGTCAAGCCAGCATTTATTAGGTCTACCCCTTTTGCCAGGACCTGGCGGTGGCGGCATGGCCAAACATTTGTTTCCTACGTAGCTTGCCGGTTTCCGCAAAACATGGTCGTACCAGCGTAGGCGACTCTCCTGCAGTTTGTCTACAATATCACGGACACGAAGGCTACCGCGGATGCGCGAGTTCCTCACGTGGTCCATCCGCGTGACTCCGCACATCCACCGCAGCATATTCATCTCCATGACACGCAGCTCCTGCTTGTGTCGCTCAATTAACGGCCACGCTTCGCTGCCATATAAAAGGACAGGCCTAATGATGGACTTATAGATCTGTCCTTTCAGCTTAACCGGCATTTTGGGGTCACAAATGATACCAGTCACCTCTCGCCATTTGGCCCACGCAGCAGCAATGCGTGCTTAGACGTCGCAATCGATGTCTCGTACGCGTGAAGTACAGATCCTAGGTATTTAAACTGGCCCGTGCGCTCGACCTTGTCTCCGCCGATGCGGACGGGCGTTGGATCTGTAGAGTTACAGGCCAGGTACTCGGTCTTCGCCACATTCAGTTTCAGCCCACCGCTCTCAAGCGACTGTCCGCGTTCACCAGTGCGATATCGTCAACACAGCAGCCATGGTGGCTGCTCATATGAGTCTCGATGCTGTCTGACACAACATCTAATATCACACTGAACAGAAACGGACTGAGGACGGAACCCTGGTGTACTCCGACGGTGATGGGGAATGGTTTGGTGTCGCCAACAGCGGTCTGAACCATAGAATCGGAGCTGCGGTACATGTCTCGAATAATGTTAATATATGCCTGGGGGCCCCCTTTAGATCTCAGTGCCCACCAGACGACCACTGGCACCGATACACGAGGAACACAGTTGAAGGCCTTCTGCAGATCAAGAAAGAGCAAGTGCAGAGGCGTGTTCTTCGTCCTGTATCTCTCCATGACGGTCCTTAGGGTGAAAATTGGGTCCATAGTACCGTTGCCAGGACGAAAACTCGAAGTAAAGAATATATCGTGTCGTTGCGTACTTGGTTGTTGGACAGGGCTTTTTAAAGTATAGACGAGTTTTTAAAATACAAAAAACTCTAACTAAAATAAAAATAACTGTTGACATTATTGCTATAAATACCTAATTTAAGTACTGATGATTTATTGATTATACGTAAAATGTTTTTATTGTCTACTGTTAAGCGTAACACACACAGAGAGCGTGCGCGGGACGGCGACGGGTCACGACGGCAGTACGGCGGGTCTATTAACATAGGTTTAAATGGGCGCCCACAGACAGCGAGCGTGCGCGGAACGGCAGCGGGTCGTGCGCGGAACGGGTCCCGCGCGGCCCTTCTGCCGTCACAGATAGGCGGCGGGCGGACGGGTGGTGCGCGGGTGCGGCGTTCGTTACATTCGTCGTGATACACGCATTCAGACCAAAGCGCTCACACAGAGAGCGTGCGCGGGTCGTGCGCGGAACGGATGCCGCGCGTATACTACGACTGTTGTGTTATTTTACATTATCATTTTTCGCTATGGATTTGAATGAAAAAAGTAATTAAATATGTGAGGAAATAAAATGTTTGTACGAACTAGGTAATAATCTACTAAACTCAAGGTTGCTGTACTACGGTCACCCATCCATTTAGTGTCCACACTTGAGGTTGCTTAACCACGGTCACCCATCCATTTATTGACCAAACTTGACGTTGCTTATACACGGTCACCCATCCATTTAGTGTTCAAATTTGAGGTTACGTAACCCTCGGTCAGCCATCCATTTTGGGACCAAACTTGAGGTTGCTTAACCACGGTCACCCATCCATTTTGGGACCAAACTTAAGGTTGCTTAACCACGGTAACCTATCCATTTTGTGTCTAAACTTATGGTTGCTTAACTACGGTCACCCATCCATTTAGTGTCCAAGCTTGAGGTTGCTTAACCACGGTCACCCATGCATTTAGTCCAAGGTTGAGGTTGCTTAACCACGGTCACCCATCCATTTAAAGGCCAAACTTGAGGTTGCTTAACCACGGTCACCAATCCATTTGGTGGCCAAACTTGAGGTTGCTTAACCAGGGTCACTCATCCATTTATTGACCAAACTTGACGTTGCTTATCCACGGTCGCCCATCCATTTAGTGTTCAAATTTGAGGTTACGTAACCCTCGGTCACCCATCCATTTTGGGACCAAACTTAAGGTTACTTAACCACGGTCACCCATCCATTTTGGGACCAAACTTGAGGTTGCTTAACCACGGTAACCCATCCATTTTCGTGTCCAAACTTATGGTTGCTTAACTACGGTCATCCATCCATTTAGTGTCCAAGCTTGAGGTTGCTTAACTACGGTCACCCATCCATTTTGGGGCTATACCTGAGGCTGCTTAGCCACGGTCACCCATCAATTTAGTCCAAGGTTGAGGTTGCTTAACCACGGTCACCCATCCATTTAAAGGCCAAACTTGAGGTTGCTTAACCACGGTCGCCCATCCATTTAGTGTTCAAATTTGAGGTTACGTAACCCTCGGTCACCCATCCATTTTGGGACCAAACTTGAGGTTGCTTAACCACGGTCACACATCCATTTTGGGACCAAATTTGAGGTTGCTTAACCACGGTAACCCATCCATTTTGTGTCCAAACTTATGGTTGCTTAACTACGGTCACCCATCCATTTAGTGTCCAAGCTTGAGGTTGCTTAACTACGATCACCCATCCATTTTGGGGCTATACCTGAGGCTGCTTAGCCACGGTCACCCATCCATTTAGTCCAAGGTTGAGGTTGCTTAACCACGGTCACCCATCCATTTAAAGGCCAAACTTGAGGTTGCTTAACCACAGTCACCCATCCATTTGGTGGCCAAACTTGAGGTTGCTTATTCACGGTCACCCATCCATTTAGTGTCCAAATTTGAGGTTGCTTAATAATCGTCACCCAAAATATCAATGTCATAAAAGTGGACCGTGGTTAAAGAACCTTAAGTTTGGATAGGATGGGAGTGGATAACTAGGATGGGAGTGATGGCACCGTGGTTTTGACCTGACCATTGAATGGGTGACCGTGGCAAATCAACATTTAGTGACTAAATGTAAAAGTTATCGTGTTAAAGAAGCTTCATATTTTATATGCGTTATTGACCATAGTACAAACCCGAGCCGCGCCTTCGAATCGCTCCAAAACCGCCGCCGAACCGCTTCGCGCACGACCCGTTCTCTGTGTGAAGACGACGAACCGCGCAACTCACGTCGGAGAAACGACCCGTTCCGCTCACGCCTCCTGTGTGTGTTACGCTTTAATGTTTGCATGCTATGTTGTATGGCTAAGTAGGTCATGGCACTGTCTCAAACCAAAGACCACATTTTTTCATGTACTGTACCCTACTTAATAGCAAATAAAGATTTTGTATTTGTATTTATTTGTATGTATGTATGTGTCCATGTATTACGAGATACCATACAATGTTATTAGCCAGGGTCGTCTCTCAGCACACCCAAATTCGAGCCAATTTAGAAAGAATCTTCTTAATTGACTCGAATCAGGAATGGAACCCAGAACCCTTTGTGTTCGCTTACCGCACCAAACACAAATCATCATCATCATTCGCCTGCCCTGTTCCCAGGTCATCTGGGGTCGGCACAGTATGTCTTTCTCTTCCATGCAATCCAGTCACTCGGCATAGAGTCATTCACTCCCTGCTCAGTCATATCGCTCCTAACACAATCCATCCATCTCTTCCTAGGTCGTCCTCTACCTCTTCCCTCATCAATACTCATACCCATCACTCTCCTCGTTACGTGCCCCTCTTCCCTTCTCATCACATGTCCGTACCAAGATAAACGGTTTTCTTTCATCTTTTCTGCTACTAAAGTTATTGCTATCTGTCCTATCTGTCAAAGTGGGACTTGCATTTAACTATCGGTATGTCAGTCTCGTTCTTTTAACAGAAGGATGCGGCGTCAAAGTAAGGATGAATATTGCAAACTTTAGACGACCGACGAGTGTCGTGGTTTACGCTCCGGACATCAAAGCAAAGCGGTGGTGGGTTTGATACCCGCAAGGGGCAAATGTGTGTGTGATGAGCATGAGCATTTGCACCTAAGTCATTTATGTTTATAAACTTATTTAGATAAGTACGTTTATCCGTTATCTAGCCGCCATAGTACAAGCTTATCTTAATTTGGGGCTAGATAATTGGTGTGATTGTGCAAAACCATTTGTTTATTTACTATCCTTGTATCCTTCTTCTATGTGGGAATAGTAAGTTAAGTCAGATGCTACATGCATAACAAATACCAATATTTGTGTGATTGATACAAGAGTATTTGCTATACTATTAAAAACGATCCTTTTTAAGTCGTGAAAATACAAGTCAAACTTCGATAAAACCGTTTACAATGTTTTTCTGAATCAAATCACAGTGTAAGATTCTTATCGAGTTTCTTTCTCATTCCACCAACGTAAACAAAGCAACGATATTCACGAAATACAGAAACAGAACCTAGTATTTGTCACTGTTATCGACAAATTGCCCTCCCTATCTCAATTATAACACCACCTCGAGGACAATAATTCGAGTAGCCAAGAAAACGTGTAAGATATGAGTTTAGGGGGTGGTTTCGGGTGAAAGTGGGTAAAAAGGGGGATTGTAATTAATTACCGTTGGGGCGACCGGTGGGTCGCATTTACTGTTTCCTTAAGCTGGAAATATTTGGGACAAATTGAGTCAGAAAAAGTTTCACGCTTGGTAGTTTAAAACGTCATTTTTGCTCGAACCGTGCCTTAAACTGCTGTGTACTACGTAATAGTGATTCTCTGGACAAACAAGAAATTGCAAAACCTACACAGTTATACCCGTGTGAGCGAAAACCTCGAATTCATATATTTGGGTACGAACAAGTAATTGGTTTAGGCCAGGATATTATTAAAAGGTTTGGTAAATGGAATGACATGTATGACGTTAACAGTTTCATTAAACTATAATATGCTTCTTCTGCACAAATATTAAAAAGCTGTTTCGGTCTTTATGATCTATCTAAAAATTTTATTATTGTATTGTCAGTAAGTACAAGTGACCAAAACCCATATAAGATAATAACAGAAATGTGTAATGTAGTATCTAAATTTAAGGACCATATAATATTTAGGTCTACATAGCACAATTACTATAAAATAAGAATGATTTTAAAAAGAAGTACATTAAAAGATATTAGTGTACTAAAGGATATAGCGACAACATTTAATAACTACATTGCAAGCTTAGATAACGATAATTTTGTTGCTCAAAATAGTAATACTGCATGCGATAATATCACGCGTATATTCCCTATTCCCGGCTGACGACTATAAAATTAGGAAAATAATTGGAAATCTTGAACATAAAACCTCTGTAGGATATGATGCACTTTCTACAAACGTTATCAAGTCGATCAAATCAGCTATTGCTCCAGTACTGAGACTATGTTTATTAATAAACTTGTCTTTTACACATGGCGTTTTTCCTGACAAGTTAAAGGTAACTATTGCATAAATCCGATAGAACTGACGTATTGAATAACTATAGACCTAATTGCTTTAGTGCCAATATTGTCTAAAATGGTAGAAAAAGTTATGCTTACTAGGCTGAACAGCTTCATAAATATACAAGGCATTATTGATGAAAACCAAAATGGTTTTCATAAAGGCAAGTCTACAGTACTAGCAACCTTCAAACTTATGACAACAATTATGAACTACGTAGATAAATCAAAAGAAGTAGCGGCTATTTTCTTTGATATGAGTAAGGCTTTAGATTACGTATCACATGAACTTCTTTTGGTTAAATGTAAAAATATTTCTTCAGGGGCAATATGTACAATTGGTTAAAATCGTATCTTAGAGAAAGATTGCAGTTTATAGAAGTCACTTTATGTAATTATTTAAATAAAACTGCATATAAATCTGACAACAAAATTAAAAGCACCGGTGTGCCTCAGGGCAGCATCCTAGGTTCATTGCTAATTCTCTTGTATAAATGACGTTCATAAAGTCACTAAACATTTTTGTACATTGTTTGCTGACGACATATCGGTGGTAGTGCCTAATTTGTATGCTTCTCTATTAATACGAATATACTATTTTATTATTTTCTGTTGTACTCTTATTGTAGAGTTCATTGTTCTTTAAAATCAATTGGTGAATGAAAAGTTTATTTTTGGGATTTTGACCTAATTCAGCATAGATAGTTAGATAGATAGATACTCTTTAAATTAAATTAAAATTAAAATTCATTTATTTCGGCCAACAAAGGTCAGTTTGTTAGTTAAAAAAGAGACTTAGCCTAATGTTAGTAAAACATAATGATACAACTTCAAGTACCTATAAATTTTCCTTAACAACGCAGGTCAGTTTGCCACCACGTGAACCATACTGCAGTGGTTCAAGTAATGACAGTCAAACCTGTCGGAAAGTGCTCTAAGGATGCCGCTAGGACTGGCCCGAACTCTTCGCACTAGGGATGTGCCGTTTTCGCATGATGGTGTAAAAACAGTCAACCCCCGCCTCAGCGAACATTCCAGAAGCACTGCAGAATCGAGGCAACCCCATCAACATCCTAAAAGCATTCTTGTACTGAACCCGTAGGGCGCTGTATTGTTTTTGCGTCAGAGATGTGCAATATGCTTTAAAACGAATTATTTTTACTTGTGCGGTGCAGCGAGCAAAGCTACGCGCGATCATATTTGCCCTTTCAAACAACGCCCTACGTTCTCGTTCTATATATTATTGTACACCATACAAAGAAGTTACAATTTGTGTTTACAGAAAGATGCACAATTTATGCGCTTATCTTATCGCTAAAAGCGATCTCTTCCAGACAACCTTCAGGTAGAGGACAGATAAGAAGAAGAGGAAAGAGATTCACGGTTTGAGTCAATTTAGATTTATTTTAAAAAACTTAATTAGTGTCTGGGTGTTCTAGAAGTCGGTCCCTGGAAGACCTCATAACTGCTTCACATCAAGACAATGACAATTGGTATGTTTTCGGGCGAGTATATAGGGTGTTCCGTAACTCAAGGATAACATTTACTTTTGTTCTGACTTTTGCAAATTTGCATAAAAATTTATCAACTTCCCATACAAAATTACCAAACAGAAGATTCGAATTTGAAAAAAAAAAAAAAAAAACCTGAATCAAGTGTTAGACTTAAAAATAAATATTGACGACCGTCTGGTGTAGTGGTTCGCGCTTTGGACTACAAAGCCAGCGGTTACAGGCTCGAATCCCGCAAGGGGCAAATGTTTGTGTGATGAGCACGAGCATTTGTACCTAAGTCATGGATATTTATAAATGTATTTAAGTATGTTTATCCGTTATCTAGTCGCCATAGTACAAGCTTTGCTTAGTTTGGGGCTAGCTAATTGGTGTGATTGTGGAAATTATTTATTTAATATATCAAACGTGAGTTATAGCAAAACTTCACATCAAACTTCTTTGCCTTCGCTAGTCAATGCCAATTTATTTTTAGTTCCTGTTATCTTGACTGATTGAAGTGGCCGCTTCCCTCAAAGCAATTTATAAACAAACGACCTTGACTTCAAGTTGTATCAGCGATGAAACCCGACACTAAGTTTCTACGCTAAACCAGCATAGCGATAAACTTGATACACGACTTGCCCGTGACTTCTCTTGTATAGAAAATAGTCTCAAAATAATATATTGTTTTCACTATATTTACAAGAAATTATATATCACTAGCGGCAAACTTCATACCGCCAATATTTTCGTGAATTTTCTGATGGTTTGATACTTATTCTGCTATTCGGGGCGAATACAAAATCCAACAAACCAAAAATCATTAAAATCGGTCCAGCCGTTCTTGACTTAAAAATGGTGTAACCTGAATTTGTTTTTTAAAAATAGATGATGATAGTGCTTAGCGTATTTTTAGTCTATGGTGCTAATAGTATAAACAAAATTGATTTTAGGTAAAAAATAAACGTAATACAGTATTTAGAAATGGAGGTACTATAAGAGACAGTTATAATACCTGTCTCTTTCTAAAACAACTTTTACTGTGAAAAATGTATGGTGTACTGTGTCGTCACGGTACACATGTCGGATCTCCTTATCTATCCGCGATTTTAATGAGTTGTAAGTAAGTTATTTATAAATATTATTGAAAATATTTAAGTTTTATAATTAAGTATTTTTAATTAGTTATTTTAAGACAAAATAAAAATATATGCATATTCCCTATTTGTTTTTTTTTATTTGACCTGTGGTTTGACTAAGTAGAATCTAAATTAGGTTAATTAATATAATACTAATAAAGTACCTATCTATATATATATATATATATAGTATATAAAACAAAGTCGGGTAAGTTACACCATTTATAAGTTATGAACGAATGGGCCGATTTTTATGATTGATGATTTTTTGGATTTATCTCCGTCCCGAATAGCAGAATAATTATTAAAACATCGAAAAATTCACGAAAAAAAAAAACAAGGCGGTACGAAGTTTGGCGGGACAGCTAGTAATCAATAAATATATTCTTAGCTAAGTTGGTCGGAAACCGTCAAATTTTCTCAATTGATATTGAACCTTGTATATTGTAATTTAGGTTGAAATTCATTTGAAGAATTTTGTCAATTTAAATGGTTGCCCTGCCTTTGACTGTACTCTAATCACAAATAAATATACGGGATTCAATTTCACGCTTGGCTTAATTACATTCATTGATTTGATTAGTACTAAACATCAAGGCCTTTTCGTCGCTCAAGTATCAAAATTCAACCAAAACACGTGAACCCACACAAAAACCCGGGAAGGGTAAGAAGGGGTAAAGAGGGGATAGGGTAATTAATTATACCCCAGTGCCACTGCCAACCGTCATTTGCGAACGTTTGCTGAAATACGCTGTAACGGGATGAAAAGATTCGGGATAGCCTTGGTTGGGGATAAAGGGGTTGAGAAAGAAGATATTAAATAAGTAGGATGCTGTGTAAAAGATTCAGTTAAGCAGAAGATTGTATAGAATGTAACACGATGTATCTATCAACTTTTAGAAAATGTTTGGTGTTGAAATCAAGTACTTCAACTATTTGGGGTCCGGTCTAACAATTTCAAATTAGGATAACATGAATGAATATCTGGCCTAAACTTAAATAAAAAAACATTTCTCTGTGTCAACTTTTAATAAATTGACAGTTGTTTTCACGACTTGAAGCTAAAAAAAAACTTTTTTGCGTTGAATAGAAAAAAAATAGAAAAAATAATATTTGTTCCCATATCACAAAGCATAACAAAAAAAAAACAATAATACAACAGAAATAAATAATTGTGTCATTTTGCTGGGTTAATGGACGTAAGGGGTTAAAATAGCTCATGTAACTAAATCGCGGTGCCACTTAACATATCACTTAATAGTGATACATAGTACAATACATAAAAATATCTTATCAAACGCCAATAAAAGCGCAATCCAAGACGAAGTCACTTCGGAAGTCCGAGTTAAAAATTTAAAGGTGTAAAAATAGTTTTTTCACTCGGCGCGACTCTCGGAATGAGTTCCCAATTAAGTTAGCCCCTCGGGAACTGGGTCAAACGCCCCCCTTCTTCCCTCGCTTGATTTATACACCGACTAACTTACTCCCTGACTTTGCTCGTGAATGTTGGGAATTTGTGCATCTCACAAATTATGGTGTAGATATTATATTTATACTGGGCGTTTATTGCGTAACAACGAAATAACAATTTAAACTCGTTTTTCTAGGCTGAGTCTTTAACGGAAAGGTTTCTCCATTAAATGACGTCTCGACGATCTCTGTAGCCGAGAGGCGAGTACGGCGGACTTGGCGTCAGTTCGATTCTTGGTCAGGTCGATTTAGAAAACAAACTTTCCTATTTTTATGTTGTCTCGGGTTGAGTGTTATTTTTTTTATTTTATTTTATTTTATTTATTAGGAAAACAAACAGCAGTTATAACACATATAAACAAACCAATTAAACTATACATTTGCCAAAAAAGTTTTCACAAATAGATCTTACATAGGTATCGTAAAAAGTTAAATAAACACAAGGGAACACTTGAACAGGCTCTTAAAGCGGTGTTCATCAGAACTTATTATTATTTTATTATTTTTATAGTTTTTATAGTTATGGTAGCGTCGTTGTTCCTGATTTCTATAACAGTGTTTTAGCACTTACCTTAGGATCAGAGCAATGTCTGTGATGTTGTCCAATGTCTATTTTATATTTATTAATTTAATTAAGAGCAGATTTTTCAAACCCCAGATAACTTTTATCCGACGAAAAAAATTTACGCTTGACACATTTTATACGAAAACTGTCAACATGTCAAAACTTCATCAAAGAAAAGGTATCTGGGTGTTCAGACGAACATTGATAATTTGGTCAGCGACCTTTGCTGGCCTAGTTCACCGCAACTGCAAGAAAGTATAGCGTGATACACGGACAAAACAGTATTATAGTTTATAGTTATTATCGTGTGTGTTAGGTAAAATTTATACATATAAACATGTAAAATTTTAAATAAATCTCTTTTTTGACTCAGACGACATCGAGTAATCATTGACACCTGGTAACGTACTCCTCTCACTGTGGCCAAGACACTCTTACCCATCAGACCTTGATCAGTCTTGTGAGTCTGCTTGACTGGCAGTGAGAAAACTCCTCACCTTATTCCTCACCACCTTCCGTCTGCTACCTTAAGTCTTACGGTGCAGACATCTTGTACTTATTTATATATATATTTATCACACTTGGTTAGGGCTGTAGGGACTTAGGGACATAGAGACCTAGGGACTTAGGTTCTAGGATTAGGGATAGGACATAGGACAGTTTATAATCTTTTCTCCTATAGTATAATTGTCTCTTGATTAGCCAGCCGGTGCCTTTGACAAGAGACCACACTAACATTTACAGACATAATTACACAAATACAATTAGATACATTAGTTGGCAGCTGCACACTGGGTATTGAAAAATCAGCCCTAAATCTAAAAAAAATAGATTTCCGTATAAATTAATTACTTAACTCGACGACTATGTACAGGCAGACAGAATGTACTCGCACTTACTACATGTCAACTGTATTTCCTGTAAAAAAGGCTGTCAAATGTGACTGAGTTTGTTTCGCAGTTTCTTCTAATCACCAGCGGATATGAAGTCCCGAAGCGGTGGTAGGGCAAAGCTATATTTTGGGACGTGTTTAAGTGCCCAGAAGAGGGCCTATATGTATATACGAGTATACTGAATAAATGACTATTATGAATATTTACAGAGCATAAATTTAAAATCCTCGTTCAAATCTGTCTCTGTATATTTCAGCCGCTCTTTGATTTATCAATATTGAACAATAGTCTCAAATTTTACCCTAAAGCGTGATTTATAGTTTTTCAACTATATTTTTAAAAATAATAACACTTTTTTAAAAATAAAAAACCCTATGGTACTTAGACATGCATAACTCCAATAAAGTTAAAAACAGCTTTACAAACTTAAAGTTTTGTATATCATTACGATCGTTGTAACGGAGGTATTATCATCGCAATGCCATTGCAAATAATCTTGACTAAACAGAAAAATACCCATAAATATTTGCATGACATTATAAAAAGTCTTGATGGTAAAGAATTAACATGTTGTGTTACGAGATACCAATCAATGTATTTTGCCAAGGGCTTAACCACCACATCATCATCATCATTTCAGCCTGCATATATAGGCCTCCCACAGTGACTTCCAGATTGGCCGGTTTTGTGTGGGTGGACGTCCAACGCTGCGCTTGCTGGTACGTGGCCTCCATTCTAGAACCTTTCAGCCGCATCGGTCATCAGTTCTACATCATCATCATCATGCCAGCCATAGGACGTCCACTGCTGAACATAGGCCTCTCCCAATGACTTTCATTACGGGGGATGGCCAATACTCGCTACGCCAACCCGCCAGTTCTACATGCTCTTACTATATACTAATCAAATCGGAAATCTTAATTAACTAGGTAGGTCTCATAACATTGAACATACTTAATTTCTCTAGCATCAAAACTCAATTCACTCAATCAAAATCAAAACAAATTCATATTCGTTAAATCAGATTTTTATAAACACTACGCGCTCAGAATCAATCCTCTGAGCATTGAAATGGATATTTCCGACTCCGATTTCATTTTCACCCTATATTTATATACGTGTATCTATCTACGCCCGTATCCATCTGACCCAGTTCCTGATTTCGGAACCCAATAGCTTTTGTCCGAAATGGAAGTGTTACGACTGTTTTGAGGACTTGGTTTTATGCATCGTCTAATATTCAAGAGCTGCAGTGATATTTTATAAATTTATTTTGAGTTTAAGGTGAAGTGCTTTAGACTTTAATATACACTGTGTTACTTGGTGACCCTATAAACCCGAAAAAGAAATGTGCTAACATAAATCACATATAAATACTATGGTGAAGACGGGACGTTCGGGAAACTACTGAAAGCGTCTTCTCGTCCAAAATACCTCAGTGCCTAAAAATGAATGTCTACAATCAGTGTGTCTACAATTCTCAAGTATACAATCATTGATATGATGACATATGGAACTGAAACGAGGCCTCTCACTATGATCCTCATAAGAAAGCTCAAGGTCGCACAGCGTGCTATGGAAAGGGCTATGCTCGGTGTTTCTTTGCGAGTTCGAATCAGGAATGAGGAGATTTGTAAACGAACAAAAGTCGTTGACATATCCTAACGGAATAGCTAGCTGAAATGGCAGTGGGCGGGCACATAGCACGTAGAACTAACAGCCGATGGGGCAGAAAGGTTCTGGGATGGAGGCCACGTACCGGCAAGCGCAGCGTAGGACGTCCACCCACAAGGTTGGCAGACGACCTGGCAAAGGTTGCAGGAAGCCGCTGGATGCAGGCCGCTTCCAACCGGCCAATCTGGAAGTCACTGGGGGAGGCCTATGTACAGCAGTGGACATCCTATGACTGAAATCATGATGATGATGATGATGATGATGAAGTCAGAAATTCGAAATCATCATTTTCATACATTCGTTCGTGTTATTTGCTCTTAATATTGTAAAATTAGGAAAAAGGCACAAAAGAAAATTATTATGAAGATTAACTTTTTAAAATTAACTTCAAAAACATTTTAGTACATAGTTGCATTTTTTTTATTTTTTTATTAACAGTATGTATGTTTATTTACTTATTATTTATTTATATTGTGTATTGTATTATATTTATTCAAATATATGTATATTTTATTAAATTTAATTTGCAATATCATTGTTTGTTTTTTAAGATTTAGTACCAATTACAATTTATTTTGGACCTTTACCGCACCCATTACCTGCTTTCTTCATGACCCAAAGGTTGGCTGGCAAATAATGCCATTGGCATTAAGTCCACCTATTGTACTCTTTTAAGTTTGTGCAATAAAATTTTTAATAAGTCAATACTATTTGGCAATGAAATTTAAGGAAAAACACAAACTCGTCGTGTTATTCGTCGCGGACTGTACCCAAAGCGGGCAAAGTTGTAATAGAACGGTCAAACTTGGGACTGCACTGCACCTGGGGCGGTCTGGACATTAAACTTAGCTTACGTTTCATTTGCCATCAACTTTAGACTGTTATTTGACATAGTAGGATTGTAGGCATCATTTCTAACACGTTTTAACACAGTTTTAATAACTTAACGTTACCACTGCTACCGACTGCTACATCAAAGTCTTAGTAATAGATGGTGATAGAAGTGGAAATGTTTTTTTATCAAAGACATTAAATTCGAAAATATAAATGCAGGGCAGTGTTAGGATTCTTAGGGATGGAAAGAGTTCTCTACAAGAATACAACGGACCAACTCCGCAGAATAACCTTACACACTGTAGGTAGTATTAGGTCCTTAGGCTATTTGCCTTGTACTAAAATTTACTTAATTAATAATTTAGTTTGACAGTTTTCACCATATGGAACCGAAACATATCGGTAGTTACTAAAAATAGTACATGATTACTGTAAAAAATGCATTTTCGAATGTTATATTTTTTTCGGTATTTTACATTGTCAAAAACGCCGGCCACAATGACAGGCACGTCACCATTGAGTAACTTTGTTCTAGAACTGACATCCCAAAGCGAGATTTTGCGCTACGCTCGCACAAGGTATGAGTAGAGTAGCAGAGAGCGACTATCGATGAAGGTTTTTTAACATGCCCGTTCTAGTACTTTATAACTCAATGAATATTGAAAGGTTCGTGACGTCACAAACAAGTACATCATGGCCGACGGCGTTTTCGCAGGCTTTTAAAAACGTAAAGAATGAATAAAAATTTTTGATTATATTCAAAGGTTTAAAATTTAAATAAAATTGTTGACTCTCTCTATTCTCTATTTCAGAAAACAGTCAAATAGCCTTTTGCCGATACTCAATACTGGCAACTTTAACATTAAATATCTTGCGTTTGATTAGAAATACCAAATTCAAATTTATTTCGAAATAAAACTAGAAAAATATAATATAATGCAGGTAAAAATGCGCCTTATACCTACTAATTTAGCTTTCTCACAGTGTGTATCTTTTATACACAATTTAAAACGAAATAGGTAGGTAGTTTTCACAACTTTGTATAGAGTTACAAATAAATTAGAGTCGAACGTTAATTAAATTGTGCAATGTCCAACCGGTACAAGGAAAAGTTACAATGAATAGATAAAGTTTGCTTTGACCAACTGCACCATAATCAGTTACTGCTGGAGTCGGGGCAAGCTGATCAGAGTTTAAATGTTTTCATTGCACCTATTCCAAAAGTAACTGATTAGGTACTTACGTGTAAATATTATTTTTAGCTTTTTAGTGTTTTAAAGTTAGTACTATATGAAAAAAAACAATAATAATTCCGACAAAAATAAACTGCTGTTTCATAGATTTTTTTTTCGTGTTCGGGAACCTAAATTATTCAGTTTAGACGTGGGCTGTTTATAATATGGTTGAGTCCCATAAACTATGGTTACAAATATGTCCCCTTTGCGATGTTTGCTCTACCACCGAACAAGTGGCATAACTCCATTCATCATGCAATGCATGCGTGATTAAATTTGATCTTGACAGCGTTTTTTTATAATTTCGATTAATCATTCAAATGTTCTTACTAGCAAATTATTCGATACAAAATGGTCACATATACTTGACCACAACAATTTAGGCTTATACAGAGTGTAACGAAAAGGTGAAATAAAACTTTAAGGGGTTATTCTACGGCTTAATTACATCAACTTTTTCTATGGGACCAACATCGAATTCGCAAAAAAAAAACACTTTCCCATACTAAAACGCGACCAGCTGGCATCAGTTTGTATGGAAACGTCAATTTTTTTTTTGAGATTTCGATGTTGGTCCAATAGATAAAGTTGATGTAATTTAGCCGTAGAATAACCCCTTTAAGTTTTATTTCACCTTTTCGTTACACCCTGTATACAGGGTGTAACGGGGAGGGTGGATCATCGTATATCAAACGATGGAGGATTACAATACTTTTTTTTAGAAGTAGTTCAATAGTAGGTCTTAATGATCATAATACAGTTTTTGATCATAATCCTATCATATTGAAATAAAACAAATAATTCTTCATAAAGGTTTTGCAAATCGAATTATTTCTAACAACTTTCATGGCCTTTACTGAAAAAAAATACTTTTTTTTTCCTAGAACAGACAGGCGACGAGAGTGGCACATGAACCACAGAAATGGCACAGGTGCTATAAATCAGTATTTTTATTGTTTCAAGGATTTTTTTTCCATTCATGTCAATTAATTTTAAAAATAAATAAAGGTGTTGCAGCAAATCTACGCTACGTAAGTACCATTGGTAGTAATTTTACAGAATTACAAATTAATGAGATTTTTTTTTGCATTTTTTAAAATTCTTTTAGTACTGTAAGTGTTTAAATGAATGATGGATATAACATATGTAAACTTAAAAAAGCATAGTCTATAATGTAATTGTATTAAACATTGGCTTACAAAATACATAAACCTCTAGCAAAAATAAGATAATATTAATAAAAACACCGGCTACTTATTCCAGAAATAAAATTATCACTAACTAATTGCTTTCGGTAGTGATATTACATCTTTAGCGCTTCTTACTAATTACAATAATTATTAGTATTCATGTCCCTTATTCCAATTACCGTCACGTAGTAACACAACATCCCCAATCCCCCCCCCCCCCCTTCCAAGGCTAATAGAATCAATAGTACTTGTAAATAATGGTTCTCCAAATCCAGTGCTATTAAAAGTGAAGCTCATTGGAGTTTGAATTGAATTTAACCGTCAAGATCCGAACCGCCGACGCCAGGCACGGCCGCCTACAAGCAGGGTTGCCAACAAAAGACACTTAACTTTTAATTAGGGTTTCGTACCTCAAAAGGAAAAAAGGGAACCCTTGGTAGGTCACTTTGTTGGTTTATTATAAATTCAAATTATTATAGATAGATAGATAGATACTCTTTATTGTACACCACACAAAACAAACAAATCACAGAAAATTAAATACATAATAAATAGAACAATTTAGGCGGTCTTATCGCTGGAAGCGATCTCTTCCAGACAACCTTAAGGTAGAGCAAGTTGAATTAATATTGAGAGATCCCTTCTCGGCGGTGAAGAGTTCCAAAACATAAAAGTCCAAAAATTTAACAAACTAATTAAACTAACAAATAAAATAAAATAAGAACAAATAAAAATAAAATACATATTATCTAAGGTGTATTATTGAAGTATGGCCTATGTCAAAGCAACGGCGGCAAAGATACGGCCATATAATATGACACAGACGGTCGCTTCTTGCGATAAGACCGCCTAATTGTGTGGTATGCAATAAATAGTATCCAGCTACGTAGGAAACAAATGTCCTGGCAAAGGGGACCCAAGAAATGTTGGCTTGACGTCGTGAGGGCTGACATGCGTGCCATTGATCTTACAACTAGAGACGCTCAAAACCGAGCGAGGTGAAGGAGTAAATCAAGGAAAGTGGACCCTGGGCTCCAAAGCGATGGCTTTGACGCAACCGGGATTGACCGTATAGATGATGATGACTCGCCAACTCCGTGCCGTGTGGGAACGGCCGTAAAGAATACACTTCCCCACCGCCAACAGGAGGCGTGTCGTAAAAAGGTGACTAATTTCTGTACCACGAGATGGGCAACAGCGTCTGTGTGCGAAATATTATAATATTATAATAAAAACTTCGCTTGCCAACCCGCCTGCCAAGCGTGGTGAGTATTGGCAATCCCCCCCCTCCTGATCAAAATCATTGGGGAAGGCCTGTGTTCAGCAGTGGACGTCCTATGGCTGAAATGATGATGATGACTCGTCAACTCGCAGATCAGGCATGCACCGAATATGAGGTAACTTTTCATCATCATCACCGATTTTTAGATACAGGTGTGACAAGCGATTTAATATATATTTATTTGCGAAAAACATGGTACAGTCTTAGGTCTGATAATAGGTATAATATTTTTTGCTAACGATTTCTAACACAAATGCCGGAAAACTTAATATTTTTCCGAATATTCGATTCATTTTCGGTATACCTTATTTGTATACCGAAAATGTGCGGAAATAGTTTTAGTTTTGATTTAAACCATTCTGAACGGAATTTTAAATATTCGGTATATTATCTAAAACGGTATGGTATCCTACTAATATTATAAATGTGATTATAATATTCGTGATTTGTGATTATGGATGGATCTTTGTTACACGTTCACGCAAAAACTACTTAATGGATTTGAAATTTGGCATATTGATAGACCATGGCCTGGATTAACACATAGGATACTTTTTATCCGGGTAAGGTCAACGCAGACGAAGTCGCGGGCAAAAGCTAGTAGACTACAAGTACCATATCTTGGTAACTAGCCCTAATAGGCCATTTAAGTCCATTGACCTAGAATCATGAAATTTGCCAAGAAGCAAGGTAAGAGGAAAATATACAGCACAGTTATATTCAATTCCTATTTAGAAAAAAAAACATTTAAATTCTCTCTAAAATTGTCAACCCTAATTAATGTATGTAAACGGGGCAACTCGCGCTTGGCCGCGACAGCCCGGAGAAACCGATGTCAACATCGCTTCTAATTCGTTTTGTATTCCTACCGATTAAGGTTCAATATTCCCCAACATAGTTCTTTAATAAAACTTTCTACAAAAAATTAGTACTGTACTTGCTTATTTATTGTTTTTGTTATTTTTTTTATTATGGACTCATCTCGCTCTTAAAAAAAAAGCGGTGATTCTGCCAATGTCGAGTGTATCGTTTACTTATAGTCAAAGCTTGACAAAGTTCGCAATAAATAACGGGTGTTTAGTTTTTATTGCTTTTCTTGGATTCAGAGGAGGCTACTGTTCCCGTAGAAGCAGGTTTCAGGACGCTACCGGGTCTAAAGCAAGTTGTCTTGAGACAAGTCACTTGACACTCGATGCGGCGTTGAATACAATGATATTTCAATAGTTTCAGATCTTTATCAGTTCACCAAACATTAGAACACAAACTACACCAAACTTACACTCTAAAGCTCTTTAAGTGATAAATAAAAAACATTATAATAGATCGACCATGCTTTTTGTTCGACTACCCCCCACCGAATCTCCTTTATTGATAATGGACTAATACCAATCAATTGACATACTTTTTATGAGCTGTCAAAACGTACCTTTTATCTTAGAATTTGTATGGCAATAGCGGACAGTGACGTCACTGTTTACCAAACTCAACTGACTATCTATTTATTAGTTTTAAAGCAATTAAAAACCTATTTTAAGAAACATTTAAAAATTATGACTATACAATTTAATTAAATAAGGTGTAATTTAAAAAAAGAAGTGTCTCGGAATTATTTATGAATGGTGTCAACATCCCAATTGGTGTAGTGGCACGGTATATTTTCCTTGAACGCAAATCGTCCCGAGTTCGAATCCCGGTTTGCGTCAATTTAGAAAACGAGCTGTTCTATGGTTTGGGTGTGCTGCGCAAATCATTGTCTGGTACCTCGTAAGGTAGCAGGATGTAAAATAAGGATATATTTTTTTAATAAGACTTTATTTCGAGACTATATCAATTGTTGTGTTATCTAGCGTATATTTATTTACTAGCTGTTACCCGCGACTTTGTTCACGTGATCTTTGCAAAACCATAGTTAGTCTTAATTAAAGACCACACGAACGAAGACGTGGGCAAATGCTAGTTACATTTTTTTCACTTTTTTTTTTGCCCACTGTTTCCAGCGACATCTAACGATAAGAAACAATATCTATAGTGACAGTTATGTTGCATCCCTCGGAAACCATACATTTTTCTGTTATAAAAAGTAACCTATTATCTACTGCTATTCCAGGCTATTTTCTTTTAACCATTCTAGCAAAATCAAAATTGCGGGAATCCGCTGAATGCAAACGGCCCAAAACCGCTGTGGCGTTCTTTAAGGCGCAGGGTACGGAGAATACACGTAAAAGAGGTGTTTTTGGACAAGTTTTCTGGCAAAAATACTGGATTTAGGACGTGGAAATCAATATATTATTTAACTTATATGTTGAAGTGTTTCCTGTTGTATCTAAATACTAGTTATTATTTCTTATAAACACTAATAAATTTTTCAAAGTACCTACCGCAAATATCGCGAGTTTGTACACATTTATTATTTTAAACGTTTTTGTTTAGCTTCAAAGATGGTTTAGTTATTTATAACATTCGTGCCCTTAGGATAAAGTTTTTTTATTTAAATAGTCAACAAATTAAAAATTATAAGGATTTTGAATAGATTTTTCTCATAGCCTACTTTTTCATGAGCGGATATTTTGCTTGCAATGATAATCTCTTAGCACAGGAGCGCAACGGATGGATGTTTAGTCTGCGAGAAGCATTTGTATTATCTTATCCACGTCATAGAAGTCGCATTAGTCGACGCTTCAACGCTCAAGGTCAGGCCTTACCCGTCGCCTTAAAAGAGCTTAAAGAACGCCACAGCGGTTTGGGCCATAGACAGAGGACTAGTAATGGCTGATGATAAACTCTAGAACAGTCTGTAGAGACTGTTCTAGAGTTTTAAACCAAATTTTTTAGAAATTTAACCAACTTCTAGTTGCTAAGGAAAACGGTGCATTTCCCGAAGGTCACTTGCAACAATCTTCTCCTCTAAACAAAGTGTTCATAATGTAAATCGCCATCAATCTTATATTGTTAGCTGTAAAAATCAAATTTTCAAAAGTATTTCTATGTTCTTATGGATAAAAATGTAAGTCTGTTTATTTCGTTAGATCATAATTCTTTTACAAAAATGCCAAGTCATGAAAAACATGTGTTGTACATCTCTCATTTGAGAGTTTTAGATGTAAGCACTTTTACTAATCGTCAACTATTTGATTGAATGTTTGCAATCAATAATAATAATGATAAATGTCAGAACCAAAATGAAATGAAATGAAATGTTTATTGGCATAAAATAGTGTTACAAATATCCTCCTAAGTATACATGTTTGTTAATAAGTATCACAAGAAAAAAATATATAACACTTGCAGTTTCCTCCTAATCCCCGTCGATGGACCAGTCCAAAGAGCGTCTATGTGGCGCTCTTTGGGGATGCTTACATCAGCAGTGGACTACAATAGGCTGACAAGATGATAAAATGTCTTAAGAAAATTTTATCTTAGTAGCACAGTGTAAGAATTATAAATTTATTAAAAGCGTAATAAACTCTAGGATTTTATGTTGGCATTACAGACACAGCATTAAATTCCGATAAACACGCATTGTCACTTGTCATCGTGACACATCAAGTTCATAAACCGGCCAAGTGCGAGTTGGACTCGCGCACCGAGGGTTCCGTACAAACTTGTATTTATGTGAATACGTCTCGAAGATTTTTACCGATATTTCGTAAAAATATATATTTAATGATGTAACTACATATTTACGGCTTTCGGACTTTTTCCTTTACTTGTGCGATTATACATCCATCCAGGTGGCCAGAAAAGTGACGTCACAAAATTTTTTTTTGGTTCCTCGTGTAGGCATATGAATCACCCCTATGTATTTTCTACGATTTTTCGTAGTTTTCGAGTTACTTTTTTTTTTTAATAGCCTATGAAGCCTATGAAGTACTACTTTTCTATTATTATTAAAGCTTAAGAGTCTAGCGCATTCTCTGAAGCTACTTAGAAACTAAGAAATTATCAGTTTAGATTTTTCATTTTAAGTGGAAAATTTAAATGATAACTCACTCAACATGAGTTCTCAACTTTAGGTCAATTTTGTAGTAACTACAATATCTTGTAGTAAAGTTATGAGGCTGTTTATTTTATGCATAAATGCACAGTTCATAGACATTTAGCTGCAAGAAAAAAAAATCGAAGAAACCTTATACTTTTTTTTAGAAAATTTTCAAACTGATCCGGTTGCAATAATTCATAAAAAAAATCGTAATTCGACAACTACGAAAAATCGTAGAACATACATAGGGGTGATTCAGATACCTCTTAACACGAGGCTTCAATAAAAATTTTGGGACGTCACTTTTCTGGCCATCGTGTAGATCAACCAGAAGTACTTACCCTATACATGTTTTGATTCCTTTGCAAGTATCAAAAATGCGGTGTAAATGTACCGTCTGGGTTGTGGTTTGCGCTCGGGACTTGCGGACTACAAAGCCAGCGGTTGCGAGTTCGAATACCGCAAGGGGCAAATGTTTGTGTGATAAGCACTAGCATTTGTACCTAAGTCATGGATGTATATGAAAGTATTTAAGTATGTTTATCTATTATCTAGTCGCCATAGTACAAGCTTTGCTTAGTTTGGGGCTAGCTAATTGATGTGATTGTGGGAACAATTTATTTATTATTTATTTATATAGCTTTATTTTTTCACACCTTCAAGGTCTTGCGGATCTTAGTATTTGATATAAATTTCTTCTTAATACCACCACGCGTTCCTAGTCAAAAAGGTCTTGACAGACAGACGTATAATACAGTGAATATTAGGCTAGTTTCCTGGGTCAAAAAAATATTATTATATTCAGTCCATCAGTTAGATTATCAAAATATGTTGGATCCATATTTTGTCTTTTGTCAATCAAACAAAAAATGACTAAGATAAAGCGCAACAAAGTTTGGGAATGAGAGCAAGTGTCGTCACGCCTTGCTAAAAAGTGTCGCAAGGAGTGACGTTACACGGAACTTTAACGGGCTATATCTTCATCATTTTTTGTTTGATTGAGAAAAGACAAAATACATGTCCAATATTTTCTATTAATCCAACTGGCGGACTAATTAGATTTTTTATAGGAAAGTAGCCCAAAAAATCATACCTTGTCTTTTCTTGAGGCAGTCTAACTTATATCCTCAATTTATGGAGAATCAGAAAGAATAGGTAAATAGATCTTAATGATACCCAGTGTTGGATTGTTGAGTTTTAATCCGTATCTTAGTGAAAACATCTAGCGTGTCTGGGTATCAGAGACAATTCACAAAACAAAACAAAGACACAACAAATAGTATTAGACTTGTTGTCACTACTATGTTAATATGCCATCAATTTAATGGCACGTTTTCAGGCCACAGCGTCTGGCACGCGCGTGTTTACATTTTTTCAGTTTTACGTTCCGTTTCGCGCGTGACTCACGCTCTTTACACGATTCGAACGATCAAACTTTCGTGTGGAACGGAACGCGACACAATCGTTAACGGATCAAACTATTTTGATCCGTTTTCATAATTCTAATGATCAAACTATACATAAAAAAAATTTGGTAGACAAATCAATATGGATTCATATGCTTCCATGTAGTATAAACCGGAAATAATTAGGCATAAACATAGTATTTATAAAAGTTGCAGCATTTTCTAAACTGGGCCTGTCCCTGGTTTTTGTGTTAATTTATTTCATCACTATCATTTCAGCCATAGAACATCCACTGCTAAGCACAGGCCTCCCCCAATGACTTTCATTGGGAGGGATTTCCAATACTCGCCACGTTTGGTAGGCGGGTTGGCGAGCGCAGTTTTTATAAGATTTCTCGTCTCGTGCTACAGGAATTAGTCGCCTCTTACGACACGCTTCCTATTGGCAGTGGGGAAGTGTATTCTTTAAGGCCGTCCCGACATGGCTTTAAATTATTTATTATTAAGTTATTTCAATAGCACCATATTTCAGAGAATAGAACAAGACAAAAATAAAACGAAAAATCTTTTTCATAAAGAAAAACATGGACGAAAAACAGAAACGCAACATCTCATTTACATCTCAGGCAAGCTTAAAAGAAATAAGGAAAATTTAAAAGAGCTTCGAATACTTTCTGTAATTAAGTACTGCACATAAAATAAATAAAGGTTTTAGCAAGACCACACGAGAGGTAGGACGGAATTAATAAAGATTAAGGACTAGCTAGAGAAATATGGCGGCTTAGGCAGAATACTTAAGTAAATAAGCTGATTTTACTAAGCATAGACTGTAATGTAGGTAGATAGACTAAATTATGTGTTAAAATAGAAAAGCTCGTCTAATCAACACTGAGAGTTAGGGCCTAGAATAGTTAACTGAGTACATGGAATTACTTCATAACAGGTCTCCAGTCATGTTTGTACGCATTTTTAAAAAAATATAATAACAACATACTAATAGAATTGCTAAAAGACACTTCAAATACATGGCTTTGCATCTTTATAATGAACTACTACTGGCAAACAAGGACCTTCCACATTATAGCTTAAATAAGTTTAGGGGTCATACATTTGAGTGGCTATCAACGTTTGACTACAACAGCTTAGAAGATGCAATCCACGCAATTGTAAGTTTTTCATAAAATGTAGGTATACGTAGAATACATAACAATAATCACACTCGTACCCAAATCCACATCCACACACACACACACACACACACACACACACACACACACACACACACACACACGCACACACGCACGCACACACACACACACACACACACACACACACACACACACACACACACACACACACGCACACACACGCGCGCGCGCGCACACGTAGTAAAATTGTTTATGTCTTTAGCTTGTTATATTATTAACTGCACTTATTGTATTAATCAATTTGTAAAGAGAAGCCTGCCTCTCGTAACACAGGGCAACCTTATATGAGAGCAGTTCAACCAGTGTATTGTTCAAGTGTAATTAATAAAGAAATTTTCATTTCAATTTCATTTTCATAATTACAAAATAAATAAGTAGTATTCATGGATATTTTATACAAAAGTTAAGTGTCATACAAGGCACACATAGTCATCGCTTACACGGATGTCTGTGTATGTGTACATTCTCTAATACGTATTGTATATAGCTTAACTTCTGATATCCATAACTAAATAATTAATATTTTTCTTTAGTATAATCCCCTGAATGTAACATCTAAGGTTTTCAGTCCTAACTTATTAGATCAGACAGATTTTCAAAAAATCCAAAAATTTAAATACCAAAAACATTTCTCGAATATCCCCCACAAAACACACACATTCCATAAAAACTGAGAAGAATATTACAACAAAAACTGGTATTTTATAACGTAATCCGGTTCAATGCCATTTTATCCGGTTTTCCGATCAAGCCCCGGATAAAAGGGAGCTTATAAATACGCCGGTATTTTTTAAACAACCGGAAAAATTGCGTGCGACCGTGGGTAACCGGCGCTTAAGATAACATCAGGTCACCTTCGGAATAATGCGAGTATGTATACTTCTGGACGGTGGAAATAAACCGATAACATCCTACGTCAACAGGGGCAATATTAATTGGAGCTGACCAATTAAATCAGTGAAACAAGACAGAATGGTAATGTTGTTACATGCCAGCCATGTTAAGAACCGAACTAGGGTAGCAAGGTGTACGCAGTGTAATAACCATAACGACCTCCGTAGCCGAGAGGCGAGCACGCTGGACTTGGTTTTGCTATTCTTGAGGTGCCGGGTTTGATTCCCGGTTAGCAAGGTCAATCAATTACACAGTGTAATAATCATAACCATGACAACCTCTGTTAGCGAGAGGCGAGCACACTGGACTTGGTTTCGCTATCTCTGAGGGTTCGGTTCCCGGTCGGTCAATGTAGATAAAAATATCTTGTCTATATTGTCTCGGGTCTGGGTGTTGTGGTACCGTCGTTGTTTCTGATGTCTGTAACACAAGTGCTTAAGCGACTTATCATAGGAATAGAGCAATTTATGTGATGTTGTCCAATATTTATTTATTTATAGAGCTACGTAGTCTAATGAAGACGGTAGAGAAGGTAACACAGTGGTTAAACGCTTGGACATAGGCGAGCTAAAATATCTAACGCGGCCGTTGAGTTACACCAAAAGGCAACAATGGGCAGCAACACTGCAGATTTATCTCGATATGTGTCGATTGTGTTTGGTCTTGTCCGTAATAATTATTGTTATTCTCGAAAAAGAATACCCACACAATATATGCTTTCAATGTCTTTATGTACAAGTGAAGTTAAACCAGTCCTCTCAGCATAGAACGTATCTAACCTAACCTAAAGGTCCACATATGTACACAACTTTTGACTATCGATATTGTTGCTCGATATGGAGTATTTGTAAATCAATAAGATCCGTCAGCTACTATCAGATTAGCCCTATTTTTACCATAGTTATATGACTGTCGATATATACTGTTTTATCGATCAATAAAGTCTGTAAGTAACTACTTAACGATTGACCTTTTTATTGATGTTCAGTTTTTTATATTGGTTCGACCATTTATTTCATTTTATCAAATAAAATTGTTTTTAAAATACATTTCTAATAAAATAAAATAAGTAACGATAAAAATATTTTTGTTGATTCGTTTCTCGACAAAAACGATCCAAAGTGGCTATCGACGAAAAATATGTTGTTGATCGTCCGTTGCCTACACTTTTATTAGATTTTTGATTTCGACAATTAATCGTATGATAAATAAATAAATAAATTCATCCAACAAGCACACCAATTATCTAGCCCCAAACTAAATAACGAATAATACATTAGGTACAAATGCTCGTGCTCATCTCACAAACATTTGCCCAAAAATCGAGTAAATGTGTAAGCAACTTAAGGAAAACCGATTTTTTTATAACACGCATATCTCACTTCATATCTCATCCAGTTGATTCAGATGCACAAAAAATACTTCTATGCCTACTGAAGTGTTTTCAATGTGTCCTTGAATGAATGATAAATCCACGCAGAGCGGTCAGACATTTGGGTCAATGTCTCTGCCGACAGTCCAAGGTTCAATTCCCCGTCACGGGTATACGTACGTTATAAACATTGTCAGTTTATAGGATACTGCAATGGCAGTAAAGACTTGCAGGAAAGGAACGCGAGTGACTATTGTTTTCGACGACCTCTGTAGCCGAGAGGCGAGCATACAGAGATGACAACGCCAAGTCCGTCGTGCTTGCCTCTCGGCTACGGAGGTCGCAAAAAAAACCTATTTCGGTTACGACGCTTATGATATTAACCCTTTTACAGCGACCGATCGTTATAAAGATAAAAAAATTTAAAAAAAATTTTCATGATCATTATATCGATCAAGGTAACAATATCAAAAAATTACGGTGATACGCGACAAAAATAGTTTCAGTAACATCTGGGTTAATGGTAATTATGGTACGCTTATGGTAATGTATATTACATCACAAACTTCTCAGACTGTCATATTATATACCACACTGAAAAACCAGCTTAAAGAAGTGTCGTCAAAACATGGGATATTAAAACACAATAATTTCTAGACAATGAATTGGTCAGAAATACCGCCTACAAACAGATTCCACGTTGCGCCAAAACATGAATGGATCGCCAAGACTCGAATAAAGAGTTTAATGTTATAAACAAAACGAACGAAAATAGATATAAGAGCATTTGTGAGAACATGAGTGATAGTGAGACCGACTTGAATACGGTAGGCTCGTTCGCTAAAATGACCCAGATACTAACAAAAAATCTAATAACCCACACAAGACGCATACAGTCATACAGGAAATGCAGTGGACTGGTCACATTTGCCGTAGAACCGATAACCGATGGGGTAGGCGTGTTCTTGAGTGGAGACCGACTTGGCAAGCGCAGGGCGCCCTTCGACAAGGTAGAGCGGTGTTATAAGCTGGTGCTGGCAGTGAATGAAAAAGAATGGCCGAGGATCGGGCCCAGTGGCATGCATCGGGAAAGGCTTATTTTCAGCACTGGACGCTGGGGCTGATAATGATGATGATGAGACGCATATAGACGATCAGAAGTCATGGGCGCCCGAAGCATTATGTTTTCAGATCAAGCTATACAGTCCTTGGATTTAAGGGGCTAGCTAGAAAAACCTTTTTCGATGATGATGCATTCATGACTTTGATAAACTTTAAGTCAACAATTATTCACAACAAAGATAATTATGTAACTGATAATTATGTTAATTATCAGTTATTTTTGGAGTCGGTGCGAACGAAAACATTCTGACTTTGTATGACTTTCAAAAAATACTTTCTCTTTTATTATTAGTTATATAAACCGCCTATTTATAGCAAATGAATAATTTATTTTTATTTTAATATCTTATTATAACAAACAACGAGTGGGAAATGATCTTAAATATATACATATATTTTTGGATTATGATCTAGATCTGTACTATATGCATGATATAAGATATTCACTTTGATTGTAATCTGTTTGGTGTGCTATGAATAAATAAAATAAATAAAACACAATTTATCTGAAACATTACTTCACAATTTTTTACTAAAGATAAACGTTAAACAGTCTTATTTTACCCCACTGCGTCTTACATTGATACATTTAGATTAAGATGACTTCTGAATGGAACTAAAGTTACAATGGCTTACTATCTAACTAACATTAGTTTATAAAACTCCATTCAACTTACTGAGTTTGCCTTAAGGAAAATCCACTTAATAGTAACTTAGTAGTAGTTAATTAACCTAGCTGTGATAGTTAAAAGTTTAAAGTTTGTTATATACTACTTACATTTCTTAAAAAACCATTTAGCTGGCAGAGGGATAGAGAGACACTTGACTGTAAAAATTAGCACTGAAAAGGTTATTATTACGCAACGGATTACTGAATTTTAAGATAAAATTTTATATTTTACTTTTCTTTCTTGTAACTATGTGAGGCTTCTGAATAAATTATTCTGAATTTGTGTTCACATACTATGGGAAACCCTATTAGAAATATTTAATTGGAAGTTTATTTAGAGTAATAAAATGGTTAATTTAACAAACCAAAAAACCCGAATGGCTGTAAAAAGAACTAAAAAGATGTAAACTAAATGTGACAAAGTATAACGAACTGACAATCTGAGGCTACTGCCACAAACTAACAAAAATATGCGTAGCCTTTTCTGTTCAAAGCGAATGAATGCTTCACTATGCTATTTTTAGGTTCAGACTTTCTGTGTCTATCTTTACTGTGGTAATTCTGCATGAAATCATCCAAGTCGCACGTTGATTGATACGCCTACGGGTTTTACGTCTAAATATTGTCGTTGTTGAGTTGTTGACGTGTTGATAAAGAATGACGGGTTGTTTTTCCTCTAATCAATACGTGGAATTATCTGCTGAGTTGATAGTTTCTTGCTAAAGTTTCCGCTGCCTTGAACGTGAAAACGCAAGAGTGTTGCAGACTTATATGTACATTATACAGGGTTATTTTAAAGACATTACCAAACCTATAGGGGCTGATTTTGGTGCTTAAATACAACAACTTTTTCTATGGGACCAACATCGAATACGCAAAAAAAACACACCCCCCACCCATAGGGCCACCGACCAGTGGACGTCAGTTTGCATGAAGCAGTGATATTTTTTTATATTACTATGTTGGTCCCATAGAAAAATGTTGTTGCATCTCAGCACCAGAATCAGACCCTAGGAGGTTGTTGATTTTTAATAACCCTGTATATATCTTTGAGGTCCTGAGTTCGATTCCCGGTCGGGTCGATGTAGAAAACGAACGTTTCTATGTTGTCTCGGGTCTGGGTGTTGTGGTACCATCGTTATTTCTGAATTCTATAACACAAGTGTTTTAGCTGCTTATCTTAGGATTAGAGCAATGTATATGATGTGGTCCAATATTTCATCATCATCATTTCAGCCATATGACGTCCACTGCTGAACAATGGCCTCCCCTAATGGCTTATCATCAGGGGGGATGGTCAATACTCGTCACCCTTGACAGGCGGGTTGGCGAGCGCAGTTCGTCTCGTACTACAGGAATTAGTCGCCTCTTACGACTCGCCTCCTGTAGGCGGTGGGGAAGTGTATTCTTTACGGCCGTCCCCACACGGCACAATATTTATTAACGTTACTTCACATTCTTTGACAAATTTTCTTATGACAAGCCATCACAGGGTATGTGGGTCAATGTCTGCCGCAGACCATGGTTCGATGTCTGGCTACGAATACCTGGCTTGTTTATTTTCAGTAAAATGTCGTAATGTTTGACAATTTGCGTAAACAACACCACTGTGTTGTTGTGACCGTCAAATAAATAGGTCAGTTATAGAAATGGATAATTATTCGAAATCGGACTTAGATAGTTCGACAACCGTCTGGTGTAGTGATTCGCGCTCCGGACTACAAAGCCAGGGGTTGCGGGTTCGAATCCCGCAAGGGGCAATGGTTTTGTGATGAGACCTATTTTGTACCTCATCATCGATGCATATAAAAGTATTTAAGTATGTTTATTCCAAAGATTATTGACTATGTTTATTCGTTACCTAGACGCCATAATACAAGCTTTGCTTAGTTTGGGGATAGATAATTGATGTGAAAAACAATCAATTTATGTGTTATATAAGGTCGCCTTGTATAATCGGGTGAAATTTAAAGAGCAATTACAAAATTATAAATGAATCATTTTTGTTAAAAAAAAGTATATTTTTAATCTAATAGATAGAAAATTTAAAATTACTCAAAATCGGCTGAAAAAATAATTAAATCGGAATAAATAAATAAATCGTTTATTTGCACAAAACACGGTATAAATGGTAACATTAAACAATAAAAAGAGCTCATGTTTCGCTAATAAAAAATAGCATGCAAATTGTATGTTATTACCTACATGAATTGCAATAATTAAAAATGTCTGGAATCAAAATTTCAATAGTAAATATATGTCAGTAAAATCCAGCTAGTTGTCAATAAATTCCTTAACACTATAGAAATTTTTGTCATTAAGCCATTCAGTTAATCTTTTTTAAAATAAGAAATCGGATCATTATTGATTATTTTTGACAATTATTAATGATCAACGATATTCTGTTTCTCTGGCGTGCCGCACGAGGTAGAGAGGAAATTAATACTGAAGGTTATTTGCTCGGGGAAACGCCTTATTTTCAATTTGATACCTTCACGCGTTACTAATGAAAAGGGTCTTGACAGTCAGACAGATGGAGAACGAAGTAACCCAGGGTTCCTTTTTTCCTTTTGGGGTAGGTACGGAACCCTAAAAATGACCGCAGAGTCGTAAATATAATATTGTAGCTACACATACAATCTTGTGAGGTATTTGTTTAATGAACAGTATTTAAAATGCAAGGTCGCTGTTTTATTTCAGGCCATAATAATATTTCTTACAACACTTGAGAGCTAGTTACGTCTGCTATAGCGGCAATTCAGAGTACATACAGTCGATATCTACGTGGGCGGGTATCTATGTCGCCGGCAAACTATTAAATTAGTCTTTTATGAAGTTTCTAAAACATTAAGTCTACCTATAAAAAATAAAAAATAATTATGTTTAAAGCATGAAACTTTCTTAAGTGACTAATTCCTTTAGCCTAATAGTTATGAAGTTGGTACCTAAAATGAGCAAAATTGCTAGTATCTTAAGTATTTCATCAAGATAAAGTGTTACATGTTAAGAATTAACCCGTATACCGTTTCCTATTAAACCTACTAGACTGATTTATTAAAACAGAGTTCCTTAGATTTATCCGAAGGAATCGTCCATGTCCATCGTTTTGTAGCTAAATTAATTCTTTCAAACCTCTGACTGGATGCTTTATCACATCACATACCTACTTACAAAATTTTAAATAGATACTACAACAGTAGATTAGAATTAAAATTAATGATATTTTGCAAAAAGGTCATTATAATTGCACTTTTACAAGTTACTTTTAATTTCACCCAACCACTGCCTCTGTACAATTTGTGGGCCGAGAAAAATTGATAAAATCGATTTTCAATTCATAGCTAGTTAGTAAGCTAAGGGGAGCTACAAGAGACGCTAATAAAGCGTGATAAAAAGGAAAAAAAGGAAAAGATTACTAAAAGATAAAAAGGGGGAACTTTGCTAACTGTCCAATTTCCAATATCGACTGCGACACAGAATGTATAGCTCAGTGGGCGGGCGGGTTGGCCATCCGTTCGTCTGCTGGCGACCGTTCCAGCTTCCGTTTCCTGAGAACGTTCTGCCACTTATTAAAATGTCAATTCCTGGGACTGCTGTATATGTATAATAGTGATAAATTATAAACAGTAAAGTATATAGGTATGCCTATATACGTCTTACTGCAGGGCACAGGCCTCACCTCAACTATGAGGTAGTTTGGGCCATACCCCACCACTTGGGCCTAGTGCGGATTGGTGGAGGGGTGTTGTAAGGCCAGTGACTTAACCTTATTCGTGGGAAAATGTATTCGTATTTTTAATAAATTACCACAATCCCTTGCTGAACTGCCAGTATTTGAACTTAAATTACATGTTAAGATGATTTTAATGAAAAAGGGTTATTACACCGTTAGTGATTATTTAAATGATAAAAATTTCTTGCGCTGCTTCTTCTCGGCTCTAGCCCACAAATGGTCCCGAAGCAGTGGTAGGGCAAAAAAAATATTGGGACGTGTAAAAGTGCTTTTAATTGCCTATTTGCAAAAATAAATGATTTTGATTTTGATTTTGATTTTACTGTTAGATGTTATTTATATTAAGTCGCCCTAAGGCCTCTTACTAGGCTTCACGACTAGTATCAAGTGATATTAGCCTAGACCAACTTCTGAAGCACGGAGATGCTCGTGATAAATGTCACTAAATATGGTTGAAACGGTCTCCCATCCATCTCACAGCCACGGCGCAGGTGGCCTAACTTTATTAATCACTACCAAAACGCTGCCACCACTAGGCTTCTAGTTAGTACCTCTAATAATAATAATTATGATGAAAATTACCTATATTATAGAAAATATTTAAGGCTCCATGCTGACACGAGACGTTCCGAATCAATGACCTAGTTGACGTGGCACGATTAAGCTAGTTTCCTGGGTCAAAGAAAAATTATTCTATTTAGTCCGTCAGTTAGATTATCAAAAAATATTGGACCCATATTTTGTCTTTTATTAATCAAACAAAAAACGACGAAGATAAAGCGCATCAAAGTGAGCATATGGCGTCACGCCTTGCGACACTTTTTATCTTACGCGGAACTATAACGGGCTATATCTTCATCATATTTTGTTTAATTGAGAAAAGAAAAAATACGTGTCCAATATTTTCTGTTAATCCAACTGACGGACTAATTAGAATTTTTTAGGTAACTAGCCCATTATAACGAATTTAGAACGATCAAAAGACTTTTCCAAACAAGATGACCCAAGTCCACTTCGGTTCTAATAAATCCTAGCAGCAAGTTAGGCAGGGCTTAAGTGTCTGCCTGGGGCGGTGAGCTACGTGTAATTGTGTTAGTTCTACGTGGGCCGGGTGAGACTAACCTTGCTAGACGGCGACATGTTTGTTTATTGGAATATTTCTTGTTACTCCTTTACGTTTATTACATTTGTACGAAGGTAAAACAAACGAACGTCACGTGTCGACGGATTTTTTTAACATAGTAAGATTTCTTGAGACAAAAATGGGGGACACTTAAAAATGATTCGTATTATTTTGAGTCATTTTATATTTTGCTTCTCTTATTTTAAAAAATACATACTTTAATTGACTCTGTGATAATATGTATATTACATAGTTAGAAGACTTCTGGCGGCAGAAACCTAAGAACCATTAAACGATTAACATACTCTCTATATGTTTTTATTTGGCATATTGCAAAAATAATATACTTCAATATTTCTGTGCAAAAATAAATTTCAAGGTGCCTTCCGAAGCACGGAGATGCTCGTGATAAATGTCACTAAATATGGTTGGAATGGTCACCCATCCAATCGCAGCCACGGCGCAGGTGGCTTAACTTTATTAATCACAACCAAAGCGCTGCCTCCACTAGGCTACTAGCACCTCTAATAGTAATAATCATGATAAAATTACTTATATTATAGAAAATATAGACTCCATGCTGACACAAGACGTCTCGAATCAATGCCCTGATTAGCATAATATTTTAGTACAAAAATAAATTAAGATAATATAATTTTGTGCGTAATTTTCGTTATACAATATGTAAAATAACAGAGTTTTTGTATATATTTATTAAAAGAAATGTTTTGTGCATACGTACAATAAATACTCCCAAAATTTGGTTAACCCTAATCTTGACCAGTTAACCATACAAAAGAAAAAATAATAAGTTTATTATTAATACCAACAAATGACATTCCTAGTATTAAGTGAGCTTAAAGTAGGTGCCTGGGGCGGGCGGCCAGCTACCAGGGCGGGCGGCAAACGCTATGTGTAATTAACTTAACTCTACACGCTATGACTTGAGCTTAAAGCTCGTAGTAACTGTCGGGTTTGTTTATGGGCGTAGTTTTAATTGTTTACAGCAAAGTACAAAAGGTGGGTTGAATGTGCAAATAAGCTTTACTAAGTAAACTTATTTAACAAAAGCTTGTTTACACTTGGAAAGCACACGAGCAATATTATCACAATCTTTTGAATTGAGATTTTAGAATCATGGATTTTTTTTAGTTAACTTAAATAAATATTGGACAAGATCACATATATTGCGTTGTAAGTAGCTAAAGCACTTGTGTTACAGAAATCAGAAACAGCGACGGTACCACAACACCCAGACACGAAGCAATATAGAAAAGTTTTTTCTAAATTGACTGACTGGGATTATACCCGGGACCTCGGAGATAGCAACACCAAGGCCGATATGCTCGCCTCTCGGCTACGAAGGTCGTCGTTTATTTGTACATTAACAGCGGTATTCTTAAGAAGCTGTTAATTAGCTTGTTAAGCATTATTCAGCTAAGAAAAAACTTCAGCCTTAAGCAGTAATTAAACATATTTAAATTCATAAACGCAACTTAAGCGTTGCTTAATTAGGTACTTCTTTTTTGGGATTACACGCATAATGACATAGACACAATGACTCTGACGCAAAATGACATATTGTGACTATGCAGAATGACATACGCAATATGACATATCTTGGGATTGACATATTGTGACCACGCAGAATGACATACGCATAATGACATCTATGACTTTGGCGCAAAATGACACATTTTAACTACGCAGAATGACATTTTAGGACAACAAGGACCTTACGCATTGCACATATTTTTAACAGCGGATAGGAATAAAGAAATGTGTTTTTTTTTTTTTTGCATAGTTCGGTTAAGTTACTGATTCTGAGCCACTCCTAAAATTTTGGCACCCCTATGCAATGTAACCCTAAAAATTTGGCACCCCTTTGCAATGTAACCCAGTATATATTTTGTAGCAATAGTACAATAAATAGGTAATGTACATTAACAACAATTTCTTCACTTCACGGTCAGCATCAAAAGTCGATGACCACAATCAGATTTCCAAAATTGCTATACAATACAGGGTGGCCAGAAAAGTGACGTCCAAATTTTTTTTAGGTGCCTCGCGTTGAGAGGTATCCCACCCCTATGTTCTACGATTTTTCGTAGTTTTCGAGTTACGATTTTTTTTAAATAGCCTATGAAGCCTATGAAGTACTACTTTTTTATTATTATTATGAAAACTTAGAGTCTAGCGCATTCTCTGAAGCTACTTAGAATTTAAATAAATTTTAAATGACAACTTACTCAACATAAATTCTCAACTTTAAGTCAATTTTGTAGTAACTTCCACTAAAGTTATGAGATTATTTATTTTATGCATAAATGCACAGTTCATAGAGATTTAGCTACAAGAAAAAAAAGAAACCTACTTTTTTTTTGGTGGTTGCAAAAATTCATTAAAAAAACAGTAACTCGAAAACTACGAAAAATCGTAGAACATAAGTAGCTACATAGCGTTGATTCAAATACCTCTCAACACGAGGCACCTAAAAAAATTTTTTGACGTCACTTCTCTGGCCACCCTGTATAAATCGCTCAACATGACAAACGCCAGAAGCATGTTTTTAGTGTTTTTGGAGTCGGTTTTTATTTTATTTCCTTTTTTTGCCTGTTTTTAGTGAAAGATAAGAGTGTAAACTCATTATATCTACTGTACACAGTGTAGAATTTCATTACTTAACTATTTTTTCACTTTAATTGCAATCTTTAATGTAAATTTTGTATAAAAAATTACAGCTAAAGTGCATCTCATGACGATTCAAAGAAGTCCAAATACGGCTCCAATACGTTGTTTCATTACGGAGTTCCGGTGCCTACCTTCCGCCCTCCATCATCAAATCAGTTCGATGTTACCATTTTTCCATTTTCATTAATTTAAATTTGATTTGTCGACTATGACGAAGCATAACTATCTTAATCAAGATATTATCTTATAGCTCGTGATTACTACTCGTGAGATACTATTGTAGCCATCTATGGTCTTCTTCATCAGTTCCATCTCTGTGACAATGAAATGACACTTTTTGAATGCAAATATTTGACTTGTTGTTTGATTGTAATACTAGCTGTCCCAGCAAACTTCGTTCCGCCTCTTCATTAGTTTTTTTTTTTCGGAAATTTTCTTGTTTTTTTTTATGTTACCTACTCTGCTATTCGGGGCGGAGACAATTCCAACAAATCAAAAATCATAAAAATCGGTCCAGCCGTTCTTGACTTATAAATTGTGTAACTAACCCGACTTTGTTTTATATATATAGATACTAAAATCGCTTATATGCCTAAAATAATTTTATAAGTTTCCTCAATTCCTCACGGAACCCATCAGAAATAAATTTAGAAAAAAAAGGGGCACAAACAGTACCTTCCAATCGGATAAAAAAAAATTCAAATCGGTTCATTAATGGCGGAGTTCTGAGGTAACAAACATTTAAAAAACACAACCAAATTGTGAACCTCCTTCTTTTTTCGAAGTCGTTTAAAAATACATGTAATCTAAGCCCAAAATCCCACATGTTAGTAGGTAAATATATTTAACATTTACTTGCAATGAAAAAACAAAAGTTAGCAGTGAATTCTTAACTTCTCTTTGAGTTTGCCAACCACAAACCCTATTAATATTTCCACAAGCAACAAACTAAGTTGTGCTAACAGAAGTTATTTTTCTACGTAATAATTCACAGTTGTAAGTACCTTTAACACTGAGTATTTGTGAGCTGTAGGCGCGTGTAAAAAAGTTTCGAAGGCTTCTAGTTGTGGTAAATATGAAAACGAAATATAGTAGAATGTAGGTTAAAAGATAATAACGTTACTAACGTCATTAAAATAGTTAAATCATTTACTTCAGGATCAAGTATGTAAAATTTACTTGACATTTCCCGTAAATGGTTTATAATAAATCTGAGCTCAGAGAAAAAACTAACAGAACAATAAAATCATAATTACTGACGTTAATATTACTCGTAGTTGAAGATCATGGAGTACACACCCTATATAGTAAAAATGTCATATGATTCGTTCGACAACAATTTTCCGCCATTTTTTAATCTGAATTTGTGCTGATTTTGTATGGGCGAGGGTTGACAGGAGCTGTCATTTCATACTAAATGTAAGTGAAAAATGACTTACTAGTTTCGGAGAAAGATGGTAGATAGATCATAGATAGATAGATATTCTTTATTGCACTCCATAAGAAGAAGTTACGGTTAATGTTTACAGAAAGTAGCGGTACAATTTCCACGTGTTAAATGCCCCGCCCACCACCATTTTAGCTTGTTAATCCGTTGGGTTATCTCAGCGACTTTTGTTCGTTTACGGATCTCCTCATTTCTGATTAGATGTCTCAATGAAATACCGAGCATAGCCCTTTCCATAGCATGCAACAATGAAGGCCGCGTACCGCCAAGCGCAGCGTAGGTCGTCCAACCACAAGGTGGACAGACGACCTGGCAAAGGTTACAGGAAGCTGCTGGATGCAGGCTGCTTCCAACCGGCTAATCTGGAAGTCATTGGGGGAGGCCTATGTTCAGCAGTGGACGTTCCATGGCTAAAATTAAACTTAGATTGTAATTTAAATTGATTAGGCGGTGTCAATTACTTTTTTGATAATGTAACATAGAGGTTGATATACAAACTAGTAAATAAAATGATGCAATAAATAAAAAGTATATTTTAATCTTGTGTACTTAAAATGTTAGAAATTTGCATTTGAATCTTGTGCTCCTCATGGGCCCGGAGTCCGTTGAAGGGATTTGGGATTCTCTGGTGGTCCGATGTGCCGCTGCGTCACTCGCTGCACGTTCCAGCGTCGGAGGTTCCAGCCGAAAATCAGCGTCGTGATAAGCCTGTGGCTGTCACGACAAATGCTGAGCGGGCACCTTTTCGACACAATATCTAATTTATATTGTTTTTTGTATTATTATTATTATTTTCTCTTGTGTGTCGAATAAACGTTTCTCTCTTTCTTTCTTTCTTTTAGTTTTTTTGACAAGACGAAAAACAAATTGAAATACAAAAACATAAAACAGGATAAAATTCTACAATATCTTAAACGCTCTAATTCGTTGAAAATGCTACGTTCATAGAGCCTTAAATCTTGTTGTTAATGACCCCTGCTGTTCATAACTTCCAGGAACATCATGTATTTTTGGGGGGGTGTGAGGAAAAGGGTGTAAAGTTCCTCACCCACCACTGAAAAGGGAGGATCCTCCGACCAGACCGGTGAGCTACTGCCCGAGGGATGTTTGTCGGGTTCTTGTATATATGGTTCAATCGCTCCGATAAGTTTAATATCGCGATGTAAGATACGTCAGTTTTAAGTTCGTATGTGGCGAGATAGATGTCGCTACATATTCTTTGACAATAAATAAGTATTATAGTTATTCTTACCACTTAATTACACATTTTTACTAAGTGTTTAAGCCATTTGATTAATGCAACCTCATTCAAATGCTGCCAACATTTACCACTTCGCTACAAACGTTGCCAACCGATTATTGATTCTGCCAATCAAAATTTCACAAGCACACGAAGATTGCTGTAACTTTGCACACACTGGAGCTTCTGTGAAAGCTCAGTGTCACACTCGCGTAAGCTCCTGAGCTTCTTTATAAGTTTCGGAATGTTTGTATCTTATTGGAAGTTATGACATTTTGAAGGATGATGTTAAGGTTAACTTTTGACACAAAATCAATATGAACACGTATTTGAGTGACGAATCTATCATCATCAGTGATCGGAATAGGTAGATTGATTAGATGTACTTTGGTAGTGCTAGCATAATATGGATATGCCTTTTTTTTTAAAACTGATACTAAGAAATTCCGGAATCCCGGAGGCATGTCCATATTAACATCAATGTTTGAGATCATTGACCCCAAATCAATCTACCTATTCCGATCACTGATCATCATACAGGGTGTGATAAAACGAACGACTGTCCCTGTAAAATATTTTTTTCTGCTTTTGTTCTAAAAATTGTTGGAACTGTCAATTCATTTATTTTTTTCAAGTTAAGTAGACAAGTTTAATCAAATCATTATATTTGTTATAATATTAGCAACTCATCATCGTTTCAGCCGTCGCACGTCCACTGCTGAATGCCTCATTAGGGGTAATGACTTCCATCATTGGGAGGGATTGCCAATACTCGCCACGCTTGGCAGGCGGGTTGGCGAGCGCAGTTTTTTTAAAAATTTCGCACTCAGACTGCTGCCTGTATCGTACTACAGGAATTAGTCGCCTCTTACGACACGCCTCCTGTTGTCGGTGGGGAAGTGTGTTCTTTACGGTCGTCCCCACACGGCACTGCAATTAGCAACTGTAAGGTGTCGAACATGGAGAGAAGCACAGGTTCCTTTACCGTCACTGGCTTACAAAAGACTTTTTTTTTTATGGAGCCTGGCATACTTCAAGTTGCAATTAACAAATAACGTTATTTTGGTGTACACTGAAACATGCGTTAATCGAATGAGAAAATAAGTATAAACAGCAAAAATACTCCATGACAAAATGTCGTAAATAAAAATTTTTTGTTCAGTGTCAATTTGATTATGTACATAAAAATAAAAATTATATGTTCACCCTGAAATTCTGAAAAAAGTTGGTATTTAATTTACGACATTTCGTCAATGAGTATTTTGTTTGTTGTAATTATTTTCCCTATCGAATAACGTATGTTAACGTATGTTGTACACCAAAATAACATTATTAAGGTTACTTGCAACTTTAGGTATGCCTATTAGGTTTGATGCCTTTAAATATAAAATTAAATGCATTTTATTGGGCTAGTTTCCTAAAAATATCTAATTAGTCCGTCAGTTGGATTAACAGAAAATATTAGACACGTATTTTTTCTTTTCTAAATCAAACAAAAAATTATGAAGATATAGCCCGTTAAAGTTCCGTGTAACGTGCGACACTTTCTAGCAAGACGTGACGTCACGTGCTCACTTTGATGTGCTTTATCTTCGTCATTTTTTGTTTGATTGACAAAAGACAAAATATGGGTCCAATATTTTTTGATAATCTAATTGACGGACTAAATAGAATAATAATTTTTTGACCCAGGAAACTAGCCCATTAACGAGATTAAACCATATAATGGGGAGATATTTGGGTCAACGATACTTTGCAGAAATTCTAAGATGACAAACAATGTCATCATAGTTACGGTTGATGTAAGGTGTAAATGATTTATTTTATGTGTAAAAAATCGGCTAAGTCGATATAAACTTGATGTAAGTCTCTAAGTTTTTACCGCACCCGTTAACATCCAAGCGGTCTCATGAGACCGCATAACGATAGAATTTCTATTGTGTCTCATTTACTTAAGCTTGATCAGTTAAGCCACAATCTTGGCATAAGCGGTAAAAAACTTTTTTTTTGTCATTATAGTCACTTTTATGTGATGTTACTTTTCTTTTTGGGTTACTTTATATTATTTGAGGATTCCGGATGCCAAAATTGTTAGAAATGTTTTCGCCGTTAACTGTTACAAAACTATAGCACATCAGTAATAATAATACGGCATTGCCCGTAAAGTCAGTCGTTCTGTCCCACCCGGTATATTGACGACCGTCTTGGTCGAGTGGTTCGCGCTCTGGAATACTAGGCATACCGTCGGGGATTCGAATCTCGCAAGGGTTTACGTGAATATGACGGGCAACATCTTGGAACTTGCATCTTAGCTATGCATCATTTTAACAGCATCATATACATTGCTCTGATCCTGTAGTAAGTAGCCAAAGCACTTGTGCTACAGAAATCAAAAACAACGAGGGTACCACAACACCCAGACCGGAGACAACATAGAAAAGTTATTTGTCTACATTGACCCGACCGGGAATCGAACCCGGAACCTCAGAGATAGCGACACCAAGTCCGGTATGCTCGCCTCTCGGCTACGGAGGTCGCCACAGTAAAAGCTTGCTTAGTTTATGACTAATATATATAACATAGGTATGTAATACATCATGGAATACAAAATTTTTTATGACTTGCAAATTTGCATTGCAGAAAAACAAAAAAAAAGTGCATATTTTGAAAGTCATAGAACAAAAGTTGTTCATCATGCTGTATAGAATAAGGAGTTACAAGGTTATCCATGAGGCACGGGACACCGTGTATTTTTAGAGTGATTATTGGTAGCATTACTAAATGAAACACTTACCTTTGTAAAGAGAAATAAATGATTGAAATATTATTACTTTTCAGATGATCAACATAGAAATATAATAAACAGAAATGTACTCGTAATATCGTTGACAGTAAAATGTTTGTTTGTTGTTCCGGCGTAGCTTTAGTTTTTCTCTGTACGTTCGAATGCAAGTTGTAAACTTATAAAATATTAAAAGTTTTTGATTCAATATATATTTTTTAAATAATACATATGTAAGATCACGTTTTGTTGCAATGAACATATGATTTTCGCAAGCCCTTTGAAGTAAAATTAAAAAACATGTAATTTAGGTATGATGTTCTGTGTTTGGCAACTTAGTCATTTAAAAATTGAAAGCATTCTATTTAATCACATGAAATACCATTTACACAAACAATAGAACGTAAAACGTTTTGACGGGCCCTGACGAGACCCGGACACAAAGCATTTTGCTCTAAACCGCTGCCGAGCCATCCACAGGCCCATTACACAAATGAAACGAATTAAAACACAAGCCGACATCAATATTTCAGCTCCTAAACCTTTTATGGAGGGAAATCACCGCCGCCATGACAGTTATTTTCCCGCGTCAATTTTTAATGGCGTCGACAGGTGGCGACGCTGGCCGCAAGCGTACAATTTTCAACAATTTATCAGTCACTTACCCGAGTGTGGTCATCGTGACGATGGTGTACCAAAAAGCGGCAGGAATGGATGTGAAGTTGGTATCTTGCTCGTTCTTCTCAGCGTAGAACATGACAGTCGCGAAAATGATAATCGCCATAGCCAGGGAAAAGACGAGGAAACCCAGCTCGCTCGCGCAGGACTTGAGAGTGTAACCAAGGATCCTCAACCCTTGGGAGTGCCGTGAGAACTTGAAAATACGGAACACTCTGAACACTCTCAAGGTGACGAACGCGCCAGACACGTCGTCGTTGTCCGTGATCCCCAACCCGATGTAGTAAGGAAGGATTGCGACCACGTCAATGATCGACATAACGGATCTGACGAACTTGCATCGGTCCGGCGCCGCAAAGAGCCGGAGCAAGTACTCCGCAGTGAAGATCATCACGCAAGCCGTGTCCAAGCAGAAGAACACGATTTTATACCGCTCACCACAAGGCAAGGTCCCCGCCCGACCCGGCCTGTGTCCGCACGGCACCGTCTCCACAACGTTCGCCATCACAGAAACGGCAATGAAAAATCCAGTCACATAATAAAATACTAAAGCGGCAGTCGACGTGTGAGGATTCTCGAACGCCCTCCACATCTTCTGCCGCAGATCCGTCAGCTGCGGGAGACTCTGGTCTCCCGCTTCACTGAGTTTATCGTCCATAAGTCTTTCAGCATTTTCCCTTTTCCTGTCCCTATAGTCCTCATAACAGCAGTCTCCGATAACATCAGGTAAGATCCCAAAGAACGCTAACTCCTCATCATATCCAGTCAAGCACTCATGTTTGGGATAATGAAGTTTCCCAGTTCTGTAATAATTGAGTATATGCCTAAATATATCCGGGTCTCTATCGAAGAAATACTCCCGGCTGTCCTCGTCGTAGAAGAATTCCCGTTCTGTGGATCCTAACAGCGAGTCGGGGTATTTCTCGAGAGTGTTCCGCCATGTTTCGAATCGTCGTCCTGAGACGTTGATGAGGAGTTTCTCGTCTTCGGCTCGGCGTCGGTCTTTGGGGACGGGTGGGGGTGGTAGCGGGTGGGTGGCGATGGGGACCCACCCGATGGCGGCGGCTCTGGCGAACGGCAGCCACGCGGCTACCGACGCCATCGCGAGTGTTAGCGGGGCCGTCGCCGCTCGTACTGACCCGCGTGCCGTTATTTCTGGCGCCCAGACGGTGGGGTTGCCAATAATAGATTTACGTTTACCGATATTGATGGGAATATAAATAAATCAGTTTTTTTATGAATATTAACTGCGCTTAATTTTAATAACTTTACCTACGTAAATTAAAAAAAAATATATTTAAAAAAATGACATACAAAAATAAAAACCGACTTCAAAAAACTAAAACGCTAAAAATAATCTTAACACTTAAGTACCTAATCAGTTACTTTTGGAGTCGGTGCCAGTCTATGAGAGACCAATGTTTTCGTTTGCACCGACTCCAAAAGTAACTGATTAGGTACTTAAGTGTTAAGATTATTTTTAGCGTTTTAGTTTTTTGAAGTCGGTTTTTATTTTTTTTATAAAATTAACTTATTTCATCCATTTTAGTGATAAATCCTAATCAAAACAAATCTTACGAGTGCAAACATAATTTAACTGCTGAACACCGATTTCATTGGGGGTGAAATTTTTTCCAAAAATGTTTCATTATAGTATCTTTGAAGTATAAGCTATTCATTAAAAAAAAGAATCATCAAAATCGGTCCACATTTGGCAGAGGTATAGGTAAGATAGATACTAAAATCAGTTGATGTGGTACGGAGTTTATGCAATGTTTGATGATTTTCTTATAGATCCCATCATCAGAATTTAACAAAATTTATATGGGACCATTCTGAAAGTATTACCTTTCAAACAAAAAAATAGTTATCGAAATCGGTCAACGCAGTAACGAATGATCGCTGAACATACATAAAAAAAAAAAAAAAAAAAAAGATACTGACGAATTGAGAACCTCCTCCTTTTTTGAAGTCGGTTGAAAAACATTTTAAATGTATCAACCACGATAAAGAGTTCTGAATGCAAGTTTTGGATTGTAGTAAGGATTATTTGGTAACCATATTATTATTTTGAGAAAATTGCTTCTTTTAATGTTCATAAATCAGCGATAAAATAACAAACTGTATTTTGCTTATTGTTTAATACTTTTTAAAGAATAATTGATTTTGGTAATTACAAAATGTATATTTAAAACTCATCATAATATTGTTCCTTTGCAATATTACAATATCACGTATTGTAACGTTATTGTAACATTTTAAGTTAAATAAAGAATTTCGAAAACAATATCACAATATATTTTCCCTTGCCATAAAATCTACCCAATACTGAGGTTTATTTTCCTCCTACCGGCAACCCTATCCCGGGAAAGCGACGACTACGCGTGCGCGTCCTGTGACGTCACCACCTAATAAATTGATTTTCATACACCCATCCCACTCTCACGCGTACACATCACTAGCCTTGTGTCTCTCTCGCACACCTTTAAGCTCTAGTGACCTTACGTATATTTTTCACTGGTCCTAAAGAGTTTTTTAAAAGGCTTTTGTCTTCAGGAAGTGAAAGGTCTGAATGAGGCCTGGGGCGGCTGTTATTTTTTTAACACACTTTAGGGGCTTGGCGCGGCCAAATAGGGTCGAAAGAACTAGTGTTAATAACAAGCGCTGAGAGACGAGACGGCGTTAGGTAAAAATGCATTTCAGTGTTGCGTTTGCACGTTGTAGGGCTGAAAAGACGCGATATCGTAGTGCACCTCATCCGTGTAAGCGTGCGTTTGAATCCCAGATTTGACTGATAATGTAGCTAGTCTATTCATGAGGTAGTTACTATGTAAACAAGTTTATAATAGCACCTAGATTTCTAAAAGAAAGTCACCGCTTAGATTATTTAAAAATATAAAGAACGCAGATATTATAGTGACAGTCACTATAACATCTGCGTAGTATTTTACGCAATAACCCGATGTTTTATTTATAGTTAAATATTCATGAGTAATTTTAAATTTCAATACTCAATTATTCATTGCGTTCCATAATGTACAAGAAAGTAGATGGTATACAATGATAAAGAAACAATTATGGATCCTAAAGGGCACAGCATAGTTTGGTAGGAGAAAGGAAGAGTGCTTAATCGAATGCATTTATGATTCTAAGGGCCACTTTCACCACTTGCTAATATCTAGCACTTTTTTGACAGCTTATTGTACGGGTTATCTGTCAAAACAAGTGCCAGATATGTTATCCGGAACTTATCAACAAGTGGTGAAACTGGCCCTAAATATTTTTTATCAGTTAGGTATTTTTTATACTTTAGTAGCTTGTTTTAGTAGGATTTTTTTTTAGCTTTATCAAAGATATTATAATGGCTTTCGTTTTTGATTTGTTCCGGTAAATTATTGTATAGTTTTATAGACATGACATATGGACCTGAAGAACGCATAGCTAGTCGAGAAGTGGGTCCATTTAATATATTTTTAATTCTTAGTAGATAATTAGATTGAATATTTTCTCGTTTATTTTACTTATTTATTTCAAGGACAACCAACAAAGCATACACCTTAAAGTTAAACAATACTGTTACATACACAAGCGAATCATTCTGTAGTGTTGCCTTACTTACAGGCTGCCACGACATGCGTAAATATGGAAATTCTTACTCGTGTACTTAAACATATTATTATTCTAAGATTACAAAAAAATTACACTTATGTAATTGTTAAAACTTAAACCTTTTTTTTCCCTCAGTTTAGTTTAGAATTCTCGATATTTTCGGACAAAATTTACATATTTCAAAAAAATTGATGCAAGGTAAGGTTAAAATATCGAGTTGTTGGAAATGCGGTTTACAAGTGTATGTTTGTTTAATATTTGCTAAGATTCAAATTAATTTCATTTGTAGGGTAAAAACAGAGGGTGCATCTGTACTGTTTCCCCATAAGATTACGCCATAGGTGAAGCATGATTTAACTTAAAGTAGGCCAATGATTGTCTGACATTAACGCAAATAATAGCAAATTGAAAAAGTTATATTTGATAACGCACCAAATTTTTTGTATGAATGGGCTCCAAACGACATGCCGATTATCTTTTGAAGTATAGAGTAAACATCTCTCTGTTCTCTAGACAATAAATGTTGCCAGCAACGTCTTCCTACAAACCCAGGCTCGAAAAAAATTCGAAAAACGAGGTTTTCCAAAGACCCGAACTGGGAATCGAATCAAGATTGAACACTGAAGTGAGAACTAAATTAATTATACTTAAATAGGTAATAATACTTATTTATTCTGTATAAAGTTAAAAAAAATCTGCTTTAAGGTTTTCTATCGGCTGGTGATGAGAACAAGCGGCGCAAGTCTTTGTCCGCCTTTTTTACAGGAAATACAGTTACAAGATAATATAGTAACTGCAAGCTGTGCAGATTATAAAGTTCATGCACTCTTGACGGTTTTTATTAAGTTAAAACCATTATAAAAAATAAGCATATGTATGTTTTACTTGTAGCCGAGTGTCCCACTGTAGGAATTTAAATGATTTTGTCACGTATTATGATTGATTTTTGCGGGCGTCCCGCGGGGTATGCAGGCGTTCGGCTAAAATTAAAGTTGAAGCAGATTTTAAAGGAGAAAATCTGAAATGCATGCAATAATATATAAGGTGCTTAATAAATATCTGCAACGGCTGGAATGGGTAAAAGTATTGCTTATATAGATTACGATAGTATAAAAATTTTGTGTCCAGAACATCATTAATTTTTAAGTAAAAAAATTATATTAAATAAAGATTAGGCTTTATTCTGTCTTAAACCGTTCACATCTGTCCAAAAATGCTAACGTTTCACATTATACCGCCCGGCGCACTCGTCGCTACTCAGGTCGTGTGTTATGAAATTGAAGCAAGTTACCATTTATTTACTGACTTTTCGCAAATAATTAATTACCGATCCGGGGCACGTAATTCCTTTACTATCGTAATCTATATACGCAATATTTATACCCATTTCAGCCGTTGCAAATATTTATGAAGCACCTTATAAAGGCTGATAAAATAAGTAAGAGCAACGTCATGTTAGGGGGTGTTTCAGTAAATCGAAATTAAGTTACTAAAGTATCTACCCATATTGATTACTAATAATTAATTTTCTCAAACAAGAAGCTTAAAAAAATACTATTTCAAATCGCGTGTTCAAACATATAACCTCAGTTTTGTTTGCAATTAACGGCCGCAGTCGGCAGTATTGTTAAGAATAGGTAACATTTTCAGTTATTTACTATGACAAGTACTTACTCTATTGGTTTAAGCACGAGATGTAAGTAAAAATATTATTTTTATCAAGAAATAATTAGTAGGAATATAAAATCTGTTTTTTAATTACGCAATCAGCTTCTAATTCACAGCCAATTTGACTTCTTAATAATGATGAGAATAATACTTGTATAATATCTATATATATAAAAATGAAATGCAGTTCGTTTGTCTCGCTAAAACTCGAGAATGGCTTCACCGATTTGGCTAATTTTGATCTTGAAATATTTGTGGAAGTTCAGGGAAGGTTATAAAAGTAAAAAAAATCTTTTTTTTTTTGAAAATTTATTAAATTTTATTTTCCTATACAAACTGTTCGTACCTGTCAAATGAATTGGCGGAACGAAGTTCGCTGGGTCAGCTAGTTATTAATACATATTAGACAAGGTAGTAGCCAAAGCACTTGTGTTATAAAAAAACAGAAACAACATCGGTATCACAACACCCAGACCCGACAATATAGAACAGTTCATTTTCTACTTTGACCCGACCGGAAATTGAACCCGGGACCTCAGAGATAGCGACGCCAAGCCCGGCGTGGTCTGAATTTATCAGTTGCAATCCAGTTTCTTCTTTAATTGGACTTCTGTTCAGATGTTCATCACTTTAGAGTGTCAGGCACTCTAACCCGACCGACCCGACCGTCTGGTTTAGTGGTTCGCGCTCCAGGCAGCAAACGAGCGGTTGCGGGTTCGAATCCCGCAAGGGACAAATTATGTTATTATATTATTTCTTTAATGGTTGTCCTCTACCGAAAGGTTGTCTGGAAGAGATCGCTATAAGCGATAAGACCGCCTAAATTGTACATCTTTCTGTAAAAATCATGTGTATTTTACTTGTATGATGTGCAATAAAGAGTATCTATCTATCTATCTATGTTAGTGTGATGAGCACGAGCATTTGTATCTAAGTCATGGATGTTTATAAACTTATTTAAGTTTTTATCCGTTATCTAGTCGCCACAGTCCAAGCTTTGCTTAGTTTGGGGCTAGCTAATTGGTGTGATTGTGGAAACAATTTTTGACGTCCTCCGTAGCCGAGAGGTGAGTACGCCGGATTTGGCGTTCGCCATCTCCAAAGTCCCGGGTTCGATTCTCAGTCGGTTCAATGTAGTGAACGAACTTTTCTATATTGTATCGCGTATTGATGTTTTAGTACCGTTGTTGTTTCTTATTTCTACAAAACAAGTGCTTAAGCTTACCTTATTTACCTTATGATCAGAGCAATATATGATGATCCAATATTTATTTATTTATATAATATGGAATTTATTTATTTTATTATTGTTTACCTTCTACAGAAGTTTGAGGACATTATGTAAAATTACCGTGTGGGGACAGCCGTAAAGAATACACTTCCTCACCGCCAACAGGAGTCGTGCCGTAAGAGGCGACTAATTCCTGCAGCACGAGACGGGCAGCAGCGTCTGCGTGCGAAATGTTATAAAAAACTGCGCTCGCCAACCCGCCTGCCAAGCGTGGCGAGTATTGGCAATCCCACCAATGAACGTCAATGGGGGAGGCCTGTGTTCTGCAGTGGACGTACATGGCTGAAATGATGATGTAAAATTGTGGACAGTCTCTAATTTCTTGAAGTCACTAAAGTCTGATTTCGCGGTAGCAGTGGCCTGTCCAATCATTGATATCGTCAAACCATTTGCGTCTTTGACGCCCTGGGGCTCTTTTTCTTATCCCCTCCAGGGTCAGTCTTTGGAATTTACACTGCAAGCCTCTCTGCAGACGACCGAAAAAGGCAACATTCCTTTTGCTAGTGTTCATGAGTTTTCTTTAACTGAAAGATAAGATAATAACATTAGAAGTAAAACTTGTCTATGGCATCTTAAACATCCTCCGAAGAATCCACATCTCAAATACTACCAGCCAGTTGCAGATTTCTTTTTTCAGGACCCAAGTTTTACAACCATAATATAAAAGTGTTGAACAAACGTAACATCTGCTTACACGGAGTCTAAGATCCAACGGGATCTTTAGGTCACACATTTCTTTGCCTAAATTGAAGAAAGCACATGGTGCAAATATACATTGGGTCAAACAGGGTCGATAAATGATGTAGCTTTAAACCTTATATTTCATCTGATTGACTGCATCATCATCATCATTTCAGCCATAGGACGTCCACTGCTAAACATAGGTCTCCCCCATTGACTTCTAGATTTGCCGGTTGGAAGCGGTCTGCATCCAGCGTCTTCCTGCGACCTTTACCAGGTCGTCTGACCACCTTGTGAGTGGACGTCCTACGCTGCGCTTGCCGGTAAGCGGCCTGACTGATTACACTTAACTCATTTTTGTGGTCAAGGTTATGTATGAAATACCGGCTTAGGTATATTATTTTTGTAATGCCTTCACCAGAAACCCATGCAGCGTGACTTTCAGAAAATTTCACATGTTACGACTTGTTTAAAAAAGATTTTTTTAAATATTTCTATAAGACTAAAGAAACTCTACTCTCCCAAATACTTACCAACAATACCAACCTTCATATTAAGTAATTCTCACATTTCCGTTTCTATCTATAGTTAAGTTAGTTTCACGTGTTTTCGTATGCAAATGCGGTAACCCTGATAATCCTGCGCTAGTACGGGACGAGGCTTTAGGGCTGAGTGTATTAGATGGCTAGGGCTGACAAATTGAGCCGTTGATGGCTTTATGCTATGAGATCGCTCCGTTTAGCAGAAGAACGTCGTATCTGCTTAAGCTATGCGGGTAATATAGTAAACGAAATTGTTTGCACATCTTTTTAAACCCTTCGCGTTCCGCTTACCCGTGGCAGACCGGAAAAACAATGGAGAAAAATTGTATGTGGCACGCGAAGGGTAAATCATTCTAACTATTATTTTTTTATTATATGTGTATGGGAGTTTGACTTTATAGGTTGCATTGAACACGTGCAAACTTTATGCCTTAGAATTTGGACTGGTCGATCGTGTGGTAGTGGTTCGCGCTCATGACTACAAAGCCAGGTTGCGGGTTCGAATACCGCAAAGAGGCAAATGTTTGTGTGATGATCACGAGCATTTGTACTTAAGTCATGGATATTGTAAACGTATTTAAGTATGTTTATCGAGTCGCCACAATACAATTATATTTGCTACAGCTTAGTTTGGGGCTAGTTTTTTATTTTTATTGGACAACATCACATACCTTGCTCTGATTCTAAGGAAAGTAGCTAAAGCACTTGTATTATAGAAATCTGAAACATTGCTGGTACCACAACACCCAGACCCGACCCAACATAGAAAATTTCGTTTTCTACATTGACTCGACCAAGAATCGAACCCGGAACCTCAGAGATGGCGACGCCAAGTCCGGCGCACTCGCCTCTCGGCTACGGTGGTCGTCTAATCGAATCGAAATCGAGTTCTAATTTAATAACCCTTCTTACTGAAACTCAGTTCAATTACTAGTCGTTTCATTTACTAGATTTTATTTTTACAACAAAAAAAAACATTTAAGATAGATAATATATCGATTGAATGAAAAGTCTTATCCTATTTGCTTACTCAATGTTGGCCCTTTAGCTGTTTAATAATATCAGCAACATACTTACTCTCAAGCTACCTCAACGGCTTGATTTTACAATAACACTATGCATGACCTAATCTATTTTCAACCCAATAGTCTACAGAATTGCGCATGTTTTCCGTTGGCCAATTTGAATAGTGGTGTACATTTACTGTTAGCCCCTATACACACAACGCAACGCAAGTATCCGATATTTATTCGACGACTTCAGTATCTTGGCTCCCTCGGCGGGCATAGCACTAGTCATAGTAGGTACAGACAACGGCAAGTCAACCTACCCAAAAAGTTAAAGTTCATAGTCGTTTTGAGGTAGGTTAACGTGCTGTTTTCTGTACATTACTGGACTTCGTGATATCAGCCGTCACCGACATTTTGTTTACTCGTCGCGCGACGCTAGTCTCACACGACCAGTTCCCACCCGGTCATTGACACGCGTCGCCGAGATTCTCAAGATGGTGGAGCAATTATTTAATATACAATTTGTCTGTGAAGTGGAAAAACATCCATGCTTATATAATTATAGGCTTAAAGAATATTCTAAAAAGGAAATTACAGAGCAAGCATGGGCGGAGGTGGGAGAGGCCGTGAATTTGACAAGTAAGTTTACCTATATCATAAGCTTTACAGGATATGAATTTATAATGCAGGTATATAAACATATGTACACATATTGTAATCATATTTACTTTATTAATTACTAATAAGGTATGTTACACTTTTATTTTATTTTATATAATATAGTCAATTAAATTACTTATTTCTTTTCATTGTATTCGCAATTATGGTAATTCAAATTCAAATTCTTTATTTACATAGTCTTCATCTCTTTTTTCTGATAATACAAACTCAAATGTCCAGCCCCCTTAGTATGACTACTAAAACACGATATGATATGATATATAGCGATATAATGACACCAACAGTAAAAATGTGACAGATATAGCGGCCATTTTGATTTATTATCGAAACAGTGATCATAAAATGTGACGTCACCGGCACGGAGATTCAACATGGCGGCTATATCTATCATATTTTTACAGTTCATATCGTGTTTTGGTGCTTATGCTAGGTAGGCAGTAAAGTCTAGTGAAGGTGAAAGGCAAGTGAAAGTTGTCTAGCAGATATCGCTTCGAGTGATAAAACCGCCTAATTGTTCAGCTCTGAATGTATTTCGTATTACTTAATTTTTTCTGTGTGGTGTGGTGTGCAATAAATAGTATTTAACTGTCTATCTACATCTGGCAGTGAAGAAGTTACTTATATGTACAATGTTAACAATATTATCATCATAGTCAGGCCCAGTTGTTAGAACTTCACAATTTATAGTACGATGTACGAACTCTATGGTCGTTTGCGAACGTAACTATACAACAGGTTATGGTACAACAACATAACGGTGCTGTGTTGTGTTAAAAGGGTCTTTCTTGTGTCCGACGCGTCCGCTACTAGTCTCGCGTCACGCGCTGCGAGCGTAGGTCGTTCGCGCCGCGTCGCTTTCCAATCGCGCCAAGATGGCGGACCACCGGTTAAATATTAAATTTGTACAAGAAATCGAGAAATATCCATTTCTGTATAATTATACACTACCGGAGTATGTGAGGAAGGATTTAACTGAGCAGGCTTGGGCAGGTATCGGAAAGAAATTTCGACTGTCAGGTTTGTTTTTTATCGTTGTTTTGTTGGCATTGTGCATTGCACATTACAGTTTATACAGTTAATTCTCAAGGACACGGAACTCCTTTAGTAATACAGTTAGATATGATTTCATATTTATTATGGGGAGATAGTAGTGTTTATTTCTGCGTTATATTATCTGTGCCGTTTAAGAACCGGTTACGTATAGCGTAGTAGACTGTTTCGTGGATGCGCGGCGACGTCACACTGCACCACACTGTCTAGTGTAGGTACACATACATACACGCACATGACGCACAGAACAACGCCAAAGTCTGTCAAGCTCATACCACCTACATGTGGTCCCGTAAATATTAATTTAGTGCAGTTTCTTGAACTTGAACGCTCTGCGAAGAACTACAAACATTGTAATTCTTTCGGAGCGTTGACTGTCTTCTGTAGGTACCTACTGTTTGTCTGTCTGTCTGTATAGACTCATATCCGAAATTACTGTTGGGACTCTGACACAGTTTTTCACAGTGCAGTGCAGTGCAAGCGAGACACAATATATTTTTTTAAACGCGGTCTCTTGTGACTGCTCAGCAGCCAACATGTTAAATAGTTAGTAAATAGTAGTCCGTTTTTTTTTGCTTGCCCAGTATTGAAACAGTCTAGCATTCTTTTTTAACGAAATAAGTAATTCATTTAAATAAAAGATAAACTAAAGGCTGTCAAGGGTTACTAAGTTAGTCGCGCCGTTTCTTCTTATCGCCGATATACAAGGTGGCCCTGGATGAATGGATCAAATCGTTTTTTTATAACTTCGATTACTATGTACCTGCCTGCATTTCAAAAAAGCAAACCTTCCTACGTTATAAAAAATGTAAACTGTTTTCTTTTGTAGTTTTTTTTCGGTCGTTGATCCATACTTACTCACTCTGGTGACGCAAAAAAAATATGATAGATTGGAAATACAGTAATTCGAAATGATAGTTACCTTTATATGGCAAAAAATGTCGTGTACTCCTTTTTGGCAAACATATTTAATCTAAGACCTTTTTGATTTGTATTGTGATTGTTTTATGTGTCTTGCTGTTGGTGTACATTTTTAATAAAATAAAATATAATAGACGCAAAAAAATACTAACTATTGTAACATATAACAAAAAATCCTTTTTATTCTAACAGTTCGTTGACTTCATTCACTGATATTTTTGTAAAAAGACATGTCAAGATTTACAATATTAGACAAGCAATAAGAAACGTTCCTAAGGGTAAATTTCACCACTTGCTAATAAGTTCCGGATAACCTATCTGGCACTTTTTTGACAGCTAATTGTATGGGTTATCTGTCAAAACAAGTGCCAGATAGGTTATCCGGAACTTATCAGCAAGTGGTGAAGCTGGCCCTAAGTAGTTATGCTTAGTAAATTTTTAATTTTTATTTTGTCCAGGATCAGAGTGTAAAGAGAAGTGGAAGAATCTTCGCAGCGTGTTCGTCCGTCATTTGAAGCCGCCCAAAAGTGGAACGCCTGCATTAAAAAAGGCGTACTATTTAGCTGAATTCATGCAATTTGCTCTACCGTACATAAAGTTGACAAAAAACAGACTAGAGGCTAATTGTCAAGAAACGACTTTCGGCAATGAACATCTATCTTCATTACCTCAAACGATATTGCCTGACGAGGACCCAGCGTCTCTGTTTACCCAGTCAGATGAGGTTCCTCCCACCTCTCCATCGCAATCATCACATTTTGAGCTACCCGTGGCGTATACATCTACATCAAATCAACATTTTCCTAATAAAAAACCAATGCATAGAAATAAATGCGAAGAAACAAAGACAGAACAACTTTTATCGGCGTATTTCAAAATTAAACAGTCGAAAATGATTGAAAACTGTAACAATGAAACGAGTTCAAACAAGATGTTTTTACTTAGCATATTACCAGACATGAATAAGATGAATGTTAAGAAAAGAAGAGCGTTCAAGCGACGGTTGCTTGATTTGGTAGACGAAATAATAGACGAGGACAGTGATTAGTAAATAAATACTTAGTCTAATGCAGTGTGACCAAATAAACCAGTAGAAAGGTGAACTAATACACAATTAATCAGAAACAACAATTTCAAATGTGGACTGGACCAGTGAACAGACGATATATTACCTATACGAAATGTGAATAAAAGATTTTTTCAAACTTTAATATTTTTAATAATTTCTAATTATTGCACACCAATTTCGTATTCATAAAAGCGGCTAAATCTAGATAATTACCATTTACAGTATGGCCGCAATAACCAGATTTTATTTTTAGAAAATAGCCTTTTTACTTTTTGGAATAGGCTAGTCTCCTGGGTCAAAAAAATATTATTCTATTTAGTATGTCAGTTAGATTTTTAAAAAATGTTGGACCCATATTTTGTCTTTTGTCAACAGAGACTATCTGTTATTCTGATAGTCTCTGTTTGTCAATCAAACAAAAAATTACGATGATAAAGCGCATCAAAGTTTGAAACAAAAAAACACGTGTCCAATGTTTTCTGTTAATCCAACTGACGGACTTATTCGATTTTTTTAGGAAACTAGCTTACTGCTCTTTGATGATGATGATGATGCTTCCTTGGCCGCTCATCAGGGACATAGGGCTCGCAGAAGGCTGCTTACTGCTCTTGACGACTCCAAAAACATTTTCATGTAAAGTGTTGCCAAGACGAGACCTTCAGACTGGTACTGTCAAAAAGTTACCAAATCTCATGTAGGGCCAAGCTTTTAACTTTACTAGCCCTAACTTCACTTCACAAACTCTACACCTGATACAAAGATTACTTTATACCTTATAGATGTTATATTCAGATCGTAAAATTAACAACATGATATAACCGATCATTTCATAACATAATGGTATTTCATGATATGGCCAACTGACAATATCGTTCAAACGTCAACATTCGATGACCACATTTGGCCATAATTATCATTAAAATAAAAATACTTATGTTTAAAGTTACGTGGATTTGTTAAATATTTGTGTTATTGGTCGATAGATAAATCAAAAATTTTAAATAGTTATTAAACTTAAACAAAACTAATCTCTATGTAAGTAGCGGGTTCTGTTCTTTATCATGAAATACCACCATTTTATGAAATGATCGGTCACACAATGAAATGATAAATTTTACGATTTGGCCACGACATAGATATTACTTAGTCAATAGGTTGCTTGGTCAATCCGCTACCGACTACCGTCGTGACATCGTGTACCTACATTGATTCGAAAAAAGGTAATAATGCGTGATGCATTTCCTAGATGGCGCTGTAGCTTAATAGGTGAAGCGCCTGCGCGTTAAGTAATCCTGGGTTCAAGTCATGGCACGCGTGAGTTGGCTTTTTAAATAAATATGAATTCCAAAAATATAAAAAAGGAATTTGCTAAAAGTAATACCTAAAGACAAATTATTATATTTATGTCTAATGTAGACGGAAAGTGTTTTTCTGTGCTTGCCAGTATAATGCAGGCTTAACCATGAATTTGTAGGTATGGTTTGACACACGCTTGACAACTTATCATACTTATCGTAGTGATTATTCGATTGACCACTGGCAGCAGATCTACACCTACGTTCTTCTAAGTTCTTCATGAAAGAATGTAACGTACTCTTCATGCAGTGACAGAACCGTTGATCAAATAATCACACGAGCAAGACCAAACACAATTCGGTGGGGGGTAGTCGAACGAAAAGCATGGTCGATCTATTTTAATGATTTTTATTTATCATTTATAGAGCTTTAGACTGCCAGTTTGGTGAAGTTTATGTTTTAGGTGTTTATTTTTTGAAGTGGTAAAAATCTGAGATTGGTACCGTCAACCATTGTCAACTAATTTCTACGCAAAAGTTCGACTTTTTTTGTGCTGGCTAGTTTGACAACTTAACATAACATTTACCAGTGTGATTATTTGATCAGTGACAGCAGTGTTAGAACCATTGATCAAATAATCACTACGAGCAAGACCAAACACGACGATTCAATGGGGGGTAGTCGAACGAAAAGAATGGTCGATCTATTTTAATGGTTTTTATTTATCATTTAAAGAGCATTTAGAGTACAAGTTTGGTGTAGTTTGGGTTCTAATGTTTGGTGAAGTGATAAAGACCTGAAATTATTGAAATACCATTGTGTTCAACGCCACATCGAGTGTCAAGTGACTTGTCTCAAGACAACTTGATTTAGACCCGATAGCGTCCTGAAACCTGCTTCTACGGGAAGAGTAGCCTCAACTGAATCCAAGAAAACAATAAAAGCTAAACACCCGTTATTTATTGTGAACTATCACTGCTCTGCTTAAAGAACGGGTGTCCTTAATTTAAAAAAAAAAAGACCAAACACAATGCGACACCTATTGGAATAAATATGCGGTTTGGTTGCCATTAACGATAGTTCGTGTTGCAGAATTGCAAGAATTATGGCAAATAAAACATTCAGATCTCTTTGTAAAATGTACATTTAATCTTACATTACATATCCACGTACTATGTACATCGTAAGCGCGCTATACATTCACAAAAATAAAGTATTAACACTACTGAGTCGGGGTACGAAAAGTACAGTCGCGGAAAAAAGTGTTTTATACATTTTTAATTTTTGTTGTGCGCAAATATTTTTTGATTGGATACTGACACTCGAGTCGATGATTATTATAATGTCTTATATTGTTAAATAGAAAAAAACATATCTATAGTAAATCGCAAATCAACACTTTCAAACACTTAGAGGAGTATAATGTGGAATGCAAAATAATTTAATTAATAATTAGTTAGCTTATTTTGTATCATAAGTTATTACTTTGGCAAAAGATGTTGCACGTGCATTATATATTTCATATTCTAAATAAATACTTGAAAAAAATATAGCTAGGTGTACACATTATTGTAAAATTTAAAAGCCTTCAAAAGATAGACATTTATTTAAATCAAGTATTCTATTTAGTCTTTGTGAAGTACTCAAATCTTTTTATCAACTTATTTTAATAGAAAATTGCACATTTCCATATCTTTGGATGGTAAATAATGAAGACTAGCATTTTATGAAAATAAATAAATAATTCTTAGACTAACAAAAAACTTTATCTTATGAACGAATGACTGTTACTTATATGTAAAAATACTACCTATTATAAATAATTGAAAAATATATTTATATATTTCGAAAAAAAAACAATAAATACCATGCCATTGATGTTAACATTAAATATAGTGCTATACAGCTACATTTGTGATAATTAAATGTATTAACTTAAAATAATATTATTTTTCAAATAATTTTTAGTAATACAAACTGTAAACTTCAAGACTGCAAATTATGGACAAAGTGGTGGCAAAAGAGATACCTTAACGCTGTATTAAGCAGATAACAAATTATAATACTTAACACTAAATTCTTGTTAAGAAAAACAATGTAACAACTTCAGTCATGAATGTTATATTTCTAGATACAAAATTATCAGCATGTAGATAAATATGTTGTATCTACTGTATTGTGTTATAAAAAGTGATCTGTCACTAAGTGCTTAAATAAAATTATGATATTAGACTAGAGAGTGGAGACCAGCTAATTAAGTTATTATGACGATTGGGGAATTCCCTTATATTGTTGAGAAATTCTGTGATAAAAATAGCTTTTAACTACAACACAATAATTCATACTAAAATGTTGGGATTTAATATTATTGTGACATTGATCCTTAGCGTTTTGTCATTATTAGTAATTTTTCTAACGATAGTCATTAAGCGGCGTCGTCTCACTACGTTATCTTCACAGTTACCAGTGTTTAGTAACTTTACCTATTTGGCAATTTAGTTGAAAAACAAAAAGGTCAACAAGTATGGGTTTTTTTAATCAACTATTTAAGCACGCTTTCAGCATTTCGAATAATTAACATAAACAAAGTTTAAGGTTCCAATAACCTTTACCAGCATTTACTGTCGATTTGTCAAAATTAGCAACAAAACCTATCTATTAATGTTCATTAAGAAATTGCTTAAATAAATTATCTACTCATGACTCCGTTTTGGACTAGATTGTTTAGACGCTTTTTCTAAAACGAGCTTTTTGTTTGACAAAAGTCCGTTTAAGACCTTCATAAACAGAGATTAACCTAAGCTTGATTTTTAATACCTCCGTGTTTGTTAGTTTGTTTGAAACTTAAGTACTGTTATGTGAAAAACTGTTACTGTTAACGGCGCTTGGGCAAAAGTGTAGGCTTTTTACTCTACGCCTTTATAGGGACATAATAATGTAATTAGAGGTATAATCCCTTTACAGAAACATAAGAATGTGACAGTCAGATTTCGGGTTAATCTAAATTTGTGAATAGACCTAAATGATGATCTACTAGAGTAAGTTAACTGTGTTAGGTAATTCGAAAACAAAAAGTCCAAGAATATTGCAGAGATAAACGAGAAATATCCATAGTCATTTCACGTTTAACGTAGCTCTTAAATAAATTCTAAATTACTAATTATTTTATTTTAATGATTTATCACGCGTAAACTTGCTTTTGAGGTTTTTTTACCGTATTTTCACTTCCAAATGCAAAAAAAAGATATGGAAACTAGAAAAAAACCTATCTAATAAAAAAGATTAAAATAATACACGAATCGACCTTGGAAGGCATAACATACTGACCATTTTGAACTATTTTTTTTATGTTTTACGTCCAAAACTCAACTTTTCAAAATGAACCGACTATAAATTACTCGTTACTTATACATGCACTCAGTCAATCCGAATATTACTCATTCGAAACGCCATTACATAAACTGATACACAGGGTTCAAAAAATGTACGAGCCAAATTTTCCCGGGTGATTCAGAATCGAGTTAAGAAAACAGTTTTGTTTTAAACCAATGATACCTTTTTTTTACCAGTACATAAAAAAAAACATTGTCTATCCATAGTAATTAATTCAAATGACAACAGACTAGTTTCAAATTAAATAAAAAAGCATTTTCTATACTTTTTTTACAATAATTTCTGTAATCTAGACATGATTTTAAAACCCTAAATATTTGGCTCGTGCTTCTTAACACCTTGCATATTTTTTCGAAATATTGCCAGATGATATATCACAAACATTTTAACCACTTTAAATATATTACATTAAGTAGATAAGTCTACATTATAATCTGACTAGAAAAACGACAGGCTCTTAAATACTGTCTTTTTTCAAAATGGTATGTTTTCCAAAAAAATTAAGACTATTTAGATAAGTAAATACCTACTTTAATAATACTAAAATGAAAAAACTAGGACTGTGTTTTTCTGGTCAGACTCAAAAAGTCAAATAATAAAATGGAATGTACAGAACCAACATTTTTTGGACTAATGTATACAAAAGTAGTTTTTAAAACTAATATTTTTAATGTGGAACGTCGCAAAATGTTCTTTTTTTTTCATACAACTATTTTTCTACCTGACTGTACTAATACGATCTTCACCCGATTTCATCGGATATTCCAGCTAAACAACAATTAAATGTTATCGACTATTTTCATTGCTTTACATTATTTATTAAGTATACAGTTTTAATAAAATAGCCGTCAAGAAATACACATCGATCTTTAGAAAGAGACTCGGCTAATTGTCGGCTAGTTTCGGTTTTGTATAGCGCTATCTGTCTTTTGCACCTATTTCGTTGATAGTGTAACCACAGAATAAATAATAGTTGGACACAGAACATGACATCTTGCAACATTCTCTCTTCGACCCGTACTATGAACAAGTGAAATAAATGTTTTTACAAAAAAAATTACGGTATTACTATAACTGTAAAACGTTAGATTTCTTAGCTAAGTCACAATTTCCTTTACTTAAGAATTGAAAACATGCTTAAGAATCAAAGAATAAGAACACGGCTTTTTAAATGTTGGGACAAATAATTTTAATAGAAGTCTTCTAATTTTTTACAACAATATATATTACAAATTCTAACGGAAAATAATAATAAATAAATATTGGACAACATCACATACATTGCTCTGATCCTGTGGTAAGTAGCCAAAGCACTTGTGTTACAGAAATCAGAAACAACGACGGCACCACAACACCCAGACCCGAGACAATATAGAAAAGTTATTTTTCTACATTGACCCGACCGGGAATCGAACCCGGAACCTCTATCCTTTCAGTATTATTTTTCCATGCAACAAAACACAGCAACCGAGTGTTGCCAGCGGAAAACTACTATTAAACACTGACTGTAACTTTAGCATTTACATTACCAAGTAACGTACATCACTTGACTATAGAATAAGATTTTCAAAATAAGAATTCTATACTGATGTAAGACGTCACTAAGGAAAAATTTTGCAACGAGTAATTACTTCTTATAAATACGGGTGTAAGAGTAATTCCGAGATTTCGCATCCGTGAGCGACGTCTATGTGTGTGTTGCTTAAGCGCACACTGTATGAAGCTTAACTTCTGATACTCTTAACTATTATTTATTCTGTGGTAATGCTCTACAAAACGGAAACGATTATTTCCTGAAAGTATACTGAACATTTCCATTTCCGCAAAATGTCTAATAATTTATGTCAGTCATCTACAAAAACTTATTTTTTAGAAAATCCGTTTTTGTTATTTTCTAGGTAACTATCCAAGCTGATAAGTCGCTTGATAATGTCTTAATACCTTTTTTTAAACTGTAGTATTTAATTAATATGATATTTTATATGAGTGTGCTTATAAAAAACTGTTTAAATCTATTTTATTGAGTAACAAATTGTTAATAATATGGCAATTATACAGGGTGTAACGAAAAGGTGAAATAAAACTTTAAGGGGATATTCTACGGCTAAATTACATCAACTTTTTCTATGGGACCAACATCGAATTCGCAAGAAAAAAAACACTTTCCCATACTAAAACGCGACCAGCTGGCATCAGTTTGTATAGAAACGTCAATTTTTTTTTTGAGATTTCGATGTTGGTCCCATAGAAAAAGTTGATGTAATTTAGCCGTAGAATAACCCCTTGAAGTTTTATTTCACCTTTTCGTTACACCCTGTATATTTGATTTCCATATCAGGTAGGTACTAAAACACTATCAAACGGTAACCCACTAACACAAAAAGTAAATAATTATACATAAATTCTTCTAAATTACAGAAGAACAATTACAATTAGATTTATTATTAGCTATTTGTTAACGTCTGACTAGAGCGTTCAATATTGAGAGATCAACGTTTGACCATAAGCCCTAAACCAAAGACACAACCGCCACAGAGATAAGATTAGTCGTAAAAAGTAAGGTATTGAACAATACCTATAGTATTTCTGTTCTTGGGTAATAAATTCAGTTACAAATGTTTAATTGGAAACTTGGGCTTGGGAGAGTAATTTAAAAGCGTAAAAACGACCATTTTTTACTTAACTATCAAAGTTTTGCCGCCTTAGATAAGACTGGGTGACAATTTGGGTGAGTATTTGCTAATTAAAATTAAGTTAAAGTGATGTGAAATGAGTTGATCAGGCATAACTAGAGGGATTTAGAAGTTTTTTTTTACAAAGGGCAATAAATTTACTAGAGACCAATAGCAATTCTTTTAAAAATTCCATGTACTTTTGAAAAATTCCGAAAAAACTCCGAATACTTTTTGACGCAATTGCATCTTTGTGGCGATTTTGTCTGTGACAAAGCAAAATCCAGCAGTATGCCACCTCAGCACTTAAACAATACTATTATTACTGTACACAAAGCTATTTGAAGTTGTCTTCAAGATTATGCTAATGTTGTCGCTTTTCTCTTACCGCGTTTACCTATTCCTTTCAGATCTTCTAAAACATCGGAAATTTACTATGTAGAAAATTTGCTAAACTTTATGCATTCAGTACAAAAGGCATTGAAGAATTGATTGATAAGTGAAAATCATATGACAGGTTACTGTAAATTGTTTGATTGTGAAGCCACTTTAAGGCAATATCACAGTTTTCGTCTTGAAAGTTTTTGTGAGATTTTCTTTACATCCTGAAATAAGTTAAATTACAAAGTAAATACATCACTCAGTTTTTCAAATGTTTCAAACTAACGCGCCTGTGTGAAGTATTAACGTCAAAACACTTTTTTGTGGCCTTATTAACCGGTTCCCTTCCTGTCAAAAATAGTACTTGAGTTATTTTAGCAGGTTTTTTAAGTTTTGGAACTAATTTACTTAAAATATGACTGTAAATATACGAGTATTTCGATAATATTACGATAACAAAATAGAAAGTAGAAAGTATTTTAGAATACTCAGAGAAATGTATTTGCAATATGGGTCAGTATACTCTTAAAGCAGACATTTCCAAAAGATACAGCTGAAATTACTGATGCAATGAATATCTCACAAAAAACGATCACTTCTATCTGTCAAAGGGTTCAGATTGGCCATAAGAGTGACGTTTGAGTCTTTCTTGTACCTTATGTCTTAGAACATTAAATTAGTTCAATACTCAGCCAACTAATTATAGAAAGCAATTTAAGATACAACCCATTCTTTCTTATCAAATTCTAAGAAACCTAGAAACGGTTTCTTTCAGATACTTCCCTGTTAAAACAAATGAAAATCTCCCACAAAATCTTTACCTTCATACATTTCGACCAACACCCATAACCGTAGACAACTTCTAACCCCATTCATAGCACTATGAGGTGATGTTGAGGTATACGACGTCACAATAGGTGGTCATCTGGGTCGTCGTGATCCTCCTCGGAATCCGCGGAGTCCAAACTCGGGACGTGGTCAAGATCCCCGCCGTCCAACATCTGCTGGTCCAATTCTGTTGACGGTGCATCGTCATCTTTCCATTTATCCATGGACCGTCTTCGTGCATTCATGAAGAAGTTCCCAACTGTAGTAGGTTCCAGACCTAACTGTCTTGCTATTGTCACTTGCATTTCTTTTGATGGCCTTTTTGTTTCCTGGAATTTCGAAACAAGATTTCATTAGAGAAGGTGACTTATGCGACTATTTTTTAAATAGGCTTGGTTTAATTAAAACAGTTATTAAGTCTACAAATAATATTATAAATGCAAAAGTTTTGGACTATGGATGTGTGGATGTTTGTTGCTCTTTTACGCAAAAACTACTGAATGGATTTTGATCAAAAATGCCATACTGATAGACCAAGGCTTGAATTAACACACAGAATACTTTCATCCGGGTAAGGTCAACGCAGACGAAGTCACGGACAAAAGCTAGTAAATAATATTTACATTCAGACAATAATTCAAATTCAAGTCAAATGATTAAGTTGAAATTGAAAATAAACAAATTAATAACAATGACCTTAGCTGACAAAAGGATAAATATGTACATAGATAGATAAAGACGTCTAGGTGTAGGTTTTTCATAGTATTCTGAAGTACAATAGTGGCAAATAGTCGTTAGGGCAGCCATGTTATGTTTAAATAAAAGATATTCAAAATTGTGACAGGTTTATTCAAATTGTCGAACTTTACCTTAAAAATAGCCTGTAGAGTACGCCGCTGGAGGTCTGTGAAAACCAAACGTGGCTTCTTCGGGGAAGGAAGGGTATCCGAACCCATGCCCATGTCCTCCTTGCGTTTGCAACCTGAAATGATAAGAAAGCAAACTATTAAATAAATTTAACATTCTGGAGCAAAAAAGATAGTTTTGTAGTTTTTGAAGAGAACAATCAAAATAAAAGGTATTTCTAATCCATGACATGGATGGAGGATGGAGAACGTGCTCTTAAGTGCTCTTTGGGAAAGGCTTACGTCCAACAGTGGACTGTAATAGGCTGACATGTTGATGAAGATGATTCCATGACAAGAATTATTTGTCAAAAATAATGTCTGAAATATTACAGAATATCTGTAATGCTTCTGGTTTTCTCATTTTTGTCTACGTTGCAATATTTAGTCGTTAGTTATTATATTTAATTCAAACTGAAACTTTTATTGATATAAAAGTAATACTCACTGCCTCTCTGTGGGATCTGGGCCGCTGCAACAAATAGAAAGATATTAAATTAATAACAATGATAATCATGTTAAAAACAAATTTCTAATTTTGTATTTCAGCGCGTTTACAGAAGATATTCCACTTCGTTTCGTAGAAGTATTATCTAGAAGAAAATAAAGACTTTAAACATCTAAAGACAACAAACATGCTCCTAAACATTTATTTGTCTTTAAGTGTTACTGACATAAAAAACAACCCAGAAAAAATACACAAAAGCAATTCACATAGAAAAACAGTTTTTTTTTTTTCAAAAGAATAAAAAGTAAAAATTTACAAATTTGTCAATCTAACACTAATCTTTTTACATCTTACAATCTAAAATAGTACCATCAACCTTCCAAAGAAACTTGAAAAGTAAGATTTGAAATTTAAGAGGTAAGGAGTAAGCTTGGAGGTACTATTCATGGTTATACAGACTTCTAATTTAAATTCTATTAATCGCCTGAAAAGACAATTTTACACATAGATTCACAAACAATGATCATCTAAACACTATTCTAAAACAATCCGACATCTTGGAACTTTAAAATTTATTCAAATAAATGTTTAATATATTTTAAGGTAATAGTTTTATATATGGTAATGAACTTAGTCCAAAATGGGTTCCAAAACGTTCAGACACTAAACATCAAACGTATTATTTATAAAAATGCATACCTGGCGACAATGTAAACAACATTAACAAAGGGTTCTGAATCTCGCAGGCACCTATAAAATCATATTTCAAACAAAACTATGGCAGCCCGGGCGCGGGGAAAAACAAAAAGGGAGGGGGGGCAGCGGTAGCAGTCTAACATTCATCTTGGCTTCTTGAAGCTAACAAAATACACTTACCTACTTCTATAAAATAATCTTTCAAAAAACATTTTCTAGGACATTAACAGTTATATCCTTTGTATAGGCAGTATCTTTGCCAACTTTATTTTAACCAACCACCGACTTTAATACAAAAGGTATACAAGATCCAGTTTCGTCTATGATCTATTTCTAGTTTTAACCTGAACCACGGAAAGATACTGCTTATCCAAGAAAAATAAACAAACATCTATGTGAGCGAGTTTCTATACATTTTACACATTAACTTTTAATAGATTGACAATAAATAAAATATCAAAAAAAAAAATTATGATATCCATCCAGACATTCTCCTTTCTAATATAAGGCTTGTCACAAAGCAACCTGTTTAAATAAAAACAATTATATTAATTAATATAAAAACAAATTATATTATTTATTAATAATTTAGATAGGTATAATAGTTTTACCTTTGCGACAAGCTATGTATTATGTTATACTTATAAGAAACCAAGTCCACTGCTACGCAGCCACAGGTAAGGATAGGATAGGTATGGTGTAATAATGTTTAAAAAAAATACAAAATAGTTTGACAAAAGATAACTAGAATCAACATTATTTATAATGTTCAGCAAAATTTCGCTTCAACAAATACTGTTATCATATCATCCAGATAAAACTTTTGTCGATTTTTTTTAAAATTGATTCATTTAGGTATTATTAAAAATTACCAAATGGAACACTTTGAATTCCATTGGACATTTATTTGAGTAACAAAATAAGAAAAAGAAATTATTTTTAAAATATACGGGAGTGATATGAAGGACTAGGGTTATTTGGAGGAAACCAGGATCAAAGTCAAGTGGGCAGGACTCACAAGCAAGATACGTCCCCGGCTGGCTCATACGCATGTGGGTCCCAATGAGGGGGCCCCGGCGTGTACACTGGGGGCCCCTGAGGTGGGCCCTGGTACTCCCGGGGCTGGCAGTAAGCCGGTTGTGCCGTGTTGTTTACATTGTCGCCTTTTATCGTTTGCTGGTTTGGCGTATCTGGAAATTAGAGTTGAGTCAGTTTGTCTATCCTAGATTCCTATTAAAGTTTGATAGATATTAGGGATACGCCTCTTCCAAAGTTTGATCTCTATGTTAAAGGTTTTAGAAGCAAATTAATTTGAAACAATATTAAAATATATATTTTTATTATTATACGCCCGAGTATGAAAGTGTCGCAAACACGATTGTACCTTAATATGTAGATTAAAAAAAAATTCACAAACTTTACTGTATCGATAGTAAACCCAATAATATAATGTGACTTCGCGATAAAATTTATAGAATAAATTTTCGATCACCTCAGCAGCTTTGTGCTCGGATTATGTTAATAGAAAGGTAGTCACGCTAAAGCTAGGTTACATAATTCCAGTAGAATTGTCGTTATTTTTTTAGTTTTATGGCCTGTTCACACAATTTAATGCATGAATGAAACACACGTAGTTCTGAATGACAGTACTCATTTGTTGTTTTATTATGTGATGATATACGCAAGGCTGCTGGCGGTGGATGGAAGAGAGTAGCCGAGGATCGGGTTTAGTGGCGTGCATTGAGAGAGGCCTATCTCCAGCAGTGGACTAACGTGGGCTGATTATGATGATGAATGACCTAAAATTCCAACGCAAAGGACAAAAAAACTGTTCCACATCGTTTGACAGTTATATATACGTCATAGTATGTAGCTTTCAAAGTAATATCGTTGGAAACAATTTTTATGGTTTTTCTTTACTTTCCTGACTTCATACATAATATAAATATTACTTATTTTTATTAAAAAAACACATTACGTTAAGTGATAGGTACATTAAAAAATAAACCAATGGTTAATTAAAACTATTGTAAGATTCAAGATCTCACAAACAAATAATTTTGGGGTCTTATCTGTCAAAAGGTGCGGGATAGCCTTAACAGTTGTTAAAACATTTTTTTAAACCCCACATGTAAGTATAACGCAAAGGAAACTGAAAATACAGACATAATAACACCTACAGCCGCCTGCAGGTCGGAGGGGTGGGGGGCGCGATCGATACCGCGGGGTGGGATGTGACGTCACCGGGAGGGGAGCCATGTGCCGCCACCGCCATGCCGCGTGCCTTTTTATAATTTGTACCATTTTTCCTAATATTAATTATGTTAAACTGCAGAATGTGTGGTATCGGCACATTAATGATGTTAAACGCCTTAACATTTTCGAAGCTACAGGTTGAAACGATTTTCTTTTATAGCCACCGTTTGACCTCATTTCACCTGGTGGGAATAGTCACAAGGCTACAACAGAGAATGCTACCAGATAGATAACATCAGTTCATTTCCTTCTGGACACGATAAACACCATGAACATAAAGAGGGACCTCACCGCGACCCCGTAAACAGTATTACTTTAACTTTGTTTTGGTTTTCTATATTTTGGCAAAATTGTTACTCTATGCAGACAGCAGATGATAACCATATCACTTGATGCACTTTGTAATGGATTGTTTTTATTTTGGCTTTGAAAAATGTTAAGCATGCTACAACCACATTTTACTATTGTTAAATTTGTCATAACGTAAAATTATTTAATTGTGTCAATCGCTCTACATATTATTGCTATAAGTGTAGACTTATAAATTACTTTCTATGTCTTAACTCGTATGTATTATGATTTGTAATAGTCGATAGTCTTCCTAAAATCAATAAATAAAATAAAATAAAAGATACTTTACCGCTAAGCAACACTGCTTAATTACTGATTAGCCTTAAAGAATGAACCCCATGCATTACAAAGTAAGTTACAACGTTGATTTTACGTTAAAATCGATACAGAAGAAAATAATAATTGATGTTTAAGTAATACTGCTAAGGCCGCTTGGAACCGGCCAATCTGGAAACCACTAGAAGAGGCCTATGTTCAGCAGTGGACGTCCTGTGGCTGAAATGATGATGATTTTGATGAATACTGCTAAAAGAGTTTACAGTAAGGGTCCTGGTAGCATCGATAGAGTTTGCAAACTCCAGATGATAGAAACTAGTTAATAAAAAGTAATAAACCTATTATTTGTATTTTGTGCTAGCTGTCCCAGAGAATTTCGTACCACCTCTTCATATTTTTTTGTTTTTTTTTCGGTGATTTATTAGTTATTCTGCTATTCGGGACGGAGACAAATTCAGCAAATCAAAGATTATAAAAATCGGTCGAGCCGTTCTTGACTTATAAATGATGTAACTAACCCGACTTTGTTTTATATATATAGATAGATATATATAGATTACAATCAGTTTTGACATTCTTACGCACAATGAGGAAGCACAGGTGAAGCTAACCTCAGATGGCGCCACCGTAATTGGTCCCGTCAACCATTGTCAACTAATTTCTACGCAAAAGTTCGACTTTTTTTGTGCTGGCTAGTTTGACAACTTATTATAACATTTACCAGTGTGATTATTTGATCAGTGACAGCAGTGTTAGAACCATTGATCAAATAATCACTACGAGCAAGACCAAACACGACGATTCAGGTAGTCGAACGAAAAGAATGGTCGATCTATTTTAATGGTTTTTATTTATCATTTAAAGAGCATTTAGAGTACAAGTTTGGTGTAGTTTGTGTTCTAATGTTTGGTGAAGTGATAAAGACCTGAAATTATTGAAATATCATTGTATTCAACGCCACATCGAGTGTGAAGTGACTTGTCTCTAGGCAGTTTGCTTTAGACTCGATAGCGTCTTGAAACCAGCTTCTACGGGAAGAGTAGCCTCAACTGAATCCAGGAAAAGCAATAAAAACTAAGCACTCGTTATTTATTGTAAACTATATCACAAGTATACTCGACATTGGCAGAATCACTGCTCTGCTTAAAGAGCGGGATGAGTCTATATTAAAAAAAAAAGACCAAACACATTGTAACACCTTTCGGGATAAAATGTGCAGTGTGGTTCCCCATTGAAAGAAATATACTTGTAATACAAAACTTGTGAGTATTGATCTGTGGTATTGAGTTCCTCTCGTTAATAGGGAGTCGGACTCTAAAATTATGTTCAAGAATAAAGATCGTCAATTCTTATAGATAAAATGCACTTATATGTATTTATTGTATTGTATATATTTGTTGACTATAAATATCTATCTAAAATTTATTCAAGTATATAAATATTGTTAAATTATTTAAACTTTTAGATTATTTTATCAGTTACCTGCACTGCACCCATTGAAAGCTTTCTGCGTGACCCAACGGTTGACTGGCAGAGAATGCTTCTAGCATTAAGTCCTTCTTTTGTACACTATTTGTGCAATAAAGTTTTAAATAAAAAAATAAATATTGATGAGTGGGGCTATATACTACACGAGTACTAGTAGACTATAATGTTAAACTGATTTTGCATGTCATCTACGTAAAACTGACGACCGATGGAGCAGAAAGGTTCTAGAATGAAGACCAATAGCTCTTTATCTTTATAAATATCTATGGAAAAAGCATATGTCCAACATAGGACTTCCAAAGGCGGATAATGATGGACTAACCATATTTTAAAACATGACTGAAGCTGAAACCTCACTGTTACAAGTTGCAAGCATTTATGTAACTATATATGTCATATCGATTAGAATGATAAAACAATTACCATTTGGATTCGATCGCGTTGGTACTCGGTTTTTCTACGAATTCCTTAGCTATTAATTATTTACGTGTCGCAGTCATATTTAGTTCAGGGAATTGTTTTTCTAGCGTTTAAATATCAGCTTAGACCCGATTCGACCAAGCTGGAGTATGTTTTCGAGTAAGCTGATTGAGCATTTTATCAACCACTTACCTTTCTAAGAGTAAGGTATTTAAACGAGAGTAAATATTCAAACAGGTGATTTTGGCATGAAAGATTAAGCTGAGAATAAGTTAATGTCAAGTTGTTATTTGTCAAATACACAGTTAGTGTTGTCACCTAGAAGCTAAAAAGATGTCATTATCTAGTACCGTCACCAATATTATCCTACAAAACTAATTTATTGTGGCATTTCTAGACAACCGGGAAGAAACGGATTTATAACATGGTTTTTAGAAGGCTAATCCATTCGCTCATCATTCACACTTGTACAATTCACAACAGTACCGGTATAGTTCATTCCTCAATTATGTTGAATAAACGTAAATTAAGGTATCCAAAAGTAAATTCAAGGAGCGAAGATATTCCCGTAGTTAATAGTTAAACTGGTCTAACTTTGTTTTTGGACGAATACATGTGAAATTGCCAATACTCAATACTGGCAACTTTAACATCAAATATCTTGCGTTTATTAAGAATTCCAAATTCAAATTTATTTCGAAATAAATCCCGAAAAATACTGTTTCAAAATTCGTATTTCATTTGATTTCACATCATTTGTTTAAAATTCAACATTGCTATAACAACAACTATGGACAAATTGAAAATTCGCAATATTTACGAATACGAGTTCCACCGTGGCACCAGTGCTGCAGAAACGACTCGAAGAATAACTACGTGTACGGACCAGGCACCGCTAACGAACGAACGGTGCGTTTTTGGTTTCAACGTTTCCGTTGAATGATGTTTACACAATGAGCCTCGTGGACGACCTGATACTCAAGTGAATAACGAAGAATTGAAAGCGATAGTGGAAGCGGATCCATCTTAAACCACTTTTGAATTAGAAGCAGCCTTCGGCGTCAGTGACATAACGATACTTAAGTATCCATTTGCACCAAATCGGAAAAGTAAAAAAACTCAAAAAGGGTACCGCACGAGTTGACTGAAGCAAACCAACAAACACGAGTCGCGTGCTGCGTTTCTTTGCTTAAACTTCACAATAATGAGGGGATTTTGAACCGTATCGTGACTTGTGATGAGAAATGGATCATGTACGACAATCAGAAGCGATCATCACAATGGCTTAACCCTGGAGAACCAGTAAAACCTTGCCCTAAGCGAAAACTGACCAAAAAGAAGATTCTGGTAAGTGTTTGTTGGACCAGTGCTGATGTTATCCACTACAGCTTCTTGAGATCAAGCCAGTCTTTTATTGCTAACAATTGCAAACAATGATGGAAAAGCTCGCCATTAAACAACCGAGACTGGTGAATTGCTCTAGCCCACTGCTCCTTCAGGATAACGCTAGACCACACACTGCACATCAAACGGTCGCCAAGTTAGAGGAGCTGTGACTGGAACCTTTGCGTCACCCACCATACTCTCCAGATCTTGGCCCAACCGATCACCACTTTTTTCAAAATTTAGATAACTTTTTACAAGGAAAAAAATTCAAATCTGATGAGGCAGTCAAAACCGCCTTCAAACAGTTCATAGACTCTCGCTCCCAGGATTTTTTTTTTTCAAAGGGATCAATGATCTGCCTATAAAATGGCGAAAGTGTATCGATAACAACGGCTCATACTTCGATTGATTAAATAATAATGTCATTTAAAAAAGTTGATTCACTTTTTTGATACTGAACGGCAATGTCATATGGACCTAATAGAATCCAGTATGTGTAGTTGTATGGACTAAAATCAGGTAACACTTAAACTTACACTTTATGAAACAATACAGGGTGTTAAATCTTGCATTACGAATATTTTTGGATCGTATACTAAATACACTTCGTCGACGTCCCACTGCAGGGCAATTTGGGCCATACTCAACCACGCGGGCCCGGAGCGGACTGGTGGAGGGGTGTCAGTTGTGAAGCCAGTGACTGAGCCTTACTGTCAGATTTTAACAAGCCGCTTAAGGCCTCTGACTAGGTTTCACGACTAGTATCAAGCGATATTAGCCGGGACCAACTTTTAACGTGCCTTCCGAAGGCAATTCACTGCGCTACTACGCTAATACAAACACAAACTTTTGTACATAATTATATCTATCTGAAAACCGTATCAAAATCCCTACAGATTTGTATAGTTATTTTGTTAAAAACAAAACTAAAACGTTACTGTTATTTCAAATTGGCGGTAAATGGCGGTTAAGTTTAACCACTCGCCATGCTAAAAACTAAAATTAAAAGACAGTAATAATGGCACATCATTCCGCCTTATGCATTACACAAAAAAAAACCTGAAAACCATAATATAAAATATCGGATATATGTGTATACAGACAGACAAACAGACATGGTGGCTTAACTTCAATTTATTAAAAACATGAAACGTGACTTCTCACTATGGGCCTCATAAGAAAGCTCAAGATCATCATTTCAGCCATAGGACGTCCACTGCTGAACATAGGCCTCCCCCAATAACTTCCAGATTGGCCGGTTGAAAGCGGCCTGCATCCAACGGCTTCCTGCAACCTTTACCAGGTCGTCTGTCCACCTTGAGGGTGGACGTCCTATGCTGCGCTTGCTGGTTTGAGGACCTCCATTCTTTTTTTATATTGTATTTTTAAAAAATACGATTAATTTAATGGTCTCTAAGAAACACTAAAAAGTACGTTTATTGCCTACGCAATGTACAACTTTTCACTATCTAATCAACGCACGAGCTTTTACTCTTATCGACAGCTTATCAGTAGTAAACAGAGTCAGCTGCCCGCATCGATTGCGCGGCATCGATTCGCGGGTCGATGCGTCGCGTCACTAGTGAGATTAGGTCGCTGACACACTGTCTCTACGCACGATACGATTTAGTGGGGTTGACCCATCGAGCTCTATAAGAGATAGGGCAGCAATACGAATCATTTTTCTCCGAAACTATAAGTTAGTGATTTTTTCACTTACATTTAGTATGAAATGACAAGATCTGTCAATTCTCGCCCATACAATAACAGTACGGCTACAGATAAAAAAACTGGCCAAGTGCGAGTCGGACTCGCGCACCGAGGGTTCCGTACAAACTTGTAGGTACCTATATAAGTAAAAGGTCACCCATCACGACTATCGTATATACACGAATATATATAGTCATAGTTATGGTATTTTTATTGCAAAATGAAATCCATAACCTTACGAAAGGTAAATTGCGGTTTACGATTTATGACGTATTAAAAAAAACTACTTACTAGATCTCGTTCAAACCAATTTTCGGTGAAAGTTTGCATGGTAATGTACATTTTTTTTTTTTGTTTTATCATTCTTTTATTTTAGAAGTTACAGGGAGGGCGACACATTTTACCACTTTGGAAATGTCTCTCGCGCAAACTTTTCAGTTTAGAAAAAAAAAATTAGAAACCTCAATATCATTTTTGAGGACCTATCCATTGATACCCCATACGTATGGGTTTGATAACTTATTGTTTTAGAAAAAAGGGGGCTAGAACATACGGACGGACAGACATGACGAATCTACAAGGGTTCCGTTTTTTGCCATTTGGCTACGGAACCCTAAAAATGGCGGAGAATTGTATCTAACAAATCATGTACCATTTCTACTTTAAAACATGGACTGACCGTATTGTTGAATGCGACTAACAGTGTTAACCTAAGTTGTTACAAAAGTTAAGTAATCAGACAGTAAAGCTACGATACAGTTAATAATCGAATATGAGAGAACATGACATGACATCGGCAACGAAAGAATTGAGCTGCAAAAATTTTATTAAAAAAAATAAAACCGACTTCAAAACACTGAAATGCTAAAAATAATCCTAACACTTAAGTACCTAATCAGTTACTTTTGGAGTCGGTGCCAGCCGATGAGAGATTCAATGTTTTTGTTTGCACCGACTCCAAAAGTAACTGATTAGGTACTTAAGTGTTAGGATTATTTTTAGCATTTCAGTGTTTTGAAGTCGGTTTTATTTTTTTTAATAAAATTTACTTATTTCATCAATTTTTAGTGATAAATCCTAATCTAACTGCTGAACACCGATTTCATCCCCTATTTTCCTACCCTTAGGGGTGATTTTTATTTTGTAAACTTTTAGCATATTATCTTTGAAGTATAAGCTATTTAATAAAACAAAAATCATCAAAATCGGCTCATATTTGACGAAGATAGGTAACAAGAACCACAACCAAAATACTATCTGGGTATATATTTGTTGATTTTCTCAAAAAGTTCTAAATCAATTTCGATAAAATTTATATGGGACTACCTCTGAAGTATGATCGACCAAACAAAAAAAGAATCATTAAAATCGATTCATAATTGGCGGAGTAATCGCGTAACAAATATACAAAAAAAAAAAAAAAAACATACAGTCGAATTGAGAACCTCCTCGTTTTTTGAAGTCGGTTGAAAATGGAGCCAAACTTATATTTAATTTGAAGCAATCAGACTTCCGTATCCCATAGACAGAGAAATATAGACCATTTTGACAATAGCTACATATACTTATAATATTCCGTGTAATATGTTATGAACTTAGTTTATCGTAATTTTTATCCTTAAGTTGGATGTTTAAATCAGATTAGGGTAACATGGAGCTGACATGTTCGAGTATGTCGCTCGTAAATAAAATAAAGAGAAAAGTACATGTGTATTTTTCTTTAATGTATTATATGTATAGTATGGTATAAGTTATAACTGTTAGAGAACCTAATTAAAAAATCTGAATGTGAACGTTGGTAGCAAAGATAGCACTAGGAGCAATAATAAGATCTAAAACTTTTCATTTATGTAGTGGCAAATTGACAACACACACACAATACTTAACAACGAAACAATACTTACACTTATTAGGTCCTATAGTCTAATAGTCCATAGTTGTTGTAATAGCAATGTTGAAGCTCAAACAAATGAAATACGAATTTTAAAACAATATTATTCTCGCTTTATATCAAAATAAATTTGAATTTGGAATTCCAGAATCAAACGCAAGATATTTGATGTTAAAGTTGCCAGTATTGAGTATTGGCAATTTCATAAGTAAGGACCTAATATTTCTGTTTTCGATCATTAGCCATATCTTATGTGTATCTAGACCTCTTCCAGTCCACAAGTCAACGCAACTCAAGTTTATTCAATTTCCGTCGGTTTCAATGTTTCTTTCAAAAATCCTTTTTTTATTGACTTAACGCGAGAAAGACTTATCGCACAAACCCAAATCGATTTCATACAATCGATACGTTGTTCACATGCGATAAGAGAGTGTTGTGCTGTGACGTCCATACCTAGTACATCGATTGCACTTTCTATGTACGGTCAGCCACAAAATACTACACAGGAAAAAAAGACTCCAAACATTACGACTTACGGAGTAGGTATTTTTAAAGTAAATTGTTTAAAAAAAAAACTCTTTTTAGTCTATTGTTTTGTGTGTAGGTAATCTATATCTATCAATATATAAAAACAAAGTCGGGTTAGTTACACTATTTATAAATCAAGAACTGCTGAAACGATTTTTATGATCTTTGCGTTGTTACATTTGTATTCGCCCCAAATAGCAGAATAACTATTAAAATATGTCAAAATTTTGAGAATAAATAACTCATATTTGGACGTATGGAACTTAGTGTAATGAATTATGAGGCGGCAAGTATTATCTAAAGTGTATATTGGTTTTTAATTAATATTAAACTACTTAAATCAGTGGTAGGTAGACAACAAATCTAAAATTTATATGAAATATTTGTATAAATTAATTTGTTTTGTTAGCTGGTATCTATAAAATATTGAATTAACTATAAATATGTTTTACATTATTAACTAATTATTGTTTACGTTAACTATAACGTAAAAATATTCCTACATTTGTAAGATAGTTTTTTTTTAATATTTAGTAGTAACGTACTAAGCTACGTACTTTCTTTATATTTTATAAAATTAAAGCAAAACGTCAACAACTAAATTGACAGTACATCAGTACAGTTTCTCATTTAAATAATAAAGTATCACACATTTTTGTGTTGACCCTACCCGCGGTCGCGACTCGCGGCCCGCCTAGTGACGCGCCGCATCGACCGCTGCGAATCGATGCCGTACAATCGATGCAGGCAGCTGACGCTCCGCTGTTTGTAAACTAACTTTGACTTTCTTTTTTTTTTTTGGACCAACACTTGCAATAGGTGCAATAATCTCGCGCTGCACCGACTAACCTGAACACAAAATGAGTGATAACCGTCATGTGTTTAAATTTCTATACATTTTGGTTTTACATTTGCCGTGCCATCGCCTTTTATTGGCGCCTCGTATATTAGGTATTGATGTTTTCCGAATGCCGTACCGTCAAATTAAAGAGTGCCTAATTCAATATTCCTCTACAATAATCACGTAAAAGTAAAGTTTATTTCCAGATCAGTTTTCTACATTTAGATTTCATTTACAGTATGTAAAATTTTTGCTCTGTACAGCTGTATAAATAAACTATTTTGTGTTGTTCATTTCCCGTTAACTTTATTCATTAGGTCAGAACTTTTATCGGCAAAACACCGTAATCATGAGTAATCATGCACATTTTAATAACATCGATGTGTAAAAATATATTACGTTCCTCTGTTTAACGAATATGGTGCTGTGTAAAGCGTTAGTAAACTAACCACAATTATAGTATCGAATGAGTAAGTGTCTTTGCATTTACGAAAAACAAGCATGACCACTTTAAAAGCTAGCTGCTAACCCTACGGCCTCGTAGTGACGCGCCGCATCGACCGCTGCGAATCGATGCCGCACAATCGATGCGGGCAGCTGACGTGCCGCTGTTTGTAAACTACTGTTGACTTCCTTTTTTTTACTTTACGCAATGTGGGGATTACAAACGTGTGTTGGATTACGCAGGTGTGTTAAAAAGATGGTACAGAATACCGATAACAAAATGCATCAAAACAGTAAGATGTACGTACACAGCAAAGTGGTAGGCATGACGCTCATTATTAAGCATTAGAATTTATTTGCTGCTTTTTAAATGAATGAGTTATTTGGTGTTTTGAATTAAATAATATTTATCTTCGAAAAATTAATACCATTAAAAAAATAAAATACTATCCAATAAATAAAACTTATGAGCTTCATCGCAAAAGGCTAATGTAAAATAACAAAAATATTTGACATCCGATGAAAACATAATTAAAAATATTTTTATAAATATAAAGATACTTAGGTCAATACCGTTTCCTATAATCTCTAATTGATCCTCAACACTTTATTATGTCCCTTTTTACAAAGTATAAGGAAACACATTTTTTACAAAAAATCCCACCTTTTAAACATCTTATGAGTAATCGAAAAACCACAATAAGTAATAATTCTAATCTACTTTATTCTATCACAAGTACCAAAGCATCATGCAATCTTACCTGCTAGCCTTAACGCTGACATCCTCTGGAACTCCGGCTCCTGAAGCCATTTCCACATTCTCCTAAACGTTTCCCTCCCAGACTTGAGCTTTGACCACGGCTTTGGGTTCCTGAGCAGATCACTGAGCGTCCCTTGAGATCTACACAATACCCTCTGTGCAAAAATCGCTTGTGGTATCGAATACCTCTTCAACTCCCCACTTATCCTCTGTGCCAGTTCTTTCGTATTTATCTCTTCTGTGTCGTTCTGTGATTGTTGCTGCTGCTGTTCTTCTCTTGCCATCAACGCCGCATTTAAGTCTAGCCCGGGACTGGGCAAGGGAGGCGTCGGCGATCGTCTCTCAAACGAATTCGGAGACACGCTCCTTCTACTATACGCCGATTGTGGAGATAACGGTTCATTGTAAGGAGCTGGAGATAGCGACGCGTACGACTGCTGCTGTTGAATAACTGTGAACGTCCCGCCGGCATGGTACGCGAATTTGTCCGAGACTGTGCTGATGGGGGGTAGAGGTAGTAAGGGCGTGAGGGTCGCGTACGACGCGGGCTCGAGCCCTGGCGGGGTGAGGCGTCCGTTGACGGCGGAAAGCGGGTGGAACGCCGCGTCGCCGTCAGGTAGAAGGTCGGCTGGCGATAGCCTGGGGGGCGAAGCGTTGCTCGGCGCGACGATGACGGTGAGCGGCGCGCGATCTCGTATCCTAGTGTCGTCCATGGCGCGCGGCCGGCGGCAGCGGGGTCGCGCGGGCGACTGGAACACGCGTGCGCGCGGCTCCGGCCCGACCCCCCGTCCCGCATCCTGCAAACACCCCTGTTTCTTTACCCTCGCCTGCGAGCAACCTATCTTTTCTCTAAAACATTGCATTTTAAACCTTATTACATTTGAATGAAATTGCTTTTAGGTTGAAATAGGGTATTTTGTCTGGCTATCTGACGTGAACACTACAATGCACCCTTAACCTACCCTTAGGCATAACGTCTCTTTATACGTTTCTTTTTACCGCTCAGTAACCATTTCTGGTTTTTTCAACTAGCTAACCACCCCTCTCGTTTAAAGGCAATGATGTAAAGCGACTTTTCAGTTTTCTCAAACTATGAAAAATGGCTTGTGCATCTAATACACGGAGTGCCCTCGTTCGAGCATTGCTGTCACTAAGCGACTACATACTTCAGCGTACCTCATGGCGGAACTTCTGGTTATGAAAGCCTTAAACGTGTTCCTAAGAATCTCACATGCTGATACGACCTATATTTTAAAGCATCTCAGTAGACTGGCAATGGTTCATAGGTTTGAAGAAGAGCTTTAGAAATTATGTAAAAACAAAAATTCAAAAGTTTATGATTTACAATTTAAATTATTGTATAGATAGAAAACAATTTCCTTTGTGACATAATTAAAGCTGTCGTATAATTGTCCCGAGCGTCGTCTCTACGATATTTGCATATTTACTTCTTCACGTCAGCCATGGAAATGGTATAGGTATTTAGGCATTAGTTGATTATGTAAAGTCATTGTCCTGTGGCTAATTGAGTCTACTTCGTGAATAACAACTTCACTAACTACAAGATTAGGTGTTTCGGAGACTTTGGCTTTCAAGAATTTAATGTGATAAGTAAATTTATTTTGAATCACTATCGTTGTTGTGATGTCTTAATTCAGTGCGACTTGACCTTATAACAATACATTTATTGGTTGGTTTGTAGAGCACAGCGCTTTGTTTAAGGTAGGTTTCAATGCAATACTCTTAGGTTATGCTAATTTAGCACGTGCTGCAAATTAGCAGCTAAATATAATAATGCTCTGATATTACAGGACTACCTATATGGATTTTAATTATTCTGTTTTCATTACGCAATCTTCACTGGCTATAAACTTTTGCTGTAAAAGCCATGAATGAATTCGTGTTTTTTTATTTTGTTACACGAACAAAATACATAAGTATTTTGGCATCATTGTCCAACTTTTACACTTTAACACAACAGTTTTTTTAAATATGATTCATCTGTCTAGTCATAGTAACATAATACAAGTATTATTATTCAACGTCAACCCCATTTAACGATATACAGTCGGCCTTAATAACTTTATAGTGTTGATCCCTATGATAATGTAGTAAGGTTTATAATGGTATGCATATTTAAGGGGGTTATACTCACAGCGGTAGCACACGCTGATACGAAATGACCCTAACCACCTGGCTCAAATGAGGGATTTTTAGGGAGGTATTGCAACAATGGTCGATAAAAAATTGGAATGGTTTCAGGTATTGTAAAAATGGGTGAACCTCACAAAATACATGTTCAAGTAACAAGCTTAATACTAGGCTTTCACTGTTTGTCGCCAAAGTGTGTAGAGAAGCAAAGTACAAACGAAAAGTAACATATAATCTTACTATAAACATAATGTTAACTGTGTTATTGTAACTGCCTTAAGTAATTTGTGCCAAATAAAAATAATTCTATTCTAATTATACATATTAGTTTTATTATAAAGTTTATGTTTAAGTTAACGCTTTTAAATAATACTACAATCTACTGTGCATTCATTATAGTTAATTAAATTCAAGACAAAACTGAGCTTCGTAGCAAAATGCTACGACATTCCGTAGCAAAGAAATCTTATAGCGCTACGAGATGTGACGAACCTACCTTACGTTATGCTACGTTATGATAACGTTTTGACATTTATATTTATCGATATCGGCAATTTTAAATTTGAATCACTATGGACGCGTTGGGCCCCTATACCACGTCCTGTGCGGTGCGGTGCCTTACAGTTACGTCAGTAATGCCTAACTGATAACTGCCTAATTACGTTGCCTATGTCTTGTTACTCATCCTTACACGAATTATAACGTCTATAGATGATGAAGGCTGTACACCTACCATTTCACAAAATCTCTTACCATATTCGAAAAAAAATAAACTGATTCTTTTAAAAATCAAATGTGTAAAGTTTCTGGTAATACAAAATCCATGTAATTTCATTTTATGAATTTGTTATTTTTCCATCACAGTTTTTTTGTATTTGAAGAATTCTAAACAGTATAGCTTCTGTAGAGGTACAAAATAGCATGTTCCCTGACCCATTACATTATTTGTTACGAAACTGCTTAGGGAGTAATCTCTTATTTGAAAAAGTTATTATCAGCTGACTGTCGATTATCTTTAAGAGATCGCTACTAACGACAAGACCGCCTATTTGTATAAGTAATAATAGCAAATCTTATTGAATTGCATCATATTTATTAGGTAAATAATGTGTGCCTCAAATCGCTTTTAACGGTGTGTAACAAACAGTATCTTTTTGTCATGCTCATTACAATAAATAAGAGTTAGTTATGGAATTTCTTTGTGATATCCAAAACGAGTTCAAAAGAAAATTGCATTTCTCCATACAAAACAACAATGAAATGATAATAAATTCAGCGTAGCTAATTTGCATGCGACCCTTTCAAAATATCAATCTAGCCCAAAAGCGACATCAAAAAGCATTTGCGTGTTAAAAAAATGTAAAACACCCCTTTTATCCGACCCTCGCTGCCAGCTGCGCCGGCCATATTGTTACGTCACGCATCGATTTTTTGCTGGAATCGATATTATCGAACGCACACCTGTGCGGCGCGTGCGGCACTGTCTTCCGGGTGCGTTGACCTCTTATTTTTTTTGCCGAAGTGTGGTAAGGGTGTCACATTACATCCTACTTGAGATATGATAGATACTTTTTTCTAAATCTTACGAGAGGAAATCTCAAATCAAGGGTACTTTTCTTTATTCACTTTATATTTTTTATACTGTATTGTGATTTTATTTAAAATCGGTCGATGGCCGAGTATTCAATAATAACCTAGTAAGGTTGTGTCAATCAAACATCTGTAAGTAATTTTATTCTAATTTTTTAAATAAATTTAAATTCGTAAAGATTCTTTGTCAAATTGATCCGAATTACATACCTATTTATGTAGTTTTGCTCACTTTACAAAGACAATATTGCTTTATCAAATACATTTTGCTTTTCATCGTGTAGGTATTCTCTTTCTCTTTTACGTTGCCTTTGCATTATAATTGTCTTTAGCAAGCAAAGCCAACAACATGGGAGCTATAGTACTGACCATTTAATAAACCGATTTTATGATATTAAGTTAGGATATGATGTCATTCCTATGGCTTCACAGTCATAACCGCTTGAGGAAGTGTGGTATCGGAGGGTGGGATGGTAAAGCCACATCCGTGTTTTACAATGTTGCATTTTATAAAGGACGACTTTTTAAGCATTTTAAAATATTTTAAAAATTATACACGCTACAACGGGTATTAATGCAATAAGTACCTATTTTGTGGTTTGGGCTTCAGGACTCATGTCAGCCTATTGCAGTCTACAGCCTCCCCCAAAGAGCCCCAAAGAGCACAATCTCCCGCTTTTTATCCAATCACTGCCAGCTTTCTTCCTAAGGTCGTCGGTCCATCGAGTTGGGCGTCCTACACTCCTCCCCAAATGCCTTCTAGATTTGAAGTGGCCTGCATCCAGTGGCTTCCTGCAACCTTTACCAGGTCGTCTATCTACCTTGTGGGCGGACGTCCTACGCTTGCGGTACGTGGCCTCCATTACCTTCTGCCACATCTGCCATCAGCTCTACGTGCTATGTGCCCCGCCTACTGCCACTTTAGCGTGCTAATCCGTCGGGCTTAGAGTTGTAAATTGACGGTCATATGCTAATAAGCGTCCGTCATTTATGATAAATGCTTGGTCACATTGGACATTTATTGTCACGATGGTCATATATATTTTTTTAGTAAGTATTAAAAAAAAAGAAGAATTCCTCTAAAGTAAGTCTTCATCATCGTCATCATCATCATTTCAGCCATAGGACGTCCACTGCTGAACATAGGCCTCCCCCAGTGACTTCTAGATTGGCCGGTTGAAAGCGGCTCGCATCCAGCGGCTTCCTGCAACCTTTACCAGGTCATCTGTCCACCTTGTAGGTGGACGTCCTACGCTGCGCTTGCCGGTACGTGGCCTCCATTCCAGAACCTTTCCGCCCCATCGGCCGTCAGTTCTACGTGCTATGTGCCCCGCCCACTGCCACTTCAGCTTGCTTATCCGTTGGGCTATGTCAGCAACTATTGTTCGTTTACGAATCTCCTCATTCCTGATTCGATCCCGCAAAGAAACGCCGAGCATAGCTCTTTCCATAGCACGCTGTGCAACCTTGAGCTTTCTTATAAGGCCCATAGTGAGAGGCCACGTTTCAGTTCCATATGTCATCACTGGTAACACACACTGGTTGTAGACTTTCGTCTTTAGGCACTGAGGTATTTTGGACGAGAAGACGTTACGTAGTTTTCCGAACGCTGCCCAGCCGAGTTGGATTCGACGATTGACCTCCTTCTCAAAATTTGACCTACCCAACTGGATCACTTGTCCCAGGTAGACATATTTGTTAACAATTTCGAGAGTAGAGCTCCCAACTGATACTGGGTAGGGCGCAACATGGGCATTGGACATGATCTTTGTTTTGTCCATGTTCATCCGAAGGCCTACTTGTTGGGAAACTCGACTAAGGCCATCGAGGCCATTGTGCCAAGGTCTTCAAGCGATTCTGCCATGACCACGATACGTCGGCAAACCGAAGGTGAGTGATGTACTCGCCGTTAATGTTGATGCCGAATCCTTTCCATTCCAGGAGCTTGAAGGCGTCTTCCAATGCAGCGGTGAACAGTTTCGGAGATATAACATCTCCCTGCCTTACGCCGCGCTGCAGAGGAATGGCCTTCGTGCTTTGCTTCTGTACTCGGACCGACATGGTGGCGTTTTTGTATAAACACTTCAGCACCTCGATGTACCGATAGTCAATATGGCACCGCTGGAGAGACTGTAGCACTGCCCAGGCCTCGATCGAATCAAAGGCCTTCTCATAGTCCACAAACGCCAAGCATAGTGGCACTAAAGTAAGTCTTAAATGTTAAGTATTTGACAATAAAAACATACCATAAAACATTACAAACACAAAAACATACATACAACATGTAATTAGTTCTGGAATGAACTAAAAAAAAAAAACTCGCGCGTAACGATACGACGCTTTTTAGCTTGTTCGTGCAGAAAGATAAATTAATTTTAGAAATTTCATTTCGTTATAGATCATTACTACTAAAGCCTGTTTTTCTTATAATAATGCACTTATTTGTGACCAAATGTTTTTTTTTCATAGTTTGTCAATAGAATTGATTGTGACGTTAGTGACAATAAATGTCCAAAATGTCCGGTCACATTGAGAAAATGTCCAATTTGCTCGGTCATATTGGTCAGACATTTATAACGTGACGGACACTTTACAACTCTAGTCGGGCTAATATCAGCGACTTTTGTTCGTTTACGGGTCTCCTCATTTCTGATTCGATCTCCCAAAAACACTGAGCATATATATATAGCCCTGTTCATAGCACCTATTTCATGTCAGCATTGCAGTCCCAGTCCACTGCTGGACGTAAGCCTCCCAAAGAGCGCCAAAGAGCAGGATCTCCCGCTTTTTTCATCCAGCCACTGCCAGCCATCTTCCTAAGGTGGACGTCGAGCTGGGGGGCGTCCTACACTACATTTGCCAAGCCGCACCTATTTAAGGTCTTATAATATTAGTTAACTTCCTTCTGGGGGAGTCTACTGCACAAATACAGCAATGTTTTCTATAAGACAAACATCAAAATCGCAAAAAGAAATTACGCTTCCTCATACACAAACGCCGACCAGCTGACATGATTGTAGGGACACTGTTTGAAATTTCGTTTAATTTATTGTTCAATGTGAAAATGTAATTTTTAAGTTTCGGTTATTTTTTCGATTGTTTAAGCTAGGAAGTTGCAGGTTCGAATACCGCATGACACAAATTTTTGTGATAAGCACAATCGTATTTTATACCACAATCATAGATATTTATAAAATTCTTTAAGTAGGTATATTTATTTAAGCTTTGCTAAGTTTGGGGATTTATCCTATTATATATTCTGTGGTTTGAGGCTAGTAAATTGGTGTGATTGATGAAAAGAAAAATATTTAGGTGACATACACCTGTAAAGTATCTAAATATTTTACCACTTACTACACTAGTTGACATAAAAATCGTTTTAAAATTCGCCACTCAATGTATGACTGGTAGAAAATGCCAAAGGCTCAGTATCAGTCAGATTAACTGACTCTTCGAATTTACTTGTAAATACACGCTCACAAACACATTTTACTCATATCGTGCCGGCAGGTCGCCGTTCCGTGAAAAGATAGCGCACACAATAGTCAAGGCATGCTAACTTTACTTGGATTATAAAAATGGTGTCCCTCTTTTTATACGTTCATTGGCATAAGTAACTACCATTTTTGTCTATGATTATTTAATTCATTAACTTAAATCAAGACTTTTTCTTGGCTTTAGTTAACCTTGCCGTCTTAAAAAAAAAGTCAACAAATATTGACTTAAAATCGATTTGAAACAAAAATGTGATTGCTAAGTAAAATAAACTTAATATTATAGCGTCACCATCAACGTGGAAATCGTTTATTTTATTACCTAATACACAAAACCAATGTTTCCGTTGGTAGGTAGGGTACCCTAAATTCTTGTCTATCATTATCAAGAGATACAAAATAAATTCAAACAAAAGTATTTAACCTCAGCTTTTCCTTTTGTTGAGCTAATCTACAATAAAATATTTCATGACTCAATCAATAAAAGTGATTCCTTCAATCAATCGATTGAATAAAATCAATAAGTATCATTGTTATCTACTTCTACTACATCACAATAGGCACTCTTCCAATAAGTATACAAAATGTACTCTATGATAAGCACTGACAGAAAAATCAATAACTAAGTATCACGTCAACAAAACGATTATCAAATTGTCAATGTAATCAATCAGCCATATTGGAAAATCTTACCTTTCTAAAATTCAATACGTTTTTATTCTCTACATCGCTCTCTTCAACTCTTACGGTTATCTTCTTACCATTAACAAAAACTTTTAATACCAACTCTGCCATATTTCGACCTGTGACCTAAAATATCGAAAATTGATACGACGATCTTATAATATTGGAAATCTCGCCCTCGTCATGTGACCTGTTACCATGGCAACCGCGCGACTGGCGACCCCACGGGACGACGCAGCAACAACACTACACCTGTCTCTTTTCCTCTGCAACATTTGTTTGGTAAGTGAAAGGGATGGGGTTACGGTAGTGTTGCGTTTGGGTGAAAATACACCCTAGTAAAATCGATATCGCACAAGGCTGGTCGTCGATTATCCGTTCTTTCGTTCGTTATTGCGACGCAGTTCTAACTAAAGCGGCACACATAAGTCATTGTCCACCTTATTTGTAGGTGGATAAGGTTGAAAAAAGGGTTTTAGTCTTAAGGCAATGAATGTTTTCGAAGTTAGCGTATGTTTGTAGGGACCGAGCGTGCAACATCGACTCAGTATTGATTTTCGCGATCCGACCGCACGATGATTATGCCGCGTTTCGATTTATCGAATAACTTGGCTTTATGAGTTGCTGTTGCATAGCCAATGAGTTAGACGTTAGACTAATTATTATTATAAGGACTCAGTGACATGATATTAATAGGCAGCCTAATACCTATTTAGAATTTATTAGTTGGTAGTGAATAACTTTTACCCAACTAGGTACTTACCTACTTACTTATCACTTAAATACCTGTTTGTTGTACCTACCTAAAATACGAGTAACAGTATAACATACAATTAAATAAGTAAATCAATGATTTACTTAAACAATTTTATTTTAGCTCTTACAATAATGTTAGTTTATTAGGTAATATCAAGGATAATAATTTTCACTTGAAATTGCAACTGCCTCTGGTGGGAATGTGAAATGCAACAGTGTTAAGTCCTCCGCGGGGTCAGCTGGATGAGCAGTCGACGGCGAAAGGTCGTGGGTTCGAATCCCACCAGAGGCAGTTAAAAAATGTTTTTAAGTGAAAAATATTATCCTTAATAAATCAATGATCTCTTGAATTAGGTAACAATTGACCTACCTCGATTTATGTAACACAATGGTATTACTAGGTACTTAAGGACGATTTTAGACCAGTACACCCAGACCACGAAATTTTGAAAAGTCTGTTTTCTGAGCTGGAAATCGATCCCGGGACCCTTGCACTCAAGACACCGCTCGGATCGTCAAAGAAGTACCTACCCAGTTTAGTAGGTCTAGGTGAGGTGCTTGTACTTAGTTCAGTGGCGCTTTGGTAGTTATAACCAAAGTTAAGCCACCTACGCCGCGGCTGTAAGTGGATGGGTGACCATTCCGCCCATGTTTTTATTAGTAGAGACTTCATTGGTTTTAGTGCTACGTTTGTGAATATTTAACTGTTAACTGTTTGTTTCCCTACAATTAATAAAATAAATGAACCGTGTGGGAACAGCCGTAAAGATAACACTTCCCCACCGCCAACAGGAGGCGTGTCGTAAGAGCCGACTAATTCCTGTAGCACGAGACGGGCTGCAGCTTCGTCCGAAATGTTATAAAAAAAACTGCGCTTGCCAACCCGCCTGCCAAGCGTGGCGAGTATTGGCAATCCCCCCAATGATCAGTCATTAGGGGAGGCTATTGTTCAGCAGTGGACCTCCTATGGCTGAAATTATGATGATGATGAATAAAATAAATATAATTCCAGCTTCTTCTTCTTCTTCTTCTTCTTCTTCTTCTTCTTCTTCTTCGTACTAGCTGTTTTAGTTATAACAAAAAACAATAAATCAACCTAGAAGTACTTTTACATAAATGTAACTCAAAATAAATAGTATTATATAAATTGATGAGGTCTAGTGATAGTAACTTATATTGTAAAAGCCAGGGGTGGGAGAACCTGGGGACCTGTAACACAGGCTTGCAAAATGCCTTTTTCAGGCACCAGTGTCTCACACAAATATTTTTTAAGTTGCGCTAATATAAGTTCTTGTAGCATGATTGCTTATTGTTTGTGTGAGAAAAAATAAATAAAGTTTTTATTATTATTTTTTTTAGGCCAAAAACCTCTCGCCTCTTGGGCGGTAATGACCGGCAATAGCACAGTTGGCCGGGATCAGGGCAAAAGAGAAAGAAATCGGCGGACGATGCGGGCGGTATCAAGCACCACCGCCTTCTGCATCTTTGCTGGAAGCGCGCCGCCGACAAATCCCAGTCTTTTCAGGTGTACACCTAATGTGACTGGAATTAACCCGTTTGCCGATATAACAATTTTATTATTATTATTTTTTTTTTAAATGTGCTATTTTTAATGTATTTATGTTCCTGTGATTTGTTTCTTATGTGTGATGTACAATAAAGAGTATTTATCTGTCTATCTATCCATAAAATAAAAGATTTAGTGACATTTATCACACACAAGCATCTCCGTGCTTCGGGAGGCACCTTAAAAGTTGGTCCCGGCAAATATCGCTTGATATTAGTCGTGAAGCCTAGTGAGAGGCCTTAAGGCGGCTTGATTACATTTGACAGTAAGGTTTAGTCACAGGCCTTACAACAGCCCTCCGCCAATCCGCACTCAAATGGGCCCACGTGATGGAGTATGGCCCTAACCACCTCATAGTTGAGGTGAGGTCTGTGCCCTGCAGTGGGACGTAATAGGCATGCTATGATAGTATACTTTACTACCTCTGATCAAGTGGTCCGTGCTCCGGACTACGAAGCCAGCGGTCGCGGGTTCGACTCCCGTAAGAGGCAAATGTTTCTGTGATGAACATGAGCAGTTGTACCTAAGCCATGGATGTTAATAAATGTAGTTGCCATAGTACAAGCATTGCTTAGTTTGGGGCTAGATAATAGGCTAGGTTCCTGGGTCAAAAAAATATTATATTCTATTTAGTCCGTCAATTAGATTCTCAAAAAATATTGGACCCATATTTTGTCTTTTGTCAATCGAACAAAAATCAATTACGAAGATGAAGCGCATCAAAGTATGTGAATAAAAGCACGTGACGTCACGCCTTGCTAAAAAAGTGACGCGGGGCGCCGTGACTTTAAGCAGAACTTTAAATTAAATTAAATACGTAGTTTAACACTGTATTAGATTATTTATTATTGACCTGACCCGGGACCTCAGAGATAGCAAGGTCCTGGGTTCGATTTCCAGTCGGTCCAATGTAGAAACATAACTTTTCTATATGGTCTGGGTGTTGTGGTACCGTCGTTGTTTCTGATTACTGTAACACAAGTGCTTAAGCTACTTATCATATGATCAGAGAAATGTATGTGATGTTGTCTAATTTTTATTAAATTTATCTTCATAAGCCCTTTTTGTTCCATGCAAATACCTCCCTACCTCCTACCGTAGCCGAGAGGCGAGTACGCTGGACTACCATCTCAGCCTGCCTAGCATGGAGCACCAAAACACGATATGGTATGATATGATATAGCGAAATATCGACACCAATTGTAAAAATATGATAGATATAGCCGCCATTTCAAATTTTTATCGAAACAGTGATCATAATATGTGATGTCACCGGCACGGCGATTCAATATGGCGGCTATATCTCTCAGATTTTTATAGTTGGTGTCGATATATCGCTATATCATCTCATATCATATCGTGTTTTGGTGCTTCATGCTAGGCAGGCTGAGGTCCCAGGTTCGGATCTCGGTCGAGTCAATGCAGAAAACGAACTTTACTATACAAGGTGTTAATAAAAACTTCAAAACCTCTTAGGAGCTGATTCTGGTAAAACAACATTGATTTCTCAAAAAAATATGACGTTTCCATACAAACTGATGACAGCTGGCCGCGGTTTAGTATGAGAAAGTATGTGATTTTTTGCGACTTCTATGTTGGCCCCATAAAAAGTTGGTCTTTTTTTGTCTGGAAGAGATCGCTCTTAGCGATAAGACCGCACAAATTTTACCATTCTAAATTTATTGTTTCTCTGTACTGTGGTGTGCAATAAAGAGTATCTATCTATCTATCTTTATTTGAGCAGTAGAATCGCCCTCTAAAAGTATTTGCGTACCGTCACATGGGTGTAAGGTAAAAAATATATTTACTGTCCATTACTTTTCTGCTATCTATACAATTCAATAAATTCAATTCAATGTTTTTCTTTAATGTTAATGTGCCAGGTAAAGAATACTCTTCCCCACCGCCAACAGGAGGCATGTAGTAAGAGGCGACTAATTCCTGTAGCACGAGACGGGCAGTATGCGCCTGCGTGCGAAATGTTATAAAAAACTGCGCTCGTTAACCCGCCTGCCAAGCGTGGCAAGTACTGGCAATTCCCCCTGATGATGGAAATCATTAGGGGAGGCCTATGTTCAGCAGTAGACGTCCGATGGCTGAAATGATGATGATGATGATGATGTGCCCTCGCACTACCGTGACCCTAGATAACTTTAGTGTTCTATTGGATAACCTCATTTCAGATTTTGTCCGTCCTTCAGAGAAATCCCGAGCATAGCTTTTTCATAGTTCGCTCCTGCGCGTGATAAGTTATGAGCATAGCCCAAACATACTCATGGGGAGAAAGTTTGTAAGTACTTTAACTGGACTGTGTGTTTGGGGTTGCTTTTGTTAAGGCTATAACAGAGGGGTGTGAATACACCCGTCCTGCTAATGTTAGAATAATAGTACAGAATCAGTTTGACCCCTCTTGTTATTGACGTAGAGATAAATATAGCAAGCTTGTAGTATGTTGACTGTACATCTTCCTTGCATGGCCTAGTCTCTGAGTTGGTAACTACATCCCTCGGCTCGTGCGTTAAGTCTTTAGTTTGAATCTAAGCTAAGTCAATTACGAAGAAAAAGAGCTTTTCTGTACCTACTTCAGACTATTTATCAACCTTTGACTAAACTTATAACACTGAATTCATTGTAGAAACGTTATTACATTTTCATACCCTTATTTATTTTTAAAAAGACGTCTGAAACACGCTAATAATCATAGCTTTTTTCATAAGAAGAATTACAAATTCTCGAATAAATGTTGACAGTTTTCGTATAGAAAATGTGTCAATGCGTCAATGTTATCGGATAAAAGATAACTGGCGATTGAAAAATCGGCCCTAAATCAATGTTTTGAGACTCGGGAAACAGAATATTTAAATATAAGGTAAGTATCAAAAGAAAAACTTCATACAACAGGCTAGTTTCCTGTGTCAAAAAAAAAAATCCATTTAGTCCGTCAGTTTGATTATCAAAAAAATATTAGACCCATAATTTGTCTTTTGTCAATCAAACAAAAAATGACGCAAATAAAGCGCATCAAAGTTTGGGAATGGGAGCACGTGACGTCACGCCGTGCTAAAAAGTGTCGCAAGGCGTGACGTTACGCGGATCTTTAATTGGCTAATGTTCATCAATTTTTGTTTAATTAAGAAAAGGAAAAAAAGTGTCCAATATTTGCTATTAATTCAACTGACGCACTTAATAATTTTTTTTAGGAAACTAGCCTATTACGGGCTCGAGCAACGCACAAATAGACATCGTTCACGGACATGATCTCGGAACACTTGTGCGTATCAGTGTGTTCCGAGAGCGCGCATTGTTTGGAAGCTTAACTTCTGAAACCCATAAATAACTATTATTTTTGTGTGCTTTGGATGAGTAATTGCTTAAACAATTTGTTACTGCGAAATTTAAACCTGTAACTGACGTTTTCGTAGGTTCGGGCAAAAATATAATTATTTGCTTAATTTTCAGGGTTTTCTTTTTATAAATATCATAAAATAGCCACCATTAAATAAAACTCAAATATGTGTTTGTTTGTTTGTATTGCATCAACTGTAACACTTTCAGTTTTCATCGATATTGAGCAAAGTTTACCTACATTATTATAACTGCTTACATTCACATGTGAAATCGTTTATTTATAGTACCTAATAAAATCAGCATAGCTAAAACTAAATGAATACTTAAATGTCGACTTTTTTCAATATACTTATATTTTTTAGACAAGCTAACCTTTCACCGGCGTATATCTCAAACAATAATTTTAAACAAAAATGTGCTACTTATATAGTTTGGAAACGATGGTTACATTTACAATTTGTTTACTATTATTATTATTTATGTCAGAATATGTAATGTTGGCTTACATAAGCAATTTCACATGTATTGTAAGCATAACAACGCATGCTATGTCATAATGCTCGGACCTCTCCATGACAATACATACCCGACACTATTATGCCGTTCATTTTTTTGTTAAGCTTTAAGCACCAATTTTCTTTATAACAAGTCGTTCGAAATAATTAAACGACTAAAAATCTATAAATATCTTACTATGTATAGGTTAAAAATACATGTTATAACATTTTTACAAGTCTATCTTTAGTTTATTATGTTTAAATCAAATGAACTATTCGAGTTACAATAACAGCTGATGTTAATTGGTACGCGTATTCGCCTCATACAAATAGTACATTTGATCCTTTACGACTTTAAGTAAGTATAAATAAAAATGTATAAAAGAAATAATAAAAAATATGAAAGCACAGTAAGGACAAATTACAAAGAACATAGTACATAAATTCGCTTCCTACTGTTAAAATTATACAAATATGTAGAAATTATAAATACACTCCGGGACATATTTACAAACAATATGGTCATGGACACAAGTAGGTACACTAGAATTAATTAATAAATTGGCTAAAAAAACAATTAATTATAATTGCACATACAATCAACTAAAATTTCATAACTAGGAGTATTCTTCTATTGGTTAATTATTATACTTATAATTATTTTCTATTTACGTATGTATGTTATTTCAATTTCAGAAATCCACAAACTTAATAATAAGACGGATTTGAGTTCCAAGAACTTTTATTAATATGTGAATAGAAAATAACGTCGATAAAATTAAAACATAATAATCTTTATATTTTTAGAATAGATAAATACCTTTCAATCGGTAATAGTAAAAAGCCATGCGAGAATGAAATATTTCCTACTATTCGTTTCAAATAAAAAGCGTGCCTAATTCAATTGTGGCGTAGAGTAGATATACATGCCAGTAAAGTATATAATAGGTACTTAAATGGGTATAATGTAGGTAATTACTAAAATTATATAATATAGTAGAAGTATTTATATTTTCAGCAAACTACGCATTAAAGCGTTACTTAATTGTAGAATAAACATTAGATGAGGGTTATAATTGTAATATACTCTGGATTCGAAATCAATTTCCAGACTGTTGGGTGCCCAGTTTCTCTTAATTTTGAAAACGAAATAGGTTTTAAAGATCGAGTTTTAAAGGTTTCAAATTACACGGGGAAACAAAGATAGCATCAGGAAGAGTGCTGGGTGATAGAAAATCTTGAAAGATTTACACGTAAGCCTTCGCTGAAAAAAACACTAACAATGAAGACAATTATTCAAGTTCCAGGCTTTCAAAATAACGTTTATCTTTATTTCTAGTTAGCACGTTGTATAGAACGCATCATAAATATCATACAATATTGTTGTATCTAAGGCACATAATGTTTAGGCTTTCAATATTACTCCATATCGTAACAGTGGTGCTAATCAAAAGTAATAAAATTCATGTACGCGACAAATAGAATAACGCACAAGGGCACGTTTTTACAAGATTACTGAACTGCATTATTGTTCTTAGGTTATTCTATTTAGCTCATACAGAGAGAAATCATAGCAAAGCTATTAATAAACTACTACCCAATCTACTAATGCTGTTAATAAAATAAAAGTTAAATTACACCTCTTTGCTTTACATTTATGGTTACAAATCTTTATTACAATAATAACAAATGCATTTCATACAACATGTTCTGTCCATCTCTGTAGTAATACAGTGTTACTCGTAGCACTAGCTGTGCATATTGCCAATCATACAAAACAACTATTTCAATATAAGACACGTCCAGAATGAACAATTGAATCACAGTCTAGAATTTTCGGCACCAATGAGCTTTTAAATTCGTCACCAATATTATATTCCATACCGACTTGACAAGGTTACCTCGTTCAGATTTTACAATACGACAAAGTTGTGTAGGTTCATCGAATCAATGTAATCAACAAGCCTTAAGTGACATTATTATTTATCCTTCTAACTGTTTTATATCCTCTAATGTCTATAGCTAGCAATTGACTAATTCCCGCCTTTCTGCCTAGTTGAACTATTACAGCTGTATTATAGTCTAATATAGTTTTCATTTGTGAAATAGCTATGTAATTATTGTACCAAACTGCTTTTCTAATTTTTAATTCCAATTTATTTAACCCAGTCAGTTCAGCCACATTTCTTCTATAGAAAAAATATTCTGCAAGTCAACTGTTATGAATATAGGATCAAACTACTCTCAGTACCAATCTCTAGCTTCACTAAAGCTGTATCCTTTATAATTAGATTTATAATTATTGCTTGTCATTTATTGCTACGTTACCTATTATCCTATTTTTCTAAGTTACAAAAGAAATTTAAGGCATCAACAGAACTTGGTAACGGTAATAAAATTCATACATATCAATATAAAATCTATGAGAATAAAAGCCTGAATATTTCAAATTAAATCGATTCTACGTACATAATAGTTGAATATTGTTACAAAATGATAAATGTGACAGCGGCCAATGTATGTATGTAGTGGTACAATGATACAGATTGAATACTGAATCGTCGCGTCTTAGGTAAATTTGTCAATCGTTGACACATGTTCACTGCCCGGAGTTTTTCAAGCTGTCACATTACATTCGCCACCATATTTTCACTACAAACTTATAGTAAGTACTTATAAATCTAGATCTATTAAAAATCGTGTATATATATTTGGATTTTATTAATTGTAATTTGGCCACAATTTTAGGTTCTACCCCTTTAAATGTAAGGGGCAATATATGTAAATATTTTTCATTTTAAGTTATATTAAATTTACATTGTAACTCTAATGACTAGCTTTTCTCGTATGGCCACGGTTCGCAAAAAAATGACTGAAAATAATTAAGTACAATAAATCACTAGGACTTTAAAGATATAGAACATTATCAACTTTGATTCCGTAACCAAAATTTATTTACGTTACACCTTAATATTGTAGTTGCTTATTTTAATTTGGTTACAGAAAACAATAAGGTAATCTTAAGTTTAGGTAGGTATTAATGAATTGCAAAGTTACAGGTATGAGCGGATGGATTTATTAAAAGAACACTACAATTTACAAGTCTCTAAAAAGTACGTTACTTTATTTTTTTTATAAAAGGCACCTCTAAAATGTCCCTCGACGTTTGTCGAACTACATGGTGATTTACTGTCGTTTTTAATCTGAGTTTTTAATTTTTATATTGTGTTCTGCAACTGTTATTGAGATCATATGAATTACTCTTAAAACTTATACATATTCATAAGTCAAACATATTTGTGCTTTAGTTGCAATTTGAGTATTATTGTGCGTTATGTAGATGTATTTTTTACATGTTATTTCAATTAAAATAGAAATCCCAAATTAATACATGACAGTAATCCACCACTCTCACGGCCACTAATAATACAACTAAACTAATCTCTTAAGCAAGGCTCGTCTTTCTTAAATATTCGTTCAATAAATTAAAAATGTATTCTAGTACCGCTTATCCTATCTTCAATACAAAACACACAACAACGAAACGAAAAACAACTTATAATATCACACTTTCGTCAAATAAATATTATTTTGACGCTAGTCCTGGAAGCATTTAGTTTATATTCCGCTTTCCTGTCTTACAGCCCAGCAAAATAAACGCTACACAAGCTGAATTCTCATTATCTTTTACTAAATTACTGGAAGGCTTGATCATATCATATTTTTATATTCTATAAAAATATTAGAATACAATTTATGTTGTTTTTAATTTTTGTAGCTTTATTTTTACATAATTATCGTTGGAGTATTGTATTTGTTACCGCCTTAAGAGTAGTAAATGGTAGCTGTATTAACGGTCTGTAGTTCTTAAGTCGTTGGTAGATGCCGCTACGTTAGATTAGCCGATGCGGCAAAGTTACGCGGTGTGTAATTGAATCAAGCTAGATAGCGCCTATAGTGAAACAAAATATTGTCAAATTATTACTGGTACTGAAAAGTAAGAAGTATTTTTTTTTAAACCAAAACAATAGTTCACTGTAAATTTAATTTATTATTAAGCTAAATAAAATGACACAAGCCCCATGAGAAATAAAACTTATTTTTTAAATTTGTTTTTTTTAAATAGATTTTCTTGTAAATATTACAAAAAAATAATGAACTACAGACCACCAATAAACCATTAATTGTAAAATCTAAATTTCAACTACGTTGCCGTCGCTTCGATCACGTCGAATTAATTATATTTACATTTAGCCCCTAGTTTCACCGCCGCCATCTTTATTCAAGAACTAACAAAATAACCATCACCAATAAGTACTGAAAAATTAACCATCCATTATCATATTATATAACTTGTAATTCATACTGTAACGAATATAAATGTTCAGTAAATTATTATGGTAGAAGTATTTGTCAATAATACTTCGATACTCAACAAACTATAGTAAGATTTCAATTGTGCACTTCGATTTTTTAACTTGTTCAACGAACTTTCAATATGTACTTTAAAATCGAAGCGTGGTGGTCTATAGACCGTCTGAGTTCTGACTTATCTAAGTGTCATTATACAAATATGGCATTTAACAATTGTGTCAATTGATATTTGGTTGAAATAAGTTCCAACATAGGTGTCATTTGTCAAATGTGTCAATTGTTATAATAATTGAAACTCAAATAAACTACTTATGGGCTGTCAAAACGCACCTCTTTCAAAGTCAAAACCAAGTACAACAATGGCAAACTTTAACGTTATTGTTAACCAAACCTAACTGACTAACTATTTATTGATTTCAAAGGGAAATCAAATTTTATAAATAGAATGGACCGAGTTTTTAAGTCTCATAAGAGCCTGAAAAAATCGGCATAAATTCCGAATAAATGAGTATCATTGAGTATTATTCCAGTGAGTATTATTCCATTTATTAAAAAAAAATGCCCAGAATTATTTGTGAATGGTTCCACTTTCTAATTGTGTCATTTGATAGTTGTTTTAACCTAGAAATGCCTAGAAATAAGGCTTTCTCTTTAATTTTCTTTCATCAAGGTAACGTAAGGTTATTTCTTTCATTCGTATGATGGTCTTCAGTATACACGTTACTTAAGTGATGATACTTTTCAGACGGTACCAAGAAATTGAAATCTCACATCATAAATATAAAACACATCACACAGTCCGATGGGTGACCGGTCGCCAGTGCGGTAGCGGCGCGGGCGTCCACCTCAAAACGGTTGAACCGCTCGCGTACTCCTTCGCCTCCGATCTGGGGTCCGACACTACCCCCTCAGATCTGGGGTGCGACATGACCCCGTCAAATCTGGGGTGTGACACCACCCCATCAGACCTAGGGTGCGACACTACCCCATCTAGTCTGGGGTGCGACAGGACCCCATCCAACCTGGGGTGCGCCGCGACCCCGTCGTGATCGCGCGGCGAGGCGGCGGCGTGGGGCGTCGATCACGGGGAGTGCAAGTCGGGCGCTGGTTTGTCGGGCGCGATGTCGTCGGACTCGACGACGGGGCCGACAGACGCGGCCGTGTCCATTGCCGTCGCTTCGGAGGTGATCACGCTCGATTGGAAGAAGCGTTCTGCGGGAATTTCGGGTATTTTAAGAGTGTATTTCCTTAACAACTTGCAGTATAATATACTTCAACTCCTTTGTAACACAAAGTGTAATTAAAAATAAATTCTCCCGCTCATTAAAACGTTGTCTCATAAAAATTAACAAGTGAACAAGAGCCTGCGACTTTTAGCATCAGCGATCGAAAATAAAAACAGCCACAGAAATACAATCTCCATAAAAAAAATCGCAGAAATGCGATGCAGTCGCCAAATCGCCGGACGCGGGTGCTAGATGTTGTCAAAATGCGACGCAGTATCGATGCAATCGTAAAATCTTCAATCGCAGTTGCTAAAATTGGCATTGAGCGCTTGCTCTAAGGAAAAATTAATTATTAATATTACGATTTTGAAGCTTTTTTCAAAGGAAATTGTTGTATTTAAAGAATAGGGAATATGCATGAAAAAAATACATTGTTTTTACTATATTAATAAGAAAAAATATGAAATTATAGTGCTAATAGTAAAAACAAAATTGATTTTAGGTAAAAAATAACCGTAATATAGTAATTAAAAATAAAGGTACTATCTCTTTCCAAAACGTGATGTGTAATGTGACGTCACGGTACATATCGGACTTCCTTGTCACTATAACAATATTTTTCGAAAATGTTTAAAGTATTATAATTATAATTAAGTACTATTTATTTTAGGACCAAATAAAAAACATGAATATTCCCCATTAGAATGGGCTAGTTTTCTGGGCCAAAAAATGATTATTCTATTTAGTCCGTCAGTTAGATTATCAAAAAATATTGGACCCATATTTTGTCTTTTGTCAATCAAACAAAAAATGACGAAGATAAAGAGCATCAAAGTGAGCACGTGACGTTACGCGGAACTTTAACGGGCTATATCTTCAACATTTTTTGTTTGATTTAGAAAAGAAAAAATACGTGTCCAGTATTTTCTGTTAATCCACCTGACGGACTAATTAGAATTTTTTAGGAAACTAGCCCATTATTGGCAATAAAATTTGATGGGATCTAGGGCCTACCTTAATTTCTAAACAGTATCTACACAATGCTATTTTTAAACTCTCTATGGTGAAGTTATACTGTTTAAAGAAATCATGGGTAGGTCCTTGGAAAAATTTACAGCAAGAGCAAAACAATTCTAATATTTGGCGTCTAAATTTAGTTAAATTATGGAAAAATACAGGGTGGTGACGATAAGTGTAAACGCATTCTTAATTTTATTAACTACTGCATTTGACAAAGGTTACCGAAGTAGTTAGGTACTTCCTTTCCGTATACAGGGGGAATTTCCATAGTTTTTAGAGCACAACTTTTTGTATGGAACTAACATCGAATCTCTCAGATAACTTTACGAAATGACCTGTTAGCTGTTAGGATTAGTAGGAAGAAGGGTAATTTGTTAGATTTCGATGCTGCTCCCATACAAAAACTTTCTTTATCGGCTCCAAGACCAATAAAAATTTACTGAGTATTTAGATGACGAAAGCCCCAAATAATCTTTATGCCACTATTGCAACGCTTACGTTTTATTTTATGCAATAAAAACTCAACCCACACTTATCGTTTCCACCTGTTTCCACCCGTTTCATCCTCACCTGGCATCAGGCGGTTCTCATATAGGTGATACTCACCATCGTCGAGCAGCACCACGTGGTCGGGCCCCGTGGGTGCCGTCATGATATTGAACTCGTCTTCCAGGCTTGTGAAAGGGGCATTCCATCTGGAATACAGTAAAGACAAAAGTAATTATCTTCATCATCATCATTTCAGCCATAGGACGTCCACTGCTGAACAAATGCCTCCCCCAATGACTTCCAGATTAACCGGTTCGAAGCGGCCTGTATCCAGCGTCTTATTGCAACCTTTACCAGGTCGTCTGTCCACCTTGTGGGTGGATGTCCTACGATGCGCTTGCCATTACGTAGTCTCTATTCTAGAACCTTTCTGCCCCATCGACCGTCAGTTCTACGTGCAATATGCCCCGCCCACTGCCACTTCAGCTTGCTAATCCGTTGGGCTATGTCAGTGACTTTTGTTAGTTTACGGATCTCCTCATTTCTAATTCGATCTCGCAAGGAAACATCACCGACCTTGAGCTTTCTTTGAGGCCCATAGATCATTATAATAATCACTTATTCAGTATAAAGGTAACTACGTCCTAAAATATAGCTCTCCCCTACCACCGCTTCGGGACTACATATCGGCTGGTGATGATAAGAAACGGCGCAACAAACTCAGTCAGGTTTGTCACTGTTTTTACAGGAAATACAGTGACAAGTTACAAGACATGTAGTAGTGGAGTTTATTCCTAATAATACTATCAAACCACATTCTAAGTTACAGTAAAGTGTCCCTATATCCCATTGCAGGGCACAGTCCTCACCTCAACTATAAGGTTTGGGCCATACTCCACGCGGGCCCAGTGCGGTGCGGTGGAGGGGTGTTGTAAGGCCAGTGACTAAACCTTACTGTTATGTGTCATTAAGCCGCCCTAAGGCCTCTGACTAGGCTTCACGACTAGTATCAAGCGATATTAGCGGGAATAAAATATTAACGAGTCTTCCAAAGCAAGGTGATGCTTGTGATAAATGCCTCTAAATGTGGTTGGAATGATCACCCATCTAATCATAACCGCGGCGTAAGTGGCATCGTTATCAAAGCGTGCCTACCTAATCAGAATGAGTTATTTGGAGTCAGTGCCAGGCATGAACAGGTAACTGTTTTTATTAGCACCGTAAGCACTGATTGATGTTTATAATGGTAAAAAAAAGGTTTTATTTTAAGTTGGCTATTATTTTATACCAAAAGCTCTATTTGTTTATTTTGTTATCAACAAGACGAGTCATTTGAGATCAAACAAAAGAAATCTGCTGTACCTACACCGTATAGTCTCCGATTTTTGCACCGTTCGGGGTGTTTTTTTTAAATGTTATATTAATCGTGAAACTGACCTAGGAGGCGCCCTAGTGGAGGCCCGAGGGGCGTAGAGCCCAAGCCCGCCCGGGGGCGACACGCCGCCGCCACCCGCGCCGCCCGCGCCGCCCACGCCGCCGCCTACGCCGCCCAGCCCCACGCCGCCCAGCGACCCGTAGCTGGCGAATACCTGGGATAAAATTACATCAACATAATAAACAATTAAATATTAGACAACATCACATACTTTGCTCTGATCCTATGATAAGTACTACAGTAAGTGTTACAGAAATGAGAAAAGTTATTTTTCTACATTGGACGACCGAGAATCGAACCCGGGACCTCAGAGATAGCGACACCAAGTCCGGTATTCTCGCCGGTGTATCAGAATGCCCTTAGGTATCACTTTTGAAAGTAGGTGCTGCGTCGCCACCTAAATAGACTTCTTCTAGAGGAATTTTTAATTTCAATTTTAAATGTCAACAAAGAACTGTCAAAGCCTAGTATAGCTTTTTGGTTGCCTCATATATCATTGCTCAAAGATTATCTAACCAGTTAATAAGAACATTTGAGTTATTTAATATGAAAATGAGATAGTGTTTTTTTTATTGTCTTTATATTCACATTTTGCATGGAACTGTGTAAACTTAAATAAAAACAAAAAGTTGTGTCTTATATTTGTTTAAGGCATTTGTTAGTTAGAGCTGCCGACATTGGACCGCCACAAATTGCATATGAGACTTTTAATACATTTTTTATAGCATAGCGCAACAAAATGAGCGTACGAGTGGCCGCATTTTATTGCTCGCCTCCCGCGCTCACTCGAATACTAATCGAAATGAAAATATAAATATAAATGAAGAATTAATTTAAGCTCTAGCCACTAATGGCCTATGGCAGCCACTGGTGGCCGCATCTATTCACCACGGGCTGCGACTGGTGACAGCGACTAGTGTATTAACTAAACTACTAGTGGTCGCGTTAAGTGGCCGCCACTAGTAGCCCAGAGTGCAGGTTCTCTTAGGGTCCGCGTTAATGAGCCACTAGAGACGGTCGCAAGCCACATTCTTTGATACTAAACAGGGATCGGAAACCGGTTATTTTACTATGGAACCTTAACCGAAATAATAATGGTTTTCGCTAAATTAACTATCACATACTCCAACTACCGACTTAAAAGCTATGGCAAATTTAGTTTTACGGTCAAATCTTTACAACTACTATCAAATATTAGAACTGGGTCATCATCATGCCATCATATCAGCCACAGAACGTCCACTGTTCAACACAAGCCTCCCCCGCTCTAGATTGCCAATACTCGCCACGCTTGGCAGGCGGGTTGGCGAGCGCAGTTTTTTATAAGATTTCGCACGCAGACACTGCTGCCCGTCTTATGCTACAGGAATTAGTCGCCTCTTACGACACGTCTCCTGTTGACGGCGGGAAAGTGTATTCTTTACGGCCGTCCCCGCACGGCACGACGATTGGGTCTTATTCATTCTGAAATAAATACTAACCGGTTTCGATCCTTGATACTTAATCGCAAACGATGATGGTCATAGCCGGTACGAGTGCACAGTTCGAAGAGTACTTAGTCGCGTGTGGTAGACACAAGTCGCAAGTGGATGCCACGGGCGGCGAGTTATACAAAATGTATGAAAAATCCTGTAAACTACTTGTCGCTAGCCACTGTGACTGTAACAGGTGACTCGTTTGCTGGACCCTTAGTGTGCTGACCTGCTGCGGCTGCGCATGGAAGTGGTTGAAGTGCGAGATGGGCGGGTGGCAGTCCGCGCGGTACGCGTGCGGCGAGCGGCGGCGCGGCGACGCGGGCGGCGACCGCACCTCCGGCGACGACGGCGACCCGCCGCCGCTGCCCACCATCTCGCTCGCTGGGAACAAGGAAGCATACATTATCAGATCAGGGTCAGTCTTAAGTCATACTGCTTGGTAATGGTGCATCCAAGCCCCATCTTACTGAACCCCTCACTCTAGCAAAACGAGTTAATAGATATTTCTCTCGCGTGGTCTTATGCGACTTATAACCACTGACCACCACCAACAAACTAGAAAAAAAAACAGAACTAGACACTATTTGATTATAAAATAGGTTCAAAACAATGGCAAGCAAGTGAAATGCTTTAGCAATATAACTACGATCTGACCTAGGCACTTCTGGAGCGCCATCCAGACTACAGCTGGTTCTGTACGGTTGCGGACTTGCGGGTTTGAAATTTGCAATAATTCCGTGGGGGATATACCTATTAGTGTGATAAACACGAAAAATTTTTACCTAAGTCATGAATGTTTATAAATGTACAACTGTTGCCCGCGACTTGTTCGCGTGATCTTCAGTTTATTCATAATAAATTTTCTGCGCAACTTTCTTAATTTTTTATTTCAAAAGAATCTTTCCTGACAATAAATAACACAACAAAAAAAGAATAAGCAAAATTGTTCTATCCGTTCACGCGTGATGCCACGACCATAGTGACGGAAATAGTGATTCATTTTTATATATATAGATTTTATCATGACAGTCTATTCACACAGCAATCCACTGCTGGACGTAAGCCTCCCCCAAAAGGCGCCACGTTGCTTTCCCACTTTTTTCATCCAGCCACTGCCAGCCATATTCCGAAGGTTCCATATTCCGCCCTACACTACGTTTGCCAAAGCGCATCTACATTGTAATTGCTTATCAACGGTGTGATTGTTGAAAGAGTTTATTCTATATTTTAAATAACTAGTACTTATAATAAATGTATTTGTGTGAACCGTCCTTAGCTCACCTGTTGACCTGATAATGGCGACCGGCCTGGCCATGGGGGGCAGCGGTGGCGGCGGCAGCATCGTGCTGCTGAAGTACGCCGGCTTCGGACTTCTGGATAAGCTGTGGACCTGCAAGCAAATGTAAAAAAATGTTCACAACCTTAACTTTTGCGAATAGATGCTCTATTTTATGTCTAGACCTAATTACTTGTCAGCTTATCTGACAGTCTTATTTAGGCTATTAGAAATAAAGAAACCAAATGGCAAAAAACCAGCATGATTGCACAATTAAGTATTTATTATTGGAGGACGCATTGTGGTTTAAGGTACCTCTTAAGAAATTTTGACCCTGAGCCTTAGGTAGTTTAATTTATTTATGACAACCAATGTAGCAAGACGTCAAAATACATTGTAGTACAGAGAATTACATCAATTCCCTTCAAAGATTACACAATTTTTGTCATAGGTTTGAGTTATGCATGCTTCAACTGAAAGGTCACAATTTTTCTTACTACCATAGAAAACCCGTTCTACTCAAACGAGCGAAGACGATAATTCTTCAATGATTGAAGACGGTCGTAATCTTTTCCAGGCTTTTTCCCGTTACTATTTAGATTCAGCTCTGAACTCTCTCTTAACTGACGGCTTATTATACTAAGGACGCTTACGATCGAGCCGACTCTTGTCGAACAAGTCCTAATTCTCCTGAACGAAGTCTCAGCTATCTTAGAACGAAGTCAACTTAACGAGGGACCGACAAAATAAAGAATAAGAAAAAAACTAGGAAGGTCTAGAGTAAAACCTCTCACCTGCAACTGCTGAACATCTGCCGAGGGCTCCTGACACACGAATGTGACGAAGTCTAAAGAGTCTTGTGGTGCGCTATCGTACTTCCCGCTTGAGTGCTGGCTGGTTAGCTGCTCTGATGCTGCGAATGTTGAGCCAATTTCCAATGAATTTATCATTAAGGTACCTTCTAAAAACAATTAAGACGAGACTATTTATTTTACGATAATTTATTAACGTATTGGTATTTGATGCAAACATTCGATTTGAGGGGTTAAAAACTAAATGTATTAGAGCTGATAAAATGTAGATGATCATAGACATTTGATGATGTGGCGATTGTTGAGATATTGGTGATGATAATACCTGTGTGGGATACATAGTATTAGGAGGCGGCCTCCTACCAATATGTTGTATAATATGATATTTAAGGGCGCCGGAGACAACCATGATACTAAAGGTCTGATAAAAATAATAAGACATGATAATGGTGATAATAATGTTCGACTCGTTCATGAAGTGGATAACGCTCTCTTACAAAGTGATTAGTACATAAATGCAGGCGATGATGATAGACTTGATAATGATAATATTGATGATAATAACGATGGTGTTGATGTTACCGCTCACCTGTAGGATGCGTGTCGGTGGGAGGTGGTGCGTGTTGGTAGAATATTGTGTTGGAGGGCACAAGAGGCGACTGCGCTACGCTTAGCCCTGCTGAGCTGTGGGGGATGTCTGCAAAAGAAAAACAATTAAATCAACACAGTTTATAAAAGCAACACTATTAATTTATGCTGTACGCACATTAGAAGAACTAAATCTCTATTAAAGTCGGCAACTGCGTACTCGGGTATCTATGAATGACAGAATTCATCATAAATAATTCTGTGATCATTGTCATTATTTTATCTCGCACTAGTTGTTGCCCTTCTTCCTTACTTCCCTATTTTTTTTCTTTCAAAAGACCCTTCTCACAACAAATAAAGAATTAGGGAACCAAGGGAAATAGCGATTAATTTTTATATATAAATAGATTATCACCATTGTTTAAAATTTATTTTGTGTTTTTTGGTAAAACAATCTTTTGTTTTTTGGGGCTAAGATAACTCATCACATCAATTTGTTGTTTTTGGAATTACATGCTAGTTGTACGCTTAAAAAAATCTAACGCCATAGGTGTACCTATTAGGGCATTAGATTATTTTCTAATTTTTAAAGTAACAACATAATGGGCTAGTTTCCTGGGTCAAAAAATGATTATTCTAGTTAGTCCGTCAGTTAGATTATCAAAAAATATTGGACCCATACTTTGTCTTTTGTCAATCAAACAAAAAATGACGAAGATAAAGCGCATCAAAGTGAGCATGTGACGTCACGTCTTGCTAAAAAGTGTCGCAAGGCGTGACGTTACGCGGAACTTTAACGGGCTATATCTTCATAATTTTTTGTTTGATTCAGAAAAGAAAAAATACGTGTCCAATATTTTCTGTTAATCCAACTGACGGACTAATTAGATTTTTTTAGGAAACTAGCCCATTTACTTTGAAGAAAAAAGAAAATAAAAATGTAACCTAACTTGTAGCATATAAGTAATAAAAGATAGTTAACTAAATCGCTCACCAATAGGTATTTTGATTGACTCCCCAAGTCAACAAAACTAACCCAATTAACGCGTGGACACGTGGTGGCTAATTATAGCAGAGTATTTATATACCAGCGCAAGCGCACTGTGTGGGCCCGAGCTAAGATGAAACATATGGGGACTAAGCTAGCACACCGTTAGAACTGTGATTCATTTCAGTTATGGCTTTAGAATGATAGGGAAAATAGGCCGAAAAACCAATCACCTGAATACCTGATCTCAAACAGTCATCGTAGGACGTCTACCCACAAGGTGGACAGACGACCTGGTAAAGGTTGGAGGCAGCCGCTGGATGCAGGTAACTTTCAAACGGTTAATCTGAATGTCAATGCCTATGTTCAGCAGACGTCCTATGGCTGAAATGATGTTGATGATGAAGGTAAGGCGTTGCGACGATGACCAAATTGTAAAATCTGTTATGTCGTACGTCTAACGTCTTAGATGGTGATAAGTGAACTCACTAAAGCATGGTCCAACGATCATAGACGGTGTAGCTCTCTCCGCTGGCGGCTCGAAGGCTGGAGGTGCTGGGCTATTGTAGCCCCCGCAGTAATACCCGGACTCAAGTTTGATTCCGCCTCCGGACCCGCTTGGCGATTCTGACCCCGTCTCTTGGAGGATTGAGGCTGGAACAGATAGTTTTTTAAGGTCGGTGAAGATGAGCTCATCTTAGTGCTCCTAAACGAGCAATGTTACAAATGTTGCCATACTGGGTATGCAACACAGCAATACTAAGCAACATTTGACAACCTAAAAAAGCCTATTACAAAATGTTGAGAGTTGTGGTATTTGGTGATAAGTGCGATATTGAAAGGATAAGTCGAAAATATTGTTAAAAAAATTAGTAAAACGCAAGTACCTATCAATCAGTATGTAATTTCATTAAGTATGTATTTACTTTTTGACGACACAAAGCAATAAAGGTATTATATCTTACTTTTTAGGAAAGTGATTCCTAAAAATTTACAACGCTTGTGCAATAATTATTTTTAATAAGTTTTGCCTTTGTTATTTTATAGTTACGAAGCGGCCTCTTATTTATGACTTATTTTTCAAATCCACTTATCACTAAATAACCACGTAACTGTCAAAATTTTGTAATAGTCTTCTCTGTTTTTAGAACTTGATTCACAAATAAACGCGCATAAATAACAAACTTCAGCCCCCCTAGCATGACCACTAAAACACGGTATGTTATGATATGATATAGCGATATATCAACACAAACTGTAAACATATGATTATACACCGTGAATTTTTAATTACCCGAGAAAATTAACTATACTCAGATGTCGATATACATCGAATTTGGAGAATAAAAAAATATTTTTTTATGACAAATTTATTTAAAAGGTCCCTAACATTCCGTAAAAAATATGCACCATAAAAGTCCTGCTAATTCAAATAGTAATCATTATCATTCCAAAATTAACGGAACCAAAATCCACCTAATTATAATACTACGAAGATGGTTTACATGTTTTTGGTGCATTAACAAATCCCGTATTAACAAATCTGAAGTCCTATAAAACGATATTTTTGTAGGAACGCTATAATATATGTGAGTTACTTACTGATATACATATTTTTATAAACGCAAATTTTAGTTTTCTCGGGTAATTAAAAAGTCACGGTGTATAGCCGCCATTTTAATTTTTATCGAAACAGCGATCATAATATGTGACGTCACCGGCACGGCGATGTAACATGGCGGCTATATCTATCATATTTTTACATCTTATCATATCATATCGTGTTTTGGTGCTCATGCTAGGGAGGCTGAGGACAATGTTCTTATAACAGTATTTTTTCAACCTTGTTTTGTTTTTTATGTTTAAATATTGACGTATAAACAACTGTTAACGTATTGTTTAGAATTCTAGAACCCTCAGAGCGTCTTAAATAATATACGAGTTTTAAAAACATGTTCAATCCAACGGGCATATTATATTCCCTTGCAATTTGAATGAAACATGTAATTTTATTTATCAATTTCTTGTTTTAAAATGGACAGACGGATGGAAAACAATCTTAATTGATTAAATTTATTTGAAATCTTATAAAAAACCGCCAACCCGCCTGCCAAGCGTGGCGAGTATTGGCAATCCCAGCCGATGATAGGTCATTGATGATAATGTGATTGTCATATCTTCGACTGTTTTAGACAGTTTTCAAGGCGCGGAAACTGCGCACGTCAATGCGCTGTGTGTGCTTCACCTGGGCCCCAGATTCTGAGGTCCAACCATGTACGTTAAACAGCATCTAAGCAGTATTGTTTACGTTAAATTCTAACCAAAACAAAAGAAGGTCTAAGTAATACTGTTAAGAGCTCATAGTAGCCCCTGCTCAGTCTGGTTTAAGTATTTAGATGTGAGCCTACTATATTTTGTACTCTATTATGGCTGCTGCAGCTCTACGCCAAACCGAACGTAACATTAATGAGTGCCTATTAGTACGCGGTTTCAAGCAGTTTGGCTGATAGCGATGACATTTGGGTAAAAGTGCGGTTAGGCATCAAGTTCACACAGAAATATTCGTTTTGAATATGAATTTTGGATTGTTATGGCTTTTAAACTTTAATGGTAATAATATCACACTCCAAAACAGCATTTAACAATAGCAGCCAAGCATTTAAAACTTAATTTTACATAATCATTGTCATACACATTAACCCTCATATTAATAAAACTATCGTCTAGATTTAAACCATTATCAATGTCCTACTACTATCGAGAAATTTGACATATATCAAAATGATAGTCAATGATAGATTAACCTTGGTGTAAAGTTATTCCGAACATAAAACGAGTTTATTAATGAGACGGTAACAGAAATATGTCTAACGAATTTCTGAAAGGAATGTCTGTGGTAAGTACTTAATTATTATCTGTTAAGTATTTATTTCTCTTTTCAACCGACTTCAGAAAACCGGAAATACTCAATTTGACACGTTTATGTATTATATTTGTCGCATCCTATCTTTTTAATAAAACGTTAAATTTTACTCTTTTCACAATGTTTTTTTTTATAAGTTTTATAACTTAAATAACAGATATTATTAGTGAAATCTTACAATTAAATAACGTAATCCAAATGTGATAGATATATTAGCATACAAACCCTTTTTTTTCTAGTTTAACTGACTTCACTTTATTATGTTAAAAGTCATTTTTGAGTGTGACATTAAGGCCTAGTTTACAAATAGTGGTTAAAACACGACTTGACAATTACTGTATAATACGGCTAATTAAAGAAAGTCAACAGTTTATTACTTTTTTTAAATAAAAATATTAATAAATACATTGTGTTGACATCCATAACTTTGAACACTTATATCTAAGTCATGGATATCATAAGAATGTATTTAAGTGTCCGTTATCAAGTCGTCAAAGGGCAAACTATGCTTTGTTCAGGGATTTTTGAGTGATTATTGTAACTGCACTAAACTAGCCTGCCTATCATGAGCACTAAAAACACGATATGATATGATATGATATAGCGAAATATCGACACCAACTGTAAAAATATAATAGATATAGCCGCCATGTTGAATCGCCGTCACATATTAAGATCGCTGTTTCGTTAAAAATTTAAAATGGCGGCTAATTCTATCAGATTTTTAAAGTTGGTGACGATATTTTGCTATATCATATCATATCATATCGTGTTTTTAGTGCTCATGCTAGGCAGGCAGGCAGTAGTTTGAACATTTACTGAACGTCATTCAATAATCCGTCGTATTATACTTGAACCGTCAAATTCTGATTAACGAGACTGTAAAAGGTACAAGCATGTTATTGTTAAATTAAAATACACGTACCTTTAGACAACTTCCATAGTTCCTTCGAAGAGAAGACACCAGTGGCTAAAATAATATCGTTGCAAATTACTCCGTTGTACGGATTGTGGCTATAGCCTGAAAATATTTCAGACATTAAGTTCCGGCTAACGAACTGTCATCTCCGGACAAACTATGGAGGTAGGGTCAGAGACTACCGACTTTAGAACGTTGATCAAACCGTTCATGCTGGTCAGGTGACCATACTGGTTAAGAAACATACTGATCAGATGACCATACTGGTTAAGAAACTTAGTGACCAGGTGACCATACTGGTTAAGAAACTTAGTGACCAGGTGACCATACTGGTTAAGTGAACATGATAATCAATTGACCATTCTTATCAAGTGACCGTACTGCTCAGATGACCATACTAGACAGGTAGTCACCTGTCTAGTATGGTCACCTGGTCACATTCTGGTCAGTTGACCATACTGGGTATATGACCATGGGTACTGATTAAGTGACCATACTGGTCAGGTGACAATCCTGATAAGGTGACCATTCTGACCAGTTGACCATACTGATTATGTAGCCATACTGTTCAGGTGAACATATGGGTCAGATTGGTTATGGTAATCAAGTTATCTTTTTATCAGCATCTGCTGATACGTGACCATTATAGATCAATCTGAATGACCACACTAATCAATTTAAAATACTGATCACACTTATTCACATCTAGATTAATTATAGAGATAAAAGGCTGATCTTGATCATAATGATATTGTTGACCATACTGAACATACAGTCCTGGTCTATCTGGCGCCCGATTCAGAACCGTTGGATAACAAATTGAAGGGTTCTGAAGGACATTGATCAGACTGATGATCAGATTGATCAATATTGTCAGATTGACTTCATCACCGTAATTGTATTTTTACATCAGTTAACAGATAATTGATCTAATTAAAAGATGACATGAGTTTGTTTGATCAACGTTCGAAAAATCGAAGCAAAGGTTATCGCTCACACTTGACCTCGTACATTGCCTCAAGCCAAAACAGAGCAACTAGAAATATTGCACTTTACAAATACGTCACCTAGTGTGTGTAATGACAGATTGAGGTGACCATAGACTATGATTTTAACATTTGATATTACTATTCGGGATGTTCCAAAATTTTATGTAAGTTTTATTATAAGTTTTGTTGGTATTTTATTTAACTATCTTATTCTCGATATAATTTACTTCCAGTCTTATTTGCAATCAAATGTGATGTCTCGGTTTGGAATTGAGGCAACTGACGCAGAGATGTTAGTAGCGACAGCCTTTTAACTTTAAATCATTCAAAAAATTCAAAATTGTTTTCCCATTAGCATTTTTGTTTCAAAATTACTTTTTATGGTGACGTACTAACAAACAGAGCAAGGGCCGATGTACACTTAAGGCCATATTCCCGTAAAATCATAATCAAACGTAAAATTGACTAAAAATGCAACTGTAGTTGGTAATGTGACTAATGACATAGAACAAACAACAATTTCAGCGTGGTTAGGCTCGGACTACATGCTTCCGGAATTTTTCAGAACTACATACAAAACAGCTCCGGATAAGCCCGGATTCAATCCGTTTCGTATGGAGATCTAAAAAATTCCGGATGCATGTAGTCCGAGCCTTAACCGTTTTTATTATTTTCAGCCAACTGGATTATTACTATTTTTAAGCTACGGTAATAACGACTGGTATAGTAACTATAGTAGGAATTGCCATACATGATATCTCAATCAGTTGTTATCTTCTATACTACTAGCGCCAAACAATGTCCTTTCATCCCCCATTTAACTCGCCACTGTTACCAAAACACCGGTTTTAAAGCTTAACCGTTTAGACGGCAAACCCGACGTTTCGCTTAAGCCATATTTACCGAGTAACCCATACATATCGAGTTAGCCTGCCTAGTCTTGCCTTATTTTCGCGAGTCATGAGTTCTCCTTCCAGCACGAATCTCTGGATTTTCTGGAATCTACATTATTATATTTTTATACTACTTGCTTGGCGGTAAGAAAAATATTGTGAGGAAACTTGCAAATTTAGTTAACATTGCGTGTCCAAAAATCTGTCTGTTCTCTCCCGGTTGCGTAGGTCTAATGGTAGTTGCTTCAAATGTAGTTTCTAGACTTGCCACATCCTAGATCATGGTCAAGCCCACTCAAAATAGGAAGTAGGAATAGCAACGGGACAAAGCACTAGGCAGAAGTACAGACAACAGCTCGTCAACCTACCAAAAAACGTCAAATATTCTCAATTGATATTGATCTTCACGTGTCGGACTTAAAGTCGAAAATCGGTTCAATGACCTATAACTTTTTGGGTGGGTTGACCTGCTGTTGACTGTACAGTAGTGAGTTTAAGGAAAAGTGGTAGTAAATTGCTTAGCGTGTATAAAACTTAAAAGTAAATGACATATCATGTATGTACTAAATGTACTTCTACTTATAATGTAAATCGGCCCTTACAAGTGTGTACCCCAAATTTGAAGATTCACTTATGCAAAAAGTCCAGATTTAAATCTTCAAAACATCATTTTTAAGTCATAAATAAAGACAGAATGATGATTAAAAAGAATTGTGATAAATTTAGTTTAATTTGTGCAATTATAACTTGAATTTTTTTGAATGAAACGAAGAGTACTCTGTTATTATTAGTTAACTAGTTGTTTTTCTTAACCTAACCATAAAAATTCAACCTCAGTCAATCGGAGCTTGTAAAATATCTAACGTCCATATTTCTACACATTTCTAAAAAAAATACACCAAGATAGTATCTTAAAAATAAAAAGGGGAACTAAATAACCTGTATAATATTTACAGTGATAATTCAGATCAAGCCACAAGTGAAAACATCACTAAGTCTAAAATCAATGCTTTTTCAAATAAACTGCAAAAACTATGACATATTGAGGTGACACCCCAACGGAAAAAGCATAGAAGTTTTTATAGTGGTCGTACAAAATTGTGAAACCACAACGTGCAATTAAAATAAACACAAAACCTCCTAAAGACTGAAGAAAGGTGTTTAAATGTAATAACTTTTTTTAATAGGACTAACATTAAAATCTCCATTTCTTTTTTCTATCCCTTCGCGTGCCACTAAAATTTTTCTCCATTATTTTCCATTGTTTTTCCGGTCTGCCACGGGTAAGCGGAACGCGAAAAGCTTTAAATAAAATCCTAAATATTTTTTTGCATATCTTCATCATCATTTTAGCCATAAGACGTCCACTGCTGGACATAGGGCTCCCCTAATGACTTCTAGATTGGCCTGTTAAAAGCGGCCTCCATCCAGCGGCTTCCTGCAACCTTTACTAGGCCGTCTGTCCACCTTATGGGTACTTGAATTTTTGCAAATAGGCACTACTATTTATTCAATTTTGTTTACCTTGCAGATTTCGTTTTAGCGAGTTGGGATCTTCTTATCGATACTACATCAAGAAGCAGTTACTTTTATGCCTTTTTCGTTGCTACGTGTGCATTGTTCATTGTTAAATATTAAATCAGCTTTGGTAAAAAACATGTATAATAATTATAGCAAGTTTTCTAACCATCATTCACCAAACAGTCGAGAAATCAGTTTATAAAAAAGCATTGACTTAAATAAACATAATTAAAAGAGTGAAAGAGAAAGAACACCGACTACAGATACAAATAATTTCAAAAAACAAACGACCAAACATTTTTCAAAATTTTCAACTGAAGCATGAAAGGTGTGAGTGCAAGCCAATGCTGGGTTTAATGTCAGATTCAATAAAATGCACAAATACTGTGAAAAATAAATACACCAAAAAGATTTTGTGCGAAACCAATCAAACATGTTCTTTCTTCAATTTTTTATCTGTGGCAACCAATGTCAAGTAAGAAAAAAACAGAAACCATAACATTTTCTACTTTTTAGGATTTTCATTTTTCTGAAAATCCATAAATTCTTGGTTTTGATTAAGATTTAAGCCCCACCTTCACCCTACGATTCTTATCGTTTCGTACTACCTTCAGGAAGGTAGAGTCCCTAATAGGCAAAGCATAGTATATTAACCCTTTTCGGGACACTTGCACAATATAGCTTTACCCTACCGTCTTCAGATTCTAGGTACAATTATGGAATGGTGATGAGAGCGGAGCAAAAAACTCTTTAAAATATGAAGAAATTTTGTTGAGGCGCTTTACATACCACAAATGTGAAAAAAGATTATTGAAAACATCGTTTCCAAGCTTAAGACAGCAAATATAATAAAATGAATATCACTTCAGACCTTAAAGTTAAGTCAAAAACTTAATAAGAACAAAGATAACTTATTCTAATTTCTCATGATCTTGTTAGAGTGAAGTAATTCATACTTCTGATCAATAAACTTTTTTATATAACAAATCTACCCTCGACCTCCCATAATCCACCAAAAAGTGGTCAACGATTTAGTACAAATTCCACTGGCAGCCACAAAACTGTAGAAAGAACGCACATCGGCCAGACGAGGCCGGGTTACCTTTGCTCTTAGCCTCGTGTTCGTTCTCTTTGTCCCTAGGCGGGTGGGGCGAAAGAGACCCGCTTAGGATATCTGAAACACATCGGATTGGTTAAATAGATGCACTTGCATTTCAAGGTTAAGTCCACAACGAGGCTGTAACATTTTTTGTGTCAAAACCAAATTTATACCAGTAGTTCGTTATCTAGGATCAAAACTCTACAATCAAACACAACTTTTAAATTATATTTTACGATCTATGTGTTTGTCACATCTGGTTCTGGTCAAGACTTTTGGCATAGAAACAACTTAATTTTTACATTAAGATACTTATGTGTTTTATTCTTTATTTCCTAGTTATTTAAATAAACAAGTAGCATTAATGGTATGTTAAAACAACCATACCAAAAAAATTACCAGCAAAATCAGTCGGCAATTTAAATCATCGCTTACTTAGCGCATAAAATATATTCGTTTTAATTTACGTTCTGCAATTGAATCAAATGTATCACCTGAATAATTAAAAGTATTTTTGTTAATCGCTTACTTAACGGTATTAATAGTTCTCAAATTGTTTGCTGTGCCCAACAGGGTCCATTAATGATCTATTATATTCCATCTCTTGTAACATTATAGTGTGCCAATGAAATAACTGAACAAAATGTTCTGTTAGTGAAGGCACTATTTCAGAGAGCGCTAAGTAAGCGACGATTACAAAACATTAAACAGAGCGAGAGACCTGGAAGACCGTCGCTCCTATTACCATAGCTGTTGATGAAGTTGGCCAGGTACAGGTCTAGCTCTCTCACAGACACGTTGATGTGGTAAGGGTTGACGCATAGCCCTGGCTGGGTGCACTCTGGGTGTTTCTCCAGGCGCTCGCCGTCAGTGCTCTCGAGCGGTATCGCTTTGAATAGGATTACCATTACTAGATCTAGACGCCACACCTGGAAATATTAAACATTTTTGGGTTAAAAACTTTGAAAATAGAGAAAGAAAAAAAGAATATCGAATAAGAAAACAAAAGGATTTTTTGAACCGAATCAAATAATGATGAATCGAGTTTGAACTTTTTTGAAAATGGAATACAATAGAATAATAGATAAAAGAACAATTTCTCAAAATTAATAAACCAACAATATTTTTTTCTAAAAGTATGAAGTTATTTGATAGAGTTTGTTGTTTTTTACGCAGTTTTGATAGTTAGATAGATATGTAAAAAAATACTTTATTTTTATTTTTTATTTATTAAGAAAACCAACGGCGTAATACATAACATTAAAATAAAGTGCTTATAAACTAGTAAGGCTAAATAAAGGTTTTCCTAAAATTCACTTAAAGTGAAAATTGGTCGTGATACAGACTCATTTTGAAAATTTGTTATAATGCAAATATTAAATTAAAGTGTGTATTAAAAACATGTTATCCCAAAGAATGATGCAAGCTACACAACTAAACCAGTACCTACTTAGTCGTTATTTCGATAAATAAATATGAAAATGTACCTATATACGAGTATCTAACACTTCAACTGCACACATACCGTGTTCATATTATGTAAATGACAAACTTGTAGAACTTAAATGCTAATATAGTACCTAAAGCAAAGTTGATTAAGTATTAAGTATTTATTGACATTGAAGTTCATACGCAGCTTAAGTATTTGTTTAATTATACATAGATAATAAATTCCTACGTGATTGAAATAGTGGAGGCATGATTACCGCTTCCGAATGCAACTGAGGCCTACAAACAACGCACTATCGTGTGTATAGTGCATTGTAGGCCTAAAGATTATTTTTTAAATTACATCTACGGAATTGTCGTTACCGGGAACGGGAATGTTCCCCGCATGGGTAATTGAACGGCACATCTCTAATTACATCTCATCTTATCTGTAAGATCTGATACAAAATAATATAGAACATATTTTTTACATCTGCCTTCGTACCAGACATACCTAAATAAAGAAAATTTGTAAGCATTAGGTACTCTGCTTCGCAACACATTCTTTGCGGGCATTACTGAGCTATTTGCAAGTTAGAACTACACCTACACATTTCCTTAGGACGAAAGAGAAACAGGTGACTTCAAATGAAGGAAATTAGTAACAGTAAGCAGTGGGTGGCTATATTCTTCTCATCACCAGCCGATATGTAGTCCCGAAGCGGTGGTAGGGTAAAGCTATATTTTGGGACGTGTATAAGTGCCCGGAAGAGGGCCTATATACTGAATAAATGAGTATTAATGAGTATTATACTTTCGCGTTTTTATATTATTTCTTTATGAAAGTTTGGTGTTTTCACTGAAATTTAAAAAAAGTGCCAAGAGTAGATTTCGAATGTGTGTAATACTTTATTTTTAGGATTCCGAAAGTCCAAAACGGAACCTTATAGGATCACTCGTGTGTCTTTCTGTCCGTCTGTCACAGCCAATTTGCTCCGAATCTATAAGGTGCTGTTCACACGGTGACAGATATCGCAGCGACACGCGTCTATACACACGACACAACGATTGACGCAGACGTATGTTATCGTATGTACAGCACCTTTTATTAAGTTTGTCACCTAGCTCCATCTAAACGGCAGCCATTTGGATAAAATTTTGTGTGTATATTTCAAAGGGTTCATTGATGCTTTAAAAAAACAACTGAACCCGGTAGATGGCACTGCAATCTAGGATTTTTTATCTTCTAACAACTGATTTGGACAAGACGACGTTTGTCTGGACAGCTAGTATTTAATAAATATAAATGAACGAATATTATATTTTACACATATTGGTCATCACCATTGCTCTGATCTTATGGTAAGTAGTTACTTGTGTTACAGAAATCAGAAACAACGACGGTACCACAACACAAAGACCCGAGACAATATAGAAAAGTTATTTTTCTACATTGACCGACAGGGAAACGAACCCGGGAACCTCAGAGATAGCGACACCAAGTCCGGCATGCTTGCCTCTCGGCTACGGAGGTCATCTAGTAATAAAAATGCTGCACGTCCTAAAGTCGGAGGTCCCCGCCGAAAATCAGCGTCTAGTTAAGTCCATGACTGTCTCGACAAACGCTGAGCGGGTATGTTTTTGATACATTCGATTTTATGTAGAAATATAAATAAATAAATAAATTGTTTTTACAATCACACCAATTATCTAGCCCCAAACTAAGCAAAGCTTGTACATAGTACGATAGACGATATAGCGACTAGATAACGGATAAACATACTTAAATACTTTTATAAACATCCATGACTTAGGTACAAATGCTCGTGCTCATCACACAAACATTTGCCCCTTGCGGAATTCGAACCCACAACCGCTGGCTTTGTAGTCCGGAGCGCGAACCACTACACCAGACGGTCGTCCAAACGTTTATATAAAATAGAAATATAAACGTTTATTCGACACACAAGAGAAATGTACATAAGACAATATAAAACAAATCTGATGTGTCGAAAAGGTGCTCAGCATTTGTCGTGACAGCCACGGACTTATCACGACGCTGATTTTCGGCGGGAACCTCCGACGCTAGAACGTGCAGCGAGTGACGCAGCGGCACCATGTACATAGTTTTATTTTTATGTATTTTTCGTTCATATGTGTTAATTAAACTTATTCTATTCTCAGAGACATGGTCACTTTGACAAAGCTCCTTAAATAAAAAAATAAAAACCGACTTCAAAAAACTAAAACGCTAAAAATAATCTTAACACTTAAGTACCTAATCAGTTACTTTTGGAGTCGGTGCAAACGAAAACATCGTATCTCTCTTCGACTGGCACCGACCGAGATAGATACTAAAATCAGTTGCGTGGTACGGAGTTCATGCAATGTTTGATGATTTTCTTATAGATGTCATGATCAGAATTTAACCAAATTTATATGGGACCATTCTGAAAGTATTACCTTTCAAACAAAAAAATAATTATTGAAATCGGTCAACGCAGTAACGAATGATCGCTGAACATACATAAAAAAAAAAAGATTCCGACGAATTGAGAACCTCCTCCGTTTTTGAAGTCGGTTAAAAAAGAAAAAAGTCCCACCTTATCAGCCTGCCTTAGGCAATCTATCCTCCTCATCTTCCCCTTCTGGTCGGGGTTGGACAAAACGCACACGGCTGGCCTTTTTCCGGTGATGCTTAGCACAAAATCCTCTCTGCAGTCTTGCGTTATGTCCTTGCGCAGTTTGCCCAGTAGCCGTGACGCCCATTTTTGTTTTACTTCTGCTTTTTCGTTCTGTAAATTACGATAAATATAAATAAATAGGCGCTAGACAACACGTTTTGAAGTAAGGAATTAAGATAATTTTGTTACGAGGCGGTATCAAACAATATATTTTGAAAGGGGCGTCTCCCAGCACACCTACACTTACGCTAATTTAGAATAGTTTATTCTCTAAATTGACCTGAACCAGGAATCGAACCTGTGATTCTTTACGTTGAAGGAGAATATTCGCGCTAATCGGGTAGTCTAATATATTACTTTAACTGATTGCATTTTTCTGCATGTATATTGTTGATTTATAGAATCAATGAAGTATGATAAACCGGTACATTAAGTGCTTTTACTCACGGGCTTTGCAAGTTTTTAAGTGCACAAACGCATTCAATGGGGGGTTTCATATCTATTTAGCAATTGTATAATGTAATTGCTTATATAATATAACAATATGGAGATATTATAGAGTTAAAGGTTTGTCTAAACTTTAAATAACTTTAAACGCTCTCCTGTAAAATTGACAATTCTGTAGTTGCTGTAATTATGAACGAAGACATGCATCCTTTTATTATCATGCATCATATTATCCTTGATATTAATTGCTTACCTGTAGTTCATATTTGGTATGCCGCTCCTCCTCGAGACTCATCCGTTTCTCGTGTTTTTTGTAATACTTCCGTTTGGCTGCTTGTAAATTGAACCAAGTGTACGAAAAGGACTTTACAAAGGGCATCAGGGCCTCTATGAACGGATGGAACTCGTCCTGTGAACATTCCAACAATCACGAACCAGATATCACTATGTTTTCAAGGAACTTTGTTAGTTGGCGCCCAACTTGGGGCTTGGATTTTGACAATGAATTTTGAAAAAGTATATTTGAGAGTTACTCTGTATTTATGTTAATTTCGTGTTACCAGTACGTAAATATTTAATCACGTTAATTTATATTTAATTATTTTTTTTAAATCTCATTATGTTATGCAATGAATTTTTTATTACTTTTTTGAAATATCCTAATTTGTTAAATATTTCAGTACTGTCTTTTAAAGATTGTTAGCTTGAGTAGTAACATTACAATTTCAAAGATAACGAAAAAATTATGTTAAGTTAAATGCCAATAGATCAGTTAATTCAAAGATTTGAATATCAATAAACAGAATCCTGTTAAATTAACTAGAATACAGCGACAAATCCCAAAGTATAATATCTTAAGATTGGTGAATCTTAAATCAATCAGTTCCAAAGAATGTTGCCATATTCTAGTTAGTAAAAAATTACAAATTGGTTAAAACAATGGATCCATGAGACAAGTTAGTTCACATGTTATTTGATGGCATCACAAACATACAAATTAGTATTCACATCGATGTACATAAGTGCGAATGTCCATAAATATAACACACAAAGCATTCGCAAAATAAATAAACAAAATCGTTTACAGCCGAAATGAACCAGACTGTGGTTCTTAGAGAGTAAATTAAAGTTTAAATTAATGAAAACGTGTTCAGTAAATTTTTGAAAGACCTACACGAATCTATGTCACCAGATCTATGTGTCACTTCTATCTAATATACAGGGTGACAAGGATAGACGAGCAAATCGCTATTACACGTTATATTCATCCATTTAAATCACCAACTTGCACTATGACCCCAAATCTAAATCGAGGAAAAGAAATACCTTTCCATACAAATCAGTAATTTACCTCGTCAATCATGTATGGAGCATCAGTTATTTTTTCGTGTTACGACGTTGGCCCTATAGAAAAAGCTGTTCACTTGAATAGTCAGAGCATTCTTTTAAATAACTTCACTTAACTCGTTCAATATGTCACCCTGTATTTCCTATGAAGCTTTTTGTATAATATTATGTAATAATATTTCATAATTGTTGATTTTGAAATATACTACAAAAGACCAAATATATATTTCCTTGTAGAGTGCTAAATCTAAATATATTTTATTCAAAGCTTCCAAATTACCTACTACTAAACAACACTTACTGCTAAAATAATTTAGAATTAATAATGGAAACCTGAGATTATAATCAATAATCGTGACTGTTTCGGTAACGTCCAAAAGATGTCTCGACGCGCTTTGTAAATATCACAAGTGATTTTTGAACCTAAGTATATTTAAATGACCTGAAACTTGTTATACTTACAGATATCTGTTAGTATACCAATAATAATGTTTATTTTAATAAGATAGATAGATATATAGATAGAATATATTTAATTAGCAGAGAACTCATAATGCACGTGGAGCTAACCCATGTGTATATCTTGCAATTATTTATTAAGATATTATATTGTCAGAAATACTAATATCCCTTAACTTTTTTAATACACAATTTCATCATTAGAATACGAATCACGACCTCTTTCCCTTTCTGCACAGCAAAAAATATGTTTACACTATACCATACTGATCAGTAATTCAAGTCACTTACCAAACAAATACAGTATTGTTGTAAGTTGAATCATAATCATAATGTATGCTAACGCACTGCGCTGATTTATTCGTACAGCCCTCCAAATCAAAAGACATCTCATCCTTATTTTCAAGGAGAGAGGTGTGAAAATACCAAGATCGATTTGCGTTGGACTGTTCTAACGCATCAGTTGTTACAACTTGATATTGTTCACCTGCCGTGTAAGTATTTGACAGTAACTTAACATATTCCGCGATCAGCGTTGTCCCATTTCGAATGCGGTTTTTGAATTGATGCAAAATGTGCAATTGTTTTATTTACAGTTGTAATTATTGAGGAATGTGTACGGTATCTACAAAGTGATTGAACATCTTACAACTGTTTAGTTTTATTTCAAATATTATGATTATAACAAACAAAAAAAGTATAACAACAGCGAGCTGAATGCAAAAGCATTATCTATCTGTTAGCTCGGAGATGGTTCAGTTTTATCAATAAAACGCAGTCTTCAAATTGAAACCAATTACTGATGTCAATCTCAACTTTCGGTCAGCCAAAAAACATCATTGCTTTAAAACTTCTGAGAAACTAATTCGTAAACCACTCCAGAATAATTTCTAATCAAAAACAATACGTCTGCCAATCTTACATTCGTACAATCACATCAATGAATCCACACGTTTTCATTCACGAAAAAAACCCCTTGCATCACCAAGTTGTAGTCAAAACATCTAGTTGGCTGCGGCCTCAGACGTTTAGCTGCCAGTTTGGCAGGATCCGAAAACCTGTGACGTTGGCGGAATCGCCTCTCCGGTGGATTCCGAAGAAACCTGAGCCACAGCCACAGCTGATTCATCGGATTTAATAATAGAGATGCAAGTACTTTGATTAAAAAGTAGCACTAGAAAACTAGGTCGAAGTATTTAAAACGCATTGGGAAAAGAATTGAAAAATTGTCTCCGTGTAAAAAAACTTGAATATGAATTAGCAAAGAATATAGATTACACAAACTAAAAAGTTTACTTGCTTATTTTCATTCGGTTCTTTATGGCCAAGTCCATCAAGGCACATAATTGAATTTGCCATTAGTATATTCTTGTCTAACACTGTTTAATTAAAATATTGTAAAACAGCATAACTCTTGTGGGTATTATGCACATCAGTTTAAAACGTCACCACGTGAAACTCTTATAAATAATCCTTATGCACATCATGCTTTTTATCCCTTTATGGTTTAAAAACATTTATGTCATTTTGCAAATTTGACAAAAGAGTTATTTTACGTTGACGACATTCCGAAAAAAAATGTCTTAGTTTTAGCACATGTAATAAATTTACTTCTTATTGTTAGTGTAGGCATTTAGCTTTCATAGACGAATACAGAATTAGATACTCAAGAAAATCAATGTTACATTCTCAAAAAGAATGCAGTAGCAGGCAGTAGAAAGCAGGCAGATTTAAAACAATCAGCCAGTTTCAATCACTACAAATTCAATGTACTCATTGCATCATATTAAATGTACAATATTATTTTATATTTAGACGTTACAGTGTAGCTAAAGCAACATAGTTAAGCACTGCTTGTCACAGATTTGCCGTACAGATACGCTGATTATAACAGACGAAACACTGGTAAGAGTCTTCTTCTTCTGTCGTGTCAATGGCGACTCTAGACGGACGTCGACCAAAACTTGGCAACTTCTACGGCGTTTTGTGTCTAACTGGTAAGACACTGGTAAGAGTACCAAATCTAGTCATTTTTCTTGAAAAAAATCTATTAATCATCACAGTTAAACACCAGACGTAAAATCACATGTGTCCCCAGACTTCCCAGCTGAACTAGACGTAAACAAAGGTCTAGCCACAACAGAGTTGGCAGCAGGGGCTGGCAGGACCCTGCGTGACGTCACGGATTCTCCTGGCAAGCTGTGTTGCCACGCTGGTAGTAGTTACTTCGTTGTTGTTGATCCCGAGAGACTAAGCCAAAATGTAGAGATCGTTATCATGATAGCAAAGAGGTTGGTTCAGCATTGAAGTTAGAGTTTTTATTTGAAATGAGGAAAATGCGCAGTAATTTTACTTCCTTATACGTTTTTGCTTAAGGGGTTATTTGGAACACTACAATTTAAACGGCAAACTAACAAAGTCACAAAAGTCACTGAATAAATAATGTTTCTAACAGTATATTTAATACATTTGTTAAAGACAAGACAAGACAATGTTTTATGACTTACGTGTCAACATGTCTTGTCAAATCTTCTAAGGTAGATCTACTATTGCTTCTAGAGCTCTTAGTGTTGACGCTGAGCGTATAAAACACTTATCCAGTAGAAAGACATCTGAGCTTAATATCAAAATAACTTTGTTATTAAGAGTAAAACTGCATTTCATTTCGACAATAAGGAGCAAAAACAAAACTTCAAAACAAAACTATGAAAAACTCTTAAGTAAGATATTAAATGAATCAATAAACTAACTTTAGGTGTATACAAGATAAAAGAGTCATGAAATCACAATAAAGTCATTAAAGCTAACTCGACAAAGCGATTTTGCATAAGTGCATAACCGAACCAAATACGGGGACAAACAGCGCCATATTGGAAGCGGCCAAAAAGCGCGCGAAAGAGAAATATAAAAATAGCGGCTATAAAACTATCACAACACTGGCGATAAGGTGCGAATATTTGGCAAATATAAGAACAACAAATGCTGAGTAGTAAGATTGTTGGCAGAGTTGCCGGTCTGCTGCGAGTATGATATCACAGGTCGCCGATAAACGGTGTTCCGAGGTAATAACAGTTGATGATTTCTGGTTTACGTAAATCTAAAACAGAATTTATAAACTACTTTTATGACGATAATGATGTAAACTGTTGTGTGTATGATAGATAAGATAAATGCTTCCTGTATTATTGTAAGTAATTATGGAGGTATACAAAATTGTGAAATGAACCAAATAAATAATTTTCTTTCTTTCTATTATCTTGTTGAGATCTTTTAATAGGTGTCTGAAAAGATTTTCAAAATATTTCAGCTTGAAGTATAAAATCAATAGAGAAAGCAAGTCACAGATTATTTCAACGGTTATGAAAATGAAAAGTAAGTATTTACTCGATTGTACTTTTATCGATGTATGCTTTAAAGACACTAATATTGTTTACTTTTACAGATTTCGTAAAAACTTAAAATATATTTTTAATTGCCTCTTCCATACACTTTTAACGCGGAACCCCTCTACGTTTGAATTAGAACAGCTTTGTTTACAAGCTCTACCTACATCATAGACAATAAAACTAGCATACCTTATCGAATCAAACAAACTATTAGGACAACTTCCAACTGAACCATGCCAAAACACTGGAGTGCGTTCACCCTGAAAATTTTGGCGGCAAATCCTATTCAGCTGACGTTTCCTTCATTATTATTTTTTTCTGTCTTATGCCGGTCCAATTTATTTTATAGATATTGGCTCTGGTTCATTGGGGATGCCGGCTGGACTTGGCCCTGGCACCGCTTGGCGTGGCTAACTAGGTCGCTACGTCACGGTAAAGTTGGCCAAAATCACCTAGCAAGTGTAAATACGCGTGAAAAAACCACGCTGGTCGGCCATCTTGCCACGCGCTGGTTTGGCGACTGTCCGCGTGTGTCGGTCTACGCACGTAACTTTACAATAAATCCAGAGTTCGTAAGCGGAATGCGTAATGCTTCGATTATATGCATTTGGGTACTTAAGCGTGCGTTCAGAATTGATATTCAGCGACCAAAGATGCATTCGTGATGCAGCTGTTTCAAATGCCCTTTGAGTTGTTGCAGTGGATAAAAAGTTGCTGTTGGACATTTTAGCTTGAGTTTACATTTACTTATTTGCAAATCAAAATGATGCTCTCATTGTCAAAGATACATGAGAAACACTTATCAGAAAAGTCATTAATTGTCTCTGAATTCAAAAGTGAATACTTTTATTGAACAAAACACGTGAAGCTAAGAACAATGATAGTTTCACATATCCAAACTATAGAATGCAAAATCTATTTTCAAACACAATCTTTTACCAATGATAGTAAGGGTAATTTATTTCAGAAGACTCCACGGCCTTCCCTTGATTTCATAATAAGACAACCGGACATTAAAAATACACTCAGCCAATCCAAAAATACCTTTCAATCCATTCGGGGCTCGAACGGCACAGATTCGGTTTACGATTCGGCATCGTAAAGACGCGGTGTCATGAAAACACGATTTCGAAACTGGGCGAATGAGGCAGCCGTACTTTCCTTTATCTAGCACGGTCTCTCACAAGGTACTCATCTGGGCCCACTATTATTGCAGAGACTAAAAGATGGTCCCTTGTAAACCAAATAATAAAACACAAGGATTATGGGTTGGGTCTCTCAATTAGGAACTTCTTGCATGATATTAGAAAATACGATTAAATAAAATCGATTATCATTGGCCGTGATTTAAAAAGTTGGCAAAACACATGCATGGATTTTTTTTTATTTATGGAATGGTATTCAGCAAGGAGGTACGTTAGGACCCCTGATGTATATTATTAACCCAACAAAGCCCCGTTAAATCAACACAATTACAATTTTCAGACGGAGCAAATGCGTAGCTAGCTTTTCGCAATGTGACATTATGACGTCACGTCTACGAAGCTGAAATCGGAGTTCTATTTTGGTTGATAATAATTTGGTTAAGCCGGAGCGGTGTAGCTCAGTGGCCGGTATCTCACCTCACATCCGTAAGGCGTAAATTTGAATCCTAACCTCTAGAGGATCCACCTCTGGATTTTTGGAAATCTATGAATTTACGGACTTATACCATCAAGGTTCAGAAGTCAAATGGACATCACTCCAAAATGTTGTAATAATACATTGCACCTTTTTCTAAATTGAAAATTCTACTGTAACCTCGGTTAACCCAATACATGCTTGATCTATTTTATTTAAACTATCTCATACTATCATATACTTTACTTGTCGATGATCATGGTCGAATATTAGATACAGGACTAAGACTACTCACACTAGGAAGAAGAAGAATCATTTAGTTCAGATTACGAAACATTATTGATATCTGCAGTAAATTCGTAATTATCTGTAGTGAATTCTAATGACGAAGTATTCCACAAGTTAGTGCTAGCATGTAATAGGTTATTAAATACGCTGAATATTGGCCGTGCAGGCAGTGCAGTATTATGGGCATCGTATTTGTACGGGTATATTTATACCGCATTATACCAACAACTTTGAAGACCAGCAACAGCTGAAATGCTGTGCAGAAATAGAAAATAGTTTCAAGAACTAAAGGCGGAGCCTCTCTTGCAGCGGGAAACCCATTTTGATAAGTACAGAATCAGAAATATTCATTTGCTGTAAACATGGTAAACCATTGATGTTAACAAAGTGAAATGTCCTCATGTATATATTATATCATGCAAATATGATATTACATGTCATATTATCGTTAATGTACAAATAATTATAAACGTCGCGCAGTCTTACAATAAATATGAATACCTAACTTATTTATACTTTTGCCTAAAACTAAACAAAGAATTTTGAAGAACAAAGCCCAAAAGTTACAAAATATAAATGAATAAATAAAGTGTCATATCACGTTTATGTTACATTAAATTCCATTACATTTGAAGAAGTTTAAATAAATAAGTAAAATCTGTATGTAACCTTTCTAAATCTACTTAAAACATTTATGGGATCCTTTTATTTTGTATTTTACACCGATTAGAGGAAGAATAAGTGTACTTTCACTCTTTAAGTAAGTAACTGTATTTCAAGAGGTGTTAGTGGAGAAAATAATTATTTGTGATAAGTAGATTTGATTTATCAATTAAGCCTCCTTCAACAAGGTGGAGCGATGAATATGCAGAGCTCCTGGCAACGGATGTACAAGAATAACCGAGGATCTGGCTCAGTGGCGTGCATTGGGAGAGGCTTAAATTCAGCAATGGACTAACGTGGAATAGTTTTTATGATTATTTTTTTTCGAACATTAGAAGGCAGACATGCTGACAATCTAAAGCGGAGCGTATAAGGAACAAATCGCTCGCACTGAGCCCACGCCTCGCCTGCAATCCGACCGACCTTCCGATCCTATATCGAAGTTCCATTGAGTTGCTGATGCTAATGCAATCTGAACATTCTTTGTGTTTCGGCTCTTGATAATTCCACCTAACGAGACCAAACTTGTATCTGGGATTCAGAAGTTTGGTATCACTATGTTAACAATATAGGATGACCAGATGGGCGTAGTGGAGCAATGTTTCGCCTTAAACGCAAAGATTTTCGGGTTGTTTTCCCGGTGCCAATTAAGAATAATATTTTATTAATTGGCTCGGGTCTGGGTGTACTGGACAAAGTTTATCGTCTGATACCTCGTAACACATGGATGCTAATTCCTTACTACAAGACTATGAAGAGAAGAGAAGCACTCTGGAAGAGATTGCTTTTGGCGATAAGGCCGCCTAATTGTACATAGCTGTGTCTTGTTTGTAATGCCTTTAATGTTTTTGTTGTGCAATAAAATGTATATCTATCTATCTATGAATAGAGAAATTAAATATGGAGGTGGTTCTATTGCTCAAAGAGAAAGATATTTTATAGGGTACTAGTTTTAAAATCTCTAAAAACAATCCCATTCTCATTCTTAGATCAGCTATTACAATTCGTATTGTACTTTCCGGAGTAAATCCTAGTCCCGTACAGAAAGCCTTGAAGGCGCAAAATCACTACTCGGCTTTGCTGCAAAAAAAACTCATCCAGTATAAAACCTTACAAAACTATGTTTCAACATGTTTACCTCAGAAATATACACGAATACAATCTTTCATTCAATCGACATTCCTATTCTGAGCCATATTTCTGTTCTTGAGATGTGTGAGGAATAGTCAATCAGGTGGAATACTGCAGTGAGGTAAACTAGGAAATAACGTGGGCACTTTTACAATTGATCCCGAGAAATCCCGTGTTAAGGCGACGACACTCCTAAGAGGAAAAAGGCGTGTTCAACTAAAAAAAACTCTTCTGTTTTATAAAATTTGTATAAATTATGACATGACGTAGATGCATCGAATAAGCTAGCACTATTACAGTAGAAGTATATATAGGGGTCTAAGAGACCCCTGAGAAAAAAAATACTGGAAACCCTGTAACATATATATAAGGTGCTTTGAAATGGGTGAAAGTATTGCTTATGTAGGTTACGATAGTGAAGGAATTACGTGCCCCGGATCGGTTATAATTTTTCGAGAAAAGACAGTAAAAGACAGCAACGTTAGCATTTTGGCGGTAACATGAACGAATTCGTAACCGCAGCGCGTGAGACGTAGTACAAGCGGGCTGGTTAGATGAGTGTGGACGGTTTGAGACTAAATAAAGCCTAGTCATTAATTAATACTATTTTTAATGAAAAAATTGAATGATGTTCTAGACATAAAATTTCTTTACTATCGTAATCTATTTAAGGAATACTTTCACCCATTTCAGCCGTGGCAGATATTTTTAAAGCACCTTATATTATAATTATGCTATTCCTCACATTCAACCCAGTTCAAGTTTATAAAAATCGATTTCTAAATTGCCTCGAGTCTAATCAGGGTATAGGACGATCTATAAGAATAAACGCTCTAATGCGGTAACAACTAGATATCTTGAAAAAGGCATCAAAAACATTTGGAGTTCCGTTTTAAATAAAATTAAAAACTCGAAAGACCCTGAAAACATAAATTAACTTAGCAAATAGAGTTGGGTCGGCATAAAGTCAAAAGCTATGATAAACGTGTATAATAAGTTTAATTCGCGTGCCGCAAGATACTCGGCGTCACGCTCGGAAGTGCTGCAGTGTCGAGGATAACCTTATTTAGCGAATTCATTTAGTTAACCGCCTTATAATTATTCAATTTTACATTCTAGAGTTAATGCGGGCTGAAATTTTATTAGTTGGTTCTGCCCGCGTCTTCGTCTGCTTAGACTTTATAATTATGCCAAAGAGGAATGAAAGGGAAAAAAAAAAACCGACTTCAAAAACACTGAAAAGCTAAAAATAACTTCTAAACAATCATACCAAACAGTTATTTTTGAAGTCGGTGCAAACAACAACATTAAAACACTCCACGACTGGCACCGACTCCAATAATAACTGTTTGGTATAATTGTATAAAAATTATTCTTAGCTTTTTAGTGTTTATGAAGTCGGTTAATTTTTTATAAAAAAATGTTTTTATTTGTCTGTTTTTTTGTTTCTTATTTTTTTACATTCTAAATAGCGATCTGTGATGTAATTATAGCTAAATGCTTCTCATGACGATTCAAACAAGTCCAAACACGGCTATGATACATTGTTTTATCACAGAGTTCCGGTGCTTCCGCTTTCTTCATCAAATCAGTTTGATGGTATCATTCTCACCAGAATCATTAATTAAAATTTGATTTTTGACTACGGCAAGGCTTAACTGTCTTAATGAAAATATCTTATCGATACTCCCGGAAGACTATTGTGGCCAACTATGGTCTCCTTCATCAGTTCCACCTCAGCAAATGATACTTTCTTAATGCAAATGCTTGAGTTGTTGTTAAATATACTATAATCGCTATATGTATACCCATAATATTTTAGGAGTTCCCTCAATTCCTCATGGATCCCATCATCAGAATTGAATTTTGAAAAAAAGGGACAAATCTGGAGGTATATCACCTTTCAATTAAGAAAAAAACAATTCAAATCGGTTTATTAATGGCGGAGTTCTGAGGTAACAAACATTTTTAAAAAAACAAGAGAATTGAGAACCTTCTCCTTTTTTTGAAGTCTTTAAAAAACAGGAAAACGCTCTTGTGTTTAGCAAAGTTTATTAAAAGTATGCCTACATGCGTTCCACTGGAGGGCACAGGCCTCACCTTAACTATGAGGTGGTTTGAGCCATACTCCACCCCGTGGGCCCAGTGCGGATTGGTGCTGTTGTATTGTCAAGCGACTTAACCTTTCTGTCAGATGTTATTAAGCCTTAAGTTCTCTGACTAGGCTTCACGACTAGTATCAAGCGATATTAGCCGGGACCAACTTTTAACGTACCTTATATGGTTGGAAATATGGTATGATATAGGGTCAGAAGGTCACAATTTAAAACAAGACACAATAGAAATTGTTTTGTATCTTGATTTCATGCGACCGCTCGGCATTTAAATAATGATGCTAATAATACATTGATGTTTTCCATCGAAGTCTTAGATCTGAAACCATCAATGTATCGATATCACGTTAGGCGATGTTTTACACCTATTGTTTCGATTTATATTATTACGCCACGCAACATATTGGACCTAGGTAATTCAAATTTCTTGAACTCAATATGTAGATTTGCCATAAGCTTGCATTATACAAATGTGAACTAGTTTTTAAGTCAGTTCTAAAATTCATTGACAGATGGTGGTAAAAAAGTTACTCACTCACTGTGTTCGCTCATTTTTATTTTCACAACTTGTTTCTTACATTTCGATCTCGAAGCTCAGTTAGAAAAATATAATTTCTCTGATTCGTTAAACTACTTAGATTATAAGTTTATATTAATTTCAAGTTGCAGGCATTTGAAACTAGATATACAGAGTGATTGGTAAAACGATACTTTCTACTCAGAATGTGATGAAGAAGCAACATTGCAACAACTTTTGTTAAATACTACACCATAATTATGCTAAATACTGAAAAAAATACTTTTACTTATTAACTACACAATCATTTGTTAAGATTTGTGTGGAAATGTGTGTTTTTATTAGATTTAAATGTTAATTTATTTAGAAAATTTGTTGCAATTTTGCTCCTCCATCACCTAAAGGGATATAATATATTGTTTTACCAACTGTATAGAAAAGGCTATTCAAGTAATTTTTTCTAAATTCTATGTTGAATAATACCGCTTTTTATTTATTTTCTTTTGGGAAACATCTATGTTTCTAATTTTTGATACATTGAGGTTTTCAAGACCGATGCTTTAAGGAAAAGGGACAATGTTTTGAAAATTAATGGTTTTTTTTACATATCGATACATCGATCCATCGATGTTTTTATTACGATGTTTGCATCTTTACATCCAATAAGTTAGTTTAGACTTTTAGGTAAAGGTTTGCTAGAATAAGACACATAAATGGATAAAAGGCACGTCACGTAAATGGTGTGATGGGAATGATATGAGCTAAGTAGTATCGAAAAAATATTTAAAATTTTTAGCTTTTTCACTGAGTTCTGTCTATTCTCAGCTGCATCCCCCTTAACTCCTGTCATTAAACCGCGCTGTCACTACGATTCCCAGTGAGCGGCGCACGCGCATACATATGCGTGCGCGCAGACACACAGGCTCCTGTGTATCCGGGAGTACTCACGACATACAACTTGTTGTCATTGTATGCCATTATAGAGACATGAGAAATTGTGCAAACTTCTCGAAAATGAGCTTCTGCTGTCTTTCTCCATCAAAGGTATTGGACATTGAAGATATTCTACGTTAGAGTCTTAATCAAGTTGTAACCCGAATGAAACACTGACTGATGAACAGAGGCTCATTTAAAATGAATCTAGGAACTAACCATGAACTATAAACCTCCCAATCTACCTTATCCTAACTCTACTTGCCTTAGCTTAGCTTAACTTAGCTTATTTGCTCTTTATCCCTAGATTTACAACCTTGAATCGTCCCTTCGGAAAACACAAGTCAATATTTCCTAAACCTTAGAAACTAAACAAACATTTTATAATTTTATAAAAATAAATCGTCTTTTCCTGTGGATATGTCTTTTGTCTCAGTTGCTTCAAGTATTGTGTTGTTTAGATATAATCTTTGAAATGATATGGATTCCAAGAGAATAATTTATAGTGTCGACTTTCCAAGGGTATTTTGTAAGATCCCGTTTCAAATCTAATCATACCAAATTGCTAGCAGCTTCTTTCGACTTAATACCTACAGCGAACCAATCTTACACCCAATTTTCTGAAACCGTCAAACACTAAATCACGACCAGTTACTTTAGCAGCCTTCGCAAGTTGAAGATCGTAACTTAGCTCGTCCTCATCAGGCCGTCCTAAACCGTCCTCAAACTTTATGATTCAGTAGCGGGCTAATATTTTATTTGGCACCCACTCAACTCGATGATTACACTAAAAATTTCAAGGTCGCCTTGACAAATAGCGATTTATGACCTCCGTTAGTTAATTATTATAGTTCTGTAGCTATGTCTTGACTGTCAACTGAACAAAGGTGAGACGGAAAAATGTTTGGAAACCAAAGTTAGCTTTCGCACTACGTTGCCGAGGTTGGCTGGAAATCGCTTTTGGCGATAAGATCGCCTCATACTATGTTTGTAAAATCTTTCAAGGTTTTTGAACAATTAACTTCAATATATGTTTATTTTGCTTATGAGAATAGATAATAAACCGCACGTCTGATGAACCAACTCCAAAAAGAGGTTAGCTATGACTATGAGCTTATCATACAAATGGACAAGAGCAATTACTGATTGCTACCTCAGAAAAGGCAAACGAAATGGAGGAAAACAAACGAAGACATGGAAGGAAGATATTAAAAGGACACTTTATCTAGAATGGCAAGAAATAGAAACGAGCCAAAGCACATAGACAAGGCTTTTAACATGGGTCAAAGCGTAATAGACGAGAACTGACTACTTAACCAATAACTTTCCCTATATGTTTATGTATATGAACAGCGATAATTTAAACAAAAATATATTACTTTCACAGTAATTAAAAATTACGTAACAAGTTATGCCGGAAAAACCTACATGACAGGACCAATAGTAAGACAAGGCTCGAGCTATTTAATAATAATGCTTCCACTACGAGCCTTCCAAAATGAATCAAAATACTAGTGCCTTGACATGATAAATATCTAAAATCCCGGGAAATCTACTAAAAAGTCCCATATATCGGCGAAAAAGGTAGGGGCTAAAGCCACACTATCTTATCTATTGAAGAGAATTGCTCGCAGTATGTTGGGTTGTAGATATACTCGTACGTAACAAGGAGTCAAGCGCCTAACATGGTTCTTAGCACCAACCCATAATGCGGCTACCAGGCAACAAATCGCTAGATTCCTACAATGTGCACTCATTTTACATTCCATATACGTAGTACAAGGTGAAGTGAGGCCGATGCACTGCGACAATTATTTGCAAATAAACGCATAAAATTCTAATCACGGACACTTTTTTACAATGGCCAGGGATTGTGGGCTGTTGTATAATGTTATGTTAATTCGACATTATAATTTGTATTGTTCGGTGCGTCACTATTGCGTAACCTAGTAAGAGTCCAGGATTTCCTTGGCCTTTCTCTGTCTTTTGAATGTATCATTGTAACAATGTGCAAATTCTTGAGGCGTCTGTCTGTTAGACAAGGCATAAATGCGTTTTATATCAACAAGGACATGCTACATGAATTACAACTTTGCTACAGCATAATATCACAAACGTAGTTGTGTGGGAATAATACCAATAGCTAAGCTTTCTGAAGCTTGGTATCTTGTAAAGGAAGATATGTTTTATTTTTTATTACTCAATACTCAATCATTTATTGCTGTACCATATTAGCAGTTAGGTCTACAATCTTGGCAGTTACATAATATGGACCCAGTTATCAAAATCTTGGTACAAATCAATTGCCAAGATTATTTACATTACTTGATGTCCTAGGTTCATATGCAAGTACAATATATGCAAAAGGAATTAAAAAAACTTATCTTGTCGTGCTACTGAAATGCAAGCTATGTTAATAAACACACACAAATTTTATCGTTAATAGAGACAATGCATATCTGACTAGATAAAACAAATCTTGTACTGATAAACGGCCTAAGCCAGAATATAAAACATTGTATTTATTAATGGGTGTAGGGCTGTATTACAAAGTATTATTTGAAATCCATTCTCAACGAACTTTTCCGATCGTGTGTTGCAGTGGTTAGCGCTCCGAATTACAAAGCCAAGCGGTTGCGGGTTCGAATCCTGCAAGGGGCAGATGTTTGTGTGATGAACACGAGCATTCGTACCTAAGTCATGGATGTTTATATATGTATTTAAGTATGTTTATCCGTTATCTAGTCGCCATAGGACAAGCTTTGCTTAGTTTGGGGCTAGCTAATTGGTGTTAACTAAATCAATATAAAGACCTGGTAAAGGTTGCAGGAAGACGCTGGATGCAGGTCGCTTCCAACCGGCTAATCTTGAAGTCAATAGGGGAGGCCTATGTTCAGCAGTGGACGTCCTATGGCTGAAATGATGATGATAAAATCAATATGCGACAAACAAGACATTAGGTGTCTTGTCTGACGCACCTTATCACAGTCTCAAAGTTAGGAACTAACATCATTGTGTTACGAGGTGTCACACAATGTATTTAGCTACAGACGTCTCCAAGCACACCCAGACTTGAGCCAAAATTAAAAAAATATCGTTTTTCTGAATTAACCTAAACCGGGAATCGAACATGGGACCCATTGTGTTCAAGGCGAATTACCGCGCCACTACTAATAATAATAAATTGTTTTCATAATCACACCTATTAACTAGCCCCAAACTGAGCAAAGCTTGTACTATAGCAACTAGATAACGGATAAACATAAATTAACATCCATGACTTAGGTACAAATGCTCGTGCTCATCACACAAACATTTGCCCCTTGCGAGATTCGAACCCGCAACCGCTGGCTTTGTAGTCCGGAGTGCGAACCACTACACCAGGCGGTCGTAATATACTTTAACTTAATTCGGTCATTCTCAGCAGGCCTGGTTTTGGTGCGTCCGTGCAAATATCTGACTAGTTTGTTATATTTTGAAGCTGTCAATTTTTTAGGAACTAGATCTAGCATTTATCTTTTAGGAATTTGAATTTGAGACACATCGTCTTGTAAAAAAGCACTTAATTATTTTTTCTTAGGTCGTTCTCCTAAGTTCCGTTCGCTGTCCAGAACCCAGATTCAAGTACAAAACCTTCAACAGTGTCAAAATAAGTTACGATTGGTACATTTCAGTGTATACAGTTTTAAGATTAATAATTAAGTATTATTATTCACTAAAAATATTCTGTTTAACTTGTGTATTTTCTTAGACAAAACGAAAAATATGTTTGTCCTTTCATCATGCCTAATTTCAGTCACTAGTATAGAAATAGCGAATATCTTGCTCGCAGAGTAAGTAATTCCCATCCCTAGCGCAACGTCGTGTTTGATCAGTTGTGCCGCGGCAGGCAACCGAAGCGGTCCCGTGGCACTTGCTCCGTTGGCGAAGTACGACCGTAAGTACCTAATTTCTATTCGCTTGGTTCACCTCTTTTCTAATTTCCGTTCGCTCTTTTAATTAATATTTTAAAATGGATACAAACTGGTCTGTAATAATATTATATGCAGGCATTTGTTGGCTACCTCATACTTGTAGCAATATACTGTATTGTTTACCATTTAATTAATATCTCATAAATACCGTCGTGTTCCTAATTTCCATCACCCTATTCCGTCACGCTAAACGTGACGGAAATTATATAATACCTGACAACATTTGTTTGCCTACTTAAAGTTTTTTGGTAGGTATACATAGCATATACCATAATGTGTATTCTTATTTAAAAGAAAACATGGGTAAGCCAAAACGAAGTCGAGAGGATATTTTGGAGCAACAAAGGCTTAGACAGCAACAAAGAAGAGAAAGAATCAAGAATGATCCATGATTCATTTACATATAATATAATTAATTATATTGTTAAAATTATCAGTTATCGGTAGGCTACCGTGCAAATTTTTTGTTTTATTAAAGAGTTTTTTTTGTTATTTGTAGACTGTACAATAACTTGTGAGGTTTACTTTTCATTAAATTCTGTTTATTTTCTATTTGAGTTTTATTTCAATAAAATATAAATTTAAGTAAGCTATTTTCTAATTTCCGTCACACCCAAAACTTTGTCACCTCATAACTCCATAACCAGTCGGCACATTGAAGTGCCAAATACATAATTCTGTTTAGTTTATCGTCTTTTCTTAATTTAATTGCCAATTAAACGAATTTCTTGCAAAATAAAAATCGTGACGGAAATTATACGAAGAACACCTTATCGTGAGAATGACCGAATTATACTTTAAATTTAATAAATAAATATGAATATATTCAAAACAGTATCGGGTTATGTAATATCAGTTAAATAAACCACGCAGGTGTTCTTTAGGGCGTTTGCCTTAACTCAGGACAATGACCGCCATCATAATTAGATAATAATGGCCACTATATACAGGCTACCAGCCTTAAATATTAATTAGCTCGTAGTATTGGATTGATACTACCCATGTGATTCACTTATACTGTGTTATGAAATCAGACTAACTTTAAATGAACACATTTAATGAGAGAGAAAGAAATGCCGTGTGGGGACGGCCGTAAAAAATACACTTCCCTACCGCCAACAGGAGGCGTGTCGTAAGGGGCAACTAGCTCCTGTTACACAAGACGGGCAGCATGTGAAATCTTATAAAAAAACTGCGCTCGACAACCCGCCTGTCAAGCGTGGCGAGTATTGGCAATCCCCCCCAATGAAATTGAATTTGGCTGAATTATTTTGCTTGTGATTGATAATAATAATTATTCTATATTTTAAGCTAGATCTATGTATATATTATAAATGTCAGCTAATTCAGTGCAGCCGTTAAAGCATACCTAATGGAGTAACAAACATCAAACTTTTACGTTTATAATATTAACTTGCTGACCCGGCGAACTTCGTACCGCCTAACAGTCGATTTTTTATTATTATTACTTCTGGTACTTCAAGAAATATAAAAAAAGAATAAGTGAAATCGGTCCAGCTGCTCTCGAGATGTGCGCTTAGCAACACATTCAGCGATTTATTTTTATATTATAGATAAAGAATTCCCAATCCACCAAACAGGCGCATTCATAATGCTGATCATTAAATTAGTCTGTTTGTCTATTATCAGAGTAACTATAAAACCTTTTCCAAAACCTCATGCCAAACAAACCCTCCACAGCTGTCTCCCACACGCTCCCCAATAAAAACTAATTCCCGAATGCAGACGAATAATTTGCACCTAACCCCGAAATCCAAGACGGTTCAAATCCCAGAGATGACATTTAACGGGGTTCGCATGCAAATAGTCCCGGGCTGCCCCACCGCCGGGATTACTGCGCACATCACTAATCCGCAAGTTAGCTTACACGTTGTCTCCGGCTTAGCGTAAGATATTGGCGTACGTTTGTGTATTGGCCCGTAATATACAGTTTTGACGGGATCCGGGATTTGTGTGTTTGTCGTCATCACTAGATTTGCCGAGTTGTGGTACGGTTATGTATCTACATAGGAGCAGTTGTCGAATGTTATTGGGTAGTTAAGCTAAACTGTCTGCGTTAGAACCTAGTTATAATACAGTATTTGATATATTTAGGTACTAGCATTTAGGGTTACTGATATTGCTTTATTTCGTATGTCAGAGTAGGAATAGGAATTAAAATAACGTATCATTGATATGATACTATAGCTAAATCAAAACGCTGTATGACGATGTAATCGATTTTTGATTAAAATCTTCCTTCTCTATAACAAACACTGTTAAAGGTTTATAAAATACAATGTTTTGGCCAGCTTTCATTAAAAATCAATTTTCTGATTAAAAAAAAATCCAAATCACAAAACTCATTTTCTCAAACAGAAAATTAAACATTTTAATGTAAGGTTTATTACATGTTTCTTGAAAGTTTTAATTTTTATGCGTAATAATGAAAAAAAAACAACTCAAATATAAGTAGGAGTTCAATTTTAAAAAAACTGATCATTTAATCATAGTTTCTAATGAAGAAAACCCGTATTTTCTTTATTATAATAAACTTAGATAAAATAATAATCTAAATAAACGAGTCACGTTTTGAAATAATACACGATTGTATAAAAATCATGAATCAATACATGAATAATTAAAATACTTCGAATAAAGGAGAGTTAGAAAATGAAAACTTTACAGTTCTTCAAAAATACAATTCCAGGCTTAATAACCCTAAAACCTCTTCGTTTTGTTATTTAACTGGAAGTAGCTATTTCTCACACAAACATCCAACTCAATCACTCAACGACGGGCTTATGACCTACTTCTTACCCCTAAATTCTTGTTGTTGCGAGATTAAGCAAAGTTTAAGGGAATCCCTACCAAATTGGGTTAGTTAGGTTAAGGGTGCATGGGAAAATCTTCAACATCGGAGGGACTAGGCCTTCTACTAATATTATGGAGCATATTAAAAGCTGAAAGGACTTGGATGACGTACACTGACAGACCAAATCCTAAATTAAAATGTAAATCTTAGATTGACGGTATATTTAATGTAAAAGTATTTGTCTTTTCGATTGTATTAAAACAAAATCACGACCTATATAAAACCATTAGAAGTGTCATAGCGAATTCAAACATTTACCTAAAAAAATTAACGTTAGGTGGGTTATTTTATAAATAATAAATAATGATAAACATGTACGCATTAATTGACATAGTATCGAACTAAAGAACTACATTTATACGATATACCAGATGGTAAATCATTATGCCAATCTTGTCAACTCATGTTAGGTAGGTACAGCTTGCAATAAAATAAAGTAAGCCTAAAAATATGTTAAATAATTAGAGAGCTGGACGGAAGCGAGAGCTCCTGACCATTGTCAAGAAGCGGAAGACTTCTTAACTCGGCCATGTCTTAAGACAAGATAGATACCAACTACTGCAAGTGATTCCAATGGGCAAGATCGCCAGAAAGATACATATTGGTCGCAGAAGGAATTCGTGGCTTCGCAATATCTGGAAATTGACAGGAATAACGAGTGCAGCGCAGTTATTTCACCTCGCCAAAAAAAAGGACAAGTTCCAAGCGCTGGTAGCCAGCATTGGAGGGGCACTATAAGATGAAGAAGCCTATAAACGTCCCACTGCAGGGCACAGGCCTCACCTCAACCATGAGGTGGTTTGGGCCACACCCCACCACGCGGGCCCAGAGCGGATTGGTGGAGGGATGTTGTCGCTTTATCTCTGTAAGTTATTGTTTAATTGACAAAAGAAAAATTAAGTGTCTTTTATCTCTCGATAACCTAACGACGAACTAGATAACCACTATTTTACTATTTTTGTCATAAAATATAGGGAAATCCTCACCATATCGAGTTAGTTCCCTAATCCGGGAACGCAACACTTGAGATTCACAGTACAAGTGGACATATTCTAATAGGCGCGAAACGGAATGAGTAATTCATAAACTGCGGCGCCAACGCAGCGTCCATCCCAATGGAGTTGGCCAAGTGTGAGTTGAACTAGAAATAAGGTTATGTACCTACACCTTTACAGTGTAACGACAGTTAAGCTATGATGACATGATGACCTACACCTTTTAAACGATAGCGGTTGTAGCACAAAACACTCAGTAACAGAAGTTAAGCATCATTCAATGCGTGCTAGAGCAGCGCACACATAGACATCGGTGATAGACACCAAATCTCGGAACGCTCGGGCTCGAACTTGTGTGCGTTTTGTATGAAATTAATCTTCTCATTACCATCATTCATCTTTGCAGCCATAAGACGTCCACTGCTAAACTTAGGCTTCCCCCAGTGACTTTCAGATTAGCCGGTTGGAAGCAGCCTGCATCCAGCGGCTTCCTGCAACCTTTACAATGTCGTCTGTCCACCTTGTGGGTGGACGTCCTACGCTGCGCTTGCCGGTACGTAGCCTCAATTCCAAATCCATTCTGCCCCATCGGCCGTCAGTTCTGCTATGTGCCCCGCCCACTGTCACTTTAGCTTGCTAATCCGTTGGTCTATGTCAGCGACTTTTGCTCGTTTACGAATCTCCGCATTTCTATTCGATCTCGCAAACTTCTGTACACCCACAGCTATGGTTTATTCTGTGGTGGTAGTTACTTGGTCAGAGTTTGGAATACAATTGGAATTTTCGCAATGATAACTCCGTATGAGTTAAGAACAATCTTGGATTAGTGGTTCGCGCTCCGGACTACATTGTCAGGCGGGTTTGAATACCGCAAGGGGCGAATGTTTGTGCGATGAACACCAGCGTTTGTGTTGTCTGGATGGTACATATTAGTTTTTTTATAATTCCCAAACATATACAGGGTTATTTGTAAAATATCAACAACCTCGGGGCTGATCCTGGAGCTCAAATACAATAACTTTCTCCATGGGACCAACATTGATCGCAAAAAAAAAACACTTTATTTCAATGTTTGCCCCATAGAAAAAGTTGTTGTATACGAGCACCAGAATCAGCCCCTAGGATGTTGTTGATGTTTTACAAATAACCCGGTATATAAGTTAGAAGACCTTACTATGTATTTTTGGTTTTGGAAAATATCATCAGACAAGGGTTTTATCAGTGGGTGTTATAGCCATGTTTACATGCTGCATGCAAATCGACCCTCCCGGGTTGAATAATATATTTTATTGTCATTGATAGTGATGTGAGAGATGTAGCTTCGGATTTTTGGCCATTTTATGTTGTTTCATTTAAATTGCGTTGAATCTTTTCGTTTTCATTAGAAGGAAAAAAATAGGATTATCTCTGCAATATCATCATAATCAGCCCACTTTAGTCCACTGCAGGCCATGCCTCTTCTAATGCATGCTACTGAGCTTGATCCTCGTTTCTGATCCGTTTGCTGCTAGCAATTGGAAGTTATTATTGTTAACCTTCTTGGAGGTAAATACAATATCATCGAAGTAAATAATTGTTATTGTTTCTTTATTTTTCGATTTTAATTTTACTGCCATATTAGACTAACTTTAAAAAAATATATCGTGTCATCATCATCATCATTTCAGCCATAGGACGTCCACTGCTGAACATAGGCCTCCCCCATTGACTTCCAGATTGGCCGGTTGGAAGCGACCTGCATCCAGCGTCTTCCTGCGACGACAAATATCGTGTGTTGACAAATAAATGCGACTTAACAATATAATGTTATTGTAAATCATATAATTAACTAATTCACAGGGAAATCCGAACAATATTTTCTTAAAAATTAGATTGGTTTGCGGAAAATTGCTGTCTTTTCTTTTCAAAACTTTCGACTGAAACCACTTCATCTGGATTAAGACCTCCAAAGTTTTCTCGATAAACGCAATCAATTCTTCAAAAACAGCACCCGTTGAATAATATTTACCCACCGAAAGGAATAAAAGAAAGTCACGTCTACCCACTTTAAGTGGTTCCCGTCTCAATGCGCCCGACATCATTAGGAGAAAGAAGTAATTAAAAGTCAGATAAAAAATGCAAGAACAATGCCCGACCCCGCTCTTTTGCTGAAGACTAGGAGCTGTAGTAAACATTCCATAATCAAAAATATTTGCAACAGTTCAACTATAAACAAGTGCTTGGCAACGCGCAGGCTCCCCCGATTACACTGCGCCATCATTCCATTCATTCAATATTTTTTTTACCGAACGCTGTAATTTCTTGGCTCGAACGCATCCGTTTACATGCCAAACAATAAATTTATTAGCCGAACGGAGGAGTGGCAACACTAAACCACGTCACTCATCTACACGTCACGGATTACGTCACAGATTTACCATTTTTCGTATCCCTAATCTTCGGTTCGGCGGGTAGTTATATAATCCGCCGTCAAGGTGACTCGAAGCCACTACCGAATCTATTTTAGTTCGAATTTCATAAATATCCCGTGACAGCTCATCTCTCCCGCGTCTTCTGCGGCGGCCATGTTGTCTTGCGTAATTAGCGGAGCCGTGTCGCCACTCGCCACTGAAATACTCTGAACCTGCGTCCTTGCTAATTTTAAAGTCCTTTCTCAAAGTTTAGCGTTTATGAGGTAATAGAGGTGTGACGTCGCGCTGGCAAAGTGCCGGACTTACGCGGGAAAAATCGCTCAGACTAGCGGACTCGTGCGCGGGTAAATATAGCCGCGCGACACACCTTGCGCGCCATCTACAGCAAGCGATAATCCGCACGAAAACTAATCATATATCAAACCGAACGTACGCATGGCCGCAACAGATGCGCTGACCAAAATTGCCGGGCAGCATGCTTCCCATCAATATCGCCGACCTAATTGAATATTATACAGCAATTTGTGTTGCCGAAAATCTGGCTGCGAATCGGCGGTAATATGCGGTCACCATATATCCTCTGGTATAACGGTGTTAATGTTTTCTATGGACGCGACGCGATGCAGTGTTGCAGAACTAAATTTAGTATGAGCCCCTGTTTCAGCGGTGCCGTTTGCGCAACGAGCGGCTCAGCAAGAGCGGGATGGCATGTTCTATTATCGGAAAAATGGCCGACGGAGCTCGGACGGGGATTACGGGTTTAATCGTTGACGGAGATGTGGAAGATTCCCTTCGACAATGCCCTCAAACTGGATAACAAATCCCTGATATACCTAAAAACAATAAAAACACAAAAACGATACATTTACTGAATACTAAGAGAGCTTTGTAAATATCAATTGTAAACGAAAAAGACAAGTTCTATTTGCCAATTGTGAAACTGTAGGTAGGTACCTATTGCTAAAGTTTTTTGAACAACCATAGACAGAAGATGATAAAAGTTTAAGACATTTCCAAAATGCTTGAAGACGGAGAAGAATTTCCTCCGTGATGTAGATAATTACATCTGACATTATCTAAATGCAAAATAACTTTTTTAAAAGTGTTGACAAGGTAATGTATCTACCGAAACATCGTCTGCTACTGTAGAACAACAAATTTGTTGATTCTATTTGTAGATTGGAGCGTTGATTTCATGTCGTAACAGATTCAGAGTGCCTTTTTGCTTCGCCTCTACACCTTTTTATCCTTGCTATACCAATAATCCATGTTAATATTATAAATGCGACAGTTACTCTGCCTGTCAGAAAGTTACGTCACACCTGTCACTAAACCAATTGAAGATTTTTAGTAAATAGATCCATTGGACCTTGGAGAACACTTTTTGTCGCGAAAATTAAACCGATTTGATGAAATTTAGTACGATAAATCATGAACCCTAGGATAGGACCCTGGAGAAGGCTACTATTTTGCAATCCACCTCCTAAGGGAGTAAAATAGGGAGTGATATGTCGTATTCAACGCGGGCGAAGCCGCGGGCAAAGATGGTAATGTAAATATATGGGTTTGGAACAAAATACCTGACCAAAAACCTGAAGTAGAAGAAAATGTTGGTACACGACAGAGTGTTTCCCAAAACTCATTTTCATGTAAATAAGAAATTGGCAAGCAACTTATGGTAAAGTGACCATTGTCACCCATTGCCTATCTTATGACAGCCTAAGGGTAGCCGTGGACTGTAAACAGTAAGCAGGCAGTGTTGTTAGACCGTTAAACTCTATGCAGAAAAAAACCGGCCAAGTGTGTGTCGGGCCATGCGCTATGTAGGGTTCCGTTGTTTCACTTCACAATATGCGGTATTTGCTACATGTTTTACATAATTAACAACATCATCTAAGCAAGTTTCTTCTCCAAGTACATTTTACAAGTTAACTCGGTAACATGTAGAGCCTGCCAAGCTGTGATAGTTTTCAGACTAGTCAGAGACTGTGAATTATAAATATTAACATCTTTATATATAATACAGTCTAAATTATTACACATTTCTTAAAATAACTATCATTTAGCTGGCAAAGGGCCTGATATAAACAAGAAAATCCACTTTTAAGTTTGTATAAGCAAACGTATTCTAAATCAAAAATGGTGTTCGCACACCTACAACATTTTAAATGACCTATCCAACGACATCATACGATAGACGAGAAAAGAAATTCATTCCCACAGTACATAGTAGATTAGATTGCCTATATGTAAACCGTTCATGTGCCGTTTCGGGGGGAGTAGAGCCAGAATGGCCACTTTATATGTTATAATCACTGTAACATACTTTATAAGCTCCACTAACAACATGAGTCATTGTTACTTGATTAAATAAATGTATTCATTCATTCATCCATTACGTGTACAGGTACAGGAGGGTGCAAAACAATTTTTTTTCATGTATTTGGTTTACTTCTTTGTCAGCATGATTAAAATGCATACCTTTGCCAAATATTGGCTCTAAGCTAAGCCGCGGACAGACAGACACATAAACGGACAGACGGACATGGCGAAACTATAAGGGTTCCGTTTTGACTACAACCGAACCCTAAAAACAAAAGAAGGTGGAAGTAATACTGCTGTAAAAGATCACGGTCTATATTGAATGGCGTTTTCAATTATCGTTTAGAAAGATGCCATAATTAAAATACTTTGAAAGATTAATAATCACGACTTTACTCAGAAGATAGAGCGTAAATTTTGAACAATTCGTAGTTATTAAACATTCGGATATTAATAGTTGTTGTGACTTTGATTTTGATTAGCGTTAATAATTTATCAAGTGTCCCTGTGAAGTCGTCAACGTAAATAAAAATCATGAGGTGACATTTCAAGTACTTCATACGAAGAGAGTTTTAAAAATAAAACGGGTTAGGTTGAGTAATAGAGGCCCATTTGGGAAGCTTTCATCGAAATTTTAATAAAAATCATTTTCATCCGACTTCAAAAAAGGAGGAGGTTCTCAATTCGACTGTATGTTTTTTTTTGTATGTATGTTACGCGATTACTCCGCCAATTATGAATTGATTTTGATGATTCTTTTTTTGTTTGGTAGATCATACTTCAGAGATGGTCCCATATAAATTTTATCGTAATTGACTCAGCAGTTTTTGAGAAAATAACATAATATATACCCAGATAATGTTTTGGTCGTGATTCATGGATGTATGTTAACCAATATCTTCGACAAATGTAAACCGATTTTGATGTTTTTTTTTTATTGAATAGCTAATACTTCAAAGATACTATAGTAAAAAATTTGGAAAAAATTGTACCCCTAAGGGGAAAAAAAAGAGGATGAAATCGGTGTTCAGCAGTTAGATTAGGATTTATCACTAAAAATAGATGAAATAAGTAAATTTTATTAAAAAAAATTAAACCGACTTCAAAACACTAAAAAACTAAAAATAATCCTAACACTTAATTACCTAATCAGTTACTTTTGGAGTCGGTGCCAGCCGATGAGAGATTCAATGTTTTTGTTTGCACCGACTCCAAAAGTAACTGATTAGGTACTTAGGATAGGATTATTTTTAGTTTTTTAGTGTTTTGAAGTCGGTTTTATTTTTTTAATAATTATAGAGTAACTTCGGTAGCCATAGCCAGAATGGTCTAGTTCTCGTCTAAAGGTTACGGAAGTGTCATTGCAAACTCTCAAGGCTAAATAGACTAGACTTTAAAACAATTATTAAGATTTTTGTTAAGCGTGTCCGACTAGGAACTGGACAAAGAGCTAAGAGGAAATTCTTCCTGAAGTTGTTACTGATTATAAGTACAATAAAATACTTATTGACAAGCTTATTATTACATGCCGATTCCAACCGGCCAATCTGGAAGTCATTGGGGAGGTCTATATTCAGCAGTGCACGTCCTATGGCTGAAATGATGATGATGAAATTCTTATCAATCTTTGACGACCGTCCGGCCTAATGGTTCGCGCTCCGGACTAAAAAGCCAGCGGCCGCGGGTTCGAATCCCGCAAGGGGCAAAAGTTTGTGTAATGAGCACGAGCATTGTATCTAAGTCATACATGTTTATGAATACATTAAAGTATGTTTATCCGTTATCTAGTCGCCATAGTACAAGCTTTGCCTAGTTTGGGGCTAGATAATTGGTGTGATTATTAAAAAAAAATCAGTAACAACAAAACCAAAGAAACGCGGTATAATCATATTTAAGGTTATTTTTATTAGACACTGCAGCAAAATTTTTCCGTGTGAACCCAGAAAAAAGCATAATATGTAATGTACGCAATCTTCTGTTTCCCCAAAAATACTATAAATTAGATTTACTAAACATGAAAACTCAGTAAACCATAAACAAGTATAGAAAGAACCTACAATCTCAGGTAAAAACTCTTTTCAATCCGAAAATGGCTACTAAGATTTCGCTGCCGGTACCTTTTAGCGATGCCTCGGAAAATAATTTCAGTTCGTAGGAATTTATCGGGTCTGTTTGCGACAAGATACATGATCAGCGATATTATATCTCTCCGGTGCAATTGTCTATTTTCTTTATTATTTTCAGTTTTCGAGATATTTTTTGGAGAGGTTTTAATTGAAAAGGATACGTAATTCATGATCGGAATATGTAACTTAGCATCTAATAAAAAGACGCTTAAAAATGTATTGTTGGCTTGGGGTCACAGTAGGCATCAAAAATATACGAAAGTTTTCATTAGAGGCATCTAGCACACCCAGACTCGAGCTTTTTCAAAAAAGTTTATTTCCCGAATTGGCTCGAACTGGGAAATTTTCTTTTAAAATGTGCAATAATGTTTAATAATCAATTGTATCGTTAATAAATAACTACTAATCGTTACAGATCACGGTATGTATACACTTTCAAGTTCAGCATTACGCTGCATAATACTTTATACTGCTTAATCTTTTTTCTCTTTCTGGCCAGTATTATCCTGAATTTAAAAAAAATGGGGATGTCGTAATATAGGAAATAGGAGAATCTTTATTTAAAAGTATCTGTCTAAAGAACAACTTACGCGGAAAAAGGTATACATACTACATAGTCTGAGCTAACAAAAAATAGCACCGCACTTTGTCTAATAACTGTCTAGAACACGTATTTACCTTACTCTAGCACATTGATAGACAGAGAAGGAGAAACAAGTCCAAAAATAGTTTTAAGATATCACGGGAACACGGCGTGACAACTCTACGTTTTATGTCAACGTGAAATTGAGTTATTCATAGAGTGCGATATTTTGCTGTAACGGCGACAACGTACTTTTCAACCGACTTCACAGAGGTTAGTTTTCTAATCGACGCTTAGGTACCTACCTTAGACGACCTCCGTAGCCGAGAGGCGAGCATACCGGATTTGGTGTCCCTATCTCTAAGGTTCCGGGATCGATTCCCGGTCGGCCAATGTAGAAAAATAACTTTTCTAGGGTCTGGGTGTTGTGGTACCGTTATTGTTTCTGATTTCTGTAACACAAATGCTTAAGCTACTTATCATAGGATCAGAGCAATGTATGTGATGTCCAATATTTATTATTATTTAATTATTTATTATTACTTGTTTTAAATACGCACAACTCTTTATTGTGAGGTCAAATTTTGATGTTTTTTTTTGATAAAGCATTATTGAGGTTGGTTATTTAAATATCCAGTTTGAACAAGTACTTAGTTTCGTTACCCGTATAGGTGGTACATTGACGACATGTTACAATCACACATTTTTACACACACACAAATAGTTTTTTTTTTTATATTACCGAATTCAACGGTCTAGGTAATCGTGATGAAGTTGGCCAAGCAATAAACACTTATGCCGATTAAAAACAAAATTTGACCGCCCTTGCTCGAAAAGAGGCAAACAATCGTTACATATAAATTATTATTTACCTCTTTTTGTTAGTCAGATTTATTTTTGTAAAAAGTTTTCGTTTGTGGTGCAACTTTTACAAATGTCCAGTCTTAAACATCTCTACTAATATGATACATCTTGAAAGTTAAAGGTATATTAGAAAAAAAAATATCGTCGTTCTTACGTATAAACCGAACAAATTCAAATAATCAATTTGTAGCGAACTTTAAACAAATGGATAAGTCTATTAGAACTGTCCAGGTATTACCCTAACCTGAGACAGACAGACGGTAGAAACAGCTCCAGAAATAGGCCCTAGTAGTCACGACAAAGCTGACGTCACCCTGGACCGCTCGCCCAGCGGCCGTGCCAGCTCCTGGCACCTTGACACCGCCAATGTCAGTGTCACGTTTAACAAGCCCTTTAAATACGACTACTACAAAATAATGGGAATAATGAATTGATATACTTTTTATGAGTTGTCAAAAGGCAAAACCTTTTAACCCCTTAAAATACCTTCTGATCAAATACAGCAAGTTTTTCTACCGTTCCAGCATCGAAATCGCAAAAAACTATTCACTTTCCCATTAACCACGACCATCTGTTTGTATGGAAATGTAAAAAAAAGAGGATTAGATTTTGGTCCCATCAGAGCCTCTAAAAGGTTTTTCGTTAATTCATTAACATCTTGTAGGTATATTTGTTTCTTTAAATACTCATTTATTAATTTTAAGAAAAACAAACGCTTATAGAAATAAATTAAAGTTACCTACTTTTATCATTTCGCAGACGAAATAGAGTATTATTTGTTTCTTTTTTTAAAGAGTTCAATACTCTTTTATTTTCATGACCTGACGGTCAAAAAAATTAAAGTTAAAAGAAAAAATTCAAATCAGTCCAACTCAGACTAGTCCTAATTAATACACTTTCCCACCGCCAACAGGAGGCGTGTCGTAAAAGGCGACTAACTCCTGTAGCACGAGACGGGCAGCAGCGTTTGTGTGTGAAATGTTATAAAAAAACTGCGCTTGCCAACCCGCCTGCCAAGCGTGGCGAGTATTGGCTATCCCCTCCTAATGAAAGTCATTGGGAGAGGCCTGTGTTCAGCAGTGGACGTCCTATGGCTGAAATGATGATGATGATGATGATGAATAAATCAGAATTTTCAAAGATTCAAAGATATCAAAGATTCAAAGATTCAAAGAATTTCTGGAGGTATGTGCCTAAATATTAAGGAATGCAAGTCAGAGTCAAGTTTAATCGAACCGGTACTCAAATTCCCAATACCTCCTCGTCTAAAGAAGTTAAATGGTAACAATAGTATGTATTCAAGCAACAGCTTTTTTTAAACTTCAAAACTTTACAAGATAGTTTAGTAAAAGAAAAGCCAAGTCGAGGTATTTCAATCCTCAAGCCAATATCGAATCCTTTGAAAGTTCCAAGTCTCGAACAAGCGGACGATTGGTCAACACTTGCTAGCTTTTGTTAGCTTTAACTTCGGCGAGAAGATAAAATCTGAAGGCCGAAGTTTGATATCTTTTAAGCTTGTTAATATAAGCGCTGAGATTACTTATGGTACATTACAAAGCTTTTTGTATTATTGAAATGAACTTATGAATTTGAAGAATCAAAATTGTTGTTACTTCTGAACAGTCAACACTAGTAGGTATTTTAATTATCTGAAAAAAATGTCGTATAACATTAATTCTACTTAGCCTTATGGTCGAGTAATAGACAATGCCTAGTGCAGTGGTATTAAGTCTACCTTTTGCAAATTTTGGATAAACAAATGAACCTAGCATGACGACCAAAACACGATATGATATGATATAACAATTTATCGACACAAAAGTAAATATTTTCAAAAATATTATAGATATAGCCGCCGTGTTGCATTTTTATCGAAAGAGCGATCACAAAAATTTGACATGGCGTCTATATTCTTTCATATTTAAAACAAAGACAGTTTGTATCAATATATCGCTATATCATATCATATCATATCGTGTTTTGGTGGTCATGCTAGGGGGGCTGATGTATGATTTAAACGACATAAAATATAACTGTGATTTGCTTGATTCAATTAATATCATCGTGTCAGTTCATTGCAGTCCACTGATGGACGTAAGCGAAAGAACGCTAAAGAGCACGATTTTCCGCTTTTTTCATCCATCCACTGCTAGCCATCTTCCTAAGGTCGTCAGTCCATCGCGCTGGAGAACCCGTTTACTCCACCTTTACTTTCATCGGTTCTGCGACAGATGTGGCCGGCCCACTGCCACTTCAGTTTGCTACATTTTAGAACTACGTCTGTAACTTTGGTCTTTAGCCGGATAGCGTCGTATCGTGGCTTATAAACTCATTATTTTCTCATTTATAAAGTAGATTGTTCTACTAAATAATCTAAAATTCAAAAGAAACAAAATAATTGAATACAAAATGTTTTAAGGGTATCATTTAGTCTTCAATCAACACTGTCATGGAGGCCTCCGAGCACAAGCAAAACTTTTGCTTAAAAAGAAGGAAACTCCTAATCCGTATAAAGACTTAATCACTTAACTTACGTAAGAAAGATAATATCATTCTTTTTTTATTAATAATTTTGACTCAAAAGAAAAAATACGATGCTGTAACAAGTCTGTCCCTGCTCAAAACTCATAAACCGAACAATAGACACCAAATTCAACACCATTAAAACTCAGACATTACTCATTTAGCCATACTGAAGGCACTACGAGCAAGTTAAAAACATGTAATGCGCCGCGGGCCGCGAATGCCGCGTACCAACTTCAGCTTTAATGGCTGCCTATAAACGTTCTGCCGAACTACCAACCGTAACAGATACGTGGGGCGGCTGCCAACGAGGGGCTGCCAAAGTAGACCCTTCAAGAGATGACCCGTCATTTAGATTCGGACTGACCTTGGTAATTGCTGCGAACCTAAACAGATAAGGTTTTTCAGAGGCAACGTTCAAAAAAAGAAAAACAATAAAAAAAAAGTCAACCGTTTTTTAACTTTTGAATTTTTTGCATTCACAATAATGCTAGTTGATTTTTGTTCTATTGTCCGTGAACAACGGTGTTAAATTTTCTCATTTTCTTGAGTTTGAACTCAATTTTCTGGTTTTTCTATTTCCTATAATCATCTTCTTCATTTACAGTCTTGTATATTTTATTTACTTCTTTTATCAAGAACAATATTTCCACTTGAAATTTCAACTGCCTTTGGTGGGATTTAGTCCCACGACCTTATCGCTATCCAGGTGACTCTTACACGGAGTACATAGTAATGTTGGCGAATTACTTGTGTTTATATATTTATCCTTTAGGTATATTAAATTTTACACTAAGCTCTCCGCACCACTTTCCCCTTTCTTCTTATCTGTCCTCTACCTGAAGGTTGTCTGGAAGAGATCGCTTTTAGCGATAAGACCGCCTAAATTGTGCATCTTTCTGTAAACACAAATTGTAACTTCTTTGTATGGTGTACAATAAAGAGTATCTATCTATCTATATTATAGCTGTTACTAAGGCAGCGTTGTTTCATTAATGTCTTGGATTTTATACCTACAAACATACGAAATAAATATTATTGATAATATTTATCAATTAGTTAAGATCGTGGATTCGAATCCCACCACAGGCAGTTGAAAAAAGTGAAAATATTATCCTTGTTAAAAGAGGTAAATAAAATATACAAAAGATTGGGTAGAAAGTTGAGGGGACTGTAGGAAATAAAAAATAGGAATAAGAGCTCAAATTAAAGAACATTTGAAAATTTAACACTTTTGTTTACGGACAATACTGACGTCATACGGAAAAAAGACGTATCTGACACTTTTTTTACGAATTGAGTTACATTCATATTCGGAATCAGTGAAAAAAACGCATCCCAATCAGTAAGAATATTTCTTGTTTTTTTTAATGTCAGATACGTCTTTTCTCCTTATGACGGCAGAATAGATAAGACCATAAAATAGAGAATACAAAACTACTTAAAAAGTATTTAAATCCGATCTAAATGTCCAGTTCGTAACCAAGTATTACGAAGCCTTAATCGTGCTTGACTAAGCACGATTAAGAACCATGGACAAGATTTTAACTTTTTAACAGCAAACGTGTTTTGTACCGGCCAAGTTCTTAATACTTCTTTTTAACTGAATTCGGTATTTAATTTTATATTATTGTTAGTATGATATCGTCAAGGCATCACAAGAAATCGATCTTTATCGAAACTGCTTATTCAAACTAGATAGCATTTTTATGAGATCAACTATAATACATGCCCTACCTAACAAAAAAAAACACTAAAATTGGACGTCTAAGTAAAAAGTTATGCAAGGTCATTCATTGAAGTATGCTGCTGTATTAAAAAGCTCTTATATGTATAATCACCAAGACCTAAGAAGAGATGTAAGGATTGTGTGAGGAGCGATATGACTGAGAAGGGAGTGAATGACTCAATGACGAGTGACCGGATTGCATGGAAAGAAAGACATACTGCGCCGACCCCAGATGACCTGGGAACAGGACAGGCGAATGATGATGATGATGATGAAATAATCAAAAAAAAGATCTAACATGTCCAATATTTACAATGATGAAGAGAAATGTAACTGATAGGCATAGTAAATGAAACTAGGCTCTTGTGATATCTAGATCAGATAGAAAGATTGCGAGAATCGGCCTGCCTAGCGATCGCATCCAAAGGTAATGCAAATGTGAAGGCTCACAAACATTATCGTTACTAGCGAGTGCGCCGCTTCAACCGTGCGGAATTTCGTTTGTCACAAATAGATAGACATTATCACGCATTACTCAGAAATGATTTTCAAGTAGAAAAAGAGCCTATGTAGCGACATCTATCTTGCTACATACGAACTATAACTGACGTATTCTACATCGCGATATTAAAGTTATCCGAGCGATTGAACACATATACAATAACCGGACAAAAACCATCGGGCAGTAGCCCACCAGACACAACAGGTCGGATGATCCTCCCTTTTCAATGGTGAATGAGAAACTTTACACCCTGTTCCTCACACCCTCAAACCTAGGCTGTAATCTCTGTCATCATCATCGTTTCAGCCGTAGGACGTCCACTGCTGAACATAGGCCCTCCCCTAATGACTTCCTGATTGGCCGGTTGGAAGCGGCCTGCATCCAGCAACTTTCTGCAAACTTTACACTAGGTCGTCTGTCTACCTTGTGGGTGGACGTCCTACGCTGCGCTTGCCGGTACGTGGCCCAGAATCTTTCTGCCCCATCGGCCGTCAGTTCTACGTGCTATGTGCACCGCTCACTGCCACTTCAGCTTGCTAATCAGTCTTGCTATGTCAGTGACTTGATCGTTTATGGATCTCCTCATTTCTGATTTGATCTCGCAAAGAAACACCAAGCCCTTTCTATAGCACGCTGTACAACCTTGAGCTTCCTTATAAGGCCCATAGTGGCCACGTTACAGTTTCATACTTCCATATGTCATCACTTTGGACTTTCGTCATTAGGTACTGAGGTATTTTGGACGAGAAGACATTATTTAGTTTCCCTAACGCTTTCCAGCCGAGGTAGATTCAACGATTGACTTCTTTCTCAAAATTGAACCTACCCAACACTCATGGAATCTCAGTCGTAGTTTATGTAAATTTTATCGTCAGAACTCATAAACGCTCTTGCGGGCACTTATAGCCTTCCAAAAATATAGCTTTGCCTTACCACAGCTTTATCCAAACCCGGTTAGCCGTTGAAACGTGATTGACTGCTATACATTTTCTCCAATTTAAATCGGTCTACGGATAGTGACCATATTTTGATTCGTATGGCCACATTTAGTAATAAATGCACTTATATTAACAAAAAGAAAGTGAGTCATCATAATGATGATAAAACTCAGATGATGACTAACTAAAGAATTTCCTGCCCAAAAATAGAGTTGCCAATTTTATTATTTTAGTACACAGCTTTATTAATAACGTACAGAAAACAGCACGTCAACCTACCACAAAACGTAAAATTTTGTCAATTGATATTGATCTCTACATGACGGACTTAATGTTGAAAATCAATTGAATGACCTTTAACTTTTTGGGTAGGTTGTCCTACCGTTGTCTGTACTTACTACAAAACAAGACATTACTTTCTTAAAAGATATACACTAATGATTTGCTTTAGGTCATCATAATACCGTAATTTGGCGACGAATTATTTTCGACTCTGTGCAACAAAACTAAAACTTTCTGTGCTACTCTCTAGGTAGAAAGGTATTCATTAAGTATTCACTTGAATTTTTTTATAACACAAATAACGCTGTGCGACTGCCTATTGGACTATACGCTTATAAATAAATATATATAAATACCACACACACAAGACACTGACAATAGAACTCTATTAGAATACCGTTTGTGATCGTAATGTTACTGGGAGCGGATCGAGACCGGATTGCAGGTATTGTCAAATTACGGGAATTGGGCCCCCGCGTCAGAAAACCAATGATCTCTTAAGTCTTAAGGCCCGTGTAGTCGCCAAATGTAACTAGCATGTGGTTTCAAAAGCCTACTATAAAAGCCCAGTTTGTGAGAAAAATATTTTTAAAATATGCTAAGAATTGTCAAAACATACACAACATTCTGAGCATAGCATTTGTTTCTAATACTTATACTTCAGGAGAAAAAAAATATTGAAATCTTTAAAAAAAACAAGCAAAAAAGATGCTAATTCTCCTTCTTCTTTTAAACCACTTGACCGATTTAATTCGTTTATACGTCGATTGATAGACCAACATAATAGCGACAAACTGAGCATACGATTTTTTATTCAAACAATGGCGTTTCCTCAATTTTCGCATCCTAAGACGCAGCGATGTGTCGTAACAGACACGTTTCATTGCGCGCTGTTATGAACCGTATTTTAATGAGTTTTAGTGCTGTATTCGTACTAACATACGTCGTGTCGCTAATTTAGGGGCACTACTCGCCTTAATGATATCCATCAAATAATGAAAAGTAGAATCCTGAATTCGTGCTTCCCAAAGGTTGGTAAGTAGAGCTTAAGAATGCTTTTTGGTCACGTATCTAAAGTCTAACACGGAGTACGTGATTTATAAATGCGTTTTAAATTTTTGTTAAAAATACATATACTTAAAACAGGTATGTAGGCTCAATTGGAAATATTATCTTAACAAAAGAATCCATACCTAACTAAATATATTTAGACATTATACGCAGAAGCTTGTAAATGGTAGGTATTTTTTAAATATTATTAGTTAAGTTATTCATACTGTATTGTTTACCGAATAAAATAAAAAAAATAAAAAAAACACTATTTTTTTTTAAATTTTACTGACTTTATATTTAGATTACCTTCGTTCGCGTGTTTTTTAGTAAGTCCAAACTAAAGACCAAGACCAACCGAACAAAGACGCGGGCAACAGCTAGTGTTACATATTTTTTTCCTATTCAAAAAGTTTGCCAACTGAACAGCGTCATCTGTTATCTTGCATCTCATGAGAACCGTACATTTTTCTGAGATAAAAAGTTTTCTGTTTGCTATGGGCTAGTTTCCTGGGTCAAAAAAGGATTATTCTATTAAGAACGTAGTTTTACTTGATCAGTGGTCCGTCAGTTAGATTATCAAAAAATATTGGACCCATATTTTGTCTTTTGTCATTCAAACAAAAAATGATGAAGATAAAGCGCATCAAAGTGACGTGACGTCACGTCAAAATGACGCAAGGCGTAACGTCAGTTACGCGCAACTTTAACGGGCTACATCTTTATAATTTTTTCTTTGATTGAGAAAAGAAAAAAATACGTGTCCAATATTTTCTGTTAATCCAACTGACGGACTAATTAGATTTTTTTAGGAAACTAGCCCATTCCAGGCTATAATCTATTTCTGTATCAAATTTCATTTCAGTCATTTTCAGTTCAGCCATTCTGCCGTGATTGAGTAACAAAAATTCATCTATCTAAACTTTCGCATTTATAATATTTGTGAGATGTAAGAAGTAAGATATATTAGTAAGATTTTGAATGATAACAAAGATGACTATTTTTTTTTTTGACTGAAAGTTTATTTAAAAAATAACTACAATATTGTAAGATGCAGATAAAACACATAGGGTTCCCTTCCAACCTTATCTGATATTATCTCAAAGTGATGAAGAAAGAAATATGGGAGCATAATATATGTATATAGATACATTATATTATTTATAGCTACACAGGGTTATTTGTAAAACATCAAAACCTCCTAGGGGCTGATCTGGTGTTCAAATACAAAAACTTTTTTTATGGGACCAACATCGAAATTGCAAAAGAAAATTTCACTTCCCCATACTAAGCCGCCGATCAGCGGACATCAGTTTGTATGAAGCAGTGTAATTTTTTTTTAGCTTACTATGTTGGTCCCATAGAAAAAGTTGTTGTATTTCAGCACCAGAATCAGCCCCTAGGAGATTGTTGATATTTTAAAAATAACCGTGTATTGTAATTGCACAGCATACAAAGTAATTGTACTTCATTTTTACAGAAAGACGTACGTACAATACGGTATTTTACACCACTAATCAATTGACATACTTTTTAAAAACTGTCCTAACGCTACTCTTCCATATAATTTATATGGCTTTAGCAAACTATGACGTCACTGTTTACTTAACTCAACGGACTAACGATTTATTGATTTTGAAACAATTAAAAATCGAATTTTTCAAATTAATTATAATTTGTCGGGTTATTAGGCCCAACATGAAATGAATGAAATGAAATGAAATTGTTTATTTCGGACACATATGATATCCATACATAAGGTGTCAGTTTTAATAAATGTTGTCTTAGAATTATTTAAGAATGGTGTAAACAAACCTATTTAACTTTCTTATCACTAAAAGCGATCTCTTTCAAACAACCTTAATTCTTCATTCATTATTGTTATACCCGACGGGTGTATAGAAAATGAACTGGTATTACTATTATTACTAAGTCTTAAGCATAATTGTACCTAGTATAATATATGTACACACTTGGTACGCAAAATAAATACTTGAATACTTAATACTACGTAATGCAGCTTTACCCGTAAGCTCTTACTGCAGTTTCGCCCAGAAATCGATGCAGAATAAAACTCTTCCGCCTAATAACATACAAAAAGCCTTCCTCCGACATGCCCTAACATCGAATCTGAGTGTTCTCATTTAGCGGAGACAATAAAAATAATAAAAAGAAAACGCGAAAGCCTATAAATAAGAATAGATGGAGGCGAGTGAGCGAGACACCGATTTATAGAGAGAGACGGCGTAATTGCAGTGGCACTCCAGTTCCGCTATAGTCTGGGAGCGAATTTAAGATTGTCATTCTATTTAATGTAGTCTGTGAATGGATTTTCAGTGACAACGTAAGTAAATATGTTTTAGGGGAACGGCAAGCTTAAAGAGGTCTCCATTTTAATATACAGGGTTATTTTTAAAACATCAGCAACCCCCTAGGAGCTGATTTTGGTGCTCAAATAAAACATTTTTTTTATGGGACCAACATTGCAATCGCAAAAAAAAATACTTCCCCATACTAAGCCGTCAACCAGCTGACATCAGTTTGTATGAAGCAAATCTTTTTTATTTTTTTAATTTGTTGTTGATCCCATAGAAAAAGTTGTTGTATTTAAGCAATAGAATCAGCCCCTATGTCGATGTTTTTTAAAATAACCCTGTATAACGGTGACAAATCTGTTCTTCTACCCTCTGACTAAACTTAACTAAAAGTCAAAGATTTTTCTTTGACCTCAAAAGGCAAAAAGGAACCCTTATATTATCACTTCGTTGTCCGTCTGTCTGTTTGATTGTCAAGACCCTTTTTATCTAGGCGTTGAGGTATCAAGTTGAAAATTAATATCAATGAATAAAGTCTGAAAGGTGTTAAAAGACAAAACTTCTAAGTCAACGCAATCAAAAGATACAAATTTTGACCCGCAAGGGAAACAAAACCTATATAAAAGGTACTTCTTGTTGACCTAAAATCATGAAATTTGGCAAAAAGCTACGCGAATAGTAATAATAATAAATAATAAATATTGGACAACATCACATACATTGCTCTGATCCTATGGTAAGTAGCTTAAGCACTTGTGTTACAGAAATCAGAAACAACGTCGGTACCACAACACCCAGACCCGAGACAATATAGAAAATATTTTTTTCTACATTGTCCGACCGGGAATCCCGGAAAACCCGGGACCTCAGAAATAGCGACACCAAGTCCGGTATGCTTGCCTCTCGGCTACGGACGTCGTCAGTAGTGGACAAAGTATATAAAAAATATGTTTATTTTGTGACAAAAATAAACGATGATTTATCGTAGAGCTCTTTAAATATATATGTTACGATTCCTGCAAATGAATCAATCCTAAAACAATTGACGATCAAATACCGCCTCGCAACTCTCGTTCTCAATCGAAATCTACGATACTTTAGGCATCTTTCACGAAAACCGCCTAATTACCTAGTCATTGGGAAAAGACAGGGCATAAGACTACATGGCCGAAGACTGACACGGTGGTAAAGATTCTAGAAATGCGTTCCACGAGGCATTCAGGGCGCAGGATCGCGATAAATGGAGACGGCTCATCATCGAGGCAACTGAACAGATAATAAGTAATACTCAATAATACTCATTTATTTTGTACATAACCCTCTTCCGGACAAGTGCCCGACGAAATAATATAGCTTAGTCCTACCACTATAGAGGGGGAGGGGGTAGATTTCCTCAACCAGTCCATTACAATGAAATAAATAAATATTAGACAACATCACATACATTGCTCTGATCCTAAAGTAAGTAGCCAAAGCACTTGTGTTACAGAAATCAGAAACAAAGAGGGTACCACAACACCCAGACCCGACCCAACATAGAAATGTTCGTTTTCTACATTTACCCGAACGAGAATCAAACTCGGGACTTCAGAGATAGCGACGACACGTTTGGCGTACTCGCCTCTCGATTACGATGGTCGTAAATAGTAGCGTATATAAAAAATACTTCGCGAAAACTTAAATATCTGGCTTCGTAGTTAAATTACAGCAAAAATGGATTAAAATATGCCTTACCAGCAGCTTGAAAATTAACTGCAGTATATAGCCCACTATATTTCATACTAATGGTCTGAAAACAAGTTTTAAGGACTGGAATGTCTGTGATTAGATCTTGAAGATGCAAATTTTATTGTTACTGCAATATTGTTTTGGATCTTGATGAGTTTTATTTAGTTAATAATACATTTAATCACACATAAACCTGAAAAATAAAAGTTTGTCGAATACCTATATTAAATTTTTAGAAGAGCTCTTTTGAGTATACTCTAAACGATTTTATATTACAGTGTGACAGGTTGAACGAAGGAATAACTTTAACTTGTTCTGCAAATTAAAGTAAATAGCTTTTAGAATGAGCTAACGTCGCAACGCGAAAAGAAACTGATTCTCCATACATATCATCTTAATAAGTGTTTTTTATTTACAGTTGATTTTTATCCTCAATGTAATTTTTTTTAATAGGCAGATCGAATAGCCAACCATCAGCCTGTATATTTGAATATGATTTCCATTTCAAACCGTAATAACGAGAGTCTCTACAATCTCTACATAAATTCAAAACGGTGTTATCGTGCAAAATAGAGTAAAAAAATATTTTTTAAGAAAAACTGGTGACATGTTTTAAATGACTCAATCTGTGTTAAAATCTAGTAAAGTGAAAATGGTCTGTAGATTTAAAGAAATGAGACCATTTCTAGAGTAGATTCTGAAAAAACCGTAGTAAAACCTTTTCAGAACGTATACTAGTAAGTTACCATCGATGTGCTAACTAAACCAATCAACTAATGGACTCGGCTTTGAACACGTGAAATTAAAAAGAAGTAAAAAACATAGAAAAATGGAAACGTGCATACATTCTTGCTTTGGGGCAGTGCATTCAGGATACATGCACATTTACTTGTATTTTAAAACTAATATGCCTAGAAAAACGTGAAATGGAACGACTCATATTATATGTCACAAGCAGGTAACATTTTTTCAATGTCAAATCAGTTATAATTTTATTTTACATTTTTCTAGTCAAAATATAACTTTAAAAGGTAAATAAAATGTACAATGCCATTGCGTGAAATGGTATGTTGACAATTTTTTTATTTTAAACGAAACCTGTTAATTTTACTTTCTTATAATATTAAACTTGTGAAAAGTCACTACTTTTTTTAACAATTTTTTTTTTACAATACCATTTCACGTAATCAGCCATGGATCTAATTACATATCGAATACAAGGGGTTAAATATCAACATTAACAGTTAGTGAAAAACATTCAAACACCGATAGTGGCAAGAAAAAGTGATAGAAAGAGAAACAAACACACGGGGGAGAGAGAAAACATCGAGTATATTTTTTAAACACCGAAATGCGCGCCGCGTGGCCGGCCGGGTATTTTTGGACATTTTTTTACTGTCAACCTTTTTCAACCTACGTTCCGTTCTACGATTTTCAACATTGCTGGTTCTAATCAGCAAATGAATTTTATCGAATATTTCCAGTTCTCAGTTCGTAATATTGTTTTTTTTTTTCAGTTTACTGTAAAGACTTTTAGGCAAGCTTTTAGTTAAATTGAGCTTTTGCGAGCGATTTTAATTTCTTTCTCTTGCATCTTCATTTTGGTGGTAAAAGTGTATAGAGGAATAATTAAACAAAAACTTTTAATCTCCAACGTTGAAATTTTGTTAATTTATGTTAAAAACTTCGACTTGAACTTCGTTTGTTTGTTCCTTTTTGTGTTTTTTATTCCTTTTTTTTCAGCTTTATTGTTCATGTTCACTATTTTTCATTGTCAAGGCTCTACTATCTTTTTCCTTTGCCTGCGACCTCTTTCCCTGACGATTGGTGCGAGCTCTATGGCCTGATTACGCAAAACGCGCCCTACCCATATCTCTCATTGCTGAGAGGACCTTCATTTTTCTCGTCTGATGTTTATTTCCGTAAGGTTTTGTTCGTGACAAATCTTTGTCTATGGCATTAGCAGATGAAATATTTGGGAAATATGCTTGAACCATTGATTATATTCGTTGGTATCTAGGATACAATCTTTTTATTAATTCAAACTATGTTGTATTTGAAAAAAGTCAACTGTAAATCTCGATATTGAATAGATATTTTTACTGGATCAATGTCTTTAATTATCCAATAGACTTTACACCATTTACAATAAACTATCAGAATAATAAACTAAACTAAAAAAACTGCGTATACGTAGACGATATAATAGAAGGATGAATTTATAGATACGTCTCCATTATATAAATCTAGCCTTTCCATCATTCTTAATCTAAGAAACACAAATAAAAGTCCCATTTCTCAACTACCCTACATTTCAACTCCGAACGCCCAATCTTCGCATTCCAAGTATCAAACATCAGGGAACTCCGCGAATGCAAACTTCCTTACACAGCAAAGTTAAATGAGTTTCTTCTAAACAAGAATGGCCGTGTTCTGCCTGGCTGGGTCACAGTGCTGACTGGACTGTAGTCTGGAGTTGCGAATACATGAATTCCTAATCCCAAATTGCATTCATTTAGAACAATTCATTGGTTCAAGCGCGTGATTTTGCTGCAAAAGGTTCACTGCTTTTGTAGTAAAGGGGATTCAAATCTGTTGGAAGTTTGCATGATTTGCTCTTTTATACTTTATAACTACTATTTTAGTCGTATTGTTATTGTTCTTGGTCTTCTCTAAGCCGCTTTGCTAGATTTGATTTAATTAATATGTAGTGATTGCGGTACCAATACTAAAGTCAACCTTATAGTTAAGGTGAGGCCTGAGCCCTGCAGTAAGACGTATAGGTTCTCTTTGCTGTACTTTACATTTTGTAGTTTTGTTTGAAATATGAATTATATTACCCTTGTGAAAGCATTTAGAAAACTTTAAATACCAATAAGGTTTCCACATCCCAAGATATAGTAAACGTACAGTAATCAAAATCGTAAAGCTTATTCAGCTTATTAAATCAACTTCGTTATTACGTTAGAGATCTCGTGATAGCTTATCTTACTTAAATAAAATGTTTTGGGTCTTGTTCTTAAGATCAGTGCTTATAAGATCATTAAATTCCATTAGAGTACTTATTAGATTATAACTGTACTCGGGGAAACTATTGAAAATGTTGATTGCACTTCTCGAGAAGTACGAGTAAAATTGGAGGTCAAACAGTATCTCAGTACTGGGACAGTTGTTAGTAACGAAAAGTTTTCTAAACCACAAGAAACGAAAACTATTTTTCTAGTTATTAAAAAGTATCAGATAAAGTTAAAAATGAGTACCAAGTTGATTTATGTTGACCCGCAATTTAAAGTTTGATTCCTATCATTCAATGGACTTATTTTATTTAAAAAAAACAACATTTTCAAAATTCGAATCCTTCCAATCAGCTAAAACCAGCCAGATCGAGAACTACGCATCTTAAAAGAGGTCGACAAACAAACGAAAAAGGTCGGTTGTTAAAATTTAAAAAGCGAACTACTGCGGAATGAACGGACGCTATGCTGGCAATGCCGTAGTTTCCCTGCAGTTAGCCTCACATCTTCGCCACCATATCGATTTACCATCGCAATACTAAAAATGCCTTTATCTTCATATGTTTACAGTCCAAAATTGATAATTTTACAACTGTCGTCTAAAACGTAGACTTTATTTTCGTTAGTGATTTCGTTAATGAGGCCTTTTTGAATTTCGACAGTTGTCGTAAACCACGTCGTTCTTCTTTCTTTAAACGTTATTGGTTTTATTTATTTAAGTCGATCTTGAAATCTTAATTTAAAAATACAAGATCATAGCAAAAAATAATAAAAAAGGTTTTAAGTCTGTTTTATTATCACTAAATCAAAATTGAGAGGCAAGTTTTAAAGGATAACATTTTTCTTTGGTTTGAAATTAAGCGAGATATTTTTTATATTCACTTGTAGTATCTTAGGGCGAAGATAGGGCATATTTTTTTCTGTTTAAACATTGACAAATTATCTTCGGTAAATTATATTTTATTTGATGTAACATCTAACATTGCATCTTCATAACATAAAAAGTTGAAAATCAAACTTTTTGCTAAAATAAGACTGGTTTATAGAACCTTTGTATCACTGAGAACGGCTCTGAAAGATTTAGCACCGGAAAGAATTTAATATCCGACGCCCGCAGCCTCGCAAGAACGATGAGTGAGAATGACATTAACTCTATAAGACTCACTATCGATCTGTTTTTGTTTTGAACACTTTTTACGTCTCCGCAACGGTCTTCTTTCACATTTCGAATTCAGAATCCGTTTCACCCGTCCTATCACGTGCACATTGATCTGGCTAAATCGCGTCCCGAAAATACCCGGGCGGCGTACGCTGTAGGTAAGCAACATTAGCTCACAACATCTGTTAATATGATCATTGTTAATTACATATGGATTGTTGTTAATATATTGTAGCCACCTGTCCCGAGGACGGCGCTTGGAGATACGTCGCTACGTCGTCCACCATGCAGGCTCGCGGGAGGTCGGGTAGGAACATAATACGCTATAGGGCGCGCATTTCGCGTGCGGCCGGCGCGGCGCCCCGCGTCTCACTGGCGCGACCGCCGCGCCCCGCGCTCCTCCCGCCGCCTCGCCCCGCCCCATGCCCAGGGCTGGTGATACGCTTTTCCGGATTTTCCCGGAGTGCGTTCGGCTTTTTCGTGCTTTTACGGGCCGCTAATGGGGTTTCGTTGAGTGTGGAGATGTTAAGGACGGTTCTATTGTTCTTTTTTTATTGAAGGGTAAGTCACATCACACTTAAAACTTGCTTTTTATTGATTTGGTTAAAGCTCTTTTAATAAAGGGGAGACAATTTTAATTGACTCTACATTTGCATAAGTTAGATGATTTCTAGCTTTCTGAGTTTGACCTTTACGGAATAGTAGAAACAGGATATTAGTAAGGCGGGTGGCTGTGATTGTATGGACTTCTTTCAAAATGAATTTTGACTTACTTATATTACTTAGAGTTAGCGAGCAATGGACAAATATCTTTAATTTTATTTTATTTTACAAAAATAAATAAATTATATGCTGGACCAAAAAAAGAAAAGCGTTTCCCTATTCGCCAACCCTATCCCACTACGCCGTAATGCATTCGGCTCTCGTTGCGACTCGGCGCCGTTCGGGCCCGATCGGTACGCCTTCGGCGACGCTCGGAAAGCTTTTTCAAATTCGGAACGCAGTCATGACATATCTCTTTTCTTTACTTTTGTACTTTTGAACCTTATGTTTATAGTAATAGGGTTGAAAATCGATGTATGAGAGAAAAGTTCAAGTGTTGTATTTGACTTTTGAAATATCCTAATTTAGCCGCCTTTTTGCTAAGCATGGTGACCTTTATCAGTCACCAAATAAAGGTCATTTCGGCGTGTCTTACTTTTTCAGCTGACGCATCTATAAAAGTCACGTCATGCGTGCTTGTGTGCGTGTGTGAAGAAAACACTACTAGGGCGGACCGCCGACCGATTTTGGGCAGATTTTTTTGTCGGATTATAATAATTTCTATTTGTACTTTTTCGCGGAGTTCAGTGGGTAACCGTCTGGAAATGGCGTAGCGTTGGAGATTCGACTCGGCGTCTATTCGGCGTTGAAACTGTAAGATGAAAACTGGAATGCAACTGTTATAAAGATCATAGTGTTCATTTGTTATTTGTGCAGAACTTTTTTTAATCGTCTATTAAAAATATAAGAATGTAATCAGCAATATTTAATGACTAATTGTATGATATTATACCTAAATGCGTAAGTTTAGTTGAATGGAAGTTTGTGACTTAATCACGTCAGAACAGCTGAAAGGATCTGGATAAACTTTGGCACAGAAGTAGATTATAGCATGGAATATAAGATGAAGTAACCTACTTTTATATCGTAAAAATTAACGATTTTCTAGGGATACAAGGTAATATAGATGATGCTTCTTACCGTCATATGTCGTTATTCATTTGGCAAAGATTTTTGAATGTAAAAAAATATGTAACACTAGCTTTTGCCCGCGACATCGTTCGCGTAGTCTTTTGTTTACTAACTATGGACCACGCAAACAAAGTCGGAGGCAACAGCTAGTAATAAATACAGGGTGGCAAGAAAAGTGACGTCCCAAAATTTTTTTAGGTGCCTCGTGTTGAGATGTATCCGAATCACCCCTTGTATGTTCTACGATTTTTCGTAGTTTTCGAGTTATTTAGATAATAGGGGTGATTTAGATACCTCTCAACACGAGGCACCTAAAAAAAAAATGTTTAACGTCACTTTTCTGACCAGCATACGCACGACAACACACCAAACGAAGGAAGGTATTATCATTCTCATCACCAGCCGATATGTAGTCCCGAAGCGGTGGAGGGCAAAGCTATATTTTGGGGCGTGTATGTGCCCGGAAGAGGGCCTATATACTGAATAAATGACTATTATGACTATTGTTGCTTAGGTACCAGACGACGAATTTGCCAAAGGTTTTCCCAGCACTCCCAGACCTACATGAATAACATGGTAATAGCGATTTGTGTTATGACCTGCGCTGCGGCATAACAGATTAAGCCATTAAGCTGAAGTGTCACTACTTGAAAAGCTTGTAAGTCCCTCCTCATACAAATAATAACAGCTTAAGTAAAATAAATTTACATTTATTTTTTATTTTTTGAGAAAATCAACAGCATTAATATCATTAAACTTATGATTAACTTTCGTAATGTAGTAAAGCATATGATAGGTTTCCCTAAGTTACAGATAAAACTGATCATTAAAGATTATAGATTAAAGATTATTTATTCACCAAGACAAGGTCATACAGTAGTGATGTTACAAAATATTACAAGTGCAGCTTATCTTACCAGCGCAGCTAGTGTGTGATAGTAAGTACATATTAATAAAATGATATTATGAACAATAACAATTAGTTAAGATTGTAACAATCCCCCCTTTACCCCTAAATAAAAAAACTCTTAATCTGTATATAAATAATTAAATGCTTAACTAACCTATTTGGTTCTTTCTTTTATAAATCTAAATTGGCAGTGTGATCGTCTAGTTTAAATGGTAGGACCGTGCGTTGTGATTATAGTAGTGAACCAAATTCTTTTAGAGGTACGTGGATGTTATAATTAAGTTTCTCTTGAGTTTCCCGGGTGTATGCGCATTCAAGGAAGAGGAAAGTGAAGCCCCGAAGGGCCCTGAAGAGCCCCACACCAAACGCTCATATTCAGGAGTGGTGACCATATGATAAACGTTATCCCAAAAGCAATCTGTCACCTCCATAAGAATAGGACCTACCTGAAAAACGCATTTAACGTAAATTATGCGCAAGTAAGGGAATGACTGAGCCTAAAGATATTTAATATAAAATACTAACTACTTAAACTTAAAATCTACCTGACTTCATGTAAAGTCAACCAAAGGTACGGGGTCCCTAAGATAATTACTTATCTGAAAATGTTAAATCCAAAATGATACAAAGTTGATCCAACAACACCCATGACAACTCTTATAGATCTATCCTGAAGACTTCGACCTATGTGATGTCATCGGTATTACCACAACAACCCGCATCACCCGGAATCAACACTTTCAGTTATACTTTGATAATATACTAATGACCCTTTTATAATACAAGTCGATCCAAAGATACCCATGACTTCTTTATAGGGTGTTTGAGATGTGACCTAAAAAGCCATCGATATCCCTACATCAACACTCATTGCATGGATTTAAAACGTTCAGAAATACTTGACCCTTGGTAGTCTTCTCACGATAGTCGGAAGTAAGAGACAAACATTATTTTAAAATATTTAAAATTTAAACTACAAAATTTATATTAAATTCTTTTCTCAGTTCTGTGGATATAGGAATATGGTATAAAGGATTTAATAAGGATGGAAGCCTAAAAATAGCCCATTCGCTAACTACCTACTTACTAATTACACCAAAAACCTAAATGAATGGAGCTACCTTTAGAATGAGGGATAAGACAGAGATTAGGATAGGATTAAGGGTTTCCCTACCTAACAGTACCTCCAGCTAAACTACATATTTACGAACCTAGAAATCTAAAAAAAACGATTTCAAAAATAAAACGTCACAAAATAATAAACGCTAAAATAGTAATCAATAACCGTACAGGTACCGGTAACCCGTAATCAAAACCGTCAAATAAAACAAATCAATGAATTTCAGTACGTAAAATACACTCAAGTGAGTACAATAAATAAATGTTAAAAAAGGTAAAACACAAGTAAAATTAACATGCATTCTATCAACAGAAAATGGAAATGAGTTCTTTTAAACAAATACTATACTCGTAACCTAAAATGTACAAAATCTAATACAAACATACATAGAAAATGTTAAAACAACCAATTTATAGAATAAATCTCAATTAAATAATTAACTTACTAAACTGAGTTATATGTGGTTAAAGTTTAATATATTTATTACATTTATTGTTTAAAAGGTTTTCAAATATACCTCTTTTCATTTTCTAATGGTAAGTAAATAATAAAACTGTTAAAATCCTGTTGAAAGAAATAGTGTAAATAACAAAATCCATGAAAATTATGGTAATTCATTTTCAAAAGTATTATTAAATACAATTTTTACAACTTTGACATCAGGTATTAATTAAATAACTTCTCAACAGGTATTCTAACGAATCAAACAAACTCATACGCTCTCTGCCGTCGTACACTCGCGTCACCCACCCATCAGGGTGTAATCGAATTCGAAACTCACGGTCAACTGTCTCGAGACTAAGCTGCTAAACCTATTTAACCATCATCTATCCCCCGCGTCCCATGTTTTAAAAGCTGACACCCGAACTCTCCTAATTTCCAGGGGTGCTCAACCTTCTATAATCTACGAGTCTGACTTTAACATAACATGACATATTTTCAAACACTTAATATTTTTTCTAGATTCCTAATAATTCTCCTACCAATAACCAAAACCAGCATGAGTGACTGAAAGTTTAATTTTCTCTCTTTTCCCTCCATTTTATTTATTCTGTAAATGTTCTTTAATAACGTTAATTGATGTAAAGATATCCAACTTATTATAAATAACTAAATGCTCTCATATTCAAGGCCTACTTCACTAAATACATTATGAAAATTAAATATTAATAAATATATTTTATAATATTGTAAAGTTTTAAACATTCAAAGGTTGACCACATCTGACTTTGAGTGTTCTTGCTCGATTGTATGGTGTGCACGTGAGTGATCAGAGTTAGTTAGTAGTATAGCTATCTAGTATTCTTTTGTTTTATCAAAGTCAGGGTTCGCTGTAGGCAACCAACAGAGAAAGTATGGTCATTAGAAAATTCATAATATAATTGTTATTTTCTAATAAGATCTATATTATTTTAAATAATAATTTATCTTTATACTTGATTTGCAAGGGTAGGGTTGGTACAAGATCAATTAATGCACAATTCTTAACAATTTTACATGCATGAATCATAATGTAAAAAGACAACCATCAAGAAATATGTGTGTCCTAAAAAAAAATATATAATTATCAGTAAGTATTTCATCAATTATAATGTCAGTTTAAATCTACTCATGTCAAAATAATTGTAATATTTCGCTAGAAAATGTTCATTATTACACACTAAAATTATAAGTCAGATAATCCTTTAGAGAATAAAAACATTTGTCCACCAGTAAACTAAACAATTTTCTATTGAAGTTCATCTATTCATCATCTATCATGATGTTAAGTTTTCCCATTCTTCTTGAAAATATATCTCTGAGTGCCTTATAGCATAAATAAATAAACCGGTCAAGTGCGAGTCGGACTCACCCATCGAGGGTTCCGTACAAATGGTTTAGGAATCGAGTGACTCAGTTTAATTACAAATTATTATATTACCAATTTATTTTGTTGATTTTTCCCTTTACTTGTATTATGACTATATTACTTGCTAAATTTCATAGTTCTAGGTCAACGAAAACTAGTACCCTATAAATTTTTATTTTCTTGAGTGTTGAAAATGTCAAAATATATGTTTTTTGCTGCAAAAACTTCCGTGTCTTTTCTTCACGTTAGTTTAGAAGTTTGATTTTTTCACAGCATCAAGGAATTTTAGACTTGAGTGTATGGTTTTAATTTCAACTCTATACCTCCACGTGTTCCCGAGATAAAGGGCTTGATAGGTAGATGGACAACAAAGTGATCCAATAATGTTTTTTTCCTATTAAGATACGGAACCCTAAAAGAGATTTATATGTTTCCCCTATAGTGGGTGACCAGATTTTGGCGTAGCGGGGCAGTAACTTGCCTTAAATGCAATGGATTCCTGGTTCGATTCCGGATCTAGGTCAATATAGAGATCAATTTTTTATCGGGTCTGAGTGTGCTAAGAGTCTGAACCCCTGGCAATGTCTAGTTTCTCATAACACAAAAGTTTTAATTTCTTTGATAATATAACGCTTGAAAAAAATCGACTGCCTCAGGTGGGACTCGAACCCACGTCTCATCGCATGCCGGGCGAGTGCTTTTCCAACTAAGCTACCGAGGACGTTGGCTAACCCGTCGTAATTTTAATTTTATTATTAATAATAAAATAATAATAATAATTTTATTTTAACACAAGATTGTTAATGTCTTACTTCGAAACTATCTGTTTATTTATTTATAGTAAAAATTGTTGTATTCAAACATCAGAATCATCCCCTTGCGTCAGAAGCAAATAATATTCTATCATTGTTCACGCACGGGCATAGTATATGCGAAGGGGCTTGTGAATGAGGATCGGCGAACGGCGGCGAACGACAGCGAGCAACGTTCGGTTCGCGAACGAACATCGATGCTCGGTCGAACACTCCCTTCACTTTCAAGTGTCACTGTATCTTGCGATTATTCTTGGATTATACTCTTTTTTATCATACAGTCCGCTTTTTACTATAATTAACATCTCCCACCACCGGAGGTCCTACAATCATCATCATCATCAACCTTTGGAAGTCCACTGCTGGACATAAGCCTCTCCCATAGAATATAATACCATAGTAAGCGGCTCTGCACCACTCTCATTCAACGGCTTCCTGCAACCCTAACTAGGTTGTCAGTCTACCGTGCGAAGTCCTGCCCACGCTGCGACTTCCAGCATCTTCCAGTGTGTGGTTTTCATAACATGTATACTACAGACAATCCTAGTCGTTGGACTGAAGTAAATAAGACTTATTTATGTACTTATAATCCATAGGTACAGAATAAATAATAAAAAGTTAAAAATCATTTATTCAGTTTAGGACAGAAAACTGCCACTTATGAACGTCAATAATAACATTATTGGCCCAAATGGGGCAGAAAATGTCTCCTTATTTTTTGGGCCCTACTAGCGCTTCGAGACAAGACACAGACAATCTGGCAAGTGCTGAGAAGAAACGCCGGAACAAACTCAGTCACCACTAGCTGCAGCATTTTTGTCATTTAAATAGTCATTAACAGTATAATAACCCTTTTTCATTAAAATAATCTTAACATGCGATTTAAACTCGAACATGGGTAGTTCAACAATAGACTGTGGTAATTTGTTAAAAAAGCGAATACATTTCCCCATGAACTAATTACTTACTAGCAGTCTGAAATTTGAAACAGCAAGTTTATCTTTATTCCGGGTATTAAAATTATGTTTGTCACTTTTCTTAGGGAAAAGATGCAGGTTTTTGCGAATGTACATAATATTTTCATAAATGAATTGAGAGGCCACTGTAAGTATATTAATTAATGTAAGTATATTAATTAATAATTATGCGTATACAGAACATTATACCTTGCGTGCGCCAGCGTACACATAGACTAAGATATCGCTCATAGACAAGAACTCTCGGAAAGCTCGCGCTCGAACTGTTCCACCGTGTTCCGAGATTTCGTCCGCGAGCGATGTCTATGTGTGCGTTACTTATTGTATGAAGCTTAACTTCTGTTATTACTCAGTCTTTTGGGGCACAAGTCTCATATTTAAACTGAAAAGTGGTTCGTGCCATACTTCACCACTCGGGCCCAATTACTGTGCCCAGTGGAACGGAGTTTTACTTTATTTTCCAACCGACTTCACAATCATACCTGAATATAATACCGATGACAGATGGCGGCGGACGCGGCTCCGGACTCGTCTTGACATTGTAAGGTCAAACGCTGCCATTGGTCGATATGTGGGCTGGCGGAAGTTGTCTGAAGGATAGACCAATGGCAGCGCTTGACCTCACAATGTCAAGACGAGTCCGGAGCCGCGTCCGTTGCAGTTTGTCACCAGCTTAAAGGTCGGTTTTTTTACCATGTACCAGAAAACACAAATTATTATGGTCTCGAAATAAGAAATTTTGTCTGGGGTAAACCAGAACACCCAGACCTGGATTAATTTAGAAAAAAATATTTTTAAACTGAAAATTGAACCCGGGGCTCTTGTGTGGAAATCACTGTGCCACTACCGCAATTGGATTGTCTAAATACAATGTTTCTGCTTATTTTGATTCCAGTCTGTGTGATTAATACTGGATATTTAACTCCGAGTCTCCATAATTCCGCTTGCGCTAAGTACTCTATTATTTCATTTGCAATTAATCACTAAAGACCCGATTAAAACTGGTTGCCCCGAATGTTTGCATACAAACACAACGCGGCAGGGCTGGCAACACACACTTTTTAATTCAAATACTAAGTAATTAACCTTCAGTCATAATATATCTCGTTATTTAAAAAAATACTACGAAAAATGTTTGGATTCATTTCATTTCAGCTATAGGACGTCCACTGCTGAACATAGGCCTCCCCCAGTAAATTTCACATTGGACAGTTATAAGCGGCATGCAACCGGCGGCTTCCTGCAACCTTTACCAGGTCGTCTGTCCGCTTTGTGAGTGGACGTGCTGGTACGCGGCCTCCATTCAAACCTTTATGCCCCATCGGCCGTCAGTTCTACGTACTATGTGTTTGGACGTATTTAAACCTAATACATTTAAATTCACATTTAAGTGCTAGTGCTATCAAACCTTTTACAATTTATGAGCAACTCGAACTAGAGTTATAAATAACAATCTTACACTTTTTTTAAATAAATAAATATCGAACAACATCATACATTGCTCTGATGATCCTAAGGTAAGTAGCCAAAACACTATCAATCAAGAAACAACGACGGTATCACAACGTTAAAATAACAGATGCTAGTTTTAGGTTTGACTTTCGATTCAGCCCCTCTTGCATGACCACCAAAACGCGTTATGATATATCGATATATCGCACCAACTGTAAAAATATGATAGATATAGCCGCCATTTTGAATTTTATCAAAACACCGATCAAAATATAATGTCACCGGCACGGCGATTCAACATGGCGGCTATATCTATCATAATTTTACAGTTAGTGTCGATATATCGCTATATCATATCGTGTTTTGGTGCTCATGCTAGGAAGGCAGGCTGGCGGAGCTGGGTGTATTTTGCCCACTATTCTTTGTTGTTTATCCCGTGCGTACGTTTACCAGAACAATATGGAATATAGGAACTGAAGCCTGCAGAAGAAGTGCCGTAGTCTCAAAAACCTTAATCGACAGTTAGGCAAAAGTTTACCTCTCTTCTTTCGCTTCTAGTTTGCTTTAAAACAATTTCCATATTTACATACCTACAAGTTTGTACGGAACCCTCAATACGCGAGCTCGACTCGCACTTGGCCGGTTTTTTCCTATATGTCCCACTGCAGGGCACAGGCCTCAAATAAAACTATGAGTTGGTTTAGGCCATGCACCACCACGCGGACCCAATGCGGTGCTGTGGAGGGGTGTATTAAACCGCCCTAAGGCCTCTGACTAGGCTTCACGACTAGTATCAAGCGATATTAGCCGGTGCCAACTTATTTTGCCTTTTGAAGCACAGAGATACTTATGATAAATGTCACTAATATGGTTGGAGTGGTCACCCATCTAATCACAACCGCGCCGTAGGTGGTTTAACTTTGGTGGTTTAACTGCCACCACTGTGCTACAAGCACCACGACGAGTATAATGCGGTGTTAAAGTTAAAGTAACTTTGTAAATAAGTAAAATGCGGTGCCCCTGCGATGCGGATGTGTGTGTTGTGATTAGTGTTAGCGACATTATGTGAGGCGGAGTGCAGTGTAATGTTATTGCAGTCGCGCTGCGCTGTGCAGGCTACTACGCACACAGAGGCTGCACTTTTTGTTGTACTAGCGGTTGCCCGCGAGCATGTTCGCGTGATTTTCAATTCGAATCAGAAACCTAACCTGGCGTAACTCGTACATAAGCTACTTACCAAATTGTCATTGCAATTAAATGTATAGTTTAGGAACGCATACCAGACAAACAACGTAACGTAAGTACTTTTTTGTTTGTTTGTGAGTTTGAGTGTTTTTCTTTGTGATTCAAATACAACAACTTTGTTCATACATGGGGCGAACATTTAAATCGCGAAATAATCAGTAGAATTACCCCTTAAAATGAAAAAAACTAATAAAATAAGATCTTAATGTTTGTCTAGTATGCCTTCTTCTGCCTTCCTAAACAATTCACATGATTTTGCAATGAAACTCGGTAAGTTCACAACAACTTACTGAGTTTCGTTGCAAAATCGGGTACGCCAAGGATAGTGATTATAGTTTAAAAGTTAAAAAAGCACAGATTTAAAAATTAATGTCTTGATGACGTCTGTAATTGATTTTACACGAACAGCTTATACCTTGCATATTGTTTAGTTTCATGATTATGCCCATGATAAAGCACAAAATATAACGTGTAAAAAACAAGAAGTTAGATTTATAAAATGACTTAACAGAGCAGATTGTTATGGCATTATCCCACGATAGACAGATACTTACTCTTTTTGGACACCACACAAAACAAATCACAGAAATAAAAATATTTGACGATCTCCGTAGCCGAGAGGTGAGGATGCACGACTTGGCGTCTGAGGTCTTGGATTCGATTCTCGTCAATGTAGAAAACGAACTTTTCTATTTTGGGTCGGGTCTGGGTGTTGTGGTATCGTCGTTGTTTCTATTTCTATAACACAAGTGCTTTAGCTACTTACCTTAGGATCAGAGCAATGCATGTGATGTATTAAGACGACCGTCTGGTGTAATGGTTCCCGCTCCGGACTACACAGCCAGCGGTTGCGGGTTCGAATCCCGCAAGGGGCAAATGTTTGTGTGATGAGCACGAGCATTTGTACCCACTAAGTCATAAATGTTTATAAAAAGTATTTAAGTATGTTAACCGTTATTTAGTCGCCATAGTACAAGCCTTGCCTGGTTTGGGGCTAGACAATTGGTGGGATTGTGAAAACAATTCATTAATATTGTTTTATTTTTCAATATTTGCAACTGCGCAATGAGGCGATCTTATCGTTAGAAGCGACCTTTAAACAGAGTATGGTTTAATTAATAAATTAATTATCGATAGGCTAGTGTCAGATCAAAATAAATGTAGGTTTTAAATTATAAATTTAAGTTAAAAAGAGACAGAGTAAAAGTTCCTTAGACTGTTTTCGTCCAAAAAAAAACCGGCATTCTCTGTCCTCAAACCACTCTTCAAATAATCAGAGTATAGTAAATCTAATAAAGCACAACTAGTACTCTCAAAATCCAGCGGCGTATATTATATTAGGCCGGGAACAGAGTTGTGCTTAATAATTCAACGGTCGCACGTCTGCGCCCGGCCTTATTCAACAAATCGGGTTACTCGATAAATGTACAGTTCATTTGATCAGTAAATATGTAAAATTTCTAATTCTATGTCTGATTTATAATCTGGAAATCAAATGTGTTACATAGCTTTGACGGCGTGGAATACGATTTCTTACTATATTATAGCTTATGTTCATACTGAAGGTCCATATAAATATTGGCCAAGGAATACTTAAATTCGGCTGAAGTTAAGAAGAATATTAGAAGCAGAAGAAGGAAGAATAGAAGTTTATATAGATAGATAGATAGATACTCTTTATTGTACACCATACCAAGAAGTTACAATTTGTGTTTACAGAAAGATTCACAATTTAGGCGGTCTTATCACTAAAAGCGATCTCTTCCAGACAACCTATAGTTAGAGAACAGATAAACAGAAAGGGGAAAGTGGTGCGGAGAGCTTAGTGTGAGATTTAATATACTTAATGGATAAATATATAAGTCCAGATAGAAATGTACAATATACTTAAGTAAATAACAGTAGTGTATAATATAATTTTAAATACATACAATATACATATTACAATATACACTTAAAATGATACTTGATACATGCAACGAAATATCGTGACCAACAATGACCAGTTGACAATATTAAAGAAGGATAGAAAATGGTTTGTATGTCAAGACGCAAGAAAATGTGCTTTAAGCCGACCTTTAAAGATATCAATCGATTCGGATTGCCTTAGATGAAAGATTACCTACTACATAAAACTTCTAGAGATGGGCCAGCTAATCAGGAAAGCCGACTCATCATCATCATCATCATTGCAGCCATAGGACGTCCACTGCTGAATACCAGGCCTCCCCCAATGACTTTTATTGGGGGATTGCCAATACTTGGCAGGCGGGTTGGCGAGCGCAGTTTTTTTATAACATTTCGCTCGCAGACGCTGCTGCCCGTCAGGAAGTAGTCGCCTCTTACGACATATCTCCTGTTGACGTGTGGAAATCTATTTATGCCGGTGACTAGTCGGACTACTCGCAAAAATATGCCGATTACAATCGGCGCTTAGTACCTTAATGGAAACAAAATTTTTAAATTATATGTATTCTAGCTGTCCCGGCGAACTTCGTACCGCCCCTTCATAATTTTGTTTTTTCGTCAATTTTTCCATGTTTTTATAGTTATTCTGCTATTCGGGGCGGAGACAAATTCAACAAACCAAAGATCATAAAAAGCGGTCCAGCCGTTCTCGAGTAACAAATGGTGTAACTAACCCGACTTTCTTTTATATATAGATTTAAAAACAAGATAGATACATTAAAAACTTATACACTATACTGATTCTGGTCCACAAATACAACAACTTTTTATATGTAACCAACATTTAAATCTAAAAAAAAATTTCACAACTCCATACAAACTGATATCAGCTGGGCGGCGGATTAGTATGGGGAAGTGAATTTTTATGCAATTTCAATGTTGGTCCCATAGAAAAAGTTGTTGTATTCGAGTACCAGAATCAGCCCTTAGGAGGTTGTAGATGTTTTACAACCCTTTATTTAATTTTATCTTCATGCAGTGTAACAAAAACCAGCTTTGGTTTTATCGTACACTAAAACTTGACATCGATTGATCGTAAGAATGCTTATTTCACTTTTTTTTTTAAAAAGAATCCTAAAATTATTCATTTGGAACACGCCACTACCACGCGGGCCCAGTACGGAATAATAGATCATCATCATCATCATCATTTCAGCCATAGGACGTCCACTGCGGAACGTAGGCCTCCCCCATTGACTTCCAGATTGGTAGCAGCCTGCATCCAGCGTCTTCCTGCGACCGTTACCAGGTCGTCTGACCACCTTGTGAGTGGACGTCCTACGCTGCGCTTGCCGGTACGCGGCCCCCATTCTAGAACCTTTCTGCCCCATCAGCCGTCAGTTCTACGTGCTATGTAGTAATAATAAATAGATGGGGTGTTGTAAAGCTAGAGATGTGAATTTAATATATTTATTGCGTTCTATAAAGATACATAGGCGTTTTTGTTTAAGGTACATTAAACAGATCATTATAGACCTATTGGGCACAACAATAAGATTAGGACGGAGGTCTCTGACTAGTATTCACTAGTAATTAAGCGATATTAGCTGGGACTAACTTTTAACGTGCCTTCCGAAGGCACATCTTGTGACTATCACCATTATTTCAGCCACAAGAGGTCCACTGCCGAACATAAGCCTCCCCTAATGAATTCTAGATTGATCGGTTGAAAGCGGCCTGCATCCAGCGGTTTCCTTCAACCTTTACCAGGTCCTCTGTCCACCTTGTGGGTGGCTTCTACGCTGCGCTTGCCGGTACGTGACTTCTAATATAGAACCCTTCTGTTCCATCCATCAGACGTCAAATGAGCCCCACCTACATTAGCTTGCTAATCCGTTGCGCTATGCGACTTATATTCGTTTACAGTTAGTGATATATGTATATATAGTTCACGAATGCCTCATAGAGGTTATAATGTAACTATTTTATTACCATCTTTTTATGCCTATTAACTGTACTGCTATTGGTTTACATTATAAAGTGAATAAATGAATATGAATATGAATATTTATTTATTATTATTGTTTTGCTATTTTTATGTATTAATATATGTATTAATTTATTTTTATTTCTCATTCTTTGTCTTACACACTCTTTTGCTCTCGCACTACGTTCCCCCCCTGTATTACAACTTAATTTCCTTTTCCTTGTCTTGTTTGTAATAACGTTTAATGTTTTTTTGCAATAAAGTATCTATATATCTATTTATGTAATGACATAAATGACAAAAATTAATGAAATATGATTAGAATCACAGAACAGGAATGACACGCTACGCTCCGCTACGTAATTGGAATAGTTACCCACCAACCACAGCGTTGGTTGTGTAACTTTATAAATACCAAGCGCTCCAACCAAAGACACAAGTAACCTCTTAGCTACTTATGCAACCCAAGCTACATGTATCTTTTTACTACTATTAAATAAACTTTTATCAGTTCACAGCAGCAATAATAGGCGGTTAACATATCGAAACATCGGAAAATATAAAAATGTCCGGAACGTCCCGCCCGCGGCGGCGCGGCGGCCGTAACTCGCCGGCGCCGGCGATAGCCACCGACCCTATCGGGTTATTGGTGGGCCATACCACATTTTCAATGCCATTTGTTTGAGAGATAACTGGGTTCTTTTAAGTGTACCATGTTTTGAATGTTTTCATATTTTTTATACTTGTTATCTTTACGTAAGTTACAAGAGATAATTGCAGGTTTATAGCTGGAATGATTCTATAGTTGAGCAATGCAGGCAACGGTCGTGAGCTGATGGTTGATCATCCTGATCTTTAATAAATATGCTGGGGGGTTTTCCCTAGCATGACCACCAAAACAGTATATGAATAGCGTCATACTAGGGGGGTTGACAACACACCTATCGCAGTCTTGAAGTAAGAATGAACATTCTTGTTTGTGGTACCTTGAACTAATTAAGAAAAAAAAATGAACGGGATTCGAACCCGGAACCGAGCGTTTAAGGCAACTCGCCGCGCTACTACACCAAACGGGTGTTCTGACCATACTTCGTTGTTTTATTTAAGACACATCTCTGCTTTAAGTTTTAGTTACTTTAAATAAACTTTGAATAATCATAATAGTAATTTATTCAGTATACAGAGTGTAACGAAAAGGTGAAATAAAACTTTAAGGGGTTATTCTACGGCTAAATTACATCAACTTTTTCTATGGGACCAACATCGAATTCGCAAAAAAAAACACTTTCCCATACTAAAACGCGACCAGCTGGCATCAGTTTGTATGAAACGGCAATTTTTTTTTTTGAGATTTCGATGTTGGTCCCATTGAAAAAGTTGATGTAATTTAGCCGTAGAATAACCCCTTAAAGCTTTATTTCACCTTTTCGTTACACCCTGTATATGCCCTCTTCCGGGCACTTACACACGTCCCAAAATATAGCTTTCCCCTACCACCGCTTCGGGACTACATATCGGCTGGTGATGAGAAGAAACGGCGCAACGAACTCAGTCACCGTTGTCAGCATATTTTACAGGAAATACAATTACAAGACATGTAGTAAGTAAGCTGGTTAAGTGCATTTACTCTTTTCGTTTAAATAATCGTCTACTTTATTAGTATCCTTTATACATAAGGATTATTAATCTGAATTTTGAACTTATGAACAGCTAGTTTAACAAGAGCCTCTGGTATTTTATTAACTAACTAGCTGACCCAGCGAACTTTGTTCCGCCAATTCGTTTGACAGGTACGAACAGTTTGTATAGCAAAATAAAATAGTTGTTTTACTGTTTTAAATTTAAATGAGCTTAAAATCAAATTAAAGAATGTTTTAATTACGAAGTGCTATTATACAATAATAGATTTCATGAATGACAAATTATTATAATTATAATTAGTTTAGCTGTATGTACGTACTCTGTTTGACACTTCATTGATTTAATTTAATCAATTGCATGATTTAAATTTGACATTTACATACTAACATATTAATGAATATTTTATTATAATTTTGACATCTATTTTGGACATGTTTATGCTATTAATATTAGAAAAAAATTGTACACCGCTTCGGTACGGCATGTTGAAACCAAGCCTAATGAATGACCTATCACCTGTTTACCATGTACACATGTCCGAACAAATAAATTATTATTTTATTTTATTTTATTTTTACTACTTTCCTTGCAAATTTTTTATATATTCTGACCTTTTAAACCTTCCCTAAACTTCCACAAATATTTCAAGATCAAAATTTGCCAAATCTGTCCAGCCATTCTCGAGTTTTAGCGAGACAAACGAACAGCAATTCATTTTTAGATATATAGATAGAAAATATAATACATTTCTCCAAAAATGAATTACCAACTTTGTGTAATCTGAAGTTTATTTTTATTTCGGATATTATATTATAATAACACCTTCCCCTTTCTCTAATGGTTGTGCTCTACCTGAATGTTGTCTGAAAGAGATCGCTATTAGCGATAAGACCGCCTAAGTTGTACATCTTTCTGTAAAAATCATGTGTAATTTACTTGTATGGTGTGCAAGTATCTATCTATCTATAATGATGAAAATCACCCTCTAAGCGAAACAAACTTAGATCTTTTCGAACGTACATAATATTTTCAAAAAGGTATTGTGAGGTTACTGTTAATGTATTCATCTAAAAATCTACCTCAGAGTCACGAGGTCCAACACAATATATTGAACATAAGCCTCGTAGTCTGTCTGTATCCTATTAGTTTTAAGGTTAGGTTCTTTAGACTACGAACATGCTACGAGCCTACGCCGTAGTCGTCATTCGTAGCGCTTCAGTGTCGTGTGTTGTTGACTGCAGACGCTGCAGTAAAGCGACCCTACGGTAAGAAGCTGAAGCACTTATGTCATAGAAACCAGAAACAACGACGGTACCATAACACCCAAACCCGAGACAATACAGGGTGTAACGAAAAGGTGAAATAAAACTGTAAGGGGTTATTGTACGGCTAAATTACATCAACTTTTTCTATGGGACCAACATCAAAATCTCAAAAAAAATTGACGTTTCCATACAAACTGATGCCAGCTGGTCGCGTTTTAGTATGGGAAAGCGTTTTTTTTTTTGCGATTTCGATGTTGGTCCCATAGAATGTAATTATGTAATTTAGCCGTAGAATAACCCCTTAAAGTTTTATTTCACCTTTTCGTTACACTCTGAATAAGTTACATGATATATTGATTGCCACATCCTATATCCAGTATTTTCGCCAGAAAACTTGTCCAAAAACACCTCTTTCACTTGTATTCTCCTTACATTGCGCCTTAAATCGCCATAGTACAAGCTTTGCTTAGTTTAAGGATCGACAAAAAGAGTGATTACTAAAATAACTTATTGTATTTATTGAGTTTAATATTGACCTATTTAAATATCAAACCCAGCACCTCTTTCGAGTTTTATAAGTCGCCAAGCCATCAAAACTACCAAACGTTATCATTATAATGTTTGATAGTATCGATAAAGCCGCGTAACTTGAAGCTGTTGACGCGAACAAGCGGGTTACTTGAAAATCAGCTATTTTACGGGCGCTCTAAGCGCAAGGAGATTGCAATTTGCTTGGCCGACATTAAAATGCGCCGCTGAATTTGTGGATATTGGATAGGAATTTATATAACGTGATGCGCCGGCGCGGAACGGGCTAGGACTCTTTAGAGGCGGCACTGCGGGCTCTCTTTTTCCAAGAAAATTTATTAATAAACTGAATTAAAACAAACAAATGACTCACCAATATAATAAATTCAATAATTAACATAAAGATGCAAATTGAAAATTAAATGAAATGAATTAAAAACATACATACTAATATAATATACAAATACCATACTAATTAATTACAAACTACAAGAACATATTACATAAATAAAGATTTAAAATAATTATTTTATTTGAAAAAAAAATCTTATTAAATTTATTGTTATTATTAAATAATTAATAAATAAAGATAAAAATTATTATTTTATTTAAAAATTTAATTTATAAATACAAACAAACGTTGTAAGCACTCTAAATACTTAGTACATAATAATAATAAACAGTTTATCTATAAGAAACAAAAATAATATGTTTTTATATGTATTGTGGGTTTTACTATTGCCTAGGCTCCAATAGTAATACAATATACGAGTAATGTTAATGCATGTAATGTTATAAGAATAATAATAATGCCCTCATCTGTTAGTTGCTGTACCCGACAGGGCCCAAAATTATCTGTATTACTACTATTATTAAGACCTTTATGTACATTTTTTGGGAAAGCAAAAAAGAATGTTGAATTAAATTGAATTGAAATAGAGCATACAGTGGCATCTCGTACCTGGTGTACCACCAAATTTATACAACGCCTGCGTGAAGTGACTATGATCATAAAACACGACCCTACAAATCAATAATGAAATATGAAACTTATAGGATACTTTTAATCCGGGTAAGGTCAATGCAGACGGAGCTGTGGGCAAAAGCTAGTATTTTAAACGTAAAGTTTGTATGTATGGATGTTTGTTACTATTTCACGAAAAACTACTGACTGAATTTTGATGAAATTTGGCATACTGATAGACCATTGCCTGAATTAACATATAAAATACTTTTTATTCGGGTAAAGTCAACGCAGACGAAACGGCGGGCAAAAGCTAGTTAATAATGAACTGAATACTCATACGATTTATAACAACGGGCCTGGTACGTAGTCGAAATAGGTTTAAAGAACTTTATTCTCATAAGAAATTTACATTTCACTTATAATGGAATACAGAGAGATAAATAATAATAATTGTACTACATTTAAGCACTTCTTGCTGATTCTATATGTGACTTAAGTTGATTTTTAAAAGTATTTAAATTTTTACAATCCTGCTAATCGTTCACAAAACCGTTAAATTGTACATAAAAGTTTCAAAAAACCGATTTGTTTTTTAGAATTATTATTTTTAGTAGAATCACTGCTTAAAAACAAAATACCAACTAACAAAACCTACAGGCTATTCTAGACAAAATCGTGTAAAAATGGTGTGAATGTCTGTACGGTGTAAGTCGAATCAATATACATTGACAGGCGTAAAAAAATCATTTTAATTAAATTGGAGCCGATCTGTCTAGTCGTTGTGAGCTCTACATTTTCCTAGATTATCTTCCGCTGTAAGTGCCTTATGTTAGCACTTTTGCCGGGATACACTCTGTTTAAGTTTACTCCAGTACTACGTCTTCGGAAAGGGGTCTAATATCTATTTAAGTTAGCCTAAATTGAAATACGCTTCAAAATAACTAATATCTAGTCGAGAATGCTAAGTTTTAACTTAACGTGTCCCGTATGTCAAGGATAACCTTGTAACCACATATTCTATATTACATTATCTATAGTATAATATAGAATATGTGGTTACAAGGTTATATATTCTATATTATAGTCAGGGGCGTGCATTCCATATAGGCTATTACGCAGAGCCTACCTTTATAAAAAACCGACAGCTAACCAGAATTATTAATTACGTATTCAACAATAAACAATAAATATTCTGTAACCATTTTGTCGTCTACCTGTACTTATTCCTTACTAAAGCGCGCAACTTATATCGTTACTGTAATTTAACCAATGTTAGGCTGCCGCGAGATCGCCTACTGTTTCACGCAAACTTACTCAATTTTCACTCACAGCCTACCCCCATCTGAAACCAATGCACGCCCCTGATTATAGTATATATTATATTCTATATTCTATGGCTTACAACTTTTGTTCTATGACTTTTGCATGCTTAAAAATTCAAATTCAAATTTATTTATTTACATGGAAACACGGAACATAAAGATAATAAAAATGTATAATACACTCTGAGGCACAATTAACCGCCCACCCAACTAAAGCGGCCTAACTTTGTTTACAATAACTAAACGCTCATGAAGTTGAATGACAATTTGTTAAGTGGGTAGTTTCTGATAAATTAAGACAGTTTCTACCCCGTTTTTAAAGATACCCTCAAGTGTAAGTCTTTTTTATTGATTTTAGTCAAAAATTGACTTGCCGACTGATTGTTTTGCGCGGACATAAAGTATTTCGTGTAAAGTTTTTAGACACATTTCTTAGTCCTTAGGGTGCGTGAGAGTTTGTTAGTTGCCTTTTACTCAGTAAAATGCCATTGGATGCAGCCGGTGCAGCTAGAGCGGTGGCGCTTTCAGATGCTGGATACAGCCAGCGTCGTATAGGCCGTATGCTGGGATATCCTCGAACTACGATACGTGATGCCGTCCGACGATACAGAGAAACTGGATCTTACACCAGAAGACCAGGACAAGGTCGTAGGAGGTGCACCTCTGAACGAGATGACCGCTTCATCGTGTCCAACGTTTTAAGAAATCGCTTCACTACAGCTCCCGAAGCCCGTAACCGCCTATATGAAGTACGAAATGTAAGTGTTAGCGTTAGGACCATAAGAAGAAGGCTTGCAGAACGTAATTTGACTGGATTCCGGCCAGCTCGAGTCCCAGCATTGACCACAGAGCACCGGAGGGCCAGACTTCGATTTGCTCAACAATACCGGAACTGGACCATGGACCACTGGAAGAACGTCCTCTTCTCTGATGAGTCCAGAGTAGCTCTAAGAGGTCCCGATGGACGCCAGCGTGTGTACCGACGCCCCGGTGAGAGGTTTGCACAGTGTGCTGTTGTGGAAACACTGGGCTATCAAGGTGGCTCAGTTATGGTATGGGGTGGTATTACTTATGAGGCTCGTACAGAGTTGGTTGTGTTTGAAAGAGGCAGCGTAAACGCTCAGAGGTACGTAGAAGAGGTCTTAGAACCCCATGTCATTCCTTTTGCCCCATTTATTGGAGACGATTTTCTTTTAATGCACGACAACGCACGTGCGCACGTTGCTAGAGTCGTTACGGAGTATCTTGATGCCGTGGATATAGCCCGATTACCATGGCCGGCTCGAAGCCCGGACCTAAACCCCATTGAACACGTTTGGAACAATCTTAAAAAGCGAGTACGAACTCGGGTTCCAGCTCCTACTTCGATTAATGAGCTGAAGATTGCTGTGGTCGAAGAGTGGGAGAATATACCGCAGTCAGATATTCAAGACATAATGGATGGTGTTCCAAATCGACTGGAAGAAGTCATAAGAGCCAGAGGAGGCAATACTCAGTATTAACTTTTTTGTTTTTAGTATCAACTAAAAGTTTTAGATTGTTTAACATCACGGTTGTTTTTCTTCATTATTTGGTAATTTCAAACTTTTTTTATTAGGTATTAAAAATTAAAGCAATATCTGATTTAAAGTTTTTTTTTCTTTTGTTATTATCCAATCTACAAAATAGCCAAGAAAAAAAACATTCCAGAATTAATTGTGGCAGTTACATCGGAAAATGTAAGTGGGCGGTTAATTGTGCCTCAGAGTGTATATACAAACTCCGATATGTTTCGCCATTCAATGGGATGTAAAATATTTATAAATGTCACAATAAAAAATATAAAAATTTATTAAAATGTATGTCAATATTATTCAATTAGGTAAGTAATTCTTTTACGATGTAAAAGTGTTTGTCCAATAGCCATGCATGCAATCTTGTTTGAAATAGACAAGGTCTTGGATTCCTTATACATTCTGGTATCTTATTAAATATCTCATATTTATATATCTCAAGATGTATATACTTCATAGAGAAAAACCAGCTTTATTAAATACTAGCTGTCCCGGCGAATTTCGTACCACCTCTTTATATTTTTTTCCGTGAATTTTCCCGTTTTTATTTGTTATTCTGCTATTCGGGGCGGAGACAAATTCAAAAAATCAGAGTTCACAAAAATCGGTCCAGCCGTTCTCGACTTATAAATGGTGTAGCTAACCCGACATTGTCTTATATATGTAGATATATTAAATCACATAATAAAAGTAGGTTGTCGTAATGGAGATCTACTACCTCTCCATAGTTCTAATGCGTCCTAATATCATATTGTAGGACAACCATACTTTCCTAATTAGGTTTTTTAAAAAAAAAGTTGTTTGCACAATCACACTAATTATTTAGCCCCAAACTCAGCAAAGCTTGTACTATGGCGACTAGATAACGGATAAACATATTTAAATACGTTTATAAACCATCCATGACTTATGTATAAATGCTCGTGCTCATCACACAAACATTTGCCCCTTGCGGGATTCGAGCCCGTAACGGCTCGGCTCTGTAGTCCGGAGCGAGAACCACCACACCATAAGGTCGTCAATGGTCAAAATGCTAACGTCCGTTTACAATACTGAAAAATAATGTATCCCTTAATCCATATAACCATGATAATAATTCAAATAATCTAAATAAATAAATTTCTTTCTCTAATAGTTGTCCTCTACCTGAAGGTTGTCTGGAAGAGATCGCTATTAGCGATAAGACCGCCTAAATTGTACGTCTTTCTGTAAAAATCATATGGAATTGTAACTTAAACTTACAAAACTAAACTTGTATGGTGTGCAATAAAGAGTAACTATCAATCTATATCTATAAATAATCTTTATTTTCTAAAAACAAAAGTATAGGTCTTACAATATAAAGCGACTTCTGCAGCATGTTTCTAGTTTTGCGGGACTCAGTTAAAAATAGGGTAAAAATTAACCAACAATCTGACGACCTCCGTAGCCGAGGGGCGAGTACACCGGACTTGGCGTTCGCCATCTCTGAGGTTCCGGGTTCGATTCTCAGTCGGGTTATAATAGAAAACGAACTGATCTATGTTGTCTCTGGTCTAGGTGATGTGGTACCGTCGTTGTTTCTGATTTCTATAACACCTGTATGTATGTGTTTACCAGTTTCCAGCAAATAAAAGATTTTCATTTCAATTCATATCATTTCATTTCACAAGTGCTTTAGATCCTTACCTTAAGATCAGGAGACGTATTTTTGAATCATGCGAATTCCAATCCGAATACGAAATCGCATGATTCGAATTCGAATTCTTAAAATCACTATTTTTGAAAATTCATTCTACGAATTCTGCAATGACCAGTCTTTTTTCTTTTTCTACTAGTAAAAATTAAGGAAAATGACATTGACAAGTAAACATATGTATGACAGAAATTTGACATAATAACTTTTTGGTTACGTTCCGTTTTAAGCGATTCACTACCAGTTTTTAAAATGAATGAGTTTTTGCATTCCGTTTCATTATATTTTATGCGTAAAATGAAAATAGTTACGAGTGTTTTAAAAATGCGTAAAATCGTGAGCAATAGAAATGAATTTCTAACACGAATGGTTTTCGTGTTCGAATTTGATATTCATTTCTAATGCTTCAAAAATACGTCTCCAGAGCAATGTATGTGATGTTGTCCGATATAAAAAAAATGAGTACTCATTGGAGACCGGGCTCAAGCTATGAACATAGAAACATTGAAAATCTCCCTTGCAAGTAACCTTATTTTAGTTTTACACTATAGCAAGAACCAGGAGAAGATTCTGCGATGGTTTTTAAGTCGCCATGTTACATCTAAATAATGTTTTGCTTATAATTTAATAGCTCGCAAGTTTTTAAACTATAACGCAACTATCATATACACATTGCATTTTTCGTCGCTTGCTACAAGATGTGCTAAGGGCTACCATACACAATTCAAAAATATCAATTTTATAATAGTTATTTTATTTGTTTATTTATTTATTAACACAATTATATGACTAATATTTTGCATGATCATGACAGTAAACTCTAAAACGGAAAACAATAATCATTAAAATAACTTACAAACCAAGATAATAGTTTCATCCATAGAATTTTACCATCGATCGATAGTAGTCTATTGTTTGAAAATTATTCAACACAAATTTTTGTATTTTTTTTTTGGATTAGCTTTAAATTGACTACATTACATTTTTTACTAATTATTAAAGATAAACCTATTTTTTCTTCTTCTATGATTTATCTTAGTAGTAAATCAAACAATAAAATAAACTAGAGTGCCTGATTTTAGCGTTGTTTCTTTGTTGTAATAAGTGCCACTTTTGGAGTAGGTGCAAACGAAAACAATCAAACTCTTATTGGCTGGCATCGACTCTAAAAGTAACTGATTAGGTACTTGTGTTAATATTATTTTTAGCTTATTAGTTTTTTTTTAAATAAAATTTAAATATTTTATCTATTTTTAGTGATAAGTGCTAATCAAAACAAATCATAAAAGTGCAATCAAAAGTTAACTGCTGAACATCGATTTCATCCCCTATTTTTCCACCGATAGGGGTGAAATATTTTCTGTAAATTTTCGGTATAGTATTTTTGAAATATAAGCTAATCAATAAAAAAAGAAACATCAAAATCGGTTCACAATTGTCAAAGATATTGGGTAGCATAGATACAAGAACCACCACTAAAAACATTATCTTGGGATATTATTATTTTCTCAAAAAGCGCTAAATCAATTTCGAAAAAAATTATATGGGAGCACCTCTAAAGTTTTATCTACCAAACAAAAAAAGAATTATCAAAATCAATTCATAATTGGTGGAAAAATCGCGTAACATACATACAAAAAAAACATACAGTCAAATTGAGAACATTGTCCTTTTTTAAAGTGGTTAAAAAAGAAAGCGCGTTCAAATAATGAAAGTGGTAAATTTGCTTTTAACAATGTTTACCACCACCACTCCCGAAGACCGTACGCTAAACCATAAACTTAGTTAAAACGCATATGTCGTAACTGAGGGGTTGTAAAAGATTAAAACGCGTCCCGAACTGTAATTTCTTCGCATGCGGCAACCCTGGGGTCTGATTTATACGTCGCTTATCGCGGCTGAATTTATTCGTCTGCTAGTTCCACCTACCCTCCTATGCTAGCCTGGTACATTTAGTAGCGGCGGAGCTGTAATCTTAAGCGATACTATGTTTTACGTCTAGCTTCTCTTCTCTCGCAAGCAGTGTGGGACGTCCCAACTAAACTAGACACAATTGACTTCCAGATTGACCGGTTGGAATCGGCCTGCATCCATCGTCTTCTTGCAACCTTTACCAGCCTGCCTAGTATGAGCACTAAAACACGATATGATATGATAATGATATAGCGATATATTGACACCAACTGTAAAAATATGATAGTTAAAGCCGCCGTGTAGAATCGCCGTGCTGGTTACGGTACATATTATGATCACTGTTTCGATAAAAAATCATAATGGCGGCTATATTCATCATATTTTTACAGTTGGTGTCGATATATCGCTATATCATATCATATCATATCGTGTTTTTAGTAGTCATGCTAGGCAGGCAGGTCGTCTGTCCACCTTGTGGGTAGACGAAGACTAATATAACTAATATAAATAAAATCTTTCAACAATCACACCGAATATTTAGCCCCAAGCTATTCATAACTAGGTAGAAATTCTAGTGTTTATCACAGTGTGTTTGTCCATTGCAGGATTCGATGCTGCGACCCCCTGGCTTTGCAGTTCATACTACATTTCAATTTCTACTAATAGAAAGTAAGGGAGATTGACATTGATAAGTTTGACGGAGACTTCTATTATACAAATGTACTCTGTGACGGAGAATGGGTAGAATAAAACACTGACTTAAGAATCAACTTTTTATTTACGTTCCGTTTTCAGCGATTGATTACCGGTTTTTAAAACCAATTAGCTTTTTGATTCGGGTTTATAATATTTTCTAAATGAAACGCTAAACGATAATAGTTACAAATTTTCAATTTAATAGCAACTCTTAATTTGAGTGATTCAATAATGCGTCAAATAATTGTAAGGAATAGAAATTAATTTTATGATACACAAATTGTTTTCGTTACACATTTCGTCAATCGAATTGCTCAATTTGCGCAATCCAGTGTCATTGCAGACTACCCCGTTGGATCTTATGTAATATGTATTGTAACGCCTTAAAAATCGTAGTGTAGGACACCCCCCAGCTCAATAGACCGACGACCTTAAAAAGATGGCTGGCAGTGGCTGGATGAAAAAAGCGGGAGATCGTGCTCTTTGGCACTCTTTGGGGGATAGGCTGACATGATGACAATGACGTATTGTAAGGTCTTATAAAAACTTAACTATCATTCTAAAGCATCTTTTGCCAGCTCTAAACAGCGACAATAGCAACTAACCCGAATGTCTCCGTGCAGTAATTGTACAAATTATAAATTTGTGACCGACTGCGCCGGTATTAAGCTTCGCGCTGAATCGGGCTGCGGCTGTACTGCACATGTCAAGCCACTGCTCTACGGTGTAATAATGAACCGTTGCATCACAAGATCTTGTAACTGCATTTTCCAAAAGGCTAACAAAGGTAAGAGTTTGTTACGTCTTTTCTCATCACCAGCCGACCAGCTGTCTGTAGATGTCTTAATAATATGGCCGAAATGATGATAATGACGAACGATCTTAAGTTAAATGGTTGAATATTTCGATATTCTAATAAATCTATAATAAATGTCATTAACCACTTTATTTTTAATTAAATTGTTTCCACAAACACACACCAATTAGCTAGCCCTTAACTAAGCAAAGCTTGTACTATGGCGACTAGATAACGAATAAACATACTTAAATACATTTATAAACATGCATGACTTAGGTACAAATGCTCGTGCTCATCACACAAACATTTTCCCTTTACGGGATTCGAACCCTCAACCGCTGGCTTTGTAGTCCGGAGCGCGAACCACGACACCAGACCAACTATTATATATTCTGTGATCAGACGGACAAAACACCAATAGTCATGGTCTTGGAGTAAGGAATATTATTCTTGTGCAACGTACCATACAATAATTTTATACCACACATAATTTTGTAAAGTTTGTTTTCTGAATTAAACCGAAACAGGAATCAAATCCGGGCCCTATGCGTTCAAGGTCATACTGCTTCACTAAACAATAAGGTCATTATCTTAATGTTTTTACTTATTTAAGTATATTTTTAAGGTTATGCAGAATGTTGAGAAAGAATCCTTGAATCCACATATAGGTACTTAAATAGCTATTGCCCGCGACTTCGTTCACGTCGTCTTTAATTTAGAGAAAAAAAAACAGGATAGGGACATCCGATGAAGCACTGTTCTTACAGAGTAGTATTAGACATTTAGACCTTTACCGGGATAGCTTTTTCTAACAAAAGATTACCTACATAGTAATAAGTTCGTATGACGTTTTACTACCCCAGCAATTTTGAAAAACACGATAATACCGACAAAACTTTTTGAACTAATATTTACAAATGAAAGTTATAAAAACTACCAGTGAACTAAGCCGAACGTGTTAATATGGTGGACAAAATTAAATTTTTTTGCAACTCCTACAAAAATAGTCAGAGCAATTTGTAGTAAGCGTGCGGCAGTTTACATTTTGGGATATTAGGCGCTTCCGTATTTGTAGTGCGGAAGGGTAACCATAAAGACATGCCTCCATGAAAAACTAACTGGTCATTGAAAATGAAGTGTAAGAAGTTCAAAGCACACGATATGTGACTAGCTTTGAATAAATACCTCTTTATCAAGGGTTTGCAGAGGACGTTCGTACACGAGGCTTTCATAACCAAAAGTGATGATAATAGCCACCCTATTGACTTTTGAAATCCATTTGTTTAGAGCCTTAAAAATATACGGGATATCAATTGCTACTTACTTTTGATCTAAAAGTCATTATACTAGTTAGGTTTTACTATTGGTTTCCTTAGTATTAAATAAACCTAATACTATTGTTGTAATTATAAGCATTTTTAGGCAAAATACTTGTACAATTTGCAATATGATAAATAACATAAAATATTATCACGACCATTGACACAAAAAGCAAAAGTTCATGATCATGATTTCAATTTGCATCGAAAATGAACGCTTATGTATAGGTACTTAAGTTTCATAAAATTCTATATTTATTTTTATGTATACGGTTAGTCAATTTATTTCTACTCGAACTTTGAAACTCGTTTTTACTCGGTTCGCAATGTTAACTTGATCACCCCTGATTGAAATGGTAGAAGATAGAAGTAGAAGGAATTATGATCATCCCATTTATTTCGTTATACCTTTTTGGATTTCTTGAAAACTCCATTTGACGACCTCAGTAGCCGAGAGGCGAGCATACCGGACTTGGTGTCGCTATCTCTGAGGTCCTGGGTTCGATTCCCAGTCGGGCAATGTAGGCACAATAGCTTTTCTATATAGACTCGGGTCTGCGTGTTGTGGTACCGTCGTTGTTTCTGATTTCTGTAACACAAGTGGTTTGGCTACTTACCATAGGATCAGAGCAATGTATGTGATGTTGTCCAATATTTATTTATTATTATTGTATCTCTCCTACGGGAAATCACGGCATGAAGGCCGATCTTTTTGGAAGGCGTTCGTGGGGATACAGATCCAACACGAAGAGGCCCGTTTAAGATACGATAATGAGTTGGGATATGTACACCTAGCGGATACTATCTCTGCCTGTACTATTGAGAAGATACAGCAGAAAAAAAAGAGCACCCGGTAGGTGCAAGGACTATTGCAGATAAGACGGAAACTATACCGAGTCTATGGAAAGGAACTTGATGGACTTATTGCCGGGATATTAATAAGACAACGGGACGCCTGCCACATCAAATGTCTCATCTCGATAATCAGGGCAGACGGTGACTCGCCGCTCACTAAATGGCCCGCCCTATTAAAGCCACCAGAAGGTAGCGAGGGTAGCAACAACGGTGTGAACGGCTAAGGTTGTAGAGAGGTGAGTCTGTGGGATGCAAGATCCCAGTACTAAACGCACCAGTCAACGGGCCCCCGGCGTTATGACATTTCACACTTCCAACCTGGAGCACATGCAGGTTCTGCTCTTGCAACTCCACTCACCCACAGCTTGCCACAAGCTGCCCCACATCATCATCATCATCATCATCATTTCAGCCATGGACGTCCACTGCTGTACACAGGCCTCCCCCAATGACTTTCATCGGGGGGGATTGCCAATACTCGCCACGCTTGGCAGGCGGGTTGGCGAGCGCAGTTTTTTATAACAATTCGCACGCAGACGCTGCTGCCTGTCTCGTGCTCAGGAATTAGTCGCCTCTTACGACACGCCTCCTGTTGGCGGTGGGGAAGCTGCCCCTGTGGGGTTTTTATTATTACATTATCTGAGTTTTTAAGAATTCGGTCTCAGTGATCGTTTATGTCGAGATTCTAGGGCCAGCATAGCAGGACCGTTTCAAATATTTGGTCACCCCAACTTGCGTGGACAACAGCAACTTTTAACTATTGCGGTTCACGAAATACTTCATTAGAAACTACGAGTACTGGGCGAATTTGCACTCTGAAATTTTAATACTGTTACCTTTAAAAAGATAGATAGGCAAAATCAGGTAGTTTTATTAACCGACTTAATAAAAGGCCGAGGTTATCAATTAAATAAATATATCTGCAACGGCTGAAATGGGTTAAAGTATTGCTTGTATAGATTACGATAGTAAAGAAATTTTATGTCCAGAACATCATTAATTTTTTCATTAAAAAAATATATTAAATAAAGATTAGGCTTTATTCTTTCTCAAACCGTCCACACCTGCCCAAAAATGCTTACGTTTCATATTATACCGCCCGGCGGCCAAGTCAAGGGCGGATGACGAAGTGTGTTATGCAAATTGAAGCAAGTAACCATTTATTTACTGTCTTTTCGCAAATAATTCATTACCGATCCGGGGCACGTAATTCCTTCACTATCGTAATCTATCTAAGCAATACTTTTACTCATTTCAGCCGTTGCAGATATTTATGAAGCACCAAGATATTTATTTAAAATTTGCGGAAAAAATTTCACCTAGTGGTCGAAGAATAGGGTATGAAGTCGGTATTTAGCAGTTAACTTTTGTTTGCACTCTTATGATTTTGACGTTTTGATTACGGTTGATCACTAAATATTTATGAAATAATTATTTTTTATAAAAAAAAAATTACCGCGAAAAACTGAAAAGCTTAAAATAATGTTAACACGTACCTAGTAATAATACCTACCTATCCTACCGGCCAATCTGCAAGTCACTGGGGGGGGGGGGGGAGGAACTGGCTATGTTCAGCAGTGGACGTCTTTTATTGTTGTGAATGACAATTGTCAACATTAAACATTAAGCAATTGTTTAATAAATAAAATATTATACTCTTTAATTTTATTTATGTAAAGACAACAGCTCGTCAATCTACCAAAACTAAAAAACGTAAAATTTTCTCAATTGATATTGCTCTCTCTACAGGGTGGTCCAAAAGGTAATGTCCAAAAATTTTTTTTGGTTTCCTTATAAACAGAGCTATACAAATATACCCTATATAATATGTTACTCGATTTTTCGTAGTTTTGTGATATTATTTTTTTCATAAATTTTGCAAATATTCATTCTATAGAATCAGCTTTAAAAAATAATTTCTCCACTTTTTATTATGTATGTCGGTTTTCTTTGAGGTATAATCTTTATTATTTAAGCTAACTTAGACAAAATCATCAGCTAGCTTTGGCTTAAAGTTGAAAATCGATTCAATGACCTACTAGTTGTCTACTTTTTGGCTAGTTTGACATGCCGTTGAGTGTACCTTCTACAACAGCAAACTACATATATACATTGATTAAGTACTTACGAAACATAGTGTTTCTAAATTGACAATTTAAACTCATAAATGAGTATGGGATCGTATTAGTACTATAGTAAGTAACCTACGTAGATAAAAGTAGCAAAGTATTCAGTTATTAGTTGGTAGTAATATAAAAGTGTAAGTGCAAGTTTGAATGGTATGTTGTTGTACTTAAATATTTAACGTTAGACCTTAAAACTAATAGCCTACGCTATGTAACTTCGAGGCGGAAGCTAACTGCAATAGACACGGCCATAGAGCTACGAAACACGACGAAAAAGAATGGATTTTCAGAAAAAAATGACAAGAATCCTTGCTTTTCTGCACCCTGCAATATACTGTGCTGCAATCCTTGGTTCAAAATACTAAACCACTTTATCCTGTAGGTACCACAGATTAGTTAATAGTTACTCCTGTACGTACTTCTAGCTAAAAAAAGAAAAGAAATAGTTATCAAGCAAATACGTATACGTACTGATATTTAAAACAAAAATCAATTTATTTCTGAAAATAGACCTGAATTGTTTAAACCTGAACGGAGTACTTGTTTTTCTGCATCCTGAAATCCTTGGTTCGAAATACAAAACTACTTGTTCCTGTACCACAGATTAGATAATAGTTACTTCTGTACGTAACCTCTAGCTAAAAAAGAAAAGATTTAATGCTGCCTTAGCAATCAAATGAATACCTACTACTGACATTTAAAACCGAAATCAATTTATTTCTGTAAATAGGCCTGCCTAGCATGAGCACCAAAACACGATATATGATATAGTGATATATCGATACCAACTGTAAAAAATTGATAGATATAGCCACTATGTTTGCTTAAATGTCACTAAATGTGGATGGAATGGTCACCCATCCAATCACAACCGCGGCGTAGGTGGCTTAACTTTTGTAATAACTATCAAAGCGCTGTCGCCACTGAGCTACAAACACTTTATAAAACAAACAATAAAATTATGAGATATTGACGCAGGCTAAGCAGCCGGCAGTCCAAGGCGATGGTCTTAACTGTGTGTCTGTACAGGTTTACCGCTACTCAGCTCTCTCTGTTCTCTACTCAACAACTCAGACTATTGCAGTCCAACTCTGGACGTAAGCCGCCAAAGAACGCCAGAACACTAGCCACACAATTTTTATCCGGCCACTGCCAGCTATCTTCCTAAGGTTGTCGGTCCATCGAGCTGAGGGGCGTCCGACACTACGTTTGCCAAGGCGACTGTCTCTAATCAGCTCTTTACTGTCGAGTTTATCTCGACGTTGACCTTTGAAGACCACCCGTAGCTGACAGGTGACTTGGTATCGCTATCTCAGGTCCCGGGGGGTGCCGGGATACCCGGTTGGTCAATGTAGAAAAGTAACTTTTCTATATTGTCTAGGGTCTGGGTGTGGTGGTACCTTCGTTGTTTCTGATTTCTGTAATACAAATGCTTAAGCTACTTATTATAGCTAAACTGAATCACCTTAAAGACACTGGCAAAACCTTGGTTTGACGGTTCGCTAACTGTAGTAAAAGAATCACATTCTTTTTCTCTTTAATGCTAAACACTTATGAATAAGCTTTTTTTTCTGTACATATGTGAAAACATGTAATGGTGCACAGTTTTTAAGTAGTGATTAATTATCTGTAAAAATATCACTGTATGTTTTCCGAATAGAATAAAATAAATAAATAAAATAAGGTCAGTGCAATGTATGTGGCGTTGTCCAATATTTATACTTACCCAAGAGCAAACCCATGGAACACTCGATGGGCAAACCTGACCTGTCAGGTACCATCTAGCGCCTTATTCGATTTGGGCACATAGACATAGATAAGGAAACTAGAAAGATAGTAAAAAGGTGTATCCATGAGGTTCTGTACGTTTCGTAGCGTGTGTCGGTTACGATTCGTCTCGCGCCATATCGTGGCGTTTTTCGCTAATGAGTGTAGCGCGTTACGGCGCGCCAGCGCAGTTTGCGGGGGCCATTCCGAAAGGAACGACGCACACTGAGATCCAGCTTGATAAGACGACAAACCGAAGACACTGAAGCGAGGAAAAGAGAGATAATGCTTGAAAAAATGCATTATGATTTGCCGAAGAAAACAACTACTTTAGTTTGGAATGGAACGTAAGTTGTGTGAAAGAGAAAAAAGATGGAGTGCGCGAGAGCAGGGACGAATGCGAATTTGAATGTGATGACGGAAGTTTTTCTATTTGTTTTTACGAAGGTTGGAGTAGTCAGAGGTTCTTAGTGCGTGCTTCTGTAAAACCGGAATAAACCGATTATCGTTTGAAAACCAGCATTTACTTATTTACAGTTTTGTAGCAGTTAAAAAGGGCGGCGAGGAAGGGGTGAAGGGAAGACAATATGACTAAGCTTTGAGTGGCCAAAAAGTCTAATGTTTGTTTTTTCGTAGCTAAACTATTTACGAAATAGTAACATATCGTAGACCGATAAATGCCCCTTCTCCAGAGAAGTTCTAATACAACAGTGTCTTAGATCCAATCCTTGAAAAAGTGTGAAACGTCGAATGTATGATAAGAAAGGGTTTTTTTTCCAAATCTCACACTGAGCTACGGTCTCGAGTTCAAAACTTCGATCTTTTCTAATCTTTGCTAGCTAATACAAGACCCCAAGAAAAATCGTTGCGTACCTACCTACCTTCAGACCTCGGTAAATCCTTTCCGCTATTATTGTCACTCTACTATGATAATAAAGATGCGACAATCCGAATGCAACCTACATTTTGTTAATGCCGACGCTCCGTACGATACGATTCCGATTCAGTGGACGTGTTGAACTGTAATAAAAGCAGACAAATTTAGTTCAGTGTCCGTCGCCGATTATGAAAAAGTCGCGTACGTGCTTACAGATCCAACCGGTTTTATTCGATTGTCTCTACTGTGCCATTTTTGTGGCTTGTTCCCCTTCCGTAGTCCTAATTATAGCTATAACTTATATTAAGAACCTGTTAGATTCGACATGATAATCGATGTTACGACTAAAAGTGCGAGGTTTCTCTCTACTGAAGACGGAGATTGAAAGATATTTAAGTTCCTACTTACACATCCAAAGTTAAGATATTACTTACCGACTTATACTGCTCCCAAGTTCCGGACAGATAATTAATATTTTTATTGTAAACCTACCCACAACAGTGAGTGAGTTAGTTAGATAAGAGTTTACTTTTAGGATTAGATAATAAATGTATGTATTTAAAAAGTAATCCAATCCGTGGTAATTTGATACATATTGTCGTAGCGAGCCTACGAGGCTACGGTTACGGCCATTCAAATTATTATTATTTTACTAAAGCTACAGAATGAGTTCATAAGTATGTCGTGCGTAGTTTATGCTACGAAGGCAGGCTCATAGTCGAGCAAATAAACTAGGTTTTTAGGAGGAGAAGGAGGAGTATATGTAGGAGGTAATGTAACTATTATAATTATTACCAGAAATTTCCGAAGCCACTTCAGAATTTGTTTCATAAGAGATCCCTCTAGAACTGTGCGACACGGGCTGACATGGCTGCTGATGATGATCTTCTTATCTGTCCTCTACCTGAAGGTGGTCTGGATGAGATCGCTTTTAGCGATAAGACCGCCTAAATTGTGCTTCTTTCTGAAAATACCAATTGTAGCTTCTTTGTATGGTGTACAATATTGGACATCACATACAATGCTCTGATCCTATGATAATTAGCTTAAGCACATATGTTACAGAAATCAGAAACAACGACGGTACAACAATACCCAAACCCAAGACGATATAGAAAAGTTATTTCCCTACATTGACCGACCGGGAATCGAACCCGGAACCTCAGAGATAGCGACACCAAGTCCGGTATGCTCGCCTCTCGGCTACGGAGGAGGTACAATAAAGAGAATCTATCTATGAGCGACTACTTATCTGCTGCCCTAGAATTACTAGCTAGTTTTTACTGCAAAAATGAATAATAATAATAAACTGTGCTCAATTCGTGCCAATTCAAGTTTATTCAGAAAAAGTATATTTTGTATTGCTCCAAAAATTTATAACCGAATACCAGAATCCATTCGAGATACAAATGACATTAATTGTTTTAAGTCAAAACTAGTGAATTATTTAATAGACAAATGTTAATATTCCTTTAAAATTTTATTGTAGTAGGATTGTATAATAATAGTACTTAATATTATATTAATAGTTTGGTGTAAATTATTTATTTATTTAATAATAATAAAAAGCAACGCAAGTACTTGGCCCTAGTACACGAGGTTACCGAAATGTGGGAAGTGGCGTCCACTGAAATCATACCAATTGTTATATCGGCAAACGGGTTAATCCCAGTCACCTTAGGTGTACACCTAAAAAAAACTGGGATTGGTCGGCGGCTCGCTTCCAGCAAAGATGCAGAAGGCGGTGGTGCTTGATACCGCCCGCATCGTCCGCCGATTTCTTTCTCTTTTGCCCTGATCCCGGCCAACTGTGCTATTGCCGGTCATTACCGCCCAAGAGGCGAGAGGTTTTTGGCCTATAAAGAAATAATAATAATATGTATTGTTAAATTGTATACTCGTGATAATGTATTTAAATTATTTGATTGTACGCCTTAGTGGCAACTGGCAGGACACGGCTAGTTCTAAGCATGACATTTTATAAGACCCTTGTTGTATACCTGTGTTCCACAATAAAGATTTATGATTATATGATTATATATATGATTAAAAACGTATTCAAGAGAAACGAATATTGACTCAAGTCAAAAAAACTTTGTATAAAACAAGAGTCTTTACTTGTAGTTAATGTTAGGTACAAAGTTACCAAAAAACATGAGAGCATAGTAACACGTCATTGGAAAAGGGGAGAATTGGAGAATCATCATCATCATCATCATAATTTCATTTATCAGACGACCGTCTGTTGTTGTGGTTTGCGCTCCGGACTACAAACCCAGCGGTTGCAGGTTCGAATCCCGCTAGGAATGTTTGTGTGTTGAGCACGAACATTTGTACCAAGTCATGGATGAAAATTATTAAGTATGATTATCCGTTATCTAGTCGCCATAGTACAAGCTTGCTTAGTTTGGGGCTAGATGATAAATGTGATTGTGATAATAATTTATTATTTTTTAGGGTTCCGTACCTCAAAAGGAAAAAACGGAACACTTATTAAATCACTTCGTTGTCTGTCTGTCTGTCTAACTGTCCGTATGTCTGTCTAAACCCTAATTTCAAAAACGCGTGGACATATCGAATTAAAATTAAAACCATATATCGAGGTCAACAGTCCCTTGTAGCTGTGAAAAAATCAAACTTCTAAATTAACATAAAAAAACGTATATTTCGACACTCAAAGGAATCGAATTTTTTTAGAGGTCTTTCCGTTGACCTAGCTAGACTATGGAATTTGGTAAGTTCGTCTCAACTACAATGTACCTACAGGGGAAAATCTGTAACTGTAATTAAGCTTAAATTTTAAACTTGATTTGTAATTAAACTGCGAGACTCATTCCTGAACTATTTATAATATGTACCTACAAATTTGTACGGAACCCTCGGTGGGCGAGTCCAACTCGCACTTGTCCGGTTTTTTATTATTATTTCAGCTATAGGACGACCACTGCTGAACATAGGCCTTCCCCACTGACTTCCAGATTGGCCGGTTGGATGCGGCCTGCACCCAGCGGCTTCTTGCCACCTTTAGGCTTACCCCACATTTGGCGTGCGCGTTCCTTGAGCGTGTGAAGGACACAAATGCCGCGTAGTCGCGCACGCTGGGCGCACGACGAGCTCACGTCACGTTGCTGTTATTAAAATTACTAACAAAATGGATTTTGATATAGAGAAGATAAAATGGTTTTCGATATAAATTTCTTTGAGACAGTCGCTCATAAAACGCGACGTGAGCTCAGCGTGGGAGCGGCGTTCACGCTGTACACACGCCGCACGCTAGTAAAACGCGACGCTCACGCCCCGCGTTGTCACTGCACGCACGCGGCCTTCGCGTCGTTCACACGCTCGAGGAACGCGCACGCCCAATGTGGGGTCAGCCTTACCAGACAGAAGGGAGAATACTTACTAGTTACTTAAATAACTTATGAAACGTTGAAAAGATGTGAACATAGCCGAGAGCGAGTAAGCGCAAGTAAGGAAAACGCGGGCATAAAGAACTTATCCTATTATTTGGGCCTCCCCCATTGACTTCCAGATTGGCCGGTTGAAGCGGCCTGCATCCAGCGTCTTCCTGCGACCCTTACCAGGTCGTCTGACCACCTTGTGAGTGGACGTCCTACGCTGCGCTTGCCGGTATGCGGCCTCCATTCTAGAACCTCAGGCAGAAGCACCATCGGCCGTCAGTTCTACGTGCTATGTGCCCCGCCCACTGCCACTTCAGCTTGCTAATCCGTTGGGCTATGTTAGCGTTTTTTGTTCGTTTACGGATCTCCTCATTTCTGATTCGATCTCGCAAGGAAACACCGAGCATAGCCCTTGCCATAGCACGCTGTACGACCTTGAGCTTTCTTATGAGGCCCATAGTGCGAGGCCACGTTTACGTTTACTTTTTAGATATAGGTAGTATTAAAAATAAAATAAACATTTAAAAAAAATATTATGTCAGCTGGTTGGCGGTTCAGTAAGGAAAGGCATTTTTTTTTCGATTTCGATGTTCGCCCATAGAAAAAGTTGTTGTATTTGAGCATAGAAGTAGAAGAAAAAAGAAATAGATTTTTTTTACATAATAATTTTATTACAAATAAACTAAACTAAAGGAGACAGAAAAAAATAAATAAATATAGTAGTCATGGATAATTAATATTTTCACTTGAAAAATAATATCTGGTGGGATTCGAACCCACGACCTTTCGTTATCCAGGCGACTCAATTGGAAGAGCAGTCAATCCCAATGTATCCTTGATAAACTAGCATTATTGTGAATCCAAATTGTAAAAAGCTTAAATATACCTACATAGTTTGAAAGGTTAATAATATGGAACCAAATGGTATCAACATATGTGCGTTGGCTTAGGTGAAGGGCCTAGCCATTGCGCTGGTTTTCAGTGGTAACCGTTTATTTAGAAAGATGGCGTTACTGGCGACGAAAAATTAAAACTCTGGAATTAAGTAACTTAAAGAAAAAATAGGTCCTTATTTATATGTATATTCTGAAGAAAAAAATGTGACAGGAGACTTGACCGAGGGATCAGATTAATGGTTACTCACCAATTGTTTTAGTCGTGTAGTATTCTGTAGTAGGGGGGATAATTTTAAAATACAGATTGATAATCGGACGATAATTATATTATAATGAAAAATCAATTTTCAAACAACTCATTTATTGTCCTTTATTTTTAACATTACGCTTATTTTTTGCTTTAATTAAACTAGTTGAATCATCATTAAGCTGCTGGAAGAACGCTTTTGATGTTTTCAATGACTTATCGCTAGCTTCAACAGACTTCTTTGTATTTCTGTTGTCTGTTACTTTCGTCACTTGTCCCTTCTTCTGTTGCAACTTTTTCTTTTTCCTTCGCTCTCTGTTCTTGTCCGTCTGTGTCCTTTCTTCTTTACTCATAAGATCTCCTCTACGTTTCTTTTTGACTTCCTCGGGAGCTAATAATGTCGCATCGCTTGTTGCAACCGGAGCAACTTCCTCCATAGAAATAGCTGGAGTGTTGCTGACGATTTTAACTTCGGCCTGTGGTGGTTTAGGAGTGTAATGATAGTGGCACAGTGCATCTAGCTTCGCAAACAGCTTGTTCATAGCATCTTTGATTTGGGTATGACTTTCTGGCTCTTTTTCTTCTTCAACATCCCCAGATAACGCTTGCTTCTGCTTCAAATATTCAGCTTCGTATACTTGAGCCAAACTCATCTTGCTTTTAGACTGGTCAATGATTTCAGTCTTGCGGAAAGACAGTTGGTCCTCTACAGGTTTTTCTTTTCTAATGACATCATCCCAAGCCTTATCTTTGACTCTGCGCCTGATAATGTCTTCTAATGTAACAGTAGTCTGTTCTGTAATTATTGGAGCTGGCCTACTCGTCAAATCAAAGTCGACAACTTCTTGCAGCAGTGAGTTTTGGGGACGTTTTGTAGCATCCACTTCACCTTTTAACTGCCATGGTGCAGCTGTCAGTGTTTTTTCTTCAAGCCTGGATATTTGTTGCTGTAATCTCTGTTGCCTTAATTCAAAATCTGATTTCTTTTCGTTTTTATTTGGCTTTCCATTTATGACATCAGGTTGTTTTTCTGAACTATCATCAGATTCATCATCAGAAGATTCATCAGCAAAGGTTACTTTCTTTTTAGGCATTTTTTGTTCATTTTCATGCTCCAATTCTTCATTATCATTTTTGTCTTCATAATCATCCATATTATCATCGTTTAGCTCATCATCATCTTGATCAAAATCACCCTGATCACCTTCTTGTTGTTCAAAAAAGTCTGTATACATCATGTCATCTTCCCTTGAACCTTCATCATCATTTTCTTCAAAAAGAGCTAATGATTCCTCGTCACTGTCAGAATCTTTTCCTTTTTTTCCTTCCTTTCTTTCTTCGTCTAACAAAAACTTCTCCATCTCTTGCAATTTAAAGAACTTATCATCAACAATAGAAGGTTTCAGGTTTTTGCCTGATGTTTTATTAGATTTTATAGTGCTTTTAGATTGTTTTGACGGTTGTTCTAAGTCCTCAGCATCTGAATGTTCATGTTCTTCTTCATCAGATGGCAAACTACCTTCGTCTTCTTCCATAGACTCATCTCTAGATGGTTCAGTAGTCTTCACAGGAAAATTTAAGTCGTTTTTTGATGAAACACAGTTTGCAACCTCCCAAACAAGTTGGTCCCAACACTCGGAATTCTGAAGTTCTATTTGCTGCCATATTTGCTCTTCATCGAAGTCCTGTACGATCAACTCGCGTAAGGCACTCTTCTTAGTTTTTTTGTCACTCTTTTCCTCAGCTTTTGTATAATCGTAAAGAGATTTTACTAAGTTTTTCACATCGTCTTTGATACCACTTTGTACTGTAAGAAAATTCACCGGTTTTTGGGTGAAAGACTCAAATTTATGGATAATATCGTCGACAGTGGCACAAGCCATGATTTATTACACGAATCTTAATTATTTCAATGCACATAAATTACGAATTAATCAACAAAACACACACGAGGTTAGGTTGACAAATTATACAAATTGACATGTGCTTTTGACATTTTTTTTTTTTTTTGGTTCCATTCTTTCCTTCCTCGATGGTTGGAAAAGGCAAAGGCTTTCGCCATACAGCCAGGTCTTATGTTAAAATGTATCTTCAATGTATTTTTTTTAATTTAGAGACGTTCATCAACCGTTTCACAAATAATGTTTAAAGCTCTTCTACAGTTGAAATTATGAAATTATATAGGGCTTTATAGTTTTCTTCATTCTTGAGAAGTTCCTGTAGACGGCGCGGGATGTCTTCAGGCCTTTTATAGACTTCTAATAAATCTTCAATCAAGATAAGTCTTTGAAGTGAGAATTCAGAACACTCAAAGAAAATGTGATGGAGAGACTGAATTGGTTCATTACAAAATGTGCATGACGGGGAGGTAATCATGTTCATTCTATGCAGATGTTCGTTAAAACGACCATGCCCAATTCGTAACCGAGAGACGAATGAGTAAAATTTTCTGTTCTTGAAAGTTCCTTTAAAGAACCAGGGCACTCTTATATCATTATTTATTTCTCTATACCAGGTTCCTTTTGCTTGAAGAGTTTCCTGCCAATGCTCTGTCCATTCTCTCCGTGACGATTCTTTTATAAGAGTAGTGCAATCTGAATGTGGTAATTTAATATTCTTTGCAGGAACTAGATCCGAAGTATTTGTTATAAGTTTAGCAAAATAATCTGCTTGCTCATTGCCAGCCACACCTATATGCGAAGGAGTCCAAAAAAATATAATATCTTTACCCTCATTAATTAGCTCGACATACTTTTCTTTGATTTTTATAATTAGGTAATTTGTTTTAGCATTGTGGCATGGATTAGACAGTGCTTCTAAAACGCTCATACTATCTGATATAATAATCCACTTTTGACTGTCAAATTTTTCTATGTACTGTAAGGCAGCTAATAAGGCACATGCCTCGGCCGTGTATATACTTGTAACGGTAGGTAATTTTATTCCATGACCAGTCTTTAAGCATGGATCATAAAATGCCATAGAAACATTTTCTACCGTTTTTGCACCATCCGTATAAATCTGCCTGTATCCTTCCCAATCATTAAGTTCATTATGTACAACATATTTACAAAACAGTTTTTTATTAATAATAATCTTCATTTCAAAAAATTTACTTTGATAAAGACCACTATAACATGGTAATTCATCACTTGTATGAACATTGTTTTCGTCTTTTAACTTTTTAACATCTCTTAATGCTATATTTAAATAGGAAGTGAAATTAGCATTAAATAACTTTCTTAATAATATACTATTATTTACAACCAATAATTTCATCAAAAATATTTTCCGGAGATAATCAAACCGTATATCTAATGGAGGCAAATTGCATTCAATTTGCATTGAATTAATCGGTGACGTGTTCATAGCACCTAAGATAATGCGTAAATTTTTATTTTGGACTTTATTAAGTTTCTCGACGAGCTTTTTGTCTGATGCAAAACAAAAGAAAGCGTATTCGAAATGGCTTCTCACCAGAGATTTGTATAATACCAGCAGTATTTTAGGGTCAGCGCCCCATTGAGTACCAGTTAGAGATTTAAGAATATTAGTAGCTCTGAGTGATCGTTCTATGAGACAGTCGACATACATTTTCCAGGAGAAGTTTTGTTGGAAAATAACACCTAAAAATCTTGCACACATTTCTGTTGGCAACTCTTCATTATTATATTTTATGTTAGAAATAGGCAATTGAATGTTACGTTTCTTAAAAACTACAACTTTGCTTTTGCTTGCATTTACATCTAAGTTCAAATAAGTTAAATACGAGTGAAGTTTAACAAGCACGCTATTCAATTTGTCTATAAGATTTGTAAGATTTGAACCTTGTGTATAAATAGCTAAATCATCTGCAAATTGCAAATTTGTTATGTCAGGATCAGGTCCTAAAATTTCATTTAATCTATAAATATATAAAATATACAACAAGGGGCTCAAAATACCCCCTTGGCAGACTCCTTTGTAAGACAGCCTAGGTCCATACAATTTATTGTTTATCTTCACAAAAACCTTACGTTTATTTAAGAATTCGTACAACCATGTCACAATTTTATTGGGAATTCCTAAAGAAAGTAGCGTAGTTGATAAAACTGAAAGATTTACATTATTAAAGGCACCTATAATATCAAAAAATACACATACTAAATATTTATTTTCAGTCAAAGCTTTTTGTATATCTGTAAATAAACATCCCAAACTCTCACGAGCCGAACGACCACGTCTAAAACCAAATTGATTGTTAGGAAGTAAGTGATTGCTTTCAATGAAAAACTCTAGACGTTGCTTTAATAACTGCTCAAATACTTTACCTACGCATGACGTGAGTGCAATCGGACGATATGAATCGGAACTATCTTTATTTTTACTTGGCTTTAAAACTGGAACTAAACAGTCCACCTTCCACTCTTCAGGGATTGTATTACTCTTCCATAACCCGTTAATAATAGAAAGCAATTTTGATAAATTATCTTTAGTAAGTTTTTTAAACATCTTGTAAGAAATATAATCTAAACCGCAAGTAGTGTCCTTTCGCGACTTAACAGCTGAGACTAGTTCAGATAAGCTAAAAATGTCTGTTAAGTAACTGTTAGCTGAGGTATTATTGCTTGAAGTATTATAGTTATTAGGAGGTGGAGCTTCTACATGATCTGGGGTATATTTCCTTAAAAATTCATTAACCCAAGGTGGACATTCATTATTCTGTAGAAACCTAGAATCGCTACTTTTATTAAACTTTCTCAGGGTATTCCAAATTCGAGATACTGGAGTCAGTCTATTAATATTTGAGCAGAACTCTTTCCAGTTCTCACTTTTTTCAGTGTTAATTATGCGTTTTTTTAAAGCCTGTAATTTTTTAAAATTAACATAATTTTCAGGCGAAGGGTCAGTTTTAAACTTTATAAAAGCTTCTTTAGAGTTTTGTACAGCGCTAGCGCAACGTTCATTCCACCAAGGAACCGAAAGATGTTTAAAGTTACTACGAGACGTTTGTGAAACGGAACGATTGGTATTATTTTTGTTGTAATTTGGCATTGACATATTTACAGCAGATTTGATAGTGTCACAAAAAAAATTGTATGCTTCAAGAGGACGATTGTTGTAATTAAAAGTCGGAAAATCATTTAACATTTCATTGACTGTGTCTGAATAGTGTTCCCAGTTTACTAATCGAAGGTTGGGATGATCAGGAATATCAGTTCCTGAAGCAACAAATGTTTGCAATGGTGTACATACAGCAAATAGTTGCATTGAAGTTAAGGTGGGTAAATGATAACTACCTAAAGGATCATCATAGACTTTCCAGTCACAATTTAATGCCAAACAAGAGCTTACCATAGTTAAATCCAAGCCATTCGGTCTCCAACTGTGTGAACCTACAGTTGTTACTTGTTGGTCATTTAACAGTACTAAGTCACAGTCATCTAAATTATCAAATATATTTCTACCTCGAGGGTCTATGGAGTTGCATCCCCAAATTGTGTGATGAGCATTGAAATCTCCAGCTACAAAAATAGGTTTTGGTAAACTATCTATTAGATCTGTGAACTTCTTAATGTGAAATCTTGGTGAGCTGTTGTTTGGACAGTAGACTGAAACTATTGTGTATTTCTTATTATTAATTGTTACCTGGATTGCTAGATTTTGTAAAGAATTATCAAAAAAAGTTGGGAGCCTGACATACTGAATGCTTTTATGAATTATAATAGCAACCCCATTATGCTCATTTCCACAGTCATTTCGTTCTATGTGATAACCTTTAATTTTAAATTTTTGGTGAGGCTTGAGCCATGTTTCTGATATTAAAGCTATATCTATGTAGTTATCATAAATATATTTTTGAAATAAATTGCGACTGCTCAGTATGCTCTGAGCATTCCATTGCATTATATTTAAATATTGTTCTGTGAACTTAGTAACCTTTCTTTCTTACTGAGAGTTTCTGATAGAATACCTAAAATATTTTTTGATGAAATTATTGTCTCATTTGTTTTGTTCAAAGTAATTATTTTAATTATAGTTTCTATTAAAAGATTCATTGCTGATGCATCAGTATTTAGTATGTCAAGTAAGTTGGTTTGAGGTTTTTTGTAATCTTTAACAGTGGTCTTTAGTTCTGGGAAATTTTTCTTATCAAACAGATTTGCATAAGTGGGTGCTTTGTGTTTAATTCTGTTCTCTTGAATTTTCTTTTGTTTGATGGGGCATTGACCAGAAATACTAATGTGATTACCATTACAATGAGCGCAAACAGCATTCTCTTTGGTGATTGTGCAGTCTTTATAATTGTGGTTATTGTTGCAGATTGAACATCTCTCATCATTTTTGCAGTATTTAGAAATGTGTCCATACCTCAAGCAGCGATAACACTGCTTTACCGGTGGTATATATTGCATGATGTTATGTCTCCATCCCTCGAGGTCCACAAAATCCGGCAGGGAGGTTGCTGCGAATGTGATGGCAACTGTTGGAGTTGGCTGACGGACGAAACCATTTGCTGTAGCAACTTTTCTGAAAAAACGACGGATGCTTATAATTTTCTTAGTGCTGCTTAGAAGAGTGTATATTTTCTTATTTGTGTACTTTACTGGGACATTACGAATAATGCCAGTTGTTTCTGTTGATGTTGCTGGTATTGTGGCTGCAAAGTTATTTTCTTTTAAAAATGTTTTATTTATTAAGAATGCATTGGCCAATCCTGGTTTTTCAAAATATACGCCGATTTTGTATTTATTGAGAGCCCTTAAGTACTTAATACCCTTATTATATCTTCTTATGCAGTTTGAAATGGAAAGAAGATCTCTGCTGCCTATTGGTGTCTCACTGCCTACTGCTTGTACAAAGACGACAAACTCTGTTGCATTTGAATCCTCTGGATACATTCGAGTATAGTCGGTAACATAATATGGGGCATGGTTACTCTCCTGCTCTCCCTCGTCCTCCGACTCCGATGTTGTGCTGGTAGAGTCTCGGTTGAGACCCCCCGAATCCTGATCAGGAACATCATCTTTTTTTCTTTTTTTCCCTGCTCGCCTCCCCATCGTCTTAATTGCGGTTAAAACTCTTAATTTAACAACTTTTTTAATTATTGAAGTTAAAAAATTTAAGGAGCCCGCCTTTACTCTTCGAAGTTCCCGCGCTTTTTTTCGTGCTTTTGACAGTAGTAGTAGTAGTATTTTTTTCTACGATAAAACGGCAATGGTAAAGGCTCTATAGCCAAATATTGAAGATTCTTTGATAAAGTGCACTGTTCATTCGGTCTATCCGGCCTTTTCACATTTCATTCATTCTTTTGCGTGACATTTACAAAAATGTCAAAACTACTTTTTTGTGCAGTGCAGTGTTGTTAAATAATTTGTGTTAAAATTTCTAAATGAATGGATAAAATACAACGTGGGCTATTCATTTTTATACTACAAGTAAAAAGACGTCGTTACATACCTATATTAGCATAATAAATTAGCTCTTAAGGTGAGTTCTGGGCTGTTTTAATAAGCGTTTGTAACTGTACCATGGCCAGATAATTGTTCTCAGTTCAATGATCACGATGCTCCTTTAGTTTACGTTGAATCGTATTGTTTATATGTTTTCGCCCTTAACAAGGCATCTTACAATAATATCAAATATTTCATAGTGTTTTCTTTTATCTTAAATTGAAGATTTAATTGACTTGTAAAGTGAAAGGTGCAGTCTTTTTGTTTGTTTTGCGATATGCTGTTTTATTATTGGCTTAATCTTGCAATACAACAATCCATTGCTTAGTGTTTTGAATAGTTTTAACTAATTCTTTCTTAAATAGAGTACACATTTCTAAACCTGAACTATGTCTTCAAGTTGTTGCAAGTGGCTGCTAACATAGTTGAAACTCCTTGTTTTAGTTATCAATATGGATGGCCAAGATCAAATGGAGTTAAAGTACAGTGCAGGAGCCGAAGTGGGAGGTTTGGAGCTGTGTATAGTGTGTGGTGACCGCGCCTCAGGGAGACATTACGGTGCTATCAGCTGTGAAGGTGAGTGGTTGCGATCAACAGAAAATAATTGTTTAGTTATTTTTAGAGGTACTTAATTTCAGATTAGAAGATATGTTTACTATACAGCAAATAAACTTTACTTCACATTTTTTACATTACTATTGCTTCGGGACAATAATAAAGACTATCTCCAAAAAGAAGCAACTTCATTCTACCTATGTACTTACTTAAACCAGGGGGGTAATATTTCTTTACTTATTTATATTTAATTTGTTAGAAATACCCAGTTAATCGCCCATCTGTGCAATAAACTAACCTAACATAAATAAGCTGCAACTCTCAGACTACGATTATGGCGTGTCATCGAAGTAGGTACCTACGTGGTAAAAAGGCGGCGGTATTCCATAAGTCCTTAAGTACTTAATTAGTAATAGTTAAATAAAAATCCTTAATTAGTTGCCCAGAAACAATGCTAGGAGCAGGATAGGATAATGTTTACAAAGGAATATCTACACCCGTGAGAATCGAACACACGACATTCAGATGGAATTTTTATGTTTACAGAATCATCGTTTGTAATTCTTAATCTACTTATTTATCATAAACTATTTTATCAACTAGAGGTACAAAAACTTCTCAAGTGACAACCCCGTGCCGACGTTCGCAGCTCAGTCATAAAACTGGAGCGCGCAAAGAAAATTCACGTTTCGCGCGCGGTTATAAGTTTCAATTTTTCTCGCAGGCGGGTAGCTCTGGCGAGTCTAGGTATATTTTTATACCTAAACCTGACTTTTGTTAGGGACTGAATCTTCTGTACGGTAGTACTATTAGGTATTCTGTGCTTAAACTCTTTATTAAAATTGAAATTAAGACTTGTAGGCTTACAGATTGGATCCAACACTCATACAAGCTATATAAGCACAGTCAGAGGTTACAAAATTACAAACTCAGTCAGATTAATTATTAACAATTAATGTCAATACACTTATAAAATAACCACTAAGTCAAAATATGTCATGATTTAAACATTTATAAAATTGATTAAATATATGTCCTATTTGGTCAGCGAAGATGTCAATATCATTGTGCCGAGCGACGCAATGTACAGGTTGTGGGGGCGTTTGCGGCGCACTTCACTTATTCTTCACTATACTTAAGTATATAAATTACCAAATTAGTAAAATAATGTTTTATTAAGTTTTATTCGCTTGGTTTTGGACGAACCTTCAAGGGAGTTTAGTGTGACGATTTATTTAATCTAACTCAGTAATCTTTGGGATCTTATAGTAATTATGTATGGCTTAATTAGAGCTGGTTCAAAATTATGACTATTTATTCTATTACAAAAAAGGGCGGCTGCTCAACGATGAGGTAAGAAGGTCGACATAGCCCATTTGACGAATTTGACTTGTGATGGTAAAACTAATTTCCATATTTCCACATTTCTTTGGAAGCTTTTCAACAAATAAAAAAAGTATTTTAGATTACATGTTCTGGAATTTTTAAGACGCAATATTTTCTTATTCAGATAAAAAAAAACATCGTCACAAAAAAACATCGTCACAAATTTTATTCTCCATCTTGAAGATCCGTTTCAGTCGTATCGACCGTTTTTCTCATATACAAAATATAAAAACAACACCCAAGCGTTTACGGCTACGTTGCGCATAAATCATAATATACCACGTCCGAATTCCACAATTGTCAATTTTTATAAAAATACAAAAATACAAAATGGGACAGTGCGACCATACAAGTTAACCATTCACGCGACCCGTCTAACGTATCTACGAGGGTAGGGGGCACCAAACGATTTACTCCAAAAAACATTGAGCAATTTCATTCAAAAGAACCATCAAATGCACAGATTCAGTGCACGGTAAACAATTTACAAACGAAACCAATTAACAAAATAAACAGATACAAATTTAAATATAACGGCAATTTCGAAAAGTTGACAGATTAGAAAAAAAGATAATGTTGCCACAAAAAGATTGAAAAATTCTACCAAATCGAAAATTATGTCGAAAAGTCAAATTGAAAAGGAATAAAAATCAAAACCAGCTTCGTACGAAAGGGATCGAAAATTGAGGGTGCAAAGAGTGAGAGATGATTCGTTATGTGTATGTACGGAGCGTCAAGGCGTTGTGAAAAATATTTTCTAGGAATTTCTAATTATTATTATTTTTTATAAAGAGAAAACCACTTCGCGACTTTATAATTATTTGCTATTACTGAAACTATTTTAATATTTCACTATATCTATAAAAAGTTTAGTCGCACGAAGAGTGCTATATCTCAGCGTTGTGAACTTTTCATCTCATCCTTTTATTAATAATACCTAAGCACTAGGAAAATATAAATATTTTCAAATATTTCATCTACATTATAATTGAGTTATTACTTGAACATTGTTTTCCCATTATATTGTTTTGTAATATTATGAAAAGTTCATACAACGCCACGTATTTGTGTAGCATGGCAAATAATTTCGTTAAAACCATTTACAAATTGTACCTACTTATTCATTAGGAAAATTAAGTGGGCCAATCGCAATCTCTACAATCAGAAATTTGGGGAAATAAAAACACATGACAAGCTGTGTTACGAACCGACAAGTTAGCTGAATTCCATATCATGTGTCAAAGGTCATTATCAGTGTCAAGGATATATCTCATGTACAGGAGTTGAAATCGACCCAGAAATGATCCCGTCCCTCAAAATTTAAAGAACGAAATGCGTGCAAATTGGAAATGTGTCAAATATTGAAACGGTGGCGATGCAATCGAACGAGGTAAAGACAGATTTGCCGCTACCATCTTCTGATAACAAATTACCACACAAGGTAATAATAAAAATAGTCATAAACTACTCAAAGAAACAATAAAAGTAGGTTCCGTACTCTGGCAGACAGAAAATGGTAGTACAACAAACACGACCTCATCAAACAAAATTCCAATGTGGTAATAATACCAATGGTCATTATAACCAATTGTGGTCATCGTACCAATTGTTGTGATCTCACGAATCATGGTTACGACACAATTAGTCATTTCACTAATGATGGTCACGACACCGAAATCTACGTTGTCACAGTCACAGTACTAGTCGATCATCCCATCAATACTTGACAGAGCATCGCGTTAAAAATTAATCGAGTCACCAAACACACGGGAGGGGTACGCCGAACTCATACGCCTAACGCCAAGGCACTATCTAGCCTCACTTTTTAATTTAGAAATTTTAATTTGGTAGATTAGATTAGTGTTATAATAAAAAAGATCACAAATAATGGTAAGAGACAAAACCATCTATACTCATACCTTGTTATTGACGACCAACTGGGGTAGTGGTTCACGCTCCGGACTATTTATACAACATTTGATGCGCGCCATAAAATCTATCCAATGATTTATAAAACATCACAGCCATTTTTTACTTGTGCAGTATTGTTATTAAATGACGAAATGGTTCTTTAACAGGTTAAAGTTTGACTTTTATACTAGTTATTCCCAGTTGGAGTGTACGAAAGGGTTTCCAGCGCATCTGGTGGGGGTATTCAAGGAGCACAACTTTTGATCTAGTCACCTTGCTCTCAAGTAAACCCTCACGAAGCTGAAGGGTAAAAACCAAAGTTTAGTTAGCAAAAATTTTATAACTTACGAACTAATATGAAATATTTGTTATAACAAGGTATTTATTACATTATAGGTGATAAATAATATTTATTTGCAGTAGTGACATAGCTTCAACTTTTAAATATGGCCCCCTGGTAGGTCATAGGTCTTCTTCAACCTTCCTAACCTTCTCTGTAGGTACTTGCCCTTCTCCATCCAGTTCTTTTCTGGATCAGAACCAACTGTAATTATACTATTGTGTAAAAATGCTAAGTCTTACTGTCCAGGTTGCAAAGGATTCTTCAAGCGCTCTATACGCAAGAAGCTAGGGTACCAGTGCCGTGGCAGCATGAACTGCGAGGTGACGAAGCACCACCGCAACCGTTGCCAGTACTGCCGGTTGCAGAAGTGCTTGGCCTGCGGAATGAGAAGTGACTGTGAGTACCTTAGCAGTTAGCAACATTTATCTGTTTAAATAAATAATAAATCTTTATTTTCTCATCACAGTAGTATAGATCAGGGATCGGAAACAGGTTATTTTACTATGGAACCTTAACCGTTTTATTTATTTATTATTATTATTTATTTGGTTAAACAAACAGTGACAAGATACATATTATTTACAAAGTATAGGTAAAACATAGTCTAAATTTAACACCAGCACTGTTTACCACCGTTTAGGTGCTAAATTAATTATCACATACTCCAACTACCGACATAAAAGCCATGGCAAATTTAGTTTTATGGTCAATTCTTTACACCTACTATTAAATATTAGAAATAGGTCATAAACATTGTGAAATAATATTAACCAGTTTCGATCCTTGGTATAGCTACAAAAAATTTCCAAATTTTTTGTGTGAGCCTGATGCCAATGCTAGGTTTATTAATACAGGGTTATTTGTGAAACATTAACAACCTCATAAAGGCTGATTTTGGTGCTCCAATACAACAGCTTTTTCTATGGGACCAACATTGAAATCTAAAAATACATTTTTACTGCTCCATACAAATTGATGTCAGCTGGTCGGCGGCTTAGTATGGGGAAGTGAAATTTTTTTAGGCGATTACAATGTTGGTTCATAGCAAACGTTGTAGTATTTGTGCACCAGAATCAGCCCCTAGGAGGTTGTTGATGTTTTAATAATAACCCTGTATACCTGTATTACAGGACATCAGGCTCCCACCACCTCGGAATTCTTGAAAATGTATCTACTTAAACCATAACAATAAACTTGGAACAAAGTTATGATAAACAGAATTTTCCTTCCTTACTATAATATTATTTTATTTATTTAGACACTATATGAGTGTATGTGAGTTAGTGTGTGAGCTTGAGGGAGTTCTTGTGTAGTTGGGTTTATTCATTATGTACTTTTATATTATTGTTAGTTTGGTCTTAATTTTATGGTTTTAAGGGATCCGAATGTCACAATGAAAAAACGGAACCATTACAGGATTACTAGTGTTTGTCTATTCGTCTGTCACATCCATTTTTTATTAACTCATTTATTTTTAACTAAAAACTGAAAAGGCTATGAGGATTGTAAAAACAGAATATTCTACCTGATTTTGTTCAAAAATAATTTGAAACATTCAATCACGTGAATTTTAATTAGAATTGTATCACAGAAATCAAATCAAAAGTTTTCTTAGAAAAATGAAATTCTTGTTATTTTTTTAATGGTAGTTCAATTAGATCATTATATCAGGTTTTTTTCTTCTTGCAGATAAATGTGAGAACGTGAAATATAAGAAAGTGTTTTACATGATTGTAGTTTTAGTTATTTTGTCGACTTTCGTAGCCAAGAGGCGAGTACGCAGGACTTGGCGTAGGTACTCTCGGTCTACACTCGGTCGGGTAAATCTAGAAAACAAACCAAACAAACAAATGTTTTGTCACTTCTGGGTGTTGTGATACCGTCGTTGTTTCAGATTTCTATAACACAAGCGCTTTAGCTACTTAGTCATAAGAGCAAAGTATGTGATGTCGTCCATTATTTATATTCATTTACCATCCTATAATTGGAAACGCAATGAGCAGTAATTCTTGCACCTTGTCGACAGCGGTCCAGCATGAACGGAAGCCGATCGTGGACAAGGCCAAGGGTGAGCAGCGGGAAGGCGCCCTGCACGAGAGACAGGCCGCGTACTCCAAACTGCTGGGGCTGGCGGGGCAGGCCCAGGCTGCACAGGTTGGGACTTAATTAAAACTTCTCTGGTATTTTATGCCAGCATCTCAATACTCAATCATTTATTGCTGTACCATATTAGCAGTTAGGTGTTACAATCTTGGCAGTTACATAATATACACCATGTAGGGCACAACAACTTTGGACGGAGCCAGGACGATCCTTCTAGAAACTTTATTATTTATATAAACTAAGTAGTTTAGATGATTTGAGTAGTCGTCGTTTAGCAATCAATTATCAATTAGGTTCGTATTTCATTACAATACCAAGCTTCTTTCTGCATCATCATTTCAGCCATAGGTCGTCCATTGCTGAACATAGGCCTCCCCCAGGACCTACCACCGGGGCTTGCCAATACTCGCCACGCATGGCAGGCTGTGGCAGTGGGGCACATAGCACGTAGAACTGACGGCCTATGGTACAGAAAGGTTCTAGAATGAAGGCCACGTACCGGCAAGCGCAGCGTAGGACGTCCACCCACAAGGTGAACAGACGACGTAAAGGTTGCAAGAAGCCGCTGGAAGCAGGCCGCTGCCGACCGCCCAATCTGGAAGTCACTGGGGGAGGTCTATGTTCAGCAGTGGACGTCTTATGGCTGAAATGTTTATGATGAGTCACTAACCACAGCGCTGCCGTCACTGAGTTACAATCACCTTTTTTTTGGGGTTCCGAAACAAAATGGCAAAAAAAGGAACCCTTATGGATTCGTCATGTCTGTCTGTCTGTCCGTCCGTATGTCACAGCCACTTTTTTCCGAAACTATAGAACCATACTGTTGAAACTTAGTAAAATAAGAGAATGATAAAACTAAAAAAAATATATGATGTACATTACCATGCAAACTTCCACCAAAAATTGTTTTGAACGAGATCTAGTAAGTAGTTTTTTTTTTAATACGCCATAAATCGTAAACCGCAATTTACCTTTCGTAATGTTATGGATTTCATTTTGCAATAAAAATGCCATAACTATGACTCGATTGTCGTGATGGGGAAACTTTACTTATATGGTATCTACAGGTAGGGTACCTACAGGTTTGTACGGAACCCTCGGTGCGCGAATCCGACTCGCACTTAGCCGGTTTTTAAGTTTGAATAGATCGTATGTGTCGTTCAATAAGCTTGTTTTCAGATCAATCCAAAGGAAGAGCCGAGCGATGCGTTCAGTGCGGTGTCGCCCGCCGCGCCCGCCATCAACTTCGCCCTCGCCGCCGCTGTCGCTTTCAATAAAGGGAACTCAGGTATAGCTTAACACTCTAGTTGTCTTTCGAGTCTTTTTAGGGTTCCGTAGTCGTTACGAAACCATATTTATTATGACGACCGCCTGGTGTACGGTACGACCAAGAAAGTGGTCTGCCAGTTTTGACAAAATTTAATGTGTCAGTAAAATAGCGATAAGGTTTTTGAGATATGATAAAGAGGGAATTAGTAGCTGTCAGAATAATTTTGCTTGGGAAAATCAACCCTGCTGTTCTTCAAATGTTTGTGTGAAGAGCACGAGCATTTGTACCTAAGTCATGGATGTTTATAAAAGTATTTATGTAATTTTATCCGTTATCTAGTCGCCATAAACTCGTATAATTCCCATTCAAAAATAATAATAAAAAAACAACCCCTTTTAAGCAAAAAATATGCCTGTGCTAGGAGATTCCATTCTTCCTTAACTATTATTTAGGTTACACTTAATTCGTTCCCTATTCTATGCGTAATCTCACCAGAGCCAAGATATAAACATCCATCCAATTGCATCAGACGGATATTCACATCCGTGCCCCAGCGAGCTTGGGCTTATATCTGATATAGCACTATTAAAAAGCTATAGTTTACAAACACAATATCAACAAACCATTAAAACTAGAATGATTTTGTTCCAGTGTCCCCTTACCTAAATGCGGGTAGTCCGAGCGACATCGAAGGCGCGCGCCGCCAGCAACTAATGCTTCAGACGCAGCTCGCTAAGAATCTCTTCAAGATGGGACAATTTGGTAAGTAGTTTACACATTACACTGAACTGAGGGTCTACATTTAGTATACGATGGAATGTAAACGCGAGTTTAAAAAGAAAATTGAGTTGTCGTTAGTTTACCAACGAAGTTTCGGTTTCGGCCAAAAAATCATGTTTCGGCCAAAGGTTCGGTTTCGGCCATAAAACAGCCGAACCTTTCGGCCGTGCCTAAACTTACGTCATACTTTTGTTTATTTTCATCACGTTTATAAAAGTTTCTGTTTCGGCCGAAACTATAATCAAAACCGAACCTTTGTTTCGGTTTCGGCAAAAAACATGTTTCGGTCGGACACTAGTCGTCATTAATATAAAAAGATAATCTCTAAATTCCCTCCACATCAATCCTCAACTATGTTTAAAATTTTACATTGATCATAAATATTTTTGTAACTTAAAAACATACAAGAACCATATTTGCCAAACGTCAATTTTCTGCACTATCGGTACGTATCTACAATTTATTGAACTCTGAAACCAGAATAAAGTAACTAACTTCTTGAATGTGTTAGATAATTAAAACATTAAACTACATAAGTAAATTTTATTAATAAAAATAAAACCGACTTCAAAACACTAAAATGCTAAAAATAATCCTAACACTTAAGTACCTAATCAGTTACTTTTGGAGTCGGTGCCAGCCGATGAGAGATTCAATGTTTTTGTTTGCACCGACTCCAAAAGTAACTGATTAGGTACTTAAGTGTTAGGATTATTTTTAGCATTTTAGTGTTTTGAAGTCGGTTTTATTTTTTTTAATAAAATTTACTTATTTCATCAATTTTTAGTGATAAATCCTAATCTAACTGCTGAACACCGATTTCATCCCCTATTTTCCTACCCTTAGGGGTGATTTTTATTTTGTAAACTTTTAGCATATTATCTTTGAAGTATAAGCTATTCAATAAAACAAAAATCATCAAAATCGGCTTATATTTGTCGAAGATAGGTAACAAGAACCACAACCAAAATACTATCTGGGTATATATTTGTTGATTTTCTCAAAAAGTTCTAAATCAATTTCGATAAAATTTATATGGGACCACCTCTGAAGTATGATCTACCAAACAAAAAAAGAATCATTAAAATCGATTCATAATTGGCGGAGCAATCGCGTAACAAACATACAAAAAAAAAAAAAAAAACACAGTCGAATTGAGAACCTCCTCCTTTTTTGAAGTCGGTTGAAAATTAAATATCCAGTAAACTGTAGTGTCATTCAGCTGTAGTAAAGTACACAGTAGAAAGAAAATGGTTGCATCTTACACGTTCGCACGTAAAAGTGGCGAACGTATAATTATAACACACACACAAACACTCAATCACACAAACACAACGTAACAACGCACACATACGTCCTTTTTTAAATCTTTATTATTAGTGTGGGTAGTTCTAGAAAGAAATCGTTGCAGGTGCAATAAACGAATATCTGCAGTCCGCGTACGGCGCGACGCCGCCTGACGTCCCGCTGTCTCTGCACGCGGCTGCCGATACGCAGCAAGCAGAAGGTGAGATTATTGACGATATAAATACTATTTATTTTTTACACCTTTTATAAATAATAATAGGTTGGGAATAAATAGAAATCATTGAGGGCAAAGCCGGGGATGACCCGTTAATTGGATCTTTTGATCTTTCAAATACTGAGTTCTTTCGGCTGATGTATGAAGAAGGATTCTTGCGTTGTCGGTTGTTCTTGCTTTCCTTCAAAGACTTCTGGCAAACAAATAGTCGTGTACGGTCGGCCAAGAAAGTGGTCTACCAGTTTTGTCAAAATTTAATGTGTAAGCAAAATAGCAATAAAATTGAACCCATGAACTTTTTTTTAAAAATGTGACGTACTATTTATTTGTTTTTGTTTTAATATGATAAAGACAGCATTAATAGCTGTCAGAATATTTTTGTATGGGAAAATCAACCCTGTTGTTTCATGACGCACGAATGATTTTCAACCTTAGGGTGATAGACCACTTTCTTGGCTGACTGTACCCTTCAGATTAACCGTTTTACGATCCTTTAGTGGCACTAGCCACATTTGCTTCAAAGTGCTTTTTGGACGAATGATTTTAGTTGGGTTCGGCTCATCTTAGAACACTCAAACCATTGATTGTTGTGTAGCTTCAGCATCATACGCAAATATCCGAAATTTATCACCTGTGTAGATATTATAGACAGCTTTTGACGCACCCTGATTGTACTTTTCTAACATTTTTTTACACCAATCGACACGAGCCCGTTTTGGTCAATTCTCAAGTTGTGCGGAAGCCAACGTGAACAAATTTCTTTTTACAGCTAAATGTTCGTGTAATATTTTATATATACTCGTCATACCTATGCCCAGAGAAGTCTGCAATATGTAACATGACGATCTTGTATTATTAGATCCCGCACAGTATCAATATTTTAAGGTACTTCTTCTTTCGTGTCAATGGCGACTCTAGACGGACTTCGACTAAAACTTGGCAACTTCTACAGCGTTTTGTGTCGCTCTGTTTAGGTCATCCCTCGTGCAGGAGCACAAAGGGCAGGAGAGTAGGTGAGCCATAGTTTGTGGGTCCGCACAGTCGCACTCACTTTGCCGCTCGGTCCTCATACCCCACCTTACCAAATTTTGTCTACAGCGGCCAACCTCTGTACGGAGACGGTTTAACGCCTTCCAGGTTGGCCAAGACTGTTCATGCAGGACTTCCTCCTGGGTATGAACGTTCAGACGGCGGTATAAAATTGGAAGGTGAAGGAATTTGGAGGACCAGAGCTGAATTCGAGCATCTGTAGGCTGGGTGGTGATGGCTTTGGTCAGTCTCAGGAAACTTTTCCGGTTCTTCAGTCTAGCTTCGGGTAATCAGTGGCCATGAAGTGAATGCCGAGGATCGTCCCCTTGCTTCTTCATTTCTATGGCACACGCAATATCCCTTCGAACGTCGCGTGGCGTTATACCCGCAAGAGGGTAGAGTTTGTTTAAAGGGGTAGGCTTAAGGCAACCAACCAACCAACCAATACGGCACGTCTCGTTTAACGCAATATCGACTTTCTTAGAGTGGGCAGATCGGTACCACACTGGCAGGCGAATTCGCCTGCCGAGAAGGATAAAGCCAGTCCAGTTTAACGGAGGACGCCCCGCACGTCCTGCGGTGGATGTGAGACGTCGGAGCAAGTTATTTCTAGCGCTGACCTTTTGCTTGACATTCTGACAGTGGACCTTGTATGTCAGGGACCAATCCAGCTTATTACCCAGATAACGTGGGTAGGGGCAGTGCTCTATATTAACACCTCTCCAGCTCAGCTTAAGGGTGCGATTAGCCTGTCGGCTCCAACGACGGAAGGAACATGACTGTGTTTTGGACGGTACTTACAACTACCGATTTAGGACGACCTTCTTCACATTCGTCCGTGGGCACAGACCGCCCACGATTAAACTCACTAAACCAGTGATACACAGTAGTTTTCGGTGGTGCTTCGTCCCCAAAGGTTGAAGTGAGTTGATCGATGCATCGTTTTTGAGTTAGCCCTCGCTGAAAATCGTTATAAATCATAGCACGAAAATTTTCACGAGTTAACTCCATGCTGATAGACACGCAATTTTCAAAACGACGGCGTGTACCTTGTAGCATTTCTGGTCTTACGGAAGATTTAAAGCTTTTTATAGTCTCTAGCCGACTTCTATTATGAAGATAGGACTCAACCAATCTAGTTAGGCATCTAAGCCTAGCTGCAGAGCGATGTGTATGGTCTGTACGGACCTCCGTAGTGCGTGTTAGATCATTCTTAACGGTGCGTCACCGTTATCGAATTGCGGAAATGCGGAAACTTACTGCTCGGTTTAAGATCCTCTGAACTCTATCTGTACAGTTCATACGCATTGTAGCGCATCGGGGATGTTCGCCGAGGCGCGCGTGGACTGCTTCTATGCAACCATGCGCAAACGGTGCTCATCCCTGGTGCGCAGGGTGAGGGGCGGCCGCAATAGTATTTTGAGCGCATTCGCGGAGCGGTTTGACTGTCAGTACCTGTACCACAGCAATATGGTTGACTTGTGTCAAAATAATGTACTAACATAGTATTAAGTATCCATTTGTTACTAACCATTATTGGATCAATGTTGTCTTATGAATAAATTAATAATAATAATTGTTCCACCTCGAACGAAGCAGTGTTGGCATCAATTGAATAATTTCCTTAATCAATTAATCAATCAATAAAAAAAATTATTTTGCAAATAGTTGTTTATCGTTATCAAATAAAACTTTGCTTATTGCCTGTAGGTAATGATAGGATACCGAGACAAGAACAAAGTGCTAGAAGGGAGAGGGCACAAGCCTCGACCTTTCAGGTGCTTTGTGCAATAACATTTAAAGAATCTTAGCAAGTGTATGTGTTAAACAGACCCAGACTCGAGTATCCTGAGCACGGCCGAGTCCCTGCAACTGCACCTGCCGCTGCCCGCGCCCGCGCCCCCGCACCTGCGCCTGCACGCCGTGTGCGAGGCCGGCGCGCGCCTGCTCGCCGCCAACGCGCGCTGGCTGCGGCACGTGCCGCACGCGGCGCACCTGCCGTGAGTATACACAGGGACACTGCGGCATCCTCAGTACCCGGAGTGGCGGCTGTCGGTCTGACGCCGTGTGCGAGGCCGGCGCGCGCCTGCTCGCCGCCAACGCGCGCTGGCTGCGGCACGTGCCGCACGCGGCGCACCTGCCGTGAGTATACACAGGGACACTGCGGCATCCTCAGTACCCGGAGTGGCGGCTGTCGGTCTGACGCCGTGTGCGAGGCCGGCGCGCGCCTGCTCGCCGCCAACGCGCGCTGGCTGCGGCACGTGCCGCACGCGGCGCACCTGCCGTGAGTATACACAGGGACACTGCTTCATCCTCAGTACCCGGAGTGGCGGCTGTCGGTCTGACGCCGTGTGCGAGGCCGGCGCGCGCCTGCTCGCCGCCAACGCGCGCTGGCTGCGGCACGTGCCGCACGCGGCGCACCTGCCGTGAGTATACACAGGGACACTGCGGCATCCTCAGTACCCGGAGTGGCGGCTGTCGGTCTGACGCCGTGTGCGAGGCCGGCGCGCGCCTGCTCGCCGCCAACGCGCGCTGGCTGCGGCACGTGCCGCACGCGGCGCACCTGCCGTGAGTATACACAGGGACACTGCGGCATCCTCAGTACCCGGAGTGGCGGCTGTCGGTCTGACGCCGTGTGCGAGGCCGGCGCGCGCCTGCTCGCCGCCAACGCGCGCTGGCTGCGGCACGTGCCGCACGCGGCGCACCTGCCGTGAGTATACACAGGGACACTGCGGCATCCTCAGTACCCGGAGTGGCGGCTGTCGGTCTGACGCCGTGTGCGAGGCCGGCGCGCGCCTGCTCGCCGCCAACGCGCGCTGGCTGCGGCACGTGCCGCACGCGGCGCACCTGCCGTGAGTATACACAGGGACACTGCGGCATCCTCAGTACCCGGAGTGGCGGCTGTCGGTCTGACGCCGTGTGCGAGGCCGGCGCGCGCCTGCTCGCCGCCAACGCGCGCTGGCTGCGGCACGTGCCGCACGCGGCGCACCTGCCGTGAGTATACACAGGGACACTGCGGCATCCTCAGTACCCGGAGTGGCGGCTGTCGGTCTGACGCCGTGTGCGAGGCCGGCGCGCGCCTGCTCGCCGCCAACGCGCGCTGGCTGCGGCACGTGCCGCACGCGGCGCACCTGCCGTGAGTATACACAGGGACACTGCGGCATCCTCAGTACCCGGAGTGGCGGCTGTCGGTCTGACGCCGTGTGCGAGGCCGGCGCGCGCCTGCTCGCCGCCAACGCGCGCTGGCTGCGGCACGTGCCGCACGCGGCGCACCTGCCGTGAGTATACACAGGGACACTGCGGCATCCTCAGTACCCGGAGTGGCGGCTGTCGGTCTGACGCCGTGTGCGAGGCCGGCGCGCGCCTGCTCGCCGCCAACGCGCGCTGGCTGCGGCACGTGCCGCACGCGGCGCACCTGCCGTGAGTATACACAGGGACACTGCGGCATCCTCAGTACCCGGAGTGGCGGCTGTCGGTCTGACGCCGTGTGCGAGGCCGGCGCGCGCCTGCTCGCCGCCAACGCGCGCTGGCTGCGGCACGTGCCGCACGCGGCGCACCTGCCGTGAGTATACACAGGGACACTGCGGCATCCTCAGTACCCGGAGTGGCGGCTGTCGGTCTGACGCCGTGTGCGAGGCCGGCGCGCGCCTGCTCGCCGCCAACGCGCGCTGGCTGCGGCACGTGCCGCACGCGGCGCACCTGCCGTGAGTATACACAGGGACACTGCGGCATCCTCAGTACCCGGAGTGGCGGCTGTCGGTCTGACGCCGTGTGCGAGGCCGGCGCGCGCCTGCTCGCCGCCAACGCGCGCTGGCTGCGGCACGTGCCGCACGCGGCGCACCTGCCGTGAGTATACACAGGGACACTGCGGCATCCTCAGTACCCGGAGTGGCGGCTGTCGGTCTGACGCCGTGTGCGAGGCCGGCGCGCGCCTGCTCGCCGCCAACGCGCGCTGGCTGCGGCACGTGCCGCACGCGGCGCACCTGCCGTGAGTATACACAGGGACACTGCGGCATCCTCAGTACCCGGAGTGGCGGCTGTCGGTCTGACGCCGTGTGCGAGGCCGGCGCGCGCCTGCTCGCCGCCAACGCGCGCTGGCTGCGGCACGTGCCGCACGCGGCGCACCTGCCGTGAGTATACACAGGGACACTGCGGCATCCTCAGTACCCGGAGTGGCGGCTGTCGGTCTGACGCCGTGTGCGAGGCCGGCGCGCGCCTGCTCGCCGCCAACGCGCGCTGGCTGCGGCACGTGCCGCACGCGGCGCACCTGCCGTGAGTATACACAGGGACACTGCGGCATCCTCAGTACCCGGAGTGGCGGCTGTCGGTCTGACGCCGTGTGCGAGGCCGGCGCGCGCCTGCTCGCCGCCAACGCGCGCTGGCTGCGGCACGTGCCGCACGCGGCGCACCTGCCGTGAGTATACACAGGGACACTGCGGCATCCTCAGTACCCGGAGTGGCGGCTGTCGGTCTGACGCCGTGTGCGAGGCCGGCGCGCGCCTGCTCGCCGCCAACGCGCGCTGGCTGCGGCACGTGCCGCACGCGGCGCACCTGCCGTGAGTATACACAGGGACACTGCGGCATCCTCAGTACCCGGAGTGGCGGCTGTCGGTCTGACGCCGTGTGCGAGGCCGGCGCGCGCCTGCTCGCCGCCAACGCGCGCTGGCTGCGGCACGTGCCGCACGCGGCGCACCTGCCGTGAGTATACACAGGGACACTGCGGCATCCTCAGTACCCGGAGTGGCGGCTGTCGGTCTGACGCCGTGTGCGAGGCCGGCGCGCGCCTGCTCGCCGCCAACGCGCGCTGGCTGCGGCACGTGCCGCACGCGGCGCACCTGCCGTGAGTATACACAGGGACACTGCGGCATCCTCAGTACCCGGAGTGGCGGCTGTCGGTCTGACGCCGTGTGCGAGGCCGGCGCGCGCCTGCTCGCCGCCAACGCGCGCTGGCTGCGGCACGTGCCGCACGCGGCGCACCTGCCGTGAGTATACACAGGGACACTGCGGCATCCTCAGTACCCGGAGTGGCGGCTGTCGGTCTGACGCCGTGTGCGAGGCCGGCGCGCGCCTGCTCGCCGCCAACGCGCGCTGGCTGCGGCACGTGCCGCACGCGGCGCACCTGCCGTGAGTATACACAGGGACACTGCGGCATCCTCAGTACCCGGAGTGGCGGCTGTCGGTCTGACGCCGTGTGCGAGGCCGGCGCGCGCCTGCTCGCCGCCAACGCGCGCTGGCTGCGGCACGTGCCGCACGCGGCGCACCTGCCGTGAGTATACACAGGGACACTGCGGCATCCTCAGTACCCGGAGTGGCGGCTATATCTATTATATTTTTGCAGTTGGTGTCGATAAATCGTTATATCATATCGTGTTTTGGTGGTCATGCTAGAGGGGCGGGCTGATGACTTATTCTCTGAATAAATATATCAACAAATTTTATCGAATAATTGAGTTCACGAATGCCTCATGGCGGTTATTGTAACTATTTTATCACCATCTATTTATGCCTATTAACTGTGCTGCTATTAGTTTACATTATAAACTGAATAAATGAATATGAAATATCCCCAGGTTCGAGATCCAAGTGACCCTGTTCAAGAAGTGCTGGGCGGAGCTGTTCGTGCTGGGGCTGGCGAAGTTCTCGACGGCGCTGTCGCTGCCGACGCTGCTGCCGCAGCTGGCGGCGCTGCTGCGCGCCGAGCTGCGCGAGCGGGCCGCCGGCGACGGCAGGGACCGCGCGCACGACCTGCCGCAGCCTGAGGTCAGATATCATCATTTCAGGTATATGACGGCCACTGCTGAACATACGCCTCCCCCGGTGACTTCCAAATAGTGTGGCCCAAAATTAGTCACCGCTTAGTTGTTGCAAGACCGAGACTAGACCCTGCGAGACTTATGCAAGAACAAGACTGACCCAGCGAGACTTCGGCGACTCGTTAAGTCGAACTGAGACTCGGTCGTTATACAGTATTTGGTTTCAACATAATATTATTATTAATTGTACGCTCTAGAAGTTCACGGGCCAAAAGTGACCCGGTCCTTTATAAGGCTTGCGTGGGGATACTGGTCCAACACGTAGAGGCCGTTTTAAGCGCAACTAATCAAACCTGAAAGTGTTACACTGATGGATCCAGTCTCTAACTACATCATGGGATGTAATCAGAGACTATACCCAGCATGTGTACAGGAACTATTGCAGCTAATAACAAGTTAATTAGGTCTATTGAAGGAAGATGGAGGGACTGGATTCTAGGCTATTGATGGAGACTACCGGTCACCTGCCTGGTTCATAGTCTCGGACTGAAAAATTGGCAGGTGGTGGGTCCGGCATCACGTGCCCACTCACCACTTACGAACCACATCCACCCTTCGAGCATCATGCTCTAGCGACTCCACTCTGGCCGGCCAGCGAAGGCGAGCCAGAGGTGAAAGTCCTGCAGCCCCCCTTGGGTTCCACTTCGGCAAGCCGAAGACGAGGGTCTTGGCCGACTCTCGGGAGCACTCGGATTAACAACTGACCCCGTGGTGTCGCTACTCACCGCAGCTCGCCACAAAGCTGCCCTGCGGGGAAATTATTATTATTATTACATTATTGATAATATAAACGTCCCTTAGGGGTAGGTGGATAGAGATGAATGAGATAGAAATAAGCTAAAAATAGGTATGTTCTTGCAAGACTGACAAGAGTCTTGCTGCAAGACCGAAACCAAGACTGAGTGCCCGATACCAAGAACAAGACCAGGTGAGTTGATGCAAGACCAAGACTGACCGAGTCTCGTCTTGGTCTTGCAATTGGGCAACACTACTTCCAGGTTGGCATTGGAAGCGGTCGATGCGGCCTGCAATCAGCGGCTTGCTGCAACCTTTCATCATCATCATTTCAGCCATAGGACGTCCACTGCTAAACATAGGCCTCCCCCGGTGACTTCCAGATTGGCCTGTTGGAAACGGCCCGCATCCAGCGGCTTCCTGCAACCTTTACCAGGTCGTTTTACGCTGCGCTTGCCTGTACATGGCCTCCATTCCAGAACCTTTCTGCCTCATTGGCCGTTAGTTCTACGTGCCATGCGCCCCACCCACAGCCACTTCAACTACTTCAGTACCAGCTTTCTTAATGTTCAACACTCTATCATTTACTGCTTCTAAACAGGCGAATAGCAAGTGCTTGTAAGGCACCGATCCAGAATATTACGTGAGGCAGAAAACTAACTGCCTAGTGAGCCTACTACGTAGAGTCCCTTTTACCCAAAAACACTTAATCCCTACATACTATGTTCCTCGCTCAATGCCGCTTCAGCTTGCTCATCCGTTGGCACATAAATGAACCATCATTCCTTCATCACATCATTCCACCATAAGAAACTATCCACTTTTTTCATCGCTTAACCTCAGCCTTGTAGTAGTAATATGGCAACACTTGAAACCGTGTGCTATGTTCCCCGCCCACTGCCACTTCAGCTTGCTAATCCGTTGGCACGTAGATCAACTATCATTCCTTCATTACATCATTCCACTATAAGACACTATCCACCAATTCTCATCGTTCAACCTCAACCCTATGGTAGTAATATGGAAACTCCTAAAACCATGTGCTATGTTCCCTGCCCACTGCCACTTCAGATTGCTAATCCTTTGGCACGTAGATCAACCATCATTCCTTCATCACATCATTCCACTATGAGACACTATCCACGTCTTTCTAAAATCATTACTGATCCTCATTCCTCTAGGAATATGGTTAAAGCCTCTTCAAAGTAATCATCTAAAGTTGGAAATATTGTCTCAGATCACCGCGGCGGACTACTCCGACGAGCGTGTGGCGGAGATCAGTAGCACCCTCGGCCGCCTGCAGCAGTTCCTAAGCAGCATGGAGCAACTGCGCGTCAGCGAGCGCGAGCACGCGCACCTGAGGGCGCTGTGCCTCTTCTCACCAGGTAAGCGGCCCCGCCCCCTCATACAGGGTGAGTGCGGGCAGTTCCCGGGCAGCATGGAGCAGTTGATTTATTTTCATACAATATCTATAGGGTTAACATAGGAAATCACTTGCAGGATATTCTGCCCATTTAACGCAATTACTAAAAAGCCATTGTCAGACCACGAAAAAGAACAACTGATGCTTCTTAGATCAATAATCTAGATAAATGACAGGTTTTTATGAGAAGGTTAACTGTTTTTCCACGCTTTCGATATTTGGGCACTAGTGAAAACATCTTGTCAAAGTGATTCCCTCGTTTAAACCGGATTCTCATCTATTCTTTTTTTACTACCAGCAGCTAACTATGTTTCCTATAAATAAACAACTAAAGAGAAAGGGGGTTCATCCAGACGAAGTCCCAGCCTTCTCACCCGCAAACTAACAGAGTACCAAGGCAAAGTGCTCTGGTAGATGTGGCTCTCATAGTAAAAGTTGTTGATCACGTCTTTATAGCGAGTGTCTTATACTTTTGTACACTCTGCATAAACAAAAATCAAAATCATTTATTAGTGCAAATAGGCCAGTAAGCACTTTACACGCCTAAATATTATTATCTTTTGCCCTACCACTGCTCCGGGACCATTTGTGGGCTAGAGCCGAGAAGAAGCAGCGCAAGAAACTCGGTCACTGTTGTCAGCTTCTTTTAAAAGACGACTAAAGAGCCTTCCGTTATCCCAGAATTCCTTACGCAAGCTGCAAGAGTACCAAGGCAAGGTGCTCCCAATATATAATTTTTCCCTACCACTGCGTACACATACCGGCAAGCGCGGCGTAGGACGTCCACCTACAAGGTAGACAGACGACCTGGTAAAAGTTGTAGGAAGCCGCTGGATTCGGGCCGCATCCAACCGGCCAATCTGGAAGTCACTGGGTGGGGGGGAGGCCTATGTTCAGCAGTGGACGTCCTATGGCTGAAATGATGATGATGATGATGGCCACTGCTTCGGGACAATTTGTGGGCTAGTGCCGATAAGAATTCGGTCACTGTTGTCAGCTTCTTTTAAACGACAACTAAAGACACATTGTACTTTATGTACATTGTGGAAAAGCAATAAAGAATTGAATTGAATTGAAGAACCTTCCGTTATCCCAGACGGAGTCCCAGACTTCCTCATCCGTAAGCTACAAGAGTACCAAGGTAAGGTGCTCCGGAAGACGGTGCTTCCATAGTAAAAGTTGTTCTAAATCAGCATCTGATCACGTGTTTATAGAGAACTGTCCTATACTTCTGTACACTGCATAAACGACTAAAGAGCCTTCGGTTCTCCCAGACGGAGTGCCAGACTTCCTCACCCGCAAGCTGCAAGAGTACCAGGGCAAGGTGGTGCGGTCGCTGCGCGCGGCGGCCGCGCCCGACGACGAGCGGCCGGCGGCTTTGTTGCTACAACTTCCGGTGCTGAGGACCTTCAGCGGGCCCTTCCTGGAGGACGTGTTCTTTGTGGGCTTCCTGGGGGACGTGAGCATCGATGACGCGGTGCCTTATCTGCTGAACGCTGAGCGCTGAGCGGTGAGCCGTGGGGTGAGTGCTAGATAGGTTTACGTGTAAAATAACAGAATAAAGCTCTTGTTTTTTTAATATTACTGTAAGGCCCGATTCGACCGTACCGGAGTAAGCGGAAACCACTGCTTAAGAGTAAGCTGTTTTTACATTTTATTGACCACTAATTTATTGAGGCCCGATTTGACCGAACTGGAGTAAGTTTTTACTCGAGCGTAAACCACTGCTTAATCTAGAGTAAGCTGTTTTTACATTTTATTAACGACTAATTTATAAATTAGGTTTAAACACGAGTAAATGGACGATTTTGACCGAGTAAAAGATTAAACTGAGAATAGTAAATGCCACTTGTCAAATCCACCCTTGTCACCTAGAAACTGCCAAGACGTCATTACCTGACATTAAGAGTATTATCCTACAAAATTAAATTGTAGTGGCAGTTCATGTCAACATAAAAGAAACCGATTTCAGTAGGTTTATCCATTCGTTCATTATTCACACTAGAACCATAGAATAGCAATACCGAATAAAGTGTATTCCTCGAGTAACTTGGAAAACGTAAACTAAATTATCCCCGAGTAAATTCAAGGAGAAAAACTATTCCCATGATAGTTAAACTGGTATAACTTTGTGTTTGGTCGAATCGGGCCTAAGTCACAACAATATTTAAGTTTAATTGGTGGGCAATGGTAAAGGTTGGGGGGGGGGGGTAATTTTGTAAATCTCTAAGTAATTGTGTAATGTAATTGTGTTATCTCTAAGTATCGTTTGGCCATACTTTTGAACTTCAAACTTTGGGGGAACTGTTTCAAAGGCTACCCTTTCTCACAGTCATCACACTACAAAATAAGAATACGTCATAAGAAATCGAAAAAAAATACTACATAGATTACTAAAACATTAACTTTAATTTTGCCCTTGCAACGGGCAGGGACAGTAAGGTTTTGAAATGGAAGCCACGTACCGGCAAGCGCAGCGTAGGAGGGTCACTCACAAGGTGAACAGACGACCCGGTAAAGGTTGCAGGAAGCCGCTGGATACATGCCGCTTCCACCCGGCCAATCTGGAAATCATTGGGGCAGGTCTATGTTCAGCAGTGGACGTCCTATGGCTGAAATCCTGGCAGGATCGCCATATAAGGAGCAGCTCAGATAACCATTAAAACAATTACGTGGTTGAAAGCTGGTTTATTAGTTCGATCAATAATCGATTACATTTGTTTAAATAGTAAAATCTAGGTCATTTATCATTAAAGTACATACACATTATATGATGATGAAATTCATGAATGATGACTTAAAATTTAGTAAAAAAAAAAATCTTTTTTCAGATGTAGACATCTTCACAAGAAAGTTGGTGCTTCAAAAGATACTGTATGTTTAATAAAATACGCCCAGTTGCACAATCTTCTTAAATCGTGAGTTAACCTAAACCTAGTTTTAAATGTAATTTTTTATCTAAACATGGTGAATTTTCATTGGGTTTAGAGTTGAAAAAGTCAGATTCTACTCAAATACCAAGACTTTTCTATGGGACCAATAATTTAGTATAAAGAAATAAACAAGTCTCCAGAAAAAAATAGCAATCAGCTGTCAATATTTATATGAGTTAGTGAAATTTTTGTAACAGTAGTTGTGTTCATGAAACTAGACAACTTCGCCATAATTTAATTTATGTTTCTTCGGCAAACTTGTTAATTTTCATTGGCACTACAATATTCATAAAAATGGCTGACACCTCATAGATAAATAATTATATTCTAATCCTGGTTTAGGCTATATCTAGATTCAAGAACGTTTTGCAAGTATTCCTTAGTATAGACATAATTTTGTTCTAGCTGTCACGAATGAATGGAATGAATTGAATGAGTGAGTGAATGTTTGCACCCTGCATACTATGTTTTAGTTCATTAATTCAGTGTATTCCATGTGTTCGCGCCAGCTAAAATGAAATAACCTGTAATGTGCCTTAATCGCTAGGCAAGCTTCTTTCCAGTTAAATTGTTATATTAATTTAGTGTTAATGTTATTATTATTAACTAAGTTAAATCTTTAATAAAAATAGCAGCTCGTACTATAAGAAATTGACTTATGTAAAGGGCATTTTAACGTAATACATACTTATTCCTATGTACTTAATTTTGTAAACTTTACTGACGAAGTCACACAAAAAACTTAAATGTGCAGAAATGATAATAAAAAAAATAAGGAGGTTTCAGCTAGGGTCTTATTATAGTATAATAATAAGTCATACTGTAGTGAAATGGCAGGCTTGACATTATAGCCCGTCAATTTGGTGCGAGACTTACACAGGGCGACATGTGTTGGCTGGGATGACATACGCTAGGTTTTATAGTGTATTTGAGTTATTATGATTCCTGTGATAGTTCATATAGCCGGATTATCGGATAGACGTATCTTTTTACACTCTCACGGTGCATTCAGTTGTTTCTGAACCTGCAACTATGGAGGACGTTGAAACAATAGCGTCAACAACTCTTCTTTTTATGTAAAAATATAACAATCGCCACTCGCGCGAGTGTAAATAAGCTATCAGTTCATCGTTGACAATTATAGTGATGCAGACGAACAAAATCAAATCGATTTTTTTGGGTATCTATAAAGTTAATAAAGGGAGTTAAATAGATTTTTATCTTTAAAGATAAATAATTATTGATTTTACACATTATTGTATTATATTATTGTACACTTGTACTGACGCTACTGCCATTGTTAAATTTTTTCAAGATGACCATGCGGATTGAGTTTTTGTTGATGAGACATTGTCATCCAGTCTACGTATTTTAAGGATCTTTTATTTATTTTTAAAATTATTATTCTAAATTAATGGCCTGAATTATTTTCTTAGTTTTCTAGAGGCAGTCATTTTTGAATATTAGAAATAATTTAAAATAAAAATGAGGAAGTTTTTGTACAATATTTAATCAGTTTCACGTAGATAATTTAATCTTAAAATACTGGGTATAGTAAGTAGTACTTACGTGAGTATTGGGCCCCAACTTGACGGGCTATAGTAATACTTATGTTATTTATAGTGAACACGAAGGAAAAGAACATAATTGTTATAGTAACCGTCCAGTGTTTATTGCAATATCGTCTGATACATTAACAATCGCATCTTGTATGCTCAGTTAAGCTTTAAGGTTGTACAGCCAACGACTCGTCAACCTGCCACAAAACCTTTATTTTCTCAATTAATATTGAACTGTATCTACGTGTTGGGTTCTAAGTCGAAAATCGATCGAGGAAATTGATATTTTGTGATAGGTGTATTAGCTGTTGACAGTACAGTCAACGGCAGGTCAATCTACCCAAAAAGTTAAAGGTCATTGAACCGATTTTCAACTTTAAGTCCGACATTTAAAGATCGATATCAATTGAAAAAAATTGACGCTTTGTGCTGTTGTCTGTACAACACGTGCAGATAACAATTGGATCGAAAATTGCGATGATTATGAACACCGCAAAAAAAATATGCTCATTAATTAATCGTAGGAATATTTATTCACATTATTCGCCAGTTCTTTGTGGAAATCGCGATTTCATATCCAATTATTATCTGCGCCAATTGTATGTCGAAAGTTAAGCTGGTGACAAACTGCAACGGACGCGGCTCCGGACTCGTCTTGACATTGTGAGGTCAAGCGCTGCCATTGGTCTATCCTTCGGACAACTTCCGCCAGCCCAAGGATCGACCAATGGCAGCGTTTGACCTTACGATGTCAAGACAAGTCAGGAGCCGCGTCCGCCGCCATCTGTCACCGGTATTATTTTAAAATAATGTTGTCATGTAAGTGCCTCTACTAAAATATATTTTTAAATAAAATAATATTGATTGTAATATTCGTTTTATTTTCATCTTTATAACCGCGCTGTAGTTATCCAACCAACAATAGAAGGCGTCAACGACGACCGTCAGGGCTAGCTACTAGCTAAATATAAAGATATATATATTTACAAAAACATGTGTGCAAAATATAAACATTGCATGAGATGAAATAGTTACGTACTCTACCAGTACTAATACCGCTGACCCCGGGCGCCTAACTAGAGCACACAAGATATTGCAAGATCACGGAAACGCTGACTCTGCGCTCGTGCGCCGCTAACGTGACCAAGCCGCCGGACATCAGGCCAGCGCCATCATCCTCACTTCGTATCTAACATCGATCGAGTCAATTAGTATTAGGAACTAGTTTTATTGTAATTTTAATTTTTAATTAAATTAGATTTTAAGTAATTTCGTTTTTTTTCGATCCTCCGGCTGTCGCTTCGTAATTAAATATATTCTTGATGTTAATATTATTAGTAGGTATCAACATGTCTTACAGATATTCGGCGTGCAAATATTCAAAATGTTAGATGGTTAGAATTAAAATATAATGAGGTCAAATATTAAATAATTATAACAATGAAATAAAAATTTTAAAAAAACATAATATAATTAAATAACACAACATATTCAAAATTTATCGTTCAGAAAGTCATGTACGCTATACTCGTAGTAACATTTGTCGATGAATAGCTTTTTAAATTTTGTTTTAAAAAGATTATTGTTTAGTGACTTAAAAGCTTTAGGAATTTTATTATATATTTTGGGAGCCATTCATATTACACTCTTTCTTAACAGAGCCGTTTTTGCTGGTTGCAAGCACAATTTGCTCTCATCACGGCGGTTTCGAACGACTATATCAGATAACTTTGGAAATAGTTGAGAGTTTCTTCTTACAAAGAGAGCTTTTTCCATTAAGTATAAAGATGAAAGTGTTAGAATTCTGTCCTTATTGAAATATGACATACAACTGTCGGTCGGTTTGAGGCCAAACATAGCTCGGTTACATCGTTTTCTACTTTTAAATACATTTTCTTTGTCAGTAGAGTTGCCCCAAAAAATAATTTCGTAGGACAGATTCGACCAGTCCATAGTAAGCAGTGAGTAGTGCCAAAGATATCCTTTATTAATTTTCTTTGGTAGTGCGTCAATATTAACTGTCGTGGAGAGTCTAAACAGAGCAAAAGCTAAACTATTTGTTTTTTTGTTTAATCCATGGTTTTTCCAATTAAGTTTTTCGTCAATTTGTAATCCAAAAAATCGAGTAGTATCCACTTGACTGATAACAGTATCGTTGTAAGATACTACAGTATTCGAAGGAATGGTAAATCTTTGGTGAAAGTGCATAATATGTGTCTTATTGAGGTTAATTTTTAAATTATTACTTACAAGCCATTAGATTACAGATCTAAGAGATTCATCTATGTCATTTTAATACGTACTGATGTCGTTACAACTTATAGTTATAGTACTATCGTCAGCAAATAAAGTCATAGGTTGTTTAGTGGCATTTGGTAGATCGTTTATATCTTAATATATAAAATGAATCTCTATTTCCCTTGGTCATCGCATCGCGCGTGAACGGATAGAACAATTTCGCTAATTCCTTTTTTGTTGTATTAAATATTAACAGGAGAAGGTTCTTATAAAAGAAAAAATTAAGAAAGTTGCAGATTTTTTAAATGAAAGACCACGCGAACGATGTCGCGGGCAACAGCTAATATATTATAAATAGGAGAGAGGTCCCAGTACACTGCCTTGTGGGACACCATATTAGCTAGTCAGTTAATTTAGAAAATGAACTTCAAAATGGGCTTGCGTCTGGGTGTGCTGGGTGACGCCCCCCGAAAAATGCGTCAGTATTCAGAAAGGCTGATTGCCTGTGGCATATAAGTTAGAATTTATTCTGTTGAGTAAAACAAATTTTTAAACGACTGCCTAAAAAGAAATGTACTTAATGTTTTTAGGGTTCACGTATGCACGTAATGTGTGTTTCTTTATTTCGCCATAACAATTCAACGCCTTCCCGATTTGATGTGGTATCGTTAGAATCCATACGGGGGTGACATAGGCTATGATGTGATGTCATAATAAAAACAATAAGGTGGGTTGTGCTGTGGGGTATCAAATTAAACGTTTTTAAAAAGTGTTTGCGAAAATATATTCTGATTACATGTAGTTTTCGATGTCAAATTGTTAAAAAAGAATAAAATATGTTTTATAATAATCAATAATAGGTACTATCGAAGTATCGATAGCGTGGTTTAGCATCGATAATATTAGACAACAATAGTGCCTAAGATACTATCGATAGCATTGATTGCCAAGACTTCAAACTATCCTTTGCCTAAAAAACTAAACATAAATAAAAATAACAATTGATAAAATTGCTACATAGATAATATCGATAGTCATTCATACCGTACTATCGATAGACTATCGTCTTGCTCAATTGCCAACAGCAGTTTCTTCTGTTCTATTTGTAGGCGTAGCATGGAGCTCACCGAGCTCGTTTATATCCTACTAGCTGTTGCCCGCGACTTCGTCTGCGTGGTCTTTAGGGGTATGAAAAATAGATGTTGGCCGATTCTCAGACCTACTCAATATGCTCACAAAATTTCATGAGAATCGGTCAAGCCGTTTCGGAGGAGTACGGGAACGAACATTGTGACACAAGAATTTTATATATAAGATTTAGGTAATATAGGATACTGATAACAGCTCGTCAACCTACCATAAAACGTCAAATTTTCTCATTTGATATTGATCTTAGTTAACGGACTTAGGCTCGGCCTACAAGCATGCGGAATTTTCCAGAACTCCATACAAAACGGCTTCGGACAAGCCCGGATTCAATCCGTTTTGTATGGAGTTTTGAAAAATTCCGGATGCATGTAGTTAAAATCGGTTAACTTTTTGGGTAGGTTGACCTGCCGTTGTCTATACTTATGTGCATGATGGTTTGTAGGCTAGATACTATACCTCTGACCACTGATCAAGTAAACCTACGTTACACCTCTGACTACCTACTTTTTTTAGGAAGATAATGAACGTCGGTCAAAGCAAAGATAACGACAGTTCAGTGCGGCTTGTAGATAAAGATATGAGGTGAGGTGGTAAACGATAGAACTTATCTGTGTGTATGGTGTATTGTCGCGGTGCGGTATTTGACCAATGACCGACCACTTATCGCTCGTTGTAATCGAAGCCTATTTATAACGAAGCGACTGAAATTTTATTTATTTTTCACCTTGATTTCACCAGAAAACAACGTCTTTTAAGAAGGTGGTGCAAATCGGACCGTAACGACGTAAACTGACAGGACAGGTGAATTATAAAGAATAATTGTTTACTTAAAAATTTTCTCGAATTGATTAAAAAAGTACGCCACTTCTAGAAGAAATGGCAAAAGTGGCAATTGTAACTGGCTCTAACAAGGGAATTGGATATGCGATTGTTCGCGGACTTTGTAAGAAATTTGAAGGGGTGGTTTACCTAACCTCTCGCGATGTTGAGCGCGGCAAAAAAGCCGTGGCTGAACTTGAAAAGGAAGGCCTGCACCCGAGCTACCACCAGCTGGATATTACTGACAACAAAAGCATCGAAACTTTCCGTGACTTCTTAAAGGAAAAACATGGCAATATTGACGTTTTGGTCAACAACGCAGCGATTGCCTTTAAAGCTAATGCAACAGAGTCCGCTGGGGTCCAAGCGGAACAAACTATTGCAGTTAACTACTTTGCAGTGCTGAACACTTGCGAAAAACTTTTTCCCCTCATCAAAAATGGCGGCAGAGTTGTTAACATCTCAAGTTCAGAAGGTCATCTACGTAAAATACCTAGTGTTGCACTGAAAAATCGTTTTAAAGACCCAAATCTGACTATTCCCGAGCTTTCTGAGCTAATGCAACAGTATATTGAGGCAGCTAAGCAAGGAACACAGGTTCAGGAGTGGGGCAACTCTTCATATTCGGTGTCCAAAGTTGGTTTGACTGCACTGACCATGATTCAGCAAAGAATGCTGAATGATAGAGGTATGTAGACTTTAATGTATTTATTTGAGTACTACTTGAACTTTGGCTTACTTAAATCACAATAAATCAAACAAATATTATTTTACGGATTCACGAATTCTGCCACTCATATGAAATAATTTTAACTTCTAATAAAGAACACTAAACATAACAATTTTTATTAAAAAAATAACTGACTTCAAAAACACTAAAAAGCTAAAAATAACTTTTAAACAATCATATAACTGTTATTTTTGAAGTCGGTGCAAACAACCACATTCAAACACTCCACAGCTGGCACCGACTCTAATAATAACTGTGATATGATTGTTTAAAAGTTATTTTTATACCTATAATATTTTAGGAGTTCCCTCAATTCCTCATGGATCCCATCTTTACAATTGAATTTTGAAAAAAATGGGACCAATTTGGAGGTATACCCTTTCACTTGAAAAAATATTTTTTCAAATCAGTTCATTAACCCTTTAATCGGTGTAAACATATTTTATTTTCTTTGGATTTCAATCTTATTTCTAGAGTAATAAAGTTCAAAATATGGTGGCAGTTATATGTCCACCACTGGTCAAAGGGTTAATGGCGGAGTTCTGAGGTAACAAACAAAAAAAAACACATGCGAATTGAGAACCTCCTCCTTTTTTTGAAGTCGGCAAAAATAAAAAATAATCAATGCAAACAAATTGTTTTTGACAACTATTCTTACCTTTTTCACGATTCATTTATGTAATATTTATCATAATTTCAATTACGTTATTCATTTTAATGTGTTACACAAAATTGTGCAATTTCTGAAGCTACTTGGCTATTGGTGTTACTGTAAGAATTTTTACTCATAAAGCATTTTTTTCAGATATAAAAGTGAATGCAGTTCATCCTGGGTATGTAGACACAGACATGACCTCACACAAGGGTCCATTGACGATTGAGGAAGGTGCAGCTGCTCCCCTATTCTTGGCCTTGGAAGCGGCTGATACAGTAAAGGGACAGTATGTGTGGTACGATAAACAGATCACAAACTGGGACGGTCCAACACCCACACAGTACTAAAGACATGAAGTCACACAATATTTACTGTTATAGCATTAGTTAAAGTATTTTTAGGGTAAAATGTATTTTGATATTGTTATATTTATTATTACTTGATGGATGGCCTTTCATGTTTTTATTTTTAAAATAAAATAAATCGCAATAAATCATGTTTCTTTATCACTAACTAGAATTATCAACAAGATACTACTTAAATTAATAGATAAGTGATTCGCAAAATAATTGTGATGATAAACCACTTGTACTTTGTACCCGGTACATAAATACACTTTGCAAGTAAACACTTACCAAATCTGCAAAGTACGGAATTGTCCTTTATGTCCAATCAAAACTTTAATACCAGACGCGTATTTTGGAAGTATTCGAATTATAATGTGATTCTTGCTATTAGAATCCTGCCCCCCTACCATGTCTACTAAAACACGATATGATATGATATGAAATAGCGATATATCGACACCAACTTTAAAAATATGATAGATATAGCCGCCATTTTGATTTTTTATCGAAACAGATCTTAATATGTGACGGCGATTCAACATGGCGGCTATATCTATCATATTTTTACAGTTGGTGTCGATATTTCGCTATATCATATCATATCGTGTTTTAGTGCTCATGCTAGGCATGTATTAAAAATACGAATCCTGAAGGTTTACAGTCTGTTAAGAAAGCTAAGATCACATCTCAATGAATGAATTTTGCCAGGGGCGTCTCCCAGTCCCAGTGTATTCAGACCCGAAGCAATTTAGATTTTCTTTCTCAATCTCTAAATTGACTCGTACCGGGAATCGAACCCTTGCGTTCAAGGCGAATTACCGCGCCGCTACCCCAATAGGATCGTCAAAATGACTGATTTAAAAAAAATGGATAGTGATACGTGGAGTAAGTATGTTTAGTCGGGAGGACACATTTTATAAACTTTTAGAAGCTTAGATTAGAAGTTAGTAAGTATATGATTCTTTAGGTCGGTTTAGTTAACAACAAAGTTATTCCAGTTTAAAACGTGTGGCAAACGTAGCGCAGGGCACCTTTCGACAAGGTGTAACGATAAATATATATACGCAAAGCTGCTGGCAGCTCATGGAAAAGAATAGCCGAGAATCGGGCTCGGTGGCGCCTACGGTGGTAATGATGAAGCTAACAAGTAGGCTATTTGGTTGTAAATATATTTTTCAGATCATAAGAGTTATTGATAGTATACCTACTAGGATAACTACGAAAAACGCCAGTCACAGCCGAAACAGTGACTCACCGAAAAAGATTTGCGTAATCATTTACGATCAGCCATTTTGAAATTGCTGTGTCATGCAGCAAAATAACAACTTACATACCTACCTACTTTCAATAAAATACTATATTTTATTTGTTCACCTTGAATAGGTATTCTTGAATATCCTATTCCTATCCTAAAGCGCAAAAACACTGCGAGCGAAGCGAATCGAAGATATGTTCGTTTTGCATCGCTCATGTCGCCTGCTGTGCTAAGGCCGTATCTCCATTAGACAAACAATGAGCGGCTAGCTGTTTGCTTTCAGTTTGCCTCCGAACTTTGCAAGCTATTCTGAGCCCAAAACAATTTACAGAATGCAGTCTTCGTATTTAACACACTCAACTCCATAATACAAATCCTATTAGTCATTGGCGAATTTTATTTTTCCTATTGGCATTACATTAGCGAAGTTATTTAATTAAAACATTTTTTTTTTATTGTCAACTAAAAAAGTACTCACGTCCGGTTTATGGTCATTTGAGCACAATCGAATTATACTATAGGTTTTTATGGCGTCAAGGAGATTGAAATATATACATTTTCATTCTAATGTTTATTACTAATCGTTACACATAAACTCATTAAAAACAAATTACCAAAAGTACAAATACATGACTTAAAAATGTACAATAAACGTATTTTATGACACGCAATCTCAAAATATATCCACATATTATGTTTTCTATACAATGATATATAATATTTGGTGATATTCATCGCCAATTCTTACAATATTAATAGAAGCGTTTATAAATTTAATTTTAGTCAATACTTTCTATACATTATTTGAGGTGTACGTGTTGTAAAATAAGCACTAAATGCAGTATTGTAAAAAGTATAAATGTTGTGCTGATATGAATACTATAAATATTTACTCTACTGAGTAATTTTGGCCGAGTCATCTTTAATTAGTTTTCTGTCTCTGTCTGCAAACAAATAATCATGATTGACGGTTTTAATGTAAACGTGGAAATTCTTCTTACTTTTCTGGTAACCCGGTTTGGTGGTTTTAACAACCCTATTCCGATCATTTAGTAACATAAGCATCGTTTATGCACTCGAAGGTATAAGTTAAATACATGTAGTTTAAAAAAAATCGTTGCATTGTTAATTGCAGTGCGCAGTGTGACATTACAATTTATAAAATGTGTTTTCTTATGTTCGGTTTGTATTGCTTGGAGTCAAAATCCTCATATAAAGTGTAACAAGAACAACCACATTAGAGGATAGTGACCATGTAATTAAGCAAGCTTAACAAGAGATATAGGTCGAAGGGACCCTTCGTAAGCGTTTTAGGGGTGCACTCTGTACCCCTAAAACGCTTGACAGCATTAATAAGCACTTCTACTATTTTATTTCTATTCGCGGATAGATCGGTGGACCCCTGAAGATCTGGGGGTCATAGTCTATGTTTTTTCTTGCCATAGTTTAGTTTGAGAACAAACAACTAAATTATTTTTTGGACGATTATTTATGTCATATATTGGTTTGAAAAAGTTCTAATTTAAAAATGTTTACCTCAAAAGCATACCGGCGTAAGTTGTATACAGTGATTATGCAACATACGCCCGAATGCTTCTGAGCTAAAGAAATGTTAACAAAATAAATAAGTTGATGATTGCATAACACTATGAAATACATTAAATGCAGAAACTCGTTGCATCTAATCAAAATACGTATAACTATTCAAATAATAATAAATATTACTTCCATTTGTGCTTTAGTAAAGTTATAGGCATGGTTTAAAGATGCATAAAAAGTACATAATAGAGCTTACAAAGAAAATCTTTGGGCCAGTTTCACCACTTGCTGATAAGTTCCGGATAACCTATCTGGAGATAACCCATTAGCTGTCAAAAAGTGCCAGATAGGTTATCTGGAACTTATCAGCAAGTGGTGAAACTGGCCCTTATTCTCGAAAATAAATAAATGATGTATGTACTACAATTGCGATTAATTTTTCTTAAATTAGCTTATATTTTAGTTCAAAATGAGCTCTACATATAACGTGTTACGGTACAAAATTTAAAAATATCTATCCCGTTAGTGACTATTCGATGTACAATTATAACATTATCGCAAATACCAATTCCTTGTTAATAACAACGTTAATTTGTATTTTATAATATCTTTGTAACAGCTACAAGTGTGTTATAAAATAGTCAGTGGATAATCGGGCGCTTAATTACCGAAAGTTGGAGTTTGGAAAGTATGGAAGCGGCTTCATAAAACAATTATTTTAGTAAAAAAAAAACATTTTATTTTTCCAAGACTTAGAAATTGCATAATCATAATCATAAATATTTATTGTGGAGCACAGGTGTACATTGGTCTTACAAGGGTTTGTCTGAGAACTAACCGTGCCCTGCCTTCTCAACGTACAATTTAAAAGAACACAGGATGAGAAACAAATTTAAAATAAAAACGATTAGTCGGATTTGCATAACTATCTAATCCGATTTTATTACCCATGTGCGAAGTGAAGTCCCATATTACGACCACCGGACAGGTGTAGTGGTTCGCGCTCCGGACTACAAAGCTAGGGGTTGAGGGTTCGAATCCCGCAAGGGGCATTGTTTGTGTGATGAGCACACATTTGTACCTAAGTCATGGATGTTTATAAAAGTGTTTATCCGTTATCTAGTCGCCATAGTACAAGCTTTGCTTAGTTTGGGGCTTGGTGAAAACAATTTATTGTATTAATTATTATTATTACAGTCAAATTGACTGCAGTGTGTGCTGTGGCAGAAATGTAAAACTGCAGAACAGAAGACTTAATCGTGGGCATACTTATAATTTTTTTCATCCACTTTTTTCTTGTAAAAATTACAAATTGTATTAAATTTTCTTAACTTTGATTTTGACTTATATTGCGGTCGTTAGGCGACACATTTTTATATCGCGATTTAGCTTATGTGTCAAATGATTTATGAAATGTGTAGATCTCTAAATCTTTTCGATACAAGTTCTTTCCATAATAGCCAACTTTTGGTAAAAAAACCTGATTAAATAGTGAAAAAATCTAACAATGAAGAAATTACATTAGTTATATAAAAATATGACTTACAACGCTTTGATCAAATATTTTATTTGATGCATGAGTTTTTAAAAAATCCATACAATATTCTTTCTCTTTATGTTAAGACTGATAAAAAGTTAATCTCAATGATTTATTATTTAAGTCAATAAAGCACCGAATATACAACAATAGAAAATGTTAATGACAATTTATTTTATTTTATTTATGTCAATTCAAAAACTACTGGTACCTATATGGTCAGTTGCAAGACTGTTCAGTATCTGATTTTGTTTATTTACAAACCAGATAGTATATAATAATATTTGTGAATTCTTTGGTATAAAAATATAATTTCATATAACTATAAATAAAATAAAAATGTGCTTTTAGATTTTATGATTAGCGTGAATAAAAGATTTAGGGGCGACTTTTCAGTCGCCAGTTAACTTAATTCGACGAATAAAATTAACGTTTTGACACAATTTCTATACGAAAACTGTCAAATGTCAAACTTATTCTTCATATAAAAGATAACTGACTTATTGAAAAATCGGCCCTTAATCAAATAATAAGATAAAATACCATTTACATAAAGTGGACCTTAGCTGACGCATCATAGACATAAATAAGAATGTTTATAAGGCAGATTGTACCTTTTACTAAAAATCATTATTAAAAATCACTCATATTATCCAAAATCAGATACCGCGTCTTACAAAAAATGTTCAATACACATTTTAAGAAAAATGTCACTGGCTGATGCAACGTACAACGCCTATATTTCTTGAAATTAATTATAATTTTACTAGATAATTCTTACTATTAAAAAAAATTTAATTACTACAGTTGTATGCAACAAGCTTTATCCTAAAAATTGCCTTGGAGCAATGGGTGTGTATGGAAAGTAAGGGTAGTAGGATCGTTGGAAATTTAAGGAGGAAAGGATTTTGGACACTTATCTTATGAACTGCAGCTGGTGTGAAGCTTTAGGTTGACTCCTGGGCCAGTATCAGCACGTCAATCGATATTCCTTTACCCCCGTTGATCAATTTCGTCTTCCTTGTATGGTGGTCGACACGATGACGCGGCTAACTTTTTGTAAAATATTGGCGAATTTTTCGGAATTCGTGGTAGTTTCTCCTCATGGGCCACCAATTTACGTCTTCGCTGACATATGGAGCCAAATGAAACTCGGTTTAAATTAGATTTAGTTATAATAGAAAAAATAGTACAATAATGATGTGCCCGTGACGATCGGAAGGTAAGTGAAATTGCTAAAAAATACTTATTACTATGGAGTATGGAGCTAAAGAACGCCTGCGAGATTTACACAGCTAATTTGACATCTTTAACTACTTGCTCTTGTACATGAAAAGTAAACTATATTGTCAATTTAACGGATTGCCGTAACACCTAGTTACCCACACCCACGAAGGTGGATGGATGGACACTTTTTAATGCGCGGCGTGTTTGGTGGGTAATTGCAATACATAATAGGCTATGTGATGTGATGTCATATTTATTTATTTAAAAGGAGCAACCAACAAATCTTACACCAATGATACAATTAACAAGTAACAAGTTTAAAATATGATCTAAGTGTAGATTCAGTTACAGGCTGCCACGACTTGCAAATGTGAGTTATAGTTTACTTTTAAAACAATATTAAAAATAATAAGGTGGGTTGTGCTGTGGGGTATCAAATTAAACGTTTTTAAAAAGTGATTGCGAAAATATATTCTGATTACATGCTTAAAATGTACTTTTCGATGCCAAATTGTTGAAGTGTAAATTAATTTTATAAAAAACGGTGCAAACGAAAACATTGGTCTCTCATTGACTGGCACCGACTCCAAAAGTAACTGATTAGGTACTTAAGTGTTAAGATTATTTTTAGCGTTTTAGTTTTTTGAAGTCGGTTTTTATTTTTTTTATAAAATTAACTTATTTCATCCATTTTAGTGATAAATCCTAATCAAAACAAATCTTACGAGTGCAAACATAATTTAACTGCTGAACACCGATTTCATTTCCTATTTTTCCACTCTTAGGGGTGTAAGTTTTTCCAAAAATTGTTATTATAGTATCTTTGAAGTATAAGCTATTCATTAAAAAAAGAATCATCAAAATCGGTCCACATTTGGCAGAGATATAGGTAAGATAGATACTAAAATCAGTTGGCGTGGTACGGAGTTTATGCAATGTTTGATGATTTTCTTATAGATCCCATCATCAGAATTTAACCAAATTTATATGGGACCATTCTGAAAGTATTACCTTTCAAACAAAAAAATAATTATCGAAATCGGTCAACGCAGTAACGAATGATCGCTGAACATACATTTAAAAAAAAAGATACCGACGAATTGAGAACCTCCTCCTTTTTTGAAGTCGGTTGAAAAGAATAAAATATGTTTTTTAAAACGTCAAATTTTCTCATTTGATATTGATCTTACTTAGATCGGACTTAGGCTCGGCCTACAAGCATGCGGAATTTTCCAGAACTCCATACAAAACGGCTTCGGACAAGCCCGGATTCAATCCGTTTTGTAATGGTGCCTCCACACGCTTGGTGTTTGCCACAAACACCAAACACGTGCCAAACACCCAACACAAACAGTGTATCCACATGCTTGGTGTTTGTCACAAACACCAAACACGTGCCAAACACCGACCATAAACATGCTTGGCAAACATAAAAGTCTATTCCGAATTTTATTAGAAAAAAAATGGAAATTACCCTCCTTATACTATACCCTTCTTTCCTATCTTGAAAGAAAAGAACTGTAGAAACTTCATCCTAGAGGTGAGGCATAAATATCGGATTAGGTATTTAGAATAGGTTTTTTCGATACGTAATTCGAGGCGTGAAATATTTCGAGTATTAGGTATCGCATGAAATATTTAAATGCAGAAGGAAAAGTCGCAACAAACGCCATCTAGGATTTCATCTAAATCCATTCAGCCGTTTTGGCGTGAAAGAGTAACATACTTTTATCTATCCTTACAAATTTTTGTGTTTAAATTTTATCGGATCAGGTATTTTTTGATACTAGTTGATACTTACCTAATCCGAGGCGTCAAATATTTTGAGTATTAGGTTTTTAAAAAGTATTTAAAATCAACAGGAAAGGTTGCAACAAACGCCATCTAGGATTTTATCTAAATCCGTTCTGCCGTTTTTGCGTGAAAGAGAAACATACTTTTATCCATATTATAAATTTTCGTGTTTAAATTTTATCGGATCAGGTATTTTTGATACTAGTCGATACTTACCTAATCCTAAATATTACGGGGATCGCAAAAAACAGAAATAAATATATAGTAAATAAAATCATAATATTATACCATGGAGCACATATGTAGGGTAGGTAGTAGGTAGGTAGGTACTGTGATGATGTATAATACATACATACTAGAACGAAAAAAATGCACAATATAAAAACATTATATTTATAAATATTATAATTACCAAGAATACAAATAAAACATGAGAGTACATGACGTTATTTTCCTAATCCGACCTATCTCTACAACGTCCGCCGCCCGATAGGTCGCGCGTACTACTGATTGTTAAACAAGCGTGTGGATGCATCGCAAACACGTTTGTCGAACACCCTTAGATTTATGCACAAAAACCGACACCGACGCCGAACAGTGGCAAATACATCACAAACAGACATATATTAATCTGTGACAAACAGGCAAACAGCTATCCACACGCTTGTGTTTGCTGTTTGCCGCTGTTTGCCGAGCGTGTGGAGCCGACATATGGAGTTCTGAAAAATTCCGGATGCATGTAGTTAAAATCGGTTAACTTTTTGGGTAGGTTGACCTGCCGCTGTCTATACTTTAAATAGGTAATAATAGGTATAGAGTGCATGACACTGATCCAGGTGAAACTAGTGCATGATGGTTTGTAGGCTAGATACTATACCTCTGACCACTGATCAAGTAAAACTACGTTAGACCTGACTACCTACCTACTTTTTTAGGAAGATAATGAACGTCGGTCAAAGCAAAGATAACGACAGTTCAGTGCGGCATAAAGATAATGATATGAGGTGAGGTGGTAAACGATAGAACTTGTGTGTATGGTGTATTGTCGCGGTGCGGTATTTGACCAATGACCACTTATCGCTCGTTGTAATCGAAGCCTATTTATAACGAAGCGACTGAAATTTAATTTATATTTCACCTTGATTTCACCAGAAAACAACGTCTACTAAGAAGGTAGTGCAAATCGGACCGTAACGACGTAAACTGACAGGACAGGTCAATAGAAGGATTATTTGTTTACCTACCTACTTTAAAATTTTCTCGTATTGATTAAAAAAGTACGCCACTTCTAAGAGAAATGGCAGCAAAAGTGGCAATTGTAACTGGCTCTAACAAGGGAATTGGATATGCGATTGTCCGCGGACTTTGTAAGAAATTTGAAGGGGTGGTTTACCTAACCTCTCGCGATGTTGAGCGCGGCAAAAAAGCCGTGGCTGAACTTGAAAAGGAAGGCCTGCACCCGAGCTACCACCAGCTGGATATTACTGACAACAAAAGCGTCGAAACTTTCCGTGACTTCTTAAAGGAAAAACATGGCAGTATTGACGTTTTGGTCAACAATGCAGCGATTGCCTTTAAAGCTAATGCAACAGAGTCCGCTGGGGTCCAAGCGGAACAAACTATTGCGGTTAACTACTTTGCGGTGCTGAACACTTGTGAAAAACTTTTTCCGCTTATCAAAAATGGCGGCAGAGTTGTTAACATTTCAAGTTCAGCAGGACATCTACGTAATATACCCAGTGTTGCACTGAAAAATCGTTTTAAAGACCCAAATCTGACTATTCCCGAGCTTTCGGAGCTAATGCAACAGTATATTGAGGCAGCTAAGCAAAGAACACAGGTTCAGGAGTGGGGCAACTCTTCATATTCAGTGTCCAAAGTTGGTTTGACTGCACTGACCATGATTCAGCAAAGAATGCTGAATGATAGAGGTATGTATATAGACTTTAATGTATTTATTTGGGTACTACTTGAACTTTGGCTTACTTAAATCACAATAAATCAAACAAATATTATTTTACGTATTAACGAACCCTGCCACTCATAATATGAAATAATTTTAACTTCTAATAAAGAACACTAAACATAACAATTTTTATTTAAAAAATAACCGACTTCAAAAACACTAAAAAGCTAAAAATAACTTTTAAACAATCATTTATCAGTTATTTTTGGAGTCGGTGCAAACAACCACATTCAAACACTCCACAGCTGGCACCGACTCTAATAATAACTGTTATATGATTGTTTAAGTTATTTTTATACCTATTATATTTTAGGAGTTTCCTTAATTCCACATGGACCCCATCTTCAAAATTGAATTTTGAAAAAAATGGGACCAATTTAGAGGTATACCCTTTCACTTTTTTCAAATCGGTTCATTAATGGCGGAGTTCTGAGGTAACAAACATAAAAAAAACAGAACTGAATTGAGAACCTCCTCCTTTTATTGAAGTCGGCAAAAATAAAAAATAATTAATGCATACAAATTGTTTTTGACAACTATTCTTACCTTTTTCACTATTCATTTATGTAATATTTATCATAATTTCAATTATGTAATTCATTTTAATGTGTTACACAAAATTGTGCAATTTCTGAAGCTGCTTGGCTATTGGTGTTACTGTAAGAATTTTTACTCATAAAGCATTTTTTTCAGATATAAAAGTGAATGCAGTTCATCCTGGGTATGTAGACACAGACATGACCTCACACAAGGGTCCATTGACGATTGAGGAAGGTGCAGCTGCTCCCCTATTCTTGGCCTTGGAAGCGGCTGATACAGTAAAGGGACAGTATGTGTGGTACGATAAACAGATCACAAACTGGGACGGTCCAACACCCACACAGTACTAAATACATGAAGTCACATAATATTTATTGTTATGGCATTAGTTAAAGTATTTTTAGGGTAAAATGTATTTTGATATCTTGTTATATTTATTATTACTTGTTGGCCTTTCGTTTTTATTTTTAAAATAAAATAAATCGCAATAAATTATGTTTCTTTATCACTAACTAGAATTATCAACAAGATACTACTTAAATTAATAGATAAGTGATTCGCAAGATAATTGTGATAATAAACCACTTGTACATTGTACCCAGTACATAAATACACTTTGCAAGTAAACACTTACCAAATCTGCAAAGTAAAACAAAGAGATAAGGAACAGACAAGACATAATTAAAATTGCATCTGAGTTCTATAGAGTTGTATAGGAGCAACCGGACACTAGAACAAGCAGAAGAAAGATATGAAGCGAAAGAAGAGGAACCACTAGCAGAAATACTAATTACAGAAACAATAAAAGCAACAGCATCACAGAAAAATGACAAATCACCCGGATCTGACCAAATTTCGAATGAACTCCTAAAAGCTACTTTGCCTGCTATTGGCCCTAAACTAACAGAACTTTTCAACCAAATTTTAGAGACGGAAAACATTCCATCAGACTGGACAAAGTCTATTATAGTGCTTCTACATAAAAAAGGAGACAAATTTGACATTGGAAACTATCGACCAATAAGTTTGATTTTATTATTTATTCAATCACTGTCAAGTGTGCTTACAGTATAATCCAAAGCGCACACAAGTTAAACAATTTAATACATACATAATACAATGTCACTTCATAATAAAATATAAAATAAAATGTCAGAAACGTCAATTGATAGGATTCATAATGTCAAATAGAATAAAATAAAAATAAAAATAATCAATGTCAACAAAGGTCAAATAAAAAAATAAAAAATACAAAACATGTCAATTGATATTATTATACAGTCCAATTATTGCATATCACTTGATTATCTAAAATAAATTAATATAAATAAATAAATTGATGTCAAACTTATATAAAATATTTTCAAAAATAATTCTATTAAGAGTAACAAAAACCTTAGAAGAGAACCAGCCTAAAGAACAAGCGGGTTTTAGGAGCCACTTCTCAACTCTAGATCACATACATGTTTTAAAACAAACACTAGAGAAATATAATGAATTTAATCAAAAATACTACTTGGGATTCATAAACTACAACAAAGCCTTCGACTCACTTGAGCACAATGCAATTTGGACAGCGCAGAAATACAAGGAGTCCACAACAAAATAATAAGAATTCTGAAATATGTTTATGCGAAAAGCACAGCAGTGGTAAAACTAGATAGAACTGGCGAAGAATTCCGTATAGAAAGAGGCGTAAGACAGGGAGATCCAATTTCGCCTAAGATTTTTGCCGCTGTTCTCGAAATTATTTTCAGAAACTTGCAATGGGATAATAAAGGTTTAAATATTAACGGTCAAAAACTACACCACCTAAGGTTTGCCGACGACTTAGTCATTTTCTCAGACAGTCCAAAAGAACTCGAATCTATGCTGCAACAACTAGCCAATGAAAGCATTAAAGTAGGTCTCTCCATGAACACAAAAAAGACTAAAGTAATGACTAATTCGGATGAAGTAACCATAGTTATCAATACTGCACCTATAGAATATGTTAAGGAATACATTTATCTTGGACAGCTGATATCCGTAAGCGAATGCATGACCAAAGAAGTATAAAGAAGGGTAACAAACACTTGGCGGAGATATTGGTCATTGAAAGAAATAATGAAGAACAAAGACATACCACTTAAACGATAAAATAAAGATGCAAGGAATAAGACAAAAAACACAATTCAAAAACATTTACAAAGTTGCAAGAACTCTAAAGTTCGGTGGTCGGGCCACATGGCCAGGGAAACCATTGAAAAATGGACTAAACTTGTAACCGAATGGTACCCTAGAGGCCAAAAGAGAGGCAGAGGCAGACCAATGAGGAGATGGGATGACGACATCGTGAAGGTGGCAGGGAAGCAGTGGATGAGAGTAGCGACAGACAGAGAGCAATGGAAGGGGTTGGAGGAGGCCTATGTCGAAGGGCAAGCTACAAAAAAAAAAAAAAAACTCGTATTTTAAAATAAAATAATGTAATTAAGTTTAAATGTATATAGGTTTAATGAAAACTGTAATAGTCATAAGAAAGTGGCTTATATTATTATTATTATTTACATAAATACACTTTGCAAGTAAACACTTACCAAATCTGCAAAGTATGGAATTGTCCTTTATGTCCAATCAAAACTTTAATACCAAACGCGTATTTTGGAAGTATTCGAATTATTATGTGATTCTTGCTATTAGAATCCTGCCCCCTAGCATGTCTACCAAAACACGATATGATATGATATGAAATAGCGATATATCGACACCAACTTTAAAAATATGATGGATATAGCCGTCATTTTGAATTTTTATCGAAACAGTGATCTTAATAATATGTGACGGCGATTCAACATGGCGGCTATATCTATCATATTTTTACAGTTGGTGTCGATATTTCGCTATATCATATCATATCGTGTTTTAGTGCTCATGCTAGGCATGTATTAAAAATACGAATCCTGAAGGTTTGCAGTCTTTTAAGAAAGCTAAGATCACATCTCGTTTTAAATTATAAAGATCAGTCAATGAATGAATTTTGCAAGAGGCGTCTCCCAGTCCCAGTGTATTCAGACCCGAAGCAATTTAGATTTTCTTTCTCAATCTCTAAATTGGCTCGTACCGGGAATCGAACCCTTGCGTTCAAGGCGAATTACCGCGCCGCTACCCCAATAGGATCGTCAAAATGACTGATTTAAAAAAAATGGATAGTGATACGTGGAGTAAGTATGTTTAGTCGGAAGGACACATTTTATAAACTTTTAGAAGCTTAGATTAGAAGTTAGTAAGTATATAATTCTTTAGGTCGGTTTAGTTAACAACAAAGTTATTCCAGTTTAAAACGTGTGGCAAACGTAGCGCAGGGCACCTTTCGACAAGGTGTAACGATAAACATATACGCAAAGCTGCTGACAGCGGATGGAAAAGAATAGCCGAGAATCGGGCTCGGTGGCGCCTACGGTGGTAATGATGAAGCTAACAAGTAGGCTATTTGGTTGTAAAAATATTTTTCAGATCATAAGAGTTATTGATAGTATACCTACTAGGATAACCACGAAAAACGCCAGTCACAGCCAGTGACTCACCGAAAAAGTTTGCGTAATCATTTACGATCAGCCATTTTGAAATTGCTGTGTCATGCAGCAAAGTAATAACTTACATACCTTTTAAGAAACTTGCCGTGCTCATTTTCTTTATAAATTGAAATCATCATCTTGAACCCTTAGGTATTGTAGTCTCATGATCGTCGTCATATTTATTTTCGTATGTATTTTGCCTATGTAATCTATGTATGATAGTATTTAGTTTATGTATATTGTAATTTACTGTATGTAGTTTATGCTTTTAAAAATAATTTCACAATTACCTTTCATTTGAATTTGTATCGCCTATATCGCACCGCCCACAAAACGTCTCTGTTTAGCCTAATGGTCGACTGGTAGAGAATGCCTCATGGCATTAAGTCCACCTTTTGTATGATTTTTTAATCTGTGCAATAAAGTCTAAATAAATGAATAAATGACCACGGCACTGACCACTGTACACATTGTGTCTGCTCACTTCACTTCACGGTTACTTAATGAAAATACAGCGAAAACTGTAAAGCACATGTATGCCGGAACTTGCTGGCATTTTCTTAAATTTTATTTTATGTGTAGGTTAAAATGTTTTTCGTTCGGGCGAAGTGTCAGTCAGATGACAGATTAAGTGAAGGCGCGTCCGATATCCGAATCGGACCGAAATCGATTTTGGCGTACCTTACTCGTCCGGACTGATACTCCGCTCTGTCCAAATGACACTGTGTGGCGTGTACCTATAATTTCGTGTTAATATGTTGTCCCGTCTGGCACCGTGCTTGTGGGCGGCGGTGCATCGGCCTATCGGGGGTTCCAGGTTTTCTCCGACCGATCTTGTGCTCCTCATGGGCCTGGAGTCCGTTGGAGGGATTTGGGATTCTCTGGTGGTCCGATGTGCCGCTGCGTCACTCGCTGCACGTTCCAGCGTCGGAGGTTCCCGCCGAAAATCAGCGTCGTGATAAGTCTGTGGCTGTCACGACAAATGCTGAGTTTTGTGTATTATTATATTATTTTCTCGTGTGTCGAATAAACGTTTCTTTCTTTCTTTCTTTAAATACTTACCTACTTCCAATGAAATACTATATTTTATTTGTTCACCTTGAATAGGTATTCTTGAATATGCTATTCCTATCCTAAAGCGCAAAAACACTGCGAGCGAAGCGAATCGAAGATATGTTCGTTTTGTATCGCTCAAATCGCCTGCTGTGCTAAGGCCGTATCTCCATTAGACGAACAATGAGCGGCTAGCTGTTTGCTTTCAGTTTGCCTCCCAATTCGCACCGAACTTTGCAAGCTATTCTGAGCCTAAAACAATTTACAGAATGCAGTCTTCATATTTAACACACTCAACTCCATAATACAGATTCTATTAGTCATTGGCGAATTTTATTTTTCCTATTGGTATTACATGGCGAAGTTATTTAATTAAAACTATTTTTTTTCGATTGTCAACTAAAAAGGTACTCACGTCCGGTTTATGGTAATTTGAGCACAATCGAATTATACTATAGGTTTTTATGGCGTCAAGGAGATTGAAATATATACATTTTCATTCTAATGTTTATTACTAATCGTTACACATAAACTCATTAAAAACAAATTACCAAAAGTACAAATACATGACTTAAAAATGTACAATAAACGTATTTTATGACACGCAATCTCAAAATATATCCACATATTATGTTTTCTATACAATGATATATAATATTTGGTGATATTCATCGCCAATTCTTACAATATTAATAGAAGCGTTTATAAATTTAATTTTAGTCAATACTTTCTATACATTATTTGAGGTGTACGTGTTGTAAAATAAGCACTAAATGCAGTATTGTAAAAAGTATAAATGTTGTGCTGATATGAATACTATAAATATTTACTCTACTGAGTAATTTTGGCCGAGTCATCTTTAATTAGTTTTCTGTCTCTGTCTGCAAACAAATAATCATGATTGACGGTTTTAATGTAAACGTGGAAATTCTTCTTGGTTTGGTGGTTTTAACAACCCTATTCCGATCATTTAGTAACATAAGCATCGTTTATGCACTCGAAGGTATAAGTTAAATTCATGTAGTTTTAAAAAAATCGATGCATTGTTAATTGCAGTGCGCAGTGTGACATTACAATTTATAAAATGTGTTTTCTTATGATCGGTTTGTATCACTTGGAGTCAAAATCCTCATATAAAGTGTAACAAGAACAACCACATTAGAGGATAGTGACCATGTAGTTAAGCAAGCTTAACAAGAGATATAGGTCGAAGGGACCCTTCGTAAGCGTTTTAGGGGTGCACTCTGTACCCCTAAAACGCTTGACAGCATTAATAAGCACTTCTACTATTTTATTTCTATTCGCGGAGAGATCGGTGGCCCCTGAGGGTCTGGGGGTCATAGTCTATGTTTTTTCTTGCCATAGTTTAGTTTGAGAACAAACAACCACATTATTTTTTGGACGATTATTAATGTCATATATTGGTTTGAAAAAGTTCTAATTTAAAAATGTTTACCTCAAAAGCATACCGGCGTAAGTTGTATACAGTCATTATGCAACATACGCCCGAATGCTTCTGAGCTAAAGAAATGTTAACAAAATTAATAAGTTGATGATTGCATAACACTATGAAATACATTAAATGCAGAAACTCGTTGCGTCTAATCAAAATACGTATAACTATTCAAATAATAATAAATATTACTTCCATTTGTGCTTTAGTAAAGTTATAGGCATGGTTGAAATATGCATAAAAAGTACATAATAGAGCTTACAAAGAAAATCTTTGGGCCAGTTTCACCACTTGCTGATAAGTTCCGGATAACCTATCTGGAGATAACCCATACAATTAGCTGTCAAAAAGTGCCAGATAGGTTATCTGGAACTTATCAGCATGTGGTGAAACTGGCCCTTATTCTCGTAAATAAATAACTGATGTATGTACTACAATTGCAATTAATTTTTCTTAAATTAGCTTATATTTTAGTTCAAAATGAGCTCTACATATAACGTGTTACGGTACAAAATTTAAAAATATCTATCCCGTTAGTGACTATTCGATGTACAATTATAACATTATCGCAAATACCAATTCCTTGTTAATAACAACGTTAATTTGTATTTTATAATATCTTTGTAACAGCTACAAGTGTGTTATAAAATAGTCAGTGGATAATCGGGCGCGTAATACCGAAAGTTGGAGTTTGGAAAGTATGGAAGCGGCTTCATAAAACAATTATTTTAGTAAAAAAAAAACATTTTATTTTTCCAAGACTTAGAAATTGCATAATCATAATCATAAATATTTATTGTGGAGCACAGGTGTACATTGGTCTTACAAGGGTTTGTCTGAGAACTAACCGTGCCCTGCCTTCTCAACGTACAATTTAAAAGAACAGAGGATGAAAAACAAATTTAAAATAAAAACGATTAGTCGGATTTGCATAACTATCTGATCAGATTTTATTACCCATGTGCGAAGTGAAGTCCCATACGACCACTGGTCTGGTGTAGTGGTTCGCGCTCCGGACTACAAAGCTAGGGGTTGCGGGTTCGAATCCCGCAAGGGGCATTGTTTGTGTGATAAGCACACATTTGTACCTAAGTCATGGATGTTTATAAAAGTATTTAAGTGTGTTTATCCGTTATCTAGTCGCCATAGTACAAGCTTTGCTTAGTTTGGGGCTTGGCGAAAACAATTTACTGTATTAATTATTATTATTACAGTCAAATTGACTGCAGTGTGTGCTGTGGCAGAAATGTAAAACTGCAGAAGAGAAGACTTAATCGTGGGCATACTTATAATTTTTTTCATCCACTTTTTTCTTGTAAACATTACAAATTGTATTAAATTTTCTTAACTTTGATTTTGACTTATACTGCGGTCGTTAGGCGACACATTTTTATATCGCGATTTAGCTTATGTGTCAAATGATTTATGAAATATGTAGATCTCTAAATCTTTTCGATACAAGTTCTTTCCATATTAGCCAACATCAGAACTTTTGGTAAAAAAACCTGATTAAATAGTGAAAAAATCTAACAATGAAGAAATTACATTAGTTATATAAAAATATGACTTAAAACGCTTTGATCAAACATTTTAATTGATGCAGGAGTTTTTAAAAAATCCATACAATATTCTTTCTCTTTATGTTAAGACTGATAAAAAGTTAATCTCAATGATTTATTATTTAAGTCAATAAAGCACCGAATATACAACAATAGAAAATGTTAATGACAATTTTTTATTATTTTATTTATGTCAATTCAAAAACTACTGGTATATGGTCAGTTGGAAGACTGTTCAGTATCTGATTTTGTTTATTTACAAACCAGATAGTATATAATAATATTTGTGAATTCTTTGGTATAAAAATATAATTTCATATAACTATAAATAAAATAAAAATGTGCTTTTAGATTTTAGGATTAGCGTGAATAAAAGATTTAGGGGCGACTTTTCAGTCGCTAGTTAACTTTATTCGACGAATAAAATTGACTTTTTGACACAGTCTATACAAAAACTGTCAAATGTCAAACTTATTCTTCATATAAAAGATAACTGACTATTGAAAAATCGGCCCTTAATCAAATAATAAGGTAAAATACCATTTACATAAAGTTGACCTTAGCTGACGCATCATAGACATAAATAAGAATGTTTATAAGGCAGATTGTACCTTTAAAAATCACTCATATTATCCAAAATCAGATACCGCGTCTTACAAAAAATGTTCAATACACATTTTAAGAGATAAAATACTTAATTTGCATAAGCAACGTTAATTTAAACACTTCATAATGATGTAAGTATATGAAAATAATTAATACATATTATAAACAGCAATATCTAACTAACAGAGGCGTATGAGTTTGAGGTTATTATGACCTCTGATTACCGCAGCCGTACCCTGAGGTCATGCCCCCACCAAGGTTCCCTGCGTACGCCCCTGTCCTGTGTATTTTAAATGAGTGCGTTTATAAACAGCTTATAGTATAGCAATATACAAGGCCCGGTGGGCAAATCTCGCTTATCCAAAATTATAATCGACAAAAATCGTTTTATTAATTAATTGTTGTTTTTAAAAGTTTTATTAGTTTTTTTTTTGTCTAATTTGGCTACGATGACACAAGATTACGTATGTTATGAGTTTTTTTTTCAGCCCTCAAAGCTTAGTGTATTATGAATCGTGCCCTGCGTGGCTTAATACCTACACGTAAGATCGAGTGCCAGAGACAATGCAATATTCGTGACAAATCATTGCTTACCAAATTTTGTATTTTTCATGGGAAAGAAGATACTTGGATAAGTAATTTTTCAAACTAATTCGTCTTACAAAAAAAAAAACAAGATACTTTTGTCGGTTATAACTTGGTAATGAGAGCACGTAGCAATCTCAAATATTCAGCTTAGCTTATACACAATATGTATATGAATTTATTGTAAACTTGAGTTCATTCGATGATGACACTATGTAAACACCAACGCATTAGGTAGGATTAGCCAGGGGCGGCTTAAGGGTGGTATTGGGGATATCTTTTATTTTTTTTCTATTATTTTTGGTAATAATTATTATTGTGTTTTTAAGCTTAAACAAATCTACCAGGTAGTCCTCAACATTTTGACAAATGAAACATCGTTGTATCCATTTATCTATCCATTTTAAAATGTAAAGATTCAAAAACCACCCATATTCCACCCCAGACTTGTCACAATTTTCATAATCAGGGCCTTTAAAGATTAGCACTGCCCTCAAGGGGCCCCGAACTTGGTTACTTTAAAGAGTTCCTCGCCTCTCTAACTAGCTGAATCACTTTAGGGGTCCTTTGTGGGATCACTTTAAAAGGCTTTATCTCGATCACTTAAAGGATCCCTAGACCAATCACTTTACCTAACCTGAACACTGTCGGGGCCCCGCCCTTAGTCCAGCCCTGTCACAAGTCTGTCACAGGAACTTAGCTGGCTGCGTTGTCGTCCACAAACTCCACGTAGGTAAACGGAAAGTGGCCTCTCTTTCCGTTTAGTTCCCCCTCCCACTGGCCATTCATATTCATTTTTATCACCTGCAAATAAAAGTAATTGGATAAACTTTAAAAAAATATATATTGGACAACATAACATACATTGATCTGATCCTATGGTATGTAGCCAGGCTTGTGTTGCATACTTGTGTTACAGAAATCAGGTACCACAACGCCCTGACCCGAGAATCGAACCCGGGACCTCAGAGATAGCGACGCCAAATCCGGCATGCTTGCCTCTCGACTATGGAGGTTATCTCAAATAGCTGGCCAGGGCCGTTGAAGAACCGACGCGATGGCTGTTAGAACAGACGAGTGAGTTACATTATTTTCATACATTTGATAAAGTATTTCCTGAGTTCAAGAACGAGTTAACTATGTTTACAGCAACAAAATAAAGGGATTATTACTACTCCAACTTTTACATTTACAGCTTGATCGCCAATAAAGCTCAACGCAGTGAAAAGAGAAAATTTTAACTGTCTTCTTGGGATCCTCAAGAAGATATACAAAATAGAATGTAAATAGAAATTTAAAGTAGGACGGGCAATGTAGGGCTCTGTAGCTTCCAGCCACAATTTTTTTTTACATTTCTTAAAGCCATTTTGCTGACAGAGGAAGAGGCCCCACTTGACTCAAACAAAAAAAAACACTTCAAAACTTAATATTAGGCAAACGGATGCTTTATCGAAAAATAGTGCTTGCACGCCCACAATATTTCATACGACCTATCTAACGACGGCACACACCATGCAATAGACGAGAAAAAAAAACATTAGCACTACCAAAAAAAAAACACTGAAGGCAAGATTAATATGTACAACCTTGCGAAATTACGGCTTTCTAGTAGTAAGAGTCTCTGAGCTATGCCGCGGACATACAGACAGACTTGACTAAGAGACCTCAAAAATCAAAACAAGTGTTTATAACTTGTTAGCAGAAGCAAAGACAACATACCTTAACTATCTCTCCTTCCTCCAGTTTGAGAGCGGTCTTGTCATACGCATTCGGCACTCGGGTCTGCCTCACCCTCGCGAGGGCTGGTAGTGTCCGCTATAATAAGAATATTTGACCAATAGCAATGTTACAAGAGAACAGTTACAGTATCAAGTTACTAACTCGAATTTAAAAATGTAACTATAGAACTGACATCTAAATGTAAACGATACATGCATAGTGTATACACGACATATAAATCAGACATCACAGTTAAATTTTCTACTGCTTACGTTTACTGATATATCTTACCAATTAAATCAATAAATCGTTTATTAAATACAAGGAAAGCCTTACATTAAAATTAACGCAACTAAAATAAGTAATAATATGCGACAGAAAAAACACACGTTGTCATGTTCTCGAAGTAAGGAATTAACATCCTTACCAGGTACCAGACAATAAATTTGGCCAGAGGCATCAATTTAGAAAAGTTTCTTTTAAGTTAAAGATCTCATATCCATATAAGAAATAATTCAGGATATATTAAGAATTTTACCTGTAGATTGGTAAGGTTGGTGTGTTGTTGTGTGTTCTTAATGGTGGGCGGACTGGGCGGGTCGCCCAGCTGATTCTTCGCCTCCGACGGCGGGTATGGGACGCCAGCCGGATCTAGAATCTGTAAATTCAAAAGAAAATATGCTTTATTTGTATACACATTTTGGTTTGTGGATGCTAACAATTACGTCGGTCGTTGACTCGTTGTTCTGTTCTTATAATCAAAGGGGCCCAGATTTAACCTCTGCACCTAGGGCCCTGACACTGACCAAGTCCGGCCCTGGCCGTTTGGTTACTAGTTAACCACGCTAGCCTTGTACCATTTCACTTCATTTCTTGCGGTGCTTCTTCTCGGCGCTAGCCTATAATATTGTCTCGAAGCAGTGGTACGGTAAAAAACTGAGTAATTTAGGCCGATTTGCAAAAAGTAATCGGTTTTGTACCAAGCCCCACAGTAACAGGCTCGGACTTACCCTCTGAACGTAGGGCACCGGGATGGACCCAGTCCGGCCCTGGCCGTTGCGCGCGGTCCACCACTGTTCCTCGTCACGGTTGATCACCATCAGCCGTTCCCCGCGACGGAATGGTAAGTCATCGGGGTCCTAAAATAATAAATAAGGTTTTTAGATATTTAGGAACGTATCCCAATGGTCGGTCAGGAAACTTTTCATATAGTTAGGGAAATTGTATTTAGCTTAATTGTAATAATTTTATAGCATTAACCCTTAACCAGGCCTTCCTGTTGTTTTTTTTTTGTTGGTTGTCACGTAAGTTTCAAAACTTGAAAGTAATATGAATGAGAAAAGTTTTTGAGAAAGGTTGGAGCCTATTTTTCCACTGCCTGGTTAAGGGTAAAGAGTTTCTGATCAGAGGAGCAAATTAAACATTAATTATATCATTATTACGATAAAAGGTTTGATATGAAATTCTCAGTATATAGGTATTGCAATTAACTATGTATTTTATATTGATGATAATGGGATTTTCAGGGTATTTTAAAATGGCTGAATAAGAAAATTCTAAAAAAATACCTACCATTTATCATATTTGATGCAAATAAAGTGATCGACGACCGCCTTGAGCTAGTGCGTTCGAATCCCGAAAGTCTGAGTCATAGATGTCATTATGATGTATTTAAGTATGTTGATCAGTTATCTAGTCGCCATTACTAGGCCCACAGTATATTATATTCTATACAGTATGGAAACTAGACCTATTTCTTGAGACACGTCAATGAAGCGCATGTCAGCGTTAGGGTTGTCATCTTTATTTTATTCAGAGACACTTACCCTGTCTTAATTTGACAATCAGATTTCAAAAGATATTTGCCTTCGTAGTAGTACAACTCCCATGATAATAGCACTTGCGGAGATGTATTCTAAAATTTTCGTTCATACAAATCATGTAAATAAAACAGCCAAATCGGTCGATCCGTTCTCGAATGATTCTACGTCATACATGAGGCTAACGATTTTTATTTACTTATACAGGATGACTGGTAGTATGACCTTTTCCCGGGGAATTTAAACGGGACTATTTCCAACTAATTGCATCCTATTCCAAAATTAACTGTTAAGGAGATTATTGAATTTTACTATTTTCTCAAAATATTAAGTCAAGCTACTTTAAAATTAATTTCAGTAAAAATAGTAATTCAATTTCTTCTTTTTGATTAATATTAGATGTAACATATATGCTGTCTTTAATTTTCATCCATTAAAACTAAATAACATTAATCTGGGAACTTGTAAAACTTGAAAAAAAATAAAGGTAATAAATAGAATTTTGATTTACTTACAATTTTTACTTAAATTAATAATTGCATCATAACATAACTTACACGTTGAACGTTCTTATTTTCTATTATGTCTAGATTGTGTCAGTCAGTCTTAATATTTTAGAAAAAAAATCGGCAAATTTTGGGTTAGACTACCTATAATATCGAAATTAGTTGGAAATAATCTCTTCTTAATCCTCTTATCGGGAATAGGTCGAAATATCAGTCACCCCGTATACCTACTAGATAAATCATTATTACTTTACAACAATAGCAGAAAGTTTAAAAAACGAAAGCTCTGGTTTTGAATGACACCTGACACCTCGTCTCGACTCGGCAGTATTGCTGACAGAACTGCGTGTACTGCAACTCATCTTGCTGAGGCGTGCGTCTGTGTGAGTACGTCATTTTGAACGTTTATAGGTAGTTACCTAACTGCATAGAATATATAAACTGTGCTAGGGCTATATCTGCTCAGTTTGGGGCTAGATAGTTGTTGTGATTGTTGGAACTATTTTATTTTATTAAATATTTTCAATTCATATCTTCGCACGCTGCAATGACGTAATAAACTAATAAAAACGTTTTATTCAAAAATCAGTCACTAATAACAGACTACGGCCTACATTCAGGAACTATTCGTTTTATTTTTAAACAGACCAGACATCGGTAAAGGAAGATTATGAGTGATCTGCTTACTCACCGTCAACCCACATTCATAGTTCTAATATTAGATAACTTTACGCTGGAAACGAGACACCGTTAATTACATTCACATAAACACACATCGCACATATTAGAGGAACATCCTAAATTAATTTTCATTCGAAACAGAGTAAAATTGCAGACTGCGTCGAAACCGTATCTAAACTGCAGTTTCCCTGGCAGTTTAAATGCAGTTCGTCTGTAATGGCCCTAAAACGGTGTCTAGGCGTACACTAGTGACTCGGCAAACAATAACTATTTATTGCTACAAGTGGTACTCACGCTTCCATCAAAGTCAAACTTCGCTATCACCAGCTCCAGCACCTGGTGGGGGGTTGGAGGGGGCGGGGCCGCGGCCCTCGCGCGGGCCTGCGGCAGGGGCCGCACTAAGGGCGTGGTATCCAGGTAGTGTAGCCGGTAGAACGATAGTAAAGATGGCATGTCCGCAAACAGCTGGTCTCCGATCCGGTATCTGACGGTGCCGTCCGATGATACCACACGGTTTATTATGTAGTGGGATACTCTGTCGTCTTCCCTGTTGACAAACAAATAACTTAGATGATTGAAACTAGAGTTGTAAATTGACGGTCGTATGCTATAAGCGTCCGTCATTTATGATAAATGCTCGGTCACATTGGACATTTATTGTCACGATGGTCACATATTTTTTTTAGTATAAACTAAAAAGAAAGAAGAATTCCTCTAAAGTAAGTCCTTAATGTTATGTATTTGACAATAAAAACATACAATAAAACATGTAATTTGATCTGGATTGAACAAAAACAAAAACTTGCGCATGACGCTATTTAGCTTGTTCGTGCAGAAAGATAAATTAATTTTAGAAATTTCATTTCGTTATAGATCATCACTACTAAAGCCTGTCTTTCTTATAATAATGCACTTATTTGTGACTAATTTTTTTTTCATACTTTGTCAATAGAATTGATTGTGACGTTAGTGACAATAAATGTCCAAAATGTCCAGTCACATTGAGAAAATGTACAATTTGCTCGGTCATATTGGTCAGACATTTATAACGTGACGGACACTTTACAATTCTAATTGAAACTCTTTGGAAGGCACATCTGATTTATCATTTCTGTGACGACTTTTCGACCGAGGTTCCCCTTCAACACCAAAACCCGATACAATTTAAAAAGTTTGTTTTGTCGTTTTAATTCAAACCCGAAAGACTCTTGCGCTTAAAGCGACATATCGCACTACTGGGCTAATCGGGTCACACAAGAAAATTTCAAAACAGAAACTAGGTTTATAAATAAAATTAAAAATACGATACAGACTTATTTAAAAAAAAAAAGATGCAAAAAAAAAACAATTTATTCTGCAAATAGGTCTAAATTAAGCTCATTTATACGTCCCAATTTTTTTTTTACCTTACCACTGCTTTGGGACAATTTTGTGGCAATGATATTAATTATTTTGTAATATTCATTGTTAGGATCTTAACTGGCTTAATTACTCTCTTAATTCTAACTTATCTAAAGGTTGTCTGGGAAAGATCCCTTCTAGTGATAGGACCGCCTATTGTGAAGCTCTTTATGTACTCAGTCCTATGGCTGAAATAACGATGATGATTTATTTAGTGTAACGGGCAATATAAATTTATGTACACTCAAAGGCAGGTCAACCTACACAAAAAGTGGCACCAAAAAGCAGGTCAACCTACCCAGGTAATTGAACCGATTTTTAACTTTTAAGTCTGACATGTAGAGATCAATATCAATTGAGAAAATTTGACGTTTTGTGGTCGGTTCACGAGCTGTTGTCTGTACGTAAGAATGTAATATCTTGACCTCAGAAGCATAAGGTCTGATGTGTGATTGAAAACCTTGCACACATCAGACCTTATGCTTCTGAGGTCGAGATATCTTTTGTTGACAAGCCCAAATAAATAGATCGTTAGGATCGAATCTTATGTGATATAACGATCTATACAACTAACGTGTTCTCTGGGGGATTGATAAATCGTCCATTGACTTGACAAACTAATGGCTTATTGTCACACATTTATAATCATGTAACTACATTCTGTTTGAATTTGTTGTAAGATAAACAGTCTTCTCCGTAACCTTATGATAGAGTAACCAGACCATTTTTGGACTATGGCTACACAGCCAGTGTTATAAGAATGTGCAGGTTACTTCAAGACCTTTACCTACCGTCGAGCATAATAATAATAAAGCTGCCATATTTATGACATCTTTTATATTATGTATAAATATTCGACAACATCAATACATTGCTCTGATCCTATGGTAAGTAGCCAAAGCACTTGTGTTACAGAAATCAGAAACAACGACGGTACCACACCATCCAGACTCGAGAGAATACAAAAATGTTATTATTCTACATAGGCCGACCGAAAGTCGAACCCGGGACCTCGGAGTTCGAGAAACACCATGTCCGGCATCCTCGTCTCTCGGCTACGGAGGTTGTCAAATAACAAGTGTCGGCTTGTTTAAATACCTAAAACTGGTTCAAAATCATTTGCAAAATCAACGATGTGCGCCGGGCCATTTTGGGACGTTCCCGAAAAAAATCCCGTTCCATCAGATATGACGCTATTAATGCATGACTCAAAATCTCTTCAAGGATATGAGAAATCCCCAACCCGATTGGTGTAGTGGCACGTCAATTCGTTTTGAAGTAGGTTCCAATTTGTCTGGTACTTAGTTATAATTTATATTTCGGGTCGGGGTTTTCGTGAGCTGAGGCTGTCACATATTATATTATTTCTTTAAAATACCTACGTCTTAATATACTTAGGATTTTTTTATACAACATCATTGATCCTTTTTAATAAACTGTAGGTATATATGTCGTGGCCAAATCGTAAAATTGATCATTTCATGATATGACCGATCATTTTATAAAATGGTGGTATTTCATGATATAGAACAGAAAACGCTGCCAACATCATGATGTGGTCTGACCAGATCAATGAATACTTATTGATCTGGTCAGACCACATTAGTAATCATATCGTAAAATCGTTACATTACCCACCGGTAGAGGCGCTAATGTTGCTATGTTTTTGTGATGAGTAATGGCAGCGGACAAATATTTTATTCTAAAAGTGAATAATAATGTGTAAATTGAAGGTGAAAGTGCAGTAAAATATCGTTACGACACCAAGCTAGGCGATTTTTATGAAAGTCATTTAAAAAAATCGAGTTCGGAACGTAATTTAAGAGGTTAGTTAGGTTATTTAGCTATTCAAGTGTTTTATATATTAGTTTTGTTTAAAAATAATAACTATCATTATTATTATTAAAATGTTTCATTTATCTATCGACTAAGATTACAAATATTCAACAAATTCACGTAACTTGTAAACATATTTTTATTTTAATGATATGGCCAAACGAAGATTGACGTTTCATCGAATGTTGAACGTTTAAATATTTGGTCAGTTTTAGTTGACCATATCATGAAATACCACCATTTTATGAAATGATCGGTCACATCATGAATTGGTCAATTTTACGATCTGGCTACGACATATGTTTATGTACGTATATTATATATTTATCTATTATTATTAAATGATTTGTTATTTTTATGTATTATATGTATTTATTTATTTTCATTTCTGTTTCTTTGTCTTATTACGCACTGGTTTGCTATTGCACTGCGTTACCCCACTGTATTTCCTCTGCCCAAAGGTCGTTTGGAAGAGATTTCTTTAGGCAATAAGGCCGCCTGACTGTACATTGTTTTTGTTGTTTAATTTAATATTATTTATTGATGCGGTGTCCAAGGCTCCCGCAGAACACCAGTGTCGTGGTCTATGCCACGCACGACTAATGCTGAGCGGGAGACCTTTTTGGCACCGACCATTCCTGTACTTTGTAATTTTAGATTGTTTTTGATGCCAAAATAAAATATTACTTACTTACATAACTGTGTGTTGTTTGTACTGACCTTTTTTTGTGAAATTAAGTGTCTATCTATATACCTAATGTTCAACTCACCTGACACAAAGCACGTAGTCTCCCTGTATGGTCTTCGAGTCTCTGACCAGGAACACGCCACTCTCTGTCTCGTTGAGCAGCAGTCTGGTGGCTTCTGCGCGGGATAGCTCGCGGAAATACCAACTGTAAAGGCCAATTTTTTTCATAAATCATCACTATTATCTTAAAACAACCATAGGACGTCCATAGCTGAACACAGGCCTCCCCCAGTGCCAGATTGGCCGGTTGGAAGCGGCCTCCATCCAGCGGATTCCTGTAACCTTCACCTGCTTGCCTAGCATGAGCACTAAATCACGTTATGATATGATATGATATAGCGAAATATCAACACCAACTGTAAAAATATGATAGATATAGCCGCTATGTTGAATCGCCGTCACATATTAAGTCGATAAAAATTCAAAATGGCGGCTAATGGAAGGTAGACAGACGACCAGCCCCCCTAGCATGTCTACCAAAACACGATATGATATGATATGATATAGCGATATATCAACACCAACTGTAAAAATATGAGTTATAGCCGCTATGTTATATCGCCGTGCCGGTGACGTCGCTTATTATGATCGCTGTTTCGATAAAAAGTCTAAATGGCTGCTATTTTTATCATATTTTTACAGTTGGTGTCGATATATCGCTATATTATATCATATCATATCGTGTTTTGTTGGTCATGCTAGGGGGGCTGAATTCAAAAGGTTTGCGCCCAATATGATTAGGCTCTGCCGGTCTTGAAATGACCCAGGTTATAATACTTAGCAGCTCGCACTGCGAGAGACAGCCCAAAGCGAGGTTCGAGCAGACAGACGTGTTGTTACCATAGTTCGTCCACCTACCCCCGATCGGACCCTTATAGGGCTCGGTTGGCTTTGCATTAGCCATGGCGCCTAACTAGAAAGTTTACAAAATAATGTAAAGTTGTTTTTAAACTTGTGAAACCCCAAGCATTGTGTCTCGTTTCCCCTGAGCTGAGGGGTTCAGGTTTCGAACCTGTCGCTTTCTACACACGGTAACTCGGAATGGTCAAGCAAGCTGTAATTGTTTTAATGCCTTGAATTGTTTTTACAAAAAAATTACATTTCTTTTATCGGGCAGTTTGAAACATTATGTGAGAATTTTCCTTCAGCAATGTCTTTAAACCAAGGCTTTACCGTTTCCGGTCGACAGCTTTTTATTGCTGTCTTTTAGATAAACATCTCTTTTACTATGATGCAAAATAGGATTTTTCAATCTAGGTATATCATGTCAACAAAGGCGTTACTAACAAAATTATTTAAAATGTCTAGCTATGATCAACAAGTGAACAAGACAAGACAATAAAGGCAGACACACAAATACTTTTTTCCAAGAGAGTAAGAGTTGAGCTCAAATTATTAAATGAACAATAACAGAAAAGGTGAAATAAACAGAGAAAGCATTTCTTTTTAAAGTTTTTATAGTTAAATTAGTTACAGTAACTATGCGGAAACAAATCACTGTTCTATTTCACTTTGCAATGTGTATTGCATGTCTAACTACAAACATAAAACACATTGGTGTGAAAATACAGTAAACATGCTTCAGAGAAAAGTGAAAGTTGAACATTTATTTACAGTAATAGGCTATGTGCTTGCAGACAGCAGAAATAAATAGAGAGCCTATTGATAGCTTGAGCTTTAGAAATTTCTAACTAGGATGATTGTACCTATAATAAGTATTTCTCAGGGCCGCGCCGCCCCTATGTGCGAAGTGTGCGGCGCACACAGGCGCCAAGACAATAGGGGCGCCGGATGAAATGCCAGCGCCTCCTTTTTTTTTAAAGCCGGTTAAAAAGGGGCGCTTCATAGGTTTCGCACACAGGCGCTGCTAGGGGTCGGCGCGGTCCTTTCTATCCGTTTTTATGCCACCTTAAGGTACAATAGCTTGTACCACAGAATATATAATAGGATAAATCCAGAATTGTCACTTAAAGAAAGTTGCTAAAATAGATTATCTACTCTCACTGTGCGGCAACAAAGAGCAAATTAGCTTGCACCGGGCAAAGTAATCTAATTTTTTAATAGCCTACAAAGCGTTACTGCAAGCGATAATCCACCAAAACGCTACAAGCGAGAGCTCTTTTTACTTAGTCTTGTCAGTTACCGCCCTCTCACAAGGGTTTGTGAATTTAGCCGATACCTACGCATAAAATAGGTGTGTAGATAATTAAGTATGACCAGGGGGGTGTCACTCCGCAGTTTAGGTATATTCAGCTAGCGCGCCGCCCGAAACGGCGCATGGGAGTGGGCTGTCGCTCGGCTCGTGTGCGCATACTTGAAAATATTCTTTTTTTGCTTTTCAACACCCGCAATGTCTTCTAAACCTAAACGTCGTTTATAATCCGTATAAATGTTTTATAAATGAGTTTGTTACAAAATTGTAAGATAATTTTGTAATAAACAAATTTCTTTTCTTTACTTATTTGTATTTTATTTTGTTAGAAATTCCCAGTTATTTAATCGCCCCTGTGCAATAAACTAACTTAGTAACATAAATAAGCTCTCAAGACTACGATTATGGCGCGTCATCGAAGTACCTACGTCACAGAATAAATAATACGTAGATCACACTATAAGTTTTGCGTAACTTAAAAAAACAACATGTTATAACCAAAATATTATGTTTATTGCTTTTCAAAATACTTTGATTTTGGGAAAAAACAGAAATTACAGGGTCGGCTAGGTCGGGGCTATGCGCAGGATGAGTGACGAGTTGTACTTTTTCGGAAGCTAAAAATGACTTTGTTTTGTTGGCCGTGTGTGAAGAAGCGTTGTCATGATGTAGGAGAACGCGGCTTTTGGGTCGTCTTTCGCGAACTTTTTCTAACACCCTGGGTAAACAAGGTAGAATACCAGTCGGCATTAACACTCTTTTGATCTTCAAGTGGAATTGTACAGATGGGACCCGTAGCTGAGAAAAAACGCGATCATTTTTTTACCAACGTTTCTCGCCTGTCTCACTTTTGTTGGCCTGTTCTCACTTTTAAACACCCATTCACAAGATTGCTGTTTTTTTTCGGGTTCGAAACAATAAATCCACGTTTTGTCTCCTGTGACAATGTCATAAACAGCATTAGAATGTCCGTGGTCGTACTTCAGTAGCAGCTGTGAGCACCATTCCACGCGAGCCCGCTTCTGCTCCGCTGTCAGTTCATGAGGGATCCAACGACAGCAAAGTTTTCGAACTTTCAATTCTTCGTGTAAAATTTTCTGAATTTGGCTCATACCAATCCCCAATAGTCCTTGAATTGTCTCATAGGTAATCCGCGGGTTTTTTTCAATTAGCCGCTTAACAGTAGCCACATTATTTTCGTTGACGGCAGTTGAAGGCCGCCCTTCACGAAATTCGTCATGTAAAGAAGCTCGACCTCTCTCAAATTCAGCAAACCATCGACTCACGGTGCTCAAACAAGGTGTTAGTTTCAATTTTGCTTGCAGGCGGGTAGCTCTGGCGAGTCTAGGTATATTTTATACCTAAATTAGGGTTTCTGATTTCTCGACTTAATTTTTTTCCCGAAGCTTTTCCCGAGCATTCTCGGCTTGAATTTCCCGGGAATTCCCGGGAACTCGAGAAATTTCTAAAATTGTACAGATCCTCTACAAATACAAAATAAAAGTCACATTTATTTGGTAATCAGTCTTTAAAGCATTTATTTAACACTTAAACATACTATCAAACTCTTTAAAAATCAACCTTTTTTTACTTAAGCAAAAAAAAGGTTTGGTCTGGGTCATCTTCCAAAGTGTTGGCGGTAGAAGTTGAAGGTTGTGCAGGTTGTGCTTCACTTTGAGCTTTAGTGGATATTTTATGAATATGTTCAAGGTGCCTCACTAAACCAATAGGCTAGTTTCCTGGGTCAAAAAAAGATTATTGTATTTAGTCCGTTATCGCGTCAGTTAGATTATCAAAAAATATTGGACCCATATTTTATCTTTTGTCAATCAAACAAAAAATAACGAAGATAAAGCGCATTAAAGTGAGCACGTGAGGTCATGCGTAGCTAAAAGGTGTCGCAAGGCGTTAAGACGTTACGCGGAACTTTAATGGGCTATATCTTCATCATTTTTTGTTTGATTGAGAAAAGAAAATATACGTGTCCAATACATATTTGCTGTTAATCCAACTGACGGACTAATTCGATTTTTTTAGGAAACTAGCCCATTGTTTTTGAGCCTTTAATTGATATCTTTTTGGACATTTAGAGCTTAGAGAGAATAAATCCAAACTTTTGATTTTTACATGACAAACCTAAAAAAAGCAATAATAAGTTATTATAAATGAGCTAAAACATTCGAAGAAATAACGACAGTGGGTGTAGATACTACCTAAATAAGCTATAAAAATACCCTTTAAACTGTAAATCTATCAACCTTTATATGTCAAACTAAAATAAAGTGTGTCTACTGTGATTAAAGAAATGTCACTGAAATACTTACGAAAATTCCCGATGCACACAAATTGAGCCGTGCAATGGCACCGATATAAGCACCGACGACGTAAGCTTCGCAATCAAGTATGTGCGAGTGACTGAACTGTCGGCGCGGCAACGTAGTATTAGTACTGCTTAGTATTATTGCAAAAAATCTCGTTTTTAATATATATTTTTTTATTCTAAAAAATTCTTGATTTCTCGACCAATTTTTTCTCGTCTCGAGTAGGGCTGAATTTCCCGGGAATTCTTGCCCAGAAACCCTAACCTAAACCTGACTTTTGTTAGGGAGTGAATCTTCTGTACGGTAGTACTATTTAGTATTCTGTGGTATGACGCCTATGTTGCATACACGGACTGACTATCTGACAACGTCTCTTCAGTCAAAAAACTAAAGTATGTTGTAGCTATAATAATGATGTTAACTTAATAATTATGTGTATATTCAGCGAGTAGATTTTACTTGTAGATGAATCAAATGAATAGCAGTTATCATCGTATTCCGTGAATGAGTTAGAATTTTATCTGGTAAATAGGTACTTATTTCAGATACAGGATACCTACCTACGAAATAAAATAAATAAAACAACAATAATCTCTACGTTATTAAACTGCTAACCTGACAAAACGCCTTCAAATTGACCGGGTTGAGTTGGATCAAGGTTTCTACTTGAATAGTTCTTAATTTTTAACCATATCTGTACCTACATTGATTTAAATCGTACTTATTAGGTAATTTCGAAGTCAATGAAACATCATGTGTTTAAATCGATCTTATTAAACTTTTTAAACACACTATTTAAATTCATTTCAAATAGATATTTTACACCTGTATATGTTTTACACATAATGTTCATAACTTCATAAATAATCGAATTAAAAATCTTACCTTTCAAGATCCTTAGGGAGTGTAAAAAAAAAAAGTGTAAATTTTGGATCTTTTCTGGTACTATTCGTACACCTAAATGCTGCGCAATATTTTCGGTGTCTTTTATGTTTATTATTCATAGTGAATAAAGGCAGAAGTGTAACGCGTACAAAAAACTACCTTTAATAGTAAGAGCGTGTAATAGCGCGCGCGCGTGACACTCGACTGATTTTAGCCTCTTCGAAGACGCGCGTCGCGTAGGTATTTATCTCGACCGAAACGCGGAGTGTCGTAGGCCTGCTTGTACCTTAAGGTGGCTAAAAAACCGGCCAAGTGCGAGTCGGACTCGCGCACCGAGGGTTCCGTACAAACCTGTAGGTACCGTTATGAGTAAAAGTTCACCCATCACGACAATCGAGTCATAGTTATGGTATTTTTATTGCAAAATGAAATCCATAACATTACGAAAGTTAAATTGCGGTTTACGATTTATGACGTATTAAAAAAAAACTAATTACTTGATCTCGTTCAAACCAATTTTCGCTGGTAGTTTTTATGGTAATGTACATTACATATTTTTTTTAGATTTATCATTCTCTTATTTTAGAAGTTACAGGGGGGGGGGGGGGACACACATTTTACCATTTCCAATTTTTTGTGAAAATCTTAATGCGGTTCACAGAATGCATCTACTTACCAAGTTTCAACAGTATAGTTCTTATAGTTTCGGAAAAAAGTGGCTGTGACATACGGACGGACGGACAGATGGACAGACAGACAGACAGACATGACGAATCTATACGGGTTCCGTTTTTTGCCATTTGGCTACGGAACCCTAAAAACAAGTTAGTTTAGGGCTATAAATTGTTGTTATTGTTAGTCCAATTTGTTATTAATAACAATTGAGGTTGAATGATTAAGTGCCTATTAAAGTAAATGAATGAGTATTCATTTTAATTTAATACATCGAGCACATACCCTATAGAGCAGCAATACGAATCACATTTCTCCGAAACTAGTTAGTGATTTTTCACTAACATTTAGTATGAAATGACAACTTCTGTCAACGCTCGCCCATACAAAAACAGCACAGATACAGATTAAAAATGGCAGAAAGTTTTGTCGAACAAATCATGACATCATATCTACTCTATAGGGCATTGACTTAATATTAGGTGCTATTTTATTCAATCATTTCAATGAAGAATTTGTTGATGGTTTTTTTAATACTTAATATTTAATTGCATATAATATACATTTTATTTTTGTTTAAAATAATAATTCTTTACAAGTAGGGAATCAGTGATAGTAATAAAATTATTAGAGAATTGATGTTATTTGTTATTTATCAATATTTGTATTAAAGAAAATAAAAACAAATAAGAAATTTTTAATTAACTAAAGACTGAAAATTTGAGTTTACATAAAATATTTATTGTTAAATGAATTCTGGTAGTTTCAGCACTAACATCATGTCGCCTGAATGTCAGTAACATAAACCTATGTTTTAGTTCAAAACTAGTAAATGTTAGCTTTATGTTGTTTATTATTAGACTCCATCAACCTGCCCAGAAACCAGGACAGCTGTAAAACAACAGTTTACTGCTCCATTGAAGTTTCCGGGGAATTTTATTATTATAGCAGACTAGGTTAGAATCAGCTTTTGAATATTACTATTATTTATTTTAAGAGTTTTGTAAATACCATGTTCTAACTTATTACTGCATATAAAAATATTTGAAGGGTTTTTAAATACCATGTTTTAACTCGGTAAATGGGTTGCGTTATATAAATATTTGTGTGCCCATACCGCCCATGTGATCCGGCAAAAAATGCATTTGTATTTAACTTTTTGTTTCCAGTGTAAAAATCCTCTATATTTTGTGTAAGTATTATTTTACTAATTGCTAGTCTGGTGCTTAAAAGGTAAACATCGTAATTTTGTAATTTAATAAAAAAATAATCGAAATTTAGAGTATTTTAACACCAATAATATTGCACAATACAATTCCATTGGCAGCAGCGAGACAAAAAAAACGGCTCTAGACAAGCCAGGATTCAATCCGTTTTGTATGTAGTTCTAAAAAATTCCAGATGCGTGTAGTCTGAGCCTTATCTTATTAAATAACATGGGAAGAAACTCTAGTCTCTTTGCAGTTAGATACCGTCAAGTGACAACTTGGAAAAATAAAAAAGTGATAGAAAATTGTAGTTTTCGACAAAGTTTGACAAAAAAGTGCTAGAAACTAGGGGGTTTTCGACAAAAATTTTACTCACTGCTAGGTGTAACAAAAATATGTTTTTTATATTTTTTAACCGACTTCAAAAAAGGAGGAGGTTCTCAAACCTCTCAACACAAAAAATAAAATACTTTATTTTTATACTGGGTACTTTTTTTATTTAAACCTTTAAGTCGAGAAATAATTTATGTAAAGCCTGAAAAGATGGCAACCCTACAGGAAATTCATGCAATACAGTAGTTCAATAAAATGTACTCTGACAATGATGAATCATCTCTGTCTATTCATTTCAATTTCTTTTGCTGCTCTTGATAGGATCCATCTTTGCTTACTGTGCTTTCCTTCACTATACAAACTAATTAAGTTTCAATAAAACTTATTTGAGTAAATGTTAGGTAACTAAGCCGTAGTGCATCTGTGCAGTAGGTATTTGGTTTGTCTTAACAAGGAAAACTGCAATTGAAATGGAACAGAACTTAGCAGTTGTTTATTATACATATTTGTTTTTGTTTTTTGGGCCTAAATATGATTAATTTTTGATATTTTTTATTAATATCTGTATCGACTTTACACTAAAAATCACACACTAGCTGCGCTGGTGAGATAAGTTGCTCTTTATATTTTGAACATCACTTATGTACTACCTTGTCTCTGTGAATAAATATCTTTGAATCTTTATTTATTTAAGTCAAAACATGTGAAAAGGATAATTATTACTAATGCTTTGTTTATCAGTAAAATTCTGGATAAGCAAAATATAAACATTAGGTATTATATATTTTGAGAACCAAATGAATGATGCTTATGAGATTCAAAATTCAAGGCCTTTATCAACTGCATTAAGATTAAAACCTTTCCAAAATGTAGTCAAATTTATTATAACTTTATTTTGTAACATGTTTAAAAAAATAACAAGTATTCTTTTGCATTGGTCTACAATGCTGTTTATTATATTTGTGCTGCACTATTATTTTTGATCTTAATAGGTAAAAAACAAATCAAATAGAGTTTCCATTTACCTAATTTGTTTAAGAAAAAAACTTAGGCTTTGGTTTTGTGTTTGGAAGTATTGCTTTTCTGTAAAGATTATTGTTAAATATTAAATAGGATTTACAATAATGTTATAATATTTTAAGTATCTCCATCAATTATTAACGCTAAAATGATAGTCTATGCAAATTGTATGACGAATTAAAAATAACAATATTTAAGAAACACTCCAACAGGAAAATTTTGTGTCTTGCAAGGCCTCACGATTTTTGTAGTATTAGCATATTAGTTTGTACCTGGTCATGTCATTGGGGTCAAAGGAGACCCCGATCCCAGGGCTCGCCATGGTGCAGCCGGAAACAACACGACACTCAACCCAACTTCACCGGGACATCACGGCCGGAAATGACTTTAGTCCATTATTTCTACAGTTCCACAGAATCTACACTTTCACAACTCACACCACATTAACGTCCAACTAAAGCACTACAAATACACCCTACAGTCCCACGTTTTCAAGTCGCGTTAATTAAATTTTGTTGACATGTATTTTTCTAGGTGTCATCAGCTAGCACCATTGATGTTCACATCAAAACACATGTTTCCGCAATCGCAGCCTCACTGAATAACCAGTGCTTTAACACACGCGTCTTCCTTACTGATTAAGGATGTATTAATAAACGATTATCTATAATTAAACTAAAAATAATTTCACGAAATCACACACACGAAGAAGAGTTGATGAATGACGCATAGACAAAACCCGACTTTTTACTTTTTTGACGCATAATCTTCCAAAAATTGCATTGTCTATGGTTACGGCTTATGACACACGAACGGATTCCATTTAAAAACCGGGTGCCATAACGTTATTTACCGCTATTTTTTTCTACAATGGCAACATTATTCCATTACACATCACCTTCCAAATTTTAGTCTATGGTGTGTGTCCATTGTTTTTCTACAATGTTATTTTTCTGACTGCTGCTGGTGGACGAAAAATTTGGTCTCGCTGCGTCGAGTGTGACTTTGTGTTAGTGTTCGTGCTCGATATTGTGATTTATTAGAAATAGATCACGAAGATGTCGTCACCGAGCGCTGGAAAACGTCGCATGGACACAGATGTCATCAAACTGTATCCTTTCTTTGTTATCGTCACTACAAAGACCTATTGCGTTAGGGGGCCACCATGTAAATAAGTTGCTAAAGGGCCATCAGCTGATTGTCACGACCCTTCATAAAATCAATATGTTGGCTGTGTATGTTACTTTTCAATTACATTTTTGGCATATAGAGTACATGGAAAACTGTAGCTATTTGATTACAGTTTCGTCGAGACCTTTGGCTATTTATCCGTGCAGGGAGCGTGCATTCTTTGTGTGGCCCCGTGGGCCTACGTATCTATATATATCGCGTAGATAAACAGCTACGTATGTAGGTGCGCGATAGTCTTCCGTGTATGCCATGAGACTAATATTTCGTAATTCGTATGTAGGCCACGGTCTCAATTGCGTATTTTTTCTGTTGTGTGTTGCCTTACGGGTCGCGCTTGGATAATCCTCGGTTATACTATGCATAATTAATGTTAATTAGAGACAATTACTTAACTATTCTATAAGTGCACTATTCATTGTGTTAGAAGAACATAATTCTGCCCTTGTCATGAAATCTATTCATAGAAAAAACAGTTATCACTAGAGCTAATAATTTCTAATGTTTAAGTGATAAAATAAATTAAAGTTATTTGTTTACCCTGGTTGATTAGCACCAAGGTCACAATTTAAGTTCATTGTTCTTTTGATATATTGCCAAACTTCAGTACCGACCTCTGGCTACTTTTAATAAAACACCACAGTTAATTTATACAGTTACATTATCTTATAATTAATCCAGCACATCTTAAACAAAGTATTTTATAAAAAATATAGTTACTTTGTAAAAAATACAGAGATATAATTTTGACTGTTGTAACTAATTTAATGGATAACACTGTTTTTTATTAACGACATTGATAATGATAATAAAAAGTATATTTCACTCACATTGCAAAACAAAAATACCTTTATCTGAAGTTACAAAATAAATACTATGATCATTTTGTAATTGTAATGTTGGCTTGCTAACATCACACAGTGAGTAACAACAATGAGTGTAAATATTTTTGGTTTATTTAGTAAACTTAAATGTTTTGGCAAAATGTGACAATATTTTATAATTGACTAAGCTTTTTTATTTATTAATTTAAATGCTCACTAGACAGAAAAATGCCTTTTTGAAAATTTTTATGTTATTAGATTAACCCGTTGACATCCAAGCGGTCTCATGAGACCGCATAACAATGGAATTTCTGTTGTGTCTCGTTTAAGTATGCTTAATCAGTTTAAAAAATTGTCTTTAAACAGCCATAAAAATCAAAATCAAGTTTGTACTTTGTCATAAAAATACCACTGTGTTCTGTGTGTTAGAGTAGGACTATCAAAGCAAACATTTCTTCCCACTGTGATGTGGTTCTTATGATATTAGCAATAGAGATCAAAATAGCTTAACAATATACAAAGGTCCATATTACCAACAGCATGATAAAAAACCTACACAAAAAAAGGTTCTAAACTTTCTAGAATGACATACACATTTGGAATGTTTACTCATAATATTATAGCCTCTATTGCAAAGTGTTACAGTATATATTTGTAGACACGATTTTTGTTTAAGGGATACCTCATACTCACATGCCTGCTTTTACATGAAAAAAACTTTAATCATAGGGATGTTATTTTAGGATTTATAAACTTTATTGCATTTAAAAAAAACATGCTAAAGGTGGTTTTAATGTGTTCAAACTCCTTTTTAAAAACTCCTTGGAGAATAAGTCTTAATTTTAATTTAAAAATCTTTTTGATTGTCAAATACCCGCTAGAAATAGATGTCCTATTTTTAATTTATAGGACAATTAGGACACAAATTAGAACGAAAGTACAGTCAGTCCCTCAGACCCTCATCCCAGACAAATGCCATGAATCATTCTTTACCATTTGTCCATTAAAGCTAACAATTTAAATTATGCTTTCAAACAATTTTAATCTTAGATGTCTTCTATTTATAACTAAACTAGCTTATGTCCGCGACTTGTTCTGCGTTGAACTTACCAGGATAAAAGTATTCTATGTGTTAATCCAAGCTATGGGTCTATCTGTATGCCAAATTTCATCAAAATCTGTTCAGTAGTTTTTGCGTGAAAGAGGCACAAACATCCATACCTGCAAACTTTCGCGTTTATAATATTAGTAAGTATTAATTAAAACTTAGGATATTCTTGTATTGAAAAGATAACCTGCATAAAGAGTGATTATAGTTTTCTTTTGTATAATTGGCAGTTAGATTAATCTATGCTACGTAATGTTGAAAAGATAATATCTGGAACTAGTACTCTGATTTAAATAATTATATGACCAATGTTCAGGATAGAGAAGACTATATTCTGTGGCATATACAGGGTGGTCCAAAAAATAACATCAATTGAAAGTCCAAATATAGAGCACTTCTAGATGTATTTTTTGCTACCTTTGCAAATCCGGGGTGGATTGCTATCAATTTACCTAAAAACCTTTTACCTAATTGTTTTTGTATTTTTCAGCTATAAATTAAGTTATCGTAAATTATTTGACAATGTAATTATGGACATTGATAATTTTGACGTACCATGCAATGTTATGAAATGTAACGAAATGGTTAATCAATAATTTGAATTTGCACTAAGGGCCGATTTTCAAAAGCCTGATAACTTACATTCAATTAATAAAATTAACGGTTTGACACTATTTCTACGATACGAAAACTGTCAACATGTCAAACTTATTATTCCACAAGTAAAAGCAATCTGGCAATTAAAAAATCGACCCTCAGTTTAAAAAAAATTGCCTGTATTTGCCATAAAATGTTAACAAAAAATATAATATTATAATAATAACTTATGAACTAACGCATGAGTAATCAATAATGTTGATTTGCAGTAAGTACATAATAATAGCCTTTAATACTGTAAAAGAGTAGACCAGTACATAAACTTTCGTTTCACAAAATGTCTCTTGATACAGTGTGTCTTTCGGCATAGGACTCCCTAACGCTCGACACTGTTGTCTGTCAGCCGCCCCCCTGGTCCAATGTGGACCCAGCGTCAGCCGAATTTCATCCTCCCATCTTCTTAGTTGTCGCCCTCTTTTTCTGTTGCCATCTCTGGGGTACCAATTGGTACAAACATCAAGGTTTTTAGTGTAGCTCTCTAATAGGCTCAAGGCCTCCGATTTTTATATAGCTCTTAAATAGGCTGAAGGCCTCCCCCAACTCTTTCCAAGTTTCTCTGTCACTGCCCTTCTCCGTCCAGTCATTTTCTGCCACAGAAACCAGAGGCCCAATTCTTGTACTTTAACACTAGTCGCAATCCAGCGTCGATCCGCTTCCAAGTAACATTAGTATCTAAAAAATTACTTTCGTAAATTTAAAATTTGACGTAAAGTTATCAAAACGTTCGTAATGCCACTGAAAATGAGACAAAAAAATCTTATTGTTGTTTGTTTCATTTCCAGTCGCATTACAAACTGTAATGGGCTAGTTTCCTAAATAAATCTAATTAGTCCGTCAGTTGGATTAACAGAAAATATTGGATATGTATTTTTTCTTTTCTGAATCAAACAAAAAATTATGAAGATATAGCCCGTTAAAGTTCCGCGTAACGTCACGCCTTGCGACACTTTTTAGCAAGGCGTGACGACACGTGCTCACTTGAATGCGCTTTATCTTCGTCATTTTTTGTTTGATTAACAAAAGACAAAACATGAGTCATATTTTTTTTGATAATCTAACTGACGAACTAAATAGAATAATCTTTTGTTGACCTCCTCTAAATCTTTTAAGCTTCTCTGTCCCTGTCCTTCTCCGTCCAAACCTTTCCTGTCAAAGAAACCAGATTGCACCATGTGTAGAAAGATTCTCCAAGTTTATCTCGTGGTCCTCAATGCTCAAGGTCGTATTCGTGCTCTCTGAATAAAACGCGCGCAAGTTTTTATCGCAGTGAGTTACTATCGACTTCTCCATTTGACACACTAGTTAAGCTGTAAAAATCATAAACTTTTACGTTCGTATTTGGTTTTGTATGCGGTAAGGGCTACTGAGCTAATATAACCCAGCCCAGCAAAACGAGGCACGATAGAAATTTATTGTTAACTGCTGTTGCCAGCACGACGTCATCTCTAGTTTATTCATAAAGGATTTTCGGCGGAACTTTATTTTTTTGCGTAAGAACCTTCTACAAAGTAGAAAACTTTTTAAAAAAGGATGAAATCGGTAAAGTCGTTCTCAAGTTATGGCGGAATTAAGGGAAATAGGGATTATTTTTTATAAGTACTAGCTGTCCCGGCGAACTTCGTACCGCCTTAGAATTTATGAAATAAATTTTAAAAATTGTGACATTTTAGTAGTTATTTTTCTATTCGGTTCGGAGACAAATCCAACAAATCAAAGATCATAAAGATCGGTTTAGCCGTTCTTGACTCTTAAATGGTGTAACCACAGAATACCTATCATCATCATCATCATCATTTCAGCCATAGGACGTCCACTGCTGAACATAGGCCTCCCCCATTGACTTCCAGATTGGTCGGTTTGAAGCGGCCTGCATCCAGCGTCTTCCTGCGACCTTTACCAGGTCGTCTGACCACCTTGTGAGTGGACCTCCTACGCTGCGCTTGCCGGTACGCGGCCTCCATTCTAAAACCTTTCTGCCCCATCGGCCATCAGTTCTACGTCGGCTGGGCAGCGTTCGGGAAACTACACCACGTCGTCTCGTCCAAAATACCTCAGTGCCTCAAGACGAAAGTCTACAACCAGTGTGTGTTACCAGTGATGACATATGGAACTGAAACGTGGCCTCTCACTATGGGCCTCATAAGAAAGCTCAAGAATACCTATATTAAAGTGTAACTAGGACTTTTTTGTAATAGAGACTAGCTGTCCCGGCGAACTTCGTACCGCCCCTTCATACATCTTTTTTCGTGAATTTTTCCTGTTCCCTTTTAAAGTTATTCTGCTATTCGGGGCGAAGACAAATTCAACAAATCAAAGATCATAAAAATCGATCTAGCCGTCTTGGTGTTACTAACCTAGATGAAACAGAAGTCCGTATGTATCCACGACTGGCTAATTTGTAAATCCGTATGTGGACGGAAAATACTTACAGGGTCATGTTACGGGACTGTATAATTTAAGATCTTTGTACCAACATGATGCAATAAACACATATGACTATGACGTGTGGATTGGAAAAGGCCTAAATCTATCAGTGGATTGATTATGATGAAGGGGTTAAAACAAATAGCCACCAATATTTTTTCTATTTTAATGCTTGATGTTTTTTTTATTTATTTAATTTTAAACAATTATAACGGTTATAGACCAATTACAACAATGAACACACTTAAACAATAATTAAGCCGCTGTTTTGAGTGAATGGGTGACCATTTCGACTTCATTCACTGACATCACAAGCATCTCCAAGCTTTGAAAGGCACGATAAAAATTGGTCCCGGTTAATATCGCTTGATACTAGTCGTGAAGCCTAGTCAGAGACCTAAGGCGGCTTGATTACATCTGGCAGAAGGTTTAGTCACTGGCCTTGCAACACCCTATCCATTAATTCGCAAATCCAATTCGCACTGGGCCCGCCTGGTGGAGAAGGGCCCAAACCCAAAACCACCTCGTAGTTAGTGAGGCCTTAACAACCTTACTAGGCTTCAACCACGCGGCCATATCTTTGCTATCTTTGCTATAAGAGAAGTCTCTTACAGAAAATATAATTATATTTGGCTACTAGTAAACCCTTTGACTCATTTGATTCGTTTTAATAGGAATGACGACGAAAAAAAGGAAATTCTATTTAGTAAATATTGCACAGATATGTTGATTTATAACGTCTTGGTACAATAGGCTAGTTTCAAAAAAAAAAACTTACTAGTCCGTCAGTTGGATTAACAAAAAATAGTGGTCAGTTTTTTTATTTTGTCAATCAACCAAAAATTTACAAAGAAAGCGCGTCAAAGTTCGGGAGAGGGGGGGGGGCCTCGTGACGTCACTTCTAAGTAAAAATAGGCTAGTTTCCTGGGTCAAGAAAAGATTATTTTATTAAGTCCGTCAGTTAGATTAATTTTGTTTTTTGTCAATCAAACAAAAAATGACGAAGATAAAGCGCTTCAAAGTGGGCACGTGACGTCACGCCTTGCTAAAAAGTGTCGCAAGGCGTGACGTTACACGGAACTTTAACGGGCTATATCTTCATAATTTTTTGTTTGATTGAGAAAAGAAAAAATGTGTCCAATATTTTCTGTTAATCCAACTGACGGACTAGTAAGTTTTTTTTTTTTGGAAACTACCCTATTGTACCAAGACGTTACAAATCAACATATCTGTGCAATATTTTGATTATGTGAAAAAAGAATAAATACGTTTCTAATAATTAACGAAGAAAAAAGGTAGTCGTCATCCTTATTAGACACATACATGTAAAAGTGTTAGTCTCCAAACTAAATATGAACATTTTATTGTAAACATAACAAACAAAATCTAGGAAAGAATATTAAGAACTGCACAATTTTATCGTTAAAAGGCGGTCTTATCGTTAAAAGCTTAGGCAATGTTTTGGTAGGGAACAATTCAATTAAATAATAATAAATTATTGTTGAGATGACCTCCTGTTAAATTTGCCTAACTGAACTAAACATATGACGTGCATAAACGCATCGGCGAGACTTCCAGACAGCATATTGATTTTTCCGTTTACATAATTAATTGCTAAGTATGTGCAGACATCAACAAGAGCTTTGTATAAAGCGATAATTTTAATGTTAAAATGTAAACAAGTAACGACAGTCTGGTGTAGTGGTTCGCGCTCCGGACTACAAAGCCAGCGGTTGAGGGTTCGAATCCCGCAAGGGGCAAATGTTTGTGTGATGATCACGATTATTTGTTGTAAGTCATGAATGTTTTTAAATGTATTGAAGTCTGTTTATCCGTTATCTAGTCGCCATAGTACAAGCTTTGCTTAGTTTGGGGCTAGATAATTGGTGTGATTGTGGAAACAATTTATTATTTATGTCCATTTCTAAATAAATAAGCATATTTTTTACATACTTCTAAATAAACATTAGTTACAGTTTAAAATTTGACTTCATGACTGTCAACTAACTAAATATATATAATTTCCAACTTATTTTTATTTTTGTCTGTATTTAAAAACACACTGATAATACACCACAATTTAGCAGGAACATATATTTATTCTGCGATGATGACACTCACTAACATGTATTATTGTCAACAACTCAACATCGTCATTATTTCTGTATCGCCTGTGATACCTTTTATAAATCCTCGATTTATTTTTAATTTAATATGCATTTATCATGTGGGGACGTGTGGGGACGGCCGTAAAAAATAAACTTTCCCACCACCAACAGGAGTCGTATCGTAAGAGGCGACTAATCCCTGTAGCACGAGACGGGCAGCAGCGTCTTCGTGCGAAATTTTATAAAAAACTGCGCTCGCCAACGCGCCTTCCAAGCGTGGTGAGAATTGGCAATCCCCCCTATGATAAGTCATTGGGGGAGGCCTTTGTTCAGTGGACGTCTAATGGCTGAAATGATGATTCATTTATCAATGTGATTAATTTTTACATTTGTTACTTAATCACGCTTAAACTGCTGAATGTAAATGCTAGCTGAAATTTGGCACACATATACACAGGCCGTGAAATATGCGGTCAATCACTTGTTTGATAGTTTTCGACAACACAAACTATTACTTTAGAACTGATCGCCGATTGGGCAGAAAGGTTCTAGAATGGAGGCCACGTTCCGGCAAGCGCAGCGTCTGACGTCTACCCCAAGGTGGACAGTCGACCTGGTAAACGTTGCAGGAAGCCGCTGGATGCAGGCCGCTTTCAACCGGCCAATCAGGAAGTGGGGGAGGCCTTTGTTCAGTAGTGGACGTCCTATGGCTGAAATTATGATGATATAAAATTATGTGTATTCTAAAACTACTTATTCAACCATTCCCTTTTAATAATAACAAATTCACCGTCTTGTGCACTTTTAGGAAAATTGTTTTACTAAATAGACTAATTGGTAAAACAATCCCTATGTAGTTAGTAAACCTATGCGTTTAATTGGGTTCTTATTTCAACCCACAGAGGTTACAACGCTTATAACTCAGAGGTCGTTTCAGAGGGGTGACCGCATGTTATTAGGTCGTCTACACACTGGGCAAGAATGTGCCAATTTACATACTGTTTATTTTTGAAACTTCGCCTAACTAATTTGACTTTTACAGTGTTTATTTTTAATATATTTATTATTTCTGTATTCTAATGACCCGGTTGGTGTAGTGGTAATTCAACTTGAACGCTAAAGGCCCCAGGTTCGTTTTCCGATTCGGTTAATTCAGAATACGATGTCAGAAGCTCTGTAAAAAGTATTTTTTACCGTTTTTGCATTATTTTTTATTAATGCTCCGCTCCTTTTGGTCGAAGAGTGATTTTATAAAGCCTATAACCTTTCTCGATAAATGAACTCTCCAGTACAAAAAAAAAATTCAATTCCAATTAGTGGGTCCTGAGATTAGCGCGTTCAAACAACCAAACAAACAAACTTTACATTATTAGTATTTTTATTAGAAAATTGACATTCACATCCCAACTAGGGTAAAATACACTCTTTAATTCTGTACAAGCCAATATATTTGTAAATACGTGTATTTTGAAAATTAATAATTTGTATAGAACGCCGGTCAGTACCCTTAGGCGTACAAACAACGGCAGGCCAACCAACCCAAAAAAGTTAAAGGTCATTGAATTGATTTTAGACTTTAAGTCCGATACGTAGAGATCAATATCAACTGAGAAAAATTTACATTTTGTGTTAGGTTGAAGTTCTGTTGTCTGTACAATTACAAATACGCGCCTCCGTGGATACATAACCAAAATGATGCGATTGTGACAATTTTGAAACGAAGAAAGAAAGAAAAAATGTTTGTTTGGTACCTCTTAAAATACAAATTAAAAATAAAATAAAAACATATTAAACATTCGATTTTAACATATTTATATATTTTTTTAAACTTAAACATAGGTAGGTACCAAAACTAGAGTTGTAAATTGACGGTCATATGCTATAAGCGTCCGTCATTTATGATAAATGCTTGGTCACATTGGACATTTATTGTCACGACGATGGTCACATATTTTTCTTTAGTATAAATTAAAACAAAGAAGTATTCTACTAAAGTAGTCTTAAATGTTAAGTATTTGACAATAAAAACATTCAATAAAACATGTGATTGAATCTGGATCGAACTCAAAAAAAAATCGCGCGTACACTTTTTAGCTTGTTCGTGCAGAAAGATTTTAGAAATTTCATTTCTTTATAGATTATCACTACTAACGCCCGTCTCTCTTATAATAATGCACTTATTTGTGACCAAATGTTTTTTCTTTTTATAGTTTGTCAATAGAATTGAATATGACGTTAGTGACAACAAATGTCCAAAAGGTCTGGTCACATTGAGAAAATGTCCAATTTGCTCGGTCATATTGGTCAGACATTTATAACATGACGGACACTTTACAACTCTAACCAAAACGGTTTCCGCTCAGTATGAGGTAGTGACGGCGGTGGGCGCGTAACTGCCACTGGTATTCTGCGGATGCCGTATAATAGGGAGAGTAGGCGTTTTGAATATACCGATGCGCCTTCAGTAGACCACTGACCATAGGCGACGTGGTAAGCCATGTCTGCAGATAACCACTACATAGCGTTATTCTTAAAACATCAATAACCTTCTAGGGGTTGGTGCTCGTGTTCTGTGGGACCATCGAAATCTAAAAAAAATTCACTGCTCCGTACAAACTGATGTCAGCTGGCCGGCTACTAAAGTATGAGGAAGTTTTTTTTTGCGATTGGGATGTTGGTCTCGTAAAAAAATTGCTGTATTTGAGCAGTAGCAAGAAACTAGCTGTTGCCCGCGACTTCAGTTTATTCATAAATAATTTTCTGCGCAACTCGCTTAATTTTTTCATTCAAAAGAACCTCCTGACAGTAAATAACACAACAAAAAAGAATTAGCGAAATTGTTCTATCCGTTGACGCGTGATGTAATGACAGGGAAATAGAGATTCATTTTTATACAGGGTGTAACGAAAAGGTGAAATAAAACTTTAAGGTGTTATTCTACGGCTAAATTACATCAACTTTTTCTATGGGACCAACATCAAAATCTCAAAAAAGTTGATGTAATTTAGCCGTAGAATAACCCCTTAAAGTTTTATTTCACCTTTTCGTTACACCCTGTATATACAGATAATATGAAATTCTAGTGCTAATAGAGAAATTAATCGATTTTAGCCCAAAAAATAAGGAGACATGTTCTGCCCCATATGGGCCAATAACGTTATTATTGACGTTCATAAGTGGCAGTTTTCTGTCCTACATACCTGATTTTCGAGACTGACTTTTGACATATACCTACCAAACTGTCTCTTTCTAATCAAGTCAAGTATTTATCAATATTTTTCGAAAATTATTTTAAGTTTTATTATTTTTAATTAAACACTATTTAATATAATGCATATTCCCTATTATTCTCTAGATGAAAGTTAATAAGACCTATATATAAATCCTCAACCCAAAATTTGGCCTTGCTTGAACCCGGGTCAGAATCGGTTGCATCCCGTCATTGACCCATGAACCCGGGGCCGCTGTGCGTTGAACTCGTCTGGTGTATTTTTTTTCCGCAGCTAGGCGCGTTGCGACGAATCGATAGTGTGGACTTAGCCTAAGAAAACCGCTGAGGTCGTGTTTGAGTTTTTACACCTTTTTTACAAAAATTACTTTTTTTTCGAAGCAATACAGTGTTTTTTTAGATTTCCTGAAAATAAGGATTTAGGCATGGAGCACATGCATAGAGATGAAATGTAAAACTATTTGTTCGACATAATTTTCCTTTTTTTTTTCTGTACGTACTGTTATTTCATACTAAATGTAAGTAAAAAATCACTAACTAGTTTCGGAGAATGGATTTGACGGTATTAAGTAGGTACTTAATTTTTTTCTATGATTTGTTAATAAATAAAATAAATAAATTAAAAAATTGTAATAAAATAATATAAATAAAATAAATATTATATTATAAAATATTATTTTATATATTATATATATATATATATATATATTATATTTATTTTATATATTATAAAATAAATAAAATATATATATGATTTACCGACATAATTTTCCGCCAATTTTTTTTTCTGTACTGTCATTTCATACTAAATGTAAGTGAAAATCACTAACTAGTTTTGGAGAATGGATTTTAACGGTATTACTTACATTTTAAAGAACGGCATGTGATTTTTTTTCCACTTCATATAACAAGTTTTGTGCACTTGTATCTCGAAAAATAGCTACATCTAAGTTTTTTTACCATTCATTCATGTAGACAGACGCTATAATGTGTGAGGTTTGGAACGCCTTCTGAGGGAGTGCGAGATGTAAAAATATTGAAATTAATACAATTTTACATTTACCTCTCGATAAAAGCAAGCGAAACGACTATATTAAAGAAACTCGGAATAGGCACTGTACGTACATCCAGCAAAAAAATATAATGATTTGTGACTTTTCAAAAACAAATAACTCATTTGTTGTGTGACTAAGAGCAAAATTTCTTTTGACAAAAACATTATTTAATGACAAGGATGCACTTATAAAAAATTCTGGAAATCAAAAAGATTTCTTCGCATAGTGAGGCCTTTGTCTTTAAGCCACCGATTTCAGAAATATTGGCCTAAATATATTAATTAATTATTTCTCAGAATTAATATTTTTTTATACTGTATTGTTTTTGTGCTGTATTTTTTTACTTAGAAGTATAAATTACTGGCTGGCTGGCTGGCTGCTCAATAACATTAACAAAATCTATATCCAAGCAGTCTGGGATAAATATTATATCAAAAAGATAGGTAACTAATGTTATCTATGTGGTGTGATTTCGAGTAATTCTTATCAATATTATCAGTCTATATCTTTATTGGTAAACTGCCTTCAGAAGCGGGACAGACGTCAGACGGGTACTTAACAACAACATGTACGATCTTTGTGGAACGTTCGCGCCTGGGTGTGCTGAAAGACAGTACTGGCAAAAAACGTTGATTATTATGTCCGCAGCGGCCATTTTCTCTGAGAAGATGGATCAGCAACTTCCTTATTGGCCAAGGCTAGTCATACGTCTAGCCTTGTAATGTAATTGAAAAGTTAAAAAGTTAAAAGTGCAAACGAAATCTAAATCGTCAACGAAACCTTATTTTCTAAACAAATCGGCGTTTAGGTTTTCATCAAAAGGAAACGTAAACGCCGCAAATTTCGGAATACACCCTCAGGTTCTAGTCTCCAGAGGAGATACATGCATTAGTGATCTGCATGCAATAGGTTTCTGCAACCTTTTTAGCGCACCCCATAGTCCCTTACCATGGACTCTCGAACGATAAAAGTTCTTTGATTTTCTCCAGTTCGTCATGTCGATATCGATTTGTCCGTATGTCACAGACATTTTAATCGCAGCCTATCGGTGCTGGAAAGCTGAAATTCGGTGTTATTAATATCTATATGTAATGAAATAAAATGTAATACGAATAAATACTTCGGTCTCATTTATGTTGTGGTGTGTTTTTTTTGCTTACTCCAACGTTTGAGGCTTGGGGTCTTTCAAAAATACTGTGTTGCCTTAAACACTTGTTAATAATTAACACTTGATGTTAAGCACACTTGCTCACGCAAGTACGTGCCACTGAAAACGCTGTCCAAGTGGAGTATAAGCCGCCAGAAATGTTTAGTTGCCTACGACACGAGAAAACTCTTTTAGATAAATTAGAACTCGTCCACATATTACTTACGTGACAGTACCTTAACCTGTTTAAGAGATAGAAAAAAAGAGTGACATAAGGGGAAGGGGGCTATATGTGGATGCCCCCTTAACGGTTAGTAATAATAAGGTGTAAAGATAACATTGTTTTCCTTAACATAAGATACCAGAATTGAAAGTAAGCATGAGGTGACCATATTGGGAGGTTTGAACGAGTTCTGTGTCAAATTCTTTGGACCACCAGGCAGTGAGTAACCACTCCGAATTGTTAATTTAATTATTTACTTTAAGTAACGTGGCTATTTTAACCAATCAAGAGTTTTTTGTGAGTTGAATTGATGCACTCGTTTATCAAATGATACGACGTACTATAGTTTGACAACAATAGCTGGCCCGCTCTTTTGGGATTGTTGTTGTAACGCGTCATGACAGAATAATGTACGATTCACACTTGCCGGGCCGCATCGGAGCGCACGCAGCGCGTCGTTGCGGATGCACGTGTACGCGCCGCCAGCGGACTGGAGCCGCCTCCTGACGGCTAAAATCCGCTGGAATCCGAGTGCATGCCCGCGAAGTATTTATTGAAGCGACTAGTAGTACTACCACGTTGCAGTCAGTCTGTTTCAGTGCTATCGTGTTGACTTGCCAACCAGCGACGATATTACCTACGCACACGACAATAGCCGAGTCGAGCCGAGTAATAGTTGCGGAGTCCGAGCGCAGCCAGTCGGCTTCAAAGCTGCGTAAATTGTATGCAAATAAGGAACTTAACAATTTTATGGATGTTTCAATTTCTTTCAGTAAATTGCAAAATGCGCTCCGACGCGCGCCTGAAAGTGAGAATCATACTTAATACTCCGCCCACGCGTATTGCCACGCAGCTACCTAAAAAGCGGTACTGTACTTATGGCCAAACATTAAGTCAGCGTCACACACATAATGTAAATATTTTCCAGCCCCATACGAAGGAGGCGTGTGGCGCGTGCGAGTGCACTTACCCGACCACTACCCGTTTAAGTCGCCCTCCATCGGCTTCATGAACAAGGTGTACCACCCTAACATCGATGAGGTCTCCGGCACCGTCTGCCTCGACGTCATCAACCAGGCCTGGACCGCGCTCTATGGTGAGATACCTTTGCACATTTCCCATCACTAGAATACGCTATTAGCATGTTCGGTGAGGTCATTAGGCCTGGTTTGTGCTCTATGAGATGTTTACTTGCTGCAATAATTATATCCCATTTTTGGAGTTTTATCCAGAAGTGGGATATTATGATTGCAGCAAGAAAATATCTCATTATTAAACACGTACGTGCATGCAAATGTATTTGTAAATGTCAAATTTCACGTATACCGAATGAAGTTGCACATATATTGTCGTGTTTAAATGACAGTTCACTCGTCGTTTGTTGATTGATTACCAAACACCAAAACATGTTCCGCAGCGGCGCTTCTTTCTCTCCGAGAGCTGGCAATTGACCGTGAGATCTAATATAGATAAACTGACTGATTATATAATAGCTTTCTCTAAACTCTGTTTTTTAACTTAAATTATAGAAATTAATTATTGATTTATTTTTATTAATTGACATTACCATTTTAAAATTATTATTATAATTATTTTTATTTTAAATGTTCTGATTTTAATTTATTTTAATTTTGTTTATTTGAATTTAATGTTGATTTGATTTTATTTTCGTTTTATTTTATACGTGAATTTTTGTTTTGATGTAATTTATGGATGCTATGTTGTCTGAAATAAATGAATTTTAACTTAATTAATTAAATTTAAATAATTTTAGGGTTTCGTACCTCAAAAGAAAAAAACGAAACCCTTATTGGATCACTGTTGTCTGTCTGTCAAGACCCTTTATCTCGGGAAGTGGAGGTATCGAGTTGAAATTAAAACTATATACTCAAATCTACAGTCCCTTAAAGCTCAATCTTCTAAGTTATCGCAAAAATGTATATTTCGACACCCAACGGAATCAAAGTTTAATAATAAAGGTACTTTCCGTTGACCTAGAACTATGAGCAAGTAATATCGTCTTATACTACAAGTACAATGAAAAATCAGAAAACTATATTTGAAATAAACTGCGAGACTCTATTCTTAAACTATTTATAATATATAAGGTGCTTCATAAATATCTGCAACGGCTGAAATGGGTATATGTATTGCTTATATAGATTACGATAGTAAAGAAATTTTATATCCAGAACATCATTAATTTTTTCATTAAAAAAATTATATTAAATAAAGATCAGGCTTTATTCTGTTTCAAACCGTCCACATCTATCCAAAAATGCTAACGTTTCACATTATACCGCTCCCGCGCAGTGTCAAGGGCGGATGACGAAGTGTGTTATGCAAATGGAAGCAAGTAACCATTTATTTACTGTCTTTTCGCAAATAATTAATTACCGATCCGGGGCACGTAATTCACTATCGTAATCTATATAGGCAATACTTTTACCCATTTCAGCCGTTGCAGATATTTATAAAGCACCTTATATACCTACAAAGTTGTCCGAAACTTGTCCGGTATTTTCTTTGTTGATACTTTTTTACCAGAATTGATTCTATATCCAGTCCTTCTATTCTCAGACCTATCGAACATATTCGAGTCGTTCCTACCGCAGCTGCTTACATACCCGAACCCGATCGACCCGCTCAACGGCGACGCGGCCGCCATGTACCTACACAAGCCAGAAGAGTACAAGAAGAAAGTATCAGGTCAGTTTACACTGTCACAACAAAGAAATGGTCAGATGTTGACTTGTCCCGCAATCCCACTTTTGGATAGTAATTCAGCATAAGCTAGAGAAGTACAAACAAGAAAAAGTGTCAGGTCAGTCTACACAGTCATAACAAAGATTGGTATTGTCAAAAGTTGACGTGATCCTCAATATCCCACTTCTGGATGGTAATTTAGCACAAGCTAGAGGAGTGCAAACATGAAGAAAGAATCATCACAACAAATATTGGTATTGTAAGGAGTCGAACGTATGGTTAGAGGTCTATTTGCTCCATAATGTCCCATTTATTTAGCTCATAAGTAATTCAGAAGTGGGTTATTATGAGGCAAGTCAACGACGACCCGGCCGTCGTGTACCTACACATACACAAGATAGAGAAGTATAAGATGGAAGTATCAGGTCAATCTACGCTGTCACACTAAATATTGGTATGGTTAGATGTCGAACATATAGCTAGAAGTCGACTATATCCCACTTCTGTATGTTAATTCAGAAGTGGGATATTATGAGGCAAGTCAACGGTGCCCAGGCCGTTATGTACCACTACTGATACAAGCCAGATGCGTACAAGAAAAAAGTATCAGGTCAGCTCCGCCGATGCCTCTTGACCGTATGGATCTGTAAATGTCCTGAAAAAACCCCTACCATTAATCATCATCGTCTACTGCTGAACAAATGCCTCCCCCAATGACTTATCATTACCCCCACCATTCACTGTTCAAGAATTCAGACTGCCGTCAAAAGGAAAAACCTTTGTTACGAATGGTTTTCGTGATTCATTCCGTTGCAGACTACGTGCGAAAATTCGCGACCGAAGAGGCGCTACTCGAGAAGGACGCGATAACGGGCATGGGGGGCGGAGCACCCGCGTCCTCGGGCGCCAAGTCCAACGGCGCCGCCAACAACAACGCCTCCGACACAGGTCACTTACACGTTTAGATAAATAATTAAATTATTGATAAAAACGCACTTTACACACACCCACACGAACGCATGCGCACTTGATGACACACGCGAACATACAAACGCTTACATTCAGACACAAACGCTTACACTCACACACAAACGCTTACACTCACACACAAACGCTTACACTCACGCACAAACGCTTAAGTCTCACACACAAACGCTTACACTCACACACAAACGCTTACACTCACGCACAAACGCTTAAGTCTCACACACAAACGCTTACACTCACGCACAAACGCTTACGTCTTACACACAAATGCTTACACTCACTCACAACGCGCGTCACTGCGCGTTACACGCGCACACGCTCACTCACAAACACACACAGAGATGCACGCTCGCTCATTCTACTTTTTGTTAATTTTCTTTTTTCTTTTATTTGGAAATGAATACAATAACTGTAACTTGTAATCCCTACTTCGTACACTCGATTTGTTTTTAAATCAATACGTCATATTGTTTTTTTTAATACGGGACAGGCCTAGCCTATTGAAGGAATCATTATAATTTAATTAATGCAACGTGTTTATCAGCTAAAATGTACCCAAAAACTTACTAAAACTTCTATTGAAACAAATGTTCATCTGTGTTTTTAAGCTGTGGTATAAAAACATAAACTTTATTATACAGAGAGCTCCATGAGCGACTTCAGCGACGACGAGGCGCAGGATATGGAGTTATAACGCAAGTTAGCCCGCCCCGCCGCTTGCTCACTCAATACTGCCGTTGTATAGGTTGGACCGACGTTGGCGACCGGACCAACTTTGGCAATGACCAATGTTTGCCTGACTGATATAAATTTTGCGTACAATTTCGTTTAGCTATCTTAATCACAGCCTTTTCGATATTATCTATCTCTATTTTCTCTAGTTTTAATCATTTCAGCGGCCTCCTTCTTGGCTGAGTCGATTCATGATTGGTAGCGGCTGTTTTTTTAGACAGCAATTACCACTTAATCTTTGTACAAGCTTTGTGTGAATAGGTCATAATCGCCGAGATTTAATTCTCTTGAATTCATATCAGTGAAGTTAAGTAAGAAATAATGAGTTTAATTATGAATTCTTACTTTGGAAACGAATTAACAGTATAGAATAAACATTTGACAGATGACTGCGCGTTCACTTTGACAGCGTAGTTACCTCAGGAATTGACTCAGTTGACCAGTGACTACAACTCTGTTAATGAGCATGAGTAAAATGATGTTTGATATTAGTAACGGTTGAATCCAGTTTTTAATTAAATGACAATAAAAACATTTGTGAAGTTCAAAATTGAGTGAAAATAGAATCATTTCGAAACATACATGACAACAGTAGTAGTATTTAGTTTAAAAGTCATATATGTCTTAATTAAAAACTGGACTGTAATTTTTAATAGGCAAAGTTGGTCATATCAGCCAATAACATGGTCCATTTTTGCCAATAGTTGGCCGCCAAGGCCAGAAATTGGCCAAAACGCAAGGTCCTCGGCCGCAACAAGTCTATGCGTGCTGTCAGGGTATATGTTAAGTTTTGTCTCTGGTTACATTCGAGTCAGTTTTTATCTATGGTTTTATAACTTACAACTTTTTAAGACGCAGATATGGGAGTAGTTGAATTTTTTAAAAAATACAGTATGTTTTTTTATTGTAAAACCATAGAGAATAAACTGATTGCGAATAAACCATTCTCTTTGTAATCTTTCATGTCGTGTTGGCTGCTCGATAAATTATGTCTAAATCTTAAATCAGATTATATTTTATGGACCACTATTGCCAATTTTAGAATATAGTTTAGCATCAGAGTAAAATGCTCATAATCATTATGGCAGTCAGCATGACTTAAAATACGCTTAATGTATTCAGAATAATGAAAAAAATGTATATTGATTATGAGATAATCACTTGAAATTCGTGTTTTTAAAATTCCTTAGTCGTCGGTGTGTTGGTTGGAAAAAAACTAGGATTGTCTATGGCTTGTCTTTGATTGTTAGTCTCTTACGCTTAAGAATAGCAGCAATATAATAGAAAAAAGTGTTCACGGATCGATATAACTTCTGTAGTTTGATAGTTTGGCTGGAAGACGAGGGAATGATGAAATTTTCATAGGCTATGTCTAATAATAAATGTACGAACTATTAAAACTTAGATTTTAACTGTACTACTAATAATTTTAACGGTTTCAAGTCTGGCCGCAACGGGGTTTGAGTGAGCGAGATAGCATTTTGTAAATAATCTAATCTATCCCATAGCATAAATCCAACTAAATCTATAAAGATGTTCGCCAGACGAACTACAGTCATCACTTTATATCTCATAGGTATTTAATTATTTTTTATCATAGTGTTAATTTTGAAACAAATGATGTGTCATGTTTTATTGTGTTTCGTCTATGTCCATGTCTGTTTATTGGCAACACTGGAAAGTTTAAGTAGTCTATGCTTTAGTTCGGTTTGAGACATTGTGTATTTCATTAAACAAACTGTGATTTTGTTTCTTCCCTTTTTCTGAGTAACAAGGCCGTAAAAAGATTTATTATAGTAAATAATAATAATACTTAACTCATTTATACTACTCGACCAGATATAATCATAATCATTTATTGTATAACTTTAAAAAGAAACACGTCTAACTTTTGTAGTGTGCCGTCTCTCTCTAACGTTGTACGCTTCCGGTGGCTGTTATAACATGAGTGACGAAAGGGTTGCCATATTAGTGTTTACACTTATTTGAACAAATCTTTTATTTTTCTTTTTCTTTACAAGAGCGATGTCTTTTTAGAGAGAAAAGTCATGAGGTTTTTTGATGGCCTTAAATAGATTTTGCTAATAGAAACTTTTGTTACTGATAACTACTAAGTTATCGTGTATAGTTTTATAATTTGTAAGATAATTCCGCTTAAGATCATAATAAAAACTTTTTTAGTCATTCAGTAGCTAAAAACGTGTGTTGGCAACCCTTTTATGTATATATGCTTCTTATTAATATTTTATGCCCAACAATAAATAATTTTAATTGAGATGTTAATAGTAATACAGGTGCAGCAAAACATTTTACTATCTGACATAATTTGTTTTTAATTGTTGCCAACCCTATATAGAAGCATGGTAGTGGGCCGCCAAGTTGCAATATTTTTACGGTCTTGTACTACAAATAATGTCAATTTTTCATTGTGGTTGAGAAATTTAAGTTAGCATCGTGTACTTAGCGTAACTAGGTCTGTTTGCCTTTATATATTTTGTTTGTTTTAGCACAATCGTTTTGTTGAAACGCGCGCAACGCTGTCTTATAAAATGTTTACTCAAATATCATAATATTAACCTTTTGTATTTTAAGTTACAGTATTCAGCAAAGGCGTGAATGTTTATCATATTGCAATACTTTTAATTTGATATCAAATGTTTTAAATACTGACCGCGATTTTTGTAAGTTGAGTGATTTTTTGGACATGATAGCTGTTACTGGTTTGTTAGTAGTTGAAAGTAATGTCGTTTTTTTTAAACAATTTTTTTAACTAGATATTAATTTTATTAGCAGATTGTGACTGTAATGTATGTGTCATGGACGGCGTTGCGTCTCGCGTTCTGTGTCCGCTTACACCAAATAACTGTAGCATTTCGTTCTTTCATTTCGATGACTTGGGTCGACGTTATCCTGCCAATGTTGATGTTTGGCCGAGTTTGTGGTGTTCTTTTTGACAAAAGTACAGTACTAGTTCAGTAGAAAAAAATACATTTTTATCCTAAATTGTAAGTTGGGCTCACATTCACGGAGCTATTAATAAAAAATAACTTAGTTTACTCTTAATCACTAATAAATAGTATAACTATAAATTCTTTTCACAATTTTATTTAAAACTAAAAAAATAGGTAAAATGTGGAACACTAAACTTGGCTAACTTTTTACAACACAAAAAAAAAAATTAAGGATGGTAAATTTCACTTGCAACTGGAAATATTTGGTTGGTTTAACTTTTAAGTCATCATTATGAGATAATAATTAATATTTTAAAGAGTGATACAAAAAGAACATCACATAACACTTAATAGATCTCTAAAAATGACACGTTGCGAACTCAAAGTGTTGCAAACGTCTTTATTACATAAGTGTAGGTTACGAATAGATATAAAACACGAAGAATATATTAATATTATATGTATCTTTGAAATGATAACTCAAGCCATAATAATATATTTTGGTATAAGGAGGTAACATTAAAATTTTAGTTTGTCGAGTTGGGTTGACAGGTGTTTTCGATTTTGCCGAATTTTCGTCCACCCAGCTTTATTCGATTTAAAGTTATAGTTATAATATCGCTGTGGTGTCGATGTGTAGTGTTCGTGTAATAAGGCAGACATTTCATAGTGTACTCTAATAAATCGATATCGACAATGTTTTATTGATTCTTAAAATGTTCGCGTAACTTTCTTTACCCAATTGTGTACAGTTGTAACAGTGTTGAGATGATTTTTGTACAATTTTTGTATGTGTTTGATGGTACTTAGTCGCTTAAAGAGGTACATTATTAAATATTTGCCACGCCCGTGCCGATTAAGACGCTGTTTGTTTTACCCGACTAGATGAAGTGGGGGTAATGTTTTTAACGATTGACATATATTTTGCGTCACGGGTGTCCTCGGTTAAGATATTCGCAGTCGAAATAATTATAGTTCACCAAATTGTAAGGGGCTCGCTCCCCATGGAACAGTTATACATGTAACAGAATAAATTTATATTCTATTTTTATTTCATTACATGTAATAAACTTACGTTATTTTTAAACTATATTTGTGTTTTTCTCTATAATATGCGTTATTTACAACCATCGAGCACGTATCCTATAGAGCAGCAATACGAGCCATCTTTTTCAGAAACTAGTAAGTGATTTTTTACTTACATTTAGTATGAAATGACAGCTCCTGTCAGCGATCGCCCATACAAGAACAGTACAGATACAGATTAAAAATGGCGGAAAATTTTGCCGAACAAATCATATGACATTTCTACTCTATAGGGCATGTCCTCCATGTTTAAAACACACCAATTGTCATGGTACTGAAAAGTAAATAATTAAAATCCTTCTGTTACGGGGCACAAGACGTTTACGTTCTCATTAAAAGCTCTCGAGTTCATCATCATCATCATTTCTGCTAACCATAGGCCTCCGCCAAGTGATTCCATATTTCCCGATTAGCCGCTTGGAAGCATCTTGCTCGCTGTGTGCGCGATGACAGCGCCCCTAGTGACCACAATTGTTGTGGACTTGAGTCTCTCAAATTATGGCAACTGGATGGTTTGAGAAAGATTTTCGGATTGTTTTTCTTCGAAATTAGATGAAAATATCTAAAAAGTTTGCGCATAAGTGATTTTCTTACATGAACTAAAATACGAATTTTTTAATACCTACGGGATTTTAATCAATACAACATGATATAATTTTCCAAACTCAAAATGTGCAAAAAGGGGAAAAAAAATGTATTAGCACAGCGTGTGAGAGATTCTGAAGAGCTCAGAACCAACGGACAAAGCTACTTAATAAGATCTGTGATCATAAGACAAACGTCTGTAACACAAATTCCCTGCAAACTTTTTTCTTTTCACAGCTGCAGCTATCCATTTATTTCTATGCTCCAATTTCCATCTTGTTGTTGGAAACAATAAAAAATGTACGACATTTCGTACATTTTTTTCCCATTGTTTCTACACTTTATAACAGAACACGTATGACCCATATCGCGAATTTTAACGTTTTCACTTAAAAATACTTATTAACGTTAGTTATTCTATGGAAATATAGCAATTTGACACATGACAGTCCAGAGTTTTTTCACATTTCTGCTACATTGCGTGCTGCGATCGATTTGACGGCCCCCACCACCTACTTCGCACATAGCGAATAGCTGCAAAGGTAACTCTGTGTGTAAGTTTTTCATGCCTAAAACCCCAAATTAATTTTGATGAATTTTAGTATCATCATTTTAGCTAACTGACGTTCACTGCTGAACATAGGCCTCCAGGCCTCCCCCATTGACTTCCAGATTGGCTGGTTGGAAGCGGCCTGCATCCAGCGGCTGCGCTTGCCGTTACGCGGCCTCCATTCCAGAACCTTTCTGCCCCATCGGCCGTTAGCTCTACGTGCTATGTGCCCCGCCTACATCCGAGTTATATTATAAATCAAAGTAAATGTCTGTCACGCTTTCACGCCTTAACTACTGAACCGATTTTGATGATATTTGGTACAGAAGTAGACTAAAGCTTGGAAAAGGACAAGTATGCTACGTTTTGTAGTGAAAACTGAACCGATTTTGATGAAATTTAGTACGAAACCTGGATTAACCCAAGGGAAGGATATAGGTTACTATTAATCATCCATCTAAGGGGAAAAATAGGCGGTGAAATGTCGTATTCCACGCGGGCGAAGCCGCGGGTTCACACTGCCGCTAGTTATTTATAAAACACACTGTCAAAAACGTTTTGTGAAGTAAACATTCGCCGACATTGAAACATTGAACAACTATCCAGGTTTTTGTTTTGTATTGGAAGCGTTGCTCAAACAAAAACTATTTGTTTGTCGTCAATATATTATTTATTATTATCCCGCCAAATGTGAGCGATACACATGCGGGACGACAAGCGTTACGGCTTACTTATTAGGGCTAGATAGCTATGTGATAGATAAACCAATTTATTCGTTTAATTAATGTGTAAAGGTGGGTATCGCCATTGCGAGGCTGGCTCGCGAGGCATGCCTCGTGGTGTAGACGCGTTTTCCTCGCGAGCAGATTTGAACGTTGCCGCGCGCTAGCATCGCTCGTGCGGGCCGGCTTGTTGTTGGTGGCAAAATAAAAATGTACTCTATGGTGGCTACATGCTAATGGCGGTACTCAGTGTGAGCCGGAGCGTAGCGTGTCATTCCTGTTCTGTGGAGCCGTTCAGTTGTAAATAAGGATGGAACGATACCACCGAGGTATCGATACTTGTACTCGATATGGTATCAGTCGTAAGGTATCGATACATACTCGTATCAAGTTATTTTTAAAATAGATATATAAAGAAAAACGGCAACAAACATTGAAATGAGACAATAGAGAAAATGTTTATTAATTAATTTTCTACAATTACAAAATCGAAACATAAACTAACTTAAAAGCTAAACCTAAAAAAACGATTAGCTGAGACATCCCACGATACATAGGCTGGCCAATACTTAGGCCAACGCATTAACTTAGCTATTCAGCGTGGCAACGTGGCCAACATTATGGGCACCTTTCCCAAAGAAAGTAATCAGTGATTTTATTTATAGGTCCCCCCCCCCCCCTCTATAAATAGAATACCAGATTTTTTTAATTGACTTTGTATTTTCTTTTTTTGGTTTAGCTTTTAAGTTAGTTTGTTTTGATTTTGTAAATATTTGTAGAAAATTAATTAATAAATATTGAAATTGTTTATTGATATGAAGATATAATAAGTCTGGCTCAAGACGCCTGTGTAGACGCTGAGCGCACCGCGAATCTGCTCGAATTACTGCTCAAACGAGAAAACTTGTGAGCAGTCTGACAAATGGAGTCTGGTCTCCTCTTGACATAAGTGTCGACTCTTTGCTTCTTGTTCCGGAGCGTACATCGATTTTAGCTTACTGAAACTCGAGTGGTGTAGGCGAATATAAACTCTGACCAAGTTTGAAAACACTAATATCAATTATGGCCAGTTTCGGAACAAGGGGGCGGGGTCTGGCTGGCGGGCTGTAAGAAGGATCGTCCAATGGTAGCGTTTGTCCCCACAATAAAAATAATAATAATGTTCCTCGAGATTAATAAACAAAAAAAAAAAAACATTTCGGACAACTTACATCCATATGAGTTAGTAACAATGAATCGATGAACAGGGTTAGAAAAATCTCTGGTTAGTATTATTATTTAAACAATGTCGAGTCCGTCCTCCGTTTAACCATAGACGAATAATTCGTCTATGGTTTACCGAAGGCTTAAGAAATAACTAAAAGGGTAAACAAATAAAACACCGTATTGATTTATTAACATAACTCTATTAAAAATAAACATTTTAACAACAGGCCCTATATACATTACGCCATTTTCTATCTACAATCATACATAACGCATCGCGATAGGACTCGGCTTGCCACTCTAGGTTTCGGTCCATAGACAATATTAGCCCGTAAAATATGCTAAATGATAGATAGAAAAGAAAAACGAAATGATATCAGACCTTGAATTGTGTAGTTGGCAACGAAACAGGCTGACAGTCCCAATATGCGGAAGTCCAATCAACAAGATAATGATTACAGCGCGCTTTTTTTTATAATATAGCCTTTTTCACTTCGAACCTGAAAATCTATCAAGCCATTAGGGTTCTACACAAGTAGAACAGACAAAAAATTTACAAGTACAAACGACGATATATTCGAAATACATTTCCTCTTTTAAGCAGTCGGGTGAAAATATTGTCTATGGTTCTGTAACATTCTGTAAAGGTTATGTTACATCGAGGTGTAATAAAAGAAAAACTAGTAGGCAAATAAGTTAAATTCAATTAGTTATGAGCAAGTTGAAAACTCTCTGACCAGACATTGGGTCACAATTACAACAGTTTTCTTATGGGTTCAATTCCAAGTTTATCTTTGTTCGTAAAAGTCTTTCTCTCTTTTTTAAATGAAGAAAAGAGACAGCATGCACCCTTCAGACTGCTGTCAAACTTAGCATCCATAGACAATTGTAGACTGCATTTGCTTTTATTTTGACAGATCTAAATTACAATCTGTCTCTTTTCTTTCATACCTAAGAGCTAGAGATACCTGAACTTAAATTAATACCGGTGACAGATAGCGGCGGACGCGGTTTCGGACTCGTCTTGACATTGTAAGGTCAAACGCTGCCATTGGTCGATCCTTTTGCTGGTGGAAGTTGACTGAAGGATAGACCAATGGCAGCGCTTGACCTCACAATGTCAAGACGAGTCCTCAGCCGCGTCCGCCTCCATCTGTCATCGGCTTTAGACCTAAAATTGAACCCATTTCTCCTTATTCCAAAAACTAAATAAGACTATGTTTCAACCAGGGCTAAAGTTAATTAGTTGGCAATTCTTTAGTAATGATTAAAACCTCTTTACATTCTGGAATAAGTGTGACAATGTCTTCGAGAAGTCGCACACAGGTTAAAAATTGTCTTTGGTGAGTAAAGAAAACATGACAGATGTACAATTAAATACTGAAGAGAAAACTCATTCACACAATCATTTGAGCCTATTTTCCATACATTCAAAGTAAAGTAAACTTGTCATATAGAAATGACATTTAAAACTGTGATAATAATAGTTTAACATTAAGATAGGTCTAAAGTGGTAATACCTAGAGTGACGACATTATAAATGCTATTCTGGTGCGTAGCCATATTTATACAACAAATATCAAACGCCCATGTACAAAAGGAAAACAGAAAAGTCAATACATATAAAAGTTGGCAGGTGTGCTCGCATTCGCTACTGGTATAAAATAAAACTCTATCTAGAGTTAATACAATACAGGTTTGTGTTGTGGATGACATAAATTATTAATGTAATATTGTATACCCACTGGTATTTGTTTATCTTGTTGCAAAAACTCTATTCGCTGTGTGCGCGATGACAGCGCCCCTAGTGACCACAAGTATTGTGGAATTAAGATTTATGGCAACTGGATGGTTTAGGAATGATTTTTGGATTGTTTTTCTTCGAAATTAAATGAAAATATCTAAAAAGTTTGTGCATATTATAATAAGTAATTTTCTTACTCGAACTAAAATATGAGTGTTATAATACGTACGGGATTTGAATCGATACAACATAATATAACTTTCCAACCTCAAACTGTCCAAAAAGGGGAAAAAATAGTATTAGCACAGCATGTGAGAGACTTTGAAGAGCTTAAAACCAACGGACAAAGCTACCTAATAAGAGCTGTGATCATAACTCAAGCGTCTGTGACACAAACTCCCCACAAACTTTTTTCTTTTCACAGCTGCAGCTATCCATTTATTTCTTTGCTCCAATTTCCATCTTGATGTTGGAAACGAATAAAACATGCACGAACTGTTTTTCCCATTATTTCTACACTTTATAACACAACACGTACTGTGACCCATATCGCGAATTATAACGTTTTAACTTAAAAATACTTATTAACGTAAGTATGGAATTCTATGGAAATATAGCAATTTGACACATGACAGTCCAGAGTTATTTCACATTTCTACCAGATTGCGTGCTGCGATCGATTTGACGCCCCACACCACCCACTTTGCACATAGCGAATAGCTAAATATTATGACTGAACGGATAGCCTTCTAGCCTTGCCCCCTCCCCCCCTCCAATTGCTTTAAGCTCACCCACGTACCAATCATAACCTACACGACGACCGACGACCTTATTTCAAAGAATTTAAGTAGGTATATTTAAATACTTTGAAATAAGGTTGTCAGTCTATGATATCCTAAATGGTTATTTTTTTCTGTACTGATTGTTTAGTGTGTTCTGCAACAAAGAATATCTATCTATCTATGATTTTGGTTCCGTGTGGTTCTGTCTCTTATCGTTTATTCGGGAAAAATATCTGAGCTTAATAATTTTTACTGCCGCATATGACAATATTATTCGCATTATAGTTTAATGATATTGAATATCCACAACACAAACCTTAACAACACAGTCAATGTGGCCAATTCTGATTTTGACACTCTAAAGTGGTCAAAATATTCGCCATAAGATATTCTAATGATAAAAAAAGCTGTCAGACGCTTCGAACCATTCGAGTTTCAGAATCGGCCTATATTTTAAAACTAAACATGCATTCTAGCTAGTGACCCTACAAACATCCTTCACCACAACAATAACTATTTTTACACTAAATTCACAATCATGTATCGTTACTGATGTTACACCAAGAAGTTCAGCGAACATGTTTGGCCACACTAGAAATATCGTCTACATTTTTAGTGTGTCCAAACATGTACCTATCGCTAAATTAAATTGCATCTTATTAGCATGATTGCAAAAGCGATTTTCTCTTGATGCAATGTTTGATACACCGAATTACATTCGGACATTCTCGTATTTTCGAACGCTTGGTGTAGCCGCAGCATAATAATATATTTTATTGATAATGTAAAATTTATTCGAATATGTCAAATAGTATACATTTTAATGAATCTAATGCGATGGAAACTTAAGTAAATAATTAAAATACGCTATTTTGGAATTTTGCACGTCACTGAACCATTAAATGCTTGAATAAACTTCGGTTAATGTATCTTTTATTTAAAATGTTTGTTTGAGTAACTTTTGTTGTTTTATAGGACACTGACCCGGAGACAACATGAGATAAGAATAATAAATATAAGTGTTATTAAGATAGTAGCGACTTGTTACTTTGTATAAATAGTCAATTGCTTTGTAAATTTTATTTTATTGACTTACAAGTTTAAAATTACAGCTGCTGGGAAGCTAGTATAAAGTTTTTTAAAAGCTGTTTTTGACGAGGCCTGCTCTTTCGTTCGTTTATTACATTACAATAGTCTTTATAACTAGAAAAATATAATGGGTTAATACTAAAAAAATAAGCAATTTATACAAACTTTTTTCTTTGATACTTGGCACTATACCGAAGTCCAAACAGCTTGATAAACTCTTTGGGTCGAATCCTGCTAGTCAATAATAAAAACCCACGATTCATATAGTTCTTTTTTACATCGATTGTACCAAGAACCACCAATCAACTGCTTCAAACTGTATAAAAACGACGTCGCGAAAAAGTCGGCACAGACAACAGCACGTCAACCTGCCACAAAACGTAAAATTTTCTCAATTGATATTGATCTCTACGTGTCGGACATAAAGTTAAAAATCGGTTCAATAACCTTTAGGATAGGTTGACCTGCTGTTGACTGTACATAAGTATTGCACAATTAACAAAAAAAAAATTTTTCCCAAGTGCATGAGTTGATGCGGAACCCAATCGAAAACAGACTGGCTTTACTCTGAGTTAACGCTGACAAAATATGTATAATAGTTACACACCTGGTAGATATTAGAGAACTTGTGTAATATAGTACGTCTGTGGTCACTACGTTCTCAAAATACCATTAAGTTTGAGTCGCTACCACCTTAACTTCACACCGCACTCATCCCACTGTATCATCACTAGAGAAACACTATCGTTCACACACTGTCTTAACCGATGATCAGTCCGCAGCCGAACTTGAACTGTTGCTTGGCCTGGTTGGCCATCCCGGACAAGGCAAACGTGAATGGCAGCGGCTGTAGTTTCTTTTCCAAGACTGCTCCGATGTTCCAGTTGGAGTCTGCCATGCCTGAAAGAATAATTTATTTTTAATGTGTCAATCAAACATTTTTTGCGTCTCTGCCCACGTAGCATAACCACCAAAACACGATATGATATAGCGATTTATTGACCCAAACTGTATTTTTTTTTAAATATTATACAGGGTGTAACGAAAAGGTGAAATAAAACTTTAAGGGGTTATTCTACGGCTAAATTACATCAACTTTCTATGGGACCAACATCAAAATCTCAAAAAAAAAAATTACGTTTTCATACAAACTGATGCCAGCTGGTCGCGTTTTAGTATGGGAAAGTGTTTTTTTTTTTGCGATTTCGATGTTGGTCCCATAGAAAAAGTTGATGTAATTTAGCCGTAGAATAACCCCTTAAAGTTTTATTTCACCTTTTCGTTACACTGTAGATATAGCTGCTATATTAACATGTGTTAACACAATTCAACATGGCGACTATATTTATTATATTTTTACAGTTGGTGTCTATATATCGCTATAACATATCGTATTTTGGTGGTCATGCTAGGGGGGCTGGTGAAACAAACCAAATGTGATTTTTGATTGTTAAATTTTCAGTCACATTAAGAACTTCAATTATACTTTTCTCGTACAATGCCTCCCAGGTGTTAACAAAAGTAGGCTTGTTCGTTCATATTGGATGTTTTTGCGAATAAAGAATATTTCTATTTTACGCTTAGCAGCCGACTATTTTACTCATAAATGCGTTTGCTACGCTTGGCAACAATAAACAACATTTGGCATTTGTCAAGTTTGCCTGTATTACTAACCTCTGAAAACCAGTTCCGCTTTGGGTATGGTGACTTGATAGCCGATGGTGCCTACGGACTCCATGCCTCGGAACGACGTGTCCACCTCGGCCACCACCTGAAAATAAAATACATCATTTCATTTACCATTGCCAGCAGAAGTGGTGTCAGCACAAACTACTAACCAGTACAACAGATTAAACAAGTATCCGGAGGATAAGAAAACCTAAACTATGACAACGAGACGCAGGCTGTTATCAGTTGATTCAACTGCGTGCCTGCCATAAATAATAATTTACATTAAAACTCCCTACCACCATATAAGAGGAGAGGAACTGTGTTTATATACAAATGATCTTTTGTCATTTGTTTAATAGCTTGTATACTCTCTGCAATAGAGCTGAAAGCAATTTTTAACGCAAATGCTTACTGTTATCGGATATTTTGTGCCAAATAACACTTGCCAAACATTATTTAACTCATTAATTCAAAGGTAGAAATAAGTTTAAAATTTAATAAAGCTATATTTTAGAAAGTGTGTACTATGTATGTAGCTTGAAGAGGATCTTTTTACTAAATCAACGAGTATAACAACGAAAGGAATTTATATATATGTGTAAATAAAATCTAATATTATACGACTTCACTTATACCTGCAATTGTTCACTAGCTTGCTTAAAGTAGCACAGGTGGAATCCCGCAGCGCCCAATGTGGCCGACACCTCAGAATCTGAGAACAATAACGTCATTACTAATCATTGGTCGGCACAACTCTCGACAACGCCGATATAATGACATTTGCGTTAATACAAACTTTAAAAAATATATAAATGCGCGAATGGACACTTTTTATAAAATATAAATGCGCAAATGGACACTTCCACAAAGATAAATGCACGAATGGACACTTTCAGAAAAAACAAATGATCGAATGGACACATAAAAAAGACAGATGTGCGATTTAAACTAGTTACACGTTAGTAGTTAGTTTTAATAGTTATTCTGCTATTCGGGGCGGACACAAATGTATGTGATTTGTAAAATCAAAGATCATAAATATTAATGAGCAAATTTTTACAATTTTGAACTATTTTACTTTGAGGTGTTATAGAGATGGGTGTTAATAACTTCGATTAAACTGTTATTATAACATGTCATTTAAATAAATATTTTGTACTAGCTGTCGCCCGCGACTCCGTTCACGTGGTCTTTAATTTATTCATGAAGGATTTTCTGGGCCAATTTCTTAATTTTTTCTTTCAAAAGAACCTTCGGACAATAATTAACACAGCAAAAAAATAATTAGTGAAATAGTTCCACCCGTTCACGCGTGTTGCGATCACCGAGGGAAATAGAGATTCATTTTTATATATAAGGTGCTTCATAAATATCTGCAACGGCTGAAATGGGTGAAAGTATTGCTTAAATAAATTACGATAGTAAAGAAATTTTATGTCCAGATCATCATTAATTTTTTCATTAAAAAAAATATATTAAATAAAGATTAGGCTTTATTCTGTCTCGAACCGTCCACACCTGTCCAAAAATGCTAACGTTTCACATTATACCGCTCCCGCGCAGTGTCAAGGGCGGATGGCGAAGTGTGTTATGCAAATTGAAGCACTCACCGATGAAGTAATTACCGATCCGGGGCACGCGATTCCTTCACTATCGTAATCTATACAGGCAATACTTTTACCCATTTCAGCCGTTGCAGATATTTATGAAGCACCTTATATACAGATTTGAATTCGATCAGACCCTCGATAGGCGATCGTGTGATAAAAATACACGGTGGGCGGTCGAGGGTTAACAAATGAAGCGACTCACCGTCCATGGTGTACCGCGCGGCCGCGGAGGCCACGGCCACCTCGCCGCCCGGCACGCGCGCGCCCGCCTGCACCACCAGCTCCGCGCCCAGCGCCAGCCGCCGCGACACCGACTGCGCAGTCCGGCGGGAGGGTTCAAACGGCGGGACACATTATAACACTTGTGCGACTATAGATAGCGAAACTATCGATACTTGACCATCACAATAACGATGGTGCTATCGATAGTACGATTAGCGGCACCGATCTTGAGCGCTGGGCGAAACACGTACCGACTGACCGACAGGGCCCGAAATGATCTGTATTACTACTATTATTAAGAAATTTATGTACGTTCTTGGGAAAACTATTAAGAATATTGAATTAACTTGTTTTATGATAGGCATAGACGACTTGTGAATCGTTGTGTTAGTTTTCTAAGCTAATGTTAATAAAATAAATAAATATTCGACAACGTCACATTACATTGCTCTCACCCAGTGGTAAGTAGCTTGAGCATTTGTGTTACAGAAATCAGAAACAACGACGGTACCGCAACACCCAGACCCGTGAAGATATAGAAAAACTATATTTTATACATTGACCGATCGGGAATCGAACCAGTAGGGCTAATACGAAAATGTTTCTTTTGTTCGGACGTATACACCTAATAAATTAATAAAGCCATTTACTTGTGCAAATTCTTTGACAAAATACAAACATCTGAAACTAGCTGGGTAAATAATTCTATCGTTTTCAATTGTTCATAAATTATCAAAGGTTTGACACAAGTAGATAGTGTTTTAATTTGTCAGGTTTATACGTTCCGTACAACGAAAGATTTTCGTAGTAGGCCTTCAGGAACCTCAGAGATAGTGACACCAAATTTAGTATACTCGCCTCTCGGCTACGGGGTTGGTCAAAAAAATTAATAATATGTAAGTTTGTAAAAAAAACAGTTATGAAACTGTAAATGACCTGCTTCACGCTTTGGCTTAAAGCTGTTAGTGAAGTGTGCAATTTAACATAAATAAAAAAAATACAGAAAAGAGTTACCCGACCATCGTTTGCGAAACTGTCGATAGTTGAACTTGGAGACTAGTAACAATATCGATAATATGGATAGGATCGGCATCACAAATTAACTAATACTATTGATTGGGAGCAGGAGGACGCTGGGTGCAGGCGGCTTTCAACATGCCAATCTGAATTAGGGGAGGGTATGTTCAGCAGTGGGACGTCCTAAAACGTTAAACGCGATGGCTAGAAGCGGCCTGCATCCAGAAACCTTTACCAGGTCTACTGTCTACCGGTGCGCTTGCCAGTACGAGGCCTCAATTTTAGAACCATTCTGCCCCATCGGCCGTCAGTTCTACGTGCTATGTGCCCCGCCCGCTGCCACTTCAGCTTGCTAATCCGTTGGGCTATGTCAGCGATTTTTGTTCGTTTACGGATATCTTCATTTCTGATTCGATCTTGCAAAGAAACACCGAGCACAGCCCTTTCTATAGCACGCTGTGCAACCTTGCGTAACTATTAAAAGAAGTATACAGTGAAGACTCACACACACACACATACACACGCACACACACATACGCACACACACTGTCTGTCTCTGTACTATCAGCAGAACGGAATAAATGAAAATAACGAACAAAAAAGTTATTTGCACTTTGTTAAGCCACGTACGCCGCGGTTGTGATTGGATGGGTTACCATTCCAACCATATTAAGTAACAATTATCACAAGCATCTCTGTGCTTCGGAAGGCACGTTAATAGTTGGTCCCGGCTAATATCACTTGATAATAATCGTGAAGCCTAGTCTGACAGTAAGGTTAGTCACTGGCTTTACAACACCTCTCCACCGAACCGCACTGGGCCCGCATGGTGGACTATGGATCTAACCACCCTATAGTTGAGGTGAGGCCTGTGCCCTGCAGTAAGACGTTTAAAGGTACACTTTACTCATGGTCCAATATGAATAACAATTACCTGTAAGTAATGTCCCACGAAGACAGCAGACTTTTCACTGAAGTCCGGTTTGCCAACCGCCATCGCTAGTGTGTAGTCCGAACCTTTATACTCCAAAGTACCTTGCGTGGCTGTCAGCTTGCATTCTTGCACCTAGAACAGATATTATTATAAACACTCTAATTAACAAAAAATACAGTTCGATCGATAACATGTCTGCTCCAAATGATATTTCGCATAGAACTAAACCAAATCGCACGCCGCCGGCAGCTCAAATGACTCTTCGCGTGCACGAAGCCAAGCTCCACGTGTAAAAAACACAGTCCGCTACTCCTCTCAGCAAACTTTCTCGCTCCGCTCCGCTACCTAGCTCAGAAGGCGCGAGCGGGACGTCGACGGGTAGGGTCGGGAGTACGGCGAGTCTATTAACAGACGTTTAAATCGGGGTTTACACACAGACGGCGTGCGCGGGCCTCGCTTGCCTCTTGTGTTTTACGCTTTAACTACACGAATGCTCGGTATCCACTGCGCCGTCACCGGGACGACACTGAAAAACGAGCTTATTCTAAACGAACGTGACGGTGATCATGGACACACGATTAAGACAAAAGACTAAGACCAAATTCGGCGGTTCAGTTCGCTCAACAAATCATGGCGAACGAGACTGACTTCTGTGTGGAAAAGATCAAACGTGTTTGGTATTGCCGGCACATCGGCCCGTCATAATCTCAGGCCGAGTTCCAGCGGTAGCGCCGGAATACTGACGGATGACAGCGATCGAGTGACAGTCGTGCGGCGGACGCGCAGCCGTAGTAATTATGCTTGCATTGCTACATCGGCGCTGTAATCTCGATCTTAGTGACGGCTGCGTTGGCAATAAGTCTATTGTGGCAACATTATAAATTGGAATGTGTTTACCTTTTCTTTAAAATAACATCTTGTTTAGTAATTAATGTACAATTGTACTTACCTGTGCAATAAAGTTTAATATATAAATAGTGACATCATTTTAATTATTTGTACCTAATAATCATGTGTCATATCATAATACATAGTTCTTATACCAAATGGATATCGCGTTTAGACAGCTCATAAATTACAACAATTTAAGTAACAAGCTAAGTAAGAAGGTAAAGTTCAATAACCTGAGCAGCTCCTTTGACCCTGATCTCAGGTGTGAGCTGGTGGATGAGGTTGAAGTTCACATTGCCTGCGGGGTCCACGTCGCCCAGCACAACGGGGAACGCCTCGGTGGGGGAGAGCTGTTTGGTGCCAATGTATGTTGCTCCTAGTTTGTAGCCGTTTTGTGCTGAACTCATTGTCAATGTGTGGGACATCTGTAAAAATAAAAAACATATTCTTGTATGTGTGTATTTGAATTATTATTATTTATCATCATCATCAGCCTCTAGAAGTCCACGGCTGGACATGGGCCTCCCCTATAGAACTACACAGTGAGTAGCTCTGGGCTGTGTGCATCCAGCGGCTGCCTGTAACCTTGACCAGCTTGTCAGTCCATTAACATTAACCGGCTTCAAACAAGGAGTTTCTCAATTTATCGGAGTCTTATTTTTTAATATTTTTGGTATGCTTTTTTTAACCTCTAACCTTAGAAAATGTATTGATTGATGTATTGCATTTAAAAATTCAGTTACAGGTTACAGGTACATTTATTTATTTAAAAAAAAAATACTAGGAAACTATAAGGTTTTATAAAATCATGAATGAAACAGTCTTAGCCCATTTTACCCTAAATATTATACTTTTAGTTTACCCAAATGTTTATTCTTACCTGGAAATGATTAGAGATACCCTTATTCACCATTAGTTTTCCACCTTCAAAATTAACTGGCATTACATCTGAAAAACAATACCTAAATAAATATGCATCTATGTAAAGACTGACTATTTTTATATTTATTTGTTAACTCATCAAGCATACATAAACAAGAAACAATGAAAATTTGTTATCTGGAATAACCGATGTTGTTGGAATAAATGATGTTGTTGTTGGAATAACCGATGTTGACAGGTTAAATAGAGACTAAAAAAGAATTTTTTTTGATTGGACTAGAGCATATCACTCGAGTTTTGATTGATTTAAGTCAAGTAGTACATAGAACATTAATATCATGTAGTATGACCTAATTTCAATTAAATCTGTCATTAATCCATTTATTCGCTATCAGTATTTTGATAAAGGACAACATTGTTATAGGATTTCTAAGGATTTGAAAATTACAAATTGCTGACCCAAATTTAGGAAAGTGAGATAAGTTTATCGCAAAATAAACAGTATGGGAAAGCATGTAGGTGGTTCCAAATGTTTGAAAGTTGTACCAAAAAGGCCATTATGCGAGTGTAAAACATTTTTTTTTTTATACATGAATTAACACGATACACATGTAAGCCTTGAAAAGAGAGTAATAACCAAGAGAGGCATATATTACATCACAAGATAACCCAACTTTTTAGGAGCATCAAATGTTTGTTTACCAGCGATTTCTGACTGAATGTTCAACAAAAGTGAGTGCATGTGATGGCCCTTTACACCCAGATTGGATCTAATACACAGAATTAATGGTAAAACGCGCAGATAACTTACCTTTGGTCTTTTTATGTAATTCATCCAATGTCCCCGGGTTGTCACGTTTGTTCTCATTTTCGATGTTTTTTATATCAGTGCTCGTGAGTCCTGAATTGTGGACACGATACCTGCTTGCTATACCACCCATTTTATCAAGCCTTTTGGTATAATTTCCCTAAATTCCACAGAAATCGATGAACATGTGCAAATCTGTGGAATAAAAGACAATCGCAGTAGTGTGAAGTTGACAGCAAATGCTACCAATATAATAAAACAAAATCCATAGACCTAAATACCGTTAAATTAACGGTATCATACATATTTAAAAAATAAGTTCTAATCGGAACTTCGGATACACACACAAAAAGATTGTATATGGATTAAGATACATTGGTCAATTGCCACGACAAATCACAAAAGTATGGAATGCAGTAAAAAAAAACTGTCAAAAAAAGGGAAATCTCGGGATCTGTCGGAAAAGCGCGGGAACCTTTGATCACGAAAGGCGCCTAAATTTAATTTAATTTCTAATTGTTATAAAAAATTGCCTATTTCTTTGTAAATATAGTTGAAGTTGTAAATATAGTTGCTAGTGAAACGAACTAATAGAGTGAACGAAAATGGGGGGTCGAAAACGGAAAAAAAACGATCCGCCCGATAATCAAGCACCACTGATGGAGACATCCTCAGACTCTGATGAAGACAGCGTTAAAAAATATCAGGTGTTTAAGGTCCCAGGATACACACGAAAGTACCCAGAAAATAGTGCAAAGACTGAATATATAGTGTTCCTGTCCCACCAAGATGAAAAAATGTTTAATGATAAAGACCGATTGGCCATTTCACACGCCATACGCAAATATTGCGTCACTGGCATACTGCATTTAAAATCCATTAACAAACATAAAATTGGAATCACATTCGACTTATCCAATAACGCAAATGTTTTTCTTCAAAATAAAAAACTACTGGATGAACTGGGTTTAAAAGCCACAATACCGGCAATCGACACTGAGGTGACTGGGGTCCTTACCGCAGTCCCTACAGATCTATCAAATAAAATGATTTCGACATTAATAGGAAGCTCACGAAATATTATTCAAGTGAGGCGCTTCATGCGTCGTGTGCGGAGTGATTGTGGTGCTGTCTCGTACCAGCCCACTCAAACAGTCGCCGTGACCTTCGCCTCCACTGAGTTACCGCAGTACGTATACCTCGACTCCTGGAGGCACGAGGTAAGCGTATACGTTCCCCCCGTTAAACAGTGTCTACACTGTCTGAAGTTTGGGCATATAGCAAAATACTGTAGAAATGCCGAGGTATGCTCGATATGCTCACTGGATCACAACTACAAAACATGTAAGCAAGACCCTAAAGACGCAAAATGCTCCAATTGTGGTGGTAATCATGTAGCCATTTCAAACACTTGTCCCCAAAAGAAACTAAAAATTGAAGAAAATAAAGTTAAGTCCAGAGCTACTAAATATTCAGATTTATTTAATGAAAACTCATTTCCACAATTAACTATGCGTAATATTGAAACTCAAATACAAAATTTAACAAAATCAGACTTTTTTATGAACATGTTAACAAACGCTATCACAAAAATTGTTTTAAATCAAAAAGATATTCCAATTAATTCATCTTCCATAAAAGAAATTCTTCAACAAACATTCAGAAATAGTTCTTCCTCTCCTAATAATGGATCTTAACATCTTGCAGTGGAATGCTCAGAGTATTTCCAGTAACAAGCTTCTATTAACTCAACATCTTTATGATCACAACATTCATGTAGCAATTATATCAGAAACTTGGTTGACTCCTATTAAAGATTTTAACATAAAAGGTTTTAAAATAGAAAGAAATGATATTGGTAACAAACATAATGGCGTAGCTATTTTAATACATAATAGTTTACATTATAAAAAAATTCATACATATTCTGATAATTCTTTACAAAATATTTGTGTAAGAATTACTGTAAATAATAAAGAAATAAGTATTGTCAGTTTTTATTGTCCAACTAATTGCACTCCAACTTTTAATAAACATAAATTCGAATCATTAATAAAATCAGTGCCTGAACCGATGATATTCGCTGGCGATTTTAATGCCCATCACACATCTTGGGGGTGTAATTCAGTAAACCTACGAGGTAGGGATATTTTGGAGATTGTCGATGATAATAATTTGGTTTTATTGAATAGCGGTGAAGTGACAACAGTTGGTTCTTTGACATGGCGTCCAAATGCCTTAGATTTGTCGTTTGTTTCTTCATCATTAGCTCTATCTTGTGATTGGTCTGTGCATGATGATCCCCTTGGCAGCTACCACCTTCCTGTACATATTAAAGTTTTTGTAAATAATAGTCTTGCAAATAATCAAAGTAACATACAATTGCCCATCTACCCTAACTATAAAATGGTAGATTGGAAATTGTATGAACAAAATGTAGATTTAGAATTATCTAACTTTGAGGTTCAAAACTTTGCTCCGTTGAATGCTTATACTGAGTTTTGTGAAATTTTGCATTCTGCAATCGTTAGATGTCTTCCTTGTCATAATACGCCGGTCTCCTTTCCTACAAATCCGTCAGTCCTTAACTCCACTCGTACTAAGTTAGTTAAAAACCCTCCGATCCCGTGGTGGAATAAAAAGTGTTCAGAAGCAGTTCAAAATTCTAAGTCAGCTTATCTTTATTTCAAAAACAATCCATCTGATGAAGCATACATAGAATTTAAAAGATTACAAGCGCTCAAAAAACTTACTTTGAAAACAGAAAGAACAAATAGTTGGGTCGATCTGTGTAGCTCTTTTAATCGTTGTACGCCTCTTTCGAGAATCTGGAAATACATGCGAAAATTTAATAAAACATATTCTTGTAGCAATAATGATGATAGCTGGGTCCAAGATTTTCTGAAAAAGTATACTCCAGACTTTGTAAACAATAATAAATCAAATTTTCCCCTTCCCAGTGAGACAAATTCTGTAAATAGTTTTTTAAACAAACCTTTTACTTTAAAAGAGTTAATGTCTGCTATCTACTCCAGAAAAGATAGTGCCTTTGGTCTGGATGGTATCCCTTATATTATGTTGAAAAAGCTTAATGAAAGAGGTTTGTACATTTTTCTTAAAGTATTAAATAATTTGTGGTTGAATAATGATATCCCTCATTCATGGAAGTCTGATTGTTTAGTCCCTATTTTGAAACCTGATAAGATACGATCAAATCCAGTTTCCTACCGTCCTATTGCTCTAACATCTTGTGTTGGTAAGGTTTTTGAGCAATTACTAAAACAAAGATTGGATTTTTATATAGAAAAAAATAACATATTACCTGCAAATCAATTTGGTTTTCGAAGAGGAACGTCGGCTCGTGAAAGCATTTGTCAACTACAGCTTGATATACAAAATAGCTTAACAAATAAGAATTATTTAATGTCAGTATTCTTTGATGTTGCTGGAGCTTTTAATAGTGTTAATATTGATGTACTTTGTTCTGAATTACTGTCTGTTGGAATTCCAAACAAAATAGTTCACTGGGTCCAAAAATTTTTATCTGAAAGGGAAGTTTATGTTAAGTATAATGGTAAATTATATGGTCCAAGATTTGCGTCTACAGGTGTTTGTCAAGGAGGCATACTCTCTCCATTAATCTTTATTCTATATATCAGACGTTTGAATTTTATTTTAGGTTCAAAAGTAAAAAATCTTCAATTTGCCGATGACTTGGTAGTTTATGCAACTGGGAAAAAAATTAAACATATTTCAAACATTCTTAATAAGTCTTTGGAAGGGTTATGTACATACTTTTCTTATTTGAATCTTGACATAAATGCACTAAAATCAAAATTGGTAGTATTTGGTAAATCTAGTAATTTCATTCCCCCTGTGTATTATGATAAAGTTTCTATTCCTGCTTCTCATGAAGCTAAGTTTTTAGGTGTTACCTTTACCCATAATTTTTCTTGGAAAAAATATATCGAATTAATAAGTTCAAGAGCTAATAAAGCTTTTAATATCTTAAAATCATTATGTAGTACATCCTGGGGAGCTGATCCCAAAATATTGTTGCTTTTGTATAAATCTCTGATTCGTAGTCACTTTGAATATGGTTTTCTATGTTTTGCTGGGGATAACAGACTGGTTGATATCTTAGATAAAATTCAAAATAAAAGCTTAAGACTCATTACTGGAGCATTTAAAAGTACTCCCATCAATACAATGCAAGTTGAGTGCAATCTTCCTCCATTAAGTATAAGGTTTTCATATTTGAAAGAAAGATTCATATTAAAACTATATAATAAAAGTAACAATCATTTGTTTTTAAACATGAAACACTCCCTACAATCCATTCGTAACCCTCCTTATATCCTTCAAGATTTTCCTCAATATTTAAATTTCCTTGAAACTCTTCAAATCTATAGGTCATCACTTCTTCCATGTTATCAGGGAGACTTTAACAGTAAATTTCCTGCAATTAATATCATGATAGATGATAAGTTATCCTCTAAAGAAGATGTTTATAGTAAATTTTCTGAGTTCAGGGACTATAGATTCCTGTACACTGATGGCTCAAAAACTGATTTTGCTGTCTCTTTTGCTATTTTTGATAGGTTTCTAAACACTGGTACTGGGTATAAAATTAATTCTAACATAAGTATATTCACAGCTGAGGCTGTAGCTATTCTTGCTGCTTTGAAACATATTAAACTTAAAAATGATGGATTTTGTGATTGGATAATAATTAGTGATAGCATGAGTGTTCTTAAAAACCTTGAAAACAACAAATTCCATGCTAACACAAATTATTTGATTCCTTTAATCAAAGAGTTTTGGCTAGACTTGTTAATAGTACACAATATCAAGGTTTCATTTATGTGGGTTCCTTCCCATGTAGGTGTATTAGGAAATGAAAGGGCAGACTTTTTAGCCAGAACAATTACAAATTCTTCATCCTCTATCCCTGACTCGAGTAGTCTCCTTAATATTTCTGTTCCATGTACAGATATAATTCCTCTGTTAAAAAAAAGGGCCACTGACATATGGAAAAGGCATTGGAACTACACCATTCAAACTCAAAATAAAGGTTTATGGTATGCCACTTTTAATGTACCAATTGGTACTGCTCCCTGGTTCTGCAAAAATAATACTTACATCAACAGGAAATTTTACTCAACTATTTTAAGGCTTCGTTTTGGTCACTGTAATTTAAATTTCCATCTCTTCCGCCTGAAAATGGTAAGCAGTTCTCATTGCGACTATTGTAATATCCAAACAGAGCAGTCATTATCCCACATATTTTTCAGCTGCTCTTCCTTTGGCATTCAGCGCCTTGTGCTGATGGATGAGCTTATGGAAATATATGATAGTCCTGATTCGGTACCGCGCTCCATCCAGGCTCTTCTTGTAAATAGTTTAACTTATATACCTCTGTATAATTTTATTAATAATACAGTTGGGCAAATTTAGTTATTTAAAGCTTTGTGTATATATTTTATTTCTGCTTGTTTACTGTTGTGTATGTTTTCAAACTAAAATTGTTTGATGATGTGTTGTAAAATATGATGGTTTTAGACCAATTAATTTCCTCTTTGTTTTAGACGTTTTGTTTTGGTTGTTGTTTTCATTCAAGCAACAATGAACAAACAAATGACATGACTTAATGTCACTCACTGGCATTGACTGACACTTGGCCATGGATTATCACAATGCTAAATCCATGCAATCGGCTTAACTATCATCACGTCCATGCAAAGACGTTTGATTTGGACATTTAGGTTTATTGAATTATGAAGTTAAATAAACAAAAAACTCGGACTTGATAAAATAAATAAATTAAATGACTATAACTGATGACATTAACTAGATTTACTTCATAACGGGGAAAAAAAAAACTGATGACTAGGCAGCATGGTCTCAGACCTTAGCCTGTTCCAATTGGAACGAAAAAAAAAAAAAAAAAAAAAAAAGGGAAATCTCGACTAATCTAGACGTAATATTGTTAAATTAATCTAAAATTAAGTTTTAATAATTATTCCGCTATTATTTTAATATTCTCTTATTTATTTTATTTCTTTCTTGTTTTCGTTTACATTGCGTTAGTGGTAATCGTTCACGTTGTGAGAAGACTGTACTATTTGTAAGTTTTTTGTTGCGTTCACAAACCTCGGATTTCTATCACCATGCCAAAAGTTGTTTCAAGAAGTATTGTATGTTCCGACACAAAAGATCAAGAGGAATATAATGAGACGAAGCCTCTGCACATTTACTATTGCATTTGCGGTCAAATGACGCTGATATTGGACTGCACTATTGACCGTCTTCCATTGAGACCTACTGATGGCGCACGAGTCATCGATGGCTCGAAACATGCTCACAAAATTACTTCTGACCCTGACGAGACAATATATTTGAAAAGAGAGAAAGGTATAGAAAGACAGTATAGACTTAAGTGTAAAAAATGTTCTGTACCATTATACTACAAGCATGATCAAGAAAATAACATCGTATTTATAATGCGAGGGGCATTAGTACAGTCTGCTGGCGAGGGAGGCGTTACTGACATCTACAAACAAGTTGCTTTGGCTCAGCCTAAAAAGATTATGGTTACAAAACACACGAAGAACATGGGTAAATTTAGTTCAGTCACAGTTTCAACTATAGATGAAGAAGAAGATGAGATTGAAGCTAGGGAAGTAGCAGACAGTTATGCTAACAATGCCAGGATCATTGAGAAGCAGTTGGAGAGGAAGGGAATGAACAAGAGACAAGCAGAGACCCCGGCACAAGCAACTGAAAAGAGGGCTAGAGGAACTTTGATTGATAAATAAATAATATTCAAATTGAATTTTCTTTTAAATGATAACCAAATTTCACATTTAATCAAATAAAATAAAATAGCCATCTTGCCGTGTGCCATTTAGCAACAATTCGACATTTACCATGGCCATGGTGTTTTTTGCTGTCAGATTTTCTTAAACTATTAGCTCCTGCAAACTACGGAAATGTCATTGTATTTGTTACATCGACAAATCTGTTATGTTCTAGAGCTTAAGAGGAAGTGATTCTGTTGCTCTAATAGAATTTCTTTCTTCGATAGTTTCGATCGCTGCCAACTAATGAACTATTGATGCTATCAATAGTTTTGTACTATCGATAGTGAGCTTTAATTCAATAGTATTACCGTCTAAGAATTCAAAGAATTGCCATCTTTATTAAAAAAAACTAAAAGTACGTAAAGTCAAATACACTAGTTAATTAATTTGATTTAGTTGAATATACCACTCATTATGCCTGCACACTGAATGCAATACTATTGAAATAAATATCACTATCGATAGTATAAAACTATCGATAGACTATCGATAGTATCGTTTTTCCTTCAACTATCGATAGGCTATCGATAGACAATCGATATTGACCTATCGAGCGGCAACACTAATAGCAACTTTTTCTAAATTGGGGGCAACACAGAAACTGAAAAAGAAACTTCCCCATACTAAACCGTGACCAGCAGACATTTAGTTTGTATGGAATAGTAAAAAAATAAGAACTCTATAGTGGTCCCATCGAAAAAGTTGTTGTAATTGTGCACCAGAATCAGCCCCTACGAGGTTTTGCGTTATTTCAATTTACGGGTTCGATTCCCGGTCGGACTGTAGAAAAATATTTTCTATATTATCTCGGGTCTGGGTGTTGTGGTACCGTCGTTGTTTCTGATTTCTGTACTTTGGCTATGGCTACTTACTATAGAATCAGAGCAATGTATGTATTGTCCAATATTTATTTGTTTATCGTTATCGAGTTTCTGGAGCTTACTAAAAATGAAATGTTGTCAATTGGCTGTAATGGACCTTGATCAGTATTTTATTAGGATTCTTATCTGACTTCATCATCATCATCATCATTTCAGCCATAGAAAGTCCACTGCTGAACATAGGCCTCCCCCAATGACCCAACATCGGGGGGGATTGCCAATACTCGCTACGCTTGGCAGGCGGGTTGGCGAGCGCAGTTTTTATAAGATTTCGCACGCAGACGCTGCTGCCCGTCTCGTGCTACAGGATTTAGTCGCCTCTTACGACACGTTTCCTGTTGAAGGTGGGGAAGTGTATTCTTTACGGCCGTCCCCACACGGCACGACGGCACGGCTTCGAGAATAGGAAAGAAAGAAATAATACGTCATGTTTTTTTTCATGTTTTAATTATTTGAAAACAATTTTACAATGTTTCTTTTAAACAATAAATAGGTAATTAATAATGTCTCAATTTAATATGATTGACGGAATAAATATATCTTTCACTTGTAATTTTTATTTACACAATTATTTACAAAGTTACATCTAGCCACTGTGCCAGCATATAAAAATGGAACTACATTACTTAAAATGATTTCCGAGTATGAGTTCAATAATATTGTACATTATTTACAGGTTTAAACTTGATTGGATATTAATTATAAAACAAATAGGTTTTAAAAAGTAACGCGGATGTAAGTAAGTAATACTTAATATACTCAGTTCAAAAAATTATTTAGACAAATATACAATTTTAATTGAGTTTAGTAATATATTATTACAATTTCAATTTTAATAAGTAGGCAAGTATTAAGTAATGGTTCTAAAACCATATTGAAAATACTGTAAGGGCCAAAATCGCGGTTTTATCAACAAAAGAAAATAACTTTGTATTGTAATACTATTTTAAAGAAGTGAAACAAGAATAGAAACAAGGCATTTTTAAATTGTGTGGATTTTTAGACTTAAAAATGAAATTTTAGTTTACAAGGTATTAAAAAATAAGTCAATGGCAGTAACAATTTTGCTCCTTACAGCACAAAGTTGGCACTTCAAATACATTTTTTTCCGGAAGCATAAGGTTAATCGAGCCACCGATTTTTCTGTAAAACTCGAAATTTTCGGAGAGGTTAAAATTTCTTAATTCTAGAGGAATGTGATTGAGTGACCGGCGAGGGCGTCGAACGATTCTAGATTCTAGACTACGTCTCTTTACGAACTTTAAAAGGACACTTTCTAGGGGTTTTCTTACAATAGAGTTACTCGTAAATATATATTAGTTTTGATTTAATTTGGTACATTTAAGAATAACACCGTGTTTAAGAGTAACTGTTTTAGTAGTGGGCTGTCGATCGGTAGTCGAATATCGAAAGCAAGACGATAGTCGATAAGTCGACCGATAGTATAGGTAGGTATTATCGATAGTATTAATGTCCACTTGTACAGAATAGAAATACTATCGATAGTATAGTCACTATTGGTGTTATGGTGTCTAATATATAGTACTGTCGCAAATTAAATAAAAACAAGTGACTAGTTATGTGACGTGTAATAAATTTATAATGGATTCAATTTTTTAAATGAGAGCGAGAGAATAGATTCCGCACTTAATTCGCAGAAGTTGGTATAGTTTTATAAATGCCTTCGAATAACATAAAAAGAGTACCTACCTACTAGAGCTAGGTAATGATTTTCCATTGTGTACCTATTTCCGGTGCTTTTAAACCTACTTACCTAGGCACAGTTCGTGACAGAGCATCTACGGGCATGCATGCATTGATCAGTATCAGATAGATGATATTAAGGAACTGAGGGCCTATTCAGCGTTTTTGTACGAGTTTGTGTTTTTAGCTTTTGATAAAAATATAGTAAACGTGGATTTGTATGGACAAATATGAATTGGTTTCGTGCCACTAAGCAGTGCCACCTCAAGTTCTAAACAAAGTCAAACTTTACGACCGATTTAAAAAAAAAACACGCGAATAAGCCCCCAGGAGACATCCTACCCGTATTTATGAAATCGAAATCCAATTAGCACGTGCAATGGCAGAATCGTAAACGAATTCCTGGAAAATGTTATACTATTCTTAGTATTAGAATGTAACCTAAATACTAAGTAAATTAAAATTTCAAATGCTTCAAAAATACACGTCTCTCCCTATCTGATCGACGCATGCGGGGGGGAACACACAGGTGGGCGTACCCCCCTCCCCCCTGTCCCGAACTTGTGTTCGAAATCTCAACTGTCTCAACAATCATAAATTATCTAATTAATAGGAATCCGTTGATTGTTAAAAAAAAACAAATTGAAAATTAAAATTATTCTTATGATTCGAAATTACGTTAGCTCTAGAATGATAGTTTGAGATTAAAATATCTATAAAATAACAATCCCAAAAATTATGGAAATAATAAGAAAAAGGGTCTAGTACGAGTTAACAACACCTACTTTTCAACATTATTGATTGATAAAATTGAAATGGCTTTGAATGCGTTAGGCGACTTGATGGTGTTGATTTAGAAATACTTATAGTAAAAAATTTGAAAAAGATGAGTTGTTTAGGTGAATGGCATTGGTGCCATTATATCTACAATTTGGCACCAATGAAATTAGCATAAGTAGCTGTTTGCTTCATATAAGTGGTCGATAGGTACTAATTTACCAAGAGGAGCGTAATTTATATAAAACATTGTTTAGAATTTTATCGTTTATACTTATGAGGTACAGTCATCAGTAGATCAATCTACTCAAATTTATTTAAAAACCTGGCTTCCTTGCCTCACGGACAACGGACACGCATTTATTTTTGAATAAGTATAAAGTTTGTTTAAGTATTTATTGTTAAAATAAAAAATATTAAATTCATTAAACATTTAAAAGTTTAATGAGTTGTTGACCGTACCTTTTCCAAAGCTAGACACACAAAGCATAAAAATACGTTATTGTTTTGAATTTTATAAATTATACTCCCCAAACACTACTAAAAATTGGATTTCCCTGCATCTATTAGGGTATTTTTAAATCAGTTCTTTGTTTTGAAGTCTTTCTAATGAATATTGTCATAAGAATCCGGAATTTGAAAAATGGCTGCCTACTTGACAATCTGCCAACTATTATTACTGGAGGACTATCAACAGAAGGTAGGTACTTCTGATCTGATCTAATTTCAATTACTAGAATTTGATCAAAGTACCCATGGAAGAAAATTCACAAGACATGACAAGGAAATTAGCCTTAAGAATGCATGTGTGCCAACATGCCTGAAAATCAGAAAGATTAATAGGTATAGTATTTAAAATGTTTTTTACCATTTACCATATAAATTGAGTTTATAAAAAACAAACTTTAAAGTAATTTAAACACAAGACAACCTTATCTGTACATGTAAAAGTTACCTCTAACTATTATTGTTTTTTTGAGATAATTAAGTCTCTCTCAGAAATTTGCAAAAATTTAATATTTTTTTATATTAAAATTATCTAAACGGGCCAAGTTAATTTACTCCTAATTCAACTTATCCTGCGTCTAGTCTAGCCGACTGACATTACGTTTCTATCTTGGCCCTTATTTTTCACAAATTTAATTAAAATTTTAAGTAATTACCCTATTGACCTACGAATCTCACTTTTACTGTTAAGTAACAGTTTACTAGAAAATTCATTTTAAAATTATTTCAATATCTAAAGTTGATCCTCCTGGTCATTGGATTAGAATTAAGAGAAAGAAAAAAGTTGAAGAAATTTTGAGCATTACCAATCAAGTCTCAGATGTAGAGCATGCGATGTATTCATAAATAAGTAACGCATATGCTAATTTTTAAAAAGTTATTTCTAAACCAGCACTGGTTTCCGTTTTCTTTTCCGTCTGTGATGACGTCTGCTACGATGCCGGTTGTCCTCGGCGCCATTTTGTGCGTCGTCGAGCGAGCCCGCGGGATCCGACTCGCCATGCGTGGTAGCTGGTGCTATAACCGTTTGTAGGGCGGCGGCGGCATCGTCGCGGGCTGGTGGAAAGGATGGTACTGGCGGGCTAGGATGTCGCCCTATAACCCAAATCGTACCCTATACATTCATTTTTACCATAATAGTGGGGTTAGTATCACTACAAAATACTTTTGCTTCACTATATACTTTGTTATTAATGGCAATTTATTGTTAATAGTAGTAGTATTGTATTGGGGGTTTCTAATCTTTCTTATTTAAGTAGCTATCAAAATCGTAGATAGTGAAGCATCACGGATATAATATAATACTTACAACTTGCGGTTGTTGGTTCTGCACTTGTTTTATATTCTTTTCTTGTACCATCAGTTGGTGCGCAGCTCTAAAACAATTTAAAATAGAACTTAGATAATGATTCGAGTTCAATTTTATAGTATTTTTCGTTTTGTCAAAACTGCAGTTACCTATCCATCTGTTCTTGCGTCATTTCTAGTGCCTCTTGCATCTCCCTAGATGTGTTCCTAACAAATTCTGCGTCACAATACGCTCCTAAGCCCTGTTCGGCTAGTACCTGTCGGCAAACAAAATAATCAAAGTGTGCCAAGTTTTAAATACAAACGGGTTTTATGACAAGACTTTAAACATTGGATATACTCAACGGTTATAATAAAATACGAATGGTTCCAAAATTTCACATTACCCTAGTAACTAAGCTTTCGGCAGATCCAACAACGGGTACTGAAGAGCTGTTGATCCCCCGCGGGCTGCCCGGAAGCGAGACCACACCTCGGCCCGAGCTATCTCCGCCTGCAAAACGAGATTTTATTAAAATTGTATACTTGGATGATTGTTTGTTTTTGGGTTAGCAGTTGAAGTCCACTCAAATCTTTATAAAACCAAATTCATTCTAATTCTGATGCATAAATAGATATTAAAAAGTTAAGTAAATAAAATTTAAAAAATATCCTTTTATTTCATTTAAATATAAAACATATTCAATTTTGTTTGATTATAGTACTAAGTTTGGATTGAACTTTGAAACTGATACTTTGATTCTTCTATTCTATGCAATAAGATCTATTTCATACATTATTAAGCTAGTGTTAGCCAGCCTAATTCTATTTGTCTTCTAAAGCAATGAGTTTTGATGCTATACTTGCGGCATATCTAAATCATCCCGTCCTCGTGAAAATTTCATGATCATTTACAAACTTCGTGCAAACCCTACTCCAAGTCATCTTTAAATGAAAACTAAGTATGTCCTCTAAAAGCTGCTAGGTCCTCAACTAAACTAATGCAGTACTAATAGCTTCTGATGTGGCGTGTTATTTTACATGCTATTAATTTCAATTTGATAAAATATTTTTAGTTAGTTACTTGTAAAATTTTCTCGAGGCTATGGAAGTGAAATGGAATACAAAAATATTGGTTTACCTTCGTACAAATTATGTGCAAGTTTGTGTTGGTGAGATTATGTGTTTACTTTAAATGTAACTTTGTGAAATATTGCAAGTTTGCGAGAGAATTCGAAATCAGCTGAAGCATAGTGTGGTGAATACGCGTACCATATTGATCGTCGATTCGGTTGGTTCAGTAGATAAAGGTTTCTCCTGAAATGCTCGAATGTTCGTCAGTGATATAAGCGATATGTTATGTGAGGAGCTTCCTTCACTGATAAAGTAATAAAGCAATTAAAAAATATCTAAAACGACGAGGAAATTTTAATACTTTGTATTTATTCTATTAATTCCTTCAATGAAAGTTAAAAGTGGTTGAAGCTCCTATTATTGCCGAGCTAAAATCTGAAGAGCTAATATTCGAAGTACCATTTTTTTAAAAATACTATTGAATTACTCAAAACTTACAAAATACTAGAAAATTGTAATGCAATGGCAGACCTGCATTTTTATAAATTATTATAAGTACCCTCATAGTCGTAAGTAGGATTACTATTGCTAGAGGTAGTAATATTTTTGTATCAATTATATCTTAGGTATTTAACGGCCCGAAGCCAGAATTTAGTCAAATAAACTGATACACGAATTAGCTAAACCGGTCAGGAAGGAAGGAAGCTCCCCGTGCGGTGCGGACCTGGCGAGTGCGAGCGTTCTACGAGGCGCGCGGGCGGCGCATGCGGTGCCGCGCCCGACGACGCGCTGCGCACCATCCGACCTGCCGCCGGCTCCACGCGCGCCGCGCGCAGGCTGCGCCGCTCGCCGCCCCGCTCGCCGCCCCGCTCCCCGCCCCGCTCGACGCCCCGCGCCGCGTGCGAGAACGCGAACGGCAGCCGCGCCGCCGCGTTGTACCCGTACAACGTCATCGTCCGCGACTCCGTTGTCGGCGTACACTCGCTCGCCAGCAGCGGCGATATCTTCGGCTGGATTGACGCGTCCACCACTCCCGGGGACGGCGTCTTATCTTCGGGAGACGCTTTTCGAGGCACCGCCAAGCGTTCGCGAGACGTCGTCGCTTCTTCGGGGTGGACGCGCTGCCGAGAGCCCCCGCTGCGTTCGGCTGTCGTTAAGTAGTTCACGCAGCCGAACGCGAGCCCGATCTGCCCCAGCATCTCCGGGTAGTTCGACTTTTGATTGCTGTGTGTGCGAGTGCGTGTTAGCGTTAGTGTTAGTACATTAGAAAGTTATAGGTTACGTGCGATCGAGAGGAGGGACACTGCAAAACCACACGTTTGTCTACCTGCGTATATAGCGTTCTTTAGATCGTTTGTGGTTCTTCTGCAATACAATAAGCGATAATTTGAGATTCTATTACACTGTTATACTGTTCTGCAGCCAGTTTATTCGATGATTATTGTTAACATTGAACGCAAATGTTACTGATTTTTTTTATACTTACTCTAGCACTTGGTATATTTTTTCCGATTCCCCGTTAAATATAAGAGGTCTTAGCGGTATTTGCTCCTTCGGTTGTCCGTTGGCACTAAAATTAACGAATTTAGCTATGAGTTTTTATCTAAACGGTTTAAATTTGAACAAGTTTAAAGCATCGTTCGTGTTACTTACAGGTTTGGTGCAAGAGGTATAGGTCCCATTCCGTACTCTCGTTGCATCATCGAACTTAAATGATTTCCGACACCATCTACTTTATAAAAAATATCAATGAGAAACAATTAAATAAAAATTATAATTTTGGCGTGGGATTTGAAGAGATCATTACCTGCCGGGGGATCACCATGCTTCCGATGCCTGTGGAAGTGTCTGTTGGGACCGTGTCTTCGTATACTCGACCAAACCCCGCCAAAGAGTGAGTGGTTTCTCTGTTTAATTATGCAAAATCAAAAATATTATTACGCGAATAGACCAGACCACAGCAATCTAAGGAAGTTTCACTGTTATGCAATTATTATATGGTATATAATTAAATTTTTATTAAAAATTTGAATCATATACACTTACTCTATGCATAGGAACATCGGATTCTGTCTGTATATCATCCAAATTTCCAGAAATAGCTCTTTTGAGCTCAGGTCCAGCTTCATGCAGGGTCCGGAGACCAGCTTGCAGCGTCATCTGGTGGGTTTGCTCGTCGTTCTGCCGCATTTCTTGCTCCTTCCTTTTCTTGAACCTTAATTAGTGGAAAATCAACTATTTTATAGAGTTTCAACAAACGCTTTGATGAATTTAAGTGCATCTATTGCTTCTATAAATGTGAATTGAAAAGTCGACTAATTTTAAGCGTCTAAATTAAATTTTATTTATTTGCTAAAAATAATGTTTATTTGCTATTGAGTTTCATAAAAATGATTATCTAGCTTTAATTGTATTTATGAGAAGCCATAAAATCCAAAAATTTAATTAAAGGTGATTTAAAACTTTAAATCTAATAATTTGAAAATATTAAATTCATTGTGTAATTATTTGTTTTGAGCGTAACATCTAAAACTAAAATTATTTGGGTACAAAATATCACAAAACACAACATGTAATAATATCACAAAAGGCAAGAAAAGTGTTCGAAACTTCAACGATTGACTCGGGTATTTGAATGTTCAAAACATCTGCATGCTTACTGGAAGCAAGTTTAGATTGTAAATAAAGGAAAAAATGGTTTTTTCAACAAGCTAAATTTGCATTATTTTCTTAGTTTCCAAAATAAGGGGCACCATGCATGGAAATATTGATAAACGCTGATGGGGCGTAGTTGATACATTTGGATGGTTAACGGTAAAACGTTTACTATTCAAATCTAAATTCGCAAAGGATCATCATCGCAGCTTTTATGATCAAAACACTAAAAAAGGGAACATTCTCTCTTTCCTATAAAACGTACGTATCCTTGCGTTACTTACGCGTGATTCCTATGGAACAAAAATAACTATGTCAGTTTTAACCGAACAAAAATCAAACAACAGTAAAAACATCAAATAATCCAGGAATAACTCATATTTAGGATAAAAAACCAATTGTGGCTTTGTTCACTAATCCTCCTAGCAGAATGATCCAAATTGTTTTAAAAAACGTTGGATATAATAGGTATAAAAATAAAGTATGAGTGCATCATTCCAAAAACCTATAAAAATGACAGGACATTAAATTGAATGGCAAAAATTTTGAAAAATTCTTAAAATTTTGAGAAATAAGTAAAAAATTTATACAATTATCTAAATGTACTAACCTTCTAAAGTAGTCTTGTATCAGGAACGTAGCGTAAAACTTGCCAACCGTGATTTCGTTTGGATCCCCGGGCGGAGGTACTACCTGATCTAATAGTTTAGGGGACGTCCGTTTCCAAATCTTCTTTATTACTGCCCTTAATTCTGTATTACAGTCATCTATATTTCCTGTAAAATAATATTTAAAGAATAGATAATATCGATTTCCAAAACCCTAGGTTTTATATTGGTTTTTTATAATGCCTCTGACTAAAGGTCACTTTATCCGAAACCCTAGAGTTAAGTAGTTCTACCGAGTAACCGTTGCCATATTTACTAGCAATAATAAAATGGTATCTATAGCTAACGTTATTCTTAACGTGCTTCAATCAGTCCTTAATCCTTACCTTCTGTCTTTATTTTAAGCGAAGTTCTTACAACAGCAAACAACGTCGCGTTAAATAGCACTGTGCCATCGGAATTCAGTGGCATGTTCATAGACACAAGTCTTTTACAAGCCACTCTGTGAGGACACAGTTTACCAAAACCTGTAAATATACGTAGAAAAATGGTTTAGCATAACGCAACAACATTTTAAAAAATATTGACTGATTTTGCGATCAGAGAATGTCCATTAATTTATTAAATAATACGTAAAAAAACAACACAGACCATTTTGAGTGTAACATTATTAATGTTTATGTAGATGACTTTTTAGTCTTTTATCCGAAATATAAGTTTTAAACTTTTACTTACCTAAAGGTGGACTAATTTTTCTTAATAAAGTAACTACATCTAAATGTTTTATTCTACCCTTTGCGTCGGGATCATATTCACTCCATAATCTAGAAAGAAATCATCATCATCATTTCAGCCACAGGACATCTACTGCTGAACATAACCAACCCACCAACCAACCAATCTGGAAGTCATTGGGGGCCTATGTTCAGCCGAAAAAAATATGTATATTTATGAAGATATCTATCATTATAATCATTGTAAACATGATTCTCACTTCAGATTACTGAGTGATTTTACCTTATAAATTCATCTAAGTGGTGTGGTCCCAATATTGACCAGTCTCTGGTTAAATAGTCGAAATTATCCATAATGACGGCGACGAATAAATTAATAATCTGAAAATGTAAACTCTATTAGATGAAAATATTTATGTCAGAGTTATAATATTTATTCATTTCTGTGTGTCATTATTCAAAGATTCAGTTTATACGAAATAAACTTAAATGATAGGTAATAAATACATACCAAAAATGAACAAAGAACATAAAATGATATGAAGTATGGAAAGGCAAGTACACTCCCGCACGACCCGCCGCCTTCCTCCCCCTCCTCATCGTAGTTCTTATCACATTTCACTTCAGGTTCTGGTGACACACCCATCATGATGTCTTGCCATGCTTCACCTGCAAAATCATAATTATAATGATCTCCAATGTCATCATTCAATCAGCTAGTGATTAAGTTTTGTTGCTATACTTTGTATTTTTTGCTTGTTACTGGCAAATGATGTAAACTAACATAGCGTCATTCAGTTATTGTTCCAAATACTAGACAAGTTAGTACGAGTTATTAACCTGATTCAATAATAAACTAAACAATGATTTCTTTAAGATAAATTCTGGAGGCAAAAATCTTTTCTTGCAATTAAAATGAACGTACCAGTAGCAGAGCGAAAGAGCACAAGGATGGCTTGCGGAAATGTTTGGAAGTGGTTGTTCCTTGTGATGGGCGTATCATCGTCTATTGCTATTTTCCCAAACACCTGGAATATACATCTCGAATTAGACTGATTAGGATAACTTAAAAGGAACTCGTAATAGCCTAAAAAGTTGGCAAGTAGCAAAATGGTTGTGGATCAAAGAAATCAAATATTTTAATCTAAGATAGATACATTATCTTATTATACACCATACACAGATGTTGCGAACGATGATACAAAAGACAAGATAATAATTTAGAATATACATAAGGTTTCTAGTTCCAATTAAATCTGTTGCATTTGTTTAAGACAAAGATCACATACCTGCATTCCTACTACTGCATAAATGAAGAAAAGCATTAAAATGAGTAAAGCTACATAAGGCAGTGCTTGGAAAGACTTGATGAAGGTCCACAGCAGCGTCCTGATGCCTTCTCCTCGTGACAAGAGCTTCACAAGCCTCATCACACGGAACAGTCTGAAGAAGTTGATTGATGGGATTGAGCTTTCCTGTAAATTACATATATCTAATAACAAAATAGGAAGTCTACTGTTAAAATTTATTCCTAATAGTTACGAGTTTTTGACAGATAGAATATAATTATTAAAATATAACAATGATAGATTGGAAGCTAGCAATAGTGTTATTGGTTTATTGATAGAAGAAGATTTAATAGGAAGAAAGCATGTAGAGAAAAGATGATAAAAGTGAATGTATTAATATTCTAAGTAAAAGAACAAATATCGTAAAAAAAAATTACAATGATGATTATTTATCTACATAAGAAATACTAGTTTACCCACCGATTCCAGTCCAGCTTTCTAAGTGCCTTTTTAACATTCATAAAATGCATTTACTTTATATTGCAAAATTTATACAATATTGACAATGCGTAGTTGCATATAATGTTACTGTCCCATATTGTGTTCAATTATGTACACTTAAAGCTACGCCGTTTGCATTTCATACAAAGTCTAAGCATTAATCGTAATACTATATTCGCTTCTAGTTATTAAATGCATCATTTAAGTTTAGTAAGTATTAATTTCTAATTTTCTACTATTTTCTGTTTTGTGGTTAGCTAATATTATTTAGTGTTTTTACCAGCGTGAAAGCGTGAACTTACCTTGACGACGTGTGCTCTTGACATACCACTTCCCTGAAATCAACATGTTCTTCAATCGGATGTCTAACATCGTCAATAAAAATAGTGTGAGATTGCATAGCAAATACCGTTATTACAACATCGATTTTGTCCATGCTCGGGACAGTAACTGAACTAACTTCATTTTGGAATAACCACTCCTTTATGCTAGTGAACTTTTATAAATCTAATAATATTTAATAATTTAAATTTGTTCTAAATCTAATTTTGTAAAAACTATAAATGCTTTCTAATAGTAAGCATTTATAGTTTTTATGATTCTTTAAATGCCAATTTATCCAGCTCATTAAAAGTGGAAATAGTCACCCATGCCCATGAACGTGCAACATAAGCGAACTTCCGACTTTTTAGAAGTTTGTGCAAATTAAATTAATCTAATGGCTATTCCAAAATAAGGACGTAAATCAGTGAAAGTGTAATCTAAAAAGTGTTTACAACTAAGACGTGCATAGATTGTGATTTTACCTGATTTTTGAGTTCGTTTACTTGAGATACAACGATGTCGATGATGCTACCTAATACGATGATGAAGTCGAAAGTGTTCCAAGCGTCTCCGAAGTAATTCTGTACAGTTACAATAATTCAATTTCGATTTACATTCAGTTAAGATAACTTTATCACAACCAGTCGCGAGTTTCTCTTGTACTAGGCAGAGTCGATTCTTTACAAGTGAGCAATTTTAAACTTTTTTGGATACATAATATGGCTTTATAGGAATGATCATTATTATAGGGCCAATACCATACCTTAAACCTGAAGGCAGCCAGTTTAAATATGAATTCCAAGGCAAATACGGCTGTGAATATCATATTAAGCAAGTCGAGAGCCTTGCTATACTCCGGCGGTTGGTTGTGATATTTCATGGCAAGCGTGATTGTGTTGATCATGATCAGCACGAAGATCGCATACTCGAATGGTTGCGAAGTTACGAACCACCACACTTTGTACTGGATGCGGTGTTTTGGTATGTACCTAAAAAAAAATACAGTCATACTCAGTTGTATATTTAATACACTAAGGCTACTTTAGTAATCCAAAGAGTTAGATTACTAAATCCTTACCGTCTGATTGGTTTTGCTTTCAAAGCAAACTCAATGCAGTTTCTTTGATTCTTATCTAATTCACAATTCTTATACTCTTGTTCACCCTCGTTTTGGAATGTCACTATGACGAAACCGACGAATATATTTACCTAAAATAAATTTATTACAACATTACTATTTAGACCATTACAAACAATAATGTAGTATCAGAGTTCGTTTTAGAGTATTCTCTCTCACCATAAAGAAGGCAATTATAATAATATAAATAATATAGTAGGCTGCAACAATTGGACGGAAGTTAGTAATGGGACCACGATCCTCAGCATTCGAATCTATAGATACATACAACAACCTGTAATAACAAAATATATTTAATAAATGACAACTGTCGTGCATAAGAACCACTGAATGAAATGACATCGTCAAGATAAACTTACCCAGGCCATCCTTCAAATGTGGACACCGTAAACAGAGTAAGCATGCCTTTCATGACATTATCGAAATGGAAGTCGTACCTTGTCCATTCTCTATCTCTCACTACATAATTACGATTCTCGAATACTAAATACGTCCCCCTGAAACATTATCAGTATTGGATAATATCCTTTGACAAAGTCTTGATGAAATTGAGTTACGAAAAATTACGTTACTTACTGGCACTCTTCTTCTGTCATTTTAGAAATATCATTACATCTAAAAAATTTACCCTGAAACAAATTCTCAATGATTACATCAATGTCTTAAATACGACACTTGGTCATAACTTAAGTTAGTTTCCATGCTACAACCAACAACACCTAAAGAGTACAGCCAACTAAAAACAATAAATAACTAATTGAACTCATTTCTCATGATGTTTTGCCTTTTTGGTGTTCTCATAAAGCAACAATAATACTATCTTAGATTAGTTTCTGTAGTTATGTTTAAGCTCACAACTATAAAGGCAAGATTTTCTGGAAACCCAATGTTTTATGTTATTTACCATGCTATTTACACAACTATTACAAAAAAAATCGTTTTTTTCATGCCGAGTGAAGTCTTTAAATTACTGTCATACATTTATGTTAGTCAAGATTAAATAATCAATATTTGTATTTTTAATTATTACTTGAAATATTTTATTAACGACAAGAATTCTAAAAACGCGTTTTTTGGACCCTACTGGTCATAGAAAAAGCCTGGACACTTTTTTAATTTTTTCTAGTCAATGTACAGGAATCGACTTTTTACAGTTTTAATCTATGGAATAGATTAAAAGATTTCACTCATCTTTCAACAAAACAACCAACAGTATATTTACATCTACAACCAGAAGCTCACCTTAAATAACTGTACACCGACGACAGCAAACATAAATTGTAATAAATACGTAACTAGCATTATATTTCCTATTGTCTTAATCGCTACTATCACACATTTCACCACATACTACAGTTCAAGGTACGAAAATGCGAGTTAGTCGGATATACGTTACCAGGGAGCGGACAGTCCACATTGTCCGGTACCACGCAGCAGCGGGACATAGGGGGACAAGCAAACCATTTTAATCACATAGGGCTTCATTGGGGACTCAGTCAGGGGCACTCTAATATTAGTCACATTTCGGAGAGGACGAATAACGTTAGAACCTAAGGGTGAACACTTTAAACGCCAAGGTAGGGGGATTGTTACGTTTCCAACAAATACTATGGTTTAGGTAATTCTACACCTTTGGGTCAAACAGGTAAGTTAACATGCCAAATAGACGGATAATATGGACGGCACTAAAACAATAATTTATGTTTGACAACTAAAGGGTCTAATGGGTTAATTTACTACCTCTGACACTTTACTACATGCTAAGATAAAAATGTGTTACAAATCTAAAATCGAAGTTTGTATCTTAATTTTTGATAATTATGAAACAATTGTAAAGTAATAAAGCAGACCACAACATTTACTAAGTAAAGAATAACAACAATTTTATAGCTCTTGTAAGATTTTTTTTTTAAAACGATATGAAAGCTTCATTAGCAGAAGATTTATTAAGCTAATGAGTTAGTTATAGATAAACAAACATAGATATAATAGCGCGTCAAGCTAAAGATAGACCCTTTAAATACATAAATGAAAGAAATGAATCATGAGAAATGAGTGATAGAAAACAGAACACGTAGTGACAAGGGTGATGGAGAAATTGAAATGGTACCCAAAGGTGTAATCATAGAAATTTTAGATTTGTGAGAAGGAGTCAATGCGAAGTTTGGTACTTTATACATCGTCACGTTTTCACACCACTCTGTGTAGTCACACGTGATTTGATTGTTGGATAGAATGTTATTGAAGTTTGTACTCTGTGGTTTCCTTCAGGGTTCTACGAAGAAAGTGCCCCCTACCTTGAACATTTGGACTCCCATGACCGCGAACATGAATTGTAGCAATGATGTTACCAACAAAATGTTCCCAATCGTTTTGATTGCAACGATCACGCACTGAACAACGTGCTATAATCATGGAAAAAATTGATAAAGAATCCATTTTTATTTAAAGGTGAAAACCTGTGCATTTATTAGCATTAAGTAAATGTGTATCAGCTAAGTTCTTTAAATTAAATAATAAAAACATAATCTTTCAGTTTGTAAATAATTCTAGTCGCTTATTATAGAGTTAGAATCTCAGGAGTCATTAACATAGGAGAAATAACTCACCTTAAGGCCCTTGGCCCTATTGATGGCCCTAAGTGGCCTCAGCACCCTGAATACTCGCAATATTTTCACCACCGATATACTACCAGACCTGAAATCGTAAAAATGCAAATAGAAGTTAATATAATTAACTTCCTTTATTGTCTAAGAGGTAAATAATGCTTTGAATTCGATAATGTAAAGTTTTTATTAAGTTCTTAGTGGCTTGCTATTCAATCAAACTAGGTATAGAGTTTGTCCTATATAACGTGAAACTCTAAATACTCCAAAACTCTGATGGCCGATTCGTCTGATTTTGGAGCTCAAATACAACAACACGTTTTCTATGGGAGCAACATCATAATCTGGAAAAAAAAACGATGTTCTAAATATTCTTCTATGTCGCGTGATATCATTTGTATGGGAAGGGGATATTTTTATTTTATTTCGATGTTTAACGTAACGTTAATAAAAGACTACCTCCGTAGCCTAGAGGCGAGCATACCGGACTTGGTGTTGCTATCTCTGTGGTCCCGGGTTCGATTCCCGATCGGTCAATTTGTAGAAAAAATAACTTTTCTATTTATCTCGGGTCTGGGTGTTGTGGTACCGTCGTTATTTCTAATTTCTGTAACACAAGTACTTAGGCTACTTATCATAAAAGCATCAGAGCAATGTATGTAATGTTGTCCAATATATTTATTTATTTAATGTAGCGTATTTGAACCAGTAAATCAACCTATAACAGGTTTTGCGTATTTGGAGTTACACGTTGTAAACATTTCACTTCTGATTGATGGATTGATTTGATCGATATTATTAATGGCAATCAATACTAAATAGACTTACTTAAAACTCATGGAGATGAGAGAGACGCAGACAACGAGCATGTCCAGGACGTTGAAGGCTGATCTCAGGAATGCGCCCTCGTGCAGGACCAGCCCATACGTGATCAGCTTGAGAAATAGCTCCAGCGTGAAGATGCCCGTGAAGAACACGTCGAACTGACTTAGCAACTATAAAATAAATAGTTTTCACAATCACACCAATGATCTAGCCTCAAAGTAAGCAAAGCTTGCACTATGGCGACTAGGTAACGGATAAACAAACTTAAATGATTTATAAACATTCATGACTAAGTTACCTACAGATGATCGTGCTCATCCGCCACTTGCGAGATTCGAACCCGCAACCGCTGACTTTGTAGTCCGAATACAATAAAATAGAATCATTATTTGCTATAAAAGTGGTTACAGTGGAAGCCCACTACACCAGACACTTTCGTCATGAAACTTGAAACAGAATTGAAAGTTGAAAACGAATTTATTAAACTCGTTTTTTCCTTAGAACAACGTTACAACAACGTTAATCTTATAAGGATTATATACTTCACCGATAAGACCAAAACTCTTAAATAGGATGGATGGACTAGACCCTAGGTCAAAGTGTAATGATACGTCTAAATGTCTATGATTGAAGGTGTTCTTGGTATTGGTAGGATGTATTAGCACACGTAGTCGCAAAAATATGGTTATTAAAGACAAATGCTACTTTATATAAGGAAGGATATATACCCAATTCCTAAATCCCTTTTGAGCTGCATCCAGCGGATCTTCTGCCGCCAACATGGCCGATGAGAGCATGATGCAGACCAGGATGATGTTTCCGAAGGACGAGGACGCAGACATCTTGTAGCAGGCCACACGAAACCTGGTGTTAAAGTTCAATTTTATTAAAAGAAAATAAAACCCTACGTTATCGTCTTATTTATAAAAGTAACAATATCGACTTATGTGCAGGAGATATACTTTTTTTTAAACACTTAAACGTTACATTTTCTTACAGAACATTATATTTTCTTATTTATTTATGTATACATTTTGATAACGATATATATTCATAATGGTAAAGTCACGAACAACATTTAAAGCTTTACAACATTTATTAAACATAATGGTACATTTATTTGTAATAATTAAAGTTAATTTAGGAGTTATATTACAAGGTATAAAGCAGGTATCAAAATTGCTGCTAATAAAATAAAAAAATAAAAAGCTCATGCAAATATAAAAACACCGATCGATTAAAAACATTAACAATACAAACAGCTATTATGAATAGATCATGCAGTCATGCTCGAATCGCCTATAGAGTCTGTAGGAAGGACCCAACTATACTAATACTAGGTTCATCTAAAGATTCAAGTCCATGCTTGGAGACTAACAGACCTAACCACTAATGGGATAGTAGTACCCAGTTTTCTCATTGTTGGAAATTTTGTTCTAGGTAAAACCATAAGTAACAACACTCGTGCATTTTTTGACAATGACAAATGTTGACAATGATCCGGATAGGACAGTCACAGAGATGAGTGAAATGAAAGGCTCGGGGCTCGACGACACATTGCCAATCGTTCATACAATGAGATACGGGTACCACAATGGATTGATCACCAATCACCTGTTTGTTGGTGAGAATACGAAGAAACTACTAGCGTTCGGTATAGGCGGCGTCTGATTTGGCATATTCAGTTCAGACACCCGCCGCGGCCTGGCAGTTACCAGTGTGCCCTCCTCTTCAGACTGGCCGCCATCTTTGTGAGATAGAAACATACGACGACAGTGTTTTTGTACTAGAACTCTTTTATTATTACACTACACTATAATTATCTCTATCAAATCCATTACATGCTGTGTCTCCTGGAAATGCTTATGATACCTTTTTAAATCCTACGTTGAGAATAAATTTCATAATAATAATAAATGTATAGAGGCAAACAGAAATAAAGTGAGATTAGCTAATAAGATGTGAGAACAATAAATAATATTAATTACATAATCCGAAAATATTAAGACTGAGAAAGACGAAAGGCGTAAAATAGATAAGAGAGTTGTCTTTGATTGAGTAAAAAAAAAGGAAACAATCAAAGACAAGTTCTAAATTAATAAAGTTTACGGAAAATAACATCTAGTCAATTCAGTAAGCTCAAATGTCCGCCGGTGCCATCTCCCTAACCTGTTAGTTTTGGAAAATATGAAGAGTGACGAAGCCTCGGGGATGGGTTTCTTTGTGTCGTGAATATCAACCTCCGAGAGTCGCCGCGGCCGAGCCGAGGACGTCGTCGGCTTTCGCTTCAGACGCGGCTCTTCATCCATGTCTGTGTTCACTATTTTCATAAGGTTAGCCATCACCGCCGTAGCAATCCATCAATATTAACGTTACGACCAATTCTAATAGGTTTTGCCTGCACACTTCTTGAATCACTTATTGTTATTACCACTAACACTAGTAAATATAAGTTTTACTAAAAATACATCTGAGATTAATTATGCCAAAAATTATACAAAACATTGAATTTCTCCAAGAAATGTACTGTATTAATTTCTATCACACAAAATCCCATTTCAACATTTTTGGGATCAATGCCTTATTGCAATTTAACATTTTTATACATACCAATGTGATTTCTTTGGTGGCTATCCATCATCTCTTGGTCTTCACCTCTCTCTTGCTCTTCCTCTATTCTCTCAATGCCATTTTCTTCTTCTCCCATCTCCATTTCTCCTTCTTCACCTTCCATTTCTTCTGGGTGCTCTCCTTCCGAACCTGTTTCTTCGTATTCCCGTTCGGAACTAGGCAGTAAAAATGTGTATAAGCATAATTTACTCTCAAAGCAAATATTGTCATGTTTTAATTATAGTAAATTACAATAATTTTGAATAAATAGGAGTCTTACTTATCCGTAGTGTAAGCATCGTCGTCATGTATATACTCATCATCGGTGTCTGCATGGCCACCCTCCGTTGCTACCACACTGCCTCCTTCTTTTTCTTCAACAGCCTGATTGAACGCATAGAAATGATAGATTAAGTATTTTTAGTACTACAAGGGAGTGTTTTAGGTCCTAACCATTATGATTTGCACTTACTCCTTCCTCTTTTTCAATGTTAGTCAGCGATTCAGCATCAGCCAAGTTGTCCACGGCGATAGCCAAAAACACGTTCAGTAGGATATCTGTACAGTTTGGAATGAAGGAAACAACTAGGTACTATATTTATGTAAATTCGAGGATGCTTTTTCTTTCGCGTCTTTGTCGTGCATATTATATTTGGCAAGTACCTATAACTCGCACACAAGTTAATCAAGGCATGATAATTATATTTTATCAATAAGAACAAGAAGACACACAATTCTTTATTGTACACAATTTGTGTGGTGTACTTAATAATAATCAATCAAGATAGATTCTTCCTTAGATCAATCAATGATTAAGGACATTTTCTATTTTAAAAAAAAAATGTGATACATTTCATCGACAATATTCTTATTGTTTTATCGCGACTAGGCAAACACAGCGTAGGGCGCCTCCCTGACCAAGGGACATGCGATGGTACTGCACGTGATCTCACGAGACTTACAGAAGACTGAGGAGAGGTCTCCCCTAAGCCATATGGCGGTCGGTCTTGAGTGACCCACAGCCGAGTTGGGACTGCAGAGCGTGTCTGTGCCCTTTGGCCTATGGTTAAACCCGTTGTCCCGCCTCAACATGCCCGACTTTTAGTGGGTAGGTGGCTCTCATCGCGAGAGCCGGAGTTCCGAATAACCTTTAGTAGCCCTCGCGGTGCACCAGACAAGAACTGAGACCAGATAGAAAAGCATAGCCGAGAATCAGGGTTAGTGGCGTGCTGCGGTCCTTACCGCCCTTGCCTCCGTCTAGTAGTGGCCTCACTTGGGCTGATTAAGATGATGATACTTACTGTCACCGTTATTGTGGTAGACACAATAAGAACATGACACAAAATATAAGGATACAGTTGCCGCAGATGAAGAGGATGATGAAGTAGATACAGGCCAGGATGCCGAAGGAGCCGACCCCACCGTACGCCTTGATGCCCTCGTACATAACCGCATTCCAGTCTTCGCCGGTTAGGATCTAGGACAGGGCAAACCATACATTTCGAAAAAGTATAATTAAATACAAATACCGGTTCGTGTGTTGAGTACAAGCATTACGGAAATGTTATTTCTCCTGTAAAAAAAACACAGTTTTTTACCTTTCGACGTGAATGGAACTACGAGAATATGGATTTGACAATTTTGACGATAATGCTAAGGGACACAAAGTAGTGCGGCCGCGGCCTTTGTTTGGACAGAGAACATACATTATTTTGGGGCTTGATAAATTAGTGTGATTTGTCGCGGATACTAGTTTCTTTAGCTATAGCTAATTTCAGTCAGAACAGTGAACAGAATCTTAGCAATGCTCACCTGGAAAACAGTAAGCAACGCCTGCCAGAAGCAGTCGAAGTTATGTCTGTCCTTCTCCTCTACTGGGTCGTAGTTGAACTTGCCCCCAAAAACCTGCATGCCCAGTAGCGCGAAGATCATGATGAAGAGGAACAGCAGGAGCAAGAGAGACGCGATGGACTGGATTGAGTTGAGGAGAGACGCGACTAAGTTGGAGAGCGAGCGCCAATATCTGCAGATAGAATTGATACTAAACTTAGGATTGCGTACAAATCTGGTGAATGTGCTATTCGTGCGAACCGTTCGCGTGCTGCTCGCGCGCTGTCTAAGTGCTTCGGTTTTGTTTGTGTACCTATACCAAGAAGGCGGACTGCATGCGCGCGAGCGCATCTGTACGCGCTCTAATACAAATGTAATGTGCTTAAAAATCTTTACAATCAAACTAAGGAAGTTTAGGGATCAAAACTTTATTGTTAACATGTATTGTGGTTTCAAGCATTAGATTAAGATCATCCCTTAATCAACTACTAATAGCCGATCTATGTTCCAAAGAGAAAACAAAACTATGTGTAACTTCGCAGAGGCTCCTGCCAAAAGATTTCATTTTTGTTAAAAAAACCTTTTCTTTACGATTTTGATGTTGCTGTAAAAAGTCGTGAGATAACTTGCACATTCAGATGGCAATTGATGTGTAGTGTAGCTATGGTTCAAAAATGGTCTGGTAACTTCTGGTTACCCTTCCCATCTTGCCATCAGACCCTCCAATCAATCCAATAGTAAAAAACCAGGCTAGCCACATATAGGAGGCATTGTTACAGCTTACCTCGACTAGAAACGAGGAAAAGCGCTAGAAAGAACATTACGCGTTAGTTAGTTTGTCTGGGCTATTTTCGCACTTGGCCTCTTGATTGGGCAATTGTGCGTGCTACCTGTTCCTTCTTACTCCAACCAGCCCATGTCATCCCAGAAGGTCAGCAACCTTTTCAGATTTCTTCAGGCTACCGATTACGTGTTACTTAAGTATCTAAGAACCATCTTCATACCTGGTGACCTTAAACACCCTCAGCAGCCTGACGCAGCGCAACACCGAGATGCCGAGCGGCGGCATAACCTCCGTCTTCGTCAGCACCATCTCGCTGATGGATCCGATCACGACGAAACAGTCGAATCGGTTGAATAACGATACAAAGTAGCCCTGAAACATTATTGTCGATTGAATTATGTCCGTAGGCGGTATTGATGAACTCATGGTAATTATTGAAAATCTTGGATACAGAAAATTGATTCACAAAATTTTAACGACAAAAATGTCCTAAGGAAGTCAAAAGAAGAAGAAATGTAGGATATTTTTTACAAGTTTTGTTTTTTTTTAACCTTGATTCGACATTCGAATATTTTTTTCCGAAATAGCTGAAGAGCTGCGCCTTAAAAAAGTTGATGTTTAGTAAGTATTTAAAATTAAAACTGATTGTGATTTGGATTTAGGGTTGTTCTATGGATGCCTGGGTGACTTACCTGTAATCCTAAACTGTACATTTTTACAAGCATCTCTAATGTAAATAGTGCTACGAAGAACGCGTTGCCGTACTCTTGAAAAAGGTCCAGCCATTCTGGTTGCCTGAAAATAAAAATGGAAAGGAAATCTTAATAATTTTTGTTGTGTTCGTGATTGTCAGGACAAGGTTTGTATGAAGAGAAAATTTTAAAAAGTTTCCTGGAAATTATTGAATTCGAGAAAAACTGAACTCTTTTTGATATGATTGTCAAATTGTGACAAGATAATTTTGTAATATATCATTTAAAAATTAGTGGTATTAAAAACACAAGTTATTCATTATTTAACCACTCACTTATAGTGTTCACTGGCTAAAACCACTGTGTTCATGAAAACTAGCACTATAATCAGCCAGTAAAAGGTTTGTGACTTGACGGCTCTCCGACACGCTCGCTTCATTCTTCGATTCACCTTAGAAACAAAATAAATCATTCAAAATTGTTAAAACAGTTATCCATATTTGGCACAACAATAAATCTATATTATATAAAACAAAGACGGGTTAGTACACCATTTATAAGTTAAGAACGGTAGAACTGATTTTTATGATCTTTGATTTGTTGGATTTGTCTTCGCCTCGAATAGAACAATAACTAATAAAAGAAAATTTCACAGTAAAAACATTAAGAGGCGGTCGGTACGAAGTTCGCCGGGACAGCTAGTGTACACTAAATTAACATTATATCCTAATAAATAATACAAGTCAATATAAGTTTACACGCCACAATTGCTACAACACGACGGTAGCCTTATACCGAAACATTTGATAGATATACGATATATGAAATGTAAAATAACGCAAAAAATTAAATGTTGAATGACTAAAACTATCTTATTGTTTAAAACTCAACTCAAGAACTTTAAAATCAAACTCAAGAACCAAACGACAGCTGTCGATTACCATTGACAAGGATTAAATTGATTTTGTTATCCATGGCTCTGCTACTGTTAATAGGATAGTTTTTTTTTTAAACGAATTATTAATATGAACCCTAACTTTATGATAAGCAACACCTCGTATTGGTCAAACTCTAAGTTTACTTACTTTATCGAAGTCTTTCTTCCAGAGTTTTGTTATTGATACCTTTTGCTGCTCATTGATTTCAATACCTAAATGGTCTGTGGAATCGTGTTCATTCAGTGTCGGCCCTGCAAAAAAATGTGTAGTTTTTATAAGCTAGTAATTTCTAGAACCTAATATTTGTACCAACGATTAAAGTCGTTACATAAGTTTATCCATTTATGATATAATTTAAACAATGTTGTAAAACATTTAAATATTTTTTTACACAAAAAACATAATATCTTATCGTATATATACAGTTTCTTTAATAAAACAATCCTTGTTTACAAATTATTTTAAGATTTTATGAAAGGCAGCTTAGAATATCTGATTTCTTTACATTAGTATTTGCTTAAATATGTATTGTTGATGAAATATCAAAAAAGTAAAAGAAAGTGAGCCCATTTACTCGTAAAATTCCACTGAAGGATACAGGCAAATAATAAGTAAAAAAATTATTAAATATGTTCTTGCCTATTCCATAGTCCCTCTTCTGGTCTACTGGATCGTGTTGATCAGCCAGCGGTTCCAAATACTCCGCCTGCGTGATCCAGTCCAGGTATCCTTTCAGATCTTCTTCCAACTGCTGCTTTTCTCTTAATTTCTGAAAATCCCCTCTGTTTTTTGCCTTTTCTCTCTCTTTGGAAAACTCTCTGGAATATTAAATGGTAGTTGATAGAAATAGTCTTTTAGATTTGTGCCATGCAGATTAAAGAGGATTATTAATAAACTTACCCCGACAACACACCAAGAATTAGGTTCATAACGAAAAAAGCCCCCAAAATGACCATCGATACGAAGTATATCCACTCCCAGCTGTTGCCCATCGCATCTTGAATCTGGAAAATAGCTTATAAGTTACCATTTAAGAAGAAGAAGAAGAAGACGATGATAATGATAATAATTCAATAAGAATTCCACCTCACACAAAAATATCACAACATGACACAATAATTTACAATATCAAAGCAACATGAAATATGGAACGTAACACAGTAACAAATAAGATAATATAAAAAAACGAAAAGGATAATTTTAATGAAGTTTAAAGTATACTTTGCTAGATCTCATTCTCAATCAAACGCCAATGTAGAAATTAGTACTACAAATCCTAGCTCGCAAAGCTTCAAAATCAAGAGACTAATACATATTTAACTGATAAAAAAGATTGAAAAAGCATAATATCAATAAAATGGAAATGACATTACATTTATAAATAAGTATAAATTATTATTTGACCATTTCAAATAAGAAGAAAATAAGCCTCATTAAATTTAAAATAGACAGATGCTATAAAACTTGATACATTAAACGAATATCACAAATTGTAGATAAAGAAATTCCTCACATGGTACATAACATCAGTCCACCCCTCCAGCGTGATGCACTGGAACACGGTCAGCATGGACAGGCCAAAGTTGTCGAAGTTGGTGATGCCGAAGTTCGGGCCCTCCCAGCCGTCCCGGCACTCCATGTCCTCACCGATGGAGGAGCAGTTAAAGCCGTTGTCTACATCACAGGGATGGGGTGTGTCCATGATTTCATCTGGAACACAGAATTTTCTCAATAATGTATAGACGACCACTGCTTATCTTACCTGCTTTCTCAAGCGGGAACGCAAGATCCTTAAAGTCTGTCTGAGTATTTGTGACATAGATTAATGAACACTAAAATCCAAATACTAAAATAGGTTTATTATGGAGATTCGATAGGTCAAAAGACATCGCTATAATATAGGTAACACTAGATTCATTTAATTTAAAATAAAATCAGTAAATTTATAAGAATAATCTATTTTAACTTACCTGTAAACTTATTATAACAACTCTTGTGCATCTTCCCCGAGAACAGCTCCAAGCCAATGATGGCGTAGATGATGATGACAAAGATGACTAGCAGCGCGATGTGAAGCAATGGCACCATAGCCTTGAGGATGGAGTTCAATACGATTTGCAGACCTGAAAGCAAAATATTTTGAATTATTAATTTAATGAACCCTTATTGACCCTTCTCCTACTTCACTGCCTCTTACTGCTACCACCTGCTACTCAGCAGAAAATGAATGACTTCAGTAGAAAGTACTTCTACATTACATCTTTGTGTTACCAGGTGCCTGACAACAATGTATGTGCAAGCGCACCCAAACCTGAACAAAATAAATTCAGAACATTTATTTGGTTTGCAACTGTATCTGCTGAGAATTCACAAAGCCCTTTACTTTTTTTTCTAAAATATCACTTCAAATAACGTTTTCAGCAACCTATATAATGTTAAAGTTGTTATGATCACAGATTTAGCAAACAGCCAATAACAATGTTATCCAATAGCACTATCATAATTCTTATTGCTGCTAAACATGGTTTTTCTCCAGGCAAGTTTTGCCACACACGGATGTGTTACTTATTATCTGCCTTCTAGCCGCACTACTACTGGGATAGACTAACACCTAATCACTGATTTGGACCTAATCTTCTATTATCAGTTAACTCACTATTAACATTTGTAGAGATCCAAACAATAAAACTCATGATATTTTCTTATAAAAGCAAAGAAATAATATTAAATAAACGTTTATTTTGACTGCTTGGTATTAAGGAATATCTCTCAATGAAATAGAAAAGCCAAGTTTCACAGAGGACACTATACTTACTGGGCACACCGGAGACGAGTCGCAAGGGCCTGAGTACCCTGAACGCTCGCAGGGCTTTTACGTCGAAGGCGTCCTTGAATATACTCGAAAGCACCGTGCTCACCATACTGTAAAAATATAGCATTATTTAGGTATTAAAGGCATGAATTCATTATGCTTAAAGAAGATCTTTATGTGACTGTTAAAATTGCCTTTCCTAGATCGCGCTAAATCTCTGGAAAAAATTGTATCTGACACCCATTGTAATACTCATTGATTTATAATAGCATAAGCATATTTTAATTCAATGAGGCAACTACTACTTGTATGATGTTGCGTATAACTTGATGCAAACGCATAAGTGATTGTACATAAAATTATAAACTAATAATAATATAGTTGATTAAGACGAAGACATAGGCGGTAAAGAAGATGAGCAGCCGTAATAAGATATGGAGAGAAAGTCATAAGTGACGTAGGAGACTTAGGAGAAGTGGTAAGTTATGATGAAGAGGTGATAAATAATGGTTACGTACCCAATGACGACGATCGTGAAGTCGAGCAAGTTCCACCCGTTCCGAAGGTAGGAACCCTGGTGCATGATGAATCCGTACGCGATTATCTTCATCACGCACTCCCCCGTAAATATGACTAAGAATACGTACTCTATCTTTTCCTGTAAGTATAAAAAAAGGTTTATTATAGTCTATGTAGTTAAGTTTTACAATCTACTGTTTAGTATAGACCTCCCACTGTTTTTCTTTTTATCAAACACTTTTGGCACCAAGAAAACTGCCTTGGGAAAACAAATTATTAATGCTAAGAACCCTTTTAGTATTAACAATTTTTATATCAATCGTTTTGCCGATAGCCAAGTATAGGTAATCGTGGAACCCTCAACCCAGTGCCGGCTGGCTCGAGGTCTAACTGTCTGAGGTCTAAATATTCGTCGATCCCAAAAGTCTGCCTGGGATTCCACAGCACACTACAAGACACTCAAAGGATCAAAATACCCTCCATTCCCTATCTAAGTCAAAGGACCAAAGACTGTGGTACTTACAAGAACGGAGTTGGTGTAGTTGGAGTCGCTGGCAGGGTATGGTGTGTAAACAGCCAGCGCGATACAGTTGGCGAAGATGGTTGTCAGGATCATCCACTCGAAAGGTCTGGTGTTGAGTCAAGGTTTTATTTGCTAGAACTAAGTATATTTACTGTTTCTTAAAGGGACATGATATAGAAAACAACTTGGGTGCGCGGACGCTGTGAAGACAATGTATAATGCTACATGCATCGCTTCACAGGTCTGCGAGGTTGTTATATTTCGTTCTATAGAGGTACGATTTGTCTTTACATTGCCTCGTCCGCGTGCCCAGGCTGCGTCGTGTTTAACTAATAAGTCAAGTTCTTAAACTAAATCTACCTTAGTAGATCAGAGAATTGAAGAAGCAAGATAATAAGATAAGATAATATATTTATTTGCGAAAATCATGGTACAATCTTAGGTCTTATAATAGGTATAATATGAAATGATATATCATATCAATTTAGGTCTACAAAATTACAATTATAGCATTTTAGTATCAAACAGTAAGATGTCAACGTCAATGAGAGGTATACAAATTATACAGGCAAAGTCAAAATGCAAAATGTCAAATGAGAAACAAAATAATCTCATCAACCTTATAATTACAAGCATTTCAATCATTAAATAAAAGTTAAGTTAAGAAAGACATTGTGTTTTAAATGTTTTAATAATAATCAATCTGTGTCTTACCGATCTTGAGGTGCTTGTAGCTCAGTGGTTTAGTGATTACTAAAGTTAAGCTACCTATGAGATGAGGCCTGTGGACCAGTGGGACGTATATAAACATACTTTATTTACTTATTAACCGACTTCAGAAAAGGAGGAAGTTCTCATTTTTAATGATCTTTATTTGCAAAAAATGTTTTATTATATTTAATAAATATTTAAAAACTCCCTTAGACCACAAGTACGCCTTCGATGCCCTAAACTTTGAAATCTAGCAAACTAAAGCATCGGAAACGATTTGTTTACTTTCCGCGAGCAAATATTTTGTCGCAAAAACAAAGTAGGTTTCCCAGAAACGGATTCCCTGACATCCGCGGATGCTCCATTCATCCGCGATGCTTGGACAATCGCCAATTCCGTCAACATCGCGGCTTGCGCCAGGGACAAGGCACTTTCCACTTTCGTTTATCGCGGTAAAGATTGCAATGACACGTGACCTAGCTACTAATTCGATTGTTTCTGTAAAACTAAAGTTGTGAGAAATAAAAATGCATTTGAACTGTTATCGTTTTTTGTTATTAACCAGTTGGTAGAAAGTGTAGATAAATTAATATTCGATCTAAGTAACTATAATGTATTTTTTTAACAAGTAAGATCGGGCAATTATACAACAATAGTCATCTCAACTGCCTGCCTTATAATAAATAATAGCTTTAAGTAAACTTATATTAGACTTAATGATTATTAAGTTATACTATTGGGTGATATAAAATGGTGATAAAAACTTATTAACCAAATTAAAAAAATAATAATTTAAAATTTAATTTTTAAAAAGATCTTTTTTTTTTAAAACAAGTCATTTAAATTCAAATTCAAATTCTTTATTTGCTTTTAAATAGGGTGGTCACAAAAAAGATTTGAAGATTGGTTTATGTTCAGCAGTAGAAGTCCTATGGCTGAAATAATGATGATGGTGATGATAGCTTTTTACATTCTATCAAGTGATCTTTCATAGAAAGAGGATCATATATCTGGTCTAAGAAAGTTCATTAAAGGTCAGTAACCCGGTGATTAAGTACCAAAGTATAACTGTTTATGAGGAGTTTGTTTGTGCTGACCTACAAAGCGATCCGTTTCTTCTTTTAATCACGAAATCTAACTAATTTACTATAATGATAAAGGCTTTGGTTCTTCACATAGATGCACTTATTAAGAACACCTGTGTAACATTTAAGATCGCAATAAAAATTTAATATATATAATTTATAAACCTACCCTTATTATCCATTATGTAAATAATGAAATCCTCTATAGTCGTTCGCTAATTCTAAACATGCTACAATTAACAACGAACCTAAAAGGTTAATACTTTTTTATACCTACCCAAATTAGATGCAATTGGTTGAAAACTCAGACAAATGACAGTTGAATTTTCCTAGAGTGTTCTTATTTCGTTTTCCTGTGGTCATTTAGTAAAAAATATTTCAAAATTCTAATTATAACAAAATAAAATATTGTACAAGAGTTGTGTATCTATGTGTGTTAAGATATACAATAAAATTCCTGATGACATAAAAAAACAGAAAATCAATGTTTTTAAGACTAAATTGTACAAGTGGCTTATTGACCAAAGAATTTATGACCTAAAAGAACTACTTGACCGCACATCTCATTGACTCGATTTAATTTGACCAGTTAATTAAAAGTGATAATACCTAGTAATTTAGTATTCCAATCGATGTTATTAATTTGTCAATCTAATTATATTATGATTGTCTCACGCATAATGTATCTACATTTAATTTAATTAATATTTGCATGCTAATAATCCTGGCAAGACATGTGAACCTTTTTTAATGTAACATCTTTATACCATGTTCTTACGCAAATAAAATATTATGATTATTATTATGATTATGATTGTAACGGCATGATTAACTGCTAATATCAATAATTATTTAAAGATTTAGTAGTTCCTACAAAACCCTAAAAAGATAAAAGTTGTTGAAGAGACGCCAAGTTTCAATACTTTTTAACTTCAACGGAAAGTTTTATAGTGAAATATCGAGGCATCGTCGTAATTTTATCGTCGGTCTAGACGTTTCCTGTGATTGACGGGTAAATGTTTAGGAATTGCGCTGAATTATAAATATATTAAAAACCTGCCAATAATTGACATTATGCGATCAAAATGTTTACGAATGTGCAGCATAACAACCTTAATTACAACGTGATATAAATAAATTCACTGATCAATATATTAAATTGGAAGTAAGTCAAGCGGGTTTTGGATTTTTACGAATTGGGTTCAGTATACTTTACGAGATTATAACCTGTTTATATGAAGGTGTTGTCTGTCTGTTATACCCTTATACTTATATGCTTCTTTCTGGCACTAGCCCACAAATAAAAAAAATAAAAAAATAAAAAGCTTGTACCAGATTGGGTAGGTTGGTATCTAGGTAACAGTTAACTTTGCTAGGCTTTTCCCATCACACCCAGCCTCGAGTTAATTTAAAAGTTTATTTCAGTTCTTTTACTGAAATGACATGAACTGGTAATCGAACCCGTAAACGGAATCACCGCGCCACTACGGTTTGTGGGTCACCATCATCGTTTACTCGATTCAGTATCTGCCAGCAGAACCCTAGGACAGTGGTCGCTCTCACGGATGTTGTCTTGGCCCCGCTCCAGCGGGTACAGCTTTCGGCAACCACATGTATGTTATCGCAACCACGGGAGAGCTATCAACCGCTGATCCACTGTTCTCTCCAGCTTTTATAGTTTAACTATATTTAAGTACGTTATTTTATAATGATTATAGAAAATAAAAGTCTTTAAAATATGATAGATAGATAGATAGACACTTTATTGCACGAAAACAATAAAGGTTATTACAAACAAGACACAGTTATGTACAATCAGGCAGCCTTATCGCCAAAAGCCAAATCTCTTTCAGACAACCTTTGGGCAGAGGAAATTAAGTAGTAATACAGTGGGATAACGTAGTGCGAGAGCAAAAGAGTGCGTAAGACAAAGAATCAAAAATAAATAAATACTTACATATAATACACAAAAATTTCAAAACAATAATAGTAGATAAATATATAATACCTATACGTACATAAACATACATAAATAAAATACAACTATCTACGCGAACCGGAACATGTATACAACATTAACGCGATAGGAAAAAAGCTTTGACCCTAGCCTTGAAAATGGGAAGGGACTCGGACTGCCTAACGGATAAGGGTAAAGAATTCCATAGGCGGACAGAATGAACAGTGAAGGATTGTGAATAGAACTGTGAAAAGTGGGAAGGGAAAGAGAGTTGGAAATATGATCATCATCATTTCAACTATACGACTACTGCTGAACATAGCTCCTGATAGCCGATGTGGCAGAAATCTCTAGAAGGGAGACTACGTAACGGCAAGCGCAGCGTATGACGTCCACAAAGTGGACAGCCAACCTGGTAAAGGTTGCAGCAAGCCGCTTCCAACCGGTCAATCTGGAAGTTATTGGGGAGGCCCATTTTCTGTAGTGGATGTCCTATGGCTGAAATCGGCCTCTGACTAGGCTTCACGACTAGTATCAAGTTGTAGCCGGGACCAACTTTTTAACGTGCCTTCCGAAGCATGGAGATGCTTGTGATAAATGTCACTAAATATGGTTGGAATGGTCACCCATCTTATAATAACCGCGGCGTTGTTGGCCTTATACTTTTGTAATCACTACCAAAGCGCTTGACTTAGCATTTATATCTCAATCAATGAAATAAAAATGGCTGTATCTTCTGATTCCGCTGACGGACAAGCTTTAATTATTTACTTCCAAGGGACCGTACCTTAGTATTTTTTATGTATTTGCCTGAGAAAAAGCGTTTTGTCATCGGAACAAAATATTTAACTAATCCTATGTTTTTAAATCCTAAAATTGAAGGTTATTTTTTAATACTATCGCGAAACTCCTAAATATCCCTTTTGGAATATAATTAATGCATTTTTATCTTACGAAACTGCTCTGCAGAGACAGTAACTTTACTTTCTTCGTAGAGCTCTCTTACAGTCATCAATTAGTTTAGTTTTAAACTTTTCCTGAAGAAAGTGTCTCAGTTTCTAAGAAATTATCAAGTTCAATAACGTGTTCTGGAAGCTTAATGATTCTTAGTCTTGCACTTACAAAAAAACGGTCAAGTGCGAGCCAGACTCGCGGACCGAGATACTCCGTATTTTCTTTCATTCAGTTTAGGATTCCGAGTCACACTTCACTGGTTTTTATTATTAGTAGTTTATCTAGTCAGTTGCATTCTTTTCTCTAGCACTGAAAAATCCCGCTCTATCAAAACTTAATTTCCTTTACCAAAAGGTTGTCTGGAAGAGATCGCTTTTGGTGACCATCTTATTGAACATAATTGTGGCTTATTCATAAAATCCTTTTGTTTTTTGTGCAATAAAGTTTATATCTATTATCACATAGTTTGATGCATGTGTGTACTTTAATCGCAAACAAATTATGTGTAAAATATCTTCCGCAATATGTACCTACATATTCATAAAGTGCGCCGTTGTTTTTAAGTTACGGAACCCTAAAATTTCTACGCTAAGCTCAAACTATCTACATGTATAAAAATAAAATTGCTATGGTGTCTCGTTGCCGTGGCCTGAGGGTTTAAAAAATTAGGCACACTATCGTCATTTTCAAAGGATACTTCCACTCCACAATATCGATGCATAGCTTTCTCAGCGGATTCTTCAAGGTCAAGCAGAAGATCGCTCTCTTCGGCCGCTCTTGCTGGACCTTGGGGCCCCGCCGTGGTGGCTTCCTGGGGGCTGGGGGCACGGGGATCAGGGGCCCCGTGCCGTCCGCCCCCGTGGGGGTCTCGGCCGGCCCAGCTGGGACAGGGGGCGTCGGTTCCGCAGCCGGGGTCTCCACTGCACTCATCTTGTCCTGGAATAGAGATTATTGGTTTAGACTTGCATTTCGAGGGGCTTAATCGCAGTTGCCTAAGTCCGACAATCCTAGAAATCTTAACCCATCGCCTAACCATTAAATAAATAATGTCAAAAATTTCAAAAAATCTTATTGGGTTACATATTGGACATAATAAGCTTGATCATCATCATCATTTCAGCCATATGACGTCTACTGTTGAACACTGGCCTCCCCCAGTCAGTAAATTCCAGATTGGCTGGTTGGTAGCGGCCTGCATCCTTTGCAGCACAGCAGCTTCCTGCAACCTTTACCAGGTCATCTGTCCACCTTGTGGGTGAACGTCCAATGGGGCAGAAAGGTTCTAGAATGGAGTTATGGAGGCCACGTACCGAAATATTGCAGTTGACTACAACAGAACAACAACAGAACTATTTCTATTTTACTATTTTTGAAGAAAATTTAAAGATCGGTCGTCTACGACTTCGGTCGTTGGTAAGGTCTTAAATTCTATTTAACCTTTCCAGGCGAGCTTACAAACCCGATAAAGTTTCATTGCAAAGATTAGTGGTAATAAATTATTGTAAGAATTTTACTATTTAGGGCCTATTTTTCAATCGCCAGATAACTTTATTCGACGAATTTGATAGAATAGTTATCTGGCGATATAACTTTATACAATGAATCAAATTAATGTTTTGAAACTGTAAGAAAATGTTTATAGAAAACATTTTCTATACGAAAACTGTCAAATGACAAACTTATCTTCACATAAAAGTTTTGTCTATAATTATTATTCATTCACAAACAATGTATCATCTTTTAGTACCTATGTAATAGTCGGTGCTCAAGAAAATATTATCACCCACTTAGTGTCGCTCTACGAAAACCTCTAACTATGTCATTTGTCATAAACACAACATAGTGAGGTAAGGTGGAGAGGAAAAGGAAGCAATATAGTGGGAGGAAATGACTCCCTCACTATGCATTACTGTTGCTAACTGAGAAAATGATCATGGAGGTTTTAGAAACTTTAGACAAAATCTTATAAACAATGGCGTTTTCTAAGAAACATAAGTCGAATCGATATTAACTCTTTGGTGCATAGAGATTAATAATTATTGTTTTTTTATCAATTTTAAATTGAAATACTCCGGAAAACCACACACACTAAGAATCACAATGATGTAAATGCAAAACATTGTTAAAAAAAGTTATCATGTCCCAAAAATGTTTCTTCTGACTACTTTAGATTTTTTAATTTTAATTTAGAATTACATTTCTATGCAATTAGGGTTTTGTTCAGTTTTTTCGTTCCTTTTGATTTATTTTAGGAGAATGTAGGGATGTAAATGCAATACTAATGGACTATCCATCGCTATCGATAGATAATAGAGTTGAGAAAGCTTAGCGCTGTATTGTAAACGTTAAATAGTTTCCGCATACAAATGGTAAGCTGATCTTTTCACGGTTTTTCTTTACATTTCGATGTTATTGCCATAAAAAAGTGGTCGCATGTGAGCACGTCATCAGCCCATAAGAGGTAGAAGACTTTGTAAAATGTATGTATCATGTTTATGTGTCCAAATCGTTTATTCTGTGAGATACTAGAAGCAACTGGTTTGCGTCTTCCCTATAAAACTACGAGGTCTACAGACAGACTTATTTATCACAGATCTGAATAATGTTATTATGAGTTTGTATTGATAGGAGCAGCTCAAGGTTCAGTTCAAAATAACAGCACTTCAATATTTGGTACAGTCATTTAGCGAAATAGATGAAACTCTTGACCTTAACTATGAGAAGAGGGTTTGTAAGGACATAAAGTTCTTTTTCTGCAGTGAAAATCTATACACAAGTATAATTAAACTGTAAAAAGTCGATTCCTGTACATTGACTAGAAAAATTTTAAAACAGTGTCCAGGCTTTTTCTATGACCAAAGTCCAAAATACGCGTTTTTATTCTTGTAACATATAAATAAATAAAAAAGGAAAACAGACGACCTGGTAAAGGTTGCAGTAAGCCGCTGGATGCAGGTCGCTTCCAACCGGCCAATCTGGAAATTACTGGGAGAGGCAAATGTTCAGCAGTAGACGTCCTATGGCTGAAATGATAATAAGATAAATGTTTCCACAAGCACACCAATCGCCTAGCCTAAGCAAAGCTTGTATAGCAACTAGATAACATATTGAAATACATTTATAAACGTCCGTGACTTAGGTTCAAATGCCTGTGCTAATTACATAAACATATGCCCCTTGCGGTACAGACGTATCTAGTATACTTATGAGTAGGTAACCTGCACAGTGCAGTGGTGTCTCAAGCAGACAGGTTATGGATAAGATCCTAAGAAACTTCTGGTTTTCGACTAATAGTAAGTAAATAGGCATGTGCCTCTAGTGATAATTACAATACAACTAAAACTAGATTTTAATGATGTGTTTACATATTTAATAGAGTTTAGTTTGAACCCATTTATTACACGTTAATATTTGTATGCCAATATTATATAATACTGGTTCTGTTTCTTTAAAAGTACATTTTGCATTTACGTTTTATAATTAACTAGCTGTCCCGGCGAACTTCGTACTTCCCCTACATAATTTTTTTTCCTGAATATTACTTAATAAAACTTAACAGTTTTTTAAAGTTATTCTGCTATTCGGGGCGGAGAAAAATTCAACAAATCAAAGATCATTAAAATCGGTCCAGCCGTTCTCGATTTTAAATGGTGTAACTAACCCGACTTTCTTTTATATATATATAGATAAGATCTATTGTTTATCCGTTATCTAGTTGCCATAGTACAAGCTTTACTTATTGTGGGACTAGATAATTTCTGTGATTGAGAAAACAATTTATTATTTTATTGTACCACATTTAAGCAAATACATATTTCTATTTGATTATATTCAAACTAGTTTTAATATAATCTCTACTTTATTATATTATATTAAAAAAAATATTATATTATATTTCTTTTATTTACTATAATCTCATATAATGACCATTTAATAAGATTTATTTCATGGTTTGAAACTGGCTCCCGAAGTAGTTTCTCGGCACTGTTATAACATATTAAAATAAAATTATTAAAGTAGTTATTAGGCCAATTATTGTTAAGAATAGTAAAATATTCAACCCACTGTACTTCACTTCAAAAGTCTGGAGTACCGATTTCACTAGATCATCATTTATATTAATGGCCCATACGCCCTTCAAATAGACATAATGTTGGTAATCTTCTCAGAAACGTTCACAAAAATACAGATGAAACAATATGTACAGTGTACATTGTACACACGTGCTCGTTTTCAAATGATCCTAATAATAGGTATTATGATCAAAACTAGTCAAATCTGGTAGAACAGCTGAAAGTTGATATTTCCAAGATAATTTATCATTACTAAGACAAATAAATTGAAAAACTAACTGTTACTGCTTAACACATTTAAAATAAATAAATACTTACATATTGGACAACTTCACATAAATTGCTCTGAAGTAACTAATGCAAACAACAACGACGGTACCACAACACCCAGACCCGACATAACCAACATAGAAAAGTTCGTTTTCTACATACCCGACCGAGAATCGAACCCGGATCTCAGAGATGGCAACGCCAACTCCGGCGTACTCGCCTCGCGGCTACGGAGGTCGTCAATATTTGTATAAATAAATAAATATTAGACAACATCACATACATTGCTCCTAATCCTATGGTGTGTTATAGAAATCAGAAACCACGACAACCACAACACCCAGACCTGAGACAATATAGAAAAGTTATTTTTCTACATTGACCGACTGGTAATCGAACACGGGACCTCAGAGATAGCGACACCAAGTCTGGTATGCTCGATTCTCGGCTACGGAGGTTGTAAACATTTTGTACCTACTGATTCTATCAAACGCAGCCAAGTAATTCAATATACAAAAGAATTGAACCTACTACCTATAACTGTGCAATAAGGTAAGAATAACGATTTCAAAACGAAAAGTAATTTCAGACGAAAAATTATAAATTTTATTAAAAAAAAGTAAACCGACTTCAAAAAACTGAAAAGCTAAAAATAATATCAACACATAAGTACCAAATCAGTTACTTTTGGAGTCGGTGCCATCCGATGAGAGTTTGAATGTTTTCGTTTGCACCGTTTTTTGAAGTCGGTTTACTTTTTTTTTATAAAATTTACTTATTTCATCTATTTTTAGTGGTACATCCTCAACAAAACGAATCATTTGAGTGCAAACATAAGTTAACGGCTGAACACCGATTTCATCCCTTATTTTTCCCACCTTAGAGGTATTTTTTTTCCAAAAATTTTTCAATATACCATTTTTAAAGTATAAGTTATTTGATAAAAAAAGAATCATCAAAATCGGTTCACAAATGCCGAAGATATTGGGCAACATAGGTACAAAATCAGTTGGCACGGTATGGAGTTCATGCAATGTTTGATGATTTTCTTTTACATCCCATCATCAGAACTTGATCAAATTTATATGGGACCATTCCGAAAGTATTTCCTTTCGAACAAAAAAAGAACTATCGCAATCGGTTAACCTGGTAACGAATGATCGCTGAACATACATAAAAAAAAAAGATTTCAACGAATTGAAAACCTCCTCCTTTTTTGAAGTCGGTTAAAAACCACGCGCGAATAAAATTAATTGCAAAGGAATTTCATTCCGGAAACTAAAGAAATAGTTTAACGAAAAGTCACGTGATTTAGCGGAGGTGAATGTACTAATAAAGGTTGACGACTCGGTCATAATTTTAGAACTGTCAAAGTTTCTCCGAGAGGAGGAGAGGAGAATATTATTGTTTTATAACAAATCAACTCTAGCGGCGAATTCGCGGCAGCCGCTACAAAGTCCTAAAAGCCATTTCCGACAGTGGGGAGGGGACTGTCACCTATCGTAAACGAAAGGTAAATCCTTTCGTAATGTTTTGGATTTCATTTTGCAATAAAAATACCATAACTATGACTCGGTTGTCGTGATGGGTAAACTTTTACTTATATAGGTACCTACAAGTTTGTTCGGAACCCTCGGTGCGCGAGTCTGACCCGCACTTAGCCGGTTTTGTATATGCGAGCGTCGACAGGAGTTGTAATTTCATACTAAATGTAAGTAAAAATTCACTAACTAGTTTCAAAGAAACATGTTTGTATTGCTGCTATAGGGAAGGTATGTGCGCGGTGGTGGGCGCCCATTTAAACGTATGTTAAAACGTACTGTCCCCTTCGCCGTCCCGCTCACGCCTTCGTACTTGCGGTCACGCATCCAAATTTGGCCATGCTCACCGTCGCGTTACATGTCGTAACAAATTCGATTCGTAACATAAATCATAGCGGATTATGAACACTACCACGTCTTCATTCCGATGCTATCGTGTAATCAAATTATATTTAACTTACAAAAATAAACGGCGCGAGTCATTCAGTAAGTACTGAAAATAATTTTGTTCTCGAGTATCCGTTGTTGTCATTCGACATTCCCCGAATGCATTAGTAGTAATTCAGTAACAATGTGGCTGAATCACGGAGATGAAGCGAAGCTTTTTAAAATAAAATTAAATTGTGGATTTATCAGGAACGGTACGGAGAAGGCATACTTTTGCTGTTATTTTCCTCGTCATTTTTAAAGGTATAGTCACTCATTTTTAACAAAAGAAAACAATTAATAAAGACAAAATTTATAGTTTAAAATAAAACTAAAAGCATTAGGTACGTATTTTTTCTATGCAGTTATTAAGACGGTTGACATTGTAACCATGTCTCTGTTTTTTTGCCACATGTGTCAACTACCCATACAGATATTTTTAAAAGTGACTTACAACTTTGATTAGGTGTAAATGTGTACGCGCCATCCATTCAAAGATTTAAATGTTTTATTTGATTCTTCTACATAGATGCTGAAGACCTGCTTCTTGCAAATTATGTGTTGGTTAGAAAATGGTGACTTCTATGAGTCCACTAAATATAAGGTAAAAGTATTGCTTATACAGGCTGTAACGAAAAGGTGAAATAAAACTTTAAGGGGTTATTCTACGGCTAAATTACTTCAACTTTTTCTATGGGACCAACATCAAAATCTCAAAAAAAATAATTGACGTTTCCATACAAACTGATGCCAGCTGGTCTCGTTTTAGTATGGGAAAGTGTTTTTTTTTTTTTGGGATTTCGATGTTGGTCCCATAGAAAAAGTTGATGTAATTTAGATGTAGAATAACCCCTTAAAGTTTTATTTCACCTTTTCGTTACACCCTGTATAGATTACGATAGTAAAGAAATTTTATGTCCAGAACATCATTAATTTTTTCATTAAAATTTTTTTATTAAATAAAGATTAGGCTTTATTCTGTCTCAAACCGTCCACATCTGTCCAAAAATGCTAACGTTTCACATTATACCGCTCCCGCGCAGTGTCAAGGGCGGATGACGAAGTGTGTTATGCAAATTGAAGCAAGTTACCATTTATTTACTGTCTTTTCGCAAATAATTAATTACCGATCCGGGGCACGTAATTCCTTCACTGTCGTAATCTATATAGGCAATACTTTTAACCATTTCAGCCGTTGCAGATATTTATGAAGCACCTTGTGGATGTCCATAGAAATCGTGATTTATTTTATAGATGCTCCATACATTATCGTCTAGATAGAGATTTAAGTTTGTATGGGGCATCTAATTTCTTTTACCGATTTCGATGTTGCTTCCATAGAAAAAGTTGTTGTATAATTATGCAGCTAATCACGTTGTCGTGGGGGAAATATAATGTCTGACGCGTGATCAATGATAGACTGCAAATTATTTTTCATGGTTATGGTCCTATTCTTTTGTACACCCTGTTTAAATATATCATATATGTCTATTAAGTTTTCAAAACAAAACCAATGAATGCTTTGAAGAAAGGTACGGAGAAAGCCTAACCGGGCATAGTCAATTAACAAATAAATACGTATTTGTGTCGTTAGTGACTCGCTCTTCGTTTACATCTTCCACCAACGCAGAGTGCATGTCTTGCATGCTTCAGATGTGAAACACGCATTCCTGTCCGGCTGACAACCGCTTCAAACGTTTCGGGTCGTCGTTACTCTCGCGAATACCTGGAAACGGCAGGAAATACGCGTCAAGATAAAGTAAGCATCGAACGGTATGCTTTTTTAGTTAATACACTTCTGTGAATACGTGGAATGGACTGTGAAATGTCACGGATGTTCGAAAATATTATTCTGATTAGTACACAATCGATTGTATTCATAAGTTTCTTGGTTCTTCCCGCGACTTATCTGTGTTAGACTTTTGAATTACTTACGTCAAATAGAAATAAAAAATCATCACATGAACACAAAAGCGGTATACTATCCTCTACATATAGAGTTAGTATAATAGATGCATGTTCATTTGATATGTTCATAATGACAAATTCGGGTCTTAGTGGACATAATAAGTTATAAGAAGGAACCGATAATTTGAGTTTCTTACTAACACCCAAACATACAAGTTTGTACGATAATAATAAGTATTAAGTGAGAGTAACGAATGCGAATACGCTTCTTGACTCGTTAAATATTTCTGTGTTTATTTAAAGTGCTATAAGTCGGTCATCGTACTAAATCAAATTATTTGCTGTCTTCACAACTATTGGTAAGGTCATGTTATCCATGATTTAAGTATTCTACGTAGACCATAAGACAGACGGACTGATGTGAAATAACTTAGACCAAAATAAAGGCAAAAATAGTTTCACTAGATCATTGAATTCTACGATAATTTAACCGTGCGTGTCGGTTTGTTTTCGAACTTTGATTTGTTTGTTTGTATTAAAAGGCCGTCCTAGAAATCGTCTTATTTCCGTACATTTTGATCTCTGTTTGTAAAGACGTAAATGATAATTGAAACAAAATAACGTGATTTTAAAAGATTAGTTCTTATTCTTGCATATAGAGCGAATGGATTTATCATTCATTTCAAAAATAAAGGTAAATCACCAAAAGAATTACCCTTATTTTAGAAAACTGACGTTCGAGTTACGTTTAAACATCGGTTTACAAGAGACTACAAGTTATCCTGACAATTAGATTTTAACATTTAATTGAAGATATGGTTTATTTGCACATGGGTCGAATACTTTTTTTTTACTTACATACAAAATATAGCAGAAAAGAAATGCTGAAATAACATACAATTTAAAAAAATTACATTCAAATATCATTTATTTTCCTGTCGTTATGAACCTAGTTATTATAAGATTTTTTAAACACTACACAATAATCTTCAGGTATAGGTACTTTTAAAATAATTCAATTTTAATTTTATGAATAAACAAACAATTAAATAGTAAACCTAAGTCAAAATTAACTATGAAATCAGGCGCGCAAATCGTTTTTTTAAACCTAGGTAGGACGTCCACTACCAAATAAATTATCAATATTATCTTGTAAAAGATTAACATTGTTGACGCTTTATCTCGCATCATAGACGCACACAAGTATAGAACTGTATTTCAATTTTGCACTGAAATTAGGTGCACGGCCTCTTAAATCGTCATCATTAGCGTTTGCTGGTCCGCTGCTGCACATAGAGCAGCTTTGGCCCCCGATTCAGAACCATTTGGTAACAATTTGTCGACCGGAAAACCACGTGACACTATAGGATTTAACATTAGTGTCACGTCATTCTCCGGTTGATAACTCGTTATCGAAACGTTCTGAATCGGGGGCCCGGGCAGTTTGTAACCAGCGGATTTTCGTAACCTTGCCTTTTTTTTGCGGTTTGTCCCTTATTATATACCTAACATTGACTCTGGTGCTTGTGGTTTTTCAATGTAGCGTCATTTCGAAAGTACGCTACATTTAATTAATCACTATATCTATCGTAATGCACTGAAAAACTTAGAAAAACATCTGACGCATAATTTCCACAGATGCTTCGGTTTTTTCTTAATCTGTGGATAACTGCCTAGCGTATTCTAAATCTATGGCCTAATTAATGAAACACCGGAGATCCGTCAATCATAAATTTATATTAGTAGCAAAGGAACTTCGAATTAGTAGACAAAACTAAACAGTCTTCAAATATGCAAGCTTGTAAATAATTTAGATTATTCTAGATTAACCAACAATATCTAGGAAAGATTGCGATGACGGCTAATATCTTTATTTATTTATGCACTTGAGTGATTTAGCGGCGGGAATCGTCCGAAAACCGCTCAAACTGCCAACATCGGCGTTTAACGTAAATAATGAACGTTTTTAAAACGTACTTTTCTATTTATATTCACATTGGCGATGTAATTTAGGCAATTGCTTTCGGGAATTGTTTGGATAAAAACAAATAACCTCAATCTACGAGTTCAAAAAACAACGGCCAAAGTTATCCGTTAAATAAATAAATTAAAAAGAGCTTTCATCATTTCAGTCATAGGACGACCACTGCTGAACATAGGCCTCCCGTAGTAACTTCCAGATTGGGCGGTTGGAAGCGGCCTGCATTCAGCGGCTTCCTGCAACCTTTACCTGGTCGTCTGTCCACCTTGTGGGTGGACGTCCTACGCTGCGCTTGCCAGTACGTGACCTCCATTCCAAAACCTTTCTGCCCCATCGGCCGTCAGTTCTACGTGCTATGTGCCCCACCCACTGCCACTTCAGTTTGCTGATCTGTTAGGCTATTTTTATTTTATTTTATTTTATTTATTTAACAGCCATCTATGATAACACATGATAGGTAAGTTGGTTTTGCTAACACATTTTGGCCGCGTGGAATTGGTATTAATTTAATTTCTGGTGCAAAAATTAGAAGACTTAGGGCCAGTTTCAGTTTACCACTTGCTGATACGTTCCAGATAACCTATCTGGCACTTTTTTGTATGGGTTATCTGTCAGGTTACTGGAAAACTTGTAGGTTACCTGGAACTTATCAGCAAGTGGTGAAAGTGGACTTTAACTAACTAAAATCTCAGTATTACTAAACTGTGTTTTTTATGCTTAAGTAACGGAACCTAACTTTCATCATATCTTACTAGAATTGTTAATTTAAAAGTGATAATGTTTATCATAGAGAAGAGGTTTTATCCTGGACTAGAATCTTCTGGTTCAACAGATAACTAGTTCTAAAGCATAAAATGATTTAAGATTACTTGTCCTACCTAACCTATAACTATTTTGTCTGTGACCAAATTCTACGTAGGCTACTGTAACGTAGTTTTACCTGATCAGTGTAGGCTGCGGGCTACGGGCTGTCACATGTACTGTGGCATTAAGTAGGCACTCTAACGTAGTTTTACTTGATCAGTGCCAGCACTGCCAGCACGCCGACAGTAGCTAATTTATAATTAAATTATTGTAAATGATCAAAAACCATCTGTATTAGAGCAAAGAGCAACATTAATTAATGTAATATAGCTAATAGAATACTCATAAACATTCCTGCCATCGCTCCGCAGCGCAATTTCCTCCCAGATAAGCCACTTACAAACTCCAAACACAGCTGGGGTCGCCAAGATGAATCGTGCGAAACGTCACTTTTGGCGGGAACGCGCGCCATTTTGTCGTAAACGTCACTTTTAATAGTAACCACACTTGATTTACTTGCGTGGTTTTAACTAAATAATTTGTAATATGCGTGCTCAATGAAGTAGTTGAATGTGATTTAATTAGTCAACACGAATTTGATATGGCATTTGTGACAATTTATAATCGAGTTACGGTACTTTTGATTATGTTTATGATTGTAGTATCTAGATATCTAATGATTGTAGTAACAACAAAGTAAGTATATTAATTGGCACGCATAGGAGTTTTGTGAATGAAAAATCGTGCTAGATTCTTATGGTTAAATGTACCTACTTACCACACTGCTACTATTAGCATCAGCGAACTAGTTATAGGTAAGCTTCGTACAATGCGCGCTCTAACAACGCACACATAGATACCGCTTACGGACACAAAATCTTCAAACACTCAAAACAGTAGTTCGAGTCCGAGCGCAGGCGTTCCGAAATTACGTGTTAGTTAGCAATGTCTATGTGTGCGTTGCTCTAGTGTATAAGTTTAACTTCTGATACCCATTATTATTTATTGTGTGGCCGAACACAGCGACTATTAACTGGATGCTGGCATCGGAGATCGACGTTTTTGGTACTTTTGTAAGCCTATTGCAACAGTAAGATGCTAACGATCGAACGCAAAGTCGCAAAGTGTGATACAGGCGCAAATAGCAATCGCAAAGGGTTAACAATTAATACGATGCAGTATCAATGCAGCATAAACGCGATCCCAGTAGGCGGATACTATAAGTAGCTAGTGTAGCTGGCTCTAATTCATTTTGATAGGCATGCCTAAAATCTGTGTGGCAGTTGATTAGTTTAGAGACCAATAAATTGTATTTAAGCTGACATAGTAACGTAATTTGAGAATAGTTTTGGTTTTGAGGTGAAACTCAGTGTTTTGGAAAAGCTAGAAAGTTTTCTTTTGTAGTCGCTATCAAAAGTAAGAAATGTGGCACAGGCACACAGCACACAACTTAAAACGATATTAAGAATGGCTTATTCATTCATAATCTTTTCGGTTATCAAATGTTAAAATTCACTGTAGGCAGCGATAAAATGATGATTACGGAAATACCTTTTACTACCATCTTTTTGGCTTTCATCTCATCCTCGCATCACCTGATCAGAACATTATACCTTCAATATTTTTGAAGAGACGACTATAGTTATTGGGTAGCTAGGATGTAGAGAGAACAATAATATAGTATATGTCATTGGAAACACGTAATCAGCTGCTTGCTAATCTACAACTTTTATAAAGACCAACATCAAATCACGAAATCATGAAAAGGTTCACTCATTAAGTATTGTCTAGGCACAGAAAACAGCAGGTCCACCTACCCAAAAAATTAAAGGTCATTGAATTGATTTTCAACTTTAAGTCCTACACATAGAGATCAATATTAATTGTTTGTGGTAGGTTGACGTGCTTTTGTCTGTACATATTGTTAATAATTGACTATAGAGCGTCTGATTTTGTTTCTTATATCCTAAGTTTGAGAAACAATACAAGTTGTATATCTCCAGTCAAATCTATCCAATAGATTGGAAGAACCCAAGGAAGCGGTACTGTCAACAAAGTTAGACCACCACCTTACTTTAGACAGCTAGTGCAGAGGTAATACAAGCCAGAGACATTCCCATTGCAACTTCTGTGTATCCAGAATCTAATTACAGCTTGACCGTCAATCTACCCATACAAAGATACTAAGTTAGTAATCTTATTGTATATTGTCTCATTTGCCCTAATAAGGGCAGACCGCTTCCCTAATGAGACTATTCCGCCTCGGTTCAATGACGGGCCATATCGTCAAAGAGATCTTAACTGAGTATCTTCAGTAAAATGCTGAGCGGGCGCGATTGATGGCTAGGATGATCATGTTTCTAGAAAAAGTTTAGACAAACAGCGTAGAGACACTAAGCGCGATCGTTTCGGTGTATAATTTTATGTCGTCGGCACACATGTACTCTAGATTGACAAATTGCCTCCATTTCACTGAAATATATAAAATTTATAAAAATTTGACTTGCTATAGAAATAAAACTGAAGACGAAGAAGATTTTTTTGCATAAAATATGATAAAGATATTGAATTAAATTCAAAGCAAGACGTTTCCATTGAGCCCTTTATATTGTTAATGGATATAACGAATAGCACCATGTTTGACCCCTGTGGGACACCAGGACTTAGGTACAAATGGCAGAGACTCCTATATATTCTATCTAGTACACCTATTATTACAATTCGATTAAACATGTATGAGGTTAACAACGTAGAAGCGAGCCATGAATCCCAAGGTGATACGCTTTACGGATTAAAATATCATGTTCCTTATCAAACGCCGTAGAAAAATTTGTATACAGGTTGTTGCGTAAAGACCAACACGCATTCGATAGTGTTGGTGTGGTAATTTTGCATGAAAAGTCAAATAATTTTCATGCAACTTTTAAAAAGGCTATAAAGTTCTTTATGTTGTGTAGAATGCGTAAAGTAGATTCCCTGTACTGAGTGTCGTCACGGACTGGAACCATTTGGAATGGAATCACTTGAATTACTAGCTTGCTAAAAGCGAGTTTTAATAAGTATACACTGTACACAGCTTAAGAGGATTTAAGTCAGTGGAACCGATTTTAACAAAGCCATGTGATGTGATGTATTTGAAGTAGAAATTTTATGTGCTTTTCTGTAAGGCCCTACTCCAATAAGCAATTATCTTTCTCTCTCATTCTGAGTTAGTGGCATAGTAAGTAAGAATAATGGAAAAGACGATTTTCAAATTATCTATAACAAAAGTGGAAAAAGCAATTCGCAAACTCTGGGCTTTATTGGCGGTCAAGCAAAATAAGTGATACTTTCTAAAGACTAATTCCTTATCCCTGGAAAGTAGAATTGCGTGGTAACCCTACTACAGACGCAATTATCGCAGGCCTACGGTGACACCGGAGGAAAGGGGGATAAAAGATATCGGGGCCACTATCGAATCGACAGATGCGTCTGACGTGAAAAAATCCTCGCTCATCTTCGTTTATTAGAGGTAATGTGCTGTCGAAAAATCTAAGGAAAGTATTATGTTGCCTGCCTGATAAAAAAATAATACCTATTTTAAAATATAGTAAACTAAGTATAAGTTTGTGTTTTTTAATGTCCTTCAAGCACGTTTCATCATTTAGATGACTAAAAAGAAATAAAATTATGGTTTTGCAATAATTTTTTTTAACAAATTCATCGAATGTGTTCTCAATATTTCGATTCGTTTAGACAAGTTCCTATCATCAGAATCAGAATCAGAATCTTTATTTGCGTATAAAACATGGGATTTAAAGATGTTACAGGATAAAAAAGAGTGCACATGTTTTGCAAATAGCATGAAAAATTTACATAAATATTTTTCAATTACTCTTATGAATTAGAAGTATTACAAACTTTGTGTCACATAACAAAAAATTAAATTGAGTTCAAAATAAATTAAAAACATGTCAGTTAGAATATTAGGATTTCATGTCAATTAAATCTTTAATGTCATATATTCTTTTATCCATAAGCCACTTCAATAATTTTGATTTGAATTTATAAATTATTTTTTTTTGATGTTTTTAGGAATTTAATTTTATTTAATAAAAGCATGTAATTTTTTTTGAACATTTATCGATCATTGAACATATATATATATTTTTAATTTTAATTTATCAGCATCATCATTCGCCTGTAGGTACTATTTATCTGGGGTCGGCGTAGTATGTTTTTCCAACCGATGAGGACTATGGAGTATGCCGGTGGCTATAGCATGCGACTAAACCCATGGTTGCACTTCATGGCACTGGAGGGCACCATGAGGTTTTTCGTATGTTTTTCTCTTTCATGCAATCCATTCAGTCGTCATCAAGTCATTCACTCTTTTCTCAGTATTTAAACATTTATCTATATATTTTGCTTATTAATTTACTTTTCTAATCCAGAGTGAAGCCTCAGGGCTCCTTACTTAGTTGTACCTACCCACATCAAGTTTCGCACAGGGGATTCAATTTCAGAACACACCAAAGTTCCGACAAGTTACCGACAAACTATAATGAAGGCAAAACTAAATTCCTTCTCCAATAAGACTTCAAACGGTAAAGAATTTCGCGAGATATTTCGTAACTTTTAGCTTAATTGGGAAGTCAAGTGTTTAGTTCGTCTTGGTACAAGGAAACATTGTTTTTGAGAGTAGACTTTTTATCGAGTTTAAAGTCAATTTAAGTGTAACCTTAACATTAAGTCTATTGAGTATTTCTCATTCTATATTATACAGATGTCAGCCACTTTTGTTCGTTTACGGATCTCCTCGTTTCTGATCGCAAAGGAATACCGAGCATAGCCCTTTTCATAGCACGTTGTGCAACCTTGAACTTTCTTGTGAATTATCCCAAAGGATTAGCAAGCTGAAGTGGCAGTGAGCGGGGCACATAGTATAGAACTGATGGGGCAGAAAGGTTCTAGAATGAAGGCCACTGTTGATGACTGAGTTGGAATCCATGCATTGCCTTTGGCCTTACAAATATCTAAATAATTGCTAAATAATAGATTTTGATAATGTTACAGATTTCAAGATACATTATTGTTTTTGTAGATGTCAATATAGTTTTCTTTTTCATGCAGACAGACGAAAGTCAGGTCAGGTGACTCAGGTGAAAGACAGGAACCGGACTGTCCATCATTAGATATTATTCACACTGTGTGTGTGTGGGCTTTGCACACATGCAAGGCGTCAACAGCCACGTATCGCCACGTAAGCGTAGTGTAGGACGTCTACCCACAAGGTGGACAGACGACCTGGTATAGGTTGCAGGAAACTGCTGGATGCAGGCCGCTTCCAATCGGCCAATCTGTAAGTCACTGGGGTAGTAGTGGCGTCCTATGCTGAAATGATAAATACTGATGATGATTATGTAGATTGCTGCTACTTAATTTTAAACAGTATACAGTTATAAATAAGCCTGAGCGTTAACAGAACTTCTGTAAACGAATAGTTAGGCACTAATTAGCATGTTACCAAATACCGGACCCAGCTCATGACTTAGGCGCGACTTGCATGTTTTCTGACTAATATTATTGCCATATTGTTTAGTGCAGAGCCTCTACTATAATTTTAAAAGCGTTTTAATTTGCAAAAATTCTCATATTTCCTCTCTATTTTACAGTCTGCTCGGAACTTTTTTTTGTTAAAACAACTCTTCTGTCCTGTTTGATTTGGTGGAACCACACCTTTATTATTCTTTGGCTGTATCATATTATTGCATGCGCCTACAAAACATAAAAATGATAATTTTATGCTTTAATAAAAATGAATAGTCGAAATACAAACAGACTGTACCGTTTCCAATGTAAAACAAACAGTCAAAGCTCGAAAATCGTCTTCTACTTCTGACCACAATATATCTCTAATAAGCAGTAAGCACACTTGAACTTATTACAAGTGTAAGTACAGCAGCGCAGAGTGGCTCTTTTGGCATATATAAAAAAGAGACCTTCCCCATAGTAATGCATGCTAGTTGGCAAGTTAATTGCTTTTTTCTTGCTTTAAAAACAGCGCGCATGGAAGTGAGTCATACGTGCTGTTTTTGTCGCAAAAAAATGCTATGGGGAAGGTGGCTCTTTTTGCACAAGGGTTTTGCATTGTGTATGGAACTGGCTCAGTTAGAATTCTCAAGGAATGAACCTACTGTAATCTTATTTCATTTATGATACCACTGTCTGTGTATTCCTTCCCTCAACCTATTTAGTTTATGTGGAAGCAGATAATATTCTATACAAATAAATAAAATTGGGGAGTCTCTTTAAAACAGCTTTTCGCTAAATGCAAATCAAAGTAATACTTTATTTAAAAAAAACATTTTTTAAAACTTTGGTCTGTCTGTTTGTTTTTTTTACTATAATTTCTGAAACGGCTGGACCGATTTTGGCGGGACTTTCACTGTTAGATAGCTGATGTTTAAGGAGTAACTTAGCTATAATTGTTTTTAAGTAATTAGTAACTTCTATTAACAAAATATTATGCATAATTAACTTAATGTTAATCTTATTTTAGAAAAGGAATTAGGGTTTCGCCCAAAAAAATTAAATGCGAGAAAGTTTTTGAATTTATTTAAAGATACACGAACGAAGTCGCAGGCAGAAGGCTGATTAATTATAAATGTAAAGCCTGTTTCCATTAATACCACCAACGCAACCCACTGCAAATTAGCGTCGTAGCCATGGCTCAGGCTGAGTGCAGTGCTTTTAGGACATCACAAGAATGTAGTGGAACTGTTTGTTGATTCGTGTTGTTCCTTACATAATTCTATTAATTAGGACTCCATGGTCTTAAATTGATAAATGATTTTTTTTCATCTAAAACTAAGCACGTAGAACTGACGGCCGATGGGGCATAAAGGTTCTGGAATGGAGGCCACGTACCGGCAAGCGCAGCGTAGGACGTCCACCTACAAGGTGGACAGACGACCTGGTAAAGGTTGCAGGAAGCCGCTGGATGCAGGCCCGCTTTCAACCGGCCAATCTGGAAGTCTCTGGGGAAGGCCTATGTTCAGCAGTGGAAGTCCTATGGCTGAAATGATGATAAGCTGTTTCGTACGTCTTGTTGAATTGCGCGTTTTTCCGCACGTATACGTTTAGTGTAATAACATGAATTCCAAATATCTGTTCCCAGACATATGTTCATCCGATGGCGCGTAAACATTACGACTGAACAAGCCGGAAACGTCGAATTACATTTATATTAGCTTGCTCTACAAATAGATTAGTTTCATTTGGCTATTCCGTTCGGCTGATGGCTGGAACATTCATTTTGTAAATAGGATCTTTAATTGTTTTCTGAAACTCTGGCTAGTGTAGGTATAATTCTGCACGATTTAAACGGTTAAAAAAATATATCGTTTCTATTGCTAATAATAATATATCTTTTAAGTGTATTTATATACAGAGTGTAACGAAAAGGTGAAATAAAACTTTAAGGGGTTATTCTACGGCTAAATTACACTTTTTCTATGGGACCAACATCGGATTCGCAAAAAAAAAAACGCTTTCCCATACTAAAACGCGACCAGCTGGCATCAGTTTGTATGGAAACGTCAATTTTATTTTTGAGATTTCGATGTTGGTCTCATAGAAAAAGTTGATGTAATTTAGCCGTAGAATAACCCCTTAAAGTTTTATTTCACCTTTTCGTTACACCCTGTATAATAGCAGGAATCGAAAATTATTAACTTTAAAATCGATTCAAATTATTAGGTGAATAAATTTTTTGAAAAAAAAGTTACCGACATCAAAAAACTAAAAACCTAAAAATAATATAAACACATAGGTACTATGGTACTTATGTGTTGTGTGTGTTTTAGTTTTTTGACGTCGGTTCCTTTTTTTTAAATAAAATTTACTTATTTCATCTATTTTTAGTGATACATCCTCAACAAAACGAATCATATGAGTGCAAACAAAAGTTAACTGCTGAACACCGATTTCATCCCTTATTTTTTCGACCTTATAGGAGAAATTTTTACAAAAAAATATATATACCATCTTTGAAGTATAGCTACTTATTCAATAAAGAAAGAATCATCAAGATTCTTTCTTTTTCTAAATTATAATATATATTATATTTTCTAATTTATTTCTAAATTGACCCAACCGAGAACCTAATCATCGATAAATAAACTAAAACCATCATTATCATCATCATCAGGCTTTGGAAGTTCACATGGACATAGGCCCGTTTGCATCTAGCGGCTTTCCGCAACTATGACTAGTTCGTTAGGCTACAGGGTGGAAGGCCTACGCTGCGTCTTCCAGTTCTTGGAACTAAACTAAATAAATTATAATTAAACTTAAACCAAACTATAACTCACCTATACAAGTCTCCGATCAGCCAAACAACCGAGCCGTGTCTCAATTCCATGCGCTTTCACTTCTAGCACCGAGTCACACTTCACTTCGCTTGCTTCACTTCTTCCCGCTTCGTTTCACTTCAACTCACTTCGGACGTATGGATTTTTACAAGGAATTGAATAGGGAGGAGCTATATAGGTTAATTTAGTGTGGGTTTGAGAAGTAAATTAAAAATGGTTGTATTATTTTTATGTCGCTGTCTTATATGGTGAAGGTTGGTCCCCTGTAACAAGAAAATAATTTTGTTAAAAAAATCCTTGTAGCACTGTGCGTTTTCACTTAAATGTAGTAGACTTAATGACAACGCTGACGCTCGGATCTCCATTTGAAATGACAACTCGAGGAGAGTCCGCTTTAGTCCGCTCGGGTTGACACTATAAATGGCGTCGCGATCGCACTTACATAAGCGGACTCCACGCTCGGGCTATTATTTTAAATGGCAACTCGAGCGTAACTAGTCAGTTATTTACATCCTACAATTTAAGCTTATAAAAGTGAGTTAAAATATAATTACATAGAAGCTCATTTGAAAGTCCGTTTTTGGTAGGTTGGTAACAATAAAAAAATAAAATTATGTTGGACTACGTAAAGATAACCTATGGTAGTACTAGATAGTTACAAGGAACCTCGTAATTTGTCATATGTGCTCGATTAGTGGACAGTTCGCACTGTCCGCTATGTCCTATAGAACATTGCTGCGGCTGCCGAGAACTTGCCATGGCAGTGAACCGGATTTTTTGCGCAGTAAAGCCCGGTTTACACAAAAATAGCTACGAGACGAAAAGAGCTGTGTTTTAATTCAAATGATAACTAAAGCGGAGTCCGCTCGTATTGTTATGAAAACACAGCTCCTTTCGTCTTGTCTCCGCTTTTTTGGAAACCGGGCCTATACCCGGGATACTGTCTACATCTGCGTACTCCTCACTTTAGGTACTAGGCTATAATGTTTTAATAACATCTGACGGCCCAATTTCAGTGGCTACAGCACTTACGACCAGTACGCTCGAGGTGACACGTGCAGCGTCGTCGCGCTAGTACAAGGCGCAACCCTAACGAGCATAACATTGTCGGAGCCAGACGACGACCAACGTAGCAATTCGGTATGTTTTAGTTTATGCGTCTAATATAATTTTATTTTAATGAGAGCTAGATTGCACTTTATTCAATTGCGCAAGATAGTTTTTTGTTTGAATGTTTTAAACAGAGCGATATCTGTTACAGTTAAGTTATCTATGTCACAACAATGCCCTGAAGGCTGTTCAGTGTACATTTACTGTTACCGGTAAAGCCTATAAAACAAATCACATGGAGTGTAATCTAATGCGCCAGATACGACAAAGTCAATGAACTGAAGCACGTTAACCAACAATGTCGAGAGGTGTGGGAGTTAATGGGTAAGCTCATTTCATGAGCACACAAAGAGATTGTGTTAGGCTCAGAAACCGGAAAAGGCTTCTGAAGGACAATCTACATCGTAGTTACCCCATTACAGGTACAGACAACAGCTCGTCAACCTACAACAAAACTGTGATCTCTACATGTCTTATTTAAAGTCGGTACCTTAACTTTTTGGGTAGATTAACCTGCCCTTAACTGTACAACGTTCATGAATAAAAGTGTTCTGTTGTATGTTGTTGTTCATTTTACATTAATTATTGTTATACTCAATATAATCTTTGATGGAATACAATTGAGTGTCCTACACAAACACAGACCAATCGAAACAAACAGAATATGATAAATGAAAATATTATTTCGTTCCACAATACACAACGCCGAAAGCTGCCTGTATAATAACAACAATACACAACTTGACAACTTTGAAAGCTCCACGAAGTTGGAAACCCGACCGGGTCTCACGGCTAAAAGCGTGTTGGGAAAGCTGTCGTTCCACATTAAGATATGCTATAGCGTGTCGTGCAACGTGTTATTTGATAATTCCGGAAATTTTAAGTGAAGCGCTTTGGTAGTAATTACCCAAGTTAAGCAACCCACACAACGATTGTGAATTGAAGGGTGACCAGTCCGACCATATTTAGCACAGAATGATCATTATCTTTTTTAACCTATGGTGTTTCACTGATGGGCAAAGGTCTCTCCCATGTCCTCCGTAGTATGGTGTCCCTTATGTCCTCCGTGGTATGGTGTCTCCCAGGTTATTCTAAAGTTTACCAATCACTGTTATGGCTTTCCTTTAACGAGTTATTAACTATTCCGTGATATTTACGACCGTGTTTAGTGTAGTTGTTCGCGCTTCGGACAACAAAGCCTGGCGGTTGCGGGTTCGAATCTCGCAAGGAGCAAATGTTTATGTGATGTATGTTTATCCGTTATCTAGTCGCCATAGTACAAGCTTTGCTTAGTTTGGGGCCAGATAATTAATAAAATAATTTATTATTATTATTCATCACAAGTGACCCATTGGTGTGGAGGCGCGAGGCTTTGCCTTAAACGCAACATAGTTTTGGCGTAAACGAACTCAAATGGCCAAAGATTTATTGATTTCAAGAAGATAAATAATCAATTTTATACTCTACTAGCTGCCCCGGCGAACTTCGTACCTTCATAAATTTTTTTTGTGACTTTTTCGTGTTTTTTTATATATAATCTGCTATTCGGGGTGGAGACAAATTCAACAAACCAAAGATCATAAAAATCGGTTTAGCCGTTCTCGATTTATAAATGGTGTAACTGACCCGACTTTGTATTATATTTAAAGATATATTTAATAGAAAAATATTAGATTAATATTGGACAACATCACATACCTACATTGCTCTGCCATGGTCCCATGGTAAGTAGCTAAAGCACTTGTGATAAAGAAATCAGAAACAACGACGGTACCACAACACGCAGAACCGAGACAATATAGAAAAGTTAGTTTTCTACATTGACCCGACCGAGAATCAAACCCGGGACCTCAGAAATGGCGACGCCAAGTCCGCCGTATTCGCCTCTAGGCTACGGAGGTCGTTGTCGGAGAAGTCCGCGGAGGTCTGTTAGTATGTTGTATGGCGCATATTTACAAGTACCTACTTGATTAATTTACAAGTATGTATGTGCTTTGAGAAGCAAGTTAAAAGTTAGTGCCGGCCAATATCGCCTTACCATTGGAACCATATTTCGACCAAGCTAAACGACCTTATAGGTTTATTTGTAAAAGTTAGCTCAGAAATTCATTCCTTTCAAAGCATAGCAACAAATATTTGGTCATATATCACACTTAATTCAAGGTCACTGCTAAGGAAGGCAATTAGTTAGTTTATTGGCCTCTAAGGATCAAAGAGTTATCGATCGTGAAGCAATTAGTCTTGTCTGTAGTTTCATGACATGTGTTATGGAGGGTAGGTAAGGAGTATACATCTCTTACGATGTAATTCTTACGGGCGAAAAATTGAAAAGGTGTCCATCTAAAGCATTAAATAACAGTTCCAAAACCCTCTAAAATGGCGCTAGCGTAGGCATATTTTAGTGACTAATAAATATGGAGGGTAAAGCCATCTTTAAAAAAACATTCAAACACCCTGTTGCTACTGTGGTGCCACCTAATCTAACACAATTTGACAGACACTTTTTTAAAACCAAGATAGTACTCCTTACCTCTACCCGTCCTATTATATGGGAAACCACACTGCACATTTATCCCGATAGATGTCGCTTTGTGATTGGTCTTGCCCGTAGTAAAGTATTCGATCAATAATTATGTCACTGCTGGCACTGATAGGTTATGATAAATTATCAAACGTGTGTCAAATTTGAGGCGTACCTCTACTAGCAAGCACAGAAAAAAAAGAACTGACATTGCCATGGACAATAAGTTAACAACGGTTGACAATTCAATTTAAATTATTTGAGAATGAATCAACATGGCTCGCCATTGTATGGCATGTAAAATTAATAAGTAGGTAGGTAACATTATTATAATCAAAAAATCTTATTAATACATTGCATTATAATTTTAGTTTTTAGTTATATTTTTGTTGTGCCGTTGTGCCGTGTGGGGACGGCAAAGGGGGGCCGTGTGGGGAAAGAATACACATCCTCACCGCCAACAGGAGGCGTATCGTAAGAGTCGACTAATTCCTGTAGCACGAGATGGGCAGCAGTGTCTTCGTGCGAAATCTTATAAAAAAACTGCACTTGCCAACCCGCCTGCCAAGCGTGTCGAGTATTGGCAATCCCTCCCGATGATCAGTCATTGAGGGAGGCCTTTGTTCAGCAGTGGACCTCCTATGGCTGAAATGATGATGATGATGATGATGAGTTATGTTTTATTACTATGACAAGATCAAACACCTGGCGCTATCTGTGATTAGCTTTGCCTGAGTTTCCCCATTGGGATTGGGGCACAAAGGAATCTCTACTGAACACAGAATAAGTTTTAATATCAAGCGCGACGTTTCGACCCGTTGCATAAGTTGTAGTCCGAGCGGAATTAAAATTTGCGACTGAGTTAGCGTTTGACTTTAATATCATCTGATGGTAAGTGAAATGTAAGGTAGTGTGAGGTACTTTTACTTAGTATATACGCTACCTATTTATATTCCTTACTATGCTGAACACGAGCTGTTTGATGGTAGCAATATGATGAACTAATTGGCGGCGCTGTGATTCGTCTTAAACGCAAAGGGTTCCGGGTCAATTCGAAACTAAGCTTGTCTAAATTAACTCAGGTCTGGTTATGCTGGGAGACGCCCCTGGCAAGAATTCATTGTCTAGTACCTCGTAACAGAAGAATGTTAATTCCTTACTTCGAGACGTGATATCGAACGAATATTTATTATTATTTATTGTACACTGTAATTTTTGTTTGCTTTTACAATATTGCTCAAATACATCACCTATATCAAATACAAAAATAAAAACTTTCTCATACAAGTGATTTGTTTTTTGAGAGAGATAGTCCCATTTGCGTAGGAGAGTAAAACCAAGAGAACTTATGGTAGAAGAAGGTACCAGTAATGATGAACTTTCGCCAAGTTTTGTCACGTCAGATCCTCGTTCGTTGTAAACCTTACATCTCAACCAACAACTAAATCCTACCAGACTAGGAGCACTAAATGTCAAAATAAAAAGGGAACTGACAAGCCTTTGTTCTAAGTCCATTCGCATCACACGAGGTAGGTAATCATGGTATCTCTTACCTACATCAAAGGAAAGAATCAAAGTTGTCTATTGCTTTGGAAGCCATCAATCTCATCAAACGATGATGTCATTGTAAAATAAGCTCAAAGTCAGTCGTAACAGAAAGAGCGTGCTTATTATCCGACTTAGAAGTAAAAATTGAATTTGGATTCGGCGTTTTTTTTGCGTGATAATGAGGAGATTCACAAAATATCTAGTTACCAGCGAATCTCAGATTTCTAAGCAAGAAGCAATCTCAGGCATAATAAATATTGGCAACTGTTGACAAAGAAAGGTTTCAGCGTGGCAACCTCAAACTAAAAATGGGCACCGTAGGTAGTCGTACTACCCGGTGGACCGATGACCTAATTTAACTTATTGACTGCCGAGATGGTCACGTGAGACCGTGTAACAACTAAACTTATTATTGTGTCTTATTTTGCAGACTGGCCGGTAAATCTTTAGCCGATCTCTGAGTTCCCGGGTTCGATTTTCGATTGGATCCATGTAGAAAACGATCATTTCTATGTTGTGTCAGGTCTAGGTATTGTGGCACTGTCGTTGTTTCCGGTTTCGATAACACAAGTGCTTTAGTTACTTACCTTAAGATCAAAATAATGTATGAGTTGTTGTCCAATATTTATTTATTTAAAAAAGGTCTTTCCATGTTTTGGCCTGTGTTGCTTGCTTATTAAACTGAGCTGAATGGCTTTTTCTGGCGAGTCAAACTTCTTCTCAGTCATGTCATCCCTTACAATCCATTCATGTCTTCATAGATCGTCCTCTACCTTCAACAGTCATTCCTCATCTTAATTGTAAGCAAAATAAAAAGTAAAAATATAAAAGTATGCCTATTTACATCCCAATGCAGGGCACAGGCGTCACCATCACTAACAGGTGGTTTGGGCCATACTCAAATTCAAATTCAAATTCAAATTCATTTATTTACATTACTCCACCACGCGTGCCCAGTGCGGTGAGGATGAGGGGTGTTTGTAAGGCCAGTAACTTAACCTTACTGTCAGATGTTATTAAGCCGCCTCTGACTAGGCTTCACGACTAGTATCAAGCTATATTAGCCGGGATCAACTTTTAACGTGCCTTCCGAAGCACGGAGATGCTTGTGATGAATGTCACTAAATATGGTTGGAATGGTCACCCATCCAATTACAACCGCGGCGTAGGTGGCTTAACTTTGGTTATCATTACTAAAGCGTAAAATAGCAAAATAATATATTTTGACAAATATAACAACTCCCATTACAATAAACGAAAATGGATGAATTCATTTATACACATATTTCCGCACACATAATACTATTCAAACGTACATATTGTACAATTTAATAATGTCGGTGACAAAAGCCTTTGTCCCATCGCTCGATGCGAAACACTTTAATATTGTTTGGGGGACAATAGGTACGGCGGTACTAGAGATGTTCAATTCCCTCTCTATCGATATCGATACACATTACCATTAACAATAGCTAGATAGGCCGGCAGGAGAATAATAAATAGAAAAGATACCCAGAATGATAGTAGGTATGTGCAATACTGTTGCTGTTGCATCGATTGCAAAATCTATCTTAATAGATTTGTGTTTGAGCCGTGGTAAGGATCATAGATCTGCGTAAGCCATAAGTTATAGCTTATCTCATGTCATATTCAATGTGCACAACGTACTTTTCATGCAAAGTCCTTCGCGCCAAACGCTGTTCAAATGGCGGAGTATTGGTGACATAAAGATGTGATAGTTTGTAAACACGATAAGAAAAACTGTTATTTTAAAATGATATACTTAGTTTAATTTTAGTATGAACTATTAGTTTATGCGAGACTTTGTCGAGACTTGGGGCCACGCAAACTTTTATCACAAAGCCTGGCTGGCTTTTAGATTGAGCCATTGATCTTAGTTTGATAAGAAAGCAACATGGACACAAAATTGTTTTGCTGTCTCATGCGAACTAAGTTTAACAGCTTGTGGCATGGCAATACAAATTTTGTTTTCTTCATATCTTTTTTCACTTCTTTCATCGACAAATATATTCAATTGTATAAATTACTCTCAAGTAGAATTCTGCAAGAAGATGGCGATAACTATCGACATATTATCAGTAGTATTGTATCGATACTTTAGAGCGTCTCTTCTGACGGTCGTTTGAAACTCAACATCATTGATACTCAAATCAATGTTTGTATACGGAATGGAGGTTGTATTGTTAATAAAGCTATTCAGATTTAGAGCTTTGAGGCAGTCAAGTGATGAAGAGAGGGATCAAGGTTGAGGTGAGGCAACATTATTTTATTGTTGAAGAGAAATAAAATAGATATTGAACTTATTAAGGATTGCGTGAAACGTCAATAAACCGAATACTATATGCGCGTGTATGGAGCCTCGGCCAATAGTAGTTGTAATACTCACACAGACAAACAACACACAAACTGACATAGGCTCGGACTACATGCATCCGGAATTTTTCAGAACTCCATACAAAACGGCTCCGGATAAGCCCGGATTCAATCCGTTTTGTATGGGGTTCTGAAAAATTCCGGATGAATGTAGTCCGAGCCTTACTGCCGCACTCAGAGACCGCAATTAACAATAAAGTGTTAAGGCGGTTCCCCGAGCAAATGACCTAGAGCATGAATTTCCTTACTATATTGTACGGGACGCCAGAGAAAAAGTAGTTCGTAAATCATGAATTATTGTCAGAAATAATCAATCATTATTGCACCAATTTAAAAATTTCGGCCAATTTTAAGTTGTTCAAATTTTCTATTGATTAGTCAAAGCCAAAAATTAAGAAGGATTACTTACGAAGGAGATGCATAAAATTCATTTTTATCGACCAAAAGCCTGTTTTCGCACAATATATAAAATATAATATTATACAAATTTTAAACGATGATTTGAAAGATAAAACTTCAAAGATACTTGTTATGTCTTTTAATTATTTATATTCATTACTAGCTGTTGCCCGCGACTTCGTTTGCGTGGTCATTCCCAAAAAAAAATCTGCAACTTTCTTAATTTTTTCTTTCAAAAGAACCTTCTTTACCTTTAAAGCCTTTCTAAACCTTTAAAGGTTGTCTGGAAGAGATCGCTATTAGCGATAAGACCGCCTAAATTGTACATCTTTCTGTAAAAATCATGTGTATTTTACTTGTATGGTGTGCAATAAAGAGTATCTATCTATCTATCTATCTATCTTCTCCTGACAATAAATAACACACCAAAAAAAGGATTAGAGAAATTGTTCCATCCGTTCACGCGTGATGCGATGACCAAGGAAAACAGAGATTTATTTTTATATTATAGATATAGTAAAAAAGCTGCTAAAAGTTGGAAAAAACGAGTTTTGGTGGGGGTGCAGCCTTAAGAGTTTTGTTACTTCAATAATTGACTTTATTCGTATCGACTTTACTATCACAAGTTTTTCTTAAGTATATATTAAAGTTAAGTAACGTCTCTGAGTACGGCAGATAGTCTCGTATTACGAGGTACCAGACAATCGCCAGCGACTTCCAGTACACCCAGATCCGAGATTTAGAAAAATACTGTTAACTACTCATTATTATCCACATCATTTCAGCCATAGGACGTCCACTGCTGAAGTCTGAACATAGAAAGTAAAGTATGCCTTTATACGTCCCACTGCAGGGCACATACCGACCTACCTACCTACCTACCTACCTTAACTATTAAGTCGATTAGGCCATACTTCATCACGCGGGCCCAGTGCCGATTGGTGGAGATGTGTTGTAGGAGGGGTATTAAAAGGCTTGATGCCTCTGACTAGACTTCACGACTAGTATCATGCGATAGTAGCCGGGACCAACTTTCAACATGCCTTCCGAAGCACGGAGATTGCTTGTGATAAATGTCACTAATACGGTTGGAATGGTCATCTATCCAATCATAATAGTTCCGTCTGTGTACTTTCTTGTTATATCCTGGCGTCTTTGAGACATACTCCAATCTGTTGGTGTCACTTGTACTGTCGTGGGAAGAGAGGGGAAATTTTACACCCTCTATTGAGATCCTCTAAGGTTATCATTAGAGCTGAACGGGAGTGACTGGCGGTTGTGTCGCAGCTTTGTTGAAATTATTTAAGATGACGTCAGTTTAAGAGCTTTTAAATGTAGGAAATTAATTATCTGCGACGCAAGCATGAAAGTATATATGGTGTGGATTAAATGTCAAACTTAGGCAGTGATGGTTGCACGAGTATAATAGGGACCAATTTCTTTTATATAAAATCATAAATAATATTATTGATTCTCCTTATTTAGTAAGTTCTTTCGGGTGCTCTAGACCTAACGCGAGGCATAAGAAAACTTTTGTTCTACCATTAAGTCGGTCTAAATACAGAAGTAACTGCTTTGTTATTAGAGCCTGTAAAAAGTATAATAGTGATTATAACCACAGCGACTTATTTCACGAAAGGCCTGCGCGTTTTCGTAGCCTTTTAAAGGCATAAGTGTAACCTAGCTAAATATGATTGTTTATTTTTCACCTTATTTAGTTTCTTTTCAATTTTAAATTAGTAGTGAAAACTTTTAGGCTAGTGTAAAACTAATTTTTTCTATGTATGTGTATTACCTTGTAAGCTGTTTGTTTTCCAAATAAAGAAAAAAATATAAAAAAAGAAAAAAAGAAAATATCATGTCTAACATGTCTGTGTCTAACACAAGTATTTATCTATAATGAATTTACTAAGTTTAATTTGTAATTTTTTACCGAAAGATAGGTGCATATAAAACGTCTTTCTCTATACAGAGAAAACCAAACAAGGTTGAAGTAACATTGTATTATTTAACAATTTACGAAAAGATGCCGAATCTTTCTTCTTTTCTCGAATCCTTTCTTACTATTATTTGTATTAGGTCTAAACTATAAATCTTCTAGCTCCGCATATATCAGTAACGGAACCCGGCTCACACTTGGCAACAATGCCGTCACTAATTGTGCGACTGCAATGCATCTATGACCCAGTTGCAGTTCTAAAATAGTGCTCACACGCGTCCGAATTGATATCTATGATTATGCGCTGTCGCCGGGATTGTTTCTTACTCGTACAATAGATACTTCTATCCCTTAAATTTTATCGGGGACACCGGTGACCCCCAAACAATAGATTCGGGGTCTAGTTTCTAGGCAGCTACAGACTTAGTGATAGCGCGTGTTAGAGTTGTCTATGGATCTCAGTCAAGAGTCTCGCAATAGAAAAAGAAACATGCCGTATATTTCTGCGAAAGTCTTCTTCCTGGCAAGGACCTGGAAAACCCTCAACAGGCTGCGAAAGTGCGGACTCAGGTCGATCAATGCAAGAACCGCTTGTGTAGGTGAAATTATACCGTTAAATCTCTACAGCAGACGTGTGTGTTCGCCCCAAACAATCGCCCATCTTCTGTCATGTCCCGCGTGTACGCACGCCTGAAAACGCTGTCCGCGTGGCGTAATATTGGTCACATGAGCATATTTAATCTGGAAGGTATTAGGGGAGGCCAGCAGTGGACCTCCTATGGCTGTAATGATGATGATGATAATGATGAGCATATTTAGTTGCCTTTGACACGAAAAAAAGAAGAAGAAGTGGTATCTCATGTCACAATCTGTGTATCGTGAGTTAGAATTCCGAAAAATATGAACGGATTTATACAACTTTCGTGGTGGTGAGGAAAACATCGTGTGGAAATCAGCATATAAAGATAACATTAGGGGTGCAGGTATGATCCAAATGCCAAACCACCTTCCTGTAAAACAAGAATAGTAAGAATCATCATCATCATTTCAGCCATAGGACGTCCACTGCTGAACATAGGCCTCCCCCAAATGACTTTCATTGGGGGATTCACGCAGACGCTGCTACCAGTCTTGTGCTACAGAAATTAATCGCCTCTTACGATGTGGAAGTGTATTCTTTACGGCCGTCCCCACACGGCACGGCATAGTAATAATAAGAATAAGAATAATAAGGGTTACGAAGATCAGAGATGACAATCGCTCTAAATGTAATAACCAGTAACTAACTAAGTAAGCGTACCTCGATGAGGAAGGGACCAAACGCTAAGTAGAAAAAAGTTCGAATTCAAAATATTATACTATACTTACTGCTCTGATTAAACTTGATCAAAGTCAACATGAATAACTGTTGTATTCTATATGGTAATTCCTATAACAAATTGAGTCGATGTCTGACGAATTAGATGATAAAAACAAAAGACGGTCGCGCTAGATATTCAAGTACGACATTATGGGGTTAAGTAAATCGATGTCTGTCCGTACCAGGCAATGCTAAAAGTAAATTTCGTAGAAAAAAAACAAGAATATACTTGAGATGTGGTTGTTAGCAAGTACATTGGTGGTTGTTGATAAAGAAAACGTACAATATAAGTATGCTCTAAGTAAATTACACAGAAGCCAAGTGCCTATCTACCATCGTCAATTAAAAATTATTACTTGACGATTCAATACCATAGAACGTCATCGTCTATTTTCGCATAAGAATAAAATCCTAGAAGTTTTTTATTTACTTCTTTCTGTCGTACCGCAATGAACACAAAAACAAAATGCTCAATACAAAAAAACATAGTTTTGATTTATCTATTTCTTGAAATAAAAATCAGACTATAAAAACTCCGTTGCCTTTCTCACTGAAGTAGCTGTGCCATTTCTGAACAAAAGTAACTTCATCACTTCAATAAAAAATATATACGGTATCACATTGTCAAATAGGTATTTTCTAAAAGGACCTCTACTTACGAGTGTGTAACGAATTCGTCAATAGAAACCCAATACCTTACGACGACATCCAGCCATAATCCTGAATGAGCTAATCTGAGCAAACAGAGGTTGATAAAGGTGTCGGCGATGTTTGCGGAGCCTCCCTGTTTGATTGTTGCTTTGTAGGATGTCTGAACAAATAAATAAGGTGTTGGTTGGTTCTATAAATTGTTATGTAGGTTTACTAGGCAAACCAATAAGGCAAAAAATAAGAAGACAATTTCTGCCCCATATGGGCCAATAATGTTATAACTGACGTTCATAAGTGGCAGTTTTCTGTCCTAAACTGAATAAATGATTTTTGACTTTGACTTTGACTTTGACTAGCTAAATATAACTCAATATTTGCTCAGTCGCAAAGTCGCTTCTCTGCTAAAACTGCTTTGTCACTGGATAGAGTATGGGCGAGTTCCAACATTGAAGATAGTTTCAGAAAGATAAAAAAAGTGCAAGTCGAACTTGCGCACTGAGAGTTCGTTACCAACTTATAGGTAGGTATGTAAATAATTTGTCCATAACGAGCCCTGAAGATATTAACAGCTTTTCCGAGTTTGTTTTTAAATTATGGTTTTTACACTTTTGCATTCACTTTAAATACCTTGGATCTGTACTTCACGCGTCGGGAGACATCGATTGCGACGTCAAAGCACGCATCGCTGCTGCGTGGGCCAAATGGCGAGAGGTGACTGGTGTCATTTGTGACCTCAGAATGCCGGTTAAGCTGAAAGGACAGATCTATAAGTCCATCATTAGGCCTGTCCTTTTATATGGCAGCGAAGCGTGGCCGCTACTTGAGCGACACAAGCAGGAGCTGAGTATCACGGAGATGAATATGCTGCGGTGGATGTGCGAAGTCACGCGTGAGGAACTCGCGCATCCGCGGTAGCCTTCGTGTCCGTGATATTGCAGACAAACTGCAGGAGAGTACGCTGGTACGCCCATGTTTTGCGGAAACCGGAAAGCTACGTAGGAAACAAATGTCTGGCCATGCCGCCACCGCCAGGTCCTGGCAAAATTAAGAGGTAGACCCAAGAGATGCTGGCTTGACGTTGTAAGGGCTGACATGCGTGCCAATGATCTCACAACTAGAGACGCTCAAGACCGCGCGAAGTGGAGGAGTAAATCAAGGAAAGCGGACCCTGGGCTCCGGGTCTCGGCCGGGCTCCGGACGCAACCGGGATTGACCGTATAGATGAAGAAGAAGACATTTTTGCTTTTACTTATGCCATAAGACATTGCTTTTTGCGAAATTTCATGATTCTACGACAACGCCAAGTACTTACCCTATAAAATTTAATTCCCTTAAGAGTGTCGAAATACATGTATACGTTTTTTACTATCTTTTTTTTACGTTAACTTTGAAGTTAGTTTTTTACAACTTCAAGTAACTGTAGACCAGCCTCCCTAGCATAAGCACCAAAACACGATATGATATAGCGATATATCGATACCAACTGTAAAAATATGATAGATATAGCCGCCATGTTGAATCGCCGTGCTGGTGACGTCACATATATGATCGCTGTTTCAATAAAAATTCTAAATGGCGGCTATATCTATTATATTTTAACAGTTGGAGACGATATATCGTTGTATCATATCATATCATATCGTGTTTTTGTAGTCATGCTAGGGGGACAGAGTATATAGTTTTAGTTGACAGACGCACAACAAAGTGATCTTAAGAAATACGATTCTTCCAAGTTTGTGTTTGTTAGTCGGTAAATGTGACGAAATAAAGCAGTTTTCCTCCTGCCCTCATGCACGAGAGGTGACCAAATAAAGCGTCACAAAATATCGTAGAAATAACTAAATTTTAGTCGAAGTTAATTTAGAATCGCCATTGGCGCGACAGAAGAAGATATTTATCATTTGACTTATAAAATAAAGTCAATGTTTCCTAAGTTGCTATAGTCTATTGTCCTCAATACAATTACTTAAAAGTGTATATATCAAGTCGAGGAAAATAACAAATAAATTAAAACTAACTAAGTTCGTTGTCGTATCTCTGAAACTTCAGGAAAGCGGGTCGATAATGTAAATTCATGACAGTAAATAATACTCGAGTAGAGTTTACACAGTTCAATTTAATACGCTGTTGTTTTTGTTTCGACGGCAGGGCTGCTACCTATCTATTTATTTATACAGGGTGGCAGCTAAATCACAACGGCCGACTATTCCTAAAAAATCTAATTCCTTTGCTTTTCAAAAGTTGGTGTTAAGGAACTATGTCAATATTTCATATTTTTTTAAAATCAATCCTATCAGATGGGCCTATGATACTTGCAGAAATTGTATCTGTTCTTCAAACAATATCACCATAGTTAAGGTTTACATAAAGAATAAGACTAAGAATTTATGAAAAAAATTAGGTCGTTAAACATACAAAAAAACCTGTTGCACATTTCAGTGATAAACCTATTCTTGATACGGTATTTTCGGAAAAGTCGGTAACTTTTTGCCACCCGGTATAATTAAGCACAGTAAACAAAAACTATGTCTTACACGAACGAAAATGTAGTTACTAACAAAATTTCAATTTATTTCTACCAGAAGGTTGTTTGGAAGAGATCGCTTCCAGCGATAAGACCGCCCAAATTGTGCTATTTACTAAGTATTTACTTTCCTGTGATTTGTTTATTTTGTGTGGTGTACAATAAAGAGTATCTATCTATCTATCTATTTCTATTCATAATAACCAGAACACCAAGGAACTGCTCTAAGAATGCAATTTATGCTCACACACACATGCACGCACGCACGCGACATGAAAGCCATGTTACGAAAATCGTCCCTTTTTAGGGTTTCGTACCTCGAAAGGAAAAAAACAGAACCCTTATAGGATCACTTTGTTGTCCGTCTGTCTGTCTGTCAAGACCCTTTTTCTCAGGAACGCGTGGAGATACAAGCTGGAATTTATATCAAATACTCAGGTCTACTACTACTGTCCCTTGGAGGTGAAAAAATCTATCTTATAAGCCAACGCAATCAAAAGATACAGCCGTTTATGCCGCAAATTTTCGACACTCCCAAGGGAATCAAAACCTATGGGGTATATCCCGTGAACTCAGAATCTTGAAATTTGGTACGAAGCAACGTCATAGCACTGATAAAGGGAAAATTACGAAAACCGTAAATTTTTAGTTACATCGTATAATAAAAATAATTTTAATAATTTTAAACTTATTACATGAACATTTAGAGGTATTAAATTAAATTTCATATCAAATACTCAGGTCTATAATACCTATATACCTACAGGTTTGTACGGAACCTTCGGTGCGTGAGTCCGACTCGCTATTGGCCGGTTTTTTTTAATGGATTCAATCTCGCTCAATCAAAAGAGCAGTAATTCTGCCAATGTCGAGTATTTTCTTAAATAGTGTTACAACACAATAAATAACGGGTGTTAATTTTTTATTGCTTTTCATGGATTCAGTGATAGCTACTCTTCCTGTAGATCGGCGTTGAATACAATGATATTTCAATAGTTTCAGATATTTATTATCATTACACCAAACATTAGAACAAAAACTATACCAAACTTGCACTTTAAATCTATATTAATGAAAATAAATCTCTATTTCCCTTGGTCATCGCATCACGCATGAACGGCTGGAACAATTCCGTTAATTCTTTTTTTGTTGTGTTAATTATAGTCAGAAGAAGGTTCTTTTGAAAGAAAAAATTCAAAAAGTTGCTCAGAATAACCTTTATAAATAAACTAAAACATGCGAACGAAGTCGCAGGCATAAATAAAAACCATTAAAATAGATCGACCATGCTTTTCATCCGCCAACCCCTACCGAATTTTTCAAATCGTCCCTTATAAATGCCACTGTAGTTCGAAACAAAACGTCTTCTGTCGCAATGTCGACGGCTGTTAAATTGCGCCAGTCAGTTTTTTCTTCGGCGGAGCAGAAGTTGTGGTTAGTTTACACTGGGTTGATTCAAGTGAGACGTTAATTTATTTTTTTACTTACAAACTTTTTTAACGTTTTCTAATGAAGTGTCAACAAAATGGGTTTTTTGATTACAAAGATTTTTAAATTGAAAGTTTGCATGAAAATACACCGTGGTATTAACGCTCTTCATCGAGACAAGATGTTTAGGACTTTAGCCTCGTGAGTGCCCTGCTTAGGTCTTGCCTCTCTTTATTTATTCTGTTTAGATCCGATTTTTCGAAAAACCTTTTATCCAGCGAATAAAATTAAAGTTCTGACACATTTTCTATACGAAAACTGTAATTTTGTCAAACTTATTCTTCACATTAAAAGTTATCTGGCTATTGAAACAAAAGGCCCTTAAGTAGTTATTTAGCGTTAGGCTTCTTTCACAACATCATGTTTTTTGTCGTACACCGAAAGAAGTTGCACATTACACACATTAACTGTCGTTTGGGACAAACAGAGAACAAACAAACGACAATGACAGTTTACTGTTACACACAACAATGGATGCTCAATTCTATTCAACTTTTTAAAGTGAAAAAACAATCTACTACATCTGTTACAGAACCGATGAGAGGTGGAGTAAATGTGTTCTCGAGTAGAGACTACGCCTCGGCAAACGTAGTCTAGGACGCCCACCAGTCCGATGTTCGACCACCTTAGGATGTGGTTGGATAAATAAAGCAGGAGACCGCGCTCTTTAGAGGAGGCCTACGTCTGACAGCTGACTGCAAAAGGTTGACGTGATGACAAATGATGAAGGGAAGAAACGTGCCAATATGAGCCTCAGAGAAACACAATACGGTGTACACGTGGGCATAAAAAGGATAACTCTCGCATAGCAAGGCTCAATAATCGGTACGTCAGAGCCTCGTCCGAGCCTCAAAGATAATGTCATTCATTGGCTATATTATTCTTCGAACGACCCGTTGTAACCGAACAAAGTTATTGCTGTAGAATGTTTGACATTGGAATATAAATATTGGAGGAAAGATTATTTGGTTGATTTACATAATTATTATTAGAATGATAAGACCGCCTAAATTGTACATCTTTCTGTAAAAATCATGTGTATTTTACTTGTATGGTGTGCAATAAAGAGTATCTATCTATCTATCTATGATCATAACTGTAAGTCACTATCATCAGCCTTTTAAAGTCCTCAGACATAGGCCCCCGTAGAGTGGTGAGATAATAAAGGATCTAAATAATTGTTTTCATGTTTTAATTGCCCAATAAATAGGTCTCTATTAATTCGCAAGACTTAAAGAACTGGGGTTTTTAAAAAGAATACAAATTATATATTTTGTAGTTTTCTTGATTGGCGTGTCGCTGAGATTTGCCTTTTTAAAGGATATCGATGGCAATAGAAGCTAAACATTGTGAGCTTTGCTACTTGCCACGAAAATGGCTTTACCCGTGACTTTTTTTTTTAAACTTTTATTATCAATTTCTAGGTCTAATCTGAACTGTGGGCACAAGAGGACAAGAACAAGCCAATAATAGTTTTATACATCCTTGTGCAACTATTCTATTTTGTTTTTTTTTCATTAGTTCCTTTACCTTTTTATTAAAATTCTTTCTCCCATTGACTGACATTTTTCAAAAGTTTTAAATTAATATATATAGAATCCATTATTGGCTGTAAGTTTTGTATAATTATGTAATTTGTTAAAATTTTAAGAGCTGTGGATACTGAATAAACATAAAATAAAATAAAGTAAAAATGGTTAACTAAGTCACGATTTTACCTTCACATATCCAAAAAGCCGTCTAACTATGTCAAATTATGACCTGTGACTGAACTGATTTGATTTTAATGATAGCCTACAGTCTTAAAAAGAAACAATAAAAAGCAAAAACACGATGTTAGGCATAATACATGTTAAGTACCAACAATATGTGAAATGAATACATACCTACAGCACACGATTGCCTCGGAAGCGCTGAATAAGTTAAAAAATAAACAATGAACACCCGCTACACCCGAAATTACTCTGACTTAATAATACTGGCATCTGCTGTAAAGTAGCTGCGTAAAAAGCTAAAAGCATTGTAACGCGAGGACTTAAAAATATCTTATAACAATGTACCTAAAAGAAACCTGATATTATAGACACCAAAGTTGGGCCACCTACGCCGCGGTTGTGATTGGATTGGTGACCACTCCAACCGTAAAAGTAAAATTTTACCAGAAAATTAAACAATTTGCACTCACGAATTGCCGTACCAATGCGGGTAAACGGTCGCCATTTAATAGGTTATTCAAAATATTTAATAGTAAATTTAATGTCTTAGACTTACTTAACATAAAATTAAGTAAATTTAAAAGCGAAATTATATAAACACAATAATTATTAACGTAAACATAATTCATATGGGATGATATCGAGTCATCAGAGGCCTTTTGGATTTTGCACAGGATATTGTGTGAGGTCAACAAGGCTCCATGGTGCTGGTGACTTCGGTATCATCTTGTTTAAAATTTAAGTTTCATGCTTAATATTGTAAGTTTCCATTAATCAACACTACTGTGGTTTACCAGTGTATGTTCTCGACAATAATTATTTTATAAAAATCATGTGGACAATGTTGTTGGTCGTACAATAACTGATATTGTGTAAACATATTTTGTACTAAGAACTATTGTAAGACTGTTGTAAGATTGTGGTCCTAAATAAATTGAAAAAAAAGTGCTTTTAAGGCATATTTGCAAAAATAAATGACTTTGATTTTGAACCATATGAAGTGACATTTATCACAAGTATCTCCTTAAGGACTATGGCCTAATCCACCTCATAGTTGAGGTGTGGCCTGTGCCCTGCAATGGGACGTACCTATACAGGGTTATTTGTAAAACAACAACAACCTCCTAGGGGCTGATTCTGGTGCTCAAATACAACAACTTTTTCTATGGGACCAACATAGTAATCTAAAAAAAAAACACTTCTTCATACAAACTGATGTCCGCTGGTCGGCGGCTTAGTATAGGGAAATGATTTTTTTTGCGTTTTCGATGTTGGTCCCATAGAAAAAGTTGTATTTGAACACCAGAATCTGCTTCTAGGAGGTTGTTGATGTTTTACAAATAACCCTGTATAAGCATACTTTTTTTTATGAATATTAGTAACATACATTTGGTTGGCTAATCTTTAGTCATGATTTTAATCTAGGCTTTGAATATAGTTTTACTAAGAAGGCCGATAGAGTTAAACTAGGTTGAGTATTTCTCTCGTATTCAACATTTCACTAACGCCTTTAATTTATTATCCGCAAAAGGTCCTCTCTAAAATTCCAAAATTAAAAGGACATTCAGGAGACGTGTCTCCGGGGCCGCGAACCACAAACATACTAATTGGAATTCCTCAGGCGGCCCATTTATTAGAAGGGGGCGGGGTGGGGATAATTATAGCACAGTTAAAAAACACCAGCCAATATTTTTTAACAGAATCCCATTTTTTCTATCATTTTCGTACAATGCGCCAAACAACTGACTTCCACACTCTATTTCACCTCTTCAAGGGTTGATATTGCATACATTTTTCATATTAATATACAGTATTTATTTTATTTTATTTTATTTTTATTATAAACATGAACCACAAACAAGTTCACATGTTATATTATGTTTAAGAATAACAAAAGTTGGTAGACATTACTGTGAACCCAACACAGTTGGTCACATCATAATCAAGGAAAGATACATAGGTGGAGCCAAATCTAATGCAACACGGTACAGTACAGGTACCATCATGAAACGCAATGAAGCGTCAGTATAAGAAAAAGCTAGTATTTTATGAATCTATTAGCAGGAAGATAAATACGTGACACAACTTGTTTGGACAAATGAGAAAGACGATTCTCAAAAACAAATGCGACCACTGTCCTTTACAGTACAAGCAGCTGATCAAAGACTAATTTCCAAAAGTACTTTAATAAAAAACAGAAATACCCTGACTTCTTTATTACACTTTTGCGTAGTGATTTTGTCAGACTATTGTGATATGTTTCGCATTGCGGTTCTATTTAAAATTTCAGACATTAAGCCATCATTGATGTCGACTGACTGTCGATTTAATGGTGCAAAATCGAGGTCCAGCAGTTTTGGCTGCGCTTTATACGTTAGTCCGTCAGTTAGCGTACTATAAAGGATGACAGAAATACGAAATTTTAAAACTGTGTTGTATAATTATCACTGGTAGATTTAGGTACTCGAAAGCTGACCCACTGACTTCCAAAGTAATGGTCATAGTCCTAAAATGGGCCGGCTACATCTGTCGTAAAACCCAGCTCGATGGACCGATGTCCTTAGGATAGGCTTAGTGGCTGGATGAAAAAAGCGGGAGACCGAGTTCGTTGGCGCTCTTTGGGACCCCTCCCAGCCGGAGTTGCTAGACTGAAGCTTCAGTCCAGCAACTTTTGTCGGCCTAAATTACACATCTTCATCGTCAGCTTTTGGAAGTCCATTGCTGAAGGCCTCATCTATAGAACGCCGCAGCGAGTACTCTGGGTCGCGCCACTGTAGAATCTTAATTCTTCCCCAACGGACAAGCGTTCTGCAAGCGATGTGGCTTAAATTACACAAGTAGTTGATTTGATAATATCTGCTCGTCATCTCAAGATGGTAATTTGTCTAGCTTTTTTTTTGTTTAAACACTTAGCCTTTTTTTCGTTCAAATACTAAATCAACTGGCCGTTGTATCCTTTCTATGTAGATTCAGCAAGCGATGATCAATATTTACGAAGTATTTTATAAGGTCGTTAAAACTGTCTGCGATCATTTCCCATTTCCAAGAAATCGGTAAATTATACGGCAAGAAATTATCGAGAGTTTTTCAGGCATCTTTTATTTTTCCAATATGAAATTAGTTAGGTTGAAATTAATAGTAATAACAAGATTTGTTACTAACTTCTGATGTTTACTAATGATGTTTTTTCTATGGTATCTAATACGCGTATCGATAAAGACACTTCTGGAAAACTAATTTGTTCTTTGTATCGTGATGAAAGCAGTACCTCATTTCCACTTTAGTTTTTATTTCCAATTCTGAAGCGTCTGAACTCAGAAATCTAGTCGTAAAACTAGGGACAAAGATAACAAAAGCCGTTGACCTGATAATTTAGCTTAGACAAAATGATATCTGACTTCTAAGAAGAAAGCTGGAATATTTACGCTTCAATATTTAGGACTTTGTTGTTGAAAATATCACAACCTTGAAATTGTTTTCACAATAAATCAAAAAATATTTTTTGTTATTTACACAACAGTATTTTTAAATTATGTTCCATAATCTCGTCCTCATTGTGTACAATGTAGTACGCACTTTTTGCTACTGCACTGATTACAATCTTCAAAGTTAGGCGCGTGCATGAACGCGTCAATAAACTAAAAAATAAATAACCGGAACGTGCCCGCACCGTCACCTATCAATGTCATCTGTCACCTGTCAATGTCATTGTACTTTTTTGTACACAGCACTGAAGACATAAATATTTAGAATAAATTAGTTTTTAAACTAATTAGTGATTTACAGCTTACATACAAATGCAAAAAACCAAGAAGAAAATACGGTGATGTTTGTGTAAAAGTATGGTGGCTGGAAAACAAAACTTGTCAGTTGAATTTGTGAAATTGTTGGACCGATACCTCGGCTCAATTATTACGATTACTACGATTTCTATCACCACCACATCACACTAACTTTAGTGTTATTATATTTATAATATCATCACCATCACCAAAATCTCAGCCTATTACAGCCCACTGCTGGACGTACGGGAAGGACGCAAAGAGCGCCAAGGAGTACGATCTCCTGCTTTGATACAAATGTATCTAGCCATATTCCCGAGTTCGTCTGCCCATCGAGTTGAGAAGCGTCCTACACTACGTTCGCCGAGACGTGGCCTCCACTCCAACAACATAATCAGCCAGAAATTAATCATGAAAACAAGGAGTGTGTGTGACAGAGTTGCGTTATTCTTCAGCCCGCAAACGAGACAGAATGAATGACATCGGAGCTTTCACGGGAGGTTGGCCGTGGTGATCATTAAGTTCATTCTAGTTGTCTCTCATGTCTCAGAATGAATGACATCGGAGCCTTCACGGGAGGTTGGCCGTTGGTGATCAATATGTTCATTCTAGTTGTCTGTCATGTCTCCGAATGACTCCACAGAAACTGCTCTGTACAGAAGCACTGGCCATTACGATGGAGTGGCCAGTGGGTTTTTTGTTCAGTCTGAAGCGTCTCCTCGAGGGATTCCTCCTGAGACGTAACATTATGGCTCTAGTCTTCATGAAGAGTTGACCATGAGACCGATACAATGTTGCACCAGAAATATACTACAAAGGATCTGTAATAGCATAAGGTAAGTTATTAATATTATAAAATTCTTCTAGCGCATCATATGTGTACACGACGGCCTAAATCTTGTTTGTAAATAAGTTGTTTATAGTATTCGTTGTGATAGTTTTTTTAGTTTCGTTTATAGTTATCGTTTATTCCGTTGCTTGTAACTCTGTGTTAGTCAGTAAGTTGCTTTGTTCGTTATAGTTTATGTTTTATGTGTAAATAAAGAAGTATATAGGGCCCGTTAGGGAAATACATAGGAGATCCCGGGCAATACCTTAGTACATAACAGCCATAATAGTGGGCCTAAATTAGCGGCTCTCTATAAGGTATTGCCCGAGATCATAAGCCATCCGGAGTGAGGGAGGGCCGGTCGGGAATATTGGTCCTTCGAGCCGGATAAAGAAGAAACAACAGTGGAAAATGCCAGTAACTCGAAGCATGTCGGAGCAACGAGTCACCGTAGCGGGGTGTCAAGAAGATTCTACACATCAAGACGACACTCCCGCAACTGAGCAACCGCCGGCGGTGCCGCCGGGCTACCCCGTCCGTTATGAAAATCCGCCCGGATCTCCGTCGGAAGCTCAGCCACAGAACACCAAACCGAAGTCGATTTCAAACAAGTCGAATCGGGCGCTGCGCCTAGCGCGCGCCAAAGCAGAAATCGCAAAACTGAAGCTGGAGTTGGAACAAGCCAAGCTCGCAGTACTAGAAGAAGAAGACGAAGAATCTGATGATGAAGATTCCGTCGCATCGGGAGAATCGCTGGGGCAAGCACGGGTCGCCGAGTGGCTAGACCAGGTGCCGCCAGTGACCAAAACCTCGGAACAACCTATCAAGACCGCACCTGCGTCGAAGATTATCACCGAAAAACAGCCGCCTGCAACCGCGCCGAGACCCCACCGGTCAGAAGACAATCGTATTCATCTCGGCGAGCTTGCGGCTGCGATCGCGCACGCCGCGCGATCGAACCACACACCGTCCGCAGTTCCGAGGTACATCGGAGAGCTACTTCCGTTCAACGGCTCTCACTTCGAATGGCTCGCATTCCGCGCGGGCTACCAAGAAACCTCCGTATATTTCTCCGACATCGAAAACACAGCAAGACTCCGAAGAGCCCTGAAGGGCAAAGCGAAAGAAGCAGTGAGCAGCCTGCTTATAGTGAACACGAAGCCGGCTGACATTGTGCAAGAACTAGAAACACGTTTCGGTAGACCCGAGACGATCGCCCTCGCCGAGATCGACCGGTTGCGGCACGTGCCCCGCCCAACCGACTCACCTCGTGACATCGTACAGTTTGCCAGCAAAGTCAAGAACAGCGTGGCCACACTCCGCGCGCTGAACCAGGCTCACTACCTATACAATCCCGAGGTAGTGAAGCACATCACCGATAAATTAACTCCGTCGCTGCGCTACAGGTGGTTCGACTTCACACGCGAACAACCTACCGAAGAACCCGACCTACTCCGCCTATACCGGTTCGTGTCAAGAGAAGCCGAAACATGCGGCCGGTACGCCGATCCGGAGAGCATCGGAAACTTAGAAGAACAACCGCAACGTGCAGCACCGCGTGCGCGCCCTCAACGCGCATACAGTAACAGTCAAGCCGAAGAAAATCAAGAGAGCTGTCCAGTTTGCAAACAGGCAAGTCACGTGACCGCAAACAAGTGTGAACGCTTCAAGAAGGCTACAAGCGACGGACGGTGGGACTTAGCCAAACAACACCGGCTATGTTTCCGCTGCCTCAACCTAAGGAAAGCTTCACACCAGTGCGACACACGACAGTGCGGAGAAAACGACTGCAAGCGGACTCATCACCCCCTCTTGCACTACACACCGAAGAAAGAGGTCGAGACAGTCGCCACTACTCACACAAGCGAGACAGAAACAGTCTCCACCGCTCGCACGCATCGACTGGCAAATACTACAAGCTACCTCAAGATATTGCCAGTAACAGTCGTCGGACCGAAGTCAACCGAGAAGACTTACGCCCTTCTCGACGACGGCTCCACCGTCACCCTCGTCGATGAAGATTTGGCGAGACGCGTCGGCGCCGATGGCCCGATCGATCCGCTAAACATCGAAGCGATCGCCGGGGCCCGAGTAACCCGAACAGACTCGCGGCGCGTCACGCTACGTCTACGAGGCCAAGACGAAGAACATACCTTATGCGGGAGGACTGTCAAAAACCTCAAACTGGCTGCACAAGAAATAAAGAACATAGAAATCGAAAAATATCGTCACCTTGAAGACATCGCACAGGTCGTCAAGTACGAAGAGGCCCGGCCGACTATACTCATCGGTCAAGACAATTGGGAGCTACTTCTCGCCCAAGAGCTGCGCCGTGGTACTTCAGACGAACCTGTGGCTTCAAGGACTCCGCTAGGCTGGGTGCTCCATGGCTCAGCCAACAGGAGCCTGGGCCACCTAGTCCACCACGTCTACCGCATTACCGAAGTCGAGGATCGACTTGAAGAAGCTGTGAAGAAACACTTCGCCTTAGAATCTCTCGGCGTACAACCTCGACCGACGCGCGCCGATCCAGACGAGCGCGCCCTCCGGATACTCCGAGAGAAAACCACCGCATTACCAGACGTCGGCTACAGCACTGCACTGCTATGGAAGACGGACGTGATCGAACTACCGAATAACTACGACCACGCCCTTACTCGCCTACATAGTACAGAGAAGAAAATAGACAAGAGGCCGGATCTGAAGCAGGCCTACGAGACCCAGATGGAGCAGCTGGTGGAAAAGGGCTACGCTGAGGTAGTCACCACTCCGCCCACCGAGAAGCGCACTTGGTACTTGCCTCACTTCCCAGTACTACACCCCGCTAAACCGGGAAAAGTGCGCCCAGTATTCGACGCTGCAGCCCGAACACGGGGTACCTCGCTCAACGACCACCTGCTATCTGGACCGGACCTCCTACAATCGCTACCGGGCGTGTTGATGCGCTTCAGACAACACCCCATCGCTGTGGCAGCCGACATACAAGAAATGTTCCTGCGCATTCAAATCAACGAAGACGACAGGGACGCGCTCAGGTTCCTCTGGCGATCACACCGGCGGGAGGGACCGCCTACAGAATACCGAATGAAGTCGGTGATTTTCGGAGCAGCAAGCTCACCGTGCACGGCGTTGTACGTCAAAAACCACAACGCCGAGCTACATCGTCACAAATATCCGGATGCGGCCGAGGCTATCGTTCATCATCACTACATGGACGATTACCTACAAAGCTTCACGTCTACAGAAGAAGCCGTCCGCATTACTACCGAAGTGCGAGAAGTGCACGAAAAAGCAAACTTCTACTTGTGCAAGTGGACGTCAAATAACACCGAAGTCTTGAGAGCACACCAAGCCGAACCCGCTACAGTACGAGACGTCACACTAGAACAAGAGAACGAAGAAAAAATCCTAGGCCTCACCTGGCGGCCCAACAGCGACACCCTTGGGTTCAACCTCAACTTCGCCCGGGTGCCGACCGACAAAATAGACGGCAGCCTCACACCGACAAAAAGAGAAGCCCTCCGCACCGTCATGTCGCTGTTTGACCCGTTAGGCCTAGCATCACCGATCACCGTGCAGGCCAAACAACTGCTACAAGAAACCTGGCGGCTGGGCGTAGACTGGGACGAGCGCCTGCCACCGCCTCTAGACGCCCAGTGGAACGACTGGCTGAAACACCTCGCCGAGCTACGTAACATCAACCTGCCGCGCTGCCATCCTACCTTCAGCAGCGCGGTACGAAGAGAACTGCACACATTCGTGGATGCCAGCGAGAAGGCCTACGCAGCCGCCGTCTATTGGCGCACACAAGACGAAGGCGGGCAGGTACAGGTGACCCTAGCCGCCGCCAGAGCCCGAGTAGCGCCCCTTAAGCTCGCATCGATCCCGAGACTCGAACTACAAGCCGCCGTGCTGGGATGTCGACTAGCAAGAACAGCAGTCGAAGAATACCAACACAAACCCGACCGACGATACTACTGGAGTGACTCGAAGACTGTGCTCGCGTGGTTAAGAGCCGGCCCACGCTCCTTTAAACCGTTCGTCGCACATCGGGTGGCCGAGATCGAGGAGGAGACACAAGCAAGTGAGTGGAAGTGGGTGCCTACACAGCACAACGTAGCGGACGACGCTACGCGCGGAGTACCCGCTGACTTCACTCAACATCACAGATGGTTCGTAGGACCCGAGTTCCTATACGAGTCCCACGACCACTGGCCTACCGAGATGAGAGAAGAAGCCCCGAAGACAGGAGAGGAGCGGTCGCACGCCGTTTCACAAACAAACGGCACCCGGCTGACAGAATCGCTCCCCGAAGTACATCGTTTTTCGTCGTGGCTGCGCCTAACCAGAACAACGGCGCGAGTTTTACAGGCACTCGACCTATTCCGCACTCCGGCCCGTAAACTCCGCCTACCTATCGAGCAGCCACGCCCACCGACCGATAAACCACGCCCACCTACAGATAGCGTGCATTACAAAAGAACAACTCGCAACAGCGAAGCGGATCCGACTTGGCGCAACGTCAACAAGAAGACAGCGCCGCCCGCTAAACGCCGCACCGAGAAGACCGAAGATCGCTTCCGACCGCTCACAGCTGATTACATCATCAGAGCGGAACAACTGTGGGTGCGTGCCGTCCAACAAGATTCGTTTCCCGAAGAGACGGCCGCGCTAAAGAAACAAGAAGCAGTACATCGAGATAGCCGACTGCGACAACTAGCAGTCACCTTCGACGACACCGACTCGACTATCAAGATAAAGTCGAGGATCGCAGCAGCAGTCCACATCAACGAGCAGCAGAAACACCCGGTTGTGCTAGACGGCGACCACCCTTACACGCGCCTCTACATAACCTGGGTACACCGGAGACTGCATCATGGAGGCGTGGAAATAGTGATGAACGAGATACGCCAGCGCTTCTGGGTGATACGTGCGCGACCCACTGTGCGCAGCGTAGTGAAAAGCTGCCTACCGTGCCGACATCGACGTGCAGTGGCCGCCGTCCCCCCGACCGGGAATCACCCGGCGAGCCGCCTGGCACATCATCAGAGACCCTTCACATACACCGGGCTCGATTACTTCGGGCCACTCAGCGTGACCGTCGGCCGCCATCATCAAAAAAGATACGTGGCGTTATTTACGTGTCTAACCACAAGGGCCGTACACCTCGAGGTCGCCGCGTCACTCTCTACCGACTCCGCCATCTTTGCCCTGCGCCGCATGATGGCGCGCCGCGGGCAACCCACCGAAATATGGTCCGATAACGGGACCAACCTCCGCGGAGCCGACGCGGAACTGCAGAAGGCCGCCCTCGAAGCCAGCCGCGAGGAGGCCGCCAGCCACACTATCCGGTGGCGCTACATTCCGCCAAGCTCGCCGTTCATGGGAGGGGCCTGGGAAAGGCTCGTCCGCTCAGTCAAGACCGCGCTGACCACAACACTACAGGAGCGACATCCGCACGAAGAAACGCTCACCACGTTGCTCTGTGAGGCGGAGTACACCGTGAACAGCCGCCCACTGACGCACGTCTCCGTGGACCCCGAAGACGCCGAAGCCTTGACCCCCAACCACTTCCTACTCGGGGGGTCGGGCCGTATCCACCAGCCGGGATCCTTCACCGAAGCGGATGTCGCCAGCCGTCACCACTGGAGGCGAGCACAGCGACTAGCCGATGAGTTCTGGGGCCGCTGGGTCCGGGAATACCTGCCGGAGCTTCAAAACCGGCGGGAGCCCCACGGCCGCGGAGCCCCACTGAAGATCGGTGACCTGGTGCTGGTCGCAGACTCGAACCTGCCCCGCAACGTCTGGCCACGAGGAAAGGTGGTCCAGATCTACCCAGGCCAGGATGGCATCGTCAGAGCTGCAGATGTCACCACCCGAACCGGAGTACTGCGGCGCCCCACGAAGAAGCTCGTCGTACTACCAGTCAAGGCCATCGAGACCGTCGTGACACCCAGAAGCTGAAGCGACACGTCGCTTCACGGCGGGAGAAATGTACACGACGGCCTAAATCTTGTTTGTAAATAAGTTGTTTATAGTATTCGTTGTGATAGTTTTTTTAGTTTCGTTTATAGTTATCGTTTATTCCGTTGCTTGTAACTCTGTGTTAGTCAGTAAGTTGCTTTGTTCGTTATAGTTTATGTTTTATGTGTAAATAAAGAAGTATATAGGGCCCGTTAGGGAAATACATAGGAGATCCCGGGCAATACCTTAGTACATAACAGCCATAATAGTGGGCCTAAATTAGCGGCTCTCTATAAGGTATTGCCCGAGATCATAAGCCATCCGGAGTGAGGGAGATAGCAATATCTTCCCTCCCGCTCCCACTCCGGGGAGCGGAAGGGGAAATTGCCTCCCAAAATAGTATAAAAACCGCGTGGGTGGTCCCGTTAATCGTCACTCGAATCAAGTCAATCAGAGGAGTCACTCGAATCAAGTCACTCGAATCAAGTCAATCAGAGGAATCACTCGAACAGAAGCAGTCACTCGATCGTCATTCGTGATCACTCCGGAGAGCCACAAAACTCTCAAAGCCATCGCAACTCCCAGCTCCGATATCAACCACAAATACTGGCGTTTTCATTCCGCACCCGCAAGTCCTTCACCGTGAACCTCCGCCCACAGGCCCTACCGGATAACTTCACTGACTCATCATATCCGAGGGCCGGTCGGGAATAATATGTACCGAGAGAACAATTATTCCTCTTTTCTGTCTCGCAGCAGAATTATAACACTTCCACTTGCTTTCACGAGGGGTTAGCCTGTGGCTTAAAATTTTTGTTATAATATTGCGGGTCTGCAAATCTTATAAGGTTGACCAGAGACCGACTTCATTAATTGAAGTTGAAAATATAGTCGAACACAAAAGTATCAAGACGATACATATCTTCGAATGCCACTGAAGAAAAAAAGAGAGGAGGGAGAATAGGGGTACCGAGACCATGAGGTAATGCCCTCCGTCTTAGTAATTTTTTCAACTTAACACTTTGACTCTAAGGAGGCTATGAAAGAAGCTCCTTTGCCTGCTGATATTGAAGGCTTAAGGAATTCTGAGTCTTGTGTAAACAAGTCATATACTTACCTAGACAATTTCAGTCTTTTTATAAAGATTTTAAGTTTTTAATAATTTCATCAGTTGTTACTATCAAATTGGGCCTTTGGCAACCATTAATGGTACCAAGACAATCTGTTGGTCTCAGATCTGCTTGTCTTATTCTGCCCCATTTATATACATACAAGTCAATGATAAATAGCGCTTTTACAAATTATGGTTTATCTCGGTGTGGATTTCCACAAGTTTTTTACCACAAGTAATTGAGATACTTCTTGATGTTGGCCCAAGAGGGCAAGACTTTATAAAGCATACCATAGAAAACAACCTGTTTACTCCAATAGTTCATGTAGTTATGACCATATTAAGTTTTTTTTTTTTTTTTCTCTCTTATATTTTACTAAAAAGCTTAAATAAATAAATAAACATTACTTGACATTGCTAATTGATATCTGTGACTTAAAGATCATTAGTCCACTTGATTCGTGAAGTGCCTTAACGTAAAAGGTCCCAGGTTCGATACTCTGGTCGAATGACGCTGGCGAGATACATTGTCTTGTACCTCATAATACAGGGAAATTGACTCCCTGTTTGGAGACCATGACAAATTGATGCTGGCTGGTGCATGTTTGTATGTTCCTATACAACTGATATGGTATCCCATTTGTGTAACTTATAATATTAGATCTGGTTACAACCGGGTAAACCTTAAATTCTCATAGTATCAAGCTTAATTCTCAAGATTCTATAATAATCTATGAAAGCAATTAAAATTGAACACTGTTACTGACTTAAGTTTATTATTCTAGCTGATCGCCATGGCTAGTTAGATTATTTCTAGTCTTCATCAAGTGAAATAAAGACACACTCAAGATGAGTGTTACTTACAAATAATGTGAGTGAAGATGACTGTTACAGAAATGGAAAAATAATTCTCCTTGTTATCAACAAGATAAAAATTACCATAATTAAAAACTTTTTTAACTGTAACTGTATGTTATATTCCAATATTTTCAGTCAGTAAAAACCCATGGAAAGATTTATGCAGCTTTATTTACAGGCAAAAATGTCGCACCATAATTGATCCTTATGTACTTGTCATAAGGTCGAAAACCAATTATTTTAATTTTTAAGTAGGTACCTGCTACCTTTGGAAAAGTAAGAGAAATTCAAAACTAGACACAAAGTTTCAATGATAACTTGAATTTTCAAATCTGACCTAAATATATTTTTAATATATTTTTGTTATAAACCATATATTTCTAGACATTTTATTATTTGTGAAAATGTTTGATACCAAAAATTGAAGACAAAGATAAATAATCATCCAATCATTAAATTATCAAGATACTAAAGACAGTAAATAAACTGAATTATCCCAGGTGGATAACAAAGGTTCATATTTAAATAGATGATTATAATAAAATATGATTTATTAAAACATAATTAAAAAAATTAAAATTGTATCCATGAAACTATAAACTTCATAAAAAATATACTACTGACTTAAAATTATTATTTAAATTAAGTCATGAATCTTACAATTATAATTGAAGATTGTCAAGTACCTATGTAAGTCTATGTATAAATAATTTTATTAGATATTAAATTACCATGTAAAGCAAAAATGGAGATGATAAATAATGACAGAAAATTTCTAACTTAACTTAAATGAAAAAAAAAAAAAAAAAAAATTGATGAGACGATAGAGGCATTGATCAGTGGCAATAATTAAGGAAATGCAGGCAATAAATGTTGCCTTACCTTGTTATTGGACTAAGGCTGTAAGGCTGCTACAAGTATTTTGAGCCGGAGTAAACTTTCTATCTTATCCGATGTGATGTATTGGTAAATTATTACTTATTTAATTATTATTTTTTATTAGCTTACAAGAATTGACCAGTCATTGAATCTTTTTATAAATAAGTATTCAGACTGTTTCATTAACTTATTAATATCCCCTACCAGGGATCCACACATAAAGTGCAGGAAGTCTCATACTGATTTCCAGCCATACAAGTGTAACACATATAACGGTTTTCTAAGAAGATGAGTAAAAATCAATCTTTCTCAGTAAAATAATGTTGAAACTATTGTCAACAAAATAGGATCCTTACTGGAACAATACTAGTAGTATTTGTATATAATTTCCTTATTTATAACATATAATTTATGAAAAATTTGCGATAGTAAACATCCATATTATTTTTTTTAGTTTCCTTTACTTTGGAACTACACCTTGAACAGGAGTTATTAAGAATACCTAAGACTAATTTATTTGCATAAAAAATTGTATTACAGACAATGATAAGTTAAAAGGTTACTAGATTTTCTTATTATATAAAATAAAATAAGTCTTTTCAGAAGAAATACTAGCTTAACTACCTACTTGCACATCGATAAATTTACCTTGTTAGGTAACCATATACTAAGTATGTACTACATACTACTGGATAAATGAGACGGATATTAATAGTTCAAAGCATTGGCTCCATTTCCATGACAACTTATTAAACTAGCTGTTGCCCCGCGATTTTGTTTGCGCGATCTCTATTTATTCGTAAAGAATATACCTACTTAATAGCGCGGGGTATAAAACTTTATTGCACAAACTTAAAAGTGTACAACAGGTGGATTATCAGTCTCAGTCCCAGCAAATCTATAAATTCATAAAGACTTACAGTTTTAACAAAAATAAAAGAGTATTGCAATTAAAGTAAAATTTGCTATTTTCGATTTTATAGAATTCCTACACATTTTTTGGCCCACCTGTATGGTATAAAATAGGAACAGGTTTGTGTCATCAAATGGGATGGGACTGTATCAATATACATGGTTGTATTAGCATACGGGGTTATATCATCATACAGGGTTGTATTATCATACAGTGTGTATCATCATACAGGGTGTATCATCACACAAGGTGTATCATCATACAGGATTGTATCGATATACAGGGTTGTATCGATATACAGGGTTGGTTGATTAATTCCAATGAATTAATCAAACAACTATATCCTTGTTAGATAAAACTTGAATTAAACATCTACCAATAGATAGTTAATAAAATAAAGTTTTATCATGTGCGAAGACTTTAGCAAATCATATAAATGACCATAATAAATGTTTATATTGCTTTGTCGACACAACTTTCCTCTTTGAACATCTACATTGTACACAATGAGGACGAGATTATGGAACATAATTTATATGATCGGACTAACTTACCTAGTGACGTCCGATCCTCAATTATGTGAAGTAATCTCGTCCTCATCCTATCCCCAGCCCGACCCAGTTAGTATGTATTTATCAATCCTTAAAGTACAAAAAAGATTATATGCTATAAATACCTACATACTACTTAGTTTCCCTTCTTTTTGAAAGTTGTGTCCAGTTTTATCCTTTGAAATAATGACATTGACAGGTGACAGATGACATTGATAGGTGACGGTGCGGGCACGTTCCGGTTATTTATTTTTTAGTTTATTGACGCGTTCATGCACGCGCCTAACTTTGAAGATTGTAATCAGTGCAGTAGCAAAAAGTGCGTACTACATTGTACACAATGAGGACGAGATTACTTCACATAATTGAGGATCGGACGTCACTAGGTAAGTTAGTCCGATCATATAAATTATATAACAAAGATACAAAGGTTGATTATTTAAACGACAAGAGCGCATGGATTAATATCTTGCCTAGCCTGCACTTGCTCCACATGTCTCGTCTTAATTTCTTGTAACAAAGGTGATCCGTCATCTCTATCTTGGCAAAGAAAGAAGTAGACCATTGTGTTTGTATCAAATGTAGTAATTTATTCCAAAGTTTCCAAAGGATTTACCCCACAGGTAGCAGTTAGCAAATCGAATCTCACGCTTGCCGGGGGCAAAACCTAGTATGTACTCCATACATAAAGAGCTTATTGGTATAACCTCCTACGCACCTTCCCTCATCTCTCGCGTATTTCTTATCTCCTTTCCTTAAGGATCAATTTAGTATGGTGACGTCACTTATACGCACTTATCCCGTTACGGGCGGTTAAATCCGCTGTTAGCATGCAAAGTGGTTCTTAGTTTTAACGACTGACGCCGGATCCGCGTTCTGCGTTAATTGCTATGCTGTCATAACGACACGACGGCGGTTTCGGGAGGTCCTGGTTTGATTCTGAGGTCGTGCTGACGTAGCTTGGGATTTAGAGCCCTATTACTCAAATATCAGTGTTTGGTCTTTGTTACAGTAAACAATAGTGCATATTCGCACACGCGAAAATCGGAAACCCGTCAGTCAAGCCATCTACTGTCGTGGCTCAATTGAATAAGCTTTAATCCATCCAGCTCGCGAGTGATACTTCCTGAATATCGATACTCATGTGGGCGACAATCGCAGACAGGAACGAAATATACGAGCTGTTCCATAAAGAAGCGTGCCAAACGAAAACTGTAGATAAAACATAAAAAGCTCCATCTTCTGTCCAAAAATAGTCCTGATGAAAGTTGCATACTTTGGAAATGCTTAGGAAAACAACTGAAAATCGCAATTTGCGCAAAAATGATGCAACTCTTACGAAGTCTAATTCAGACAGGAGATAGAGCCTTTTTTGCTCTATCTACTGTTTTTGATTGGCACGCTCTTTTGGTACACCCTATATATCAGCAGCAGCAGTTGGTGCAGTAGGCCAGTAAAGCACTTACTACTAATGCCTAATACATTGACAATACCTAGCGTATTTCCATCCCAGTCCCGCACGAGTTCTTGTATGTTTGAACTTGACGAGCTAAAATGCCATGCATCTCGGTCTCTTTACTAAGCAAATTTCTACCCACATTTAGACTGGATCTCACAGCAAGGTAAACCTTGTCATACCTGTTACTATAATAAAGCTAGTTATAATTGTTATAAAGGTATTTTTTGGAAAACAATAAAAAACGTTATCCCTTTTACGCTGACGTCAGTCGCGAAAGTCAGTTGCGCCATCGAATGAAAATTGTGCGCAATGAAGCTCTGGAATGCACGTTGCACTACGTGGTGCTTCATGAATGAATGCTTTCGACATTAGGTCCGCTATTTGTATTCATTTATTGTCTGTGCAATAAACTTAACAAAGAATTTAAGTACCCATGTGTTATAAATAGATACCTAATTAAAACTTATTTATTTACCTAGCATTTGCACACGTTACAAAATATATCTTCGCCTTACCACCGCTTAAGGAACTACACGTTGGCTGGTGAGAAGAAGCAGTGCAATAAGCTCAGTCACCTCAACGATCGTGTTGACCTCGTAGGCCTTCAAATTCATGGCCTGCCCAAATATGCCGCTTGCTAATTCTAGCATTTACAGCAGATACCAATTGGCTATTGCTACCATTACAACATTCGTACTTTTTCCTCAAACGTTTGGCATACCTGTTTATTTGATCTCAAAGGTTTCCGAGCAGGCCGCAAAATAAACTTTGTCCGAAATTAAAAACAGTGCAAACAGTTCTCAACTTCTGCCTGCCAGTTGTTCGCAGTGTGCGCGGCGCGTATTGCTGGGACTTCAGGGGTCACAAACTTTTAAAGTATTTTTTAGGAACCATTTTTGGGCTTCCCTTTTTTTGGTAAATTACGGGAAATGTAAATGGAATGTAGTATTCTTTTTCTATGTTATTTTGTTCTAGATTCTACGGAATTTTCATGTAACAAATGAAAACAGAGTTCACTAAATAAGCATTTCAGACAGAGGACGTCCACTGCTGAACATAGGCCTGCCCCAATGACTTATTGGCTGGTTGGAAGCGGCTTGCATCGAGTGGCTTCCTGCAACCTTTACCAGGTAGACTCCCCACCTTGTAGGTGGACGCCCTACGCTGCGCTTGCCTGTACGTGGCCTCCATCTAGAACCTTTCTGCCCCATCGGCGGTCAGTTCTACGTGCTATGGGCCCTGCACACTGCCACTTTAGTTTGCTAATCTGTCGGTCTATGTCAGAGACAATAATTTATTGTGTCTAATAAAATATATATCTCTCTCTTTCCCAATATTACTTTCGCGTCACATGTAACACAGTATTGTAATGACGTCACTCGTATCTTGAATATTTCACGTGACGTCGTATCGTGCCAGCTATCATTAGATCCTTTTGGAGTTTATTTAAATTTTTAATCAGGGGAAGGTCGCTTATAAAGGTCACCGCTCGAACTCAGACGAGGTCATTTTTATTTTAACCGATTGTATACTCCGGTAAGTGGTTTAGCATAATATTTTTGTTATTGGTTACGTTTGCACCTAAGTATAGCTATGGAGAGAGCAATGCTTGACGTTTCTTTGCGAGATAAGATCCGAAATAAGAATATCCGTGAGATTCGGTGGGAGGTAGTCAAACGAAAAGCATGGCCTATCTATTTTAATGGTGTTTATTTATCATTTAAAGAGCTTTAGAGTGCAAGTTTGGTGTAGTTTGTGTTCTAATGTTTGGCGAAGTGATAAAGATCTGAAATTATTGTAATATCTTTGTAGGTATTTCGAGTTTTAAGTAACTTGTCTCAAGAAAACTCCCTTTGGACCCGATAGCGTCCTAAAACCGGCTTCTACTAGAAGAGTAGCCTCCACTGAATCCAAGAAAAGCAATAAAACTAAACACCCGTTATTTATTGGGAACTATGTTAAGCTTTGGCTAATAAACAAGAATACACTCGACATTGGCAGAATCACTGCTCTGCTTGAAGAGCGGGATGAGTCCGTATAAAAAAAAAGAATATCTGTAAAAAAACTAAAGTCACCGACATAGCTCTACGACGAATACTGAGCGGGGGACCTTTTTTGGTACAATTATTTTTTCCTTCCTCTTTTTGTGAACTATATTTTTGTGTGCCAAATAAATAACTATTCTATTCCATTATATTCTTCGAATAGCAAAGCTGCCTGCCTAGCATGAGCACTAAAACATGATATGATATGATATGATATAGCGAAATATCGACACCATCTGTAAAAATATGATTGATATAGCCGCCATGTTGAATCGTCGTCACATTATTAAGATCGCTGTTTCGATAAAAATTCAAAATGGCGGCAAAATCTAGCATATTTTTATAGTTGGTGTCGAAAATCGTTTTCTTGTCCGTGCTTGCAACACACATAATGATCGTTATGACCATATTGATATATTTAACTCCAAGCTTCGTAGTTATATTTTATCTGTTAAGCCAAGCATAGTGGTCTGTATATTGATTTGCCTGTGTATTAATTGTATAATAATGGAAAATTAAAAGAGATTTTGTTCCAAACAATAACTTACCATGCACATCAGCATGTATAAAACTTACCTATTTCATAAGTCTTTGCAATGTAAACCTTAATGTTGGAAACTGCTCTGGCTAATGTGTTAACAACATAATTCTTACACCTAAGAGTTAAAAATGCTGTATGTTTGTTTGAATAAATAAATTTAAAAAAAACATATCATATCATATCGTGTTTTGGTAGACATGCTAGGGGGGCTGAAGTGACAATGGGCGGCAGGAGGCTACACTACTCGCAGAACTAACAATCGTTGAAAAATAAATGTTCTCAATTGGCGACCACGTACTGAGCGCGACATGGGCAGGCCTCCAACCGTGGACCGACCTATTCAAAGTTGTAGGAAGCCGCTGGATGCATAAGGTCTAGATCTGCTCGCTGTGGTGGTATGGAGCAGGCCTATATCCAGCAGTTGATTACTAAAGGCTGATGATACACAGATACATAAATACGAAGAAACGGTCAAACAACAAACTGTACCTACTTTTTTGAAATTAGCTGGAAACATCAGAAATGACCACGAAGATTTAACAACTCGTTCCGTGTTTTGCTTTTTGTATGTCTAGTCATGAACACATGAAAGTTTAATTAATGATTGTTAATATTTATTCAAACTTTGTCAGAACTGGCGCTAATAAAATAAAAAATAATGAAAACCGGCCAAGTGTGAGTCGTACTTTAATTAAGAGGTCGGAATTCAAAAAATTACAGCCCATAGGGGTCACATGTCAATCATTGTGTATACTGCACTGAAACAAACTCATTTTATTGCTGTAATATTATTTCTTGTAAATCTAATGTTGTTTTTGTGTCATATTATTTTGAAGTTAGTAATGCGAGATATTTAGGTATTTCTTTATCTATACACATAAATAAAATTGAAGTGTCTGTTTGTTATATCAAAATAACAGCTTTTTACTAAATGCATATGAAAGCATATACGGTACTTATAATAAAAAGGCAATTTTTAAAATTTTTGTCTGTCTGTCTGTTTGTTCCGACTAATCTCCGAAACTGCTGGACCGATTCTTACGGGACTTTCACTGGCCGACAGCTGATGTAATAAGAAGTAATTTAGGCTATTTTTTATATCGCGAACGAAGTCGCGGGCACAGCTAGTAACATAATAATAAATATTGGACGATCATCACATACATTGCTCTAATCCTATGATAAGTAGCTTCAGCACTTGTGTTACAGAAATCAGAAACAACGACGGTACCACAACATCCAGACCCGAGACAACATAGGAACGTTATTTCTCTACATTGACCGATTGGGAATCGTTCCCTAGACCTCAGAGATAGCGACACCAAGTCCGGTATGCTCGCCTCTCGGCTACGGAGGGCATAACATAAAAGAAGTTGCTTGTAGCTCTGTGTACTAAAGTAGCTTAAGCCGCAGCAAAGAGTAGATGGGTGATCATTCCGACCATTTTAGTGGCATAATATTTGTATTAACCCATGGACCTATGTTGCCCGAAATAAATAAATATTGAAATGAATTGAATTGAATAAGACTGCAATTATTTAAGTGAAGCCCCTATTGCATGGCTATTAAAATATATAAGTTGCCTGAATTTTTCAAACATTTGCCTATAGTTATGTTTAAAAAACAGTTGCATGCCTGGCTTCTGAATAAATGCTATTACTCAATACAAGAATATTTTCATCATCATCATCATCATCATTTCAGCCATAGGACGTCCACTGCTGAACATAGGCCTCCCCCATTGACTTCCAGATTGGCCGGTTGGAAGCGGCCTGCATCCAGCGTCTTCCTGCGACCTTTACCAGGTCGTCTGACCACCAGCACGTAGAACTGATGGCCGATGGGGCAGAAAGGTTCTAGAATGGAGGCCGCGTACCGGCAAGCGCAGCGTAGGACGTCCACTCACAAGAATATTTTGATGACAAATAATTGATTATTAAATAGCTTTTTCATGACATTTTAATCATAATATAATATTTAATCCTCGATAATAATAATCCTTTTGACATTGAAGTTCTTTAATATTGCTGTATTTTTTTTTTATAATTATGTACATTGAATATCAACTTTTTATATTTGCATGACTAATTAGGTCAAACATGTGGACATATCATTTGTAAAACATCTTGTAAAACTATGTTAAAAGCAAATAAATATTTCTGATTTCTGATTTCTGACAGTGCTACCTCCATGCTTCGTCACTTTAACGTTAAAGGCGTGATATGGATAATAGGTATAGCTTGATATGAGTCGTTAAGACTAGTAATGTCATAATGGCGGTTTCATTACGTCTAACAGTACCAACCAACCAACCGCCCAAACCTACGTTAAGATGGGCTGTGCCATAATAAATAATAATAAAAAAGTAAATTAAGACTTTTATACGCCCCCAATGACGTATGAAAAGGATAACTTCACTCTTTAGGGTTCCGTACCACGAAAGGAAAAAACGGAACCTTTAGAGGAACACTTTTGTTGTCCGTCTATCTGTCCGTCTGTCTGTCAATACCCTTTATCTCGGGAACACGCCTAGGTATCAAGTTGAAATTAAAACCATACACTCAGGAGACGTATTTTTGAATCATGTGAATTCCAATCCGAACACGAAATCCCAAGATTCGCATGCGAATTCCTAAAATCACAATTTTGAAAATTTTATTCGTTGAATTCTGCAACCACCACTCGTTTTTCTTTTTCTACTAGTAGATATTACGGATGAATGACATTGACAATTAAACATATGTTTGACAGAAATTTGACATAATAACTTTTTATTTAGGTTCCGTTTTAAGCGATTCACTTCCGGTTTTTAAAATCAATGAGTTTTTGCATTCCGTTTCATAATATTTTCTGTATAAAACGAAAATAGTTACAAGATTTCAATGTAATAGCAACACATATTTCGAGTGATTTTAAAATGCGTAAAATCGTAAGCAATAGAAATGAATTTCATACACGAAACATTGTATTCGTGTTCGAATTTGAGATTCATTTCTAATACTTCAAAAATACGTCTCTAGGTCTACAGTCAGCTATGAAAAAATCAAACTTCTAAGTTAACGTAAAAATAAGATAACGTTTATGCCGCAAAAAAATTTAAAACAGTATATTTATACACTTTCAAGTGAATCAAAAAACGTATAATGAATGAATGAATACTTTCCGTTGACCTACAACTATGAAATTTGGCAAGTAATATCGTCTAATTTTACAAGTACAGGGAAAAATATGAAACAATGCATTTGTAATTAACAGTATTCGGAATAGGTAGATTGAGTTGATGTACTTTGGTAGTGCTGGCATAATATGGATGTCTTTTTTTTTTAAACTGATACAAAGAAATTCCGAAATCCGGGAGGCATGTCCATATTAACATCAATGATCATTAACCCGAAATCAATCTACCTATTCCGATCACTGGTAATTATACTGCGAGATTCGATTTTTGAACTATTTATAAGATGTACCTACAAAGTACCCTCGGTAGGCGAGTCCAACTCGCACTTGTCCTGTTTTTTATAATATAGAAGAGTGAGTCGCAAGATATGTGTTGTACATAGCTCTGCGAGGTGTAGCGCAGTGGAGCGCATGTGGGTCGGCGGTGTGCGTGACGTAGGGTTGCCACTTGCCACAAAAGGGAAATTAGGACACTATCTCTAGGGATTTGGACGAACTTCACGTTGTTAAATACGTGACTATTCGTTTACATTATAGGAATGTTTGCTACTTTTCCGGTGATAGCCAAAACTCCGTGCAGTTTTGACCTATTTTATTTTCAACCGACTTCAAAAAAGGAAGAGGTTCTCAATTCGACTGTATGTTGTTTTTTTTGTATGTATGTTACGCGATTACCCCGCCAATTACTAATCGATTTTGATAATTCTTTTTTTGTTTGGTAGATCATACTTCAGAGGTGGTCTCATACAAATTTTATCGAAGTTGATTCAGCAGTTTTTGCGAAAATAACAAAATATATACCCAGATAATGTTTTGGTTCGTGATTCTTGTATCTATATTACCTAATATCTTTGACAAATGTAAACCAATTTTGATGGTTATTTTTTTATTGAATAGCTAATACTTCAAAGAAAATATAATAAAATATTTTAGGAAAATTTTGTTCCCTAAGGGTGGAAAAAAAGAGGATGAAATCGGTTTTCAGCAGTTAGATTAGGATTTATCACTAAAAATAGATGAAATAAATACAAAATTTTATTTAAAAAAACCGACTTCAAAACATTAAAAAGCTAAAAATAATATTAACACGTAAGTACCTAATCAACATAAAATATGACCATTATTGTAGAGACAATGTCCATTTTAAACGTTCGCTGAAGGCACAGGATAACACAGCTTCAAATTTATATTATTATTCTGTTATTTCTATCATTGGCGACTTCATTGGTTTTAGTGCTACGTTATAAACATTCATATATTTAAATGTAAACTGTTTATTTCCCTACAATAAATAAAATTAAATTGGTTTCAATATCTGGCAGTGTGTCAACCCTAGATAGGCTTCGACCTGTCAGGGAGATGTTCGCAGACGATTGCTCCGCGCGGGTATGAATCCTGAACCTCGCGCTATCTCGCGACAGATTGCTATACACACCTACATGTAACGCCCAATGACATACTTACAGAGAACCACTCTTGAATGGAAACTGCGGAATGACGTAGGGAATCTAATATCTAGCATGTAACGAGATGAAATATCATGCGACTTTTCTTTTATTTAAAAACGATTTCTTGCTTTCTACCTACATACTTACCTACCTAGTAAAGTTACCCTAAATAGGTTTTAATGCAGAGCACAGGCTTCACCTAAACTTGTGCTATTATTAATTCTGTGTTTTAACTTTAAAATGAATTGAGCCAAACTTTCCTACGCGGGCCCAGTGCAGATTAGTGAAGGGCGGAGTGCTATAAGTCTAATGACTAAACCTTACATTGAAGGATGTACTAATGAAGCCGAAGACTTTGAACTTTGGACTTGTTAATAAATTATGACACACAGTGTCGTAAGAGGCGACTAATTCCTGTAGCACGAGACGGGCAGCAGCGTCTGCGTGCAAAATCTTATAAAAACACTGCGCTCGCCAACCCACCTGCCAAGCGTGGCGAGTATTGGCAATCCCCCCCAATGAATGTCATTGGGGGAGGCCTGTGTTCAGCAGTGGACGTCCTATGGCTGAAAAGATGAAGATGAATGAAGCCACCAAAAGGCCTCTGACTAGACTTCACGATTAGTATCAGGCGATATTAGCCGGGACCAACTTTTAACGTGCCTTCCGAAACACGGAGATGCTTGCGATAAATTTATTTAAATATTATTGAAATGGTCACCCATCCACTTTTAACCGCGGCGTGGGTTGCTTAACTTTGGGAATCACTATCAAAGCGCTGCTGCCACTACCTATACTACAAACTTCTATAGGTATTTGTTTTTCAATAACATTTCGAAGTGTAAAACTTACCCATCTTATAAATAAGTTTCTCAAATAGCGGGTGTCCAAATCATCAGTGTCCATTGTTTATCTACTAAAGTCTGTTAAGTCTAAGCCACAACCCACAGGCCTTATTTATCGCCGCCTGTCTGGCTTGTCCTTGGAGATAAGAATTCTTAATTAGCCCTAATCCTAGCGCAACTGTGTGGTCACAGACACACAGAAACAGTAGTCTTTATCCGTGCTAAATATTAGTAGCACTCTCATTTGTACTAAATATTTATGGGGCTTCATAAATATCTGCAACGGTTGAAATGGGTAAAAGTTTTGCTTATATAGATTACGATAGTAAAGGAATTACGTGCCCCGGGGCACGTAATCGGTAATTAATTATTTGCGAAAAGACAGTAAATAAATGGTTACTTGCTTCAATTTGCATAGCACACTTCGTCATCCGCCCTTGACTTGGCCGCCGGGCGGTATAATGTGAAACGTTAGCATTTTTGGACAGTTGTGGTTTGAGACAGAATAAAGCCTAATCTTTATTTAATATAATTTTTTTAATGAAAAAAATTGTGATGTTCTGGACATAAAATTTCTTTACTGTCGTAATCTATATAAGCAATACTTTAACCCATTTCAGCCGTTGCAGATATTTTTACAGCACCTTATATATTCAATCAAAATCTGGCTTGCTTAGCCAACAGCGTCCTGAGCATGTTTGCTTTGACTCTCAAATTCAAATTTGTCTTCTAACCTATCTCCTCCTCGCATCATACAAAAATTGTTTTGCCCAACCTATCAAAATCAGGCCACGTCAATCCTCTGCTGGGCATAGACCTCTCCCAATGCACGCCACTAAGCCCAATCTCGCCCTTCTTTTCCATCGATTATCACGACTGCCGCCTTGAAACCCAATTTTGAAAACCCAATTTTGGTTAAATGTCAATATAAAATCGGGAAGGTAGGCCATAGCGAAGCGCTCCTTCTGCACTTGTCTGCCTTGTGGTGAGGTTCTTACTGCCTACATGATGCCTATTACGAGGGAGGAGACGTGACCTAAGCACGCTGTAACACTAAATTAAAACTACGTTTGTTCACATAATAGAACGTGCCTAATCGAATATCGTGAGCCAACTTTTTAGTTCCATCATCATCATCATCATTTCAGCCATAGGACGTCCACTGCTGAACATAGGCCTCCCCCAATTACTTTTATGGGGGGGATTGCCAATACACGCCACGCTTGTCGGACGGGTTGGCGCCCCTAGTTGGCGAGCGCAGTTTTTTATAAAATTTCGCACGCAGACGCTGCTGCCCGTCTCGTGCTACAGGAATTAATCGCCTCATACGACGCGGCTCCTGTTGGCGGTAGGGAAGTATATTCTTTACGGCAGGCCCCACACGGCTTTTTAGTGTAGCTATTTGAAATAGATTTTGTAATAAATATTTTTATCCAGCCTAAATTATGCTATTCTAGATGTTTTTTTCCTGTGCTGTGTTTATGTGGTATTTAATGAGGAATATCTATTTGTCTATCTAATTTTAATAATATAAATTTGTTTTGATTAGGTACTATTCTTATATTTATTGCTTGTATGCCAAAAAATTCAAAGAATGATGAAGATAAAGTTATAGTTAATTCCTTGCATTTGTTGTGAATCCTCTTATAAGCAGCCAATAGAATATTATATGCATGCAGGCTATAAATTCTTTTAAGTTATAATTACATAAGTACTTCTGATGATCACACATTATCTAGTCCCAAACTAAACACAGCTTGTATTATGGTGACTAGGATAACGAATACTTAATGAAATACTAAAACGAGATAATTTTAAAACATTATGACAAAAATTCGCCTTTAGCGGGATTCAATCTCGCAACCGCCTGGCTTTGAAGTCGCGCTCTACGAATCACTAAACAGACTTGACTTTGAACTTTTAGCATATGCATCTAGCAACTTTAAAAATATTTTATAACTACCTAAGTACCTACTCGAGTACTACACTAAGTAAGGATTTCACGAAAATCCATCCCTAAGAGGGGTGAAACTGGAGGTAACAATTGAATATGGAATTTAAAATTTGGGCAGACAAAGTCGTGAAGAACTGCTAGTTTATATAATACGTCGCTATATAGCTGACCAATTCGACCCTTAACCTCTGGAGCAGATCATAAGCCGAGGCTACTTTTCATTTCACAACGGATTCAGTACGTGTAGCCCTGTATAAAAACGAGGCTAAGCTCTCTCCGGCTTTGATGTACGCCGGCGCGCGCGTCAGCACTACACGTCTAATAATTATCGGCGCTCCGCATCGCGTCGTTGAACACGAATGAGAGGAACGGGACATACGGTAGAGCGCTGTGCGCTATTTTTAAACGCTTTTAAGCATGCAAAAAGCAAAAAAGTCCATGTTTATTACCAAATATGAAAACACAAAACGTTGTAAAAACCGCTGTTTCTGTTTTTATATTATTATAAAATACATAAACAAGAACTTTTAAGAAAGTAGGTAGCCGTTTTTTCTCAATAAACAAATATCCAAAATAGGAAAAACATGGTTTTGCATTACATACAACTTTGAAAGGGGATAAACTAGATGAAAACTACTGTCTATTTGCAATGTATGTGTGTCCACATATTTGAGAACGTAGGTAGGACGCACTGGTTATACTTTACTCTTCAGACATTAATAATATCATCATCATCATCATCAATTCAGCCGTCACGTCCACTGCTGAACATAGGCCTCCCCCAATGACCTACTATCGGGAGGATTGCCAATACTCGCCACACTTGGCAGGCGGGTTGGCTAGCGCACTTTTTTATAAGATTTCGCACGCAGACGCTGCTGCCCGTCTTGTGCTACAGGATTTAGTCGCCTCTTACGACACGCCTCCTGTTGGCGGTGGGGAAGTGTATTCTTTGAGGCCGTCCCCACATGGCATAAAAATATACACAATGTCAATGAATAAATCGCATAATATTCAGCGTCCCCTCCCGCAACCCGACCCCGTGAGTCCCCTGACCCGGTTACGACGTGTCACGAGGCGCAGCATTTATTGCACTCTGAGCACAAACAAACAGATAAACGAGAACTTTTCGCGTTTTAACAAGAAAAACTGCGGTAAAAGAGTTGGATTTTAATCACAAACAATGGCCAATTTATTAAGCACATACCCCATTTGTATGGGCGAGCGTGACAGGAGTTGACATTTCAAACCAAATGTAAGTGAAAAATCAGTTACTAGTTTCGAAGACCAATGGTTCGTATTGTATTTGCTCTATGCGAGAGCCTAATCAACTTGAATTACATCTTGAACGACAGGGTAAAAATCCTTATCTATAATATAAAAAGTAATTATTGTTTTAAATTCAAATATTTATTTGCTATCAAGTAGGGTACAGTACATGTGATATTAATAAAGATAGTGCGTAAACCTACTTAACCTTAGCATTGATTAAGTGATTATTCTTGCTGATTTCGGCAATACGACTGCTTTTCCTTACTTCGCTGCTCTATCCGGCGGTCACATGCCCCCAAATGGCGAGTGTAACCGATTTTATTAAGTAATAACGTTAAGTAACTTACGCGCACAATGCAAGGAAGAGGAACCATTTCCAAAAGTAAAGTAACTGCTACACGTAACATCAAGCTGGTTTTAAAACCATAATGTTAAGGCGCTGCGCATAAGACGGGGCAGGGCGGTCTTTTCGACCGCTAAACAATAAAGACCGCGTCTGCCCGTCAATGTCCGTGGCTGCCCGCGCTGCGTACTTGATGCACACGACGGTCTGGAGACGTATTTTTGAATCATGCGAATTCCAATCCGAACACGAAATCGCAAGATTCGCATGCGAATTCCTAAAATCACTATTTTTTTTGGGGGTGCGAGGAACAGGGTGTTGAGTTCCTCATCCACCATTGAACAGGGAGGATCCTCCGACCAGACGGGTGTTGTGTCTGGTGGGCAACTGCCCGACGGTTGTTGTCGGGTTCTTGTATATATGTTTTAATCGCTCGGATAACTTTAATATCGCGATGTAGGATACGTCAGTTTAGTTCGTATGTGGCGAGATAGATGTCGCTACAATTCATTACATGAATTCTGCAACGACTACTCGTTTTTCTTTTTCTACAGTAGAAATTACGGAAGAATGACATTGACAAGTAAACAGGTTGACAGAAAATTGACATAATAACTTTTTATTTACGTTTGTTAAGTCAAAGTCAAGTTAATAAGTTTTTGCTTTATGGTTTAAAATATTTTCTGCGTGAAACAAAAATAGTTACAAGAATTCAATTTAATACGCAACACCTATTTCGAGTGATTCAGAAATGCGTAAAATCGAAAGCAATAGAAACTATTTTCATGCACGAATTGTTTTCGTGTTCGAGTTCAAGATTCATTTCTAATGCTTCAAAAATACGTCTCCAGTTCAGGACGACCATTCTAGTAGAACGCGCGGCGCGGATTAAGCTAGCCTCGGTTAGCTAGGTTCTACACCTAGGTTTCTGTAGGTCTCACAAATAATGTAAATCTATGTACGGTTTATTATGTACTATACAGGGTTACTTTTTAAACACCAATAACCTCATAGGGGCTGATTCTGGTGCTCAAATACAACAACTATTTCTAAGGAACCAACATCGAAATCCCAAAAAACCTCCGCATACTAAACCGCCGACCAGCTGATATGAGTTTGTATGGAGCAGTGATTTTTTATTTTTATTTTGATATTTGTCCCATAGACAAAGTTGTTGCATTTGAGCCGTAAAATCAGCCTCTAGGAGACTATTGGTGTTTTAAAATAACCCTGTATAATAAGGCGCCTAAGAAGACACGGAAGAAATAACGGATTGGCAAGCTGAAGTGGCAGTGGGCGGGGTACATAGCACGAAGAAGTGACGGCCGATGGGGCAGAAAGGTTTTGGAACGGAGGCCACGTACCGGCAAGCGCAGCGTAGGACGTCCACCCACCAAGTGGACAGACGACCTGGTAAAGGTTGCGGGAAGCCGCTGGATGCAGGCCACTTACAATCGGCCAATCAGGAAGTCATTAGGGGAGGCCTATGTTCAGCAGTGGACGTCCTGTGGCTGAAATGATGATGATGATGATGAATGAACACACCAATTGTTATATTTTAGAAGCAATTAATGTCGTCCACACCCAGTTGCGAGCTAAGTTAAAAAAGCTATTTTCCTTTTAATTAAAAATCTTCCATTGTGATTTAACTGACATATAAAGAAACCTAACATCAAATATACACAAAAAATTAGCTAACAAAAAGACATAGACATAAATAAAAGACATTACGTCATTAGTTCCGTGATTCCTTGTGAATAATAAACCAAACAACTAAACTTGTAACTGGCTCTTACGCCGCAGTCCTTAGAGACTGTTTTCCCTTGAATAAATCAGCTAAACTATCCAATTATAACGCACAATGGCTGCGTACAGTCTGAGACAATGCTAAAAAAAACAGCCCGACCAATCCATTCCATACTTGTTGGTTAGACAAAAAATCGCTTTCATGTTCAATATGGAATATTCACAAAAATAATATATTGTTTTTAGTATATTTATCAGAAATCATATGAGATTATAGTGCTTATAGTGAAAATTTTAGGTCAAAAATAACCGTAATACCTACAATAACTAGAAATTGAGATATACCTGTCTCTTTCTAAAACAATTCAATGAAAATGTATGGCGAACGTGTACTGAGACGTCACGATACATGACGGATCTCCTTGTCTAGCACGCGGCTTTATTGGGTTGTAAGTCAGGTATTTATCAATTTTTTTCGAAAATTCTTTGTTTTATTTATTATGTATATATTATATTTATTAATATATATAGTTTATTATAATAAAGTACTATTTATTTTAAGACTAAATAAAAATATATGCATATTATCCATTCGGATTGCAGACCGGTGCAACAGAATCACGTGAATTAATTTGTATTAGCACTCTATTTCTATACCGTGGAAACAGTTTTCGTGGGATGTGTGATGATAACAAACGGAATAGCAACAGAATTGATCTTTAGTTTGTGGGATACAAAACAAACAAAGAACTGGCCTAACTCTCTTTGCTGTGGTATAGGTCGCTCCAATCAATAGGTCGCCAATTCGATTCCCAAGAACAATCGCCGAGATAACCACGGGTCTGTTAGTTTGAGCAACAATAGGGGTTAAGGGGAGAGTAAGTGGCCCTTCAAAGGGTGTCAGTATAGTATGATGGTTAATAAGCTTAATTAATACTCCCTTCAATCTAAGGAGTCGAAGCCTGAAGTTGTTAAGCAGTTCATTACGACGAATATAATATTATGGTTGGATAATGAACTGTGAAACTCACTTTGAATGGGAAGCATTAGTAATTAACTTGAATTAATGTTAATAAATATGTTGTTATAACAATCACACCAATTATCTAGTCCAGCCATACTCTAAGTGTGTTCCGCGGAACCCTAGGGTTCCGCGATACCCCTGTCGGGGTTCCGCAAGAAGTTAGAAAAAAAAATCAAAACACCTCTCTCTGGTCGACCGTTCTGTCGCGGCGTATCACGATTCACGAACAATTTTACTATGCCGCCACCGCCGATACCTACTTGTGACCGCGCAATCCCTTTGATAAAAGCCGCCTTTGAAATTAGACGCTATAATTGTGAACAAGCGACTTTCGGCTCTAACTTCAAAACGTAAAGTCGAGATTGCTTACACCACATTTTTTGAATTTCTATTTTTATATCGGCTTTTTATTTATCAAAGACGCCGACTCGAGTATTTTTGAGAATGTTCGAGATTGAGGCTAGGACTATAAAAGCGATGATCAAGCCTTGACACTAGTCAGTCGACGATTAGCGTTCGGAGCGATAAGTACCTACCTGCTAGAAAAAAATTGTGTATTGTTCTACTGCTGTTTTCTGATTGTATCAGTTTTGTACATTTCTTCTTTGGACTAAAGTGCTAAACTCTTCTACGCAGTAACGACCGTGCATTATTTTAACCTCACCATCCTGAAAGAATGGAACGTTGGCTTAAAGGCGTTAAACGTGTCGCAACAACATCTTCCAACGAAGCCGAATGTTCAAAAGCAGTCCGCGTGGAGTATACAGCAATTACCGATCCAGACGATGATGCAACGACGTCAAGTTCCACGGTTTCAAAGGCGAAAAAAAGGAAGTATGATGAATCATATATCAGTTTTGGATTTGTTGATTCCAACGGCTCACCTCTCTGCATGTTATGTAGTAAACTGCTTCCTAATAGTTCCATGGCACCTGCCAAGTTGCGCCGACATTTAGAAACTGTACACCCCGAGTCTAAAGACAAGAATAAAGAATTTTTTGTACGTAAAAAAGAACAGTTATTGGAAAGTCAAAAAACAATGATGCATGTAACCCAAACTATCAATGAAAAGGCCACGGAGGCATCATATTTAGTTAGCTATCGCATTGCACAAGCAGGAGAAGCGCACACTATCGCTGAGAATTTAATAAAACCATGTGTATTAGACATAACAAAATGCATGCTCGATGAAAAATCTGCAAAGCATCTTTCTACTGTGCCGCTATCTAACGATACTGTTTCACGGCGAATTCATGATCTAGCAAGCTACGTCAAACAAGAACTAGTTACACGTCTACAAAAAACACAATTCGTCTTGCAAATGGATGAGTCGACTGATGTCGCTGGTCTGGCTATCTTGCTGGTTATCGTGAGATATCCATGTGAAAGTTCTTTTGAAGAAGACATGCTTATGTGTTCACCTCTACCCACAAACACTACCGGAGAGGAAATTTTTAATAAAATAAATATATTTTTTGAGGAAAATAATCTCAGTTGGAACGATTGCATTGACATTTGTACAGATGGGGCCAAGGCGATGACGGGTAAAACAGCAGGAGTAGTGTCACGAATAAAAAATAAAGCGCCTAATTGTAGTTCCAGCCATTGTATCCTGCATAGACAAGCACTTGCGATGAAGCAAATGCCGTCCAATCTAAAATTAGTTATGGATGAAGCGGTAAAAATAATTAATTTTATCAAATCACGACCACTACAATCCCGATTGTTCTCATTATTGTGTGAAGATTATGGCAGCACACATAAAACACTGCTGCTCCATACAGAAGTGCGATGGCTGTCTCGGGGTAAAACTTTAACAAGGCTATTTGAACTTAGAGCCGAGTTACAAATGTTTCTTTCAGATACTTCTTTTAATTTGAAAGACCGTTTGTATGATAAAACTTGGTTGTTCCGACTGTCTTTTATGGCGGATATCTTTCAGAAACTGAACGAATTAAATTTATCATTGCAAGGTAAACAGACAACAGTGTTCCAGGCCTGTAACAAAATAACTGCCTTCAAAAGAAAATTAGATTTTTGGATTATTTGCGTTGGAAATAGAGAAATAGAAAGCTTTACGTCACTCAGTGAGTTTCTTGGCGATAACAACTCAGAAATATTTCAAGATGATGTATTTGAAGAATTGGTCCAATATCTCACTTCGATGCGCGCATCTTTTGAGCAGTATTTTCCTGAAGAACAGAATACAAAAATGAAACTGAATTCATGGATTCATAATCCTTTTTTACCCAACTTACAAAAGCCCGAAAGTATGTCAAACGAGATATATGAATCTCTTTTAGAAATGTCATCTGACACAAGTATGGAGTCACTGTTCAAAACGACGCCTCTCAACGATTTTTGGTGCAGAATCCGAAATGAATATCCAATGCTTGCCAAAATGGCTTTGAATATTCTTCTCCCGTTTCCAACAACATATTTGTGCGAAACAGGATTCTCAACCTATGCAGCCACGAAAACAAAATACCGCAATAGACTGGACGCCGAACCTGATATGAGACTTCAACTGTCCTCTATGAAACCTGATATCAACCAATTGATGAAAAATAAAAAACAGTTTCATACATCCCATTAGTTAGATTTTTTTTCTTTTTCAATGTTATATTTATTATTATACTTGTTATGTAAGTAAGTAATAAGTAACTGTTACATGGTACTCTAATTATGCTTATTAATAAAAAATACACTTAAAAACCATTGTTTTATTGTAGGGTTCCATCAAGTATTTTGCTATCCAAAAGGGTTCCGTCACCAAAAAAGATTGAGAACCGCTGATCTAGTCCCAAACTAAGCAACGCTTGTACTAAGGCGACTAAGTTTTCAGATCAAAGTATGCCAATATTGACCCACTGCAGGGCACAGGCCTCACCTCAACTATAACTACTACTTAATTTCCTCTGCCCAAAGGTTGTCTGGAAGAGATCGCTTTTAGCGATAAAGCCGCCTGATTGTACATAACTGTGTCTTGTGTGTAATAACCTTTAATGTCTCTGTGCAATAAAGTGTCTATCTATCTATCTATCTATGAGGTGGTTTGGATACTCCACTACGTGGGCCCAGTGCGGTGCGGTGGAGGGGTGTTGTAAGGCCAGTGACTAAACCTAACTGTCAAATGTAATCAGGCGTCTGACTAGGCTTTACGACTTAGCGATATTAGCCGGGACCAACTTTTAACGTGCCTTTCGAAGCACGGAGATGATTGAGGTAAATGTCACTATATAAATGTCGATGGTTGAACATTCCAACCATCCACTAACAACCACGGTCCAGTAGATTTTGAGCAAATAGTCTGTGACAGACGGACAGATTTTTCGACGTTTCATCACCATCATTAGGACGTCCACTGCTCAACATAGGCCTCCCCCATTGACTTCCAGATTGGCCGGTTGGAAGCGGCCTGCATCCAACGTCTTCCTGCGACCCTTACCACGGCGCCTGACCACCTTGTGAGTGGACGTCCGACGCTGCGCTTGCCGGTACGCGGTCTCCATTTTGGGGTGGTAGCCGGATCGACTCCGGGGATTCTTAGCACCCCCTGCCCCGCCGTCACCCTGACCGCTACCGTAGCTAGGAACAACGGGACCAGACTGGGGGCCTGGTCCTATCTGTTCTCGTCATTTGGGGGGGGGGGATTCCCGATACTAGACACGTTAGGCAGGTGGGTTGGCGAGGGCAGTTTTTTATAAGATTTCGCAAGAATGCGTTGCTTGCCGTCTCGTACTACAGGAATTAGTCGCCTTTACGACACGCCTCCTGTTGGCGGTGGGGAAGTGTATTCTTTACTGCCGTCCCCACACGGCACTTGTGAATGGTCGAAACCCTAAGCATGATACAAATTACTTTTAGGATAAAATTGTATTTTTTTACTTTTCTTTCATGTTTTCATCTATGTTTTGGAATAAATTATTTTATTCTTATTCTTATTCTTATTCTTAGCCCCAGCATAGCCTAAACACTGTCCCTCCAAGGCTCCAAGGATTGTAAATGACGTTTAAATATGTGTAGTATAGATTTCCAAATTGCTATTTTTTCGATTGCTATTTTTAAAAATCGGCTTAAAGCACACTTTCTTTCTTCTTGACACAAACTGCCTTTATATCTTAGAATATTACTGGTCACTGTTAGTTTCGACATCTCCTCGCATATATCAAGTAGTATGTATGTTTATTGTATGTATGTATAATTATTGTTATGTATTTATTTTATTTTATTTTTATTTATTTATTACTATATGTATACGTCTATGCCATAAATTCTATTTGTATCAGGTAAGAATTTTAAGAACTCTGCAACACCTTCCCCTTTCTTTAATGGTTGTCCTCTACCTAAAGGTTGTCTGGAAGAGATCGCTATTAGCGATAAGACCGCCTAAATTGTACATCTTTCTGTAAAAATCATGTGTATTTTACTTGTATGGTGTGCAATAAAGAGTATCTATCTATCTATCTACTTTATCCAACGACGCCATATCGTAAAACAATGTTATTGTCAAAAGAAAATTTTGTTCAGTCGCACAATGTAAGAACTAAAATCATAATATTTTTCGCTAGCATCACAGACAACGCCTTAAATCTTACGCATATTGTTGCCTAGGTCGATATAATTAGTAATAAAAAACTTAGGAATTGCCACTTATCATATTAGTATCGAAAAAACACATTTACTATGTCATCTGATCATAACTCATTTTCTTAACTAGCTTTGTTTGCGTACTCTTCACAAAACCATAGTTAGTCATAACTAACGAACGAAGTCGCGGCCAACAGCTAGTGTTAAATTTTTTCACATTTAAAAATGTTTGCCAACTAAACAGCGACATTCTAACGATAAGAACCGCCATTTGTAGTGATAGTTATCTGGCATTCCTTGGGATTTAATTTTTTTCGGGATATGAAGTATCCTATCTGCTATTCAAATCAAATCAAATTCAAATCTTTATTAGTGACAACAAGGCCCAATTTGTTAGTAACAATAACTTAACCTATGTTAGTACTTAATTTCTAACAACGATTTGGTACGTTTGGCTAGAGCCCAGACAAGTGGGCTGTCTATTTAAGGCCCAATTTCATCTAGATCCGTTCAGCCGTTCTTTCGTGTTTGAGTAACAAACATCTATCCATCCATACTTTCGCATTTATAATATTAATAAGTAAGATTTAAGAGAAATCACACAAAGATTACAATCAAAGAAATATTAGGTACAGTCTACTACATTAATACAATACCAAATAATACTAATAATAATCATTACTACAATACTACGAATATGAAACTATCAACATCACACTCGATATTCCTGCCAAGTCAATGTCACTGGTTCTATCGCGGCTACGTACGCAAGTAAATTATACAAGTCTCTACGTTGTAAAACTCGCCGTAATATGTAAGGAGATACCGACTTACTTAAGTAGTAATACCTCAACGCTGAACTCAAAGCAAAGGGGTATATATTAAGATAATAAAACGTGGTTCTGAATATTACCTAAAAGACATGCTTTTCAAAATTCAGTCCAAAGAAAATAATGTAATTCAAGCTACCAAATGAACTATCGCAATTAAGGGTTGAAACTTCGTTATTTTTGCAATTATATTAGTTCATTGATATTGCTCGCAAGCATGAGTTTAGTAAAATTGTATAGGTACATACACATTAATTATAAAAATATGTAGCGCCCTTAAAACATGTAAAAAAAGCTTTGAGAGCTTTCTGTAATGGTAATTTATTTCAAAAACATGGTAGTACGCATACTGATCGCATTTATTGTTATATTAATAAAACAATTTTTGTCTGAAATTAATAACGTAGGAACTAACTGGCTATTTAACTCTTTATTTTTGTATTACAACACAAGGGTTATTATTCTCCCTAAATAGAGATAAACTTATGACACCCTCTGTTTGTGCCAGAGGTTAAAAAATAAGAAAGATCATGCGATGAAAATATATATTTTAAAATAAATAAGTTCGGCTCTTTATTTATTGGTAATTTTATTGGATATTAGTAAGTGCTATGGTATCTACTGTTATTAAAGTCAATTTGAATAAATTTTAAACAAAGACTTGCTACATTGTGTAGTACGTAAAAAAGAAAAAAAAAAGACAAACGCAGAATATGATTTTCTGAAAATAAAGTTTCTGCATACTTACATAGGGTCATCTGTAGGCTCAATAAAATCAATTAGGTACACCTTCGTCACACACACCTCACAATACAATGCAATACACACAACAACGAATTTTTACAATCTAACACTATCCCTTAGGTCCCTGCGAAGAGGGGTAGCATACTGTCTGGTTTTCACACATCACTACATCGCGAAGGTTGGTTGACTGCCATTTTTTCGGTTTATTTTTTTTATTTGAATTTGGATTTAGAACACGCCTTGATTTTTTTTTTGTTTTTTTGGAGCGCTGGTTTTGGTGGCTCGCGAAGACTGGGCGTTTGGCAGTGATCGCGGCGCGCGCATTCCGGCGCACTTCAAGTGAATGCGCGGGCAAAGGAAACGACTTCAGACGGCTTTACTGACCTAATTTCGGGGTAATGAATTATTTTGAAAATGGCAACGCACTTTGCACGGTTTGTTATTATTAGGACCAGGTGCAGTCTTTTTAAGTTTGCACTGCCGTGGGGAAATGGAGGTGTAGTGCGCATTCTCCTCTTAGTCACCTTAGTTAGAAGGTTGAATTTTCTGGGACTGTACGGGAAACTTTCTTTAATTTCTGTTATTTTATGTTTTTAAAAGATATCTATAAGGTAAATACGAATTCGAAATAAAGTTACTTATATCTCTGATAACAACTATTTTTATCCTATTCAAAATTAGCGCTATCGCTCCAAAATATAGATTGATACAAAACAATATAATTCAAATACTTTAGTACTAAAAGCGTAAAACTACACATTATTGGTCCACAAGACACGAATTTAAGGGTTGAGAGCGTTATGTTATGAAATATGGTTAACTTAACATTAAGTTGCCGAACAAATCTTTTGGTAGAATAAAGATACACTAAAATTCAACTCATTTATAAGGTAAACCATTTGTAAGTATGACAGTGAATACCGTGATTGATTATAACGGAGGGTGTTCCCCCCATAACTCCCTCGTCTCATCCTTACAAACCCCCTTCCCTCAAAAGTGCATAAAATGTGACTCTGCATGGTTATAGAAATTGAAATAGTATTTATTGCATAAAATATGGTAATACAGGTGGTCACAATAATAATGTCCGCATATTAACAAACATCAAACGTCTATGTAGATCTCCAAAACTACTATACTGGTTCAGCCTCATTTTTCCCAAACTCCCCCTCCCCTCTATAAACTCTCATCAAATTTTTTTTATTCGTGGACCATTATTTCACAGTTTAGCCATTAAAAAAGAAATATATTACTAAATAAAATAAGGAAATTGTTGAAATGTTTTAAAACTATCAAGACAGTCAAAGGTAGTGTTGTCTGAGGATTTAAAGAAAATTCCCACTACATACTATATTTTTTATTAAACTAAGTTGAAATTTAAAATATTTGTTTTTATTTTAAATATTTGCACCTCTTAATGATAAAAAAATGTGCGCGAGTGTTGGGCCACCGATATTGTTTTCATTTGTCCGTGGTCATCTGCCGGACAGTCCAGTGCACTCCGGCTGTCGAAATTGAAACGATAAAACAACACGTCACACAATTAGGCCGTGGTACAGTCGGGAACAAAAATACGAGTCTATTTCTATCATGGAGTACATACCCTATAGAGTAGAAATGTCATGTCTGTTTAAGAAAAATTCCACCATCATTTAACTGTGACTACTGTTTTTTTATGGGCGAGAGTTGACAGGACTTGTCATTCATACGAAATGTAAGTGAAAAATCACTACCGTGTTTCGGAGAAAGATGGTCCGAATGTAAAAGCTCGATGGTTTCGATGATGACCCGATTGGAGTAATAGCGCAGTAATTGTCGGGTTTGATTTCCGATTCGGGTCAATTTAGATAACGACCTTGTTAAATTTGCTCGAGCTGGGAGACGCCCCTAGCAAAATACATTGTCTGGTAGCTCCTAACACAAGGATGTTAATTCTTTACTTCGAACATGACATTTAGTCTGTTTTCTGACGCATATTTAGTATTATATTCAGGGTTGGAGCTTTGTAGATAAGGCTCTTAACATGACCGTAGTAATCATTGTGATTTGTAGATAAACCACAATATTATATGATCACATTTGATGATAATATATCGCAATGACGGTGGAATAATGAAGCTTCAATTTGAATATCATTTTAGTGTTTGCAATTTTGCAGTGGTGGCCAAGCTATGGATAGTTTTATATATAAGTTTACAATAAAATAGAATCATAAACATTTCCATGACAAATCGAAAGCGTCAGGCAAAAGGCCAAAAATGTTTGTTAAGTAAATAAATAAATTAGGTTATCGATTCACAATATGGTAATTCGAAAGTTTCAACAAACTAATAAGATTTCTAGAATGGAGGCCGCGTACCGGCAAGCGCTGCGTAAGACGTCCATCCACAAGGTGAACAGGCGACCCGGTAAAGGTTGCAGGAAGCCGCTGGATGCAGGCCGCTTCCACCCGGCCAATTTGGAAGTCACTGGGGGAGGCCTATGTGCGGCAGTGAACGTCCTATGGCTGAAATGATGATGTTGATGAATAAAATTTACATTGTGTTATTTTCCTTTATAATTTATCGATTGAACACTAATGTTTATAGACAACAAGTTTATTGTACGAACTGTACAGCTGGTAGAAATAGATGAACACTTTGAACTTACATTTATAGACATAGTCCGACATAGCGCTGAAACGTTCGTTTTATTGTAAAATGCCGTGGATTCAATTTCTAGCTCGGTCAGTTTAAGGAAAAACCTATTTTACTTTTTTGCCACTGAATGATCTAGAAAATGTATAAAACTTTACGGATTATTATAAGAAAAATATTTATTTCGTTTCTAGTATTTTCTTGCGCTTTCTCAAAACAAAACATGAGTTAAGCCCATTAAAAAAATTACCACAGTCAATTTTCATTCAGTGTATTACGTCATTTTGGTGGTAGAGAATGCTGTAGAGCAAGTCCACTCTAATCGTACTAGCTTGTGAAACAAAGCTTAAATAAGTAATGTTTTTTAACTACTGTTTTGGTACAATCGTAGGCTGTACCGTAACCGTAGTGCCGAGAAGAAGCAGCGCTAGAGACTTTTGTCACTATAGTCAGTACGAGTATCTTAATAAATAAGTATATTTACTAGATAACGGTGTGAGCTGAGCAGATTTTTCGAGGTACCTACATAATGATTAAAGATAAAAGGGTCTTTTTCTGTTGACTGTACACAAAAGATTTCCAAGTTATGGACAGTAAAAAATACTCTCATAAAAACTGAAAATCTTTTTTTAGATGCTTGTAAATTTTTTACATTCAGCAATTGTGAGAAAAAACAACAAATGTAACTCAACATACTATGAATAAGCAAGTCAATAAATTCACTAAGACACAGTAATAAGTCAAGAAACTAGGCCTACTATTTGTTAGGTCGTTTGGGTTGGCCTCTTAATTTTTGTAAAATTAAAATAGTGTTAATATATATCTAAGTATAATTTATTTCACCAGGTGCGCAGAACCAAATGTAGCAAGTTGTCACCACTACGCATCCACGCGGTAGCTCGTAGGCCGTAGCTACGAGACCCCTGGGATCGTAGCCATCGTAGCGTCGTAGTAATGAATATTTTATTCGCGTTTGAGGCGCGCAAGTTTTATAGTTTTTTAGATAGTAAAATTGTAGGCTGAATATCCGGCTTTTAGAGGCATTGAATGTCTAGCTGGAGTAATACGAAGATGTAGTACTTGTGTAGTAAATTTATTGAATCATAAAACAATAATGTTGACGTATAGTTAAGTAAGTATTTCTTTAAAGGTATTGAATGTCTAGCTAGAATAAGACACAAGGGCCCCGATCGCACTAATTTTTACGTAAGCGGTTCGAACGTGAAACGTATCCAATTCGAACATGGCTACGATTCAATAACAATGCAGCTGGAAGCAAAATCCGTATTGTGATAAATGTCATTAGTTGAATCGTTACCATTCGATAAAACTTTGTTTCTGTAGGGACGGCACACCTAGTATTTTTGAGTAATATCTGTGATATGTGTATAATCGACACTCGATTAAGCAATTTGTTACTAGCCGCACTAGTCTTGTGACGCAAAAAAAAACTAAATGTCATTTAATGACAGCTTTCCTTGGACATACTCTGTCGCAAAGAGGAAATTAATAATCTGTGCAGCTTTCAGTCAGCTGTTTGTTTTATAGTATAAAACATTAAATAAAACATGATGCAAATGCTGCTCACGAGATACTGGCAGGACAATGTTACCACGGCGGTAAAACATATGTTTATCGCCCCTTAAGAAAAGTAGAAGAACAATAATTTGGATTTAGCTTCCATTGCTGACCTAGCTATAATAAAAAAAACCTTACTTATCTGAAGAAAACTCATCAGCCAGCAGGACTCAGGAGACTCCCTTAATTCAAGAAGTTTATAAAATAAAGAAATTATAAAATAAATTTCGTTAACGTATAAAAGCCTTCCATTGAAACCTTTACACCTGCCTGCACTATTCACCTTTAATTGCACGACGAATGGGATTAGAATATATGATCAAACGAACTTCGAAAGTGAAGTTCGATCATTATTATATGAATAGCTCCATTCGAAGATATAGTATTACCATGTAGTTTCCCTAACGTACTAGGTAGTGTCGCACTTTTAGATTTACATCGATTATTCATACTCGATTTTTGATTTAAGAACGTCACTATTCATCTACCCTTCCCTAACGCACCAGCGTTTTCCTCATTTCTTTAGAGATACCAAAACTTTATAATAATTAGTACCTGGGTTGAGGTGGGTGGGTAATTATATCTTCGAATGGAGCTATTCATATAATAATGATCGAACTTCACTTTCGAAGTTCGTTTGATCATATATTATATTTTCATAGCTCCATTCTTCAGATATAGTATTACCATGTAGATGTTCAGAGAACTATTTGATTGGATATCTATAAAGTTTTGGTATAAACTGTACTGTACTGTAGGTATTAATAAAATAAAGTTTGTTGAAACTGAAATGATTTTTATTTTAATAATTTCCCATAGAGGTACAATAACAATCGTATTATTTAAATGATTACGTAATTCTAATAATTTTTATAATTAAGTACAACTTAATATCTTAATATATAATCTTAATCCTTAGGTTCAAAGACAGACCTAGCTAATTCTTGCGAAATAATTGGACGGTTGTAAAATTTCGCGAACGTCTGTGATGTGGCAGTCCACCCAGCTGTTTTTCGGATCGCGTCTAGTGATACACCGGCGGCACGAGCGGCTGAGGTGGCGGCGTGACGTGTGCTGTGAGCGCTAAACTTCGTCACATCAACGCCGCTCTCCGCTAACATGTTCTTTATCCATCGACTGATGGTCTGTGACGTCACCGGTTTATGTGGACGTTTATAGGTTAAAAATAAGCGGGAAGACTCATTTCGAATATTAGCCGTAATTTCTAAGTAATCTTCCAAACATTTCGCAGGACAAATGCTAGGTTTATCACTGAAATAGGGTATGATTAAGGTTGGTTGCTCTCGATTAACTGCTGAGGTTTTGATTAAATTTGCAATAGTTATAATAATTTGATCATTATGAATAACAATACTATTTGTTTCAATTAAAGACAATGTTTGTACACGATGAGCTGTACAAAGAGCCAAGAGTGTAGCCAACTTTTTTGATATTTGATACAATGTTAAATTTGTATGCGGAAACAATGTATCCATGAAGTCTAATACTACCTGTGGATTCCATATGGTATTGTATTTAGGTATACTAGGTCTACATTTAAAAATCCCTTTCAATAACCGTGACACTTGTTCGTCTGAACCTATATTATTACCTAGAAGCAGTGATATAGCTGAGCGATGGCTATTTAGCGTACCATAAGATGCACCACGGTGATACTGTTTTGTAAGAAATAAAATTACCGCTGCTTTTGGTGCTTCTAAGTAATTAATGTGGTTGTTTACACAATAATTCCACCACAATTTGAACGTGGTGTTATATTGTTTAACAGTGTTCATCGCCAACGAAGAAATCATTAGATTTATTGCTTCTGATGGAATACCCTGTTTTGTAAAGGCTTCCCGGAGACAATGGCTGCTGCCAGGGTAGTCTGCGCGGGTAGATGTATCCTATAATCAGACCGTATTGCATTTTTTAGAAAAAATATTTCTGATATTATAATATTACTTAACAGAGGGAACCACACTTGTGTGGGCCAATAAGGAAACACAATCACTCCAGTAGATTGTTCACTGATAATTTTTTGTAAACATTTTTGAATGATTGCAAAAGGGGGAAAACAGTAAAAAAAATATTTTGTCCATGAGATTGTGAAAGCATCTACAGTAAGCGCGTCCGGATCTGGTTTCCAGGATATGTATACCCTACATTTGGCATTGGTGCGAGAGGCAAACAAATCTATGTCAGGTTCGCCAAATTTATTGATAATTTCTTGAAAAGAATTTGGGCATAATTTTATTTCGGTGTCAGGATTAACTCTTCGCAATTCCGTGTCAGCTTCTTTATTTTCCTTGGAATTTATATAAGATGCAAATACCCACAAGTTTCGCTCTTCGCACCATTGCCAAATGCATCTTGTCAATTCGTTTAAATGTGGGAATTGTATACCGCCCATTCTATTAATATAACTAATGGCCGTAGTGTTGTCTATTCGCATCAATATAGCGCAATTGGTTACATTTTGGGCAAAACATTTAAGGCCAAAAAATGCCGCCTGCAACTCAAGATAATTAATGTGATATCTTAATTCACTTTCTTTCCAATGACCATTTGCGCGCATATTGTTGCAAACAGCACCCCAGCCCGATCGTGACGCGTCTGTGAAAATTTCCAAGATAAATGTTGGTGGTGTAATAAAATTTTTAGAAACTAAAATATTACTTTGCCACCAGTTTAAATCAGGCAAAATGTTACTCGATAGTTTCATAATTGCATCGTAATTATTATTATACTTTTTAAGAGCGAGATACTTTTCCCTTTCAAAATTTTTTGTGTATAACCAACTGTATTTTATAGCTGGGCATGCGGCTGTCAAAACTCCTATAAACTGAGAGAATTCTCGAATGGTACATCTTTGTAATATTTGAAATCTTTGTATTAGTTGTAATACGTGAGTTTGTTTGTTTTCTGGTAAAAACATAGTCATATTTTTTGAGTCAAACATATAACCTAAAAATTTGCATGATTGCTTTGGCTCTAATGAGCTTTTTTCATAATTTATAATGAAACCAAGACATTCGAGAATTCTGACAGTTTCATTTACGTTCAAAAGACATTTTTCATAAGAGTTTTCGATACACAAGGTATCGTCTAAATATGTAACTGAACTAAAGCCGCGTTTTCTTAAAAACCCAATTACTTCCTTCATTATTTTTGTAAATGTTCTAGGTGCTGATGATAAACCGTAGGGGACTGCGTTAAACTCATACGTAATTAGCTTGTGGCTGTCGTCTTCAATTTGAAACCTTAAATACTTTTTATGTTCTGGGTGTATAGGAACTAATAAGTAAGACTCTTTAAGATCAATACTAGCCATGTAACAATTTTTTGACAACAACGTACACACACTTCTATAATCCTCCATTTTAAAATGTTCATTATTTATATATTTATTAAAATATTTTAAATTTAAAATAAAACGGTCAGTCCCATTAGGTTTACGTATCAAAAAAATTGGTGATAGAAATTGTTCTGTGCTGTTTTCACATTCTGAAATAGCCCCTAAGTCAAGTAGATTATTAATTGCAAGTTTTATTTTTTGTTTTTCTGTAACCGATAAGGTTTTTATTGGTAAATGCGGTCGTGAAATAATATCTGTTAATGGTAGACGATAGCCATTTAAAATATAATCTAACACAGTATTATTTTTTGTAATATTAAGCCAACAATTATAATAAAATGTTAATCGACCTGCGTGTACCTGAACTATAACGTGCCCAAACCCGTCAACTATTGACGGGTTTGGGCACGTTGTCTGGAGGCTGTGGCTGTCCTCGTCTGTGACTGCGCTGGCGCTGGTGGCGGCGGCGGCGGTGCTTGAGGGCGAAATTGCCGATTCAGGTGTACTCTGCTCGCCATGTATGCTCCACGCCCCCCCCTGTTCGTCGACGAGGGATATCGAGGAGGGGGTGTCCAGTTTCCCGTGTGCCTAACTTTTGATTGAGGTTGATTTTGATTAACTTTTTGTGGTACATTTCTTTTTATTTGCCAACCTTGTTTTTCTATGGCTTTGGCTGCCTTAATTTTTTCGGATAATTTACAGCCGAATAAAAATTCATCTCTTTCCTCTTCTTGGATTATGTTTAGTATAGATTTGTCTAGACACGGAGTAATACATTTAGTGCGAATTTGTGTTTCTGTATAATGTAGATCGGTCAAAATTCTACAACCTTCTGAAAGAAGTTTTATGATTTCAATTTTGTTTCCGTCGTTAAGAATTATTTCCATAGCCCTTGAAATAGCAGTAATTCCTAATCCTAATTGATTTTGTTTAATTTCCATCTTTTTATCTCTAGCTCGAACTACTTCTGCAACAGCAGCAGCTATCTCGGGGTTTAAGCTTGGCGATTTTAGTAATCTGCAGTTATCTGGTACATGATGTTCCTTTAATAGGTTTTCTCTCACATCCTTCGTTAAACCTTTCTTTAGTATTGGCAGCCAACGCTGTGCCAAATCATTGTGTATATTGGCTCCGTATTTAGGACTGTCTTCAATGGGATCCCCCAATGCAAGACGAATTTCTGGATCTAGCTCGATAAGCACTTCATTAGAGGTTTCTGGAACCGTAGTAATTTGCTCAAGTGAAGGATGTGGGGTTTCAGATGACTCGTCATCAATTTTAGGATTTTCCTCCGCGCATATCAGTGATAGCGGTGGTTCGCATAATATTGGTGCACTCGATAATGGTATGTCGCCTGGTATCGAAGGTAATGATTCGTCGGGTATATTATGGTAGTCTTGGTTAGTAACCTCAACTTGATAATTTTCGGATATTTGGATATCTGTAAGATAAAATACGTTTTTAATATACCTATATATATATTTTTTTTTTTTTTTTTTTAGGTAGGTAGGTAAAATTATTTTAGCAAAATATGTTTAAATAATTGTGATTTGTTAAAATCTTATGGCATAAATGCTTACGCATGTATCTAATTTACTATTTTGCCTTCGTGAATGACTCGCAGTCAACCTCCAGGCTTGTATTTTAGCGTCATGTCTAACCATCGTGTTTAACTCGCAGTTATCCTCCAGGCAGACTTACAGACGCCTAACTGTACACCTTTACTTCGTAATAACAATAATCCGTTAACACAATTACATATTGAAAAAATTAAACTTACCCTGGTTTTCGATATCAGATTCTGAATCGGAAATGATGGTATTTCTTCGACGACGTTTATTCACTTTTTGTTTTTCCTCCAGCTTTCTGATTTTTTCTTTATAACGCTGTATTTTATCTTCTGCCTTACGTTTCGGCATTTTGGAAATGTAACGGTAGGTACCTAACAAATTTTTAAACTATGTGCGTTCACTACCGCGCACAAAAAAGGAATGAGGAAAACGCTGGTGCGTTAGGGAAGGGTAGGTGAATAGTGACGTTCTTAAATCAAAAATCGAGTATGAATAATCGATGTAAATCTAAAAGTGCGACACTACCTAGTACGTTAGGGAAACTACATGGTAATACTATATCTGAAGAATGGAGCTATGAAAATATAATGTTAAATATTTGTTTACCATTTTCAGTGTGATATTTTAAAATCTCACAAAAAATAACGTAACTACAAATTTAAGTTTTTGAAAAAAATGGGAGCAACTTTAAAACCTGTTATTATAAAAATTGTACGTCCCAATCAAAAATTATATGCGTGATCGTAAAATAAACAAGCCAAACGAAAGCATTGAATCTCTCATCGGCTGGCACCGACTCCAAAAGTAACTGATTAGGCACCTTACGTGTTAAGAAATTTTTTTGCCTTTTAGTTTTTTTAAGTGTTTTTTTTTTATTTAATTATTTCATCTATTTTTAGTGATAAATCCTAATAAAAACAGTGCAAACAAAATTTAACTTCTGACCACAATTCCTTTACCTATTAATTTACTCTTAGGGGTGAATTTTTTTCCGCATTTTTTAAAATATAGTATCATTGAAATATAAGCTATTTAATAAAAAAGGAATCATTAAAATCGGTTCAAATTTGTCAAAAATATTGGGTAACATAGATACAACAAAAATCAGTTGGCGTGGTATGGAGTTCTTGCAATGTTTGATGATTTTCTTATATTTAGTTCCCATCATCAGAATTTAACCAAATTTATATGGGACCATTCTGAAAGTATTGCCTTTCGAAAAAAAGAATTATCAAAATCGGTCAACATAGTAACGAATGATTGCAGAACATACATAAAAAAAGACTTTGACGAATTGAGAACCTCCTCCTTTTTTGAAGTCGGTTAAAAATAAACGTCGAATTTAGAACCTCTTTTTTGTAGTAAAAAGTTAATAAAAAAAATGTCTCCCATTCCTAATTCCTACAAACTATTGCATAATCATTATCTATTGATGTCCTATTTCTCCCCCCTCCCCCACATTAGCTTCGCACGGCTCGCCGAGCACAATCACACACAAAACCGTTATATTATTCAACGACAATTCCGAGAAGGGACGACGTGATAGGCCGGGAGCCGACGTGTTTATCTGGTATACTTGTGAATCTCAATATTAAGACTAAAGAGAGACCACTTAGTACACTTTTAGTCAATACAAATCTCGTTTTCCCTGGGTTAACCAAAGTAAAATATTTCCACGCAATATTCTGTAAAATGAATGGTGAAATAAAGTAAATAATACTTTTAAACCTTTGCGTAACAACGCGATCGTTTAGGTACATATTTTACCTCTTTTCTTCACTCCGTATTAGAGGCAGATTCTTCACCCACCCTCAGAATATTGTTATTGTGGCAAGTACCGCGTTAATTTCTGTCGTAGTTTATTATTATATATTATTTTGTATTGAATTGAATTGAATTGAATTAAATCGAATCTAAGGGTATAAGGTATAAGTAAAATGCCAGCTTTTACCTAATATCGTATTTTGACCTGTTTCTCTACATTTTAACATAATAAAAGATCAATGTGACAAATACAGGCTTTTTTTTACGATATTGATGTACATTCGACGGCAGAACATCCTACCCAAAAAGCTAACTGTCATCGAACCGATTTTCAACTTTGACTCAGACACGTAGAGATCAATATTAATTGAGAAAACTTTACGTTCTATGGCAGGTTGACGAGCTGTTGTCTGTACGACAAGCCACGTCTTTTCTCAGTGAAATAAGTCTGACCATACCATCACTCAGATTTAGTTCAACATTCCAATAATCATCCCTACTAATTTGTGCTTGATGGAATGATTGACGTTTGGAAAAATTATATCATCGGCCTTTGGAAGTCTGCTGGACATAGGCCTCCCCTATAGAATGTCACAGCGAGCGGCTCTATCCCGTTTGCATCCAGCGACTGCCCGCAACTTTGGCTAAGTTGTAAGTCCACCGGGTGGAAGGCTATCCACGCTGCGTCTTCCAGTTTGTGGTTACCAAATGAGATACCTTTTCTTCCTAACGATTGTCTGTTGTCTTTCTGTCTGTCTTTATCGTCTCAAACATTTCCTGCCATCTAGTACGAAATTGCTGCTTGTGCAGTTTCTGGTCCTGCCCATTATTGACTATGGTGTGTGTGCTATACTAACATCTCCCAAGACCTTCTTAACCAACTGGATCGTCTGCTTAACAACTGCAAACGTTTCGTCTTCAGCCTGCGTAAATATGACCACGTCTCTCAATTTCGCACTCCCTCAGCTGGGCTGGCTTCCCATCAGACAGCGCAGACTCCTTCTTACTTAAAAGAAAAGTTTAGGTTCCTTCACAACTGTCACGACAGAAATTTCGCACTGGTAATACCCTCCAACTACTTACCCCACTTAACACATCTGGCTTTATGTCCAACTCTTTCACCCTCACAGCTATACGACTCAGGAATAGACTTCCCACCAATATTAGGAAATCCGTTTACAAATTTACTTTTAAGAAAGCATTTACACCAAAAATCGCTGATCTAATCATTTATCTTTCATGTGCTCTGGTACTATATTATGTATGTGTATGTATATGTATATAATTGATAATCATATATATTTATACCTATTTATTAAGTATGTAATGTTGGCGTGTATATATATAAATATGTTTTTTTTCTTGCTGCACCGCCTGTATTTCTCTGTTAGATCACTGGTTGACTGGTAGAGAATGCTTCTTGCCATTAAGTCCGCCATTTGTACAATTATTTTAAATGTGCAATAAAGTATAAATAAAAAATTTAAAAAAATTGACAGTTCTGCGAGAGATGTGACCTGCCCATTGCCGCGTTAGCTATGCAGTTCGAAAAGCCATGTCGGTGACTTTGATTCTTCTTTCTAATCATTTACGATCTTATCTCACAGAGAAACGTCAAGCATAGCTCTCTCATAGTAAGCTGGGTGATTTTGAGCTTGTTTAAGCGACCAAACCAACAGTCTAGGACCAAGGAATTTTAGTTTTTTAGGTTTAAAAAGAGTATATAAAACAAGCATATCACCTCCCGGCCCACAGTGCGCATCGCTGTGGAAACAGATAACGTCACGCGACGCGCGACAACTTTTGTCGCCCGCACACAATTACTTACTTGTTGTGAACTAGCCCGGTCTCTATTCAACCGATTCAATTTCACATTTCAATACTTTGAAGGCGATATATTGTAATGTTCATGAAGTATGAACTGAAGATTTACACCATAGAAAGAGCACAATAAGGCCCGGTTGACGTAGTTCGTGATGATCCGTTTTGAGCGCAAAGATTTTATCTTACTAATTTAATAAGAACGTACCTAAGTTTGTCAAATATTTTTTAACGATTTTCAGCGCGATAAGTACCTATTTAGTTGTTCATAAACGCCTGTCACAGTATGCTGACTTAAAAATGCTTTTTGTTTGATACTATGAACATTTTAGTTTTGTCATCATCATTTCAGCCATTGGACGTCCACTGCTGAACATAGGCCTCCCCCAGTGACTTCCAGATTGGCCGGTTGAAAGCGGCTCGCATCCAGCGGCTTCCTGCAACCTTTACCAGGTCGTCTGTCCACCTTGTAGGTGGATGTCCTACGCTGCGCTTGCCGGTACGTGGCCTCCATTCCAGAACCTTTCTGCCCCATCGGCCAAATTTAGTTTTGTATATATTTTCATTTAATATAAATAAATAGATAAATAGTAGACAACATCACATACATTGCTCCTATGTCAAGTAGCTTAAGCACTTGTGTTACAGAAATCAGAAACAACGACGGTACCACAACACCTAGACCCAAGACAATATGGAAAAGTTATTTTTCTACATTGACCGACCGGGAATCGAACTCGGGACCTCTGAGAAAGCGACACCAAGACCGGTATGCTCGCCTCTCGGCTACGGAGGTCGTCAAATCAGTAATTTGTTAACTAATCATAGCAACGGCGTGCATTGGGTTCAGATGGGGGTAGGCTGTGAGTGAAAATTGAGTAAGTTTGCGTGAAACAGTAGGCGATCTCGCGGCAGCCTACCATTCGTTAAATTGCACAGTAACGATCTAAGTTGCGCGCTTTAGTAAGGAATAAGTACAGGTAGACGACAAAATTGTTACAATATATTTATTGTTTATTGTTGAATACGTAATTAATAATTATGGTCAGCTGTTCTGTATGTTTTTTATGAAGGTAGGCTCTGCATAATAGCCTATATGGGATGCACGCCCCTGAATCATAGGTACATTAACAAACTATTAACAATTTAAAAAAAAACCTTCATGGTTAGTTACACCATTTATAAGTCAAGAACAGCTGGGCAAATTTTTATGAATTATGATTTTTTGGATTTGTCTCCATCCCGAATAGCAGAATAAATATTAAAACTTCGAAAAATTCACGAAAAAAAAAAACGAGGCGTTACGAAGTTCGCCGGGACAGCTAGTGTATTATATTATTATATAACATCACATACATTGCTCTGATCCTATGATAAGTAGCTTAAGCACTTGTGTTACAGTAATCAGAAACCGACTGTACCACGACCCACAACACCCAGACCCGAGACAATATAGAAAAGTTATTTTTCTACATTGCCCGACCGTGAATCGAACCCAGGACCTCAGATAGCAACACCAAGTCCGGTATGCTCGCCTCTAAGCAACTGAGGTCGTCAAAATTATGACCATTATTGATTTCTGGCTCATTGAGTATTCCCTTAGGTACCGCTATGTACAGTCAACGGCAAGTCAACCTACCCAAAAAGTTAAAGGTCATTGAACCAATTTTCAACTTAAATCCGACACACAGAGATCAATATCAATTAAGAAAATTTGACGTTTTATGGTAGGTTGACGAGCTGTTGTCTGTACTTACACCAGGCAGACGTTTAGCTTGCAAGCCAAGTTTCTCTTCCCCTTAATCCGCCCGGATCACAAGTTCGAGAGTGCCGTGACGCGTCAGATAACGTCATTCGTGTCATGTTACTTATCACTTCTGTGCGCGTTTGTACATAGTTATACTTGTAGATAACCGTACAGTCAACATCAAAAGTAGCTGATCAAAACCCAATTATCAGAACTACTGACTAATAAATGTCACAATAATCTGACTTCTTTATCTGACTTTTGCGTAATGATTTAGTGAGACTATTGTGATATGTTTAGCAATGGGATTCTTTTGAAAAATTCAGATACCAATCAACTTTTGATGTTGACTGTACATACTCGTTTTGTTTTAAAGCTTGTAATTTTTATGTATCTCTACCTTGGGTCCGTATTACGGTTTTGGCCCCGGGACGTCTCGAGTCTCGACCAGAAATTACTAGAACCTCTGGTTACAATTATAAAAAAGTCCTAGGACTTCGAGACACAGACGTTCCGGGACCAAAAGGACCACCGAGGCAGGTGTCTCTTCGACCTGATTGGTGTAGTGGCGCCGTTATTCAGTTATTTTAGATGTAAAGGGTACGATTCCCAGTTCGGGTCAATGTGGTAAAGAACCTATTCTTAATTGGCTGAATGGTTGTCCTGGGAGACGAAGCTTGCAAGATTCATTGTCTGGTACGTCCTTCCATAAGCTGGACAAACAACCTGGTAAAGGTCGCAGAAAGACGCTGATGATAATGATGATGACGATATCCTGGAAATATTTAAGTTTGTGAAACAACACCTAGAATTATTAAAGACTTTTGCTCAGTTGTATCCAAGGAACAAAAGGTCATCTGATAGACTCGTATTAGACTTTTGCCCACAATTATCACTTTGGCAAAAGACCTGTTACTGTATGTAAGTAGGTGTATAACAAAATTCCCCATAGATTTGAAAATGATCCTACAAAATTGATGATTCATAAATTAAGGAATATGAATGTTAATGTATGATAGCAGAATAGAGAACAATGTATCATTATAACACCTATTGTACACCTATTCTATGCAAATAAATACTTTTAACTTTGTGAAAGAACTTTGCTTAGCAGTGGAATTCTAGAGGTTATAAAAAAACTTTTAAATTTGACCTTTGCATGTGCTATGTTGGCGAAACATAAACTGACGTTGGCTGATTATGATGACTAACGATACTGTCGATACAATCGGTATTGTAACTGAATTTTAATGGTCTACATATCGATAGTTTAGCAACACTAATTTTAAAAACAGATGGGTTTTTTACACTCGTGCCTTTACCCATAATATTAGTAGTTCGATTAAGTATTTGCAAAAGCGTGATTCAAATTCAAATTCAAATTCAAATTCAAATTAAAATCTTTATTTGCTTACTAAGTGATGTACATTGGTGGTAGGTACATATGCAACAGGACTTAAAAACTTAGTTACCTATAAGGTATCGCAAATTCCAACGAGATAATCGAATGATCGTCGTTGTGCTAAAGATTGTAGGCCAGGAAAAGTACAACAAACGGATGTGGCGATAAAAGATACTTTTAAATGATTTGTGATACTAAAATTCTTGTAATACAGGGTGAACTTACAAAATAAATAGGATGTTTCCTAAAAAAACGTAACGCTGTTGATACGCTACAACTTTTAATATGGTCAATTATCAAATCTTTAACTATAGGAACAGAAGAAACATCGAAATCATGGAAAAATAAATCGATGATCCATCGTTACCATCGAGATGGCGCCAGTTTGTAAATGATCCTTTTTTTATGTCAAAATAACTGTAGTTAAAGATTTGTTAAAAGCATTGATAATGTGATTTTAAAGAGTACTTACCCTTACCATAGATATTAATTTTGTTTTTGATTTCACGCTTTTTTATTTAAGTTAAGACCGTCTTTAATATTTATATTATTATGTTAAAAGATGTTTTCGAAAATCACACTTTTTATTTTATAGTTTTTTCTTTCCATCAAACGCGTTTGTATATACTTAAGTATACATGTGATGTACGTATCCCGATAAATGCCAACATCTAAATATTTTACCATTCTTAGACCAACTCAACTACAATGGTTTAGGGCGCCTTCGTATAGAAGCAAAAACAGAAGATTTGTATCACTTTTAAAAAAATAACTCGCACTTTGTGCGACTAAGAGCGAATTTCTTTCAACAAAAACATTATTATATTTCCAACAAAGATTCACTGGTTTAATTTTTGGAAATCAAAAAGAAAACACCCTGTATAACGTCATATTTCATGACTGACTGATTTATATGAGGACTTCTTCAAGCTTATAAATTGTCACCTCTATTTTCACACACTGTCAGAGTGTCATATCCATATTAACACCATTAATTAGTTTCTTTCAGCTCTCATCAGTTTCATCCCGAATCATCACTTGTTTCTTAATAAACTCAAAGTTTCTCTTCTGTTTCTTATTTCGTCGCACTAAGGTTCATATTTGCAATTATTAAAATACGAGAAAAATATTCACTCGATTTTTTTCCGGTAATGATGTTTTATGTGAAATAGTAAACAGAATATATCAAAACATTGCTATTCTAATTGTGTGGAATTCGTTTGCGGTATGCGTGATATACTATATTTTATAGTTTTAAAAATAAAGGTTACAGATACTCAAATTGTGTCATAGATAGAGAGATAGCGCCTATTTCAAAACTTCTTTATTTCAATGGATTTTAGTGAAACATAAATTATTATCGCATTGTAAACTATTTAATATATATTATTGTGAACTGAAAATTGCAGAGATGCAGTTTTATAACGTATGTAAGTAATTTACCTCTTAATCTTTCAAATTACATAATCTGAATACTAATTAGTGTTATAAATAAGTATATTCGGAAAATATACCTGTATAATTACTGTTTTTTTAATGAATATTGGACAACATCACATACATTGCTCTAAATCTATGGAAAGTAGCCAATTCACAGTTACAGAAATCAGAAACAACGACGGTACCACAACACCCAGGCCCGAGACAATATAGAAAACCGACCGGGAATCCAACCCGAGACCTCAGAGATAGCAACACCAAGTCCGGTATGCTCGCCTCTCGGCTACGGTGGTCGACGAAGTTATGTGTGGCGATAATTGTTCAAGTTAAGTATGTATTTTTTAAATATCTTCTAATTCGGGGTAATTTTAAACCAGACTGTTGTACCTTTTAAGACAATTGATAAGAAAATCACAACAATACACCTGCCTAAAATATTTTCAGTCCATAAAAAATCCACGACATCAAACTGTACACGGAACAGGGAAGCCGACATCTTCAGAATTACTGCGACCATAAAAATATATTGCCCGAACGAACATAAAGCGTGGTACAGGCCGAAATATTAAGTGAACCGATTTATTAGCTTCGAAAGCATACACAAATGTATCACTTTTAAAGTTTACATAATAAAAACTAGCTACTAACGTTTAATAGTTAAACAATAGCATTTTGTCTTACACAAAATGTTGTCGAAATTACAGTGGCCGCCATTTTTTAACACACCATTATTTGTATTGGAAAACTTACTTTTATTACATCAAAAACAAAATTAGTCATTTGACAGCGGAAAGAGAAATTGACGTCATTGTTTGCGATTATAAAATATAAATGACATTTTAAAAACTGAAATTGAAATTGTTTTGTTATAAAATTAACATGATGCACTACTCACTATCACTACCCTATTCTTAATCCACCGTTACAAGAAACGCCCTTGCCTATCCAAATAAAAAAAAAACAACTCACCGTTTTTCTTTCGTTCCGGAATTTGGTATTTCTGTAACACTCACACTATCACTTCACTTCACTCTATAAGTCTTAGTAAAAAAGCGGGTATTCCTAAACCAAATATGTTCGTTGGCTCGATCGGAAGTGTTCGTTATAAATAAGCGGCGCGTGGCGGCGCAAGCGCACGCGGCGAGATACTGAGCCAGGGTTGCGGAGAGTGCATTCCTGATCCATTCTGGAATATCGATAATTGGAAGTTTGACCGACTTGCAAGATAGGAATTAGAACTTGTTTTTTGTTTTTTATTAAGTGTTATCTATATATAAAAATAATATATATAAAAATGAAATGTTGTTCGTTTGTCTCGCTAAAACTCGAGAATGGCTGGACCGATTTGGCTAATTTTGATTTTGAAATATTTGTGGAAGTTCAGGGAAGGTTTAAAAGGTGAGAAAATATTTAAAAAATGCAAGGAAAGTAGTAGAACAACTATTTTATTTTTCCAAATAAACGAATTGGCGGAACGAAGTTTGCCGGGTCAGCTAGTTGTATAATTAATATTGATTAAATCGATTAACAGCCGATTTTTCAAACACATCACTTTTATCATCTGACAAATCATTTTCATATGAAAACTGACAACATGTCAAACTTATTCATCCTAGAGAAGTTATAATATAACTATAATTATTAAAGCTATTTAAAAATTGGAACTTAACGAATGGATAGGATAGAAATACATACTAGTAGGTATCTGTTGGGGTTCAAAATATGCGCATAATATGTATAATTATCATAATATTAAAAGTCCATTAGAAAATTAAGTAGGTATCTTACCATTACAGTATACCTACATAAATAGGTACTTTTATACAACGGGTAACTTTAACTTGTCAACATCCAAGCGGTCTTATGAGACTGCATAACAATAGAATTTCTATAGTGTCCCAATTACGTATGCCCGATGAGAAATGATTCAATGAAAAGACAAAAATAAAATGATTCCATATAAAATGATATCACGTCACCAAGCTGATAGAATGGGACATCGATAAAAAAAGACGTTAGGCTCTTAAAAAGGGTTTTAATTTTATTTTAACACCAGAATCAGTCAGGTTTTGCTTATTTAGTGTTTTATGTTGTTAGTCCTTATATCGATATCGAACAAAAGCTTATCGTTAACAATTCTCGACCCACACACATCACTATCGCTAAAAGCTACGTACAGTCATGAATGTGCACGATATAACAGGACACGTTATTCAACATTTAAATATACGCGTTTACTACAACATCAAACTATGTAATCGTTGTTTCAATTTCATTAGGCCACCTGTTTGAATGGCGCGGAAATGTATCGCAAGCACGCTACGATTATTTATGGGGGTAAATGTTTTGTTAACTACTTGTTAGAGTAAAATGTTGCTTAGGCAAGTCATAATTAATGAGTAATCTTCTACAGGGTGAGGTGCTTGTGGCTCAGTGGGTTTGGTAGTGCTTACCAATGTTAAGCCACCTACGCCGCATTTGTGAGTGGATAGGTGACCATTCCGACCATATTTAGTGACATTCATCTCCGTGCTACGGAAGGCACGTTCAAAAGTTGGTCTCGGCTTATTAGCCGATATTTCGAAGCGATATTTCGCTTGATATGAAGCCTAGTTAGAGTCCTTAGGGCGGCTGAATAACATCTGTATATCTGACATCTAAGTACTTAAGCTACTTACCACAGGATCAGATAATGTATGTGATTTTGTCCAATTAAAAAAAGAAACTGTGATAATTAATCCCTTAACGGCGGGTGCCATTCGCTGAAATAATAATAATACATTTTCACCATCATCAATGCGAATAACTTTTGAGTAACTGTAACTTAAAACGACTGAAAATGTGGTTCCTTCAGAACCTCCTATCGCGGCAACTGCCAGTGGGATAGTGGGAACAACGATACTATTTAATATCGTTGAGTGGGAAGGAACAGAGGCCCTATTCCCGTAATTTGACAGTAGTCGCAATCCGGTGTCGATCCGCTCCCAGTAACATTACGATCACAAACGGTATTCTCGTAAACTTTTAATTTGACGTAAAATTATCAAAACTATCGCAATACGACTGAAAATAGAGCAAAAAAAATTTAATTTTGGTTTCTTCCATTTACAGTCGCATTAAGATCTATTGCATGCATTTTTTGGTTTTACGAGAATACCATTTGAGATTGTAATGTTAATGGGAGCGAATCGACACCGGATTGCGGCTATTGTCAAATTACGGGAATTGGGCCTCTGGGCTAAGGGTGGTCGCCTCAACTGCCTACTGTTTGATAAGTCCCTTCAAAGGCTGTACGATAGGGTGGACCTAAACAACAATTTTATCACTAGAGAGCTAAATAGTCAATATTTTTACGACTACGTCGCTATTTTGAACCCAGAGTGGGACGTAGAATTTAAAGCGAAGAGCATGAGGTAAAATAATTTTATAACTCTACTTTTTACCAACCTCTATAAGAAAGAAGTGTGCAACGTATGAATAAAATTACCTGATAATTAACCTGTATTACTCACTCATTTTTTAAAAGTAAAAATCAAGCAATGATCAATTTTAATTCAACTGTTCTTTGCCTAAAGGTTGTCTGGAAAAGATCGCTTCTAGCGATAAGACCACCGAAATTTTGCTATACTAAATAAAATAAAATTTCTGTAATTTGTTTCTTTTGCGTGGTGTACAATAAGGAGCACAACACGGGCAACAGCGTCTGCGTCCGAAATCTTATAAAAACTGCGCTCGCCAACCCGCCTGCCAAGCGTGGCTAGTAATGACAATCCCTTTCGATCCATGGCTGAAATAAGTGTAATATCAGCGTAATCCGCATTTGAGTACACAAATACGAAGGCGACATTTATAGACCTTAAATATTTCAAGGTCATCAACATCACAGCAATCAGTCTTCTTCATCATCTATACAGTCAATCCCGGTTGCGTCCATTGCTTTGGAGCCTAGGGTCCGCTTTCCTTGATTTACTCCTCCACTTCGCACGGCTTGAGCGTCACAACAATCAGTATAAGTTCAAACATATTTTAAAACCCGGAACGTGAATGAACGGCTGGCGTGAGCACTTTATCTTATAGGGTTAAAATGGATAGGCCTAATGTCAAAGTCAGACAAATCTAAAGGAGCCAGATATGACCAAACGATATTTTTCAATGCTATTCTAAGACCGGATTCGACCAAGCTAGTGTAAGTTTTAACTTGAGAGTATACCACTGCTTAATTCAATTCAATTCAATATATTTATTGCATTCTATAATGTTACACAGGTGTTATAATTAGATACATAAAATAGAACATTATAGACCCTGTAGGGCACAACAATAAGATAGATATTGTGGGCAGAGAGGATGACGCTTAATCTAGAGTAAGCTGATTTTTCATTCTACCAACCACTAATCTATGAAAAATATTTAAATAGGCGATTTTGACAGTGTATAAATTATACTGAGAATAAGTAAATGTCAAAGTTGTCACTTGTCAAATCCACTCTTGTCACCTAGAAACTGTCGAGTTGTATAATCTACCACGTGCATTATGTTATCCTACAAAATTAAATTGTTGTGGCATTTGATGACAACCTAGAAGAAATAGATTCCATGGATTTTTGTAGGTTTATTCATCATTCACAATAAAATAAAACTGAGTATAGTGTATTCCTGAAGTAAGTTGGAAAAACGCAAACGAAGTTATCAAGAAGTAAATTCAAGAAGTAAAGTTATTCCTGTTATAGTTAAACTGGTTTAATTTTGTGTTTGGTCGAATCGGGCCTAAGTAATGTAAGAAGAACAGATTCAAGAATATGCTACGCACTCCTTCGAAAATCAGATTCCTTTCAATTCTACTCTAAAATACTTTTTTACAGTCGAAATTCCAAGTAGTTAAGTATTACTTTAGATTTAGGTGTAAATATGAGTCAATTAAAGGGATCCCCCGCTTTTATTCACGACAAGATGGCAACGGAGGCAGAAATAACCGACATAAAGACTGCTTCTAATTTGGTACGTCGTTACCCTACAATAAAACGTGCGTGAGATCAACGATCCAGCGCTACGCTTGCAGCCATACCACGCTGTGTATCATTTGCCCGATGTCGAATTCTTACCGTATCATGATACGCAAACTTGATTTGCCGCTCTTATACGATTAATGATACGTCCTGGCTGGCCCATTTTAGTCGATTTTAGTCTGATAATCTAAGGAGACAAGGATACCTCATGGATCCGTATCATATACGTCTATGACACGATTATTTTCTCACTAGCTGTTACCCGCAACGTCGTTCGCATGGTCTTTGCTAAACCATAGTTAGTCTAAACTAAAGACCACACGATAACGAAGTCGCGGGCAATAGCTAGTATTTTTTCAAAAATGTTTACTAACTGAACAGCGACATCTAAAGGTAAGAAGCGCTATCTATAATCTAGTTATCTTGCATCCCTCGGGAACCGTTCAGTTAAAAAGTATCCTATCTTTTATTCCAGGCTAATATCTATTTCTGTGCCAATTTGTATCTAGATCCGTCAAGCTGTTCTGTCGTGATTCAGTAACAAACATCCATCCATCCAATCTTTCGCATTTTTAATATTAGAGTATGATTTGGTAATGTACTTTTGGTATTTATTTATTTAGACTTTATTGCACAGTTTAAAAATCATATCGTCAGTTTAGAGTTTTTGGGTGTCTCTGATATTAAAGAAATAATCATTTAGGCACACTTATTAACGATTCAATAAACTTCCTTGATTGTATCTTAGTTTCTTAGATCCTGATACTTCTCAGCCACTCTTGGCGGTTTTATGTCATTTCTGGAGTTAAACCCACAGAACAGGAATGACACGCTACGCTCCGCTTAAACCCATAGTCAGTTATATCATTTTGAATGGGTTTCGTCTACGTTGTCGGTCAGTGTGCGCCCTCCACTCTTTATACCTCTTGATACTCTTAAGACTTCGGAACCCTCAATTTTTACCTGTGTCTCGACACACACTGACCAGATTTTTATTCTCACGTGCGTACACAAAATCTGCGCTAAAGTTTACTAAATATTTCTGTCCTTCTGCGTTTTGTCCCCCTTCTTGTACGCTTGACCAAGATCGGCAAGTCTAATCACAAATGAAGGAAAATTTACAAAAGGAACGACAAAAATACGCATAAGGCTGAGTAGATTTGGATAGAAATTGGCACACATTTAAATACGTATTGAATTACGTATTTAAGCTTAAAATTAATGTTTGTATGTTTATTTGTCGTACATACGTTAAAGCAATAGACCCAATAAAATCAATTTATTTCTGAAAATAGGCCTAAGTTAAGCTCTTTTACACGTCCCTTTTTTTTACCCTACCACTGCTTCACTACAATTATTGTAGGTTAGCGGCGAGAAGAGAAGTTACTATACCATTTATTTGATTGAAATGAATCTTTGGTAAGTTGTGCACAAGCAATTACCAAAGTTTCAATCGGACGTCGAGGAAGGTTTATGATGTATTGAAGACCACTCGAGCTAGTTATTAAAATAAACGATAATATCCCTAATATTTTGCTAGAAAAACCTTCAACCTCGTTTCTTGCAACGGCTAGACAGAAACTATTTAGATATTTCACTATAGATTCAAACCGTTCTAATTGACAGTCCAATCAAAATTTCAGTTCTGTCACCCACCCACAATTTTCAGTCAAAATTCACAGTTTAAAAACCAAAAAAATATATTCAAAATTACAGGTAAGACTATTTTTTACGTATCATTTAAGTAGTTAATTGTGTAAACCTTAGAACTTTATAATATGACGAAGGAATTTGACCCAAAACTTGTTATTCTTTACACTACCAAGTTATCTATGAAATACGTGAAATTATTTTCTTTGATTGTTATCAATATTTCTAATGAAAGTGAACTATGAAATACGTGTTGAAATCACAGATATTTTAATTGTAAAAAGTGACATCTATTGCCAAAATGCCAAAAATATGAAAATACTTGGGTGCTTCAAGTCCTTTGGTTGAGGAGAGTGCCTGCAAAAAAGAGGTCTGAGAATCTTGTTTTGACCACCGTCAATGTGCGAATAGATAGAGTAGGTACCTACGAATGTTTCAATAGGTAGCTTTGAATTTCCATAGTGCTACGGCTACTGTAACTCGAACGACGTTATTTACTTGTTGAGTTTATTTTCGTTTCCTGATTTTTTTTCACAAGTCTAGTCATTTATTCGAAATATCCGCAAAATTATTAACATTGTCAGAAAATTTTACTTAAAATATTCATTTACTGTTCACACTGGACCCAGTTAAACAGATACTTAACCTGTATGATCTATTGCGGTATAATTTATTAAGAAAGCGCTTAACGTTCAAGCGCTTTAACTACGTTTGACTAAACCTGTACAAACTGTTGCTATAGAATAACCTGTACAAATTGTTGCTATAGTATGTTCGTTACAAACTGTTGCTATACTATAACCTGTACAAACCGTTGTTATACTATACATATACTATACAAACTGTACATACTGTTGTTATGCTATAACCTGACCGGTGCTATGGCCTACCGTACAGAAGTTTTCTTTTACTTTTACTTCCTGTGACTGAACCTGTATATACTGTTGCGATACTATAGCCGGTACAAACTGTTAATATACGTACATTAGCTTGTACAAACTATTACTATACTACAACATGTTTAACCTGTTAGTATACTATAATCGGTACAAACTCTTGCTATACCTTAGTCTGTACAAACTGTTACTATACTATAACATGTACAAAATGTAAATATACTATAACCGGTAAGAATAAGAATAAAGAATAAATTTTATTTATTTGGCACAAAAACACATCATAGTGACATTATAAGTACATAAAGAAGAAAAAAATGTGCCAAAAAGGGTCCCCCGCTCAGTACTAATACTTTGGTACAGTAATAATACGACTAATCGTGGCAGCTAGAAATATCTGCCGCGACACTGGTATTCTGCGGGGGATATATAAACAGACAACTCCGATGAAAACATTAAAGATAAATTAAATCCATAAATTGCCATAAAGAAAAAAAAAAACAAAACATATCATACTAATAAATTAATTCAATCAATTATACAAAAAACATTAATATATTTAAATTACTATTATTTTCATTTACAATTATAATCATATTATTGTGTTGTATGTATTTAATTATTTTTAAATTACAAACAATACAAAAATAAAAAGACAAACACTAAGGACAACAACTGAGTGCACGAGTGAGGAACATAGGCATGCACAGATAAAAAACAACAACTAAAACGTAGTTTTAGAATAGAATATAATCTTTATTTTGCTATAAAAGTGGTTACAGTGGGTCTTATAAATAGTAATGTCATGTAGATCAGCACTTTTAGCTTTGTCATTTAAAGCATGCAAAATTTATAAATCAATTTATCAAATTAAAACACTCACGAAATTACAAAATTATTATTAATATACATTATTTTCATTGCGTTATTTATTTTTACTGTCAATTTATTTATTAATATTAATCAATTCCTCTGTGCTATAAAATAATTTACACATAAGCCAATTTTTCAATCGACTCTTAAACTTTGATAATGGCAATGCTTTTAAGTGTTCCGGTAAGGCATTGAACACCTTGATACACATAGCTCGGGTTTGTCTATGGTAAGATTTGGTTCTAGGCTTTACTCGATCAAACTGTTGTTACACCTACTATCACCTGTACAGCTGTACAAACTGTTGCTATACAATAGTGTGTAACCTGTACCGGTGACCTGGCTTACCCGGCGTAAGCACTCGTAGGTTACAGGTCAAAACGGCGAGTCATGTTCAGAAGTTAGAAACATGGATCCGGTGCGAGCCGCCATCTTCTTGATCATATCAGCACTACTGTTTTTGGGCCACGTCAGCGGATGTACAAGGAAGGTTTATATTGCGTGTCGCCAGCCAGCGCCTTGTAGCAAGTAATCAAGGTAGGTATTCTTAACATTATTTTGTTAATTTTAAATATCTTCATAAGCCTTTGAAAGTCCACGAAAGATATAGGCCTCCCTCCCTGAACGCCGCAGCAAGCTACTATTATACTAACTAGGTGGTTCGTCCTCCGGGTGGGACACCTGCCTACGCTGCATCTGCCATCTAATTGGAATCGGAATCATTTATTTGCCACTGAACAGGGTACTTATGAAGATCACAATTTTAAATTAGTTTCACTTATCCAGCTATATATTGTTATGTAACTATTATAGATAAAAAAAATACTATAATTTTATTTTAACACCAATAATTGTCATGGTCTCAAAGTAAGGAATTAGCAAGTATTAAAATATTGAGGTTACTTTCTTGAGTAAACGGGACTAATTCGCTGGTAAAAAAAACCAACCTTCGCATCGTAAGATGTCTCAGCTAAATTCTCATTTCACGAATATGGAATCCATGTTTGTGGGCACTTGATCCTATTGTACCAAACGTACGGCCTTAAACAGTTCAAAGATGTCCTGTAGAACTACGATCCTTAACTTTAAGACCAAAAAATGCCAGTAGAAATGCTGTAGTGGCGCCACTGTGGCGACAAAGACGCGCCAATACTTATTTTAATTTAGCAAAAAGAAACGCAGTTGTGACACGCGCACGCCACTTAGCGCTTCGAAATCATTATCATCTTAGCCTATTGCAGTAAACTGCCGGATGTAAGCCTCCCCCAAAAGAGCGCCAAAAAACAAGATCTCCCACTTTTTCCATCCAGCCACTGCCAGCCATCTTCCTAAGGTCGTCGGACCATCGAGCTAGGCGCGTCGTATTCTACGTTTGCCGACACATGGTCTCCATTCGAGAACCCATGAACTCCACCTTTCACCGGTTCTGCAACAAATATGGCCGGCCCACTGCTTCTTTAGCTTGCTACATTTTTAGACTATGGCCGTCACTTTGGTCCTTTGCTGGAATTCGTTCTGAATTACTTCCCTTAACGAGATAAAGATTCGACCTTTTCGATAGCTTACTGAGTGTGCATTGAAGACGGTCAGCCGGCTTTACTGTCATGTTCTACGTTTCAGCTCCTTAGGTCATTACTGGAAGGATACATTGATGATTGATGATTGACTGTGGGAGTGGCGACAAGAAGATATGACGCTCTACTAGTTTCACTTTTAGAATTTTTAAATTAGTGCAGGGTATCATTGCAGCACGCTGTGCAACCTTGAGCTTTCTTAAGAGGCCCACAGTGAGAGGCCATGTTTCAGTTCCATGTGTCATCACTGGTAACATACACTGGTTGTAGACTTACGTCTTTAGGCACTGAGGTATTTTTGACGTTTTGTAGCTTTCCGGACGCTACCCAGCAGAATAGGATTCGACAGTAGACCTCCTTCTCAAAATTGGACCTACTCAACTAGATTACTTGCCCCAGGTAGACACATTTGTCAATAATTTCCAGAGTAGATCTCCCAACACTGGGTAGGGCGCAATATGGGCATGCGACATGCCATACAACATGACCTTCGTTTTGTCCATGTTGATCTGAAGGCCTACCTGTTAGAAAACTCAACTAATGACATCGAGCAGTGTGTCGAGGTCACAAGTGATTCGGCCTTGACCACAATATCGTCAAATAGGGCTGCTCGGTGTTTCTTTGCGCGATCGAATCAGATTTGAGGAGATCCATAAACGAACAAAAGTCACTGAATAGCCTAACGGATTAGCAAGCTGAAGTAGCAGTGGGCGGGGCACATAGCACGTAAAACTGACAGCCGATGGGACAGAAAGGTTCTAGAATGAAGGCCACATACCAGAAACCGCAGCGTAGAACGTCCACCCACAAGGTGAACAGACAACCTGGTAAAGGTTGCAAGAAGCTGCTGGATGCAGGCTTCCAACCAGCCAATCTTGAAGTCACAAGGGGAGTCCTATGTTTAGTAGTGGATGTCTTAAGGCTGTCTGAAATGATGATTGAAGATGATGATCACTGCAGCGCTTCTTGACGCCTCTAATTTAAATGCACCCTTTAAATAAACAACATAAATTCGAAAATCTTTGAGTAAAGAAGTACCTACTTAGATTTTCTGCTAATGCGGGATTACTCTTCGTTTCTTTTCATATTGATATCATTTCATCTTCTTTGTTTGGGTTAATAACAGAGTAATTGATGTACTTAGATGACATTTTTCTTTAGAGTACAAAAAATACAAAATCGATTATCTCGTAAAATAAACAAGCTTCGACATTGGCTCCTTAACAACTATTGATCGTTTTTTCATTGTCTAACTGTTGATATACGATTTGGAAGTGGCCGCCACCTATACCGGGCTTTATATATTTTTGCACATTATCTTTTCCCAATGATATCATTTCATCTTCTAAAAAGGAAGCCTTAGCTTTAAGATAGATTATAGAAGTTACACATCATTCGTTCCTTCCAGGTATCTCAAAATGGGAAAAATGGACAATGATCGGCTATATTCAATCTTATTGGCTTTCTACCTCATACTGATATTTGGCGTATCAGGCTGCCTAAAGAAAGGCTTATTAAATAAGAAACTAGTATGCTCAGGCGAAAGCGGGCCCTGCCGAAGAGGAAGATAATTTCAGCAAACAACTTGGATAAGGAAAACTAAAGTTTGTTTAATAAGGTAGGACTTAAACTTAAATTTGGACACCTAACAGCTTAAACTAAAATTCAGAAAACTGAAAACAATAAAAAAATAGAGGTCTGAAGAAGCGCTGCAGACTACATGTGGCAAAGAAAATGCGTCAAGCTGATTATTTTTGAAGTGCAGTGCGCTAGGCGTGAGAACGCCTAGCGCTACAAGATGTTCGAAAATTTGCAGTAATTTACTCGGTTTTTTAAATTTTATGTTGGGAGAAAGTATCTTCTGAAAAATAAAGCCTTTGCTTTTAAATATATTTGTAGTAGTAAGACATTCTTTCTTTACAGATATCACAAAATGGGTAAAACGGACTTTCAAAAGCAGTATTCAATTTTATTGGCTTTCTTCCTAATGCTGATAGTTGGCGTATCGGGCTGTCTAAGGAAAAACGTATCATGCGATGGTCTAAGAGGAAGAGGCCCCTGCCGAAGAGGAGGACATTGAATAACTTATTCAATCTTATTGGATTTTTACCTAATATTATTAGTTGGCGAATCAGCCTGTCTAAAGAAGGGCTTTCTAAATAACAAACTAGTTTACTCAGGCGAAGGCGGCTCCTGCCGAAGAGGATGATAATTTGAGCAAACAACTTTGATAAGGAAAACTAATGTTAGTCAAATAACCTGCTATCTTAGATATAAGTGTAGATTTTTATGTTTTTACAGTTGTATTTGTTTGGATAAACTTATAAAAGGCTATGGCAGAATAACAGAGTTTGCGGGTCTCCTGCATCCACTGAGTCATAGACCATTTTGTCTTACAATATTAAGCTTCATACTATTCTGTTGTATCTGTAATCTGCTTTGAGACAAATAAATACATTCTTATTCTTATTCTTATTCTTATAATCTAAATTTTGACATCCAACAGCTAAAACTAATATTTAGCTATCTACTAATAAAATAGAGTGATGTGATTTGTCACACTGACCAAGGTCGCAAATAGATCCTAATGATAATAAATAATACATTAATGATTGTATTAATAGAAACAATCTCAAATTCTACTAATCTAAGAATGGGAGAACCGAAATAATGATATTGGCTAATAGTCACCAGCAGAACCATGATGCTTAGAATTCATGAGGATTGATTTATTGTTTCCATTCATAGGATTGTACATTATTAAACAAATATAAAACCACAATGTAAATTCGGTACTTTCATAATTTTTGCCTGCATAGAAAAATAACGGTTTGGGTCGTTAATTAAGTTTGATGGTTTTTAGTTTTAATCTTAGTTTTCGTATAGTTATAGTGTAGCTTTTGGTGGAGAGACTTGAAGCGTTGTTTTTCATTTACAGACAAGAAAAAGACAGAATGGCAACTAATAAAGTAGAATAGTTCGAACCGAGAATACAAAACTCTACCTTTTGCTTCGGTTTTTATGGCGTGTTGGACCTCAAAACACGGACTTTACATCAAGGAGACCCACAGTGTACCTAACTGCACTGTGGTTCTAGGTCCATTGCAGCAGCGACTTTTCAAGTTATGTAAGTTGATATATTTCTTATAAACTTACTCAAGTTACAAAACATATTAAATTACATTTAAAAAGCCAACTTGCCCAGGCTAGGATTTAACCCTGAACTCCTGCGCCTTGCAGCCACTTAACCAAGTAAGCTACTTACCCTGATCGAGCGAGTTTAGCCTTCTTAGCTGATTTTACTACATTATCACCGTCTAGAATATTGCCGATTCGAAAATAAAAAGAAATAATGCGTGATGCATTTCCTATATGAAAATAGTGTGGATGGCTTATTTTATCCGATCAGGAAATGGAGCACATACCAATTGAGTAGAAATATCATTATACTGATTTAAATACCATTTATTTTGTTTTGACTACAATGCCGACATTATTTGACCAGTAATGTAATGTTTTAGTGAGGCGAGAACTCGTCACGATAAAGTGAACATGTACGAACAAAAATTAAGGTTTAAAGAAGCGCTATAGTGGCGAGGTAAAAGCTTCACTACGTATTTTTTTATTAAATGTAGTAATTAAGTAGAAACTCAGTTGTGAGGTGAGCTCAGTGGCGGCAGCGCTTTGGCAGTGATTAATTACCAAAGTTAGCAATTCACGCTGCGGTTGTGAGTTGTGACCATTACGACTATATTTAAGCAGCTCTGTGCTTTGGAAGACGCGTTAAAAGTTAGATCCGGTTAATATCAAGTTAGTCCCGGCTTATATCGCTTTACTAGTCGTAAAGCCTAGTCAGAGGCCATAAGGCGGCTTGATTACATCTGACAGTAAGGTTTATGTATGTATGGCCAGTATGGTCCAAACCACCTCATAATTGTGGCGAGGTTTGTGCTCTGCAGTAGGACGTATACTTTACTAAGCGTAGCTGTGATACGCGCACGCCACTTAGCGCTTCTAGATGTTGCATAAAAATTTGTGCAGTAATTTAGGTACTCGTAGTTTCTAGATTTTATGTCAGAAGAAGGTATCTTCTGAAAAGAAAGCTTTAGCTTTTAGATAGATCTTTAGAAGTAACACATCAATTGTTCCTTTCAGATAGTTAATAGAAAATGGGTCAAATGGATATTCAGAGGCTGTATTCAATCTTATTGGCTTTATTCCAAATACTGATAATTGGCGTATCAGGTTGTTCAAAGAAAAAACCTGATTGCGTAGGCCACAGCCCTTGCCGGAATAAATAGAGTATTTAGTAAACAACTTGTTTATGGAGAACTAATGTTGACATCAAACAACTAAAACTAATATTCAGTAAACTATTTAAAGGATTGGTCCCAAATAGATCCTAAAGAAATACAAAAATGATGGTATGAATAGAAACAAGCTACAATTCTACAAATCAAAGCACAGAAGAACCTAAAGAATGAAATTGGCTGATATTCTCAACACCAACATTAACCACATTGTTTAGAATTTGGAATTATTTTATATATCCATGGGGTTGTACATTTTACAAAATATTAAATCCACAATGTAAATTCGGTACTTTCATTATTTTTGCCTGCAAAGAAAAATAACGGTTTGGGTCAAATTCCACCTTTCCAGCAAAGCTGTTTGATGGTTTTTAGTTTTAATCTTAGTTTTAGTATAGTTAGTGTAGCTTTTGGTGGAAAGACTCAAAACGTTATTTTTCATTTGCAGGCAAGAAAAAGGGAGAATGGCAACTAATAAAATAGAATAGTTCAGTTCGAGAACACAAAACTCTACAAGTTATGTAAGTTGACATATTTCTCTGTAACTAATTAAGTTAGAATACTCATCAAACATAAAAAAATATAAAAATTAAGACACTTATCCCAATCGAACGAGATTAGCCTTTCTAAGTCTGGACTATCACCGACTCGAAAATAAAAAGAAGCCGTTCAGCCGTTCCTGCGTGATTGGGTAACAAACATCCATCTATTCAAACTTTTGCATTTTTAATATTAGTAAGACAAGATTTTGTTCATTATTTGCACAGTAACGTACTGTTTTAGGCGCTATATACACGGAGCAACTTCAGTTACGCAACTGTCAACTTTTAAGCAGTTGCCGGTACTGCAACCGGTGATTAAAACCAGCAGTCAAGGCCTAGTTTCAGGTTGCTGCGATTTTAAATCAACTTTCAAAATCTGATGAAAGTTAGTTGGTAACCCACTGTGGTTGCCGACGAAACACGTTGCTGGTTGCGGAAACTACTAACTCGTCATAACTGGTGCGTTAGTTGGTGTCCGGCTGTCAATACCTACAGTGCAAAAAACCTAAGTAGTAAATAATCCACAACTCATATTCTCTACTTCGCATTATAACTAAATCTCATATAGACATAGCTAAATGCCTACTTTTTGAAAATAGATTTTGGTAGTCCAATACGAAACTATTTACACACGTTCAGAATCCTTCGGTAATTTAACCGAATCAACAGAATCGAATCGAATGTCGGATTTAGAGCTATTCAGAATTTCTTGTTTGGGAAATTTTAATTGCCAATTGCTAAAACTGCTACCTACCAGTTGCGATTCCCGAAACTAGCAACTAGGGTTGCTACATCTGCGCAGTTGCTCAAAATTATATGAAAATTTCAAAAATAGGTAGTTGCGAGTTGCTGCTGATTGCCGCAACAGAAAACTAAAAGATGCTCTGTGTGCATAGCGCCTTAGTATGGACAAGATTTAAGACTTGTCAACTCATACTTAGTTTATGTGAAATAGCATGTTAATCTTAACTTACTGCTCTTAGGGTACAATCAGCATCAAAAGTAGCTGATCAAAAACAAATTTTCGAAAGTACTTATTTTTCTAAATGTCACAATAACCTGAATTTTTTATTGAAAAGGCAAAAAAATTACGTAATTTTGGTGTAAACATACGCCAATCGAAAGAGAAATAATGACAAACAATAAATACTTATTAACGAAATGTTGTAAATGATTTCAGTTTGAATTACTATGTAATATATATTTTTATTTACATTTTCAAATTAAAATTCTGAACAAAATATATTTATCATTTACGATATTTTGTCAAAGAATAGTAGTTGTTTGTAATTATTTTCTCTTACGATTAACGTAAGTCTCATAGGTGTACCCCAAATTAACGTAATTTTAGGTAATTGCAGGTTCCATACAAAAAAGTCCGAAGAAACTTCTTCGAAAAGTTCGACGAAAAGAAGTCTTTTGCATAGTGACTATGTCAGACTATTGTGTGATGTTTTGCTTTGAGATTCTTTTGGCAAATTCAGATCCTAAGCTACTTATGATGTTGACTGTACGTGATCGGCTGTATGGGTCGGGGTAAGGCTCCTGAAGTTAAAGGGCGCTTTCAACAGAGGCGTCTTTACCTATGGTGCAGGGCGTGCGTTGCACACGGGCGCAGCAGTCCTAGGGGGCGCCGAGCGCCGTTCGCTGTTTGCACACGGGCGCCACAAAGGCTAATGACGCCTCTGGCTTTTAATGTAGACATTTCGAGTCGGATTGCAAACGTGCGTTTGTCCGACGAACGGAAAATTTAATGACATCTACTTTTAAAAAAATATTACACCTATCCAAAAGTAAGGGTGCTCCAAACCCATAGCTTAAATCCAAGCAATGAAATAAATCATTTGGCATTTGTCAAGTACTAAGAAAATGGCAAAAAGTTTCTTATCAGATAATACGGTAATTTAAAAAAAAAAATATTCGAACTTTTTGTGTGCGGCCTTTAATTACTCTTCTACGTTACAAGCAGAGACTACAAGAACAAGTTGTTGTTTCTTGTTCTTATAGTCTGTGGTTACAAGTTACAAATCACAGTTTAGCAATGAATTACAAACCGTGTTCTGAAGCAAAGTTGAAGTGTTATGTTTTTTCGTTGAAATTCCTATGGTTTAACCGAGTCGGTTCCACTCCCTTAGCATAACCACCAAACACGATATGATATAGCGATTTATCGACTCCAACAGTCATTTTTATTAAATAATAATATGCTAGTTATATTTATATATATTTTTTATCGAAACAGCGATCATAACATGTGACATCACCGGCACAGCGATTCAACATGGCGCCTATATCTAACATATTTTGACAGTTGATGTCGATAAATAAATATATTATATCGTGTTTTGGTGGTCATGCTAGTGGGGGAACTGTCTCAGTTAAATAGTAGGGTTATAAATCAACTTTGTTTCAGATCATGAGGTGGGCGTGCGCAACATTGATACTCCTAATCGCGATCTGTCTTCTTCAAGTGGTATCTGGCTGTGGTAACAAGCGTGTTACCTGCGATACCAACAGTCAACCGTGCAGGAAGTAACTTTATAATTGGGTGCGTGTATTTGTACCTAGATGTATGATGCGCCCGCGCCGCGGTGGAGGGAACGCTTTTTAGGGTTCCGTACGTCAAATGGGAAAAAGGAAACACTTAAAGGATCACATCACATCAAAGTCTGTCAGTCTGTCTGTCAAGTAAAGACCCTTTGTCTAGGGAACGAGTAGAGGTATCGAGTTAAAATTAAAACGATATTAAGTATAGGTATATTAAGAATAGGTCTACAGTCTATTACAGCGAAATGTGAAAAAATTAAACTTCTAAGTTAACGTAAAAAAAAAGCTAAATTAACGTTAAAAAAAATAACGGCCGTTTATGCCGCAAAAAACGTATTTTTCGACACTCTTAAGGGAATTAAAATTAATAGGGTACTTCCCGGTAACCTAGAATCATGAAAATTGGCGAGAGCAATGTCCTTTAGCACAAGTAAAGGCAACAGTCTAAAAGCCGTTACATTTAAAAATATAATATTAGTTAACAAACTGAAAATCGGTAAATATCCTCGATACTAGATTTCCGTTATTAAACGAATTATTATAAAATAATTAATAATAAAAATAATTATTATTAATAAAAAAATATTAACTACTTAGTACCTAATATATTGCGGGTGATGTTATTTCCAAGGGTTGGATTTGGATTGTCAGTTTATTGCCAGCCGCTGCGCTTTCGGGCGCTTGCCGCTACTCCTACCGCATGGCTTTCGCGAATCTAGATAATACCTGCCGCTGTAGTAAGAATTGTAAACACCGCAGGCAAAAATTGCACCGTAATGTTCTTCTCTTCTTTAATTAAAATACAGAATAAATAGATATTATTATTATTATCTTTCTAAGTGCGGGTGAAAACGTTCCATAAGTTCTGGAAACGTATTTTTGAAGCATTAGAAATGAATTTCGAATTCAAACGCGGAAACAATTCGTGTCTGAAATTCATTTCTATTGCTCACGACTTTACGCATTTTTGAATCACTTACGTTTTACGAAGAAAATATTATGAGAAGGAATGCAAAAACTCATTGATTTTAAAAACCGATAGTGAATCGCTATAACCGGAACGTAAATAAAAAGTTATTATGTAAAATTTCTGACAAACATATGTTTACTTGTCAATGTCATTCCTCCGTAATGTCTACTAGTAGAAAAAGAAAAACGAGTGGTCGTTGCAGAATTCATATACCTAATGAATTTTCAAAAATAGTGATTTTAGGAATTCGCATGCGAATCTTGCGATTTCGTGTTCGGATTGGAATTCGCATGATTCAAAAATACGTCTCCTGAGCCTTACTTAGGTACTTTAACAGCGTTATTGCTGTTTAGCCTAATGGTCGACTGGTAGAGAATGCCACATGGCATTAAGTTCATCTTTTTTACGATTTTATTTTGTGCAATAAAGTTTAAATAAAAGTTTAAATATTATTTAGGTATTACTGCTTGTCATCTTAGCGCCGTCCTTTGACACCTGTCAAATTATAATTAACTCTTTATTAATTAACTAACTATGTCAAACTTATTCTTCACATAATAGTTATCTGGCTATTGAAAAATCGGCCCATAATTAATAAATTGCTAAATTGGATATTTTTTACGATCAGTTCTATTTATAATAAACTCTTTTCGTCCATTTTTTTTACTAAAAAAAATCTAAAGGTATGGTTTTGTGTAAGGATAGAGCTCTTAATACTATTCATCTCACAGTTCAAAAGGCAATGGACACGGAGTTCCTCAAGGAGGTGGTGGTGCTGGTGGTGACGCTGCTGCTCTCGTACCTGGAGTCCTGCTACGGCTGCACTCGGCACGAGTACGTGAACTGCAACGAGGGAAGTCCCAAGTGCGATAAGAAGTGATCGCTTTCTGGTAAAACAAAGAGGCTTTACCTTTTCAATAAACCTCCGACACACTACAGCTTCCGCGCGTTCCTTAAACGTGATTAGTGGGCACTAGGTAGGACAGGCGCGGTCGCAGCCTAAAATTTTGGAGTCACTAATAATAAAATATTTCTTTGTTGCATCTAGATGTCACATCGTAGTTCATAAAAGCACTATTAGATACCAGCAAAACATAAATTTCATCGCAGCTAGGGGCAGAACATTGCTATTTTTAATTTTGTATATTTTTAGAAGATTTTTCAATTTGACGTGTACGATTTGGGAGGGGGGGGGGGCTCATGACCCTGAATACCTAGTCGAGGTTGCTGGAAGCTGCTAGATGTAAACAATCCTAAGTCGCTTGCTGTGGCGTTCTGTGGATGAGGCTTATGTCTAGCCGTGGACATCTAAAGGCTAATAATGATTGGCTTTCGAGTGATATGCTTGCATGACAACTGCTAGTGTAAGTAGGTAATAGGCTGGGCCTATGCCTCCGGGCCACATGTGACTGCCTCAAACGCCGCCCAAGTAGTCCTGTCACAAACGCCTCCGATTGAAGCTGGAAGCGAAAAACCTGTGCGTGAGCGACGGCCAAATCCGTCATCTGTAGCCAGTCAGCTAAGTATCCACTCAGCTAACAGTAGCGTAAGCGACGCGACGGTGACAAGCCGGACCGACTGTTGTGTATATAACTGATCAATCAACACATGTATATCATTTTAAATAGGTAAATAAATAAAACTCTAGTCCGCATCTCGGTGGCAGCCGCAACGTGTGTGGCTGTGGTAAGGGACTCGTGTGCTGCTCGCCCTTAAAGAATGCTTTAGCACGGCAGGTCTGATCAATACATCTACTCTATTTGTTATCGATGGCACTCTGCTACAGGCAATAAAGGCTGTAGGTACCTACTTTGGCAGTACTTTTTGTAACTTAAATAGAGAGAGACTATCGAGTTTTACAACTAGTTACCAAACGAGTCTAAAAAGGCAAAGAAATGTTAGTTGGTTACAGACTAATTCATTCATCTTTTATCAATTATTATCATTCACCATTTCAAACAGTAACTGCAGCTAGGGTCAGCAGCCAAAACAGGTTGTAACCATTGCACCGACCAGAAGACCATCACCAAAAGAGAATTTTTGCGACTAATAACGAATATTTCAAGGGCGAGCAGCACACGAGTCACTCACCTCAGCCACACTTTGCGGCCGCCACCGAGATGCGGACTACAGTTTTATCAGGTTGAAGATCTTTTGTCCCTCTCATGCCTACCAATCTGTTAATATTTTGGTTTTCTCTTTTTGTTAAGGCACGGACTATATGCACCCGGAATTTTATAGAAATACAAAATAGCTACGGACAAGCCCAGATTCAATCCGTTTTGTATGGGGTTCTGAAAAATTCCGAGTGTATGTAGTGCGAGACTTACTCGGCAATTCCTTTACTAACACGTCTTCGACTTTCGCTAATCATCATAGATAATCATTGTATCTTACAGATTATCAAGATGTTGTACCTCAATGAGTTCATGCTACTGCTCCTCCATATCGCAGTATCCGTGATAGACATCACCAAGGGCACCGAGAAGAAGCTGTGCAGCATAGCTTCAAGCGATAAAAAATGCAAAAGAAGTAAAGCAAGTCGTCTGACTCACGCGCTAAGTATCAAGGTTCGATTGAGACCCTTGAAATACCTACTTGATAGAATTAGTTCGTTTACACACTACGTGACTTAGCCGCGCGACTGTGGTCAATGTTAATTGCACGCACGATATTTCAAACGCTTAAATTGATTTACTTACAATATTAAAATAAAATAAATGTCAGAACAAGATCCTTGTCTAAATAAATACAGAAAATATATATTTGCACTTATGACGGCTGTCAAAGTCAAGAGAGTTACATTCCAGATGATTATTATAATTAAATAAAAATAAAATTAGAATTGTTTGTCATTTAAAATTTTACGAAATTATATGTTCAAAACTATCTGCAAATAGATCTTTTTCATAGTGCTGAGAAAGTATGTCCCCGATAGTACGTAGAGCACGGTTTGTGGGCGCATGACTTCCGCGCTGCGTCCGCGCTGCGTCCGCGCGATCGGCAGCGCCAGTGGGCGCGGCAGTGTGTTTTATAGTTTAAACTTAAAATTAAATTATTATTTTTCGATAAGACTGGTACGGCCGATGAGGCAGAAAGGTTTTGGAATGGAGGTCACGTACCGGCAAGCGCAGAATAGGACGTCCCATAAGGTGGACAGCAGAAGACCTGGTAAAGGTTGTAGAAAGCCACTGAATACAGGCCGCCTCCAACCGGCCAATCTTAAAGTCACTTGGGGAGACCTAGGTCCAGCAGTGGACGTCCTATAGCTGAAATGATGATGATGACGGGTATCATTGTGCTTGTTAAATGTTGTAACTTGCCAACATACAAAAAAAACTGTTTTAAATTTCAGTAATAGAAGTCTCCTCAACATGCTCGTAGAAAAGGCGCTGATAATTCTCTTACAAGTCTGCTTCTGGTTGGTGGAAGTAGCGGGCTGCAAGCGCAAGAGTCGTCTGCCCAAGTACTGTCTCCCTTGCACTTATAAAGGGCCGTATATTAAAGTTATTTCGCCTAAATCGGTAATTCCTTTTTCATCTAGGTTAGTTTAATTATAGCACTCATGTCGAACTCTGATCTTTATGAGTCGAGTCTTGCGATTAGAGTCCTGGAGACGTATTTTTGAATAATGCGAATTTTAATCCGAACACGAAATCGCAAGATTCGCAAACGAATTCCTAAAATCACTATTTTTCAAAATTCATTCCACGAATTCTGCAACGACCGTTTTTCGTTTTTCGTTTTCTACTAGTAGAAAGTACTAAAGAATGACATTGACAAGTAAACATATGATTGACAGAAATTTGACTTAATAACTTTTTATTTACGTTAGTTAATGAGTTTTTGCTTTATTGTTTATAATATTTTCTGCGTTTAACAAAAATAGTTACAAGATTTCAAGCAACACCTATTTTGAGTGATTCAAAAATCCGTAAAATCGGAAGCAATAGAAACCATTTTCATACACGAATTGTTTTCGTGTTCGAATTCAAGATTAATTTCTAATGCATTAAAAATACATATCCTGTCCCAAAAGGCAGACTCCAGAGGCCCAATTCCCGTAATTTGACAATAGCCGCAATCCGGTGTCGATCCGCTCCCAGTAACATTACGATCACAACACAAACAGTGTTCTCGTAGACTTTTAATTTGACGTTAAATTATCAAAACTATCCCAATACCACAGAATATATCCAATACGACTGAAAATAGACCAAAAAAAATCTAATTTTGGTTTCTTCCATTTTCAGTCGCATTGCGAACTATACACCGTGAAATTTTTGTGGTTGTTTTCCCGCGGGGAGGTGATTCTATTTATAAAAACAAAAAACTTTTATTATGTAACCAACTCTGAAATAGCAAAAAAAATGACTGTTTGAACTTTTGTATGAAAAAGCCTTTTTTTCGCGATTTTAGAGTTGGTTCCATAATAAAATTTGTTTGTTTTTATGAGTGGAATCACCTTCGCGCGGGAAAACAACCACTAAAATTTCACGGTGTATGTCACGGCTATTGTCAAATTAAGGGAATTAGGCCTCTGGGCTCGAATTTTTTACAACACTAGTTACTTAAAGATATAAATAAAGTTTACACAGTTCTATTGTAAGTTTTACTAGTAGTCTCCCTAGGAAGAGATCAACTAACAACTTATAAAGGAAAGGTGCTATAACTTGACGTGAATTGCGTAGCAAGTCATTGGAATCGACAGCTGAAGGCCCAGCACCAGAAATTGGCTCGCTAATTTAACAAAAGTACCATTAAAGCTATTTTATTTACAGAAAAAACAGCGCACCATTTACAGAAACTATGACTGACTATGGTCTTCCAAGTTTTCCTGCTCTCTATATTGCAAGCTTGCCTGTGGATCGCCCAAGTTTGTGGATGTAAACGGAAACAGGACCGATGCCCCAAAGCCTGCCTGCCTTGCAATTATAGAGGACCTATCATTGAAGTCATTTATCCAAAACCTGTAAGCCATTTTTTTTTCTTTCTACTAACTGTTATGACGACAGCTGTCTCATATTTAACTTAGCTGTCCCGGCAAACTTCGTACCGCCACTTCATACTTAATAATAAAAATCGGCCCATCCGTTCTTGACTTATAAATGGTTTTATATACAGAAACAAAGTCGGGCTAGTACATATAGATATGAAAAAAAACAGTTTGTTTTTTACTGATTCTCTAAGTGGTCCCTGAAAAATTGGCACTACCTTGAAATATAACCTTGTATAAGGTACACATTTTATGGCCGTTAATCAATTCTGTCACACGCATCATAATATGTCTGTTGTTGTGTTAGTATGTGCAATAAACACTGGAACATGTGCGATGAACGAAACGAACTTTTCGTTTCGTTCATCGCCCAACTATGAAAGCTCGCAATTTGTCGTCGCTGGCGCAGTTTTGCTCTGTAGTTCGCGGTCGTCGCGGTGAAACCCAAGTATGATAAAAAAAAAAAACGACTTCAAAAAAATTTTAGCTTTTCAGTTATTTGAAGTCGGTTTACTTTTTTTAAATAAAATTTACTTATTTCATCTATTTTTAGTGATACATCCTCAACAAAACGAATCATTTGAGTACAAACATAAGTTACCGGCTGAACACCGATTTCATCCCTTATTTTTCCCACCTTAAAGGTGAAATTTTTCCAAAAATTTTTCAATATACGACTACCATCTTTAAAGTATAAGCTATTCAATAAAGAAAGAATCATCGAAATCGGTTCACAAATGCCGAAGATATTGGGCAACATAGGTACAAAATCAGTTGGCACGGTATGGAGTTCATGCAATGTTTGATGATTTTCTTATAGATCACATCATCAGAACTTGATCAAATTTATATGGGACCATTCCGAAAGTATTCCCTTTCGAACAAAAAAAGAACTATCAAAATCGGTTAACCTGGTAACCTGGTAACGAATGATCGCTGAATATACAAAAAAAAAAAAAACAAAGATACCGACGAATTGAGACCTCCTCCTTTTTTGAAGTTAAAAAGTCGGTTAAAAAGACGCGGAAGAGACATGAAAGAAAATCAAACTTAATTTAGTTTCGATTCCCTCCCAGTGTGGCTTGCGCTTTATACTTGTCGTGGAAAGTATTTGTTTAATAAATATAAATAAATAATCAAATATTGGACATCACATACATTGCTCTGATCATACGGTAAGTAGCGGTAAGCACTTCTGTTACAGAAACAACGACGGTACCACAATACCCAGACCCGCGACAATATAGAAAGTATATTTTCTTACATTGACCGACCGGGAATCGAACCCGGAACCTTAGTGATAGCGACACCAAGTCCGGCATGCCTCTCGGCTAAGGAGATCGTCAAAGTATCTTTGTACTAACGAAATCAATCTATATAAATAAAAATAATTGTTTGTTTGTATGTTTGTCCTTGTTGTTTATCCGTTCCTAAACCATTGATCAGATTGTGATGAAACTTTGGTTGGTGCATAGGTGCGCTTGCCGAGGAAGTTTTCTGATTTACATTGGTGACCACGACGTGAACAAAGTCGCAGGCAGCAGCTACTATCTAATAAAAATACCCTAAAACTTAGAAAGACTTGGCTGGGGTAGGGTAGGTTGTGATTTTCATCCTAGTTTTACTTAAAGCCAGCCCTGTCTCATCGAATAAGCCAGTCTGACAACCCTATATTATTCCAGTCACAATGAGATGGAAGCTCCTCGTGTACCTCGTCCTGGCCCTCATCCAGCTGTGCCTGACCTGCCAGTCGCAGTCGCGGCAAGTTGTGGATTGCCACCACCACCACCCGCCCTGCACGGTACCCACCTACAACGACTTCGAGCGGGACAGGGGCGTGACACGACCCCCCGCACCGAAACCACGGTACAACGAAGTCTAAACGTCTTCGCGTAGCTGTCTAACGAACTATAACAGAACACTCACAGAAGCGGGTCGGTGACGGGAGCCAATTTAAACATATGTTATTAGACCAGCCGTTCTCCCGACCCGACCCGTCGCTGTCCTCACGCCTTCTGTGTGTGATACGCTTAAGCGAAAGCGACAAGTTCAGTTCGCGTCTCGATCTACCTGACAAACTACAGGCCAACGATGAAGGCGCAGTTACTATTTGATTCGTAACGTGCCGCGTTGTTTCATTAATCACTCGTGTAGGCCAGGGCAAAGATATAGTTAGTGAACATAATTAATCCTCCGTGTGCTCTCTGTCATAAAAACTGTCATAACTGTCATAAAAATACTTCAGTGAATAAAGATTGGACAACAACTTTTGTTTTACTAGTAGTTAAACCATACGCCCTTGTTAAACCATTTTCAACTTTTGGTTTTTCATTCATAATTTTTCAACATTTTATAATAATATGGATCAGTGGGTGATGGAACTGATGGAATATGGCTAGAAGGTGATGTAATATGGCTATTTGTTGTTGTTAGGGGTCCATGGTAGACATGTGTCGTTCCGGATCGTAATAGTTCCAGGAACTATGTCCGACACTGGAACGATATCGTTCCTCTCCGAGGTGCATAAATAAACATGTTCACAATTCCGCGCATGTCCAAGCGAACTGAGGTCCGAGAGATGCCGAAAATAAATAAAAAAGAACAAAAATGTAAGAAAGAAGGATAATGTAAAATAATATTGAAGAATTATGTAAATACAATCAGTTGACTATTAAGTAATAATAAATACCTAGTACAAACATTTTTTTAAGTAAAATTATTTAAAAAAATAATTATTCTTAATAAAATTATTTGGTTCCTAAGCCTAAAAAGTATGAAGGTAAATCAATTGAGTAGGAATTGAATTATATTAAGGTATTTATCATACACATGTCCAATGGACCGAGGAACTGTTACAGAGTGTGCTAATCAGAGGAACTACATAGTTCCGCGAACATGATAACGGAACCAGTTCCGAAATGTAAAGGAACCGTTCCAGGTTCAATCCATTAAAAGACATGAATAGCGCATCACTGGTTCATGGAGCCCTATAGAGAAATAATTTCATTTATTTTGTTCCACAAAAATTCCGGCAATATTTAATGTGGCTCTACTGTTTTTGTATGGCGAGAATAGACAGGACTTGTCAGTCCATACTAAATGTAAGTGAAAAACTACTAACGCATTTCGGAGAAAGATGGTGTCCGCATTGCTGGTCTATAGGGTATGTGCACGACTAGAAGTATGTAGGGTGCTCGATGTATGGATGGGACATACTAACCAATCTGTGATGCACCTCGTAGCACAAGTATGACAATAGACTTCTGAGAGGATACTGGGGGTCATACTGATATGATAAAGTATGATGACCACAATGTATTACCTCATGGTAGACCACAACAGTCACACGCATGACAGTTATTGGTAATTCTGTATAGGAAGTCTAGAAAATTTAATGCAAATATGGCCCATAACCCAGAGGTCCGTAGATCGAAACTACGCTCTGCTAGCTGTGTGTTGTATTTTGTTTTTATTTTTTTGTTTTCCTTTTTTTAATTTGAAAATTGTCCTGTGGTTACAAGGTTATCCTTGATTTACTTACGGGACACCCTGTATATAGATTTTAGTGCATGGAAAAAACAATATAATTTTATGATTTCGGTATCTATTTTTATACCTTACAGTAAAAATAAAAGGTGCTAGACAAAATAAAAGAATTACTGAAAATAATAATGCCAATATATTTATTTACACTCCATTACAATCGCGTCTTACAGATACTGAAATACATACAAGATAATAATAAAAATACTAAATCTATCGCTCGCTTTAATATCATAAGAAAAGGAATAACTTCGCGCGAAAACATTTTTGTTAGTGGTCCATAACATTAACTAAATTAAAAAGATTAAATAAAAACAATTTATTATTAATTTCGCCAGAAATTCACGATTTATTTTACAAAATCTCTATTCTAATATTATTATTAACCATAAAATTTCTAACTGCGTAAACTTGAAAATATTCTATGCTATAGTATGTTATTAGCATGGCAACAACATGGTTTGGGCACAACAAGTATATCTAAGCATTAAACTTTAGAAGTTTTAATTGAATTTGCAGATTTATATTTGTTGCACTGTACAATATTGGTCAGTCATCTCAGTGTTGCCATTCTCCAACTCTAAACAATACTCGATAACATACAGCTACGTTTGATGCTGAAATTACTTAACCTTTGAATGAAATAGAATTTTCATGGTAATTTTTTGTATAAGTACACCCCGAATAAAAAGGTTTTTATTGTTATGAGCAGTTACTAGTAATATTTTTATAATTTAAAAGCTACACACATGCTTTTTCTACTAGATTGTATTAAATGGCAACATTTAATCATTACCACAAAAATTCTACTCAAGAAAATGGAGGCAGTGACCCTATCAAATAACATTTTTATTATTCTAACATTTCATCGCACATCATCTTTATTCATTATTATCAAACATTTATCCCCCACATTATTAGATGCAGTGAAATATTTTTAATTAAAATACTATTATCTTATACTTTGACACTTGTATTCGGAATGGATCATTAAAGTAATATATCATTTTATTTTAGCTAATACACTACACAGTTACATGACGGCTAAAAATAAATCACTGCACCTTTAAATAATTGCTAACTGCAATAACTGGCAACATTGTGATTGGTGTATTATTGTTACTTGAGTCAATAATTAAGTTGATTTCATTAGTTTTTTTTCCAACAAAAATAATACTCATTATTATTTCAAGTGCAAGACCAAGTGACACTTTTTTTGATGACTTTTAAAAGACCATGTTGTAATTTATAAATGAAAACATCGAATATTATAACCAAATAGAAGAATCTAAGAAAATAATATGACCAGTGCGTTTGACAATATCGCTTGGTTTTCCACAAGGAGGTATTTTAGGTCTAATGATTTACTTACAACAATTGGTTCAGATTAAGTTGTTTTTTGAGGAATGTAGATAAATGAGGATTTAAGAAAAACAAAGAAATAGCTAAGACAAAAGAAGAAGATTGTGTCTCATTTGTGACAAAGCGAAATTATAAGTTTTATTAATTTTTTGATGTAATTATTATTTGTTACATTTCTTAAATAAATAATCTCAAAAAGTAATTCAATTTTGTATTTTACTGGAATTTACATCGCTTTAAAACAATGCACATTCTAGAGACTGTTACTAGAAAATTCCTTTTAATTGACTTTGGTCTTCAAATAACGTGTATCCTCTTAAATTGTCTGAAAGAAAACTAATGAATTCGGACAAAGCCATTGATAACACCGTTTACAAACCGCACAAATGTGCCAGTCGCCAGTTGTATCTGAGTTAGTACTCGTGCTATAGCATCGCACGGATCTCCTTGTGCACGTGGCACAGGTAGTCCACGTACGACGCGCTGCCATCTACGCCGCGGTCTTCCACAAGGAAGTGTCTTAAGACCGCCTCGAGTTTGTCGTGTTGTCGCATTATCGTTAGCTGGAACAATTATATTTGTTGATTAGCATATACATGTTTTTAAATTTAACACTTACGCTATACAAAAGCAGCTTAACACCTCAGGTGCTTGTAGCTCAGTAGCGGCAGCGCTTTGGCAGTAATAGAGTTGTGAATTGACGGTCATATGCTATAAGCGTCCGTCATTTATGATAAATGCTTGGTCACATTGGACATTTATTGTCACGATGGCCACATATTTTTTTGTTAGTATAAATAAAAAAAAGAAGAATTCCACTAAAGTAAGTTTTAAATGTTAAGTATAATAATAGTTATGACAATAAAAACATACAATAAAACATGTAATTGGATCTGGATCGAACTAAAAAAAACTCGCGCGTAACGATACAACACTTTTTAGCTTGTTCGTGCAGAAAGATTTTAGAAATTTCATTTCTGTAAGGATCACCACTACTAAAGCCTGTCTCTCTTATAATAATGCACTTATTTGTGCCCAAATGTTTTTTTTTTCATAGTTTGTCAATAGAATTGAATGTGACGTTACTGACAATAAATGACCAAAATGTCCGGTCACATTGAGAAAATGTCAAATTTGCTGGGTCATATTCGTCAGACATTTATAACGTGACGGACACTTCACAACTCTAGGCAGTAATTACCAATGTTTAATGGATGGGTGACCATTCCGACCACATTTAGTGACATTTATTACAAGCATCTCCGTGCTTTGGAAAGCACGTTAAAAGTTGGTCCCGGCTAATATCGCTTGATACTAGTCGTGAAGCCTAGTCAGAGGCCTTAAGGCGGCTTGAATACATATGTCAGTAAGGTATAGTCACTGGTTTTCACACCAACACAACACCCCTCGGAGAGTACGGTCCTAACCACCTTATAGTTGAGGTGAGGTCTGTGTCTGTGCTCTGCAGTGGGAAATAAAGCATATTTTACTTTACTATAAATAAATTTAAATGCTATAAATAACGTAACAAAAAAGGCATACAAATGGTTATTAGTTACATTAAAATCTCCACGAGGTTTTCATGAACGTAAATATCAACTTAAATAACAGTTTAAATAATATTTAATATCGTCATTAGGCATTGGGTCACTGATGATATTTTATGATAAAAACTTAATAACTTTTACTGGATACTTGTACGCTTTAATTATTTCGAACCATTCATTCAAAAACATCTTATGAAATAAGATTAGATGTATTTTAATTATAATGAAATGTAGCAGTTAGTGTCCTGGCTTACTACTAACCTATTTAAAACACAAAAATAACAAATACTATTTTTAATATTCATAAATTCAAAATCTTTCAAGTTCCTGCACCCAATCAAAATAACAGCGTTAGGATTGTTCTTAACGAATTTTGGAGAACTTCGTTACGCTGTGCTCATTCAGCTAGCACGTAGCTAATCTGCGTCAACAGTGGGTAGTGGCGTATAGTCCAAGAGTCAGCCGCCGAGGATGCCTCGCTTAAAATTTAAGTTAATATCACGACAATAAGCTCACTCTATATAAACACTCATTAAGATCACACAGGAAAAACACACAAAAACAGTCTGAAATTAAACTTTTAAGCTATCCGAAGTTAAAGATGAAGCAAGCATTGACTTTAGACTGTAGCAGAATCGTAGCTCGCTACACTGTTAATATTGGTTGTCAGCATAAATCACATACAAATGCACATATATTTTGACTATCTATTGCAGCGCCACCTATAGATAGATAGATACAAAAAACACACAAAAAAAAATACAGGAGAAAGAAAATACATTTTACAATAGTACAATTTAGGCGGACTTATTTGCTGATTTGACTTGCAGAGACCACACATTACTTTATTCACATTCTGTTAAACACAAAAGTTTTTTTTACAATAATCGAGAATCTAATTTTTACAACAAAATGTTTCTGAGTATGGCTAAAGCTGACACATCCGAAAGAATACCCGTAGCCCAAAACTTTACACTAATGTCCCGTAAATCACCCAAATTTGGCGAATAAGATTCGTCCAAAAACTTCACACTGTTTTCCCAAAAACCACCAAGTTTTGTCTCTAAAAAAGCCCCCAAAAAGCCTGTAACATACAGCATTTTCTGGACAGTCTTGTGCGTGTTGAGCAGGTGTTCCGTGTACGAGTCGGCGCCGTCCAGGCCTCGGTCTTCCACCAGCATCTTCCGGAACAGCGAGTCCCGCTTGTCGTATTGGTGCACTATGTCCAACTAGCAGCAAGCCAGGATACTACGTTAGTCGTGCATTGATATTGAGTGAAATTTACGAGTAATGGACATTGCTTAAAATTTGCATATTATTATCTTTTCCACATAGTTCAAGTGTAACAAGAAATTATAATGAACCCGATACTAGGAAACCAGTCAGCTTAAGTCAGTATATTATTTTAGAAAGATATTAATTACACCAAAACGTGATTTCGAATATTTTAATAAACAATTTGAATTGAAATTGTCTTAATTTCACTCAAAATCAGTTCTAATTGAAAATTTTAATAAGAAAGAGTCATAGTGATATGCATGCGGATAGAAAATGTGCATGCGTGGCAAGGCATGCAGTAGCAGGTAGATTAAAATCTCAGTTTAAATGATCTAATCAAATATTGTTTAATGGTGTCTGTTTAGACTAAACGAACATAGAACCAGAGCAAGAGAAAGAACTTACTGAGCTGAGTATTATTGTTCTTTTAAGCAACTTCATACTTTCTTCCGTCGCTTGCATTAAACGAGCAAGCATTCTTAAACCATTCCATAAAATTCCCACAAACGAAGATAGAACAACGAAAAAATGCTGTCTCTGTTTACACAAAGATAATTTGATAGAATGTGAGTATGATGAGCTTAAAGTTTGTGCACGTATAGATAAGCGTTCTATTAGATATAGTTGTCATTGCCTAAAAAAACCAATAACTTAATATTCTTACCCTCATGGCACGATAACATGAATCTACAAACAGTGCTATTCTCACTAGTACATCTTTTGACCATCGTATCCGCTCGGTGGAGACCAACGTCATCGTGCTTCGCTGGTAGGGTTGTCAAATACGGCAGTCCAGTCATACTTTACCTTGCTACTACTATGTTACTCTAAAATAACTTTTTATCTTGGTCCTAAGAACTACGCGTCTTCTAAGAACATTGACCACTTCGCTAGTACTCGTGGTAATTGACGTAGTTACTCTTTTTTTTACTTTATCTACAACTTAAGATAGACATAAGACTCACTCTCGCTTGTCTCTGCACCTAATTTCAGAGAGTCTAGCCACTCACCCGCATAGCGTTGCGTCTCTTCAACCACGCATATCTCTGTACCTAACTTCAAAGAGTCTAGCCACTCACCCGCATAGCGTTGCGTCTCTTCACCTTCACATCTCTCTGCACCTAACTTCAGAGAATCTAGACACTCACCGCACAGCGTTGCGTCTCTTCACTCTCGCATTACCTAACTTCAGACAGTCATGCCACTCACCCGCACAGCGTTGCATCTCTTCACCCTCGCATTACCTAACTTCAGACAATCGTGCCACTCACGCACAGCGTTGCGTCTCTTCACCTGTACTTAGCTTCAGATATTTTTGCCACTCACCCGCATAGCGTTGCGTCTCTTCAACCATGCATGGCTCTGTATAGTGATGCCACTCACCCGCATAGCGTTGCGTCTCTTCACCCTCACATCTCTCTGCACCTAACTACAGCGATTCTTGCCACTCACCCGCATAGCGTTGCGTCTCTTCACCCATGCATGGCTCTGTACAGTGATGCCTCTCACCCGCATAGCGTTGCGTCTCTTCACCCTCACATCTCTCTGCACCTAACTCCAGCGATTCTTGGCACTCACCCGCATAGCGTTGCGGCGCTTGACCCTCGCGTCGTCGACGAGCTGTCGCACGGCGTCGCTGGTGGGGTTGTCGAGCGGCGGCAGCTCGGCCACCTGCGTGTCGATGTGCTGCGGCGAGGCGGCGCCGAACACGTCGCGCACGAACTCGGGCGAGGCCTGCGACCCCACCCACAGTAGCATGTGCACGCCGTTCTCTGTTCGACGATATTGTAATTATAAACACAGTTATCATCGTCATCATTTTAGCCATCGGATTGCTGTAGAGCATAGGCCACTAGCTCAAAAACATACAAATTTGAGAGCGAGACAGAGACAATACTGCAACATCCTTAACATACAATAGTTTAAAACTCATAAAACACGCTTTTACATGCATGGATCATCTTTTAAACAAATGCCATCAAAAACAAAACTTTAAAAAAAAACAAGTCTCGCAACTCAGTTCTTCTACCGTAAAAAGTTGAGATCCATAGTAATACAAAGTCGGTTGATTGATTCAGTCCCTACTTAAGGGACCTTCTGTCTAACGTAATTACGTAATTAGCTAATCTAACAACAACTTATAGTGACCACATTAATATTTAAAATCTTTTATGTTTAAATAAAATAGATTTACTTGGCCATCGCATGAAAACACAATGCCATCAAAAACAAAACTTGTAAAAAAAAAACAAGTTTCGCAACTCAGTCAGCGCGATTTTGCAATCGCACTAAACAATCTTATTTACTATACGAGTAATATGTATTGCTTGTGAGTTACATTGTGTTGGTAGGTACAATTATTTTATGAAATGAAATAAAATACATTTATTTGCTATAAATAGGTAACATAAGATAGTCAGGTACAAAATCGGATCCTTGGCATTGTGAGGAAATTACATGGATTCAATTATTGATGGATTTATAGTATGACATATACAGGGTGGCCAGAAGTGACGTCTAAAAAAGTGCCTCGTGTTGAGAGGTATCTGAATCACCCCACCCCTATGTATATTCTACGAATTTTCGAGTTATGATTTTTTTTAAATAGCCTATGAAGCCTATGAAGTACTACATTTTTATTATTATTATGAAAGCTTAGAGTCTAGAGCATTCTCTGAAGCTATTTAGAAACTAAGAAATTATCAGTTTAGATTGTTAATTTTAAGTTGAAAATTTAAATGATAACTCACTTAACATAAATTCTCAACTTTTGGTCAATTTGTTGTGTCTTCCATTAAATATATGAGGCTGTTTATTTTATGCATAGAAGCACAGTTCATAGAGATTTAGCTGCAAGAAAAAAAAAGGAAAAAACGTCCTACTTTTTTTAAAATTTTCAAACTGATCCGGTTTCAAAAATTCATTAAAAAAAACGTAATTTGAAAACTACGAAAAATCGTAAACCATACATAGGGGTGATTCAGATACCTCTCAGCAAGAGGCACCTAAAAAAAATTTTTGACGTCACTTTTCTGGCCACCTGTAGATGGATCGATGAGTATTATTCAATGTAGTGGTGGGAAGATCGTGTGTGTGCTGATCCGACTCACCCAGCAGGTAGACGCCGTGGTCGCTGAGCTTGTCGACGGAGGCGCGCAGCGGCTGCGGCCGCTCCAGCGGCAGCGCGTGCAGCGGCAGCAGGCGCGGGTACGTGTACACCACCGACAGCTCCACGCCCGCCGACAGCGCGCGGTACATCGCGCACGACCGGTCGTCGCACGTTATGTCCGGCCCTGGGGACACGGCGCACGGTCACGAAAGGTACGACTCCTACTGATGCTGGAGTTGCACTCTTAAAACACGTGTTTGATGCTCGGGAGAGTAAGCGAGATGCTTTAGGTGTCTTTTGTGATCTCTCTAAAGCTTTCGATTGTGTAGATCATCAAATTTTGCTAAAAAAAACTGAGATATTATGGTGTATCAAACGAGTCTTAGATTTAATAAACTCTTATCTCACAGGTAGAACGCAAAAAGTATGTATTAATGGAGCTAAGTCTTCGGGATCGCCTCTAACAATGGGTGTACCTCAGGGATCAATATAAGGACCGCTACTGTTTCTTATATATATAAATGACCTTCCTTACTTTACAAAAGACCTATGTGAGATGGTGTTATTTGCGGATGATACATCGTTAATTTTCAAAATTAAAATGGGTCAAGAATCCTTTGATGATGTCAATAATGCCCTCTCGCTTGTATTGCATTGGTTTAGTACTAACAATCTTTTGCTCAATGCAAACAAAACAAAATGCATAAAATTTACAATGCCTAATGTAAGGGAGGTCTCAACGCATATTATTGTAAAAGATGAACAACTAGATACGACAAATTCCACTACGTTTTTAGGAATCAATTTCAAACTCCATTGCAAACGGGAACTTTAGGTTCCCGTTTGCAATGGAGTGCTCATATTGAGGCTTTGTCAGGGAGCTTAGTTCAGCCGCTTATGCTGTGAGAAAGATAAGACAATTGACTGATGTTGAAACGGCAAGATTAGTGTATTTTAGCTATTTTCACAGTATAATGTCATATGGAATACTTTTATGGGGCTCAGCTGCAGATATTGAAACCATCTTTGTACTGCAAAAGAGAGCTGTTCTGGCTATTTATAACCTTAGACCACGAGACGCTCTAAGAGAACTATTTAAAGAAATTAACATACTTACAGTTGCTTCTAAATATATTTATGAAAATATTAAGTCTGTTCGCAAAAAATGTGCACTTATTTTCCAAGAAAAATGACATACATAAGTATAATACGCGGCATAAAGATAAACGAGATCGAATCAGAAATGAAGAGATCCGTAAACGAACAAAAGTCGCTGACATAGCCCAACGGATTAGCAAGCTGAAGTGGCAGTGGGCGGGGCACATAGCACTTAGAACTGATGGCCGATGGGGCAGAAAGGTTCTAGAATGGAGGCCGCGTACCGGCAAGCACAGCGTAGGACGTCCACTCACAAGGTGGTCAGACGACCTGGTAAAGGTCGCAGGAAGACGCTGGATGCAGGCCGCTTCCAACCGGCCAATCTGGAAGTCAATGGGGGAGGCCTATGTTCAGCAGTGGACGTCCTATGGCTGAAATGATGATGATGATGATGATAAAGATAAACTTGTCGTTCCAAATTTCAGATTGCACAAGGCAGGAAGTTCATTCATGGGAAAATGTATTCGTATTTTTAATAAATTACCACAATCCCTTGCTGAACTGCCAGTATTTAAACTTAAATTTCATGTTAAGATGATTTTAATGAAAAAGGGTTATTACACCATTAGTGATTATTTAAATGATAAAAATTTGTGGATTTAAAACTGCTTAGCTCGCACCAAAACTTGTAAAAATATTAATTTTAAAAGAGGCTGACAACAGTGACCAAGTTTCTTGCGCTGCTGCTTCTCGGCACTAGCCTACAAATTGTCCCGAAGCAGTGGTAGGGCAAAAAAATAATAATAGTAAAAGTGCTTTTAATGGCCCATTTGCAAAAATAAATTATTTTGATTTTGATTTTGGTGACTATCGCCTGTGTTGCTGGCGCAAACGCCAATAGGGGACTTCGGGATCGTTGACAATCGTCTCATCTTCATCTTTTCAGCCATAGGATAGGACATCCACTGCTGAAAATAGGCCTCCCTTAGTGACTTCCAGATTGGCCGGTCGGAAGCGGCTGAATCACGAATAGAATAGAATATTGTTTATTTGCTTTTGAACTTTTGAAATTTTAATTATTGTAAATCTTCTGTATACCCTATACAGAAGATTTACAATAATGAAAATTATGGTCGCCTATCCAGCCATTAACAATAGCATGCAAATACAAATTACAATTATTAATTGTTTTACATGGGGTACTTACTTAAAGCAATTAATTAAAAATTTAGGAAATACAGAATAAGTTGATCAAATGTATGATATATTTAACATCGATGAGTTACTGATTGCTGACTCTCCTTGTAATTCATAAATTCTTTAAGAGAATAAAATGATTGCTCGACAAGCCACTTGTGCAACGTGATTTAAAATTTATTAAAGGATAAGTTTTTCATATCTTGAGGAAGATTATTATAAATTAATATACACATGCAGAAACATTTTTTTTGCATACGAGCACTTTTTGGAATAAAATCAAGGACTAGTCTATTGCAATTTCTTGTGTTCCGGGGATATAGATCTTTGGCTTGTTTAAAATTAATTGGGTTCTTTTTAACAAATTTGGCAATTTCAAATATATAAAGACAGGGCAATGGTAAGATATTTAAAGATTTGAATAGTGGCTTACATGATTTATCCGGTGCTGTGCCACAGATTGCCCTAACACATTTTTTCTGAGCTACGAATGCCCTTTTCATGTCAGTGCTGTTTCCCCAAATGATTAGCCCATAACGCAATACCGATTCGACATATGCCAAGTACGCCGTGAGAGCTGTGGTCCTTGTTGCAGTGGCGCCGGTACGCGGCCAGCTAGTATGACGTACCTCCGGCGAGAGCGTCGGCCCGCAGCAGGCAGCTGGTGTAGAGCGGCAGCAGCTTCATGGACTCGGGCAGCACGAGCTGGCCCGCGCTGGACGGCGAGGCGCAGTGGCGCCGGTACGCGGCCAGCTAGTACCACGTACCTCCGGCGAGAGCGTCGGCCCGCAGCAGGCAGCTGGTGTAGAGCGGCAGCAGCTTCATGGACTCGGGCAGCACGAGCTGGCCCGCGCTGGACGGCGAGGCGCAGTGGCGCCGGTACGCGGCCAGCTAGTACCACGTACCTCCGGCGAGAGCGTCGGCCCGCAGCAGGCAGCTGGTGTAGAGCGGCAGCAGCTTCATGGACTCGGGCAGCACGAGCTGGCCCGCGCTGGACGGCGAGGCGCAGTGGCGCCGGTACGCGGCCAGCTAGTACCACGTACCTCCGGCGAGAGCGTCGGCCCGCAGCAGGCAGCTGGTGTAGAGCGGCAGCAGCTTCATGGACTCGGGCAGCACGAGCTGGCCCGCGCTGGACGGCGAGGCGCAGTGGCGCCGGTACGCGGCCAGCTAGTACCACGTACCTCCGGCGAGAGCGTCGGCCCGCAGCAGGCAGCTGGTGTAGAGCGGCAGCAGCTTCATGGACTCGGGCAGCACGAGCTGGCCCGCGCTGGACGGCGAGGCGCAGTGGCGCCGGTACGCGGCCAGCTAGTACCACGTACCTCCGGCGAGAGCGTCGGCCCGCAGCAGGCAGCTGGTGTAGAGCGGCAGCAGCTTCATGGACTCGGGCAGCACGAGCTGGCCCGCGCTGGACGGCGAGGCGCAGTGGCGCCGGTACGCGGCCAGCTAGTACCACGTACCTCCGGCGAGAGCGTTGGCCCGCAGCAGGCAGCTGGTGTAGAGCGGCAGCAGCTTCATGGACTCGGGCAGCACGAGCTGGCCCGCGCTGGACGGCGAGGCGCAGTGGCGCCGGTACGCGGCCAGCTAGTACCACGTACCTCCGGCGAGAGCGTCGGCCCGCAGCAGGCAGCTGGTGTAGAGCGGCAGCAGCTTCATGGACTCGGGCAGCACGAGCTGGCCCGCGCTGGACGGCGAGGCGCAGTGGCGCCGGTACGCGGCCAGCTAGTACCACGTACCTCCGGCGAGAGCGTCGGCCCGCAGCAGGCAGCTGGTGTAGAGCGGCAGCAGCTTCATGGACTCGGGCAGCACGAGCTGGCCCGCGCTGGACGGCGAGGCGCAGTGGCGCCGGTACGCGGCCAGCTAGTACCACGTACCTCCGGCGAGAGCGTCGGCCCGCAGCAGGCAGCTGGTGTAGAGCGGCAGCAGCTTCATGGACTCGGGCAGCACGAGCTGGCCCGCGCTGGACGGCGAGGCGCAGTGGCGCCGGTACGCGGCCAGCTAGTACCACGTACCTCCGGCGAGAGCGTCGGCCCGCAGCAGGCAGCTGGTGTAGAGCGGCAGCAGCTTCATGGACTCGGGCAGCACGAGCTGGCCCGCGCTGGACGGCGAGGCGCAGTGGCGCCGGTACGCGGCCAGCTAGTACCACGTACCTCCGGCGAGAGCGTTGGCCCGCAGCAGGCAGCTGGTGTAGAGCGGCAGCAGCTTCATGGACTCGGGCAGCACGAGCTGGCCCGCGCTAGACGGCGAGGCGCAGTGGCGCCGGTACGCGGCCAGCTAGTACCACGTACCTCCGGCGAGAGCGTCGGCCCGCAGCAGGCAGCTGGTGTAGAGCGGCAGCAGCTTCATGGACTCGGGCAGCACGAGCTGGCCCGCGCTGGACGGCGAGGCGCAGTGGCGCCGGTACGCGGCCAGCTAGTACCACGTACCTCCGGCGAGAGCGTCGGCCCGCAGCAGGCAGCTGGTGTAGAGCGGCAGCAGCTTCATGGACTCGGGCAGCACGAGCTGGCCCGCGCTGGACGGCGAGGCGCAGTGGCGCCGGTACGCGGCCAGCTAGTACCACGTACCTCCGGCGAGAGCGTCGGCCCGCAGCAGGCAGCTGGTGTAGAGCGGCAGCAGCTTCATGGACTCGGGCAGCACGAGCTGGCCCGCGCTGGACGGCGAGGCGCAGTGGCGCCGGTACGCGGCCAGCTAGTACCACGTACCTCCGGCGAGAGCGTCGGCCCGCAGCAGGCAGCTGGTGTAGAGCGGCAGCAGCTTCATGGACTCGGGCAGCACGAGCTGGCCCGCGCTGGACGGCGAGGCGCAGTGGCGCCGGTACGCGGCCAGCTAGTACCACGTACCTCCGGCGAGAGCGTCGGCCCGCAGCAGGCAGCTGGTGTAGAGCGGCAGCAGCTTCATGGACTCGGGCAGCACGAGCTGGCCCGCGCTGGACGGCGAGGCGCAGTGGCGCCGGTACGCGGCCAGCTAGTACCACGTACCTCCGGCGAGAGCGTCGGCCCGCAGCAGGCAGCTGGTGTAGAGCGGCAGCAGCTTCATGGACTCGGGCAGCACGAGCTGGCCCGCGCTGGACGGCGAGGCGCAGTGGCGCCGGTACGCGGCCAGCTAGTACCACGTACCTCCGGCGAGAGCGTCGGCCCGCAGCAGGCAGCTGGTGTAGAGCGGCAGCAGCTTCATGGACTCGGGCAGCACGAGCTGGCCCGCGCTGGACGGCGAGGCGCAGTGGCGCCGGTACGCGGCCAGCTAGTACCACGTACCTCCGGCGAGAGCGTCGGCCCGCAGCAGGCAGCTGGTGTAGAGCGGCAGCAGCTTCATGGACTCGGGCAGCACGAGCTGGCCCGCGCTGGACGGCGAGGCGCAGTGGCGCCGGTACGCGGCCAGCTAGTACCACGTACCTCCGGCGAGAGCGTCGGCCCGCAGCAGGCAGCTGGTGTAGAGCGGCAGCAGCTTCATGGACTCGGGCAGCACGAGCTGGCCCGCGCTGGACGGCGAGGCGCAGTGGCGCCGGTACGCGGCCAGCTAGTACCACGTACCTCCGGCGAGAGCGTCGGCCCGCAGCAGACAGCTGGTGTAGAGCGGCAGCAGCTTCATGGACTCGGGCAGCACGAGCTGGCCCGCGCTGGACGGCGAGGCGCAGTGGCGCCGGTACGCGGCCAGCTAGTACCACGTACCTCCGGCGAGAGCGTCGGCCCGCAGCAGGCAGCTGGTGTAGAGCGGCAGCAGCTTCATGGACTCGGGCAGCACGAGCTGGCCCGCGCTGGACGGCGAGGCGCAGTGGCGCCGGTACGCGGCCAGCTAGTACCACGTACCTCCGGCGAGAGCGTCGGCCCGCAGCAGGCAGCTGGTGTAGAGCGGCAGCAGCTTCATGGACTCGGGCAGCACGAGCTGGCCCGCGCTGGACGGCGAGGCGCAGTGGCGCCGGTACGCGGCCAGCTAGTACCACGTACCTCCGGCGAGAGCGTCGGCCCGCAGCAGGCAGCTGGTGTAGAGCGGCAGCAGCTTCATGGACTCGGGCAGCACGAGCTGGCCCGCGCTGGACGGCGAGGCGCAGTGGCGCCGGTACGCGGCCAGCTAGTACCACGTACCTCCGGCGAGAGCGTCGGCCCGCAGCAGGCAGCTGGTGTAGAGCGGCAGCAGCTTCATGGACTCGGGCAGCACGAGCTGGCCCGCGCTGGACGGCGAGGCGCAGTGGCGCCGGTACGCGGCCAGCTAGTACCACGTACCTCCGGCGAGAGCGTCGGCCCGCAGCAGACAGCTGGTGTAGAGCGGCAGCAGCTTCATGGACTCGGGCAGCACGAGCTGGCCCGCGCTGGACGGCGAGGCGCAGTGGCGCCGGTACGCGGCCAGCTAGTACCACGTACCTCCGGCGAGAGCGTCGGCCCGCAGCAGGCAGCTGGTGTAGAGCGGCAGCAGCTTCATGGACTCGGGCAGCACGAGCTGGCCCGCGCTGGACGGCGAGGCGCAGTGGCGCCGGTACGCGGCCAGCTAGTACCACGTACCTCCGGCGAGAGCGTCGGCCCGCAGCAGGCAGCTGGTGTAGAGCGGCAGCAGCTTCATGGACTCGGGCAGCACGAGCTGGCCCGCGCTGGACGGCGAGGCGCAGTGGCGCCGGTACGCGGCCAGCTAGTACCACGTACCTCCGGCGAGAGCGTCGGCCCGCAGCAGGCAGCTGGTGTAGAGCGGCAGCAGCTTCATGGACTCGGGCAGCACGAGCTGGCCCGCGCTGGACGGCGAGGCGCAGTGGCGCCGGTACGCGGCCAGCTAGTACCACGTACCTCCGGCGAGAGCGTCGGCCCGCAGCAGGCAGCTGGTGTAGAGCGGCAGCAGCTTCATGGACTCGGGCAGCACGAGCTGGCCCGCGCTGGACGGCGAGGCGCAGTGGCGCCGGTACGCGGCCAGCTAGTACCACGTACCTCCGGCGAGAGCGTCGGCCCGCAGCAGGCAGCTGGTGTAGAGCGGCAGCAGCTTCATGGACTCGGGCAGCACGAGCTGGCCCGCGCTGGACGGCGAGGCGCAGTGGCGCCGGTACGCGGCCAGCTAGTACCACGTACCTCCGGCGAGAGCGTCGGCCCGCAGCAGGCAGCTGGTGTAGAGCGGCAGCAGCTTCATGGACTCGGGCAGCACGAGCTGGCCCGCGCTGGACGGCGAGGCGCAGTGGCGCCGGTACGCGGCCAGCTAGTACCACGTACCTCCGGCGAGAGCGTCGGCCCGCAGCAGGCAGCTGGTGTAGAGCGGCAGCAGCTTCATGGACTCGGGCAGCACGAGCTGGCCCGCGCTGGACGGCGAGGCGCAGTGGCGCCGGTACGCGGCCAGCTAGTACCACGTACCTCCGGCGAGAGCGTCGGCCCGCAGCAGGCAGCTGGTGTAGAGCGGCAGCAGCTTCATGGACTCGGGCAGCACGAGCTGGCCCGCGCTGGACGGCGAGGCGCAGTGGCGCCGGTACGCGGCCAGCTAGTACCACGTACCTCCGGCGAGAGCGTCGGCCCGCAGCAGACAGCTGGTGTAGAGCGGCAGCAGCTTCATGGACTCGGGCAGCACGAGCTGGCCCGCGCTGGACGGCGAGGCGCAGTGGCGCCGGTACGCGGCCAGCTAGTACCACGTACCTCCGGCGAGAGCGTCGGCCCGCAGCAGACAGCTGGTGTAGAGCGGCAGCAGCTTCATGGACTCGGGCAGCACGAGCTGGCCCGCGCTGGACGGCGAGGCGCAGTGGCGCCGGTACGCGGCCAGCTAGTACCACGTACCTCCGGCGAGAGCGTCGGCCCGCAGCAGACAGCTGGTGTAGAGCGGCAGCAGCTTCATGGACTCGGGCAGCACGAGCTGGCCCGCGCTGGACGGCGAGGCGCAGTGGCGCCGGTACGCGGCCAGCTAGTACCACGTACCTCCGGCGAGAGCGTCGGCCCGCAGCAGACAGCTGGTGTAGAGCGGCAGCAGCTTCATGGACTCGGGCAGCACGAGCTGGCCCGCGCTGGACGGCGAGGCGCAGTGGCGCCGGTACGCGGCCAGCTAGTACCACGTACCTCCGGCGAGAGCGTCGGCCCGCAGCAGGCAGCTGGTGTAGAGCGGCAGCAGCTTCATGGACTCGGGCAGCACGAGCTGGCCCGCGCTGGACGGCGAGGCGCAGTGGCGCCGGTACGCGGCCAGCTAGTACCACGTACCTCCGGCGAGAGCGTCGGCCCGCAGCAGGCAGCTGGTGTAGAGCGGCAGCAGCTTCATGGACTCGGGCAGCACGAGCTGGCCCGCGCTGGACGGCGAGGCGCAGTGGCGCCGGTACGCGGCCAGCTAGTACCACGTACCTCCGGCGAGAGCGTCGGCCCGCAGCAGGCAGCTGGTGTAGAGCGGCAGCAGCTTCATGGACTCGGGCAGCACGAGCTGGCCCGCGCTGGACGGCGAGGCGCAGTGGCGCCGGTACGCGGCCAGCTAGTACCACGTACCTCCGGCGAGAGCGTCGGCCCGCAGCAGGCAGCTGGTGTAGAGCGGCAGCAGCTTCATGGACTCGGGCAGCACGAGCTGGCCCGCGCTGGACGGCGAGGCGCAGTGGCGCCGGTACGCGGCCAGCTAGTACCACGTACCTCCGGCGAGAGCGTCGGCCCGCAGCAGGCAGCTGGTGTAGAGCGGCAGCAGCTTCATGGACTCGGGCAGCACGAGCTGGCCCGCGCTGGACGGCGAGGCGCAGTGGCGCCGGTACGCGGCCAGCTAGTACCACGTACCTCCGGCGAGAGCGTCGGCCCGCAGCAGGCAGCTGGTGTAGAGCGGCAGCAGCTTCATGGACTCGGGCAGCACGAGCTGGCCCGCGCTGGACGGCGAGGCGCAGTGGCGCCGGTACGCGGCCAGCTAGTACCACGTACCTCCGGCGAGAGCGTCGGCCCGCAGCAGGCAGCTGGTGTAGAGCGGCAGCAGCTTCATGGACTCGGGCAGCACGAGCTGGCCCGCGCTGGACGGCGAGGCGCAGTGGCGCCGGTACGCGGCCAGCTAGTACCACGTACCTCCGGCGAGAGCGTCGGCCCGCAGCAGGCAGCTGGTGTAGAGCGGCAGCAGCTTCATGGACTCGGGCAGCACGAGCTGGCCCGCGCTGGACGGCGAGGCGCAGTGGCGCCGGTACGCGGCCAGCTAGTACCACGTACCTCCGGCGAGAGCGTCGGCCCGCAGCAGGCAGCTGGTGTAGAGCGGCAGCAGCTTCATGGACTCGGGCAGCACGAGCTGGCCCGCGCTGGACGGCGAGGCGCAGTGGCGCCGGTACGCGGCCAGCTAGTACCACGTACCTCCGGCGAGAGCGTCGGCCCGCAGCAGGCAGCTGGTGTAGAGCGGCAGCAGCTTCATGGACTCGGGCTGCACGAGCTGGCCCGCGCTGGACGGCGAGGCGCAGTGGCGCCGGTACGCGGCCAGCTAGTACCACGTACCTCCGGCGAGAGCGTCGGCCCGCAGCAGGCAGCTGGTGTAGAGCGGCAGCAGCTTCATGGACTCGGGCAGCACGAGCTGGCCCGCGCTGGACGGCGAGGCGCAGTGGCGCCGGTACGCGGCCAGCGAGCGGGCGCAGCGGCCCGACAGCGTGTCCCGCACGACGCGCGGGCCCGCCTCGCGCAGGGCCCACACCGCTGCGAGACAACAATTTGATAAGTGTTTGAGCTGCTGTTGGCTGGTGTCTGTGAGTGTTCTTACATTGCATAATTAGGTTGTTGGCTGGTGTCTGTGAGTGTTCTCACATTGCATAACTAGGTTTTTTTTTAAACAATGTCCTTTTCTGACCAACAGTCTCATACTCGACTAACAGTCACCGATTAAGGACCTATACTGTGCGCAGCGAGCCGCGGGGCAACTTGCATTGTTCTTTCAGTTCACCGTCGACGTTCTTGAACGCTATCATCGCGCGATTTAATTGTTATCGTACAAGTACGATATTGATGACAAAATTCAACAGCAGAGGCCCGAGTACGAGTACGACAAGCCTTGGTAAACACTTCACCTAAAGCAAAATCATAAGTTGTTTCGTCAAGAAGTTATTATTATTTGTACGCTCTTGGTGTTCACGGGCCAAAAGGCTTACGTGGGAATACTGATCTAACACGTGGCTTCTACGTGTTTTAAGCGCAAATAATCAAATCTGAAAGTGTTACACTCCTGGATCTAATCTCTAACTAAATCATAGGATGTAATCAGAAATTATACCCAGCACGTGTACAGGAACTATTGCAGCTTATGACAAATTAATTGGGTTTATTGAAGGAAGTAGAGGGACTAGGTTCTGGGCTATTGATGGAGACTATCGGTCACCTGCCTGGTTCATATTCTCAAACTGAAAAAATTGGCAGGTGGTGACTCGCCGGCAACTGAATGGGCCCCACTGGCGTCACGGGTCATGCAAGACTGAGGGGCAACACTGTTGTTGGCGGCTAGGAGTGGAGGGGTGGCTATGGACTTTAAACGACGATCACTTGCTTCCTTCTGAGGATCCGGCATCACGTGCCTACTCGCCACTTACGAACCACATCCACTCTTCAAGCATCACGCTCTAGTGACTCCACTCTGACCGGCCGGTTAAGGCAAGCCAGAGGTGAGAGTACTGCAGAAGTGCAGACCCCCTTAGGTTCCACTTCGGCAAGCCGAAGACGAGGGTCTTGGCCGACTCTCGGAAGCACTCGGATTAACAACTGACCCCTAACTGGTGTCGCTACTCACCACAGCTCGCCACAAAGCTGCCCTGCAAGGTTTTATTATTATTGTATCTCTCCTACGGGAAATCACGGCACGAAGGCCGGTCCTTTTAGAAGGCTTCGTGGGGATACAGATCCAACATGAAGAGGCCCCTTTGAGATACGATAATGAGTTGAGATATGTACATATCACGCTAGGTGTACACCTAGCGGATTCTATCTCTGCCTGTACTATTAAGAAGATAAGCCAAAGACAGCACCCGCTAGGTTTGGACAGGACTATTGCAGATATGATGGAAACTATATCAGGTCTATGGAAAGGAACTTGATGGACTGGTTGCCGGGATATTGACGAGACAACAGGACGCCTGCCATATTAAATGTCTCATCTCAATAATCAGGGCAGACGGTGACTCGCCGCTTACTAAATGGGCCGCCCTATTAAAGCCACCAGAAGGTAAATTCAAATTCAAATTATTTATTAACCATTTCGTTACACGGTAGCGAGAGTAGCAACATTGATGTGAACGGCTAAGGTTGTAGAGAGGTGAGTCTGCGCGATGCAAGATCCCAGTGCTAAACGCACCAGTCAACTGGCCCCCGGCGTTACATTTTACACTTTCAACCTGGAGTACAGGTTCCGCTCTTGCAACTCCACTCTCGGCCGGCCAGTTGAGGCAAGCACAAGAGGCAAGGGGCCAAATAAATACGGGCCTTCCGGAGCAATCCTCCGAAGGGCCGAGGTGAGGGGGTGGGTGGTGGCGGTGGTTTTGGTCCGAGGTGTCACTACTCACCTACAGCTTGCCATAAGCTGCCCCTGCGGGGTTATTATTATTTTTGGCAGGCAAGCAGTTGAAATAACTGATAACAGCTTTCATCTCGTTGTTATAGTTTAAGTTTTCTTTTACTCCAGATACTAAGTTCACGCAGGTATCTAGCTTTTTATATAAACCTCAGCCAACTGATGTTCCTTTTAAAGCCAAGTTAATTTCTCAATATTCTCAGATTTTTTGTCAAGTTATCGAAGGTATTCAGTTCATTCTATTAATAATAAATCAGCTGAATGATAAGCTTCATTCAAATTTTAATTTTAATCTCCATCGCTTGCCTATTTAATAGTTCATGTCAAGGTTAAATAACAGAGGACCGAGTATCGACCCTTGGTGAACACCTCACTGAAATAATATTACAAACGGCAAAATCTTACCTTGTTTCGTCAAGAAGTTGACGCAGGTATCTAGTTCCATACTTCTGTAGACATCAGCCAGCTGATGGGCTACGTTCAGAGCCAAGTTGAGGATCCTCAATCTCCTCTGCCCTGACCTGTGCGTGTAGAGTAACGCAGCCTGAATGTAGACGCCGTCTTCGCCCGTTAGCTTGTCGTCGTGCTTGATTTCAATGCCGATTGCTTTATCCGAGTCTGGGAACAAAACGGAACGGTAAATAAAAAATTACGAATATTAACAACTGTTTTTAGACAAAAAGTCAAAGACAAAAGACAAAAAACTATATATTTGAGCACCAGAATCGACCTCTGAAGAGGTTTTCCGTTATTTCACGAACCCCTTGTATACTTACCGATAGCGGCGAGCTCGACGTCGGTGGTGTTGGACATGAAGAAGTGCCCGTAGAAGTCCGTCGCGCGCACGCCCGTGGACGTGCGCACGCGCATCACGGCGTCGTGCGCCGCCGGCCGCGACACCGCGCGCCGCACGTCCGCTGCTAGCCGAGGGCCGTCGATGTCCGCCTACACATAAACGACGACACTTCATTTGTAGCTAGCGGCACCGATGCACGATGTTGAGCGCTGGGCGAAAGATGCGCAGAGAACCGTTACGGGTGATCGTGCCCGGGATCGGTCGCTCGGTCTGCGCACACGCGTCTCGGATACGACGATCGTCTCGTAAGATGCGTAAAGCGATCACTACTGTTTTTCAACCGGCGCTCGAGTTTCGTTTCGGGGATTCTAATACAGTATAATTGTCATAACAGGCAAATCTGGCAGTCATTAGGGTTATGTTCAGCAGTGGACGTCCTATGGCCGAAATGATGATGATAAATAAATAAATCGTTTATTATTATTATTATATACTAGAAAAGAAGATACATTGAAATCGCAAAAAAAAATCATTTCCTCATACTAAGCCGCCGGCCGGCTGACGTCAGTTCGTATAGAGCAGTGAACATTTTTTTTTAGATTCAATGCTGGTTCCATAGAAAAAGTTATTGTATTTGGGCACCAGTATCAGCCCCTAGGAGGTTGTTGATGTTTTGAAATAGCCCTGTATAAAACTCTAGGAGGAAAAGCAAAAGTTCTGTTAGACTGACCGTGAAGTATGTGTACTTGTGGACCTGGCCGCCGGTGAGGCGCGGCAGCTGGCCGACGGTGGCCGTGTCCACGTACGCGTTGTTGCACACGAACAGCTCCACGCACACGCCCGCCGCCGAGCACGACTGGCCTAGCTCGTTGTACGCCGTCGTTTGGGGCGCTACAACAAACAAGATACAATGTTATAGTCCTTTCAAGATAAAAAGGGACTTGTGACACATCACGTGACTTCACTGTTGACACCTATAGTGATGTGTCCTAACGAAATCCAATCGATTCTTTTTTAAAATCGAGAAAGTTTATAAAGAAGTTTAATCGATTTTTATTTTAGTAACCTTTTTTTAATAAGAAGTATACAATCAAGGAATATGCACGAAAATAAAACTTATTGTTTTTATAAGAAATTATAGTGCTAATCATTATCTCTCTTCATTGATATACCATGGATCTGACTATGAGCGCTCGCTGTGAAGTTATGGGGAGGAAGGCCTAAACGAGGGCGCAAACGTGGACGCTTTGGTGTCTTGTGTCAGACACAAGCTACCAATGAATATTTGATTTCTATAAACGTATAACGTATAATCATCCACTCTCTGCGCATACGTAAACATTTTTTGCTTCCACTTAACACATACTAATGACAATCAAAAAGTGTTCGGTTTCGGCAACTGGAAACCAAAAGCGTCCACGTTTTCGCAGCGCTTAAGTCTAGCAATTAACTTCAAGTCTTAATTATGATGAATAATCATTAGAGAGCAGATTCGAAGTACTAAATTTTGTATTAAAATTAATCGTACTTAATTATAATTGACAAAACCTTAAAAATTTTCGAAAAATATTGATAACTGACTTACAACCCATACAATTCGCGTGCTAGACAAGGAGATCCGGCATGTACCGTGACGTCACAGTACACGTCCGCCATACATTTTTCATACTAAAAGTTGTTTTAGAAAGAGACAGGTATACCTCAATTTCTAACTACTGTATTACGGTTATTTTTTAATTAAAATCATTTTGTTTTTACTATTACCACTGTCACAAGGCATTGGGGGAGGCCTATGTTTATCAGTGGACGTCCTATGGCTGAAATGATGATGATGATGATATGAATAGAATGGACTACACTCACCAAGTATCTGCTTCTCCTTATCAGTGCCCAGCAGTTTCCTCTCCTCGCGATTGTTCAGTTTCCCCGGCGCGTTGAACGTGGGCAGCGTCGTGTGGAACACTAGCAACTGGCCCGCCGTGTCGGCCGCTTTCAGAGCTTCTAGACCCGCCTGGAGAATAGATAAGTATGTAGAAAGGGGTTAAGTTATATTGGTTACATGCTTGCAGGCCTTTTAGATCCATCTGGAAGAAGAAATTGTATGCTGTAATGGGTCTAGTTATAATATTCAGGTGCTTGCAGGCCTTTTAGACCTGTCAGGAAGAAGAAATAGTATGCCGAAATGGAGATAGTTAAAATGGTCAGATGCATGAAAGGCTTCTAGATGAGTTTGGAAGAAGAAGTTGTAAAGAGGATATAGTAAAAAGCATTCTGAGGATCCAAAGTAACTACTCTAATGATTTAAGTTTAGTGTTATTTCTCTTTCCTGATCTCACTCTACTCACTCCCGTACAGAGTTCAGGTTTTTGCTTTTGAATCGGTTGGAGAAAAAGAAGTTATTCTTCTAAATTATTCTCCTCCTTCAATTAAAATAATGTACTCAAATAGCAGTTGGGAGATATCAACGAGTTTTTTAATGATGTAATTGTGGTTTATGTTCTGGAAAAATATTAAGTCTTTTTTGTTTTGAATTGAAACAAATGTATTATTACTACTACCTTATAAATACCTCAGAACATGTTAGACTGAGACGACTTTATGACGTCGTCCCACCGAAAATATTGGTCGTATTGGTAACGTATGTTTTACTTGAAAAAAAAATCTTTTTTATCAATGTTAAATTGAATAAAATAACTATAATACTTAAATTAACCAAAGCTGTGACTGAACTAAACAAGTAGGTGAGTTTATTATTTCCAACAACAACATTTTTGAGTATGTAGTTTTTAGTTTTAGGTTAAGTTTTGTTTTATTTAATTGTTCTATTTTTAATTTGTGTGATTTAAATAAATGGCCCAGCTATCGATGAGTCATCCTGCACTCACCTGCACGGCCGGCAGCAGAATGGTCTCCGTCTCCTTGTTGTCGCGGAACATCTGCGGCAGCTGGAGGAGCAGCTGCTCGAGCACCGCGCCGCTGTCCTCCGCGCGCACCAGGAACCCCTCCAGCAGCGGCACGAACATGTCGCCCACGTCGCCCACCGACAGCATCTGCGGCTGCGCTAGCGAGCCCTGGGGAGATAATCCATCATAATATTATACAGGGGGTACAAAAGAATAGGACACTCCTTAAAACCGTGTGATCACCCTGTATATGCGAAAGTAACATCTGTCTCGTTACGTTTTAACGCCTAAACCGCTGAACCAATTGTGATGAATTTTAGTATCATCATAATTTTAGTCATAGGACGTCCACTGCTAAACGTAGGCTTTTTTTCCCCCCATTGACTTAAGATTGGCTGGTGGGGAGCGCCCTGCATCTATACTGATCTCATAAATAATACTGTTGACTGCCATTCTGATATTTGTTCAATTTACAAACTCTTCGTCTCTTATAATAGAACTTATATTTGCACACTAATTTCTACTTCGACTGGCATAGTAACTGTTTAGCATCTTGTGCCATGTGGGGACGGCCGTAAAGAATACACTTCCTCACCGCCAGCAAGAGGCGTGTCGTGAGAGGCGACTAATTCCTGTAGCACGAGACGGGCAGCAGCGTCTGCGTGCGAAATGTTATAAAAAACTGCGCTCGCCAACCCGCTTGCCAAGCGTGGCGAGTATTGACAATCCCCCCCAATGAACGTCATTGGGGGAGGCCTGTGTTCAGCAGTGGACGTCCATGGCTATAATGATGATGATATCTTGTTTAGCTTTGTTCGAACGCTAGCGAGCAACTGTCCGAGTGGCGATCTGTCTCGATACTACCGCGCTATTTTGCCACTAAAACTTAATTACGTCATGTCCTTTCCTCAATAGACCAGTTAGTGTTGCCAATAAAATATAATTTGAGATTTAGGATTTGTTTAGCATTCAACATTTAAGATAATTTTATTTAAAAATACATTAAATCACGACACTAATATTATAAATTCAAAAATAAGTCTTGTCTGTTTTTCTGTCTGTTAAGTTTTCACACATTTATGAATTTTAGTATTATCATCATTTCAGCCTTAGGACGTCCACTGCTGAACTAGGCCTCCCCCAGTGACTTCCAGATTAGCTGGTTGGAAGCGGTCTGCATCCAGCCGCTTCCTGCAACCCTTACCAGGTCGTTTACCCACTTTTAAATTATATCGAAATCCTAAACATGTCTGACACCCGCTACATGTTTTTGGCTTTAAATTAGTGTGACCTGTCATTAGCTTTATTCTATACATTATGGTAATTTTATATCTCATTGTAACGCCAATGATTTTTTACAAAAAATAGTAATAAAATAACGGCTTGACACAGATATTGCCTGTTAGGACGGGGTTATTAATTTATCTCTGACTGAATTCTGAAGTAAACGCAGATGAAGTCGCGGGCAGAAGCAAGTCCAAAGAGTACGCATTTTTAAACATTACGTTAAATTAACTCAGAATGTGATAAGCAAACTAGGTTACCTTGATATTGTAAAAATGTACAGTTGAACTGTACGTGATGAAACCCACTCTTGTCCACGTTTGTCCAGTTTGGGGATCTTTTGGCATCGCCTGAAACAAAACATTTTTTAAACAAAAACGCCATAAACAAGATAATAGGTACAACTCCCTGCTGCCTGTATCTAATCCTTATTTTAAGTTCGCCTTACTCTTCTCTCTTTTACTTCACTTAAAGAAAAAAAGGGACAGGCTGTAAAAACTTAGAGAGGTCAAATAAAACTAATAATTTGTCAAACATTACATCCATTACATTTGACGACCTCCGTAGCCGAGAGGCGAGTACACCGGACTTGGAGTCGCCATCTTTGAGGTGCCTGGTTCGATTCTAGGTCGGATCAATGTAGAAAACGAACTTTTCTATGTTGTCTCGGATCTGGGTGTTGTGGTATCGTCGTTGTTTCTGATTTCTATAACACAAGTGCTTTAGCTACTTACCTTAGAATCTGAGCAATGTATGTGATGGTATCCAATAGACAATTTTTTAAAAGTTTATTTAACCATTACGATTAAAATATGGCTGAAAGATGGCAAACGAAGGCGAATTAATAGGCTAGTTTCCTGGGTCAAAAAAAGATTATTCTATTTAGTCCGTCAGTTAGATGTAAAAAAACATTGGACCCATATTTTGTTTTTGTCAATCAAACAAAAAATTACGAAGATAAAGCGCATCAAAGTGAGCACGTGACGTCACGCCTTGGTAAAAAGTGTCGCAAGGCGTGACGTTACGCGGAACTTTAACGGGCTATATCTTCATTATTTTTTGTTTGATTGAGAAAAGTAAAAATACGTGTCCAATATTTTCTGTTAATCCAACTGACGGACTAATTAGATTTTTTTAGGAAACTAGCCCATTGTACTTATTTTAAAATGTATACTCTAAATCATTCCATCCATTTAGGAAGGGAAAAAGACTGCAAACAATCAGGCCCAGTATTTAGGTATTATGGAATCGTTAATTACTCATAAAACGATCAATTGCATTTATTATTACCTCAATAAAGCTGGAGATGTTGTCGCAAACGGTCTGGACGAGGCCGTTTTTGATAGCGTTGTATGATACGTCGATGACGAACACTATCGCTGGCGGGTTAGGCAGAGTGTTGTTCTGAAAAACGCAAGATTTGCTTAGATTCTGAGGATATTTGATTAGTTAATAACCCCTAGGCTACTCTTTTAGGCAGTTTAACAGACAGGACATTATACTAGCAAATAGAAACACGGTTAACATAAAACAAAGACATCAGTGTCAAAACTATTTAAAGTAGAGGTCTGAGTATGGTACCCTGCAGTACTCCTTGGTGGCGACGATCTCGTAGGCACCGAGCGCCATCTCAGCCGGCATGCGTCCATATTGCTGCATGCTATTCACGTATTGGGTGTACTCCATTGGTACTGGAACAATTTGAAGCTAAGCTAACTTATCATGTACACAATACACATCTTCAAACTCTAAAAAAGAGACATAAAAATAAAAAAGCATCTACACCTATTAAAATGCCTATCGTCTTGTCAACACATGCCAAACTATCAAGCATGATTACACGACATTTACATTCTTATAAAACTTCAGAGCATATCTTAGATATATTTTCAACGGTCAAACCTAAAAAATGGTACACCACTTTCGGTTCAACTCATCAAGCATGCGTAATCGAGACACAATAGAAATTCATTGTTATGCGGTTAAAAGAATATTACTTTAATTTATAGTTAACCCATATTGATTTAGATATCGAAATAGGGAAACATAAGGACATACTCAAGAAATGTCACGTACATAGAATTATGGGATGACCAAATCCTTTTTATGGAAAATTCAGACAAACAAAGATCTCTTACTTTTACCACAGAATAAATAATATAGGCAGAAATGACACTTAAAGACATTTGCTAAAATTATCTACTCTCAATGTGCGGCAACAAAGAGCAAATTAGCTTGCATCGGGCAATGTACTCTCATTTTATAATAGCCTACAAAGCGTTACTGCAAGCGATAATTCACCAAAACGCCACAATTGAGAGCTCTTTTTACTTTGTCCTGTCAGCTACCGCTCTCTCGCAAGGGCTGCGACTTGTGTTTGTGAATTTTGTCGATACCTACCTACGCATGAAATAGCGTGTAGATAATTAGTAATCATTTCAATGAAAATATTACTTTCCATTTCTGTATATCGATACAATTAATTTATGAAAACACCCTGATCGTAATATTAGTGTTAAAGAGCCCTGTATAAAAATGTCGTAACGTAGTAAGTACCTACCTAATGAGGACTTAAAATATTATAGAAGTGGTTTATGGACTTATTGTAATGTTGAGGTAGGTCTGCTGGAAATCGAGACGTTAGTATTTTCAATCACAACGGAGCGGTCGCGTCGCTGCTACTAATGCTACCGAGCGACCCGGTGGCAAAATATTTAACCCAAATGCTGCGCAATATTTACGATTTCTTTTAATTTTCTTATTTACAGTGAATAAACTCTGAATAAAGTCGGAAGTGTAACGCGTACAGACTAATTTTAACAATAAGAACGTGTAACAGCGCGCGCGCGTGACACTCGACTGATTTTAGCCTCTTCGAAGGTGCACGTCGCGTAGGTATTTATCTCGACCGAAACGCGGAGTGTCGTAAGCCTGCTTTTACTCACCCTCGGTAGTGGCCTTACAGAAGGCGCACTTAAAATGCCTGCCGGCGTCGATGAACTTCATGTTGGGGCACATGTAAGCCTTGCAGCGGCCGCAGCGCACGGGGCCCATGCCTGCCGAGTTGGTCAGCGCCGCGAAGTCCAGCAGCGGCGGGTCCAACTCCGTGCCCACTGTCTCCGCCATCGGGGATATCTGACAGTGGGGATGAACTTGATATTCAAGATTTAAGGTTGAGGCATGCTGCCTTACATACATTTATACGTCATGAAACACTAGTGAGTAGATTCGACTTTATGTTTTTTTTTAAGTCATGCATATTTTGAGCCTGCACTTTAAATTATGCACAAAATAGGTAGGTGTTGTTAAGGGGGGCATGTTATCGTGCTGTAGTATAAAAAGGCACTTACAACCAAGCAGAAAGGCATTGAAGTTTGTTTGAGCAAATCAGCTGTGACTGGCACACTGTACATTGAGCTTCTTATGTAACGAGGGCCTGCAAAAAAATACATATTTCTATAATTTTGATTCATACAAATAAACGTTAAAAAAGCCCTTTTTCCGACCCGGGCATCGAACTCAGGAGTTCATGGCGAATCACAACACCACTGCGCTAACCGGGTCGTCTATTCGCTATACCAATTAGCATTAGTGTCGCATGATTTATAGGTTGTAATTTTTTTATCGCAGGGTTTTAAACTTCTGAATCGGGTTGCTAAGTATTTGGGTCGGTTTTGGGGTATACTAAGGCTGTAAGGCACCTTAGCACGGTACCATTTATCCAGCATGTAATTGATAACTCAAGGATCTACTGTCTCAAAGGTACAAAGTAAAAAACCAAGGGATCTTGTCTATTAAAATATTCTATTCCTCACTGGCGTTTCCTTTATCGTCGACGACAAAGTCGGTAGTGACGAGAGGCGGCACTAAGCCCTTCTCGTTCGTCAAGAAGATGCCCCCGCGATTCTGTTGATCGTCAGCCATAACTTGGATCTGGAAACAAGTAAACTCCAGCTCAATACTTCGCAAAGTACATCTGCATCTTTCAAATACACAGAAGGCGATCACGAACAACGGATCATTAATCATTCATCCGGATTCCCGGTCGGGTCAACGTAGAAAACTAACTTTTATTATATTGTCTCGGGTACCGTCGTTGTTGCTGATTTCTATAACACAAGTGCTTTGGCTACTTTACCTTAGGATCAGAGCGACGTTATCAAACATTTTTAACTGACTGTCATCTTATGGAATTAAAATAAACTAGGCACATGTTCATAAAAAGACTACAGATAAAATCTAGCAATCTACTTTCATGTAAACATCAATAGCTTAATGACTTACTGGGCTAGGCATGTTGTCGGGGTCGAGCCTCTTCTGCGGCTGCTGCTGTCCAGGGTAACTGGGCTGCTGTCCAGGGAAAGGCGGCTGTGGTGGGTACCCAGACTGCGGCTGCTGATATCCTTGCTGGAAGCCGGGCTGCTGGTTTACTGGTGGCATCCCAGGGTATTGCCTCTGCTGGTTAAGAGGCGGAGGCATGTGGGGTAGACCAGGCATCGATTGAAATTGGCCTGGTTGAGGTGGCATGCCTGGTTGAGGATGTATTCCTGGTTGAGGATGCATGCCTGGTTGAGGAGGCATGCCTGGTTGAGGCGGCATGCCTGGTTGAGGAGGCATGCCTGGTTGAGGGTGCATTCCTGGTTGAGGGTGCATTCCTGGTTGAGGGTGCATTCCTGGTTGAGGCGGCATTCCAGGATGCGGTGGCATTCCCGGTTGGGGTGGCAGTCCTGGCTGATGCATCCCAGGTTGTGGAGGCATCCCCGATTGCGGGTGCAAACCAGGTTGCTGCATAATAGGTTGCGACGGCATACCCGGCTGCGGTGGTAAGCCTGGCTGTGAAAGACCTTGCGGTGGCATACCAGGGTGAGGTGGCATACCCGGTTGATTTAACCCTGGTTGCTGGGGCATTCCCGGTTGCGAAGGCAGCCCAGATTGTGATGGGAAACCAGGCTGTGGCGGCATCCCTGGTTGCGGGGGTGGTCCTGATTGCTGCTGCATACTTTGTTGCGGGGGCATCCCTGGCTGCAGGGGCAAGCCAGGCTGACTAGGAAACTGCCCTGGTTGACCAAGAGGTCTAGATTGCCCCTGCTGCGGCGGAAAAGGTGGGCGACCTAAATCAGAACTTGATTCTGGGTGAGGGAGGTTTGGCGGGCCAGCACGTGAGTTTGGCGGCATCGGGCCATGTTGCGTAGTTAACGGACCAGAAGGTTGCGGCGGGAGTCCTAGCTGACCTGACGGGGGACCCATTTGTGGTGGAAGACCTGGTTGTTGTGGACCTTGGCCCGGCTGTTGAAAGCCAGGTTTAGGCTGCCCAGGTGGACCTGGCTGCTGAGCCATTGGCCCTGACTGCGGGGGAAGACCTGGTTGCGAGTGAGGCGGCATCTGCCCATGCCCTTGAGGTGGTTGACCCATAGACTGTTGGCTGGCTTGACTCATTGGAGGGCCTTGCATAGATGGAGGGCCCTGTGAGAACTGGTTTGGAGTCTGACTTGGCGGTGGCATGAATCCTGGATGGGATGTAGGTACAGGACCAGGTTGCGAGGACGGTGGGGCTTGTTTCTGAGGGGGTATCATCTGTGGAGGTGCACCACTGACAGGAGGGCGGCCTGGCGGATATTGACCAGGGGGCCTTTGACCCGGAGGTAATTGACCTGATGGGAAATTCGCTCCAGGAGGGCCTTGTCCAGGCGGTAGCTGCGACGAGGGAATATTAGGAAATCCCGGCCCATTTATATTCATCGATTGCATTTTCTGAGACATGTCGTTTTGATCAAATGGTTTTGCTCCCATCTGTGGTCCATTCTGTGGCATCTGGTTGTACATATTCGCGTTTTGAACTCCGTTATAGTCTTGCTGTGAAGGCGGGTAACCAAGTGGGTTATTCGGTGCATTGTTATTTTGCCCTGGGGGAAGGTATTGTGGATTCATCATCTTGTTTGAAGCCACACTATCTGGAAACGAGAATTTTAACAATAGTCAATTTTAACACGTAATATTCATCACTAAAAGAAAAAAGTGTATCAAATATATATGATACATAGACTGCTAATATTTGCTAATTTACAAATAAAAAACATCATTAATTGATTTTTGAAAATGTTAAATCTACATTCCTCTCATCATAATTAACTTAATAATTGCATAAGTGGTGGTAGATTAATTGATGGGAGGTATTCCGAAAAGAATAAAAGATTTACTGTTATCACGCTCTAAGCATCAAGCAAAATAAGGCTCACTGGAAATTATATTGTTACATGGTCTCTTCTTCATTGATACGGCCCTGGCCAATCCCGGCCCAAAGCAATGGCTTTGACACAACCGGGGCACGGTCTCATAATACACTTGAGGTTTTACGATTTAGTAAAGCAATGTAAAAGGTATAGCCCTTATTAATTTACTGTATTCTAAAACATGATGGAATATAAAAAACTTTCTAAAAAATTCATTAGTAATTCATTGAAAAATAAACATGATACAATTATGTTAACAATAGATACTTAAATACTATGTTGTTAGCTTTTTTGACACAAGAACAAATATGAAACAAAACAGAATTCTATATTTAGCAAGCAAGGTATTGTGAAATAGTAAATAGTATTTTCTAAATGACGAGTTAAGAATCTACATACATCTCATGTAGATTTTTAACCCATCAGCCACGTGCAATTTAGACAGTGGAAAAATTCATTGTTACTCATCATGACCTTATGAGACAGATTAGGTGTTGACAAATTAATAACAACCAATAAAAAATTTCAAGCACTCAGCTTTTTAACAGAATCTTTTTTATTTTAAACTAAATAGCTACATATGGATAGATTACATCTCATATTTATAAATATGCTTTTCAATCAAGTTGGCCTACTTTTGAACGTAAATCAGCAACCTTTGCCCTTATTTAATTTAAAACATAATTTCTTGGAGTTGTTAATAAAAAAGAAAGCACTACATGATTATTTCCTTTACAAAACAATTACGTTGTTTACCAAAAACTTAGGAGATATCAACTTAAAACACTAGAAAATGTGTCAATAAATACTGATAAGAAAATATATTGTTTGTAGCTCTATATTTATTTCAGAATGCTCTTGACCATGGCAGTGTTATGTAGCAAATCCCCTCACAATAATAAGCATGGAATTACTGCAATTACAGAAAGTGTACTGGAAAAAAACTAGCCTGTAATTAACTAAAACAAGTCTGGACATACCGAATACTTCGCTACAGATAACTTCAAATTTAGATATTTCATCCAATAGTAATGCACTTAACACACTTCATACATATAGAGGCATACGTTTTTTGCTACTATTTCACCAAATACACTATAAATTTTAGATAATTTCACGAAATCTGTAAGATGAAATTTGACAGCTGCCATGTAACTTTGTAAATAACTTTGACGATGATCAAACACTTTTTGCAGACTGAAACTTACAGTTAACAAATTGGACACTATTAGCTTTTTATACTTACGGCTCCAAAAGCGATTTTTGGCGAAATAATGCTATAAAAAATATAAACAAGAGACACAAATCTCGTAAACCTTCGGGCCACGTATTCTGACAAACGGTGTTGTCATTGTCATCCAGTTGCTCGCCGCTTATGTGGAACTTTTGAAGTTTCACTTTAATAGCGTGAAATGGGACGTAGTTTTGAACACAAATAGCTATTTATTTCGCTAGATTGTTGTTTTTTTAACCATGGTATAATCAAACACTATTTTATATATATCTTACATTCCTGTAGAGTAATATTAGTTCTAAAATATTAAACAAAAATTCTGTCTTCTTGCAAAAATAATGCAAAAAAAGGAACGGTTTTATTAACAGTGGCAACGTGATTCTTGAAATGTCATTTTAAACGCAATGCAAAGTAATGTCACCCATAACACAATGAGTAACAGTGTATATTCGTTTTACTAAAGAAGTTAATGATTTTCAGTTTGATCCAGCAGTCTGAAGTAAAAAGCATCGACGTAGTAGACAGCAGTAACATGCATACTTGTAAAAGTTTGTTTGTAAATATTTGTACAAGTTAGTAAATAATTTAGGTCAACGATGAATTTCCTGCAGATTATCACTAAACCCTACCCCAGAACCTTGAACCTCCACACCGGGTTTCATCTCTTTATTCTTCAAAGCTGTGGTTGGTAGGTCGGTGTAGGTACCTACCAACCAATTGTAAAATGATGACCGGACTAGATATATTCCACCATACGGCATACCACACCCTGCGCAAGCGTGGTTTGTCTCCAAAGAGGGATGTCAACATCGGACTCAGGATGACGGGTTGTTATAATATCGAGTAGAGTAACCACCTAGTTGTTTAAGTATTTAAGTAGGTATCAAATGGACGATCAATGGAAAGTTTTAATTTAAGTACTTAAGTAAGTACCTAACTCAAAAAACTCCCAACTTATAGAATGTTTCCGGAAACGGCACATCTCTACTCAACTATAATTGCTTAAATACAACTTTCCGGTCTTAGACCCGATTCCAGCTTGAACTTCGACTTCAATCTGCAGGCTGCGTAGTTGCGTAAGCTACCTACTCGTAGTCGTTTACTGAAGCCGGTGTGTTGAGAGAGGTATATCACACACAAATCATTTTGGCCTCATAGATAATATCGATATTTTTGCGTCTCCGTCGACATCACTACTCACCTAACCCACCCTCTATCGATTTGCACCGTGAAAGCCTAATTTTGCCTGTTTGCTCTATCCCTTACGTTTTACCGGACGTTTCACATTGCTTAAAACATACAAAACATCATCCTTATCTGCAACCAAATAGAACACAATTCACAATAAACGATTCGAAGTATTTTGGACATTTTTACACTAAACTGAAGTCTTCAGGGAAGTGGTGGCTCTTATGAAATTGTACCATATTGTTAACAATGTAGGGTCTATTTTATTTAATAAGAGGTGTAAGGTACTCCTGAAGTCCCTCAGAAATAGTAAAAGCAGTGTTCAGTTGAAAATGTGGATTTCTCCCGGATTTAAACGCACACCATAATGAAAATCGCATTTTAACGATAGCGATGAATTAAAAAGATGTGGTTTTCTTTTAGAATGTGATAAATGTGTGAAGCTAGTTGACTGGTATAGAAGCTGGTAGTGTATTTCGGATAGTTCGTGAATTAATTCAGGTAAGTTAAAAATAGCGAGCATGCTCAGAGATTAAATAAAACGTTTGTTACGAATCATATAAAAATTTGCACCATTGCATTAGATGTAGGGATGTTCCAGTTGTCCTTGCGATCTGCGGAAAGCTATAATATAGCACCTAATTGGAAATATAAAAAATAAAAGTAACAAGAAATAGCGGCCTTTTTAAAGGAAGGTTTTTCGCCACGATTTCAGTTTATTTTATTATCTAGTTATCTAATTATCTAGTTCAAGATTTTTCTGCTGGCAGCGGATGGAAAAGGATAGCCGATGATCGGGCGCAGTGGCGTGCATTGGGAGAGGCATATGTCCACATATGTCCAAAAGTGGACCGACGTGGGCTGATTATGATGATGATAATGGATATCGGTATTACTGAAGTAGGTACTTCGTAGAAAATTAAGGTCACTAAAGCAACCAGTTTCACCTGCCACTATAACTCTACTTCAGTGGATGTCATTTAACTAACTGGTTGCAAAATCGCCAAAACAACGTTTATTTATTTATATTGTACGTTTCAACGTAATTGCTAGGATCATAGAACAACATCAATTCACATATTACATTGCTCTGTCTAATCATAAAGCTAAGTAGCCAAAGTACTTGTGTCAGAAACAACGACGGCACTAAAACAACTAGACCCGAGACAATGTAGAAAAGTTAGTTTTCTACATTGACCCGACCGGGAATCGAACCCGGAACAACTGAGAGGGCGACGCCATGTCGTCCTACGGCGGAAATAATGATGATGACTTCGAGACCATGACAATCTATTGGTGCAGTCTAGTCTGGCGCATAATTTATTAATAGCTGTTGTCCGCAAATTTGTCTCCATGGTTTTCGCAATTCACATCAGAAATTTGTCTACAAATCTTTTAATATACTTAGTTTCATTCCAATCGGATGAATGGTTAAGAAATGAATGAGGACAAACATATAAAACTTTATTTTTATTAATATAGATTCGCATCTCTATTTCAGTTGCCACCATGCTGTCCCTCCTGATCCTGGCCCTCGCGGGCATCGCCGAGGGAACCCCTCAGAAGCCGAATCTGGACGCGATCTTGAACCGGAGGACCGACGTCTACATCGCCGGCTTTTTCCCTTTCGGGAAGGGCGTGGAGAACTCAAACACTGGTATCTATCTTAGTATAATAATTGAAGCTATGTTCGGTGTTTCTTTGCGAGATCGAATCAGAAATGAGGAGATCCGTAAACGCATCAAAAAATCTGATATGGCCCAAAAGTGGCGGGGTACATATCAAGTAGAACTGACATACGATGGGGCAGAAAGGTTCTAGAATGAAGGCCACGTAACGGCAAGCGCAGCGTAGGTTCACCCACAAGATGGACAGACGACCTGGGTAAAGGTTGTAGGAAGCCGCTGGATGCAGGCCGCTTCCAACCGCGCCAATCTGAAAGTCACTGGGGGAGGCCTATGTTCAGCAGTGGACTTCTACTAGGTACGTACGACGGACGTAAAATGATGATGATGATGATGTATGAAATGTATAAGCGGCGTCAAGCCCACGCAGAATACGCACCGTGCCGCTGATGTCCCGCGTCTCATTAATTTGGGCGAGTGGTACCTATTTCTTACATAATTTATTAAAAGCACTTATATAGACAAGTCTCAAAATATAGCTTCACCGCTACTGCTGGCCAAAAACATGATATAACTACCTACCTAGGTCAATATTAAACATCCTAACGTTTTATTCATTTATGTAATAAATATTAGATCACCTATACTAAACCTGAAAACTTTCTTCGGAAGAGGACTAAATCTTAAATGAAGTTTTGCCCGTGTTCGTTAATTTACTGAAGATACAAGTTGGGTACCTACATCGGTTAGGTAGGTTGCTTTAGGGAAACAACGTTGTATGAATCTTTTAACACAGCGGTCATAATAACTTTTGCCTCATGCTTCGGGAAAACTCAAACGACACTTACCTATACAGGCCGATTTGTGTATAATACGATACATTCTTGAGACACACCTTCCCACTCAAATCGTGAGTCTTGTAGTTAGTTAGTATGTAGCAGTAAAGTTTTTTTAACGGGATTGCGGAGTTGATCTATAAGATAAAGTTGCATTCTTGTTTCTCTATCGCTTCCTAAGATTTTAGTCACCTGTATTTGAGACTTTTCCTTTCTTCCCCAACGGTGTCAGCTCTGCGAGATACGCGCGTGCTCTGGAAAGATGCGTTTCTTTGCATGATAAGACCCAAAATGAGGATATGCGTAAAAGCCTATTGCACACCAAAGCCGCCGCCCAGTGCAACATAACCCGCAGGGCTCAGTATAAACAATTATGGTTCAAAATGCGCACGTCGCGGCGCAGACCAGCGGGTTAAGAGAACCAATGCCATAACTATCTCCTTGAATTGAAAAGTTGAATGAGGCCACATCGCTTGGAGCACATCACCTTAATTCTTATCCCTGTCTAAGAGTAGATAGACATAATAGGCAAAATTGATTTTATGAGTCTTACACAGCTTAAGAGACATGCAAGCAATGTGTTGTATTTCCTGTGAATGTGTGCTCAATATCCCGTGAACACTGCCGTAGGTCGCGGGGTGATGCCCAGCGTGAAGCTGGCGCTGGACCACGTCAACGAGCACGACTCCGTGCTCAGGAACTACCGGCTGCACATGTGGTGGAACGATACCGAGGTCAGTGACTCATCATCTCAGCTACGTTAATAAGTCCTTAGAGCGCCATGTACTGTATAAGGTGATCGAAATTTTATATATGGTTTTCACATGAAAATAAACAATCTGAAAGCAATAAATGAAATTGAGAAAAATATACAACATAAATAGGTAAGTTAAGTACGTAAGTAAGTAATACAAAAATAATAAATTGCAATTTGTCGTTAAAACATTCAGATTAATAACTTCTTGAACTGTTTATCGAATGAAAGGCTTTAACAAACTTGGGCAAATAATTACGTACTTTGACGGCCCTATGGTATGAATTACTATGAATGAACCGCTTCTATAGCGCGAATTGGGCCGGGGGTACCTAGTTGCACAGCGTAAGGCATAACGGCTCAATGCGTCGTCAAAGTGCTGGAAGTACTTACTGTTCTTTCATCACAATTCGAATATAAATACGCAACGGTCACTTCCGTTTAACATAAACCATCCTATTATACTGCTAGGCAAAGGTTTCCCCTAAAATCTTCAACCGATCTATATCCAACGACAAAGTTTCTACTGTCTTGCAGGGCTGGTCAAATCGTCTATTTTTAAGAACTAATTATTTTCACATTTTCGATTTTGCATCTCAAATTAAAGAGGTTCTTACTGCTGATTAGTACTCGAGACCTACATATCTAAGTATACCACCGAACTAAATATTTTATGATCTTTATTTTATAAGTTCTTCTCCACAGTGCAACGCAGCTGTGGGAGTGAAGTCTTTCTTCGACATGATGCACAGCGGGCCGCATAAGCTGATGCTATTCGGAGCGGCGTGCACGCATGTCACAGACCCCATCGCGAAGGCGTCCAAGCACTGGCATCTCACACAGGTAACGGCTTAAAGATATCATGATAGATTTCTGGAGCAAAAAACCAGCATTGATCTTCTGGTAATCCTGTTGAGAATTCTGCTTTTAATCAATCAATCGTTCCACTGTTGGCCCTTAAGTTACCCATCGGATAAATTGCAAGCTGGACTACAGTTCCTGTGATTCTCTGACTCCCATATCCAGTAAATCGTAAAGTTTCCGACATAATACTATCGTTTCTGCTAAATTCTGGCCTGCTGTCTACCGTCGAAATTAATGATAGACCGTTCAATCTGGTTTGCTTTTTCCCAGCTATCGTACGCAGACACCCACCCGATGTTTACCAAAGAGGCCTTCCCGAACTTCTTCCGCATCGTGCCCTCTGAGAACGCGTTCAACCTGCCTCGCATCAGGCTGCTGCAGCACTTCAACTGGACCAGGGTCGGCACCATCTACCAGAACGAGCCGAGATATGCGCTGGTGGGTAACGACAGAGCCGTATTTTGAAAATTGATTAATAAGATCTAGCCCAATCGTAACTAGATATTGTGAATGACGTAAGTAGTTTCAAAGAAAAAAATATGACTATCAGGAGAGCAACACAACCAGCTGACATATTAGGTACTTTCTGTTTATGAGGGCTGATAAAATCTTCTGGTTATAGTTCCTTTAGATATATCAGGATATATTCCAGGAAATTCTTAGACGAAGGACTTTAACTGATCGGAGTAAAAAACGTACTCATACATACAATTAGTTAACAAAACCTATTTGTCCTCAGGCACATAACCGTCTCCTAGCTGATCTGGACTCGAACGGATTCCTGATAGAAGAAACTCAGAGCTTCGCGACAGAAGTTAGAACAGCTCTCTCCAAGCTTAAGGAAAAAGATGTCAGGATTATCCTTGGGAATTTTAACGAGACTTGGGCTGTCAGGATCTTTTGTGAGGCTTACAAGTAAGTCAACTCATTCACAAATTTCAAAAATTAAGTGATTAAGTAATTTCTTTAATTGATGAAATTTCACTCCAAGTGAGAAATTAAATAAAGTACTTAATTGAAACATTTTCTTTTTAGATTGGAGATGTATGGCCGTGCTTATACCTGGCTTTTGCTAGGCACGTACAGCAGCAAGTGGTGGATGCGGCGAGCGCCATGCTCTAAGAGAGACCTGTCTACTGCCCTCGATACGACCATCCTGACAGATTTGCTGCCTTTATCGACTACTGGAGAAATGACTGTCTCAGGAATTGTAAGAGAATTTTACTTTTAAGCTCAGTAATTTGATTAAGTAATTTTGTAAGCAGGCTTCCAAGCATGCACTTCGATAGCTAATCTTAGTCTTAGCTATAGCTGTACTGCTATGATGTACCTTCAAAACTCTTTTCAGACTGCAAAAGACTATCAGGTAGAATACGATAGAAGACGGGGCATGGAGTACTCAAGATTCCACGGTTATACCTATGATGGTAAGTTGTGAAAATATCACTGAATCGGGCAAAACTGAATGAAGTTCTAAATTAATCTGACGTCCGATTCTAGGTATTTGGGCAATGGCGTTGGCGATTCAAACAGTGGCACAGCGGGTGAAATTGAAATACAAAGAGAAGACTGTTCAAGACTTCAGATACAGAGACAAAGAATGGGAGCAACTCTTCCTTGATGCTTTGAGTAACGTCACATTTGAAGGAGTTACTGTAAGTTGATAAAAATAAAATGTTTGCTCTCAGACAAAAACCTTTTAAAGTGATTTTCGTGCGTAGCTAAATTACCTTCTTTGATTTTTGGGATCCTGTTTCTTTTGTACATCTTTATTACTAAAGGTCAAATAGTCAGTTTTCGAAACTACAAACTTTATCCAACGAACTAGTTAAGTACATACTTTTTACGTAAACAATCTTTTACTGACTACCTATATGTCAGTTCACTCCCAATTGTTACAAAACCACCACTTTTATTCGAACGAAATATTTCGTATTTGGAGTTTTGGACTGCTCAAACCTTTCTTCTTATTTCGCAAACTTACTTTTCTCACTGCAAGAGGTAATTATTATAATTTTGCCAGTGTTTGACTTTTCTAAGAAAAAACCTTCCAGGGTCCAGTCCGATTCTATGACAACGAGCGCAAAGCCTCCATCCTGCTCAAGCAATTCCAGGGGGACCAGGTGGGAGAGGTGAAGGTGGGGGAGTACTGCGCTGAGAGAGATCACCTAGACCTCAGCAGTGGGGAGCCGTTCAAATGGTTTGGCAAGTTGGTATCCGAAGTAGTTACTACAACTTTTAGATTAGGATAAATACTAATAATACAGTAAAATTGCAAGGAAACAAGTTAGTATTGATTGGCCAATAGTTGGGGAAACAATTAGGTATAATGAGTTGTACTTTGGTAGAAAAATCTTTGTCTTCGTAGGCTTCCGTGTCTCCAGCTGGATGCTGTCGATCAGGGCAATGTTCACTGTCGCTCTAAACAAGTATTTTAATTAGAGTACTAAATTCAAATCATGTTCTTAGGTTTATGAGCCAAGTTTAGTTTATGGGTTATTCGTTTAGCGATGTTGGCAGAATAATACAAAGTTTTGAATAATCGCAGGTTCAACACCTGTTCCATAAATCTTCAAAAACATACGAAATTAGCAACAAGCACAACGTGAAAGAACCAAAGGGTGTAGGGAGGGCGAAATATAATAAATTAAAAAATAAAGCCATCACATGAAAGTAAACAGGAAAGACCAATGGGAGACACTTACGTTCTGCAGAACTTGAGAGGGAGACTTCTCCGAGTTTGGTCGACTGGCATATAGCATTAAGGCCAACTTTTATATTTTAGTGCAAATAAAGTTTAAAGAATAAATAAACTAAAAAATGAAATCCATCAATTAAAAATACTTTAAGCATTAAGCAAGTATTCTGCTAATAACCAAAATTACTTAGAAAACCCAGACAGTAATCTAATACTAATAACATCAAACCTTTATGTCCACTTTGTCCAGGAACCCGCCCAAGGACCGCACCCTGCGCCTGATCGAGCACACGCAAGTGAACATCACCATCTACTTCGTGCTGGTCTCCTGTTCCGTGCTCGGGATACTCCTCGCGACGGGCTTCCTGGCGATGAACATACATTACCGAAACCAGAGGTAAGGAAGAAAACTTCATCGCATCTTAAGCGAGCTATGGTAGAGCGAACTGATGCAGCAGAAGCATAAAATATGCAAAAAATTCATAACGTCTTAGTTAATCTCTAATTAATTGCGTTTGTAATACTTGACTGTTTTATTTGCAATATTTTTTAAAAAGTTAGTGTATTTTATGATTATATGAATTCATAAAGCTTTTCATAAAATCAGGGGTTTTTTCTTCTTAAGGTCGTGTTCCTTTGGTCTTAAGTCATTACTGAGTGCTGTAATTTCCCTGTCTTGGACAATCTATTTCCTGACGACGACGAATAGCCGTTTATTTGAATAAAATCATGCTAATCGGTGTTTAGCGATAAGTGGTTTGTATCGGCTCTCAGTGAAGCACGACGTCTCAGACATTACCGTTTCCCATAGACCTTAGGAAAAATTTAGTTAAAATTATTAATTCAATGCAAAAACCCTCCAAAATAAAAGCACATGCGACCAGCAAAGCAATGTATACTTTTTGCAGACGATACAACGCTTATTGTCAATTGTAAAAATAAAGAAAAACATTGCGAATCTCAATAAAAAAAAATTTGAGTGGCTAGAACCTATGGATTAAACACTGTTAGAAAGAGTATTAAGTCCATGCTAGAACCACACGGAGCGTAGCGTCTCATTCATGTTCTGAGACTTAAACTTAATAATTTAAATCTTCTAGAAATTATTAAAAATAAAGACTTTTTGGGATGCAGAGTTAGAAAACCAGTTAACCTGTCAATTCCATCTATTGATTTAAGTAATAATAAGTTTTATATAAAGAATAAAATATTTATAATTTTAATGGAAAAGATTTATGAATTTTGAGATAGATATTAGAGATTTGACATTTGCAATATAGTAAATATATGTTGACATTGTAAGCTATTTGGGTATACAATTGTTTTAATTGTATTTTGAACTTTTTACTAAAAACCATGACATCGTTTTTCTATCAAATTAAACTAAATTAATGGTTAAGTACGTAGGTCACACTATAAGTTTTGCGTAACTTAAAAAAACAACATGTTATAACCAAAATATTATGTTTATTGCTTTTCAAAATACTCTCCTTTACATTTTAAACATTTTTTCATGCGTTCGAAACATTTTTTAAAACAGGAGGACCACAGATCTGAAGGCATGTTTTCTACGTGCTGATTGAACACTATCACTGCCTCTTCGGCGTTGGTAAAAGTAAAACCTCTCATTAAATCTTTGATTTTGGGGAAAATACAGAAATCACAGGGTGCTAGGTCGGGGCTATGCGCAGGATGGGTGACGAGTTGTACTTTTTCGGAAGCTAAAAATGACTTTGTATTCTTGGCCGTGTGTTAAGAAGCGTTATCATGATGTAGGAGAACGCGGCTTTTGGTTTTTCGCGAATTTTTTCTAACATCCTGGGTAAACAAATGGTAGAATACCACTCGGCATTAACACTCTTTTGATCTTCAAGTGGAATTGTACAGAAGGGACCCGTAGCTGAGAAAAAAACGCGATCATTTTTTTACCAACGTTTCTCCCCTGCCTCACTTTTGTTGGCCTGTTCTCATTTTTAAACACCCATTCACAAGATTGCTGTTTTTTTTTCGGGTTCAAAACAATAAATACACGTTTCGTCTCCTGTGACAATGTCATAAACAGCATTAGAATGTCCGTGGTCGTACTTCAGTAGCATCTATGAGCACCATTCCACGCGAGCCCGCTTCTGCTCCGCTGTCAGTTCATGAGGGATCCAACGACAGCAAAGTTTCCAAACTTTCAATTCTTCGTGTAAAATTTTCTGAATTTGGCTCATACCAATCCCCTCGAATTGTCTCAGGTAATCCGCGGGTTTTGTTCAATTAGCCGCTTAACAGTAGCCACATAATTTCGTTGACGGCAGTTGAAGGCCGCCCTTCACGAAATTCGTCATGTAAAGAAACTCGACCTCTCTCAAATTCAGCAAACCATCGCCTCACGGTGCTCAAACAAGGTGCTTCTCTCCCAAAAGCATTTTGAAGAAGAGCGGCACAGTCTTGCGGAGAGGGAGAACTTTTAAAGTCATAAAAAATTATCGCTCTAAAATCTTTTTGACTTAATTCTATTTTCGTTGCGTACGTACTACGTGGAACTTTGATGTGTGATAAAAAACAATTGACAAATCATTTCCCGCCAATTGTTTTTTTTATTACTAAGAAGGTTGCAACGTTTAAAAATATATAACATTCGAAATTCAAATAGTTCCGATTAGCTAGAAGTGCAAAACTTTTAGTGTGCCCCATGTATTAAAAATTATGTAGACATCTCCTTTCAAAATTTGCACGTCGCTCGCTGGCGATAGAATATGTTGGTTAATATTATTTTAAGAACACTGTGTAACCATAAAAATATTCTGGCAAATAAATGATTCTATTATTATAATAAAAAATTGCGAAATCTCACTAGATTAGAAAGAGATGCTTTTCAAGTGTAAATCCAACTTTTCTGTTTATTTCCAGATACATTAAAATGTCTTCGCCCCACCTTAACAACCTGATCATCGTGGGCTGCATGCTCACTTACCTCAGCGTGATCTTCCTCGGCTTGGACTCCAGCCTTAGCAGCATCGGTACGTATGATCTTCGCCCGCCCTTGGCATTCATTGGTTGTGACCCTTACCGCATTGTCATCGATATTTCTGTTCTCTCTGTCTGTGGATGGAAGGTAACTCATGATCTCATCGCATTAGAATCTCACTGTCCGAATATTGTTGTTTTGCCTTGTCTTACTTTATGTGAAGGAAAACTTTTATCTTAATTCTTTCCCAAGCCTTCCGTTGTAATGAGGTAAGAAGAAAAAATCCATAGATTCGGAAAGATATTTACTAATGTTGAATTTTATTTAGCTTCCTAGTTTAAGAGAAAAAAAATTTATGAGTCCTGAGCACAAGAATTCATTTTGGTTTGAGTTACTGCATCTCATAGGTAACTCCAGTTAAGACAAGGCAAAGGCAAACAACTCATTTGATCAACAAAATAAATTGACAAAAACTAAACGAAATTATTTAAAACCGTGCACTCCAATCGGCATGTCGCTAGCACATCATCGATCACGCCGTTGTATCATTTGATCTCATCAAATTCATTGATCCTTAGGTCTTTCTCAGGAAACACCGCGTGGAGGTAATAGAGCTTGTTGACCCTGGGCTTGAGCTTCCCCCCCCCCCCTCAATGTGGTTCCAACCAAATTTTGGGAACTTCAAACCCCCTGTCTCTTAGTCTAGTTCCTTATTCTGAGAAAGACCTAGGTCGTTTTCTAGGTCACAGGAGTCGACAGCATGTTTCCAAGTTTTGGTTTCGTTTTCCTTTGGCTTCTGTCGCGAAGCTTCTGTGGTTCGGTGGTATGTGACGTTTTCTTTCTTATAGTTTGATCATCTTCAAATGAAACGCTTTGTGGGTGTGGTCTACTGCTTTTTATATAACTTCTTCGTTTTTCTTTGCTTCTTGATTTTGATCATCTTCTACAAAAATTACAGTTTAAAGCTTATTTTCAAATTTCTTTTCTCTTGCATCGTTTTTATAATAAGAGTGCCGTTTGTTTGCAGAATACATCCCAGTGCATGATCTAAATTGATTGTAAATTGTGAATATAAAAATAACCTAATTACATGCACACTAAAACAAACAGAACTTAACAACATAAATGTACTTTACATGATGTATCATACACATTGGTATTCCTCATAAATTGTCACTCTTACTTCTACATTTAAATCTTGGTGTTCACAGCCGCGTTTCCATACATCTGCACGGCAAGAGCCTGGCTTTTGATGGCCGGATTTAGCCTGGCCTTTGGAGCAATGTTCTCAAAGACCTGGCGCGTCCACTCCATCTTCACAGACGTCAAACTTAACAAAAAGGTAATTGAATTATGTTCTTAATTAATAAAAATAAATAATTCTCTTTCTAAAAACTAACGCTATAATTTTATTGGTAGTCTTTCTACACTGTATCGATTGGAACCAATTTAGCTGTCTAATATTCAATAGGTACATAATTTTTTACTTCGGTTTACTAGGTAATCAAAGACTACCAGCTATTCATGGTGGTAGGTGTGCTGTTGGCTATCGACTTGGCGATCATGACCACTTGGCAGATTTCGGACCCTTTCTACAGAGCTACTAAGCAGATGGAGCCGTATGTAAGTAATAAGTTCACTTCAAAATCAAAATTGGACGGTAGACAGATGATAATACAGGTTGCTTAATGTAGCAATAATATTGATAGAACGCTTCGCTAGAGCTCAATACTACTGAAGTGGATAGTATGTCTGTTGGCTGAGATATTGACTATGACAAAGTAAATGTTAGTATAATTCATTGTGATGTTAATCTAGCTCTATTGCATTGCAGCCCCATCCCTCCAGCGAAGACATCGTTATCGTTCAAGAGAACGAGTATTGCCAGTCAGAAAGAATGACCATATTTATTGGAATCATTTACGCTTACAAAGGTCTTTTACTGGTAAGTCTATTACTTCCCAATTCACATCCATATGTGTCAAAAAAACCTGATGAGTTAGTAAGGCTCTTTGGTTACTCAAGTAGCATCACTCTTTTATAACTGCGTTACTTACTCTAGTCTCTTTACAGCAGTGGAATACTGTGAAATAGAACTAGGACGGATTAAGCTGCCTCAAAAGCAAATAAATGATTCTTGATTCTTCTTGATTCTCAACCCCTAGAGACCTAGGGTAGAATTTCTAGTTAATGCTGCTATAATAACATTTTTTCTGTCCGATCAATCATAAATGATTCATAGTCTTGCCTACTGTGCCTCTCTTGGGCAGGAAATGTAATAATTTTTCAAAAGTAATAAAATACTTCGATTTTTATCTTTTTTAGGTATTCGGAGCATTTCTCGCATGGGAGACCCGCCATGTCTCTATTCCGGCACTGAACGACTCGAAACACATCGGATTGTCTGTCTATAACGTTCTCATCATGTGCATCATGGGAGCAGCTATAGCTTTGGTAACGATGTTAATATTATTAGTCAGCAGACATCACAATACGCCAGCATATTTTCAAGGAAATCATTTTAATTTATTTCATAACTGCAACATTATAAGACTTATCTATCGTCTAAATAAATATGAGTCAATTTATTTTTCAGGTTCTCTCTGACCACAAAGATGCGTTGTTCGTCCTTATTGCCATTTTCATCATATTCTGCACCACAGGTACATTGTGCTTGGTGTTTGTGCCAAAGGTGAGCACTATTCATATTTATTAAAGATAAAATGCTATAATTTTCAGTATATTTAAAAGCAGGACAACATATTAAGGCCACCAAAACCGAAACACAAAACGAACACTTTCTTTTCTTGGTGCTATGTCCTGTTTCTATTAGGGTAGCGTGATCCTTGGTTATTTATACAGAATCATTATTCCAGCTCCTAGAACTTCGCCGCAATGGCCAACCGGGAGCAGCTCCCAGCAGGATCCGGGCTACTCTGCGCCCAGCCTCCACCCACGAGTGCAGGTCTCCAGGTCCTGAGTTGGATAGGAAGCTGAAAGAGCTGAGACAGTACAATAATCGGTATCGACGCACTCTGCAAGCTAAGGAGAATGAACTGCAGGTAAGGTTCATTCGGTCAATTTGCAAAAAAACCTTCTCCTTCTTTTGGTTTCTGAAGGTCGGTCGTCATTCGTTCTCGAACGTTAACTAGACCCAAGCCTAGTCTTGATAGCTGTTCCCAAAACTTGTTGCCAGTTTAATCCTTGACTTTAGAAAGCCACGACATCTTCGTACTCCTGACTTTTCGCTTCCGTATCTATCTATCTTTTAATATAAAAATTACGTTGTAACTTCAAATAATAAACAGTAAAACAGAATAAATATTTATCTGAAAAATAATTTTATAGATGCTCCTAAGCAAACTTGGAAGTGATGCGGGATCAGAATCCTCGACTCGTGACTCCCGATCTCCAGCTACGCAGAGGACTAGATTGCCAGTACCCAAGGAGAATATCAGCCATCCAGGTAGGTAACTGTCCCATCGGTAGTACTTAGATATTAGTTACTTATTAAAAAACTAAAAAACATCTATGTGCATTCTGGGATACATGCAATTGCATACAGATCATAAACATTTTGTAACATTCTAGAAACCAGTGACATAACGTCAGTTTGCAGCCTCAGTGCCTCAGCAGGGGCTGAAGCGGAATACATCAACCTACAAAACCAACAGGCTGCTGAAAAGTAAGACTTAAAACTTATACGGTCTAGTTACTGCCAGCCTAAATTTGACGTTGTTCGATTACTATTTTCATGTAAATCCATCTATTAGAAAGCAATAGCATCAGTATTGTCTGTTTAGTACTGAGAAGGAATACCAGTCACCACAAACAAAGCGATACTTAACTGACTTCCGTGTATTTTACAGGCTGAAGCCGACAGCTCCACCAGAACCAATAAAAGAGCCACCTCCAAAGGAGCCAAAGAAAGAACAAACGAAAAACGTCTCCTTTAAGAACCACCTGGACTATACCAGCCCTCCAGCCTCGAAAGCTGTCCCTGAAAAGGATCAGTTGGCAAAACTGCCTTATGGGTGGACTGCTGAGGTTGTTAGAACTGAGGTATATAAACAATTTTATGATATTGTGTTCTATTTTTCCTAGTAACCTAACCACATAATCTTTCCTTCTGGTATAGTGACCTAAATTTTTAATATGAGTCAAGTGATTTTTCACCTCGAGTTAATTCGATGGCCATTACATAAAATAATTAGAGAAAATGATAGATTTCACATTAAACATTGTGACCAAGTGCAACTTTTTGATGACGCTTTAATTATTCATAGTTCTAAATTAGTTACGTGACCTAAGTTAACAGAAATAACCCCACCCTTCAGGACAACACAGAACCCACCTCCAAAATTTCAACCAAAATGTCAGAGCCTGTTAAAGCAGAAACGAAAACCATATCAGCCCTGAAACCCAGCGACACCCCCACTGCCAAATCGATGCCTGCCAAAATCCAAGAACCCATGTACACCAAAGCCGCAACACCTAAAGTAAATAAGGTAGGTCCCGTCACAAATTCGCACAAATAACCATTGAACGGACAGTTAGGAGAGCAAAGATTTTGCAATTCAAGCCTGTTAAAAAAAACTCCTATTCTATGTCAAGATATTTCGAGATTCTGAGATCATATCCTAATTCTGTTACACCAGGCTGAAATAAATTTGTTAGAAACCTATTTGTTAGAAAAATTACAAAACTCATTTCCGATGATCGTTAATTTGAGTTCAAACATTAAGACTGATTGTGATTGCGTGATCTCATGTAGGTACTCTGCTTTTCAGACACCAGAACTCCAAAAGAAGATAGTAAAGACACAAGACTCCATCACAAAGACGACTCCATCCAGAGACCACAAGTCAGGGTCTCGGGGCCACAGGAGGACATCGAGCGTCAGCCAGGGTGCACTGCTGACTGACCTGATGCATGTAACTGTGGACCAGGACGACCTGGAGCCTCCCCCGGGCTTGGAGAGGAAGGTCATAGGTGACTCAAAAATTTTCTATAAAGTCCTGCTAACATACAAACTAGACCATCGAGCTCCCAGGTAGCCAAGGTGAGTTGCTGACTTTTCTGATGCATACGTCAGTCAACCAGGATAAACTTCATCCTTCCTCTGGCTTGGAGAGGTTAGTTCTCTGTAACTTTTGATTTTATCATCAGAGTCCACTCACCTTACAAGTAAGGCCCTCGAGTCTTGAAAAGAATATGCAGCAGCAGCGTTGGCTTGTAGCTTGAGTAGAGTGTATTGTATGCAGTGAATGCATGTGTTATATGGGATTACTGATTGTATCTGTTTATGGAACTGTTATAATAAAACTATCGGGTAATAAGTGCCTAAACATAAACGAACGAATTCTACAGAATGGCCGGGATTTTGAACAGGGGTACATGATCAATATTTTTCAGGTCAAGAAAGAGACCCTCTTCCACTATTGAAGCCAAAAGTAGAACCAGAGGATATACTGGACACTGACGACTACTCCTCGGCAGAAAGAAGAAAATCATGTAAGTAAACAATCACTCAATTTCCTTACCTACTTTATTTAGGAAGAAAGACTATTACGTTTACGTGATTGGCCAGTCGCGGGCCACTCCCGTATGGTGATCGTCTTGTAAGATGCGCAAAGCGATCTTCACTCTTTCCTCCAGCGCTTAAGATCCGTGCCGGAGATTGTACCTAAAGGTTGTCTAGCAAAAAGACCGCATACATTTTATTGTGCTCCGCACTTTGTTTTGAGGTGCGTGCAACAAAGATCTTTCTATCTATTACAAAATACAAAGCAGAGTGAATAACAACAAATCCACCATGGACACTTGTTATTTTGTTACTTTTCAAGCTCAAATTGTCAGTATTTATACAGGTGGTACTTAGCCGGATTTGTACTACTTGCTCGACGGCGAGTTGTACATCGTAAGTAACACTGAATGTGTAGCCGTGGTCCAAAAATGGATTGGTTCCCCTGCTGTCTTCATGCCTTCATGACAGACTGATAGCATCGAGCATATATCCAATATGCTCGATGGCTGATGGCAATCGCTCCAAATGTATTTGTTTATACCTGTTGTCGTATCTAGGATGATGATGTCATGGTTAACCGAAAGGCGAAGGTACCTAGGATTCGAGGAAGCGAGGATCTTGTACCTATTTTATTTTGTTGTGGCATGGCAGCACTTTAGAAACCTACCTAAGTACAGACGGTAGGTCAGGCAGGGATTTTTAACTTTAGGTCCGACACGTAGAGAACAATATCAATTGAGAAAATTTGACGTTTTGTGGTAGATTGACGCACAGCTGCTGTCTGTGGATATCGAAGCCATTTAAAAAAAAAAAAGAGGTAGATGGATGGGGGAATGATTCCAGTCGGCAGTCATATTTAGCAACGCGTTAATACATAAGATTTTGTTTGCTTGTTTCAGGCCAAAGAAGAGACTCGGAGAGAAAAAAGAAAGAAAACTTCATTGTCGTGCAAAGTGACCTCTGGGACACGAATACATTCCAGTATACTTGTCAGAAGTCACCACCAGGTAAGCAATAAATAAATCGTTACAAAGACATTATTATTATTCTTTAAATAAGTTTAACTACTTACCTTCCTGTTGCAAAACTTCCAAATATTTTTGATATCGCTTGTGTTTGAGATTGCTGTAACTGCCCTGCCTAAAAAGCTGTTAGTAGAAGAAAAGGATAGAAACAAAATTTTTTGTAGTGCGGCGTCTCCTTCTTTCTTTCTTCTTTTAGCCTACTGTCTTTTTTTAAAGTTGCATGAATATAAAAGTAAATTCTACCATGTTTTTTTAATCGATATCTAATATCGAAATCTATTGTTTGAAACTAGTATGATTGCTTTAATCTATTTATGGTGCTATATAATTGAAAGGTTGATTATTTACATTTCAGCCGTCGTAACAGGTCACCACCATTCTCCGATGCAGCGAAGTGTATCGGAAAAGAGTCGCCAGCAGCCATCTCCACATCATCACAGGTGAAAATTTAACGTGACTTATTTACATTTATTTCCAAAAGTGAAGAATGGAGAAATTTTGGTAACACTAAAATTAAACAATGAAAAATAAATGCCAGTGAAGCCAGGCTCAGGTTAAGCATCCCGAAGTGATGCAATTGCAAATTTTTTTTCGTGTCTCTATTTTTTTGTTATAAACGACTGTTATAAGTTTAGATTTAAAATAATTATAAATTGACATATTGTTTTAATTCGCATGATTTTATTTGATTGAATTTTATTTAAAATGAATTTCATGTATTATTTTGACTTAACATACTTTTATTTTTTAAAATTTATTAATATGACAATTTACTTTATTGATTACATATTAAATTATTGTATAACACGAATGCAATACCCTTACAGGGTCCATGAGTATGGTTTTACACAATGTAATAACACCTTAATGTACACATAAGACGCAATAAATGATTAAGAATGTGAATATAGAAAGAAGAAAGAAAGAAAAGACATTTATTATACATTGGACATCACACACAAACAGTAAAAGACACAATACATTATTATATGAATATTTATATAATATATGAATATTAATATGAATATTTACCATTTTTATTTCAGAGAATCTGACACAAGAAGTATGGAAAGAAGAGCTTCCAATGCCTCAATAAACTATGGTAAATATTTAATAATAAGACTGATTTATTTCATAAAAAAATACATTATAAATTAATAAATACACCGCGAATATATAAGTATTCAAAATTGGTGTGATCTATTCTATAGAAACTATTTAACTAATATATTTTTCTAGCTGGTACGACAAGAGGTGGCACTCCTGAAGGCTATCGAGAAGCAGAAACCCTCCGTATGACCGATCGATTATCGAAAGTAAGTATCGAACGTCGTACCTTGACCTTCAAAATTGTTACAAATGATTTATTTATTTATTTTAAACCTACATATTTTATTTTTTTAGCGACGAGGTTCTGAATTTCCGCAGCCAGTCAGCACGCCACCTCATCAAAGCCAAGCAAAAAGAAGACAATCTTCAGCTCAAGTACGTTTCCCCTTTTTAAGAGTTCCTTAGTAAACGAGGGCCAAACCGTAAGCTCTTAAAACTGTATTTTAGCAACATCGTTTTGTTTTTGTTGGTTGTTTTTCTAACGTGTAAACAACACTGCTTAGGCACAGAAAATATAATGAGATAAATCGCATAAATAACTATTGGAGTTCACGATTAAGCATTAGAAAATCTTTTATATATCATATCTGTCAGTTTGTCTTTCTACAATATTATAACCATTTTACTCGCAGCCTATCAGTACTAGAAAGTTCTGATTTAGGATAAAATTTTAAATATCAATGATGCCAACGAAGGACTTTATTCATTCAAATTCATTTCACTCCCCTACATGTACCTACAGTGAGGGCTTTTATTTATCTGCCTACCCGTCGTAAAGGGTTCGTTGAATTATCGGATTGCTCATAATACTTGTGGGGTTTGGTCATTTTAAGCTAGCGAAAGATTGCAATTTGACTTTTATAAAATAGAAATAATATTCACTGCTTTAGGTGTATTAAATACTTAAATAAGTAGTATGTACAATATGGAAAAGAATAGCCGAGGTTCAGGCGCAGTGGCGTGCATTGGAAAAGGCATATGTCTACCAGTGGACTAACGTGGGTTGTTTATGATGATGTACAATATTAGTAATACAAACAAACTGTTTATTTTTGTTTAAAGAATAAGAAAGATGTTACTCACTCTATCTCAACTGATTCAAACTGAACCTAAACTACCATATTATTTTATTGTCTAGGTAAAGCCCTACCAAGAAGAAAGGATAGAAAATACAGAAATACCTCGAAGACATGATGACATTCCAAGAAAGCCTCTTCCTGAAGTTCCTCAAGAAAATGAATCATATAAGCCGGACCCTGACACTATCAGGGTGACTAAAGGCCAAGATTCTCCAGCAAAGAGATTAAGACAGGAGGCGGAGCCTCTGAAGAGGGCAAAGGGTGTAGGAGACTCTCCTAGATTAACGCAAGCATCTCATCAGCCTAGGCCTAATCATCATAAGAGTAGTCCAAATGTTGCATCCAGGCACAAAACGGGTAAGAAAATATAACCTTAATTTTTGTTATTCAGATTCAACTAAATTATCATTTATTTTTGAATTTACTATTAAATAAATAAAACTGTAGCTTTTTGAAAATAATAATATAATTTTATCTCTAGGGTCGCCCAGCACTCGGGAAGAGCGCAAGTCAGCAACTTATAGCAGAAATGACTCTAAGCGGCAGGATTCTGCAGAGCAGCGCAAGATGTACACCGCTAGCTCAGAGTCTGAACTCTTTGAGTGTGCCATCTTACCTATCTTTCATAAACTCCTTACTGAGAGGCACAAAAGTCAGCCACACGGACTTAATCTTAGTTATGGAGTCAGCTGTCCAAACATTTCGATAAAGTGCGATATAGTAGAGTACCTGTAAATGTATCTCAATTTTTAGGAATACAATTATACCGACTTCGCATGAAGGTAATTATTTAAAAACATTACGATGTTTTAGGTATTGAAGCAATGAATATTGCCTGGGTAGTCACAGTGATGTACTTACTTAGTTTACTTATTTCAATAGACCCTGGAGGCCTAAACAGTTCTAATTAATTGATTAGTTGGTCTCATTGTAGACATTTGTTTCACTTATTAGGTTATAGCTTTATCTTAGATCTGATCATCATGAGTAAGTATTATGAAGTAAAAACAGATAGTACCTAAAATTTTAGGATCGGTGTAATAATTCAATAAATTTGTATGAAATCTAGGTAACATTTAAATAAATGTAATAGAAATGTATGATAAAGTAATAATTCAACGACAAGTTCGCTCACGGGTCTCTAATATTAATTGTAAAAAGTGAAGATGAAATACTATTTAAGTACCTACCTTTTTTGGAACATCGAATGTGTGTAGTGCACAAATTGTTTTAATTGAACGCACACTTGGAAAATACATTCTAGTATCTGTGTGATATTTTTCCCTAATATATTTATTCAAATTTTATTAAGAGCTGATAACTTTTAAACGTCATACTTGGTTGTTACAATAATGTTATTACTTTTTTTTAACTAAAAAAGTCAATTATGATGCCTGATATAATTGAATTCTTATTTTTTTATTTTTCAAAATTTTAATTAAGAAGCAAAGTACAAATCGTACTTCTGTTTTGTGCTTATGTGATAATATTCCTATTAATCTAGTCGTTAGTTTCAAAATGTGTTCAATGTATTTTTTTAAACGTTGTAACTTTCTAGTTCAAACTCCTAGTGCAATTCGCCCACGTTAAACATATTGGTCAAATATGAATATGAATCTTTGTAAGTATTTATTTTATGTCTTATTGCACGTAAATTTAAAGACTTGATAGAAAATAAGATTTATTATTATTATGAAAGTATTAATAAATTTATTATAAAAGAAAAATGATGTTTTGTGTTCCCCCTTATTTTATCAAAATTGGTAGGCTTTTTTTGCGGTTTAATTATGCAGCAGCCTAAAACCATGATTTAAATAAATGCTTAAAACTACTAAAATAATCGTCATTCAAACTGGCAATACTGCATCGGTAAATGTCAGTTAATAGAGATGTCCATCGGAGTATTAAATAGGTACACAGTAAATAACAGGTAATAATACTGACTCTTGTTTCGTCTCGTCGCAGTAGCAGTAAATTACTGCCAGTAATAGAAAAGAAAACTGCATAATCCTTATCAATGTGTAAGTACAAACAAGCAAAAATATCTAAATAATTTCGGCTAATATTACACAAAAATGCATTGTGAAAATTAAAAAACTTGTTTCAATAGAGCCGTTGCGAGAATGTTTAGTAAAAGTAATGAAAAGTAAAATGCCCTGTAGTGTTACGTATAAAGGCATACTTTACTTTATTTTATTCATTGTAATGTAATTTAAATCTAATTAAATTGTACTTGGGTAAAAAACCAAGCACCCGGTGAGCAGTGGTGCAAACTTAGGTGAATTTCGCCTTTTAGGCTATCTCGAAGGGTGTCGGGGCGACCAAAAATTGAGATCGTCGACTGTTCGCCGTTTAGGCTACTTTGAGAAAATAAAGGGGCGATACCAATTTGAAGTAGTTAAACTGTCATAATTTTGTCTCTGAGTCTTTAAAAATGCATGTAGGTACTCAATAAAGCGTATGTTATTATGACAAATAATCGCGTTGGTCGATACCTCTGCTTCCATGTGCACACAATAACAAAGATTTTTATAGAATTTGAAGAAACTAAAGGTGGACGCACCATTTAAAAAATATATACAAATGCTTTAGTTGATATCGTTCGTTTTATGTTAGTTGGAATTGTCAAAAGAAGGTAACTGCATAAAAAAACACTTTAAAAAAGTAGCATTTTAGGCTATTTGACTTAAAATTAGGCCATTTTAGACTACTTCATAGGAAAATAGAAAACGGCGAGCTAAGGCTACTTGGCGCCAAATTTCTGGCGAATTGGACTGGTCTGGAGTTGGCAACACTGCCAGTAAGACACTGATTGTATTTCGTATAGCGAGTGACTTAGTAACAGACACTGAACAAGTATATTCCAGTGTCGTGTCATCAAGTATTTTGTAATTACATCTCTAAAAACTTATAGCTAGCTCAGTAAAAAAAAGTTAGTATTTTGCTGTCTTTCGCTTTGGTTGGATGTGTTAATTATTATTTTGTGTTTTTTGTGCCATTTCTGTGTTATTTGTGTTTATTATCTCATGTAGATAGGTGCGTACTCCAGCAAAATGCCGGTCTTTCATACGAAGATCATTGAGAGTATATTGGAACCTGTAGCTCAACAGGTAAGAGTGCAATTATTTATAGATTGTTGGTGTTCCAATTTTCTCGTGTAGGTGTGATTTTTAGATTATTGTTTACCGTGAATGCTGACTACGATATCGGGTATTATGTCATCTTTGGGCGAGCTAGGGCGAGGTAAATTGACCATACTTGGTGGAGGAGTTGGTCTGCCGGCCGTCGAATGTCCGCCGATAGCCGATAACCTTGTTAGACTTTACGAAGGTCTAAGTTGATTTATCTACCCATATTCTAAGCCACGTCTAGTAAGATTCTTTCGGCTCCTATTTTTTTCTTTATTATTTAGATTTAAGCTGTGGATGGAAGTTATTTATGAGTCATTGAGTTAAGTGGGAATATTTTGTTGGTTATAGGTAAATAAGATACTTACTCATTAAGATTAGGCGAGAAGAAAACTCAAATTCCATTGAGTAAATATTCAAATTGGAATCTTGGTTTGATCAGAAAATTAAAAAACCAAGTCTTCTAAAAAAATTTTTATTCTTAATAAAATTGTTATTACCATTTTTTTACCAATATAGAATTTGCATTTCGGCGTAACATAGGTAATTTTGGCTGGTCCTGGTTCTTCCACTCTTGACAGATTAATTGGATATTTGAAACCAATTTTTCTGATAAATTATTTTAAAATTACTTAATAAAACAATTTATCATAAGACATTCATTTGTTACATTAACCTCTTACTCACATGTTACTTCTCATGACACAATTGAGCCTTTTTTTGTGACTGACTGTTGTCATTCTGGTCTACCTTTCACTTTGCCTCAGAAACAATATAAAATACCTAATTCAAATTAATTAAGTTACCATTATAAATATTGCATAGCAAACAAAAGAACCGTTATAATTGTGATCCTTAAAGATGTCATTACATTTATTAATTAAAGCCATCCACCGTGAAATGAAGCCATAATTCGCACATGAAGTCATGCCGAGCACAATGGACAATATGTGAATTGAACCGGGTAATATTTGGGGTTCAATGAGTTTGAGTGAGTGATGGCAGGTCCATACTGTCTTGTAATAGATCTTGAAGTTTCTTAAGATATAAATCTTGCAACCACCCAGCTCGCACCAGGACATTGTCTTCTAAACACAATTAGCTATTTAAAAGAGGCTGAAAATAGTTATTTATTTACTTATTTATTGATTCTTTTATTTATTTACTAGCTGTGCCCGCGGCCTCGCTCGCGTTGAATATGGGTTGAAGCCTATATTTTATCTCCATTAGAGATAATTTAAAAACAGTAGCCTATGTTCATGCCTTGATACTAATTGTTATATGTAAAAAAAAAACTGTCCCATTGGACTGTACCGTACTAATAAAAAAAATAAAACCGACTTCAAAACACTAAAATGCTAAAAATAATCCTAACACTTAAGTACCTAATCAGTTACTTTTGGAGTCGGTGCCAGCCGATGAGAGATTCAATGTTTTGTTTGCACCGACTCCAAAAGTAACTGATTAGGTACTTAAGTGTTAGGATTATTTTTAGCATTTTAGTGTTTTGAAGTCTGTTTTATTTTTTTAAATAAAATTTACTTATTTCATCAATTTTTAGTGATAAATCCTAATCTAACTGCTGAACACCGATTTCATCTCCTATTTTCCTACCCTTAGGGGTGATTTTTATTTTGTAAACTTTTAGCATATTATCTTTGAAGTATAAGCTATTCAATAAAACAAAAATCATCAAAATCGGCTCATATTTGTCGAAGATAGGTAACAAGAACCACAACCAAAATACTATCTGGGTATATATTTGTTGATTTTCTCAAAAAGTTCTAAATCAATTTCGATAAAATTTATATGGGACCACCTCTGAAGTATGATCTACCAAACAAAAAAAGAATCATTAAAATCGATTTATAATTGGCGGAGTAATCGCGTAACAAACATACAAAAAAAAAAAAACATACAGTCAAATTGAGAACCTCCTCCTTTTTTGAAGTCGGTTAAAAATTAATAAAAAGTAACCTATCTGCTATTCCAGGCTAAAATCTATTTCTGTGCCAAATTTCATTTACTGAGAACTGATGGCAATCATTACAAATGTAACAACAAAACTTATTGATCCTAGATCATGGTCAAGCGTACCGTAACAGAAACGGGATAAAGCGCTAGGGGGAGCTGATATTCAGACTTTAAATTTTGTATCAAAAGACCCTCATATTTTGTATATAAAACAAAGTCAAGAACGGCGGGACCCATTTTAAAGACTATTGGTTTATTGGATTTCTTTTCGCCGGAATAGCAGAATAAGTATTAAAACATAGAAAATTTATGAAAAAAAATAGCCGGTACGAAGTTCTCCGGGACAGTTTTGATGCCTTATCAAAACTAGGTAAATAATATAAATTCTGACTAAGCTGCCGACAAACCTCGCACACACAGGTGTGATAGGATTATGCAAACGCTAACCACAGCCCCTTAGAGAACAGTAAACTCACAGTGTCTATGAAACACCACCAGAGAATATATTGAGCCTGTGACCACGGTTGGTGTAACCGGGTCGAAACGTCAGGCACAAAGGTAAAATAAAGTACCTATTGATGATCGCGTTAATTCCCGTTTAGTGTATATTAATCAAAGTTAAAACAAAAATTATTGTGCTTTCAGTGATTTAATTCTGTATAAATTATCTGAATTTTTATTGACCTTCACGTGTTAAACTACTTGATGAAAATCAGACTTGAAAATTTGACATTTTGTTTGTAGGTTGATAGCAGACCAAAGTAATAGACTTAGTCCTAAAATGTAGCAACCTAAAGTGGCACTGGGCCGGTCACATCTGTCGCAGAACCGATGAAAGGTGAAGTAATCGGGTTCTGGAGTGGAGACCACGTCTCGGTAAACGTAGTGTACTACACCCCCGGTTCGATAGACCTTAGGAAGTTGGCTGGCAGTGGTTCGACGAAAAAGGTGGGGGATTGTGCTCTTTTGCGCTCTTACGTCCAGCAGTGGACTGCAATATGCTGACATGATGATAGCAGAAGCCGTCAACTAGTTCTGGCTGTTATATTTGTGTACGTGTCAGTGCCGTGTGAGCCGTGTCTAAAGTTTGGCAAACTATTGGCTCGCGAGTCTCCACACCATCAGTTTCACGGCCAGCGCCGTTTATTCGCAGTATAATGGTTTTTAATGTGGGAAAATATTGTGAGTACCTACACCTACATTTGGTCACGGAATCGTGCAGTCAGAGTTTATGCTTTCCCATTGATTTTAATTGGAGAGAGCATACAGTGCCATAAAAATGTAGGTACTTTACGATTTACCAGTTCATCACGTCATGTGCGTGTTTGGTTGATGAATTTCATGTTAACCATCACATCAGTTTTTGATGTGTGAAGTCTATAATTTTAATTGAAGAAGTCGGTAACTGGTTTTTTATCATCTCAATTTATTAGCAACTGAAACCAAAGTTGTTGTTATTTATTTGGTTGTTGTCAGTCCTAAGAAATCCCAAGAGTTGAAATGTAATAAGTTTATTTACTAGGTAGGTACTACTACTATTTCAGCCATAGGAAGTCCACTACTAAACATAGGCCTTCCCCAATCATCGGGGAGGATTAAGATTTCGCACGCAGACGCTGCTGCTCTTCTTGAGCTACAGGAATTAGTCGCCTCTTACGCCACGCCTCCTGTTGGCGGTGGGGAAGTGTATTCTTTACGGCTGTACCCACACGCCACCAATATTAAGTTTATTTGTATAGACTATAAAACATGGTACAGATTGTGGTGGTACAAGCTTTCAAGCTACGCATGATAGGTGATCTCTCGGAATTTGACTTGATGTGCCGCATACATTTTACCTGTACCAGTTTCTTACAGCCAATGCTGCTGGGCGTATGCGTCCCCACTTCCTGACAAGAACCAACAAAAAACTAACCCCGAAAATCCTTTCCCCTTCATCGGTATATTCATAATAGTTACGGGATTTGGTCAAATCTCAACCAGTCCTTATCACCATTATAATCAGCCCACGTGAGTCTATCACTGGGTCTTCAGTCATTATTTTCCATTGTAATTAGCTTTACGTATTTATTATCGCTTCACCTTGTCGGACCATATCTAGTCCTATCTTATGATATTGTAAGGAGCAGAACACTTGCATAAATTCCCAAAACCGCGATTTATTTGGACTTGATTCTTAGAAAAAATAAAAATAAAGAACCATTTCCCCATCAGATCGAACAGGCGTTCTATACATAGAGCTGTAGCCTGTAGCTGCTGGTAATTAGGGCAGGTGGGCAACCTCGCAGCATCCGTCGGCGTTATGAAATGTCTTCGAGCTATTTATATGGGCGGCATCGACGGCCCTTGTCGACGACACTGGAAGGTCACAGTTTATTTACAAGACGCTTGGAGTTCTATCTATCAGGAGCCGTATCTTATAAATGCCTATTGAAATTCTCGAGCATTTCTGGAGCAGGTATATAGAATTTATCTGAATTTTGATTGGGAACATTTGAAGGCTGAAGGTCGGTGATAAAGGCAATCATTGTGATGAAGATGCATGCATACCTGGTCTCTGTTTAAGAATTATTGTCCGTTTGTGTGTGTGTTATCTATAAATAAATAAATTGTTGTCACAATGACACCAATTATCTAGTCCCTAACTAAGCAATACTAAGCAAATACTATGGCGAATAGATAACGGATAAACATACTCAAATACTTTTATAAACAACCATGACTTAGGTACAAATGCTCGTGTTCATCACACAAACATTTGCTCCTTGCGGAATTCGAACCCGCAACCGCTGGCTTTGTAGTCGAACCACTACACCAGACGGTCGTCAATCTTCTAGCAAAGTTCGACAATCTTTCTTGCAATTTGCACTTTCGACACGGCTGCAGGGACTCTGAATTAACATCTGGTGTTTTTGCCAAACCATTGGCTTGTGTTTTTGCATCATAACTTTATTCTTTTAAAGCCGATACTTTTTTGTTATAGGTGGGATATGAATATCTTTCAAGAATAAGAATTCTTTCAGAAAGCTACCGAATCACCTTACAAACTCATAAGACACCCAAATAAAGGATGTTGATAATGTGCTGTGAGTGCTGTGACTAACAGCCGTCAATTAACTAATCTCACTCATTGTCAGAAATAATAAACGGTGCAGTCCCCGTGGGAAGTAATCAAATTGTTCTCGAATGGGTGTCTTGTAACCGTATAAAAGACAATCTACTGCCTTTACTGTCCATCTAATGTACTTTATTAATCAATTCCATAATCTCAAAACTCACTAAAAGCTCTCTTAGCAAAACGATTTCGATGTATTCTGCTCTACTGTCTCTGTCACACCAGCTTACAGCTGCTAGAAACAGGTTAGCGCTAAAAATATATTGTTGTCGTGATTGAAACATTTGGTTGATTGAAATGAATAATCGTTTTATCGATTTCTAACAAATGAACAACCACAATGTTATAATTTAGATAGTCATAAATAAATTGTTAACATTGAATTGCCTGAACACAGGCTTCACCAAGTCCCTTCAAATCCTTCAATACATCAGTGCTGTAAATAAATCAAGACTCCATAGGTTGGTAAAGCAGATATCTCACATTTTCGCTTTGATGTTGCCGTCTCATCGGCCTATTAATTAGTTCGCCATCTGATAAATTTCAAAAGGGCACGGCGTGAAATAGCCGTTCGTTACATTACAGACAACTTTGCCGAAAGATGTCATATTATTTGGATTTACTAATTACCTACTTGCTGACGTACCGTAGGACGAACACCCACAAGGTGGACAGACGACCTGGTAATGGTTGCAGGAATACGCTGGGTGCAGGCCGCTTCAACCGGCCAATTTGGAAGTCAATGGGCTCCCCAGGCCTCCGCCTATGTTCAGCAGTGGACATCCTATGGCTGAAATGATGATGAATTACCTACTCGACGATATCGGGTATCTGGCCAGCTTGCTAGACGTTATAATTTAATTAAATAATACATTTAATTGATTTGTTGACTGAGTCCGAGTAAAGAATTTCGTTATCATCTTCAGATGTATAAATAACGAGAATCCTCCGCTAAATAATAAATATTAATTTCCGAGATTATTGGTCCGCAATAAATTCGAACTATTCTCAACAGCTTTCGAACTAGCATTAAATCGTTCAATTAATTGATCAAGCATACGTAAACGAGAGACAATAGAAATTCTATTGGCGGTCTCATGAGACCGCTTGGATGTTAACGGGTTGAATCTTCTAAATAACATTTTTTCAATAAAAAACTGACACACAACAATTTTCCGGTCTAAAATAAGAATCTTCAAATGGCTACTTTCCGCATTCAGCCTACCGCCTTGCTACCCTAACCAGTAACTAGTCAGACCATCGGGCAGTATTCACTCGACGTTTTCCAATTCACTAAAACCTGAAATGTTATTGATGATATGATTGAATTGTTAAAATATAATGTTAGTAACCTACCTATTTCGTTGTATTAAATAATGTTGCATGCCTATAAGGTAAGATGTAGCTGACCCAAAACTATTTTTAAGATCTCTGTATGTACCTACATTCTGCAATAAAAATATTTGAATTTGAATTTGAATTTGATAATAAACTTGCAACAAGCTGAAGCGCGCTTGGCTAGCGTTCCAATAATACTAAAACGTATAATGATTGACTTTTAAAAACTAATGAGCCTTTTTTTGCATGAATGCCAAAACAAACAAGAAATGAGTGTTTTTGAAGTCAATTTATGTATGTCTGTTTCTTAATTCCAACACCAGTGGTGACCGTGGCGTCGTCCGCGTGAAACTTAGCTTATAATCCCCTATTTAGTTTGTATAACTTCTAAATCTTCCATCAATCTGAAAGTCTGTTATATTGTTAGTCCTTACTTTAACCCGAACAACATCTAGCTAAACTCTAAAATGTCGTGGGTAAATGCGCTCGCGCAGTCGTGTTTATAAACTTGATTTGTTGCGCTATCTATTGGAGTAAGGCGTCTGTGTCAATACCTTTTGCTGTTATTTCGGGCTGCAAATGTGCAGCAATGAATGTTTGATGATAAATCCTTGTAGGTTTTATTTGTTTGCGAACTAGGTATTTGAAGCCGAGGATTTAGCGATGCAGTGATCATTGGAGGTAATTCAGTTGTACGGACCATTATATAAAGTAAACTTATCTTTCTCTTGTGCTCTACAGTGATAGCAAAGGGATAGGCTCAAAATTTAAAGTTGTCAAACGTAAGAAATTAAATTATGCTGCTTTCAAAAATGATTTTGAAGATTAAATATTACGAATACACGCCTTCCGAAAGGAGATTATCCAGATAAAATACTTTGGCGAGTTTATGAATGAATTGTACAAACGATAGTCCTAATTCCGTGATAATAATAATGATAAATCAGGCCATCAAAAAAGATTGCTAGTTTAAAACTAAAACGTTTAGTCCCTTCCTATAAAACTGATTGCTGTTCTCAAAGCTTTGGGTTCTAAATATGTGTATGTTGTGATTACGTAATATGCTTACTTCCAAATTGGCCGGTTGGAAGTCATTGGGGGATATATAGATATGTTCAGCATTGGACGACCAATGGCTGAAATGATGATAATGATATTGATGATGAACATGTAACATGTTTTTAACTAAACCAGTTTAAATATTTATCACTAATTAGTCCACACTAATTAGTGTTTGATATTCACATATCACATGAATTGGTTATTTTTTGCTTTGCGGAAATCCATAATTAAATATTAAAACTAAAAAATATTTTGCGCACGAATTATTAGCAAAATTATTGAGTTTTAATTAATATACCTTCTCTACAATTTCTATGTCCACTCAACAAAGCAAGCGTAGAGTGCGTGAGCTGGCACCTAAGCAATTTCTTCAGATATAAGCAAGATATTAGCAAAAAACTTGAAAGTGGGACCTTTAACCCTTTAACTTTAACTTTAGGAGGGGAGCCGGAGTGGGGACTCCCGCGCCCCTCCTAGAGGTGGGGATTTTTAGTAATACTCATGAATACTCATTTATTCAGTATATAGGCCCTCTTCCGGGCACTTATACACGTCCCAAAATATAGCTTTACCCTACCACCGCTTCGGGACTACATTTTGGCTGGTGATGAGAAGAAACGGCGCAACAAACTCAGTCACCTTTGTCAGCCTTTTTCAACCGACTTCAAAAAGGAGGAGGTTCTCAATTCGTCGGTATCTTTTTTTTTTTTTTTTTTTTTTTTTTTTATGTATGTTCAGCGATCATTCGTTACTGCGTTGACCGATTTCGATAATAATTTTTTTGTTTGAAAGGTAATACTTTCAGAATGGTCCCATATAAATTTGGTTAAATTCTGATGATGGGATCTATAAGAAAATCACCAAACATTGCATAAACTCCGTACCACGCCAACTGATTTTAGTATCTATCTTACCTATATCTCTGCCAAATGTGGACCGATTTTGATGATTCTTTTTTTAATGAATAGCTCTTACATACTTCAAAGATACATACAGTACATACAATACTTCAAAGATACTATAATAAAACATTTTTGGAAAAAATTTCACCCCTAAGGGTGGAAAAATAGGAAATGAAATCGGTATTCAGCAGTTAAATTATGTTTGCACTCGTAAGATTTGTTTTGATTAGGATTTATCACTAAAATGGATGAAATAAGTTAATTTTATAAAAAAAATAAAAACCGACTTCAAAAAACTAAAACGCTAAAAATAATCTTAACACTTAAGTACCTAATCAGTTACTTTTGGAGTCGGTGCAAACGAAAACATTGGTCTCTCATTGACTGGCACCGACTCCAAAAGTAACTGATTAGGTACTTAAGTGTTAAGATTATTTTTAGCGTTTTAGTTTTTTTTACAGGAAATACAGTTACAAGACGTGAAGTAAGTGCGAGCTAAGCAGGTTAAGTCCATGCACTCTTGTCGTTCAAATAATCGTCTACCTTATAATACCCTTTTTTCATAAGGTTTTTTTTAATGTGAATTTTGAACTCATGTACAGGTAGTTCAACAAGAGTCTGTGGAACTTTATTAAAAAAATATATACATTTCCCCAAGAATGATTCACCAACTTTGTGTAGTCTGAAGCTCGGAACGGCAAGTTTATTTTTATTACGAGTATTATAATGATGAAAATCACTTTATAAGCTAAACAAACTTTTTTTCGAACGTACATAATATTTTCAAAAATCTATTGAGAGGCTACTGTTAATATATTAATATCTTATGTTTGTCATCTATGTTGTCATATATCTATGTTTATCATCTAAGCCTCCTGAACAAATTTCTGAAGAAATTGCTTAGGTGCCAGCACACGCACTCTACACCTGCTTTTGGATTATTCTTTGAGCGAACTAATAACTATTTACTTACCAAATAGCTAGTAATACCTAATTAAACTGAGGTCATCAATGACAATCCTCGTAAAAAGGCCGTTGGACACGCTATAAAAGTGTTGCCACATGTTATTATTTAAAATATTTCTATTTTCGCGCGCTGACTCACGATTGTTACTGGCCGGTTGTTTGCTGTCATAGTGTTGCGTTGGTGCTAATCTATCGATACAAAATAACTATGGTACTATTAAGTCTTCAATGGTGCTGCGAACTCTTCTCTGGTGAATATGAATGTTGCGTACTTACATCATAGATATTAATGTCTCAGTTCCTTGCTTGACAACATACTTCTAACTCGTTACATTACTGTTATATGCTGTTATAAGGCTGTTCCATTGAAGAAAACGACTGCCTTCTTCAATGTGAAGACCGAAGGAGGAGTTAGAAGAAGGATAGGAGTTGATTCTGTCGATATACTAGCGATTTGAAGATTATTTTGCCGACCGGAAAATCGTTTGTGTGTCGGAGTTACGGACAAAAATTAAAAAAGAAAGAGCTTGCGTGATGAAAAGAAAACTACACAAGTACTTAATAAAGGTTCACAGTCATCTGTCCTTGCCCAAATTTTGTCAGTCAGAATGAAACTGGGAGAATCTACGAGAGAACTCGCAGTGATAGGGAGGGACTCGCATGTTCTTCACTCTAAAATATCTAGATTATTTGATTAACCGAGTTCCCCAACACTACAACAGGTACTGGCTATTGCTCATACCGCTCAGTTCGCGCCTAAATTTAAAAATGGAACTGTTACGTTTGAGTTTCGTAATCGTTTGTTTTGTTTCCGTTCCGAAACTGAGTTCTCGTTTACGACAGGTGGTAATGAACATGAAGTTTATTTTCGAAGGTGTTGTCTGGCAGTTGCTATTTGATCTGTTGATGAGTACCAATGATTTTGTTGCTTCTGCATCCATGTGAATACCACTAGTAAGTACTTAGATATGGTTCTAGGTCCTTTGTTGATTCTACTGCTTACTCTGAATTAATGAATAATGTAAACAAACATGGCCTCTTTCATCCTTAGTTTTGCACAAACATTAGCGAGGTTAGAACTAGCCAACCTCATTCAAGAGATTGTTAATTAAATTAGGAATATTAGGATGATGAAACTATTCTCCCATAATTCTTTAAAATAACGCCTTAAATAAGACATTATTTCATTCATAATTCTTAAATATTAGCAACGATCTAATCAAATCATTTTAGTGTTAGTTACTTCGTTTAAGGCAACATAAAAGTGACGACACAAATTAGTATTCCCATACAAATACTATGGGGATACATATAGCTTTTTTGCCAGCTCATAACAAGAACATCAGTTGACCACTGTCATGACCATAATGCCAATTTAACATGAAGTAGCTCATGAATTTATAAAAAAATTAATAATATTTTCTGTAAAAATATGTATAATTTGAGAATAAGGATTTTTAATTACCTAATAAATCCAATTAAATTTGTATAGAAGATATCTTAAATCTGTTTTTCAAGACTAAAGAGAAGTCATGTATGTTCTGAAATTAGTGAGTTTGCTTAATAGATACCTCTTTTGCATCGTAAAAAGGAACAAATATCGTCGTGACCATAAAACAAACAAAAAACCTGCGCATTGAGATAACATTTGATGTGCAACCATAATCCAACTCATATAAAAATAAATAATAAAATAAATTGTACATCTTTCTGTAAAAAACATGTGTAATTTACTTGTATGGTGTGCAATAAAGAGTATCTATCTATCTATAATATATTACAACACTACACACCGACTATCATAAGTATTCTCGAAGTAAGGACATATAATCCAACATTTAGGTATTATTACGAAGTACCAAGTCAGTGAATTTTCCCAGGGCTCTTAGCAGCAATCTGTAAAAACTTATTTTTCCCTCCCTTCCTTTTATCTTCAAATAAACTAGACTAGGTTCTAGGTTGCAATGCAGCTCAGACTCAGAGCAAGCTCATAACTTAATCTTATTTATTCTGAGCATGTCTGGATTGTGGGTCAGGGCCGTCGCGCAAGGTCGGTAAACATAGCTAGCTTGGGACCTATCTTCTGGATTACTTACGTAATACCTTCATTAATATACAGTTCTGCTTATATTTTGATAACATTATGTATGTTTATTTAGGGCCTGTAACACAACACCATTCATACTTCCATAGTATACTGATTTGTAAGTGCCGTCTGTCTTTTTGTCTTCACGACTAAATCACTGATCCGATTTTGAAGAGATTTTTTTTGGAGAGAGAGAGCTTGATCCATAGGAATGGACATGGTAAAAAGGTGATAATTCGTATTTTGATCACAAACCGATTTTCGAGCGAAGCCACAGGAACAGTTAGTACCATGAAACAGTACCGTGACATACTGACTGACAGAAAATTCCTTGCTTCTATTTAAAACATACAAGCGCACGAACTTTGGTGTGATTAATTATAGTGCAAACCCTAAAGTTACACAACAAATTAATATTAAAAACCGGTCAAGTATGAATCGCGATCATGCTAAGAAAGTATTACGAATTGAAAAAAAAAGACTGGTACAGAACACTTGGTACGAGTTTGTCTCGCACTTGGCCAGTTTTTTATTTCAATGTGAAGGATATATGTGCCACAAATGACATCACAGTCCACAGCAGAATGCATACATTTTAACGTGTTTAATTTTCTGCTTCTTTTTGAGAATTAAGTCATTGTAAAGGTTTCTGGTTAGCCTTCACCGATAAGTAGAATTAAGATCAAGATAAAAAAAATACTATGAGAGTACAAAATTAATTGTTCGAAATATTGAATATACAAGATTTGCTAAGACTTGTAACTAAAGTCGTACTCCTTTTTATTATTAATTTATTTAATCTTTCAATCTAACACGTCATGGATATATTGTTCAGTTGCTATTCTTGTAATCCAATCTTAAGAAAGCTAAACTTTTACCTATAACATTTAAAACTTTATTGTTGCATTTTCAACTATCACTATTTCTATTTTTGGCCACTTAAGCTACAAAAATCTACAAAAACATTTCGTTGTTATCCATCATCTCTGCGCTACTGAACACACTTGTTAAGAGGTGTCTTTATAACAGCGCAATGGTTAGCACAACGATTAAACGGTGCACGCCCCGCCGTATTTTTGAAACAGTAGAAATTAATCTTGAATTCGAACACGAAAACAATTCGTATATGAAATTCATTTCTTTTGCTCACGATTTTACGTATTTTTGATTCACTCGAATTAAGTGTTGCTATTAAATTGGGTCATTGGGGGAGGCCTGTGTTCAGCAGTGGACTTTCTATGGCTGAAATGATGATGATGATGATGATCAAATTATTTATGTATATATATATGAATTATAAATGATTAAATTTTGTTACTATTTTTGTTTCACGTAGAAAATATTAAAAACCGGAATGCAAAGCTCTATTAATTTTTAAAACACCTTAAACGGAACGTAAATAAAAAGGTTTTATGTCAAATATCAATCAAGTTTACTTGTCATTCTTTTAGTTGAAAACGAAATAGTGATTTTAGCTATGTGAATCTTGCGTTATCGTATTTTGATTGGAATTCGCATGATTCAAAAATACGTCTCCTGATCTGGGAGATACAGCAAGTTCAATGAGTGTTGCAATCAATTTTTCTATTTACGAAATGACATAGGTACCTACTCAAGTCGGCCTTTTCACCTACGTTGCGATATGCCGTGGGTGGGCGACCATATGGCTGAAGTATTCGAACAAGAAACATAGTAGATTCGCATGTATTTGGATGTAGTCAACATACTTTCCATATTTTATATCCCGATAGATCATAAAGTAGGTTTACGTCGATGACATCATTGTGAAGATGAACAAATGGACTGAGAAATTTTAAACTCGTAAAAAGATCGTCTAAACTTTCATTCTGATTGTTAAAATTTAGAATTTTTAACATTGTTAGCTTAGTGGTTGGAGTCTCGCCTTGCATCCGTGGGACTCAGATTTGAATCCCTGATTCTGATTTTTTCGAAATGTATTAGTGTACGGATTTATACCGTGTTTGGCGATGAAGGAAAATACGTACATATTATTCAGTTAATAAATAATAAATTAGTGTCGCCTTTGTCCAAACGAATTAATTAAGTAACTTTAACGACCTCCGTAGCCGAGAGGCGAGCATGCCAGACTTGACATCGCTATCTCTGAGGTACCTGGCTCGATTCCCGCTCGTTTTAATATAGAAAACGAACTATTAAAATATAAAATTATAAATATTAAAGGTTACTTACATCGTCGAAAACAAAATAATCTTTTGCAGGTTCCTGCCTGACCTTTTCGGAATAATGTCCATTTGTTACAGAAACTCTTTCCCCCTAATGTTACCAAAGCGATTAGACAAGTTCACATAACCAGTCCCACCCCAGGAACAAATGCCGCGCCCCCTGAGCTGTAGCCTCGTCTGTCAAATTGAAGGACAGATATTAAATGTCATTCACTAGTCTTGGTAAATTTAATGTAAAAGAGAAATGGTAACGATTTTACCTTGAGATATTACTATGAATTTGGATTTTGAATGAATAATACGGTAAACAGATAATTTTGAACTGTATAAGTAATATTTGGATTTTGTAAGAATAATAAGGTATAGAGTTTTCAACTGTTAATAAAACTAATGAAAGAAAAAGAGGTACTACTAAAAAGAGATATACATGGTGTCCCGTAAAGAGCGTGCCAAACCAATGATAAAGCAAACAAGTGCGAATTGGACTCGCGCACCGAGGGTTCCGTACAAACCTGTAGGTACCGTTATGAGTAAAAGTTCACCCATCACGACAATCGAGTCATAGTTATGGTATTTTTTATTGCAAAATGAAATCCATAACATTACGAAAGTTAAATTGCGGTTTACGATTTATGACGTATTAAAAAAAAACTAATTACTTGATCTCGTTCAAACCAATTTTCGCTGGTAGTTTTTATGGTAATGTACATTATGTATTTTTTTTAGATTTATCATTCTCTTATTTTAGAAGTTACAGGGGGGGGGGGACGGGACAAATTTTACCACTTTGGAAGCGTCTCACACGCAAACTATTCAGTTTAGAAAAAAATGATATTAGAAACCTCAATATCATTTTTAAAGACCTATCCATTGATACCCCACACGTATGGGTTTGACGAAAAAAAAAATTCGAGTTTTAGTTTTAGCCCCCAAAATTTATTATTATTTTTCTATTTTTTTGTGAAAATCTTAATGCGGTTCACAGAATGCATCTACTTACCAAGTTTCAACAGTATAGTTCTTATAGTTTCGGAAAAAAGTGGCTGTGACATACGGACGGACGGACAGACAGACAGACAGACATGACGAATCTATAAGGGTTCCGTTTTTTGCCATTTGGCTACGGAACCCTAAAAAGGCTCTATCAGCTGTCTAAAACTAGACTTGGTAAAAGTCGCACCATTTTTGCACAAATTGCGACTTTGAGTCATTTAGCATTAGCTTAGCATTTTTTTTTAGAAAATCTCAAGTTGCCCAAAAACAGTGCGACGTTCATTAGGACTATTTTTGGACAAGAGATATAGATTTTATGCTCTGTATACAGTTTTCATTTGGCACGCTCTTTATGGGACACCCTGTATATGTGTTGTATTAATACCCATGTAGAGTAGAGGTATAGTGTAAAGTAAACTAATGGATAATGCTGGTTTACCTTGGATCCAGATGTGTTCTATAAATAACATTTTAAAATAAAGGAAGAGAGGCTAGGCAGGTGCAAATGCACTCAATCTATCTCGTAGTAGTCTAAGAAAATATTATCATCTTATCTTACTAATATTGTATGTTAATATTATAAATGCGAAAGTTTGGATGGGTGGATGTTTGTTATTAAATCACGCCAGAACAGCCGAACGGATCTAGATGAAATTTCGCACAGAAATAGATAATAGCTTGGAATAGAAGGTAGGATACTTTTTATCCCGGTATGTGTGTGTCCCTAGTAGTTGTACGGTTCCCGAGGGATGCAAAATTGAGGAAAATAATACTTTTCGCATTGTCGCCAATGTTCGAAATTCGAATGAAAAATTATATACTCAGTTTGTACCTAATATTGTATTAGTTGGTCTATCAATTGACGTATAAATGCATTAAATCGGTCAAGCGGTTTAAAAGAGGAAGGAGAATTGGCATCTTTTTTGCTTGTTTTTTCAATGATTTCAATTTTTTTTTCTCGTGAAGTGTAAGTACTAGAAACAAATGCTATGCTCAGGATGTTTTGTAGGTTTTGACAATTCTTAGTATATTTTTTAAATATTTTTCTGACAAACGGGGCTTAAGTAGTAGGCTTTTGAAACTACATGATAGTTTACATTTGGCGACTACACGGGCCTTAACTTGAGTTACTTGATCATTACATCATAACTATTATATTCCTTGAGCGTTCATTGAGACAACTAGAGTACCAGTACTACCAGTCAATAAAAGGACAAAGCAATGAGCAATATAAGATGAGTCACCGTCTAAAAGCAAGTTGGGAACAGCTGAGGGACTCATAAGTTCATTGGAACGAAATCGAGAGTACGCTCAACGCTCATTGAACACGTGACTAAAGCGGTCTTATTCTTTTATTTTAGCATAATGACGAACCGATTGCCGTAGTGGCGCGGTGATTCACTTTGATCGCGGGTTTAATTCTCGGGGTCTGTTAGAAAAATTCATTTTCTTAATATAGGCTCAGGTCTGACTGGCACTGGCTAAAAACATAGTCGGGTACGTCGTAAGTGGTCACAAAGATTACACATACGTATTTCGATTTAGACATTTATTCAATAATAACTAGCTTTTGCCCGCGGCTACGTCCGCGTGGAGATCGATCTGTCGCTTAGTCTTTATCAACGACCCATGTCACTTGCCAGCTCAAAATAATCAAATAATACAACAAACCACATCAATACCTCGCTTTAAAAGTAAAAGAAAAAGCGACGCTAGAGCAAGCAAATGCATTATTTTAGAACAATTTTATTACTACAAAAATTGTTATAGTGAGTCAACCCGAAAAGATAGATAAAATATGCTGTCACGGACTTTATTTGAGATTTTTTTTAAATTCCTTCATAACTTAATTTTTGCGTATCTTTAACCGTTTACTTAGCGCACGCAACGGAAGCTCTCAAAATGAAAAATTTACTCCTTTTGCAACATTTTTCATTAATACTCCGCTTCTAATGTTATATAGCCTAAAACTCTCCTCGATAATTAGAATATCTAACACAAAAATATTTTTTCATTCGAACCAGTAGTTATTGAGATTCAACCAAACAAGCAAACTCTTCAGCTTGATTATATTAGTAATATTGGTTATTTTTCCTTAATATGTGGCAAAATCGTCATTTCAAACGTAGAAGCAAAATTCAATAATGCCTGAATAGGCTAGTTTCCTGGGTCAAAAAAAAGATTATTTTATTTAGTCCGTCAGTTAGATTATCAAAAAATATTATATTTTGTTTTTGTCAATCAAACAAATAATGACGAAAATAAAGCGCATCAAAACGAGCACGTGACGCCACGCCTTGCTAAAAAGTGTCGCAAGGCCTGACGTTACGCAGAACTTCAACGGGCTCGATTATTATCTTCATTATTTTTTGTTTGATGGAGAAAAGAAAAAACACGTGTCTAATATTTTCTGTTAATCCAACTGACGGACTAATTAGATTTTTTTAGGAAACTAGCCAATTCACAGAAATAAGGATAAATAAGGGATTTCTGTTATTTTTTAATTTTATTCTATAATTATATTTATTTATAATGTTATTCTGTTATTTTCGGTTGATTTTGATTTTAGAGATTCTTTATCATGATGAGAGCTGCCATGATTCTTTGTAAAAACTACGTTGAAATATTTTCATTTTAATGAATCCTAAGCATGTACTTAATTCACTTAGACCAGAATAAGGCTCCCGAATACCATAAGCAATCATAGCCAACAAAAAACCAATGAATGAACATCACTGTAGAAGTGTAGAGTTGCGTACGCGCACCAAAAATGGCGCGCTTGCGTCGTCTATCAGGTAGAACAGGTTTGTTTGTGTGCATAATAATAAAGACGAGAGCAATAATTTTGATAAATAGTTACTATGTTGAGGTTTGAGAGAGCCATTTTATCTGTGTGCGATAAAAATGGCTCTCACAAAATATGTTGTCATACATTTTATTTATTTATGGCATATCAAATGTCTTGTGGCATTCTCAACCACGATAAAATCGTCATATTAGCTTAATTCGAAAAATAAGATTTGAAAATTAATGTAACTTAACTTTACTTAACGCTGGCGACGAGCAACGACTAAGCACCACAATAGACAGATGGCTATTAATAATAAAACTAAGGAATAATGTCATATGCCTGTCATCATCATCATCATCATTTCAGCCATAGGACGTCCACTGCTGAACAAAGGCCTCCCCTAATGACTTATCATCAGGGGGGATTGCCAATACTCGCCACGCTTGGCAGGCGGGTTGGCGAGCGCAGTTTTTTTTATAAGATTTCGCACGAAGACGCTGCTGCCCGTCTCGTACTACAGGAATTAGTCGCCTCTTACGACACGCCTCTTGTTGGCGGTGGGGAAGTGTATTCTTTACGGCCGTCCCCACACGGCACATATGCCTGTATTATTAACTTATTCAGAAAAGTTTTCCTCTCTTTTGAAGTAGGTTGGATATGTATGGAAAACGTTTTAATTTGACTGTATGTTTTCTTTTGTTTTGTAGTGTTATGCGATATCTTCGCCAATAGTGAACCAATTTTGAGTTTGACTTTTAAGACCAAATACCTAGTTAAGTAAAACTCGAAGTTAAGGCCATGTTATTTTTATCATCGCAACATCGTAAATGTTGCTCGGTTCTACACTACCTACCTCAAATTAATTGAATGAGCATCGCCCTCCAAGCGCACGCGCAACAAACGCGGCGCCAGCGCACCTTATCGCAGAACAAGTTCGGTGAATGCGTAATGAGTGTAATAGCGAAACAACTCATTTGTATGCGGCTATGGGCGGTTTTGGCTTCTTGGTAACATTTAGATATGTAGAAAGAGATAAATCTTTAAACCACGGATACAGTAAGGTTGTCACGAATAAAAGGGAAATTGCACTTACTCTCACCTCAACTATGAGGCTCTTCACAGATTCCCTAGTAAAACACAGTTGAGCCAACGAGTGCCTAAGCATTCTCTTCCATCGCAAGACTGGGTGGTGCCGACGACACCACCCAGTGCCGTCGTTCTCCAGTTTTATAAGACCGACTATCTGTATCTGGGAAGTTGTTTCCTTACTTATCTATCACTTGATGAGTACGCGCCTGGGGAGACTTAAAATTCGGCTGTCCCGTCGCTCTATCTCTGCATTTATGCTCATTGTGGTTATAGGTAATTAGCCTAGGTCAGTCCGCTGTTTTTTCATTTTACCCCTTTTTCTTCTTTACCATCCGCTAACAACAGTTGAGGAATATTATCGCTCTTCCTCGCTAGACGTTGCTATACGCTGAGTTTACAAAGTCGCGGTCTCTACTCAAAAACACGTCTAACTCATCGGTTAACGGCTCTACAGTAAATCGTCGATCGACCAGCTCATTGCCACTTCAGCTTGATTATCCTCTATGTTTAACTTAACTCGTCAACAATCTTGTCTCGATTACGGATGCTTGATGAGAAAGGAATCTTAATTAACCTATTTGTCATGCACATTTATGTCGTATCCTTTTAAGAACGCTATAGCAAGTATTGTTTTACTATCTCTAGCATTTGAAAACATAAATAATTCACTGTCAAGGAAAGTTTGAGAGAACGCAAGTTATGCAGCTCTTAGATAACATTTTACTGTTCTTTAGAAGTCGTATTTGAAGTCTTTTTACGAGTTTACTCAAAACATGTCGTATGGGTATTAGTTGCTGTGTTGTACCTTACTAATCGTTCAGATTCTTATCGGTCACCATACATACAAGGCCGAATAAAACGTAATACTCGTGGTTTTAACTGATTTCATTGCAGAATAAAATTGGAAATGCTTGTTGGTAGTAATCGGCAATTGTTGAACGAATATCAGCTCTGGGATTTGGTGCGTTTTTCAATGTTGTCTTATTTTTAAATTCTACCTTGTCAAGTGTACAACAGATTTTGATATAACACAATCGATGCACGTTTATCTTTTTTTCCTCTGTTCTGATCTGTTTGTCCTATTATTACAGAAGTAATTCTCGCAGTCATTGAGCTGGTACTATCATAACCAGGTTTATTCTGCTTTTCCCTATTTGTAATTTAAATCGACCGGTCATTTCCCTACCTCTCTCGCCTTTAAGTTACGATCTGCAAGTTTTCTCAATAGCGGACATTAGATCATCTTTACTCTGTAAAAATATTATCTAGAGTTCTAATACTGCTTTTATTTTCTTCTATCGAATGTGAGAAAGTATTACAACTATTCCCATTTCCACGTATAGCAAGTGTGTTCTTTGTTTGCAGGTGTCCAGACTGGTGATCCTCCACGAAGAGGCGGAAGATGGCAACGCTATGCCGGACCTGGCGCGGCCGGTGCAGGCCGTGTCGCTCGCCGTCAACAACTTGGTCAAAGTGAGTATTGGCAAGATTGTCAGTAGTGTCATCACTAATAAATATTCGAACGCTTATTCATATTTTTTTATTATTTTATATTTATTATTATTATTACCTAAACTTTTTTATTTGTTTTTTTTTTTATATCTTCACTTCACTAAGGATAATATCTTCACTTAAATAAATTATCCACCATGGGCAGTTAAACGAAAAAAAATATGTACATACCTAATAAATGTATTTATTTGTATGACATCAATCCCATTATAGCACTAACATATTTATGTAAATTAAAGAAATGATAGAATTAATTAGTTAATCCCAAGGACTTGTGATTACCCAAATTAACCCAATATTTTTATTTAGAAATTCATATCTATATAATTTTTTCGTAAAGAAAAATATAAATAGATAGGAATAGAACGCATTTATTTGACACACACACGAATAAAAAATTAGAAATACATAACAATAAAACAATGAAGGATTTCTGGTGTGTCAAAAAGGTTCCCGCTCAGCAAAAGCGAATTTTAGATAAATAGGCACCCGATTATATCTCTGCTATTAACAAATGTACATTTCTGTGAAAAACCAGCGCATGGATCAGAATATCGGATAAAAGGACGTTTCATTTTAAATTAGCTTAAAAAAACGAGGAGACTTTCTATACGGTCGTATGCCTTTTTTTAGTTGATTGATACATTTTAACTGATCAAGCATACATAAACGAGACACAATAGAAATTTGGATGTTAACGGTTAATAAGTTTTAGGCGTAAAAACTAAAATACCATCTCTGCAACAACACCGTATGAGGTCTTTGCTGTGAAAACATTAACAAAACCCTCGATTGTTATTATATACTTTATCTTTGTCAGTAAAAGTAATAATAAATAGTCTTAAATGATTTAACCTCACAAAAAGAATGAAGTGTTTAAAAAAGGCATGATACAGGAAAATTTTAAAATTATTGATGATTCACTTTTTTGTTGCATTTCAGTATTCTCATAAAATTTAAAACCTGACATACTACCAACAAATTCACTTATAAAGTGTAGGCGTGCGAGACTGTTTCAAAATTCTGCAAAGAATCTGCTTATACTGGCAATGCATAAGCAAACACGTCATCTACCAAACTATGCAAAAAGAATCGAGGAATTTTACAAATAAACTATTTTTTGCTCTAGCTCAGTCAGATCAATGATTACAAAGTCCTTTCCTAAGGTCAATATATTAAGCCAAATGACTCGTTTTGACGACTGTCTGGTGTAGTGGTTCGCGCTCCGGACTACAAAGCCGAGGTTGCGGGTTCGAATCCCGCAAGGGGCAAATGTTTGTGTGATGAGCACGAGCATTTGTACCTAAGTCATGGATGATTGTAACCGTATATAAATATTTTTATCCGTTATATAATCGCCATAGTACAAGCTTTGGGGCTAGATAATGTTGTGATTGTGGAAACGATTTATTTTACGGCGATCAAAATCATTTATAGGCCATTTTTCCTGTGGCACGCTACTGAACTCGGCCTCCAGCTTTTCTATTTCCACGACTTAGCAACGTAGGGCGCCCTTCAGCAAAGTGAAGCGATGATATAGAGGATGGCCAGAAAACTGACGTCCAAAAATTATCTTTAGGTGCCTCGTGTTGAGAGGTATCTGAATCACCCCTATGTATGTTCTACGATTTTTCGTAGTTTTCGAGTTACGATTTTTTTAATGAATTATTGCAAAAAAAAGTAAAAGGTTTCTTTGTTTTTTTTTTCTTGCAGCTAAATCTCTATAGACTGTGCATTTATGCGAAAAATAAAGTCTCTTAAACTCACAACTTAAATGGAAGTTACTACAAAATTTACCTAAAGTTGAGAATTTATGTCAAGTGAGTTATCATTTAAATTTTCAACTTAAAATTAAAAATCTAAACTGATAATTTCTTAGTTTCTAAGTAGCTTCCGAGAATGCGCTAGACTCTAAGCTTTCATAATAATAATAAATATGTAGTACTTCATATGCCTATAGCCTATGAAGGCTATTTAAAAAAAAACGTAACTCGAAAACTACAAAAAATCGTAGAACATACATAGGGTTGATTCAGATACCTCTTAACACGAGGCACCTAAAAAAAATTTTTGGACGTCACTTTTCTGGCCACCATGTATACGCAAAGCTGTTGGCAGCGGATAGAAAAAAATAGTTGAGGACCGGGCTCAGTACGGTGCATTAGAAGATGCCTCAGATTCCAGCAGCGTCTTATAACGTGGTCTGATTATGTGAATAACACGATTTGGTATTCACTTCAGTGCTATTGAAGCAGACATATTTTAATAGGCATACGATCCACTTGATCGTAGTACGATGATGGTAGGTAAATCTAATCAATTACCCATTACTCCTCAGGTGGGTCACGAAACAATCGAGTCTTCAGATGACGCCGTCCTCAGACAAGACATGCCTAGTGCCTTACATCGAGTGGAGACGGCGGCCACCCTACTGCAGCAGGCATCTGACATGCTCAGAGCTGATCCATACTCCGGGCCGGCTAGGTAGGTCCTTACTACTGAAGAATAACGTATACGCTACGTACAGCCGATAAATCAATAGCATAAAAGGTAGATATAGATATAGATTCGGATGAGACCCAAAGCTTACATCGTTAAATGAGTACAAAAGTAAAGAAAACACCGGCCAATTGCGAGTTGAACCAATTTATAGGTGTATGTAAATAATACGTCCATAACGGGAATCAAGTCTCGAAATATTCACCTCTTTTTCGAGTTTGATAAAAAAAAAAAGTGATGTTTCTCCAAATTTACCGGTTTTGGACTTTCGCCTTTACTTGTATTTATTTTTCACAGATTTAAGGGACTAGACCTGAGTATATGGTTTTAATTTCAACTTGATACCTTCACGCTTTCCTAAGATAAAGGGTCTTGACAGACATTCGGACATGGACAGACAGACGGACAACAAAGTGATCCTATAAGGGTTCCGTTTTTTCCTTTAGAGGTTCGGAACCCTAAAAAGCTAAGAGTATGGGCTAGTCTCATTTAACTGCCGTATAGCTGATGTCCGATGTGATAACAGGGTACTCGAATGGAGACCAGTACCCTATGTCTCAGTACCCTCAGTTGGCCAATGATAAACGCTAAGCTTTATTTTTAAAGCAGAACTTATTATAAACTTAATTTCACTCGTGTCCTCTTTTCAGAAAAAAGCTGATAGAAGGTTCCAGGGGCATTCTTCAAGGTACATCTGCGTTGCTTCTGTGCTTCGACGAGTCTGAAGTCAGAAAGATCGTAAAAGAATGTAAAAAGGTATGTGAATAAGAATATTATTTTGTTTTTTCTAATTCAGTTTTATAGTCTAGCTAGATTTTCCATTTGTACCCAGTAATTACTGAAAATAGTATATATTTTTTCTTATTATTTGATGTCGAATATCATAGAAAAAAATAACTTTAATTTACATAATTTCATTTCATTATGATTTAAAATAAATGCGGTTCAATAAATCATTTTCTGAATCTTCCTCACCACTCCCGCTAGAGTAAAACCACGTATCCACATAGATGTCGCTAGTAGAGTGTTGTCGGTAGGTGCTAGACTATCTCGGCGTGGCGGAGGTCATCGACACCATGGAGGACTTGGTTCAGTTCCTGAGGGACATATCGCCGGCTCTCTCCAGGGCTGCTAGAGAGGTAAGATATTTATTTCTTTTTACATGCTGCATGGATATTAATACTAGAATATAACCCTAAAAGTTCAGTTTGTCTCGTTTGCCAAAAGAGACCAAACAGCGAAACAGTTAAAATAATTTGTCAGGTTAAAAACAATGTTCTCGGTAGCTCAGTTTGAAGAGTACCTGAGGCGGTCGTTTTTTTTTTGTTCAGAGAGACATATCTTTGCAATTAATAGCAGTAGTAGTTTCAATCAGTCTACGTTGAAATGGTATGCCAATTATTAAATCATTTCTATTTATTTTAGTCAAGAAGTTGTAAAGAGTTCTAACTACTAACCATAGAATATCATTCAGGTCATTGGTTGATGGCCTCTGATTTTAATGCATCAGGAGAATTTTTATTAAGAATTAAAATTGTTTAAGTATTAAGTTCGAAAGTTGAATGGCGGGCGTGCAGTTTGTATTATCATTGAATCGTCAAAAAGACAAGAATGGTGGGTTTTTTGGCAATGACACAATATTCAGTTTAATAATGCTACCTTACGTCGTGATGGAGACCATTTACCTTTGCCTAATTAAGTAATAAATTAAATATATTGAATAAAGGTTGCAGCGAGAGCCGCAGAACTGACGCATCCTCCCCACGCTGAAACATTAACGAGGTGCCTTGAAAGTGTCAAGCAGTTGGCGCCTGTCCTCATTTGCTCTATGAAGATCTACATTCACATACTTACTGAAGGTTCGTGAATAAAGTCCTAAATCCTGTTATAACCTTTTATGATTAAATATATTAAAAAGACACGTTGCTTCTTGTTTTGGGTACTTGTTTTAATTACTAATCACTGGTTCTTTGAGTTTATAACTTTGATTCTTAAATTATTTAGGTGTCACCCAAGGAACTGTTTTAGGCCCTACGTTTTTCTTATTAATATTATTTTACATAGATGCTCAAAACCCGATGTTAATATTAAAATGGTCGCAGGTGGTAAAGGTATTGAAGAGGCAGCTGAAAACAGAAACTATTTAGCGCAAAGGATGGCTGATGAAATACATGAAATCATTCGGTATGCTGTTTTATTTAATTATGTTTGTATACAGTAAAAGCTAGCTTTTGATATGTTTTTAAAAGTAATTTTTAATTATTTCAGAGTACTACAACTGACATCATACATAGAAGACGGTGGCGAGAAGGATAACATAGCAGTGCTGAAGGCTTTGCAAACGCAAATACATTCTAAAATGGGAGCAGCCCACGAGTTTCTTAATGTAAGTATGACTGAAATTACATTCCCTATAATATCAAAATGATGTGTAAGATTTCCTACATTGCCGTCGTAATGCAAAATATGCAGAATCAATATTTATTAAACCTCGGAAAAATTAAGGTTGAATGTATTTGCCTTTTTTCTGATTCCGAATAAATATGTATTATAATTTCATTTTGTAATTTGAATATGATTTTGATCTTTATTTAATGAATAATTAAGAGTTCCATGGAGGTGCCAAACGACCAGTCTTTATAAATAAATAAATTATAAATATTGGACAAAATCACATACATTGCTCTGATCCTATGGTAAGTAGCTAAAGCACTTGTGTTACAGAAATCAGAAACAAAGACGGTACGACAACACCCAGACCCGAGACAATATACAAAAGTTATTTTTCTACATTGACCGAACGGTAAACGAACCCGGGACCTCAGAGATAGCGACACCAAGATGCTCTCGATGAAGTCCCAAGTCTTAATGAGTCACTTTTGTCTCATTTAGTTAAAAAAAAAAAAACTGTTACAATACCTTTTTTAAGATAAGAAGAAACTTATGACACATTACGTGACTTCCCTGTTGACACAAATAGTGATGTGCCCTAACGAAATCCAACCGATTCTTTTTGAAAATCGAGAAAGTTTATAAAGAAAGTAATGGTTTTTTATTCAAATGAACTTAATTAAAACAAGAGATATACTGCAATGTTCTACTGCCAGAGTGCCGTATACAGCTTTTTGGCAATTCTTTGGGATTTGGCATTTTACCAAATAAAAGCAAAACAATAACGAAAACTTTACAAAAACAGTAACAAAAGTCAAAATAGGAACTTTGCGAAAAATAACGATAACACAAATCGCATACAAGTCAGACGCTCTCGTACTACTGACGTCAACGCAAATATTTTCCCAAGACGACCGAACCGATTCATCGATTTAGTTGCCTTTCCATATAATTAAACGTTCCGTTTTACGCATCGAGTACATGGGGCACACTAAAAGTTTTGCACTTCTAGCTAATCGGAGCTATTTGAATTTCGAATGTTATATTTTTTTAAACGTTGCAATCTTCTTAGTAATAAAAAAAACAATTGGCGGGAAATGACTTGTCAATTGTTTTTTATCACACATCAAAGTTCTACGTACGCAACGAAAATGGAATTAAGTCGGAAAGATTTTAGAGCGATGATTTTTTATGATTTTAAACGTTCTCTCTCTCCGCAAGACTGTGCCGCTCGTCTTCAAAATGCTTTTGGGAGAGAAGCACTTTGCTTGAGCACCGTGAGGCGATGGTTTGCTGAATTTGAGAGAGGTCGAGTTTCTTTACATGACGAATTTCGTGAAGGGCGGCCTTCAACTGCCGTCAACGAAAATAATGTGCCTACTGTTAAGCGGCTAATTGAAGAAAACCCGCGGATTACCTATGAGACAATTCGAGGACTATTGGGGATTGGTATGAGCCAAATTCAGAACATTTTACACGAAGTATTGAAAGTTCGGAAACTTTGCTGTCGTTGGATCCCTCATGAACTGACAGCGGAGCAGAAGCGGGCTCGCGTGGAACGGTGGTCACAGATGCTACTGAAGTACGACCACGGACATTCTAATGCCGTTTATGACATTGTCACAGGAGACGAAGCGTGGATTTATTGTTTTGAACCCAAAAAAAAAACAGCAATCTTGTGAATGGGTGTTTGGAAATGAGAACAGGCCAACAAAAGTGAGGCAGGCGAGAAACGTTGGTCAAAAAATGATCGCGTTTTTTTTCTCAGCTACGGGTCCCATCTGTACAATCCTACTTGAAGACTAAAAGAGTGTTAACGCCGAGTGGTATTCTACCATTTGTTTACGTAAATAGTATGGGTGAAACGGAAAATGGCAAGTGTCATAAGTATCTTCTTATCTTGAAAGGACTATAGGTGTATGTTTAGTTTCAAGTGTTTGTATTAATAATATTTGTAAGAGCTGTGGATTTAGTGAACTCTAATAGAGTCATTCTGTGCCCGCAGGAGCCTGCCGCGCTGCGCAACAGCCCCGGCGAGCGCGCGCTGCGCAGCGTGCTCACCTCCGCGCAGCGCGCCGCCGAGCACCTGGCGCCCGCGCACGCCGACGCTGTCAGGGCTCTGGCTAGGTACGTTTGAAATTCTCAGAACCCTCAGGTGCTCCTCGGATTCCAGAGTGTTGAGAAAAACGTTAAGTTCTAAGTTAAATTGTTACTAACACTATATGGGCCGAGCCTGAGTTTGTTGCGCCGTTTCTTCTCATCACGAGCCGATACGTAGTCCCGAAGCGGTGGTAGGGTAGAGCTATATTTTGGGACGTGTGTGAGTGCCCGGAAGAGGGCCTTTGTAGAAAATAAATGAGTATTATTAAAATAAATATTTTGAATTGTAATACTCTGCCCTGAATTGGCCTCCTACTCAAACTTAAGGACTATGTATACCGGTATGGATATCATTATCATCATCATTTCAGCCATATGACGTCCACTGCTGATCGTAGCCCTCTCTCGATGACTTAATTGGGGGGGGGGGGGGGATTACAAATACTCGCCACGCTTAGCAGGCAGGTTGGTGAACGCAGTTTTTTATAAAATTTCGCACACAGACGCTGCTGCCCGTCGCCGATGGGGCGAAAGGGTTCTGGGATGGAGGCCGCGTACCGGCAAGCGCAGCGTGGGTTGTCCACCTGCAAGGTAGACCTGGTAATGGTTGCAAGAAGCCGTTGAATGCGGGCCGCTTCCAACCGGCCAATCTGGAAGTACCTGGGGGAGGGCTATGTTCAGCGGTGGACGTCCAATGGCTGAAATGATGATGATGATGACAGAAATAAAATAAGGGTTAAATACTGTAGAAAGGGATAATATCGGTACATAAATTCGTCTGGTATACAATTTCAGTATTGATGGTTCCTATACCTACAGATATTTTATACCAATGTTCAGTCCCTGCTAAAATAGTTCGATGTGCCCAACGGAGTCCACAAAAGATCTAGCTTTAACCCTAATTCTATCTCTTGTAACATGGTGTGCAAACAAATAAATGAACAAACATTGACCTCAGAGTGGAAAAATGGCGTCCCCCGTCTCTTCACCCTGCCGACTAAATAAAACGTCATTTTCAATATTGCAGATCCGGTGGAATAAACGCGGATCATCTTTGTGACGAAAGACAATATGGACATGGAAGAGAAGCGAAGGTAGGAATAAATAAACAATAGGTACCTACTTCTTTTGTGCTAAGCTTCGCTAATCTTCACAAGTTGTTTTTTTTTATTGACTTAGGCCCTGAACCTAGCCTCAGACCTTCGGAAACAGCTGAACGATGTGGACTATATTGTGAATGAAGGTGTCCGGGCGGCAGAGAAGCAGGGAGGCAAGACTATGCAGGCTAGGTATGTTTCATTTGTTTACTTCTAATGGTTCTACTTGCATAAGTTTAGTTGACTCTTTTTCTCTCTAATGAGTGCAGGGTTAGAGATGATGAAATTCAGGAATGTCAAACCATAGTTGGGGCAAGATAAAAAAAGCGTTTTACGTTAACAAAGCAAATTGTATGTCATTTTGATCGTCTCTGCTACAAAGTGGAGTTGATAAAAAGTGTTAGGGGAAGTGATTTTGTTAAAGTAACATTTTTTAGGTTAGAGACAGCGCACAAGTGGCTGCTACACCCGGCCGCCGACCCCGTCACCAGGGTCGAGGGGCAGAAGGCCATCAACAGCATCGTCTCTCAGGGGCAGAGGGTGAGTTGCAAATTGCTTTCTTTAGAAACGGAAAGATTCTAAAAATAAGTGAATTGCGCCCGACACACACTAAAACAAAAAAAATTGGTGCCACTAAACAATAAATTCTGGTATAAACGAAAATCGTTTCGAGAACTGAACCGAATCGCGAATAAAACCCGCTATCGGGTAGTCACTTAGTGTGAACTAATACATGTAGATTGAATTGAAATAGAAATAAAAAATGTTTATTTGACACATAAGAGAAAAATACATAACAATATTTTATTTGTATTTATATCAAAAGGTACACCAACAGTACATGTATACAATATTTATAAATAACACCAATCATACATCATAAACTTCTTATACATGTACCTATTATAAGCGTACACAACATTGACAGGTAAATAAGATAAATAAAACTACAACAATATAAAACGTTAAATGTTTCGAAACATCAGATCTGTTTCGAAAAGGTAAAGGAATTGTGAACGAACGATTCAAAAGGTAGGTAAACTAAGATAAAATGTATGTCTGTAAGTTCTTAGCATAAAAAAATTTGGAATTAAGTTATTCCGTTTAATATTATTACTAAATCTAAACTATAGTCTTTTCAAATCGGCATAAGTTCTGTGACAGATTTGATCACTGTTGACAAATATAGTGTTTATCCTAACGAAATCCTATATTTTTATCATATTAATCCGGGAAAATTTGTGGACTAGTGCTAAGAAGAAGTTAGATACTAGCCGTCTTATTAAAGAACTCGTTTTATCCTCAGAATTGCACCAAAGTCTATGGATTATTCAATATCATATTTGACATAATATTTCGATATTGGTGACATACATTATAAATTGGTTGGATAATCTTTAGTCATAGCTAAAAAATTGACAATATTTTTATTAATAAGGGGGTTACTATTCAAGCGTATTAGTAATAGTGATTACCAAAGTAAAGCCACCTACGCCGTGGTTGTGATTGGTTCGGTGATTGTAACTATAATTGGTGACATTTATGACAATCATCTCCGTGCTCCGGAAGGCACGTTAAAAGTTTCTTCCGGCTAATATTGCTTGATACTAGTCGTGAAGCTTAGTCAGAGGGTTTAGGGCGGCTTAATAACATCTGACAGTAAGGTTAAGTGTTATGTCCGAAGCAAGTAAAACAACCGATGTGCGTGGAAGCTCGTTTATTACTGGTTTGGCGGTTTCTACGGTTTTACATTTTGACGTTGTATTTTGAATATAGATATACCTTCATATATATCATCCCTCCAACATTACTTAGAAGCAAACCTGGTGACAAGTAAAATAACAATACCTAATAAAAATTAAGTAATAAACAACACATTTTTTAAAATATAAACTATAGAAATTTCTTATAGTCTATTTTCTTTCGTGGTCTCTTAGACCGTTGTTCGAGTGACCCCTCCTCCATATTTAAGTTACTGTTTATCAGATTTCCAGTTTTTATTGGAGAACTAACGGTAGGAATAGAATTGGCCGTAGGCCGCTCGAACTCATTACTTTCAGAATTATTATCTTCTTGGGCTTCGACAAAGTCTTCATCCTCATCACCATCATCATCTTCCCCCGCGATAATATTTTGGCTATCGTTATGTAATTGACCGAGAACAGGCGCGACCGGCGCAGACGCCTCCGACCCGGGCGGCGAGTGCGCCCGCGCCCGTCGAGCGCGGCCACGGGCCACGACACGACTCGGCCGTCCCCGACGCTGACGTCACCTCGTGCGTCGAAGGCACCTCCACCGGTGATGAGGAATCGGAACAAAATGGTGCACTTGCAACATCATAATGATTGTTGCCGTCGTAATAGCTTTTAGGTTCTACAACATCATTTTCATTATGCCCCTTATGTTTTATAATTTGATCAAGATGACGCCTATGTATTACATTATATTGCAAAAACTGTATATCAAACATTCCGTTACCTACTACTTTCACAATTTTACCTATTGACCACATTGACTTGCGCGCGATGTACCATTTTGCCCAAACAGTTTTACCTATTTTGAAATATCGGTGGTTTGGTAGTTTATCCGATAATACTAGTGTTTCACGATTATTTCCCGGACAAACAAGGTCTAGTCTCGACTTTAAGTTTCTACCTAACATTAGTTTTGCAGGAGTGAAACCGGTTGAGCAATGAATAGTATTGCGATATTCAAAGAGAAACCCCATCAACTTTTCCTTAATAGCCAACAGAAAAATTATTATTTAAAATACATTTTAACATCTTTTTGCAAGTTTTTACCGAATTTTCTGCTTGGCCATTGCTACAAGGGTGATAAACAGGTGAGGTTATATACTTGATTCCATTGTTAGAACAAAATATTTGAAATTCAGCTGAACATATTTTAGGATCATTGTCTGAGACAATGAGATGCGGAATACCATATCGAGAAAATAAATATTTTAATTTCATAATAAGTGCACTCGAAGTGATGCCACAGTTCATCTGTATACATTCTAGCCATTTGCTATACGCATCTATCACTATTAGGTATACATTTCGCCCTATCGACATGTAATCTATATGTACGCGATGCCACGGCGCCGAGTCGCGCGGCCACGGCGCGGGGGCCGCGCGCGGCGGAGCGCTGCGCACACCCGCGCAGGTAGCGCAGGCGCCGATCCACTTTTCGATATCGCCGTCGATGCCGGGCCACCACATCCTACTACGAGCTGCACTTTTGGTTTTAACAATTCCAAAATGTGCCGAATGTAGTTCTTCTAACATTCGTTCTCGAAACACTGATGGGATTACAACCCTGTGGCCACGAAATAAACAACCATCATTCTCCTCGAGATCCGCCTTACATTGAAAAAATGGCAAAATATTTTTGCATTTAATTTTTTTAGGCCAGCCGTGGTGCATATAATTCATTACCGTTCTAAGGATTTTATCGTTACAAATAGCTTTTCTTATGTCAGTGAACGTAACCGGTTTGATGTTTGCATCTAAGAACTTTAGGTATGCATAGCCTTGTATACCATCAGCTTGTTTACAATCGTTTGAAATAGGCAACGGCGCGCGAGAAAAATAATCGGCAATCAAATTACTTTCGCTAGGTATGTATTTTACTGTATAATTATATGCTGAGAGTATAAGTGCGTAACGTTGTAAACGAGAAGCTGACGTTACGGATATGCCATTTTTATTTCCAAATATCGATAGCAACGGTTTATGATCTGTTTTTAACACGAATGGATCCTGACGGCCATACAAATACTGGTGGAAATGCTTCACACCGAATATTATCGCCGTGGCTTCTTTTTGGATTTGACTGTAATTTTTTTCGCTTACTCCTAGTGACCTAGATGCGAATGCGATAGGCCTTTCTGTACCGTCCGCTTGCTGATGCGCAAGCACGGCGCCGAGGCCGGCCGGCCCCGCGTCCACGGCCAGCACGAGCGGAGAGCGCGGCTCGAAGTGCGCCAGCACGCGCTCCGAGCCCAGCTCCCGCTCGACCCTGTCGAACGCGCGAGCCTGCCGCTCGCCCCACTCCCATTTCGCACCACCTCGGAGTAATTCATGCAACGGCTCTAGTAATGATGACGCATTCGGAATGAAATTGCGATAATAGTTTATAACACCGAGAAATCTTTTCACACCTAAAACATTAGTGGGAGCTGGGGACTTTAGTATGGCGTCAACCTTATTCGAGCTAGTTTTAAGGCCGTTTTTATCTATTACAAATCCTAGATACGTCACATTGTCTTGAAAAAATGCGCACTTATCCTTTTGTAACCTTAACCCGGCATTATGTAATCGGTCTAGTACTTCCTTCAGTCGTATCATGTGGGTTTTCCTGTCTGGGCCCGTACAGCAGACATCGTCCAACCAGCACGACACTCCTTCTATACCTGACAATAAGGTTTCCATTGCGCGTTGGAAAATAGCCGGTGCATTAGCGAGACCGTACACTAACCGGGTGTATTTAAATAGGCCCTTGGGTGTATTAATAGTTGTAAGATCTTGAGACGAATCGCTTAGCAAAAATTGATTATAGGCATTGCTTAAATCAATTTTGGAATAATGTTCTCCACCCCCTATTTTAGCAAATACTTCTTCAATGCGCGGCAAAGGGTATTTATCGATTTTTAAATCTTTGTTTAAGGTGCATGAATAGTCACCGGCTATCTTCACTTTACCGTTTTCTTTAAGAACGGGCACTATCGGTGTGGCATAGTCAGAAAAACTAACCGGCACCAATATACCTAACTTAACAAGCCTATTTAACTCCTCATCAACCTTGTCTTTTAGGGCGAAAGGTACAGAACGCGGTTTAAAAAACTTAGGAATGGAATTCTCTTTAACGTGTAATTCTACTTTGAATTTATTAAAACATCCTAATTCTTCTCTCCAAAGGCCAGGAAATTGATTTAATAATTCTTGTACTTCGATATCTGCACTATTAATTTTACTGATTTTGTTATTACAAGCAGTGAACCTTATATCGAATAACGTCATAAAGTCACGACCTAACAAAGGTGGCCCACCATTTTTAACAACATATAATTTTAATTCGTTCATTTTATTCTTATATGAAACTTTAGCTTTAAAATAACCAAGAGGAGTGACTTTATGACCGTTATACAAACACATAGTTAGGTCACTTTTTGTTAATTTACTCTGTCGGAAATAGTTTAAATACTCTTTATCTGAGATTACACTAGTGCCAGACCCTGTATCTAATTCCATGCTTAATTTAATTTGATTAATTAGTACATCCAGTGTTATAGGTTCATTCATCTGGATTCACGTGACGTTTCTCGCTGCATTGACGTCGTTGATCTGCGATTTTCGCCAACTCGATACACGGGCTCCTGCTTAATAATATCGGGGAAACCTCCGCTGGGGCCCGCGCCGCCCGCGCACACGCTGCCTGCTGAGCGATCTCCAGCGCTTTGGAAAATGACAGAGTGCTGGAATCCTGTTCGAACAGCCGATCACGTTCAGGGCCTGCGTTTAGGCCAAGTACGAATCTATCTCGCAGCAATGTGTCCAATTCTCCACCGAACTCGCAATGGACCGCGAGTCCCCTGAGTCGCGCGCTCCATTCTTCGACAGTTTCCATGTCTGATCTGATAGCTTCGTAGAACTTTGCCCTATCGGCAAACGTCGATCTCTTAGGCGTAAAATGATCGTTGAGCCTTTTCACCAGATCCTTGAACGATGTCTCTTCTAACTTTTGCGGGTGGAATAAGTTCTTAGTTAGGCGGTAGGATTCATCGGACAAATGAGTGAGCAAAACGGCCCTTTGTTTCTTCTCATCAATCTCATTCAATTCTATAAATTGAACCAATCGGTTGTAGAAAATCTGCCAATCTTGGCTTTTATAATCGAACACAGAAATGTTTCCGATGAACGACATTTTCTTTTCACTTTGCTCGTGGGTAGGTACACTCGTCGCTAGTGTTATGTCCGAAGCAAGTAAAACAACCGATGTGCGTGGAAGCTCGTTTATTACTGGTTTGGCGGTTTCTACGGTTTTACATTTTGACGTTTTATTTTGAATATAGATATACCTTCATATATATCATTAAGTCACTGGTCTTACAACACCCTTTCACCGCACCGCACAGCAATGGAGTATAGCCCAACCATTTCATAGTTGAGATGAGGCCTGTGGGACGTATATAGGCTTAGTAGTATATAGGACGTATATATACTTTACTTTATAAGTCATCATCATCATCATCATTTCAGCCATAGGACGTCCACTGCTGAACATAGGCCTCCCCCATTGACTTCCAGATTGGCCGGTTGGAAGCGGCCTGCATCCAGCGTCTTCCTGCGACCTTTACCATGTCGTCTGACCACCTTGTGAGTGGACGTCCTACGCTGCGCTTGCCGGTACGCGGCCTCCATTCGAGAACCTTTCTGCCCCATCGGCCATCAGTTCTACGTGCTATGTGCCCCGCCCACTGCCACTTCAGCATGCTAATCCGTTGGGCTATGTCAGCGACTTTTGTTCGTTTACGGATCTCTTCATTTCTGATTAGATCTCGCAAGGAAACACCAAGCATAGCCCTTTATAAGTAATATCTCCATATTTCGGTAATCTACATTGAAATCAATAATGTATCTAGATCGCAGATGGGTTGCAAGGGCGCGAGAAGGCAGAGATCCTCCAGCTGTGCTCGGAGGTGCAGCGCCTGTCCGACCAGCTGGCCGACCTCTGCATGAGCGGCCGCGGGGACTCCGAAGAGGCCAGGGCTATCACCAGGTAAAATGCGGCTCTTAGTTTTATCTTATGACTTTGTGATGTGAACCCTTTCAGCTTCATAATGTCAGCCTATTGCAGTCCACTGCTAGACGTAAGCCTCCCCCAAAGAGCGCCACAGAGCACGATCTCCCTTTTTTTTTATCTAGCCCCTGCCAGCCATCAAGGTCGTCGGTCCATTGAGCTGAGGGGCGTCCCACACTACGTTTACCAAGACTTGGTCTCCATTCGAGAACCCGTTTACTTCACCTTTCATCAGTTCTGCAACAGATGTGGCCGGCCCACTAACACTTAAGCTCGCTATATTTTAGAACGGTGTCCATTACTTTTGTCTCCTGCCGGATAACCTCGTTTCGGATTTCATCTTTTAACATAATTCCAAGCATCGACCATTCGCTAAGTGACGTGGAGTCGGTCTTCTTCTTAGTGTTCCCCTGCCGGAGGTTGGTGATCATCATGGCATTTTTCACTTTATTCACTGCTGCCCTTAACAGATGCGGTGCTAAGTCCGAACCACTGTCTCATATTCTAGAGCCAAGAGGTTTTACGTTTGCCTGGTTTTCGGCGTCCTCGAATCATCCCCAGGATGATCAGTTGAAGAACTTAATACTTGTTGTTGCGCACTGTGGCCAAGATATTCAAGTTTACGCTGTTTTATAGTGCGAAGAACTTCTACCCCTTTTTTCAATCTCCGCAAAACCGTCTCATTTTTCACCCTGTCAGTCCATGAAACAAACAACAACATTATTCTGTATACCCACATCTCAAAGGCCTGACCCTCTTGCACATTGTGCCGGTGGGCCAGCTTCACGTCGTGTCCCACGTCCGCAGGGAGCTGACGGACAAGCTGCACGGGCTGCGGCGCGCGATGGAGCGCGCGGTGGTGAACCGCGTCGTGGAGGAGTTCATCGACGTGGCCGCGCCGCTGCGCCACTTCAGCGACGCCGTCAACGCGCCCGAAGGTACCACCCTTCGGACGCTGACCACTACACCGTATCGTACCATTAACCTGCTAGGAGCGTATCAGACACGATACGCTCCACTATGCCCACCGAACGGATCGACGGCGTTCTCTGTCCGTATGCATCCCGTTTGATGCCAGTATGCAATTTGTATGTTACCCGTACGTATGAAATCTGTGTGATGCCTGTATGCAACATCCAACATCCTGCGCGCCTCGGCGGTCACTGTCGAATTTAATAGTGTGTTAGTTAGTGTCGAAAAATAACCACTTTATTGAATATCAAAAGTGACCAATCGCTTTAGTAATACACAAGCATTTAAAAAAAAAAAAAAAAAAATTTGCCTAAGATCATCAACATTACTATTACAAGTGAGAAAATTTATTCTCAGCGGCTTTCCATCGAGTTAGTTTGTTGAATTGTGTTTTGAAAATGAGCATTAGGTCAGAAATACGATTAATTATAACTTACCTTGTTTTTTAAAATGATATGACTTATAGATTTTACACAAATCCTTCTTTTGTTAGCACAATTTGGCTAAATTTAGCCTCTTATGCCCAACGCTCGACGCTCTCCCCTTCACTGCATTACTGTTTTGCATTAAAGTACCACAGACTTGTTGAACTACCTGTTCATAAGATCAAAAACCACACTAACATTGTATTGTCTCTAAACCTAGGTCTTGTGAAATAGATAGTTAATATTCGTCGGTCGTAGGTACCCCCGGGCGGGAATCGAACTTCCACGAGAAGGCTAGTGCTTTGGGCGCGTTCAGCCAACGTGCCGCGGCGGCCGCGCGCATGGTGGCGGCCGGCGACCACAGCAAGCGACTCGCCGACCAGCTGCACCACAACGCGCACCAGGTACACACACACACACATACACACACACACACACACACACACACACACACACACACACACATACACACACATACACACACACACACACACATACACACACACACACACACACACACACACACACACACGCACGCACGCACACACGCACACACACGCACACACAGACACACACACACACACACTAGGCGGCCGGCGACCACAGCAAGCGTCTCGCCGACCAGCTGCACCAAAACGCGCCTCCTTGGAAGCAGCCTCCTACTAGCGGCTTCCTGCAACCTTTACCAGGTCTTCTGTCCACCTTGTGGTTTGATGTCCTATGCTGCAATTGCCGGCAAGTGGCCTTCGTTCTAGAACCTTACTACCCCATCGGCCGTCGGTTCTACGTGCATGTGAACTACCACTTTAGCTTGCTAATCCGGCGGGTTATAGAATGATGTCTACTACAGTATCAGTGGATATTTTAAATATTGCAAACCCTAAGATGCGCAAGTGGGTCCAAGTGTACAAACTAATGATTTTATTATATTTTTGTAGGTAGAAAAATTATCGCCGCAACTTATAGCAGCTGGGAAGATTCGTCTGCTCTATCCTGATAGCAAGGTAAGGATCCATAACCAATTTGAAATAATAAAGTTGATCATTTACTAAAATTAAATATAAACACTGCTATACTATCCTTTTGGCATTGCCGTAGTTGGGCAAAAAGAGTTCCAATATTGAGTCCAGAAAACGCATTTTTAAGTATTAGAATGAAATGTTGAATTCGCGCAAGAAAATTCATTGTGTGTGAAATTACGTACATTGGAATTAGTTTAAATCAGGATTGCCATTAAATCCAATAGTATTATTTATTGTAGTTTACTCATAAAAGGTTGAAATAAGAAGCCTCTTAAATGAGCTCTTAAAGAAGGGGTGTTTTTGAACCGCCCTGATTTTTGTACTATCATAGTATAAAAAAAGCATTATTAGGTGAACGAGAGAATGAGTTTTGTTGGGTTGAGAGGTAGAAGACGACCTAAGAAGAGCTGGATGGATTGTGTGAGGGGTAATATTACCGAGAAGAGAGTGAATGACTTCATGACGAGTGACCGGATTGCATAAAATTGTAGTTTGTAGAGGTAAGGAGTACTATCTTCGTTTTTAGTAGGTGTCTGTCAAAGTGCTTTAAATTAAGTGGCGCTACAGTGGCAACAGGGTAAATTGTTCAAAATGTTTTTTTAAGGATTGCTTTATCCTCCATATTTATATGTCATTAAAATGTTTAAAAATGTTTTAACTCGGCACTCTATACTCGGCATACTTCAATCCGTCAACAACTGTTATATTCATACCATACCCTTTGCCTACGCTAGCGCCATTTTGGTTTGGAGGGTTTTGGAACTGTTATTTAACTGCTTTAGCTGGACACTTTTTTAAGTTTCCGCTCTTACGAGATAATACTCCTTACCTCTACCCCCCATAATATAAGAGAAAAAACATACTGCGCCGACCCCAGATGACCTGGGAACATGGCAGGCGAATCATGAGTAAGATGCCTTAAGGTAAATTTTAAAGTGACCTATTTCATACTTTGTTTATTTTGTGTCAATGTTTACCTGCTGACGCCATTTTCCCGTAGTTTTACTATTCCTACTAGTAGACTAGTAGAAAACAGGTAGTTAGCTATTTCAAATACACTTAACCAATCGTTGCAGAAACCTTGTGAAAAATAAAAAAATCAACTCATTTTAAGAATTTATGATTCTTACGGTTTTATAAGCAGATCCGAACTAATTCTGCAAAAATGCGTCTTCTGGGGCCTATTTTAGTGATACCAGAAGAGTGAAATTACAAATTAGTAGCACCCTTGACGCGCGGCACTACACATAGCTACAGTAGCGCTATTGCAGCGCGCGTCAAATATTGTATTATCGTTGTAGTGGCGCAAGTGCCGCGCGCCAGGGGTGCTACTGTGGCGTTTATTCACGCCACCTATGCACCTGTGCGAAAACACCCGAAAATCGGACAAGCACTCTCACGTTAAGTAACAAAGAAAACGTTTTTGTAATATCAGGTAGCAGAAGAGCACTTCAACAACCTGAAGACGCAGTACGGAGAGGCCGTGCTGCGCGTGCGCGACCTGTGCGACCAGGCCGTCGACCCGCTCGACTTCGTGCGCACCGCCGGTCCGTACACACTAGTAGCACTCCCCCGGACACTCCACTAGCTCGCACTTATACAGGGTGGCTACGGCGAGGCCGCGACCTGTGATCACGACCTGTCTCAGACGTTCTTGTCGTACGTCATCTGTGTTTCATCACCAGTTATCAATCTCTTTAAAAACGGTTCGGTTTCATTACGTCTCAATAAAGAATCCCAAATGAGTACACGATTTATTCGGTTTCTTTCAGATCGATATTTGGATGCCACACTAGTGAGCTAGTGTGGAATCCAAATATCGATCTTTTTTGTGTACCTAGCTTTTCTCAAATGGATAAAACTTTTGTGGTCAGTTCTCAGTTCTTCAGCTATGTCGTCACTAGCACTACTGATATGCCGATCTTGCTCCACTTTTTCTAAAATGGCGTCAATTTTTTCCATAATCGAGCGACATAAAAATTACCGGATAAAAAACGCGTAAACCAACTTTGTGCTACTCTTACTGATACTAAATTAGGCCCATAAACGTCACAATTTTTTTCGCGGCTTGCATTGCATTTATTCCTTTCTTGTAATAAAAATTTAAAATGTATCGATTTATTAGATTACTTATTTTGACAGATATAAAAACAAATGAAAAATTGCTGGAAACAACATTTCACTAATTTGTTTCTTTTTCTGAAATGTTACCTTTTTCATTATCATCATAATTTTAGCCATAGGACGTCCACTGTTGAACATAAGCCTCCCCTAGTGACTTCCAGATTAGCCGGTTGGAAAAATGGAACCTTTTTAATGTTATCAGAACCAGCCGGATAGAAATAGCTTAGCCTAAGATAATTTATTATAAGTTTATACATACTAGGTATTCGAAAATACTTTTTCCCCGACTTTTTCAATAAACACACACACACAGTTATTTACGGTAGGTTTAGATAGACAGATAGATAGATACTCGTATTGTACACCACACAAAAGAAATAAATCACAGGAAAAGAAATGCATATTTCTTAGTTTTTAGCAATGTACATGTGTTTGTTTAACCTTTGTTTTGTTTTTATGTTTTCGAAATAAAATTATACCAATCCAGTTAAATCTGGGAGTCATTGGGGGTGGCCTATGTTCAGCAGTGGCCCCCCTATGACTGAAATGACGATGATGGTGATGAAATATATAAAATATAAGTGTAAAATATGATAATGTGCAGGTGAGCTGATGCAGAAGCACACGTACCTGTGCGAGGACGCCGTGCGGAACAACGACTCCCAGAAGATGGTCGACAACACCTCCGCCATCGCAAGGTAACATTATACTATATTTTTACACTATGCGCAAAAAAATTTCACTGTTTTTTACGAATTGAAATTTGAAAAAAAGTAAATAATAAAATACCTAAAAAAAATGACGAAGGAAAGATGTCTAAAAATAATTTAAGTAAGTTAAAAATATTTCGCTCTAAACTACAATATTGTTTTTATTTAAAATTGCCAAATAAAAAGTAGAAAAACATTAAATAGGATAATGAAAACAAAAAAACTTTTCCGATACCGGGAATCGAACCCGAGCCTCCTGGGTGAGAGCCAGGTATCCTAGCCACTAGACCATATCGGATATGACCGAAGTAATGAAATTATACTCTAGTTGTACAAACATTCGAGATCATATGATCTTATGTCCCCTAGGCATTTGGATGAGTAATATTTTTTTTTACAATTTTCACATTCAAACAAGATCTTCTTCTTCCTTGCCTTTTCCTATTATTTGGGGTCGGCCCTCCTCGTTTTTAGGCGCCAGGATGCTCTATCATTTAAACAAGATATTCATTAAAAAAAATTTTTTGTCTAAACACTTTTTAAATATCTCAAAGTTGGTCAATTGTGTGTCCACGAATCGTAGCATTTTATGTATTTAACTTTTTTATATCTGCATAGTGTTTTGTAAGTTGTAATTGAATGTTATATCTTTTGATGACCGGTTGGCGCAGTGGCATGTCGGGAAAACGTACATTCCTTTTAATCAAGTTGGGGCTGGGTGTGCTGGGAGACGTTTCCAAAAAATGGGTTAAATTTAAAGACGCCACTGTCAAACTTAATTCAGTTTTACAGTAGCTATATATTTTTTTACGATGATTTACATAATAGGTATACCAGATGTCAAAAACGTATATGATATCGCTGTGTGATCTGCCATTTGGCGTACAAATGTATTAATCCTAATTGGTTTATTTTATTCACAATGTAATACGTATACGAAAATTGTACGCTACAAAAATAAAGTAAATTTTCTGTTTAACGCTGATAAACATGACATCAAAAGATGTGTAAGTGAGATGCAAATTCTGTTCAAGGCTGAATGGACTCGGAAATGTGTGTGCTCACTTTCCTATTTTTTAGATGGATGTCTCTCTTTAAATTTTATTGGCTGCCTCCTTTCTTTCTAAAGCAGAGAAAAGGACAGGGCTACTTCAAATAATATCAAAGAGACCGGGAGCGATCAATCGCGCAGTTGCGTGATTGTATTTCCATCTTCACAGGCTGGCGAACCGCGTGCTCCTGGTAGGTGGGGCCGAGAGGGACAACACGGAAGACGCGGACTTCGCCAGGGCTCTGTCCTCGGCGCACCAGCGGCTGCAGGCCGGCATCCCGCCCGCGGTGCACCGCGCCAAGGCCGTGGCGCTCGGGGACAAGGCGCAGGCCCCGGCCTGGAGAGCTGCTAACTCGGAGGTTAGTTTTAATGGCTCTGAGCTTTAAGCCATGCCCGCACAGCCGGCGGGTACGCTGTAAGTATTCTCTGTAGTACTCTGTCAAAAGTCTTGCTGGAGACAGTGTAAATTGTGCCTATTTATTGTTTGTTGTCAATATCCTTAGCAAAATGCTCAACGAATAATAATAAGTTGGTGTTTTAGATCTCATGCTGATTAAGCAGTGTTGGTGGCAAGGTAAACATTTTATAAAATACCAATGAATGTGTTGACATCAAAGATTCAAGTATTTTGGCGAAAACGGAGAGAACAGATATCGGTCTATAATTGTGATCGATGTCATCATCTTTGTTAAATATTTTCACAACTTTTTATTCTCTTGGAAACATACCCGGTGCCAAAGACATTCCTTTGGATTCGGCATATGAAGTAATAAATCTAGGCGGAACACTGTCAGGCTCAGCTCCGATGCAGCTTTGACGCATCCAGATTCCTAAACATACGAATTATGTTGTCTGAGTTTAATTAGGGTAGACCCAAAAATTCATGCTTTGAAGCAGGAGTACCTGAATAGCTGGAAGGAAGACATGAAACCTGATTCTCGTCGGTACATTACAAACACTGGCGTCGCGCTAGCGTCCCGTCGCCGTCGCGCCTCGTCGGCTGTGTGCCCGAGGCTTTAGTTCGTATGGGAAGCGAGGACTTCCTCGGGGCTCTATCCTTGGTCCATCGAGATTTTTTAATCACATCGGATCTCGATCGACTTCCTGACCGTTTTGCATTTAAATTACCACTCTATAGCACGAGGAACTGGTCACGATTTTATATTTTTTTAAATAGATAATAAACGCAGCGGGCGAAGTAGAGTCCGCCCTCGGGCGCCACTACGCGCCGCCCCCGCCGCCGCCCGCCCTGCCCGAGGCGCTGCAGCGGCTGCACGTGGCGCCCGCCGCCGCGCCGCCCCGCCCGCCGCCCCCCGCGCCCCTCGCGCCCCTCGCGCCCCTCGCGCCCGCGGCCGCGCCCCCGCGCCCTCCCCCGCCCTCCGATACGGACGACGAGGGGGAGGATATCTTCAGGAGGCAGCCGCATCCGAGCCAGCCTATACTGGTGAGTTTACGGATATTCGATTAAATAGTTGTATCAAAAATCACCCTTGCTCAGTTCCAGTTCAAGTTAAAAATTTATTTGCCAATAAAGAAAATTATAAGTTGTCAGATATTTGATACAGTGCGTGTGTTAAGGCTGCTCGCAGACTGAAACGGTTCACTGTACTACTCAGGGACTCCAGTGAGCGACTGGTATTTTTCAAATAAATATAGCGCAATGGTATCAGACCAACCGATTTTTGATTGGAAGGCATGAGTACTTCAAATATTTTAGAAAAAAATGCATGTATCTTAATAATTCATGCATCTGTTGACTCTCTTCCTTAAGCCAGTCCGTTAGGACAAGGTTTGAAAAAAAAAAACACGTAATCTGTAAATAATCGCGGTACATACACGGGAATGATTTGGAAAGCCCTAGAGGTAGTCCATCTTTGGATTTTCGATTGACACTGATTTAAGGTGACATAGCGACACCGCAGTACCCGCACGCAGCGCAGACATCGGATTTCAGAATTCTTTGTATGAAATTGTATGCATCGGTCGCATAATATACTGACTCCCTCAGAATGCGGATGACGACATCAGGCTCGGTACGTACGCTGCGGGCGATGCGTACAACCGTGTCCATAGAATTAAGGATATGTCTGCTCTGAACAAAAATTCTGTCAGAATACGAAAGAATGTACACTACGTTTGCCAAGGCGCGGTCTCCACTCGAGAACTGGTTGGTTAAATCGGTTCTGCGACAGATGGACCCCCAGCTTGATAGACCGACGACCTTAGGAAGATGACTGGCACGGAATTTCAAACCCGCAAGTCCGCAACCGCTGGTTTCGTAGTCTGGATGTGGCATCACCAGTGTCACTAGGCCAGAAGGCAGTCATATTGTTAAAGCATTTCACTTGCTTGAAAATATTTTGTCCCTGTTTTATAATCAAATACATGATAAAGAAAAAAGTGCGGGTACTGCGGCTCGTGCGGTGCGGGTAGGCCATCAGTAAATCCGATGACTGCGGTGCTGATAGGTGCGGAGGCACCTTTATGGGGCACCCTTGTGCATGAACACATGTTTGGCGGACTTTGCAAAAATTTCGATGTATTTCTCAAGTAACGTGGTACGGTAGGTGGCGGCGCACAACCTGCACAAGGCGGTGCGCGAGTGGTCGTCGAAGGACAACGAGATCATCGCCGCCGCCAAGCGCATGGCCATCCTCATGGCGCGCCTCTCCGACCTCGTGCGCTCCGACTCCAAAGGTACCGCCACGTCTAGCTCATGCTGCCCTTCTTTATATCATAGGAATATGCACGAAAATTATGTAATGTTTTAACTATATTTATTGGAAATTATTTATTTAATAAGAGCAACCAACTAATCTTACACCAATAATACGTTTAACAAGTAATAACTAGGCCGCAACGACTTGCAAATGTGAGTTATAATTTACTTTTAAAACAAGAGATTACTTTAAAAAAATAAAAGTGGATTATGTACCTTTTTAAGGGTAGTTTTAGAGAGAAGCTATAGCCAAGATTTACAGATAAGAGTTATTTGCTAAGTACTTCTGTAGCCCATTTTATAAATTTGAGGAGTGTGTTATTTTACACAAAATTATATCAAATTTTATAGTGCTATATAGTAATTTAAAAACAAAATTGATTTTAGTTAAAAAATAACCGTAATACAGTAATAAGAAATTGGGGTATACCTATCTTTCGAAAACAACTTTTATTATGAAAAATTTATGGCGGACGTGTACTGTGACGTCACAATAAATATCGGATCTCTAGCACGCGACTTTAATGGGTTGTAAGTTATCAATATTTTTCGAAAATTCTGTAAGTTTTATTAATAATAATTTAGAAGAATTCATTTTAGATCAAATAAAAATAAATGCATATTCCCCATTAACGACACATACCTATTCAAAAATTAATTAATACCTATTTAACAGATTTTTTATTTAAAGTCAGGGCATAAAGTTTAATATTATTTGAGGACAGGTTATGAGACTTGATTGTACAAACAAAAAATAATATGATGAGTTTAAACATATTATTTATTATTTACTGCTATCAATGTAAAATATACACTCTTATAACTTCACTTGCTAAATAAATCTATTATATTTTTATGTAAATATGAAAAATCGGTAACTGAGGAATATTATCGTAACGCTTCTAGTAATCAACGTTTATCTAGAAAGAGACTCAGCTTTTGTATGACTACCTTCGGGTGTCCACAGTTTTGTTTTTATCAACCAAGTCTATCTCTCGAAGCTCGAAGCTGAGCGAGACATGACAGACATGACGCGCCACAATACTGAGTTTCTTTCTAAAAGTCGAAGTGTTTTATTTATTTAAGGCTATAATGTATTATACATAGCTTTACAACATACCTTTTAAATGTTATCACTTGTACATATCACTTATGCACTACAATTTCTTCAAATAAGAATGTTGTCGCACACTTACCGAACATGCACCGATCTCGGTTTCTCCCTTCCTTATTAGGTGTTCTACAACTTTCGACAAGTGTGCGACAACTCTAAGCTTGCAGCCCCATTAGGTAAATAGTTTGCGCGCCGATTGTTTGCCTCCTATATGTTTTAGATTGCCCGTTCAATAAATGTGTACTTAAACCCGTTAACATCCAAGCGGTCTCGTGAGACGCGGTCTCACTCTGTTATGCAGATAAGTAAGTAAGTTTTCGTTATTGTTTTGCTTTTATTTGGTAAAATGCCAAAAAAAAGGAAAAAAGGCTTGTCAAAAAGCTGTATACGGCACTCTGGCAGTAGAACATTGCAGTATATCTCTTATTTTAAATAAGTTCATTTAAATAAAAATCGATTAAACTTTCTTTATAAACTTCCTCGATTTTTAAAAAGAATCGGCTGGATTTCGTTAGGGCACATCACTATTTGTGTCAACAGGGAAATCACGTGATGTGTCATAAGTTTCTTTTTATCTTGAAAAGGGTATATTTTAGTAGCCCGCAAACTGTTTGTCTAATGGAGTAAAGCAGTATATAATGTTAATAAAGCTATTTGCATTTATTGTTATCTGACGCTAACACACTGTATATTATGCTATCATCATTGTGTATATCTGTCCATTGCTTTCTGTCGGACGCTAGAGGTCGCTATCAATCTGAGCGGTAAGTGCCTTCAATGGTCATGCTATGTACAGTTTATTTATGTGTACACTCTATCGGCATTATATGCTTTGCTTTTTAAAATAAATACCTCAAGAAGAATACCTCAGAACGGGAAAAAAATGATTTTGGTCGAATAGGGATGGGAAAACGCAGTTTTGTTGATATAACAAATATTTAATATTTTATCATATTTATTATGGATGGAAAAAGCAGTCTGACTGCACACACCAGCTCACAGTGAGATTTTTGTAAATTAAGGCACCACACATTACATATCAGATGCGGTTACGCTGCGGTGGCTCCGTGTTTGCGGTGTGATTGTTTAATTTTAAACGATGCGGATGAAGCCGCTACGTGTGTGTGCATTGCCTTAAACAAATTTATACTAAACTTAGCTGCCCCGAGTAGTGCACGCTGATTGATCTTACAACAGTGTCTGATGTAATGCTTCTTAGATTGCCACCACACCAACCAATCGATCCTCGAATGGATCAGTCAACATCGATGATTGACAACAAAACATGTACATTTTTAAAGATACTGTTGGAGATAGCTATCTATGTCGTTCGATCATCAACGGATTGTCGATTGACGACTTACCGAAATTTTATCGACTAGTGTCCGTTGATCAGAAAAAAAGTGACGTTGTACATTTTAAGTTATTCATTTACAATATTAGTAGGTACTTTTTAATTTTTATTAAAAATCATTTTAATAATGTTATTTTGTAGTAGATATTAGGAAGCTGCAACTATCTACTATATGTAATGGTAGCTGTATGTATAAATAAATAAATAAATATGTGTGGGGCGTGTGCGTGTGCGCAGGCAGCAAGCGCGAGCTGATCGCGACGGCGAAGGCGATCGCGGAGGCCTCGGAGGAGGTCACGCGCCTCGCCAAGAAGCTCGCGCTCGAGTGCACCGACAAGAGGATCCGGACGGTGAGTGCCCCGCGAGAGACCCTTGCAAGACCGCTCGCGCTATGTACCCCCTACCCGTGCCCCCTACCCCTCCCTACCTGTGCTTCACAATAAAGATTTATTATAATGATTATAGCAATAGAAACGTTTATTCGACACACAAGAGAAAAATATTTAACAATACTTTAAAGGGATGCGATGTGTCGAAAAGGGTACCTTTACCTTTTTTATTAAAAAACATTATATGCATTGGACTTGGCAAATCAAATCGAACAAACCCAAACACGAAGGTTTTAAACACATTTAAAAGTTCCAGTAACCGCGTTGATATCACATTACCTCATTTGTCATCCAAATGTCACATAATAAGAAAGTTTTAAGTAGATTCAAAAGTTAGAACTTTGTTAAAAACAACTTTTAAGATTTGATTACATAGTTACAAGTGAAGCTTAAAAAGCAATTCAGAAATATAAATAACTAATTTGGTAATAGAAAGATGTTGTCGCGAATTATTTAAGACCTATCACATTTTGAAGGATAAAATATAGGCTCTAATCTTCTAATCTATCTCTGTGTAAAATTAGTTTTACTGCTGATGCATGATCTCTAGTAATATTTTTTCTCTCTAGTTTTATTTTTGTATCAACTGTCATCAAATGACGCACAAGCCTTTCTTAAGAAACACTTTTTCACGGTTTTCACTAATAGGTGAGAAACCTATTAGTCAAAACCGTATTAAAAGTGTGGAGCGCCCTCCGACAAGATGGAGTGACGATATACGCAAGGCTGCTGGCAGTGGATGGAAAAATAGCTGAGGATCGGGCGCACTGGCGTGCATTGCGAGAGGCCTATGTCCAGCAGTTAGAGTTGTAAAGTATCCGTCACATTATAAATGTCTGACCAATATGACCGAGCAAATTGGACATTTTCTCAATGCGACCGGACATTTTGGACATTTATTGTCAGTAACGTCACATTCAATTCTATTGACAAACAATGAAAAAAAACATTTGGGCACAAATATGTGCATTATTATAAGAGAGACAGGCTTTAGTAGTGGTGATCATTAAAGAAATGAAATTTCTAAAATCTTTCTGCACAAACAAGCTAAAAAGTGTCGTATCGTTACGCGCGAGTTTTGTTTTTTAGTTCGATCCAGATCCAATTACATGTTTTATTGTATGTTTTTATTGTCATAACTGTTATACTTAACATTTAAGACTTACTTTAGTGGAATTCTTCTTTTTTTAATTTATACTAATAAAAATATATGTGACCATCGTGACAATAAATGTCCAATGTGACCGAGCATTTATCATAAATGACGGACGCTTATAGCATATGACCGTCAATTTACAACTCTACCAGCAGTTGACTGACGTGGGCTGCTTATGATGATGATGATGTATCAAAATGCCAACAGTACAACTAGCGGATCTTGAGCGCTGGACGAAAGATGCGCAGAAGACCATTACGATTACGAGATTTGACATTCGCGCGCCGCGCCCGCCTCGCCGCCCGGGGTTGGTTGCTTTCTCCGCGTACACGCTTCTTTGATACGATACGTGATACAATGATCGTCTCTAAAGATGCGCAAAGCGATCCCCACTCTTTCCTCTAGCGTTCAAGATCCGTGCCGGGGATTGTAGCTAAGGATATTATATTATTTAGGATCAGATAAACAGGATGGACGACAGACAAACACGGCAAGAGACGTAAATCTATAAAAGTAGTGATGATTGTAGTTAGTTAATCGTTAATTTTACGTACTTTTACTACAAGCATACTATAGCATACTATCCATCGATTGAATTGAAACAGTGGACAAATCTGATATGGAAAGCTGGATACCGTAAATATTTTTCTGTGTTTTTAGCTAGATAAAAGTCGAACTCTAAACTTATGTCGTTGTCCATAGAATTTGTTGCAAGTCTGCGAGAGGATCCCCACTATCGGCACTCAACTCAAGATCTTGTCCACCGTCAAAGCCACCATGCTGGGCGCTCAAGGTAAGCGCTTTGTTCTATATTATACTAGCCGTAGCACGCGGCTTTTCGTAACTTGTCGTTCTGAAACCTAAACGTGCGTGCGCACAACTTAGCAAAGTTTCATCGCAATCGCAAAAAGACGAAAGAAAGATTTTTTTTTAGTAATAATTATTATTTATGATAGAATGGTATTATTTATTAATTTTATTTATTATATGGTATATCCTGGTGGTGATGGTGTTCTAAAATATAATAGCTGGGTTTTTCTTCAATATTTGCGGTTTAAAATGTCAGTCGGTACATTTACTGTACTTTTTACACCATCCGGCTTTCCGAACCTGTTAAAAGCTGTGAAGTATACATTTTATCTGGTAAAGAATTATTACATCTAGCAACATAATTTAAATATTTAATCAGGGGTTTTTCATGGGTCCTTATGTAACTATACAACGTTATAATGATGGTGGTGTTAATTTAGTAGAATTGCACAGAATATGTATTAAAAAGTTTATGTAAAATTTTCGCAATTGCTCTTTAACATTTATCTTTAATATGGTGGTTCTTATATATTTATTAAATAAATCGGCATTCTAGATTTACACAACCGAATCTTTTCTTTGTTCTTCAAAATTAACGCTTTATACAGGGTGTACAAAAAATATGACACTTCTACCTAATTCGCGTAAAAGATGTTGGATCCTCTAACTCCATACATTACATTATCACCAGTGATCGGAATAGGTAGATTGATTTGGAGTTAATAATCTCAAACATTGATGTTAATAAATGGACAGGACTCCCGGATTTCGGAATTTCTTTGTATCTGTTCTTGAAAAAAAGACATATCCATATTATGCTAGCACTACCAAAGTACATCAAATCAATCTACCTATTCCGATCACTGATTATCACCGAGGTAGCGCGTTAGTTAGTATTAATATTTTTTCAAGATTTCGATGTTGCACGCATAGTATAAGTTGTTATACAGTTTGTCCCGTAAAGACACATCGTCTTGGCACCACACATTCTGTACACGTTTTCAAAAACTTTTGTTCTGTCTTTTTTTTTAAATTGCATAACATTTATTCGACCTCCATGCGAAGTTACCAAATAGCTGATCGTGTTTGTATTATTGTTTGTAAGAGCAGATGATTACGTCATATGGTTCTAAAGAGTGTTCTATTCTTCTCTACACCCTGTATACTAATAATAAAAATTAAAGTTTGCTATTAACAAAGACGTTTATCACTAAACATGTGCGCTTGGCTAACACCGCTACTGCAGTCGGCATGCCGGACTACAAAGGTATTTACTGCTGTCTACCGAATGCATGGCCATTGTGCACATATGTAGCGTTTCTACACCAAATAGCGATAAAACAATCTATCAATATGTGTGTTAATGTATGTTTCTAGCTCTGTGACCAAAACTTTTAGACGATTCTTAATTGAGAATTTTTCAAGTATTACGTAACGCAATTGGGGGGGGGGGGTTCTTTTAAAACGTTACGATGCGTTGTAAGCGGCGGGCGGGAGGGGGGTTAAAATAACACGTTACGTAACTTTTTTTTATGAAAAAAAAAAACGGGAATTAAAATACTTAAATTGGCAACCCTTTTCGCTTTTGGATTGTATTGTACGTAATTTTTAGTAGGAACTAGGTATTTTGCGCAAATAATTTTGACTTTTAAGTTAAAATGGTCATATGCGTGTTACGTAACGTTTAAGGACGAGGGGAGGGGGGTACAGAAAAACGTTACCGCGCATTACATAGATCTTCAAAAACTGCGTTACGTAATATTTGAACGCCCCCTTATTAGAAAATCAAGAATTAGTTATTACGACGAACGCAGATTTTTTAATTACTAAAAACGTACCGCTTTATTTTACCTGCCTTTTTCGTTTACTGTATGTGTAATTTATTATTTCGCTGAATGATATTTTGTGTTGTGTTATGGTGCGTCCACATCGCAGTTATTTTTTTGTGAAGTAACATGATAACATTGAGTAATATTAAAAACCTTTTTATCCTTTTCTTAGTTTTCGATTTTGCCCAGTAATACTAGTGAAACGTTGCTCCTCAAAAAGTAAATTTACCTTTAAATTATTTTAGTCGTTTTTATTTAAAAAAAAAACATTCTATTTGTCTATATTTAGTGCAGTATTTTTAGTACAATACAGGATTGATCATTTTAGTCGAAACATAGGATGTATCCTGAACACCGATCTCATAAAAAACACCCCTTAGCATCCTGAAATAGGCGTATTTTAGGACCTTAGAGGTGATTTGTTTCTCTGAATTACCCCTGAAGTTCTGTAAAAAATAATCATCAAAATCAATTTACTCGTACATTCGGCGTAGATATCGCGTAACATACACACAAAAAACATACAATCATATCGTTAACCCCCTTTTGGTAGTCAGTTGAAATGTAACTGCGGTGTGAATAGTATGAGGTTCAAAACGTTGAAACACCGGTACGATTTTTTTCTTTTTTTTACCGTAAGTACCTAAATTATATAATTTACCTAATCGAAGTGCGGTGCACGTCTCGGAGCATGATGCTGAATAAGTTTGCTTCTTAGCATCATGCATTTCAGTGCACGTATTTCGATTTAGTTAGATGTAGGCAGGTTGGTAGTAGATAGAGTTTGTCAACAAACCTGCATGCGCTTGGAGGTGGAATGTATGAGTAATGCGCTGCCGTACCAGCTATAATAACTATACTTGGCCCAACATCGCAATGGAATTTATGGTAACAAATAGATGTCATTGAATTAATTTTGATGCCATATAGTTATTTATATTTGGTAGTTTATGTCTTACTTACTGGTATTTAAGTGATAAACTTACTAAAATTAATGTAAAAGTTTGTATGTTTGTTACTCAATCACGCTTTAACGACTGAACGAAATTAGATGAAATGCAGCAGCTACTCCAGTTTAACTTTTTTTATGGGATCAACATCGAAATAAAATAAAAAATATTTCCTACTCAAATGATATCGTGACCAGAAGTTTACATGGGACATTTTTTTTAAAAGATTTAAATGGTCCCATAGGAAAAGTCGTTGTATTTGAGCACCAGAATCCGTGCAGCCTAGAGGTTTTGCGTATTAGAAGTCAAACAGACAGACAGACTTTGATCTAGCTCTCAGGCAAGACCAAATACAATGCGACATCTATCGGGATAAATTTGCAGTGTAGTTCCCCATTGACGGGAAATACCAGCTTCTTTCCTTTCAGCCAGTTCATCTACATCGTAAATAGATTAAAATAAAATTAAAATTTACAAAAATAAATAAAAAAATCAATATCAAAAAAAGAAAAAAGTCGAAACGCATGTTTGATAATAAATCGTAACGCGAAATAGTAACTGGCAATGCGCAAACTGGCATCGCTGCTTTTCTATCTTGCTCGCACGGTGAGCAAAGGGTCGGACGTTTATTATAAATGTTTTTACGCTATAGTTTTACGATTTAACGGGAACGCCTTTCGTTAGTTAACATACATAGGTGGTAATAGATTTAGTTGAAGTTGACGTAGATGCATGTTGCAATGATTGAATATTGTTTGTTTTGACGTCCAGGTAGCGAGGAAGACCAGGAGGCGACGGAGATGCTCGTCGGGAACGCACAGAACTTGATGCAGAGTGTAAGTATTGTATTGCCATGTATTATTGTACTATGTTTACACGTGGCTTACCCAGGAGACTTGGTTTTCAGTACAATTGCTCTTTGATTCTGGTGAGCTAGATGAAAAAAGCGGGCGATCGTGCTCTTTGGCGCTATTTAAGGAGGTTAACGTCCGCAGTGGACTGCAATTCAAAAAAATATATAAGACTACGTTGACGTTATTAATGTGTGATGTTTGACGATCGTGTGGTCTAGTGGTCGCTCCGAACTACAAGACCAGGTGGTTGCGGTTTCGAATTCCGCAAAAGGCAAATATTTATTTGATTTAATTAAATACACAAATTCTTTATTTCAATAAATAGTTCTCATGGATTTAAAATTACGTCACATTACATTAATAATATTACTAGAGATAAATTAAAATAAAATAAATAAGCACAAGCATTTAAAGCTAAGACACAGATATTTTAAAATTTATTTAATTATGTTTATCCGTTATCAAGTCGCTATAGAATAATAACATACCTATTGCATTAGAGACTCAAAGTTCCCGCATATAAACTCTAAAACAGTTTTAGGGCGCTATCTATAGCAACTGTAAAAATTGAATAATAAAAAAGATTTGTTTAGCTTGCGGCTAGAAAATTAGTTTGATTGTGAAAACAATTGATTTCAGTCACTTACTAATCCGATTGCGTGATCCAGGTGAAAGAGACAGTGAAAGCCGCGGAAGGCGCCTCCATCAAGATCCGCACGGAGCAGGGCGGCTACCGCCTGCGCTGGGTGCGGCGCTCGCCCTGGTACCAGATCTAGGAGCCTAGTCTAGTAGCCCCCCCCCCCCCCCCCCCACCCCACAGCCTACCCGGGACCCACGGCACAGCCGGCTGGGGGCTCTAGCGTCAAACAAACAACATACAAACATGGACGTTGGAAGATATATTTTCGAGAAAGTGCATCTGCTATACATGCCGTTTTGTAGAGGATTGGGAGCATACTAACTCTCCCCGGATTATTTTTACTTTTATTAGTTTATTTTATTTTTGCACATTAAGATTTTACCCCTTTAACTCTATTTTTTCCTTCTTCCTAAAATCAATTTTTAAGCCCGTTTCAAAAAGTAAGTTATTCTATATCCTTCCAAACGATAAGCTACCCAGATATGAATGTATTGTAATTGGTTAGAACTCCAACAACATAAATGAAGACACGACTTCATTAAAATAAGAAAACATTTTACGTCCATTCTATTATTTTTTTATCAATTGAAATCAGTCATCTATTGTCAGATTTAATATGTTATTAACAAATTATTACGGTTGTTTCTTCATCATTTATGTGCTATAAGTCAGACATAATATATTTTAAGGATTCATTTATTGTACTCATTACGTTCGTTTACCGTTTTTAATATAATAATATTGTCTGTTAGTTTAATTCAATAATTTTCTCTTTAATTTAGCGAATGTATATTCTTATTATTGTTCTAATTTAAATAAGTGCAATAATATATTTTGTTTTAATACACTAACATTGAATAATAGGATACTAAATTTAGAAATCTGTGTTGCAACTCGTTTAATATAGTCATACTGTATTGTTTCTTGAAGTTGATATGAAAGTATATATGAATTTTGCAAATAATACTCTCAAAAGTATTATTTGTAAAAATATACTTACAGAAACTATAGTAATTTAAGTTAATTTAGTTGTAACGTTTGTATATTTTCCCTAAACCTGTGTTTATCTGACAACGAAATTGTTAATCAAAACCTTAATTTAAAATGTAAAGAGTGTGATTTGAGAATGAAAGTGCCATTTCATAGTGCTTTATAATAATACTAGCCGGTGATATGGGTGTCCTAACGAGTTATATTAGAAGTACACGTTTTAGATGCAAAATTATATACTATTTTAGGTACATTAGCTTGTAAGGTGTGATGAAATAACGGATATGGCTTTTGCGACGAAAAAATGCATCAGCAAGTATATAAATACTTTTAATTCTAAGTAGGATTAAAGATAGCGAATTCTTTGGGTACCATAGAGTATGGCAGCGTCAACAATTTATTTATTTAAACAAACTATATTGCACGGACATATTTTTTCACAAAAGGTGGACTTTATATCATGTGGCACGCCAAACTTTCGAATCTACCTTCGTTTTTCCTCTCGCTCACTCCTTCAACATTTTCTATCAAACATCTCGTGCCATTTCACACATCTATCTTTTAATAAGTTATTGCAATAAATATATACTGATATGAGTCCAGTAAACCTAAAGAAATAAAGCCTCATCTACACGAGTTTTAACCCTTTACCAAGCATTGGTCAAATAATGGCCACAATATTCTGAACCTTATTCACTTGTCATTGGGTCGAACATTAATTAACAATTTCAAGGCTAGGCCTGGTAAGGTTCGCAGAAATAGGGAAAACAAGACATTAAATACAATAATTATTGGCTTCAAGGCAAGTGAAAGCAGCAAAACAAGTATCGCAACTTGAACCTTAGTGTAAAACCCTAGCTTTAGATTTAATCATTCACCATGAAAATAAGTACAGTCATTGATAAAAAATCTGTCGCGAAAAGTATATCCGTTATTCTTCGACGAGGTGCAGTATACAGCAAATAATCTATCTTAGATTTAAGTTTAATGTAATATATAAGTTTTGGTTCATAAAAATACTAAATGTATAACCATTTTATTTTTACTAAATATAAGTCTATTTTAATCATCAGCTATGTGATAAATGTAGAATGTAGCATTTTTTCTGTTGTCAATGTAGTGTTAGGTAGGTGTTAGCTAGCATGGAGCACATACACTATAGAGTAGAAATGTCATATGATTTGATCGACGAAACTTTTTGAATCTGTATCTGTACTTTTTTGTATGGGCGAGAGTTGACAGGACTTGTCATTTCATACTAAATGTAAGTGAAAAATCTCTTACTAGTTTCGGAGAAAGATGGTTGGTATTGCTGCTCTATAGGGTTGTACTCGATGGGTATTATTAAAACGCTACTAATTTATCCGACCAGATAAATCGCTTTAAAAGATTTTAGTACTTCCACTCGATTTAGGATTTCAGTCGGTTGGTTTTTTTTTTGTAGAACTAAACAGAAGGAATGTCATGATATATAACTTATACTCTTTGCGTTTATAGATAAGGCGTTATGTAAGTTCTTGTTGTAAATTACTTAACACTTTGACCGTCGTACCGTCACTCGGCTTACTGGTTAGTGAAAACAAGAAATTTTCAGTTGTGTCTAGTTTTAGGCAGCTAAATAACAGTTATTTGACATAGTTCCTGGTAAATATTGCTTTAAATAAATACAACGCATTGCTGAATTGATGACGTCATGATGACGCAATAAACACTTAACTCGGAGTCAGTTTATTCATGACATTCCTGTTATTTTAGGCAACTAAATATATATTTTTGTACGTGTGAACGAGTGAACTTAAATAATAATGTGTAAGTATAAGTATAGTCACATTAATAAATTGTATTAATTACGATGTAATGTAAATAACTTTTGGTTGCTGAATCTAAATTTACTAAAACGTGCTTATTTGGCCTTTTTTTTTTACAAATTTCACATTTTTCGTTGGTTGTTTTAAGCCTTATTTATTCTAATAAACGATTTTTATTTAATTTGTGTTTTTAGTTGCTTTTCAAATCGACAAATATTTATTTTTAAAAATTTAATTAATATAAGCGTTTAATAATAAAACAATACAATGAGCAAGTTTCCACTTGGCCTAAATGTGTAGTGAATTATTCTAAAATTTCTTAGAATTAAAAAAACAGATTTCGAACTGTCTTAGAAATTATACCACAGGGTTCCCTTCGTGTAAACACCGCCTTAGATGGCTCACTAGTTTTGTCTGTCTACATGTTTTTTGTTGAAAATAAAGACAGGTAGGTAGTTATAGCTCTAAAAAAGATAATTACTAGTCTCTTTCTTTAAAAAAGGTTTTTTTTATCATTTTTCTGATTTTCTGTCATTAAAATAGTCCGGTTAGCTGCATACAGCAGATGTTGTGACTTCTACCACCAAAATCAAAGCGGTGTCTTGATCACATAACTTTTATAGCACAAAATAGTCTACTATTTCTAGACTTTTTAAATTAACTATATAAATGCCATAATAATCTGTATAGCTGTAAGATTTAATTACTACCTCATGTAACATTATGGTCATAATTTTTTTTTACCAGTTAGAACAGGTATGAACTGGTTATAGGCTAAGTTATAGGCCCCTTTAGGGTAACGCGTTTAATTTTTTGAACTTTTTAGGGTTCCGTAGCCAAATGGCAAAAAACGGAACCCTTATAGATTCGTCATGTCTGTCTGTCTGTCTGTCCGTCTGTCCGTCCGTCCGTATGTCACAGCCACTTTTTTCCGAAACTATAAGAACTATACTGTTGAAACTTGGTAAGTAGATGCATTCTGTGAACCGCATTAAGATTTTCACAAAAAAATAGAAAAATAATAATAAATTTTGGGGGCTCCCCATACTAAAACCCGAAATTTTTTTTTTCGTCAAACCCATACGTCTGGTGTATCAATGGATAGGTCTTTAAAAATGATATTGAGGTTTCTAATATAATTTTTTTCTAAACTGAATAGTTTGCGTGTGAGACGCTTCCAAGGTGGTAAAATGTGTGTCCCCCCCCTGTAACTTCTAAAATAAGAGAATGATAAATTAAAAATATATATATAATGTACATTACCATAAAAACTATCAGCGAAAATTGGTTTGAACGAGATCAAGTAAATAGTTTTTTTTTAATACGTCATAAATCGGAAACCGCAATTTAACTTTCGTAATGTTATGGATTTCATTTTGCAATAAAAATACCATAACTATGACTCGATTGTCGTGATGGGTGAACTTTTACTCATAACGGTACCTACAGGTTTGTACGGAACCCTCGGTGCGCGAGTCTGACTCGCACTTGGCCGGTTTTTTTACACTCAAGAGTAGTGGTTTTGGGCCACTAACAAAGACATTCATGCTTTAGGATCTACGAATATTTTGGCGGTAAATACATAATAAATTCATGTATTTTTACATGACTTCAGAAAGGATTAGACCGCGACGAAATATTGTTTCGTCTATTGAAGAATATTTTTGTTAATTAAGCTGGCTTTTTTGTTTCTTGGATACAAGTGAAATTAATTTAGTAACCCAATTCGGGTTACTGAATTAATTTCTCCGTTGCCATTTGCTTTTACCATTGCTTTCAAGTGTATATAAAAATCTTCCGAAACGATTTTACCTCTCAGGTGTCACTCTATTGGACTACGGCAGCGATTATCTCAATTAGCTTCAAGTTATTGTTAAAATAGTTAGATCTTCATCAAAGTGACGCTGTGATTATTCAATGTCATAGTTATAGGTTATAGCAACACTTATATCGATCGAAATCTATCCAAACCCAGGACACGAGTTTTTAACTATGTTTACCGGGTGTTATGTTATTAGATAGATAGATAGATAGATACTCTTTATTGCACACCACACAAAAAAACAGTACAGAGAAACAATAAATTTAGAATGGTACAATTTAGGCGGTCTTATCGCTAAGAGCGATCTCTTCCAGACATGATTTATGATGATTATTTATTTGTTATTATGACCTTTTAAACCCAAAAAAAGGTATGTGCTAACAATAAAATGAAATTGCATCCCTAATATAAATACTATGGTAAAGTCATTTGCAATAAACAGTTTTGAGTTTGATTTTCTATATTATATTTTTCATAGTAGGTAGGTAATTAAGTTTTTTTTTTCATTTCATTTTCATTTTTCACATTTTCATTTTACGGTAATAAAAAAATGAAGATAGAAAATTTCTGATGTCACCATAGTATTCAATAAATAAATAATAAATATTAGATAACATCATAAACATTGCTCTGATCCTATGGTAAGTAGCCAAAGCACTTGTGTTACAGAATCAAAAGCAACGACGGTACCACAACACCCAGACCCGAGACAATACAGAAAAGTGATTTCTATATATTCATGTGTATATGAGTATGTTAGCACATATCTCCTTCGGCGTTCTAGAGTCATAACATACTACCCTGTATAAGATCCTGTTTTATTTGTAAACTTCATTTTAGGGGGTGATTCTACGGTTCAAGTTTAATAAAAAAGTTAAGTATGGAATCAACACTGAAATCGCAGAAAACTGCTCATACATAAAATACGATCAGCTGTTACAGTTGTGTAAAAAAAATATCTTTTATTAGATCCGTTGGTTTCCGATAGTAAAAGTAGTATTTATTCGGTAGAATCACCCCATAAAAGAGAGTTCATTAAGTACCAACTATTAGTTTCGACATATTCAATAAATAAAACTATACGCCAGTTAGAAGCGAAGTCTTTTTATAGTTCCTTAATTATAACTCTTTAAACTCTTTAAACCAAAAGGCCTATACACACCAAATGCGTATACGTGTAGACGTGCGTGCGCGCAGGCGCACGTTCCATTGCGTTATACAACGCAAGTAGACGGTAACTTAACATCATTTAGTCTCGTCTATCTCTAATAATCATTTAAATTCTAAAATGTAATTTTAGCTGTTTACTCACACAGACGTTAAAATAAACACCACAAACAAATGTTTATTATATTAACTCACACTTATCTTATCGCATCTAATTTCTTCTTTGGTTATTAATAATAAATCACAGTAATTAATCAAAAGAGACAGTCAATATCAGTGTACTACGGCTTATTAAGTAAATAAATAGATAAGAGCTTGAAATGAATATCTCTGTAGGTAATTTATGATAAATAATGTAAAATAAACTCTTATGCTAACAAATCTTTAATTATTGAAATAAATTGAAAGTGCATCAAGGATTTTTTAAATCCTTTACGATATTCGTATCTAAATGTTTCTTTAATTTAATGTTGGCAAGATTGGTAGATTCGATGTAATCGGTCTGAGGCCCAATTCCCGTAATTTGACAATAGTCGCAATCCGGTGTTAATCTGCTCCCAGTCACATTACGATCACAAACGCTATTCTCGTAAACCCAAAAAATGCAATTATAGTTCGTAATGCGACTGAAAATGGACGAAACCATAGTTAGATTGTTTTTTGCTCTATTTTCAGTCGTATTGAGATAATTTTTTGATAATTATACGTCAAATTAAAAGTTTACGAGAATACCGTTTGTGATCGTAATGTTACTGGGAGCGGATCGACACCGGATTGTGGCTATTGTCCAATTACGGAAATTGCCCTTTGTTTCGTATGATTTTATCTAAGATTTTTTTAAATAGTTCTTACCAACATTGTCATTCGTCGTAGATTTATGTAATAAATCCTTACTTGTAATTATAAACAGTATTTTATTACTACGGATACAATACTAACGCTTTAGATCTAGTTAGGTACGGTTAGCAAAATAATATGTACAGACAGCACGTCAACCTACCACAAATCGTCAAATTTTCTCAATTGATATTGATCTCTCAGTGTTGGACATAAAGATGAAAATCAATTCAATTGATTCAACCTTTAACTAGGTTTGCTAGGTGCACAAGAGATGTCAAAATTACTCTCTTTAAGGCATTCTGTCCAACATTTTACACCTGCAGCCTGTGGTGTGACTACACGCAAAAGACCTATAACGCTCTCAGGGTTCAGTATAACAATGCCTTCAGGATGGTGATGGGGCTACCAAGGTTCTGCAGTGCCTCATCTATGTTTGCGGAAGCGCGTGTGGATGATTTTTACGCTATCATCCGTAAACGAACGGCTTCGATGCTTGCTAGGACACGGGAGAGCGCCAACAGCATCCTGTTGGTTATCAAAGATAGGTCATCGTGTTCTATCTTTAAACACTGGATTCATACTCATCGCCATGGATCCAGGAACCGGTTCTTTGACTGATACTAACATAGATTTTAAGTATATTGTAACTAACACAGCACTGTATGGATCGTGATGGTCTGAATTAAATGTTTTTATTATTATTTATTATTATTTAACTTTTTGGGTAGGTCGACCTGCAGTTGTATGTACATAATAGTGTAAAATGACATATTATACATAGCATAGTTACTAAATATACACTTCCAGCACTCAACTGATAGAGAAACTATTTTCTTTATAGCGAAATAAACATATTTTATTCTTCTAAATCGTGGTTTTATTCAACTTTATCCTCAACACAATACTTATGAGGTAAAATTAAACATAGGGATAATTAAAACAAAAGGATAATTATTCATCTGCTTAAATACACCAACTTTCACTGTGGAACTAACATCAAATCTTAAAACCGGCTAAGTGAGTGTCGGGCCATCCTTCAGGCGGAGGACAGTTGAATTAGATTGAGAGGGGGGGAGGTCCCATTGTATTAGTAGAATAACAGTAGAATGAGCGGTAGCATAACCCTATAAAAGGTAGACAGTAAATAATAAATTCATAGAGATATAAAACTAGCTGTCGCATTGTCTTTGCAAAACCATAGTTAGTCTAAACGAAAGACCACACGAACAAAGTCGCGGGCAACATGATAGTGTTACATTTTTTTTTCACATTAAAAAAAATTTGCCAATTGAACACTGACATCTAAGGGTAAGAATCGCTATCTATAATGACAGTTATTTTGTATAACGTGAACCGTAAATTTTTCCGAGTTGAGAAGTATCCATATTATTCCAGGCTATAATCGATTTTTGTGCCATTTCATTTAGATCCGTTCAGCCGCTCTTGCGTGAACAAAGTAACAAACATCGATTCAAACTTTCGCATTTATAATTACATATTATAAAATAAGATAGATAAGAAGAATGGAATAATAATTACCCTCTTGGCACTTGTTTGTGTGAACGAGAGGTGAATATGGTTGGCTCGTATCTGAGCGAGACAACGCTCTATACTCTAATATTTATAGGGAGACTTGATCCAAATCATTTCCACTGATTGATATCGTATAATATAGGGTTGTAACCAAAAAGTTTATCTCGGTTTGAATGCTTGTTGACACAATTTTTTTTTTTAAATATTGCAATGCAGTTCAACTTATTATCAAAATTAAAGGTTACCCCATCTATACACTATTTACTGATTTATTTTTGAGCGGGAAATAAAACTAAAATATTATTCTATTAATTAAACTTTTTTATACAAAAGTTCAATAATTACTTAACTATAATGTATGAAGCAGACATTTTTTTTTTCGTGATATCACAGTTGATTCCATAGTAAAAGTTATTTGTTTTTATTAGTGGAATCACCTCCCCGCGGGAAAAACGACCACTAAAATTTCACGGTGTTTATAAAATAATGTGTTTATCTATTTTGCTAAAATTATACCAAATCTAACCCATCCAGTCGCTAGTATTTTCCGTAAAGGAAAACACAACAAGTTATCTTTATCCTTTGGGATGAGGCCACGGTTATTTCAAGCATTAAACAGGACAATGTTTAGTTGTGTTCATGTGACAGATTGTTCAGACGTGTTTAAGTTAGCACCGGTTTGCAGTGATTAGTATAGATCGGTGAGTGAATCATTATCTTTTTAGAACAAATGAGTCATCTTTCTTCCGGAGATCTGAGCATTCGATATACTTCTGTTTTGGTGTTGTTCATATACCAAAAGTTAGCCATCAACATCCTTCACTGACGGCCGATGGGGCAGAAAGGTTCCGGAATGGAGGCCACGTACCGGCAAGCGCAGCGTAGGACGTCCATCTACAAGGTGGACAGACGACCTGGTAAAGGTTTCAGGAAGCCGCTGGGTGCGGGCCGCTTGCAACCGGCAAATCTGGAAATCACTGGGGGAGGCCTTTGTTCAACAGTGGACGTCCTATGGCTGAAATGATGATAATGAATGATCCTTCTCTGGAGCCAAGAGACGAGCACCTCGGAGTTGGCATCGCCATCTCTGAGGTCCCGGGTTTGATACCGGGTCGGCTCAATGTAGAAAACGTGTTTTTCTATGTTGGCATCTGGGTACCGTTGTTGTTTCTGATTTCTATAACGCATGTGCTTTTGCTACTTACTTAAGGATCAGAGCAATGTTTGATCTAATGTTGTCTAATATTTATTTATTAAAATGTATTAAATCGCCGACCGACTTGGCGTAGTGGCGATTCGCCATTAACTCAAAGGGTCTCAGGTTAAATTTCCGCTGTGGATCAATTTATAAAACTCGTTATTTATTCTAAATTTGATACGGTTTGGGTGTGGTCAGAAATTCATTGTCCGGCACCTCCTAAAAAGGATGTTAATTCCTTACTGAGACTTTGACAAGTGGTGTGCGTCTGGCGTGTATTATTTATATTGAGATTTTGACACTAAATGCCCAACTCAGAAACGTCACTTAACTTTAATGGTTACTTAAGATAAACGTGTGATACCAAAGTAAATACGAATAAAGACAATTATTGAATGAACAAAAACGTTAATCGACACTATTGTTAATTGGCGTCTCTGAGTGCGGCAGTTAGTGTCGTTAGAATTGATTTTCAAAACGGACTACGTGTCTTAGTTGTTTGGTCGACGCCCATAATTATGGTTGGTGATTCTGTTTCATATTGCTTTTTCATTAATCCATGAGTTGTAGGATGTTACGTAATGATAAGGAATAATATCCTGCTAGTTAGATAGAAAAAAATCACAATATTGTTATTAATCACGTTGCGTAGAGTTTCCTGAATTTAATTTAATCATGGGTTTGTTATAAATTATCAAATATTAACACTTTTGAGGGCACACGTTGTATGTAACTTTTTATTAGTTTTCGATCCTAAGACCAAGCATAAATTGTTTCTGCAATTACACCAATTACCTAGCCCCAAACTAAGCAAAGCTATTACTATGGCGACTAGATAACGGATAAACATTAACATCATCATCATTTCAGCCATAGGACGTCCACTGCTGAACATAGGCCTCCCCCACGGATAAACATACTTAAATACTTTTATGAACATCCATGACTTAGATACAAATGCTCATGCTAATCACACAACATTATCCCAATTCTTACGGGATTCGAACCCGCAACCGCTGGCTTTTTAGTCCGGAGCGTGAACATACCTGAAATGATGTAAATAAATAAATAAATGTATGCAGCTGATTTTTTGACAGGGCAGATTGGAGATTCTGCAACTTGAATAAAAAAACCTCTATGAGAACGAAATTACAATCCCAAAAACAAATCGTACTCATCAACCTGCTGACTACGGTCTGTTGTCGCCCGCTGTCTGTACGGGCTGAGTACAGACAACAGCTCGCCAACTCGTTAGTAAAATTTTCTCAACTTATATTGATCTCTACGTGGAGGACAAAGTTGAAAATCGGTTCAGTGACCTTTAACTTTTTGGGTAAATTGACCTGCCGTTGACTGTGCCTATAGGTTTTTTTAATGAGACTCGATGATGGTTAGAAAGAAAGCGGACCCTGGGCTCCAAAGCAATGGGTTTGGATGCAACCGGGATTGACCGTATAGATGAAGAAGGAGACTCGATGATGGTCTAATAGTAAAAGTAATTCTATTCAAGCTGCAGAATCTCCCTCTCTTAAAAAGTATCCTGTATATTAAGAACCGGCGAGGAGTTTCCTCTCTGTCCACGCCACCGGGGCAAGCGGTTATGCTATTAGATATTATGTCGTGCGGAAGTTCAGGGAGTTGTGAGGGTCATCGTCGGTGTAGACTGCAGTTTTAAGACAATAATTTTAGTAGTTAAGTCAGTATAGTCTTTGTGTAACGACGGCGTACTGAGTCTATCCTTTTTTATCACTACCGTGGGTTCACACTTCCGTTAATATACAAGCGGTCTCATGAGACCGCATAACAATGGAATTTCTATTGTGTCTCATTACACTACTACTGTGTCTACTGTACCAACCTCGATGCCATGAGGATATATATAAGATAAATGTTTATAATATGTCGATTGCAATATATAATAAATTACCCGAAAGACTAAAAGTGCTACAAGGAAATGTATTTAAGAAAATATTAAATAATTTGTTGTTGAGTAATTGTTTTTATAGTCTGAATGAATATTTTCATTTTAATGAATACTCGTAATTGTATAAATAATGTGACATCTGTGTGACATTTTATATTGTATTTTGTTTATTGTAATGTTATTATTAATATTTGCACGCCTACATGCAGGCTGAATACATGGACAAATAATGGTTTTAAGTTCTGCATTATAAAATTGCATGTATGATGGATGATAAACAATTGGATTTGAATTTTGAATTTCAATTTAACGTAATATGCTTGATCAGTATCGGTATTTGGATATGGTGTTATTAGACTGAGGCCCTCTGTAGAGTTATGGGACCAAACAAAACATGAACCTACGTGAAGTTTTACCATACACAGTGTTTATACAACCATCACGTACGATACTAAGTACCTACGATAGTAGTTACTATTCGATTCTGTGACGATACTGAAAACCATATCGTAAGGTGTAAACACGCAAGTCTTAGCTATACAAGGATACAAGGTGTTCATTAACGCCATAACGCAAAACCTCTTACCACCAACATCAAATTCTCAAAAAAAGGAGGTTTCCATACAAACTGATATAAGCTGGTCTCGGCTTAGTACCTATGGCAAAGTGTTCTTTTTTGCGATTTCGATGTGGGCTCTATTAAAAAGTTGCTATACATATTTATGCAGTAGAATCACACCCTTACAAGGTTTTGCGTTATTTCATTACCGTGTATAGCTGTGTGCGTCTGTGTTCTGCTCTCGAATATTCCAAATAGAAAACGTGAGCAACTACTTCATTATAATACCCATTACCTACATGGTAATACTCAATAATACTCAATAATACTCATTTCTTCAGTATATAGGCCCTCTTCCGGGCACTTATACACGTCCCAAAATATAGCTTTACCCTACCACCGCTTCGGGACTACATATCGGCTGGTGATGAGAAGAAACGGCGCAACAAACTCAGTCACCTTTGTCAGCCTTTTTTACAGGAAATACAATTACAAGACATGAAGTAAGTGCGAGCTAAGCAGGTTAAGTCCATGCACTCTTGTCGTTCAAAAAATCGTCTACCTTATAATACCCTTTTTTCATAAGGTTTTTTTTAATGTGAATTTTGAACTCATGTACAGGTAGTTCAACAAGAGTCTGTGGAACTTTATTAAAAAATTTAATACATTTCCCCAAGAATGAATTACCAACTTTGTGAAGTCTGAAGCTCGGAACGGCAAGTTTATTTTTATTACGAGTATTATAATGATGAAAATCACTTTTTAAGCTAAACAAACTTAGATTTTTTCGAACGTACATAATATTTTCAAAAATGTATTGAGAGGCTACTGTTAATATATTAATATCTTTAAAAATCTCCCTCAGAGAGTCACGAGGTCCAAGACAGTATATTGCACGTACGGCTCTTTTCTGCAACACAAAGATTGATTCAATGTCAGCAGCAGAGCCCCATAGCAGTAAACCATACGACAACAAACTATGAAAATAACTAAAGTATACTAGTCTTGCCGTTTCGACATCAGTTAAAAGCCTTATTTTCCTCACTGCATAAGCCGCTGAACTGAGCCTTCCTGACAGGGCAACTATATGGGGACCCCATTGGAGCCGGGAGTCTAATGTAATTCCCAAAAAAATTGTGGAATCGACTGCATCTATATGATCGTCTGACATATTAATATGCGTACTGACCTGCCTCACATTGGGCATAGTGAATTTAATGCATTTAGTTTTGTTTGCATTTAGCAACAGGTTGTTAGCTGTAAACCAGCGTACTACTTGAGAGAGAGCACTATTTACATCGTCAAAGGCAGCTTTACCTCTGTCAGTTTTAAAAATCAATGATGTATCATCTGCAAACAATACTATCTCACAAAGATCTTTAGTGAAGTAAGGAAGGTCATTTATATAGATTAGGAATAATAGAGGTCCCAATATAGAGCCCTGGGGCACACCAATGCGTATTGGAGCTCCAGAAGAGTCGGTTCCATTGACATTAACTTTTTGAATTCTATCTGTGAGGTATGACTCTAACAATTTACCTGAATCATTTGAGACACCATAATGCCGTAATTTCATTAATAAAGTCTTGTGATCTACACAATCGAAAGCCTTAGACAAATCACAAAAAACCCCTAAAGCATCTTGTTTTCTTTCAAAAGCATCGAAGATATGCTTAAGGAGTGCAACTCCAGCATCAGTTGTGTTTCTACCTTTGGTGAAACCAAACTGCTTCTCATGCAACAGTTTGTTAGTTCTAAAATGTGATAAGAGTTGATTGAAGACTATCTTTTCAAATATTTTACTAAGAGCTGGTAGTATTGATATAGGTCTAAAGTTGGAGGGATCACTTTTATCACCGGATTTAAATAATGGTATAATTTTACTAAATTTCATTAAATTAGGAAACGTACCTTCATCAATACACTGGTTAAATATACAAGCAAGATGAGTTGCTATACTATCGATTATATGGTTAATTATATTGGTCGAAATGCCCCATAAATCTTCAGTTTTTTTCATATTCAGCTCTCTAAATGTTTTAACAATAACATCAGGATTAACATGTCTAAACTTTAGGGAAGAATTGCATTCATCCACATTTGATTTCAAAAAAGTTTCCGCAAGACCTGGCGTAGAGTTTAATTTATTAGTTGTAGCAATTGGTATATTAGAAAAGAAATCATTAAACGCGTTTGCTACTTCACTGTCTGATTTAATAATTTTATTATTAATATTAAGGCTAATTGTGCGATCCGATTGTCTGTTTCAGCTTGTTTCTCTATTAATAATGCTCCAAGTAGCTTTTATTTTATTTTTAGAGCTAACAATGATATCCCGAATATAATTAGCTTTAGCCAGTGCACATACCTTTTTGAAAATTTTTGAGAATTTTTTAACATATTCAATAATATTAGGGTCTTGAGTGTGCGCTTTTAGGTCGTATAATTCGTATAATTTTTTCCTACTTTTATGAATACCAGTCGTGGCCCAGTCACTAAATTTACATTTATTTGTGTTTATTTTAACATGTTTTTGTTTAAATATATTATTAAATTCATCTTTGACCAATCCAAACAGATTTCCATATGATACATCTACAGTGTTACTGTTGGCTGGTAATAGATTTATTCCACAATCAATATTATTCTTAAATCTATCTAATTGGCTAGCAGTGACTGGCCTACAAACAATATCCACCATAGGCGAGACATGATGGTGCTCAAATGTGGCTATTTGTCCACCATGATCCGATTGGAGACAATTTATAATCGATTTATTTATTACTTTACAATTACAGAAAATATTATCTAAGCAAATAGCTGATGTAGGAGTGGTTCTTGTAGGTTCATTAAATAGATTATATAAATTATAAGATTTAAAAAGATTTAGGAACCTTGCAGAGTTTTGTGTATCTACTAATAAATCAATGTTGAAATCTCCACATACAACTATCTTCTTATTCGATTTACATACCTTTTTTAATACCTCCTCCATAGTGGACTCAAAAAGATGGTAATTTGCTGATGGGGGTTTGTAGACACTAATAATAATATATTGCTCCAGCTCAGCACATGCTAGTTCAATAGTTTGTTCTATAGAGAGTGCCACGATATCTTTGCGTTCTTTGGACTTAATATTCTTTTTAATTAGAATTAGTGATCCCCCTCGTATAGCTGACTCTCTACTTAACAAGCTAATGACTTCCCAATTTTCAATTCCTATGAGCACTTCACATTTCTTAAGCCAGTGCTCAGTTAGACAGAGGACATGTATATCCATGTCTTGCAAATACAATGTTATTTCCAGTTCTTTGCCGGAAAAGCCTTGTATATTTTGATGAACAATATTAAGGCAGTTAGACTTTTCCTTTGTCACTATAGGTAGGTTGCAAGAGATTTCCTCTGTTGTCTTAATATTTAATTTAAATGTATATAATTATTCGTTGGAACTGATTCCAACTTGTGAATTGTTATGTCATTGCTCTGCTCAATAAAAGCAGTTTGTTTAGCCAAGTTCTTGGCTGAACACTTAATAAAATATGATAGCGACATTGCTATCTGTCTTTTAATTTTACTGCTGAGATAATATTTATCTCGGGTTAAATAAATTGAATTATATTTTAAATAATAATTAATGTCAATAATATGAAATTTTTCTGAATTATATGTCATAGTATTTAAACACAAATTAATTTTATATCTAATATTATTTTCTTCCTGTGGCAAGCCGTCACTGTAAATGGTAATGTAAACATTACAATTTTATTTAAGTTTAACAATTGTAATGAGTCTAAATATTTTACTAACTCATTTTTGTTTACACTGCCCCTATTACCAATCAAAATTATTAAAGTAGTATTTTTATTGAATTTATAATTAATAATACTATTTACAATTTCATAATATGAAGAACCTGGCATGCAGTGGTTAATAACACTTTGTCCCAAATATGAGTTCAATAATAGGCCCATGTTTTTACCTACTTCATCGCTGAACATAACTATATTCGATTTTACAGGTCTATTTATATGATTATTCTTTGCTTGGGAATTAACGGAGACATTACATAGGTTGTGACTTTTTTTGTTTTTTAATGTTTGAGTAACTGGTGACTCACATCCTAACTGAGAGCCGAGTGAGCAACTTTCATTAATAGTTATATTATTGCAACTACACGAAGAGACCAGACTCGTCAATGCCAAGATATGTTCACCACACTCCTTTTTTGTGCTTATGTATCGCTGAGTCATTACATCTAATGATTTCTTAAGTTTACATAATTCTAATTCTAAGTTTTGAACATTTTTCTCATAATCACTCACACTTTTTTCTAATAATAATGAGTACATATCTAGTTTGTCACCTAATTTTCTTCTTTCATTAATTTGTCTAGTGTGAGATTGCATACATTTTTGGTGTTTAATTAATTTTTGAGTTTTTTTAATAAACCTACTAATTTTTACATATTTTTTAATTTTTTTAATACTAAATTTAGCAAGGCCGGCAAAGTTAGGAGATTTTAAAGTGTCATCACGTTAAATCAATTGTTTTAATTGGTCCATTGCTAGAAGAAGTTTGACAGAGGCTGGGCGCACTGCCAACTAATTGATTAAATAAACAATCAGTTCGGTAGTCTACACACTCTTGCTTCTGCGTCTCCAGGTTTAGGATATGGTCCTGGGCATCATTGAGGTCTTGATGAAGCGAAGACATACGTTTTAAATTGGTGTCATTAAAATAGGATTATTATCTTAAAAATAAATCATAGAATCATTTATTCAGGACAGTTTCACAACTTACATTTATTGGTAGTCTCCAAACTAAGTAAAAACTTGTCTCTTGGAGATTTCAGTTTGACATAGAGTTTGTTAACGACGTTGTGCATTGGTTGAGTTACAGGATAGGAAAATAGGATTAATATTATCATTGACATATGATATTACATATATGATATGACAAATGACAAAAATGTCTGGAATTAAATACTGCCCTGCTCGCACAGGTATACATTATTTTCTTTTCCTTTTTTTTTGTGGCAGCTAGTGGTGACTGAGTTTGTTCCGGCGTTTCTTCTCAGCACTTGCCAGATTGTCTGTGTCTTGTCTCGAAGCGCTAGTAGGGCCCAAAAAATAAGGAGACATGTTCTGCCTCATATGGGCCAATAATGTTATTATTGACGTTCATAAGTGGCAGTTTTCTGCCCTAAACTGAATAAATGATTTTTGACTTTGACTTTGACTTTGACTTTGACATTATTATACACAGTTTGTATCGTCGACCCTCTGTGAGGTATACATTATGAGTATAGGCCCCTCCATCTCTATTTTTTACGCATCCATTACCTATTTTTTTCCTGCGATGTTTTTTAAGTCATCGATCCATCTGGATAGTTATCGGCAAATAAGTTATAAACAAGATTATGGTTGCTTATTAAACATAATTTTGCTTATAAGCAAAACATTATTTTCAACATAATGAAATAACGACCTTTTAATTAGAAATGATTCCTGAAATACTAAAACGACTTCAAAATTACAATTCCAGTCTTAATCAAATTGGAATTATTTTTCCTTATATCCATTTAACTGTACAATGGTGACGCTATTTATGACGTAAATAGTCCACTTCCATCCGTTTTTAGCGGGAAAAAACTTATTGTAAATCATTCGAAGTTTGAGACAATTGATATTAAGTTATGAAGTTCTCTTTATACTCAAGTCAAGTCCTTATCCTGGCCATTATATTTAAATGTGACATTCCTATCTGCGTACCCTTATAGACAGTGCTGATAACATGTAATGTACACACGTCTCATATTTGTCACTCCAAGGTTACACCGACTGCCTAGAGTGTGGTCATGTACTCATGTTGTCATAATACTGATGATTCACCATTCACGGCTGCCACTGACACATCTTATGCACCAGTCTTTCCAGTTAGTGTGAGGTCAGGCGTCGGTACAGAGAGACTTTTATTGTGTTAACGTGAATTTAATACTGAGTGCAAAGAAAAGGCTGTGATAAAACTACACAAAAGTGAGCTTAAGTGACGTCATAACCGGTTTTTGTTTACGAAACCATTCAAACAGTCGATGTAAGTAGCAAAATCATTATAAACAGAGTTCTGGTTAGTCGATACGAAACGTGTGTTATCATTTGTAGGGTTTGTAAAAATATTCATAAATAGTTTTGTGTGTGTTTGTCCGACAACTCGAAAGTTTTATCAAAAATAGCTCAGCTCTAGTATCAGCAGTAAGCTGTTCGAATTCCAAAAGAAACTAATGTTATTGTGATAAGCAGAACGTATTTTTACCCGAGTCATGTAAATAATGTGTCATATGTTATTAAAAAGTATCAAATACAAAGTTAGTGACATATAATAGACACAAACATTATGTTATTATTGGTATTAAATATAATATATGAATTGCTTTGTTCATGCTACAATTGGTGCATTATCTGAGTCAAATTGATTTTATTTATTAAGTTTATGCGTTATTCAGTCGCCAAATTATACAATTTAAGTCTTGATTTGTCAGCTAAACAATTTGTTATCTATGTTTATCTGCCACCTAGTGTCATAGCCTGAAGTCTACAAACTTTACTTAGCTTGGAGTTTGGTAATCGTGTTAAGGTGAGACCGATTGACCATTATTTTATTTAGTTGCTGACCTCAAAGACATCCTTGGCCGTGATCAGCCGTGACAAGACGTCGGTCACAAGGTTCGAAAGGTCTTTGACCGGGATTTTGAATGCAATATGTTAGCGTACATTAAAACAAACTGAACTTGTTTAAATAGAGTTTAGAAGCTAAGATGTAAGAATATGAAAAGACACAATATAAGGGCCTTACTACAAAAAAGATAGACTAGGTTTAAACACTGCCTAAAGATTAGCCAACCAATTAAAAAGTATGGTAACATAACCGAGACATGTGTGATGTGTCAATACTTCAAATTGTATGGCTATTCTTTAGACATTGTTTAAACCTAGTCTATCTTTTTTGTAGTAAGGCCATAAAGGTTTAATTTATTAGATACCTTTCTTTTAGGAGGCGATTCTATTGCACAAATCCAAATCCAAATGTCTTTTTCTTTATGACTAACGTCAATATGTTAGAAAAAAACACTTCTTGCAAACTGATGTCAGCTGTTTAGTATGGGGTATTTTTGCAAACCTAGAAATAGTTGCTGTGCTTGAGCAGTAGAATCACTCCCTAGAAGGAAGTTGACGAATAAATTAGGGCCATAAATAATAAGGCTATACATAGTCTGTTTTTCTTCACTTGTCAAATATTTAAACAATTTTGGCATTCATTTTAACAAAAAAATTCATTTAACAATAATATGGACATAAAACTAAAAACCCACTATAGTAATTAAACATTTAACACATAATACTTTTAATTATTCTAACAGTTCGTTGATTTTATAAACAGTTTTTTTTTTGTAAAAAGACATGCTTTAAAAAAACCTTGATTGTTTACATTCTTCGCCAAGCAAAGGAAAACGGTTTTTATCCAACAATCACATCAATTACCTACATAGCTCCAAACTAAGCAGCTCTGCTCGTAGGTACAGTTAACATCAATAGTAGCTTAGTATCTGTATTTTCTAATAGAATCTCAATGTAACAAATCACAAAGTCTAGCAAAATTACTTACTCAAAAGTCAAATAAAGAAGTCAGGTTATTGTGACATCTAGAAGTCAGTAGTTTTGAAAATTAGTTTTTGAGCAGCTACTTATTATGCTGACTGTACCTACTAGAATGCGGGATAAATACCAAACATCCGTGCCCTAATTAAAACGTTCTCGTTTTTATCTCACAAACATTCGCCCTTTGCGGGATTCAAAACTGCAAATTCTGCTGAATCCGAAGTCAAAAGTGCTGTAACCATTACTTCGACTATGTAGTATTTAAAACATGAAGTTTTGTGAACTCACTTACTAAAAATAGACTATTGAATCATTAACATATTCATAGTTTACCTGTATGTAAGTGATGTGTAACAATAATGAAATGTAATCAAAATTGTTTCGTAAATACTGATGTTTACCTACTAACCTTCCCAGATTTATTTATAACGACATTCCTATAGACGTACATGTTTACTTGATTAAAGTAACGGTTTATACACTATCTGGAAACACTTTTAACTTATTGAATTGGCAGTTAAATAACTTGTTTAAATATTGTGGTATTGTTGGGATGTGAGTATATATATATATTATATATATAGTATATTATATTTTTGAAGATTGAAAACAATCTTGGCATTACTTTTTACAAAACTAAAAAAAAGCATCAATGTATAAATTATTCTAACGATAAAAAATTAAATTTTAAGTTATATGATTAATTACAATAGTAAATTATTATTTTTGTCTTTCTTATTTGATTAGGTAAATGTATAATTTCGTTAAAAAGGATTGTCAATATTGATAACAATATTCGACGTGCTGAGAAAAATGGACTGTATGTATTCTTGAGTTGAAACCGCGACTTGACAAATTCAGCGTAGTCCCCTTTGACAAGATAGAGCAATGCTAAAAACTGCTGGCAGTGGCCCAGTGGGTGGAAAAGAATAGCGGAGAATCGGGCTCAGTGGCTTGCATGGGAGAGGCCCACGTCTAGCAGTGGACTGATTTGGACTGGTTATGATCAGTTATTATTGCTAGATCTTCGGTGTCTGTTGAACTGGCTTCTTACTCTTCCAAATGTTCGTTGTCGTATATTTTTTAAACTGTCTGACAACACACCAACTCGAAGTTTCGAAGTAAGAATTTAACATCCTTGTGTTACGGAATACCATACAATGTGTTTTGCCAGAAGCGTCTCCCAGCACACCCAGACTCTAGCCAATTTAGAAGAGATCGTTTTCTTAAATAAGCCGAACCGTGAATTGAATCTGGTACCCTTTGCGATTAACAAGAACTATCGCGCTACTACACAATTGGTGTAGTAGTGCGGTAATTCCCGTTGAACTATTGTTTTGTCGATTAGTTAAGTATTTCGTTATTGCTTACTTCAATGACCTTCTTAGTGCTCCATTTGTTAACCTGGGTTTGATAGGTATGAACTGGATGGTTTAGTGCAAAATTGAATCTTAAACATATCGGTACTAGACTATGCCTGCCTAGCATGAGCACTAAAAACACGATATGATATGATATAGCGAAATATCGACACCAATTGTAAAAATATGATAGATATAACCGCCATGTTGAATCGCCGTCACATATTAAGATCACTGTTTCGATAAAAATTTAAAATGGCGGCTAAATCTATCATATTTTTTTAGTTGGTATCGATATTTCGCTGTATCATATCATATCGTGTTTTTAGTGCTTATGCTAGGCAGGCTGGATTTAATCCCAGACAGAATTCATTTATGTGTTATGAATCTACTTCGAATAAGTTGTTATTTAAGTTGTGTTTGTTATTTTTGGGAACGGTATTCTAAGACGATCAGGATGTTGTTTGACGAATACTTAATCGCGTGTTTAGTGCGGACGAGTTGGCAGGATATTTCCGCTCATTCGCAGTATCTTGTAAATTAAATACAGCTGTTATTGATTACGATGATCATTGATCACGATGACTAAGTAGGTAGGGTTACAGCACGATACATCTTTTTAAATCATGACTCACCTAAAATCATCTTTAAGAAAATTAAGAGAGGGCTGACGCCATGAAGGTTTCTTACGGTCATACTAAGGTTTCTTAAGGACAGGACGAACACTGCCTCATTAAGAGGACTTATGACTAAGTAGGTAGGGTTACAGCACGATACATCTTTTTAAATCATGACTCACCTAAAATCATCTTTAAGAAAATTAAGAGAGAGCTGACGCCATGAAGGTTTCTTACGGTCATATTAAGGTTTCTTAAGGACAGGACGAACACTGCCTCATTAAGAGGACTTATATTAGATTAGATATTATCATCATCATGTCAGATTTTTGAAGTCCACTACTGGACGTAAGCCTCCCCTAAATAACGCCAAAGAGCACGATCTCCCGCCTGATGCTTTTGCATCCAGCTACTGCCAGCTATCTTCCTAAGGTCGTGGGTCCATCGAGGGGTCCTACACTACAAATAGATTAGATGTAGATTTATGTTATAAACAATTCGACCGTCTGGTCTAGTGGTGTGATACGCGCCCCGAACCACAAAATCAGTATTTCCGGGTTCGAATCCCTCTAATGGAAAGTGTTCTTGTGATGAGCACTAACATATGTACCTGAGTCATGGTTGTCATAATATAATGTATAATGTTGGGGATAATAATATTGATGTGATTGTTGAAAGTTAATTATTTTTGGTAAGCGACATCTTTTATTGGTCCACTACGCATGGTATTCGTACAAATACACCACGGTATACAATTTTATTCAGTTTTTTTTTAATATAACATAAGCGACTTTTAAATTATAAGTCGCGTAGACAGAATTTGTAGGTAAACGTTAGTAAAATGCGATATTTTTTTTACTAAACTCAATAATTTTAAAATAGAGTCTATGATATAGAGTCTATGTCTCCTATAGTTTATCGCTATCGAAATAGACACGGCATGGGTAAAAACTTTTATGTGTTAAATAAATATTGGACAACATCACATTGCTCTCATCATAGGATCATTACTATAGGGTAAGTAGCCAAAGCACTTGTGTTACAGAAATCAGAAACAACGGTGTTACTACAATACAAAGACCTGAGATAATATAAAAAAGCTATTTTTCTACATTAACCGACCGGGAATCGAACTCGGGACCTCAGAGATAGCGACACCAAAGGCCGATATGCTCGCCTCTCGGCTACGAAAGTCATACTTTTATGTTACGTCTTTGACCGACGCGCGAGTCGTTTTAGAATCGAAGCGTGAGGAGGCATCCACTTTCTGATAATATGTGGGTGCCTAATAAATTCCATAAAAAGCCATTAGATTACAACATCGGTTTATTTTATATGATAAAAAGGTACTTCGCCCAAAGTTGTCACTAGTTCAAGTTATTGATGCAATATGATGATTTAAAAAAATAACCTTCCAAAAACCACCTCAATAATTTAGCCCAAAACTAACCAATAGAACAAACACTGCTTACATTAGGGCTAGAAGTTGATGTGCTAACACTAAGTAACACTTGTGTAATGGCGATCAGATAAAGCCTTAACTTCTAAATACATTTATAAACATTCATGACTTAGGCACAAATAACGAATTAACTTAATTGCTTAACGCTCACCAAACAAACATATTTTGCCCCTTGCGGGATTCAAACTTGCAACCGCTTGCCTTTGTGGTCTGGAACGCAAACCCAACGTCAATGATGCTAAATAACATTGATTAAAGGTGGGTAAAGCTATATTTTAGGACAGGTAGGTATATTACCTACGAGTATCTGAGTATCATTAAAGCACACTTTCTTTCTTCTTGACACAAACTGCCTTTATATCTTAGAATATTACTGGTCACTGTTAGTTTCGACATCTCCTCGCATATATCAAGTAGTATGTATGTTTATTGTATGTATGTATAATTATTGTTATGTATTTATTTTATTTTATTTTTATTTATTTATTACTGTATGTATACGTTTAGGCCATAAATTTATGCAATTCTATTTGTATCAGGTAAGAATTTTAAGAACTCTGCAACACCTTTCCCTTTCTTTAATAGTTGTCCTCTACCTAAAGGTCGAGATCGCTATTAGCGATAAGACCGCCTAAATTGTACATCTTTCTGTAAAAATCATGTGTATTTTACTTGTATGGTGTGCAATAAAGAGTATCTATCTATCTATCTATCTCTCTTTCTCTCTCCCGGAAGAGAAGCATTTAACCTAACTAAATCACTATCATCATTTTAGCCCTAGGACGTCCACTGCTAAACATGACCTCCCCAATGACTTCCAGATTGGCCAGTTGGAACTAAATAAATGAGTTAAATGATTTTTTAACATTGTCTTTCACAGCAAACCCATGAGCCATGGCGCCTCTATCGCTGAAGATAGTCCAAGACGAGGGTGCTGTGACCAGGATGCTGAAGTTCGAGTCTACCACCACTGTGGCTGAAGCGCAGGCGCTCGTGAAAGAGAAGATCCTTACAGGAGACGATGGGAAAGGTACGAGGGTGTATTACACCTTAATAGTTTTTATAAGCTGTTTTAAGAGTGTTAATAATATAATTCAATTCTTCAAATAAACTAATATATATTTTTTAATTTGTGAAAACACCAAGTATTGACGAATTTTATCACCGACTTTATAACGACACACCGAAGTTTTTCAATGCCACTTGTTTTTTTGTGTGACCAGGACAGTTATGTTTTGTCTGGCGCATATTTTTGATTATTTATTTATAGCAACCAAACTTACGACTATCATTACAGGTCACAAGACAAAACAAAAGATATTATTTAAACAACTATTCTAGGTATACTTATAATCTATAGCTACAAATAAAGAGAGCAATTCTTCTGAGTTCACTCAGAGAACACACAAAAAGCTAGGTCCACCTCTAGCGCAATCATGTTAGCGCACGTGAGCTCTGAAATCTCTCCCAGACAACCATCAGGTAGCAAGTACTCGTATCTATCTATCTAGTCAGGGCCGTCTTAACATATCCCGGGGCCCTGGGGCACACAAGGATTTGGGGCCCTATTGAAAAATAAAAATAAAATACTGTTGGAACTCATTCCAACAGTATTTTATTATTATTTTTCATGAATGCAGCAATTCCATTAGCATTAGCATGAATAAAAAAAAAACACAAAAATTGTAGTTTAAAAATTTTCCTTTTTTTTCTAGGCTTCGACCCCCTATTCTTTCATTTCAGTTAACAGTGTTTCTTAGTTTACAAACATGTTCTAGTGCTGTGGGGGCCCCACAGTAAGGCCGGGGGCCCTGGGCACAGGCCCCGTGTGCCCTTATGGTAAAGACGAAACTGTATCTAGTATGGATGTATCACTCTGTAGTGTTTATATGATGTGTTTTCTCGCCAGTGTACGGCCTGTTCCTGACATCTGCGGACGACGACCGGTCCGGCATCTGGCTGGAGGCGCACCGGCAGCTGGACTACTACATGCTGCGGGATGGAGACCAGCTGCACTACCTCTGCAGGATGAGGAACCTCAGGGTCCGCCTCTTGGACGGTGAGGAACCTTTTTTTTATTTATTTTATTTAAGAAAACCAACGGCGTTACAAACAATAATTAAACAAAGTACAATATCGATTAGTAAGGCTAATCGATATTGATTATTGATAAGCGCGAGGTAAAAGAAGAGATTACTTTCAAGTAGGTAATACAAAGATTTATAGCAACTGCAATACTAATATACCAGAAAATTAAAAAAAACCAGTTACCGAAACATGCACCAAGTAAAATCACATCTATCTTCCGAGTTTTCATCACATTCATATGCGTATAGCTCAGAAACAATTATTAAAAAAAATACTTGTTCTATTTTACCCGTTGGGCGCCATTACAACGTTAACGTCTCAGAAGATGATTGAGGGGCTCAAATACTACAACTTTCTATATGAAATCAACATCAAAATTCCCATATCACATGTTTATTAAGCTTTAGTTATAAACGTATCTACCGTAAGTATAAATTATTTGGCACATTTTTCAATTTTTTAAATAGTATTATTAATCTATTGTTATGATTGTTTCGTGTCAAAATGAACAGAAAAAAAAAACAAAAAAAAAACTATATCTTTTTGACACCTATAAATTACGTGACAAATAAGTTAAATATCGTTTATTTTTTCAATACTGGACTCCTAAAAAATGTTATCATTACTTGGAGTTACAAGTTATAGATGTCACTGTGTGACCTGCAAAGCTAGAGCCACAGTTTAGCAATGCATCGTTAAACTGAACTAAAGCTTTGCGAAATATGTCACACCGTTGAGATTGGTTAGTCCTTAGTTTAAATAAGCGGGTTTCACCCCTTTATTAATAAAAATGTAAACTACCTGAAGGTTGTCTGGAAGAGATCGCTATTAGCGATAAGACCGCTTAATTGTACGTTTTTCTGTAAAAATCATGTGTAATGTATGGTAAAGAGTATCTATCTATCTATATTTTATCCCTGACTTGAGAAGTCGACCAATTTGGAATGTTGTCAAATGAATTACAAATGTCTACCTAATAATGACATATATTTTAATTAGTTTTGCTATTTTTCATTAGGGTGTTTTGATCTAGTCTCTATTTTTAGTAACGAGTAATTCTATGATGATTATACATCGTCCTGTTGTAAACCATAAAGTAAAATTATCTTCATAAACATTGTGACGACCTCCGTAGCCGAGAGGCGAGCATACCGGACTAGGTGTCGCTATCTCTGAGGTCCCGGGTTCAATTCCCGATCGGGTCAATGTAGAAAAATAACTTTTCTATATTGTGTCGGGTCTGGGTGTTGTGGTATCGTCGTTGTTTCTGATTTCTGTAACACAAGTGTTTCAGCTACTTATCAGAGCAATGTATGTGATGTTGTCCAATATTTATTTATTTATTTACTGTTTTTATGACTTTTAAGCAACTCCAAAAAGACACCCCTAGAAAGTAGAAATTTAACCCGTCTGATTCCACCAGATGCCGCTGTGTTACCCGGTGCACTAAAAGCTAGTCCGGCTCAGGTCCACTTTCGCATTACGAGATTAGTGAATATGATACCGAATTAACGTCTAACATCATTCTACAGTTGTTAGTTTTTAAGTCGTGGACAGAGACAAAATTATGTCTTAAAACCGTACTGCATTAGTTCGTTGTGGTGTTAAAATGACTCGCAAAGATACTTTAACCTTCGAATCCTGTTTCGTCCTTAGTTTGCAAATGCAACACTCCTTTTTTGTAATTGTTCATCATGCTGTACAAAGCCATCTTTAAAAATCCTCTATTATAAAACTGTCTCTAAAAAGGTAAAGCAACTCAAAATAGACACCCCTATAAATTTGTTTTAACCCTTCAGATGCCACTAGATGTCGCTGTCATACCCGGTGCTATTTTTAAATGCGTGTCCCATCTAAAGTTACTTAACCTTTAAATCACGTTAGATGTCGCTATTACCCGTTAGCTCGCGGTGTGTACTTTTTTTTCCGGAGAATGACCCTCGCGGCCTAATGTAGTTTAAGCATACTTACCTGGCGTAGGGGACACCGTGATCAAGAAGGCGGTTCCCCCAGGGCGAGGCCCCTCCATTGCACTGCGGTGGGGTTGACCCTTGCGATTATCCCTAATGTGGATAACTCGGACGCGTAATTTTTGGTAGTGGGGACTGCGTACGCGCTGTCCCCCCGGAAACCTTTAAAACTATTTCTAGTGGACCTTTGATAGGTGAATCATTGGACCTTGCATAAATATTTTGCGCTAAGTCTGCGCATACTCAATAATTTTAAAGCAGGGGGGTTAAAACAGCGCCTATACCGCTTATCATCTGCATTAGGAATTAACAGTCAAGAAAGCAAGCAATAATAATTAATAAGGGACTATTTTAAAATTTGTTTATTATTTAAGTTACATTCTTGAATCTGCCTAATGATAGAAACAGATGCATGTTATTATAATCTAGTTTATAGATTTAAGAAGTTTGTGTAATATGATTTTGTAAATCGTCAGTTTTGCTAGTCATAAGTTTGAGTAGGGTCCTAAGTTGGGGCGAGGGTGTAGGGCCTTACGGCAAACTACTAAATTGAAAGAAAGAAAGAAAATATATTTATTAAACACTGGACATCACACACAAATAGTACAAACAAATGACACAAAAAGAAAAACAAGTAATAAAAACAAAAAAATAATAATAATAATAAATGAAAAACGAGTAAACCAAGCGGTGCCACTATGTGCCTGTGACGTCCGGGATAATGGGACCTCACTCAGCTTGAGCCACGGCCTGAGTAGGCCGCGACGCTGGTTTTCAGTAAATTGTGCTTCCGGCTTAAGCCTATTTCGGACTAGGCGAGTGTTTTAATCCAGTGTCGAATTTATTTAGCATAGCTAGCCTAGCCTAGCTGTGTTCTAATAAAAAAACATGTAGTCAAGTAGTAACTGAAGCACTGTTCACTAGACTAAGTTATTATTAAACTAGTCTTTAGTTAGAGTATGACAAAAACCACCTCATACTTGAAGTGAGGCCTGTGCCCTGCTGTGGGACATTTATAGGCTAACTTAACAACTTACTGAGAGTCTAGTGTGATCTTTTTTATTTATGGTATTATTATGTATATTTCTGGTGACACTTTATCCAATCTATGCAAATCCGCGAATATTTTTCGATCGCTTAAAATAAAAAATAAAAAAACTCTGGTCTGGAATTTTACTTTTTAATTATTATTAGTATTATTAGCCAACTAATCTGAGACTGGAATGATCCAAAAACGCCAGATAGGTATAAAAGAATTAAATCAATAAATGATGTTTTGTGATTTGTACTAGGTTCCGTGAGAACTCTGCAAGTGGACGAATCAAAAACTGTGGAAGAGCTGATGGTAGACATCTGCGCGAGAATCGGCATCACAAACCACGACGAGTACGGACTGGTGAGTATTCTTCTTGCTTATCTATTTTGAGATGGTTTACCTGTATAAAAGACTAACCGTACCCACGGCTTCGCCCACGTAAAATAAGTCTTGTTACCGTCTATTTTACGCCGGCTGTCTGTGGGCGGCCATTTAAGCAAATGTTATTAGACCCGCCGTACTCCCGACCCGAGTCGGCGTGTATGTGTACGTGTAACGCTGTGTCGTCCCGCAGTGCCACGACCGGTCGGAGCCGGAGGAGAGCAAGCCGGCGGCGGGCGCGGGCACGCTGACGCTGCGGCGCGTGGCGCAGCGGCGCGAGCGCGACGCCACGCTCGACCAGCTCAGCAAGAAGATCAAGACCGACGACAACGGTGAGTCGCTTGCCCGCTAAACTGCTACTGTGCCGACCTACCCACCCGCAGTCTGCGCGCGAGTTGAGTGCAGTCTTAAGGAATAAGATAAAGCTGTGACCTGATATTTTTTGAGTTCCGCACCTCAAAAGGAAAAACGAAACCCTTATAGAAACACTTTGTTATCCGTCTGTCTGTCTGTAAAGACCCTTTATTTCGGGATCGCGTGGAGGTATCGAATCGAAATTAAAACCATATACTCAGGTCTACAGTCCCTTGAAGCTGTGAAAAAATTAAACTTCTATGCTAACGTAAAAAAGACGTATATTACGACACTCAAAAAACGTAAATTTCGACACTCAAAAAACGTAAATTTCGACACACTCAAGGGATTCAAAAATTTTTGCGTATTTTTCGTTGACCTAGAACTGGCAAATAATATCGTTATACTACAAGTAGAGGCAAACATTTGAAAAATATACATTTAATATTAGATTTTCTAATTAAACTACGAGACTCGATTCCTGAACTATAAATAATATATAGTACCTACAAATTTGCACTGAACCCTCTAGTGACCAAAACCGACTCGCATTTGTCCGTTTTTTTTTACTAATAGTCGCAAAACCTTACTGCTCAAATAGGTTGTCGGCAAGCTGGTACCTCCTAATTCTAAGGAGTAGTTCCCCTACTTTTTCACGAAACGCTTAATCTCTAATAATCAAAAGGTCCTCCTTAAATATCTGTAGTTTCTAACACGGCCTCTCAGACACTGCTAGTGACGGACCTAATCTGAACGTTATTTTCTACCGAAAAAACATGACAAATAATTATCTAATCAAGACTATTTTCCCAGTGGAGTGGCTGGAGCAGAAATCAACACTTCGCGAGCTAGGCGCAGGGGACGCGCCTTTACTGCTAAAGCGGCGTCTCTTCTACTCGGACCGGAACGTGGACGCGAGGGACCCAGTGCAACTCAACCTGCTGTACGTGCAAGCGAGAGATGCGATACTGGAGGGCCGGCATCCCGTCACAGAGGACCAGGGTGAGTCGATTTGTTTCAAAGCCAGGGTGTTTAGCAGCAGCAGTCTTTGAGAATGTTCATGCCACCACCAACTTAGTAGGCTTCCCACCCGGAGGACTGACGACTGTAGGTTACGGGCAGCCGCTGGGTGCAAACAGTCCAAACCTGCTCGCTGTTGCGTTCAATTGCGTTGCAGTTATGTCCAGCAGTTATCTTTTAAAGGTAACACCCATCCAGTGTTTCTTTCATCCAATTATTTGCATCTCCGAGGTTGAGGGTGCCTTAAATTCAAATTCAAATCATTTTTCGTGACAACAAGGCCCAGTTTGTTATAACAATAACTTAACCTATGTTAGTACCTAATTTCTAACAACGATTTCGTACGAGTACTACTACTACGAGTAGGCTAGAGCCCAGACAAGCGGGCTGTCTAGCCGGTCGGCTATCGCGCGCAGAATGATGTTGGGGCTGAGCGCCTTAGCTTTTCTACATTTAGTAGCAATTTTTATAGGGCACCTGAAGGATTTACCAACCAACTGTCAAATAGTCCACGCGAGACGATTACAGCGAATGGAGAAGCACTGGCAAAGCTAATCAAAGGTGGCGCCACCGTGTTTGGTCTTGTCAACCGTTGTCAACGAATGTCTAGTGTACTAGCAAATGTCAGTTCGATTTTTTTCTCTGCTCTCTAGTATGACGAAAGTTTGACAAGTTATCATAACCTTTATCGTAGTGATTATAAGATCAGTGGCAGCAGTGACGGAATCATTGATCAAATAAACAAGCAAAACTATTGCTTACGAGTAGTTTAGGTACCAACTTTATAATAATTAGATTAAACTCAATTATTTATGCTAAGTTTTGATAGAGAAATAAATGTATCTTATCTTATCTTATCCCTACAGAAAAGACCAAACACTATGCGTCACCTATCGGAATAAATGTGTAAAAAATAAATAAATAATGTGTATAAAAAAAAACACAGTAGGAATCACTTAGGTATATTTACAATCACTATTATTTTGTTACATTTTTCATCGCCCTAAACGTAATTTTCCAACGGCTTCTTTCAGCATATGCATGACTCCAGCCAATTTGTATAAGTTTGTTTTCTAAATTGCCACTCTATTCACCAAAACGCTGTTTTGGTAGTGAAGTATTTAGACTACAAAGAGATATTTGGTTAGAAATAATTCCAATAAGAAAAAGATTTTTTTTTTTAACAAATCACTTTTTTACGTTCATATCTCTTACAAACCTAATATAATACCTAAACTAAGCTATCTATGAGCACTATCGCTGCTACCAGGCTGCTCATCTTTATTCACAATCTGTTGCAGCTCATAATCCTGAACTACTTGAAATATCTTCGATTTAGCCTGATTCAAATAGTACGGACTAAACTTCCTTAACGTCGTCCCTATAGTCACTAAGAAAACATCCAACGGATCGGCCGAGTTTAAGTCTAACACACTCTCATATTGCCTGTTGTCCTCAGTTCTACTGCTGAAAACTTTTTGTTCCTTTGCTTCATGTGCATTCTCGAAGGGATCGTTTACCATAAACACTTCGGGTGGCATCTCTACTTCGCAATCGGCTTCTTCCTCTAAATATTCAGCTGTTTCCTCGCTGGGGTCAACGATCTCTTTGAAAAATGGCGTCATAAACGAGAGCTCCTCTTCGTACTTGTAGTTGTAGATGCGCTGGTTCGGGTTCTTCATTCGTTCTTTGTATTTCCGCCGCATCTGGTCGCGCATATTGATCCAGCGGGATTTGCACACGAGACCTGCAATTTAATAAATAATAATGAATATTGGACGCTGTGCAACCTTGAGCTTTCTTACGAGGTTCATAGTGAGAGGTCACGTTTCAGTTCTATAATGTCATCACTGGTGGCAAATGGCACACACTGGTGGTAGACTTTCGGCTTTAGGAAGCCGCTGAATTCAGCCCGCTTGCAACCGACCAACCTGGAAGTCACTGGGGGTGACCTATGGGGTAGTGATTCGCGCTCCAAATATCGGTTCGAATCCCGTAAGGGGCAAATGTTTGTGTGATGAGCACGAGTATTTGTAACTAAGTCATACCAGCACATAAAAGTATATAAGTATGTTTTTCCCGTTATCTAGTCGCCGACTCCTAGTCGGTTTTATTGGGTTTTAAACCTTAGAAAATCGCACCGCCATTCATTATTTCTGCTTCACCTAATGGTTGCCTGGTAGAGAATACCTTAATGCATTAAATACACTAAATGTAAATTTATTTTGAGAAATAAGTAAAGAATAATTAAAACCATTTTTTATAATACGTAATGCTATTTTAAGCATAACCCATTAACCGCTAATCGCCTTTATGCATTATTTTAGGGTATTGTAAAAATCAACCGTCAAAGTATTAAGCAATTCCTTATTACTTGCATTGTAACTTGTGAATTGTAAGTAGTATTTTATTGCGTCATCTTACTAATATTATAAATGAGAAAGTTTGGATGAATGGATGTTTGTTACTTAGTCACGCCAAAACGGCTGAACGAATTTAAATTAAAGTTGTTACAAAAATCGATTAAATGCCTGGAATAGCAGATAGGTTACTTTTTATCACGGAAAAATTTACAGTTCCCGAGGGCTGCGATAAGTGTCAATAAAGATGACACTTATTACCGTTAGATGTCGCTGTCCAGCTAATTAAAAATATAAAATGTAAAAAAAAAAAAATACACTAGCTGTGCCTGCGACTACGTTCGCGTGGTCTTTAGTTTAGATTAGACTAACTATGGTTTTGTTAAGATAATGCAAACGAAGTCGCGAGCAACAGCTAGTTCCAATATAAATCAAGCGCAACAACAACATTACGAAATCACGCTTATCTACACCTTATGCCCTTCTAATAAAGACTACACAAAACCACTCACCTGGCCTGCTGAGTGTATCACCGATTTTCTGCCAAATAACTTCACGGGTATCGAAGTCCAAATACTTCGGGTTCTTCGCATTGTACAATACTGGGTTTTCTTTGACCATCTTAATGAGTTTTAAGTCTAGAGTCTTGTTGAATGGTAGCGGCATTTTACAGATAACTATGCACTTTGTAAAATGTTGTAAGTAAACTATTTTAAATCTACGTTCAACACGATGTTGCTAAATATGGTACAGAAATATCGTGCGGCACACGTACGCGGCCCGCGCGAACTGGTTACTGGCACAGCGGCCTCGCGTCGGGATCGTCCCGTGCACGGAGCGGCAACGTCGCGGTCTCGATCGCGAGTCACGTACGAGCTCCGTGTTGTGACTGTTGTGAGATAAGAATAGTTAAGTTCGTGCTACTAATTTAGCGTTTGTATACATAAATGGACTTAGTGCCATTATCTACCAGCCAACCTTAAGGAACTTTATTTGCTTCAAAAACTATTTTCTAACATTTCGTATCTAGCATGTTATTGTAATTATCAACATATTGTTAAAACCTACAAATTTAATTAAACTTTTTGAACTGATGACGCTCCACTCCTGAGCAATAGTCTCTCCCAAGGTTCTCCATGCTTCTCTGCTTAAATCCAAACTCTGCCAATCTTTGGTGTGTCCCTCTAAATCGTCATGCTTATACTTAAATGATTTTTTATCCTAGTTTATCTAAGTAATACAAACATCGAATAGAACAGCACAGTTTATTAATAATACGAATGAATAAAATTATACAATACACTGATTTTAATATTTTCGTGCAGTAATTGTCATGGTATCAAATTACGGATTTATTAAACATTCTTGTGTAAGTAATTATTTTTATTAGCGTAACAATGACAAAAAAGGGTTAGATGGTAAGCCCAGTGATTGCCGCGCGAATAGCATTGTCTATGCCCTGTGGCACTCTTAAAGCGAGTTAGTGCCCCTAAATTAGCGACTCGACGCGTGTTAGTGCAAATATCGCACATAATCTCATTGCAATACAGTTTAAACCAGCGCGCAATGAAACGAGCCTTGCTAAACTAGAAACAGATCCTATGCTAAAAAGGTTGTATATGTTTTGACTATTCCTAGCTCTGATAAATCTGATAATTTGAGCTTTAGTAGTAGGCTTTTAAAACCACAATCTAGTTTACATTTGGTGACTATACTCATCTTATGGTAAGGTAAGGTAGTCACTGGTTTTACAAACACTCCTTCAACGCACCGGGCCCGTGAATAGAATAGAATAGAATAATTTATTTCGCTTAAAACTGGTACAAGGATGTTAAATTGGTTAAAGATCACACATTTCACCATAGTATGGCGCGAAATACAATTTTAACTTGAATTTAAATTAATGAATTAGTACTTAAAATGTCACTTAACATACAATCAGTCATACATGCAAAATAAATAGGTTACAACATCCTGGATTTAAAGAGTTAAAATATTCATCTACTGAGTAAAAACATTTTTCTATCTATTTATATATTTATCTATTTTATTTTTCCGTGTAGTGGGGTATGGCCCAAACCACCATATAGTTGACTCTTGTGCCCTGCAGTGGGATATATTTACATGTCTTTGGTTCACCCGCGTGCAGTTGTTTTCTTACAATCTGATGATGACGAACTTACTAGAGTGTCAGACAATGTTTATCGGGGCCGTCTCTCGGCATGTATTGTTGTTTGTTGTCGCGCAAAAAGTTATCCTTATTAAATAAATATATGTTGTGAAACGTGTTTTAATATGTCATCATTATTCGCTTGCCCTACTCCCAGGTCATTCAGGGTCGGCGCAGTATGAAGGACAAATAGAAATTGATCTAGCTGAGTAAATACATATTCTATCCCGTTTTCCCGTGAAATGATTATTCATTTCTCGTTGGCATATTTATGATGTCTACTCAGACAAAGTCGTGAGCCGAAGGTAGTAAAGATAAAAACGAATTACCAACGGTTCAACTTTCAAGCAATAATAATGAGTCCTGTCTGGCGCAAAGCACGCACGCACACACACTCCGATACGTACGACAACACAACACTGCTTCGGTGTGCGCAGCGATAGCGTCCATAACACGACCGGGACGCTACTATAGGTTCTCGTATGAAAACTTCTCCATGCCCATAACATTAGGCCTGATTCAGAATTTTAGGTTCATCTATGTTTCTATCCCGAATTCATAAATATACGAGGCAAACATAAAATTTAGTACTGTCCAACCCTTATGATAACATTTTCATCATATTGTTATACTCTCTCGCTCATTGCTCAGATCTCAGATGTGTTTTAAGATTGCTATTCTAAGATTGCTATTGATAACTGTTTGATGTATTTTTTACATTTCCTATGGGGAAATAGATATACTTACTTCTGGTAGAAATTGAGTTGCCTATCAATCAGTCTGTCATAGTCTATGACTGGGCATAAGCCTCTTTCAAGCTGCGTTACACTCATACTCACATGGTCGTCAAACTGTATTAAAATTTTGCTAAATCGAAATTAAAATAAGATATACTTTTATTAGGTTTACTTTACTACCTAGGAACTCCTACACATTACTTTTAACTTCTTAAGGTAAAACAATAGGTGTACAACTTTAAATATACTCTAATAGATAATATTATGTCTTATTTGACACTCATAACCTTAACAAAGTCATTTCCTAGTTAAAGTTAGATTGAAACCAAAACCAAGCCCTTAATCACTTTCTAATTATGATTAAACTGAATAAAAATATATCATTCCATGTACAAAGTATCTGTAGATTTTACATCGCTAGACTTTTGTACGATCTGTTGCAAATCATGTTCTTGGACCACAGCGAAAATTTTACTCTTAGCCAAATTCAAGTGGTACGGTGAAAAGGTCTTCAAAGTAGCCCCGATGCTCAGAAGAAAAGCGTCCACAGGATCCGCCGGGTCAAAGTCCGATGTAGACGGCGTTTCGTTGATCGTCGACAGAGGTTTCTCGTCTTCATCATAATCCCACTTTTTTCTCTTTTTAGACTTTTTGGAGGCCTTTGTGACCTTTTTTGTAGAATTTTCTGAATCATCTGTGTCTATTGGCGCGTCACAGTGTTCATTATCAGGGTCGTCCCATTGGCTTTTATCGTCACCTGCGTAGTCAGCGGGGACCACGACGTCCTTGTAGAAAGGCTTCATGAACGCGAGTTCAGCTTCGTATTTGTAGACTCTGTGGGGGGAGCGAGGGTTTGTGAGGTTCTTCTTGAGTATCCTTCGGTTAACGTCTCGAATATTTATCCATCTGACTTTGCAGTCGCCGGCTGAAAAAATGAAAATATACCTAAATCAGTAATGTGTATTACTAACAATATTTTCAACGGTGAGAAACAAATAATGTCTTCTGTAGCTCAGTGGGAAGATAGTAAAAGGACGTAAGAGCTATACTTTACACAGTCAAAATGTGAAATATTATTTTAGATATCATTAGAATTATTAATGCACAAAACATTGAAAATTAAATTAACATTTGCAGTTGCTGACCATATAATTTACATGGTAAAATAACTAGGTATAGAGAACAGATTTAACGAATTGATGTCCATATTAAAGTTAATTGATAATTACAAGTTTCAGCAAAATATTTATATGTGCCGATATTAAAAAGCAGTTATAATATTAAGAGGCATATAGTATTTTTTTTAAATGTATTTATAACAGGAAAACCAGGGTTAACACATTATAAAAAATATAACAAAATAGCAACTATTAAACCACTTATAGGTCTTCACAAGTAGTGACGAGCTAGAAATTAAAAATCATATCGAAACATAACTAACAAATTCAAGAATGAACAGACGCACAAAATTTATTAATATCTTATATATAAAATTCTCGTGTCACAATGTTCGTTCCCGTACTCCTCCGAAACGGCTTGACCGATTCTCATGAAATTTTGTGAGCATGTTGAGTAGGTCTGAGAATCGGCCAACATCTATTTTTCATACCCCTAAAGACCACGCAGACGAAGTCGCGGGCAACAGCTAGTAATATAATAATATAATATAAAAAAACCTATTTATTTTTAAAAAAGCGCTCGCTTATATACCGCCTCACCGCAATAAACAGTAATGTGGTGAAAATAGATAGATAGATACTCTTTATTGTACACCATACAAATAAGTTACAATTTGTGTTTACAGAAAGATAATTTACTCATTATTAGAGATACATGTGTACGTCTTCTAATAATGAAGTCATCTTCAAATTTTTATTTGTCATAAACGGCTGATTTTACCAATAAGGTTTCTTATTAACTTAAGGATTCTTGACCAACGTTTGTCCTGGCACCCACAGATAGAATACACTTGTAACAGAATCAGAAAACTAACATGGATATTTAAGACACTGAGACACGTAACAACAAAAAAACTAATAAATCAGATATATAAAACACTGGCTCAATCAGTTATAGCTTACTGTCTATCCGCATGGGGAGGTGCAACAAAGTCTAAGTTCCTGGAAGTCGAAAGAAGCCAGCGCTGTCTAATAAAAATAATGCATTTTAAAAACTTTAGATTTCCTACAAATGAACTTTATAAATTATGTAAACTGTTGTCAGTTAGGAAGTTATACATGTTGCTGATAGCCGTCAGACTACATAAATCTCTTTCATTCGACCCCTCGCTTGCAACAAAGAGGAGAAGAAAAAATAACATTGCAATCTCTAGACGCACTAGGACAAAGTTCGCTCGTCGACAGTTTTTGTCGCAATCTGCTTATATTTATAATACAATTCATAAAAAACTTGACATATACAGTTTGAAAACTCGTGAATGCAAAATTAAAATAGAAAAATGGTTAATTGGTCTTAGCTACGATGAAACAGAAAAAATTATTCAACACACACACTAAGGGACACCTGTACTCCTTAAGTATAAAAAAGTCAGTTATTAAACACTAAAATTATTTTAAAATATAATACTCAACTAAATTCATACAATGTAAACACTAAAGATAACAAATTAAAACATTGCATAAAGATATTAAAAATTAAAATATATATATATATATGTATATATATATATGTAAGTATAAAAAGAAATACCAAACATTAAATTAAAAATAAGTAAAAATAAATAAATATTACAATAATAGTAATAAATAAATAAACAACTTAAAACATATACTCAATAGAAATAAAACAGTTATAAAGGGACCTGTAACACAATATGCTAATTAAGTAAAAAAGGAATAAATTAATAAATTAAAACATACACTTAATAGAAACAAAAAATTTAATTAAATCACCTCTCTCCTCGTTATCCCAAAATATATAATTTAAGGAATGTTACTCGTATTAGTCTTGGTTTTGGTTTTGTAGTAGATAAGTTTTATAACTCTGTTAAAAGTGTAATAAATTAAGGTTATTTACATGTAGCATTGTATAAAATAACATCATGTAGCATTATATTATTATGTAAGAGCGGGGCCCCCTGACACAAGCATCAGTTGCTTAAAAGGATGGTCCCAACCACAGATTATTGTAAGACACTACATGAAAAGAAATAAATATATATATATTTTTTTTTTTTTTAAGGTATTAATATCATTAACCAACAGTATTTTTAAACGCCTATTCAATGATACACACGCGCTACGCAACGTATGCCAATTTAAATTAGCCTCCATTTAAATTTTAACTGATTAATTCTTCCAACAACGGTCTTAACAACAACTAAATAGTTGAGTGAGATCCGTTCGAGTTACACGTAGTACCGGCTCCGCCTCAATCTGACATCGCAAAATGTAAACGCAAAAAACATACCCGGTCTCTTTAATTCATCTCCTATCCTTTGCCAGGCCACTTCCCTGGCATTGAAGTCCATGTACTTTGGGTGGTTCAGGTCGTAGAGGACCGGGAGCTCGCGGACCAGGCTGATCAGCTTAATGTCCAACCGGTCGCTGAACATCGTGGCGCGGCGTTTAGCGCACGACTGAGCGACTGCGTGGTCGTTGCGTCGCGTCGAAGATCGATCGCGGTTAGGCGTAGTACACACGTGTCAGAAATGTGTAGTTAGAATTTATGGGTGTATTTAGGAACGTATTAACGTTTTTGTCTAATCTTAATTCTTGCAAACTTTTAGAAGTGGTAGGTACTCTCTTTTGCATACCACACATATCAAAGAAAGAAAAGAAAAAGTAGTTATTTGTTATTGAGTAAGAATATAACTTTATTTATGTTGCTTTTAATTCATAGTATTCACCATTTCAAGAGTAATAATTAGATTTATTTTAAAATTAGGTTTTTAATGGAACAAATATGTTGTATCCCCTTATCGGTCAAGCAAAACGAGACACACAAAATTTAAATTTTATTATTACGCGGTCTCTTGCGACCGCTCGGCCGGCGGCAGTCAAAAACATTAACAAAAATAAAAATCAGAAGAACTTAGTAATACTTACAACTTACTTTATGTTTGCTTAGGAATATTTATTTTTAAACATCAAAAATGTTGCAAGTAATTAAAGGTTTTTAACTTTTTAGGATCTTGTAATATTTAGTCATTACTTAGTAAAATAAAGATAACCTCCTTTATTTTTCTTGCAATGTTTTACTGATTCAATGAAGGTACTATTTTCCCGCTCTACCCAAGCTCAAATATAGACCGCGCCTTATGCGCGTGACGTCACACGACGCGGCGTGAGAGCTGGCAACGACGCGCGGTCGAATCGTAATGTCATGTCGTGCCGATTAAGATTCTAAATTCAAAATGTTGAATGCTGTAAGTAGCCAAGTTGTTATATTGTGTTCTACACACATCCAACAAGAGAAACTTATAAAATCCTGGCAGCCTACAATTTAGTTTAATTAAAAAAGAAAATTTTGCGCGCAAATTCGAATTCTATTTGAATTATTTAGACTTGTATCGTCGCGATAGAAAAAAAAACCTTTGTTAAAGTGGTATTTGCCGTCGTTTATTACAAAATGGTGAAGAATTCTCTTGGTAGAATTCCTTAAATTCTTATTATAGAGGTAATAAATATTTATGCAATAGATTTAGTTGATAGATCCACCATGTAAACTCATGTTAGCACCAATGCACAAGTTTAGGACATTTAGTTTAAAAGGCTGTTTAACGCTTACAGATGAAATTAAAATTATTTCTATGGACGAGGCTGATACAAAAAAAATCTAAGTATCGTGTCTGGAATACTGTCCGCAAATGTGTTAAGCACATAATACTGATGTTTAAGTACGAGTACACATAGAGTAGGTAGGTAAGTTCAAAAAACGAACTATTCGAAGTTGGCACGGGTCTGGGTGTAATGGGAGAGAGAAATTAAAATCGTCGATAATAGTAATTTCTTATTTCTAGACCATGGCAATTAGTATCTTGTCTAGCGCAGTTATGCTCAGGGGATAATAATTATAATTATGTAAAATGATAGTGTAATATTGTAAACCATTATCCCACCAACCTTTTACAAACATCAAATTTGACACCATCATCAGCCATAAGATGTCCACTGCTAAAAGTAGCCCTCCCCCAGTGACTTCCAGATTGGCCGGTTGGAAGTGGCCCGCATCCAGCGGCTTCTCGCAACCTTTACAGTCGTCCGTCCACCTTGCTGGTAATTTTTTTTACAATTGATAGTAAACTCTATGTATTGAATGTTAAGTACAAAATCGGTACCTAAATGAAATTTAAAGGATTTTTTTGTTTATTTAGCGGTGGAGTTTGCGGGTATCCAGTGCCAGGTGCATTACGGCGACTTCCAAGAGGATAAACATAAACCTGGACTGATAGAGAAGTACATTTTTCATTTCTGATCATAAGTATACAGGCCCACCAGCCTGCCCAGCATGAGCACTAAAACACGATATGATATGATATAATAGAGCGATATATCGACCAACTTTAAAAATATGATAGATATAGCCGCTATTTTGAATTTTTATCGAAACAGCGATCTTAATATGTGACGGCGATTCAACATGGCGGCTATATCTGTCATATTTTTAAAGTTGGCGTCGATATATCGCTATATCATATCATATCTGGTAACATGAGTATCTTATAACATAAGTGTACCAAATAAAAGAACATTTTTTTTAACCTCGTTATTAGCAGCTGATACAACAACACAACAACAATTTTTACTACTAGGTACTGGAGAGATGTTAAAATCGTGTAAAAATTTGATGCTCCATACATTATTGTCGACGTTGCGCGTAAGTTTGTACCTGTCATCATCATTCGCCTGCCATGTTTCCAGGTTTTTTCACTCACCATCGATTTCCAATAATAAGGTTGTTATGTCACAGGCGACTGATCACGTGGTTGAAAAGTGTGTATTATTTTTTATGCCCTACATAATGAACCACCTTTCCACTCAAATTTAACAGTCACTCGGAGCGAAATTTGACTTATTTGATTCGAAAACAAATTGGTTAACGCACAATCAAATTGATTTTAGCACAATATTAATACTCATTTATTCAGTATATAGGCCCTCTTCCGGGCACTAATACACGTCCCAAAATATAGCTTTACCCTACCACCGCTTCGGGACTACATATCGGCTGGTGATGAGAAGAAACGGCGCAACAAACTCAGTCACCTTTGTCAGCCTTTTTTACAGGAAATACAGTTACAAGACATGTAGTAAGCGCGAGCTAAGCAGTTTAAGTCCATGCACTCTTGTCGTTCAAATAATCGTCTACCTTATAGTACCCTTTTTTCATAAGGTTTTTTTAAATGTGAGTATTTAAAAAAACCTTATGAAGTGTGAGTGATTAAATTAAATAGTGTCATAAACCAAAACATTAATTTCCAGCCTCAATGAGTACCTCCCAGAGCAGTACTCCAGCTCGTGGGGGATCGAGAAGAAGATCCTGAAGGAGTTCCGCAAGCACCAGGGAGTCAGCCCGATCGACGCCAAGTACCTGTACACGAAGACTGCCAGGGACCTGCCCACATATGGAGTCACCTTCTTTCTGGTCAAGGTAATATTTTTGTCAATGTCTGTTCAACAATAATAATAAAAAAAACGTTTATTTCTTTCCACAAACCAAAATACATAGCATTAGCAAGTATTAAAGAAAAACATTTGTAAATAGGTATCTAATGTTAAACATAGCAATCATGCGAGACTGCATTTTTTAAATAATGCCGTTAAAATAAACAGAATACAATAATGTAAGCATTCATGTAAAACATAGCGTAAAAATTAAGTAATTAATACTTTTCAAACTTATGTTCGCTGTTTAAAATGTCTGGATAAAATTCATTTAGAAACAAATTCGAGGAAACTTTTGCCTCCTTCCGTGTCACTCGATATTTTGATATGACGCTGTAGAAGCTAATGTTTGAAACTTACAGAGCTGTAAGTCAACTAAGTAAGAAAGTTTATTAAATACATAACAGAAAATATTTTTGTGCATAATTTTTAACTAGAGTGAGTCTAAGTTACAGATAAATTATCGAAATTAACTAAATAATACGAGTTTTTTTTCCCAAACTGTTTTAATGCTAACGTTTAAATAATATTTTACTAAAAAGAGTACATTATTGAGACATTTTAGTTTTAAAAAATGTGACTAGCACTAACCGTTTAGTTGTCTTGTTGGGGAATATGCATGTTTATTTAATTGGTCCTAAAATAAATAGTACTTAATTATAATTAATAAAACTTTAAGAATTTTGGAAAAATATTGATAAATACCTGACTTACAGCTCATTAAAGTCGCGTGTTAGACAAGGAGATCCGATATGTACCATGACGTCATATTACACGTCCGCCATACATTTTTCATAGTAAAAGTTGTTTTAGAAAAATATAGCTACATACAGCATACCTTAATTTCTAATTACTATAATTACGGTTATTTTTTACCTAAAAATTTTGTTTTCACTATTAACACTATAATTTCATATATTTTCATATAAATATAGTAAAAACAATATATTTTTTTCATGCATATTCCCTATTCGCAATCAGGTCAAACTCCATTCTAAACTAAATATCACGAGAATCGTTAATTTTTGCTAAACATACATAGGGGTCCATACAGTCGTTATGGTTTCCACCATACCATAAAGAAACACACACATACAAACATGAACCCTCAAACATTACACTCCTATTTGGACAGTTGTGTAAAAAAAAAAGATAATTCCTACGACGTATCGTACGTAATTATATTTTCGTAAATCGTGTAGGAGAAACAAAAAGGCAAGAAAAAGCTGGTGCCGCGACTCCTAGGCATCAACGCGGAGTCGATCCTGCGCCTCGACGAGGTGAGCAAGGAGATCCTGCAGGTGTGGCCGCTCACGCAGGTCAAGACCTACCACGCGGGCAAGTCCGAGACGTTCACGCTCAACTTCGGAGACTATAGGTGAGATTAAGCATCAATGTGATTTCTTCGGAATTTTTCTTATCAAAAGGAATCAAGACACCGCCAATCGATTGACTAACTGTTTATTAAATGTCAACGTGCGATATTCATATACATAGAACACAAATATTGATTGATTTCAAAGCGATTTAAATCGATATTTGTAAATAGTTAAGAATTATGAATAATTATTATATTTTATCATTAGTCTGTAATAATTTATTTATTTAAACTTTATTGCACAGATTTCAAAAATTATACAAAAGATGGACTTATTATACAATAAGGTGTTTTTTAATGACTTTATTATTTAATAATAACTAGCTGTCCCGGCGAACTTTGTATCGCCTCAATTTTATTTTTTATTTTTCAGTTTTTATAGTTATTCTGCTATTCGGGGCGGAGACAAATCCAACATTTTAAAAATCATAATCATCGGTCCAGCCGTTCTTGACTTATAAATGGTGTAACTAACCCGACTTTGTTTTATAGATATTTATAGATGATTATTTGTAAATATATTGTCAACGTCCCAATTAGGAGCCAAAATACACGTTTAGTGTAATGCAAATGAATTGATGATCGGTGTACTGGTTCGCGCTCTGGACTACAAAGCCTAACAGTTGCGGGCTCGAGTCCCGCAAGGGCTATTGTTATTTGTGTGTGTTGTACTTCAGTCATGGATTGGATGGATGGATGGATTTATAAACGTATTTAAGTATGTTTATCCGTTATATTGTCGCCATAGTACATGTTTTATTGTTATTTGTTAGTACCTTGTTAATAATATTATTAGTTTTTTTTAAACTTTAGTCTGAATTATTATAATGTGTGTGCTTTGTGTTTTGCAAATAAACAATTTATCTATCTATCTACAAGTTTTGCTTAGTTTGAACCTAGCTATTGGTGTGATTGTGAATACGATTATTTATTTATTTATACGATTTAATCAATGAGAATGCGCCTTTACAATTAGTATACGGTCTGGCGTATATTAATACTTAACCCTCTCCCAGCGACAAAGAGTACAGCGTGAAGACGAACGACGCGCATCGCATCCGCGACATCCTGCAGGGCTACATCGACCTCATCCGCCGCCGCATGGAGGCGCAGTGGCAGGCCAGCCGCGCCGAGCACCACGCCGTGGGGGAGGAGTACGTCGAGGCCTCCAGGTGAGACCACAGCATACTTAGCCCTTGCTGGACATGGCCTCCCATAGAATGGCATAGCGAGCGGCTCGGGGCCGTTTGCACCCAGTGCCTTTCCGCCACCTTGACTTTGTGCGTGACCGACCCACGCTTGAACTTCTAGTTCGTAGTCACCAGACGAAAAGTTCTCGTTCTTCCTCAACGGTTCTCAGCACTGCGAGGATTGAGGTCTTACCATTACTACTTCAGTTTGGTTCTTTTACGGATGTCCTCGTTCCGGATCTTATCTCGTAAAGAAAGCTAAGCAGCTTATACCGCGATGCAACAGCGTACAACGCCATCTAACACTCGGAACTTACTTGATCTCTTCCAAGTATCTGTTTTCCTTACAGGGGCAACATTATGGAGCATATCCAACACAACTCTAAAGCAATAGTACAAGAATCGTTTGTGGGTCCGAGCAAGATCATCTCTTACGAGCCAGGTGAGACACCCTAAGACACCCTAAGAGCCCGCGCATACTACAGACTTGATCGGTCAATAGTTAGATCAGTCTTTTAAGAGTCCTGTACGTTTAGAGTATTCTCACGGTCAGATAACTACTAGACTTCTCACGCGCTCCGTTTTATTGCAACTTCACTTAGAGTGAGATAGTGCGTTGAAAAAAGGAACATCACTACAACCTACGCCTGTATTCTTGAACAACGTCTAAAAATGGTTTCCATTGCAATCGAAAGTATATAAATATGTATCGGAACTAAGCAAAAGTTACACGTTTTGTTTATTTATAATACCAAATTGCTGTAACTTTATTTTGGTTGATCGTTTTTAGAGCAGAACCAATTTCATACCTTAAAATATTGTATTGGATTGTATGTACAAAATTTAAATTCAATGTTTGCAAAAGCAAAAACTTCATGGGATCATTAATTGTTATACACATGTGCGTATACTGAAATGATTCGTGATTGTCCGATATTCATAGTAATTCAAGGACAGTATCAAGTGACAGCCGATCAAAAGTTTGAAGAATGCGTCGGTTTTTACAATTACAAATTTGAATGACCTATATAAATCGTTTCGATATAAGCATTTACAAAATTTTACATTTGAAAATTACGAAATTTGTGTAATTTGCGACTTTTCGCATCTGCAATCAGCTATTTTGCGACTTCTGACGACGCCGACCGCGGCAACTAGCGACTAGAGTGATCGAAGCGTTTTCCTCTTCTTATAAGTCCTCTCCAGTTACTGTAGGCTGGCTACCAGCTCCTGGAACTTGTCCTTGTTTTAGAGCGACATGTTCCTTCTCAATAGATTACGGCAAAACATAAGTCAATTCACTGATCGTGGTTGCTAGTGACCTATCACAAAGAGTCACCAAAACGCGATGCAGTCGCAAAATCGCCGATCGCGGATGCTAAACATCGCAGTGAGCAGGCTCTTAAATGCGTGTGAAATGTTGTCCAGGCCAGCAAATCACCCAAGGAACGCAAATCATGACAGTCCAGCAAATAGTAGTGACTGGTAAAGGCAGCAACCATCAAAATGTTTTGGTAAGAACGATGCAAATTATACATGTTGAACGAGTTAATCACTTAACAGGAGACGTATTTTTGAATCATGCGCATTCCAATCAGAACCCGAAATCGCAAGATTCACATGCGAATTCCCAAAATCACTATTTTTGAAAATTCATTTCATGAATTCTGCAACGACCACTCGTTTTTATTTTTCTATTAGTAGAAATTAAGGAAGAAACAAGTAAACATATGTTTGACAGAAATTTGACATACATAATAACTTTTTATTTACGTTCCGTTTATAGCGATTCACTACCGGTTTTTAAAATCAATGAGTTTTTGCATTCCATTTCATAATATTTTCTGCGTAAAACTAAAATAGTTACGAGTGATTCAAAATTGCGTAAAATCGTGAGCAATAGAAATGAATTTCATACACGAATTGTTTTCGTGTTCGAATTCGAGATTCATTTCTAATGCTTCAAAAATATGTCTCCAGGATGTTTTCCTTAAAAGTGAACAGACTATGTAGCCCTGTAGTCTGTAGCAACACTAAAAAATCAGATGCTTCACATTATCGTTGTATAAAAAGGTTAGGTACGTCTAACTGTCATGATGTTCAACACTTATGTAATAAGTTAAGTGTATCCTTATATTTGCAATAATATTTTTTTCGGATGTTTGTGGGTATAAAATCCAAGACATTGATGAAACAACGCTGGCTTACTGACAGCTATAAGCACTTGAATAAATTCGCTGTCATAACTATGTCCTTCGTAGCTCAGTTGGAAGAGCAGTCGCCCGGATAGCGAAAGGTCGTGGGTTCGAATCCCACCAGAGGCAGTTAAATAGCTTTTTCAAGTGAAAATATTATCTTTGATATAATAAACTAGCATTCTTTTGAATGCAGAAAACAAAAATGTTTAAATATAATTTTGTTGTTATTGTTGGGCTTCTGAGCATCAAGTTACCACCTGCCTGCCTAGCATGAGCACTAAAAACACGATATGATATGATATGATATAGCGAAATATCGACACCAACTGTAAAAATATGATAGATATAGCCGCCATGTTGAATCGCCGTCACATATTAAGATCGCTGTTCCGATAAAAAATTAAAATGGCGGCTAAATCTATCATATTTTTAAAGTTGGTGTCGATATTTCGCTATATCATATCATATCATATCGTGTTTTAAGTGCTCATGCTAGGCAGGCAGGTCAAAGGAACGCCCAAAGTCCGTGTGTCGTGTTATGTTGAGTATTGTTTACAGGTGGGCGAAGTACCAATGCGCAAAGATATGTCCCTTGAATTTGTGAGAAAACTCAACCGGCTTAATTCCAACTCGGTCAAAATCGTCTCTTTCCTGGCTGGTACGTTGTTATTATGTTTTCAAACAGTTAACGATTATAAAGATGTAAGAGAATGTACGACTTTATGTGCTTTTACAGAACCCAGTGAAAGCAACATTGAAGAGGCACGGAAACTCGTAAGAACTATGGAAGCTGACATGCCGAGTATAGTTGAAGGTATGATTGAGGTCACGTTTATATGTTGACGATTTCATAATAGCTACATTTAACGTAACTTTTTAAATGAGACAATATCGGTATATGAATACATAGTGCATTTTATTCGATTTTATAAAAAGGTTTATGTTTGTCAGTATGTATTTTTGTCCTACATTTTCCTCCCTTTCAATCGTAAAAAGTAGCACGTGTTAAACTTTTTTGTAAACTGACTTTAAGTTGGTAGTCTAAATACAGCCCGTCTGTTTTGGCTCTAAGATCTAAACCTCAATTGAAGGTTATATATATTATGTCTCCGGATCTTATCTCATCATAACTATTGCAGGAGTACAAGAGTCGTCTACGAAGCAGCCCAACGAAGAAGCAAGGAAGAAACTCCTGGATGAGATGCAAGAGCTAAGCGATGCTATGAAATCCCTTACAGAGGCTACTATGGGCAATAATGTTGTAAGCAATATATTTTAAATTACACCCACAAGCTATTTTAGGGTGTCGTATTCAACACGGAACCCTTATAAATTTATGTGAATTTTAATTTGAATCTCGCCGACAAAGTGGTAAAATAAAATCTTTAACAAAATTTTTTAATAGGTTACACTTAAGGGGGGGATACACTTTTTTTTTTACTTGTCTATCCTATGGTGTAGGGTGTCGTTGGATAGGTCGTTTAAAAATGTTGTGGGGAGGTGAACACTATTTTCGATTCAGGAATCTGTTTGCGTAGCTTTAAAGTGCATTTTTTCGTAAGATTCAAGTATCAAAGAACCCCTCTTTGATACTTGAATCTCTTGAGATCTTGAGGCCAACTAGATGGTTGCTTTAAGAAATGTAAAAAAAATGCGATCAGTTTCAGCGCAACATCATAGCTGTTTACTCACTAAGTTATTTCTAAAATGCTATTCTTCTAGAACCCAGAAGATGGCGAAGAAGCCGCCAAGAGGATAGCAGATCTGTCCACTCAGATGTACTTCTCCCTGGACCCGAGAACGATTAAGCGCGGCGAGCTCTGTCGGGTTAGTTTGGTACTATTTTCGCGTATGACTGTTGGGCTGTTATTCTTGTATATGAACTTAAGGCACTAGTCCCATCGCCGACGACGAAGCAACAAGCGAGAAACCGCTTAAGAAACGTACAATAAATATAATAATATAGATCATTATCATCATCAGCCTTTGGAGGTCCAAAGGTCTCGCTTCTCCTTAAACGTCGTCGGCAGAACAGGTGCCTAAGGGTGCATTTACACTAGAATTTGTACAGCGTAATACTCAACTTAAGTGTCACCAACCTATTCCGTGACGTCACGTCTGGTTTGCGCTGCACATGATCTGAGTAACGTACTAAAGAAACATATTCTTGGTAAGATAAATCGATACCGATCTGTGTATTAGTCCTATACGTATACGTATACGTACAGAATGAAATGGACTCCATGCCACTATGTGTAAAAGTGAAGTACCTATCGTGTGAATACAAGCTCGCTGACGTACACATTTTGCTCATATCGCGCTATCGCTATACGCGGACTGAACGAGTGACGAGTGTGATTAGCCTGCGTCACTTGATTACAAGAAAACATTGCATTCTCCTTTTGTACTGAAGCTAGTGTGAAGGGTATCTCATGGCATGACATATCATTCTATTTGCTTTTCCCTATCAAGTTGCATGGCAAAGGAAGCTACATTTAGACATGGCCGCGTGGGTATTATTCTTAAACGACATAGATTCCATCCTCTAATTGATTTTTATGGTGGGATGGTACTGACCGGTGGTTTCAGGGTGTAATTTAGCATTTTACGAAGCGAGCACACGCGTAGTTAGTATCTACAGATCCGTTGCTCGCTTGTTTCACCGCTCACTGCGAATGTTACATTACACCCCGTTACGCTAGTCAGTACCCACCTTTATATATTTTTACATTATCGCCTATTGAAAAGTCACGTGATCAACATAAGGATATGTGGCCTAGTGATGCAAGTGCTGCCTGCCCAGGAGTCCCAGACTCAGATCCCACAGTTGCATTGTTAAAATCTGTCCTACATTTATTCTGACCGCTAACCAAAACACAGAGATATAACAGGCGCTCCTAAAAAGTTGTGTCTAGTGAAAGTCCCTATTGCGCATCCCTTGGGGTGACCGATCTCTGAACTTCAGATTGACGCTATTTCTAGGGGGACCGTGTATTTGTTAAATGATATGAGTATCGAATTGTCACGTGACTTATCAAAGGCGATCGATGAGAATGTCAAATCATTTGCATCTTGTTCACTGGTGTGGGTGTGTACTAATACGTCCGTAACCTTCGCCTGGTAGCGGTCTCGCAGCAGCTTCATCCAGGACGACAAGATGGACGCGACGCTGCGAAGGGCTTCGTTCATAGCGGCCGCACAAATTGCATGTAGCACCATCGATAATGCTAAAGCGAAGCTCGCAAAGGTTTGGTTCACATTCTACCTCCATTTCTATCCTTCATGGTGCCCTGGAAACTGTCAATCATAATGTCAAAGACAAAAGAAAGATAATTTAACTCTTTCAACTGAGCTACTGAGTAAATTCGACAGGTTAACTCATGTCCTCGGTAGCTCAGTTGAAAGAGCAGTGGCAGCGTTATATTATCTTAGATTAGATTTTAACATTTCGCACACATAGGAGAGTAGCACAACTACTCGGGTACTCTACTCTAAGAGAGGCAGAGGGAGACAACTCCATATAATAAAAAAATCGAGTTATGGCGATCATCGGAATCTGCGTCGAATCTACATTACGTCCAAAGACACCCGTGTACTTGAGTTGTGCTACTCTTTATAATATAATCTCCAACTACATTAACATTTGAGCGTCGTTTCAGTACTCAAGTGTGTCTATCACTATTCGGCTTTGCACTAAGGGAAGACAAACGAACTTTTATTTCAAGCTCATGAAAAATCTCATTGTCGTTGATACAATGCTTTTCAACTCTATTTTATATTTCCTCAGTCATCACATTGGTAATGGTCGAATGCTTTAAAGTTATAGCAGTAAGGTCCGAAATAGGGCAACCTGTAGATTCTCATAAATAAATATTTGCATGCTCAAAAAATATAAATTGTCTTGCTATTATATCCTATGTCCTAAGTCATGGATGTTTATAAATTTATAGTATATCCGTTACCTAGTCGCCATAGTACAAGCTTTGTTTAGTTTAGGGCTATAAAATTGGTGTGATTGTTAAAATAATTTCTTTGTTATTAATAATTTATTAATTTTATTATTTATAGGTTTCACGTTCAGTATTTTATCAGTTCTCCGTCTATAAATCTTGGCTGACGAAAGATTGATGGTATGGACATGGTAATCCGGTCAAAATCATTTCGACTGAGCATTCTATCGATTTTTAACGATTATAGAATCTGAAGACATAGCAATTACAATATTGCACAGCGCTCTAAAAGCAGCTCTACGTCTCCAGGTTTTGCTGGGATGCCGGGAAATAACAATCCACATCAGTATTCCGTCAATCAGAGAGTTACATGATCAATTTGGCGTTAATCATAACAGATTGATTGTTCAAACTGATGAAACGCTGCAAAGTGTTACCCCTGTCTCACTGCTTCAATTTTGAATCTGATTTCCAAGTGATAAGATAATGTTTGTCGATTGTCAGAGCTACGAAGGTCCGATCCTAGACGCATCCGCCGTGGAAGAGGTGGAGAAAGCGGCAGAAGACAAAATGGGCAAGCTCAATGCCGCTGTAGCGCTCTACCTTACCGCTTATGCAGGTGAGTTTTTTACTAGAGCTATAATACTCTTACGTGTCCTGTAAATGAAGTACGAATACTAAGAAAGAACATTGAAATGTGTATGTAGATAAAAGCATTTCGTGCATTTAATTGCAGCGCTTTTAACTGAGCTAGTACATGTTGTTGTATTTACAGAGACATTTTGTTGTATTTACAGATCCGAAAAATGTGGATTACTCAGCAGCAGTGACTTCGATGAATACCATCAACGAACTATTGCCAGAACTAACCAAAGGTAAATTAAAAAAGGGACTGTATCACATGATAATTATGTGTTTAACAGATAACAATTCAAAGTTGTATACCTTATTTCACACAGATGCGATGCTCTTGAGCGGAGTGAAGGACGGAAAGTCGCGACAGGAGTTGTTGGACGAAATAAGAGCGCTGTGCGATGCGGCCAAGAAGGTCTGCCTCATCACCGATCCCGAGGACCATAAGGTGCGACTTATACTATGATATGAGATAGGGGGGGGGGTCTCATATTGGTAACTAAATAGGCCTTAGGTTGTCCACATGTGCGCGTAGATTAAAAATAATCGTTTAATAAAAATAAAAAAAACTGGCGCCCAACGTGGAGTTTGTTTCGTTATTGGCGACGAGATAAATTAAAGTTAAATCTGAAGTTTGAATTCGTTAAATATTTTAGAAAAGATAATATTATACTCAGATGGGTAATCAATCACTTAATAACAGTCTAATTTGGCGCCTACCGCGTTGTTTAGTTATTAACGACGAGCCGAAGTTAGAATGCTTGCAATGCTTTTCTAACCGAACTACCGAAAAAATTCGTTTGCTCATCAAAGGAAACAAGTAAGCAACGAATTACTCCTAGCTCGTTTTAAGACGTAACGTCGCCGGTCAATATCCACCTTTAGATATTTTTAATACGATATCATCATCATCATTTCAGCCATAGGACGGCCACTGCTGAACATAGGCCTCCCCCATAATGGGGGGGATTACCGATACTCGCCACGCTTGGCAGGCGGGTTGGCGAGCGCAGTTTTTTATAAGATTTCGCACGAAGGCGCTGCTGCCCGTCTCGTACTACAGGAATTAGTCGCCTTTTATGACACGCCTTCTGTTGGCGGTGGGGAAGTGTACTACGATATACTAAAAACTTTTTCTACCCTAGAAAATACAAGCAGCAGCAAACGAATACGGTCGAGTGTCAGAGAAGCTGCTGTTCACGTTCCGCCGCAGCGGCAAGCCGCAGCAGCAGCAGCACCAGCAGCAGCCCAGCGAGCTGGTGGAGCTGGCCCGGGACGCGGGCCGCAAGACGGCGCAGCTGGTGGCGCGCGCGCAACAGCTGTCGGCGCTGGCGGGGGCCGAGCCCGCGGCGGGGGCGCTCGGCGCCGCCGGTGCGAGGTGCGCTGATGCTGCCAAGGATCTGCTGGCGTGTGCCACGGTTAGTGTTGTTTTCACTTTAATAGATATTTACTGACCTCTTTGTGCTCGCAGCTCTCATACCCTTAAGAATCCTATTACAAAATTATGTCAGTTATTTGGTGATTGCTGGACATTTAAAAGACAAATAAAAAATCGGAGGCTGCTACGCACTCGTACTATAAAATAAAATAAACTCATTAATGAGTCATTTTTGCACAAGCGGTGTAAGTTTTTAGGAAAATGCACAAGTAAGGCAATAACTTTTTTACTTTGTCCGAAAAGGTAATAATGATTTTCAGACCCTAATTTCGAGTCATTTAATTTGTCTAGTCGTTCAGCTTCTTTTTAGAGAATTTGAAAATGGAAATATTTGTATACATACTTTGGAATTGCCGGCCAGGCTTTGAACTTGCGTCCTCCCCGTGGATAAAGTCCGACCTTTGACCAAATCGGCTTACAATTCTTGAGAGAACTCCCAACTCTTATAATAAAACTTTATGTAATATAAACCTGCGGTTATTAGTGAATTTGTTGTGACAACTCCGACCATATTTTGTGACATTTATCACTGGGGGAGGCCTATGTTCAGCAGTGGACGTCCTATGGCTGAAATGATGATGATGATGATCACAAATGTATCCGTGCTTCGGAAGGCACGGCCTGATACCAGTCGTAAAGCCTAGTCAGAGGCCTTAGGTGGCTTGATACATCTGACAGAAGGTCCTTGGCCTTTTAACACCCCTCTACCAATCCGCTTTGAGCCCACGCATTGGAGCATGGCCCAAACCATCTTATAGGGGGCCAGGCCTGTGCCCTGCAGTGGATTGCTTATAGGCTTACTTAACAATTTCCTTTTTTAAAATCTATGGTGTCCCGCTGCTGGGCAAAGATCTCACCCAAGTCCTCCCATGTCTCTCTTTTAAGGGCCAGAGTTTGCCAATCCCTAGCATGGCATGGCATGGCAATCGTCACGCCATCATTTCTTTGGACTTTATGTAATGTATATAAAGATCTGTTATGCTCAACAGGTAACAGCTCCATCGATCCACGAACCTCGCTGCCAGAGTGCCTTAACAGCGGCAGCAGAGACGCTCTCGTCATCAGCTCAGCAACTGGCCGTGTGCTGGAAGCCGCTGGTAGAAGACCCGGCGAGAAGACAGGTCGGGGAGGACTTGAGAGATAGCACCATCGACTTGGCGAAGGCGTTGGATAGACTGAAGGGAGCGTTCGCAGGATTTAATGGTAGGATTTACAGCATCATTGATTCTGTTGTGCAGTCTTATTTTCTAGCGTGTCAATCTTTTTCCAAGCGCTTTAATACTCAATAATTTATTGCAAAACCATGTACCGTTCTTACAAGGTAACAGGGACCAGCAGGCTAGCATGCGTGCCACGTAAAGTGTTGTCGCGGCAGTTTATCGAGTCTAGACGTTAAAGTATCTATTATTCACGTGTACTGACATAACAATAAATAGTCTTTCTGTCAAATTTTTATATGTGATCAAATTAAATTTAAAGTGTGTCCAGATAATTATTTATTCAATTTTAAAAATATTATAAATTTTTTAGGTGATATCGGATGGGATTTGCATTGTTTAGTTAGTGTATAAAATAATATTTAAGACATTGAAAAAAATATCGCCATATGTTCAGAATTTCTACTTTTGCGTCTCCCATACATTAAAGCACGGCTTATTCATTAAGAACTTGATGAAGTCAAAGATATTTTAAAAAAAGTGAAAGGTATTCAATTAAAATTTTGATAGCATTTGCGCCTTTGGGTTGCCAGAAAAAGACAATTCAGTGTAATAAGACATTTTCATTATAATTTCGAACAGAAACACCTGATGAAGGCACTGATGATGACCACATGAAGAAAGGGCACAGGTTAAAGTTTATCACGACCGTTGGTAATGCCAAGAATAAAGTCAACGATGCGGAAGAAGAACTGAATAAAGTAAGTTTATTTTATTTATTTAGATCACCAACAATCATCATCATCATTTCAGCCATAGGACGGCCACTGCTGAACATAGGTCTCTCCCAGTGACTTCCAGATTGGCCGGTTGGAAGCAGCCTGCATCCAGCGGCTTACTGCAACCTTTACCAGGTCTTCTACCTTGTGCATCAACAATATACCTGTATAAATGCTTATGATAATACATGTGCTACGTGCAAACCTATGTATAGGCGATTACAGCATGTAATGGAGACAATAGCAATACTTATTTAGATTCAATATTTAAAAACACAAAAAAGACTAACAGTGGTCCTTAGGGTTATTCAACCCATGCTGGTCTGTCGACCTAAAGATGCATGTTTTTAATAAATTGAACACTCGGCATCAGATTAAGGTAAATCTACAATCCCTTTTTGGTAAGCATTTATGTCACAAATTTTACCTAGTGACTAAATTTTAACTCTCTATCCTAAGCCATTTGGGCAGGATGAAGATTTTACATACATACTTTCATCCCCCATTTGACACTCTAAAAGGATGCAAGTTGACAAAATACTGAAACAGGTATTCATTTATTTTTGTTAATGAGTATTTGTGCCAAATTTCAAGTCCATAGATTATAAAAAATATTTTCCTATACAAATTTTCCCACTCAATTTCTTGAATTTATTAAAATGTCGATTTACATATTGATTACATATAATATTATTGTATAATATGAATGCAATAAATATAAAACCCTTACAGGGTCCACGAGTATGGTTTCTATTAAAAGTTTCATTTAACAAAAGAAAGAAATAAAAGGAAGATAAATAAATAATAAATATTGGACAACATCACATACATTGCTCTGATCCTGTGGTAAGTAGCCAAAGCACTTGTGTTACAGAAATCAGAAACAACAACGGTACCGCAACACCCAGACCCGGGACATATATAGAATACAACAAGACAAGACAATATGGAATAGTAATTTTTCTACATTGACCGACCGGGAATCGAACCCGGACCATAGAGATAGCGACACCAAGTCCCGGCATGCTCGCTTGCGCGAAAAATAGCTTTAAAGGTCAATAGCTTGTCCGCTTAGAGGCAACCAATACTGATGATATGTCAAATGCAGGAGGATATCAATTAGCGATCGGTTGTCGGCCACCGACATCGATAGAACTTTAACCCTGTTGGTGACCGACTATGACCTCATATCCTTACGCGTGTTCCGCGTACTATCACAATTCGAGAGCTTTAGGCGGATAATCAACCGATGAAATCGCGACATATTGACATTGTTACTTCTCTATATTTTAGCCTATCATTGGAGCTCCATTAGATAAAACGTCCTCGGACGAACTACAAAAGAAACTGGCTCAAAGAATAGCACAACTGAACGCGGCATTAGCTGCCCTCGTGGCTGCAACTTCTGGTAAGATTTGGTTCATTTTATTGAAAGTTAGGGTCAGACGTGTCTTTCTCTCTTAAATTAAAAAAGGTAAAAACGTGTCTTAGGTAAATGCTGTCTTAAATAAGGAAAATGACACCAAAAATGAATTCACGTACTTTTTATGAGCTGTAAAACGTACTATTCCCATAGTTTTGTTACTGACTACATAGTTATTACGCAGGGGCGTGCATGCGTTTCAGATGGGGGTAGGCTGTAAGTGAAAATTGAGTAAGTTTGCGTGAAACAGTAGGCGATCTCGCGGCAGCCTAACATTGGTTAAATTGCACAGGAACGATCTAAGTTGCGCGCTTTAGTAAGGAATAAGTTTAGGTAGACAAAAAATGGTTACAGAATATTTATTGTTGAATATTATTGAATACGTAATTAATAATTATGGTTAGCTGTTCTGTCAGTTTTTTATGAAGGTAGGCCCTGCATAATAGCCTACATGGGATGCACGCCCCTGTTATTACTTCACTTCCGTGTATTATTTTAAGGAAATCTCTTATTGGAAACACTTGTGTATAGTGTCATAAATGCAATCAGTTAGTTTTATAGCTCTGTACAGCATACTCTTTTTTGTTTTTTAAGTAAATAAAGAGACTTGCATTATAGAAATATAAAATGTTTCGGTATTGATATTGTTTACGACCTTGTCCGCATTTTTCAAAGTAAAGTAGCCTAAAATACATTTAATTTTCCTGTTGAAGTCCCGTCTGTCCGTCTGACCGGATCTGCTACTTTAAAGACGGATTGCGGGTTCGAATCCCGCAATGGCCAAGTGTGTCTGTGATGAGCACGCTTGTACCTGAGTTATTTACTAAGTGTCATTATGATGTATTTAAGTCTGTCTATCCTTTATGTAGTTGCCATAGCACAAGCTCTATTAATTTGAGGCTAAATATCTCGTGAGATTTCTGGAAGAATGCATTCATTAATTACGAACTAATAGTACCTATATTGCCCTTTTAGATCGCGACAAACCAGACTACGCAACAGCTGATTTAGCTATCACAACTATTACTGAATTGATGCCTGACATTGTTAAAGGTATGTTCTTTGAGCTCTCGTTATCACACACACTATGACTAAAGCATTGTCCTGTGTTTGTGACAAATGTGGAACCGTGACGCGGTGCGACGTAACGTGACGTGACACATCTCAAAGTCACCTACACGTGGGATCCGTGGTTATTTCAAGACAAGATGCAAACAACAACATGTAGAGTTTCTCTTAAACAATTTGCTCTGGGGGTAGAGGGAGGGGATTTCAAAGTTTTGGGTTGAGTTGGGGGGAATGAAATCTAGGATTGGAATAAAATATAGTTTATATTATTGTACTAATCAAAAGTATTCAGTTTTGCAATCTACAATCAAATTACTGCAATTTCGTAGAAATGGACTTGTTGTATCATTTTGAGTGGGGCTTAGGGGTTCAAGTCAATGTTTGATTCAAAGCATCCACCCATCCCCGTCTCACCAAACTAACCCAGTATAGTGATCTTTCGAGATGCATTTAGGGTTGCTACACACATAATCATAATAACTAACTGATCGGTACAAGCCAAATGAAGCCGAACGTTATATGCTACGTTGTGCTACGGGTCGCTTTTTTCATTCCACAAATACTGCCGAATCGAATGATGTGTCGACCCAAATGAACTATTCGATGGGCACAAGCCGATTGAAGTCGAACAAGTGCAGTAAATTCAGGTTAGCTTTGTTGTTCGACAAATCCTGCCCAACCGACAATGCTGGCCCGGTGTAGCAACCCTAACACACTCGTCTCTTAGGGAATATTATCCTCAAATGTTTTTGTAGACGGTAAAGCCCTAAGTGCCACCAAAGACGAGAAGAGTCGAGCGGACTTGCTGCTCGACCTGAAGGCGCTGTGCGACGCGACTAAAGGGATTTGCGAGGCTAGCGAGGGGGGTGGCGTTGAGGTGAGTTTTTTTGTAATTCACTTTTTAAATGGTTCTTGGAAAATATGACTAACTTTCCGATATGTAAGTAGTTGTTTTGTACAAATAGTTTTTTTGTGGGAATAATTGGAGCACAGACTTAACATTGTGTATTTCTGTTGCTTATGTCATAAGTATGCTTTTCAGTTTGTTCCGTGCCTTATTTATTTTAGGAAGATTTACAGTTTGAATAATACAGTAAACTACAACAATATACAGTGGTTCAATACTAATTACAGATAAATAGATTAGTAAATATAAAAGGTAAAAAAATATATATGCCTATATACGTCCTACTGCAGGGTGCAAGCCTCGCCTCAACTATCAGGTGAATTAACCTTACTGTCAGATGTTATTAAGCCGCCCTAAGGCCTCTGACTAGGCGTCACGACTAGTATCAAGCGATATTAGCCGGGAACAACTTTTAACGTACTTTCCGAATCACGGAGATGCTTGTGATAAATGTCACTAAATATGGTTTGAAATGGTCACCTATCGAATCACAACGGGTGTTGGTGGCTTAACTTTGGTAATCAGTACCAAATGAATGTGAGCAGTGAGCTACAACAATATAAATATAACTAGAAAAATAAACGTTTATTTGACACACACGAAAAGAAAAAATACACAGAAACAAAACAATCAAGGTTATCTAGTGTGTCAAAAAGGTTTCCGCTCAGCATTTGTCATCAACTAAATGTCATGGTCGCTAAGTAAATTTTACATCCTTACTATGTACTAGGCAATTAATTTTGTCAATTTTTGTTTAACTAACCCAAACTGAGAATCGAACGGTAATAGGTTATTGTATAGGTTTTGGGGAAACTACTCAAAACAACAGACAACAAACAAACAACAGGGTTTAAAAATACTTTCTTGTGGCTGAAGTAAATTTCGAGTAAACTTTATAGGAACTCAACAACTCGGCTTCCACATTCGCAACGACCTCTGGAAAGCTCTTCTACGTGTTCAGTCCTCGAGCTAATCAACAGAGAGAACATGAGGTAAGATTTTTCAAAAGCCATTCCAAAATTTAAATTATTTTTTGTGGTCCATAGGTAGGTAATATTGGACAACATCACATACATTGCTCTGATCCTGTGGTAAGTAGCCAAAGCACTTGTGTTACAGAAATCGAAAACAACGACGGTACCACAACACCCAGACCCGAGACAATATAGAAAAGTTATTTTTACTACTTACGAGTATTAGCACTATAATTTTATATAATTTCTTATAATAAATATAGTAAAAACTATATATAATTTTCGTGCATGTTCCCTATTGGGCAGCTCTAAATGTATTTCCTGTAGCTTATTTGCGTTGTGTGGATGGCAATATAGAGTACCTTCTATCTATCTCTCTCAGATCCTGGACCTCTCTTCGGCCGCGTGCGAGAAGGCGTCCGAGATGCTAGCCAGCGTGTACCAACTGGCCGCTGACGCTGGCGGGGACACGGGTAGCGAGCTGGACAGCTCAGGGTCGAAGGTCGCTGATGCTGCTAACACTCTGCTCACTTCTGCTCAGGTATCTCTTCCTCTTAGCGATTTGTTTGTTTCTTATCAGCTTGACGTGATCCTAAAAGTGTAGTTTTATTTTAATTATTGAAATACTCGACAGCTATATACGTTTTAGGCTAGTTTTACAAAAGTTACACTTAACAATAACAGAGTTTTATAACATAACACTGTGCACTTAACGGGTATTATGCAACACATACCTTATTTTACGTTATTGGTTTTCCCGACGTTTCGACCTAATTGCATAGGCCGTGGTCACGGTATACCCGTTTAGGGCATAGTGTTAGTTAAAAATGCAACAAGAAAATTGAAATGTTATAGAGTTTCATAACATGCCTAATTTTAAGTATTCGTACAAAGTTTAATATTAGTTGTTACATTTGAAGCAATTCCAAGAAGATAGGGATTTAATTTATCAAAAACAAAGCATGGTGCACTATCATTTTTTTATCATAAGCTAAAATCTCAGAAACAGAACCGCCACCATGAAAGTTCAGCATGAGTAATATATATTTCTTAAATTCTTGGGCTTTTTGTATAGGACCAACATCAACATCTGAAAAAAAAAAAAGCAATTGCAACTCTATACGCGATTCGATTTGGGCGAAAATATTTTTTAGTCATGCTTAAAACTCCGAATTGAAATAACCCTAAGCTAACATTACCTAAATTTATTATATTCGCTGACAGTATTTAAAATACAAGTTTGATTGTTATCACGGCTTGCATCGTCTACTAAATCATTGAACACGCTGTTGAGGAAGATAGTTTCTCGAGTAGCGACCGCAACCTGAACGACAGTGGGAAGGCCTTCTACCCGGTGGACTGACGACTTAGACAAGGTTACAATCGATTTTACCGCATACCTGACCAAGAGGATTGTCAATATTATTGACAGAGGAAGAAGAAGCGTTATACAGCATGCAATTTTTTTAGTGTAAAATACTGAAGGGTTTGGATTTATTCATGATTACAAACCACTTGTCCCAAGAAACATCTCAACCTTAATTTGTTTGTGTACGAACCTAATTCTTTAAAATTAAAGTAAATAAATTTAAGTTCAGATATGTCTAGTGACTTGGGCAAAGTTGTTTGTTAACAAAGTGTATAAACCATTCAGTATTTTACACTAATAAAATTTCACCCTATATAAATGACATTTGACATATCACGTTCCCATAGGTGACCGCCCCTTGCATGGAAGACCCCCGCTGCCGCGCTGTCCTACTGTCAGCCGCCAACGCTCTGTCCTCCGCGTCGCAGAGCCTGGCCGGGACCTGGAAGCCAGTAGTCCAGGATCCTAATTTTGCAGGCCTGGGGACGAAGCTGGAGGGGGACAGGCAGGGGCTGGAGAAGGAACTGGAGAAACTGAGGAAGGCTTGTCAGGTGGAAGCGACCGGTGAGTTTGAAGATATAGCTTGTGAAACTTGTTCCATACTATGCGCTCTAAAAACTAAAATAGGGATGACAACTAATTTTTTTTTCTTCTTCTATCAGGTAGATTATCAACGAGTATTTGACACATATTTTTTCTTCTTTCACATAATCATAAAAGATATATTGATTTGAAATGTGGAGAAGAAAGATACCGAAGGCTGACCCCACCATTTTATGTGATATAGTATAGCTAGGAAGACAGAGAGATTGATTTGAAATGTCGCATGACATCACGTCTTGGTACAATAATTACTTAGAAGAGACGTCACGAGCCCCCACTTCCAAACTTTGACGCGCTTTATCTTTAATTTTAGGTTAATTGACAAAAGAAAAAAAATTGTTTTTATTTTTTGATTGTCTAATGGGTCTGACAAACGGAAGCTGCCCTCCTCTTGACATTGCTCGACCGTGGCCTTCTCAATTCTTGTTCTGGATTCAGCATAAATCGATTTCAGCTTACTGAAACTCGAGTGGTGTAGGCGAATATAAACTCGGATCAAGTTTGAAAACACTAATAAATATCGATTATGGCCAGTTTCGGAACGAGAAGGGCGCAGGGTCTGGCCGGCAGGCTGACGGAAGTGGACTGAAAGGATCGTCCTCTCATCCTCCGTTTAGCGAGGGCTTAACTGTCGGACTAAACAATTTCATTTTCTTCACCCGTCATCGCCATGAAGTTAATTTTATTTTCAAATGACTTTAACACAGAGGGTCACTCCGAGGGTAGAAACTCTCTCGTGGCGGACCAGCGGCGCGCGCAGCTGCTGGCCAGCGCGGCGGCCGCCAAGAGGCAAGTCGACGCCGCGGAGAGGGAGCTAAGCAAGGTTTGGAATCATTAGCATAATACTTTACACTCTTATTTATAAGTGATCATCATCATTTCAGCTATAGGACATCCACCGCTGAACACAGGCCTCCCCCAATGACTTTCATCGGGGGGATTGCTAATACTCGCCACGCTTGGCAGGCGGATTGGTGGGTGCAGTTTTTTTATAAGATTTCGCACGCAGTCGCTGCTGCCTGTCTCGTGCTACAGGAAATAGTTGCCTCTTACGACATGCCTCCTGTTGGCAGTGGGGAAGTGTATTCTATACGGCCGTCCCCACTTAACTTTAAAAAGGAATATAAGTAATTATTTAGAAAGTGTTGTATATGAAAACAATATTTAGAGCTAATCATCAATATAAACTGTTAAATAATATATGTCAAATCAAACAACGATTGCACCTTTTTTTAAAGTTCATCAACAAAATAGCTCTGTTTAGCCTAATGGTCGACTGGTAGAGAATGCCTCATGGCATTAAGTCCATCTTTTGTATGATTTTTTAATCTGTGCAATAAAGTCTAAATAAATAAATAAAATGGCGTTCACCTAATAGCTGACATTTGATTCAGAGTTTTATAGTTCTGAGAAATGGAAGCTGGCCTCTTCTTGACATTGCTGGTGGAAATAAAAATTCTGGTTTTTGTACAATCAGATAACAAATATCTATGTCCGTACGGGAGTGCGTTTTTTGGCAAAAACCAAGACTGGTCTCCGTCAAATACTGACATGTATTGTTACAGCCTGTCGTAGCGCCGAAGGGCAAGATGTCCGACGCAGAGCTGCGACAGAAGCTGTACGACAGCGTGGCCCAGCTCAACGCCGCCATCGCCGCGCTCGTCGCTGCTACTGCAGGTGAGATATTCTTCATCATCATTATCAGGAGCTTCTGCAGCTCGTTAACTCATACTAACTGTGCCCAAAATTCAATAGTAAGTAGGATGCACCGCACTTATAATAAGAACATTGACTCATTAGACTTGTTTAGCACCTCCAAACAATCCTTCAGGAGGGAAATTTGTGATTTATTGAGAAGGTAGGACAACCACACACGAGCACACACACACATTTATATTTCCCACACATTTACACTGATACACACCACTCATACATCCTCGTGGAACTATCTATTTTCTTTTTTTCAATTAGTTCCTTTACCGTTGTTTCCAAAAATCTTTCTCCCATTGACTGACGTTTTTCTATTAATACTCGTATATGTAGAATCCATTATTGGCTGTAAGATTTGTATAAATTATGTGATCTGTAACATTTTTAAGAGCTGTGGATATATATATATATATATGGCATACTGAATAAACATAAAATAAAATAAAATAAATTTCGAAGTCCACTGCTGGACATTGACTTCTCCTAAGAACGCCACAGCGAGCGGCTCTGCGCCGTTTGCATTTAGCGGCTTGCCGCAACCTTAAATAAGTCATCAGTCCACCGGGTTGAAGGCCTGCCCACGCTGCGTCTTCCAGTTCATGGCCATGAAATACAATTTATAAAAAATGCAAACGATTATAAAGAATGTTGTTTTGTTGCAACATAAATAATCTAAATACAACGTCTTTTTCAGATCGTGAGAAGCCAGATTTCATCGCCGCAGACAATGCTATGAATACGATAAACCAACTCCTACCTCAGATAGTAAAAGGTACGAAAATTATAATCATTCTCAAAATTGTCTTTGACCAAAAGATTCCTGCCGTCGACCGTCTCGGTCTATTGATTTGCACACCAGAATATACAATACAGCCAGCAGTTGCGGGTTCGAATCCCACAATTGTTAGTGAGATGAGCACGAACATTTGTTCCCGAGTCATAGATGTTAAATAACGTATGTGCATCTGTTACTAAGTCGCCATTGTAAAAGCTTTGCGTAGCTTAGGGATGGATAAATTGGTGTGATTGTTGCAAAAAAATATTTAGAGATAAAAACATCTTTAATTTATTAATGAATTCGCATTACATTCCTAACTGGGACAACATTTTTACAAAAATCTAAGAAACTATGTCATTAAAATAAAACATTATTTCTGTAATTTTTTTTATTTTTTTTTATTTTTTTTCTTTATTAAGGAAACAAACAGCTATCAATATTACATTTGGCTTAAAAATTATGGATAGTACTTAAGCACTAAAGTTTCCACTGCTAGGTAATACAAGTAATTGTTGAAAAGACAAAATGCGGAACAAAAAAAAAGGGATACAAGAATATTAGTTACATAGAAATAGACGTACTATTCACTAGCTAAGCTAAGCTAAGCTAAAACCAATCAGGCGGCCTTCTTTAACAAGCATCGAAAGTGTGCCATTCTTTCATGGAATATGTCGATGTGATTATACGTACTGTTATACTTTTTGCAAGCTCTAATAATAAAACCATTACCTCCATACTTGGTCGAACAGGAAGGTGTAACAAAAGTACTTAGGTGCCGTGCACTTAGTCTAGGGCATTTTAAATGTAATTTATTTAACAAATAAGGGGAATCTACATCATTATTAATAATTTTATATAGCAAGACCTGGTCTCTGTGCTCTCTACGATTAACTAAAGTTACGAACATACATGACTTAGGACATACATGTCGGATGTATGTATGTTACGAAGTTTATTTATAATTCATAATTATTTGCAAATATATATTTTTAATCGCTTGAAATCAATAAATATTTAGTAATTTGACTTCGGTTAAGGCTACATAGAAGGGACGTCACAACTATGTTACAAAATCTATGGCGATATCGCGTTTTGACAGCTCATTATAAGTACGTCAATTAATTATTAATGGTATCATCTCTATTATGGTTTGTGATACTTAGCAACTACAACAAAATATGCTATCATTCTGACTTGAACCGTCATAATAAGACATATTACCCTCCGTATAAACATGCAATACTAGCTTTTGCCCGCGACTTCGACTGCGTTGACCTTACCCGTATAAAAATTATCCTATGTGTTAATCCAGGACATGGTCTATCAGTATGCCAAATTTAATCAAAATCCATTTTGAAGTTTTTGCGTGAAAGAGTAATAAAGATCCATATATCCTTACAAACTTTCGCATAACAACGTTAGCAGCGATGACAGCCGAAGGCTCGCTCGCTGTGCGACTCGTCCGCAATGTTAGCGATACATTGCGTGCGAAGAAAACAAACAAATTGGAATTTCTGGATTTCTATAATGTTCCTGAAACATTGTTAACTACCTGTCTTCTTTTTATAATATACTGAATTCACCCTATCAGTCTGTGGAGGGCTGTCCCTTACACCCTGTATATACAATAAAAGAAAGTCGGGTTAGTTACAACATTTATAAGTCGAGAACGGCTGGACCGATTTTCATGATCTTTGGCTCAATGACAAAAAAATATATAGTGTTAAGGAATTTATTGACAACTAGCTAGATTTTACTGACATATGTTTACTATTGAAAATTCCATACATTTTTAATTATTGCAATTTTTAATTCATGTAATAACATACAATTTGCATGCTATTTTTATTAGCGAAACATGAGCACTTTTTATTGTTTAATGCTACCATTTATATCGTGTTTTGTGCAAATAAACGATTTATTTATTTATTTGATTTGTTGAATTTGTCTCCGTCTCGAATAGCAGAATAGCTATAAAAAAAGGAAAAATTCCCAAAAATATATATGAAGGGACGGTACGAAGTTCGCCGGGACAGCTAGTTCACAATATTAGTAGGGTTGATAACTGTGGCACGGTAGATAGATAGATACTCTTCATTATACACCATACAAAGAAGTTACAATTTGTGTTTACATAAAGATGCACAATTTAGGCGGTCGTTAGGTTAGTATAGGTTAGTATTGAAGAAGTGAATTATCATTTATGTACGGTAACAGATACAAAGTCGACGAGCTTGGGCGAGGACGAGAAGACTCGAGCGGAGATGGTGTCGGAGGTGCGCGCGCTGTGCGAGGCGACCCGCGCCGTGTGCGAGGCCGCGGGGGCTTCCAACGAGGTACGGCTCACTACTACTATATCATCATCATCATCATCATTTCAGCCATAGGACGTCCACTGCTGAACAAAGGTCTCCGCTAGATACTTATCTGGGGGGGATTGTCAACCCTCGCCACGCTGGGCAGGCTGGTTGGCGAGCGCAGTTTTTAAACATTTCGCACGCTGATGCTGCTGCTCATCTCGTGCTGCAGGCATTAGTCGCCTCTTACGACACGCGACATTTGTTTCTCACTTGTAAAATAATGTAATTTTTTTTAGGATTTGAACAGCTCCGCAGCTAAGTTTGCGCATGCGTCCGGCAAACTGGTGTATGCCTTCAACCCACGAGCCGTCAATCAGGAAAAAGAACATGAGGTAACAATACGCATTTTAAACAAAATTACTCGAACAAAATTCTTTAATTCAGTCCTCTTACTGGACTAACAGTATCAGTATTTCTAAAAACAAAGATTCCGACGAATTGCGGACCTCCTCCTTTTTTTAAGTCGGTTATAAAGGTTTCCGCAATAACTCGTGCGCACGCACACAACCACCAACGCTGCCCTGCTTGTGTGCGTGCGCGCTCGTGCGTAGCGCTCACTCACACACGTGCGTGAGGCATAGTCTGTTGCGTACGCTCTATACATTGTGGGTTAGTTTTTTTTTGATACCCAAAAATAAGTCATTTCCCAGCAATTATTTTTCAACCGACTTCAAAAAAGGAGGAGGTTCTCAATTCGACTATGTTTTTTTTTTGTATGTATGTTACGCGATTACTCCGCCAATTATGAATAGATTTTAATGATTCTTTTTTTGTTTGGTAGATCATACTTCAGAGGTGGTCCCATATAAATTTTATCGAAACTGATTTAGAACTTTTTGAGAAAATCAACAAATATATACCCAGATAATATTTTGGTTGTGGTTCTTGTTACCTATCTTCGATAAATATGAGCCGATTTTGATGATTTTTGTTTTATTGAATAGCTTATACTTCAAAGATGCTATGATAAAAGTTTGAAAAATAAAAATCACCCCTAAGGGTAGGAAAATCCCCTATTTTCCTACCAATGAAATCGGTGTTCAGCAGTTAGATTAGGATATTTTATCACTAAAAATAGATGAAATAAGTAAATTTTATTTTAAAAAATAAAACCGACTTTAAAACACTAAAATGTTTAAAATAATCCTAACACTTAAGTACCTAATCAGTTACTTTTGGAGTCGGTGCCAGCCGATGAGAGATTCAATGTTTTTGTTTGCTTGGTTTGATGTACAAAATGCGTGGTAAATTGCTTCGTTAAGTTTTTTTAGGGTTCTGTACCCAAAGGAACCCTATTACTAAGACAGGTTAAGTATCTCATAAACCGTAATAGCTAGATAGTTGAATTTTTCACAGACGATGTATTTCTGTTGCCGCTATAACAACATACTCCTACTAGAAACAGAATAAAATAACTATTCAAGGCGGGCTTCCATACAACAAACGTGTTTTTTTTATAATATAGTGTATTTGTGTGGGCTCCTCCCATAAAATATAGTGTCTAATGTACAGACAACAGCTCGTTAACCTACCACAAAACGACAAATTTGCTCAATTTGTATGAGCATTTGTACCCAAGTCATGGATGTTTATAAAAATATTTAAGTATGTTTATCCGTTATCTAGTCGCCATAGTACGAGCTTTGCTTAGGTTGGGGCTAGCTAATTGGTGTGATTGTGGAATCAATTTATTTATTTGTTTATTTTTATTTATTAATTTATATTAATCTTTACGTGTCAGACTTAAAGTTAAAAACCAATTCAATGACCTTTATCTCTTTGGGTAGGTTGTCCTGCCGACCTTGTCTGTTCAGATATTGATACGAAAGCCTTCGTGCGCGAATTCGACTCGCACTTGGCCGGTTTTAATTGTATGTTACGTATTTTATTACACTTTATATATAAGATATGGTGGTTCCCAGGTACTAGACCTGTCATCGTCAGCCTGCGAGAAGGCGTCGCAGCTGCTCACCGACGTGTACCAGCTGGCGGCGCACGCGGGGGGCGCGGGGGGCGCGGGGGGCGCGGGGGGCGCGGGGGGCGCGGGGGGCGCGGGGGGCGCGGGGGGCGCGGGGGGCGCGGGGGGCGCGGGGGGCGCGGCGCGCTCGCAGCTCGACGTGGCCGGCTCGAAGGTGGCCGACGCTGCCAATGCTCTACTCACTGCTGCACAGGTAACACTATATCTTTATTAGACGACCGTCTGGTGTAGTGGTTCGTGTTTTGGACTACGAAGCCGGCGGTTGCGGATTATGCCGCAAGGGGCAAATGTTTGTGTCGAGCGCGAGCATTCGTACCTGGATGGGTGACCATTCTAACCATTCTAGGTGACATTTATCACAAGCATCTCCGTCCCAGATAATATCGCTTGATACTAGTCGTGAAGCCTAGTCAGAAGATTTGGTGGGAGGTCGATCTATTATAATGGTTTTTATTTATCATTTAAAGAGCTTTAGAGTGCAAGTTTGGTGTAGTTTGTGTTCTAATGTTTGGTGAAGTGATGAAGATCTGAAACTATTGAAGTATTCAACAAGTGACTTGTCTCAAGACAGCTTGCTTTAAACTTTTAAATGGCGTCCGGAAACCTGCTTCTACGGGAAGAGTATTAGCCTCCGCTGAATCCAAGAAAAGCAATAAAAACTAAACACCCGTTATTTATTGTGAACTTTGTCACGATTTGACAAATAAAATTAAGAATACATTCATGTAAGTAAATAAATGAATTTGAATTTGAATACACTCGACATTGGCAGAATCACCGCTCTGCTTTAAGAGCGGGATGAGTCCATAATAAAAAAAATAAGCCTAGTCAGAGGTTTCTTCTCATCACCAGCTGATATGTAGTCCCGAAGCGGTGGTAGGGTAACGCTATATTTTGGGACGTGTATAAGTGTCCGGAAGAGGGCCTTTATACTAAATAAACGACTATTATGACTATAAGAAGCCCTAGGCCAGCTTAATAACATCTGACAGTAAGGTCTAGTCACTAGCCTTACAACACCCCTCCGCTGCACCGAAAACTTACAATACATTTACAAAAAAAACCTGTTTACTAGAATCAGTTCTGAATCACTCCTTCTTGGCTGGTTATTTTTATCACCCTGTACATTTTTGGAGTTGAATTACAGTATTTATTGCCACGTTTCGGATTGGGATTGGGAGTCAGTGGCGATAGATAGAGATCGATGGAAGAGTCTGGGGGAGACCTTTGCCCAGCAGTGGGATTGAAAAGGTTGATAAAAAAAAAAAAAAAAAAATTGCCACGTTTCGACCTATTGATAGTATGGTGTTTGAGATAATAGCTATCCTAAATTCTCATGCTGGGACGGGGACCTTTATGCTGCTGCAACACTGCTTACCGTAATGAGAGCGTGTATTATTCTTGCGTTTGTTGTTATGCATTTGTATATTGATTTGTGGCAGCGAAATAAATAGAATAACAGAAGGCGTTCCCTTCAGCCAATTTATCTACATCATTAATAGATTAAAATTAAAAATTTCAAAACGAAGCATAAAAAAAAACTTAGTGGCATAGTTACTATAGAGCGTAATTACAATGTGCAAACTGGCAACATTGCTTTTTCATCTTACTCGCATGTTGAGAAAAAGGACGGAGGTTCATTATTTTTTATGAAATTTTAAAATTAAAATCATTTTTATTTTAAATGAGAATATTTTAGTACGTACTATGTATGGACTAGAGTTGTAAATTGACGGTCATATGCTATAAGCGTCCGTCATATAAGATAAATGCTTGGTCACATTGGACATTTATTGCCACGATGGTCACATGTTATTTTTGTATAAATAAAAAAGAAGAATTCCTTTAAAGTAAGTCTTAAATGTTAAGTATTTGAAAATAAAAACATACAATAAAACATGTAATTGGATATAGATTGAACTCAAAAAAAAAAAACTCGCGCGTAACTTTACGCTTTTTAGCTTGTTCGTGCAGAAAGATAAATTAATTTTAGAAATTTCATTTCGTTAGATTATCACTACTAAAGCCTGTCTTTTATTAATACTCGTAATGCACTTATTTGTGACCATTTTTTTTGTCAATAGAATTGATTGTGACGTTAGTGACAATAAATGTCCAAAATGACCGGTCACATTGAGAAAATGTCCAATTTGCTTGGTCATATTGGTCATACATTTATAACGTGACGGACACTTTACAACTCTAGTATGGACGCTATAGAGTTACGGGTTAACGGGGACTAAACGTCTTTCGTTAGTTAACAAACTGTAAAATAAACTTTGTACCAGCTGACAGCGCCATGCATGCAAGACCCTCGCTGCCAGGCGACGCTGGTCTCGTCAGCTAACGCCCTGTCCGCCGCCAACCAGGCCCTGGCGGCCACCTGGGTGCCCGTGCTCCAGGACCCCAGGTTCCAGGCCCTGGGGGGCAGGATACAGAAGGGAAGGGCGGACCTAGACGCGGAGCTGGAGAGATTGAAGAAGGCGTGTCACACTGACAGTGGCGATGGTAAGGATAAGGGTCTTTTTATATTGTTTTACGGCTTTGGACGAGGCCCATACGGCTAATTTCTTCAATGGTTTAATCTCTGATTTGTAGGGTTTTCTCAAAGGTGATATTTAGCAAATTGGTCGACTGGCAGAGAATGCCAGATTTTTATTTGTACAATAAAGTTTAAATTGATTAAAATAAATAAATAAAATATGGACGGATGATGTAGTTTTCTTACTTTGCTTGATTTAATTATTTATATTTTCTTGATTTAAAGTCATATTTCATTAAATAAGACACAAATTGTATTAGCCGTGCAAGTGAAGTCAGTCGGCAAGCCAGTGCCAGTGATCGAAGACCCGCGGCACTTGAAGGTCGTCAGCTCTGCCGCGGCCGCCGACAGCATACTGCAACAGGCCGAAAAAGAGTTGGACAAGGTGGGTACTAAATTGATCGACATTCTGCCACCGACGTACCACACCCTTTCGCTAAAATTCCTCCAATATAAAGGTATCCAGCTTGCTCGTCGGTACTGACACAACGGATGCCCTAAAACTCGAGTGTCTTGACTCCAAAAGAGCCTCTTTATCATGCCTCAAAATGTTACGCGGTATGATTGGGAACAATTTCTCTCTTAGCTTATTTAGCCATTTACATACTTATTATGTTTACTGTTTTTTATAGCCTATAGTAGCGCCTAAATCTGGTCAAACGCCAGCTGTTCTGCAGAGCGAGTTAGCAGATCGTCTAGCTCGATTGAACGCTGCTATTGCAGCCCTGCTCCAGGCAACGGCTGGTAAGTAAAATACAAAATACAAAAACAAAAAGCAAGGCCAGGCCTTACCGAAACTATGAAGTTGAGTTTTACTACGCTTTTTGCTGTGCTGTAAAGGGATGTAAGATCTGTGGCCAAGTGATAATAACCTTACTGCCAGACGTAATCAAGTAGTACTAGGACCCTCGACTAGAATTTCAACTACAATTTAAGCGAGACAGAACTTAAAGTTGACAAACGGAAATCTAAAGAATTATATAAATTGTGCTGTTCTTTATTTGTATATATTTCGCAGTATCTGTAAAATATATTTGACTAACTATCAATGACATTATTAAAAAGCAAAATGAAGTTAATATGGATTGGGTGTTTTTTTTATAGATCGTGATAAACCAGATTACGATACAGCAGAACAGTCTATCCAGGTGATCAACCAACTCATGCCACAAGTTGTTAAAGGTAATATAACTATTTCTGGTGGATCCTACAAGGCCCTATCCTATGACCGCTATTTTATAATGTAAAAAAAGTTACCATAGATATATTTTGTAACTTAAATGTTAAATGACATCTAAAATACGCAATTCCCCTTCAGATACTAAAGCACTAAGTGCGACTAAAGACGAAAAGGATCGTACGGCTATGTTGGATGACTTGAAAGCGATGTGTCAGGCCACCCGCGGAATATGCGCTAGTGTGAGAGATGGCAATCACGAGGTAAGATTTTAAAAAACGATTTTTTCGAATTATCGTTGGCACAGATTTTATTTTTATGTTTGTTGTAGAACTTGAACCATAACGCTGTAAGATTCGGCACCAACTCTGGCAAGTTGTTCTACGTGGTGAGTCCCCGCACTAACCAGCCAAAGGAACACAAGGTAAGGTTACGGTCGCGCACTCTTTGCTCTCGCACTCCGTGACCGCAGAGCGCAACTCTCTAACACATAGGTCTCTGGCACGCAGATCATGGACCTCTCGTCGCAAGCGTGCGAGAAGGCGAGCATGTTGCTGACAGAAGTGTACCAGCTCGCGGCCGACGCGGGCGGAGAGGCGGGCGCCGAGCTGGACGCGCGCGGGGCCAGGACCGCTGAGGCGGCCAAGGCCTTGCTGGCTACTGCGCAGGTAAGAGACTGGTATGGTGACATCACAAAGGCCATACAAACGACCACCGAGACTCATTTCACAGTGGTCATTGGAAACTTTAAGGCCAAAGTGGGAGTACAAAAACGTGGCAAATCGTACGCGGCACATATTTAGGAATGTCTCTGTGATCAACCGGAAAGAGGCAATCTTAACATCAACCTCAAACTGGAAAGATGCCGCATGGTGAGGTTTGTTTTATGTCCGACACTGCTTCAGACCGAGCATGGCTCCGAAGCGTTACAATTGATACTGACCTCAACAGCGTGGTTTGTGTTATACGCAAGGTGGGAGCTAGGAATTTCAGAAATAAGGCGCTACTCAGTTTCTATACACGACGGCGGCGCGGGCGGCTAGCTTAGTCCGCGCTGCGCGCATTAGAATGGTCGTTCGAAATCGACCGCCGTGTGCGTTATGTACGCGGCGCGGAGATCCGCCGGCATCGACTGGCAGACGCGGTGTTTATTGCTTCGCGGTCAAGAAACCGCCCCGCCCCGTCGTATGCGCAGCGCCTAAGCGATCAAATTATAAAACCAAACTTTCGAGTGAGACTAGAATTCATGCGATTTCAACGGGAAGCGCCGGAGGGAGCTCAGTCAAATAACATCCATTAGAAGATCCGGAGTTTGGTGAGACGCGATCTCCGAAGCTATAATACCCGCCTCATACAGAAGGCGATTGAGCAAACCCGGGTCGAAAGTCTTTGCCCAAAGAATAGGAAGATCACATTTGAGAAAGCTGAAAACCTCGAACAGCAGAACCGTCATATTAGTTCCGGAAATTCTCACCGAAATCGAGGATTCCTATGGCCACATATATTTTTCACACGCCCCAAGACCTCCACCTGACGCTAATGACCCCAGAGCCACGCTTACACGGCACTGCACCGACGATCTCCCAGAACTGGACATAGACCAGCACCATTATGACTCAAATATGGTGGAGGCTGTTTATAGGCCAGTTACCATTAATAGGATAGATAAATTAAAGGAGAAGATTAAAAATGGTGTGGATTTACTAAGGCCTAATATTGATCATAGTGTTGAAAGGTTATATGAGGATCTTTTTGGCTTAATCAAAAATGAATTTGATCAGATTTTTACACAAAGACAAATAAAAATAAATAAGCTAAAGTGTAAATTTAATGACTGGGCAACACCTGGTATTTACAAAAGTCGAAATACATTATATGAGTTATATAGTTTAAAAGCAAACTCTCAGAACCCACAGATCATAGAATATGTTAAAAATTACTCTAAAATATTTAAAATTGTATGTGCCAAAGCTAAGTCAAACCACCTCCGCAGCTTGATTTCGGGTTCTACAAATAAAGTAAATGCCACGTGGAATATAATAAATAAAGAAACATGTAAACAATAAGTAAATTTTATTTAAAAAAATAAAACCGACTTCAAAACACTGAAATGCTAAAAATAATCCTAACACTTAAGTACCTAATCAGATACTTTTGGAGTCGGTGCCAGCCGATGAGAGATTCAATGTTTTTGTTTGCACCGACTCCAAAAGTAACTGATTAGGTACTTAAGTGTTAGGATTATTTTTAGCATTTCAGTGTTTTGAAGTCGGTTTTATTTTTTTTAATAAAATTTACTTATTTCATCTATTTTTAGTGATAAATCCTAATCTAACTGCTGAACACCGATTTCATCCCCTATTTTCCTACCCTTAGGGGTGATTTTTATTTTTCAAACTTTTATCATAGCATCTTTGAAGTATAAGCTATTCAATAAAATAAAAATCATCAAAATCGGCTCATATTTGTCGAAGATAGGTAACAAGAACCACAACCAAAATATTATCTGGGTATATATTTGTTGATTTTCTCAAAAAGTTTTAAATCAATTTCGATAAAATTTATATGGGACCACCTCTGAAGTATGATCTACCAAACAAAAAAAGAATCATTAAAATCGATTCATAATTGGCGGAGTAATCGCGTAACAAACATACAAAAAAAAAAAAAAAAAAACATACAGTCGAATTGAGAACCTCCTCCTTTTTTGAAGTCGGTTGAAAATCACTTACTCTCTCAAAATTAGAGATAAGCAAATTAACTCAAACACAGGAGTCGCAAATACTTTTGAGAAATTCTTCTCAAATATAGCTACTTCTACAACTAAAGAACTTGCTTTCTCTGCTGAACTAGCTGAATCTCTTCTAAAGTCAAGTGTGGATGTGTGTGAATCTCCATTAAATTTTAGATGTATAAATCCCGATGTAATAATAAAAACATTCAGAGAATTAAAACTAAAAAAAACTGAAGACCTATGGGGAATCTCTGTCAATATCATTGATACAATTATAAATACTATAGCCCCATACCTTACAATTATTTTCAACAAATGTATTGATGATAGAGAATTCCCAACTTCAAGGAAATTTAGTAAAATAATTCCTCTTTTTAAATCAGGTGAGAAAAGTAACCCCTTCAATATTCGACCAATATCTGTTTTACCGGTTCTTAGTAAAATATTTGAAAAAATTATGTTTAATCAATTTCTATCCATTTTGTTCTGAATAAATTGCTACACAATAAACTATATGGTTTCACGAAAGGTAGAAGTACTACTGATGCTGGAGTTGCACTCTTAAAACACGTGTTTGATTCTTGGGAGGGTAAGCAAGATGCTTTAGGTGTCTTTTGTGATCTTTCTAAAGTTTTCGATTGTGTAGATCATCAAATTTTAATAAAAAAACTTCACAAAACAAAAACAAACGTCACAATAATGAGGGGATTTTGAACCGTATTTTGACTTGTGATGAGAAATGGATCCTGTGCGACAATCGGAAGCGATCATCACAATGGCTTAACCCTGGAGAACCGGTAAAACCTTGCCCTAAGCGAAAACTGACCAAAAAGATGATTCTGGTTAGTGTTTGGTGGACCGGTGCTGGTGCTATCCACTACAGCTTCTTGAGATCAGGCCAGACGATTACTGGAGACTAGTATTGCCAACAATTGCAAACAATGATAGAAAAGCTTGCCATTAAACAACCAAGACTCGTAAATTGCTCGAGCCCACTGCTCCTTCAGGATAACACTGCACATCAAACGGTCGCCAAGTTGGAACCTGTGCTTCACACACCATACTCTCCAGATCTTGCCACAACCGATTACCACTTTTTTCAAAATTTTGATACCTTTTTACGAGGAAAAAAAATTTAAATCTGATAAGGCAGTCAAAACAGTTCATAAACTCTCGCTCCCAGGATTTTTTTTTCAAAGGGAAGGGAAAATGGCGGAAGTGTATCGATAACAATGGCGCATACTTCGATTGATTAAATAATAATTTAATTAAAAAAAGTTTTGATAGTGAATGGCAATTTCATACCTATGTAAGGACCTAATAGGACCTGTCAAATTGATATTTCGGCGTTAGTTACTGTATTGACACAATAGGTCAGTTTGGTGGCTGGTTAATCGAACAGACTGTCACGCGATTTCAAATCGAGCACTGGACTGGTTTGAAACTAGCGTCCACGAGTACTTATTCTGATGCTCAATTACAACATCTTTTTGTTAAAGTCTATAGCTCTTGCTATTGCCTGGCAATCGGTTTTTTGCTAGAGGAAGGGGGATGTAGTCATCGGATTGAATATAGCTGTGCTCAACAGCTGACGGCGGCCAGCATCGACGCGGCGCAGTGCCGCGCGCGCATGCTGGCGGCGGCCGACGCGCTGGCGCACTCCGCGCAGCACTTGGCCGGCGCCTGCGCTGCGCCCGCGCAGGACCCGGCGCGCGCGCCGCAGCGGGGCCGCCTGACCCAGGGCTGGAAGGAGCTGGGGGACGCTGTGGAACAACTTAAAGCCGCTCTAAATGACGATGCTGTTGGTGAGTGAGAATTATGCTTTATTGTTAGGAATATAATCAAACATACAAAAGAAAACTTGTTAGTATTTTTATATTATAAACAAACGGAAAAAAGACAATTTGCTGGTATTTTAGTTTTTGGTATATCGTACAGGATAATGGTCTAAATAAACACAACAAACTTGTTAAAATAAAATGGTCTGATCTTAAGAGCTCCTCCAAAGTAGCCGCTTCCGTGTTCACCTCCTAGAGAATAAAAGCATGGCGAATGCAAAAAAATGGACTCCTTCAGGGAAGTGTTCTGGTGCCGTTGTTGTACCTAAACCAACGACGAACCACACACAGCAAAGTTTGCTGAGCAAACACGACCCAATTACTCTACGTAGATAACTTAGGCCTTACGTCACAATCCGGGTGCTTTGTGCATATTGAGGAAAACTGGACGATGCCTTAATTAAATGATCAGGACTAGTACTACTCACAAAATATTCTCAAACCAAACCTAACAAAGACCAAATTTTGCGTCTTCTACCAATGCAACCGAGCGAGAGGCTAATCGTTCCCTGATCAATTCACTGGTGGTTCAGATCTGACCTGCGAGTGGATTAGCCCCGCAAAGCATGGCCCACTTATCATTATTCCCTACGTGCCCTGACACCGGCACACGGGATTGACCGACCTCCGATCTTATTAGTGCTACATACAATGCCAATCACGTGTCAAATTACTGGGCTCACTGTAACTAACTTTATGTTACATCAGACTTGCAAGTGAAGTCAGTCAGCCGGCCAGTGCAAGTGATCAAAGACCCACGGCACTTGAAGGTCGTCAGCTCTGCCGCTGCTACCGACAGCATACTGCAACAGGCCGAAAAGGAGTTAAACAAGGTATTCCTGAACTAGTCATTTTATATTTGTAGATATTAAAATCAGTATATTATTATTATAATATGATCAAATGTCGCGATGACACTCTAACATTCGATTTAGTATTTTAGCTAAGATCACACATGTGACTTCCATTTTTACAGCCCATAGTAGCACCTAAATCAGGCCAGGCGCCAGCCGTTCTCCAGAGCGAGTTGTCAGATCGTCTAGCTCGACTGAACGCTGCTATTGCAGCCCTTTTGCAGGCAACGGCTGGTAAGTAACATACAAAAATGAAAGAAATAATAGAAAAGGCAAAGTAGCAACCACATGCACTGCAGGGCCTCACCTCGACTATAAGAATAGACTACTTTTATGAATAACCTTAGTATGGGATGTAATCGATCTGTTCTAAGTAAGGCATTTGACTAGGCTTTTTAAGTCAGGACCAAATTTTTTCGTACCCAAGTCAATAAAAATCTTGAGAGCTAGTATTTGCATACGGCTTCTAATTGTATTATACAGTGACTGCAAAAAGTGTCCATCCATCTGACTGACCAACATTTACATAATCCCATGAAAAACAAATCGAACTAGTAAAGATTTGGTACGTGTTTGTTTTTAGATCGTGATAAACCAGATTACGATACAGCAGAACAGTCTATCCAAGTGATCAACCAACTCATGCCACAGGTTGTTAAAGGTAATTTTACTATTTTTGTTGGGGTGTTTCAAGGTCCTATCCTATGACCGCTATTTTATTATGTGAATGAAGTAACCCTAGGTATATTTTGTAACTTGAATGTTAAATGACATCTAAAATATGGAATTCCCCTTCAGATACTAAAGCTCTAAGTGCGACTAAAGACGAGAAGGATCGTACGGCTATGTTGGATGACTTGAAAGCGATGTGTGAGGCCACCCGCGGAATATGCGCTAGTGTAGGAGACGGCAATCACGAGGTAAGGTAATAAAAAACGATATTTTTGCATTATCACTGGCCCAGATTTTTATTTTTATGTTTGTTGTAGAACTTGAACCATAACGCTGTAAGATTCGGCACCAACTCTGGCAAGTTGTTCTACGTGGTCAGTCCCCGCACTAACCAGCCAAAGGAACACAAGGTAAGGTTACGGTCGCGCACTATTTGCTCTCGAACTCCGTGACCGCAGAGCGCAACTCTCTAACACATAGGTCTCTGGCACGCAGATCATCGACCTCTCGTCGCAAGCGTGCGAGAAGGCGAGCATGTTGCTGACAGAAGTGTACCAGCTCGCGGCCGACGCGGGCGGAGAGGCGGGCGCCGAGCTAGACGCGCGCGGGGCCAGGACCGCTGAGGCGGCCAAGGCCTTGCTGGCTACTGCGCAGGTAAGAGACTGGTATGGTGACATCACAAAGGCCAAACAAACGACCACCGAGACTCATTTCACAGTGGTCATTGGAAACTTTAAGGCCAAAGTGGGAGTACAAAAACGTGGCAAATCGTACGCGGCACATATTTAGGAATGTCTCTGTGATCAACCGGAAAGAGGCAATCTTAACATCAACCTCAAACTGGAAAGATGCCGCATGGTGAGGTTTGTTTTATGTCCGACACTGCTTCAGACCGAGCATGGCTCCGAAGCGTTACAATTGATACTGACCTCAACAGCGTGGTTTGTGTTATACGCAAGGTGGGAGCTAGGCATTTCAGAAATAAGGCGCTACTCAGTTTCTATACACGACGGCGGCGCGGGCGGCTAGCTTAGTCCGCGCTGCGCGCATTAGAATGGTCGTTCGAAATCGACCGCCGTGTGCGTTATGTACGCGGCGCGGAGATCCGCCGGCATCGACTGGCAGACGCGGTGTTTATTGCTTCGCGGTCAAGAAACCGCCCCGCCCCGTCGTATGCGCAGCGCCGGAGGGAGCTCAGTCAAATAACATCCATTAGAAGATCCGGAGTTTGGTGAGACGCGATCTCCGAAGCTCTAATACCCGCCTCATACAGGAGGCGATTGAGCAAACCCGGGTCGAAAGTCTTTGCCCAAAGAATAGGATCACATTTGAGAAAGCTGAAAACCTCGGACAGCAGAACCGTCATATTAGTTCCGGAAATTCTCACCGATATAGAGGATATAATGACTGGGCAACACCTGGTATTTACAAAAGTCGAAATACATTATATGAGTTATATAGTTTAAAAGCAAACTCTCAGAACCCACAGATCATAGAATATGTTAAAAATTACTCTAAAATATTTAAAATTGTATGTGCCAAAGCTAAGTCAAACCACCTCCGTAGCTTGATTTCGGGTTCTACAAATAAAGTAAATGCCACGTGGAATATAATAAATAAAGAAACATGTAAACAAAAATCACTTACTCTCTCAAAATTAAAGATAAGCAAATTAACTCAAACACAGGAGTCACAAATACTTTTGAGAAATTCTTCTCAAATATAGCTACTTCTACAACTAAAGAACTTGCTTTCTCTGCTGAACTAGCTGAATCTCTTCTAAAGTCAAGTGTGGATGTGTGTGAATCTCCATTAAATTTTAGATGTATAAATCCCGATGTAATAATAAAAACATTCAGAGAATTAAAACTAAAAAAAACTGAAGACCTATGGGGAATCTCTGTCAATATCATTGATACAATTATAAATACTATAGCCCCATACCTTACAATTATTTTCAACAAATGTATTGATGATAGAGAATTCCCAACTTCAAGGAAATTTAGTAAAATAATTCCTCTTTTTAAATCAGGTGAAAAAAGTTACCCCTCCAATATTCGACCAATATCTGTTTTACCGGTTCTTAGTAAAATATTTGAAAAAATTATGTTTAATCAATTTCTATCCATTTTGTTCTGAATAAATTGCTACACAATAAACAATATGGTTTCACGAAAAGTAGAAGTACTACTGATGCTGGAGTTGCACTCTTAAAACACGTGTTTGATGCTTGGGAGGGTAAGCAAGATGCTTAAGGTGTCTTTTGTGATCTTTCTAAAAGTTTCGATTGTGTAGATCATCAAATTTTAATAAAAAAACTGAGACATGGTGTATCGATATCACGCTCACATAGGTCTTTTACACACACACACATCGTTAGTTTTCAAAATTAAAAGGGGTCAAGAATCCTTTCACGATGTCAATAATGCCATCTCGCTTGTATTGCATTGGTTTAGTACTAACAATCTTTTGCTCAATGCAAACAAAACAAAATGCATAAAATTTACAATGCCTAATGTAAGGGAAGTCTCAACGCATATTATTGTAAAAGATGAACAACTAGATACGAAAAATTCTACTACGTTTTTAGGAATAACTTTAGATTCCCGTTTGCAATGGGATGCTCATATTGAGGCTTTGTCAAGGAGACTTAGTTCAGCCGCTTATGCTGTGAGAAAGATAAGACAGTTGACTGATGCTGAAACGGCAAGATTAGTGTATTTTAGCTATTTTCACAGTATAATGTCATATGGAATACTGTTATGGGGCTTAGCTGCAGATATTGAAACCATCTTTGTACTGCAAAAGAGAGCTGTTCGGGCTATTTATAACCTTAGACCAAGAGACTCTCTAAGAGAACTATTTAAAGAAATTAACATACTTACAGTTGCTTCTCAATATAATATGAAAATATTATATTGATTGCAAAAATGTGCACTTATTTTCCAAGAAAAATGACATACATAAGTATAATACGCGGCATAAAGATAAACTTGTCGTTCCAAATTTCAGATTGCACAAGGTAGGAAGTTCATTCATGGGAAAATGTATTCGTATTTTTAATAAATTACCACAATCCCTTGCTGAACTGCCAGTATTTGAACTTTAATTACATGTTAAGATGATTTTAATGAAAAAGGGTTATTACACCGTTAGTGATTATATGAATGATTAAAATGTGTGGATATAAAACTGCTTAGCTCGCACCAAAACTTGTAAAAATATTAACTTTAAAAGAGGCTGACAACAGTGACCGAGTTTCTTGCGCTGCTTCTTCTCGGCACTAGCCCACAAATTGTTCCGAAGCAGTGGTAGGGCAAAAAAATATATTGGGACGTGTAAAACTGCTTTTAATGGCCTATTTGCAAAAATAAATGATTTTGATTTTGATTTAGATTTTGAGAGGAAATTGAGGCGGCTCTCAAACAGCTTAGTAATGGGAAGGCGCCCGGCGAAGATGGAGTCACTTCAGAACTTCTCAAGGCATGGGGACTACCTGTTCTTGGGGAACTGAAGAAACTATTAAGCGCCGTCATAGCCAATAGGACTACCCCGAACGCGTAGAGCGAGGGCGAGGTAGCTCTGTTTTTAAAAAAGGTGATAAAACTTCTGAAGAACTACAGACCGATAACGCTTCTGAGGTACGTGTATAAGCTCTTTTCGAGAGTCATCACAAATCGTCTTGCCGTGAGATTTGACGCATTTCAGCCACCGGAGCAAGCTGGGTTTCGTAAAGGCTATAATACCGAAGACCACATCCACAGAGTACGGCAGATTATACAGAAGTCAGAGGAGTATAATCAGCCTCTATACCTGGCCTTTGTGGACTACTAGAAAGCCTTCGACTCCATCGAGACGTTGGCTGTTCTGGAATCCTTACAGCGATGCCAAGTCGATTGGCGCTATGTAGAGGTGCTGAGAAGCCTGCACAAAATGGCATCGATGACTGTTTAAGTCCAAAATCATAAGACAGAACCTATCCAGTTGCTAAGAGGCGTGAGACAAGGAGATGTCATATCTCTAAAGTTGTTCACGAACGCACTGGAAGACGTCTTCAAGACACTGGATTGGAAAAGAGTGGACACCAATGTCAACGGCGAACACCTTGCTTAGTTGATGACATAGTCATCATGGCGGAATCGCTCGAAGATTTGCAGAAAATGCTGCATAGTTTCAACGCTGCCTCGCGACGTGTGGGCCTAAGGATGAACTTGGACAAGACTAAAGTCATGTTCAGTGACCATATGTCACTCCTGGACCGGTTTCCGACAAAAGCGTGGCGCTCGAAGTTGTCAAGGAGTATGTCTACATCGTACAAGTGCTGCAGTTAGGTAAATACAACTTTGAGCGGGAAATCGCTAAAAGAGTGCAGCTTGGCTGGGCAGCATTTGGGAAGTTTCCTCATATCTTCTCGTCGCCACTGCCACAATGCCTGAAGAAAAAGGTATTGGACTAGTGCGTCCTACAGTGATGACCTACGGAGCCGAAACGTGGAACATGGCAGTAAAGCTGGCCCACCGACTTCACGTTACTTCATAGCTTGCTATGGGCTGATTATGATGATGGTTAATTTAAGCGATTGGCGTAGGTAATATTAGGTCCTTACATATGAAATAGCCGATACTCAGTGCTGGCAACTTTAACATCAAATATCTTGCGTTTCATTATCAAATCAATAATATTTGGTTTTTCATTCTGGAAATTTCGATTTACACAATGAGCCTCGTGGAAGTCGTGGACGACCTGATACTCAAGTGAATAATGAAGAAATGAAGGCGATAGTGGAAGTGGATCCATCTCAAACCACTTCTGAATTAGCAGCAGCCTTCAGCGTAAGTGACAAAACGATACTTATCCATTTGCGCCAAATCGGAAAAGCCAAAAAACTCGAAAAGTTTGTACCGCACGAACTGACTCAAGCAAACCAACAAACAAAAAAAAACACGCATCGCTTGCTGCGTTTCGTTGCTCAAACGTCACAATAATGAGGGGATTTTGAACCGTATTTTGACTTATGATGAGAAATGGATCCTGTGCGACAATCGGAAGCGATCATCACAATGGCTTAACCCTGGAGAACCGGAAAAACCTTGCCCTTAACGAAAACTGACCAAAAAGATGATTCTGGTTAGTGTTTGGTGGACCGGTGCTGGTGCTATCCACTACAGCTTCTTGAGATCAGGCCAGACGATTACTGGAGACTAGTATTGCCAACAATTGCAAACAATGATAGAAAAGCTTACCATTAAACAACCGAGACTCGTAAATTGCTCGAGCCCACTGCTCCTTCAGGATAACGCTAGACCGAACACTGCACATCAAACGGTCGCCAAGTTAGAAGAGCTGCGACGGGAACCTGTGCTTCACACACCATACTCTCCAGATCTTGCCACAACCGATTACCACTTTTTTCAAAATTTTGATACCTTTTTACGAGGAAAAAAAATTTAAATCTGAGAAGGCATTCAAAACAGTTTATAAACTCTCGCTCCCAGGATTTTTTTTTCAAAGGGAAGGGAAAATGGCGGAAGTGTATCGATAACAATGGCGCATACTTCGATTGATTAAATAATAATTTAATTTAAAAAAGTTTTGATAGTGAATGGCAATTTCATACCTATGTAAGGACCTAATAGGACCTGTCAAATTGATATTTCGGCGTTAGTTACTGTATTGACACAATAGGTCAGTTTGGTGGCTGGTTAATCGAACAGACTGTCACGCGATTTCAAATCGAGCACTGGACTGGTTTGAAACTAGCGTCCACGAGTACTTATTCTGATGCTCAATTACAACATCTTTTTGTTAAAGTCTATAGCTCTTGCTATTGCCTGGCAATCGGTTTTTTGCTAGAGGAAGGGGGGTGTAGTCATCAGATTGAATATAGCCGTGCTCAACAGCTGACGGCGGCCAGCATCGACGCGGCGCAGTGCCGCGCGCGCATGCTGGCGGCGGCCGACGCGCTGGCGCACTCCGCGCAGCACTTGGCCGGCGCCTGCGCTGCGCCCGCGCAGGACCCGGCGCGCGCGCCGCAGCGGGGCCGCCTGACCCACGGCTGCAAGGAGCTGGGGGACGCTGTGGAACAACTTAAAGCCGCTCTAAATGACGATGCTGTTGGTGAGTGACAATTGTGCTTTATTGTTAGGAATATAATCAAACATACAAAAGAAAACTTGTTAGTATTTTTATATTATAAACAAACGGAAAAAAGACAATTTGCTGGTATTTTAGTTTTTGGTATATCGTACAGGATAATGGTCTAAATAAACACAACAAACTTGTTAAAATAAAATGGTCTGATCTTTAGAGCTCCTCCAAAGTAGCCGCTTCCGTGTTCACCTCCTAGAGAATAAAAGCATGGCGAATGCAAAAAAATGCACTCCTTCAGGGAAGTGTTCTGGTGCCGTTGTTGTACCTAAACCAACGACGAACCACACACAGCAAAGTTTGCTGAGCAAACACGACCCAATTACTCTACGTAGATAACTTAGGCCTTACGTCACAATCCGGGTGCTTTGTGCATATTGAGGAAAACTGGACGATGCCTTAATTAAATGATCAGGACTAGTACTACTCACAAAATATTCTCAAACCAAACCTAACAAAGACCAAATTTTGCGTCTTCTACCAATGCAACCGAGCGAGAGGCTAATCGTTCCCTGATCAATTCACTGGTAGTTCAGATCTGACCTGCGAGTGGATTAGCCCCGCAAAGCATGGCCCACTTATCATTATTCCCTACGTGCCCTGACACCGGCACACGGGATTGACCGACCTCCGATCTTAGTAGTGCCACATACAATGCCAATCACGTGTCAAATTACTGGGCTCACTGTAACTAACTTTATGTTACATCAGACTTGCAAGTGAAGTCAGTCAGCCGGCCAGTGCAAGTGATCAAAGACCCACGGCACTTGAAGGTCGTCAGCTCTGCCGCTGCCACCGACAGCATACTGCAACAGGCCGAAAAGGAGTTAAACAAGGTATTCCTGAACTAGTCATTTTATATTTGTAGATATTAAAATCAGTAAATTATTATTATAATATGATCAAATGTCGCGATGACACTCACTCTAACATTCGTTTTAGTATTTTAGTTAAGATCACACATGTGACTGAAATTTTTACAGCCCATAGTAGCACCTAAATCAGGCCAGGCGCCAGCCGTTCTCCAGAGCGAGTTGTCAGATCGTCTAGCTCGACTGAACGCTGCTATTGCAGCCCTTTTGCAGGCAACGGCTGGTAAGTAACATACAAAAATGTAAGAAATAATAGAAAAGGCAAAGTAGCAACCACATGCACTGCAGGGCCTCACCTCGACTATAAAAATAGATTATACTTTTATGAATAACCTTAGTATGGGATGTAGTCGAGCTGTTTTAAGTAAGGCATTTGACTAGGCTTTTTAAGTCAGGACCAAATTTTTTCGTACCCAAGTCAATAAAAATCTTGAGAACTAGTATTTGCATACGGCTTCTAATTGTACTATACTGTGACTAAAGTCAAAAGTGTGAAAAAGTGTCCATCCATCTGACTGACAAACATTTACATAATCCCATGAAATAGTAAACATTTGGTACGTGTTTGTTTTTAGATCGTGATAAACCAGATTACGATACAGCAGAACAGTCTATCCAAGTGATCAACCAACTCATGCCACAGGTTGTTAAAGGTAATTGTACTATTTTTGTTGGGGTGTTTCAAGGTCCTATCCCATGACCGCTATTTTATTATGTGAATGAAGTAACCCTAGGTATATTTTGTAACTTGAATGTTAAATGACATCTAAAATATGGAATTCCCCTTCAGATACTAAAGCTCTAAGTGCGAGTAAAGACGAGAAGGATCGTACGGCTATGTTGGATGACTTGAAAGCGATGTGTGAGGCCACCCGCGGAATATGCGCTAGTGTAGGAGACGGCAATCACGAGGTAAAGTAATAAAAAACGATATTTTTGCATTATCACTGGCCCAGATTTGTATTTTTATGTTTGTTGTAGAACTTGAACCATAATGCTGTAAGATTCGGCACCAACTCTGGCAAGTTGTTCTACGCGGTCAGTCCCCGCACTAACCAGCCAAAGGAACACAAGGTAAGGTTACGGTCGCGCACTCTTTGCTCTCGCACTCCGTGACCGCAGAGCGCAACTCTCTAACACATAGGTCTCTGGCACGCAGATCATCGACCTCTCGTCGCAAGCGTGCGAGAAGGCGAGCATGTTGCTGACAGAAGTGTACCAGCTCGCGGCCGACGCGGGCGGAGAGGCGGGCGCCGAGCTGGACGCGCGCGGGGCCAGGACCGCTGAGGCGGCCAAGGCCTTGCTGGCTACTGCGCAGGTAATGTACTGTTACGGTTACTTTAACGAGTGTGACTTCCTGTCATGACTTCAGGTGCCGAGACGTGGACACTAACTATATGACTAGTACATTACTTTTTCTTCTCTTGTTTTATTGGCTATTTAGATGACTTCGACTAAAACTTGGTGACTTTTGCGGCATTTTGTGTCGAGTAGGCCGGATAGTAAACATTCCTTTAGAGTTTTACAGCGAGAGTTACATTCGAGGTTTCTTTATAGGATTAAATCAGAAATGAGGTCATCTGATAGAGAATTAAAGTAATCGGTAATGATCAATGGGTAAGCAAACTGAAGTGGCAGTGTGCTGGTCACATTTGCCGTAGAACTGATAACCGATGTGGTACACGTGATCTTGAGTATAGATCTTGGCTTGGTAAGCGCAGCGTAGGGGTGCGTTCTGTTAAGGTGGAGCAATGACATACGCTGCTGCTGCTGGCAACGGAAGGAAATAAATAAATAAATAATAATAAAATATATATGTATATATTGAACATTAATTTGGCTAACTCAGAGTTTACTCGGAAACTGACGGAGCGCATCGACGAGCTGAAGCAGAAGATCGCTGCGTGGGCGAAGCGTATCAGAAGGTACTCCGAAAGGGTTGAGAGATACGAGCAGAATCGCCTCTTCGGGAGTGACCAGAGAAAGTTCTAGAAAGTTTTGGAGAGTTCTGAACCTCGCAACACCGGTGAAAGACCGAACAAGGCCGACGTCGTAGACTTTTGGCGTAGCCTATGGTCAACACCGGTGGAGCACAGCGAAGGACCCTGGATTGGAGCGATATATGAGGCGTGTGCATCGGTACCCCCGATGAACCCTGTCTTCATCACCGTTGAGGACGTAGCCACTGCAGTACGTAGAGCCCCGAACTGGAAAAGTCCGGGACTAGATGGCCTGCAGAGTTACTGGCTAAAAGAGTTCTCGGTATGCCACGCTACCTTGGCCCGCCAATTTCAGGAGGCGCTTGAGATCGGAGCTCTCCCGAACTTTCTCACTACTGGGGTCACACACCTAGCTCCTAAAACACAAAACACCGCTGACACAAGTAAATACCGCCCGATAACGTATCTGCCTACCATCTATAAGGCACTTACATCCATTCTGAGCGCCAAAATTCGTGATCATATAGACGCGAATCGTCTAATGTCTGACGCTCAGAATGGATGTCGGGCAGGTAGTCGCGGTTCAAAGGAGCTCCTCCTCATAGATACTGTCGCTGGTCAACTGGTCAAACGCAATCGTCGGAAAAAGCATTTGACTCAGTCCCCCATACATGGCTGAAGAGGGTCCTCGAGCTGTATAAAATTGATTATACAGTTCGACACTTCCTCGGGCAATGTATGGAGCAATGGAGTACAATGCTAAGACTCCAGGGCGAGAGAATGGCGGATGTGGAAGACGGAATAAGTATTAGGAGGGGTATATACCAGGGCGATTGTCTGAGTCCACTTTGGTTTTGCCTTGCCCTGAACCCTCTAAGCAGATTGCTGGAGAATTCAGGGACGGGATTTCAGTTTCGGAGAGGAAATGATCGGGTATCGCACCTTTTTTACATGGATGACCTTAAGCTGTTAGCCCCAACGGCTCCAAAGCTGAGGGAGTTACTAAACATCGTTGTGGATTTTAGTGGCTCCATCAGAATGGAGTTGTGGGTTGATAAGTGTGCGGTTATCCATGTAACTAATATAACTAATATAACTCGGTCGCAGGAGGTTGACCTTGGTGTCGTCCAATTGCAAACATTTTCCGAAACTGATACATACCGGTATCTGGGTATGTCACAGAATATAGGTGTGAGGGAATCGGACAAAACAGTCTGTTGGTGAAGCCTTCTTCGACCGCCTTACAAAGGTACTTCATAGTTCTTTGTCGGGGTTCAATAAGGTCAAAGCCTATAACGGATGGGTTATGCCTATTCTCTTATACACCTTTGGCATACTCAGATGGACTCAGACCGAATTAAACGCTCCGGATCGGAAGGTTTGCACGACTATGACACTACATAGAATGCATCACCCCAGGTCGTCGCTCATGAGGCTGTATATCCCGAGGAAGTGTGGTGGTCGAGGCCTCTTAAGTGCTAAGACCATGCACGACCGAGGTATCTGGCCTCAGAGCCTATTTTCTGGCAAAGACCGACACAACGATGCATTGTGATGTCATAGAATGTGATAAAGGACTCACCCCTCTTGATCTGGCCAACGAGTCATGGCAGTCGCCGGCGATACTAAGTGCCTCTGATCGCGAGACCGTATGGAAAGGGAAAGAGCTGCACGGGCGGTTTTTCAAAGTTCTACACGAGCCTCACGTGGACTGAAAAGCTTCCGTGCATTGGCTGCGCTTTGGAGACCTCTTTGGGGAAACCGAGGGATTTGTTTGTGCGATACAAGACCAGGTTATCAGGATGAACAACTACCGAAAATACATCGTAAAGGATGGCACAGTGGACATTTGTCGGGCCTGTCGCCATTCTGGAGAATCCCTCCGTCATGTAGTTTCGGGTTTTTCGGCTCTTGCTAACACTGAGTATCTGCACAGGCATATTCAAGCAGCCAAAATTCTCCACCAAGATCTCGCCTTGAAGTACGGTCTCGTGAGCCAGAGACTACCCTATTATAAGTACTCGCCGGAGCCAGTACTCGAAAGTGACAGTATCTCAGAAATCGTCCGCCGATTTCTTTCTCTTTTGCCCTGATCCCGGCCAACTGTGCTATTGCCGGTCATTACCGCCCAAGAGGCGAGAAGTTTTTGGCCTATAAAAAAATATATAAATCTTTATTTACCAAAAAGTACAATTACAACAAGCAATTACATTTAGGTACCTATGTCACTTGTTTGCATAGATAATTTGAAGTTTTGCTTGGGAAAAATACAAAACCTCTCACACTAGGCTATGCCTGTCCTGTGAGCTTTATCACGATTCCCATTAGAGATTGGCGGCAATAAAAGAAACATGAAAACAATGGTGACTTAGAACTAATTCAGATAGGTATCAATCAAAGAAGGGATAAAACAAATCCCATTTATAATATAATTTTGAGGAGATCCTCCGAGTCCTGATAGGTGTAGTTTAGTAGGTTTTTTCCAATAGTTACTTTAGCTTCATGATAACTTAGATTGTGAATGTTCCACAACCTATTTAATTTATTATAAATAGCCGAGCATTGGGCTCAGTGGCATGCATTTGGGAAAGGTATATGTTTGGTTGCGGACTGAAGGGGGTGTGGTGAAGGTGGTAAGTTTTAACGGTTGCCGTAATTGGACCTGACCAATTTATATTTTGGCGCTAGTTATTGTATCGTAGGACAGTTTACTGGCTGGTCGAACAGACTGTCACGCGATTGCGAATCGAGCAATATACTGGCTCAAACCAGCGTCTACGAGTACTTATTCTGATGCACAATTACAACACCTTTTTGTTAAAGCCTATAGCTCTTGCTATTGCCTGGCGATCGGTTTTTTGCCCGGGTAAGGGGGTTGTAGTCATCGGATTGAATATAGCCGTGCTCAACAGCTGACGGCGGCCAGCATCGACGCGGCGCAGTGCCGCGCGCGCATGCTGGCGGCGGCCGACGCGCTGGCGCACTCCGCGCAGCACTTGGCCGGCGCCTGCGCTGCGCCCGCGCAGGACCCGGCGCGCGCGCCGCAGCGGGGCCGCCTGACCCAGGGCTGGAAGGAGCTGGGGGACGCTGTGGAACAACTTAAGGCCGCTCTAAATGACGATGCTGTTGGTGAGTGAGAAATGTGCTTTATTGTTAGGAATATAAACAATCACACAAAAGAAAACTTGTTAGTATTTTCATATTATAAACAAACGAAAAAAAAGAGAATTTTCTGATATTTTAGTTTTTAGTATATCGTACAGAATAATGGCTTAAATAAACACAACAAACTTGTTAAAATAAAATGGTCTGATCCTAAGAGCTCATCCACAGTAGCCGCTTCCGTGTTCACCTCCTAGAGAATAAAAGCATGGCGTATGCAAAAGAATGGACTCCTTCAGGGAAGTGTTCTGGTGCCGTTGTTGTATCTAAACCAACGACCAACCACACACAGCAAAGTTTTCTGAGCAAACACGACCCAATTCCTCTACGTAGATAACTTAGGCCTTACGTCACAATCCGGGTGCTTTGTGCATATTGAGGGAAACTTGACGATGCCTTAATTAAATGATCAGGACTAGTACTACTCACAAAATTTTCTCAAACCAAACCTAACAAAGACCAAATTTTGCATCTTCTACCTGTGCAACAGAGAAGCTAATCGTTCCCTGATCAATTCACTGGTGGTTCAGATCTGACCTGCGAGTCGATTAGCCCCGCAAAGCATGGCCCAATCATCATTATACCCTACATGCCCTGACACCGGCACACGGGACGATCTTATTAGTGGCACAGACAATGCCAATCACGTGTTAAATTACTGGGCTCACTGTAACTAACTTTATGTTACAACAGACATGCAAGTGAAGTCAGTCAGCCGGCCAACGCCAGTGATCGAAGACCCGCGGCACTTGAAGGTCGTCAGCTCTGCCGCTGTCACCGACAGCATACTGCAACAGGCCGAAAAGGAGTTGAACAAGGTATTCCTGAACTAGTAATATCATATTTGTAGAGATAGAAATCAGCATATTATTATTCTAATATGATCAAATGTCGCGATGACACTCTAACATTCGATTTAGTATTTTAGCTAAGATCACACATGTGACTGAAATTTTTACAGCCCATAGTAGCACCTAAATCAGGCCAGGCGCCAGCCGTTCTCCAAAGCGAGTTGTCAAATCGTCTAGCTCGACTGAACGCTGCTATTGCAGCCCTTCTGCAGGCAACGGCTGGTAAGTAAAATATGGACGTGTAAGTAATAATAAAATACCAAAGTAGCCCACATGCACTGCAGGGCTTCAATTATGAGATAAGGCTATATTAATAGAATAATCTTACTACGGATTATTAGTTCTAAAGGATTTGACTAGGCTTTTTTAAAATCGGGACTAAATTTTGTCGTACCTAAGGCACAAAAAATCTTAAAAATGATATAAGTTATACAGCTCTTAATTGTATTAAACAGTAACTGCAAAGAGTATAATTATATCCATCTGACCGACAAAAAATTACATAATTACGTACGCACGTGTTTGTTTATAGATCGTGATAAACCAGATTACGATACAGCAGAACAGTCTATCCAGGTGATCAACCAACTCATGCCACAAGTTGTTAAAGGTAATATTACTGTTTTTGTTGGGGTGCTTCAAGGTCCTATCCTATGACCGCTCATTTATAATGTGAAAGAAGCTACCCTAGGTATATTTTGTAACTTGAATGTTAAATGACATCTCAAATATGGAATTCCCTTTCAGATACTAAAGCGCTAAGTGCGAGTAAAGACGAGAAGGATCGTACGGCTATGTTAGATGACTTAAAAGCAATGTGTGAGGCCACCCGCGGAATATGCGCCAGTGTGAGAGATGGCAATCACGAGGTAAGGTTATAAAAAACGATATTTTTGCATTATCATTGGCCCAGATTTTTATCCTTATGTTTGTTGTAGAACTTGAACCATAATGCTATAAGATTCGGCACCAACTCTGGCAAGTTGTTCTACGTGGTCAGTCCCCGCACTAACCAGCCAAAGGAACACAAGGTAAGGTTACGGTCGCGCACTCTTTGCTCTCGCACTCCGTGACCGCAGAGCGCAACTCTCTAACACATAGGTCTCTGGCACGCAGATCATCGACCTCTCGTCGCAAGCGTGCGAGAAGGCGAGCATGTTGCTGACAGAAGTGTACCAGCTCGCGGCCGACGCGGGCGGAGAGGCGGGCGCCGAGCTGGACGCGCGCGGGGCCAGGACCGCTGAGGCGGCCAAGGCCTTGCTGGCTACTGCGCAGGTAAGAGACTGGTATGGTTTCTCTAATGAGTGTGTCTTTCTGTCATGACTTACAGAGCCGAGAGGTGGACACTCACTTCTTCTTTTGTTGTTTCATTGTCGATTTAGAAGGACTTTGACAAAAATTTGGTGACTTCTGCGGCATTTTGTGTCAATTAGGTATACGACCTGCACGAGGGCTGACACACACAAGGGATAGGATAATAGATGAGCCATAGTTGTTGAGTCTACTTACTTGCTCAAAGTTTCTTATATCATTAAATCGGGAATGAGTTAGTAGCTCAGCCGAAAATCCATGAGCTAAGCTGACCCGACACTATACCGAAGATATCCCGGACATCAGCCTATACGAGATTAGGATGGCCCTCAAACAGCTTAGGAACAAGGCGCCGGGTGATGACGGAATCACATCAGAGCTTCTGAATGCGGGTGGAACACCGATACTTTAAGTCCTTCTTAAGACTCTTCAACTCCGTCTTGCTCGAGGGAATAACGCCGGAGGCATGGGACTGTTTTCGAGAGTCATCACGAATCGTCTCGATGACTTCCAGCCTCCTGAACAAGCCGGTTTTTGAAAAGGCTTAAGTACCATAGACCACATCCATACGCTGCGGCAAATTATACAGAAGACCGAGGAGTATAACTTGCCACTATGCTTGGCGTTTGTGGACTATGAGAAGGCCTTTGATTCGATCGAGACCTGGGCAGTGCTACAGTCTCTCCAGCGGTGCCATATTAACTATCGGTACATTGAGGTGTTGAAGTGTTTATACAAAATCGCCGCCATGTCGGCCCGAGTACAGGAGCAGAGCACGAAAGCGATTCCTCTGCAGCGAGGCGTAAGGCAGGGAGATGTTATATCTCCAAAACTGTTCACCGTTGCATTGGAAGACGCTTTCAAGCTCCTGGAATAGAAAGGATTTGGCATCAACATCAACGGCGAGTACATTACTCACCTTCGGTTTGCAGACGATATTGTGGTCATGGCAGAATCGCTTGAAAACCTCAGCACAATGCTCGATAACCTTACTCGAGTCTCCCAACAAGTAGGCCTGCGGATGAACATGGACAAAACCAAGCTCATGTCGAATGCCCATGTTGAGCCCTACTCAGTATCCGTTGCGAGCTCTACTCTCGAAATTGTTGACAAATATGTCTACTTAGGACAAGTGATCCAGTTGTGTAGATCCAATTTTGAGAAGGAGGTCAATCGTCAAATCCAACTCGGCTGGGCATCGTTCGGGAAATTACACAACGTCTTCTCGTCCAATATACCTCAGTGACTAAAGACGAAAGTCTACAACCAGTGTGTGTTACCAGTGATGACATATGGAACTGAAACGTGGCCTCTTACTATGGGCCTCATAAGAAAGCTCAAGGTCGCACATCGTGCTGTGGAAAATGCTATGCTCGGTGTTTCCAAGCGAGATCGAATCAGAAATGATGAGATCCGTAAACGAACAAAAGTCGCTGACATAGCCCAACGGATTAGCAAGCTGAAGTTGCACGTAGAACTGACGGTCGATGGGGCAGAAAGGTTCTAGAATGGAGGCCGCGTACCGGCAAGCGCAGCGTAGGACGTCCACTCACAAGGTGTTCAGACGACCTGGTAAGGTTCACAGGAAAACGCTGGATGCAGGCCGCTTCCAATCGGCCAATCTGGAAGTCAATGGGGGAGGCCTATGTTCAGAAGTGGACATCCTATGGCTGAAATAATGATAATGAATTGACATTTTGGCGCTAGATATTGTATCGACACAGTAGCTCAGTTTGCTGGCTGATCTATTCGACTAGATTGTCACGCGAATGCGAATCGAGCAATATACTGGCTTAAACCAGCGTCCACGAGTAATTATTCTGATGCTCAAATACAACAACTTTTTGTTAAAGTCTATAGCTCTTGCTATTGCCTGGCGATCGGTTTTTTGCCCGGGTAAGGGGTGGTGGGGGGTGTAGTCATCGGATTGAATATAGCCGTGCTCAACAGCTGACGGCGGCCAGCATCGACGCGGCGCAGTGCCGCGCGCGCATGCTGGCGGCGGCCGACGCGCTGGCGCACTCCGCGCAGCACTTGGCCGGCGCCTGCGCTGCGCCCGCGCAGGACCCGGCGCGCGCGCCGCAGCGGGGCCGCCTGACCCAGGGCTGGAAGGAGCTGGGGGACGCTGTGGAACAACTTAAAGCCGCTCTAAATGACGATGCTGTTGGTAAGCGAGAAATGTGCTTTATTGTTAGAAATATCGAACCCGCAAACGTGAACTTGCTTTTATTTTAAATATATAAACAAATACACAAAAGGGAACTTGCTTGCATTAAAATAATTTGATATTTATGTATTGCAAATAAAAAGGGACAAAAACAACGAACATGTTAAAATAAAATGGTTGGATACTAAGAGCTCTTCCATAGGTGGCGCTTTCGTGTTCAAAAGCCTGGCGAATGCAAAAGAACGGACTTCCCAGGGAAGTGTACTGGTGCCGTTGTTGTATTTATGGTACTGACACACAGTCATGCTCATTAGTTGCCAAAAAGCATGCCAGCAAGCAATTTGCTACCTAGTGGCATGTGTGAACACGCCTTGCCAGTAAAAAACATGCTTAATTTGAGCATGCTCTTAAAATAACCGTGGTTTGATTTTTGAGCAAGCCACCTGTTGCGCGGGAGGAGGGGGGCGTGCTTTGAGCACGTCTGAACACCTTTGCTTTTAAGCATGCTTATTTCAATTGACAACATTCCATATTTGGGTTAGATGCAAAAACTTGTAAAAAATGTATTGAGTTATGAGTACTTGAAAACTATTTCGTGTCACTCGGATGCCCAACACATTTAGTATTTTACTATATTTTTTTGGCCTTAAATGTTAATTGATAACTGTGTACCGTAGTTTTTTGGAATTATCTATAAAGATATCCGCCATCATTCTGTTTCCGAGCGCCGATCCGAACGGTTGTTACTTTGTAAGTGCGTCGCTCTAACGTACTTACCGCGTTCCTCGACCAAGTAATCCGAATCCATCCGTTAATTCGTTAGTTATTTCCTGTTAATTCGTTTGGTATATTGAAAATAGACGTCTGTAATAATTAACTGGACTGTTATTTTGAGTTTTTCGCCATGTAAAATCCACCTAATAACGAATCCTCCTACCTACTGTCTTCATAATTATATATCAATTGCGTTGCAACCAATAACACTGTTTTATTACGACTGGACGGATAGAACTGATACTATTACAGTAACTCTTCTTTTATCTTATATCTTAGTAACTCTGGAGGTGCTTGTAGCTCACTGGCAAGAGCGCTTTGGTAGTGATTACCAAAGTTAAGCCACCTACGCCGCGCTTGTTATTGGATGGGTGACCATTCCAACCATAAACAGTGACATCTATCATAGCATCTCCGTGCTTTGGAAGGCTATGGATATTGATTTTTTATTTATTTTTATTTTTTATTATGGACCAATCCCGCTCTATATGTAGAGCAGTGATCCATAATTAGATAGCTTTTTGACAGTTCATATAAAATATGTCAATTGATTTGTGGTCTCATTACCTGTATATCTGGATCCAAAATATGCATAGTTAGTAGTACTATGATGGTTATTAGAAAACTTTTTTAATTTTTTGGGATAACAACAGCCTAAATACATATTTATAGAGCGACATTATTTAATACATACATTATATTACATGCATGGCTCCTCAAGTACATAAAGGTGGTATGGTTTAAGCCATAACTTCACTACGTGTACCCAATGTGGATTGATAGAGGGGTGTTTTAAGGCCAGCGACTAAACTTTATTGTCAAATGAAATCAAGCTGCTTTGCCGACTCTGACTAGAATCAAATGATGTTAGCTGGGACCAACTTGTAACGTGCCTTCCGTAGCATGAAGATGCTTGTTATAAATGTATGTATTGTAATTAAATATGGTCAGAATGGTCATCCACCCACTCACAAACGCGGGGTGAGTTGCTTAACTTTGGTAATCACTACCAAAGAGCCACCGCTGATCTACAAGCACTTTACTCTACCCTATTCAATAGTATAATCACTTTCGAAACAGCTAAGTCCCCGACCAGACGCGTCGCTCCGCCTCCTCCAGTGAGAAGGATCTCAAACGAGAACCGGCTCTCGGCGCACGCTCCAAGGAAGAGCAGAGACATCAACCAGGAATTCTTGGATAGGCTCCGCTTTGAGGAGACTCAGGGTAAGTTTACCGTGAAGTTGTCCTAGATGGAGGAAGATTATTTTTAGATTTGTTTTTAAATACAGGATGTCCCAAACAATATGACAAGCGGAAGTCTGCACTTCCCCTAGTAGGTATCCAAATCTTTTTTTTGTTTTTTTTAACCAACTGGTTCAATTTTTATTTGTTTATTTATTTATTAAGGTACAGTTTTTTTCTAGGAGGCTAAAGTGGCAAAACGCCAAAAAACTGATACTCCATACTATTGTCATAAATTAACCCCAGATGGATAGATATGGAGACGTCACTCGATACGGAAAACGTCACGATATGGAAAATCACGTTCGTTGTATAGGAGCCCCAGTTAAATATTTATTTTATTCTGTTTTTACAAAAATACACCATCTGTGAAAATTTTAACTGTCTAGCTATTACGGTTCATGAGATACAGCCTGGTGACAGACAGACAGACGGACAGTGGAGTCTTAGTAATAGGATCCCGTTTTTACCCTTTGGGTGCGGAACCCTAAAAACGTCCTTGAGATTTCGAGAAGTCTAATCTTATTGTTGGTCTAGGTGCCAGCCATGCCAAGGCCATAGACGCCATCGAAGCCATGAACAAGAGGAAGACTGACGACGAGAAGGCACTGCACCAGGAGTTCGTCAAGAGCATCGACACTGCCGCGCAGAAGATACGGAAGGCTGAAGAGGATGTCAATAAAGTAAATTATATTATACTGGATGAAAAATAAAATAAAAAATAAAAATGATTTTAATAATTATATAATAATAAATAATTTTAATAGCTTTAAATATTTGAAGATGATAACTTTTGTTTCACGTTTCCAACTCTTTCACGGGCGCAGATGTGTCCTAACGTGACTGACATACCCAATTTTTGCATTTACACTTACACTTACATTTGCAGACACGACAAGATACCAGCCACGTAATCATAATTTATTGTGGAGGGTTGCCTATTCTTTGTTTTCCCTTGTTTTGAGTCAAGTTTATTCCTTTTTTTGATTCGCAAAAGAGTTAACCTGTTCCAACACTGAATTTCTCCAAGTAACCCTTGTTCAGCCAAGCCTTTCTAACAAGAGGGTTCTATGTTGCATCTTTTTTATTTGATGTGTAGGTAACAATTAGCACTACACTGAACGTGTATTAATGCAACATATAACTTTTTTTTTGTGATTTGATTTTCCAAGCGTTTCGGCCTAGTTGCATAGGCCGTGGTCACGGTATGACTGGCGATGTACGGCGTCAGTCGTCTGCCCGAGCGCGATGAAGAATATTCTCCCACCCACATTTCTTTATGGCCGTGGTATAGTCAGACTGACAAAATATTATTATGTACTAAGTAGGTTTGTTTTGGATGACGGCGTAACACGCGACTTACACTATCATCACTGTATTCTATGCTGATGACAACTTAAATCAGTCTTCCTGATCGAAATTAATGAATTTAATCATTTTAATGGCTTCTCATACTAATCTCGAATGGTAATTACCTACGATTAGCTAAGAGGATTTCCTAAGGAATGTAGATAGATCCATTTACTAATAATATCTTTGTAGTTTAGTGTTAGTTAAAAAAATTAAAATTATTTTTTTAAATGATGGTATTTAGGTTTTTTAAAGTTACGATTGCGAGTGTCAAAACACATTGTAGTGTCAGTTATCTATCTAGCGAAACATTTGAAAGAATTCGTCAGGTTAATTAATGTCTTCGCTAACTCAGTAAGTAGTAGTCCGGATAGCGAAATAACGTGGGTCTGATTTCCTCACACGATATATTTTTTTAAATGTAGGTAGTATTCTCCAAAAACCTATGCATGTAACCCATTTTAACATTTTTACAGCTTGAGCCTTTTAAATCAATTTAAGTCTATAGTTTGTCAACCTTTACACTTTATTGAACTCATTCGTATTATAATGTTAACATTTGGTTTTCTCAGATATACAGCGCCAAAGATGAGGTGATCCCGGCACTCTCTGTGGATCAAACCCTTGTGGTTCAGAAGCAGATGGAGCAGAAGCTGGCTCTAGCTGGGGTAGCGGCTTCTAATCTCGTTGCATGCAACCGTAAGTAGAAAACCACAAATAGGCAGGCTGCCTCACCTGTGAGCCTTCGCTGAGCGGGGCAAACGCGCGAATGTAATTAAGGTACTCTCCACGCTCGACTGAATACAAAATTTGTAATAGAAAGAGAGTTTCACTTCTCTCGTCTACACGGCGTGTATACGGAAGCAAGCCTTCTGTGTTAATACTATTATTTTAACCTTATGCCATTTTGTAATAAATGTAATATTACTTTTGTTAAATGTTACATTCACCTAACACATACACACAAGTATGTATTTTTTAGTAAGATTGATTGCAATACGATGTCAACTTCTATATAGGCAAACATGTCCATTCATTGAATTACTTTCCAATAGTTGGATACGGTATATGTAGATGACATGATTCGTTTGCTGAGGAGATTCAATGATCATATTTTTTCAGATCCAGACTCAATAGATTTGGCTGTTGCATCGAAATCAACCACGACTTTGTCAGATTTGATGCCTCATATTGTCCAAGGTATGAATGAACTTATCTATTGATAGCCAATATTAGTAGTAGCTTTAACGTACAAAAATAAATAATCTGTACTGGCTGACTAAACAGCATGTTTTTGTATTTTCAAACTTATAATGACCAATCTCCTTTTAAAGTCCTTTCATCTTTCGTTTCTTACAAAAACATCAGTGTTAAAAATCACTGACCTGTTAGAAAAAAAAAGTTTTTGAGTTAATTATATAATAAGTTTTTTATTTGAAAGAATAATTGCGTAAAACATGTCAAGATAGTTTACAATAATTGCCAAGTAAAGAAAAACGGACTTTAACCTTTAGCTAGCCCGTGATAGGAGACCAGGGAAATGTAAGATTACTGTATAAGATTATGACCATAGGAGCCATTATGACCATAGAAGAGAGTCACAAAGCAGCAACAGAGCATGCTCAAACTGTCATTAACCGAGTATATGATTGGACAAAACAATGGCGAATCAAGCTCAATGAGACTAAGTCAGTTCATATTGACTTTACAAATAAAACCCCAAAGTACCACCCGGTGTTAATTAATGGCCAAAAAATACCACATGAAAATACTGCAAAGTATTTGGGCATGACCCTCGACACAAAGCTTCGCTGGAAAGCTCACGTCAAGAAAAAAAGGGCCGAGCTAGAGATTCGCTACAAAAAGTTATATTGGCTGTTGGGGAGGCACTCCTCCCTGTCAATACAAAATAAACTTACTTTGTATAAACAGGTTCTTATGCCAGTATGGACCTATGGTATACAGCTGTGGGGCTGTACCAAACAAAGTAACTCTCAAATCATACAACGCTTCCATAACAAAGTACTTAGGGACATCGTAAGGGCACCTTGGTATATAAGAAATGACAATCTCCACCGGGACCTTCAAATAGAGTTTGTAGATAATGTTATAAAAAAGTATGCAGAAGCTCACGAAAAGAGACTTCATCACCATGTGAATGTCGAGGCAATCCAGCTCCTCGATAGCACCGACATAGTGAGAAGACTTAAAAGAACAAAACCTTTTGAGTTAGTGCAGTGATAGTGTGTATAGCTCTCTGCTATTTTTAAAGACTTGCGAACAATGTGTCTTCCCCTTAATATTATTAGTGACAAAAAGAAAAGTGTTAATGGCCACGTTCTTAGCTATAACTTATCAACTATACTTAGATTAGGTCAAAATTAAATTACTCATTAGTCTAGTTAGGCTAGATTGTAATATTCTTAAGGTTTATTGTATAACTTAGGCCTTAGACAGATCATACAAAAAAAAAAAACTGTATAAGATTTTAAAAAGAATCTTTAAGGTTTAAAATATTTTTTATTTGCAGACGCTAAACTATTGCGAGGTTCTTTGAACGAGGAGGAAAGAAAACGTTTCTTGGCCGATGTTGTAGCTCTCTTTGGAGCCACTAAGGACATGTTAGAGTCTGCTAAGGAAGACAGGAAGGTAGGATATCAAATGTATATGAATACAACGTGTTCTTATCGATTTCCCATTAATGAGAATATTATTAGTTAGACCGCCCTAAGAAACGTTTTTTAGTTCAAACATTTTTATTATATTTATTAAACGATGGCGTGATGACTTAGGCAATTTTGTTAAAGATTGGCAGACCCTAATTACCGACTGGGATAAGTGTAGAGGTTTGGGGGAGACCTTTTCCCAGCAGTGGGACAGAAATGGCTAAACAATTAATAAAATAAAATAAAACTATTTCTATGCACTTGATGTGTCTTATCAAGTGGTATTTAAAGATTTTTAACATTTGTTTTGTCCGATTTAACAATGTGTTTGAGATTAAAGGCGCCGCGCTATCTGTAATGCCAGCAAAATACAATTTTATTCACTTACAAAGTTTTTATTTTGCCTTAAACAGTTATACTAATAGTATGATTTTTTTTATTTTAGAAACTAGACCTCTCAGCTGTTGAGTTTGGTAACAAGTCGGCGAAATTGCTGTACGTCGTGAGCACTGATGTAGATCCCAGCCAAGAGAAAGAGGTATGTCTGGGCATATTATTTTGTTTGACACACATGAAAGAAAAATTCATAATAAAAAAGTATAGGGTATCTGATGTGTCAAAAGGTTCCCGATCAGCATTTGTCGTGACCATAGACTTAGAATACGCTACGCAGTCACGATATATATTGTGATTTTAATAAGATTAATATTTGACACAATCAATTGACATTCATTTTTTAGCTTCTTCCTAAAGTTATTACCGGACAAATAACGCCACGCATCGGACCGCATTCTCCACGTGTTCGGTTCGTTGCCTTGTTTGACGTCTCCGCTTTGGTTCGCTTTCTCCGCGGCTCGGTTCGTGTTCGGTTCGCACTTGTGTTTGATAAGACTTTTATGGGTATGACAGATGGATGTCAGCCTCCTCTTGATATTGCTAAACCTAGACCCCTACCCTTACTACCGGTATCGCATCCACATGGATGGCTGTTGGCTCTTCGCTTCTTATTCCGGACGAGCATACATCGATCGAGCTCGATGGACCGACGACCTTTAACGACCGTTGGCTGGCAGTGGAAAGCTGAAAAAAGTAGGAGATCGTGCTCTTCGGCACTCTTTGGGGGGTGGCTTACGTCCAGCTGTGGACTGCAATAGGCTGACATGATGATGATGAGCTCAGCCGCAGATCCAAGAGCTAAGCTGACCCGACACTATACCGAACATCATCGGCCTATTAGGATGACCCTCAGATAAGCTTAGGAACAACAAAGTGCGGGACGGAAGCTTCTAAATGCGGACTAAAAGATTCTTCAATTCCGTGTTGCTCGAGTTATTAAACGTGTGTAGCGCAGCCTTAATTAAATAACACTCGGGTCTGCATCTAAACGCGCCTTAACCAAAATCGCGGGCTCGCGTCTCTTCCCGTTCGCTCGCCAACGGTCATCCGTAAAATTTTATATTATAGACCATATAAGAACCAGTCCGCACGCGCGAGCATATTGTAAGATCTTTGTTATTTCTCCGCTTTGTATGTTTTCCGCACATTTATATAATATGTACCTATACGTGTGTGCTATAAAACAAATACCTGTTTTCACCGATAAATCGTGTCTTGAACTTATTTTCACGACCTAACCATTACACGTATTAAAAATGTTTTTTTTTTCGTCAACTTTGGGGCTCACGAACACTATCTTGACCCAGGTGCTCGATCGGGTGAGAAATATAAACGAGAGTGCATCGCGCCTGGCCGAGCGCGGCGCGGGCGCGGCCGGAGCCCTGCCCGCGGCACACGCGCAGGCGCTGTGCCGCGCGGGCGGCCGCTGCGCCGAGGCCGCCACTACCCTCGCTTACACTGCCAAGGTTAGTCATCTTATGCAGGGTTACATTTTAAGGTAGTGACAATTTTTCAGGGACCACTCAGAATCAGTAACTAAATCGAACTACGTATAAAACAAACTCATTTTTATATGTGTAAAACAAAGTTGGGTTATGTACACCATTTAGTCAAGAACGGCGGGGCCGATTTTTATGGTTTATGATTTTTTGGATTTGTCTCCGTCCAGAATAACTATTAAAACATCGAAAAATTCACGAAAAAATAAACGAGGTGGTACGAAGTTCGCCGAAACATATAGTTAGATAAAAAAGTATAGCATAGTAAAAAAAAGAAGACGCACTTTTGTATTATTTTCTAGATCTTATTTATAAAATTTGGCACCATGTCTGTCTGTCTGCATGTCTGTTTGCCTGTCCGCAGCTTAGTTTAGAGAAAGCTGTAATTTGGAATGAGTATACTTTTAATCATGCCGACGTACACCCTACATGTACAGCGGTGATATTATTTTTTCATATCCATCGCATGGTGTGGGGTGTCGTTGGATAGGTCGTTTAAATATTGTGGGTGTGTTAACACCATATTTTGATTCAGGGATCTTTTTGCGTATTATTAAGCTTTTAAGTTAAACTTTTGTGTCCCCCCCCCCCATACTAGTGAAATGGTTTCTTTAAAAAAGGTGTAACAATTCGAGATATTGGTTTATCATAATAATATAACGAAGTTAAAATGAAAACTATCACAGCTAGATAAACTTTAAGTTATTGAGTTAACGTGTAAAATGTACTTGGAACAGAAAACATAAATGATGTTGTTAATTGTGTAAAACAAGTAGTAAATACTGCATATTCTGACAGGAAACTACGGAGGCCTATATTGCGCGTGTCACGTACACGCACTTGGTCGGTTTTTAAATTATTAGGAGTACAGGATATCACAATCTGTTTGCTATCAGTCAACCAAAGTTTTGCTATCAGTCAAGAAAATAAAAATATCGTGTATGTGTATGCCAAAATTCTGAGTGGCAGGTTATATAATATCTCTTCCTCCTCCTGCTAGATAGGTCGTGATGACATACGCCAGTCCGGTGTTTGCTCACGCTTCCTCCAACACCCTTGAGAAAATGCAAAGTTTTCAAAATAATTTCCTTCTTAGAGCCTCGGGTCAACCGTGGTCCATACGCCGCAAGAATCTCCATAGAGATTTCGACATGTCCTCAGTAGCCCAATATATGAAAGAAGCGTCTAAGCGCTTCTTCGATAAGGCAAAAAACCATTCCAATCCGCTCATAGTCAAAGCCGCCACGTACACGCCCCAGGAGGATGTCGCTGCCCGACTCCGTCGGCCTCGGCACGTTTTGGACGACCCTGACGATTCCTACACCGCGTACTGTAGAACAACAGCCAACACCGCCTTAAGCACTTCAAGTACTGCACAACATTTTAGTTCGCATCACCGCACCCGCCGAAGGGTGCGAGGTCCCGTATTTCATTTCGGCCGACACAGACATGTGCCTGGCCGTTTTCCCCCTGCCCACCCTACGGACGACGGCCCAAGCCGAGGTCCGAGCCTACAGAGGCGCCCTTGAGGCCAGAGTCCGGCTCACCCCCAGATCGGGCCCGCTAGAAAGGAGCCCGGCAGCGGTCCGGCCTGTTTCGGAAGTTCCGGTCCCGGCCGCGCCACCACTAGCGGGTTCGCCGCTTGGTAGGGTGCCTTTTGCACTCCACATTGGCCCGATCACGCCTGCTAGTATGGGGCTCGACACGTACGAGTCTGAGTCTCGGCCGAACCGCGGCGACCGCTAGCGGGGCGGACCTAGGCTGTGCGCCTTCAGCGCACGCCACAACTGCCCGGGTTATGCTGGCGAATGTCTTCCTCAAAGGCACTCAGCGATAGGTCCGTCCATAAAAAAAAAAAAAAAAAAAGCTAGATGGGCGGGTGATATCAGGAGAACGTCGAGAATAGGCTTTGTATAAATTACAAATTATACGATTACGATACGATACGATTTGCTTTTTTACAGTTGGTAGCCCCATCAATTCAAAACGCCGATTGCAACGAAGCCCTCACTAAGGCCTCTGATGACCTCTCAGCCCAGCTGAAATCATATTCCTCAACCTGGACACCTCTTAAAGCCTCTCCTGAAACTTCCTCCATAAAAGAGTTGAGAACCGAAGCGGAAAGTTTGGAAAAGCTTCTAGAAGAGTTGAGAAGAGATTTAGGAACAGGAAAACTGGTGAAGAGGAGGACTGTAGAGAGGGTGCTGGTTGAGGATACTCCGTTGAGGAGGTTGGCGTGTGTGGTGCAAGAGGAAGCCAAGGTAAGTTAATTAACGCGTTTTTAATGAACGACTATGAGACGAACAGTTAGTTTAATCCTTAAAATACAAAGGTCAAATACAGTGTATTATTCGAAAAGTACTTCCCCGAAAGTGTGAAACTAATCCAATTTTTTTTTAGAAGTGAAGGTACTATGTTGGCGTACCTTTTTAATAAAAACTAAAACCATTTTTTTATGTTAAATGCTATTACGAAAAAGAAATTATTTATTTTTAAAATTTCCTAAAATAAAATTTTAAAACTTATAGAATATGTAGGTATAACACCTAGAAATATATGTTTATTACATAAAGCAAGTTTAAACACCGTGCATAACTTTAGGAAGTGTGTCTGTTAAATGGTTGGTCAATAGGGAAAAAAATATACCAGAAATTTGTGGTTACTATTTGGCATAAAGCATAAAATTCGTTTACAGAGACGAGCAGAATCATCAAACACACTTCCAGAACAAAGGGCTAAATATGCCAAGTATGCGAACGAGCTGGGACAAACTGTCAAACAGCTGGACCTGGCCTACCACAGGTGTCGCCAGTCGCCGCACGTAAGTTTAATACAGTCGTTCTTATTAGCAAATATAACAACTTTCGATAACCGAGTTTACTGTGCTTACACATTACTGCCATCGTGTAAACGGGATATTACTTAGGCCTTATTAATAAGTTTATTTGGGTATTTTTTTTTTATTGTTACATTAAGATTTCTCGTCGCCAATGTTGTAATTATAACACGTTGGGCGCCAAACATAATATAAGTTCACGTTTTACCTTCTTACCTGGATCTGTTATACTTACAAGACTTTTCAAAAACAAAGATTAGTAGAGAACAGCCTCTTAACGCCCACAGCACAGGCTGTATGTGTTTTCTTTATAAGTAATGAATGATACTTTTGTAACTTTAATTGTTTAATCAACTTGTTTGCTAGGATTCAGAGAAACGTCAAGAATTAGAATATGCCGTCCAAAACCTACAAATAACTCTTCTGCAGACTAGACCTTCCCAAGATGACAGACCGCAAAATAATATTGTGGATTTAACGGTAAGTATCATCTTTAGGAATATTAAAAACAAATAAGTTTATCTGGCCAAAGTTAAGAAGATAAAATCATCGGCAACCTAATTGTCAATACAGAAAAAGTTTAAATTTTCCTGTATTGATTTAAATTTAAAGTCTAAAACATAGAGTTCAATTTTTATTAAAAAAACTAAACATTTTGTGGTTGGTAATTACCGTGTCTCTGGTCGGTATTAAACTATTGACTGTGTAGATACTAATAACAACAACTTTTACAGGAATATGTAAAAGAAGTAGCAAATGACGCAGACCAATTGAGAAAAGAGTGCAAGAATGGACAAGCAGAGGTCCTGCCTGTGGTAAGATACAACAAAATTTAACTACAATAAACCGCTTCGAATAATCTGTTATTTTAACTACACATAAATTAATGTAAAACTATGCATGTCATTATAGGTCCTGCCTAACGACCAATTGTTGTGCCAAAAAGGGTTTTAATCATCGAATTTATGTATTAAATCACCTGTGTGACATAAGAAACCAATAATTATATTGAACTGTTTGTTTTTGATTTTTATATTTGTCAACAGTTAAACAATATAAAGCAGCACTGCGAGCAAATTTCAAAACAGGCCTCCCATTTAACCACTACAGAGAGCTACGACAAAACTGATGAAGTAGGCTGGATGGAGATTGAACAGTTTGCTGAGGTATAGTTACAAAAAATTTTAGGTTCATATGCACTGGTTCGCTAGATAAAAAAAATGCATTCCAATTAGTAATTTTTCGTTAAAACTGTCAATATCTGTATATGATTTTGGTATTTATATGGTCTAATTGTAAATTTAATACTTATTTAGAATAAAATGAGAGTACCTCGATACCTCGTAAAATGTTTAGCAATTTTTTCAGGAATGTGACAATCATTTGAATGGAATAAATTACTTGATAGAAGGTCTAAATGACGGCAAACTCAAAATCGACCTTCAAGAAAAGACGACGCGGCTGTCTGAGGATTGCAATATGTTAAGGTTAGACTTATGCCATCGATTATTTGTTTCAGCCTTTAAAGAAATAATGTCTAATTAACGAATAACTATGTATGCCCATACATATTCCAATATTGGAATATCGCGTTTTGACAGCTCATAAAAAGTACATCGATTGATTAGTGGTCTCACCATCTCTGTTGTAAGTAATATAACTTGTAATTTGGCTTATGGACGGCTTAATCTATTGTTAAAATCACCTGTAAGTTTAAAATAAAGAAAATTGGATTGAATAATTATCGTCACCTACGGGTCTAAATGATGGCTTACTTCTAGGATTAGCATAATTTGGCTGTAGATGGGTGAGGGGTTTAGGCATGGCCTTTGCCCTGTACTGAAAAAATCCAGGCCTTCAAAAGTACTTTAATTTGTACGCTAACGTATGAATTATTGAAACTAAATAATCACATTGCAACTACCTCGTCGCCAGAATAATATTATGGCGCCCAACATGGGGCGACAAACATCATTCTTAGTCATACATTGAGCGCAAAATTTGGTTGATGACTTATAAGAAATCTATAACCGATCTGTTTGATCTTGTAAAAGTTGACACTAGAGTATGGCCTCCTGTTTATTTCTCTGATTCATATCCTCGTAGGTCCCGTAAAAGTGTAGCTTTCTTCTAGTATTTTCAGGGGAAATCTTTATGGATGGACTTACCAGCGATGAAGTTATACATATAGAAGTGGCCGTGGTGGTAATGAATAAGTGTTTTCTTTTACAAGTGAATAAGTGAGAGAGACATAATAATAATAAGGTTATTTATATTATTTCAAGGACAATATTTTCACTTGAAAAAATTACTATGTTCTCTATAGCTCAATTGGAAGAGCAGTCGTCCTAATAATGAATGGCCGTGGGTTCGAATCCCACCATAGGCAGTGAAAATATTATTTTTAAAATAATAAAACGAATCATAAATAAATAAATAAATGCAAAAAAAACTATAAAATTTTTATGGGTCCTTAAATTGTAATTACCGACACTGTTTAGGTTTGCAACGAAGTGTGCTCTCGCATCCAGTCAGGGCGTATCGTTAGACGCGACTCTGGATGACCTGACTGACCTGGAGTCGAAGATAGACGAGATGCTGGCGCAAGGAGAGAAATCAAACAAAGAGGTGAGTTTAAACAAAAATGACGACATAGATGTATTGTTTATTTGTAGACGTTTTATGTCATTTTATCGAATCGAATCCATTCATAACTAATCAACAAACGGAATAAGATGGTCATAAATAAATACGAGTATATAAAATAAGTTTTATTGGTTTTACTTTGTACGCAAGAAAATCGTTTTTCTCGCGTACTGACAATCGTGTAAATAATATACACTTGGTCACGCATACAGTCGCCGATTGGCGGAGAGGAATAATGGGGTTACTAAAATTTATAAAACTCAGGCCACACTGGGAGCGAAGCGATACTAAGATAATACATTTTCAACCGACTTCAAAAAAGGAGGAGGTTCTCAATTCGTCGGTATCTTTTTTTTTTTTTTTTTTTATGTATGTTCAGCGATCATTCGTTACTGCGTTGACCGATTTCGATAATTATTTTTTTGTTTGAAAGGTAATACTTTCAGAATGGTCCCATATAAATTTGGTTAAATTCTGATGATGGGATCTATAAGAAAATCATCAAACATTGCATAAACTCCGTACCACGCCAACTGATTTTAGTATCTATCTTACCTATATATCTGCCAAATGTGGACCGATTTTGATGATTCTTTTTTTAATGAATAGCTTATACTTCAAAGATACTATAATAAAACATTTTTGGAAAAAATTTAACCCCTAAGGGTGGAAAAATAGGAAATGAAATCGGTGTTCAGCAGTTAAATTATGTTTGCACTTGTAAGATTTGTTTTGATTAGGATTTATCACTAAAATGGATGAAATAAGTTAATTTTATAAAAAAAATAAAAACCGACTTCAAAAAACTAAAACGCTAAAAATAATGTTAACACTTAAGTACCTAATCAGTTACTTTTGGAGTCGGTGCCAGTCAATGAGAGACCAATGTTTTCGTTTGCACCGACTCCAAAAGTAACTGATTAGGTACTTAAGTGTTAACATTATTTTTAGCGTTTTAGTTTTTCATAGTAAAAGTTGTTTTAGAAAGAGACAGGTATACCTCAATTACATTAGGGTTATTTTTTACCTAAAATCAATTTTGTTTTCACTATTGGCACTATAATTTCATATAACTTCTCATAAATATAGTAAAAACCATGTATTATTTTCGTGCCTAATCCCTATTTGAATACAAAACAAACGCATTATTTTGTATCCAGCCCCGTTACTCCCCGTACGGGCGCGGGCGGCTGGTGGCGGGCGCGTCGCGCGCGTGCGCGGGCGCGTCGCGCGACCTGCCGCCCGCCTTCACCGCCTACGCGGACGACGTGCGCGCGCACACGCGCCTCCACGACCACGCCGAGAGGAACCGGTGAGATCCTGTTCATGATCATCATTTTCGTTTTATTTATTTGTTATCATACATCCAGCTACTATTACAGGAAAATAACCTAATTCGATAGTTGCAGCTTTCTAATATCTACTACAAAATAACCTTATTACAAAATTATTTCCGATACAAATAAAAAAAAACCTACTTATAATGAATAACATATAATAAACAACGTCACTTTTCTAAATTCATTCCGTGAGCAGAAAAACAAATCTAATTTGCTGGCCCCTAAGTTCGGTGTGTTGATTGCACGCGCGAGCGGGGTGCTTTTTAAGAGTTTAGTTCTACCGCCCGGCGCCGCTAACAGGTTTGTCAGCCCATAGACCACATACCCTATGAAGTAGAAATGTCATATGATTTTCAACCGACTTCAAAAAAGGAGGAGGTTCTCAATTCGATTGTATGTTTTTTTTTTTTTTTTTGTATATTTGTTACGCGATTACTCCGCCAATTATGAATCGATTTTAATGATTCTTTTTTTGTTTGGTAGAGGCTTCAGAGGTGGTCCCATATAAATTTTATCGAAATTGAATCAGAACTTTTTGAGAAAATCAACAAATATATACCCAGATAATATTTTGGTTGTGGTTCTTGTTACCTACCTTCGACAAATATGAGCCGATTTTGATGATTTTTATTTTATTGAATATCTTATACTTTAAAGATGCTATGATAAAAGTTTAAAAAATAAAAATCACCCCTAAGGGTAGGAAAATAGGGGATGAAATCGGTGTTCAGCAGTTAGATTAGGATTTATCACTAAAAATAGATGAAATAAGTAAATTTTATTAAAAAAAATAAAACCGGCTTCAAAACACTGCAATGCTAAAAATAATTCTAACACTTAAGTACATAATCAGTTACTTTTGGAGTCGGTGCAAACAAAAACATTGAATCTCTCATCGGCTGGCACCGACTCCAAAAGTAACTGATTAGGTACTTAAGTGTTAGAATTATTTTTAGCATTTCAGTGTTTTGAAGTCGGTTTTATTTTTTTTGTTTAATTTTTTAGTATGGATTCTTCCGCTTTTAAAGCAGAGCAGTGATTCTGCCAATGTCGAGCGTATTCATGATGATTATAGTCAACTTGACTTGCTTTACATAGTTCACAGTAAATAACGGGTGTTAGTTTTTATAACTTTTCTTGAATTCAGTAGAGGCTACTCTTCCCGTAGAAGCAGGTTTCAGGACGCTATCGGGTCTTAAGCAAGTTGTCGGGAAACAAGTCACTTGACACTCGATGCGGCGTCGAATACAATGACATTTTAATAATTTCAGATCTTTATCACTTAACTAAACATTAGAGCACAAACTACACTAAACTTGCACTCTATAACTTCTCTATACTGTCTCGGGTCTGGGTGTAGTGGTACCGTCGTTGTTTCTGATATCTGTAACACAAGTGCTTAAGCTATTTAACATAGGATCAGAGCAATGTTTGTGATGTTATCTAATATATATTGCAGAAGCAAAGATCACCTATGCGCGGTGCTGGGCCTGCTGAAGACGCTGACGATGACCACGAGTCGCCACGTGGCCACCTGGCAGAAGCTCGGCCACCCGGAGACTGCCGAGATCACCGGACAGATACTACAGGTAATATAAGCACCTATTAGTACGATTTTTATATAAGCGCTCGCGCACCTCGACGCGCCGCTCGACGAGTTCAGCGTCGATGTAGAGGTAACCTTACATGTCGCATGACGACCACATACTACCCAGCGCGGTCGGCTCCAAGTCATAGTAATGTTAGAATCGATCTATATAAATGTAAAAATGAATTGCTGTTCGTTTGTCTCGCTAAAACTCGAGAATGGCTGGACCGATTTGGCTAATTTTGATCTTGAAATATTTGTGGAAGTTCAGGGAAGGTTTAAACGGTCAGAAAATATAAAAAAATTGCAAGGAAAGTATTAAAACAACTATTTTATATTCCTATACAAACTGTTAGTACCTGTCAAACGAATTGGCGGAACGAAGTTCGCTGGGCCAGCTAGTCTTATATATAAAAATGAATTGCTTTTGTCCTTGGTCATCGCATCACGCGTGAACGGATGGAACAATTTCGCTAATTCCTTTTTTGTTGTGTTAATTATGGTCACGAGAAGGTTCTTATGAAAGAAAAAATTAAGAAAGTAGCGCACATTTTTTTAATGAAAGTTCACGCGAACGAAGTCGCGGGCAACAGCTAGTAAACAATATAAGTTCTATTAGCAAAAACTGTTTAAGACATATTTATTTTATACTATTATCCATATTTCGAACACCTAGATAAAGAGTATCGCAACTCGTAATAATACAAAATCCAGTTCTCGGAATCTTCGACGCAGATTCTCTATCTTTTATTATTTACAAAAAGATATGAATAAATAGTGGACTTGTGTCTTTTAGAACACTCGCCCGCCGCGATCCAGTAATAATGCAAACGCAATACAGGCAATTTAGTATCAGTCAGTTTCGCTGTGTACCTTTGCCCGCGTAACCAAAACACTATTGCGATGCAAATATGATTCAGCATCGATACCGAAAAGCCTGTGAACGCTTCAGTTGCAAGATTTCAATAATCGAATAATCGTTAAATAAAATCACTGTCCTCCTCCTCAATACTCTTCGTTTCCCCGCTGTCGTCAGAAAAGTCGTACGTTTGCATCGATGCGGTTGCTACACGTGGCAGCATCTGTATCACACTGTATTTATGTAAACGCGCGACATTATCGATTCGAAAAGTCTATGGTTTTCACAAAAACCAACGCCATGACGTATAAAGATATATACGACTGTCTTGGTCTAGTGATTTGCTCGTCGACTCGGGTTCGAATCCCGCAAGGGGTAAGTATTTGTGTGATGAACACGAGCATATTTGTTCCTGATAACCACAGACTCCAAAATCGATACAAATATTTAAGAATTTTATTAAATAAAATAAAACCGACTTCAAAACACTAAAATGCTAAAAATAATCCTAACACTTAAGTACCTAATCAGTTACTTTTGGAGTCGGTGCCAGCCAATGAGAGATTCAATGTTTTTGTTTGCACCGACTCCAAAAGTAACTGATTAGGTACTTAAGTGTTAGGATTATTTTTAGCATTTTAGTGTTTTGAAGTCGGTTTTATTTTTTAAAATAAAATTTACTTATTTCATAATTTTTTTGTGATAAATCCTAATCTAACTGCTGAACACCGATTTCATCCCCTATTTCCCTACCCTTAGGGGTGATTTTTATTTTGCAAACTTTTATCATATTATCTTTGAAGTATAAGCTATTCAAAAAAACAAAAATCATCAAAATCGGCTCATATTTGTCGAAGATAGGTAACAAGAACCACAACCAAAATATTATCTGGGTATATATTTGTTGATTTTCTCAAAAAGTTCTAAATCAATTTCGATAAAGTTTATATGGGACCACCTCTGAAGTATGATCTACCAAACAAAAAAAGAATCATTAAAATCGATTCATAATTGGCGGAGTAATCGCGTAACATACATACAAAAAAAAAAAAAACATACAATCGAATTGAGAACCTCCTCCTTTTTTGAAGTCGGTTGAAAATACATTAGATATGTAGTTTGTAGTAATAAAACAATGTCAATACAAAAAGTATGTAGGATTCCTGACTTCAATTGGTCGCGAAGTATTGCAGGAGTTGATGAATAAAATGGACGTTGAAGAATGATGTTGTTTTATTATAAATTATTTAAGTATAGAATTGGGCAGAGTGACCATGTATGGTTTGATGGAGGATCAAAGTATACATAAGCATTCGTTGTCGCAAATGAGTAACGACCTAATTTTCCTATGTCACAGGAATTAGATAATCATCAAAATCTCCTGAACGCTACGAAAGGAAAAGTCCAAAGTTCAGTGCTGAGCGAGGTCGACATGAACAAGCTGTTGTTCCCTACGGAGGTCAAAGTCCAAGGAGACCACAAGTAAGTAGTCTATTTTTCAATCGCTTTACACATTGCGACTTCTTGCATGTTTCTGTATCGATTTAGTCGCGATGCAGCCGCGATACAGTCGCTAATTGCATTTCTTTATATTTATTATATTGCACGCACTACTTTAAGGAGCGCTACAATCGCGCTGTCAAGCTGTAGTGATACAATCGCAATACATCATCGATGCTAACACCGGCAACAGCCACAGCGTGATGAGTTTGATTGATACTGTGTTAATCAAAATCACTTTATTATTTTGTTAAGAATGAAACGTAAACAAAGAGTTAAATTATGGTGCATTGATACAAACAAGCGACTGCATCGACATAGCCGCTAAGTGCTAGAGTAGCGATGCAGTCGCGCGATTACAAACGCGCGTGTGTGAAAGTTCAAAAGGTAATTCAAATCCAGATTCGACTCGGGCCCAGAAACATAAATGTTAAAACAAAAATTTTATTATCTATGCAACAATTACAACTAAGAGAAATATAGGCAGAGCTGCTTATATTGCTGTTATGTAGTTTTCTTACCATGAAACAAACCATAGTCGATAATAATTTTAGGCATGTCGTTTACAAGATTTAAAACTGTTTAGTTTCTTCCCTTGAACGGTACCTTTGTTCCACCGAAGGTGCGTATAAGTGTGTTTCATAGTTTTTTAAACTATCATATAAATCATAACTTACATATTTGCGTCAGGCAAATATCTGAGAAGCTGCAACGAGAGGCGTCGAAGCTGTCGACGCTGACGAGCACGATAATGCAAAGTTCCCACGCACCCGAGGCCCTGTCCCGCAGCGCGCACGCCGCCGCCGACGCCGCCCTCGGCGTGGCCGCGCACGCCGCCGCGCTCAGGACGAACGTGAGTCTGCACTCACTCCGCCGCCCTACTGTGCTGTGCTGCATAATATCGCAATACATTTCACATTTAGGTGCTGCGCTTACGATGGGGCGCGGCGGTCTTTTTGGCCGCGGAGAAATAAAGACCGCTTCTGCCCGCGCCGCGTACTAAACGCACACGACGGTCAGTTCAAGACGACCATTCTAGTAGAGCGCGCGGCGCGGACTAAGCTAGCCGCCCGCGCCGCCGTCTGCGTTAGTGTATAGAAACTGGTCTGTGCGATCCACGGCGGGCAGCCACGGTCAGGCCGCGCCGCGCCGCACCGCCTCGCACCGCCCCACATCGCCCCTGGCGGGCATTGGCGGCGCGGTCTTTTTGACCGCCGTGTGCGTTAGCAGTATACGATTCCCTTTGTTCTATCGTTCGCGGTGAAATTGGTAAAAAAAATTGTAAAATTTTAAACTACGGAGCGACTACGATATTTCGATTGATCGAAAGTTATTTATTAATTTAAAAATCTAAGTTTCATCAAGTAACGCACGCGTGAGTGCAAAATGGCAAGTGTACATAAAAACATAATAATAATAAAATGGATGTTTTACTGTCAAATTATGATAATGGAAATTGTTCGATTTTGAGCAACAATAATTGACAAGTCAAAATTGCATATAACCTAATAGACCCTCAAATACAATCATTAAAAATACATGCAGACCTATCTTAAAAAAAAAACATTACTATTTTCTGCCGCAGTTCGTCTACGGCCATCTAGGGCGGCAGAGCGTAGCGTCATTAAAGTCTGTTTATCCTTACTTGTCTTATTTAGTAAACAATAATGGCGGACGGAACGACTATAGGCAATTGATAGGGTTGGAAGCCATTGAATGAACTAGTGAATGAGATATAAAAAAATAGTGGAAGAATGTTTTATATAGATAACATAGCATAAACAATCTAAGTAGGTACTCGCTATAACGTTGAACCGTGTCAAAAATAAGTTAAATTTAGTAACGATACTTTAAAACCTTATTTTATCGTAAAAACCATAGACGTTTATAATATAAGACATTTTTACACAGAATACACAGTGAGATCAAGTCGGTAAGACGTGTTTATGCTATTGACAGTTGTTTGTTTACTAAATAGGACAAGTAAGGATAAAAGGACTACACCTGTTCTTTGATTTGACACGTCTTTGATGCCGTTGGGTCAATAGATGTTAGTTCCTAAAAAATCCGTCGACATAAACTTTGTTGGCGCTGCCGTGCAAAGGGACGACCAATGACGATTGGCGCTCGTCGCGTGTCAAACTTCCAATGACTTACTGCTAGATGGCGCTGTACCCAGTTAACTTGCGCAAGTATTGTGATTTTTCGGATCATGACGTTTGTCGCATAGGATTCTGAATTCATACTTACCTGGCATAGGGGACACCGTGATCATAAAGGCGGTTCCCCCAGGGCGAGACCCTCCCATTGCACTGCGGTGGGGTTGACCCTTGCGATTATCCCTAATGTGGATAACTCGGATGCGTAATTTTTGATAGTGGGGACTGCGTACGCGCTGTCCCCTTACAATCCCTTTCAATTGTTATTATTAAAATTTCGTAACGAAATTGTTTCACTGACATTAATATTCGTTCATTGATACTTACTGCCTTCGTAGCTCGTACGACTCCTCTCGCTAGGAAAAACGGAAAGTAAAAAGTTTTCTCAAAGAATCATTTCGTCAAAATTTGCTTGCAAAGCCATTTTGATTTTATAGCAACAAAAATATTTGAATATAGGTTGTTTTGCTAATTGTAGTATTATTCATATTATTTCGATGAAAAAATTTAAGGTTTCTACAGCTTATTTGATTTTGTTTTTAGGATCTTGCGCAGAGCCAGAAAATAGACGAAGCTACGAAGGAAATGACGCTACAAACTTACAACGTCCTGAAGACTGCAGATATGGTCAGCCAGGTCAGTATAATATATAAATATGTTCCAACTGCCCAGAAGATAGTTCTATCTTGCTCGTACACTATCACAAGCATTAGAGTATGAGCGAGATGGGAATTGTTTATTTTAATTCACGGAAAAATTATCTCGTGTAATAAAAAATACTAGACGGTTAAAGTATTATTAAAGTATTCGCCTGATTACAGAAAGTCATCTACTATTTTCGTAGCAATATTACTACGAAATATGTTTATTGTCATTCATTCATACGTTCATTCAAATGTAGTTCATTCAATGAAAATCGTTTATTTTAATTATTATCTCTATAGCATTGATAACATTAAACTTAAAACACTAAATAAAGGCCACCTTTTAAGCACTTTATGAACACAAGTCTCTACCTGTATTTATCATCATCATCATCATCATTTCAGCCATAGGACGTCCACTGCTGAACATAGGCCTCCCCCATTGACTTCCAGATTGGCCGGTTGGAAGCGGCCTGCATCCAGCGTCTTCCTGCGACCTTTACCAGGTCGTCTGACCACCTTGTGAGTGGACGTCCTACGCTGCGCTTGCCGGTACGCGGCCTCCATTCTAGAACCTTTCTGCCCCATCGGCCATCAGTTCTACGTGCTATGTGCCCCGCCCACTGCCACTTCAGCTTGCTAATCCGTTGGGCTATGTCAGCGACTTTTGTTCGTTTACGGATCTCTTCATTTCTGATTCGATCTCGCAAGGAAACACCAAGCATAGCCCTTTCCATAGCACGCTGTGCGACCTTGAGCTTTCTTATGAGGCCCATAGTGAGAGGCCACGTTTCAGTTCCATATGTCATCACTGGTAACACACACACCTGTATTTATACACTACACTAAACTAACATTTGAACTGAGTCAGTTAGATACTCTTAATTATTCACCATACAAAAAGGTACGTACAGTTGATGTTTACAAAAAGATGTACAACTTAGGTGGTCTTATTGCTAAGAGGGATTTTTTCAATTTTACATACTTACAATTATTTAAGTGTTTTTGTTTAAGTTTAATGTAATCGATGCTTTAGACTCGTGTTTAGGACAATACCTTGATGCATTTCTTTTTTAGGAACCTAATAATATCGCGTCGAGGAGAAGGCTTTTGGATGCATGCAGACTTTTGAATGACGCTATCAATAAATTGGTAAGTACATTCATTATTAGATAAATAATTATGCAATTTTAAGCCATCAACAATCTGTCAAAAGTCCTAAAAACCGAAGAAAACCATTTTTTACGCTCGCGACGTGTAGGATCTTTGTAGTAGGATCGTGTATCTTTACCATTTTGACGACAAAAGTGCGGTAGTGCCACTTTTTAAAACATTTTAATAAGCAGTGGTAGGTATAAAATAATTGGGACGTGTAAAGTTTTTTTTATTTAGGCCTATATAAGGAAACAAATTGGTGTTATTAGTTTATTTAATGTATCGCCGTTAATTTCCTGAATAAAATAAAGTAAAAATATTTTGAAAACTCGTAAAAAGTAGTAATTCATCGGTGGTCTCATCATCCCTATTATTATACAGGGTAATTTAAAAACACACCAACAACCCTAGGGGCTGATTCTGTGTTGCTCAAATACAACAACTTTTTGTATGGGACCAATATGGAAATCCCAAAAAAAACACTTCCTCATACTAAGCGGCCGACCGGCGGACATCAGTTTGTATGAAGCAGTGATTTTTTTTTAGATTACTATGTTGGTTCTATAGAAAAAGTTGGTGTATTTGAGCACCAGAATCAACCTCTAGGATATTGTTAATGTTTTAAAATTAACCCTATACATATCCGGATCTTAATTTGTGTCCGCGCAGGTCCGAACCACGACCTCGGCCAACAAGCTGCACCGCGAGTGCGGGGAACTAACTCGAAACCTGCAGCTGCAGCAGAGCCTGCTGCAGTCCACCCCGCAGCCCGCCTGCGCGCTGCGCTACGCCGACGCTGTCGGGGCGCTGCGGAACCAGAGCGACGTCATACGTGAGTACCATCGCTATGACTTCCGAGGAAGAAGCTAGACACGAGCTACATAGCCCAGCGAGAGGTGAGCGAGCTGCGCAGACGCCGTCGACGCCTCGCACAACCAGAACGATGTTATCCGTGAGTACCATCGTCAGCAGCCTTCGGAAGAAGATATTCGCTATGTACCACTGTGTACGCGATGACAGCGCCCCTAGTGACCACGATTATTGAGGACTTAAGATCTAGAATTACGGCAACTGGATGGTTTGAGAATGATTTTCGGATTGTTTTCTTCGAAATTAGATAAAAATATCTAAAAAGTTTGTGCATATTATAATGAGTGATTTTCTTACTGGAAAAAATATGAATATTAAAATACGTACGGGATTCGAATGTTGTAACATGATATAACTTTCCAACCTCAAACTGTGCAAAAAGGAAAACAACCAGAACGTGTTGTACTCGAAAAATGTAACTGCTTTCCTAGTATTTAATAAACGATTTTATAATTTTTTGATAATCCAACTGATGGACTAAATACAATTTCATTTTCTTTACCCAATCGTTATCCCTATTGTCTGAATCTTAGAACTTTACAAGTCAATTTTAATCTACTTTTAACTATGGCATCGATTTGTAACTTTGTAAGTTAGTAATATTTTGAAGATGTAAAATATTTTAGTAAAAGGCTTTAAGGGCTACTACTAAAACCTAATAATTATATTGAATTAAATTCAACCTCCAGGAAATACAGCAGACATGTAAATAGTAGGTGCTAGCCTAGCGGGCTAAGTCCATGCACTTTTTTTTCTAAACCTTGAAAACTCACTTCATCGAATGACTAATTTATCGTTAATAAATATTTTGAGACATGTACTTTCTGAACAAAATCTCAGCTACTCACTTTATACAGGGTTACATTGCAAAGGGGTGCCAAATCTTTAGGAGTGGCGTCGAATCAGTACCTTGAACTATGCAAAGAACAAGTTTTTTTTTTCACATTTAATTATTCCTATCCGCTGTTAAAAATCATACGCGTGGATAATTTAACTCATTAATAAAAAAAATGCACCGTATGTGCACTGCGTAAGGTCCTTGTTCGCTCGCCGTACCTACGCCTCTGATGAATGACCGCGCGGCTTTCGTAGGCTCTTTATTGACTTTATTTTCGGATATTTAAAAGTAATTTTTTTCGTAACATACGTTTATTAAAAATGATAACGATTAAGACGCTTCTTTATATCGTTCCCTAGATCCAATTTTTTAAATTTGACAACCCTTTGCAATATAACCCTGTATTTGTCGTTCTTTGAATGGCAAAGCATGAAGCTAGACACGATTACAGAGAAGCTGAACAACGACGCGCCGCTGTCGCGCGAGGAGTTCTGCCGCACGCTGGGCTACGTGAGCTCGGCCGTCTGCAACGCGACGGAGTACGCGGCCCAGTGCGCTTATCTGGTAAGATTATCAGGGTTCTCATAACTGTAGGGTGCCGACGAGACGGTACTACTGAGGCTTTGCTGTCTGTCTGTCCGTCCGTCATAGGGCTGTATCGGTGTGTGGCTGTTGTAACAAGGAAAAGTAAAACTTGAAAAATTAATAGGCCCTCACACATGTTACCTACTTTCCTTTTTCGTCGTTTTTTTGTTCTTTTTTTTTTAAAAATTTATTTAGACACACAAAACAGAATATAATTACAAGAGCACAGGTATTACTGAACATGTATTTAAGTAGCAAACTAAATTATATTCCAAAACTTGCATGCACAGAAACATTGAAATATATTTCTACATTAAGAACAACAGCTATAGATTATGAGAACACTTAAATGCGTCATTAAGATCATTAGGACACACATTTAAGTGTTCTCACATACTCGTCTCGAGGGCTATAATTAGTAAAACTTTTCAGCAAATTATGTACTGGAATTCTCGCATATCCCTAACAAAAGTCTCTTAAATTTAGCCGCACTTGAATCAAAGATGTCAAGGGCAGGGTTATCAGCTGATACGCTATTATACAAACGACACATCCGAACAATAGGGTTGAAGTACGAGGTTTTTTTTGTATATACGTCAATAGCAAACGTCTTATAAGAGCGGGTGCGACGCTGAGTACTGATTGAAACTAGAGACAACAGATCAGGACAGTCAATTGCGCCGTGCAGAACCTTGTGTAGGCACAGCAAGTCGTACTGATTTCGACGGTTGGTCAGTGATGTGACATTGAACGATTTGAGCCTGTCGGTATACCTAGGCAATTGACGATAGAGGTGGCATCTCCGAGCCAGCACACACAGAGCCCTTTTTTGTATACTTTCGATGGCATTCTGATGAACGGCGTAGTATGGAGACCAAACCTGACAAGCATATTCTAATATACTCCGCACGAGACTGTAGTATAAACAAAGCAAACTGCCTGGCCTACTTAAATCCTTCGAGAGTCTAATGACAAACCCAAGCATCATACTAATGGCAATACTTAGAGATGTCTAACTACAATACAATATATAGATTTATGATATCTTTAATGAAATGAGAAAAAGAATTTTGAATTAGGAAAAGATTATAAAGATGACTTTAATACTAGAATGTTAAGAATTTTAAACTTTTTTTTTTGCATTTACTTTAATGCTAGTCTATCATATAAAGGATAATTTCCCACCAGAAGCAGCTAAACATTTTTTCAAGTGAAAACAGTAACCTTATGATACGTTAATGTCTTGGTCTCCCTCACAGCTGTCAGCCGCCGATCAGAACAAGGAAATAGCAACTGAAGGGTTCATCGACACGTCCAGAATAACGAGTCTGTCCGAAGCCGTGCAGGACACGTGCCATAGAATGATACGAACCGACGTGGAGCAGGTAATTAACATAAGTATCGCTTTAATATACTACCTCCGGACCCGAGAGGTGAACGTACCGAACTTGGTGTCGCTCTCTCTTAGGCCCCGGGTTCGATTTCTGGTCGGTCAATGTAGAAAAAATACTTTTCTATATGTGTGTCTGTATTGTGGTATCGTCGTTGTTTCTGATTTCTGTAACACAAGTGCTTTAGCTACTTATCAGACGTTAAGCACAGACCCTTTAGGGCAGTACTATGGACCATCTTTCTTCGAAACATGTATTATGATTTATACATGATTATATTCATACATGATTTTTTTACTTAGATTTAATATGAAATGGTACCTCGTGTCAATATTCGCCCATACAAAAGCAGTACAGATACAGATAACAAATTGTTGAATAAATCATAATTATGACATTTTTACTCTATAGGGTATGAGCTCAAAATCTGAGTAATTAATTATATTTATTTATTTATAGTGCTCTATTTTGCAATGTCTTCTTCTTTGCCTAGTTCTTTCCTATTTTATTTGGGGTAGGCCCTTCGTATCATGCGTCTCCAGGTAGCTCGGTCGTGTGTCGTCTCTCTGTTGACCTGGAGACGTATTTTTGAAGCATTAGAAATGAATTTCGAATTCGAACACGAAAACAATTCGTGCATAAAACTCATTTCTATTGCTCACGATTTTACGCATTTTTGAATCACTCTTAACTATTTTCGTTTTACGCAGAAAATATATGAAATGGAATGCAAAAACTCATTGATTTTAAAAACCGGTAGTGAATCGCTTAAAACGGAACGTAAATAAAAAGTTATTATGTCAAATTTCTGTCAAACATATGTTTACTTGTCAATGTCATTCTTCCGTAATTACTACTAGTATAAAAAAAGGGGTGGTCGTTGCAGAATTCATAGTATAATTTTCAAAAATAGTGATTTCGAATTCGCATGCGAATCTTGCGATTTCGTATTCGAATTAGAATTCGCATGATTCAAAAATACATCTCCTGGGCTGCTTTGAGGTTCTTATTTACTACGGACATCCATGTGATTCGGGGTCTTCCTCGTCCTCGAGGTTTAGTTGCACTATCTTGCCAAGTCACATCATCATCATTTCAGCCCTAGGACGTCCACTGTTGAACATAGGCCTCCCCCAGTGACTTCCAGATCGGCCGGTCGGAAGCGGCCCGCATCCAGCGGCTTCCTGCAACCTTTACCAGGTCGTCTGTCCACCTTGTAGGTGGACGTCCTACACTGCGCTTGCCGGTACGTGGCCTCCATTTCTGCCCGATCGGCCGTCAGTTCTTGCAAAGTAACCCTGTATATTTCATAATAAAAACCCAGCTTTACCCCACCCCACTCTTTGTACAGGCGAAAGCAGAAGAAGTAGTCCTCAGCAAGCAGTTATCAGACCTGCAGCAGGCCGTGCGCGAGGCGGCCGAGCGGACGTCGCACGGCGGCGTGCGGGCGAGCCTGTGCGCGCGCGCAGGCGACGTGGACGCGGCCGCGCACTCGCTGTGCGCGGTCCTGCACGAGAACGCGCCGGATACAGTAAATGAACTACAATTACATTTTGAACTTCATCTATCTATTTATAAATATAAAAATGAATCTCTATTTCTCTCGGTCATCGCATCACGCGTAAACGGATGAAACAATTTCCCTAATTCTTTTTTTGTTGTGTTAATTATTGTCAGCGACATTCAGAATAAATATTTTTGAGCAGATTAGTCCTTCTATGCTTTCCGATGTAGTGATGTATTTAAGTCCAATTAATGTTTTTATTAATGGCTATCAGAACAAAAATTACCATTTTAATTTTATCTAAAACTTTACTAATAATAGTAATAGTGGTGTTAAAAAAAACGCCTCAAATAGAAAATCTTTTTTTGAAGTCGTTTAACACCACTAAACGATCTTCGTTTCCAGGCCAAGCTAACTAAATTCACCATTCGCCTGCTGGACTCGGTGAAGGCGGTCGACGGCACCGTGGAGGGCGCCTCGCTCGCGCCCGAAGTGAGGAACGTGTCGACCGAAGCGAAGGCGCGCAGCGACGACGTACTCAAGTATTCGAGGTGAGCTGTACACATTGACCACATAAAACCGTTACCGTACGCACAGCAGACGTTAAAGAGCTTAGAACCAACGGACAACGCTACTTAAGAAGAGCTGTGATCATAAGATAAACGTCTGTGACACAAACCCCCTACAAACTTTTTTCTTTTTACAGTAGCTATCCATTTATTTTAATGCTCCAATTTCCATCTTGATGTTGAAAACGAATAAAACATGCACGAACTGTTTTTCCCATTATTTCTACACCTTATAACACAACACGTACTGGGACCATATCGAGAATTTTATTCTTTATTATTTATATTTTTACTTAAAAATACTTAATTTCGTTAGTATGGAATTCTATGGAAATATAGCAATTCGACACATGACAGTCCAGAGTTATTTCACATTTCTGCCAAATAGCGTGCTGCGATCGATTTGACGTCCCCCACCACCCACTTTGCACATAGCGAATACCTATACCCTATAGAGCATATATCTTTTTCAGAAACACGTTAATGATTTTTCACTTACATTTAATTTTAGTATGAACTGACAAGTCCTGTCATCTCTACAACATAGCATAGAATAGAATAAAAAACATTTATTTGACACACTCAAAATAAAATAAAAATATCGAGAAAACAATGAAGAATATCTGGTGTGTCAAAAAGGTTCCCGCTCAGCATTTGTCGTGACAGTCACAGACTTATCACGACGCTGATTTTCGGCGGGGACCTCAACAATGCCGATGCTAGCCGATGTGTAGTCCCGAAGCGGTGGAGGGCAAAGCTATATTTTGGGACGTGTGTTAGTGCCCGGAAGAGGGCATGTATACTGAATAAATGAGTATTATGACTGTTATTATGATTAAAACAGTACAGGGACAGACTAAATAATGACGAAATTTTTATGGAACAAATAAAATAATGTCATTTCTACTATAGGGTATGTGCTTCATGATACATACAGTATGATTGGTAATTTGATAAAAATTTTTGTGAAGCAAAAATGAAACAACTTTTCTGAGTATATTATCTTCGAAATCCCTGAAAAAATCACAACATATTAACCACAAGATCAGCTGTTATAATTTGTTGAAAGTTATAATATTTTCGCCACAGAGCTCTGAACAGCAACATGGTCTCCTTGATCCGAGAAGTGAAGGCGTCCGAAGACCTGGACCCCATGACGTGGGTCACCTTCGGCACAAGCAGAAAGGCCGTGCTTGATATGTTCGATGCACTTGTCAACAGCGTCAAGTAAGTTTATACTGTATTATATTAGTGTTACTAGTGTTCCTCAAGGAAGCGTCTTGGGACCCTTATTATTTATGTTAGTGATTTACCGAGTTATACAGATTATTAAATGGTAACAGTGTTCTGATGATATCTCTTTTATAATACCGAACCTTAATAATGATTTAAATTATGAATACGCCATCGATTCCGCTATATAAAAATAATATGAAAATAATAATAAAAAATTAATTGTATGATAAAAATTAACATTTGCACGTCGCATTGCGATAGAATATGTTGGAAAAACAATATCTTTCATCTTTGTATTGAACCATATTCTGGCAAATAAATGATTTATTTATATTTATTATTTATAACGTGTATACATAATTGATAATGCCGCTATTTTTGGTATACACCATTTTAAATACTTGTTCGGCTACATAGCAAAAAGGTTTTCAAATGACAGACCTTTATTTTGAGATATTTTAATTCACTTAGTAAAGACATGCTCCTTGCGGGATTCAAACCCGCAACCGCTGGCTTTGTAGTCCGGAGCGCGACTAAACCAAATGAGAATTATAAAGTTAAACGAATCACTAGATCGTCTCGTCCCTTGTCAAAAGATCGAAAACCAAAAAAACGTTTTGTGCCTTAAAAAGGGTTACACGCCCCTAAAAAATTCAAATTATGTAATACGTGTTTTTTACAGGGAAAATGGCAGACGCGCAGGAGTCCTAGAATCGTCGCAATCCGATCTTGAAGAGGTAAACAATGTTCCTTTTTGTTTCTAAGACAAGATTTATTGAGGCGTAACGTAATATTTTTTTTCCGAATGGTCTACAAAAAAAAAGGCATGGATAGGTATTTGTTTATGTGGTTGTATTTAGATAATAAATATATAAATCCGTTTATTTGACAGAACACAAGTTGAGAGTCAACCTGCTTGCATGTATTGTGTGGAATCAATTAATTTCGTCAAGTAATTAACAAAAACAATATTCATGTAATTCAATTTAGTTAGGTATTAAGAAGCTAGGTATATTAATATTCTATATTTATTATGTGTGTATGTTCTGTTGATATATCGGGTTGGTGAACCAATTTGGCTGATTGTTGTTTATTAATGTTTTTCAAGTCGGTTTTAAAGTTTTCTTTCTTCGCTTTTCCATTAACTTTACGGTAGAAACTCTCGCAATGGTAGTAAAAAAAATCTATTACTTTTCAGGACGCGGATGTACCAAAGAAGAGCTATGTCCAAGTACAGTAAGTATTTAAGATTTGTTATTTTGTTTACTCCCATCTCATTTAATTCTTTACATCTTTCTGTTTTTGCTACCACAGAATAGAGGATAATGTTTGAAAATAGTCAAAAGTCAAAAATCACATATTCAGTTTAGGACGGAAAACTGCCACTTATGATCGTCAATTGGCCCATAACATTATTGGCCCATATGGGGCAGAACATGTCTCCTTATTTTTTGGGCCCTACTAGTATATAGTAATAATAGTAATGTAGTTGTAACATGCGAGGCGACATAGATAAATTTGTCGTCGTAGATAGGGCATAAAGTATGCCTATGTACGTCCCACTGCAGGGCACAGACCACCTCAACTATGAGGTGGTCTGTGCCATACTGCACCACGCGGGCCCAGTGCGGTGCGGTGGATTGGTGTATTAAGTGACTTAACTTACTGTCAGATGTTATTAAGCCGTCCTAAGGCCTCTCTCAAATCATTTAAGGAAATAGTTTGCCTTACTAATCCATGATCAAATGTTTCTAGATTGGACCTGGCCAACAAATGGCTGAAGCGTCCGACTGCCAAAGCTGACATAAAATCGGCAGGCGAAGAGTCCGCGAGAACCATCATCAAGCTCGGCGAACAGGTACTGAACGAAAGAGAACTACATTTTTTACACGAAATTCTTCGTCTGTAAAAGACTTTAAAAACCTATTTTTTTTTTGCATTTAAGCCTAAATTAAGCTCTTTAACACGTCTTAATTTTTATTTATACTACCACTGCTTCGCTACTTTGACAGTGGCATACTAAGTTTCACTCAATACAGAAAAGTTTTTAATATAAGCTTGAGCCACCACATTAGCAGAGAGGAACGGTAGCTTTGCGAGATCGAATCAGAAATAAGAAGATCCGAAAACGATCACAAGTTGCTGACATAGCCTGACGGATTAGCAAGCTGAAGCAATCTTTTGTTGAAAGAATGCTATTATTCAGTTGATGAATTTATAAATAATATGAGAAACACAGTATGACAAAGTTACTTAGTAAATAATAATTGACTTATTTATTTTAATTCATGACATTATATAGAAATAATAATATGATCTTATTGACTTTGAATAAATGGAATTGAATTGAACTGAAGTGGCAGTGGGCGGGGCACATAGTACGTAGAACTGACGGCCGATGGGGTGGGAGGGTTCTAGAATGGAGGCCGGTCGGCCACAAGGTGGACAGACGACCTGGTTAAGATCGCAGTAAGCCGCTGGATGCAGGCCGCTTCCAACCGCCCAATCTGGAAGTCACTGGGGGAGGCCTAGTAGACCTCCTATGGCTGAAAGATAAATATATAAATAAAATAAATATTAGACAACATTATATACATTGCTCTGATCCTATGAAAAGTAGCTTATGCACTTGTGTTACAGAAATCAGAAACAACGACGGTACGACAACAGATGATGATAAATGGTAGCTCTGTGATCGGAGACTTGCCTCACATCCGTGAGTTGTAAGTTCGTGATCGTAATCTAAATAGCTGGTCTGGTGTCCTTGCGTAAGGGTTACGGTTGTCTGATAGCATTCGTTCCAATATTTATTTGGACGACGACATTTTGTCGCATGATGTCGCATGATGTGTACGTCTTGGTAAAATTTTTACTTAGAAGTGACGTCATGAGCCGAACTTTGGCTTGCTTTATCTTTGTGATTTTTTTGTTGATTGACAATAAAAGTGTTAATTATTTTTTCAAAGCTTGCCCCGACTAGAGAAAGAAAGCGACAAAGCGCTGCCCTAAGAAGAAGAAAAGAAGAGACAATACATTATTTATCATGACCTAGAAGAAAAAAGCCTACACCCAGGGGAAACATTGCACGTCCAAATCCAAACCAATAAAACAAAACGTTTTGAAAGTTAACCTGAACTGAATCGAACCCGAAAAACCATTATCGCGGTGATTAGCCTTAAACGTAAAGGGTCAAATCTCGATTCGGATCGAATCAAAAAATAACTTTTTCTAAAGTGCTGGCAGACGCCCCTGGCAAGATTCATTTCCTGGCACCTCGTAACCCATTCCTTACTTCAAGACCAGGACACTTGGTGTGTTGTCCGAAGCTTATTTATTTATAATATATTTTATTTGTAGATGGCAGAAGACCTAAACAGCAATGAGAGCGAAGAAATGCTGCACCTTACGCAAGAAAGCAAAGCGTTACTAACTGATTGTCTCAAGAAATACGATAGCGAAAAGTCTAGGTAAGTGGTCATTATGTTATTTTATCGTATAACAGGAGCGTGTCGTAAGAGGCGACTAATTCCGGTAGCACGGGACGGGCAGCAGCGTCTGCGTGAGAAATCTTATAAAGAACTCGCCAACCCGCCTGCCAAGTGTGGCGAGTATTGGCAATCCCTCCCCGATGAATGTCATTGGGGGAGGCCTGTGTTCAGCAGTGGACGTCCAGGGCTCAAATGATGATGATGAAAAATTAAATTTATGAGCACAGGCATTTCTAGCTAAGACAATGATATTTTAAACTTTGTTTAAATATGTTTATCCGTTATTTAATCGCTTTAGTACAATAACATACCTATTGTATTAGAGACTCAAAGTTCCCGCAGATGAACTGTTAAAACAGTTTCAGGGGGCTATGTATAAGTTCCCTAGTATTAATCGTTATTATTTTTAATAATCATATATTACGAAAAAAAAATCTTTGAAATATCCGAAAATAAAGTCAAAGTAACTAAATCCGAATCCGAAAATAAACTACGAAAGCCGGCGCGGTCATTCATCAGAGGCGTAGGTACGGCGAGTATACAAGGACCTTACCCAGTGCACGTACAGGCATTTTTTTTATGAATCAGTTAAATTATCTACAAATATGATTTTTAACAGCTGATAGGAATAATTAAATGTGAAAATGAAACTGTTCTTAGCATAGTTCGATTGAGTTACTGATTCTGAGCCACTCCTAAAGTTTTGGCACCCCTTTGCGATGTAACCCTGTATATTGGGACCTCTATTATTTCTAATCTATATAAATGACCTTTCTTACTTTACTAAAGACCTCTGTGAGATAGTATTATTTGTAGATGCTACTTTTGACGATGTAAATAATGCTCTCTCTCAAGTAGTCGCTGGTGTGCAGCGAATAACCTGTTACTAAATGCAAATAAAAAACTAAATGCGAACCGGTGGTAGAGCAAAGCTATATATATTTTGGGACGTGTATATGTGCCCGGAAGAGGGCCTATACAGGGTTATTTTTAAAATATCATCATCATCACCATCATTTCAGCCATAGGACGTCCACTGCTGAACATAGGCCTCCCCCAGTGACTTCCAGATTGGCCGGTTGAAAGCGGCCCGCATCCAGCGGCTTCCTGCAACCTTTACCAGGTCGTCTGTCCACCTTGTAGGTGGACGTCCTACGCTACGCTTGCCGGTACGCGGCCTCCATTCCAGAACCTTTCTGCCCCATCGGCCGTCAGTTTTACGTGCTATGTGCCCCGCACACTGCCACTTCAGCTTGCTTATCCGTTGGGCTATGTCAGCAACTTTTGTTCGTTTACGAATCTCCTCATTTCTGATTCGATCTCGCAAAGAAACGCCGAGCACAGCCCTTTCCATAGCACTTATACACACATAGCACTTTAAAATATCAACAACCTTCTTATTGTATCTTAAAAGCAACCTCCTCCGTATTGTAAAAAAATCTTTTTAGATTTCAATGTCGGTTCCATTAAAATGTTATATTTGATCTGGTGATCAGCCCCTAGGAGGTCGTCGATGTTTTACAAATAACCCTGCATACTGAATAAATGAGTATTATTATCACCACTCGCTCAGTTCTCTAATGGAGCGGCTGAAGGAGCTGCGGAAGATGATCGAGCGCGGCGTGGTGGCGCGCGTCGTGGAGGACTTCCTGGAGGGCGCCGAGCCGCTGGCCGACCTCGACGTGCTCGCCGCCGCGGAGGCCGGTGAGTCCAATGTGCACTCGACGGGAGTCCACCTTCACTAAAGTTTAATGATATACCGAATTACAACTTTACGTCCGAGTCGAAGAGATCAATATCAGTTGAGAAAATTTAACGTTTTGTATTGAAGCTCTTGATTGTACTAAAAATATTTCCTTTTATTTTTAAACAGAAATGACTTCTTGAGGTTTCAGGTTCTAGTAACACCAGATTTTAATAAAAAGTTGTATGAAAAGGACGTTTTTAAAAAAAAACTGGAAGAGAGCAATAAGGGTATAACAAACCATCTACTGTATTTCCTAATTTCTTAAATTTTACTTTGCAGGGCACAAAGTGCTCTGCGACTTGCTTTTAATCTGAGGCCCAATTCCCGTAATTTGACAATAGTCGCAATCCGGTATCGATCCGCTCCCAGTAACATTACGATCCCAAACGGTATTCTCCTAAACCTAAAAAATTCAATTATAGTTCGTATTGCAACTGAAAATAGAAGAAACCAAAATTAGATTTTTTTTGCTCGGTTTTTAGTCCTATTGGGATAGTTTTAATAATTTTACGTCAAATTGAAAGTTTACGAGAATACCGTTTGTGATAGTAATGTTACTGGGACCGGATCGACACCGGATTGCGACAATTGTCAAATTACGGGAATTGGGCCTCTGGTTGTCTATATCTATCTTGTATGCATGGTTCTGAATCTATTATTCCTCCTCCCTTCTTATTGCAGCCCGACAGGGTCCATAATGATTTGTATAGCTTCAAATCTTATCTACTACTTTATGTAACATTATGGGCAAATAAATAATATTTATTGCAAATAAAAGACATCGACCACATACCCTATAGAGCAGCAATACGGATCATATTTCCTTGAAACATGTTAATGATTTTCCACTTACATTAGGTATGAACTGACATGTCCTGCCAATTCTTGCACATACAGAAACAGCAAAAGCATCACAGATAAAAAAATGGCGGAAAAATTTGTCGAACAAATTACATGGCATATACCGTGTTATAATAATTATGCGTAAGAGGTCGTAAGAGGCGACTAATTCCTAAAGCACAAGACGGACAGCTGCGTCAGCGTGCGAAATCTTATTAAAAAACTGCGCTCACCAACCAAGAGTGGCGAGTATTGGCAATCCCCCCGATGACAGGTCATTGGGAGAGGCCTATGTTCAGCAGTGGACTTCCTACGGCTGAAGTGAAGATGTTGATGATGAAATCATATCAATTATACCATCATACTTATATAATCATAGAAATGTCGTATGTCCTCGGGTCCCATACCCTATAGAGTAGAAATGACATATGATTTCATGCATATGCTCCATGATAAAAGAATATGAACATTGTTTCCATCAGACGAAACCAAGCGCAAGTTCCTCCTGGAGAGGAAGATAGCGGAACTGCTGGCGCACCTCGGCCGCGTCACCAAGACGGCGCGCATCGTGGCCGGCGCCGGCAGCGGCGGGCCCGCGGTCGCCGAGGACCTCATCAAGTGCAGCGACCAGGTCACACATTCATTATTATCATTATAGTTACAAAACCAACAGCGCGCACTGTGCTTTTTGAAATACTAATGTAATACTAATAGTATAGCTTAGCTCGATGGACCGGCGACCTTAATAAGATGGCTGGCAGTGGCTGGATGATAAAAGCGGGAGATCGTGCTCTTTGGTGCTCTTTGAGGCTTACGTCTAGCAGTGGACTGCGATAGGCTGGCATGATGATGATGACTAATAGTATGTTCTGTAACGAGTTTTCCTAATAGTATTAGTCTGGCCAATAATAAATTTCCCTAATACTTATAGTCTGACCAAAAACGCGTTTTCCTAATACTAATAGTCTGGCCAATAACAGGTTTCACTGATACTAATAGTCTGCCCAATAACAGGTTTCACTGATACTTATAGTCTGGCCAATTACAGGTTTTACTGATACTATAGCTTGGCCATAACTGCTGCGCACTCTGAGGTATGCGCGGCGAGGTGGGAGTCGGGGAAAAAGAAGTAATAGTTCACATGAGATCAATACACGTCGGATAAATCTTACGATATCAGTTTACGTATAAGGCAAGACTTGTGGCGGAACGGTGGTCGGAGGCTCTTTAGTTGATAAAAATGTATTAGTTGTATTATCTTATTAGTTGATAAAATGTAATTTACATATACTTAAAAAACAAAAAAACATCCACAGCATGTTTTTTCTTTATAACTTTTGGTTTTTTCGGCGATTGAAACTTTAAACGGCTTGAATTTTCAATTGATAAATAACCCGCAGAAATTACACTATGCACGGTTCTTTTGGAGTACCCCGTAGCCTCCGCAACGATTTTGGCAATATTCGCATCACTTTTGAATTCAAAGCTTTCTCTGTCTGCTTTTCTTTTCTTAAAATAATCAGCCACTTTAAAAATTACGGTTTTAACATAACGAGATAACGCACGACCCATCTTTGAACTTTTATCTCATGTGCGTCTGACATTGACGGTCCGATACAAATGACTCTACCTGCCGCCACGAGCGTTGACGGCGGACTGACAGAGCGCGTCGCCCCGTCTCGCCGCGCGCATACCTCAGAGAGTGCGCAACAGTTATGGCCAAGCTATAATAACCTAGCCAATAACAAGTTTCCCTAATAATAATAGTATGGCCAATAATAGGTCTCCCTAATAATTATCATCATTTGACGACCCGATTGGTGTAGGGTCTTATTGTAAACACTATGGAAAAACAACTGATCTTCAGATGGATAAAGATTTAAATGATTGATTGAGGGATAGATAAACACAAACATTTCTCGTGAATCTTAAAAACCACATTTATTGTAAAAAAAATGTTATAAGAGGTGGACTTAAAGCCTAGCCTAGTCTATTGCATACTAGTTGGCTGAAGCATAGAAACGTAATTCTTTAAACCAGATTTAGGCTAAATTAACTATTGTGCAAGTGGGCTTCTATTATTTTACTTCTTCAAATATATAGTTATGGATTTAATTTAAAAAAAAACTATTTTCTTAGTCAAAACTGTATAATTATAATAATAATCGTAAATTTTTACCACAAGCCTATTCTTAGTTGCTAAAATACAATTATCATAGCTTAGTTAATACCTTATAATAATCGATCTTCGGTACCTACTGTACAGAAGACTCACTTCCTAACAAAAGTCAGGTTTAGGTTTAAAAATATACCTAGACTCGCCAGAGCTACCCGCCTGCAAGCAAAATTGAAACATATAACCGCGCGCGAACCACAAATTTTCTTTGCGCGCCTCATTTTTATGACCGAGCTGCGAACGACGGCACGGGGTTGTCACTTGAGAAGTTTTTGTACCTAGTTAATTTATTACTTTTACGATTAAAATAAGTGGATTAAGCATTACAAACGTTGATTCTGTAAACATATAAATTCCATCTAAATGTCGTCTGTTCGATTCCTACGGGTGTAGGTGTTCCTTTGTAAACATTATCTTATCCTATTCTTAATATTGTTTCTGGGATAATATAACTAATTAAGGATTTTTATTTTATATTCTATTACTACTTATTATGGACATGGAATTAAAGAAGAATAAATATTTCAATATGGTGTGAAATTTAACAAAATGTTAGCTCTGATTCACTATTCGTTTTATTCAGACAACCGGTAAACCAACAACATCTTTAATACGCATTATTATATTGACGTTTAGGCTAAGTAGAAGACATTGCGGGTCAATTTGCAAAAGCAAAATAATATTATCAAGTATGCGCTCGCTCGACGTGACCGCGACCGTCGTGCGAGCCGAGCGACAGCCCACTGGCATACGCCGCTTCGGGCGGCGCGCTGCCCGAATATACCTAAACTGCGGAGTGACACCCCCCTGCTAAAACTGCTAGAAAACTAACTACTGAAAATCATTTCGTTATATTAGTCGTTTCGTTTCCATATTGTATTTAATTTTTCAAATATTTCAGACTGAACTACTCGCGCCAATGCTCGTCAAAGCTGCCCAACAAAGAGTGAATTCTCCAGACGATAAGGTAAATCCATCAAAAATATATGCCATCCATATAATCCATAAATAATATTTAATAAGCTATATATCTGTTACATTTTTCCTTAGCAGTTTCTATTTTAATGATAACTGTGATGGTTATTTACTTGTTACAGGCTGCCATTGAGCACTACCAGAAACTATTGGCCCAATACGCAGAGTCCTTGGCCAATGTAAGGAACTTGTGTGATCAAGCTGTTGACCCAATGGACTTTGTACAGACTGCTGGTAATGTATTCATTTATGTATCTGTAAAAGTTAGTAATAGTAGCTGAATTATGATTAGGTTCCAACGAAATAAATTTTGTGTATTGATATTATATCCTAGACTAGCTGTTGCCCGCGACTTCGTTCGCGTCGTCTTTAATTTATTAATAAAGTATTTTCTTATTTTTTTTTCTATCAAAAGAACCTTCTCCTGACAATAATTAACACTGCGAAAAAATAATTAGCGAAAATGTTCCATCCGTTCATGCGTGATGCGATGACCAAGGGAAATAGAGATTCATTTTTATATTATAGACTAGCTGACCCAGCGAACTTCGTATCGCTAATAAAAGTTATCTCTCTTTATATTTTCTCACTTTTTAAACCTTCCCTGATCTTCTACAAATGTTTCAAAACCAAAATTAGCCAAATCGGTCAAGCCGTTCTCGAGTTTTAGCGAGACAAACGAACAGCGATTGATTTTTATATATATAGATTAAAGCTTTGGCTACTTTTTATCCTGGAATAGTCTTTTATAACCTTTTCCTTCTGAGACGAAACAAGTTCCACACAGTTGGAATTTGGACCCATTTGTGCCTCACTCTTTTTGTCTTTCACTTTTATTTCTCAACCTTTATTCATTGGACTACGGGACTGTGAAGCGGGGTTGTTAGTCCAACTATAAAAATAGTTAGACCATGGCCCCTAATGAAGGCCCGTACTAATTGCACAGTGCAGTTGGACCCCTGCCCCGGACTAATCCCGTTTTTAGTTGGACTATTGGATGTTGGATAGAAAGTAAATCATTTTCATGATGACATATTCTTTGTATTTCTCTAGGCGAAACTATGCAGCGTATGAGAGAGGATACTCATGATAACGACCCACAGAAATGTGCATATGCGTCTACAGCTATCACTAAGTAAGTAATTTTGTTGGTTACGGATTGATGCGGTATGAAGAGACGATGTTATTTAAATAAAAATATATCGTATGTAATTTTCCTAGAAAAATATTAAGTAGTAAAATTATACATAAAATTTGTTTATTTTGCATAATTATTATAACAATTAACATCTATTTCACTAGATTAGCCAACCGGGTAATCAACGTCAGTTTATCATCTAACGACGTCCGAAAAGACCCAGAACTCCAGAAATTGCTGAAAGAAGCCAGAGAAAAGTTAAAAGCCACGGTTCCTCCGCCAAATGCTCGTCCCAGTCGCATACCTGACTGGAAAGTCACTACTGCCGAGGTATTTATCGATTGATGATTTTGTTAGTACGATGAGACAATTATAAGATCATCCATGTAGATTAAAATTTGCTTCCATAATTTTACTTATTAACTTGAAAAATTTGTTTTTACTACTGACACAATACTCTGTCCAAATGGTACTTTTAACCGTAATTCTGGTTGGAAATTCATGACTATAGGGTTATTTAATGCTATTTGATTGTGGAACTAGTATTTGATAATGCGTTTAGACCCAATCCATTCTTGAATTGATCAATTTATAGAATAATTAAATATAAGAATAATTTGGTTTTCTATAGATTCTACGTACGACTGGTGAAGTGGAATCTGTTCTGGGAGGAGAAATGATTTTCAACAAACAACAAGGAACTGATCAGCCGATTTTCGTAAGTAGAGTGCAATGATTAGGTTCCTAAATAAGGCACCCCATAGCAAATTTACTTTAGCTAAGTCCTAAAGTCTAGTAGGTAAGATTAGGCTACTTGAAACATACTATTAATTAGCATTAAAAATATATTTCAGACCTTTGGTTGCCATTTCATAAATATTTTTCTGCGATCTCCGTAGCCGAGAGGCGAGTATACCGGACTTGGTGTCGCTATCTTGAGGTCCCGGGTTCGATTCCCGGTCGGTCAATGTAGAAAAATAACTTTTCTATATTGTCTCGGGTCTGGGTGTTGTGGTACCGTCGTTGTTTCTGATTTTTGTAACACAAGTGCTTAAGCTACTTATCACAGGATCAGAGCAATGTATGTGATGTTGTCCAATATTTATTTATATTTATTTTATTTATGTAAAAATCACAGTGCAAGCGTTTTGGTGATATAAAAATGATGTTCTAGGCACCAAAAAAATACACGTAATTTGGTTGGGGTAGGAGGGGGTTTAATCTAAAACCTTACTATGTATATCACAAGAGGGGGAGGGGATCCCCTCGAGTTACTCGAGTAAAGGGGGTTTAAATGTAAAAATATCACGTGATTAATTGATGACCCCTTTATTTTGTACAACAAACAATTACATTCACTGTTTATGTACTAAAATATGCTAATTGATCACTAATAATGTAATCAGTACTATTATAATTGGGACGTTAACACCCTTCACAAATAGTGCTAAGAAAACATGTCTTTAAAATAATACCTTATTTAGGACATTCATTATTTCATTCAAAGTTCTCAACTATTTGCAAAGATCGATTTTTAGTTGCTTTAAATTCAATAAATGTTAAGTCATTATTTTGTCTGATTGGTGATTGGAAGCAAACTGAAGTGGCAGTGGGCTGGTTCTTAAGTGGAGACCGCGACTAGGCAAGCGCAGCGTGGGGCGCCCTCCGACAACGTGGAGCGACGATACACAAGGATGGAAAAGAATAGCCGAGGATCGGGCGCAGTGGCGTACATTGGGAGAGGCATATGTCCAGCAGTGGACTGACGTGGGCTGTTTATGATGATGATGTTAGTGATAGTTAAACAGGGTGGCCAGAAAAGTGGCGTCCAAAAATGTTTTTAGGTGCCTCGTGTTGAGAGGTATCTAAATCAGCCCTATGTATGTTTTTAAATGAATTTTGACTGACCCAGTTTGAAAACTTTCTAAAAAGTAGAAAATTTCTTTGTATTTTTTTCTTGCAGCTAAATCTCTATGAGCTGTGCAGTTATGCATAAAATAAACAGCCTCATAACTTTAATGGAAGTTACTACAAAATTAACTTTAAGTTGAGAATTTATGTTAAGTGGGGTTATCATTATTATTTTTTAACTTTAAATTCTTTATTTTAATCTAAACTGATAATTTCTTAGTTTCTAAGTAGCTTCAGAGAATGCGCTAGAATCTAAGCTTTCATAATAATTATAAACAAGTTGTACTTCATAGGCTTCATAGGCTATTAAAAAAAATCGTAACTCGAAAACTACGAAAAATCTTAGAACATACATAGGGGTGATTCAGATACCTCTCAACACGAGGCACCTAAAAAAAAATTTTGGGTCGTCACTTTTCTGCCCACCCTTTATTAGAGAATGATATGGATAGATGATTTGTATATGCAAATGAAAGTAAAGTATAGCGTGTGGTGGTTGTGCGCGTGCGCAGGCGGCGGCGCGCGACCTGCACTCGGCGGTGCGCGGCTGGTCGGCGCGCGACAACGACATCGTGGCCGTCGCCAAGCGCATGGCCGTGCTCATGGCCAAGCTCTCCGACTACATGAACACCGGTCAGACCAGCCTTACTACTACGCATATTATGTTATTTCAGCCCGCCTGCGGATCTGGGCCCCGATTCAGAACGTTTCGATTACGAGTTGTCGACCGGTGAATCACGTGACACTAATGTTAAATCCTGTACTGGCACGTGGTTTTCCGGTCCATAATTTGCTATCGGACGGTTCTGAATCGGGGGCCTGGCCCGCATGCGAGCTACTTTATTATTTTATATTTTATACATTTATTATTACTTTATTATTTTTTTCCTATCGAGCGGGCTACACGCACGCGGAATGCTAATAGTGAATATGCACGAAAATAATATTATTTTTACTATATTTATAAGAAATTATAGCTAATAGTGAAAACAAAATTGATTTTAAATTAAAAAAAAATAGCCGTAATACTCTTTCTAAAACCATTTTTACTACGAAAAATATATGGCGGACGTGTACTGTGACGTCACGGTATATAACGGATTTTCTTATCTAGCACGCGACTTTAATGGGTTGTTTGTAAATCAGGTATTTATCTATATTTTTCGAAAATTCTTGAAGTTTTATTATTTATAATGGGCTAGTTTCCTAAAAAAATCTAATTAATCCGTCAGTTGGATTAACAGAAAATATTGGACACGTATTTTTTCTTTTCTAAGTCAAACAAAAAATGATGAAGATATAGCCCGTTAAAATTCCGTGTAACGTCACGCCTTGCGACACTTTCTAGCAAGACGTGACATCGCGTGCTCGCTTCGATGCGCTTTATCTTCGTCATTTTTTGTTTGATTGACAAAAGACAAAATATGGGTCCAATATTTTTTGATAATCTAACTGACGGACTAAATAGAATAATCATTTTTTGACCCAGGAAACTAGCCCATTAAGAACTGTTTATTTTAAGACCAAATAAAAATATGTGCATATTCCCCATTGGCTGCGGGCACGAGACTGCATCAGCCTACGAAATCCTTATATTTTGCTTTTTTCCTATGATTTTGCGCGCACGCGGACCAGACCCCCTATTAAGAACCCTTCGATAAAGAATTGACAACCGGTAAATCACGTGACACTAATGTTAAATCCTATAGTATCACGTTGTTTTCCGATTATAATTTTGCTATCGAACGGTTCTGAATCCACGGCCAGATCCGCATCACAGGAAAAGGGCTCTAATGGGGACCCACACTGTACATTTATCCCGATAGGTGTCGCCTTGTGTTTGGTCTTTCCTGTAGGGATTATTTGGTCACTGATTCAGTTGTTCTACCGTTGATCAAATATTCACTACGTTTTAGGCTCTAACTTGTCAAACGTGTGTCAAACACATTACAATATTTTGTCTCAGTTAAAAACTATGCCTTCATACTAATTATAGTCTTTGTTATAGTTACTACAAAATACAATTTATGTTTATTTAACGAGTACAAAAACATTTTGAACATTTGACATTTACGTGACAAGACCAAATACCTTGGCGCCATCTGATATTAGTTTGGTTATTTTTTGCGCAAAAATAAAAGTATTCTCTGTATTTTTTCAACAGATACCTAGTAGTCAGTATAAACGATTTAAACTCATAGTACTACCTTTAGGTATAAATAACTGATTTGTCAAGATTATAACCGAAAGAACTTAGTTCTTGGGTTATTATGGTGCTTGCAATAGTACCGAAATAGATTCAATAAAAACAACAGTCAAGGCAGGTCAACCTACCAAAATAGTTAAAGGTCATTAAACAGATTTTCAACTTTAAGTCCGACACGTAGAGATCAATATCAATTGAGAAAATTTCACGCTTTGTGGCAGGTTGACGAGCTGTTGCCTGTACATAATAATAATCCCAAATTAGCTAATTCTAAAGTTTTAAGACGTTCTTTATCGTCACTTACTTATTCTAATTTGAGTTTTGATATATTTTATTACAATCATGAATGCGTTATAACTTTTCTTGTAAATCTAATTTATATTGTTTTGTGTATTATTATTATTATTTTCTCTTGTGTGTCGAATAAACGTTTCTTTCTTTCTTTCTTTCTTTCTAATAAAGACTGACAAATTTTTTTTAGTAGTGGTAGGGTGAAATTATATTTTGAGACGTGTATAAGTGCCCGAAAAAAGTTCCCAAAATTAAATGAGTTTTTATAAAATTATTTTGTAATTTACAGACAGAAAACGTGAACTTTTAGCTACTTCTAAATCAATAGTGACGGAATCACACGAAGTCGCCGAGCTAGCGAGGAAGCTCGCCCACGAGTGCACGGATGTTAGGATTAAAACGGTAAGTGCCTGTTTTCTATCCATGTAACTTGAAATCAATGCACAAGATGTTATTATAAATACGTGCATTTGTGCCTATGTGTAACTTAGTAGTATAACAAAATTAACTTTGTAAAGCATCATTTACTTGGTTAACTTAACGAGGGATTGGGAGTCATTGGCGATAGATAGAGATCGATGGAAGAGTCTGGAGGAGACCTTTGCCCAGCAGTAGGATTGAACAGGTTGGATAAGAAAAAAAAAAGCATCATTAAAATTTAAGAACAAAACCTTTGCTATACTCGTGGATACTTAAAATTTTTTTTCGACGATAATATATTTATCGAGAATATAATTATTTCTTTCGATTTAGAAGTTTGCCACATAATAAGCTATATATCGACAGTCGATAGCGTATTTTAAACGAATTACACACTATAACAAATAAGTAAATAGTCAATTGCAAAATTCTGTCTGTCAAAGGGACAAACTCTCATGAAATTTGTTGATAGTACTAAATTTAAGCATTGAGAGTAAATATCGCATCGAAAACAAAATAAATTATTGTACAATTATTTCTTGTTTTAAGAATTTATTGCAAGTCTGCGAAAGAATCCCAACCATCAGTGGGCAGTTGAAGATGTTGGCTACAGTCAAAGGATCGTCGCTTGGCCATCAAGGTACAATTTTACATTTAGCTATCATTTTGTCTATGGTTTGTGTCTAGATATTACATTAAGACGTTTTTTGTTGGCAGGACTGAAAGAGGACCAAGAAGACATGATAATGTTGGTCGGAAACGCGCAGAATTTGATGTTAAGTGTAAGTATATTGTAGTGTTTCTATCTGTTTTTGTTATAAAATAATTTGTAAGTATATAAAATAATTTCTCTGACTGTATGCGTTCTGCGGTCCGGTAAAAGCGAACGCAACTCGCATGATTAATCAACATTTCATCAAAAGCAGTAAAAAATCACAAGAAATTAAATTCCATACATTTATCTACAGCACTCAATGAAATAACACTTCGTAGCCCGTTCGTGTTTTATCGGCCGACATCGGTGCCGCACCGACCAGTCGCTGAGAGTGAGCGAGTAGGGGCGAATAACGTGACCATTAGAAAGAGCTTTTATGGTCATTTATATGTATAATAAGACATATATTTATTATATGTCTATTTAACTGAAAAAAAAAAAATGTGTTTAAATTCTATGCTGTAAAATATTTTTTATTTACACAATGTGTAACACAAATTGATATCCCATAAAAATTTCTTGGTCATGTGTTATGGGAAATAAAATAAAAAAATCTTTATTCCCAAGTATTTATTATTTTATTTAAATACTATTTTAAAAGCATTTGTACCTAAGTCATGGATGTGTATAAATTCATTTGCGTATGTTTATCCGTTATCTAGTCGCCATAAGCTTTGCTTAGTTTGGGGCTAAATTGGTGTGAATGTTGAATGAATTTATTTATTATATAAGTAGGCCAAGAAAAGATGGCGTGATGATATCGACAAGTACTCACAAGATTAGCAGAATATGGCTCTATATAGAGATGGCTGGAGTGATTTAGGAAAGGCCTTTGTCCTGCAGTAGGAAAATGTTGGTTAAATAAAATAAAAAAATTAGGTGTGTTACGTGTGTGGACAGACGACCTGGTAAAGGTTGCAGGAAGCCGCTGGATGCGGGCCGCTTCCAACCGACCAATCTGGAAGTCACTGGGGAAGGCCTATGTTCAGCAGTGGACGTCCTATCGCTGAAATTAGTGTTGCCGCTCGATAGGCCAATATCGATTGTCAATCGAAAGCCTATCGATAGTTAAAGAAAAATTATAAAATCGATAGTCTATCGATAGTATCGATATTATCAATAGTCTTTTTGATATTGAAGAGCAATACTATCCATAGTATTGCTAGTTCATTAGTTGGCAGCGATCGAAATCGATACGATCGATAGTATTGCACTAACAGAGACGTCGATACTATCGATTGTATCGATACTATCGATTGTATCGATACTATCGATTGTATCGATACTATCGATTGTACTATCGATCGTATAGATGATTTTAGCGTTCAACTATCGATTGCAAAACTATCGATTTTTCGGCAACACTAGCTGAAATGATGAAGTGTGTTCTCCTTGAAAAGCCAGAATTAGTAGTTAGTTGATCCCCATTGTTGCAAGGCACTTTGCTCATACAATAGTTTGTGCAGGTACAAGAAGTAGTGAAGGCGGCCGCCAGCGCGTCTGTCAAGATCGCGTCGCAGCGCGGCGGGCCGCGGATCAAGTGGGTGCGGAAGAACTACTACTAGTTCCCTCAGTCCTACAGTTTATCGATAATTTATATTCGAACACACGGACAAATTGCATAGACAATATTTACAGGAAATGACTAGGTCTAAACTGAATCACGATTATAACTAGATAGAAAAAAAATACATGGTCTTGAAGCAATGAATTGGTATCCTTTTGTAACGGGTTTTTTTAACCGACTTTAAAGTTAAAAATGGGTTAAATGACCTTTACCTTTTCAGGTAGGTTGACCTGTCATTGACTATACATTAAAAATAATTAATTAATATTATATTAAGACAAGTAGAATTACCCATGCGAGTTAAAAGTACTGTCGTGCTGTACCTTTGGATTAAGTACAAAATATTTGTTGTCATAATTTCTTTTGTATATTTTTAAAGCCATAATTTTTGTATGTCTGTTAGTATTTTGGTTTATTTTTTAATGACACTAAGTGTATTTTTTGTAAAAGTCTGTTAGTGCCATGATTTTGTAAAATAATTTATATGAATCTATTGTAACGACGAGTGATAACTTGATAAGCCAAAGTGATTTCAAGAATATTGATATATTTTTTTATAAATTTTATTTTACTGGTAACCTGTTGTTTTATATTAATAGACCCCTAGGTATGAATATAGTATTAAATATTATTATGAGTGTAGCTATGAGCGTACCGGCAAGCGCAGCGTAGGACGTCCACTCACAAGGTGGTCAGACGACCTGGTAGGGGTCGCAGGAAGACGCTGGATGCAGGCCGCTTCCAACCGGCCAATCTGGAAGTCACTGGGGGAGGCCTAAGTTCAGCAGTGGACGTCCTATGGCTGAAATGACGATGATGATGATGAGTGTAGCTAGAGAGGAGCAAAGGTGGGCAACTTTAGAAATCTCTGCCTACCCCCAATTTCATTTTCTTTGTTACTGTCATTTACCCCGCCCCCTTAATAGATTTAGGTGCGATATTTTCTTTTATCTATATAAAATATATAATATAAATATTGGAAATCACAGACATTGCTCTGATCCTATGATAAGTAGCTTAAGCACTTGTGTTACAGAAATCAGAAACAGTAGTACCACAACACCCAGACTCGTGAGACAATTTAGAAAAAAAAAATCTACATTGACCGACTGTCTATAATGACAGTTATCTTGTATTCCTCGAGAACCGTATATTTTTACCGGATAAAAAGTATTCTATCTTCTATTCCAGGCTATAATCTATTTCTGTGCCAAATTTCATCTAGATCCGTTCAGACGTTCTAACGTGATTGAGTAACTAACAATCATCCATTAAAATTTTCGCATTTATAATACATATTAGTATAGTAAGGTTTCACCACTAGCTAATAAGTTCCAGATAACCTATCTGCCACTTTTTTGACAGCTAATTATATAGGTTATCTGTCAAACAAGTGCCAGATAGGTTATCCGGAACTTATCAGCATGTGGTGGGCCCCAAGTATAGTATGATTTAAATTATTCTGTTTATTTTGCAAAAAGCTGTGGTACCTAACTTGCTGATCGATTCAATAATGACTCCAGGATCTTCGCTTATCTTATCATCGTAGCCTTACACTCTGATCTGAACTGTGATCTATGATACCTAAAGGTAGTATATGTTTTGCTTTTACTGATGTTCTGCTTTACATTGTTATTGTGTCACACACAGGTTCCATAGTGTTAATAAATTTTATTTAAAATAAAACCGATTTGAGATTCAATGTTTTTGTTTGCACCGACTCCAAAAGTAACTGATTAGGTACAGGTAGTGTTAGGATTATTTTTAGCATTTTAGTGTTTTGAAGTAGTTTTATTTTTATTTTTATAAAATTTACTTATTTCATCTATTTTTAGTGATTAATCCTAATCTAACTGCTGAACACCGATTTCATCCCCTATTTTCCTACCCTTAGGGGTGATTTCTATTTTGCAAACTTTTATCATAGCATCTTTGAAGTATAAGCTATTCAATAAAATAAAAATCATCAAAATCGGCTCATATTTGTCGAAGATAGGTAACAAGAACCACAACCAAAATATTATCTGGGTATATATTTGTTGATTTTCTCAAAAAGTTCCTTCAGTCAGCGCAACCTTCCTTCACTTCCTCAAGCTTTCGAGCAGCGAGTCCTACAGCCAGCCAGAATTCACGGCTACTACGGGTATCCTGACCACCAGCATGCAGCGGACGCGCATTCCTGGTCATCACCCACAGCCTTCTCAACTTGGCACAGCACACTGCACTTCGGCCGGTCAACAAGCAGAGACGCACTTCTCTCCTGGTCGACGCAGCAGCCAGCCACTACGCAGCACTGCACCACTCCGACTCACTGGAGCATTTGCAGCATCAGCCCGACTCACTGGGGCATCACCGCAGACAGTTCCGACTCACCGTGAACTATGCGGCATCTGGTTCCGACTCACTGGAACATTCCACTGGCCCGGCAAGCAACACAACATGTATGGACGACTCAACCAGCTATCGACCTCTGGTCTCGGAGGGGAGTGATGTAGCGACATAAATCTCGCCACATACGAACTAAACTGACGTATCCTACATCGCGATATTAAAGTTATCGGAGCGATTGAAACATAAATACAAGAACCCGACAAACAACCGTTGGGCAGTAGCCCACCAGACACAACACCCGTCTGGTCGGAGGATCCTCCCTTTTCAATGGGGGATGATGAACTTTACACCCTGTTCCTCTCACCCCCCAAAGTAATAATAATGTATAAATTCAGATCAACTTTTAAACTTTTTCCTTTTTTTAAATTTTAATTAATGTTTTTCTTTTTGTTCATAAAGTACTCCCGTTCTATTTAATTGTTTTGAAGTCGACAAATTGTTAAAAACGCTGTATTTACCTATAATGACATATCTTTTACATATGTTACTCAGATTACTCTGAATTGTAATGTTTACTGATATGTTGCTGGTGAATCTTTTCCAATAAATAAATAAATAATTGTTGTCTGGTCTCAAAACCGCCAAGCCGTCTTATCAACCAGCTAGTTGGACATCTTTATTTATAAAACAAAGTCGGGTTAGTTAGGTACACCATTTATAAGTCGAGAACGGCTGGACCGATTTTGTATGATCTTTGACTTGTTAAATTTATCTCCGTCCCGAATAGCAGAAAACAGGCATTTCATGCACAAAAAAATATATGCGAAGGGTAGGGTACGAAGTTCGCCGTGACAGCTAGCTAGTAATAAATATAAATATTGGACAACATCTCATACCTACATTGCTACTAAAACACGATATGATATGATATGATATGATATAGCGATATATTGACACCAACTGTAAAAATATGATGGATATAGCCGCCAATTTGAATTTTTATCGAAACAGTGATCATAATATGTAAACGTAACCGGCACGGCGATTCAACACGGCGGCTTTAACTATCATATTTTTACAGTTTGTGTCGATATATCGCTATATCATATCATATCATATCGTGTTTTAGTGCTCATGCTAGGCAGGCTGATTCTATTATAAGTAGCTTAAGCACTCGTGTTACAGAAATAAAAAACAACGACGCTACTACAACATCCAGACCCGATACACTATAGAAAAGTTATTTTCTACACTGACCGACCGGGAATCAAACCCGGGACCTTAGAGATAGTGACACAAAGTCTGATAAGCTTGTCTCTCGACTCGGAGGTCGTCATTAGGAATAGCTAGAATTAGGAATTGATTTTGAATGACGCGGTGATCAACGGTAACCTCCAAACAACAGATTTTATCGTGTATAGTTTCTAGGCAGTTAAAGATTTACGTTCTGATATTTCACATTATGCCTGTTATGGCGTTTCCATCTCCTCAACACACAAAAAACTTGTCGATCTGCTTTAATTAGCAACCAATACCTTCTGACCAATAAATATGTGGGCAGGAATTACAAATAAACACTTTAAAAAACTGAAAAGCTACTCTTAAATAATTCTTATATTCAACTTCCTTGCCACATGGCGCTGTACTGTGGTTTGTGTTGATAATCTGTCAACCCAGAATATCATCCTTGCGCTTAATAACAAGGAGAGCCGATTACAAATGATGGGAAGAGACAAAAAAAGAAAGAGAGATTCTTTTTTCTCGTACTTTTATGACTGAGAGTCGTGACTACTTTGGACAGCATGAATAGCTAGCGCTGCTTGTACGATATTTTAGGAGTCTCTTTCACCATAATATCAATTCATCGGAATATTTTAGTTATACATGTGTCCCAAAAAATAGTGTCAAGCCGAAGTCCAAAGGTAGAGCATCACTAGGGCTATCCGAACCACCCCCATGTATGTTCCGCGATTTTTGATAGTTTTCGAGTTAAGACTCTTTTAATATATTTTTTTGAATTTTTGTGTTAAGGCACTTTTTTGGTCACTGTGGCGCGAATAGTTAAGGTACATGCCTGATTTTTTTTTCTTTACTAGATTAACACTAGGACTACCTGATTCAGAAGTATTTTCATCCATAACACTAATGTAACCCATTAAAATAAATTATTGAAACTAAAAAAGTTATAAATCCTGTATTTTTTCTAAACTTTGAAGCCCATTTAAAAAATAAAGTTACATAAAATTTTTCATTTAAACCTTTTTTAAAAACTTAACTATTCTATCAGGTATTTATCATGAAAATTTCATTGAGTTACTTTGACAGTATCATATTTAAATTAGAGTTCAAAGTAAACTATGTCTAAAACACAGTTTTTGTAAATTCTTAGAAATTTTCAATTAAAAACAAAACTATTACTACACAAGTAGCGAAAGTAATAAAATTATGCATTAAAACCTTTTTGTAGTTTAAATTAAGTTTTTTTTACCGTAGTTTTATTACTACAGTCCTAGTATTAATCTAATAAAGAAAAAAAAATCAGGCATGTACCTTACCTATTCGCGCCACAGGGACCAAAAAAGTGTCTTAACACAAAAATTCAAAAAAATATATTAAAAGAGTCATAACTCGAAAACTATCAAAAATCGCGGAACATACATGGGGGTGATTCGGATAGCCCTAGTGATGCTCTACCTTTGGACTTCGGCTTGACACTATTTTTGGGACCTGTATATAACCAGTTATTACGTTGTCCGTGGAACGAAAAACTTAAACTCTTTGGGCCCCCAATTTAGAAGATATTATCAAACATTTTTAGAAAAGACTGGAAAAGTTTATTTAGAGCGATAGTAGCAGGGAATTAGATACTATCCTATTAACTTGGGTACCTTCTTGCACTTGTGATCCTGCTTATAAGTATAGTTATTAAGTTTAATTAGAATTTTATTGGTTGAATCATTTGACTTGATAGTTGTATGAAAGACTGAGATGTAAACACTCTTTGAGTAAGTAGGTAAGTAAGTAGTTGTTTATTTAACCAATTTAAATTCACCAAAGATCGATGAGTTGATGTATCCGTAGATCCTTTTAACTAATGGGGTTAAACTTCAACAAACAATCATTATAATTAGAGTAATTAGATAAACATTGTTTGTGCATCCTTGTTCATGGACTTATTACTTGTGTGCATTAGATCTTGTTTTCATTCATATGTGGAATAGTTCCTAGAAATAAGAAATCTTACTCTAAATGCTTTCAAAGCTAAGTTATATGCGTGGCTCATTGACAATAATATTTATGACAAAAAATAATTAAATCATCCATAAATACCATATTTCACGAAAAAAAAAATTGTTTTTTGATTCTGAATATCGGTTAAGATTATCGTCTTCGGACAAAAAATTAGCGATAAAAAGTTTCCGAGGGAAAATGAACGTACGCATATTTAAGCAATAAACGCAAAAACTTTCTGATAACGGGAGGGTGTTGGGTTGGTGTGAGTGAACTCTACAAAGATCCGATTGCGTGATATTCAATTTTAGCTCAAGATAATGATTTAAAACGTGATTTGGAGGTCAGTGTCGATCGTTGGCTTCTTTATCTAAACAAAACTAATTTGACACTTCAGTGGATGAAATATGTAACTGTTTACTAACCTACGACTAGTTAACTAATCGGTATGGTAACACCTACTTTATCAATGGCTTTCAGGCTAGAAAGAATAGGCTTCTGGGTAGTTAAGATCCTAAAGAAAAGCTCATACCTATATTTGACAAAATATTTTCGAGTTTGTGAACATTTGACAGCTTAACTAATTATTGGTTAAAAATTGGAACAAAACCAAGGCTAATATAAAATAACAATTACTTACTCATTATTAACACGCATTATAAAAAGTAGGTAATTATTATTTTACATTTTTCATTATTAGATCGTCTGTCCACCTTGTGGGTTGACGTCCTACGCTGGGCTTGCAGGAAGCCTATGCATGCAGGCCGCTACCAACAGGCCTCTGGAAGTCATTTGGGGAGGCTTAATGTACAGCAGTGGACATCCTCCTTCCTATAAATGATGATGATGATTTATTTTTAAGGTCTAATGTTTAGCTGTTTAACTGATTTACGATCTACTACCTAACTCCTTTGTCATACCGAGCACAAAACGTTTCTGTTTAGCCTTATGATCATTGTAGAGAGTGTCAGATTTCGGACCGACTTTTCTCTGTTTTTCATGTGTAATAAAAATATCTAGATGAATAATAATCTTAAGGTTTTTTGTTTGAAGAGGTAAGTATTCTATGTACCTTGCTTGACTATGAACATTACATAAACAGCAAGTTCATACAAAAGGAATATTCCCGACTCTCCACGCGTCAGGCAGATAACGCGGACAACGGTCCTCAATTGCACTTAATATAAATATACGAGTATTAGCTGTAGATACGTGTTGTTAAGCCATACTGGATATTATGTTTTGCGAACGATTAGCTTTACTTGGAGCTGTCATGTGGTAGTCTTCACAGGCGTAAGTCGTGGGTTTGCATCCATGCACGTCTGGATAATTTCAGAATCTTATTATGAAAAAAGTCGTCTTACCTAACTGTGATGTATGTGGAACAATAGACGTCCAACATGATGATGAGATGATGATGGAGTTTCCAAAGCATTTTGAGTGAACTTCTATCCAAACCGGCAAAAATGTTGTGAGATAGTAAATTGTAGGTAAGGGTTTACCTTACCTTAGAGTATATAGTTTATAGTTATTTAATGTAGAGATTTTGCAATAATATTTCTCTTGAATGTTTAGGGGTATAAAACATGGAAGGAACAAAGCGTGCTCACTAACAGCAACAACAATTTATTTCCTCCGAAACTTATTTGGAAGATCAGTCTTTCGGATACCAAGGTGTCGGTTTGATTCCCACCAAAAGGCGTTTGTTCGAGTTAAATATTACCATAAGTTTTTTAAGCTCTGTGATTGTTACCATGTCATTTATTAATTTACCTATTTATTAATGACACTACATGGCTTGTTATCAACAATACAATGTAATAAATAGCAAGCTAGCTAACTAGCAGTAGCAGATAAATAATTGTTTCCACCACGTTAATTAGGTCCGGTTAACATTTGTAGGCTGTTCGTTAGATACCTAGTACTTAGACAATGGGTTAGTTTCCTAAAAAACTCTAATTAGTCCGTCAGTTGGATTAACAGAAAATATTGGACACGTATTTTTTCTTTTCTCAATCAAACAAAAATGATGAAGATATTACCCGTTAAAGTTCCGCGTAACGTCACGCCTTTCGACACTTTTTAGCAAGGCGTGACGTCAAGTGCTCACTTTGATGCGCTTTATCTTCGTATTTTTTTGTTTGATTGACAAAATATTTTTTATAATCTAACTGACGGACTTATTATAATACTCTTTTTTTTAACCTAGGAAACTAGCCTATTGAGTGGCAATTACAGATTTGTTTTATAAGCTGTTTAGTTTATTACTAAATTATAATTATTAATTAATTTACTTTTATTAAAGAAGCAAGGACAGATATTTCCGATATGTTCATATACAAGCTATTCCAAAATAAGATAGACAGTCCTTCTTGATAAGTTCCTTTTGCTTCAAAATACCTTGTCGACTTCCCTGAAAGTCTCTTACCACCACTACCTTCATAGGTTACCTACACAGGTTATTTGTAAAACATCAACATCATCACATCAACCTTTTCTATGGGACCAAGATTGAAATCACAAAAAAAAACACTTCCATTTACTAAACCGCGCCGACCAGCTGACATCAGTTTGTAAAAAATGGAGGCTGTTTACAGGATATTCTCCACGTAAACGTGAATTAGTTCCCGTCAATGTGTTTATATCCCGAATGTATGAGTATTAACGTATTATTGGGTATATAGGTATTATAGGTTTGACCTTGCAAACTATGAAAGCTCATGTGACAGCAATTTCACAGCTTCCGTGAAAATACTGATTATTTATCTTTTATATCTTGCACGTGCGCCCACAGTATCTCCAGTTCAGCACATCCGCTCGCCACTGATAAAACAATGCAACATTATAGTTTGTAATTAATTACATTATAGTGCCTAGATCAGTGTTATCTAAGTGATGCTTAAGTAATTGACTGATGTTGGAACGGCAAGATTAGTGTATTTTAGCTACTTTCATAGTATAATGTCATACGGAATATTGTTATGGGGCTCAGCAGCCGATATTGAATCTATCTTTGTACTACAAAAGAGAGCTGTACGGGCAATTTACAACCTTCGACCACGAGACTCATTAAAAGAACTGTTTAAGGAAATTAATATACTTACAGTACTCAATTCATTTATGAAAATATTATGTACATTCGCAAAAACCTGCATCTTTTCCCTAAGAAAAGTGACAAACATAATTTTAATACCCGGAATAAAGATAAACTTGCTGTTTCAAATTTCAGACTGCATAAAGTGAGTAATTCGTTCATGGGAAAATGTATTCGCTTTTTTAACAAATTACCACAGTCTATTGTTGAACTACCCATGTTTGAGTTTAAATCGCATGTTAAGATTATTTTGATGAAAAAGGGTTATTGTACTGTTAATGACTATTTAAATGACAAAAATGTCTGGAATTAAATACTGCCCTGCTCGCACAGGTATACATTATTTTCTTTTCCTTTTTTTTGTGGCAGCACTTGCCAGATTGTCTGTGTCTTGTCTCGAAGCGCTAGTAGGGCCCAAAAAATAAGGAGACAGGTTCTGCCCCATATGGGCCAATAATGTTATTATTGACGTTCATAAGTGGCAGTTTTCTGCCCTAAACTGAATAAATGATTTTTGACTTTTTGACTTTGAATGCCTAAGTGTTTTACTTAATACATTCTGAGAAATATCTTTAAAAACATGTTTTTGTTTTGCTAAGGAAATTACTATACTTAATTTTTAATTTAGTGTAGATTGGTCTTATTACTTTACTTTCCCATTAAGGTGGTTATTCTACCGGTCTTAAACAATAAACTTTACAATGAGTCAATGAGAGAAATCACAGTCAAAATTTAAAAAATACCCTTCGATGGGTGCAATGGGGAGTATCGTCTTTCATTTCGGCCGTCATAGACATGTTCCTGGCCTTTTTTACCCTGTCCACCCTTCGGACGATAGCCCGAGTCGAGGTCCGAGCCTACAGAAGCGCCCTTCGGGATCGTGTCCGACCCACCCCCGGGGTTTTTCTACCCCGGGCCCGATAGAAAAACCCCGATAGTGGTATGGCTTGTCTTGGCAGTTCCGGTCCCGTCGGCACCACACGGGTTCGCCGCTTGGTAGGGTGTATGCATTCGACACTGGTCCGATCACGCCCGCTAGTATGGGGCCCGACTGTACGACCTTACACTCGGCCGGGTCGCGGCGACCGCTAGTGGGGCGGACGTAGGCTGTGCGCCTTCAGTGTTCCCTACAATTGCCCGGTGTAGCTGAATAAGGCCTTCCTCCAAGGCCGTCAGCAATAGGTACGTCGGAAAAAAAGTCTAGAGTCAAGTTGAAGCTTTGAAGAAGAACATTTTACTGACAAACGTCCTCAGACTTCAGATTAATTACCATCATTTAATGATAACTTAACAAGAAAACATAACTCTTTATTAAAAACAAACAAATAATTGAATATTGTATTGCCATCACCCATTTAAGTACACGTAATGTAATTACTATCCAATTTCGCTAATTGAGTTACCATTAACATTTAGCAAGATAGACAAACAAATTAATGTTTTTGTTTATCTATCATTAGGTAAACAGAGGTTCTGAAATCACGACGCGAGGGCGTGGTTGAAATTAAGAGTTGATGCCTGATAAGTATAACTTAGGAGCTTAGAATAACAACTCTTCTAACTTAGATGTACGTTAAACTGAAATAATAGGCTAGTTTCCTAAAAAATCTAATTAGTCCGTCAGTTGGTCAAAAAATATTGGAAACATATTTTTTATTTTCTCAATTAACCAAAAAGTGATGAAGATAATTATATAGCCCGTTAAAGTTTCGCGTAACGTCACGCCTTGCAACACTTTTTAGCAAGGCGTGACGTCACGTGCAAACTTTGATGCGCTGTATCTTCGTCATTTTTTGTTTGATTGATAAAATACAAAATATTGGTCCAATATTTTTTGATAATCTAACTGACGGACTAAATAGAATAATGTTTTTTTATCCAGAACACTAGCCCATTGTACCACTTAATTCTTGGAATGGCCTGAATTAAGTTCCTTATTTTTACGAAACACTTGTAGGCTTACAGAAGTGATCCAAGGCGCTTGAATTTCAAGTCGCTTGAATTTCAAGTTTAGATTAAGATTACACTGATAATATTACAAGCATTTGTAGTTATATGTGTGTGGTGCCCGGATAAACCACACCGGTTGCCGATGGGCAACATCACATACATTGCTCTGATCTTAAGGTAAGTAGCTTAAGTACTAGTGTTACAGAAATCAGAAACAACGACCGCACCACAACACCCAGACTGTCCGGGAATCTAACTCGGGATCTCAGATATAGTGACACCATACTCGCCTCTCGGCTACGGATGTCGTCATAAATATAAATAGGTATAATTAATAAAAAATGTGAAACATAATTTATTATTACCTACTATAATAATTACATATCGCAAGGCCACTTTCACCCCTTCCTGATAAGTTCTGGATAACCTATCTGGCACTTGTTTTGACAGATAACTCATTTTTTAAAAATATATGGACTCAATCCGGCTCTATATGTAGAGCGGTGATTCTGCCAATGTCGAGTGATTCTTGATATAGTGATCACAATAAATAACGGGTGTTTTTTATATTGCTTCTCTTGGATTCAGTGAAGGCTACTCTTCTCATAGAAGCAGGTTTCAAGACGCTATCGGGTCTAAAGCAAGTTGTCTTGAGACAAGTCACTTGACACTCTATGCTAAAATTGATCGACCATGCTTTTCGTTCGACTACCCCCCACCGAATCCCAGATAACCCATACAATTAGCTGTCAAAAAAGTGCCAGATAAGTTATCTAAAACTTCTCAGCAAGTGGTAAATGAGGCCCTAAATGTTTAAATAAACTCAATATTTTAAGTGCCTTTAAGAGTTTAGAAGATATTAGGTACCCAGAAGATGTACCAAGATGAGGATAAACTTCAGTTCTAACTTGTAAGTTATGTATAGTGTGCTCTTCTACCCCTACCCCCGAAGTATAACTTTTTCTAAGCTGTGGTTCTTCGATCACGATAAAAAAAGTAACAAAACAATAGAAGAAGATAAAATGATGCTTAAATACGGGTCACAGTGTGGTAAGTGACTTAAACATAGTAAACTGGAACTGTAAAAAAGAAACTAAGAGCTTTAAGGGCGGTTCTATTCTCAGCTGGAAAACCCTCGGTAAAGCGGGTTTTTCCGCGCGTATTTTTTGCGATATGTAAGATAGTAAGTTTCACGCTACAGCGGCAAGTGCGTAGGCGCTCGTAGACCGATTGTAACAAGAAACTACGCCTATTCTACCACGAGTTTACGCGTCACGTGTCATTCTTGCGTCATTGTTCTGATGATATATTAATTTAAACATTTTAACACTGCCAGGCTTATACATTTACGAAACTGGTTTGTTCGTTAAAAAACATCCAGAATTTTTTACTAAATACAAAGAAAATAATTTTTACGGCAGGAGATATCCCGAAAGATTGAAATTCCCACCAAAGAGAACAAAATTGTTTAGTAGGAACTGTTACATAATGGCCATCAAGATATATAACAAAATACCTACATCTCTGACTGACTTGCCGATGAATCTGTTTAAGAAAAAGTTGCACCACTGGCTTGTAGAAAAATGTTTTTATACTGTCAAGGATTATTTGAATTTTAATTATTATTTAAATCTATTATGATTATTTTTTGACATATTTTTTATTTTTATTATTAATGTAATTATACCTTAACACTTATTGTGCTAATTTTAATGTAGAAATATCAGACTTATGTACCTACCTTTTTAGTTTTACAAAAATATTTGCATGTCTGCCCCGGATAGAGCATGCTGAGCCTAATAACTTGCACCATCCTATCTGTACCATGCTTTATACAAATAAACTATTTCATATTTCATTTTGAAATAATCCAATAAAATCATTAAAAAAGACAATAAATGCTACAATTAAATTATTAGTAATGATATAAAAATGTGAAACAATCTCTGATAGGAATTCTAAAAAAGAAAATAAAAATAATGATGTCTCTTGTTAGTAATACAGGTCAACAAGGTGCAATTTAAAACTGATTAAGCATCGACTAACTAAGTCAACTATACAATTTGAATAAGAATGATTTGTATTTGAGAAATTAGTCAATGGTATAAAATGTTTTTTCTAATAACCACGTACGCAGCGACGATTTTAAACGATGCATAGGAAGTACCTTAAACTGATCAGGTATTTTATTGTATACTGTTATACACATAGCAAAAATATTATTTTGAAATCGTTAGCATTGGTCAAATCGCTAACGCGGTCGCTGCTGTCGTTCACAAATTTGCGAATAACGAAAAACGCGAAATAAATTAATTCTCTACTAATATTATATACTTGATGGAGGCCACGTACCGGCAAGTGCAAAGTAGGACTTGGTAAAGGTTGCGGGAAACTTTCCTGTCCAACCAATTAGAAATGATATAGCTACAATGCCCCTTGACTTGATAGATGACAATTGAGTGATTGTGTGCTACAGTGAATACATGAATCTTCTATAATTAAAACAAAGTCGGGTTAGTTACACCATTTATAAGTCAAAAACGGCTGGACCGATTTTTATGATCTTTGGTTTATTAAATTTGTCGCGGCCCCGAATAGCAGAATAACTATAAAAAATGCGGAAATTCACGAAAAAAAAAAACGAATGAAGAGAAGGCGGTACGAAACTCGCCCGGACAGCTAGTAATAATTATAGATGGGTACATGAAGTGTAGCTTGCGCTCTTTAAATAATTATCCTCTTTGTAATTAGACCATTTTATCAGAAATATGTTTTCTTCACTTGTCAACTACGAGTATCACTGAATTCTCGCGTCCATACAAACACACCTAAGTCTGCCTTACTAAGTATCGTCCTTACCACCGAATTTGCCAAATCTGCTATAGTTAGTTGGCAAGGTACTGTCAAGTTCGGGTAGGGCTTCATAGGTATAGCACGGCCTGGGTGAAAGAGCGCGGTGATCGTTTCTCAGTCGTAGAAAGAGACCTCTTCTTGATAGCCATTATGAAGAGGAGGCTTAGCAGGCGGATCTTCGTAAAAGGAAGCAGCGGAGAGGGAGCGGGAGGCCTAGGCCGACGCTCCGTTTATCTGCCGCCGACGCACTGGGCACCAGAGGAGGGATTAAATACTCCTGCCTCTTCCTAATAGGTCCCAAACGAAAGACAGTGTGTCTGCCGTTCGCATAAGAGGGCCCGCGACGGCGCAGCGCGTGTTCCCGCGTGCTGCTCGCAGGAATCTAGGGGAAGGCTCTCCTTCCCCTAAAACAAAAGACCCTCGTGACAGGCGTTGTACAGCCGAGCTGGGACTGCGAAGTAAGCCTATAGCTTCAGGTGACACCCGCAGTCCTGACTCTCATGGCTGCGGAGGTACATCGTTAGGCTTTAAGTAGGTATACGGACCTGACTACGAGGCCCGGAAACCCACAAAAACCCCCAGCCGCCCCTGCGGCTGGTGTGGTATGCGTAACGTATTTTTCTGACGCAAAAAAGGGTTCCATAAGTAAGTATAATATTTATATTTGAATCGTAACCCATTAAGGAGTCGCCGGATAGCGAAAGGTCGTATCTTATTTCAATCACAGATCCGTAGTCGGCCCCTCAGCGGTTGAGGATCTTGTCTCCATCTATGGGGCGTCTATCGTATTCTGGGGCAACTCGACTGACGTACCCGCAGTATCTGTATTACAGAAACGATGTTTGAGGATTATAACCTATACAGCACCGAGAGACTCGTGTCGATTGTTATTTAGTCAATATAAAATACTTACGGTTACATGTGTTTATCTGTATGAATTGTGTCGATTTGTAAGAAAGCACAGCAAATATTTTCAAAAAATTGGTAACACGTCAAGACGCTACGGGTCGCGCCGTGAAAATGATCTCATTCTACCCACAGCGCGACTCACGTTATATAGAAACGGGCCGTATTATATGGCTGTCACAGCTTACAATTACTTGCCAGACTACATAAAAACCCTCCAAGGTAAAAATTATGATAGTGTATTAAAGAAGTTGTTAATTGACAAATCGTATTATAATTTAAAAGAATTCTTTGATGATAAATTGTAGTATATACTCGTAATTGTAAGTTGAGTAAAATGGGATTATTGACAGACAAGCCTTATCTTTGACATTATTTTTTTTGACATCTTTGCAATTTATCAATTCCAGCATTTGTGTTATTCAGTTTGATATAATTTATTGTGACAGTTTTTAGTTATTTTTGTTATGATTATTATTTTATGTTTTTCCTTTTAAATAGCATTCGAATACCTTTTAATTTTTTATTTTATTTGACCATATTATGTCCATTTGTTAGTAACAATATTCTTAAAAACTATGTTAGTAAGGTACAGTATAATTTTAATTATGGTGGGTAGGCAGTTAGTTAGTTAGGTTATTGATCAAATTAACAGATTTATCATTTTTTAAACTTTATTAAAGCATTTCCTTTGTGAACGGAGTGAGGTTGTGACTAGTTCCTCTTTTGTCAACTTTGAAACCGCAGCCGTGTGACTACGAAAGTTCAACGATCTCTCGGTCATCGGCAATGTAAACAATACTTATCAATTAAATAACAACAATGCTTTACGACTTAATTATTGTTCTAAACGATTGTAGTACATGCTGTGACTTGACAAATAATTTAAAATAGTTTTTGTACTCGTCGTTGAGGATTGAGATCATTGACGTAATGAATGGAATTTAAAAAACATGTATTTAAAAAAACATGAATAACTTAGATTACAATAAATTGGATTTTGTCTGACTTGACCATATTTTATTTTAATTTTATCCTATCTGATTATTTGACATTACTACTGGTAAGTATTATTTGATTTTGTAAAATGTTCTAACGAAACCTTGCTGCACTGTCAAAATTATATCTATTAGATCATGTAGAACCTAGCTTGCTAGCTCGACACGCCCTAACTTCACAAACTCTACACCTTAGTCAAAATATGTGACAGCCGTTTAGTCACTACAAGAACTATTGCATCAGAAAACTGATGAACAGTAAATATAATCAATGATTAAACGAACTTACCTGTATGTGAAGTTCTATCATAATTATGCTTGTGCATCGTCCGAATAGATTCTGCAAATAATTATTAATTATTATAACAAATATGTAGATTTTTAGAGCTGCCTAAGAAATGCCAATAAGCACCAGATGATTCTTAATCATAAATTGTATTATTACAAACAAGATTGTAAAAGTTAATACAATTGATGTTAGCGAGTAATAAACATAACAATTACTACATTAAGTCAATCTTATCTTGAGAAATACTCGATACTATTGAAGATAGTTGGCAGGATTCATTTAACTCTGTAACTCTTAATCTAATCTCTCTAATTTAACAACTCTAATTTAAAAACAACATAACGATTTTAACATGATTGTAATATTAAATTTTAATATTTTTTTAATTCAACAGTGGCTATTGACGTTTCATTATTAACGTCAGTAACCATAGGATCAAATATCTACCAAAGGCAGAAGAACTGCCGCTCCAGCCAGCAGCTTTACAAGTTATAAGTATTTATAAGTTTTAGAGGAGGCGCTATGGCGCGCACTGAGCAGTGAAGATTGAGGTATCAATATCACTGTCCTTCAAAGTGTTTTTAATCCAGCGGCTCAAGGGTTGACATGTTACATGATTATGTGGCTTTTTGTAACCAATTAAAAAGATTGTATCCTTACGGGTAGCATTCGCTATCTCTTATTAAGAAAGTACAGTTTTGGAAGGGCATTATCTCTGGCTTTTCAAGGACTGGTAAGACGAGTACCGGCAGTTTGACACCGACTTTAGAAGTTTTTATGAGGTCTGATATTTTTATTGTTATTTATAATGACAGAACTTCAATGTTCATGATCTTCGCGAGTGTTTGAACACTATGAGCAGTTGCTAGGGCAACTAACGTGACACAATTTTCGTAAGTGGCAGACTTCTATTTGGAAATTGGATGGATAATAAATTTAAGATTAAGGAAGTATCCCACGTGATATTATACTTCGACTGCGGAGATCGTAGTCCAAATACGCCTTTTAAAAATCTTGAAATCCTTTTATCTTTTGACATATATAATATGTGGGCCTAATATTGAGGCTAATGCGATTAATAATCAATACCATAAGTTTAGAGTGCCGTATTGAGTTCCATTGTTATATGATTTGGTAAAGAACTGATAGACAGTGGAAACGGACGCCTTATACATATTAACAAAATTTTGTTTGGAATACAAAAACAATTTCTAGAGCGCAACATCATATTGTTTAAATGAATTATTTGCGAGGGATGCCATCATGATGTCTATTGCGGACGGTGTAATTCTATGGCGCAGTAGCGCACGATACTCCGGCCACCGGGGTAAAATTCCCGTGAATGTTCGGATTGCTGAAATTAGATGCAACAACACTTTCATTAGGTCTGAGAACTGTGATCTTTGAGACAAGAAGTCTTAGTAATATTGGATACCACGATTGTGTCGGCCATTTAGGCACAACAATGACACCTTGGCTCTTGTTAGACATAATTTTCCCTAATATATATTTTTTTTCTTTTTAATATGATGCCAGGATACATTCGTCTAGAATTTGGCATTGATAGGAGTGGCCAATATGTATATTTGCAGTTGGTCGTATCTTTCAGTGATAGTCTGACAAGTTGTTTCCTGCAATTTCCACTCTGTATCAGGGTGTACGCGGTGAGTCTCGGCATCTGCTATTGTATTATCCGACGATTTTGTATATGAGGTAAAAATAAATAGGTACCGGCTCTTGCAGCAGTGCCAGATGACTTTTGTAATTTTTGTAAGGTGTGGAAACTGCCCATCCCCACCCATTATGGTTAATATATGCAACAGCTGTGGAGTTGTCTATTCCGCATTTAAGTATCTGGCAGTAGTGGCAGATCTTTAGTGGATATTTTGACCGAAATATGCTGCGAGCCACTCCAAGTAGTTGATATGCTTTTTAAACGCATGTTTAAAAAGGAGCAAAAATTTTTGTGATCAGCACGAGCACCCAAGTCATGGATGTTCATAAAAGCATTTAAATATTTTTATAAGTCATTTCGTCGCCATGCCTAGTACAAGGTTTGCTTAGTTTATGGCCAGATAATTGATGTGATTGTGAAAACAATTTATTATTGTTATATATTTATTAAACTCATTTTGCGACCATTTCCCGTTGGCCGTTTTAGTTTTGCAACCAGTGCCACTTCCAGTGGTGGAGGCATTGGTGAAAATGTCTACCTAATTATCGTTAGTTTTTACGATTCGAACAGAAGTTTCAATAGCTTGGGACCACCATTTGAAATCAGCTTGTAGTGAGTCTGGCAAATAGATACATTATTCTGAATTTACAACGCTCAAACTTTTTTGTATGTAACATACCGTGCTCGGTAGCCTCACGAATGGTAAAAATATTCTGATATAATATGTTTTGTTTCGTTGTTTTATCCAGTTATATATATTTAACGTGTTTATATTGTTCGCTCGCGCGTTGAAATTTGTAATTTTAATATTGTTTAATTTATGTTCTCATGTAAGTGAAATGTATTTTTTTTGTTTCTTATGAGAATAAATCATCTTTAAACCTATATATACTTAATATGATTTCAATTGATAACTTAACTTGTAAGTTTTTTGTTTCGATTAGGCCAAGAAACTTGCGTAACTTTGACGGTGATAAGTTACTTTTCCCTTGGTTTATGATGAAGCCTAGCCTATAACTTAGTTACTTATATGCTGTGCGAAAATCTTCTAACTTGAAAAGATTTTTATTGGTAAAATTGAGATTTTTTAGATTCAATATAAGACGCATTTTATCGTTCGATTTGGGGTGCATGTAAATATTGGATAAAAACTGCCCTTTGCAGGGAGTACATTCAGAAACAACCACTGTTTTAAGTAGCTGTTAAAATGCTTGGTGAAAATGGAATCTCTCTGAGTCTGAATGCTTGACAACTTTTGCTGATGGGACTAAAAAGCTGAGCTTATAACCGTCGATCCAGTATAATATGTAATAAGTGACCATTGATAATAAAATTTGGATAGCTGCGATGTCTTTGACGAGTTGACGTGCGTCTGATTGCGAGTATATTGCTGCTGTATAGCCCGGCGCCATTGTCGGTGGGCAAATGTTCTCCAGGTTGCGATGACGGTTTCGCATCGTTGCAAAATACAAGGTTTCGGTTTTGGTACAGTTTTTGTCTTTGCAGATATTAGCGTCTCGGCTAAATTCTCACCAGAGAGGGTTTGTCGGTCTAAGTGCAAAAAGGGTGATCTCTAAGCTCCTGTTTAATAGAGATGGCAGCAAAATTCCGTCTTGTGACGGACTCTCGAGTGTTGAACATCGTACAAAATGCGAGAAATGTCCATGAGATGCTTCAGGGTTTATCAAAGGTGCACCAATTCGTCGTACAAGTGTCAAAAGACTGATGTTGGGTGAAGAGATTCACAACTCAGGCTATGCGCAAATTAAACCCTTTAAGGCATTTGCTATTCGGGTCAGTCCCAAAAACTGCCTTGATGTCGCACTATTTGAGCCGCGAGACAGTCCCAAAAACTGCTCTGAATGGCTATTTTGTGTAAGCGCGGGTCAGTCCCATAAACTGCCCTGATGCCGTACTATTTCGGCCGCGACACAGTCCCAAAAACTGCTCTGAGTGGCCATTTTGTGTAAGCGCGGGTCAGTCCCATAAACTGCCCTGATGTCGTACTATTTTAGCCGCGACACAGTCCCAAAAACTGCTCTGAATGGCTATTTTGTGTAGGCGCGGGTCAGTCCCATAAACTGCCCTGATGTCGTACTATTTGACCCGCGACACAGTCTCAAAAACTGCTCTGAATGGCCGTTTTGTCGAATGAGATGTAATGAATATTATGAATAAAATCTTATCTTATCTTATCTTTTCCAGCGGCGAGACCGTCCCTAAAATTGCTTTGAATGGCCGTTTTGTATAAGCGCGAGTCAGTCCCATAAACTGCCCTGATGTCGTACTATTTGAGCCGAAACGCAGTCCCAAAAACTGCTCTAAATGGCCATTTTGTGAAAGCGCGGGTCAGTCCCATAAACTGCCCTGATGTCGTACTATTTGAGCCGAAACGCAGTCCCAAAAACTGCTCTAAATGGCCATTTTGTGAAAGCGCGGGTCAGTCCCATAAACTGCCCTGATGTCGTACTATTTGAGCCACGACACAGACCCAAAAACTGCTCTGAATGGCCGTTTTGTGTAAGTGCGGGTAGTCTAAAACGTGAATGACGTTGCCTCGACGACGGGGTGACCAGTAAGGAAATGATACCATACGACAAAAAGGAAAAATTATTTTATTTTAATTTAAATCTCTAAAATATTCAGTGAATTGAGTGGAGTCACTTGCGTGTAACTACATATTTACATATTTGTTATAATAATTAATAATTATTTGCAGAATCTATTCGGACGATGCACAAGCATAATGTTCGAGTATATTAATCATCATCATTTCAGCCATAGGACGTCCACTGCTTAAAGGCCTCCCTCGGTGACTTCCAGATTAGCCGGTTGGAAGCGGCCCGCATCCAGCGGCTTGCTTCCAACCTTTAGAGTTTAAAAGGTTTGTATTGTTAATGATTAGTTATTTATCTGTATGTCTTACTTTTAGCAAATTATTTTGCAAGTATTGCGGAATACATATTTAGAGAAATGCCAAATCGCTCATGCAGGGTTTAATTAATACTGAGTAATTTTTTTGTTAAAATGTTAAGTGATAGATAGTTACAAGTGAAGCTAAATTATAAACTTATGTACTTAACTTAATTTATTTTATTTATTTGGCATATCCGTTAGTAGCTCAGCCGAAGACCCAAGAGCTAAGCTGACCCGACACTATACCGAAGATATCCCGGACATCAGCCTATACGAAATTAGGATGGCCCTCAAACAGCATACAAACAACAAGGCGCCGGGTGATGACGGAATCACTTCAGAGCTTCTGAATGCGGGTGGAACACCGATACTGAAAGTCCTTCAGAGACTTCAACTCCGTCTTGCTCGAGGGAATAACGCCGGAGGCGTGGAACAGGGGTGTGGTGGTGCTCTTCTTCAAGAAAGAGGATAACTCCTTACTGAAGAATTACAGACCCATCTCGCTTTTGAGCCATATCTACAAGTTGTTTTCGAGGGTCATCATCACGAATCGTCTCGCGCGTAGGTTCGATGACTTCCAGCCTCCCGAACAAGCCGGCTTCCGAAAAGGCTATAGTACCATAGACCACATCCATACGCTGCGGCAAATTATACAGAAGACCGAGGAGTATAACTTGCCACTATGCTTGCTGTTTGTGGACTATGAGAAGGCCTTTGATACGATCGAGACCTGGGCAGTGCTACAGTCTCTCCAGTGGTGCCATATTGACTATCGGTACATCGAGGTGCTGAAGTATTTATACAAAAACGCCACCATGTCGGTCCGAGTACAGGAGCAGAGCACGAAGGCTATTCCTCTGCAGCGCGGCGTCAGGCAGGGAGATGTTATATACGTATCTCCGAAACTGTTCACCGCTGCATTGGAAGACGCCTTCAAGCTCTTGGAATGGAAAGGATTCGAAATCAACATTAACGGCGAGTACATCACTCACCGTCGGTTTGCCGACGATATCGTGGTCATGGCAGAATCGCTTGAAGACCTCGGCACAATGCTCGATGGCCTTAGTCGAGTTTCACAACAAGTAGGCCTTCGGATGAACATGGACAAAACAAAGATCATGTCCAATGCCCATGTTGCGCCCTACCCAGTATCAGTTGGGAGCTCTACTCTCGAAATTGCTAACAAATATATGTCTACCTTGGACAAGTGATCCAGTTGGGTAGGTCAAACTTTGAGAAGGAGGTCAATCGTCGAATCCAACTCGGCTGGGCAACGTTCGGAAAACTACGTAACGTCTTCTCATTCAAAATACCTCAGTGCCTAAAGACGAAAGTCTACAACCAGTGTGTGTTACCAGTGATGACATATGGAACTGAAACATGGCCTCTCACTATTGGTCTCATAAGAAAGCTCAAGGTTGCGCAGCGTGCTATGGAAAGGGCTATGGTATGTTTCTTTGCGAGATCGAATCAGGAATGAGGAGATTCGTAAACAAACAAAAGTTGCTGACATAGCCAAACGGATTAGTAAGCTGAAGTGGCAGTGGGCGGGGCACATAGCATTTAGAACTGACGGCCGATGGAGCAGAAAGGTTCTGGAATGGAGGCCACGTACCGGCGAGCGCAGAGTAGGACGTCCACCTACAAGGACAGACGACCTGGTAAAGGTTGCAGGAAGCCGCTGGATGCGGGCCGCTTTCAACCGGCCAATCTGGAAGTCACTGGGGGAGGCCTATGTTCAGCAGTAGACGTCCTATGGCTGAAATGATTTTGATGATTTGGCACATGTTAGTAATACAAGTATGGTTGGTAATCTTGGTCTTAGATTGAGAACCAAATTGTATTACACAACGTAATAAGATATGGATGTTACAGAGTATCAAGCTATTAATATAATATAAATGAAATAATAAAATGAACGAATGTCATTATATTATACCTAAATGAAATAATAAAATAACAGAAGAGAGCAACGCCGCTGTCAAAATGAGTCGAAATCCTTCGAAGATGTTCCCGAAATAATGAATAGCATGGAAATACCTAATGAGTATACAAGGTCGCTTTTTATAAACTGGTGAAACTTTAACAGAACTTCTAATTATATTAGAGAAACCGGGCCCTATTAATTTCGTTCTTAAAAATAGTCATAAATTTTTATTATTCCTAATAAAAAACAAAAATTGAGAGCATCCTGACTAGTCTGAAACGTCCCTTCGTCATCGCCTCTTTAACGAACTAGCTAATTTCTAACATTTGAAAGACCTAAGCATTATCAATACTGCAATACAATAAACCAAAATTCATTGTTGCCCCTTCGACCTGACCGATAAACCATTGTCGTTTTTCTACCTGCCTGTAAACTTTAATATGACTTATAAGATGAAGGTAGTTTATTGTTTAATACGTGCTATTTTTTAACCGTCGACCGAAAAGGAAGAGGTTCTCAATTCGACTGTATATTGTTTTTTTTTGTATGTTACGCCATTACTCCGCTAATTATGAATCGATTTTGATGATTCTTTTTTTGTTTGCTAGATCATACTTTAGAGGTGGTGGTTTATCGAAATTGATTCAGCAGTTTTTGAGAAAATAACAAAATATATACCCAAATAATGTTTTAGTTCGTGATTCTTGTATCTATGTTACCCCAATATCTTTGACAAATGTAAACCAATTTTCATGATTCTTTCTTATTGAATAGCTAATACTTTAAAGATACTATAATAAAATATTTCGGAAAAAATTTACCCCTTAAGAGTGGAAAAAAAGAGGAAGAATTCGATTTTCAGCAGTTAGATTAGGATTTATCACTAAAAATAGATGAATTAAATAAATTTTATAAAAAAAAGACTTCAAAACACTAAAAAGCTAAAAATAATATTAACACGTGTACCTAATCTGTTATGTACTTTTGGAGTCGGTGCAAGCTGATCAGTTTGAATGTTTTCGTTGCACCGACTCCAAAAGTAACTGATTTAAGATCTTAAACCTAAACCTAACTAGATTTAAGATCTTAAAACCACCAAACTATCTTTAAAATTAAACAATTAAGAAAAATTCGCCTCACGGATTAGCAAGCTGCTTCCAACCGGCCAATCTGGAAATCACTAGGGGAGGCCTATGTTCAGCAGTTGACGAAATATTACTGAAATGATGATGATAACTTTAAAGGAAAATTCAGACATGAATATATAAATCAGATCAGTGTACCATAAACCTGTTATTAAGACGGCACTTAGTTATAGCCAATATTTGCAATTATACCAATTTGCTTGTAATTGTGCTTGTTTTGGAATGGCTTTTGGACAAGTGTTTGTATAGTTATAGGGATTATTTTAATTGGCGACATTAATTATTAGGTAGTAGGACTAATTCAATTCTACTGTATTCTGTTTTATTCATTTTATTACTTGAACAAGCTTAAAGTTATTTTTTTAATTAATTTTTGCACATCTGCGAGCAGAGAACACATACACTATAAATATCTATTGTTACCATCCTGTCATAATTGTATTTTTTGCAAATAAACTTTTGTATTTTAAACTTTGAGCTTGTTGTTTGTCCTAATAAAATAAATAAATCATCATTTCAGCCATAGGACTTCCACTGCTGTACAAAGGCCTTCCCCAGTGACTTATCATGGGGGAGGGGATTGCTAATACTCGCCACACTTGGCAGGCGGGTTGGCGAGCGCAGTTTTTTAATGAGATTTCGCACGCATACGCTGCTGCCCGTCTCGTGCAACAGGAATTATTATTTATAATTATTTGTAAGACCATGTAAACCAAATGAATCAACAATAAATGATTATAATTATTGTTATGAATGAGTCGCCTCTTACAAAACGCAAAACTCCTGTTGGCGGTGGGGAAGTGTATTCTTTACGGCTTTGCCACACGGCACTCACGGCTTTTCCCACCATAAATGTAAAAAGAAATTTCATAATGTTTAGTTTAGGGTTAGTTTAGTTATCTGAAATCCAAATTGAAATAACTAAGGATACTCTAGGATCGATGCAATTACGTATATAACGTACTAGGTGGCTAAACGGTTCCGGAACGAAGTCTCCTCCAAATAAAAAAAATCCTCTACAAAATTTTATTTCAGAAAGCTTTGCGAAATTCTGTCATTTGTACTTATTTTTTGTCTGTGAAATAATCTATAAATTATAATAAATAAGCTTACATTAATTTCTCGAATAATATGCAAATAAGTTAAGCTTACGATTATGTTGTTGATTTAAAATAAAACGTCGAGTGTGGTATTTTTTTACACGTTTATATACCTAATTCTGATCCTAAATCCAACTGTCATTTTATTTTTGTAAAAAGTTCTTATTCAATAATGTTTCCAAAATTTTCGACTCTGTTTGGAGTTTCACACATTCTTAGGTGTAATAAGATTACGGTGGGTTATAATATTATTCATCTTTTTTACCCACGCGTTCGTATCGATAACACCATCTTCACCTATTGTAATAAGTACATATATTGCTTTAATTTTTAGTCTCTTTTTATGTCCCTTTTAAAGTCATTAATTGCTTTAAAAAACTTTAGCGAGTCTAATTTGCGCACCCAGGGAAGCCATGGGCCCTGTGTATAAGTAGGTACAAATTTGGGTGTAAATGTATCAAGCAAGCGTTCTTATTCTTCTTGTATCCTCTTCGTTGAATAACTAGAATAATAACTACCTACAAGGCCTTAAAACATTTTAAACTTAATGTTGCATTTACAAACTTACACTACACATCACACACAACATCCTTCTCTTTACCGGGATTTCAGCTAGTCCGAAATGACCGCATTGTTAGATCTGGTGGTGGCATTGCAATTTATATTCGTTCACATATTACTTTCACGATAGTAAATGAATCTCCTCCATCCGCGTCTTCCGATGTTGCACAACATCTATTTATTGAAATTAGTCTCTCCCACACAAAGCTTCTTCTCGGTGTCTTCTACAGTCCTTCTCTTAGAGTTGACTACTTTTCTGCTCTTGAGAAAACTTTAGAGGACCTGACTCCCTTATACAGTCACACAATACTGATGGGAGACTTCAATACATGTTTACTCAAAAACGACACTAGGTCCACTCGCCTTAGATCAATTATTTCCTCATGTAATTTAAGCATCCTTACTACTAATGCCACTCACTTCTTTCCAAACTGCGCGCCTTCTCTTCTTGACCTGATGATTGTCACTTCTACTGACGATGTTGCTAAGCATGGTCAATGTCATGCTGATGCATTCTCTTTCCACGATCTTATTTACCTGTCCTATAAGGTCCGTCCTCCAAAGTCTAAGGCGAAATTTCTCCTGCAACGCAATTTTAGTGGCATGAACCTTGACGCTCTCAAACATGATGCCTCTAGCACAGACTGGGCCGCTATCGTAAGAGCCGATAGTGTGGATGAGAAGGTTTCAATTTTTAATGCACTCATTCTTAAATTGTTCGATAAGCATGCTCCTGTTCGTCCTGTCAAAATTAAACATGTTCCTGCACCTTGGCTTACGGATGAACTTAAATCGTTAAGGAACAAGAAAAATGCTGCTAAAACGAAATTCAAAATGGACCCGTCCGACAAAAACCGCGAAAAATATAAAATCCTTCGGAATCGCTGCAATACTTTGTGCAGAGACGCTCAAAGACGCCATATTCACAAATCGGTAGAAAATGGAGATCCAGCTAAAGTTTGGAGATTCCTTAAGTCTATTGGAGTTGGAAAGACGCGCAATGATCCTGTGTCTAAAGATATAAATATCGATCTTTTAAATAAGCATTTCTCCTCATCTGATGCTATTGATAGCATAACAAAAATAAATACATTACATCAACTTTCTTCACTTCCAACTTCTGACTACACATCTTTCAGCTTTAGTCAAGTATCGGATTGTGATGTTAAGAGAAACATTATGTCTATAGCCTCAAATGCAGTCGGGTCTGATTGTGTTAGCCGAAAAATGATTACTCCTTTGCTGGATATAATTACACCAATAATCACCAACATCCTCAATCACTCCCTCTCCTCAAGCGTTTTTCCTACATTATGGAAAGATGCCCAAATAGTTCCTCTCCCGAAAAAAGCCAAACCTTGTTCGTTTTCGGACTATCGGCCTATTTCAATTCTACCCTTCCTATCCAAAGTGATGGAGCGCGTCGTCCATCACCAACTCAGTCACTTCCTATCCTCAAACCAACTCCTTAATCCTTATCAATCCGGTTTTCGCCCAGGCCATAGTACAACCACTGCTTTAATTAAAATAACAGACGACATCCGACAGGCTATGGATAAACAACAACTTACTGTACTGGCACTACTTGACTTTAGTAACGCGTTTAACACTGTCGATTTTGACATTTTACTTGGAGTGCTACGTTCTCTTAACATATCTCCAACCGTGCTTGACTGGTTTCACAGTTACTTGTATGGTCGCCGGCAGCGCATCCGTTCGGAGGACTCCTCCTCTGCTTGGTGTGATATCAGTGCCGGTGTCCCTCAAGGTGGCGTGCTGTCTCCTCTCCTCTTCGCACTTTTCATCAATTCGATTACTCATAATCTAAAATCTTTTTTTCACTCATATGCAGACGATCTCCAAATATATTCACAAGGGCGCCTTGAAGACCTTTCTAGTGTTGTACGGGTAGTTAACGATGACCTTAGTCGTATACTACATTGGAGCAAGTCATTTGGTCTCAGGGTTAACCCTACTAAAACGCAGGTAATTGTTGTGGGAGGTTCTCGGCAAATTGCTAGGATTGACTGGCCGGCCTTGCAACCCATCACATTTGACGGTGTCCATGTCCCTTATAGCAACATTGTAAAGAACCTGGGCATTCATATTGATAGCTCACTCACTTGGACAACACAAACTGCGGAATCAGCAGAAAAATGTATGCAGCGGCAGCGTCATTAAATAGACTTCGTAATTTCTTGCCTATACCCACTAAAATTGCGCTTGTTCAGGCTCTTTTATTTCCCATCCTAGATTATGCAGATTGCTGTTACTTAGATTTAAATGAAAACCTCCTTAATAAGCTTGAGCGTCTACAGAACTTCTGTATACGAATAGTTTTTGGTTTACGGAAGTATGATCATGTTACCGAATACCGGACTCTGCTTAAATGGCTTCCAATCCGTCGTAGGCGTGACTTGCATATTCTTTCGCAATTATTTAACATATTGTTCAGTCCGAAATCACCACCCTATTTAAAAAAGCGCTTTCAATTTTTGCAGTCATCACAGGGTCATGACATGCGGTCATCCAAAAAACTACATCTTCAATTTCCTCCCCATTCTACTAATTACTATACGCAGTCGTTTACTGTCCAGTCCATTCACCTCTGGAATTCCTTACCATTAACAATCAGAAAATCCGAATCGATTGCTATTTTAAAAAATCGGCTTAAAGCACACTTTCTTTCTTCTTGACACAAACTGCCTTTATATCTCAGAATATTACTGGTCACTGTTAGTTTCGACATCTCCTCGCATATATCAAGTAGTATGTATGTTTATTGTATGTATGTTTATTGTATGTATGTATAATTATTGTTATGTATTTATTTTATTTTATTTATATTTATTTATTACTGTATGTATACGTTTATGCCATAAATTTATGCAATTCTATTTGTATCAGGTAAGAATTCTAAGAACTCTGCAACACCTTCCCCTTTCTTTAATGGTTGTCCTCTACCTAAAGGTTGTCTGGAAGAGATCGCTATTAGCGATAAGACCGCCTAAATTGTACATCTTTCTGTAAAAATCATGTGTATTTTACTTGTATGGTGTGCAATAAAGAGTATCTATCTATCTACACACTGTACGGGTAAAGTGCAACTCATACCTCTTTTCATAACAATTATAATCACTATTCATTCCGTGAACACCCCATGCAACTGGGCCGAAAACATAGAAAACTCAATTCGTAAAAATAATGTATAAATAAAATAATAATGTGTTTCATTAATACCCATCCATGAAATGTAAAGTGTTAACTATAGGGTTTGCATTATCATTCCAAGTAAAAATAAAATACTTAATTATATGTAGTATTATCCAAGTTATATGTGCAAGTATTATTATAAACTTTGTCTCAATAATTTTATCATGGTCATCATTTCAGCCATAGGACGTCCACTGCTGAAGATAGGCCTCCCCCAATGATTTTCATTTCATTTTTCATTTATTCATAAACAATATGCATTGTGTTTGAATATTTTACATAATTTATAATAGACATGCATGCAAATAAATAACTAAAAATCTTCTACGCTATACAGACACCTTTCCAATAGAAGTTTCTTTAATTTAATTCCAATTAATTATTTAATTTAATGACTTCCATATTGTCCGGTTTTAAGCGGCCTGCATCCAGCGGCTTCCTGCAACCTTTACCAGGTCGTCTGTCCACCTGGTGGGTGGACGTCCTACGCTGCGATGATAGGTACACGAAAAACTAGGACCCCAGTCTCCGGTAAACATGGCTCGCTATAGGCCTCATAAGAAAGCTCAAGGTTGCACAGCGTGGTATGGTGAGTACTATTCTCGGTGTACAATTTCAAACCGAAATTCAGTGACTGGGCTACTGCTGGTATATATATCAGTAGGAGGAAAATGTTTGAACTATATAATCAAAAAGTGTATAGGAATAATGACCTAATATTTGTAGAATATGTTAAAAAATACTCAAGGTTATTTAAAAAGGTCTGTATGGTAGCTAAATCTAATTATATACGTAAAAAAATTAATAAATCGAGTAATAAAATTAAAGAGACTTGGAATATTATAAACAAAGAAACTTGTAAAACACAACATCGCGATCACACATTTACACTAAAAATTGATAATAAGCAAATTAAATCCGATGATGAGGTGGCAGGCGCTTTCGAAAATTACTTCTGTAATATACCTGTCGAAACCACAAAACAACTTAATTCATCTGCTCTGCATGCAAAATCACTGCTTGTGTCCAGTGTTGACGGGTGCAACTCCTTATTTGATTTCACTCATATTAATCCTGTAATGGTAGTCAAAACTTTTATGGAATTGAAACAAAAAAAAACTGAGGATATGTGGGGCATATCAACTGACACAATAAAACCCATTATACCTCTCGTAGCATCTCACTTAGCACATTTATTCAATGAATGTATTGATCAAGGTCAATTCCCTACTTTAATGAAATATAGTAAGATTATACCTTTGTTCAAATCAGGAGAAAAAAGTGACCCAAGCAATTTCAGGCCAATTTCCATTCTACCTGCTTTTAGTAAAATTTTTGAAAAAGTTATATTTAGTCAATTACTCTCCCATTTTAAACTTAACAATTTACTGCACGAGAAACAGTTTGGTTTTTCTAAAGGTAGAAATACAACAGATGCTGGGGTGGCACTTGTCAAACACATTTTGGATGCGTATGAAGATAAGCATGATGCGATAGGTGTGTTCTGTGATTTATCGAAGGCGTTTGATTGTGTCGATCACCAAACACTTATTATGAAGCTAAAACATTACGGTGTATCTAATAACGCATTAAAATTGTTAAATTCTTACCTCTCAGGCAGATTACAAACAGTAAACGTTAATGGTACTAACTCTTCCGGCGCCCCGCTTCAAATGGGAGTGCCCCAGGGCTCAATATTGGGACCGTTGCTATTTTTGATCTATATTAACGATCTCCCTTTCTATTCTAAAGACTCCTGTGAGATAGTTCTGTTTGCTGATGATACTTCTTTAATCTTCAAATTAAAAAGAGGCGAAGAGGTATTTGACGATGTAAGCGGAGCTCTCTCTAAGGTATTAAATTGGTTCACAAGTAACAACTTACTTCTTAATACAAAAAAAACCAAATGTATTAAATTTACTATGCCTAACGTGAAACAAGCTAACACAGTAATTTTACTAAATGGTGAAAAGCTTGATCTATCAAACTCCACTGTTTTTCTGGGCATTACATTGGATTCGAAGTTGCAATGGGGACCACATGTTGACACTCTGGCTGGGAGACTTGCTTCAGCTGCCTTTGCGGTTAGAAAAATTAGACATCTAACTGACGTTGTAACGGCAAGGCTGGTGTATTTCAGTTACTTTCATAGTATTATGTCTTATGGTCTTCTCTTGTGGGGTTCTGCTGCGGACATCGATACCATTTTTATTTTACAGAAAAGAGCTATTCGTGCTATATACAAACTTAGTCCGCGTGAATCCCTGAGAGATTTCTTTAAAGAAATTAACATACTCACTGTGGCCTCTCAATACATATTTGATAATATCATGTACGTACGCAAAAATTTAGATCTTTTTATAAAGAAAAGTGATATTCATTCATATAACACCAGAAACAAAAACAAACTTGTAGTCCCAAACTTTAGATTGGCCAAAACAAGTAATTCATTCTTGGGAAATTGTATTAAATTTTTCAATAATATACCTCACAATGTTACCAAACTTCCTATTAATAAATTTAAGTCACATGTCAAAACTACACTGATGTCTAAGGGGTATTATAAAATTCAAGACTATCTTGATGACAAGAATGTATGGTCAGTCCAGCCTGCACTAAACTGATGTACCTACCTGTTTATTTTGGTTTATATTTTTTGTGTGGCAGCTAGTGGTGACTGAGTTTGTTCCGGCGTTTCTTCTCAGCACTTGCCAGATTGTCTGTGTCTTGTCTCGAAGCGCTAGTAGGGCCCAAAAAATAAGGAGACATGTTCTGGCCCCCTAGGGGCCTATAATGTTGTTATTGACGTTCATAAGTGGCAATTTTGTCCTGAATTGAATAAATGATTTTTGACTTTGACTTTGACTTTGCGAGATCGAAAGACTTTCTACAAATAAATACATTATCACCTGCTGGATCCATCATAATATCAACGAAAGTGTGTTAAAAATGTTCTACTCCATTTGTATGTGATTTCAATTTAAATGAATTATTGTCGGATTTTGACCCTTGATTGAGATATTTCTTATTCGAAAAATTCATGGTTCAAGTAACAGCTGCAATATAGATTTTGATGTGTGATTGCGAGTATCTGAACTATGTCACTAGGACTAAGCTTTATTTTGGGACGTGTATAAGTGCCCGGAGGAGGGCCTATGTACTGAATAAATGAGTATTATTGAGTATTATTATTGACACTTACATGGCCACTGAAGAGTGAACCTGCTAAATCTACTAACCTACCTTTAATTAGGTATAGAACCAGATAAAGGGTAATCTGGAAACTTTACATTATTTTTTTCATGCGTTAAACCGCATTTGTGATTGTGAATAAAAAACTTTCGATCGCTATAAGTTTGTACAGTACACAGTTTAAAAAAATCTTCCTTAATAGTTATCCTAGATCGTTTAACATATTTTTTCCCATCTAAATAACAATCATCTGAACCCTGTACCCCGAGGCGTTACCAGCTCACCACTGATTTGTGTCAGGGGGGTGTTACTCCGCAGTTTAGGTATATTCGGGCAGCGCGCCGCCCGAAGCGGCGTATGCCAGTGGGCTGAGCCGAGCGCTCGCACGACAGTCGCGGTCACGTCGCGCGAGCGCATACTTGATAATATTTTTTTTGCTTTTGCAAATTGACCCGCAATGTCTTCTACTTAGCCTAAACGTCAATATAATAATGCGTATAAAAGATGTTGTGGTTAACCGGTTGCCTGAATAAAACGAATAGTGAATCAGAGCTAACATTTTGTAAAATTTCACACCATATTGAAATATTTATTCTTCTTTAATTCCATAATAAGTAGTAATAGTTAAAATAAAAATTAGCCCAGAAACAATATTAAGAATAGGATAGGATAATGTTTACAAAGGAATACCTACACCCGTAGGAATCGAACACACGACATTCAGATGGAATTTATATGTTTACAGAATCAACGTTTGTAATGCTTAATCTACTTATTTTAATCGTAAAACTAATAAATCAACTAGGTACAAAAACTTCTCAAGTGACAACCCCGTGCCGTCGTTCGCAGCTCGGTCATAAAACTGGGGCGCGCAAAGAAAATTCGTGGTTCGCGCGCGGTTATAAGTTTCAATTTTGCTTGCAGGCGGGTAGCTCTGGCGAGTCTAGGTATATTTTTATACCTAAACCTGACTTTTGTTAGGAAGTGAGTCTTCTGTACGGTAGTACTATTAGGTATTCTGTGTTTGTGTGTCGTCCTTATCACTACGAGAAGTAACTACCTATTCGGCGATAGCGACCGATGTGTCGTTCTTACAGTTAAGTGGTAGAGGCCTCTTCTATAAAAGGACATGTTTGGCGTTCAGGGGCGCATTTACCTTTGTCCCGGGGTAGAGCGTGCACCGAAGTATTGCTAGCATAAGTTATTACTAGACTGATATTTATAGTGCTTACCCCATCACCATGGGGAGGAGTATTTTAACGTTTAGTGTTATATTGTTAGTTTCCGTTTTATGGAAACCCGCATACACTGATGGTAAGTTTTTAAACCGTTTTTATAATAATTTTCCAATAATAACTCAGTTTAATGTTCTTAGAGATGTTTGGTTAAATTAATTAAAATAGATTTGCTATTTAACTTTAGTTTTTAACGTAGAAAAAATTACATAACGCTCCTACTTTTATTTAAAACAACTGAAAATTTTATTAAAACTTTATTACAGTAATGCCAACCCCTTGCGTAAATTTATTTACACATTTACTGATTTATATTGTTTATTAATTACCCCTTTACGTGCCGTACCGTACGGTACCGTACACCCGAATTCCTTACACATATTTTTTTGCGGCGCATAAGGGTTAAATAAATTTTACAAACTATGAGCAAATATGGCTCACACTTTAGTATTTTATGTAAAAAAAGCCTTAACCCGTCAGCTTGATAAAGCGAGATACGATTTAAATGTTATTGTACGTGGTCTCATGCAACCGTTCGGCAGCCATCTAAAAGATAACAATTGTATTGTGAAAAGTTCTAATGTGTAGGATATAAATATATTCAAGAGTTGCGTGGTATTTTGGTATTATGAGTTTATTCGATATCATTTTAATGTATTTTTTATATTTCCGTAAAAGGGTAGGGTTCTCAAAAAAGGTAAAAAGGCCTATAGTGTAACCTTATTTTATTCAAAAAGACTGTAGCAAAATGTTTACAACAAAATACTAAGTAGGTAATATATTTCCGTTGTTTGTGTAGCCTGATATTTTAATTTTATTGATCATTTAAATAATTGAAAACAAATAGTTTTTAGCATTCATAATTATCAATAATTCAATTGCTATTAAACGAATTAAATAAAGTACCTACTAACTGTTTACCTCAGAAGCATACTGGCGTAAGTTTTATAAAGTCATTATGTAACACACGCCCGAATGCTTCTGAGCTGAAGCTATTAAGATTATTCTTAAACGTTACACTTCATAGATAGATAGATATTCCTTATTGCACACCAACCAAAAAATTACAGTCGATGTTTACAGAATGATTTACAAGGCTTTTTTTTGGATAAAACGAGATCTTCCTGACAACCTTCAGGTTTTCATATCTGCTATTTAGACTGCATTTATCATAATCTAAAAACAAAACTGTCACTGTGGCTTAAATTCTTTTGTAATAAAACTATCGGTGGTTCCTTAACTATTAATTAATATTGAACTCAGTGATATCCAATTAGGTAACCATAATGTTGAAAACAGAACAGTATCACCTTAATGAGCTGCTGACCTCTGATGTTTACTTATCTCAAGATAACTGTCAACTTTAACCTCTGATTAACTTATCTGATACCAGCAATATTCCTTGAAACTCATGACTTGAGAAAAGTAGAAACATTACATCATTGTTACATTGTTACCAACGCCGATGATCTACCACTATGTAAAGTAGTCAGGACTATTTTTAATCTTTTTAGATTTTCGCCGATTGATAAATATACCATGATCACTAAATCATTTATTTTCAAAAGTTCTTCCGCAATCGTAGCGCGAAATACTGCCTAAATTATTGGAAATAAAAACAAAGTTGTATCTGCATGGTATTATTTTCAAATCAATTTGAAAACATACACATAACTCTCTTTGCAATTTTTAATAGTGTAGTTTTCTATTGTCTTCACACAAAGTAAAAAACAAACCAGACAATGCTCCTTCACGATGTTTGCCCCTACACGATAGATAGATACTCTTTATTGCACACCCTACAAGTAAATTACACATGATTTTTACAAAAAGATGTACAATTTAGGCGGTTTTATCGCTAATAGCGATCTCTTCCAGACAATCTTCAGGTAGATGACAACCATTAGAGAAAGGGGAAGGTGTTGCAGAGTTCTTGAAATTTTGCTTACGATTTGCCCTAACTGTGAAATAACTAAGATTTGTATAAACATTAACCCACTCTACTAGAACTCATTTTTTTCTACCCAAAGGTTGTGTGGAAGAGATCGCTTTTGGCAATAAGACCGCCTGACTATATAATTGTGTATTGTTTGTAAAAACCTTTTCTTATTTTGTCTCTACCTATACCTACCTACGTGGTGTAAGCCAAGATTCGAACTCCGTGGTGTTTTTCCTACTAGGTCCCTTACTCCGTCGGGGTTACCGCACGACCTCATTGATAAGCCGTGGTGTTTTTCCTACTGAGGTAGCACCCTATTTGATACCTACTGCGCCTGCTCTAATCGTATGTTATCGAATTAACATCTTTGTATTACGAGGTGCCAGGTAATGAATTTTGCCAGGTGCGTCTACCAGCACCCCCAGACTCCAGCCAAATTAGTAATAAAGATAGTATTTGTATTGACCCGCACCAGGAATCCAACCTGGGTTCGACCCTTTGCTTTTATTCTGGATTACGCGCCTCTACTCTTATGGTCGTCGATACTTAATAAAAAATTAAAAAAACATTTATTTCGGATATCTAGATCCATATACGAGTAGGTTAGTTAAAATACAATTGACCTTAAGAACTAAAGTTAGTTATTACACGACACAGAATAAACAAAGAATAAAAACATAGGCAGACAGATAAACACACATACAAATATTATTACCCAGCGATGCCAGCAAGATGTCTACATAACTGCGTGCAGTCGTACCCATCGAGCTAGCATCGGCGAGTCCCACCGGTCTGCCAAAGCGCGCAGGATACTGTTGGGGCCGTCGCGCATGCGCCTGAGGTGTGCAGCGCAATGTTTACGCATTATAGCGGCGAAACCGTCTACGTGAGCCTCTGCAAACATGGCAGACTCGCAAACATGGCAAATAAAAAGATCTTTTTCTCATTTCTGTCCCCAAACAAAGATAACTTAGATTACAAAGACTGTTTTAGAGATTTGTTTCAGTAAATTAAATATAATTGATGCTCAAAGTTCTCCCAAACTACGTCACAGTTTCTGGTACAATGCTTTACCCATATATTTTCCACCTCTGGGGAAAAAAATATGTGACCGTTTTAGTTTATGATCGAAATATTTAACAGCATTTCATAATTAGCCCACGTCAATCCATTGCTGGATATAGGGCCTCTCCCAGAGCATGCCACTGAGCCCAATCATTCTCATTTCCCCAGTGTTTGGTCCCGTTCTTGTTTGGAGTTTGTTTGAAGGTCTGCACTATGCTTGATCATTCATCATCATCATCCTGTCAGATTGTTTCAGTCTACTTCTGGACGTAAGCCTCCCCCTAAAGAGCTTCAAGGAGCATGATTTCCCGCTTTTTTATCCAGCCATCTTCCTGATATTTGCCAGCATTTAAATGACTTACTTACTACCACGGAAACATTTCTTTATCTTCAATTAACTTTATTTTATTCATTATAACTTCAAACTTTCCTTAGTGACAGAAATAATAGAGTGATCAGAAGTGCCAATTCGCTCATTATCTTTCGCCTTGGCAGTGGCCAATACAATAGAATATTGTCAATAGATAACACGAGCATTGAACAACACGATAACGATGGACCTGACCTATGACCCTGATATCTTCGACCACCGCATTTGCAAGTAAATTATAGTTCTTTGTTTAACCACGTCTTCGAGATAACTTTATTAGTTTGTATTTTTAAATTGATAAGCATAACTTATTCGGAGGCGAATTGTACCTAAATGATAAAGGAGTATAGGTTAGTACTTATGTAATATCTTACAAAAATCTATAGGTAATTCTTAGCGCTTTGTCTCAATCCAAGTCCAAGTATACTTCAAGATTCTGCAAGTCTCATTTCATTTCGAGCGAATGCCATTACTGCCACTTTTTCCGGTTCTATGTCAGTTTGGTCTACCAAATAGCGATAAAATTTTGATGTTTACAGAACACTATCAAACAAACCACTCTATAACTCTGGTTCTATGTTCCTTTAGTCTAGAGTTATCTTTAGATAGCTCAATATTAATGGACATCTTGCCTAAGTACATGCGAAGCAATTCGTGGCCGATCCACTAACTCAAACATCCGTACACAAGAGGATGCAGATAATTGGTATATTAGAGCTGTTTACGACTAAAATGATTGAGAAGATCATAGTTTGGTTCTGTGGATAAAAGTGGCCACATTGACTAGGATGGATATACGAAAGGGCCTATCTCAAAAAATGCTAACTATTATCTGCACACTGGTTGGCTATTGATAAATGTGTAAACTGTAGCTTTTTAGGTTAATGGCCAACTACTATTAAAATAATACTCATTTAATATACAAAATGAATATGAAGTGACTGACATACAATTAATTTTGCATCGAAAACTGGCTGGTGACAAAAAGATCATTGGCAATAGACAACGGCGTACGGTTGTGTTACAATACTACGTCCATGTCACACCACAAGAGTTTGAAATTGTCGCAAAAAACTGATCAAAACGCTGACTTTCCCCTGGTCTCCCGTCAGGATTATAGAGCTATCCGGTTTTGAACAGTTGATTTGATAGTCAAACTTGAAGTCTATCGAACCTTAGTCCGTAGTTAAAACGAATGAGATGAAAACATTAGGTTAGTGGGTGAACTAAAGTCCCATATCAAACTAGAGTTGTACAGGTCGCCAAACTCCAAACAAAGGGACCAAGACAAGGCCCCCTTTCGTCAAATTGAGTAATTGGATGGGGGGCCGCGCGATCAATCACGGCCTGTTGAGAAAGAAATTGTGATTATCCAATTTGACCTTTGAGTTATCGATTGTAGCGCTTTCTTTTGATTTTGACGGATTACTGTCACACAACACACAGTGAAAAAAATTATAGGAAAATCGGCATGCGCAAGAGAGTGACATCTGCATCTGATAATCACTCTCTCTCGGTTTAAACTGCCTCGTTTAAAAATATTTGGTAGTTATGTAGTCAAAGCTAACATAACGCCCTTGCAGCAGCAGCTCATCAAAAGGTTACCTTGCAGCAGCTAGATCATAAGATCCTTATTGCTGCAAAAATCGAAATCAATATACCACAATCCTAGTGTTTGCTAGGCACAGCTGATTCATCTCCAGTGATAACATTTGAACCCGGTTGTCCACGCGGATCTAACACATTGTTGCGCTGATAGGAATATTTCCTTGACCTTTCCGTTATTTACGCATTTCCAGTAGATAATTTATCATTTTGATGTCCTTCTATTTAATTAGGCATATCTATGACTTAATATACAGAATCAATTTTAAGATTGATATGTGTTTATGATTTACCAAATATGTAAGTTATCAAAATTGAAAAATAAATAAATTATTCAATTCAAAAAATTGAAGTAAATACAATATAAAAAGTCCCTTAACATGTTACCCTGGCAGGGCATAGCAACATAATAAGAGTAACTGTATTAGTTACAATAGATTTCAGTTTTAAACAAAAAAATAAACTAGATATAATAATTTCTGTCGTGATAGTGATATTTATACGTATGAATAGTGAAATTAAAATATATCTTATTGCGAGGTGACTTTTTCACCTAAAGTATGTTTCGAAATATACTGATTCATTTCAGATTCTGTTTCTTTTTCTGTAATTTGTAGTTCAATAACAAGATTATTATTATTATATTTTTAAACAATTTGTGCAGGGACAATAACTGTCCTTTTATCACTCTCTGCTGGAGGTACCCATTCTTCATTGATAACAAAACTATTGTGATTAATGCGAACACAATTAGCGTTATTATACTTATTAATTGACATAATTGCTTTGTTTGTTTCAGATAAATGTTCGTTAAGTTGTAAAGGAGGTGAGTTCTGCTTATTTTTAAATTTTACGATGGCTTTATGTCTTCCTGGATACAATCATTTACTAGCTGATTGTAAACTAATTAAGCTACAATAACTTAATGAGGACTTGAATGATATTGTTATCGTTTTTACACATAATTATATTTTTTTCCATAGTTCTAAATGTGGCCTGAAAGTAGTCATGATTTTAATACATAATTTATGCAGCAAATACAGCAAATAATTTAAATTTTTCATTGATAATCATCATAACCAACCCATGTCAGTCCATGATAGACATACGCGTCTCTCGGAACACTGACTACTATACTCGCCTATTCATGTATTCATCCCATCCGTAGCTAGCGGTTTGGCGTATTCATCACTCCACCTTGTCGGAGGACGCCCTGCGTTAAATAGCTAGCTTTTTAGATTTACAAGTGTATTTCTTTACCTGTTGATCCAGGATCAGCGACCACTTTCCTCAACGGCCACAAATACAACTATGGCGTGGAGGGGACCGTCTCCGTCTACCTGAGCGGCGCTGACAACAAGGAGACCAGCGTCAAACTCCTCGGCCAAGTCACCGTCACCGCATTCGGTGACTGTGTCAATGAGCTGAGTGTTCAGAACTTGGCTATTTCTGGCCCTGATGGCAAGGTTGGTATTTTAACAAAAGCCGTTTTTGGCGATACAAATTATTAAGTGCATGTTATGCATCATTACTAGTGATTTAAATATAATAATTTGACCAAATCACCTTAAAATCTATGCTAAAAAAGCTAACATTGATTTGTGACATCTTGTGTTTCTTTATTTTTCAACCGACTTCAAAAAAGGAGGAGGTTCTAAATTCGACTGTATGTTTTTTTTTTTTTGTATGTATGTTACGCGATTACTCCGCCAATTATGAATCGATTTTAATGATTATTTTTTTGTTTGGTAGATCATACTTCAGAGGTGGTCCCATATAAATTTTATCGAAATTGATTTAGAACTTTTTGAGAAAATCAACAAATATATACCCAGATAATGTTTGGGTTGTGGTTCTTGTTACCTATCTTCGACAAATATGAGCCGATTTTGATGATTTTTGTTTTATTGAATAGCTTATACTTCAAAGATGCTATGATAAAAGTTTGCGAAAAAAAAATCACCCCTAAGGGTAGGAAAATAGGGGATGAAATCGGTGTTCAGCAGTTAGATTAGGATTTATCACTAAAAATTGATGAAATAAGTAAATTTTATTAAAAAAAAAAAACGACTTCAAAACACAAATGTTAAAAATAATCCTAACACTTAAGTACCTAATCAGTTACTTTTGGAGTCGGTGCCAGCCGATGAGAGATTCAATGTTTTTGTTTGCACTGACTTCAAAATTAACTGATTAGGTACTTAAGTGTTAGGATTATTTTTTGAGTCAGTGCAAACAAAAACATTGAATCTCTCATCGGCTGGCACCGACTCCAAAAGTAACTGATTAGGTACTTAAGTGTTAGGATTATTTTTAGCATTTTAGTATTTTGAAGTCGGTTTTATTTTTTTAAATTTATTTCAATATCATGTATCAAAACTACAATTACATTGTGATATTCCTTTGTAAATTAATAATGTATGGTTCTGAGTAAACGTTCTTCTATTATCTTCTTCTTATTCGTGTCTGTTGTTTCGTGTAAGTTGGCGCCTAAACATTAACTTATTAATTATCTGATCTTCTAGAAATACCCCAGTCCACCAGGAATCGAGAAGCCGGTGCTCTTCGCTATCTACGATGGCAAAACCGACTCCGACATTTGCGCGGAAGAGGGCGACACCCGGAGGTCCCTCAACATCAAGAGGGCTATCTTGTCGCTGCTGCAGACGGAACAGAAGTCTTCTACTCAGGTGAGATGACTCATTATGATAATTATTATCACATTAAATCTACCTGCCGTAAGGTCTCATCTAAAGAATGCATTAATTTTAACATTCAGGTCGTGTTTTTAGCAAATGATTTCAGCTGCTTTAACATTTTGTAGTTACCAAAATATAAAGTCTACCATAACTTGAATTCTACCACTCTGCACATAAATGTGTATAAAAGTTACACTTACTTAAAAAAATCATATTAAGATTGACTATTAGGACATCTAAGTATAGTTTCGTGTGCTGTTTCTTCTCGGCACTAGCAAAACACTGTCCCGCAGCTGTGCTAGGTTAAAATAAGGCGTTTAATATTTTCTTTATACAAAAATGGACAAACTCATGCCTGCGTCTTAGTCTGTGTAGATTAGATATAAACATCTCACGAAAAAACAGGATAAAGAGTTAAATACTTTCTTAAGTGTGTGCCAAACTTCAGGTGAATCTGAACTTTTTAAATTTTTGCATTCACAATTTGCTAACATAACTATGTCCTCTGTAGTTCAGTTGGTAAGAGCAGTCGCTCAAAAAGATTTTTTTGTCAAGTAATAATATTATTCAGCCGTTAAAACGTGTTTGGGTAACAAACACACGAACTCACAAATTCTAAGATACGATTTTTATTTATTTTATATGGTTTGTAATAAAGATTATGTTTAAATTTCCAGACTGATGTATTCGGCGCTTGCCCCACCGAAGTGTCTTCGTCCAAGGAAGGAGGAGCAGTCCTGGTGCACAGGACTCGCGACCTGAGCCGCTGCGCCCACCGGGAGCAGGGCAAGAACGACATGGTCACCGCTGTCTACAACCCTACTGCTGTAAGTGCATCATCATCATCATTTCAGCCATACGACGTCCATTGCTGGCGGTGGGGAAGTGTATTCTTTAAGGCTGTCTCCACACGGCACATACAAATCATCTGTACTAATTTCTACACTAATATTATAAAGCTAAAGAGTTTGTTTGGTCAAACGCGCTAATCTCAGGAACTACGGGTTCGAATTAAAAAAATACTTTTTGTGTTGTCCAATTATTGAAGAACGTTATAAGCTATGTAACATCACGCTACGACCAAAAGGATCGGAGCATTAATGAAAATTGTTACAAAAGCGGGAAAAATATTATTTTTGAGAGCTTCTGTTGCGTGCGCTTCGCAAACGGTTAAAGTTACGCAAAAATCATGTATAACAGAATTGTTTCTCTTTAAAAGTTATTAAAATAAGTCATTTAGAGCATATGTCTATTTTTAAAGGTTGACCTCACTATGACCTCTTTTATAGTATTTTTTTTTTCTAAAATGATAAATTATTTGGTCATTGTTCCACTTACCGGTGGTAGACCGGAAAAACAGTGGAAAAAAATAGGGAAACTTTTTAGTGGCACGCGAACGGTTAAATACTTTAAGGGACAGACTGAACTCTACACGACTGCAGCTGCGGGCGGTAGCTAGTGATAAATAAACAAATACGCGCCAGACAACATACTAATTGTCATGATCTTACTTAGCTTACTTACTTTAAGTATAGAATTAATATCCTTGTGGATTTTGCTAAGTGCGTCTCCTGGCACACCCAAATCTCTAATCTAATCTAGAAAATAATTGACCCAAACATTTGAACCTGTGAACCTTCGTGCCACTTCACCGATCGGGTCTTCTTAATGACTGTCTTATTCTAATCTAAGTCGTCGTCTTTAGTAAGGAAGAGGCTTAGACAATTTAAAGGTCGGTTCTGCAGTCTGCTATCATTATAATCAGGCACTGATGTCCGAGGTTTAGAGAAACCTCTTTTAAATATTGAAGCAACACATTATTATTGAGATGATATATGATGCATATACCTTAAAAGTTTTTCTACATTTCATAATGTAGGTACCCGTAATTTTTTGAGATAAATACATAGGGCCGTTTTTTTCGTCAAAAAAATTTACAAATATAATATTTAACTTCTATTGACAATCAAAAACTACAAGTATTAATAGATTAGCAAAAACCAACGCCTTTGCTTGCATCTGTAAGTGCATTTTGTTTGCTTAACTTTAACAATCACCTTCTCTCCCAGGAAATCAAGAGCACCCAAGTCCTCCAGTCGGTTCTGAATGTGGAATCTAAAGTCAACCATGGAGTGCCCGAGAAGGTCGCCGCCAACGAAGAGTACCTATACAAACCCTTCTCTGTCGGAGAGAACGGTGCCAGAGCCAAGGTTCACACTAAACTCACCCTCACCGGTCAGGGCAAGGCATCTGCTACTCCAAGTAAGTATTTTTAAATGATATTTCTTTGACCACCTCACAATTGAGGTGAGGCCTGCAACCTGCAGTGGAACGTTTATAGGGTAACTTTAATAGTAAAGTTAACCTTTGATATTGCCTTAATTAAGATATCAATTAAATAAAACTCTATCTTTCTAAAATTTCTAGTGGAAGAAAAGGCTAGGAGTTAAGACGTGAGATGCTTGGCGGGTCAATTATACTACTATTATTCTTATTTTTATCAACTAATTCGTGTGCATTTAGTTTTTATTCCTAATTTCTGATGTTCTACGCATTCAAAAACTTCCTACTGGTCTATATTATGCTAAGATCTACGCAAAAGATTATTTGATCACCACAAAAACCAACACAGTCAATAGACGTCTATTAGTCTACCTCAACATTGATCCCATCCAATGACTCCCTCCTTTGAATTGTCTATTCATTAAGCGGCAAGTCCTCCTAGGCTGCCCTAGCTATAGCATATAAGTCTTGAATGTTCTTTTAATCATTGCAGACCCAAAATGCACCCAAAGACGCACCATCATCTTCGAGAACCCCCACGGCGACGAGTCAGGCAAAAGCAACGCCAATGCTGTCTACAGCGCAGTGAAGGAGACCGCCAGGGCTGTTGGCTCCGAGGCTAGCTCTAAGTCTGCTGGCCTTTTCGCCCAGCTTATCAGAGTAAGTATTTCGAATCAACAATTTTCAAGTAAAACAGAATTCCTATTCAGAATCAGTCATTTATAACTTTTAATTAATGCTTTCGTTATAATATCCTTACTTACGTCGTCTGACGTCTTACTTATATCTTTAATTTTTCTTATCATTGAGATGATCGTTTTGGTACTTAAAAATAAATATAATGTTTTGTTAATTTACATGGAATGTTATAGGTATTAATTTTTCCTGTGATGAAATCTTTTTCTATTAACTTATTCATTCAAGGTTTCTTCAAAAGGCCTTTTTTCAATTATTTCATACCTAATTTATACAAGACTAAATGAATTCGTTTTATTTCAGATCATGCGCACCGCCAGCAAAGACGATTTGGTGAAAGTCTTCAATCAAGTGAAAGGAAACAATGTTGAAAAGTAAGTAAAATCGAACCTTGATAGCTATTCCTTTAATAATCTTCAGTATTACTTCTATGTTGATCTACTTTATACGATTTACTTTTGTAAGATGGATTCTTTCAACTAAATAACTTTAATTTATTCATACAGGACTGTAGCGCACTATCATTTTTGATTCTGAAAAGTGGAAAAATAGAGACTTTACATTGTTCTTTTTTCCACAGACGTGTATTCTTGGATGGTATTTTCCGCGCTGGTACCGGTGCCAGCGTTGAGGCATCAGTGAACATCCTGAAGCAAGGCTCACTCTCAAACATAGAAGAGGAGGTGTTCTACCTTACCCTTGCTGGTGCGAGACACGTAAACAACGAAGCTGTTAAGGCTGTTGCTGTAAGTATTTGATTGACATCTCATAATGATCATCTGACTATGACTTGGCAAATGTAGGGACGTAGGGCGCCATCTGTATGCGTAAAGCATAAAGCGTTAAGCGATGACGCGTGCATAAAGCGATGACTTAAGCTGCGGCTGCTGGCAGCGGATAGAATAGAATAGCCGAGGATCGGGTTCAGTCACGTGCTGTGGAAGAGGCATATGATTATCAGTGGCCTGATGTGGGCTGATTATTAAAAAAAAAAGGAAATCTTAAACATTGGCCTCTTTAAATTTTAATGTAACCCAGGCATATTAAGCGACTGAGTCTTGCAAAACGACCTTCCTCATCCTTCTGCAAATCTTTTCATCCAAAAAATGTGAAAGAAGACAACAAGTGAATTACTACTAAACAGCAAAAATAACTTAAATAAATTCTCCAGAATAACTGAATGTCTTCAGTAGCTCAGTATGAAGAGCAGTTTCGTGGATAGCAGAAGGTCGTGGGTTCAAATCAAACCAGAGGCAATTTAAACAAAAACCATGTGATGATAGTGATAGTGATGATAGGTTTATCAATCAAATCAAATCATTTATTTGCATCACATTTGTGGTTATTAACAAAAGGCTTTAACAAATTGTTATCTCCCAACAGAGCCTGATCGACCGCCCCCACTCCAAGAAGGTGTACATCGGGCTGGGCGCGCTGGCCGGCGTGTACTGCCGCGAGCACGACTGCCACTCCGGCAAGTCCACTGGTGTTGCTGAGCTCAGCCAGAAGCTCGGGTCCAAGCTCAACTGCAGGGCCAAGGATAAGGCTGCTGAAGACGAGGTCAGTAACGAAAACATTTAGGGTAAATCAATTATCGACGACCTCCGTAGCCAAGAGGCGAGCATGCCGGACTTGGTGTCGCTATCTCAGAGATTCTGGGTTCGATTCCGGTTCGGTCAAAGTAGAAAAATAACTTTTCTATATTGTCTCGGGCCTGGGTGTTGTCGTACCATCGTTGTTTCTGATTTCTATAAAACAAGTGCTTTGGCTACTTACCATAGGATCAGAGCAATGTATGTGATGTTGTCCAATATTTATTTATATTTTATTATCACGGTAGAGACACAGCATGGTGACAGACAGACAGACAGTGAAGTCGTAGTAATAGGGTCCCGTTTTTACCCTTTAAGTACAGAACCCTAAAAAAAGCTTAACGAAGCATTTAACCACGCATTCTGTACATCAAACCAAGTTGAATGAATAATAATAATTGCTGAGAAATGGCAAATTTATAATCGCAAAAACCCGCGTTTTGATATTTTTAATAATTATGTTTAGTATATTGTGTAAAATTTAGCGTTAAATAAAAATTTCTTAAACGGTCTTGTATCGTGTCTGAGGTCGACTCACTTTAAATACTTTAAGGTCACCCCCATGAAAATGCTTGTAATAATTAAGATAAATTTGAAATAATACAATATAATAAACAGCTAAATAAGATTTGTTACCTTAAAATATAGAAAAAAAAATTGCATACAAAGTAAAAACACTAAAAAGTTATATACCTCTATTATATCGAACTTGGTCAATTTGTATGCAAAATTGCATCTAAATTTGTCCAATAAGTACGTGATGCGTTATTGAGAAGCTACTTAAACACCACAAGGAAGAAAGGTGTTTGTAATTAAGTAGTTTTTTATTTACTTTCTTTAATCAAGATGGCAGACAAGCAAAAAGGTTTATCAGAACTCGTCTGATGCTTAAGTCTCAAGTATGTTTCCATTCCTCTAAACCTTCGTATTCTTCCAGGCCGTGTTCATCCTGAAGGGTATTCGCAACATCCGACACCTGGAGGACAGCCTCATTGACAAGGTGGTGCGCTGCGCCACCGACAACGGAGTCAAGGCCCGCGTGAGGGTCGCGGCTCTTGAGGCCTACCATGCCGACCCTTGCTCTGCTAAGGTAAGATGAAAACTCAACTTGCTTGAGAAAATTTTGGAATTAAATCTCTTGTTTAACGAATACATTTTTATAACGATTGTCGACCTCTGTAGCCAAGAGGCGAGCATACCGGACTTGGTGTCGCTATCTCTGGACGGGTAGAAAAACAACTTTTCTATATTGTCACGGGTGATGGTGTTGCGGGACCGTCGTTGTTTCTGATTTCTGTAACACAAGTGCTTTGGCTACTTACCATGGGATCAGAGCAATGTATGTGATGTTGTCCAATATTTATTATACGTAAATTGTGTAAAACTATAGTTACGAGTCATATACTTATAAAAATAGATCTTTCTTTTCTGTTTGATTATTTTTGCATAGTTTGTTAAAGAGGTATCTTAAAACTTTAAATATCATTAAAGCTACCATTAGATTAATTAATATTTTATTTATTTCATCAGCTTAAAAAGACCGCCCTGGATCTCTTGAAGAACCGTCAATTGGACTCTGAAATCAGAATTAAGGCGTACCTCGCCGTCATTGCGTGCCCATGCGGAGGTTCCGCTAACGAGATCAGGAAACTGCTGGACACAGAACCGGTGCACCAAGGTACGTTATTTACGACTGCATAAAGTGAGTAATTCGTTCATGGGGAAATGTATTCGCTTTTTTAACATATTACCACAGTCTATTGTTGAACTACCCATGTTTGAGTTTAAATCGCATGTTAAGATTATTTTGATGAAAAAGGGTTATACTGTTAATGACTATTTAAATGACAAAAATGTCTGGAACTAAATACTGCCCTGCTCGCACAGGTATACATTATTTTCTTTTCCTTTTTTTTGTGGCAGCTAGTGGTGACTGAGTTTGTTCCGGCGTTTCTTCTCAGCACTTGCCAGATTGTCTGTGTCTTGTCTCGAAGCGCTAGTAGGGCCCAAAAAATAAGGAGACATGTTCTGCCCCATATGGGCCAATAATGTTATTATTGACGTTCATAAGTGGCAGTTTTCTGCCCTAAACTGAATAAATGATTTTTGACTTTTGACTTTTGAGCATTAGAAATTATATTGACGACCGCCTGTTGTAGTGGTTCGCGCTCTGAACTACAAACCCGGCGGTTGAGGGTTTGAATCCCGCAAGGGGCAAATGTTTGTGTGATGAACACGAAAATTTGTACCTTAGTCATAGATATTTATAAACAGTATTTAAGTATGCTTATCCGTTATCTAGTCGCCATAGTACAAGATCTGCTTAGTTTGGGGCTAAATTGGTGTAATTGTGAAAACAATTTAACTATTTTTATTCTCATCTTCGAATAAATCAGCAAACGATGAAGACTGAAGTTAGTTCTTACCCATGGACATTTGAAATATTGGGTCTGCATTTTTTCAAGGACTTTGATTTATTATGCTAAGTTATCTAGTACACAAGTACGTTGATTCTTTACTTTGACGACGATTGGTGTATTGTCTGGATTTTCATTTTTTAATTACTGACTTTAACTAACTTATCTTCTTCTGCAGTCGGCCGCTTCATCACCACCTCCATCCGCTATATTCGCGCTTCCACCAACCCTGACAAGAAGCTGGCGCGTCTCCACTACGGCCTAATTCGCCCCCCATCGAAGTTCAACGTCGATGACAGGTAAGTCCTAACTGTGGTCGTTCTGTTAGCTCATTGAGCAGAGATTTTAATCTTGATCGACCATCTTGTTGTCATTAAATTGTTTTTTACAAGTTTCTAATACAGTCGTCTAAACTAATGAGCCTTTTCAGGAAATATTCGTTCTACCGTGAGGCTTCATTTAACGTAGACGCACTCGGTGTGGGAGGTAATGTAGAGCAGACCGTCATCTACTCGCAAGATTCCTTCCTGCCACGATCAGCCAGCCTGAACTTGACCGCCGAGCTCTTCGGACACAGCTTGAATATCCTTGAGGTGAATATCGTGATTTAAATAAGCCTTCAATATTTTTTAAACGAAATCAAATAAGTAAATACTACTCCTGTAAGCGGCAATTAGTCTCCAACACTCATAAAAATGGCGTTCCATCTTACATAGATCCACTAGAGGCATTCCCCTAATCTTATAAACAAATTTCAGGTTGGAGGTCGTCAAGGAAATCTTGATCGCGTAGCTGAGCACATCCTCGGACCTAAGAGCGTTTTCCGCACTAAGGAACCCCAAGAAATCTACGACGAGCTTAAGAGGAATTATTACGACACCAAAAAGGAAACCGAAGCACATCTGTCTAGAGGACGTCGCTCTGTGAAGACTGATGTCGACAACTTCGATAAACACGTGAGTGTCTACTTCTTTTGTTTAACCTTCGCACTGTTATAATGTGGTACATAATATTTTTTAAAAGCTTTCTACTGTCTGAACTGGAAAATAAAAATAATTAATTTGAAGCAATAAGAAGTACAAAGAATAAACAACTATATAAGGTTTTGATTAATTTTCTTGTCTGTATTTTTAGCATAAATCTGGTTCATCATTTAGACGTTGAAATATGTGTTTCCTTTCAGTTAAAAGAAGAAGCGGAACCCTACAACAATGAGCTGGAACTAGATGTATACCTGAAACTGTTCGGCACTGACGCCCTGTACCTGTCCTTTGGAGATGATAAGAGCTTCGACCTCCACGAGTTTATCAAGAAGCAGCTGCAGGTCGGAGACGGAGTCTTAAACAAATTAAAGAACTTCCAGGTAATAATCAACCAATGCAAACGTGATTTTTCACTGCAGCTATATTTGTCAGTTTAGGTTATAATGTTCCCTTTTTTCTTTTCAGTACGAACTCCGCTCTCACCTTCTGTTCCTTGACGCTCAACTCGCTTACCCCACCTCTACTGGTTTCCCTCTGAAACTCGACCTGGTCGGTTCAGCTACAGCTCGTGTCGAAATCAGTACCAATGTGGACGTCCGCCAGATTTTGAAGAGCCCACAAAACGCTAAAGTTGATGTTAAAATCGTCCCGAGCTCTGACATCGAAATCGCCGGAATATTCCTCGTTGATGCTGACGCCGTTGCTACTGGTCTTAAAGTTGTTACGAACCTACACTCCTCCACCGGTGGACACGTTATCGCTAAGGTCTTAGAAAATGGCAATGGCTTCGACCTCCAATTGGGCCTGCCTATTGAGAAACAGGAGATCCTCACTGCATCTCATGACTTGGTATACTTTACCGCTGAGAAGGGACAGCCTGAGAAGCATATCGCTTTGAAGACCAACGCTGACAGGAAGGATTACTCTGGATGCTTCGACCAGCTGTCTGGTCTCCTTGGCTTAACGCTGTGCGGAGAACTGTCTGTTCCATTCTCTGTATCTGGTATGTTTTTTTAGTTTAGTTACATTGCATTTTCTTTAGACTCAAGAAAACTTATTCAGCTAATTAACTTAATAATAATTTATTTTTAGGTCCTGACGCTCAAGCATCTATATCCAGCTTCTTCGCTCGCTACCCTCTGACCGGAGTATCTAAGGTCAAGTTAGTGCTGGAAAAAAATGACCTTCGAGGTTACCATGTCAAGGGAGTCTACCGTGTCACCAACGACAGACGCAACTTTGAACTTTTGTTTGAGGCTGAAGGCTCCAAGAACCGCCGCACCCAACTTACTGGAGAATTGGTAGCAAACCAACAAGAAAAGACTGTCATTTTGTCCCTGGAATCTCCTCTCAAGAACTTGTACGGCGAAGTATCTATGTACACCAAACCCTCCGAATACGCTCTCCTGCTGAAGGGCAAAGTAGACCAGGCTGTTTACTACGCTAAAGCTGGATTCAGTGTCCAAGGTGATGAGCGCCGCAGTGTGTTCAGACCGGTAGTCGAGTACGAATTGCCTGAACAACAAGGCAAAAAGTCTCTTAAGGTTGAAGGTGAAGTGATCAGAGAAAGCAACCCACCATCCACGAAATACACCCTTCAAGGAGTCAAAATCCATATGCCAAATGCTAAGGATGTTGTCGATGTCAACGGACACTTCAGCCAGGCCCCTAACGGAATGGACTTGGACCTTAAAGCAAAGCAGGGAGAATACAACCTTCTTCTGAGTGGATCTCTGAAGGGACATGACGTCAAAGTTGAGTTCCAGAATAACTTGAACCCCGTTGTTAACTTCAAATTGAATGGACATTTTGAATATGGAGACACGGTAAGTTTTGAAAAAAAATCAGCGTTTTCTTATAAAAATAAGCTCTTATTATTTTCGCAGAACGTTGGTCCTAAGCGTAAAATGCTGACACTTGTAACTTTTTACGTTTTATAGATCCGTAATGACTTGGACCTGACCTATGGTGGAGACCTCCGTGACCCGAACAGTCGCGTTATCTTCAACCAACTTTTGAAATCCCACTACGAGAGTGCCGAGAAGTTTAACGTTATCACCAAGAACAAGTGTAAGTATTTAATCATGTTGATTTATTATAGAACCTTGTCGAACTTTTTATTTAGAAGCCTTTCATGTATGAAGCGATGTTGAAGTAGTGTTTTGTGTTAAAGATTGCAGTAAATAATATCTTTTTTCTTCCAGTTGAAATCCTCGCCCTCCCACTGAAACTAAAGGTTGACGCTGAAGCCGACCCAAAGAAACTGGACATTGACGTCAAGGGTCAATACTTTGACAAACAGGGCGAGTTCGAACTTGAGTCCAGGACTCAGATCAAGAAGCCTGGAGACTACGTCGTCAAAGTTTCTGCAGGTTTCGACAAGCAAGGCGTTGAGGCTTTCGCCAAGAGGGACATTATCAACCTAGATAAATCTAACTTCGAAAACTACATCCAGGTTAAGAATGTTGGCAAATACGAGTTATCTGGTGTCGTACTCCACAAGAACAAGCCAAACGACGTCAACGTTGGAGCTATTGGTCACTTGAAAGTCACTGCTGGTAGCAAGAACGAAGATATCAAGTAAGTAGCACCTAAAATTTAGAAATCAGTTTCTAAATAGATCTTCCAATTATACAATAAAATATCAACCTGTGTTTATCTTCTGATATGTATATTAATAAATGTCTCATTACCAGATTCGATGTTGGACTGATCGAGAACAGCAAGCTCTACTCCTCTCACGCAAAGATCTCTTACTCCAAGGGAGATTTCCTAGACTACCTACTAAAGATCACCCGAGGAGCCAATCCCTCTGGTCAGCTGAAGTTTATTCTGAAGGATACTATCGCAGCCAATGGACAGTTCAAAGTCACCGACAGCGACGGCAAGGGCAACGGAATGATCATCGTTGATTTTAAGAAGGTACATGAATAAAAATAAATATTTAGTATTGTTTTAATAATAACGCAGTAGATCATCCTTACAGGTTGAGGCAGGCATTAAAAAGTAAATTTTACTGATAATCTCGTACCATCTGTTGCATTATTATAATGTTCTGAAAGCTTTACATTCAGAATATTTGCTGTACCTCTTTTTCCTCTTCTAATTTGGAAACCACACAATACAAATTTGCCCCTTTAACTACTTACCTTTTTTATAATCAAACTCTTGTTTTTTCCAGTCTCAACGCAAGCTTAAGGGTGATGTTAAGTTTGTCGCCAAGGAGCCTGTATTCAACGCCGAAGTAGACCTTTTCCTTAACTTCGAGAAGGACAATAACGACAAGATCCACTTTAGCACCAACACCAAGAAGACATCCAACCTTGTTGACTCCAAGTAAGTTACCTTAAGGAATTTCTTAATCCTACGTCTTGCCATTACGACGTATAAGCTCTTGTAATTTATAAGTTGTATTTCTCACCTTGTTTAACGTCACTGTTTAATTCAACATTTCCCGACAGCAAAAACCACCTCAGACTTCCTAAGCCTGAGGTGCTAAGCCTAATTGTGGAATCTGAATCAGTTTGATCTGATATTTTTTGACACTAAAATCGTTAACTCTACCAACCAAAATGATCTACAATAGCACATTATGTTGTTGAAATTAAATTTCGTTAAATTTACGTAAAGTGATCTCTCTTCTCTTTCTCTTGTTAACCTGGGGGTTTGGGTGGGCTCAATGCTGAGTGTAGGTATCCTCCTTAGCACGACTTTTTATATGTTTTTTAGCTTTTTGCGTCCATCCCTTTTAGTAGGCTATCGGTAAACGTAAACATCGTACGGCATTAATGTTTACCATGACAAAAGTTACTTCAGTATACCTAACCCAACCATCATTTCAGGAACAAGCTAGAATATGCCGGCAAGAAGAGCGAGGTTAACGTTCGCGCTGAAGGTTCTCTGGAAGGCAAGTCCCATGCCAACGTTGAAGTGGTCCTGCCCACTGAGAGGTTCTTAAGCCTGAAGCTCGACAGAGATATCTCTTCGAAGAACAATGTAAATATAAATTAACTGATAATTTTCAACATCTGTGAGAAGACCAAATGGCTTCAATAGCGTGGGATTACTTGAAATTTATACGGAGTGAGCACAGAGCGGGTGCCAGGTTTCATGATGGCCTCTTGTAGATTCTTTTCCGTATCAGGTCAGCGCTGACAGATATATTGTCATGAAGCCACCACGGTGCCAGTAGCATTACCAACAGTAACTGACATGCCAGCGCTAGTTTCTAAAATATTGTTTTCCTTTAAAACGGTAATCATGACCAGACCTGATCTAGCTGATTAGTTGCATGAAATACAATCTCACATTTAGCAAGGTTCTCTTGATTTTCATTGATAATCAATAATAATCAATTCTTTATTTGCTGTAAAACGTAAGTTCTAAAGTTCTAGATACTTTTGGATTTGAACCACTAGTCTAGATTTAGGGAAAATAAGGAATTTTCCTTAAGCAAGGTTACAGCTATCAGAAGGAACGTAACTATAGTTAACCAAACAGTAATATACTTTTAAAATTTGAGAAAAACCAAAGTTTAGGGTTAACTTTTCTCTCCTAGATACTAATCATAATGTCATTTAAGGTATACAATGGACATGTTGATGTGGTGCTCTCTGACGCGGAGAAGCGCGGAGGTGCTGCCTCCAAGATCGCGTACAAAGCCAAGGTGGTCGACAGCGATGTTGGCAAGGGCTTTTACCACTACGAAGGCCAAGTTGACTTGTCTCTGAAGAACGGAAAGAATCTGCAGAACACTTTCCTGTTAATGAACAGCCAGAAGGACGACAAGTCTAACTTCTACTTTAAGGTAACGTTATAAAAAAAATACCATAAGTAGTAGATATTCTTTTGAATTAACTTTTGAAATCTGTGTTCAGTCTGACTACAGATAACTTAAGTAAGAGTAAGCAACACATTTTGTACTTACTTTTTGCTGCCGATGATATCTATCTACGCGTTGCTGGTTGCGGAAATCAACAACTCGTCATAACTGTTACAAATTTGACAGTTACCAGTTAGGTAATATAGTTGCGATTGCTGAAACTCGCAAATTGGGTTGTTCTCTCGCAAAAGAGTTACGTCTACGCAGTTGCTCAAAATTATATGCAACCAGCTGTTGCCCGCGACTTCGTTCGCGAGGTGTTTCATAAAAAAAATCCCAACTTTCTTAATTTTTTCATTTAAAAGAACCTTCTCCTGACGGTAATTAATACAACAAAAAAAGAATTAGCCAAATTGTTCTATCCGTTCACACGTGATGCGATGACCAAGGGAAATAGCGATTCATTTTTATATATAAGATATAGATTTGAATAAAATGATAGTTGCCGATTGCCGCGACAGAGAAACAAAAGTTGCTCCATGTGGATAGCGTCTTACCCTAACTTCCAACTCATAATTTACGTAATCAAAAAAACACATGTGTGTTATGTTTTACGTGGATAATTAATCATGATAAACTGCATATTTAAAATTATATCATTAAGTTTATAAGAGATCATCTTTAACTGTTTATATCCCTTTTAGAACGATGTAAGCGGCAACATTATCCCCAAACCGGCTTCCCTCCTTGCCAACGTGGTCTACAACGAGACTATGACCCTTTTCTACGATAGCAACATCCAGCTTAAGGGCAACTACGGCAGCGATTACGCTTTTGAGGTCACAGAGTTCGTCCAGGTCCAGAATAAGAAGTAAGTTGTGACCAAAATCTTTTGTTACACCGACAAGATTATTGGCATCAAATTTAATTTTAGCTTATAATTCACAAGCAATTATAGCTTAACCCTTGTAAGCAAGATAACCTTTTCATCTGCAAGACGTAGAACTTATATCCAACAACGACTTAATCACATAGACATTGACGAGCTGGGTTTTTATAAAATATCTTTTGCCTCAGGTACGCCGATGACGTGTCTATCACTGTGCGACTGCCCTTCGAAAAGGCCCATGACATCAAGTTTGTCTCCAACGTTCTATTCTTGGAGCCTGAAAACAAGGAGAATACTGAGGTAAGTAAACACTTGTTGGTATCAATGTCATTTCTCAAAATCACTGTATTTAGCTTTGCCTTTTGTCATATCAATATCATAATATCATAATTATAAAATATTATATCAAGAGTACTATTGATTTAATTCATATTTAAAATAAGAAGCGTTGCGTCTTATTGGTGGGAATTTCTTCATCCGAGCTACATTTTTCCTCTAGTAATTATATTGTATTAAATTCCCTAGCATCTTTCTTCTTCAAACAGACTATAGTGACTGAGTTTGTATTGCTGTTTCTTCTCACTAGTTAACAATTATTGGCCCGGAGTAGTAAAGTGACACGAAAATAAATGTACTTATTGAATTTTTAAATCTCGACATCGAGAGAGCCTATATCTTCAACTGAAACTAACTCTATCTAAATCAACAGTACACCATCGTCGAATATGTCCAAGTGAACGCAGATCTGTACAAAGTGGAGGCGAGCGGCAAGTTCGGTCTCAAAGACGGCTATGGAAAGGCCAAAGTGGTGGTTCCTCATAACGACCCCTTCATCCTAGAGGGCAACTATAAGACTGACTTGGAAGGTAAGAATTTTCTTTCTGTTTTTGTCTACAAATACTATTAAACGAACAGATTGACATAGGGATCACCACATTATATTATTTCTGTATTATTTTGACTTTTCCCACTTCTGATTAAAGCTAAGAAGCTAATAGTATACGTTCAAGAACCAAACTCTTTCGTGTCTTGTCACCATCCTTTGGAAGTAACCAACTGGACATAGGCCTCATCTATAAAATAGGCTCTAGGCCGCTCATATTCAGCGGCTTCAACATCCTAGAACTAGAGCTTCACATTAGCAACATCCTAAAATTCTAGCAAGCAACTACTGCCGTAGTTTCTGACCCTTTTAACTCCTAGATGTAAACTTTTTTTTGACAATTATAGTAGTTAATTTGGTTGGCATCAATCTGACGAACAAAATTTTCCAGGTGACAAGAAATCCGTAAACGCTGAAGTGAAGACCCAATACGGCAAAGGCAAGACGGCGTCTCTGGCCTTGGAGGGTGCAGCAGCTCACCAAGAGTACGATCTGAAGATCAAAGCCAACGCCCCCCAGAACGAGAAGCTGAAGAAACTGGAATTCAGCGTTGTGACCAAGGTAAGTCATTACGAATGACTTTGACATGACACAACACGACATGACTTGATAATACAGGCCGTTTATAGTGTAGACTTTAAACAGGATAAGTAAGATTTATCGTATCGACTTAAAACTTTGTAATTTGCAATATTAAGATGGCAATGCAGTTATTAGCTACCATCATGCCAATAGGTTTAATAATGAAGCTAGGACTGGAGTAGAACTCTTCAATGGCTTTAAATAAATAAAAATGTGGTTGAGCTCGTATAATTAGTTTTAATGAGTCCAATTCATACGAAGCACAGTATGATTTACTATGATATAATTTTTTTCATTTATAATTTTTTGTTTTCCAACAGTCGCCAACTCCGGAGTCCGTGTCTGCGGTATTTATTGTCGATGCCGACGGCCGTGTGTACAAGTACGAATCCCTGGTAGTCTACTCCAAGGCCAACCCTGTTGTCGACGTCAAATACACTAGTCCGAGCTTGCCCAAACCCAGCAGGTAATTATCGCTCTATATTTCCTTATATGCCAAATATTAAAATCTAGGTTTTTGGTACTAAATCTGAAATCATCGTTATCATTCAAATGCTGACTCTTCAAAGGGCTAATGCCTTTGAAGACGTCATGAAGATTTAGTATCTTACTATTTTTCTGTTTTCAAGTGGTAGTTGCTTTGGTTAGTTGATTTTGTGTAAATGCTGACTGTGTAGCTGTTGACTACCTCTTTTTTAGGGTCTTCCTCAAAGGCACATCTCTGAGCTCCACCCAAGGCAAGGTCGAACTGAAGGTTGAGAATGTTCGTGACGTGGACTTGGACGCGGTCGCCGAAGGCAACGTCCAGAAGGACAATGTGGCTTTCAAATTTATCGCCAACTCGGAGAAGTTCAACTTGAAGAACTACAAGGTGGACATCTCGAGCAAGGACGCTGGCAATGGCAAACGCCTAGAATTACATGCTGAGAATGACGGCAAAAACGTTCTTAGTGGCAGGTACGTACTATTATATTCACTTGTTGATCTCTTCGACTTCTTGCGCTTACTTAGCTTTTTTAGACGGATATTCGAAAAAATATTTCTTCAATAAAAATATGTATTTACCAATCATCAAAAAAGTAGTCCTTTTTTAACGTCCACTACAGAATTTCTCGTGTATCTCTCGTGAAGTTAAATATAGTTTATAATGTCACGTCACAACACGAGACGATACTAAGACACTGTGATTCCATTTTGTGACTCGAAAGTACAAAATATTATTACGATAATATTTGCTAAAAATTTGCAAAAACATTCAGAAGAAAAATTACATCATTCAGTGTCATCCTTCTCATATGTCAATAATCTCTTTCTTATAAATGTTTATTTTAATCATGTGACATTATGTTTTATTTGTTTGCTTGTTCCTACAGCACTTCGTTCATCAGCAAACAAGAAGGACCCAAGACCATTATTGAGGGTTCTGGATCCGTCAAACTGAAGGAGGACCAGAAATCTGCTAACTTCAAGTACATCCGCACCGTCCTCACCGAAGGCAACGAACAGGGTGTTGAGGTGAGTTGGTACATGGTACATCCACAAGTAAATTACCGTATTAATTACTACTTCAGGAGCATTGATAGCATAGTTGGAGTTTAGCCTAACATACGAGTACCTACGTGGGCTTGTGAGTTCAAAAATCCCCTAGCTTCTAGCTTGAGATTTATTTTTTTATTTGAATGTGTAGCGATAGATTCGGTTGTAAATTGCTTCAATATAACAATTAAACTCTCTGTATTGAATCACATTTAAACCTAAATAACGGATCCCGAAAAATTTAATAAAGCATTAAAAAAAAGAAAAAAAAGTTGGCAAACACTTTACTGTTACGAAATACCACCTGTTTTATAAGTACTATTTGCACAATGTTAGTTTTGCCACCTTCAAAAAACCTTTTTATTTATTTTTATTACTATTCTGGTCTACTAATATCAAAAGTTTCTTCTTTGTAATGTCAAGTAATACTTAATCATGATTCTTTATTTGGGCAGACCTTCCTGAACGTAGCCATCGGAGAACGCAGCTACGTGGCCGAGTCCCGCGTCACCAACCTGGAATACAAGACCTCGTACGTCTACTGCGAGGAGAAGAAACAGTGCGCCAATGCCGAGTTCCACTCCAAACTCAACGTGCAGAGTAAGCAATACAATTAATATTCAATCAATTATTGATTAACCATATTAGGTATTATAACTTTGCCAGTTACATAATCTGGACGATCTTCGATTTATTTTTTATTTAACACATTTGTATCATTATTAACAATATCATCATCGTCATTATCAGTCTTTGGAATTCCACTGCTGGATAAGCCTCTACCATAAAACGCTACAGCAAGCAGCTCTGGGTCGTTTGCATTCAGTGGCTTCCCGCAACTTTGACTTGGTGACGGCATGCTCACGCACGCCGCGTCTTTTAGTTCGTGGTCGCCAATCAAGAACTTTTAAATAATAGTAACTAGCAATCTTAAGATTTCAAATGGCTATCAGATTACAGACAGTTATGTAATTTGATAGCCATTTAAAATCTTAAGACATTCATATCGTTTAACAACAAAAAAACTTATATCGCCATGAAAACGTTATATGAACGTACCATATTATCATTTAAATGGTGTTCCTCTCCAGGACCAGGAGTCATTCAACATGTCGTCAATGCCGTATTCGATCTCCGCAAGCTCGGTATCGTCCCCGAGTTCGGTCTGGAGATCAACAGCGAGATGTCGGAGAACAAACTGCCTCAGTACAGCCTCGACCTCCACATCAACAAAGAAGACAAGAAGTACCACCTCCAGGTCTACAGCAGACCAACCTATGGACGTAAGTCTATATTTACATTCATATTAGTACATAATATTTGAATCTTTAAGAGCAAACAACTTAAATGAATCTTTTACAATAAATACACATGTTAATGTTATATTTTTTTGATAGGATGCGATAATCAATTCAAAAGCCAGTGTATTACATAACAAAGAAAAGATTAATCATCATCATCATCATCATCATTTCAGCCATAGGACGTCCAAAGATTAATCAAATCTATTTAATTATATTCTTTTAATAAATTAACTATTATAAGTAGATGATTCATAAAAAAAAGTTTCATGTCATGATCATGATCAAACTTGCCAACGTTAAATGAAAATCTTTTGGATTTTGCAGACACACGACTACAAATTTTACTTATGTTCCCAGGTTTCCCCGCCGGCATCACCGTGACACTACCCCACCGCGTACTCGCCCTCGAAGGATTAGTGGTCTACCCAACTGACAAGGCTCTACCTTTCCCGATCAAGGGAGAACTCTTCCTGCACCCCGATAAGAACAAGCCTCAACAGAAGTCTGGCGCTCGCTTCGTCTTCGACGTCACTGGCGATGAAAAGACCCACGCTGCTTTGGCTGAATTTGGATTTAGCCACCCGAAATTGGGCAGGGTTTGTAGAAACAAATTACTTACCAAAAATGATCAGATGGAAGCTAACAATGGTTTTCCTAAAAGTAACGAAACTATTAATGAAAATGTAATTAACTATTAACATATTGTAATTATTAGTTACTTATTTTACGATGTATGATACTTATTTGATGGGAATGTTCAGCGCGAAACTAGTGTCAAACTTGAGTGTTCTTTTCGCAGGAAGCCGTGGTAAAGGTCAAGGGTAACCTCGCTCTTCCAGAAAAGAACAGCTTCAAATATGAGTCCAGCGCATCCGTGTCACACCCCACTCTTGGAGGCGTAAGTACTGCAAACTTTTCTCTTCTTCTTACTTCTGTCTGAATTCGTTGAAAGAGCCAGCATAGCTCCTGAGGATGTTATTAGGAAAATATTTTGACTGCACAGGAGTTGCAGCAGTAGGAATTACCTCAAAAACTGATATTTTATCTTCAAGAATTTAAAATTAAATTGTTTATTTGATTGTATGTTTGCAGAACCGCGAGAGCAAGATCTACTTTGAAGTCAACCCCGTCCATGTCAAATTATACGTAAGTATTTTATGGTCTTACTTACTCCTTAGAATTCTTGATATTTTTTTATTTTGTTTAAGGGACAAAAATGTATCACTCAAGCATGTGTGAACGAGACACAATAGAAATTACATTGATAAGCGACCGCCTCCGGTCTTATAATCCTCAACCGGTTAATTCTATTCTTCCAGACTATGACAATTGGTGTTTGGTCTAATGCATATCTATTTATTTATTTGTTCTGATTTAGTTTTAATTGTCAAACTTTAACATGATTTGATAAGGGATAACATAAGCAGTGATTGACATGACTATACCAACCAAACAATCTCCAACTCACGAGACGCTAATAGATTTATAGGTACCTTTAGCTATACATCTCACTGCCAAGTTGCCGCTTGATGTCAGTCACTTGCTAGTAGCTATATGGTGATGTGGCATCTTTGTGACGTATCGATATCGATTATTGACTTTAGGACGTGTGTCACTTATGGCTATAGTAAGATCATGTGTCCTAGATCCTACCTATGCAGAATATTTTCAACTATAGCTTTGGCTTTGGCTTTGTCTTGGTCCGCTTAAGCTAAATTACTACCTATAAGCGGCTTGCCTGCTAGTTTGCCTACCCTTTTTTAAACTGACCTCATTTCTCTCCCTAGATCGAAACGCCCCTCGTCAAGCTCATCGACGTAGAAGGTTCCGCAACCGTCAAGGAGAACCTGCAGCAAGGTGACGTCCGCTTCAGCCTCCTCGAAGGCAAACCTGTCGCAGTCCACGCCGTTGTGAAAGACTTCCAGTACTACGAGTTCACAACTGAATACAGCGGTGAATATTTAATTTAATTATACCTACCTACCTATTTTACTTAATTTTTTTAACTACCTACCCCTGGAGGGCTTCAATGCCACAACCTTTCAATATCCTTCTACTACTTCACTTATTCTTCTCTTATTTCCAGATATTGTACGAAGTAGTGACAATGTGGCACTTCTTCACACCACTAATTCGAAGGTCACATAATGTCAGATGTAAATTTCCTAAAATTTTATTAAATTTGCCAATTATGCATTTGAATCCAATAGCTGACAGTTCTGCGAGCTCTCCTAAAGTTATTTCACAGCAGCCAATTGTTATAACCAATTTAGGTATCCGTAATCTTTTTTTTGACGATAACCTTTTCGTACAGAAGAAGCCGACCGCAAACTTTCGATTGTCGGTCACCTGCAACCCGAGAAACGCGTCGACATCAGTGCTGACCTCGTCCTTGGCGGAGAGAAGAAGAACATCGTCCATGGATGTGTGTTCCTTCAGGACAACCTGGTTAAGAGCGAGTATGGAATCACTAAGGAGAACTTCAACTACTTTGTTGTAAGTATCGTTAAAAACTATATTTTAGCTAAAATATACAACATAATTAAATAGTTAAAATTTCATTTTGAATTTCTTACCTTAAAATGCATAATTAAATTTGTCCTGCTTACAGAACGCTTTCAAGAACGACTTATTGAACCTCGAGAAGCGCATCAAGCAGCTGGGCGACAAGGCCAGCAACGACTTCAAGGCAACGCTCCAGAAGGTGAAGCCCACCCTGGATGAGCTGTCGCATGCCTACCAGAAGGACCTTGAGAAACTGTATGAAGAGATCGCTAACGACAAGGTGCTGAAGGAGATCTCAGAAGCCTTGTGAGTTTAAATTATCCGTTTTTTATTTTTTTAAACACAGATAATGGTGTTATTCGACAGATAACTAAAGTGATCGTTAGGGATAACTCAAAGAATAAAGAAACTAAAGCAAATGTGACCAGTTTACTACCAACTGGTCACATTTGCTGTAAAACTGATAAACGATACGGTAGATGTGTTGTTAAGTGAAGATCTTGACTTTACAAAAGCAGCAGTAGAGTCCGACTCACCCCCAGATCGGGCCCGCTAGAAAGGAGCCCGGCAGCGGTCCGGCCTGTTTCGGCAGTTCCGGTCCCGTCGGCGCCACCACTAGCGGGTTCGCTGCTTGGTAGGGTGCCTTTTGCACTCCACATTGGCCCGATCACGCCTGCTAGTATGGGGCTCGACACGTACGAGTCTGAGCCCACACTCGGCCGGGTCGCGGCGACCGCTAGCGGGGCGGACCTAGGCTGTGCGCCTTCAGCGCACACCACAACTCAAAGGCACTCAGCGATAGGTCCGTCCACAAAAAAACAAAAAAAAAATACAAAAGCAGCGTAGGGCGCTTTAGCACAAGATCTTAATTACGGTCTGCTTGTATCAGCTTATTAAGATAAATTAATTAATTTCTTATGCTCAATACCCTGATTGAACAAACAGATAGGTATATCTTTTAAAGGCATAGACAATTTGTAAATGTTCGCTTTTGAGTATGTAAGTTTTTAAACTAGTTCTAAAACAGTAACTGGCTTTAGTTTAAAGCTGTGTATCATTAAATTTAGTATATTATGATGACGTTATTTCCTTAGGGACCACGTTGTGAAGTACCTAGCCAAGATGATAGATGACGTTGTTCGCTCCACCGCACCTCTGTTCGAACAGATTAACAACACCGTCACTGAGACTGTCAAGAAGATTCAGGAGCTGTACGTTAAACAGGTTAGTAAACTCATCATCTTAATGGGAGATGCAGTTAAACTGTAAACTCAAACTGTTTATTGGAATCATGTGGTGATAAATAATGTTCAAAGAGGTTTACAGTACCATGACATGAACCCTGGATCTGAAATAATAGTTGTAATTCATAAATATCCTTTATTGCCAATGGCAAATAAATCAAATTAGCTACTTACCAATTGCGATTTGCATTTCGTAGCAGCCGCTTTGGTAATTTTGTGTTTGGTGACCCTTTGAGTATATACCAACATAATATGAAATATTATTTTAGTGTGAATCTATTCTTAGTGTCTGTTTAATTTAATTATGACAATATTTACTTGGGAATAAAAACAATCGTTGACCCGATCGGTATAGTGGCATTGAAAGCAAAGTTCGATTCCCGGTGGAGTAAATTCAGAAATCATTTTTTTATATTGGCTAGGGTCTGGGTTTTCTTGTAGATGTCCCTTTCAAAATTAATTACCTGGTTTCTCCTAATACCTGGATGTTAATTACTATCTTCAAGACCGTTGACCCTATTTGACACATTGGATATCCTAGAATTAATTTTTAATGTTATGTATTTTTCTTTCATGTTTGTCTACTTAATAAACGTATTCTATTCTAATTGGCGTGTTGTCTGGCGTATATTTATTTATTCCTAACCTAACTCCGATGGATCTCAGGTGGAGCCACAAATCAAGCAGCTATACGCCACCGCAGGAGCAATCCTCAAGGAGTTCTTCGACGGTCTCCTGGACATCGTTGCGCACTTCGCTGCCATCGTCACCGACTTCTTCGAGAAGCATAAGGCTGAGCTGCAAGAGCTTACCAACACTCTTGCTGAGATCTTCAAAGGTAAAAAGCTATAATTATCATTATCACGTCAATGTTCTGTTCTTTCTTTCCTTCCTTTCTTCCTCCTTTCTAGACCTTCTTTTAAACTGAGACCTATCTTCATACACGCTAATAAACCTCATGTTATGTTCTTTGTGATAAACCTTTGTGATAGTTGTAGGTCTAGGTTTAATTCTTTAAGCTAAAGAACTCTACACGTACCTATTAGATATTGATCTTAACATAATTATTTTTTCCAATTAGACCTGACCCGCCTGGTTGTTGCCCAACTGAAGGAGCTTCGTGCCAAATCCTCCGTATTCTTGGAAGACCTGAGCAAACAGATTAAGGAATTGCCCATCTTCGACTTGATCAAAGAGAAAGTAAGTTTTTTATCATCACCATCTTCATTAGCATTTGGAATTTCACTGGTGGACCTAGGCCTAGACCATAGAACGCTACAACAATCAGCTCAAAGCCGTTTGCATCCAGCGGCTTCGCTATCGTTAGCACAATGATTTAATTTGTAAACAGTTGAGTCTGTTACTTACTTTCATTCATATCAAGCATCAATTGTCTTTGGTCAAAATTAGCCTAATTCTACATTACCCATTAAATCTTTTGAGGTATATAAATGTTTAAGGTAACATATTATGGATTTGGATTATGGATTTTCTAGTTTCAACGAAACCTTTGTAATTATTTATTGTTCTTAAAAATTTGGAAGACTTAATTTTCTTAGAGTAGTCAATAAGTTACTTTATTGTAAACTCGCTTTCGTTCTCCAGTATCAAGAGTTGACTGTTCCTGACGTTATCCTGGACTTCATTCGCCAGCTCCACAGCACTATTCAGTCGCTGTTGCCCACTCCTGAAGCTAAGGAGTTCTCTGGTGCCGTCTACAGATACCTCGAGAAGGTATGGTATATTTGTTTGACATAAAGAACTCATATTTCAATAAGTCTATCTATTTTCCTTCCAGGGAAAACTCTAGAGATTAAATTAACGCCTATTATATTATTTACATTAAAGGTAAAAAGGCCATTTTCTTGAATTCTTAGGTGTTTAAGAATTTACTTGCATATCCTAACGTTACGTTACGTTAACGTCTTTATTACGTTACATTGAAGTAACAAAGATATGTGTAATAATTAGAGTTTTTCCCTAAAAAAAAATAGGAACTCCTAACATGTTTTTCATATTTTTAAACTGAAATACTTTCATCAGAAACGTCTCCACGAGAAGATCGATGAAAACGCCGAACTCCGTGTGCTGTATCAGAAGTTCACGAAGGCGTTCACCTCGCTCGTCCAGTTCGTCAGGGTACAGCTTGGACAACTGGGAGTTGTGCCTAACTTCGCTGCTGTCAATCCGGTGAGTTAACAGCCTTTAGCCTTTAGCCTTTTACGGGAAATGGCAAACTAATTTACGGAAACAGTCTGAGTTTCGGTTTGGTTTTCTAAACCCCGAGAAAATTTAATTTTCGAGAAGATATATAAAACTTTAGCAGAACGCCTTATGTTTTTATTGTGTTGGATGTTTACATCCTTTAGCCTGTACACAAGTGACTATGGATGCTAGGTTCAGTTTGACAGCAGCTTCTTCTTCTTCTTTATTTATACGGTCAGTCCCGGTTGCGTCCAAAGCCATTGCTTTGGAGCCCAGGGTCCGCTTTCCTTGATTTACTCCTCCACTTCGCGCGGTCTTGAGCGTCTCTAGTTGTGAGATCATTGGGCACGCCTGTCAGCCCTCACGACGTCAAGCCAGCATTTCTTGGGTCTACCCCTTTTGCCAGGACCTGGCGGTGGCGGCATGGCCAGACATTTGTTTCCTACGTAGCTTGCCGGTTTCCGCAAAACATGGCCGTACCATGTTCATCACATTCAGTTTGACGGCAGCATCTTCTTTTTTAATTCTTGAAGTTGATATACAAAATTTTAATTAATTAACGAGTGAGAATGTTGGAATCGTATACGTATCTCATTTTATGTTTCTATTACAGTTCTCTCTATTCTCCGGCCCATCATCAACTGGACCGGTCGGCTTCGGCGGTAATCCACCTTCCTTCAGTCTCTTGAATCAACTCCTGAACGGAGATATCGAAGACCCACAGCATGTACTACGCGAGTACAGACTACGCAGCCTCAACCCACTTGACGAATACCCCGCTAAATGTAAGTACCGGTCAACTTTCTCCCAAAAGCGAACTATACTAGTCGAATATAGGAGGTTTTCAATTCACACTTCTCTTTTATAATTTAAGGATGAATTCCGCTGCAGGACCCAAAATTGTTTTAGCTTTCCCTCTGGATTAGCACACATTAAATAATTAGGTTTCTATGGCTGAAGATGTAGATTCTTGCTGCACAGGGGTTGCAGTGAAGGTTTCATTTCACCAGTGGTGAAACCTAGTCCGTCTCTATATTTATTGGTCAGCAGGTATTGATTGCTAATTAAAGCAGATTTACACAAGGTTTTTTGTGTGTTGAGGAGGTGGCAACGACATAACAGGCATATTGTGAAATATCAAACCTTTAAATCTTTAACTGCCTGGAACTACTATATAAACAATGGATTTTATTTTATTTGGGGTCACCGGTGATCCCCATGTCTTTCAAAGAGCTTGCGCACATAGCGACTTTAAGCAGCCTAAGCAGTGATTTTGCAAGGTTTAGACGCCGATTGTGGAGACTGGCGACTAGCGTTTTTGTGATTCGCATATTTATTGATCGAAACCACTTGTTTTCATTCAAATAATCTCGACAAAATCGCTGATTATGGATGCTAAGTCGCCAATTACAGTATGCAAAAAGACTTTCGGACGTAGCTAATCCAAAAATGTCCATCCAACAGTGAAAGCAGTCGTCGTGAATGGCCAGCACATCTTCACCTTCGACGGCCGCCACCTCACCTTCCCTGGCACCTGCCGCTACGTGCTCGCTCACGACTACGTCGACAGGAACTTCACCCTGGTCATCCAGCTCGCCAACGGAGCACCCAAGGTCATCGGGCTAGTCGACAAGAGCGGAAAGACTATTGAGATTAAGGACAATGGACAGGTTAGTACTTTACAATACGTATATAACCATCGGCCACACTTATCTGCTTGCTTTGAATTAGCTATGTAACAAGATTTCCAAATATTTTACTTTACCTTTTTATGGACAAACCGAGGAGTACGTATAGTGATTCGCTTTGAACGCATAAGGGTTGATTGACGGTTCAGGATAGTTTAGAAAACAAGGCTAAGTTGGTCCGAGTCTGGATGTGCTGGAAGATGGTTGAAGAGACAGAATTCATTTTACCTCACTGGTACTCTGGTATTTTTTCTTGACTATGACAATTTGGTGTATTGTCTGGTGTTAAACTTTATCTTATTTGAGAGTACCAACTTATTGATATTTTAGTCGGGCACGACCATACTTTTTTTCTTGTAAAACTATATAAATGCTGAACATACTATCTTCTCTCAGGTTGCTGTCGACGGCCAGACCCACGGCTTCCCGGTTATCGAGAAAGACGTCTTCGCCTTCAGGGAGCCTTCAGGGCGCGTCGGCATCGGCTCCAAATACGGAGTCATGGTGTTCTGTGCTCCTAACCTTGAGGTTAGTAACAAGATAACATCAAAACCCGATCCCTATTCAGGGTGACAGTTTGACAGAGGAAGGGAGGAAGAGGAGGTGAATGTATTGACATGATGTTTAGCTCAATAAGATTTAAATTAAAACAGAAACAGATGGCCAGCACAGGTTTAATATACCTAAAGAAAGTTGTAAAAATGTAGTCTCTTTTTCCATTCATTTGGGATAAAAAGTAACATCTGAAATTAAATTAAGTAAAAATCATTTGAGAGGTAGAGCTCTAAAGTACTCGTAGAAAGATTGACTTCTAATAATTTTTTTTTTAATTTCAGGGATGTTTGATCGAAATCTCTGGATTCTACCTCGGCAAACTGCGCGGTCTTCTCGGAGATGGAAACAACGAGCCCTTCGACGACTTCAGGCTGCCTAACGGAAGGGTATTTTGATATTTATTTACTAAAATTAGATTATAATCAATACATTTCAGTCGCAGTAGTAGGTAGCGATGCTAAAGTTAGGACCTATGCCGCCATGTGGAGTACATGTTTGTATAACCCTTTGGTTCATACTTCATTCAGCTTTCATCTACGTCTGACGTCTGCTAAAGAAGAAAGCCTTCACTGCAAGAAGCAAAATATCGATACTAATCTAGTCGAATAGATTGATGATTTTTATTGTATTTTTTATTCAGCACCAACAAAAATGACATTCCTGTTTGTGCAAAGAAAACGTCTTCCAATTTAATTGGTAGTGCAAAGAAAACGTCTTTTTTTTTTTTTTTTTTTTTTTCTCTTTATTTGGGACTACAAACAGTTACATTAATGGCATAATCTCTAATTTTACTAAACAAATTACTTACAATGTAACCAGCACCGTTGTCCACAGATATGATTAGTAAAATTAAACGGTGGAGCATCGCAAAATTAATTTACATAGTTCTCATTTACAAAACTATTCGCACCCCAACGTACGAATAACATCACAAACATTTTTTCTAAACGTAGGAGGTGAGCTTGAGAAAAGGTCGATGTCGCAGAAATGTTTGTTGTATAGGCTCATTAATCTATACAATGGAGAACGCTCACCTGCGTGCGTTTTACAAGTTTTGGTAGCAAATAAAATTGGTTTGCGAGTTTGACGAATGGCGTAAGAGCGATATGGTACATACAGGTGTATTTGATTATTAAGTTCTTTACAGTCAAACTCATTGTGTAAAATATTGTACAACAACATGAGGTCGAAGAGAATTCTTCTCATTTCAAGTTTGGGTAGAGAGTACTTTTGCAGCAGAGCATCGCAAGAAGATTTTGAGCGAAAGCAACGAAAGTGCATTGATCGCACGAATTTTCGTTGAACCCTCTCAATTTGACTCTTATACTTAGCATAGAATGGGTTCCATATAGAAGTCGCGTATTCTAATTGGGATCTAACAAGAGATTTGTATAACAACAGATAGGAGGTGGGACACTTAAATGGTTTGGCAGACCGCATGACTAAACCGTACATCTGGAAGGCTTTACCTGTTATGTGGTTGATATGAACATCAAAGTGAAGTTTAGAGTCCATAAAGATACCTAGATCTCTTACTAAGGTTACTTTTTCTAGTACAGTGTTACAAAGAGAGTACTGGAAACTAGTGATATTAGTTTTTTTAGTAAATGTTATTGATTTACATTTCAGCAAACTAAGTTGCAGTTTATTTTCCTTACAATATGTTGAGAAACGGTTAAGATCTGATTGTAGTTTATAGCAGTCATCTACAGTAGTGATTCTATGAAAAATCTTTAGGTCATCGGCGTATAGTAAAAAATGAGAGTATTTAAAGCATTGATTAATATCATTAATAAATAAAACAAAGAGTAAAGGTCTTAAAATCGATCCTTGAGCGACCCCAGAGGTAACTTTTATTATATTTGATCTAAAACCATTTATAACTACTCTTTGAGTTCTATTCCTCACGTACGAGGAAAACCATCTCAGTAAATTTCCACGAATGCCATTAAAAGCCAGTTTTCTCAAGAGCATATCATGGTCCACCTTATCGAAAGCCTTGCAGAAATCAGTATAAACAGAGTCTACTTGTGCTCGTGCGTCTAAAGATTTGAATAAGAAATTTGTATACAGGACAAGGTTGCTAATAGTCGATCGATGTTTAACAAATCCGTGTTGTTCTTCTATAATAACTTTGTGTAAATGTGGATAAATATAGTCATGTACTATTCGCTCAAGAACGAAGATTCGTCTTCAAAATTGGTGGTTTTTTAAGATCTAAAAAATTTATCTCAGAAAAGGTGTACGGCTTTTCTCAGCCCTGTCAGTCCCAATTATGTCATTCAATTAGTCTGAATTCAAATCCATCATAATTTTTTATTTTATGCATTTACAATAATGCTAGTTTAGCTCAGTTGGAAGAGCAGTCTCCCGAATAGTGAAAGGTCGGTTCGAGTCCCACCAGAGTCCGTGCGCCAGCAAACCCAAAAAGATTATAAACAGTGTTGGTGTAATCAGAGAATCGCACTTTAGATGTACCATTTTTTCTCAGATCTCTACCTCTGAGTCGGACTTCGGCAACGCGTACCGCCTAGCATCCAGCTGCCCGCCCGCCAAGACGCCGGAGCATTCGCACCACCAGCTGCACGGGCCGCTGCCGGCCGCCTGCGAACAGGTCTTCGGAGGCACCTCGCCTCTCAAACCTCTCTCCCTGTTCCTGGATGTCGCTCCATTCAGGTATGAACTTGTCTTCTCATAGACAAACGTCTTGACTGTCTTAAGCTGTTGTATGATGAGCACGAGCATTAAAATTATCAACATATGACTAACAAAAAAGTGAAATAGAACTTTATTGGATTTGACTGCTCAAATACAACATCTTTTCCTAAGGGACCAACATAATTAACCTAAAAAAAAAACACTGGCAGCTGGTTGGTTGGTTGTTAGCATAGACTGCATTTAGAGATTTCGATGTTGATCCCATATAAAAAGTTGTTTTGATGCAATAGCAAAGTTCCACTGCACCATTCTGTTACACCCTGTATAAGTTTGTCTATCCGTTATGTGGTCGCTATTGTTAACATTCTGCTTAGTTTTGTTTTTTCCACTAGCATAAACTTCTTAAATATAGGTTAGTCTAAATCTACCTTATATTAGCTAGTTAACTCTGGTTTTCTTAATATTCCCTCTTAATGTACCTTCTTTTTATTAGGTTTTGAATAATTGATACAGATGTTCCATAAACATGGTAGAACTAAAATGTTAGTAATCTACAGGTTCGGATTTATACAATGTGTATTTTCGATACTTGATCAAACGAAATGTAGTTACTAGACCCAAAATTATCGACAAAAAAAATAATATTTGTCAGCTATCTTAATTCATCAATTAATTAATCAAGATTAGTGAAACATACAAAAAAGTACACCTCAAGGACCTAGTTTTAAAGTTACAGATCAAAAATATAAAAAAAGCAACTTTTTACACAAATTTTAGGTTTTTAATTTTTTTAAAAGTTTTTTGTAAGGTATGGCTGTTTTTTTATCTTATTAGCTAGATAAACTGTTTAGCTTTCAAATGAGACTACTTTGAAAAAAATACCCCGTTTCAATAAAAAGAACCGACGAAAAAATGAAAAGAAGAAATTTTATTTAAAAAAAAATTAAAACTACTCGGTTTTAAAGATGGCTGACAAAAAAAAAATTTTATTGATTTTTTTGTCGATAATTTTGGGTCTAGTATCATTCGGTCCGCACATTTCGTTTGATCAAGTATCGAAAATACACATTGTATATTTAACGGATTGTATAATCAGAAACTAATCAATAATCATCATACAGACAAATTAACTCAATTAAAATTAAATTCTGTATGTCAGACTTAAAGTAGAAAATTGGGTGATTCAATTTGCAAACGATACTTTACGTTACAACATATCATCATATTTCTCCTTTATCTACAGACAAGCTTGCATCCACGCTGCTACCGGCAACGACGCCCTAGAACAAGCGTGCGCCCTCGGAAGAGGGTACGCCGCGCTTGCCTCCACCGGCCTGCTACCCGCCTTCGTACCCTCAGTGTGTGCTCAGTGCAGAGACGCAGACAAACCCAAGAACATCGGAGACACGTACGAACTGAAGCTGCCTAACAAGCAAGCCGACATCATTGTTACTGTTGAAACGACAGAGGTAGGTTTTCAAGCTACTCTAGAAGTTGGAACAGTAATATTTCTTAAGAAAAGTGAGATACATAACACCCGACTAAGATTAACTTGTCGTTCCAAATTTCTAATTGATCGGAAATATCTTCAGGGAAAAATTTGTTCTTGTTTCTTCCAATTCCCACAATCTATTGCTGAACTAGATACCTCTAGAATAAATGTATACTTATCACAATTTAAGAAGATTTTCATGGTCAAAAACAATAACAACTACTCTGTAAATGATTAGTAAATAATAAGATACCTAGTTAATTGAAAAAAGGCTGACGTTACTTGCACTGCTTCTTTTGCAGACATTGTCCAGAAACAGTAGCAGGGTAAAAAATGCTTAAGTCTTGGTCGATTGGGTCTACTTTCATAAATATAAATTTATTTTTATGATTTCTGATGATTTGGTCAGGTGTAACATAATTATTCCTCAATCTTCTATATGGATGACATGATACTTTTTAATCATCATATCATTGTCTAAAATTGTGTTTATTTTCAGAGTAACGAAAAGAACTTCAAGAGCGTAGTAGTGCCTCTGGTTTCGCAGCTGATAGATAACCTCAAGAGCAAGAAGATCGCGGACATCAAGGTCTACCTCGTCGGCATCTCGTCCAAAATGCCCTACCCGATCCTATACGACACTGACCGTAAGTTTACATAGTTGATTTATCGATTTAGAGAGGGAGCACAGAGCGTTGAGGGTTGCGATGAGGGCAAATATGATGGCTCGGAGATTTGCTAAGAGTACAGCATTATTATGCTTTTTAAAATTTACTGCACGTCTCTGGGTAAGATACACTCAGAAATCGCACAACGCTCTGCAAATCCAGTATAACAATGCATTCAGGATATTTTTGGGGCTACCTGGCTACGGTATCTTGCAGACTGCTTCGTGGCCATTCTGCGAAAAAACATGCTTCTCTGTGCTCAGGATACAGGATAGCATCAACTGTATCTTCGAAGTCTAAGAAGAATATGAGCCAAAATACTTTAACCAAACTAATTACCTATGAGATTTTTATATTGCTAACCCATTTGCATCTTTTGTAGTCTGATTAAATAAATAAATAATATTAATTATAACTTATGATTAATGATGTCATTAAACCTCTCTATAAAATTACATTTATTATTCGTATTTAAGAACTGTCGAGACAAATGACAGTAAATCTAGCCTGATCTCATTGCATAATTAATGGAAGGTTCTGAAAATGTATTTTTAAAAAACCTTTTTACTTTACAGTGAAACTGAAGAACGCCAGAGTCAGATTCGACGACAAGAGCCGCTACCAGAAGACGCCCAGCCTCAAGACCGGCTGCGAGCAGGTCGACAAAGCCATTGATGTTGTCACCAACCTGGTTGATGTTCTCAGGATTCAGCTTGGTAAATATTACTACTCAGAATATTTTTGAGCATTATCATAGGCTCTGAATTTAGCAGTACTGTTCATTTTAAGATACCATGTTTGTTTGAATTACCAAGCGTGCATTTATTATTATTTATTATTAATTCTAAAGCTCTCTCGTTAGGTAGCCGAGCATCTATAATGAGGTCAATTAATCGTATTGTGGTCACAAAGTTCTCACTGCAGTGTTTTCTGGATACAAATCAATGTTCATCCTGTTTATCCTTAGTAGAAACTAAACTGTGTTCTGAACACGATCCACTCATTATTTTCTATATTTTAGGTCTCACAAATGTAGTAGCTGCGTACGAATCCATTCTGAAACTGCCGCTGCGCCCTGGAGCGGTCAAACACACCGTCAATGTTGTAGGAGAGAAATGCAACAGTCAGTTCTTCTTGGTAAGTTCCTCAAATCATTATCATCATCAACATTTGGAAGTCCACTTCTGGACATAGACCTTCCAGATAGAATGCCACTGTGCGCAGTTTTAAGCCGTTTGCATCCAGTGGCTTCCTTCAACCACGACTAGGTCAGTCCACTGGGTGGAAGGCCTGCCCAAGTGGCGTCTTTCAGTTAAGTTACTCAAAAGATTTTGGAAGAAAAATAAGAAATTGTACAGTTGTAAGCATCCCTGAAATCTTTGAAAGCAATGTTTGACGACTCTACTGGCTTAGTGGAGCGGTGATTTGCGTTGGACGCAAAGGTTAAACTTTCAACTCCCGGTTTAGGTCATTTTAGAAAACTAAGTCCTTTAAATTTGGTGGGCTCTAGGAGACGCCCCTATCAATATCCATTATCTGGTACCTCGTAACATAAAGATATTAATCTTTGCTTTAAAATCATGGCAACAGGTGTGTTATCTGGCTCATATTTCTTTATTTTAATCAATTATGTTTAAATCACATAGTTTAAATGCATATTTCTACACAGGTCGAAGCCGCCCGCGCCATTGCGTTCGATACGTTGTTCAATGAGATCGCTTACACTCACTCCTTGGTTGCTGTCACTAACGACCTCAAGATCGGAAGCGGCAAGAATGCTGCCCAAATTGTTGGTAAGTTCTTCTTCTGTTATTGAATTTTTAACCTTATAGAAACAAATTTAGGTTTATTAATTGTTTACCTGTTTATTACATTACATTAGAAAAACTAACGTGTCTTGTTTTCGCCAGAGGTAGGGGCTTAGGTTATTGTTTGTAGTGTAATTTCAGCTAGTAAGAATCATAACTCATGTCCTCTTCTTTAATTATTCATATTTCTGATATCTGAGGGTCGAGGTTTATATATAATTATCTAATAGGTCTAATAATTCTTCCATTTAATTTTATCATTAGCCGATGGATATCTCCAGAATTTGCTAACAGAGAAGAGTAAAAGCAAGTCCTCCTCTAAAAATGCTCGTCTTATTCGCATTCCTAACTAGAGCATTACTATCTGCTGACTTTGGCCATTCTCTAGTCAAGTAAATTAAGATAAGATACGTATCTTATTGTATAGCGATACAAGTATCTTTTTGACCCGGATTCGAAAATAGTGGTTTTGAGCTCAAATCCTGCAAAAGGGCTAATAACGTTTGTGTGATGATCACAAGCACTTTTAATCGTCTAATTCACGGTCATGACTTTTATCAGATCTATGGATATATATTTGAAGATTAATGAGTTATGTAATAGTTCTGTGGGGCAATTCAGTAGATATAGACAGAGCTTTCAAAATACAGAAGAGATGCATTCGTGCTCTGTGTAATGTCTGGTATCTAGACAGCTGCAGACCCCTCTTTAACCTGTCAAGCATGTGTGAATGAGACACAATAGAAATTACATTGTTATGCGACCGCCGGCGGTCTATTAATCCTCAACGGGTTAAACAGCTTAATTTGCTTCCACTTCCTTACATTTACATCAGGGAAACTTGTCTCTTTGTAAGGTCATTTCCCAGCTATTACAAAAGGCGCAGAGAAATCGCTGGTAGGCAATTAAGGCAACAATACATAAACCTAATGCATCAACCTCCCTGTCGCAAGGACATATATCAAAGAAATGCATATAATAAGAGTATTGTTGTGTATAACTTGCTACCGGAAGAGCTAAAAACACTTCAAGGACCAATATTTAAGAGGAGATTGACTAACTGGCTTTTGGACAAATGTTTTTATAGTTTTAATGAATATTCTAATTGGCAACATACTCATATTTAATTTCATCCGAACTACCAAACATTAATTATACTAATGTAATTTAATTGACATCAATATTATGTGTAATTTTGTAATTGAATTTTTGCACGTCTGCGAGCAGACTGAACACATGCGCTACTTGCTTTTAAATTATATCTTTATTTACTGTGTTCTTGGCAAATAGACGCTTGAGTTTGAGTTTGAGTTTTAAAGTATATTATACTCGTGATCTAGTTTTGCTCAGTTCAAGGCTTGATTTTTCATTCTATTGGCGATTAGAGTACTTAATTAATTGGATTTTTTTATTCATTCATTCTATTGTCACAGGTTTCACGGAACACTCCGTGCTGCTGCTGGGTGACAAGAAATTCGGCAAGGACTCTGAGACGCTGAGATCCACCCTTGAGAAACCCAATGACTCTTGCATCGACTTTGTTGAATCAGTAAGTCTCAAAATATTTTCAGCGATAATTACTCGTAAATTATTTTAGTAGGCTAGTTTAGTAGTCATTACATAATCGTATTTACAATTTTTCAAGATTTTAACTTTATCATTTTTACTCCTATGGCATTTCACAAGGTGCTATTCTGGGTTCATTACTATTCCTAATAAAAACAACAGTTTAAATAAATTATTAATATAGATAAAAATATTTAGATCGTCTATGTATGTCCCACCAGACGGCCATACAAAAAATGCTTAAAAATCACTGTGCTGTCAAATGTAATTCGTGCCTATTTCATTATCGCAATATTGGCGCTGTACGTCACTGTATAGGCAGATGCGAAAGCACATGGTACTAAATTAGTAGGTAATGGCCCCAAGATGTAGTCTGGTCAAAATTTGTTCTCGGTACTATTGCATGTAGCGTTTCTAAAGGGCACACAAAATTAGCTCTCATTTGTATCAGTTATAGGACAATCAAACCAGTGTTAATACAGCAGTCTTAAAAACAAGTTATCTTAACCCCTCTTCCCCCCCCCCCCCAGACCGGTGGGTTCGTGTTCTCCGCGAACAACTACCTGGCGCTGAGCGCGGGCGACCAGAAGCAGTACCTGCAGACGGCGGCGGGCGCCATCACGCAGCGCGTGCTGCGCGACGCGCTCACGCAGGAGTGCACCTGCGCGTACGCAGATCCGTTCCGGGCCCAATCTGTTTGCATCAATAAGGCGAGGAAGGAAGTTGTGAGTATATCTTATGTCACAATACGACGACTCAGTAGGCGCCTACTACGAAGATTTTTCTGATGATCTCATGTAATAGGGAGACTGCCAAAATTTTGCGAATCATCTCAGTAAACAGACCATCCCACATTCTCACTAACATTATTTATACTCATATGTATCTTCGCGAATGTCTTTTTGGTTGTGATATTTTTTTGTTTTGTCGTAACATTTTTGGTTAATTTCTCCGTATCCCTTCTGTGTTTAACCGTCCTTTAATGTTAATTTTAATTTGACTTGTCTAGCGATTGCAAATTTAATTGGCTAGCATTTAATTTAAAGTGTTTTGAGTTAAATTTACATGCTGTAAATTTGCAATACTTAAAAAAAAAAGTAATATCCATTCGCTTGTGTCAAAACTTTAACAAAATATGAACAACTGAAACCAGTCGTGTAAAAAACAGGACTTTTTTTGTGAGTGGCATTGCAACCATATTTAGTGACATTCATCACAAGCATCTCCGTGCTTTAAAGGCACGTTAAAATTTGGTCCAAGCTAATATCGCTTGATACTAGCCTTGAAGCCTAGTCAGAGGGCTTAGGGCTTAACATCTAACAGTAAGGTTAAGCCACTGGCCTTACAACACCCCTCTACTCAGGGCCGTCTTTTCCACTTGGCAATCTGGGCACTTGCCCAGGGCCCAGCGATCGATGGGGCCCCCTGGTTCCTGCTATAATAGTATCCTCTGACAAAGTCATAGGGGCCCCATTTTCCTATATGCCCAGGGCCCCCAATAGGTTAGAGATGGCCCTGCCTCTACTGGGCCCGCGTGTGGCCCAAACTATCTTATGATAGAGGTGAGGCCGGAGCCTTGCAGTGTGCATACTTTACAGTCGATTACTGACTGAGTTGTATCTTACTATGAACTATAACTTAAGTAGCAGAGCATAGAGAACCATTTCATATCACTCTACTTCTTTTGTTTATTATTAATTAATAAATGCAAGTGATTTTCATAATTTTCTTAATGTCTTTTTTAGTTAATCAAAGAAAATGACGATAAAAAAAAACAAATGAATCGACTTACAATGTGTTTTTATTACATCTCAATCTTTGTTTAACATTTGCAAAAACTATTAAAACCTACCTACAAATTGCTATTCCAAATATTTCCATTAAAACGTATTTGTTTTGTTACAGGCACGCAGAAGGAAGTAACCACAAACTCCGACCAACGATATAACTGTGATTCGCATCGTGCCATAGAGACAATGTTTCCGCCGTTTAGAATAAAAAGTCACTCATACCTTTTAATTTTTCATATTAACCATTTAATATTATTAATTTACAGACATATTATGAGATCTATTTATTTTTATCGGTCTGATCCGTGCAGTGACTTTTTATTTTACATGTAAAATAATTAAGTTAAAAACTAATATTATGCAAATAACACATATATGTTTAAGGATGTGTATGTATTACTTGCTTTAATATCTCAATTTAGAATCGCACCATTGCAAACATTGTTGTTAACACTATTTATAATAATGCCGATACCACTGTGAGGTATTGTAATCAATTTTGTATTAGAATAAAAAATATGTTATTAATTTTGAGTTTTTTTAAAGAAAGTAATATTTCTTACAACAGTTACAAAATATTATGGTCATTTCTAATAGATTTGTCATTTGTTGATATGTCAAGTACATTATCCCCAAAGTCATAATATTATGAATTTTTATTTGTTTATTTCCAAGCTTACATCTTTAATTAAAAGGGTTATAATGATTCTTCAAATTGGATATAGGTACACAATATTATGATATTGGTAAATAATAACTGAAGATTCTGTGTGTCATATTATATCCGGTTTTTAACAAAAAGCATTTACCCTAAAATCTATTAAAAATGATGACACATACCTTTTCAGTTTTCTGCACTTACGACTAGGTGCTTATCGATAATCAATACGCCCATTTACTTTATAAGTAAAGAAAGGAACTTAACTAACTTGTTTCTTCTCCGCCATTTGTTGCGCTGCCCTAAATAGTCGACGATGCATCGTGAAAGAAGTTGGTCTGAATCCTGAAATGGGAAAAAACATAACTTGTGAAAACTCTTTTTAAGCGTACCGACACAGAATAAAATAGTCAATGGGGGAGGCCTAAGTTCAGCAGTGGACGTCTTATGGCTGAAATGATAATGATGAGTATCAGAAGTTTAGGTTGGTACAATCACACATATACATCGCTCAGGGACACGGAATTTGGAAACTCAGATCAGAAGAATTCAGAAAGAACTGTCCAAATTGAGACAAGGCGAAATTATCTATCTGTGATATCTGATATGATATGACTGTGAGAGCGTGCTATGGCAAGGGTTATGCTCGGTGTTTCTTTGCGAGATCACATCAGAAATGAGAAGATACGTAAACGAACAAAAGTCGCTGAACGGATTAGCAAGCTGAAGCGGCAGTGGGCAGCCGATGGGGTAGAAAGGTTTTGGAATTAAGGCCACGTATCGGCAAGCGTAGCGTAGGAAGTCCAACCCATAAAGTGGACAAACAACCTGTTAAAGGTTGCAGGAAGCAACCTTGGATGCAGGCTGCTTCCAATCGGCCAATCTGGAAGTCACTAGGGGCGGCCTATGTTCAGCAGTGGACGTCATAAGGCTGAAATGATGATGATGATATGATATGATAAATAATTTATTTCCAAGAAAATGGTCACACAAGATCTTAGAGCTATGCACAAGTACAACATATTCTGCCATTGCTTTAGGCGTATAAATATTAACATCACAAAATCTGTAGTTAGATTAAACAATAATATAATATTATTTGAGCATTGTGAAACTAAATTATAAAGAACTACTTTCAGACAGTCAGTTAACACTCAAAGGTACCTACAATCTTTTATATTTGTAGCATAAATTCTTTAATAAAGTAGAATCATTCCCGTAAAAGCCAGTTATTTAAAACATATTTCAGTTTGTTGAGCGGTAAGGCTCTAACTTTTCTAGGTAGCTTATTATACATTTTTATTGCACGATAATACATGTATATGTCGTGGCCAGATCGTAAAATTGATCATTTTATGATGTGACCGATCATTTCATAAAATGGTGGTGTTTCATGATATAGAACAGAACCTGCTGGCTACATCATGATGTGGTCTGGCCAGATCAATTAATACTCAGCGTTTGACGATATAAACAGCTAAACGCACGACTATTTCACGAAATGGTCAAACACTTGTGATCATATCGTAAAAAGTTACATTACTCACCGGTAGAGGCGCTGATGTTGCTTTGTTTTTGTGATGAATAATGGCGGCGGACAAATATTTTATTCTAAAAGTGAATAAAAATGTGTAAATTGAAAGTGAAAGTGCGTGAAATATCGTTACGACACCAAACTAGGCGATTTTTATGAAAGTCACTCAAAAAACGAGCGCAACGTCAAAAAATTAAGAAGTTCGGAACGTAATTTGAGAGGTTATATATCGACGGTTGAAAGGCAAAAGGCATCAAGCGACATTTTGATAACTTTACAGGAGAGCGATTTAAAGTTTTTATTTTTGAAAAAAAATTCGTAGTTATTTTTTGGCGCTGTAAACAGAGAAAAGTCTTACAGAAATATATGTTTTAAGAAGAGATCTATATTATGCAATTAATGTTTCAGCTATAGAGTAAATATTTACGAAGTTAGATGTCGGTTAACCCCAAATGCCCTATTTTTGGATTAAGGCAAAAGAGGTCAAACGCCGATGCACTTGAAAATGGTTCCAGGCAAACCGATTTAACATCCATTTATATAATAATTAGTTCCATGCAGAACACCTTAACAGTGAAATCTTTAAAAATTAGATTAAAGCTTATAGAGTGAAAGGGCCAATATTATTTAAGTTGTGCAAGGCACAATAATTCAAAGTCAAATGTTATCTTTGTGTGAATAAGAAAGAACATCTTATGAGCCAAGAGAAGTTTTATGACATATAGCTGAAATACAATATATTTAACGAGTTTATAGTTTATTGCGACTTAGGCTATTGTGTATTGTAATCGATTGTATGGATCATAATTTAACACAATAAAAAAACTCTTTTGCAAACAATTCTCTATAATTTTTCAGCACATTGCACATAAAAAGCATGTGGTTATTCAAAATTAAATAACAGAAAAAAGGTTCCCCAAAACTCGCTTTATTTTATTTTAATAATTGATAACATATCTGTGCAAGAAATAGAGATACTCACTCACATTCATACACCAAAGATAAATAACAGTGAGCAGAGGACCTAGTCCTAGCCACAAAAAAATATTTTAAAGAAAAAACTTCATATGACCTATAACTAATCATACTTAAGACAGTTTTTTTGGCAACATGTATCATGTATCCTGCATGAAACGTGAAAATTATTTGGTTTTTAAGCTTTGTAAAAAAAATCATTAATAAATATTTTTCAATCATTTACAAACAACACTACGCCAGACCAAAAAAATAAAAATGAAACTGGTCAAGGGGCACCACATTCAACTTTTTTAAATTGCATTACTAAGTATAGTCACTAGCGTAAATTGACATGCGTAAAAAAATCTATATTCCATTAAAAGTTGGTTTTTATTTCATACAATATTATTTACGATTAGATTAGATACGATTTTTAAAATTTTTATTTAGTTAGTCCATATCTTACAACCGTCTAGTCTAGTGGTTTACGCTCCGGACTACAAAGCCAGGCTGTTTCGGGTTGAAACCCCGCAAGGGGCTACCGTTTGCGTGATAAGCACGAGCATTTGTACCTAAGTCATGAATATTTTTAAATGTATTTAAGTAAGTTTATCCGTTATATAAAGAGGATAAGTTGGCGCGCTCTAGGGTCAAAGCGGTACAGGACGTTTTACAGTGTCGCTTTGTTAAAGACCCCGGGGGTAACTTGTTATACAAGGACCTCTCGGTAAAGGAGAGATGGCGCTCTTATTTACATAAGCAGTACAACGAGGTGCAGCCACCTAACCTCCCTCCGTATCAGGGACTAGTAGCACCAGAAACGCCTGAAGAAGTCCAGATTGCTTTTTGCCGCATGAAGAATCGTAAAGATGTCTGTGCCGATGGAGTCCTAATCAAAGCCCATTAGAAAGCGATGGGCCCTCGTGGGGTGGACATCTTAACCTACCTTTACAATCGCATACTCTTAACCGGGCTAATCCCGACCCGATGGAGAATGAGTATTATTACTCGTACTTCGGTCTTCAAAGGCAAGAGATCGGTGCAAGAGTTCTGCAACTACCGCAGCATAAAGGTCATGTCCCACACCATGAAACTCCTTGAGCGGATTGTGGACTCCTGGATCCGACAGGAGTGTGATTTTTCGGAGTGTCAATATGAGTTTTGTCCTGGAAACGGGACTATGAACCCTGTTTTCACCCTAAGGGCCGTCATGGAGAGATACAGGAAGAAGAACACGCCTCTGCACTTGCTATTTCTTGATCTGCAAAAGGCCTTCGACTGTGTTCCTCGAGTGGTGATATGGTGGGCAGTGAGATCCAAAAGGGTCCCCGAGGAATTATGTTGACATTATCCGAGACATGTACCGCAGCTCCGATTCTATAGTTCTGACCGCTGTTAGCGACTCCAAACCGTTCCCGATCATCGTCGAAGTACACCAGGGTTCCGTTCTCAGTCCGTTTCTGTTTAATGTAATGTTAGACGTTGTGTCAGACAGCATCAGACACACATTATCAGCCACTATGGCTGCTGATGTATGCTGACAATATCGCACTGGTAGACGCGGACAGGGGCAGGCTGGTGAGAATGGTAGATGAGTGGGAGCAGTCACTTGAAAGCAGTGGTTAGAAACTCCATGTGGCGAAGACCGAGTTCCTGGCCTGTAACTCAACAGATCCCACATGGACGAACGTCGACGACAAATAGGCGGAGACAAGGTCGAGCGCACGGACCAGTTTAAATTCCTGGGATCTGTACTTCACACGCGTCGGAAGACATCGATTGCGACGTCAAAGCACGCATTGCTGCTGCGTAGGCCAAATGGCGAGAGGTGATTGGTGTCATTTGTGACACCAGAATGCCGGTTAAGCTGACACGACAGATCTATAAGTCCATCATTAGGCCTGTCCTTTTATATGGTAGCAAAGTGTAGCAAAATGCTACTTGAGTGACACAAGCAGGAGCTGCGTGTCACGGAGATGAATATGCTGTTGTGGATGTGCGGAGTCACGCGGAACGACCGCGTGAGGAACTCGCGCATCCGCGGTAGCCTTCGTGTCCGTGATATTGCAGACAAACTGCAGGAGAGTCGCCTACGCTGGTACGGCCATGAAAACCAGCAAGCTACGTAGGAAACAAATGTCTAGCCACGCCGGCTCCGCCGGGTCCTGGCAAAAGTGTTGACCAATAAATGCTGGCTGACGTCGTGAGGGCTGACATGTATGCCAATGATCTCACAACCAGGGATGCCCAAGACCTTGCGAAGTGGAGGAATAAATCAAGGAAAGCAGATCCTGGGTTCTGAAGCGATGGCTTTGGACGCAACCGGGATTCACCGTGAAGATGATAATGATGGCGATTTCTAAAATGACAATAAAATATTGTCATTTTATTGTTTACCAATTTGTGCAGCAGTATCAATCCTATAAACCCTATATTCATGAAAATTCCTGTAAATTCATAAAAGATAATCCGTAAAATCATGGTAATAAACATACCATGGATCAGATGACATACCCACCGATTGTCATGGTTTTTAATAATGAATTTGTATGAAAAAGAACGTGTTTACAAGCAAGTATTTTTTCTTCTAATAAAGCTTTACGAACTTCTTCCGTGTATGTATTTATTTTCATCTTAGGAAGTTTTTTATCTGTAATTTTTCATTGTTTAGCTACCTAATCTGAAAAGTGAATTGTAGATTTAATATTTACACTTCTTTGAAATAAAATTATAAAAAACAAAACAAACACACCACTTGTCAACACAGCACACAAACAGAGCGCGCATTAACCGATTGCTTGATTGCGACTAAATGCAACAACGTTTGCGGCTAGCGCGCCTACGGAAGGTGCGTTGATCTAGGTTCAAATCAAATCCAGTGGTTGTAATGGTTGCGTCGCGAAGATTCAAACTACGTACCAAAGTTCATTCATAGAAACGGAACATGACTTACAAACCTCATGATACTTTTACTGCGTAAATAAAAAGATTTAAGTGCCACATTAATGGTACAAAAGATTAAGGAAAAATGATTAAAACAAAAAATCTGCAATTTTCTGAAACAGGTAAAAAGTCTGTACTGACTTTGGCAATTATGTTTACGTCATAGAAAAGGGGTTTAAATCACATTTTAATTTATAATAGGTTAAGGTAAAACAACTTATGTAATACCTGTGTTGTGCGTAGAGTAAGGATAAAGGGCTCAAGCAATATTCATTTCCGATGATGTTTAAGGAAGAAAGACTTAAACGACAGCCATGTGCTATTGTATTCCAGGCAAAACGCTTTAAATGCTGCCTTTATTAGATTTACAGCAAGGTAGAAAGATTTAAAAGTAATGTGTTCCTAAAACTGAAGAAGGATGAAAAGCTTAAATGACTGCCTAATTCATTAGAGCTACCTGCGAATTAATTGAAATCCAGGGCTTAAAAAAAAAGATGAATTTTGAGTCGGTTAACTCCGGGCACTAAGAAATGATGGCCTTTTTTGTGACGGAGTCAAGCGACAAAAAAGTGCTCTGATTTATACCAAACTCGGCTCAAAAGACGCAGAAAAAATTGCTGATTCTAACTATGTATATAACTCAATATCGCCCAAAGTGTCGCTTGATGCCTTTTGCCTTTCCACCGTCGATATGTATTTGTTAGTTAGCTATTCGAGTCTTTTTATTTATTATTTTTGTTTAGAAATAATAACTATTTAAAATATTTAATTAACCAAGACTACAAATATTAACAAATTCAGGTAACTTGTAAACGTATATTTATTTTAATGATATATCCAAACGTGTATTGAAATTTCATCGAATGTTGACGTTTAAACGATATGGTCAGTTTTAGTTGGCCATATTATGAAATACCACAATTTTATGAAATGATCGGTCACATCATAAAGTGGACAATTTTACGATCTGGCTACGACATATACACTGTTAGAAGATAATTGTTATCTTCGAGGTGTAGAAATGTTCGGATGTTTGTGGGTATAAAATCCAAGACATTGATGAAACAATGCTGGCTTACTAACAGCTATAAACACTTGAAGAAATTCGCCAACATTACTGTGTTCTCCGTAGCTCAGTTGGAAGAGCAGTCGCCCGGATAGCGAAAGGTCGTCGGTTCGAATCCCACCAGAGGCAGTTGATAAATTTTTTCAAGTAAAATTAGTGTTGTGTGTGTAGTAGTTAATCCTTAAAGCGGTAGAAATAATTTATATTGTGGTATAGATTAAATTTGTTTTGTAATTGATGCGTAGTTTCGGATATAAATAAATATTGGACAACATCACATCATTGCTCTGATCCTATGATAAGTAGCTTATACACTTGTGTAACAGAAATCAGAAACAACGACGGTTCTATAGACCCAAACCCAAAACAACATAGAAAAGTTATTTTTCTACATTGACCGACCGGGATTCTAAGTATGTTGTTAAAGTACATACCTGATCGGTTGGTAACAGACTTTTGAGATGATGAATAATGGGAGTTACCATTACTGCTTTTCCGGTTTCGATATTGAGCACGTATTAGCTTGCGTTCCGAGTTTTCAATTTTTTAGTTGATAGGCTCAAATTCGCCTGAGCGACATTATTTAAGCATGGTTTAATGAAAAAAGTCGAAGAAAAACAATATTTGATGCTAAAATACGAATCAAAAACGTGTTGAGCGGATAAGCACTAAAACGTGAATGACGTTGCCTCGACGACGGGGTGACCAGTAAGGAAATGATACCATACGACAAAAAGGAAAAAATATTTTATTTTAATTTAAATCTCTAAAATATTCAGTGAATTGAGTGGAGTCACTTGCGTGTAACTACATATTTGTTATAATAATTAATAATTATTTTCAGAATCTATTCGGACGATGCACTTCGCATAATTATGATAGAACTTCACATACAGGTAAGTTCGTTTAATCATTAACTATACTACATCCAAACAAACTTTATAATATTCAATACAGTTAAGGAAGTATTTTGTCGGGAAAACAAAACACTGTATTTGTTCCGTTGTTATTGGTGGCGTATTTATTATCCGGTTACTTTGTCACCCTTAACAGGTCACCAGGTAAGCTCGTAACTCGTATCCTGACATTTTAAAATACAAAATGGCACCAATAAACGCAATACTAGCGTCAGCGATACAGTTTAAAACTGGTTGTAAAACTAGAGCTATTTACCTATTCGGTACCTTGCGCAGTAAATTTGTTATTTGCATTTCAACGCCAGAAGTAGCTGAATACAGGGTTACAAAGGGGTGCCAAATTTAAAAAATATGATCTAGGTAACAATATGAAGAAGCGTCTTAATCGTTATTATTTTTAATAATCGTATTTTACAAAAAAAAAACATTTTAAAATATCCGAAAATAAAGTCAATAGAGAGACTACGAAAGCCAGGTCATTCATCAGAGGTCATCATCAATTTTAATAATGTTAGTTTTCTAAATCGACCCGAACTGGAAATTAAAACCTTTGCGTTTAAGGGAAATCACAACGCCACTGAGTCATCAGTTTTGATTTAATAACGTATAGTAAATTATTGAGGACCTCCGTACCCGCGAGGCAAGTAGATTTGGCTTTAAGGTCCTGGGTTCGATTCCCGGTCGGGTCAATGTAGAAAACAATATTTTCTATGTTGTCATGGGTCTGTTGTGGTACCGTCGTTGTTTCTCATTTCTATACCACAAGTGTTTTAGCTTCTATCCTTAGAATCAGAGCAATGTATGTGATGTTGTCATATTTGTCCAAAATATTACAAACAAATTTAAAAAATATACCTTTCTTTCTGCACCTTGACAAAAACAATAAGTATTTGGTATTCAAAATCAAAGTTTAATTTCCAAACAGCATGAAAATCACCTAAATGAATCCAATATCAATAATTATTGGTTATCAGTAAAACAACGTCGTAAACGGAACATAAAGTCCTGACCTGATTTGGCTCTGGAATAGCGCAGTAAAGGTTCAATACGGTATACCTTTACTCGCATGTTTAGTTTTAAATTGGCCATAAATACTTAACAATAAATGTTATAGCGTCTCTTTACAAGTCCTTTATGACAGCGAAATGGTTGCATAAAAATGTGAAAAAAATCACGATTGTAATATATTCAACAAAGTAAAATAAACTTAAGAGAAGAAAATTACCGATGATATTGTCAATTATTTATAAAAACAGGTAGCAAATACCGCATATTGTGACTATCAAGCCGTATTCAAACTGCCGCACGGTAATAGTGCCGCACTGTTATGTAAACGATATATTATATTACATGGGGCACACTAAAAGTTTTGCACTTCTAGATAATCGGAATTATTTGAATTTCGAATGTTATATTTTTTTAAACGTTGCAACCTCATAATAAACAAAAACAATTGGCGGGAAATGATTTGTCAATTGTTTTTTATCACACATCAAAGTTCTACGTACGCAAAGAAAATGGAATTAAGTCGAAAAGATTTTAGAGCGATAATTTTTTATGATTTTAAAAGTTCTCTCTCTCCACAAGACTGTGCCGCTCGTCTTAAAATGCTTTTGGGAGAGAAGCACCTTGTTTGAGCACCGTGAGGCGATGGTTTGCTGAATTTGAGAGAGGTCGAGTTTCTTTACATGACGAATTTCGTGAAGGGCGGCCTTCAACTGCCGTCAACGAAAATAATGTGGCTACTGTTAAGCGGCTAATTGAAGAAAACCCGCGGATTACCTATGAGACAATTTGAGGACTATTGGGGATTGGTATGAGCCAAATTCAGAAAATTTTACACGAAAAATTGAAAGTTCGGAAATTTTGCTGTCGTTTGATCTCTCATGAACTGACAGCGGAACAGAAGCGGACTCGCGTGGAATGGTGCTCACAGATGCTACTGAAGTACGACCACGGACATTCTAATGCTGTTTATGACATTGTCACAGGAGACGAAACGTGGATTTATTGTTTTGAACCCGAAAAAAAACAGCAATCTTGTGAATGGGTGTTTGAAAATGAGAACAGGCCAACAAAAGTGAGGCAGGCGAGAAACGTTGGTAAAAAAATGATCGCGTTTTTTTTCTCAGCTACGGGTCCCATCTGTACAATTCCACTTGAAGATCAAAAGAGTGTTAATGCCGATACTAAAGAGTATTTTACCATTTGTTTACCCAGGGTGATAGAAAAAGTTCGCGAAAGACAATCCAAAAGCCGCGTTCTCCTACATCATCAACGCTTCTTCACACACGGCCAACAAAACAAAGTCATTTATAGCTTCCGAAAAAGTACAACTCGTCACCCATCCTGCGCATAGCCCCGACCTAGCACCCTGTGATTTCTGTATTTTCCCCAAAATCAAAGATTTGATGAGAGGTTTTACTTTTACCAACTCCGAAGAGGCAGTGATAGCGTTCAATCAGCACGTACAAAACATGCCTTCAGATCTGTGGTCCTCCTGTTTTAAAAAATGGTTCGATCGCATGAAAAAATGTTTAAAATGTAAAGGAGAGCATTTTGAAAAGCAATAAACATAATATTTTGGTTTTAACATGTTGTTTTTTTAAGTTACGCAAAACTTATAGTGTGACCTACGTATAAATAAAAACCGCGTGGTCATCTAAGCATAGCCTAAATCTTATTAAGTAATCCGCCCGCAAAAATTGAACAACTAAATTGGAGCCACAGAATGCTCCCTATGCCTGACAGCTCGCCCTTCGCGTGCTAGTAAAATTTTTCCCTGTTATTTTCCATTGTTTTTTCGGTCTACTACGGGTAAGTGGAACGCGAAGGGTTGTCAATCCGCTCCGAACGCCTGACAATCTAGATGTAGACAATGCTTCTAAAAAAAATTCCAAGATTTTTGTAAAACACTACTATTATGAGCAACACTATTTTATAGAAGTTTGCGTGTGGCTGTGTGTAAACGTTTGCACATATATCTGTGTTGTTGCTTCAGAAGGGTACCGAAGTATAGTTCTATGTGTCATTATTCAAAGGCTTAAATCTAAATGTTGTTGGTATAGTATTTGTAAGTAATAAAAAAAAATGAATTACATTTGAGGGTATAACAAATAACCAGTGTTTTAACTAACTTGCTGTTTTTTACATTAACTCTGTGTGTCTTTTTTATTTTGCACAATGATTTTTTATTTGAGGATGAGCTCAAATCAAAAATATGCTAACTATCGATTTCAGTTTACGAGAGACCCTACAATGTTAGCTTACAATAAACCTACAGCCTGAACTAAATTTACAAGCAACTCGAACTATATTCAAAACGGCATCTCATCCTTTGAGCGTCGCAACAAAATTTAACTTTAAAATTTTATCGCTACATAGAAGGCATAATTTTTTAAATATGGCCGGCCGGGTGAGCAATGCTTCGCGTAATTATAGGGCTACGGCTTGACGGGGAGCGGGTAGAGTCGCGGCTTGGCTGGCATTTTATTAAATTAACCTTTATTGCAAAGAATTAAGCTTTTAGCCTATATTTTTTGCCCATAATAATAAAACTTCTATTAAGGCTGGAATACTGTCCACAAATGTTATAATATCGTAAAAAAGATGTACTTATCGCCTTATACTTTATTTATAAATATTTTATTCATAAAATTTTGTTATTAGATGTGGTAAAGGTACCTAGCCTTTTCTATCATAGAGATTAAGGTTATATGCATTCCTGACATCAAGAACACAGCAATACTTTGTAATGTATGGTCAAGACTCACAAAACATTTCTGTTAGGCCAAAATGGTCAATTATAATTTATTAGTCCAATACAGTTCAATAAACAAATGGTCAAGATAACTAATTTGTCCATTTGTGGTCAATTTATCAATTGATAAATTATGTTGGATTTATTAAGACTAGAATACAGAAGAAGATTGTTTTTGACGTCAATGATCTTATGCAATAAAAAGCGTAACGATTATTATTGCAAAATATCATTGTTTATAGTAATAAATTCCATTAGGCTAATTTGCAGGAAAAAAAAACGTTGTATCAGTTTTTGGTAGTATTAGTATTATCATAAACACTTAACATAATTAAGAGTTATATTCGCATATAACTGCCAAAAGTGTATCTCAATTCTTCATTCGAACTCGAGTTAGACCAAAAACAATTACATTAGGTCCAGTTTCATCCTGAAAACTTTAGCGCTCTCAGTCAAGCCGCGTCCTAAGTGTAATATCGTCACTTTTATAGCTCGGATAAAGGCTGCATCACATGCTTTATAGTGATTTTGCACATTTTATTATTGTTAGACGCACGAAGAATGGCGTTCTCCTTTTTTGTCTGTGTACCATCAATCATAGAATAATGTAATATGAATGTGATTTACAAATGGAAATATTTTAAATTTAGTTGCAATTACATGCTAAATAAAATCTGAGATAATATTACACTTGAAATGTTAGCGATAACTTTTTTTTATTAAAAACGGGGACGGCAAACCTACACTAACAAAATTAAGTTTTTGTTACTTGGGCAAAGTTAAATAATAAATAATATAATAATAAAACCCGTTTATATATTATTATACAGGGTGTAACGAAAAGGTGAAATAAAACTTTAAGGGGTTATTCTACGGCTAAATTACATCAACTTTTTCTATGGGACCAACATCGAAATCTCAAAAAAAAAATCGACGTTTCCATACAAACTGATGCCAGCTGGTCGCGTTTTAGTATGGGAAAGTGTTTTTTTTTTTGCGAATTCTATGTTGGTCCCATAGAAAAAGTTGATGTAATTTAGCCGTAGAATAACCCCTTAAAGTTTTATTTCACCTTTTCGTTACACTCTGTATATACTAATAAAAATTCACCCAACATATGTAACTCTAAATATGAAAACTTCTTAGGGGTTTAGTCTGGTGCTCGAATAAAACAACGAGAATTATGACATTGATAAATGTAACCGATTAAATTTAAATTTGAAAAAAAAAACATATTCGATATCAACTTCTCGGTCATGTGAGATTAGATGGGGAATACTTTTTGGAAACATCTATTATAGAAAAAAGAAGAAAGGCTTTTGTTCTCTAGGATTCTGATTATTGCTCCAAACAGGCCTTGAAAGTGGACAATAAATTGCAAATATTGGATAAGTATTATATCAATTTCTTTTCCACTCCTACACTGTGGCGTTCATTTGGCGCAATGTCGAAAAGTTGACTCAGCTCTTTACAAGATTTATTCTAACGTGGTTTTAATTTAATTCTTTTAATAACATGATGTATAGTACCAATGGTTTTCTTTATGACGGTGACCGACGGTATGTAGTGACTGAGTTTGTTCCAGCGTTTCTTCTCAGCACTTGCCAGATTGTCTGAGTTTTGTCTCGAAGCGCTAGTAGGGCCCAAAAAATAAGGAGACATGTTCTGTCCCATATGGGCCAATAATGTTATTATTGACGTTCATAAGTGGCAATTTTCTGTCCTAAATTGAATAAAGGATTTTTGACTTTTGACTTTTAGGACATGGACATGGAGGTGATTGTAGCTCAGCGGCGGTAGGGCTTTGGTTGTTAGTGATTACCGAAGTTAAACATCATTTTGGTTAGATACTTAAGACTTACATAGGTACTATGGAAGTATTATTGTAACAATTGCTAGATAAAACAAATAAATAAAAATCTAATTTTACCAAAATGAATGTCTATTTTCCTAGGTCATCGCATCGCGCGTTAACGGATGGAACAAATTCGCTATTTTTTTTTTGTGTTAATTATTGTCAGGAGAAGGATCTTACGGATTTTTTTTCAAAAGTTTCTCAGAAAAACCTTTATAAATAATTACACGCAAACGAAGTCGCGGGTAACAGCTAGTAAATAATAAAAATAAGCCGCCTAAGCCACGGTTGTGATTGGATAGGTGAAACCTAACTATATTATGTCATATTTATCACAAGGGTCTACGTGCTTCGGATGGCACGTTATAAGTTGATCCCGGCTTATATCGCTTGATACTAGTCGTGAAACCTAGGGGGCCTTAAGGAGGCTTGATTACATCTGACAGTAAGGTTTAGTCACTGGCCTTACAACACCCCTCCACCGCACCGCACTTGGCCCACGTGGTGGAGTATGGCCCAAACTACCTCATAGTTGAGGTGAGGCCTGTGCCCTGCCTTGAGACGTACATGGGTCACACTAAAAGTTTTGCACTTCTAGCTAATCGGAACTATTTGAATTTCGAATGTTTTTTTTTTTAACGTTGCAACCTTCTTAGTAATAAAAAAAAACAATTGGCGGGAAATGATTTGTCAATTGTTTTTTTATCACACATCAAAGTTCTACGTAACCAACGAAAATGGAATTAAGTCGAAAAGATTTTAGTGCGATGATTTTTTATGATTTTAAAAGTTCTCTCTCTCCGCAAGACTCGACCGCTCGTCTTTAAAATGCTTTTCCTTCTGAAAAAGTTTCCGAAAAAGTACAACTCGTCACCCATCCTGCGCATAGCCCCGACCTAGCACCCTGTGATTTCTGTATGTTCCCTAAAATCAAAGATTTGATGAGAGGTTTTACTTTTACCAACTCCGAAGAGGCAGTGATAGTGTTCAATCAGCACGTAGAAAACATGCCTTCAGATCTGTGGTCCTCCTGTTTAAAAAAATGGCTCGATCGCATGAAAAATTTTTTAAAATGTAAAGGAGAGTATTTTGAAAAGCAATAAACATAATATTTTGGTTATAACATGTTGTTTTTTTAAGTTAGGCAGTAGTATCATACTTTTATTAGCTGAAAATATGAGTAATTTATATTGGGATATAGTTACAAGAACACAGGTATTACCTACTTTCAATTGTCAAAAGCAGGCCATATATCATGTGAAACTAGCGGTTCTTCCATCGGGTTCTCCATACTGTTTTACAACTTAATTTTACCCTCTATTTTATCCCTTAAGAGTTAAATTTCCAAAAATCCTAGCTTAGAATTCATTTGCAGTATAAAAGTAACCACTGAACATAATTTCAAGTTTCTTAGTTACTTTGTTTACGCGTTGAGTTGATTTTTCAGTCAGTCGGCTTTGCCTAAGTCCTACCTATGCAGATTTTATAATCTGTGATACCTAAGAAATAAGTTCTAGCCGGTAAGTACTTACTTTTCTTCGTGAGATTTTTCTAAAGAAATCGTCATCTTTGATCAAACTAGTTTGTTAGTTAATCACGGTTTAATAGCCGAATGGAATGAGCTAAAATTTGGCTCAAATATAGGTAGATATGGATCTAACTAATCAGGTGGGATTCATATATTTATATAATCTGTCTTTGTGTTTCTGTGGGATGGTTCTTAGTCCTAATTGATCTAATTCTGAAGTCTACGCAGACGTAGTCGTGGGCAGAACCTAGTTTATTATAATCAAACTCCTATAAGCCCTCGTAGGAATGCCTTCTTCTTCTTCTTTGCGTGTCGACTCAGGCTTTCATACTGAGGATCAAAACTCATGGCGCATCATGATAACTATGCGTACGGTGCACCTTGGCAACGGTCTGTGGACGGCAAGTCGGTAACGCAGACTAGCCGATTCTTCCACCACGACTCTATTATATATATATATCTAAAATGCTGTTTTATACTATTTACTTAATTAAACGGTACCCCACTTAACTGCACGCAAGCCAAACATGGCTGCTCATTTCTTTCGTCATCCATCAAACAACCAATTAACCCGTCAAACCGGCAAAACCGGGTGTAAACACTAGTCTTAAATAAATAGTAAGCTAGACACAGAAGCGCTGGCTTGCTCCCAAATTCGGGTTGCTTAATACCATCCTTATATTCACTACTATTTGAAACTAGCTCCTAGTCTGTAAGTTTTAGGGTTGAATCTCTGTTGGGGGATGGTACAGCAATAATCAGTCCAGAGCTGTAACGGCCTGCTATGCAATTCGCAGTGCACTTTATTCTGTCCTGCGGACGATACAATATATAACGACAGTGAAATAGGCTATTGCGCGAATATATTGTGTCTTTTCAGGGCTCCTAGGTCACAGACCTCAGGGAGGACAATGAGGGACATCGATACAAATATCGATTGTTAGATTAAAGAAGATCAGCTTAGAATAAAATATGCTTCAGTATGTTATTTCGAATCGATTGGCGTTGGGAGATTATCTTTGAATGTAAAGCCGACTTGGTAAAACTAGTGGTCTATCTACTATATTATGTTTGTTTAAATCTAAAAAGCAGTTAGCACATAGAACTGATGGCCGATGGGGCAGAAAGGTTCTAGAATGGAGGCCGCGTACCGGGAAGCGCTGCTTAGGACGTTTACCCACAAGGTGGACAGGCGACTTGGTAAAAGTTGAAGGAAGCCGCTGGATGCAGGCCTTCCAATCGGCCAATCTGGAAGTCACTGGAGAGGCCTATGTTCTATAAAAAAATAACCGACTTCAAAAACAAATAAAAATCTAAAAATAACTTTTATACAATCATACCAAACAGTTATTTTTGGAGTCGGTGCAAACAAAAACATTTAAACACTCCACGGCTGGCAATTCATCATGGATGGATTCAGCATCATCAGAATTGAATTTTGATAAATGGGACCAATCTATACCCTTCCAATTGAGATAATGTGTTTTTTAAATCAGTTTATTAATGGCGGAGTTCTGAGGTAACAAACATTAAAAAGAAAAACATACAACCGAATTGAAGATCTCCTCCTTTTTTTGAAGTCGGTTAAAAATGTAGAGTAGTTTATTGTGAAGTGTACTATCCTATTAATATTCTTCTATTATAAATGCGAAAGTTTGTGAGTATGGATGTAATGGATTTATGGATGTTTGTTACTTTTCACGTTAAAAGTACTGAAGGGATTTTGATGGAATTGGGCATACTGATAGCCATGGCCTGGATTCAGAGGCGTCTTGTAGCCCACGTGGCGCCCCTGTGCAAACACCGCGCCCCCTAGTAAGCGCTTGATCAAAATGGGATGGGTACTAAGTAGCGAGCGGCGCTCGGCGCCCCCTAGGACCGCTGCGCCCGTGTGCAACACACCCTGCACTAGGTAAAGACGCCTCTGCCTGGATTAACACATAGGTTACTTTTTATCCGGATAAGGTCAACGCAGACGAAGTTGCGGGCAAAACTAGTACTAAATAAATACTATGCAAATATTACAAAAAAAAATTGAATTGTGTCTGTGTAAGGTGTGTGTGTGTGTGTGTGGTGTGTGCATGCGAGAGCTTGTGTTGGTATATTAGTGTGCTATCTTGACTCTAGAGCATGTTCAATATTTTCGATAACGTGTAAATTAACTTACTGAGTAAAAACTCCTTCGTTGCCCCCTCAAAACTGCATCCCTGCCGGATGTTTAGCTTCCGCAATGAATCCTGGAAGTCACGAAAACAAAGCTTATAAGATACATGGAAGTTCGATGATTTGATCCTATTGTGTGACCCACATTGCAGTTGCACATTAAGGAAAAAACGGTATACATTTAAATTACATAACTAGAATGGTTTGAAAGTGGTTAAAACTCTTGTGTACACACATGTACATTTTAATCTATCCAGAAAGTGTCATAAGTATCTACGCTCGATTTTGTGTAACATTAATCACAGTCACACGTTTTTAAGGTTTTTTTTAAAACATTTACGTATAAAAAAAATTGTAAAAATTATTCACTGTACGACCAAATCAATAGTGGCATGCCAGTTAAGGCGGATCGTCCAGTGTGCACTTGTGCAGCCTCTGATTTATAGCGTATGCTATTAAAATCTGATAAATCAATTTACCCCATTTAGATAGTTACTTGAATTGATCATAAACATGAATGAGTCATATCATGTCAGCCTATTGCAGTCCACTGCTGGACGTGTCATCGTCATTATTTCAGCTGTAGGACGTTCATGCTGCCCCCAAAGAGCGCCAAAGAGCACGATCTCTTTATCTATCCACTGCCAGCCATCTTCATAAGGTGTCTTATATACAGTGATTGGAGTATGTTGATTGATTTGATGTACTTTGGTAGTGCTAGCATAATATGGATATGCCTTTTTTTTTCTTTCAAAAACTGATACTAAGAAATTCCGGAATCCCGGAGGCATGTCCATATTAACATGAATGTTTGAGATCATTGATCACCCTCCTCTGATCACTGCTTATGAATGATTGATTCAAAAATATTTATTTCCAGAGACAAGGTACAAAAGTGATGTTTATAATAATATGGTGCCGTGCCGTGTGGGGACGGCCGTAAAGAATACACTTCCCCACCGCCAACAGGAGGCGTGTCGTAAGAGGCGACTAATTCCTGTAGCACGAGACGGGCAGCGGCGTCTGTGTGCGAAATCTTATAAAAACTGCGGTCACCAACCCGCCTGCCAAGCATCGCGAGTATTGGCAAACAATAATGAAAGTCATTAGGGGTGGCCTATGTTCAGCAGTGGACGTCCTATTAAGGCTGAAATGATGAAAATGATGAAATATCTCACAACCTCACATAATGTGTGATTTTTAGTTTACAAGTTGATATTTTCGACCTAAAAATACATATTAATATTATATGTATATATATGTGACTCGTAATTTGACCTATTCCCGTTATGGGTATATTGCCGAAACTATTTTCAAGTAATTGTATTCTATCATGAATGACCTATTCCAAAATTATCCGTTATGGAGATAATATTTAATTTACTACAACAAGTTTTTAGTTTGGTGTTATTGAATAAGTAAAAATTTATGACTAGAATGTGTTATTTCTTCAAAAGTAAATATTTGATTTACTTTTTAACGCAGTGTTATAAATTTTAATCAAAAATAAATTCAATTGACTGCAAATTATGTCAAACAAAATTGAAGATAACAATGCAAGAAACAGCAAAAATCTATCTACTATTTTGACTTAAATTATTATTAAAGTAACTCATTATCATTTCAGCCATAGGACGTCCATTGGTGAACATGGGCCTCCCAGTGACTTCCAGATTGGCCGGGTTGATGCGGCCCTCATCCAGCGGCTTCCTGCTACCGTTACCAGGTCGTCTATCCACCTTGTAGGTGGACGTTCTACGCTGCGCTTGCCGGTACGTGACCTCCAGAACATTTCTGCCAATTCCCATCGGCCGTCAGGTCTACGTGTTATTTAAGTTCCTATTTTTATTAAAATAATTTGATATTCAACGGATTAGCAAGCTGAAGTGGCAGTGGGCGGGGCACATAGCTCGTAGAACTGATGGCCGATGGGGCAGAAAGGTTCTAGAATGGAGGCCGCGTACCGGCAAGCGCAGCGTAGGACGTCCACTCACAAGGTGGTCAGACGACCTGGTAAAGGTCGCAGGAAGACGCTGGATGCAGGCCGCTTCTAACCGGCCAATCTGGAAGTCAATGGGGGAGGCCTATGTTCAGCAGTGGACGTCCTATAGCTGAAATGATGAATTTGATATTTTGACGAAAAATCAGCTGATCTCCATAAAGGTTAATTTTGGGATAGGGTATTATATTATAGTTCGAAAAATTCCCCTCTATATCCGGAAAAAAGGACAAATTTCCAGTCACTGTGTATATGAAGGTACTCACAATCATTTCATTACGTCCACAAGGCCAGCTTGAAGATGTTGTTATAAACGGGAATTCCCTGTAATCAAACTCGGAAGCATGGTTTGTAATTAGTAATCTAAGACTCAAGAGCTTTGACTTAATTCTATAGATATTTAATTTGATATAAAACTGTTTAGGTTTTTTCGAGAGGGTCATTTCGCTGCAAAAAAAGAAAAAAACGTCATAAAAGTACCATCTGAGAATGCTATACAGTTATTTTTAAATGTGCAATAAAGTATAAATAAAAAAAAACTGAATAATATAATTAATAAAATATTAGTGACAACGAATTCAAGATATCCGATGAATTACCAGCCCAATAATTCATGGGTATCAAAATTCAAATAAAAATTATAAGAATTAAAAGATAAACACACAGCAACGAATGAAAACAAAATGGTTGATCATCAAAATGTAAAAGAGATGGACGACATACAAAGTAAGACCGAGGAAAAAAAAGAGAAACGTTGAACAAATTAGGCAAATGGCCCCCATAGAGATGTACCGTGTCACGCTGACTCGAGTACTGAACTTATTCAGATACTCAATAGGTAAGTACATACTCGAGTATTCAAAATACTTAGCTCGGATTTATTATTTCAGACCATAGAGGTAATTAAGAGCCATCAAACTTAAAAATGGGTTTTTTAATTTTAAAAGTTTTTCTTTACTTTATATTTTAATATAGTATAATGTACTCAAAATATTATTTCTTATAAAGTGAATTTCATTTTAACAATGGTAACATTCCTCGCAATGGTGCCAAAATTTTAAAGAAAGTAACCAAACAAAACGATTTCGTTTCTCAGTGGACATTGACAGTTTTTATATTTATGATCTCAAATGTAAAGTCCGAGCTTAGAGTGTATGATAGCTTGCGAATTGTAATGGTGCATCCATATCATGTTATAATTTCTGGAGAAACGTTTTTCAAACGTAAACGTAGCATTAAGAAACTTCATATTTTTTTCTGTGTTGGTAGTATCCACCCGGAACTACTTCTTGTAGAACACGATCTTTATTATGTATGTTGCCTAGTAACACTAAATTTTGCAATGTGTATGCACTATTTGTCGTGTAAATCGTAATACTATTCATCCTTAAAGTCGAATTTTGAATGTCTTTAATACGCGTAGCTAAGAGTATCGTAAGTTATTTGCGAGAAGTAAGTGGCTCTGGCACTTAAACTAAGCTTTTGTTTTTTTTAACAAGTACGGAAATACTTGAATACTTTAATAGCCGACCGGCCCATCACTACCATATGAATGATTGACAAATTGATATTATGCCAAAGGCCGGACGATGATAAATATTTAGCGGGAGGTTTGAATAAATTGATTTACATTCAGTATTGTCTTGTAAAACATATGCCAACCTTTTTGTAAATACTGCGAGAGTTATTGCAACAAATAACATACATATATTATGGAATAGATATTCATTTATAAAAAATCTTAATTATCTTTGTTTTAAATTAACCTATTTTATTTTATTATATGAGAAACTTCCCGATTTTATAATTAGTTTTATAGTAAAAGTAGTTTATAAAAGAGAACCCTCGTTTTATCTAACACCCTGTATACTGGTCCCATAGTTATAATACTAATAATAGTTATAATAATATATGGACCTTATTAATTGGGTAACTTACTGTACATACTACAATTTGTAGTCCCGAAGCGGTGGTAGGACTATATTATATTTTGGGACGTGTATAAGTGCCCAAAAGAAGGCCTAAGTACTGAATAAATGAGTATTAATGAGTGTATCAATGAGTATTACTAATAATACATACTAAACCTCCGTCTAGCTGACATCATTTTGTATGGAGAGCAAATATTTTTTTTTTGTCATTTAAAGGTTTATCCCTTATAAAAAATGGATTTGAGCACTAAAACTACCTTCTAGAAGGAAATTAACTCATATACAGGATGTAACGAAAAGGTGAAATAAAACTTTAAGGGGTTATTCTACGGCTAAATTACATCAACTTTTTCTATGGGACTAACATCGAAATCGCAAAAAAAAACACTTTCCCATACTAAAACGCGACCAGCTGGCATCAGTTTGTATGGAAACGTCAAATTTTTTTTGAGATTTCGATGTTGGTCCCATAGAAAAAGTTGATGTAATTTAGCCGTACAATAACCCCTTAAAGTTTTATTTCACCTTTTCGTTACATCCTGTATAAGCCTGTATACTTTTTATAGTGCCTACACCACACGAAGTCAATAGGGCACAGGTTCATTGTCATAAAACCTTGCCCATAATTGAGTCATCTTATTTAAATAGTTTTTTTAAATGTAGGTTTTTTTGTTTAAGAAATAGGGCATTCAAAGATCTAACCTGAATCAACACTTTTAGATTTAGGAACTTGTATACGTGTCAATTTCTTTCAACATACAGTTTTTAAAGAAAATCTACGCCATCGCACATTCGGAGTGGATATAAATGCCGTTTTTGCTCGATATTAATAACGGCAACAGGTAGTCGCTTGAAATATTCACAGAATATTAAGTTGTAAGTATATTCACTTAAAAAATAAAATTAAGGGGGTCTCCGATACAACAAATTTGATTATTTTGCCGTTATTTTATAATACAGTGTGTCTGGTCATGGACTAGCGATATTCTAAGGATTGTTAGAACAACTATTCTAATACACAAATACACTACATAGGTAAGTCCAAAGTACTTATCAGCTATGTAGCAGCCATTTTGTTTTTTTTTTCTTGAAAGAGAATATTTCAAGACGTGGACACAAAATAAAACATATCTCCCAAAGTGTAGGCGTTAATAGTATAAAAATAGGCTTATTCGAAGCGCAAAACTCTAGTCTATTGTATAAAATTTGAAATTGTTGTTTGAACAACAACAACGTCAGGCACAGAGAGCTTTAGCTCGCCTACAAACTTTGAAAAATTATTGTGAGAATTTTATTGATTTTGATTAAACTGTTAGTGTAATGTAAAAGCATTGAATAAAAGTTACTAAGAATGTTGTGTTTTAATAATTTCCGGTTAGGGTTTTGACCAACGCCTTTTGTGCTTGCGCATAGGGTATGTTCAAACAACAATAACTCTTAAAGTAGTAGACATACAGCTGTAAGTTAAATATTTAATTGTAGCTTAGATCAAATCCTGTCAATCTAGTGGAAAAAATAAATGAGTTATCGGGGTTACTTTTGCAGTAATTTACAATAATTAGTTTATTTTCATATTTTTTTAAAATATTTTACATGAAATTTAATTATTTTTTCAAATTATGAACGTAACAACTCCCTGTTTCAAATTTTATACAATAGACTAGAGTTTTGGGCTTTGAATAAGCCTATTTTTATACCATTAACGCCAACACTTTGGGAGATATGTTTTTTTTGGGTCCACGTAGAGAATATTTCAAGAAAAATAAACAAAATGGCTGCCACATAGCTGATAAGTAGTTTGGACTTAACTATGTAGTGTATTTGTGTATTAGAATAGTTGTTCTAACAATCCTTAGAATATCGCTAGTCCATGACCAAACACACTGTATAGTGTATTTCTGTTACCTCCTCCATTATAATATAGTGTCTAATATTGTATTAGATAATGGTACGGAACCCTTCGTTCGCGAGTCCGATTTGCACTTGGCTGGTTTTTGTATTCTCAGTAGTAGCAGAATCATCTACTTAACTAACCCCGGCACGGCAACAACTAATCAATATAGTCATGATATCTAATGGTTTGTTTCTAATCAGTGATTCAGTATGTTAATTCAGTCTAGACCGAGTCCCGGCCAAACCGCAGTCTAGGCCAGAACCCAGACTGATCTGGTATGCGACGGATGTTCACGTCCATCTGATTATGATTGAGAGTTATGACGTCGATGAGTCATTAGGGTTCAATGGGTAGCTAAAGCTATGGTTTCTAGAACAGCGGTGCCGTCATTTAGCGACCGCTATGTTTAGCATTAAATGTTTCTACTAAGACGTAGCCAGTAGAAATAGAAGTGTGGTTTTCTAAATAGTTATTTTTAACAGCACAATAATTGCTCTTTAATTGACTTGAGTATGTGTGTTTTGGGATAACTATGTTCAATCCTTATTTTGAGACCTGTAAAAGAAAATCTGCAAGTGGTTGGAAGCATTTGAAATATGGATTCTTCGGAAAATGTTTAAGATTCCATAGACAAGTTTTACTTCTAACGTTAGGGTCTTGCAGATGGCAGAAACTAATAGGGAGCTCACGTGCATGATCAGGAAAAGGAAAATTACCTTTTAAGGACGTTTGCAGAGAGGTACGCAGTATGAATTCCCAAGACTGATTCTGAAGGAAAAAATGCCAGCAAGAAAAGCCCCAGATCGTCAAAGACGCAAATGGTTTGATGACATCAAAGATTGGACAGGCCCCTATTACTGCAAAATCAAAGACCTAGCCAGCGACCGCCTACGATTCGACATACTGTTCTCCGAACTTCGTTAGAAGATGACCCTCAATGATGATTAATGAACGCACACTTAACTATACTATTTTGGACCTTGGCTTCGGACTCAGTGTTATTCAAATGATTCAAATGTGCTGTACTATGCAATGATTTCTCTAATCATCAAGCCAGGGGTATAAGTTAAAGTTGCTGTGCCCTACAAATTATATCTGATACTGTCCAACTGGCCATATTACTTTACTGACAAAATTATAAGATATATTTGCCAAAATAAGTAAATTTTATATAAAAAAAAAAAAAACCGACTTCAAAACACTAAAATGCTAAAAATAATCCTAACACTTAAGTACCTAATCAGTTACTTTTGGAGTCGGTGCCAGCCGATGACAGATTCAATGTTTTTGTTTCGATATTCTATTCGAATATGAATTCGATAAAATTTATATGGGACCACCTCTGAAGTATGATCTACCAAACAAAAAAAGAATCATTAAAATCGATTCATAATTGGCGGAGTAATCGCGTAACATACATACAAAAAACATACAGTCGAATTGAGAACCTCCTCCTTTTTTGAAGTCGGTTGAAAATGGTAAAGCATTAAATAAACTGCTGTTGAATATTTTGACTAAAATCGTAGACATAGTACTCTTTTCTAAATAAAATATAGCAACATATAAGTAAGTGAAATTAAAATGAATCATATATCGCAGTCACAAAAATATAATATAATATCCCAGAAAACTCACACTTATCGTAATTTTATCGCAACGTAAAATGTTCTTTATAATTTAACAAGGCGAAGAAATAGTCGAGCTTTTCCAAAAGCTTCCATTCGAGCGTGCTTTGGGCACTTAAGCCTTGTTCACACCTAATAAAGTTTAAATACAATTTATGTTTCTGCTACACGCTTAGTTTCCGAGAATTTTTGTTAGCAAAATGCTAATTTTCATATGGTTTGCACGAAAATTACTCTAAGCTATACAAGGATTTTTCACAGAACAAAATACACGTTGTGTTGTAGCTCTACAAATAAGCTTTCAGAAGGTAACAAATTATCTTCGTTATCTTATGGAAGTAGGTTGGCAGATGCTTCATTTTATTTTCCTTATTACCATTTTAGTATTTAAAGGAGTTTTATCATCACCCAGTTTCAGCTATTCAATTGTTATAATTATAGAATAATTTACCGAAACTGTACCCTAAACCTGTACCGAAATTGTACCTTATGACGATGGATACCTGTACCAAAATTGTACCTTATTACGATGGATATTTGTACCCACATTTTACTTTATGACAATGGAGACCTGTACCATTGTACTTTATGACAATGGATACCTGTCCCAAACGGTACCTGATGTTACTCGTAATACCTGTTTGTGCTATAGCTATGATTTCCCTCATGGCGTGCTCTTCGTGCACGCGCTCCGAGGGCGGTTGATTATCTTGCGCGCGGTGCAGAATCTCCTGCACCACGTCGCGGGGGGGCGCGCCCAGCGGCATCGGCCTTGACGTGAGCCCCAGCTGTGGGCAAAACAATCACTGTGTCATTAACATTTTTGATTTAAAAGTTTAAAAAATACGCTAGGACTACAGTAACCATCATGGCATATGTTTGAATTGGAGCTGCATAATAAATCTTGTGGTTAGTCGCGTCATACAGTTACTCGTATTCTCTTATCTGGTTTAGTGGTTCGCAAACCGGACTACAAAAGCAGAGGTTGCGGGTTCGTATCTCGCAAGGGACAAATGATTGTGTGGTGTACACGAATCATGGGTGTGTATAAATGTATTTCAGTATGTGCATCTGTTATCTAGCCGCTATAATACAAGCTTTGTTTAGGGCTAGATAATAGGTGTGATAAAATAGTTTATTTGTTAGTCGTTTTTAGATGAATGAAAAAATTTCGTCAAGCGGCGCATTGGGGTCCTAACCAAGACTAGTAAGTGATTTTACTTTTATGATTAAATGTGTGTTTAAATACTTTGTTGAGTATTTTTCTGAATATCAAGTGTTCAAATTAGTAAAAAAGTACCTGAGTGCCTTGAGGTAAGGAGTGTTTAACCTTAATAGGCTAGTTTCCAAAAAAAATCTAATTAGTCCGTCAGTTGGATTAACAGAAAATATTGGACACGTATTTTTCTTTTCTCAATCAAACAGAAAATGATGAAGATATAGCCTGTTAAAGTTCCGCGTAACGCCTTCGACACTTTTTAGCAAGGCGTGACGTCACGCTCACTTTGATGCGCTTTATCGTAATTTTTTGTTTGATTGACAAAAGTCAAAATATGGGTCCAATATTTTTTTATAATCTAACTGACGGACAAAATAGAATAATCTTTTTTGACCCAGGAAACTAGCCACCTACCTAAGGCCAGCTTGGTTGTAGGTTTTTTTTCAGGTCTAAGTATCCTTGTACGTTTAACTAGTGTCTTGTATGTTTATTAATAAGGTCTTCTTCCAGAAGCCTGGTACCTATCAGCGATGTTGCACCATGGTGTAGTATTGAGACTAGATGGCGTTTTTATGGAACTATTGGATTCAGGCCGCTATGAATAATTCCTAGTTGCAGATCAAGGGTGGAGAAAACTTCATTTCTGACCAATGATGATGATTGATGACTTACTTTGGCTAATATGTGTGATTTGATGCGCTCGAGGCGCGCGGGGTCTGCCCGCGAGTGCGCGGCGGTCGCTCGGCACGGCGCAAGCGCGAGCGCCGCACACACAACGAGCCAGGCGCGCATGGGCGCCTAGCCAAGACGCGCGCTCAGCCGGCGCCATCGAACCCGCGCCAACGCGACATGTCCGCGCCTGTTAATGAAACACACTAGATCAAAAGGTGATTTTTAGTGCTAAAATATCTGAATCTTGGATTTTTAATTCAAATTGTAATTTTTGGGAATCGTTAAAAGTGACGGTGACGGAAATATCAGTCATATAAACTGATGGCTAGAGAATGATGTTAGTTCAGGATTAAATTCGCCAATTCTCATGGATTAAATATCTAAATATATCCATGCTAATCCTGAGATGCGCAAGTGGGCCAAAAACAGATATTTCAAAAAGATTAATAGCGACAGTTTTAACTTTTAAAAAACTACCGAACCCCTTATTCCCATGTTTTTGGTATATCTGCTGTGGTACACCCCCGGCCAGAAAAAGTATAACTTAGGTTTATAACTGCATGCACACATATTTAACACAAGTTCGATTTGCGATTTAATTAGGCGTAGCGCACAAGATCCATTAGGTTTATATAAAGCAAAAGTCGGTCGCTAATGCTATATGAATACTTCAGAGGATAAGAATAAAAATAATCTTCGAAAAAAAAACAATCAATATCGATACTTAAATAAGTAATTATTTATATGTTAAAGACGAGTAGAAAATACATTATAATTCAACCAAATTATTTAACAGTTCAAATTTTTATTAAAATTTGTAGTCATGTCTCCACTCGAAAACCCGTTTATTCCACCTTTTATTGGTTCTGCAACGGATGTGGCCGGCCCACTGCCACCTTAGCTTGCTGCATTTTTAGACTATGTCTAATACTCTCGGTCTTCTGCCTGGTGACCTCGTTCCGGATTATATCTTTTCACGAGTTCCCAGGTATCTGTTCATAGCTCGCCAAATGACGTGGGCCAGCTTTACTGTCATGTTCCACGTTTCGGCTCTGTAAGTCATCACGCACTCACGTCACGTAGGACGCACTGGACGAATATCTTGCTCTTTAGGTATTGTTGCAGTGGTGACAAGAAGTTATGACGCAACTTCCTAAACACTTTCTTAGCGATTTCCCGACACTAAACTTTTGTTTAGAAAAATGCAGTATAATGAAATCAAACATTTTAATAATAAAAAAAAAAGTATATTTATTAGAACACGAGCACTTAGTAGTGTTTTGTCAAATAATAATGTTCAAGGTCAACAGGGGAACTTAAGGTACAAAAATCCCAACTTTACGAGCAAAACATCAAGATTAGAAATTTGTCCTTCTTTTGTTTTGTCCCATAAGATCTATGTGGAAAAGTATTTTAGGGTTTTCAGAAGAAACAAAAGAATAAAATAAAATACATACCAACTTTACTGTATTTTACCAATTTTCAAAATATCGGGTACATACCCGATTGATGCACATAAACCAATATTATTTTAGAAAAAAATTTATTCATTATTTTAGGAATAAGTAAATCTATTGAAAAACTTGACTAAATAATAACAACTTTGTGCTTTGGCTACTTAATTTACGATCAGAGCAATGTATGTGATGTTGTTCATTACATTTAAACTGTGGGTTAAAGTATTAGTATTCTTAGAAGAAGAATTGCAAAAGGAATTGAGATTTCAAATAATTAAATTCTTTCTCGTGGCCTGTGGATATTGTTCCAACACAAATCCGGAATTAGGTCAGAACTATCAATCAAGTTTGTTATTAGGTAATAGTTCGTTTAATCGTTTTCTCAAAAGCGGTCCGCCATTTTTATCTGTTATATAAAAAATCAATAAATTGAATCCATACTTTTTGAACCATTTGATGATGAGTTGATTCTTCTAGAATCATAACATTGTAATGATATTTTTCTTTAAAAAATTCTACTGTATTTGGTAGGCTCTTCTAAATAGAAAAAATCCCTATGAAAAAAGTATATTTCAAATTAGATGATCACTTACAAGTAAATAACAAGAACGCATGAACTTTAAAACTTGCCTAGTTCACACTTACTTCATTTACATCTTCTTCTCTTGTAACTTTATTAACTGACGGCAGTGACTGAGTTTTTTGCAGCAGAAATGAGAATGCTTAGGTGGATGGGTAGGGTGACGAGAATGGACAAGATGAAAGGACACCGTTTGTCTTGGTATGGACACAGGGGCGTGCATCCCATATAGGCTATTATGCAGAGCCTACCTTCAGAAAGAACCGACAGAACAGCTAACCATAATAATTATTAATTACGTATTCAACAATAAACAATAAATATTCTGTAACCATTTTGTCGTCTACCTATACTTATTCCTTACTAAAGCGCGCAACTTAGATCGTTTCTGTGCAATTTAACCAAAGTTAGGCTGCCGCGAGATCGCCTACTGTTTCACGCAAACTTACTCAATTTTCACTCACAGCCTACCCCCATCTGAAACTAATGCGCGCCCCTGTATGGACATGTGATGAGAAGGGAAGAGGAGCACGTAACGAGGAGAGTGATGGATATGAGTATTGATGGATGGAGAAGTATAGGACGACCTAAGAAGAAATGGATGGATTGTGTAAGGAGCGATATGACTGAGAAGGGAGTGAATGACTCAATGACGAGTGACCGGGTTGTATGGAAGAGAAAGACATACTGCGCCGACCCCAGATGACCTGGGAACAGGGCTGATGAGTGGCTGAGTTTTTTGCGCTTATTAATCTCATCATCAGCCAATATGTAGTCCTTAATACGGTGGTATGGCAAGCTATATTTTAGGACGTGTTTAGGTGCTTAGTGCTCTCCCAATTATACAAAATAAATGAGGCTATAATAGCCGCATTCTATCTTACCTATATCATATCTGAATCTAGCAATATGCAAGACAAGAAAATACCTAGACCTTTAAATTTTATATCTAGGCACGAACAGCCTTGGCTAACCTAGAATGAGCTAATCTGACTTTGTATAGAAGTTAATTTGGTAAAGTGGGGGGATAAGAACCGAGAGCAGAATGGATGTGACTGTGGTGCCCACTAACTAGTAAGCCATCTACTATCCTCTATCCTGCCATTTGTGTTCCTTCAACTTTACGAACGATGGCTTGAACAGAGCGGCACAAAATGTCATAGAAGTCGCCAAGATAAGAAGGAGGAGCAATATCCAACCAAGTCTGCTTCATCATCAGCCATAGGACGTCCACTGCTGAACATAGGCCTCTCCCAGTGGCTTCCAGATTGGCCAGTTGGTAGCGGCCAGCATTCAGCGGCTTCCTGCAACCTTACCAGATCGTCTGTCCACCGATCCGATCTGATCTATTTTGTTTCACCGGGTGAACGTCCTAAGCTGAGCTTGGCTTTAGTTTAGTTATCTTTAATCAAAGAAAAAACAAAAATTGTAAACATGAATTGCTTAAATTTTGTCTACCCTCTTATGAAAGAATGTCCAAGATATAATACATCAATAGCTGAAATATCACATCCGAAACTATTCGACACTAATCGCAGGCAATAAAACGTTTAGCCCCCTCTGTAGTCGAAACAGGGCAAATAACTCTTAAAGACTGTTAAAAAGGTTAGGGGGATGAAAAGTCTGGCATTACCGGTTATCGTAAAGTATTAGGGAAAGGGAGACCGGGGTGATGCCCTCGTATTTATTTGTGGTCCAAGTTAAAAGATTTTGGTATAAGTTGTAATTTTAATTAATAAAGCTGAAGCGCAAGATTGTGTCTGTGTAGACTTCACAAAGTTGAGTGAATAATCGTCCCACATTTGTTCGCATGGATAAGGGATAAAAATACTCCTAAGTACCTATGTGTTAAGCTAGAATTAAGTTACTATTCTTATTATTATTCTAATTAAATTACAAATATTCAAACTTTCACATTTACGAAGTAAGGTGTACGTCTACTTGAAGTTAAGACATTGACATATCTATATATGTAAGTATATAAAAATGAATCTTTATTTCCCTTGGTCATCGCATCACGCGTTAACGGATGGAATAATTTCGCTAATTCTTTTTTTGTTGTGTTAATTATTGTTAGGACAAGGTTATTATACAAGGAAAAATTAAGAAAGTTGCGCAGTCAATCAATAAACTAAAGGCCACGCGAACTAAGTCGCGGGTAACAACTAATCTATCTATCTATATATATAAAAATGAATCGCTGTTCGTTTGTCTCGCTAAAACTCGAGAACGGTTTGAAAGATTTGTAAAAGATCAGGGAAGGTTAAAAAGGTAAAAAATATAAAAAAAAATGCAAGGAAAGTAGTAAAACAACTATTTTATTTTCCCACATAAACGAATTGGCGGAACGTAGTTCTGCTGTCTTTTTTCGAAGCTAGTCTTTGAATAAAAATGAACAAGTCCACCTACTTAAGTATTTTATGAAAAAATCCGCTGTCGCTTATAACTCAAGCCGCCGGTAAACACCGTAGTTTTTATAGCAGTCCCACGTAAACTTTCACCTTGGTGCTATTTAATTCTAGTTAAGGTGAACTTACGACTTGGGCGGGGCGCGACGGAACTCTCTAATGGGACCTCGGGCTAATCTTTCACCCGGTTAGTTAAAAACTAGTCCGAATTTTTGTTTTTAATTAACTAACTTGGATTATGAAGTGTATGGAATCTGTGACAATTACCTGTAGTTAGCTCTTTTTAGTTAAAGCTGATTTTATTGATCTTTAGAAAGTATTTTATTGCCTTTTCAACCGACTTCAAAAAAAGAGGAGGTTCTCAATTCGACTGTATGTTTTTTTTTTTTTTTTGTATGTATGTTACGCGATTACTCCGCCAATTATGAATCGATTTTAATGATCCTTTTTTTGTTTGGTAGATCATACTTTAGAGGTGGTCCCATATAAATTTTATCGAAATTAATTTAGAACTTTTTGAGAAAATCAACAAATATATACCCAGATAATATTTTGGTTGTGGTTCTTGTTACTTATCTTCAACAAATATGAGCCGATTTTGATGATTTTTGTTTTATTGAATAGCTTATACTTTAAAGATGCTATGATAAAAGTTTGCAAAATAAAAATCACCCCTAAGGGTAGGAAAATAGGGGATGAAATCGGTGTTCAGCAGTTAGATTAGGATTTATCACTGAAAATAGATGAAATAAGTAAATTTTATTAAAAAAAATAAAACCGACTTCAAAACACTAAAATGCTAAAAATAATCTTAACACTTAAGTACCTTATTAGTTACTTTTGGAGTCGGTGCAAACAAAAACATTGAATCTCTCATCGGCTGGCACAGTGTTTTTAAGTCGGTTTTATTTTTTTAAATAAAATTTACTTATTAGTAAGAGTCGATGTAACTGCTGCTTTGCCTTGAACGCAAAGGGTTCCCAGTTTAAGTCGATTCGGAAAACTAACTTTTCTTAATTGGCTTGGGTCTGGGTGTGCTAGGAAATGCCTTTGGCCAAAATCGTAGCCTGATAGCCTTAGTTCTTTGAGATCATAACAATTTAGGCGTTGCCCTGACGTAATCAAGGTTTCTTAGGTAAGCTTATTAAAGGAGTTGTCCAAAAATGGGTTTTTATTCGTTGATGTTTTATCCGGTTTATGATATACCTACATATTTATTTAAAGCAACCAAAAAGTCATTTCTTGCTAAATCAAAAAGTAAAAAAAAAACGATTTTCCTTTTTTTATTTAACTTTTTTATTTTTAAAACCAATTCTAAGCAACCTATTAAAAATGTAATTCATATTTTTATAATATTGAAAGCTGACAAGGCTGATTACAGCAAGCACTCATTTTCTTTGACTTTGACTTTTGACTTTTGACTTTTCACCTGTGTAACACAAATAAATGATGGATTTAAGTAAAGTTATGTTAAAAGTTATGAGTTTTGACTCTATGTTATGTCTAGGTATGTCAATAAATATGCTAAATGACTTTTAGTGTATGTTTTAGTAAAATTGGGTCAATAAATACGGTTAGGAATGTGAACAGTTTGAAAGCTAATTTGGCACAGCACAAGAGTTATGTGAAAAGTTGGCGTATGTGGGAGTTTCAAGGTACGATTCTCGATCAGATTAATTTAGAAAAAAATGTTTAAAAAAAGTTATACCAAAGTATTTCCTTGTTCCAGTAACACAAAACACACTTTTTGGGCTTATGCTTAATGCCGTTGCATTAATAATAAATACACCCACACCAATCATCTATCACCTCAATCCAAACATATTATTTTGTCTGAACTTGGGCGACAAGATGTAAAACTATTATGTTAATAATATGTTTGTTATTAATAATGTTATTATTGACGTTCATAAAGTGGCAGTTTTCTGTCCTAAACTGAATAAATGAATATTTTTTTTGCAAATTGACCTGCCTGCCTAGCATGAGCATCAAAACACGGTATAATATGATATGATATAGCGAAATATCGATACGAATTGTAAAAATATGATAGATATAGCCGCCATTTTTTTTTATCGAAACAGTGATCATAACATGTGATGAATAAATAAATATTTAAATGCCTAAAAATACTATTTATTTGATTATGTTATTCAATAAATTATTCAATAATTATCATATGATTTCTTAATTATTTTAATTCTTTACAACTTCTTAAAATAAACAAATTGATCTAATTATGCATGGCGTCATCCTCTCTGCCCACAATACCTATCTTATTGTTGTGCCCTACAGGGTCTATAATGATCTATTTTATGTATCTAATTATAACACCTGTGTAACATTATAGAATGCAATAAATATATTGAATTGAATTGAATTGTCACCGGCACGGCGATTCAATATGGCAGCTATATCTATCATATTTTTACAGTTAGTGTCGATATATCACTATATTATATCATATTATATCGTGTTTTCGTGCTCATGCTAGGCAGGCTGAATTAATTTCTTTGATATGTTCCTACAATTTTTACCTTACCACTGGGTTACAGGTTAGACATATTTAAATATTTACCACTCAAGTATAAAAGCTCGTAAAAAAAATATTGAACCCTTTGAAATTCAAACCTCCTCTGTAGACGAAACGAGAACGCCGGACTTAGCGTCGCCATCTCTGAGGTCCCGGGTTCGATTCTCGGTCGGGTCAATGTAGAAAACGATCATTTCTATGTTGTGGTTATTGTTTCTGATTTCTATAACACAAGTGCCTTAGTTACTTACCTTAGGATCAGATAAATGTATGTGATATTGTCCATTAAAAAAAAACCTGTTGTATATAATCTTAGTTTTGTAGTTTGGACCCGAACCACAGATGAAGAAAGTCGTCAATCACACGTTTTTTTTTATTAATTTACTTGGGGATGTCGGCGACATTATGGGCGTGCATACTTTGAGTTTTGGGTCTAATAATCGGTTTCCAAACCTCCTACTTAAACTAAATTCAACTTCGTGAACTCACTTCTAGTTCTAGATCGCAGAACCGACAGAACATTTTTAAAATTTATTTGGAATACAATTTAAAAATCCTTATCACACAAAGTAATCAATCATTTCTATGGATTGTATCGGAAAAAAATCTTTTTAAGTGATCACGAAGTTAATTTCATAGTAAAAGTTGTTTTATTCTAGCAGAATCATTAGGCAGTTACCTAATAAAATAGAAGCTTACCTACTTATGTAGAGTCTAATTTATAACATAAATAAGCTTATTAAAAGACAGTTTTGATTTTTCTTAAATAAAGAACTATTTTGTGTATTTTTAGTGTTAAATCCTCTGCGAGACGAATCATTTTAGTCAAAACAAACGATATCTGTTGTACATCGATTTTATGTCGCGTTCTTGCACCCTTAGAGGTTCAATGCTATTTGACATTTTGCTAGGTAGGTAACATTGTTCGAATTATGACGTTTTAATTTTAATTTTATGTCAAAAATTTGTAAGTCAGACTGGGTTGGTTAATGTGTTTTTGCTTAACTCCATGTTTGTCACCTTATTGTTACCACAAATAAATGATTTCATTTGATTTAAAATTATTTTTTACGGGAAACTCAATTCAATAAAAAAACTGTTATCATTTGACGAAAATACATAAAATACCTGCATGTGCAGGCGAATTACGGATCATTTCATTTTTCAAGTCGTCTCCAAATCCGAGGTTTTGTTTTTGAGTTAATCCCAAGACTATATTACGTTTCGAGTTCTCGCTCTCTGTATATTTTCCCGTAACCCTCTCGCTTGTCCCCACATGAGTACATAGACATAATACCTACGGGAAGGTCAATGTCTGCCCGGGCAAACAGGAGCCACCGGAGCGAACCGGCGATATTTGTTTGTGGACTGACGAGCACCGCAGAGATTTCACTTTAGGTTGTTCGTTGGAAAGTGTTCACAATTCGGTGACAGTATTGTAATCTTAGTGGCATAGATTATCTTTGATATCATCATCATCATTCCAGCCATAGGACGTCCACTGCTGAACATAGGCCTCCCCCAGTGACTTCCAGATTGGCCGGTTAGAAGCGGCCCGCATAAAGCGGCTTAAATTCCGGCTTCGGCTAGCGACCTTTACCAGGTTCTGTCCACCTTATAGGATTTGTTTGATTGATCTGTGATTTACTTTTCATATTTAGTGTAAAAGTATGCCTATATACATCCTACTGCAAGGCACAGGCTTTACCTCAATTATGAGGTGGTTTACTCCATACTCCACCACGTGGGACCAGTGCATTGGTGGAGGGGTGTTGTAAGGCCAGTGACTTAAGCTTACTGTCAGATGCTATGAAGCCTCCCTAAGGCCTCTGACTAATATCAAGCGACATTAGCCGGGACCGACTGTTAACGTGCCTTCCAAAGCACGGGGATGCTTCTGATAAATATCACTAAATACGGTTGAAATACCGGTACCGGCAAGCGCAGCGTAGGACGTCCACCTACAAGGCAGACAGACGACCTGGTAAAGGTTGCAGGAAGCCGCTGGATGCGGGCCGCTTTCAACCGGCCAATCTGGAAGTCACTGGGGGAGGGCTATGTTCAGGGACGTCCTATGGCTGAAATGATGATGATGATGATGATGATGGTTGAAATGGTCACCCATCCTATCACAACCGCGGCGTAGATGGCTTAACTTTGGTAATCAATACCAAAGCTCTGCCGCCACTGAGCTACAAGTACCTCATATTTTCCTTATAGCATTTAGTGTAGTGTATCATAAATTGTCATAATAGTGTCGGTGGAGGTCCAGAGAAAGGTTACCCCCAAATAACCCCATCAAATCAAATCATTTAATTATCTGAATCTGAATCTGAATTTAAATTTATTAGGTAAGGTATATTATCGATGTCATAGTTAAGGGGGGTCATTTTATTCAGCAAATCCTAATTACTGAGTAGATAATAAATATTGAAACAATAATTTATACCATGTCAACACACCATTGTGCTATTCTTAATGTTTGTATTTTCCAGTGATTTGTTTCTTATGTGTGGTGTACAATAGAGAGTATCTATCTATCTATCTACATTCGTACTACGTCCGTGTATGTTCCGCGATTTTTGTGATTTGCAAGTTTTTTTTAACACTTTGACTTGTTTTCAGATACATTGAATGAATCAATAAAAAATGTTTAAAGAGTACAAATTCATACACAATTTTACAAATACAATCATTGGCCGGCAACGACCTGGTAAGGGCTGCAGGATGTCGCTGAATGCAGGCCACTCCCAACCGGCCAATATGGAAGTCATTGCTGGTTTGGGGGGTGTAAGGAACAGGGTGTAAAGTTCCTCATCCACCCCATTGAAAAGGGATCATCCTACGACCAGACGGGTGTTGTGTCTGGTGGGCTGCTGCTCGACTGTTGTTTGTCGGGTTCTTGTATATATGGTTCAATCGCTCCGATAACTTTAATATCGCGATGTAGGATACGTTAGTTTTAGTTCGTATGTGGCGAGATAGATTTCGCTACACTGGCGTTAAGTTGAATAAATTAATATAAATATCATAACATTAAATGATATTTCCAGCTACAGGCATTTTGACATGTTCCACCAAATTTTAAGTACCACTGAAAGTCTGTCAATTTAACCAAACCTCTTTTGGTGACTTACAAACCTTGCTAAACTTATTGCTTGCTAACTATGAAAAAAAGAAAGAAAGAAACGTTTATTCGACACACAAGAGAGAAAAAAAATACACAAAACAATATAAATTAGATGTGTCCAAAAGGTGCCCACTCAGCATTTATCGTAACAGCCACGGACTTATCACGACGCTGATTTGACTATGGTCTTACCATCATAAAACGTTAAAAATCTATACCGAGTCCAAGCGACTCACGCAATAACTCGATTCTCTAATATTCCTCGAATTTGTAGATATAGGTTAATGCTGACATTAGATTTGTAGTAATGTACGGCCACCAGAGGCCGTTAGCGAGCTCGAAGGCTTTTATTTATCGCCGTTCCGTTAAACTGTTGTAGCCAAAATAAAATAAAAATTTAACGTTTACGACGCCACATAAATTTTGAAAAAACATGCGAACAGTTTTCCACTTTACGCGTTCCGTGTTTATTTAAAACTTTATTGCACAAAAGGCATACAGCGACAGTTGTGCGAGGACAAAAGACCGATTTAAATGTCATAAAGCATTCTGTGATGATGATTATCCTGCCCGATTTCGGTCACAGCGACTGCCATACATTTCAGGAGCCGTGCTTATCAGCTTTGTCGTGTGCTCTTATATGGCTACAAAAACCAATTTTCGTAATAAACGTGTAGTACACCGACTGCACGTGAGGACACCATTTGTATGATTATATTATGGACAGATTTGTACAGGGTTACATTGCAATCTGGTGCCAATTCTTCAGGAGTGGCTCAGAATCAGTAACTTAATCCAACTATACAAAGAACCAAACAAGTTTTTTTCACATTTAATTATTATTATCCGCTTTCAAAAATCATACGCGTAGATAATTTAACTCATTTATGAAAAATTGCACCGTATGTGTACTGCGTAAGGTCCTTGTTGGCTCGCCGTACCTACGCCACTCATAAATGGCTGCGCGGCTTTCGGAATCTCGTTATTGACTGCATTTTCGGATATTTTTTATTTTTATTTTTTCGTAAAGTACGATTATTAAAAATAATAACGATTAAGACGCTTCTGTATAATGAATGTTCCATAAATCTTGTTTTTTTTTAAATTAGGCACCCCTTTGCCTCGTAACCCTGTATATAATGGCTACAGGTGGACGGGCCTTTATCTCATTGCGCTTGGCGTCGAGATCGACCTTACGTTGGTGTTCGAAGTCCTGCACCCTTGTCCGCCCAAGCGTCTCCACTCTCGGCGTTTTGTCGTTTTTAACCGACTTCAAAAAAGGAGGAGGTTCTCAATTCGTCGGAATCTTTTTTTTTTATGTATGTTCAGCGATCATTCGTTACTACGTTGACCAATTTCGATAATTATTTGTTTGTTTGAAAGGTAATACTTTCAGAATGATCCCATATAAATTTGGTTACCACGCCAACTGATTTTAGTATCTATTTTACCTAATATATTTGCTAAATGTAGAACGATGTTAATGATTCTTTTTTTAGTGAATAGCTTATACTTCAAAGATACTATAATAGACATTTTCGGAAAAATATTCACCCCTAAGGGTGGAAAAATAGGAAATGAAATCGGTGTTCAGCAGATAAAATATGTTTGCACTCGTAAGATTTGTTTTGATTAGGATTTATTACTAAAATAGATGAAATAAGTTAATTTTATTAAAAAAATAAAAACTGACGATGAGAGATTGATGCCAGTCGATGAGAGATTCTATGTTTTCGTTTGCACCGACTCCAAAAGTAACTGATTAGGTACTTAAGTGTTAAGATTGATTTTAGCGGTTTAGTTTATTGAAGTCGGTTTTTATTTATTTATAAATATTATAATAATTAATTGGGTTTTAGTCTAATTTACTCTGTTTAGTAAATTAAATGATCTTGTAATTTATATATTACAAATTAAGTAAGACCTCAAAATGAGCACTATATAGGAAGAGATAAGACAAACAAACTCCGTAAAGAATATCTTAGTTAAAACTACAACACGGAATATCAATCTTCGTAACTAGTCAGTTTTTTTGCAAGTCAACTAAAAACAGTACGCTGTCGTAACAGGTCACTGGATCAAATAATAGCGGATTTTTTGTCAAACAAAAAAAAAAAAATATTTCTGCTTCTTAAGTAGGGTAATAAGCTCGATGATTCTGATACTCTGACTGACAGGAAGCTAGGAGATTCAAGAAGAGAAGGGATATGGACTTATCAGCATAACATATACCCTCTTGAAACCCTAATACATTTAAATTAACAATTGAATGTTAATACTTTGCATAAATTGCGGTTTAATTAAAAGAAAAAAAAAATTAAAATCAAGTTTTTATTGAGTAAAAAGTGAATTAAAAGGAATGAAATAAATTTAAGTGACATCAGTCATACACGTAGATAGGTCAGTTCTACAGAGTGTAACGAAAAGGTGAAATAAAACTTTAAGGGGTTATTCTACGGCTAAATGACATCAACTTTTTCTATGGGACCAACATCGAATTCGCAAAAAAAAAATTGACGTTTCCATACAAACTGATGCCAGCTGGTCGCGTTTTAGTATGGTAAAGTGTTTTTTTTTTTTTTGCGAATTCGATGTTGGTCCCATAGGAAAAGTTGATGTAATTTAGCCGTAGAATAACCCCTTAAAGTTTTATTTCACCTTTTCGTTACACCCTGTATACGTCTTTTCAAAATGTAAAATATACAGAAACTCCAAAACCTCGAGGCACTGATATCGTATAGGAGATCTGAATAACGGATAGCATTGATCAGTGCTTCAAGCTTTTGAAGTTTATGTATACTATTTTCCTTAATCAGATCAGCTCGATTGTTCCAAAATATTGCATTGTCACCGACTTTACATACGTGTGCCAAATTTCAGCTCAATCGAGCACCGGGGAGTGGGTCATTTTCAGTTGCTAATTTCTTAAATTGTTATACGAACATTGCAAGCTATTATAAAGCTTGTAAAAAGGGGAATGACATTAACAAAAGTTAACAAGGATTAGTACGAGTACATATAAGTATGGAAAAGTTAATTTCTTTTAAAAACCAAGACTGTGTTAATATTTTGAAACGGCCTACCTTTTCAAAGCGGTTCCTTTCAATGTTTCAATAATATTTCACTTTCAGAATTTAATGTAAACTGTCTACAAATAACAATTACAGATGTAACTGACAAAAGTTTAGTAAAGAGCTTAATACAGGTCGTTTTCTCAAATTCTAAGTTGCAAGCAAGTCACTATATAACAGGTGTTCCCAACAATCCCGGCTGGATACTGAAAGATATTTCCAGAGACCCAGGATATATAACGTTAGGGTCCTCCTACGTAAATGTCTACTCGAACATTGTTTTCACAGATATAGAGAGCGACTGGAAATGACAAGATCAATGATGATAAGAATATAAATGAATGAAAAGTTATTGTTTTCGCAATCATATTAATTATCTAGCCCCAAACTGAGCAAAGATTATTCTATGGTGACTAAATAAATATATTTGAATACATTTATAAACATTTGATAACTTTGTAGTCCGGAGCGCGAACCATTACACCAGACGGTCGTCATAATATGTATTCATCCTAGTTATAAATGTATATAGATTTTTTCTTTGCTAAAATAGCTTTTTGTTTCAATTCTAGACTAAGTACAATTGACTATAATTCTATACAACAGGTCTGGTTATAACATTTGAAACGATTGCCATCAGAACTTTGCTGAGTAAGAAAATGCATAACAAAATAACAAAAAATGTGAGGACTTTATTAATTTCTTTAAAATAATAGGTCTTAGTTATGCTGAAAAATATGTTGAAAATCAAGTTTTGAAGGGAACTTTACTACATAAAACAGGCTAATTTAGTTTTATTCGTAAATGTATTTTTTAAAGTCTCTTTTTATAGTATAATTCGACTATTCATTGTTATTTTTACCTAGTTGTTATGACGAAATACATGTTTTTTATGTTATAACATTATGATTTTCGCTTTTACTATTATGACTACAGTAAAAGTGTCACATCCAGCATTTCTTTAATTCTTTGTCTATTCGTGGGCGTCCTTGTTTGATATCTTTGATATCACTATAACGGTTAAAGGATAACGTACTACGTATACAGACAATGATTTCCGTCTGTCCGTAACAAAAGTGAAATTCTTCCTGCTTTTTGCTGTCTGTTTTGTCTGTCTGTTCAAAATATTGTGGTCATGTTCAGGTTTAGTAGGAGGGCTGTGAATGACATAACACTTGAGTCCGCGTTGATGCGGGAGTCCAAAAATCTCCCCTTAAGTATGAACTGCCTAGAAACTAGACAATAGAAAATCTGTTGTCTGAGGGTCACTGATGACCCCCAGGGCATTTAAGGTGTTAAGACTAACCTTTTTTTCATTTATTTATTTACTTTTTATTTATACTTTATTGCACAGACAAAAAAATAAGATTTACAAAAGTCGGATGTGCGTGCGCACTGTTTTCATACAATTTTAATATGACCTCCCGATTGACTTGGTGGTGCGGGGATTCCCCTGCACCGCATAGGGTCTTGGAATCTGTTTTCCTGTCAATTCAGAAACACTTTTTTAAATTGGTAAAGTTCGAGCGTGCTGAAAGTTCTTGTCTGGTAATTTTTTTATTATTAGGTAACTTGTATTTTTGCATGATATTTTAAATGATAGTTTTTAGGGTTTCGTAGACAGAACAAAAACTTTAAAGTTTCGCCATGCCCGTCTATTCTGTCTGTCAGTCCGCGGCTCAGCTCTGGAGCTTTTAGTTTTTTCTCGTCTATCCCATGTTTGGTTTGGATGATCATCATCATCATTTCAGCCATTAGGACATTCACTGCTGAACAAAAGCCGACCATCGCGATCTTAGTTTTAGAATCCCACCTAAGCCCGGATTTGGAAACTAATTCCTTTAAACTCCTGAATATCCTTGGCAAGAGCCAGGTGAGAGTAAAGTCTTTGTTGAGAAAGACTAATTGTTTGTATTTAATTAATGAAAACACGGAAATTAGAGGATCTATATATCAGATTAAAATGATTTTTGTGGTAAAGGATTCCGCAACAGCGGGTCTTCTAATAAAATGTTAGTAGCACTAAATGTTATTTTATAAAACGAAGTATTCTAGTTATCATCATCATTTCAGGCGTAGGACGTCCACTGCTGAACATAGACCTCCCCCAGTGACTTCCAGATTGGCCGGTTGGGAGCGGCCCGCATCCAGCGGCTTCCTGCAACCTTTACAAGGTCGCCTTCTTATTTAGTCTTAGGAATGTATTCATTTTTAGATTGGTCTCCCGAAAAGTTTGTTGGCTGGAAAATACACTAAAAGGAAGTTAATTAGTTCTAATAATAATGTGGCAATAAGGTAATAATAATGGCAGTGGGTGGGGCGCATAGTACGCAGAACTGACGGCCGATGGGGCAGAAAGGTTTTGAAATAGAAGCCACGTACCGTCCACCCACAAGGTGGACAGACGACCTGGTAAAGGTTGCAGGAAGCTGCTGGATGCAGGTCGCTCACAACCGGCCAATCTGGAAGTCACTGGGAGAAGCCCAAGTGCAGTAAATGATTAATATATAATAATATATAAATATGCGTCTGACAACACACCAAGTGTCATGCATAATGTCAAAGTAAAGAATAAGCATCCTTGTATTACCACTTGCCAGATAATGTATTTTGCCAGGGTCATCACCTGGCACACCCAGACTGGAGCAAACTTAGAAAAGATCGACCTGAACTGAGAATCGGATCCGGGACATAATAATAAAATATGACTGAATCATAATACTGTTAACGGGATTAAATCGAGTCTACACAGCACTACTCAATCGACAACTCTTGCACATCACTAGGATGTGGTTAGGTTAGGTTATGGTGCAAAAATATTGTGTCTTATTGTGTAATTAAAAGTGTGTTGATTTATTTGTCTTAATATTAACTACTTTTATCAGCTCCATTTGTGTAGTACATATTATAGAGACATTTTTAACAAGCAAAGCCAAAAAACAAGTTATTAACCAAGGACCGGAAAACCTCTATTTTTGATTAAGCCGATTGTTAGGGAAACCCTATTAAAAGGTTACCCAAAGATAGGGTTACCCCATTGATAAGCTACTCCAGTGTTAGCCTTTCGTTACGGAAACCTTTTTGAATAAAGTTAACTGCATTCAATATGCTTACCGAATCAAATAGGGTATTGGCAATTTCAATATTTAGCACTTACCAACTAAAAGGGTTACCCTATTGTCTATGTCTTTTTCTCGCATTCTGGTAATTTGTATTAACCTGTCTGTGTATTTAAGTTCGCCGTAAAAGGTAATACAATAATGAGTCGAACGGCGTGCATGTAGAGGTTAAAACTGCTTGAGCGCTTTTAAAACCCTTTCATAGGGTAAGCCTCGATAGGGTTTTCAGATACGGTTAATGCTTACCCGAATTAACTGTATTCATTTGGTTAGCCTTTCGTCATGAAATACCCAATTAAAAACCCTTTTATTGGTAAGCGGTTCCGGTCATTGTTATTAACTAGAACCAGAACTAAATCCCAATGCGAAAATATCCATTGAACACACAACTGAAAAGTAAACTCATGCCGATGCGTAGGATAATCAGATACACCCACGAGGTTATATTTATTAACAAGCAATATTACGTATATTAAAGATAGCTTTCGCCTGCGACTGTACTCGCATTTTAGACAAAGACAGATTTACTGGCATTTTAGATAAAATATAAATAATTTTATGATATCGGACGCGCATTATGTCGAATCGCAGAGGCCAGTATTTATTACAAGATAATTAGCTGGACTTAGCACATTATTTTATTTTATTTTATTATTAAAAGGTACACCAACAGCAAGTCACTTAAGACAATCACAGTATAAATCAAATAGGTCTAACATTAAATATGTAGTACCTATCGGCTGTGCCTTAATTATTGTAATTGGTGTATAACCGTTAATAAAAGTTTAAAAAAAAGTTTGCCTGTTACCTATTACAGATGTACATATACAACATTTGCCATGTAATTAGTTAAAAAAAAACAAATAAAAAATTGAATTAACTAGGTCCGAGTATGTGCTGAGACTGAGAGACTGAACTGAAAGTAATTTTAAACTTTGTTTTCAAAAATATTTGTTGTATCGTTGAAAATGTAAATGTTGTGTATTTTGTTTTTAATTTCATTATAATTAATTTTCATTACATGTTTTGGCCATAGCATAGTGCAAGCATCTATCAGTAAGGTTTAGTCACTTGCAAGGGCAACCAAACTGAAGGTAGTTGGGTTGAGTCGGCGAAGCAAAGTGTTTGTGCTTGCTCATCATTGCGTAAACATCAAAGATGTTCAATTGTTTTCTTGATGCTCACTTGTTTATCTGGTTTTCACTTCCTTTTTTGATCTTTACTTGTTTTCCTGACGTTCAGTGGTTTTTCGAGTGCTCAATTATTTTTCTTATGATTTTGTTTTGATTACGTACGTATACTCTGATTTTTTAAAGAATTTGCCCTTTTAAGAATCTGTCTGTCTATGACAAAGAATCTATCAAATTGCTTTATCAGTTTACTATGCAAACAGACAGACACAGAGTTTCCGATTAGATATCAGATTAGAGCGGTTATGACGAGCGATTATTTACAGAAGCCGGAAATTAGATTATTATACTAATCCAATAAACTTTTTATTTTATTGTCTGCCTACGATGTTTGTTTAAGAATTCATAATCTTCATAAAATATATTAATTTACTAGCTTCTGCCTGCGTTTTTGTCTGCGTAGACTTATGTTTTATTTCTATTTATGTGTGCCAAATTTCAGCTTATTCAGTTCAGCCGTTAGAGTGTGATTGGGTAACACGCATCCAACCAAACCCACAACATACTCAAACTTAAAATGTTAAGTGGCGTCTTTGGAGTTAATTTTGTATTGTTTGGGGTTGTGCTGCTCTTTATCTCGGTGTACGAAGTGTGAGATCCGCGTCAAAGATCCCAAATCGAATTTAAAAAACGTTATTTTTAATTTTGGTTTGTGATGGTACGTAAACCTCTGTGCAAGTGTGCAAGTCGGATTTGAGAACTTGCACATTTCTGGTCCTTTTTAAGCCTAAAATGTATATATTTCTAGATAAAGACAGTGAACATCTACATGCACAGATCTATTTTTTATTTTACTTACTTCTAATAGAAATCCCGAACTTTCCTAAACTAGTAGTAATAAGTTGCAAAAACGTTGTTTAATTTATAAGAGGAGCGGTGACCACTCGGTGGAAACTCGCATTATTCAGAGTGGAAAGTTTCTCATAAGTAGAGCGGATAGGGTGGCCACATTGGAAAATCACGTCAGGAATGACATTATAGGATATTTAAGGGAAAAAACCTGTCAAGTGATACAAACTCGCGCTCCGAATAGAATCTCAAAGATTATTACCGCTTTTTCAATTATTTATGTTTGTGTTGAAACTACAAACCGATTTTCAAACATTTTCCTTTAGTTGTGCTATAAAAATAGCTTCCTGCTAAGTTTTATGATCAACGGAAAGTACCCTACAGGTTTTTATTTTCCTGTAAGTATCAACAATTTGACATAATTGTATCTTCTAATTGTGTTGACTTAGAAATTAGATTTTTTCACAGCTTCAAGGGGTTGTAGATTTGAGTTTTTGGTATTCAATTCAATTTGACACCATACAATCCTGATAAAAAGGGTGGCATACGGACAACGAAGTAATTCTATAATGATTCCTTTTTACCTTTTGAGGTACGATGCCAAAAAATTTTATGGATGGATGGTTTTATAGTAGATTCTCATTTTTTTTGTAATACCAAGAGATTTGTGAAACTTACGATGTTAGGTTGAACGAAGGACCTTTTAGTTCTTTTTGGGTTCTTCATGTATTTGAACAACTTTACTATGGGATTAATTAAGACTCGCAAAATAAAAATCTGCTGGTTTTTACTGAAGTATAAGTGTTACTCGACATAAATGTATGACAAAGCTGTTTTTTTATATTATTTTACCATGAGAGTTCGTAATCAAGGGTGTTTTTATTAGAAAAACAACCTATGCAAGTGGTTTTTTGTTCTACCTTTACCCTGTATAAATAAAAATGTAATAAATCATCACTAAGTACGACAATATAACTCGCATGGGAAATAAAAATAAAAACTGTATAATCCAAGTATGAACTAGTGGGAATCCAAGACCATTAATATTATATATTTGTGTTCAGAACACACTTTACGCACTTTACTTTACACTTTACTTTATGTTGTAAAAAAAACTTGAGATTGATAATAATGTGGATTGATTCTGGCATATAGGCATATATGATGGCATGTAGACATATATTCTATAAAACTCTTAGGTGACAGTGAGAGTGGGTACAGGCCAAACACAAAACTGAGATGCGACGTAGCATTGTTAAAATCTACACAGAAATGCGTTTGAAAGCTACGCAGTTTTCTGCGTTGCGAATTTGCATCGTATCGATTCGCAGTTTTGTGTTTTGGCCCTATAGTTTTGAGACTAGTTATAACAAGACACTGTCGTGCAATTTAAGAAAAACGACCGATATAGGTATAAGTCTAGATTAATGCTTCCGATTATAAAATTAATCTTCTTAACCAGTCCTGCGTAATCCAAAGCATGGCCACCCTACTGGGGAGCCATTACAATAAAATTGTCGTCTATTTGGGCGTTGCAGAATCAACCGCTGAAGTTGGTGCTTTTGCATTTTTTGGAGTAGGTGACCGAGTTAGATGTTGGTGTTCTTATTTTATTACATAAATAAGTATTCAAACTCAGTTTACAAGTAACAATAAAACGCTTATAAAGGTAAAATCATCATTCGAACAAGTTACTTTCGATCCTTACGACGGCCCAATTGGATTTTATTTCCAGTTCGAGCCAATTGAGTAAATAAACATAAAAAATCAGAGATTTTAAAAAAATACTCGGATCTGGGTGTGCTGGACGACGCCACTGGCGAAGTTCAGTGTCTGACATCATGATAATTGATTTATTGTCTAGTTCTCTCTTTAGTTTATTTAATTGTTTTGTAGTTATACATGGGGCACACTAAAAGTTTTGCACTTCTAGCTAATCGGAACTATTTGAATTTAGAATGTTACATATTTTTAAACGTTGCAACCTTCTTAGTAATAAAAAAAATCAATTGGCGGGAAATGATTTGTCAATTTTTTTTTCACACATCAAAGTTCTACGTACGCAACGAAAATGGAATTAAGTCGAAAAGATTTTAGAGCGATGATTTTTTATGATTTTAAAAGTTCTCTCTCTCCGCAAGACTGTGCCGCTCGTCTTCAAAATGCTTTTGGGAGATAAGCACCTTGTTTGAGCACCGTGAGGCGATGGTTTGCTGAATTTGAGAGAGGTCGAGTTTCTTTACATGACGAATTTCGTGAAGGGCGGCCTTCAACTGCCGTCAACGAAAATAATGTGGCTACTATTAAGCGGCTAATTGAAGAAAACCCGCGGATTACCTATGAGACAATTCGAGGACTTTGGGGATTGATATGAGCCAAATTCAGATAATTTTACACGAAGAATTGAAAGTTCGGAAACTTTGCTGTCGTTGGATCTCTCATGAACTGACAGCGGAGCAGAAGCCGCTCGCGTGGAATGGTGCTCACAGATGCTACTGAAGTACGACCACGGACATTCTAATGCTGTTTAAGACATTGTCACAGGAGACGAAACGTGGATTTATTGTTTTGAACCCAAAAAAAAAACAGCAATCTTGTGAATGGGTGTTTAAAAATGAGAACAGGCCAACAAAAGTGAGGCAGGCGTGAAACGTTGGTAAAAAAAATGATCTCGTTTTTTTTCTCAGCTTAAAAGAGTGTTAATGCCGAGTGGTATTCTACCATTTGTTTACCCAGGGTGTTAGAAAAAGTTCGCGAAAGACGACCCAAAAGCCGCGTTCTCCTACACCATGACAACGCTTCTTCACACAGGGCCAACAAAACAAAGTGATTTATAGCTTCCGAAAAAGTACAACTCGTCACCCATCCTGCGCATAGCCCCGACCTAGCACCCTGTGATTTCTGTATTTTCCCCAAAATCAAAGATTTGATAAGAGGTTTTACTTTTACCAACTCCGAAGAGGCAGTGATAGCGTTATCAGCACGTAGAAAACATGCCTTCAGATCTGTGGTCCTCCTGTTTTAAAAAATGGTTCGATTGCATGAAAAAATGTTTAAAATGTAAAGGAAAGTATTTTGAAACAATTATATATAATTATTAACAATTATATAGTATTTTGACATTTGAAAAAATAAACATAATATTTTGGTTATAACATGTTGCTTTTTTAAGTTACGCAAAACTTATAGTGTGACCTACGTGTTATGGTGGATACGTTGAAAAACGTATTTAGTATATTTTTACTTTATTGCACGTTTTAAAAGTTGTGCAAATGGTGGACTTAATGCTAAGAAGTATTCAAAAATATATCATGAGATTATAGTGCAGGCTCTATAGTCAAGCTACATAATACAAAAAACCGGTCAAGTAAGAGTCGAAGTCGCGTTTAGCATCCTGATTTTTAAAATGAAAAAAAAAAAAGTCACAAACTAATTTACACTTGGCTAGTTTTCTGAACTAAATTTCAGGAAGAGCCCGTAGTGTAAGTATAATTCACCTTAAAACATATGTTAGTGACTACAAGTATTGAAAAAAAATATTTTTAATAAATTAAATCAGTAAACCATAATAAAACAATACAATACCAACACAAAATCATGTTGTTTAAGCCTGTTTTATAATAGGATAGTTGACACACACTGTCTGATAGAATATCTTAAATAAGGTGTTAATTTAAAATTAAAAAAAACCTGGGATTATTAATGAATGTTATCAGCAGTCCAGTCACACAATCGAAGTACTAAACAGATTTTTGGTGGCAATTAAAATGTAAAGATCCGTGGAAAAAATATAACCAAACTAATCGAATGTTTTGAGAAGATTAATACCAAAGTTTGAGTTTCGCTTCGGGTTACGTTATGCTTTTAGTTTAATGGAGTTCTATTTGGAGGATCCGGTTTCATGCTAATTGGGAAGTTCCATTGTTTATCGTTGTGTTGCTAGATTTGATTAAGGAATAAGTGATTTACCTACTGAATACGATTCGGTTTTGCATAATTCGATTTAGGAAATCAAAGCGATTACAATACAGTCTACAATTTAGTATTGACTAGAAATATTCAGTATCTTGAAAAAGTGTAGAAATGGTGGTGTGTAGTAGAAGGTCTGCTATGAAACACAAACGATGGTTAATTATTGCCTATATTTCATTTTACGTAGAACTATTCTATGAAGCGAATTCTAAAACAACTAAATTGATCATTTTCATCATCAATACAGTACTATAAATGTAATTTTTTTTTAAACTAAGTAATGCCCTACTCAAGAAAGTTGACTGTTGTATGTAGCTAAACAAAAATAAACGTAAATAAGTAAATTTAGCAAACAACTTTATAAATCAAAACGTATTCTGCGTCCCTAAGCGGCAATGTCACCGCAGTTACCATACAAAACTATAGCTTCTCTTCCCTATAACCGATCGCTTTTATCCCTCAAACATTAAGGTTCAATCCTCTGTGTACCCCCAAACGAAGGGGAGCATGGGATGTTCACGTGAATCAAGCTAATTAACGCTTCAATAGCAATTAGAGATTTGTCGGGCCAAGGTTAATAGTGCACGGTCAAATAAACTTTTATCTGGCTGTTTTGGTTGTTCTGTGAAGTGACGTCATAACGGTGATGAAGATGGATAGCTAGAATTTCGGTGTGTCTAAGATGAGTCCAATTGACCCTGGATAAAAATAACTAAATATTGTCAACTACAGCTTTTTACTAAAAATGCTTCGTCAGATTTTTGAAAAGAAGTTTGACAAGGCTAAGATTTGAACTGACTAAGCGCAGCGTATGAGGTCCAACCAGAAGGTGGACAGGCGACCTGGTAAAGGTTGCAAAAAGCAGCTGGATGCAGGCCGCTTTCAACCTAACAATTTGGAAATCACTGGGGGAAGCCTATGTTCAGCAGTGGACGTCCTGTGGCTGATGGTGATGATGATAATGAAGCTCAGAGATAGTTCAAAATGTATGTATTTTATAAGAACTCGGGCAATGTAAAGTACAGGTAGAATGGTTGACAACTAATGTAAATATGACTTGACTCAATGTTGATTTTAGACAAATAATGTTATTTAAAACGATTTAATCAGTACTATTGAGCATCGATTTGCAATAAAATAGAGGGTGTCTATTTTTTCTATAGCTGCGGTTTAATTACTGGTTAATGCAAGAAATAGTTTGAAAACTAATAATTGTGGCCGTCATCAATGGCTAATTAATTCAAATGGCTTCATCGATTTACACCACAAAGTTAGCGGTGTCAATTTCATTTTGGTTTTTCTATTCGTTTTTGTCTGTCTGACACACATTTGAAAATTCTTCAATGAACTTTCTTTTGAGTTTAAAATAATTTATAAAATAAAATTAAAATAAGCAAATGTAAAAAAATTGTGACATCTTTAGCTAGGTTTTTTTTGTTGGTTTTGATGTTAAGTCCACAGTGAATTTGGCGACTATAAAAATATATATTTTTTTAACAGGACCGTTTAGTTGTATGTGGTTCACGTTCCGCATTATAAAGCCAGCAGTCGAGGGCTCGAGTCCCGTTAGGGCCAAATGTTTATTTATTGAGCAAGACATTTTTTTTCAACTAAGTACAAAAAAAAAATCGATACATTTTCAAAATTGAAAACTAGGTTTCAGGCTATAACTAAGTAGAAAAGAATTACAATAATAATAATAAATAAATATTGGACAACATCGCACACATTGCTCTGATCCTATGATAAGTAGCTTAAGCACTTGTGTTACAAAATTAAGAAACAATGACGGTACCACAACACCCAGACCCGAGACATTATAGGAAAGCTATTTTTCTACATTGACCGAAATTAGGGAATCGAACCCGGGACTTCAGAGATAGCGACACCAAGTCCGGTATGCTCGCCTTTCGGCTACGGATGTCGTCAAGTCGACAATTCTTAAAAAGATACCTAAACAGGCTGAAACGTTTTAAAAGTGCCATGTACGAGAATCTTAATGTAATGTCCATACGGCCCGTGAATGTTGAAATAATTTTTCATCTATTGTTTGTAGTCTGAACGTTTCCTACCGTCATAACACTTGTATCGTTCGCAAGAAAGTCAGGGTTCAGAACTAAGTTATGAAATATTAAATGCCGTCTGAACGCCTGGGTCTTCGCATGCATAATTTGCTGTAAAGGGAGTTTTCTAAATATAATACAGTATCGATCGGTCATTCTACACGGTCTATGACTTCGATTGTTTGTCATTGTTTTTGAAGAACGAAATATGTATACCTACTATTTATTAAGTTTATTATTTAGTTGAATTGGAATGCTGAAGTGTAAAGTTTATCTACATCTATGTATCTATATAGTATATAAAACAAAGTCGGGTTAGATAGATAGATAGATAGATACTCTTTATTGCACACCATACAAGTAAAATACACATGATTTTTACAGAAAGATGTACAATTTAGGCGGTCTTATCGCTAATAGCGATCTCTTCCAGACAACCTTTAGGTAGAGGACAACCATTAAAGAAAGGGGAAGGTGTTGCAGAGTTCTTAAAATTCTTACCTGATACAAATAGAATTGCATAAATTTATGGCATAGACGTATACATACAGTAATAAATAAATAAAACTAAAATAAAATAAATACATAACAATAATTATACATACATACAATAAACATACATACTACTTGATATATGCGAGGAGATGTCGAGACTAACAGTGACCAGTAATATTCTAAGATATAAAGGCAGTTTGTGTCAAGAAGAAAGAAACTGTGCTTTAAGCCGGTTTTTAAAAATAGCAATCGATTCGGATTTTCTGATTGTTAATGTTGGTTAGTTACACCATTTATAAGTCGAGAACGGCTGGACCGATTTTTATGATCTTTGATTTGTTGAATTTGTCTCCGCCCCGAATAGCAGAATAACTGAAAAAACACCGAAAAATTCACGATAAAAAAATTATGAAGGGGCGGTACGAAGTTCGCCGGGACAGCTAGTTTATAATAACTTTGATACTTATAATTAATTTGATTAATTAATTAAATTCACGAACACGTCATGGAGGTTTTAATGTAACTGTTTACCTGCTGTAACATTATTAAGTGATTAAATGAATGTAAATATGAATATCAAAGTCCTTAATTTGAAATGTTTTGTTTTTTATTTTACTTGTAAATGAACAATCAGCTCTGCAATTTGTATGGGAAGTGATTCTTTGCAAGATCTCTATTATGTTGATCTAACACTAGACTTTTTATGACATCTTGTAAGTTTTTTTTATCTGAAAGTTTTCAAGGTTAAACAAAGGTCAAGGTAGATGTTGATATATCACCGCACTGTTTGCAGGTTATGTAAGACGTAATCTGCTGAGTGACTAGGCATGAAAGTAGGTCAAGTTGGCGGAGTTAAGCCGACACCTTGCCTAGATCTAGACTCTTGCTACCTTTATTACATTTTTAACCGACTTCAAAAAAGGAGGAGGTTCACAATTCGCCGGTCCCTTTTTTTATGTATGTTCAGCGATCATTCGTTGTTACCAGGTTAACCGATTTCGATAGTTCTTTTTTTGCTCGAAAGGGAATACTTTCGGAATGGTTCCAAATAAATTTGATCAAGTTCTGATGATGGGATCTATAAGAAAATCATCAAACATTGCCGCGCGAACTGATTTTTGTACCTATGTTGCCCAATAACTTCGGCATTTGTGAACTGATTTTGATGATTCTTTCTTTATCGAATAGCTTATACTTGAAAGATGATATATTGAAAAAAAATACCTCTAAGGTGGGAAAAATAAGGGATGAAATCGGTGTTCAGTCGTGAACTTATGTTTGCACTTAAATGATTCGTTTTGTTGAGGATGTATCACTAAAAATAGATGAAATAAGTAAATTTTATAAAAAAAAGTAAACCGACCTCCAAAAAATTGAAAAGCTAAAAATAATATCAACACTTAAGTACGAGTACCTAATCAGTTACTTTTGGAGTCGGTGCAAACGAAAACATTCTAACTCTCATCGGATGGCACTTTTTTTAAATACAATTTTCCTTTTTTAGTGATGTACCTTCAGTGGTAGCTCAATAGTCGAAGAACCCAAGTCTCTATTCACATCCGTGAACGCACGTACTTAGCTCTGGGCTTTTAAAACTATCTAGAGATCTTAGATTAATGTCATAATAGATACGTAAAACACGCGCATAATTTGAAGCAAGAAAACTGGAGCCATTGGTTGCCTACGCCTGACAGCTCCGTAGTGTTTAATGTCAATGCACTCCAAACGCATAACAATCTAGATGTAGGCTAGGTATTGATTTCATCGAATTTTCCCCGGTTTTGGGGAAAACTAATAAAAGCAACTCTATTTTATAGTGGTGTGAGTGTCTGTGCGTAAACGTTTGCACACAAAACTGTTTTGTTGCTCCAATTTTGTAATCGCCGTAGGTACCGAACTATCATTCAATGTGTCATTTTTCAGAGGTAGAGATTTATTTCACTTGCTAGGCGGTGAGGGAAAACACCAAGAGGAAACCTACACATTCAGATAACACTGGATGTGTAGCCTTGGTCCAAAATTGGTCCTGGTTCCCTGTCTAAAGATGGCGGTTCGCGTTAGATACAAGCGAATGAGACAGGACACTGAGACAGGTAACTCCACAATACGGACAAACCAACACTTTTAGGTACTGGCACAAACTATGTTATTCCATACCACAATATGTTTTTCTACAATTCATTCAGTCTGATTTATTATAGCTAAAAACTAGCTCGAACTATGAATAGGCAAACCAAAAAGATCTATTATTCAGTCTAACGTATATTTCCTAGGGATTCTCATTGTAATTGTTAGATTTCCTCCTGTTTCCTGCTACTATTGAGCTTTATTTGAGTATAATGGGATGTAAGGCTGTGGCTCGTTTGAGGCGTTTGACACAATAGATACAAATATGCACCAGTTACAGTAATTGTCTATCTGCAAGAAAGAAGATAACATATATAACAACATTAACTTGTGTAATGAGACGCTCGACAATGTATTTTGCCAGCAGCGTCTCCCTGTACATCCAGACTCGAGATAATTTAGAAAAAATCGGATTCTGAATTGACCCGAACCGGAAATCAAACGTGGACCCTGTGCAATGTAAATTACGGCGCCACTGCACAAACGGGTGATGATCCTATTTTCATCCTATTCTTTATTGCTTTTCATCAACTTTATATAATAATAATAAATATTTAAAATGTGAAAGTATGTTGCGATGTTTGTCGAAATTAACTGCAATGTACGAGTAGCACACATGTAGATATTAATTAATCTAGTTTCACACATATAGTTATTTAACTCGTGTAAACGATATTAAATTCTGCTTAGCGTTTAGTTAGCATAAGCAAATGTTCATAGTTACCTATTCATCGCTTAAAGACTAGCCACGGCTCTTTCTATTTCCCTATTCCCATTTGTGTTTCAAATAAAAGGCTTATGCCATTCTAGTAACGTCCATAATCGTTTGTGCTCGACTACTTTGAGAATTTTGTTATTTCTTCAATATAAACACGTGTAAGGAAGTTTTAAACGTTCATTATGGATGTTTGCTATGCTTCAGGATACTATTGGTTTACTTGTTCGTATTAAAAACTAGCTGTTCCCGTGACTTCGTTCACGTGGACTACAGAATATTTGATATGTCTCTTATTTTATTTTTTATTTATTACTATTTATTTTTATTACTTATTAAGCAACTCTCATACAGAAAGTAGCTTTTCAATGCCTTACCGGAACACTTAAAAGCATTGCCATTATCAAAGTTTAAGAGTGGGTTGAAAAATTGGCTTATGGGTAAATTATTTTTAAGCACAGAGGAATTGATTAATTTTAATAAATAAATTGACAATAAAAATAATTAACGCAATGAAAATAATGTATATTAATAATAATTTTGTAATTTCGTGAGTGTTTTAATTTGATGAATTGATTTATAAATTTTGCATGCTTTAAATGACAAAGCTAAAAGTGCTGATCTACATGACATTATACTTGTTTATAAGACCCACTGTAACCACTTTTATAGCAAATAAAGATTCTATTCTATTCTATTCTTTCACTTTGGATTTTAAAACTCCCAGGTTGTATTTATCAGATGAACTTAGGCAAAGAGCTTCTTCGCGGTCTGCACAATAAATGTTGAAGCTAACCTTTGTGCGAGTCTTTGGAATTTAGACTATAAAATAGTGTCTTTTCACCAAGGTTCTCCTACTTGAGTGGTGGAACGAAGATGGGGATATTCGATTGTGCAGTTCCATCGCGCAGTCCCCCAAATTTATCTGGTAAAAAACAGATACTTAGACTGAACGGTGTTCAACGAAAAGCTTTTACTCATGTATAGTCTATACCAGATATAAATAATTTTCCATAAGAATAAAATATATTAAAGACGGTCGTCCGGCATAACAACTCAGCCTTCTGCCATAAATAAATTGCAACATGATGCCTGAAGTACAGAATAAGGAAAATGGCCAAAAATATATTTACTTAAACCCTACTTATCTTAGGCACATCTTAAAATGATTACATTTACTAATTCAGCTCAGTCTTTTACGATAATTGACAAAATTGTCGTAACATCATACTAAAGTGCCTTTTACGTTTAGTAAAAAAAACTGGTCAAGTGCGAGTCGGACTCGCGCACCGAGGGTTCCGTACAAACCCGTAGGAAAAAAACGATTATGACGTATTAAAAAAAACTACTAACTAATTCTCGTTCAAACCAATTTTCGGTGGAAGTTTGCATGGTAATGTAAATCATATTATATATTTTTTAGTTTTATCATTCTCTTATTTATTTTAGAAGTTACAGGGGGGGAGGGGCACAGGAAGTGTCTCTCGCGCAAACTATTCAGTTTAGGAAAAAAATATATTAGAAACCTCAATATCATTACCATCATTACATCATACCTCAAAAAAATTTAGTTTCAGTTCTAAGTACCCCTAAAATTTACTGTTTTTTTTTCTATTTTTGTGTGAAAATCTTAATGCGGTTCACAGAATACTATTACTTACTAAGTTTCAACAGTATAGTTCTTATAGTTTCGGAAAAAAGTGGCTGTGACATACGGACGGACAGACAGACAGACATGACGAATCCATAAGGGTTCCGTTTTTTTCCAATTGGCTACGGAACCCTAAAAACTCGGTATCGTTTTGTATTATCAGTCTAATAAAAAGTACCCATTGCTTGTTATCATCAGTCATCATAGGAATCAATATGTTATTTACATAGTTACGTTATAGCTGACAAAGAAATCATTTCATCATCATCATGCTGCCATAGGACGTCCACTGCTGAACAAAGCCCCCCCCCCCCCCAATGACTTATATCATCGGGGGGATTGCCAATACTCGCCACGCTTGGCAGGCGGGTTGGCGAGCGCAGTTTTTTATAAGATTTTAGTAATTAGTCGCCTCTTACGACACGCCTCCTGTTGGCGATGGGGAAATGTATTCTTTACGGCCGTCCCCATACAGCTAAAGAAATCATTTGCTCAAAAAAACTATAAGGTTTATTTCGGTTTGCCTTTCATTACGCCGGTGTCATTTGTGATTTTTTGAACTGGAAGTGTAAGCGAATTTTTATTATAAGATATGTCATTAAAAGAGGTAAAACACTTCCTTGGTCGACTATACATGTTTGCGATCCATTTCCTTATAAATAATTCAAATTCAAATTCAAATTCAAATCGTTTATTGCATGTCACATTAAGTAATAATTAGTTTAGGTGGTAGATACAGACTAGGTATACATGTGACGCCCTGCAAGGGCATAGCAATTTGTGAGGGCTAACTAAGTGCTTGCCAATTTAATATCACAGATAATATTTAACAAATTGAAAAAAAATAAACTTGAGCTCAAAAAGTATCACAAAAACGTTTAAACTACTTTACGTCCTTATAACAACTAAAACTTACTAACAACAATATTTTAAAAGACTTGCTCTATGAGAGATAATAATGCTTGTATTACGTTTTGTTAACATTGTTACTTTTAATTTTACCGCAAGCGAAGCCATGCGAAAAAGCTAGTTCATAATCATTCAAATACTGAACTGATTCTAAGTATGTTATCTTAAAAGAAACTTACGGTTCGAGCAGGGAATTTCCTCTTTAAGGGATATTCCCAAAACACTACCTTATTAAGCAGTCACAACCTAATATTAACCCTTGTAACCCTTCTAATTATCAGTTTTTTAACCGGAAGGGCCCCGACCAAGTTCAGACAGCCTTGGTAGGCGCCGGCCAGTCTGGGGGGAGGGGAGAGGGGGGCAGACGTCTTATCTGGATGTAGGCCGGTCCGCTGTTTGGGTGTAGTATGATGGATGGAACGGGGCTGTCTTGCGCTCGCGGTCGAGTTTTAGCATATGATTGGGTTTGAAGCAATAAGTATTATTATCAGAATAAGGTTAATAAACTTTATTTGACGATCTACCGGTCTAGTCCTCGCTTCGGATTCCAAGGCATTTGTGGGTTCGAAACTTGTTAGGGGAAAATGTTTGTGTGGTAAGCACGATTTGTACTATGGATGTTTATAAAATGTAATTAAGTATGTCTAATAGCTATCTTAATCTGACGACCTTCGTAGCCAAGAGGCGAGCATACCGGACTTGGTGTCGCTATCTCTGTGGTCCCGGGTTCGATTCCTGGTCGGTCAAGGTAGGAAAACATTTTTTTCTATATTGTCTCAGGTCTGGGTGTTGTGGTACCGTCGTTGTTTCTGATTTCTGTAACACAAGCACTTACCTCAGAATCAGAGCAATGTATGTGATGTTGTCCAATATTTTAATTAATTTATTTTTTATGTTTTTCTTTGGTAGGGTATAATGAATGGGTGATTGTTGTAATAACTTATTATTTTCAACCGACTTCAAAAAAGGAGGAGGTTCTCAATTCGTCGGAACCTTTTTTTATGTATGTTCACCGATCATTCGTTACTGCGTTGACCGATTTCGATAATTATTTTTTTGTTCGAAAGGTAATACTTTTAGAATGGCCCCATATAAATTTCGTTACATTTTGATGATGGGATGGATCTATAAGAAAATTATCAAACATTGCATGAACTCCGTACCACGCCAACTGATTTTAGTATCTACGAGTATGTTACCCTATATCTTCGACAAATGTGAACCGATTTTGATAATTCTTTTTTATTGAATAGTTTATACTTCAAAGACACTATAATCAAAATTTACGGGAAAAAAGTTACCCCTAAGGGTGGAAAAACAGGAAATGAATTCGGTGTTCAGCAGTTAAATTCTGTTTGCACTCGTAAGATTTGTTTTACTGGGATTTATCACTAAAATAGATGAAAATATATAATTTGGAGTCGGTGCAAACGAAAACATTGAATATCTCATCGGCTGGCAAACTAAGTGATCAGGTACCTTACGTGTTGAGATTATTTTTAGTTTTTTGAAGTCTTTTTTTTAGCTTCTTTTTATATTTATATGATACTCTATTTTTGGACGAGGTTAGTCAATAAATAAATAAAAATGTTGGACAACTTAGATTGCTTTGTCATATTATTAGCAGTGTGGTTTTACAATTTTGGGCAGTTACATAATACGTGGGTCCGTATGGAGGGGACAGCAATATTGAACGGAGGCAAAATGCCTTAAATAAATTATATTTAGATGTATAAACTAAATATTTCTCGATAACGTGTGGGGACGGCCGTAAAGAAACGTTTTCCCCACCGCCAGCAGGAGGCATGTCGTAAGAGGCAACTAATTCCTTTAGCATAAGACGGGCAGCAGCGTCTGCATGCGAAATAGTATTAAGAAACAGCGTTCGCCAACACGCTTGACAAGCGTGGCGAGTATTGGCGATTACCCCCTTTTCGGAGAGGCCTGTGTTCAGCAGTGGACGTCCTACGGCTGATATGATGATGATTTCTCGATTTATGTATTGTACGGTTAGCAATCGTAGGTTAGAACATTATTTCGGTTTCTGATTTCTGCCGCCCTGCAAAAACGTTAAATATTAAGTCAATTTTTAGTATTCTGAAAAACTTAAGTATCTCAAGTATTTTCTAAGAAATCTAAGATAGAAATGAGGCAAAAAAAATTACATTACTACCAATTTTCAATAAGATTTTTCACAAAAATCAATAAAGGTAACATTAAACATGTAATTACAAACCAGACAATTATGTAGAATCAGGTTGTTGCATTATGATTATTTAAGAAAACAAATATACCTATTGCTTGAAGTAATTACATAAATACAGACTTGTGAACCACTAGTGAAGAAATGAATAATTTATTAGAGTTAAACGACTGTTGTCCTTCTGCCATTAACATAATTATAATTTATAATTGAGTTATGTAATTTACTGAAACATGCTTATTAGTACTATTTGACTACTATATATAGTATATTAACTATGTACTCGCAACACACGGAGGTGAATTATTGAAATAAGGAAAATAAATAAATTTAATAAATTTCTTAATGTGTATTTTGATTTTTTTTTGGTTGAAGGTTGTTGTTGGCGCATCTTGATTAGAAATGGGAAAAAGCAATAGACACTGAATAGTTTCCTGGGTCAATAAAAGATTATTCTGTTTAGTTCATTATCAAAAAATATTGGACCCATATTTTGTCTTTTGTCAATCAAACAAGCAATGACGAAGATAAAGCGCATTAAAGTGAGCACAGGACGTCACGCCTTGCTAAAAAAGCGTCGCAAGGCGTGACGTGACGTGACACGAACCTTATGGGTTGACTTTCTACGCTGCGCTTGTTTTTACGTGCCTTTCATTCTAGAACCTTTCTACCCCATCGGCCTTCAGGTTGAATACATGCTATGTGCCCCGCCCACTGCCACTTCAGCTTGCTAATCCGCGCTATATCAGCGACGATTGTTCGTTTACATGTGGATAAGCTTTATAAGAAAAAGCTCACATTGAGCCCACGTGGTACAAGTAAACACCGTCCGAGTGCGAGCTTTTACGATCGAGAGATAATGCTTTTTTTATTCCCGCCTCCCTGATTATTATTGTGGTTATCTGTTACTGTATTGATTTCGGCTCACTGGACTAGTAGTAGCTAGTAGTGGGCGGTAGTTTGCGTTATTATATAATTTATTACATGAACTTGAATATTACATACTCTTGTCTTATGTAAAGCTCTTGTATTTAGTATGTAGGCCTTCTTTCGGGTACTTATACACGTTTCAAAATATAACTTTTCCCTACCACAGCTTCAACGACTACGTACTGGCTGGTGATGAGAAGAAATGGCGCAACAAACTCAGCCGTCGTTGATAGCCTTTAGAAATAGAAATAGAAACGTTTATTCGACACACAAGAGAAATATACATAAGACATTATTATAAAACAAAATAAATGTGTCGAAAATAAATTAAGGAAATACAGTAAGTTTGAGCTAGGCCGATTATGAAATTAAATAATCGTCTACTTTATAATAACGACACATGACCGTCATAGTCGGGTGGTTCGCAATCCACACTACAAAGCCAGACAGCGGAGGTTTGGGTCCCGCGAAGGGCCATGTTTTTATGTGATAGTAAAGTAGGTACTGTGATGCTGACTTCTAACTAACAGACAGAATTTAATTTAAAAGATAAAAGATATTTATTTGCTAAGGATAGGTATTTAGATGGTAAAAACGGACGTTGCAGGTTGTATTCAATAACGTTTAATTCACTCTATCAATATTCGATTTCTCTTTCTCTAACTATCCACTTCAATCAAAATAAAAATAATTTATTTTAGCAAATATGCCATTAATAGCACTTTACACGTCCCAATATTATTTTTTTGCCCTACCACTGCTTCGGGACAATTAGTGAGCTAGTGCCGAGAAGAAGCAGCGCAAGAAACTCGGTCACTGTTGTCAAAATCTTTTAAAATTAATATTTTTACAAGTTTTGGTGCGAGCTAAGCAGTTTTAAATCCACACATATTTATTATTTATAATCACTAACGGTGTAATAACCGCTTTTCATTAAAATCATCTTAACATGTAATTTAAGTTCAAATACTGGCAGTTCAGCAAGGGATTGTGGTAATTTATTAAAAATACGAATACATTTTCCCATGAATGAACTTTCTACCTTTTGCAATCTGAAATTTGAAACGACAAGTTTATCTTTATACCGCGTATTCTTACGTATGTCAATTCATAAGTATAATCATCATCATCATCATTTCAGCCATAGGACGTCCACTGCTGAACATAGGCCTTCCCCATAAGTATAATGTCAATAATTTATCAGTAACCAACAATTGGTATTTATAAATTAGTTTGTTTAGCCGACTTCAAAAAAAGGAGGAGGTTCTCAATTCGGTTGTATGTTTTGTTTTTTTAATGTTTGTTACCTCAGAACTCCGCCATTAATGAACCGATCTAAAAAATACTTTTTTCAATTGAAAGGGTATACTTCCAGATTGGTCCCATTTTTTACAAAATTTAATTGTGATGATGGGATCCATGAGGAATTGACTTAACTCGTAAAATATTATAGGTATACATATAGCGATTTTAGTATATTTAACAAAAACTCAAGCATTTGCATTCAGAGAGTACTATTTGCTGAGGTGGAACTGATGAAGGAGACCATAGTTGGCCACAATAGTCTTCCACGAGTAAGGTACGCACGCCCCAAGCACGCGATAAGATATTTTCATTAAGACAGTTAAGCCTTGCCATAGTCGACAAATCAAATTTTATTAATGATTCTGGTGAGAATGATAACATCAAACTGATCTGATGAAGAAGGCGGAAGGTAAGCACCGGAACTCTGTGATAAAACAATGTATCATAGCCGTGTTTGGACTTATTTGAATCGTCATGAGAAGTTTAGCAATAATTACATCACAGATCGCCATTTAGAATGTAAAAAAACACTAAAAAACTGACAAAAAAATATATTTTTTATAAAAAAGATAACCGCCTTCAAAAACACTAAAAAGCTAAAAATAACTTTTAATCAATCATACCAAACAGTTATTATTGGAGTCGGTGCCAGCTGTGGTATGTTTGAATGTGGTTGTTTGCACCGACTCCAAAAATAACTGTTTGCTATGATTGATTAAAAGTTATTAACATTATCATCGATATATTTTAAGTCAACTAAAATATCCCACTCCAACCAAACCCGTTCAAGGCTCTCACGCGTATGAGCTGCCTTTTCAAATAAGATAAAAGAGCTATAAAATTTAAATTCCGGCTACATATAAGTATGACTATTATGCGGCTTCTGGATTTATTGTAATGGTTCTACTGGCAAATTCTCGGCTGAAATGATTAACTGCATATTATTGCCATTTTGACCTTCGCGCTGCGGGGTTGGAAGGCTTCAAGAACAATACTCATTTGATTTAAACATTGCACTGTGAATTGGTCAGTTGAGGTCAAATAATATATATTTGTAGAGCTGACGGCCGATGGGGCAGAAAGGTTCTGGAATGGAGGTCACGTACCGGCAAGCGCAGCGTAGGACGTCACGACCTGGTAAAGGTTGCAGGAAGCCGCTGGATGAGGGCCGCTTTTAACCGGCCAATCTGGAAGTCACTGGGGGAGGCCTATGTTCAGCAGTGGACGTCCTATGGCTGAAATTTATGATGATGAATATATTTGGATGAATAGATAAATACTTGTTTGCATAAAATACAGGGTTATTCCTTAACAAGTCACAATTATCATCATGCGGGACAGCCTTCTCCATAGAGGTCTACAGGGGGCTTAGGGCAGTTTTCATCTAGCGACTTCCTGCAACCTTGCCGTGAATACAACGGGTGGGAGGCATCCCCACTCTGCGTCTTCCAGTACGTGACCACCACTCAAGAACGATTATTAGCTCTGCAAGCGATGTCGGCTGACCATTGCCTGATTAGCTTTCCAATTCGAATAGCTATATTGGTATCATTAGTTCTTCTATGGATATCCCCGTTTTGGATCTTATATCGCCATATATTTCTCTCTTCTTAGCACACTGGGTCACTTTTTAAGAGGTAAGAGTCATCGATCACAGTGCCGTAAGTCATCACAGGTAATACGCACTGATCTAAAACTTTAGTTATCAGGCAATCCCTATCAGTTCAGATGATTTATCTCGTTTCCTTACATGACAGGACGAATCTAACTATACTAGGTAGCGTCCAGTATAGTTAGATTCGTCATGTCATCTCTTTGTCAAAGTTGGACCTACCTTCATTGACAGATCGTCTGCCTTAGGTATATGTACATATTCGTCTACAATATCGAAGCTATCGTTCCCAAAAATACCTGTACGGGTGCGACATTGTCTTTGTTATAATCTTCGTCTTGTCCATACTCATTTTCCGACCCAACTGTTGGGAGACTCTACAGAGTAGCCTAGCATAGTAACAAGATCCTCAAGAGACTTCGCTTGTATCACTATGTCGTCAGCAAACTAAAGTAATGTGACAGACACACACAAGAGTAAGTCTAATGCGCAGTAATAAAAATATCTACTTATACGTGGTCCATAAGAACCTACAGTATGTTTACGCAGATATTTTATTAATGATATAGGTACGACATAATTTAGCAGAAGTAAGGAATCAACACCCTTGTTTTAAAAGGTACCACTCTATGTATTTTGCCAGAGACATCTCCCAGCGCACCCAGACTTAAGTCAGTTTAGAAAAGAACGTTTTTGATTTGACCTACACCGAAATGAAACCAGACCCGATGCACTCAACGCACCGCGCCACATTATATTGCACAAATAAAACAACTTTGTACAATTACAAAAGGTGGATTTAATGCCATGTGGCATTCTCTGTATATGATAGACAGAGATGTTAATCTTCTTAACGGCCCAGCATTCAGATCCATATAGAAGATCAGTAACAGGTTCTATAACGCGTTGTAAAGGCTTAAATGCATTTTAGTATTTACCGTTTTAAAGCCTTAAACACAAACACCAAAGATGGTGGACCAGAAAACTCAAAGAACAAGTGAAAAGAAGTGGAAAATGCACAATTTGTAATTCTCTTACAAAGTATTCGCATACAATAATTCACACTAATGCAATCGGGTCTACTCTACATAACAACCTAGGAACTGCGGTCGTATATTCTGTGTACAGTCGCCTACGGAAAGATGTGCGCGTTTAGGCAATATTGAACTCTAAGAGGCTTGCGGCAGCGTCGTTAGTAAATACCAAAGTTAAGCAATCTAAGCCGAGTTTGACCCATCTGGTTCCCATTCTGCCAAACGCTTCATAGTAAATTATCACCGAAATTGATCCAATAGTTACCTACTTATAGTGCGTTTACATTAAGGTGTGTCGACCATTTTACCCTGGTTATAGTTGACCGAAAACGAGCCGAACACGGCCGAACCGAATGACAGTTTATACTAGTGACGGAATAAGTGTTGCAGCCTGCAAACAAATACGGCATAGCCGAATAATGTAAAAGTGGCATTTTAAAGCCAAACTTGTTTCAAGATCTGCTGCCCACGTGTCGTAGACACTAAATAAACAATAGTTATTAGGGTATCAGAAGTTAATTTCGTATCACTCTGACAGTAGTGCGAGCCCGATACTCTATTCATCATTATCATCATCATTTCAGCCATAGGACGTCCACTGCTGAACATAGGCCTTCCCCAATGACTTCTAGATTGGTCGGTTGGAAGCGGCCAGCAACCTGCGGCTTCCTGCAACCTTTACCAGGTCGTCTGTCTACCATGTGGGTTGAGATCCTACGCTGCGCTGGCCGGTACGTGGCCTCTATTATAGAACCCTCTGCCCCATCGGCCGATACCTACCCTGTTAATTTTCTGTAGCGTAGACTTGCAAGACACTAAATCTGATGTTGAGCAATGTCTTGTTATGTGATGTCTTGACTACCTAGTTTCGTCTATAAACGTGTTAAATTATAAAAAACAGCATCGATAAGTTTAGCGACTTTTTCACATCAAGAGTAAATTTGAAATAAAGTTTCTACGGCTGACTGTACTAGTCTATTCAGTCACGTAAACATTCCGATTTGACGAAGTAAACTTTCAGATTTCAAAACCTAATCGAGGTTAGCAGTTTTGGATTCAGCGCGTGTGCGACTATCTACAGTTCGACTAGAATGGTCTTCCTAACTAGATTCTTTGGTACTTTGTTGCCATTGGCGTGATCCATTGGCTACTTTGACACAATGTGTGTTGTTATTATTTTTATATACACAAGGTCATAAAGTGCCCGTCATGCGTTGTTTTACATTTAATGTATTTGACGATCCGTCTGGTGTGGCGCGGTGCGTTGAGCGCTTCGGGTCTGGTTTACATAAATGTATAAGGTGGATGATAAACGATTGCATGCAGCAGACATGAGAATGTTACGGTAGATGTGGGGACGAGAATGAATATTAAAACCAATATATTTCTGTAAATAGGCCTAAATTAAGCTCTTTTGCACGTCCCAATTTTTTTTACCCTACTACTGCTTCGGGACAATTATTGTCGGCTAGCGCCGAGAAGAAGCAGCGCAAGAAACTCGGTCACTATTGTCAACCTCTTTTTAAATAGTATGTTTACATTACAAGATAATTAATTCCATACATTTTTATCATATAAATAGTCATTTAGGATGTAATAACCTTTTTTCATTAAAACCATCTTGACATGCGATTTAAATATGTAGAGGTAGTTCAGCAATAGATTGCGGCAATTTGTTAAAAAAACGAATACATTTTTCCATAAAAGAATCAACTACTTTATGCAGTCTGAAATGTTGTGTTTGTTGCGGCTATTAAGATTAGAATAGATGCAGGTTTTATTATATTAAAGAAAACCTGAGGTTTGTATGAGGCCTATAGTGAGAGGCAACGTTACAGACAAGTAGTTAATCGTATAAAAAAAAAATTTTTTTTCAGAACTATGCTTACATTTTACAAGCATTGATCGAAGTCACCTTTTAAGCAAAAATGCCCGTGATAGGTGACTTGGCTCTTCTATAGCTATTAATTAAATATTCAATTTAGTCTACAGTTTATCCATAATAGCTAAACTAACAAAATTAAATAAATAATCTATAAATATTTTATATTTACTGCACTATTTAAACCGGTGTCCCAGATGTAGGCGAGAAAACTGCAAAGCTAAAGTGGGAGTAGGCAGGACACGTGTGCAGAATGCATCCGGACAGGTGGGCCTAAATCGTCACCCGATGGGCACCTATAGACGGCGGTCGCCGAAGAGGTAGACCCAAAAAAGATGGTGTGACGACTTGGTTAACTTAACGAGGGATTGGGAGTCATTGGCGATAGATATAGATCGATGAAAGAGTCTGGGGGAGACCTTTGCCTAGCAGTGGGATTGAACAGGTTGGAGAAAAAACTGCACTATTTTCTTTACTGTACTTCTGTCACTGACCTACAAATGTGAATATCCAATAAACTTGTGTAAAGTGTACCTGAATTTAATCAAGAGCCGTCCTCGCTTCCGAATCTCAACACAATTTGTATTTATACAACCGTTGTATAATATTCAGTGTTGAAGTTACGCAATTCGCAATTAACCTAGTTTGGAATAAGAATTACTCGGGACTGTATGCAGATTGTACGATAACCCTGTATTATGGCCAACTCATAGCGTAGTGTAGCCAAATCATAACATTTGGTTCGTTTAAATATCTAAATACGTTTAGTTTAGGTACCTAATAAAAAGTGCGAATCGGACCTGCACTAGGAGGATTCCGTATTGCCGAACAATTTTTAAATCTACATAGTTTTTAATTGTCTTGTATGGTGCAGAAACAAATTAGCGTAACTCCGACTTCCACTTGAGTATGGATAAGTAGTTATATTAGTAAGACGTTTGTATGTATTGCCTTTATTAAGATCAAGCTAACATCGCCAAAACATGTTTCTTTTTAAGGCGGAGGGTAAGGAGAATCCTACACGTAAAAGAGGTGTTTTTGGGTTTTTTTTTCAAATAGTCAACAAATTAAGAATTATAAGGATTTTCAATGGATTTTACTCTTAGCCCCTACTTTTCCATGAGCGGATAGTTTGCTCGCAATGATAATCTATTTACACAGGAGCGCAACGGATGGATGTTTAGTCTGCGAGAAGCATTTGTATTATCTTAGGCACGTAATAGAAATCGCTTTAGTCAACGCTAAATGCTCAAGGTCATTTGCCTTACATGTCGCCTCAAGGAATCCCATAAAATATTTTATATTATTATATAGCACTACATACTAGCATATGAAAGGTGGAGTAAACGTGTTCCCGAGTGGAGACCGCGCCTCCCAGCTTGATGGACCGACGATTTTAGAAAGATGTCTGGCAGTGGCTGGAAGAAAAAAATTGCAATACCCTAACAGGGTCCATATGCTGGGTCTAATTCATTGTAAACACTAATTTTACGCTTATGACGCAATAAATGAATATGAATATGAAAGCGGGAGATCTTGCCTTGTGGCACTTTTTGGGGGAGGCTTACGTCCAGTAGTGGACTGCTATAGGCTGACATAATGATGGTGATGATGATGATATAGTACAACTAAACACACTATAGAAATACGCACTCTTTAAAAAATTCAAGTGGCTATATATTACGGAAAAAAATACAGCCGTGACACACGGACAGATAGACAGCGGAGCCATAGCAATAATATGGTTTTGTTTGTCTAGCGTGCCGAGGATTTTGTCCCAGCATGTTATCTTTATTTTATTATATTATTTAAAAAGGCACACCACCAATATATATATTAAGCACTTATGTATACATACAAGTCGTATTATCATCCATTTAGGTTGAATTCAATGACCTGAAGTCCAATTCCCGGAAAAAACAGTAGTTGCAATCCAGTTTAGATCCGGTCTCAGTAACATTAAGATAAAATAGCGGCTAAGTGCATGTCGGCCTACACGCAATGTAGGATCCCGTGGTTATCTGTCACAATAAGCGGTTATTAACTTCGTAATTTTCTTATTCAAGAACATAATTATTATAAGTTAACTGTAACTTATTAAGTCTCATCATCATTCGCCTGCCCTGTTCCCAGGTCATCCTGGGGTCGGCGCAGTATGTCTTTCTCTTCTATGCAATCCGGTCACTCGTCATTGAGTCATTCACTCCCTTCTCAGTCATATCTCTCCTCACACAATCCATCCATCTCTTCTTAGGTCGTCCCCTACTTCTCCACCCATCAATACTCATATCCATCACTCTTTTCGTTACGTGCTCCTCTTCCCTTCTCATCACATGTCCATACCAAGACAAACGGTGTCTTTTCCACTTATTAAGCCTACATAGCTGTAATAGTTTTCTTAACTTCATTATTTATAATACAGTTGTGATTTTTTCACATTATTATTATTGAAAAAACATTAATGAAACCTTAGTAAAAACTATTAAATAAGCCGGGACATTGTTTAACTGTACTGAGTTAGAAATATATTAATCAAAGACTCCGACAATTCTAGAAACTGACTCAACACATAACGGTTTAACTTCTGCAGCTTGTTTGCAATGGGCTAGTTTTCTAGGTCAAAAAATGATTATTCTGTTTAGTCCGTCAGTTAGATTATCAAAAAATATTTGACCCATATTTTGTCTTTTGTCAATCAAATAAAAAATGACGAAGATAAAGCGCATCAAAGTGAGCACGTGACGTCACGTCTTGCTAAAAAGTGTCACAAGGCGTGACGTTACGTGGAACTAATCTTTATCATTTTATGTTTGATTGAGAAAAGAAAAAATACCTGTCTAATAAAAAAAAATCTAATTAGTCCGTCAGTTGGATCAACAGAATAGATCCAACTGACGGACTAATTCGATTTTTTTAGGAAACTAGCCCATTCTAGAAACTGACTCAACACGGCTTAACTTCTGCAGCTTGTTTGCAATTATGCAGACATGAAGGTATTCCGGCATTAGTAGTTTACCTAAGAATACTACGACATTCGTAGTCCGTGGTAGTGCTACGAAAAATCGTAGCTGTGGTAATTCGTAGTATGGACCAAGTTTCAACATTTAGTTTGTTGATTTTACAGTTTTGTCGAATTGTTGTTATAGCATGAAGTTGTTTGGAAGAGATAGCTATCAGCGATTAGACTGGCTAATAAATTTTATATCTTTATGTAAAAAACATGTGTAATTTACTTTGTATGGTGTGAAATTAGGAGTATGTATCTATCTATGAATAGATTTTCGAACTTTGAAATGCAATAGTACAGTAGTTAGTGATAGAGTTTTGCATTACTTTTATAAAGATATTACTAATACTACTTTCATAATAATGCTACCAGTATAAAACACATTTTCATCCAAAATTATTCTAAAAATATTTTAGTTTCAAAGAAATAGATGTTCTCAACATGCCCTAGCGCAATAAAAGCAGCGAATTGCATAATAAATAACCGCGACTTTTGGCGTCACAATCACCGAGATAAAGCATGTCCGAGCAATAAACAACAATTTTTTTTGTGTTGCACAAAGTGCCAACCCTGCGCTGAACTCGTTAGGGCTGCCGATCTTGGGATTTAGAATAAAGTCAGTTATTTTAGACAGTAGGTCAGGTTGAATTCCGTGCGGATGGAGCCATGGGAGAAAACAGGGAAATACGCTGCTTTGTTTCACAGAACACAAGGTTCAAATTTTGAGTTTATATCTTTATTGATTTGGTCTATGTGTTATATATAAGTCAGTTCCTACTTAGGTTAGACAACTGTTTTCATGTGTGTTTTATTTTTATTAGTGTGAATTAATAGAGTGAAGTACACTTCAAAAATTATTAGTTTTAAATGCTAGAGCTTACAGTCAGAGCAATTTTATCACACCATTAGAAATTGATAAAGAGCAAGGTATTCGACTAGTGCGTTTAGCCAGTGATGACCTACGGAGCCAAACGTGGAGCATGACAGTAAAGCTGGCCCATCGACTTCAAGTCACTCAGCGAGCTATGAAAAGGTCGATGCTTGGATTTCGTTAAGAGATACAATCCGAAACAAGGTTATCCGGCAGAAGACCAAAGTAATGGACATACTCCTAAAATGTAGCAAGCTTAAGTGACCGTGGGCCGGCCACATTTGTCGTAGAATCGATGAAAGGTCAAGTAAACGGGTTCTCGAGTGAAAATCACGTCTTGGCAAACATAGTGTGGGACGCCCCCCCAGCTCGACGGACCGACGACCAGATGATGATGATGAGACATTAGTTTACTAATTGGAAAAATTACAGTAGACTTTGAAAAAATAATACTTTAACATAGTTACCCAATCACTTATTTTTGGAGTTGGTGCAAAAAAAACCATTTAAACTCTTCATGGTTAGCACCGAACCACCTATTTTTGTACCCTAGGCATTTTTAAAAAAATTATAAAATTACTCTTGAAGTTCACTCTATTACACAAAAAGTTTTTATCAAAATCGGTTTACAGATAAAGCTATTTCATAACATACATCTAAAAAACCATACAGTCGAATAAACAACCTCCTCTTTTTTGATCTCGGTTTAAAAACCAGTCAAAAACATTTTGGTGTGACAACCCTTACAGGCCATTCTGCAGTTCGTTGCATTTTCTTTATGGCTAGGCCATTCGGCTGTCAGTCGGCTCTAATAGCACTGCGGCGATGACAATAAGTCGTGCTGTGGCACTTCCACTTGATACATGATCAGTCTAACTCATAATTCGACGACCTACATAGCCGAGAGGCGAGCATACCGGACTTGGTGTCGCTATCTCTGAGGTTCCGGGTTCGATTACCGGTGGGTCAATGTAGAAAAATAACTTTTCTATATTGTCTCGGGTCCGGGTGTTGTGGTACCGTTGTTGTTTCTGATTTTTGTAACACAAGTGCTTTAGCTACTTCTCATATGATCAGAGCAATGTATGTGATGTTGTCCAATATTTATTTATTTATATTTATAATACTTTAGCCGGCTTGAACAGCCTTCGAGGTGCAACTTAAACCTGTATTACATGGGGCACACTAAAAGTTTTGCACTTCTAGCTAATCGGAGCTATTTGAATTTCGAATGTTATATTTTTTTAAACGTTGCAACCTTCTTAGTAATAAAAAAAAAACAATTGGCGGGAAATGATTTGTCAGTTGTTTTTTATCACACATCAAAGTTCTACGTACAACGAAAATGGAATTAAGTCGAAAAGATTTTAGAGCGATAATTTTTTATGATTTTAAAAGTTCTCTCTCTCCCCAAGACTGTGCCGCTCGTCTTCAAAATGCTTTTGGGAGAGAAGCACCTTGTTTGAGTACCGTGAGGCGATGGTTTTCTGAATTTGAGAGAGGTCGAGTTTCTTTACATGACGAATTTCGTGAAGGGCGGCCTTCAACTGCCGTCAACGAAAATAATGTGGCTACTGTTAAGCGGCTAATTGAAGAAAACCTGCGGATTACCTATGAGACAATTCGAGGACTATTGGGGATTGGTATGAGCCAAATCCAAATTGCGGTTGAAGGTCTACAGGACAGTTTAAAAGTTAACATTCATTATGTTGTTTTAATTTTAGTTAATGCCTAGTTTATGCGACCGCAACATATTTTTCGGAATTTTTAGGATAGATAATTTCCAAAACTACAATTTTCTTTTTTGATTTTATGAATTTTACCGAACTATATCTATTAGGCCCTGTTCTATTTTTATGCATGAAGTAGGGGAGACCAGGGATAGTTGGCTATAGGGTTGACTAACTGTCAGAAACTAGACTTATTTGACAGTGCTGCGTCATTCAACTAAGCGAGAGAAATGCAATGCTGCGTCCGGCGACTAAGCGGGGATAGCAAACAGCTTTTCGCACCCAGTTAAATAATGCAGCACTTTCTAAAAGGAATTTTTTTTGACAATTAGTCAACCTACCTATAGTACAGAGGGTAAAGGTAAGGAGTACTATCTTTTACGGTCAGAAAGTTAAAACATGTGTCCAGCTAAGGCATTAAATAACAGTTAGAAAACCCTTCAAAATGGCTAGCAGCTAGCATAGGCAAACGGTATGGTATAAATGTAATAATTGTTGCCAATTGACTGAATGAAGTATGCCGAGTATGGAGTGCCGAGTTAGAACATTTTATGACTTATAAATATGGAGGATACAGCCTTCCTTAAAAAAACATTTGAACAATTATAATATACCCTGTTACTACTGCAACTTAATTTAAAGCACTATGACGGACACTTTTTCAAAACGAAGATAGTACTCCTTACCTATACTCAACCATCCCGTCGCTCCTACGTGATGCCCGTACAATGCTTTTTATTTCTATGAATGTGTTAATGTCTATCCGCTATCCTGCATTACATATTTGTGTGCACTTTTATCAATGTGTGCTATCCTGCTACCCTCTCCCCTACCCCTTCCCTTCCCACACACTCTTGGCAGCCATCCGATGCAAGTACTCACATACCTAGTTGTAGCAACAATATTTTTTAAAGTTAAAACTGTATTTGACCGAATTGGCCGCAACGTCTTGAGAAGTGGATGATTTATAAACGTCAGGGCGTTCTAGCTACTAGGATTTAACTTTAAATCAAAGTAGAAAGAAATTTAACTTATTACAAGCGTACAAAAAAATTAGGTTCGGTTTTTACCTGCAATGTGACCACAGAATTAGTGATGCAACGTTGTCAAATGTTCTATTTATTGGTAACATCATTTATCATTGATATTTTCATTGGTATACAACCATTGCCGTGTAGGAACGGCCGTAAGGGATACACTTTCCCACCGCCAACAGGAGGCGTGTCGTAAGAGGCGACTAATTCATGTAGCACAAGACGGGCAGCAGCGTCTGCGTGCGAAATCTTATAAAAAACAGCACTCGCCAAACTCGCATGCCAAGCATGGCGAGTATTGGCAATCCCCCCCAATGAAAGTCATTAGGGAAGGCCTATGTTCAGCAGTGGCCTATGTTTATGGCTGAAATGGTGATGATGATGAACCATTGCCGCCCGATAATATAGGTATTGAAATATTTAATAAATAATTGTGATTGATATTTGGCTAGAAATGCAAGGTTAGCACCCTAAAAACTTATTTAAAAAATCTATCTTTGAACCATATAATTGCCATAGTAGGTACATCGGTGGCAGCGGAAGTGTTCTAGTCTATTCCCAAAGGTAGGAGTTATGTTTTAAATTATCGATAATATCGCGTTGAAACTGTCGTTACGGATCTACTCATTTCATTTTGATTTCGCAAAGATACACCGAGCATAACCTTAAGCTATATTTTAGTTATTTCTAACTATGATATAAAACTGTCTGTCAAAAAAGGTACACAAATATATAGGCTACTATCAAGAACTACGAAATAAAGATCTCTAGAATGAGCACAACGCTTCGTCTTCCTTCGATAAGGGAAACAAATCATAATACATGGCCCTTATGTAGATCAAATTGTTATTGATGCGCTCGTTGCTATTCAATAGTATGTTTAGAACTATGGCAATATGGTGGCTTTTTTGGGTAAGGGGTTCGGACCAAATTTTTTATGAAACTTAATTTTTTAATACCGTATAGAGTAAGTCGCACTCGCGTAAAGAAGGCTTCGAGGTTCTAATAATCTTGTAATCTATAAGCAAATATCATTTTTTTTGTATTTTTTCTAAATTCTAGAATTTGTGAAGTTGTTTTGTAGATAAGGGGGATGAATGGTTTTTCATTTATTTTCTTAATTTGTTTTTAGACTGTTTACTTACTTTGACATTTTAAAAACAATAAGGCCTTTGTTTTGGTAATTATTTATTTTTCGTATGGGTAAAAACACATACATGTGTTGTCGGGACCCTTTTAGACACGTTAGATACCTACCCTTGATAGTTTTTTTGTTATGTATTTTCCTCCTTTAATGGCCAAACATTTTTCTATTTCAATTTCTTCAATTTCTATAAATATAATTATTTAGTTTTAATAAAATTTAAATTATACATAAACCTATACATAACCTATAATGTAGGTTTTGCAATTATCTTAAACTAAATTTAAGCAATTACTGTTTTTCTGAAATGTATTGTGAAACTGTTTGTCTTCCCCAATAAATGGAAAAAAAAAACCCTACAACTACAAATAGGTTTTTATGTAGTCCCCATAGTAAGTTGACTTATCAGAGAAAACGAAATTGTAAGCAATTTCTACAGTAAAAAACCGATTTGATGATACTGCAGTTTAAGATAAGATCGACTAACACAAACATATTTCATTTGTTTCATATAGCAGCAAATTTCAAGTTACAGCCATAAATAGTCTCATTGGCATGTCACAGACCAAATTGCCTAAATTGTCCCTCTAATTCAGAATTGCTCCAAAACACACAATCACTGAGCAATCGTAACAAAATAACAACAAGGTCAGAGAGGTCACCTCGGACTGACTTTAGCAAACTGGATGAAACTAATAGCGGTCGAAATGTAGACAGTGCTAATTGACTCCATATCGATGGTGTAATTATAGTGATTTAGTTTTTTAGATCAAATACTTAATACGCCAATCAAGTGTTTAAAAAGGAGGAGTTTTTAAAACAAACTTTTTAAAAGGAGGTTCTTAATTTGTTAGTATCTTTTTTTTTCCGGTCCTTGATATTTGATGATGTTCTGATGATATTATGATCTTTAAGAAAATCATCAAACATTGCATGAACAGGCTCTATGTTACACAATATTGTGGACAAATGATTATTCTTTTTTATTGAATAGCTTAAACATCAATTATAGTATATTATATTTAAAATTTGCGGAAAAAAAAATCACTCCTAAGTGTGGAAAAATAGGAGATGAAATTGGTATTTGGCAGGTAAGATTTGTTTGCACTAATTCAATTGGTTTTGATAAGGATTTATTACTAAAATAAAGTTATTGGAAGTTGGTTCAATTTTTTTATAAAAATTGAAATTAGTCAATTTTAATTTAGGGTGTGATTCTACTGCTTAGCTCAAATATAGTACTTTTCTGTAGGACCAACACTAAAATCGCAAAAAAAAAATATTCAGGAATTTATTATTATCTTTCCCACACAAAATAGCCGATAGCAATACTGACACTTTTTTGATACACAATTGTCTATTAATTAAAAAATACAAAATTTAGTCAGCCGTGTGGGGACGGTCGTGAGGTGTATTCTCCCCATTGCCAACGTGTCGTAAGTGGCAACTAATTCCTGTAGCACGAGACGTCGTCGTGCGTAATTTTATAAAAAACTGCGCTTGCCAACCCGCCTGCCAAGCGTGGTGAGTATTGGCAATCCCCCCCGTTGATAAGTCATTTGTTCAGCAGTCGACGTCCTATGGCTGAAATGATGATGATGATGAGTTTAATTAAAGTATCGTTTGTTGTATATAAACTGTTTTTAGCACCTCCATTTTTAGGTAACGTTTATTTCAGAAGGAAGCTTAAAACTAACAGCCAAAACCCCGCCCATTCGTTAATTGCTAATATAAATTGGTTAATAGTGGGTTTACATTATGATAGTAACGAACGAATCCAACTAATTAACATTTTGGTGCCCAGATATGATACCCGTGGACAAGATAAAGAGCAAGACTGTTTACTAATTATTTTGACCTAGCGTAGACGTAGCCTGGACAAGAATCGCCGCACTAAGAGCTAGCTGGAGAGAGCTTCAGGAGGCATATGTCCAACAGTGGACGAAACACTTAGAATAGAATAGAATCTTTATTTGCTATAAAAGTGGTTACAGTGAGTCTTATAAATAGGTATAATGTCATGTAGATCAGCACTTTTAGCTTTGTCATTTAAAGCATGCAAAATTTATAAATCAATTTATCAAATTAAAACACTCGCGAAATTACAAAATTATTATTAATATACATTATTTTCATTGCGTTATTTATTTTTATTGTCAATTTATTTATTAAGATTAATCAATTCCTCTGTGCTTTAAAATAATTTACCCATAAGCCAATTTTTCAACCCACTCTTAAACTTTGATAATGGCAATGCTTTTAAGTGTTCCGGTAAGGCATTGAACACCTTGATACACATAGTTCGGGTTTGTCTATGGTACGATTTGGTTCTAGGCAGTATTTCAAAGACCAATCTGTCTGGATTTTGCGTATTCCTGGGATATACAGGGTGATTGGTAAAACGATTCCTTTTTCATTTTTCCTCATCATTCCTCTCAGGAGGTGAAAGAGGAGCTAAATTGCAACAACTTTTCCAATAAACTACTGTCGAAATGTAAAAAAAAAACTTACCCTCCCATACAAATCTTAACAACTGATAATACTCAATAATACTCATTTATTCAGTATATAGGCCCTCTTCCGGGCACTTATACACGTCCCAAAATATAGCTTTACCCTACCACCGCTTCGGGACTACATATCGGCTGGTGATGAGAAGAAACGGCGCAACAAACTCAGTCACCTTTGTCAGCCTTTTTTACAGGAAATACAATTACAAGACATAAAGTAAGTGCGAGCTAAGCAGGTTAAGTCCATGCACTCTTGTCGTTCAAAAAATCGTCTACCTTATAATACCCTTTTTTCATAAGGTTTTTTTTAATGTGAATTTTGAACTCATGTACAGGTAGTTCAACAAGAGTCTGTGGCACTTTATTAAAAAATTTAATACATTTCCCCAAGAATGAATTACCAACTTTGTGAAGTCTGAAGCTCGGAACGGCAAGTTTATTTTTATTACGAGTATTATAATGATGAAAATCACTTTTTAAGCTAAACAAACTTAGATTTTTTCGAACGTACATAATATTTTCAAAAATGTATTGAGAGGCTACTGTTAATATATTAATATCTTTAAAAATCTCCCTCAGAGAGTCACGAGGTCCAAGACAGTATATTGCACGTACGGCTCTTTTCTGCAACACAAAGATTGATTCAATGTCAGCAGCAGAGCCCCATAGCAGTAAACCATACGACGATACTTTAGTATACTTTAGTATACTTTACTAACGACGATATTTTAGTTAGTATGTAGAAGCAAACATTTTTTTTAGGATTTCGCCATGGGTTTATTAACAAAAGTTGTTGCTCCTCTATCACGTTCTGAGAGGAATGTATCGTTTTACCAATCACCCTGTATATCCCTTATGCTGAAGAAAAACAAGTATACAATAAAAAAATAAACAAACAGACAGGCAGCGTTTTCATAGTAAATACCAAAGCTGAAAGCCTCTTACGCAATGGTTGTGATTGGATGAGTGACTATTCCAACCATATTCACTGACATTTATCACAAGCATCTCCGTGCTTTGGAAGGCACGTTAAAAGTTGGTCCTGGCTAATATCGCTCGATACTAATCGTGAAGCCTAGTCAGAGGCCTTAGGGCGGCTCAATAATATCTGACAGTAAGGTTAAGTCACTGTCCTTATAACACCCCGCCCCGCACCGCAGTGGGCCCGCATGGTGTAGTATGGCCCAAACAAACTACCTCAGAGTTAGGGCCTGTGCCCTGCAGTGGGACATGTAGGCATATTTTACTTTTAAATATAAAAAAAAGTAAACCGACTTCAAAAAACTGAAAAGCTAAAAATTATATCAACACATAAGTACCTAATAAGTTACTTTTGGAGTCGGTGCCATCCGATGAGAGTTTGAATGTTTTCGTTTGCACCGACTCAAAAAGTAACTGATTAGGTACTTATGTGTTGATATTATTTTTATCTTTTCAGTTTTTTGAAGTCGGTTTACTTTTTTTTTTATAAAATTTACTTATTTCATCTATTTTTAGTGATACATCAACAAAACGAATCATTTGAGTGCAAACATAAGTTAACGGCTGAACACCGATTTCATTCCTTATTTTTCCCACTTTAGAGGTGAAATTTTTCCAAAAATTTTTCAACATACCATCTCTAAAGTATAAGCTATTCGATAAAGAAAGAATCATCAAAATCGGTTCACAAATGCCGAAGATATTGGGCAACATAGGTACAAAATCAGTTGGAACGGTATGGAGTTCATGCAATGTTTGATGATTTTCTTATAGATCCCATCATCAGAACTTGATTTATATGGGACCATTCCGAAAGTATTCCCTTTCGAACAAAAAAAGAACTATCGAAATCGGTTAACCTGGTAACGAATGATCGCTAAACATGCATAAAAAAAAAGATACCGACGAATTGAGAACCTCCTCCTTTTTTGAAGTCGGTTAAAAAGCGGTACTGTAAATTTTCTAATTAAAAAAGACAAACCCGGTCAATGCCCTATCCCTCCGGCAGACGATGATAGGCTGACATCGCGAAAATAATACATTTACGAGTGTACAGTATATTTCCCGCGTATAAGTTTGGTTAACGTTCGGAAGTTACGACCGTCGTGCCTTGGACAGGTTGTTATTTGTTTATAATATTGTATTTTATGTCCGTTTGGGTACGCTGTGTAGGCTAAGGGCTTGCCACATGGCGGAGAGAAAGCCAATGGTCATACGTTTGGCGCAGTGAAAAATTCCGGAATGAATAAGAAAAAACACCATGAATGGTATTCTGACGATCTAGCCGATCGGCGTTCGCCATTTCTGTGGTCCCTGATTCGATTTTTGGTCGGGTCAATGTAGAAAACAAATTTTTCAGTGTTGACTCTGGTTTGGATGTTGTGGTAGGTACTGATATTATTTCGCAACGCGCAACGAAAGTGCTTTATCTAATTTCCTTACAATCAAAGCAATGTACGTGTTGTTGTCCAGCATTTATTTATGGTCTAAATGAATTTCTTGTTTCTCAATATGCTCTTTGTAATGTGTAAATGCACTTTTTCATTCGAAAATACCAATTTTGAAAACATTATGCCACTGCGGAAACGTGTTTTTTATACTTTTATAGCCTCTTTTGTTTGTAAAATTTTTATTAAAAAAATAACAGACTTCAAAAACACTAAAAAGCTAAAAATAACATTTAAACAACAGTTATTTTTGGAGACAGTGCAAACAAAAACATTTAAACACTCCAAGGCTGGCAAACAAAAACATTTAAACACTCCACGGCTGGCACCGACTTTAAAAATAACTGTTAGGTATGTTTGTTTAAATGTTATTTTTAGCTTTTTAGTGTTTTTGAAGTCGGTTATTTATTTTATAAAAAAATATTTTATTTGTTTGTTTTTTAGTTAGTGTTTTTTTCCACTATAAGTGGCGATCTGTTATGTAATTATAGCTAAAGTTCATCTTATGACGAATAAGTCCAAACAAGGCTCTGATACATAGTTTTATCACAGAGTTCCGGTGTTTACCTTCCACCTTCGTCATCAGATCAGTTTAATTGTTCCATGTTCACCAAAATCATGTATTAAAATTTGATTTCTCGACTATGACGAAGCTTAACTGTTTTAATGAAGATATCTTATCGCTACTCGTGAAATACTATTGTGGCCAACTATGGTCTCCTTCATCAGTTCCACCTTAGCAAATGATACTTTCTGAATGCAAATGCTTGACTTGTTGTTGAATATACTAAAATCACTGTATGTATACCTATAATATTTAAGGAGTTCCCTCAATTCCTCATGGATTCCAGAAGACATGGATCCTAACAGAATTGAATTTTGAAAAAAAAAGGGACCAATTTGAAAGTATACCGTTCCAATTAAGAAAATAAATTTTCAAATCGTTTCATTAACGGCGGAGTTCTGAGGTAACAAATATTTAAAAAAAAAACAACTGAATTGAGAACCTCCTCCTTTTTTTGAAGTCCGTTTAAAAACAAGCGACAGTGAATCAAACTGTACAGCCAAAGTCTTCCATTTTTTTTTAAATGTAATATATTTATAATTATATTTATGTAAGTGGCCAGTTCTAAAAACTTTCAGCATATGTATTAAGTCTCATGGGTAGGTTGTGTTTATAAGTAAGGGGCTGGCCACATGGCATGGACAGTGACAGTGCCAATCATGTCGATTGGTCGTATGAAAACAAAGTCATAAAAAAATTGTCAAGTTATTTTATCCCTAGTCACCTCACTGCACAAATACAACTTTCTAAGGACATTGTATGCGCCACTGAGTAGGTATGTAAGTATATTTTGAAATACGTTATACATTACTAGTTTAATACAAAATTAATCGTACTTATTAGATTATGAATAGAAAAAACAAAATTATAGACTCTTAATTATTGTTATAATTAGGAATTTATTATTTTCTGATTAATTTTGTTTTTTTTAACTTATAGTCCTGGTAAAATAGACTGAAAATTATATTTAAAATTTTGCATTATTAAACTGAAACTGGTTCCAGTATTCGACTTCTTTACTATCATTGTCCATTGTTTACTATAGATCCTAAGTTTCAAGGATTCAAATAAAATAAAACTATACTATTTTATAAATTTTGTCCCTTTTATTTACGCCTAATTCGCTAAACAAATTTTGATGAATTTAAGTGTAAAAATTTGGGAAAAGACATTTTTGTCGTAAGAGATGAACCGAGTTTGATTAAATTTTGTACGGAAAAAGCTTGAACCCTAGATAAGGAAATAGGCTTCTATTTTTAATCCAACTCCTAAGCGAGTAAAATAGAGTATAACAACCGTATCCAACGCGGGCGAAGCCGCGAGCACAGCAAGTTAAAAATAAGTAAATTGTTCGAACAAATAAAAAAAATTTCTACACCCAAACTAAGCAAAGTTCGTACAATATTGACTAGATAACAGAAAAACATACTTAAATACGTTACGAACGTCCATGACTAGAAAACAATAGAATAGTTTATTTGCCATTGTGGGATTCGAACCCGCAACCGCCTAGCTTTGTATTCCGGAACGAGAACCAATAGACCAGAACTCTTTTAATAGTCATAACAATTTAAAAAGTATTTATGGCTGTTTGAAAATAACATCTGGAGCTATGGGACTTGTCTCACCCGACGAAAACACGCAAGAATCTTATCTAGCCGCATATTACAACAGTTCCGCCCTGCCCTAGATTCAAAGGCCCAGGCAGGGCTATTGTTCCCGTCTAGACAGGCCAAACCCCATTTAGACTATAATAAATCGGCTGGCTAAATAGCAGTCCTCCTAAACTTGATTATCAGCTGGTTCCGTCGGAATACCAAGCCTTTCTCGTAAGTTTTGTAGAAGTGCGAACTTTTAGACTTATGACATATCTTTATTGAAACTCATGCGATTTTCCTCGGATTTTTCGTTTAATTTAAGATTAGATAGTTGGATAGATACTCTTTATTGCACACCTTAGAAAATAGACATGATATTTACAGAAGGACGTACAGTTTAAGTCTTATCGCTAATAGCGATCTCTTTTAGACACCCTTCAGGTAGAGGACAACCATTTAGAAAGGGAAGGTAGTGCATAGTGCTTATAAATTTTACGTAAAATAACCTAATACAAATAAAAACACTTCACGGCTGGCACCGACTCCAAAAATAACTGTTTGGTACAATTCTTCTTCATCTATACGGTCAATTCCGGTTGTGTCCAAAGCCATTGCTTTGGAGCCCAGGGTCCGCTTTCCTTGATTTACTCCTCCACTTCGCGAGGTCTTGAGCGTCTCTAGTTGTAAGATCATTGTCACGGCATGGCACGCATGTCAGCCCTCACGACGTCCAGCCAGCATTTCTTGCATTTCCTTTTGCCGGGACCTAGCGGTGGCGGCATGGCCAGACATTTGTTTCCTACGTAGCTTGCCGGTTTCCGCAAAACATGGCCGTACCAGCGTAGGCGACTCTCCTGCAGTTTGTCTGCAATATCACGATTATATAAAAGGAATTTTTAGCTTTTTAGTGTTTTTGAAGTCGGCTATTTTTTTTATTTAAATTTGTTTTATTTGTCTGTTTTTAGTGTTTTTTGCACATTAAATGGCGATCTGTGATGTAATTATAGCTAAAGTGCTTTTCATGACGATTCAAATAAGTCTAAACACGGCTATGATACTGTTTTTTTACAGAGTTCCGGTGCTTACCTTTCGCCTTCGTCATCAGATCAGTTTGAAGGTACCATTTTCACCAGAATCATTTATTATTAAAATTGGATTTGTTGACTATGGCGAAACTTATCTGTCTTAATGAAGATATCTTATCGCTACTCGTGGATGACTATTGTGACCAACTATAGTCTTCCACTACCTTTTTGGGAATATTTTTAGATTCCCGTCTGCAATGGGGTGCTCATATTGAGACTCTGTCAGGAAGACTTAGTTCAGCTGCTTATGCTGTGGGAAAGATAAGACAATTGACTGATGTTGGAACGGCAAGATTAGTGTATTTTAGCTACTTTCATAGTATAATGTCATACGGAATATTGTTATAGAGCTCAGCAGCAGATATTGAATCTACCTTTGTACTACAAAAGAGAGCTGTACGGGCAATTTACAACCTTCGACCCTGAGACTCGTTAAAAGAACTGTTCAAGGAAATTACTATACTTACAGTGGCCACTCAATTCATTTATAGAAATATTATATACATTCTCAAAAACCTGCATCTATTCCCTAAGAAAAGTGACAAACATAATTTTAATACCCGGAATAAACTTGCTGTTTCAAATTTCAGCATAAAGTGAGTAATTCGTTCGCTTTTTTAACAAATTACCACAGTCTATTGTTCAAACATGGGTGTGAGTTTAAATCTCATGTTAAGATTATTTTAATGAAAAAGGGTTATTATACTGTTAATGACTATTCAAATGACAAAAATGTCTGGAATTAAATACTGCCCTGCTCGCACAGCACATTTTTTTTTTGTGGCAGCTAGTGTTGACTGAGTTTGTTCCGGCGTTTCTTCTCAGCACTTGCCAGATTGTCTGTGTCTTGTCTCGAAGCGCTAGTAGGGCCCAAAAATAAGGACATGTTCTGCCCCATATGGGCCAATAATGACGTTCATAAGTGGCAGTTTTCTGTCCTAAATTGAATAAATTATTTTTAACGTTGACTTTTTACTCTTCTTTATCAGTTTCACCTCAGCAAATGATACTTTCTGAATGCAAAAATACAAAAATACAAAATCTTTATTTGCTATTAAGTAGGGTACAGTACATGAAAAAATGTGGTCTTCGGTTTGAGACAGTGCCATGACCTACTTAGCCATACAACATAGCATACAAACATTAACAGTAGACAATCAAAATATTTTACGTATAATCAATAAATCATCAGTACTTAAATTTGGTATTTATAGCAATAATGTCAACAGTTATTTTTATTTTTGTTAGGGTTCTTTGTATTTTAAAAACTCATCTATACTATAAAAAGCCCTGTCCAACAACCAAGTACGCAACGAAGTCTTAAAAGCACGAAATGGAAGTTCTTTAAATCTGTTTGGTATTTTATTGTAAATAGTTTTACACATGGCGTAAGCATTGTTTTGAAACCTTTGAGTTTTCGGGACTACCTCAAGTACTAATCTATTACAATTTCGCAAATGCTTGACTTGTTGTTAAATATACTTAATATGTATACCTATAATATTTTAGGAGTTCTCTCAATTCCTCGTAGATCCCATCATCATAATTGAATTTTGAAAAAACTGGGCCCAATCTGGAGTTATACTCATCCAATTGAGAAAATATTTTTTCAAATCGGTTCATTAATGGCGGAGTTCTGAGGTAAAAAACATTTTTTTGAAGTCGGTTTAAAATGTATAATTGTGTACATAAACCTGGAAATATAAATAACATAAAATAATGATTGATTTCCTTACTAAAAATTTATGTGAGGGTTCATATATTTACTAATTATAAGGATTCATTTAGCTAGGTGATAGATTAAAATAAAATATTATCATTTTAACATAACACCATGCCTATTATAGTAAACAGTTTTTACTATGGTCAGCAGCTAACTACACATTTTGTGTGAACGTTGTTTATACGCCAACCTTTCTGATCAACTATGTTGCAGAAAGTGAAAGAAGATGGAAGAAATTCATCGAAAAAGTTGTTCTATGAAAGATCATGACCACCAGGAATGATAATAAATAAATATTGGACAACATCACATACATTGCTCTGATCCTATGACGAGTTGCTTAAGCACTTGTGTTACAGAATTCAGAAAGAACGACGGTACCACAACACCCAAACCCGAGACAATATAGAAAAGTTATTTTTCTACATTGACCAACCGGGAATCGAACCCGAAACCTCAGAAATAGCGACACCAAGTCCGGTAAGCTCGCCTCTCGGTTATGGACGTCGTCTGCGACCTATACTAGGTCAAAATAATGAAAATATATTGAAATTATTGAAACAAACAAAAAAAATGCCAATTCTCCTTCTTTTTTTTAACCGCTTGACCGATTTAATTCGTTCATACGTAGATAAATAGGCTAACTTGATATTTACAAACTGAGCAAAGGATTTTGTTATCGAACTATTGCGTCTATGAAAGCCGTAGCGACTGTCGTAACAGCCACGTTTCGTTGCGCGCCGATATAAACCGTGTTTGCGATATTCGTACTAACACGCGTCGTGACACTTATTAAATACTATGGCATGGAGATTACGACTCTAAGAACAGCGCAAAACAGAAGTCTGCGCTGCACAACCGTAGCGGGTGTACCCGATGTATACGACTACACCGCAGACGGCCCGCGCAAAAAGCGGTGTTCTTTGTTTTTCCAGAAACCCGTACGTGGTTTGTAAGGCGCGAACAAACGTCTTCACGCAGCAAAGGCCTTGTTCACAAATCTATCAAGCGAATGAACCATAAGACTCTTAATGAAACAAACGTAATCATAAAAGACATGACTATCGTCTCTGTAGTCAGGTAAACATTGTTTATTCAAATTTAAAGTCCAAAGACTTGAATTTCAATATTTTTCCTACAGTTTTCAATAAGGCGGTTTCTATTGAGTCGTCCCCTTGGATATAGGCCAAGCTCCTTTATCGTAACTCGCTGGAACTTCAAGATATTGATGTAACTAAACGATTACTTAAATTAATTGATTTTATTGTTTTGAAGCATTAACTTTAATCTCTTGCGATTATGTTCAAAGTTGATAAAGTGTAACTATGTAAACACAAGCCTAAATGATTTATACTTGACGTATATATTTATTGAAATACAATAACAGTAATACCATATTATGGCTTAACATAAGAGTAAGGCTTAACCATTTCACAGATAAATAATGGTAAGTTTTGCAATTAATTATTAATACAATATTACCGTATTATTTATATCGTATTATTAATACGAATCGTTTCTTTGTTACTTAATCGTGTTTGATCCCAATTAAGACTCCTAATTTCGTGTTAACTATATCAAAGGTAAGTAAGTATCAGTAAGACGCTGGATGCAGGCCGCTTCCAACCGGCCAATCTGGAAGTCAATTGGGGTGGCCTATGTTCAGCAGTGGACGTCCTATGGCTAAAATGATGATGATGATATCAAGGTTTATTAAAACTAAGTAATAAGTTAACATATTATTAAATAACTTAGTATCATCTTAGTAGAAGATTAAGACATCATTCTGTCTCTGCCAACGTCATATATACTGAAAGATGTAGAATAATGTTTAACACCTGGATAGTGTAAAGTTCTGGAATCAATTCAAGAATGCACATACCTAAATCATTAATTTTAAAATTTGGTTTTTTTATTGTTGTTATTATAATCATTTAAATATTTAGAAACCATGTCAAATGATGATAATTTACACTTTGCTTACTTTTTTTGTTTTTATATTAACGCGCAGACAAGTTAAGTTTTAGCAATAAGAAAATATTTAGCAAAAAATGGGAAAAATACACAACATCAAAAATGATATCTAAAGCAATGTGTCAAAAAGGTTCCCACAATTAAAGAAAATTAAATACCGGATTTCGGAAGCAAGCGGGAACAGGAAAATGTTTTACTAATAAATACTGGGGTGAATGAGGTGAAGACGCGACAAGTCCTCATTACTGTCTAAGTTATTGGTATGTCTTGTATTGAGGATGAAGGAAGTACGATTGAAATAAAAATAAATGGGTAAGTATTGATACGAAGTGAAAATTATTTAGGACCATCTTGGTTAGGATTCATCGGTTCTGCGACAGATGTGGCCGGTCCACTGCCACTTTAGCTTACTGCATTTTTGGACTATGTCCATTACTTTAGTCTGCTGCCGGATAACCTCGTTTCGTATTTTATCCTATAGTGAAATTCCAAGTAACGACCTTTTCATAGCTTTCTGAGTGACGTAAGGCTACGTCTGTCACAGAACCGATGAAAGGTGAAGTAAACGGGTTCTCAAATGGAGACCACGTCTTGGCAAAAGTAGTGTAGGACGCGCCCCAGCTCGATGGACCGATGACCTTAGGAAGACGGCTGTGGCTGGATGAAAAAAGCGGGTGTTCGTGTTCTTCGGCGCTCTTTGGGTTAGGCTTACGTCCAGCAGTGGACAGCAATAGGTTGACTTGATGATGATGATGATATTGGGTAGGATGGAAACGCTGTGGCGTTCAATGGGGGAATCCTTCTTATGTCCATGACTTTCAAATGCTGATAATGATGATGTTCTTGGGAAGGTAATAACGTAATTTCAATGGTGTATAACCATAAGTCCATACTTAATATTATAATTACGAAATTAAGTTTGTATGTCTGTTACGTTTTCACGTGTAAACCGCTAAACCAATTTTGATAAATTTTAGTAACAAGATAGATGGTACCATGGCAAAGGACATAGGCAAATTTTTGTCGTGCAAGCTGAAGCGATTTTAATGAAATTTTGTACGGATAAAGTATGAACCCTAGCTCCTAAGGGTGTAAAATAGGGTATGATAAACTGTATTGCACACGAGCGAAGCCGCGGGCACAGCTTGTATTTTCATATGTTCATATTTATTTAACGCTCAAAATTACTGAGTGAATTTCAATTGGTCCAATGCAGTTATAGTCAGATTAAGCTATGTCCAGTTTAAGCTGATGGCGTTTTTGTATCAAATGCCTTAAAAATAATTGAAATAGTTCATTGTTAAAGTCTAAAGATTACCCTTTTTTTTAAACCATTCTTTGCAAAAAAAAACTGAAGATTAAAAAAAAAAAATGCTATTTCAATGTACGAATTTGTTTCAATGTTTTTTGAGATTCATCAACCATTAATAAGTATTATCACTTATAAGTCAACGAACCATTGAATAGGTTTGTCAACAGTTTCTTTAAAAGTAGTTCATATATTTACGGCTAAATGCTACAAATAAACTCTTCTGATCATTTCGAATATTTTTTCTAACTAAAGGCAAGGTAACGTTATAAATTTAAAACTAGGTTATAGTTGATTGATTTAAAATTAAAATTGTATACCATAAGGTTTAGTTAATCAAATAATAGTATATACTTAGTAATATTCGTTATAATCGTAAAACATAAATCATCTTAACCACAAATCTCACACTAAAACCTAAACATGTGACAGTCATGTGCCGCCCCAATCAGTTATCCTCAAGACATCCACAGAAATCTGACTGACTTTATAGGCAGTCAAGGGGAGGTCATCCTAGAGGCTAGAGGGGGGGAGTCGCACGCAAATGATACGAGCGACGCGCGCCGCATCGATCCGCCATGTGCCCGGTCCTGCCCGCAGCCCCCCTTCCACCCACCCCCGGCCGCCCCGGTGGGGGCACCCGCCAGACACTAGCTCCCTACGCACAGACACGCACACACCGCTTGATCTAATGTGTTCTGCCAAATGATCCGCAACGAATATTAAGTCGTCTATGTAGATCAAAAAGTGATAGTCATTGGAACGAAAAATTGTGTAGTACGAACCCTCTCATTAATGATATCAATCTAAGCCAGCCGTCATCAGAATCTAACATCTATCGTAAAATCCGAATCTATCTCATATTTTCTTGTAACATTTATGTTAAACATAAATTAAACTTATCTTATAAAAGCCTTTTGATAGATTAGTCTATAAAAAATAGTGTTCTAAAAAACAAGTAAAATTTTTGTTAAATAATCAACTTAGAATTAATGGCTTGAGGTTAATCTGAATCGGATATCGGTAAATTGGATACAATTGCTAAAGCTGTTTTTTTATACAAAAAATTGCATCATACGGTGCAAAGCAATTATTATTTATGACAACAACGCTGTACTGGTTATCCATTAGCGAGCGACCGACCGACCCCGTGGGAGGTTAATTGAGCTCGACCCACGTGGCAATAATTATTTACCTGTTCCACGTGCGTAGCACCCTTCGCTACTCCACCAACCGACCTAATCTTAAACACACACTACCAAAACATCTGTACAACTATCCTCTATCCTCTAAAAGCACAATCCTACACACTTAAATGCTGTACAAAACTATCGGCGAAGCATTGCGGAGGAGCTAACTAAAAATGAAGAAATAAGATGGTGAATTTACAGACATACCGGTTTAATGTTTCTACTACAAACTGCCGACTCAAAACTCAACTCTACAGTCGCGTAATAAAGTCTAAATTACTCTTACCCGCTACCAACACATAAATATGTATAATGCGAGACACCACAGTTACTGTGGTTTAGGTAAAATGTTATGGGGTTCCATCGTGATTACTAAATGTATCATTATCGATGTCTACGCATCTGTTTTCGCAAGCAATTACAATGAAAACGTTCAGGGAAAATCGCAAACGCCTTGCGAGATCGCATGCGGTCAATAAAGATGATATAAAGTTTTATGAGATAATACCAAATTTAATGACAGCACTGGCACTGCCATCTACTGACTAAGCGCTACAACTAAAAACTAGTCTAGTCTAGAACTACAGAAGCATTGCCTGGTCGTAAATTAACGCAAAAATGTAGCATTCGGGCGTTCCAACGTCGACACCCTAAATCTAGGGCATGTGATCTGCAGACACTCGCGGCCGCTAGATCTCAACTCACATTAGCCACAAACGAGGAAAGTCCAAGAGGGTCTTATAGCTAGAAGGTATTATAAACTTGTTCACAGTCAACAGAAACCGGGTCGTTTTGTACTGGGATACGTGAAAAGCGTGGTTTGGTTTCGCGGAGTCTTCATTTGGTAGACTAGCGCGCGGAGTTGCGTGCTGCGCCGCGGTTTGGGGACGACTGAGGCGCCGGCCCGCCTTACCCCTCCCCCCCACCCGCGCTGCATCCTTCAAACAGTCCCTGATAATCGGGAGAAAATACTACACATAGCTGCAATTGGAACGCCGCATACTATTCTTTTTTGGCCATGAGTCACCCGGTAATTGCATCTACTGTCATTGGCCAGTTCTTCGACCCCGTCGCAAAGTCTATTTCAAATGCGTTTTCAAGAAATTTCCGCCCAAAGGATCGCCTTTAATCAGTGTAGTTTTTCGTCGTATTTTAGAGTGTTGTTACTAGTCTGTAAAATAGTCACGTTTTTTGTATTGAGACGAGGGGAAAAATGCTCTATTTGTCCTCTAACGTCACTCTTGGTTTCCTCTGAGACCTCGTAATTTAACAGACATCCTATCTCGCCTCGATATAAGAAAAATAAATTTGTCAGGCGATTGTCCATAATATCAGTTTTTCGCTTCGTCTGGCTCGTTCGTTTGTATTTTTGATATTTTCTCGACTGAGTTTTTTGTTTTTCTTAATTCTTGTATTTCTACAACACAAGATTTAGACATTTTCAGGGACATTGCAGAACATTGTCTAATTTTGCGACTTACAATATTTTTGCCTTATTGGGCTACAAAAATACAAATATTTTAGTAGATAAATGGTAAATTTCTTAATTTTTTGTGAGATTTTTTTAAGTAAGCAGTTTAGGTTGCGTGAAATTGGAGCCCTTATGTTCTTAATACAAACAACTATAAGCTGGAGTTTGTTTATGATAAATATCTTGTGTTTGATAAATTAACACTCTTTCTTTTTAAAACAAACTGCCTTCATATTTTAGAATATTACTGGTCACTGTTGGTCTCGACATTTCCTTTATCAAGTAGTATTAAGTATGTTAAGTATATACGTATGTATATATTATTGTTATGTATTTATGTATTTTTGTGTAAACGTCTATGCTATAAATTTTGCAATCCTATTTGTAGCATGTAAATTTAAGAATTATAAGAAATCTGCACCACCTTCCTCTCTCTTTATTGGTTGTCCTCTACCTGAAGATTGTCAGGAAGAGATCGCTATTAGCGATAAGATCGCCTAAATTGTACGTTTTTCTGTAAAAATCATGTGTAATTTACTTGTATGGTGTGCAATAAAGAGTATCTATCTGTCTATCTAACATTTGCCATAAATGTATGTCAGTCATAACAAAATTTATGTTTGATTCATCATCATTATGTCAGACTATTGCAGTCCACTGCTGGACGTAACCCCCCCCCCCCCCCCCCAAAGAGTGCCAAAGAGCACGATCAGCCAGACACTGCCAGCCATCTTCCTGAGGTCGTCGGTCCATCGAGCTAGGGGGATTTCTACACATTTTGACGTGTGATGTTAAATTGAAACATTAATATTCTCTCGAAACTGAACCTATGCAGAATGATTTTGAGTGTGTTTTACGTTTCTTTTATGTGCACGTGACAAAGTATCGGTGAGCCTGTCTGCCAGGGTTAAGTATTCCTTTTGTTGTCGTTTTTTATTATACCTACTAACATAGTCTATAAGTTATATTGTTACTAACAATCTATGGATCTTTGGTCTGAAAATAAATGATTTTTATTTTTATTTATTTATTACATTTTATTTACCAACCACCACCAACAGCAAAACACATAAAACATTAACAACAACACGATTACAATATGTTCAAATATGTTTGCCAATGATATTATATTTATATTTATTAATTTTATATTTATTTGTAAGTAACTTTACTATTATTTTGAATTGTTAAGATTTTAGAGTTCATCTGATTACGTTGACAAAGCCAGTCGGTAAAAAGGAAAAACAAATAAGTTTTTTTATCTACGTGTGTGGTTTTTATGAGTCAAATCAGGTTTCAAAGTAACTCCTCTTTGTATGGTGTGCAGTAACGAGTATCCAGCTATATCTTATCTATCTTATCACAATGTGTATAACCGCAATGTATTTCCACAGGTTACTCTTACAATGTGTACACACAGGTAACATTGTTTACATTGACGACATCTGCAGATTGTTGCTACGAGACACCGCGTAGGTGTACTACGAGTTTCGTAGCATTTTCGTAGCACTACGTGATGTCATCATGTAGGTATTTCTGGAAACGAAAGGGCCGATTGTCTTGCTAAAAGAGTTTACCGGTGTGGTGTTCCTTTAGCGGTGGTGCCTCACTTTTCTGACTGCCTCCACCACGTAAAGAAGTATTGTCACCAATCGTGGAAGGAATATTTTGACCTTAGATCAAGGGAAAAGGGTATCTGGTACAAGACTCTGGTACAACCCGAACCATTAACAGTACCATGGATTGACAGCTGCTCACTGAATAGGGAAACCATTGTTACTGCCATGAGACTTCGCTCCGGTCACATTCCATCCAGAAAGTTTACCTTTTTAATGGGTATTCAATTCAATTCAATTCAATATATTTATTGCATTCTATAATGTTACACAGGTGTTATATGGGTATAGCACCATCACCTCTTTGTGAAGAATGTGGTATTATCGATGACGTCTATCACGTTCTGATGGAGTGTGTCCGGGGCGAGCAACATAGAAGGCAGTTAATGCACTATAATGGTACGATGTGTAAGATTGGTAGTTGCAACAGCATACTGGCCGAGCCTATGTCAGACGAGGCAATAGCCTTGTACAGATTATTTAAATTAATTAAGAGTTAACTCTGGTATTGTAGTAAAATTGTATTTGAATAACTTTAAAGTTTGGCTATGATGGAGCGACATAGTCAATTGTGACAAAGCTCCTTAAATAAAGAAAAAAAAACGACCAAATAATGAATTATAAAATAGTATTTTTTCCGTTTTTGCAAAAATTTTCATTAATGCTCCGCTTTAATTGCAACCTTCCTCTTTAAACGAACTATTTATTTATTTAGACTTTATTGCACAGATTACAAAATACATACAAAAGGTGGACTTAATACCATGAGGCATTCTCTACCACTATCCAACATAAAAATATTTTTTCAATTCGAATCAGTAGTTCCTGAGATTAGCGCGTTCAAGCAACCAAACAAACGAACTTTTAATAAGTATAGATAAGTATAGTGCAAGTTTTATAATAATATTAATAAGTATAGATGCCGTGTCTGTCTATCCAAATACCAGATCAAGTACACAAAATCCAGTACAAAATTCCATGGGACGCAGCTATGGTAATAACTCGATGGGCAAACGCTATAAATCTCTGTTTTTAATGTCTCGCTATTTGGTGCAGGGCGGGAATTATTGCTGGTACAAAAGCGCCCCCTGGTGGTTGCTATGCACAAGCTGGATATGCAAATCTCATTTGTAAGTACTTACTAAGAGTAGGGCTAACTGGGAACTCAAAACTTCAGCTACAAACGCTTCTAGCTCCAAGAAAGCTCCTAAAGAGCGTTTTTTGTCGCCCTTGGTATCTCGCTACTTGTAGTGGCGTGTGTTGAACGTCCTATGGCTGAAATAATGATGATGTTGATATAAATATGATATCTCTCGAAAACAGATTGTCATGGATTCGAAGTAAGCAATGATTTTCCTTTTTTTCCGACTTCCGAGGTATACTAGACCGTTACTGAGCCATTACGCATTGAGTGGTCAATAATAATTTTAATATTTGGGGTAAGAGAACAAATTATTTGACTAAGGTTTTCTCTCTATATGTGAAAAGAGTCAACCTCTATAATTGTCACTAACCTCGCGAATGCTATGGATATAGTTTTTTTAAATTAGTTGCCAATATTTAGCGTTACTATGAGGAAGAAATGTTGTCGAGTGGTGATCACGTACTGGAAGAGGCAGAGTGGGGAGGGTTCCTACCCGGTGGACTAATAACTTAGTCAAGGTTTCGGGAAGCTACTGGATGCAAACGGCCTAAAGCTGCTCACTGCGGTGTTATATAGTGAAGGCTCCAGCAGTGGACATCCAAACATGATGAATATTTAGTGACATTACTCTCAAGCACTAAGATACATTAAAAGTACAAATTCAACTCTCATGACGGCTTCTTTATTTCAAAATAACTAATGAAATAACTACATCAATCCATAGTTTTACTAGCTTAACAATTTTACATAAAATGCAAAATAAATAAATAAACTTTGTTATCGTCGTCCCCGAATACTACGGAACAGATTAAAACATGTAAAGTTATAAAACAGCATAAAACATGGCGCGCAATAAAACTCGTGGAATGTAACTGCGTATGTGTAAGGCTTGTAACGTCAGGGCGGGCTGCATCCACATTTATTAGGGTTAACTACACCACAGGGTGGCAACGAGGGAATTCCTTTACAAGATATTCCAGCCATTATAAACTTACTGTGCACCAATATTGAAATAACTATTACATTTATTATTTATATTTATTGTGCAAATAAACGATTTATTTATTTATTTATTTATTTTAAATTTATAAAAACCCCCGACAAAACTGCGCAGCATCAGCTCAAGGCCTCGATCATCTTTTATCTAACACCGACTCATTAAAAACATTCTTAAGAGCCCAAAAAAGTTTTTCAAGTAGGAAATGAGCTGACAATTTTCAAACGGCTGAACAGATATTCATAAAATATAGTTACAAAACTACATCAAAATCGGTCTATTCGTTTGGGAGCTACGATGCCACAGACAGATACACAGATACACACGTCACACCTCTCTTTTTCGTCGGGGGCTAATAAGATATACTTAAATAATGGAGTACCAGGAATTGCATTTCGTGTTACGACCTAAGCATAATTTTAGTGGGAAAAATATCGTGTTAACGCGATTTCCTCGTCTCATAAGTCATCTTATGGCTGAAATGATGGTGATGATGATGATGATGATACAGCTTTTTTATGAACTCAATCCCTCTCTATAAGCAGAGCAGTGATTCTGCCAATGTCGAGTGATTCTTGATATAAGAATAAGAATAAGAATGTATTTATTTGTCTCAAAGCAGATTACCGATACAACAGAATAGTATGAAGCTTAATATTGCAAGACAAAATGGTCTATGACTCAAAGTCAAAGTCAAAAATCATTTATTCAATTCAGGACAAAATTGCCACTTATGAACGTCAATAATAACATTATAGGCCCTTAGGGGGCCAAAACATGTCTCTTTATTTTTTGGGCCCTACTAGCTCTTCGAGACTCAGTGGATGCAGGATACCTGCAAACTCTGTTATTCTGCCATAGCCTTTTATAAGTTTATCCAAACAAATACAACTGTGAAAACATAAAAATCCTATTTGCCTATGCCTATTTAAATTTATAGTTAGCTAGTGCCAATGACTGTTCGTGAAGCAGCCAATTGCGACATCATAGTGTTCACAATAATTTTCGGGTGTTTAGTTTTTCTTGCTTCTCTTCCCGTAGAAGCAGGTTTCAAGACGCTATCGGGTCTAAAGTTGTCTTGAGACTAATCACTTGACACTCGATGCGGCGTTGAATACAATGATATTTCAATAATGTAGATCTTTATCACTTCACCAAACATTAGAACACAAACTACACCAAACTTGCACTCTAAAGCTCTTTAAATGATAAATAAAAACCATTAAAATAGATCAGCCATGCTTTTCGTTCGCCTACCCCCCACTGAATCAAAGTAACCCTTTATAAGTTTCTAATTTATTAAAGAGTAACGGGTAGGTAACAGGCGTAAATGTCGTTTGACAGCTAATTGTCAAATTTTGATAAGACAACGTCTTACAAGTCAGCTTGTTTATACAAGGCTACATTACAAAGTAGTGCCAAAGATTAAGATTTAGAGAACAATAAAAAAACCTGTTTTATAGTAATTAATTTGAATTTTTGTATTTATCAAAAAACATTAGTTTCTTTGAAATTTAAAAAAAAATGCTGGCTTGGCTACCGATGTTTATATTTTAATACATTCCCAGTCTTAAAGTGTAGTCAGCTTTATTTTTCTAGTTGGACTATGGAAATAACGTAGAAATAATATGTATTTTATTCCACAATAAATCCGCCTTTATTTAATCTGTGAACTGTTTTAGACTGGGCGAGTTGTCTGTTCATTCTAAAGTGAAAAATCACTAACTTGTTTTGGAAAAAATGGTCTGTATTAGACCAGTCTCTAAAGTATGTTCTCCATGAATGCGGCACTGCAAGCGTGTAATTGTTGTACTTATGTCGTAGCCCTGCTACGAAACTCCGTAGCTCGTAGACGACTACGCGCTACGAACACAATGACTATAGTATATACACTCAGTTGAGAAGTATATGTATAAATACATTACATAATGTCCGGTCCGGTAATGTCCTTTTAAAGATAGATACTCTTTATTGCACACAATACAAGTAAATTACACATAATTTTTACAGAAAGACGTACAATTTAGGCGGTCATTAAAAAACTTATTAAAAAGCGATCTCTTCCAGACAACCTTTAGGTAGAGGACAAACATTAGAGAAAGGGGAATGTGGTGCAGAGTTCTTATAATTCTTAAATTTACCTGCTACAAATAGGATTGCAAGATTTATGGCTTAGACGTTTGGGGGGTGGTGTAAGGAACAGGCTGTAAAGTTCCTCATCCCCCATTAAATAAGGAGGATCCTCTGACCAGACGGGAGTTGTGTCTGGTGGGCAACTGCCCGACGGTTGTTTGTCGGGTGCTTGTATATATGGTTCAATCGCTCCGATAACTTTAATATCGCGATGTAGGATAAGTCAGTTTAGTTCGTATGTGGCGAGATAGATGTCGCTACATCACTCCCCTCCGAGACCGGAGGTCGATAGCAGGTTGAGTCATCTATTGTGATGCTTGCCGGGCCAGTGGAATGTTCCAGTGAGTCGGAACTAGATGCCGCATAGTTCACGGTGAGTCGGAACTGTCTGCGGTGATTGCCCCAGTGAGTCGGGGTGATGCTGCTAGTGCTCCAGTGAGTCGGAGTGGTGCAGTGTTGCGTAGTGGCTGGCTGCTGCGTCGACCAGGAGAGAAGTGCGTCTCTGCTTGCTGACCGGCCGAAGTGCAGTGTGCTGTGCCAACGTCGCTGAGAAGGCTGTGGGTGATGACCAGGAATGCTCGTCCGCTGCATGCTGGTGGTCAGGATACCCGTAGTAGCCGTGGATGCTGGCTGGCTGTAGGACTCGCTGCTCGAAAGCTTGAGGAAGTGATGATGACGTCACGATGACGTAGCTTTGGGAAGGCTGCGCTGACGTTCATGCTCGGGGTCACCAGTTTGGGGGGTGGTGTGAGGTTCCTCATCCCCCATTGAATAGGGAGGATCCTCCGACCAGACGGGTGTTGTGTCTGGTGGGCAACTGCCCGACGGTTGTTGTCGGGTGCTTGTATATATGCTTCAATCGCTCCGATAACTTTAATATCGCGATGTAGGATAAGTCAGTTTAGTTCGTATGTGGCGAGATAGATGTCGCTACAGACGTATTATGACATTAAATAAAAAAATATGTGCATTTGTAGCAACATCTGTGCGTTTTAAGCTTCGCTTCTAGGTCCTATGAGTTTTAAGTTGTACTTTAAATTCAATTCATAAATAAACTATCATAAAACTGAAATCTACTTACCTAAAAATACCAATTAAAGCAAAAGTTAAAAGAATATGCCTTTATACGTCCGACTGCAGGGCACAGTCTCACCTAAACTATGATTTGGTTTGGGTCATACTCCATGGAGTATATAGTGGTGCACCACGTGGGCCCGATACAAACATTGCTAATCCTATGGTAAAGTAGCCGAAGCACTTGTGTTACCGAAATCAGAAACAACGACCGTACCACAACACCAAGACCAGAGACAATATAGAAAAGGTATTTTTCTACATTTACCGACCGGGAATCGAACCCGGGACCTCAAACATAGCGACACCAAGTACGGCATGCTCGCCTCTCGGCTACGGAGGTAGTCTTACTATTTTTATATAGTCTTTGATTACCTACGCTTATGGAAGGAATTTCACAATAGGCTATTTTCCGAAAAAATCGAATTAGTCCGTCAGATGGATTAACAAAAAATATTGGACACGTATTTTTTCTTTTCTCAATCAAACAAAAAATCATGAAGATACGTATTTTTTCTTTTCTCAATCAAACAAAAAATCATGAAGATATAGCCCGTTAAAGTTCCGCGTAACGTTAACGTGACGTCACATGCTACCATTTGTCCATACTTTGATGCGCTTTATATTCATCATTTTTTGTTTGATTGACAAAAGACAAAACTTTGGTCCAATATTTTTTGATAATCTAACTGACGGACTAAATAGAATAATATTTTTTTGACCCATGAAACTAGCCTATTTGTACTCACCCTATACTGGGCTAGCCTGTGATTGTACTAGTTAACGGACTTTGAGAAATTAGCACTTCTTCAACTTTATAGCTTAACCGTAGTGGACTTGTGTGTTCGTTCAGTACATTCATTGTTCCCTCTGAACTGTAATAATGGCTTACGGAAATTAAATAGGCGTTACTGAATTAATTGAATTCAGAAAATAGACAATTGGAGGTACATTTCACTAAGGGCTGATGTTTTAATACCCGGATAACTTATATTTAAAGAATAAGTTTGACGTGTTGACAGTTTTCGTGTAGGAAATGTGTCAAGCGTCATTTCCAACCGACTTCAAAAAAGGAGGAGGTTCTCAATTCGACAGTATGTTTTTTTTTTATGTATGTTACGCGAGTACTCCGCCAATTATGAATCGATTTTAATGATTCTTATTTGTTTGGTAGATCATACTTCAGAGGTAGGCCCATATAAATTTTATCGAAATTGATTTAGAACTTTTTGAGAAAATCAACAAATATATACTCAGATAATATTTTGGTTGTGGTTCTTGTTACCTATCTTCGACAAATATGAGCCGATTTCGATGATTTTTGTTTTATTGAATAGCTTATACTTCAAAGACGCTATGATAAAAGTTTGCAAAATAAAAATCACCCCTAAGGGTAGGAAAATAGGGGATGAAATCGGTGTTCAGCAGTTAGATTACGATTTATCACTAAAAATGGATGAAATAAGTAAATTTTATTTAAAAAAATAAAACCGACTTTAAAACACTAAAATGCTAAAAATAATCCTAAAACTTAAGTGCCTAATCAGTTACTTTTGGAGTCGGTGCCAACCGATGAGAGATTCAATGTTTTTGTTTGCACCGACTCCAAAATTAACTGATTAGGTACTTAAGTGTTAGGATTATTTTTAGCATTTTAGTGTTTTGAAGTCGGTTTTATTTTTTTTAATAAAATTTACTTATCTTCTTTGAATTTAAGTTATGTGGCGTATAAAAAATCAGCCCTGGACCTCGATTCAGGTTTCGATAGCGAGTTGTCAACCGATAAATCACCTGACAATAATGGTAAATCCCATAGTGTCACGTGGTTTTCCGGTCGACAATTCGCTACCGGAAGGTTCTGTATCGGGAGCTGTAAAGTGGTTTGTATAAGGACGCTTATAATTTAAATTGTATTCGTTAAGCATTTTTATATTTATTTGGCAAAGAACTGTTTATAAATTATTGTATTTTGATTATTTATTTCTTTACAAATCAATTTCTAACATATAATTGTTCAGCAATTACAATATACCTACTACTAAACACGTCAACCTGCCAATCATGACATAATTACAGGTTATATGACATTACGTGTCAACCATTCGACCTTGAACGACCCACGAAATCGGGCAGAGAATATTTTAACCTTCTATTAAGTGCTAAGATTCTCTCGGACTAGTCGCGACGTCGGGTCTCGTTTCACCCTTTCGCTTAAAAGGCTTAAATCGTGATCGGAACCTAGAGAATTTTGAGCTGTAAGTCGAGGGAGTAGGGTAGAATTTAGAGTGCGTTAGAGGGTGCCGAGAGGGCGTGTGGTGGGCTCGAACGGCGCGTCCTTTAAGAAAATGGAGACAATACGATTATAGTATTGTAGTACATGGACGAAAAGAAGATAAATTATTTATAAACAAAAATGAAAAAACAAAAGGCTTCCAAAAAAATTACGCCATCCGCCGCCGTCCATTAAATTATTCAATAAATTACCAAATGCCCTTAAAGAGTTGCCAATTAAAAAATTTTAGTACGCTTTGTATAGGCTGTGATAAATGTTTTTATATTGTAAATGAATTTATTGTTTACAAATTTTGAATACTTATTATTATATAATTAATTATTTATGTTTTACTTTTATTTAATTCATGAATATAATTTAATTTTAATATTGTAATTAATTGATTTTTATGCACGTATTGTAATTTTATTGTAAAAAATTATTGTAAAATTACATGCCACCTTAAATGTGGCGAGACATGACGGAATATTATGTAAAAAACATCTTAATGTACCATGTTTCATGTAAATAAATGAATTTGAATTTGAATTTATTTTTTATTTTAGGGACGAGTACCCTTGCTCAAAAATATTGGTCAGCGGTAGTTAGGCGTTTCGAGATACTTTTTTTGTATTTTTTTTTAAATTTCTGACTTTTAGCTATGCAGTTTTTATAATAAAAATGCAAACATGGTTTTACATATATAAAAGAAGCTAATTGAATTATATCAAACAACAATTTTGGTCAACGAATCAGTTTGGCCATTTAGCGTGGAAATGCGGCCGGCTTTCCGGCCAGCAGTCCCGATCATTTAACGGCGATTTGGGATACATTTCTCGCCAACCCGCCTGCCAAGCGTGGCGAGTATTGGCAATCCCCCCGATGAAAATCATTGGGGGAGGCCTGTGTTCAGCAGTGGACATCCTATGGCTGAGATGATGATGATGAAAGTGTGTTCCAGACGTCATCTCATTATCAGTTTAACGGCTGCGATAGACAAATATTTTTCTTTTCAAATAAAAGTTATCGGTGATACTCGTAAGGTCTATTGTTGTTTTATTAGATAACAGTAAGTTAACATACGTTTACTCATTCTAAGTACTCTTTAAGTATTATGTTTTCACTATTCCTCTTTTCAAAAAAATACTATCTTGTCTTCATCGAGAAGTGAGGTCAGGCACTTACAAGCAGTAGTATGAGCTTCTTCAAATCACGCATATACAACGAACCACCCAAATATTATTATGTATATAAATAATTTAGACCATCCGCAGTCTGTCCCTTTCTTTCCCACATGAACCCTATTTTTCGTCTCTTTCTAAACCCGTCTGGAGGCGAAACTCAGTAAGTTTTTTTCTCGATTTTTCACATTTGCACAACACCACTGATTGATAGAGCGCGGGGTGGACTAGTGATGCGATTGCTTTAGAATCGAAATGACAATCGAATACTTGATTGGAATGATCGAGTTCATGATATATAATGTCGATGGCCAACCTGATTTAATTAGATTTAGGATCTATTTTTTTCTTTAAAAAAAGGGATTTTGGCCCTTTCGTAAACAGTCGATTTGTGAATTAAAGCTTTGCAAGTGATTTCACTTCTTTTTACGCGGAATGGAGGTAATTTTGTTTTTCTGGTGTTTGTTCAGCACAGAGTTCCAAAACTCTGTAATTTACTTAAAATTTTAGAAGTATAAGTTTATACTTAATTAAAAAGTTAGGTTACTTTTATGACCCTTCTCTTTTTTCCCCTTGTGTCAAAGGCAAATAAATACCTCTGTGTTACCATTAATCCGCCACATGGACAGCGTTAACTTTGGAGCAATTTACATCTTTGCATGCATGTCTATGATCCTATAAGATTTTGTTAAAAGTCTTAAACTTTTTTTTTTTTGTTATTTTATATCGATATTTTATCGACAACTATCCCATCCCTATCAGAGTGCAACTGTACCCCTCTGTATGTCGCGGGGCAATCATTTAGTCGAGTTTACTTGGCTTGTTTTATTTCGAAGTGAGTGCGGCGTACATAGTTTTGAAACTAAATACTTTTAGCGGAACTGGGATCGTGTTGTTGCTAAATGGGTTTGCGTTTTGGTCCGTGATCTTTTTTGATGCGCCTTTTTCAGTGTCATAAGGTTTTTTTTAGATTGCGTTTAGTTTTTGAACACAATTTATATGATTCACTTGTTACTAAATGTATTCTAATCTTGGTGGTCGAGTTTGACTTACTTCTTACTGTTGTATCGATTTAAAAGTTTATAAATATGTACAATTTTGATAATAATACAATCACTGGATATCATCGAGCTGATCTGATGAAGAAGTCAGGAGGTGGACAGTCGAACTCATCAATGGCCCTGTCAAATGTATGTGGTTTTCCTCCGTCCAGTTTAGCAGTCCTGTATCGAAAAGTTTTTTTTAAAACTCAACTTAGCAAAAGGAATTATAATAATTATCTTGTATTACGCGGTCTCATGCGATGCGTTAAATATCTCAATGACCTATTTAGACCTTATAAATGTTGAGGTTAACCAAATATAAAGGAGACTAGACCTTTCCAAGTCCAAGTCTTAGCCTGCGTTAAAATGCAGAGCATACTCGTAAGTCAGCCGGGCTGTTGTAAATTAAGGATATTATTTCGGACAGCGCTCCGCGGCTTCGCTCTCTGAGGCTGGGTCGCGAACGCGATAGTGATAGAGGTGGGAAGTGTAGATGTGGTATATAATTGCACAAACAAATGCACGCTAAAAATGTAAAATAAAAAAAGCTACAATGAGTGGCACTATTGTATTCCTTTTTGTATATCAAAATAAATTCAAATTCAAATTTAATCGTTTATTTGCGAGAATACATCATACATGCAATTTTATAATGCAGAACTTACTAACTTTGTCCATGTATTCAGCCTGCATGCAGGCGTGCAAATATTAATAAAAATATCACAATAAAATGTCACACTATTTAAATTAAAGATTTCATATTAATTATACAATTATTAATTAAAATTAAAATATTCATTCAGACTATAAAAACAATTATACAACAACCAATTATTTAACATTTTCTTAAATATATTTCCTTGTAGCACTTTCATTCTTTCGGGTAATTTATTATATATTGCAATCGACATATTATAAACATTTCTCTTATATATATCCCTATGGCATCGAGGTTGGTACAACAGATTTTTAAATTTTGCTTTTTTTTGACGGGTTATAACGTCGCTGCGTTTTATGAAGTGGACTGGATAAGTTTTGACAAAGATACAAACGTCTCTAATATACATGCAAGGAAGCGGCAGCACATTACATTTCTTAAAAAGAGGTCTGCAACTATCCCAAAACCAAGCAGCATTTATTACTCGGATGCACCTCTTTTGCATTTAAACATTTTAGAACCTAATCTTTTAAACATATAACTTTTCAAATCATGTACTTAACTTTAAACTAATAAACTGTACATTCTTCTAAAAACGACCTAAATTAATGGAAGAGCGCTGCTCCCTGATACAGGCTCAATAGCTTAAAGGGGGCTACGGTCACTAATATAATATAATGTACCCATTGTTATGAAATAAATATATTTTTTAATTTATAATTCATTCGTAAGCGCACATGAATTACGCTGCTTTATAAAATACAACAGGCTCTTAATATTGAACTACCTGTTCATGAGTTCTAAATTCACATTTAAAAAATCCTTAATTATAACGTAGACAATTATTTAAACGACAAGATGGACTTAACCTGGTTAGCTCGCACTTATTCATATTCATTTATTCGTCATAAGTGCACATTAAAGTGTTATTACATTGTGTGAGGCCATACTCATGGACCCTGACTTACTTATAGTCTTGTAACTGTATTTCATGTAAAATTGTCAGCCACGAAGGTGACTGAGTTTGTTGCGCAGTCCCGAAGCGGTTGTAGGGCAAAACTATATTTTGGGACGTGTATAAGTTACCGGAAAGAAATAAATAAATAAAAACTTTATTTGTAATAAATGTGGTACATTACAAACATTACACATGTGTTCAGGGTTAGTTTGATTATTGCACATTTAGCTAAATGTTAGCATACAAATCTTAAGCTAGGGTAAGTATTGTACTTTATTTAATTAAGGGCCGATTCGACCAAACACAAAGCTATACCAGAATAACTATTACAGGCATAATTGCACACCTTGAATTTATTTTTGGATAACTTTGATTACGTTTTTCGAGCAATACACTATACTCGGTATTGTTATTCTGTAGTTCAAGAGTGAACGATCAACAAATTGATAAACCTATCAAAATCCATGTAATCCATTTCTTCTAGGTTGACTTGAAATGCCACAACATTTTAATTTTGTAGGATAATAGTGTGTAATGCTAGATGTTGACAACATGTCAGTTTCGAGGTGACAGGAGTGGATTTGACAAGTGACAACTTTGACATTTACTTATTCTCAGTTTAATTTATACACTGTCAAAATCGCCTGTTTTAATATTGTTCATAGATTAGTGGTTGGTAGAATGAAAAATCAGCTTACTCTAGATTAAGCAGTGGTATACTCTCAAGTTAAAACTTACACCAGCTTGGTCGAATCCGGTCTTAGTCACAAAACATTTAAGGGGGTCTATACTTAATAAATGACTATTATGACGATCCGTGGCTCTTGTGGAGCCCACCACAGTGCCCCGGCATTGGACTGCGCAGTGGTGTTGCTAATAGTCAAATATCGATACCAAACCAGTAATTTATCGATAGCGACCAAATAGTAAGACTATTTGATAGTTATATCGAAGCATTTCTGTCGATAGCATTGATAGTATCGATACAAAACCAAAACTGTAAACAAAATACGAGAATCTTCTTCTTTCTCCAGCGCTTTGTCCCGTTATAGTCGGGGTAAACGTGTCATGTGGGGACGGCCGTAAAAAATACACTACCCCACCGCCAACAGGAGGCGTGTCGTAAGAGGCGACTAATTCCTGTAGCACGAAACGGGCAGCAGCGTCTGCGTGCGAAATAGTATAAAAAAAATTGCTCTCGCCAAGTGCCAACCCGCCTGCCAAGCGTGGCGATTAATGGCAATTCCCCCCTTTTCGGGGAGGCCTGTGTTCAGCATTGGTGCTATGGTTGAAATGATGATGAAACTACACTTAGGAAAGGTGAAGCAAGTCTGGTTATGTATGACGAACGCTTGGTGTAAGTAGTAGTTCGCGCTCCGGACTACAAAGCCCGCAGATGCGGGTTCGAATCCCGCAAGAGGCAAATGTTTTTGTGATGAGCACGAGCATTTCTACCTAAGTCATGGATGTTTCATCATCATCATTTCAGCCATAGGACGTCCACTGCTGAACACAGGCCTCTCGCAATGATTTTCATTGGGGGGGATTGGCATACTCGCCACGCTTGGCAGGCGGGTTGGCAAGCGCAGTTTTTTATAAGGTTTCGCACGCTGAAACTGCTGCCCGTCTGGTGCTACAGGAATTAGTCGCCTCTTACGACACGCCTCCTGTTGGCGGTGGGGAAGTGTATTCTTTACGGCCATCCCCACATGAGACGGATGTTTATAAATTTAATTAATTTAAGTATGTTTATCCGTTATCCAGTATCCATAATACATGTTTTGCTTAGTTTGGGGATAGATAATTGGTGTGATTGTAAAAGCATTTTATTATTTATTATTATTTATTTTATTACTCACTCTCATACAGTATAATGCCACATCCAAAGTCAACGATCGTCTTTGTGTCTCAATGTACCTGGAGTGGAGCCAATGGGTAGGCGAAGGGCCCGCAAGCCGTTGCCGCCCTCATGTATGCTTTTGTCCTCACTAATTAATGGACAAGAAAACGATGTATACGGGATGTTCGTTTTAGTGACTTATACAGTGTGTTCATATTCTGCATAATGGGCTAGTTTCCTAAAAAAATCTAATTAGTCCGTCAGTTAGATTAGCAGAACATATTGGACACGTATTTTTTCTTTTCTCAATCAAACAAAAAATGATGAAGATATAGCCCGTTAAAGTTCCGCGTAACGTCACGCCTTGCGACACTTTTTAGCAAGTCGTGACATCACGTGCTCACTTTGATGCGCTTTATCTCCGTCATTTTTTGTCTGATTGACAAAAAACAAAATACGGGTCCAATATTTTTTGATAATCTAACTGGCGGACTAAATAGAATAATCTTTTTTTGACCCAGTAAACAAGCCCATTTAGAACTATTCTTAAACTAATTGTGACAGTGTTATTTTATAATCATTAACTATTACAAAATGTACCTAGACAAAAAAGTACTTTAAAAAAATTTACTCACAAAATAAGATCCTTGTTTCACCATTATCATTTCAGACATAGGATGTCTACAGTTACTGCTGAATATAGGCTTTCACCGAAGACTTCTAGATTGGCCGGTAAAAACGGCCTAAATCGCGGCCTCTTACAACTTTTACCAAGTTTTATTTTCCTTGTTGGACGTCCTACACTACGCTTGCCGCTACGTGGCCTTTATTCTAGAACCTTTCTGCCTTATTGGCCACCAGTTATATTTGTTATGAGCCCCGCCTAGTGACTTTTTAGATTATTTTAAAGAATATTGGTGTGAGTCGGATTAGTGCACCAAAGGTTTTATTAACCGCTACTTTCTTTCAATACGATTATATTTATTATATTATACAGGTGTTTTATATAGATCTATATACCTCCAATGCGCAGTTTGTATTTAATATTAACTACAACTTGATACCTCTACTGAGAAAAAGGATATTTAAGGGTTTCGTTAATTATTTATTACTATCTTCTGAGGTAAAGGGTTCCGCCTTTTAAAGGAGAAAGGTTACAATAATTAATTTTACACACAAATCTCAAACTTGGTATGAAGTGCAGTTCTTAAAGTAAGATGTGAGTCAGGCTCTAAGGAATCCGACGAAACTGAATAGTAAGTAATCTAAATATATATAAATCTCGTGTCATGGTGTTTGTCGCACTCCTCCGAAACGGATCGACAAATTTTTATGAATTTTTAAAAATATAAATTTAAAAAAGCTAGTAATATAAATATGCACCCGACAACACACCTATTGTAATTTTCTTAAAGTAAGGAATTAACGTCCTTGAGTTTTTTGAAATAGAAATAGAAATAGAAATCTTTTATTTCCTGAAAAACTCGGTAAAAAGGTTATTACAATGTTCCTCCTCCGCGGATCGCACCAAGTGCGCACGTGTCACAGTGACTGCTTTAATTTATTTCTTTTAAATTTAAAAACTAAAAATAAATATCTGAGCAAAATTAGGAGCGCATAAGCTACGTGGAGATCACGCGAAGTATTCAGTTAATCGCAACGTGAAGTGAAAACAATAGTGGTTCCTTCCTCCAGTGTCGCGTCCCTTCCACAAACGCAAGTGTGAAGAAGACAACTGTGAACGCAAAGTAAAACCCATTGTGATCCCGCTCTAAACTCCACCCCCTACAGCCAGTGCAACAAGGACGCGAGCTGATTTGGAAAGACATCCCGCTCAACCTGACAGACACCTGCGTATGCGCTGCGTTCAAGCGATTTTGACCCGTTTTTCACACGTAATTAACCCTATTGCTTCATCAAAGGACATCTTCATAATTTATTATAGCCTGGTACAATGGAGCGCTCAGCGGACATGTCTGTATGCGAACTCGACGTGAGTCATGCTCCATCGACCGACGTTACTCCGCCGAACTATGTGTTCTCGCGCACTAGAAGTGTCACTACAGATGACCTCCAGAGCTTTAAAGAAGAGATTAAAAGCATGATAGAAGCTTTATGGACTGCGCAACGACAGGAAATACAAAATATTCCGGCTACGTTAAAAGAAATTCACCAAACAAATCTCAATATCGAAAAAGCCATATCATTACTCACGGCGCAAAACGAAGAGTTAAGTAAAAAAGTGTCTCAGTTAGAAAACAAGGCCAAAGAGGACACAGAGTACATAACCCTGATGGAAGAAAAAATTGAAAATTTGCAAATGGGGTCCCGTAAGTCCAGTTTGGAAATAAAAAATGTGCCCCGACGAAACAACGAGACAAAAGAGGATTTGGTTCAAATGGTGCTTTGCTTGTCCTCTACTATAGGTAGTACATTGAATAAGTCCGACATTAAGGATGTGTATAGGGTCCGAGGGAAAAAGAAGGACTCCGTGAGTACCCCTATCATAGTTGAAACTGCCTCGACTCTTATCAAAACAGATATCTTGAAGTTGTGCAAGACGTTCAACATAACGAAGAAGAATAAGCTTTGTGCTAAGCACTTGGGACACCGGGTTTCTGAGGACACCCCCATATTCGTGTCGGAACAGTTGACAGCGAAAGGTGCTCGACTTCATTTTCTAGCTAGAGATCTCGTCAAAGCTGGAAAATACAAGTTCTGTTGGACCGCGTATGGAAGGGTTTACTTAAGAAAATCGGAAAACTCCCCGATCATCACAATCAAATCGGAGGCCCAGGTGCATCAGCTCCTCAGTAGTGATTGACTATCGTATTCGCCACGTCCTGGCATCAATTTTGTTACCCATGCGTATAAATTCTACCTTACTGTATTTTTATTATTATTTTTTAATATGCAAATGTATACACTGTGTCTAGCTACTCACATACAAACACACATACATTCGCCTTACACTAATACACAAAAAATCACTTATATTAACAAAAATAATTTTGCAATTGACATAAACAATTATAAATCCCTGTATCCGTCATTAAAACAAATAATTATTTTTAGTAATTATATTAGCGCTTTTCCACATAATTACTGTAATTTAACATGCATCAAATCAGTAAACAGTCTTACTTACGAACATACCAACAAATATTTACCTATTATTATGCTCAGGCCGAGCCCACTGCATTCCAGACCAATTACATTTCATTCTCAACCTAAATTAATTTTAATCTTTTGTAGAAATCACCTGAACATCGCTAAAATGAATCGTAAATCTATTGTTGTTGTCAATGAGTGATGACCTAAATACTTTAGTTAGATGATTTGGATAGTTCAGAAATCGCTTATGCAACTGTTGGTGATAGCGTGAACCTGCATAAAACGATCAACTTAAAAAAAAATGACAACGCTTGTAGCACAAAATATTAGAAGTGTTTATCATAACTTTGACAATTTGTTGGTCTCGCTTACTCATTTAAAGTTCGACCCTGACTTTGTAATTCTAACTGAATGTTGGACTAGTGAAAGTAAACCTATCCCGTTCTTATCTACGTATACCTCGTATTACAGTACTCGATATCTAAATCAAAACGATGGTGTAATTATTTATATTAAGGATCATATTTCTGCAAATGTGAAAGAAATAATTACTAATGATTCATCTTGTTTACAAATTGAAACTTCCAAATACATGATTCTTGCAATATACAGATCACCTTCGTACATTAACGCGGGAAGGTTTATAGATTCTCTTGACACCCACCTTGAATTGATTAAATCACATAAATGTATAATAATTGCTGGCGATATCAATATAAATTTAATTCCAGACATAGATGAACAAAGTTATGTGAGAAAAAATAGACTTGACTATTTAAACATGTTAAGTAGGCATAGTATTATGAAAGGTCACTATCTCCCTACACGAGGCAATAACTGTTTGGACCATATCATGCTTAAATTGAATAAACGTCAAATTACTGCCCGAGTAATAGTACTTGATGCATCGGTAACTGATCACTCTATGACCTTCTTACACCTCTCTAATGCAGGCATTAAGTCCAAACCTCAAAAAGTTGCATCGGTAACTGATTTCAGCAATGCGTTGCATAGTTTTGAAAATAAGAATCTGACGGATCTGCTCTTCCTTGATGACCCGGATACAATTACACAAAGGTTAATAACTAGTATTACAGAATCACTAAATGAATACACTTATCAGTGCTCTATCCCTAAAAGTCGACGCGTTATCAAGCCATGGATAACTCAAGGAGTCCTACGCTGCATTAAAAACAGAAATAACATGCAGAAAAAACTCCGTCTTAACCCTCATGATGAGGTCCTTGGTATCACCTATAGACGTTACCGAAATTTTTGTAATAATTTGATAAAGAAACTCAAACGCAATTATGAAAGGAAACTGCTAGAAAACTCAACTAATGACCCTAAACGCCTCTGGAAAAATATAAAAACTATAACTTACATTAAGAAGGATAACACCGACAGCGATAGGCTTCTAAACATAAAGTCCTCACCAAACGAATCAATAACGCATGTTAACGAATTTTTTGCTGGTGTAGGAGAGAACCTTGCCAGTGAAATCACACGACTGAGCTCAACTCAGGAGTCTTCTCTTTCATTTTATATCTCTCGCACTCGCACTCAGCTCGGTTCTTTTGTGCTACTGGATACGGATCCGCAAGAAATACACGAGGTTCTTATGTCCCTTAAAGTGGACAGCGCTCCAGGTTGGGACCGCATCCCGGTTAAGTTTCTCAAATTGGCTAGACATATATTAGTGCCGATAGTCTCACATCTTGTTAATATGTGTTTCACAAAAGGCGTATTCCCAAAATTACTGAAACAAGCTGTCGTTACTCCGGTTCATAAGAGCGGGAGCAGAGATGATGTAAATAATTATAGACCTATATCTGTGCTGCCTTCACTATCTAAAATATTAGAAAAGGTCTTAAATAAAAGACTCGTAGAATATCTCAACAAGTACGAAATCTTGTCAGCCACACAATATGGTTTTCGAGCAGGTAAATCTACTCAGGATGCAGCAATGGCATTAACATCTCTAATTACAGAGCAACTGGATAGTGGAGACAAGTGCCTAACGGTCTTCTTAGACTTAAAAAAGGCCTTCGACACCGTCTCTGTTCCCACCCTTATGCAAAAACTGGAAAACGTAGGAATAAGAGGCACTCCATTAAATCTTTTTAGAGACTACCTGACTGGTCGTGAACAGCGGGTTAGGCTGGGGCAGATTGTGAGTGACAGTGTCGGTCTTGGGTTTGGCGTTCCTCAGGGATCTGTGCTAGGGCCGACATTGTTTCTCATTTACATAAACGAACTTTGTAGTATGCAACTTGATAGTACTAAGGTTTTCTCTTATGCTGATGACACCGCCATGGTTATTACCGGAAGCACATGGGATACCATCAAAAGGGACGCGGAATCGGCATTAGCTGTTATCGCGATGTGGCTCAGACACAGTTTGCTCACGCTTAATACTGTTAAAACTAATTTTATGTGCTTTACTACCATACACTACCATACATATAGTATTACCATACACGACTGTTGCAATACTTACAGTGTCACCTGCTCTTGCCCCACTATAAATAGAGTACACTCCACCAAATATCTAGGAATTATGATTGATGAACGACTCTCCTGGCACTCTCAAATTGATTTAATTGTAAACAGAATAAGGAAGCTAATATACATTTTTAAAACTCTTAGATACTCTGCTAACAAAGAACTCCTAAACCAAATTTATATAGCCCTCGCTCAATCAATCATTATCTACTGCATTCCACTTTGGGGTGGTGCTTCTAAGGTGAAATTCTTGGAGGCAGAGCGTGCCCAAAGGATACTGTTAAAGGTTATGTATTTTAAAAATATTAGATTTTCAACTGATAGTCTTTACTCATTAACCGACTTACTAACAGTACGACAGTTGTATATTCTACACACAATTGCTGCCAAGCATAAGACATTGCCAGTCGACACTACCATACTTTCTAAAAGAAGATATGACAAGGTTGCTAAAATAAGTAAATGCAGAACGCATTTTGCTAGACATCAGTACACTCATCAATCATCCAAACTGTACAATCGGATTAATAAAATTCTTAAAATTTATACAAAGACTAAATTTGAATGTAGAAAGCTTGTGACGGAATGGATAAAAACTTTAAATTATGAGGAAACTGAAAACATGCTTGTTTTAGCTCAATAACAAATCATTAATTACAATAAATTATTTAACACACACCACCCTCACACACACACACACACTCACCACCCTCACACACACACACACACACACACACACACACACACACACACACACACACACACACACACACACACACACACACACACACACACACAAAACTTGCCTTATTATTATTATTATTTTTAGTTACAAAATGTAAGATCATTAATTGTGTCATATTGTTTACCTACTATATCTTGCTGCAGGAGAGCGGTTTCTCCTGGCACAAGTGTTATTTCACTTAAAAGGAGAATCCAACCTCTAATTCAAAATAACCCACTGTTTTTTATGAATAAAATATTTTTCATTTTCATTTTTCATTTTCAATGTTTATGTTATGGTAGAGACTATCCAGGTGGCCTAAATTAGTCTGTTGTAACCATGCTATGGAAGAGCGGTGTTACCTAACACAAGCATATTTTGCTTAAAAGGTAGCTCCATTCACTAATATTGTATTAGACACTAAGTTAATGAAATAAACATTTTGTATTTTTTTGTATTTTTGTACAATTATGTTTATGTTCTCATTATGTTTATGTTTTATTGATTTTATTTTATTTATTAGGTCTACCAACGCTTATACACACAAATACTCTTACACTAAGTAATCTATATCTATATATATATAAATTATGGGAAAATGTATTCGCTTTTTTAACAAATTACCACAGTCCATTGCTGAACTGCCTATGTATGAATTTAAATCGCATGTCAAGATGATTTTAATGAAAAAAGGTTATTACACTGTAAATGACTATTTAAATGATAAAAATGTATGGAATTAAATACTGCCGTGCTCGCACAGGTTCATTTTATCTTGTAATGTAAACACACTATTTAAAAAGAGGCTGACAATAGTGACCGAGTTTCTTGCGCTGCTTCTTCTCGGCACTAGCCCACAATATTGTCCCGAAGCAGTGGTAGGGTAAAAAATATACTGGGACGTGTAAAAGAGCTTAATTTAGGCCTATTTACAGAAATAAATTGGTTTTATTGGTTTTATTGGTTTTATTGGTTTTAATGAATCCTTATTTCCCTCGGTCATCGCATCACGCGTGAACGGATGGAACAATTTCGCTAATTCTTTTTTGTTGTGTTAATTATAGTCAGGAGAAGGTTCTTTTGAAAGAAAAAAAAAATAAAGTTGCGCAGTTTTTTTTTATGAAGACTTCGCGGACGAAGTCACGGGCAAGAGCTAGTTAAACAATATATTGCATCGTGTGATCACCACTTAAAGGTGCATGCATTGATTGCGTGCATGCATTGCTTGCTTGTTTGTATGCATGCAGGCAGTCATGCAATTTTGCAGCATGGTTAGGTTAGGGTAGAACAGTGAACACACACAGCGCAAAGGCCGCGGCAGCGGCCGCCGAGCGCTTAAAAACTAAGGATAAATTATAAGGATAAGGATGAAGATTAATTAATATAATATTGGAAGCATATTGCTGGAAACTAAATTATCTAACAATAGCTTTGGCAAATTTGGCAAAATAAAAATTTGACAAATTATACTTCGAACAAATGTTATTTCGGCCAAGCCAAGTTCGGTAATAAGTTTTTAGAACAAATGAAACGTCGGGGTAACAATAATAAACGAATTGATAATAGGTCAACTGATACAGTGGCAAAGGTCATTTCGATGAAATGAAAAAAGGCGAAACGAGATTAGTTGTAAAGTTTTCGGTGAAACAAAATTCGGTAAACAACCTTTCGAATATAAGATAGGTAACCACAGAAAAGTTAAATCGATTATGTTTCTTCTCGTTTCATAAGATGATTTTTAGGGTTCCGTAGCCAAATGGCAAAAAACGGAACCCTTATAGATTCGTCATGTCTGTCTGTCTGTTTGTCCGTCTGTCCGTCCGTCCTTATGTCACAGCCACTTTTTTCCGAAACTATAAGAACTATACTGTTGAAACTTGGTAAGTAGATGCATTCTGTAAACCGCATTAAGATTTTCACAAAAAAATAGAAAAATAATAATAAATTTTGGGGGCACGAAAAAAAAAATTTCGAGTTTTAGTTCTAAGTATGGGGCTTAGAACTAAAACTCGAAATTTTTTTTTTCGTCAAACCCATACGTGTGGGGTATCAATGGATAGGTCTCTTAAAATGATATGAGGTTTCTAATATCATTTTATTCTAAACTGAATAGTTGGCGTGTGAGACGCTTCCAAAGTGGTAAAATGTGTGTCCCGCCCCCTGTAACTTCTAAAATAAGAGAATGATAAATCTAAAAAAAATATATAACGTACATTACCATAAAAACTACCAGCGAAAATTGGTTTGAACGAGATCAAGTAATTTTTTTTTTTTTAATACGTCATAAATCGTAAACCGCAATTTAACTTTCGTAATGTTATGGATTTCATTTTGCAATAAAAATACCATAACTATGACTCGATTGTCGTGATGGGTGAACTTTTACTCATAACGGTACCTACAGGTTTGTAAGGAACCCTCGGTGCGCGAGTCCGACTCGCACTTGGCCGGTTTTTCATTTTTAAACTTAAGCCTTGTGTTACGAGGTATCAGACAATGGTTTTGCCAGTGGCGTCTCCCAGCACACCCAAACTCAAGCCAATCTAAGTTTCTAAAAACGATCGCTTTCTTTATTGATCTGACCCGGAAATCTAACCAATGCGTTCAAGTCGGAGTAACACCAATCGGGTTGTCATAAAAAAAATACTACGTGGCCATTTTAACTTGTGGATTGTGGAAGGTGAAGTGTGTGACTCTTATCAGTGGTGACCCACCCCTTAGATAAATACTTATTCTTCACCATCCAAAACTACTTCTTATTCAGTCATAAAAGCTGCATCATCATTATCATCATCATTTTAGCCATAGGATGTCCACTGCTGAACATAGGCCTCCCCTAGTGACTTCCAGATTGGATTGGTTAAAAGTGGCACGCATCTAGCGGCTTCCTGCGATCCTTACCAGGTCATCTGTCCATCTTGTCGGTGGACCTCCTACACTGCACGTGCTGGTACGTAGCCTCCATTCCAGAACCTTTCTGCCCCAACGGCCGTCAGGTCTACGTGCTATGTGCTTTGTCCACTGCCACTTCAGCTTGTTAATCCGTTGGGCTATGTCAACAACTTTGTTCGTTTACGAATCTCCTCATTTCTGATTCGATCTCGCAAAGGAACACCGAGCATAGCCCTTTCCACAGCACGCTGTGCAACCTTAACCTTTTCTTATTATCTTTCGTATCAAATGAAAGCTTACTTGTAAAATTTTCGCAAGTTTCTAGTTGGGCCTAATTGAGGCCAACATACCGGTCTTGGTGCCGCTATCTCTGAGGTCGAGGTTCGACTCCCGGTCGGTCAATGTAGCAAAAAAAACTTTTCTATGCTGTCTCAGGTCTGGGTGTTGTGGTACCGTCATTTTTGGTAAGTTGCAAGAAAAAGATGGCAAGACGATTTCGACAAGTACTCTTAGGATTGGCACAGTTTGGCTGTAGATAGAGATTGTTGGAATTTGATTGATTGTTTGCCCTGCAGTGAATAAACAAAAATAAAATAAAGAGGGGGTTTAATTGTTTAATTACTACCTACACATTTTAAGGAGTTAAAATAAAAATACACAATAATATCCATTAATTAATATATTATAATATACGTGACTTAACAATTAATTTATTCGTTATTGCTTCATTAATTTATTGTACTTAGTTTTATTATAGTGGATCTGATTTTAGTGTCCAGTGATATGAATAGTTGGAAAACTATAGTAATCACATACAAATATGTTTAAAAAGATTGTTATATAAATATTTAATGGTAGGCAATTTAATCTTGAAAATAAGTTTCGTAATTACAAATAGAATAATCAACTAAAATGGCCTTAAATACAAATACCTCTTTTCTAATGCGCACTTTACACGCGTGGTTAAGTTTGGCTAATTAGGTATTCTGTGGTAAAGGAGCTCGGGGATGATTGACTATAGGGGCCGGGAGCTAATAAAAACTTGACCTGTTTATTTAATGTGTCATTCATCTTACGAAATACTGTTGGCTCCTATTGCTTAGGGTGACGGTTTTGAGTTTTACTCGTTAACTATTGACAACTTGAACATGGATTTATATGAAAAAAGTACTTTCGTTTGCGTGACACTAGGCGGCGCCACGTCAAATATTATACAAATGCACGTTTTCGATCGGTTTATATGTTAAAAAATTTACACCCCCTCAGCCACTGGGTACGTGGTATCGTGTTTTTGTGCCAAGTTTAATTATGCAACACTTTAAAATTAAGAAGTACTTACATTTGACAATTTTTTTGAAAATTAGTCAACCAGCCCCGGTCTCCCATGACCAAGTATTGTTTAATCTGTGGCTATGGCCCAAGCCATTATATATTGAGGTGTGGTTAAAGCCCTGCATTAGAACGGTATATGTATTTGTAACCTACTGAATCATACATTAATCCTGGAAATAACACAACAGTATTTGCTTAATTGATGTAGAATCATAAACACTTTTTGTAAAACAATCTTTTTAAAAATACGACAGAAATTATGAATTAGTTATGCTAAATTAATGAAGGTAAGCATCTCAGAGAGAGAATACATCTTTTTATAGATCGCAATATGAAAGTATAGTAAAATTTCCTTATATTTAGTGTCTTAGGAGAGAATTAGCCTATACACACACAAGTCAACAAGAAGAATATAGAATTATTACTATTAGCATTTAAAATATCTATTATTCCAATAACAATATCACATATAGTAATAACTAGACAATAATAATTATTATAATTAATAATAACAATCAACAATTACATTCGATGATACAATGGTGTAATTATTAAAGTATGTCTATTTATTATTAATTCGTACATTATTATTATTTGTATGTGCGTAATGATTATTATTCTGATCACGATAGCACTTTCTAATAATATAAATACACTTAAAATTACAAGATATTTTTTGTTTTTGCCATTATTGTTTTTTTTTCTTCAATATTTAGTTAGCGTTTTAGAAGTTTATTAACATACCTAAGATTTATTATTGTGGACATCTGTAGTGACAAAGCAATTCAAATTATCGTAGTCACTATATTCCATATGTCAAAATAAATTTAGTGGAAGTTTTTAGAATAAGATCAGATTTACACATAGTTTAGTAATACATAGAGCGACATCAAATTTCGTTTTTTAAGTTATTAGTACAATATCTAAACCACTCATTTTTATATATTTTATTGAAATATATATTTATTACGACTACTGGTCGATTACAAAAGCCGTGTAGGAGGCATAGCGCCTAAGGACCTTACAAGTAGTTAACAATAAAAATGTTGCTATGAAATATGTAGTTCTATGTTCAACATAACAGCTCTGCCTCGTTATATGCATCTAAAAGGGTAAAATTATAACAAAAAGGTCACTATAAACTTGTAAAGGTTTATCAAAAGTGCATTTTTCTTTCAAGTGACAAAACCTTGCATAATGCTTTGATTAAAATATTAAAATTAATAAAGTAAAAAATCAAGACCAACATTTTAGGATTGGTTTTCGGCAGTAGAGATATAACTACGTTTTAATATAGTTTAAACTATCCTGAAACAGATATTAAAACTAAATCAATTATAATCGTAACTCAAAACCTAAGTACATATTCGTTTGTCACTTCTAAGAATAATAATTCATAAATTTGACAAAAATCTCGAACAGAATTAGGAAAACATTCCAATTTCCATTACACAACTAGTTACGTTAAGAAGAGTTCAGATTACAATCTTATATTAAAAATCTCATGTCACGGTGTTTGTGGTCGCACTCCTCCGAAACTGATCGACCGATTTTTATGATTTTTTTTTGTATACTTGATAGGTATGAGTAGGTTGTAAAAGATATTTCATAACATTAAGTGATTAGGGTGTCCCGATCCAGTTTTTTAGAGACTACACGAACGAAACGAACGGGCAACAGCTATAAATATAAATTAATTTCAAGCACGTTTAGGTTAAAATATAATTATTTGGGACATTGTCGTATTGTGCTGCATATTTTTATATTCAAATATATAGTTAAATACAGTCAAAAGTTATATAATTTGAACTCTTTCCTAACTACGAGGTCGTAGGCAATACAATTGCATGAAGGCGAAGCTTTTGTTTTTGTATTAGTAGATTTTTATATAATTTTAGACTAATAAATAATCTTAATTTTGTTCGTAGGTACATTTTAGAATATAGCATTTATTATGTTTGTAATTTTTCACACAAATAGTCGTTGTATAGTGAAATAAGTAAGCTTTGTTATTATATTATATTTAGATGGGATATAACTAACTAACCCGCCTAAAAATTTTATTTTGACTACAAGTCATACACAGATTAACTATGTGTCATAGCACAAATGCATTTATTTTATTGCAAATGTCAATGGAAACGTTTTGTAATTTATATGTATTTATAATAAATATTCAAACATAATTGGCTCATAAATGGAGGTGTAGATTAAAATATATATTTATATTTGAGATTTTATGCTCGGCATTTATACCCAAAAAGAATTTACTTGAAACATAACAACAATTATTGGACGTTCATTCTTCACAGGATTACCTACTATTCAAAAACTTTATTTTTCTTAACAACTTTTGTATATTGTCATCGTCCCTGTATATATATGTATAAATATATAAATGAATCAGCGGATATTGAGACGGATTCAGAGCTAATTACATTATAGTTTGAAAAAACATTAAACACGCTTTTAAATGTTTGGGTTAAGAGTAAGACTCGTCCAACCAAAGCGAAGAAGCCCAAACTCCGGAGCTTAAATAGAAGCCGTTAAAGAGTTCCACTATCTTCATTCAGGCTTCCTCAGCTTGATCATTGACAAATTATTGTTATGCCATTTGAATGTCAAACAGAAAGATTCAAATCGACACTCTGGTTAGAAACGTTAGGTTAGGTTAGGTTAGGTTATAATCGTTTGCCAAAATTTAATTACAATTACTTATAAAAGCGTGTTGAAAACATAATCAAATCTTTGTTTCAAAAGTATTTAGTAGAGTATAATGAAGCTGTTTTAAACATGGTTTATTTGATGTAATATGCAAAATTAAGTTAACTGACGTGTTTATAAACAATGTTTAATAGGTATGTTAACTTTTATTTTGGTGATATTTCTGAAAAATATGCCCGCTCCTATAACTAGCGATATTTAATTACAAGAAGGACAGCTTCCCTAATATTACTATTTATACGTCTTACACAATTTAGCAACATTTAGATATTCAAAATTTCTGAAAATCAGAATCACAACGTTTTCTAAGCCTTTGCTAAGAGATATAGGAGTGATTTACTTAGATAGAATATAGACATAGATTATTCTATTAATGCTTATTCTAGTTTTACCTAATATACATTAGAGTAATATTGTCTAAATTACACCGTTTAAATTTCACGAATCTAGCGAGAGATTATATACAAGACAAGTTATACAAAAAATAAATATACTATAGCATAATGATTAATTATCCGATATGTCAGGCAGTAGTCACTAGGCCATGCAACATTGGTAGAGGGGGCTTGTACCATGAATATGTATGATCATTCAAATAATAATAATAATACCTAGGTACATATTGGTTTTAAAATATGAATTATCACTACGACAGTTGTATAACTGTCAATTTCTTCACAAATTTGCACATATTTTTTTCTTACATATAATAATCATGTTTCCTCAGAGAAAGAAATGTCCTCCAATAATAATAATATTGACGACGAAATACGGATTAAGGTTAACATTTCTTTATAGTTAATTCAAGGTTTCTTAGATAGAAAGATCTTAGTTGATTTTATATTCAATCATTCTCACGTTTTATTTTGGTTATTATTCAATTCAGCTAAGGTACTCTTCCTAAATCATTGTAAGCAAGGATACACTAATTTAGATTAAAATGATAATGAGTATTACTAGGTACTAGGGATTTGCTTAATGTACATACATATAATATACAAATTAACTCGTCAACATCCAAGCGGTTTTCAAAGACCTCATAAAGATGGATTTTCTATTGTGTCTTGTTTAAGATGTTATTACATTGTATGGATCACAAACGAAATTACATTTAAGGTTCGAGAAACAAGAAAAATATTTAAGATTAATATTCTTGGACATACATATTCATGATAAATGCCACAAAAGCAGCTATAAGTGATAGATATATAGACTTCCATGCTTAATAATATCCTACAAATAGCTTGCATACAAAATGGCTTGTACTTTTTGATACAGCACAAAAACTACGATTTCACAACACCTTGCACCAACATAACATGCCAAAAACACCGATTAAAGTAATAGTGATTGTTGATGTCGATTTTATGTATGGCTATGCTTCCGCCGTGGTTTTATGGAGCAACAGTTTGGAGACAAATGAGGTAATGAAAGTCTACAGCAAACACATAATTTCCTTTCAAAGTGTAACTGTTTCTATAGTGCATTATGCTACAACCTTTGATGACCTTTTTAATAAGCATTAGTGGCGATACAGTTTCCTAGGAATTTGTAAACAACTCTTGTGCCTTTGTATAGAAACTGGAATTCTGATGCCTTAAAAATACTTCTCTTGGTCGTTCGTCATCAACATCATCTTCATCAGCGACCTTGAGTTTTTTTATGAGGGAAATTTTCGTTTGTTATACGAGATCGTTTGATCAGTACACGACTGTTCACGGTCAGAAGGTTTTAGCAACGAATATTGCTAAAGAGGTCCAGTTCTTTAATGAATAACTGATCAAATTGCTCTTGTATACTTTACTTCTGTTGGTTGTTACTGAGAAGCAATTGTATCAAGAACGAGAGGCGCAATTTGTTAACCACAAACATAAATGTCAGCGGGCCAAAAACCGTAAGATTCGTGGAAACATAGCCTAAGTAGTAAAAAGGACTTAATCTCATAAATAAAATAAGACAGCACATCTTGAGCACTGAAGCATCGCAAGATTCTATACTAGTCTTAGTACTAACAATAAGAGTCATAAAAATCCAAAACGACAAATTGACAGCATTTCCAGTAATACTAATCGTATATGATGTAATATAATAATTGAGATAAAGCCTTATGTCTAAGGGCAGACCACGGTTTACTCCGAAGAGCTTGCTAAATTTCAAGATAAAATTTTTATGTCACAACAAAATTTGGAGAAGTAGATGAGCTTGTAAGCTCTAGGTCTACAAGAAACTCTATAAAGAGCTCTAAAAGTGACAAATATAAAAATCATTAACATCCACTTACAACAAATTTACGTATAAGAGATTTTGTAATTATTAAAACTACAGCTGACCAATTATTGCTCGCGTCCGCGATTATATCTTTGGTCCTATTTTTCGAGTGATAGACAAACGACGATATTTAGAAATGAGTTGAATCTAAAACTATTAAGTCTTCTAACAAATAAAACTAATGCTACGTTATTGAATATCCCGTATCACATTGTTGACGATTTGTGTATTTCGATACATCAAAACTTGTGGTTTTGACAACTTATAGTTAAGGACTATCATCACACATAACAGAAGATAAATATTTATCTTGGTTTATACAATAAATATATAGGTGTTTGGTAATAAAGAAATGGACCATATATTGCAAAAGGTAAATAAAATATCTAAATGGAATTACAGACAGGTCTATTACAATTATATAATTTAACACCAACATTTATTTAGAAACAGCAGGCAAGGATACCTTTCAACGACAGTTTTTTCCCAAACACCTATCAACAATTCAATTAAAGGGTTGATAACTCTGCATCTACTTCATAACTATTGTAAATATCAGAAACACAATTTTAATCGTCGTCTTTTCAACAATCATATCATGCGTAGAAATATAAACATCAAAAGTCACCTTCAAACTCTTTTTCTGCAAAAAAGAACCAGTTTTAATGTTTACATGCCTTCACATTTGGACCCCAGATTTATTAAAGTGACAATCAACAACATGTAAAAACTAAATTTATTAAAAAATAGGTTATATCTCTGTCTAGGTCAATTTGCTTCCGAAAACAACCTTACACTAAGGTAAACGAAACTCCTTCTCAAGGATAACAAGCTAATACAACAAATATGTCTTTTTCCAAAGAGGTAACGTCTTCTAAATCTAGCAACTTAGCCGTTTTGTGCTACAAATCGTTGTGCTCACTTTGCACATTATTATCTAACATTGATAGTTTATAGATACATAAAATCACTTTGTATTTTATTTTGTTTTTTTCTGATAAGTAAAATCTATTACTTAATACAATTTTAATCTCATGGATGAGTCATTACAAAAATATTTTATACGACACCTACAACAAGCCCGAAATCATGATTTAGAAGTATTGATTGAGAATATTTTTCCTGTACCTACATAACTTTTTCGTTGCAAATGAGATGTAAAAGAAAGATAAAAATGATTTTATATACCTATCAAATTACAATCTATTATAGTACTGATAGCACACGAATCAGTTATAATACCGCTCCACTGTCCAAGCTAACACTTACATCTAAAAATAAAAGCAACCAGACTACACGAGACAAAACTGTCAAAACACACCCGAAAGTTATACCTACCATGAACACTTTCATCACCAGATCTTTCACGTTTCCCACCCAATTCGATTATTCTCTATCAATAGTACAATGAGTGTATCCACACGTGAAACTTTGTTGTGGCATTAGATTAAGTATTATGAATTATTTCCCACAGAGTTCAAAACCGACAAACTACGGTGCAATTGCCCGCCAACTGGCTCCCAGCTGCGCTTGAAGTGTGGAGCGTACTGCGACATAAGGAAAGAACGGGGTAATTCAATTTGTAATATTTAATCATTTTCAGTTGATCTTGGGCTTTCCCTTTTGGTCCTATATATTTAGGTCTTAATCCTTTTCTAGATCTTTAAATAAAAACTGAAAAAATTGAATATGAGAAATCTATATTTAGTTAAATTGAAACAACAGGTTTGTTTAAAATGATGTAAAATGATAAATAAAAAATTGGCTATATTCTAATGTCACAACAAAATTGGTACTGCGTAAGCAACTCTATGAAATAATGGAAGTGAAGCCACTTGAGCATGATAAAGTTGGAAGACTTGAGCAAAAGGAACAATTGAAAACAACTTCTAACCTATAAACCAAACCTTGGAGAGTTACCGTGTTTATCATCAGAAAAGTTTTTGGTAATGATGTTCGTATATTACAGAATCCCGGCGTAAACTAAGACATCAAAATGAACATTTACCAAGGGGAACTGTTGGCTAACATCAAAATTCTGATTCTTATTCATATTCTAGAGTATGTCAAAACAGTTCTAGTTTTTGTTATTTTCGATAAAGACACGGATGCTCTCACTGCATAAACCAGTTCACAATGTTTCTGATGATGATTTTGAAGTATAAATTAACACACTTATTTATTCTGCTATGCCTTGTTTCCAAAAATGTAAGCTATCTCTGTCAAATGTCGAAGAGCCACGTGATAATGGTAAAATATGCGTTAAATAAAACGCACATTTTGCCATTTATGACGTCATGACCTCTTTATCTGAGTACACAAATGACAAACATCAGTTGCTATTAATGATTTTGGTTAAAGATTCCGGGAGCCTTTAATTTTGTAGATTCTGTAGATTCAGTTTTAAAAAAATCTGTATGAAGGTAGGTAGGTAGGTATTTTATTTTAGATTTTTTTGCTGACAGAATTATTCACTTTTCACACGACTAAAAAAACTATTCGGAGATCAAGTCGGTCGGCACCTATCAAATTTTTCAAAAGATTTGCAAACTAAAAACGTCTTAAAGTTAGTTTTGACTGAATCAATACCTGCCGGCCTCTGTCTCTACATTAAAAAGTTGTTTTTTTTTTCAAAAATAAATGTATAATTTGTGGGGTCGAAAAACTCGGAAATGTCCACTAAAATATATATTACTAGGGCATTAAATTAATTTTCAGTCCGTTCAAATGGCTCCCAGATTGTTTAACGCTACATTCAATAGACTATACATTTTTGGAAACGCATAGCTCTACCCTAGTATATGAAGGCTGGATGCAGGGGCGGGGGTGGGATGCGGGGCTGCTTGTCGAGAGGGGCGCAGCAGGCTGGCTCGCAGCAAGGAGTTGAGTACGGCGCCGGGACGAGCGCGTACTGGGCTGGTGGGCCGTAGATGGCTGGAGTGGCTAGAAGAAAAGAATAGAGTCAGTGGAACTGATAACATCAAATTCCTTCACTTGATATTTTGTAGCAGAAGTCGGTGCTGTTCGCAGTGGTATGCACACTCGTTAACGTGAGTCTGTTTAGGGTTCTGTAAATCAAAAGGAAAAAACGGAACCCCTATAGCCGACACCCGATCACTTTGTTGTCCGTCTGTCTGTCTGTTCGTCTGTCTGACAAGACCCTCTATCTTATGAACGCGTGGCGGTATCGAATTGAAATTAAAGCCATAAACCCAGGTCGACAGTCCCTCGAAGCTGTGAAAGATGTCAAATGATTGTCAAATGACAGCCCTGCATCGAAGTCAAAACGTGCGTCATGGAAAAACTAAAAGAGTGTTGTCAGAGAATACTGATGTAATGCATAGAAGGGGTTTATGCTGCTCATCTGGTAAATCATCGTCTGGTTTACCATGCTTTGCTTACAGCACGAGTTTCAAGATTTTTCCAAACATTTGTATGTTTTTAATTTAATACCCTAACATTGGTTGATGTCAGCTACTTACCGAATCACTTTGTAGTTCTATCAACTAAAAGTCCTAAACTACGTCTACCAAGTCCTATAATACTTACTTTGAAACGGCTGTGGGTACACAGAAGATGGAGAAGGTGGAAGGTTGTGAGGAGAATACTCTGGCAAAGAAGTCAGCGGCAGGGCACAGAACTGCTGATAGTCCAGCTGTGCTTGGTGATACGCCGCTTCTATTTGGTCAAATATCCTTATCGTATCAGATCGATGTTATTCCATGGGAGCTGTCACTAAGATAAAGACTGCTAATAAGTCTTTTATTAATGCAGTAGACTACTTTATTGCATAGGTACAATCGGCAACTCGCAAAAAGCTTACGATAAAGGGATCATGTTTAATTATACATATAACACTAAATTGATACCTACAGATTTCCGCACCAAGGATAGATTATAGCTTTCTAGAATGATAATCATCCTCAGTGAAACCAATATAGGCGTCCACTGCTGATTAAGCAAAGGCCTTTGTTACTCCCAAAGAACTTATAGCAATCTTCATTTTCTGGTCTAATGTATCTTTTATCAATTTCTTCAACAGAGTAAGCAGTCACCACACGCTACGCTACGTATAAATTTCTACTCAAGAACCTTTCTTCTCTTTGTGTTGTTCGATTAGGCGCGCAATGCCCTACCTATTGCCACTTACGGCTGCTAATCTGAGAGAATACTTACACTGTCATAAAGTACACAGCATACCACCAACTGTGAGGCTTAAGACGCTTAAAGCACTAAGCAGTAACCCATCCACATTCTGAACATTGGTATGACTACTTAACCTTCTAAAATGTTCTTAAGTTGCTAAATTAGGGTATGCTTACTGTCAAATGGCAGAGGGTACACAGCATATGGCGGTGGAGGCAGCTCACATGGAGCACACGCTGGTAAAGGAGCGAGTGGTGGAGCACAGAGCAGTTGGTAGCACAGCGGAGCCTGGAGGGGCGCCGCTTCTGTGCTGAGAACTGGGAGCTGGCTTATCTGAAAGAGAGATTTTAAATACTTATTTATTTGACAACAGTACAGGTTTGATAAAATCGCACATTCAATCCACGAGTGCCTTTAAAGTTGAAATAAGTGATCGGCAATTTTGCGACTGCGTCGATGTTGCATCGCGTTTTGGCGACTCTCTGATAGAGATAGCTCGCATACGACTTGGCGACTGTACGCGTTTTCGCGACTTTTTGATTGATATTGAGTTCCAGAGGCAGGTTTTAATTTTTATCTTTGATACTAAATTATGCTGAAGATAAATGGATGAAGTCGAATGATGATGATGTAGTGACGTTGAAAATGATGAGGTGTAAGTGTGTGACGAGAATAGATAAAAAATGAATTTATATAAATTTATAAAAACAAATATCTTCAAGCAACGCACCAATTGCCATGGTCTTGAAGTAGGTAATTAAGCATTATTGAGTTACGAGGTACCAACAATGTACGTTGCTAGAGGCATCTAATAAAATACATACCCAGACAGACTTAAAGCCAATAAAAAAAACGTTTTCTGAATTGACCCGAACTAAGAATTGAATCCGGGACCCTTCCCTTTCAATCAAATCGAATCACTGAGCCTCTACATAAGGGCGTCAAAGTTTTTAGTGAGAATGCCTTCTAAGCGTACTTATTATAGCAAATACTCAAAGGTAGCTCCGTCGACATAGTAGCGGGCGAACGATAATAAACTGAGGACCACACGAACGACGTCGCGGGCAGCAACTAGTCCTTAAAAAAAACTAAACCTTAAAAAATTTGATAAACGTACAATATTGAGTTCTATGAATTTCATCAAAACAGAATTCAACTTCGTTTCAGATTCATATTTGATATTTTTGATATCATATCGACAGAAGAATTTGATTTCGCGATAACAAGGCAAAATATTGATAATATTGATTGATATTTGGTATCAGCAATTTAATATCAACTAACTATATGTTCTTTAGAGGTCTATAAATTCGATGGAAATAAGAATTCGAAGTAGTAATAATATTAACTTGCCTATTGAAGTTACGAGAACATGATTTTCAGTTACACTACGTCGTCCGATTGCAATAAAACTTTGATGGGTTGTTGTTTGCATATGGTTTAATTTAACTCAGAAATCTTCTCCGGCATGCGAACAGCAACCCACCGAAGATTCATTGCAATTGGATGAATTGTTTTTTGTAATTATTAATCACAAGCTATTGCCCGCGATTTTACTCGCGTTATTTTTAATTTATTCACTAAGGATTTTCTGCGCAACTTCCTTATTTTTTTCTCTTAAAAGAACCTTCTCCTGACAATAATTAAATACAACAAAAAAGATCAGCGAAATACTTTCCTCCGTTCACGCGTAATGTGATGACCAAGGAAAATAAAGATTCAATTATCTATATAAATATATAGATTATTACCATACGGGACACACAAACAAACTTTCATTTTAGACTAGCAGTTCCCTGCGCTACCAATGGCGCTGTGATGGTGAGTCGCGCATCCAGAATCACTATTTGTTTATTATATTAATTCTATGATGTATAAGACGACCCTCTTCCGTTTAGTTCTCAACTCCCTCATCATCATAATCAACCATCGTCAGTCCACAGTCATCGGCATATTTGCTGTGCCATGTGGAAACGGTCGTAAAGAATACACTTTCCTAAGCCAACAGAAAGCGTATCGTAAGAGGCGACTCATACCCGAAGCACAAGACGGGCAGTAGCATTTGCGTGCGAAATGTTATAGAAACTGCGCTCACCAACCCGCCTGCCAAGCGTGGCGAGTATTGGCAGTCCCCCCGATAAAAATCATTATCGATAATAATTTTCAAATCTTTATTGAACTTAATATGAGAAATGGACTGCATTCTGACCATTATTCAGCAGAAGCGGCGGAGCGTGCAGCGGACGTACAAGCGTTGTGCGTGTTGTGCTTACATGGATGATCGATTTCACGTGAGCTAATCAGACGCGATAAATCAATTAAGAAAACAGGACAAACTATTTGGTTTCCTAAAGTTTACTTGTTTATTTTTTTTTTAATTTATTTAGAAAAGCAGTCGCCGCAAGAGCGATTAGGTGTTTGCAAACTTTGGCACTGTATGTAGTGCCCGGAAGAGAGTTTATACGCTAAATAAGTGTGTTATAACACTACTTTGTAGTATATTAATAAGAGTAGCTACTATAAGTAGTATTAAGGTTCGATTCACACCCGAGCAAGATTAATATTAACTATTACTTATTTACCTGTTTTCTGACCGCCTGAGCCACTCTCAAGCGACCCAACGGAGAGAACATGACTCCGCCACTCTGGAAATAGAAATTTGTTACGTGAACACTCGTACATAAATAATTGCCCCAGACAACATACTGATCATCACGGTTTTGAAATAAGAAATTGTCATCATCATCATTATCATCATTTCAGCCAGTTACTTCCAAATTGGTCGGTCAGAAGCGGCTTCAACCAGGTCGTCTGTCTACTTTGTGGATAAACATCCTACGCTGCGCTTGCCGGTACGCGGCCTTCACTGTAGAACATGTCTACCCCATCGGCTGTCAGTTCTAGGTGCTACTCTACCGCCTGGCACTTTATTACTACTTACTACTAATACCTAATACCCTTGATAATACGTCGATATCGTCATGAGCCAACGCCAGTTGCCCAGCATGAGTATCGCGCAAAAATGTATAATCAAATCCTTATGTTGCTACAAAGTATAAAGTATCAGACAGAAGAACAGACGACAGAAGGTGCTGGTAGCTCAGTGGTGGTAGCGTTTTGGTAGTGATTACCAAAGCTAAGCCATCCATGCCGCGGTTGTAAGTGGATAGGTGACCATTCCGACCAAATTTAGTGACAGTTATCACTAGCATCTCCGTGCTTCGGAAGGCACGTTAAAAGCTGGTCTCGGTTATCGCTTGATACTAGTCGTAAAGCCTAGTCAGAGGTTTTAAAGTGGCTTGATTATATCTGACAGTAAGGTTTAGACACTGGCCTTACAACACCTCTCTACCAAGCCGCTGAAAATTACAGGTTCGTGCTTGGCACAAGACAACTGAACTAAAAAAACAATTATACTGATCAAAAAATAATTCACTCACAATTCTCCCGCCTGAAGTCACATCATAACAAAATTATAATCGTATCTCTCATCATTAAAGGATTCCCCATCCAATAATGGAACCCTAAATACCCATTATACGCCACAAACGACATTAAAAGCCAAAACCAACACAGCCCTCAGTTATAATTTGATTTTCACCCCACCTGAGCCGAGTAGTATGACAAAGGCGTAAGTGCCTTCCACTGTACGTGAGTTGGAACTGTGCCGTTCTAACAGCCTTGACCGGAAGGCTTTCAATGGGTATGCCGATTTGGAAACGTGAAATAGCAAGTTAAACATGTTTGGGGTGGAAATATTTCTAGCGTTTTTGCTTAGCAATGCGCGATTTGCTCATGTTGGTAAATATGATTGAATGAAATACAGTGAAGCACGAGCTTTTTAGTAGTTTAGAGTCGAGTAAACAATGCAAAAAAAATCATCTTTTTTTCTATCAGAAATCAACGACTGTGCACCATGTGCCATCGTGTAAGCCGTATCAAGCGTTGGATTGAAGATTTTGATGGGATTCTTTTGATTTTTGTTTCCTTTAATGATTACTAAAATAATTTCAAATAATTAGACAATTTTTTGGACAACTTTTTTTAATAACCTTTCTCGTCTCGGGTCGGCAGAACTCGGCACCCGAAACTGAGCACTGCGACGACGGCTTAGGGGTCTTATTGTGGAGTGCTTCTGTGTGAGTGAGTCATTTCGAACGTTTATACGTAGTTACTTTACTGCTTTATCTTATACAGGGTTACATTGCAAAGGGGTGCCAAATTTAAAAAATAAGATTTAGGGAACAATATAAAGAAGCGTCTTAATCGTTATTATTTTTAATTCACTTCCCCATACTAAGCCGCCACTAGCTGACCTCGGTTTGTATGGAGAAGAAAAAAAATTTTTTTTTCTTTCAATGTTGGTCCCATAGAAAAAGTTGTTGTTTTTAAGCACCAGAATCAGCCCCTATGAGGTGGTTGATGTTTTACAAATAACCCTGTATAATATACTGTGTCAGTAGGGTCTTGTCGACCCTTTCGATTCGAAACCCTAAATTGTGCATTAAATATTGAACGATGATATGGATACCCTTCGAGTCTAACTTATACTTAACCGGTTTTTTTAATTTCAGCCTCCCTAGCATGCACACCAAGCCACGATATGATATGATATATATTTTTTTATGATCTGTCTAAATAAATAAATAAATAATTCTTTATTTGCAATAAAACATGGTATTACACAGGTGTTATTAATTACATAAATTTTATTTAAAAAAATAAAACCGACTTCAAAACACTAAAATGCTAAAAATAATCCTAACACTTAAGTACCTAATCAGTTACTTTTGGAGTCGGTGCCAGCCGATGACAGATTCAATGTTTTTGTTTGCACCGACTCCAAAAGTAACTGTTTAGGTACTTAAGTGTTAGGATTATTTTTAGCATTTTAGTGTTTTGAAGTCGGTTTTATTTTTTTTAATAAAATTTACTTATTTCATCTATTTTTAGTGATAAATCCTAATCTAACTGCTGAACACCGATTTCATCCCCTATTTTCCTACCCTTAGGGGTGATTTTTATTTTTCAAACTTTTATCATAGCATCTTTGAAGTATAAGCTATTCAATAAAACAAAAATCATCAAAATCGGCTCATATTTGTCGAAGATAGGTAACAAGAACCACAACCAAAATATTATCTGGGTATATATTTATTGATTTTCTCAAAAAGTTCTAAATCAATTTCGATAAAATTTATATGGGACCACCTCTGAAGTATGATCTACCAAACAAAAAAATAATCATTAAAATCGATTCATAATTGGCGGAGTAATCGCGTAACAAATATACAAAAAAAAAAAAAACATACAGTCGAATTGAGAACCTCCTCCTTTTTTGAAGTCGGTTGAAAATATAGCTCAATGACATGTTTTGCCTAATTTAACAAAGCATGCAAATGTATGGCTAAATCGAGGCGTTGTCTTAAATCGTTGTATTAAAATCCGGTATAAACATTTCAGTCCTTATAAATAGTAGTCCAGCTTTTATAACTAAGGTATTCTTTAACATTATAGAAGTTTATCTCATTAAGCCATTGATAAAGTTTTATTTTAAATAGTCTGTTATTTAACAATTTTAGGGCTTTTGGTAAATTATTATAAATCCTGACACACATAGCTGGACAGTTTACGTTGTATTTTCTCAATTTTGGGGCTACACTTAATACCAGTCTTTCCGGGTCCCGTTTCAGACGTGAATTCATATCACCAGCCGTCATAAATAAATAAGCATGCTTTCTAACAAAAAGACACACCTCATAAATGTATATTGAGGGCAGCGATAGTAAACCAAGCGATTTAAACAACGGCCTGCATGAATGTCGAGGTGATTTTCCGCACATGGCCCGAATACATTTTTTTTGAGTGATAAAGGCTCTATTCGCTTCCGTGCTGTTGCCCCACACTATCAGACCATAACGCAGAATGAATTCGACATAAGCGTGATAGGTTACGACAGCAGTTTTCAGATTTGTTATTTTTTTTAATCGTCTAAGGGCATACACAAATTTATTCATTCTCGACGAGATATTACTCAGTTGTGATTTCCAATGTAACCTAATAAAGATATACAATAAACCTTAAGAATATTACAATCCAGCCTAACTAGACTAATAGGTAATTTAATTTTGACCTAATCTAAGTATAGTTGATAAGTTATAGCTAAGAACGTGTCCATTAACACTTTTCTTATTGTCACTAATAATATTAAGGGGAAGACACATTGTTCACAAGTCTTTAAAAATAGCAGAGAGCTATACACACTATCACTGCACTAACTCAAAAGGTTTTGTTCTTTTCAGTCTTCTCACTATGTCCGTGCTGTCGAGGAGCTGGATTGCCTCGACATTCACATGATATGATATGATATAGCAATATATAAGAATAAGAATAAGTTTATTTCCAATCCATTTCAGTTTTAGTTCTTACAGGTCCCCACACTAGGCTAAAGCCTGTCCTGTGGGGACAGTGAAGGTTTACATAAATATTTACACTTGCATAACAAAAAAGAAAAAAGAAAAACAAGCAAAAACTATTTCTAATTGAATGTGTGTGCGTGTGTGTGTGTGTGTGTGTGACCCCAACTGTAAAAATATGATAGTTATAGCCGCTATGTTGAATCGCCGTGCCGGTGACGTCACTTATTATGATCGCTGTTTCGATAAAAAGTCAAAGTCAAAGTCAAAAGTCAAAAATCATTTATTCAATTCAGGACAAAATTTTCACTTATGAACGTCAATAATAACATTATAGGCCCTTAGGGGGCCAGAACATGTCTCCTTATTTTTTGGGCCCTACTAGCGCTTCGAGACAAGACACAGACAATCTGGCAAGTGCTAAGAAGAAACGCCGGAACAAACTCAGTCACCACTAGCTGCCACACAAAAAATATAAATCAAAATAAACAGGTAGGTACATCAGTTTAGTGCAGGCTGGACTGACAATACATTCTTGTCATCAAGATAGTCTTGAATTTTATAATACCCCTTAGACATCAGTGTAGTTTTGACATGTGACTTAAATTTATTAATAGGAAGTTTGGTAACATTGTGAGGTATATTATTGAAAAATTTAATACAATTTTCCAAGAATGAATTACTTGTTTTGGCCAATCTAAAGTTTGGGACCACAAGTTTGTTTTTGTTTCTGGTGTTATATGAATGAATATCACTTTTCTTTATAAAAAAAAAACTAAATTTTTGCGTACGTACAAAGTCAAAATGGCTGCTATTTCTATCATATTTTTACAGTTAGTGTCGATATATCGCTTTATCATATCATATCGTGTTTTGTTAGTCATGCTAGGGGGGCAGGTACGGTCATAAAGAACGCTAAAAATAGTACCTTTCCCAGTACATCTTTTCACAAACAGCTCCTTATCCATACTCTTGCTATGTCGAGCAAAAATAGAGAATACCTACTCGATTGTAATATCAGTCAGACCGACAAGCCGACGTCGACATATTGAATTGAACCTTTGTGACTGAGATTATATTCTCGAAGAAAAGACTTGTGGAAGTGTATTTGCTATTGTTACAGAAATGACGTGGATTAGTTGATACCATCCTGTATGAAAAGCTTAGGAAAGTGGGGATCTTACGATTGACAGTTTTTGGGTGGAAAGTAATTTCTAGTGGGTCTACCCTACTGTTAAATACGGTTTTCTATAGTACAAACATCAAAATCGCAAAAAAAAAACACTTTCAAGTACCAATCCGACCGGCTGATAGCAGTTTGTATGGAGAACTTCTGTATTGTCAATCTGTGTATCACTGAAATCCGTTAAGCCGTTTAATATGCTTAAGTACGACCTTCAACGTGTAAAGAATTCACTTCCCCACCGCCAACAGGAGGCGTTTCGTAAGGTGACTAATTCCTGTAGTACGAGACGGGCAGTAGCATCGAAGTCATTGGGGGAGGCCTGCGTTCAGCAGTGAACGTCTTATGGCTGTAATAATGATGACGACCTTCAACGTTTACATTTAGCTATAAGCAAAACATTATTGTGCTATATTGTATCTTATACAGGGTGTAGTCTAAGGCTGCGATGCTGCGAAGCCTCATGGTATTTATTGCCTGTGTCGTCGACACGCAAGCAGCGGCCGCCTTGTTGCCAATTACAAAGATTGATGGTGAGCTCTGTGCCAAATGATGGTCTAGTGTTGGGGAAACATCGATATGTTGTACTATATTTGATATCGATACTAGTAGAATGGTTTTAGCCTTTGGCAATACCATAATTCTAGTCGTTGCTTGAAATAACACTTTGTAAGAAGTAAAGTTAAAGGGGCCGCGTACCGGCAAGCGCAACGTAGGACGTCCACTCACAAGGTGGTCAGACGACCTGGTAAGGGTCGCAGGAAGACGCTGGATGCAGGCCGCTTCCAACCGGCCAATCTGGAAGTCAATGGGGGAGGCCTATGTTCAGCAGTGGATGAACAAAGGCTGAAATGATGAAGAAGTAAAGTAAAGTATGCCTAGGTCCCACTGCCTTCAGTGGCTTGGCACAGCCCTTACCTCAACTATGAGGTACAAAAGTAAAAATCCTAGAGCTAAACCACTTTTTGGTACCTAATATTATTTTTCATAGTCATTCATCATCATTATAGTCGAGAACACCAAATTAAAAAATAAATACGTATAGCATTAATTTATTTATTTACATTATTTTATTTTATTCGAGACACCAACACCATAAATACAATCTATGAGTACAGAGTTATCATATAAACGTAGCTATTAACAGACGACTGTTAATAACGAAATGTAGTATGTAAATAGACCACATATGCCATTTCTAGAAAAAATATAAAATCAAAATCAAAATAATTTATTTTTGCAACTAGGCCATTAAAAGCACTTTTACTGAAATCCCCCGTTGAAAAAAAAATTACCCGTGTGGTTTATGTTTACTGTAAATTGAAATTGGTTTCAGTAGGAACATGTTTATAAAATTCTAATTTCTTACATTGTTAATTCAAATTGTAAATTTTTAACGTTGTACTTCAAACACGTTTACTAAAAATATCAATATTTTTTCAGGAAAAAAACAATTTATCGACAAGTCGAATGTATAAAACACACAACACTAAAATGTGTGTTTCTGATAGGGCCTCTGGGTTTAATTGCATGTAATTATTACTGTTAAAACTGATTTGTTAACCGTTGGTGGTTCTATTACAGAACCTTTACAAATTAAGTAACATACAAAGGTTGAACACATTATACAGCAACCCTATATTGTTGTTACTAGCTTCTGCCAGTAAATGTAGTGTTTAGAAATAAGCTAAAAGGAATGAAGAATTATTCCCCAGAAAAATAAAAAAGGTTTAAACAACCTACACACATACATACATCCAAACATACAAACATTTACTTTTTTATACCTTTTGGCGTCGAAAAACTAGGTCCTTGGGGTCCCAACGCACTCTCTTTATATAAAGAGATTGCCAAAAGATTAGTTGACACCAGTGGGGACCCAAGGGCTGGCAGCTACCTCGCACAGCGACTAAGCATCGCAATCCAGCGAGGTAACGCTGCCAGCATCTTGGGTACCCTTCCACGAGGACCATTTTTATAATTCTCTATTTTCGTAGTTTTTATTTGTATATAGTATTTCATAGTTGTATACAAACATTTAAAGATCTAAACATACAACCATACAAACATAAAAACTTTTTCACATTTACAGTATTCGTAAGGTTAATTGACAAAGAAGATAGGTAAGTTATACTTAATTTTTTTACAACACCTAGACCCGAGAGAATATAGAAAAGTTCGTTTTTTTCTTTCGTCGATCGTCTGGTGTAGTTGTTCGCGAGCGATTGTGGGTTTGAATCCCGCAAGGGGCAAACGTTTGTGTAATGAGCATAATCATTAGTACCTAAGACATGGATATTTATAAAAGTATTTAAGTATGTTTATCCGTTATCTAGTCGCCATAGTACAAGGTTTTGGGGCTAGATACTTGCTGTGATTGTGAAAACTAATTTTTTTTTATTGAAAATATGTATTTATTTATTCATTGAATAAGATACACCATCATCATATTTTACGTACATAAACAATTTGTGAAGAAAAAACATACACACACACATAATATTCACATTGTTGATTGTATGGTGTAAGTTCACGTTCCCCTCTTTAACACGTATTGTATAAAATGTAACAAAATGAAAATCCAATACTGGCTGTCTGCTTTGTCACCAAGAAAATGTATTCTGTACTTAAGAGCTGTGGATTTTGTAAAAAAAAATAAAAAAAAATAAAAATAAAACAAGTTCAAAGGATATGCCTCTGCAGGTGCATACAACACTTACATAACTAATGTCGACCAAGAGAAAAAAAACGAATGATTAACTTTTAAACAATACAAATTAAAGTACACATACACCGGTATAGTGGGGCGCACCTACCTAGGTTAGTTCTACACCGAAGTATTTGGTAGTTATAATTATTTGTTGCAGTAAGTACAAGTCAATTTACTATGGACAAGTTTATGCAATGTCATTGGATCCAGAAGTTTACGTCGGTTTGCTAGTGTGGTCATTTTGAAGTGTAGAAGACTAACTGCCTGCCTAGCATGAGCATCAAAACACGGTATAATATGATATGATATAGCGAAATATCGATACGAATTGTAAAAATATGATAGATATAGCCGCCATTTTAAATTTTTATCGATACAGTGATCATAAATGTGATGTCATCGGCACGGCGAGTCAATATGGCGGCTATATCTATCATATTTTTACAGTTGGTGTTGATATATCGCTATATCATATCATATCGTGTTATCATTGGTGCTCATGCTAGCCAGGCTGTAGGCGATATAACGAGTTAAGCTTCTCTGTACGTACGCTCAATCCTCTGGGAATGAACATTGTAGGCGTTATTCCAAATGTTTGTGGCGTATTCTAAGTTGCTGCGGATTAGAGCGATATAAAAAGAGAGGAGGGTGTGAGTATTTTTAAAATCCTTCACAAAGCCCAACATTTTCCAGGAGCGTTTCACAATATTCTCGTTATGTTCAATGAAGTTTAATTTTTGGTCCAGTAAAACGCCAAGGTAACGAATACTCGACGATTCCTTGATCAGCCCGGAGATAGAGTAACAAGATGCAATATTTATCTTTTTGTGAATTTTATATGACTGCACTTTAGAGGCTTCAGTTTCATCCAGTTAAATATTAACCTGACCGGGAATCGATCCTGGAACCTCAGAGATGGCGAGGCCATGACCAGCGTACTCGCCTCTGTGCTACGGATGTCGGTTAAAAAAATATATATGAGACGGTTAGTGTAGGAGGCATGGCACGTAAAACAAATTGATGAAAAACGTCGAGAATCTAATTTATAGGTTAGATCTAATCTCCGAAGAAGGTAAGGAAGGCTAGGCTTCTAATAAAATCAGATGACTCGACGGTATCTTCGTAGAACTACCTAAATACAAGTAATTTGAGGAGTAGAACTCGCACAACGAGAATCCCGTACAATTTTGTTGGCACATATTATAAATAGTTCAAGAATGAGTCTCGCAGTTTAATTACAAATTAACTACTAAATTTAATTAAAAATGTTCCTGAACTTGTAGGCAGGGGCGTGCATTGGTTTCAGATAGGGGTAGGCTGTGAGTGAAAATTGAGTAAGTTTGCGTGAAACAGTAGGCGATCTCGCGGCAGCCTAACATTGGTTAAATTGCACAGTAACGATCTAAGTTGCGCGCTTTAGTAAGGAATAAGTACAGGTAGACGACAAAATGGTTACAGAATATTGTTATTGTATTGTTGAATACGTATTTAATAATAATTATGGTTAGCTGTTCTGTCGATTTTTTATGAAGGTAGGCTCTGCATAATAGCCTATATGGGATGCACGCCCCTGCTTGTAGGATAAAACTAAATGACTTGCCAAATTTCATAGTTAGAAAGTAAATTTTGATTCTCTGAGAGTCAAAATATAAGTTCTTTGCGGCATCAACAGCCAAATCATTTTTTATGTTAACTTAGAAGTTGATTATTCACAGCTTCAAGGGACCGTAGACCCGAGTATATGGTTTTAATTTCAACTCGATAGATAATCATCAATTGTAACTTTTTTGTTTGGTGTGCAATAATAAAAAAATAAATAAAATCATTTATTTCAGGACATAGTCCCATATTCTCAACCATTACATAAATAGATACATTATCAAAACACTCAAGTCAAATCATTACCAAAATTAAAATTAAAATTAAAATGATTTTGTTTACGATTTAAAAATAAATTTAAAAATAAATTAAATTAAATGAATGAATGAATGAGTAAAAAGTATGTATTTATCTATTCATAAGCAATCATTCAACTGTTACGATATTCATGAAAAACTATATATTTAATTAATGTTTTTCTTTTTGTTCATAAAGTACTCCCGTTCTATTTAATTGTTTTGAAGTTGACAAATTGTTAAAAACGCTGTATTTACCTATAAAGACATATCTTTTACATATGTTACTCAGATTACTCTGAATTGTAATGTTTACTGATATGTTGCTGGTGAATATTTTCCAATAAATAAATATATAAATGATTTTTTGGTTTTCCATGTTGGTCGATGAAAAAGGTTTTTATTTGATCACCAGAAGCCTGTTTTACCTTTTATTTGCCTGATGTTTCGACCGGGTTACACCGACCGTGGTCACAGGCTGACTGGAACATAAGTACCTATTGCTGATCGCGTTAATTCCCGCTTTAGTGTGTATTAATCATGCGACGCGAAAGTTTAAAAGTAATTACCAGAAGCCTGTGTTTCTAAGTGACATAAAAGTATAGTAGTAAGTAGTATTACATTCCTTATTTAGAAAAAAGCATTTCTGTCTTGCTCCTATACAAAATGGCGTCGCGGATCATCCATCATCATACAAATATTAAACGGGACACAATATCAATCTGTATCGACCTGTGCGAGACGTGCTTTGAGTACTGTTAGGGATATTATACCCCTAGCGGCGTGTCCATGGCTTCAGCGGAGAGATTTTCATAAAATTTGATGAAAAGTTTGAATTTAACACACTTTTATTAACTTCGCTTGTAAATAAAAGCTGGCTAGCTATGTGATTAAATCCTGGAAGTCATTTTTAAAGCCCCTTTAAATGTCGTTTTGATGTCAAACTGAGTAAATGTACTGTGAAATTAGGATTACAAACAAGCTACAAAAAAATAATATTTGTTCTTAACAATCACACTAATTGTTAGCTTCAAACTAAGCATGAACATACTTAAATAAATATGACATCCGTGACTAAGGTACAAATGTTTGAGCTCATCACACAAACACTTGTCCCTTGCGGGATTCGAACCCGCAACCGCTGGCTTTGTAGTCCGGAGCACGAACACTACACCAGACGGTAGATGGTATGGTCCAACAATAATTTGGTTAAAAACTATTAAGTAAGTTTATATTTTTAAAATTGATAGCATCAAAAATATATAAAGCAATTAAACCATTTAGCATTATATTTTATGTGTGGAATTTTCTTTTTTTAAAATATAAAATACAAGGTGTACTTGCTTGCCTAAAATTATTGTCATCCTGATATTGTTATTGACGACCGTCTGGTGTAGTGGTCCGCGCTCCGGACTACAAAGCCAGCATTTGCCCGTTCGAATCCCGCAAGGGGCAAATGTTTGTGTGATGAGCACGAGCATTTGTACCTAAGTCATGGATGCTTATAAAAATATTTAAGTATGTTTATCCGTTATTTCGTCGCCATAGTACAAGCTTTGCTTAGTTTGGGGCTAGCTAATTGGTGTGATTGTGGAAACAATTTATAATTTATTTTTATTTATTATCCTGGCTCCTGGCCGGTTGGTTGTACCAGCGAAGCGAAGTCGCTCGGGTGGAATACGGTTTGTCACACCTTATTTTACTCGCTTAGTAAAATAGTAGTCTCATGTCTTTCCCTATGATTCAAAATTTCATCAAAATCGGTTCTATAGTTTAGGCGTAAAAACGAAACATACAGGCAAGTAGAGTTACTTTCGTTTTTATTTGGCAAATATACGTATGTTATATCTGACGAAACCCAGCCATTACTATGTTTATCCAACCCTTTAAATCCAAGCTTAATAGTTCGGTGCGCCTCTCTGGTTGACCGGCAATATAAGAGGAAAACGGTAAACGCGAAACGCATAGAAGTATACAGAATGGCGACGAAAATATTGAAAAGAACAGCTTTGCGGTTCTCTCATTTTGACAGCACTGCCAAACACGTATGGTTATCTTCTCACGCTGACAGGACAGTAATTATAATAATAATTCCTCGCTCACATTTACACACATACATAAGTACATGTGCGCGTGACGTGACGTGCGTTAGAATTTTATTATTAATATTGAAACCCATGTAACCAATTTAAGCCCATTTTTAAATGGAATCAATTAATGTTATTTCGGCAAATAGTCACGTCAGTGTATGCGTCAAGTTATATCAAAATTGAATTGATCAATTCAGCAAGCATTTTTTATAATGTTCTGTTTCTACGCTTCATTCGTTCCCTGTAGCTAAGAGGTATTTTCACGATACCTCTATTTATCAACAATTTTCAGGTATTATAACTGGGACGAGGTTCAGCAGGGTTTTAACCTACCAGCTAAAAAAGTAAGGAAGTATACGTAGGTGCAGTCAACAAAAGTATCTTAGTATCTAAATTTTCTAAAAGAATCGCTTAAGAACCGGAATAGTTTAAACTGATGGCACCAATGGTATGTGCAATTGTGGTGCATCAACTCTAAACAATTAGCCAATAGGGAGGAGAGCCAACAATTTAAAAAAAAAATCAGACCAACTATGTCCATATGTTAGTAACAATACTCTTAAACTATGTTAGTAAGGTACAGTAAAATCTTAATTACGGTGGGTAGGCAAGATAGTTTCACCGATTTGCACATTTAGTAATATGCAACTCGGTGAACCTATTGAGGACAACAGAGTCCATTCTGTCCTCAATCATCCTTAGGATCTTGTTGGCGCTCCCACGGATATGCAACAGGACAGCTGCAGTCTTTTTGCGCATAATGGTATAGAAGTCATCAACACCGGCGCAAGCAAACATACCCGCAGCGCTACAATATCGCGGGAGCCCCAACAAGGCCCTAAGGATGTTGTTATATTGCATTCTGAGAGCATTGTAAGCCCTCTGCGTAAAGCTGGCCCATAGACCACTGGTGTAATAGCTCTGACAGAAGGCCTTAAACAGAGTGAGCTTTACACCTGTTGTATAATACTAAAGAGAATACTGGCTATCAAGAATTTGCTGTCAAACCAAAAAGAAGTGAATGGGTAAGTACTATTATCGAAAGTCATGACTCCTAAGCCATGTCATCATTTCATCACCATTACAGCCATAGGACGTCCACTGCTGAACATAGGCATCCCCGAAAAGCAGGAATTGCCAATACTCGCCACGCTTGGCAGGCGGGTTGGTGAACGCAGACGCAGCTACCCGTCTTGTACTTCTGGAATTAGTCGCCTCTTTCGACACGCCTCCTGTTGGTTGTGGGGAAGTGTATTCACACGGCACCTAAGCCTAAGCCACGTAAACCAGTGCCCAATTGGGCATCAAACCTACTGTACTCAACTCCCAATGTGCAGGTATTTCATATTCCGGTCTGAATTCACAGATAAGAGGTTTGTATTCGTTTATTTTTCTCTGCATCCCTTTGCTAAATTAATGGCCGAGATAACACTAGAATAATGACTACCAGACTTTGCATAAGTTGTTTTTACGCCTAGTTTTAAAACTATAAAATACGTTTCAGTACCTATGGGATTCATTAAAACAAATCGAGACGACCTCCGTAGCCGAGAAGCAAGCATACCGGACTTGGTGTCGCTATTTCTAAGGTCCCCGGTTCGATTCCCTGTCGGTCAATGTACTTAGAAAAATAACTTTTCCATATGGTTTTGGGTCTGGGTGTTGTGGTACCGTCGTTGTTTCTGATTTCTGTAACATATAGGATCAGAGCAATGTATGTGATGTCCAATATGAAAAAAATAAATAATGAGCCCAAATTCGAGGGTTCCACTAACACCTTCTGGCTCAATCATCAGATTATGTATGTGTATGTATATGTATATAATTAATAATCATATATATTTATACCTATTTATTAAGCATGTAATGTTAGCGTGTATTTTTTTTTTTCTTGCTGCACCGCCTGTATTTCTCGGTTTGATCACTGGTTGACTGGTAGAGAATGCTTCTTGGCATTAAGTCCGCCATTTGTACAATTACTTTTAAATGTTCAATAAAGTATAAATAAATTAGTTCGATGATTGAAAATGACTGTGTTGTTATCCAAATGTCACAACAAATCTGCGTTCGATCAGCGATCACTGGCATCCGCGACAGACGACTTGTCAACTGCATCGCGTTTTTGATTGAGATTGACTTTAGTGGCAATAGGCTATTTGCCTTGTACTAAAATTTACTTAATTAATAATTTAGTTTGTACTAAAAATAGTACATGATTACTGTAAAAAATGCATTTTCGAATGTTATATTTTTGTCGGTATTTTACATTGTCAAAAACGCCGGCCACAATGACAGGCACGTCACCATTAAGTAACTTTGTTCCAGAACTGACATCCCAAAGCGAGATTTTACGCTACGCTCGCACAAAGTATGAGTAGAGTAGCAGAGAGCGACCGTCGACGAAGGTTTTATAAGGCGTCCATTACACGGTAGGTTTTGCTGTCAGTTTTACCACAGTCATGGCTGTGACTGATGAATAACCTGCCGTGTAATGCTGTGACTGATGGTTGCATGAATTGATTGACAATTATCTGGATATTTTGATTTTTGTGTCATGCAACCATCAATCATGACTTTTGAGTGAACGTGTAATGGCATTTCGTCAATCACTCGTCAGTCAGCGCGCGAACAGCGATGGAGTCGGACACAGAACACGTCGAAGAGGCGGCGGCCGACCGCGCGCTTACGCCCATCACCGCTGCTTCCGTCTAATGTGTTACAACCAGAAAAAGATTTTATTTTGACTTTTGAGACTCTCCATGAGTTATGGGATACCACGAATCTTGCACATACGAATAAATAAAAGAGGTATGCTTTGTTTTTAGTTTTAAAGCTTTTTGTAAATAGGTACCTGTAACAATTATATTTAATTAAGCTTTCTTTTTACACGTTTTTTAATCAAAATCGCAATCAAAATTCCAATAAAGGCTTTTTTTTAATGAATATCCATAATTATCTTGCGAGAACACGTGTACTCTTTGTGAAATTTTGCGTGTGACTGACGATCAGTCGGAATGACTGTCTAATGTCGATTTAATTCCGACAGTCACCAACAATCAAACATAATTCATGATTGATGGAATTGACTGACCAGGGCATGAGCGTATAATGGACGCCTAACATGCCCGTTCTAGTACTTTATAACTCAATGGATATTTAAAGGTGCGTGACGTCACAAACAAGTACATCATGGCCGACGGCATTTTCGCATGCTTTTAAATACCTAAAGAATGAATTTCTATTTTTGATTATATTCAAAGGTTATATTATATTGATTATATTATTTTGACATGAGTTGATTTTAGAAATGTTTTTTTTTAATATGCTGACATGAGTAGATTTAAACTGACATTATAATTGATGAAATACTTACTGATAATTATATATTTTTTTAGGACACACATATTTCTTGATGGTTGTCTTTTTACATTACGATTTATGCATGTAAAATTGTTAAGAATTATGCATTAATTGATCTTAAATAATTGCTATTGTTCATAATATCATTTTATTAATATGTACTTACTATCACACACTAGCTGCGCTGGTAAGATAAGCTGCACTTTTAATATTTTGTAACATCACTACTGTATGACCTTGTCTTGGTGAATAAATAATCTTTGAATCTCAAAGCTTTAAAGGGATTAAGCCTGACCATTCATGTGAGCCCCATTTTAAAAACCTTGCGCTACTACCTCTACCATCTTTATACATATATGAAATCTGTAATTTTGTATATAAACACAAGAATCTGTTTAAGATGGCGAGTGACATGAACTCTAGAACACATAGAGACCCGCACAGGCTTGTACTTGCTGACGCCCCAAAGTCAGCTAAGTACAGCAAGAGTTGCCTCGTTATGTGCATAAAAATTTACAACCATCTACCCAATGAGATGAAAGTGCAAAATCCGGCAATATTTAGAAAGCATTTGTTCCGGTGGCTGAATGACCACAATTTCTATAGTATTAAGGATTTTTTTGACTGGAAAAAGTAGCTTTATCTAATTTATTTGGTATAAAATTGACACATTGTATTTCTATTAATCCATTCGCAATTTCGGACATCTGCACTAAGTAATTTTAATATTGATTGTGACATATAAATTATTTTTCTATGACATTTGCATGCTAATTCCCGTAGCCTAACATGTGACTCAAAAATGTAATGAAGAACTGCTTATACCATGTTTGATGCAAATAAAGTATTATGATTATGATTATGATTAAAATTAAAATAAAATTGTTGACGCTTTATTTGAATATAATACCAACAATAATAACTCTATTTCAGAAAACAGTCAAATAGCCTATTGTATTATTTACTAGCTGTTGCCCGCGACTTCGTTTGCGTGGTCATTAGTTTAAGGATTTTCTGCGCATCTTTGTAATTTTTTTCTTTTAAAAGAATATTCTCCTAACACGAATTAACACAACAAAAAAAGAATTAGCGAAATTGTTCCATCTATTCACGCGTGATGCGATGACCAAGGGAAATAGATATTTATTTTTATATAACTTCATACATAGTTTCATGCTGTGTGCTCCACTTTTTCACTTCACGCTTCTATATACCTGATTAAATGTAGAAAAGCTAAATTGTACCTTCCAAAGACAATTCCATCATGAGAAAGTTCCGTCAAAAACTGTTTAACCGTTTTGAAGATTCTGAGTTAATTATCTATGATTTTAAGGAATAGTGGACCTGACTGGTCAATGGCGAATTCAACTCCCGTATTGGATCAATTTAGAAAACACCTGTAACAAATGGATTTTAATTCCAATTTAAGATCATGTCAGTTAGTGTGTTGCTTGACGCATATTTTAATTCTCTCTTTCTCTCATTCACTCCCTGGCTATATATCCCACATGGCAGTGAGATCAGCCTTCCGTATCTTTCTTCTCCACTTCGCTCTGTCCTCGACATTGTCTTCGCAAACCTCGCAGTCCCTCATGTCTTTTAGAACACACTTTCTTATCTTGTCTTGGATCTTTCTTATGTTTATATTTATAAGTTAAACTAGCTTCTGCCCGCGGCTTCGCCTGCGTGGAGTTTGGTCTTACACTTAAAGTCTTTATATAAGAACAAAGATTACTATAAAAAAAGTTGCAATGAGAACCTTAACAGATAGATAGTCACAGACTGTTTTTTTGGAACTTTTAAAGGAGAACAACAAGACGCACACGCAGCAGCGCACGTAACGGAATTTTTGGGGTTTTGCAACATTTTTCATTGATACTCCGCTCCTATTAGTTGTAGCGTGATGTAATATAGCCTAAAACCTTTCTAGAAAAATAGACTATCTAACACAAAAAATATGTTTTAATTTGAATCAGTAGTTCCTGAGACTAGCGAGTTCAACCAACCAACCGAACAAACAAACTATTCAGCGTTATAATAATAAAAATAGAGATTATAAACGCCAACACGCCCATACCTGTACCCGAATCACTTTTCGACTTTAATATGTACCCCTCTTTGTGAAATGAAACCAATTTTCATATAAAAAACTTTACTTTTACAACAACAAAACTGCACAAACTTGGACTGCTCCAAAAATCACGAAACCCAAAGCTTCAGTCCCCCGAAATTCCCGACATTCATCAATTTTGTCGCAGACGAAATATTTTTAATAATGTACAATCACTCCCCCTTATAATTAGAGGCCCTTTCACTCCCGGAATATCTGGGTCAACCCACCACATAGATCGGTTAGAACAGCCAGTGTGTTACGAAATATTACAGTGTGTAAAATAACAGAGGTGAATTCCCTTAATCTCGTTTATGTATATCAATAATAGATTAAATTAAAAAATCAACGAATAAAAATAACTTTAATAAAATCGAAAAAAAAATATATGTAAAATTAATTGAGCGAAATGCACGGTTTAGATTAGAACCATAATCCTGATGCGGAATAGTAACAAGCGTATTTGTAGGCTTCGCAAATTGGCAACGTCGCTTTTCTGTCTTACTCACTCACTCAGTGAGATATGAGTCGGTCGTTTTTTATGATACTTTAAAATTACTTAATTCATTTTAATTTTACATTAGTTATTTTTCATGTATGGATGCTGTAGTATTACGCGTAAGGGGAACGCCTTTCGTTATTAAGATACTATAATACAACATGTAACGCCAAATACGCAAACCTCCTTGGGGCCGATTCTGGTGCTCAAATACAACAACTTTTCCTTTGGGGCCAACATTGAAATTAAAAACCATGTCCTATACTAATTTCTGGATCACGTGATATCGTTTCTATGATGAATATTTAATTAATTTTGATGTTGATCTTATATAAAAAGTATTAGAATCCACCTCTTAAAGGTTTTATGTATTTGGCGCTACACGTGTATAAACTAGCTTCTACGCTCGACCTCGTCTGTATAGATTATTTGATTTTCAAATTAAGTCCCAGAGAAATAGATAATAGATAGATAGATAGATAGATACTCTTTATTGCACACCATACAAGTAAAATACACATGATTTTTACAGAAAGATGTACAATTTAGGCGGTCTTATCGCTAATAGCGATCTCTAGCGATAATTATCATTTTTCATGAACAAAAAAAACAGGATAAAAAAATACGATATGCTAGATCAATAGCATCAAGTTGGTCATTAGACTGTAATGATTATAATGATTGTAATGTGACATGCAATAAACGTTTGAATTTGAATTTGAATTAGACTTCCGTAATCCACATACATAGAAACCAGACCATTTTTTAGACCATGGCCGTCACCCGACGCTTAATGACCGCGTCAGGGGCTAAACATTGATTTGAGTGGGTTACTGAGAATGTAAACATCTGAAGTGATGTTTTTGTTATTTACACATTTGGCACATAGCACGTAGAACTGATGGCCGATGGGGCAGAAAGGTTCTAGAATGGAGGCCGCGTACCGGCAAGTGCAGCGTAATACGTCCACTTACAAGGTGGTCAGACGACCAGGTAAGGGTCGCAGGAAGACGGTGGATGCAGGCCGCTTCCAACCGGCCAATCTGGAAGTCAATGCGGGAGGCCTATGTTCAGCAGTGGACGTCCTATGGCTGAAATGATGATGATGATAATGATAACACATTTGGATGACAATACAATAATTTGACACCATCGTGCTGATCTGATGATGGAGTCAGGAGGTGGATAATAGAACTCTTAGCCAGTAAAACCTTTGTGTTTGGGCGCATTCGATTTGTTTTGACGAGTTCATTACAAATTAAAGTGTGTTTTATTGTTTATTAAACTATGGCTGCCATTTATTACTTACCACAAGTTTACAAGTAATAAAGAAAGAAAACGAGGCAGACTATCCAGAAGATGGGTTGATGAGATAAAGGTTATAGCAGGTAGCCTATGGACAAGAGTGGCTGGTGACAGAGACAAGTGGTTGGAGGAGGCCTTTGTCAAAAGAGACACACAGACAGGGTTGTCAAGGCAAGACTAGTTAAGAAAAATTGTACACAAAAATGTCTGAATAAAGGCTTTTATTATAATTATTATATTATTACAAGTTTGGAATGTGTTGTTTGTTTTTTTTGTGATATGGCCACACCAAAATGTTGCGGGGAATATGGGACTGGATCAGAGTGTTAGTGTTGATATACCCAGGTGAAGTAGCATAATATAAGCTGGAATAATTTAATCACTCTTCCTATACTTGGATAAAATATTGACATCAGGATCAGAGCGACCTATTTTAAGGGGTTCAGTACCTCAGTAGTAGGAGGAATCACCTCGTTGCCTCGTCTGTCAAGAACTACTTTGACCCAGGATGTTTTGATTTGAACTCAAATTAACCACGCCACTACAGCGTGTTATAAATTATTACGCCATACGGGTCGTCTAACACACATAGCCTATAGCCTATTTGCCTTGTACTAAAATTTACTTAATTAATAATTTAGTTTGATAGTTTTCACCATATGGAACCAAAACATATCGGAAGTTACTAAAAATAGTACATGATTACGCATTTTCGAATGTGGGTGATTTTCCCAGCACCAAATCGTAAACGGCATGGCTGAAACTGCTAGTGCAGGATGGCACTTTTAACTTGTAATATTTTTTTTTAGATGAAAAGTGTTGTCTCCTACAGCAGCCTACAAATATTTTTCCATTGTGATTGTCGCTAATAAGGAAAAAAAATATATAAACACCTAAGTTCATACCGGTGAAGCGGCACAATTTGTTTTTCAGTATACTTTTAATCATATAATAAAAACAGTTGATTTTTTAGGGATTTCCTTTTTTTTATTTAAATCCTAAATAGTGGCAGTACTTTATTGCGGAAACTTCATTACAAAATCTGTTGTATTTAATGAATGGTAAGTACAAATTCACGTGTCCAAATTAGATTTTTCACCGCGGTGAATTTTCGTTGTACGCGAATATCTAGGCATCCAACAACACTAGCTTCTCGCTACTGCGCAGTAAACTTGCGCACCAGGGACGCCTAAGCGCTTGATGACCAAAAACGTAAGTAGTGGGTTCCGGTGACTTGGGACCGCTTTTTTTTTCATTCACGTGAGTGGATAAAAGTTGTGATCCAATGATCCGATATGTTTATTAAATATATGTACTTTTACTTAATGTCGCCCGATCAAGTAGGTAGTATCAATTTATTTCTATCATAAATACTGTGCTTGTAGTGTTAACTTCTATTGGCTGTTTTTCATGACGGTGATCTCATTCCGGTGAATTCGGTGACCTAAATTGACACCGAAATGAGAAAAAATATCATTTCGGTGATTTTTTTTCATGTCGGTGAGAAGTTGTTCATTTCGATGATTTTTATCTTCATCTCGGTGTTTTTTTTTTTCATTCCGGTGACAAATTATTTCACTTCGGTGAAAAACAGACCATAATTTCTTTTGTTACATTTTAGTTGCACAAGGAATATATTTGTTTTGGGGACTAAAATGTAGCTACTAGTTAAAAGAATAATCTCAGTTGTTGCTCACGTGGGCAATAGGCTATTTGACTAAATTATGATAATTAGTCCACTTTAAACGTAATTCAAAAATATTGAACACGTGCTTTTTTAGGTTCCGTACCAAAATAGTACAAAAGGAACCCTTATACTTTCGCCATGTCCGTCTGTCAGTCCACGGCCTAGCACAGATACTGTTTGTACTAGGAAGCTGTAATTTTGCACGAGTATAAACATTAAACACGCCGACAGAATGGTACAATAATATCTTGAAAACAAAAATTCTAGGGTATCTCCCCTACACGTAAAGAAGGGATGAATTATTTATTTTTAGTCTACACCATCGTTTGGGGTATCATTGGATGGGTCTTTCAAATAAATTGCGAGGTTGTGAAGACCATTTTTCGATTCAGTGATCGGTTTCCGAAATATTAACCTTTGTTGTTTAAATTCCGAAATATTTTTGCTAGAGTCGTGTCCCCATCCAAAAGATAGATTTTTGTGCTACCTGATTTATTAATGACTAATACACAATAAGATTTTGTGAAGACAAATAACAAGAGATTACGTTTGTTTTATTTTACATTATACAGTGTGTAACGAAAAGGTGAAATAAAACTTTAAGGGGTTATTCTACGGCTAAATTACATCAACTTTTTCTATGGGACCATAGAAAATACCCATGTTGATTTTCAGACTTTGTCAGCTCCCTTCCCCTTTTTAGGAGTTGACTTTTCAAAAAATCTGAAACATGTTTACTCATTTATCGTAAGGAGAACTCACTCCTGTGATGTTTTGAATAAAAGAGTCTGACTAATCTTGTTTCCCCATACAAACTTTGGGCCCCTATTTCACCCCTTTAGAGGGTGAATTTTGAAAAACCCTTTCTTAGAATAAAACAACAAAAATAACAAATATATTGTAATAATCAACCATAAAAACTGAAAAGATAAAAATAATATCAACACATAAGTACCTAATCAGTTACTTTTGGAGTCGGTGCAAACGAAAACATTCAAACTCTCATCGGATAGCACCGACTCCAAAAGTAACTGATTAGGTACTTATGTGTTGATATTGTTTTTATCTTTTCAGTTTTTATGGTTGATTATTACAATATATTTGTTATTTTTGTTGTTTTATTCTCACATGTTCCTAAATGAATTTAAGTTTAAATAAGTTAATATCCATGTATGGTACATTTTAATTAATACTTTCAATACCATTATAGTATAGTCAGAAATGGATAACTGTGTGATAGCACTCTTCAAAACGTAGGTAAGTAATTATGGAACTAGGATAGCAGCATTTTAGGTGCATTGCGTGGTAACAGTTTAGTTTTTTTCGGTGACTGCATAAGTGATTTCATTGCGGTGACTCGCGTTTTTCATTTCGGTGATGAGAAGTTTCATTTCGGTGAACTATTCTTTAATTTCGGTGACACCAAAATTTTAAAGTACTATATCTCCTAAGTATATGAACTCAATTTGATGTCGAGTAAAGATTAATCATAACAATATCATAAATAACAATACTACATGGTTTTATTTCAAAAAAAGTTATAAATAAAAAAGTTCACCGTAATGACAAAAAAAATGGACTTGTTGAAATTGACCCATGTTATATTTTTGTCGGTATTTTACATTGTCAAAAACGCCGGCCACAATGACAGGCACGTCACAATTGAGTAACTTTGTTCTAGAACTGACATCCCAAAGCAAGATTTTGCGCTACGCTCGCACAAAGTATGAGTAAGAGTAGCAGAGAGCGACTGTCGACAAAGGTTTTTTAACATACTCGTTCTAGTACTTTATAACTCAATGGATATTTAAAGGTGCGTGACGTCACAAACAAGTACATCATGGCCGACGGCGTTTTCGCAGGCTTTCAAAAACGTAAAGAATGAATTACTATTTTTGATTGTATTCAAAGGTTTAAAATTGAAATAAAATTGTTGACGCTTTATTTGAATATAATACCAACAATAATAACTCTATTTCAGAAAACAGTCAAATAGCCTACGGCAATGTAAAGTTATTTTCAATACCTTTGTTAATGTACTTAAACACAGTGTAACGCTAAATACGCAAAACCTTTTCGGGGCTAATTATGGTGCTAAAATACAACAGCTTTTTGTATGGGACCAACAGTGAAATCTTTAAAAAAACTTCATGTTCATACTAAATGTCCAATCGACTAAATGTTTGACGACCGTCTGGTGTAGCGGTTCGCGCTCCGGACTACAAAGCCAGCGGTTGCGGGTTCTAATCCCATAAGGGGCAAAAGTTTACGTGATAAGCACAAGCATTTGTACCTAAGTCATGGATGTTTTTAAATGTGTTTGTTTAAGTATGTTTATCGGTTATCTAGTCGCCATATAGTACAAGCCTTTGCTTAGTTTGAGGCTAGCTAAATGGTGTGATTGTGGAAACTATTTATTTATTATTTATTAATCAGCTGTTACGCTTTGTATGGGGAAACGATTTTTTTGCGATTTCGATGTTGGGCCCATACAAAAAGTTGTTGTATTTGGGCACCAAAATCACCCCCTTAGAGGTTTTGCGTATTTAGCATTACAAGGTATAAAAACAACGAAATAAACTCACTAAGTTAATAAAACCTGGCATCTTTCTATTCCATTTTAGATTGCTTCCACCAGGATATTGAAGATCGTTTTTTTCTTAACGATAACAAAGCACTCTTCACTCAACTTTAGACTTTGTGCTCTTAGATTTAAACGTTCTTTTCGAAAACATCAGGTTGTGTTGGCACGCAAACTAATGTAAACGTTTTCATTTTGTCTGGACTTATCAGAGTGTCTGAGTTTTAATCGATAGCTTTTGATGAGAACGTAAACGCGGATTTTCATGGGAAAATATGGTTCCCTGGATGCCGTGCTGCCAGTGGGATTTACCCTAAGTATTATTTATTCTGTAGCAGTGGCCAGGCGGCGCCAGCGCTATGCTGCAGACGTATTTTTGAGTCATGCAAATTCTAAGCCGAATACGGAATCGTAAGATTCGCATGCGAATACCTAATACATATTTTTTGAATATTCATTCCACGAATGAATAATAAGAATAAGAACGTTTACTGACAATGGCACTGGTAGACGCGGACAGTTGACAGGACAGGTTGACCGTATAGATGGTGATGATGATGACATATATACCCCGAGGAATATTTGACATTATTTGGGACATGTACCGCAGCTCCGATTCGATGGTTCGGACCGCTGTTGGCGACACCAAACCGTTCCCCATCACCGTCGGAGTACACCAGCGTTCCATCACATCCAGCGTGTGTAAATCTCCATTAAATTTTTGATATATAAATCCCGATGTAATAATAAAAACTAAACACAAAGTTAAACCAGTTGAACTATAACAGGAACAACTTTACTTCTTGAATTTACTATATGATAACTTCGTTTGCGTTTTTCCAACATACTTCAGGGAATACACTATTCTCAGTATTATTTTATTGTGAATGATGAACGAATGGATAAACCTACTAAAATCCATGTTAATCTATTTCTTCTAGGTTGTCATCAATTGCCACAACAATCAAATTTTAAAGGATAACAGAATGCCAATGGTAGATTATACACCTTGTCAGTTTCTAGGTGACAAGAGTGGATTTAACAAGTGACAACTTTGACATTTGCTTATTCTCAGTATAATTTAAACACTGTCAAAATTGCCCGTTAAAATTTTCATAGATTAGTAGTTGCTGCAATCAAGCAGTGGTATACTCTCAAGTTAGAACTTACACCAGCTTGGTCGAATCCGGTCTTAGAGAATTAAAACTGAAAAAAACTGAATACCTATGGGGAATCTCTGTCAATATCAATGATACAATTATAAATACTATAGCCATATACAAAAAGTTGTTGTATTTGAGCACTAGAATAAGCCCCTAAGAGCTTTTGCGTATTACACGGTGTATAAAACTGAAATACTTAAAACCTTAATGGCGCCAATTTATACTGAAAATAGAGTATCGAAACACGATGAGGACTGGCCGGATAATTTAAGAATCAGAATAAGAACAAGAATAAAATAGTTTATTCAGAAACCACAGATAGTACAATAATTTGGAGCAGAAAAGTCTGCTTTACCACCACTCGCATTAGAAAGAAAGAAGAAAGAAAGAAACGTTTATTCGACACACAAGAGAAAAGTAATAATACACAAAACAATATAAATCAGATGTGTCGAAAAGGTGCCCGCTCTGCATTTATTTTGACAGCCACGGACTTATCACGACGCTGGTTTTCGGCGGGAACCTCCGACGCTGGAACGTGCAGCGAGTGACGCAGCGGCAGATCGGACCACCAGAGAATCCCAAATCCCTCTAACGGACTCCGGGCCCATGAGGAGCACAAAATCGGTCGGAGAAAACCCGGAACCCCGGATAGGCCGATGCAACGCCGCCCACTCGCATTACATCTGCAATCGTATGTGGCAAGAAGTGCCGCGCTGCTATAATACTCTATAGTGACAACAAACGGAAATGCGGAATCCCTTGAACCTACTGGCGCTGCAACGATCATCTAAAAGAAATGCTATGGCCAATAATCTATTATATATAAAAAGACAAGTCCTCACTCACTCATTCATTCACTGACTGACTCATCAACGCCTAACCCAAACCCTTAGATCTAGAATGATGAAACTTTTCACAGAGGTTCCTGTAATAACATAAACAAGGAAAAAGAAGGTATTTTTGGAAATTTACCCTCTAACGGGGTGATAATGACGATTACAGTTTGTTTGAAAGTCCCTTATTTCTGAAGTTAGAAAGATTTAAATTTGTACTTAAGCTACTCTTTGTGAATAAAAAATTCTGTTCTCGGAGTTTTTGGGGAAATGCATCCATAAGGGGGTAAATTGAGTGGGAAAATTTGTGTTTTTTTTTTCAACTATGGATTTTTATTTGTTTATTTGGCACAAATATTTACTAACAAAAATAAATGAATACCTGTTTCAGCATTTGTCAATTTGCTTCCCTTTAGAGTGTCAAATGAGGAATGAAAGTATATATGCAAAATCTTCACCCAGCCCAAATGGCTTAGGATAGAGAGTTGAAATTTAGTCACAAGCTATAATTTGTGACTTATAGGCTTACCAAAAAGGGTTGTTATTGAAATTCAACCCCCAAGAGAGTAAAATAGATGGAAGATTTTTGTGTAAAAGTATTCTAGATAGTGAAAGATACTGTTTATTGCAGGGGCTGTTTTCTCATGTAGGCTATTTTGCAGTGCCTACCTTCATAAAAACCGACAGAACAGTTAATCATAATTATTAATTACGTATTCAACAATCTATATATATATGTTACAGTCAGAGTGATTAAATAGCTATTATACAATGACTGGTCATTATATATAATAGCAAAATTTACTAGACAATGTGATAAATTAATCACTTTATCCGGATTTTATTCATAACAGCGGGTCAAAGTTAGCTAAAGCTGGTGACAAACTGCGACGGACGCGTCTCTGGACTCGTCTTGACATTGTGGGGTCAAGCGCTGCCATTGGTCTATCCTTCAGTCAACTTCCGCCAGCCCAAGGATCGACCAATGGCAGCGTTTGACCTTACAATGTCAAGACGAGTCCGGAGCCGCGTCCGTCGCCATCTGTCACCGGCTTAAAGAAATAGATACGGTCTAACTATTGGCTTAGAAATTAGTATAGACTGGCTATCCCGTACAAATGACAACTAAATTTGTATTTCCATTTAAAGCGGCACTAATGTTTCACCCCAAAACTAATTTTGACGTATATTGCGGTGGGTAATATCGGTTTAACTATATATTGATGATGATTTAACATCGGATTTTAAACCTATAACAAATATACCGTGTGGGGATACACATCTTCATCGCCAACAGGAGACGTGTCGTAAGAGGCGACTAATTCCTGTAGTATGAGACGAGCTACGACGCTCGCCAACCCGCCTGCCAAGCGTGGCGAGTATGGCAATCCCCCCCGATGATGAGTCATTGGGGGAGGCCTATGTTTAGCAGTGGACGTCCTATGGCAGAAATGTTGATGATGAATAAATATACAAGGTTACATTGCAAAGGGGTGCCAAATCTTTAGAAGTGGCTCAGAATCAGTAACTTAATCGAACCATGCAAGGATTTTTTAAAATATTTAATTATTCCTATCCGCTGCTAAAAATCGTACGGGTGAATAATTTAACTCTTTCATTTAAGAAAAATGCATCGTATGTGCACTGCGTGTGGTCCTTGTTGGCTCGCCGTACCAATATTTTTTTATATATTTGGCACCTCTTTGCAACGTAACCCTGTATATTTTCTAACACAACGATATTGAATATAAACGTGTCATATTTCATTGTGTCTTATTTTATAACGGTTTAAGTTTTTTTTTCTAGTAACAATGAACATATTGGGGACGTGAAATCTTATCTAGGTACAATTAAAGTTTTATCGATAATTTTTAAACAAACTTTCGTTCATACACACCTAAACTAGGTTTACGACTGGCTGCATTAATTGGCTGTAAATTTTTTGGCTGTGGTTTTGAATTGAGTCTAAAATATTTAAAAAAAACAGTCCGCAGGTCCGATCCGAGTCTACTGAGTAGAATAAAAAGAAGGCAATTTGAAATATATATTTTTTAATCTTTACCTATACCTACTTGTTTTATTGCATTATCCAAGTCTTCGAAGATATTATATAAAATTACTAGTTAATTTTATTAACTGTGTCAATTATTACTTTATTAAAATAGAGTAGACATTATAAATATTGGCTAGATAATATATAATATCCGGATTTATAACTTTGGCTGTAACATATTTATAAAAAGAATCTCTATTTCCCTTGGTCATCGCATCACACGTGAACGGGTGGAACAATTTCACTAATTCTTTTTTTGGGGTGTTAATTATTGTCAGGTATAAAATAAGCTTCTTTTGAAAGAAAAGATCAGAAAAGTTGCACAAAAAATTCTTTATGAATAAACGAAGTCGCGGGAAACAGCTATATTATATAAAACTTGCATTGATTAAGCGTTTGCTATAATAAAACTTCAATTGTCCAGGAAACAAAGTTTCATAAAATTAAAATACGAGTATTAGAATGAAAAGATCTTAACCTGCAGCATGCTACAAAAACCAGGAAGACGTGACTAGAAACCGCTCTACGTTTCGAATAGGAACGCTGACAGGTGAAATCTAAAAGGGTAACGTCTCTGCTATAACTCATGGACCTTTGTGTGGAACGATTTGTTCGCTTGAGAGGGTTCCAAAGATTTATAGCACCCTGAGACCCGATACATGGAGAATCAAAGGCGTTTTACAAGGTATTTCATAATGGAAGTCGTTAATTTAAAAAACCTCCTGTTGTCGGCTCAGTAACAATTGGGTTAAGGGAAGTATATTAGGTCCTGTGTTATTCATAGTTCTTTTTGCTTAAAAACATGGTATTCAATAGATTTTACAATAGTATTGAGCACATGTCTTGCCGAATTGTTAGCATGCAAATATTTTAATATAAATCACAATTTTCCAAAAATATTACTACATACTAAATTCTTACACATAATAATTGTCAAAATTTTGTAGACATTATTGACGAACAAGTAAATTGATCCCAAATTAAAATTTATAAACAAAAAAAAAATGGTCAAATCTAAACATAGTCCAATCAAAACCTACGGTTAATTAAATCTTAAGTCATTTTTCTTGGTCAATAAGCCATTTAAAAAGTTTTGTTTTATTATATGGAGGATGATTCTTATGCTTATATACGAAGAAAAAAAAATTTAAAACCAACATTTTGTTTAAAATACTTAGCCTATTATTATTTAAATGCAAAAGTTTAGATGGATGGAGGTTTGTTACTCAATGCCAGAAAAGCAGTCTGGATAAATTTGGCAGAGTTTATAGTCTGGAGATGGTTCCCGTGGGATAGATTTATTTTTGTTTTTTACAGAGTAAGGGATCGACATGATATTTTGCATAGTGGTAGGTAGTTTAGGGGTCAGAGAATTACATAAGCTACTGTTTTAATAGCCCCCGACGAAAAAGAGGGGTGTTATAAGTTTAACGTGTAAATCTTTGTATCTGTATATCTTCTGTAGCATCGTAGCTCCCAAACGAATAGACCGATGTTGATGAAGTAGTTTTTTTTGTTTTAAAACTAATATTACTGAGATAGAACTTAGCTATACTTTATGAAGATCTGTTCAGCCGCTTAAAGGTTATCAGCTCATTTCCTACTTAACAAAAGGATTTTCAGCTCATTGCAAATTTTCACAGGTCCGATTGATTTGAAATGATACACTGTTACCTTAGTAGTATTCCCAAGACATGACAACCTTGAACTGATGCTGCAGCATCAAGGAATCTGTAGGATTTCCAACTCTTAAGCAAATTACTGCAGATACATCGTGTTTGGGTTCATAATAATGGTCTAAATTAGCAGGTGTTAGACAAATAATAATCGAGGTCTAGCATTGATGGTGCACATCAAGAAGAGTGCTGGATTCACAACCCCTCGGCAACTTAGAGACGATATATCATGTTATAGCTCATAAGAATCGTCTCAATGAGTAGGTGTTAAATAGATGATGATTGAGACTTTGAGTTGATGCTGCACATTTGTGTCGGGGTTTTTATTTATTTATTTTAAGGGAGTAAGAGGGTGATAAATTCATTTTACGACGACGAAGCCGCTGACACAGATAAGTGTAGCTTAGTCAGGTAATAAAGAAAGAAAATTTGTTGGGAATTTCGATATTAACGCAAAAAAACTGCGAAGCTAGTAATAAAATAATAATTGTCATTTATTCAGTAGTCTTCTTCCGGGCACTTCCCAAATATATAGCTTTGCTCAACCACCGCTTCTGGACTACATATCGACTGGCTGGTGTGACGAGAATAAAAGGTGCAACAATCTCAGTCACCTTTGTTTACACCGTCAAAGACAGCTTTACCTCTGTAAGTTTCAAAAATAAATATTACCTCTGCAATAAAAAGTATTTATTTATCTCACAAAGGTCTATAGTAAAGTAAGGAAGGTCATTTATATAGATTATAAATAATAAAGGTCCCATTAAAGAGCCTTAGGGCACAGCCATGCATAATGAAGCTCCAGAAGAGTCAGTTCCTTTGACATTGTACTATCGGTAAGGTATGGCTCTAAAATAAATAAAATAAATATTGGACGACATCGCATATGGGTCTGATCCTTTGTTATGTAGATAAAGCACTTGTGTTATAGAAATTAGAAACAACGATGGTAACACAACGGTTTTCAAGTGAAATAAGTACTTGATTTATTTTGTCATAAAAATCAATCTTACTTTTAGTCGTCTCAATGGAAACATAACATCTTATGTCTTAAAATCTTAGAAAACATACAGATCTAACACATAACAAAGAGCCGAAATGACGTGTATCGTTAAATCCTGGATCATTATAGATGAAAAAGAAAAAGCCAAAATATCTGACTTCCCAAAAATTCTATTGGCAATGGAGGACTCTCAGAGGTTGGAAAACGCTAAAGAAACATGGAGTACTCTTAGTGGTGTGAGAGGTTGTCGAACCTCCGTACTGAATAGGGCTGTCCAGTATTGGGATAAGTACTTTTTAATGGGAGACTATCAGACAAACATGTCTTTCCACTGCATGGTACAGAGGCCTATTCCTAGTTTTTTTTTACTTCATTGGAAATTATAACTCAGATTTGTATAGAAACGGTTTCGTTTATGTTTTCCTAGGGTGCGTCACCCCGAAGTCTATACAAATTTGCGTTTACTTTTCGATCACTTAAATGTAAAAACACACAGAATAGGCCCTCGGTTTCCTACTCCTTGTGCCACTAATCATTTATTTTAGTATTCGATCACTTCAGTTCTTTTATGCGATGGCTGTGACGTCATCGACTCTAGGTAGTTTTCCAACGGCTTATTTTCCTTGTCTCGGTAGCAATCCAATAAAAGAATATATGGCATCACTACTACACATACCATGACAACGTGTTTTATCTCAACGCTACTTGAGTATCTTGCGTCGCCCGCGTGAATGTGTAAGTACATGGGGGCAACAGTATTTCAGGTACTTGTCCAAGTAAAAACATACAAACAGTCGAATGAAGAAATACCTGTATTATACAGTTTTTTTAATGCTTTGTTTTTGTAGCAATTGACAACCCTATAAGTAAGGGTCGGAAGAATTCCGCGACCCTCCAGTCGAGAGCTTTCGAAGACAGTCTGTAGGTATTTGTAAAGTTGTCAAAGCTCCTCCGAAAGCTGCAAGCACGGGTTTTAGATTTTTATTTGGTCGAGAAAAAAGAGCGGAAGGCACTTCTCAGACGAGTACGGAAATGACAAAAGGAAAGGTTGTAAATCTTAAACTGGGGACATACCTATTAATAAAAGCCGTCAATTCCTTGCGCGATACTTATGGGAGGCTACAGACACTGAAAGACGGGGACGAGGTGCGCTAGGTACCACCAGCAGCGGCAGGTGGGGGAGTTGAGCGCGCCCTTACTTACTAATCTCATCATCATCATCTATCAGCCATAGGACATGCACTACTGAAAATGGGCCTACCCAATGACTTCCAGATTGGCCGGTTGGAAGTGGCTTGCATTCTGCGGCTTCGCAACCTTTATTAAGTCGCCTGTTCACCTTGTGGGTGGACGTCCTACGCTGCGCTTGCCGGTATGTGGCCTCCACTCTAGAACCTTTCTGCCTCATCGGCAGTCAATTATGCCATGTGCCGCCCCGCCCAATGCCACTTTAGCTTGCTGATCGGTCGCTCTATGTCAGCGTTTTTTGTTTGTTTACGGATCTCCTCATTCTGGTTCAATCTTGCAAAAAAACAACTAGCATAGCCCTTTCCATATCACGCTGTGCAACCTTGAGTTTTCTTATGGGGCCTATAGTGAGAGGCCACGTTTCTGTTCCATATTATGTCATTACTGATAAAACATACTAACACCTAATACTTATTTGTAGTTGCTTATTTTGATAATACCTAGCGTATGTCATCCCATACCACGTAAGCATCACGCTCGAACTTGCCAGGCTATTATACCTACCTATCTACATTCTTCAACTTCGTCTATATCTCCTTCAAATCCTCATGGGTAAAATGTCTAAATAAGATTATATACGTTTGTACAGATCCCAAATACAGAACGTAAAAACTGAAAAGAGAACCTTGTCATTTTTGAAGTCGGTTAACGTACAAATTTGTCTTATTCTGTTCGTGGTTGTTAAATGGCCTCCACTTAGCAAAATGTCAAGGACACAGAAATGGGTGCCTATCAGCGTTGAGGTGTCGTCAACGCTAATCTTCTCTGGAAACCAGAAAAAGAAGACAACTCTACAATGCGTGCCATCGTAGTAATATCTCTGTGAACCTTTTTATGAGCTCAGAATAGAAAACAAGACTATTTGTACGTACAGTCATCTCACATTCATCCTCACATCGCATCAAAGGAGTATGGGGTCAAACGAAAAGATCTTAAAATAGTATTATTATGACCTTGTTTTGTTTTTTTTGTAACAAAATTTAAATGTAAAAACAACTGATACTTTCTAAAGTTCATGGATAGGCCAATGACCGTATCAGACTCGCCAAGCCGACGCCAACACTGCTGGTTCTAGCAAGTTCAAGCAGAAAAATTGTTAGGTTCAACTTAGTACAGAAAATGTAGCACAAAACCTGTAAAGCTCCAACTGCAGGCTATAAAGTAGCATGTCTTGTTACAAACTTTTTCTCTGTGGCCTAAATAACAACTCGTCATAATAAGTATTTTTTAACAACAGTATTTGCCTGATACAACAGTATTATATTCAAATCATGATATTAACATTGGTATAATTCTTGTTTGCTACTGAACTGTGGAGTAAAGAATGAAAATTCACAATTTGAAAACGTTATAACGAGCCGTTAAGTCGGTGGTAGTAAATTCATAGCATATCATTCTCTGTATTATTTATAATATTCCTTCATAATTAAGTAAACATTTCAGTAAATTCCATCAGATTGGTCAAATAAGGCAGGTGTTGAAAGGTCTGACCTTATGCGATTCAAATTTCTGACCCAAAACAGAATTGTGTCAAGGTTGTCTAACGATTTCCTCATCATAGTATCTCGTTTCACTTTGTTTTCACAAAACCATGGTTATGTACAGTTTATTAATATTATCTTGATAATTTCCAAGACACAAAATACAAAAGATAAAAGATTGTATGAAAGCTTATCTTAGTTTTGATAAGTTTTAGATGAATGATAATAACTGAAACGAATTTATTTCAGCAAACTAAATTTAATAAAGAGAAAATGTACCTACTTATGCGTTATTTTTATATTTTTATATCGAAATTACGAAACACTAAACTTCACGGAAGTAATTCAAAGAAAGTGTATAGGGTAAAACCATTTTTGTCAATTTTAAATAACTGTGCAGGTAACTCTTATTCAAAATAGTAACCAATCAATTTCCCTAACCTTTTTCAGATTTTTTGTCTCTACTTCTCACAGCATCAACGAAAGAGATGGCACATGCAATCACAAAAATGTCAAAGGTTCCCAAAGGTTTAGATACGGACAAAGGACTCACCTGTTTAACAATAAGCCGAGCCACCCTCGGGCTGGCGAACGTGACAAACCCGTAACACTTAGACACTCCAGCTCTGTCATATATCACTCGCGCCGCTGTCACTGTCGCGAAACCAGAAAAGAACTTCCACAAATCCTCGTCAGTGGTCGTCAATGAGAATCCCCCAACAAAAATCCTATTATGTATCACAGTCCCGAACTTAGGAGCATCGGTAGGAGGTAACGAATCATCTGTATCCTCTTCCGGAGAGTTCAGTAATGCCTTCAACTTCTCATGAGGGTCCACGCTTTTTCTGCAATTCGCTGCACTCTCCTCGACCATATGCGCGCAGCTCGCGGATTCACTCCTAATGTACCTCTTAACTGTAGTTTCCATTCTTAATTTACCATGTTCCCTTTTAAATAAAAACGCTAGCAAACTAAGCGAGCACTAATTTCGGTGGAAAACAACTCGACACTGAGTACGGGACGCTTTGCTATTGATTTTGTGAGGTGTACGCTGGGTGCGCGAATCTGCCTTACGCACTCAGCATTCTGTCACTGAGAAAACAAGGCAGATAAGATTGTATGCTTTCAGATTTGAAGATACGCACTAAAAATAGTGTTTGAGCTATTGTCGACAGCTATTTTTACTGTACGAGGGATTTAGGTCATGCGTTGACTTCGGTCGGTATCCTAATGGTTCGTATCTGTGTTTAGTTCCGATTTTAGTATGCGGGTGGCGCTGTTGTTGATCAATGTGGTGTTATATTTGGTACGAAATAAAAGTTCAAGTCGTTTAGGTAAACATTTATTGCGTCAAATCTCCCTTATAAACATAATATTCATCTTTTTACCTTTGACATTGAATTAAAATCCGAAATTGAAACAGAAACAAAAATCTCTCATTTATGATTAAAATATTTTAAAACGAAAAAATATAATAACTATAATATTTTAGTCATTTCATTTAAACTCTGCAGCATCTTCCTTGATATTTTAGTCAAGTAGGTAATTTAAAACAATTAATTATTTAAAAAACGGTATTGTTCTATCCAAGGATAAAAGAAAAAAGGTTGCATTGGTGAGAAAAAAGAAGACTTACTTAACCTAGTTTTGTTAGGGCAGAATAATTAAAGAACAGTTAAACTAATCTGTACCTACTACTTACAATATAATACTTGCAGATGAAAAAAATCGAAGTAGAAAACCAATACCTACTTACCGGGTTATTTGTCTCACTTATAATGTAATAGTTTTTCTAGACTAGTTAAAATTTGTAAATAAAACTAGAACTAGGTATTAAAAATTTATTAATTTGTTTTCTACATTTAGTTGAGTTCAATTTATAGTTTTTAGCTTCAACTGTTTGAATTTAGCGTTTAAAAACGGCATGCTTTTCCCGCGTTTGAAATGTGTTTTTTTTGCGTTAAACAAAACGCTTTTGACATATTCATTTAGAGTTGCCTCCAACAACTGTTTTCTACTAAATTAAATCGTATATGCTGTTAAAATGGAAGCACTTAAAAATATATTTTTTACAATAAAAAGCTAGCAGATATTTAATAACAGACAATTACTGGCAGACATCGATCGGACGTAAGGAAAGTCTTGTCCGATATTTGTGTTGTGATTAGAGAAGTACGAGTAATCGTGCGGGTGTGACGTAACATGTCAAGCCAGTTGATCGACGATACCGTTATCGTCAATTGAAATTATTAGAAATGATCAATATCTAATCAAATTCGTCGATAGCAGAGTTATCTAAAATAAAAATATCGGAGTTTGTGAAAAAAAAAAGGGAATGATTTAAAATTTATAAAACAATTAAAATTAATGGTAATCAAAAAATATTATTTCACAGTAAACGAATACTTAAATGACTATAATCTAAAACAATAAACGAAATCCAAAGATAAATAAATATTTAAATGCCTAAAATACTATTTATTTGATTATATTATTCAATAATTATCATATGATTTCTACGCTGCGCTTGCCGGTACGTGGCCTCCATTCCAGAACCTTTCTGCCCTGCCCCGCCCACTGCCACTTCAGCTTGCTTATTGCGTAAGACGTCCACCTACAAGGTGGACAGACGACCTGGTAAAGATTGCAGGAAGCCGCATTCAGCGGCCTATCTGGAAGTCACTGGGGGAGGCTTATGTTCAGCAGTGGACGTCCTATGGCTATTTTAATTATTTACAATTTCATAAAATAAACAAACTGATCTGATTATCATGGCGTCCGCGTCATCCTCTGTGCCCACAATACTTATCTTATTGTTGTGTCCTACCAGGGTATAATCTGTTTTATGTAGGTACCTACCTATTTATAACACCTGTGTAACATTATAGAATGCAATAAATATTTTGAATTGAATTGAATCGTAATTCGTAAGGTTCTGAGTCATTGGTTCTTGCGACCTTTACCATCGTCAAAAACTTTTTAAATTTTTTTTCGATTAGTAGTACTCGGTAATTCGGTATGGTATCACTGCTATCAGCTGCCACCTGTCACTGTCACACTGACAGCTGTCAGTCGTATTTGCGTATGTACGCGAAGTAGGTACCGTGATACTTTTTGTTTTCCTCTCGTGCTAATTTCGTTTATCATTACAATGTATTGTGCATTGAAGAAACAATAATAAATAAACAAAACTGCCCGTTGGAATGCAGTTGGAAAGTTTTTTGTGCAAGTGCAACAGTGTCGAAACTTCGAGTGGAGTTATAAGAATTTTAATTAGATTAAGTTTTTATTTTAATCGGTAAGTGTTTCAGCCTTATTGCCCATTACTTTTGAACTAGGAAGCAATTAGTTTAACAACTTTGATAGCTGTGTGTTAATTTTGCAGCTACCTCCAATTTCGCAAGCATTTGTTACCGACCGGTATGCGTACTTATTTGTTATGGATACAAATACTGGTCTGGGCATACTGGTTTTGGCGCAACTCTTCCCACAGTGCTTGTGTTGTTCTATTATTATTTGAAACGGATATGTATCTGATGGCATTGTATAAATAGACTATAACCAGTAAGATAATTATTACTATTAGTGAAACTTTGCTATGGTACCTACTTTTTGTATGTAATATTGCTTGGCTACCGAATACTGATTGATATTACATACATTAGAGTTTGTGTTAAGTGCATTTTAACTTACTCTTGCACTTATTAGTAGGTAAGTATAAAATTTACTTTACTAATGAGATCCAATTAAAACTAATAAGTTGTGAACAACAAATTTAGCTAAAATAAATATAAATTTAAACATCTCATATATAAAAAAAAGTGCACTAGTGCCAGTTGCAACTATTAACATTCATAAACTGGATTAAGAATCCTTATATTCCTGTTAATTTGTTAACAACAAGCACCCAAATCTGCGTAGCAATAATAGATATTTATGTCTCGGTTTCTTAACTTTCCAGAAATTTATATAATGCTTTCACAGGTCATAATGCTAATAGATAGTATACAGAGTTAGTGGTAAGACAACGGAATCAAATAAACAGTAAACATCCATCAAAATGAACAGCGTTCACAATGCAAAATATTAAAATCAAGAGAAATGTCCACCTTTTCATACTATATAGCCATTTCTTTCGACAGTAATGTATTGCGCATCTGTTTTATAATCTGTGTCGAAACCATACCACCATACGATGGTTGGAGTAAGAAAGATTAAGTAGCGCGCACAATGGCCTACTCATGAGGCTAAGTGCGGAGAAAGCTAGAATAAACTAACTAACCTTAGCCCAATAGTAAAAGCTGTTATCATTAAAAGGCAGAACAGAACACTTGTTAATGTGATTTTCTCGTCTTGTGTTTGTGTTATCAATTGTTAATTAGCTGTGTTATAATTACTTAACGGGGAAAACCGTACTGTGTCAGTTGAATAGAGGTTATAAATGCAAACATTCCATTAATAAGTTGTTTAATTATCAATTTAGTTACTAAAATAACTAGTAAATAATTGCTTGTAAAACAAACTAAAAAACCATGTTTCTAAATGTAAATAAAAATAAATTTCTTCAACAATTGCACCGATTATCTAGCCCCAAACTAAGCAAGATTTGTACTATAGAGATAATATTAGATAGACATTACTTAATACCACAGAAACAGTTGGCTGACAACATTATTGAAATAGCCGGAGAGAACTGGGTGGAATCAGCCCGAGACAGAGAAATGGAAGGGAAAAATGAGAAGGCTTTTACCCAAAAGGGGTGTGCTGTGCTACAAAACAAAATTAACACACTAACTAGAGTTTAAGTAAGAAGAAATCACTAACAATACTAACACACATTTGAATAATAATATTTTAAAGCACTGAAAAAAAAGCTTACTTATTATTATTATTACTTAATAAGTACATTTATAGACATCTATGACAAATCTTGGGCACATCACACAATCATTTGCCTTTAATCTCAGCATATAAAATAAAATAAAAAATGATCTGGCTGATCTCTCAAATACAATATCTATAAGGTTTCCGTTTAAGATCATGAATCATGAATGTCAAATACCCAAAAAAGGTTTACCAACTATACATTAATCATCACAATCAACCTAAATCTCCCTATGCACACCACTAAGCCCAGACTTCTTTGATTCTAATATATAATCATAACAAATAATAAGTATTTTAGTAATAAAAAAAAAAATCTTACAAAGTATTTTATAGATTGTTGATTGCATGTGAACACCAGAATAATCCTATGCGTTATATAATTACACAGTATGTACATTTTCCAACCGGCCAATTTGGAAGTTATCAGGGGAGGCCTATGTTCAGTAGTAGACGTCCTATGGCCATAGACCTAAAGCCAAAGACGAATTAATAAACCATCTGGAATCCCATGTAAACATAATTAATTATATGTGTGCCAAATTTTGGCTAATTCTGTTCAGCTGCTAAACTCGTAGATCAAACGTATCAAACTTGTAAATTTACAATATTAGTAAGATAAAACAAAGTAGCGGACCCTGGGCTCCAAAGCAATGGCTTTGGACGCAACTGGGATTGACCATATAGATGAAGAAAAAGAGTAAGATAAAACGAAGTAACCACAATGTTATGAACTATTTGAAAAATGTAAATTAAATTACAAACCACAGCATTTTAAAAAATAATAATTTTACTAGCCTAAATTTATGATTTCTATTCACAGTCTGATCACTGACTTAAAATAAAAGTTATAGTTCTGTTCTTATTTATTTATTTAATATGAACCAAGCAACAAATAAAATAGTAATAAAATAGCAACCAACAAATCTTACACCAATGATACAATTAACAAGTTCAAATTATGAGCTAAGTGTAGATTCAGTTACAGGCTGCCACGACTTGCAAATGTGAGTTATAGTTTACTTTTAAAACAAGAGCTTACTTATAAAATTACTAGCTGTTGCCCGCGACTTCGTCTGCGTGGTCTTTAGGGGTATGAAAAATAGATGTTGGCCGATTCTCAACCTACTCAATATGCTCACAAAATTTCATGAGAATCGGTCAAGCCGTTTCGGAGGAGTACGGGAACGTACATTGTGACACGAGAATTTTATATATAAGAAAATGGAATAATATTTTTTTAGGACTAAATTTTAGACAAACAATAGCCAAGATTAACCAATTTTTTACATTTTTAGTGCTAATGATAAAAAATAGAGAAATTTAGTTTCTTTTATCACTATTCTTTACAATCACTTGCTTCAACCATCACCTACATTACCGACAGTAAATATAAGAATAATTATTATATTATTTATAATACTGACGCATGTTTACTGTCAATACCAAGGTAGTTGCCCTAAAGGTTATCATCTCAGGTCCGTTGAGGAATATTGTATTGTGGTCGGGAAACTTTGTTTAAATGACCTTAGACCTTAGGTAGCTTCCTAGGCTGTGAAAGTATGAAAGTGGCACCTGTAGCAGAGAAGATGAAAGGACACCGTTTGTCTTGGTATGGACATGTGACGTGTGATGAGGAGGGAAGAAGAGCACGTAACGAGAATATGAGTATTGAAGGGTGGAGAAGTAGGGGACGACCTAAGAAGAGATGGATGGATTGTGTGAGGAGAGATATTACTGAGAAGGGAGTGAATGATATGACGAGTGACCGGATTGCATGGAAGAGAAAGACATACTGCGCCGACCCCAGATGACCTGGGAACAGGGCAGGCAAATGATGAATCATGAGGTAGCTTCCTATGGTGTTGCTGGATTTATCCAAAATTTACTAATGATATTAAAAATAAGTATTATTAGTAAATTTCCTTATTAAGTATGATTCTACCGTTCAAATAAATCAACTTTTTCTTTGAGACTAAAATCGAAATTACATTTGAACAGTACCCTTTAGAAGGAATTTAGCTAAATAATTTATTTAGGGCTGATTAAAATGTGTCAAATGACAATTTTATTCGTCGGATAAAAGTTACCTAGCGTTTTAAAATTCGGCCTTTAGTTAACTTCTCAATTTCCGAGATTTTTACAATCCCGTAACCTGGAAACAAAAACAATATTATAATATTCCCGGGCATACCCAGAATCGTAAATAAAAAAAAATACAACCTTTGAAGGTGGATTGTGTGGGTTTTGAGTTATAATGATACTTACGGTGGGATAAAATTTAAATTTTATTTTTTTAAACTCATTTTTCTTATAATTAAAAATAGGTAACAAAAATCAAATCAAAAATTTCGTAACAGTAATTTTTTAACAAAATAAGCCTTCTAATATGTTAAAGCATTTAACGGAAAGTTAACTTCTGATTTTTGTAGCGAATACCTGCTACCGCAAAAACTCGCTCTCAGTAGATGTCAGTATAACAGATAACAAAGATTATACACTAACTCCAGATTCTTTGTCCGTTTTTAGGAGGTCTCAAAGTGCTGGAAACCCTTATTTATTCTTACAAAGCGCGATCGCGTGGATTTTAGTATTCCGGGCATTCCCGGTATCGTGAACCCAGGTAAGAAATCCTAACCCTAGTCCTACTAAATAGATATAGATCCACACATACAAGCATGTTGTTTTTAATCGCCAGATAACTTTTATCCGACGAATAAAAGTGATTCTTTGTCAAATTTGCTATACGAAAACTGTCAACATGTCAAACTTATTCTTCAAATAAAAGTTATCTGGCTATTCAAAAATCGGTCCATAATAAAATAAATTAAACCAATGATCGAATCCTACTAAATTCTTATCGATAACTGACGTGTCAACGGCCTACCTAGTCTAGTGGTTCAGTGGCGGTTGCGGGTTCGAACCTGCTTGTGTTTGTGTGATGAGCATGAATTAGCGTTCCCATGATTATTAAGGCGTAACTCCAGATCAAATGACTTCAATTACAAAATTGTTATCACTATACTTGTTGTAGGAGAAACAGGTTTGGAACACTTGCGTGAAAAAACGAATTTGATAGGCTAATACTCCACAGTCAACACAACCTAAATTAATCTTTATTACAAATGTAAAAGGCTCACTTCTGTTTGCAGGCTTGTCTAATTAATTAAAATGAGCTGTTATCATAAACAGTGCCCTCTCTCCGGTTAGATAACAAATGACAAAGTTTGTTTTGCATTAAGTGTAAAGCTAGAAATGTAAACTCATTAAGTCTTTGGTAGAACTATCACCTTATCATCTGAACATTTGCAAAAACTTATTACATCTAAATTTCACTCAAACCTAATTTAAGATATTATTTGGCCTTGGTTTTAAACAAAGTACCAATTAGAGATGCTTTAAATAAAATTTGACGACCTCCGTAGCCGAGAGGCGAGCATACAGGACTTGGTGTTGCTATCTCTAAGGTCCCGGGTTCGGTTCCCGGTCGGTCAATGTAGAAAACTTTTCTATATTGTCTCGGGTCTGGGTGTTGTGGTATCGTCGTTGTTTCTGATTTCTGTTACACGTGCTTTGGCTACTTACTATAGGATCAGAACAAAGCATGTGACGTCCAATATTTCTATTTAAATTAGATTTAAGAAATACTTAGATTTAAAAAGTTCTTACAAGTAGCTCAAAACATTAAACAAGAAAATGCAAACAATCTACTAATAAAATACCATAAAGCTATGCTAGTTTTTGCTGCGTTTACTCAGTACGTCTACAACTTTATCTACTGTTTTTTGTACGAAAAATACTTATGTATGCATCAGAGCGAGGCAGGATAATTCTGGCCTGTTAGTTTTTGATGTTTTTATTTAATACCACTACTCTACCACCTTTTTTGTACGAAAAATGCCTACGCATCTCAGATTAAGACAGTCAGGATGATTTGTCGAAATTGAATCTTAAAACTTGTTGAAGTACGTTTTGTCGTTGAGTACCTACTGGCCTAGAGAAGTATACTTTTTGTTCTAACACTTCTACGAGACAGGTAGAATTTTGGTGATAACATTAAAATTGAAGTCGCAAATTTTTACTTAAGAAGGGTAGAAGTAAGGAGTACTATCTCTTACGGGCGGAAAGATAAAAAAGTGTCCAGGTAAAGCAGTAAATAGCAGTTCCAAAACCCTCCAAAATGGCGCTAGCGTAGGCAAAGGGTATGGTATGAATAATGTAGCAGTTGTTGACGGATTGAAGGATGCCGTGTATGGAATGCCGAGTTAGAACATTTTTAAACATTTTAGTGACTTTTAAATATGAAGGACAAAGCCATCCTTTAAAAAACATTTGAACAATATACCCTGTTGCTACTGTGGCGCCACCTAATTTAACGCACTTTGACGGACACTTTTTCAAAACGAAGATAGTACTCCTTCCAGAAGGAACTACCCTCCTAGTAGTATAATCCCATCTAGTTCTATTATGAGTGGTGGCCAAGAGAGAGGCGAATGACAGTGGACAGACCACAAGCATGAGACGAACGCTGGCCTAGTGCAAATTGTCTGGTTTACTTTGCGAAACATTTACTTGTTTTACAAATACTGGTTGGCGATGAGCAGCTTACTTTTTTATCTGTGGCTCATCCTACCTCGACAGTCGAGTGATAAAACCTCTCCTTTTTTTTTATGACACCTGTCCCTCTTTAAAGGCCTAAGCCCATTCTACCTGATTCTAAAGTCGAAGTTCTATAAAGCCCGTCAAGTTCTTGCGCGAGACTCATGCGGGAGGTTGGCTGTGGCATACACTAGGTATTACCAAGGTAATTAGGTATTAGTAAGTAGGGGCGTGCTTTACTCCCCCACTGCACCATCTGCCGATGCCGAACCTCTCTCATCTCGTCCCCGTCATGGTCAGTTCGCCTACATCGCCTATGATATAGTTTTCAGTATTTTTTATTGTTTCCACAAGCTTGTACTATGATGGCGACTAGATAACGGATAAACATAATATATATATTTATAGACATCCATGACCTTAGAAATGCTCGTGCTCATCACACAAACATTTGCCCCTTGTTGTATTCGAACCCGCAACCGCCTGGCTTTGAGCCGGACCGCGAACCACACCAGACAAGACAGTCGTCGTTTGTCGTCGTCGTTTTGCTGGGCTGTTTTCGCACTGAGCCCCTTGATTGGGCCATTGTGCGTGCCACATTTTTTTTTTACTCCAACAAGCCCTGCTAACCTTAGCAGTCTTTAGATGCTGATGTTCAGAGAATCTGTGCCCGTTGATCTGACACGCTCCATGTCTGTCACACCTATGTTAAACAAGTGCTTGTTTAGAGGAGAGTGACCAATCATAATACCTATAACTGCGGATTTTGTCCCTTTTTAGTGTAATGAGGTTGCGGGCAAGCTTTATTGACGTTATTAGAACTGCATTATTGTTTGCCTGCATCCTTCACTTTTTCTCCATACTGTTAGATGGGTTTCTTCAGCTCTTTTGCGCAACCATGTTTTAATTTAGGCCTAAGGTATCGGGAGTGTTCGGTCGTGAGCAAACATGACAAGCAAGGCAAGGCAGTTCCTTATTTAATGCATTTCGATAAACAAACGTATTCACATGTGACACTCATGCGTAACTCTATGACGTCACTTAACAATGATAGTTCATAACATAACCTCATCAGGGAACCCCCGGTTTCGTCTGTGAGTATCAAACAAGACCATTTTAAAAGACTATTTATACTATTTTAAATTATACTACAGAAGGTCATATTTTCTCAATGGATATTAAACTATTCATTTTGTTATGCGTTGAAAATCGATTAAGGAAAGTAGTCACATGTACTGAAACTTTTTAAACTATTTAAGTACTTCAAAATCTATGTATGTACCCACCAACATGGTGCAATAAATTCCTATTACTATTTACTACCTATTATGTCAATTTCACAAACTCAGACTAAGAACTATTCTGTCCCATCGGTCGTCAGTTCTACGTGCTATGATGTGCCCCGCCCACTAGGTACCACTTCTGCTTGCTAATCCGTTATGCTATGTATGTCAGCGACTTTTGTTCGTTTACGGATCTCCTCATTTTTGATTCGATCTCGCAAAGAAACACCGAGAGCTGATTTTATTTTATTTTAATATTCATGGCATAGTTTCAAGAGAATATATAAAATTTCACACGTATTCGTTCAACATTACAAATAGCATTTGCACATAGCTATCGTAGTCCTTGATAACGATTTCACATCATAATTACGCATTAAACTACGGGATGTTTAGGAAACTAGTATTCATTTATTATTTACATGTACAAGCCATTATTATTGTAATGGATAGGCGAAAAAGGTTCAAAATGGTGTAGTTAAAAGTATTGGAATTGTTAGGCTGGCCACACTTGTCATTTTTTGTACGAATGTTAAACGTGCAGCTTTAGTAGATGACTTAAGTCAAGCAACGGACGCCGTGGCTGTAAATGGATGGATGACCTTTCTGACTACATTTACTCAGTGTTAATCAAAAGTATCTCCCGTGTTTCGGAGGGCGCGTTAAAAATGGTCTGGGCTAATATATCGCTTGATACAGGTTACAAAGATTTGATAGACAACTAATACTTGGGATGGTGGTACATAGTACATACTGTGATAATATAACTTCAGTTAGACATACTCATTAACAAATTAATAAGGACATTGAAAGTCGATGGATATAGTGAAATGATTACTATGTTAATTGTTGATATTATTATGATGTAAACATGATTCCTCTCCTAGGCCGTAGGTTAAAATGATAATCGTTAATGTTTTGATAATAATAAATATAATGTCTGTGGAGTTATATGACTCTTCGTGACCTTTGGATTATCGTTAACTAGATAAAGTTGTAGTTAAATTGACTAATACGGAACTAGCTGTTATATCACAAGATAAAGTATACGTGGATGATCTTTTTTAATGTGATATTTAAAACTTTTTTTTATGCTTCTAGCTGAATTCTGGGATTTTAGGCCCGTGTGAAGTTGTATATTGTCACGTCGGTCAATATAAGGGGTAAAAAAGTTGCTACTTGTAATGACAAAACAAGTTTAGTAATGAAAAAAGATAATTTAGAAAAAATCTTTTAACATGTCTTTCCTCTAGGCGATCTAACTTATATTTTCTCAATAATACTCATTTATTTTGTACATAGGCCCTCTTCCGGGCACTTATACACGTCCCAAAATATAGCTTAGTCCTACCACCGCTTCGGGACTACATATTGGCTGGTGATGAGAAGAAACGGCGAAACAAACTCAGTCACTTTTATCAGCCTTTTTACAGGAAATACAGTTACAAGACATGTAGTAAGTGCGAGCTAAGCAGGTTAAGTCCACGCACTCTTGTCGTTTAAATAATCGTCTTTTATTATATCCTTTTTTATACGTATTTTTTTAAAGTGAATATAAGGAATTTTCTATCAAGGATAAGTGAAAAGGTCTTGACAGGCAGATAATGACAAGATGATTCTAAATGAGTTCCATTTTGTTGCTTTTAAAGTTCTAAAAGACAGTATCTCGTCTTCTTCTGTATTACCTGTGACTCCTGTGAGCCTTTTATAAACATTTTAATTTTACCGAGCTAAAATAATATTGTTAGTTAACGCCTCGCTTCTTTTACGAGTATAATCAGATAATTGCGTCTGGATAAGCGATTAATAATGCATCGATGTAGTAATGACATGACAATGACGGCTGGCAATACTATATTATGATGGTAATTTACTCTCAAACTGTGGAAAACCTTACTCATAACTTATGAGAGTTTTTCGTCTTATTTAGCTTTTTACGGACTTTTCTATTAGACAATACACGAGGATTTATGGTAGGTACATTTTTATTGTCATGGGTCTTACTCTGGGACATGTTTAAAAGTATGTAAGCGGCAGAAATGAGCAGAGTAATATTTCCCCTTCAAGTGAGTTCGCGCTTAGCTGTCCACCGAGTCCAGATGTTACCACGAAGGACCAATTTTCTTGAAATGAAAAACGAATATTTGTCAAAATGGCCACATTAACTAGTGAAACGTTATCTCGTTTAGGTCTTTTGCTGTTTTTTTTAGATGTTTGAATTCACATCCTAAAAATATCATAGATTTGGTAAGCTTATTGACGACCGGATTAGTGGCGCAGTGAAACGCCTTGATGCAAAGGGTCGGAGGTTTGACTCTCGGTTCGGACTTTTCTAAATTGTCTCGGATCTGAATAGGCTGGTAGCGTAGATACTGGTTGTTTTTAGACGTTGCCCGAATTCACTTACATCCCAAAAATATGGTTCGCTTATTGACGACCGGATTAGTGGCGCGGTGATACGCCTTGACGCAAAGGGTCCCACCCAGGTTTGACTCTCAGTTCGGGTCAATTCAACAAGTAAACATTCTAAATTGACTCAGGTCTGAATAGGCTGGCAGTTGCTGCTGGTCTGGTACCCCGTATGTCGTTACATGAGGATGTTAATTCCCTAATTTAATATCTTATTTATTTACTTTGAAGTCAACCAACAAAGCATACTTACACTTACTTAAAGTTAAAAAGTACTGTGGCACTCACAAACGAAACATTTTGTAGTGTTGCCTTACTTATGGGCTGCCACGACATGCATACATATAGAAATTTCTACTCGTACTTATAAGCATATTATTATTTTAAGATTACAAAAAAAGATACTTATGTAATCTTCTTGACAATAGGGAATATGCATGAAAAAAATATATTGTTTTTACTGTAAGTATTTATGAGAAAATATATGAAATTATTGTGCTGATAGTAAAAACAATATTGATTTTAGGTAAAAAATAACCGTAATATATTAATTTGATATTAAGGTAGGTATACCTATCTCTTTCTAAAACAACTTTTACTGTGAAAAATGTATGGCGCACGTGTAATGTGACGTCACGGTAGGTACATATCGGATCTTCTTGTCTAACACGCGACTTGAATGGGCTGAAAGTCAGGTATTTATCAATATTTTTCGAAAATTCTTAAAGTTTCATTAATCATAATTAAGTACTATTTATTTTAGGACCAAATAAAAAAACATGCATATTCCCCATTGGTGATTTGTCTGGAGTATTAATACACTTTTACCAACTTATATGACTTCCAGATACGATTTTCTTCCGTATTGTATTCCTAACCTCATCAAATGACTAACGTTTATAACCGGTGAGGTCACCCATCGAAGGCTAACAATGCGCTCATGCGCTTGCGCAATGTGGCAAATTGTTACGATCATCGAAAAATCTGTTTTCTTTGCATGTATGTAGATTTTCTTAACACTTTCCAAATTTCCAAAACAATTTTGCAATCACACTGCTTCTAGTCTTTAAAATATTTTTAGGTGGAGAAATACGACGGGACGAGTCAAATATAAATTTTTGGTAAAATTGTATTTAATTAATTAATTTTAATTGGACAACATCACATACATTGCTCTGATCCTATGGTAAGTAGCTTAAGCACTTGTGTTACAGAAGCAGAAACAACGATGGTACCACAACACCCAGACCCGAGACAATATAGAAAAGTATTTTTTTCTACATTGACCCGACCGGGAATCGAACCCGGGACCTCAGAGATAGCGACACCAAGTCCGGTATGCTCGCCTCTCGGCTACGGAGGTCGTCGAATTTGTGTTGCTTTTGTGTTAATTGCCAGTGGAAAACCGGTTAATGTGTCGTTCATTTTATGTAAAAATAAAATCCATAAAAGCGATTTATTTACCCTACCGCCGATTTAGATAAACTCTTTAAATTAGTATGTATTGAATTGAATTGATACGTGAATTGCTTAGTTGAATTAACTGTAGTTGTCTCTGAAATAATTTAGTTTCTTGCGCTGTTTCTTCTCATAACCGTATATCCCTAAAGCGGTGTTAGGGAAAAGATATATTCTGCGACGTGTATTAGGAATACTATAATATTTAGGCCCGGAATAGGGCATAGGTATATACTGAATAACTGAAAAGGGTTAAAAGCGATCATGTACCTTAAAAGCTGATGTGCTAAGCGCATTTGAAAACAGTTGGACCAAAAAATTGGAAAAGTTGCTTGGAAAATTGTTAAACTCGGGAAGACCTAAAAGTGTTTTATTTTTGCTACTACGTACGTATGCTAAACTAAAGTCGTTTGTCATCTGATTTGGACAGGACAACGCGCAACGTCTGGCGGGTCAGCTAATCAGAAATAAATTACCCAACAAGTAACAGGCACCCGTTACCAGTCTACTGTTGACCGCAATGGACTTTCTATTTCCTAGTCTCAAATGTCATTGTAATGTGTCTGCTCATTCGAACTGATACATTAAGTATGTCCGTGAGTGAGGCTTAGACCGTCTGTACGTTATCCTTCGTGGTTCACTGCACTTGAAGTGAATTACAAAAAACAATAAACAAATCGCTGTATTACGCAAGACACAGTATAGAAAACTGGAGGTTAAGACTTTGTTGACTTTGATCACTTCGTTCCTATTATAACTCTGTCGCCTATCATCATCATCAGCCTTGTACACGTGGTGCTAATCATCAAAATTTTACTTTGATTAATGAAATTGCAATCATCAAATAATTCGCCATAATCAAAAAAGAAAAATTTCTTAGTTTTTTTTTTACTTCGATCAAAATAAAATAAAAAAATAAAAACCGACTTCAAAAAACTAAAACGCTAAAAATAATCTTAACACTTAAGTACCTAATCAGTTACTTTTGGAGTCGGTACAAACGAAAACATTTGTCTGCACCGACTCCAAAAGTAACTGATTAGGTACTTAAGTGTTAAGATTATTTTTAGCGTTTTAGTTTTTTGAAGTCCGTTTTTATTTTTTTTATAAAATTAACTTATTTCATCCATTTTAGTGATAAATCCTAATCAAAACAAATCTTACGAGTGCAAACATAATTTAACTGCTAAACACCGATTTCATTTCCTATTTTTCCACCCTTAGGGGAGAAATTTTTTCCATAAATTTTTATTATAGTATCTTTGAAGTATAAGCTATTCATTAAAAAAAGAATCATCAAAATCGGTCTACATTTGGCAGAGATATAGGTAAGATAGATACTAAAATCAGTTGGCGTGGTACGGAGTTTATGCAATGTTTGGTGATTTTCTTATAGATCCCATCATCAGAATTTAACTAAATTTATATGGGACCATTCTGAAAGTATTACCTTTCAAACAAAAAAATAATTATCGAAATCGGTCAACGCAGTAACGAATGATCGCTGAACATACATAAAATAAAAATAAAAAGATACCGACGAATTGAGAACCTCCTCCTTTTTTGAAGTCGGTTGAAAAGCGGGAGTTTTTCCTCTTTGGCGCTCTTTGGCCCTACGTTCAGCAGTGGGCTGAAATAGGCTGAGATGAGGATGATGTTAAAAATGATAAAAAATTATGTCTGTGAACAATACATACCACGTCAGTACACTGCGGACATCAGCCTATTCCAATGCTCTGCAATTATTTTTAATCTGCTTCCAAATTCCATTTGGCAAATGTTTAGCCAATAGCCACAGCATAACTACTAGTAAAGCTTACGCATGTTGAACGGTATTATGTTAGCATAATATAACATTCTGTTCTGTATAAGGATACTTCACACTAACATATAATCATTTCAGCCATAGGACATCCACTGCTGAACATAGGCCTCCGCCATTGACTGGAAAGGGCTACTCGTATGCTCGGTGTTTCCTTGCGAGATCAAATCTGAATTAAGGAGATCCGTAAACTAACAAAACGCGCTGACATGGCCCTATGGATTAGCAAGTTAAAGTGGCAGTAGGCGGGGCACAGCACGTGGAACTGACGGCCGATGGGGCAGACAGGTTCTAGAATGGAGGCCACGTACCGGCAAGTGCAGCGTAGGACGCCTACCCACAAGGTAGATAGACGACCTGGTAAAGGTAGCAGGAAGTAGCGTCTTCCAACCGGCCAATCTGGAAGTCAATGGGAGAGATCTATGTTCACACTATGCCAGCGGCTAATAGTTCCCATGGGCATGCCTACAGTAGGCATACAGCTTGATAATGTTGCACGTTGCTCTAATGTGTAATAGCCTTTAAGGCTGTGTACCTAACCTAACTAACAACTAACTCATTGGTCTCCAGGTCCCATCGCATGGTCGTCATAGCAACAGCGAACGATGGCGGGCGGAGGGGCGTGGTCGCGGCGCGTGGCGGGGCGCGCGCGCACGCTGCGCGGCCTCGTGCGGGACACGCAGCGCGCGTTGCACGATGTGGCTGATATACTGCATTTTGGTAAGTAGCTGGCTACTTCCATCTTAATAAGGTGGTTACTTTCTTTAACTTACAAATAAAATAAAACAAGTGAAATCCTTAGATGCGTTTGGCAACTACGAAGACACAGATGGACATATACCCAGAAAAAATAGCGTGTGGGTTAAACAGAACTCCCCTTTTTATCGTTGGTTAAAACAGGTGCACGATAATTTAAAAAAAACTTTACCGAATTACTTACGAAAATGGGAAGATGTAAGTACTTTGTTTGCCGTAAGTATAAAAGCCTGGGGCAATATTAGATTAGATGATCAGACTAACACATGTTTCGCCTCGGATTTTTCGGTATTATTGGGTTTCATATTACGAGCGTATCATTTGTACAGACAGCTGTTAATGCCATTTTATACGGATTCAATCTAATTGTTAAACTAAAATCGGTTAAGAGTAGACCTCCTGTTGAATACTTTATGCCCAATAAGCATGACGTGCTGTTGCATTCATATGAAAAAAGTAAATATTCAGATTGCAGAAGACATGTCTACATTCCACTATGTTCCAAATTCACATTTGATAAATGTTAGTGGGGGGATCCAAGGAAAGTTTAGCTTTCAAACCAACAATACTTTATTTGTCATGTTTGTCATTTAGGAAGGACATAGAAGTTGCACTTGTGGAACAAGTTAACCGTCTACTCAATTCTGACCTTAAATGAATAAAAATAAATATACAGGGCTACATTGCAAAGGGGTGCCTAATCTATAGATTAGATTCTGAGCCACTCAGAATCGGTAACTTTATCGAATTATGCAAAAAACAAAATGTTTTTTTTTCACATTTAATTATTCCTATCCGCTGTTAAAAATCGTACGCATGGATAATTTTACTCATTCATGAAAAATTTTACCGTATGTGCACTGCGGAAGGTCCTTATAGGCTCTCCGTACCTACGCCTCTGTTGAATGACCGCGCGGCTTTCGTAGTCTCTCTATTGACTTTATTTTCGGATATTTTAAAGTATTTTTTTTTCGTAACTTAAAATAATAACGATTAAGACGCTTTTTGATATTGTTCCCTAGATCTTTTTTTCTAAATTTGGCACCCCTTGCAATGTTACCCTGTATAACAACATCACATACATTTCCCTGATCCCATGATAAGTAGCTTAAGGACTTGTGTTACAGAAATCACAAAAACGACGGTACCAAGAAACCCAGACACGAGATAATATAGAAAAGAAATTTTTCTACATTGACCGACCGGGAATTGAACCTGAGACCTCAGAGATAGCGACACCAAGTCCGGTATGCTCACCACTCGGCTACGGAGGTCTTCAAAACTAAGATTCTCTTAATTTAAACATTCCATCTTTAAAATATATTCATTTTTCACTTCACTTCACTCACCCTACCATAAACACTTACGAGTATACACACCTTGAAACTATTTTTGTAATTGTTTCTTTCCAGATCCAGAAATCGCAACAACAGTGCAAGAAATAGGGAACCTTTCTAGCCGTTTGACGGCGCTGGTCATCCTCGGTTCCAATGCTGTGGCTAGAGCTCGGCTGTTACATTGCCTGCTGGGAAGGCGGCTGTTGCCCGACCGACCACCTATTGGGTGCAGATGGGTAAGATCCAGGTTCTTAAATCTTTAAAGATACCAATAGTATAAAAGTTCGCAGTCATCAGTTTATCAATACAACAACATTGATTTTTTTGGCTATTTTCAACTGAGGGTCACACCTGTGGCACACCTTAGCCGCAAAACTATACCAGCGAAACCGCAGTAGTTCCGCCATAACTTGCCTGTTTTTAGACAAGCGTACAAAATTGAAACTGCCTGTTCTAACGCATAAATTTGACTATGATTCTATCTCTATCTCACATGATTTCGCCGATCTGCTCCGAAAGCGGTTTAAATATCTCTGGTTCGCCATTTTGTTGAGTTGCCGCGTTTGTTTCGCAAGTTGTGGTAATACAATTCAAGTAGACGGCAAGACGTTTCGCTACTCGAATCGTGACTAATGTTGTAATGTTGCTCAACGGAACTCTGGTACGTTATTGTGGTAGGTTGATAAGTGTTGAATTTACAGTAATTGTTTCCTACTCTAATTTACAGTAATAATAATAAATCGCTTATTAATATACAAGAAAAGCAGATACATTCTTAACAGTACAACTTAAAACTATACAGTGCAAGGAGTTACCTTTGCCTGAACTAGGTAGACTGTGCTTCAGGCGAGAGTGAACTTAAATGAACTTAATTACAAGTTGAAAGTGTCATCTTGAAATCATTCGACTAACGGCTTTCGCCCACAAGCGACAATCGAAGCGATTATTTTGTCGCTGAATATAAAACTGTAGCGACTTTTTGTAGCACGTTGGAGTTTTAGTTTTTTACTCTAGAACTCATCTCTCTTGGGACTCTATTGAGAATTGTATAAGTGCCCGGAAGAGGGCCTAAGTATATACTGATTCAATAAGTATGATAGAGTATTCTGTATGATTTATTTTTAGCGATAAAATAATCGATCAGCAATTTGTCGTTTGTCGCCGAGCTCTCTATAGTTGACTTGAGTATCTCTACTGACTTGATGATATTTTAGTGTGATAAGGCAATTTATTTCGCGTTTATAACGATGATGGTTTTTGCGTTAAATTATCACATGAATTCAAGTTACTCTGTCTAACATCTGCACAATATTTTGTCATTTTTAGCTTTATATTTATATTTTCAGTTACGTATCCAATACGGAACCACAACCCAAGTTCATCTTACTCTTGGGAACTCAGAGTTTGAGCTGGTAGAGGACTTGGAGTGCAACAAGAGGCCTTGGGAGACGTTGCCTGTTGAGGTAAGCAGCTTTGAAAGGTGGATTTATAAATAAATATGCGCATGACCATACTCATTGTCATGTTCTCTCTCGTAGCAAAAAATTAAACACCCTATGTTACTACGTACCAGATAATGATTTTGCCAGCGGCGTCTCCTAGCATACCCACCACAGTCATTTTAGATAAATTACTTTTCCAAATCGACCCGAACTGGAAATCCTTTGCGTTGAAGGAGAACTATAAAAAAAAAAACGGACAACATAACAAACATTGCTTTAATTCAATGATAAGTAGCTTAAGCACTTGTGTTACTGAAATCAGAAACAATGACAGTACCACAACACCCAGACCCAAGACAATATAGAAAAGTTTTTTTTCTAGGCGGACAGACAATCTGGTAAAGGTTGCAGGAAGCCGCTGAATGCTGGCCGCTTCCAGCCGGCCATTCTGGAAGTCACTGGGGGAGGCCTCTGTTCATGATGATTTCTACACTGACCGACCGGGAATCGAACCCGGGACCTCAGAGATAGCGACACCAAGTCCGGTATGCTCGCCTCTCGGCTACGGAGGTCATCAATTACCACCATTTGTCAGATTTATAATCTAAATCATATCATTTGGTTTTTAAATCGTCATCAGATAGATGCTATTGTTCGACCAGATGCGCTGTCCCGCTCCTATAGGGCTCATTTGACACAAATGAAAGAAAAATACATAACAATAAAAAACAAATCTATGTTATCGAACGTGTCAAAAAGGTTTCCGCTCAGCAGTTGTCGTGACAGCTTTAGGGACTTATTTATCGGGGACCCCGACGACATAACAGAACTTTAGGACAGTCTGAATTCTGTAAAATCTCATGTGAATATGATGAACAAAGTCTGATGCAAGTAATGCGTCTTACCGCCGCGTACGTTGACTGTGAACTGACAAGAGTAATGCGAGTTAATACTCCGACACCGCGTGTCGCCTACCTAAGTATCGGTACATTGCTTATGGTCAAACTATAGATGATAAACTGGTCACAACAAAATACTCTCTAAATGCGCATCATTGTTCCAGGATCTCATCCGGCAGGACCACACCGATCTAGCAACAATGCTTGAAATCGAACTCAACAACCCGTTCCTCAAAGATGGCCTCCGCATTATCGTTCCGCCAGACATAGATGGCGACACTGGCCACAATTTACAAATTTTAAAACGGTTAAATTCCGATTTTTATTCAAAAAGAGACTTGATTCTTAAGAATTTCAATCCAGTGTACCTTTACGCGGTGGATCGCATCGGTAAAAACGTGTTCAGTGAAAACTTTGTCTCGAATATGGTTACGTCGCGGAGTGAGGAAGATTTTTGGAGTACTTTTAACTTGTATAATATGACTCGGTCGAGTGTTGGTGAGAATTGTGATAGTGATAAGTGTGAGGTGGTGGAGGAGAGCCCTTGGAAAGGAGGGGGAGAGCCGGCTGTGTTTACTTCTGAGGTATGTGTTTTCAGTTCAGTTTCTGTTCGCGTTTATTTTGATCTCAACTGGTGTTAGATGACAACAAGCCACACTTTATCTTTATATTATTAATTCCTTTCTAATTCTGTGAAGACGATTACTTGTTTAGAATGAGTGCTTGATAAATTTTGTCGAACATTTTGCAGGGGTTTATTTCAATTTTAACCACATGTGTACAATAAACCTTTTGACTTTGATATTTATAAAAAAAATATATAACTGTATTAATACTTTAATTATTATTGTTGCAATTTTTAAACTTGTAACGAAAATTGTTTTAAATTAATAATTATAATTTAAAAATAAAAGATCATTATTTCCAGTAATTTTAATAATGTTCAATTATTATTTAAACTATAGATACGGTTAACCCATCCTGTATAACCACTTTCTTCTTTCTAGAACTGCCTAGACCTCCACCAAGTCAAAGACATCAATCCTCACGCGCAAGTCCTTTTCGTCCTATTCTCTGATAGCAAGGACATTCTAGAAGGGAACAGAAGAGAAGAAAGAATTCGCGTCTGCGTAGAAGCGACAGAGTCTACAGAGGATGCTGTGTACTGCGCTGAGGAGTTGCCAGAATCTGATCAGGAATTAATAAGGGACGGAGTGATTGGGTAAATATTTACTATTTTATTTACCAACATTCAGGGTAAGACCATTGAGGCGGAGCTAAGCATAGCTTAACTGAGTTTAGCTTAGGCGAAACTTTTCTTTTTACACAGGAGAAATGCTTTGCGCATTACATATAGCTTCGATGAAGTAGCATGGTTAAGTGGGATTAAATAACTTGCGGTGTACCACGCAACGTATGTTGATGATGCAAGGGAACCCATGTTCTGGATAACTTCCATGCATTACCAACGTGCGGCATGCCATGCCGAGCCTTTAGGCATAGGGATAATGTTATCCAGTACACACGGGACCCCAGACTAGCAGACTGTGCAATGTAAGCATAGGGCCCCCGTCCCGCGCTCACTAGTCTACCAGAGGGGGAAGGTGAGCTTGGCGTAACGCTGTCTTCTCCTCCCTCTTCGACGACGGATTGGGTCAGCAAGAGGATTGTCCTCTCCGACCCGCTCCGCGGCCTTCTTTTCCGACATGACGTCATCGCAAAAAGGGCTCATTGCCCTTCAAGCCGCCTCATAGCCCAACATTGCCCTCAATATGCTGGGAAGCGAGAGGTACCGCCCCACCACCATGGTCAGAGTACGACGCTGCTGGACCCATGCTGAGCACTCCCGAAGGGTGTGATCAGCTGTATTCTCCGCAGCGCCATATGGCATGATATGATACCGACCAAAAGCACTATGCCTGGTTAGGTAGGTGAGGTGGACCTGCATTGAGCTGAGATGAGTGAACTAAATTAGTGAAATTGGGCCAACTGGTCGCTAATGAGTGGTTGCGCTTACGCTACTCCTCTCATCACCGTTCAGCCCCTTCAGCCCGGCAACTCATGTGCCGTGCCGGTTATCCTCAAGGTACCATTCGGATCTTGGCGGTCACGACCGGTCAGCGGCTGCAGAGTCGCGACGCACCGCTCTGTAAAGATTGTATGCAGCGCTTTCTGATGTCAGCGGCTGTGTCACTCTGCTGGGGGCGTGGCCTTCTTGTCAGCACTCAGACTCAGCCGCCGACATCCATGGTATCTAAAAATAAATGCTGCTCTGCTAAATACTGTCTCTTAGAGCAAAGCTAAGCTGAGCTGCTAAAGTAAAATAAAGAAAGAAAAAAAAAAAATTGTTTTATGTTACAATTATGTACTCAATTAATTACAATAAATTAATAAAGGCAAAAAGGTAATGTGATACGAAACCAAAACGGTTGCCAAAACCAAAACTCAGCTATTCTGCCATGCCAAAGGTTGCCATGACGCTAGTTTTCTGTGGCAACCGTTGAGGTAGAAAGCGTCTATTTTCACACTGTGGCGAAGACCGAGTACCTGACCTATAACTTTACAGATCCAACGCTCGTCCGCATAGGCGGAGACAAGGTCGAGCGCACGGACCAGTTTAAATACCTTGGATCTGTACTTCACGCGTCGGGAGACATCGATTGCGACGTCAAAGCACGCATCGCTGCTGCGTGGGCCAAATAGCGAGAGGTGACTGGTGTCATTTGTGACCCCAGAATGCCGGTTAAGCTGAAAGGATAGATCTATAAGTCCATCATTAGGCCTGTCCTTTTATATGGCAGCGAAGCGTGGCCGCTACTCGAGCGACACAAGCAGGAGCTGCGTGTCACGGAGATGGATATGCTGCGGTGGATGTGCGGAGTCACGCGGAAGGACCGTGTGAGGAACTCGCGCATCCGCGGTAGCCTTCGTGTCCGTGGTATTGCAGACAAACTGCAATAGAGTCGCCTACGCTGGTACGGCCATGTTTTGCGGAAACCGGCAAGCTACGTAGGAAACAAATGTCTGGTCATGCCGCCACCGCCAGGTCCTGCAAAAGGGGTAGACCCAAGAAATGCTGGCTTGACGTCGTGAGGGTTGACATGCGTGCCAATGATCTCACGACTAGAGACGCTCAAGACCGCGCGAAGTGGAGGAGTAAATCAAGGAAAGCGGACCCTGGGCTCCAAAGCAATGGCTGTGGACGCAACCGGGATTGACCGTATAGATAAAGAAAAAGAAGCGTCTGTTTTCACACGGTTCAGCTCTGCTCAGCTCAATAGTCTCACCCTTAAGTGTCGGCATAACAATTATAATGATTTTTACTGATACTGACGAAACTATAATTGCTATTACAGACACTCGGAAGAATCTCCACAGCCAAAAAAGACATCGACTGATAGTAGAAGACTGAACGAGGAACAAATAGCATTTATGAACGAATTGCTGGATCAATGGGAATTGATGTGTGAGTCCTTAATATCCTATTAGATATTCTTATTTTATGATCATCACAATAATCTAACTATTTCGATGTTTATTTTTATTACAGGGTTATATTACAAAGGGGTGCCAAATCTTTAGGAGTGGTAGGAGTATCTTAATAAAATTAAATATTTTAAAGAAATACTTTATCAAATTCAAATTCAAATTCAAATTCATTTATTTACATGAAACATGGTACATTAAGATGTTTTTTACATAATATTCCGTCATGTCTCGCCACATCAAAGATAAATACCTACATTAAAGGTGGGTTGCGAGGCCAATTATGTCATTCTAAAACAATTAATTAAGGAATAGATTATGCAATCAGAAATGAGCAACTCTTCAATGGAGACTACATAATCTTTAATTCTAAGATTTTTTGCTTTCGTATTGTAAAATAAATTTCATTTAAATAAAATAAACAGTTTAAATTTAAATTTTTAATTTTTAATCGAATAATAATAATAATAAATAAATAATCATTTATTTCGGACATTAAGATCCATAATTGTTAGTAACAGAGTAACTTAGGGCTAGAGTTAGTACATAATAAAATAATAGTATTGAAAACCATAAAACATATTATTATCAAATTATATGCAAATAACAAAAAATAAACATCTTTAATTATTCCTATCCGCTGTTAAAAATCGAATGCGTGGATAAAATATCAATTATTCATTAAAAAAATGCACCGTTTGACACTGCGTAAGGTCCTTGTTGGCTCGCCGTACCTCCGCCTCTGATGAATGACCGCGAGGATTTCGTAGTCTCTCTATTTATTTTATTTTATTTTATTTTATTTTATTTTATTACAAGATCTACAGCTCTAATTACAATTGAGATGAACTTATGAACTAAACTTACAGCCAATAACGGATCTACTTTTACTTTATTAACTTTATTGGCTTTATTTTCGGATGTTTGAAACTATTTTTTTTCGTAATATACGATTAATAAAAATAATACCGATTAAGACGCTTCTTTATATTGATTCCTAGATCTTAATTTTTAAATTTGGCACCCCTTTGCAATGTAACCCTGTATAGTACTGCTGAAGGAAGTAAAATTTCGATGTAGCTGCCATAGTAAATGTTTTATAGTAGTTGATTACATGATTTTAAGTAGTGGCCTATCTTTTGTACATAGTTTTACGGGTTTCAGGGTTAACCATTTTTATTCTGTGATTTTCCAGCCAGTCCCCCCCAAAAGCACTACGTTAAAAGCCAATCACTAATAATAGACGACACGGAAATCCTGCGCACATCGGAACAGCGCACTCTAGCACCGTATCTCAATACCGCCATTCACAACGCGGACAAGAGCAAGCGAGAGGACGGGGATAGAGTGGTGAAAAGCAGGACGGCGCTATTGAATAACGCGGTGAAGTTTGCGACGGATTGTCTTCAGAGTTATTTGTTGGAGTATTGTACGAGGTTGAGCGAGGTTAGTGGATTTTTGGTTGCTCTTCAAGAAACCAATTACTTAAACATATTCGCTGTGTGCGCGATGACAGCGCCCCTAGTGACCACAAGTATTGTGGACTTAAGATCTCTCAAATTATGGCAACTGGATGGTTTAAGAATGATTTTTGGATTGTTTTTCTTCGAAATTAGATTAAAAGATCTAAAAAGTTGGTGCATATTATAATAAGTAATTTTCTTACTCGAACTAAAATATGAATGTTATAATACGTACGGGATTTGAATCGATACAACATGATATAACTTTCCAACCTCAAACTGTCCAAAAGGGGAAAAATTAGTATTAGCACAGCATGTGAGAGACTTTGAAGAGCTTAAAACCAACGGACAAAGCTACTTAATAAAAGCTGTGATCATAACTCAAAAGTCTGTGACACAAACTCCCCACTAACTTTTTCTTTTCACGGCAGCTATCCATTTATTACGTTGCTTCAATTTCCATCTTGATGTTGGAAACGAATAAAACATGCAAGAACTGTTTTTCCCACTATTTCTACACTTTATAACACAACACGTACTGTGATCCATATCGCTTAATTATAACGTTTTCACTTAAAAATACTTAATAACGTAAGTATGGAATTCTATGGAAATATAGCAATTTGACACATGACAGTCCAGAGTTATTTCACATTTCTGCCAGATGGCGAGCTGCGATCGATTTGACGCCCCCCACCACCCACTTGCACATAGCGAATACAGTCTCACATATCTATATTGCCTTATTAAAAAGGTACTAAATAGTAGTAACATAATACTTTTACTAATTGATTTTTTTATTGATATATGTTATGGAGAGTGACAACGTTTAAAAGAAAGTTAGCTACTGTCATCCTTTTGTTTTTTAACCGACTTCAAAAAAAGGAGGTTCTCAATTCTTTTTTTTAAAATGTTTGTTACCTCAGAACTCCGCCATTAATTAACCGTTTTTTTTAAAATCTTTAACTTTAAAATAGGCCTACCTGTTTGGTCGTTTAATTTTGAATATTAGTTTTTGTTTTAATTAAATGCGAAGCGGAAATCTCTTCGACACATTTAAATATATGTTTTTTCTTGTTGTATCTACTATCTATTGTACTTAATGTGTGTCAAATAAATAATTTCTTATTCTTTTATGTTTTTTAGGGTTCCGTAGCCAAATGGCAAAAAACGGAACCCTTATAGATTCGTCATGTCTGTCTGTCTGTCTGTCCGTCTGTCCGTCCGTCCGTCCGTATGTCACAGCAACTTTTTCCGAAACTATAAGAACTGTACTGTTGAAACTTGGTAAGTAGATGCATTCTGTGAACCGCATTAAGATTTTCACAAAAAAATAGAAAAATAGTAATAAATTTTGGGGGCTCCATACTTAGAACTAAAAATCGAAAATTTTTTTTTTCGTCAAACCCATACGTGTGGGGTATCAATGGATAGGTCTTTAAAAATGATATTGAGATTTCTACTATCATTTTTTTCTAAACTGAATAGTTTGCGTGTGAGACGCTTCCAAAGTGGTAAAATGTGTGTGTCCCCCCCTGTAACTTCTAAAATAAGAGAATGATAAATCTAAAAAAAATATATAATGTACATTACCATAAAAACTACCAGCGAAAATTGGTTTGAACGAGATCAAGTAATTAGTTTTTTTTAATACGTCATAAATCGTAAACCGCAATTTAACTTTCGTAATGTTATGGATTTCATTTTGCAATAAAAATACCATAACTATGACTCGATTGTCGTGATGGGTGAACTTTTACTCATAACGGTACCTACAGGTTTGTACGGAACCCTCGGTGCGCGAGTCCGACTCGCACTTGGCCGGTTTTTTTGCCTCTTTTCTTGTATTTTTTTTTCTTGTAGTTTTAACAACATTAAATCATAAAGTTAAATATTCTAGGCTCACGTGAAGCTACTTCAGCAGTTCATCCTAGCATCGTTCGACATGGCGCGCGAGTTGCAAGTCGTGCCGAAGAAGATACAGTACGTCGCCACTCAGGAGCAACAGTTGTACGAGACGATCAACGAGAAGTTCTCCGAGGGGGACAAGAAGCAGGAGTTGTTGCAGATAATGCAAGAAGTACTGCAGGAGATGCGGGCAGAAGTCAATAATATGGATTGGAGTGTGGACGGTAAATATAGATGAAGTTCGGTTTATTCCGTCAGTTAGATTATCAAAAAATAATAGACGCCTATTTTTTTTCTTTTATCAATAACCATAAAATGACAAAGATAAAGCGCGTCAAAGTTCAGGAGTGGCGGCTCGGGACGTTAATTCTAAGTAAAAATTGTACCAAGGCGTGACGTCATGCGACATTTCAAATGAATTGTCTATAGTATTTTGAATAGGTGAAAAAACAAAAAATATGTGTCCAACACTTTTTAGACCGGATTCGACCAAGCTGGTGTAAGTTTTAACTTGAGAGTATACCACTGTCTTATTAAGCCGATTATTCATTCTACCAACCACTAATCTATGAAAAATATTAAAACGGGCGATTTTGACAGTGTTTAAATTAAACTGAGAATAAGTAAATGTCAAAGTTGTCACTTGTCAAATCCACTCCTGTCACCTCGAAACTGACATGTTGTCGACATCTAGCGTTGACACTCTATTATCCTACAAAATTAAAATGTTGTGGCATTTCAAGTCAACCTAGAAGAAATGGATTACATGGATCTTGGTAGGTTTATCAATTCGTTGATCGTTCACTCTTGAACTACAGAATAACAATACCGAGTATAGTGTATTGCTCGAAAAACGCAATCGAAGTTATCCAAGGGTAAATTCAAGGTGTAAAATTATACCCGTAATAGTTATTCTGGTATAGCTTTGTGTTTGGTCGAATCGGCCCTTAATAATTTATCTGATAGACCAGGGTACTCAAAGTGGGGTACGCGAACCCCTAGGGGTTCGCCATTTGAGGGTCGGGGGTTCGCGATAAGATGTACGTAATGTCATCAGTACTGCAAGCAAGTATTTATGTGACAGCAATAAAAGTATTTATGTGACAGTGGGCTTGTTTCTTGTCGCAAATTAAGTCGAAATTAGAAGTTATTTTAGACGATTTTAACCTTAATTCTGACTTAGCATCAAGCCGGTTTCTGTATTTGATTTTTATCATAACCACCCGATTATGATTATGAATTTGCGACAAGAAACAAGCCCACCGTCACATAAATACTTTTATTTCTTACTATTATTGTAATACAAAACAGTATTTTCTTCTCTTTCCTCTTGGGGGTTAGGGGTTCGCTGTTGTCTGGGATGTTTAACAGGGGTACGTGGGGCCATAAGTGTAACTCTGTGATAGATGAAAAAAATAAAGTTAGTCGTCATGTCCTAGCGTCGGAAATTCCTGCCGAAAATCAGCGTCGTGATAAGTCCGTGACGTCACGACAAATGCTGAGCCCCCTAAAAAAAACCTGACAAAAGGTACCCCTTTTTGACACACCAGATGCCCTGGTGTAATGTGTGGCCTGATAGTGTAACCTAATAATTATTTGTTATATTGCATTATTTTATTGTATTATTATAACTTTTTTTTTGTTAATTTATTGCCACCGATAATCTCTGACATTCTTGTATTTTTTGATTGACCCAACGTTAATTTTCGATGTATTTGACATTATATTATATTATGTTATATTGTTTTGACTTGTAAGCGACATTGTGATATTGAATTATTGTAATTTTTATTGACATTTATTTGGCTTATTCATATTAATTTGTGTTAGACACGATGACATTAGATTAAATAATTCAATTTTTGCCCACCGATAGATCGGTAAAACACGCTTGAACTCTATCGTAATATGTACTGTAAATATCTTTGTATGAATACCGTGTTTTAAGAAAAGAAATATTTCATTCATTCATTCATTCTTGATTGTTTTGTTGTTGTGTATTTTTTTCGCGTGTGTCATATAAACGTTTCTATTTCTATTTATATTTCTATACTATATATGTAAAAGAGCTTAATTTAGGCTTATTTGCAGAAATAAATTGGTTTTATACCTGTTGAATACTCTTCATTTTTGCTATTGCAGATCTCCCCTGCCACCAAGACCGGCGCTTCGTAATATCCAACTCGGTGTTCTACTCGTGGTCCCCCCCGAGCCGGGAGGGTCGCGTGACAGTGGACCCGGCGGTGGGGGCGGGGGCGGGGGCGTGTACAGGGGCGGGGGCAGGGGCGGGTAGCGCGTCGGACGGCGAGGAAGCGCTCTCGTGCGACAGCTACAACTTCGACGAGTACGAGATCATACACGAGAACGATGAGAGCTTGAGTGTCAGCGAATCTTACAGGGCTAAGGTGAGAGTTTCAGCTGTTCAACCCTTGACAAATCATTGTTACTAAACAGGGTAATTTATCTTTATGTATTAATTTTAGCAAACTTCTTTGTAGTGTTGTGGAATATTATCGGTAAAATCTAGCTAGTTGTCAATAAGTTCCTTAACATTACAATCATTTTTCCAAACCCATTCAGTTATTCTTTTTTTAAATAAGAAACTATTTAGCACTTTAAATTCATTTAGAATCTTATTATATAGACTGCAACTTCGCAAGGCAACTTTTACTCTATTTACATGTTTTGGGAACATTTCTTAAGACAAGTTTATGTTTGTCTCAGCCATAGATCACCCCCAATAGATTCCGCATAAAGGGCAATCCACGCGCACCATACGTGAGTGCATTTGCACCCACTTTACCCGGCCTCTGGCATTGCCATTTCAGTAGCGTCCAGATACTAGAGCTGCGCGTATCTCGTATATTTGAAGTTAAAATAAATTATTTTAGCAATTAACGTCAATCAAAATGACCACTTGTGCCGAAAAATGGTGTGGGTAGTATACAAGAAATTCAAATTCTAATAATGATAGCATGACATTACATCGTTAAGTAAATACATTTATATTGACCAGACAAGAACAGCTCTAGTTGATGTCTTTCTGAAAAGTCTCTTTCATTTATATGCATTTTTACATTACGCTGTCTCCTTCGTCGGTAATGCTAGTGTCTGATAACTAGTTCTTAAAAATATGTCGATAATTTTATTATTTCGCTCACAATTCTAATACTTTTATAACATATTTTAGATTTATGTTGAGAGGTAGAATGCACGGAGAGATGTAAAAGTCTACACCGACAAAAGCAAAGCGTTTAAATAGGATGGATGGATTTAAGATCTAATCGAAATCAAAAATAGATTGACGCAACCTGTTATGTTGCTCGTGCCGATCATACGAACAGTTGCCCCTTGCGGGATTCGAATCCGCAACCGCCATGATGCCTTGTAGTACGGAGTGCGAATCACTACACCAGAACGGTCGTCACTAGTCATAGATTAATTTTGTTACATTACCTAATTCATATTTTGAAAACATATTAATTTTTCTTCTTTTTAACACCTATTTTTAACAACATGAATTATACTGTAAGTACATACATACAAACATAACAGACTCTAACCTAAAAATATTTTTTGTCACTAATTTATCGACAATCAGTGGTCGAAATCACATGCAATGCCCCAACACTATTTGTAATGGTGGGAAGGGCTAATGCAAGCTTGTTCTTGAAATAGCCAACCAAAGCACCGTTGACCGGCTCTCCGCAACCCGCACTTTCCTCAAACTTTGCTTACTTTAAATCCTTACAAAAATTTCGACATGCGGTATCTATTGGGGGTAATCTATGGTCTCAGCGCACTCCAGTACTTTGTGCTTAAAATGCTTTAGCAAACAGATCCCTATGTTGATGGACAAAATGGCATACCTCATACAAGTAAAACGATGGGAAGGGCAACAGATCTGGGTTTTTAAATATCGGTCTACATGATTCACTGGCAAAATTCCACACATGGCCCTAAAGCACTTTCTTTGTGCCACAAATAATCGATTCCAATCTGCTATTACTCCATATAATCAAACCGTATTTCAACATAGATTCTATGTATGCACAATAACATAAAATTGCAGTTTTTTATTTGTCACCTTGGTAACTTGTAACACGAATTTATTTATAATAAATAAATTATTATAATAAAAATTCTGCTTCTGGTGTTTCTTTTTCACACAACGCGCAACTCCCATACACGCAACATCACTATTAGCGATAAGACCGCCTAAATTGTACATCTTTCTGTAAAAATCATGTGTATTTTACTTGTATGGTGTGCAATAAAGAGTATCTATCTATCTATCTATCACACGACCAGCTTTGTTTTATCCGTGCAGCCAAATCAAGAAGACACGAGCCCCATCTCGTCGCAGATCGAGTCAATCCGCATCGAGAACGAGTCGTCGCTGCTCAGCGCGTGGAGCTCGCCGCGCGGCTGGGCCACCGCCAGCGCGAGCCCTAGTGTGTGCACCAACGAGAACAACATCTCCTTCAAGCAGGCTTCGTTGGATGTGCAGCAGACAGGTTAGATCATCATCATCATTATTTCAGCCATAGGACATCCACTGCTGAACATAGGCCTCCATTGACTTCCAGATTGGTCGGAAGCGGCCTGCATACGTCTTCCTGCGACCTTTATCAGGTCGCCTGTCCACCTTGTGGGTTAGAGGGTGTGGATAGGTTAGATATTCAAGTTTAAATGAAACTCGTAACTCAATCTGATAACTGAAACCCAAGATAACTCATCCCCAAATTTATTTAACTCAAAAAACTCAACCCTATATAACTTAAATCCTATCAAAAATCAAAATCATTAATTTTGCAAATAGGTCATCAATGGCACTCTTATACAATATCTATGACAATTCAACATTGAATCAATACAATCACGATATGTCCACTCTATGATAGTTCGATTCCTACATAACTCGACCCAAATGACAAAATACATTTTCATTTTCATGGGCTAGTGCCGAGAAGAAGCAACAGTTCGACCCCGGATCAATTCAACCCCGATATATACCATTAATCATTTCAACCCAATAATAATTCGACCCTTAGAAAAGTTGACGTGACTTCTTGACCTCGTGATAACTCGTCTTTACGACAACTATACTCTCTAACACTCGCTTCGATTACGTAAAAAATAATTTTACTCTGCCATCTGTATTTTGATTTGTTGTTTCAGTTCTATCGAAGTTGAGTCGTAAGATAAGTTTGAAGCTAGTCAAATTCGTCGATTGCCTGAAGGACACATATTTCGGGACATTGCAAAGGTGAGCTTGTTATTCAAAATAAAAAAATCAAAATCATTTATTTTTACAAATAGGCCATTAAAAGCACTTTTACACGTCCCAATTATTATTTTGTGCCCTACCACTTACAAGGGACAATTTGTGGGCTAGTGCCGAGAAGAAGAAGCGCAAGAAACTCGGTCACTGTTATCAGCCTCTTTTAAAATTAATATTTTTACAAGTTTTGGTGCAAGCTAAGCAGTTTTAAATCCACACATTTTTATCATTTATAAACTAACGGTGTAATAACCCTTTTTCATTAAAATCATCTGAACATCTAATTTAAGTTCAAATACTGGCAGTTCAGCAAGGGATTATGGTAATTTATTAAAAATACGAATACATTTTCCCATGAATGAACTTCCTACCTTGTGCAATCTGAAATTTGGAACGACAAGTTTATCTTTATGCCGCGTATTATACTTATGTATGTATTTTTTCTTGGAAAATAAGTGCACATTTTTGCGAACATACATAATATTTTCATAAATATATTGAGAAGCAACTGTAAGTATGTTAATTTCTTTAAATAGTTCTCTTAGAGAGTCTCGTGGTTAAGGTTATAAATAGCCCGGACAGCTCTCTTTTGCAGTACAAAGATGGTTTCAATATCTGCAGCTGAGCAGTACTCCGTATGACATTATACTGTGAAAATAGCTAAACTACACTATTTACTTCTTATATTTTGTTAATTAATTGGATCTGACCAGAAATGAAGACAGCAACAACTTTTTACTATGTATTTTAATGATATAGACCAACTAAAACCTTACGAAAGAATTAGCTTTGACCTTTGGGCTAAACAGAAAGGTTTTGTGGGCGGTGCGACATGACGTTTAAGAAAAGATGCATATAAAAATAGCATAGAAATCAACACACAGTATTTAACGATGAAACATAGACAACAAAGGCAAATTGCATTTATATACAGTGTGTAACGAAAAGGTGAAATAAAACTTTAAGGGGTTATTCTACGGCTAAATTACATCAACTTTTTCTATGGGACCAACATCAAAATCTCAAAAAAAATAATTGACGTTTCCATACAAACTGATGCCAGCTGGTCGCGTTTTAGTATGGGAAAGTGGTTTTTTTTTGCGATTTCGATGTTGGTCCCATAGAAAAAGTTGATGTAATTTAGCCGTAGAATAACCCCTTAAAGTTTTATTTCACCTTTTCGTTACACTCTGTATACGTAAATAAAATATCTTATAATTTTGTTTAGCCCTTCTTTCCGTCTGTCTGTTTGTCTGTATCAAATAATTGTTTTAATCGCAAGTTATCAGTGCAAGAAAGCATATTTAAACTTGTTTCTCAATATCTATTACGAGTAGTCGTGTCTCTGTCTCATGTTTAGATAGGACGCTTGAAATTGATCCTAGATTTAGCTAATGTTTGAAACAATTGCCAACTCTCTTCCGCAACCCCTAAACAGGGAAACTTAACAGTAAAAATCATCAGAGTTATCTGAACGCGCGGGTTTCTAAAATAACAGAAGATATCGCTCTTAGCGATAAGACCGCCTAAATTCTACCATTCTAAATTTATTGTTTCTCTGTACTGATTGTTTTGTGTGGTGTGCAATAAAGATTATCTATCTATAACAAGTAGATTTATTAAATACATTTTTTTTAAAACGCTTCTCTGTAATTGTATCCTTTCGCTGTGCCTTACAGGGTCCGTAATGATCTTAAACCAAAAATGTAACACCCAAATGTACATTATGGATGCAATAAAGTATTGAGTTTCTTCGCAATGTTTTCTCTCACCGCTATGCAAATGACATAAACCCGTACATAGATTCAGATAAATCCAAAAGTACGTGCAGGGTATTCATTCGTGGCTCATGAGTTCGAATATGTGTTTGATTTCCAAAAACGAAGCGCTAGGAAGACGGAAGAGTTTGAATGTGTGTTCTGATTGTAGGTGCCTAGAATCCCTGGAGTCGTCATGCAGACAGGAGTTAGGCGGGCGGCCGGCAAGCGAAGCCATGCGCCAGCTGTTGTCTGTGGCCAGGCAGGTGGACTTGCAGCCCTGTGCCTCGTTCTCGTTGCTAAGGTCACTGCTGGAGTCGCTGAGGAGGCTGTTCTCTAAGTAAGTTAACTGTGGTGTCTAGGCCTTGTATACCGAGCACTTACCTTATAGAGCAGCAATACGCACCATATTTCTCCAAAACTAATTTTTTCACTTACATTTAGTATGGAATGACAAGTTCTGCCTGACAAGTAATAATAATCCTCCTAACCGAGTTCGGTTACGGCGACCACTTCTACTCCCTATTTTGCTGTTGTCTTTCGTGTGCCCTAACATGGCTTACGTACCCAACTTTGTTGATAAAGGCACGCATACATTGAGGACATGTTAGCACACCGTTAGTAAAATTATGATTGATAGCCGCAGGTGGTCGGGCTTTAAATTCATCGCGATTGGCGTCAAGACCAAGAAAGCCGACGAAATTCAAAGTCAGACTTTGGCTTTCACGCGCGTTCTCCACTCTCCACGATTGAATGCTAAATCCTCCTAGAAGAGGAGAAGATCTATGTCACATCCCTTCATATGGCGCTAACAACACATCTTTGTATCTCAAGAGTTGTTCGCCATGCTTTCGCTTGCCCTCCTGAAGCACAGAGAAAAAGATGCGCTTCGCCACTATCTCCTCCGACATATGCGAAACATGGCCACACCAGCGAAGCTTATACTCATAGTGATTTTTTACTTTGAGGAGGAGGAGTATAAAGTGACAAGTTCTGCCTGACAAGTATCGAGGTACTGAAGTGTTTATACAAAAACGTCACCATGTCGGTTCGAGTATAGGTGCAGAGTACGAAGGCGATTCCTATGCAGCGAGGCGTAAGGCAGGGAGATGTTATATCTCCGAAAATGTTCACCGCTGCATTGGAATATGCTTTCAAGCTCCTGGAATGGAAAGGATTCGGCATCAACATTAACGGCAAGTACATGACTGACCTTCGGTTTGCCGATGATATCGTGATCATGCCAGAATCGCTTAAATACCTTGGCACAATGCTCGATGGCCTCAGTCGAGTTTCCCAATAAGTAGGCCTTCGGGTGAACATGGACAAAACACAGGTCATGTCGAATGCCAAAGTTGCGCCCTACCCAGTATCAGTTGGGAGCTCTACTCTCGAAATTGTAGACTAATATGTCTACCTGGGACAAGTGATCCAGATAGGTAGATCCAATTTTGAGAAGGAGGTCAATCGTCAAACCAATTCGGCTGGGCAGCGTTCAGAAAACTACACAACGTCTTCTCGTCCAAAATACCTCAGTGCCTAAAGACGAAGTTCTACAACCGGTGTGTGTTGCCAGTGATGACATATGGAACTGAAACGTGGCCCCTCACTATGGGCCTCATAAGAAAGTTCAAGGTCGCACAGCGTGCTATGGTAAGGGCTACGCTCGGTGTTTCTTTGCGAGATCGAATCAGGAATGAGGAGATTCGTAAACGAACAAAAATTGCCGACATAGCTCAACGGATTAGCAAGCTGAAGTGGCAGTGGGCGAGACACATAGCACAGACGACCGATGGGGCAGAAAGGTTCTAGAATGGAGGCCACGTACCGGCAAGCGCAGCATAAGACGTTCACCTGTAAGGTGGACAGACGGCCTGGTAAAGGGTGCAGGAAGCCGCTGGATGCGGGCTGCTTCTAACCGGCTAATCTGGAAGTCACTAGGGGAGGCATATTTTCGGCAGTGGACGTCCTTTGGCTAAAATGATGATGATGATTACCTATCTGTATCATACTTTCACAATATCTTTAAAATCTAATATCCGTAACCGAAATCGAAACAAACGGATAATCCGTAACCGTATCCGAAACCAGTATAATATTATTTCTGTATCCGTAACTAAATCAAAAATTTGATATCCTTAACAAAATATGAGGACGCGATCACGGAACATATCATTTGTTGTAGGTTGAGGATAGTAGGCAGCGAAGGGGAAGAGGCCTGCTGCGTGCTGAGCCCGGTGTGGCGGCGGCAGGTGGCGCTGCACACCGCGCACTCGCTGAGCCCGCAGCGGCTGGCCAGGGTCATATCGGCTCAGGTGAGGATTACATGTTTTCGGTCGCTTACCTTGCCATAAAACCAATAAAACCAATTTATTTCTGTAAATAGGCTCCTTTCACGTCTTAATTTTTTACCCTACCACTGCTTCGGGACAATATTGTGGAATAGCCCCGAGACAAAGCAGCGCAAGAAACTCCGCAACCATTGTCAGCCTTTTTGAATAGTTTGTTTACATTACAAGGTAAAATGTACCTGTGCATGGCAGTATTTCATTCCATACATCATTTAAATAGTCATTTACAGCGTAATAACCTTTTTTCATGAAAATTATCTTGACATGCGATTTAAAATACATAGGCAGTTCAGCAATGAACTGTGGTAATTTGTTAAAAAAGCGAATACATTTTCCCATTAACGAATTACCCACTTTATGCAGTCTGAAATTTTGCCTATCACAGACTTATCTCCTTAAGAAACATTTAAATTATGTATTGCAGACTTAAACAGGGCCTTCAGAAAAGTCCGCGATAGATAAACACAGATAGAGAAACGCGAGGGATTTTAATTTAGAATAAACTAGCTGCTTCCCGCGACTTCTTTCGCTTGGTCCTTAGTTTATTTACAAAGGATAATAATAGCGTTGGCTCGCAATTTTGTCCACGTAAAGTCATGTTACTGACGTTAGACACCAATTAAAAACAAATCTATATTATAAATGAACTAACTTTTTTTTTAAATTATGACGGTTATACACCAATTACAATAATTAAAGCACAGTCGATAGGTACTAACTATATCATACTAGAAAGGCATATTAAGTATAGTTGTTGATGCATTACAACAATTAGGTATTGACTTGTGTTAATTTCACAAAAACTCAAGAACCGATTTGTCTAACTTTGGTTTTAAACAATTTCTATTAATCCAAGAAAGGTTTAAAAGACGAGAAAACAGGATGCGTTCAGAAATAGTTTTGCGACTTTGTTTTATTTTATAGATAAATTAAGACAACTTTTATTGGCGGTACGAAATTCGCCGGGTTAGCTAGTAAAAAAATTAAATAATTAAAAAAAGTACCGTAAAAGTGCTATTTCAGACTTTGATCTATCTCTGTGCCAAATTTAATCTAGATCCGTTGTGCCGTTCTAGCGTGATTAAGTAACAAACGTCCATCCATCCAAAAGGCATCGAACCTAATTGGCATACCTCAAGTTGTAAGTAACCTTAAATAACGTGATTTTGGTGTACACCTATGAAACATACGCCAATCAATAGAGAAAATAATTACAACCAACAAATACTCTTTGACAAAATGTCGTAAATGACATGCTTTGTTCTGAAGACGTATTTTTGAATGATGCGAATTCTCCGAATACGAAATCGCAAGATTCGCATGCGAATTCCTAAAATTATTATTTTGAAAATTTATTCCGTAAATTCTGCTACGAGTGGTCTTACCCACTCGTTTTTCGTTTTCTACTAGTAGAAAGTATGGAAAAATGACATTGACAAGTAAAGATATGTTTGACAGAGATTTGGACATAATAACTTTTTATTTACATTCCGTTCTAAGCGATTCACTACCGGTTTTTAAAATAAATGAGTTTTTGCCTTCCGCTTTATAATATTTTATGCGTAAAACGAAAATAGTTACAAGATTTCAATTTAATTGCAACGCTTATTTCGAGTGATTCAAAAATGAGTAAAATCGTGTTCTAATGCTTCAAAAATACATCGTCAGAATTTTAGTTTGAATATGTAACATTTATCTTTATTTACATATTCAAATTAATTAATTATTAATATTAAGTCTTGGTGAGACTTACATATTTGAACCATTTGGGGTGGAAACTTTGGGCCCGTGGGGACCGAGAGCCCACAAGCTATACCGTGAGTTGTCTAAGCGTTTAGTTGAGACATCTCACGATCCAAAGGCTGGCTTATACCTTGGCCAACGGGTTAGCCTAGCTATCCAACGTGGTAATGTTGCCAGCCTTTTGGGCACCTTTCCCTTGAACGGTGATCTCAGTCAGATATTTTATTTATAGGATAGATGAATACAATATCTGACTTTGTATAAAGAGTTCAGTTTTAGAATATGTACATATAATTAGGTATTTTATTTTTATTGGATTATTTATAACATGTTTGATGCAAATAAATTATTTCTCTAATTAAATATCTGAACAAAATATATTACTTGCGACTTTTTGTCAAGGAGTATTTGTTGTTTGTAATTATTTTCTCTTTCAACTAACGTATCTTTCATAGGTGTACACCAAAATAACGTTATTTTAGGGTACTTGCAACTTAGGTAGGTATGCCAGGCACCATACAAAAAAGTTCGAAGGTTTTTTTCGCATTTATTCGCTATGTGCATAGTGGGTGGTGGGGGCCGTCAAATCCATCGCAGCACGCAATGTAGCAGAAATGTGAAAAAACTCTGGACTGTCATGTGTCAAATTGCTATATTTCCATAGAATTCCATACTAACGTTATTCAGTATTTTTAAGTGAAAACGTTAAAATTCGCGATATTGGTCAAACGTGTTCTGTTATAAAGTGTAGAAACACTGGGAAAAACATTTCGTACATGTTTTATTCGTTTCCAACATCAAGATGGAAATTGGAGCAAATAAATAAATGGATAGCTGCAGCTGTCAAAAAAAAAAGTTTGTAGGGAATTTGTGTTACAGACGTTTGTCTTATGATCACAGCTCTTATTAAGTAGCTTTGTCCGTTGGTTCTGAGCTCTTCAAAATCTCTTACACGCTGTGATAATACAATTTTTTTCCCTTTTTGCACATTTTGAGGTTGGAAAGTTATATCATGTTGTATTGATTTAAATCCCGTAGGTATTATCAAATTCGTATTTTAATTCAAGTAAGAAAATCACTTAAGACATAATATGCGCAAACTTTTTAGATATTTTCATCTAATTTCGAAGAAAAACAATCCGAAAATCATTCTCAAACCATCCAGTTCCCATAATTTGAGAGACTCAAGTCCACAATAATTGTGGTCACTAGGGGCGCTGTCATCGCGCACACAGCGAATAACATTAGTAAGTTGATGATGTTTTTTCCAGATATTAGAAAGACTGAGCGTGGCTCATGAGAGGTACCAGTCAGCGCTTACTTCGCTCGAATCAGCTTTAGTGAATAGGCTACATCATACTGAAGACATCAAACTAGCTATTAGGAAAAAGTAAGTATCGTATTTAATGTATGTTAACCATAATGTTACATAAGGCGCATTTTAAATAGCTTTTAAGTATTTCGTATTTCAAAAAGAATTATTAAAAAAAATAAAAACCGACTTTAAATAACTAAAACGCTAAAAATAATCTTAATACTTAAGTACCTAATTAGTTACTTTTGGAGTCGGTGCCAACGAAAACAGAGTCTCTCATCGACTGACTTTTTGAAGTCGTTTTTTTTGTAGAATTAACTTATTTCATCTATTTTAGTGATAAATCCTAATCATGTTACGAGTGAAAGCATAATTTAACTGCTGAACACCGATTTCATTTTCTATTTTTCCACCCTCAGGGGTGATTTTTTTTCCGAAAATGATGATTTTGTTATAGTATCTTTGAAGTAAAAGCTATTCATTAAAAAAAGAATCATAAAAATCGGTCTACATTTGGCAAAGATATTAAGTAAGATAGATACTAAAATCAATTGGCGTAGTACGAAGTTCATGCAATGTTTGATGATTTTCATACAGATCCCATCATCAGAATTTAACCAAATTTATATGGGACCATTCTGAAAGTATTTCCTTTCAAACAAAAAAATAATTATCGAAATCGGTCAACGTAGTAACGAATGATCGCTGAATTATGTATTAAAAATAGAGACTGACTACTGAAATAGTGACTGAAATAGTGATAGTGACTGAAATAGTGACTTCCAGCCTCCCGAACAAGCCGGTTTTCGAAAAGGCTTTAGTACCATAGACCACATCCATACGCTGCGGCAAATTATACAGAAGACCGAGGAGTATAACTTGCCACTATGCTTAGCGTTCGTGAACTATGAGAAGGCCTTTGATTCGATCGAGACCTGGACAGTGCTACAGTCTCTCCAGCGGTGCCATATTGACTATCGGTACATCGAGGTGTTGAAGTGTTTATACAAAAACGCCACCATGTCGGTCCGAGTACAGGAGCAGAGCACGAAGGCGATTCCTCTGCAGCGAGGCGTAAGACAGGGAGATGTTATATCTCCGAAACTGTTCACCGCTGCATTGGAAGACGCTTTCAAGCTCCTGGAATGGAAAGGATTTGGCATCAACATCAACGGCGAGTACATCACTCACCTTCGGTTTGCCGACGATATTGTGGTCATGGCAGAATCGCTTGAAGACCTCAGCACAATGCTCGATGACCTTACTCGAGTCTCCCAACAAGTAGGCCTGCGAATAAACATGGACAAAACCAAGCTCATGTCGAATGCCCATGTTGCGCCCTACCCAGTATCCGTTGGGAGCTCTACTCTCGAAATTGTTGACAAATATGTCTACTTAGGACAAGTTATCCAGTTGGGTAAATCTAATTTTGAGAAGGAGGTCAATCGTCGAATCCAACTCGCAGCGTTCGGGAAACTACACCACGTCTTCTCGTCCAAAATACCTCAGTGCCTCAAGACGAAAGTCTACAACCAGTGTGTGTTACCAGTGATGACATATGGAACTGAAACGTGGCCTCTCACTATGGGCCTCATAAGAAAGCTCAAGGTCGCACAGCGTGCTATGGAAAGGGCTATGCTTGGTGTTTCCTTGCGAGATCGAATCAGAAATGAAGAGATCCGTAAACGAACAAAAGTCGCTGACATAGCCCAACGGATTAGTAAGCTGAAGTGGCAGTGGGCGGGGCACATAGCACGTAGAACTGATGGCCGATGGGGCAGAAAGGTTCTAGAATGGAGGCCGCGTACCGGCAAGCGCACGTCCACTCACAAGGTGGTCAGACGACCTGGTAAAGGTCGCAGGAAGACGCTGGATGCAGGCCGCTTCCAACCGGCCAATCTGGAAGTCAATGGGGGAGGCCTATGTTCAGCAGTGGACGTCCTATGGCTGAAATAATGATGATGAATGACGGCGAATTGAGAACCTCCTCCTTTTTTGAAATTTTCGTTGTTGTCATTTGTTGTCACGGTAGACATATTCAAATTATCTATTTTTGTGGTCCCATTTTCCTATTTTATTGGTGTTTTATTTATTTTATTTTACACAAAATCCACAGCCCTTAAATAACAGAGTTAACAATACTTACATTATGAACATACAGCCAATAACGGATTTTCATTTTATAGTTAGATACATTTTTAAATTTGCCAATGTTAACATTATCGATCGTTAACATACCAAAGTGATCGAATATGATTGTCATTCAAATTGTCTTTACGCAGGTACGCTCCGTCCTTTGCTCGGCTCTGTCTCGAAAGTACATCAATGTGTGATTTACTTATGTATGGAACGCCGGAACTAGGGAGGGAAATTGGTGAGTAATATTATTTATAACCAGTGATCAGAATAGATAGATTGATTTGATGTACTTTGGTAGTTCTAGAATAATATGGATATGCCTTTTTTTTCAAAAACTGATACCAATATATGCCGGAATCCCAGAGGCATGTCCATATTAACATCAATGTTTGAGATCATTGATCCCAAATCAATCTACCTACTCCGATCACTGACTGACTGACTGACTGACTGACTGACTGACTGACTGACTGACTGACTGACTGACTGACTGACTGACTGACTGACTGACTGACTGACTGACTGACTGACTGACTGACTGACTGACTGACTGACTGACTGACTGACTGACTGACTGACTGACTGACTGACTGACATATCAACGCACAGCCCAAACCGCTGGTGCTAGAGATTCCAAATTTGGCATGTAGGTTTCTTATAAGGTCTAGGGGTGCACTAAGAAAGGGTTTTTCAAAATTCACCCTCTAAAGGGGTGAAATGGGGGCCCAAAGTTTGTATGGGGAAACAAAATTAGTTAGACTATTTTATTCGAAACTTCACAGGAGTATTCCTAACAATAAATGATTAAACACGTGTTTCAGGTTTTTTGCGAAATTTACCCCTAAAGGGGATAAAAGGGGTGACAAAGTCTGAAAATCAACATGGGTATTGTTTCTATGGTTTATCGGGTCGCTGATTACGAAAACAACAACAATTTTAAAATGCAACGATGCGGACGTGAAATATCATCCCCCTGTTGAGGTGCGATGGGGTTGAAATGTCTAAATATCAATATGGGTGTCGATTTTATGTTTTTTTGGGATGTTAATTACGAAAATGACATCGATTTAGAAATTTAATATTGTGGAAATAAAAAAATCTTGAATTCAACCCTTAAAGTAGGAGAAAAGGGGAAAGAAACTTTGTATTTCAATTATCTATTTATATAAAATGGTAAACTGACTAATTGTTGATATATCAACGCACAGCCTTACCTTATACAGTGTAAACATCCATTAAGAAAGGGTTTTTTGGAAATTATAGCCCTAAGGGGGTAAAATAGGTGATGAAAATTTAATGAAAGCATATCAGTTTCAAATAATAATTTTAAAATTTTGTATTTATAGTGACGATTGAAAATAAATTTATGTATATACAGCGTTCTTGATTATTCAACCCCTGAAGGGGTGAAAAAGGATATTAAGTTGTGTCTTGAAAGTCCTTTATTTTTAAAGTTATAATCACTAAACTTATATTTATAGTAAACTTACTCAACTTAAATTGGTTGTGTTAGAATTTCAAAAGGGATAAAATTTTGTAATTGTCGAATTAATAATCACCAAATATATTATCTCGGCTTATGGTTGCAAACTAACCCAACATACAGTGTTATTTTCACTCGGCTGCCGTAGGAGGGTTATGTTTTTCAAGCGTATGTATGTGTGTTTATAATTTTTTCGCACGCTCTACAGCCTAAGCCGTTACAAATATATTTCATCATATGAGATTCTTCTCAGTTGTGGAAGTGACATAAAGTATATAGTTTTCCAGAATTCCCATAGGACATAGAAATTACGCGGGGAACTCTGATCTCTAATGCTACTTACCTGATTTCAACCCTCGATCTCTTAGATTAGTTTAAATGCTGTTGAAGTGTTCCAGAGACGTCGCCTGGCGTCTACAGGGGGCAAAATTTTGTTTATTTTGAGCTAGGACGCACCGTTTTCGAGATATCAAGGCGCTGCGTACACGACGTAGCAGGGCAGGCCGGACAATTTCGCCGCGAACAATAGACCAAAGGGAATCGTATACTGCAACGCACACGGCGGTCAATAAGACCGCGCCGCCAGTGCCCGCCCCGCACCGCGGCATGTCCGTGGCTGCCCGCCGTCGATTGCACAAACCAGTTTGTATACACTAACGCAGACGGCGGCGTGGGCGGCTAGCTTAGTTTGCGCCGCGCGCTCTACTAGAATGGTTGACCTGAACTGACCGTCGTGTATGTTGAGTACGCGGCGCGGGCAGCCGCGGGCATCGATGAGCAGACGCGGTCTTTATTGCTTCACGGTCACAACTGCGTTGTATGCGCAGCACCTTATTCCATTCTATATTAATTAATCTATATACATATATAAAAGGCAAAAGTGATTGACTGATGTATCAACGCACAGCCCAAACCGCGGGTTCTGGAGATTCCAAATTTGACACGTAGGTTTCTTATAAAATTTAGGGGTCACTAAGAAAGGATTTTTCAAAATTCATCTCCTAAAGGAGTGAAATAAGGGTCCAAAGTTTGTATGGGTAAACAAGATTAGTCAGCATCTTTTATTCGAAACTTTACAGGAGTAAGTTCTCCTTACGATAAATGAGTAAACATGTGTTTCAGATTTTTTGGAAAGTCAACCCCTAAAAAGGGGAAGGGGGCTGACAAAGTTTGAAAATCAACATGGGTATTGTAAATTGTTTCTATAGTTTATCGGATCGCTGATTACGAAAACAACAACGATTTTAAAATTTAACTTTGCGGACGTGAAATTCCATCTCCCCTGTTGGGATGTGATAGGGTTGAAATGTCTATCAATATGGGTGTAGATTTTATGGTTTTTGGAACGTTGATTTTAAAATTGAATATTGTGAACATGAAAAATTTTGAAATTATTTGTGCAAAATTGCAATTCAATCGGTTCAGTAATTTCGGAGCTAATCGGTTGTAACAGACGGACTGACAGGCAGCCACACGTGATCCCAACACAAAGGTTCTATTTTTGCATTTGATGTATAGAACGAGAATGTATAAAACCCGCGTTATCCTAAAATTGATAAATCGCTATATTATATCATATCATATCGTGTTTTGATGGTCATGCTAGGGGGGCTGTATTAGTAAAAAATATTGTCTATAAAGAAGTTTTGTAAAGTTTTTTTTAAATTACTGAGTTTGAGATTCATACATCACTCAAAATCAAATCTAACGCGAGCGAAGCCGCGGGCAAAAGCTAGTGTTCGATAAAGCGGAGTCACGTATGTCAAACTCAGTAGGAGTAATAGAGAAGGTGCTGCTTGGAAAGAAAGGGTCTGAGTGCCAAACCACAAATACCACGATTTTAATGAAAATAACCACTTAATTGAAAATCAAAAGCAGCCAATTGCTTTAGTAATATAAAAGCCATAATTTTGCTCAAGATCATCAACATTACTATAATTACAAGTGAAAAAAAAAGGGTATTTTCAAAGGCAAATTATGTTTTCCATCGAGTGAAGTTTGTAGAATCGTGTTTTGGAAATGAGCATTAGGTCAGAAATACGATCATTATAACTGCCTTGTCTTTTAAAAATAATATGACCTAAAGATTGTACACAAAACCTTCTTTTGGTTTACCATTTGGCTACATTGAGCCTCTTCATAGCAACACTAATACAAATCAATATTCATGTCTCATGTTTCTAAAATACGGCTTCAGCTTGCGTACGACTGTACGCGTTTCCCGCGTCGGTCAGCGTATGCCCGTTGAATTATCACCTAAAAAAACTACATCAAAATCGGTCCATTCGTTTGGGAGCTACGATGCCACAGATACACACGTTATATTCATAACACCTCTCTTTTTCGTCGGGGGTTAAAAAGGTGAGTAACAAAATAGGAAGCAATATTGATGGATATAGTGTCGTTATGACAGGGCGCGGACAGTACGGCGTGGTGTACGCGGTGCGCGGCGGCTGGGCCGGCCGCAGCCCCGCCGCCGTCAAGTCCGTGCTGCCGGCCGACGAGCGGCACTACCACGAGCTCGCCATGGAGTTCTTCTATACCAGGTAACTAGAATTTTAATAAGATTATGAATCTACGTTTGCGTAGAATTCAGAAGTAAGCTAAAAAGGAATGTGTAATTATCCTACACATAATGTGTAAATGACGTCATCTGGAGTTCCACAGGGTTCACATTTGGGACCACTATTTTTAACGACGTATCATCCTACTTATACTCCGATTACTTTCAAATCAAATCAAATTTATTTATTGTGTATCACAGGTACAGAGAGGTGGCAATATAATAATAAGGTTAGAACAACTGTGTCCCGCCGCATGGGCATACAATAATAGGTATTAATGAATTGAATTAAATTAAATGTCAGATCAATTTCAGAACTATTTTACGTTATTAATAAATACACATTATAAAATACCTGTCTTAATTAATAAATCGGAATGTCATTTAAATAGTGCAATCTGTCATGAAATCACTAATTTTGTAGTAGCATTTCTCTATTAGAAAGTCGTAAAGTTTTCGTTTAAAATATGTCAGGTCATCAGTGCTCCGAATGGATTCTGGAATTTTGTTAAAAATACGAGACGCGTTGCAGAAGATGCTTTGGTGAAATAAAGCTGTCCTACTGGCTATTGTACATAGTTTACGTTGATGCCGAGCCCGCGTTTTAAAAAAAAAATCCAAGTTCGATTTAACAAAAATTGCAGTCTCGTAAATATACAAACATGGCATTGCCAAAATTTTTAGCTTTATAAAGAACGGCTTACATGAGTCAGTCACTTAAACTATACATCGTACTACAAGCCCCAAAATGATGAATAGGCTTTTTCACGAAAGCAAAAGTCAATCCTAATCGAAAAATAGCCTATCTACTACATATCCAAAAGTTTGTGTAAGCAATAGTGTGGCGTTTCGTCACTATATTATTAGATTCATTAGACTCAAAATTGTTCAGGAGCGCTAGTTCGCGCGTGGATCCGTTTGCCATCCGCCTCCCAGCTACGCACGACCGCTACCAGTCGGATATTACGTGCGCCGCCATACAATTACAGGGTTACATCGCAAACGGGTGCCAAATTTAAAAAATAAAATCTAGGGAACAATATGAAGAAGCGTCTTAATCGTTATTATTTTTAATAATCGTATGTTACGAAAAAACTTTAAAATATCTGAAAATAAAGTCAATAAGGAGATTACGAAAGCCGCGCGATCATTCATTATAGGTACGGCCTACAAGGACCTTACGTAGTGCACATACAGTGCAATTTTTTCATGAATTAGTTAAATTATCCACGCGTACGATTTTTAACAGCAGATAGGAATAATTTAATATGAAAAAAAAAATGTTTGTTCTTTGCACGATTAGGTTACTGAGTCCGAGCCACTTCTAAAGATTTGGTACCCCTTTGCAATGTAACCCTGTATATCACATTACAATACTTCGGCTACCATCAATCTCGATACGGCATGGCATGCATGCCTACTCTATTCTCTGTTTTCTGCAATCGTTCATCTACTACTCCGTTTGTACTGACTTTCGTAACTTTTACGTGTATGTGACTTGTAACAAATAAATTATTACTTAATCTACTGTTTCAAATTAAACTCACACGTCATCTACATCTACAAAGAGTATAAATGAAGTTAGCACAATATCAAATGATATTGGTGTGATTTTTGTATAAAAATAATAATGAGGGAATGCAGTGGATATCCTATGTGTTACCAGTGATCAATACATGGAACTGAAACGTGGCATCTCATTATTGGCCTCATAAGAAGGCTCAAAGTCGCACCGCGTGCTATGGAAATGGCTTCCAACCAGCCAATCTGGATATCACTGGGCGAGGCCTATATTTAACAGTGGACGTCCTGTGGCTGAAATGATAATGATGACGATCCTATGGCTAAAATGATGATGATGATGACGTATCCAGGAGTATTCCGGTACACCCGCGCATCGTCCGGCTGTACGGGTCCATCGTGCAGCGGCACAGCGGCGCCGGGCCCTCCGTGCTGCTGGTCTCCGAGCGCAAGGTGCGCGACCTGCACTCGGCCGTGCGGGCCGGGCTCGGCTTCGCGGCGCGGATGCGGATCGGCTGCGACATTGTGGAGGGTGAGTGTGTGTGTGGGGGGAGGGGGGAGGGGGGAGGGGGCAGGGGGGGCTGTGTACTGTACGGACCCATCGTGCAGCGGCACAGCGGCGCCGGGCCCTCCGTGCTGCTGGTCTCCGAGCGCAAGGTGCGCGACCTGCACTCGGCCGTGCGGGCCGGGCTCGGCTTCGCGGCGCGGATGCGGATCGGCTGCGACATTGTGGAGGGTGAGTGTGTGTGGGGGGGGAGGGGGCAGGGGGCAGGGGGGCTGTGTACTGTACGGGCCCATCGTGCAGCGGCACAGCGGCGCCGGGCCCTCCGTGCTGCTGGTCTCCGAGCGCAAGGTGCGCGACCTGCACTCGGCCGTGCGGGCCGGGCTCGGCTTCGCGGCGCGGATGCGGATCGGCTGCGACATTGTGGAGGGTGAGTGTGTGTGGGGGGGAGGGGGGAGGGGGCAGGGGGGGCTGTGTACTGTACGGGCCCATCGTGCAGCGGCACAGCGGCGCCGGGCCCTCCGTGCTGCTGGTCTCCGAGCGCAAGGTGCGCGACCTGCACTCGGCCGTGCGGGCCGGGCTCGGCTTCGCGGCGCGGATGCGGATCGGCTGCGACATTGTGGAGGGTGAGTGTGTGTGTGGGGGGGTGGGGGAGGGGGGAGGGGGGCTGTGTACTGTACGGGCCCATCGTGCAGCGGCACAAAGGCGCTGGGCCCTCCGTGCTGCTGGTCTCCGAGCGCAAGATGCGCGACCTGCACTCGGCCGTGCGGGCCGGGCTCGGCTTCGCGGCGCGGATGCGGATCGGCTGCGACATTGTGGAGGGTGAGTGTGTGTGGGGGGGGGGGGGGGGAGGGGTCAGGGGGGGCTGTGTACTGTACGGGCCCATCGTGCAGCGGCACAGCGGCGCCGGGCCCTCCGTGCTGCTGGTCTCCGAGCGCAAGGTGCGCGACCTGCACTTGGCCGTGCGGGCCGGGCTCGGCTTCGCGGCGCGGATGCGGATCGGCTGCGACATTGTGGAGGGTGAGTGTGTGTGTGGGGGGGTGGGGGAGGGGGGAGGGGGGCTGTGTACTGTACGGGCCCATCGTGCAGCGGCACAGCGGCGCCGGGCCCTCCGTGCTGCTGGTCTCCGAGCGCAAGGTGCGCGACCTGCAATCGGTCGTGCGGATCAGCTGCGACATTGTGGAGATTGAGTGTGTGTGGGGGGATAGGGGGAGGCAGGGGGCAGGGGGGGCTGTGTTCTGTACGGGCCCATCGTTCGCAAGGTGCGCGGATGCGGATCGGCTGCGAGGGTAAGTGTGCATGTGGGGGAGTAGTACTTAGTATGTAAGAAAGATTTAAAGCTAATTATGTGAAAAAATACGTCTCCAATACTCTACCTGATAGACGAAGAAAAAAAATTTTATCATCATCCCTATTACATCTTTCATTTATGTTCCCAGCCCTAACCACCAAAACACGATATGATAAAGCGATTTATCGACACCAACTCTTAAAGTATCATAGATAAAGCCGCCGTGTTGAATCGACGTGCCGGTGACGTCACATGTTATGATCGCTGTTGCGTTTACCGCAAGTAATTCAACACGGTGGGTACAGTGTGAATACCAGCGTAACTCGTAAAATAAGCTAATTTCCTAAAAAAAACTAATTAGTCCGTCAGTTGGATTAACAGAAAATATTGGACACGTATTTTTTCTTTTCTCAATCAAACAAAAAATGATGAAGATAAAGCCCGTTAAAGTTCCGCGTAACGTCACGCCTTGCGTCACTTTTTAGCAAGGCGTGACGTCACGTGCTAACTTTGATGCGCTTTATCTTGGTCGTTTTTTGTTTGATTGACAAAAGACATAATGTAGGTCCAATATTTTTTTATAATCTAACTGACGGACTAAATACAGTAATATTTTTTTGACCCAGGAAACTAGCCCACCGTAAGCGAAATAATTACATTTTCATAATTGTTTCAAATAAATAAAAATAAAATGTCACCCCAGGAATCCGCTACCTCCACTCGTTCGGCCTCGTCCACCGCGACATCAAGATGAAGAACGTCCTGCTGGACCCTAGGGACCGCGCGGCGCTGTCGGACCTCGGGTTCTGCGCCGCCGAGGCGCTCATGTCGGGCTCCGTGGTGGGCACGCCCGTGCACATGGCGCCCGAGCTGCTGGCGGGGGAGTACGACGCCGCCGTCGACGTCTACGCTTTTGGGATACTGTTCTGGTGAGTGGGACGTCGTTGGGAGTTGGAGTTTGCTTATGGTCGGTACCTCGAGGTCGAATTAAAAAGTTCTTTTTTAGTGTTACGTACCCAGAGGGTAAAAACGGGACTGTATTACTAAGACTCCACTATCCGTCTGTCTGTCTGTCTGTCATCATCATCATCATCATCATTTCAGCCATAGGACGTCTACTGCTGAACATAGGCCTCCCCCAGAGACTTCCAGATTGGCCGGTCGGAAGCGGCCCGCATCCAGCGGCTTCCTGCAACCTTTACCAGCCTGCCTAGCATGAGCACTAAAAACACGATATGATATGATATGATATAACGAAATATCGACACCAACTTTTAAAATATGATAGATTTGGCCGCCATTTTAATTTTTTATCGAAACAGCGATCTTAATATGTGACGGCGATTCAACATGGCGGCTATATCTATCATATTTTTACAGTTGGTGTCGATATTTCGCTTTATCATATCATATCATATCGTGTTAATAGTGCTCATGCTAGGCAGGCTGGTCGACTGTCCACCTATCATATAAATTTAACAAGTGTAAAAACCTGAATAGTTATTTGGACCGTTAAACTTATTTCTAACTCACATCACTTAAAAATCACGGTACATTTTGAAATCTTTAATTTTTTCATGATATAGTCAATGTTACTAGTAACTTTACGGGTTAAGCCTAAAATAAATGAATTTTAATTTAATTTAATGGCAACTTAAATTGCCCAACTGCTCCATAAACTTAATTTTACAATCTCTTACAATCTCCCACGTCTCTCCAGACACTCGCTGTTTAATCCTAAGCGTTCTAAAACAAAGCTGGGCCCATTAATAGACTCCAAGCCGATTATAACACTGTGTGTAAGAATAAGGATGTTGATATATTCAGTCTTAGTTTACCTACATTTAAAAAGAAATTACGCCTACTTATGTCTAATAACAAATGATTTTCTATGTATTAGCTAATTAAGTAGCAAATGTGTAGTATAAATACATATTTGTAAGATTTTTAAGCTAGCCTAATGCTCCCAATCCCAACTATCTTTGTTTGCGCTTTCCGTGGCAACCTGTAATTATCGCTTGTTTGGGTCTGTGGCGTATGTCCCCGGTGGTGGACGCCCCCGGTCAGTTTAATTAGTTTAATTTACTTTGAAGAAATTTTTAATCAAATGTACTGGCAGGCATAAAAGGCATAAGATTGTAATATATTATATCATAACGATTCTTATTAGAAATGCTTTTATTTGGATTTAAAAACTATACAATAATTCGGATCATATATTTATTTAAAACTATAAGTAATCGAGTATAAAAATTGGTATTTAAATCACAGTTTTGATCGCCTATATCAAGAAAATTACCGCAAATAATTGACTGATATAACACGGCCAAATATTTTAAACTAGTTTATAATAACCACGCGTGATACATTTGATATTTTGTTTAGGTTAGGGTACACTTTTGACATTAACTGTACTTAGTGCAAAAGCACAAAAAAAAGGATTCATAAAATTATTAGAATCGGGGGCGTCCACCACCGGGGCGTACGCTACGGACCCGCTTGTTTAACCAATCTTGTAACTTTCAGCTTCTTAAATTTTATGATCTTGTTAGTTGTCCAAATAAATAAAATAAAATAAATTACAATAACAATACGGTTAACAAAATGCATAAAAATCACATAAAGAAGCACAAAAATAAACTACACTAGATACCTATTAATCTAGCTTTTTTTTTATCAACCTGTTCAATCCCACTGCTGGGCAAAGGTCTCCCCCAGCTAATCTAGCTTAACACACGATAATTTTAACACGTCATTGTGTTCTCGTGTACTATAGACTTAGTTGGACTATAGTTATAATTTTTTTTTTGGGTGAATTCTTAACTACACAGACGAAGACGCAGCAAAAGCTAATCTGTAATACTTTAAAACCACCTTTCACATTCGTGTAACGATACCGGTTGTTATTTTCGGCAGTTGAAAATAAGTTTCCGTGGTGTAGCGGTTATCACATCTGCCTAACACGCAGAAGGCCCCCGGTTCGATCCCGGGCGGAAACATTGCTTTTGTTTTTATTTATAACCAAATTTGTTTTTGTTATTTTATGAATTTTGTATTTGTTTTCTGTATAATAATTCTCTAAATAACTATGAGATACAGAATATATTTGACTGAAAAATAATTTGTTACGAATTCACAATTGGGTTTAATGGTAGTCACGCTGTTTTTTTTATTATATCTTGACGGAAATTTTAAATGACAATTTGTTCTCAGGTACGTTTGTGCTGGAAATATTAAGCTGCCTTCAGCCTTCGAAATGTTCCAGAATAAAGAACAGCTGTGGAGCAAGGTCAAAAGAGGTAAGATATATTTTTTTTAACTTTTTTTGTTTGTTTTTGCTTAAAGATGTTCAATTCAATTCAATTCAATATATTTATTGCATTCTATAATGTTACACAGGTGTTATAATTAGATACATAAAATAGATCATTATAGACCCTGTAGGGCACAACAATAAGATAGGTATTGTGGGCAGAGAGGATGACGCCATGCATAATTAGATCAATTTGTTTATTTTAAGAAGTTGTAAAGAATTAAAATAATTAAGAAATCATATGATAATTATCGAATAATTTATTGAATAACATAATCAAATAAATAGTATTTTTAGGCATTTAAATATTTATTTATCTTTGGATTTCATTTAAAAAAAATGTCCTTCTGTTAAAAATTTTTCGCCCTAAAGTTATCGCTAAGGTAAACATAAATCTATTTACTAAAGTAGCATTCATATTATGGTTGTTGTTACATTTCATAGGTGTCAACATGTTTTCCAAAGTCGGCGTGTAAAATAATTATCAGGTTAAATTAATTAATGTCAGAAATTACTAAATTGAGTTGGTCAGAATTATTTTATTTTGTAGACAAAAATAGCAGGTTACAGAGATAGGAAAAAATAATTATTGTACCAAAAAAGTCCTCCGCTCAGTATCAACTTAGGGCTGCCACGACACTGATATTCTGCGGGGTCCTTGAACACTAAATTAATTAAATTATTTTTAAAAAATACAAAATAGTTTGTAGAAAGTCTTGTACATTATAATAAACAATTTTCAAAGTTTTATTCTTATTTCACTATAATTCCGCCTTTCTCTAAATAATTTCCGATTTCCTACTAGGCCTGCGCCCCGAACGCCTGCCCTACTTCTCAGACGAGTGCTGGGAAGTGATGGAGTCCTGCTGGGCCTCCGAACCCTCCCAGAGGGCACACTTAGGCGACATACAGCCCAAACTGGAGAGGATCCTTGAGGACGCGCTCCGCTGCAACTACAACAGTGAACCTTACGTCGATAGGAATACGGGCTACGATGTCTCGGACGATGATAGTTTAGACATGACCGGGATTGAGGGGAACGGTGTGTGAAGTGAATGGTACAGAATACAGGGTGTGTAGGAAAAACTTTTTATTACCTAAACCTGCTGCTGATGGGAAATACAGAATACTGTAAAAATATACGTGTGTCACTTGTTGTAAATAATACAAGGTGACATCGAAAAACATTGATCTTATACAGGGTTACATTGCAAAGGGGTGCCAAATTTAAAAAATTGGATTTAGATAACAATATAAAGAAGCGTCCTATTAATAATTGTATGTTACGAAAAAAATTACTTTAAAATATCCGAAAATAAATAAAGAAATTACGAAAACCCCGCGCCATTCATCAAAGGCGCAGGTACCCTGAGTCAATAAATACCTTACGCAGTGCACATACGGTGCAATTTTTTTATGAATGAGTTAAATTATCCAGGCGTACGATTTTCAACAGTGGATAGCATGTTATATGCATAGTTCGATTAAGTTACTGATTCTAAGCCACTCTTAAAGATTTGGCACCCCTTTGCAATGTAACCCTGTATTAAAAATCAGCAAGTTAAGATGCTCTTTACATATCCTAGCCTTAATATTAGCCTTATTAGATTGTTAATTTTAGAAAGATTTTTTTGCAGTTTATACAGAGTATAACGAAAAGGTGAAATAAAACTTTAAGGGGTTATTCTACGGCTAAATTACATCTACTTTTTCTATGGGACCAACATCGAAATCTCAAAAAAAAATGACGTTTCCATACAAACTGATGCCAGGTGGTCGCGTTTTAGTATGGGAAAGTGTTTTTTTTTTTGTCCCGATGTTGGTCCCATAGAAAAAGTTGATGTACTTTAGCCGTAGAATAACCCCTTAAAGTTTTATTTCACCTTTTCGTTACACTGTATATTTGTCCCCAAAATATTTCTTGTATATTACAAATTTTGTATTTTTAAGGAATTACACCATTCCTCACCTAACCTGTATAAACGATCTCAAAAATGCATAATGCTGTCACAAAGATGGTATTAAAGACAATTAAGAAGTGTTGAATAATTGTTTGATTCAAAATGAACTCTATTTTTAGGTAACAATGATCAAAATAGGTTACGGTGATACTGATTTGATGTTTTGATATAATATTAGTAATACATTAATGACGTGAGTATTGAATGATATAATAATCTTTCCCCAGCGCTTAGTCGAGTCCACAGAAGCTATAAGTTAATTCCTGTAATTTAAACTTAATTAAAATATAAAAAAGCGCGTAAAAATTTTTAATCGTTATTTTTTTATGAATTTTTATCATGAGAACAATATCAAGAAAAATCTTTTCTTTTCTGCAAAGCCCAAAGTCTAACTAGCGGGAAATGTTTCGTGGCTTTAGGTTCTTTGCGTTTTTTTGGCATTCAATACTAAATTTAAAAAAAAAATTTTTTTTTCAACCGACTTCAAAGAAGGAATTTCGAATTTCTCAATTCGTCGGAATCTTTTTTTTATGTATGTTCAGCGATCATTCGTTACTGCGTTGACCGATTTCGATAATTATTTTTTTGTTCGAAAGGTAATACTTTCAGAATGGTCCCATATAAATTTAACTAAATTCTGATGATGGGATCTATAAGAAAATCATCAAACACTGCATGAACTCCGTTACCCAATATCTTCGACAAATGTAAACCGATTTTGATAATTCTTCTTTTATCAAAAAGCTTGTACTTTAAAGACACTATAAAAAAATGCGGAAAAAAATTAACCCCTAAGGGTGGAAAAATAGAAAATGAAATCGGTGTTCAGCAGTTAAATTAGGTTTGCACTCGTAAGATTTGTTTTGATTAGGGTTTATCACAAAAATAGATGAAATAAGTTCATTTTATTAAAAAAATTAAACCGACCAACAAACTGAAACGCTAAAAATAATCTTAACACTTAAGTACCTAATCAGTTACTTTTGGAGTCGGTGCCAGCCGATGAGAGATTCAATGTTTTCGTTTGCACCGACTCCAAAAGTAACTGATTAGGTATTTAAGTGTTAAGATTATTTTTAGTTTTTTGGTGGGTTTTTTTTTTAATAAAATTAATTATTTCCTGACTTATCTTACATGTTACTTTTCGTATGGAACAGAAAGATTTTTCTAGATTTTAGAAAATTGCTTATAATGTTAAACATGTGTGAACACCATGTTTATTTTCTGTATTAATTGTCACAATATTACTACTGTTTGTTGAAGGAACATTACAGGTAAGCTAATTAAAAATAGTAAGTGTACATGTAAAATTTTAAAATTATACAGCGACTATTTAAGATTGTTTACATTCTAAATCTTTGTTTATCGGTCCTACGTATCCTAGTGCAAGTGTCTTAAAACCTAACTTTAGCGATGGCGATTTAAACGTTCTAAAGCAGAAATATTTTGAAAATTAACTTGGAAAATTTTTGTTATATACATCACTAAAATTCCAAATATTTCTATTGTTGTAAAACAATATTTTATTTTATTTATTAGTAACACAAAACAGAATAACACACTTTGCACTTGTACGTAGAACTCGTACTAAGTTTTGTTTTTAATTATTTTATCACTATATTAAAATGAGAAAAAAAAACCTTTGAAGGCAAAAAATTTACTTGTAAATTCTAAACGACACTAATCCTATTAACTATAAACTGTGAGAAAACAATAATGTCTTCAAAATACTAAAGCGAGCCTTTAAGTGCTGACATGTTTTTATCTGTGATCTAAAACTAATCTGCTAATTGTAGTATACATAATTATGTATTACTTATATCAAGGAAATTAAATTTGGTTGAAAAACATTTTCTACTGCCTCTGGTGGGATTCGAACCCAAATTATTTTCCTTGATATATTAAACCACCATTATTGTGAATGCAAAAAAAAAGTTTTTACCTATTTTTCGCTAGTTTTCGTATTTATTTATAAATTTTCGAGTCGAAATTGTGATCAGTATTTATTTAGATGTTAATATATAGGAAACTATATGAAGTCTTGTATGAAGGCACTTCTATTGAAAAAAAAAGAATTAAATTAAAATATGATAAAACAGGGTGTATTTTAATAAAATTAAATTGGTTTTTCCTTAACAGTTTACACAGATATCGATTTTAATCTGAGGCCCAATTCCCGTAATTTGACAATTGTCGCAATCCGGTGTCGATCCGGTCCCAGTAACATTACTATCACAAACGGTATTCTCGTAAACTTTCAATTTGACGTAAAATTATTAAAACTATCCCAATAAGACTAAAAACAGAGCAAAAAAATATCTAATTTTGGTTTCTTCCATTTTCAGTCGCATTACGAACAATAATTGCATTTTTTGGGTTTACGAGAATACCGTTTGGGATCGTAATGTTACTGGGAGCGGATCGACACCGGATTGCGACTATTGTCAAATTACGGGAATTGACCCTCTGATATAATCACATTACACATAAAATACTATCTTATTTGCTAACTAGTAAAATACCAGAGATTATAAGGACCTTATATGTTTTAACTAAGAGCCAAATTTAAAGTCATTTTTTATTTATTTATTTTGGAATAATAATTTCTAAAAACACCTTAATAGGGATGTCGAGTGGGTAAAGAAAATGAAAATCTTTCGTCCGTCAGTTAGGTTATCAAAAAATAATGGGCATTCGTTTTTTTCTTTTGTCAATTAACCAAATAATTAAAAACATAAAGCGCGTCAAAGTTCGGGAGTAGGGTCTCGTGACGTCACTTCTAAGTAAAAATTGTACCAAGACGTGACGTCATGCGATATTTCAAATCAATATCATCATTATCATTTCAGCCATAACACGTCCACTGCTGAACATAGGCCTCCCCCAATGACTTTCATCGGGGGGGATTGCCAATACTCGCCACGCTTGGCAGGCGGGTTGGCGAGCGCATTTTTTTTATAAGATTTCGCACTAAATCAATATATCTCTGTAATATTTTGATTATGTGTGAAAAGAAAAAAATACGTGTCCAATATCTTTTGTCATCCCTATTAAACTATCCATTCCTCTGTCCTCCTGTCCTCTGTCTGATAAGTAGAGAAAGGATGAATAATTCCAAAAGTATTATGACTAAACTCTTCCACCAATCCCTCATTATAATAAGCCCACATCAGTCCACTACTTAACATAGGCCACTCCCGCAGCACACCACTGAGCCTGATCCTCGACGATTATATCCATCCTCTGCCAGTAACAACGTTTATCAACTTTGCCATATTACCTTGTTCCCACAAAGTAATATGGCAAAGTTGCGCCCTAATCTGCGCTTGCCTAGTCGCGGTCTCCACTCAAGAACACTTCTACCCCATCGGTAATCGGTTCTAATGCAAACGTGACGAGCCCACTGCCACTTCAGCTTGCCTAAGGCCACCTATCAATTACACCACACGTTAAGGTTGAAGGGAAGGACCCCCTGCCCCCTCCCTTCTCCCTAAACAGTCGACGAAGCGTGACAAGGGGTGGGAGGGGTCCTAAATTTCGTGACTTGACATTTCAAAATCGAATATTTTTAAGTTACTAGCTTTTGCCCGCGACTTCGTCTGCGTTGGCCTTACCCGGATAAAAAGTATCCAATGTGTTAATCCAGGCCATGCATGATCTATCTGTACGCCAAATTTTATCAAAATTCATTAAGTAGTTTTGCGTAAAGGATAACAAACATCCATACATACAAACTATTAAAGGGGGAGTCTCGCAAATCTGACCAGCTGTGACAAAAACAGGGGGGGGAGTCATGAAAATCGTGTGACGTAATTTATAGATGGCCCCTATCCTCTGAGCTATATCGATGCTGTATTCTTCTGCGAACTTCTTTTAGCGATCCCTGTCCAAAGTCAATTATTCCCAATCCGTCGTCAGGTTAACCAAATTTTGGCAACATTTTTTTGTCGGCAAGAGCCGTCTGTAGGCCCAATTGTCTCATAATTTGGGCCAACCTATCTGGATGCATCCTACACACGCCTGTCCACTCCCATCTTAGCTTAGCTGATGTCTCACCTTTATCTGCGACACAAGTTTCTAAGCAGATAGCTGGAATCTATCAATCCTTTTATACCCAGTACTGCATTGCTCTTTTGCCTTGAATTTGTTTTGACTTTCGGTCAATGGCCTAAGACATTTACAATACTTTATATTTTTATGGTCTGTAGAGAATAATCAATAAAACATTTTGTTTTTGAAATAAAACTTAGAAACTGTATAAAACAATACCCCGAAGTGTGACGCAAATAAAGTTTCTGATTCTGATTCTGAAATGTAGATGTCACGTGTGTGATAGAGAACGCTATACTTGCTTTGTATAGCATTGTCTCTTTCACTCACAAATTTTAAAGCTATAAGAAACTTTTTGTGTTATTCATCCTGTTTTCGGAGTAACACTTTTCTTGTTAAATAGTATTATATCGATTTAGCGACAATTAAAAATTGTCTTTGTTAAGTAAATGTTACATTGTATACTAAAAATAAATAAGCTTTTTACAGTAAAATCTGTTTTATTTTAAACCGCGTTTTTATTTAAGTGGGCTATTTGATTGATTTTTGAAATAAGACTCAAATAAATATATTATAAATTGGACAACATCACATACATTGCTTCAGAGCAAGCAATCCTATGGTAACTAGCCTAAGCACTATAGAAATCAGAAACAACGACGGTACCACAACACCCGAGACAATAGAAAACTTATTTTTCAACATTGACTGACCGGAATGGATATCAAATAGAAAGTAATATTTAGAAACAAAACAAATATATGTAATCGATTTTTAAAAAAAACGCCGTCAGCCACAATGTGCTACGTTGTGACGTCACAACTTAGTAGATATCCACTGAGTTATAAAGTACTGACAACAGCTCGTCAACTTACCGCAATACGTCAAATTTTCTCAATTGATATTAATCTTTACGTGTCGGACTTAAAGTTGAAAATCGATTCAAAGACCAGTAACTTTTTGGGTAGGTTGACTGTACCTACTAGAAGAAAAATTTCGAAATACCTCTCTTTAACAGGGTTGCCAGAAATGATTTGATATTTCTCCCCAAATTTGAAATTATTTTTCTCCAAAACGAGTTCTATAAGGCCGCATTGCATAACAAGAACGAAATCTTGCTTCGGGATGTCGCGGTCGGTTATATTACAGCATATCTTATTTTCTCTTGTAACTGCGTGTGACTAGGTAAATTCTGATCCTATATCCTTCATGGTGAACGAGAAGGCCACCATACATCCCGATATCAAAATAGCAGGTAATTTTTTTGAATTAAAAATAATATTTCAATCTGGTAAGCAAATATAGGTAAGCAATAGCTGTGCCCGCAGCTTCGCTCGCGTGGAATATAGTTTGTCACCCTATTTTACTCGCTTAGGAGATAGAATAAAAATAGTAGCCTGTCTTTCCCTAGGCTTCAAGGTACTTCCGTGCAAAATTTCATCAAAATCTGTTCAGCCTTTACTATAAAAAGTAGCCTTTGGCCATTCCCAAGCTCTGTTCTATCTGTGTACAAAATTTCATTAAAATCGGTTTAGTAGATTTGGCGTGAAAGCGTAACGACAGACAGAGTTACTTTCGTATTTATTATATTGTTAGGGATTAGAGCAATTCTTGATTACACTTTCTGAGCTGCTCGCTGAAGACAACCAGCCATTCTGTGCCTAACGACTGCTTTAATTGAAGTTAATAGATATTACCTAACTAGCGATTTGATACGAAAAAAACTTCCCCTGTAAAGTCACTTAAAAATACTTAAAAGTAAATAAAAGTAAAATAGGTTGTTCTGTTATGCACAAGTTACACTACGAGCGAAGCGAAGCGAAAAACTTAACTACATTAGGTGTCGTCCGCGCGAGATGCCTCGCAGGTATAAGACAAATTAAAATAGGTATTGTTATTATTTTTTGTAAATTCATGTTTCAAACACTAACAGTAACTAAGAGCTCTATAATTGTACTAGCACATGGATCTCTGTTGTTCAAATAAAACCTTGAATTTCAATTTGAAAAATAATTGCTTAGCTCCGCTCATGCCGCTACTGCGTCTTTTCAACCGTCTTAAAAAAAGAAGGAGGTTCTTAATTAGACTATGTTTTTTTTGTTTATATGTTACGCGATTACTCCGCTAATTATGAATCGATTTTGATGATTCTTTTTTTGTTTGGTAGATCAAACTTTAGAGGTGGTCCCATATTATCGAAATTGATTTAGCAGTTTTTGAGATGATAACAAAATATATACCCAGACAATGGTTCGTGATTCTTGTATCTGTTACCATATATCTTCGACAAATGTACACTGATTCTGATGTGTCTTTATTTATTGAATAGCTAATTCAAAGATAATAAGGTAAACATTTTCGGAGAATTTGCTCTAAGGGTGGAAAAAAAGAGGATGAAATCGTTGTTTAGCAGTTAGATAAGGATTTATCACTAAAAATAAATGAAATTAAAAAAAAATATAAAAAAAATAAAACCGACTTCAAAACACTATAAAGCTAAAAATAATGTTAACACGTAAGTACCTAAGTAAGTTACTTTTGGAGTCAGTGCAAGCTGATCAGAGTTTGAAGTTTTGAAGTCGGTTGTTTTTTTAAATAAAATTTATTATACTTGGGTTTACATCGCTAACTACACCAGCGACACGAACTTGCGAGCTCCCAAGTTGGGTGAACCGAGCGAAGCAAAGCGAACTTGAATTCGCTTCGCTTCTAGTGTGGCGTGTGCCTGAAATGCTGTCTATGTTGACTCGAGTCTCGTCGCTATTTCTGCCTAGGCCCGAGTCTGAATAGTCGGAAAACAGCAAACCAAGCAGGTTTTCGCTACCCTGAGCGGCAGAGTGTAAAAACCCACATCATAATAATTATGCAAAAACGGAATCCATCTTCGACGTGAAATCAACTCTAAATCAATGGCGTTAAGGTTGTAAGTTAAATGGGTTATAGGGTGATTAATAATATCTTCAAGGTATGCCCCAAGGGTCGCGCAAAACATCACATTCGAGGACAGTCGCCCTTTTGATGAATGTTTTTGTTGAATTGTATAAGGGATAGTGGAGGAAGTGTTTGAGTTTAAATTAATGCATTTTTATGAAACTTCACAGGTTTTTTTTTATATACTAAAATCAGTTTTGTTGATATATTTTTTTTGTGTTGGTAACACCATACAAGATGCACTGGACTAGTAGGACAATCATCTGCTCTTACACAACAACTTACTGTGCGATCTATATCCAAATCTTAAATTAGATCCTCCATGATTTAATATATCATCGAGATAGGTAGCGCGTTAGTTTGTATCATCATCTTCAGATTAGCCTATTGCAGTCCATTGTTGGACGTAAGCCTCTCCAAAAGAACGCCAAAGAACACGATCTCCTGCTATTTTTATCTAACTACTGCCAGCCAGTTATACAGGGTTATTTGTAAAACATCAAAAATCTAGGGGCTGATTCTGGTGCTCAAATACAACAACTTTTTCTCATCATTTTTTTTCATCATTTTAGCCATAGGACGTCCACTGCTGAACATAGGCCTCCCCCAGTGACTTCCAGATTGGCCGGTTGAAAGCGGCCCGCGTCCAGCGGCTTCCTGCAACTTTTACCAGGTCGTCTGTCCACCTTGTAGGTGGACGTCCTACGCGACTGCCAGTACGTGGCCTCCATTCCAGAACCTTTCTGCCCCATCGGCCGTCAGTTCTACGTGCTATGTGCCCCGCCCATTGCCACTATAGCTTGCTTATCCGTTGGGCTATGTCAGCAACTTTTGTTCGTTTGCGAATCTCCTTATTCCTTATTCGATCCCGCAAAGAAACGCCGAGCATAGCCCTTTCCATAGCACGCTGTGCAACCTTGAGCTTTCTTATGAGGCCCATAGTGAGAGGCCACGTTTCAGTTCCATATGTCATCACTGGTAACACACACTGGTTGTAGACTTAAAATACCTCAGTGCCTAAAGACGAAAGTCTACAACTTTTTCTATGTGACCAAAATTGACATCGCAATAAAATCACTTCCCCATAGGCCCATACTAAGCCGCCACTAGCTGACATTAGTTTGTATAGAGAAGTGTTTTTTTTAAATTAGATTTCAATGTTGGTCCCATAGAAAAAGTTCTTGTATTTGAGCATCAGAATCAGCCCCTACTAGGTTGTTGATGTTTTACAAATCATTATCATCATCATCATCATCATTTCAGCCATAGGACGTCCACTGCTCAACATAGGCCTCCCCCATTGACTTCCAGATTGGCCGGTTGGAAGCGGCCTGCATCCAGCGTCTTCCTGCGACCCTTACCAGGTCGTCTGATCACCTTGTGACCACCTTGTGTTTACAAATAACCCTGTATATTACCTTGTATGCCTAATACATGAAAATATTTCTAACGATTTAGATGTTGCTCCCGTAGTAAATCTTGTTTAAAACGAGCAGTTGATTAAGTGGTTTTGTGTCTTGACAACCCGTACCTATATCAGACCTATATCAGAATTCCTTTCAGGGAGTGGTTCTAGTTTAAATGCAGCAAGTTTTTAAATAGGATGAACATCGAAACAAAAAAAACATGCAAACTGATGTCAGCCCGTTGAGGATTATTAGACCGCCGGCGGTCGCATAACAATGTAATTTATGTGTCTCGTTCACACATGCTTGACAGCTGGTCGGCGGCTGGTTGGCCGGTTTTTTAAGATTTTGAAGTTCATTATAGGCGAACCACCTAGATGGAACTAATAAAACCAATAAAAAACCAATAAAACCAATTTATTTCTGTAAATAGGCCTAAATTAAGCTCTTTTACACGTCCCAATATATTTTTTACCCTACCACTGCTTCGGGACAATATTGTGGGCTAGTGCCGAGAAGAAGCAGCGCAAGAAACTCGGTCACTATTGTCAGCCTCTTTTTAAATAGTGTGTTTACATTACAAGATAAAATGAACCTGTGCGAGCACGGCAGTATTTAATTCCAAACATTTTTATCATTTAAATAGTCATTTACAGTGTAATAATCTTTTTTCATTAAAATCATCTTGACATGCGATTTAAATTCATACATGGCAGTTCAGCAATGGACTGTGGTAATTTGTTAAAAGAACGAATACATTTTCCCATAAACGAATTACCCACTTTATGCAGTCTGAAATTTGGAACGGCAAGTTTATCTTTATTCCTTGTATTATTATTATGCATGTCACTCTTAGGAAATAGATGCAGGTTTTGGCGAATATACATGATAAACTACTTACTACAACTAAACACAAAACTTATAAATTAGTACTTTATACACACTCTGTATACAAATAAAATAAACCTACATTTATAGAGCCAAAAAGTTCTGGAATGACCCCTGCAATGCGACTTTTCGAATTGCTCCATACTTCCCAGGACAGCTTGTGTATTGCGGTGCATCTAGGAGGATGCGTTACGGCGATGGATGAATTAGCTCATATAGGATTTTCAGTATTTACTTAATACTTTTTTACGGAAAGTAAGCGGAGTCACGCGAAACGACCGCGAGGAACTCGCGCATCCGCGGTAGCCTTCGTGTCCGTGATATTGCAGACAAACTGCAGGAGAGTCGCCTACGCTGGTACGGCCATGTTTTGCGGAAACCGGCAAGCTACGTAGGAAACAAATGTCTGGCCATGCCGCCACTGCCAGGTCCTGGCAACAGGGGTAGACCCAAGAAATGTTGGCTTGACGTCGTAAGGGCTGACATGCGTGCCAATGATCTCACAACTAGAGACGCTCAAGATCGCGCGAAGTTGAGGAGTAAATTAAGGAAAGCGGACCCTGGGCTCCAAAGCAATGGCTTTGGATGCAACTGGAATTGACCGTATAGATGAAAAAGAAGACTTTCTTACCAAAGAATCATTACAGGTACCTTTACTTGTAGGTAACTTAGTCCTTTCAAGATAAGAAGATACCTAAGACACTTAGCATTTTCCGTTTCACCCATAGGTACTATTTACTATAATATTTTATAAAATTTATTTTTAATTTATATCATTGCAAAAACACAATAATCTTTGCAACTATAAATCTAAGCAAAAATTGCAAACCAATAATATATCTTAATGATTTAACAAATTAATTAATAGGATTTCCTTCAAATACTTGATGCGTAAAACGGAACGTTTACTTATAGGGATTGACAATACATAATCGGAACTAAATCGATGAATCGGTTCGGTCGTCTTGTGAAAACATATGCGTTGACGTCAGTAGTACAAGAGCGTCTGCCTTGTATGCGATTTGTGTTGTCGTTATTTTTTGCATAGTTGCTATTTTGACTTTTGTTACTGTTTTTGTAAAGTTATCGTTATTGTTTTGCTTTTATTTAGTAAAATGCCAAAAAAGGAAGAAAGACTTGTCAAAACGCTGTATACGGCACTCTGGCAGTAGAACAATGCAGTATATCTCTTATTTTAAATTCATTTGTTGTTAAGTTTATTTGAATAAACTTCGATATAACTTTCTTTATAAACTTTCTCGATTTTCAAAAAGAATCGGCTGGATTTCGTTAGGGCACATCACTATTTGTGTCAACAGGGAAGTCACGTGATGTGTCATAAGTTTCTTCTTATCTTAAAAAGGGTTTAACTATATAATCAAATCTTGAAAGTCGGGTTTGACCTACTTCTAACCATCGCATCAATTTAAAACTTTGAGAATCTCCTGTTTTTAAGTCGTTATAAATAAATCTAATTTAACCATCAAACCAAACCAAAGTAATGGACATTGTCCTAAAATGTAGCAAGCTAAGCTGGCAGTGGGCCGGCCACATCTGTCGCAAAACCGAAAGCTGGAGTAAACGCACGAGTTCTTGAGTGGAGACCATGTCTTGGCAAACGTAGTTTAAGACGCCCTAGCTCGACAAACCGATGACCTGAGGCAGAGTGCTGGCAGTGAATTAATGAAAAAAGCGTGAGATCGTGCTCTTTGCTGCTATTTTGGAGAGGCTTATGTTCAACAGTGGACTGCTGACATAATGACGATGAACAATCATGATGACCATACATCTTGTATGATGTTACCAACACAGAAAAATCATAACTAAAAAACTTGATCTTTAGTAGATAGAAAAAACTTGCGAAGTTTCATAAAAAGGCATTAATTTAAACTCAAAAACTTGTTACTTACGGCTTACGACCAGTACCTAGTGGATTGCAAAAGGTTGACATGACATGATGCATCACTTAAAAAAACCTTACTATGGCAATAGGCTTGCTTCCTGGGTAAAAAAAAGATTATTCTAATTAGTCCGTCAGATAGATTAACAAAAAATATTGGACCCATATTTTGTCTTTTGTCAATCAAACAAAAAATGACGAAGATAAAGCGCATCAAAGTGAGCACGTGACGTCACGCCTTGCTAAAAAGTGTCGCAAGGCGTGACGTTACGCGGAACTTTAACGGGCTATATCTTCATCATTTTTTGTTTGATTGAGAAAAGAAAAAATACGTGTCCAATATTTTTTGTTAATCCAACTGGCGGACTAATTATATTTTTTCAGGAAATTAGCCCATTACAGGGGTTGGGAATCTCCTTTTAAGTTTCCCAAAACCTATGTTAGGAGAGGCCCACTCTTTCACTCATCACTCACGTCACTTGAAACATCAATTAACGGTCCTTCGAGCCGGATTCCTAGCTTAGTTCGCAAATACGCCGCCTGGTTGTGTAATGCGCGTTAATTAATTGATCAGAAGCGTGTAATTGCGTTTGTGTTTAGTTTGCAACTAGTGGGTTTGTTTGGTTAGCTACGGATTATTGCTTAGCAAGTTTAAATTACAGATTAGAGAGATGAACGCAATCTCAGGTTCGATCTTGATTGGGTCAGTTTTAAAAATATGGCTTGGCTTACTTTTGACCAGCCGCGTCGTTATTTTAGAACTAGAGTTAAAAAAAAAGGTTTCACAAAGTAAAGGTTCAATTGTAGATAGATAGATAGATACTCTTCATTGCATACCATACAAGTAAATTACACATGATTTTACGACGACGTAGGTACGACTTTATAAGTTTTTCTTTCTCATTCAATTCAGGATCATTGTTAAGAAAACTCTGACTCAGAAAGAGACAAAGCGCTAAAAAGTAGAATATTGGGGCAATAGTAAAATCGTAAAAAGAACTGCCATTCCATAAATCTTAGTCAAGTAGGTACTTAAAGATGAACTCTAGTATAGTGTTTCATACCTTACTAAATATTAATAAATAAATAAGTAATTTATTTAAAAGGTCGTCTATCCACCTTGTAGGTGGACATCCTACGCTGCGCTTGTCGGTACGTAGCCTCCATTCCAGAAGCAGAAAGCCGCTGGATGCGGGCCGCTTCCAACCAGCCAATCTGGAAGTCACTGGGGGAGGCCTATGTTCAGCAGTGGACGTCCTATGGCTGAAATGATGATGAGATGAAGTAATTTATTTGCTAGAATGTTTACAATGGTAGGTAAAATCAAGATAAATTTTCCAGCATATTCTATCGCAATGCGACGTGAAAATATGTAGTCTCGGGTCTGGGTGTTGTGATTCCGTCGTTGTTTCTGATTTCTTTGTCTACTTACTATGTCTAGTGCACAAGTGCTTTGTCTACTTACTAAGGGATCAGAGCAATTAATGTGATGTTATCCAATATTTATTTATCTATCGTTCTAGGCAAGACAAACAAACAATAATAATTTGTAATGCTATTAACTGACAAAAAGTTTATTAAACAATTTGTCACATCCTGATATTTTTATTAACAATCTGTAAATATAAAATAGCAAATAAAAATAATAATAATGAAAATATCATGGTACCTAACTACAGATCCCTCAGTGCTCAAATCCGACTGGAACTTGGCCGGTTTTTTATTCAAATTCTCAAAACATTGTATTTTCTAATATCTTACGCTAACAACGTCCAAAACAAGGCGTATGATCTTGTGATGCCACCATCTGTCCTACCCAAATGAAATTTCATAAAATAAAAAGGCGCAATCCAGAAACAAAATGGCGCCTGATTGCACCGGAAGCACGTCCCGGCCGAGTCAAGCAAGAGCCCAAACAATTCCTGACCTCGTTAGTGCAGTTAGACAAGTTGATCTGTTGTGTGAGAGTAAGTTCTTTGATCCTGCTTTGATAATGAGAGTGTAAACAATTCTTACGCCTCCTTAAAATAATAGACTAGATTTGAACCATGATTTGAAATTAGTCTTAACTTAAAAAAAAACATTCAACTGTCTATTGTGGGATTCATAGATTAAACCTGGTTAATGAGACGGACATGCAGAGATTAGAGAGACAGAGATAAATACGCCATATAAAGGAAATAATAAAGGTTATACTAAATTCTACAAAATGAGTAGGTACCTTATTTCATTTAAAGTTTGATTATACATTATGTTTATATGGTAATCACACTAATATTTTGTTTGTTACTTCTTTACCTCTAAACGGCTGGAGCGATTTTAATAAAATTTGGTATTGAGTTAGCTGACACCCTGGATTATCACATAGGTTACTTTCTTCCCTAATAAACTGCGGGTAACACCGCGGGGCACAGCTAGTTTTAAATATTTACTAACTTTTTTTATTGTTGGATAAGGCGGATAAGGCGTGTTATTACACGCCTGTGTTATATTTTTTATTACTAAATGTTATCATTACTTCTATAGAAATAAAAAAGGAACAGTAGAATAAATGTGATCCGTTGCACTTATATCAATAACAAAAACAACAAAGTTTCAAGAAGAAGGTAAATAAATGTAGACAGAGGATTCGATTTCAACCAATTACAGGGGACGCATCAGTGATATGTAATACCGATAGTCGCTACACACGGGCGAGGAAGATGGCGAACCTGCTCGAAGAAACATTAGTGAAGATAGAGCATATTCCGGTATGCAAACATATACGGTGAATTTTTGTTCGTTTTGGAACCGCAATAGTCACATTCTCCTGCTAAACACAATTAAGTCAACAACTACCAAAAGACCATCATCAAAGTAAATGAAAACATTTCCTCACATGGACAAAACGAAGGTTATGTTGAATGCCCATGTTGCGCTTTACCCAGTATGAGCTCTACTCTCGAAATTGTTGAGAAAATTGTCTACCTGAGACCAATGATCCAGTTAGGGTTCAATATTGAGTAGGAGTCCAATCGTCGAATCCAACTCGACTGGGCAGTATTCAGGAAACAACACAACTTCTTTACGTCTTATATACCTCAGTGCCGAAAAACGAAGGTTTAAATTCCACTCCCAATCAGTCCCACCAGTATTACTGCTTAGTTTACATGAAAAAATGCATGTATGTTTAATTGTTGTAATTTTTTTTTGACAATAATAAGGAGCTATATTATTATTATTATTTGAACGCTCTTGGGGTTTACAGGCCAAAAGTGACCCGGTCCTTTATAAGACTTCCGTGGGGATACAGATGCAACATGTAAAGGCCGTTTTAAGCGCAAATAATCAAATCTGAAAGAGTTACAGTGCTGGATCCAGTCTCTAACTACATCATGGGATGTAATCAGAGACTATCAGCATGCACAGGAACTATTGCAGCCAATAACAAATTGAATGAGTTTATTAAAGGTACAGGAAGGAAGAAAAAGGCAGATGGAGGGACTGGGTTCTGAGCTATTGATGGAGACTACCGGTCATCTGCCTGGTTCATAGTCTCAGACTGAAAAAATTGGCAGGTGGTAACTTGCCGGCAACTGAATGCCCCCCCTCCCCCCTGGCGTCATGGGTCATGCAAGACCGGACTGAGGTGCAACATTGTTGTTGGCGGTTAAAAGTGGAGTGGCTCTGGACTTTAAACGACCATCACTTGCATCACGTGCCTACTCGCCACTTACGAACCACATCCACCCTTCAAGCATCATGCTCTAGCGACTTCACTTCGACGGTTACGGCAAGCCAGAGGTGAGAGTCCTGCAGACCCCCTTGGGTTCCACTTCGGCAAGCTGAAGACGAGGGTTTTGGCCGACTCTCGGGAGCGCTTGGATTAACAACTGACCCCATGGTATCGCTACTCACCACAGCTCGCCACAAAGCTGCCCTGTGGGATTATTATAAGTATGGCTCTGTAACGAGGCCCTGTCTCTATGGTCCTCATAAGAAAGCTTAAGGTCTGAAAACAGCATGTTTTCCTGTCGAAGGGTTAAGGTCTAAAAGCAATCAGATACTTCTCTTCAATCAGATTTGACCATGGTCAAAGTGTCCCTCCCCTAACTACGAGCAGGATAAACTAAGAAGGAGTAATATTATTTTCGTAATTCTACTTGCTATCCTCCATGTCCGTGTATCCTCATTTCTAACTAGCCTTCGGGTGCACGCTCTTAGCACGTGTCGACCAATCACGCGCCAACGGTGTAGATCAAAGGGATTAATTGCCGTCTTCACTCGCGACCGAGCGACTGATTACGGGGTGCGACAACGCACCACGTGACTTAGCACACATAGTTAATAGCTACCTCATAAAATAGATTACTCAGACGTGTCAATTTCTATTATCTTATTTTTGTTGTTTGACTATAGAGTTATCATTCAGTTGTTTCAAAATAGGTTTTGAGTTGACTACAGAAACCTAAAATGGGTCTTGATAAACAGACAGACGCACAGCGAAATGATTCTTTCTGGATTTCGTTTTTTTTTTAAATTTAGAATCATATTTATAAACAAATTTAAATTTAGTCAAAACATCCCGTTTGATTCGACTAACTGTTTATTTTATGCGTTATTATTATCGTTCAATTGCATTTAAATTTCGAAGCAAGTTAAAATAACTAACGTTGTTGTGAAATTAATGGGGGCGTTAGTTAAACCGACATTTGTTTGGAGCGTTTATCTAAACGGAGTAATTTTTGAGTTAAGTTTTGTATCACAATAGATGTGTTTCCAGTTGTTTTTTATCAGCTTTTAAAATTAGTTTAATATTGCTCAATGGCAACATTGTGAATGATGACTAGTGTTGACAGATGGCACATCTTTTTAGCATTTTTAGCTAAGTTATTTAAATAGTACGTAGATGGGAAGTTGATAGTTAGATAGGACGTTCTATGGTGATGATGATAGTTTAATATCGTTGGCTATTAGCAAAAGTAGGCTCACACTCAAAAATAACTTTATTAGTCAGCAAATGAAGAAGCAGGAGTCGAGTGGGTCGAAAGGGCCGTCTTACTACGTCTTGTATTTTTCAACCCAGTCCCGCTTTTTTAATGTTAATTCTTGATATTTATAAAAATGATTCTAGCAACACTAATGATGATATAATGTCATCACAATTGTTGTGTTTTTGATGAACCTTAACACGACTGTACTGAAGAGAGAAATTAGTCAAGCTTGAGCCTCAAACTGATAGACAGGATTATTAGGTACATAGCACGTAGGATTATTTTATATTTTATAATTATTTATTATTAAATTACATTTTATATAAATGAATTACTTACTTACTTATAGGCGTCGGTGATGTAATACGCTAAGTATTATCAAGGTATTGACGATTTCCGTAGCCGAGAAGCGAGCATACTGGACTTGGTGTTGCTATCTCTAAGGTCCCGGGTTCGATTCTCAGTCGGTCAATGTAGAAAAAACAACTTTTTATATGGTCTCGGGTCTGAGTGTTGCGGTACCGTCGTTGTTTCTGATTTTTGTAACACAAGTGCTTAAGCTAGGTTCTCATCATAGGATCAGAGCAAAGTATGTGATGTTGTCCAATATTTTTTTTATTTTTTATTTTATTTATTTATTTATTTATAGCAACCAAACTTACAACTATCATAACAGGTTACCCCAATGCGATAGTGAAGACAATACATAAAAGATAATATTTAAAAACAACTATTTAAGGTACACTTATAATCTATAGCTACAAGTAAAGAGAGCAACTCTTGTGAGTTCACTCAGAGAACACACAAATAGGTCCACCTCTAGCGCAATCATGTTGATGCCGCGGGCGGCGCGCGTGAGCGGCGCCTCGCGCAGCAGGTTAGTGCGCGCGCGCGGCGTCGCCAGCAGCGGCGGCCGCCGCCTTCTCTCCGCATAACGGTCGGGCACACTAAACCATATGTTTTTTAATAAGTCCAGATTATATGTTTTCCCTCTTAACAATTTAACTAAATATAGTATCAGCCCGACGTCTCTCCTGACTTCGAGTTTATTGTACCCTACCATGCCTAAAATAAATAATGTCGGATACATTAATATATATATTTTTATTTATTAGGTATTAGTAAGCAGGAGCTCTCCCACACTGCACCAACTGCCGCTGCATACACCTAGAGCACCTTGTCCCCGTCAGCGTCTCAATTTATACACGTCCCGAAAATTTAGCTTTAGCTTTAGCTCGGGTTTACATATCGGCTGGGGATGGGAAGAAACGGCGCAACAAACTCAGTCACCTTTGTCAGCATTTTTTACAGGAAATATAACACAGTCACAAGACATTTATTGTATTTTGAACTCATCAACAAGAGTCTGTGGTACTTTTTTGAAAAAATTGATACTTAAACTTTATCCTGAAACAAATTACCATCTTTGTGTAGTCTTAAGCACGGAACGGTAAGTTTATTTTTATTTCGAGTACTTATTATGATAGAAATCACTTTTTTAGCTAAATAAACATCGATTTTTTTGAACGTACATAATTTATTTATTTATTTAATAGGAGCAACCAACAAATCTTACACCAATGATAAAATTAACAAGTAACAGGTTTAAAATATGAGCTAAGTGTAGATTCAGTTACAATAATATTTAATAATAATATTTAATTAAATAATATTTAATTCAGTTATAATATTTTGCAAATTGCGAGGCTACTTTCTTTCAGGCATTTAAATAAATAAAAATTTTTTTTCGGACAATTAGATCCATATAATGTTAGTACAAGAACTTAAAAACTATGTTAGTAACAATTTTAATAAATGGGTCACAGTAAACTCTTGTGTCTTTTTCGAGCTGGTAACGAATCCAGTGCTTCATAATAGCACTGTCCGTCTTTAGTCTCGCAGCTTTTATCCCATAATGTTATTAACAATGTTAGAGACACTACAACTTTTATTGCGCATAATCTTGACGGTCTCTATCTACACAAATTATTTAAAAAAATAAAACCGACTTCAAAACACTAAAATGCTAAAAATAATCCTAACACTTAAGTACCTAATCAGTTACTTTTGGAGTCGGTGCCAGCCGATGAGAGATTCAATGTTTTTGTTTGCACCGACTTCAAAAGTAACTGATTAGGTACTTAAGTGTTAGGATTATTTTTAGCATTTCAGTGTTTTGAAGTCGGTTTTATTTTTTTGAATAAAATTTACTTATTTCATCTATTTTTAGTGATAAATCCTAATCTAACTGCTGAACACCGATTTCATCCCCTATTTTCCTACCCTTAGGGGTGATTTTTGTTTTGTAAACTTTTAGCATATTATCTTTGAAGTATAAGCTATTCAATAAAACAAAAATCATCAAAATCGGCTCATATTTGTCGAAGATAGGTAACAAGAACCACAACCAAAATACTATCTGGGTATATATTTGTTGATTTTCTCAAAAAGTTCTAAATCAATTTCGATAAAATTTATATGGAACCACCTCGGAAATATGATCTACCAAACAAAAAAAGAATCATTAAAATCGATTCATAATTGGCGGAGTAATCGCGTAACAAACATACAAAAAAAAAAAAAAAAAACATACAGTCGAATTGAGAACCTCTTCCTTTTTTGAAGTCGGTTGAAAAAGCGTTAATGACGTTTTCTAGTAAAATTTTAGAACATAATCTCAACGCTTCAAGATTACAAATCTGTTCATTCACGCTTAATCCCAAAAAACCTCAGTTTATTTATGAAAATTCAAGTTTATTCAACTCGAAAAGTGTTAATTAGAGAAAGCTTTCCTTAGAACAATGGCGGTCAAATCCTTGAGGCATAATAGTTAAGGACTCAGAGGGCTTAGTTAGGCCCACTTGTCTGGGCTCTAGCCAAACGTACCAAATCGTTGTTAGAAATTAAGTACTAACATAGGTTAAGTTATTGTTACTAACAAATTGGGCCTTACTAATAAAGATTTGAATTTGAATTTAGTTGAATTTTAATTTGACCATAGTTGAAGTAAGTACGCTGTTGCTCAGTGGCAGCAACGCTTTGGTAGTGATGACTTAAGCTAAACGTATCTATGCCGCGATTGTGAGGTGATGGGTGTCTGATTACGCTTAAATATGTCATTGACACACTTAATAACACTTAATATTATGTGATTAATACACTATACAAATAGCAACTAGAATGTTTAATTTAAAAATTCATTAAATTTTGTTTTACGATGATATTTTGGTTAGAGCTAGACGTGACGATTACAATTGGCTGAGTGCAATCCTACCTTCTATTTGCTGTTCTTAAAAGACATACTTTTTAATAATATTGCTATCAAAGTTCTGTAGGTACTACAATATTATTTTATTTTATTTAATATGGCTTTCTAACTAAATACATAAAGGGAAATTATGTTAACACAATCTTAAAATACCACCATATATATATGCATTTAAATTATAGGTATGCTATCTGTCAACGCAAACGTCATGCCGGATGCGACTTACGTAAAGTCTGGCACACGAGAAGTTTTTATTATCTTGAGGTTCTGATTCGCAGTCATCTCTTTGTCGTTCGACGCCCGTGCATTGGACGAACGACTTCAGATAAAGAGTGGGAAGTAAATCTGCTCTATTTACTGTATATTGTGGCAGAGGCGACATTTTTCAATTTGCCTCGAGGCGATCGTGCTTTTCAAAGACTGTTTTACGTCACGACTAATGTCAAGCTGGAGTTAATTTATTCTTGCTTGAAGATTAGGGGGGAAAGGGAAATACAAATACAGTATTACTCGTGTAAGAAAGCTACAATTACTTCTAGAAAAACACTTTAAATACGCTAAGAAAAACACTTTGATTAAAAAGACAAAGACATTTATGAACAAGAGCTTGGTTAAGTGTGATGATGCGGTATTCAATTCAATTCAATTCAATATATTTATTGCATTCTATAATGTTACACAGGTGTTATAATTAGATACATAAAATAGATCATTATAGACCCTGTAGGGCACAACAATAAGATAGGTATTGTGGGCAGAGAGGATGACGCCATGCAATTTTAGATCAATTTGTTTATTTTAAGAAGTTGTAAAGAATTAAAATAATTAAGAAATCATATGATAATTATTGAATAATTTATTGAATAACATAATCAAATAAATAGTATTTTTAGGCATTTAAATATTTATTTATCTTTGGATTTCATTTATTGTTTTAGATTGTTGCCATTTAAGTATTCGTTTATTGTGTAATAACATTTTTTTATTAACAAATTTTAATTGTTTTATAAATTTTAAATCATTTACTTCATTTTTCATAAACTCCGGCAATCTGTTGTAAATTCGTATGGACATAACGTATGGGCTGGAAGAATGAATCTTTAGACGGACAGTAGGTAGAATCAATTTATTTTTATATCTTAGCGAGTAATGTAGATTAGCGCGGTTTTGATATAAGTTTGGGTGTTTCCTAACAAATTTTCACATTTCTAGAATGTACATACATGGCAGGGGGAGTATGTTAAACCTTTGAAAGTATGGTTTGCAGCTTTCAGTCTGTTTTATATAGGCTAAGATTCTAATAAGTTTTTTCTGGAGAAGGAAAAGGGTAGATGCGTCGGTACTATTTCCCCATAGAATGAGACCGTAGCTTAGCCATGCGTTTGCGTAGGCATAGTAAGTACTGAGTGCCGCTTCAAGGTCAGTTGTCTTTTTCACTTCATAAAGTGCATACACATAGCTAGATAGTTTTGATTTTATTTTCTGGACGTGTGCTTTCCAATTTAAGTGGGTATCTATTTCTACGCCAAGCAATGTGAATGTGTTGACCGATTCCAATTTAATACCGTTGTAAGTGAAGTTTATATTTAGTGCCTTTTTCTGATATGGGGGAAAAGTCATAATTTTTGTTTTTTGAAAATTTATTTCTAAATTGTGGTCGTCCATCCAGTTGGAGATTATTGAAAAAAGGTGGGTAAGTTTTTTATTTAAAATGTCAGTATTGTTATTGCTTGACGAATTGAGGTAATCTTGGTTATGCTAATAATTTCCTGTTAATTATATATATATATTTTTTTTTTTTCTTTATTAAGGAAACAAACAGCTATCAATATTACATTTGGCTTAAAAATTATGGATAGTACTTAAGCACTAAAGTTTCCACTGCTAGGTATTACAAGTAATTGTTGAAGAGACAAAATGCGGAACAAAAAAAAGGGATACAAGAATATTAGTTACATAGAAATAGATGTACTATTCGCTAGCTAAGCTAAGCTAAGCTAAAACCAATCAGGCGGCCTTCTTTAACAAGCATCGAAAGTGTGCCATTCTTTCATGGAATATGTCGATGTGATTATACGTACTGTTATACTTTTTGCAAGCTCTAATAATAAAACCATTACCTCCATACTTGGTCGAACAGGAAGGTGTACCGGTGTTGTGTACAATTTTTTATTATTTGTAAGATAATTAAGCACATATCATGTAGAACTGACGGCCGATGGGGCAGAAAGGTTCTAGAATAGAGACCACGAACAGTCAAGCGTAGCGTAGGACGTCCAGCCACAAGGTAGACAGACGACCTGGTAAAGGTTGCAGGAAACCGTTGGATGCAGGCCAATCTGGAAGTCACGGGGAGGCCTTAGTTCAGCAGTGGACGTCCTATGGCTTAAATGACAATGAAGATGATGAAGCTAATTGTTGTAAGTAGTAAGCCTTATAGCGTTATTTGTGGTTGATATTAATTCTAATTATGATCTTTTCCAATCATTCTACTTTATACGAATAATAAAAATATAGAATTAACCCGTAATCTACATGTGATAAAACACTAGAAATAACAATGTTATCATTTTATTGATCATCCGCACAACGGGTACTACATGTGACACACAGTGCAAGAATAAAACCAGTAACCTTCTTTTATACTATATGGTTAAAAAAAGGATGCATGTAACTTGTATTTAGTTATATACTACCATTTGGGAGTGCTACTTAGGCAAATTAAACTTTTCCAACAATTCAGCAACCTCAGTTGGAACCCAAAACCAACTATTTTCGTCAACCCAGTGACTAGTTAGTTAGTTTCTTGCGCTTAAAGCGGATCGCCACGCCACATCAAGCCATTCACCACCTCGTGAAAGCATCTGCTTAACAATTACCCCTCGTTTTAACATCCAATGCCATAATCACGTTGGTAACTCCCAATCTCTCAAAATTGACCCCTTCGACCTTCCGGAAATCATAAAAAAAACGCTACAGCCAACTAATTTTATAGCCTACATTTTTACTCATAGAGTTTAATCAATAAATCACAGAGACTCACAATAAAAAACACTTTTACATAAAACGGTAATATTTTTTTTGTCCCCGGAGTAGTTTGTAAGCTTCAACGGCACAAAATAGTTTCATTAACTATAAAATGGGAAAAACAACAATCACCACCTCCTTAGATGGGGATTAAGAGAGTCACCCACCACAGTGCGACTGTGATAGATGAATATTACCTTGCTGTTTCTCCAGTGGAATGTCGGAAGTTCACAAAAATACACTTGCTGCCGAAAACTAGCTTAAAAACCTAATCAACGATGTTAGATCCAGACAGAATAAATGCCATACGCAATGATGACCTCCGTAGCCAAGAGGCGAGTATGCTGGACTTGTTGTCGCTATCTCTGAGGTCTCGGGTTCGATTCTCGGTCGGGTCTACGTAGAAAATGAACTTTTCTTGTTGGGTAGCGTCGTTGTTTCTGATTTTTATTAAACAAGCTACTTACGTTAGGATCAGAGCAATGTATGTGATGTTGTCCAATATTTATATTAAGGTATCTTTATTGATGATGATGACCGTGCCACACACTATTGGGGTGGCAAAATGTCTATATGAGGCGCACTTCTCATTAGTTTCGTGAAATCACGACTGTAGTTCACTAACGTTAACATCAGCGCAAATACGTCTCCCCATCGAACGTCGCAGCGAGTGGCTCTGGGCCGTTTTCATCCAGCGGCTTCTAGCTTCCTTGACTAGGTCGTTAGTCCACCAGGTGGGAGGCCTGCTCACGCTACGTCTTCCAGTTTGTGGTTCCACTCTAAAACCTGTCTTCCCTAGCTCTGCGAACGATGTAATTATTATTGTTTTATTGTAATTGTTTTATTAAGTGATAAATTCAAACTTTTGCTATCTGAATAAATGAATATTCTGATTTTGGTTCTTTTGCTTTAGATGTAAAATTACCTCGTCATCACTGGCACACGCACTGCTCGAAGTCTCTTCGGATTATTAATTTGTTTTATACTAGAAGTTTGTTTGGAGTTAGATCACTGCTTGTTGTCTACACTGTGTCGAGTGTCCAGTGAACTCTCGTTACTGGGAAAAATGATATTCTCTACAATACTCTACGTGAATAGAATCCCTTAATGAAGAACGTAAAAAGATCATAAAACCGGTATTAAATTCATTGTTACGTTAATACAAGAACTTTGATGAGTACTTATTCTGCCGCAATGATGGAAAAGGTTAAATAAAGCTTTATAAAATACAGGGTGACCCAAAAAATATTGTCAAGGGGAGGTCGAGGGATAAAACTCATACAGGATGCTCTATTCAATCTCGTACCTACTCATCGCCAACAGTTCCTGTAGCACGAGACGGCTGCTGCCCGTCTTTCCTATAAATATAGAAAAAACAATAATTTTTTTTCAGGCATATTCCCTATTGGTGTTTCTGAGTGCGGCAGTTAGATTTCTAAGCTTACCTAATCGTGCACAGTTTTATATATATCAGTAATCATGTCAGTAATCACCGCCAACAGGAGGCGTGTCGTAAAAGGCGACTAATTCCTGCAGCAGGAGACGGGCAGCAGCGTCTTCGTACGAAATCTTATAAAAAACTGCGCTCACCAACCCGCCTGCCAAGCGTGGCGAGTATTGGATGATAGGTCATTGGGGGAGGCCTTTGTTCAGCAGTGGACGTCCTACGGCTAAAATGATGAATTAATAATAAATATTGGACAAAATCACATACTTTTAACGTGCCTTCCAAAGCATGGAGAGTCTTGTGATATGTCACTAATTATGGTCGGAATGGTCACCCATCCACTCACAACCGCAGCGTGTGTTGCTTTACTTTGGTAATCACTGCCAAAGCAATGCCGCTACTGAGCTACAAGCACCTCTCATTCAATGAAAATGAAAATGAAAATGAAAATGAAAATGAAAATGAAAATGAAAATGAAAATGAAAATGAAAATGAAAATGAAAATGAAAATGAAAATGAAAATGAAAATGAAAATGAAAATGAAAATGAAAATGAAAATGAAAATGAAAATGAAAATGAAAATGAAAATGAAAATGAAAATGAAAATGAAAATGAAAATGAAAATGAAAATGAAAATGAAAATGAAAATGAAAATGAAAATGAAAATGAAAATGAAAATGAAAATGAAAATGAAACAGAAAATGGAAATGGAAATGGAAATGAAAATGAAAATGAAAATGGAAATGGAAATCTTTATTATGTAACAAAAGTTTGGTTACAAGAGTAGAGGTTGACCATCTTCTTTAAAGTGCGAGAACACTTGTGCCAGAAAAGGCCGCTCTCTCATAGCATTGTATAGGAACATACAGTTACAAAATTACAAAAATAAATTATATAATGCAAACAAATTTAACTTCTGAGGTAGGTTGTTAGAAAATTTAAGGTATCCACAAATTCAATCCGTATATAAATTCCAAAAAATCTAAAGAAACACATGACCCGGATGTGAGATAGCGAGACTCCGACCACAGCTTTCTAAGCAAACACCGCTGCACCGCCCCTAACTAGCCTCGGTACACCCTTGTACTAAATTATACCTCGCTTTATTATTACTGGAATAAATGTAATGGGGTTATAATTTTTACATCCCCGACTTTACAATCTTTAATACGCTGTCTGTAATAGAATTTTACAAGCCCTTTTGAAACTTTATAGCGCACATTTGCGACTGAAATAAAAATCTAAGTTTTGTCAAATCAGAATTCAAACGACGACCTCCGTAGCCGAGAGGCGAACCTACCGGACTTGGTGTCGCTATCTCTGAGGTCCCCGGTTCGAATCCCGATCGGTCAATGTAGAAAAATCTCGGGTCTGGGTGTTTTGGTACCGTCGTTGTTTCTGATTTCTGTAACACAAGTGCTTAAGCTACTTATCATAGGATCAGAGCAATGTATGTGATGTTGTCCAATATTTATTTATATTATTTATTGATATTTATTTATTTAAATTAGATTGTCCGATAGACAACTAAAGGTTAGGTTACGTACGTACATTTCTGGGTATCACTCCTATCAAGCCACGGAAACGGGACACAATGGAAATGTTATTATTTCGCGGCCAAACGTATTGTAAGATAATTATTTATAGTTTATGCCATTGTGCATGCTACCTGTTCGTCCTTCAGCCCAGGTCATCCCAGAAGGTCAGCAGCCATTTCAGACTCCTGCAGCCTTCAGGGAGCGATCCTGCTGATTGGAGAATCCGTGCCCGTTGATCTGCCACGCTCCTGCATTAAACACGTGCTGTGGCGTTTCTTCTGCCTCTACTCCATGCAATATGCATCCTCTGCGGCCACATGTATTGTATGTAGTTGTGTAAAAGAGAAGGAGGACGGAGTAAGCGAGAGGAGAAACGAATGCTTTTTTGAATGTGATGACGGACGTTTTTCTATTATTTCACGAGGAGTAGTCGAATCGCAAATCGCAAGTGTGCGGGGTGATCCGTGCGAGTGCTCCACTCAACAAACGGAGTATTTGCTTCGCAAATTGCAAGGGTTGTTTGAGTTGGGAATTATGTATTTGGCCGCGGGTCGAGTTGCCCCTTTCTCCCCTTTTTGTGGGCGACCGGGCACAGCGCAGCAAGAACAGTCTCTTAAGCACCTTGCTACCATCTTTGCCACCCAAGCAGAAAGATATTAAAAGATAGCCGTGTTAGAATACAAATCATTTTTAAGGAGGGGTCAACATATTTATCTCAAATTAATTTTAAAAATCTGCTCTATACATTATCATCGAAGAAGAGCGTTACTTTGGCTAAATTAAAGTAGAATTCAAATGTACAGTAATGTATTGAGAAAAAAAAGCGATTTAGATTGTACGCGACACATGAGGACGAAGGATCGGGAAGAGGATAAAATGATTAAAACTCTATCGGCCTTACTACAAAAAAGATATAGGTTTTAACACTGCCTAAAGATTGGCCAACCAATTAAAAAGTATGGTAACATAACCGAGACATGTGTGATGTGTATATATTCCAAATTGTATGGCTAGTTATTCTTTAGATATGGTTTAAACCTAGTCTATCTTTTTTGTAGTAAGGCCATATCAATTTCAGTAAAATTGAACTTTTGTGTATTCGTTTTTTACAGAGAGAGAAGACAAGTAAAACAAAAGGAAAAGACAAAAATAAAAATAAAAGTTTACAAAGGAGTTTGGTTTACCACATAGATGTTGAAACCATAAAAAAGGTTCTACCGATGATCACAATCGCCTCCTTTTTGGCAACTGTTTTAAAAGTATTAAACCTGCCTCCCTATGAGCACCAAAACACGATATGATATGATATGATATGAAATGACCCTTACTAAGCAGTGGCTGAAAATCTGAGCACCTGCTTTTTGCATCGCTGCGGAACACACTATATGTTTCATATGTTTAATTTTACTTCTCAGTTTTTTATTTCTTATTATTATATTTAAATTAATTATTCATCAAATTTTTTTATTGTTATTTGTTAGTACCTTGTTGATAATATTATTAGATTTTTTTAAACCTTAAGTCTTAATTATTATAATGTGTGTGCTTTGTGTTTGCAAATAAACAATATATCTATCTATTTATCTATATAATACAGCGATATGTCGACACCAACTACTGTAAACATATGATAGACATAGCCGCCATTTTGAATCGCCGTGCCGATGACGTCACATATAATGATCGCTGTTTCGATAAAAAAACAAAATGGCGGCTATATCTATCATATTTTTACAGTTGGTGTCAATATATCGCTATATCATATCATATAATATCGTATTTTGGTTGTCATGCTATTGGGGCTGGCTTATAATATTTAGGCTGTGGAGCATTGCGCTCGTGATTATTGAATTAAAACAATGGGAAGTTTTTCAGACTCGTTCGACAGCAGGCTGATTATATTCTAATAGAGCCTTTGTTGAGGCTGTAATAGCTTGTTCTCACTTCCGGTTCCCATTCATTCGGCGTGTGCGGAGTTAGGGTGCACTTCAGAGGGTTTTTTTTTTAAAGGAAAAAGCAGTTTTTTAAAATTTGAAACAGAAAAAATAGTAATTTTGGAATAGAGATTGACACCAATAAAAAAACTGGCCAAGTGCGAGTCTAATTAGCTTCTTGTCAAGATAAGAACTGGCATTGTTTCTTTCCAAATTACATGATTCTGGAATTCCTTTGAGAGTGTCGAAATATACCTACATTTTTGCAGCATAAAACAAATGTTTTTACATTAACTTAGAAGTTTGATTTTTCACAGCTTTAGGAGACTGTAAACTTTAGTATATCGTTTTAATTTCAATTCAATACCTCTCGATACGTTCTCGAGATAAAGATCTTGACAGACTGACTGACTAACAGACAGACAGAAAGACAGACAGACGGACGGGTGGACAACAAAGTGATCCTATAAGGGTTCCGTTTTTTCTTTTTCAGGTACGGAACCCTAAATATAATTAAATATCTAGGGTATCCATGGGGATACCCTAGATATTTGATTATATAATTCGTTTCGTTTAAAAAACCTCTTTGACCCATGTCAAAGTGTCAAAGAGGTCTTTTCGCTCAGTAGGTATTTGTCATGACTGCATTCAGTGTCTTTACTCTTATAGTCGTCAGGAGTTTTACGATATCAAAAGATTGTGATGCTAATAAATTATTATGAATTATTTTCTACTATAACTAATTTTAATTTATGTTTTCATTTAATATAATGCGATATTCTATGCCTATAGCATAATTGAAACTGAAATTGCAATACCCTAACAGCGTCATAAGTTAGATCTCACTTATAGATAAATAAGTACTATTTTTTACAAGAGTTAATGTTGATGATAACAGAAAGATGCACAATGTAGACGTCGGTTTTATCGCTAGAAGTGATCTCTTCGAGACAAATATTTTAGGTAGGGATTTGGTGAAGGGTAGTCGAACAAAAAGCATGGTCGATATATTTTAATGGTTTTTATTTATCATTTAAAGAGCTTTAGAGTGAAAGTTTGGTGTAGTTTGTGTTCTAATGTTTGGTGAAGTGATAAAGATCTGAAATTATTGAAATATCATTGTATTTAACACCGCACCGTGAGTCAAGGTGACTTGTCTCAAGACAACTTGCTTTGAACCCGATAGCGTCCTGTCCTGAAACTTGCTTCTGCGGAAACTATCCAAAGCCTTTCACAAAATCCAAGAAAAGTAGTAGGTAAATCTCTATTATAACAAAGTCGGGTTCATCATTTCAGCCATGGACGTCCATTGCTGAACACAGGCCTCCCCCAATGACTTTCATTGAGGAGGATTGCCAATACTCGCCACGCTTGGCAGGCCGGTTGGCAAGCGCAGTTTTTTATAACATTTCGCACGCAGACGCTGCTGCTTGTCTTGTGCTACAGGAATTAGTCGCCTCTTACAACACGCCTTCTGTTAGCGGTGGGGAAGTGTATTCTTTATGGCTGTCCCCACACGGCACACGGCAAAGACGGGTTAGTTACACCATTTGTAAGTCAAGAACGGCTGGACCGATTTTTATGATTTTTATTTTGTTGTATTCGTCTCCGCCCCGAATAGCAGAATAACTATAAAAATTAGGAAACTTTTACGAAAAAAAAAGTGTGGCGGTACGAACTACGCCGGGACAGCTAGTAAATAAATAAATAAAACTTTCAGTTAAATTACAAAGTAGAGAAAAGACGTGTGAAGTGCATTGTCAAATTCATTCATCATCATCATTTCAGCCATAGGACGTCCACTGCTGACCATAGTCTTTACTTCCAGATTGGCCGGTTGGAAGCGGCCTGCACCTAGCGGCTTCCTGCGACCTTTATCAGGTCGTCTGTCCACCTTATGGGTGGACGTCCTACGCTGCGCTTGCCGGTACGTGGCATCCATTCTAGAACCTTTCTAGAATGGTCTTATCGGCCGTCAGTTCTACGTGCTATGTGAAATTAATTTAAAACATCTTATTGTACACTTATGAAGTAACAAATAACATATATAGTCATAGTCATAGTCATATATATTTATTGCATCATGTTGGTACAAAGATCTTAAATTAATGTATGTAGTCCCGTAACATATATGTCCCGTATATGTCGTGGCCAGATCGTAAAATTTATCATTTCAAGATGTAACCGATCATTTCATAAAATAGTGGTATTTCATGATATGGCCAACTAAAACTGACCATATCGTTTAAACGTCAACATTTGAGGAAATGTCAATCCACGTTTGGCCATATAATTGAAATAAAAATATGTTTAAAAGTTACGTGAATTTATTTAATAATTGTAATCTTGGTCGATAGATTGATTAAACATTTTAATAGTTATTATTTTTAAACAAAACTAATAGATAAAAACACTTGTATAGCTAAAAATTACCTCTCAAATTACGTAATTCCGATCTAAAATATTTTTATTGTTAGAACCTCCAGCAATACAAATTATTTAAGTCCAAATACAATTGTATATGCTTTATACCGTTTCCATTCCTAATCTTGCACTTTTAGTTTTTGTCTCCAAATTTTGAGTCTACCACGAATAATTTTTTTTTGTTTTTAACAAAAACTGTTTGTAATTAGCAAAGATATTGTAGTAATATTCATAAAATAAAATTGAGAATCTCCTCTTTTTGGTAATCTAACAGCGAAATTGAGCATTTTCGATATTAATTGACAAACCGCTGCCAAACCTAAGTAATCCAGGTTTGTTATTCAGATAAATAACGTGCTCTTTATTGCACACATATCAGAAATAAGTAATCAGAAATATTTATTTGCTTTTAACATTTTTTTTTTGATATACAGATAATTTATTTGCATCAAACATGTTATAAATAATCCAATAAAAAAAAAACCTGTAATGTATATTCTATTGTTATACCTATTCTATTTTAACATAGTTTTACAAGATGTTTTACAAATGATATGTCCACATGTTTGACTTAATTAGTCATGCAAATATAAAAAGTTGATATTCAATGTACATAATTATTAAAAAAATACAGCAATATTAAAGCACTTCAATGGCGAAAGGATTATCATTATCAAGTATTAAATATTATATAATATAATATAAAAATAACATAGAAAGTAATGACAAAAAAGACGTAGAGTTAAAGCGGTCTTATCGTTAAAAGAGAGAGGACAACTAAAACTAATAATGAGTTGGTAAATTTACCAAATAACTCAACTAAGATACTATTTTGGCAGCGCGAAAACTGGTAATATTTTACCCACTCGTAAGCGCTTCAAAACAATAGCAAAGTATATGATCGTACTAAAGTGTTATCCAGCCCTCCAGGACCTCATATTGGAATAATCCGCCCTCGAGAGGGACCAAATTTATAGTCCCTCACTGCCCTCGCAGAGGCCATCCGTGAAACATAAAGCAGAAAAGCGAATTAGCATATCATAGTTTTTCGTTTGTTCCGTCAAGTGCGGTCCGTTTATGGCCGAAAGATAGCGGCCGCCCTAGCGTTTATTCACTAGTGATGTGTCCTGCTTTGTCATTTAAGGTGAGTATAGTCGTCAAATGTAAACTAGCCTGTGATTTTAAAAGCTTAATACTTAAACCTAAACTGACAGCTTTTTTTTAAAAACACGCTATGAATTTTCATAACCTACACAAAATTCAGAAGACAAAAATAAAGATATCTTTAAAAAAAAACTAATTTCCATTCTTCTTTTGAACGATATTAGTACAGTGCGATATTTGTACCAACACTTGTTGTTTCGTTACGCCATATTCAAAAATATGTGTAAATCTAACTCGTTCGTTGGGCTTGTTTCCTCGTACTGCGTGAATGCTTTGCAACTGCTACGTAAATGTAACAGCTGGTCAGTCAGTACAATTCTCGGCACGGATGTTGAGTAAGGATCGCTTTGCGAATCTTATTAGACGATCATCATATCAGAGACGCGGGACAGACAGAGGCGGTGCGATCGCGTCACGCGACTAGCCAATCACGTAATTGTAATGGTCTTCTGGTGCTCAAGATCCGTGCCGCTAGTTGTACCTATCTTTAGCATTGATCATAATTATGTTTTTTGTAAAACCAACAATTCTTGAAATATGTAAATAGTTCTAGCAAAATGTTTTCTTCTATACCTAATAACCTAAAACACATAATCTAGCTTTACTTGATCACAAAATTCGAACAATTCACATACAATTTAATCGTACTAACATAATGATAATGATAAAACTTTATTTGGTAGTTTAAACATTAAACATGGTAGTACAGATAAAGTTCTTACATTTGTGAAAGAGCATTCATGTTTAATCGATATATCGATAAGCAAATATTTGTACGTCGTCATGCAATCATATTAAATAATTAAATACAGAATGTCAGCATTTGAAAAATAAAATAAAATATTCATATTCATTTATTTCATCTTTAGGTAATTCAGTACACTTAGATACGTCATTTTACAAATAAATTTTATGTTAACTCAAAATTATTAATACAGTTAACATTCTATTAATTATTTGTACATACATTTATTAAATGTTAATGTCGGTTATTGGAGATAATATTAAATAAAGTAATGTCAAAATGTAAATGTCAGATAAAAATAAAATAAAAAATTCTTCAGCAACCTTGAGCATCGTCAAAAATACTTAAAATGTCAAGAACCACAAATAAATTATACAATTAATAATTAAATTAAAATAAATATTTAAATAATGCCAGTCAACGTCACTACCCCACACGGTCAAGGTTATGTCACTTATGGAGAAACAGCAAGATACAACAACAAATTATAAGATTTAAAAAATATATTATAAAAATATATAAGTATTCTATGTTACCTAATCAAATTTTGGCAGTCTTTTTTAACCTATTTCTAACATTCGTATCGATTTGATATTTACCCGATAGATTTAAGTACAATTTGTATTTACCAATTTAAAAACTAATGTAATAAAAGTATTTACACTTTCTCATTGCAACATATTCTAAACAACACATACCACAGATCTATTAAGCATAATTTAATATAATATTATTTTACTACGCGTAGTATGGTATGCGTGACTTACATTGAATAATCGTTATCCGTAAATAATATTAAATATATTACAATCATTATTTATATTATTTTAATCATTCTATAATAATTGAACTTGTGAAACCTAGCCATGAGGCTGCTTAACAATACAATTTCTATTATGTCTGGTTTTGCTAGGCTCAGGGTAAATTGGTATATTTTACAAGTATTAAAAACAACACACATCTGAAGAGGACAGTCTTCAACGAATACGTACTACGACGTACGTGAGTACGCACAGGGATTTCATGACTTACGGAGGCATACTTTAACACAAAGCTATACCAGAATAACTCTTCTTCTTCGTCATCATCTATACAGTCAATCCTGGTTGCGTCCAAAGCCATTGCTTTGGAGCCCAGGGTCCGCTTTCCTTGATTTACTCCTCTACTTCGCGCGGTCTTGAGCGTCTCTAGTTGTGAGATCATTGGCACGCATGTCAACCCTCACGACGTCAAGCCAGCATTTCTTGGGTCTACCCCAGAATAACTGTTACGGGTATAATTTTACTCCTTGAATTTACCCTTGGATAGCTTCGATTACGTTTCTTGAGCAATACACTATACTTGGTGTTATTAATCTATAGTTCAAGAGTGAATGATCGACGAATGATATCCTACTAAAATCCATGTAATCCATTTCTTCTAGGTTGACTTGAAATGCCATCATAACATTTTGATTTTGTAGGATAATAGAGTGTCAATGCTAGATGTTGATAACTTGTCAGTTTCGAGGTGACAAAAGTGGATTTGACAAGTGACAACTTAGACATTAACCTATTCGCAGTTTATTCTTTTAATCTGTCAAAATCACCCGTTTATATGTTTGTTCGTATTTAATTAACTAAATTATTCTTTGGTTATTTGTTGGTAAAATGCAAAATCACCTTACTTTAGATTAAGTATTAGATCGCCTAAATTGTACCATTCTAAATTTATTGTTTCTCTGTACTGTTTTCGGATCGGGTCTAAGAAAGATTATTACTTAGTATAAATAGCTGTCCCATCACTATGAAAGGGATAAAGGAGGAACAAATTTACTATCACTTCATGAGGGCGGGAGGGAAATTGATTTTTTGACAGCACACGACTTTAGGGTAATACTAGCCTGTGTTTGAGAGTCAGAACCCAACTCAAGTTTATTGTCGAATTGACTGTAAAGCGAAGTTTGACTCAATAAAGCTGGCACGAATTTAATAAACGATTGAACGAATGATTTCTTATGTAAACCTAAAGAAGGAGGTAATACCATTTAATGATGGAAATACTTAATAATCACCACCAGCGCTACGTCAGAGAATTGTTCGATAATTTTGATGTTAATGAAATTCTTTTACATCTCAATTGTTCTACGCTATTATATACAGGATGGCCTATTTTCCCCGTTTTTTTTTTGCTAGAATAAGATGAAAAAAAACCATTTTGTTATGAATTCAACATCGCAAACAATACACAATCGACATATTAACTAATATGAAAATAATACGAGAGTAAAATAAAATGAAATAAAAACAAATTATTTTAAAAAACAAGCATAAAAACAATATGTAATAAAATAGCAAGCGATGCCATTACATGCCACGGGCATGTCTAGGATAAAAGGACTTTACTTGATCCACGCCAGACTAACCCAAATATGAAATATAAAACAAACAAATCGACGACCTCTGCAGCCGAGAGGCGAGCATACCGGACTTGGTGTCGCTATCTCTGAGGTTCTGGTTCGATTCCCGGTCGGTCAATGTAGAAAAATTACTTTTCTATATTGTATCGGGTCTGGGTGTTGTGGTACCGTCGTTGTTTCTGATTTCTGTAACACAAGTGCTTAAGCTACTTACCATAGGATCAGAGCAATGTATGTGATGTTGTCCAATATTTATTTTATTTATTTATTTAAACCGGTAATAAACAGTACGTAAATTGAATGGTAAAAAGCGTTAAGCGTTAAGTAATTTGATAAATAAAATATTATTTTGATCAAAGTTACTATCGCAATAACTCACATAAATACATTAGTTCCGTGAAAAGCAATATTTTATAAGTTATAATTTTAAATACTTAAAAAACATTATTTTACACCACTCACATAAATCACTGTTGTTTAAAATTATTTACTAAGTGACGTAAAATTCAGTATGGAAATATATTTTTATTAAATGTAGTGTGGTCATGTATGATGCTTTCAATGCGTTTTTCGGAACAAACAAATTTCATAACAATATAATTTCCATAATAGTTATGGATATTCAAAAAAATATTTTTACAACTGTAGATTCCCACCCTGTATATCGTCTCACGTGTGCATTAGGCGTGAATTGGAACTAATCTATTCGTAGATTGGGGTTTTTGTTTATGTTTTGATGTCAAAATAGAATGATGCTGGCGTCAGTGACGCGTCGAAATAGCATCATTTTAGGCTAAGAACACACGGAGCGGTTTTCGTTTACGGCGCTTGTTGGTTAGTTAAAAAAAAATACGAGTCTATCACCGTTTATTGCGTTACTGCGGTAAACACAAATTTGGCGGAATGCTATTCTTTTTAGCGTATCCTCCACTTCGTTCTATCCCTGGCATCTGAGATCGCACCTGGTAATGTCCTTATTGACAACATTCTGGGTTGCCGGGTAACTTAAACTTGAGCGCCGTATTTTAGATGTACTCAGGTAAAAGTCAGATTTTATCTAAAGGTACCATTCGGATCTTGGCGGTCGCTGCCTAGCAGTCGCGACTTGGCAGCGGCTGCCGGGTCGTGAGGCCCCGCTCTGTAGGGATTAGTATGCAGCGCTTTCCAATGTCGACGGCTGTGTCGCGCTGCCTGGGGGCGTTGTCTTCTGCGGAGAGCGGTACATCTAGGTAGGTAAAAGTATGGTTTGGATCTTGGCGGTTGCTTCCTAGCAGTGCAGCGCTCTGAATAATTTGTATTTACAGCGATTTTTGATGTCAGCGGCTGTGTAGCGCTGCCAGCGATCAGAATGCCCCTGGCAGCCTCAGCCACCTATATTAGGAAGTGCTGCATACAAATCCCCACAGAGGTTGCATCGCGTGACCCAGCATCTACTGCCGGGTCGCCGGGACTGCTATGCCTAGCAGTAGGAGCGATTGCTAAGATCTGAATAATACCTTAAGAACTAGACGTTGTCCGCGAGTGCAACGGCTGGCGACAATAATCTCTCCCGCCGCGGAAAACAATTGCGTCTTGAAATCATTAGTTTTCTTAGCTTTTTAACTTCACAGACCAGCAAAACGAGACAAAATAAACTTTATTATTACGTGGTCTCATTGGACGTTTTGACGTTTAATAAATTAACTTCTACGCGTGGTGTAGGTAGTCTATGCGGCTCCATGACATTGGCAGATAAATCTATGTACTTCCCCCCCCCCCCCCCTCAGTATAACAGGGTAAAGCAATCATTCGTGCAGCTTGTCCGGGGAAACAAGCAAGTAACCTGACGCTTGGTGGTCGATCTGAATGCTCCACCCACTGTTGGTTTCGCTTCAGTCAGTAGTACGCTCGCTAAACCGTACAATGTCTGCCCGGTATTAACAATAATATTAATATAATATCTCTTTATTTGTCTATAAAAATAACAACAATTATTATACATACATGCATGCAATTTTTCATGTCTTAATAAAGGTAACCTATCTTACTTTCGAAACTCTTCTGTTCGAATTTCAATAGTTCTAAAACGGTTTAACGAAGTTTTGATTGCCAGGTAGTTTTTTTTTACATAATATTGTAAGTAATAAATTTATTTTACCGATGTTTCCAGAAAAACAGATAACCGATTATCAAAACCATTTTTTTTCGATTCACCATTGTTTTACTTACAATAACTTTTATTTAGAACTGATAAGTAAATACTGCGTATATAATAAGACTAAATTGGTTAGGTTAAGTTAGAACAGTGACCACACACAGCGCGAAGGCGAGCGAACGGAGCGAGCGCAGCGAGCGTAGTGAGCGTTCCGCGGCAGCGGCCGCCGAGCGCTTAAAAACTAACGATAAGGATGAAGGATTAATTAATATAATATTGGAAGCATTTTTCAGGAAACTAAATCATATAACACTAAGAGTTTTTTGCAAATGTTGAGTAAGATTTCAAAACATATAGAATTAAAAAAATAACAATCGAAAATCAAAATATCAGCAATATATCAATTGTGTTTTTGGTATGATAAAAATATGGACAATGAGAAAAGGACAAAAAACATTTTCGGAGAAATGAAATTCGTACTAAACCAATTCGGATTTAAAATAGGTAACCCTTAATTAAGTAATCAGCAGATTAAATAATGAGACAAATGGGTCTACGACTCAGCTAGTGGTGTTAGAAATAATTCCTTGCAACGCTGATATTTTACGGCAGCACGGCCTTTAACTAATTATAACAAGAACATAAAACTTTTATTTTTATTAAAATATAACTATTCCATGTTTTATCCTTTTTTCGGGGGCATGTGGGAAGAATTTATGACAAATACAGCCCCTATCACAGACACAGATACGCGTTACTGCATCGGTACGTAGCTGTGTTACGATGAAATATTACAAGGTTGGACCCCATCTAATGTTAGGTTTTTAGATAATGCTCTACCGACAAATTCAAAAGATAAGGGCGGATGGTTGCTATCCGGTGTTTGTCGGATCGAATAGAAAACGTCCCGTCAACGAGCGCCCTTAGACTACGGAACCTTACTAATTTTCCCCCCTCCACATTCAATATACTTTTCGCTATACTTATCAATTTAATCAGGTCTCACCCTGATATCCGTGAAGATGCAATTGGCTACACGTAACTGCTGACTACCACTTAAAGTATAGTTTAGTTAGTAATAGTTAGATTTCTTATGTTTCATCATCCTTCAGCTAGTTTGATCCCACTGTTGGGTTAGGGTGAACGAAATGTTGTCGGAGTTATGTTGTGCGAGTGTGTTATATTGCATTGTATTGTTCTGTGTTAGTTCCGCGGGGTCTCAAGAGCCGGTCAATTCAGGTGATCAAATATCTTATATATAAAATTCTCGTGTTACAATGTTCGTTCCCGTACTCCTCCGAAACGGCTTGACCGATTCTCATGAAATTTTGTGAGCATATTGAGTAGGTCTGAGAATCGGCCAACATCTATTTTTCATACCCCTAAAGACCACGCAGACGAAGTCGCGGGCAACAGCTAGTTTAATTATAATTTAATAAACGATTATATTATCTTATCTTATCCAGCTGTCCCGGCGAACATCGTACCGCCCCTATAATTTTATTTTTCGTGAATATTTCCGTGTTTTGTATAGTTATTCTGCTATTCGGGGTGGAGACAAATTCCACAAATCAAAGATCATAAAAATCGGTCCAGCCGTTCTCGACTTTTTAATGGTATAACCCGACTTTGTTATATATATAGATATAATTGCACACACGTAAATATCGTAAAAAGTTAACCTTTTAAAAAGCAATGGCCGGTACTGTGGCGCCACTCTATTATCTGTGCCTCTTTGAACGTGAGCTTGTAGGTAGAACATAATTCATAATTCATTTATTCACTTTCATACAGTAACAGTAGTCCACACAATAAAGGTATGAAAGATGTTCGTTTTGTTACAGTATGACCTACTAAGGCATTCGTGATTTTTAGAAATAATTAAATCTTAAATTAATACATTTTAAACATTATACAGGTATTCGAATTCTAATAAAAAGGAAAATATAAAATAATAGAATAACTAAAAATTGTCACAATAAATTATGTCAAACTGAATAACACATATGCTGGAATTAATAAATTGCAAAGATGAACATGGTTTTTGTAGTTAACAATACATTCAATAATCAATAAAATACCTGTTTTATTACAAAACTACTAATGCCACTTTGCCACTGATCAATCGCATCAGGGCATATGATGCATTTTATATTTTAAATTTATAAATTAATCATAACCTACTTTAATTTGCTATGCTCGACATCATAAAATATAATTGTAACCTGTACCTAACAATAAGACCTACTGTAACTAAAGATATGGTTATGTAATAAAGAATTGATTAATACACACTAAAACGGGAATTAACGCGATCAGCAATTGGTACATATTAAATTTTAACTTTTTATTTGACTGACGTTTCGACTGGGTTACACCGACCGTGGTCACAGGCTGACTGGAACATATGTACCTATTGCTGATCGCGTTAATTCGCGTTTTAGTGTGTATTAATCATGCAACGCCAAAGTTTAAAAGTAATTATAAAGAATTGAATTGAATTTCCAAAAACGCTTGCTAATGCCAACAATCGATGCAATTGTAACAACTTGACGATCACATATTAATAAATAATGCTACAAATCACACGTATTGCCAAAACGCGATTCAGTCGCAAAAACCCCGATTACTGATGCAAAAAATAACTAGAGTGGCTAATCTCCTACATGTAACTAATCGACAAATTATCAATTAACTGACCGTTATATTGTGAAGTCTTATATTTAATTAATGCCTAGTATTTATCAGCGGCATCACATAGCCGCTGTAAGTAACACGTCGTTAACGAGCAATTTAGTTAAGACAGCGTTAATCGATTTCGCGGTTACGTATAGTGATTAATGAAATCATAACATGTGTCCACGGTTTGCGTACCAATTACAAGTACTAGCAGCAATTATAATTAAGTTTTAAAAACAATACCTTTTTCTATCCAAAGATACGGAAATAAGAGTAAATCTGCTTTAGTATAGTTAAGACAGATAACTTAATTAATTTGAAAAAGTAATAATGTACTTGATGATGATGATGATGCTTCCTTGGTCCCTCATCATAGGGCTCGCAGAAGGGCTTTTCAATTTTGTCAATCCTGCGCAGCAACCTCCAGCTCCTCCCAGCTTAGACCAGCTGAAGCAGCCTCTTGTCCAACTGATCGCCGCCAAGTCAAGCAGGGGCGTCCTCGTTTTCTTTTGCCCGATAATTGCCACTTTATGCTCTGTTTTACAATGTGGCAGTCTGGTCTTCGGAAAGTGTGCCTAATCCAACGCCATTTACGGAGCATTTCTTCTCCTAATTAATAATGTACTTACTACCTATTAATGATTGCGGTAATTCCCAAATAATTTGAGCTTATTTCTTTCTTTAATAAAATTACTATTGTTAGGATATATTTATGCCTATTAGACGATCGTGTGGTGTAGTGGTTCGCGCTCCAGACAAATCCAGCGGCTGCGGGTTCGAATGCCGCAAGGGGCAAATGTTTGTGTGATGAGCACGAGCATTTGTACCTAAGTTTATAAAAGTATTTAAGCATTTTATCCGTTATCTAGTCGCCATAGTACAAGCTTTGCTTAGTTTACTGCTAGATAATTGGTGTGATTGTAAAAACAATTATTTTATTATTCGTTTATTAACTGTACCGCTAAGTATTACAAGATCTCAGCCAGAATATTTTAGTAAACGCACAGAAGTCTATACACGAAGACAGAGAACACAGTATGTTGGCTTGCTGCATCAACCATGCCGTACCGATATCTATAGAAGGAATGCCTTTAACATGTGCATAACAATATTTAATAACCTCCCTAACGACATTAAACTTATTCAGGACAAAGAATTCAAGCCACGACTGGTTAAATGGCTGCAATCACACTGCTTCTACTCTTTAAAATAATTTTTTGGGTGGAGAAATAGGATGTAGTTATTTCAAGTTAAATTGTATTTGTGTTGCTTCACTATATACTAATATTTGCATGCCAGTGGAAAACTGGATAATGTGTCGTGTTCCTTTTATGTTTATTATAATTCATAATTCATTTATTCACATTCATACAAACAGTAGTCCACACAATAAAGGTATAAAAGATGTTCGTTTTGTTACAGTATGACCTATAAGGCATTCGTGATTTTTAGAAATAATAAAATCTTAAATTAATACATTTTGAACATTATAAAGGTATTCGAATGAATATATATAAGTTCCTATATATGTACCACATTTTAGCAAATAAATGATGATTCTGATTCTGGTTCTGATTATTACTTAATTAATAACCATGAACTGGATGAAGTAACATTTGTCGTAGTCTGATAAGAGGAGAGTTCTTGAGTGAAGACCGCGATTTGGAAGACACTGCTTAGTTCGCCCTCTGACAAGGTAGAGCGATGACAATACAGGCAAAGGGCCTGCAGTGGATGGGTAAGAATAGCCGAGACTTAGGCCCAGCAGACCAGCAGACTGATATTCGCATTATCAGGGTTCTGTCTGAGCGATTACCAGAAGCCACGTAATTTAACAGTAGTCGCAATCCAGTTAATCCAGTTCATTTAAGAATAAGAATAACCACCCATACATGAAGGAAAAGTAAAAAATACAAATTTATCTTAAAACTAGTGGTTCAGAAATAGTCTCCACTCAGCAAAATGTCAAGAAACCAGAAAGGTACCTTAACTCTGATTTCTTGTCCCCTCCCCCGTCCTTGTCTCAGCTGAGTCGCCCACCCCCTCCCGTATGTGACGTCACATTGCATATTTTGAAGAAATTAATAAAATTGAACAGCAGTTCTGAAACGAGTTTTTTTAAAATTAAAATTAACGTAAGTATCAACATTTGAAAAAAAAAACAGATAAAAATTTCGTATTTTACTACTTGGATATTATTTTATTCGATTTTGAAATGTGTCGCCACTAAATTTAGGACCTCTTAACGTGTGACGTACCTAATTTATAATTGGCCTCTAATGTCATGATTTATTATTAAACCTTTTTGACACACCCATAATGTTTTACATAACATAACCCTTACTGTTTTATTGTTATATATTTTTTGTTTTTTGTTCGTGTGGGTCAAATAAATGTTTTCTACTTTCTTTTAAAATTTTAATTATTCCAACTTCCAGCTCTCCCCAAGGAATACTCCGGCTCCCTCACCCCGGAGTGCGTGTCCAGCTACTACCAGATGTACGTCACGAGGAGGGTCCCTCCGCGGAACTACCAGTACCACCACGAGGTTGCTGATCTGGAGACCAAGACTGTGCCAGTAAGTCCTAAAAATAATAATGGACAAGTGCTAGTCGGACTTGCCCCCAGAGGGTTCCGTACAAATTTGTAAATAGTTTAGGAATCGAGACTTGCAGTTTAATTACAAATGAATTACAAAATTTAAGTACAAATGTATAGTTTTCATATTTTCCCTGTAATTTTTACATTAGTAAGACGATATTACTTACCAAATTTCATAGTTCTAGGTCGATGAAAAATACCCTATAAATATTGATTTCCTTGAGAGTATCGAAATATTCGTTTTTCGCAGCATAAACGGCTGTTAATTTTTTTACGATGATTGATGATGATGATTTTTTCACAGCTTCAAAGGACTTTAGACCTAAGTATATAGTTGACAGACAGATGGGCAATATTGTAAATAAAATAAATAAATCATTTATTTGCCAGAATATGGTTCCATACAAAGATGAAAGATATTGTTTTTCCAACATATTCTATCGCAATGCGACGTGCAAATGTTAATTTTTATCATACAATTAATGTCAATAATTTCAGTACAAATTAGAATTATCAAGTGTCAAATTTTATCAGTCAGGAATTCATGAATAATATAATACATTTTCTCTTTTAAAAAATTAAATAAATAGTTCTTAAATTTTGTAAATGTCAATGTTTTAAAGTTAACTGGAAGTTTATTAAATATTCGTATTGACATACAGAACACATTTCTTGAATAAAGAACTAATCTTTGTGATGGAATAGTCAAATTATCAACGCTTCTACCCCTATATCCAGATTTATTTTTGTTTATTATTGTGATCCTACAAGGTTTTTTTTTCTAGGTACGGAACCCTAAAGACACATACGCTTAGAATTGAAAACATACTAGTTGTAGGTTTTTAAATTTAGTTGCGAATTCTTTCTTTATTACAAGTATCGCTTTATCGGGATAAATGCAAGATCGTCGCAACGAATCGCAAGACGCGCAACAAGTAAATGCAAATACTGTTCACAGACCCGTTCGCTGCAATCGCAATACGAGACGACAGCTATCCGATCAAAGCCGTAACTAAATAGAATTCAACAAATTTGAGACTGAATGGAATTGATACTTTCTGTGATTGGCGATTTGGTGATAGGTTACCTAATTTTATTATATATTATATAAAAATGAAAATCTATTTCCCTTGGTCATCGCATCAAGCGTGAACGGGTGGAACAATTTCGCTAGTATTTTTTTGTTGTGTTTTAAATAAATATTGGACAACATCACATACATCGGTTTGATACTAAGATAAGTAGCTAAAGCACTTGTGTTATAGAAATCAGAAACAACGACGGTACCACAACACCCAGACCCGAGACAACATACTTAGTTTGTTTTCTACATTGACCCGGCTGAGAATCGAACCCGGCGAGTATTGGCAATCCCCCCCAATAAAAGTCATTGGGGAAGGCCTCTGTTCAGCAGTGGACCTCCTTTGGCTGAAATGATGATGATGATGATGATGAATATAGAACATGACTAAAGCTAGACTTTAATTTTAGAGCTCATTAACTCAATTTGGTTTTTACTTCATATATGTTTTTATTCATAAAACGCTCATGCATAACTCCGGCTACGGGTAGCCAATCTCTCATTATATTATACCAGTTAGGCTACCATAAAACATTTTCATTAGTTTGTACGTTTAGACGGAACATTAAAAATACTAAAATTTATGAAATATTTAAGTAAGCTGGATTTTTTACACTTCTAGTTTAAGTTTTGTAATTTGCGTCAAATCAAAAGTCAAAAATTTGGTTTATGCGTTCGGAAAAAAAAGGTTTGTCTCCTAGGCCATTTTCTGAATATCTCAGCATAAATTTTCTGAATATCTCTCAAATCGCCAATCGCTATTGTAAAAAGTATCAAGCGCGCTCACTCCGTCACGAGTTTAAAACGGTTTGAAATACACTCTTTCCAATGAATAGCTTGTTTATTTTCAATTTTATCGAGAGTATTGCTGAAAACACTTTTAGTTTATTGAAAGAGGTGACTGAACTGATATATTTTACTGTGAATGGACTGAAAGCTGTTTATATTTTCATATCAAAAGTTTACCCATCAGAAGAGTAAACTTGTGTATGTAAATACTTGTTATAATAACCGATGGAGGGTCAATTAAGTATGTAAATACGCATGTGTATATTTGTGTTCTATTAAGGACATCTGAATGACTAATAGGGCACCTTTTGATATTCAACATCTGCAGGTTAGTAAACGTGCAATCAAAAGACTTCGAACTTTTTTGTATGGAGCCTTGCATACCTCAAGTTGCAAGTAACCTTATAACTCTTCGGGTTGTATAACGTTATCAAAATTTAAATTACTTTCAAAATTGTTTCTACTATTTACACTGTTCTCATTTCCAGCTTCTTCATTTGTTCTTCCGACATTTGCTTCACCGTCATTTGTTCTGTCTTCATTTGTTTCTCTAAAACTTCTGTTTCTCCTTTTTCCATCTTCTCATAACGTTTTTTTTGTATACACCTATAAAACTTAAGTTAATTGAAAGAGAAAATAATTACAGATAACGAATACTCTTTCACAAAATGTCGTTAATTATATACTTTGTTCAGAATTTCAACTTAATTATGTAAATAAAAATAATATTACATGTTCACGAAATTTTGAACAAAGTATTTAATTTACGACATTTCGTCAAAGAGTATTTGTTGTTTGTGATTATTCTCTCTATCGATTAACTCCTGTTTCATAGGTGTACACCAAAATAACCTTATTTAAGGCTAATTACAACTTGAGGTATGCCAATTAGGTTCGATGTCTTTTGGCAACAAATAGATAAATACACTATGTATATTATGATACTCGTAGATAGGATTCCAGCAGTCATAAATACCTGTTTCGACTACCATCTGGTGTATTGGTTGCGGTTTTAAGTCCCGTAAGGAGCAACTGTTTGTGTGATATGCACGACCATTTGTGCCTAAGTCATTGATGCTTATAAATGTATTTATGTATGTTTATCCGTTATCTAGTAGGCATAGTACAAGCTTTTCTAAATTTGGAGCTTGGTATAATTGTAATTTATTTATTTACTTACGATATTTTTTATCTAGGCCCTCACGCTGTTGGAGTTATTACGAAATATGCCTACATAGTTATTGTCTAGAAGCTATTTTCATTTATCTATGTTTTATAAGAAGATATAAGAAGTCTTTTTTTTTTATTTTTTGCTATGAACTGTGCATCTTTTGTCTAAAATCTGGAACATAGAGGGGGATCTTGAAGACATTGACTTTTTGTGTCAAACCAAATTTCATGCGGGCAAAGCTGCAAGCAAAACCTAGTTTTGTTACACAATGGCCAATTGTTCAGTAATTTAATAATGTTGTTTCAGTTCAAATGGCGTATCATCGGCGGATCAGAAGTGTCGATAACAAGTGTTCCGTACCAGGTGATGTATGGGCTATACTGCGGTGGGACACTCATAGCGCCGAGCTGGGTTCTGACTGCTGCTCATTGCAGGTAAGTTTAATTCATCATCGGCATTTTGGGGCACCTTCCGACAAAGTGGAGTGAATAATCGCAAGGCTGCTGGCTGGATGAAAAAAAAAAACGATGATTGGGCTCAGTGGCATGCATGCATGCATGCATTGGGATAGGCCTATGTCCAGTTGTGGACTGACCTGGGCTGATTATGATGATGATGATTTGCATCGTAATCAGTCCACTTCAGTCTACTGCTGGTTCTTATGCTATTCTTGGCTTCCACCAACTGCCAGCCGTTTTGCGTATAGTGTTGCTCGCCTTGTCGCACCCTACGCTGCATTTGCCAAGTCGCGGTCAACAGGGTCCATTTAAGATCTATATTAAATTATATCCCTTGTACCATTATGCTGCGCAATAAATATATCTTCTTCTTCTACTAATTACTTATGACTGGTAAACAAAAGTTATTTTTTCAGAGACAAAGAGAAGTTCGTCCTAGCTGGCTCCACTCGCCGCAGCAAAGCCACTCGCTACAAGATCTGCGCGCATTTCATTCACCCCCAATGGGAGGATGAGACCAATTTACATCCTCAGGACTACGACTACCAGCTCGTATTGTTGGAGAATCCAGTCCCAGTCACCCCTAGTTCCAGGCCTATTGCGATAGGGAACATTGATGACATCACTCCCGGTGCAGTGGTCTCTGTTAGTGGTTGGGGATATACTAGGGTTAAGGTAAGGTTATTATTGATAGGTTTGTAAGGTTATTTAATTTGATTTGATTGGGCTCGTATTGAGAAAGAGGTCAATCATCGAATCAAACTCGACTGGGCAGCGTTCGAAAAACTACGCAACGTCTTCTCGTCCAAAATACCTCAGTGCCTAAAGACGAACGATGGTAACACACACTGGTTGTACTGTTCGTATGAACAGTACAGCCAGTGTGTGTTACCATTTCCATTACATATGGAACTGAAACGTGGCCTCTCACTATGGGCCTCATAAGAAAGCTCAAGGTTGCACAGCGTGCTATGGAAAGGGCTATGCTCGGTGTTTATTTGCGAGATCAAATCAGGAATGAGGAGATTCGTAAACGAATAAAAGTCACTGACATAGCCCAACGGATTAGCAAGCTGAAGTGGTAGTGGGCAGGGCACATAGCACGTCGGACTGACGGCCGATGGGTCAGAAAGGTTCTGGAATGGAGGCCACATACTAGCAAGCGCAGCGTAGGACGTCCACCTACAAGGTGGACAGACGACCTGATAAAGGTTGCAGGAAGCCGCTGGATGCGGGCCGCTTCCAACCGGCTAATCTGGAAGTCACTGGGGGAGGGCTATGTTCAGCAGTGGACGTCCTATGGCTGAAATTTTAATGATAATGATATAGAGAAGTAGATATAGAGAGAGGTAAAGAGATCTATATATCTAAACCTAAACCCTAGAGGGTACTGTTTAGCAAGACAAACAAATCTAAACGCGTGGAATTTTCATGGTCACTATCATCATCGTGTCAGCCTATTGCAGTCCACAGCTGGACGAAGGCCTTCTTCGAAGAGCGCCAAAGAGCCCGATCATCCATTTTTTTATCCATCTACTGCCAGCCATCTTCCTAAGGTCGTCGGTCTATCGAGCTGGAAGACGTCCTACACTACGTTTGCTAAGACGTAGTCTCCACTCGAGAACCCTTACATTATCTGCATTACCTCAAGGTTGACTGGTAGAGAATGTTGTATAGCATTAAGTCCGCCAATTGTACTTACTTGTGCAATAAAGTTTAAATAAATAAACGAATAAATAAATGAACCATTTTACTTCTTTAATCAGTTCTGCGACAGATTTTAATACTAATATAATCTATTACTTTGGTTTTGGCCGGATAATCTCGTTTTATCTCTAAACGAAATTCCAAGCATCGACCTTTACCTTGAAGCTCGCTGAGTGTCGTGAAGTCGGTAATATGTTTTCATGTTATATATGTGTTATTTATTTGGGTAAAGCCGGTTTGTCTGCGTAGTATCTTTTCACTACATTGACGTGGGAATGTGGGGAAAGACAGGATAGAATCGTTTTACTAAAATTATTAAAAAAAATAAAACCGACTTCAAAACACTAAAATGCTAAAAATAATCCGGCCGATGAGAGATTCAATGTTTTTGTTTGCACCGACTCCAAAAGTAACTGATTAGGTACTTAAGTGTTAGGATTATTTTTAGCATTTTAGTGTTTTGAAGTCGGTTTTATTTTTTTTAATAAAATTTACTTATTTCATCAATTTATAGTGATAAATCCTAATCTAACTGCTGAACACCGATTTCATCCACTATTTTCCTACCCTTAGGGGTGATTTTTATTTTGTAAACTTTTAGCATATTATCTTTGAAGTATAAGCTATTCAATAAAACAAAAATCATCAAAATCGGCTCATATTTGTCGAAGATAGGTAACAAGAACCACAATCAAAATACTATCTGGGTATATATTTGTTGATTTTCTCAAAAAGTTCTAAATCAATTTCGATAAAATTTATATGGGTACCTCTGAAGTATGATCTACCAAACAAAAAAAGAATCATTAAAATCGATTCATAATTGGCGGAGTAATCGCGTAACAAACATACAAAAAAAAAAAAAAACATACAGTCGAATTGAGAACCTCCTCCTTTTTTGAAATCGGTTGATAACTAAACATTGCGAGTTCAACACCAATTAAGGATATATTTCTGTTGTACTGCAAGTACACAATACATTTAAGTAAACCATACGCCTTGAATTATGAATATTAAAAGCCTCTTACATAGTCTTTCGATGTTCACTTTATAACAAGGTAGTAAAAGTGTTAACATATTCAAATTGTGAAAACAATCCTTTCCTAAAAACTACTTAAGCAAAACCTTTTGGCTAGATCTTTCCAGGAAATTCAATACAAGTAAATGTTAATTTGGACCTTTTGTGTCCTTTTTGCAGTGAAACTTCTTAGTGGGGATTTCCTTAGTCCATTTGCCTTAATATGTAACTGAAAATACAGTTTTTACTTCTAAGTACGATCATTTTATTCTGTTTTTGTTTTTCTTTATTTTGTCTCAAGGAAATAATTGAGTATCACGATTGATCAGCTTTACTGAGCGGGGTTTTGTTGACAGGCACTCACTGCTTCTCTCTCTCACACACACACTCACACACGCATGCAAGTATGCACGCACGCACGCACACACAACGGATAACGAAGTTTTTATCATTTTTTTTTTCGGGTCTCCTGCAATTAATGAGTCATAGACCATTTTATCTTTTAGTATTAAGTATCAGACTATTCTGTTGCATTCTGTAATCTGCTTTGTGACAAATAAATACATTTCTAATTCTAAGGGTTCCTTTGGGTACGGAACCCTAAAAATTTAAACCCTAAGAATTTATGACATAAAAAATTTTATTATATTTTTTTTTTGACATTTTTGCTGTAATTACTTTAATTTTTATTGACATATCATTTCTAATTCATATTATGAATATTATTGTAAGTAATTTGTTTATTGTTTACTTAACTATTAAAATTTTGCATGCTATTTTTGATAGCGAGACATGAGTGCTCATCTGAACTGTATCATCCTTGTATACCATGTTTTACGCAAATAAAGTTTTGATTTGATTGATTGATTGAAAAATAGATGCTCCGTAAAAACTAACGCTCTACCTCTATAATTTATATGTAAATATAAGTCGCTAGTAAAGAATAAGATATTTTATTAGTTTTTAAACAGTTTTAGTAATAAACAAACATGCATTAATTAAGCAAACAAATTTTTTTTAAGAGAATTTTTTTTTCAAACTTTCTTCAAATCAAATCAAATCATTTATTTCATAGAATATGGTTACACTATCAAGGTCTTAAAGCCAGATATATTCTACATATTCTGCCACTTTGGGCGTTGAAATACAAATAACAAAACAAAATTCTTATTGATATTTTTTTTATTGATCAGGTATAAAGTAGTTTTTTATATCTATGCTTATCTTTAATAATTAATTTATGCACTACATTACTTTCGGCTCCACATCAATCCGCCAGTCAGTCAACAGACTTGCCTTTTGTACCTCTATACAGGGTGTAACGAAAAGGTGAAATAAAACTTTAAGGGGTTATTCTACGGCTAAATTACATCAACTATGCTAACTAACTATGGGACCAACATCGAAATCGCAAAAAAAAAAACACTTTCCCATACTAAAACGCGACCAGCTGGCATCAGTTTGTATGGAAACGTCAATTTTTTTTTGAGATTTTGATACTCATTAATACTCTCATTAATACTCATTTATTCAGTATACAGGCCCTCTTCCGGGCACTTATACACGTCCCAAAATATAGCTTTACGCTAAAAAAAAAATTTACTGCGCCATACAAACTGATGTCAGCTGGTCGGTGGCTTAGTATAGGGAAGTGATATTTTTTGCGATTTAAATGTTGGTCCCATAGAAAAAGTTGATGTATTTTAGCCGTAGAATAACCCCTTAAAGTTTTATTTCACCTTTTCGTTACACTCTGTATATACATAATATACCGTTTTATTTTTTTGTAAAATATCAACAACCTCCTAGGGGTTGATTCTGGTGCTCAAATACAACAACTTCTTCTATGAGACCAACATTTAAATCGCAAAAAATATCACTTCCCTATACTAAGCCACCGACCAGCTGACATCAGTTTGTATGGAGCAGTGAATTTTTTTTTTGATTATAATGTTGGTCCCATAGAAAAAGTTGTATTTGAGTACCAGAATCAGCCCCTAGGATGTTGTTGATGTTTTAAAAATGACCCTGTATAGTGTAGGGGAAACCGGGGATAGTTGATTATAGGTGTAGGTTGACTAACTCTTAGAACTAAAACTTATTTGAAAGTGTTGCGTCATTCAACTGAGCGCGAGAAATGTAATGATGTGTGCCCGGTGTAAAAGGGTTTTCACCCTTTACACCGGGCGCACAGTAGGAACGACTTTTCGCACCCAGTTCAATAATGCAACACTATTTAAGAGGTCAAATATTCGACAGTTAAGCAACCTACCCTTAAAGTCAACTATCCCCGGTCTCGCTTATACTCATCTCTGTCCTAGGAACGCCACATGCAAGACAACCTGCGCCGCGTCTACGTGCCCATCATATCTTACGAGCAGTGCGCCAGTATGCCGAACAAGAACTACAGGACCATCAGCCCGAGGATGTTCTGTGCCGGATTCTTGAATGGGACTAAAGATTCTTGTCAGGTAACAATTACTTGTAGGTGTACCAGCACCACCACCACCACACTGTATCACCCAAGTAATAACTACCTATAAGTGTACCCGTTTTGCCTGCACTATACCATCTAGGAAATATACATGTTTCCTCAGCTTGCGTTGTGTTGTTAGTACCCACTAGCAAGCCCACAGGACACTTACCTGAAGAAGTAATTCTGGCTAAGGGCATACTTTTTGGCCAGAATTCTAACTATACTAACTAACTAACTATTCTAACTTCATTCCTATTATAACAAAATGTTAAGCGTCTAGTCGCTCTCGATTATTAACTCGAATAGAATAGTCTCAGTGCAGGCCGTTACCGCCGCCAGCCTTCCGCTGTTACTCCCCCCCCCGCTCTTCTTCCAGCTCCCGGATCCTCTAGCGTCATCTCGGTGTTAACCATAGAACTAGCAGGTTGCGTGTTCATTTATCGATAGTTCAAGGCAGAGCTCATAGATGGCGTTGAGCGTCAACAAGGTGGATTAAAAATATATTTTCTCCCAACTTACAGGGTGACTCTGGTGGTCCAGCAGTTCACAACGGAAAGCTTATAGGGTCTGTCTCATTCGGGGTGGGTTGCGCGCAAAAAGACCAGCCTGGTGTCTACGCCAACGTGCCAGCTATGAGGGACTGGATCAGGAGTGTCACTGCATTGCCTTTGTGAGATGTTAAATAAAATTGGTATGGTAGAGCTAGTCGTTTTATTAGCCTACAAATAAATCTTACAACTAAGAAGAAAAAAAAGGATTTAAATAAATCGTTTTTACAATCACACCAAATATTAGACCCAAACTAGTGCAAATCTTGTACTATGGCGCCTAGATGACGGATAAACATACTTAAATACTTTTATAAATATCTATGGCTTAGGTACAAAATATGCTCTATGCTCATCACACAAACATTTTCCCCTTGAATTTCGAACCAGCAACCGCTGGCTTTGCAGACCGGAGCGCGAACCACTCAGACGGTTGTTGATTACAAGCAGTGAAGTAGAACTAACTAGTTACAAGCAGTGAAGCTAATATGGTAAAGCAATAATTGATTAAGTATGTAACAAGCCTATTGAGTATTAGGCTCTGACTACATGCATCCGGAATTTTTCAGAACTCCATACAAAACGGCTCCGGACGAGCCCGGATTCAATCCGATTTGTATGGGGTTCTGAAAAATTCCGGATGCATCTAGTCCCGGCCTTAATAATGGTCAAACTTGATTCCAAGGTTTTAACATCGTTAGGTAGGTAGATACATACTCTTTATTGTACACCATACAAAGAAGTTACAATTATTTGTGTTTACAGAAAGATGCACAATTTAGGTAGTTAGTTATAACTATTGTCATTTGTTTGTTGTCAAGAGATTCCTTCTAGCGATAAGACTGCCTAAATCGTTTCATTTTGAATGTATTATTAGCCCACAAATAGTCCCGAAGCAGTTGTAGGGCAAAAAAAATATATTGGGACGTGTAAAAGGGTTTTTTTATGGCCTATTACAAAAATAAATGATTTAGATTTAGATTTTTTGATTTTGATTATTTCTGGATGAAGAGTATCTATGTAATCAAATCTTGGATGTCAAGTTTAACTGCAGTACCTACTACCTTCTTCTAACTATCGTATCTATTAACTCAAATATCAAATATCTTTATTGTTAACTACAAGTTGTTTTTACAATGTGTGGGTTTCTTCTTTTAAGTTTGTGGTTGGGCACGTTAAGTGACCAATGTTATTAATTTTCTTTTCTTTTTCACCACCATCACCACTAACTTATGTTTGCTGGTTAATTCTATAATTATTAATAAATGAAAATTCCAAATGGTTTCAATAAGTTTTCATTTGAGGCTGTTTGGTTCTCGGGCCATTAGGATCGGCTCGTGGGATCCCTAGCGACGTCAGCGCCCTCTTTGTGGACTGTCGCGCTTGCGTAACCAATGTCATTTTCTGACATAACTTTCTTATTCATTTTTTGATTTGTGCTACATGAAAAAAGCTCCACACGTGTGGTTGAAGATTTGATTGACCGCGGCTGAGGACGTACCCGAGCTGATCTGAAGGTAAGTGGACCATCAGTTTTCGGGTTAATGTTGAAGCCATTTGTTTAATCTATTAGGGTCGATTCCAATCGTCTTCATATTTTTTCTTGCGTAAGTAAGTTCCCGCATGTTGCCGGCTATTTACACGCCGCATCACCAGTTTGTAAAAACCTGTATTAGACCCCTCTCTTTACTTTACATCAAAGTTATAGCTGTAGTTACAGAGGTACATATAGATTAATAATATATTAATTAGTAACAAAAGTACATGCTTGTAGTTTTATGTTTAGTAATTTAACATTCTAGCATTAACTTTATTCTAAGTATGCGTTACCTCTGTGCAAAATTTCAGCATTTTAGATCCAACGGTTTGGGCTGAGTGCTGATGAATCAGTCAGTAAATCAGGACTTGTCTTTTTGTATTATATTTAAATTTAAATTATTACAAAGGTATTGCTGTTCGATGATGAAGAAAATTATCATTATGTTTAGCTTTTTAGATAAGATAAGATAACATTTATTTCCAGGAATATGGTTACAATGATCTTAAATTTAGGTACAAGTTCAACATATTCTGCCGTAGTTTGTAGGCATAGAAATATTAAACATAATGTAAATTAAAAATAACAATTGATTGATTTTTCTCTAACGTCGCGTTGTATCTTTTCAATAACTCTATTGGACTAGTTTTAGTGTCTTAAACGAACAAGACCAATCATAAGAATTGAACCTAAACATAATATCTGCTGTACATCGAATTCATCCCCTACTTTTTGACCTGAATTTCTGCCACCCCTGCGGAATAAAGCATACAGTCGAATAGAATAGTGTTTCAACCAACTTCAAAAAGGAGGTGTTTTTAAAGTCAGTTTAGGATTGAACATTTTATACAAACTCGTATCGAAAACATGACGTTAAAAATATCAAGTTAGGTCCTTCTTTTTAAGCTAAATAAGTTGATTTACTCGATTTACATCTCTATTTTTATGTGTCATACCCCAAAAATAGCTGTTTCGTAAACCGCGACTCCTTGATACGATCTGTACCCCCCTCCCATTGTCAAATCACAACAGATCCGTTACACAACGCGCGAGGAAGACATCACGCGCGCGCTGTAAATAAATCATAGAGAGGGCGCCTTGCATGCGGATTGGTAGCCCTATATTCTAGTAAAAAGAGATAAACCAGTCCCCCTAGCATTAGCACCAAAACACGATATAATATAACGATATATCGACGCCAACTGTAAATATTAAGATAGATGAAGCCGCCATTTTTATCGAAACACCGATCATAATATGTGACGTCTCCGGCACGGCGATTCAACATGGCAGCTATATCTATCATATTTTTACAGTTGGTATCGATATATCGCTATTCATATCGTGTTTTGGAGCTCACGCTAGGGGGGCAGGCCACTTAGCTAAACTGGCTAGTACGCGTTACCTTCAAATTGTTTTTTTTGTATTTAAGTCATTTTACTTTTAAAATCAAACTACTTTACTCGTGGCATCCAGAACTCCTGATAAACATGCAGGTGCTAAAGCACTTACTAACTTACTAAACAACAAGAATTTTGTTCCGACTTGACAAATATTAAATTACAAGAAAAAACTGTTGAGAACGCAAAACCACTAAGCGCGGGAGAAGAGTGCGGGCGGTGGACACACGTCATCGCGAGATTACCTTTATCGCGCTCGGACACTTGCCTTGGTTGCCGGTTCATAATCACGTATTTCTGACTATCAATTGTAATTAAGAGGCACCTATTAAAAATAATATGTTTTTATTCAGAAACCACGCATTTAAACGAAAAGTTTATTTATTAATTTACACTCTAACATTACAGATACTGAACACAGAACCCACTGAACAAAAACACGGTTCGTAAATAAATACCACAAATGGGCCAACTGCTTTCCCTGAGCTATGATCCTGCGCATACGAAGTGGATGCCTTACGTTTTGGCGAAAACGCTTGGAAAACACTCCGCTGGACTCACGCAGAATGTACAACGAGAAACTTGCAGTGGACACACGGATTGCTATTGCAGACTGGACCGTTGCGATTGTTACAAATTAGGTTATGTTATAATAGCTCAATCTTCTTTTCTTCTATGTAAACAAGGTATATAATAAGTTATTTACAACATTTATCACTCAAGAAATGCTGGACCGATTTTTATGAGCTTTGATTTGTTGGGTTTGTCTCAGCCCGGAATAACAGAGTAACTAATTGACTGAATAATTCACATGAATTTTGCAGGTTATCAAATAATTTAAAGACTACGCAAACGAAATTGCGAAGAAAATCTAGTTTTAACTAAATCATAAATATACAGGATGTAACGAAAAGGTGAAATAAAACTTTAAGGGGTTATTCTACGGCTAAATTACATCAGCTTTTTCTATGGGACCAACATCGAAATCGCAAAAAAAAAAACACTTTCCCATACTAAAACGCGACCAGCTGGCATCAGTTTGTATGGAAACGTAATTTTTTTTTTGAGATTTAAATGTTGGTCCCATAGAAATAGTTGATGTAATTTAGCCGTAGAATAACCCCTTAAAGTTTTATTTCCTTTTCGTTACATCCTGTATATCTGCCTTTATTCGTTTTGGCCCAGCAGTTAAAGCAAATAAGTGTGACATTTACTACCGCAGGGATATTACTTATCTCATGAAGTTTTCTCGGAAATTATAATAATAACAGCTCGACTTAAAATTGCGCTATACCACGATATTTTCAAATGACCTGTAAGCCTATATTAGAAGATTTGGAGTTTATTTTATGTATTTGGCATATACGACAGTTAACAATCGATTGTTAGTAATACAACCAATGGTTGGTAATTTAGGATTTCTTTTTAAGTAACAAAAATTTTGGAACAACTCAACTTGTAACTCGCTTACAAATTTTCCTAACCTAACCTAACCTACTGCCTCTTCATCTGTATGGTCAATCCAGGTTGCGTCCAAAGCCATTGCTTTGGAGCCCACGGTCCGCTAACCTAACCTACTGCGTTAGGAGAATTTGTAGGCTAGTTACTTACAAGTTGAGTTGTAACAAAATTTTTGTTAAGGTAAAAATTTTGCATTGTTATTAGCATTGTGTGCATTCCCGTCCGTAATACCATCCTGTATGTCCACCGCACTATCCCCGCATGTGTTCCAAGGACGCGCGAAGACCTGAATATGTGAATGGTTGATGTGTAATAAGAAAAATCAACTTCTGATCGCTGTTTGGTTAACTCGTGAATTGCTTTAGTCCTCCAGACGTTTGTAAATATTTGATTTTTCCAAAAAGGACGGTTAAATCACTTATTTACTGAGGCTTTTTTTAGATATGTGTTTTTTACATACTTAAGTATCTACTTCGCTTTCATGAAACTGGTCAAATGTGTACACAGCGGTGATGTGTGAAAACGAATTCTGAAGAAATGCTATAAGATAAAGGTCGAATTACACTTATTTTTAAAGCATTTGATATTTTATCTCAAGCTTTTAACACACATCAAAACCAATATGAAGATGTCTGTGGACCAATAGAAACTATTGATCAATATGATACGATTTTTTTAATGAAAAAATTGCAACTGAATTTAGCAAAAATTCTTTAAAAAAATCGTAACTCGAAAACTACGAAAAACCGTAGAACATACATAGGGGTGATTCAGATACCTCTCAACATGTGGCACCAAAAAAAAAAATGTCTCCCTGTATAAAAGTTAATCTCCATTTCCCTTGGTCATCTCATCGAATGGATGGAACAATTTCGATAATTCTTTTTTTTATGTTAATTATTGTCAGAAGAAGGTTCTTATAAAAAAAATGAACTATAGACCACGCGATCGAAGCCGCGGGCAACAGCTAGTCTTCGACAAAAATATAATAAACACTGCCAACTATGAATATCGAAATAAAAAAACAACCAGATTGTGAAAAGTATTTCATCTAAAATAATCTAAATGAATATCAACTTATGAAAGCAATAAGGGGGATATTAATGAAAAAGAGCGTCGGTCCCAGATGAGGTGCCTATACAAAGTTTTAATTTAGCCAGTGGTCTGTTCCCGTCCGATATTAGGCAGAAACATACAAAAACCAAGACGGCTAGGCTTCAATAAAATATTAATTTTTCAAGAGCTACACCAATTAAACAAGCTTAATGGTGACCTGGTAACAGATGTCATCAATTTTTTATTAAATATTGGACAACAATCACATGCATTGCTCTGCCCCCCTAGCATGACCACCAAAACTCGATATGATATAGCGATTTATCGACACAAACGATCAGTTTTGAAAAAAATATGAAAGATATAGACGCCATGTTGAATTTTTATGATCGCTCTTTCGATAAAAAATCAACATGGCGGCTATATCTATCATATTTAATTTTGTAAAAAAAATACCGTTTTTGTCGATTAATCGCTATATCATACCATATCATATCGTGTTTTGGTGGTCATGCTAGGGGGGCAGATCTTATGGTAAGTAGCCGGAGCCTTGTGTTTTAATCAGAAACAACAGCGGTACCACAATACCCAGATCCGAGACAATAATATATAAAATTATTATATTAATACATTGACCGATCGGGAATCGAACCCGGGACCTCAGACGTAGCGACAAAACAGTCTGGTATGCTCGCCTCTCGGCTACGGAGGTCGTTGTATCTATGCCCCAGGTAAAAATACTTGTTCATCACACAAACATTAGTCTCTGGCAGGATTCGCCTGGCTGTGAAGTCCTGAGGCTTGGTCTAACAAGACGGTCATCTAAATTTAATCAGCATATGCCAATTGTCATCCTTACCTCTGACTACCTAGCTGTTCCAAAGCAGCCGAAGGTCTGCTTTCTGCATACTTGTAATCGTCATGAGTACTCCTTTGTATGCTTTTTATTATTTACTAGATGTCCCGGCAAACTTCATACCACCTCATTTTTTTTCGTGAATTTTCCGATGTTATAATAGTTATTCTGCTATTCGGGACGGAGACAAATCCAAAAAATCATAAATCATAAAAATCGGCCCAGTCGTGCTTGATTTATAAATGGTGTAACTAACCCGCCTTTATTTTACATAATATACGTCGTAGCCAGATCGTAAAATTGACCAATTCATGGTGTGACCGATCATTTCATAAAATGGTGGTATTTCATGATATGGCCAACTAAAACTGACCACATCGTTTAAACGTCAACATTCGATGAAATGATAAAACATTACAACATTTTATTAAAGGTATGGTGGTTTAAGTCCAATGTAGCTAAAGACACAGTTTGAATTTCTCGTAATAGGCAGGCGTATTCCCCTAAGAAGGTCTGGATTATATAAGAGAACTCACTGCATGACAGTTTCAGTAGCATCATAGCCTGTGATAGGTATAAATCTGCCCGCACATTTTTTTTCTTATGACACTTCTGTTTTCTTAATCTTAGACCTATTGTCCCAAGGGAAATACGCCACAGCGAAACAATATCTGCTTTAATGCATACTTCTGCCTCTTCGAATTCTAATAAAGATTTTTGCCGAATTAAATGGCTCGAGAGATTTCTTAATGGATCTGTCGTCTCGATAATTCGTGGATTTGTGGAAATATTGTAAATAGAGCGACATTTTTGGAGGAGGATAGAATTAGCTTAGCAAAATGTTGTGATATTTTCTTAAAAAATATTTTTTCTGACAAATATTCTTCTTTTTGTGTCGAGTAAAATTCTATGTAGTTTTTGATGACCAGTAACTTCTTACTTATTCATATATTTTTTAATTGAAATTATTTTGCTTCAATTGCCGCTTAGTTGCTCCGGCATAGGCACCCAAATCATACCACAATATGCACTCACACTTCGTGGAAAAATATTACCAAATGCAAAGTGCAACGTTCGCCCCCCCACCAATTTGCATGCGACCCAGATAAATGCAAAAAAAAAGGACTCAACACACAAACCATACTATCGGTGGCTCGTACCCAGGTCTTTTTGTGTGTGGCTTGAGGGGGAAGCAGCACAATCGCACTTGCCATTAGTGGGCAGGCTACATCGCTCGTAGAACCGACAACCATTGGGGAAGAATGGTTCTCGAGTGGCGACCACGAATTGGAAGAAGCAGCGTGGGCAGGCCTCCCACGCGTTTGACTGACGACCTGGTCAAAGTTGCGGGCAGCAGGCTTATGGCAGTAGACGTCCTATGGCTAAAATGATAATGATGATGACGATAAGGTTAATTTGAATTTTTGAAGACGTTTGCATAAAATGAAAACTGAGAGGACCAAATTATGACATTTACTGTTTTTTTTAAAATTCAAAATAGCAAAATAGATTTTTTTTTGCATAACGGACGTAATTCCGATTAAATATACGAATCATATTGCAAGATTTCGATCTATCCCTGTCAGATATTGTGCTGTCAGTTTGGTAAAAAACCAAAAAGCAGAGGTAGAAAGTTTGACACAGATAATAGAAACGATTTCCGGGAAACTCAAATCTGATTTAGAAAACTTCGTATCCTGAAATTCCAAATGGTTTGGATTGAGTAGTAAATTCTGTAAATTATATGAAAAGTTTTAAGCATTTTAGTTTTAGAGATGGCTTAAAAGTTTCAATAAAATGAAAGAAGTTGTTTTCGAAGAAAGTTCGTTTTACATATGTAAATCTTTATCACTAGCAACTAATCTTTGAATTTGAAAGTTCCGAAGCCGAAAACGAAATCCTTATCTATCATTTAGTCCAGTCCATGTGCTGGTCTGATTGTTGGTGTGTCACAGCTATTATACACAGCCTATTAGTGCTAGAAAGATAAAATTCCAGTTCTTAGATATTGATACAACTTAAAAAGTGTATATATATATTTTTTAAATCTTACTGCATGCCTTTTACACTAAACTGTTTGGGTCATGCTCCACCAGGCAAGGTCAGTGCGGAAATATGACTTAGTAAACGCAATGTATTCACAAACTTATTGACAAACTATCAGAAATATTACAAGGTTTCCTTTCTGAAAGCTACGTGGTGTATATATATGCGCATATATGCGCCGCCGCGGTGCAGGTCAAAACTGGAGTCTGTCTGAAATCACGACTGATGTTAAGCGATATTAACCGGGACCAAATTTGGTTGAAATGGTCACCGATCTAAGTCCAGTCTCGATGTGCGTTTTTTAAATTTTGTAATTACAACAAAAATGCTTATGCCACAAAGCTTTAAGCACTTCCAGCAACTCATTTGGAAAGTATATATGCTGATTCAATAAATTGTATGACTTTGCAGTGTTTAAAACAAACTATTAATGAGCGCGATCCAAATTGTCTATTACCGCCATCTAACATCACGCCCCGTAAACTTTCCAACGGTCGTTGCTTATTCCCCAGAGGGCTCTGTACGTATTAATTAGGTTAAGAGCAACTCGCAAACCGTGGATGTGGGCGATTTATTTGATTTATCGCAAACGACCGAGCCAGTTTTAAAAAAGTACAACCGTTAGCAGAACTTTTAGCGAGATGTGAAATATTGTTGGTACAGTCACCTACAGAATAAATATTTTTCCGTTTTATTTGCAACTGAGTTACCTTTTAAATTAAATTTTAATTAAGTAGAAATAAGCATGACGGTTGTACCCATGAATAAATGCCATGATAGAGCTTTGTACACCGGAATGCCAGAGCCTCGTAGGTACGTTATTTCACAGAAAGCACCGCGTGAAGATGAGGTTGACTTACATTTAAAAATACTATTTAATCTTAGACCCTACAATCGCTCCACCCAAAATGATTTAGTATGAGTAAAGCCTTTTTATATAAAGTTATTACATATCTAGACGATAGTGTTTTTTTATATTGGCCCTAAAACAAGATGTGTTATTTTAAGAACAAAATCCAGCCTTGTTAAATAAATAAACATTTTTTTTCAACAATCACACTAAATGTCTATTTAGCATCTAGCCTCAAACTAAGCAGAACTTGTACTATAGCGCTTGACATTAGTCTAGATATAATATAACATAACTGCGGACGAATGCCCAGGGCTTGCCTGGGGCGATAACCCGCAGTTCCTACTCACCTAATGACATCGGACACCGTCTGGTTTTTAATGGGTATGCGGCTCTCACCCTGAGCTGAAGTCCCACATAGGTACTAGGTTAGGCTGACGGGTATGCAGAACAGCATTTTTCGGACGTAAAAAATAAGAAGATTTTGGTAAAACAAATTTAAGCATCAATGATTGAAATTATCGTGCTCATCACACAAATATTTGCACCTTGTGAAATTAAAAAAATAATAAAAAAGATATAGAAATAAATTGTTAATACAGTAGAAAATTATTAACATTCCTTCATAACCATTATATTACACCTATATACCAAAGGTGAGGAATTAAAAAAAAACTATTTGTACCTAACTGTACCCATAACACAAAGTATGAACAATTTTCGACCTTAAAAGAGAAGTAATAAGGATATTTTGGTATCCAATGCGCAAAACAGATTTCAGAAATTGACCCACCGCTTTTACTCAACTTAGAAAAGTGAGCGTAATATGTTATGGCTGCTGTAATGGGGTCTGTGTTTTGACTGTCAAGTGGGTTCTCATGAAAATAATAAAATTCCGATTTTATGGACAAAAGATGTCTATTTTGCGAAAAGCCATCTGATTAAAACATAACTACAGAATGATATTGAAAATCGTGGAATAATTTTCTGTGAAATGAAATTCGATGTTTAAATATTCTGTAGACACCTCGTATACAGGGTGTAAAAAAGAATAGGACACTCATTAAAACCACTAAGCTACTCATATTTATCAAATCAATTCGAATCATTTATTTGCATGAATACAACATTATATCGATGTTATAGTTTAGCAACTTTCACTATGTGAATAACATCAAACTTCTGGGAATTGAATATATAGTGTTTAATCTTTACTTTAAGAAAAATTAAGTAAATGATTTAAAATTTATAAAACAATTATAATTAATGTTAATAAAAAAATGTTATTTCACAATAAACTTTATTACTTAAATGACAATAATCTAAAACAATAAATGAAATTCAAAGATAAATAAATATTTAAATGCTACTATTTATTTGATTATATTATTCAATAATTATCATATGATTTCTTGATGTATTTTAATTCTTTACAACTACTTAAAATAAACAAATTGATCTAATTATGCATGGCGTCATCCTCTCTGCCCACAATACCTATCTTATTGTTGTGCCCTACAGGGTCTATAATGATCTATTTTATGTATCTAAATAAAACACCTGTGTAACATTATAGAATGCAATAAATATATTGAATTGAATTAAAGAAAAGAAAGAAAACAAAAGAAAAATAATAAATTTATTGTAATTTGCATGCTATATAAATATAATATGTGTATATAATATGTTTTAAAGAAAATAAAGAAATTATTATTATTGTTATCGCAATCGTGATTTATTTTCAGATGTTCCATACATTTATCATCGAGGTAGCAAGATAGGTTTTTATTGGAGCATCAAATTTTTTTTCCCCTGTTTAAATGCTGCTTTCATAAAAAAAGTTGTTGAATACCTCCGTAGCCGAGCGGCGAGCATACCGGACTTGGTGTCGTTATCTCTGACGTTCCGGGTTCGATTACCGGTCGGTCAATGTAGAACTTTATAGAAAAAAATACTTACGTCAATGAAACTACTAATAATAAAGTTAATGATACGAATTATATTACAAACCGACTTGTTTAAAACATGGCGTTCTGGGACTGGTCTCTCATTTTTCTATTATTTTGAATGTATTATTTTATTATTGTTAATTTCTCGATTTAACAATGTAAAAGTGCAGCCCTCCTACTATAATTTTGCAACACCTATAAATAAGGTTACTAAGTCTTAAGCATAATTGTACCTAGTATAATATCTGTACACTTGGTAAGCAAAATAAATACTTGAATACTTGAATACTGGGTGTTGTGGTAACGTCGTTGTTTCTAATTTCTGTAATATAAGTGCTTTGGCTACTTACCATAGGATCAGAGCAATGTATGTGATGTTGTTAAATTTTTATTTATTTATTATATGATAACATGGTTTTAAGAAGTGTCCCATCATTTGTACATAATTTTCCTGTATAGAAATATTTTTCTTTTTTTTTGCGCCAATCATCATGGTCTCGTAGCAAAGAATTATCATCCTTTTGTGACGATGTAAGTACCACACAAAAATTGTGCCAGAAGCGTTTCCCAGCACTCCTAGATTCGAAGCATTTTTTTCACACTAACTGGAAATTAAACACTGTTAGAATACACATAGAAACACTTTTAGATAAATAGATGATAGAACCAGCGCGTCGTTTCATCTATGTTTTGAGTTTCATACCCTCAGGAGACGTATTTTTGAAGCATTAGAAATGAATCTCGAATTCGAACACGAAAACAATTCGTCTATAAAATTCATTTCTATTGCTCACGATTTTACGCATTTTTGAATCACTCGAAATAGGTGCTACTATTAAATTGAAATCTTGTAACAATTTTTGATTCACGCAGAAAATATCATAAACCATGAAGCAAAAACTCACTAACGAACGTAAATAAAAAGTTATTATGTCAAATTTCTGTCAAACATACGTTTACTTGTCAATGTAATTCTTCCGTACTTTCTACTAGTAGAAAACAAAAACGAGTGGTCGTTGCAGAATTCACGGAATGAATTTTCAAAAATAGTGATTTTAGGAATTCGCATGCGAATCTTGCGAATTCGTGTTCGGATTGGAATTCGCATGATTCAAAAATACGTCTCCAGATGCGGGTATCAGGGGCGTGCATCCCATATAGGCTATTATGCAGAGCCTACCTTCATAAAAAACAGACAGAACAGCTGACCATAATTATTAATTACGATTACAATAAATATATTGTAACTATTTTGTCGTCTACCTGTACTTATTCCTTACTAAAGCGCGCAACTTAGATCGTTACTGTGCAATTTAACCAATGTTAGGCTGCCGCGAGATCGCCTACTGTTTGACGCAAACTTACTCAATTTTTACTTACACCCTACACCCATCTGAAACCAATGCACGCCCCTGCCTCAGATATCAATGCAATAATATTAATACAAGAATTTTGACGTACCAGCCTGCCTAGCATGAGCACCAAAACATGAAGGTATAATATGATATGGCGAAATATCGACAACAATTGTAAAAATGTGATAGCTAGATAGATATATACCCGCCATTTAATTTTTTTATCGAAACAGTGATCATTATATTATGTGATGTCACGGGCACGGCGATTCAATATGGCCGCTGATTAGGATTTGTAATTGATTTAAATTAATGATGTAATTTACTATTTCTTGACATGTAATGAATATTATGAATAAAATCTTATCTTATCTTATATTTTTACAGTTGGTGTTGATATATCGCTATATCATATGTTTTCATGCTAGGCAGGCTGATAAAGTTTAGGGTTTAAAGCAATCAGTCAAGAGAAGTAAGGAAATTAGTTTTTAATCTCAACTATAACTACTCGCGAACTCAAACACTGTAGACAGGCTTTAAACTTCTCTGGACTAGACTGGAGATTTACTTAACATCGGTATTTCTACAGACCGTAAGGTATAAGGATAGGTAAAACTAAATGAATGAATGAATGAATGAGTGAATGAATGAATGAATGACGTTTATTACACTGCCACAAAATATAGTACAAATGCACAGTACATAATAAACACAGGAGTATTACACATTCTTAACTGGTGTAATGTTTTTTTTCTAGTTTGTCATCTCTCACCTGAACGATTAGTCAGTTATTTAGTCGAATTTCAATGTTTAAACTTTGAGTTATCAAATATTAATGCTCTGTTTTGAGCGGATAAATAATAATATGTTCTAGCTCAAATAACATTCTAAGTTAATTATCTTAAATAATATAAATAAATGAATCATTAAAAAATTACAAAGACAGGCCTGATTTTAACTGTTTTGGTTTTATCTGTCTGAAATTTAAAATTATAAAAAATGATGACATTTCCAACCGGCCAATCTGGAAATCACTAGGCTATGTTCAGTAGTGGAAGTCGTATGGCTGAAATAATGATGTATTTTTTTAAATACCACTTTTATCAGAAAAGTACACTGCAAATAATAATACTCATTATTACTCATTTATTCAGTATAAAGACCCTCTTCCAGGCACTTATACACGTTCCAAAATATAGCTTAGCCCTACTACCGCTTCAGGACTAATTCCGATTCCGAGCAATACAAGAAAAAGCAAGAAGATTTGTAAATCGCAGAAAAATCCCAGGTACTTTTTCCTTGTGGTGGCAGATGGTGTAAGCATTCTCTTTAAAAGGTAATTGTGATGCGTTTATGAAACGTTAACTGAATAACGAATAATTTAGTAACGTCAGTCCAGCTGTGTCAGGTATCCTGTCAGAGACATGCGTCCACTCAATTAATGATCTTACGCAGCGTGAGGCTATGAAATGAGCGGAATATGATATCACAGTTACATTTCAAGGGATTATCTTATTTTTGACACAGTTGTATCTATAACCATAACTTGTAACTAAATAAAGGCTTATTTGAATTTCAATCAAATAGAAGTTGTTTTTTTTTTCTCTCTCTCTCTCTCTCTTTCTTCCTAGGTATATGTATATCCCATACGGTGAATCTTTCGTCTCCACTTCTTCGGAAACCTCGCACTCCCTCATGTCTTTCAGCACGTACGTAAGTAAGTCACATTCAAATCGCAATACAATAGTTTGTTACTTTCGCGCAGATTTATCGTCTTTTATCATTTTTTAAACAATTTTATTTGTTGTGGAAAAATCATCGTGATTAAATATATACACATATTATTTAATTTTGTCCATAAATGATCTAACTTTGAACCTTCTATTCTATCCCTGGAAACATGAACATTCACGATTTAATATAATAATATTGCAAACACTAAAATGTACAAAAGGTGGATTGAATGACATGTAGCAACTGGTAGCAGTTTGCTGGATTACAGTTAATCAAAGTCTTGTTTCAGTAAAAAGGAAAAACAGCGTTTTTGCTGGCCAAACATCGTTGAGTACTTATTTTGCGCATTGTTTTAATTCTCTGTCTGCTGCACGCGGTGAGTGACAGAGGCCGCCCTCCCGTCACTCAGCAGTTAATCCTTTAAAAGTAATGTGTGTGGATGACTTATTTTTGATGACAGTGCTATGGCAATTTGTCTTAGTCAAAATACAAAAAGCACACAGCAAAAACTAATAGTCGACCAGCAAAATCATTGTTTGAACTTGATCAAAGATATTTTTTCGATTTCTGTAATAATAATTGGTCAAATGATATGTTATACAAATTTAGCGTGATGCCAAACGTTATTTACGACCTCCGTAGCCGAGAGGCGAGTATACCGGACTTGGTGTCGCTATCTCTGGGTCCCGGGTTCGATTCCCGGTCGGTCAATGTAGAAAAATAACTTTTCTATATTGTCTCGGGTCTGGGTGTTGTGGTACCGTCGTTGTTTCTGATTTTTGTAACACAAGTGCTTTAGCTACTTACCACAGTATCAGAGCAATGTATGTGATGTTGTCCAATATTTATTTTTTATTTATTTATTTATTTAAAACACTCTGTATATAAATATAGCCCGATTGGCGACATGGCACAGTGGTATAAGGTAAACACACGCAAAGGTGTTTGATTACCGGTGCAGATCTATTATAAAACAAGGTACCCAAGTCAACTGGTGGCACCAAAAAGCTCAACAAAAGGCTTTCAAAAAAACTGTTGTCATGTCCATTCAATTATTTAATAAATAGACTTGCCAATTATTACAAAAAATAAGTGCCGTGTGAGGACAGCCGTAAAGAATACACTTCCCCACCGCCAACGGGACGCGTGTGGCAAGAGGCGACTAATTCCTGTAGCACAAGACGGGCAGCAGCGTCTGCGTGTGAAATGTTATAAAAAACTGCGCTCGCCGACCCGCCTGCCAAGCGTGGCGAGTATTGGCAATCTCCCCGATGAAAGTCAATGGAGGAGGCCTGTGTTCAGCAGTGGACGTCCATGGCTGAAATTATGAAGTACATTCTGTATTGGCTTGTGATAACTGTTTCTACAGTGTAAATGAATTTATTGCTTACAAATTTTGAATATTTATTATTATGATAATTAATAATTAATATAATTTGAACATGTGTTTAGTTTTACTTTTATATAATTAATGTATTAAATTTAATTTAAATATTGTAATAATTAATAGATTTTATGCATGTTATGTAATTTAATTGTAAAAATTTAACATGCTACTTTAAATATGTCGAGACAATTTGGAAGATAAAAACAACATTCTAATGTACCATGTTTTATGTAAATAAATAAATAATAATTTGATATTTCAAAATTGGCTCGGCCACTTTCATACCCACGGTGCACTTCGAGACTATGACAACTCATGTGCTGGCTGACGCATATCAAACTATAAACTACGTGAATGGGTTAACCAGTTCAAATAGTATACGGATATCAGAATATTTGTAAACTAATCTCTAATTTAAATTTAACTAACATTTCCTTAACTAAAACTAAACTGAGTATTTCAAGTTAACCGCTTACATAGTTTAAACAAAAATAAACATGCATCGTTTAGGTCATCTTAAGCTTGAACAAGTTTAAAATCAACAAGTTACAAGTAGATTAATTTAAATATGAGAAACTATCTTCTGATGGACTGCAGAATTATTTTAGTAGGAATTTGAAATTGAAATGTTGAAATTATAATGTTTCTAGTGATTCTCTTACACCGCGGTTAGATACAGAAGATAAAATATTAGATTTCTCTGCCTCCCTAGCATGACTACCAAAACACGATATAATATAGTATATTGCTGTACCAACTAACGATTATTTTAAAAATATGATACATTCAAATTCAAATTCAAACGTTTATTGCATGTCACATTACAATTTTGCGGTGTTAGAAAAATAAAGATATACATGTGATGCGCTGCAAGGACATAGCAAACAAGAGAGTGACGTAAACACATATTTTTTAATTTCATAAGTAATTAGTTATAATAAGAGTGTACATTTCAAGCATTATACAATTATAGATTTATAGATAATAAATTAAATTTAATTGAATTGTTCCACCGCAAATATTATTTATCATTGAAAAATTCTGCTAAGTTATAGTAACTTTTATTTATTAGGATAAGGATAACAAAACTCTCCTCTTAAACTTTCCCATGGAGTCAGCAAAGATGTCGATGTCACATTCTCTGCTGAGTTTATTGTATTGTCTTTGGAGTCTCTTCATGGTGGCATGGTGACCGAGGTTGCTTTTGGACAAATTTGTTGAAAAAGGAACGTATCTGCTGCGACGTGGTAACTTATAAGGAACATTCAACTTAATAGACTGTAATATCTCGGGACAATCAATGTTTTGACCGTTTATAAAAAATTGTAGCTTTTTCTAAGTTTTTCATGTAATTTGCAATGTGATTGTAAATTTTGATCAATATAGTGTGGGGGCATACATATAGCCGCCATGTGGAATTTTAACGAAACAGCGATCATATTATAAATTTTACATGGCGTCTATATCTTTCATATTTAAAAAAAAAAGTACCGTTTGTGTCGGTAAATCGCTATATCATATCATATCATTTCATGTGGCAATGGCAAATTATGATGCCAAGAATAGAGTGAAGTTGAGGAGAAAGATCAGGAAAGGTGTCTCTATCACAAGACGAGATGGCAGAAGAAGCAATGTAAATTATGTCTTTCTTCTTATACAAACTTACATTTTTTTTTTTACAAAAAATAGTACCGAGTTTAGCTAAAAAGACATAAATAAATCTATATATATAAAACAAAATCGGGTTAGTTACACCATTTATAAATGTTGTTCATAAGTTCATTTCTAAGAATAACTATAAAAAATTGTATAAAAAAATTTATAAAGTGGCGGTACAAAGTTTGCCGGGACAGCTAGTAATGACTATAAACTTGAGCTAGCCCAACATTAGGAGAGAGCTTTGCCTTACTAAATTATTTCACTCACCAAATTCTAAACCTATCTTCCTTCTGTTACAAATCATTGTAATCAGTTCTCGACCGCAACTCTCTTTATTCTAATATCAGCGGTGGCCATATGAAGAAGTTGGGGCGGTGCCAGCCCCCCACTTTCAAGGGGTAGTGAAGTACTACGGGAAAGTGTGAGAACGAGTCTGATCAAACTAATACAGCATTTTGATATTGAAGATTACCAACTCGCTCCGCTACTGTGGACAGGCAGCTAAGACCTCAAGCTCACCTTGACTGGAAAATGGAATCAATAGGAAAATAAGGTACACATTTTTACATTCTCTAGTTCTTCTTCGTTGTCGACAGACAGACTCACCTTCATGTCTCTCTCGACATTTGTCATTTACGTTGTTTGCTTTCTGCCTTTCACTCTCTCTCTCTTTAACTCACTTATGCCTAACTATGGAAAGGCACTTCTTCACTACGACACTTGTCCATACCACTTCAACTTGGACTTTAAAACCTTTTTAGCAATAGTTAAACCTCTAATCCACCACATTTTGTATGTTGATTTGGAGTATAAAAAGAAGTCGGCGAAGCCGCCGAATTCAGTCTAGGCAGACTGAATTTAATGTCACTAGAATTGTAGTGAAAGTAGAAATATTTTTTACTATGGCGACGATGCTGTAATGAGCTTGGTACCATTGTCACACGACAATGGTACCAAGTTCCAAGAGCCACACGGCTCAGATATACCTATCTTCGTATATTGCCGAAATTAAACATTTTATGCAACATACTACACAACCTACATTGCACTGATCCTATGATAAGTAGTTTAAGCACTTGTGTAACAGAAATCATAAACAGACGGTACCACAACACCCAGACCCAAGACAATAAAGAAAAGTTATTTTTTTACATTGACCGACCGGCAATCAAACCTGGGACCTCAGATATAGCCACACCAAGTCCGATATGCTCACCACTCCGCTACGAATGTCGCTATGCTATCTAAACCTTAGAAATATAAGTTATATTGGTACCCTATAAAAAAATTATATCCCAGAATGGGTACTAATATCCAAATCGTGAGTTACCGAAGTAGGGGTAGGGGGTGGTAAACACCCCTATTTGTCTAATCTCAGTGACGTGTCCAGGCGGTCTGAACTATCCACTCGACAATTTTATCGTTTCCTCTGCCGCTGTAATCAGTTAAGTTTCAGGGTTGTACAATGTCCGCTCAAATTGTTTCACATTAGTTGTTATTTGTTTCGGCCTAGGTTGTTTGGTTTAGTTTTTGTTCGCAAATACTGGCAGATACAGATTATTTAGAACTTTCCTTTACTTTGATGCCGTATTTATTAAATACTTGCTTCTGCTTCCGACAGTCCGCGTAGATTTGAGAATTTAGAGGAATAAATAATATCTTACTGAAAAACACAAAAACTGGATAATCCTTTATGCTTTTTATTTATTCTATAAAAAATATGGGGAAAATCATACTGTGCTAAGGTACTAGAGAAATTCAGTGAAAGTTTGTTTCATGGATTTACCCGCACCAGGAAACCAACCCGATAAAATTCGTCGATTAATCTTACTGTATCGTTAAACAATAGAAAAATTGGACATTCGTTGCTTCCGACTATAATTACTGTACACTGTTACAGTCTGTCTGTTACTTTTTTCACGTCTAACCGCTAAACTTATTTTTATGATTCTTAAAAAAGAGATAGATTTGACATTGGAGAAGGATATAGACTACTTTCCCGCGAAAACTGAACCGATTTTGACGAAATTTAGTACGAAAAAGGGTTGAACCTTAAGGAAAGACATAGGCTCCTATTTTTAATCCAGCTTCTAAGGGAGTAAAATAGGAGGTAACATGCCGTATCCAAAGCCGCAGGCACAGCTAGTATTATGTACAGTAAGCCCCTAGGACCCGATCATAGTAGAAATGTAATATAATCTGACTCAGATGCGAACAATAGGACACACATCTGCCGCCGTGATTACACTTGCTGTTCTTGTAATTACAAGGAGCCGATCAGTATTCTATTCAGGTTTCAGTCGAAGGCTGCATCAGCCTATAGACAAAGGTATCATTGATCCAAAAGCCTTGGTTCTGATACTGTATCCAAAGTGGTTCTGAAATGTACACATTTAGTAAACAAAATAAATAATTGAATACTTGAAAATTTAAAATTATGAAACCTTACGGTTCTGATACCTGGCCTGGCGATCAGAACCCTTCGACAGTCAATTATCAACCAATGAACCACTTAACACTAATGTAAAATCCTATAGTGTCACGTGGTTTTCCGGTCGACAATTTGCTACCGAAAGGTTCTGAATCGGGGACTGGTCCTTGACTGTTGGATTCATAAATAAGCTTGCTTGACAATATTACTTGGCGTTTCTAAGCGTGATAAGATTCGAAATGATGATATACGCAAAAGGACCAAAGTTACCTACATAGCTGAAGTACCGTAGTCAAAAATGTATAAGTATACTATACAACTTATACGGAACGCTTCATGTATTAGTCTAACTTTCACTTGGCCGGTTTTATCCAATCATACCAATCATATTGAAACTACAGAACGAAAATTCCCACGGGTGCTCTCATTTCGACAAACACAACACTATTTATTTTTCGTTCAAACTAATGAAGTAAAAATCAGCCCCATCCAGGCTTGTATGAAGCCATCGCATCCCGAAGCTCATGCATTATTGAACGCCCCTCAAGGATAACAACCTACGCCATACTAGCTGAACTGAACTCTACTCATTGACAAATGATTAGAGGTTGGTCTGATCTAATGAGCTGATTCGATTCAGATAAATAAATATGCGCCACAGAACAAACCAACTGTCATAGTCTCGAAGTAAAGAATTTACACTCTTGTGTCACGAGATGATCGTCTGGTGTTGCGGTTCGCGCTCCGGACTACAAAGCCAGCGGTTGCGGGTTCGAATCCCGCAAGGGGAAAATGTTTGTGTGATGAGCACGAGCATTTGTACCTAAGTCATGGATGTTTATAAAAATTATTTAAGTATGTTTATCCATGATCTAGTCGCCAAAGTACAATCTTTGCTTAGTTTGGCGCTAGATAATTGGTGTGATTGCGGAATCTATTTATTTATTAATATAGATACCAGTCAATGAGTTTTGCCAGGGGCGTCTCCCTGCACACTTAGACTTGACCCAATTTATAAAAGATCGTTTCCTGAACTAAACTGATCCAAAATTCGAAGCCAGGTTCTTTTGCGTTTAGGCGTGTAACCGCGCCACTATATCAATCAAGTCTTCTTTAGATCTTGTGTTGGAATAACATAACAGAAAACTCTAGAAACGAAAGAACCTACTAAAACATCTGTTTTGACTTTATAGAAAAAAAAATGACAATTTAAAATGAAGTAGCAAGTGTCTTCAAGCTCTAAGGCTACCTATCATCATTTGAAATTTTGAGGACTTTGGGGACGTTTCAGCATGTGTGGCGACATGCTGAAACGTTTGGGATAGGGACGACAGAAGGAACATGTTTGGGTCCAAGACTGTACGATCCCATCACCCGGTAATTCCAGTTTGGGTCTTCACTGGAAAGTCTGCTCCGCAAACCTGATGAGCAAGACCTTTCCAAGACAGAGCCTTTGGCTTTTTAAAATTATTTTCCAATATTGTTTGCGAGGTTGCGAAGACTCGTACATCGCGTGACGAAATATTGCGTGATGTTCATTTTCCGCTAATGCTGTCTTGTTATTGACTTGTAAGCTAGACAGGTTTGCAAGTCATTAACAAAATATACATGAGCAAAAAACAGGCAGGTGGTTTTCTTATTTTTTTCAAGATTTTGAACTTTGTTATTAAATTAGCTAAGTACTCGACGCGAGTTAGTATCGCACGAAAATTCATGAAAAGTTCATAAAAGTGCGCAATGAAATGTGGCTGTTACAATAATTGCTGCGTCTTTAGGTAGCGAAAATGTGGAAAAATATACTTGTCGCATGAAAACGATAATTTATTGTTTGATCAAAAAACCTTATGTACAGTTTACAGCCATACAGTTGGCCTATCAATCGACGTATAAACGAATTAAATCGATCGAGCGGTTGAAAAGAAGAATGAGAATTAGCACCAGCCTTTTTGTTAATTTTTTCAATGGTTTAATTTTTTTTAAAACAAAATGCTTTGCTCCAAATGTTGAGTAGCTTTTGAAAAATTTTGGCATATTTTAAAAATAGTTTTCTGTCAATTTGGGGTAAATTATAAGCTTTTGAAAATACATGCTTACATTTGACGATTATTCTCCCTCCACTCAGGCCAACGAAACGAGACAGAATGGGAATTTAGTTTCGCGGTCTCTTACATCCGCTTCGGTTTTACGAGTTAATTGCATAAACCAAACCAAATCAACCGAGTATCAACCACTAACCCACAACTGTGGGCTAGTGAGGAACTCCTCACCCTCAAATTAAACCACCGAGCATCTGATTCCACTCATGAATTATTGAACGCGTAGTTCGGCAACAACTGGTTTCCGAATTATCAGCTGGGTTAACTATACGTTGTAGACTAGACTTTTGATTTAATAAGTCTGTGGCAGTCTCTGCATAACTTATACCCAGGTTGTTTGATTGAATCTATTTTGATGTAACCAAAATATTTGCAGGAGTATCAATAATCTTTTAGATTACCTTTAGTAACAACACGGCTGCCCAATTTCAAAACCTAGTAAGTGTGTTTGACACAACTTTACAGGAGAGCGCAAAACGTGTTTCATGCTAGCCTTCCAAAAGTATAAAGAATTTAATTACATGTTTGTATTTAAAAAATAGAGAAAAAAATTAGCTTTTTTTTAAGTGTATATTACATATTTACTTTTAATAGTACAAGTTTTATAAGACTTATTGACTTTAAAATTGACTATCTTAAAAAAAGAAGAGCAAAAATACCATTTCAAAACCTAGTAACTCTGCTAGAAAGGACTTACTGGGTTTTGATATAGTAAAATTTATCATTTAGGTACTAATTTATCCAGACCAAAACCTAGTAAGAGCTCTAGAGATGAGAAAATATTTATGAAATATACCCGCAGGCATGTGGGTAATGGAGAAATAAGTCAAATTGGAATTAGAAAAAATAAGTTTAATTAAAGTTGTAAACAATAACAATATTTTTTACCACTTTTTTCATTTTTTTTTTCCGTAACCTTTTTTTTTAACGAATATGCACGTTCTTATATAATTATATATAATTTCTAGTAACACACATACAATAATATAAAATAATTTGAAAAAATAATACCACAACAGGTAAATAATAATTAATAATCGGTCTAAAAGTTTATAACTTTCTTTCTTCTTAAAGTGGTTAGTTAGACAGAAATGTCTGATATAGACTTGATATTATTATTTTGTTTACGACTTTCATAGAGACAATCAGAGATTACTTTTTAAACGGTGTGTATCTCAGCAAATATTTGGGCAATTTTAATTTGTTTTCACTATTGTCTTCTTTTTAATACAAGTACCTTACGATCAAATACGGTGATCGATATTTATCTCATGCATATTCCCTATTGTATTGAATTGATGAGGGAAGCGGATGCACTTCAACTTTTAAATACATTATAATAATAATACAATAAAATTTTACTATAGAAAAACATACAATTCTTAGGAAAAAAAATGTCCGGGTTTGTGGTTTACAATTGACCGGACGCTACTATTTTATTACTTACTACTACTACTACTACTAATTGATTTCAGAAAAAAATATAATAATCGTGTATTCGTATTCAGTCGTTTGTTTGCTTCGGTTTGACAATTAATAGACAAACACGTTCACAATAAAATATGTAATTATTAATTTAAAAAAATATATAAGATTTAGGTAGATATTTCTCGCTTTTAATGCGAGCAATATTTCAATGAAACAAAAGAAGTATTACTATGCAGCTATACATGCCATCACTAGTAGGTTTAAGGTAGAAATAATAAAAAAACAGCATAAAAATAGCAAAAATAGCGACATCGTATAAGCACAAGTTAGATAAGCAATAAAATCTGTCAATTTCATACCTCGATTAATTAATTTCTTGTAGATTCAAAATAGAAATCTCTCCCTTAAAGTCGGTAAGTTCTAGGTATATGTTTGCAACAAAGCTTTCGCACATATACGCAAACAAAAAGCTTTTATGAAATAAACAATAAAAACAAGGTATTATTATTTAACTATTCAGAACATCACTAGGTATTAGGTAAAAGGAAAAAAAACCCTAAATCCCTAAAAACTAAATAAGTATGTATTTTACTTTACAAAAGATAAATCTGTTCCTAAAGTAAGTTTAAGGCATTTATTAGGCAAATATTTAACACTTACAAGAACTACGAAATACTCATTTAAAAAAACAAGGAACTAGCATTATATTTCCAGTTACTAGACTTAAAAATCATTAAAAACCTGTAGTAACTACTCCAAAACCTAGTATGTCAAATGACCATTTCAAAATATAGTAAGTGAACTGCACTTGCTAGGCTTTTGAAATGGTTTTGTGACTTGCTATGTTTTGAAATGGTCAAGTCGGCTCAATTCGAAAAGGTACATCCACTTACTAGACCGTAACTTTTTATCTATTTGAGCTATCGATGTGGGTGTTTTTGCATAAATTAGAGGCTTACTAGAAAATGGTATTTAGCCAAAAATATCAAAATCGCATCCTGGAGACTTACTAGGTTTTGAAATGGGGCAGCCGAACAGTTTAGTGAATACTAAAGAATTGTTACGTTAGGTACTAGAAAGTAACAACTTTAGAGGAAACATTGCACGGTGGCGCCACTGCAGCACTAGTGCAACTGACTATTAAGAATCTTTTACATTAACAGTTATCATTATCTGCCAAAGCCAACAATTATTTAAAATATTGTGAGGTCTGTACCTGTCAACCCATAAAGAATTCCGTGGATTCGGTAAGGACATAGTATTACTTGTTCAGTGGGTGAGGATAACCGAGCCAAAAAGCCTGGTGGTCCGATGTGCCGCTGCGTTACTCGCTGCACGTTCCAGTGTCGGAGGTTCCCGCCGAAAATCAGCGTCGTGATAAGTCCGTGGCTGTCACCTTTTTGACACATCTGATTTATATTGTTTTGTGTATTATTATTTTTTCTCTTGTGTGTCGAATAAACGTTTCTTTCTTTCATTCTTTCTTCAAAAAGCTTGGTCGATCTATTTTAATGGTTTTCATTTATCATCTACAGAGCTTTTGAGTTCAAGTTTGGTGAAGTTTGTGTTCTTATGTTTGGTGAAGTGATAAAAATCTGAAACTAAGAAATATCATTGCATTAAACGCCGCATCGAGTGATTTAGATTTTTTTATAAAGAAAAGTGATATTCATTCATATAACACCAGAAACAAAAACAAACTTGTAGTCTCAAACTTTAGATTGGCCAAAACAAGTAATTCATTCTTGGGAAATTGTATTAAATTTTTCAATAATATACCTCACAATGTTACCAAACTTCCTATTAATAAATTTAAGTCACATGTCAAAACTACACTGATGTCTAAGGGGTATTATAAAATTCAAGACTATCTTGATGACAAGAATGTATGGTCAGTCCAGCCTGCACTAAACTGATGTACCTACCTGTTTATTTTGATTTATATTTTTTGTGTGGCAGCTAGTGGTGACTGAGTTTGTTCCGGCGTTTCTTCTCAGCACTTGCCAGATTGTCTGTGTCTTGTCTCGAAGCGCTAGTAGGGCCCAAAAAAATAAGGAGACATGTTCTGGCCCCCTAGGGGCCTATAATGTTGTTATTGACGTTCATAAGTGGCAATTTTGTCCTGAATTGAATAAATGATTTTTGACTTTGACTTTGACTTTTGAGTGTCAAGTGAGTTGTCTTAAGACAACTTGCTTTTGACCCGATAGCGTCTTGAAACCTGCTTCTATATCATTGCATTCAACGCCCTATGTTTTATGTATCTATTTATAACACCTTTGTAACATTCTTCTTCATATACGGGAAATTCCGGTTGCGTCCAAAGCCATTGCCTTGGAGCCCAGGCTTTCCTTGATTTACTCCACTGCGCACTTTCTTGAGCGTATCTAGTTGTGAGATCATTAATGGCACGCATGTCAGCCCTCACGACGTCAAGCCAGCATTTCTTGGGTCTACCCCTTTTGCCAGGACCTGGCAATGGCGGCATGGCCATCGCCTTTCCTTTGTTACATTATAGAATGCAAAATATTGAATTGAATTGAATTCTACGGGAAAGGTAGCTTTCACTGAATTCATGAAAAGCATTAAATAATAAACACCCGAAAAGTATTTGTTGTCAATACTAATCAAGAATTACTCGACTTTGGCAGAATCACTGATTTGCTTTAGATCGGGATTGAGTCTATAAAAAATAAAAAATTCCGTGTCAGACAAGGAGACCACGTACGTAAGTGCTACGTCGGAACTCTGTCACTGATCAGGACTGCATTCTGTGTGCCTTGTGGCAAAAGGAAATAAAGCGTCTTTCTGGAAGTACCGTCATTTCCTTCCAATCCCGTACCCACTTATGTAACATATAAACACTAATGGCCAGCTGCGTAAGCTCTTAAAACTTTTTACCCACGCGATCGTGCGGTCATCATGTCGAATGATTTTAATATCGAGTGTCAGTTGGCGTAGTAACTAATAGCCCTCAGCGGCTAAGGTAAAAAAAAATGTTGCCGCACAGTGCTTTGAGGGGATGCAATCAGCTGGCAGTGGTAGATGGCTAAGCGCAGGGTAGTGCGTTTAGCACAATGCGGTTACGAAAACAGACATGTAGGTATGCGGTATTGGGACTGACCGCATAGTGCGTTTTTGGTTTTAGAACATGTAGTAGATTCCCTGACCACAAATAAGCTTAAAACAGAAGAATGCTTGGTCGCTACTTGACACAAAAAAATGCACCTTTACGTTACCAAATCGTTAGCCCACAGTAACAATTGTCCCGAAGCAGTGGTATGGTAAAAAAATGGGACATGTAAAAGAGCTTAATTTAGGCTTATTTGCAGAAACAAAATGGTTGTATTGGTTTATTGGTTTAGTCTTCACAACACCACCTATAATTTAAAAAATCTGCTACGGAGAGTTATGCTATTTGTTATTGCTTGTTTTTTAGCAAATATTTTTCGGTTTTCCCAAAGCAAAAACGTTTAACATAAACAAAAATAAGCGCTCACGCGCAAAATCTTAACCCCTGTTTGGCAAGAGGCGAATTTAGGAGACGTGTCAAAAACACAATAATGCCGTAGCAAGCCTCATACGGCCACATAATGCAATATCTCTAAATCCATGAATACGATATCACAGTGAGAAGCGAGGCGGCGCCGAGCCAGAAAAATGGTGTGTCCTCTTATATAGCGTCTTAAAATTTCTTTAAACGATTTCTGCGATACGATTATTTAATAACTGTCACAAAAAACATATTGCTTTACGCTTTTTTGTTGCTAAATAATAAAATACAAAGAACAATATCAATACGTCCTATAATTGTTTAAATACTTAGGTATTAGTTAGCTAGTCCATCTGCTATAGGTTACATAAGGTTTTACATAGTTTTATGGTATCTTTATGAACCCGTTAATTATTGAGTGTTTAAATTTTAGTTAGTTATATATTTATACTTATCATTTATATATTTTTATCTTCTAAAAATATAATATTATTGTCTAAATTTATTACTATCACTTACTTACATTATGACTTATTTTAATTCATGCTACTCTTGCCACGAGTATCTGTAAATTAGTGTTCTTGTTACAAACCATGAGTATGTGTTGAATGTAGTACTCGCGGTGTGGTCGGAACGTATTTTCAACCGACTTCAAAAAACGAGGAGGTTCTCAATTCGACTGTATGTTTTTTTTTTTTTTTTTTTTTTTGTATATTTGTTACGCGATTACTCCGCCAATTATGAATCGATTTTAATGATTCTTTTTTTGTTTGGTCGATCATACTTCAGAGGTGGTCCCATATAAATTTTATCGAAATTGATTTAGAACTTTTTGAGAAAATCAACAAATATATACCCAGATAGTATTTTGGTTGTGGTTCTTGTTACCTATCTTCGTCAAATATGAGCCGATTTTGATGATTTTTGTTTTATTGAATAGCTTATACTTCAAAGATAATATGCTAAAAGTTTACAAAATAAAAATCACCCCTAACGGTAGGAAAATAGGGGATGAAATCGGTGTTCAGCAGTTAGATTAGGATTTATCACTAAAAATTGATGAAATAAGTAAATTTTATTAAAAAAAATAAAACCGACTTCAAAACACTAAAATGCTAAAAATAATCCTAACACTTAAGTACCTAATCAGTTACTTTTGGAGTCGGTGCCAGCCGATGAGAGATTCAATGTTTTTGTTTGCACCGACTCCAAAAGTAACTGATTAGGTACTTAAGTGTTAGGATTATTTTTAGCATTTTAGTGTTTTGAAGTCGGTTTTATTTTTTTTAATAAAATTTACTTATATCATGATTGTATTCGTATTTTTCTTTATTATTTTTGTGTCAAAATATTTATCTTTGTGCCGGCTAAAATTATGGGTAAGGAATCGGGTCCACAGTGGGATATGGTCAATTGAAGAAATACCAAAAATATTTATTAAAGTTTTCGTACAAATATTTTTATTGAAGTCGGTACCCGCTATTACTGAGCCTCTACCCTTTCGTCTATAACAGGCGAAGTGATTTGCGCGAAACAAGAGTCCGTCGTAAACTAGTTGATGCCTGCAGACAGGCGCCTCCAGCATTTATGACCAGATCTATGTTTCGCTGCAGTCTTTTGCTGAATTGCTAAGTTACACTTTCTCCTAGTGATTTGTTTTTAATCGGAGTACGCTTGATGTCTTAGGTCCTATATCCGGCAGGGTTAATAACCTGCTGTCGTTCCCAGGCGCAGGAGGAAGGCGAAAAGCATTTCCTCCGCGGAAAAAAAGGTCTGATGCATAATACCAGGAATAAAAATAAACTTGCCTTCCCAAATTTCAGACTGCATAAAGTGGGTAACTCGTTCATGGTAAAATGTCTATTGCTGAACTACATTTTATCTTGTAATATGAAAAAAGGAAGCTTTTCATCCGATCAGAAGTCATTTTGTTTGTTAAAATGTTGCTCAATTGTAAAAAAAATCTCATCAGTAAACTAAAATTTTCTGTGACCTCCCTTTGCGTACCGTTTCAGTAGATGTTTCGATTTTACCACCCTATTCTTTTTTAAATTATCAGTTAAGCAATGACCAGTAAGTCTCTTATAGGCTGCAAGTCCTAAGTCATCCTTTAAAATACGCGACATGGTTCTAGGTGCTATCTTCATTTCCCGAGATAAAATCTTTTGCTTTCGGACAGGATTTCTTCGAATTCTTTCATTTATACTGCTTTGACCACCTTTTTCGTACGAACACTACGTGGACGATCAGATCTTTTTTTGTCACAAACAGACGAGGTCTCATTGTACCTTTTAATAGCCCGGTACACAAACATTTTACTAATACCAAGCGTTTGGAGAGTTTTAAAAATTGCATTTGGCTCCATACCTACTTTGTGTAATTCAATTACAGCGATTCGGTTCTCTTTATCACCATTTTCATATCGCAAAATATTGTACAATGTATTAGCGCCAAAATGAGAAAACTCAATGAACAATCATATAAAAATGACAGATTCCAAATTCAAATGTATTATTTTGTTTATTTTTAATTGTAACAGTATTTCTGGCCAGACTAAGTACAATCATCTTGACATGCGATTTACATATAAATTAATCGTAATTGCAACACAACTAAGCTCTACTGACTATAACACAACCAGGACTTGGAATACCGGTATTTTCAAATACCTGTATTAGTGGCCTCGACAACATACCGGTAATATAGTTTATACCAGTAATAATATTACAGGTATCATTTCTTGCATACCGGTTTAATAAAGGTTTTATACCTTTAAAAATACCGGTATTTTGGAGATATGGTGATGACTATGATTTTTCTGACTACTAAATATAACATTCACACGCCAGTTAAGGCAAAATACACTGTTAGGAAAGCTATATATTAAAGTCAGATTTAAAATGTACGTGTATTTCAGTGAATAAAGGTTTTTAAAAAAAAATACAATACAGGTTCATACCGATACCAGCCAAGCTAACCAATGTCAAACGTACGAGTTGAGAAATATAAGTGTGTCTTCACTTAGCACAGTGTCGTGTGCTTCACAAAACGGTAACATCGCATTTTGCTTGAGTCGAGCGCGTCCGGCCGGTGTGCGCATGTGCGTTGCTGGCAACGTCGTAAAAAAATACCGGTACCATTTAGGTATAAATACCTGTATTATTGTAATACCTGAAATACAGGAACCGAAATAGGAAATACCGGTATAACCTGTATTTTCAATACCGGTCCGAGCCCTGCCCCCCTAGCATGACTGCCAAAACACGATATTATATGATATGATATAGAGACTTATCGACACAAACGGTCAATTTTTTAAAATATGAAAGATATAGATGCCGTGTCGAATTTTTATGATCGCTCTTTTCATAAAAAATCAACATATATATATTTATAATCTATATCTATATCTATCATATTTATAAAAAATATTGACCGTTTGTATCGATAAATTGCTACATCATATCATATCGTGTTTTGTTAGTCATGCTAGGGGGGCTGAACACAACTACCGTCATAAACCGTTACATAATAAGACGGTTCTACTGTAACATACCTATCTATTCATTCAACGCTAAAATATATTTCGTCTTCATATTATAATTTTTATAGCCCCCACTCAAACCCCAGATTTTTCCGCTTTAATATCTGATGGAAACTCCCAGAAAGATTATTACATAACTTCCCCATTCATGGTTATGGTTATGTGAAATCAGCCATAGTGAAAAGGGGATTTCAGGGCGGGTGGGGTGGTGAAAGGAACACATCACAAGATAAAACAGACAGTTCATATAGTTTAACCATAAAAGGCTGTCAACAAAGCAAGAACCTACGTGTAATCTAACCAATCAATAAAACGATCTGGTAAAGGTTGCAGGAAGCCTATGGATGCGGGCCGCTTCCAACCGGCCAATCTGTTACTGGGGGAGGCCTATTTTCAGCAGTGGACATCCTATGGCTGAAATGATGAATAAAAACCCGCAATATTACTTATTTTTGGACATACTCTAAAAACAAATAATCCGCTCAACTTATTAAGTTACCTGGTAGTAGGCAAAAAAGGCGGCCGAAACTGCGATAGTTGAGTGTTGTCAATAAAAACATGGAGAGCTGCGATCTCACAGAAGATGCCGGGGATAGAGCGAAGTAGAGGCAAAAGAGCTGGAAAGCGGCTGGAGAGCTGACACAAGACGGGACATACGCTGAATCTAAAAACCAGTTTTTAAGAAGTACTTTAGTGACTTAAATAATGGGTAAAAAGTGCTAGAACAATAATAGTTTGGTTTTACCACTGTGTAGTGGTGTGCCAGTTTAGTGAGTGGGTACAGCGCTGTCTAACTACTAAACTGGTTTCATGCCAGTCGAAGGGTACCTACAATGAAATCATGCAGTATCCAAGCAGTGTTGTTTTTTTGACAAAATCTATAGTAAAAAAACAAGGTTGAAATAATACTGTTGTTAAGTATTATTTATTATTTTACTGTAGTAATAATAAATGGTTTGTTTCATACTGACTTCGCGATTGAAAGATAGTCTATATGCTATCAGTCAGTCTCCAAATGAACATAAAACTGATATACTAGATCAATATTTATATCGACAGCTTTTGAAAAAAGACCGTCTGATTGTGTTTAAATATGTATTGCTTGTAAAAACATATAATAGAGTGTCTATCTATCTATCTCGTCTAAACATATTTAGTAACTGTGGAACCGAATGTCTAAGAAAAAATAAAAATTACTAAAACCAGTTTTTTTGGATTAAGCTAGACTGGGCTGTACTGCTAACAGAACATAAAGTATGGTCTGTTTGTTCTCTAGGGACTGTGTCTTGGTCCGCCCACCATATGGGCTCGGACGTTGCATATTAGATGTGATAGTTTGCGCTAAGCGCGTAACATAACGCAACAACGGGTTTACCTACACTTGATGATATAATGTGTTAAAGGCTAACTGGGTCAATAGAACTAACATTCATTTATTTAACCTTTAAACTACATTACAATGTACTAAAGTGGAATCCGAATTAGTGAAAGGGGTGTACTAGTAGTGGTCCATTCAATTCTTGTTTTAGTTTGAAAAATAAATAGTAAACCTGCACACTCAGATAATATTAAGTGTGTACCCATGGTCGCCATGCCAAACCTCTTGAACATCTGTCCATGACTTTGGAAGTCAAGACAGCGATCCCTCCAAATGCAATGTAATATTAGGTCCTTACATATGAAATTGCCGATACTCAATACTGGCAACTTTAACTTCAAATATTTAACTTGCGTATGATTAGAAATTCCAAATTCAAATTTATTTCGAAGCCAGAAATATATTGTTGGAAAATTCGTATTTCATTTGTTTGAGCTTCAACATTGCTATAAATATAGCTATAGACAAATTGATTGCGGTATTTACGAATACGAGTTTCACCGTAGCACCAGTGCTGCAGAAACGACTCGAAGAATTACGACGTGTACGGACCAGGCACCGCTAACGAACGAACGGTGCGTTTTTGGTTTCAACGTTTCCGTTCTAGAAATTTCGATTTACACAATGAGCCTCGTAGAGGACCTGATACTCAAGTGAATAACGAAGAATTGAAGGCGATAGTGGAAGCGGATCCATCTCAATCCACTTTGGAATTAGCAGCAGCCTTCGGCGTAAGTGACAAAACGATACTTATCCATTTGTACCCAATCGGAAAAGTATAAAAAACTCGAAAAGTGGGTACCGCACGAATTGACTGAAGCAAACCAACAATCACGCGTCGCTTGCTGCGTTTCTTTGCTCAATCGTCACAATAATGAGAGGATTTTAACCGTATCGTGACTTGTAATGAGAAATGGATCCTGTTCGACAGTCGAAAGCGATCATCATAAGGCCACGGTCGACTGGTATTCATAAATACCGAGAATTTTCAATTTGTCCATAGTTGTTGTTATAGCAATGTTAAAGCCCAAGCAAATGATGTAAAAACAAATGAAATACTAATTTAAAAACAATATTTTTCTGGCTTTATTTTGAAGTAAATTTGAATTTGGAATTCCTAATCAAACGTAAGATATTGATGTTAAGGTTGCCAGTATTGAGTATCGGCAAATTCATATGTAAGGACCTAATATACATCTATATTTATAAAACAAAGTCAGATTTGTTATACCATTTATAAGTCAAGAACGAATAGACCGATTTTATGATCTTTGATTTGTTGAATTTGTTTTCGCTCCTAATAGCAGAACAATTATTTTTAAAAAAAACACGAAAAAAAAAGCATTTGTTCGGTTTTTTTAAGCTATGACGTTAAATAATAATTTAGTATTCTCATTTTAATGTCTTTGCCAGAATAGTAGAAATGTAATGTCATAACCAGGACGGAATCGCTAAGTGATTGGTACATTAAGTGCCCTTAGCCCGCCGCGAATGTACCCGCATGCATTATGCAGGCTGTGAGTGTTGCCGTGGCTGTCTGTCACACCGACGCGAGGTTTCATGTTTGGACTGTATTTGTTTTATTCTCTTCTCTTCTTTTATCTGCAGTTGTTCAAAGATTAATTTATTAAGTTTAGTTAATTTTTAGGATGATGTTTTGTTTATATTGGACGAGTGTGGATGTGTGGGATGATACTTAAGAAGTATGGAAGAGAAGAGTGAGGGAGAAAAGTATTCAAGTATTTATTTTGCTTACCAAGTGTGTACAGATATTATGCTAGGTACAATTATGCTTAAGACTTAGTAACCTTATTTATAGGTGTTGCAAAATTATAGTAGGAGGGCTGCACTTTTACATATTAAATCGAGAAATTAACAATAATAAAATAGTACAATAATAGTCCCAGAGCGCCATGTTTTAAACAAGTCTTGTAATATAATTAGTATCATTAACTTTAGTATGAGTAGTTTCATTGACGTAAGTATTTTTTTCTATAAAGTATTTATTGAGAGTTACTTAAATATTCATCTAGTTTATTATAAACATTTATTTATTCAATATTGTTTTAACTTTTTATCAAATATTGTGTATTTATGTTCATTTTTTATATCATGAGGTAATTTTGTAATATGGGCTGGCATTCAACATTTTTATTCTAGATAATGGCAGGCACATTTTACCTTTATGTCGGGTGTTAATGTCATGAATGTCTTGCATTTTTGTAAAATAATCTATATTTTTGTATACAAATATACATACAAAGAGACGAACGCAGATTTGAATGTGATGAGTCATCATATAACACAGAGTAGTATCACTGAAAACCAGTACCTATTCCCTTTATCCCTATATTCTATAAACTATTTATAGTCATCATAATTACCATTTATTTAGTATGATTATAGGCCCCCTTCCAGAAAATTTTACACGTCCCAAAACTATAGCATCGGGTACATGTTGGCTGGTGATGAGAGGAAGTTGCGCAACAAACTCAGTTTATAAACTTTTTTTACAGGAAATGCAGTTATATGACATGTAGTTTGTGCGAATTAGGCAAAATATAAAGTGTATGTACTTTTGTCGTTAAGATAATCGCATACTTTTTAATATCCTTTTTTTCATAAGAATTTTTTAATTTGAATTTTTTCCTCCCTTTTTGGAGTCGGTTGAAAAAACCTAAATTACCCCAATAATTGGGAAGTTGGAAAGTCTTCTATCGGTGGTTATTTCCGGGGCCATCATCCAGCACACCAAAGACGAATGCCAATTTAACATAGAGCTTGATAGAGGGGTGTTGTAAGGGCAGTAACTAAATCTTCAAAATATTACTTAATTTATAATGAAAGGAACATGACACGCGTCGGTGTGACTGGCGACCTAAGAAGTCCTCGTAACGAAATCGTCCATAAATCAGCGGTATTGTAGCGAGCTGCCGCGATGCCGGTTGCACAAACTACTTGCAAGGAATATGTTTTATCCACTATTTTGATAGCTACTGGTATCCCAACCCTAGAGTTGTATCATTATGACAATATACCATAGGTGCTTACAGCTTAGCGCTTTGGTACTGATTACCAAAGTTAAGCAACTCACGCTGCGGTTGTGAATGGATCGGACCATGCGGACCTACTTAGTGACATTTATCACAAGCATCTCCATGCTTCGGAAGGCACGTTAAAACTTAGTCCAGGGTAATATTTCTTGCAAATAGTCGTGAAGCCTAGTCGGAGGCCTTAGAGTGGACTTTATGATTTTTTAAAATGTAAATTCATAAATGTTAGGTTATCCAACATTAAGCGCGTACCCACCTACGGCCTAAAATCTTACACCACCCTATATATATACATGTGTATTTTCGATACTTGATCAAACGAAATGTGCGGATATTAGACCCAAAATTATCGATAAAAAAAATTTAAAAAAAATTTTTTTGTCAGCCATCTTTAAAACCGACAGTTTAATTTTTTTTTTAATTAAAATTTCTTCTTTTAATTTTTTCTTTGTTTCTTTTTATTGAAACGGTACAGATCAAAAATGAAAAAAAGCAACTTTTTTACACAAATTTCAGAAGTTTTTTTGTTAGGTATAGTTGTTTTTTTTATCCTATTAGCTAGATAAACTGTTTAGCTTTCAAATGAGACTACTTTGAAAAAAATACACCGTTTCAATAAAAAGAAACAACAAATAAATAAAAGGAAGAAACTTTAATTTAAATTTTTTTTAAACTTCTCGGTTTTAAAGATGGCGGACAATTTTTTTTTAATATTTTTTTTTGTCGATAATTTTGGGTCTAGTATTCGCACATTTCGTTTGATCAAGTATCGAAAATACACATTGTATAACATAACTACACAACCATGCTCTCTGCAACTCTAACTACACAGAAATACTTAAGTTCTTAAACAATTTATCCGGTAACAACGTAGAGCAAGTGATTAACAAATCTCGCTCCTATCTCGTAGCGAAGATTAATAGCCCCCCCTTCCTCTAAACATGTGATGGGCTCTAGTAATTTCGTTAGTCTATGGCGCGCGTGAAATGGGAAATATAGGTGCGAAAATTGCAAATAGGTTGTCGAAACACTTCTTGAAAAGTTGATTATTTTGACTTTGAAAGTGAGCGCAGTTGGATATCGTGTTTCTAATTAATTAAGTTTGGTGCTTATGAATAATTTTATGAATGTATACTTAATTGTTGTTATTTTTTTTGATACAAAGAGTTTTATTTATTTACTATACTTATTAAATTATATTAATTTCAGCCTCCCTAGCATGAGCACCAAAACACGATCATTATGATATAGCGATATATCGACACTAACTGTAATTAAAAAAAATAAAACCGACTTCAAAACACTAAAATGCTAAAAATAATCGTAACACTTAAGTACCTAATCAGTTACTTTTGGAGTCGGTGCCAGCCGATGAGAGATTCAATGTTTTTGTTTGCACCGACTCCAAAAGTAACTGATTAGGTACTTAAGTGTTACGATTATTTTTAGCATTTTAGTGTTTTGAAGTCGGTTTTATTTTTTTTAATAAAATTTACTTATTTCATCTATTTTTAGTGATAAATCCTAATCTAACTGCTGAATACCAATTTCATCCCCTATTTTCCTACCCTTAGGGGTGATTATTATTTTGCAAACTTTTATCATATTATCTTTGAAGTATAAGCTATTCAATAAAACAAAAATCATCAAAATCGGCTCATATTTGTCGAAGATAGGTAACAAGAACCACAACCAAAATATTATCTGGGTATATATTTGTTGATTTTCTCAAAAAGTTCTAAATCAATTTCGATAAAATTTATATGGGACCACTTCTGAAATATGATCTACCAAACAAAAAAAGAATCATTAAAATCGATTCATAATTGGCGGAGTAATCGCGTAACAAACATACAAAAAAAAAAAAAAAACATAGTCGAATTGAGAACCTCCTCCTTTTTTGAAGTCGGTTGAAAATATGACAGTTATAGCCGCCATGTTAAATCGCCGTGCCGGTGACGTCACGTATTATGATCGCTGTTCCGATAAAAAATCAAAATGGCGGTTATATCTATCACATTTTTACAGTTGGTGTCGTTATATCGCTTTATCATATCATATTGTGTTTTAGTGGTCATGCTAAGGGGGCTTTGCTGGACGAAGTCAACCAAAACATATCATTTTTTTTTTCCATACAATTATTGTTCTAACCCCTTTCTTTTTGCGTGTCTTTGTCGCAACTTTATTGAAAGGCTACATTTAACAAGACTGATCTAAAAAGCGAATACCAATGACCGTTCGCAAAAAGATCATGTTGTATGGCGACGTTGTGTGTCGCATAGCACTGTCCAACGCAGACAAATGCAGCGCGCTTTCATCTCTCAAACATACAAACATATAGTCTGGAATAAGGGACGATAAGCTTATTTTGTTGGATGACCCGGCTTGTAGTGCTTTGATTCGCTTGAATGCTGGGTACGATTCCCGGTTCGGGTCAGTAAAGAAAACGAACTTTTCTAAATGGGAAATATGCATATATTTTAATAAATAATAAATAAAACTTAAAGAATTTTCGAAAAATATTAATAAATACCTGACTTACAAGCAACCCTTTAAAGTCGAGTAATAGACAAGGAGATCCGACATGTACCGTGACGTCACAGTACACGTCCGCCATACATTTTTCATTGTAAAAGTTGTTTTAAAAAGAGACAGGTATAATGTTATCTCAATTTCTAATTACTGTATTACGGTTATTTTTTACACTATAGTTTCTTATAATTATAGTAAAAACAATATTATTATTTTCGTGCATAGTCCCTATTGGCTGTGGTCTGGGTGTACTGGGAGAAAACGCATAATATTTTGGTTAAAACTGTAGCGTTAAAACACTTTATTATATAGATTGTTTTATTGGGCACAAAAAAAAAAGAAACATCAAATCAAACAGTAATAATTCATTGCAATAAATACTTATAACGTGTTGTGGAAATTTTCTTTAAAGTTATTAGTTTTATTAAAGTCGCTGTGATTAAAAAAAAGTTTTGGTCAACCCTGATTCACCTGTCCGCCAGGCGCTCGCTCGAGACATAGCGGAGCGTGACGTTGCGACACGTCGCAGTGACTTGTCGCGCGGACGTTCCATTAGGGCGATGACACGCGTCGATTGCATTTGTTGGGACTGCTGACCGTAGATGCTTTGTTTTGTTTACATGTTTGTTGAGTTTTTATTATTTGATCATTTTAATTTATTTTGTTACTTTTAAGCCGATTGTTCATTCATCAGTTCACGTCCACTGCTGAACGTAGGCCTCCCCCAGAGACTTCCAGATTGGCCGGTTGGAAGCGGCCCGCATCCAGCGGCTTCCTGCAACCTTTACCAGGTCGTCTGTCCACCTTGTAGGTGGACGTCCTACGCTGCGCTTGCCGGTACATGCCCTCCATTCCAGAACCATTCTGCCCTATAGAATTCGACTTTTTATATGAAGAAAAATGAGATATTTCGAAAACGTCAATTTTATCCGTTGGAAAAAAGTTATCTGGGGTTTAAAAAATACCTTTAGTCATTTTAAAGACTGGTAGTGGCTCGTTGACCAAAGGCACACCTTCGAATCATTTCAAATCTGATGGGGACGTGGGGATTTGTTTGAAAAAATATGGTTTTGTTTAGTTAGCGCTAGGCGGCGTGTAGATGGCCATGTAGATTCGCGTTTACTTTTCGATTTCGATTTGCACCTACCAGTGTCGTGGCAGTAACTTTTAGCTGTCACTCACGACTAATACTGAGCGTGGGACCTTTTTGACACAATCTCCATTGTTTTAAACTCCCGTAATTTGTTTTTAATATGTGCCAAACAAAAAAATATTATCTTTAAGCTAACTACTTATAAATCTGGATCATTTTGATTTGATAATTCAGGTCTAAAGACGGATAGCACCGAATGCGTAACCATGAATCAGGGGCGTGCAATGGGTTCAGATGGGGGTAGGCTGTGAGTGAAAATTGAGTAAGTTTGCGTGAAACAGTAGGCGATCTCGCGGCAGCCTAACATTGGTTAAATTGCATAGTAACGATCTAAGTTGCGCGCTTTAGTAAGGAATAAGTACAGGTAGACGACAAAATGGTTACAGAATATTTATTGTTTATTGTTGAATACGTAATTAACAATTATGGTCAGCTGTTCTGTCGGTTTTTTATGAAGGTAGGCTCTGCATAATAGCCTATATGGGATGCACGCCCCTGCCATGAATTATAAATAGTGTACTCTTGTTCAATGGAGATCAGAGGCCAAGTTAGGCTCAGACTTGCCAAGTCATGGCAAACCAAAAAAAATCTTTAATTGTTAGAAGAGAGGAAGGTACGCTGAAGGTATTTAAGGAAGATCATAGCTGATAGAAAATACAGTTAAGAATTAAATTGTGACCATCGTTGTACAGTGGACTGATGCATATAGGCAGTTTAAGGAGAACAAAATATTAGAGGCAGCAACAGTTGGCTCCTATGCTATGCCACAATGTTTTATTTGCCCTTTCTAAACTTTGTAGACCTAAGAACATTAAAAAGTTAAAATTAGGCACTAAAGTTAATATAGCGACTGTCTGTTGTAGTGGTTCGCACTTCGGACTACAAAGCCAGCGGTTACGGGTTCGAATCCCACAAGGGGCAAATATTTGTATGACGAGCATTTGTACCTAAGTCATGGATGTTAACAAACGTATTTAAGTATGTTTATCCGTTATCTAGTTACCATATACAAGCTTTGCTTAGTTTGGGGCTAGATGATTGGTGTGATTGTGGAAACGATTGATTTATTATCTATTTATATAAAACAAAGTCGGGTTAGTTACACCATTTATAAGTCAAGAACGGCTGGACCGATTTTTATGATTTTTGATTTGTTAAATTTGTCTTCGCCCCGAATAGCAGAATAACTGTAAAAACACGGAAAAATTTACGAAAAAAAAAATGTATAGAGGGCCGGTACGAAATTCGCCGGGACAGCTAGTTATTTATTCATCATCATCATCATCATCATTTCACCCATAAGACGTCATCATTGGGGGGATTGCCAACACTCGCCACGCTTGGCAGGCGGGTTGACGAGGTACAGGTATTAGTCGCTTCTTACGACACGCATCCTGTTGGCGGTGGGGAAGTGTATTCTTTAAGGCCGTCCCCACACGGCACGGCAGTTATTTATTAAAAGTGATCAAAGTTTACAATATCAAGTATATTATTAGTTACAAACTTTACTATGCAAGAACCTGCTCACGACATCGCACAACTGACTTGTACTCAATCAATGTTGTTCGAACTTGCGTAACTCAAACACAACAAACTTAAGTTTCAACTTACTCTTTGATCATATTGTGCTGTTGTCAAACTAAATATATTGGCAATATGCTTTGAATTCACGTAGCTATAGTTAACTCTTAGTTTGTTGCACGGAAAGAGGCGAGCGACGAATTATTATAGTTTGCGAGGATGTAACAGAACATGTTTGCCTTTTGCCAAAGTTTATCGCGAGCTATTTACCGTGCAACGCCATCTAGCGTGGTAAATTAGTTTTGTTGTTTATAGTACAAACTTTACTTAATGACTGTGCAAAATAAAATTTATCACTTAATTCTTCATTGAAGCTTAACACAATGCAACCTCCTTTTGATAAATTTCCCTTTTTAGGGTTCCGTAGGATCCCTTTATAGTTTTGCAAAGTCCGTCCATCTGTCTGTCTGTCCGCGGTTTATCTTAGAAACTTTTAGTACTATTATACTTACTTGGACAGTGCCCATATGTATGGTTTCGTTCAATACAATAACACCTTAATGTGCACTTATGATGCAATAAATGAATATGAATATTTTGTTGATTATTTAAAACGGTTAGCAAATACCCTTTAACATGCACTTGGCCGGCTTTTGGTTTAATATTAAAATTATGGTAGGTAGAATTTTAGAAAATTAAATGAAAAATTTTGTTTAGATATGGTAGATTATGGTAGCATGATTGCTAGCATTATTTCAATAATACGGTCTAGTGGTTCGCGCGCTGGACTTTAAATCCAAATAGTTGCGGGTTCGAATTCCGAAAATATTTGCGTAATGAGCACGACCATTTATACCTAAGTCATAGATATTTATGAGTGTATTTAAGTATGTTTATCAGTTAGTTATAGTGCAGGCTTTGCTTAGTTTGGGCTTTAGTTTTGACGATCTCCGTAGCCGAGAGGTGACCATACTGGACTTGGTGTCGCTATCTCTGAGGTTTTGTTTCCCGGTCGGTTAATGTAGAAAACTAACTTTTCTATATTATATCGGGTCTGAGTGTTGTGGTACCGTCATTGTTTCTGATTTCTGTAACACAAGTGCTTAAGCTACATAGGATCAGAACAATGAATGTGATGTTCATCGTCATCATCATTTCAGCCATAGGACGTCCACTGCTGAACATAGGCCTCCACCATTGACTTCCAGATTGGCCGGTTGGACGCGCCCGCATCCAGCGTCTTCCTGCGACCCTTACCAGGTCGTCTGACCACCTTGTAAGTGGATGTTCTAAGCTGCGCTTGCCGGTACGCGGCCTCCATTCTAGAACCTTTCTGCCCCATCGGCCGTCAGTTCTACGTGCTATGTGCCCCGCCCACTGCCACTTCAGCTTGCTAATCCGTTGGGCTATGTCAGCGACTTTTGTTCGTTTACGGATGTAATGTTGTCCAATATTTATTATTATTATTTACTAGCTGTTGCTCGCGACTTCGTTCGCGTGATCTATAGTTTATTCAAGTATAGTTGTAGGCATCCAAACAGACTAAATCTGCTACCAATGAGCACAGCAGTCAAAAGTAAAAATAGTTACCAAATGGCGGTCAGAATTTATAATAGGCTCAATGACGATATTAAGCTTTTACCACTGAATGTGTTCAAGAGAAAATTGAAATGCTGGCTAAGTAATAGTTGCTTCTATTCTCTTGACGAATATTTTGACACATAATTGACTACTCTGCTGACTTGCAATTACTGTATGGTTTATTTTTTCATTGTATTGGTATTAATAATTTAATTAATACTGTAATAATTTAAATGTACTGTTGATTTATTTAAATTCATTGTTGTTGACATTATCATGATAAATTCAATTAAATTCAATTCTTAATGATCTTTTTAAAACGTTTTGCATGCCAGTGTCTGGTGAAATGTGAGGAACCACCATTTATATTATCACCTGTATGTGTACCACTTTTAAAGCAAATAAATACATTTCATTTCATTTCATTCATAACGGAATCTCTGCGCAACTTTCTAAATTTAAAAAAAAAAGTTTCATCGTTCTAGATCCAAGGGTTTGGGCTGGGCGTTGATGAGTCAGTCAGTGAACGAATAAGTGACTTGTCTTTTCAACCGACTTCAAAAAAGGAGGAGGTTCTCAATTCGACTGTATGTTTTTTTTTTTTGTATGTATGTTACGCGATTACTCCGCCAATTATGAATCGATTTTAATTATTCTTTTTTTTACCTATCTTCGACAAATATGAGCCGATTTTGATGATCTTTATTTTATTGAATAGCTTATACTTCAAAGATGCTATGATAAAAGTTTGCAAAATAAAAATCACCCCTAAGGGTAGGAAAATAGGGGATGAAATCGGTGTTCAGCAGTTAGATTAGGATTTATCACAAAATATAGATGAAATAAGTAAATTTTATTAAAAAAATAAAACCGACTTCAAAACACTAAAATGCTAAAAATAATCCTAACACTTAAGTACCTAATCAGTTACTTTTGGAGTCGGTGCCAGCCGATGAGAGATTCAATGTTTTTGTTTGCACCGACTCCAAAAGTAACTGATTAGGTACTTAAGTGTTAGGATTATTAAATATAGATTATTATTATATAAGGTGCTTCATAAATATCTGCAACGGCTGAAATGGGTAAAAGTAATGCTTATATAGATTACGATAGTAAAGAAATTGTATGACCAGAACATCATTATTTTTTTCATAAATAAAAATATATTAAATAAAGATTAGGCTTTATTCTGACTCAAACCGTCCACACCTGTCCAAAAATTTCAACGTTTCACATTATACCGCTCCCACGCAGTGTCAAGGGAGGATGACGAAGTATGCTATGCAAATTGAAGCAAGTAACCATTTATTTACTGTCTTTTCGCAAATAATTAATTACCGATCCGGGGCACGTAATTCCTTCACTATCGTAATCTATATAAGCAATACTTTTACCCATTTCAGCCGTTGCAGATATTTATGAAGCACCTTATATAGTTTGCGGCTACTTAATTAATGTGATTGTTAGTGAAAATAATTATTAATACAAGTATTAACTATTTAACCTTCTTTCTTTTTTTTATACTAACAGTACATTTTCCAGGACGCAGCTGCTCGAGCGATGCATTTTTCAATATCTACTTAACGTCGCAGCTGGTAGAGTGCATTTTCCTTTGTTAACGATTACTTACTTTACGTTAACGACTAACAGTGAATATAAATAGTATCGCTGAACGCGTATTATGTTTATATGGACTTACTGCGCTACTAAATGTACGCCATTTTGTTTACACGGCAAAAGGAAAAAGCGTGGAACTAGACATCTTCAATCTAAAAAAATTGGTTGGTCCTAACAAGATTGTGAATGTGGTGATCTTGCCGCCATACGAGCCGGTCAAGGCGTTAGATATAAATAAATATTGGACAACATCACATACATTGCTCTGATCCTATGATAAGTAACTTAAGCACTTGTGTTACAGAAATCAGAAACAACGATCTGTACCACAACACCCAGACCCGAGACAATATAGAAAAGTTATTTTTCTATATTGACCGACCAGGAATCGAACCCGGGACCTCAGAGATGGCGACACCAAGTCCGGTATGCTTGCCTTTTGGCTACGGAGGTCGCCTATACGTCGAATAAGATGGATTTGATTGCTTTTACTAATAAATATAACTATGTTTTCTTATTAATGCTAATAGGATCAATAATTATACCAACTAATCATATTAGTAAACACAACATACCTTCATCATCATCATCATTCATCTTGATTCTACTTGATTCAATAAATTTTCATAGTTATCATAAACTTATAAGAACGTTGAATCAATCAAGTTAATATTGACTAAGGTCTGCCGTGTGGGACGGCCGTAAAGAATACACTTCCCTACCGCTTACAGGAGGCGTGTCGTAAGAGGCGACTAATTCTTGTAGCACGAGACGGGCAACCGCGTCTACGATCGAAATCTTATAAAAAACTGCGCTCGCCAATCCACCTGCCAAGCGTGGCGAGTATTGGCAATCCCCCCGATGATAAGTCATTAGGGGAAGCCTTTGTTCAGCAGTGGACGTCCTATGGCTGAAATAATGAAGAAAGTTTACTGACAAATAGGACCTTCTCCATTTTGTTGTTTGCGACTTGGCAAAATTGAAGCTACCAATGTAATGTATTTTATTCTGCCTCCAATGAAAGAAAAAAATGACGATAAGTACATGATATTCCTACAAAATGACATCAAAGCATTCGTTGCTAGACTTACCTACCTGCCTGCCTAGCATGAGCACTAAAACACGATATGATATGATATGATATGATATGATATGATATGATATGATATAGCGATATATTGACACTAACTGTAAAAATATGATGGATATAGCCACCTATTTGAATTTTTATCAAAACAGCGATCATAATATGTAACGTACCCGGCACGGCGATTCAACGCGGCGGGTTTAACTATCTCATATTTTTACAGTTTGTGTCGATATATCGCTATATCATATCATATCATATCATATCGTGTTTTAGTGCTCATGCTAGGCATGATGGAACACCAAAATGATAGCTTATCCAGCAAAATAACTAATATTCATATACGGGTACTGAACTTCGATTTGATTCGCTAAGTAATGACTGGAAAAAACACCAGAAAAACTCCCTTCAGCTTTTCATTTAGTACTGCGGCCATTCAATGCAAGCCGATAGGTACTTAGGTGAATGAGGATCATTTCAAAGACTGCTTTATGAATTAAAACCTGTAAATTGGCGCCTGAATACACTTGGTTTAATATAGTGTAGTGAAACTAGTCTTTAATCGTAGATACAACGTTTTATGAAGTAAAATATGACTAATCAGGGGTACATTGCAAAGGAGTGCCAAATCTTTAGGAGTGGACCGGAATCAGTAACTCTATCGAACTATGGAAAGAAAAAAAATTTTTTTTTTCACATTTTATTCAAATCAAATCAAATCAGTTTATTTGCATGAATAGTGGTCTACAAGTTGTTATATATAAAAAATGTGCGCACAGTCCACCAGAAACTGGCATAAAAAACCTGGTACAATAAAATAAAGAAGCATTCACGTCTAAGTTATGTGATATTTTCAACTGACGTTTACTTGACGTTTTTTGACATTATACAATTCATAATTTAAAATACAAAATCACATTCGTGTCAATCACTATTACTAGAAATACCTAGATGTCACAAAACATAAAGTAAAATATCTGGGCCTTAACTAAAACACGATTTTTTTGTTGAAGGATTGAAAGTATTCTTCTACAGAGTAAGAACTCGCTTGTATCAGCCACGTTTTAATGTTGTTTTTTAACTCATGTAATGGAAGATGTACGAGTACGTACACTGTATAATCGTAGTATACGAATTATGCTGACATTGCGTCTGCGCGCGCGTTCCTTATAATGTATTGTTCGATTATGTTAAAGGTCTATATCAAATAAACCGTCGCAAGATAAACATCTTTTACTTAACATTAACATTTAACAATTATAACAAACTCTATATGTGAAGTCAGCATACAACATTGCGTTGGGGTACACAACAGCCCCAACAGAAGAGATTTAATTTTTTCGTGTAACCTATTACATTTTTTTATAGCCATACATATGTGAAATTGTTCAATAAGATCCCAAAGCAATTCAAACTCGGACATTTAAACCTGATGACTAAAAATTTACGTGTCTGGCTGGTGAAAAAATGTTATTATAGTGTTAAGGAATTTCTAAATGACAATAGTACATGACTTTGATGATTTATTTGACATGAATTATTGGAGTTTTAATCTGACATAATATTTACTGACATTGATAATGAATTTTATTGAATTACATAATTTATATTGAGTTGTACAATAAAGATATGTAGTAATTTGTTAAACTTAGTGTAAGATGAAAATTTGCATGCTGTATCTCATGGCTAAATAGGTCTTTAAGCTACATTAACTGTATGACAACAACATTTACATACCCTATTTATGGCAAATAAAGAATTTGAATTTGAATTTGAATTACAGTAGCCGTTTTCGTGGATGACGTGGATATCAAGTATTGAATTTACATTCACTCATTTCACTCATTATTTCTATCTTCTGTCAAATATCGTACGCGTGGATAAATACTTATTTATGGAAAAATTGCACCATATGTGCACTGCGTAAGGTCCTTGTTGGCTCTCCGTACCTCCGCCTCTGATGAATGACTGCGCCGGCTTTCGTAGTCTCTCTATTAACTTTATTTTCGGATACTATAGTAATTTTTTTTCGTAACATACGATTTAGACGCTTCTTTATATTGTTCTCTAGATCTTATTTTTTTTAAATTCAGTACCCTTTTGTAATGTAACCCTGTATGTATATCGTTAGCTATTCGTGATAAGGAAGTTTTTTTGAAAAAATCAGTTAAATGTAGTGAAGTTAACATAAACATTTTCGATAGTTGTCATAATAGTAATTTATTGAGTATAAGCCCTCTTTCGGGTACTTATATGTATAATACACGTCCACTTTGGTATTGCAACTTAATTGTTCTATCATAAAGTTTTAAATTTTTATTTAAAGCCAAGTAATTTAATTTGTTAATGAGGTGTTTTAATTTGTACTTTATAAATAAACTATTTAGCGCTAGAAGCGCTAGTAGGGCCCAAAATACAAGGAGGCATGTTCTGGCCCCATATGGGCCAATAATGTTATTATTGACGTTCATAAGTGGCAATTTTCTGTCCTAAACTGAATAAAGAATGACTTTGACTTTGACTTTGACTTTGATTTTACTCTTATTCTTAATAAACAGATTACATTGGTACAAGTAACCAATTTTACCACACACACTTTTGTAGAACGTTGAATAAATTTCTCAATTAAACGTTGCGTTGCGTTTTCCCCGAAGCAACACAACAGATAAATAAGGCACGTATTAAAAAGCTCCCTCAGTGTATCCCCGGTGTAAATTCAAAGGAACGAACGAGCTTACCTGCACATACATTCATTAATAATGTAACTCCGCTGCACTCCTTACAGTTTGCAATTACTTGAATGGAAGGGAATAAAGAAAATGGCGCAAATGGTCTCAGGGCGCATTCAAAGTTAGATTTTACTTGTCATCAACTCATAGTTCAGCTGCTAGCTGGCTGTACCTACATCATATTCAGCGGACTGTATTGTTGACCAATTTTTGTACCCTCTAGGACTATTAATTGTTAATAATCATCATTTCAGCCATAGGACGTCTACTGCTGAAAATAGGCCTTTCCATTGACTTCTAGATTGACTGGTTGGAAGCGGCCTGCATGACAGGAAGGTGACATGAAGGTGGACAGACAACCTGGTAAAGGTCGCAGGAAGCCGCTGAGACCTTAACCAGGTCGTCTGTCCACCTTGCTTGTGGGTAGACGTCTTACGCTGTGCTTGCCGGTACGTGGCCTCTATTCTACAATTTTTCTGCCCCATCGGCCATCAGTTCTATGTGCTATGTGCTCCGCCTACTGACACTTCAGCTTGCTAATCCGTCAGGCTATGTCAGCGACTTTTGTTCATTTATAAATATATGGAATATATGGAAGGCCATGCTCGAAGGTCAATTATTAAAAAATCGTAGTTCTTACCATGCGATGACAAAATCTTTCTACACACCCTAACACCCATCGAATCCAAGGCCACAGACGCGGTGCCTAAATTGTTTGTTTCATTTATCTAGTAAATAAATTAATGATATCAGTTTATTCGTTACTAGCTGACCCAGCGAACTTTGTTCCGCCAATTCATTTGACAGGTACGAACAGTTTGTATGGGAAAATAAAATAGTTGTTTTACTGCTTTCCTTGCAATTTTTTTAAATTTACTTACCTTTTAAACCTTCCCTGAACATTCACAAATATTTCAAGATCAAAATTAGCCAAATCGGTCCAGCCATTCTCGAGTTTTAGCGAGACAAACGAACAGCAATTCATTTTTATATATTTAGATAGTGATCTTTCATGGTCCACCCATACATATTATTTCATGATCGTTATTGGACAAGGGTTGCATGTGTGCATAAAGTTAGACGAGGCTATGCCAAGAGGAACACCGAAACGATAGACATTTTATAATGACATGTTTTTTTTCAACGTAGTAACATAGATTAAAAAAGATTTTTGTTAAAATATGGAAACTTTTTCTAAAATAAATAGCTACATATTTATAAATACTGTAAAATGAAATATTGCCGCGTTCCCACTGTTCCAGTAATCTGTCGTAGCGTGTATAGTTTATCATCATCAGCCTTTGGAACTCCACTGTTGGACATAGCTCTGGGCTTTCTAGTCTTCCAGTTCGTTCCCGCCACTCGAGAACCTTTATTACCCAACAGTTGTACGCAACGATAGGTTAACCTACCCAAAATGTTAAAGGCATTGAATTGATTTTCAATTTTATGTCCAATATTTAGAGATCAAAGAAAGAAAGAAAGAAAGAAACGTTTATTCGACACACAAGAGAAAATAATATAATAATACACAAAACAATATAAATTAGATATTGTGTCGAAAAGGTGCCCGCTCAGCATTTGTCGTGACAGCCACAGACTTATCACGATCAATATCAATTAAGAAAATTAGACGTTTTGTAGTAGGTTGACGTGCTTCTGTACTTATTATGTACGTACCTATGTCTTTAGAGATTTTATGATTAGGTATTCTGTTCATTACAAGACTAAGTAAGACCTAGGCTGTCTTTATTTACAACCTTAGTTATCTAGACTCAGTAAACACTGCATCCTGATCACCTGTTGTGAACAGTTCGCAAACACCGGGTTCCAGTCCGTGTTGTGCTTCAACTTGCGACTTCATTAACAAGCTATAATAAGTAACAGATGGCGACTATAGTGCAAAAGTGGAGCGGAAAGCGGTGAGCAGTTTAATAGTCAGCGGTGTTATTAGAACTTGACGGAAACCATGTATGTGTGTGTGTGTGTGTTGTGCTTGTATATTTGTGCTGTGTAATGTGTGAATTTGATCTAAATTTCCATCACGTGCTTTTTATTATCTAAATGTTTGTAAATGCTGTTACTAAATGCTGACAATAGCTGTGTAGTATTGTTTGTAAATGCTGTTACTAAATGCTGACAATAGCTGTGTAGTATTAACCGTATTGTCTGTCTGATAATATATTATTTTTAGCATAGAAACCATATATTTGCTGGCATATAAACTTTTCAGCAATTTTGTCAATTGTAGGGAGGATTGTGATTGGCCTGTAATTGTCATAGTCTGCCATACTGCCCTTTTTATGGATTGGTCTGACTATACCAGTTTTGAGTATGTCTGGGTATTTACCTGTCTTTAAGCTCGCATTTATGAAATTTGTGATTGCAATTGTGATTTTACTACATAAAGATTTTACATCTATAGCCCTAATGCCGTCAATTCCTGGTACTTTGTTATTTTTAGAGACATTATAAATTTTTCTACGGAGCTATATTCCGCAGTCTTAAGGCGCACCGATACTTTTGCACTTTCACTATAGTCAGATTTTTTGAGAAGAGGTTTAGAACATTTAGGTACAATATTTTTGACACTCGCATCAAGTTTTTGCAAACGAGTTTGCAATATCTTTGCAGGTAAGTCTGTTATTTTCGAATGCTCTAAGCAAGATTTCATCGATGGAGGACTTCATGCTTCCCGTTATTCTATTAAGTATCTGCCATAAATAACGAGGATTATTCTTGTTATCATTATTTTCTTTTTTAATTTGGTTATTTTTTGCTGTTTGTATTAATTTATTACAGAAAATCCTTGATTTATTATATTTTTGTTTTAAAATAATATTTAAAACTAAAATTTGTTATGGTTGGACTGCAATGATATTTAAATGCAACTTTTACTGCCTCAAAATTGACCGTCAGGCACATACTACCAAGTATGCACTCGTTCACACTACATACTATCACAACTTGATCCGACACATTTTGTAACTTAGAAAATAAATAAAGTCTGGCGGCCCTGGGATCTTGCTCTATTTGTTGTATTTTATTAATTATGTATGCCTAATAATATGTTTAATTTGAGTACATAATTTTGAATTAACGGGATTAGTCTTCTAAATCAATTGTTATTTTTAATTTATTTCATTTTTAATATTTCTACGCCTACAAATTACGGCAGAATATGTTGAACTTGTACCTAAATTTAAGATCATTGTAGACATATTCTTGGAAATAAATGTTATCTTATCTTATCTTATAATGTTTGGTTATTTGTTAGTAAAGTGTTAGTGTGTTAAAGTGTATTTGTTAGGTCATTGAACCTATTTTCAACTTTAAGTCCGACACATAGAGATTAATATCAATAGAGAAAATTTGACGTTTGGTGGGTGATTGACGAGTTGTTGTTTGTACAAATAAACTTGCTAAATATTAAAAAAAAGTTTTTTTTTAAATAACTTCATCCGCTCCATCCCGCACACAGCAAGCACCCTGTACGCCTCTCACAATTAGCGGCGTATATCTTGCAAATGAGCGCGCGTGCTCGCAGCTACAGGGCCTGTAACTATTTTACACGACTTGTCAGGGCCGGGGCTAGGGGCTGAGGGGCCCCAAAGAGCTTAAGGCTGTCAGTCAGCAAGTGTTTAAAAGGCCTCTAATTATTTTACATGACACGCAAGGGCCTTCAAGAGGGGCTGTGCGTCCCCAAAGAGTATAGGGTTGTAAGGTGTACAAGGTTTTACGCAAAAATCATGTATGACTGGAATGACAATATATGCAAATAGTAAGTAGAAAAGTTTCAATTTTCAATACTTTACACTCAATTATTTATTGCGTTCCATAATTTACAAGTTAGTAGATGGTATTACAATGATAAAGAAACAACTATGGACCCTGACGGGCACAGCGTAGTTTTTCGCACCACTTGCCATTGCTGATAATTAAAAACGCTAGAAACGTTATCTATTTACCTAGCATAATTGGGCTTCAAGCGAGTAAATAAAACATTCCTACAAATCTATATATGGCTACTGATTAATCATTAAAACGTAAAAATTTATTTATAGGATTTTTATTATAGGTACGTGAAATAAATAAAACAGAAGAAATACATATAAAGTTTCATATATAGTTTTGACCTAGATTTCTATGTCTCTGTTTGTCAAAAATTTACGAGATTTCTCAAGAACTTAAATTTCGGACCTTACTGTAGTCACTACTCTCAGGAGGTTATTGTATGTATGTATTGTACAGTTTTTCGAACCCATTGTCTCACTAATTGCAATAAATACATATTGGAAAACAGCACATACATTGCTCTAATCCTATGATAAGTTGCTTAAGCACTTTTGTCACAGAAATCAGACACAACGACGGTACCGCGTCACCCAGACCCAAGAAATACAGAAAAGTTATTTTACTACTCTGACCGACCTGAAATCGTCATATATATATTTGTTTGGGCCTCCCATAATTCTGAGAAGGGGGGGGGGGGTGTCTCTTGACCCAGCGCTAGTTTGGCCTGCGAAACACCAAGTGCCGTACTACAAAAAAGATAGACTAGGCTTAAACACTGCCTAAAGATTAGCCAACCAATTAAAAAGTATGGTAACATAACCGAGACATGTGTGATGTGTCAATATTCAAAATTGTATGGCTATTCTTTAGACATGATTTAAACCTAGTCTATGTTTTTTGTAGTAAGGCCAAAAAACGTTTGTGGATTTATATACTTTGTTTGAGCCCCTTCTATTCTAGGGGCCCTCTTGACCCACCTCTAGTGAGGCCCTGCGAAACACTAACATTTGACGACTTATACTTGTAGTCCTGGTTCCAGTCTAGTCCTACAGACTTAGGTATTACCTACCTGAATTACCGATGCGAAAGTTAACCTGTTAGTTGGCGAACAACTTATATTATTACTCAAACGTGTATAAAATTTTTAGATTTGAACAGTATGTGTACCTAATAATGCGACCGATAACATAGAATATTAATAATATTATGTTTAAATTCATTTTTAATATTTTTTCTTAAAACTATATATACATACAGTTTTATTGAAAATTAACAAGGCATTATGAATAAAGGTTCTATTTTTTCAGATAACTAACTTTAGGGGGTGATTCTACTGCAAAAATACTAAAACTTTTACCGTGGGACCAAAATCAAAATCTCAAATTATGTCCATTTCTACAAACTACCCGTACCTAACAGCTGATCGGATATTTATTATAGTACTAGCTGACCGAATTTCGTCCCACCAATAAAAGTTGTTGCAAAATTAATTTCTTAACGCATCTTTGTCAGGTATCGCTCGATCGATGAAGTTACGAAAGACCTAAGTGAACTCGGGAGTGCCCAACTGGACGGATCTGGCACGGGATATGGACAGGTGGTGAGCTTCGGTGTCGGAGGCCAAGATCCACTTTGGGTCGCTGAGCCAACGAAGTAAGTATCTTTGTTAGGTACGAACAATTTTCTTGCAATTTGTTTAAATTTTTTCACATTTTAAACTTTCCCTGAACCTCCACAAATATTTCAAGATCAAAATTAGCCAAATCGGTCCAGTCATTTTGGAGTTTTAGCGAGACAAACAAACATTAATTCATTTTTATATACATAGATATGGTATCGTCTATGGCACGAAGAATGGTATTTCAACGTTGGTACAGACAACAGTTCGTCAACCTACCACAACACGTCAAATTTTCTCAATTAATATTGATCTCTATGTGTTGGATTTAAAGTTCAAAATCGGTTCGATGACCATCAACTTTTTGGGTCGGTTGACATGCCGTTTACTGTACTGTAATGAAAGTTTTTGTGTATTTAAACAGTAAAATCACTCCCTGAAAGAAGGGGGAGTTAATAAAATAGGATCTTAGACACTAGATGGTAGTTTTACATAAAAGACCTACAAAAAAGGTGCATCAGAGCAACATGTGGTGATCCTCCATTAACATCCTGTCGTCCTCGTTTTTCACAATTGCAGTTGTTAACATTGACATCTCTGTATATTTTTGAGGTATGTGTATTTGTTGTTAATAATAAGCAACTATTTAAAAGGGCTTGCGATATCTATCCACGCAATAAAAGAAATCCAAATAGACTGGTACTACTAGAAACTGCAAAAACATTCATGTACAGAAAACTTGTCTATGTGTGTAAAAATTTTCAACAATATTCCTAATGAAGTAATTACAATGAATGTTAACCAATTTAAAACAAGATTATTTAAATGGTTTGTCTCACGTACGAGTACTTTTTATGACTTAAAGGATTTCCTAAATAATAAAAAATAATTTTATTTTATGACATGATTATGGATTATGATGACTGATATTATAAAGAATTTCAATACTTAATTTATGTTCTTAATTTTTTACACAGTCAGTTTAACCCTTTTACAGCGACCGATCGTTATAAAGATCAAAAACAATTTAATTTTTTCATGTTTATTATATCGATCAAGGTAACAATATCAAAAAATTACGGTGATACGCGATCAAAATAGTTTCAGTAACATCTGGGTTAAAGCAAATAAAGTTTATTTTATTTAACATGTATATGTAGTATGTAAATTTAGCTGTCTCAAACGAAGCTCTCCTCAATAATGAGCCGTGTCTCCGTCTCTATGACCATTGTCTGCGGTGTAGGCGGAAATAACTAGCGTCTACATTCCACGCTAAATAATACAAATTACTGTATTCTCTTCTGTTGCTATGTGTGAACTAGAAATAATTTGTAATTTTACTTATGTTACAGAATAACTGGCCAAACAGACAAGCTATTTAACGATATAAATTTGTGCGTTGTAGTAAAAAGGACATTTAGTTTTTCCTGACTGATCTATCTAGGATTTTTTTTAAAGATTTCTTTTCATAAAAATTATGTCCTGACAATTATAAACTCAAAAAAATCAGTCAAGGCTGAATGGAGTTAGCTGAAATTTTGCACATATTTATGATATAAATAATCTATCACATCACTAAAGATAATTTTAGCCAGTTGTTTGTTTTCAAAAGATTATTATTCAATCCTCATTTTTCTTTGACTTAACCATCGAGAAAAATGCGATGGAACTCTTTTCCTAAGTTATTGTCTTTTGATGAACACATCCTGTGAGTTTTCAAATACAAAGACAGACAGAGTGATAACAACCTGTAGTCCTTGAGAGTGCCATTGTGGTGAGAGGATTGGCCAGCCTAGAACCTGCGTTACCGGGTCTAGCTGCTTCCAGAGTGCGCCACGGCTCACCTACTCTGCTGCCCTTTGTGTCCCTACACCTGCACGAGAGATGACCTAAACAGAGTGACACAAAATGCCGTAGAAGTTGCCAAGTTTTGGTCGAAGTACGTCTAGAGCCTTTCGCGTCATTGACACGACAGAAGAAGAAGAGGATCCAGTAGTCAAAGCGAACGGAGTCGCGTGCACAGCTAGTAATCAATATCTATCGTCATGGTCTCGAGTTACGAATTAACATCCCGGGTTACGAGGTGCCAGATAATGGCGACCTCCGTAGCCGAGAGGCGAGCGTACCGGACTTGGTGTTGCTATATCTGAGGTTGTTCGATTCCCGGTTGGTCAATGTAGAAAAATAGCTTTTCTGTATTGTCACGGGTCAGGGTGTTGTGGTACCGTCGTTGTTTCTGATTTCTGTAACACAAGTGCTTAAGCTACTTATCATAGGATCAGAGCAATGTATTTGATGTTGTCCATGGCATAAAACAATGCAATGTTATGTTTTAAAATAATTCCTTTCTATAGCGTTAATGGATGGAGAGGTAGGCGACCTAAGAAGTGATCAATGGACTGTGCAAAGTGTAAGATTACTATTATAGAAAAAAAAATAGAGGGACAAAAAAAGCGAGGAAGAACAAGAATAAGCTGCATGCAGCAGATAAAGGAGAAGCTGAACGTCGTGTCGTATCAATGTGAAAAGAGAAGCAGAATGCAGGGAGAGATGGAAAAGATCACCCACAAGTGCAAAGCTGTTAAACAGGATAGTTAGATAATGTCTGACTTACGCCGCGTAATCCTCCAAAGCAAAGTTGATACCCAATCCTTTTGAACTAAAAATATACTCTACCTAGTCTATAAAGAGTTTAGGCCTAACTGAAACAATTTGCTACCACTTCAAAAGAATAACAATTTATTCATAAATCTAACGACGTTGGAGTGTAAGGCTAAAAACACACTGCATGCTATGATGGAGTGTTCATTTCCTTGTAGGTTTTCTGATCTCTGATCATTAATATCATCATAGTTTTGTCCACTGTTAAACTTAGGCCTCCCTTAATGATTTCTCGATTGACTGGTTGGAAGCCGCCTGCATCCAGTAGTTTCTTGCAACCTTTACCAGGTCGTCTATCTACTTTGGGTGAACGTCCTATGCTGCGTTTGCCGGTACGTCCATTTTAGAACCATTCTGAATCAGCGGCCGTCAGTTCTACGTGCTATGTGCCTCGCCCACTGCCACTTTAGCTTGCTAATTCTTCGTGCTACAATAGCGATTTTTGCTCGTTTACCTCCCCATCATGTCTGATTCAATCTCAGGATTCGAGAATAAGGCCAATCGTCAATTGAACTCGACTGGGCGACATTTGGCAAATTACACAACAACGTATTTTCCATCAAAATGCCCCAGTGCCTATAGATGAAAGTTTACAACTATGAGTGTAGGTTACTAGTCATGGAAAAACACAATTTTGTAGACTTGACACCTATGAAGGGGGTGACACCTATGGAACTCTTTTTTTTCTCGGACGGATCTATCGCTGTTTGCATTTGAGAAAGGTTTTTCTAGCTTAACCGGGCAGTAGTGGCGTGCGCTGAGGCGCACAGCCTAGGTCCGCCCCACTAGCGGCCCCATACCAGCGAGCGTGATCGGGCCAGTGTCGATTTCGTTAGGCAACCTACCAAGCGGCGAACCCGCTAGATGGTGGCGCCGTCGGGACCGGGACTGCTGAAACAGGCCGGACTGCTGTCGGGCTCCTTTCTAGCGGGCCCGATCTGGGGGTAAGTCGGACGGAACTGAAACGTGGCCCCTTACTATGGGCGTCGTGTGTTGTGCTATGGAAAGGGCTTTGCTCGATTGGTACTATCTTAGTGATATATTCTCGATTGAAGATCGTTCTTAAATCATGGTATCTCTACATCATGAGGTAACATGCACATTTAGATAACTAGGGGTTGTAGCTATGATTCAAAATTATCGACGACCTCCGTAGCCGAGAGGCGAGGATACCGGACTTGGTGTCGCTATCTCTGAGGTTCCGGGTTCGATTCCCGGTCGGGTCAATGTAGAAAAATAACTTTTCTACATTGTCTCGGGTCTGGGTGTTGTGGTACCGTCGTTGTTTCTGTTTTCTGTAACATAAATGCTTAAGCTACTTATCATAGGATCAGAGCAATGTATGTGATGTTGTCCAATATTTATTATTTATTATCTAGTCTCCGTGTGTAAGAGAGGTTTGATAGTGAAAAATCGGTCTTCACTTTCTGCATTTTTTTCTGCTTAAGCATTTTTCGGATAAGACTTATTGATTCATTTTGACAAATCCAATACATCAGTTGTTCTACAGTGTTTTTAACCATATATTTTTTTTATGTTCGCCGTAATCGATAATATAACTTTTGTGTGACCATCCCTTATAGAAATGTCGCTGCGGCTCAAAGAGAATCCTTTATGCCTTTGTGCATAGCGCTGAAAATGTAATAGACATGGTTTTGTTATGTCTTTTTCACTGCGTTGTACGAGAAACTAGTCTCGGCGGCATTAAGAAAGAAAAACTGAAACAAATTGAGGGGATTTTTTAACCTTTTTGAGCGATTGCATTATGACAAGAGAATAGACTGTCAATTAATAAACTCGACATTAACAAAGGATAAAATTATGCCTACACACGTCCCACAACAGGGCACAAGCCTCACCGCAACTATGAGGTGGTTTGGGCCATACTCAACCACGCGGGCCCAGTGCGGATTGGTGGAGGGGTGTTGTAAGGCCAGTGGCTTAACCTTACCTACTGTCAGATGTTATCAATGTCTTCACTTCGTATGAGATGCAAATTATTCACCCACCCTCATAATATTATTTTCGTGCCAAGAACGCGCGTTTGGGTTAAGCGTTAGTATTGCGTCGCACACTATTACTCACTGTGTCCTTATTCTGCAAAGGAGAAAATGTTTGTGTTATCGGCACGAGCATTTGTCCTAAGTCATGGATGTATATAAAAGTATTTAAGTGTGTTTAGCACATAGACGTGACAGCCGATGGGGCAGAATGGTTCTAGAATGGAGGCCGCGTACCGGCAAGCGCAGCGAAGGACATCCACTCACAAGGTGGTTAGATGACCTGGTAAGGGTCGCAGGAAGACGCTAAATGCAGGCCGCTTCCAACCGGCCAATCTGGAAGTCAATGGGGGAGGCCTATGTTCAGCAGTGGACGTCCTATGGCTGAAATGATGATGATGATGATGTTTATCCGCTATCTAGTAGCCATAGTACAAGCTATGCTAAGTTTGGCTGTATAATATAAATGGTGTGATTGTAAAAAAAAAACAAAAGTAAAATGAAATGGTCTAGGTATGTGTTTGAGTGACAAAAATACATGTAAAAAACACAAACAATAAACTTTTACATATAATACATTAGTATGATAAGACTGGAGGCCAGATACAGGGAGCGGTTCATATGGCGCAGAACCGGACCGAGTGAAGAAGATTGACATACAGTCACGATCCTCAGCATTGAGGGAACGACCAAGAAGAAGAAAGAAGAAAGATGATAATGTATTTGTTGTTTAACCTCAGGCTGCACAATAATCACATCAAGTTTGATTAAGATTCAGATTTTATTGCGGGTATCAATATTTTTGCTGTAAGCTTCTTTAAAACGTATTATTGTTATGAAAATAAACACACTAAAATCTTAAACACATTTCTCAAACAAATTATTTCAGCCCCTACAATCCCTGTGGGGAAATATTGTTAGAACTGTTCAGTACATTTGTTACAACTCAGTACAACTTGGGGAACTGCAGTAAGTTAGCAAAGAAAAGTTGTAAGAAGGATTTCTTACCGACTTCGTGTTTCAAATCTTGTAGTGCAAATATTTTACGGACGGTCGCTTCATGAAGTTTCTTGCTCATGGAACTTCATGACTAATTTAAAAGCTATGCTCTTAGAGTATTTTCTGTTCTTTTCTATTCCATGTAATGTACATGAACATGAAGTCCCTAAATAAGTGTCAAGTGTTTCTGGTTACTTGAATAACCCTACCTACAATGTTTGTTCCGCTTATTTTTTCGACTATTGACTTTTTTGCAGACAAAACCTTGACTTTCTATTAAAATTAATAGTTAAAGAGACGCGAATTGTTAAAATACACGCCTGTCTTTTTAAATATGCATTACAGGCACTACAAACTTGTAGGTTTGTAAATAGTGCGTCCATACGAGCAATCAAATCTCGATGATTGTGATTGCTTTTTGCAAGTTTGTAAAAAAAAAGTGATGCTGGGTATTGAGACATAAATGTCGACTTGATTTCTACACGCGTTTCTGGTAAAAAGGGATCTTAACAGACAGACGGGCAGACAGGCAGACAGACAGACAGACAAACACACAGACAGAGAGACTGACAAACAGATATACAGACAGTCAGGCGGACAATAAGTACCGTATGTAAGGAACCGTAAAAACGCATCGCCTGGTATCGTATACATGGGGTGTTTCTATGTGTACTCTTTGTGTTTGATATTTTGATTCCGATTCGATTCGAGGCCTCTAAGTGTAATCTATGTCTTTGATTTCGATTTACATGATTTTACGGACAGCGCTGTATGGTCATCATCATCATTTCAGCCATAGGACGTCCACTGCTGAACCTAGGCGTCCCCCGTTGACTTTCAGATTAACCCGTAGGAAGCGACCTGCATCCAGCGTCCTTTGACCTGGTGATGATTGGTCGTATATAAATAAATATTGGACAACATCGTATACATTGCTCTGATCCTATAATAAGTAGCTAAAGCACTTGTGTTACAGAAATCAGAAACAACGACGGTGCCAGAAAACCCAGACCTGAGACATTATTGAAAACTTATTTTTCTACATTGACCGATCAGTAATCGAACCCGGAGCCTCTCATAGAAGTATTGATTATTAAAACTCCCTAAGCCTTAGTTAAAAATATATACATAAATTAGTGCTACTTTCAATATTTCTGCTTCAATTCACGCAAAATCTTTCCGTCAAGTTTTCTACCTTTACAACTCAATTTGCAACGCGCGAATAAGTTGATTTCAACACTAAGATTGTTTTCAAACTAGTAACAGAAGTTAAGGGAAACTGGGGGATATACCTTTTTGTAGGAGCCAGGGTAGTGTTGTAAAGGACTCGAGTTCTTGAGAACGCTGATGAAAAGAAAACCACGTGACACGATACCATTTAGCATCATTTAACGATTGTCAAAGCATTATCGCTGACCCGGAAACCGAGCTTTAGACCTATAATTGCCTATAAGGCGAATTATTGTCTATTGAATGATGTCTATTCGGCAGTCTGAAACACTACAAATCTTCAAAACTAGACTTAAAACATATCTCCTTGGACTTTAGTTTTCTCCTATGTTTTTCTTTGATTTACTTCTTTCTTTACTTTTCCTAACACTTTTGGTATCAAAATCCATATCCATATTAATAGGGTTATTAATTAGTGTAAGTACTTATATGTATTTATAGTATAGAGATCGCTCTTAGCGATAAGACCGCCTAAATTGTACCATTCTAAATTTATTGTTTCTCTGTACTGTTTTTTTGTGTGGTGTGCAATAAAGAGTATCTATCTATCTATCTATCTATTGTGCCATTATGACAATAGGGTCGTAAATTTTATTAAACACATCACTTTAAACGGATTGCTACACATGTCGATTCTTGTATTATCTACCATCACTGTATACTTTAAAAAAACCTTACCCACATAACCTTAAGCACATAATTCTTTTTATTCTTTTTTTTGTGAACTGATATTGTATAAATGGTGGAACTCTGTAATTGGGTAGAGTTGTAGATGTTATTGTAGCATGAAAATTGTAAACAGTGCTGTTGAGTTTAAAAAAAAACAATAAAAACACATGAAGACTGGAGACTCGAGTCTTTTACTGTACTACAACACTAGCCAGGGGACAGCGGGTCAAGGGGACACCGGGGCGATTGTGTCACTAATCCACACAACTTTGTGGCGACTGTATTAACTGGCTATCTATTACACCGAAATGTAATTTTAGACTTTTTGAGAAGGTAATAGGGATGACGACTGAGTTAAGAAAATGAAATTATTCAGTCATTTAGATTATCAAAAAATAAAGGTTTTTTTTTTTCTTTTATCAATCAACCAAAAAATTTTTAACGTAAAGCGCGTCAAAGTTCGGGAGTTGGGGCTCGTGACGTCACTTTTAAGTGAAAATTGTAATTAGGCGTGACGTCATGCGACATTTCGGCGATAGATACGGTCACCGCGAGATCATCAAGATCGCGCTCGGGCACTCGCCTTGGCACACTCGCCGGATCACTATCTTATTCCTAGCTTAGTATTCATTGTAACTGGCCAATTTGAAAGGCACTGGGGAGGGCTATGATCAGCTGTGGACGTCCTATGACTAAAATGATGATGACGATGATAATAGGCTAGTTTCCGGGGTCAAAAAAATATTCCATTTAGTCCGTCAGTTAGATTATCAAAAAATATTGGACCCATATTTTGTCTTTTGTCAATCAAACAAAAAATGACGAAGATAAAGCGCATCAAAGTTTGGGAATGGGAGCACGTGACGTCACGCCTTGCTATAAACTGTCGCAAGGCGTGACGTTACGCGGAACTTTAACGGGCTATATCTTCATCATTTTTTGTTTGATTGAGAAAACAAAAAATACGTGTCTAATATTTTCTGTTATTCCGACTGACGGTCTAATTAGATTTTTTTAGGAAACTAGCCCATTGTAACTAAGAGGTGTTAATTGCAGCACCTATTTAAATTCATTTAAACAGTTTGAATGGCATCGATAGGACCTAAACAGTAATAATTTCAAAACTTATCATTGTTAGGTGGTTATAGTTTGCCATTTTCAATGTTTAGCATGAAAAAACTTAACTTTACTTGTTATCTCTTAAACATGACAAGTTATTAGAAATTTTTGTCATTAGATTAATTTTTGATCTCATAAAAAACTCTAAAAAAGGAAGGTATGGTTATAATCCCGGGTTTGTATCCTAAATTAGTATAAATATAGATAGAGTTTACACAACGAAAAATAAATAACATTTATCAGAATTCGATTAATTCGGTCTGAGTGAAGGTGGAAAACTTTAGCAACCAATTGCAACGGAGCGATTCTTTGGAAGCTTTCCCAAAGAGCGGTATATTAATGAAAGCCAATAAGCTCGGGTTGTTAGCGAAAATTGGTAAATGAAAAAAGTTGGCGAATTTGTCACCGATCGCGATTGCCTTGTCCGATGCCCTTTTAAAAAAAGTTTGAGTTTAATTCCTTTAGTTCTCACGGAGCGTGATGTACAAACCTACCAAGAGCACGACAGAACGTTTAATAATAATGTTAATTGCAACACACAAACATTTGCACATCGATAGATCGATAAAACATTTGTATGTGCCATACTAAAATACTAAAACTAAATGTACCGTGTTTTATGCAAATAAAGATTTACTTTAAGCATTTTTCGTGTAGTTACTAATTTTCATTCCACGAAGCCTTCAGCGCTGGATCGCGATGATTTGAGACGACTTATCATCGAAGGGATTAAATAGCTTGGGTCAACAAACCCTAAGCCGCTGAGAAAACGACTATGGACTAGAAGAAAAGAAAATAATAATAAATAATAAGTATTTATTGGACAACATTGCATACATTGCTCTGATCCTAAGGTAAGTAGCTAAAACACTTGCGTTACAGATGTTAGAAAAAAACGATAGTACCAGTACACCCAGACGCGAGACGACTTAAAAAAGTTCATTTTCTACATCGACCCAAAGAAGAATCGTACCCGGAACCTCAGATGGCAAAAGCTAAGTCAAGCGTACTCGCTTCTCAGCTACGGAGATTGTCAAAAGTAATCTCATACAAATTCTTACTTTGATGATATGGCTATAGATCAAGAACCAAAACAAACTGAAGTATAACCCTCCCGCAGCAGGGCGTTGCATAAACATCATTCACTCTGCGTTACTAGACCTAACAAAAGTATATTTGTAACAGTGCTCAATATTTTAACGTTCGATGTACGTGCTACCACCCTTCGACAAGGAGGAGCAATGATGTATGCCGCTGCTGCTTGCAACGGATGGAAAAGAATAGGCTTCGGGAGAGGCCTGTGTCCAACTGTCGACTGATTATGATGATAATGAAGTCTCACCAATTGCAATGAATTTGGAACTAAAGGTTTTGTAGACAATAACAACTGTCAAATACAGTCAGTTACTTTTGACCTTAATAATGACGACCTCCGTAGCCAAGAGGCGAGAATACCGGACTTGGTGTCGCTATCTCTGAGGTCCCGGGTTCGATTCCCGGTCGAGTCAATGTAGAAAATTATATTTTTTATTTTGTCTCGGGTCTGGGTGTTGTGGTACCGTCGTTGTTTCTGATTTCTGTAACACAAGTGCTTTGGCTACTTACCATAGGATCAGAGCAATGTATGTGATGTTGTCTAATATGTATGTGTAAATAAATAATAATAATGATTAATAAGAATTATTTTATATATATTTTATCATCATTAACATCAGCCACTAGAAGTCCACTTCTGGACATAGGCCTCCCCTATATAACTGCACAGCGAGTGGCTCCGGGCCGTTTGCATCCAGCGGCTGTCCAACCTTGACTAAGTCGTTAGTCCACCGCGTGGGAGGCCTGCCCACGCTGCTTCTTGCAGTTCGTGGTCGCCACTCGAAAACCTGTCTTCCCCAATAGTTGTCGGTTCTGCAAGCGATGTCGCCTGCCCGATGCCACTTACGCATTGCAATTTTTTGCATAAAATAGTACAAAATGTAATTGAGTATTCTCATTCAGAAGGGTTTTGCGAATTTTAAACATCTTCCATTTGAGAATTTAGAACATCTGTATTCGATATATCAGAATACAAAAATGCGCGCATGTCTGCAAGTGAAACGTTGTAAATCTTAAATTAGATCTAGTGATACGCCGATATTTGCCGGATGCCAGGAGTTTCTGAATGCGTCAAGATAGAACTGAGCTTTCAATAATGGTTCGTAATAAACAGGATATCAGGAGAGGCTCTGGCGTGTGGGTTACAAGTGAAGAACTTTGTCCAAAGTCGTATGGGAAACAAATAAATAATATACATGATAAATTTGCTTCAAGCAACACATTATTAGTCATTGTTTTGAAGTAAGTATTGACATTCTTGTGTTGCGAGGTAGCAACCTATTTTAATCCAATGCGGTATGTAAGTATTGTCCATAGTACGCCATTTCAAATGATCTGGATCCTCCTCATCATCATCATTTCAAGGACGTCCACTGCTAATCCAGGCCTCCCCCAATGACTTTCATCGGGGGTGATTGCCGATACTTGCCACGCTTGGCAGACGGATTGGCGAGCGCAGTTTTTTCATAAGATTTTGCACGCAGCCGCTGCTGCCCGTCTCGTGCGACAGGAATTATTCGCCTCTTATGACACACCTTGTTTGTGCTTACGGCCGCCCTCACACAGTATTGATTGATCCTTCTACATCCATCCTTACCTCACCGTTTTCACCAGGTCGTTGGTCCACCTAGTAAGCGGTTTGCCACGCTCCTACGCCCGGTTCTAGATCTCCACTCTAACACCTTCCTGCTCCATCTACTGTCAGTTCCCTTCTACTTTCTGAAGTATTTATTATGAAATATGTGTGTCTGATTTTATTTTCATCATCATTTCAGCCATAGGACGTCTACTGCTGAACATAAGCCTCCCCCAGTGACTTCCAGATTGGCCAGTTGGAAGTGCCGCATCCAGAGGCCACGCACCGGCAAGCGCAGCGTAGGACGTCCACCTACAAGGTGGACAGACGACCTGGTAAAGGTTGCGGGATTTTATGTTATTACAGATAAAATATTGCAATCAAGAGTTTATAATAAACTGCGGAACCCTAAAATATGAAGTAGATAGTATTGCATGAATGATGCCAATCTTGAGAAATATACTACGATACGAATGTAGTTATTAGTTCAAGACGTTGTTTTTAGGGTTCCGTACTTGAAATGAAAAAAAAAACGGAACCCTTATAGGATCACTATGTTGTCCGTCTGTCTGTCTGCCCGTATGTCTGCCAAGACTTTATTGAAATTGAAATTGTTTATTTCGGAACATATGATATGCATATAAGTTGTTAGTATGACTTAATAGCTATGTTAGTAATTATAATATACATATATTACATGTATTATTTCGGGAAAACTCGGAGGTATCGAGTTGAAATTAAAACAATAATATACTTCTACAATCCCTTAGGGCCACTTTCACTACTTGCTGATAAGTTCCGGATAACATATCTGGCACTTTTTTGACAGCCATTCGTATGGGTTATCTGTCAAAACAAGTGCCAGATAGGTTATCCGGAACTTACCAACAAGTGGTGAAAGTGGCCCTTAAAGTTGTGAACAAATTAAACTTCTGAGTTAAAATTTAAAAAATGTAAGGCCGTTTATACCGCAAAAAACGAACATTTCGACACTCTTAAGGAAATCTAAATATACTTTTCGTTATCTTTCCTTTCCTTTTCTTATCTTTACGTTAAGACAATATTATCATCTTTAATTACAAATACACTAAAAAATCTGAAAATTCATTTGTTACAAAATTTTGTAATTAAACTGTAAGACTCGATTTCTGAACTATTTATAATATGTACCTACAATTTGTACGGAACCCTCGGTGGGCGAGTCCGGCTTGCATTTGTCCGGTTTTTGACATCTTATAATCATTTCAGCCATAGGACGTCTACTGGTGAACTCGCCCATTTACTTTCAGATTGGAAAAAAATATGTTTTATTTATTGTATGAAAGCGTGTTAAAATCTATTTATAAGTTCGTACCGAAAATACATCGTCAGTGTAGACACCATCACAGATGATTAATTTGAGGTAGTATGACAAAGTGCTCTGCCAGCTTAGCCGCTACGTGCTACGGATGTGGCTGGAGTTATTACGTAGCGGCTACGGCGTAGCGAACTCGTAGCAAGTTACAAAAATTATAGTGCTACAAGATTTTCTAGCGCAACGGTGTGTTTACTCGGGGTACGTTTTTTCTGGATGTCATCATCATCATCATCATTTCAGCCATAGGACGTCCACTGCTGAACATAGCCCTCCCCCAGTGACTTACAGATTGGCCGGTTGAAAGCGGCCCGCATCCAGCGGCTTCCTGTAACCTTTACCAGGTCGTCTGTCCACCTTGTAGGTGGACGTCCTACGCTGCGCTTGCAGGTACGTGGCCTCCATTCCAGAACCTTTCTGCCCCATCGGCCGTCAGTTCTACGTGCTATGTGCCCCGACCACTGCCAATTCAGCTTGCTTATCCGTTTCTGGATGTATTTTTAAGATTTTGGAATACTAGATACTAGACATGGTCAATATTAGTTATAACTAATATAGAGGTATTTAACTGATAAATAATTTTATCATATTTATTCGATACATATTTTCAATCATAACAAATCAACAAACAGGGTTACATTGCAAAGGGGTGCTAAATCTTTGAGAGTGGCTCAGAATCAGTAACTTAAACGAACTATGCAAAGAACAAAAAACTTTATTTCACATTTAATTATCATAAAATCGTAACATAAAAATCGTAGGCGTGGATAATTTCACTCATCCATAAAAACACCGTATACATGTGCAGTGCGTAAGGTCCTTGTTGGCTCGCCGTACCTACGCCTCTTATGAATGACCGCGCGGCTTTCGTAGTCTCTCTATTGACTTTATTTTTGGATATTTTAAAGTATTTTTTTCGTAACATACGACTATTAAAAATAAAAACGATTAAGGTGCTTCTTTATATCGTCTCCTAGATCTTATTTTTTTAAATTTGGAATTTAGCCCTGCTTTGCAATGTAGCCCTGTATATTTAATAAGCTTCTTACCGGCAATGTGAGAGTCAATAAGGGAGGCCTCAGTTCAGCAGTCGACATCCTATGGCTGAAATGATGTGTTCTATTTTTTGTACTGATTTTTTTTGCCCGCTGAAAAGCGACATCTAACGGTATGAAACGCCATTTAGACTGACAGTTATCTTGCATCCGTCGGGAACCGTACATTTTCTGTGATAAAATGTATTCTGCTTGTAATACGAAGATTAAAATTAATTGGTAGCTAAACCTTGTTTTTTAAATATGGCACTACTTTACAATGTAGGCTTGTATATTAAGTAACAGAACACAACAACGAAGCAGTTTGGCTTCTTTTTGAGTCGTATCATTGCGCCTTTACCCCAATGGCGACGACAGTTTTACAACAATAAAGCCTTGGCCACACCGCCGACGCGACAGGGCGGGCTTGCCTACAAACGTACGCGATGCGACGCGCTAGGCAACCCTGTTACATATTGTCTTGCATGGTTAACGTACTTAGTAGGTAGTCATTTGGCGTTCTGTATTTGTATATTTTTTAACTTTGCGGTGGTTTAGTAATGGATAGTGGAAAAATCGAACATCTTATTTCGACAACCGTCTGGTGTAGTTGTTCGCGCTCCGGACTACAAAACCACCGGTTGTGGGTTCAAATCCCGCAAAGGGCAAATGTTTATGTGATTAGCACGCGCATTTGTACTTTAGTCATGTGGCTGTTTCTAAAAGTATTTAAGTATGTTTATCCGTTATCTAGTCGCCATAGTAGAAGCTTTGCTTAGTTTGGGGCTAGACAATTGGTGTGATTGTGGAAACAATTGATTTATTATTTATACAGAGTGTAACGAAAAGGTGAAATAAAACTTTAAGGGGTTATTCTACGGCTAAATTACATCAACTTTTTCTATGGGACCAACATCGAAATCTCAAAAAAAAAATTGACGTTTCCATACAAACTGATGCCAGCTGGTCGGGTTTTAGTATGGGAAAGTGTTTTTTTTAAGAAAAAGTTGATGTAATTTAGCCGTAGAATAACCCCTTAAAGTTTTATTTCACCTTTTCGTTACACCTTGTATTTATAACATCAACGAAACCGCCACGCCTGCAGTGTGACGTGAACGCGGCGCTGCTGTCCCGTCACCGTCGCGCCTCGCCGGCTGTGTGCCCAAGCCTTTACTAATGCATACCCAATCACATGTTATAGATAATGTAATCCACATGAAATCGCGGCTTTAGCTAGTAAACACAGGCGATTGAATTGGCTCAGATACTGCGCAATCTGAGCAATCAGCAAACCATGATTACATATTAGAACCCGCAGACCAAGCTCTTTGTTTAATTTTAGGTATGCCATTAAACTAAAGATAAGTTTGCATTTCAAATTGACGTTTGAATCCAACTATTTATTAGGTTTAGTAAGATTTTCGTTTATCTAAAACTGGTATAAGATCTCTTTAGTATAGGACTAAATAAATAAAATATATTAGATAACATTAAACACATTGCTCTGAATAAAAGTACTTAAGTTACCGAAGCACTTTCGTTATATAGGAATCAAAAACAAGGTACCACACCGGTACTTTGGTCAAGATGTTTAAAAAACCTTATTATTGGTACTGTTAGCACGCATTGTTGTAGTAACAAAATAACACCTAAAACATTTCCTATCGGCAGTCCTAAAAATCTCTAATAACCGTCGCACGGACAGACATTTATTAGCTAATATACATAGCTGTTTATTTGACAGCACCCTCGTCAGGCCGAACAGGTGCTTGCAAGTTACACGACAGACGGACAACGATTTTCTTTATATGTAGTACATAGTATAGCAGGAAAAAAAGTGTTTTAAGAAAAGTTCAATTCTATCTATCTATCTAATAGGTTGTTTTCAAAATACTATTGTGAGAAAAAAAAAAAAACTTACAGTATTGTTACTGGGTAAAACTGGGTATTGTTACTGGGTGGCTTTGATAAAAATCTAATTGTCATACTTGATGATCTGAGGTGGTGAGAGCCTGATGACCTGCAATACAGGTATTTTCATTCCCACACATGCTTGTGTTTATTTTGTGAGTAGCTTAATATAACTTCAACCTGTTTGGTTGTGATGAGAAAAATAAGTGTTATAATTTCATGTAATTTGTTTTGTTTATTTCGCATTTTTGTTAATCGCAAGGTAATCAAAACCTAGAGTATAGGTACTTTTCTTTGACCAAGAATCCTAACATTATAGAAGAAGCAATGGTGCTGAAGGCTAAAAGAGATTTGAGAATTGGAGATTTAAGGAAGCCTTTTTTGTGTAAAAACATTTCGGAATGAAGCTTCAAGACTTCAAGAAAAATTTAAAGGGCGTTGATACAAACTGATTTTTAAAGTAAGCAAAGTAAGTTTAAGTACCTCTTAAAACCATCAGCAAGTATGACAATTTCATAGTACCAAGCAAATATGTACAATAGCACGCAGAGCTCAGGTAGTGGGCGCGTGCTGGCAGTAACGCCAACTTTCAGAAAAATACAAAAGTTTCCAAGCATTATAAATAGCAGTACGGTATTAGTGGATAATACCAATACCTTAAAAGCTAATATATTAATAAATACAATGAACTCGAAGAAATCTATTAAAACAAACATGACTAAACTTAGCTATGTGGTATGTCTTTGAAAAACGAGACACTAATAATATACTAACTCCATACGGAAACCGAGAAGTGGGTCACAAGTAGGGTATCCATTGTTACCTAATGGAATCAGGATATTGATGGAAAGGGGCAGCAAGTTTTACAGAATAATGTTTAGTCTAGAACAGTTGAATACTGCATTAAACTTGTTTCAAAGTATGTAAAATACCTAAGTCAAACTGATAAATTAATAGAAATAGTCCTAAAGAAAAGTTGATCAGCGTACCAGCTAGTTTACACCAATAATTGTAGCCAGTTGACATGTAAAAAAACTTACAATATTATTCGACGAGAAGAGCACAGATAGTCACTGTTTTCAGTATTTTCATTTTTTAATGTCACATTTGTTAATAGAACAAGTCACCAAAACCCTTGTTACTGTGTTGTTACCATACAGTGTCAATACAATTCAATTACAGTAGGTAGTAGGTATCTACTTTTTTAGAAAGTTATAATCTTTCAGTGACATTTTTATCTGTTCCTTTTTCTTGTCACTTAACTTGTCCTTTTTCTGTACTCTACCTTATTATTGTAACCATAAGTATTCGCTTCTGTCACATGTATTTATTATCATCATCATCATAATTCAGCCACTCTTTGACTCGACGTCCACTACTGAACACAGGCCCCCAATGAATTTCATCGGGTGATTGCCAATACTCGCCAGTACTCGCTACGCTTGGCAGGCGGGTTGGCAAGCGCAGTTTTTTTATAACATTTTGCACGCAGACGCTGCTGCCACTCTCGTGCTACAGGAATTAGTCGCCTTTTACCTGTTGGCGGTGAGGAAGATAGTGTATTCTTTACAGCACACGGCTCATGTCACATGTATTGATCACATACAATCTATCTGGTTGTAACTCTTAATTTGATAATTTATTGTAGGTGTGTCTAGAGGCCAGAAATGATCATTAGGTCAAATTTCTTATGGCTTTTTATCTATCATTTTTTGCCTATTTAAAATCTGTGTGACAAATTCCACTGTATACCTATGTCGTCACGTGGTCGTTTCTTATTCATTATTTTTCGTTGATTAAAAGTTAACCTTGAATGTCGATACTGCTTAGATTCAAGTGAAAAAATGTTAAGATTTATTTTTAAAGCCAAGGGACTTAATCCCATTTCATCTTATGAGTCTAAGCGTAACATGGTCACCCTACATAAGTCCTCGGGGACTTATTACTCGACTTAGCGAAGTTGCGTATATTGTGATGCGACGTCTTCGCTTGGATGCTGATAGGCTTCGGGAAAGTCAAGCAACTTTATATGAAATATAGGATGGGTGACCGTAAGTAGACTGCTAATAGATGACTTAAATGGTGACATTTTGAGTAATTTGGTCCCTAAGCTCTCTAATATGTGGGAAAAAAAGGTCACCACCAATAACTAAGACGCGTCTGATTATTTAATCCAGCGAAGCATAAATTGGAGGTGTTATTTATACGTATAAGTTTAGATCAGCCCACCCGAAGATATTATTTAACGTTTGAACGATTTATTTACACAAATCTTAAAAATATAACAATATAGATGTCTTTTCTGTTTTCGCTTTTGTCGTCGTCAAGTCAGTGTCAATTTTTAAGTCCAAGTTCAAAGTCCCGTCATGGCATCGCTGGCTAGTCAAGCATCCAAAAAGTCCGTAACATTGAAACCTTTTTTTTTAGCCGTCAATTGATATTGTTTTTTTTTCAGGGGCTACAATACCATGAATAATAGGATTCACGCCTTCTAGGCAGACGTATAAAAAACAGAACTTTTGCTTTAAGCTATTGTGTAGTATTATGTAATTAAACTACTCATATGTCAAGAGACTTAGGAGGTTTTAAAAAAATTGAGAATCGTTACCGATCGTTAATAAATAGATCTTTTCATGAATCAATAAATCTATGGATTGGGCCATTATCTTCAAACATTCACGAGCCTGATATGATAACTGTTATATTAGACAATGCAGTATAAACTTTAAAAAAAGTGATTTCATTTGGGAACGTGTCTTACAAACTTATGACTCAGTGGGTTTCTTTCTGACATACAGACACATTAATCAGAAACCAATGAAATCGGGTATTACATGGAAACAGGACTTCTTTTTAAATTTTGCCCTAACACTGCTTCGGGACCATTTTTGGGCTGGTGCTGAGAAGAAGCAGCGCAAGAAACAAGGTCACTATTATTGTCAGCCTCTATAAAAATGATAATATTTACAAGTTCTAAGGGCTAACCATGAATTCTAACAAAACCATCATAGTTTGTTAGCATTTTGATACAATCTTATATAAAGGTCACGTGATTTGGTACGATGATATATGGGAAACAATCTTGTTTAAGGCTAGGAAAGACCGAATGGTCTATAATAATTGTATATGCATTGCATTCATTTCAAAAAAAATTGTGAGTGGTCTGAATCTTTATAATTATACTAACAAAATATTAGTTAAAACAAGAAATAACTTTGCTTGCGTACAATCCTGTGAAAATATAAAGATAATATAAATTAATTTTACTAGGAGTCAATCAGCAGCGTTGAAAATTATTTAATCGTAATTATTAGCTTTACTAAATGAGCATGACAGAGCTCAAAATTAAAAGTTTCAGAAATCTTCAAGAAAATTGAAGAGTCAGAGAGAGAGAGAGAGAAGAGGTCTTGATAGTATCAGAAAGAAGCACTTTTGCTTCATTCTTTCTTTGTTGTCAAAATTCTTATTATTAGAATTTATTTTACAGTTATAATAAATTACAGAAATAAAAAATAAACTTTTCAGCTACTAGAACATACATAATTTAAGAAAATATTTTATGAAAGAATACACTCCATTCTCTTTTCAAGCATTTCATGTTTCGTGTAGTTATTCCATTCTTATAATGGCTATGACATTGGGTATAGATACACACACACACATATACACACAGAAACACACGACTTTAGTAAATGTTGTTTTAATACCATATCATTATTTATTGTATACTTTATCACCCCTAATAAGATATGGGAGAATGGCCTCTCCTGGCAAAAGTGTCTCCAACACTTAAATGGAGTGGTTCTGCCTCTGTATTGTTATGTTTTTTCTATTACAATGAATACAATATTTTTATTTTCTTTTTTTTTATTTTTCAGACTAGAGAAATAAAAAAAAAGTGATTTTAAATATGGTGTCTATTATCTCTTCTCTTCTTCTTATCGCAATTAATACACAAATCGTCTATTCTTGCACATCCCTAAGTTCAAACAATCTGGTTCTTTTTGTCCTATGGTCATGAGGCTCTGCTGGTAATCACTTCATCATTTCAGCCATAGAAAGTCCATTGCAGAACATAGGCCTTCCCCAATTACCTATCATCGGGGGGGATTGCAAATACTCGCCACGCTTGGCAGGCGGGTTGGCGAGCGCAGTTTTTTATAACATTTCGCACGCAGACGCTGCTGCCCGTCTTGTGCTACAGGAAGTCTTCAGTACTAACTCGGTTATCACTTAATATAAATATTTTAAATAACTCTAGACTTTCCAAATACAAGATTATAGTCGAAGCATACCCCTAAAGAAACAAGACGAAAAGTTGGGAGGGATGAGAAAAAAAAGTTGTATTCCCTAGTAGGACTCGTATTGTGTATTTTTCATTTTGATTGTTCTTAAAAAATAAGCTTGATGACTTAAAGAGTTTATTTGCAGCTTGCTATCCTTTCTAACCGTGTGTCACTTTACTTATTAACATACCTCGTGATTATGTATTCGGGTGCCTAGCGTCATCTCGCGGGTGTCATATCTCGCTGGTAAAAGGGAGATCGTGTTGCTTTGTGAATGCTGATTGTTCTAGCACTAGAGTGGTCTGTATTACTCGTACCACAATTTTTTTGCTAAATTTACAACTAAAAATACAGGGTGATTTTTAAAACATCAACAACCCCCTAGGGTCTCATTCTGGTGCTCAAATACAACAACTTTTTCTATGGGACCAACATCGTAATCTAAAAAAAAATTCACTGTATCATACAAAAGTCAGCTGGTCGGCGGCTTAGTATGGGGAAGTGTTTATAAGCGATAAGATGTTGGTCCCATAGAAAAAATTGGTTGTATTTGACCACCAGAACAACACGCATGGTTGTTGTTGTGTCCCCAATGAAAAATGTTGCGCAAAAACGATAAAGAATATTCCTTTTGTGAGCTTCCGTTTCGTATAGTAATGAGTCTATGTTACGCAAAAATCGTTATGACGGGATTGTTCCCCTTTAAAAGTTCTAAAATACGTCCGTCACAGCATATATCTATTTTTTAAGGTTGCTTCTTTATTATCTTTTTTATGATCAAATTTGTTTTAAAATAATGCATTATTTGGTCGTTGATAAAGACTATAAGTAGCAGTAACAGACCGAACTGCACGCAGGCGGAGCCGCGGGCGAAACCTGGTATTTCTATAAAGACAATAACACAAACTTTATCAAAAGAACAAAGTATGATTACTTTGACTAGATTTGTCTGTTTAATACTTGAATCTTTTCTCTAAAAGCCTAAACTAAATGCGTCCAAAAACACTTCTAGTTACTTTCCATCGAAGTATTCACGAAGAAAAATCACATCTTTATTTCTCTATTTTCCTTTCAAAAGTCGTTTCTAATTCAATCTCCACATCAATAACATATTAAGCCTCCATTTGCAAACAGACCGTTCTTTGAGGTCACAGTACCCGATTTGCGGGCCTTTGGCAAAGTCCACTTTTCATTTTTAAGCCCTGCTGAATAGAACGCGAGAGAGTAAACGATGGAATCGTAGAAAGTATAAATAAATAATTGGATAAAGTTTATAATATAGTGGCGATTACGAACTGGAAGGGGCACCGATGGTCTGACGAACTAGCATCGAGCAGATACCGAAACACGTTTGTGATTTTTCACTTACATTTAGTATGAAATGACAAGTCTTTTCAACTCTTGCTCACATAAAAACAGTACAAATACAGATCAAAAACTGGTAAAAAATATTGTTTAATTATTCAAAAGATGGTGTGACGATTTGGTTAACCTGATGAGGGATTGGGAGTCGTTTGCGATAGATTGAGATTGATCGAAGATACTGGGGGAGACCTTTTTCCAGCAGTGGGATTTAATAGGAAAAAAAAATTCATCATCACATTTCGTAGTAATTCAAATTCAAATTCTTTATTTGCCACAAACAGGGTATAATGTTGTTATAATGCAGGTAATGTAGTTTTGTAGGTAATGTAACCTATTCAGCCATAGAATATAGCACTTAAATTTTTATTAAACATTTTATAATAACAACAAATTTGAACCTTGAGACCACTTATCAGTTTGTCCCTTTTGCTGTCGAGACTACGGGTTGTTGGGGGTCTGAGGCAAAGAGTTTTGTAGCAGAGGTAGGTCGACGACTGAGGGTGAGGACTGGTGATCCTCGGTCTGGGTCATTTCTGGTGCAGAAGCTTGCCGTAGCCATACAGCGGGGCAATGCTGCAAGTGTGATGGGCACTTTCACTCCCAATTTGACATTGTGTTGATTTTAAATTGTAAATAATTTTAATTTGTTATTATTTGTTAATAAGTGTTTTAATAAAAGTGTAAACATAAAGATAGCAAAAAAAAAAACAATAGCAATTAATTAGTAATAGATTTTATTAAGATATTGAGCTCAATACAATTGTTCAATAATTTTAATAAAATTAGGAATGTCAGTGAATATTCAGGATTTAGGGTCATCTATGTACATTACATGTCAAATATACGTATCATCAAAAGAAAAGGGAGTATGGCTACCTAACACGTCAATCGAGAAAAAGGAAATACGTTGTACCAAAAACCAGTAACTACTTCGGTAAGCGTACGAGGCGATGGATTGTACCGACAATTCTTAACGAGTTACCGCTGGTAGGTCCGAGTGTTATCGTTTCCAAAAATCACCTAAAGAATGTACTAACTTGTCATTGTGCCCATAGTGGGGCGGGCGTGGCAGTGACGTCAAATACCTTCCCCGCCGCGTCTGCCTACATGTCTGTCTGCACGGGCTAATTTCCGCGACGAACTGAGGTGGGTTTTTATGTTGTGGTACACTAATGGTTCACCTCAGGAACATACCGGCATATGTTTTATACAGTCATTATGCAGCATGCGCCCGAATGCTACTAAGCTGAAGATGGTTCCCATATAATGTTCATGTAACCGCATCAAAATGATGAAGTTTTAAACAAATAAGTAGAATAAGTAACGTATATATACCTATTATTAGAGCCGTAGTCATAGGTGCGCACAGCGGCACGTCGACCGGCCAACGGGCATCAATAATTATTGTTCTCAATCGATATTGATCTCTGCGTGAGGGACTTAGAGTTGAAAAACGGTTTGGTTGGGTTGACCTGCCGTTGACCGCACATAAGATAATTGGAAATAATTGTAGACGAGAACTACTGCCAACAAACAGCTATTCAGTTTGGCAGATAAAAACTGTGTAAGTGATAATTTAATTTTATACTTTTGAAATAAAAATTTAAAAAAAAATACGAAGGTAATTATATTACTATTGTCATTTTGGAATTCCTTGACGCTATATAACATTTATTTACAAAGACAAAGAGATTTATTTGCATGGAACAGGTTTACAATAGTTCTTCAATCTATCAAACATTTATAGTTCTCCATTATAAGCCTTCAGATGCTCGACCTCAACATACAAACACTTGGAGTAGAACCATCAACCACTGGTGCAACAAACCACTACACAAACCAACTTGTTCGTCAAAGAAAATAGATTCTATGCTTTTGACGTTTACTTGAAGCAAGATATTTCTTTTAGAAGTAGGAACTCTGTGAGAAATATTGTACTGCAGTTTATAAAGAGGCTTTAAAATTATTAAAAAGCGTGAATGAGTTTCTATAAGATTTAAAACTTTATGCATTCATTTTCCGGGTTTGATGTCTTCTAAAAATACACGAGTAGGTACCGTATATGCATAAAAAATCGATAAAAAACATACAAGTATTACTTGTGACTAGCATTTTTCGTCGAATACTTCACTTAGCTTGCTCATCCATCGGGCTATGTCTGACACTTTTGTTTATTTTGGGATCTCCTCGTTTCTGATTCGTTCCCGCAAAGAAACACCGAGCATAGCCCTCCCAAAGCAAGTTGTGCAACATTAAGCTTTTATATGCGGCCCATAGTGAGAGGCCACGTTTCTGAACCCTATGCCATCACTACACACACACTGGTTGTAGACTTTCGTCTTTAGGCACTAAGGTATTTTAGACGGGAAGACGTTGTGTGGTTTACCGAACGCTGCCCAGCCGAGTTTGATTCGACGATTAACCTCCTCCTCAAAACTGGACGAACTGGATCACTTTTGCTCAGGTAGACATTTTTGTGAACAATTTAGAGGATAGAGTTCCCAACTGGTACTGGGTAGGGAGTATTACATCTACTATCTGTACGTTATGGAATGCAATAAATAATTGAGTTTTGAGCAAAATGGGTATTCGACATGACCTTCGTTATGTTCATGTTTATCTAAAGAGTAAAGGTAAATAGCACGTAGAACTGACAGCTGATGGAGCAGAAAGGTTCTAGAATGGAGGCCGCGTACCAGCAAGCGCAGCGTAGGACGTCCACCCACAACGTTATCAGACGACTGGGGCAATGTCGCAGAAACACGATGGATGCAGGCCGTTTCGAACTGGCCAATTTGGAAGTCAATGTAGGCCTTTGTTCAGCAGTGGACGTCCTATGGCTGAAATGATGATGATCAAATGGGTTACGTGTAGGGAAACTCGACTAAGGCCTTCGATCATTGTGCTGAAGACTTCGAGCGATTCTGCCATGATCACAAACGTCAGAAAACCAAATGTCAGAGAAAGGGTCGGACATTTATTATTTTTTATGAAATTTTAAAATGAAAACATTTTCACAACCCGGGTAACGGGAACGCCTTTTTTTAGGTAACAAACTAGATACCTATTTATCGTAGTTTTTTGTCACATATTAATTGTTATAATTCAAAATGATTTAGTCCACACCACAGTTCCATTCTGTCTGAGATTGTGTAACAATGGCCGACCGGAAGTTCCCCTTGCATTGTTAATAGTCGTCGGAAGTCAGATCCATGTACTGTTTTACAAGTTTGCTCAGTTATAATTCAGGACACGTATAGTGTTAGGTTTGTATCGATGACTTAGCTATCGATAGTTTAGAATAAATTTAGTTAAAATAGATTTTTCATTGTTGGTGACGAGTAGAAAATCAAGATAGTATATCTGTTGATCTGCATATTTACTTTCACCAGCAGTTACATATAATAGTCGCTACTCGTATTAGATTGTTCACTCATATACTATAAGCTACGTAAAAAAGTTTTTAATAAATAATAATGGCGTCTGAACCTCCTACTTCATTAAGAGTAAAAATCCAAAGAATTTTGTCAGTTGGCAATCATAACATAATAGGAGGTCGGACTAATATTCAATGGATTAGAAATATAGACCTGGCCCACAGTTGTCACAAAGCAGTGATAGGGTAAAAATTTGGGTCCAAAAGTAGGAGCCTATTTTCAGTTTATTTTTATCGATATACAGTTATGTTCCACTAGTCCAGCACGGTCGGGAGGCTAGTTCGCAGATGATTAAATTGTACTGTCGGATTTATTCGTAAAGTTTAAGAGCTCTGAGGAAGGTTTTTATTATTCAGTGCCACTGAGGAGCTGGGTTTTGTGCACTAATTATGGACTTAAGTAGCTATTAACTATTGTGAAGTGGGTAAAAAGGGAATTATTCAGTTCTAAAAATCCTTTTAGTGCACTTTACTTGGGTAGAACTCATGGGAGCTTCCGAGAGTCAATAACCCACCTCATTTTGCTGACCGCCGAGAGGCGAGCATACCGGACTTGGTGTCGCTATCTCTGAGGTTCCGGGTTTGATTACCGGTCTGACCGACCGGTGTAGAAAAATAACTTTTCTATATTGTCTCGGGTCGGGTGTTGTGGTACCGTCGTTGTTTCTGATTTCTGTAACATAAGTGCTTAAGCTACTTATCATAGGATCAGAGCAATGTATGTGATGTTGAAGATCATAATATTCCAAAATTCATCATCATTTTAGCCGTGTGACGTCCACTGCTGAACATAGGCCTCCCCAATCACTTCCATCATCGGGGGGATTGACAATACTCGCCACGCAGGGCAGGAAAAAATTACAATGACTACAATTTCATAATACTATATTTGCAAAAGAGCATGTAATTATAAATGTTACAAAATTTCGTGTTCATATTTTGCCAAGAAAGCATGCAAATAATTCACGATTCAATTTTAATCTCATATCTATATAAATAAAAATGAATCTCTATTTCCCTTGATGGAACAATTTCGCTAATTCTTTTTTTATTGTGTTAATTGTTGTAAGAAGGTTCTTATGAAAGATACATTTCTTTTCTCATTCAATCCACTCGGCTCTGGAATTCTCTTCCCGAATATATCAAAGCAGCTCCCAATAGATACGCCTTTAAGATATTTGCTCGCACTTATTTTCTTGGTAAAATAAAATCGTCATCGTGAACCCTTGACTCTCTACTTTCCAGTTAACGTCATCATATTTATGTATGTATGTATTTTATCTATATAGTCTATGTATTATATTATTTAGTTTATAATATTTGACATAGATACTATGTGTAGTTTATGCTGTGATTATATAATAATGTTCATTTTTGTAACGTCATATGCACCGCCCACAAAACATTTCTGTTTAGCCTAATGGTCGACTGGTAGAGAATGCCACATGGCATTAAGTCCACCTTTTGTACGATTTTATTTTGTGCAATAAAGTTTAAATAAATAAATAAAAATTTAAGAAAGTTGCACAGATGTTTTTAATGAATAAACTAAACACCACGTGAAGTCGCGCGCAATAGCTAGTCTCTCATAAAAAAAAAGTCCAAAACGCAATCCAATCAACAATCGATAGTATTTTTGCCTAGCAGTATTATTAATGTCATGAGTGGATGTTTTTATTATGATATATCTTGTAATCCAGTGCATGTACCATTCACTGTACAAAATTAGATCCTTACTTTCAAAATGGAAGGCTATACTCGGAGCTATTCGAATCGATTTTAACCACACAAACGACAGGTTTCGAGAATCAAAAATAGCGTAGCTAGTTCCACCAGCCGCCACCAGATGTCATGGGGCGGAAATTGAGGGCTCGAGGTGCCGACGCCACGAGATTGTTGTTTTAGGGTTGTCACAAATAACATGTAATTTTAATTTTTTTCGCTGCGGCTAAAACGAAACAAAATATAAACTTTGTTGTTACGCGGTCTTATATGACAGCCCGGCATCTAATAAGTTAAAAATCTATACAGGGTGTCTTGTAACTCAAGGATAACCTTGTAACAACAAAATCTATACTAGGTATGACTTTCGAAAACTTGCATGAAAAATCGACTTCCTGGCCAAACAAAACTTGGCACTACAAACTTATGCTCATTTTTTTAAAATCACTACTAAGAAGTCACTATTCGACTTAGTAACAAGTTAAATTTGATCTGCTTAATACATGAAAATATTCATCATCATAATCATTTCAGACATAGGACGTTGAGTGCCAAACATAGGCATCCCCTAGTGATTTCCAGATTAGCCGATTGGAAGCGGCTTGCATCCAGCGGCTTCCTGTAACCTATACCAGGTCTGTCTAACTGTCTGCCCTTGTAAAAATATAATTAACGAATAATTTTAAATTTAATTTTAAAAAATTATAGAATATCTGTTAAATTTAGTTTTTATTTTTGAGAATATTATTAGTGACAGCCCTACAGTTGAGTGGCGAGCTGTGTACCGCACAATAAAGTTTGTCGACTTGTTGCAGGCGAGTTGCGGGTTTTTGTCATCGGTGCGGCTCTTTGAAGGGCTTTGTTGACGGTTTCATTTGGGGTTTAAACCAATTTTATTTCGGTTCGGAGCGGTAAAAATGCTGTTATATGTAGCTAATGTACTTATGCGCGTTGATTAATTAAGATAACTCTATTGTTAAAGTTCGAGGATGCAAGGGAAGTAAAACGGCGAAATATTAGACGAAAAGACAATGCGTGCGACGTGCGGTGCCGCTTGTAGATCTGATAAATTGAACGTTACTTACGTTCAGATCAGATAAGGGTATGATTATATTCAGAATATGAAACGAAACAACCAATAGTTGAATTTAGGAAACAGAGGTACAGTGAGTAGATAAGCTATTACAATGACATCGTGTAATCATCTCATGTCAGCAAAAAGCTTAACAGCTGGACTAACGTCCGTCCGTTGTCTCACGCTTTTTTCATTCAACTACTGCCAGCCATCTTCCTAAGGTTGTCGGTCCATCGAGCTGGGGAGGCGTCCTACACTACGTTTGCCAACTTGTAAACATTTATTTGAAAAAAGGCCGACAATTATGACCGAGTTTCTTACGCTGCTTCCTCGCAGCACTAGCCCAATAACCCTGAAGCAGTGGTAGGGTAAAAAATTAAACCATTTAAGTAGCTTATTTGCAAAAATAACCTATTTGTTTTTTTTTACCGACTTCAAAAAAGGAGGAGGTTCTCAATTCGGTTGTTTTTTTTTTAAAATGTTTGTTACCTCAGAACTCCGCCATTAATGAACCGATTTAAAAAAACATTATTTTTCTACTGAAAGGGTATACCTCCAGATTGGTCCAATTTTTTTCAAAATTCAATTTTGATGATGGGATCCATGAAGAATTGAGGGAACTCCTACAATATTATACATACATATACATATAGCGATTTTAGTAAATTTAACAACAAGTCAGCATTTGCATTCAGAAAGTAACATTTGCTGAGGTGGAACTGATGAAGGAGACCATAGTTGGCCACAATAGTCTTCCACGAGTAAGACCCACGCGATAAGATATTTTCATTAAGACAGACAATTAAGCCTTGCCATAGTCGACAAATCAAATTTTAATAAATGATTTTGGTGAGAATGATACCATCAAACTGATCTGATGAAGAAGGCGGAAGGTAAGCACCGGAACTCTGTGATAAAACAATGTATTATAGCCGCGTTTGGACTTATTTGAATCGTGATGAGAAGCAATTTAGCCATAATTACATCACAGATCGCCATTTAGAATGTAAAAAAACACTAAAAACAGACAAATAAAACAATTTTTTATAAAAAAATTAACCGACTTCAAAAACAATAAAAAGCTAAAAATAACTTTTAAACAATCATACCAAACAGTTATTATTGGAGTCGGTGCCAGCCGTAGAATGTTTGAATGTGGTTGTTTGCACTCATTGTTTAAAAGTTATTTTTAGCTTTTTTTGAAGTCGGTTATTTTTTTAATAAAAATTTGTTTTTTAGATGACATCTATCATAAAATATTCAGTGTACTGTATAATAAATAGCCTCCGCTAATGTCTAAAATATAGGTTTGAAATTTTAAGTTCAAAGCTATTTGAATCTAGGCTATATTAAATATTCAAAAGCTTTTAAGCTAACACGTCGATCGACTAACAAATTCATACTTCTCGATTGAAACTAGTGCAAAGTTTTGTATCATTGAATACTTCAGCTGATGGATTATTCGACGAAACTTTTCATTGAAAGTGCTTACTTTCTGGATGTATGTAGGCTACACTACTGGCTACAGACTCATGCTAGGGAACTGTTATTTACTCACAGACACGGTATAATAAGATGGATACATATTTGAGAATGAATCAACATGTCTCGCCATTGTATGGCATGTAAAATTACTAAGGAGGTAGATAACAATATTATAATCAGTAAATATTAATAATACATATTAATATTAATAATTTTAGTTTATTTTTTAGTTGTCTAACCCAAATACTTGCCTATTCTTAAGTTTTAAAATAAAAACCACGTACCGGCAAGCGTAGCGTAGGACGTCTACCCACAAAGTGGACAGACGACCTGGTATAAGTTGCAGGAAGCCGCTGGATGCAGGTCGCTCAAGACCGGCCAATTTGAAAGTCATTGGGGGAGGTCTATGTCTGCAGTGGACGTCCTATAGCTGAAATTATGATGATGATGACGAAGTTTATAATTTTTTTACTTGTGTGTTTAGATAAATCTTTATTTCAAGAATACTAGTACCAGAGTTCATTATTTATTGCACAAAAAAAACATTTTCTCATACAAATCGTAACCGCTGATTGGACATTTAGTATAGAGATGATTTTTTGGGATTTTGATGTTGGTCCGATACAAAAAGTTTCTGTATTAGAGCAACAGAATCATCGCTTAAGCCTTCGACTGCCACGAAATTAGACACAATAGGAAATATATTGTTTGGACCACCGGTTACCAACATGACGCTAAATGTGGGACGATGTGCGCTAATAAGATTGCACTTCGAAGATCTAACTTATCACATAAAATAATAATAAAACAATTACTTATAAACAGGCTGGCCAGAAAAGTGACGTCCTAAAATTTTTTTTGGTGCCTCGTGTTGAGTTGAGATGTATCTGATTCACCCCTACGTATGTTCTACGATTTTTCGTAGTTTTCAAGTAACGATTTTTTAATTAATATTTGCAACCGGAATAGTTTGAAAAAAAAGTAGATTTCTTCAATTTTTTTGTCTTGCAGCTAAATCTTTATGAACTGTGCATTTAAGCATAAAATAAACAGCCTCATAACTTTAATGGAAATTACTACAAAATTGACCTAAAGTTGAGAATTTATGTTAAGTTAACATTAAAATTTCAACTTAAAATTAAAAAACTAATTTATTATTTTTGTATACCTATTAACAATTTTAAACCTTGGTCTTCCTAAAATAAATAAATAAACTGATACTTTTTTAAACTGAGAATTTTTTAGTTTCAGAGAAAGTAGTTTAGCTTCAGAATCAAGAATCAAGAATAATTTATTTGTTTTGAATAGGGTACATCATAAGGTTACAAACATTTATAAGTTTCACTTATTCAGCCATAGTCAATAGCATACAAATATATCAACAAACAACAAACAAGTCAGAGATAAGTCACCTCCAAACAATTTAAGTTATTAATCAAATTTATACACGCATACATACCTTTTTGAAAAAACGTCAGTTATGTCAGTTATTAATAATTAGGTAATGTCAACTTTACAATCTAGATATTCATTAACTGAGTAGAAACATTTTATCTTGAGCCAGTTAAATAGTTTATTTTTAAATAAATTTAATGGTAGTTCAGTCAATGAATGCGGCAGTTTATTATATATTTTTATACAGCTTGGATAACAGTTTCTTTTATATAAAGTAGTTCGTATCTTGGGCAACAATAGCCTTCCCCGATGTCTGATTGATTTAGTTGTATAATCATCTTGATGCACAAATAAAGACGGATAAGTTTTTACAAAGACACAACATTCCAGAATATACATTGATGGAAAAGATAGCAGATTCAGATCGGGAAATAGTTGTTTGCATGAGGTTAGAGGAGGAACGTTGCATATGGCACGAACACATCGCTTTTGAGATATGAAGGCTCTAGGCATATCTATGGAATTCCCCCAAAATATTAGCCCGTATTTGAGGTTGGATGCTACATATCCATGATATGCCATTAGAGCAGCTTTCTGATTTACTTGGGTCGTTAGACGCCAAAGAGCATAAGAAAATCTGTTGATTTTTTGCATACGTTTTCTATGTGCAGAGAATGCACTAACCTCTAAACTTTCATAATAAAAATAAAAAGTAGTACTTCATAGGCTTCATAGGCTATTTAAAAAAAATCGTAACCTGAAAACTACGAAAAATCGTAGAACATACGTGATTCAGATACCTCTCAACACGAGGCACCTAAAAAAAATTTTTGGACGTCACTTTTCTGGCCACCCTATATATCCCGTTTTGTCTTCTCGAGAGATGATTATTCAATCCTCTTTGGCTTGCTTTTGAAGTCTATACACAAAGTTGTGTGAAGAATAAATAGATAAAAAATAAACATTAAAGTTTCATGAACCTACATCAATAACTGCCGCATACTTCTGTGCACTCTATTAATTCGCGTATAACCATGTAAAATTCCGTTTTAAAATGCCCCTAGCCGTGTCCGGTCCATCGCCCGGATTTTTCCGGCTTACGGCGAGTGGCGCGATATTAAAATATCGCTGCTAAATAACGAAACGATTATCACAAAAGCTTTTTAACGGTTCCGGTCCGGACCAGGCTATACGCTGATGGCGATTGTAGTGAAATAATAACAAATAAATAAATAGATTACATAATAAATATCTGCATAATTATAGATAGATGGATACTCTTCTTTGCATACCATACAAGTAAATTACACATGATGTTTACAGAAAGATGTATAATTTAGGCGGTCATATGACTAATAGCGATCTCTTCCAGACAACCTTCAGGTAGGGGACAACCATTAGAGAAAGGGGAAGGTGTTGCAGAGTTCTTAAAATTCTTAAATTTACCTAATACAAATAGGATTGCAAAAATTTTGCACGACAAAATATCTGCCTTTCTCTCTTCCACGTTGCTGTGCCTATCAAGATGCATATTCATATTGGAGTTATATACTTACCTATGTTATGTATTTAGCATCTAAGTCATGTGCAATGCAATAAATAAATAACTACTGGCGTTGTGATTCGCCTAGAAGGCAAAGGATCCGAACTCCAGTATGACTCTATTTTGAAAACGCATTCTTTTAAATTTGCTTGAGTCTGGATGTGAGACGCCTCTTCGAGAAATAAAAGCATTTTCTGGTAACTCGTAACCAAATAATGATAAGAACATGGATAGTGATGTGATGGCTCATATCAAGTTATTGAGGTTTTTTCAAGTGATTTAATGCAGTTACTCGTATCTCTATCGAAAGATTGATGGGCGTTGAATCAGTCGAGTCTTTAAGTCGTCATCATCATCGTCGTCGTCGTCATCATCACTGCTCGCCGTATTTATTGCTTCTGCTTGTCACTTGTTCTATCCACTCGAATGTTATATTTTAGCAGGGAAGCAAAATGCGCGAGATTACTCATTCTCTGTTTTAATGTGCTCGTTACTGTAAGGTTCGCGTTTTAGCCGATTAACAACCACTGTTGGGCTCTGACTGAGGTTATTACGACAGCTTTAAAAACCCATGTAAGATATTGTGTTCCATTGTTATGATCTGTTCATTCATAATTTATTGTCAAATATTGTGTTTGGTTGCAGAATAGAACAAATACTTAAGAATCGTTCCAAGCGTGCCAACTATACTCTTACTAGCTGGATAAAGGATAATAGTCAAGCGAAACGCCAACTAGTAACAGTACCTACAAGGTATTAGGAGGAAGTTTGTTGGCTAAATAAAGCTAGGTTGGTTGGTATAGTTGGCAAAATTTACCATTGTTTATGGTTGTTTTAAAGTATTAGGTCGTATTTTCAACCGAATTCAAAAAAGGAGGAGGTTCTCAATTCATCTGTATGTTTTTTTTGTATGTATGTTACGCGATTACTCCGCCAATTATTAATCGATTTTGATGATTCTTTTTTTGGTGTATCATACTTCAGAGGTGGTCCCATATAAATTTTATCGAAATTGTTTACGCAGTTTTTGAGAAAATAATAAAAATATACCCAGATAATGTTTTGGTTCGTGATTCTTGTATCTATGTTACCCAATATCTTCGACAAATGTAAACCGATTTTGATGATTCTTTTTTTATTGAATAGCTAATACTTCAAAGATACTATATCAAAGATACTTCTGGAGTCGGTGCAATCTGATCAGAGTTTGAATGTTTTCGTTGCACTGACTACAAGAGTTTTATTTTAAAAGTTAACTTTCTTTTAATAAGTTATTCTACTCCTCTTCTCTATGGCGCCAACATTGAAAGAAGAATTTATATAAACGAAGAAACTGACATTTTGTATGGATATGTCTCATTCACTTACTACTTATCACAAAATTAGTTGAAAATATATTGTAATCTCTTTAGATAATACAAAATCGGTTTAGTTACACCATTATAAGTCAAAAATGGCTGAACCGATTTATATGATCTTTAATTTGTTGGATTGGTCACCGCCCCAAAATAGCAGAATAACTATTTAAACATTACAGTCTTATGATATGTGCTCTCCGACCACACCGAGAGGGGAGAGTACTGGCGCTCTGTAACACAGGACATCCTCCTAGTATAGTCGCCAGTCTCTCACAATCTATGTTATTTATATAGCACATATTTTCCAAGTACCTATTAAGTTAAGACTTAGATTGTGAAAGACAAATAAAGATTTTTATATATTATTATTATTATTATTTGTACGTTCTAGGAGTTCACGGGCCAAAAGTGACCCGGTCCTTTATAAGGCTTGCGTGGGGATACTGATCCAACACGTAGAGGCCGTTTTAAGCGCAAATAATCAAACCTGAAAGTGTTACACTGCTGGATCCAATCTCTGACTACATCATGAGATGTAGTCAGAGATTATACCCAGCATGTGTGCAGGAACTATTGCAGCTGAAGACAAATTAATTAGGGCTATTGAAGGAAGATGGAGGGACTGGGTTCTGGGCTATTGATGGAGACTACCGGTCACCTGCCTGGTTCATAGTCTCGGACTGAAAAAATTGGCAGGTGGTGACTCGCCGCCAACTGAATGCCCTCCCCCCCGTTGGCGTCGTGGGTTTATTTATTATTATTATTATTATGACAAAATATTTTGAAATCAATGCAAACGATGCAGTCACAGCTAGTTTTTTAAATAATTTAAATAAATTGATATACGAGTAGTACTAAAACTATCAAAATCTTGATAAAATCCTATGTAACTTTACGTACGTAACATTATTTAAATTCTCCTTAAATTTTGACTCAACTATAAATGGACAATCAGCTGTTACAGGTTGAATAGTTGATGTTTTGTTCATTTGATTTTGACGACCTCCATAATAGCTAAAGGCGAGCCAACCGGCCAATCTGAAAGTTACTGAAGGAGGCCTATGTTCAGCAATGACGTCCCATGGCTAAAATGATGATGGGGAGCATACCAGACTTGGTGTCGCTATCTTTGAGGTGCCGGGTTCGATTTCCGGTCAGCCAATGTAGAAAAATAACTTTTGTAGGTATATTATTTCGGGTCAGGGTGGTGTGGTACCGTCGTTGTTTCTGATTTCTGTAACACAAATCTTATGCTACTTAGCATAGGATCAGAGCAATGTATGTGATGTTTTCCAATATTTATTTATTTATTATATTTCTGGTGACCGGAGGGCCCGGTAGCTACCTTGGCCAACGAATAAGCTTGGCCATTCAACGAGGTAATGCAGCTGGCATTCTGGGCACCTTTAACATTTCTGTGGGAATGGGTGATGTTAGGTTTTGATAAACTTTTATTTTATACATTTTTTATTTTGTATGTCTTTTATGTACATTTTGTAATATATGAATTATTATTTGTCTTATATTTAGTTTTAAGCTGTATATTTATTTGTATAAAGTATATTTATAAGTTGTGTGTGCTAAGAGTTAACTATGTAAATATATTAATAAACTTACACAACAGTACCTCTTTCAATGTTATTACATTAAGTTTAGTTTTTTGTTTGTTGGTTTTGCGTAATTATAATTACAGAATTGGTGAATGTTCTAAAATTATAATAAAATTAGCGGATGTAAACGTCCTATATGGCCGAAATGATGATGATGAAGATAAAGACGTCGACAATCATCAATTCAATGGTGTAAGTCCGCATTGTAGTTTGTTTTATAAAAAAAGAAAAAAACGGTTAAGTCTAAGTGCTACTCGAGGTAATTATTTGTCTCATAATAGGGAAAAGACGGTTATCCCCCCTCCTTCAGCCTAACCCTGTATCTGTCAAATAGTTCATAGCTAAATGGGAAGTAATCTTAGAATAAGTATTTCAAAATACAATATTCTGATAGTTATTTATATCCGTAGAAAGAACATAGTCACCGACATAGCTCTTTGTATTGCAAATCTAAAGTGACAATGGGCAGGCCACGTTTCCTGCAGAACTGACTACCATTGGAGTAGAAAGGTTCTTGAGTGGCGACCACGAACTGAAAGACGCTGCGTGGGTTGGCCTTCCACTAGTGTTGCCGAAAAATCGATAGTTTTGCAATCGATAGTTGAACGCTAAATTCATCTATACGATCGATAGAACAATCGATAGTATCGATACTATCGATAGTACCGATATCTCTTTTACTGCAATACTATCGGTAAACAGCAATGCTATCGATAGACTGTCGATAGTATCGTTTTTCCTTCAACTATCGATAGGCTATCGATAGACAATCGATATTGACCTATCAAGCGGCAACACTACCTTCCACCCAGTGGACTGATGGCCTAGTCAAGGTTCTACGTTCTACAAGGGAGACCTGTGTTCTGCAGTAGATTTTTTAGGGGCTGATGATGATAGTTTTTACAAATTTTTACATTATAAAGTAAGTAATAAAAACAGAATTAACGCGAAGGAAGTCGCGATGAGTGGAACAATTGGGAAATATCAAAAGAGTCGTAAATATTTGAGGGTGAAATATACGGGAACATTTTGCACTTAGAACTGATTCGGTTTTTAATTTTAAATTACTAATAGCCAAGTCAGTGCTAATAGTAATTTAAGAAAATAGTTCAAAAAACTTGTTCAATCTAAATATAAAACAAGAAATGTTTAACTCAATTGTCTCTTTATCAAAATTTTCAGTTAGGTTTAGCATTTTCTTATATCTATACTTGTAGGCGCTACGCTACGGCACATAATAATGAGAAGGGCGGTTTACGATAGAGCTATATTATAAAAGATTCACAATGATAAAATTAGAAGTTACGTTTTTCATACATTGACAATGTTTAGCAACAGACAAGACATCAGATGTCATACCATAGTTTTAATAATCTAGAGCAGCCATACTCTAAGTGTGTTCCGCGGAACCCTAGGGTTCCGCGATACCCCTGTCGGGGTTCCGCAAGAAGTTAGAAAAAAAAATCAAAACACCTCTCTCTGGTCGACCGTTCTGTCGCGGCGTATCACGATTCACGAACAATTTTACTATGCCGCCACCGCCGATACCTACTTGTGACCGCGCAATCCCTTTGATAAAAGCCGCCTTTGAAATTAGACGCTATAATTGTGAACAAGCGACTTTCGGCTCTAACTTCAAAACGTAAAGTCGAGATTGCTTACACCACATTTTTTGAATTTCTATTTTTATATCGGCTTTTTATTTATCAAAGACGCCGACTCGAGTATTTTTGAGAATGTTCGAGATTGAGGCTAGGACTATAAAAGCGATGATCAAGCCTTGACACTAGTCAGTCGACGATTAGCGTTCGGAGCGATAAGTACCTACCTGCTAGAAAAAAATTGTGTATTGTTCTACTGCTGTTTTCTGATTGTATCAGTTTTGTACATTTCTTCTTTGGACTAAAGTGCTAAACTCTTCTACGCAGTAACGACCGTGCATTATTTTAACCTCACCATCCTGAAAGAATGGAACGTTGGCTTAAAGGCGTTAAACGTGTCGCAACAACATCTTCCAACGAAGCCGAATGTTCAAAAGCAGTCCGCGTGGAGTATACAGCAATTACCGATCCAGACGATGATGCAACGACGTCAAGTTCCACGGTTTCAAAGGCGAAAAAAAGGAAGTATGATGAATCATATATCAGTTTTGGATTTGTTGATTCCAACGGCTCACCTCTCTGCATGTTATGTAGTAAACTGCTTCCTAATAGTTCCATGGCACCTGCCAAGTTGCGCCGACATTTAGAAACTGTACACCCCGAGTCTAAAGAAAAGAATAAAGAATTTTTTGTACGTAAAAAAGAACAGTTATTGGAAAGTCAAAAAACAATGATGCATGTAACCCAAACTATCAATGAAAAGGCCACGGAGGCATCATATTTAGTTAGCTATCGCATTGCACAAGCAGGAGAAGCGCACACTATCGCTGAGAATTTAATAAAACCATGTGTATTAGACATAACAAAATGCATGCTCGATGAAAAATCTGCAAAGCATCTTTCTACTGTGCCGCTATCTAACGATACTGTTTCACGGCGAATTCATGATCTAGCAAGCTACGTCAAACAAGAACTAGTTACACGTCTACAAAAAACACAATTCGTCTTGCAAATGGATGAGTCGACTGATGTCGCTGGTCTGGCTATCTTGCTGGTTATCGTGAGATATCCATGTGAAAGTTCTTTTGAAGAAGACATGCTTATGTGTTCACCTCTACCCACAAACACTACCGAAGAGGAAATTTTTAATAAAATAAATATATTTTTTGAGGAAAATAATCTCAGTTGGAACGATTGCATTGACATTTGTACAGATGGGGCCAAGGCGATGACGGGTAAAACAGCAGGAGTAGTGTCAAGTGTCACGAATAAAAAATAAAGCGCCTAATTGTAGTTCCAGCCATTGTATCCTGCATAGACAAGCACTTGCGATGAAGCAAATGCCGTCCAATCTAAAATTAGTTATGGATGAAGCGGTAAAAATAATTAATTTTATCAAATCACGACCACTACAATCCCGATTGTTCTCATTATTGTGTGAAGATTATGGCAGCACACATAAAACACTGCTGCTCCATACAGAAGTGCGATGGCTGTCTCGGGGTAAAACTTTAACAAGGCTATTTGAACTTAGAGCCGAGTTACAAATGTTTCTTTCAGATACTTCTTTTAATTTGAAAGACCGTTTGTATGATAAAACTTGGTTGTTCCGACTGTCTTTTATGGCGGATATCTTTCAGAAACTGAACGAATTAAATTTATCATTGCAAGGTAAACAGACAACAGTGTTCCAGGCCTGTAACAAAATAACTGCCTTCAAAAGAAAATTAGATTTTTGGATTATTTGCGTTGGAAATAGAGAAATAGAAAGCTTTACGTCACTCAGTGAGTTTCTTGGCGATAACAACTCAGAAATATTTCAAGATGATGTATTTGAAGAATTGGTCCAATATCTCACTTCGATGCGCGCATCTTTTGAGCAGTATTTTCCTGAAGAACAGAATACAAAAATGAAACTGAATTCATGGATTCATAATCCTTTTTTACCCAACTTACAAAAGCCCGAAAGTATGTCAAACGAGATATATGAGTCTCTTTTAGAAATGTCATCTGACACAAGTATGGAGTCACTATTCAAAACGACGCCTCTCAACGATTTTTGGTGCAGAATCCGAAATGAATATCCAATGCTTGCCAAAATGGCTTTGAATATTCTTCTCCCGTTTCCAACAACATATTTGTGCGAAACAGGATTCTCAACCTATGCAGCCACGAAAACAAAATACCGCAATAGACTGGACGCCGAACCTGATATGAGACTTCAACTGTCCTCTATGAAACCTGATATCAACCAATTGATGAAAAATAAAAAACAGTTTCATACATCCCATTAGTTAGATTTTTTTTCTTTTTCAATGTTATATTTATTATTATACTTGTTATGTAAGTAAGTAATAAGTAACTGTTACATGGTACTCTAATTATGCTTATTAATAAAAAATACACTTAAAAACCATTGTTTTATTGTAGGGTTCCATCAAGTATTTTGCTATCCAAAAGGGTTCCGTCACCAAAAAAGATTGAGAACCGCTGATCTAGAGACATGAGGTTTCACTAATGCGTCGGCAACATTCCCTATATATAACAATGTCGGGTTAGTTACACCATTTATAAGTCAAGAACGGCTGGACCGATTTTTTTGATCTTTGATTTGTTGAAATCAGCGAAGACACCCCAAATAGCAGAATAACTATAAAAATGGAAATATTCACAAAAAAATGCATGAAGAAGTGGTACGAAGTTCCTCGGGACAGCTAGTGTTTAAATAAACAACTTTTAATCTTCAGAAGAATTTTACCTACATACTATCTTGCCAAATGGCAGACTCGAAACTTTAACGAGCATGAGATATATCAACATATAATTAGGTCAGTTACTTACCAACTTAGTTTAAAGCCAAAAGAAAACCATAGTTAAGACCACTGTAATAGAAACTATATACAGTAGTATTGTTTTACGCTAAGCCATTGCATTTGACAACGCAATGGCTCGGTGGCGCAGTGATTTGACTCAAAATCTCCTAGGTTCAATTCCCTGTTCAGGTTAATTTAGAATATGTTTTTCCAAATTCATTTGGGCCTGGGTGTGCTGGGAGACGCCTTTGGCAAAATTTATTGACTGATAGCTTAAAATGAGGATGTTGTCCTTAGTGTTAGCGGGAAATCGATTGCAGGGAACATCCCTATGAGCGGTTGCCGGCACTAGCGGTCAGCTGTCATCGGAGCAAACTTTTTCATGCGTCGTAATTGTGCTTTCGCGCGTTTTCCGTAGCAATATATTTTAATAAGTTAATACACCGTTTTATTTAGAGGATCCCCTCTAATATTAGTTCGAGACAAAGTTTGTTATGTTGTCATAAATTATGAATTTTTATTTGTATCAAGTAACGTAGAATTTTTAAGAACTTTGTATCATCCCCTTTCTCTATGGTTGTCTGGAAAAAATGCTATTAGCGATAAGACCGCCTGTATTGTACGTGTTTCGAAGAAAAACATGTGCAATTTACTTTGTATAGTGTGCAATAAAGGGTATAAATCTATTTGTTATTTTAGGCTTTTAAACGCAGCAGTGTCTCTCCGAATTTATATCCGTATGTCCTCAAAAAATGTAATAAATCGACGACTCGGGCGTCACGGGCGACTTAATGCGTCGCAGCATCTGGGAACGATTGCAAATTTTTATTTACTACAGAGTGGAGGGGACGGAATACTAATGATTATCATTAAGCGCGAGCGCCAGGTGGGGGGGATTTTTTGTTACACTTCCCGAGAAGCTTTTACCAGATTACGCGTTTATGTGTTTATAATTAGTTTCAATATTTACTAGTCGAAGCACAAATACTAAACATGCAGCTCATAGTCATTTTAATTAGTATAAACTTAATAAAAGACATACTAATTATAGCTATTTAAACGTATGTATTGGACTTATAAAATGAGCCTAAAAACCCGAAAGTTGCTTGTAGCTCAGTGGCAACAGCGCTTTGGTAGTGATTACTAAAGTTAAGACACCTACGTCGTGGTTGTGATTGGATGGGTGACCGTTCTAACTATAGTTTAGTGACATTTATCACGAACGTCTCCGTGCTTTGAATATACATAAATACCAAATTAAATAAATTGTTTTACAATTTACAATCACACCACTTATTTAGCCCCAAACTAGGCAAAGCTTGTACTATGGCGACTAGAAAACGGATAAACATACTTGAATACTGTTCTCATCACACAAACATTTGCCCCTTGCGGGATTCAAAACCGCAGCCGCTGGCTTTGTAGTCCAGAGCGTGAACTACTACACCAGACGGTCGTCAATATCGCTCGATACTAGTCGTGAAGCCTAGTCAGAGGCTTTATGGCGGCCTAATAACATCTGACACCGCTCCACCGCACCACACTGGGCCCATGTGGTATATCGTCACTCCACCTTGTTAGAGGGCGCCCCACACTGCACTTGCCTAATCGCGGTCTCCACTCAAAAACACGTCTACCGTCAATGAATTTTAATTAAATAAATATTCAAATTGTTATGGGTTTAATTCAATTTAAAGTATTTTATTTGACAGGCACTTTACTTTTTGTGCCCTGGGCATTCTCCTCTAACTACACTACTACATTGCAAGTAACCCTGTATATGCTACCTCATAATCCCAAAGTCCAAAGACCACAATCAATCCCAGTCACAGTCGACTGTTGCAAATGACTCAATTAGAATTCATAATGAGACATCACTCGCTTATTGTGAGCTGTCTCATCCCTACGCGTCACGCGAGGGATGTTCGTAGGGTTGTCACATTGCTAAAAAACGATAAAATTATTATTATTGTCAAAAGACTGAAGGTCTGTGTGTCAGAGCCTGCATAAATTTCGGCTTTTAGACATAATAACTTTTTATTTACAAATTCCGTTTTCGGAGATTTATCACCGGTTTTTACAACCGATGAGTTAAAATATTCCGATTTTGAATCCGCCAAGTCGAGCAAAAAAGAAAGCGGCACGGCCGTACTATTCTTTTCTTGAAGCAGTTCAGGCCATTTTCGACCCCCTATAACTTCGTTGTGGATTAAACTAGAAGCTTGTATTTCTAGTAAACAAGCAAGCATTGTATAAATACAGTATATTTCAAATTTCCTTCAATTTGAACCAGTAGTTTAATTAAGAATTATAACTAGTACGTTACGTACGTAGTACGTAACGTAGTTCTTAATTTTGTCACTCACTGACTGACCGATCATCCAAACTCTAAGGTACTTCTAGTAGACATAGAAGCTTCAAATTTTGAATACAATTAGTGTTTAGTGTATAAATTAGGGAAAAACTATAATATTTTGCAATTTCAGTCCAGTTTTCTAGATACATTAACTGCATCAATAACTTTGTAATCCTATACATTTATAGGGGATTACAAAGTTTACAACAATTAAGGATTACAACATTATTTATGCAGTTGGTGTAAAAAGCATTTGCAGTAAATAAATAAATGTACCTGTATAAATAAATAACTAACTACGCACAAAACAATCTAATCGAATATAATATGTAATACATATTATATTAGATCAGATTGTTTTGTAAGATACATCGTGTTTTCATGGGATGGCCAAGTCAATCTATGTTATTTAAACAAAAGATTTTTAATAATAATGTGGTGTGATTTTAAATATTAAACAGTAAATAAAGTAAAGATTGGCATAATGATCGCCAACCTCCGTCAGGGACGGTACAGAAAAATATATAACTTTTCAACTACACGAAATAATTTAAAGGCAATTTATTAACTTAGAGGCAGCCCTATGTGAACTCGGGAGTTCCTAGATGTGTAATTTCCACTCGCCTACAGCGACTTGTTTGGGTAATCGCTAACGAGTGCAATAACCAGGCGGATATTAAACGGAACCCCATCTCCAGTCTACACCCTGACTTGTACATCACTGGCTTATTTTGTAAAATTTGTGATGCTGTCTAAAGAAAGCCTGCAATGGATTATGAGCACTGAGACTTTACAACCAGCGTTACACATTACCCCTATTACTTGGAACAGCAGAGAAATAGAGCAAAGTAAGATAACAATGAGTTATTAACAAATAGCTGTCTTTATAAACTACTGGTTCAGTGAGTGCTTGTTCAAAGTGAACTAAAGCCTCAAAGTAGTTATTAAGATGAAGAAATTAGCGTAGTAACACAGTAATACGCCTTGAATGCAACAGGTCCTAAATTTAATGTTTCATGTAAATTAAGAAAAAAAAATTCTCATTTGGTCCGGATCAGGGTGTGTAAGACGCCCCTGGCAAATTTCAATGTCTAGTACCTCGTAAAAATGTTAATAAGTACCTTATACTCCGAATCATAACAATTGGTGTCTTGTGAACCGCTACTCAAGAAACCTTATTCCCCAACGGTAGTCAGCCCTGCCAGTGTTGTGGCCTGTCCATTGCCACCTTAGCTTTGCAATTGCAAAACGTACCTTAAATGATGTAAGATGTTATCGATAGCTAGGGAATAAAGGGAGAATATACGGGAAATCAGGGAAATTAGAGGCAGGATCAGGATTAGTGACAACTATATTAACCGACAGACAAAAAGAACAGCAATTTTTAAAGATATGTACAAAAAGTCATATAAAAAAGTATAGACAAAAACTATCAAAAAGGATGAATGTGTAACATCAGTAATGTATCCAGCAATAATAAACAAGGCTTACCCTTGTAAAAAGCTGCATTCATCTACAATAACAAGAAAATCACTTCAGATGTTTACATTCTCAGTAACCCATTCGAATCGATGTTTTACCGCTTACGCGGTCTTTATGTGACGGTTAGGCCCGGTTTCCACCAAAACGGAGGCGAGAGGAGAGGAGCTGTATTTTCATACAAATGACTACCCAAGCGGACACAAGCGGGCTCCGCTTTTGTTGTCATTTTTATGAAAACATAGTACCTCTCCTCTCTTCTCCGCTTTGGTGGAAACCGGGCCTTACTGTAGAATAGAATAGAATAGAATAAAACTTTATTGCAATAAAATATGTGGTACATTATGATGGAACAAACGTTTAGCATCACACATCTAGCCTAAAACAATTGGCATGCAATAAAGAGAGAGGCTTTTAAAACAAGAATAAGATTCACAATGACATAATAATAAAATTAAATAATTTAAAAAAGAGAGATCATCATTATTCTATTAATAACATTAAAATTGTAGGCATTATTATAAATTCATTAATTTATTGAAGTTTGATTTTATATTACATAAATTCATTTACACTGTAGAAACAATTATCACATAAAAGATTATATAAACAATATTTAAATTATTTAATTGGTAGATCTTTCATAGCATCTAGTAGCTGTTAGCAATCGTGTTGATTGATAAAATCCCGTTATTAAAATACTCCCCTAAAAACGATTTTATTGTCATGGTCTTGAAGTAAAGAATTAACATCATCCATAAGTGTCAATTTTCTGTCCTAAATTGAATAAATCATTTTTGACTTTGTTTAGCATCTCCCAGCAAGCGCCTTCAGATAGCACAAGGATATGACTATCTAAGCTGAATCTGTAACACAAGTGAAAAACTAATAAAACAATGCAAATCGCGCAATATCAAGCCTTTGACAATTGAATTTATTTTTTGTCACAGCCCTAAGTCCCTGTCTGCCTATCTAAGAGTGCGTTTTATCCTCATAAAGACACTTAAAGAGAAGCCCGCTGCTGACGAATACGACGAATAGTTACCCTGAACTAGTAAATTAATACGAATATGCAATATTATTAGCAACGAAAACACATACGTATAGTTTTTTATTTAAAAATCATTATTATACCGTAATTTTAATTATTTATCCATCAACAAAATCCACAGCTTTTTTAAAATAATAGTACCTTGTTTACTTACATAATACAGTCAGTTTTGTATTTACTTTTTTTAAGGAAAAAGTTTTTACGTTAAGAAATTCTTCTTCTTGTAATAAACTTATTTAAAAAGACGCTGAGGATAACGATCACGTTTCTTGAGCTGTTTCTTCTCGGCGCTAGCCTACATCATCATCATCATTATCATTTCCTTCCCCATTGTCTTCCAGATTGGCCTAAAACAGTGGTAGAGTTAGGAAAAATCAGGGATTTGTAAAATAGCTTTAACTCATGCCTATTTAAAACAAAAATAGATGTATAGGTTTTAGAAACCTCTGTACTATGCTAGCACAGTAGTGGCAGCACTTTCATACTAATTAACGATAAGCAATCTAAATTAAGATTTTAACAAATTAGCACCCTTTTGTTTCGGTCTATGCGTTGGGAATTGATGATATAATTAAAAAAAAACTATCAAATACGAGTAGAGGGTTACTGGTTGGACGAAGGAATCAAAGCGATTGATGTTTTTACCAACAGTAGGAAGGACCAGTATCTAAATTTAGTTTTCTATATAAAATCAAATTACACATAAAAGCTTCGAGATCTAAAAAGAAATTATTTTGCAGACGTATGTGATAATGCGGCAAATTTTTCCCGAGGTACATATAATCACTCATTTACGTCATCGTTTACTATTACGTAACATCCGGGTCCTCATCAATCACACGCATAATATCGTCGTCACTATGACGGGCGAGTGCCCGTCATTGTGCCGGGGCGCCCCTCAGGTATTGTAGATCGACGTTGTGGTGGAACCTTAACACGGATCTTTTGTGCTTCGATTGAAAATTGATTTATTGCAACACTGTGCCACACACACATTACTTAACATGGAGGTATGGTTATAGCGGTCTCGTAAAACGAAAAAAGTGTCTGAATAACAACCTCCGTAGCCGAGAGGCGAGCATGCCGGACTTGGTGTCGCTATTTCTGAGGTCTCGGGTTCGATTCCCGGTCGGTCGATGTAGAAAAATAGGTTTTTATAATATCTCGGGTCGGGGTGGTGTGGTACCATCGTTGTTTCTTCTAATTTCTGTACGAGTCTGGGTGTTGTGGTACCGTCGTTGTTTCTGATTTCTGTAACACAAGTGCTTTGGCTACTTATGGGATCAGACTAATGTACGTTGTTGACCTTTGTACCTATATTAGAATATTATTGTGAAAACGTAAAAAATATACACATCATTTGTTGATAGAGATTATAATGTAATTATTAATGTTATAACTATTTCACAAAATACAATACAAATGAATTTATTTTCATTTCTTATTTTTTAAGGTAAATGTTATAGAATTATTAGACACACTTTAAGTGTCCAAATATATTTTTTTTAACAATTGTTTTCGTTCTAATGTGTAGGGATGTGTGTCCCTACACATTAGAACGAAAACCTTGTTACCTTTGAACGCCTTCAATGCTTCAATGTTTTGTTCACAATGACTGGTGCCTGCTGCATGGTGGAAGTGGTCATTTTTACTATAAGTTTAACTAATGTGTACGATCTAAGTAACCGTATGTTGTTCGTTATTTCTGTGGATAACGGTGCTGGTTGCACATTTATATTTTTTTGTAATTAACTTCTTATTTTATTAACATGTACAATTGTTTGTTGTACCTAATAAATAAAATAAAATAAAATAAAGGTACACTTTAAGGTTGTTAGGGAGAGTAGATTCTTTTAACACAAGCATTTCCTTGCTTAAAACTAGATTCTTACCCTTGAAATGTAGGTACTGTTTACGTTAATAAAATAAATAAATTTTGAATTTGAATTTTATTTAATGCTTCCTCTCTTCTAGCCCCCAAGTTGCGTGCCCAACAGGGTCCATAACACTGGTTCGATAATTTGTAAAATCTACTTACATGTACATTCTGGTTTTGCAAAAAAAAAATTAAGCATTGAGTGATGTAATTAAGTCGTTTACTTGGATTAGTTTGATTTAATTTTATCAAATACTTAATCTAAGTATTTATTTAATGATATTATGATGTAAGTACCTAGGGCACCCAGATTTTGAAAGTTACATAATTTATCTTGTAGCATGACAGGGCATAAGCACTTTGACAACTTTCCAACAATTAATCAGTCTAAATCTAGTCTGAAATATAATCCTGAAATATGTTCTATCTGAAAGTCTACAAAATCTTACTGTTTGAAAGTTTGACACTTAGGCTTTTAGTAACTCTATAAATAGACTTTGTTAGTAAATTTTCTTAAACGACACGGTCGTAGGTACATTCTCCCTCTTAAAACTTTGTTAAGTGGCAAAAGATTTTTTGTAAATATTTTTATTTAAAATCAGACTAAGGGCCGATTCGACCAAACACAAAGCTATACCAGAATAACTATTACGGGTATAATTTTACACCTTGAATTTACCCTGGATAACTTCTATTACGTTTTTCGAGCAATACACTATACTCGGTATTGTTATTCTGTAGTTCAAGAGTGAACGATCAACGAATTGATAAACCTACCAAAATCCATGTACTCGTAATCCATTTCTTCTAGGTTGACTTGAAATGCCACAACATTTTAATTTTGTAGGATAATAGAGTGTAAATGCTAGATGTTGACAACATGTCAGTTTCGAGGTGACAGGTTGGTAGGGTAAAGCTATATTATGGGACGTGTATAAGTGCCCGGAAGAGGGCCTATATACTGAATAAATGAGTATTAATGACAGCAGTGGATTTGACAAGTGACAACTTTCACATTTACTTATTCTCAGTTTAATTTATACACTGTCAAAATCGCTTATTTTAATATTTTTCATAGATTAGTGGTTGGTAGAATGAAAAATCGGCTTACTCTAGATTAAACAGTACTCTCAAGTTAAAACTTACACCAGCTTGGTCGAGTCCGGCCTTAGAATTGCAAAGCTGAAGCAATAACACTGACAACATTGACAACCTCTACAGCCGAGAGGTGAGCATACCGGACTTGGGGTCGCTATCTCTGAGGTTCTGGGTTCAATACCCGGTCGGTCAATGTAGAAAAATAACTTTTCTATATTGCCTTGGGTCTGCTTGATGTAGTACTGTCGTTGTTTCTGATTTATGTAACACAAATGCTTAGGCTACTTATCATAGGATCAGAGCAATGTATGTAATGTTGTCCAATTATTATATTATTATCAATATGTATATTGATAATACCTACTTATATGTAAAAAAATCGCAACTTTCCTTTTAATATGTCCTAATATATATTACGTATATGTAAATCCTTATATATACGTACGCATTACTTGATTTCTAAATACATTTTATAAGTGCAACAATTTCATAAGGAACTATACCTACATGGTTTTGGTATAGTTACTTACAATGAGCAAGCTACATCGCTCGCAATTCTAACAATCGTTTAAAAAGAAAGGTTCTCTTGTCCTCGAACATAAAGACATAGCATGGAGAGGCCTTCCAGTCGGTAGACTGACAACCCAGTAGAGGTTACGGGAAGCCGTTGGATGCAAACAGCCCAAAGCCTCATGTCCAAAAGTGGACTTCCAAATGTTGAAAAATTAATGAAGATGTTAATCTACTGCAAAACAAATTAAAGGACAGATATATAAGTCCATCATTAGGCCTGACCTTTTATATGGCAGCGAAGCGTGGCCACTACTTGAGCGACACAAGCAGGAGCTGCGTGTCACGGAGATGCATATGCTGCGGTGGATGTGCGGAGTCACGCGGAAGGACCGCGTGAGGAACTCGCGCATCCGCGGTAGCCTTCGTGTCTGTGATATTGCAGACAAACTGCAGGAGAGTTGCCTACGCTGGTACGGCCATGTTTTGTGGAAACCGGCAAGCTACGTAGGAAACAAATGTCTGGCCATGCCGCCACCGCCAGGTCCTAGCAAAAGGGGTAGACCCAAGAAATGCTGGCTTGACGTCGTGAGGGCTGACATGCGTGCCAATGATCTGACAACTAGAGACACTCAAGACCGCGTGAAGTGGAGGAGTAAATCAAGGAAAGCGGACCCTGGGCTCCAAAACAATGGCTTCGGACGCAACCTGGATTGACGAAGAATTAAAGAAGATGATGTTAATCTACTGCTATGCAAGATATGTATCCCTATGCACGTCATTAGGCCTTTTCCTCTAATCATCAGCGGTGCGTATAGATCATCACTCCACCTCGTCGGTGGGCGTCCTACGCTGCGAATCCCATATCGCGATCTCTACTCAAGAACACCCCTAATTAGTTATTTAAATGCGGCAGACTGATTTTATTTAAAAAATTAAATTAGGTTTAGGGCGCAAAAGTAAAACCAATGAAATTGTAAATAAATAAATAAATAATGAACTGATTTACAAACTACGCGAAGGATAGTGAAGAATAGAAGATAGCGACGCGGGCAACAGCTAGTTTATTATAAACCTTATCGTAAACTTGTTCTATTTTCCTATACAGAACTGGCTAAGAAACTTCCTCAGACAGAGCGGCACCACTTAATATAATTCTCAACAATACGATGCGACACATGTGACTTTGACGCGGTGTAACTTTTTACTGTCGCTAACCTTGTAAGGACGGATTTCAAATTACAGATAAGATTAAGAAAAACATGTTTTTGGGCATATGTGGAAAATAAATTTTGGTTTATCAAGCAAAGCAAATGAGCTAGTTTCCTAATAAAAACCTAATTAGTCCGTCAGTTAGATTAACAGAAAATATTGGACACGTATTTTTTCTTTTCTCAATCAAACAAAAAATGACGAAGATATAGCCCGTTAAAGTTCCGCGTAACGTCATGCCTTGCGAGACTTTTAAGCAAGGCGTGACGTCATGTGCTTACTTTGATGTGCTTTATCTTCGTCATTGTTTGTTTGATTGCCAAAGACTAAATATGGGTCCAATATTTTTTGATAATCTAACTAACGGACTAAATAGAATAATCTTTTTTTGACCCAGGAAACTAGCCTATTAGTATTCAACTAAAACTTAGAAATTCCAGATTTACACCTTCATAAAAACGTTCCTTGTGAAAACATGTGTAAAATAAAATACATTGTCTTATACGAGGATTGTAAATCAACCATTTTAAAAACAATTATGTTAAGAATGCGTTTCTTCTAGTAAGATACGCAAAGCAATCTCCACTCTCTCCCTGAAAACAAGATAACATTTATATGAATAGCATGCATATTAAAATTGCATTGACGTGTAATAATAATATAACTATTAGGTTAAATTAATTAATGATTACGAAATTGATTCGATCAAAATTACAAATTAATGAAATTAGAAAAAAAAGTCTTGTACATAATAACATTTTGTCAATTATTTCATGTTTCTTCTTATATAGGCTAGTGTTTAGCGATTTACAGTCCTTCAGTTTTTATTGTATATTTTTGGAGGCGTACATAAAATGCTCTTTTTTAACAATGCCGTTTTTGAAGCATGCGAACACAATCGGCTTCCATTACGTCGGTTTCGCACGACGGAAAGGCGTTGAAACAGATGGGGATTGCCTTTTACGAATAGATCTGTCTCAATTATGTACAGGAACGGAAGTGTCAGAAATTTATATCCGATAAACAGCGGCTTACTTACTTACTTATTAGTTTTCTGTAGATCGAACATAGTTCTAATGCAGCGTTTTTTAACTTTAAAGGCTACTTCTTTGTTGGACGAGTTTCCCCAAAAGATGATACCGTATCTCAAATGAGATTCAACTAGTCCATAGTATGCTGTCAATAACGCATCTGTATGAACTGTAGTAAACAGTCTGTATAATGAAAATGCTGTATTGCTGGTTTTTTTACATAATTACCACAGTCTATTGTTGAACTACCCATGTTTGAGTTTAAATCGCATGTTAAGATTATTTTGATGAAAAAGGGTTATTATACTGTTAATGACTATTTAAATGACAAAAATGTCTGGAATTAAATACTGCCCTGCTCGCACAGGTATACATTTTTTTTTTCCTTTTTTTTGTGGCAGCTAGTGGTGACTGAGTTTGTTCCGGCGTTTCTTCTTAGCACTTGCCAGATTGTCTGTGTCTTGTCTCGAAGCGCTAGTAGGGCCCAAAAAATAAGGAGACATGTTCTGCCCCATATGGGCCAATAATGTTATTATTGACGTTCATAAGTGGCAGTTTTCTGCCCTAAACTGAATAAATGATTTTTGACTTTTGACTTTTTTGACTAATTATCCACAAGATTCGTTTTTTGTCAATTTGGAGATCTAGGAAACGGGTAGTATCTACTCGTATTTGATTAATTATGTTACCCTGCTAAGAGATTCGATATCAGAGAGAGAGCTTAAGATCTTAAGTTAAAATGCATAAATGTGTTTTATTTATAATGATTTTAAAATAATAATTATTAAGCCTTGTAATTATATCTATAATTGTATATTGTATTGTTAATATAGATGTCAGTGTTTCATTAATGTCAGATCTATAGGAATCAATATCATTACAGTTAATTGTCACAGTGCTTTCATCAGCGAATGATGTCATGGATTGGTGGGAAGTGGTGGACTAGTCATTGATATAAATTATAAATAATAGGGTCACTGCCCTGTTGAACCCCATATTTTATAATTCGCTCGTTCAAAGCATAATTTTCCCCATATTTGTCCTAAAATTGAGTCTATTAGATATTTCCGTTTTTCGACATGACCGGTTAGATGGAATTTTATTAGGCTAAGAACATTACGATGCCGTGTGGGGACGGCCGTAAAGAATACACTTACCCACCGCCACCAGGAGGCGTGTCGTAAGAGGCGACTAACTTCTATAGCACGAGACGGGCAGCAGCGCCTGTCTGCAAAATCTTACAAAAAACGACGCTCGCCAACCCGCCTGACAAGCCTGGCGAGTATTGGCATTGCCCCCCATTTAAAGGCATTGGGGAAGGCCTGTGTTCAACAGTGGACGGCCTATGGCTGAAATGATGATGATGAAAAACATAAGGTACTTGTACCATAAGGTACTTGTACCATAAGGTTTGAGTTTGTGAATCAAAATATTGTGGGCAACAAATTATAAGCTTACGACATATCACCGTACAGAGCACATACTAGTCTTGCCTTTAAACGTGATTATTTACATTTTTATAAAAATCAAAGATTTCAATATTTATTGTTTTCAAGTGCTCAAAATTCATGCACAAACTCCGTGTGCAAGTAGGGCTCGCATTTGGCTGATTTTCAACCTTCAAAAGACTGAAAATAGTTTGTTACATAATAAAGGCAAATGCAATCTTAGTTTTTGAAAGTCATCTCAAAAATTCAGTCTCTTAAAGTTATTAAGGCTAGACCACTATATCTGAATTCGCCTGGCGTCTGGGGACGATTCTTTTGTTTTAATCATTAACCAAAACTAAACGCTTACGGCTTACGGACAAAGAATGCTCGACCCACTATTTTTTCTGGTGCTAAAAAATTTAATCCCCCTGGAGAGTTGCCTCTTGTAAAGGTCAGACTACATTACAGACATGCATTAACAATAGAAAGGCCTAACCACGAAAGCTAAACTGCCGTACAGTGTGATATTTTCGTAATCTAGCTAGACAATATTCAAATTATCACTGGTATCCCAGAGATCTGTGGTTAAATACACACTTAGTAGACATACCATTCTATTCGGAACAAACAATTGTTTTCATTTGACACGACGATTTGACGTTTAAAAAAATCAGGAAAAGAGGGTATCTGGGTTTTTCAAATCGAGTGTTTTAAGCGATCGCGTCAATTACCTGAGTTTTGTCGTCGATTAAGCTGTGTTTTTTTTAACAAATTGTAATTGTGAATTGTGATTGCGTTTTCGAGTTGTTCTAAGGTGAGTTTACATGCATTTTTTTATAAGTATGTAAATAAACTTAGTCGTAGGAACTATTAGAAAAAAAGAGAAAATTTTAGTATTTACAAAACGGATAAAAGTGTTTGTACTTGAGATTTAGTATAGTATATCGAATTATACCGACCACATACGTATGTTTTTATAAAGATTGACAAGTGGGCTTTATGATAAACATTTATTTCCGTGCGAATTCTTGCGACACTCATACAAGTTTAATTACTTTCAGTATGGCTCTACAAATTTCAGGTCAAAAGTTATTCGACGTTTTGTTTTCAAATGATAAGGAATCAAGATTGGACGCTATTTTACAATTTATATTAGTAGAATTAGGTCATTCGTCACTTTCTGAAGACAAGACAAAAAGCTTGAAAGTTAAAATCAAGAAAAAGAAAAAGAGAAGAAGAAAATAAAAAAAAGGTAGCTGAAAAAAAGAAAATTGTGCAAGAGAAGTTCAGGAGTGAGTTAGGTTTATTAGTAGATATGTCAAAACAACAAACCGGTAATGAGGTATAGACATACTAATGACGGTAACACAGCTCGCAGTTTTTCAGATACTCAGAAAAGTCTGCCGAAATAACCGGTATTAGTGTTGAACTTATTAGACGTTTTCGTATCATATTTGAGTGTATTAATAGCGGGTTTCCTATAAATATTAATAAATTGTATGATTACGCGAAGGAAACAACTTACATTAAAGAATATTCATGGTACTCAATGCCTGTTAGTGTGCATAAAATACTGTTTCACGGTAAAGATATAATTTCTTCTTGTATTGTTCCGATTGGCTAACTGTCAGAAGAAGCCCAAGAGGCAAGAAATAAACATAATAGAAAATTCAGAGAAATTTTTACGAGAAACACATCGTAAATGTAGATTTCATGAATAGGTTGCTTATCTCCTCAGATCCATTTATTGCAAGCATACGTGATCCTCCAAAAACTTAAAGTAGCAAATTATTACCTCAGGTTTGTGAGATTCTAGAGATGACAAATACAGCTAGAGAACGTGAAGACATTGAACATATACATACATACATACAATAGTTCTGATATCGAATCTGACGGCACAGATTCTGAGTAAGGTGTAATTTCGTCATTGTCATGTCATTAATCAGTTCTTTTTTATTTTCTCAGTTTTTTGTTTATATTTTTACATTATATATACATCTGAAATATTTGCAATGCCTTTTAATTTATTACTGCCTATTTAACACAAAAAATAATTTGTCTAGCTAGATTACGAAAATAACACATTGTGTCGTCACGAAAAATAGCACTTTTTTTTTGTGAAATCGACTTATATACATATTTGGGGTCAAAAATAAAAGGCGCATATATTTCTTTCATCATCGTGATGTGTACAAAATGTTAAATAAACAGTTATAGTACCTAAGCAATGTGGGTAACAGAAAGAACAAAACTAGACTGATTCACGAGCCATGGTTAGGCATCAGTTCGACGTGTTTTTTTTGACAGATAGCCAAGAAAATAATTAAAATCACAGTTTTTTTGAAATATTGTACGAGTATTACACCTATGTAAAATTGTCAAAAAAAAACCAGTTACACATGGCCAGATGCTTACCTATATTTAAGGGTAAAATAAATAGGTGGAACCTAATTATTTTACTTTCTTAATGTATAGCCTTAACTAAGGTCTAAGACCTAATCTAGGCGTTTTAGTGTGGCCGTGCCCTTACAGATTCACTAATGTAATTGACCAATCTGTGGCTGAGGCCATTTCGGCCATAAATAATTCTCCAAGTAGGACACTGTAGGACATAACCCCAAAGTTATGGGGAAAACCTCTTTGCTAAGTGGGGGTTTCTGGTTTTGACCTTTGGGACAATGGGAGGGCATAAGATTGGTGTGAATAATTTGAGCATCTTTTTGCATTGTTAGTGATAGTTATCAAGTTTTTGTGAAAATTTAATTTATGCAGTGAAAGTTATGTAAGACTCTCCCTATATAAAATGGTCAAGGTTATTCGAGGTCCCAGATAAAAACAGACTTTAGGAAACTAAATGCAGTGGTGTAACAAGAGGTCAGTCATTAAGCAGTTGTTAAAATTTTGATTAATTAAGTAAATATTAAAGCGCCAGATGCAACACACTAATTGGGATGATGACACAACCGATCAATTGACGTACTTTTTATGAGCAGTCAAAACCAGGGCTTGAAACCGGTTCAACATTAACCGGTAATTATAAGGGTTAAACCGGTTATATCATAAAGTTCCGTTCCGGAGCGGAACGAAATAGGAGCGATACATGGAACTTAAATAAACCGGTTTATAACATCATCGCGGCATCGGTCGTGACTTGTCGGAACTCGTTGAAGTAGGTACCCACGGTGTGCGTCGCTCGCAAACGCAGTTGCAGCTTGCAGGACGAATAGTATGGTCAGTCATTGCGCGCGTTCTGTGATCATGGGTCGAAAACGTAAATTTAGTATTTACCATCATTTTGAATATGATGAAGCAGCAAAAAAATCTAAGTGTTTAATAGAAGAATGCAAAGCAGAGTTAAAGGTGAGTACTACTTATTGCTAATGAAATACAAACACAAAATCTTTTGTAAATGTCGAATACTTATATTAGACATTTACAAAAGATTTTGTGTCTAGTAGGTAAACTATATGTTGTTATTTTACACAGGTATTCTGATTTTGTATAGTTAATTGATATACGTGATTTGTACCGTAGCTTAATCATAAGTAAGTTTCAATAATCATTTTATAGGTTATTCAAGTGTGATTTTTATACACGTTATGTTTGATAGGTATATTGAAAGGGGGTTATCGTACTCGTCATAATGAACAATAGTCATAATCCAGGGTCTGATGATGGACGGGGAATGTGGCCATAGGATCTTCTAAACTAAATAAGATAAACCCATCGTGTTTGGGCTCATTTGCTTTGTCTTGGCAAGCAGTTTCGTTCTAAATGATATCCAGGGCCTGATGGAGATGGCCATAGGATTTGATCTTAAAATGATATACGTTGCTAGAAATTAATTTGATATTTATTTTAACACCCAAAAATAATTGTGGTTTCCCATTAATTATTTTTTGTAATTTAATTCATTTTGATGGACTAAATGCGTGGTTAAAGGTTATGTGATCAGTTTTTTTACACCCTGTAGGTACACGGACTTGAATTTAATATATGAATGACTCAATATAAGGATCTTATTTTCTTCTAATATAATTTTGTTGTATTGTTTTAGGGCAACCATGGAGCGAATTTGCTGCGACACTTTTTCAGGCGTCATCGATCTGAATACGATGAATTAATCAAAAAAGATAGTACTAAAAATAAATCGGCAAAATCAACTCCTGAAAATCAAATCTCGAGTAAAGTGACAGAAGAATGTGTCAAGCTAGTTACTGTACATGGTAGGCCATTTACACTAATTGATGATGAAGCCTTCAAAAATATTTTGAAACTTATACCGGGATGTGACACGAACAGCAAAAAAGTTAAGTGTTGTGTTGAAGACAAAGCTTATGAGACGCGTAAAGTGATATGTAAGAAATAAAGGATCAGCTGGTTGCATTTAAAATTGACGTCGCTTCAGTGAAATCGAGAAGATTCCTTGGTCTTAATATTCAATACATTGCAGATGGAAAATTGTTTTTAAGAACTTTGACTGTCCTAGAACTGCATCAAAGAAATACAGCAGAATTTTTAAAAGATACAATGAAGATAGTTTTGAGTCGGTTTGGTATCAATATTAATCAGATATATTCAATCACATCGGACAACGGTTCAAATATGATTAAAATGACCAAAAAACTTGGAGAAGAGCTTCAATTACTAGAAGTCGTGGAAGGTAATCTGGATGAAGAAACAGAAGAGGCGAATGAAGAACCAGAAACAGAAGAGGTGAATGTAGTCTTAGAAGGGGAAGAACAGACTGATATTTTTGATATTGAATTAGATGGAGATTCCGATACAAGGACTAAAATTGTAGCTGTCCGATGTGCGGCTCACACTTTACAATTGGCTGTTCGAGACACACTGGTAGGTTATGAGTCCATCTTAGAACAATGTCGCCGCTTATCGAGGCTATTACGGACACCAAATATCGTCTTGCGATTAAGAGAAAACTGTTTACCTAACGCCATCATAGACTGTCCAACGAGATGGGACACGACTGTTCTAATGTTAGAAAGGCTTATATTATTGAAACCATTTTGTACGTCAAATTCCGATATTCAGCGAAGTGGTCTCTTGGAAGATATTTTATGGACAGATATCGAAGAAATGTTTAATGCTCTTAAGCCCTGTCGAACGCTAAGCAAAACATTACAAAAAGAGCAGATCACTTTTGGCGATTTCTATATTGCTTGGACACGTTGCATCTTAGAAAATGAAAATCTCACGTTACCGTTTGCATCACAAATAATAATAAATATGCGAATAAGACAGAAAATGCTTTTTGATAATGAAAGTTTTCTTGCAGCAGTTTACTTAGATCCTCGAATTAACGCAGTTTTGACAAGTGAACAGCAAATAAAAGCTCGTCAGCATTTAATATCTACTTTTAATAGAATGAAAAATTTACATCATACGTCCACTGACAATTTACAAGAGCCACAACCAGGAACCAGTACATTAAATATAACAGAAGACAATCTCGACCTCTATTTTCAAGATATTCGACAAAGAAGAACTTCCGAACATAATTATGCAGATATAACGCTAACTACAGTTCTCACACAATTTTTAAATGAGCCAATCCTCTTCCAAACTTCCAAACCTACTTCTGCAAACATTTTAGAGTATTGGAATAAAAAGAAAATGACTGATCCACAACTATATTTGCTATCCAAAATTGTTCATTCCACACCACCTACACAAGTTAGTGTAGAAAGATTATTTTCATCCCTGAAATTTGTTTTAAATAATTTAAGACTTTCTTTAACAGATTCAATTATTGAAGACATTTTGGTAGTCCGAAACAATACTTTATACGGTTAGTTAAATTAGAGTACCTATTGGAATCGTATCAACAATTTAACAGGAATCATTACAATCTAATACAAGGTTTTTTATATCATATTGCAAACACCTTTTACTAATTATATTGTTCAAATAAAACGTTTTATATGAAAATGACTTATGACCAACTTGAAAATCTTAACATAAAAATTTATTTATAACTTCTCCATACAAAAATGTAGCGTTGCGAATTCGCATCGCATTGCATCGCATCGCATAGCAATTTTGTGTACAAGCACTAAGTACATTGCGATTAATTTAAATCATTGCTCACTATAAATTGCTGATGCGATTTAATTTGTTAAAAATAAGAAAAAACATATTTTCTTATCAAAGCGACATTTTTTTTACGAAATTGATTGTCGTTAAAAAATGTCGCTTAGATCAATTATTAGCCTTTCAACCGTCGATATGGGTGTGATTGCAAGTAGTAAGTCAAAATGCCTACATTTTAATTTTTTTATTGTTACCGGCGAGTGTTTATGATTTATTCAATAATAATTAATCATGTATCAGTCTAGCTGGATTCCTGTCGATGTTTATTATTTAAAGATTTTACATACTTCAATATATTAATGTATACTTCGGAACGCATACAAGCTGGCACAAATTGCAATTCACCAATCAAAAGGTTACCGAAGTAGTAATTTCTCTTCTATCAAGTTTTCTCTCAAATTCACAATGAATACAGGATGTGGATACTGCCTCCGTATCTTCAAATGATTGTTTTTTTTCTTGTATTAAAGGTTTATGAACATCTGCTTCATTTTTTTCTGTTTGTGTACAGACATCTTTAATTTGACCATTGTTATGTTCACCGATTTCTAAAAAAAGTTATTGATATTATTAACGGGTTAAGTTCCATTAAAATTAGATTAAGTTTAAGTAATGGATCTCAGTATTCATAAGTAATGAATAAAAATTACAAAATCTTAACGTCTTTAATTTCACACAGCGGCAATCCTAATAACAATCTTACCCAATTCATCGTAATCTTGTGAGTCGTAGGCAAATGGTTGACTGTTTTGTTGAAATGCTGGGTCATCTTCGTAGTGGTTATTATCAGTACCTTAAAAATAGGTATTCCATTTATTAATATATTTACTTAAAATAAGAAAGAATTATCTGTTAAATCTTCGTTACGTGTCGTGGTCCGATCGTAGAATTGGGCATATGGTAAAATTTGAGAATTAAGTAGTAGGACGAAGCAACGAGCATATTAGGTTGACATGAAAGATATACACGAGCTGAGCGAGCAAAGCGAGCGAGCCGCGGGAGCGGCCGGCGAACAACAACGTAGTTTTCTTTTAATTAATTTTAATAAAATGAAATCTGTAAACCGTCCTCTAGTTTCACGAAATGTCGTTTAGATCAAGTATCAACCGTCGATATCATGATCTGACCAAATTCTACGATAGGGCGATGACATAAATATTATCATACCTGAAATATAATCACTATTACAGTCTGGAGGTTCGGTAAAAAGTGGTTGACTCGCAGGTTCATTCATGACTTCATTTTCTAAAATAATAATTCAAATAAATAGCAAAAATATAATCCTAACATAACCTACGAAAACTCGCAAAAAATAAGGATAAATTGATATTCTCATTTATTTGACCTCTCGTTATCGAATATAAATTAATATTAAATCAAATTATTAATTATCATCTTGGATTCAGTCGAAAAGTAGTATAAGTTAAATAGTTACCAAAATTTTCCAAGACACTACTCACCAGGTTCTTCAAAAAATTTACGTTTCATTGCCATTATTATAATAATATAACTTACACAATACCAAAGTCGAAAACAGTTAATTTATTACAATTAACCTCCGTAACACATGCACATCGAAGCAATAATAAGATTATATTGAATGTTTGCGAACTGCAACTCGACGCTGTCAAAACATCGCGAACTTCCGTTCGTTACCCTGAACGAAAAATATAACCGGTTAATGAAAAATACCCATATTTTTATAAACCGGTTCAAAAACCGGTTTTAAGGAACGTAACCTTTTTCAAAAAGTTCCGCGTGGAAATTCATCGAACCGGTTCAAAAAAAATACCGGTTTCCAAGCCCTGGAAAACCATATAGATTTTGTATGGGAATATAAAGTTGTCACGTCACTTCTATGTAGCCTAAAACAAAGTCAAATTACTGAATTTTTATTTATTTCAAAGCGATTAATAATCTTTCCAAAGCGTTGATCTCCGGATGAACCTAAGTAAAACCAAGGTTATGTTCAATGAACATGTTACTCCGGGACTGATAGCTGTTAAGGAGGCTGCTCTCGAAGTTGTTCAAGAGTATACTTACCTCGGGCAAATAGCAGTTAGGTAAAAATAACTTTGAGAGAGAAGCCTGCAGGAGAATAGAGCTGGCCTGGGCAGCATTTGGGAAACTTCGTCGAGTCTTTTATCGTCAAACCCTCAAAGTCTGAAGATGAAAGACGAGTGCGTACTGCCTGTCATGACCAGTGATCGGAATAGGTAGATTCATTTGATGTACTTTGGTAGTGCTATCATAATATAGATATCTTTTTTTTTAAAACTGATTCAAAGAAATTCCGAAATCCGGGAGGCATGTCCATATTAACATCAATGTTTGAGATCATTACTCCAAATCAATCTACCTATTCCGATCACTGGTCATGACGTACGGAGCCGAGACTTAGGCAATCACGATGCGAATAGTACACCGTAGCAGAGCGTAGCGTGTCATTCCTGTTCTGTGAGTACACCTATTTAAAGTTGCTCAGCGAGATGGAAAGACCTATGCTGGGAATTTCTCTGAAGGATAAAATCAGAAATGAGGTTATCCGACAGAAAACTAAAGTTATCGATATAGTAAAAAAATAAACAAACTGAAGTGGCAGTGGGCTGGTCCCATATGATAACTAAGATAGTCAAAGTCAAAGTAAAAAAAACATTTATTAAATTTAGGACAGAAAACTGCCACTTATGAACGTCAATAATAACATTATTGGCCCATATGGGGCAGAACATGTCTCCTTATTTTTTGGGCCCTACTAGCGCTTCGAGACAAGACACAGACAATCTGGCAAATGCTGAGAAGAAACGCCGGAATAAACTCAGTCACCACTAGCTGCCACAAAAAAATTCAAATAAAATCAAAATAAATAGGTAGGTACATCAGTTTAGTGCAGGCTGGACTGACCATACATTCTTGTTATCAAAAAAGTCTTGAATTTTGTAATACCCCTTTGACATTAGGGTAGTTTTGACATGTGATTTAAAATTAATAGGAAGTTCGATAACATTGTAAGGTATATTATTAAAAAATTTAAACCCAAGAATGAATTACTTGTTTTGGCCAATCTGAAGTTTGGGACTACAAGTTTGTTTTTGTTTCTTGTGTTATATGAATGAATATAACTTTTTTTAATAAAAAGATCAAAAAATTTTTTTTTATAGATATGCCACTCCCAGGAACATTCCATGCATGGGAAATTTCCCTTAAACGGCACATCTTTAATCCGACCTGAAGTATTTTGGCCAAGGTATTCTTCTGAATTGACCCAAGCCGCGAATCAAACACATCACAAATCAGCAAATCACCGCCCCTACCCCAATATGATAAAATGATAAAGTATAGTGTTAATTCATTTTTAGTATCCTTCAAAAATCTTTTGTTTCGTCGAAAACTATTAACTAAGCTACAAACCGCTCCATGCAAAAGTTTGTCCAATAAACGCGCCGAGGAATCGTACCCGGGAAACTTCACAAACTCGGCGCTGAGCACTCGATCACAATTGAATTAGCTCAAGTTTTGAGATTGTTTGAAATACAAACATATTGCTCCGAGGGAATATTGAAGCTGGACTTTGAGTTCGGTTTTTGTGATTCTTTGCAGTAGAATGGAAATTAAAAAGTGATTTGGTGTTGTAATCATCATCATCATCATGTCAGCCTATTTCAATCCACTGCTGAACGTAAGAGCGCAAAACAGCACTCTCTTCTGCTTTGTTTTATCCAGCCACTGCCAGCCATCTTCCTAAGTTCGTCAGACCATCGAGCTGGGGGGCGTCCTACGCTACGTTTACCAAGGCATGGTCTCCACTTAAGAACCCGCTTACTCGCACTTTTATCGGTTCTGTGATAGATGTGGCCAGCCCACTGCCACTTTAGCTTGCTATTACTATGGTATTCTGCAGAAGATCGTACGTATTTAAAGATGATTCTCCGTATTCGGCAGAAGAAGAACCTCGAACCTAGAAGAAATTAATTCCAAGCACCGACGTGTCCACTGATGTTTTAAAATTTTAGTATGGATAATAAAAGTTGTTTAAAGGGGCCTAAATTTATACATTTTTTGGAATAAATAGTTGTCAATTTATTTTATTTAACAAAAAATATTAAAAAATACAATATAGAGACCTCCCTCCCTCCCTCCCCGGTATACAAAACTATCATCTTCACCATTATTTTAGCCATAGGACGTCCACTGCTGAACATAGGCCTCCCCCAATGACTTCCAGGTTGGCCGGTTTAAAGTTATATAGCCTAGAAATAAATTATGAAAAAAAGTAGTTCTTTTGTTCTGTAATTTATAATCTATAAATTTCTAGAATTTATAAAGATTAGAGTAAGACCTATAACCATGTACAAGAATAATAGACTCCAATAAACTTCAATCAAAAATTTATTATCAGTATTATTTTTATTACATTCTTAAAATTAGACTCTCAAATAACACAGCTAGAATTTAATCGCTGAAAATAACAATCAAATCCCAATATCACCTGAAAATCTAGACCTTTATAAGGTGAATGATCTCAAATCTAAATTCGCTATCACATCACGTAATCGCGGTCTCGATTGAGCCCGCCTTGACAGACAATCCGGAATGGGATACAGGTTGATAGACAACTGGGATCTTTAAAAGAATTGGGAGTGAGTGAGTAAGAATCAGAAAGAAAGAAAAGATATTTATTAAACATTGGAAATCACACACAAATAGTACAAATGACACAAAAAGAAAAAAAAATAATAAAAACAAAAAAATTAAATAAATAATAATTGAAAAACGAGTAAACCAAGCGGCCACTATGTGCCTGTGATGTCCGGGATAATGGGACCTCACTCAGCTTGAGCCACGGCCTGAGTAGGCCGCGACGCTGGTTTATTATCACTATGTAGGTATACTATATAGGTCTAATATTATTATTACAAAAATGTGTTAAAAACCAGGCACAAAATACCCACACAACATGCTTATTAAGAATGAATGAATGAGTGAATATGGTTTATTTGGCACAATTAAAAAAACACAAAGTTTTACATTTTCATAACAGTGATAGTACCAAATAGGCTCAGCATATGCTGAGGCACAGAGTGCCGCGACGCTGATTTTCAGCAGACCTTTAAAAGAGTGGGCGTCTAGCCCTACACAAACAGATATTAATAAGATTAAGTTTTAGTAAACTCATGATAGCGAATACAATAGATATCATGTTTTTCAAAATTACAAAGTGCATATTATAATTAGGACACTAGTACAGACACTAAAAATACAAATAAGTGTAACTTATATTATTATTATGTTCTCAGTCGCCACTCAACCCTGTAATCTTCACGGAAACTATTCCACGATCTTTTGCGGCCGAAAAGACCGGGGTCCTCGGCAAATCGGCAATAAACCAGTTAGAACTGCTCCGGTGTTCATTAACATAAGCAGTGGGGTCGCAAAAACACCCTGGGGGGTAAACATCGACGTAAAAATTGGACGGTTAATGTCAGATGGGGTTGATAGGTTGTTTTTGTAGACGTAATTCGATTTGGCATCTTGATTTGTTAGTAGAAATGTTTTTGGAGGAGTCAAAATAGATGAGTTTTTTTTAAAGGACATTGAGGGTTACTTGTATATTTATGTTTCGGTTTGTATTTCTCTGTTTGACCACTGGTTAACTGGTAGAGAATGCTTCTTGGCATTCAGTCCGCCATTTGTAAAATTATTTTTTAATGTGCCATTTCTTCTTCGTCGGTAACACTCTTGTCAAAGTGGTCATGGTCATCACTTCAGGTGTAGGTGGCAAGCTTCACAACACGTCGCCACTCTTCTCTGATTGCCGCCTTCCTTGTGCATTCATGTAGTGATGATGAGCCATTAATGTGCAATAAAGTATAAATAAATTTACCCTACAATTTAATTATATCTATTTGTCTCTTCATCTTCATTGCCAACATCCATTGGGAGTCCACTGCCAGAGAAGGCCAGAGCGGGCAGTTCTGGGCCATTTGCATCCAGCGACTTTTAGCAACCTTGACTAAGTCTTCAGTCCACCGTGTGGAATTGCGCTACTGCTGCTATCTGTTTTTAGCACTATTTATTTATTTATTTATTTTATTTTATTTCATTTTCTTGGTGACAAAGCAGACAGCCAGTATTAGATTTACATTTTGTTACATTTTATACAATACGTGTTAAATTCTTATTAAATTGCCTCCACAATCAGAGAATGCTGACTACAAGTATCATGAAACGTCTTTTTGTTTGCTTTACACTATATGTACTTGTTCGTATTCAACTTTATCATCATCATCATCCGGACGTTCATTGCTGAATGTAGACTTATGTGCAGTGCACTGACTTCCAGCTTAGCCATTGTATTATGATATTATGTTGTAGATTGTATTATGCTTATAATGATATAAAAGCTATATAAGTCTTCAGAGATCCCCCATACAATTAAGTTTGCACTTTAATGGACTATCACAGTTTTACAATGTTTCAACCAAATTTAGATTAGATTGCACTTTCATAACACTATAATTATTTAGTAAACGTGCTAGCAAGAAGCACACAGTGGCCTTTTTTATATGTAAAAGACACAAAACATCATTCAGTTGAAACAATTTCAATACAGGGTTTTATTGCAAAGGAGTGGCAAATTTTTTAAATAAGATCTAGGGAACAATATAAAGAAGCGTCTTAATCGTTATTATTTTTAATAATAACGATGAAGACGAAGTTATTATTTTTAATAATAACGATTAAGAATTAATTAAGACGAAGTTCGAAAATAACGTCAATAGAGAGACTACGAAAGCCGCGCGGTCATTCAACAGAGGCGTAGGTACGGCGAGCCAACAAGGACCTTACGCAGTGCACATATGGCACAATTTCTTCATGAATGAGTAAATTATCCACGCGTACGATTTTTAACAGCGGATAGGAATAATTAAATGTGAAAAAAAAAGAATTTTGTTCTTTGCATACTTCGATTGAGTTACTAATTCTGAGCTACTCTTAAAGATTTGGCACCCTTTTGCAATGTAACTCTGTATACGAGAACATTTATTACTTGACAATAAATAAAGTGCTGAACTGCAGTCCAAAACTTGCATTTCTGGATAGTTTTTAAAATGTAATTATTAAGTCGTTAGTTGGAAATACGCGAACTATACGTACAAACTAGTGCCTTAGTCAAACATCACTATGCCACATACAAACCGAAATACATTAGGATTCAAGTCTCGTCGCGACACTCACAGTAGAAACGTGTCGTGAACGCTCCGAATAAGGCTTTTGCCACACTCGGGTTATAAGTGTTTTAGATTCACATGTTGTGCGAATCTCTAAGGATTTTATTGTATGAAGATTGCTTGGGAAGGAAAATATCTTTGAGTGTCTAAAATTTCTTTTTTTGCTGAGATTTTTCTGTAAGAATTTTTAGCTTTGAGATGAACTGTACGTGTCATTATTCACTTTTCATCAAGTAAGCGTGAACAGTGTTTATCATTATCAATTTGTCTGATGCTGGACATGGGCCTCTCCAAGTACACGCCACTGACGCCGAACCTCTGCTATTCTCTTCCATTTGCTGGCAACAGTTTCAGTTTGCATGCCGTGTCCAACCTAGATAGCCTTGCACAGGCTGCAAACTCAAGTCGGTTGTTGTAAAGAGAATTTAAGAAAGTGGGGCTTAGCAGGTGGCACAAAATGTAATTGCGGTGAAACCCCCCACCCCTCCTGAACTATGGGCCACTTTCTTACATGTCCCGCGTGTATTGAAAGAAGGTGGCCCATACCTGCGTGCACACGCGCGAAATCTCCATTAATAGTGCGGTTCGTGTGGCACAACACTGGTCATCAAAAAAACAACTGAATTGCTATCGACATAACAAGAAAAAGAAGCAGCTTTGCGTATAACATCACTTGAGCCCTGCTCTAAGTTTGCCAAGTCGCGGTCTCCAATAAAGAACACATCTGTCGGTTTTTAGCCATGCTAGAAGGGTTTGCGTATCGCAGTATAGATTAATCCACAATTTTTTATATTTATTTTAGTAAAACCATAAAAACGCTCTTATCTTAGCCGTAAGAACAGTCAATTAGCATTTTCCTTATCACTCCTATCCTATCACAATCGCATCAGGCATCAGGCACAGTCCTCGGTGCGCGCGTCGCCTAAGATTGCACAAAAAGTGTGGTTCCGTTGAATCCGTCGCCGGAATTTACATGTCGACCGACTGACGGATGCAATGTGTAGGGTGACTATAAATTTGGCTAAAGTAAACCATAATTTCATGTTTAGTCACGTAATCAATCCATTTCTTTTAGAATTAGATAGGGGTCTCTGTTTGCTAAGAAACTCCATTTATTAACTTTAGTCGAAGCTCTTGTTGTTATTTGTTTGTGACGTGTCTTTATGAGTAGGTTCATTTAAACGTTTGTATAGTTGTGAAGCGGCGGGGCTGGATCCCTCAATAGGGGCGAGAACTTATTGTTATTAGTCCTCGGAAAAACAACAATTACTGATAGTGTCTGTTGTAACACAATCTTGTCTTTTTAATATTTGGTCAACAAGCTAATCTTAAAGAAGCACGAGGATCCATATACCTAACATAGGTATTGCAATTATATAATAGTTAACACAAAGTTGTTTCGTGAATTGCAAGAATTGTAGTCTCGTCATCATAATTTATTATCAGACAACTTAAGTGCACTTCTGAAAAAATGACTTTTTCATTGCACGCCTTTGAGCTCGATCCACAGGTATTCTTAAAAAAACAACATTTTAAGTATCCTCAAATATTTCCACTACAGCAAAGACACCGTACTTCTGTGCAAACATGGAGAGCAAAAAGCAATAGAGCATAAGCGCCACACGAGCGACTACCCGCTGCTTACCCCAAAAACCGCGGACTACATACATTTTTAATGAAATATTCAGCAAGATGGCGAAGCGGGAATCGGGTGATGTTGGGTGGTTACGTATGTTGAGATTAAGGATGTGGGTTCAGTAATTCGATTCAGACAGAACATTAATGGAAAAGTAGGTACTTTAACTCAGTAAGTAGTCACAGCCTCATCTCGTATCCGCGGGTCGTTACTTCAAATCTTATCACGTGCCTCTTGATTTTTATTATTAACACACTTTTATTAGCTTCACTTGTTACTAACCAACTAACTATGTAATCTAATCTTGGAAGTAGTTTTTAACCTATTTCTAAATGACTTATCAGATTGACACTTTGTAAGTATCTGACATTTGGATGACAATACAATAATTTGACACTTTCATGATTTCGTGATGGTCTGATGATGGAGCCAGAAGGTAGAAAGTAGAACTCTTCTATGCCTACCAGTGAAACCTTCGTGTTGGGGCTCATTTGATTCGTTTTGAACGAGTTCAATAGATATAAACCTGATTTTTAAACTGACAAATAATTCTGACCAAGACGACTATCTTAGTCTTGATGGTTTGCGCTCTAGACTGAAAATAAAGCAGTTGCGGTTTTGAATCCCGCAAGGGGCCACAGTTTGTGTGATGAGCACATGCATTTTTACGTGAGGCATGGATGTCACATTATGGATAGTACGTCTATTCATTTTTTTGTTGCTATAGTTAAAGTTCTGCTTGGTTTGGAGCTTCATAACAAGTGTGATGATTGCTGGTCGAAATAAAAAAGTACGCACACTTGAAGATAGCACTGACTGTGTAGCCATGGTGAAATTGTTATAACTAATTTGCATGTATTATCCACTATCGAACTACATTAAGGCGGGTCTGTGGTGAGCTGAGCTGCGCAGTATTATGCGCTATCGAACTTCATTGAGACTGATATAAGCTGGGCTAAACTAAACAGTCTTATCCGCTTGCCGGTACGTGGCCTTAACTTTTTACCTCTCTGCCCCATCGGCTGTCAATTCTACGTACTATGTGGCTCGCCTACTGCAACTTCAGCTTGCTAATCAATTATTTTAGTTTTTGTTTGTTTACGGATCTCCTCATTTCGATCTCACAATGAAACACCGTGTATACCGTGTGGGGACGACCGAAAAGAATACACTTCCCCACCGCCAACAGGAGGTGTGTCGTAAGAGTCGACTAATTCCTGTAGCACGAGACGGGCAGCAGCGTCTTCGCGCGAAATCTTATAAAAAAACTGCGCTCGCCAACCCGCCTGCCAAGGGTGGCGAGTATTGGCAATCCCCCCCGATGATCAGTCATTTGGGGGAGGCGTTTGTTCAGCAGTGGACCTCCTATGGCTGAAATGATGATGATGATGAATGAAACACCGAGCATAGTTCCATAGCATGCTGTGAGATCATGAGCTTTCTTATGAGGCATATAGTTAAGAGCCACGTTCTTAGTTTCATATGTCATTACTGTCATCACGCGCATTGTGTCTCTAGTCCAAAGAAGCAACTCCTTATTCAAGATGACTCTTGACCTTGCTCTATGATGTCCTGGGCCTTAGTGGTATGTTCAGGCGAGACAAGCACAAAGGCATGACTAGCGTTGCAACTCGTAACTGGAAGTTGGGTCCCGTAACTATGAGTGCAGTACCGCAACGATCATAACTGACACGCCTTCTTTTTCTTTACCCCGTATCTTCTTCATCTCGATTTTGCTTAAGATCGGCCTCTGCTAGTTGAGATGCTGTCAACGTCGGCTGCATTGCGGCAGTAGTAATACCGTCTATCGAAGCGGGGATGTGCCGTGTGGGGACGGCCGTAAAGAATACACGTGACGTGGTACAAAAGGCGACTAATTCCTGTAGCACGAGACAGGCAGCAGCGTCTACGTGCGAAATCTTATAAAAAACTGCGCTCGCCAACCCGCCTGCCAAGCATGGCGATATTGGCAATCCCTCCCTCCCAATGATAGGTCATTGAGGGAGGCCTATGTTCAGCAGTGGACGTCTTATGGCTGAAGTGATGATGATGATGAGCGGAGATGTTCCAAACTGAATAAAGAGACTCTATTGATTGATGTCCACACTGCTTAGCTACGCTTAGCATCTCGTAAGATAAGGATGTTCATTCCTTGCTTCGAGATCATGAAAATTATGTATATGTGTATTTGTCTGGCAAATATTTATTTATTAATACTTATCGTGTCAATCCTTTGCATCGTTGTTGACGACCTCCAGAGGCGAGCATATCGGACTTGGTGTCAGTATCTCTGAGGTCTCGGTTTCGATTCCCGGTCGGTCAATGTAGAGAAATTACTTTTCTATATTGTCTCGGGTCTGAGTGTTGTGGTACCATCGTTGTTTATGATTTCTATAACACAAGTGCTTAAGCTACTTACCATGGGATCAGAGCAATGTATGTGATGTTGTCCAATATTTAAACTTATATTTATTTTTCATATTTATTTATTCACATTTAACCATCATCGCCGCTTTCGATTTGTATGTAAATGGTTCTAAATCCTTCGCGTTAAAATAATAACAAACGAAAACATTATATTTTCTCTCAATAATACGACTGAAACAAAATGTTTGCCGATGAGAGTATGTAGTTAGGTACATATGAAAAAACATAGGCATCTAGCATAAAGGGAAACACAATGGCTCCGCGTTTCCGACCAATTTGCGTAATGTGATATGACCGAGACTGACTACGACCGGCCACGACGAAGAAGAAACTAACTCGGAAACTTTAACTATTGGGTTTGACAAACGATATTCATCGTAGTACATCTTTAAAAGGACCTAGTAAGTAAGACAAGATAGAGATAGACAGACAAATACTTTTTATTACATACTAGCACCACACAAAAGAGACACACACGAAAAATTGTATTAAGATTAGCATAATTTAGGTGGTCTTATCGCTAGAAGCGATTTTATCCAGACAGTCTTCAGGTAGAAGACAGTTAAATTGAAATTGAGAGGGCAGGTGGATAGAGAAAGTCATAGAGTGATTAATTTATCTTTTAAGGAGTTCTTTGACAAATAAATTAATTTGACCATGTATGTTTTCTAAACGTTTTTTTTTTATGACCATAATGTAACTGATTTCATAATAATAATTGTATTGAATTAAATGTAGTTAAATTGTAATGTTCGAATATTAATTAATTGAATTGATAAAATTTAAAATATTTGCACGTCTTAACTGGACAAAACATGTTGAGCTTTTATTAAATGTCACCATTGTATATACCGTGTTTTATGCAAATAAATTCTTATTCTATTCTTATTCTTTAAAAATAAAAATGAATGTTTATAATTTGTCCTCAATGCGATCCTTAACCAATGATAAGATTGCAATGAACCTTTGGTAGGATTTTCTGAAGACGCCTGAGAGAGTAACTGCGTAAATAAAATGTTTTTTTTTAACCTATTGTGTCCCACTGTTGAGGGCCAGAGTCTGCCAATCCCTAACATGGCTCTCCAAATCGTCACGCCATCGCTTCTTTGGACGTCCTCTACGCCGATACCCATCTTGAGGAATCCACTGAGTTACGATCTGGGTCCATTTGTCTGGATGCATCCGGCAGATATAAAAGAAAAAAAATACATTTTTTTTTCTTTACGTGGCGTTGGATCGCATGCCGGGTAAAGAGATAATTATATAATCAAATTGATTAATATTGTCTGTCCAACCATCAGTCTAAATTTGAATTCGAAAGTCCCCTTATAAAGACATTCTTGTCCTTTGACTTTAATGGCACCTTTGGTAAGTGTTTATAAGATAAGTGTTTGTAAGATTGATTGAAAACCTCTTTTCTGTGTAGCTTTATGTTTTTTTTTTTCTGATCTAAATCTAAGACACGTCTGCAATATTTTTGCCTTTTTTTAATGAAAAGTGGACTTACTCTGTTTAATACTCAAACTTATTTTCCCGCCAGTTATTACCATAAAGAGATAAATATCCCAGACGCGTTGATGTAATATTTCGCCATCGACTTGCTTGTTTGCGAGACACGCTTTAGTTTCTTGTCGGAATGCTAAGTAGGGAGGCCCGCAAATCAAACTGTCTAGAATTCTAGGCATATTTCTGAATGTAAGCATCTTCCAATCAACGATATATTGATATTTTGATATTGGACAACATCACATACATTGCTCGGATCCTGTGGTAAGTAGCCAAAGCACTTATGTTACAGAAATCAGAAACAACGACGGTACCTCAACACCAAGATTTGAGACAATATAGAAAAGTTATTTTTCTACATTGAGAGACCTGAAATCGAACCCGAGACCTCAGAGATAGCCACCAAGCCCGGTATGCTCGCTTCTCGGCTACGGAAGTCGTTGATTCTTTCAAGAGCTGAGAATTTAATTACATAAAATGGTGGTTAATAACTTCATAATTACCGTTGCTTACCGTTGCAATTTTTTCTGCTGTAGTCTGTGTTTATCCTACCCGACTACTGTCTGGAAAATTTGTTTTAATTTAAGAATTATATATCACAGCTATCTTTTGGCAATATTTATGACATAAAAAATTGTGACATTGCTTATTCAGAGTTTCTTGACATTTTTAAATTAATATTATAGGACTTATTTTCAGATTGTTCGAAAAAAAAATTGGACGAAACGAAACCCAAAGTGGATCTCAAAGGGTATTAAGATATGTAGTAAACGTAAACGGACTCTTTTATGGCAATATAGACTGTCAAAAAATGCTAATAATAAGTTAGATTTTAAAAAATATGCAGCGACTTTTAACAAAATTATTAAACTAACTCAAAAAGCGCAAAATGGTCACTATATACATAACTCTGTAAACAAGGGTAAAGCTACATGGAGTATTATAAAACAAAACAAGCACAATCTGCCAAAAGAGAGCTTAAGTCAAATGGTTATTGATAATGGGAATATTAGAGACCCTAAACTAATAGCGCAAGCATTTAACGACTACTACCTTGACCTTCCTGTGACATCTAGTGTGGACAATAACGACCAAAGGCAAATATGTAACCAAAATCAAAATTCCTACAACTCAATCTTTTTAAAACCTACTGACCAAGAAGAAATATTTACTATTATTGGAAATCTAAAAAATACTAATAGCACCGGTATAGACGATATCTCTACAAAAGTCATAAAAGAAGTATCCTACTATATTGCTCCAGTCCTGAGTCACATCATAAATATTTGCCTAGAAGAAGGTCTTTTCCCATCAAAACTAAAAACTACACTCGTGAAACCTATTCACAAAAAAGATAGCAAATATGATATGACAAACTACCGACCAGTGGCTTTAATACCAGTGTTTTCAAAGATTTTTGAGAAAGTAATTCATAAAAGACTTTACAATTTTTTCGAAAAAGAGAACATATTAACTAATGCACAAAAAGGTTTTCGTAGAAATACAGGTATAGTTTCGGCGATATATGAATTCTTAGACATAATTTACTCTAAAATGGATAAAAAACAACCTGCGTTTGCTATCTATCTTGACATGACCAAAGCATTTGACTATGTAAAACACAGCTTACTCTTGAATAAGTTAGAATCGTATGGTGTAAGAGGCGTGGAATTAAGATTATTAGCTTCCTATCTTACTGACCGGACACAAATAACGTTTACCAGTAAGATACAGGTTAAGACAAAAACTGAAAAGACTTACCTATCCTCTGAAAGATCAGTCACCCAAGGAGTCCCGCAAGGTTCTATTCTTGGACCGCTTTTATTTATTATTTACATAAATGATCTACCAAAGTCAATAACTAACAAAATGATACTTTATGCAGACGATTGTACTATTGTATGTAACAGCGAAAATGAAATAATATCGAGCCTGGAGTCTGTAGCAAACTGGTTGACACAAAATAACTTACAATTAAACATACCAAAGACAAACTTAATGAAATTTAGACAAAGACAAATACACGAAACAACAAAAGTAACATTTCAAGGAGTAGAAATAGAGAATACAAAATCTGTAAAATTTTTAGGACTACATATTGACAATGATATGAAATGGCAATCTCATATTGAATTTATTCACGCTGAATTACTGCAATTTTCTTACGCATTACGACAGCTTAGCAAGATAGTAAACCGAGGAGCAGTGCTTGAGGCGTATCATGGCTATGTTGGTTCTAAGTTGAGATACGGGATTATTTTCTGGGGAAACGCTGTAAATATTGGACGCCTTTTAATAGCTCAAAAGAGATGCATTAGGGCCATTTGCAACATAAAAAGTAGAGGAAGTTGCAGGACATTTTAAAAAAAACTAAAATTGTTGACCATACCCTCACTATACATTTATGAAGTCGCACTCTATGTAAGACGACACCCTGACTTGTTTCCACGTGTCTTAAGCGCTAGACGATGTGATTTTGTAACTACTAAACAAAAAAATATAAACAAAACAAAACTCTACAGCAACAGTATCTTTGGCAAGTCTACTAGAATATATAACTGCTTACCAAAGAAAATTAGGACAGATAATAATATCTTGACATTTAAGAAAATGCTTTTCGAATATCTGACGGAAAGGGCTTTTTATTCGGACAGGAATTTTTTGACACTAAAAATATTTGACATATCAGCAGACACACACACCTGACATTACCAAGTTACTCATCTATTTTATTTCATAATTCTTACCTTTAAATAATGACATGACTATAAATTAATGAATTAATATTAAATAATTGTGATCTATGTAATTTGCATTGTAAAGTGAATAATCTAAACTAATTAGGATTAATACATTTGTACGCCAAATTGCAGATCACAGAGCACTATCATAAATGTTTTTGACATCTGTATTCTTACCTGTGAATCACAAATAAACAATTTTGAATTTGAATTTGAATTTGAATTTGATATCCTGTAATATCCTGTAAAACTAGATAGTTAATTTATAGATAAACCCTTTAAAAACTGTAAAAGTCATTTCTATGCAATGTAGGATCTCTTGAGATTCTGCCATTATCTTTTCAGCATTGTAAAACTAGAATGTTGTTCTGTAAAAAAGGTTAATTTCTGATCTTAGTTTTATTTTCGGCTTTTATTTGATAAAATTAACGACGTTTACTTGATTTTTTGATGAAATATTTTTCGACGTCGACGTTTTTTGCAGATTATGGCAACTGTCTTGTTTTTTCGACATGCATTTGTTTTTTCGTTAAGATGACGATAAAATGACTTCTGGGACCAAATTATTTGAATCGCTTGTCCCATTTAAGACTACATGGGAATGTTAGTTTCCACATGATATGACAACCCGATGGAACTAGTGGGATATAATAGAGAAATACACAAATCCTTGAACCATTGATGTTTGGTTAGAAGTCCGGTACTCAAAGGGGTATCAATAACTCATAAACTTCATGCATGAACTTACAGGTTTCCCTCTTCGGCCAAATGTCTCGATTTGGCGCTAACGTGTGTTAATCCGATGCGCTTACAGCTATTGCAGTGCCTTTGGGCGTATGTTGAGAAATTTGTTGTTGTAGACTACGTTACGGGCTTACGGGTACCTATTTTTGTGTTTTTGTTCTCACATTTATATACTAACCATAGTTTTTGTAAGGCAATATTACTTATTCTCAAATAACACTAACCCGTCTATGGATTTCTAATTGTCAGAAATAAAGATTTTTTTTCTTATTTTTTTATTTTTATTTAAAACTTTTGAAGCGTAACAATTCCGATAGTTACTTGTTTTTTTTCATAATTTTAACCGTTTACGCAGCGCACGCAACGGAAGCTTTCAAAAGGAATAAGTTTTTCCTGTTATTGCAATATTTCTCATTGATGCTTCGCTTCTATTAGTTGTAGCGTGATGTTATATTACCCATAACCTTTCTCGATAAATGGTCCAACACAAAAATAATCATTTAATTTGAAAGATAGAAAGAAAGAAAGAAACGATTATTCGACACACAAGAGAAAAAATAATACTACACAAAACAATATAAATCAGATGTGTCGAAAAGGTGCCCTTGTCAGTGCTCAGCATTTGTCGTGACAGCCAAGGACTTATCATGACGCTGATTTTCGGCGGGAACCTCCGACGCTGGAACGTGCAGGGAGTGACGCAGCGGCACATCGGACCACCAGAGAATCCCAAATCCCTCCAACGGAATCCGGGCCCATGTTTGAACCATTAGTTCCTGAGATTAGCGCGTTCAAACAAACAAACTCTTCAGCTTTATTAGTATAGATTACATTGACCATCAAAAGCTCTTTTATAAAGTCATCACGTTAAGAATTTCGACAGAAACGATCATGAATTTACGACACGCACCGCACGCGTCACGTCCTTCGGTTTACGACGTCGTTGCGTTTGATACGCGTGCGGTCGGTGTTTACGAGACGCGAATGAGATGCGTCGAGCCATTGATTTTGCACCATTTTTAGGATTCCGTACCCAGAATTTAGTTTGAACACCTCGTTGTAGAACTAAGAACTGACGGCCGATGGAGCAGAAAGATTCTAGAATGGAGGCTACGTACCGGCATTCGCAGCGTAGGACGTCCACCCACAAGATGGACAGACGACTTGGTAAAGGTTGCATGAAGCTGCTGAATTCAGGTCGATTCTAACCGGCCAATCTGGAAGTCACTGGGGTAGGCTATGCTTAGCAGTGGATGTCCTATGGCTGAAATGATGATGATGACTTCGTTTTACGTTTGTCTGTCTGTCAAGATCCTTTTCACTAGGATCTCGTGGAAGTATTAAGTTGAAATTGATATCAAATACTTAGGTCCTCAGTCTCTTGGAGCTGTGAAAAAATGAAACGTCTAAGGTAGACGTAATCAAAAGGTACAGCCGGTTATGCCTTATATGTTGACACTCGCAAGGATATCGAAACCAATAGGATACTATCCATTAAACTAGAATCATAAAAGCAATATCTTATATCGTAAAGGTATAAAATTCGAACCATTTGTGGAGCTACATTTTGATTTCAGTAATGGACAAACTACATACCCACAAGTTTGTATGGACGGTTCGGTGCGCGAGTCCGTCTCTCACTTGGCTGGTTTTTTCTCTATCAATTAACCATCACAACAACAAATCGTTAATACTAGTATAAATATTGTTTTTCTACCTTTAAACATTGCTTCTCAAAATAAATCTCGATAATAACCTTCTTTCCAAATAACTAAAGAAAACTATGCCAAAATATTCGAGGCAAATTATAATAACAGTAACCGACAATATTGTACGAAATCTAACCTTTACCAGATACTTTTATCATTCAAATGTTCCCTAGATTTATTGGCTTTTTGTGGTTCTACCCACATTCTTCCTCGACCTTATGTGTTACGTCTTAATGTCTATATTCCTTTGGAAAAGTGATTGCCTAGCAAAAAGCCTTGATAAGCTTTTATAAGAAAGGGATTGTATTAATTTCGTTTCGTCGCAGAATTGTTACATAAAAGGGATAAGAACAGTAGGTTTACATTGTTTTTGTATAATTACGTTACGTTTTAGCGACCGTTAGGTCTGATAAACGGCTTCGACAGTTTAAGTCTCATTCAGGTTCTTTTTGTGGTATTGTCAGCGCCTAAGAGCTGGTCACCTCTTTAGAAATGGAAATTAGGGGACAGACGTTGATTCAAACGTCAATTAGTCATCAATTTTATATGCGTCTTGTAAATCGAACTTATTATCTTGCCTAAGACTAAACTAGGTTGGTCTGCAGCAACCCCAGACAGGTTCCCGTCTTATCGTGATGGGTGGGTCTTAGTAGCCGCGGGTTGAAACCATGAGAAATCAAAGGTGGAAGGCACTCCCGACGTGCTTGGGCCACCCGCTTGTAGATGCGTCTCCATGAGGGCACGTATGAGGGTCAGGAATCTCTGCTCGTGTGGCCTAGACGGTGGTTGCGAGGGAAGAGAAGTGTTAATGATAAGGTGCACCGTTCTTCCTGTCCTCCGGCGCGGCCGTGGCGCTTGTGAGACGTTGGTGGCCTTTAACTTAGAGAAAAAACTTAAACTTAGAGAAAAAAGGTGGAAATAAAAATTCCTTACTTTTGGTGATTCCTCAGGTCTCAGACTACTCGACAAAATGGGCAATAAAAACCAATTTTACTTATTTCTGATCACTATACTCATGAATAACACGCTATGACATTACAACCTAGGAGTGGGCGATATGAATCGTATCGGATATTTGAAACTATACATCGTAGCAATATCGTGTATCGGATATTCAACCAAATCGAAACTATATATTTCCAAAACACGATATTGTGCTGTACGTGGCGATTCGGGGTATCGTATCCGAATTCCGATATCGTGTGAGTGAATCGCGTAGCGCCGATATCGTTTACACTTCGTATCGATTTCAACCTTAATTCCTTACACATACAGATCAAAGTGACTTGTATTATATGGTCATTTGGACATGTTCTCTCTCTTTGTAACCGCCGATTCCTCATGATTTGGATTTTGAAATTTGGCAACAATAATTATTCTAATAAAACAAGTGATTAAGTAAATCAATGTAACCAGTGTTAAACCTGGTTCATGTATAAAGAAAAGTTTATTTGAAATTAATTAATTGGTGAAACTTTAATTTTATCTAGATAAGATTTCACACCCTAAATAAGTTTGTTACTAGAAAAAATAACAAGAATTTTTAAACTGTTAAAAAATCATACACAATGAATCATATCATATCGAAGGTTGCATCTAATCGTCAAAGTATCACAGTGCGCCATTACGAAAAATATATAGTTACCGAAAATATATAGTTTCAGAAATACATAGTTTCAATATCCGATATTGAATATCGATATATAGTTTCGATTTGATATCCTACAAAACAGATATTACCCACCGCTATTACAACCATCAAATAACTACGATACTACGTTTCGCAAGCGATGCACCGTGGGCCTCGCCAACTGTGTATACAGCTTTAGATTGTGCTTCAATCAATGAATGCGCGCGTGACTTTCTGCTCGCTTTGTACGATTTAAGCTTACTGTATTAGACTTCAATTATATTGTGGTCCTAGTATATTACTGGTAATGCCATTCAGGGCAAACGGATCGAAAGAATTATTTCGGTTTGTACAAATCTGCCTATTATGAGGATTTTTGATGATGGCCTCAATTGTATTTGGTTTACTTGAGTGAATGAACTGTAGTTTCGATTAACCGGCTAAGTGCGAGTCGGTTTCGGCTACTGAACCATCTACTTTTTTTTTAGAAATTCTTCAAACGGCTCCCGTTGCAAAAAAATATTTAAAAAAACGTAACGAAAACTACGAAAGATGGAAGAACTACCTACTTATAGTTCAAATAGGTACATCACAACACGAGACACCTAAAAAAAAATTTTTGGACGTCTTTTTTTTAGCCACCCCGTATAGTTGGGGATTTATAGCGCGGGTGCAACTTTCTGACCAGTTTGTTAGCTCTTAACTTGTTGTCACTAAATAAAAAAAATAACCTAGTAATCCTAGCATTTCTCACCAAACCTGTGCACGCAATTAATTGTATTAAAATACAGTCTACAATCAATAGCCTAAAACTATCGATAGTGTCGATACTATTGAAGTAGTTTTTTGTGTTAAACTTATCAATACTATTGTTACCCCCTTGAGTGCCGCATCTAATTTTTTTAGGGAATCTTCGGTCCATATCGGGTAAGTGACACGCGAAGGAATATTATCGACAGTATTGCTGCGTATCGATAGTTTTGGTTTAAGCATGCTAGAGGGCTATCGATAGTGTAACTGGATTTTAAGATTTATAATTTTATTTTATTTTATGTTTATACAGTATTATTACTTTCAAGTGTAGCTTTATACAATTTGAATTTGCCTACAAACTTTTTCACCTCCTCCTTAGGATAGGGTTTGATTGCTAGGCATGTTGGTATTTTTTCTGGTTGCTCTATCCATAGCTTATGTGCAATAGAGTTTTCTTGTAACTTTGCTGCTACTTTTTTTAATGATTCCTCATTAGGTACCTAAAATTAAATGAAATTATTATTCCTTTTAGAAACTATTTAGAATATTTTTATTGAAATTGGTATGTATATTAGCATAAGAGCTACATGCTCGAAGCTTCTTCCCCAGTAATACCTACCAAATAAACCAGACTAATAAATGTTAATGAATCCAACTGTCCAGGGATAAATAAATAATAATAAACAAATATTGGACAACATCACATACATTGCTGTGATCCTATGATAAGTATCCAAAGCTCGTGTTACAGAAATCAGAAACAACGACGGTACCACAACACCCAGACCCGAGACAATATAAAATAGAAGTTAAGTTGTAACTGGATTTTAAGATTTATCATTTTATTTTATTTTATGTTTATTCAGTATCCACAGCTCTTAAAAATTTTACTAATCACATAATTATACAAAACTTACAGCCAATAATGGATTCTATGTATATTAATTTAAAACTTTAGAAAAACGTCAGTCAATGGGAGAAAGAATTTTGAAAACAACGGTAAAAGAACTAATGGAAAAAAAATATAATAATAGTTGCACTAAGATGTATGAGTGGTGTGTATCAGTGTAAATGTGTGGGAAATATAAATGTGTGTGTGTGTGTGTGTGTGTGTGTGCTCGTGTGTGGTTGTCCTACCTACTCAATAAATCACAATCCTCCCTCCTGAAAGATTGTTTGGAGGTGCTAAACAAGTCTAATGAGGCAATGTTTTTATTATAAGTGCGGTGCATCCTACTTACTATTTAATTTTGGGCATAGTTAGTATGAGTTAACGAGCTGCAGAAAAGCTTAGTGTGTCTGGTCCGTGTGCGAGGTACTCCGAACGTTAGCGTCTTAGTAGCGAGATCATCATCATCATCATGATCATAATTTCAGCCATAGGATGCCAACTGCTGAACATAGACTTCCAGATTGGCCGGTTGAAAATAGCCTGCATCCAGCGGCTTCCTGCAACCTAAAGATTAACAAAATATATTAGTTTATCAATACTGAACCGTACCCCGACGGTAACGGGCCAGAGTGCCAGGAGGAAGATTACCTCCAACAATCCCACACACGCAACATTATACCTAAACTTTGACTATAGCACAAGATAAACGAAAATCCACGATACACCTCGTCAGCGGGTCGCGAACATGGAATAATAAAGTATTTTTTGACTAGAAGAGACATCCTTAAGTAAGTTTTTTCGCTCTCTGTACAGTGATCAGATTGTCGTTATGGGGCGGTGATTTACCTTGAAGGCCAAAGGTCCATTCCCGGTTTGGGTCAATCTAGAAAAGTATTTTTACTAACGTCTCCTCTGATCCCTTCGGCACAGGCAGCGACCATGCAACGGGTAAACTTACTATTGAGCCGGTCTCAAAGGTTTTTGATCAAAATTTCTTTTTCTTTTTATGGCAAATCCGCGTTATAAGTTCGCTAATGTCAAGTTAGTACAGCATCGCACTGTTTTTAGGGTTAAGATGATCAAAATTTGTTTGTAAGTTCCATATTTATCCGAAGCATTTAAAAAGCAAAAGAGAAGAGCTGAATATGCGATACAGGAACATGTACTCGCAACTCTGTGCTGTCTACTGACAATAAACTACTTATTTAAAGAACCATCCTTAAACCTGTATGGATGTATGGATTTCAACTATGTGGGAGCGCATGTAATTCCAGCATAAACATCACCCAACGCTTACAGAATGGCATACTCCGAAATATTACGAATGTACCGTGATTCTTAACCAATACAGAAATACACTAAGCTCTAAGAATCAAAACAGTAAAGAAGGAGATTGGACTAGTAGCTGAAAAATACAAAGGTCATCTTACAGGACATCCAAACGAACTAGCTATTCAGCTACCCAATATAAGATACTGCAAACGCCTGAAACGGTATGAAATTCAGAATCTAGATGCTCTCACGGCACGTCAAATACACACACCAGACATGCTCATAGTCAAGACGACTGATTGTAGATAAAAACCAAGAAAAAAAGAGCTTCAAATTCATGACCACCCTGAGTTAGCCTTTAAAAGCTGATGTGAGTGAGATGTTGGTAGTCGAACTCAATATGGAATAAGCATATATTTTTATTTGGTCTTAAAATAATTAGTACATAATTATTTATTTATTGCAAACTTTACAGCATGTAAATTTAACATAAAAAACACTTTGTATTAAATGCTTACATAGCCAATTAAAAAGTTTGTCACATTAAAATTAACATTTAAAGACGGTTGAACATGAAAGGGCTATAGGGAGAAAATAACCAAGATGTAACAACAAAACAAAATAATTAATAACAAGACTAAAAATACCTTTTCAAGGAATCTCGTATGTCCGGTGAATGCGTGTGATGTGTGTGAGTATGTGTGTGTGTGATTATAATTAATAAAACCTAAATAAATTTTGAAAAATATTGATAAACACCTGACTGTTACGTGCTAGACAAAGAGATCCGACATATACCGTGACGTCACAGTACACGTCCGCCATACATATTACGGTTATTTTTTACCTAAAATCAATTTTGTTTTCATTAAATTATTAAAAAACAATAAATTATTTTCGTACATATTACCTTTTATGTCATCCAGGTCCTCAGAAATGCCGTTTAGGTGGTCGCCATTTGAAAACCCTTGGCTGATTTTGATTGTGCGCACTTTGAATTCGACACGGCAGTTCTAGTAATCTAACTCGATGACCGCGCATCCCAAATGCTCCCGAGTTGCGGACGCAAATGAGATCTCCTTGAATAATTCAGAGACACGTGTGTTCAAAAATATGTATTTAGGCTGTGACGAGGGCTTTTTGTTAGCGAGACCTTTGACAAACTTTGAGGGTAAAAAATGAAACATCTTCCGTTTCAGTGGTATGAAATCTTATATTAGATTACTCACTATGAATGTTACGCAACCTTTCAATAATGTTTTGGTGCAGCTATTGTTTTTGCATTCTAAAACTGCTCAACTGAGCATTTTACGTATTTGTTACATTTCTGGTAATGCCAAACGACTCAGATAAAATTATACCTACTGATGTGCACGAAATGCTTATCAAGTTAGAATAGAAATGCTTACTTTATAGCTAACCGTGCACGCCCACTTACCACTTCTACGAGTAGCGGAGCGTAGTGTGTCTTACATGTTCTGTAATTAAAACGTCATCTTTCTTCTAAACACTTCACACCATTTAGCTTTAGGAGTGTGCGCGCACGGGTGACTTTTATTGCCGTGACTTTTTTGTCACTCATATGAAATCCTTAGATATGTCTTGGATATCTCGAGATGGTGCGCGCACACTCTAAGCGAGTACATAAAACACATTCCCACAAATCTGTCTATGACCATCACTGGGTCTCACTATTCGGTGCTTTGCATTAAATTTTTAAAGAATCAAGCCTTTCAATAAATATATTTTTATACTGTTCACTTCATCCATTATACACAGCTTCTCCTCCATTTCACGAATACTATAAATTACATTCACATCAGTCCACTCCACAATTCCTCCAATCTCAATCACCGGATCAAATAAATATTTACCAAGGAACGTAAATGCCGGTGCATTGACAAAAGCAAAGAAAACCAATACTTTTAAAGAGACAGGCCATTAGTTTTAAATTGAGCCGTGTTGGCTGAGAGCCAGGACTGGGATAGAGATTGCTATACTGAATAGGGATGTCAAGTTTGGATACAGTGGACACCTTGGCTGTATGTATACTTACATGATCAGTATTTCATTTGTCTGGTCCATCAGTCTTCTGGACTGACGTCAGAATAATCGATTTCCAAGGATGCTTAATGGTTACCCGTACGAAACTATTTCAAACGAGTGTTCTATTTCACTAGCAATAAAGACTTTATGAAATACGGTTTAATGTTGAAAAACACAAATTTTGCTGCTTGCTGCTGCTTTGCAAAATATTAATTCACATCATCATCATCATCATTTCAGCCATAGGAAGTCCACTGCTGAACAAGGCCTCCCCCAGTAACTTCTAGATTAGCTGGTTGAAAGCGGCATGCATCTAGCGGCTACCGGCGACCGTTACCAGATTGTCTGTACACAATTTGGGTGGGTGTCCCACGCTGCACTTGCCAGCGTACGTGGCCTCTATTTTAGAACCTTTCTGCCCCATTGGCTGTCAGTACTCAGGCTGCCCTGCACACTGCCATTTAGCAAGCTAATTCATTGGGCTACTCATATGACAGCGACTTTTGTTTGTTTACGGATTTGATACCTTATTTCTGATTTGATCAGAAACACCGAGCATAACCCTTTCCATAGCACGTTGTGTAACCTTGAGCTTTCTTATGAGGCCCACAGTGAGAGGTCAAGTTTCAGTTCTATATGTCATCACTGGTAACACACACTGGTTGTGTACTTTCGTCATTAGGTACTGAGGTATATTGGACGAGTATACGTTGCGTAGTTTCCCGAACGCTTCCCAGCCGAGTTGGATTCGATGATTGACCTCCTTTTCAAAATTGGATCTACCCAACTGGATTACTTGTCCCAGATATATTTCAACAATTTCGTGACATTGGACATTGGGCAACATCAATACATTAATCTGATCCTAGGGTAAGTAGCCAAAGCACTTGTGTTGCAGAAATCAGAAACAACTACAGTACCAGAAAACCCAGAGCCTGTTATTTTTCTACATTAACCGGCCGGGAATCGAACCCAGGACTTCAGAGGTAGCAACACCAAGTCCGGTATGCTTGCCTCTCGTCACAGGTCGTCTACATGGGGCACACTAAAATTTTTGCACTTCTAGCTAATCGGAACTATTTGAATTTCGAATGTTATATTTTTTTAAACGTTGCAACCTTCTTAGTAATAAAAAAAAACAATTGGCGGGAAATGATTTGTCAATTGTTTTTTATCACACATCAAAGTTTTACGTACGCAACGAAAATTGAATTAAGTCGAAAAGATTTTAGAGCGATGATTTTTTATGGTTTTAAAAGTTCTCTCTCTCCGCAAGACTGTGCCGCTCGTCTTCAAAATGCTTTTGAGAGAGAAGCACTTTGTTTGAGCACCGTGAAGCGATGGTTTTCTGAATTTGAGAGAGGTCGAGTTTCTTTACATGATGAATTTCGTGAAGGGCGGCCTTCAACTGCTGTCAACGAAAATAATGTGGCTATTGTTAAGCGGCTAATTGAAGAAAACCCGCGGATTACCTATGAGACAATTCAAGGACTATTGGGGATTGGTATAAGCCAAATTCAGAAAATTTTACACGAAGAATTGAAAGTTCGGAAGCTTTGCTGTTGTTGGATCCCTCATGAACTGACAGCGGAGCAGAAGCGGACTCGCGTGGAATGTTGCTCACAGATGCTACTGAAGTATGACCACGGACATTCTAATGCTGTTTATGACATTGTCACAGGAGACGAAACGTGGATTTATTGTTTTAAACCCGAAAAAAAACAGCAATCTTGTGAATGGGTGTTTGAAAATGAGAACAGGCCAACAAAAGTGTGGCAGGCGAGAAACGTTGGTAAACCAATGATCGCGTTTTTATTCTCAGATACACCCGTATCTGTACAATTCCACTTGAAGATCAAAAGAGTATTAATGCCGAGTGGTATTCTACCATTTGTTTACCCAGGGTCTTAAAAACGTTCGCGAAAGACGACCCAAAAGCCGCGTTCTCCTACATCATGACAACGCTTCTTCACACACGGCCAATAAAACAAAGTCATTTTTAGCTTCCGAAAAAGTACAACTCGTCACCCATCCTGCGCATAGCTCCGACCTAGCACCCTGTGATTTCTGTATTTTCCCCAAAATCAAAGATTTAATGAGAGGTTTTACTTTTACCAACTCCGAAGAGGCAGTGATAGCGTTCTATGAGCACGTAGAAAACATGCCTTCAGATCTGTGGTCCTCCTGTTTTAAAAAATGGTTCGACCGCATGAAAAAATTATTAAAATGTAAAGGAGAGTATTTTGAAAAGCAATAAACATAATTTTTTGGTTATAACATGTTGTTTTTTTAAGTTACGCAAAACTTATAGTGTGTCCTACGTATACGGCAAGTTTGGTTATTACATCTAGGGCGATAGCCATTGGGTCCCCGATTCAAAACTTTTCGGTAACAAATTGTCGACCGGAAAACCACGTGACACTATAGGATTTAACATTACTTAGGTTGACAACTCATTATTGAAACGTTTTAAATCGGTGGCCATCTTCGTAACCATGGCTACACATCCTATGAAAGTAGGATAATAAATGAACCGAATACAAGCATAAAACCTGAACCCACAATTAAATTACCAATCCAATAAACCAAATGTTTTTAAATAAACCCAAGCGGCCCGAAATGAAAATGCTAATCCCATTCATCAATTAATTAACCATAATCTACGGAAAAGTACTCGAATCATGAATGAGAAATGAACTGTGCGAATATAAGAGAAATCGCCTTATTACACAGTTCAAAGGAAACAACCAGTTCACTCTCTACTACTTTGTATGTACGAGCTGTTTATAAATTGTAACTTATCCCCAGTTAATTATAAAAATATTTGTATGATTAATTAATAGACTTGGTTAATACTACAATTATTTTATTAATAGCTAATAACATTTTGATTTTATGATACATAAAACATGTCAATTATGCTAATATTAATTACACTTAAAATTATTTATAATTTTTATGTAAATTTTTCTTTGGTCATGGTTTATTATCATGTAGAACTCCCTTCCCCTCCGTAATCGGATTCATGATTCCGAGATCGTGTCTTCGTCTATAATGTTACATAAACTAAGTAATTACTTTTAGTTTTAATGTGTATTAATACTAAGTAGATTTAATTTTACATATTGGTCATAGTTAACGTAACAATCGAGCTGGGGGGCGTCCTACAATACATTTGCCAAGTCATGATTTGCACTCGAAAACCCGAACAGATGTAGCCGCACTTACTAACAAAGTAATCATTAGGTTGATTCAAACATATTTATATAAAAGGACTTTTGGTAATTTAAATATGCAAAGAGAGACAACATAAAGGTTTTATAGAGTAATTTGACTGGAAAAACAAAATAAGTTTCTTGGCCTGCAGAGAAGTCTCATTGGGATTTGATGGCTTTGTTATTAAGATATTATATCACATTACACGACTTGCCTGCACAGTTAAACAGCACTACAGCCATCTGTGATTCGGCATCATCATCTTCATTGCAGCCATAGGACGTCCACTGATGAACATAAGTTTTTCCCCCATTGACTTTCAGATTGGCTGTTTGGAAGCGGCCAGGCCGAGGTCAGGCCAGGTCGTCTGTCCATCTTGTGGGTGGACGTCCCACGCTGCGATTACCGGTACGTGGCCTCCATTATAGAACCTTTCTGCCCGTGCTGCATGTCAGCTTTAACACATACAAATTGAGCGGCTGCAGTGAGGTTTAGATTTTTTGGATCTGATAATTACGGACCGGACGGCTTCAAAGCAATGGCTTTGGACGCAACCGGGATCGACCGAATAGATGAAGAAGAAGGAGAATCTGATAATTACGATCGAGTCATCTATCGTGATTCCACTTTAATAATCACAATAAACCGATTCACTACACAATGGTAACGGAAAAATCAAAAGTCACCTCACAACAGCTGAATCCGATAGGTTGGCTGCTCCATATATGCTGTGGAAAATATCTGGGACCTTACTAAGCCTGTCTTATGAATACTTTAGCGCTCAGTAATCGTTTTCTGGGTAATTCCATAGCGAAAGGATTGTTTCAGATCCGAAAATGATTCGGTACAGCACGTGACCGCACTTTTTATTGAATGTTTTTGGAAACACAGGTGAATGTCTGTATAAAGAGAAATACTATTGTATAAACATAAGACCCTTAAGTAGGTGACTTTGGGAATGCGAATGGGTAATTTTCAGTTTACCATTCTAAGCATGTTTGAGACAAAGTCTGTCACATAATATTTTCCATACGTTGTGTGCCATTTATACATCAATGCATTCCAAGTTCTAATAAATTAAACACAGTAAATAACAGCTACAAGCCATCTTTATTTCACACCACAGATTAGACAAAGACAATACAAACCCAAAGATACTATAAATTTATGCCACACTCCTTCCCTCCAAATTCTTACTCTATTTTACATAACCTAAAAATAATTATAAATTTAACCTTTGTACAGGTTTAAGCTTTCTATAGCTCTTCCTAACCTCCGGGTGAGCTTGGGGCGAAGGATTGCTAGTTTGACAACTTTCTTTTATAGGATCCTTCGGCCCAAACTCAGCCCCATCTTCATTGTTATCAGAAATGTCATCTGTAGGCATAATTGTTACCTCCCTGTCGTCTGTATTTTCAAAATTTTCTCTTACACTCCTTGGCAGGCATTGAGTGACATTCCTGGTAACAATACCATTATCAGTTAACACATCATACATAACATTTCCAACTGGATTTTCTATTACACCCTCCATCCACTTTCGATCTTTATTATATGAAGCTACCAGAACCCTATCACCCGGCATAAACTGTTTTACTGGTTTTTTAGACACTACCTTCCGAGGCACAACCACATCTTTTTTTATTAAAGTTAAACGAGTTCTCAGCTGTCTGCCCAACATTAACTCACATGGTGCTTTGCCTGTAATTGCATGTGGTGCCGTACGATAAGCCAATAACCACTGTTGTACACTATGATCCAAATTATTCTTATCAAATTTACATGCTAGCATGGCTCGTTTAAACGTTTGCACACTCCTCTCTGCTAAGCCATTACTTGCCGGGTGATATGGTGCTGTGCATACGTGTCTAATGTTATTGTTTTTGCAAAATAAACGGAACTCTTCAGAGGTCCATTGAGGACCATTATCAGTCACAAACTGTTCCGGTATTCCAAATCTAGCAAAAATACTTCGCAGACATTTTATAGTTGTGCTTGAAGTGGTAACATTCATTTTGATTACTTCTGGCCATTTAGAGTGTGCATCTACAACAATAAGCCACATATGGCCCATAAACGGACCCGCAAAATCAGCATGAATTCTTTTCCACGGCTCTTCTGGCCATTCCCAATTATGAATCGGTTTTTGTGTTGGAAAGTTCCTGTTGTTGATGCACCCTCCACAATTATCAGTAACATTTTTAATATCTGCACACATGTTGGGCCACCAAAAATAACTATTCGCTAATGCTTGCATCTTATTAATACCTAAGTGCCCTACATGTAATTCAGATAACACCTTTTCTTTCAGACTATTTGGGATCACTATACGGTCTCTCCAAATGATAGCGTTTTTGTTTAAATACAATTCTGTTTGTTTTCCTTTAAATTTAGATAATTCGGGACTTACTTCTTTTGGCCAGCCTTCTCTTATGTATGTACAAATTTTACTTAATTCAGGGTCTTTTAATGTTTGCGTAGCTACATCTGTTAACGTCACTGGTGGATTATCCATATTGTCCCATAAAATGGTATTGACATTGCTTTCCTCATTTATTATATTATCGTCCCCCCTATTGGGAATTGGTAATCTGGATGGAAAATCGGCCGCTGCGTTGTTAAGAGATGTTCTATATTTTATATTATAGTTATAATTACAAAGAATTAAAGCCCATCGAGCCATTCTGTCAGCATAAATGTTACTGACAGTTTTACTTGGATTGAAAATAGAGACCAAAGGCTTGTGATCTGTGACCAAAGTAAAAGTTCTTCCTTTTAAGTATAAATCAAACTTTTTGACTGCCCATATTATAGACAACGCCTCCTTATCAATTTGTGAGTATTTAATTTCTGATTCACTCAATGTCCTACTTGCAAATGCTATGGGACGCTCTAAAATTTTATCTCCTACCTTTATTTCATGTGATAGACATGCACCTAGCCCATATTTGGAAGCATCACAGCTCAAAAGTATCGGCCACTCTGGGTTGTAATGAACTAGAACTTGATCTGATGCAATAGCTTTCTTGGCCCATTCATATGCCTCTTTTTGATCAGTAGACCACACAAAGGTTTCTGTACATTTCAATAATTTGTATAATGGCTTTAGATGTTCTGCTGCATTCTTTAAAAATTTGTTATAGAAATTTATGGTACCCAGAAAGCTACGTAGTTCTTTGACATTCTTAGGCTCTGGTGCTTCCAATATTGCCTTAATATGCTCCGGTGTTTTGTGAACCCCCTCTTTATCAATGATGTGGCCGCAATATTCTAGCTGTGTAGACATCAAAACTGTTTTCTCTTTGTTAACTTTAATATTTAATTTTCTTAGTTTTTCAAATATAATTTCTAAAGCTTTTAAATGGCTTTCTTGATCTACATGGGCTACTAAAATATCATCAAGATAACAAAATACATTTTCCATGTTAAAATTATTATCCATAAAATCTTGCCACTCTTGAGGTGCTGGCGACATACCAAACATCATAAATGTTGGCCTATATAATCCCCAAGGCGTAGTTAACGTCATGAGTTTTTGTGCCTCATCATCCATTCTACGGTTCATGTACGCTTTCCTTAAATCGATTTTGCTAAAAACGGTTTTTACTCTACTGTCATCTCTATTTAATTTTGCAAAAATATCCTCAATAACCGGCATTGGATGATGTGGCACTTCCAAATAAGGATTAATTGACACTTTATAATCACCACAAATTCGCAAATTATTTGGTCCCTTTATTATAGGTACTATCGGTGTTGCCCATGAAATTTCATCACTATTTTCTACCTTATACATTTTGCCTTCTTTAACTAATTTATTAATTTCGTTTTTCACTAAATTCTCTAACGCATATGGTATTCTTCTTGGTTTAAATGACTTTGGTGTGACAGGTTCTTTTAATTTTAGTTTTCCTAAGGTGCCTTTTATTTCTCCTGGAGATCCTGAAAATATATCATAATATTTATTTACTAATGTTTTGATTTGCACTTCTGCCTCATCATTGTTAATCAAGTTACATTTTCTTATACACTCTTGCCAATTAATTTTTATAACATTTAACCAATCTCTACCTATAAGGGGCTTTTTACCTTCTTTTACCACTACTAAAGGTGCCAAATAATTTTTATCTTTAGTTTTTATATGGACATTTGTTTTACCCAGCACCTCAATTTGTTGGCCTGCGTATCCTGACAACTTTACATCACAACTTTCTAGTTTTAATCCTGGCAATAAAGAATTGAAGACGTGTACTGGCATCAAAGTAACGTCAGAACCACAATCAACTTCAAACATAATACTCACATTGTTAACGTTTAACTCAACCTTCCAAGGATTTGGTCGCTTTGCCTCAATTAACTCAACCTTTTTAATATTTATATTCTTACCACTTTTAATTTGCATTACTGAAAACTCACTTTCTACACTTTTCACTTCATTGACCTTTTTATTTAGCCCTTTCTTTACTGGAACACGACATACACTTGCCAAATGTCCTTTTTTATTACAATTAAAACATTCCTCTTCCTTAAATCTGCACCCTGGTTTAGTATGCCCCGACTTCCCACAACAGTAGCATTTAACATTTTGCATTTCCTGTTGATTTCTCTGCATTCTATTAATTTTATTAACTTCTTTCAATGTTCCTCCCCCTGAAGCAATTAATTTTGCCCCTTTCTCTGCTAGTTCTATGCTTAGTGCTATTTCTACCGCCTTTGAAAATGTTAATCCTGTTTCACCAAACAGTCTCCTGACAATATTTTCATTGTTAAGCCCGTGAACGAATTTATCCCTTAATGATCTTTCCAAGTGTTCTCCAAAATTACATGTTTGGGCCAGTTTCTTTAGTGCGGTTACAAATTCAGCAATACTTTCATTTGTTAATTGCTCCCTCTTCATAAACTTATAAGTTTCCGCTATTTCTGATTGCTTAGGTTCTAAATGCTTTAATATTATTTCTATAAGCTCTTTATATGCTTTCTCCGCTGGCGTTTTGGGAAAACACAATTCCGTTACCAAAGTCACTATGTCGAAGCCAACAAATGATAGCAAATACTGGGCCCATTTATTTTCCGGGACTTGATAAATTTTCATTTTATTTTCGAACACTTGTATATACACACTAAATGTGCATTTTTCGGAATTAAATTCTGTTAGCTGAATGTTTGCGGCCTCCATTTTTCTGATGGCGCGGTGCTGTTTTCACTGCCTTTTTTTTTACCTTATTGCTGACGTAACTCGCAATCGATTCAATCACCAATCCTCGTCGCCAGTGTCACATAATATTTTCCATACGTTGTGTGCCATTTATACATCAATGCATTCCAAGTTCTAATAAATTAAACACAGTAAATAACAGCTACAAGCCATCTTTATTTCACACCACAGATTAGACAAAGACAATACAAACCCAAAGATACTATAAATTTATGCCACAAAGTCGCTATTCATTTACTCGTATGTCTGTTTGTGCGCAAAATTTTTGATAAAATATAACGAATTTTGATAGGCTTTTCTCTATCATGTAGAAAATTTATTCTAAAAGGTATATGCGTGCATATTATATACTTAAAGAGAACTATACGTGCAATTTACGATCTTAGACTCCGAGACTCATTAAAAGAGGAAATTAATATACTTACAGTAGCCTCTCAATGCATTAATGAAAATTGTAATGTACTTACCTTTTATCTTTTCTTCTTCTTCTGTTGTGTCAATGGTGACTCTAGACGGACTTCAACCAAAACTTGGCAACTTCTACGGCGTTTTGTTTCGCTCTGTGTAGGTCATTCCTCGTGCAGGTGTAGGGGCACAAAGGGTAGGAGATTAGGTGAGCCATAGTTTGTGGGTTCGCACCACAGTCGCACTCACTTTGCCGCTCGGTCCTCATACCCCACCTTACCAGATTTTGTCTACAGCGGCTAGTCTCTGTACATCTTTCTGTAAAAATCATGTGTATTTTACTTGTATGGTGTGCAATAAAGAGTATCTATCTATCTATCTATCTCTGTCCGGAGACGGTTTTATCTTTTGATTGCCTTGACTTTGAAGTTGCATTTTTTTCAACTCCAAGTGATTGCAGGTTTCAACTATCTTGCAAAGTTACCTTGTATAAATACATTTTAACTAGAGACTATTATAAAACACTTTCCAAGCATTTTGTCAGCGTTTACATTTTTAATCTGTTTAGATTATCTCGAGCAATACTCGAAATCGTTTCCAGGCAAGAAATAAATACAAACTGGCCCGGAATCTCTGGAATGTAATTAACGTAGGGACGTGGATCCTGCTATTCCTTAAACACACCCGGGTCAATAAACATTGTATGTTAGTATAGATCAGTTCGGATATCGAATAAAGATAAATATAATTTACTTAAAGTGAGTTTTGTTAGGGCAGAAACGTTCTGGAATGGTGGTCACGTACCATCAAGCGCAGCGTAGGACGTCCCCCCACAAGGTGGACAGACGACCTGGTAAAGGTTGCAGAAAGCCGCTGAATGCAGGCCCCTTCTCACCGACAATCTGGAAGTCACTGGGGGAGTCTATAGCCGAAATGAAGATGACGATGATGAGATTTGTTGTGATTAATCTTCTTCTTTCATGTCAATGGCTTCAGACTTTGAGTTGAGTTGCGTTGAAGGTTCCGGGTACTACTCTCAGTCGGGACCTTATAGAAAAGGTTGTTTTTTAAATATTTATTCTACAAAATTCACAGCTTTTGATACAAAGAAGAATTCTTACATACACAGTCTTACATTTTAGAACTTACAGCCAATAATGAGTTTACATTTTATAATAAAAGAAAATATTTATCAAATTACGTTAACACGGTATAAACAAGACATTACTTAAGCCTAGAAGCTGAAAATCTGCATGTTTTATATTATTATTTTATTTTAATAACTAATTACTCCTTTTTAGTCATATTTGTGTCTGTGTGCGTACTATGTACTATACATATAAATACTACTATCAGAAAGAAAGTTGTGATAAATATATATTATATAATTCAAATTCAAATTCAAACGTTCTTTGCATGTCACATTACAATTTTGCGGTGTTAGAAAAATAAAGGTATACATGTGACGCCCTGCAAGGGCATAGCAAACAAGAGAGTGACATATGTACATATTTTTAAATTTCATAAGTAATAAGTTTTAATAAGATTAGTGTACATTTCAAACATTATACAATTATAGATTTATAGATAATAAATTAAATTAAATTAAATTGAATTGTGCCACCGAAGAATATTATCAGTTAAATTTCATATTTATCATTGAAAAATTCTGCTAAGTTATAGTAACTTTTATTTATTAGGAATGTCTTTAACCGTTTATAAAAAATTGACGGTTTTTCTAAGTTTTTAATGTAATTTGGAATGTGATTGTAAATTTTGATCAACATAGTGTGGGGGCTAGATGAAACTATTTTTAATTTATATATTTATATATGTGTGTGTGTGTATATATATGTTTGTTAAATATCAAATTATTCTTAGATATTAAGTAGCAAATGCTATGCAAATGCAAATGCTGCTAATGTTAATTGTTAATGTTAATCAGACATATTTTTTCTATGTTGTCTCGAGTCTGTGTGTTATGGTACCGTTGTTCTTGATTTCTATAAGACACGTGCTTTACCTTTACTTGCCTTATTATCAAAACAATAGTATATATGATGTGTGTGCCGTGTGGGGACGGACGGCCGTAAAGAATACTCTTCCTTCCCGTCAACAGGAGGCGTGTCGTAAAAAGCGACTAATTCCTGTAGTACGAGACGGACAGCAGCGCCTTATAAAAAACTGCGTTCGCCAACCCGCCTGCCAAGCGTGCCGAGTATCGGCATTTCCCCCCCAAATGACGAGAACAGATAAGACCAGGCCCCCAGTCTCCGGTGGTCCCGCTGTTCCTGGCTACGGTAGCGGTCAGGGTGCCGGCGGGGCAGGGGGTGCTAAGAATCCCCGGCGTCGATCCGGCTAACCAAACAACGACTGGCCCTGGTAACATACAACGTACGCACCTTGAGGACTGACGAGAAGATCGTTGAGCTGGAAGATGTTAATATTTATAATGTAATAACAGGTATAAAGTATCCATACTATTGGCATTATTGGTCAGCTATTGATAGAAGCACCAACTATCGGCCAGCTATCAATAGACTACTATAGCAAGACGACTTGCTATCGTCACTTGATTATCGATTAGCTAAACTAGATTGTCGTGCTTCCACGTACTTCCACGTACACCACCTGTCACGTCCCGCGTTTAGGTACATCTGCACACGCGGACACCTGCTACTCGACACCGATCGTTTTATAAAAATAATAATTTATAAGTGTCTGTAAATTTAAAAACTCTTATTTTGTTTTTAGGAAATTTTCTCTATTAGTTTTTTAAACGTATGTAACCTTAGTTGCCATGTGGCGTTATTACCCTAGTATTGCAGACGATTTACCTGACTTCGTTAACATTTCTGATAAAAAAAATATTGTCATATTTACTACTAACCCCAACTTGCCATAAAATATCCACTAAGCACTTGACAAAATAACTGGAGACTCCTTCAAAGTGACAGTCCAAACCCACGCTGGCTCGCAGCCAGCCCAGTAATGGCTCAATTCTTAACTAATGGTTGCACAAAAGTAGTGGGCTTACATTTTTGGCTGGACAAGACGTGCTGTGATCTAATGCTGTCAAGATTGATTATATCTTTTTTTAAGTACCTAGATAAATTATTTTAAAATTTTAATAGTTTTATATGCAAAGTTTTCTTTATCTTTAAACATTATAATTATTAGCGTAGGAGCACGGTGATTCCCTTAACCTTTTAGTTTTGATTCCTGGTTTAGGTTATGGTCAAAAAACAAATTAATAAATTTGCTCATGTCTGCGTGTGCTTTGAGATACCTTTAAGCTCCTAGAAAAATGTTGCTGTCTTACCCTAATTTACCACACTTGTTGTGTTCTCATGGACAAATGTATTTATTTACCAGCGACCGGCTGCAACATCGTTCGTGTGGCATTACAAATCGAATTCCCCCATCATCATCATTATTATGTCAGCCTCTTACAGTCTACTGTTAGATGCAAGGGAAGCTTACATCGATACACTGTTTACACTGTTTGATTACACTGTCCAGGATCCAGGATCTGCCATCTTTCTAAGGTCGTCGGTCCATCAAGCTAAGGGGCGTCCTATGATGATGACTCGTTTACCAAGCCGTGGTCTCAACTCGAGAACCCGTTTACTCCACCTTTCATCAGTTCTACGATAGATGTGTCCGGCCCACTGCCACTTTAGCTTTAACATTTTTCATGACTTTGGTCTTCTGCAGGATGACCTCGTTTCGGGTTTTATCTCCTAATGAGATCCCAACTCCTAAGTATTGACCTTTCAATAGCTCGTTGATCGATTTATGTATTCCCGATTTCGCGATAAGTTAAAAAATTGCCTTATTCTTTGTCTTAATGTAGTAAAAGGAACCTTGTTCAAAATATGAGCTTTCTAGGTCCAAGGGTTTGAGCTAAGCGATAAGGCAGTAAGTAAGTTATGACCTTTTTCAATATACTTTTAATAAAGATTCTTATAGTTATATAACAACAGCTAATGAACCATTTTATAGGGTACTAATTATTGCCCGCGATTTCGTTTGCGAGGCCTCAATTGAATTTATTTCGAGAGTCCTCGGAAGACCCTTAACTTTGTTAAAGTTTCATCTTAATCGCATGAATAGTTTAGGAGTGCACAGAGGACAAATATACTTACTTTGGTTTTTATTTATAAATGACAAGTGACAAGTGTGACAAGTATTTATAAAATTGACATGTGCCGTGTGGGGACAGCCGTAAAGAATAGCCGCCTGCCAAGCGATGCGAGTATTGGCAATCTCCCCGATGAAAATCATTGGGGGAGGCCTGTGTTCAGCAGTGGACGTCCAATGGCTGTGATGATGATGATGATATGACAAGTAAAATCCAACCGGAAATTCTCGTATTACACTTTAAAGTCTCATTCAGAACTATGATATTCAATATCCAAAATTCCAATACAACTGAAAGATATTATCATAAATATAAAAATAACAGTACAGCAGTTTCTGTGAAAGTAGGAAGTCCTAACCGTATGCGGATCCAATAAAATTATATGTTTAGGAAAGTTCAGTGAAAATTCTGCTGCTACAGCTGTTGCGAATTTCGAAGTGGATTTAGTGTTAGAAGTAGTGTTTCTAGATAATGTTGAATAAGCAGGTAGGTGACTTAATAACTGCCGTTTATAACCTTGAAACCTCAAAAGGAAAATATGCTTTAGTTTTATCAATTGTATTTGTAATCATTTTTATACAAAAAATACACTTAAATATACAAGCCCCGGGTCAACAGAAATATCAATTGAGAGAGTGGATAATTATTTTATTAATCCAAAAAGAATCTGGAGAGGAGTTATTGTATATAGGTTCTTTTTTTCATATAAGGTACAGAACCCGAATGACTTGTAAAATAAAATCAACCTTTCGTCCCAAACCCGAAGATATATGAATGATAGGGTGTGATTTCAATTCTATTTCTGAAGATTTCAATATACTTTATTGAATATATTTGAGGTACATACTGCATTTGGAGATCGTATCATTTGAATAATTCTTGATCTGTTTTACGAGTTGCAGACGATGAAAAAATTCGGGTGGTTTTGAGAATAGTATTATCAATCCAAAATAACTTATAACCACAACAGTCACAGTCACAATAGGGACACAAACGTTTAGGGTCATTAATGACAGGTAGAATACATCAAGATGATACTCTTTGGGATTTTCGTGTGTAATACATGTGTGTGCCCCAGGGCTCTATGTTGGGGCCTCTATTATTCTTAATGTAGATAATCATCATTGCTTAAGGGCAAAGCTATTTTTTAAATGTGTAAATTCCCAGAATAGTGAAAAAATGGATGTTATAGAGTTTTTGTAACATGCCAAATTTATTTTAATAACTTTTATTTCCTAGTCTCTATAATCATTGCTCTCCTGAGCATCACCAGAACATCACACGCACGCATTTAACGCTACGGCTTAACGACTTTTAAAAATAATTATGTTTTTATATATTTTTAATGTCTTTGATACTCATTTGTAATATTTCAATATTGATCCTGTGATAAAAGTTATATTATCAGCTGCTTTATCCATGGTATATTCATTAGGTCCTAATGATCCTAATTAGTTTGATTATTTGGTTTTCAATGGATAGAAGTGGTTATAATGTAAGTCTACATTTTCCCAGGTATTTAAGAATTAGAAAGATTACTTAAACTCTTAACACGAGCCGAGTTTCTCCATTTCGAACTTATACCGGCAACTCTTTCGATTACATCGCATACTAAAATCCAAGTTGCCAAACTTAAGGAAACTTCTTACACACCCTAATTTCTCGGCAAATTGAAAACGGCAAAGTTCCGCCAACTTCCCTAATAAAACATACCACATACTTTTATCACGAGTATCGTATACCTCCTGGCTTGGCTCCAAGCGTAGTGGTTTATTGTAGGGCCCTTGTGAGCTCACTGACTAGAAATAACGATCTCTCAAGACCTGCAGACGGATCGTCCAACTCTTTAAAATTTATAAAAATGAACCTTATTTTGAAGAAGTTAAGAATCGAAACTCAAAAGGCATCTCGTCAAGGAGTATCACTGCTGTCTACTTTATACTTTAAAATAAAACAGCTGAAAGTTCCAATTTGTTTGATAAAAAACTGTTTAAAATTGAAAAATAAAATTTGGTTTTTACTTGCGTTGTGGTGGATTGTATTAAGGTACGTTTTTCAGTTTTAACGTTCGGTGCTTAATTGAGCGGAAAGCCGATTCTGTCGCTTGTATGATGCAGAAGTTTCTGGAAGGAATTTATAGGGTCGTCAGAGTTTTCGAGGACCCTTTACGAGCAACTCTTGATATCTTTCGGGGTTGAAGGAATTTGCAGGAAACATAATTTAAGGAAGTATTCTGTAACGATTCTAGAGCTTGTAATCTTGAAACTAAATTTGAAATTCAATAGCCTTACTCAAACCTAAGCCTTAGACTTTATACTTCGGTTTGAGATACACAATTATGCTAGATTACATTAAATATAGTTGATTTCAATAAGATTTTATCTCAAAAGTTCCGTTGTAAATACACTCTTAATTAAATTAGATCTCTCGCTGTGTAAAAAATATCATTACTTACAAACACAAGAACGTTTTTTTTAAATTAATATAAATCTAGAAATAACGAAAATAGTTGAAATGGGATATGCCTTATAAAATGTTTTTTAACGGTTAGATTATTTGAAATTGGTCAACAGAGAATGATGATTTAAATTAGGATTAGACTACTTCTGGATTAATAATGCTCTGAGTGACTATATGAGTTATAAACCTTTTTTTCATGATTAATAAAATTTGTTGTTTTTTCCTTTTGTCACAAAGTCACGCAAGTGTTTCCTTCGTTATTTCTAATTCAAAATTACTCTTACCATTCTTAGTGGTCTTTCTGGTTTTCTCTGCATTTCACCTTACACCTTTAATGTCACCTCAATCAATGAAGACTGCAATGAGACTACAGCAAAGCATGGATCGGGACATCGTTTAGTAGATCATCTACTCTGCTCGTTAAAAGTTGGTCCCAGCTAATATCGCTTGATACTAGTCGTAAAGCATAGTCAGAGGCATAATATATCTATCATATATAATCTCTGCTTAACTAAACGCACCTGTCAAGAGATGCCTTTGTAAAAGTACAGACAACAGCTCGTCAACTTACCACAAAATGATTTTTTTCATAATTGATATTGATGTCTACATGTCTGACTTAAAATTGAAAATCCGTTCAATGATCTATAACTTTTGGGGTAGGTTGACCTGCCGTTGTCTGTAAATATGTTATCGTTTATAATGTTATCTGTGTTGTGCTGTTATTTGTATTTCATGTAGCTTTAAACTAAGCATAAAGCTTGTATTGTAGCCACTAGATATGTTTAAAAACATCAATGACTTATGTAATACATAATACTCGCGCTCATCACACAAACATTTTCCTATTTGTGGGATTCGAACCCGCAATTCCTGGCTTTGTAGTCCGGACCATTACACCAGATGGTCGACAACGTATAAATTCCAAATATTTTTTTAAAAAATAATTAGAGTTATGTAGTAAACCAAGAAAATTTGAAGTCTTGCCTTGTCTGTTCTGTCTCTCCGTCATTTTGTAAATCACAGGCATTTGTCATCAGTAGATTTTAAAGTTGATTCTTTTGTTAGAGGAACACCCTTTCCTAATGCATATTTACTAGCACTTGTACCCGAGACAACTTGGGTGCAAATTCTTGTATTGATCACACAAATACTGGTCTTTTGCGGTATTCGAACCCGCTGACGCTTCGCGACCTTTATCAAAACATAAATAACAGAGGTTATTCAAAGAGCTATAATTCAATTTCACCGATGGATGAAGGGATTTTTTTTTACCATTTTTAAAACACCGTCAATGTGAGGAACATCTTTACATAAGGTAATAATTATAAACAAATGAAACACCAAAAATCAGTAACTAATGAATTTATTTACATATTCACATATAGTAATCAGCAACATTCAAATAAGTATATATCTTACCACTAAAATCGACTATTAATTCATTAAGTGTCTATCACAACATTCAGTTTCCATACTGTTTAATTGAGGGGACTGCGGCGGCGCGCGAGGGAGACAGCAATCATAACGAGCTGTGGAGGTAGCTTGCGCAAACGCAGGTGAGTGTGAGAATTGCGTTGGAGAGGAGAGCAGCACCTGAAAGAGAAAGAAGATGTTAAGAAAGACAATTTAAACAGATGTGGCGACTATGAACGACTTCAGCCGGCTGTAAAAAGACCGACTAGTCATGCCAATCACGATTTTAGGGGCATTCGGCAATTTCCGTGATGCTTCGCTTACAACCGTTTGGCGCGCGAGTCGCAACCGCCGCTGCGAGCGTGTCGAAACATGTTTTGTTTACTTCGCATTCTGCCTTGATTTTGCTTGGGTCAAAGCGGTATTTTAGTGTAAAAATAAAACAATACTGTGATGTTTCAGTTAAGTGAAATACTCAAACAAAAATAATCATATCAAAAAGTAAAAATCCGGATAGTCGGCGCTTTTTGCTGATTTGTCGCCGACTAATCACCGACTACAAAAGTTGCCGGATAGCCGATATAACCGAATACTGACTAGTCGGCGACTAGTCAAAATATCTCTAATAGTTTACCGCATACCTACACCCAAACACACAAAACACTTACGTACGCACACATTCAGACACATTCGCACACATCTAATACACACTATACGCTTAAAATACAACCCCTTACTCCCAAAAAACAGATTTATTCTAGTTTGGGAAGAAAGGTCATACCCTAGTTATTCAAACCTTAAAATGTTTAAAATAGCATAAGAAAAAGCGCAGTCTCCCACTGCGGTGGTCCTGTACTCTGAGATACAGACATACAGACAGACTCACGTCTAGTTCGGAGGCAGACTACTGTCAGACTACTGGCAGTACCTGTGCTGATATAATGAAATACAACTACAACAACAACTATGTAAACTCTGTTGTTACATTTAACTTTATTTTGGCTTAATAAATGTTTTTACTTTACTTTAGTTTAGCGCATATATGGTTATGTAATTGTATCTTTACTGAGAGGTTTTTAATACTGAGTATTGGCTAGACACTATTCGAAGCAGCTACCAGCGACTGGACTAAAGGATTGTGAACGTAATACTTTTTAATTATTTGTAAATGGTCTAGATAGATAACAATTTATGTCTCTGTGACCAATTATATCTTTAAAATCAAGTCAAAGTTTAAAAAAAAACTAAAGTTCACGGAAAATACTTAGCTTAGCTTCATATTGGCACTTTTTGGCAACGTGTATTATTTTAGGTACAGAAGATTGCAGCTCATAAAATAACTTTTATTGGACGAATACGAGTAAAATTCAACATTTAATGTAAATAAATAAATAAAGTGGCAACTCAAATGTCAGATTATTGACTCAAATCAAAATTTTTGCCATAATTAAATGTAAATATTTGACAACATCACAATGATCCTATGGTAAGAGGCAAAGGACTTGTGTTACAGAAATCAGAAACAACAACGGTACTTTATTCCGTTCACAAATCGATCTTAGGCGGGATTTCGTACTCCGGGATGAAATATTACTTCGCAAGGAAAAAAATAAGCTGTTATCTAGTAGTCTTGATAATAAAGTTCACTTGCTGAATAACTTAACTTGAAATATTGCGTATTTGGCAAGATTCACCGAGATTGTGGCATTGACATAAAAAAGTAATCCATTCTAGACCAAGTGAAACTCTCCCATACACCGTCACTCTAGGGGAATACATGAATGTTAACAATATTTATGATAACGGCCCTATTTCATACATATTGCATATTTCTAGAGTGATTTTATCGAATACTGTGCTCAGATGAAATGGAAAAATTTCTGCATACTTCATATGCGATTGTACGTCTTTAGATACAGCGGGTAGCGACAAACGGAAGCGGTTGTCCGGTTTTTGTAAATATTTATTTAAAATTTTATTAAATTTATCTAATATTACCTGATTGTTTCAAGTGTTTTTCAAGTACCTAAATCATATTTATTTCGTGCAATTGATAATTTAGTAAGACATGTGTCTGAGTAAATAGTAACGCAACGGTATCTCAGTGGTCAAAGTGTGGCTTCTAATCCATATTATGTCGTGACTTAGAACTCCAGCACGCACTTCGTTTTTTTTTGGTTATTTTTGTTTCTGCTATCGTCATTTTATGTTATTTAGTTTACTGTTTTTTTTTAAGTTTTTATCTCTACTTCGAGCTTTAATTTACTTTCAATATATTACACTTAATAAATTAAATAAATAAACATGGCATGCAAAGCTTATTTACCTCTTTTACTGACTATTTGAAAGTGTTGTCTTTTTGACTCTTTGAAATGCTCCACTTATTACTAACTAGCTGACTTACTATTTCATCAAATTTTGGTAGTAAAAATAATATCTATTTCCAACTGACGCATTGATTGAATACTTGGTAAGTATGTGACATTGGATGACATCAAAGTAATTTGATACCATCCAGCTGTTCTATACTACTTACTAATAGATAAAGCTAGCATACTATAGTACTACTGCTATAAGTATTAATTCATTTTTTATGTCTACTAGTAAAACCGTTGTTTTGAACATTTAATTTGTTTATTAGATGTTTAACTATGAGTAGTAGACAATAAGTTTCATACATATCAGAGCATGGTTTACTGTTAAAATTATAGAGTGAAAAATATTTTAAGCTGTTCTGTTCCGCTAGAAGCTTTTGAGGACACACCCCAAAGAATTTGAAATATTATCAATATTGGATTCCATACCGGCTGAGATTATTCTAAGGGCGCTACGAGTGAATGATTTTGAATTCTTAATTTCACTTTACGTCATAAAATTCTATTTTTAAATCATGTTTTCGTTATAATTCATTTTTTTTTTGCGTACTGACTACAGTAGTATGTTCACATTAATAGATTTCTCTACATAATTATTTCGTGAGGCTGTGCCCTTTTTTCGTTTGGGAAATATTGTGGCAGCTAAGTAGTGGTGACTGAGTTTGTTCCGGTGTGTCTTCTCAGCACTTGCCAGATTGTCTGTGTCTTGTCTCGAAGCGCTAGTAGGGCCCAAAAAATATGAAGACATTTTATGGCCCCATAAGGGCCTATAATGTTATTATTGACGTTCTTAAGTGGCAATTTGACGACCATCTGGTGTAGTGGTTTGCACTCCGGACTACAAGTCAGTTGCGGGTTCGAATCGCGCAAGGGGCAAATGTTTGTGTGATGAGCACGAGCATGTACCTAAGTCATGGATGTTTATAAAGTATTTAAGTCTGTTTATTCGTCAATCAAATTCGTCATCTAGTCGCCATAATACAAGCATTACTTAGTTTGGGGCTAGATAATGGTGAAAAAAAAAACTGTCCTAAATTGAACGAATGATTTTTGACTTTGACTTTTTGTTTCTTATTTCTTTAACACAAGTGCTTTGGCCTCTACTATAGGATCAGAACAATGTATGTGATGTTGTCCAATATTTATTTCATTTATTTATTTATTTAATTATGGAAGACCAGCATAGATTTTTTTGAGGTAGTTCTGTTGAATAAAACATATTACGCCTAAGGTTAAAACATATTTGTCCTGTGTTATCATAATGAAGAAGAAGACAGTGTGTGAATCGAAAAGATTGGGACTGCGACGGGACGTGTTATAATTTAATTTGGCGATGGTGTATCTAGGTTATTTGACCATAGGCGTAATAGAGTCTTCGGCAGACCTGTCTGATCTGATTATCTTTTTGATTGTATTTAAAATTATAGAGGTATAACCTGAAAAAAAAACGACCGACTAAGGTTGAAATCGCGTCTCATCGCGCAAAGAATAGCCGAGGTTTGGGCGCAGTGGCGTGCATTGGTTGAGGCCTATGTCCAGCAGTGGACAGACGTGGGCTGTTAATGATGATGATGATACAGAGGACTTATTAATACTCATTTATTCAGTATAGAGGCCCTCTTTTGGGCACTTATACTCGTCCCAAAATATAGCTTCACCCTACCACCGCTTCAGGACTACATATCGGCTGGTGATGAGAAGAAACCGCGCAACAAACTCGGTCACCTTTGTCAGCCTTTTTTACTGGAAATACAGTTACGGGTTGCAGGTTAAGTCCATGCACTCTTGTCGTTCAAGTAATCGTCTACCTTATAATACCCTTTTTTCATAAGGTTTTTTTTAAGGACGTTGGTTGACCTGTTGACATTTCTCAAGCTGGTGCACAGTTTTGAGCAGAAGTGCTATAGATCATACATCAAAGCAATGTGTATGATGTTGTTCAATATTAATTATTATTAAAACGCAAACAATGTTCCAACAGTGCCGCCATGCGTTTCACGACGCCCATCATAATAGAATAGAATACGAAAGTACCAAAGTATTGGAAAAATTAAATGGGCATGACATACATTGCTCTGATCCTATGGTAAGTAGCCAAAGCACTTGTGTTACTGGAATCAAAAACAACGACGGTACCACAACACTTAGACACTAGATAATATAGAAAAGTTATTTTTCAACATTGACCGACCGGAAATCACACCCGGGACCTCAGAAATATCGACACTAAGGTCGATAAAAGGTCATAAGAATAGAAAAAAAAAATAGGATAGGATAGAATGAAAATGAATGGAATGGAATATAATATAATAGAACAAAATAGAACAGAATAGAACAGAACAGAACAGAACAGAATACAACAGAATAGAATACAACAGAATAGAACAGAACAGAAAAAAAAATGTTTTAATTGGACCCCACTAAGCACTAGCTGTGTTCCTTGATTACCTGAGGAGTCTTCGCCAGTGACGGAAGCTGGCTGAGGTGTGTCTTCCTTGATGCCGACGTGGTCGCTCTTCCTAGAGTAGATGTCGAAGATTGTGGCCACGCAGCTCAGCGTGAACTGCGAGGTTGGGGGAGGTATGAGGGTATACCTGGTGAAAGATGAAAATTTTATAATGATGAAAATTTTTATGGTCACTTACTTTAAAAAAAATAAAGGACAACATCACGTACATTGCTCTGATCATATAGTAAGTAACCTAAGCACTTGTGTTACAGAAATCAGAAACATCGACGGTACCATAACACCTAGAACCGAGACAGTATAGAAAAGCTATTTTTCTACATAGACCGACCGGGAATCGAACCTGGGACCTCAGAGATAGCGACACCACGTCCGGTATGCTCGCCTCTCGGCTTTGGAGTTCGTAACTTGAATGTAATAAAATCAGGATAGATACCATCAGAGACTGTTTATCGGTAAACAATATCTGTGTAGTAGGTAACATTAAAAACATCAATACAGATTTTTTTACCGGACGAACTTATGTACCGATAGTTTTCCTTTCTACATTTTAATCCTTACATTATTTCTGGTTAGAAATTATTAGTACTGGAGTGCGGAGCCTGAGCGCGGGGTGCGGGAGGAGGCGCTAGTGGGTAGCGGAAAACGAGCGGGAGAGCGCGGTGAGCAAAGTAACGGTATCAATAATATCTGTACAGAACGGTACCAAAATGTAAGTATGACGCCATAAAAAAATGTGTATTTAAAAATTATGTTACCTAAATTTAAAGGTATGCGTTTATTCAGAAAAAATATGTCTTGGTAAACAGTCCCTGGATACTTGTATACTGTGCTCGACATTTCGTTTTAATTATTTTCTAATAAAGATTTTACTTAGAAAGTATTAGTAGAACATTTTTTAAGAACTAATTTGTTTGTTTACGTTAACTATATTTAATTATACTGTTTAATATTCATAGGAAATTATATTATTCTATTTAATTTGTTAATGTAATACTATTGGATACAAGATATAGTCTAATTTTATACATTAAAAAACTATTAACATTAACATTTTATTAACTTTTTTTTACGTTTACGTTATAAAAAAATTATATAATATTTTCGAAATAGATTTACTAAGTCGCGAATTTATTTTATGCTTGTGTTACAACGAAGAACTCCCTCAGTTCACCCAAACTCAAACTAGAAATCGAACCCGGGATCCTTTGCGTGTGTGATAAACGAACAGGATCCCGAGTTTGATTCCCGGTTATCCGGGTCGAATTTAAAACACTATCTAAATTGGTTCGGGTATATGTGTATGTATAACTATATAATAGGTAGATGCCCTTGGAAAATTAGACTGCCGGGTTCCTTATAGTCGTAATGTTATGAGTAACTCGTTACTTCGAGACCATGACAGTTGGTGTGCAAACAAAAACATTGAATCTCTCATCGGCTGGCACCGACTCCAAAAGTAACTGATTAGGTACTTAAGTGTTAGGATTATTTTTAGCATTTTAGTGTTTTGAAGTCGGTTTTATTTTTTAAAATAAAATTTACTTATTTCATCTATTTTTAGTGATAAATCCTTATCTAACTGCTGAACACCGATTTCATCCCCTATTTTCCTACCCTTATTTTAGAACAATTTTAATTACCATAAAAAAGGTAAAGTATAAGTCAAACCGAAAATTTTTTTTTTGGACTTTTATAGGGGAACAATTCCATCATACATGTTTTTTGCGTAATTTTAACCGTTTACGCAAATAATATTTTGTCCTGTGTTTGCCACATTTTTCATTGATGCTCCACTCCTATTGATGGTAGCGTAATGTAATATTGCTTCCTCGTTAAATGGACTATCCAACACAAAAATATATTTTCAATTAGAACCAGTAGTTTCTAAGATCGCGTTTAAACAAACAATTAAACAACTCTTCAGCTTTAAAATATTAGTATAGAGACAACTAAACTTGCCGTGTGGGGACGGCCATAAACAATACACTTCTGCACCATCAAGAGGAGGCGTGTCGTAAGAGGCGACTAATTCCTGTAGCACGAGACGAGCAGCAGCGCCTTCGTGCGAAATCTTATAAAAAACTGCGCTTGCCTACCCGCCTGCCAATCGTGGCGAGTACTGGCAATCCCTCCCTATGATAAGTCACTGGGGGAGGCCTTTGTTTAGGAGTGGACGTCTTGTGGATGATGATGAACTAGACTTGCTGCATCTAGAATCACGGTCAAACGTACCTTGTCTAAGATCGGGATGGAAAATAAAAAATTAATGTGAAACTCACCTGAGCAGCTCACTGTCCTCTTTATCAGCATCTCGGTCATAAACATAATGGTCGTGGTAGACCTTGTTGAGACTGGAACTGGTGTAGGTGATGCCCATCTTGTAGTGCTCCACCTCCAGGATGGAGATCTCGATCTGGCTGAAGGCGGCCCGCTCCTTGAAGTCCAGCTCAGAACTCCGCCAGGAGATTGTTTCTGCTATCTGTGACATGAATAGGAATTTTAACATTGATTCTTACGAAATAAAATTTCATTATTAATTCATGGATTTAAAGTCAAAGCTTGACTTTGTTCCTAATTATCCTTTGAAAACAAAAATATTATTTATCATGTGTTTATCGGCTCAGTACATGTTTTAATCTACAGCCCCGAGGAGGCTACACCACTGTGCGTGTGGGTTTTGTCATCGGCTGCCTCATCACAAAATTATAAGTCATATCATAAAATCAGCTGTTGCAGACATTTATAGTATTTTGACAGTTACTATGGACGCTATCTGACATCTTTTTCGTTGCTACGTGCTTATGGTGTGTGTGACCAAACTGACCAACCAAAAGCATCGAAATCTGCCTGCTGCCTAGCAACACCGTCCCTTCATGTTTTGTCAGTGTTGTGTCATCTACTGTTTTGGACTGATATTTTCATAGTTAAAATTGTGTCGTTTTTTCAGATTTTGATATGTTTCGGTATGTTTTGTTTACAGTTAAGTTTTTGTTGTAAGTTTTATATACCTTTATGAGTTCTCCATTAAACTACATGAGGTGCGACCTATGTTCCCGACCCCGACATTTTAAAGGCCAGAGAGGCCTAAATATTCATATTAGCCGTTGCCATCAAAATCATTCATCTAGTCATCAGCAAATTCCTAGTGATACTTCCCAGTCCCAATCCTTATTTTCTCAGGCACTTCCATCCCAACCACAGTCAATTTCACCGCCACCCTCCAATCCCTTTTGGCATCAAATCTCTAAATTAAAACACAGTACTCCAATAATAAAAAGAGTGCCCAGAGGTGCTCGTGTCTGTGTAGCTCAAAAATTGACGCTGGAGATTAGAAATGTCGTAAATTTAAACTCCATACAGACATGGGAACTTTTACTAACTTTCCCATTTAGAATTCTACATGTTGATTCATCTCCTTCTAGCTCCCGTTTCCTTACATCACACATCAAAGAAAACTGCTCATCTGATCATTATCTTTTAGGACATATTAATTCGCAGCAAAAAGGGAAAAATAGATCGCATTTTCATCATATTGAAAGTAAGGTTAGTGATGGGGACATTAAGGGTGCTTCCCGACTTTTATTCTCGGACGATGCCTTAGCTCCAGACACTCCAGAGACACTATCTGCTCTCCGTGAAAAGCATCCTCTCCCCACCGCAAACCTTACTTTTCCTGATCCTTCCAATAATACCAGTGCTAACTTGCAGGCGTTATCCAAAGATGTCCTCCAGGCTATCAATGGCTTCCGGAGTGGAACTGCTGCTGGGCTCGATGGCCTCACTGCACAACATCTAAAGGACCTTTTAGGTGTCGGCGGTGAGGCCAGCGCAGCTCTGCTTGAGGCACTAACATCCCTTGTCAACCTAATGCTTGCTGGTCAGGTACACAACAGTATCATTGATGATTATACGGCGCAAACCTTTGTGCCTTAAAAAAAAAATATGGTGGCATAAGACCCATCGCTGTGGGTACTACTTACCGCCGTCTCGCAGCTAAAGCTTGCTGTCGGGCGGTATCAAGTACTCTCAGCGATGTCTTTCAACCTACTCAGCTCGGCTTTGGAGTTGCAGGTGGCTGTGAAGCTGCAATTCATGCTGTTCGCTCGTATATACATTTTCGTCCAAATGATATTTTGTTAAAAGTTGATGTTAAAAATGCTTTTAACTCGGTCGATAGAGGAGTCTTGTTGACTGAAATCCAAAAAAAGGTGCCTTCTCTGTACAGTTTTTTGTGGCAGTGCTATAGTGCTCCCACAAAACTAATGTACAGAGAAAACCTACTTTCTTTCGCTGTTGGGTGTCAACAAGGCGACCCTCTCGGCCCAGCCATTTTTAGCCTGGCCATTCATCCCATCATCACTAAATTAAAGTCGCTTTTTAATGTTTGGTACCTCGACGACGGAACCTTGGGTGGTGATACTAATACAGTTTTAGAAGATTTTTCTTTTCTTTTACATAATTTTAAAATTTGTGGTTTGGATTTAAACATTTCTAAATGTGAACTTTATGTACCTCCAAATTGTGATCAACGTGATGAAATTATAAACAATTTCAAACATTTAGCCCCCGACATCAAAATTATCGATAGAAAGTCACTTCGTCTGCTCGGCTCCCCAATCGCAGATGAATCTTTTTCGACCTACATTGACGAACAAATTTCCAAGTTTAATTCGGTTTCAGATCGGTTATTTAAAATTAACAGTCATATTGTTTACACCATCATGCGGTTCTGTCTCTTTGTGCCAAAATTCACCTACAGTTTACGCTCATCACCTTTTTGGAAACACCCAGAATTGACATCAAAATTAGATAGTATAATCCAGAATATCCTTTCACAAACACTTAACATAAAGCTGGAAGGACGAGCCTGGACTCAGGCTTCCCTGCCTATTCGGCATGGGGGGCTAGGAATAAGACAAATCACCAGTGTCAGTCTACCAGCTTTTTTGGCTTCTTCTCATAAAACTTTAGGTCTAATAAGTGAAATTCTTAGAAAATCCCATGAAATGAACACTGTCCATATTCCATATTTAGCGGAAGCCATTGACGCGTGGAGGAACCTTACAACAAATGATCTCCCTCAAACCCTTTCGGCTCAAAGGCTTTGGGACGAGCCTCTCTGCAGACTGGTGCGTAATAACTTACTTGAAACGTATACCAACACTGCAGACCAGGCTCGTCTTCTAGCTGTAACCGAATGGGAATCCGGCCTTTGGCTAAAAGCTCTACCTTCTCCGGCATTAGGCACCCTAATTGATGATGTCTCATTTAGAGTGGCCATAAGTCTTCGGCTAGGAGCATTCAGCTCTGTACCTCATCGCTGTTCCTGTGGGAAGGTTGTCGATCAGCTTGCTCACCACGGTCTCTCATGTTGCAGAAGTGCTGGAAGAATCCCCCGTCATGCCAGTTTAAACGACGTTATCCGTCGGGCACTTGTCAGCGCGCGTATCCCGGCCGTTTTAGAACCGAACGGTCTCACACGTAGCGATGGCAAGCGTCCTGACGGTATGACTCTCGTTCCTTGGAGGATGGGTCGGCCCTTAGTGTGGGACGCGATTTGCGTCGACACTTTAGCCCCTTCCCATCTTCCACTGACTGGCTACAAGGCGGGTTCTGCAGCCACTTCTGCAGAGAACCTCAAACGGCGCAAGTATGAAAGTCTCGGTGAGACTTTCATACTTGAACCATTTGGGGTGGAAACTCTGGGACCGTGGGGACCGAGTGCCCACAAGTTGTATCGTGAGATGTCAAAGCGTTTAGTTGAGACATCTCTTGATACTAAGGCTGGCTTATACCTAGGCCAACGGATTAGCCTAGCTATCCAGCGTGGTAATGTAGCCAGCCTTTTGGGCACCTTTCCTACAAACAGCGATCTAAGTCAGATATTTTATTTATAAGTTTCTTTCTTATTAATAAAATATCTGACTGCGCTAATATAAATAGTTTAGGTTAAGAATATGTACATAATAATTAGGTTTTTTATTTTATTTTTAACAAGCCTTTTATTCTTAACAATTTTTGTTATTTAAGTTGGATATGAATATTATTTATTATTGTGCCAAAATATTTTAAAGATTGTGCCAAATTTAAAAAATAAGGTCTATAGAACAATATAAAAATACTAATTTATCGTAATTAATTTTAGTCGTCGTATTTCTGGAGTAAAATATACTGAAGGATTTCCCAAAAAAAAAAAGAAAATGCTACGCCATTCATCAGAGATCACAGGCGTAAGCCTCATGCAGTGCACTTACGGTGCAATTTAATCGAGTAATCGTAAATTTTCTACGTATTCTATTTCTCAAATGCAGAATGGAAGAATTTTAAAAAAGAGTTTTATTTTTTAAGTAGATCGATCTAGTTACTGATTCTGTGGTCCCTAAAAAGTGGTCCCTAAAAAATTGGCACTACTGTAAAATGTGAAACCCTGTAGGTACATATTTTTGTTTTTGCATACTCATTCATACAATTTCCGCGTAACGTCACGCCTTGCGTCACTTTTTAGCAAGGCGTGACGTCACGTGCTTACTTTGATGCGCTTTATTTTCGTCATTTTTTGTTTGATTGACAAAAGATAAAATATGGGTCCAATATTTTTTGATAATCTAACTGACGGACAGAATAGAATAATCTTTTTTTGACCCAGGAAACTAGCCTATCAAATAAAATCGAATAATTTTATTTGTGGAAATGTGGTAATTTTAAGGTGATAAACATGGAGTGAAGCACAAACATAGCCGGCTTACAAAATTTTAATATAGCAATTAAAATGTCACCAAATAAATAATGAAGTTTTTCAAATATTACAAAGACATAACAATTCGATATTTTTAATTGCGATTAATAACACTTGTCTTGCTTGGTATGTTTGGCTGAAAAATATATGAATTATTTATCATTATCAATCACAAATAACTCCTCTCTATTCTGGCCTAGAAACGTTATTTCGATAACGCAACCCAAATATTTAGTCCCAACAAAAGTTTTTCGCTCGAAGGAGTTTTTTATTCACAGGCGGAGTTGAAAACAATATGCCGTTATTCACGGATTTTTCTTCATTAGTGAAGGAGAATTTTTATTTTGTCCCAGTTTTTTCGGTGCAATATCTTATATAGTTGTCGGTAAGTGTGTCGATTTGAAAAGCTTTCGGACCGAAAGTTTTTCTATTCGGACCACAATTTGTTTTAATAGAGCTGTTATTTATTTTTTTCGGGAAAGCGTTTAGATTGTTTGTTGAATTGTTTTTTATCCCAAATAAAATAAAATAGTTAAAAGTTGAGCATTTTTGAAGCGTTGATATTGAATCTTGAATTCAAGCAGGAAAAGAAATCGCGTCCGAATCTAATTTATATTGTTCCCAATTTCGCTTTAGTGAAATTAGTGTTGCTATTACATTGAAATATTTAGACTACTAAAATACAAATTCACGCAGAACTTTTTATCTACGCATATATTCACTAAAATTAAAATCTAAAAAATTATCTTATTAGTTTTTCAAAACTGGTACTGAACTAAACCGCTAGAAAACGGAAAATAAATAACAAGTTTTAATATGTATGTCAGTGTCCGTACCAAGTCATACAATTCTGTCAAATTTTAGTTAACCTGGAAAACGGTAAATAAATAGCAAGTTTTTAAGTATGTGAGTGTCAATGCCATATTCTGTCAAATTTGTGTCAACCCAATGTCAATCAATGTTTACTGTTTGTTTTTGTAAACTGTTTTCTTTAATGCGCAGGGTGTTCAGCAGTTTTTTGGTGTTTGATCCAAAGATTAGTGCTTTCTTAGAATAATTAATAGCTTCACAGTTAGTCAAGTAACAAGTTAAATATTACCTTATGGTCATCCAATATCCAGGTAATGTTGGGGGCTGGGTATGCCTCGTCGACGGAGCAGTTGGCTCTGATGGCGTCACCCCTCGCGTAGCGGGTTTGAGAGACGGTAATCTGAGGCGCTCGGAACGGTGGGTCTGGTGAGGAAAACAAAAGTTTATTCAAATTCAAATCTATATTTATGACAACATTTTATTTGTTACTTAGTATCAATAACTTAACAACGTGGAGTAAGGTGGAGCGACGATATACGTAAGGCTGCTGGCAGTGGATGGAAAAGAATAGCCGAGGATCGGGCGCAGTGGCGTGCAGGAGAGGCCTATGTCCAGCCGTGGACAGAAATGGGCTGTTTATGATAATGGTGATGAATAACTTAACTTGTGTTAGTAATTAATTTCTAACAATTTAATTTCAAGATTTGGTAAGTTTGGCTAGAGCCCGGACAAGCGAGCTATGTTAATAGGACTGCCGCGCAACCTGCGCAAGAGTGAGCCATTAAAAGCGAACTAAAAGTTAAAAATAGATTGTTAATACAGTTGAAAATTGTTTGCAGCCTTTACTAAAACATTCTTTTACACATTTATTTTTAAAGCTATCATACAGAATATTTTAGAATGCCGAGATTCTATGGAAACTTTGAATGCACTGAATGAGATAGGAAGAACTATGATAACTCAGCTACGAGAAGAGATGGAAAGTTTAGAGATGTATGGCAAAGACAGCAGTGACCAAAAATATATTGTCGAGGTGGAGTCCCAAAGACATTTACTAGCAGGTCTGTTGAAAGATTTCAAAGAAGCTAACATTAGAACAATGTTTGCAATAAAGAAAGCTCAAAGAAAGGAATTACTGAAGCCAGTTGATGGAGATGAGTCAGGAGTAAAGCAACGGAAGAAGAAAGTTGACAGAGATGGCCTGTTAAAAATGTCTACAGGGGTGACTGAACAACTGCTGTCCATCAGCAGGCAACTGGCAGACACGACACAGAGGAGCCAAGACACTCTAGATAATTTGGTGTCTTCCAGTTCTACAGTACATGGAACCAAATCGGAGTTACAAAACACAGCTAGCACAATATCTCAGTCCAGCAAGCTGCTGACCAAGTACGGGCGCCGCGAGTTCACTGACAAAGTTATTATGTTTTTTGCATTCCTCTTTTTCTTAGCCGTCTGCCTTTATATTGTGCAGAAAAGACTGTTTTAAAAACAACCCCGTGAATTCTTAATGGTTAAGTATATTGTTATTTAATTAATCTATAACATAATTTATTATCAAATATACATATACATTTACATTCCAAAAGTTTTATAAATTCCAAAAGTTTTATAAATGATTACAAAACTCCATGCTTAACAATACTTTTTGTTGATGAATTGGAAGTTTTTAAAAGGTTAACCTATTATTTTGATAGCCCACACGTTTTTTTTTTCTTTTGGCCATTTCGAGTACTATCTCTCCATATTGTTTTTATTATAACATCACATAGCTTATGTCACTCGGAAGAACGGAAGAATTCTAACGATACCTCAACGTTTAGTCTGCATGGTGGAAGAAACTTACACACATACATAAATTAAACCTAAAAACATTACACAAATTTTTTTGCAGTCGAAAAATGTCGCTGACATTAAATATATTTTTGTACGAACCTTTCATATTTCTTGTCACTAGCTAGTTTTGGATCCGTAATTAAAGCTAATTTATGGACCAAACCCGAGTTTATTTAGAATCATTGCGTTATTTTATGATAATTGAGATTCTCATTCTTTCGAGTCTTATCATAATATCTTATTCTAAAATTACTTTTTGTAATACAAAATTCTACGTAAAGGGAAGTTGAAAATACTTTGGGCAACTTTTAATTAAGAAATCTTCTGGTTCTTTTTAATAAATCGGTCGAATGAACTGGCATCAGTCAGAAATGAAAAATCTGAGACTGGAATATTAATATGTTATCTGATTTGGACTTCCACAAGCCGCATTTATTGTTACCAATATACAAAGAGATCTACTGACAAAATTACGTCGTAATGAACACATTATAGAAAATTGTTTATTAAATAAAAATAACCTAGATATTAGAAAATAAAATAGCTTGCCGTTTGCTTGTGTTTAAAACAGTGTGGCACGTCTACTGAGACCTCGCACCATGGTAGGCCTGGCTGAGTCACTGAATAAAGATCGTTATCCTGAAGGTAGTAAAGACCATTTACCAACAACAGTTAGCGGAGCTGAGCGAATATAAAAATGTGAAACAGTGCCTCGTCGGGTGTGACCTCGCGCTGGTAGTCCCGGCTGAGTGATTGAATAAAGAACGTTCATTGTCACAATCAGCCAACGTCAGTCCGCTGTTGGACATAGACCTCTTCCAATGCACGCCACTGCGCCCGATCCTCGGCTATTCGGTTAGTCCCATCTAAGTAATTGAATAAAGAACGTTATCCTGTAGGTAATAAAGGCTACTTACCTATAACAGTAAGTGGTGCTGAGCGAATATCAGTGTGGAACAGTGGCGTGTCTGCCGAGACCTTGCACTGGTAGTCTTGGCTGAGTAATTGAATAAGGAACGTTATCCTGTAGGTAACAAATGCTACTTACCTATAACAAAAATAGTGCTGAGCGAATATCAGTGTGGAACAGTGGCGTTGAGACCTCGCACTGATAGTCCCATCTGAGTAATTGAATAAAGAACGTTATCCTGTAGGTAATAAAGGCTACTTACCAATAACAGTAAGTGGTGCTGAGCGAATATCAGTGTGGAACAGTGGCGCTGAGACCTCGCACTGATAGTCCCATCTAAGTAATTGAATAAAGAACGTTATCCTGTAGGTAATAAAGGCTACTTACCAATAACAGTAAGTGGTGCTGAGCGAATATCAGTGTGGAACAGTGGCGCTGAGACCTTGCACTGATAGTCCCATCTGAGTAATTGTATAAAGAACGTTATCCTGTAGGTAATAAAGGCTACTTACCAATAACAGTAAGTGGTGCTGAACGAATATCAGTGTGGAACAGTGGCGCGTCTGCCGAGACTTCGCACTGGTAGTCCCCGCTGAGGCGCCGGTTCATGTTCACGATACGGACTTGTTGGTGATCTGACTGTGCTAGCTGATAGAAATTTTTTTGGTTAATTATAAAAAATGCTTACGAAAAAAACGGACAAGTGCGAGTCGGACGCGCCTACCGGGCGCCTAAAGGGTTCCGAACAAATTCTTAGGTACATAATATTAAATTATTCAGGAATCAAGTCTCGCGGTTTAATTACAATGAATTATAAAATTTTATTACAAACGTATAGTTCTCAGATTTACCTGTACTTTTTGTATACAGGGTTACATTGCGAAGGGGTGCCAAATTTCAAAAATAAGATCTAGGGAACAATATAAAGAAGCGTCTTATTCGTTATTGTTTTTAATAATCGTATTTTACGAACTAAATTACTTTTAAATATCCGAAAATAAAGACTACGAAAGCCGCGCGTTCATTCATCAGAGGCAAAGGTACGGCGAGCCAACAAGGACTTTACCCAGTGCACATACGGTCCATTTTTTTTTCATTTTCATGAAGGTGTTAAATTATCTACGCGTATGATTTTTAACAGCGGATAGGAATATTTGTTTCACATTAATTAAATGTGAAAAATTTTTTTTTTGTTCTTTGCATAGTTCGATTTACTTCGAGTTACTGGTTCTGAGCCACTTCTAAATATTTGGCACCCCTTTGCAATGTAACCCTGTTTACTTATGCGTGATCGTGCAAAAAAGAAAGTCATTGAGAAACATCATCAATATACGTGCTAGCTGATGTGACATTGCATTTCAACAATAGCACTTAAACCCTAGTGATATATTTAAAAAATCAAAATGAAAATTCATGAACGAATTTTATGCAGTCTCTAATTTGAAACGGTAAGAATGTCCATAATCTGAATATTAAAATTTCATATGTCACTTCTTAGGGAACAGATACAGGTTTATGCGAATGTACGGTCAGCCAAGAAAGTGGTTTATCAGTTTCATCAAAATTTAATGTTTTAGTAAAATAGCGATAAGGTTGAACTCATGGACTTATTACCTTTTTTACAATGAAAGAAATGCACAATTATGACGTATTAATTACTTGATAAAATGAGCATTAGTAGCAGGCTGTCTGAATATTTTTGCATGGGAAAATCAGCCCTGTTGTTCTATGACGCGCGAATGATATTCAACCTTAGGGTGATAGACCACTTTTTTGGCCAACAGTACCTAAAATTTTCATTAAAGTAGGTACCGTATTAACACTAAAAATCGGTAGAATTATGCATGGTCAAACATTAAAAAAGGTTCGTTAAGGAACGTCCTTTAGACATGCTAGCTGAAGTCACATTGGTTGAGTTTGCTTGATATTAACACCATAGACGCTTTTAATATAGCTTCAGTGCTAACAATGAAAAATTCAAGCACTGTAACATTAACTAGGTATCCATTAAACTGCACTCACGTCGACCGAAGCCCCTGGCAGAGGGAAGACCATCGTCGGAGGCATTTCCCGAGGGACGTACCGATAGAACTCGTTCTCGGCCCGGTACCATCTGCAGACAAATTAAACGTCACTTCAGAGTTAAATGGAGATGTGTGGTTTCTTGAAAATTGTGTGGACGATCGTGTAAACTAAAGCATTTATAGCAACTATCAACGTTTTTTTGCACAAAAAACTTAAGTTACAATAAATCTCTATGTTATAAAACAAAGTCGGGTTAGTTACACCATTTATAAATAAAGAACATCAAATCCATCGTTTACATGATACGAATTCTGCTACATAGATTTCATGCACACATTAATACAAGACTTTCAAAAAAATATAGACTAAGAAACTTTATTACAAAATGCAGATGGATTTGATGCCTCCAGCCGCAAATTGAATCTTTGAATCTTGTTTTCGTCCTTTTAGTTCACTTTTTATTTAGTTTACTTTTTAAGCAGTCGGGTTTTTTTTATTTTTATATACAAGTATACATACATACTCTCGAAAAACATAACCCTCCTTCTGGCGCAGTAGGGTAAAAACAAGCAGTTCTAAGAAAGTACTTTCATCAGATCAGATGACCAATCAGTACTCGGCCTATAAGACGTAGGCCACTGGACTACAGAATATTCATGTTATCATTTACATCTTCCTTCAATTATTCAATCAGTTTTTAGTAGAAAGTTTACGTTGATGACATTGTTATGTCTCATTACAAATATACTCCTTACCTTATCGAATACAAAGCTGCTCCTTCTAAGTCGTAGGAGCATCTCAGGATAGCCGACTCACCCTCCCCAGAGGGAACCGCGCGAGGTACCGATATTGAGAGGTTGCGGAGGGACCATACTCCGCCTGAAACAATGAAAAATCGAATTGAATATAAATTGGTAAATGATAATAATATAAATAACAACATTAATATGTAAATTAAAATGTTAGTTTTGCAATGACATGCTAGGTTGATTAAGATAATGCTACGTTTGAAATAAAAACCGACTACCTCAGGTGGCAGTAGAAACGTTCAAACGTTTATTCGCTAGAATGCAGTACATTTGTGATGTTTCCCAACTAAATACAGTCCAGTGCACTCAACCAAAGAATGACATGCGATTTTATGTCATTTTTTAATAAATAAATTAACTGGCTAAATTGATCATATTGATTTGCATGTCATTAAATTCAATAATTACAATTAATTATTTTTGTATACAAAAAAATATTAACACTATAAAAGTAATGTTGCCACAGCCATTTTGTCAATTTAGTTTTAAAAGATTTTATGTCACTTATTATTTTTATCTCGTCTGGAAGTTCATTGAACAATACAATACACATATTATACATGGTTATTTGTAACACATCAACAACATCCTAGGGACTAATTGTGGTGCTCAAATACAACAACTTTTTTATAGGACCAACGTAGTAATCTAAATCAATCACTGCCTCATACAAACTGATGATGTCCGCTGGTCGGCGGCTTAGTCACTCTCTTCAGAGCGTACTGTACATCCTTCTACACGAGCAGCCTATGGATAAACTACACTAAAAAACAGTACAGTGCCTTGCGGGTCCAATTCAACAATGCCTTTAGGGTGCTGCTGGGGCTGCCTCGGTTCTGCAGCGCATCGGGGATGTTTGCCGAGTACCGCGTGGACTGTTTCTACAACACCATGCGGAGGCGGTGCGCGTCGCTGGTGCGCAGGATCCGTGCGAGCCGGAATAGTATCTTGAAGCTATTTTCGGAACGTTTTGACTGCCAGTACATGAACCACTGTTGTATGATTCATGTACTGACTAGTAATGTGTGACAATTTTGTAATGATTTTTATTTGATTTTTGTTTTATTCTAATTATTTTATATGATCAATAATTGAACTGTTATTTATTAGGAAAATGTGACATTTGATTTAAAATTTATGTAATTATGGATTTGTTCTGAAATAAATACATAAATTAAATTAAATTAGTGTGGGGAAGTGATTTTTTTTGCGATTTCGATGTTGGTCCCATAGGAAAAGTTGTTGTGTTTTAACACCAAAATAAGCTCCTAGAAGAATGTCGATGTTTTAAAAATAACCCTGTATACATTTTTCTTAAAGGTATATTTGCGTGCGACAAACAAGCAGATCAAAACAACCTATCATTTACTTTGCTCCAAACTGTCAAACCTCACGTCAAGAGCAAATACTCTTAAATCTCTCTTAACCAAAGAACCGATGACGGAAGTGAATGGCGCCCATTGAAATTAATATTCACACTAAACTGGATGGAGCACGTTGTTATATAAACATCACAAGTCTGAACCAAATACGTTTTTGAAGAGTTCAGTAGATTTTTATAAATTGTCTTGTATAAATAACTAATAAGTACATAATAATTTTCTAAATGAAATCGAATTGTGTCATACACAATAATATAATATTTGCGATTTTTCAATGATGCTATCCAATTCAATTTAAAATTCAAACTTAAAAATTAATTGCGTGTGGCAGATTCAATTTCAATCTGAAACATGTTTAGCTGAGTTATGTGGGTTATGTTTTAAGTTGTAAATCATATTTAGATTTCTATTAAAATAGTTTTAATCGGCAAATAATAAGTCTATTTGTTTCCTAACATATTTACAAGAGACAAGAATGTAAATGTATGGAATTTTATGTTTGATGAAGTGCAGTTCAGATTTCTATTATAATAGTTTTAATCTGCAAATAATAACTCTATTTGTTTCCAAATAAACTTACAAGAGACAAGAATGTAAGTATGAAGAATTTTATGTTTAATGAAGTGCGGTTTTCATTTTTCTAGCTTGTCTTTATGAGATACCATTGTTACACATTTCTTTTGTTGTTAAAAATAAAAAAAATCCCGTAAGAATACTACCATAGCTGCATTTTTACCAAGTACTTCAGTATGTTTCCGAAATTCTACATGTTACAAAAACAACAGAACCCTAAAACACCCGACTTTAAAAGTTTTTTCGTAACGCTCGAAAACAATGTTGCGAGTGACACCAGATTAGGGCCTGACCCGAGGCAAAGAGTAGATAGATGAAAAAAATACAGAAGTGCCAAGTACAATTTGGTCGAGAGTGTAATAGTCGTGAATCTCAGTGAGGATTATAATATAAGTGCTGTAGTAGTAGAACTGTCTGCGGTGATGCCCCAGTGAGTCGGGGTGATGCTGCAAATGCTCCAGTGAGTCGGAGTGTGCAGTGCTGCGTAGTGGCTGGCTGCTGCGTCGACCAGGAGAGAAGTGCGTCTCTGCTTGCTGACCGGCCGAAGTGCAGTGTGCTGTGCCAAGGTCGCTGAGAAGGCTGTGGGTGATGACCAGGAATGCGCGTCCGCTGCATGCTGGTGGTCAGGATACCCGTAGTAGCCGTGGATTGCTGGCTGGCTGTATGACTCGCTGCTCGAAAGCTGGAGGAAGTGATGATGACGTCACGATGACGTATCACGTCGGGGTCACCAGTTTGGGGGTGAGAGGAACAGGGTGTAAAGTTCCTCAGTGTCACATTGTCCATCTGTTGTTATTTAAAAATACACTATCTTGTTTATTAGTAAAGTTGAGTACTTTTGGATTGTAATTTTTGTTTAATGCACTACAGCTGTAAATGCTTCAGATATCGACATGAAGTGATGGAGGAGCGTATGTCCCCGATACAAGCTCTTAAGCTTAAAATGGCGACTAAAATAGTATAATGTACCCTCTGTTAAGAAAAAACATATTTATTTATTTATTATTATTAGTTAAAGTCCGGTCGAATATGAAATGAGTTTGTGTCTCAAAGCATTTGATGATCAAATTAAATATATCTGACGTACTACAGAAATTAGTATGTTTTATTCACTGTTTATTTACTTATAGTGAAATTGGTAGATAAATATCCAGTTTTATATATTAAAGTCCTAGTGTTACATAACTAAAACATATTATATGAAACAGCAGCTTTTTTCTTCTGATTTTCTTAAAATTTACTACTTATTTGGCCAAAAAAAATTTTTTTATACATACGCCGTTTGTAAACATTATAATAGGAAATAGTAAATAAAATTTAAACAACCCTGTTTCCTGTAAATTGCTATGCTGCCATTTTTTATAAAACTCGGCTTTTATTTTAAACACCTTTATTTTACGGCTTTTATTTCACGAACAAAAGGAAGAAATAACCTTTAGTTATGAATTATATTAAATAAAGTCAACGTAAAAAATCTAATAAGATTGTGGAAACTTGAAATAAAACCCAGTCATTTTAATACCGAAATACTTAAGTCACATTTTTTACCTAAATTACCTACTGAGACAAGTGTAATCTTTGACAGGGGCCAAAAGGCAGGGGGGTAACGTTATTCCTTCAAAGGCCTTTGGGTGGCATTGGGAAGGCAATTGTTGAACGGCCGAATTTAAAAGCCTGTGCAAAGAGAGATGAGCTTAATATCCGATTTTAGATGCTTGAATTTAGATTTCAATAATAGTGGGTGAATTATAATGATATTTGACTAATACAGGATGAGTTGAGGTAATGTAGCAATTTTGTATCATCCAGTAATGGCTCTCTATTTTATCACAAAAAAAATGTATTTTGTTCTTAAATAAAATAATAAATAAATAGTGGACAACATTACATACATTTCTCTGATCCTATGATAAGTAGCTTAAGCACTTCTGTTACAGAAATCAGTAACAACGACGGTACCACAACACCCAGACCCGAGACAATAATAGAAAAGTTATTTTCCTACATTGACCGACCGGGAATCGAACCCGGAACATCAGAAATAGCGACACCAAGTCAAGTATGCTCGCCTCTCGGCTACAGAGGTCGTCAAATTTTAATAATATGAAAATAAAATTATATATACATATATTTTTTTATGAATAAACAAGATCACACGAACACAGTCGCGGGAAATAGCTAAACAGTAACCAATAAAACAAATATTTCCGGATTAGATTCGTTGAAACGAATCAATTGATTCCAATCTCAAAGACTTTACTAGAAGCAAATGAAGAGTTTTACTACCTACATCCTGACTCCAATAACAGATCACCTCAATCATCATCATCATTATTTCAGCCATAGGACGTCCACTGCTGAACAAAGGCCTCCCCCAGTGACTTCCAGATTGAACTAAATAGCAATAGTAATAGCACGTAGAACTGACGGCTGATGGGGCAGAAAGGTTCTGGAATGGAGGCCACGTACCGGCAAGCGCAGCGTAGGACGACCACCTAGGTGGACAGACGACCTGGTAAAGGTTGCAGGAAACCGCTGGATGCGGGTTACTTTCTACTGGCCAGTCTGGATTACCTCAATGGTAACAAAAAATTGAAGGTGATCTCACACAAACAAAGTTTCAAATCAACATACAAAAAATCGGCCAAGTACGAGTCGGACTCACGCACGGAGGGTAAATATAATATAATATAATATTAAAGTAAATATACAATTAGGTATTTTGTGAATATTTCAAGTGCCTACCTGTTACCATTTACTTATATCGAACAAAAATAAACAAAAAATGGTGTTTTTGTATGGAAGCCCCCTTAAAATATTTATTTTATTTTGTTTATAGTATTTGTTGTTATAGCGACAACAGAAATACATAATTTGTGAAAATTCCAACTGTCTAGCTATCGTGGTTCTTGAGATACAGCCTGGTGACAGACAGACGGACGGACAGACAGCGAAGTCTAGGTAATAGGGTCCCGTAGTCATAAAAAGTAGTACAATGATCGACTTAATTACAAACATAGAATATTAGATACGATTTAATAACATCATGTTAAAAATATAAGCAATCCAAATAACAAAATTTTATTAAAAAAAATAAAACCGACTTCAAAACACTGAAATGCTAAAAATAATCCTAACACTTAAGTACCTAATCAGATACTTTTGGAGTCGGTGCCAGCCGATGAGAGATTCAATGTTTTTGTTTGCACCGACTCCAAAAGTAACTGATTAGGTACTTAAGTGTTAGGATTATTTTTAGCATTTCAGTGTTTTGAAGTCGGTTTTATTTTTTTAAATAAAATTTACTTATTTCATCTATTTTTAGTGATAAATCCTTATCTAACTGCTGAACACCGATTTGATCCCCTATTTTCCTACCCTTAGGGGTGATTTTTATTTTTTAAACTTTTATCATAGCATCTTTGAAGTATAAGCTATTCAATAAAACAAAAATCATCAAAATCGGCTCATATTTGTCGAAGATAGGTAACAAGAACCACAACCAAAATATTATCTGGGTATATATTTGTTGATTTTCTCAAAAAGTTGTAAATCAATTTCGATAAAATTTATATGGGACCACCTCTGAAGTATGATCTACCAAACAAAAAAAGAATCATTAAAATCGATTCATAATTGGCGGAGTAATCGCGTAACAAATATACAAAAAAAAAAAAAAAACATACAGTCGAATTGAGAACCTCCTCCTTTTTTGAAGTCGGTTGAAAATAGCATGCCATCAAATATTAAATACGATTATTATATTGCAAAATACAAATCGAATATTCCATTTCTCGGTGAACGACCTCGTTTATTTGTGGACCGTCCATTTGGGCTTGTTGCCCAATAAAACACGGACCCCATTTCCTGGACCTAAGAACGGAATTATTAATATTTCTGAGACTATTATGGATATTATTTTGGTGTAAATAAGATTCCATTTCTTGTTATGTGCTTGAAAAGCTTGTTATTTCTAAGACATTTGTTTTGACATTGTTATTTTGACTATTGGGGAGGTTTAATTTATAAATTCCAAACAATATTAGATTATAAATTGACTTGCAATGATTCAAACTTTGGACTGTATAATGTCGATTTACTATTTGTCTTTTGTTTATTTCTTAAGTTCTAATGTAATTTGACTTTAATTAATTTCTATTTAAGTTTTCTTTGATATTAATTTATATTATATTATGGGCATTGCTATTTGTTGTACTAGATTTTAATTTGTAAGTAATGATGTATCAGTTAAAAAAAAGACATATCCATATTATGCTAGCACTACCAAAGTACATCAAATCAATCTACCTATTCCGATCACTAGTAATGTCATTTTTTAATTACCTTGTGTGTGCTTTGTAGTATTTTCAAAAAAGGAGGAGGTTCTCAATTCGACTGTATTTTTTTTTGTATGTATGTTACGCGATTACTCCGCCAATTATAAATCGATTTTAATGATTCTTTTTTTGTTTGGTAGATCATACTTCAGAGGTTGTCCCATATATTTTCTTCTTTCCCATTATTTTATCGAAATTGATTTAGAACTTTTTGAGAAAATCAACAAATATATACCCAGATAATATTTTGGTTGTGGTATTTGTTACCTATCTTCGACAAATATGAGCCGATTTTGATGATTTTTATTTTATTGAATAGCTTTTACTTCAAAGATGCTATGATAAAAGTTTGCAAAATAAAAATAACCCCTAAGGGTAGGAAAATAGGGGATGAAATCGGTGTTCAGCTGTTAGATTAGGATTTATCACTAAGAATTTTATTTAGAAAAATAAAACCGACTTCAAAACACTAAAATGCTAAAAATAATCCTAACACTTAAGTACCTAATCAGTTAATATTGGAATCGGTGCCAGCCGATGAGAGATTCAATGTTTTTGTTTGCACCGACTCCAAAATTAACTGATTAGGTACTTAAGTGTTAGGATTATTTTTAGCATTTTAGTGTTTTGAAGTCGGTTTTATTTTTGTAAGCTTGTAAATAAAAATTAATAATAAAAAATTAAATAAGAAGGTGTAGACTTATATTACAATTAATACGGTCAAAAACGAGTTTGGGAAACTTAGAATTTTATAGGTCCCAAACTTGTCTCTTTGAAAAATCTATCACAATGCAGACTGAGAAAGAAAATGTTGAAAATCAATAGGTACTAAGCATTTCACATTCGAAGGGAATTGTTCCCCCAACACACTGGCTGCAGCAAACAAAGGCATAGTCTACACTGTCGCTAATTGCTCTAATTATCGTGTTTACGGCAGTGCGCTCTGGCTTTAACGGCCTTTTTGTAGAGAATCGAAAACAGCTAACTCGCTCTGTTCACATTTTGAAAAGCACTTTTTCATTTGTTTGCTTAGCTGAGTAGGCATGCAGGGGCGTGCATCTCATATAGGCAATTATGCAGAGCCTACCTTCATAAAAAAAACCGACAGAACAGCTAACCATAATTATTAATTACGTATTCAACAATAAACAATAAATATTCTGTAACCATTTTGTCGTCTACCTGTATTATTCCTTACTAAAGCGCGCAACTTAGATCGTTACTGTGCAATCTAACCAATGTTAGGCTGCCGCGAGATCGCCTACTGTTACACGCAAACTTACTCAATTTTCACTCACAGCCTACCCCCATCTGAAACCAATGCACGCCCCTGTAGGCATGTAAGGGCGCCTCAAACGCTAGAGTTCAATATCAAAAAAGAAATTTAAAAGCTGTGTAGTAGCTTGATAAGTTAATGCCTGTCATCATCATCATCATTATCAATTCATGAACTGAACTGAACATAGGCCTCCCCAAATGATCTATCATCGAGGAAGGATTGCCAATACTCGCCACGCTTGGCAGGCGGTTTTTCAAGCTCAGTTTTATTTATAAGACTTCGCACACAGACGCTGCTGCCTGTCTTGTGCTAAAGAATTAGTCGCCTCTTAAAACACGCCTCCTATTGGCGGTGGGGGAGTGTCTTCTATACGGCCGTACCCACACGGCAATGCCTGTAGTTCCCTAAATTAGAATAATAACAATAAAGAGTAACTACAAAGATAAGATCTTTTATAATCTCGTATAGAAATGAAAAGTGATGAAAGTGACCAATTTGATTCAGTTCCTTTGATACAACTATTATGAAAAAAAAAACAGCCGCCGTATCAAATCTTATGAAATATACTAGCTGTTGTCCGCGACTGTTGGCAACACCAACATTATAATAGCTAGTCTAAACTAAATACCACGCAAACGAGGTCGCAGGCAAAGCTAGTGTTACATATTTATTTCACATTCAATTTTTTTTTCTTACAGAACAGTGACATCTAACGTTAAAAAACGCTATCTATAATAACAGTTATCTTGGATCCTTCAGGAAACATATTTTTTTTGAGATTAAAAGTTTCCTTTCTGCTATTTCAGGCATTAATCTATTTTTGTGCCAAATTTCATCGAGATCCGTTTAGCCGTTCTAGAATGATTGACTAACAAACATCCATCCATCCATTTAAAAGTAAGAAATAAGATGACATTATTTCAGTATCATCTTTAAAAATTACTCGATTTGCAATGAAATGTACTGGCTGTTTATCTAAAGCTATGCTATAACAGTCTGTTCGAGTAGCACTTATTCGTTAACTGGTTGTTAACAAGCCTCATTTTGATTGTACAGCTTAATTAGCTTATGGTTATAGCCGGAATCGGTCGTTCAGCTCAATTCTTAATAAAATCCGGATCAAAATTGTGCTCGGATATAATACGAATTAATTTATGATATTTTCATGTTTTAATCGAGGAGATTATGGAGGAGATAATCTGTGTATGTATGTAATGATGAATTGATATGATATTGCGCCCGAGACACACTACTTTTGAAGGCGTTGGGTACTTATAATGAAATGATATTGACATTGACTAATTTATAGTAATAACGTATACTAAGTAGGTATTATAAAAATGAAAGAACTGTGACACTAATTAAGTAGTTAACTTTATTATTTGAATTGTTAAAATATAATGTTAGTAACCTATTTCGTTGTATTAAATAATGTTGCATGCCTTTAAGGTAAGATGTAGCTGACCCAAAACTATTTTTAAGATCTCTGTATGTACCTACATTCTGCAATAAAAATATTTGAATTTGAATTTACCACTGCCCTGTTCAATAGAAACAAATAAGCAATTTCAATTAAAATTTAAAAAAAACCTTTTAGAAGTATGAAAATTGCCATTGCCTACCAACCAGTTTATTAGACGCTACCGTGGGTAGCTATTTGACAATTATTTTTATAGCATTTAAGTTTTTTTTGACATGAAATTTATTTATTTATTTATTTGAAATAATATTAATGGACAATATTTTAAAAATAAAAGTGAAATTTTTATTTTTTTAATTATATTGAATTTGTGAAAGTACTTATATTTAGTATGTCTTTAAATCTGATTAATTACTGTTATAGTGGACATTTAATTTAATAATGATATGCGATAACTTTTTTGCATGCCACCACGATGGCGGAACATGTTTTTTTTATAATGTATCATCTGTATGTAACATGTTTTGTGCAAATAAAGATTATTTCGCTATTTTTAATTCTATGCCTTATACAGGGTGGGTAGAAAGTGACGTCCAAAATTTATTTAGGCTCCTCGTGTTGAGAGGTGTGGGAATCACCCCTATGGATGTTCTACGATTTTCCTTAATTTTCGAGTTACGATTTTCTTTATAATTTTTAGCAACCAGGACCAGTTTGAAAATTTTCTAAAAAAAAGTAGACCGTTTTTTGGATTTTTTTCTTGCAGCTAAATCTCTATGAACTGTGCATTTATGCATAAAATAAACAGCCTCATAACTTTAATGGAAGTTACTACAAAATTGACCTAAAGTTGAGAATTTATGTTAAGTGAGTTATCATTTAAATTTTTAACTTAAAATTAAAAATCTAAACTGGTGATTTCTTAGTTTCTTAGTAGCGTCGGACAATGCGGTAGACTCTAAGCTTTTTTTAATAATAATAAAAAGTGGTACTTCATAGGCTTCACTAGATATTTAAAAAAAAAGTAACTCGAAAACTACGAACCTCTCAACACGAGGCACCTAAAAAAATTTTTGGAAGTCACTTTTTTGGCCACCCAATATATGACACATTATTTTCATTTATCAACTCATAACTTTTATGACAACTTGTACAAACCACGTAAAAAGATTGTTACATATCCTGAAACTTTGCAAACTTTCATGTAACCTACGCCGAGATAATTAGCCCGCGTTCCAGGCTTCTGGGCAATCCGTTCTCTAATTACCTTCGCTATTACCTGAAATTAGAAAGGCCAAGCCTGCTGCCTGGATAGGAGTAACAGAGAAGTGGAAAAATACTGTAATCTAATTCACGCTTCACGTATTTTACCTATTTATTTGTTGTCAAAAATACTGGAACTAATTTGAAATATCTTAAGCTAAGATTATTGAACATCTTTATCATCAGCTTCTGGATATAGGCCTCCATTATGAAGCCATTTGTTTCAAGCCTTCCCGCAATCTTTACTAGGTCGTCAGTCTGCCAGGCCTTCCTAAGCTGCGTCTTCCAGCTTATAAAACCTTTCTTTCTCTAAATATATTTTATCATCTTAGACTTAGTTATTGTGTTATTAAAGAAGTTAGTTTTAAATATGTTATCACTTCCCCACCGCCAACAGGAGGCGTGTCGTAAGAGGCGACTAATTCCTGTAGCAGGACATTGACAGCAGCGTATTCGTGCGAAGATTTAAAATAACTGCGCTCGCCAACCCCAGGAGAATGGTCAACCCTTTTGCCAAGCGTGGCAAGTATTGGCAATCCCCCCAATGATAGGTCATTGGGGGAGGCCTATGTTCAGCAGTGGACGTAGGCTGAAATGATGATGATAATTACGACGTAGTCACTACGTTGTGTTAGGCACTGGTACTCTAATTACTACTGCCAACTACAACGCACAGCTCGAATAACTAATCTGCGATCAAACAGCGAACAATCGTAAACACGTCTGATCTCACATCCCCCACTCTCACACAAATCACCTCAAAAACAGACAGCTATCACAGCTCAGAAGAAACAGCTCATTATAAAGTAAATAAATCAAAATTCACACCAATTGTCATAGTCTCAAAGTAAAAAAATAACATTCTTGTAATACGAAGTGCTAGACAATATGTTTTGGCAGGGACGTCTCCTAGCATACCCAAATTTGAGCCAATTTAGTAAAGATCGTTTTCTGAACTCACCCCAACCGGTAATCAAACCCGGAATCCATTGCGTTCTAGGCGAATAATGGATAAAAATATTTACATACAATCATAATATATGGGGCACACTAAAACTTTTGCACTTCTAGCTAATCGGAACTATTTTAATTTCGAATATTTTTTAAACGTTGCAACCTTCTTAGTAATAAAACAAAACAATTGGCGGGAAATGATAATTGTTTTTTTCAACACATCAAAGTTCTACGTACGCAACGAAAATGGAATTAAGTCGAAAAGATTTTAGAGCGATGATTTTTTAAGATTTTGAAAGTTCTCTCTCCGCAAGACTGTGCCGCTCGTCTTCAAAATGCTTTTGGGAGAGAAACACCTTGTTTGAGCACCGTGAGGCGATGGTTTGCTGAATTTTAGAGAGGTCGAGTTTCTTTACATGACGAATTTCGAGAAGGGCGGCCTTCAACTGCCGTCAACAAAAATAATGTGGCTACTGTTAAGCGGCTAATTGAAGAAAACCCGCGGATTACCTATGAGACAATTCATGGACTATTGGGGATTGGTATGAGCCAAATTCAGAAAATTTTACACGAAGAATTGAAAGTTCGGAAACTTTGCTGTCGTTGGATCCCTCATGAACTGACAGCGTAGCAGAAGCGGGCTCGCGTGGAATGGTGCTCACAGATGCTACTGAAGTACGACCACGGACATTCTAATGCTGTTGTTGACATTATCACAGGAGACGAATCGTAGATTTATTGTTTTGAACCCGAAAAAAAATAGCAATCTTGTGAAAGGGTGTTTGAAAATGAGAACAGGCCAACAAAAGTGAGGCTAGCGAGAAACGTTGGTAAAAAAATGATCGCGTTTTTTTTCTCAGCTACGGGTCCCATCTGTACAATCCCACTTGAAGATGTGTTTGCAAGAGTGTTAATGCCGAGTGGTATTCTACCATTTGTTTACCCAGGGTGTTAGAAAAAGTTCGCGAAAGACGACGACCCAAAAGCCGCGTTCTCCTACATCATGACAACGCTTCTTCACACACGGCCAACAAAACAAAGTCATTTTTAGCTTCCGAAAAAGTATAACTCGTCACCCATCCTGCGCATAGCCCCGACCTAGCACCCTGTGATTTCTGTATTCTCCCCAAAATCAAAGATTTGATAAGAGGTTTTACTTTTACCAACTCCGAAGAGTGATAGCGTTCAATCAGCACGTAGAAAACATGTCTTCAGATCTGTGCTCCTCCTTTTTTTAAAATTGGTTCGATCGCATAAAAATATGTTTAAAATGTAAAGGAGAGTATTTTGAAAAGCAATAAACATAATATTTTTGTTATAACATGTTGTTTTTTTAAGTTACGCAAAACTTATAGTGTGACCTACGTATAAACATGGCTTAAGTAGAAATAAGCTTATCACACAAATGTTTGCTATTATGAAATTCAAACTTGCACAAAGCTTTTTTATTAAACCAAATCCATATTGTATAAGCAGCTATTTTCTTAATTTACATAGTTAAGAACTTGTAGGTATTAAATAAAAAAGTGAGTACGGAATTAAAAGAAAAAGATGATTATTTTAGCAAGATGCTTTATTTCTTCTTGTGGCGACAAGAAGAAGTACCTATTGGAATTCATGTCCACTGGTTAGTAAGTATTAAAAATTATATTCTTGAATGCCCATGCGGTTGTGAAGCATACAGGCATACGATAATGCTTTCAGATCTAAGTTAATTCGAATAAATTGCGACAAAAGGAAGTAGGAGACAGATGCATCACCACAACAAATAAGTACGAGTTATGTAAAAATATATGCCAGGTAACACAACAACTGTCATAGTCTTGAATGGAGGAATTAACATCCTTGTATTACGTACGAGGTACTAGACCACACTCAACCTCCAATTTAGAATAGATCGTTTCCTGAATTGACTCGAATTAAAACCCGGCATTCTTTGCATTTGATGTGAATTACCGTGATACCACCAATCTGGCTGTCAAATTAGATCAAATATAAATTATTACTTGGCTGATCACTTCAGGCTGTAACACCTCAGACAACAGTGTAAGCTTTGGCATATCTCTAATTAACCGCAACCGCTAATTGCGCGACATCAAACATCATTACCGTCACGGCATTACAGAGGTTACGATACGACAAACGTGCTTTATCTACAGTAGGTATTTTACAAGATGAATATAAAAATGTCTAATTTCATAAAGTATATATTCACTCTTTAAGACCAGAAGCTACTTACGTTACAGTACATAACATGTTTTATTGCAAGCTAGCTGTCCCGGCAAAATTCGTACCGCCTCTTCATAATTTAATTCAACAAAGCAAAGATCATGAAAATCGGCCCAGCCGTTCTTGACTTATAAATGGTGTAACTAACCCGAGTTTCTTTTATATTTATAGATAAAAAATTGAATTAAATGTTATCTAATTTGTTAGTAACTTTCATTTGGATGGGTGAATGAACCTATTGCTTAAGTAGAGCAAATTTTTCAATGGAACCAACATGCTAATTATGCTAGTAATTGTTTAGGTTGTAGAGAAGTTTTATTATATATTTATTCATATTTATTGACAAACAATTGCAGATTTTTAAACAAACTAAATTACAACACAATTTGTATAGTGTTATTTATACGCAAAAATAACGGAAAAGTCTAGGTCGTACACGCTAATTTAAAGAGTGATCTTAATAAAACCAAAATGAAAATTTCCTTTATTTTTGTCAAAGTCAAAGTCAAAAATCATTTATTCAGTTTAGGGCAGAAAACTGCCACTTACGCTTCGAGACAAGACACAGACAATCTGGCAAGTGCTGAGAAGAAACGCCGGAACAAACTCAGTCACCACTAGCTGCCACAAAAAAAAAGGAAAAGAAAATAATGTATACCTGTACGAGCAGGGCAGTATTTAATTCCATTTATGATATTGATGTTGGTTCCATAGTAAAAATAAATGTAAGTATTACCCAAGGTTTAACCCAAGTAGTCACAAGAGGCCGCTTTAAAGTAAAATTTATATTCTGTTTCGTTTTTCTGGGCTTAAAAATTTAATGTGCCCTATAATGATATTAAAACAAACACCAAAATTGTAATAATCATTACATAACATCTATAGCTTGCCCTTATTTCATTAGTTAAGTCATGCGTCAAGGGATCTAATAATAGTTACACAAAGATAACATAAACACTGATGCCAGATACATATTATAGCCATTGGCAGCTATTGAATACACGAAATCCTATCGAATACAGATGATTTAATCCACTAATTTTGATTCTAATGAACCTCGCATACATAATAATTAAGACGATAGTAAAGACATAACGGCCATTTTAAGTGACTTGGCATTTTAATTGTTTCTATTTTCTACTGGTAGCTAACGCTACTATCGCTATTTTTTTATAGTCTTCACCTTTAATTTAAAAACAATGACGATTGGTTGTGTAATCTTATATTGTTGAACTCATTATTTTAACTTACATGTAGGTATCACAAAACTAAACTTAATACTGAAACTTACTAAATAGAAGAAGAAGAAAAAGCATTTATTATTATTAACATTAAAATTAATTTAAAGTTGAGAAAATCTAAAATAGTTAAATTCAATATTAATTTAACTCTCTTAGTTTAACTATCATAGCTCAATAAACTATTTCTGTGAACCCCAAATGAACTGGCTGATATGGTATACGCTGTTGTAAAAGTAACAAGTGTACCAATCAAATCCAAAATGGCGGCTCAAAGTCGTTTTCGTTTCAGTTGAAACATCATGCAAATAGATTCATCACTCTAAATTTCTAAAGTTAGTCCATTACTGCTGTACGTATGATAACACGTTTCTCAAACTTGTGTTGAGGAAACGGCTTGAAATAATTATGGAAATGTGGTTTACATTCAATTTAAATATTTTTGAATAAAATTTAAATTGGTAACTTTTTTCAACCGACTATAAAAAAGGAGGTTTTCAATTAGACAGTATGTTTTTTTTGTATGTATGTTACGCGATCACTCCGCCAATTATGAATCGATTTTGATCATTATTTTATTGTTTACCAACAACTTTAGAAGTGGTCCCTTAATTTTTTTATCGAAATTGATTTATGCTTTGTGAGAAAATAACAAAATATATTACACTCACATAATGTTTTGGTTCGTGGTTCTTGTATAGTCAAAGTCAAAGTCAAAAATCATTTATTCAATTTAGGACAAAATTGCCACTTATGAACGTCAATAATAACATTATAGGCCCATATGGGGCAGAACATATTGTCTCCTTATTTTTTGGGCCCTACTAGCGCTTCGAGACAAGACACAGACAATCTGGCAAGTGCTGAGATGAAACGCCGGAACAAACTTAGTCACCACTAGCTGCCACACAAAAAATATAAATCAAAATAAACAGGTAGGTACATCAGTTTAGTGCAGGCTGGACTGACCATACATTCTTGTCATCAAGATAGTCTTGAATTTTATAATACCCCTTAGATATTAGTGTAGTTTTGACATGTGACTTATGTCACACTATATACTATATATTATGTTACCCAATATCTTCGACAAATATGAACCGATTTCGATGCTTCTTTTTTATATTATAGATTATACTCGAACGATGTTAAAGTAAGATTCTGTAATAAAAATTTACGAAAAAAAATTCACCCCTAAGGGTGGAAAAATATGAATCGTCGTTCAGCAGTTAACTTTAGTTTGCACTCTTATGATTTGCATGACTAAAGTAAATGAAAAAATTAATTAATAGAGTTACATTTACTCTTTAAAACAGCTTCGCGCTTTATCGGTGACCTCATTCGACTTGATCTGCAGCTTGAACTGTATAAATATATTCTTATAAAGTAAAAAAGGCAAAGAAAATACATTCAGAGCTGCTTAATAAGTCAGTAAGTCTATAAAGTAAAATTTTTACGAAATCTGGTGTTAGTAGTTCTCACTCTTGAATCCTGCAAGGGGCATTGTTTATGTGAGAGCACGAGCATTTGTACCTAAGTTAGTAGATCTTTATAAAATCATCTTAAGTTTATAAAATAAAAATAGTAAAAGCTTTGCTTAGTTTGCGGCTAGATAATTGGTGTGATTGTGAAATCAATATTATTGTTATTATTATTTAAAAAGTTAATTTTGGAATTGAACCAAACCTGGATTCGATTCCCTTTGCGTTGCAATGCGAATCACCGCCCTGTTACGCCAGTAAAGTATATATATCTATCTATCCCGAGTCCAGGAAATCCAGGTGGTTATCCCGCAAATGGAAACGCAAGGATGTTTCGCCTGCGGTTGATAGCACCCGATCGATTGGGATTGCGGTTTTGGAGAAGTATAAGTTATAGTTTCGATACAAAACTGAAGTTATTAGGCGACAACCGTCTTTTTTATAATAATAACAAACGGCTCTTTATTTCAGACAAGTCCATTATTACATAAAAATATAACTATGAAATCTTTACAGTCTACGTAATGCCCAGGGACTATATCCAATGTGTTTGGAAATGGCAGTCAAACCGGACTGATAACATCCTCAGGATGCCGTTACCGCTGCAAAAGACGCTTTTTAGCAATGAGGCAACTCTTGTCTTTTGTCTTGTCTTGTCTTGGTGAATAAATAATCTTTGAATCTTCGAATCTTTTATCCCCTTAACGGGAATGGGTCCAATAGGCTAGTTTCCTGGGTCAAAAAAAGATTATTCTATTTAGTGCGTCAGTTAGATTATCAAAAACTATTGGACCCATATTTTGTCTTTTGTCAATCAAACCAAAAATGACCAAGATAAAGCGCATTAAAGCGAGCACGTGACGTCACGCCTTGCAAAAAAGTGTCATAAGGCGTGACGTTACGTGGAACTTCAACGGGCTATTTCTTCATCATTTCTTGTTTGATTGAGAAAAGAAAAAATACGTGTCCAATATTTTCTGTTAATCCAACTGCCGGATTAATTAGTTTTTTTTTAGGAAACTAGCCCATTATCAGTCATCAGTAAATTTTTTACTTCTTTCTAAAGTCTTTCTAAAAACGAGGATAGAAGCAAATCCTACGAAACTTGGCTTACAGATAGACCATGACCTGGATTAACACATAGGATACTTTTTATCCGGGTAAGGTCAGCGCAGACGATGTCGCGGACTAAAAGCTATCCTACTTCCTACTAATATTATACGCAGAAAATCCTTTATGAATAAACTATAGACCACGCCAACAAAGTCGCTGGCAACAGATAGTATCTAATAAAATTGTACTTTCATTATAAAGGGGACTATTTCCAACTAATTTCATTCTTTCACGTCTATCCCTCGGACAAGTACTGCAGTTAGGTAGAGACAGCTTTGAGCGGAAAATCGCTAGTGCAGCTTGGCTGGGCAGCATTTGGGAAGCTGCGTCATACCTTGTCATCGCCACTGCCACAATGCCTGAAGAGTAAGATATTTGACCAGTGCGTCCTACCAGTGATGACCTACGAAGCCAAAACGTGGACGATGACAGTAAATCTGGCCAACCGACTTCACGTTACTCAGAGAACTATGGAAAGGTCAACGCGTGGAATTTCTATGAGAGATAAAATCCAAAACGAATCTCATGCATCCGGCAAAAGACCAAAGTAAGGGAGATAGTTCTAAAATGTAGCAAGCTGAAGTTGTAAGTACTGGGCCGGCCACATCTGTCGCAGAACCGATGAAAGGTGAAGTAAAATAGTTTCTTGAGAGAAGACCACGTCCTGGCAAACGTAGAGCTCAGCTCGAAGGACCGACGACCTTAGAAGATGGCTGGCAGTGATTGTGCTCTTTGGCGCTCTGTAAAATCGGCTTACGTCCAGCATTGGACAGCAATAGGCTGACATGATGATGATGAATATAATGTCTATCCCAAAATTAACCATTTTAATTTCACCCCTTAGGATGGAAAAATAGGGGATGAAATTGTTGATTACTAATCAACTTAACTTATGTTTTGTTTGCAATCGTACTTTTTTATATAAACCAAACAATCTTCAAAAACGAAATGTATGTAAAAGTATTTTACACTTTCGATTTTTTGAAGCAGATTTTGTTCTTACAATGTTTTTCTTTAGACAAGATTAAAAATTATTTTAATACCAATGGTCGCTTTATTAATATCCGTGCATATCATGTCGTTTTGTGACGTAATGCAATAAATCTAGTATAGTAACTGTCATACTCTGACGCGATAAGATGCAGCGGATATCCAAAATCGTAGAAATCCTTAGCAATCGCAACGGAAATGACGTCTTTGATGGATGGCCCCGACACAATCCTCCATGGATCTGACAGGGGAATTTATGTTGACACTTATGCGTCAAAGATTATGCATCTGCAGAATACACTAATTTTACAATCGATATGCTTTATGCCTATAGTTGCGTTGCTAATTTTTGATGCGAGTTAAATTTTATTTACGTTAAGGTGTTGTTTTCAAAAATAAAAAGATAGTTCGTGTGGTTAAAGGTACAATATTATACAGTGACTGATAAGACAAAGGAATTACTTATAAAGGATATTCTTAGCAATGAAATGAACAACTTTTACTATGGCACCAATACCGAAAACGAATAAAACGTTCACATTTCCATATCAAATAGACATTTACCTAGATGATAATCATTGTATGAGGCATCTGTTTTTTTGTGTTGCGATTTAGGTTTCATAGTAAAGCAATACCCTTGTCTTAATAGTCTCCTTGTATCGAAAAAAAGCATGTGTCTAATCTAATTAAAATGATTGTTTTATAATTTAACGTAAGTTTTAAACTCAGTGTTAAGCTTGAATGTATGTTTTTTTTTTCAATTCAATTACTTCTATTCAATCTGTTGAACTAAAGAGCCTCTACCCTATGGATTATTGATTCTATAGCAAATAAATATGACTTGGCAGTAGATGTAGGCAGGTATAAATGGCCTAAATAGACCTTTGTCTAGCAGTAAGCTGACGTGGGTTAATTTTGATGATGAACTAAAAATAGACAAATCCTAAGGGATGCACAATCACATCTTAATGTTTCTGTTTAGCCTAATGGTCGACTGGTAGAGAATGCCTCATGGCATCCATCTTTTGTATGATTGTTAATCTGTGCAATTAAGTCTAAATAAATAAATCTTTTTAACTCATTAACAAAATTCCCTAAAAGACGAATTCTATTTCATAGGCATTATGTTGTAATTGGACCATCTGTTTTGTTGCTTTATGTTTTGGTCTATGTTCCATCTAAGACCACTAATCACTGAATGCACCTGCCCGTCCTCACTACATCCTCATGCAGCCCTTATTGTGTCCTCAAGTCCTTATACAATAACGTTTGTTTGTCTCTATGTGTCCTATAGCTCCAAATTAATCACCATAATATTATCTAGCAGCTGTTATTGACAATGAATACTGGCAACATGTTTAATGGAAATAGAAATAGATTTTTTTACTGGTCCATAAACACATACATAACAATTTTATTACAAATAAACTAAACTAAAGGAGACTACAAGGAAAAGAGAATACATAACTTATTATACATTTTGGAATAATAGTGTTAAGGAACTTAATGGTATCCACACACACAGCATGTGCGATGGCGTAGATGAAAGTATCTGTGACATACGGACGGACAGACAGACATGACGAATAAGGGTTCCGTTTTTTGCTATTTGGCTACGGTACCCGAAAAATGGTAACAGTATTAATATGATTTAAATACAGTGGTTGTATAGGTAAATATAAATTGTAATTATGTTTTACTATGCTATACTTATTTTGTACTTCTAATTTCAATTACGTCCATAAGGAATTCAGTCGGAATACATTCGAAACTCAAATTAAAGTGTAATAAGCCTACAAAATTACTATTCCGGTGACTTATACTCCAATCTTGCTAAATTATCCGAGCAAATCATGTAATTGCTAGTACGTCTCTGCTGATGTACCAAACAAATGCTGGCGCGTCCTCACTCGAGCGGCAATGGATGGCGCCGTAACGGTAATGGCATCAGCAATAAGGGGATAGCTCGGTAATAGCGCCAATATGTCGGCTTGTACTGGAGTATATTAACATACATTTTTCTTGCAATGAAAGTCTACTAAGAAGGCTCAATAGTTTTATTTTATTTAATTTATTCTACAAAATTCACAGCTCTTAATACACAGAAGAATCACAGTCTTACATTCTAGAACTTACAGCCAATAATGAATTTACATTTTATAATAAAAGAAAATATTTATAAAATTGCATTAACACGGTGCAAACAAGACATTCCTTAAGCCTAGAATCTGAACATCTGCATGTTTTATATTATTAATTTATTTTATTAACTAATACTCCTTAAATTTTAACATTTTGTGTCAGTGTGCGTACTAAGTACCATATACCACTGTGAGAGAGAAAGTTATGATAAATACATATGTATAAAATGTAATAATTGTAAATGTATATTATATATCAAATTATTCTTAGATATAAGTAGCAAAATTAAATACCAAGACCATCATTCAGACATAAAATTTTGCAATTCGCTGTCAATGTCAATCAGACATGCTCTGGTATGCTCAAATACCCTTCTTGAACGCAGCTTTACCTAAGTGAATTAGATCAATTGAAGAAAAGATATTATTATGATTTGAGCGCGCGATTCACAGTTGAATTTTGTGCATATTTTGTCCTTGTGAGCGGGGCATAGAACAAAGTGACCTAAATTTGATGAACATCTTCCTCGTTATCCTAAAATAATGTAATATTGATTACTTTATACTGCTTTATTTATAAGTGAAAGGCAATGGCTGTCACATGTTTGCTGTGCCCTTGCGGGCCGTCACCTGTACCTTACCTATCATGTAACATCTTGTGACTGGCAATAAAAATATTTAAATGCCTAAAAATACTATTTATTTGGTTTGTTAACCTTGCTAAACTGAAATGGGTTTTGGGCTGCATCTTTATAAAATGTTTGTTCACTAAGAACCATTGCTTTAGATTCCAACCTTGAATGATATAAAACTTCGACCTATTGCCTTACTCGTTTCGACTTCGATAAAGACGTAAGACTTCGACTTACTAAGACTTTAGACTCCGATCTATTATGAATTCAGACTTCGATCGACGACAAAGAGGACGATTATCAACACTTTACGTTTCAAATTATATTTTAATAATTTAATACTTTAATAAAAGTTGCGGGCAACAGCAGCTAGTGTTAAACATATATTTTATATTAAAAAAACTAAACAGCGACATCTAACGGTAAGAAGTGCCCTCTATAATGGCAGTTATTTTGCATCCTTCGAAACCGTATGTTTTTCCGGAATAAAAATTAACCTATCTACTATTTCTGGCTAGAATCTATTTTCAACCGACTTCAAAAAAGGAGGAGGTTCTCAATTCGACTGTATGTTTTTTTTTTGTATGTATGTTACGCGATTACTCCGCCAATTATGAATCGATTTTAATAATTCTTTTTTTGTTTGGTAGATAATACTTCAGAGGTGGTCCCATATAAATTTTTATCGAAATTGATTCAGAACTTTTTGAGAAAATCAACAAAATTATATACCCAGATAATATTTTGGTTGTGGTTCTTGTTACCTATCTTCGACAAATATGAGCCGATTTTGATGATTTTTATTTTATTGAATAGCTTATACTTTAAAGATGCTATGATAAAAGTTTGCAAAATAAAAATCACCCCTAAGGGTTAGAAAATAGGGGATAAAATCGGTGTTCAGCAGTTAGATTAGGATTTATCTCTAAAAATAGATGAAATAAGTAAATTTTATTGAAAAAAATAAAACCGACTTCAAAACACTAAAATGCTAAAAATAATCCAAACACTTAAGTACCTAATCATTTAATTTTGGAGTCGGTGCAAACAAAAACATCGAATCTCTCATCGGCTGGCACCGACTCCAAAAGTAACTGATTAGGTACTTAAGTGTTAGGATTATTTTTAGTGAACAGGCGGGAAGCAAGTGTGGCACCGATCCCGACGTCCAGAATATACGGTCAGACAGGAAACTAACTCCCTAGTGAGCGTAGAGTCCCTTTTACCCCAAGACACTAAGTCCCTAGAGCCCTAGCCCCACCTAACAATAGATACGTAAATATAATAAGGATGCAGAGAGGAAATGATAGAGCTGCTCCCAGGTCGCCCAGGGTAGCAGCGTTAGGACGGTAGGTAGGCGGTGTGGACCCGCTGCCAGTCTGGCAGACTCACCAGACTGATCATAGTGACGGCTAAGGTAGTCTTGGCCGCAGCGGAGGGAAATGAGAACCAACACGGACGGTTGATATCTGATTTATTTACTATAATGTCATGTTTATATATAACAATTAGAGAACGTTAACATGTATAGGTTGATCGTTGTGTGCCGTCGGTGTAGAGTGCCGACGGTGCATGTGCAGGGTCCATGGGTCATCGCCGGTTACTAGGTCGCTGACGGTGCAGCAGACAAATGTACGATCGTAGCTCGTATATTTAGCATTTTAGTGTATTGAAGTCGGTTTTATTTTTTTAAATAAAATTTATTGTGCCAAATTTCATCTTGATCCCTTTGGCCGTTCTGGCGTGATTTAGTAACAAACATCCATCTATTCAAACTTTCGCATTTATAATATTAGTAAGATAAGATTAATTTGTTTCATGTTGAGTTAGTGAGGTCAGCCTATTGTCTAGGTACTTAAGTCATCATCAAAGAGTAGAATTTTTTTTTTTGGTAATATCCTAAAACGTGTATCAATCACATGATATATCAAGATGATATGATCAAGATTGTTATAAGTTTGGCACAAACAAAATAACCTTTAAATATATTATCTCATAAGAATCTAAGAGTGTAATGTGTGTTTGAGTGAAGCGGGCCATCTGTATCTATATTTCTGTTATATCCCTTGATACTTGATTAGGCCGTTTGTAAGTTCGAAGCTAATCTGTTGTTTGGGAGAGATAATACCCAGTTTAGTAAATAAAGATAGAATTTTGGCTTGAAATTTAACAATGGATTTCTGTTTAAATATTCAAAGAAACATACTGGTGACGCTGGTTACTTATTGAATTCATTCTATACCAATATAGAAAATACCATTCACAGGTGTAATAATAACTTGAGTAATATTATTACTGTAATATTAATTGTTTATTGTATCGGCCTATCGGTGATTCCGGGTTTCTATGCTTCCCAAGGGCTCGAGGTCCGTTGGAGGGATTCGGGATTCTCTGAGGTCCGATATGCCGCTGCGTCACTCGCTGCACGTCCTAGCGGCGGAGGTCTCCGCCGAAAATCAGTGTCGTGCTATCACGACAAATGCTAAGCGGGAATCTTTTTGACACACCACATACTCTTTATTTTTTGTTATCGTCTTAGAATGTTATATATTTTATTTCGTGTTAAATAAACGTTTTCTATTTCTATAATAAAGAAAATGGTAAGAAATAGATACTGAATTCAAGTACCTTGAGTGATAACCAGTGATTGGAGTAGGTAGATTGATTTGGGGTCAATGATCTCAAACTATGATGTTAATATGGACATACCGCCGAGATTCCGGAATTTCTAGGTAAGTATCTGTTTTTGAAAAAAAATGGCTTATCTATAATATCTAGCACTACCAAAGTACATACATCAAATCAATCTACCTACTCCCATCACTGGTGATAACCGTTAAATTGCTAAATTAAAACGATGTTGCCTATTAGGTATTAGATCTACCTGATTGGATTTAGAATCATGGTCACGGGTAAGAGAGAGAAGATATCTGAAAAACAGTACCAACGAAACCGCCTAACTTTCCCATATTGCTATGTTAAATTGCTATGACGATCACATTAACGCTTTTCCCACACCCACCCTCTCAGACCATTAAGCCAAACTTGCCGGTACTTAACCTACGTGTTTTATCAAAAATTATGCGCCAAGTCCCCAAAGTTCGGCCTCACCCACAGATTAGACACGCGACAATCAATTACACGGACATCGTTAGGGGTTAACATTAGGTACGCGCTACAAAACGTACTCGATTTCAGAGCTTACCGTATATAAATAAGGTAAGAAACCATACAAAGACGTAAACAACTTTAAGTTTAGACAGTCGTTTTTAAAAAAGGCTACAAATATATTTTGACTTAAATAGATAAAGTGACACAGAAACTTACGATTCAACGATGCTCTAGAGCAGCCATACTCTAAGTGTGTTCCGCGGAACCCTAGGGTTCCGCGATACCCCTGTCGGGGTTCCGCAAGAAGTTAGAAAAAAAAATCAAAACACCTCTCTCTGGTCGACCGTTCTGTCGCGGCGTATCACGATTCACGAACAATTTTACTATGCCGCCACCGCCGATACCTACTTGTGACCGCGCAATCCCTTTGATAAAAGCCGCCTTTGAAATTAGACGCTATAATTGTGAACAAGCGACTTTCGGCTCTAACTTCAAAACGTAAAGTCGAGATTGCTTACACCACATTTTTTGAATTTCTATTTTTATATCGGCTTTTTATTTATCAAAGACGCCGACTCGAGTATTTTTGAGAATGTTCGAGATTGAGGCTAGGACTATAAAAGCGATGATCAAGCCTTGACACTAGTCAGTCGACGATTAGCGTTCGGAGCGATAAGTACCTACCTGCTAGAAAAAAATTGTGTATTGTTCTACTGCTGTTTTCTGATTGTATCAGTTTTGTACATTTCTTCTTTGGACTAAAGTGCTAAACTCTTCTACGCAGTAACGACCGTACATTATTTTAACCTCACCATCCTGAAAGAATGGAACGTTGGCTTAAAGGCGTTAAACGTGTCGCAAAAACATCTTCCAACGAAGCCGAATGTTCAAAAGCAGTCCGCGTGGAGTATACAGCAATTACCGATCCAGACGATGATGCAACGACGTCAAGTTCCACGGTTTCAAAGGCGAAAAAAAGGAAGTATGATGAATCATATATCAGTTTTGGATTTGTTGATTCCAACGGCTCACCTCTCTGCATGTTATGTAGTAAACTGCTTCCTAATAGTTCCATGGCACCTGCCAAGTTGCGCCGACATTTAGAAACTGTACACCCCGAGTCTAAAGACAAGAATAAAGAATTTTTTGTACGTAAAAAAGAACAGTTATTGGAAAGTCAAAAAACAATGATGCATGTAACCCAAACTATCAATGAAAAGGCCACGGAGGCATCATATTTAGTTAGCTATCGCATTGCACAAGCAGGAGAAGCGCACACTATCGCTGAGAATTTAATAAAACCATGTGTATTAGACATAACAAAATGCATGCTCGATGAAAAATCTGCAAAGCATCTTTCTACTGTGCCGCTATCTAACGATACTGTTTCACGGCGAATTCATGATCTAGCAAGCTACGTCAAACAAGAACTAGTTACACGTCTACAAAAAACACAATTCGTCTTGCAAATGGATGAGTCGACTGATGTCGCTGGTCTGGCTATCTTGCTGGTTATCGTGAGATATCCATGTGAAAGTTCTTTTGAAGAAGACATGCTTATGTGTTCACCTCTACCCACAAACACTACCGGAGAGGAAATTTTTAATAAAATAAATATATTTTTTGAGGAAAATAATCTCAGTTGGAACGATTGCATTGACATTTGTACAGATGGGGCCAAGGCGATGACGGGTAAAACAGCAGGAGTAGTGTCACGAATAAAAAATAAAGCGCCTAATTGTAGTTCCAGCCATTGTATCCTGCATAGACAAGCACTTGCGATGAAGCAAATGCCGTCCAATCTAAAATTAGTTATGGATGAAGCGGTAAAAATAATTAATTTTATCAAATCACGACCACTACAATCCCGATTGTTCTCATTATTGTGTGAAGATTATGGCAGCACACATAAAACACTGCTGCTCCATACAGAAGTGCGATGGCTGTCTCGGGGTAAAACTTTAACAAGGCTATTTGAACTTAGAGCCGAGTTACAAATGTTTCTTTCAGATACTTCTTTTAATTTGAAAGACCGTTTGTATGATAAAACTTGGTTGTTCCGACTGTCTTTTATGGCGGATATCTTTCAGAAACTGAACGAATTAAATTTATCATTGCAAGGTAAACAGACAACAGTGTTCCAGGCCTGTAACAAAATAACTGCCTTCAAAAGAAAATTAGATTTTTGGATTATTTGCGTTGGAAATAGAGAAATAGAAAGCTTTACGTCACTCAGTGAGTTTCTTGGCGATAACAACTCAGAAATATTTCAAGATGATGTATTTGAAGAATTGGTCCAATATCTCACTTCGATGCGCGCATCTTTTGAGCAGTATTTTCCTGAAGAACAGAATACAAAAATGAAACTGAATTCATGGATTCATAATCCTTTTTTACCCAACTTACAAAAGCCCGAAAGTATGTCAAACGAGATATATGAATCTCTTTTAGAAATGTCATCTGACACAAGTATGGAGTCACTGTTCAAAACGACGCCTCTCAACGATTTTTGGTGCAGAATCCGAAATGAATATCCAATGCTTGCCAAAATGGCTTTGAATATTCTTCTCCCGTTTCCAACAACATATTTGTGCGAAACAGGATTCTCAACCTATGCAGCCACGAAAACAAAATACCGCAATAGACTGGACGCCGAACCTGATATGAGACTTCAACTGTCCTCTATGAAACCTGATATCAACCAATTGATGAAAAATAAAAAACAGTTTCATACATCCCATTAGTTAGATTTTTTTTCTTTTTCAATGTTATATTTATTATTATACTTGTTATGTAAGTAAGTAATAAGTAACTGTTACATGGTACTCTAATTATGCTTATTAATAAAAAATACACTTAAAAACCATTGTTTTATTGTAGGGTTCCATCAAGTATTTTGCTATCCAAAAGGGTTCCGTCACCAAAAAAGATTGAGAACCGCTGCTCTAGAGAGCACTAGAGTGCGATTTCATCTTCATGTTGCATAAGAATAGTTTGAAGTCAGTCTTTGTAATTTTGTTCCTTAGCATTAGTCAAAATTTGACTCAGTGACAATAATAAGAGACAAGATTATTAACAAGTTCAAAAAGAGTCGTATTACAGAAAGCAAAATAAAATAGAATTTTCAGTAAAAATATAGGCACTGTGCCCTAGATGTAAGATTAGCATTGTAGCATAGAATGGCATGTTAGATTCTATTAAAAAAAGGAAGAAACATTTATATTAATTTATTGATCAACAAATTGATAAAACACCCTGGGGCGAAACCCCTCAAAACGATCTAACCCCGTTCAAATGTCCTCGGCAATTAGGTTGAAGAATAGACTAAGGCATACTTTATTATTTGAATGTACATTGTAAATGTGCGTCCGAGATGGGCCAGCAGCCCTTACCCTTGTCTTTAATGTGTGTCAAACTACGTGAAAGGATGGATGTACTAAAGGACGAGGATGAAGAGATTTCTGTGATTTTAGATAGTGATTTTATGAGCAGTAAAAATATTTTTATCTTCAATCACGTTTGAGAAAATTGAGTAAGGTATTTTAACAAAAGGTGCAACATTTCGTACAGTTTACAGCTACTCATCCTTCCACAGTATGATTTTTTAACGATCGTTTCATATAATGGATCGTGCTTCGCACTACAAAACCAGTGGTTGCGGGTTCGAATCGCGCAAGGGGCAAGTATGTCAGTTAAAGCACAAACGATTCTACTTGAGTCATCGATGTCACACACTATAATGTAAGTTTTTGTATTTTATTAAACTCCCTATGGTAAAAACTATAGTTAGTTTGGGGCTAGATAACAGTTGTGGTTTTTGGCAAAAATTCTTAAATCTAAAATGTAATTTTTTCCACCGATTTTTTAAATATAGTTCTTTAGCAATAATTGAGTAGAATAGACTGTACTAAGAGAACTAACATTAATTTGTTTATGATTAAACTAACTAATAACTATAATGCCTGAAATAAATTATATTATTGGTATGTTATTGTTATTAATAAATTAAGATCAAACCCGAAGAAAGAAGTAAAAATGAGTAGTAGAAGTAATTGAAATGAGTAGAAGAGAAAGAAGTAGAAATTAGTAGTTTTGCTTTACATTAGGCTAGTTTCCTGGGTCAAAAAAATATTATCCTATCTAGTCTAGTCAGTTAGATTATCAAACAATTTTGGACCCATAATTTGTCTTTTATCAATCAAACAAAAAATGACGAAGATAAAGCGCATCCAAGTTTAGGAATGACGTCACGCCTTGCTATAAAGTGTCGCAAGGCGTGACGTTACGCGGAACTATAACGGGCTATATCTTCATCATTTTTTGTTTGATTGAGATAAAAAAAAATACGTGTACAATATTTTCTGTTAATCCAACCGACGGATTAATTAGATTTTTTAGGGAAACTAGCCCATTACAGAATACACCGTCTACTAACTGGGATGATTGCATTATTAGTCAGCTGCAAGATGAGACTTAAACAAAGTGTGGGATCTCAATGAGTTCTGTTTAAGTATGTCGTTCTACTTGAGTCAAATACAAGCTTAAAGGGCATTTCCTACAAGAGACGAGCAGAAACTTCCGCTATGATTAATCTTTATTTTCAACCGACTTCAAAAAAGGAGGAGGTTCTCAATTCGACTGTATGTTTTTTTTTTTTTGTATGTTTGTTACGCGATTACTCCGCCAATTATGAATCGATTTTAATGATTCTTTTTTTGTTTGGTAGATCATACTTCAGAGGTGGTCCCATATAAATTTTATCGAAATTAATTTAGAACTTTTTGAGAAAATCAACAAATATATACCCAGATAGTATTTTGGTTGTGGTTCTTGTTACCTATCTTCGACAAATATGAGCCGATTTTGATGATTTTTATTTTATTGAATAGCTTATACTTCAAAGATAATATGCTAAAAGTTTACAAAATAAAAATCACCCCTAAGGGTAGGAAAATAGGGGATGAAATCGGTGTTCAGCAGTTAGATTAGGATTTATCACTAAAAATTGATGAAATAAGTAAATTTTATTAAAAAAAATAAAACCGACTTCAAAACACTAAAATGCTAAAAATAATCCTAACACTTAAGTGCCTAATCAGTTACTTTTGGAGTCGGTGCAAACAAAAACATTGAATCTCTCATCGGCTGGCTGGCTGTTCAATATATTTCAATTTCAATATATTTCAATACATATCGATTAAACTCCCATACTAAGTTCAGCGAAATATACGATTCTCGACATATTTAGTTTAGAATGGATTTTGACCTAATTATAATGTTATTTCTAAACCGATACTATCGGGTAGTCCTTTATAAAGTACACTGAGACTTTCGAGGTTAAACTACGAGAATCAGTAGTGGTTCGTGTAAAATCGATTAGGTTATTTTTTCTTACAAGAAATAAATAAACAGTCAAGTGTGAGTCGGACATCAAGGATACAGTACAAACTTGTCGTAAATATTTGTCCATAAAGGGAATTGACTCCGAAGCTTTTTAACTTAACAAGCATACGTAAACGAAATACAATAGAAATGGCCATTGTTATGCACTCTCATAGGACCGCTTGGATATTGACAAATTTAATATTTTTTAGGGGATTTATGTAAGGATTTTTTCGGTGCCATAAGACATTGTTTTATGCTAAATTTTATGATTCTGGGTCAACGGAAAATACCCTTAAGTATGCGGCATAACCGGCCGTACCTTTTGATTGCGTTGACTTAAAAGTTTGATTTTTTTCTTAGCTTTATGGGATTGCAAACTCCACAAACAGACAGACAGATGGATAAGGTAGTGATCCTATGTGATCTCCTTTTTAACTTTTGAGGTACAGAACCCTAAAAATAAAATGGATGAAATTTTAAACGCGTCATTTCTCAAATTTATCACAAATTTGAACAACTTTGTTTAACAATGTCTTTTTTTCTTTGAAGTTTCAATTCTTTACTTCTTTATTATGTAATAGCTCAGTAGTTCCTTATATCCGTCTAAATACTTACAAGCAGTTTATATTCATGCCGTTAAATATTAGGAGTATGTTTACGACTTTGCTACGGGACTCGCCAAAAGTCAACTTTTATATCTTCCATATATTTTATATGATATACATTTTTATGATACTTTTATGATGGATACTTCGATTGTATAGACGTTGTTAATTTTCTTTTGGATTTTAAGATCTAATCTCAATTTAAAGAGTAGTGCAGTAAAGTTTATGATACCACTAAGAGCTAGGGTAGTCGGTTAAAACTATCCCAGTACAAATAATGGCTTCCTTAGCTTCTGAAAAGAGTACGTACGAGTACGTACAAAGGATTTAGTTACAGGAGTCGCAGTTATAATAACCAATGATGGGCTAGTTGCCCAAAAAAATCTAATTAGTCCGGCAGTTTGATTAACAGAAAATATTGGACACGTATTTTTTCTTTTCTAAATCAAACAAAAAATTATAAAGATATATCGCTGTTAAAGTTCTTTAACGTCACGCCTTGCGACACTTTTAAGCAAGGCGCAACGTCACGTGCTCCCATTCCCACACTTTGATGCGCTTTATCTTCGTTATTTTTTGTTTGATTGACAAAAGACAAAATATGGGTCCAATATTTATTGGTAATCTAACTAACAAACTAAATAGAAAAATATTTCTCTGACCCAGAAAACTAATTATAGTTTTCGGTATATTTTTTATTGATGCAAACGTAATTATAAATGAGTAAACTGAAAATTTGTTTTAACAAACAGTAAAATACTTAAAAGTGATAATTTGTTTATTCTCACTATTAAAGTTTTGAGATTTATTTATCTTCAGTAAACAGTTTAGGGTTTCATTACACCCTCGAAGCAACCCATCGTCTGGATATATTTCCATTGGTCTATTGATTAAGCCAAGCTAAAAATAGGTTTAATAAAACAATAGTAAAGTAGGTATGGATGCAGGCCACTTCCAACTGGCCAATCTGGAAGTCAATGGGGGAGGCCTATGTTCGGCAGTGGACGTCCTATGGCTGAAATGATGATGATGATGATGAAAGTAGGTAAATATACGGCTCACTGCAGGGCACAGGTCTCACCTTAACTATAAGGTGGTTTAGGCCATACTCCACCATGCGTGCCCAGTGCGGATTGGTGAAGGAGTGTTGTAAGGTCACTGACTAAGTCTTGTTGATGTAATCAAGCCACCTTAAAGCCTCTGTCTAGGCTTTACGACTAGTATCAAACGATATTTGCCGAGACCAACTTTAAATGCGTCTTCCGAAGCACGGAGATGCTTGTAATCAATGTCACTAAATATGGTTGGAATGGTCACCCATCCACTCGCAACCGCGGTGAGGGTTGCTTAACTTTGGTAATCAATACCGAAGCGCTGCCACCACTTTTGACTAAGGTACTAGCACCTCAGTGCAAAGCGCAGGTAATACGGTCTACTCTAAATCTACCCAAAAACAAATCCATTATCTCAATATACGCAGTCTCCAAATGCCCTCTTGGCCCTCTCAGTTTAAATGCAGCCCTTTCAAGGTATGAGTAGCTTATTTAGGTTGTCCTTTTGTAATGTAAACAGAGGCCCAATTCCCGTAATTTGACAGTAGTCGCAATCCGGTGTCAATCCGCTCCCAGTAACATTACGATCACAAACGGTATTCTCATAAACTTTTAATTTGACGTAAAATTATCAAAACTATCCCAAAATGACTGAAAATTGAGCAAAAAAATATCTAAGTTTGGTTTCTTCCCTTTTCAGTCGCATTCCAAACTATAATTGCATTTTTTGGGTTTACGAGAATACCGTTTGTGATCGTAATGTTACTGGGAGCGGATCGACACCGGATCGCGGCTATGGTCAAATTGTCAAACGAGAATTGAGCCTCAGTTCGGATTCTTGTTTTTCGTATTTCAAGTTTGAGGGCTTAATTATTTTTAAGGGTTGGAAGGTTGAATCGAAGCTATTGTTTAGTCTGTTGTACAATGGTGCTTGATAATTTGAAATAAAAATACGAAGATTCTGTATATTGGTCCATATTCTAAATATTATAGTGAACAACTTTTGTTCTATCACATTTGCTAATTGGCATGAAAATATCGACTCTCCTTAAAATTACCAAACAACCGATTGAATTTGTATGAAATCACGGAGATGCTTGTGTCATAATATGTCACTAAATAGTAGGAATGGTCAACCATCCAATCACAACTGCGGCGTAGGTGGATTAACTTTAGTAATCACTACCAAACCGCTGCTGCCGTTACTGAGCTACAAGCACCCCATTTTTTTGGTCAAATTTAATATAAATCCTTTTTGTCTTTTTAACTGTCTTCAAAAAAGGAGGAGGTTCTCAATTCGTCGGAATCATTTTTTAAATATATTTTTATGTATGTTCAGCGGTCATTCGTTACTACGTTGACCGATTTCAATATTATTTTTTTGGTTTGAAAGGTAATACTTTCAGAATGGTCACATATAAATTAATGAATAGTTTATACTTCAAAGATACTATACTAGAACATTTCACCCCTAAGGGTGGAAAAATAGGAAATGAAATCGGTGTTCATCAGTTAAATTATGTTTGCACTCGTAAGATTTGTTTTGATTAGGATTTAACACTAAAATAGATGAAATAAGTAAATTTTATAAAAAAATAAAAACCGACTTCAAAAAACTAAAACAATAAAAATAATTTTAACACACCTAATCTTTTGGAGTCGGTGCCAGTCGATGAGAGACTCTATGTTTTCGTTTGCACCGACTCCAAAAGTGATTAGGTAAGTGTTAAGATTACTTTTATCGTTTTAGTTTTTTGAGGTCGGTTTTTATTTTTTAAATAAAATTAATTATAAACACATCTGACCCAGATCTCAAACATTTTTTTATTTATTTTATTAAAAATTTAGGATAATGAACAACATTTTTCTAGGATAATATAGGTTGTTTTATGACGATATCGGATGCCCCGTGTAACATCCAATATTAGTTTCATTTGTGTTAGATTGTCTGTCCATTTTAAATTATCAGCGGCTATTTAGATAACATACCACTTGTTTGAATTTATAGCAAACAAAAACAATTCATTTTGTTTCATTTATTTTCCTATTTAACTGATAGTTCTATTGTATCAACTTTGATAAGAAGTTTTGGAAGAGTATTACAATACTCATAATGATTACAACGTTATTAGTTCTGCCTTATTTAAATAGTACAACTAAAATACTATTTTGATAAGACCAACATATTTTGTCTATACTAATCATACTAATACAGGTCTTCACAAAAATAATCTCAAGCGGAAGACCAAGGACGTCTCTCCACCGAGTGGGAGGCCTGCCCACGCCGCGTCTTCCAGTTCATGGTCGCCACTCAAGAATCTTTCTTCTCCAACGGTTGTCAGTTGTCCAAGCGATGTGCTCTGCCTATTGCCACTTTTGCTTAGCAATTCAAAAAGCTATATTCGTAAGTGACATTGGTTTTTCTGCGGATGTTCTCATTCCAGATCTTATCTCGGAGAGAAGGTGGATTGAGTAGGTAGGTAGTCAATTCAAAAGGCCCGAAGCCGCTCGCTGTGGCATTTTGTGAAGAAGGCCTGCGTCCAGCAGTGGAATTCCAAAGGCCTAATAATACTCAATCATACTCAATAATACTCATTTATTCTGTACTTAGCTGATGATGACGACAATGATAAAGACCAAAGATATACATAGTGGATTTAACTGTATTGCGCAAACGGAATTAGATTCACAACGGCATACTTTTCACTTATTTCTAAATAAATCAAGCTTATATTTCAATAAATTTTGACAAAGTTATACTTAAAATAAATGAACAACAAAGCATCACCTCTAAAATCAAAATGTAAAATTTTCTGGAACGGTTTGAAGCACTATTCTTGTTGTGTACTTCAGGTAGTACATTAGGCTGTTAGAAACAAACGTGTTAAAACCAAGGATCGAAACCGGTTAATATTTATTTCAGAATGTATAAGACCCATTTCTACTATTTGATATCTAGTAGTTGTAATGATTTGACCATAAAACTAAATTTGCCATAGCTTTTAAGTCGGTATTTGGAGTATGTGATAGTTAATTTAGCGAAAACCTTTATGATTCCGGTTAAGGTTCAATAGTAAAATAACCGGTTTCCGATCCCTGGTTAAAACACAGGACTTACGAGGTTAAGACCAAATTACGATATATCAGAAGATGTTTCTGATATATTATGGCGAATGAAATATCTAAAATGTCTTCAGTATCCAATGAAAGTCTACACCTAAAACTCTGTAGTAATCAAACAACAAATCTCCAAGAAAGCGTTTAGCCGTCTCATCCAAGCGAAGACAACTCGACCGGCGGACCGATTTTGTTATTCCGGTCACGCCGAGAACCGAACCGGGAACAGCGCGAATTCACTCGAGAACCTCCTTATTTTATTGTAACTCTGTGACCGCATTGCTGATTAAAGTAGGGTTCCTGTGTAACACTATGTTAATTGCTATATTTCAGTGTTTTCTACCGATTTCCAAAAAAGGAGAAAAATTAGATTATTAAAATGACGCGTAAATATCAAGTTTTTATATTTTCGCGTCCATTGTTGGATAGGGCATAAAAGGAATTAGTTTAGTCCTTTTAAAATTTTTGCTCGTTTGGATATTTAGCAATTCTGTTTTAAATCGATAATTTGACGTTATTATTTACACAAAAATTGATAAAAAAATCTTATTACAAAACAATAAAACTGACTTCTACTAAAAAGAGGTAAAATAATCCTTTCAAATGTTTTAAACATTGATGAACATGATTATTGTGATTATATTAAATTATACAAATACAGGGTTACATTTCAAGGTAGTGCCAAATTTTACAAATAAACCTATAGGTCTATAAACCAATCTAAAAATACTAATTTATCGTAATCAATTCCAGTCGTCGTATTTCTGGAGTAAAATAAACTTAAAAATTTCCAAAAAGAAAAGAAAACGCAAGATGCGCCGTCTTTCATCAGAGTTCACAGGCGTACGCTGACTCCGCTCCAACAAAAACCTCATGCTGCACATACTGTGAAATTTAATCTTGCAATCGTATTTTTCTAAGTATTCTATTTTCCAAATGCAGAAAGAAATAATAAAAAATAAACCGTTTGTTTTTTACGTAGATGCATTTACTTACTGATTCTGAGTGGTCCCTGAAAAATTGTCACTACCTTGAAATGTAACCCTGTATAAATATTATAAATATTGGACAACATCACATACATTGCGCCGATATGGTAAGTAGCTAACGCATTTGTGGTGAATAAATAAAAAACAACGAAGGTACCACAACACCCAGACCCGTGAAAAATTCTGTAGCTCCACTTTGTGTATTGATAAAAAAAATACTAGTTCCAAACTAGTATTTTTTTTTAAATAATGAGTAAGTTATTTATATTGTGCGGAACCAATCTCGCAGTTTATCATTTCTATCTTTGATTGAAAGATCAAAACTACCTCGTCACTAACAAAGTACCAATCACAAAGTCAGCAATGTCGATACCAAAATAAAAGTTGGCAGAAATAATGAGCCATCCCAAACGGAACCCCGATCCGTCTATGAAATTTCACGAATATTTTTTGCTGAGCCGCGTATTTCTTTCATTCTTTCCTTTTGTGTTTCCCCACTGTTGTGTATTTCTTAGTGCGTGAGCTTTATTTTTATCATGTTTTATTATCATGCCTAAACGTAATATACCGATAAATTGTTGCATTTTTCTCTATTCCCGTTTTCCGTTGATGTAAGGTCTACTCATTTGGTGAATTTCTAAAGATTTGTTTTGGAATTTTTGATAAAAGTATTCTCTTATTCTTTGTAAGGTTTGGTTTAATGTTGCAAAACATTACTATTGAATGTTAAAAATGAAACGCCATTGTTTGTAAATTTAAATTAATATAATCTACAGTTCACCTTTGAGTTAAGTTTGATATTAGGGCATGTAATCCCGTAATTGCAGTATCGACAAGCTTTTTAAACTTACCTAAAACAGTATTTAACTATCACAAAATTCAAAAAAATTGATGTTAAGTTTTGACATTGTTGATTTAATTTAGACTCAGCACTAAGCACGATTTATTTAGCTGCTGTGTACATTTTCTTCAGCTGTGTTTGACATTAGAGCATTGGTTTCTGAATTCCTATATTCGCTGTGTGCAAAGTAGGTGGTGGGGGCCGTCAAATCGATCGCAGCACGCAATGTGACAGAAATGTGAAAAAACTCTGGACTGTCAGTGTCAAATTGATATATTTTCATAAAATTCAATAACAAAATACTAACATTAATAAGTATTTTTAAGTAAAAACGTTAAAATTCGCGGTATGGGTCACAGTACGTGTTGTGTTTATAAAATGTAGAAACAATGGGAAAAACTGTTCGTGCATGTTTTATTCGTTTCAAATATCAAGATGGAAATTGGAGCAAAGACATAAATGCATAGCTGTAGTGAAAAGAAAAAAGTTTGTAGGGAGTTTGTGTCACAGACATTTGTCTTAAGATCACAGCTCTTATTAAGTAGCTTTGTCCGTTGGTTCTAAGCTCTTCAACATCTCTCACATGCTGCTGCTCATACAATTTTTTTCCTTTTTGCACAGTTTGAGGTTGGAAAGTTATATCATGTTGTATTGCTCCAAATCCCGTACGTGTTACAACATTCATATTATTTAGTTCAAGTAAGAAAATCACTTATCATAATATGCACAAACTTTTAAGATATTTTCATCTAATTTCGAAGAAAAACAACCCGAAAATCATTCTCAAACCATCCAGTTGCCATAATTTGAAAGATCTTAAGTCCACAATAATTTTGGTCACTAGGGGCGCTGTCATCGCGCACACAGCGAATAGAAATACATGTATAATGCAAGGACGCTGCCATTCTGCTAGTCAAATCAGTCACGCGTGAAGACATTTTTTTAGTTTTTTTTATTTATTTATTAGGTTCTCCAACAGTTACAACACTATACATTAAAAGAAAATACAAATTCCAACATGTTTTTGACTAAGTGCATAACTAATTATAGAGGAACACATCATGCTTCTTATTATAATTACTTGTCTGCTACGGAAAAGAACCATAACTATTGAGATTCTTTTTTTTTTTGAGACAGAGACAAATTATAAAGGATAAGCTGCCCTTATAATGCACAAATAAAAGCAATTAATAAGTTTGACATTTACTGATTTACCTATATACACACTAATTATTTACACCAACTTCAGTATAAAAATCTGGCATAGCAATACAAGATTTCCATAGTTAATTACGTAAAATAACAACCCAAAAATGAGATTTTTATTAAAGTAAGGTGACACCTTTAAATAAGGCCCTCTTTCATGTTTGTCTCCAACATAAACAGTCCATAGCGGACAGATATAAATCTAAACTATATCTGTGCCTAGTCCTGCATCCAATAATCTCTGCGACCTCATCATTGTCCAATCTTCTATTATTATTTTAATTATTTCAGCCATACGTAGACCAATGCTGAACATAGGCCTCCCCCAATGACTTATCATCGGGGGGATTGCCAATACTCGCCACGCTTGGCAGGCGGGTTGGCGAGCGCAGTTTTTATAAGATTTCGCATGCAGACACTGCTGCCCGTCTTGTGCTACAGGAATTACTCGCCTCTTACGACACGCCTCCTGTTGCCGTACCCACACAAAAATAGGACGTCCACTGCTGAATAAAATACCTCCTCCAGTGACTTCCAGATTACTCAGTTAAAAGGGGCCTGCATCCAGCGACTTCCTGCAACCTTTACCAGGTCGTCTCTCGCCTTGTAGGTGTACTTCCTACGCTGCGCTTGCCGGTATGTAGCTTCCATACTAGAACCTATCTGCCCCATTGGCCGTCAGTTCTGTGTGCTATATGCCCTGCCCACTGCCACTTCAGATACATTACTTCACTGCAGGAATCAACCTTTCCTAATGCAAACCACTGAGACTGTGCCTCGGTTATTCTTTTCCAGCTGCTGTCAGTACATTACCAGTAAGTAATAAGTACCTTGGCGCCCTAGTTACCTTCGTTCCTTATGCTTAAAATAGATTTATTTGACAAAATATTTTGTACTTCCCACTTAAAATCTTTCCGAGAGTGGTGCGTTACGGACAATTTACCCCGAACTCCTCTCGAACTGTCAAAGAAACAGCTAGTGATGTCCGCGTTGACACATCCCGTGATTCCGGGAATATACTTTGTGCTACTAACTAAAGTTAATTTTAAAATATTCTTGAAATTGGAGAACGGTTATTGAAATAAATTCCAACTAAAAAGGAAAAAGAATAAATTATAAGAATAATTTTAATTTAAGGAGACAATTTGAACCAAAATACCGTCTAACTAATTATATTTTATTAGTACATGTTGCCTCGTAAAAATCACATTGCTATACTAAATGTATTCGATGTTACACTGTGATCAAAAGCTTCTTAATTAAATTAATTAACGTTACAATTTACTCTTATAGGAAAGACAGAAACAAAATTATTGCTTCGGCGTCAAGTAATTAATTATTCGTCAATTTAGTTCATTTTCCACATAATATTTTTTTTCATTATCATTAACGTTACGTCGTATCCACAGCAAATAAATACAACACTAGAAAATTTACTGGAAAAAAATAACTCAATCAAAGGTATTTAAAATTAAGATCAGGGAAATAAAAATCCCGTGATGTGGGATTTGGCCCCTCCCTTGGAATCAAGCAATGGAAATTCTCGACGTGATGGCGACATTAAACCAAATCCTTACAAAACTCGCTAAGAACTCTGATACAATAGAAACAGATAAAGTAGGCACTATAAGCATCGAATTACGGAGGTATTTAACAACGGGCGCAGTAGTGCTGTGATGAGCATGAAACGCAAGGGTTTAATTTAGAAAACGAACTTGCTTTAATCGGCTTAGAACTACCTCTAAATACAAGAATAAGATAAATTAATGTGTAGCCATTATCTAAAACAATCTGTGTCCCCTGTCCAAGGGTTACAAAGAACTGATAAAAATCGCTCCAAATGTCCTAATTTAAAAGACTTAAAATCAAATTAAGCTTATAAACGCGTATAAATAAATAAATATAAGGTTAACCGAACTGTTTGCTGCCAAATTCCATAGTTATTCTAGCTTCAAGCCCTACTTTTTGTCTCTTGTAACATTATGGTATATTTATAAATAAGCAAATGATTATAGAAAAGTAATTGTTATAATTACATTATTATAATAAAGTGAATGTGTAAAGTATGCCTTTATACGTCCCACTGTAGAGCACAGAACTCACCAACTATGAGGTTGTTTGGGCCATATCACCACGCGGGCCCAGTGCGGATTGGTGGAAGGGTATTGTAAGGCCAGTGACTAAACCTTACTGTTAGATGTAATCAAACCGCCTAAAGGCCTCTGACTAGGCTTTACGGCTTGTATCCAGTAAAATTAGTTAAGACCAACTCTTAACGTGCCTTCCGAAGCACGGAGATGCTTGTGATATGTCACTAAATTATGGTCGGAATGGTCACGCATACGCACAACCGCGGCGTGGGTTGCATAATTATTATTATTATTTTATTATTATTTATTTATCCAAAACTTAAAGCTATCATTACAGGTATGCACCCAATGCGATAGTGAAGCAACTAGACTAGGTACTAATTTGTAAGACTACACAATAATATAATTCAGTTATTATAATAACAAGATATAGACAGTGCCACTCTTGTGAATTCACTCAGGCTACAATAAAACAGGTCTAAGTGATCCGCTATGAGATTGAGAGAGCGAAGTGCACGCGTCAGCGGCGCCTCGCTCAGCAAGCGCGTCCTCGCGCACGGCACCGCCAGCAGCCGCGGCCGGCGCCGGCGCCACACGAACCTATCGGGCACACACAACCCTACGAGCCCCAGTATATCTGCACTATGTACCTTTCCAATTAAAATTTTAAAAATGTGAGAAACGAGCGCCACATCTCTTCTGACCCGTAGTTCATTGTACCCGACCATACCCAAAACGAACAATGTCGGGTACATGAGTGGATAAAATGGATATACACCATAGAACCTTAAGTAAATATAGCGAACAAACTTATTCTGAATCCGTTCAAGCATAAGCTTGTACTTAGTTTCGCATGGATCCCATATTACTGCGTTAAACTCGAGTTGACTGCGTACTAAGGCGTTATATAGTGTGACAATAGCTGTTATATTTGTAAATCCATGAACCCGTCGAAGAACAAATCCTAAGTTTCTATATGATTTTTTACATATAGAAATTATATGTTCACGAAACGTTAAGCCTGCATTAAGACAAATACCCAGATCCTTTACCTCTGCTACTCTGAGTAATGGCGTTCCGTCTACCGCATAGTTGTGTTGGATGGGATCGCGTGCGCGAGAGAAGGTGGTAGTGACGCACTTTGATGTATTAAACTCCAAAAGATTTTCTTTGCTCCAGGAGACCACTCTGTCTATGTCTCTTTGAAGCTTAACACAGTCTTCCTCGGTATCAACAGGTAAGTATAGTTTAAGGTCGTCAGCAAACAATAAACATTTCGCATCTTTCACTACTTGCGGCAGATCGTTTATCAAGATCATAAACTGGAGGGGTCCAAGGTTACTCCCCTGGCTCACTCCCGACCTGGTAAAGTATGTGTCCGATATATGACCCGCGTATTCTACGTACTGCTGCCTATCTTTCATATACACAGCAAAGAAGTCCAGCAGGTGGGGGGTGAAACCGATGGCCGCCATTTTTTTCAATAAATTATATGATTATGTAAATTAGTGTAAATATAGGAGACTGACGCTTATACAAGGCCTAATACCTGAATTCATAGTCATCCAACTAGAAATGGGACAGAGCGCTAAGAGAAGACTTTCTGAACCTTTGTCTACTGTGCCAGGGTAGGCGTTAAAGCCACGATTTTGGCTATAAAGTGGCCAGTAAAAGTTTATAAGCTGTAAAAGAATTACATACAGGACACGGGGTAGGGGAAGTTGTAAATTTTTAACGCGGAACCGAATTGGGTTGACAGGGTTTTAGTGCGGTTTCGTAATGGAGTCGCGTACTACCTAATGCGATTTGTGATTATAAGACATGAAAAATTGTTGTCTTTTTTTTGAGACAAATAAAGAGTTTTATTATTATTGTATACTGTACTCTAAAATATAACAACAAATAATAAAAACCGGTCAAGTGCGAGATTTCTTTACTATTTATGTGAAATAAGATTTTTGAGATTAATTGTAGTTAGGACTTTTATTTTTGCTTATTTAAGACGTACAATGAACATATAATTATAAACACCCTAGACAAAATAAAAGGCCTTGTATTAATTAATCAGAAAGAAAGATTAAGAAGCGCTAGTAACGCGGCCTACGCTTCGTTAGCTTCTAACGTTAATGTTGCTTTTCATCAGCTTCAGAGATCCCTAGTAAAATAAAACATGATTTTAAGCCGAAATTATTACCATTAAAAAACATGATAATTTGACAACCGTCTTGTGTAATAGTTCGCGCTCCGGACTACAAAACCAGCGATTGCGTGTTCGAATCCCCTAAATGTTTGTGTGATGAGCACGAGCATTTGTACTTAAGTCATGAATGTTTAAAAAAGTATTTAAATATGTTTATCTGTTATCTTGTCGCCATAGTACAAGCTTTGCTTAGTTTGGGGCTAGATAATAATTGGTGTGATTGAAAAAATAAAATAAAAAATAAGTAGCAAGTCTACTATAATAATTCATGCATGATGATGCAGTACCGTCTGTCTGACAAGTAAGATAAATTACTACTACAGAAAATAGAAACCTTTTTATATAATCTACAAAGCCTAATCCATTTTATAAAGTAGGGGATACCGTGGAATATTGACTATAGGGGTTAGGTGACTAACTCTACAAAAATCGAAAAACCTTTTTGAAAGTGTTGCATTATGTAACTGGATGCGAAAAGCTTTTTCCTCTCTCTGTTTAATCGCCGGACATGCGGCATTGCGTTTCTCGTGCATAGTTAAATGACTCAATACTGTCAATAGGCTAGTTTCCTGGGTCAAAAAAAGATTATTCTATTTAGTCCGTCAGTTAGAATATCAAAAAATATTAGACCCATATTTTGTGTTTTGTCAATCAAACAAAAAATTACGAAGATAAAGCGCATCAAAGTGAGCACGTGACGTCACGCCTTGCTAAAAAATGTCGCTAGGCGTGACGTTACGCGAAACTTTAACAAGCTATAATATCTTCATATTTTTTTGTTCGATTGAGAAAAGAAAAAATACGTGTCCAATATTTTCTGTTAATCTAACTGACGGACTTATTAGAACTTTTTAGGAAACTAGCCCATTAAGTTGAGTTTTGATAGACAATATACTTAAAGTCAACTATCCCCAGACTCCCCTATGACAGAGACCCTTCATAACTTATAAGTTAGTTATCATCATTTCACCGCCGCTGTGCGGGCGGTAAGGAATACACTTTCTCACCGCCAACAGACGTGTCGTAAGATGCGACTAATTCCTGTAGCACGAGACGGACAGCAGCGTCTTCGTGCGAAATCTTATAAAAACTGCGCTCGCCAACCCGCCTGCCAAGCGTGGCGAGTATTGGCAAACCCCCTCCCCCTTTTCGGGGTGACCTATGTTTAGCAGTGGCCGTACGCTGGAATGATGATGACTGTCATAATTTTAAGGGGTAATTTGACTGCTGAAATAGACCAACATTTACTATGAGTCCACTCGACCTTCTAATTCAGCAGGAAGCGGCAATGAGTGCAATCAGGCTGCAAAACCTAGGCCTATGGGGCAATTGCAGGAGCCACCATACATCTGGTTATATCCGTAACCATCATACCCCTACGCACAAAGGACCGAATTTGAGTCTAAGTGCGGAAAAGGGAGTCCATTCTCATACTCATACTCATACTATGAGTCCAACATTTCAATCTTTGAAACAAATCCCTTCGCCATGCTAAAAAAAGCAGTTATTGATAAGTAAAAATTTATCAAGATTAATATGTTGGTTCCAAAGGCAAAGTTGATGTATTTGATCAGCAGTCTCACCCTTTATATTAAGTAATAAAAAACAAAATACGAATACAAACTGAAAAAAATTCAAATTGCTTAACACAGAACCTATTAACGAATTTCCGATACTCCCTTCACTGAATTCACATTTCACTTTACGACATCGTATCGTAATGAGCACGCGTTTCTGTCCTCTAAACTTTTAATTAAGTTGTAAAAAGATACTTATTTCTTCGGTCATTTTTTAAAATTTCCATCTTTTATTATTTTCGGTACGATGATCTTTACGGTCTAATTAAACGGAATCATTGAATTGAGAGAATAAAACTCAGTTTTCTTGACTACACTTACCTATCAGACAGAAAGGATACTTAGAGCTATGACTTTGTTATATTGTCTATCATCTTGAAGTATGTGATTTATATCACAGAGAAAAAGAAGAGGTACTCGTATAAGGAGAGTGTAGCCATATTCAAAATGGATCTTTTTTAAAATATATATTTGACAACATTACAACATTGTTCATCCTATGATAGCATTTGTGTTACAGAAATTAGAAACAACGACAGTACCACAACACCCAGACGCGAAACAATATAGAACAGTTATTTTTCTACATTGATCGACCAGGAATCGAACCCAGGACTTCTAAGATAATGACACCAAGTCCGGTATGCTCGCCTCTCGGCTACGGCGGACTTCTACCTTCTCGAAGGGTCAAGGTCAAATAGAAATCATTCTGAAAGCCACTCGCATCTAGGCTAGAGTAACTCGACTAGAAGTGGGACAAAATACTAGGACCTAGGTGGAAGAAGATATTGCTTAAATCTTTAATTTAACAGACCTTGAACCAAGTCAGTTCCAGCTACAATCTGGCTTTTAATCTGTAAGTTATCTGCAGCACTCGGATCAGCTACAATGGCGTCTTCAGATCGCCCGCTGATTGGGAACAAAGCGATTGCCTGCCGCGATAAGAGGGCTGGGATAGAGATGTGCAGGTGTCGATACAATTATATCAATGATTAGAATTGTTTTACTGTTCAATGGCTTTATCATTCAACTTTACTAATATTTTATCCCGTTAGTCAAAATATTGGTTGGACAAAATGTCAATTTTGCTAGGTGGTCTCATTTTTACTTCTGTTTGTTGGCAGAATTTTAATTTAGTATACGGAGCGTTGCTTCTGGTTTACACGTAAAAACACAAATTTTATTTTATTTAAATGCATTGTACATTATCGTTGCAGTAACCTTTAAATATGAAAAGCCTTTTTTTCGTGACATTCATGTTGCTTCTATGGAAACATTTACTAACATGGTAAATATGGGTATTCCCCCGGCTTATCTCATATTTTCAAAGAATTCTATGACCTTTTTTATACCTAGTTGAAATAATGAACGCGAAAAAACGTTTTATTTTCTGTGTAAGATATATTTTACTACTTCTTCTCATTATTAAAATGACATTATTACTGTTTAAATGTAGGTACTTTTACTGTTAACAAAAAAAACGAATCAAAGTATCATACCTCTTAGTTATTAAAAATGTTATTGTTAACAAAATTATCATTATCTTAAGATAGAGTAGATCACTACAAAAATAATATTGAAATCGCATTTTTATTATTATTTATATTTGTATATTACAATTTGATGATGTATACGATGACACATCGATAAGCAAGCGCATCACTAAAAGACTAATAGAGTCGCATCGTTATGTCGCCCGGTTCAGGTGCGTCCGAACAGTTTCCGATCCGGTTCGCTTCTGCCGCGATCTGTGCAAATTGGCGAAGGCGTTGATTAAACGACTCTGTTAAAAGAAATTGAAGGGGAGTTAGTTTTGGGCCGGGGTCGAATTCGGGAAACTTTGAGGGAAACTTTGTTGATTGTTATTGGTACTGTGCGCACGCGATAGTTAATCTAAGATTTCCTGTGTTCAGACTCCGAGTCAAAACTAATTGACAATCGATAAATTGCGTAACACTAATGCTAAATCATAAATGTTACATGGTTTATCTTGCTACATGTAAGATACTGTATTTCCAATAATAAGAGGCGCCAAAGGTTAAGTTTTTTGGTATTATCTACCAGCCAACAATGTCCTTGAATCGGTGGTAGGCTAAAGCTATATTTTGGAACGTGCTTCGGGCGCGAGAGTCTTTATACTAAATAAACGATAAGTTTATCGGTGAAAACCTATTGGATATCCGGGTAAGATATTTTTTCTTTTTGTTCAAGTGTGCATTGGAAAAAGCCTATAGCTTATGTTTAGCTGAAAACTAACATTCGAGTTCTTTTTAACTAGTTTTTAAAACGTTATTTTAGTTGCTGACATAAATACCACTTTCACCAATTCAATTCAATTCAATATCTTTATTGCGTGTCACATGGGAGCAAGTTGTTAATAATAAAGCTAAAGTACATGTGACGCCCCATAAGGGCGTTGCAACGATATACAATATAATTCAGGTTTTGTTCACATATCACATTACATAACTAACTTACACAACAATAAGATGATCATTTTTAGTTTAATTTAAGTTTAAACACACCAAAAAAATATCTTAATAGATTATAATATTATACATTACAAATTAAAATTACTAATAATACTAATAAATTATTAAATTTGTGCATTCATTATTATGTCGTCTTCGAAAATTCGCTCTTTAAAATTAAAAACTTTTTAAATTCATTATTAACTAACATAATTTTCGCAATATTTTTAATATAATTTGGGATATGATTGTATGTTTCGATCAACATTGTATGTGGTCCGGCAGAAATTAATTTTAGTTTAGAGAAAGGTACTTTAAGTTTGTTTAGATAGCGGTTATTGTGTCTTATTATAGGCTAGTTTCCTGTGTCAAAAAAAGATTATTCTATTTAGTCCGTCAGTTAGATTATCCAAAAATATTGGACCCGTATTTTGTCTTTTGTCAATCAAACAAAAAATTACGAAGATAAAGCGCATCAAGGTGAGCACGTGACGTCACGCCTTGCTAAGAAGTGTCGCAAGACGTGACGTTACGCGGAACTTTAACGGGCTATATCTTTATCATTATTTGTTTGATTGAGAAAAGAAAAAATACGTGTCTAATATTTTCTGTTAATCCAACTGATGGACAAATTAGATTTTTTTTAGGAAACTAGCCCATTTTTACAGGGGAATATAGGTCTTGATGTTTTTTTACGAACTTGCAGGCTTTAAGAATGTATAGGCAAGGTACAGTTAGTATTTCCAGTTTTATAAAGTGCGGTTTACAGGAATCTTTTTGATTTATGTTAGCTATTATTCTGACACATTTTCACCAATAACTCGGCATTCGTCCATTTTTCTTCAGTCTCAGTTCTTTCACGTCATTAATAAACTACACAATGGCGCCTTAAATTTTTATGTAAGTAACAACATATTGCGAGCATCTTTCAGTCCTCTGAGGCGCTACTTCGCAAGATGATTCCCGTATACCAATTGTCCATCTCTTTCACTCATACCAATATCCCACAGCGAGTGAAAGGGACAGATAAAGGAGAGTAGCCTTAAAGGCGAACTCTTCGCCGGACCACATATTTTATTTACGCACTGACGTTGAAGAATGGCTTGGAAAGATACATGACGCTTGATAACTATAGTATAAGGTCCTATAATTTATTATTAAGCTATTGTCAATATGAATTGTCGTAATTGCATATATTTTAATGTTCTATTCCCTATATTTTTCTGCAGATACACGCATACACATACAGTTCAGATTAATGCTACTTTACTAAAAGTATTGGTCACATAAAAATATGCAGTTGCCATAGACATGAGAAGTTATTAAGTCACGACTTAATAAGTCGTACTGTATGGCAATGACGTATTAAATAATACAGGGTGTAACGAAAAGGTGAAATAAAACTTTAAGGGGTTATTCTACGGCTAAATTACATCAACTTTTTATATTTGACCAATATCGAAATCTCAAAAAAAAAATTGACGTTTCCATACAAACTGATGCCAGCTGGTCGCGTTTTAGTATGGGAAAGTGTTTTTTTTTTTTGCGAATTTAATGTTAGTCCCATAGAAAAAGTTGATGTAATTTAGCCGTAGAATAACCCCTTGAAGTTTTATTTCACCTTTTCGTTACACTCTGTAAATAAATAAATATTGGACAACATCACATACGTTGCTCTGATCCTGTGGTAAGTAGCCCAATCACATAAAATAATGTTGGGCTAGTGCTGAGTACAATCATTAGAATAAACTCGGTCAGTATTGTCAGCCTCATGTTGGTTATGTATGTTTACAAGAGTTAAATTAAGTGAACTTTCCCTTACGAATTACAGGCAGTCTAAAATGGGTTAGTTTCCTAAAAAAATCGAATTATTCCGTCAGTTGGATTAACAGAAAATGTTGGACACGTATTTTATCGTTTCTCAATCAAACAAAAATGATGAAGATATAGCCCGTTAAAGTTCCGCGTAACGTCACGCCTTGCGTCGATTTTTAGCAAGGCGTGACGTCACGTGCTCACTTTAATGCGCTTAATCTTTGTCAATTTTTGTTTGATTGACAAAAGACAAAATATGGGTCCAATATTTTTTGATAATCTAACTGACGGACTAAATAGAATAATCTTTTTTTGACCCAGGAAACTAGCCTATTTTTAACGGCATGTTTTTCTTTGTTTAAAATTAAAATTATGTAGGTCACTTTTCTAAGGGAAATATATGGAAAGTTTTGCGAAGTTATGTAATATACTTGCCGTATCTGAGAAAATGGTCAAACGTACCTGTACGCTACACGTGAGGAGGATAAGGATTGGGAAGAGGATTACATTAATTAAAAATATATCAATTTCAGTACGATCTTGAAAGTCTCTGTATAATGTGGCAAACCAAACTCCTTTTTAAAACTTTTATATTTTTTTACTTTTGAAATTACCTTTTGTTTCGCTTGTTCTTCAAGAACGTACTGAAACTCATATATTTTTAATTCCTGTAATCCTCTTCCCGATCCATCTCCTCCTCACGTGTCGCGTACAGTACCCCAACTAGGAACGGTACAAATCGCTAGAAAAAAGAACAATACTTGATACTAAGTACAATTAAAAGTACTTAATATTTTGTCTCATTCGCAGCTAAGTTGAAAATTGAAAAGTGTAGAAACAGTTAAAGCGAAACTTTCAATTTGCAATAAATATTTGAGCGGACTATCAAGTTGGATATTGTTTTACAAAGTTTCATTGGTTTACTGGTTTGCCACAGTATAGATTAGAACAGTAGGTCTGCTACGTACTAAATGAGTGAGCAGCGTAACACTTGTTTTAGGTTTTTTTTTGGCAGCTATAATAGATAAATATGTTTATAATCTGGTAATCAAAGATTTGTGATCAACACGACAAGTCACTTTTGTTAATCAATGATGCACTTTATTATAATTTATGGTATTGTTTTAGTAGTGTTATAGTTAAGGGTTTGTTTGTACTCATAATAGCAAATAACTTTTACCTAAAAAATAATTAATGATCTACTCAGCCTTATTCTAATAAACTATTCTTAACATAAACGCAGATGGCAAACGTACACTAACAAAATTAAGTTGAGATAAGGTACTATTTGACAAAGTCCGTGATTAATATGAGTATAAAAAAATGCCTCGGTATTTAACACACACACAAAATTCACCCATGTAAAATACATAGAATTAATGTTACTTAATCTTAGAATAGGTAGGATGCCCTTCAGCTCGATGGACCGATGACCTTAGGATGATGGCTGGCAGTAGATAGATGAAAAAATTGGGAGATTGTGCTCTCTGGCGCTCTTTAGAGGCTTACGTTCGGCAGTAGACTGCAATAAGCTGACATGATGATGAATCTTAGAATAAGCCTGTAATGGCACTGCAGTGTTCTGGATAAACAAATAATTAAATTTAAATAGTTTCCCGTCCTGGCGATATGCTAGGTACATATTGCCATGACGGGAAACTATTTTTTCTACTCTGTGATATTCTATACTGTGGTCGTAGTTTTATCGACGAAATCGTAGATTTTGCGGTGTTTTAACGTTAAAAACATTTAGAGAGTAATTAATGTTTTAGTGCCTTCTGGGAACAATAATGCTAGTAGCTGGTTATTTGTTGTATTAGTTCGGAGTATTGTTTAAATCTTATTTTATATCATTATTAATTCTGCTGTCATTAATTGCAACTGAATTAGAGTTGGATCTTATTCTCATCTTGTGGCAAGAGCGATGATAAAGTCTGGTGCTCATTTACTCAGTAATTACGCTGTCTATTTTTCCATAATATTCGGAACACAGCAAAGCTGGTTGGCAGCAGATAAAAAGATGGTGATACCTATACAGCGCGTCCGTGGTAGAGTACGGGCGCCTAAGGAGACATACTTTAGAAACATTCGCATTTCAATCTGCACACAAAATCGCAAGAATCTTAAACGAATTGATTTTTATTCCTGCTAGTCAAAGTACAGAAGAATGACGTTGACAAGTAAATATGTTTACAATTGGTTGACAGCGATTTGATGACATAATATGAAATTGATACTGACTTAATAACTTTTCATGTGTTCATGTTTTAGCGGTCCATAATTTTTATTCATCTATCATTTATCGCATTTTAATTTTCAATATTTATGTGTGAAATTAAGTAGGTAGCATCACTTATATCGACGGATTTTAAATACATGAAATCGTGAGCAATAGAAACAAATTTTGCGCACGTTTTTTTCTGTGCTCGTATTCAAGATTAATTTCTAATGCTTCAAAATACTTTTTTTTCGGCCAGAGCCTCGTTCGTTGTTCATCAGAATGAATGAGTGCAGATAAAGCAGCACTGTGCCTGATCGAGTTACTGACTGACAGATAACGCTAGCTCCACCTAGGTTTAGTATGGTGAAGTAAAGATTTTAAACTTACAGAAAATATTCTTTGAAGGTGCACTAAGTAGAGATTTTTTGAATTGGGATAAAATAGGGTAGTAGCTAAAATTTGTACGATGAAAGTGTTATCGATTACTACAATGGAATGAAAATTTAATCTACAAAGTTATCTCAATAACATGATATTCTTTGTTTTAGAAAATACATCTCCCCAGTAATAAGTACTAAGTGAAAGTTTCTGTAGAGAATTGATATTTACGGGTACAAAAAGATTTATTCTCGAAACTTCTTTGAACCTAATTCCTCAAAATTGGCACAAAAGTGGAGAAGCAAGATTCTGCGTTTGACAAAACGTTTGAACTTGAAGAGGTCGTCAAATAACAAACAACTTGTCAAACTCTCAAAAAGAAATCAGCCACTAGAGGCATAAGTGTGTCAACTGCTTCAAAGTAGAGATGTGTAATGTACCGATATTTAGATTTATCAAAGAAAGGCAAATGAGCCCTAAATGTTATAATGTCGTATAATATTCATGGAAAGACAAACTTACTCCTTTTTAGACGCTATCAAGTCGCCATTTTACAAGCTTTGCTTTTGGGGCCAGATAATTAGTATGATCGTGAAAAAAAACTTGAGAATTTTAATAGGAATATTACTCAGATAAATTATGCTTCGAAATCATGTAAAACATAAATTAATTTACTAATCATAAATATGTAGTCTACGTTAGTTCACTGTTGGACATAGGTACGAGTATCTCCCAATGCACGCTACTAAGCCCGATTATCGGATTTAATTAGACAGATAAGTTACCGACATTTACATTATCAAAGCGATCATTAGCCCTTATTGTTATCATGTCTAATCAAATTTATGGCAAGATACACTTTTTAGCCAAAATATAGTTATTCAAAGTGCTGTTTAGGCGTTCTTTAATAATAAACGACCTTATAAGCATAGGTTTATTCAAATTATCTAAATAGCATAAAGCGTGTTGATATAAGTATGTTTTACTAAATCTAAATTAAAATTGACTACTTGTATAAACATAAAGAAAAATTCACTTCGCATATTGCCAGTTACTTGTCCTATTAGTTACAGCGTATCGTTAAAGTTACCTTCAGTTTATCGATAGAATCATATATCGATACTTTATGCTGCGCATCTCTACTCAAAAGGGGATCTACAATGCTAGAGGATACTTGGAAGAGGAGGCAAAGTTTTTATTGGTAGAAACCGCTGAGAGGTGTACCACTTATAATTTCGTCACTTAAACTCAAGGATGTTGACATTTTGGATTACTTTTTCGCGTGTCGACACATACAGGTATCTACTGTAATAATGGTGATAAGGTATTTTTAAAACAAGAAAAAGTGTTAGTAATAGTCTGGTTTCCTGGGTCAAAAAAGACTATTCTTCAGTTAGACGATAAAAAATATTGGACCCATATTTTGTCTTTTATCAATCAAATAAAAAATTACGAAGATAAAGCGCATCAACAAAGTGAGCACGTGACGTCACGCCGTGCTAAAAAGTGTCGCAAGGCGTGACGTTACGCGGAACGTTAACGGGCTATGTCTTCATCATTGTTTGTTTGATAAGGAAAAGAAAAAAATACATGTCCAATATTTTCTGTGAATCTAACTGACGGTCTTATTAGATTTTTTAGGAAACTAGCCCATTGCCGATAGACTTTGTTTTCACGTCATAATTTATTTGAATTCGCAATTATTTATTTGCACTGAAATATGGTATTACAGGTGTTAATAAATATACAAAATACTTAGAGTTTTATAACATGTTCGCGCTCCGGACTACAAAGCCAGCGGTTGCGGGTTCAAATCCCGCAAGGGGCAAATGTTTGTGTGATGAGCACGAGCATTTTTACCTAAGTCATGAATGTTTTTAAATGTATTTAAGTATGTTTATCCGTTATCTAGTCGCCATAGTACAAGCTTTGCTTAGTTTGGGCTAGCTTATTGGTGTGATTGTGAAAACAATTTAATAATATTTATAATTATTATTATTTATAATGTAAGCATGTAAATGTGTTGAAAGCAAGGGTGTAGCACCGTCAATATCTGTGAATGTCTGCTTGTTGAATACAGCTACCTACAAATATAATTCTAGTCATGGTTCAGTAGTCAAACTTATATTGCTTAGATAATCTTTTAAGTCATAGAAGTTTTTTTCACTAAGCTATTTAGGTATATATATTTTTTTAAATTCTTTAATAATTTGAGTCTTGTATATTTAACAATCATAGCTAGACAATTAGCCTGGCAGTTGCGGGTTCGAATACCGGAAGGGGCAAATGTTTGTATGTTGAGCACGAGCATTTGTCAGTCATGGATGTTTATAAACGTATTTATATATGTTTATTCGTTATCTAGTTGCCATAGTACAAGCTTTGCCTATTTTGGGGTTAGTTTCATCATCATCATCATCATCATCTTTACGGTCAATCCCAATTGCGTCCAAAGCCGTCGCTACGGAGCCCAGGGTCTGCTTTTTTTGATTTACTACTCCAATTCGCACGGTCTTGGGCGATTTTGGAGTTAGATTATACTTAACAAAAAAAACTTGAGATTTTTTATAGGAATACTTGTATATAATATCTTTTGGGATCATAAAACATAAATACTATTATCATTAACATTAACCAAAATAATTAGCCAACGTTAGTACACAACTGGACATGGTCTCTTCCAATGTATGCCATTGAGCCCGATTCTCAGCTGGCTGGCTGGATAAGCCGTTCCCATTAAACATATGGCCACAAGCCACAGCCATGTCTACCTGACGTCAAATTTAGCGCCCAGAGATGGCCCAGAGCATGGTTTTTGTTTACCCCAGACTGGCCACACACGGCGCAGAGAGCAAAGCTCGACTTAATTACACGGATAAGTTAACGTCCTCGATTGCTCAGTGGAAGATCAGTGGCCCGGATAGCAAGAGACGTGGGTTCGATTCCTAAATGAGGCAATCAACTTTCTTAGTGTAATAGTACACACAGCTCATCAACCTACCACAAAATGTCAAAATTTTAAATGATCTTTTCATTTCGGATTTAAAGTTGAAAATCGGCTCAATGATCTTTAACTGTTTGGGTAGGTTGACCTACCATTGACTGTACTTCAGATCTAACTATCATAATTATATTTCAAAATTTCAAAACATAAGCAAATTTTATTAAAAAAAATAAAACCGACTTCAAAACACAAAAATGCTAAAAATAATCCTAACACTTAAGTACCTAATCAAAGTCAAAGTCAAAGTCAAAGTCAAAAATCATTTATTCAATTCAGGACAAAATTGCCACTTATGAACGTCAATAACAACATCATAGGCCCCTAGGGGGCCAAAACATGTCTCCTTATTTTTTGGGCCCTACTAGCGCTTCGAGACAAGACACAGACAATCTGGCAAGTGCTGAGAAGAAACGTCGGAACAAACTCAGTCACCACTAGCTGCCACACAAAAAATATAAATCAAAATAAACAGGTAGTACATCAGTTTAGTGCAGGCTGGCCTGACCAATTACATTCTTGTCATCAAGATAGTCTTGAATTTTATAATACCCCTTAGACATCAGTGTAGTTTTGACATGTGACTTAAATTTATTAATAGGAAGTTTGGTAACATTGTGAGGTATATTATTGAAAAATTTAATACAATTTCCCAAGAATGAATTACTTGTTTTGGCCAATCTAAAGTTTGGGACTACAAGTTTGTTTTTGTTTCTGGTGTTATATGAATGAATATCACTTTTCTTTATAAAAAGATCTAAATTTTTGCGTACGTACATGATATTATCAAATATGTATTGAGAGGCCACAGTGAGTATGTTAATTTCTTTAAAGAAATCTCTCAGGGATTCACGCGGACTAAGTTTGTATATAGCACGAATAGCTCTTTTCTGTAAAATAAAGATGGTATCGATGTCCGCAGCAGAACCCCACAAGAGAAGACCATAAGACATAATACTATGAAAGTAACTGAAATACACCAGCCTTGCCGTTACAACGTCAGTTAGATGTCTAATTTTTCTAACCGCAAAGGCAGCTGAAGCAAGTCTCCCAGCCAGAGTGTCAACATGTGGTCCCCATCGCAACTTCGAATCCAATGTAATGCCCAGAAAAACAGTGGAGTTTGATAGATCAAGTTTTTCACCATTTAGTAAAATTACTGTGTTAGCTTGTTTCACGTTAGGCATAGTAAATTTAATACATTTGGTTTTTTTTTGTATTAAGAAGTAAGTTGTTAATTGTGAACCAATTTAATACCTTAGAGAGAGCTCCGCTTACATCGTCAAATACCTCTTCGCCTCTTTTTAATTTGAAGATTAAAGAAGTATCATCAGCAAACAGAACTATTAGAATAGAAAGGGAGATCGTTAATATAGATCAAAAATAGCAACGGTCCCAATATTGAGCCCTGGGGCACTCCCATTTGAAGCGGGGCGCCAGAAGAGTTAGTACCATTAACGTTTACTGTTTGTAATCTGCCTGAGAGGTAAGAATTTAACAATTTTGATGCAAACAAAAACAAAAACATTGAATCTCTCATCGGCTGGCACCGACTCCAAAAGTAACTGATTAGGTACTTAAGTGTTAGGATTATTTTTAGCATTTTAGTGTTTTGAAGTCGGTTTATTTTTTTAAAATAAAATTTGCTTATTTCATCTATTTTTAGTGATAAATCCTAATCTAACTGCTGAACACCGATTTCATCCCCTATTTTCCTACCCTTAGGAATGATTTTTTTTTTGCAAACTTTTATCATAGTATCTTTGTAGTATAAGCTATTCAATAAAACAAAAATCATCAAAATCGGCTCATATTTGTCGAAGATAGGTAACAAGAACCACAACCAAAATATTATCTGGGTATATATTTGTTGATTTTCTCAAAAAGTTCTAAATCAATTTCGATAAAATTTATATGGGACCACCTCTGAAGTATGATCTACCAAACAAAAAAAGAATCATTAAAATCGATTCATAATTGGCGGAGTAATCGCGTAACATACATACAAAAAAAAAAAAACATACAGTCGAATTGAGAACCTCCTCCTTTTTTGAAGTCGGTTGAAAACTTATTCTTTTGCACAAGTGGGACTTTTAATCTAGGAAACTTTTTCATCTTAATTTATTTATTTAATAGCAGCTACCTACAAATCTTACACCAATGATACAATTAACAAGTAACAAGTTCAAAATATGAGCTAAGTGTAGATTCAGTTACAGGCTGCCACGACTTGCAAATGTGAGTTATAGTTTACTTTTAAAACAAGAGCTTACTTATAAAAATAAAATGGAACAATATATACTTATATATACTTGATTTCTTCTGTAACTCATCATATTGTCGTTGAAGCCTGTTCATGACAGAGTAATGGCCGAGACTACTTTTGGATCCCCTGGTAATGAAAGGAGCATATCTTATCATGAATAAGAACATATTATGCATGGCTCCCAGAATATACAATAAGCTTCCCTTGTCATTCAAAAAAATAAATTTAAATGAGCTTAAAATCAAATTAAAGAATGTTTTAATTACTAAGTGCTATTATACAATAATAAATTTCATGAATGACAAATTATTATAATTATAATTAGTTTAGCTGTATGTACGTACTCTGTTTGACACTTCATTAATTTAATTTAATCAATTGCATGATTTAAATTTGACATTTACATACTAACATGTTAATGAATATTTTATTATAATTTTGACATCTATTTTTGACATGTTTAAGCTATTAATATTAGAAAAAAATTGTACACCGCTTCGGTACGGCATGTTGAAACCAAGCCTAATGACCTATCACCTGTTTACCATGTACACATGTCCGAACAAATAAATGATTATTTTATTTTATTTTATTTTACCTTGTCTCGGGATTTTGTAGGGTATATTAAAATCAAGCTGTTCCAAGAGCCATGGGCAGTCCAGACCACTCGAATAATAAATAAATTAAGTTAATAACATACAAAGACGCGGCCTAGAACTAGTACCTATTTCATAACTGGTATAACAAACTTCAAATTAAATTACTCCACTAAAGCTGTTAGAACATAAAACAACTTTTCCATTAGAAAAATACAAATTCTAATGAGAAACTGTTTCTTTGTCTTGCAACTGGGTCGCTTAGGTTAAATGAATAATATAATCAAAGGAACAGAAAAACGGTAAAAAATGCTCTTTTTATCGTGCTCAAAGAGCGTTGTCATTGCGCTCATTAAAGTTGCTTCCTTTTAAAATACTGTGAGTTACTCTACACTTAGATACGTTAAACTTGCCACATTTTACTTGAGGCTTGATGTAGGTAAGTATTTGCACATGGTCTGTTGGTGTCGTGTCAGGTACAGACAACAGCAGGTCAACCTACCACAATACGTCAAATTTTCTCAATTGATATTGATCTCTACATGTCGGACTTAAAGTTGAAAATCGATTGAATGAACTTTAACTTTTTGGTAGGTTGACCTACCGTTGTCTGTAAATCTTACTTACTCTATATACATTGCACTGATCTTATGGTAAGTAGTTAAATTACACAATATTATTGTTCAAACCCAATTTCAACTGTAAACGTAACACTTATAAGGAAAGTCCCAAAACTATGTAAAATTGAATTGGCAACAGATAAAGAAATTTTGAATGTGAAAATCAATGTAAAGTGCAAAGTATCGATACTATTAATTGATTCCTTAGAATTTCAAGGTCAGCTACCGATAGTTAATCTATCGATAGTTCGGCAACTCTAACATACAAGCGGCGCGGCGAAGGTGTGGTGGCGCTGCTACTTTCTTATTTCATACAAAGTCAAAGTCAAAGTCAAAGTCAAAGTCAAAGTCAAAGTCAAAGTCAAAGTCAAAGTCAAAGTCAAAGTCAAAAATCATTTATTCAATTTAGGGCAGAAAACTGACACTTATGAACGTCAATAATAACATTATAGGCCCTTATGGGGCCAGAAAATGTCTCCTTATTTTTTGGGCCCTACTAGCGCTTCGAGACAAGACACAGACAATCTGGCAAGTGCTGAGAAGAAACGCCGAAACAAACTCAGCCACCACAACAAAATGTATAATAGCGATGCGGTGGTGGTGCCTACACCTCTTCCACACCTCATCTACGCCTTACCTGCGCTACTCCTGTGCCACATCCAGCGCCAGCGCTGGAGGTAAGCCTCTCCCAAAGAGCGCCACTGAGCATGCTTTTTTCATCCAGTTACACTGGCAGCCATCTTCCTAATTCCTAAGGTTACCTATCCATCGAGTTGGGGGGCGTCCTACACTACGTTTGCCAAGGCGAGGTCTTCACTCGAGAACCCGTTCACTCCATCTTTTATCGGATCTGCGACAGATGTGGCCGGCCTAGTGCAACTTTAGCTTACTATCTACATTTTAGGACTATTACTATATTTGCTACGGAAGGAACGGCGTCGCGCCCGCGCCTTACCCATGCCTCGTCTACGCCCGACACCTCTTGTTGATGTTCAGCGCCTTACACATTTTACTGTCATCGCCTCTGGTAACTTCAAAAATGTCACAAAATGTCCAGTTGGTTTGCTCGATTAAGCTGTGTAATGAAAAATATGCAAACATAAAATTTATGAATTCCCATGCATTTTTTTTTGTACAAAATATTAAAGAGCTGAGTTGCGTAAAAGTGTCACGTTCTGAATATTTTAATTGAAGCGACTGTGTCACAGTTTGTTAAGTATTTCGTTGTATTAAGAGTTTGTTTATACAAAGAAAACGTTGAATTGCATGTAAAAGATACATTACCTACACGAAACATGGTTTGTGAATTGTGATTACCGTAAGTTTATACAGACATTAAAGAATTGACCTGAAATACGTGATTAATTAAAAAAAGTTATAATTGACAAAAAAGTAGCTTATTAAAGATATTGATCGACTTCGTGTATCTGTGTGCGGATTTCTACCACTTTCTTGGCAGTTAATAATTTATTATTCTATAACTGTGCCATATAAACCTAATTCATTCCTTCAAATAATTGATGTGTTTTCTGACGCATAAACATTTTTATTTATTTATTTATGCATACATACATCAACTTTATATTTTGTTTATACCGTCATTACCGTCATTTTGACACTTTTCTACATCGGCAAATCGAAATAAACCTCATTAATATTACTATTATTTTATACAATGTTCTCATTCAAAGTTTGTTCGTTTCGCAATATGGCAGACCGCGAAGGGTCATATATTTCTTGGCAGACTATAATAACCTTCAACATAGCATCATCCCTTAGTTTCACTCCTTAAATCAACTGAGACCTCATACCAAATCTCCACAATTCAATAAACTGCTCCTAACGCTACTAGACAATCCTTATTTCCATTAAGTAAGGTTGAAAATCCTTCATCCTGATTGAGAGGTTATATTCGTCTGTGGGTACCAAATCCACTTATAGTCGGTAAATCAAGGAATGGACCAGATTGGCTGGCTATAATTAAGTATATATTCTAAGGTTAGGAGGTTATTAAAGACAAAACTTAAATATAATTATTTCATGAAGTCGAGTAGAACCAATAAGTATGTTCATCATAATCATTTCAGCCATAGGACGTCCACTGCTGAACAAAGGCCTCCCCCAATGACCTATCATCGGGGCCCTGGGATTGTCAATACTCGCTACGTTTGGCAGGCGGATTGGCAAGTAAATAAATAAATAAATCTTTATTTTCTCATCACAAAAAATACAGTATTCAAAAGTCAAAAGTCAAAGTCAAAAATCATTTATTCAATTTAGGGCAGAAAACTGCTACTTATGAACGTCAATAATAACATTATTGGCCCATATGGGGCAGAACATGTCTCCTTATTAGGTACAGAGAATAATTTACAATTACATGTGTATATATTTATTGTTTTTTGTGTGAGACTGATGCCTATGCTAGGTATATTATTATGTATTACAGGACATCAGGCTCCTACCACCTTGTAATACTTAAAAATGTATCTATGTTGTGATAATAGACAAAGAAAAAATGATGTAGCATAAACATAGAACTTTTATTACTTACTATAATTTTTATTATATATTCAGACACTGTATGTGTGTGTGATTTTGAAGTGTAGTTTTATATAAGATTTCGCACGAAGCTCGTCTCGTGCTACATGAATTACTTGCCTCTTACGAAACACCCCCTGTTAGCGGTGGGAAAGTGTATTCACACGGCAATTAGGTTTACGATAGTCGACTATAGATTACATTTTCTTTGGTTGGTCTGTCGTTTACCAACCTAATACTTACTACTTTATTCGTAACACATATACTTTTAAAATTATATTTTGGGTTTGATCACTTACTTAAATAGTTTTGTTAAATTTTAGAACCCCATTGGGGGGTAGTAAAAAATAAAATAAAATAAAATTGATTTATTTCGGACGATGTGTCTATATATTTGTTAGTAACAGATGGAAAAAACTTTTATTTATGTAAGTATCATTATGTGAAAAAATATCTAAAAACTAATTTACTAATTTAAATATCTGCCTGTACTCAATAATGCCTTGGTTACTCAGCTTGAAAGCAAAAGGTCCTGCACACTAACTTTAAATCAAGTATGGGTGCGGAAGACAGCCTTGGAAAAATTCATTGTCCAAATAATCGAAGTATTACTTTAATAATTTCTTATTTAAAGTACGACATTGGTATTTATTTTGTCTGACGCTTTTAAAAAGTTTACCTTTAATATACTGAACCCTTTTTGCTGAAATGGCGGATCGCTGCCACCTCGTTACGACTTGATTGTTTTAATCCAATCTTCAGCTGCAGAGATTAGATTGTTTTTTTTTTAAATTTTTAATCCACTCTGTTTGCAACGAACTAATTGCAAATGTATGGAAATTGGGCTGAGGTCAATAGAAAGCGTAGACTATGGAATTTCAACAATAGATGCCGCAAAAGTAAGCTGAAGCGATAGTTGGCAAAGGTGATATCGTACTTTCGATACTTGGCTCTGAAAAATAGTTCATCATTTCAGCCATAGGACGTCCACTGCTGAACATAGCCCTCCCCCAGTGACTTCCAGATTGGCCGGTTGGAAGCGGCCCGCATTCAGCGGCTTCCTGCAACCTTTACCAGGTCGTCTGCCACGTCTTAAAATTAGTTAGGGTGAAATAAAAGAGTTGCTTGTAGCTCAGTGGCGGTAGCTTGTTGAGAGTGATTACTAAAGTTAACACACCTAAGCCGCGGTTGTGACTGGGTGACCATTCCAACCATATTTAGTGACATTTATCACAAGCATCTCCGTGCTCCGCTCAAAGTTGTTCCCTGTTAATATTGCTTGAAACTTGTCGTGAAGCCCAGTCTGAGGCCTTAGGGCGGCTTAATAACATCTGATATTAAGGTTAAGTCACTGTACTTATCCGTACTGGGCCCGCGGGGTTGAGTATAGCCCAAACCACCTCATAGATAAGGTGGGGCCTATGCCCTGCACTGGGACGTATACAGGGTGTAAGGGACAGCCCTCCACAGACTGATAGGGTGAATTCAGTATATTATAAAAAGAAGACAGGTAGTTAAATTTATTTCAGGAACATTATAGAAATCCAGAAATTCGGATTTGTTTGTTTTCTTCGCACGCAATGTATCGCTAAGATTGCGGACGAGTCGCACAGCGAGCGAGCCTTCGGCTGTCATCGCTGCTAACGTTATCAATGCGCTCGCGTCACGTGATAACATCCGCGTCGTTATTTGTTAGAGATTTAAGAATACATTGCTGTTTTTTTATTTTATGTGTTGTTTTGTAAAAAAATGGATTGCTGTGTCCAAAGGATGTAATTTTACATTAAAATAAAGTAATAGAGACAAAAAACACAAAAAAAAAGAAGAAAAAAAAGGAAAATTCCAGTGAAATATGGTTTAGAATAAGGAGAAGAATGGACCCTGTTAGTTTGCGGAGGGCTGTCCCTTACACCCTGTATAGGCATACTTAATTTTGACTTTTTTTTACATAAAAGTAGAATAAAAACATTTATTTAAGAATCTGACATCAGACAAAAGTTTGACTTAGTTTTTACGATTTTTATTTGGTGCAAAGATTAATATTTTTTTAAATAAAAACCACTTTAGGTCAAAGTTACTGAGGTCTTTAATTTAGAATAAGTCTGAATAATTTTGTTCTAGTATTAGTACAAGGGGTCTTAGGAGGTTCTACAGAATAAAAACATCTGACACGCTAAGTAGTCTGAGTTGGAAAACAATCAAAGCATTGGTGGCCTCCGTAAATAATCTCATGCTCAAATGGGTCCAAAATAATATCAATTTGCATGGAATCAATTTACATTTTGGTTACGAAAACAGCATTTTTAAAATAAACTTAATGAAATGTATGTATGGGCAGGTGTGGGTAGCATAGATGATTGTAAAGAAAATATTTGGTGCAAATAATTTTTTATTTGTGGTACATATCTCTTGATCAAACATCTGACACATATTTTTATCATGCATCAGTGACAACATTGGTCAGGTTGGTCCTAAAATTAAATTAATTGAAGCTATCTAGGTGTTGTTTTTAATAAATAATTTTATTATTACGCTCAAAAGTATTTGTTTTGATCATCAAGGATTTAAAGATACATAATTAAGTAGTTTTTACTTGTGTCTCTCAAAATCTAGGGTAATCTTTTTTTTTGTGATCAATCGTAATAGATTTTACTTGTCCTCGTCTTAGGATGTTAATTATTACAGCATTTTAGTTTATCAGCTGTAAACTTCATTTATTGTTACTTTGATTAAGTTATCTTTGATCTCTAAAGTCGAGTTTGATCTCCTCTATTTGTCGTATCGATTTAAGTTATTGTATTGCCATTTGAATGCCAATACAATAATTTGATACCATCAAGCTGATGAGATGAAGGACTCGGAAGGTGTGTGTGATCTCTTAAATGTTTAGTATCTCAGCAAAACCTCCGTTTACCAGCTGATTAGATTCGTTTTTACGAATACCTACTAATAAAAGTGTGACTTAACCTCGTAACTCCTGTGTTCTTTAAATTGGTGTATTTCTGACAACCGTATGTACTTCTACAAGTACACACTAAAAATAGTGGCTCAGGCTGAAAAGTTTTTTTCCCATTTTTATGACTTTAAAGGGTATGCCTGGTTATTCGTATCAATAATGAATGCTCAAAATATGATAAAAAATACAAGAATAAGTTTTTTAATAATTACCTGCCCTAAAAACAAGTAAACTAGTAATTTAAGTAAAAGGGTAACAATTAATACCGCCAAAAACTTTCTGTAAATATTATGTGTAATTTACTTGTATGGTGTGCAATAGAGTATCTATCTAACTCTCTAATACTAGGCACTTATTTTTGGTTCAAAATTTAAATATCTATTCTGATCTTCCACTATGAGATCTCTTGCACTTCATATAGTACACAGGGACACATGAGGTTAAAGTTTTTGGTAATTTACTTAAAAAGGGGGAAAAGTGCCGACTTCAGTTTAGCAGAACGGTAAGATCGTACCTTCTCATTCTGATCACGATAATGCTAAATTGGGTTGGATAAAAACAATCGAGTCTTAACAAGATGGCGGGAGGTCCGCTGAAAGTTGACACTTCAGCAGATAGTCCGGGGTTCTATTAGTTTAATTTGGTTTAGAACGTGCTGACCAGCTAACAGTTATATAAGCTTTAAATGTAGACATTTAGATACATATGTCTTAAGCCACATCCTCAATAGTATTTTATTTGAGTTTCAAAGACACACATTGTTACGTAGTAATTTTGCAATTACTTACTTACTAAATACTCAATTATTTGTCGCGTTCCATAATGTATACTAATAGTAGATGGTATACAATGATAAAGAAACAATTATGGTCCCTGACGGGCAGCATAGTTTAGTAGGAGAGGTAATGAAAAAGAAGAATACAAAAATAATCATTAATAAGCACAAATTAACCGGGAATGAGTGACCGTAACCCGGGCACTTAAGTCGCGGAGAAAATTAATAATAGCCCAATTCGATTTTGTTATTTTATTTATTATTTTTAAATTTTTGTTCGTTAATATTTTTATTTTAATCTATTATTAATGTATATAAACGGGCTTAAGGGAACACCCTCTGTTATTTTACATACTATATAGTAGGAATTTATATTTTTTTTACTCTACTAGTATGAGTTTTTCGATTTATATTCAACATACGCAACACAAAAAACGTACCGGAAACGCGCTAAAATATTTGATTGTAATTTTTTCTATTTTCCCGCTGTACGAGTGAGTACAGTTGAATGAAAAAAAAAGGCGAATCGCAAAAGTATTTGGTTCGGAAAATCGTTAGTGTTCACTTTTGCTCCGTTTTATTGACTGGGCTTTTTGCCTCTAAACTAAAATCGTACGCGTTTTGTTTTTTGTACAATTTGCAGTCGTTGTTCGTGATCTCTCTGATAGTTGGATAACGCGTATCGACTGGTTTTGATTTTAGGCGAAACTGTAGTTTGATTTAAATAGATATATTTAAATAACTATCTGTGATAATTATTATTATTGATGGTATTTCTGGTACTAAATATAACAACTCTTTTTTTCAAAGTAATACAAAAACAAAAAAGCATACTTCCTAAAAATCGTAACTGGTTTAGTTAACAATGTAGGGATATGAAAAAAGAGATTTTGATTTCAGTTTCGTACAATTAGCTGTTTATTGTAAACAACACTTAGAGGTTTATTTTTATTTTATTACAAGATCCACAGCTCTAATTACAATTGAAATAATAAATAAATATTGGACAACATCACATACATTGCTCTGATCCTATGATAAGTAGCCAAAGCACTTGTGTTACAGAAATCAGAAATAACGACGGTACCACAACACCCAGACCCGAAACAATATAGAAAAGTTATTTTTCTACATTGACCCGACCGGGAATCGAACCTCAGAGATAGCGACACCAAGTCCGGTATGCTCGCCTCTCGGCTACGGAGGTCGTCAAATGAACTTAAGAACTAAACTTACAGCCAATAATGGGTCTACTTTTTAGGGATTTCGTTATTTTAATTACGCTTTGAATACAAGACACCGCAAATCTATTTAGGAGTACATTTCAAGCCCACATAAGTCCACCACTCTGGACATAGGCTTCTTCCAATGTATGCCTCTGAACCCGATCTTCGGCTATTCTCTTTCATCCGCTGCCAGTGGCTTTGCGTATATCACCGCTCCGCCTTGTCGGAGGACGCCCTACGCTGCGCTTGCCTAGTCGCAGTCTCCACTCAAGAACATGTCCACCATCGCTTATCAGTTCTGCTGCAAATATGATCAGCCCACAGCTATTTCAGTTTGCCTATTCTTTAATCATTATCGATTACTTTAGTTTCCTTTTTTGGTGATCTTATCTGGTTTTATTCTTTAGATAAATCTTAAGCATAGCTCCCTATAAAGAATTATGTCGGACAAAAAACTTCGTAAGTTAAAGAATAATAGAAGTACTTGTGTTAAAGTTTTTAATGCCATCCCATTGGACTGGCATTGCATGTCATACATTGTTTAAACGAAAACTAATAATGTGGCTCCATGACAAAAACTTTTATAAAATAAATGTCATATTTAAACGACTTAAAAAAAGGGGGTTATCAAGTAATACTAACAATAAGTAAGCACTGTAAATTATGACTTGACATTTTATTTTGACTTAATTATGTGTTTATTAATTAGAAACAAAATAATAATATATTGACATTTACTGTGTAATTTGATCCAATTAAAATGCATTTGATATATTGTGTAGTGTGGGGACGGCCTTAAAGTATACACTTCCGCCAACAGAAGGCGTGTCGTAAGAGGCGACTAATTCCTGTAGCACGAAACGGGCAGCAGCGTCTGCGTGCGAAATCTTATAAAAAACTGCGCTCGCCAACCCGCCTGCCATGCGTGGCGAGTATTGGCAATCCCCCCCCCCCAATGAAAGTCATTGGGGGAGGCCAATGTTCAGCAGTGGACGTCCTATGGCTGAAATGATGATGATGATGATGATTTATATTGTAAATTTAAATTTTCTTCTTCTTTGCGTGTCGATTCAGCCACCGATATAGCACTATTTAATAATTTTATTATAATAATTTGCATGCCATAACATTGGTAAAATATGAGGAAATGTAATCAATAATAACATCTTGTAAACCATATTGGAAATAAAAATCTTTATCTTTAAGTAATATTAACTTATATTATGGTGCCAATCATAAAACTTATAACTTAAATTAATTTGGAAAACAAGCCGGATATTAAACTTACAACTTAATTTGCTACCAGGTAATTGAAATGGCAGCACACAAAACTAATTATAAGACTACTAGCGAGGAAGGCAACGCTGAAATATTGTTCAAGTATAAGTAGTGATGTGATAAAACTAGTGTATCGATTTAACTTATCGATACCTATTAGTATTATATTTTATAAAATATTATAAAAAAGTCTGCACTATGTACAAATAATAGCACGTCACCTACCACAATACCAATACATAAAATACATGTCAGACTTAAAAGTTAAAAATCGAATCAATGACCTTTAACTTTTTGGTAGGTTGACCTGCCATACTGTACTTTTCTTATTACAGTAACTTATTTAGGAACCTAGCGAGTTGCTGGCTTCGAAGGGTGTATCACTAATGAATGTATTTCTTGTTTAAAGTCGTACTCCCACAAAAACTTGTTCTTTATAACTTTTTAGTAGCTTTCTTCTTCATCTATACGGCCAATCCCGGTTGCGTTCAAAGCCATTGCTTTGGAGCCCAGGGTCCGCTTTCCTTGATTTACTCCTCCACTTCGCGTGGTCTTGAGCATCTCTAGTTGTGAGATCATTGGCACGCATGTCACTCGAAGTCAAGCCAGCATTTCTTAGGTTCTACCCCTTTTGCCAGGACCTGGCGGTGGCGGCATGGCCAGACATTTGTTTCCTACGTAGCTTGCCGGTTTCCGCAAAACATGGCCGTACCAGCGTAGGCGACTCTCCTGCAGTTTGTCTGCAATATCACGGACACGAAGGCTACCGCGGATGCGCGAGTTCCTCACGCGGTCCTTCCGCGTGACTCTGCACATCCACCGCAGCATATTCATCTCCGTGACACGCAGCTCCTGCTCGTGTCGCTCTATCGCTCTGTTGCCCTATTTTATATATACGAAAACAGGTTTTTAAACTACGTCGTTAAAAATGTATTTTATGCATCTCCTCCGTAAGTAATTTTTAACTTAATTTTTGGCTATGACTAATCCATAGAAAATTTGAAATACTTAAAATTTTCCTTTTTTTTTAATTGATCCATTATTGATTATTTCTGACAATAATTCATGATTTATGAACTACTTTTTCTATGGCGTGCCGTGCAAGGTAAGGAAATTCATGCTCAAGGAACTCGAGGAACCGCCTTAAGAAACTATATCCTATAAATTAAAACTCATTTCAAAATGCGTTTAGTTTATTCAAAGTAGAACAAGGTACACAGAAACACGCAATACAAATGCAGAATATTATTACTTACATAATAGTATTTATACTGAGTGTATGCTTACAATTTCTATGTATTATTAATACAATTATTCTAAGAACATACATATTTTCATCATCATCACCATTTAAGCCATAGGACGTCCACTGCTGAACATGGCCTCTCTTAATGACCCATCATTAAGGGGGGTTGCCAATACTCGCCACGCTTGGCAGGCGGGTTGGCGAGCGCAGTTTCTTATAAGATTTCGCACGTAGACGCTGATGCCAGTCTCGTGCAACAGGAATCAGTCGCCTCTTACGACACGTCTCCTGTTGGCGGTGAGGAAGTGTATTCTTTACGGCCGTCCCCACACGGCACGAACATATGAATAATTTAAAGTAAATTATAAGAACCAACATCGAAATCATGAATGAGGAATTCAGACGCTCCGTGTATAGTGTCAAGGTAAATGTTAATTAGTGTAGTGGTTTGCTCTCCGGACTACAATGCCGAGCGGTTGCGGGTTCGAATCCTGCAAGGGGCAATGTTTGTGTGATGAGCACGAGCATTTGTATCTAAGTCATGGATATTTTGTAAAGTATGTAAGTATGTTTATCTGTTATCTAAGTAGTTATCATAGTACAACCTTTACTTAGTTTTGGAATGGATAAAATAAATAAATAAATATTGGACAACATCACAAACATTTCTCTGATCCTATGGTAAGTAGTATTAGTACTAAAACACTTGTCTTATAGAAATCAATAACAACGACGCTACTACAACACCCAGACCCGAGACAATATAGAAAAGTACAATATAATTTTAAATATAAACCTACCGGGAATCGAACCCGGGACCAATTAAATAGTGATACCAAGCCCGGTATTGTCGCCTCTCGACTACGGATGTCTTCTTCATTTTCTTAATACAGTACTCTACAGCAGGTCGTCTGTCCACCTTGTAGGTGGACGTCTTACGCTGCGCTTTCCGGTACGTGGCCACCATTCCAGAGCCTTTCTGCCTCATCAGCTGTCAGTTCTACGTGCTATGTGCCCCGCCCACTGCCAACTTGCTTATCCGTTGCGCTATGTCAGCGACTTTTGATCGTTTACGAATCTCCTCGACCTGGTAAAGGTTGCAGGAAGCCGATGGAAGAGGGCCACTTCCAACCGGCCAATCTGGAAGTCACTGGGAGAGGCTATGTTCAGCAGTGGACGTCCTATGGCTGAAATGATGATGATGATGATGTACTATATACTTATACACAGTCAATTCACAAAATCAGACGTGAAACTATTGTAACAAACGAATTTAAGTGTACGAATTACCAGCCATGTAATTACCTCGACTTAATGTACATGTCCTATTAAATCGTCCCTTTGTCACCCGCAATATAGTGCATAATGTGGACAATATTTCTAAACAGGCCAAAAGCTATGGAGGTCACAGAATTGACGCAAACCAAAATGCATTTCCCAATTTAGAGCAAAAGCAATTTGCAGTTGCGTTGGGACTTGTCGCCATAGAGTTACGACTCACGATTTTATTTTAGTGCGATGTGTTGCAGTTTTTGATAACGCTTTTTAACTCAATAAACAACGTTTGAATTTCATTCAGTAAGAAATAGTAGAGTGTTATGATGTAGCATAATTTAAAAATAAATAGTAGAAAAGTGGAAAATCTTTAAAACTAAAATAACACCATGTACTTTTCAAAGATTTGACATGTTTGTCTTCTTTATGAGAATAAAGTTACCTTTCATTTGAATTTGTATCGCCTATATCGCACCGCCCACAAAACGTCTCTGTTTACTGGTAGAGAATGCCTCATGGCATTAAGTCCACCTTTTGTATGATTTTTTAATCTGTGCAATAAAGTCTAAATAAATAAATAAATAAAGTTCTATAAACTGAGATATTTAACTACTTAATATTAAAGTAAATTACTTTGTTGACTTATTTACTCTGTGTGCTGTGCAATACAGAATCTACATTCCCCACTTTTTTAGGGTACAATGTCATGGTGTAGCTTCTGGGATAATAGTTTTATATAATTTTATTAATTTCATTCATACAGACCTATTAGGTACCTCTCTTTTAGGAAAGACAAATCAAGGACAGTTGATTAGAGAATTAAATAGGTTATTAAACGCTAAAAGGAGTATATCGTTATATCTTTACATAAACTATTAAAATAAAAAAATATCTTTTCACATAAAATTATTGTTTTTTGACTAAGCTACGTAACAATTAAAAAAATAATTGCCAGAGTATCAAAACGTGGGTTCGATTCCAACATGAAACAGTCGTGATTTTTTTCTATTGATATTATCTTCCGCAATTAGTTGCATCTATATGGTGATGCGACTTGTCGCCCGCAGCGACGCAATTCACTGCGCTCATAATTTCCCCCAGGACGCGACTAAACTGAATGTTTCAGACGCAAATTCCCGTTCAGATGCAAATGCCCGCTTTTCATGTAATAATCACTAATTTCGTGCGGCAGGGCTGCCTCGGCATTACAGGCATACTTGCACAACTTTCTTGAGACTTTATAATCAGATATGTCAGTCCACTGCTGAGAAAAGGCCTCTTCAATGCCAGTCGCTGAGCCCAATCCTCTGCTATTTTTGTCCAACCGCTGCCATAACAGAGTATACTTAGTTCCACCTAATTTACGCTACGCTTGCCAAAACTTATTTATATTGTAGAAAACCTTGCTCTCTCAGCACACATCAGCTGGTGATGAGAAGAAGCGGTATAGCAGCAGCCAGTTATAAAGTCAATCCATTTGAATGGCGGTCTCTTTGTGGTCTAGTATAATCAAACAGTGCTAGTAATATCCGGGTCTACAATCAAAAAAAGAAATTCAGATGGACAGCAGACTAATAATCATCATCATTATTTCAGCCATACTTTCACTGCTGAACATAGGCCTCCCCCAATGACTTCCAGATTTGACGACCTCTGTAGAGTAGACGCGAGCATACCGGACTTGGTGTCGCTATCTCTGAGGTCCCAGGTTCGATTCCTGGTCGGTCAATGTAGAACAGTAACTTCTTTATATTGTGTTTACTTTTCTATGTACGACGACGGTACCACAACACCCAGATGTTGTGGTACCGTCGTTGTTTCTGATTTCTGTAAGAAGTACTTTGGCTACTTATCATAGGATCTGAGCAATGTATGTGATGTTGTCCAATATTTATTTTTTTATTTATTACTATAAAACAATAATACAGGCCTTTTTGTAAGTACGTAAAGTACAAAAGTGAGTAAGTACCTCTTGTAAGTAAATAGTATATCTTGGCTTTTTTAGAAAAACGAAAACGCACCAATTTGCAATTACGCAAATATGTTGATCAGTAATAATACTGTTACACTTACTTATTATCAGTGATCGGAGTAGGTAGATTGATTTAGGGTCAATGATCTCAAACATTGATGTTAATATGGACATGTCTCCGGGATTTCGGAATTTCTTGGTATCACTTTTTGAAAAAAAAAAGCATTATCCGTATCAATCAATCCGTATAATCAATCTACCTACTCTGATCACTGCTTATTATACAGGTTGTTCTGTAACTAAAGGGTAACCTGATAACCACATTTTTTACCTCTACACATCTGGTGAACAACTTTTGTTCTATGACTTTTGCTGTATAACCATTTATCGACTAAACTATACAAAATTTCCGAACAGCCGGTTGAATGAAAGAAAGACAAAAGAAAATGCATATTTTTAAAAGTAATAGAACAAAAGATGTTCGCTATGATGTATAGATATGGTTACAAGGTTTTTCTTAAGTTATGGGATATCTTGTTGATGACTGTTCCTCTCCAGCCTAGATTAAATATTTAGTAGACAGCCCTAAGCTATTTACCAGAGCGAAGGACTTGATTTGTTCGCGTTTATTTTCTATCCCGTTCGTCGGGTCAGCTCTCATTTCCGCAGGGTTCTCAAAGAGGGGGTAGTGGGGAGGGAATAATTGCATTCGCAGCACGTAGGAGAACTTCTTCAAAGAATACCTAGGTAGAAAACTTGTGGCTAACAGATACACAAAAATAAACGGTTTGAAAAACTAAATGGTTTGATGATCTGATAATGTTTCTAGGAGCTATAATGCTCACGTTATTTTTCAGTTATTGCAAAAATGTGTTTCAAAGAACTTTTAACAGAAAGATGGACGACGGACTAGACGACGTCATTACCCGAAAAGACAGTTCTATTGGCGCAGTGGCAAGGTATATCTCCTTGAACTTAAGAAGTTTCGGGTTGTTTCAGAAAGCGATATTTTCAAAATTTGGTTTCGAGTCTGGATTTCTCAGGAGACGCTTCTGTCAAAAATAAAACAACTCGTTAAAAAGAATCCTTACTGAAATACTTCAACCATATTGGTGTATAGTTTTTAGCGCAACTTCTTCGTCATTTATACAGGGTGTTAGTTATTTAAAACACGCATGGAAACACATGGACGTAATACAAGGTACCCTAACAAGCTGATACTAAATACAGTAACGACTCGGATATATGGTCAAAATAGCTACCAAATGGCAGTCAAAATATATAACAGACTGAGCGATGATATGGAGTCTCTATCATTGGAAATGTTTTAAAAGAAACTAAAAACCTGGTTGATACATAACTGTTTCTACTCAGTGGAGGAATATTCTGATTTTTACAAACGAATATGATGTTAAAATTAGTAATTATTGTATATAATAAAATTGTTTGCATGCCAGATTCTGGTAAAATGTGTGAAACGCTGTTAAAATTTAAGATCTGTATGTACCACATTTTTAGCAAAATAAAATATTATCTTATCTTATCTTATCTTAGAACGATGTATCTACATCTTGAGACAAGAGAACAACTTGTAGAAGTATCTACTTCTACAAGTTGTTCTCTTCATGAATTTAAACAACTATTATTATAGGAACAATGGTAAAACTGCGAAGAAAATAATCTATACTTTTTGTTGGAGTAGGACTTTAGTATGCAACAGCAGATTTTTATCTTGATTTCACCATTTTGACTCATTGGTCCATTATAAGTAGGTAGTTTGTGTTTATAAAAATAGATAAATAAATAAATAATCATGAGAATGAACCTGATTTAACATCTTGGCTCGAAATTATGTATTACTAGGAGAGTTACTCAACCAAATACATAATTGTTGAACCAACTAGATTCCTATTAGTAACTGCATGGACAAACAATAGTTAGAGACGATTACATAAAGGAATAGGCACAGAAGGCTCACTAAAATTTTTTTACTCTTATGTAACTTCTAGGCAAAATATATTATATATCTACCGCAAAAAAAATACAATGCTTTACCAAAATAACGTATTAGTAAATATCATGATCGAAAGTATTTGTACCCATAATAGACTTCCACACCAATTTGTATACGATGATTTAAACGACAAGAGTGCATGGACTTAACCTGCTTAACTCGCACTTAGAACAGAATAGAATAGAAAACGTTTATTTGACACACAAGAAAAATACATAACAATATAAATTCAAATTCAAATTTATTTATTTGCTCGAAAAGGGGTACATATTAAGATGGTACAAATGATAAAGATCGCACAATTAGCCATAAGCTGGCATGCAAATATTTAGAAATTGACTGAGATTAACAAATGAGTGAATATTATCCATTAAACCAATTAAGAATAAATTAAAAATGTCAAGTATCAGAAAATGTAAAAAAAACATATAAAATTAAATTAACAATGTCAATATTAAACACAAATAAAATAGATAAATCAAGATGTTATGTGGGTAACAACACTTACAACTTCTTCTTCCGAAAATTGAAGAATTCAAAGTATTCATCTATAAAACTATAAAGGGATCTAGTGTGTCGAAAAAGTGCCCGCTAAGCATTTGCCGTGACAGCCACTGACTTACTATATGTCTTACAACTGTTTTTACTGTAAAATAGCCTGACAAAGGTGACTGAGTTTTTGCGCAGTTTCTTCTCATCACCAGTCAATAATATGTAGTCCCAAAGCGGTGGCAGGGCAAAACTATATTTTGGGACGTGTATAAGTGCCCGGAAGAGGGCTTATATTATTAATGATTAAAATGACTATTATGATTATCAAGAAAAAAGTGTCTGACGCATAAACGAATCATATTTGTCACATTTTACAACGTCTTTCTCAGGAGCCGCTTCCAGCTTCAAGTGAAAGCATTTGTGTCCCGCACGCCAGTGGATGCTACTGGTGGTGGCGTCTGTGTGACACACACGGTGGTCACCGGTGGTCGCTACTTGTGGTGGCTTTGTGGCTGTCGCGTGTGGCCCGTATATAAACTGTAGAGAACCCACTTGTATTAACCTCTATTGTACCGATAACGATTAAGCTCGGAACGCAGCGATCTAATTGACAGCGGCCAGTGAGCCGCATCGCCACCTCATTACCGCGAATTAATTGACCACAAAATCTATAATTGCCCTTATCATCATTTGCCACAATAGTTTCTAAGTGAGCTGATTGAGAACCTTTTTTATTTGTTTTATTTGTGACTAAGTTATTATTATTAGTGAAGAAGTTCAATCTGGCGCATACATGCAAGACATGCATGTTTGTATAAATAAATGAAGCATGTTTTCAATGTGAATTAAATCTATCAACCCGTTTTCCGAACTCGAAATATTTTTATCCACTTACATTAACTCCCAATTTATCTTCAACTGTAATTACAATAATGGCGCCTTCAGTTCTTTAATAAAGAGAAATGTAATTGATTTTACGATAAATTTAACGGAATCTATGTTATTTGTTTCTCTTTTATAACATCCAACCAGTTAAGATAGAACTTCCACCCTCTTGCGTCTGTTGAATAATCTGTATAGAAATAAACAGACAATGTTTCGGAAGTGTCAAGTTAATTTGGTCGTTTTGAAGTAAATTTGATGTTTCATAAGTTGACTGATGGCGTTTGACATCTATTGTGATGTTAAAGTATTGTGTTGCAAGTGAGTTTGATTGGTTAATTAATTTGTTTAATAAGAGTAATGAGTTTAATGTTGCCTTTATAATAATATCTTCCATGTTTTATTTGAGAGCAGCTTTTAGAATTTTTTGTTCTCGTTTGTACACAATGCCAATCAAAACTAAAACCGGCAAAGTGCGGGAGGTACAAAACAGATTTCAGTCTCCTATTAATGGGACTGAATAGTTGGAATTCCAAAATGTACTAACCTACAAGTTTAAGAGACGTTTATCTATTAATTAGTCGCTTGTTTCAAACACCACCCTAGTTCGGTATAATATGCGGTACTCATAAAGTACAAAGTATTGGATTACAAAAAACGACAGTAGATGCTACTGACTTAACACTTATTTAACCAACATCAACCAATTCATAAGACAGAAGTAAAATCGAAGTAACTAAAGGTTTAACTATATTACATGCACATTTTCTTTGTGATCACAAAATGCCATTTCCACGTGTTTGCTTAATTACAACGCAAATTGCTTTTCCCGCCATTAGCTCCACTTATAAGCGGATTATGGGATTCTGTAGTTCATAATTTACTTACTCACTTCTTACTTCATCCGTGGCAACCTTTGATAATTTTTACACCTTTTTACTGACTTGTTTGTCATATCATGAGTCACAAACGTCAGTTTTTTTTTAATTTAAATATTTTAATATTATTTTAAACAGTATCCTCATGTATATTCACTCTCTGGTATACAAAAGTTACATAGTATAACTCATTGTACTCGACGGTACACACTCATTTACATTAATTGCTCGTAACAGCTATGCGAAACAACAACGCTTGAAAATTAGACCATAACTCTTGAACCTAGAATAAAACAAGCGACAAATTTCTAGACTAGAATTAGAAATTGCATCACCCTATATTTATGGGTCGTTTGTAACAGGGTTGAGTACAATCACCGTCCGGCCGGACAGCCCCGACACCCGGACACTTGAGTAATGGCGGCGGGAGTTATGTCCGGGGCGCGGACGCGTGAGGTTAAATATTGTCACATTATGGGGCAACAATAGGTGATTTTAACATATCACCTATTTGTTGGCCGGCTTGGGATTATCTTGCTGATAGAAATTGTTAAATAATGAGTGATATATTTTATTTTAACACACTTAGCTTCACTTGTAATTTTCGAAATAGTTTTTAACCCACTTCTAACTGACGTATCGATTGAAAACTTTGTAAGCATTGACATTTGAATGACAATACCATAATTTGACACCATCATTTTGATCTGATAATAGAGTCAGGAGGTAGATAGTTGGAGAGGTACTTGATTGCTTTTGACGAGTTCTAATACGTGTGTGTTTTATAGTTTTTAAAACTATTATATATTTTTTTTTAATATTGGACAACATCGCATACATTGCTCTGATCCTGTGGTAAGTAGCCAAAGCACTTGTGTTACAGGAATCAGAAACAACGACGGTACCACAACACCCAGACCCGAGGCAATATAGAAAAGTTATTTTTCTACATTGACCCGACCGGGAATCGAACCCGGAACCTCAGAGATACCGCGACACGATAGCGACGCCAAGTCCGGTATGCTCGCCTCTCGGCTACGGAGGTCGTCATATTATTCATATTTATTATAAGCAGAGTTTAAAGTGTAAGTAACAATTCACATTTAAATTTTTGTTAATTATAATTAATTCTAATATTTTCTGCTTAATATTGTTTAAACTATAAGCAGCCGTATAATGTTTTTAATACCTAAAAACTGATACAAACCTACCTAATAGTTGACAATAGGGGTAGGTTGAGTAACTGCCAATAACATGATCTATTTAAACGTGTTGCACTATGTGAAAAGGTGTTTTTTTTCTCGGCTCAGTCACCGGACACGCAGCATTGCATTTCTCTCGTAGTTGAATATCGCAACACTTTCAAATAAATCCAGATTTTAAAAGTTGGTCAAACTATCTGTTTTAAATGTTTGATTTGATTTGATTTGATACCCATAAAGTCAACTATCCTCAGTCTCCCCTGATGTCCAAAAGTACTCATTCTCAGAACCCTCGAAATTAATTACTCACCAAAGAATTCATAATGCTTATAAATTAAAAATTACAGCAAGAAATTCCGAGTCTAATCTCAACATAAGAAACACAAACATACCAAAATCTCATTAAGAAGCCGCTGTATTACGAGTATAACGCGTATTAAATTATAAGACAAATATTTTGCTATAATGATATATTGTTTAGGTTCACAAAATGTGTGTTCTTACGGATAAAGACTTTGCTAAGATTGCGATGGGATTTATAAGCTTTATAAGCTCTAGTCATAAATTATGTTAATAATAATTTCTGGATGTCAATGGAGGAGGCCTGTATCTTTTAATAACAGTCTGTAGTGGTTATTGTGATATTAATTTATCATAAGAATTATATTTATCTATTTCTATAATTTATTGATTTATTACAATAATTATACATTCGGTGATCTCCGTAGCCAAGAGACGAGAACGCCGGACCTGACATTAAGTGTTATAGAAATCAGAAATAACAACGGTACCACAACACCCAGACCCGAGACAACATAGAAAAGCTCATTTTATACATTTACTTGACCGAGAATCTCGGGACCTTAGAAGTGGCGAAGTCAAGTCCGGCATACGAGTACTCGCCTCTCGGTCGTCAATGTTTTAACCTCAACAGTAAATGTGGTTATTTTATCATGAGATTATGTTTTCAAGTAAACATGTGATTTAATACCCACCCTGTATAACCAAGTTGTTCCTTTCTTCCCCTTGTAATTGGATGTGAAAACAGTGAAACCACTCCCCACAACCCTTAATACAATGGATTAGAGCGATGTAATCCCGTTGGCAAGACTTAACGTATTTTAATTAACACCGCAAAAACTTTCATTATGGTAATTACATGCTATTTATTTAGTAATTATAAAGATATTTTACTAAAATAGTACTGCACATATTGCTACATGTTTGTCCCTTGTAATTGTCCCTTGCTTGCGGGTTCGAATCCCGCAAGGGACAATTGTTTGTGAGCACGAGCACAGTACTTATGACATGGATTTATCTAGTTGTCATAGTACAAGCTTTGCTTAGTTTGGGGCTAGATAATGTGTGATTGTGGAAATATTTTTTAAAAACCGGCCAAGTGCGAGTCGAATTTGCGCACCGAAGGTTCCGTACCAACTTATATCTATGTAAATAAACTTGTATCTATGTAAATAATTCGTCTATAACGAAAATCGAGTGTCGAAGATACAAGTATTTACCGATTTTCCGAGTTTGTTAAAAAAATCATTTTTTGTGTAACTACAAATTTAGGGTTTTTGGCCTTTTGCCTTTCTTGTGCTATAAGACGTTGCTTCTTGCCAAATTTTATGATTCTAGGCCACGGAAAGTCATATTTTATGAATTTTGATTACCTTGAGAGAGTCGAAATATACGTTTTCGGTAGCATAAACGGCTGTATCTTTTTTTAACTTAGAAGTTTATTTTTTTACAGCTTTAACGGGGCTATAAATCTGAGGATATCGTTATAATTTCAACTCAAGACCTCAACGCGTTCCCGAGATAACGGATATTGACAGACAGACAGACTTGAACGCGCTAATCTCAGGTACTACTGGTTTGAATTGAAAAACTATTTTTGTATTGAATAGTCCATTGAGCATCTATAAAAAAACCGGACAAATGCGAGTCGGACTCGCCCACCGAGAGTTCCGTACAAATTTGTAGGTATATATTATAGATAGTTCAGCCTGCCTAGCATGAGCACTAAAACACGATATGATATAGCGAAATATCGACACCAACTGTAAAAATATGATAGATATAGCCGCCATGTTAAATCGCCGTCACATATTAAGATCGCTGTTTCGATAAAAAAACAAAATGGCGGCTTTATCTCTCATATTTTTAAAGTTTGTGTCGATATATCGCTATATCATATCATATCGTGTCTTGGTAGACATGCTAGGGGGATAAGAATCGAGTCTTGTAGTTTAATAACAAATGAATTAGTTGTAATTTAATTACAAAGATAATACAGTTTTTAGATATTCCCCCATACATGTAGTATAAGACGATATTACTTGCTAGATTAGTTTTAGAGTGCATGGACTTAACCTGCTTAGCTCGCACTTACTTCATGTCTTGTAACTGTAGTTCCTGTAAAAAAGGCTGACAAAGGTGACTGAGTTTGTTGCGCCGTTTCTTCTCATCATCAGCCGATATGTAGTCCCGAAGCGGTGGTAGGGTAAAGCTATATTTTGGGACGTGTATAAGTGCACAATGGCCCAATCAGGAGGCTAAGTGCGGAAACAGCCCAGACAAACTAACTAACTAAAGTGCCCGGAAGAGGGCCTATATACTGAATAAATAAGTATTAATATTATTAAAGATTAGTATTAAAGAGTTTTTTATTTTTTCAGTATTAATGAGTATTAGGTCAACAGAAAGTACATACCCTATTAATTTTGATTTCTTTGAGAGTATCAAAACATACGCTTTTTGCTGCATAAACGGCGGTATCTTTTTTACGTTACTTTTGAAGTTTAACTTTTTTACAGCTTTGAAGCTGTAGAATACACTGTTCTGTTGACCTGAGTATACGGTTTTAATTCCAACTAGATACATCATACAGACAGACAGACGGACAACAAAGTAATCCTATAAACAAGGGCCCTTTTTTTTCTTTTGCTGTACGGAACCCTAAAACAATTACCACTTAAATTCCTGGTAGATGGGTGTGTCGCTGGGTATACCCGACGCAAATCCCTAACGCAGATTTCAAGGCTTCTTTAATGGAAGTTTATAGAATAAGAATAAGAATAAGAATAAAATAATTTATTCCAAAACCACACATAGTTGTAAACATGAAAGAAAAGTAAAAAATACAATTTTATCTTAAAATTAGTGGTTCAGAAATGGTCTCCACTCAGCAATATGTCAAGGAACCAAAAAGGTACCTTAACGCTGATCAGTGGAGTAGTTTTATTATTGAGTGCATGCACACAACATCTCTTTCCAATCTATTTTTTCCTGTAATCTATAGGTTCTAGGATCGATAAGGAATCTATGTCCTGGATTTCTTTTAAATTTTGGGCTCAGTAACTTAGGAGATAAGGGGAGGGGGAATGGCCAATTTTCGTCCATTTTATTAAATAACTTGTACAAATATTTCGACTATAGCAATTAACAAAGTTAACAATTTTGACGATTTTTATTTTTTTGCATTAAATGTGTTATAATATCAATATCTTTGGCCTCATAAAGTTTCAATTGTCAAAGAGAACTCTTTCTCTGTTTTCAATCAAATTTGTTCTAAAACTATGCCATCTCGTTAATAAAGACTTCGATTAAAGTGACAGTATTCAATAAATTAAAATTTTGTGTAGTTTAAACGCATTATATAACAATATTAATAGCCGTCCATTTTATGTTTGAGTACGTACTTTAATTTCTATGTTGATTGCAATTGTCTACCTACTTCTAGGAAGCCACAAGTGTAACCATTCCCAGCGTTCGTAGTTCGGCGGCTTAGACCGGTTGTAATCTCTCTGGCGAAACAGGACTTAGCAAATTTAGATTAGTGTGCCAAACTGTTTTGAGATATAACAAAGCGTTTGGAGATAGCATTTTTGTTTCTGAGTATAAGAAACAAACCATGAAGAGTTAAATGAATATTTACCCGACTTTAAAAATAACTGATTATTTGATAATATCAAACAACAATGCTTATAATATTTTTTAATTAAATATCATTTAATTTTAATTAAAAAATATTATAATCATTGTTTTTGAATTCCAGTTGTTTTTATTGGATCTATTATTTATTTACTTTCCCGATCAGGTCAAATTAAATTACTTTTTTTAAATTGGCTTGCAACATCTCGAACTGGTATATCTACCACATGCAAGCTGTGGACTTCGACTTCGGTCGATGCAAGTACAACAAGTAAGTATATTGACAACCTTAACAACAGATGCAAGTGCAGAATTTCTCCTTAAACCTATCTCCTCCTCCCACCTCTTATCGTGTCCCGCGTATCCACACCTGCTCACACGAAGACACACTTCGCGCCACTGAAAACGCTGTCCGCATAAGATAAGAAGAATGATGTTTAAAATTTAAGTAAATTTGCGTGTCTCTGTAATTGGCTTATGAAGTTGAATACTTTATTAGCTTTGTAACACCTCTGTATTCCAAATTTGGCAAATAACGTTTTTTTTAATTTACTTCAACCATATTTAGGATAAGTCTAGATTTGTCCCTAAGATTAAATTGATATGTATTTATACAATCAAGTGATTTAAAACTGAGATCAGAAAAACTGAAGGCTTACTCTAGTTACATTTAAATTCGCATAGTTTGCTAATAGCTTAAGATTTACTGTCTTCCAGGGTTACTACAAAACCGGCACTAACTTGCAACGCGCCGTCGACACATGTATATTTATGACAACCCTCAGACACAGTGAACAGCAAAATACAGTAGGTTCACTTCCATAAAACAGCACGCGCACATTCCTACTTCTTAGCGTAATGGCTAAAATTCATGAAGCAGTATTTATTTCACATTAAACTAGACAAAAAAAAACGCGACTGCCGTTAATAAAAGCGAACTAAAAGGCTAGAAATAAATTATGAACACGGTAGGAAATTCTTAGCAGACATATTATATTATGGTGGATAAGAAAACTCACTCTTATACATACATACTTTAGACCCTTAAAACATCTCACGACTTTTTAGGCAGTCGTGTAAAAATAAACAAAGTTAAAGTAATACTGATAAAAAAGATAATGGTAAGTACCCTGGTTTCTGTGTGTTTACAAGTACCTGCTTTGTATGAAGGGTAACTATGATAGTTGCTTGTAACTATGATAAGAGCAAAATTAAAATATTTTGTTATTCAAATACTATAGGCAAGTACCCTAGAGCTTTTTAACATTAAGTCAGAATGCAATAAAATCAAATTTATTACATATTTTTATGCTGTTTTGTCCAATAATTGAAAGGTAGGTATTTATCCTAGTAAATTGTTTACATAATTTCTTAGTGAAACTAATATATTTTTTTTGTAAAAAAACGTAACTGTTTGCATATTGTGTAATAAGTTACAGCTCGCTTCAACATAATGTAACTTGATGCGCTTCTAATATAAATTCAATCCACCAAATTATCAGTAGTGGTGTGATTTTTGGAAATGCTATGGATTCTTTCTGTTGGAATATGGGGAAACCAATTAGTAGATAGCTTGGCTGGAATGGCAGAACCATTACCTAAATTTAAGAATTTATGTTTTGCCAATTGGAAAGAATACTTCGATGAGCGATCCACGCCACGAGCAAAGGAATTTGGTGTCGAAGTATCCAAAGCGAACCTCCTAAAATCCCATGGTTTTCTGTATTAGAACTAAGTTTACGACAAATAATGGTTGCACACAGGTTGCGTTCTGGATATGTTCTACTCAACGAATTTGCTTACCTCATGAGAAAGATGAGAAGAAACTCTCCTAATTGTGAAATACGTGATACAAAGGAAGACGTACAACATGTTGATGAATTATGTCCGTAACGCAGCCAAAAGAGAATGGCTATTGCGAAAGTTAAACTTAATCCGATCTGATATCGGAATTTTTCAGTGTTTTGGCTGAACCTACCTAATAAATATAAGTAGATAGTTTTTTTAGTATAAGATACGATGGGATTGTCATCGTTACATATGTGTACAAAATAAATAAATTCTTTCTAGAAAAAAAAGTTACAGTGGCAATAGGCAGGCCACATTGCTCACAAAGTTGACAATCGTAGAGTAACGACCTAAATGATCTAGTCAAAACTGCAAGCTGAATGTAAACAGCCCAAGGCTGCTTGATGTGGCGTTCTATAAAACAATACTATGTCCTACAGTAGATTTCGAAAGGCTGTTGATGATAAGGCATATTGCATTAAAAATAGATTTTTTACATCAAATTTAAAGTCCTATAACCAGATCCAGATTCTTCTTAAATTTTCATACCGAAACTACTGTATGCTATCTCTACTGTGGCTCAACCTCCCCTCTCCGCCCACCATAAGTCCCAGTTCGTTATGGCACAAATTGGCTTGTCTCCAACCGCCTTCTGGTATTTTTGTGAGGAATAACAATTTCTGTTACATCCCCAATCTAGGGGTTGTTTACGTCATTACCTTCATCCACCTCGGACTGTATTTCTTACTTTAATTGGGTTCAATTTAGATTATTTTTGTTAGAAACTATAAGTTATTGTTTTCTTTGGTTGAAGAAAGGTTTTTCAATCAATAAGTTTTCGTTTGCGATAGCAATTCGTTTGTTCTTAGTAAAACAAAAGTTGCCTTTTGTTGAATAATTAGGAAAACCAAAAATATATTAAATGTATTCTTATCTCGATTTTATGTAGTTTCAGTATCTATTTAGACACAGAAAATTGAACCGATAACCGTAAGCTGCTTGTAGCTCAGTGGCGGCAGCGCAAAGTTAATCCACCTACGCCGCGGTTGTGATTGGATAGGTGACCAAACCAACCATATTATTTAGTGACATTTTATCACATTTCCGTGCTTTAGGAGGCACGTAAAAAGTTGGTCCCGGCTAATATCGCTTGATACTAGTCGTGAAGCCTAGTCAGAGGCCTAAGGGCGGCTTAGTTACATCTGTTGACAGGAAGGTTAAGTCACTGGTCTTGCAACATCTCTCCACGAATCCGTACTGGGCCCGCGTAATGGAGTATGGCCTAAACCAACTAATAGTTGAGGTGAGCCTGTGCCAAGCAGTAGGACGTATATATATATATGTATATATACTTTACTTTTTTCTTTACCGTGATCTGACCGAAGAAACAATATTGTGCTTTACATCAGTATGTATGGTGATAGCCCAGAAGACGAAATTTTCGCGCATTCTTGAGTCATGTGTTCTAATACAAGCATGTACACAGGCGATCATTAGGAACGAAAGGTTTTCGAGTGGAGACCCCGAACTGGAAGACGCAGTAAGAGCAAGCCAGTCACCTGGTCGACTGATGACCCAGTTAAGATTGTGGGAAGCCACTGAATGCAAACGGTTCATAGCCGCTCAATGTGCCGGTTTATTGGGAAGGCTTTTGTCCACCCAAACTTCCAAAGTCTGATGATGTGACCTGTCTTTTTGTTGTATCCCAATTCAGGTTCCAACCCATTGAAACTTGTTCAGTCAGGGTGTGAGTCATCATCACTCACTCAAATGACTACCAGCCCTCTCAATCTATCTGATGTACAATCCAACTGTTTCCTGCCTAATGAAACTCCCCATAAATCAGCAAATAATATAGTTATGTTTAGTGACGAGATCGGTAAGAACATGGGGCACCTACTTGCACATTATACGGGACAAAGTGTGATTAATCACTGCATGCCCGGAGCATCCTATGAGGAAATTGTTAATAAAATACTCTCTTTTAAATTTAGTGAAAATTCTACCCTAATAATTTTTATAAGTAATAGAGGTAATGTTAACAAAAATAAATTATTACATTATTTTGAGAGTTTGCAACTGTTAGAAATAAGTAAAATTATTTGGTTCACCTTACCTTATAGTAGCGGTTTGCCAGATGAAGAAAATAATTTAAGGTATAAAATTAACCTGAACATTCATAAATTGACATCTTATAATGAATATAAATTCCATGTTATTGACATAAATAATTATTTTAAAAATAAGATTTATCTGACGAGAGATAGTTATTTTGTCAATAATTATCTCAAAAGACAAATAGCGTTATCGCTATCATATTGTTTAGATTGTTTAGCCAAGAACTTGGCTACCAAGTCTGCTTTTATTGAGCAGACAATTGACATGAATATTCGACCTTTGGAATCCGTTCCAATTAATAATTATTTAAATTAGACATTCAGACAATAGAGGAAAACTCTTGCTTACAAAACCTAGCGAGCATAGAAGATTCAAATCATTTAAACATAGTGCACCAAAATATAGAAGGCTTAGCTGGCAAAGACTTAGAAATTGAACTATTTGTACAAGAAATGAATATTCAGGTTTTATGTGTAACTGAGCACTGGCTCAAAAAGTATGAACTTATTTTGCACATAGATAATTGTAGCCTTATTAGTTCGTTCTCAAGGGAGAACGCCATCCGTGGCGGGTCACTAATATTAATTAATAATAACTTAAAATGTAAAGAGCGAAAAGATATTGTATCTCTCTCTGTCGAGCGAACTATTGAGATATCATGTGCAGAGCTGGACGATTACATTATTGTTTGTGTTTATAGACCCCCAAGTGGTAATTTTACATTGTTTGAGTCCATAATGGAAGAATTACTCAGGAAAATATTTACTAATAAAAAGAAGGTAGTTGTATGTGGAGATTTCAATGTCGATATCATAGATGAAGAAAAAACCTATCGGGTTAGGTTTCTAAGTCTTTTTAAATCTTTCAATTTAAAGCCTGTATTTGCTGAACCGACTAGAATTACTGCTACAACAGCTACTTGCTTGGATAATGTTTTCTGTAACTGTGTTGTGATTAAAAAATCTGTCGTAAATTTTGTAAAATCTGATCACTGCGGTCAGTCAGTCACGTTTGAACACCGTTTTGTGCCGTCTAAAAGTGTTATTCAATATAGACCAGTCACTGATACTCGCAAAGAAAAATTTAAAACTAACTTAAGTGATAAAATACCGCTATTACCTTTTGTTGATGACAATGTTAATAACTTATATGAAAAATTGTTTGAACTAATCAAAAACGAATTTGACAAAAACTTTCCTAAAAAGAAATTAGTCATAAACAATTTCAAACCGAAATTCAGTGACTGGGCTACTGCTGGTATATATATCAGTAGGAGGAAAATGTTTGAACTATATAATCAAAAAGTGTATAGGAATAATGACCTAATATTTGTAGAATATGTTAAAAAATACTCAAAGTTATTTAAAAAGGTCTGTATGGTAGCTAAATCTAATTATATACGTGAAAAAATTAATAAATCGAGTAATAAAATTAAAGAGACTTGGAATATTATAAACAAAGAAACTTGTAAAACACAACATCGCGATCACACATTTACACTAAAAATTGATAATAAGCAAATTAAATCCGATGATGAGGTGGCAGGCGCTTTCGAAAATTACTTCTGTAATATACCTGTCGAAACCACAAAACAACTTAATTCATCTGCTCTGCATGCAAAATCACTGCTTGTGTCCAGTGTTGACGGGTGCAACTCCTTATTTGATTTCACTCATATTAAGCCTGTAATGGTAGTCAAAACTTTTATGGAATTGAAACAGAAAAAAACTGAGGATATGTGGGGCATATCAACTGACACAATAAAACCCATTATACCTCTCGTAGCATCTCACTTAGCACATTTATTCAATGAATGTATTGATCAAGGTCAATTCCCTACTTTAATGAAATATAGTAAGATTATACCTTTGTTCAAATCAGGAGAAAAAAGTGACCCAAGCAATTTCAGGCCAATTTCCATTCTACCTGCTTTTAGTAAAATTTTTGAAAAAGTTATATTTAGTCAATTACTCTCCCATTTTAAACTTAACAATTTACTGCACGAGAAACAGTTTGGTTTTTCTAAAGGTAGAAATACAACAGATGCTGGGGTGGCACTTGTCAAACACATTTTGGATGCGTATGAAGATAAGCATGATGCGATAGGTGTGTTCTGTGATTTATCGAAGGCGTTTGATTGTGTCGATCACCAAACACTTATTATGAAGCTAAAACATTACGGTGTATCTAATAACGCATCAAAATTGTTAAATTCTTACCTCTCAGGCAGATTACAAACAGTAAACGTTAATGGTACTAACTCTTCTGGCGCCCCGCTTCAAATGGGAGTGCCCCAGGGCTCAATATTGGGACCGTTGCTATTTTTGATCTATATTAACGATCTCCCTTTCTATTCTAAAGACTCCTGTGAGATAGTTCTGTTTGCTGATGATACTTCTTTAATCTTCAAATTAAAAAGAGGCGAAGAGGTATTTGACGATGTAAGCGGAGCTCTCTCTAAGGTATTAAATTGGTTCACAAGTAACAACTTACTTCTTAATACAAAAAAAACCAAATGTATTAAATTTACTATGCCTAACGTGAAACAAGCTAACACAGTAATTTTACTAAATGGTGAAAAACTTGATCTATCAAACTCCACTGTTTTTCTGGGCATTACATTGGATTCGAAGTTGCAATGGGGACCACATGTTGACACTCTGGCTGGAAGACTTGCTTCAGCTGCCTTTGCGGTGAGAAAAATTAGACATCTAACTGACGTTGTAACGGCAAGGCTGGTGTATTTCAGTTACTTTCATAGTATTATGTCTTATGGTCTTCTCTTGTGGGGTTCTGCTGCGGACATCGATACCATCTTTATTTTACAGAAAAGAGCTATTCGTGCTATATACAAACTTAGTCCGCGTGAATCCCTGAGAGATTTCTTTAAAGAAATTAACATACTCACTGTGGCCTCTCAATACATATTTGATAATATCATGTACGTACGCAAAAATTTAGATCTTTTTATAAAGAAAAGTGATATTCATTCATATAACACCAGAAACAAAAACAAACTTGTAGTCCCAAACTTTAGATTGGCCAAAACAAGTTATTCATTCTTGGGAAATTGTATTAAATTTTTCAATAATATACCTCACAATTCTTCTTCTAAACTTCCTATTAATAAATTTAAGTCACATGTCAAAACTACACTGATGTCTAAGGGGTATTATAAAATTCAAGACTATCTTGATGACAAGAATGTATGGTCAGTCCAGCCTGCACTAAACTGATGTACCTACCTGTTTATTTTGATTTATATTTTTTGTGTGGCAGCTAGTGGTGACTGAGTTTGTTCCGGCGTTTCTTCTCAGCACTTGCCAGATTGTCTGTGTCTTGTCTCGAAGCGCTAGTAGGGCCCAAAAAATAAGGAGACATGTTCTGGCCCCCTAGGGGCCTATAATGTTGTTATTGACGTTCATAAGTGGCAATTTTGTCCTGAATTGAATAAATGATTTTTGACTTTGACTTTGACTTTGACTTTGTTCACAACTAACAATCAGCTGGTACGCCACGCTATTATCTACCTATCTACATTCTAATAACAAAGACTCAACTTTCAGTATTCAGGGGTAAGAGCCACGCTGAAAACATTGTCCGCGTGGCGGAGTATTGGTCCCATAAAAATATGTAGTTGACTTCGACACGAGAAGAAGAAGTGCTACTGTGTAGTATTTTTGTTGTATCTGTACTCCATAAGTCTAGATAAACTCTAAAAATTTCTTAAAGAAAGATAGGTACGGAGACAGTCGTAGGTACGGCAATGACATATAAAATAAATATTGGACTACATTGTTTTGATCTTAGGACGTGTGCGGCTGCTGACCTTGCCATTGTGAACACGTATTTCAAAAAGAAAACCGAGCACCTTATCACCTACAGGAGCGGGAGGCATGCCACTCAGATCGATTTCCTACTCACCAGGAGACACCACATCAGTAAAGTGGCCAACTGCAAAGTCATACCCGGTGAGAGTCTCGCTGCACAACACCGTCTACTTGTCATGGATCTCCGCGTAAAGCCCAAGATCAAGCGTATCGAGCGCTGCCGACGCCAAATCAGATGGTGGAAGCTTGATAAAGACACGTCCCAGAAGTTCGCCTCAACTATCGGCGACAAGTGCGACGGTAGTGATGGCGAACCAGTCCAAAAATACTGGGATAGGATTCAGGCAACCGTCACTGATGCAGCGAAAGCGGTGCTTGGCTTATCTCAGGGCGGTCGCAAATGTGACAAGGAGACTTGGTGGTGGAACGACTCAGTCCAAGAGGAGATTAGGGTGAAGAAAGCCCTCTTTAAAAAGTGGCAAGCGTCCAGATCTCCTGAAGACCACGACGCGTACAAGGGTGCAAAACGCGCTGCTAAGAGAGCTGTAGCCAGAGCCAGGCGAGACCACTTTCATACGCTCTATGACAAGTTGGAATCGTCTGAGGGGCAAAAGCTAATCTATAAGTTAGCGCGCTCCAGGGTCAAAGCGGCACAGGATATTTCCCAGTGTCGCTGTGTTAAAGACCCTGGGGGCAACCTTCTATGCGAGGACCTCGCGGTGAAGGAGAGATGGCGCTCTTATTTCCACGAGTTGCTGAATAAGCAGCACAAAGAGGTGCAGCCACCGGACCTCCCTCCGAATCAGGGACTAGTACCACCGGTAACGCCTGAAGAAGTCCAGTTTGCTCTTCGCCGCATGAAGAATCGTAAAGCTGTCGGAGCCGATGGAGTCCCAATCGAAGCCTGGAAGGCGATGGGCCCTCTTGGTGTGGACATCCTAACCTACCTTTACAACCGCATACTCTTAAGCGGGCTGATCCCGAGCCAATGGAGAATGAGTATTATTACTCCGGTCTTCAAAGGCAAGGGATCAGTGCAAGAGTGCAGCAACTACCGCGGTATAAAGGTCATGTCCCACACCATGAAGCTCCTTGAGCGGATTGTGGACTCCCGGATCCGACAGGAGTGTGATGTCTCGGGGTGTCAATATGGGTTTCGTCCTGGCAACAGTACTATGGACCCTGTCTTCGCCCTAAGGACCGTCATGGAGAGATACAGGGCGAAGAACACGCCTCTGCACTTGCTCTTTCTTGATCTGCAGAAGGCCTTCGACTGTATCCCTCGAGTGGTGATCTGGTGGGCACTGAGATCCAAAGGGGTCCCCGAGGCATATATTGACATTATTCGGGACATGTACCGCAGCTCCGATTCTATGGTTCGGACCGCTGTTGGCGACACCAAACCGTTCCCCATCACCGTCGGAGTACACCAGGGTTCCGTCCTCAGTCCGTTTCTGTTCAGTGTGATATTAGACGTTGTGTCAGACAGCATCAGAGACTCACATGAGCAGCCACCATGGCTGCTGATGTATGCTGACGATATCGCACTGGTGGACGCGGACAGGGGCAGGCTGGTGAGACGGGTGAACGAGTGGAAGCAGTCGCTTGAGAGCGGTGGTCTGAAACTCAATGTGGCGAAGACCGAGTACCTGGCCTGTAACTCTACAGATCCAACACCCGTTCGCATAGGCGGAGACAAGGTCGAGCGCAAGGACCAGTTCAAATACCTTGGATCTGTACTTCACGCGTCCGGAGACATCGATTGCGACGTCAAAGCACGCATTGCTGCTGCGTGGGCCAAATGGCGAGAGGTGACTGGTGTCATTTGTGACCCCAGAATGCCGGTTAAGCTTAAAGGACAGATCTATAAGTCCATCATTAGGCCTGTTCTTTTATATGGCAGCGAAGCATGGCCGCTACTTGAGCGACACAAGCAGGAGCTGCGTGTCACGGAGATGAATATGCTGCGGTGGATGTGCGGAGTCACGCGTAAGGACCGCGTGAGGAACTCGCGCATCCGCGGTAGCCTCCGTGTCCGTGATATTGCAGACAAACTGCAGGAGAGTCGCCTACGCTGGTACGGCCATGTTTTGCGGAAACCGGCAAGCTACGTAGGAAACAAATGTCTGGCCATGCCGCCACCGCCAGGTCCTGGCAAAAGGGGTAGACCCAAGAAATGCTGGCTTGACGTTGTGAGGGCTGACATGCGTGCCAATGATCTCACAACTAGAGACGCTCAAGACCGCGCGAAGTGGAGGAGCAAATCAAGGAAAGCGGACCCTGGGCTCCAAAGCAACGGCTTTGGACGTAACCGGGATTGACCGTATAGATGATGATGATTGTTTTGATCTTAGGGTTAGTAGCCAAAGTACTTGTGTTACCGAAATCAGAAACAACGACGGTAACACAACACCCAAACTAGAAAATATAGAAAAGGTATTTTTCTACATTGGCTGACCAAGAATCAAAACCGGGACCTCAGAGATAGCGACACCAAGTCTGATACGCTCGCCTCTTGGCTACGAATGCAAAAGTTATCTTTATATGAGTTTTGTAATATATTAAATAAAGGCGAAAGAAGAAAGCCTAACAAAACAAAGAAGAAATAAGCTTCAAGACGAAGATTATATTATTCATCCTAAGCTTCCTACTTAAAACAACCTTATGTCTAGGATTAAGACTTTATTCAAGAGTTTCTTGATGTAAATTACAGACAGTGACAGAATACACGCTGTTGTTTTTTTACCAATTTTTTACCAAACTTTTATTATTATTATTAGCGCTTTGTCCTTATTTTGTTGTCTGGAAGATCGCTTTTAGCGATAGGCCTAAATTGGACATCTTTCTGTAAACATCAACTGCGAACATCCTCAAATTTAAATTCAAATTCATTTATTTACTTAGAAACACGATACATCGAGATATTAACAATTTAAAAAAGTAGTTTGACATGTCTCGCCATATGTATGGCATGTAAAGTATTTATATTAAAATTTAATTCTTTCACTTCATCATTAACAACTCTGATATGCTATAAAAATTCTTACTTAAAAGCCATGCATGCAATTTAGTTCTAAATAAACGGGAATTTAATGTTTTTTATACATTCTGGTATCATAATATATACCTTTACAAACAAATCTATACAATTTTTCATATACAATGCAGTTCAGTCTGCCTAGCATGAGCACTAAAAACACCATATGATATAGCGAAATATCGACACCAACTGTAAAAATATGATAAATATAGCCGCCATGTTGAATCGCCGTCACATATTAGGATCGCTGTTTCGATAAAAATTTAAAATGGCGGCTAAATCTATCATATTTTTAAAGTTGGTGTCGATATATTTCACTATATCATATCATATCGTGTTTTTAGTGCTCATGCTAGGCAGGCTGGGTATGGTTCGTTCTCGGTCCTCGTATAGTTTGCAAAAATGAGGATCTATCTATTGATTTTCTTCGGGGTACGATTTACTACGGCCCTGGAGGCAGCAAGTGTAGTTCATACATTTAGAGCTATTGCTGTCAGACTTCCGTAACCCTACGATCATTTATGACCATGGCTACCCTAATAATAATCTTTACGTGCTGGTTTGCAAAGAACCTTTTCTTTTAGCTTTTTCTTTTCTTAATTTTTTTTTACCACATGAATTATCTAATCTGGGTGTCGAATAGATAACGGATAAATATAGTTTAATATTTCTTTTATAAACATGCAACATTGCAGTAGGCCGGCCACATCTTTCGCAGAACCGATGAACGGTGGAGTAAACGGGTTTTCGAGTGGAGACCATGCCTCGGCAAACGTACAATACGACGCCCCCTAGCTCGATGTATCGACGACCTTAGGAAGATGAATGTTAGTAGCTAGATGATAAAAAAGAGGGAGATTGTGCTCTTTGAGGCGATTTGTGGATTCTTACACATCACATACATTGCTTTGATCTTAAGGTAAGTAACTAAAGCAAGGTAATTAGAAAGAACGATGGTACCACAACACCCAGACCCGAGACAACATAGAAAAGTTTATTTTCTACATTGACTCTACCGAGAATCGAACTCGGGACCTTAGAGATGGTGACGCACAGTACAGCGTACTCGCCTCTCGGGTACGGAGGTCGTAAATGGTAGACTGAAAAAGGCTGATGATGAAACATGCATGACTTAGGTACAAATGCTTGTGCTCATCATACAAACTTTGGCCATTTTATTTTATTTTATTTTATTTTATTTTATTTTATTTTATTTTATTTAATTTTATTTTATTTTAGTTTATTTTATTTTATTTTATTTTATTTTATATAACAGCCATCTTAAAAGCTAACAGAAATTCATCCAAGACGATTAAAAGATTAAATTGATTTACAATATTAAATTAAATTAAAATAAATGTCAGAAAAAGATCCTTGTCTAATTATAAACAGAATAAAGTAAATTTGCACTTATGATGACGGTTGTCAGTCAAGAGAGTCACATTCCAGATAATTAATACAATAAATAAATTATACAATAATAAAATTATGATTATGTCAATGTCGAATAAAATCATATTGTCATTTAAAATTTTACGAAATTGATTACATATATGTCCAAAACTATCTGCGAATAGGTCTATTTCATAGTGCTGAGCAAGTATGTCCCCGATAGTACGCAGAGCACGGTTTGTGGGCGCGTGTCTACCGCGCTGCGTCCGCGCGACGGGCAGCGCCAGTAGGCGCGGCCGGCGGCGCGGCGCCACCAGACACGCTGGGTCCCAGGATACTGCAGGGACTGAGATACGGAAACTCGCTACTGGTCATCGATTCTCTGGTGCAGTACCGATAGATATTGGACGATCAAAAGCACAGCTCTTCTGAACTTTAATGTGTCGACTCCGACCATACCCGCGACGAATAAAGACGGATACATGTATGGGTAGTAACCGTAAAACTTTTAGTAGAGCCATCGGGCAAATTTCCGTTGTATTCTCTCTAACATGAGCACATATTTTACCTTAAGCGGATCCCAAACCGCAGCTCCATACTCAAGCTTGCTGCGTACATAGGAAAAAAATAAAACTTTTGCAATAGTTACATTGTCAAACTGTGACGCTGTTCTTATAACAAAGCCAAGCATCCTATGTGCCAACTTGCACATTGCATTGCGGGATTCGAACCTGCTACCGCCTGGCTTCGTAGTCCGGACTTTGAACCGCTAGATTAAACAGACTTGTTTTTGTGGCTGACTTGTCAGACGTGTATAAGAGCTTAATTGAAACCTATTTGCAGAAATAAATTGGTTTTATTGGTTAATTATATTTTTGTTGTACTATCAGCTTGTGTGTCTTATTAGAATGCTTTGAATTTGGATTCCAATACTATAGAATCTCCTTGCCGAATCCTATTTTATAACGCTCTGTATTATATCGTATCAAGCCAAATTCGTTCCAAAGCGATTCCGAGTTTTGACAATAATGACCTCCAAGTTCTACAAAGGTGAGTTACCCGTGACTCTGAATCGTATATTGTACGTATAACATGTATATTCTGTCTATACGCCTCGCTTCGATATTGTACAAGTTTTATCGTTTCCAAACTTATTCGGAACTTGGGAGTTTGAAATTTCCTCCAGAACAGTCCTCGGGATTGTTATGGGTTTCATTTAAAATTTAGCTGAATGGGATCGAGCGATTTTGGATTTGCGATGAGATTTGATTTTAGGCTTTAAATATAAAACTTTTTGAAATCTAATGATTATACGTTAAAAAAACTGTCAAGTGCGAGTCGGAATCGTCGTAAAAAGATCGTCCATAGTGGGAGTCGAATCGAAATCCTTATGAATTTTACTGACATATATTTACTATTGAAATTTTGATTCCAGACATTTTTAATTATTGCAATTCATGTAGGTAATAACATACAATTTGCATGCTATTTTTATTAGCGAAACATGAGCTCTTTTTATTGTTTAATGTTACCATTTATACCGTGTTTTGTGCAAATAAACGATTTATTTATTTATTTATGAAAAAATGATATTATAAAGTAGACTCTCGACAAGAGAGATTACTATATATCTTGTATTTCCTATAAAATTGCTGACAAAGGTGACTGAGTTTCTTCTCATCACCAGCCGATATGTAGTCCCGAAGCGGTGGTAGGGCAAAGCTATATTTTGGGACGTGTAAAAGTGCCCGGAAAAGGGCATATTTACTAAATAAATGATAAATATGACTATAAACAATATCAATTATTATGAATCTTAAATAATTTTGACCAAGATAATATCTTCTATCTATCTCTAATATCGGATAGACATATTATGTCTATCCGTTATCAAATACAAGCTATGCTTGGTTTGGGAGTAATAGGCTAGTTTCCTGGGTCAAAAAAAGAATATTCTATTTACTCCGTCAGTTAGGTTATCAAAAAATACTGGACCCCTATTTTGTCTTTTGTTAAACAAACAAAAAATGACGAAGATAAAGCGCATCAAAGTGAGTATGTGACGTCACGTCATGTTATTGTTAATCTTGCAGTTGTTACCCGATTGATTATTCCACCTTCTAATTGTAGCACCCGACAGGGGCTAATGATCTGTATATCTTTAAGCATTATCTACTACCTCATGTAACATTATGGTTATGCAGAATAAGAAATTGAATTTTAAAAACATCGTGTAGCTTTTATCATCATCATAATCAGCCCATGTCAGTCTGGCTGGACATAGGCCTCTCCCAATGCACGACATTGAGCCCGATCCTCATCTGTTATTATCTTACAAAACTGTATACTTAGATCAAGAATACAGCATAATATTCTTGATCGCAGGCTGTATAGCAATGAATAAAGTGAGTATAAAACAATAAGTACAATTTTTAAGGTCAAACGAAAACGGAAAAACATCAAAGTAGCTTCACTTCTAAACATAAACAGATCCCGAAATTATTAGAGTCGGTGCCGGCCGTGGAATGTTTAAATGTGGTTGTTTGCACCACCGACTCCAAAAATAACTGTTTGGTATCAGTTACTTTTGGAGTCGGTGCCAGCCGATGAGAGATTCAATGTTTTTGTTTGCACCGACTCCAAAAGTAACTGATTAGGTACTTAAGTGTTAGGATTATTTTTAGCATTTTAGTGTTTTGAAGTCGGTTTTATTTTTTTAAATAAAATTTACTTATTTCATCTATTTTTAGTGATAAATCCTAATCTAACTGCTGAACTCCAATTTCATCCCCTATTTTCCTACCCTTAGGGGTAATTTTTATTTTGCAAACTTTTATCATATTATCTTTGAAGTATAAGCTATTAAATAAAACAAAAATCATCAAAATCCATGTAACATGATTGTTTAAAAGTTATTTTTAGCTTTTTAGTGTTTTTGAAGTCGGTAAATTGTTTTTATAAAAATTTGTTTTGTCTGTTTTTTAGTTTTTTTTTACATTCTAAATAGCGATCTGTGATGTAATTATAGCTTAATTGCTTCTCATGACGATTCAAATAAGTCCAAACACGGCTATAATACATTGTTTTATCACAGAGTTCCGGTGCTTACCTTCCGCCTTCTTCATCAGATCAGTTTGATGGTATCATTCTCACCAGAATCATTAAAATTAGATTTTTCGACTATAGCAAGGCTTAACTATCTTAATGAAAACATCTTATCGCGTGGGTGGGGCGTGCGTACCTTACTCGTGGATGACTTTTGTGGCCAACTATGGTCTTCTTCATCAGTTCCACCTCAGCAAATGATACTTTTTGAATGCAAATGCTTGACTTGTTGTTAAATATACTAAAATCGCTATATGTATACCTATAATATTTCCCTCAATTCCTCATGGATCCCATCATCAGAATTGAATTTTGAAAAATGGGACCAATCTGGAGGTATGCTCTCAATTGAGACAATAATTTTTCAAATCGGTTCATTAATGGCGGAGTTCTGAGGTAACAAACATTTTTTTAAAAAAAACATACAACCGAATTGAGAACCCCTCATTTTTTTGAAGTCGGTTAATAAACAATTTCCGCATACTATCGGCAAACTTTGGAGATTTTATTAAAAGTCCAAAGAGCTATAAATAACGCGTCGCGGCTGTTCCCTTCAGTTTACGGCCATGCTCCCTTCAGCGATGATGTTGCAAACTCTAATCTAGGGCTGTGGAGATTATTAATTGAAAGCAGTGATCTATGTTGAGCCAGGCTTGTCTGGTTGTATGATTTACGTTAGACGAAGATTACACCAGTATTATTGTTCAGTGAGGACTAATTAATACTATTTTGAGCTTGTCCGTGGTTTAAAAACCAATCCAAAAGAGTATTGACAAAATTACGATCGTGTCTTAATTCGCCACATTTGGAATATGAACAATTGTTTTAACTAACAATTATTAAAAGTAATTCGTATTACATTTAAAAGTCATAGTTGATGCCTTTAAGCTCCGACAGAGAGAATGACAATTAGTTTTGTTCTTAAGGCATGGATTTCTAAAATTTTGAAAGTAAGATACAATAATTTGAAATGTAGTTTTACAATCAACAGACCAATAAAAAGCTATATTAGTTTTTTGTTAATTTTAAAACCATTTCATAACCACACGGAACGGATCCCGGAATCGAAAGGATAAATAATAAATAATAAAATAAGTTTATTGATTCACTTAAATGTTAATCACAATTTTTTTAAAGTAGGCAGTTCTAAGGCAGTTAAAATATGAACTAATATGCAAGTATTACAAAGATACACAAGCATGTAGGTACTTAATTAGATTACACTATCAATCTGCAATCCACCATCGAACTAGGAATAAACCTGTATCTCGAATAGATGGAAAACATCATGAGCATAACACATTTTAGTAGTGATAACAATAAGAGGCGATATGTTAGGTTAGACTTATAGTTTAAATACAATAATTCCCAAACTAGAAAACTGTGTTTTGGGAATTTATAAAGTGGAGTTAAGATCCATGCAAATTAGTAAGAGCAGGTTAATAATATTATAAAGACGAAGTTATTATAAAATTTCTTTCAGCCGCCTTGTAAATATAAATGTGTTACTAAAACACTAAAAAGATATACGTGTGTGTGAATATATGTTTTTTTTTTGGAATATGTTCATAATAAAATTATAAACACATAGTAATAAAAAAGAGGATACCATTTAAAGGAGACAGTTTATAATAGTTCTACATTGTACACAAAATCTTCTGTGTCCGTGTAATTTAGGCTCTGGAGCCACGTAGGATATGTCAATAAAGAAGAGACACCAACTAAGAATATTACCAGACCAGCATGTGAATGAATGAATCATGATAACATAGGTCAACCCTTAACTTGCCGTAGATGTTCCGAACAGCCCGAGTTTTCTTTTATCTTTTTCCGTTCCGTCAGCGATCGGAACGGCCCTAATCTCGGACGAACGAGACGGATTAGCGCGTAATGGCCTTTGTTAACTGACGGTTTTCTATTACTACTAAGTGGGCGCTTGCAGCCGACTGGAAAACGCGAAGGGTTGATTGAGAACATTGTTTCTGTTTAGTTTGTTCTTTAGTAGATGGGTATGTCAATAGTGAAACATCTTAATTGTATCCATGAGATGTTAACGTGTAGGAAATAGTGAGAAAGAACTTATCGACAAAAGAGGTAGAATGAAGTACAATAGGTTCTCTAGCTCATCGCAACTGGTTTTCTCCTTCAAAGCAAAACCTCACAGGCAAATAGCTAGGCTGGGCAGCATTTGGGAAACTTTGTAGAGTTTTTTCATCGCCAATACCTCAACATCTGAGGACGAAAGTCTTCAACAATGGAGTCTTATTTGGCATGATTTATGGAGCCAAGACTTGGACAATCACGGCACGACTAGCACCACTTTGCACTCGTTTGGCGGTATGGGGGGACATACATTTTGATGAAAAGAAGAAGAAGAAAGAAGAAAACCTGCAAATTTAGCTTACACTATCTAGAGAAGAATGAAAAATTGAGGCCACGTACCGGCAAGTGCAGCGTAGGACGTCCACCCACAAGGTGGACAGACGACCTGGTAAAGGTTGCAGAAAAACGTTGGATGCAGGCCGCTTCCAACCAGCCTATCTGGAAGTCAATGGAGGAGGCCTGGGGGAGTTCAGCAGTGGATGTCTTATGGCTGAATTGATGATGATGATGATGATAATCTAAAGAAGTATTAAGCTTATAAGTAGAAAAAAAATGCTGAGGAAAAAGGTGGATAAGTATATTATTCCATTTTATAATTTAACTTTTTATATCAAATGTCGTTAGCAGTTTTTTTATGGAAAGATGGGGACCTCCATAAATATAGCACCCAGGAAACCGACTATTATTAAGCCAGCCAATTTGCAGTCTCAAAGAGATCCTAGACTTTAGACTCTGACGCAAGTAACCATTTTTAACCCATCCAATTAGCTTTCCATATTCCTTTCCTATAAAGTTCAATTTTGCTGAGCATAATATACCGAGTTTACACACAGTAGACTCATTCTTTGCAAACAGGTGGGTATTACAACTGTATTGCAAGTACATTCTTTGAGAATTTCTGAAATTGAACGAGTCCAGTAAAAGTAAAGTCGCTGACATAGCCCAACGGATTAGCAAGCTGAAGTGGCAGTGGGCGGAGCACATAGCACGTAGAACTGACGGCCGATGGGGCGAAAGATTCTAGAATGGAGGCCGTGTACAGGCAAGCGCAGCGTAGAATGTCCACTCACAAGGTAGTCAGACGACCTGGTAAGGGTCGCAGGAAGACGCTGGATGCAGGCCGCTTCCAACCGGCCAATCTGAAAGTCAATGGGGGAGGCCTATGTTCAGCAGTGGACGTCCTATGGCTAAAATAATGATGATGATGATGATGACTTCAAAAGTGTAGTACTGTTTGCTGTGTCGCTTACGTCTCGCTCGCATCTTGACTCACTGAACCATTACTACACTGTGGCCCAAGGCTGTTGGTGTCTCACTTAATAGACTTTATGAATAATTCAGGATAATTCGAAAAAAGTTCCCCGTCAAGGGTTCCGTAAGTTTAGAAGTTCCGTAAGGTTCAGCACAATACTCGAGACGTATGAAATATTCATGCGATCGTTAGTGAGTTTGAAAGAATACGAAATAAAAACAGAAAAACACTCGGTTTAGGGAGTTACAGCAATTGGAGAAGTTCTTAAGTTCGTTATGAGCGAATTAATGCTTGGAGTTGAGGAGGTTTGTTGTTTTAAGTTTAGTTTTTTCAAATTTGACTTACAACTGGATAGGTCAACTTTTTTAACGGTTGATTGCTGTCTACATTTAGTGTTTTAAACTTAGTTTAAACTTATTTGGCAACCACAACAAAGAGTTTAAAACATGAAATGTTAATAATAATAAATATTGGACAACATCACATACATTGCTCTGATCCTGTGGTAAGTAGCCAAAGCACTTGTGTTACAGAAATCAGAAACAACGACGGTACCACAACACCCAGACCCGAGACAATATAGAAAAGTTATTTATCTACATTGACCCGACCGGGAATCGAACCTGAAACCTCAGAGATAGCGATAAAATAAGAAATGCTAGTTTTTAGTATTTTTATCAAAACTACAAACATTTAAGTCACACAGTTGTTATGCAAAAATATGTTTATTTATACAGAACTATAGTGAGGTAGCTAGTACCAAATTTTAAAAATAAAGTATAAAGAACAAATTTCAAAAAACCACTTAATCGTTATTATTATTTAACTTAATTTATTATACTTTTAAATTTGAGAAAAAAAAGAAACACGAGGTACGCGGTATGTCGTTTATCAGAGATCACAGGACTACGCCGAAGCTACGCCAACATGGACCTTAAGCAGTAAACATACGGTGCAATTTGATACAATCGTAAATTATTCACGAGTTCCATTTATAAAAGCTTTAGAACAAATAAAATATTTAAAAAACATATTTTTAACGAAGATCGATTTATTTGATTTTATTTTATTTATTCAGTACACAAAACAGAAATACAACAGTTACAAGACAATTAAGAAATATGTATATATATATATAACATGAAACAATGACAGGCTGTAGTTCCACAGACATGTGTACATAGCATGTTATAAGAAAACGATCGAGATTTGTCAATATTCAACATGTTGAAAATAAAGAAACAATTATATTATGATTAATATAATAAATATATACAATATACAATCAAAATAGGTACGTATAATAACTAAATACATTTAATAAAATAGACCTACATTATATTCGTGTGTGTAAAATAATAAGAAAACGAAAACTTTAATAAATACTTACGGATCATTCAATGATTTTGTAGAGGCCAGATTTCCATTTGTTTAGCGATGTGCCAAATATGTCAGGCACATCATCGAGCTGCCCGAGAATATTGTTGTACTCACGACACATCCTAAAAATCGGGTTGTGATATGACACGTTATTATTACAAAGCGGGACTGAGAATGGATAATCGCGTCTCGATGATTTAATTATTTAGAAACTGATTCTAAAAGTTTGGCAATATAACTTCTGAACTATGGTTCTTGTCCCACTTTAGTTATTTCTGATAATTGTGTAAATATGTGGGTACCTATCGTAACAAAAAAAAATGTTTTTAGAGCTTACTAGCTGTTGCCCGCGACTTCGTTTGCGTGGTCATTAATTTATTTATAAAGAAATCTCTGCTCAACTTTTAAATTTTTTTTTCTTTCAAAGGAACCTTCTCCTGACAGTAATTAACACCATAAAAAAATAATTAGCGAAATTGTTCCATCCGTTAACGCGTGATGCGATGACCAAGGGAAATACAGATTTTTTGTTTATACAGGGTTACATTTCTAGTTAGTGCCAAATTTTAAAAATAAGGTGTATAGAACAATTCTTAAAATACTAATTTATTGTGATTAATTTCAGTCGTCGTATTTCTAGAGTTATGTATAAACTTAAAAATTTCCGAAAAAAACACGAGATGCGCCATTATACACCGGAGATCACAGGTGTACGCCGACGCCGCTCTAACAAGAACCTCATGCAGTGCACAATTTAATTTAATTTTAGAGTTATCGTAAATTTTCTACGTATTCTATTTTTCAAATGCAGAATGGAAATTCTTCCATTCCAAAATGAAAAAAAAGAGTTTGTTTTTTACGTCAATCGATTTAGTTACTGATTCTAAGTGGTCCCTGAAAAATTGGCACTACCGTGAAATGTAACCCTGTATAGATATTAATAAGCCGAATGTATGTAAGTTCATCACTTCAGAACGGCTGCACCAATTTGGCAAACTCTTTATGTTGTGTTCGAGATTGTCAGGAAAAGGTTTGTGTGGAAAGAAAACTAAATAAGTTTCCTAGGATTTTTTCTAATTGGGAATACTGATCATCCTGTTTCTATCAGGTTTTCTGTAACAGGCGCAAATGTCGTTTTATATTAACAAAGCAGCTAGCATCTAAGAAAAAAATATTTAATGTTCAAAAAAACTCTACCACGATTTGGGAAACCGCAGAATATTTGATCACTTTAATTAACTTAAGACTTACGGAAATAATGAAGTATAGTGAACTTCAGCTAAAACTCTTGCGAAACTTCTCTCACTAATAATTAACGCCCCCCCCCCCCTTCCCCCAGTGTTGTAGTTTAATTATTTATCAAGGTATTTCGGAGGTATGCCGTGTTTAAGTTCACAAAGTTAGTATGTTCGGCTAATTATTTATACAGAAAGGTTGTTCACGTGTGTTCTAGTAAGAATCTTATAAAGAAGTATGATGGGTCTCTTTGAGTTAGAAACATATTACATTAAGCAACGTGTAACAAAGCATCAGCCATATTACTTTGAAGATTATTCTTTTTCTTTTAACATATCAGACATATGTATATTGTAATGTGGGTCACCTACAGTTTAGCCCAGATTTCAAAACGTATCTTTAGCCAGGAGGGTGTCACTCCGCAGTTTAGATATATTCGGGCAGCGCGCCGCCCGAAGCGGCGTATGCCAGTGGGCTGTCGCTTGGCTCGCACGCGGCTCGCTCGAAAAGATTTTGTTTGCTTTTGCGAATTGACCGGCAATGTCTTCTAGTAAGCCTAAACGTCAATATAATAATCCGTATAAAAGATATTGCTGGTTTTACGGTTGTCTGAATAAAACGAATAGTGAATCAGAGCTAACAGTTTGTTAAATTTCACACGATATTAAAATATTTATTCTTCTTTAATTCCATTTCTATAATAATAAATAATAGTTATAATAAAAATCCTTAATTAGTTATATTAGCACCAGAAACAATATTAAGAATAGGATAGGATAATGTTTACAAAGGAATACCTACACCCGCAGGAATCGAACACACGACATTCAGATGGAATTTATATGTTTACAGAATCAACATTTGTAATGCTTAATCTACTTATTTTAATCGTAAAACTAATAAATCAACTCAGTACAAAAACTTCTCAAGTGACAACCCCGTGCCGTCGTTCGCAGCTCGGTTATAAAACTGGGGCGCGCAAAGAAAATTCACGGTTCGTACGCGGTTATAAGTTTCAATTTTGCTTGCATGCGAGTTGCTCTGGCGAGTCTAGGTATATTTTTGTACCTAAACCTGACTTTTGTTAGGAAGTGAATCTTCTGTACGGTAGTACTATTAGGTATTCTTTGCTTTAGCCTTGTCAGTCCCGAGTTTTTCAATTAGTAGTTTTTCTAGCCACCTATGTTACAAAGTACATACTAAGACTATATTCTTAGCTTAAAATAATATATACTTTTGCAATATTGCTTCAGAACGAGAAGGAAAGCTACCCATTTCTGTGATTTTAGTATATGTCTGGTTCATATATTTTATTTATGTTTGTTTTTAGACTCTAAGGTGCTAGAATATCTAGTACCCATCGTAAATAAATAAATAAGAAACTATTTCTTATAAAACTACACAAATTAGCCAAAGAAACACTGGCCGAATCATGAAAAACATTTAAACACAGGTACAGGTTGTCATCGTAGAAATAGAAATAGAAATAGAAATCGTTTATTTGCTGTAAAACACGGTAAAAAGGTTATTACAATTATGTTTATGTTCTCATGTTTTGCCACTTAAAAGTAGCATGCAAACATTGAGTAAGCTACAGAATAAATATCAATTATAATTATGAATTAGGTACTATTAATGTCAGTAATGTGAACTATGTCAAAAATGACAGTAAATTATATCATTATAATCTTTCAGCTCATAAAAGCTTTGCTCATTAAGCCATCTATAGAGCCTACTTTTAAATGAATTCATAGCGAGCATTTTTAATTCATTGGGTAGCTTATTATAAATACGAACACACATACATAAGCTACTCTTCCCGTATTACTGAAGTAAAGTGTGTTATTCTGTGAATATGAGAAAATAATTAAACACTTTAGTAATACTTCACCGGATGGTCTGTCCACCTTGTAGGTAAGCGTCCTACGCTGCGGTTGCTGGAACGTGGCCTCCATCCTAAAACCTTTCTGTCCCATCAGCCGTCAGTTCTACGTGATATGTGCCCCGCTCACTGCCACTTTAGCTTGCTGATCCGTTGGGCTATGTCAACGGCTTTTGTTCGTTTACGGATCTCCTCATTTCTGATTTAATCTCGCCAAGAAATACCGAGCATGTGCTGTGCGACCATGAGCTAAATTATGAGGCCCATTGTGAGAGGCCACGTTTCAGTAGTCATTGCAGTAGTGGTGTTATACCTATATCTTATTTAAAAAAATGTAATTTATCTTCTTTTCGTGTCGACTCAGATTTTCATATATGTGAGGACCAAAACTCAGCCACCGATATAGCACTATTGGTAGCCTTGTATAGATCCTCGCGTGTGCAGGTGTAGGGACACGCAGGGTATGACATTGTCTGGGGGGAAATACCACATAGACATGCGCTCTCTAAGCTGTAACTCTGCCTGTGCATGTTCTCCTTGCTTTGACCTACTGGTACCTACAGCTTGGGTCCGTAGTCTTAAATAGACTCCCAAGTTGGCCAAGGCAGGCATGTCCATGGCAGATCATCTCTATGTATGGGTCTATGGGATATTTCCCTTTCACAGCTTTAAGCGGCGTCTTTCGCATCCCCGTCGAGAGAAGGGATCTTCTTGACGAACTTATGGCGTCTCTTCAGCCTCTAAGCCACCGCCACGTGGTGGTGTAAGGGGAATTGATGTTGTTTTAGTCAATAGAAAATGTACTTTTGAAAAGATTTTTGATATCTGGTATAGTTACAAATTAATCGCTTTGGCACACTATACTATTACACCCTGTATAATTATACTCTATTATACTACGTGGTTAGTTTGGCCAGTGATCGTAAAGTGGACGAAAGCTAATTAACGATGGACAATAACCTCGTTAGCCCCGTTACTGATAACGGAACAATACGCCATCTAAATTGTGATCTTGTATTGTGTAAGTTATCAGGATTTATACTAAAAATAAACAAGCTTAAAAAGAAATATCTACCTTAAAAGCTGTTTGTTACCAACAGGATTGACAATCTTGTCAATCATGTTAGTAAGAAACAGCTTTCACGTAGTGTAGTCGCCAAAACGCAACGCGTCCCGAATTTGAGTCCCGTTTCGGGTAAGTAGGCCTACAACGAACTGTTTTGTTTGTTTGGACGTATTAACATAATAAATAAGAACAATTCTCTATTTTAAATCAAAACCGTAACTCGTAATAGTAACGACGACCTCCGTAGCCGTTCCGGGTTCGATTCCCGGTCGGTCAATGTAGAAAATACCTTTTCTATATTGTCTCGGGTCTGGGTGTTGTGGTACCGTCGTGGTTTCTGATTTCTGGAACACAAGTGCGTAATCTACTTATCATAGGATCAGAGCAATGTATGTGATGTTGTCCAATATTTATTTATTTATTATTTAACTAGCGTATTTGCGGTGCAAAATAGCAACGTCGCTTTTCTGTCTCGCTCGGTCAGATAATTATTATTTTTACCCGACTGGCCCAGAAAGAAGGCATTTTGTTTTTTATGATAATTAAAAATTAAATATTTTTTTATTTGAAGGGAATATTTGTTTAGTATGCAATGACGCTATAGTGTTTCGGGTTAACTGGAACGCCTTTCGTTAATTAACATACCTACCTACTGTATTTTTAAATTAAACGTAGTATAATATTAATTAAAGTTTCAGTACTTCCAGTGAACCATGATTGACTTCAGAATTTGATTCCAAGAGTTGAATAGCACCCCACGCTTCATTAAACTCGATAATTGCTTGTTAATATTACACCTAATGAGGTCATCGACCTTTCAGTAATTACTGATGGGAGAATGAAAACAAGAACGTCTGAGTATCAATTTTCCAATTTAGAAACTCTTTCAAACAGAAACGGACTCGAAGTTTATAATGAGAGGTAATTTGTTGACTGTTTAGTAGAAAGCAAGTTAGGAACTAAGTTTAGGATTTTGAAGTTATTTAATATAAACCTAGTTGTTAAGATTTTAAAGTAAGTAAATAATAAATAATGAACAACATCACATACATTGCTCTGATACTATGTCAAGTAGCTTAAGCTTAAGCTTAAGGCCCGGAGTCCGTTGGAGGGATTTGGGATTCTCTGGTGGTCCGATGTGCCGCTGCGTCACTCGCTGCACTTTCCAGCGTCGGAGGTTCCCGCCGAAAATCAGCGTCGTGTTAAGTCCGTGGCTGTCACGACAAATGCTGAGCCCTGAAAAGGTGCCCTTTTCGACACATGTAATTTATATTGTTTTGTGTATTATTTTTTTCTCTCTTGTGTGTCGAATAAACGTTTCTTTCTTTTTTTCTTTCTTTCACTTGTGTTACAGAAATCAGAAACAACGACGGTACCACAACACCCAACAAAACATAACCTCGTATTTTTTGTCTGAAGGTAATCTATTTTTTGCGATGTAATTAATTGAATGAATAAAATTGGAAACATTAAATACATTGCTCTGATCTCTTATGTAAGTAGCTAAAGCACTTGTGTTATAGAAATCTGAAACAACGACGGTACCACACCACCCAAACTCAAGACAATAAAAGTTCGTTTACATTGATCCGTTTGTAAATCAAAGAAAACACCTGAGAGACGGCAACGCCAAATCCAACGAGTTCGCCTCTTGGCTATCATCATCATCATCATCATTTCATCATAGGAGGTCCACTGCTGAACAAAGGCCTCCCCCAATGACTGATCATCGGGGGGGATTGCCAATACTCGCCACGCTTGGTAGGCGGTTTGGCGAGCGCAGTTTTTTTATAAGATTTTGCACGAAGACGCTGCTGCCCGTCTCGTGCTACAGGAATTATTCGACTCTTACGACACGCCTCCTGTTGGCGGTGGGGAAGTGTATTCTTTACGGCCGTCTCCACACGGCACGTCTCTTGGCTATGTACGTCGTCAAATCATCTCTTTACAGGAAGTTACTTAGAAATGATCTTAATATGTACTACTTCGTTCCGAAAATGTTCATTGATCTTAAAAGATCTGCTGCAAAGTTATATTACAACTCAAATTTAGCTGATAAAGGGTGTCAATAAGAGTGCACTTTTTAAATGTGGTGTAATTTTTTTTTCGTGATAGTGGCAATTTTGAAATTAGGCAGCTGTCACTTATATTTAAAAATGGAGCGCCTTACGACAGATTAACGCATTAAAATTGTGAAAACTTGTTACAAAAATAACGTAAGTCATGCTGAGACCGCCCGAATTTTCAGTGAGAAAGTGCACATAATGTGCCAAGTAATTCGAAGAGTTGACCTCTTGTAAAATTGTAGAAACAAAGTGGATTTAATAGTCAGTGAGACTCATAAGGGTCAACGTACCGGTCGGTCTGTTAAAATCATTGCTGCAGTAATCGAGTGTCGCCGAAAACCCGAAAACATCAATTTGGCATCGTTCTTAATAACTTTAAATTTCACAAAGCATTACGCAGCGAATTTTGACAAAAGAACTCTACCTTCAGACGTACAAAAAAAAATTTGCGGTTTTGTTAAATCTTGGGTTGCGAATAAACCAGAAACAATTCCTGGTCTCAAATCCGAGATCTACGCATCATGGGTGAGATGCAGTTACATATCTGTGAAAATTTTATGAAAAGAGTAATGGAGATTCCATTCCATCCGAGATCCATTAGAGCCGTGAAGGCCATTTGCGGGATATTTTATTTCATTTTGAATCGGAACTTCTTCTTTACAATCCAATAAAAATATCACAACTCTCTCAAAAAAATTGTGTTTTTATTTTAAAATGAAAAAGTGCACTCTTACTGAGACACCTGTTAGAAATGCAGGCAATCGCTTGTCAGTAATAAAATCAAATCAAATCAAATCAAATCAAATCAAAATGGGATGTATGCATACATGAAACCATTCACAGTGCAGGTTTTCAATTCGATTATCCGAGACATGTTGTTGATTGAAGTTCAGAGCCACATAAAACAGAGTGAGCTATTGCCTAGTCGAAACTAGCAGGTCCACAAATATTGTTTTTATTCGCAAGAATTTTGAAAACAAGCATCGCAAATGCCAACTGCAAAGGAAGAGTTATGGCAGTACAACTCATCGCTGAAATAACTGGGACGGGTAACAGAAAGAACACTAATACAGACAGGTAGTTTTGAAAGGTAATGCTTAAATTAAAAAATAACGTCTAATAAAAATACGACTATATCGTCATTCATATTCATTCATTGCGTCATAAGTGTACATCAAGGTGTTATTATTGTGTGAGACTATATAAGAAATGTAATCAACAGTAAATAATATATGTGATCAATAGTAAATCGTCATATTAATAAATTCAAAAAATAAAAGTTTTCAAGTTTTAATCTTCGAATTTTCGAAATAAAATATACTTTAAATTAAAAAAAATTAAAACGTGTGGTGCGTCATTTATAAGACTAGCTGCCCCGGCGAACTTCGTACCGCTTCTTCCAAACTATTTTTGTGATTTTTTCCGATGTTTTAATAGTTATTCTGCTATTCGGAACGGAGACAAATCCAACAAACCAATGATCATAAAAATCGATTCAGTCGTTCTTGACTTATAAATGGTGTAACTAACCCGACTTTGTGCTATATATAGAGATTAGAGGCGTACGCCAACGCGGGGGTTTTAACTAAAGTAGATAAAAAATTATGTAGTTGCAGCTACTAAAGCTACCTACATATTTACTGGTCTACGTCACTGAAGGAGGCCTACGAGTATGTTCAGCAGTGGACGTCCTATGGCTGAAATGATAATGATGATGAACTACATCACATCATTATTGTATCGATACTAAGTCTATGTAGTCGCTAAGTCAAGTCGCTAAAACTCGATTATTGTCTCGTTAAAACTCCGCTCCGTATTGCACGCGTGCTTGCTAAAACAATTCGAGAACTTCCGAACAACGCCCTGTATGTACCTACTCACTGTGGAGTGGGTGGTTTTGATACAAAATACAATTTATACATTTTACATTTTATAGTTTTGCCCTAATTAAAGTCCACCACGGTATGCATAAAATTATAATGTGGAAACTGACATATACACTTAACAATTAAGTAAACGGAGTTTATAAATTTAAATCTTAATAATATGTTATATGTAATGTTAGTGGGCGGGGCACATAGCACGTAGAACTGACGGCCGATAGGGCAGACATGTTCTAGAATGGAGGCCACGTACCGGCAAGCGCAGCTTAAGATGTCCCTCTACAAGGTTGACAGAAGACCTGGTAAAGATTGCAGACGATATATTAAAATTGCCGCTGAAAGCAGGCCGCTTCCAACAGGCCAACCTGGAAGTCACTGGGGGAGGCCTATGTTCAGCAGTGGACGTTCTATGGCTGAAATGATAATGATGATGATAATATTTATATTTTCTTAAATTTTAATGTTCTCATTTAAATTAACCTCAAAAACCTACATTAACCAATTTGCAACCATTTACACCTAAATACAAGCCTCAATAAAATCCCAATTACATTTAATCGGCGACCGTTCGATCGCTCCAACTCTAACGAGTCCGAAATAGAGTAACGGGTAGGGCTGATAACGACATTAACAACAAACGCTTAATAAAACGAACTAATTCCCGCCGTGACTCGGAACTCCTTCGTAGGGTTGTCAACTTCTAATAAAATGTTTATGAACCAATTTATCAATGTCAAAGTTTTAACTATAAAGTAAAGAAAAGTAGAAGAAAATTATTCTTTACAAAAGTAGCTAAAGCAGTTGTGTTATCCCTTCTCGCGCTGCATCGTGCCACTCCCTTCCTTGCTTGGGCCAAACCCGTCTCACCGCATTTGTCATACACCGAAAGTGCACACTTCCGGTTTTTCTAGTTAAAATTCATAGAGTTTTTGCTATAGTGGCACTTATAACACCATATATTTTTTAATTCGTCAAGATTTCTTCTATTTTATGGCTAATTTAAAAAAAACGGATTTATTTATTTAAAAAATACAGCAAAATTATGAACACGCAAAGTCAGGATCGACGACATTATCACAATTTTACTAAAGTTCTAGCAAACTATACGTTTCAAACACCTCATAATGTTTTTAAATTAAGTTAGTACAAACATATTTATTGTTTAATAGCGAAATCTAAACTATCATCCACTTATATCACAAACACAACGATCTCAAAGACGGCCAACTGATGAGTCATCGCGGCGCCTTTGTTTACAAATGCTCGAAACCTGATGCCTGACGCGTTCTTTGTTCAAATTGTAGTGTGGTAAGTCTGTCTCAATCTTCCTTCTAACTAATTTAACGCAGCAAACAAAGATAGGTATAGAAACCGGCTGGTGCAACCCCATTGAAAAAACACTTAAGTGCATTTTAAGTGCATGCCCGTAGCGGGTACGTGGCGCTTATATAATATTTGTAAAAATACCCGCAGCGGGTGTGTCGGCCCGGAAAGGGAGAGATCCGAGATAACTAAAATAAAAAAAAATCGTTTTCTACATCGTCTCGACCGGGAACTGAATCCGTAACCTCAGAGTCAAAAATCTCCTATTTTCAATTACGAATTTTATAAAGGTAAGTTTTTTTTTTACAGAATTTGTGTTTTAGTTGCAGAGTTTTCCTTAACCTCACCATACACGGGCCAAACGCGACAGCCACAAACGCCACAACAGTCGCTGCAACTTGCTAGAAGCTGCTTCTAGCTTTAAGTGACCGCCCTTGCCCAACTGCACGATTGTTCGTGGTCGGTCCTTATGGCGGCATTTGTGGCTGTCTCACAAAACGCCGCCACAGTCACCGTCATTTGAAGCTGGAAACTGCTTCTAGCTTCAAGTGACATCGCTTGTGGCCCGCTGCACGGTTGTTCCCGGTAATCGGTTCTTGTGGTGGCGTTTCCGGCTGTCACATGTGACCCATGTCCAACGAGGCTCTCGCCAATACCTACTTCCCTACTAATATTTTCTTCGTATCGCCTCTGACTTTTGGTTTTGTGATTTTTTCCAATGTTTTAATAGTTATTCTGCTATTCAGGGCGGAGACAAATCTAATAAATCAAAGATCATAAAAATCGATCCAGCCGTTTTGACCTATAAATGTTGTACCTAACCCGACTTTGTTTTATATAATTATAAAATACAAAATCAGGCTAGTTACAGCTTCTTTTGTCGTTATGTTGTACGGAGAAGCTTAAACCCTAAACGAGTAAAATAGGGAGTGACCAACCATATTCCACGTGAGCGAAACCGAGGGTACAGCTAGTAATTTTTATAAAGTCTTAATCATCAATAAGAGTATCGCCAACCCTACTGGAACTAATTAACCGAAAACCTCCATACAGCAATCCGCTCAAATTAAATAACAAACACCTGAAATAATACACGTTTAACAGGGTTCCAACATGGCCCGTCCTCTTTTATTGAACAACCTTGTCGCAGTAAACGAGTTTAAGGACTATTTAGGGTGTTATAAGCCGTTTTAGGGCATTTGAAGCCATTTCAGGGATGTTTTAGACGGAGGGACGCGATTAACGGGACAATTAATAGAGATGTCCAGATGAGTTGTTGTTTCCCAGTTCAGAAGTGGACATATAGGGATTGGGTTTTGGGTTAGTTGAACTATAGAGATAATTCTAGTAATTATATAAATAGAAATAGAAACGTTTATTTGACACACGAGAGAAAAATACATAAAACAATATAAAACAAATCTGATGGGTCGAAATGGTGCTCGCTCAGCATTTGTCGACAGACATACAGAGACTTATACTTATATTTTATACCGTGTCCCTAAAAAATTGTGAAATTTAAAAGTCCAGACATAGAGCGCCTCTAGGGTATCGGAATCAGTATCAGTTTTAGGGTTCCGTACCTTAAAACTGTCTGATTGTCAAGACCCTTTTCTTCAGTAATGCGTGGTGTTATTAAGTTGAAATTAATACCATATACTCAAGTCTACAATTCCTTCAAACTGCAAAAATAATAAACTTCTAAGTCAACGCAATCAAAAGGTACGACCGGTTATTATGCCACATATTTTGACAACTGCAATGCAATCAAAACTTATGAGATACCTCCTTTTAACTTAGCATGAAAAGCAAGAAGCAATTTCTTGTAGCCGATATTAGCCGGGACCAACATTTAACGTGCCTTCCGAAGCACGGAGATGCTTGTGATAAATATCACTGAATATGGTTGGAATGGTCACCCATCCAATAACAACCGTGGCGTAGGTGGCTTATCTTTGGCTATCACTGCCAAAGCGCTGCCGGTACTGAGCCACAAGAACCTCATACGTACTCTTGTACTACTACTCGTAATGAAAGAAGTCTGGAAACCGTACATTTGTAGGTAAATCACAAAAAAAAGTCTTTAACACTCGGAAAATGCGGTAATAATCTTCGATACTCGCGATTATGGACGAAGATTGAAATGAAACGCGTGCGTGAACTTGCACTTAGCCATTGTTTTTATATTATATGAAGCTTAACTTCTGTTACTCGGTGTTTTGTGCCTCAACCCAGGAGACCAGAGACATATTGGACATTCTATAATGTTAAGCGGTCTCATATTATGTCCGCTTGTCGTTTGACGATTTTAAAGACAAATAGCAAAAACAAGAAAAAATACAAAATAAAATGCTATTGAATCCAACGCTTCACAGTTTTATATTTATGCTTTTGGACGAATTAAACCAATTATTTTTTATTTGAGTGCCAATTTGACGTGTTCAATCAAGTTCGGATTGCAATGATTAAATAATATTGTCGTCAGCAATGCATAAACCTATTTTGTTTAATGGACTATACTTCGGACTGCAAACCAACGCGGTTGCAGGTTCAAATCCCGAGGCATTTGGATTTGAGTCGTGGATTTATGATTAAGATGTACCATCCTATCTTAATATTTAAGAAGGCAATTAAGTTTTATACAAACAACATTTACTATGGAATTCATATAACAGTCGTGAAAAAATTATAGTGACAATACACAAACTAACGCTCCACCTTGACAGTACCGAAAAAAGGCAGGACCACTCGTAGCAGAATTTACAGAATGAATTTTAAGTTAAATAGTGATTTTAATAATTCGCATGCGAATCTTGCGATTTCGTATTTGGATTGGAATTTGCATGATTCAAAAATACATCTCCAGGCAGTTGTTGTGTCTAAATATAAATGAAGTCAATAGAACTATAAATCAATGTATAAACTGGTTGACAGCAAATAACCTTAAAGTAAATGTACCCAAAACTAAATATATCAAATTTTATAGCAAAAAGTTGTGACTTTAAATTACAATATAAAAATGAAGACATCTTGGAAACCGACGGAATAACATTTCTCGGAATAGTACTCGATCATACCTGTTCATGGACGCCTCACATAGACATATTAATCACTAAAATAAATAGATTTGTTCATGCACTCTGGAAACTGTCTAATATAACCGACTGTAAAACTGCCCTTTTGGCTTATCATGGTTATGTTTCTTCCCTGCTTCGATACGGACTTATACTGTGGGGCAATGGTATTAAAGCAAATAGTGTATTCATTGCACAAAAAAAATGTTTACGTGCAATTTTCAATGTGCCTCCATAGACGCCTTGTGCTCCAATATTTAGGGAATACAAGCTTCTTACTCTTCCTTGTTTGTACATTTTTGAATTGTGCAAGTTTGTAAAGTCATATCCTGATCTATTTTTGAAGTTTGAAGATGTGTATAAATTTAGCGGCAGACATAAAAATAAACTAGCGCACCCTGGAGCTAGATCTGCTTTAAACAGTCGCAACTGCTATGTTATGGCCACAGTTGTTTTCAATAAATTGCCCTCGGACCTAAGAGAGCTAAATGGCGGGCCCGCTTCTGCTCCGCTGTCAGTTCATGAGGGATCCAACGACAGCAAAGTTTCCGAACTTTCAATTCTTGGTGTAAATTTTTCTGAATTTGGCTCATACCAATCCCCAAATAGTCTTCGAATTGTCTCATAGGTAATTCGCGGGTTTTCTTCAATTAGCCGCTTAACAGTAGCCACATTATTTTCGTTGACGGCAGTTGAAGGCCGCCCTTCACGAAATTCGTCATGTAAAGAAACTCGACCTCTCTCAAATTCAGCAAACCATCGCCTCACGGTGCTCAAACAAGTTGCTTCTCTTCCAAAAGCATTTTGAAGACAAGCGGCACAGTCTTGCGAGCGGCACAGTCAAGAGAACTTTTAAAATCATAAAAAATCATCGCTCTAAAATCTTTTTGACTTAATTCAATTTTCGTTGCGTACGTAGAACTTTGATGTGTGATAAAAAAAAAACAATTGACAAATAATTTCTCGCCAATTGTTTTTTTTATTACTAAGAAGGTTGCAACGTTTAAAAAATATAACATTCGATCTTCAAATAGTTCCGATTAGCTAGAAGTGCAAAAGTTTTAGTGTGCCCCATGTATTATACAGTGTGTTGATTTAGCCAGTCTTAATACTAAAGGCGAATTGGTCCATATACACAGTAGTGTAAATCATATTCATTCCGTGAATTCTGCTACGAGTGGTCCTGCCTACACGTTTTTCGATTTCTACTAAGTAGAAAGTATGGAAGAATGACATTGACAAGTAAACATTGGTTGTCAAAGATTTGACATAATAACTGTTCGATTCGTGTTAGAATTCAAGATTAATTTCTAATGCTTTAAAAATACGTCTTCTGATCTCGAAATAAGGCATTAAAGGCATAGGGATCAAATATTTTTGTATAAAATAATCAACAATGTAGTTGACCGTTCTTACTTACTGAGCAAAATAGTTTTTGAGTGTTCAAGTCTTCGAACACGACATAAAAGCACTTTTGTTGCACCCGTTTGTAGGTCCAAGTACCGGAAAAATAGTTTTATTGTAAGAGCTACAAACAAATACAATGCAGCTTTCAGTCACATAGACATTTTTAGTGAGCGTATGGCGAGGTTTCGTCGTCTTTTGAAATCCACGTAAGCCCTAACCGCACACCTACCTTCTTCTGCCTTCTATTTGAGTTAGGCATGTCTTATTGTTTAATCGATGTAGTTTTGTTTGGTTGTTGTTGCTCGATTATTTTTTTCCCGCACGTGTCTCTATATCAACATAAAATGTACCAACTAGCATTGGAAACTTTAAATGCTCATCTTATGTTAGCTATATGTATTAATAAAATGCTGTATGTTTCCTTAATAAAGATAAATAATTTTTTTTTTTAAAAAATCTTTTGTTAATTCCAGCTTGATGGACCGACGACCTAGGCAGTTGATGAAATAAGCGATAGATCGTGCTCTTTAGTACTCTTAGACTGTCCTGATGATGATGATGATGATAATCCTTGTGTTACAAGATACCAAACAATGTGGGCGTGGGCGTCTCACAGCACACCCAGACTCAAACCATTCTGAAAATAATGTTTTTTTAATTGCCGAATCGGGAATGGAACCCTAGACCCGTTCAACGCGATTACTGCACCACTATCTGCACAGTTCAGGTCGTCAAGATAGAAATTCTTTGTCTGAAATAATGTATTTCTCAGACGAAAGTCGCCAGAAATAGAAAGATTTTATCTTTTAATAGAAAAGCCACAGATTCTATCATACACAAAAGGAAATATTTTCAATTATCAGAACCGAACAAAACGTTATCAGACGTCCGTTTTGGTGATCGCCAAACAATGCATTTCAAAGTAAAAAAAAACGTTTAAAACACAAAGATGAGTGTAATGGAATTGTTTCAGACACATAGCACAATACAAATACATACAGTAGGGTGGCTTTAAGTTTAAGTTCTAAGTTTAAGTTGTTTTCTTAAAATTTAAAAACAAGTGTAAAATTAACTTATAATTTGGATTACGATTCAATTGGTTAGTGGCGTGGTAATTCACTTTGCAAACAAAAGGCGGTTCGATTCCTGGTTAGGGTCAGCGATTTTTGTTCGTTTGTTTGACGCGTAGTGGAATGCCTTGCGTTTTGTAAGCAAACTTTGTGATGGATTTATAATTTTCGCAAACTCGACCAAAGGTAAAGTAAAATTTCAAATAACCAAACTAAAAGCAAATGGTAAAGGTCGCAGGAAGACGCTGGATGCAGGCCGCTTCCAACCGACCAATCTGAAAGTCAATAGGGGAGGTCTACGTTCAGCAGTGGACGTCCTATGGCTGAAATGATGATGATGAAACTTAAAGCGACACTCTTAAAAGAAAATTTTCGTAAAGAGCCGCAATAATGGTAACGGTATGTTTTGGTGTAATAAAAAAAACTTTTACTTTTTCTTCTAGACTCAAATTCCAATATAAGTGCGGTGTTTCTAATGCTAATATCAAGTGAAAGATTTCAAAGAATTTGTGCACTTCTGTACAGAGCGAGCCTACTACATCTATGTATGTTATGTGCATAGACAATCGAATCTCGTGGAAACAATCGAGGGCATTGTGCCGTAGACAAGCGCTAAGAGACGATACAACGAACGGGATGGAGTGGACAAGGGTGAGTGAGAGAAAACACGAATACTGTTCCGTTAAAACCATGTCTAAATAAACGAGAAAGTATTTTTTTATGATTTACTTGTAGAATTTATTTATTTATTTATTTATTTATACTTTATTGCACATTTAAAAATAATTGTACAAATGGCGGACTTAATGCCAAGAAGCATTAAACGATTAAATTTTAATCTTAATTAAAATTAAAACGATTTAATCAAACTTTCGTGGTAGTCTCGAGTGGAGACCACGTCTCGGTAAACGTAGAGTACGACGCCCCCTAGGTCGATGGACCAACAATCTTAGAAAGATGATTTGCAGTGGCTGAATTAAAAAACTTATCCAGCCAGCAATTGTCCCAAACTTTAGATTGGCCAAAACAAGTAATTCATTCTTGGGTAATTGTGTTAAATTTTTCAATAAGATACCTTACAATGTTATCGAACTTCATTTTAATAAATTTTATTAAAAAAAAAAAAAAAGACTTCAAAACACTGAAATGCTAAAAATAATCCTAATACTTAAGTACCTAATCAGATACTTTTGGAGTCGGTGCCAGTGGATGAGAGATTCAATGTTTTTGTTTGCACCGACTCCAAAAGTAACTGATTAGGTACTTAAGTGTTAGGATTATTTTTAGCATTTCAGTGTTTTGAAGTCGGTTTTATTTTTTTAAATAAAATTGACTTATTTCATCTATTTTCAGTGATAAATCCTAATCTAACTGCTGAACACCGATTTCATCCCCTATTTTCCTACCCTTAGGGGTGATTTTTATTTTTCAAACTTTTATCATAGCATCTTTGAAGTATAAGCTATTCAATAAAACAAAAATCATCAAAATCGGCTCATATTTGTCGAAGATAGGTAACAAGAACCACAACCAAAATATTATCTGGGTATATATTTGTTGATTGTCTCAAAAGTTCTAAATCAATTTCGATAAAATTTATATGGGACCACCTCTGAAGTATGATCTACCAAACAAAAAAAGAATCATTAAAACCGATTCATAATTGGCGGAGTAATCGCGTAACAAACATACAAAAAAAAAAAAAAACATACAGTCGAATTGAGAACCTTCTCCTTTTTTGAAGTCGGTTGATAAATTTTGAAAAGTCGTATTCCCCTGCACAGATAGCCAAGACCTACAACAAGAACTTCACAATACACTAGAACAAATTATAGAATGGTTACAAGATCACAATTTGGAAATCAATTTAACTAAAACAAAATTAATGCAATTTAAACCTAGACAAAAACATACTTTAGATACAAAAATTTCATTTAATAACAATATAATTAAATTCGAGACCTCTTGCACCCTGTTAGGAATTGAAATAGACTCAAACGTTAATTGGAAACCACACATTGAAAAAATTGCTGCTAAACTCTCAAAATTTACCTATGCCCTATATGAATTGAAAAGATGTACAGACTTAAAAACAGCTACAACATCATATTATGCCTTCGCTAATGCATGGCTTAACTACGGAATTATTCTTTGGGGAAATAGCACCGACGCAAACCAACTTTTTATTCTTCAAAAAAGATGCATTCGGATACTAGTTAACATAACAGACATTGAAAGTTGCCGACCCCACTTCATAAAACTAAAAATACTCACACTTACGTCGTTATACATATTTGAATTATGCAAGTTGGTTTGGAAAAACAAAGATATGTACCCTCAAGCAAAAGATTTTTATTCTCAGCCACGTAATTTAAGACATAGAAATAGACTTGCACAACCCTTCACTAAACTACATATGGTTAGCTCAGGAACTTACCATATGTCGATAAAAATATATAATAGAATACCTACTGAAATCCAAAGTGTATCGAAAGAAACAGAGTTTTATAGGAAATTAAAGGACTACTTGCTAGAAAAATGTTTCTACTCACTTAAAGAATTTTTTGATTGTTAGTTGTTAGTAACTCATAAATCTGATCTCACCTAGTAATTAATGTATAGTATATAATGTTAATAATTGTCAATATGTACCTTGGCTTAGAATATTTATTCATAAGAATGTTGACTCCTACCTACAAAATGTTGCAATGCCCTTACAGGGCCATGTTACGGGACTACATAAATTAATTTAAGATCTTTGTACCAACATGATGCAATAAATATATATGACTATGACTATGACTATGACTAAATTTAAGTCACATGTAAAAACTACACTAATGTCTAAAGGATATTATAAAATTCAAGACTACTTTGATGACAAGAATGTATGGTCAGTCCAGCCTGCACTAAACTGATGTACCTACCTGTTTATTTTGATTTATATTTTTTGTGTGGCAGCTAGTGGTGACTGAGTTTGTTCCGGCGTTTCTTCTCAGCACTTGCCAGATGGTCTGTGTCTTGTCTCGAAGCGCTAGTAGGGCCCAAAAAATAAGGAGACATGTTCTGCCCCATATGGGCCTATAATGTTATAATTGACGTTCATAAGTGGCAATTTTGTCCTAAATTGAATAAATGATTTTTGATTTTTGATTGATGGGAACGAAGCGTCGATTATGTATCGCCAAATATTATAACATGTTATAGCAAATATTATAGCTATTCGCCGTCTGCAAAAGATGCCGAACGATTGCGGCTTTTAGCGGCCCATAAAATAAATTGTATTTTAGTACCAGAATTCCCTCCTAAGATAATTTACGATATTTCATTAACACCTTGTATACTTTTTTTTGATAAATTTAATTAAATCAAACATTTTCGCGTCTTCAAAGAAACCCTAAAAACGTTCTCAATGCACCTCCGTTCGAATCCACTTATCCAACCGTTTAGAGTTCTGCGAAATAGCTCTCGGTTCCGTACGAGTTGACAAAGCCACCCAATTCCGGGCCAGACGTAGAATCACTTCTGTGATATTTGGAGATGATTTTGTTATCACCTTACCTGTACCTATCTTTAACATTGGTCAACATCACATACGTTGCTCTGATCGGTAAGTAGCTAAAGCAATTGTGTTATAGGAAACAGAAACAACGAACCACAACACCTAGACCCGAGACAACATAGAAAAGTTCGTTTCATCATTGACCCGACCGAGAATCGAACCCGGGACCTCAGAAATGGTGACGCCAAGTCATCTTGGCGGCACGTGGGTAGATATTTTATGGCATATACTCAAGGTAACTCAAGTGACATTTGTGTACAGAGGTAGGTACAGCCAATGGTTAATTAATCATTTAACTTTGTCAATTGTTAGTTGAAACATTACAATACGCGTCCATGATCCCTTTATTATGTACACACACAGGTGCTAAATAAATGATTTAACCCAATTGCCGTCCCAAATAATTATGTACCTATACAAAATACCAATTTTATAGTCTCCAAATTCCTTTCATCCTTCCTTCATTATTGTGTGTACAGACATCAGTGTTTGATTACAAAAAAAATATTTTAATAAGATCCCAAAAAAAACTTTATTTTAAATTACATAATTATCTAAATATATTTTTTTCATGTTTTGTGAATGACCAGTAGCAAATTTGTAGCTCTTTCCTATTTATAACACACTCATTTTAAAATAATGGGCTAGTTTCCTAAAACAATCTAATTAGTCCGTCAGTTGGATTAACAGAAAATATTGGACACGTATTTTTTCTTTTCTCAATCAAACAAAAAAATTATGAAGATAGAGCCCGTTAAAGTTCCGCGGAACGTCACGCCTTGCTGTGTCGCAAGTGTCACGTCAAGTCACGTGCAAACTTTGATGCGCTGTATCTTCGTCATTTTTTGTTTGATTGACAAAAGACAAAATATGGGTCCAATATTTTTTGATAATCTAACTGACGGATTAAATAGAATAATATTTTTTTGACCCAGGAAACTAGCCTATTATGTAATTAATTCTTAAAAGTAGTTTTTAACCCAGTTATTAATTTAGTTATAATCGACCAACACAAGATCTTATAGCACAAATACAAAATATTCTGCCTTTGCTTTAGACGTAGAAATATTAATTAAAACTTTGTAATTATCTGACATTCGAATCACAGTACAATAATTTGACACCATCCTGCTGATCTGATCTGATAGTGGAAGTCTTCATACTTGTAAAACCTTCGTGTTTGGGCTTATTTGATTTGTTCTGATGCCAAAACACATTACAATGTGTTTATAGTTTTTTAAACTAAGATATAAATTATCATAAATTTTATTTAAAAAAAACTTTTTTTTAAAAAACTTTATTTATGGAGTAAAGGTGCAACGAAAACATTCAAACTCTGATCAGCTTGCACCGACTCCGAAAGTAACTGATTAGGTACTTAAGTGTTAATATTATTTTTAGTTTTTAAGAGTTTTGAAGTCGGTTTTATTTTTTTTATAAAATTTATTTATTTCATCTATTTTTAGTGATAAATCCTAATCTAACTGCTAAAAACCGACTTCATCCTCTTTTCCACCCTTAGGGGTAATTTTTTATCTGAAAATGTTTACCATCATAGTATCTTTGAAGTATTAACTATTCAATAAAAAATGAAATAATCATCAAAATCGGTTTACATTTGTTGAAGATATTGGGTTACATAGATACAAGAATCACGAACTAAAACATTATCTAGGTATATTGTTATTATTTTCTCAAAAACTGCTCAATCAATTTCAATTAAACTTATATGGGACTACCTCTGAAGTATGATCTACCAAACAAAATCGATTTATAATTGGCGGAGTAATCGCGTAACATACATACAAAAAAAGCATACAGTCGAATTGAGAACGTCCTCCTTTTTTGAAGTCGGTTTAAAAATAAATGCCAATTGACATTTCAGTAAACAAAGTCTCACAAGTGTGTCCGTTACCTTTATTTATACCAGTCAATTTCTAAGTCGTGTCCAATCAAAACTTGTTCCACAATTCTATCCGCTACCTGAACTTACGAAAGCTGTTGGAGCGGGCTTGAGCTTTGGGACCGGGACAAATCTGCCACTAGTTATATTATTGGGAACATTGATTTATACTGTCGACTTGACTTAGGTGAGCTTACAAGTCCGGCACGATAGATAAAGTTAGTTGCAACAAATAATTCAACTAAGTTTACTGTTTATAACTCCAGTTCTAAGGAGTTAATTAACTTCTTATTATGATTTGTCTACAAATTAACATGGCAATAAATGTATTTAAAAAATGCGCCAACTTTTATTAGTCTCATAGTAACAAATTTACATCCTTGTGAGTGTTACGTGGTACCCTGACATTGGATATTGCCGTATGACTACTAAAACACGATATGATATAGCCATATATCGACACCTGAAAATATGATAGATATAGCCGCCATTTTGAATTTTTATCGAAACAGCGATGATGCTGAAATAGCAAAATGATAATGATGATGACTATTAAAAGTCACTGTTATTTTTTTTAGCAGGCAAAGCAATCATTTGACCAGCATAGTTTAATTATTGAAATTATTAAAGTACGATATGATTTAAAGAAGTTGTAGTTGTGTTCATTTTATTTGAAAATGAAATGCATAAGACGTTGTTGAAGTTTCTTATTTAAAAAGAATTAACGTAGTATATCTTTGTGTTATTACAAATTATAATGGTCACAAGAAAAAAATATAAATACACATTTTACTGAATTTGTATTCACCGAAAACGTTGCAAAATTAATTTTGACATTCGTCCTTTTGTGGCAGACAAAAGGCAAATTTGGGGGCTTTAATTTCCCCAAGGCCACAAAAGACTTCCGAGATCAGTTCGATCATTATCGTGATCGGAAGACCGGAGAGGGGTTCGTAGAAATATTTCTTGTTGAGAAATTATTTTGGCTTATTACGGGCTGTTTTGATCGAATCAATAGATCCACTTTATGTAGACGATATTTTGGTCGCTTTCTTAAATATGTAATAAAATGCTGTGTTGGGACGGCCGTAAAGAATACACTTCCCCACCGTCAAAGAGAGACGTGTAGTAAGAGGCGACTAATTCCTGTAGCACGAGACGGGCGTCTTTGTACGAAATCTCATAAAAAACTGCGCTCGCTAATCCGCCTGCCAAGCGTGGCGATGATGAAACAACTCATTACAGACGGCGTGTTTGAAGTTTATACTTTATTTTGAAAAAAAGTGAAAATTAATTGTAGCTGTATTTATAACTATCCTATTTTTTTTTCCATAGTTCCTTTACTGTTGTTTTCGAAATTCTTTCCTCCATTGACTGTTGTTTTTCTAAAGTTTTAAATTAATTTAGATAGAATCCAATATTGGCTATAAGTTTTGTATAATTATGTGATTTGTAAAATTTTTAAGAGCTGTGGATACTGAATAAACATAAAATAAAATAAAGGATAACATGGGATGTTTGGATTTGAACACTTTAAGCGATGTTTGCAAGAATTGCCTCTTTTAATTATTTCTAGTAATGATTTTTTACCAACACAACCTAACAATATTATTGAATATGGCTTATTTTTTATTTTACTGTTCCATCCAAAACTGTTAGTTAGTAGTCCAAGTCCTAGTAGTCCAAGACCGTTTATTACGCTGATACGGAAAAACTGTATACCCGCATTTTTTACAAATTAAAAAGCGTCTTGAGTCACTTACGTTTCCGTAACTTATCTACTTATCTAAATACAGCGTTATATTCCAAAGAGGTGCCAAATTTAAAAAATAAGTTCTATGGGACATTATAAAGAAGCGTCTTAATCGTTATTATTTTTAATAATCGTACCTAAGTATTTTACGAAAAAAAATATCAAAATATATGATAATAAAGTCAATAACGAGATTACGAAAGCTGCGCAGCCATTTATCAGAGGCATAGGTACGGCGAGCCAACAAGGACCTTACCCAGTGCATATACAGTGCATTTTTTTTCATAAATGAGTTAAATTATCCACGCGTATGATTTTTAACAGCGGATAGAAATAATTAGATGTGAAAAAAAAAACTTGTTTTGTTCTTTGCGTAGTTCGATTAAGTTACTGATTCTGAGCCACTCCTGAAGATTTGGCACCCTTTTGCAATGTAACACTGTATATCTTGTAACTATGTGTATAAGTGAAATAGTGCTGTAACTAGATTCTTTAATAAAAATACATTTATTTTACATGACGCCCTCGTACGTAGAAGCCGTCGAAATAATATGTTCTGCTCTGTGTTGCTTTCCAATATAGTGGTATCCATTTGCATAATAATAGCATTTATATAAATCATATTAATTACTTTTAAAAATGTAAATGTTCTGAATAATATCTAAATCTGCTCGAACATTACCAATTACACATTAAAAAACGTTTAGTGCTAAAACATTCTATAATTGTCTCATTGTTTACCTTAAAATACTGTATATTTACCAGCAATCTGTACTTTACGGTATTCATTACCTAGGTATTGTATTGAATTGTATACATACCTAGATAAAGTTTATAATGGAAAATAATACTCAAAATATTTCATACATTGCCTAGACGCCCTAGGTATTAAATACATTACCTAGGTATTGTATAGAATACCTGAATTATACAGATAGTAACATATACATTATTTGACATTTATCGTGTTTATATGAAATCGAATAGTTATAATATCATTGCATTTTATTACTCGTGACTATACCTGAACTATACTAACTATACTATCAGGGTCGCTTACTTAAAAATAATAATATTTCTCAAAAACTCCAGCTCCTAAAAACCACATTTTGTATATTTTTAGCGCAAAAATTTCAACGGAAATAAAAGCAAATGCAGTCGCCCCGATAAACAGATATATAGGGAGGGAAGCACGTCTCACCTCTTTTCACCCTGGGGGTGAAAAAGGGGGTGAAAACTGAAAAATTCAACGGCTGAGGTGCCTTGAATAGATTCCTAATGCGGTCGAAGTTTGCCGAAGTGGGTTTACTTCGACGTTAGTGGTGAATAAAATAATACCTCTTTTTGCTTAAGTGGATAAAGTCACGTGCAATAAGAATGATGTGTGACGGTGTTGATGGGGCTGGGGGAAGCCATCTGCCGGTGTTTACTCGAGCGCTGTTTCTAATTATGGGTATAAGTAAGAACAGTATAGTTAACGGATAAACATACTTAAATTCTTTAATATTTTCTGTAATATAATCTATTTCCTCCTTTAAACACCATCTCAGAAAATTTCTGATCGACAAGCAATTATCTATGACATGAGCAGCCGTACTGTACTGTATTTAAAAACTAATGTACACATGATCTACACACACACACTTACTCACACACACACACACACACACACACACTTGCAGCACTGGCATAATAAAAATAATAATAAAAAAAACGCATGACACCATACCCTCTGTTTTTTTCACTTTACTATACATATAGGCATACTGCTTACAAAAATACAATTGGTAAAAAAAAATTATTAGTATTATTTTAGTAGTGGGTCGATGCCGCTCTCTTTACCTCAATGGTTGCCACAGAAAACAAGCGTCATGGCGTCTTTGCCATGGCAAAATAGCTGAGTGGCAACCCTTGTTTCATATCACATTACCTTTTTGCCATTATTAATTTATTGTAAGTAATTAAGTACTTAATTGTGATAATATGAACCGAATAAATAATTTTCTTTCTTTGTTTCTTTTCTTTCTAATAAACATCTGTGACTTAAATCAAATCAAATCAAATTATACTTAGGTACAAATGGTCGTGCTCATCACACAAACATTTGCCACTTGCGGGATTCGAATCCGCAAACGCTGGCTTTTGTAGTCCAGAACGTGAACCACTACACCAGATCTGATATTTGTCAGTTAAGTAATAAAGTATTTAGATGAAAATGCACAGCGTATTAATAAATAAAACCTCCATGAAACAATAAAGTTAAAAAAGCTCAGGAAACGGCATCTAGAAAATCAGAATCTTGTAGAAAATGAAAATGGTAATAATCTAAAAAATATTACCAAAGGTAGTTTTTATTTTGCTAATTAAAATTGTACTTTGAGTATGTACAAGTTTTTTTTTTTCACACTAAACGAGTATTCTTATGCAGTTCCATATAGGATTCCCTCTGGACTGCTAATTCAATTCGCGATTGTCGTTTCGAAAAAACGATAAAAACTGCCAAAAATAGAGCAAACCGAACAAGTGGAGTGTCTGCGACCGGTGCCAGTGTCGGCTTACTGGAGCACCATGTACGTGCAGAAGGTAGGGCTGTCGACTTACACTTTTTTTAATAATAAAAAAAAAAACATTTTTAGGTGATGGAATAATAACTTATTAATATTTTTTAACCTATAACATGCCGTGTGCCGTGTTAGGACGGCCGTAAAGAATACACTTCCCCACCGCCAACAGGAGACGTGTCGTAAGAGGCGACTTAATTTCTGTAGTACAAAACAGGTAGCAGCGTCTGCGTGCGAAATCTTTTAAAAAACTGCGCTCGCCAACCCGCTTGCCAAGCGTGGCGAGTATTGGCAATCCCCCTGATGATAATTCACTGGGGAAGGCCTATGTTTAGCAGTGGACGTCCTATGGCTAAAATGATGAAACTATAACTTCAGACTGCTGCTATGCTAAGTAATCCTTATTTTTTTTTACCAATTTCTGTCTAGCGCTAACGCTTAACAATCCCCTACAAGGTTCGTTGAATCCATCCAAAACCAACTTATATATATTCAAACTATAAAAAACGCTTTTAAATGTAAAGATCATGTTTACTAGTAGCCATTGAAAAGTTTGACTACCCACCATAAAATCATGTTAAGATATTCTATAGACTATATTGACCTGTAAAATATTAGGTCTTTACATATGAAATTGCCGATACTCAATACTGGCAACTTTAACATCAAATATCTTGCAAACGCAATAAATTTGAATTTGGAATTCCTAATCAAACGATTAAGAAAAAAATCGTTTGATTAGGAATTCCAAATTCAAATTTATTTCGAAATAAAGCAATAAAAATGTTGTCATAAAATTCGTATATCATTTGTTTTCACATAATTTTTCGAGCTTTAACATTGCTATATAACAACAACTATGGACAAATTGAAAAACCGCGGTATTTACGAATACGAGTTCCGTAAGGAAGAGTATATGTTGAAGCTCAAACAAATGATGTGAAAACAAAGTCAAAGTAAAAGTCAAAAATTATTTATTCATTTAGGACAGAAAATTGCCACTTATGAACGTCAATAATAACATTATAGGCCCATATGGGGCCCGAACATGAGTCTTCTTATTTTTGGGCCCTACTAGCGCTTCGAGACAAGACACAGACAATCTGACAAGTGCTGAGAAGAAACGCCGAAACCAACTCAGTCACCACTAGCTGCCACAAAAATGAAATGAAACAAATGAAATACGAATTTAAACCAATATTTTTCTGGCTTTATTTCAAAATAAATTTGAATTTGGAATTCCTAATCAAACGCAAGATATTTGATTTTAAAGTTGCCAGTATTGAGTATCGGCAATTTCATATGTAAGGACCTAATATACTATGTAGACCTGTAAGAGCCTTCAACTAACACATATAGTCGAACATAATACAAAAATTAATCATATTTTAGGAAAATTGTGTTTAAAAGTTTGCATCGAAAAAAATAATTCAATGTTACTCTTAAACCATACAACCCTAAGTCGGTTGTTTTAAAATTTCAACAACGCACGCGACCAGTTTTCACACTTGTCACCTGCGCTACTGTACAGCAAATAGTTTGGAATTTTTCGCGAATTAGACGACAAGGCTCGGACATCCTGTGGTTCATAGAAAATTAATGGAAAATGTACAGACGACCGCAATACAGGGTTACATTGCAAGGTAGTGCCAAATTTTAATAAATTTTATTTAATAAAATAAAACCGACTTCGGTTCGTCGGTGCAAACAAAAACATTGAATCTCATCGGCTGGCACCGACTCCAAAAGTAACTGATTAGGTACTTAAGTGTTAGGATTATTTTTAGCTTTTTAGTGTTTTGAAGTGGTTTTTTTTTAAATAGAATTTACTTATTTCATCTATTTTTAGTGATAAATCCTAACCTAACTGCTGAACACCGATTTCAACCTTTTTTTTTACCCTTAGGGGTACAATTTTTTCCAAAATTTTTTACTATAGTATCTTTGAAATATTAGCTATTCTATAAAAAAAAACATCAAAATCGGTTTACATTTGTCGAAGATATTGGTTAACATAGATCCATGAATCACGAACCAAAACATTATCTGGGTATATATTTTGTTATTTTCTCAAAAACTACTGAATCAATTACAATAAAATTTATATGGAACCACCTCTGAAGTATGATCTACCAAACAAAAAAGAATCATCAAAATCAATTCATAATTGGCGGAGTAATCGCGTAACATACATACAAAAATGAAAAAAACAAACAGTCGAATTGAGAACCTCCTCCTTTTTTGAAGTCGGTTGAAAAATCCAAAAAATCATAAATTATAAAAATCGGTCTATCCGTTCTTGACTTATAAATGGTGTAACTAACCTGATTTTGTTTATATATATATATAGATATGAAAAAAGAGTGTTTTTTACGTAGATTGATTTACTTGCTAATTCTGAGTGGTCCCTGGAAAATTGGCACTACCTTGAAATATAACCCTGTATTTGTTCCATAACGTCTACATCGTTGGTGAAGACTTTTATACAAAATTACTTTCTGTCGGTGGTTGTACTTCAACGTTGTAAAGTGGAAATTGTCATGGAGAGGAAAACAGGGTCTGGAAAATAGTGTTGTACTTGACATTTTAAAATAAATTACAGTATTTATATTTGTGTAGTGAGTGTAAAGTTTGTGATAATGACTGATAGTGACGTAATAAACATCATCATCACTGCTGAACATAGGCCTCCCCAATTGACTTCTAGATAAGCCGGTTGGAATCAGCCTGCATCCAGCGGCTTTTCATCCAGCCAACCTTTTTGTACCGTGTTGGGACGGCCGTAAAGAATCCAGTACCACCAGACCCCACCGTCAACAGGAGACGTGTCGTAAGAGGCGACTATTTCCTGTAGCACGAGACGGGCAGCAGCGTCTTCGTGCGAAATCTTATAAAAAACTGCGCTCGCCAACCCTCCTGCCAAGCGTGACGAGTATTGGCAATCCCCCCTGATATCTCGCTACATATAAAACTGACGTATCCTACATCGCGATATTAAAGTTATCGGAGCGATTGAAACATATATAGAAGAACCCGACAACAACCGTCGGGCAGTAGCCCACCAGACACAACACCCGTCTGGTCGGAGGATCCTCCCTTTTCAATGGGGGATGAGGAACTCAACACCTGTTCCTTACACCACCCACCAAAAGTCATTGGAGGAGGCCCCGCTTGGTAGGGTGCCTTTTGCACTCCACATTGGCCCGATCACGCCTGCTAGTACGGGGCTCGACACGTACGAGTCTGAGGCTTCGCTGCGCAAAGCCTCACACTCGGCCGGGTCGCGGCGACCGCTAGCGGGGCGGACCTAGGCTGTGCACCTTCAGCGCACGCCACAACTGCCCGGGTTAAGCTGACGAATGTCTTCCTCAAAGGCACTCAGCGATAGGTCCGTCCATAACAACTGGAGGAGGCCTTTGTTCAGCAGTGAACGTCCTATGGCTGACATGATGATGATGAACCTTTACCAGATCGTCTTTCCATCTTGAGCTTGTCATGTTAAGCAATGTACTCATCATTTCAGTCATAGGACGTCCACTGCTGAACAAAGGCCTTCCATTATGACATTATTATCGGGGGGATTGCCATACTCGCTTCGCTTGGCAGGCGGCGAGTTGGCGAGCGCAGTTTTTTAATAAGAATTCTCACGAAGACGCTGCTGCCTGTCTAGTGCTACAGGAATTAGTCGCCTCTTACGACACGCCTCGCCACGCCACGCCGCCGCCTGATAGGTAATACAGTCATAATATATAATCATGTTTTTTTATGCTTATGACTTGTAAAAAACGTACTTGTTGTGTTTTTAATGCAAAAAAAATCCATATCATATCAATAAAAACTTAAATACATATTTTTATCCACTTTATTTTATCAGGAAGAATAACCGAAATAGTGCTCAATATTTCTAGAAGTCAACTAGTATGATAAAGATTCTTGTCATGCAAGATTGTAAGTATGCAGAATTGCAAATACGAGTAACTATATTCTTTCTTACTAAGTAGATAATGAGTTACAAGTTAACTGAATATTTAACACGTCTTTCAGAATATTCCCGGGCTTCGCGTTCTGTTTTTCCGCATACATTCCCAAGATTTTCCAGAACCGCAGGATAAACTAAGTCGGAACTACGTGACAATTTTCTAGCACTCGACACTGCACTGGGAGGTGGAATTTGAGAATAACCTACTGCGGCGGGAGGGCTGCCAAAATTTAATGGTGGGTAAATACGACGTTTTTAAATCTTCTCCCTTGACCCGAGTCTAGAATCGAAGCAGAAAACTTGAAGTTGAAACATAACATAGCATATCAACCAAGTCTTGTATATTTATTTATTTAAACTTTATTGCACAAGTAAGTACAATTGGCGGACTTAATGCTTTACAACATTCTCTACCAGTCAACCTCGAGGTAATGCAGATAATGTAGTCAGCATCTTTAAAAAAAAATTTATCATACAAATCGGATTCTGAGAATTAAGTTTTGTATGAAAAAAAAATGATGATATCAAATTTCTGACTTCACCATAGCATTTATATGCATATGTTAACATGGGCTAGTTTCGGCTTGATATACCATTTACCTAACACCCTGTATACTACAGTTATTTGGTAGCAAGTCAGAAGTACTCGTAGCGCAGTGGTCGCTTCGCTTTGGTAGAGATTATCAAAGTTAAGCAAACTACGCCGCGGCTGCAAGTGGATAGGTGACCATTTCAACCATACATATTTATTTATATTAGTCACAAGCATAAAACAGCTAGGCAAGCGCAGCGTAGGGCGCCCTCCGATAATGTGAAGTGACGATAATAATCTAGGCAAGGCTGCTGGAAGTGTTTGGAAAAAAAATAGCCGAGGATCGGGGTAAGTGGCGTGCATTCGGAGAGGCCTATGTCCAGCAGTGGGCTGAACTTACGTGGGCTGATTATGATGATGATCACAAGCATCTCCCTGCTTTGAGAGGCACGCCAAAAGTTGGTCTTAATATCACTTGATTCCAGTCAACGCCTAGTCAGAAGCCATCCGGCGGTTACACTATAACCCGACTTCTTTATTTGACTTTTGCTTAGTAATTTTTTTAGACTGTGATATATTTGCAATGAAATTTCTCGACAATTTAGATACCTAATAACCTACTTTTTATGTTGACTGTACATGCTAGCATTCACTCACAACTCAAGGCGATACTTTTTCCACTAAGCCACCACCACAATCAATTCAGATAACATCTATTACAATTACTGTACAAATCCTAATTAATACCTGTCACAGGCTGTAACAAAACATATTTAGAAACAAATACTTAACGCTAACGATACTCATTCTTCAAACCGCCAGATATAATTAGCACTATTAATTACATTAATAACTAACAAAGCCATTTGGCAACACTCCGTGGGTATACTCGTCGCCAGATATAATGGTTATAGTTATGAGAACTGAGTATTCGCATGTGAGATTAATAGGCTAGTTTCCTAAAAAAATAATTAGTCCGTCAGTTGGAACAGAAAATATTGGACATATATTATTATTATGATTGATTTAATAGGTCCCCAACTATGGAATGTTATACTGTTGATCCAATCAAGTATCATCATCATCATCATTTCAGTTATAGAGCGTCCACTGATGAACAAAGGCTAAAGGATTGCTAATACTCGCCACGCTTGGCAGGCGGGTTGGCGAGCGCTGAAATGAAATGAAATGAAATGAAATGAAATGAAATGAAATGAAATGTATTTATTTGCTTTAAAAGTGGTACACATACAGGTGATAATATAAATGGTGGTTCCTCACATTTCACCAGACACTGGCATGCAAAACGTTTTAAAAAGATCATTAAGAATTGAATTTAATTGAATTTATCATGATAATGTCAACAACAATGAATTTAAATAAATCAACAGTACATTTAAATTATTACAGGATTAATTAAATTATTAATACCAATACAATGAAAAAATAAACAATACAGTAATTGCAAGTCAGCAGAGTAGTCAATTATGTGTCAAAATATTCGTCAAGAGAATAGAAGCAACTATTACTTAGCCAGCATTTCAATTTTCTCTTGAACACATTCAGTGGTAAAAGCTTAATATCGTCATTGAGCCTATTATAGATTCTGACCGCCATTTGGTAACTATTTTTACTTTTGACTGCTGTGCTCATTGGTAGCAGATTTAGTCTGTTTGGATGCCTACAACTATACTTGAATGTGTCGCTCCGCTTTTCAAACAATTTTTGATGAGTTTTGACGAAGACACACACCTGGATAATATACAAACAAGGGACGGACATAATTTTTAACTCTTTGAATAGAGGTCTACAAGATGTTAATGGATCTACATTACAAATTGCTCTAATACATTGCTTCTGAGCTCTAAGGGCACAATTTATGTGACATGAGTTTCCCCAGAGAAGAATCCCGTAGCGAAGCATAGACCCCACGTAGCCATGATACGCTTGAATGGCAACATCTCTACTACTTACTTTTGTTAGTCGCCATAATGCATATGAGAAGCTGTTTATTTTCTTACAAGCTTTAGTGATATGAGCTTCCCAAGTGCATTTATCGTCCAAAACAATCCCTAGAAATGGAGTTTGATGAGATTCATTGATAGTATGATTTTCGTATTTTACGTTTAATTTATTTATATAAGTATTTTTTTATTTTTTTATTAAAACACAACGTCATGACAGTAAATTCCAAAACACATAGCAACGAAAACTATCTAGCTTATTGACACTTCTGTGAACTTCGCCCGGCTACAGATAATGTCAATTTCTGTAAAAAAGGCATTGATAGATATCGCACGAAGACGCTGCCCGTCTCGTGCTACAGGAAATAGTCGCCTCTTACAACATGCCTCCTGTTGGCGGTAGGGAAGAGAATTCTTTACGGCTGTCCCCACACGGCAATAATGTACAGTAGGTATTAACCCTTCCATTGTTGTTAATAAATAACTGATTATGTTTTAACCAAAATATTATTCGGTTAACACAAAAGATCACTCTAGGGAGTAGGCTATGAGTAATTTGAAAGACAAACGATAATAATTTAACAAAAACTACAATTCTCAAGCTCACCAAGCAATTATATTTGCCCAGTAAGTAGTATAGTGATATTTATTTTAATAACATAATTTTAATTGGTGTGTATTTTTTCTGTACTAGACTGCGTGTCGGAAATAAACACTTTTTATTTGTATTGCCAAAATATTTCATAAGTTACGTTATGTAAGTTACCTTACGTTTGGGAAAATAGTAATATATCGAAAAACGCAATATTTTAGGGCATTTGTTAAGAAGCAAAACGTTTATATCTTCCAGTTGTTTAATAGATTATTGATCAATATAAATATATTTATAAATTGGTTAAAATTCTGGAATAATGATACAAAAATAATGTTATACCTCAAAATGTTTCTGCTTCAATTAGTTTATATTGACAAATAACATCTAGTATGGTGAATAATTACTTATATTAGTATCAATTTAAATACTTCCTCGGCAACAACTTCTGACACTTTTTACGCTGAAAACACAATCATGAACATACCTGTAACAAAATAAAGCTTTATTAGAACTTTAACTTTATATACATTTATCCGTCTAGTGTAGTGGTTCGCGCTCCGGACTACAAAGCCAGCGGTTACGGGTTCGCATCCCGCAAAGGGCAAATGTTTGTGTGATGAGCACGAGCATTTCTACCTATGTCATGGATGTTTATAAATATATTTAAGTAAGTTTATCCGTTATCTAGTCGCCATCGTACAAGGTTTGCTTAGTTTGGGGCTAGCTAATTGGTGTGATTGTGGAAAAAATTTATTAATTATTTATTTATAATGAGTTACAAATTTTTAAGACTAATTCATTGTTGAACTGGACGAAATGACAAAGGTTCCATTTTAAAATATTAAAAGATTAAAGCTTCTACCTTAAACATATTTAAAATTGTATTAATAAAATTAGAATTATAGAAGGCATCGAACCTAATTGGCTTAGGTAAAGTCCATTTATCCTTACTTGTCCTGTTTATTAATCAAACAACAATCAATCAACAATCAAGAAAACATGTAAATGGTGTATAGTTTTTTAAGTAGTCTAATCACATGTAAAAATATCACTGTATGTTTTCCAAATAAAAAAAAAAAAAAAAAAAAAAAAAAGCAAAAACACGTCTTACCGACTTGATCTCACTATGTATTCTGTGTATAAATATCTTTTATTGTAAAAGAAACACGTACAATATTTTTTTTTTTTCAGAAAACTGCTAATATTCATCAATTTTCTACAATATTTTACACAAATTCGAAAAATTTCCGGTACAGACAAAAAATTACATGACTATTGACAGTACTTATATTCTGTTTGTCTTTGACTTTTAGAAATGCGACAACCCGGGACCCGTCTAGGCACTTCATCTCGTCTCTTTTTTGCCACTGCTTCTTGACTTGTTGTAGTAATTCACGAAACTCAAACATTATTTCCATTTTCTTTCCACTTTCTATATCCTTTTACAAAAGTAGATTTACAAGATAATAAATGTACCAGTGTGCACCGGACACTTTACATTTACAAATTCATTTATTTATTTATACTTTAAAACACACACAAAAAAGGTAAACAAAGACTTAATGCAGAAACAAAAATCATTACCTACCAGTCAACCATAGGACCAAACAGAGATGGTATCTACAGGCAGTGAAATAAATATACAATTGTTGATATTATAGAAAAACTTGTTTAACAAACGTATTTACAATCATAAACGTTACACGTAATAGCATTATTCACCCGTTTAAAAAACCTACACGTACTTTAGGAGAAAATAATGGCGTAGTTTAGCTGGCACCTACTCCCACCAAAAAGTAGCGTATAACCATGTTAAGCAGAAACCCGTCCACTTATGAATTTATTACGACATCCTTGCACCGAAGCATACATTTCCCGCCAACGACGCACATTCGCACTTGCCATATATAATCCAAAAACACATTCCGAACAACATAACAGTTTAATCCTCTATGAGACACTTCCATATATCATACGACACTCCGTCGCCAAGTATTCGTTACTAGTACCAAACAAAACACACTCTATTTGCCTGCCTTTAAGGTCCATATTCAACTGACGAGGAAATCATAGAGACGTCAACGCATAACACCTTATTGTTATAGCTAAAATAATGAATAACGACCTTATTATAGCTGGGATAAAGCTTAAACTCGAATGCCAAATGTGCAGAGGTGGTTATTATACACATTTGCGGCGTGCATGCAAATTAATGCCGTATTAATGTGAGCATAGAGTGCATTGTTGATGAAATGAGGGTAGTTGCAAGTTATGCTCACTTGTCAGAGACGTTAAGCTCTGTTGCTTTATTAATGTTAGATGTGTTAATTGTTTAATAAATAATCGTAATTCTGTTGATTTGTCACAGGAAAGTCTTGTGATGCAGTTTGTGATAAGTATCAATAGAGTAAAATTAAAATTAAATAAACCTCGAGAAAATTAAGGATGAATGTATGCGCCTTTTTTCTTATTTCTAATATATTATATATGCGTCTCATTTTCACAAAAAAAATTGTATGCCCTTTTTCGCTACGACTTCAGAATTGTGATGGAGCAGTTTGTGTTAAATCAGTATACAGTATAACTATTAAAATCTAGAAGTTCGATGATTCCACATAAAATGACATTGTGTTTTTTATCAATGTAAAATAAAAATCATTCTGTGAAAACTAACATATACTCGTACTTAGACGTTCAATACGTACAGATTCATCAAAAATCAAAACCCCAAATTCAAAACGTGAATTTTTAATTTAGTTACTTGTAGTTTTTTTAAATTTTAACACTTCATTTAGGGATTGAATTCATAGTAATTAGTCTTGCCTAGCTTACTACACCTAAGCAAATTAAGTTGTTACCTGTTCGTTAAATCACAAGATGTCAGTCTAGTTAGGGGACACACACCACAAGAGTCAAAAGTCCTAAAACTTCAGCGCCAACTCTCTCGAAAGTAACGCGGTGATACTTTCACGGTAGGAAGTCAACTTGCCAATCAAAGTTTAGAGTGGGTTGGTAATTTTTTTGATGTACTGAAAATACTCAATACACCCTTCAGTCCAGCAAAACGAAAAAGAATAGCAATTAAACAGTTACGTGGCCTTAAGCCAACGCTCAAGGTTTCACATGTTAGTTAAACAATACTCAATCAAATAAATCCGCACTGGGCCCGCGTGGTGGAATATGTTCCTCACAGTTGAGGTGAAGCCCCTGCCCTTCAGTGGGAATAAAGGCAAACTTTACAATCATATAACTTTGTTGTCATTACATAGCAGGTAAATGGGTGTAACAATTTTTACAGTTATTAAATAACTGCCCTATTATACAATGTGTTAATTTTACACTTGATCAAACTTTCAGGGAGTGCTCTACTCATGGTTGTGAACAACTTTTACTATGGGACCAATACCCTCAGAGAGAAAAAAAAAGAGCTGTTCCATACAAAATGGTTGAACCAAAAGCAAGTTTTGTATGGAACAGCTGATTTTTTTTTCTCTTTGAGAGTATTGGTCCCATAGTAAAAGTTGTTCACAACCATGAGTAGAGCACTCCCTGAAAGTTTGATCAAGTGTAAAATTAACACATTGTATAGGGCATATCAACCTTAGATCTTTCTTTACGTAACCTAGTTATTAAAATGTATTTTTTTGATTTATACTAAGTGTATAATATGTTTGACTGGTAGAGAATGCTTTTGGCATTGATTCTGCCATTTGTACAATTATTTTTTGCAATAAAGAATAAATAAATTGAATACTATTGTGTATCCTTAAAGCACTTTAATTAATTGTTTTCTTTTTGTCGACTAGATTTTTGTACACGATTGTACATCCTCAGCGCCTCAGTACAGTGCCAGTGAGAGGTGCGTAATTGCGTAGTGTTACGTTACCGTCCGCAAAAACGTAATTAGCGAGGAAACTCACGGTTTTGTGAGGCGTCGTTTATTTTGTTGACGCACCGTTTTTACACACACTTTGTGTGAATGTGTAAAAAAAGGTAAGAAAATTAAATAATTTATTTAGATAAATCACCAAACTACCAAGTTTGAGAACCAACATTTTGTTCTAGTTTCAGCCAGCAAAATAATATACAGGGTGTTCCGTAAAGAGCGTGCCAAACGAAAACCATAGGTAGAGCAAAAAAGGCTCGATTTCTATCCGAAATTAGACTTCGTAGAAGTCGAACTATTTTCGCACAAATTGCGATTTCGGTTCGTTTTCCTTAGCAATTATTTTCAGAAAATCTCATTTTTCTCAAAAACGGTGCGACTTTTATTAGGACTATTTTTGGACAAGAAATACAGCTTTTTATGTTCTATTTACAGTTTTCGTTTGGCAAGCTTTTTATGGGACACCCAGTATACTTATTTAAATAAGTTTACTAGAAGTTTGGTATGACCGAATACAACCATTTTTATTGCCTCTTCCGTATTGTGTTATGTACTTTATACTGAAATAATGCAATGTTTTATTGATCAAGAATAGCACCCGTGAAGAATTAGTTTTTTGTTTTTTTTTGTGAATTTTATCGATGATTTAATATTGCAATTTTAAGAAGATCATGTCGAAGTTGAGCTTACATCTCTTATTTACATACTAGCTTCCGCCCGCGGCTTCGCCTGGATGGAATAATATTTGTAACTTTAGGCCACTTTCACCACTTGCTGATAAGTTCCGAATAACCTATCTGGCACTTGTTTTGACAGATAACCCATACAATCAGCTGTCAAAAAGTGCCAGATAGGTTATTTGGAATTTACGAGCAAGTAGTGAAAGGCCCTAAGTCTTTATCAGCGAATAAATTAATAGGTACATTGTTTTTAACAATCACACAAATTAGCTAGTCTCAAACTAAGCAAAGCTTGTATTATTGCGACTAGATAATGGATAAACAAACATACTTAAATACTTTTACAAATATCCATGACTTAGGTACAAATACTCGTGCTCATCACACAAACATTTTCCCCTTGCGGGATTCGAACCCGCAACCGCTGGCTTTGTAGTCCGGAGCGCGAACCACTACACTAGACGGTGACGACCGTCACTCAGTTATAAAAAAGTTATTCTTCTATTCGGGGCCAATACAAATCCAACAAACCAAAATCATAAAAAGTGGTAGGGTAAAAAATATCTGGGACTTGTAAAAGTGTTTAATTTAGGCCTATATACAGAAATAAATTGATTTTATTTTATTATAAGGTGCTTTAAAAATATCTGCCACGGCTGAAATGGGTGAAAGTATTGCTAATGTAGATAACGATAGTGAAGGAATTACGTGCCCCGGATCGGTTGTAATTGTTTGAGAAAAGACAGTAAAAGACAGCAACGTTACCATTTTGGCGGTAACATGAACGAATTCGTAACCGCAGCGCGTGGGACGTGGTACAAGCGGGCTGGTTAGATGAGTGTGGACGGTTTGAGACTAAATAAAGCCTAGTCATTAATTAATGCTATTTTTAATTTTAAAAAATTCTTTAATATCGTAATCTATATAAGGAATACTTTCACCCATTTCAGCCGTGGCAGATATTTTTAAAACACCTTATTTAAGCAACGGAGCTAGCGATTAACTTAAATCTCTCCTAAGGGTAAGCCACCATGAAGTATAGTAAAGTGCCTCACTTAGTTGATATGCAGGTATATTCATCTTCCCCTAGTTTAAGACGCCATTAAAAGGTGGTCATACTTTAACCTACATTATAGTAACGATGTACCCCATAAAGGCACCTAACGCTTACATTCTAGACACGCCTCCTTAAACCTTGATAATGAGCTGTAAACCCATTGGCTTTTATTCGCTTTAAAAGTTAGGGTTAGGGCACACTAGAAGTTAGACGACTGACTTGACCGTGGTCATCGAGCATAATAATATACTGGTAAAATGAGGTTACTTTGAATCCTAGGGTTACTTTGATAAAAACTTGATTTCGTAGTAAAACTCAAACTGTACGGTTTCTGAACGCAACCTTTAGTAGATTTTTTTTCGGTTGGCAGCATTGGTTATTAATGCTTGCGTTTAGTCAGTCGCTGTGGAATCAACTTGGCATCTTGGCATCAAAATATATAAAAACCTTAATAATTCCAAAACCCATTTTTAGTTGTATTCCTTAATACTTTCGATTCCCTTAAAAAAACGAGGGGAATCAAAGTAACCCGACCATCATTTAACTATGATCACTCTTTTTTTTTCTACAAATATATTAATAATAAAACATATTTTGTTGTCTAATTGGATACTATAAACAAAACCGATATTATAATATTTTTTGCTGTTAAATTTAAGGAGTAAAATGCATTTCAATTACAAAATTGATCAAAGTCACCCCCTTCCACGGCTATAGAGCGGCACTACGAACCATCTTTCTTAGAAACTAGTTAGTAATTTTTCATTTACTTTTATTTAGTCATCATCATCGTTTCAGACACGGACGTCCACTGCTAAGCACAGGCCTCCCCCAATGACTTTCATAGGGGGAATTGCCAATACTCGCCACGATTAGCAGGCGGGTTGGTGAGCGCAGTTTTTTAAACCATTTCGCTACAGGAATTAGTCGCCTCTTACGACACGCCTCCTGTTGGCGGTGGGAAAGTATATTTTTTACGGCCGTTCACACAAGGCATATAACATTTAGTATGAAATGACAACTACAGACACAGATTAAAAAATGGCGGAAAATATTGTCGAACAAATCATCTGTCATTTAATTTATTACTCTTTTTGATATGTGCTCCGTGACCGTGGTTCATGCTCTGGACTACAACGGCAGGCAACACAATAAATCATCATCACCATTATTTTAGCCATAGGACGTAATTTGGCACATAGGCCACACCAATAACTTCTAGATTGGCCGGTTGAAAGCGGCTTCCTGCAACCCTTACTAGGTTGACTGTCCACTTTGTGAGTGGATTATTTATATGTATAGGAATAATCTACGAGTATATATATAAAAATGAATTGCTGTTCGTTTGTCTCGCTAAAACTCGAGAATAGCTGGACCGATTCAGCTAATTTTGATTTTGAAATATTTGTGGAAGTTCAGGGAAGGTTTAAAAGGTAAGAAATTTATTTTATTTTTATTTATTTTTGTAATATTATTTTATTATTTTCCTATACAAACTGTTCGTACCTGTCAAACGAATTGGCGGAACGAAGTTCGCTGGGTCAGCTAGTTAGATATAAAAAAATAGCTTAGTTACCTCAGTTTCTTGACTAGTGACCAGCCCACCCTCTAGTGTAGACTAACCCTTAATCTTAACGCGTTCCGTTCCACACAAGTGTTTTCTTAGAGCCTATAATAAGCGCTCAAACAACGCGTGAAAAGGAACGTTGCGGCTGAAAGATGTTTAGATGAATCGTTTTGAGTGAAGAAATTATTAAGTAAGTGAAATTTAACAGTAAGGTTTTTTTGTTAAAATAATATTTTTATAACTATATAAGACATGAGTTCTTGCTTCAAAACTATGGCGACTAGATAACGGATTGACATACTTAAATACATCCACGATTGCTTAAGCTTATCACAACACACTTTCGTTATTCAAACCCGTAACCTCTGGCTTTTGAACTAACTATACCAGATGTCTTCAATTTAATTAACAACTTAATAATAAATCATTAACTAATTATATAATTCACTGGTACTTACGAATAGATATAAAATGAGGACTGACTTAAACACTCCTTTGTATCTTTGTATTGTTACAACGGTAACCTTTCAACAGAATTCCCTAGATAAAATTGGAATATTTATTTATTTTATTTATACTTTATTGCACATTTAAAAATAATTGTACAAATGGCGGACTTAATGCCAAGAAGCATTCTCTACCAGTCAACCAGTGATCAAACAGAGAAATACAGGCGGTGCAGCAAGAAAAAAAAAACATATTTATATATATATATACACACCAACATTACATACTTAATAAATAGGTATAAATATATATGATTATCAATTATATACATATACATACACATACATAATATAGTACACAGAGCAAATGAAAGATAAATTATTAGGTCAGCGATTTTTGATGTAAATGCGTAGAGCTTTCTTAAAAGTAAATTTGGACTTGGATTTCCTAATGTTGGTGGGAAGTCGATTCCAGAGTCGTATAGCTGTGAGGGTAAAAGAGTTGGACATTATATTCACGTAGATTACACTTTAGTCTGTTTGCCAATACTCGGTTATTTATAGGATATGTATAACCACATGTTCCGCTTCCCCACCTATTAATGGCTGCCAACGACGCGTGTTGTAGGATGTTTTTGGCGTCTCTACCCACTGGAGGCTTAATTCCCTTACAAAATACTATCGCTATTTAAGGTATAAGGTCCTATTTATAACTTTCTTTTAGTGGACAAATCGAATACTTACTCATTTTAAGGATAGGACCGGAACACTTTTCCTTACTCAATAGTCTATCAGATATATTATGACTTTTTTAGATTTCGGTGGACCCATAGGTAGTGAAAGTTGCAGAACTTTCAAATTCAAATTCAAATTCAAACGTTTATTGCATGTCACATTACAATTTTGCGGTGTTAGAAAAATAAAGGTATACATGTGACGCCCTGCAAGGGCATAGCAAACAAGAGAGTGACATATGTACATATTTTTAAATTTCTTAAGTAATAAGTTATAATAAGATTAGTGTACATTTTAAGCATTATACAATTATAGATTTTTAGATAATAAATTAAATTGAATTGTGCCACCGAAGAATATTATCAGTTAAATTTCATATATATCATTGAAAAATTCTGCTAGGTTATAGTAACTTTTATTTATTAGGAATGTTTTTAACCGTTTATAAAAAATTGACGGTTTTTCTAAGTTTTTAATGTAATTTGGAATGTGATTGTAAATTTTGATCAACATAGTGTGGGGGCTAGATGAAACTATTTTTAATTTTGTAAAAGGTACTCTTAGCTTATTTAGATTTCTATTATTGCATTTTATACTTTTTATCGGGGAGTATAAGTCTGTGTGTTTTCTTACAAGTTTCATAAGTAACGTTATCTAAAAATAACTTATAAAAATTATCTTTTTAAAATAGGAAAGAAGTATAGTGTTAGTCTAGTCTAGGTACTAATTTAATTTTAGTATCTTGAACAACAATTTGTCCAACATTATTTGACACATCAAGTGAGATAGATGTAACATTTTAGAACACAAAAATATCTACACGTTTTTAAGTTTAGTCTGTGTGCGCTCATTATGTTAGCTGCAATTATTATTGAATGTAAAGTGGTTTTTCTCAGTAAGTGAATTAATATGATTCTTTATGATTATAAGAATATTATTTTTAAACTACAAATCACAAAAAATATATATTGAATTAACTAGGAAGGCCACTAGGGGAGGCCAATGTTCAGCAGTTGACGTCCTATTTTATTTTATTTAAATTCAATTGCACACTCCACTAACAGCTTATAGCCAAAGCGTGGAGTGAGCCAGTTACAGTTTTATAGCATTTTTTACAAACACACATACTATCAATATTAGCCTATGGCTGAAATGATGATGATGATGATGAAATAGGAAGGCCTATGTTCAGCAATGGCCGTCCTATATCTGATATGATGATGATAAATAGGTAGAAAGGTTTTTACGAAAACAAGCAGAGACAATAAGCATTTTAAAGCTTCTAAAACTGAGCACCCAAAATTTTGTACAAGTTGACAAACTTGTACAAAATTATTTAGGTGTATTTTTAATTCTGTGAAAGCGAATTTAAACCCATTTTTGATTTTCATTTAATTTCCTAACCCCAATACTTGTAAATACATGAAACATATACTACATTTAAATCTACGAGCTGTTACAACACAGAAGCAGAAGTGCCTCTAGATCGAGGATATACACCGACGGAACTAACGCTTGATTGAGATTAATGTACCCTCCGTGATTGCGTTGCGATCTCCTCGATACTCTATATCTAGCTGCCTTGAGTTCACTGTGATTCCTGCTTTAACACTATTGGTGTGGAAATAACTGAGAATATAAACAAGATTAATGTCAGCGCCCTCGGACTTGATGAAGCTATGATATACGCAAAGTTGCTTGCAGCGGATGGATAAGAATAGCCGAGGATCGGGCGTGCTGGAGAGGACTATATGTGGTGGACTGACGTGGGGTGATTATGATGATGATGACCGTCAGCAAACGTGTTGTAGTGAGGTAAATCTCTATTTGTAGCTTCATCTTACAATTCCAGCATATTAAAAGTAACTCTAATTTTTCCACCGACTTCAAAGAAGGAGGTTCTCAATTCGACTACATGTTTTTTTTTTGTATGTATGTTACGCGATTACTCCGCCAATTATGAATTGATTTTGATCATTCTTTTTTTATTTGGTAGATCATACTTTAGAGGTGGTCTCATATAAATTTTATCGAAATTGATTGAGCAGTTTTTGAGAAAATAACAAAAATATACCCAGATTCTTATATCTATGTTACCCAATATCTTCGACAAATGTAAACCGAATTTGATGATTCTTTTCTTTTCTTTTTTATTGGATAGCTAATACTTCAATGATACTATCATAAAAACATCAGAAATCTTTTTAAGCCTAAGGGTGGAAAAAAAAGAGGATGAAATAAATACGTATTATTTAAAAACAACGACTTCTTAACACTATAAAACTATATAGTTTTATTTTTTTTATAAAATGTATTTATTGAATTTATGTACGAATTTGAGCCGAATACGTTCCGAGAGACGGTCGCGGATTGTCGACCAATGGCTACTTACGGATACAGATGCCGTGTGAGAGGCAGGCAAAAGAAAAGAAACGTGGCGATTTAGAAGGTTTCTCCTGGGACTGGCAGACTTTGATCCATGACAGACATTGTTATAGGTACACCTAAAAGCAGGTATTTTGCCATAGTGAGATAAGTGATGCTGGCTGGTGAAGGAACATCGTAAAGCAAATCTAATTAACACTGGATAATAGTATCACCATATCGTTCAAGGAATCCACTACATACATACATTTTGGATTCAACGCATACTTTGTATTAGACAAAGTGATTTATAGGATTAGAATGTGACTAATAAATCGTGTGGAGGGTAATAGTAAAGTTATACTTGTATTAATATATTAGGTGTTTTTTTATGGTGGGTTCGATTCCTGGAGATGTACGTATGTCACTTACGAATACGATACCAAAACTGCAATATATTTTAAGCCTGTCCATAGCGCAAGTTCTTTTTCTCGTTCTCTATTGACCTTATGTTTCAATTATTACTTCAGTTTTAGGAAGTAGGTTAGAACATTTATTCTTAGACACAATAACTATTCACAATTTAGCTTAGCAGTTAGCTAAAAAGCATACCATCCCTCTTTATAATAGAGATTTACGTTGCCCTCTCGATTGCTATCGACTGGGCACAGAGCTCGACATAGCGAACATTTGTTACTGTTGAACTGCAGTGGATCTAAAGAATTGGATATAAAACTCAATTTCGATAGAAGACGTCTTGTTTACAAGATTCACAGTTTCAATTTTTAAATACATGAATTTATTTATTTATTTAAACTTTATTGCACAAAATAAAATCGTACAAAAGGTGGACTTAATGCCATGTGGCATTCTCTACCAGAATGAATGCTAATACGATTACCAGGTGGCTGCAGCCACTTAATTGTAGATAGATAGATACTCTTTATTGTAATCACACAATATAAACAAATCACAGGAAAAGAAATACATTAAGCGAAGCGATCTCTTTCAGACAACCTTCAGGTAGAGGACAGTTGAATTAAAATTCATCATCATCATCATTTCAGCCATAGGAAGTCCACTGCTAACACAGGCCTCCCCCAATGACCTATCATCGGGGGGGATTGCCAATACTCGCCACACTTGGCAGGCGGGCTGGCGAGCGCAAGTTTTTTTTTAAGATTGTGCACTCAGACTCTGCTGTACATCTCGGAACTAGTCGCCTCTTACGACACGTCTCCTGTTGGCGCTGGGGAAGTGTATTCTTTACGGCTGTCCCCACACGGCACGGCATTAAAATTAAATTAGTTAATTATAGTGTAGCAGAAGAACTTCTTCAATTCAAATCAGTTCATCAAGCAAGCGCTATAAAGCAATAATACGGACCACCTTTATCCGAAACACCTCAGTGGTTTTTTACTTACATTAAGTATGAAATGACAAGTTCTGTCAACTTTCGCCTATATTAAAACAGCACAGACACAAATTGAAAATTGGCGAATAAAATAAATGATATTTGTGATGATATTTAAAAAAAACTACATAAAAAAGCTGTGTTTGTAAAGTTAAAATAATATAAAATGTTCATTAGACTAAATTGATGAGACAGCTGAAACAATAAGTGTAAAGTAAATAAAATACTGGAATGGAGGCCACGTACCGGCAAGCGCAGCGTAGGACGTCCACCTACAAGGTGGACAGACGACCTGGTAAAGGTGCAGGAAGCCGCTGGATGCGGGCCGCTGCCAACCGGCCAATCTGGAAGTCACTGGGGGAGGCCTATGTTCAGCAGTGGACGTCCTATGGCTGAAATGATGATGATGATGATGATGAAATAAAAAACTAATAAACAAAATAAATAAAGCTTTTTAAAGAAATATTTATTTCAAATTTTGTTATGCGTCTGGCAAAACACCAAAATCTTGAAGTAAGGAGTTAATATTCTCATGTTACGTAACGATAAGATTTGTTAGGGGCAGGACCCAGTACACCCAGAAATGATTATATCAGTGTTTGTGTCTTGTTACAACGTTTTCACTAATTAATACTTGTGATGTCTAGGGCTTTGGGGTAATATTAAAACAACTAGTTTCTCAGTAAGTAATACACAGCTTGACCGTAACGCCTGCTCGCCCCGCTCGTGACAGTCCGTGTGTGGTCGGGAGCACAGATTAGATAGAGTATGTCTAAAGGTCGAGACCATGGCGCTACCGTCAGTCTGCATACTGCATAGATAATCTATAATATAAAACTGAATCGCTGAATGTGTTGCTACGCGCAAATCTCGAGAGCAGCTGAACCGATTTCGCTAATTCTTTTTTTATAATATTTCTTGAAGTACGAGGATGGTTCTTACGGAGAGAAAAATTTAAAAAAATCCCAGAAAAAGTCTAAAAACAACACTTCTATATTCCCATACAAAAGATTTGTATAAATACGTTAAAGTCAATTTGAACTTTAATACCATACCATAAAGTTTAACTGTTAGTGGAGTGGTTCCGGGAAGGCAAAACAATTGAGTAACGTTAGTATCGTAAAACAAGGCGGTACGAAGTTCGCCGAGACAGCTAGTAATAATAATAAAAATTGTTTATTTTTCACATCACATCACATCATTATCTCACAAAGTGAGATATACATAGAATAGTAGTTTAAAATAATATCTTTTGTGTATTGTCTTCACTATCGCATTGGAGTAACCTGTTAAAGTCAAAGTGAAAAATCATTTATTAAATTCAGGACAAAATTGCCACTTATGAACGTCAATAATAACATTATAGGCCCTTAGGGGGGCAGAATATGTCTTCTTATTTTTTGTGATAATAATGATAATTGTAAGTTTAGTTGCTATACAAAAAATAAAAATAAAATTTACCTAGCCCCAAACCACAGGAACTAAGCAAAGCATTAGCTTTGCTATGGCTATGGCGACAAGATTACGTTTATAGTCATTCATGACTTTGTCACTTTTCCATCGCAATAACATGACAATGCTATGCTTTCTTTTGAACAAGTACCTAAACAAGCTTAGATAAATAGAAATAAATTTGATAAGCACATACACACATATAAACACGGCAGTTGTAGACAACAAACGATTAAAAATCCATTTCAAGCAAAATGACAGACAGACACATCTAGAATGTCAATTTAAATTTTATTAAAAATTTCAGATTTGACTAATATTTTGGCTGATTGATGACTGAATGATTTGGCTTTGGAGCCTTTTTACTAAGTTATACGAACATAGTTATTTTCGTTTCGTTCTTCCTAACACAATCCTCCTCCAACCTCCCAAATCCTCCGAATCACGGATAAGAGGGCAATAAATCTCCTCCTATCACTCTATCGCTAATAATTGACTAACGATTCGCTGACAATCGATCAAGATCACTTTGAATGATACCTTATTACTTCTCTGTTAGTAGATGAAAAATTTACTTGGCGTATCAGGAGTACAATGGCGTACTCCTGGTACGCCATTAGCATTGCTAGCCCACAATTGTCCCAAAGCAGTGGTAGGGTAAAAAAAAATTAAGACGTGTAAAAGAGCTTAATTTAGGCCTATTTGCAGAAATAAATTGGTTTTATTGGTTTTCATTTTCTATTCTGGTCCAAACGACGACCGTCTAGTTTCGTGGTTCGTACTTCGCGCTACAAAGCCAGGCGATTGCAGATTCAAATTCCGCAGGGGACATAGTCATCATCATCATCATTTCAGACATAGGACGTCCACTGCTGAACATAGGCCTCCGCCAATGACTTCTAGACTGGATGGTTGAAAGCAGTTTGCATCCAGCAGCTTCCTGCAACCTTTACCAGATCGTCTGACCACCTTATGGGTGGACATCCTACTCTGCTCTTGACGGTATGTGGCCTCTATCAACCTGGTATTATTGAATTTTTTTAAAATTGTTATGCGTAATAATTTAACACTTATCTAAGTAAACGTTGCAGCAATAATGTTAGTTTGATTATTCAATGAACATTAGAATAACTAAAATCTTTGCTGACATAATCAAGCTTTACATTTATCCATTTGATAGCTTTTATCTATTTACCTCGTTATTCAATTATGCGTCGGGCTTGTACAATAGGGTTTAGGGTTTTATTTTGAATTGAATTATTATATTGTAGTAAAAATGAAACATCATGTACCAAGACAGTTACAATTAGGTTTCAATTTAGTTCTTTAATTAAAACTAAGATTGATTAAGAAGTTAGCTATGAATTAGTTTCGATTCGTTAGAAGTAAATCTAATAAAAGCATGCCTAATTAAATATTAAGAAAGTGGTCTACCAGTTTTGTCAGAATTTAATGTGTCAGTAAAATAGCAATAAGGTTTTTGACGTAATATGATAAAGAGAGTATTAGTAGCTGTCAGAATAATTTTGCATGGGAAAATCAACCCTATTTTTCTATTCTTACTGACCATTTGTGTTTGAATCAGCATACTATTCTTCATATTTAACATATTTAAAGTACTTCTAACAAAGCCTCAATTAGACCCCAATCAGATACTTGATCTTTCTTTTACAAATAAGTAAGTGTCTCCACGAAACATGTAAACAACATTACGCTCTTCCACCCCGTCATGTGAGTTCAGCCCTGTTCGTTGGTCAGTGTCAGTCCGGCCCTGTTCAGCTGTCGCTCCTATTCGTTCGAGTGGTAGGGTTGCCTGTTTGGCGTTATTTATTTTCGACATTTTTTTTTCTTGAACACTAAAATCACAATCAGACTTAGTAGGTATTGATCGACATATTCGACAAATCTGCGTACTGGCGATTGTCTGACGTTTTTAACTTAGTAAACAGCACAGAGAAAATATATTTAATTCCTGCCTTTTAAACCATGATTATTATGATGATGATTTAAGATTTGTATGCTAACATTTAGCTAAATGCGCAAAGATCGAACTAATCCTTAACACCTATGTAATGTACCACATTTATTACAAAGAAAGTTTTTATTTATTCATTTATGACTTAGGTACAAATGTTCGTGCTCATCACACAAACATTTTCCCTTTGCGGGATTTAACCCACAACTGCCTTTGTAGTCAAAATTACTGTGATTGATGCAAGATCTCTTTTTTCCTAAAAATCTAAGCTAAGTTTGACCACAAACGCTGCACCGCTTCTCAGTTAGTTGCGCGGCGAGACGCGGGGAGTGGGGTATCTTGTATTGTTCTGTCACTTACTTTGCCGTCGTCGACCTTCGCGGTGGCAGGACGCGTTAGCTGTACCAAACGAATTTCAATGTCAAGTGAAAAAAACGTGTCAATGAATTTATTGCTTACAAATTTTAAATACTTATTATTATATAATTAATTATTTATGTTTTACTTTAATTTAATTTGTGAATGTAATTTTATTTTAATATTGTACTAATTAATTGATTTTTATGCACGTATTGTAATTTTATTGTAAAAATTTACATGCCACCTTAAATGTGGCGAGACATGACGGAATATTATGTAAAAAACATCTTAATGTACCATGTTTCATGTAAATAAATGAATTTGAATTTGAATTTTGAATACATATACAATTTTAAAAAATCTGGACAAGTGCAATTAGTACTAGACCACCGAGGGTTCCGTACAAATTTTTAGGTACTTATACATAGTTCTGGAATCGAATGTTGCAGTTTAATTACAAAAAATATTTACAAGTGTATTGTTTCCAGATTTTTCCCTTTACTTGTCGTGAAAGACGATATTACTTGCCAAATTGTATAGTTCTAGATAAACGGAAAGTCTATAAATGTTGATTCTCTTGAAAGTGTCGAAATATAAATTCTTTGCGGCATAAACGGCCGCATCCCCTGTTTTTAACGTTAACTTAAAAGTTTAATTGTTTTACAGATTTATGAGACTGTACACCTGAGCATATGGTGTAGCCGTCACGATGACCTAGCTTTGCGAAGGCTGCGCTGACGTTCATGCTCGGGGTCACCAGTTTGGGGGGTGTAAGGAACAGGGTGTTGAGTTCCTCATCCATCATTGAAAAGGGAGGATCCTCCGACCAGACGGGCAGTTGCCCACCAGACACAACACTACAACGTGACGGCTACAATGATTTTAAATTCAACTTGATACCTCCACGTGTTTCAAAGATAGAAGGTCTTGACAGACAGACGGACAACAAAGTGATCCTATAAGGGTTCCGTTTTTTTAGGTACGGAACCCTAAAAATCCAGAGAATAAATACACCTAAGACGCGGAAAAGTTCCGACGGTCATACTAATGGCAGATATTGCAACTGAGTGTACCACCCCTACGATATGACCTGGGGCAATACCCACCCATCTTTTAAACGCGCGTCAATGTTGACTCGACATCGCGTCGCATTGTCGAGCTGATTCGATTGCTCTACGCTTTATGTTCTCGATTCATCATCATCGATTTTTAAAAAAACTGCTACTTGTATATCAAAATATATAATAAGATACCAGCATCCCTAGCATGAACACCACCACGATATCATATGATATTATGATATAGTGATTTATAGACACGGAATGTAAAAATATGATAGATATAGCCGACTAGTTGATTCTCTGTGCCGGTGACGTCACATATTATGATCGATGTTTCGATAAAAATTCAAAATGGCGGCTACATCAATAATATTTTTACATTTGGTGTCGATATATCGCTATGTCATATCATATCATATCGTGTTTTGGTGCTTACGCTAGGGGGGCAGGGAATATAAAAGACATGCCTTATACTGGTTTTAAGGTAGCACTGCATGAATGGCTAATCGGACGTGTATTCTACTCCGTCCAGGAGTTCTTAGATTTTTACTATAAGCACTAATTTGTTGTTTGCAATTATTGTAATTATTGTTATTCTGTTTAGCATTTTCAAACTTGTATATTAATTTTGAATTGATTTGTATATTGAAATTTTGAATTGAATATTATAAAATATGTCTAATACCTACCCTGTAACATGTTTGTATGCTATTGTCTAAAGCTGAATAAGCGAAACATATTTTAAATTGTGTGTTCTTGTTGTGTGATCTTTGTACCTTGTTTAATGGCAAATAAATTATTCCGATTCTGATCTATTTTGTATTCTAATACAAGCATAATATGTGGTTAATTTTAAGCAACAATAGTGTATTCTCTCCATCTAATAATAGTCTAGTCCAACGGATTAATAAACTGAAGTGGCAGTGGGCGGGGCACAAAGCCCGTAAACTAACGGCCGATGGGGCAGAAAGTTTTTAGAATGGAGGCCGCATACCGGCAAGCGCAGCATAGAAAATTCACCCACAAGATGGACAGAATACCTGGTAAAGGTTGCAGGAAGCCGCTGGATGCAGGCCGCTTCCAACCGGCCAATCTAGAAGTCACTGGGGAGGCTGTGTCACAGACGGACATTACAGACGACCACTTCTAAAATAATATTTATTTGTTTCTGCAAATATGCTAGTACCGGCACTTTTACACGTCTCAAATGTGTAAATAACCCTACCACTGTATCTTGAGAATTTGTGGGCTAGTGCAGAGAAGAAGCAGCGCTAATAACTCGATTATTATTATCATCCTTAGATTTAAACGGAAATCTCCTTAACAAGCTTGAGCGCTTACAAAACTTCTGCATACGTATAGTTTTTGGACTGCGGAAGTATGATCATATCACCGAATACCGAACTCGGCTTAAATGGCTCCCTATCCGACTTAGACGTGACATGCACATTCTTTCGCTACTGTTTACTATATTGTTTAACCCAAAGTCTAGTATCTAAAAGAGCTCTTTCAATTTCTGCAGGTACCACAGGGTCATGACATGCGGTCATCCAAAAAACTACTTCTCCAATTTCCTCCCCATTCTACTAACTATTAATCTCAGTGATTTACTGTGCAGTCCATACGCTTATGGAACTCCTTACCTTTACCTATAAGGCAATCCGAATCGATTGATATCTTTAAAGGTCGGCTTAAAGCACATTTTCTTGCGTCTTGACATACAAACCATTTTCTATCCTTCTTTAATATTGTCAACTGGTCATTGTTGGTCACGATATTTCCTGGCATGTATCAAGTATCATTTTATGTATATATATATAATATGTATATTGTATGTATTTAATATTATATTATATATTATTATTGTTATGTATGTAAGTATATTGTTATGTTCATTTCTATCTGGACTTATATATTTATCCATTAGGTATATTAAATTTTACACTAAGCTCTCCGCCACCCTCACCCTTTCTTCTTATCTGTCCTCTACCTGAAGGTTGTCTGGAAGAGATCGCTTTTAGCGATAAGACCGCCTAAATTGTGCATCTTTCTGTAAACACAAATTGTAACTTCTTTGTTTGGTGTACAATAAAGAGTATCTATCTATCCTCTTTTCAAATAAATACAATTAATACAAGTTAAATAGAAAGTTAGATAAATACAAGTTCGTGCCATTTGGGCAGGTTAGAATCTATACATTGTTATCATTTATATAAGGTCTAACCAAAACAGTGCTAAATATTTCTAGAGGTCAACTAGTACACGATAAGGATCACGTTAATGGAAATAAAAACATATACCTAACCACGTATTTTTTCTTAGGTTACATTACTTATGTATTATTTTAATTGTTTTTATACGCATTACGCAATTCCTAAATTCTCTTGGTTACAAGATGACATTCACCCCGTTCTATCACTGATTTTACAATGATTTTTAGCCACATAGTGAAAACATTACAACAATTAATAATTAATTTATAAAAAAATATCATCATTCGTCATTTCAGCCATAGGACGTCCACTGCTGAACATAGGCCTCCCCCAATGACTTCCTACGCTTGGCAGGCGGGTTGGCGAGCGCAGTTTTTTATAGGATTTTGTACGCAGTAGCTGCTGCCCGTGTCGTGATACAGGAATTAGTCGCCTCTTACGACACGCCACAACACGACAAAAAATATGTTGTTAGGTTATTTCTGTTTCTTTTATACCGAAGATTCTTAACATGTACTCTTTGACCTATAAGAATATTGAGCACTATTTCGGTTAGACCTATACTTTAATTTTTACCGCTTTTTTGCGTTGGGGGATAAAATATCGAATATGTGGGTAGGTAGCACGAATTAAATAATACTTCATCATTGATCCTAGTTCTACCTACACGATCAGTTACACCCACTTTTATAAAAACGGTCTTGCGAAGGAATACGCACCTGCTACGAAGATAATTTCCCTGGAGACGGCCATTAGCCAGTATTATCTAACGGTGTTCAGCGATGATGTTGCTTAGTGCTCAGTTTACTAAGTTATGTATGTATTTTCAGCTTTTTTCAGGTCTTATTACTTTGTGGGTTGGCGTGGGTAGTGGTCCCTAGGTGTTTGATTATAAATAAATTGTGCTTAATGTGTCAATAGAGATGCCGACTAACTTTTTTTTTGTCTTTCAGGTAGATTATCAAAAACTATTGGACACGTATTTTTTCTTTTATCACATCTTCAAAATGTTACAGAGATACATTGATTGGAAATGTCACATGACGTTACGTGTTGGTGCAATTTTTACTTAGAAATGACGTCGCGAATCACTCCCGAACTTTGACGCGCATTATTTTTGTAATTTTATTATTATTATTATTATTATTTCATTGATTCAGACAACGCAGGTCCATTTTATTAGTAAGATCTTATAAGCTATATTAGTAACAACAAAAACAAAACAATAAAAACAGAGAGAGCTACAGATGACAGCGGCGGGTCAGCCAGTGTTCCTCTTGACCAGCACCTTGGCAAGATGGCGAGTTATAGGAGAGTCATATCTCCCCGCTATGGTCTTCAGGATGGAGTTGGAGCTGGCCCGTACCCTGCAGAGCAACGACGCTGCTTTTTTACGCATGATAGCATAGAAATCGTCAGTGTCAGTGAATTTTATGGTTGATTGACAAATCTTTATTTAAAAAAGTGAATATCCTGTCTTTGCCATGCTTATATGTCATGAAATGTCATGTTTTGTGAAGCAACACATGTACCTTTTTAAAAAAGCTGCAGAAGTATACCCTAGGAATACAAGAAATCCTGATAGGTTAGTACTTAGTAACGCTCCTAGAATAAGCCTATACCAAAAAAATTGCTACGCAATCGGCATAAAAATATATAATAAGTTGCCAGCCCATGTAAAACTTTTACCATTACATAAATTTTAAAAAGTCTTGCATGCTTGGTTAATTCTTTGTAATATTTACACTGTAAGCGAATATTTGAATTCAAAAATTTTGCAGCTTATTAACTTTTTTACAATGTTTGCATGCTGGAATGTATACAGCGAAACATGGATCCCACTTTGTACCTACCATCTTATGTAACCTGTTTCTAGCAAATAAATGATCTTTATCTTTAAAGAAAAAATTCAAATCGGCTCAGACTCAGATCACAGAATAAATAATAGATATTATAAGTATACAAAAGTTAAGCTTCATACAACGCCCACATAGACATCGCTCATGGACACGAAATCACGGAACACTCGAGCTCGGGTTTGAATGTTCCATCGTGTTCCGAGATTTCATTTCTGTTACTCGTTGTTTTGTGCTGCATGTTGTGTGATGTGTGTTGACAGTGTATTACGTTTTTGTGCGATGATAGATGAATGAACAATAAATAAATCAATATTGGACTACATCACCTATATTGTTCTGATCCTATGGTAAGTATCCAAAGCACTCGTGTTACAGAAATCAGAAACATTGACGGTACTACATTGACCGATCGAAAATCGAACCCAGGAGCACAGAGATAGCGACACTAAGTCCATTATGCACGCTTCTTGGCTACTAGGTCGTCAGAATAGATGAAACAAAGCGTTATGTTCGAGTATGATTCACTGAGGGTTGAATAACTTTATTTAATAACATTATTATCGTATAAATACGCGTAAAAAAGTCATTTCTATTTACAGACTTATTGTTTCAAAGGGTTTGTTAGATAATAAAATTATACGGTTGTTTGCGCAGACCTTCGATTACTCAGGTTGCGCCAATATTTACTTGGGGAACCCTTTTTCTTTTACTTTCTTTTGATATGTAATAAAATTACTATTGATATTGACTTATTTTATAAATGCCTGTTGCATAATGTGTGTATTATTTTTATAATAATCAAACAAAACAACATTATTATAAATTAACTTGTTCAGATAATTGAAAGTTTTCATCTATGTCAAAAAGTGAAACAGTATTATTTAACACACTGATTATTATCTTCAATTTATCTCGGACAAAAATGATTCAGGCATGTGTACTTTTATTGCCTTCAAGACTGTCTGCCTGTCTGACCGTCCGTTCTACATGTAACCTATAAAAGGCTGTGGAACTGTATTAAGGTAGCCGTGTGTTTTTACAGTACATAAAATTTATAATAAAAGGAGGTGCTTGTAGCAAATTTTTCCATAGGCTTCTCCCAGCACGCCCAGACCCAATTCAATTTGGAAAAGTTCATTTTCTTAATCATGGTAAATTTACAAATGAATAATAAAAAAAACAACAGCTCGTTAGGGAGTTTAAATAATACGTGTTTTCCAAATTTTATAAGTAAACTCGCCTACAAATAACAGTTTACAAAGTATTATGAACTATGGTTACATAAATACATCGAGTAAGTAGTTTGTCATTCTGTTGAATTTAGTGCCAAACTTCATCTACTAAATTGAAACATGTCGTAAATGCCATTAAACGCATCTATACATTTTGTTGGCATATTTTAATCAACGAATTTAGGTTATTTGGAGGACTATTGACTTCAGTGAAAGGTAAATTATAAAAGGTATTTTATTTATAAATAAACTAGCTGTTGCCCGCGACTTCGTCTGCGTGGTCTTTAGGGGTATGAAAAATAGATGTTGGCCGATTCTCAGACCTACTCAATATGCTCACAAAATTTCATGAGAATCGGTCAAGCCGTTTCGGAGGAGTACGGGAACGAACATTGTGACACGAGAATTTTATATATAAGATTATCTATAGCCATGGCTTTCCCAGATGAGCTCGACGGTATTAAAATATTGTACTATAATTCAAATGTCACATACTTATAAAGTTTAAAATCAAAACGACAGATGTAAATAGGTTAAGAACTAGTTACAAGATTTGATCACAATACATAGCTGTTACCTACTAATAGAGTACAATTTATTTATTTTGCTCACACAATAAAACAGTACTTAATTAGACTTATTTCGCTAATAATTCGACAATCCAGACAGAATGTCTTGGCGCCTCAAAATTAGGAGAGCCGACCCCACCTACAGTGGGATGGAGCAAAGAAAAAGACTTATAACGCTAATAAGATCTTTGTTGTGTGAGACTGGTGCTATAGGTCACCAGGTTCTATCTCACATAACTAAAGCCTATCTTTAATGATTTAATTAAGTGTATTTTTGTGGAGATCAGTTTAGTAGTTACAAATATAAGGTCTAACCGAAATAGTGCTCAATATTTCTAGAGGTCAACAAGTACACGATAAGGATCATGTTGACGAAACTAAAAACATAAACTAACAGCGTATTTATTCTTAATTACATTACTAAAGTATTATTGAAATTGTTTGTTTACGCATAACGTCATCCCTAAGTTTTTTTGGTTACAATTATGACCACAGATGTTGCTGGGAGTACATTTTCATATATAGACGAATGGCGTTATACGTAGAAAACCATTACAACAATTATTTAATCTAGGTATTAATTAGTAAAAATATTATGTTCTTAGGTTATTTATTCATCAGTGCTAGGGAAAAAAGTAACGGACGTGTAAAAGAGCTTAATATAGGCCTATTTGCAGAAATAAATTGTTTTTTTTTCATAATGAAGATCCTTTTTATGTATTTTTTGCCCTCTAGAAATATTGAGCACTATTCCGGTTAGACCTTAAATAAACAGAATTAAAGAGAATTTTAATTTGTAAATAAAAGTCTGTCAATAATAATAATTGTGAATGGTGGCCACCAGATAATGATTAGCATTTATATGTATTTTTAACTTTTGAATAATGCGGAACAAGACAAACAAATATTACCATTGTAAATGAATGCTTAGCGATTATAATTCTCGTTAATCCTCTCAAGGTTTATTATGCAAACCAAGGAATGGCCACGTTAATTTTTCAAAAGAAACAGTCTTCATTAACATGCAAGGAGCCTTCTTTGGCTTCAGATAAAATGTAAGTCCTTTCTGGATCAATAGGAAGAGTAACTATGGTAAAGTTACCATACTTAGGGAAAGTAAATTTAAAAATTTAATTTAAAAAAATAAAACCGACTTCAAAACACTGAAATGCTAAAAATAATCCTAACACTTAAGTACCTAATCAGATACTTTTAGAGTCGGTGCCAGCCGATGAGAGATTCAATGTTTTTATTTGCACCGACTCCAAAAGTAACTGATTAGGTACTTAAGTGTTAGGATTATTTTTAGCATTTCAGTGTTTTGAAGTCGGTTTTATTTTTTTAAATAAAATTTACTTATTTCATCTATTTTTAGTGATAAATCCTAATCTAACTGCTGAACACCGATTTCATCCCCTATTTTCCTACCCTTAGGGGTGATTTTTATTTTTCAAACTTTTATCATAGCATCTTTGAAGTATAAGCTATTCAATAAAACAAAAATTATCAAAATCGGCTCATATTTGTCGAAGATAGGTAACAAGAACCACAACCAAAATATTATCGGGGTATATATTTGTTGATTTTCTAAAAAGCTCTAAATCAATTTCGATAAAATTTATATGGGACCACCTCTGAAGTATGATCTAGCAAACAAAAAAAGAATCATTAAAATCAATTCATAATTGGCGGAGTAATCGCGTAACAAACATACAAAAAAAAAAAAACAGTCGAATTGAAAACCTCCTCCTTTTTTGAAGTCGGTTGAAAATTAAAAATATAATAAAAACCGACTTCAACTCTAATAACTGGCTGATTAGGTATGTTGAATGTAATGATTAATTTAAACTTATTTGTTTAGTTTACTTAAAAATGCTTGTAATAAGAGGAGAAGAGTTTTGGGGATTTGGAAATTAATTAAGAACAGTCTTCAAAGTATACTATTCAATAAAAACTGGCCAAGTGCGAGTTGGGCTCACGCACGAAAGGTTTTGTATTATTATCTATACAACATTAGACACAAAAAATTTAACTTTCCTGTGGGTTTGAGTGATGTTGAGCTTTTAAATTTTTTTTTTAGATTTTTACCTTTTTTATGTTTGCTTTTTTTTAAAATATTTTTGTGTACATTTTGTAAATATTATTTAGTTCTTTAAATTTAGTTGTAAATTGGATAAAATAAACAAGGTTTACATTAGACACTATATAATTTTGTGAATATAAAACTAAATATTTTGTGAATATTTCAAGCGTCTACCTGTTGCCGTTATCAATATCAATTTTACTTGATATTGATAACGGCAACGGAAAGACAATCACGTTTGTTGTATGGGAGCCCCACTTAAAAATCTATTTTATTCTACTTTTAGTATTTGTTGTTATAGCGGCAACATAAATACATCATTTGTGAACATTTCAACTGTCTAGCTATCACGTTTCATGAGATACAACCTGGTGACAGACAGACAGACAGGCCGACAGTGGGGTTATAGTAATAGGGTCCCGTTTTTATCCTTTAGGTACAGAAATCTGAAAAGTAATACGACATATTGTACTCTTCTTTTCCTTCATCTATATGGTCAATCCTGGTTGCGTCCAAAGCCATTCCTTCGGAGCCCAGGGTCCGCATTCCTTGATTTACTCCTCCACTTCGCGCGGTCTTGATCGTCTCTAGTTGTGAGATCATTGGCACGCATGTCAGCTCTCACGATTTCAAGCCAGCATTTCTTAGGTCTACCCCTTTTGCCAGGACCTGGAGGTCGCAGCATGGCCAGACATTTGTTTATTACGTAGCTTGCCGGTTTTCGCAAAGCACGGCCGTACCAGCGTAGGCGACTCTCATGCAGTTTGTCTGCAATATCTCGGACACGAAGGCTACCGCGGATGCGCGAGTTCATCACGCGGTCCTTCCGCGTGACTCCGAACGATACGACTTGTACTACTTGTTTAAAAAACATTTCCTCTGTAACACCTAGTTCTATGCCTGGTAGATGTTAGCTAGGGGCCACTACGCATAAAAAGAAGTTAAACAAAAAATAAAAACATACCCATTTAACTTTTCCCTTTCATTGCAATATTAGCGTGGCATCCCTCGGGAGTAATTTCAAAGAAAGTTAACTGAAGTGACAAAATGAGACAAATCCGCGATAGTTGTGCTTAAACAAAACTATCTCGCTAACAGCAGTTAAACAAACTTGGGATGTAGATTGTTAGTGAGTTAAATAACTGCTTATTGACGTCAGGAATACAGGTGGATTTTTAGAGCTTCCTTTTTCAGGGTTGCATCCTCAATGGGACCCTATAGTCTGTCTTCGCTGTCTGTCTGTATGCATTTACATGGCTGTATGTTTAAAACTGTAAAATGTAGACACAAAAAATTTACACTGTATATGTATTACTATGATAGCTGCTGTAAACGTTTCAAAAATGTTTTTTTTTGCGTTTTTTACTTGAGCATAATCACGGCAATGCATTAAAACGTAAGACCAGTTTAACATAATGCTAACTACTTTTAAGTTGTATTAATTTAATTACTTTCATAAAAGTGATTTTATTATTTATATCATGACGACCTCCGTAGCCGAGATGCGAGCATACCAGACTTGGTGTCGGTATCTCTGAGTGGGACCTTTAGTGGGTTCGATTCCCGGTCGGTCAATGTAGAAAAATAACTTTTCTGTATTGTCTCGGGTCTGGGTGTTGTGGTACCGTCGTTGTTTTTGATTTCTGTAACACAAGTGCATAAGCTTCTTATCATAGGATCAGAGCAATGTGAAGTTGTCTAATATATATTTATTTATATCTGAACCCTTTCTGAGCATAAATATAAACTAAAATATTTAAATTGTTAATTTTACATTCATCGTCATCATCATCATCGTCATTTCCCCCAGTGATTTCCAGATTGGCCAGTTGGAAGCGGCCTGCATCCAGCATACTTACATACTTGATACATTGCATACTTGTAATGTCTGAGTTCAGTTTGTATAAATATTATTAAATTATTATTATTATTATGTACAGAGCGAATCCCTAAAAGTAAGCAGGAATTGTAAAATAAGTATCTTCAGTAGACTTAGGTCTGAAAGGCCAAGAAACATATACAGGGTGTAACGAAAAGGTGAAATAAAACTTTAAGGGGTTATTCTACGGCTAAATTACATCAAATTTTTCTATGGGACCAACATCGAAATCGCAAAAAAAATAACACTTTCCCATACTAAAACGCGACCAGCTGGCATCAGTTTGTATGGAAACGTCAATGTTTTTTTTGAGATTTTGATGTTGTTTCCATAGAAAAAGTTGATGTAATTTAGCCGTAGAATAACCCCTTAAAGTTTTATTTCACCTTTTCGTTACACAGTGTATAAAAAGCATCAGAAAATTTTTACATGAGTTGGAGACTGCTGAGATACTCAAAGCTCTTTGCCCAGAAATGAGATACTACTGGCTAAATAAATAAAGTTAGCAGCTGATTTCGTAATAAAAAACAAAAAAAAGTAAAATAGGTATGCATAAATACGTCCCACTGCAGGAGTCAAGCCTCATCTCAACTATGAGGTATTTTGAGCTATACTCTAGTGTTGCCACTCGATAGGTCAATATCGATTGTCTATCGATAGCCTATCGATAGTTGAAGGAAAAATGATACTATCGATAGTCTATCGATTCTATCGATACTATCGATAGTATCGATATCTCTTTTACAGCAATACTATCGGTAAATAGCAATACTATCGATAGTATAGATAGTTTCGATCGCTGCCAACCAATGAACTATCGATAGTATTGCTCTTCAATATCTAATAGACTATCGATATCGATACTATCGATAGTTTTATACTAGTGATATTTATTTCATTAGTATTGCATTCAGTATGCAGGCATAATAAGTGGTATATTAAACGAAATCAAATTAATTAACTAGTGTATTTGACTTTATTTAAACGTACGTTTAGTTTTTTTAAATAAAGATGGCAGTTTTTTAAATTCTTAGATGGCAATACTATTGAATTAAAGCTCACTATCGATAGTACAACACTATCGATAGTATCGATACTATCGAGTCTTCTCTATATTCAAGAGCAATACAATCGATAGTATCGATAGTTCATTAGTTGGCAAGGATCGAAACTATCGATACTATCGATAGTATTGCGGTTTACCGATAGTATTGCAGTAAAAAGATATCGATACTATCGATTTCTGTTTAGCCTAATGGTCGACTGGTAGAGAATGCCACATGGCATTATATCCACCTTTTGTACGATTTTATTTTGTGCAATAAAGTTTAAATAAATACTATCGATTGTCCTATCGATCGTATAGATGAATTTAGCGTTCAACTTCAAAACTATCGATATTTCGGCAACACTACCATACTCCACCACGCGGGCCCAGTGCGAACTGGTAAAGGGGTTTTTAAATTCAGTGAAACTATTTTTTTAGATATGCAACCTTAAAATTTCAATTGAAAGTAAACCGTTTGATTTTATTTACATTCCTTCCAATACAAGTATCGTCTCAATTGGTTAGCAAACAAAATTTCATTAATTACAAAGTTATTTCAACAAGTTGTCGATAATTTAAAGAATTCACGCAAATTAAATTGCTTTTAAGAGGTATAGGAGTGTTTTAATAACATTAAGCTCTCGCTCGGCTTGGCCGCTCGAGCAATTTGGGGCTTTTGGGGGCTTTTAGGGCGAGGTACATAGAGGAGTCTGGGAAGGGACTTAGATTCTAGTTTCAATATAATCTTAGTAGAATACATGAACATGCAAATATTATAATTATAAATAGTCACGTGTATATTATAATTTATGGATTAGAGTTTGCTTGCTTCGGATTCACAATTTAGAATTCCGTTGAAGTTGATTTTGAGATAATTCTTTTTACTTACATTTTTCTCTTTACCGTTTACATAGGTTTGCTTATGATTCACACACAGAAAGACAGAATATGTACGCATGCAAAACCATAGATATCATCAACATTTCAGCCATAACACGTCCACTGCTGTGTATACAGGGTTACATTGCAAAGGGGAGCCAAATCTTTAGGAGTGGCTTAGAATCAGTAACTTAATCGAACTATGCAAACAAATTATTTTTTTTACATTTCATTATTCGTATCCGCTGTTAAAATAATTTACCGTATTCATGAAAAAATTGCATCGTATGTGCAATGCGTAAGGTCTTTGTAGGCTCACCGTACCTTCTATGCTTCTGATGAATATTCGATCCGTTCACGCGTGATGCGATGACCAAGGGAAATAGAGATTAATTTTTTTAAACTTATATAGATTGGTAAATATTTTGTAAACTTTTGATTAAACTTATGGTTGACACCCAATAGAAAGAGCTAGTGACTCTCATACGATTATACACTACTGAAGGAAGGAGAAAGGAGAAATAAGATCATCCGACAGAATTAAAGTTATCAATATAGCTCAAAAAACAAGCAAGCTGAAGCGGCAGTAGGCTGTAGTGTTGCCGAAAAATCGATAGTTTTGCAATCGATAGTTGAACGCCAAATTCATCTATACGATCGATAGGACAATCGATAGTATCGATACTATTGATAGTATCGATAGTATCGATATCTCTTTTACTGCAATACTATCGGTAAACAGCAATAGTATCGATAGTATCGATAGTTTCGATCGCTGCCAACTAATGAACTATCGATACTATCGATGCTATCGATAGTATTGCTCTTGTATATCGAGAAGACTATCGATAGTATCGATAGTTTTGTACTATCGATAGTGAGCTTTAATTCAATAGTATTGCCACCTAAGAATTCAAAGAATTGCCATGTTTATTTTTAAAAAACTAAACGTACGTTTAAATAAAGTCAAATACACTAGTTAATTAATTTGATTAAATATACCACTCATTATGCCTGCATACTGAATACAATACTATTAAAATAAATATGACTATCGATAGTATAAAACTATCGATAGTATCGATAGTTCATTAGTTGGCAGCGATCGAAACTATCGATACTATCGATAGTATTGCTGTTTGCCAATAGTATTGTAGTAAAAGAGATATCGATACTATCGATAGTATCGATAGACTATCGATAGTATCGTTTTTTCTTCAACTATCGATAGGCTATCAATAGACAATCGATATTGACCTATCGAGCGGCAACACTAGACTAGGTTGGTCACAGGAGCCGTAAAACTAATAACCGATAGACTTCTTTTTGAGGAGAGAGATACATTCTAAACGCAGCCTAGGGCGCCTTCTGATAAGGTGGAGCGATGGTAAATGCAAAGTTCTGGCAAAATGAATTACCGAAGATTGGGCTCAGTGACGTGATGCGGGCGAGGCCTATGTCCAGCAGTGGACTGATATGGGATGATTATGTTAAAAGTAAAGTATGCCTATATTCGTCCTAATGCAGGGCACAGGCCTCACCTCAACTATGAGGTGGTGGCCCACACTCCACCAGCGGGCATAGTACGGATTGGTGAAGGAGTGTCGTATGGCCAGTGACTAGACCTTACAGAGATGTAAGCCATCCTAAGGCCCCTGACTAGGCTTTACGACTAGGTATCAAGCGATATTAGACGGGCCTAACTTTTAACGTGCCTTCCGAAGCACGGAGATGCTACTAATGTCACTAGATATGGTAGAGATGTAATGGTCACCTATCCAAACACAACCGCGGCGTGTGTTGCTTCACTTTGGTAATCACTGCCAAAGCGCTGCCGCCACTGAGCACGTACACCTCATTGATGACCCTAATCATAAATATTTAAGTATTGCTTCATTTGGTACAAACTAAAACGGGAAATAACGCGGTCATCATCATCATCATCATCATTTCAGCCATAGGAACGTCCACTGCTGTACATAGGCCTCCCCCATTGACTTCCAGATTGGCCGGTTGGAAGCGGCCTGCATCCAGCGTCTTCCTGCGACCCTTACCATAACGCGGTCATTAAAACATATTTTACCTTTTATTTGCCTGACGTTTCGACCGGGTTACACCGACGGTGGTCACAGGCTGACTGGAACAGCGACGCCTTATTTACTCCGTATGAAAAACTCCGTATAAAACAATTTAAAGTAATTATTCATTTGATACATTAAGAATTGAGAACATGCATTGTGTTCTGTAAATTATCTTTGTCATAATGTTGTCACAATGATTGTGTAATGAGCACGAGCAATTGTACCTAAGTCGACATGGATGTTTAAAAAGTATTTAAGTATGTTTATCCGTTATCTAGTCGTCGTACTACAAGCTTAGCTTAGTTTAGGGCTAGCTGATTGGTGATTGTGGAAACAATTTATTTATTTAATGCAGTATTTTGTTTATTGTAAATATTTTATTAATTGTTTACGATGTTACAACAGACGTGTGCAAACGTCTAGGAAATTTTGATACAAATTAAATCTGTCCCGAGAACGATATATCAGGGCTTTATCGCAGCGAACTCCACGTCTCGAACAATTTAGAAGCTCTTAGCAGCGGGTCAAATTGAAATTATCCCGCGGTGGGCTGCCATAGCTTGTTTGCAGACAGTAATGGCACTACACAGTTGTTTTTGTTGGGTGTAGTACGATGTCCGGCGTTGGTAACTACTCATACTTATTCAAGTATGGCAGTATACTAAATAAAAACCGGACAAGTGCAAACATGACTTGCCCACCGAGGATTCCGACGCCTAATGTGTCTCTTAACACTATCATCATCATAATTTCAGCTATGGACGTCCACTGCTGAACACAGGCCTCTCTCAATGACCTTAACACTATGACTTTCTGTAATGTGTTCGAAAAAATCAACCGAAATGTAAATGTAAAAACAGAATGTAAAGTAAAGAATGAAAAAAACAATCCAAATTTGTAGGTACATACGAGTTTTATGAATTGTTTAGAAATCGAGTCTGGCAGTTTAATTACAAATTAAACACATTTTTATTTTTTAAGACTTTTCCATGTACTTGTAGTATAAGACGATATTATTTCATCATCATCATCATCATTTTAGCCATAGAAGGTCTACTGCTGAACAAAGGCCTCCCCCAATGACTGATCATCGGGGGGGATTGCCAATACTCGCCACGCTTAGCAGGCGGGTTGGCAAGTGCAGTTTTTTTATAAGATTTCACACGAAGACGCTGCTGCCCGTCTCGTGCTACAGGAATTAGTCGACTCTTACGACACGCCTCCTGTTCCTCCTCGTTTTTCCTTTCAAGGTACGGAACCCTAAAAATGGTTATATTTGCAAATGCGCAACCTTCTACCTCTAACCAAACGATTGAACTTGTTTTTAATGTATTTACTTATCTTAAAATCTTTCTTAAGGTCCCAAATAAGGCATTAGAAATATTAGATTTGGTACTGATAATGTAAAATGGCTCTTAAATGTCTGGATGATCTATAGAACAGCTGATCCATACATAACTGAGCTAACCTAAATCTGTGTCTGTGATCAGAGTTTTATTTTGGTGAGATTAAAATATATTTCCACTTCAAAAGCTGTTCAGTTAAATGATAAAGTTCACCCCGTGCTTAATAAGGCCCACGCATACCGCATCATTCAAACCGGTATTTAAGTGGCTTAAAATGATTAACAGTCAAAGGCCCACATTCATAATATTACTTAAGATTATAATACTGCTCCTAAGTGATAATAATCTTGCCAGAACGGTTCCCCGAGGAATAAATTCCAAGTTTTCATTAAGGCCCGCGAGTTATACTTTGGCGTTTATTATGCTAGATTAAAAGTTTCAACATTTATACATACTTCGGGGTTTTGGGGGAAATGTTGGGATCCGAATGTTTGAATGTCTTCAAGATTTGAATCATAATTTTGAAATATTTGTGGCAATCTAAGCCTACGTGGAAAAAACTTACAATAAAAAAATGGTTCCTTTGAGAATTATGTTCAGTTTATTCGTTAATATTAGTTTCTAGAATATGTGTTAACTTTAAAATTTTGATAGCTAGTCCCGGCACGATCCGATCTACAAAGCCAAAGTCCTGGGTTCGATTCTCAGTTGAGTCGGTGTAGAAAAAAAAAACTTTTATATATTATCTCGGGTTTTAGAACTGTTGTGGTACAGTCATTATTTCTGATTTCTATAACACAAATGCTGGAGCTATTAGATACTTTAGAATCAGAGCAGTGAATGTGATGTTGTTAAATATTTACTATGTCTTTTTCGCAAATAAAGTTATCTAATCTTTTTTTTTAAATGGGCATTGCAACGTATTCCGGTTACAGGCAGTAAGTTATAATTGACAAACCTTTGATGTAGGCAACAAGCAACTTCCAGTAACTTACCTGAAAAAGAAGGTGTCAATTTAGCCATAATGTAATAATAAAGCAGTAACATCACATTAGGTATCTATACTTCAACTATCAGAGTTACACTAAGCTTAGGCCCATGTACTTATAGAAACTCCAGCTACCAAATTCTGACACTATACACTACACGGGTATTATGCAACACATACCAAATTTTTTAGTCATCCCGTGACCACTGCCTATGCCACAGGGTCAAAACGTCGGGAAAACCAATAACGTAAAATTGTATGTTTTGCATAATACCCGTGTAGTATACAGGGTTATTTGTAAAACATCTATGGGACCAACATTAAAATCCTAAAAAAAGTTTTCACTTCTCCATACAAACTGATGTCAGCTGGTGGCGGCTTAGTATGGGGAAGTGTTTTTTTTGCGATTTCAATGTTGTTCCCATAGAAAAAGTTGTTGTATTTGAGCACCAGAATCAGCCCCTATTAGGTTGTTGATGTTTTACAAATAACCCTTTATAGTGTTAGTTAAAAATGCAACAAGAAAGTTTAAAATTTTATAATTACCAAAGTCTGAGATACAAAAGTATTAAAAAATAAATACTATAAAATATGTTCTCTAGAAGTATAGCAGACAGCGCTGGCGTGGTTGACATGGGCAGTGTTGCCAATACCTAAACCTAAGAGCAAATTAAGTAAAAAGCTTTAACTCTTTTCCGAAATAAAAAACATGTTCGCTTAACGTCAACTCATGCCAGTTGAAGAAATCACCCACTTAAAATGTTGACAACTACAAACTTCCACCACGACCACAGTACAAGAAGGCAGGACAGTAGATCTTTTCACTTATATACGATTTATACACAACAGACAGAGAAGTTACGTTACAGTTGTGGTATTTCATTATTTAGTGTTTGTGCAAAAGGGACGTACGTAATATTATTGTTACTCAATTTTTTTTTCTTTTCAGCTTCCCCCGCTCTACTTTAATTTAACTACTACCTGAGATTTGTCTAGATGAGATCTCTTTTAAACGATTTTATAGTTCCGTACTGTCTGTCTGTCTGCCAAGCCCCTTTTCATCAAGACGCGTTGAGGTATCAAGTTAAAATTTATATAAGACTCAGAACTATTGCATTCTTCAGTATTTAAAGCTGTAAAAATATCAAACTAAATCAACGCAATCAAAATATACAGCCAGTATGAGCCTTCATATTTCGATACCTGCAAGGGAATCAAAACCATTAAGGTACTTCCCGTGGACCTACAATCATGACGATACCCAAGCGCGGTAAAAATCTTCGAATTCTTGTTATTGATAAACTATTTAAAATTTTAGTTTGTACGGAACCCTCGGTGTGCGAGTCCAACTCGCACTTAGCATGGTTTTTTCCAGCAATTCGTTTGTTTGTTTGTAACTACTTATCTATCTGCAAGTATCAGTAGGCTTCAGGTTCTCATGCTACTTGTAACATACAAAAAATGCCACTATACTGTGGACTACAACTTTTATACATTTCTTTTTGGCTGCCACACACATTGGTGTGTTTACTAAATCGGCGTCATCAAAAATTTCATTTGCTAATAAGTAGAAAAATCACGTGATTTTCTGGATAGGTATTTAAGGGTAATAAATTAATGACTGTTTAACGCGCTCAGATGCAATGGGCCTACTGCATATCTGTTATACTGTGGCACAACTGTCGGCATGAGTTCTAGAAACATCTTATGCCTAATTAGTAATAATAGCTTCGATAAATGTTTTCGTATTTTTAAAATAACTTGTTCGTTTACTTTCAACTCGTTACTATCTCATTTGGGTTTTGTAAAGAAGAAACATATTTGTGAGAAATTCTTTTATAAAGTTGAGTTGGAAAAATAAGATGTCAACGTTGAATTTATACCAACAAAATAATAACTGTTGTAGTATAATGGGAGCAAAGTAATATAATCAAATAAAATTTAAAACATTACCCTGCTTCTAGGTGAGTTAGGTAAAAATTAAAAATTATATTTCTAGTGATGTTACTACAAATTTACGTTTTTTTATTTGGACTTTAAGATATTACTTATAACGCCAAATTTAATTCGTCGAGGTCAAAAGAAAGTACCGTAAGTAAGTTTTGATTCCCTTGCATTTGTTAAAATATGCGGCATAACCGGCTGTATCTTTTGATTGCATGGACTAAGAAGTTTGATTTATTCACAGCTCCAAACGATAACAGAATTGAGTATTTTATATTAATTTGACAATAAGACAAACAGACAGAGAGACAGACAAACAGTTTTGAAATACGGAACCCTAAAAAGGAGATATCACAAACATTAATGTTTGTAAGATACTGACATAGTATACCTTCAGCATCATCCGTTAGTGAGTTGCAAAAGTTTAACAGATATGTACGTAAATAGATATTATACGCGTAATTTTGTTCGGAGAATTTTCCGTAGCTTATATTTGCCATACTCTTTTCCTGTTTCCCTTAATTATGTACGGGGTATTTGTCTCCTGAGTAGAGCCTCCCTTCTCCCTAGGCCCTGGGGAGGGAATCGAAAGTCGAACTGGTTCTGTTTGATATAGGAGTTAGAACTTATGGTAAGATTTAGTTATTGGGGGTTCATCTTTTGAGGTTGAGGTTAATATAATCAGGATCAAAGAGAGAGCTTCGTGTACTTAAATGTCTTTAAATTGAAGCTCCGTTATCACTCGTCAATACTACTTATGTTGAACTTATCTGTAGTATGAAATTGTGATACAAAAAATCATACAAAAAATCTGTTTTGAGCAATACGTAGAAAAATTGTTTGCACACAGCAAAGAACAATTTTCATAATTAACAACATGATCAAAATCAAGTTGTAATCAGTCAGATCTTGATACATTTATGTCACAAATACGAGAATACCGTAACATTAACAGCTTTATACGTCAAATAATTGACATGTCAGAATGAGATTGTATGTCAGAATGAGATTAAACGTTAAACGAAACTAAATCGACACTGTTCGTTTTTGGAAATTACATAAAATGACATGTGAAGTTAGACCTTATTTATATCGTTCGTTCGGATTGCGATTGAGATTGGATTTCAAGTTGACTTCCATTAGATTAACCAGTATAAAGCGGTACTTAACGAAAATAATTTGGACGAGATAACTATTTCTTATCAGCTCGATAGACCGACGACCTGGAGATAGCTGGCAGTGATTAGATGAAAATGAGATCGTGTTCTATGGATTTTCGGGGAAAGTTAAACCCGTTAACATCCTAGCGGACTCATGAGACCGCATAACAATAGAATTTCTATTGGGTCTCGTTTACGTATGCTTGATCAGTTAAGTCCGGCAGTAGACTACAATAGGCTATGCTGATAATAATGTTTACATTATTTCTTAAATTCACAATTTGATTTAAACCCAGTTAATTTGCAAAAGGTTTTATTAAATAATTACGGGAATCGTTCCCTGAGCGCTTCTTCTTTTTTTGTTTATACAAGAAGTGAATTGGACCGCATGCACGAGCGCCTAATGCGAGGCTTGCATGAGTCGCGCTAAAGAGGCGCACCAAAACGGTTGCTATAACGGTTGTTGCAGGCGCAATGGCGATCTGTAAAAACCCTTAATTTTCCTTCAGCAACACACCTGCCGAAAGTTAGGCTAAATATACTCGCAGTCTTTTTAGGGTTCTGTAGACAACATTTACTTTTTCGGAGTTAACACAGAACCCTTGTAGTTTAGCCAATTAATTTATTTTTATTTATTAATTTACAAGTATGCTTACAGAATAATACAAAGCGCACACAAGGTAAAGTCTGTGTGAAATGGCCATGTCTGTGTCATATGTATCATAATGTGACTGAAAAATGTCACTGCTCTATACTGAGCGTAGACCATTTTGGTACCACTAGTTTTAGTTTTTATTTTAAGATTTTATGTATTGTGCTAAAATGTAATTTTGGTGCCAAATAAATTTCTTTTCTTTCTTTCTTTCTGACAACTACAAATTCAAATTGTATATTTGTCAATAGGTGGCATTACTGGCCTTAAAAACCTTCTACCGTCGGCAGTTATTTTGCATCTATGCTTACAATCAACTGCAAAACGTCACAAGAACACACGTTACAAGCAAAAAACAAGTGTTTCCTCGCAAAATATAATTGCCGCCAAAAAATAATCGCGGGACGCAACACTTGTATTTTGCCTCATATTTTATGTAAATTAGACTTTTTCAAGGCAAAAGGGCGGCCTTTATAAATTGCCCTCAGAGCGGGGATAACGAAACAACTTGTGTGGAGAATAAGCCACGTTTTAGACGCAGGGTTCTTAAGGGAGAGGTCAAATTTTATGTGAGGTAATGTAATTTTTGGAAAGTAAATATGTTGAACCTTGGAAAGGAATCACGGCCGACAGAGAACTTAAGGACAAATCTACACTGCCATGCTTAACGCATAAAAGAGTAGCTTTAATAATGTGTCGGTCTTGACTACAAAACCTGGTGGTTGCGGGCTGATTCCCGGGAGGGGTAAATGATTTTGTGATAAGCTTGAGTATTTGTATCTAAGTCATGTATGTCTATCCGTTATTAGCTTTGCTTAGTTTAGACATATATAATAGGTGTGATTTATGTGGGATGTGTGTGATGGAACGTAAGTTGTATAAAGATAAGGAAGACGGAGTGAACGAGAGGAGAGACGAATGCAGATTTGAATGTGATGACGGACGTTTTTCTATTGTTTTACGAAGGTTCAGGAGAGTCAGATGTTCTTGGTGGGTGCTTCTGTAAACTGAATAAACCAAGTATAGTTGCAAACCAGCGTTTCCTTTATTCCTATATTTATTTATTTAATGCAATGCAGTCATGCAACCTGTTACCAATCTTCAGTATGGATGACCATACTGACGTTTGGTTTCAGGAAAACCAACCTAACTTTAGCGAACTGTGGTTTTACTATTGCATTGCAACCGTAGAACCACGTTGTTTTTTTTATTAATACTATACTTACTTATTTTTTATGCCCTGGTCCGGGAATTTAATTACTTATTTACATTTTAAGTAACTCAAACTGTATATTTTTTATTTTATTTATATATAGACTATTGTTATAATTAATATATAAATTTAAAAAAATACAGGTTATAAACACTTGCTGTGACCCAGTTCATAACGTGGAAAGCACAAATTAAGCTCATTCGTCAAAAACTCTAGTAATAACCCGAAATCAAACCAACTAATATACTTTTAATATACTTCAGTCCTCCAAAGCCGGTTTCCAAATATTTTTTGTCACAATTTAAGGACATTTATGTCTACAAAATGAACGAATAAAAGACAGAACTTGAAGACGCTCAATCAAGAAATAAACGTTGTAATTATTTCCGTCACGGCATTGTCTGTCTTTACCAATAAATCTATCAGCTCTGCAACAATGAACTCTTTAATTGCTCCGATCCGTTTTGCCCCTCCTCCCTTAAGGCTTGGTTCACAACAATCAGTTTTTTAAATAGTATGTAAAACTTCATGTTATACATACAGGGCTGTTTTGCAAGGTTTGGCACTAAAATAAGGTCTAAAGAACAATATAAAAAGACGACTTTATAGTAGTGAATTTTTATCTTCGTTTTTAAAAAAAAAAACTTTAAAATTTCCCAAAAAAAAAGTCAGGGAAAGGATCACTAAGTCATCCATTTCTACTACTTTTTAAAGTAAAGTATATTTTTGTCCACTGTACCGCAAAGGCGAACCGTTTTCGTTCAAGTTCTTTGGTTCGGGTTTTAGAAAACGGTTCTTTGTAATTAATTGACACTGGTTTAAGCATACTGTAATACACCCCAATTTCTATGAAATACTTTTCAACATGGTTGTAATTTTTTATCAAATTTTCAATAGTAAGGCACAAATACCCTTGCGAGTATGTACTAATATACAATATTATTTCTTATGCGTACCAAATCAAAACAATCTTATTTTTTATTCTTAATTATCATGCTCTCGAAGTAGGGAATTAAGATCCTTGTGTTATATTCAAGGCAACCATCAGATAATAATTTTCTGCCAAAAGCGTGTCCCAGTACATTTAGACTTAAGCCAATATAGAAAATTTTGTTTTCTGAACCCAAATTGGAAATCGAAAAGTGATCACAGCGCCAATTTGACAATCGGGTCACAAAATAATCAATATTTGGGGGCACGGTAGAGCCCCCGCCTAGTCGAGCAAACAATCAAAATTGTTTAGTGACAATCGCACTAAACAATCTAATTAAATATAATATTGTGTTTTCATGCGATGGCCTAGTCAATCTATTTATTTAAAACATAAAAGAGTTTAATATTGATATGGTTGTTACACTATAAGATGTTGTTAGGTTAGTTAATTACGTAATAACTTAAGATAGAAGGACCCTTAAGTAGGGACTTAATAAATTAACCGACTTGGTATTACATGGATCTCACAACTTTTTACGGCAGAAGAACTGAGTTGCGAGACTTGTTTTTTTTTCCAAGTTATCTTTTTGATGGCATAGTAATTATTATTTATCCTTCGTTTATGTTAATTATCATGTAGACTACCCCTTAACAGGAACATCGCGGATTGTCGAGTAAAACCTGCCATTGTACCAGTCAGGGACGAGTTAGTGTTAGCGTCACCAAGTTCTGATTCACTCGATTCGAGTTCATTGAGATGGAACTGTTTATGAGGGAGAAAGAATGTCTTTGATTTTCTTTCCAGAGAACTAAAAAAGTTGCAGTTTGACGATGAAACTCATCATGGGTGTGACAGGGGTAATTTTTGTGTTTGTTCGAGTTTAGCTGAAGCAACTTTACCAAAATTCTACAAATGCAGGTTGACTTATCCCATAGTAATATAGAAAAGAGATAAGAATAGTATTTAGTCTCTATAAGTAAAATAAGTAATTTTAATATTTATTTAAATTTTCAGACAATCACCAAATTATTTAGACCCCAAATAATATAGCTTGTATTATGGTGATAACGGAAAGACATAATTTAATACATGATATGACAGCCATAACTCAGGTACAAATATTTGAGCTTATCACACACTTGCCCGTTGCGGGACTCGAACCCGCGACTGCTGGGTTTGTAGTCCGGAGCGTGAACCATTACGCCAGACGGTCATCCTATGGCGGTTCTTGGGGATAATGGTCTAGACTATGATCATTCGTGTTTTTGACACACGATGGAATAAGCTTTTTAATTAGTGATTTATCGATGTGATGATCTATCTAATTACGGAAGCATTCTCTATTCGATCAAACGGCATCGATTTCTAGAAAGGAACCTCAAAGAAATTCAATACACCAATTGTTTAGGTCTTGAAGTAAAGAATTCACATAAAATATTTGTATTACATGACAAAGAATTTCCAAGTCTTTTATATGACTTTTTGCTTACAAATTGTATTACGATCGAAACAACGCTCATGTACAAATACAAAATAATGTATTTCAGTAATTTACAATATAATAACTTACAGGGTTTGGAATCTACTTTTAAGCAAGTTTTTGCTTGTATTAAGAGATTATGTGCTAGTTCAAAACAAGATCTAATAATAAATATTTCATTTAATTTCGCTTAATAAATATAAAACGAGAAGAAATTCATTAGCAATCACACGGAAGACGAATAAGAAACTGTAAAAGCGAATGAACCGCGAATATTCGTAATTGTTGCATTGATCGCACTAACGAGGGGGGAATAAAAGGAGCGAAGTGCGGCCACGAGGTGCGAGGTGGGAACAAAAGAAAAATTACTCAGCTGAAGGATGAAATATAAAGAAAAAAAAAAGAAAAAAATATTCAAAAACATTACCCTACTTCTGGGTCAGTCGGGTAAAAAGCTTTGAGCTTATACGGGTAACTACTGATGATGAAAGGTTAGATATCATCATCATCGTCATTTCAGCAATTGACGTCCACTGCTGAACACAGGCCTCCCCCAATGACTTTCATCGGGAAGGATTGCCAATACTCGCCACGCTTGGCAGGCGGGTTAGCGAGCGCAGTTTTTTATAACATTTTGCACGCAGACGCTACTGCCTGTTTGTGCTACTGGAATTAGTCGCCTCTTATGACACGCCTCTTGTTGGCGGTCGGGAAGTGTAATCTTTACGGCCGTCCCCACACGGCACTTTACATACCTAAAAATTATCATTTCTCTAAAGGTCTCATTCGGATCTTGGCAGTCGCTGCCTGGCACTGCGTGGCGAGAAGACAACTAACTCTTGAATTTTGCTGTCGTTAAAATAGTTTTCCTGGTAAAAGACTGATAATAATCGACTCGAACATATCGCTATATGAAACCGAGCAGCCCCCCTAGCATGATCACTAAAACACGATATATGATATGATATAGCAATATTTCGAAACCAACTGTAAAAATATGATGGATATAGCCGCCATTTTGAGTTTTTATCGAAACAGCGATCATATTAAATGACGTCACCGGCACGGGGATTCAACATGGCGGCTATATCTTAGATATTTTTACAGTTGCTGTCGATATATCGCTTTATCATATCATATCATATCATGAAATCATTTATTTGCATTACTTGTGTGGTGAAAAATATTTGTATCGATTCGATAATGTGTTTGCTATTACGGTGCAATACTATCGATTTTATCGATAGTATTGGTATAGCAATCGACAGTATCGATAGTGTAACTAAATTAAAAGGTCAACTATCGATACTTCGGCAACACTAGTACAAATCACTCAAACCCAATAAACAGCTTACAGCTCAAAACTATGTCACAACCAGCTGGATTCCGGTACGTTCCATTAGCCGAGTGCTTGCAAACTTCGGACTGATTGGGTGCGGTCGACGACCGACTACAGTTCAGCTGATTAGTGCTAATTTGCTGTACCAAATACTGGTGCATTTGGTGACTGGTTCAACATACCACGATGTGTAACAGTGGAAAAAAACTGAAGCTATAGCTAATATTATATATATAGCTAATATCATCATCATCATCATCATCAGCCTTTGAAAGTCCATTGCTGGATATTAGGCCTCTCCCATAGTCTCAGGTAGTGGCACAGTGCCGTTTGCATATAGCGGCTCTCTGCAACTTTGACTTATCAGTACACTGGGTGAGAAACCTGGCAACGCTGCGTCTTCAATTCGTCACTCCGAGATCTTGCGAAGTCGTTGAGATTTAATAGATAATTATTTGCTTTATGTAAATAATTTGACTATTTAAATTCAAAAAAGCGTGTTTTCTTTTTAAATAGCAAACATTGTTGTAGCAGAAAAAAAAGTTTTGAAACTGAATGTTATACGTTCAAGAGGCTAAGTGCGGAGAAAGCCCAGCTAAACTAACTAACTAACTAACTATACGTTCTTATAATAAAATTTTAGGATAACAGAACTTGGCACTCTTATAGATCACAATTATTTTATCGGTGAAGTCAAAAACAATACACTATTATAATTATGAACTTGGCTCCCATTTTCGCATTTAAGTCTTTGGTAGGATTACACCTATTCCAAAATTGACGTAAATTTCATTGTTCAGTTTTTATAGAAGTTCAACGCGGGCTTAGACTTTATTTATATAGACTTTAATGCACAGATTTAAAAAATCATACAAATGTATGATATAATATTTGATATTGATATAAGATAATAAGTCCACTTAAGATCATGCATGAGGCATACTCTACTAGTTGACCATTAGGCTAAACAGAGATGTTTTGTGTGTATTTTCACATACTTTGATATCCCCAAACTCACTACGAGACTCATCGAGTTGAGACTTATTGTTGACTAAAATGTCAAAAAAAATATGTAATGTAGGTATCGTCGAAAATAATTAAATCTTAGTCAAACCTTAAGCCAATATTTAAATTATTACTTTTCAAGAACAGCTTGTTAGTTTTCAACAAACATCATACTAAAAACTAAGTCCTTTCGATCTTGCTTTGACGATAAAGTTGCCAGTCTGTTATGAAATTTCATTATGTGAATGGACTGAAATACTTTGTTTGTAACTCGTTAGTTTTTGAGTTCGACAGACGTACAACTGGTTATTTATTTGTTTGGGAATATATGTAGAGTATTCGTTATTAAGAAATGAAGTCTCTCAAGTTTATGCTTTTGAATTCGAAGAGCTATGTCGGTAACGTTGGTTTGTTAAAAACAAATTGTGATGCAAATAAAGAATTTAACACCTAAATGGGGAATCACAGACAAAGCTGATCTCAGATGGCGCCAGTGTGTTTGGTCCTATTCAATACATTGTCAACCAGTGTCCACGTTCATGTCAACGTCTGTTTTTTGTGTTTGTTAAATAAACACAAAATATATTTACATCGTTTTGTTTTCGTTTTTGTTGCTGCACCGCCTGTATTTCTCTGTTTGAACATTGGTTGACTGGTAGAGAATGCTTCTTGGCGTTAAGTCCGCCATTTGTACAATTATTTTTAAATGTGCAATAAAGTATAAATAATAATAATAATAAATGTACTATAAATAAATGACAATAAGGGTAAATATTGGACAACATCACATTTATATTAACCCTTAACCACCTAGCATGGGTCTCAGAGACCTCGTCAAGTTATTAATCGTGAATATATCTGCGCCCGAGTTTCCTGTTGACTCGATCGTTCCTGTACCTTTTCCCCACACCTCTCGGAGCCGCGCAACCGCTCGCCTAGCTTAGATTTTCGCACGTTTGTCAAGGGCGACTAAAAAACTATCACCTCGGGTCTGAGAGACCTCTGTTAGGTGGTTATGTGATTTTAATTGTGTTTTTTAATTGTTTTGGTTATTGCTCTTATTGGTGATTATATAGAGCGCTAGTTGGAGCACGATCTGTCAGACGACAAAAATATACCGAAAGATAGATTTACTGATGTGGAGTCTGATGTAGGGCTAGATCATGTATTGAAAGAAAGTTATGCGTCTGATTTCGAATGCGAAAAGTCAGCTGCGGTGAGCAATAATCGGAATTCTCCATCCCACACAATTTTTCACTCATAGTTTATTGAATACCACGAGTTTTCATTTGAAGATTTTCATTTTTTTTTTGTTAGCTGGAAGAGATCGCTTTTGGTAATAAGGCCGCCTGATTGTACTAACTGGGTTTTGTTAGTAATAACCTTTATTTTTTTTGTGCAATAAATTGTCTTTATATCTATCAATTTGCCTTGAATGCTCAAACAAGCTGTGTTTTTGCTGTGGTGAAAAACTCTAAGTTTAGAGTCTGCAATTTTATTGATTTTATAAGTTTATCTAGAATGTAATATCTTTTCTACTTTTATTGTTTATAAAACATTTTTTTAAAGTTACAACGTAGTTCCTATGGTTCCTGGTATTTTTTGTGGATCTCATTTTCCAAACATGTTATTTTGTAAGCTAAAAATACAAGTTATTAAACAATAACAGAGATAAAAGAAAAAATCACGTTGATTTTCCTGTACTTTTATTTTTAATAAATAGTTTAATATGTTCCTGAACAGACTTTTAAATTAAAACAAAACCTTATGTGCAAATTTTTACAATCTTGAATTATTTTACTTTGAGGTCCTGCAGACCCTTGATAGGTGATAGTGTGACAAAAATATATGCTAGGTGGTCAAGGGTTAAATTTTATCTGATCCTATGATAAGTAGCTCTAAGTACTTGTGTGACAGAAACGAGAGACAACGACAAAAGCACAATCAGGATGGTATATTTCGCTTTGTGTCAGTCCATAGTCAGCTACTGCATTACGACATGGGGAGGTTCTGCCAAAACATACCTACTTGAGGCTGAGAGAGCTCAAAGAGCAATCCTAAAAACAGCGGCTGCTCTTCCTCATCGTTACCCTACCAACTTGCTGTATAAGGAATGGGATGTTCTTACGGTGAGACAGACATTTTTATTACTTATCGTGCTTAAAAAACACTCAAAGAATTAGAATACAATCCAAACCTACTGAAGGACAGGCGTAGAAAGGATAAAATCTGCAATATGGATCCTCTCAAATCTGCCTCCTCACATAAATTTTACTGTTTCCTTGGGCCATACTTATATAATAAGTTTAACAAAATTCTCTCAATTTACCCGTTGAACAAACATGGTTTCTAAATGGCTAAAATCCCATGATTACCAAAAAACAGAAAATCTATTAATATTACTTAGATAGCAAAAAAATACACACACACACACACACACACACACACACATACACACACACACACACACACACACACACATACACACACACACACACACACACACACACACACACACACACACACACACACACACACACACTTCTGGAATCGCATCATAACCACACTCGTATTGTTGTTTATATTATTACATTGTTATCTTATAAATTCTACTTTATCAAGTCTGTATTAGCACTGTAATGCTTATTTTTGTCACTGTAATCCGATGAGTGGGGCCTGGTGACCTGTAATACAGGTATTTTTATACCTATGTCAGGCACCAGACTCTCACATTATAGGTATTATCTGTATGCATACTAAGCTACGCACTGAATGTATTGTGTAAACCTGTGTGAAGAGTAAATAAAATTTTAAATAAAAAAAAAACGACGGTACCACAACAATCAGACCCTAGACCATTTATAAAAGTTATTTTATATCCTATAGGAGGAGGCGGCTCTAGGCCAATTGCTTCCAGCGGCTGTCCTCAAACTTGACGACCTTGTCAGTCAACTAAAAGGCCTAGCTACCGGTAGGTGCAGGTAGGTTAAAAGTTATAGTTATAGTTTTTTTATAGTTAGCCAACCTAACCGTTAAGGTAACTGTCTAAGTCTCCCCTATTCTTTATTTTTAGAAAGTCGGGTATAGAGGTAATATCCCCGGGCCGAGACACCCGCTGCGGGCATGCACTTAAAATGCACTTAAGTGTTTTTTCAATGGGGTTGCACCGGCCGGTTTCTATATCTATTTTTGTTTGCTGGATTAAGTTAGTTAGAAGGAAGGTTGAGACAGACTTACCACACTAAAATTTGAACAAAGGCGCCGCGATGACTCATCAGTCGGCCGTCTTTGAGATCGTTGTGTTTGTGATATAAGTGGATGATTGTTTAAATTTTGCTATCAAACAATGGATATGTTTGTACTAACTTAATTTATAAACATTATAAGGTGTTTGAAACGTATAGTTCGCTAGAACTTTAGTGAAATTGTCGTCGATCCTGACTTTGCGTGTTCATAATTTTGCTGTATTTTTTAAATAAATAAATCCGTTTTTTTAAATTGGCCATAAAATAAAAGAAATCTTGAAGAATCTAAAAATATATGGTGGTTTAAGTGCCACAATAGCAAAAACTCCATAAATTTTAACTAAAAAAACCGGACGTGTGCACTTCCGGTGTATGACAAATGCGGTGGCACGGGTTGGCCCAAACAAGGGAGGGGGTGGCATGATGCGGCGCGGGAAGGGATAATATTCATACTGAATTACTTAAGAAATCTTAATTTCAGCCACAAATCAATAAACTTCGTAGTACTCATCAAGTTCCGATTTCTCCGGCGATAAATTCCCGAAGTTAATTTAAGTTGAGCAAGATACTTGATGCTCACAGCCGCTATAGTTTTAACGAACCGTTAACTTTAACGCCTTGTTGTTACACTGTTTTGCAGTTTAAATTATAACTGGGCTTAATTAGGTTGTATATAGTCTGACTTGGAAGTAAAATAAGATAGAAAGGATTTTTTATCAAGCAACATGAATGGATTTAGAAAAATAAAGGAGAATGGGTATAAAATTTAATAAAGAATAAGATCATCCGTAACATGTTCGCAGACAGTAGTCTAGAGACATTTTAAGTTTAATTGATGTCACGGCTATGGCTGTATATTCAACAAGCAATGTCAAATAATAACTACTATTATGTTTATAAGATCTTTTATGTAAGTTATAATAAAATTAGTGTACATTTCAAGCATTATACAACTATAGATTTAGAAATAATATATTAAATTAAATTAAATTGGGCCACCGAAGGATATTATGATAGAATTTCATATTTATCATTGAAAAATTCTATGTTTTTTTTTTATCAACCTTTTCAATCCCACTGCTGGGCAACGGTCTCCCCCAGACTCTTCCATCGATCTCTATCTATCGCCAATGACTCCCAATCCCTCGTTAAGTTAACCAAGTCGTCACCCATCTTTTTTTGGGTCTACCTTTTCGGCGACCGCCGTCTATAGGTACCCATCGGGTGACGATTTGGGCCCACCTGTCTGGATGCATTCTGCTATGTTATAGTAACTTTTATTTATTAGTGAATGTTTTAGCCGTATATAAAAAGTGTTTAATGTCCTTTTCAAAATAAAAAAGTATGAACTCAAACCAGGCCAAGTTTCATTCAAATACAGACGTAATACGCGGCAAAACACAACAATGAAAAAAAAAACTTTTTGACTTCAGTATCGATCATAGAGTAGCGTCAGTTTTTTATTATTATTTCAATCAGCATAAGACCTGTTACAGTTTCATCTTAAGTAAAGGTATACAACACAGAATTCAAAACATAACAAAAGTAAATTTTAATGTGATTTATTTATAACCAAAAGGAAAGATTAAACTTTCTAAAGTTTTTAAAAACAAATTAAGATTCTCCACTGAAGTCTTTCTTATTTAAATATTATGACTTTTGGCATCAATTAGATTACTTTCGTAAGTATTCATTTCGCTTTGGTTTTACGTTCCTCGAAGTTTCCGATGGTTTTATTTTCAGTGGCTTCGTGAAACAATATCATCTTATCAGGATCTTTCGCGAGACTTTGTTTTGCTTCCTCCTCTGTCTGTACAGTTATTATTAATCAATTATTTACCTTTTTCAATAAATAAATAAATTGTTTCAATAGTCACACTAATTATCTAGCCACAAACTAATCAAATATTGTACTTTTTATCGTCGCTTCCGAGGAAGATTGCCAGCTGACACCACCAGAACGGCTCCGAGTACGAAGCCATAACAACAAATAAATTATAATTATATTATTGTATGTATGCTAGTCCATAAGGTATTTATTATATGGGCCTATTATTATAATGTCATGCCTGAAATAAATGTTATTATTGTTATTATATATTGTTATTACTATGGCGACGAATAAACATTATATAATAGTCAGCCCATGTCAGACACTGCTGGAACTATGGCTAAGTCTGTACCAATGCACGTCGCTAAGGTTTATTCTATTTTTAACCGAATTCAAAAAAGGAGGAGGTTTTCAATTCGTCGGAATCTTTTTTCTAAATTTTATGTATGTTCAGCGATCATTCGTTACTACGTTGACCGATTTCGATATGTTTTCGTTTGCACCGACTCCAAAAGTAACTGATTAGGTACTTAAGTGTTAAGATTATTTTTATCGTTTTAGTTTTTTGAAGTCGGTTTTTTTTGTTTGTAAAATTATAAATAAAATAAATAAATAAATCATTTATTTGCCAGAATATGGTTCAATACAAAGATGAAAGATATTGTTTTTCCAACATATTCTATCGCAATGCGACGTGCAAATGTTAATTTTTATCATACAATTAATGTCAATAATTTCAGTACAAATTAGAATTATCAATAGTGTCAAATATTATCAGTCAGGAATTCATTAATAGTATAATACATTTTCTCTTTTAAAAAATTAAATAAATAGTTCTTAAATTTTGTAAATGTCAATGTTTCAAGTTAACTGGAAGTTTATTAAATATTCGTATAGACATACAGTACACATTTCTTGAATAAAGAACTAATCTTTGTGATGGAATAGTCAAATTATCAACTCTTCTACCCCTATATCCCGATTTATTTTTGTTTATTTCAAAAAGATGGAGATATTTTTTTACAAAAATACTAATCTCAAAAATGTATAGGCAAGGAAGGGGCAAAATATTTAAAGACTTGAACAGGGGCTTACAGCTGTCTAAATAATGAGCACCACAGATCGCTCTGGCACATTTCTTTTGGGCTTTAAAAGCTCTGGGCATATCTACCGAGTTTCCCCATAAAATGAGACCATATCGTAACACGGATGAGACATATCCATGGTATGCCATGACTGCCGCATCCTTAGATGCTACTTGTCTTACTCGGTTAAGAGCATAAACGAACCTATCTATTTTGTTTATTACAGAGTCAATATGATATTTCCAATTACATAAATAATCTATTGTCAAACCTAAAAATTTCGTAGAATTAATATTGTCAACCTTACAACTATTATAACTTATGTCAATTTTTGCGTTATTATTGGATTTTGCTTCAAATTTAATATATTTGGTTTTATTAACATTGAGATTCAAATTGTTGCATTCTAGCCACTTAATAATATATATATATAGATTTTAGGTTTACATCTACAGAGCTATTTTGCTTATATTATCGATTTACCTTATCAGAGGGCGCCCTACACTACATATAAATAAATACATAAATATTGGACATCACATGCATTGCTCTAATTCTGTGATCAGTAGCTTCAGCACTTGTCTTACAGAAATCAGAAACAACGACGGTACCCCAACACCCAGACCCGAGACAATACAGAAAAGTTATTTTTCTACATTTACCGACCGGGAATCGAACCCTGGACCTCAGAGATAGTGACACCAAGTCCAGTATCCACGCCTCTCGGCTACGGAGATCTTCATATTGCCAATTTGCCGTCAAAAATATACATACAGATATAGATACATCACACAAACTTTTGCCTCTTACAGGATTCAAACTCACAATCGCCTGGTTTTAGACCGGAGCGAAAACAACTAGACCAGGTCGTTAAAAATCTATTTTATATCGTATGTTTTCAAAATGAAATGGTTAAGAGTAAATATTCAAACGCTCCTACAATATACATGATGACTTATTCAACTCATAATTAACACTAAATAAAGTGAAAAACCCCAAATAGCCCTCAAGGACAGTCTCGGTAAAAATTTTTCAAAGTGTCGTCAAAAACTCGGATGTAGGCCAAAAGACCCGTTTGTCAGACCCTAGAGACGCATTACGTCAGAAAGGGAGACCGATAAGTCACTTGTCAAAACATGAAACGGTTAAATGGGGTATATTTATACTGATTTTGAGGAAATTCTGCTAGGTTGACTTTTTTAGACTATTTACAAATTTACTTAATTAATATTAATTTTAAAAAGGAGAATGGTAAAATAAATTATAATTAAAACATGGCAGTCTTATAAAAGAGTACAAGGGCTCTTCTACTGATAAAAATATTTTTTTATGTTTTTGAATATAAAGTAAAATTATAATAGGCTAGTTTCCTGTGTCAAAAAAAGATTATTCCATTTAGTCCGGCAGTTAGATTATTAAAAAATATTGGACCCATATTTTGCCTTTTGTCAATTAAACAAAAAATTACATAGATATAGCGCATCAAAGTTTGGGAGTGAAGTCACGTCTTGCTTAAAAGTGTCGCAAGGCGTGACGTTACGCGGAAATATAACGGGCTATATCTTCATAATTTTTTGTTTGATTTAGAAAAGAAAAAATACGTGTCCAATATTTTTTGGTAATCCAACTGACGGGCTAATTAGATTTTTTTAGGAAAGTAGCCCATTGTTAAAAAGTCTGTGGCTATCACGTCAAATGCTGAGAACCTTTTTGATATATCAGATACCTTTTATAGTTTTATTATTATGTGTTTTATATGTGTAGTACACATGAAAGTATTCTATCCTAAAAACAAAATATTTTTACCATTTGTAGGGTTGTACCATACTTTCAATAGGTTCAAGGAACTTATTAAATAAATAATATAAAGTATTAGACAAAATCACATTATTGGTCTGATCCTATGATAAGTAGTTTAAGCACTTGGGTTACAGAAATCAGAAATAACGACGGACCCTCAATACCCAGACCCAAGATAATATAAAAAAGTTACCTGTTTTTCTACATTGACCGACCGGGAACCGACCCGAGACCTCAGAGTAGCGACATCAACTCCGGTATGCTCGCCTCTCGGCTACGGAGGTCGTCAACATCAGTTGTATCTGCTTTTCCATCTTTTCCATAATAACTATGTTAAGTAGGTAGATAGTCATAAACTGAATAACGTCTATTCAATAAAGTAAGTTTCGGTAAAAAAAATGACAAAAATGACTATTTTTTTGCATACATTTTTTGTTGTTGGGTTTAGTTTTTTTTTCAAACATTTTGTAGGTACTGATTTCTGTAAATACTGTTTCTTCTTTCTGACAGTTAGTAATTTTCTGGGTTAATCATTTTCCATTTGTATGTTTTGTTTTTACATGCTAATTAGTCCCTTTGACAGATAAATAGCAGAAAAACAATAATTTATGTATTGAAAAGAAAAAAATCGTATTTTTCAGTAAATAATATCAAAAGCTCTTTGCTCCTTCATAAAAACCAACAAATATACAAATCAAACCAAATCAGAAAGTTAAAATGTCAATCTCCAATCAAGACGTTCGGATGCCATCTCCCTCCGACCGTCTTTTTATCAAAGACGGTTTAATTGTCCCTCTTCCCCCCTTCGCCTTTTCGCAACTAATTGGATTGTTTTCGAAACAAAAGCTGGTATTGTTTCTTTGTTCCGTTCCTTTGTTGTTTTTTGGCGGATAGTTCGCGACGGAGGACACTGTAGGAAGATCTGGTAGGTTCAGTCTTCAATCCTCATCTCCTATGATTAGGTTTACTCCAAAGGTTTTGTTGGAACGGAAAAACATCGTGTATTAATTTTGACATGTGATTTAAATTTATACATAGGTAGTACACCAATAGACTGAAGTAATTAGTTAAAAAAGCAAGTAAATGTTTACATAAACGAATTACTTAATTTATGTAGTCTCTTTAATATGACTAGTCGCATTAGGTAGCGCGAGCAAGGCCATTGATAAAATTAAAGAGACAGAAGTCTGTAACCGTACCTGCCTCAGTTTTAATGGGCATATTTTGGGAGCTATCAACAACATAATAGTTGCATTCTAAGTAGCGAAAATTATGACGAGTGATCGTGTTGCTAGGATACTGGAAACAGAAATGTAGCAGCGTACCTCTGTCGTCTCAAAAGCGGCGAAGTGAAACACCATACACAGAGTTGGAGAAGCGACACATAATTCGACCTCATCCTCTTATTCGACAGGCTGGCAGATATGCGACATATACTTTCATGCTCTATTAAAAATGGCTCACACCACAACGTGTGCATTTGAAAACTGCGTGCTGGTATGTACGGGTTAATTCAATTCAATTCAATTCAATATATTTATTGCATTCTATAATGTTACACAGGTGTTATAATTAGATACATAAAATAGATCATTATAGAACTTTTAGGGCACAACAATAAGATAGGTATTGTGGGCAGAGAGGATGACGCCATGCATTATTTATTAGGTTATATAGTGTTTCAAGGGCGTATGCACGTAAAAATAATACTCATCTAGATCTAAAGATCTCATGAACTATTAGACGATGCGTGAGCTTCTATAACTAGTATAAAAGTATTAGCAGATCATGGGGCAATATTTTGAGAAAACATGGTAAAAATGGCACATCAAAATTTACCTATCTCCTACTCCAAAAGGATCCCTTATCTAAGGGTTACGCGCAAACAGATGCCTATTGGTACAAATTAAGTTACTAAACATGCTGCATCTATAAAGATCATCATAGCCATTATCATTTCAGCCATAAGACGTCCACTGCTGAACACAGGCCTCCCCCAATGACTTTCATCGAATATTAGCAATTCGCCACGCTTGGCAGGCGGGTTGGCGAGCGCAGTTTTCTATAACATTTTGCACGCAGACGCTGCTGCCCATCTCGTGCTACAGGAATTAGTCGCCTCTGACGACACGCCTCCTGTTGGCGGTGGGGAAGTGTATTCTCGCGCCGCCACACACGGCACGGAAAAATATGGCCAAGCGTATCTTGATTAGGATGGAGACAAAGTGATAGCAGAAAGTGTAAAAGGTAGGGTACTTGGCAGTGAAACTGCTGAAGCAAAAAGTGGTAGTGAGCCTTCTGTTTATAACTATATACCGCTTCGTCAGAGGTCGTTGGGAGCTCAAAGTTTCGGATGATACCAATTCTTCCCGTCTGATTGTTCCATTGTGAAGTTTGAAGAACTTTTGTGCGAAGGTGTCTGTTTAATCGTAAAAATGTTAGTGCGGTAGAAGGGGTAAGCGAACTCTTTCCTCCTTTATGGCAATTTTAAACAACCATTCGCGAGTTGGGAGATTTGATGCGCGGTAATTGGCCTAAAACACAAAAAGTCACGGAACCATTTCCTTAAAAGCATAATATTGAAAAAGCATATTTTCTAAATTGGCTCACTTACTACACATGCAAAAGTGTGCTGAGTTGCGCCTCTAATAATTCGTAAAACAAGTATGTATGTTGATTTCATCTTTGAAAGCTATGGTAATTTGCAATACTATTTATAAGTTATTGCTGGATTTGTTAATTATAAAACTCTTACGCTAGGTTCTTAACCAGGTAGCCAAAGAAAAAAAGTTAATTACGAGTAAAGTTTATTAAATCCTTGCAATTTTTTTGTTGTTAAATTTGATTTCATTTGTTAATATTAATAAGTATTTAATTGTTTCCTAATGTTTTTGAAGGGTCAAGTAAATAAGTGTAGTTTTAGTAAATAAAACATCAGTTAAAACACTATAAAATGCTTATCTGTGCAAGTATTTATACTAAGTTACTTTCTTATTGAAAGGCCATATAATGTTTTTTGTAGTGTCCACCACTACACCCTGATCTTTTTCAGAAGGAAACTTTCCTAGTAGAATTAGGTTTTGAGCGAGATGAATTTTCTAGATGAAACGAGCAGTGCAACAGCAGAAAGAGACACCAGATCAGATATCGGTCAATTCTTTGCACACAATTCTTTGTTAATTGCACAATTCAGCAGATTCCACTGAACATCAGTGGGGAATATGCCACCTTTGAAATCATCAGTTAACTTTGAGAGTAAACTTATAGATTTGGCAATAGCAAAGTTTGTAATGTTATGTACATATCTACACCATTTCTTACTTTATCTTGCGAAAAAGCTTTCAGGCAATACCCTAAAAATCCTGTCGACATAAACTCGGTAATAGCGGATATTTTGCTCCCAAATTCAATGTGTCCACAAAGCGAAGGCCTTCAGTATATTAAAAATTCAGCGAATGATAGTGTTCGGTTGCCCTAAGGCAGATCGTTTGCGGCCTTACGTTTTGGTAAACCTTGAAAAAGGGAAATTTAGCGTACACTTCAAAAAGTATGGCGTACTCGTAGTGTGGTGATTGAACAGCATTTAATGGTAAACAGAATAATTTTTATCGACATGATACAAAAACGTAAGACTTGTCAGGATACAAATTGGAGAGGATAAATTCACGTTTGATTATTGGATCTGATAATTTCAGTTTTTTTTTTTATTTAAGCGTCAGGGGCCGTGTAAGGTTTAAACCTTTAATAGTATAATAATCTAATATAATAAAGGCGTCAACTTTTAAGTAAAATAAACCGATATCGTTTATTAATTTTAACGGTTTTCTTTTTAAGTGTAGAGCTTTTTAATGTTGCAGTTATCATTGTGAATCTTATTTATAGGATCAGAGCAATGTATGTGATGTTGTCCAATATTTAATTTAATTTAATTTATACTTAGTTAGATTATCGATAAAATTCGTTGTTCTACTAACATCCCATCCCTAAAATGGTGGGAATTTATATTGGATGAGCATCACGTAGGCTGCGTCTGTCGATCGCGAGATTATAACTCCTCAAGTGTTTGATGTGAGTGCTCTCGAGTGAGAGCACCAGAATAAATACCAGAGGTAATGGCTAATTCTTTTTTATGGCTTTTAGGGCTAATGGAGGCTGGAGATTGAGGTCTTAATAGGGGATGGGGCGTGACGGTGATGTAATGTGCGTTATTAAGTGGAGAAAATAGGGTACTCGATATCGTTATTTTTTGGTAAATTTTACAGATCCATGTAGTTATTTTAGTTTGTTTACTTTGTTTATTATGAGGTTAAAACTATTGATCTGTATAAATCGCTTTTATTGGGTTCAATGAAGACCAAATAACAGTTTTTAACACTTGTTGCCGTCATATTTTTGACGACCTCCGTAGCCGAGAGGTGAGTATACCAGACTTGATGTCGCTATCTCTGAGGTCCCGGGTTCGATTCCCGGTTGGTCAATGTAGATAAATTACTTTTCTATATTGTCTCGGGTCTGGGTGTTGTGGTATCGTCGTTGTTTCTGATTTCTGTAACACAAGTACTTAAGATACTTATCACAGGATCAGATCAATGTAAGTGATGTTGTCCAATATTTATTTATTTATTTATATTGAAACTTTGTAGATACCAATGTGCCATTTTGATGGCAATACAATAATATAATAACATCGAGCTGAGCAGATTATGGAGCCCAAAGATGGACGTGGAGATTCTTCAGTCACTACTAGTAGAACCCAAAAAAAGTTTGGGCTCATTTGATTTTATTTAAGTCCCGAAAATATTTTTATAATTGTTGAAACTATAATTTTACAATTGGAATGCTGACACCATTTAGAAATATGGATATCTAGGAAACCATTGTTTTAAAATAAAACTATAAATTTTAATTATAATAGGTAATAATATATTAAATAATTTACGACTTAACAAATATGTATTCCCATAAAAATCAAATCAGGTCGAAGTTTAGCTATTGCGTTTTGACAGCTCATAAGTCATCCTCATCATCAAAACATCCTTGTTACTTCCAGGCCGATTAACTTAAATGATAGACAAATCTATTGTAACTATACTATGGTTTGTTGATAAGATATAGGTTGATTTTATGGGACACTATAATAAGCTTCAAAATGGCACCAAAAAACATAAAATAATTCCTATTTTGTGAATGCGGTGTGGGGACGGCTGTAAAGAGTACACTTTCCCACCGCCAACAGGAGGCATGTCGTAAGAAGCGACTAATTTCCGTAGCAGGAGACGGGCAGCAGCGTCATCGTGCGAAATCTTATAAAAAAAACTGCGCTTGCCAACCCGCCTGCCAATCGTGGCGAGTATTGGCAATGACAAGTTATTGGGGGAGGTCTTTGTTCAGCAATGGACGTCCTATGGCTGAAATGATGATGATGATTATGATGAATAATATAAGTATTTAATCAAGCTTGAATTTTTTGTCTGGCTTTTATCAATTGATTTAATGTACCACATTTTTTAGTTTCAAAGTTTCAACCTTTATGATTTCGCCCAATTACTAAGTGAAGTCCTTATAATCCCAAATATACACTACGCACGTGTAACGATAACGTGTAAATAATGAGAAGATAATTCTTAGAAACTAAAACTTAACACGTGTATTTATTTATTTAGACTTTATTGCACAGATTAAAAATCATACAAAAGGTGGACTTAATGCCATGAGGCGTTCTCTACCAGTCGACCATTAGGCTAAACAGAGACGTTTTGTGGGCGGTGCGATATAGGCGATACAAATTCAAATGAAAGGTAATTGTGAAATTATTTTTAAAAGCATAAACTACATAGAGTAAATAACGATATACATAAACTAAATACTATCATACATAGATTACAAAGGCAAAATATATACGTAAATATGTTGATGTGTTTCCTCTAAGATGTTTTTTATTTCTCTTTAGATATTATTGAGGCCACACAAACTATACAGGTACACAGTAGATTTTCTATTAAAAGAGAGTGTTGACAGTGTTCGTTAATTACAAGTTTATTTTGTTTAAACACACCAACTATCTAACTCCAAACTAAGCAAAGTTTGTTCTATAACGACTAGATAACTGATTAACATACTTACATTTTATAAACATCTATTCATCAATTGCAGTCCAATGCTTTCTTATTTCTTAAAAAGTATATAACAAGCTGATAATTATTCATATTTTAACCCGCGACCCTGCCGTATGAAGTAGTTATTGTGCTACCCTAATGAATCCCATGTCGAACAACAAGCAAAACAATGATATTGTTCAACTACCCACTTCGCGAAGTAGGTCATCGCAAACTTATAAGTGACTGGTTCGGAGTAGCTAGTTCCCTCTGCCATTTTGGGATGACTGTGCACTAAAACACGTCATATTTACTGAAGGAACTTTTGTCTTGTCATTGCGCAGTAGAATTAGATACAGTGCGTTCGGTACATACCAGTTCGGACTAGCAATAACACCATGCACACATAATAATAATAAATTCATTAATTCAGACTATTAAAGTCAAGTCTTGACGGTAACAATAAATGCCTAGGATGGTGTTTGTCTTCGACACATTCACAGCTTCATCGTTTTCGTTTCGTTCTATTTACACTCGGTTGGAGGGCGCCACTGCGCTGTGTAAACATCGTCTCCGTGATATTAAAATCCTTAAAAATATTAAACGTCCACTCTTAGACAAAAGCTCAAAATAATTATGTTTCTTAACATAGTATAAACCTCTATAAGTGTTATCATCAAAGTATAAAGTAAACCTTCGAAGTAAAAGTGAGAAATATATCAAGTGCACATTATCATGTGATTGTGTTATAAATAACAATAAAACTAAACATTCAAAGTGAACAATGCCAAAACTAAGTGTAATAACGTGTTCTGTGTATTCTTATTATATGTACCGGTACTACGAGAACTAAAAAAACTGCTTTTCATCAATAAATCCAAAGAAGATTCTAGAAAAAACATTATTTTGTAGTGATAGTGACATCTGTTGTCTAGTGGCAAAATTGACATAAAACCAATTTAGCAACAGGTACTAGCGACATCTGTTGTCGAGTAGGAATAATAAACCAGCAATACAGCAATAGATTCCATCGACATCTGTTGTTGAGTAAGAAAACTTATCTGTTGTAATTTTTTATAGACAAGCTGAACTGTAATTTAGCCAACACCCGAAAGATGGCGCTATGTGAAGGGTGCAGACAAAATATTCCAGATAGGAGATTTCTTATATGCTCGTATTGTAATAAACATTACGACTTACAATGCGCAAATGTTTCGGAAGAGCGATTCTACAATACTATGTCACCTAATAGAAAACAAAAATGGAAATGCCAGACTTGTATTTGTAAGGCCCCAAAAAAAGATAATTCAAATACTCCCATTAGACCGACGTCACCCAACTCTTTTATTACAATGAGAAAGAGACAAAATCAGACGGAACTATACCCCACCAGATGCTTGGAGCAGACCATAGATGTTGACCTCTCCGTCAGTGAAATATGTGATGATACACAAATGAGTTCCACAGGAGACACAAACAAGACGGTAACTTTAGATATGATAAGCAAATTACTTGATACAAAATTTGAGAAAATAAAAACCACCCTATTAATTGATATTAAACATACTATCCAAGCAGAATTTAATACTGCAATAAAAAACATCCAGCAAGACTTTGAGCACAAAACAAACGAGATAAAAATTGAACAGAGCACAATGAAGGAAGAAATAAGGACTATTGACATAAAGATAAAAAACATAGAGGAACAACTATATACACTAAGTAACACAAAAAAAATTGTACTTTTTGGTTTATCTGAACAAAATAACGAAACTCAACATGACCTTTACGAACGAGTGCCAAGAGTATTTTACGATATTTTGAACATCGATACAAACCCATTTATCGAGAATATTAAACGCATTGGGAAAAGAGGAAAGAACCGACCAGTAGTTGTAGAGTTCATGAATAAACGGATGACAAAATATATAATGAGAAATACGAAATGCTTCAAAAGTACTGGAATAGCAATAGATATGTTTATGGAAGGAGAAGAGCTAAAAAATCGAAACATACTGCGAAAAAATTTACAATTAGCCAGAAAAAATGGACACCATGCCATCATAAGAAATAACAAACTATTTGTAAATGGAAAAGAAACACCTACCACTGAACCACCATCACCAGAACAACCCCAACATGATAATGCAAAAATGCAAGAAAACAGAAACGAAGAAGCAAGGAAAATGAATGCAGAAACGAGGTCATCGCAACAGCGTCACCTAAATAGTAATAAAGGAACAACAACAACTGCATATAACCAGACATTTCGATAGTAGATTTCTTATTATGTTCCAAAATATCCAAAGCGTAGGAAACAAGTTGCACTTAATTGAACACCTCTTATCGGAATCTAACACTGACATACTGTTACTCTCAGAGACATGGAGAAACACACATTATTGTAGTAATATTGTTCTTCCAGGTTATAAAATAGGGTCATTATACTGTAGGATAAATTATGAGGGTGGTGGTGTCTGTTTAATAATAAAAGATAACATTGAGTATATAGAGAGAAAAGATATTGTTGATTTTTCAGTTGAATATATTATAGAGTTTTGTGCCATTGAAATACCTAAATTAAATTTAATTATTATAGGATTGTACAGAGCAGACCGCCATATAGATATATTCTACGAACAAATTAAAAAACTATTTAAAAAATTAAACTCAAAGGATAAAAACAAGTATGTAGTAATAGGCGGTGATTTCAATATAAATATTCAAGTAAAAAATAAACCAGCTAAAGAACTTATTAATACAATGAGTTCGTATAATTTAAAACAATTAATTCGCGATCCTACAAGAGTAACTAAAACAACTTCATCTTGTATCGACCTAATATTTACACATTGCACCAATCTTGTAGAGGAGTCTTATGTTGAGGACTATGGCTTGTCTGATCATAGGGCGGCCCACGTTAAACTGAATTCAGAACTGCATCCTAAAAATGCTTATACCATGTATAGACAAAAAAGGCAATTTACAAAAAACAATATAGATAAATTTAAAAATTCGTTGAAGGGATTAGATTGGGATAAAATCATGGACAAAAACAAAGAAATAGACTATAACTATGATAAATTCCTAGCAATAATTAAAGACAATTTAAATAAGCATATTCCAGTGCAAAAAAATAAAATTAAAAACACAACAAAAAGAACCTGGCTGACTACAGGAATCAAAAAGTCATGTATCCATAAAAGGTCATTAAGAATACTAGTTAATGAAACAAACAATGATTTAATTAAATGTTATTACAAGTTATATGCTAAAACATTAAAGCGCTGTGTTAAAATCTCAAAAAAACTAACATATATTAAACAAATGAAAAACTCCGATAACAAAATAAAGACGATGTGGAATATCATAAATACTAAAACTGGAAAAACAAAACAAAAAAAATATAAAAACATGATATTAAAAATCAATAATATAATGATTGACTGCCCAAAAAAGATAACAGAAATATTTAATAACTATTTTGCTACTGTTGGGCACACAGACAATAGCATAAATGTTAATAAAGGACTACCAGTAATTGACTCACCAATAAATTCATTATACCTAAACCCTGTAACACAAAAAGAAGTTCTCAAAATCATACAGCAGATGAAAAACAAACACAGTTATGGTGTAGATGAGATACCCCCGATATTGCTAAAACAATGCTCCGAACAACTATCAGTACCTCTCACTTACCTAATAAATCAAAGTTTCCGTGACGGTGTCTTTCCTAACTTACTTAAAACTTCCCTCATTAAACCAATTCATAAAAAAGACGATAAAAGCAATCCTAAAAATTATAGACCAATAGCTATTTTGCCATCTTTTTCTAAAGTAATTGAGAAAGCTATGTGCAATAGACTGTACATGTTTTTAGAAAAATTTAAAATCTTAGATGACTGTCAAAATGGGTTTAGAAAATCAAGATCAACCACCTTAGTTGTTTATAAGTACATCCAGGCCGCCCTGCAACACTTAAATGATAAAAAATATACTTATGGCATACTACTAGACATGACAAAGGCATATGATAAGGTTTCTCATGAAATCTTATTATCCAAATTATACGGTTCTGGCATACGCGGCACGGCATATAATTGGTTCACCTCATACCTTAAAAATAGAAAACAGATTGTCCAAATTGAGTACCATAACACTGAAACTAGTGAAATAGAATTAGTAACTTCGGAAGAAAGATACATGACCTGCTCTATCCCCCAAGGTAGTGTATTAGGTTGTGTACTCTTTTTGTTATATGTCAACGATCTCCCCAAAATCCTAAACAAAGAAATATCATTGCCTATATTATTTGCAGATGACGTGTCAGTTCTAATCAAAAGCGAAAAAAACTCAAATCCAAATACCCTCATCAACAATATATTAGAAAATATCACACTTTGGCTTAAACTACACAACCTAGAAATAAATCTAATAAAAACAAAAATCATACAATTCCGACCATATGCAACAGCCCCCCAGAACGTAAATATAGTATTACAAAATACACAGATAGAGACTGTAGACACATTTAATTTACTTGGACTGCATATCGACACAAACATTAATTGGAAAACGCACATAGACCAAATAAAATCAAAATTATCCAAGTTTACATATGCCCTTTTTGAAATCAAACACAGTACAAACACAGAAACAGCACTCACAGCCTATTACGCATATGCATACTCCTGGCTTAAATATGGGATAATGCTATGGGGTAACAGCGTCAATTCTAATGATCTTTTCCTAATGCAGAAGAAATGTGTAAGAATAATCGCCCAAATAAATAACTTACAAAGCTGTAAACCATACTTCTTAAAGTACAAACTAATGACACTAACATCAATATACATACATGACCTATGTACATTTGCATACAAAAATATAGATTCTTTCACTAAAATGCAAGACATTCATGACATTGACACCCGACATAAAGGCAAACTGTGCTTGCCATTATCTAGAATAAAAATGTTAAATACCAGCCCATATTACATGGCTATCAAAGTATTTAATAAACTACCTCATGATATAAAAAATGAACAAAAATACACAATATTTGATAAAAAGTTAAAACAATATTTAATTAATAAATGTTTCTATAAACTAAATGAATATCTAAGTAACTAACAATAAATACTTTATAGAAAAAAATACTTACGTCAATGAAACTACTAATAATAAAGTTAATGATACGAATTATATTACAAAACGACTTGTTTAAAACATGGCGTTCTGGGACTGGTCTCTCATATTTCTATTATTTTGAATGTATTATTTTATTATTGTTAATTTCTCGATTTAATAATGTAAAAGTGCAGCCCTCCTACTATAATTTTGCAACACCTATAAATAAGGTTACTAAGTCTTAAGCATAATTGTACCTAGCATAATATCTGTACACACTTGGTAAGCAAAATAAATACTTGAATACTTGAATACTTGAATATTCATTCACTTCTTGCAATTCACTCCGAACGTTAGGCGGTCTACAAGATTTTATTACAATTTGGTTAAATTTATTAAATACGAAATGTTTGATATTTAAGATAATTCAAGTTTTCCGGCAGCAAAGCATTATGAAGGTTGTGTTTAAGTCCGATATTAGCGATAAGTCCGCCCGAATTGTATGGTTTTTCTGCAAAAAACATGACGTGTAAGACTTTGTATGGTGTGACTATAAGTGCTTGATATCACATGTCAAATGGAATAAAAATACTGACCTCACCTCCATTATAGTCATGGTTTTGGGAAAAACTTATCTGAAGTTGTCTTACCGTAAAACGCGCAGGATGTTTATCCGGCTCGAAGGACCAGTTAGAAGAAAGTTTGCGGAGTTAAGAGAGGTTATAAAACTCTATCCGGCGGAGGATCAAAAGTGGTAGGTAAAAGTTTTTGCTATTGTTTAGGGCGTCATTAAGGGCGAGTTAATGAACCGCTAGAAGAAATGAGCTTCAGTTCACGTACATAATGAAGGGTCAATATTATTAGGAAATTCTTATAAAATAGAAAGACTTTTATGACAGACAACATTACACACAATTTTATAAATTTTATACGGTTCAATAAACCTAAGTATTTGGTATACAACCTAAAGTGTTTCTGGGAAATATTAGCGAAATTTCATACTTCTTCCACCCAGAGATGGCGAACGAGGCCGGTTTCATTTCGCAACCTTCACTACAATCATAGGTTACTCTTAATATGTTATGTTGCATAATATTCAATAAATCTCTTTAATACAGTATACAGGGTGAATTGATTATAGTGTAAAATACAGGTTTGTTTAAACTCATGATAATTTTGCTCGTGTACGTTTGCCGTCCGCGTTTTTGATAAGAATTAGTTTCGCACACTAACAAAGTTAAGTTGAGATAAATTAATAGATTCTTAGGCAAAGTCGTTTGATATCATGAGTATAAACAAACCTTAAGTATTTAACACCAATAAAAATTCATTATACAAGGTTATTTTTAAAATATCAACAATTTCCTAGGGGCTGGTCCTGGTGCTCAAACATAACAACTTTTACTATATGGGATCAACATGATAATCTAAAAAAAAAAACACTGCTTCATACAAACTGATGTCCGCTGGTTGGCGGCTTAGTATGGGGAAGTGATATTTTTTTTGCAATTTCGAAGATGGTTCCATAGAAAAAGTTGTTGTATTTAAGATATTGTATTGATGTTTAATATAAGTTGTTGTATTGAAGAACCAGAAACAGCCCCTAGGGGTTTTTTTTATATTAGCCATTTCCGTCCCACTGCTGGGCAAAGACCTCCCCTAAACCTCTCCACTTATCTCTGTCGGTGGTTAGGGCTTGCCAATCTTGGAGAAAATTGTCTAAGTCATCGTGCCATCGCTTTCGAGGTCTACCTCTCGAACGATGTCCGTCAGGCAGCCAGTGCGTGACGACTTTTGTCCACCTTTTTCAATCCATCCTATGGACATGACCTGCACATTCCTACTTCAACTTTGCAGCTTTTTCTCCCACGTCGGTGATCCCAGTTCTTGAGCGGATGATAGAGTTGCGGATTCGATCTGTCTTTCTTATTCCCAGGGGTTTATTTATGTTTTTTAAATAACCCTGTTTAGACCCTCTACCGGTCATTTATACATTATATATTTATAAGTAAAACTTCGCTTCATATTACGGAAGATTATTGATTTAAAAAGTATTGTATGCAAAAGAGAATTTATGTTTGATCCCATTGGAGGGAGATAAACAAAACCATGATAATGTTTTAACGCTTATTTCAAAGTAGTAAGGCTTAGAATTAAATGACGAAACGTTGTTTGTGTAACCCATACGTATACGTGTCATATTACCTTCAGAATAAGCCCCAAAGTCCTACATACTTGATTGCGAAGTTACACAAGAGTTACACAGTATAATATGGTAAAGTTGATTTGTTGATTTTATTTTCCTTTCTTCCATATGTTTGTGTACAAATATTGTTAAGCTGTGTACGTTCTATCTATTTTGGTATGAGATAAAGGTTTTTCTAATCTTGTGAGCGTTATGTAAACAAGGAAGTTAGTAGGTTTGTCTTACGTCTGTACGCGTGCATACATACACTACAAATAAGGAAAACATCGCTTTTGTTAAATAATATTTTTAATAATCTACTTTACGCGTAAGCATAGGTTATTTTGGAATAGTCCTAATAACAGGAAAAATCTGAGCTATTGTGAGAGAAAACTACTATAAAGACTTAGAGAAGAAACATACTGTTATAAAATATAACAACAACGTTTACAATACTCATGCTAGGGGGGCAACGTATGTATCGTAGCTCGTAGCACCTAGCGTTACGTAAAAATCCTCGCGTAAGCTGAACCTGCTACGGCTTCTACGAGAAATGCTAGGAAACTATAAGTTTAGAAGAGTACCTTGTTATGTTTGTAGATAAACAGTGGAGTGACAATAGGTTTTCCGATACAAAGAATTAGAACTGAAATATTTGTCATCATTCGCTTACTCTTTTAAATAAATATAAATAATAAATAAAATCATTATTTTATTTGCCAGAATATGGTTACAGGTTATATTATCGCACATACTTACACTTACACATTCACACATAAACACATTCACACTTAGAGGCGCACTTTAAGTTAAAATTAAATTAGATACTATAAAATAGATTAAGAACTTGATCCTGTTTAGCTTCAAAATATTATACATAATATATTTTTTAAGTTTTTATGTAACCATGGCGAATGGCCACTATGTCTGTTCTGGCAATCTATTCGGCTTGACCCCCACGAAACAGGAGGCCTACTACGAATGTTTCGTTCGTTCGGACGTATAAACCTAATAAATCAGAATAACCATTCACCTGTGCTAATCGTTTGACAAAACATGAACATCTGAAATTAGCCAAGTAAAAAACACGACCGTTTTCAATTGTTCATAAATTGTCAAAGGTTTCACACAAGTAGATGGTATTTAAATTTGTTGGGTTTATACTTCCGAACGAACGACACATTTTCGTAGTAGGCCTCCTGGCCTAGCCTAGTGCGGGAGTCATAGAATGTTTGTATTTTGGCTAATGTGATCTGTTTATTTACCAGCTGTGCCGGCGAACTTCGTACCGATCTTTCGTCTCTTTTTTTGTGAATTTTTAGGTGTTAATAGCTATTCTGCTATTCGGGGCGGAAACAGATTTAACAAATCAAAGATCATAAAAATCGGTCCTGCCATTTTTGACTTATAAATGGTGTAACTAACCCGACTGTGTTTTATATACAGGGTGGCTAGAAAAGTAACGGCCAAAATTTTTTTAGGTGCCTCGTGTTGAGAGGTATCTGAATCACCCCTTTGTATGTTCTACGATTTTTCGTAGTTTTCGAGTTACAATTTTTTAAATAGCCTATGAAGCTTTTTTAATTAATATTATGAAAGGTTAGAGTCTAGCGCATTCTCTGAAGCTACTCAGAAACTAAGAAATTGTCAGTTTAGATTTTTAATTTAAAATTGAAAATTTAAATGATAACTCACTTAACATAAATTTTCAACTTTTGGTCAATTTTGTAGTAACTTCCATTAAAAATATGAAGCTGTTTATTTTATGCATTAATGCATAGTACATAGAGATTTATCGGCAAAAAATATCGAAGAAATCAACTTTTTCAGATATTTTCAGGATTCAGATAACTTGTCAACATAAGGCACCAAAAAAAAATTTTTTTGGACCTTACTTTTCTGGTCACTCTGTATATAGATTTGTTCCTAGGTCATCTGGGGTCAGCGCAGTATGTTTTTCTCTTCCATGTAACCCGAATCACTCGTCATTGAGTGAATCACTCCCTTCTCAGTCGTCACACAATTCATCCACCTCTTTTTAGGGCATCCTCTACCTCTCTTATCAATACTCTTATCGATACGTGCACCCCTTCTCTTCTCACCACATGTCCGTAACAAGACAAACGGTTTCCTTTCATCTTTTCTGTTACAGATTTCACTTTCATACTTCCTCTAATAAATTTCCTTATCTTGAGAATGTTTAGCACCTCACACATCCACCTTAATATTCTCATTTCTGCTGCATGCAATCATTTTTAGCTCACCTTCTTCATGACTCAGCATTCAGATCCATACAGTGAAACAGGTCTTATAACGTTTCTGAAATATTTTGCTCTTTAGCTTTATGGACATCCGTGGGATGCATGTTGTTTCTGTGATCTGTCGCCATTTCATGCAACCTGAGTTTATCCAATGCTTTTCATCCCTATCTATATCAATGAATTGTGATATTATAACATGAAAATACATGTTTTAGTAACTTAAAGTATGCTTATATACGTAAAAAGTTGTGTGATAATTGTCACTAAATATGGTTCAAATGGACACCCATCCAATCGCAACCACGGCGTAGGTGACTTAACTTTGGTAATCAGCACTTAAGCGCTGCCACCACTGAGCTACAAGCACGTTAATAACTTAGTTCAAAACTATTCCAAATATCTAAAGTAATCATCAACAAAAACATCTCATCTCTTAATTCATTCTATTTACTAGTTTTACAAATAAAACCGGTACTTAAAACGTTAAAATAGCACCACAAAACTACGTAGTAACAGAATGTTAAAAAACACTAAACAAAATAGAGTATGCGTTCGCACGCGTACTAAAAACGTATGCAATAAAAAGAATAGAAAGAAATAAACTGGCAGGTTTATCAAATCCACACTGAGTGGAATGGGGTTTAAATAGTTTAGAATTAACCCTCGCTTGTCAGTTTTAGGGTTGGCACTTGGTTAATCATTTATATGAAAGTAACCCAGGCTCGTCAACATGACAGGTTAGCTCTTCTTGTAGAGATATATTGCTGTTCAAAATCGCGTTATCCGATTAAAGATCCTCTCGGTCAGTTTTTATTTGTTAAATATTTTTTTTGCAATTGTAAAAAAACTAAAACCAATCCCACTTAATTACTAGCTGCAAATTAAACAGATCACAAGTTTTTTAGTTTAATACAAAGGCTACTAAATACCGGATACACATAATTTAATACTCGTACAAATAATGTAAAAAAAACCCATGACTTAGTAACAAACTCTCCTGCTCATCACATAAACGTTTGCTTCTTGCGAGATTCGAACCTAGTACTATTCGATTGGCGTAGATGCGCAGTGGTTTGTTTTATGGCACGGGTCAGTTAAAAAAAACATTATTTTTTTCTAAATTACTTCTGTTCTTGGTTAGGTATATGTCGCTCTAGGCATTATTCTCTTTTTGGTAGCTTGTAATAGAAGGATAGTGCTTCTTCAGACAGGGCCATGCAAATTCATTATCAACGTCATCATTAGTTTTTAAAAATGGATATAAGACTTCCCCTTAGAACGCCACAGCAAGCGATTCTAGGTCACTTTCATCCAGTGATTTCCCGCAACCTCGACTATGTCGCCAGTCCACCGGGTAGGAATCCCGCCTAAGCTACATCTTTGAATTCATGTTGCCACTCAACCATTTTCCAACGGTTGGCAGCTCCGCGAGCGATGTGACTTGCCCTACTTCTAAAATCCGAAGTTGCTTTACAATTAGATGCATATTATGTAATACATTTTTCATTTAGAATGCATCAGCCCTATCCACGTTTCGGAGTCCGGCGTGCCACGCCTATCCCCGCCGGTTTTCGCGTAAATTAAATTTTTATCTCAGCACAGCCCATAAAGCAGTGTTTATACATCGTTCCTTTTGTTCGTTCCAAATGGGCTTGTTGAAACAACTGCCCGTTTTCTTGCACTCCGCTTTTTAATGTGACCGGTGTTGTTTAAAATAATATCCGTAGAATTCTCAGTTTCACCACAAAATGTGGAGATTTTTAGAGTCCGCCAAACATAATCACAGCGTTCTGTGTTTGGCTGATTTTTGCTTTTATATCATGAACATTTTGATGGAGTCATCATCATCATCATCATCATTTCAGCCATAGCACGTCCACTGCTGAACATAGGCCTCCCCCAGTGACTTCCAGATTGGCCGGTTGGAAGTGGCCCGCATCCAGCGGCTTCCTGCAACCTTTACCAGATCCGTCCTACGCTGCGCTTGCTGGTACGTGGCCTCCATTCCAGAACCTTTCTGCCCCATCGGCCGTCAGTTCTACGTGCTATGTGCCCCGCCCACTGCCACTTCAGCTTGCTAATCCGTTGGGCTATGTGCTGACATAGCCCATAATAAATATTTAAGCTTTAAAAAATTAAACTTCGTAAACGAACAAAAGTCGCTAGAGTTTTGTTCGTTTAAGAATCTCCTCATTCTTAATTCGATCTTGCAAAGAAACACTGAGCATAGCCCTTTCCATAGCACGCTGTGCAAACTTGAGCTTTCTTATGAGGCCCATAGTGAGAGGCCACGTTTCAGTTCCATATGCCATCACTGGTAACACACACTGGTTGTAGACTTTCGTCTTTAGACACTGACTTTGTAGAGTATCACTTTGATTTTTGTAAAGAACAGCCTAATTGTTTTTTCTCGATTTTAACCTCGTCCCTTAGTTAAGGTTGGTTATTTCTGTCGTGATTTGATGTATTTTTTTATAAAATTATCTTAAATATTTTATGCTAAACCAATCTTAAGTCAACACTAACTCGGTCGATCGGAGAAAGGTCGTGACGTAATTGAGTTATGGTGGGGGGAACAGCGCGGTAGTATCGAAAGAGATCGCTACTCGGTTAGTTGCTCGCCAGCGTTCGAAGTAAGCAGATGTAAGCAGTTACTATTTCTTTCAGTTTTTATTTTAGTCGAAGTAGTAATAGCATATTCATTTATTGCGTCATAATTAGTGTACATTAAGGTATTATTACATTGTGGGAGACCATACTCATGGACCCTGTAAGGGTATTGCATTCATGTAATACAATAATAATAGCTTTAACCACTGACAGGGACAAATGAAGTGGTTTGGCTCTCCCAAACCAGTGGAACAGAAACGGCTTAACAAAAAAAAACAGACAAAGATTTTGTAAAGTTTACTTGAATGAATCTAAGTATAAATAGTATACTTTATAAATCACTGATTCTCAGCCAGCTCGAGTACGCCTCTTCCGTCTGGTCACCACAATATAAAGTCCACATAGACAGGCTCGAATCGATCCAAAGACGCATCCTACGGATATTAACATACCGGTGTCGTTTAAAGCGTGAGCTTACGACATACGACGATCGTCTTCACTACTTCGGATTGAAGAGCCTTGAGTCTCGGCGCAGAATTCTAGATCTCACTTGCTTTTTCAAAATTTTAAATGGTTCAATTTACACGACCCTCCTTTCTGAAGTTTGCTTTCGAATCCCAATTAAATCATCGAGACGCGATTATCCATTCTCAGTCCCGCTTTGTAATAATAACGTGTCATATCACAACCCGATTTTTAGGATGTGTCGTGAGTACAACAATCTTCTCGGACAGCTCGATGATGTGCCTGACATATTTGGCACATCGCTAAACAAATGGAAATCTGGCCTCCACAAAATCATTGAATGATCCGTAAGTATTTATTAAAATTTTCGTTTTCTTATTATTTTACACACACGAATATAATGTAGGTCTATTTTATTAAATGTATTTAGTTATTATACGTACCGATTTTGATTGTATATTGTATATATTTATTATATTAATCATAATATAATTGTTTCTTTATTTTCAACATGTTGAATATTGACAAATCTCGATCTTTTTCTTATAACATGCTATGTACACATGTCTGTGGAACTACAGCCTATCATTGTTTCATGTTATATATATACATATTTTTTAATTGTCTTGTAACTGTTGTATTTCTGTTTTGTGTACTGAATAAATAAAATAAAATAAAATAAAGGTCGACAACGGTATCATTTCTTCACATACATTTAAGTAGAACAGTGTATTAAAATTTCGATACTCATAAAAGTAACTTTGTTCATACATCCAGGTTCTAACTAATATTCTGGTACATTTAAGTGTCAAACTACACGAGCTATACTTAACCCCTCCCGTCCTCAGTTGCACGTAGTTCCAAAAAGTTTGGTAGTGAATTCCGACAATTCAAAACAGCAATGAATTGCGACGGTAACCGACAAACGTGTTAAACCAACTTTGTGGCGATAAAAACTAATTTTATGGGGCCCTAGCGAAAAAGCCCCGGACAGTAATGGACAAAAAGGGCTTTACGTTTGACCCGTTTCATGTATTGAAACAGAAACACGATAGGTTTCAGGTAAATATAGCTAGATTACTGTGTTTTTAATGTGTACACATAATATTTAGATCACTGTAGATACAAATGAAACAGCATTTAATATAAACACCTAATAAATATAATAATGTGTAATTCGTGCTAATATAAGATAAGAATAAGATAAGATATCAAAACTTACTTAAAGCCTAGATACATAAATTAAGTTAAGAAGTTTGGTTTAGTATTACAAATACTACGTCATTAAGTAAAGTGCTTAATTAGGTTAAAACGATTTCTGTTCCGACGGATCGGAGTACTCGATACGGAGTAAGTAAGTTTTGATACAAAAATATCTTATCTTATTTTTTTAAGTGACGACTAAACTAAAAAGTACGGACGTATGTAGGACGAATTTTATTTGAGTTTACGTCACAAAAGTCGTTGCCTGGTACATTATAACAAAGATGTTAATTCATTACTTCCGTGACCATCAATGTATTGTCAATATATTTATATTAAACTAGCTGTCCCGGCGAACTTCGTACCGCCTCGTTTTTTTGTGAATTTTTAGATGTTTTAATGGTTATTCTGCTATTCGGGACGGAGACGAATCCAAAAAATTATAAATCATAAAAATCGGCCCAGCCGTTCTCGTCTTATAAATGGTGTAACTAACCCGACTTTGTTATATATTATAGATTTATTCAATTTTGGTTTACAATAAAAAAAATGTGTTATAAAAAACTGGGTTAGGAAGATCCAACCTCCTAGGTTTTGCTTCCTTAGCGAGTACTTAAACATGCAAATGTGTATCTTTTGGTTGCGTTGCCTTAGAAGTTTTATTTTTTCACAGCTTCAAGGGATTGCAGACTTCTCGTAATAATAATTTAGCCATTTATTTCAAATCTAGATAGTTACATTTCAAATGTTGTTAGTAAGTTGCTTTAAACTAGGAGTTTTAGTATGGTTGGTTGAGACTGTTTCTAAATTTGAACCCTTTGGGTTAAGGCCTCCTCCAGGTCCATCCACGCCGCTCTAGCTTTGCCCAGAGTCATCCACTTTGTTCCGGCTACTTGAGTCAGGTCATCGGCCCATCGTTTTTTTGGTCGGCCAACACTCCTTTTTCCTGATGGACCCTTGATTAATTTCATTTTGATACTTTTACGCGTTCCTGGTAAAGTTTGTTGACCGACATACGGACAAAGAAATAATTATATAAGGGATGCCTTTCACCTTCTGAGCTACAGAATCTTAAAAATATATTGTGCCGTGTGATATAAAGTGCGATTTCAACCACTGAGTAGACACAGAACTTACCGTTGCTCCTAAACCCACTTAGAATGAAAATTGGTAATTATTATTATAAGACTGAACAATGAAACATTAGAATTATTAATGTTCCCTCAGTATTTTCTACGATATTAAATATCCTTAGGGCTTTTCTGTACCTTCAATATTAATTAGTAAGAAATACACTAGTTGCGTAGACCTTTTTTAATAATAGAATATTTTCCTGTTATTATAATCATTATTAGACGAATATAAATTCACTACTAAAGCCTATAATAGTTCAGTTTAACGAACGATTATTACGGTTATTCAAATAAATATGCCGTGTAGGAACGGCCGTAAAGAATACACTTCCCCACCGCCAATAGAAGGCTAAGAGGCGACTAATTCCTGTCAACACAAGACAGACAAAGGCAGCAGCGTCTACGTGCGTAATATTATAAAAAAAACAGCGCTCGTCAACCCGTAGCGACCCGTACCCTGCCAAGCGTAGCGAGTATTGGCAATCCCCCTTGATGAAAATTATTGGGGGATAAATTAGTATTCAGCAGTGGACGTCCTATGGCTGAAATGATGATAAACCCTAAAAATAAACTACTCAGTAGCTCACGTACTTTAAATACTTTCTACCCTGCAAACAAATCGATATAAAACCTCGCTACCAAAACCTTTTATCCTCGCACAGCTATCTTCAAAATTGAATTCCCCCAATTTCAAATGCAAACTAAGTTTCGATCTGTGACATTTTAGATAATAATAGATTAGTACCGTACCATTCCCTTATCAGTAGTACCGAAGTCAGCCAAATTAATTCAAAACATCTAGTATGAGATAGGGTGTAACAAGCTAAAAGCGAGCTTGCAGGTAAGGGAGAAAGTTAAAATTCGGTTGTGAATTTGTTCAGCCGAATTTGGTTTTAAAATTCGTCTGATAATGTCGCCGGTTTTTCGCGAGGTCCGTAAAGTTCGGTTTATGGCTTTTGGGGGAGTTTGTTTACATACGGGTTGGAACAAATATTAATTTTCTTTTTCTCTTAGCTTATTGTAATGGTTAGTCTTTATTTTAAGCAGGGTTTTGTGACCTCTCATTTATATCATGATGTCTGTGGCAGAAACATATGGTTTAAAAATATTAACCTCATCATAAGCAAATGTAACACCTTATATATTGTACCGTGTTACTTGTAAATACAAGAATTTGAATCAGCTCACGTCAGACCACTGCTGGACATAGGCTTGTCCAAATGCAAGTCATTAAGGCAAGTAGTGCCTCCAAATTAGCGACTTGACGAATGCTAGTACAAATATAGCACGAAACTCATTAAGAAACGGTTCATAACAGCGCGCAATGAATCGTTGCTGTTACGACAGTCGCTGCGTCTTTAGGTTGCGAAAATTGGGAAAAATAATACTTTTCGCATGGACGCCATTATTCGAATAAAAAGTCCTATGCTCTATTTGTAGCTATTTTGTAGGTCTATCAATCGACGTATAAACAAATTAAATCGGTCAAGCGGTTTTAAAGAAGAAGGAGAATTAGCATCTTTTTTGTTGGTTTTTTCAATGATTACAGTATTTTTTATCTCCTGAAGTATGAGTACTAGAAACAAATACTATGCTCAGAATGTTGTGTAGGTATTGTCAATTCTTAGTATATTTTTAAAATATTTTTCTGACAAACGGGGCTTAAGTAGTAGGCTCTTGAAACCACATGCTAGTTTACATTTGGCGACTACACAGGCCTTAAGCCCAATCATCGGCTATTCTTTTCCAACCACTGCCAGCAGCCTTGCGTATATCGTAGCTCCACCTTGTCGGAGGACGCCCTACGCTGCGCTTGCCCAGTCGCGGTTTCCAATCAAGAACACGTCTACCCCATCGGTTATCAGTTCTACGGCAAATGTGTCATTAGAAATTACGCATAAAAAACAATTTATCCAAACATTGTTTTATCTACTGACTGTTATTTTTTCTTTGTACATAAAGTATTTTCCAGGCCACATCCGTTGCAGAACTGATAAAAGGTGAGGTAAATAGGTTCTCAAGTGGAGAGCTTGTTTCGGCAAACATAGTCTAGGACGCTCTCCTGCTCGATGGACAGACGACCTTAGGAAGATGTCTGGAAGTGGCTAGATATAAAAAGTAGCTCTTTGGCGCTCATTGGGGCTTAATGTTTCGTATAAATTTGTTTGATTTCTGATGATGTGATCTATGTGATAATCTTCAAACATTGCATGAACTCCGTAACACGCCAACAAATTTTTACCAACAATTTTTTGTATGTTTTTACTCAATATCTTCAATGAATGTGAACCGATTTTGATGAAATTTTCTAATGAATGTTATTTGCTTTTAAAAAAGTATATTAAAAAATTCGCTAAGAAAAATCCACTCCTAAGGGTGAAAAATAGGTGATGAAGTCGTTGTTCAGCGGTTAATTTTCGTTTGCACTGCAAGGATTTATCTTGATGAGGGTTTAAGTATTATAATATTAAAAATATGTGGTAAATTTTATTTAAAAAGTAACTGCCTATGCCTAATCAGATAGTTTTGGAGTCAGTGCCAGCCAATAAAAGGTTAATTGTTTTCGTTTGCACCGACTACAAAAATAACTAATAGGTACGTATTAATAATATTATTTTCGGAATTTTAGTTTTTTTAAGTTTAGTTTTTATGTGATTTCTGGCTCATATTCATTAACACAATTTAATTAGCATCACTTGAAACTATCTGTTTTATCAACTCTTAGAAGTCGTATTTAACCTACCTACTCCTACCACAAGCATTTCGAGACCATGTAAATAAGTTCATATGTATCTAAAATCTAAACACTCTTTGTATCTACAGTCCCTAAAACTTCACACAGATTTCTCTCAAACCATTTTTCAAACAAACGAATTCTCAAACAGAACCAAAAAGGATAAATAGTTTGCCACATTTACACACTCGACCTCACTGTGGATATTCGCAAAAATCAAAAAAAGTCAAAAGAAACTTTCCACGGAGAATACGGACTGGATTCCGTTATCCCGAGGGATCATCGGGATCCGTTCTGGATGACTTTCCCGGTGGGCCGCGGTCCGTTCGGTCGGAAAAAATGTGTTGCTACAAAAAAGTAACACGTTTCTTTGAGAGTTTCTAGCCAGAGATTTTGTGTGTCGCTATTAATTTTTATGAGGTCCATTTTTTTGTTGACTACTGAGCAGGATAATTTATTTCATCATCATTATCATTTAGATGACCTCCGTAGCCAAGAGACGAGCATACCAGTCTTAATGACGCTATCTCTGAGGTCCCGGGTTCGATTCCTGGTCGGTCAATGTAGAAAAATAACTTTTCTATATTGTCTCGGGTCTGGGTGTTGTAGTACCGTATTTGTTTCTGATTTCTGTAACACGAGTGCTTCAGCTACTTATCATAAGATCAGAGCAACGTATGTGGTGTTGTCCAATATTATAAATATAATATATTATTATATTTAATTATCATCCATAGGACGTCCACTGCTGAACATAGGCCTCCCCCATTGACTTCCAGATTGGCCGATTGGAAGCGGTCTATATCCATAATTTATTTATTTTTATGTATTTATTTGGTTTAACTATCATTTGATCACTAGGCTAAACAGTAATGTTTGGTAGTCTGTGCGAAATAACGACTAAAGTTATTAACTTTTAAAAAAATGGACTCATCCCGCTCTTAAAACAGAGCAGTGATTCTGCTAATGTCGAGTGTATTTTTGTTTAATAGTTCACAATAAATAACGGGTGTTTAGTTTTTATTGCTTTTCTTCGATTCAGTAGAGGCTACTCTTCCCGTAGAAGCAGGTTTCAAGACGCTATCGGGTCTAAAGCAAGTTGTCTTGAGACAAGTCACTTGACACTCGATGCGGTTTTGAATATAATGATATTTCAATAGTTTCAAATCTTTATCACTTCACCAAACATTAGAACACAAACTACACCAAACTTGCACTCTAAAGCTCTTTATATGATGAATAAAAACCATTAAAATAGATCGACCATGCTTTTCGTTAGACTACCTCCCACCGAATCATTACTAACTTTAATAAGGGACCAGAATCAAAACTGAAAAAGAAAGTTTTTTCACACACGCCAAATGACTCATTGTGTAAATAAGTAAGAGGTGACCGCTGTGATTGGTTTCATGTTTGTGTGCGCACCAATGAGCGTTGTGAATTGATTTATTGTGATCCTTATGCTTACAACAGTGTTTTAATAGTGTAACGCACACATAAATAATTATGCGACACAGGTTCGCTAAGTATTTACAAGTCATAATACATCTCTTTCTTTCTATGATCTGTGGGCACGACACTATGCCAAACGAATTTAAAAGAAATAAACACATAATTACTTAAACGTAATACGGCACAAATATATAATTTAATTTGGTATATTAACTATTAGAAACTCGGTCTGACAGCCACAGCACATCTCAGATTAAAGGATTTACAAGTTTCTCGGAGCTCTCATGTTAAATGTATTCGGAATATACCTACTAAGTATGAATATCGGCGATATATTTAACATTAATTAATCATTAACAAGTATTAATTAGCAAAATGGCAAAAGATGGTAGGTATTACTTCTAGATTCAACTTTTCGCAAGACCGCGATCTCGCATTCACGAAATCTTTACAGTAAGTATTATTTTTTATTTATTTCGTTAGTAAATAAGTCGGAAGGTAAAAATGAATTTGTTTTATCTATTTCTTACTTTGATTATAACGGTTTTTGATTGACAATAATCAGAAGACCGTCTGGTGCAGTGGTTCGCGCTCTGGACTACATAGCCAGCGGTTGCGGATTCGAATCCCGCAAGGGGCAAATGTTTGTGTGATGAGCATGAGCATTTGTACCTAAGTCATGGATGTTTATAAAAGTATGTAAGTATCTTTATCCGTTATCTAGTCGCCATAGTACTTTGCTTTGCTTAGTTAGGGCTAAAAGTAATAAATAAACAAAGTGCATACAATAATTATATTATTACAATACATCGGAGCGATGATAGCTCAGTGGTCATAGTCTCACTTTACTATGTGTCGTAAGTTTGATTCCCAGCACGTTCCGCTGGATTTTTCGGAATCTATATAGATATAACGACTTGCTAGGCAGTGATGGAAAGCATAGTGAGAAAACCTGCATATTTAATAATAACAATAGATGGTTTACACAATCACACAAACATTATTTAAAAAAATTATAAACATCCATGACTTAGGTACAAATGCTCGCGCCCATCACACAAACATTTAAGAATAAGAATAAGAATAGGAATAAATTTTATTTATTTGGCACAAATAACACATCACGTGACATTATGTCCATTTGTTCTTTGTGGTAGTGTTGCCGCTCGATAGGTCAATATCGATTGTCTATCGATAGCCTATCGATAGTTGAAGGAAAAACGATACTATCGATAGTCAATCGATTCTATCGATACTATCGATAGTATCAATATCTCTTTTACTGCAATACTATCGGTAAACAGCAATACTATCGCTAGTATCGATAGTTTCGATCGCTGCCAACCAATGAACTATCAATAGTATCGATACTATCGATAGTATTGCTCTTCAATATCTAATAGACTATCGATAGTATCGATACTATCGTAGTTTTATACTATCGATAGTGATATTTATTTCAACAGTATTGCATTCAATATGCAGGCATAATGAGTGGTATATTCAACGAAATCAAATTAATTAACTAGTGTATTTGACTTTATTTAAACGTACGTTTAGTTTTTTTAAAATTAAGACGGCAATTCTTTGATTTCTAAGGTGGCAATACTATTGAATTAAAGCTCACGATTGATAGTCTTCTCGATATTGAAGAGCAATAATATCGATAGTATCGATAGTATCGAAAATATTGCTGTTTACCGATAGTATTGCAGTAAAAGAGATATCGATACTATCGATAGTATCGATACTGTCGATTGTCCTATCGATCGTATAGATGAATTTGGTGTTCAACTATCGATTGCAAAACTATCGATCTTTCGGCAACACTACTTTATGGGATTCGAATCCGCAACGTTCGTCTGTCGACATTCAGCTAATACTAAGGGTGTTCATAGCCATACTGTCTGTCCGTTCTACCGTCTGGAGTAATGGTTTGCGCTCCGGACTACAAAGGCGGTTTGCTACTCCATACATTATCATCTAGGTCGAACGGTAGTTTGTATGCAGAAACGATAAAAAAAGTCGAGTTTTTGAGGCTGACCCCATAGAAAAATTTGTTTGTATTCATAAATACATATATTTCTAAATTTGGGTCCTGTTTCAAACCTTCATAATAAAGACCTATTAAGTGCCGTGTTTCTTGCGCAAATGAATCATTTCATTATAACATTTACGGGTCCCATACAATTTTAACAAAGCTAGTTATTTGATATCTATTTCTTTTATTTACATCAAATACGATTTGATCTTCTTAATGCTATTTACAATCAATTACTGCTACAAATAACAACAATAACACTTAAATAAATAAACAGTAACAAAACAATGTAGCTTCACAAAACCCTTTTAAGGTATTAATGCAATATTTCACGTTCAATACCTCTGTAACGTTATTACAAGTAATATTATTACAGTCTAATTGAATGGGCGCGTATTACTCGGTTATTGGTATGTAAACAGCGCCATCTGTGAGCAAACGTAGAACTAAACAAAGGTCCTTTCGGAAGATTGATTTGATTTGAATAACACTTGTAATGCTGCTGGGTATTAAAGTGCCCCGAATGTCCCAAAAGCGATTGTTCTGTTACTAAAGAGAGTCGCGAATTTATGATTGAACATTACTACCTATATTAAAATAAATTGCAACTGCAATTCATTATTAACCCGTCCTACGTCAATTTTTTATTTGTAGCACTTTTGTTAACTCGTAGTTACAAACAAAAAGAAGTCGACTTTCAAGATTTGATTTATGTAATCAAAACTGGAAATCTAATAAATTGGGTTACCTACATTGACGGCACCAACAGCAAATGAGACTGCGGTGCTTTCCCTCAAACCGTGGGCAGAGGCAGCGGTCCTAGGGGCGCCGAGCGCCGCTCGCTACTTAGTACCAATTCCATTTAGACCACGCGCTTACAGGAGGGGTGCGATGTTGCACACGGGCGCTACATGAGCTAGAGACGCCTCTGACCGTGGGCCACCTATTATTTCTATTATTTATGTCCCGCGGTGTTCGGACAGCTGCACACGCGAAGACCAGTTACGCGCCACTAAAATCACACACACATCAAAAATTTGAGAGCATTGCCTTGCCATCGACCCGAGAAAAAGAAAAAGAAGATCAAAACTGAAAGTAGTTTTTTACCTACTTTTAACTGTCATAATTATATGCTGGTATTTATATAGCCATGTGAATTTGAATCACATAATGGAGTCAGGATTTGTATAGTGTAGCTCTTATTATTTAGAGACATCAAATATTAAATAATGCTTTTATTTCATTTGTTTTTTCGAGTCTTATACACAGTTTACAAAAAGAGGTTTTGTTGTAGTTTTTAAAAATTCTTGTTTAATGTTTGACTCAAACTAATATATGTTTTGAAAAACAAGTATGAAGAAAGTGTGAAGATTTTGATTTTAAAAGGATTTAGCTTAAGCTTCTCGTTAAAGTTTTAAAGTGTATCTACTTTAAATAAAATAAAATAAACTTTATTTGCCATAAACATGGTATACAAAGGTGTTACAAAGAAAATTAAGTACTAATCATGTTTAGCCAATTACAGAGGCATACAAATTTAATGAATGAGAACATAAATTAAGTATTGAAATTCTTTAAATATCAGTCATCATAATCCTTAATCATGTCATAAAATAAAATAAATTTTTATTATTTAGAAAATCCTTTAAGTCATAAAAAGTACGTGAGACAAGCCATTAAATAAACTTGTTTTATATTGGTTAACTTTCATTGTCTTTAATTCATTAGGAATATTGTTGAAAATTTTTACACACATAGTTAGACAACTTTTTCTATACATTAATGTTTTTGGAGTTTCTAGTAGTACCAGTCTATTTGGATTTCTTTTATTGCGTGGATAGATATCGCAAGCCCTTTTAAATAGTTGCTTATTATTAACAACAAATACACATACCTCAAAAATATACAGAGATGTCAATGTTAACAACTGCAATTTTGAAAAAAGAGGACGACAGGATGTTAATGGAGGGACACCACATATTGTTTACATGCACCTTTTTTGAGAAATAAATGCTCTATTTATGTTAGTGCTAATACTTTATACTTTATTCGGTTTGTAAGTAGTTTACCTCAAGAAATTAGTGCACAAACTTCACCGAGTCACAGAATACTTACCTTATAATAAGACCCGTATTTATAAGACAAACCTGTAGTAGGGAGTTTTGTAAAGTGAGTAGTAAAATTGATTTTGTTGAAATAACGCTATTGCAAAAATAGCTTTAAAATGGCTGGGTTTTTACCGTTTTACCGACGGTAACTAAAGAAAGTTCTACAAGCATTCAATTTTGACAGTTAAACGAGTCAATCTTTGTTTTTAACAAACCAAAAGAGAACATGATTTTTCATGAAAATATATTCTAACTACTGGGATTTACAGGGCGGCCCTTTGTTAGGTTACATCAGGCTGCCTCCAAAACACGATATGGTATGATATGGCATAGCAAAATATCGACACCAATTGTAAAAATATGATAGATATAGCCGCCATTTTAAATTTTTATCGAAACAGTGATCATAATATGTGATGTCACCGGCACGGCGATTCAATATAGCGGCTATGTATATCATATTTTTACAGTTGGTGTTGACATATCGCTATATCATATCATATCGTGTTTTGGTGCTCATGCTAGGCAGGCTGCATCATATCATCATACATCTTTTTTTTAAATAAATATTTTTAACAATCACATTAATTATCTAACTCCTAACTAAGCATTTACCTTATGCTATGTCTAAATAACGAATAAACATACTTTAATACATTTTCGTAAACATCTAATAACTTTGGCACTAATTCTTGTGCTCATCACACAAAGATTCAAAACCAAAATAGTCTAGCTTTGTGTTCCGGAGCCCCAACGACTAAAGAATGTCGTCAAAATTCATATTCATTTATTGCTTGACGAGAAACATCGTTACGAAACCTATTCAGAGAACACAGAATGTGTAGCTATGATCCAAAAATAGTCTGGTTTTCCTATCTTATCAAATCAAATCAGACTCCCAATTCTGTAATGATTTGACAGCCGGTAAATCTCGTGACACTAATGTTAAATCATAAAGTGTCACGTGGTTTTCCAGTCGACAATTTGCTATCAAACGGTTTTGAATCGAGAAGCAGATTTGACGACCTCTGTAGCCGAGAGATGAGCATGTTGGACTTGGTGTCCCAATCTCTGAGGTCCCGGGTTTGATTCCCGGTCGGTCAATGAAGAAAAAGAACTTTTCTATCAATATACACAATCTCCAGTCTGTGGTTGTGGTACTGTCGTTATTTTTATCGTTATTACTGTAACACAAGTGCTTGGTTACTTACTATAGGATCAGAGCATTTTATGTGATGTTGTCCAATTCTTATGATGGCAGCCGCTCCAAATGTGATCACTAGATTTGCCATATCCAGGATCATGGTCAAAGGTTACTCCAACTACAAACGAGACAAAGCCCAGGGAAGAAGTATTATAAATAGAATAATAAATAAATAAATAGTTTTCACAATCACAACACGTATCTAGGCCCAATTTAAGCAAAGTTTGTACTATGGTGACTAGATAACGGATAAACATACTTAAATACTTTTATAAACATCCATGACTTAGTACAAATGCTCGTGCTCATCACACAAACATTTGCCCTTTGCGGGATTCAAACCCACAACCGCTCTCTTTGTTGTCTGGAGCGCGAACAACTACACTTCGTGTGGTAATAGTTCGCTTTTCACTTAGAATAAGTTCAGATGACCACGCGTTGTTAATGTAAACGGTAAATACTGTTTAGTTAGTTAATGTACCGCGCGGGTAGCAGTCTAGAGCGGTGCCGCGTGGGAAGCAGTCCAGAGCGGTGCCGCGCGGTCATCTGAATTTAGCCTTAAAGTCTGGCTTATCAGTACGGGCCATGGATTTGACAGTCTCCACTGTCCCCAAAGCCCGCTGTGACACGGCGCGCTTTGTGGAGTACTCGGGAACAAATAAATTCAGTTAGGAAGTTGCCGAAATACACTCGGCTTAAACTGACAAAAGTGAATTATGAAAAACTGGAACTAGGATTTAAGTATCTGCAAACAAGTTAGTGTCATGGTCGTTTACTGAGGGATTTTATCTTTATATTTTCGGTTTGTTGTAATATTTATTTTCTTTAGTAATAATTAGGGCAAATTTTAATTATTACGGCAAAATTAATATATATAAGGTGCTTCATAAATATCTGCTACGGCTGAAATGGGTAAAAGTATTGCCTATATAGATTACGATAGTGAAGGAATTACGTGCCCCGGATCGATAATTAATTATTTGCGAAAAGACAGTAAATAAATGGTTACTTGCTTCAATTTGCATAACACACTTCGTCATCCTCCCTTGACACTGCGCGGGAGCGGTATAATGTTAAACGTTAGCATTTTAGGACAGATGTGAACGGTTTGAGACAGAATAAAGCCTAATCTTTATTTAAATATTTTTTTTATGAAAAAATTTATGATGTTCTGGACATCAAATTTCTTTTCTGTCGTAATCTATATGAGCAATACTTTCACCCATTTCAGCCGTTGCAGATATTTATGAAGCACCATAAATATATAAATCAATACTGGACAACAACATCAACATCTCATTTTAACTAAGGTAAGTAGCTAAAGCGCATTGTGTTACAGAATTCAGAAACAACGACGGTATCACAACACTCAGACTTGAGACAACATATAAAATATATTTTTCTTCATTGACCCGACCGAGAATCGAACCCGGGACTGACTAAGGCTTGTCAATATTTTCTGAGAATTTCAAGTTACCAAAGTTATTAGTATCAAATTAGCAAATTGACAGACGGACAGACATATACACGAGTGACCCTATAAAGGTTTCCTTTTTCATTCGGATCTTTGGAACCCTGAAAATACTGCTAAAAAGATATTTTGTATGTTTTTTCGTATAATTTTCTAGTAAGGTCTGTTATTAGACTTTTTACAAGTGATATTCCGTAATTATATCTTATAGACACAAACTCAATGTAAATTTATTTCATTATTTCAGCCATGGACGTCCACTGCTGAACACAGGCCACACTTGGCAGGCGGGTTGGCGAGCGCAGTTTTTTATAACATTTCCCACGCAGACGCTGCTTCCCGTCTCGGGCTACAGGAATTAGTCGCCTCGTACGACACGCCTTCTATTGGCGGTGGGGAAGTGTATTCTTAACGGCCGTCTCTACATGGTACATTTATTTGAATAACCATAATAATCGTTCGTTAAACTGAACTATAGGCTTTAGTAGTACATTTATATTCGTTTATTATGATTTTAATAACAGGAAAATATTCTATTATTAAAAAAGGTCTACGCAATAAGTGTATTTCTTACTAATTAATATTGAGGGTACAGAAAAGCCCTAAGGATATTTAATATCGTAGAAAATATTGAGGGAACATTAATAATTCTAATGCTGTTTCATTGTTCAGTCTTATAATAATTATTATCAATTTTCATTTAAAGTGTAAGTCCTGTGTCCTGTCCTCTACTCAGTAGTTGAAATCACACTTTACATTCGAAGGTTGTGAGTTTGAATCCCAGCAGGACCTCTAGATCTTTAGGAATATACATTTGTTCGGATTTACACCTCTTGCTCTGATGCAAGGCACTGTCCAAAATATTATATTGGGTATGGAACTAGTTCTGAAAAAATGTTGTATTTAAGCGTTAGATAGAACTCCTAAAAGAAATTAACCACATAATAGGTCGTCTGAAAGAAATCGTGCTATTTTTCTAAATCTAAATTGTGATATTCTTAATGTATTTATTTTCCTGTGATTTGTTTCTTTTGTGAGGTGTACAATAAAGAGTATCTATCTATCTATCTGGATTAGAAACTTTTAGTTAATTATGGTTATAGTCTTGACATAATTATTATGAATGGACAGACAGACAAACTGGAGCATACTGACACCATATGATAACCGTATTGATCTAAAAACGAAAAGTAATTATGTTATGCGTGTTAAAAACTGAAACGAAAAAAACAACCAAATCGTTATAAATGGATCCACCGTTTCATTCTCATTTAAATACGCAAAACCATTACATTTGAAATGTTTTTCATCTTTTTTCGTGTCATTTTTCACACGGAATAAGGAAATCGAACGTCGGCGCGTCGACTTGTGACACTTGACACCCGGAATGAATGCAAATCTGGATGAAAACATTCGTGAACGCGCTTTGTGTATCCAAACCCGCGAAATGTTGGCCTATTGTTGTCTCTTTATGGTGGAGATTGCGATCTTTATGTCGAATAATAAAATCAAGGCGCTTTTTCGTAGATGTGATGTACTTGGAGTTAAAGATCAGAAACAGAAGTGTTTAGTCAAGCAATCGATTAGATAAGACATTGATATTTATTTCAATGTGTAATAAATTTACTTTGAGTTTGTGTAAAGTACGCAATGGGCCGGCTACATCTGTCACAGAACCGATGAAAAGTGGACCAAACAGGTTCTCGAGTAGAGACCGCGTTTTGGTAAGCGTAGTGTAGGACGCCCCTAGCTCTATGGACCGACTACCTTATGAAAATGGCTGGCAGTGAATGAATGAAAAAAGCGGAAGAACATGCTCTTTGTCGCTCTTTGGACTTATGTCCAGCAGTATCTGCAATTGGCTGTCATAATGATGATGATCATGATGAGTACCGAATAAATACAGTGTTACAAATAGAAACAATATCTTGAAGCCCAATTGGGAATGGCAAATTAAAGATAGAAGTTATATTATAAGAAACCCATTTAGGTATTTTTGAAAAAGTAGTTACAATGGAAACAATACAATATTTTAGGTACACACAATAAACAGTAATACGGATATGGTCATGTCCAAAATAAATAAATAATTATTACACTATGTTGCACAAAAAACATAAAAGTTAAGTAAATATAGTAAATTAATTCAAACTAGACACTTATGTACAATCAGGCTACCTTATCATCATCATTATCATCATTTCAGCCATAGGACGTCCACTGCTGGACACAGGCCTCCCCGTATGACCTTCATCGGGGGGATTGCCAATACTCGCCACGCTTGGCAGGCGGGTTGGCGAGCGCAGTTTTTTTATAATATTTCACACGCAGACGCTGCTGCCCGTCTCGTTCTACAGGAATTAGTCACCTCTTACGACACGCCTCCTGTTGTCGATGGGGATGTGTATTCTTTACGGCCGTTGCCTCATGAAGAACGGCTCGACTGATTAAGAATAATTTGACGACCTCCGTAGCCGAGAGGCGAGCATACAGGACTTGGTGTCGCTATCTCTGAGGTTCCGGGTTCGATTCCCGGTCGGGTCAATGTAGAAAAATAACTTTTCTATATTGTCTCCGGTCTGGGCGTTGTGGTACCGTCGTTGTTTCTGATTTCTGTAACACAAGTGCTTAAGCCACTTATCATAGGATCAGAGCAATGTATGTGATGTTGTATAATATTTATTTAAAAAAAAAAACAACAGGACCACGATTGGTATGAAGAAGAAATTTTATCGGAAAATTAGTAAAACTGGAACGTCCTTTTTCAATGACATCTTTTCTACTACGGAATTAATAAATTTCGATAAGACAACGTCAGTTGGGTCCGCTAGATAAAGAATTTATTGTTTTGCTGGATATTCACCTATTATTTAGGTCTTACATAAAATTTGAACCGCAAAAGCTATTCCAGAGCAAAAATATACCTCGAAAGTAAGATATAATACGAGTAAATTAATCATAGTCATCGACAAATGCCAGCCACAGCGGTGGCGATTTGCAAAAACATCGCGCCGTTTTACGCGATTGCAATCTCGCTGAGTGTTCCCAGTGCTTGTGGCTTTGAGCTTCGCCGTTTAATATCAATAAACATTTTCGTACCATATTTTTATTCTGTAACAATTTATATTAAAATGGCGGCCGTCAAAATAGCAATGACGTGTTCTAGTCCATACTGTGCGAAGAACTGTATTTAATTCCAAAAGTTTTCAGTAGCGAAAGATCAAACGCAGATTGACAAAGTGTTGTTCTGAAGCAAGTTTATTTAAATTAACTGTCCAATCAAATGTTGGAAGTAGTTTTTACCCGACTGACCCAAAAGAGGGTAATGTTTTTAACCTACTTCTAACTGTTACATCGATTTGAAACTTTTTGAGTATCTGACATCGGATCAAAGAATCTGATAGGATAAGTCATCGTATGACAATGTAAAAATGCCTTTAATGGCTATTATTTTATTTTTTTATTTTTATTTATTTATACTTTATTGCACATTTAAAAATAACTGTACAAATGGCGGACTTAATGCCAAGAAGCATTCTCTACCAGTCAACCAGTGATCAAACAGAGAAATACAGGCGGTGCAGCAAGAAAAAAAAAACATATGTATAATATACACACCAACATTACATACTTAATAAATAGGTATAGATATATATGATTATCAATTATATACATATACATACACATACATAATATAGTACACAGAGCAAATGAAAGATTATTATTGAAGAGTTCCTTCGTGTTTGAGTTCATGTGATTTGTGAGACCCCACCTGCCCCTCTAGCATGACCATGAAAACACGATATGATATGATACGATATAGCGAAATATCGACACCAACTGTAAAATATGACAGATATAGCCGCCATTTTGATTTTTTTATCGAAACAGAGATCATAAAATGTGACGACACCACGGCGATTCAACATGGCAGCTATATCTATCATATTTTTACAGTTAGTGTCGATATCATGTTTTGGTGCTCATGCTAGAACAAGTCAACGCTGACGCTTAAACTGCAGACGCTTAATAAGATTGCGGAAAAAATTGACATATTTAACTGTTATCTGAGTGAATTCACTAGGGTAACACTGTATATTCTGTGTTATTGATGGAGACTGTGTTAATTATGTATTAGTGTAGTTCTATGTTTTCATGTTGCTTATCTATTGTATTGGGTTTCCTGTAAAAATAGATGTAAGCTTGGAAATAAACAAATAAATGGAAATCGTTTGACGAGCTTAAACATAAAGGTTTTTTTTTTTTTTTAACTTTTATAAATAGTCATCATCATCATCATTTCAGCCATAGGACGTCCACTGTTGAACATTAGCCTCGCCTATTGACTTCCAGATTGGCCGGTTGGAAACGGCCTGCATCCAGCGTCTTTCTGTAACCTTTACCAGGTCGTCTGTCCACCTTGTGGGTGGACAAGGTTCTAGAATGGAGACTATATACCGGCGTAGGACACGCCGGTACGTGGCCGCCATTCTAGAACCTTTCTGCCCCATCGGCCGTCATTTAGTGCTATGTGCCCCGCCTGTTTTATAGTAAAGTTATTAAATTAAATAGTAAAATTACTGCTTTACGTTACGTTTACGTTATTTATGTTAGTATTTACTACTTATTTTATTTTATTTTATTTATTTAAGAAAATCCACAGCTCTTAAAAAAAAACATGATTTGTGTATTATGTTCCTACCTTACAGCCAATAAAGGACTTAGTTAACCGACAATCATAGTGCATTCAGAATGCACCAAAAAACTCAGAAAATCGACTTAAAGAAGCTATTTACTCGTATTATAAATAGCTTTTTCTTTACTAACTGGTATGTTTATTCTGAGAATTTATATTTCAGCACTTTTATTCAAATATTATAATAATGTAGACAGAATATAGATATCACATTTCGCTTTTCACGTCTTTAATGGTAACGGTAAAATATTGGAAAAATTTCTTTTCGAAAATACGTAAAAAGCTGAAATGACAAAAATAATACGAATTCTTTTAGAAAATAATGATTTTGTGACCTGATTTTTGACATAATTACATAGCTTGGGGCACATATTCGGCTATATTATGTTATAACGAGGTTACTTGACAAAGGAGCGCGGTGAAAGAAAGTTAGATGCTTATAATGATAACGTTGTATTCTCGACGCAATTACGTGTGATTTACTTCAAAAAACCATTATTTTTTCTCAGACTTCGGAATTCATATAGTAAAAAATTAATAAAATAATAAATATCGGTCAATATCACATACATTGCTCTGATCCTATGGTAAGTAGCCAAAGCACTTGTGTTAAAAAAATCAGAAACAATGACGGTACCACAACACAGAGATCTAAGATAATTTACAAAAGTATTTTTGCTACATTGACTGCGACTCAAAGATTGCGACACCAAGTTCGGTATGCTCGCCTCTCGGGAAGTCATCAAAGAGTAAAAACTACACTGACCTTCAATAAAATTATATGTATAATAAAGTGTTTTAAAAAAAAGAAATAGGCTGAAAATAAATTCCAGGTTCCAGATAAAGGTTGTCAAATCCCTACTTCAATGTTATTTTGGCGTACCGAGTAGCGTACGGAGAAATCGAGTTAGGCGCGCTCCGTTGGCTGCTTAAGAACTCACCCACCCAAGCGTTTTGTGCAGTCTCTGTACGTACCTGTAAAGATAAAACAATGCATTTTAGCAATGGTAGACTAAATGGCTGTTCACATGTAAAACAAAGTGGATATCTTAAACACAGTGTATGTATGGTTGGTGATGGCTTATAATCATGATTTTCTTTGATCTTTCGAAAAATAAGCGGTGTGTTAGTAAGTTTGTAGCAATTTTTTGTAACAATATCGATATTTGAAGTTGAGTCAAAGTTATCGTTTTTCATGACGTCAATTTCCCATTTCCATCATACAGTTGTTCTACACCTGTAAAAGTATGCATATATATGTCTCACTCTACATAATATGCACATGCCTCACCTCAACTTAAGGTGGTTTGGGCCATTCTTTACCAAGCGGGCATAGTACGTTACAGTGGAAGGGTTTTGTAACCTCCATGTCAGATGTTATTAAGTCGCCCTAAGCCCTCTAACTAGGCTTTACAACTAGTATTATGCGATATTAGCCGTGACCAACTTTTAACGTGCCTTCCGAAGCACGGAGATGCTTGTGATAAATGTCACTAAATATAGTTGAAATGGTCACCCATCCAATCACAACCGCGGCGTAGGTGGCTTGTCTTTGGTAATCACTACCAAAGTGCTGCCGCCACTGAGCTACAAGCACCATCATCATTTCAGCCACAGGACGTCCACTGCTGGGCACAGGCCCCCCCAATGACTTTTATTGGGGGGGGGGGAGATTGCCAATACTCGCCACGCTTGGCAGACGGGTTGGCGAGCGCAGTTTTTTATAACATTTCACACACAGACGCTGCTGCCCATATCGTGCTACAGGAGTTAGTCGCCTTTTACGACACGCCTTCTGTTGGCGGTGGGAAAGTGTATTCTTTACGGCCGTCCCCACACGGCACAACTATTAACCACTATTAACACGTAGTTGGATATTATTTTTAAGATCCTATAAACAAAATATCCCACTAGACTGGATACATTGGCACGCTGGATAGCTAGGCTAATCCGTTGGGCTCAGTGTGTACCAGCCGCCTAGCCACTAGCATTTTGATCGTGAGATATCTCAGCTAAAGATATTAGCTAAAATTTATCATCATATTTTATACTACGTAAAAAAAATCTCTTTACATATAAAAATACAACATACCAAATGTCGTAGTTTTAAAGAAAGCAATTAACTTCTTTGTGTTAAGAGATACCAGACAACAATAATACAGAGTGTGGTTTAAAAATGTAGCGAATTTTAGGATGGTCAACATCAAAATCATGAAAAAATGTTTTGCTGCCCTATACGTTATCATCGAGTTAAGCCTTGAGCACACAGACGACGGGGCGCGACGGCGACGGGACGCTAGCGCGACGTCTGTGTTTGTAATTTGTAAATGTAATTTGTCGCCGAGCGCGACGGGACCCGTTGCCGTCCCGCCGGGCGTGCCTACAAACGGGCGCTACGCGACGCCATGTCGTCGGGCGTAAGCGGGACGGTTAGATGTTGTGATGCATGGTTATCGTACTTAGTAGTCACGTAGTGTTCTGTTTGTTTATTTCTACAATCGTTTAGTGATTTAATAATGGATAGTGGAAAAATTTATTAGGAACGTCAACAAAACCGTCACACCCGCAGTGTGACGTGCACGTCGCGCTGCTGCTCTGTCGCCGTCACGTCGCCATTGCGTCTCGCCGGCTGTGTGCCCAAGGCATTCGTTTGTATGACTATGAATAAACAAAAAAAAACTGTATCTTACGCTGGCAATCCATTCCCATTCGACGACCGTCTAGTGTTGTAATTCGCGCTCCGGACTTCAAATCCAGCGGTTGCGGGTTCGAATGCCGTAAGGGGCTAATGTTTGTGTGCTGAGCACGAGCATTTGTACCTAAGTCATGGATGTTTATAAATGTATTTATGTATGTTTATCCATTATTTAGCCACCATAGTATAGTCAACGGCAGGTCAACCTACCGAAAAAGCAAAAGCTTTCCATCTCCCAGTACACCCAGCCAGGGACAACTAAGAAAAGTAAGTTTTCTGGATTAACGAACCCGAAATCCTTTAAAATAAATGTACTATATAAATTAATGGAACTTATAAATTGCTCGAATTGTTTCTATTACAGCCTGTATATTTAGGTCGCAGGTGCTTCTCGCTTTCGCTCGCTCGCTCGCTCAGCGCACTAGCTAAACGCATCTCCGCTTTATTAAACGCGCTTCTTAAATGTACTGCTTTCTTACTTAATTTGGATTTTGTTCAATTAAAGTACCTTCTAGTACGAAAGAACGAAGTATGAACAAAAGTTGCTGACATAGCCCAACGGATAAGCAAGCTGAAGTGGCAGTGGGCGGGGCACATAGCACGTAGAACTGACGGCCGATGGGGCAGAAAGGTTCTGGAATGGAGGCCACGTACCGGCAAGCGCAGCGTAGGACGTCCACCTACAAGGTGGACAGACGACCTGGTAAAGGTTGCAGGAAGCCGCTGGATGCGGGCCGCTTTCAACCGGCCAATCTGGAAGTCACTGGGGGAGGCCTATGTTCAGCAGTGGACGTCCTATGGCTGAAATAATGATGATGAAAGTACCTTCTAAGATCTATATTTTTATGTTTGCATTAAATTTGATAGTCAGGTAAAAATCTGAAAAATGAATTCTAAATATTTTTCATTAACTTTAATAATTATTTCAGCCTATTACAGTCCACTGCTGAAAGTACCTAAGCTGCGCCAGTAAAAGCTCCAAAGAGCAAAATCCCTCGCTCTTTTCATCCAGCCACTATCTGATCAGCCATCTTCCTAAGGTCATCGGTCCATCGAGCCGAAGGGGCGTCCTACACTTAACTCTGCCTTTTACCTAATTAATAACAAGCCATTCGGAGTATGATGATAACACAAATATTTAACCGTCCCTTATAATTCAGACTACAAAAGCATTTGCATGATGAATAATACGAATTAGTACCCAAATCGTTGATTTCGTATGTCTTTGGCTATGTATCTATTATTTAGGCACCAGTGTATAAGCTTTCTTTTGTTTTAATTGTAGCTAGATATTTTTTTTATGTGTTAGTATGTAAATCTAAATTATGACTTACCATATAACTGAAAAGAGTTCAATCGGTTTTGTTAATTTTGAATTATGGACTACATGTCTTATTTATTATGACACGGAATGGAAGAAAGTATTGTGTAAATACAGCAACTATTTATATGGGGCTTATTGCAAAAAAAAACTATACTAATGTTATATTATCAGCAGTCCAATTCCCATCAGTATCTATGAAAAATAATTTATTTTTGCAATTTTAACGTTGGTCTAATAAAATTAGTTTACTTTCTTTCCTTGCTGCCGTGTCAGATACTTTTATAGTACCTACCTTATTTAAAGTGCACTACTATTAATAATTTATTATTATTTAAAGCGTAGGACTTACTAAATATTTGTAAAATCTAGTCAAAAGTCAAAAGTCTAAGTCAAAAGTCAAAAATCATTTATTCAGTTTAGGACAGAAAACTGCCACTTATGAACGTCAATAATAACACTATTGGCCCATATGGGGCAGAACATGTCTCCTTATTTTTTGGGCCCTACTAGCGCTTCGAGACAAGACACAGACAATCTGGCACGTAAGTAATCTTTACCGGCAAAGATTGTTGTAATGAATAAGATTATTCCGAGATTATTTTATACTCGTAAATTCAAGACAGTAGGTTAGTTTTATTATATTGATATAAGAGCAGCATAGAACGTCCGCCCACAAGGTGGACAGACGATCTCGTATAGGTTACAGTAAGCCGATAGATATACAGACCGCTTCCAACTAGCCAATCTGGAAGATATTGGGTAGTGTTGCCGCTCGATAGGTCAATATTGATTGTTTATCGATAGCCTATCGATAGTTGAAGGAAAAACGATACTATCGATAGTCTATTGATTGATCTCTTTTACTGCAATACTATCGGTAAACAGCAATCGGTAGATCGCTGCCAACCAATGAACTAACGATAGTATCGATACTATCGATAGTATTGCTTTTCAATATCTAATAGACTATCGATAGTGATATTTATTTCAATAGTATTGCATTCAGTATGCAGGCATAATGAGTGGTATATTCAACGAAATCAAATTAATTAAATAGTGTATTTGACTTACGTACGTTTAGTTTTTTTTAAATAAAGATGACAATTCTTTGAATTCATAGGTGGCAATACTATTGAATTAAAGCTCACTATCGATAGTACAAAACTATCGAGAGTATCGATACTATCGATTGTTCTATCGATCGATTGGAATAGATCGATCTATCGATTGCAAAATTATCGATTTTTCGGCAACACTAATATTGAGTGAGGCCTATGTTCAGCAGTGGACGTCGTATGACTGAAAAGATGATGATGATGAAGAGTTTCACATCAACTTTGAACTGTTTTTAAGTCTTTACTTTTCAACCGATTTCAAAAAAGGAGGAGGTTCTCAATTCGACTGTATGTTTTTTTTTTTTTGTATGTATGTTACGCGATTACTCCGCCAATTGTGAATCGATTTTAATGATTCTTTTTTTGTTTGGTAGATCATACTTCAGAGGTGGTCCCATATAAATTTTATCGAAATTGATTTAGAACTTTTTGAGAAAATCAACAAATATATACCCAGATAATATTTTGGTTGTGGTTCTTGTTACCTATCTTCGACAAATATGAGCCGATTTTGATGATTTTTGTTTTATTGAATAGCTTATACTTCAAAGATAATATGATAAAAGGTTGCAAAATAAAAATCACCCCTAAGGGTAGGAAAATAGGAGATGAAATCGGTGTTCAGCAGTTAGATTAGGATTTATCACTAAAAATAGATGAAATAAGTAAATGTTATTAAAAAAAAAAACCGACTTCAAAACACTAAAATGCTAAAAATATTCCTAACACTTAAGTACTTAATCAGTTACTTTTGGAGTCGGTGCAAACAAAAACATTGAATCTCTCATCGGCTGGCACCGACTTCTGTCTGAAAAGTAACTGATTAGGTACTTAAGTGTTAGGATTATTTTTAGCATTTTAGTGTTTTGAAGTCGGTTTTTTTTTTTTTTATAAAATTTTATTCTGCACAATATTCACACATACTCAAGCTTAGCTGAGTATCACGCGTGCATAAGTAACAAAAATCTTACAAGTGAAATATTACAAAATAATGTCACAAACAATGTCTTGCATTGTCAGTGTAACCATAGTGTAAGTGGATAATGGTAGGCCCAGTTTGCACAGAGTATGCACTAATGGACAGCGCATATTGTTTAGTATTCGAATCACAATAGTCAATCTAGGTACCTAATTTACCTGTTATTTAAATGGTGTCATAATTTTTGTCTATTATTCTTGAACATAATATTTTTGTAAATAAAAACTTTTCAGATAACTCACTGTTAAAATTCAAAGAATCAGGAGTTAGGTACTTTGCGGTAATCAATAATTAAATAATTATAATTTAAAATTATCGCTCAGTTGTGTCGGCTTATGAATATTTAAAGCATGTTTGAGGGGGGCAGGCTTCGCTCTTTGCATTTTTCTTGGGTTTGTTCACGGAGTTTACAGGTGGTGTAATCTATGCCGGCGGAAATTCTAAGCAAAAATAATTACATTATCATAAATTCAACAACTTTTGGCTCAAAGTGAGAAAATTATGTATGTTCTCGCGTAAAGGATATCCTAAACTATGTTTTTTTTAATGCTAGGAGTGTCTTTTATCAAACCAGGATTGGAGTCGGATTATATTTTATTTTATAGTTGACCCCACCAGGAACTTTACCAGGGATCATAGCGCTCAAAGCATGTAACTGCACATCTGCTCCAAACCAGTTGCAGTTATTATTGAAAATAACAGCCATCATCAGATTTGCTAAGGAAGCTTAAGGTGTACTCCAAATTGAGTCAAAATCGAATTCAACTTTCTCGAACTCATTTCAAATTGATATAACCTTCTCAATGATTGAGTTTTAGAATGCTGAAATTTTAGCTCAAATTTAGTTACTGTGTGTACTTTGATTGTGGTGTAAGATGCATCAACTGTTTTATTATTAAGGTGCACAGTTTCAGAATGCATCTAGGAATAATTTTATAGTTAGAAGTCTGGAGATGCTCTTCCTGTCAAGGTTGGTTTGGAATTTCATATGTTTAAGATGAAATATTTCTGCTTTTGTTATTACTTACTCTGTGAACAGTTTTAAATGTAGCTACTTTGGTTTTGAAAACACATTCAAGTATTTGAGGTGCTTGTAGCTCAGTGCCGACAGCGCTTAGGTAGTGATTACCAAAGTAAAGCTACCTACGCCACGGTTGTGATTGAATGGGTGACCATTCCAACCATTTATTGATATTTATCACAAGCATCTCCGTGCTTCGAAAGGCACGTTAAAAGTTGGTTCCGGCTGATATCTCTTGATATCTCGTGAAGCCTAGTCAGGGGCTTGGGGCGGCTTAATAACATCTGCCAGTAAGGTTTAGTCACTGGCCTTACAAAACCTCTCCCCTGCACCGCAATAAATAAAAATCGATAAATCAATAAAATTAATTTATTTCAGTAAATAGGCGCTATTACAGGTCTCATTTTTATTTACCCTACCACTGCTTTGGGACAATATTATGGGCACTGCACTGGGCCCGCGTGGTGGAGTATGGCCCAAACCACCTCATAGTTGAGGTGAGGCCTGTGCCCTACAGTGGGACGTATTGTGCATACTTTATTCAAGTATTATACATGTTTAAGGCGCCTGTGTTGATGCAATTTGTACACTGCACATTTTTAAGCAGACTTTAGATAATTGTTTTTCTTTGATATCTTTCTAACTAAGCTGATACACAATACCTATCAAATTTTCCAACATTTTAAACGGAATAACTATAATCATAATATATTTAATACGTGAGGAGACAGCCGTAAAAAATACACTTCCACACCATAAACAGGCGTGTCGTAAGAGACGACTAATTCCTGTAACACGAGACGGGCAGCAGCGTCTGCGTGCGAAATCTTATAAAAAAACTGCGCTCACCAACCCGCCTGCCAAGCGTGGCGAGTATTGGTAGGTCATCGAGGGAGGCCTTTGTTCAGCAGTGGACGTTCTATGGCTGGAATGGTGATGATGATAATACATTTTAGTATAATAACTGAGTGACATCCCAAATCAGTCAGAGACAGGTCATAATTCCATTGCACTTAATCAGCCTGACATTTGACAGCTAGTGATGCATTCCCCTTTCATTACCACTGACATAAGGGTGGGACTATACTACTGAATTTGTGGATTTGTAATTCATAATTCTTTATTTTTTTAAGAACATGGTATATAATAGATGTAACAATTGTATGAAATGAAATGAAATGAAATATGAAATAGTTTATTTGTATTATGTAGATGTATTGCTAAATGGTTAGCATGAAAATATTTCTTGATTTAATTAAGTTTAAGTCATAATTTCACAAGAAATGCACTACATAACATTTTTTTTATTTTAAAATACCATTTACAAGACTTCGAACTTTTTTGTATGGAACCTGGCATACCTAAATTTGCAAGTACCTAAAATTACGTTATTTCGATGTACACCTATGAAACATACGCCAATCGATAGAAAAATAATTACAAACAACAAAAATGTCGTAAATGATATACTTTATTCAGAATTTTAATTTGAATATGTATAAAAAATAAATATTACTTCAAACTGAAATTCTGAATAAAGTATAGGTATGCTAATTAGGTTCGATGCTTTTTAGTAGATTTAATGCCATACAACATACAAGTAATTGATAGAACATACAAAATCAAAATTATAAAACTTAAAAATCAATATAGTCAAGTGTAAACATAGTCCAATCAAAACCTACGGTCAAATAAATCCTATAAGTCATATTTTTTTAAATCCTTTATGTTATAATGAAGTTATAGAGAAACAATTGTACCCATATTCATACCGGTATAGTCCCTGAAATGTAATATGTAAATCATTTGCCACTAGATCAGGCGGTCTTCAAAGTGTGGCTTCACCCTTAATGATGATCAGTAAATGGTAAAATGATTTCACGTCAGCTCCCGCGCTGCCGTTCGTTAAATGTGCCAATTTTAATTATTCACTGAATCGTTTCGATGGGTAAATTATTTTGTATAATGGAATAATATCAATGCGAAATTGATTGTTGAAACTTGTTTGTTAATGCGTATTGAGTTTATAATGTAGCAAAACATGTTTTGGTTGTACATTTTTATGAACAAAAAATACACTAATTGGTTAGTTTCCTATAAAAAAAAGTTGGTCTGTCTAATTAACAGAAAATATTGAAAACGTATCTTTTCTTTTCTCAATCAAACAAAAAAATATGAAGATATAGCCCGTTAAAGTTCCGCGTATCGCGTGCGACACTTTTTAGAGAGGCGTGACGTCACTTGCTCACTTTGATGCGCTTTATGTTCGTATTTTTTTGTTTGATTGACAAAAGACAAAATAATGAGTCTAATATTTTTTGATAATCTAACTAACGGACAAAATAGAATAATCTCTTTTTGACAGGAAACTAGCCTATTGTATTGGTAAGTTATCAATAAATAAATTAATACGTAATATTTGCCAGAACACAAGTGATAAACAGATTAACAATAGCTTACCTAGGTATAAGTATTCGACCTGCATGCAGGATTGCAAATTCGTTTTGTAAATAATACTCTTGTGATTAATTTCAAGTTAGGTGTTATAATAAGTCAGAGATTTTATTTATTAAAATATCATATTTTTAAATTTATAAATTCAGTCAAGCTGTAAAAACAATATTCCATTAGACATGCAGTCTATGTACCTAATTTTCCTACCTTCTGAAGTTTTAATGACATCCGGGAGATTGTTGAACAGTGTAATACACATCATCATCATCATCATTTCAGCCATAGGACGTCCACTGCTGAACATAATTAAAATTATTATATAAAAAAACTGACTGAATGTCTTTTTTTTGTTCTAATTTTTTTAAATGTAAAATCAGAAGTCAGAAACATTTATTTGCTGTAAACATGGTAAATCATTGATGTTAACAAAAACTTGCTTACTGAGCTACCTATATACTGTGTAAATATATTTACAGTGACATTGTTGCACAAATATCAATTATTATTTGCTTCATTAATACTAGTCGAGTCGAGCTGTAGAGTTTAATCATTTATCATTGATTGTTGAATGATTGATTTAAACCGTTACTCATTTATGAACAGTAATAATCATAGTTCATATTATGGATCGTGCAATGTACGTAGTTACAAGGAGAACAGTAACCCCTGTATGAATCATACGGCAAATGATTGTCCCTCTGTTGGAGTACACTTTTTTTTTTACAAACTAGGTTTTAAAGAACAAAAATTTGAATTTTTTTTTGGAAATTTTTTAAATTAGGAGCAAACAGATCTATGGGATTTTTGATTACACTCAAATGCTTTTTGACAATAGGGAATATGCATGTTTTTTTGTTTGGTCCTATATACTTAATTATAATTAGTAAAACTTTAAGAATTTTCGAAAAATATTGATAAATACCTGACTAACAGCCCATTAAAGTCGCGTGTTAGACAAGGAGATCCGATATGTATCGTTACGTCAGATTACACACGCGCGATACATTTTTCATACTAAAAGTTGTTCTAGAAAGAGATAGGTATACCTTAATTTCTAATTACTATATTACGTTTATTATTTACCTAAAATCAATTTTGTTTTAACTATTAGCACTATAATTTCATATATTTTCTTATAAATATAGAAAAACAATATATTTTTAGCATGCATATTCCCTACTAGGATAGGACGACGTCTATTGGGTCAACTAGTAAGTAAATACATTAACAGGTTTTACTTGACTGCAACGAGTCATGCTCGGCTGAAGACAGTTTTAAAAAATAAAATTGTCTAATTTGCTTTGGTCTGAGTGTACTGGGAGACGATATACACTGTCTAGTACCTCGTTGTAGCATAAATCAAAATCAAATCAAAAACTTTATTTGCGTAAAACATGGTATACAAGGATGATACAGTTCAGATGAGCACTCATGTCTGGCTATCAAAAATAGCATGCAAAATTTTAATAATTAAGTAAACAATAAACAAATTACTTACAATAATATTCATAACATGTATTAGAAATTATATGTCAATAAAAATTAAAGTAATTACAGCAAAAATGTCAAAAAAAAATTGTAATAATTAGTTATTAAAATCTACAGTCAATAATTTTTTTTATGTCATAAATTCTCCTATCTAAAAGCCACTTATACAATTTTGATTTAAACATATTTATATTTTAATTTTTAATGTCATTAGGGTATTGTAATATCGTCCGACCATCTGGCTAGTGGTCTGCCGACACTTTGTCTTCCTGTGCGGAGTCTCCAGAACAAGACCTTGTGGCTCCATCTTTCGTCGTCTCTACGGCATACGGCATACGATTTCTGGTACATAATTTTATTTATTTACTCATTTGAGTTGTCTGTTTAACGCCGACTGTGAATTAACGAGAGCGGACAGACAGTTGTCAACGCTAATTATTGGTCGTTTAGCTAATTACTACAGTGATCATGTGTGGTCTTAATGTCAGCTCCCAGCGTAATTTTCATTCGGTTATAAGCATTTTAGAGTTATTGAGTTTTGAGCGAGTATAAATGCTGCGTGCAGTAATTATGGTAGGCAGTTTGTTTAAATTTTGAGCATTAGATTTATCTGTTGGTTTTATTAAGTCATATGAGTAATATCCTAGTAACAAGGATGTCAATTCCTGAGTAGACCAGAACAGTGGGTGTTCATTCCAGGGCGTATTTTTTAATTTAATTGTCCACCTTGTAGGCGGACGTCCTAAGGTGCGCTTTCATTGCTTGTCCTGGTAAAAGTTGCAGGAAGCCGCTAGATGCAGGCCGTTTCCAACTGGCCAATCTGGAAGTCATGTCATGGGGGAGGCCTATATTCAGCAGTCGACGTCCTGTAGCTGAAATGATGATGAAAATTGTTTTTTTTCGCCTACTACCAGGTAACCTAAAACTGAGCATTGCACTGCCGATGTACTCTGAAGGGTTGCTTTTAAATGTCCATAACAGTGCTGTTTCACATTAATTTCAATTTTTATTTTAGCAATTACATAATAGAATTTTATGAAATAACACTTGAAAAATATTACTTAAAAACTGTCATTAGTTGCACATTTTTGGAATTGAATTGTTAGTAGCATAGTGTTTACTTAAGTTGGTCATGCTGTGTGTACATGTTTTTAGGTTACAATCTATATCTAAGTTCTTAAATTCTTTGCCTATTACCCTTAAGATTGTTACCTGTTGTGTACACCTATAAAATAAAAATAAAATAAACAGTTTTCTTTAAGATAGTCGGCCATGTCGCGCACACCAAGGCAGTTATTACTTATGTACTAATTGAGAAACAAACATTTCAATTCACACTACTTTATATTAACAAGTAATGAACTAGTTTGAAATTGAAATATTTTTATCAAAGAGAAGGTGATGAGTTTTGTTTTCCATTTACTGAATAAGTCATAAGTCATAAGTCATTTATTCCATTAATAACAAAATACATTGTGTTGGAAATTAATTTAAGATTTAAAAATAAATTCATGCAATACTCCACATCCAAATAATAAAATTACAATAAAAAATACCTATGTCAAATTATTAAAAATTCCTTTTTAAAATATTATGTCAAAATCATGAAATTACATTATCAAAGCATTAATAATAATTAAGCAATAATTTATCTACAGCATCAATGATAATGAGCTGTTTATTTGTATATTTACCTGCGCAATAATTAATTTTGCTAAAGTTCATTAAATAACTACCGCTTTCAATGTTAACAATCACGCAAACGCATCAAAGCTCAAATAGTAAAGTCACATCTTTCACACATTTAAAACACAAACAAAGTAAGATAGATAAATACTCTCAGGCAAGCCTTGGGAACGCCCAGGGCATGCCAATGGATAATGATCCTAATGTATGTAACGTAAAATTACATTTATTATTAATTGTGCAATAAGCAAAAAAAAACGGATTAGCAAGCTGAAGTGGCAGTGGGCGGGGCACATAGTTCGTAGAACTGACGGCCGATGGGGCAGAAAGATTCTAGAATGGAGACCGCGTACCGGCAAGCGCAGCGTAGGACGTCCACTCACAAGGTGGTCAGACGACTTGGTAAAGGTCGCAGGAAGACGTTGGATGCAGGCCGCTTCCAACTGGCCAATCTGGAAGTCAATGGGGGAGGCCTATGTTCAGCAGTGGACGTCCTGTGGCTGAAATGATGATGATTAGTTGTGCAAAAGGAAAACAAAGAAAAGCCAACAACCATAACAATATCCCTTGTCGTCTCTCTTTCTGTCTCTCTGTTAGTGTGTATATATGCGTGCGCATCCTCCGCATGCACGTGTGCGTTCGTGTTTGAGTGTGCGATGTAACTAACGTGATTTAATCGTATTTTTGAGAAGCCAGTTGTTGTTTGTTAGGTGCTACTGAAAGCCTTGAATGAACCCAGTCCCTGAAAGAAATCCGACATTTCCTATATCCCCACATACACGTTTCTGACGCTGACTGTAACAAGTTTAATTTTACCCAAAAACCGTCATGTAAACCACGGAGCCGAGTCGTATCTCTATGTCCCCAAACTGCGTAGTTTAATACACCCTTTGTTTACGTTTGTGGGACAATTTGGGGAACAGCCGCAATTTGCTCGTGGGGTCACGGTACCATTGCCCAATTGAAATGGACGGCCTCTGAGGATTTGTTTTGGTGTTACAATGGGGTTGTAAATGGTATTGTCGAGGTGTGTCCGCGGAAATGTATAGACAATTTCGTAAGAGTGTTTTTACTGTTTCTTGATTGTAAATTTCTTACAAATATAAGATAAGATAACTTTATTTGCAAAACAAACATGGTATTATAAATATGATACAGTTTAAGGTGCGCATGTCTCGCTGTTCATATGCTTAGCATGCTAATGTTACAATTTTAAACCTACTTACATAAATGTTATGTGACGATAATTATAACAACAGAATAATCGATAATTTAAATTAGATCAATATTTAAATATTTATATATGTCATGAATTACTATCTGTCATAACGAATACTAGTGTCATCTGAATGTCACATAAAAAGTTTAAAGTAGGTCAAAAACGATTTCCAAGTTTAGATATAGTAAAATCATCATCATCATTGCGTATGGCGTTTTTCCTGTGTGGATCAAACATCAATGTCCAAGTGTTTCAGCCAACTAGCGGCCGCAGGTGTGTATTTGTGGACTTTGGACATTTCACCGGGAAACAGTGAAAGAAGCATTCGTTTACAACATGGAATAAGATCAGGTCCCCGATTCAGAACCGTTGGGTAACAAATTATCAACCGGAAAACCAAGTGACAATATAGAATTTAACATTAGTGTCACGTGATTTAACGGTTGTCATTTTTTTAACGAAGGGTCCCCGATTCAGAACCGTTCGGTAACAAATTGTCAACCGGATAGCCAGGTGACACTATATGATTAAGCATTAGTGTCATGTGGTTTATCAGTTGACAATTAACTGGCCTGCACCTCGATTCAGAACCCTACAGTAACTCTGTTACCAACGGATTCGGTCAGAAATCAGTCGATTTCTTATAATTTCAATTCGCAATAACCGTATCGTCAATCAACTGAAAACCACAGAATGTGTAAGCGTGAAGTAAATTTGGCTTTTGCGTAACAAAGTTTTGTATTAATTAAGGTTTTATAACAAAATGTTCAAGTAGACTGTAAATTCAATTGAATTTCGCGGGCATCAATTTTAAACAGTTTATGATTTTATCGACAAACTATTTAATTTTGGTAATATTTAATTCCGACGAGTTGTTTCAACTATCAGAAGTTTGTTTTCATATTGCGAGCTAATTACCATTAATATATTGATGATCTGGTAACATTGATTAAAATAGTAAATAACAGTTACTTAAGTGGCATTTCTTTATGTTTATGATGTAGAAATAACAGAAATGAAACTGCTTGAATGTCAAAATAAAACGAAAGAACCTTATAAAGTTGTTATGGATGGATCAATTAGACCAGCAATTTTTTTTGTATTGGACATTGTTTTGCAGTACCTAAAAACGTCATAAAACAGCCGATTGTTACGTTAAAATCTACCGAACATTATCCATCATCATAATGCATTCTTAAGTTGAATATTTAGGTCTATTTCTCCAGCGGGAGCTATTTATCTAGGCCCTAAATGTATCTGTTCGTCCGTCCTTAAAAATAAAATAAAGAGCCATCTCACAACACGTATACCACGATTTGTCTGGACGCATCCGGGAGACATGACTCGATTTCCACTTCAGTTTTAGTGCCTACATTGATAATAATAATTCTAGTTTTATATCAAATAGTCGTATGTCTGTCCTTGACGATTCTCATTATTTGTATAAATTGTGTGCCAAATGTGATTACATAAGCTTCTTATTTCGTATTCTCGCTACAGAACTTATGAACGTATCAACAGTTCCAGCGATATCTGGGACCGTTCCAAAGGAAAACTATAGCATTCCGTTTCGGTCATTATGCCGACGCAAATCGAGTTTTTCACCCGATAAAGACGAAGTTTGGCGGATCTGGCAGGCGACCAAAAGTGGACAGAAAATGCGAAGTTATAAGCGGAGAGCGATAAGACGTTTTTTAAATGCTCAGAACTTTAAAGGATTAAAGTTTGTCATTGGTTATGATGATAGATAGATAGATAGATACTCTTTATTGTACACCATACAAAGAAGTTACAATTTGTGTTTACAGAAAGATGCACAATTTAGGCGGTCTTATCGCTAAAAGCGATCTCTTCCAGACAACCTTCAGGTAGAGGACAGATAAGAAGAAAGGGGAAAGTGGTGCGGAGAGCTTAGTGTAAAATTTAATATACCTAAAGGATAAATATATAAGTCCAGATAGAAATGAACATAACAATAATCTTACATTCATAACAATAATAATATATAATATAATATTAAATACATACAATATACATATATACACATATATATATATATATATATACATAAAATGATATGATACATGCCAGGAAATATCGTGACCAACAATGACCAGTTGACAATATTAAAGAACGATAGAAAATGTTTTGTATGTCAAGACGCAAGAAAATGTGCTTTAAGCCGACCTTTAAAGATATCAATCGATTCGGATTGCCTTATAGGTAAAGGTAAGGAGTTCCATAAGCGTATGGACTGCACAGTAAATGACTGAGAATATTGGTGAGAATGATATATCATAGTTGAGGTGAGGCCTGTAGCCTGCATTGGGTAATATAAAAAATGAATTTTTATTCAGGGTTACATTTCAAGGTAGTGCCAATTTTTCAAGGACCACAATCAGTAACAAAATCGATCTACGTAAAAAACTTTTTTTTTTCATATTTAATTATGACTATCCGCTGTTAAAAGATGGTACACGTAGATAATCTTGTCTGATTCATAAAAAATACGCACGCACTATCTCTGTGCAACCTAGAACTGCAAAGTTCAATGCATTATTATTCACAATGGCGCGCGAAAACAAACCTTATCCTTTACGTCGTAAGGTTCGCGTCGATAAAATTGCTAACAATCGAGCAGGTCACGTTGTCGCTTTTCCTGGATATTTTAAAGTTAATGTTGTTAAAATAAAAGAAAAAAAACATGAAGACGCACTTTTATATTATTCTGTAGATCTTTTATTTAAAATTTGGCTATACCTTGCAATGTAACCCTGTATTAGTGTATATAACTATTTCTAACAAAAACGCGGTCAGCAAACCATAACTAGCAAAATTGAGATAGACAATCAGTTTCTTGGGCAAAGTTGTTTCTTCATCATGAGTATAAAGAAATTAAATAACGCAAATTCTTTTAGAATCTGATTCTGGTGACAGGATGACAGGGTTGACACGGTAAAAACTACCAGGAGTATACCAGGAACATGCCTGTGTCAGCCAAGATGATGATGTAGAAGACCTGACTGCACCTGAATAAGTTACCAGCTTACTTTTTTGTTTTACTACAAAACCCTAAAATGGAGATTAAGTTTTATTTGTGGGTTTTTAGTTTCGGGTTTTAATATTGTAATTTTTTTACTTGTGATTCAAAAAATCCTACTTGTTTTATTCAAATTTAAATAACATTGGAAATTAAAAAACATGGTAGAAACTGTCAAGTTTTGGTCAAAGTCCATCTGGAGTCGCATTAACACGACAAAAGAAAAAGAATGGAAAATACATGTGCACGTATTTTCTCTACTCTTCCGTGAACACACAAACTTTTCTAACATTGTACTCATGCAAATGACTAAAAGTGGTATTTTCTACACGACACAAAGCAACAAGCAACTTTCCTATTTGCAGTTATTAGATCAACTCGAATTTACGTTTAAATAGACGAAGTTGTCTCTTCCCGCTTGCGCCGGCGCCAGACTAAATACGACATATTATTTATGTGATAAAATGAAAGCGTTAAACGAATTAAGCGTAGAAGCAACTCTTCGTTCAAAATCAGTGTTGATTTGCACACCCTAAACAGAGGATAATATAAACAGGATGACACAAAATGCAATAGAAGTTACAAGTTTTGCCAAATTCTATTTAGAATCACCATTGATATTATTAGAAGAAGAAACAAAATGATTTTGGTGTTCATAAGATGACGTGCTGCTATTAGAAAAGTACCTACTCGTGATTAAGAATAAGTTAAATTAAAGTAAACAATTATTCTATTCTAAGGTAACGTGCCGTGTGGGGACGGCCATAGAATACACTTCCCCATCGTAAACAAGATTCGTGTTGTAAGAGGCGACTAATTCCTGTAGCATGAGATGGGCAGCAGCGTCTTCGTGTGAAATCTTATGAAAAAACTGGGCTCGCCAACCCGCCTGCCAAGTGTGGCAAGTACTGGCAATCCCCCCGATGATAAGTCATTGAGGGAGGCGTTTGTTCAATGATGATGAATTTTTACGGTGTTAAATTACTTTTAACAGCATGGTAATCATTGTTTTTAACGTTAAATAAAGTTTTAAAACGGAACTGAGGCAACAAATCTATAAGTTCGAACTTTTATATTTTTTTGCATTCGCAATAATGCTAGTTTATTGTAAAAAGAAAAATTTTTGGACTTGAAAAAAAAATTTTACTATCTCTGGTGGTGGTTAGTAGTTTAAGGTCGTGGGTTCGAATCCTACCAGACCTATTTAAAAAATGATTCTAGTGGTTTAATAGTTGCTATTTTGTTATATTTTTTATAATATGTAAACCCTGGTTTTCCTGTAATAAATAATAATAACAAAAATAATAATAATATTAAAAATATTTTTCTTAATACACTAAATCTTTAAGTGTTTTCCGTCTATGTTTAATCGTTCACCACAATTAGATGGCTCGTAGCAAAGCAGAATGCAGTTTGTAATATAGTTTATGCCACTTTGGTAGTTGCGTTTGATTAAGTTGAGAACATGTTTGGCGAGTGACCAAATTAATTGTGGCTGAGGAGATGGAGGGACGATAAATAAGAGTAACTCGAGCAATATGCAATAGGTAAGTACTCACTATTCTTTGAACAGCAGGAAAATCGAGGGAGACTTATTAATATAATTTAAATTAGTGTCACATGATTTAGCAGTTGTAAATACCTTATGTTAGCCTGGTTTGGGTGTCTTAGAAGAATCCATTGTCGAAATGTACTGTCTAGTTTCTAGTGTAATACGAATACCGCTAATTGTGCTTAGTTGTAAAAACCCAACAAATAAAATAGGTCGACAGAAGAAGAAACGTCCACTCACAAGGTGGTCAGACGACCTGGTAAGGGTCGCAAGAAGACGCTGGATGCAAGCCGTTGTCAACCGGCCAATCTGGAAGTCACTGGGGGAGGCCTATGTTCAGCGGTGGACGACCTATGGCTGAAATGATGATGATGATGACGTCTTTTTTATTAGCAGAGACGATCAGAAATGTATTAGATAGAAAAAAGAACTAACTTGCCTAGTTTTTATACAATTTAAAGTGGTGGCAGTGGGCTGGTCACATTTGCCGTAGAACACATAACCGATGGAGTAGACGTGTTCTTGAGTGGAGACTGCGACTAGGCAAGCGCAGCGTGGGGCGCCCTCCGACAAGGTGGAGTGACGATATACGCAAGGCTGCTGGGCAGTGGATGGAAAAGAATAGCCGAGGATCGGGCGCAGGGACGCGCATTGGGAGAGGCTTATGTCTAGCAGTGGAATGACGTGGGCTGATTATGAGATGGAAGTGGTTTCGTCTTCTTCTTCAAGGGAAATGGTCATGATCATGTTTCAAATTATTTGGCTTTTCTGTAGTCCCAAGTTTTACCAAGTCTATTATTGGGATGCGCGAAAAAATAATATTGTGTACTTCTTACACAGTTATTTCCGTTTTATTCGTTTGTAAGAAGATTTAGCTTTGAATTTATTATAACGAGATCCGCAAGTATGCCCTTGTTCACATCTAATATCAGTACACGGACGGACAGACACATAAAAACTAAACGGATCTAGATAGGCCCGGGTTAGGATTAAGTAGGGTTGCCACTTTAGTTAAGCTAGAGATTTTTTTTTATAAAGTTTAGTATTTTCTGTATTCTCAAATAAATAAATATAAATACAGAACAATTGCCACTTAAAAAAAACAATTTACTTCAGTAAATAGGCCTAATTAAGCACTGTTACTCGTCTCAATTTTTTTTACAATACTACTGCTTCGAGATAATAATAATAATATGGGCTAGCGCCGAGAAGAAGCGACGTATGACAGAGCTGCATCGCTTGGAAACTGTTCGACTGATTTGAATGATTTCTTTTTAGTTGTGTTCGCAATTAGTAGATAGAGATTTGTATAAAAAGGACAATCGAAAAGGTTTACCGAAAAAATTTCGGTCATTTAATTAATGACCGAAAAATGATCATCAACATAGATAAATATATATTTTTTTTTAATCTGACAACCCTAGGAACCAGCTCAATGCTAGCTCTTACTTAAGTCTAAGTTACGCAACATAACGTTGTTTGTTGAGCGAAGAGTTCGCGACTGTATTACGTTTATCCCCTTTTGCTTTTACTCAATTGTCTGATATTCAGGAACCTTTTGTAGGCAAAAACAACTCTGAACGGGCTAAGACACTGTCGATTTATGTTCATCCCTAAATTCCTGAAAAGGACTAGAAAAAAAACTTTTTACGGGACCTTTACATTAAGTTACCAAAGGTATTTTTAAAGTCGGAGACCTGAGACGTATTTTTGAAGCATTAGAAATGAATCTTGAATTCGAACACGAAAACAATTCGTGTATAAAAAAAGGTTTCTATTGCTTCCGATTTTACGCATTTTTGAAGCACTCGAAATAAGTGTTGCTATTAAATTGAAATTTTGTGACTATTTTTGTTTCACGCAAAAAATATTATAAACAATAAAGCAAAAACTCATTTACGAAAGTAAATAAAAAGTTATTATGTCAAATCTTTGTCAACCATATGTTTACTTGTCAATGTCATTCTTTCGTTCTTTCTACTAGTAGAAATCGAAAAACAAGTGGGTAGTACCACTTGTTGCAGAATTCACGGAATGAATTTTCAAAAATAGTGGTTTTAGGAATTTGCATGCGAATCATGCGATTTTTGAAAATTCATTCCGTGAATTCTGCTACGAGTGGTACTACCCACTTGTTTTTCGATTTCTACTAGTAGAAAGATTCAAATTTACGTCTCCTGTACGTCTCTGAACACGTATCAAATAGGATGATTCGAAAATCGTGTGGATAGATAGATGGATAGATGTGACGTATATATTTTTCAATCTCTAAAAACAAATATAGTTCAATTATTAAGGACGTTCTAATCGAGAAATTAGGAATTCTAAGTAGGTACATACTTTATTAATTATGAGCTATAATTATATCAGAGACACTGAATAATATTATGTATATATGACACCATGTTCTTCTTAACATAATAAATTTCATTTCTTTTCCTTGATTACGTAGGTGCAACTTAGGTGTGCCGTGTGGGGACGGCCGTAAAGAATACACTTTCCCACTGCCAACAGGAGGCGTGTCGTAAGAGACGACTAATTCCTGTAGCACGAGACGAGCAGCAGCGTCTTCATGCGAAATCTTATAAAAACACTGCGCTCGCCAACCCAAGCGCCAAGCGCCAAGCGTGGTGAGTATTGGCAATCCCCCCCAATGATCAGTTATTGGGGGAGGCCTTTGTTCAGCAGTGGATCTCCTATGGCTGAAATGATGGTGATAATGATGAACAAATCACTTAATTTCTCCGTTTACACATATACATTCAGTTCTTTCATTGATAACAAGTTGTGAAGGCCTTTAAACACACAGTACATACAATTTTAGAGCTTAAGTTAATATTGTAACTGATTGGTTTTCTAATAAACATAAATACGTAAATAAAGAACTAAACTCTAAAGTGTATTTCGACGAGAGAAACAAGCGAGAGCCGACAAGTAATATATCCCGGGTGAAGTTAATATGTCGGCTGTCGCGAGCGATCACACGCCGCTTCGTCGCGCTTGTACGATGTCGCATTAGCCCTTTATAACACGTACACTATAGTATGATAGGATATATTCTGTGTAGTACTTTCATTAACTACCTATTAAATAAATATAATAAACTAACTGACCCAGCGAACTTCGTTCCGCCAATTCGTTTGATAAGTATGAACAGTTTGTATAGGAAAATAAAATAGTTGTTTTACTACTTTCCTTGCAGCTTTACTATATTTTCTGACCTTTTAAACCTTCCCTGAACTTCCACAAATTATCAAGATCAAAATTAGCCAAATCGGTCCAGCCATTCTCGAGTTTTAGCGAGACAAACGAACAGCAATTCATTTTTAGGGTTCCGTAGTCAAATGGCAAAAAACGGAACCCTTATAGATTCGTCATGTCTGTCTGTTTGTCTGTCCGTCTGTCCGTCCGTCCGTATGTCACAGCCACTTTTTTCCGAAACTATAAGTAACTATTGCTATTTTTAAAAATCGGCTTAAAGCACACTTTCTTTCTTCTTGACACAAACTGCCTTTATATCTTAGAATATTACTGGTCACTGTTAGTTTCGACATCTCCTCGCATATATCAAGTAGTATGAATGTTTATTGTATGTATGTATAATTATTGTTATGTATTTATTTTATTTTATTTTTATTTATTTAGTATACGTTTATGCCATAAATTTATGCAATTCTATTTGTATCAGGTAAGAATTTTAAGAACTCTGCAACACCTTCCATTTTCTATAATGGTTGTCCTCTACCTAAAGGTTGTCTGGAAGAGATCGCTATTACCGATAAGTTCGCCTAAATTGTACATCTTTCTGTAAAAATCATGTGTATTTTACTTGTATGGTGTGCAATAGAGAGTATCTATCTATCTATCTATCTATAAGAACTATACTGTTGAAACTTGGTAAGTAGATGCATTCTGTGAACCGCATTAAGATTTTCACAAAAAAAATTAAAAATAATAATAAATTTTGGGGGCTCCCCATACTTAGAACTAAAACTCGTTTTTTTTTTTTCGGTAAACCCATACGTGTGGGGTATCAATAGATAGGTCTTTAAAAATGATATTGAGGTTTCTAATGTCATTTTTTTCTAAACTGAATAGTTTGCGTGTGAGACGCATCCAAAGTGGTAAAATGTGTGTCGCCCCCCTCTTAACTTCTAAAATAAGAGAATGATAAATCTAAAAAAAATATGTAATGTACATTACCATAAAAACTACCAGCGAAAATTGGTTTGAACGAGATCAAGTAATTAGTTTTTTTTTATATATATAGATTATAAACATTAGACAATAACACATACATTGCTCTGATCCTATGGTAGTAGTAGCCAAAGCACTTGTGTTACAGAAATCAGAAAAAACGACGGTATGCTTGAATCGCTCGTGTTTTTTTACCTTGACTTGATTTAGGTCACAGAGAATATTGGTCACAGAGATATGAATTAAATAAATAAATATAAGACAAAATCACATACTTGATCCTAAGTGGTAGGGCAAAGCTATATTTTTGGGACGTGTATAAGTGCTCGGGAAAGGGCCTATAAACTGAATAAATGACTTTGGGGTAAGGAGCCAAACCACTTGTATTAAACAGGGTTATTTGTAAAACATCGACAACCTCCTAGGGTCTGATTCTGGTACTCAAATACAACAACTTTTTCTATGAGACCAAAATTGAAATCGTAAAAAAAAACACTTCCCGTACTAAGCCGCCGACCAGCCGACATCAGTTTGTATGGAGATTAAATTTTTTTTTAGATTTCAGTGTTGGTCGTAAACTCCAACTCTCTTTCCCTTCCCACTCTTCACAGTTCTATTCACAATCCTTCACTGTTCAGTCTGTCCGCCTATGGAATTCTTTACCTTTATCCGTTAGGCAGTCCTAGTCCCTTCCCATTTTCAAGGCTATGGTCAAAGCTTTTTTCCTATCGCGCTAATGTTGTATACATGTTCCGGTTCGCGTAGATAGTTTTATTTTATTTATGTATGTTTATGTACGTATATTATATATTTATCTACTATTATTGTTTTGCTATTTTTGTGTATTATATGTAAGTATTTATTTATTTTTGATTATTTGACTTACGCACTCTTTTGCTCTCGCACTACGTTACCCCATTGTATTAAAATTTAATTTCCTCTGCCCTAAAGTTGTCTGGAAGAGATCGCTTTTGGCGATAAGGCCGCCTGATTGTACATAACTGTGTCTTGTGTGTAATAATCTTAATGTTTTGTGCAATAAAGTGTCTATCTACCTATCTATCTTGTGTTTGAGCACCAGAATAAACCCCTAGGAGGTTTTGATGTTTTACAAATAACTCTGTAGAAATCAGAGATAACCACTACACTACCCAGACCCGAGACGATATAAAAAAACTTGTTTTTCACGTTGTCCCGACCGGGAATCGGACCCAGGAGCTCAGAGATAAATAAATAAATAATAATAATAAATTGTTTCCACAGTCACTCCAATTAGCTAGCTCCAAACTAAGCAAAGCTTGTACTATGGCGACTAGATAACGGATAAACATACATAAATACGTTTATAAACATCCATGACTTAGGTACAAATTATCGTGATCATCACACAAACATTTTCCCCTTGCGGGATTTGAACCCGCAACCGCTGGCTTTGTAGTCTGGAGCGTGAACCACTACACCAAACGGTTGTCAAGATGGCGTCGCCAAGTCACGCATGCTTGCCTCTCGGCTACTGACATCGTCAAACAATTTAATTATTGAGATAAGTACATGCTTTTCGTCCAAAAAAGATTAATGCTGCTGCATGCTGCCTTATACGAGTAGCCATAACGCAACAGTGAACTCGCTCAGTTTCTATTGCCCCATAAAAATGGGTCTTAGGTTTAGCTAAATTATCATCATGTCAGCCTATTTCAGTCCACTACTGAGCTAAAGAGCACGATCTTGTTTTATCCAGCCACTGTAAGCCATCTTCCTAAGGTCTTCGGTCTTTCGAATTGGGAGCCGTCCTACAATACGTTGACCGAGGCATGGTCTCCACTCATGACTCCATCTTTCATCGGTTCGGCGACAGATGTGGTCGGCCCACTGCCTTGCTTGCTACTCGTAAATTTTTGGACTAAGTCAATTGCTTTAGTATTTTGCCGGATTATCCTGTTGCGGATTTTATCAGATCTCAAGCATCGACCTTTCCATAGCTCGCTAAGTGACGTGACATCGGCGGTTGTCCAAAAAACTATAAGCTAAGCCAGAAGCTAGCACGTCAGTGTTTTACCAAACAGAGTAGTAAAAAAACTTTTTCGATTTAAGTTATCGTATCAAACGCGTCCCCATCTAATCGATCAAATAAAAACTTCACACAAACAAGTCCAAAGTATGTCTGCTCAATAAAATTAGTCAATAGCAATAAACTAGTGTTGCTTAAACAGTTCAATATGTCGATATTATGATTATTATTATTCGAAATAACAGTATTTTAAAATTAATTAAGTTTTCCTAAGTTAACGTAAACTATGTTTAAGTTATATTATATTTTTATTGAAAAAAATAATATTAAAATGAAAATGTTGCTAAAATTTTGGCAGTGTTTCTTGATTTTAAAACTCCTTTAGTCTAATAATAATATCAATCAATAAAATAAGCATGAAACGTTATTATTATATGTTTTTAAACAATAGCCAGTAGTACCAGTTAGATATAGGAGCTCTCTATGATAGTCCTATTGAGACCTTACACTATGGGGCTTCGTAACACGGCGCCGCGGCGGACGACTATATCGCCGCATACATCAGGTATATAAAAACGGCGACGACTGGCCCGCGCAACGTAGCGGTGTTCTTTGTTTTCCAAAAACATAACACGCGGTTTTCCCAGCTCGGAGAATGGGCTAGTTTCCTAAAAAAGTCAGGTGGATTAACAGAAAATACTAGACAAGTATTTTTTCTTTTCTAAATCAAACAAAAAATGTTGAAGATATAGCCCGTTAAAGTTCCGTGTAACGTCACGCCTTGCGACACTTTCTAGCAAGACGTGATGTCACGTGCTCACTTTGATGCTCTTTATCTTCGTCATTCAAAAGACAAAATATGGGTCCAATATTTTTTGATAATTTAACTGACGGACTAAATAGAATAATCTTTTTTTGACCCAGGAAACTAGCCCATTAGGAAAGCCGACCCCGTGTAACGGGAATTGGCGAGGACAAAGAAGAAGAATAATTTTTTAGTTCGATTAGCGTGTAGCGACATCTATCTCGCCACATACGAACTAATCTGACGTATCCTACATCGCGATATTAAAGTTATCGGAGCGATTGAAACATATATACAAGAACCCGACAAACAACCGTTGGGCAGTTGCCCACCAGACAGAACACCGGTCTGGTCGGAGGATCCTCCTTTTTCAATGGTGGATGAGGAACTTTACACCCTGTTCCTCCTCTTACCTCCAAAAGCGTGTGTTTCATAGGTGTACACCAAAATAATGTAATTTTAGGTATCTTGCAACTTTAGGTCTTTAATTTAATTAATCGTGGTGTCGACACGAATAATTAAATTAAAGATTGAGACCGTTGATTATAATCAAACTATCGACTAGTACGCGTCACTACTACAACCCGCAACTCTCCTCGTACGGAAGCTATGGAACTTGGCTTAACTTCGGTACCGTTATCTTAACGTTATTGCAACGTAACGGTAACGGTTACTGATACATTATGAAGTTCGTTGTTTTGATCGGCAAGCGGGGAAAGTTCTGTTATTGTTGAATTGGATGATATGGTATAATGGGAAGAGGAAGAGTTGAACTGAAGTTACTGATCAGTACCCAAGAAATATACCTTTGACAGTTTTTAGTCTAAGGCTTTCTACACTTTAAAGACAAAATTTTGTCATATTCAAGTCTCTATAATAAATAAAAAAAATCGATTCTATTCATATCAGTTTCTTGTTTAAAATAATGATATTAGTCACAATCATTAAAGTATGGTTAGTACCTCCTAGACGGATATCAAGGTCTAGTGGTTCATACCATGGACTTTTAGAAAAAAATACAACCGAATTTAGAATCTCCTCCTTTATTTGAAGTTGGTTAAAATCCAATCGATCGCAAGGGCAACTATTGTGGTATAAACCAAAAAAAACAATTTATTTCTGCAAACAGGCCTAAATAAGCTCTTTTATACGTCCCATTTTTTTTTTACCCTACCACTGCTTTGTGCATATGAGCGAGCGAGACCTGAACCATGAATTTCATACAATATGTATTGATCTTCTCCGCTACAATGTGATAGTGTGTATGTACATTAACTCACCAAAGTTTCATCGCTATTAGACAAATCGATTAGGGACACAAACACATAGACTTATTGATAAAAAGAACACGAAAACAACAAAAGACGTCGGGCCAACTCAGCACTGATTACAATGGTAATAATTTCAACATGGTAGCTAAAATTATGTACAGAATATTAACGTTACGATTATTTTCAGCAGTGGACTTCCTATGGCTGAAATGATGATGATGATGATGAAGATATCACGTAGTTTCCCGAACGCTTAAAAATGGTTCTCGCACCATTTGACGTGCATTTTATGACACATCTTTTCGGGGACTCTACATAGCTCTAAGCTATTTCTATACTCTACCTGAAGGTTGTCTGTAAGAGATCGCTATTAGCGATAAAACCGCCTAAATTGTACGTCTTTCTGTAAAAATCATGTATTTATGTGTAGGTAATTCACTTGTATGGTGTTTATTTATTTATTTTAAAAGGTACACCAACAGTACATGTATACAATATTTATATATAACACCAATTATATATCATACATTTCTTATACACGTACCTATTATAGGCGTACACAACATTGACAGGTAAATAAGATTTATCAACACAAATATTTACACAGCAACAATTAAACATAATAAAATATCCATAACAAAAATTAATGGTGTTCAATAAAGAGTATCTATATATCTATAAGAAAGCCTTCAAATACTGTTTCACAAGATTGTGTCGATATTCATAAACGCTATTTAGAGGTTATAATCAACTGATTAGGCCGCTACTTAATTTATTGATTAGCTCTAAATAGAGTCAAGTCAATAGAGTATACATGTCAAATTAAACCAACTCTGCACCAATCTTAAAAATTATATAATAAAATGGCGTCCATCTAACAGCTGGTATTTGGTTTATTTTGTAAAAGTGACAAACTTATTTTTTTTATTCGACGTTCGGCAAAAACTTCTACTTACCATTTCTACAAAAAAGTACTTAGCTAAGCAAAATGTAAGTAGCGTATAAGAAAAATAATATTGATTTCGGCTTAATTGATTACTTAGCCAAACAATGCAAGTGGACTAGCACCTTTTTATAAATATTGCTGAAAATCTTTATTGATTAAAATTTAATCTTACCTCTTTTTAAATTAAAAAAAACTCATAGTCAACAAAAAATAATTACTACACTCCAATAAAGGGTGATTCGGTATCCATCGGGACAGCGGGATAAAAACAATTTCCGGATCGAATGCCATTAAGCGAATTGTTGTTGACTAAAATATCCAATGGTCCACTAAAAAAAGAATCGCAGAGAGCATCTTAAATTGGGAGTGATTTGCATTTATAAATGAAGCTTTATTTTTCACGATTATTATTGTTCACGTTCTTAAGTAAGAGCGCTGTAAAATCTAGGGTAAGAGCTTGTTTAAAGCTCATTACAAGTCAAAACCAGTCAAAGCTGTTCAAACATCATTGTACGTTTAGTTGGAATTCTGTAGGTTAGGTTATGTTAGAACCATAACATTGCGCAAGGCAAGCAAGCGCAGCGAGCGCCAATGCAAATTCCACCTATTAAAATAATAGGATGCCGTAGGTCAGTGGCTAAAGCAATGAAAGCAACAAAACAATGAAACTGATTATTATTTCAATTTTAAACGACGTTTTTGTTTAGTTTTAAAGTTAGTTTAGTTATTTATAACATTCGTGCCTTTAGGTTAACAATTAATCAGAAACAACGACGGTACCACAACATCCAGACCCGAGACAATATAGAAAAGTTATCTTTCTACATTGACCGACTGGGAATCGAACCCGGAACCTCAGAGATAGCGACACCATTCATTCCGGTATGCTTGTCTTTGGGCTATAGAGGTCGTCAAGTTAATTAAATATACAACTGCTGAATGGCGTTCATCTAACAGCTGATATTTTATTTTGAGTATTATTCTGTCAAGTGTCAAACATATTTTTAATTTGATATTTTGCAATCTTTTATTTAAAAATGAATCTCTATTTCCCTTGGTCATCGCATCACGCGTAAACGGATGGAACAATTTCGCTAATTCTTTTTTTGTTGTGTTAATTATAGTCAGAAGAAGGTTCTGTTGAAAGAAAAAAATAAGAAAGTTGCGCAGAAAATCCTTTATGAATAAACTAAAGAACACGCGAACGAAGTCGTGGACAACAGCTAGTAATTTAATTATGATTGTAAAATCATCCGCCCAATATTTATAATCAAACATTCGTAAAAAATAAGTGCTAACTATTTATTAAGGAAGAAGGGAGATAAAGTAAGGGTAGGGGGTTAGTAATTTATCTACCCTCAAAAGAGGTTATGTCTCGAAATATGTTTCGATTTCTCCGTTTCATTTCCTCTGAGTAAATTGTCGTCACGATTTGAATGTCTATGTTAGGGAGTGGAGTGTATTGAGTGATTCAAATAATTTTGAACGGTTTTTATTTCTTTTATGTTTTATTCCGACGAAGTTTTGAGATGAACATTGTTTTTATTCGAAAAAGTGATAATTGAAAGTCTATAATTATTTAAATAGATACAGATTTTTTGAAACTATACACGTGAATACTTATTGTAGTCTTTGACTGCCAAGAAACTGGACACAATTAGACAGCTTCGCATTATTTACTAATTTTCAACCGGCTTCGACTATTTTTAGGATTCCGTAACGTCACTAAAATCACCCTTTTAGTATCATTTCGTTGTTTGTCTGTCTGTCTGTCTGTCAAGACCCTTACCATCAAGAATAGCAACGCGAGGAGGTAACAGTTTTAATTAAGTCTGCAATTCCTTAGACCTGTCAAAAAACTTCTAAGTCAACGCAATCAATAGGTACGGCCGGTTATACCACATATTTTTACACCCGCAAGGGAATTGAAACCTATAAGGTACTTTCCATTTACCTAGAATCATGAAATTTAGCAAGAAGCAATGTCTTATAGCACTTAAAGATGGGCAGACAGAAAGACATACGACGTGACCGTCAGTGTGTTTTTATTCGTCACTTCGTTGTTACGAAGTTCTTTCATCTCTTTCTTTTATATCTGAGTGTAACTCGGTAGAAATGTCAGGAAAATAAAAGATAAAACAAATGTGTACCTATTAATAATCGTGTTAAGTCCCGTTTTAGTGCATTGTAACCTATAAAGCATTTGTATAGCAATATTATACTTAGTAAATTGTAATAAAAATAACTTTTTACTAAATGCTTATTAATAAGACAGATTTCAGAACGAATAAGTTAATGTTGACTATTGCACGCTGAAGTGGCAGTAGGCGGGGCATATAGGACGTAAAAATGACGACTGATGGGGCAGGAAGGTTCCACGTGAAGGCAAGGGCTGCGTAGGACGTCCACCCATAAGGTGGACAGACGACCTGGTAAAGGTTTGCAAGAAGATACTGGATGCAGGCAGCTTCCAACCGGCTAATTTGGAAGCCAATGGAGGAGGCCTATGTTCAGCAGTGGACGTCCTACGGCTGAAATGATGATGATGATGACTGTTGCATGGTTTCTGGACGATGAGTGACGGTAACGGTGAGTAAACGACAGTGAACGTTCTCTTTCTAAGATGGCCGCGCTACTATAAAGACACTACATTTTTTCAATAAACATCTTTAGTTGCAACAAATCCATCTTTAATAATTTCAAAACCTCGACCCCACTTTAATTTATTTATAAAAGCACGACACTTAAACAATCAGTTAATTAACATTCTAAACTGTAAGCCTACAGACAATTGCGGTTAGACGCGCTTCAATTCTTAATTAATAAACTATTTTAAAAGCTCTTTGGGTCTGAGGAATTATCAAGCATCAGCCAGCCTACAAATAATTAATAAGCGCCCCCAACTTGTTCTGTAGTTCTAAACAATGAAATAATTTAATTACTCAAGCAATATTGAAATCGAGAAAACATCAATAGGAAAATTTTGTCGGAGAACAATAAAAAGGCTTAACCGTGAAATGCGACGAGGGTCAAAGCGGCCCCGATGACAACTTGCAGATAAAAACATAATATATAGGTGCTTTTTTAAATAGAAGCAAAGGGTTTGCCTCCGGCGGATTCCACTCGATACGGAGCGAGTGCGAAATTGGATTTTCGATAAAAATTACGATTCTGGACCGTTCGACGGCCACTGAAATATTTGCTGGGATGCGTCTACCGGTTTTAAATTAAAAGTTCAGGCGTATGCTCGTGGTCCTCTAATTAATTGGGGATCATTTAAATTTCTTCCTTGTTTAGCTATTTTTGGGGAAAAAATCCTGTTTTAGATAAGAACCGGTTTATTTTTAGTTAAAAAAAACGCGTATATTTGTTGAATTCACCAAAATGCCTTCAATTTTATTATTAATACTTACCATATACGCAATTTACGAGTGATATAATTGTGCGGCACTTTCGATCGCTGCGGCGGTTATCCGGCTCGAAGGACCAAAATGTGCGGGATGTTCTATCGGTTCAACTATCCCTTGTGCACCTATCGCTGGATTGCGCCTAGACTTCTATGTTGTTACTGATCGCTCGTTGTTATGTGGAGAATTCTATGTTGTACGAGGAGGACGTGTTGAAATGAAACAGGTTAGGAGGTTCCAATTTGGCAATCTTTCCTAAAGCTGTCTATTTTTCCTATGTGTTGGTCTTCCTGCACTATGTTCTCAGTTTGAAGGTGTTCCTGCACTAGTCTGCTATTTGTTGCTGTTCTTGAGTTCTTGAGTGGACTGTATACTAACGACTGGACTGTGTTCAGTACAGTGATCTAGCCTGTTTTGGCGCTACTTATATAACATTTCCCTGCTCCGAAATAGTGACTACCGCGCGTAATTTTCCTTATGAAAGAGAGGTCCGAGTCACGACAAGGACGGAGCGAGGTGCGAGCGAAAGCTATAGTGTGAGTGAGATAGCATCATGATATCTACTCGTAAAAGGCAATACCTTAATGAGAGCCGTTCTATTTTACATAAAGTTAACCTCTTTTAGAGGGTAAGTACCTATACTATATATACACCTATGTCCCCAGCGGGGTTGTGTACCTATATCTAAGTGTTATGATTGCCAATCTTTATTTACAAAAGTAATTAACAATAATCGAACTATAAAACTATAAAACGTCCGGAACATTCTCCCGCCGTGCGTCATGATGTAGTGCCGAAGTCACGACGCATTATTCCGTGGGTAGGACGTTTGTTTCCGGTTCTGCTGTCTGTAGTACCACCAGCTTCTTGGTTGGTCTTCGTAGGACGCCGCCTTTGGTCTGTACGTCCACTGCCCGCACAATGTCATCAAGGCCGGGGTATGTGGCTATGATTCTTCCCAGCGGCCAAGTGTTGCGAGGCAGGGTGTTGTCTGCTATCAGGACGACGTCTCCGAGCTGAAGTGATGGTCCCTTGCCGTGGGGCTCCCGCCGGTACTGTAGTTCCGGCAAGTATTCTTTCACCCATCTTGCCCAAAACATATCTGCCAGCCTTTGCGCCGTCCGCCAACTTTGTCTTCCTTGGAGGTCTTGCGGTGTTGATTCGCCCATCGGTGGTTCGAAGGCTGGTCCCAACAGAAGGAAATGATTGGGGGTCAGCGTCTCCGGGTCTTCGGGGTCAACAGAGACATGACTGAGGGGGCGGCTGTTGACTGTCATTTCGACCTCGGCGAGTAAGGTGGCGAGGGTTTCCTCCGATGTTGGCTTGCTGTTCATCACGGCTGCTAGGGCTGTTTTTACTGTTCTTACGAGGCGCTCCCAGGCACCACCCATGAACGGGGCCCCAGGAGGTATAAAGCGCCACGTAATTCTTCTATTCGCCGCTTCAGTTTCTGTTGCTGCGTTCATTGCTAGTCGAAGTTCCTTTTCGGCGCCACGCAAGTTGGTCCCGTTGTCGGACCAGATGGTCTTGGGGCATCCGCGTCGAGCAATGAATCTTCTCAGGGCCATGACTGCAGAGTCCGTAGTGAGTGATGCTGCCATTTCCAGGTGAACTGCTCTTGTGGTAAGGCATGTAAACAGGGCTACGTAGGTCTTCTTGGTTGCTCGTCCTATTGTAGTGAGCAATGGTCCGAAGTAGTCTATTCCTGTGTAGGTGAAGGCTCGTTGGTGATGAGCTAGCCGACCAGCAGGGTGGTTGCCGGTCGGTGGCTCAGGGGGCGCCCATCTTCTTCGTCTGCACGGTACACATCGGTGGATAATGCTGCGTGCCGTTGTTCTTAGTCCCAGGATGTGGAACCTCTGGCGACACTGGTTGATAGTCGCTTCCACTCCCTGGTGATGACCGACGCGATGAATGTGCTCGATGTATAGCCGAGCAATGTGGTGGCGGCCATCTAAGATGGGGGGTCGCTTCACTGTTTCCGGGATGCCTGTTGCTGCTTCTATTCTGGATTTCACTACGATGACTCCGTTGACTATTTCTTCAGCTTACTGTTGTTGTTGACGCGGCGACTGTGTGACAAACATTCAATCTCGTCCGTGAATCTTTCTTCTTGAATTGCTCGGACGATGATGTCTTCGGCTCGTAGAAGGAGTTCTGCTGGTATTCCTCTAAATCTGTCTTTTATTTCTTCTATTTTCTTGCAGCGACCCGTCTTCTTTTCTTGCTTTTTTCCCCAGGTGGGATCCGCTATTTTGTTCGCCTTTGTTCTTGCGTATGCTGATTTACATTTCATTGATCTGCATTGTTCTATAAATTGCAGAACTCTGGCTGTGGTTCTCACGAACCTTTCCCATCTGGAGAATCTGTTGGGGTCGGGGATTGCTGACAGGAGTGAGGTTTTCTTTTCTTCTATCTTCAGCGTTCTTTCTTCTCCCGAGGCTAATTTCGGTGTCACGGTTTCTGTTGGCCATGCTGCTGGATCTTCTTTAAGGAAACTGGGACCGCTGAACCAACGATGGTTTTCGTTGAAGTCCTTTGGCACGTCCCGAGTTCCGTCATCAGCTACGTTGATTTTAGTAGGGACCCAGCGCCATTCTTCTGTTTTTGTGTTTTCTTCTAGTTCAGCTATTCTGTGCGCGACGAAGGGTTTGTAAGACCGCGCGCCTGTTCTTAGCCAGGTCAGGACTGTCTTGCTGTCTGTCCAAAACATCCGTAACTCTGGCTTTCTGTCGTGTTCTTCTATGACACACCTTGCCATTCTGGCGCCCATGACTGCCGCTTGCAGTTCCAGGCGGGGGATTGAGGTGGTCTTCAATGGTGCAACCCGGCTCTTGGCAAGAATCAGGGAGGTATGTATCTCTCCATTTTCATCTTCAACTCGCCAGTAGAGGGCTGCAGCGTAGGCGACTTCACTTGCATCGACGAATACATGAAGTTGTAGATTCTTACCTCGGCTGTAGTTCGGATAACATCTTGGTATTGCGATGTTCTTGAGAGCTTCCAGCTGCTGTATCCATTTTTCCCATTGTTTTGCGAGATCTTCATCTAAATGGCTATCCCACCCGGTACTTCTCTTCCAGATCTCCTGTAGTATCTGCTTGGCCTTTACTGTTACTGGAGAGACGAGCCCCAACGGATCGAAGAGTGACATGACAATCTGTAGGGCCTGCCTCTTGGTAGGCTTCTGTTGCAGGATATCTTCCGGCAGTCTGGAGAGGTCCAGGTTGTACTTCAGGGTGTCCGTTGAGGTCTGCCAAATCATCCCGAGGACTTTTTCTGTTTTCGGGCCGATAGAGAGTTCGGCCTTTTCTGTTTCTTCTTCCAATTCACTCAGGATTCTTGCTGAATTAGACGCCCATTTTCTTAAGTGGAAGTGCGCCTGGCTGTGGATATGACGAACTTGACTTGCTGTCTTGATGGCGGAATCTTCATCTTCAAAACTCTGTATGTAGTCATCCATGTAGTGGTTTGTTTTTATGGCTGAAGATGCAGTTGGGTATTGTTTCTTGTAATCTTCAGCATTCCTATTCTTGACGTAGATCGCTGTTGCCGGAGATGACGTCGCGCCGAATATTAGCGACGTCATTCTAAATTACTTTGGTGGTGTTTTTCTGTCACAGTTTCGCCAAAGGTATCGAATTGCATCTCTATCCTCCGGGTCGATCTTGATTTGTAGGAACATCTCGGCTATGTCTGCCGAAAGCGCTATCTTGTGCTGTCTCATCTTCATCAGTACGCCGGGAAGAGATTGGAGAAGGTCTGGTCCGGTGAGTAGCGCGTCGTTGAGCGACATTCCTTGGGTCGTAGCTGCCGCGTCGTGCACCATCCGTATTTTTCCTGGCTTCTGAGGGTTGAATACCGGAAAACACGGCAGGTACCATGTTCTATTCTGTTTTCTATCTTCTGACGCAGGCTCGGCGTACCCCTTTTCTATTAATGCTTCCATTTGTTCTATGACCTTTGCTTTTATTTCTGGATTCTTCTCTATTCTTTTTTCTGTTGCTTCCAGCCTCTTCAAGGCGTATTCTCTGTTGTCCGGCATCTTCACATCTTCATTCTTCCATAGGAGTGCAGTTTGAAATCTTCCGTCTTCCAGCTTCGTAGTCTTATCTTCCAGCATCTTCAGTGCTCGGGCTTCAGGGTCGTTGCGAGGCTGTTTTGGGGTTATGGTGAGAGCCTCCAGCGAGAAGAAGTTATTCAGCTCCGAGTCGAGGTGGTCGACGTCTTCTGTCCGTTGTACGAAATGCACTCGATGTCCTATGGCGCGGCTGCATGCACCGTGCAGTACCCAGCCGAGCGGTGTTAGTGATGCGATGGGTTGATGCTTCTTTCCTATTCTTTGTTCTGCAGCAAGGAGACGTTGCTGGTACTTACTGTTTTCTGCGTTGGTTCTTGTCGACTTTGTGACTGTTCTCGCTGTTCGTTGGACTTCTGGGTGTTGAAGGTCTTCTGTGTTTTTCTATTTGTGGCCTCCTGAACTCCCTCTGGCTGCGCGTAAGGGCCGCAGATTTCGGCTTGGCTATTAAGGAAGCGCGCCAGTTTCACTATGTCCGCTTCTTCTGTTGACTGTTCAGCCGCAAAGTCATACCATCGGTATTTGAGGGCAGGCGGCAGCTTCTCGATGGTGAGTTTGGCTAATTCAGGGTTGAGAAGGTACTGCTGTTTTCCGATGGTCTTCAATGTTGCCACTATATTGGCGACCTTGCTGGCAAAGATGCATAGGTCACGTGGGGCATCTGTCAAGCGAGACAGGCCTCTGATCTTTTCTATTTCCGCTATGGCAATCGCATCTGGTCTTCCAAATCTTGCTTCTAGGATCTTTATGACGTCTTCTGGATTTGCACTGTAGATCAGCAAACTTTCAACGGCTTCTTTGGCTTTTCCTTTGAGACTCTTACGTAGGCGGGTCAAGTTCTCGAGGTTGCTGAACCCGCTTTGTGACTCGACGTAGGCAGCCCTGAATGAAAGCCAGTCCTGATGGTTTCCTCCGAAGTACGGTAGCTCGCTGAACATTCTTGAAGTGTGTTGACCGGATCTAGCTGCTTGAGTGATGGCGGCGGCTAGGTCAGACAAGTTGATGGAGTTGTTCGGTGTTGTTGCGGTCACGTTGACTCCCGCCGGTACTTGAGATGCTTCTATGGCTGTAGGCCTTCTATCTTCTATTTGCTTCTCAGGTAGCGGCGAGGCTTCTGGCTGATGATGTGGCTCGTTGGTGATGGCTAACGGCGGCGGTATACTGTTGTTCAGCCAGGTGTTGACTTTCCTGTGGTGATCCGTATCTTCCATGACTGTGTCCAGGTCTTCTTCTGAATTTGTTTCGGCTTCTATAGCTGCTATCTTCACGGCGGCAAGCTTGACTTGTAGTTGGAGTAGTTCTTCTTTTGCTTTCAGGAGTCGAGAGTTGCGTTTTGACGCAGTAGTGGATACCCTAGATTTGGGCGGTGCTGTCTTCCGATGCGAGTACTGTGGCTTCTGTAGTTCAACCGGCCGCTGCTCCTGTCGAGTTGGTGGCAGCGGTCTCGGTTCCGACGCCGACAATGGCCGCTCGTCAGCTCTTGCATGCTGTTCAGACGGCGGTGGTTGTTCCGACGTGGGCTGTTGGGGCGCCTGTGTGCGCTCTCCCTTGTCCACTGACGCAGGGTGCTGCGCCGAGGACATTTCTGTTTCTTGACTAGTCCTTGATGTATCCGGAGCCGTGGACGCTGTATACTCCGTTCCTGACGAAGTACTTTCTTCTATTGGTGTTGCGCGGGCTCTGGAACCTCCACTTTGCGATCTTGTAACGGGCATTTTTCTGTTCTATTTCTATGTCTGGCGAAATCCGGCTCGAAGGACCAAAATGTGCGGCACTTTCGATCGCTGCGGCGGTTATCCGGCTCGAAGGACCAAAATGTGCGGGATGTTCTATCGGTTCAACTATCCCTTGTGCACCTATCGCTGGATTGCGCCTAGACTTCTATGTTGTTACTGATCGCTCGTTGTTATGTTGAGAATTCTATGTTGTACGAGGAGGACGTGTTGAAATGAAACAGGTTAGGAGGTTCCAATTTGGCAATCTTTCCTAAAGCTGTCTATTTTTCCTATGTGTTGGTCTTCCTGCACTATGTTCTCAGTTTGAAGGTGTTCCTGCACTAGTCTGCTATTTGTTGCTGTTCTTGAGTTCTTGAGTGGACTGTATACTAACGACTGGACTGTGTTCAGTACAGTGATCTAGCCTGTTTTGGCGCTACTTATATAACATTTCCCTGCTCCGAAATAGTGACTACCGCGCGTAATTTTCCTTATGAAAGAGAGGTCCGAGTCACGACAAGGACGGAGCGAGGTGCGAGCGAAAGCTATAGTGTGAGTGAGATAGCATCATGATATCTACTCGTAAAAGGCAATACCTTAATGAGAGCCGTTCTATTTTACATAAAGTTAACCTCTTTTAGAGGGTAAGTACCTATACTATATATACACCTATGTCCCCAGCGGGGTTGTGTACCTATATCTAAGTGTTATGATTGCCAATCTTTATTTACAAAAGTAATTAACAATAATCGAACTATAAAACTATAAAACGTCCGGAACAATAATAATTAGTACAGTTAAAAACAAAATCATAAAAAAAAACATTACCTTCCCCCTGGGTCAGTCAAAACAGGTATAATATCAAATCATTGCATTATTTACTTATTTTGAAACGCAAATTGTGCTATCTGTAAGAATAGGTAAAAAAAAACAGAGCTACAAGCTGGGATGCGAACTCACAACCCATACCACGTGAGGAGAATCTCTAACCGCCGGGATACCATTGCTTAGTTAAATTATTAAAGTTTATCATTAAAATATTGTTTACGATTAAGTACAACTACCAAATAGTAACAAAGACGTATAAAGTACTCCCCAAGAATTCATAAAAATTGCAAAAATAAACAACAATGGATATTTATTTATTTTAATACATCACGACAAACTAATATTTGAATATGTATGATCCTTACAAATTGCAATGAAACTTATGTAGTAATAAATTCAGCCATAAACACTTTATCGTCATCTATTGTGTCGTGTCGGTATCATAAAATCATATATAGCATGCAATATAATTTTACAACAGCAAACAAAATTATACAATCCATAGCTTGATGATTCTCCAGCACTCCAAGCCTGAACGCTAAACAGAAAAAAGCCTTCATGAAACTGTAAAAAGCAGGGTTTGTTTTTACGACATACTCTTCTTGGTCACAACTATATAATTATATTGGGAATCGTTTTATTTTGATTTATTTAAATGTTGGTTTTGCTATTTTGTGATTTGAGCACGAGTTAACACGAAATTTCAGATCAATATATCTCTATAATATATTGATAAGCACAAAGCTGCCCCCATGGAAAGCCCCACGTCACAGGTATTGGGCGGTTTTTTTTAAAAATATCGGACAACATTACATACATTGCTCCTATGGTAAATAGCCAAAGTACTTGAGTTACAGAAATCAGAAACAATGACGGTACCACAACACCCAGACCCGTGACAATATAGAAAAAATTATCCTACATTGACCAACCGGGAATCGAACCTGAGACCTCAGAGATATCCACACTAAATCCGGTATGCTCGCCTTTCAGCTACGAAGATCGTTAAATAATTAAATATATTATTACTCTTACCACCTGCTTGATATATTTATAACACTTTGAGACACGTCATAGAGTAATTTCTGAATAGCTAGACATAATACAAATATACTTCATAAACTAAACCTGACAATGTTTTCTGAGTCCCCAGTCATACGCGCATTATGGGAACAAAGTGTGAGCTTCGTGACGTAATAGGTGTCGCTTGTGCCCCGTTGATTTACGGGCGGCGAAATGACCGCGCGCTTTTAACGGGTTAACTTGCTACATTTAAATGTTAACCTTAGCTTTATACATATAAGGTTTATTATAGTGTGACAGGACGATTAGAGTTCCAAGTTGAGGATTTTCTATCTTATTTACAAAGGCGTAAAGTGGTGTTTCGAGTGGGGTAGATGAATACATATTTGAGATAGTTTTAAAATGTTTAGGATAGCCCAGTGGGGGGTCACTTTGGTTAATACTCGAATATTAGTGGTTCAGATGTTTGTCGTGCGAGATTTCCCTGTTTGTGAGAGGAAATTGCTTGTGAACTGTTCTAATCCTTTTTGTGAAGTTGAGTATAAACTTATTATAGAGCGTTTAAGCTCTCTCTTATACTTTATTTTCGTATTCGTTTTTGTGCTAAAAATTCAAAGGTAAACAAATAAAGGAAGTGTCTAGTGAATATTAAAAGTTAAACAACATTCCCCGAAAAAACAATTTTTATATTCAACACTGGATCTATCTGAGCACCATATTTCATCTAAACCAGTTTAGCATTTGTTCAACTAAGATAACTTTTGACTACAATCCCCTGACCTGATGATAAGACATGTGTAGTCTCAGATGGATACTTGTGTAGAAGGAAAGATAGTAAAAAACTAGCATTATTTTGAATGCAAAATAAGTAAATTTTATTTTAAAAAATAAAACCGACTTTAAAACACTAAAATGCTAAAAATAATCCTAATACTTAAGTACCTAATCAGTTACTTTTGAAGTCGGTTTTATTTTTTTAAATAAAATTTACTTATTTCTTCTATTTTTAGTGATAAATCCTAATCTAACTGCTGAAAACCGATTTCATCCCCTATTTTCCTACCCCTAGGGGTGCTTTTTATATTGCAAACTTTTATCATAGCATCTTTGAAGTATAAGCTATTCAATAAAACAAAAATCATCAAAATCGGCTCATATTTGTCGTAGATAGGTAACAAGAACCACATAAATCAATTTCGATAAAATTTATATGGGACTACCTCTGAAGTATGATCTACCAAACAAAAAAAGAATCATTAAAATCGATTCATAATTGGCGGAGTAATCGCGTACGTAACATACATACAAAAAAAAACATACAGTAGAATTGAGAACCTCCTCCTTTTTTGAAGTCGGTTGAAAATATAAAAAGTTTTTAATTGTCGGACATTGGCCTCACACGTCAGCCACGTTACGCCGGCTCAGCGTTACCTCTTTGACGCTAACGCGGCAAGTCGGTGACTTGACGGACACTGTGTGCAGTTTGGCACATATGCTTGTACCTACTTATTGTGTATAGGGCGGGGTGCGGGCGTTATGTACAGTCAACATCAAAAATAGTATCTGAATTTTCCAAAAGAATCTCCTTGCAAAACACATCATAATAGTCTGACAAAATTGCTACGCAAAAGTCAAATAAAGAAGTCAGATTATTGAGGCATTTAAAAGATTCAGTACTTTGAAAATTAGTTTTTGATTAGTTACTTTTGATATACAATATTGTCCCGAAGCAGTGGTAGGGTAAAAAAAATATTGGGACGTGTAAAAGAGCTTAATTTTTGCCTTGTACAGAAATAAATTGGTTTTATTGTATTTTTATTTATTGATGCTGACTGTACGACAGAAGCGGCACGTGTGCCGTGCCACGCCCGCGCCTAGTCTGTATCACGCCGTCGCCTCACTCGCGTCACAGCCGCGCTTCTTCTATATGTTTCGCTCCTAAGAAACTGGCGCCCGCCACAGCCCCTGCGACTGCTAACTCCACTTCCATGACCGCCATAATACAAACGCGTAAGCGCATTTTTTTAAACGTACGTAGATTTTAAAAGATTTAACAATAATTGAAACCTATAGACAGTTTAGTTATTCACCTACTTAACAGTGACTTTACACATGTTTGTATAAAGTACTTTTGAATTGAATTGTTCATTTTCAGTTTGAATGCTAACAGTGAATTCTCAAATCTCGACCGGAAACAATCATGCTTAATGGAAGATAAATCAGTCCTAGATTCCGTGTTAACAGCTTACCTGTGCGATGTATGACATGATGATAACAATAACAATGCCTATGTATGGTTCAGTCCTAGAATTGCAATATTTGTTCCATTCAAAAGTAAACCACTCTTAAACATACACCTGCTTTAACTCTACAAGATTTAATCACAAACTAAGAGAGTGGAGCGAGGAGCTCTAAATCCTTTAAGTCGGTGCCCGGACAATAACAAATGTGTGTTATCTCGTCCGGTGTCAGAAGGCGCCGGATAGTGTCCGGAGCCGGACGTCGGACCACCGGACAGCTAGCTCTACAGTGCACGATGGGAAAAATCTATTTAGTCGGGGAATAGAATTCTTTGTCGACCCGATTACCATTGTAGTGCGGTGATTTGCGTTGAAAGCAAATTGTCATGGCTTTGGGTTAAGTTTGAAAACTAAAGTTTCTTAAATTAGTTTGGGTCTGGGTACGCTGGAAGACACCTCTGGCATACATACATTATTTAGTATATTATAAAATAATTGGTGTTTATTCTTTACTTCCAGACAATGTTGGTAGTTTCATCTATAAATAAATTGTTGTTGTTGTTCTGTAACGTGTGGGGAAGGCCGTAATACACTTTCCCACTGCCAACAGAAGGCGTGCCGTAAGAGGCGACTTATTCCTGTAGCACGAGATGGGCAGCAGCGTCAGAGTGCGAAATCTTATAAAAAACTGCACTTGCCAACCCGCCTGCCAAGCGTGGCGAGTATTGGCAATCCCCCCCAATGAAAGTTATTGGGATGGACGGATAGGACGTCCTATATAGCTGAAATGAAGATTATGATAAAATTGTTTCCACAATCACACCAATTAGCGAGCCTACACTAAGCAAGGCTTGTACTATATATAACTAGATACCGGATATATACTCATATACTTAAATACGTTTAAACATATTTGTTAATTTATGCCATTAATTAATTACCTGTATGTCACTTTGTTAATATGTCGGATACGTATTTTTGAATGTTTTAATTTCGAATCCGTATACGAAATCGTGAACTACGATGGTCCTACTAAGTAGGTCGTAGTAAGTAAGTCGTTTCGTTTCTCGATTTCTTGGAGGAATGACATTGACGTGTAAAAATGTATAGTTGACAGAGATTTGACAGAATATTACGTTCCTTTTTAATCGATTCGTTATCGGTTTTTAAAATCAATAGCTTTAATAAATCATGAGTTTTTTTTAGCTTAGCACGTATAACTGACGGCCGATGCAGCAGGAAGGTTATATAATGGAGGCCACGTACCGGCAAGCGCAGCGTAAGACGTCCCACAAGGTGGACAGACGACCTGGTAAAGGTTGCAGGAAGCCGCTGGATGCAGGCTCCTTCCAACCGACTATCTGGAAGTCACTGGGAGAGGCCTATGTTCATCAGTTCTTTGGCTGAATTTTATTATGATGATGTTTTTTTTTGAGATTCCGGTTTTATTTTTTAAATTGTTTTCGTGTTTGATTACAATATTAATTTCTAATGTTTGAAAAATTCGTCTCCTGTACTAGTAGTGTCCCGCGACTCTCTCCTGTGATTTGTTAAACAGCATCGTCTGTAAGATCCTCAAAAATAATATTTAGACGTCCTTAAATACTTTTGGATTAAAAATGTCTTTTTCTGAATTACCCGAAGTAATAAAAAGAGCACTAAGACTAAAAAGCTAAAATGAAATTGATCATTTTCAATTTCATATCAGCGCCATACCTACTCTAGTTCCTGAAAGATACCACACAAGTACTATCCGGGGCTTAGTCTATAACAAATGTGTTTTATCTGGTCCGGAGTCAGAGGGCCGGACGCTCCGGACAGCCGGACCGGACGGCGACCGGCTCTATGATAGGTGAGACAAAGGCCGGTTAAAATGTTAAATGTATGATGAATGCAATGGTGTTGATTTAGTAGAACTAAATCAAAATCATTTATTTTTGCAAATAGGCCATTAACAGCACTTTTACACCATTAATATTTTTTGCCCTACCACTGCTTCGGGACAATTTGTAGGCTAGTGCCGAGAGGAAGCAGCGCAAGTAACTCGGTCACTGTAGTCAGCATCTTTTAAAATTAATATTTACAAGCTTTGGTGCGAGCTAAGTAGTTTTCAATCCACACATTTTTATCATTGATTTAATCACTAACGGTGTAACAACCCTTTTTCATTAAAATCTTAACATGTAAGTTCAAATACTAGCAGTTCAGCAATGGATTATAGTAATTTATTGAAAATACGAATACAGTTTCCCATGAATGAAATATTTTACCTAGAAGTCTGTATTTAAAATAGCAAAACATATAAAGTTATATTCCATTTTTCAGCTGACTTTGAAAAAATTGGAGGTACTCCATTCAATTAGAGAGACTTTCTCATTTGTGTCTCATCTGTTGTTGTCCCCTATCTGATGGTTGTCTGGAGTAGATCGATTTAAGCCATAAGATTGCTTGAATGATACTGTATTCCATATTTCTGTAAACATCAACTATGACTTCTTTCTAGAATGCGTAATATAGTGTCTATTTTGCAATGGCGTGCTCATTCCATCACATGTAGTAAAGACAGCTTTTGCAAAAAATCATCTCGACTTCAAACTGCCCTTCATCTACAATAAAATTGCACGTTTCTGCGACATAAGACATAGTTCGGTTAGACTAGCCGTTAAAGAGGTGATGAACTGGCTTCTTACTCTGTCATATTACGACACAGAAAGTCTACTGAAAATCCCTCAGTAAACCTGACATAAACAACCACACACTCATCACAACACGCACACACACGCACATACACGCGCGCACACACACAATCAAACACACACATCCGCGCATATAGCATATAACATCTCACTAATTTTCACATTTTAAATTAAAATTGCACTGATTTACTAAATTCAAGCCTATCTCACTCGACCACCTCGCACACGCAAAACTTTTTGATAATACAGTCGTTAAACATGGTTCTCGCGATACAGGTATAACCTAGTGCGAGACCGCCATTAATCGTGCCTACAACTTAAATGTATTTTATTCAATTTTGTCAACCTATCTTTGTAAACCAATTTTATGCGTAATAAACATTATATAACAAGATAGATAACTTTTTATTAGATCGTTTCTTTTCCGTTGTATAAGGCCCGATAGGCGAAGTGGCGTGGTAATTCGCCTTAAACACAAAAGGCTCCGGGTTTGATTCTCGGTTCGAGGCAATGTAGTAAACGAACTTTCCCAGATCGCCTTGGGTCAAGGTGTGCTGGAAAGGCAGTCAGTCAGGCAGGCAGGCAGGAGAAGTATAAAACATGTATGCGTATGTAATATTTGACAGATTTTTTAATTTTATTGTTTATTGCCTCTAACAGACCCTAAAAAATCAAAACACATTATTTTACGGATTAGTTAGATCCTCAATAATATCAATTTTTTTGTATCTCTGTGTGTGTGTGTACCTTAAATAGGCAATCTCTGAGGTTCCGGGTTCGATACCTGGTTGGTCAATGTAGAAAAATAACTTTTCTATATTGTCTCGGGTCTGGGTGTTGTGGTACCGTCGTTGTTTCTAATTTCTGTAACACAAGTGCTTTGGGTACTTACCATAGGATCAGACTAAATGTGATATTATCTAATAGTATGTTGTTTTACCTATTTAATAAAATAAAATAATAAATAATTTTCCGGTTCATTTAACCCCTGATTAACTGATTCAAGCAATAAAACACTGCAATAAAGGGATTCCTCAGAACATCAAAGCAATTTGCAAATGCGAGAACACTGCATACAGACAGACTAATAATATCGAAATAGCTGTCGGTCAGTCTAGTCTAGACAATCCGAAAGTTCATTGACATCTCGAACATCAAAATATTCATCGTGGAAAAATAACATTGCTGAATATAACAGACAACCCAAGCCAAAGCCATATTTAATTTCCTCCCAAAGATCTATCAATATTATTACAAAAGACGAATTCAAAAATAGTAAAATTTTAGGCTAAGCAGACATATTGAGGTGGTAGTTCATAAATAAAAGTAAAAAAAATTGATAGAGAAAAAAAAAAGAAAATGAAACAAAAGAAAATATAACGTCACATGATTACAAAGTTTCGCGTCGATAAGACAGATGAAAGTGGGTTAAAAACGACTTCTAAGATTTGACAACTTAGTAAGTTAGCTAGTTTGTTTCATCATCATCATTTCAGCCATAGAACGTCCACTGCTGAAAAAAGGCCTACCCCAATGACTCGAAGGGGATTGCCAATACTCGCCACGCTTGGCAGGCGGGTTGGCGAGCGCAGTTTTTTTATAAGATTTCGTACGCTACAGGAATTAGTCGCTTCTTACGACACACCTTCTGTTAGCGGTGGGGATGAGTATTCTTTACGGCCGTCCCCACACGGCATGGCTGTTTGTTTGTACAAGTGAAACTAATACGAGTGGTGTGTTATGTGATAGTTATTAATTTTAACATCGGCGCCAAAGCCAGACAAAACTTAAATGATAAGTGGCTTTTCTTTTTGAGCTTAACACACTTCTTAACAGCCAGCAACTTACATGCATTCTTGATAGTAATACATTTGTTAAGCGATGACGTCGTTATAGAAAAAAAATGATCAAAAATACTGCTTTCTCTGTTACCCGAGATAGCACCAAATTGAATTTCGGTATGCTAAGTAGATCTTTAAGCAAATGGTATTATTTCAAAGAAGCTGTGAAGTTGCCAAACTACGATTCATTTATGGTAATAATGATTTCAGAAGATATTTCTTTGGCATGATTTTAAGTTTATGTATTATTGAGTTTGTTGAATTGAGAATTTCATCAGTTCTATTTTTAACCCAAAATATTGTTATTTATTTCGTACACCAAATAGCTTTTTATATATCTCGCTGACTAACAGTGAAAGAACACCAATTTAATCATCATCATCATCATTACTGGTGAACATTGGCTTCCCCGAGTGACTTCCAGATTGGCCGGTTGGAAGCGGCCTGCAGCCAGCGACGTCCTGCAAGCTTTACCAGGTCGTCTGTTCACGTTGATAAGCGAAGTGTTCATGAAATTCTATTAAATATCCATTAGGAGTTAATGTGAAGTCAGACATATTGAGTTGATAGTGACGGGAGCTCTTTTTCGTCTCATTTGTTAAATTTATTACCCATAAATAGGCACTAAACACTTAATTTATGGCTTCTGTCTAGACTTATAATTATCTAAGTTTAAGTGTAAATGGCAGAGGCGACACACTATTGGCGTGGTGGTGCGATTTGCCTCAAACGGTCCCGTGTTCGATTCCCAATTCAGTAGTGCCTACACACTTTTCTTAATTTGCTGGGGTCTGGGTGTACGTGTAAAAGTAAAGCATGCCTTTAAACATCCCACTGCAAGGCACAGGCCACACTTCAACCATGAGATGGTTTGGGCCATACTCATACGCGGCCCCAGTGTGGAGCGTTAGAGGGGTGTTGTAAGGCCAGGGAGTGACTTAACCTTACTGTCTGATGTAATTAAACTGCCTTAAGGCCTTTGACTAGGCTTCACGACTTATCAAACGATATTAGCCGATACCAACTTTTAACGTACCTCCCGAAGCACAGTAATGCTAGTGATACAAGCCACTAAATATTGTTTCAATAGTCACCTATCACTTTGGTGATCACTACCATAACGCTGCCGCTACTGAGCTACAAGCACATGTCTGTGTGTTTACATAATAGGCATGATGGTTATTTATTACGTACATAATATTTACAAAAAGGTAGTGAGGCTACTGTTAATAAAACCTAAAGCGAATTAATTTACACAAAACAAACACCTTGAATGAGCGACATCAGTTCAAGGTCTAGACCCTGTCCTGGCCTACAAACGCGCTGACGACGGTTAGACAGCACCCGCATTACAAGTATTGTAACAGAATGTTACATTAAGGATTTCGCGTCCGTCAACGTCAAATTGTCCATACAAACTTCCATTAAAGTGCCAGTTTATTTTCGTTGCTAGCTATTTCTATTGAGACTAAGATTAAAAAAGAGTTATCTAGGAAAACTATGGTATTTTGTTTCATTGTTGTGTCGATGGGCCCAAAACCGGATTTCTCCTTTACAGATCCACTATGTTACCGTGCAGTTAAGATATTAATAAATATTGTTGTATGTGTACCACTTTTAAAGCAAATAAATACATTTCATTTCATTTCATTTCATTTCATTTGTTATTTCTCTTACGGAGCCGAAACGTGGAACATAACAGTAAAGCTGGCCCACCGACTTCACGTCACTCAGCAAGCTATGAAAAGGTCGATACTTGAAAAATTCGAAATGGGGTTATCTGGCAAAATACCAAAGTAATGGATACAGTCCTAAAATGTAGCAAGCTACAGTGGTAGTGGGTCGGCCACATCTGTTGCAGAACCGATAAATGGTGGATTAAACAGGTTCTCGAGTGGAGACCGCGCCTTGGCAAACGTAGTGTGGGACGCCCCCCAGAACGATAGACCGATGATGTTAAGAAGATGGCTGGAAGTGGCTGGATGAAAAAAGTCAGAAATCGTGCTCTTTGGTGCTCTTTCAAAGTGGCTTACGTCTAACAGTGGACTGTAATTAGCTAACATGATGATGATGACGATTTATTCTTTTATCTGATAATCAATTATTAAGGTAAAAAATATAGTAGCTCCTGCTGCGTTTAATGTTACTTTTAGCATTCAAAAACAGTTAAAGCTTTCTGTAAAATACAGATATCACAAAACCTGCCGCAGACAGACTCAAAGCCGACAAACGCAAACAACAGTTCGATTGCAACCGCTATTTTATTTTCTACTGCAATGAATATCACAACATTTATGTAAAATGTATTTTCAACCGACTTCAAAATAGGAAAACGTTATAATTTGCCGCGCATTATTTGGGTTCTGTACTTATCTCAATAATTTAAACAAAACTCTTTGGATCACTTCGTTGTCCGTCTGTCTGTCTGCCCTTTTTGCCAGGAACGTGGCATTAAGTTTAAATTAATACCAAAAACTAAGGTCTGCAATCTCTATGAGCTGTGAAAAATCAAACTTTTTATGCCTACTTAATGGACGAACTATTTACATACCTACAAGTTTATACGCTGGAACCCTCAGTGCTTAAATCCGAATTGCACTTGGCCTATTATTTCTTTTGACTGGAATGTCAAAACTAAATTATTTGATTTCTATTTCAACATAAAATCTCAGACTGTTCTATGAGAAAAAGGACTTTAAAACTGACGGCAAAGTCATTTTTTAAAGCGTTGTTTTCTTATTCTTTTAAGGTTTAGAACCAAAAGAAATGCATCACTTAATCTCACTGCAAAGATGTCCACACTAAGCCTTTGCAATTGAAAATGACAATACCACTTTAAATTATCAACCCTAACATCGGAGTGGATGTACGATAATGATATCTGGCATAATAGAACTTTATTAGCATAATAACATCATAACCATGGCTCTGGCTTAACTACCCTACCCATTGACCCTTACTGCACTAGGAATAAAGATCAAAATAGTATGTTTCATTTAAGACAATGCAAACTTGACAAATTGATACTGAGGTGGATTTAATTCATTTTTGGTAAGGGTGAGGCTACACTTGAGAAAAGATTGCGGGAAATATCCCGTCAGATATCCTTCGTTGATCTGGTAACTTGAACCTTGTGAATGGATACAGAAGGCACAAAAGATGACTTTTCTCGACTTGCTGTGACGTTAAAGTGTCAGTTTGGGAATGACCCAAAACAGCTTGATTGTGTACTTAGGTAAAACAGGGTATGATTATTAGCTAACGTCGTTTTATTTATTTTAGCCGTAGAATTACCCCTTATCCAATTAAAAACTGTTTCTATTAGAACAACATCGAAATCCAAAAAAAAAGCCTACAACAACAACCTTTTAGCTGGTCGGTGGTTTAGTATGGAGAATCAATTTTTTGCTGCTGATGACGATGATGCGGAAAGACCCATTTGATGTTAGCCCCATACAAAAAGTTTGTTGAAATGAGAATTTTTTTCCTACAAAAGCAACGTAAATTTACGCTCTATAGTCAAGGTTTATATAGTTTAAAAGTCTGTTTGTTCTTTAGGTACGAATTCATCGTCGTTTCATATTACATTATCTTGCGTGAATCAAATTAACAGGTTTTTTAGCCAGCTTGCGTGTGTATTTGTGGACTTCAGACATTCCACCGGGAAAACAGCGAAGTGGGTATGAGAAAGGGTCTGGTCACCTTTGGACACTGTGGTCATATGGTGCCTTTAATTTTCATTTACGGAGGTGTTGATTAGTTCAAGATTAATATAAAATATTACCCGGTCCCGCTTAGCCAGCAGAATCAGTGTGACCTACGCCTAACTTTGAAAACTTGTCGCGCTATTTTAAGCAGTTATCTTTTGTCTTATCATACTTAAGAAATCGTTGGTATAATGGAAGGTTCTTATAGGGTTTAATGTCTCAAATAACTTTTGAATGAGCTAAAAATACATTCAAAATAGAGTAGGAGCTTTATGCTTTTGAGAGGTGCTTGTAGCTCAGTGATGGCAGCGCTTTGGTAGTGATTACCAAACTTAAGCAACCTACGCCGTGGTTGTGATTGGATAGGTGACCATTCCGACCATATTTACTTATGACGACCTCTGTAGCCGAGAGGCGAGTACGACTGGGTGTCGCTATCTCTGAGGTCCTTGGTTCGATTACCAGTCGGTCAATGTAGAAAAATAACTTTTCTATATTGTCTCGGGTCTGGGTATTGTGGTACCGTCGTTGTTTCTGGTATCTGTAACACAAGAGCTTAAGCTACTTATCATAGGATCAGAGCAATGTATGTGATGTTGTCCAATGTTTATTAATTACTAGCTGTCCCGGCAAACTTCGTACCGCCTATTTTTTCGTGCATTTTTAGATGTTTTTATAGTTATTCTGCTATTCGGGGCAAATACAAATCCAACAATCCAAAGATCATAAAAATCGGCCACAAATGATGTAACTAACCCGACCTTGTTTTATATATATAGATTTATTTATTTATTATTTAGTGACATTTATCACAAGCGGTGATGCTTCGCAAGGCACGTTAAAAGTTGGTCCTAACTAATATTGCTTGATACTAGTCGTAAAGCCTAGTCAGAGGCCTTAAGGCGGTTTGATTACTTCTTACAACAAGGTTTAGTCACTGGCCTGGTACCCCTCCGCCGCACTGAGCCCGCGTGGTGGAGTATTGCACAAAGCAACATTACACATTACACAAACATATGGTTATGCAATAAAGAGTTGAATTGAATTGAATTGAACCACCTCATAGTTGAGGTGAGGGAGGCCTGTGCCCTGCAGTGAGACGTAAATACTCTCGAGAGTAAAAACTTTTTTTTAAAACATTATAGTCAAAGTCAATCATTTATTCAGTTTAGGGCAGAAAACTGCCACTTATGAACGTCAATAATAACATTATTGGCCCATATGGGGCAGAACAAGTCTCCTTATTTTTTGGGCCCTACTAGCGCTTCGAGACAAGACACAGACAATCTGGCAAGTGCTGAGAAGAAACGCCGGAACAAACTCAGTCTCCACTAGCTGCCACAAAAAAAAGGAAAAGAAAATAATGTATACCTGTGCGAGCAGGGCAGTATTTAATTCCAGACATTTTTGTCATTTAAATAGTCATTAACAGTATAATAACCCTTTTTCATCAAAATAATCTTAACATGCGATTATACAACATTACATACACATCTAATTCTATGGTAAGTATCTGAAGCACTTGTTTTGTAGAAATCAGAAACAAACAACGATGGTACAACAACATTCAGACCCGATACAACTAATAAGTTTTTTTTCTACATTGTGGGCTAGTTTCCTAAAAAAAAAAAATTTGTCCGTCAGTTGGATTAACAGAAAATATTGGACACGTATCTTTTCTTTAATCAATCAAAAAAAAAATGATGAAGATTTAGCCCGATTAAAGTTCCGCGTAACGTCACTGTTGTGGACTGTAATGGTTTCTTCAAACTCCGACTTTGTTGATCAAAACAAAAACAACTATATTATACTCATACTACTACTTTACTTTATTTATTTCAGACTTATGCCTATTTATATTGACAAAATCATCCCTACGCTAGTGACTATTGCCCGATACTCTGTCGGCCAATCAGCGCGCTCCGATTTGCACACGGCACCAGTGTGCCGTCTCCTTCCCTCTTATAGCGGCGTCTTCGTCTCGCGCCGCGATGCTCCGCCCTCGTCTCCTTGCTGAGTCGTCCGTTACAGCTCTCCCCCCGGCGAAGACTCCGTCGCAGCCCTTTCTACGGTCAGGACGGCGAGCTTTGTGGTGGGCCGTCGGAAGACTCCTCCTCGCGTGCGAACGTCAGCGCTACGTACTCTGCCATCCGGACCAGGATACACTTTCTGAACAATCCCGCGCGGCCAGGTGTTGCGGGGTAGCGCAGCGTCTACGATGATAACCAGGTCATTCTCTTGCAGTGGACGTTCGTCCGATGCAGCCGCTTGGCGTGGTACGAGTGTCGGTAAGTACTCGCGAACCCATCTTCTCCAGAATTCATCGGCGATACCTTGGCTAGCGCGCCAAGTCTTGCGGTCGGCCGGCTGACATGGCCCGGTGTGTGGCAGGCCCGTTGACGACCCCAGCAGGAAATGGTTTGGGGTAATCGCCTCAGGGTCATTAGGTTCAACCGAGACATGGGTGAGCGGCCGTGCGTTGACGGAATACTCTGCTTCAGTCATTACGGTCTGTAGCACTTCTTCCTTTGGTGTCTTTTCCAGCAGCACTGCGGTAAGAGCTGTCTTCACTGATCGGACCAGGCGCTCCCAAGCTCCCCCCTGGTTCGGTGCTCCTGGAGGGATGAATCGCCAGGTCATGCGGTGTAGTTGACCCAACTCTTCTAGTGCAGGTGCCCACTCTTTATAAGCGGCGCGAAGTTCTGCATCTGCGCCCCGGAAATTGGTAGCGTTGTCGCTCATCATTACCGCGGGCCATCCTCTGCGTGCTGCCATTCTTCTAACCGCCATGATAGCGGAATCTGTGGACAGGGAGCCCACTAATTCCAGGTGGACAGCTCGGGTTGTGAGGCACGTAAAGAGTGCACCCCACCTCTTCTCACGTCTTCGTCCGACAGCGACAATCATTGGTCCAAAATAGTCAACCCCGCAATTCGTAAACGGCCGTCGATAAGGGTCTATGCGCGCCGTCGGCAGGTCTCCAAAGATTGGCACCCGTGGTCTTGCCTTTCTGAGGCAGCAAAAAGCGCAGTTTTTAGACACGTTCCGCACTGTTGTTCGTAGGTGCAAGATCCAATACCGCTGTCTAAGGTCATTGACGATACGTTCTCTATTCGCGTGTCCAGCAGTTTCATGTTCCCGTTGGATGAGCATGCGGGTGAACGGGTGGCGTCCGTCCAGCACGGCAGGCTCCTTCATTGGTTCTGGCACATTTATTGCGCTTATTCTGCCGTCCAATCTTAAAGTTCCGTTCTTGATTTTCGGGTCGAGCTTGTATAATCGACTAGACTTCGGAATGCGCTTCCCGTTTTCTAGTAATCCAACTTCCAGTGGGAAGCTATCGCGTTGGCTTTTCTTGATCCACAGCTGTTCTGCCTCTTCCAGGTGGCGGACTTCAAGTCGCTTCGCTCGCCCTTGGCACTTCTCGATAAATACAAGGACGTATGCCGTCGCGCGGATGAGCCTCTCGAACGATGAAAAGCGGCTGATATCCGGTAGGTAAGTTGCCTTTGGATGTTCGTAAGTAAGCGTGACAGTTTCTTCTTCTGGGTCAAGTTCCTTGTTTTCTTCTTGGGGCCAAGTCTCTTCAGGTCTACAGAGAAAACTCGGCCCTGTGAACCATCGGTCGCTTGCAGCTATCGAGTTGCTCTTCAATCTAGTTGCGTCGTCGGCTACGTTTAGTTCGGATGGTAGCCAACGCCACTGCTCACTCTTCGTGCGCTCCGCTAACTCGCCGAGGCGGTGCGCGACAAAGGGTGTGTATCGTCGTGCATTTTGTCGAATCCAATGCAGTACGGTGCGGGAGTCACTCCAGAATGTGACGCTGCTAGGCTGCAACTCATGTTCTGCGGCGATGACCTCCGCGAGGCGTGCCCCGATAACCGCAGCTTGCAGTTCCAGTCTCGGGATGCTCTGTTTCTTGAGCGGTGCTACCTTTGCTTTCGCTGCGACTAGGATTACGTTCACCGTGTTATCTGCTTTCGTGAATCTCCAATACACGGCAGTCGAGTAGGCTTGTTCACTGGCGTCACAGAAAACGTGCAAGTCTCTTCGTTCATGGCTGCCGAGTTCGTAACAACGGGGCAGACGTATCTCGGCTATGCTGTTTGTTAATTCTGAGAGCCATTTTCGAAAGTCTTCTGCTTCAACGGCGGGCAGCGGTTCGTCCCATCCAATCTTATTTCGCCACAGATTTTGCAAAAGTATCTTCGCTCTGATCGTGAAGTGGCTCAGTAGTCCGAGAGGATCGTATACGGACATCACGGCGCTGAGGGCTTCTCTCTTAGTTGGCGTTCTGTTATTCTTTACTACTTGCTTCGGTACCTTAGCAAGATTCGTGTTGAAAGCTAGCTCGTCTCTTTCAGCGTCCCACAGCAGTCCAAGCGCCTTGTCTGATGGCGTTGCTAGATGTGTGGTCGCTTTGGCTCTTAGCTCATATGGGACCTCCGCCAATACTTCTTGTTCGTTGCAGTTCCACTGTCGTAGGTTGAAACCAGCTTGCTTGTGGACGAAAGTCACCTCCTGGATCGTTTTCTTTGCAGTTGAGATATCCTCGTAGCTCTCTACCAGGTCATCCATGTAGTGGCTACGTGTTATGGATTCGTAGGCTGCCGGGTGGGTATGCACAAAGTCTTCAGCGTTCCGGTTGCGCACACTGTGAGCCAAGAATGGGGAACTGGAGGCTCCAAAGATCATTGACGTCATCTTTAAGACCTGCAGCGGTTTATTTGGATCTTCTCGCCAAAGAAACATCTGGGCCGGTTGGTCGTCTGATCTGATCTTAATTCTGAGGAACATCTCTTGAATATCCGCCTTCACTGCTATTGGCTTCTCTCTGAATCGGAACAGGATACCTGGCAGCGGTCGAAGAAGGTCCGGTCCTTCCAGTAGGAAGTCATTCAAGCAGACTCCGTGTGACTTTGCAGCGGCATCGAAGACTAGGCGGAGCTTTCCCGGTTTATTAGGGTTAAAAACCGGGAAATGCGGCAGATACCATTTTCTTGGGTTCCGTTCTTCTGTCCCATCGCAGGCTTCCGCGTAACCTTTCTCTTTCAGGGCTTCGATTTCCTTCTTATATTGTGCTGCGAAGTCTGGATCTCTGGCGAACCTGCGCTCTAGTCCAATAAGTCTTCTATAGGCGGCGTTGTAACTCGGTGGCGTCTCCAGGTCATCATTGCGCCATGGTAGTCCGACTTCGAATCGGCCGTCGGTCCGTTTGGCCGTAGCTTCGAAGTTCTCGATGGCACGTTGATCTTCTTTCGTTATCTTAGTGCAAATAGACACGCCTAATGAGTCAATTTTAAAGTGTTCCTCCATCATTGTGTCCAGACGGCTGTCAGGCACGTCGTTCTCATCCACGCCGCGTTCAGGCATGAATAGGTGCAGGACAGACTCTGTATCTCGTCTGTGGATAGTGCGCGGTACCGTTCCGTGGATCGCCCACCCCAACGTGGTCAGCGAGGCGGCTGGTTGTTTCTTCTTTCCCATTCTGAGTTGTCGTGATACTATTAGGTGCCAATTGTCAGCACCGATAAGCAGTCGCGGCTTCGACTTCTCGTAGCACACGTCGTCCGGATTCAGGCTACGCAGGTGCTCGTAGTTAAGCAGCTGAGTGGATATTGTTTGTGTATGTAGCACCAGCTGCGGGATAGTGCGCAGTCTAATTTGATGACAATCTTCTTGGTTCTTGCCTCGGATCTCGAGGTTGACTGACTTGCTTTTTTCTTGGCGTTGACTGGCGGCTACTCCTTTGATGTGTAGTGGTCGTGTCGGTCCCTCCGCTCCCAGATACAACGCCAGGTCTTCTTCGATCAAAGAGATGGTAGAACCCTCATCAAGGAGAGCATGAGTGTTAATGCTTCCCTTGGGTCCCGTTAAACTAACAGGCACCACCTTCAGTAGTACCGAAGCTCCTTGTTGATCTTCAGTGGCGGCGACGGACATCACAGTTTCGTTAGTGACTTGCAGTGGCTCAAGTGGTGAACTCAGAGGTGGCGATGACGCGGGTTCGGTGTGTAAGAGTTCGTGGTGTGGTCGGCGGCATCCGTTCACTCCGCATGGCTTTGCTCGGCAGTTCGTTCGTCTGTGCCGGCTAGCGATGCATTTGAAGCAAAGGCCTGCTTTTTTTGCTATTTCCCACCGTGAATCTGATGTCAATTTTGCGAATGTGTCACATTTAGTTAGTGTATGATTTCCTTCGCAGCTATAGCACTTGTATTGTTCGTTCGTCGCGGCGGCAGTTGTTGCGTACACCTCCACTTGTTTCTTTCGTGTATAGGTCTTCGCTGCTGGAGCTTGTTTCTGGTTCCCAGTCACGGTTGCTGACGTCGTGTATGTGTATCGCAGCGCCATGTCCGCTTCGCGCATTAAGAAGCGCGATAGCAGGACGATTTCCGGAGACATAGCATGTTCATGTTCATACGCGTAGTCGCACCATCTTGATCTTAAGTTTGGCGTAAGTTTATCCACGATATCCCTTATCAGCATTGGAAACTCCAGGTAACCACGACGATCTATATTCTTGAGAGCGCAGACTATGTTCTGAAGTCGTACGGCGAACGTGTTAAGCTCTCTCGCTGTGTTGCCCAGTCGTGGTAGCTTCTTAATGTCCTCTATCACTTTGTCGATGATATATTCGGGTCGGCCAAAACACTGCTCTAGTGTTTGCATGATTTGATCGGGGCTGCCACCGGTGTACAGGAGCTCGGTGACAGCTTCCTTCGCTTCGCCTTTCAGGCAATTTCGTAGGCGCGCCATGTTCTCGATGTCGCTGAAGTTGTAGACCGTAGTTGATTCTTTGAATGCTGCGGCGAATGGCATCCACTCGTTGAAAGCACCGGAGAAGTTAGGTAAGTCGGTCACTTGCCGCGGCACCGGTCGGTTTCTTGCCATCTTCTCGATTGCCTCCGCTAATTGCTCGATGCCCCTGCTTCGATTCCTGGTCGGTGTTGATGAGCGAGCTTGACGGCGTGCGTCTTCAAAGCGTACACCTCCGTGAGGCGGCTGCTCCCCCCGGTCGGCTCTCGGGGTGCGCGGTTCGCGCGCAGGCAGCGTGCTTTCTTTCGGCTCGGACGTTGTGTGCCCCAGAGTGGTAGTCGCTTCGACGATCCCTGGCGCTACGATGCTCTGTTGTAGCCAACTGTTGATGCGTTCATCCGGGTCCCCGATACTGGCGGCTTCCTCTTCCCGAATTGTTTCTACAGTGGCTGCTAATCGTTTCTTGACTAGCTCGGCTTCTAACTGGAACTCCCTCTTCCTTATTTCCGCTAACTGTTCTTCCGCTGCTAGCTGCGCGGTGCGTATTCGCGCCTCGGTGCTACCCGTTGATCGTCGTGACGTATGCGAGCGCGTCGGCGATAGCTCACGGCGCCGTTCGGCCGTAGTCGCTGGGCGTGCGGCGGTCGGTACGAGGGGTGCGGGAAGTGCTGTTGGTTCGTAAGTACGACTTCCTTCCCCTTGTGACGTCACCGGTCGCGATCTTGAGGCCGCGGACGGAGATCTCGGTGGCGAGTGAAATACTCGCGCCTTGGCAATGGATAGCGGTTCTTCCGTGCCCTCCATTGCCCGCTCCTGGCTCCTGGTTCGTACCATTTCACTAGGGTACTGGCGGTTTTCTTCCATCCGGCTCGAAGGACCAGACCTTGTTGTGGACTGTAATGGTTTCTTCAAACTCCGACTTTGTTGATCAAAACAAAAACAACTATATTATACTCATACTACTACTTTACTTTATTTATTTCAGACTTATGCCTATTTATATTGACAAAATCATCCCTACGCTAGTGACTATTGCCCGATACTCTGTCGGCCAATCAGCGCGCTCCGATTTGCACACGGCACCAGTGTGCCGTCTCCTTCCCTCTTATAGCGGCGTCTTCGTCTCGCGCCGCGATGCTCCGCCCTCGTCTCCTTGCTGAGTCGTCCGTTACAGTCACATCTTGCGACACTTTTTAGCAAGGCGTGACGTCACGTGCTTACTTTGATGCGCTTTATCTTTGTAATTTTTTGTTTGATTGAAAAAAGACAAAATATGGGTCCAATATTTTTTTGATTATCTTACTGACGGACTAAAAAGAGTAATCTGTTTTTGACCCAGGAAACTAGCCTATTGAAACTGGGACCTCAGAGATAGCGACACCAAGTCCGGTATGCTTGCCTCTTAGCTACGGAGGTCATATTTATATTTATTTATTTATCATCTATATTAACTATTGTGCATTTTATTATGGTATTTCTATTTTGCAGCCACCGCTTGTGCTATTGCAATAAAATGTTGAACAAAGACTTCTATTACTACTATATGACAGGGACTTGATTTGATATTATATTGATTCTCTTTCTACCATGCCTGATAGACTAGATTTACGATTGAGATTCGTAAGAACACGAGCTCAATTAGAAATCCCTAACTTGAATGAAGTCCCGAATAGATACAGAGATTAGTAACTTGGTGAAATAGCATCAACACTCGTATCAATTACACGTTTAGCTCAAAGCTCCCAAATAGCTACATTGTCCAAGATCTAAACACAAAGTAATTAGTTTTAGACTGATACCTAACAAGATATTCTGTCTTGTTAGAACTAAAGGTTGACTAAACAAACTTAGACGCTTAGAAACGCAATCAATTGCCTTTGATTTGAGATAGTGCAATGATGGGCTGTTTAACCACAGATTAAAGGTAAAATAATTTTTAAAATCTAATATTTGTATTAACTTTCAAGTGTTTGTGACATTTATATGGAAACATGACTTACAGAAGTTTAAAAAAATGTTTAAGCAGAGAAAAATTTGCGTCCAACCTTAAAAAACAACGAGTAACGAGTGTTTCAAGACAGGTAGAAGCGAGCTAAGCAGGCTTAAGTCTATGCACTCTTGCCGTTTAAATAATCGTCTACTTTATATTTATTTATATAGACAGTTCCGTCTTTACCATAAGGGTACACGGGGCCTGTGCCCTGGGACCCCGCCCTCACGGGGCCCCAAAGCACTAAAACATGTTTGAAAACTAAGAAACAATGTTAGCTGAAAAGAAAGAAAAGGGTCAAAAGCTAGAAAAAACAAGGGAAAAAACTTAACGGAGAAATAAAAATATTGTTTGGTATTCACACTTTGGGAGGGGGAGATGAACAGGGTGTAAAGTTCCTCATCCCCCATAGAAAAGGGAGGATCCTCCGACCAGACGGGTGTTGTGTCTGGTGGGCTACTGCCCGACGGTTGTTGACGGGTTCTTGTATATATGGTTCAATCGCTCCGATAACTTTAATATCGCGATGTAGGATACGTCAGTTTTAGTTCGTATGTGGCGAGATAGATGTCGCTACATCACTAACAGTAGGTATTTCATTTTGACTTTGCAATAGGGCCCCCAAATTCTTATGTGCTTCAGGGCCCCGGGAAATGGTAAGACGGCCCTGTATATAGACCTAAAATTATCATGTTTTTTGCAAATAAAGATTCTTATTACTACTATCCTTTTTTCATAAGATTTTTTTAAATATCAATTATGAACTCATAAACAGGTAGTTCAACAAGAGCATGTGGTACTTTATTGAAAATTTTAATTAACTTGTGTTACAGAAATCAGAAACAACGAGGGTACCACAACTCCCAGACCCGAGACAATAGAGAAAAGTTAATTTTCTACACTGACCGACCGGGAATCGGACCCGGGATCTCAAAGATAGCGACACCAAGTTATGCTCGCCTCTCAGCTACGGAGGTCGTCGTAGCTGAGATAATTAATTTATTCATAGGCTAGGCCTATCTCCTACTATAATTTTGTTATTGCCACTTGCCTATGGAATGTTGTGTGTTATATAATTAAGACTATTGTCTATGTTTCATCATCATCATAATTTTAGCCATAGGACGTCCACAGCTGAATATAGGCCTCCCCCATTAACTTCCAGATTGGCCGGTTGGAAGCGGCCAGCATCCAGCGTCTTCCTGCGACCCTTACCAGGTCGTCTGACCACCTTGTGAGTGGACGTCCTACGCTGCGCTTGCCGGTACGCGGCCTCCATTCTAGAACCTTTCTGCCCCATCGGCCGTCAGTTCTACGTGCTATGTGCCCCGCCCACTGCCACTTCTGCTTACTAATTCTTTGGGCTATGTCAGCGACTTTTGTTCGTTTACGGATCTCCTCATTTTTGATTCAATCTCGCAAGAGAACACCGAGCATAGCCCTTTCATAGCACGCTGTGAGACCTTGAGCTTTCTTATGAGGCCCATAGTGAGAGGCCACGTTTCAGTTCCATATGTTATCACTGGTAACATACACTGGTTGTCTATGAATAAAATAATGTATATTTTGTTTAAAAAAAAACAAAGTTCTTGTTGAAAAACCCTAATTTTTTTCAAAATAAATGAAACATATGGTAAATTTTACAGTAAGGGAAATATGAAAATTATATAGGGAAGTTTAAAATATATAACAAAATGTTAAACAATTTATTCTTTGTAGTCAAGTGGGCTTTGATGTGTTTTGGCTAAATACTGCTGCAGGAGTGTCCATTTGAATGTAAATAAACTACGGATACCTGATGTCAAAGGAATACTTTGACGTGATGACTGCCGTTACATTAGTCAATAGCCCCTGGCTGTTAACATGTTTAAATAACTAGCTAAGCCATGGTATTGCCGTCGAATACGGGTAACGTACATAATATAACTATTTGCATTAAAGCAAGCGAAATATTATTGCAAAAATTTAACAATCAGTGAAAATGAAACAGTTTAATCAACCTAAACTTTTAAATAAATTAACAAGCATTATTGGGAAAGAAAAAAAAACTTTCAGATGATGTTGTTAATTATTATTATTTAAAACAGGTTACAAATACCGCATATTGTGACGTGAAACTACGAAAAACGAAACCTATGAAATAGTGCGTGGCCCGACCCGAACTTGACCGGTTTATTGCAATGGGCTAGTATCCTAAATAAAATAATTAGTCCGTCAGTTGGATTAACAGAAAATATTGGACACGTATTTTTTCTTTTCTCAATCAAACAAAAAATGATGAAGATATAGCCCGTTAAAGTTCCGCGTAACGTCACGCCTTGCAACACTTTTTAGCAAGGCGTGAGGTCACGTGCTCACTTTAATGCGCTTTATCTTCGTAATGTTTTGTTTGACTGACAAAAGACAAAATATAGGTCCAATATTTTTTGATAATCTAACTGACGGACTAAATAGAATAATATTTTTTTGATCCAGGAAACTAGCTAACTAGTAACTAGTTACTAACCACCTATTTGGAGCAAATAAATGATTATGATTATGATTATGATTATGATTATGATTATGATTATGATAGCCTATACTAGTATAGGTACGTAGATAAATCTCTGAACACTGCTGTATATTTAAAATTTTCTTAATTACACTTTAAAATATTACCTTTATTTTAAATTTAATGTCCATTTCTCTACCTTTACAAATTGTAACAAATATTATCTAGAACAATAATTGCGATAACAATGAAAGTTGCTACATTTGCATAAAGGCCCGCAGTGATATCGTAAAGTGACTATTTTGTTGTTGGCTCTTATCTACCCGTTTTAGTCGAGAGGTTAACTTGATAAGCATAGAAGTATTCAGAATATTGGCTCTAATTGGTAACAAACACAAAAAACTCGCAACATGCCGGCCAAGAGATATGTGTTTTATAGAAGCATCGAACAACGACGACAAATTTGACGACTTCCGTGGCCGAGAGGCGAGTACGACGTACTTGGCGTCGCCAAGTCGGTCGCCGTCCCCGGGTTCGGTTCTCGGTCTAGTCAATGTAGAAAATGAACTTATAATATGTTGTCTCGGATCTAGGTGTTGTGCTACCGTCGTTGTTTCTGCCCCCCTAGCATGACCACCAAAACATGATATAATATGATATGATATAGCGATATATCGACACAAACTGTAAAAATATGATAGATAACGCCGCCATTTTTTTTTATCGAAACAGCGATCGTAAAATGTAACTTTACCGGCACGGCGATTCAACATGGCGGCTATATCTATCATATTTTTACAGTTGGTGTTGATATATTGCTGCATCATATTATATCGTATCGTGTTCTGGTGCTCTTGATAGGGAGGTTGATTTCTGTAACACAAGTGCTTAGGCTACTTATCATAGGATCAGAGCAATGTATGTGATGTTGTCCAATAATAATTCATTTAGAAGTGTTGCAGCATCAAACTATGTGCGAATGCTTGCTGTTACTTCTTCACACTCAATCATCGGACACACGGAATTGCATTCTCTTGTTTCGTTGAATGACGTTCAAACACTTTCAAATAGGTCTAGTGATCGACACTGAATAATACACTTCCCCACCGCCAACAGGGGAGCGTGACGTAAGAGGCGGCTAATTCCTGTAGCACGATACGGGCAGCAGCGTCTACGTGCGAATTCTTATAAAATACTGTGCTGCCAACCCACCTGCCAAGCGTGGCTGAAATGATGATCAACACTTATTCAACGAACCCATCAACTCAGTCAACTATCCCCGGTCTCCCCTACCTACTACATTAAATGTTTTTGTTGTTCTCGTACAATTAGGTATTCTGTGGTATAGTTCTAAATTGAATGTTTGATCGCGAGCCCGACCGAAGGAAACACATTAATTTGGCTTTAAAACACAAAGCAACCGCGATAGAAATTAGGTTTGAATTTGTGATATTTATTTAGATTTAAGGCGAGTATTGCCTCTAAATTAACGACTGTCGGTATAAATAGCACACGAATATTCCACTTACTTAAATAATCTTGGTGGTGGTTATGCTAAGCGGCTTTGTTAAGCGGTTAATGTCATTTTTAATGACCTTAAGGACAATATTTTTACTTGAAAAAAAAAATTCACTGCCTCTGGTGGGATTCGAACCCACGATCTTTTGCTATTCAGGCGACTGCTCTTACTAACTGAGCTGTGGAGGATATAGTTGTGTTGGCGAATTGCTTATAGTAGTTAGTAACTCAGCGTTGTTCTTTTAGCACAGAAAAACGAGACTTTTAGAAATGTTCTTATTACGCGGTTTCATGCAAATACTCGGCATCCAATTAGTTTAACATAATGTCATATTAGTTAGTTAGTCAGTACATGTTCTTCAAAAACAACAGTGGAGTACATAAACAACGAAGATAATTATACTTGAAAAAAAATGTCAACTACCTCTGGTGGGATTAATGTGAATGCAAAAAAAAGTTTTGACAATGTTCCCGATAGTAAATTATGTTCCATAATCTCGTCCTCATTGTGTACAATGTAGTACGCACTTTTTGCTACTGCACTGATTACAATCTTCAAAGTTAGGCGCGTGCATGAACGCGTCAATAAACTAAAAAATAAATAACCGGAACGTGCCCGCACCGTCACCTATCAATGTCATCTGTCACCTGTCAATGTCATTGTACTTTTTTGTACACAGCACTGAAGACATAAATATTTAAAATAAATTAGTTTTTAAACTAATTAGTGATTTACAGCTTACATACAAATGCAAAAAACCAAGAAGAAAATACGGTGATGTTTGTGTAAAAGTATGGTGGCTGGAAAACAAAACTTGTCAGTTGAATTTGTGAAATTGTTGGACCCGATACCTCGGCTCAATTATTACGATTACTACGATTTCTATCACCACCACAGCACACTAATTTTAGTGTTATTATATTTATAATATCATCACCATCACCATCATCTCAGCCTATTACAGCCCACTGCTGGACGTACGGGAAGGACGCAAAGAGCGCCAAGGAGTACGATCTCCTGCTTTGATACAAATGTATCTAGCCATATTCCCGAGTTCGTCGGCCCATCGAGTTGAGAAGCGCCCTACACTACGTTCGCCGAGACGTGGCCTCCACTCCAACAACATAATCAGCCAGAAATTAATCATGAAAACAAGGAGTGTGTGTGACAGAGTTGCGTTATTCTTCAGCCCGCAAACGAGACAGAATGAATGACATCGGAGCTTTCACGGGAGGTTGGCCGTGGTGATCATTAAGTTCATTCTAGTTGTCTCTCATGTCTCAGAATGAATGACATCGGAGCCTTCACGGGAGGTTGGCCGTTGGTGATCAATATGTTCATTCTAGTTGTCTGTCATGTCTCCGAATGACTCCACAGAAACTGCTCTGTACAGAAGCACTGGCCTTTACGATGGAGTGGCCAGTGGGTTTTTGTTCAGTCTGAAGCGTCTCCTCGAGGGATTCCTCCTGAGACGTAACATTATGGCTCTAGTCTTCATGAAGAGTTGACCATGAGACCGATACAATGTTGCACCAGAAATATACTACAAAGGATCTGTAATAGCATAAGGTAAGTTATTAATATTATAAAATTCTTCTAGCGCATCATATGTACCGAGAGAACAATTATTCCTCTTTTCTGTCTCGCAGCAGAATTATAACACTTCCACTTGCTTTCACGAGGGGTTAGCCTGTGGATTAAAATTTTTGTTATAATATTGCGGGTCTGCAAATCTTATAAGGTTGACCAGAGACCGACTTCATTAATTGAAGTTGAAAATATAGTCGAACACAAAAGTATCAATACGATACATATCTTCAATGCCACTAAAGAAAAAAAGAGAGGAGGGAGGATATGGGTACCGAGACCATGAGGTAATGCCCTCCGTCTTAGTAATTTTTTCAACTTAACACTTTGACTCTAAGGAGGCTATGAAAGAAGCTCTTTTGCCTGCTGATATTGAAGGCTTAAGGAATTCTGAGTCTTGTGTAAACAAGTCATATACTTACCTAGACAATTTCAGTCTGTTTATAAAGATTTTAAGTTTTTAATAATTTCATCAGTTGTTACTATCAAATTGGGCCTTTGGCAACCATTAATGGTACCAAGACAATCTGTTGGTCTCAGATCTGCTTGTCTTATTCTGCCCCATTTATATACATACAAGTCAATGATAAATAGCGCTTTTACAAATTATGGTTTATCTCGGTGTGGATTTCCACAAGTTTTTTACCACAAGTAATTGAGATACTTCTTGATGTTGGCCCAAGAGGGCAAGACTTTATAAAGCATACCATAGAAAACAACCTGTTTACTCCAATAGTTCATGTAGTTATGACCATATTAAGTTTTTTTTTTTTCTCTTATATTTTACTAAAAAGCTTAATTATATAAATAAACATTACTTGACATTGCTAATTGATATCTGTGACTTAAAGATCATTAGTCCACTTGATTCGTGAAGTGCCTTAACGTAAAAGGTCCCAGGTTCGATACTCTGGTCGAATGACCCTGGCGAGATACATTGTCTTGTACCTCATAATACAGGGAAGTTGACTCCCTGTTTGGAGACCATGACAAATTGATGTTGGCTGGTGCATGTTTGTATGTTCCTATACAACTGATATGGTATCCCATTTGTGTAACTTATAATATTAGATCTGGTTACAACCGGGTAAACCTTAAATTCTCATAGTATCAAGCTTAATTCTCAAGATTCTATAATAATCTATGAAAGCAATTAAAATTTAACACTGTTACTGACTTAAGGTTATTATTCTAGCTGATCGCCATGGCTAGTTAGATTATTTCTAGTCTTCATCAAGTGAAATAAAGACACACTCAAGATGAGTGTTACTTACAAATAATGTGAGTGAAGATCACTGTTACAGAAATGGAAAAATAATTCTCCTTGTTATCAACAAGATAAAAATTACCATAATTAAAAACTTTTTTAACTGTAACTGTATGTTATATTCCAATATTTTCAGTCAGTAAAAACCCATGGAAAGATTTATGCAGCTTTATTTACAGGCAAAAATTTCGCACCATAATTGATCCTTATGTACTTGTCATAAGGTCGAAAACCAATTATTTTAATTTTTAAGTAGGTACCTGCTACCTTTGGAAAAGTAAGAGAAATTCAAAACTAGACACAAAGTTCCAATGATAACTTGAATTTTCAAATCTGACCTAAATATATTTTTAATATATTTTTGTTATAAACCATATATTTCTAGACATTTTATTATTTGTGAAAATGTTTGATACCATAAATTGAAGACAAAGATAAATAATCATCCAATCATTAAATTATCAAGATACTAAAGATAGTAAATAAACTGAATTATCCCAGGTGGATAACAAAGGTTCATATTTAAATAGATGATTATAATAAAATATGATTTATTAAAACATAATTAAAAAATTAAAATTGTATCCATGAAACTATAAACTTCATAAAAAATATACTACTGACTTAAAATTATTATTTAAATTAAGGCATGAATCTTACAATTATAATTGAAGATTGTCAAGTACCTATGTAAGTCTATGTATAAATAATTTTATTAGATATTAAATTACCATGTAAAGCAAAAATGGAGATGATAAATAATGACAGAAAATTTCTAACTTAACTTAAATGAAAAAAAAAAAAAAAAAAAAAAAAAAATTGATGAGACGATAGAGGCATTGATCAGTGGCAATAATTAAGGCAATGCAGGCAATAAATGTTGCCTTACCTTGTTATTGGACTAAGGCTGTAAGGCTGCTACAGGTATTTTGAGCCGGAGTAAACTTTCTATCTTATCCGATGTGATGTATTGGTAAATTATTACTTATTTAATATTTTTTTTTTATTAGCTTACAAGAATTGACCAGTCATTGAATCTTTTTATAAATAAGTATTCAGACTGTTTCATTAACTTATTAATATCCCCTACCAGGGATCCACACATAAAGTGCAGGAAGTCTCATACTGATTTCCAGCCATACAAGTGTAAAAATCAATCTTTCTCAGTAAAATAATGTTGAAACTATTGTCAACAAAATAGGATCCCTACTGGAACAATACTAATAGTATTTGTATATAATTTCTTTATTTATAACATATAATTAATGAAAAATTTGCGATAGTAAACATCCATATTATTTCTTTTTAGTTTCCTTTACTTTGGAACTACACCTTGAACAGGAGTTATTAAGAATACCTAAGACTAATTTATTTGCATAAAAAATTGTATTACAGACAATGATAACTTAAAAGGTTACTAGATTTTCTTATTATATAAAATAAAATAAGTCTTTTCAGAAGAAATACTAGCTTAACTACCTACTTGCACATCGATAAATTTACCTTGTTAGGTAACCATATATTAAGTATGTACTACATACTACTGGATAAATGAGACGGATATTAATAGTTTAAAGCATTGGCTCCATTTCCATGACAACTTATTAAACTAGCTGTTGCCCCGCGATTTCGTTTGCGTGATCTCTAGTTTATTCGTAAAGAATATACCTACTTAATAGCGCGGGGTATTTATTTAAAACTTTATTGCACAAACTTAAAAGTGTACAACAGGTGGATTATCAGTCTCAGTCCCAGCGAATCTATAAATTCATAAAGACTTACAGTTTTAACAAAAATAAAAGAGTATTGCAATTAAAGTAAAATTTGCTATTTTCGATTTTATAGAATTCCTACACATTTTTTGGCCCACCTGTATGGTATAAAATAGGTACAGGTTTGTGTCATCAAATGGGATGGGACTGTATCAATATACATGGTTGTATTAGCATACGGGGTTATATCATCATACAGGGTTGTATTATCATACAGGGTGTATCATCATACAGGGTGTATCATCACACAAGGTGTATCATCATACAGGATTGTATCGATATAGAGGGTTGTATCGATATACAGGGTTGTATCGATATACAGGGTTGGTTGATTAATTCCAATGAATTAATCAAACAACTATATCCTTGTTAGATAAAACTTGAATTAAGCATCTACCAATAGATAGTTAATAAAATAAAGTTTTATCATGTGCGAAGACTTTAGCAAATCATATAAATGATCATAATAAATGTTTATATTGCTTTGTCGACACAACTTTCCTCTTTGAACATCTACATTGTACACAATGAGGACGAGATTATGGAACATAATTTATATGATCGGACTAACTTACCTAGTGACGTCCGATCCTCAATTATGTGAAGTAATCTCGTCCTCATCCTATCCCCAGCCCGACCCAGTTAGTATGTATTTATCAATCCTTAAAGTACAAAAAAGATTATATGCTATAAATACCTACATACTACTTAGTTTCCCTTCTTTTTGAAAGTTGTGTCCAGTTTTATCCTTTGAAATAATGACATTGACAGGTGACAGATGACATTGATAGGTGACGGTGCGGGCACGTTCCGGTTATTTATTTTTTAGTTTATTGACGCGTTCATGCACGCGCCTAACTTTGAAGATTGTAATCAGTGCAGTAGCAAAAAGTGCGTACTACATTGTACACAATGAGGACGAGATTACTTCACATAATTGAGGATCGGACGTCACTAGGTAAGTTAGTCCGATCATATAAATTTTAAATTATTTTCACCGAATCGCTTAAAATCGGCTCAATTGAAATGATCGAAATTCTGCAGCAACTCGAACAAAAAGGCGATTTTACGAAAAAGAATGAAACTATACGCGATATATTTTAGATTTTCAAAATAGCAATTTATTATTGGTATATTAGTATTTTCGTAATACTAAGTTTGTATACGCTTGTAAAAACTTAAAACTTCCATAAATAATAGTTTAGAGATACAAAATAATTTTTAACAAAAAGAAATAAAAGAAATTAAACATCAGAAATAACATACGCGCTATTCTGCTTGATTTGCCTTTAGACCAGACTTACAGAGCCAAAATATAGACATTAAAGATAGGCTACTTCATAGATTTCAGGTCACTTAACAAGCTAATAAAGAGGCAGATAACAAACTTAATCGATTTAAATTGAAGTGGCGCAAGGTTGGCCTACGTCCAGTGCGGTTTCGATAGCCAAAAGCTTATTGGGCGGATAACCTGGTAAAGGCTGCTGGTGATAGCTGGTGAAAGTCAAACTTATATCAAACTCGAAATTATTTTTTCATATTTGGGCAGAACTGGCATTTTTAGGCTATCACAGACGGTTTGCATTCAAATTGCCTGCCAACGTGGCTAGCACTCCAAGTTTAGCCATCTGTAAATTCATTATAATAATGCCTAATGCCGTGATGCCTTATGGATCTAAAAGCCTAAAGACGGGTGCGCACAAAGGACAGATCTATCTCTTTGAGCTTTACCAGACCAGGCACAGAAAATGCTGAGAAAAGATATCAGAAATTGTATTCCAAGAACAGATCTGTAACCAACTAGAAAAGTACAATTAAAGACGTGACACCAAAAAAATTTGGCATACGAAAGCATCAAGCCGTTATATATTAAGAAGGAGAAGATCTTGACCCACCATCCCGAGGCTAGATTTTGTCAGACTTTAGACTGAGTAAGTAGTTGCCTTTAATGGCATAGCAGAGCTTGGACTGCGGAGAGTATCTATAAGGCTTGGCTTAAGGTGCAGGGTAAGGAGAATACACGTAAAAGAGGTGTTTTTGGACGAGTTTTCTGGCGAAAATACTGGATATAGGATGTGGAAATCAATATATCATGTAACTTATATGTTGAAGTTTTTCCTGATGTATCTAAATACTAGTTGTGAGTTTTAATTCCTTTTATCCTCTTCCCGATTCTTGTCCTCCTCGCGTGTCAGTTATTATTTCTTATAAACACTTACAAATATTTCAAAGTACCGCAATTATTTAAAACATTCGTGTCTTCACCATGAAGATTTTTTAAAAAAATAGTCAACAAATTAAGAATTATAAGGATTTTTAATGGATTTTACTCTTAGCGCCTACTTTTCCATAAGCGGATATTTTGGCCGCAATGATAAATAATCTATTTGCATAGGAGCGCAACGGCTGGATGTTTAGTCTGCGAGAAGCATTTGTATTATCTTAGGCACGTATTAGAAGTTGCATTAGTCGACGCTTAATGCTCAAGGTCACTTGCCTTACCCGTCGCCTTAAGATGAAACCCGTAGCTCCCGACTCACTTCGCACAGGAAAGACACCATCAGGCTTTTAGCGGGCAGGTGAACTTCACTGTGTGGTCTGGAGTCCCACTAGCTCCCACAAAATAGAGAAGGTCATCATTTTAGCCACAGGAAGCCATAGAAATGACCTGTCATCGGGGGGGATTGCCAATACTCGCCACGCTTGGCAAGCGGGTTGGCGAGCGCAGTTTTTTTTTAAGAATTCGCACGCAGACGCTGCTGCTCGTCTTGTGCTACAGGAATTAGTCGCCTCTTACGACACGCCTCCGGTTGGCGGTGGGGAAATGTATTCTTTACGGCCGTCCCCACCCGGCAAATCGAGAAGGTGAATTTAAAGCTAAGGGACAAAATCTGGAACTCGGACATAATTAAGATCTCGGACTTAAGTCACCATCATGCTAACTCGGATTGATCAACTAAAGTGGAGGTGGACTGGCCACATGCTACGAGGAAACACAGAAAAATGGAGCAAGCAGGTGACCAATTGGTACCCAAGAGGTGGCAGCAGAAAGAGGGGGCGACAACCAAAAAGATGGAAGGATGAAATTGGTTTGACACTGGGTCCACATTGGACCAGGGTGGCGGCCGACCGACACAATGTACTAAGAGACATTTAGTCAAACAAAAATTTATTTTCTGTACTATTCTTTTTACAGAATAAAGGGCTATTATTAATTAAACTCTAGGGTTATTTATATATACCTACGGTTTGATAATACTCTAGGGTTGTTCAAGCCAAGTTCGTGTATGGTAAAATTCTTTCTTTCTAGTTATTACTTGAAGTGCGAAATGTAGTAAATGTGCGAATTTATGTTCTGCCGAAGCGGAATGTAGATATTCTTTATCTTGGCAATCGAATAACGGTTTTAGTTATAGCATAGTTTCGTTAAAAAATGCCGCCCGATAACAATTCAGTTACGTTAATAAATTGTCCGAATTCCTGAGTTAACTCGAGTTACTGGAAATAAGGGCGGATATCAACATACATTAAGTCTTAGTTTCTCTTGACGAAGATCTATAACCGACTGACTGACCAAATGATTTACATGAGTCTTAAGAAAGCATGCATTTAATGTTTTACAGGCAGTTCAGTAGTACGAAAGACATACTTCTACAATGAAGATACAACTTGCATTTGTATATACTTGTTTATATTCAAAAACAAGGTCAACAAACAAAACCAACAATTTAAACAATTTAAAAAAAAGCAATTTCAATTTACACAAAAAAATGTTATTATTATTATTGTAAAAAATTTACAATTTCTTAAAAAAATTACAATTAATAAAACAAAACTTTAAATAACTAACTTAACCTAAAACTAAAAACTAGCTACTCAAAAATATAAGCGTGTCCGTGAGGCATGGAGGCGAGAATACTGGCAGCGTTTCCTCGCTGCATTGCTAAACTAAGCCTTTGTGCGAGAAACGAACCAGCTTTTTTATTTTCCGAAATAAAAATCTAATTGGTGCTATTTTGCCAAAAAGTAATTTAGCATTCGGTCCCCACGGTCCAAACGTATTATTTTGTATTATGTTTGATAGAAAAAGTTTCACAGCAACATTTTATGTTATTATTATTTTTAAACTTTAAAAAAGTGTATTTATCCTCGTTTTCTCCATGTCCAGTTACAGCTGTTAGACTTGACCGAAAATTTGTAACACAGCATTTTTTTCTGGAATCAACTATAGACTAGTCACATGGTAAAGTTTGTTTAAATTCATAAGAAAAACCACGTCCTTTATAGAAAGAAAGAAAGAAAGAAACGTTTATTCGACACACAAGAGAAAATAATATAATAATACACAAAACAATATAAATTAGATATTGTGTCGAAAAGGTGCCAGCTCAGCATTTGTCGTGACAGCCACAGACTTATCACGACGCTGATTGGCGGGAACCTCCGACGCTGCAACGTGCAGCGAGTGACGCAGCGGCACATCGGACCACCAGAGAATCCCAAATCCCTCCAACGGACTCCGGGTCCGACTCCGACTTATAAGTTACCCTTCGTTCTTTTTGATAAGGGATCATTTTATAGCTCAACAAGAATCACTAAATTTGTTTCCGTCGTCGAATATTACGTTTTTGACAGGATTTAAGCACGAAGTAATATTTGCGGAAACATCGTTAGCAGCACAAAGGCAATCAATCAAATCGCAAGCTCGTAGCCGCCCTAACACTCATTCTTGTAGATTTAAGCCACTTTGCGAAGTCAACATTTAATCGAACTCGAAAGTATTTCTTAATTAAGTTTAATTATTTAACCTTACATCTCACTGGTTAGTAAAAGAGAGTTGGTATGTCGGTTTAATACAAAAATATAAAGGTAGTATGATTTACTTAACCTATCATCAATATCACCATTAATGATGATACTAAATTATTTTTTATCGAAGAAATATTATACTCATTTGGAATGATGTCATTTTTCTCGTGTAATTACACTTCAAAGAAGTTGGCTACTTACATTGCTTAGTATATATTGTTATTATTAATATTATCAGGATCACGCGACGACTCAAAAGTTGACGTGATATTATGATATCTTGCTTTTATTTTTCTAAGTGTTCTACTTAAATGTTGACGACCTTTTTAGTAATGAGTACTGATATAATGGCAAAATATCCATATTAATTTTAATACTAACTAAGCCATAAAATATCATCATTATCACAAAGCCACGTATCTAAGTTCATAACTGGACGAACACTTCACCCAATTCCACTGAGCCCGATCCTCGGCTATTCTTTTCCATCTCCTGTCACCAACTTGGCTGTATGATCGCTTGCGGTTTTCAATTCAATTCAATATATTTATTGCATTCTATAATGTTACACAGGTGTTATAAATAAGTACATAAAACAGATCATTATAGACCCTGTAGGGCACAACAATAAGATAGGTATTCTGGGCAGAGAGGATCACGCCATGCATAATGAGATCAATTTGTTTATTTTAAGAAGATGTAAAGAATTGTTCTCTTACGAGCACCTACTTGGTTATTTAACCTATATTCTATTGGTTATTTAACCTTACACCCTAAAAACCTACAAAATACACCTACGGCAAATGTGACCTATCCACTGCCATTCCGGTTGACTAATCCTTTGAACGATTCGATCACTTTACCTTTCTGTCAGATGACCTCATCACTGATTTCATCCTTCAGAGAAATTCCAAGCATCCTCCTTGGCTCCAGAAGTCATGGTAGTATATGCGTACTACCTTGCTTGTTGAAGACTTAAATATATTGTGTTTTATAACTTGAGTTTCTCAAATTATTTGCCCTTATTTTAGCTTTCGATTTTTACACGAGTAAACCCACAAGCAAATACTAGTTTCACATAAATGATTTTACGGCTTCGCCAAGAAGATTCCATAAAGGTAAGAAATTAGTACCGATTATTTGTTTGTTTTGAGTTAATTGATATTTAGCCTTTTGCAAATTACCGCCATAAGTTTACTTAACTTGTGTGGTTTCGCAGAATTTACGTGTTAACTAAGCTCGTTTTATGCTAACATATTTGGTGTAGGTTGATCACTTTGATACTTTGATACATACTTCAGATTTCAGGGTTTTTTTTTTAAATTGTAATCGAATTGAGAAAACGGTGATAAAAGCAAAATTACATGTTAACAATCTGGTGTTACATAGTAAAATCTGCTAACAATTTAATTTTATTGTATGAGGTTTTGGCTTCATACTTTGTAATTGGTTTCATACATTTCTTATTAAATTCCTCATGTCTAGTTCATTAACTCGACTATTTATTTCTTCTTTAAGTAATTTTATGAATAATACATGTACAATATTAGTCTTCATAAAAATTAACTGACTGCATTTAAATTTTTTGCACAAATTGGGTGATGACGCCTTACAAAATATTTTGTTTTTGCTGGTGCATAGCACATTAACTTGTGTACAGCGAAATTGTTTAATGATATTCATTTAGTATATTGGCTCTCTACCCGGGCACTTATACACGTCCCAAAAATACCATTATTATATCCCAGAAACGAAACTTGTCTCCCAGAAAGGACTTTTTTTCCCCCAGGAAGGATATTTTGTCTCCCAGAAATGAACCTTGTCTCCCAGAAAGGACACTTGTTTGTCATTGTAACTGTTGGTCAAGTTACTTTGTGGTGATGTTTTTCGATTGTATGTTTGTCTGCGTCATTACAACCTATTGAAAGCTACAAGATGTGGCCGAAACAGCTTAATCAATTTGGCCTTGACTTTTTTATCATCTGTTTGATTAAAATCTATTTTTATCTTATCTCCGCAAAAAATTGTTTAAATTTTTGTTTTCTTATACTGGCCAATCTGAAAGTCATTTGGATGAGCTATGTTGAGCAGTAGACGTCCTGTAACTAAAATGATGATGTTGATGATAGTTTAAATATCTCAAATCAAGGATCTCTCGTTGTTATTTCTAAAGTAATAGAGAACTATTACCGGTACTAGATCAAAAGATAAATAATAAATACTTAATAAATAATATTACTTCCTGAAGATGGCGAACGGTGTCTTAATTTTTTATTTTCAAACTAGCTCCATGCTTTTTTTCTAGTTATGCTCGGTACATGAAATCATATTTTAAACATAATAAGACTACGTTAATAATGTTTAGTTTGAATTAGGAGTAGTATCAGAATAAGAAATAAGGACAAACTTGAATTGACGGTAAAAAGGACGGTATTGTTCGCGGAAGCACGGCTGTATAATAATTACCGAATGACGTAAAGGATTGTGATAGTTTAGACATGTACAAACGCAGACTAAAAAAGCACGTCCAGAAATAGCACTCGCACAGAGGCATAATCTTATTGTAAGAGTAATTAGTTATGTCTCATTTTAAGTGAACGGTTTTTTAAGTTTTTTCTGAGAAATACATTTCTTTAAACCTAATAAAAATAATTAGGTTTTTGCTACATTTAACGACAAACGAAAATTAATTAGCGTTTCTTATAATGTTACTAGGATATTTTTAATATTGTAATTTCCCTAAGTATTTTTTTTCCATATTTAGGATAAAACACTTCGTTAACGTCTAGTATGCCTTAGAGACTAAACGTTTATTTACTGAAACACACACACATCAAATAAAAGTATAATACAAATTATTAGTTCCAACAATCATACTTATTATCTATTTACTAAGCATAGATTGTACATGGCGATTTGAGGGCTAGATTGTAAAAACGATTTATTCATTTAATTTATTTCAGAACAAGGTTCCATACTGTTAGTAATAAGTAAATAGTAGCTTATAATAATATTTATTTGTACACTACTCTACAACAAAGGCTTATTTAATGTATAAGTGAGACAGTTCGTAAACTATTTGCCAACAAAATGGTCACTCAATCAATCGTCGTTGAAGACAAATCCTCACGACTACAAAGACCCAAACAGAAGTTAGGCTGTAATTAACTTAATTTCGGAGGGCCAGAGGGTGGCCCCTCCGCGAGGTATAAGTGTTATAACATAATATAAATAGATACAGTAGGTAGTTACGCTCTCACTTTAGTCTTAAATTGGAAATAAAAAAGGCAACGCGTTGACGTATTGATCCATACAATCGACAACCGACGAAAAATAGTTTCTCAATACGTCAGTTTCCTTTACATATGATCAGCAGTCATTCTTTTTGTTCAAAAGAAGATACTTTAAGAGTGGTCCTTTATTTTGGTCAAAAGCTTGCTTAGCATTCTATATATACATATAAAATGTTTCCGAAGGAAACCAGATTATTATTCGCTTAACAGTTTTGTAGTAAATTGTAAAAAAAAATGTAGTAAATTTGTTACACTACTTTTGCCAACCGGCCAATCTGGAAGTCATTGGGGGAAGGCCTAAATCAGCAATAGAAATCTTATTGCTGAAATTATGATGATATTTTTTTTGCAGTCGAAGAAGAAGACAAAGGCAGTATTTTGTTAATGCCTCAGCTTGCATTCAAAAGCAGAGTGCTCACGTAGCCATGTTGCATGTAATGTATCTGATATTGTATTGCTATGGGCGCTCCACGCGCGGGAGGGTCGCTGCAGGCTCGCGCCTACGTACTCACTTGATACAGTATCAGATACGTTACATGCTACACGACTAGGTGATTACCTTGCTTTAGCGTGTGTGTGTTTCCAGTAAGGTGGAGTGAGCCTGCTGAGTTTCTGGCTATTGCGATATAAGCGTTATATTCTTTGAGTGCCGTCTCAAGATTTTTATTGCATTAATTCGGATTGAGAGGACAAAATTGGGCATTAGATTTAGATTTTTCATGAGCAAAAAAGTTATGATTATGTTGATTCTTAATAGAAATACATTTCGAAAGTTACATTATAATAATTGTAGCATAATGGAATGCTTTTAGCTTTGATTAAATTGACAATTTATATTTGTCATGGGGGCGCTCACGTCCATCAGTGGACTGCAATAGGTAATAACTGACATGATGATGACATCATTAATCTATCAAGTAGCTATACCTCGTTTTTCCGTACAAGTAACAATACAAATAACAGAACAAAACGCTAAGAGAAAGACTTCTTAAGATGAAGACTTCAAATACAGAGAGCAAACATTTCAATCCAATACAATACAATACATCCAATCGATTCAAACTAAATTCGTCGTCCAAAGCGAATATCCCTTGAGTAGAACGTCATAATATCAAATTAAGGTCCCAGCCGCCGGCAAATGGCATTCCTTACTAATATTGCTTAGTATAACTACCAAGTCCAATATTAACTTAAAGTTCGGGCCGAGTAGTTAATAGTTAGGTGTGTTTAACGCACCAAATCTATGTCAATGAATCAGTAATTATAGACTTGTAATTCAATAGGAGCGTAGCGTAAATGCTTTAGAAGAAATGGTACAGTCAACGTCAAAAGTAGCTGATCAAAAATTTTTATTAAAAAAAAACCGACTTCAAAAATACTAAAAAGCTAAAAATAACTTTTAAATAATCATACCTTTTATTTGTCTGGTTTTTTGTGTTTTTTTTTTCACTTTAAATGGCGATCTGTCATGTAAATATAGCTAAATTGCTTTCCATGACGATTCAAATAAGTCCAAACACGGCTATGATACATTGTTTTATCACAGAGTTCCGGTGCTTACCTTCCACCATCTTCATCAGATCAGTTTGATGGTACCATTCTCACCAGAATCATTTATTTAAATTTGATTTGTCGACTATGGCAAGGCCTAACTGTCAATGAAAATATCTTATCGCTACTCGTGGAAGACTATTGTGGTCAACTATGGTCTCCTTCATCAGTTCCACCTCAGCTAATGATACTTTCTTAATGCAAATGCTTGACTTGTTTTTAAATATACTAAAATCGCTTATATGTATACCTATAATATTTTAGGAGCTCCCTCAATTCCTCATGGATCCCATCATCAGAACTGAATTTTGAAAAAAATGGGACCAGTCTGGAGATATGTCCTTTTAATTGAGTTTTTTTTTTCAAAACGGTTCATTAATAGCGGAGTTCAGAGGTAACAAACATAAAAAAAACACAATCGAATTGAGGACCTCCTCCTTTTTGTGAAGTCGGTTAAAAACTAACTCTTTTTGATTTTTTAATAATCTGACTTTATGATCTTCTAATTGATGTGGGCTGATTCATATACATATTCATTCAATCACTTCATAATGTAACAGCAGTATCAAAATGTACATTGGCTTTAAAGATGGTAAATAGTTACATTATAACCTCCATGAGGTATTCGTGAATTTAAATATTTAATCAAATCAAAGTTATAATAATATTACTTATTTAACAATATTATATTTTGATAATAATGTCGACTTCTTTTACACTTTTGCGTAGTGATTTTTTGACACTTGTAATATGTTTTGCTGCGGTTTTTTTTTAAAGTTGTGGTACTAAGCTACTATACTCGTAGATGTTTAAACTTCTTTCTTTTTTTACGTTTACTGTAATGCTAATTTATTCAAAAATATTATTTTTACTTAACCCTTCGCGTTCCACTTACCCGTGGCAGACCGGGAAAACAATGGAAAACAATGGAGAAAATTTTACGTGGCACGCAAAAGGCAAAATTGTTTAACTGTCTCTTGTGGAATTCGAACCCGCAAACTTTTGCTATCCGGGCGACTTTAAAATCCAAGACATTGATGAAACGACGCTGACTTACAAACAATTGAATAAATTCTCCAACCTAACTATGTCCCCCGTAGCTCAGTTGGTAAGAGCAGTCCCTGGATAGCGAAAGGTCGTGGGTTCGAATCCCATCAAAGGCAGTTTGGTGTTGGGGGGGGGGGGATTGCCAATACTCGCCACGCTTGGCAGGCGGGTTGGCGAGCGCAGTTTTTTTTCTAAGATTTATTACGCAGACGCTGCTGCCCGTCTCGTGCTACAGGAATTAGTCGCCTCTTACGACACGCCTCCTGTTGGCGGTGGGGAAGTGTATTCTTTACGGCCGTTCCCACATATTTGTAACAAACTGACAAAGTATAACTAACTGACAATTGGAGGCTACCGACACAAACTTACAAAAATATGCGTAGCCTCCGACTACGGACGGAGCCAGAACGATCTTTCTATTACAAAATTTATTTATTGAAATTAGTTTTGATAAAATTGAATTATATGCGCTTTCTAGTTTTTACTTCATATAAAACGATTTGAGTAGATGTCAATTTGCAATTACTGCATTAAAATATCTGATTAAGTTAAGTCAAATTAAAATACAAAATTTAAATTCTGTAAACCATTTTAAATTTTAAGTATCTGCTCTCAAAATAGAGTTCAAAAACTTGAGTCTATCAACACTTTGTTTACCTCCAAGGTCCTCTAATAATGAGGCCCCGTTTCAGCCTCCGTCTCGTCCCCCGCATAATGGCGCGAAATTTTCGGCGCTGAGAGGGCCGTATTCATAACCATTGTTTTCGTCTTCGTTGTCTATTGAAAGCGGAAAGTTGGGTTCGGGCCAGAGGGACAGCAGAGGTTGAGAGTAAACTGATTAATATGGTCCCTACTTGTTTTTAGTAACCAAACATAGAATTATTTTGAATGTAAAGGTAATTAAAGAAAAAAAACGACTTCAAAAAACTAAAACGCTAAAAATAATCTTAACACTTACGTACCTAATCAGTTACTTCTGGAGTCGGTGCCAGTCGATGAGAGATTCTATGTTTTCGTTTGCACCGTTTGATGTCGGTTTTTTTTTATTTTATAAAATTAACTTATTTCATCTATTTTAGTGAAACATCCTAATCAAAACAAATCTTACGAGTGCAAATATAATTTAACTGCTGAACACCGATTTCATTTCTTATTTTTCCACCCTTAGAGGTGATTTTTTTTCCAAAAATGTTTGATTATAGACTTATAGTATCTTTGAAGTATAAGCTATTCATTAAAAAAAAGAATAATCAAAATCGGTCCACATTTGGCAAAGATATTATGTAAGATAAATCAGTTGGCGTGGTACGGAGTTCAAGTAATGTTTGATGATTTTGTTATAGATCTCATCATCAGAATTAGACCAAATTTCTATGGGTGGTCCCATCTGAAAGTATTACCTATCAAACAAAAAAATAATTATCGAAATCAGTCAACGCAATAACGAATGATCGCTGAACATACATAAAAAAAAAGATACCGACGAATTGAGAATCTCCTTCTTTTTGAAGTCGGTTAAAAAAACTTTGTATTTCAGTACATTTTCGCGTTACGTTACGTTTCAGTTATATTTATTGTAATAGTATTTGATTTAAAAAAACGACAATTGATTCCCATCTAGAAAATCAAACCCACGTCTCTATAGTTATCAGGGCGACTACTCTATCAACTGATCAATCGAATATACCGATCGATCGATTTATACCGAGTTTAATTTATCTTAACTTTTTATTTGTCCATTTTTAGGGTTTCGTAGTCAAAACAGCACCATTATAGTTTCGCTATGTAGTTAAGATATCACAAGAAATCGACTTATATTATAACTGCTACCCTAAACTTAACAAAACTTAAATAGGACCAATTTTAGTAATTATATTATGTTCTAAATAACAAAAATGTATTATTAAAACTGGAATTCCAATAAAAAGTCAATCGGCGTATTTACATTATTTAAATTGAAAACCTCTAATTTTTTGAATCGGTTAAAAAGAAAGTACGCAAGAAATCAGCTAAAATATATTTTAGTTACGCTCACATCTGTTTCGTGTCATCATAATATTTCTTCATTACCCGAGCAACCTATAAAAGGGGGATTTCTTTGTAGTGCCGCCGGCCGACGCGGACGGGCTCCCGTCAACAAATTAATTGTGTAAGTGTCGCCGAGTGGTTCGCAAACGTTTGCACGCATATTGTTCCTAAATTGAGGACGCGTTTATACATTTTGTACATACATAGTAAGTTAGGTTAGGTTAGACTCATCATCACCATTCCAGCCATAGGACGTCCACTGCTGAACATATTTCTCCCCCAGTGACTTCCAGATTGGCAGGTTGGAAGTGATCTGCACACTACTGCCTAGACTGCTGGCCTCTTAAATGAGCTCAAAGTCACCCTGCATGCAATTTTTGATATAAAATGAGGATATCCGTAGAGGGACCTAAAGAAAACGATATAGTTTTTCGAATTAGAAAGCTGAAATGGCGATAAACAGGCCACATCGCACGCAGAGCTGACAAATATTGAAAAAAAAAAGGTTTTCGAATGACGACCATGGACGCCAAGACGCAGAGTGGGCACTTCCATCCTAAGGACTGATAAAATTGCAAAAAGGCGCTATACATGTAAACGCTCGCTGTGGCGTTTTAAATGGGAGGCCTATATTCAGATTGTAGAGCCGTGCACTCCAAAAACGTGATGATGATTGCTAAATTTTTAAGGACCTTGGATTATAAACAACCTCTTAAAATCCATACCAACCTTACAAACTGAACCGCAGAACAACGACCAAAGCTCTGACGCCAGTTTGAGTGAGCTGGCTGTAGGAATGGGCAGGCCGGTGGTACTCCAACATCTATGTTACGTTAGGGATACCTATGAGAGTAAGATTTAACAAGTTTCGAGACATAATGCTAGAAACAAAAGAAGTTGTATTGTTATTGTACAGGGTTATTTGTAAAACATCAACAACCTCCTAGGGGCTGATTCTGGTGCCCAAATACAACAACTTTTTCTATGGGACCAACAATGAAAAAAAAAAAAAATTACTGCTCCATACAAATTGATGTCAGCTGGTGGCTTCTTAGTATGGAGAAGTGTTTTTGTTTTGCGATTTCAATGTTGGTCCCATAGAAAAAGTTCGTATTTGGGCACCAGAATCAGCCCCTAAGAGGTTGTTGATGTTTTACAAATAACGCTGTATAGACTTCTTGTATCTCGGAAAGTGTTTATCATTTACTGAGTAAGTGTAGGCATTCGTCAAACTTATGCCCAGCGCAGATGCTGCGACAAAACGATTGTAGTAAAATTGCTTTATGTATTCAGAGTTCATTGTGCGATCCTTATTTTCTTTACTACAATAATATAATTATTTATTTTCTTATTAAATTAAGGGCGAAATGGGCGTTATTGGCGAAGTATAGAGATCGGTTGAAGAGTCTGAGGATAATCTTACTAATCTATACATATATCTCGACCTCAGAAGCATAAGGTCTGATGTGTGCAAGGTTTTCAATCAAAAAATAAAAACAAAACATATACTGTTTTGTTTTTATTTTTTACAAAGCAACGGATTGACATGGTGGTTTTTGCATAGTGTTAGATTATGTGTTATACATGTAGAAAGACATAGGCTACTTTTTACCCCAGAAATGTCACGGTTTCTATGTGACCATATACTACTTTTATTAATTAATATCCTGAAATAGAGGGTGACAAGCCGTAATACTCAATACTCAATCATTTATTGCAAAACCATAATGTACATATAGATGTTACAAATTAAAGAACCAGTGTTATGGACCCTGTTGGGCACGCAACTTAGGGCTAGGAGAGAGGAAGCGCTTTCATACACAGACATGTGACATCATGGAGACAGCCGTAATGGATAAACACTACTGTCAAACAATAACGCCATTCAAAGCTAACCAAGTATCTATTTATACAGATACAACGGAAAGAGAACCTACTTCATAAACTATGTAAACAATTTATCTCAGAAATCAGTCTCGCTGCTTAAACAGAATCAATTTAGAAACAATATGCGCGCTTCGACAAACGTTTGCCGAACACTCGACAGTCGACACGCCACAATTAGTGCGGATAAAGAAATGGCTGGAGTGTATTTTCGTCTTGAAAATGGCGATAAATTAGAAAACACAAGTTGTATTTTTATACAATGACAGCTAAATATTGAGAGCATAGTTTAAGAGGCCCATTCTCACGCAAAACAAAAAAACAAAAACAACAATCACATCAATGAGCCGCAACAATGTAATCAGCAATCAATCCTTATACCGAGGTTACTAATTTATTAAATACTGACATGAAAAATAACCGGCCAATCTGGAAGTCAATGGGGGAGGCCTATGTTCAGCAGCGGACGTCCTTTGGCTGAAATGATGATGATGAAAAATAACCATAGAAAATATATTTAGATGTTCATTCATTGTTACGGATGTTCATTGGGTGTTGTGATACCGTCGTTGTTTTTGATTTCTATAACACAGGTGCTTTGGCTACTTACATCAGATCAGAGGAATGTATGTGATGTTGTCCATAAATCAATATGATTATTATTATTATTTATTAATTGATTATAAAAGACACGTGAATAGTTAAAGTATTTTTCAGTGTACTGGCGTCGAATACTTATTAAATCTTACCTTTTTATAAAACAAACAATTTAAACGAGAACGAAGATTCTTAATAATAAATTATGTAGATTTTCCAAAAGCTACCGATATGAAAATGATGTCGTCACAGAATAGGCTATAAATCTTCATAATTTCAGAACCGCTATCAAAAGCCGACAATAAAACAAAATGGCGGCTCATAAAGTGTTAAATACGTAAAATTTTGAGTGCATTAGAATAACGGGCGAATCTGAACGGCCACACGTCTGACAAATAGCCGGCATCAATATGGGGATTGGGCTTAAACCACAAGTGGAGGGAGGGGGGGGGGGACTTAGGCCCCAAGTGGGGTCTAAGCTTTGGAGTGAGAGATGAAATCTGATGGACAATAAGGTTTTAATGATAATAATTTCTCTATGAAAAATGTTAAGACAACTTTTTAATCTATTTAAATAAAATGAATTGACGTTTGTTAGTCTCATAAAAACTCAAGAACGGCTAAACTGATTTGGCTAATTTTGTTTTGAAATATTTGTGTAGTTTCGTACCTGTCAAACAGGATGCGTTCAGTTCAGTTTATTGGCAGTACGAAGTTCACCGGTCAGCTAGTAACTTATTAAAATCAACAGAAGGTAATACCTACCTCTTTATCATAATACTAGCTTCTGCCCGCAACTTTGTCTGCATAGACTTAAAAGTGAATGAAACATAATCCTACGGGAACACAAAAAGCTAGATCGATATCTAAATATAATGACCGCCGCTACCAACCGGCCAATATGGAAGTCATTAGGGAAGGCCTATGTTCAGCGGTGGACGTCCTACAGCTGTAATGATGATGATGATTAATATCTAAATGTGTGCCATATGTCAGTTAATTGTGAGCTTTCTGTAAACATCAACTGTAACTTCTTTGTATGTTAAGCAACAAAGAGTCTATCTGTTTAACTTCAGAGACCAAACGACTAAAGGCTATCACGACAAATTCTGAGCCCTTTTCCTTAAAAATCGGCCAAGTGCGAGTCGGACTTGCGCGTAGAGGGTTCCGTAGGTACGATTATTTATTATATTCTGTGAATATTTCAAGCTTCTACCTGTTACCGTTATCAATATCGAGCAAAAAACGGCAAAAAAAGCACGTTTATTGTTTGGCTCCAGTTAAATATTTACTTTATTCAGTTTTTAGTATTTGTTGTTATAGCGGCAACAGAAATACATCATAACATACATACCATACATATTATGTGCAAATTACAACTGTCTAGCTATCACGGTTCATGAGATACAGCCTGGTGACAGACAAACAGACCGACGGACGTAGGAATCTTAGTACTATTACTAAGATTCCTACCCTATGGTCACGTTTTTACCCTTTGGGTACGGAACCCTTAACATTAAGTGCCAGTTTCACCACTTGCTGTTAAGTTCCGGATAACCTAAAGCAATTTTTTGACAGGTTTTTGTATAGGTTATGTGTCAAAACAAGTGCCAGTTAGGCTATTCCGGAACTTAAAAGCAAGTGGTGAAACTGGCTCTTAATTCTTTAGATTTAATTATTATTGGTAAGTAATTTCCTTTAAAAATTTTGACAAATAACTTAATATTGTTCTTATTTTAATATGTTTGAAATGTGTTATTTCACCCAAATCTGTTTCAGAAACTTTTACTGCGTGATAAAATGTTCAAATAAACAAATTATAACATCAATAGCAGAATACTTTGAGCTTGATACGTCTATAAAAACGATTTCTTCTACCAAAGCTTTTAGCTCACTCAATTTACAATTTAGGTACGTTAATGGTACCTACCTAAATTGAGAATCAAGTGAGCAAATGTAACGTGAAATAGCTTCAGTTAATAGGCAATGAATTTGAATAGAAAAGTTTAGCAACCTCCACTATACGAATATAGCCTTTAGTCTGGACCTAGCTGAATTATGGGACCCATCAATAACGGGGTTGGAGCATAAGTCCTTTCCAAACGGAATATGGAATAGTCTAGTCTTGGGAATATTATTTTAAAGATAGTGCTATTAAGTATACATCATTCAAATACATCTAAGTCAAAGTCATAGTCAAAAATCATTTATTCAGTTTAGGGCAGAAAACTGCCACTTATGAACGTCAATAATACCATTATTGGCCCATATGGGGCAGAACATGTCTCTTTATTTTTTGGGCCCTACTAGCGCTTCGAGACAAGACATAGACAATCTGGCAAGTGCTGAGAAGAAACGCCGGAACTCTAATCCGCCGGAAATCTACTTACATTAATAAAAAATAAAAAATTTCAGCACTCTTACTTGGTTAGAACTAGCATCTTTTGCCACATCTGGATGAATAATGTTTAACTTTGTTGTTACTTAAAATAAGAAACTTTGTACGAATACAAATTAAGCATGTTATGAAACTCTGATAATGGCCAAGTGTCACTTTTGTTAAACTAGGCTAATATATACATTGTAATAAAGCTGATGAGTTTCTCAATAAATAAAAAATAAAAAAAAGTACCTTCTATTAAAGAAAATTAACAGTTTTGTCGAATATGTGCGTGCATTTATGCAAATCTCGGGTTTATTAGCCAGTGTGCTCTTACATAACTAACGCTCTCAACGATTCAATTCCTAGTCGCTGTGGCCGAATAAAGACAGGATATAATAATTAGTTTTTAATTAAATAGGTAAGGGCCTCTTACACCTCTTGCTGATAACCTATCTGGCACTTGTTTTGACAGGTAACCCATACAATTACTGTCAAATAAGTGCCAGATAGGTTATGTGGAACTTATCAGCAAGTGGTGTAAGAGGCCCTTAGTCTGTCAAATACGCCTATACTACGATCGCTTAGTTGAGACCGTTTAAGTCGAGTCTCTTGTATTTTTAATGCAAAACATGACGTTCGCTTAATTAAATCTTAATGCTATCGCTTAATCAAATCTTAATGCCTTCATGTCATTAAATCGTTTCGTCCCCGGTCAAACCTTTTGATTTAATTTTTTCATAAATTTTATGATATTATAGGTAGGACAAATTAATTAAAACTTTATTTTGGCAATTTCGACAATTCTAACTTAAATTAAAACTTAATTGACTATATAAAACAACAAAATTAAAAACTGGTAAAATGTAAGTCAGTCAAATGTGTTATAAAAGTTCGAAGTATGCTTAGCTGGTTTCATACTGTCAGACAGCATAGTGAAAGCAATAATGTTAAAATTTTTTTTGCTAACCCTAAAAACCGCCTAGATACATGGCGCACACTAAAAGTTTTGCACTTCTAGCTAATCGGAACTAATTTGAATTTCGAATGTTATATTTTTTTTAACGTCGCAACCTTCTTAGTAATAAAAAAAAACAATTGGCGGGAAATGATTTGTCAATTGTTTTTTTATCACACATCAAAGTTCTACGTACGCAACGAAAATGGAATTAAGTCGAAAAGATTTTATAGCGATGATTTATTATGATTTTAAAAGTTCTCTCTCTCCGCAAGACTGTGCCACTCGTCTTCAAAATGCTTTTGGAAGAGAAGCACCTTGTTTGAGCACCGCGAGGCGATGGTTTGCTGAATTTGAGAGAGGTCGAGTTTCTTTACATGACGAATTTCGTGAAGGGCGGCCTTCGACTGCCGTCAACGAAAATAATGTGGCTACTGTTAAGCGGCTAATTGAAGAAAACCCGCGGATTATCTATGAGATAATTTGAGGACTATTGGGGATTGGTATGAGCCAAATTCAGAAAATTTTACACGAAGAATTGAAAGTTTGGAAACTTTGCTGTCGTTTGATCCCTCACGAACTGACAGCGGAGCAGAAGCGGGCTCGCGTGGAATGGTGCTCACAGATGCTACTGAAGTACGACCATGGACATTCTAATGCTGTGTATGACATTGTCACAGAAGACGAAACGTGGATTTATTGTTTTAACCCGAAAAAAAAACAGCAATCTTGTGAATGGGTGTTTGAAAATGAGAACAGGCCAACAAAAGTGAGGCAGGCGAGAAACGTTGGTAAAAAAATTATCGAGTTTTTTTTCTCAACTACGGGTCCCATCTGTACAATTCTACTTGAAGATCAAAAGAGTGTTAATGCCGTATTCTACCATTTGTTTACCCAGGGTGTTAGAAAAAGTTCGCGAAAGACGACCCAAAAGCCGCGTTCTCTTACATCATGACAACGCTTCTTCACACACGGCCAACAAAACAAAGTCATTTTTAGCTTCCGAAAAAGTACAACTCGTCACCCATCCTGCGCATAGCCCCAACCTAGCACCCTGTGATTTCTATATTTTCCCCAAAATTTATTTAGGTTATTTGATGAGAGGTTTTACTTTTACTAACTCCGAAGAGGCAGTGATAGCGTTTAATCTGCACGTAGAAAACATGCCTTCAGATCTGTGGTCCTCCTGTTTTAAAAAATCGTTCGATCGCATGAAAAAATGTTTAAAATGTAAAGGAGAGTATTTTGAAAAGCATTAAACATAATAGTTTTGTTATAACATGTTGTTTTTTTAAGTTACGCAAAACTTATAGTGTGACCTACGTATTAAACAATTCGTCACCATTCCTCGAACTTCAACTTAATCCGTGCGCCAATTATTTTTCTAATTTTCAGCATTATGAAACAAAATCATTCTGTACTTTCCCTCAAACATTATTTACGTAAGTATCGTCTTTCCTTCGCGTATTATTTCCCCTATGTCCATGATTTATAAGGCGGCAAAAATAAGGCTGAATTAAGATATTTCAGGAAATGAATACGAAATAAATCTTCGGGGTTTTTATACACAGTGACTTGAATTTCACGTAAAAATACTTCTTCTAGGAGTGAAATTAATGTCACGTTATTCTAATGTGGAAAATGGCATAACTGTTAAAAAAACCGGCTTAGCGCGAGTCGGACTTACGCACCGAGGGATCCGTACAAAGTAAGTGTGTAAATAGTTCGTCTATAGCATAGCGGGGATCAAGTCTTAAGCATTATTACCGCTTTTTCTATATTATAATTGTTTTTTACGCCCCAAACCCACGAATCTTGGACTTTTTCGTTTAGTTTTACTTAGAGTTGTAAAGTGTCCGTCACGTTCTAAATGTCTGATCAATATGACCGAGCAAATTAGACATTTTCTCAATGTGACCGGACATTTTGGACATTTATTGTCACTAACGTCACAATCAATTCTATTGACAAACTATGAAAAAAAACATTTGGTCACAAATAAGTGCATTATTATAAGAAAAACAGGCTTTAGTAGTGATGATTTAAAACGAAATGAAATTTCTAAAATTAATTTAATCTTTCTGCACGAACAAGCTAAAAAGCGTCGTATCGTTACGCGCGAGTTTTTTTTAGTTCAATCCAGAACCAATTACATGTTTTATTGCATGTTTTTAATGCCAAATACTTAACATTTAAGACTTACTTTAGAGGAATTCTTTTTTTAAAATGTATACTAAAAAAGTATCCATAGTGACCATCGTGACAATAAATGTCCAATGTGACCAAGCATTTATCATAAATGACGGACGCTTATAGCATATGCACCGTCAATTTACAACTCTAGTTGTACTGCAAGACATTACTTTTTGCCAAATTACATGATTCTAGGTCAAGGTATAACCTTTAGGTTTTGATTCCCTAGCATGTATCAAAAATGCGGCATAAACAGCGGTTTATTTTGATTGCCTTGACTTAGAAGTTTGATTTCTTTACAGCTACAAGGGATTGCCAACATACTAATTTTAACGCGTTTCTAATAAATGTCTTGACAGACAGACGGACAACGAAGTGATTCTATAAGAGTTCCATTTTTCCTTTTGAAGTTCGAAATCCTCAAAGTCAAAGTCAAAAAGTCAAAATCATTTATTCAATTAAGGACAGAAAACTGCCACTTATCAACGTCACTAATAACATTATTGGCCCATATGGGGCCGAACATGTCTCCTTATTTTTTGGGCCCTACTAGCGCTTCGAGACAAGACACAGACAATCTGGCAAGTGCTGAGAGGAAACGCCGAAACAAACTCAATCACTAGCTGCCACAAAAAAATATAAAATCAAAATAAACAGGTAGGTACATCAGTTTAGTGCAGGCTGGACTGACCATACGTTCTTATCATCAAGATAGTCTTGAATTTTATAATGCCCCTTAGACATTAGGGTAGTTTTGACATTTGATTTAAATTTATTCGATAACATTGTAAGGTATATTATTAAAAAAATTATAGTGATTCGGATACCTACTCCTTAGGACTAGCGTAGAATAGAATAAAATAGAATTTATTTGCTATTTGCTCTAATATATTAAAGTAAATTTATTCTGTGGTAATGCTTTACCTCTAGACTTCCGCTTGACACACTTTTTGAGACTCACTGTATAAAACCTCCGTAGCCGAGAGACGAGCATACGGGACTTGGTTTCGCTATCTTTGAGGTCCCGGGTTCGATTCCCGGTCGGTCAATGTAGAAAAAATACTTTTCTATATTGTCTTGGGTCTGGGTATTGTGGTACCGTCGTTGTTTCTGATTTCTGTAACACAAGTGTTTAAGCTACTTATCATAGGATCAGAGCAATGTATGTCATGTTAAAATATTACTTTTCTATATTTTATTTATTTATTTATTTATAGGAATATCTGAATTATGGTTATGACTTTAAAGCATCAATGCCTTAATGTATCATAAATTTAAAAACCCTGATGAAATTGATTGTGTTTTACTTTCACTCATAAGATGTCTCGCTGACACCTCACGAGTGAGTCATATCACCCTTGAAGACATCTCAGAATCTACTCCCATTCCGTCATTGTTTGTTATTTTGCCCTAGATATCTTGTATTCTTGGATATTCTATTGTTAAATTTCGGTGAGAATGAAGCCGCTTAAGGCTACCCTGTAGCTTTTGACAGATACACGTCAAACAATCTAGTTTTAGTAAGATAGTTGCTAAGTTGCGAAGGATAAAATCAGTAATAAGTTCACGTGAGACTCAAAATAATAGGATACTCATCATCATCATTTCAGCCATAGGACGTCCACTGCTGAACATAGGCCTCCCCCATTGACTTCCACATTGGCCGGTTGGAAGCGGCCTGCATCCAGCGTCTTCCTGCGACCTTTACCAGGTCGTCTGACCACCTTGTGAGTGGACGTCTTACGCTGCGCTTGCCGGTACGCCGCCTCCATTCTAGAACCTTTCTGCCCCATCGGCCATCAGTTCTACGTGCTATGTGCCCCGCCCACTGCCACTTCAGCTTGCTAATCCGTTGGGCTATGTCAGCGACTTTTATTCGTTTACGGATCTCTTCATTTCTGATTCTATGCGTGCTATGGAAAGGGCTATGCTTGGTGTTTCCTTGCGAGATCGAATAGGATACTAAATTATGAATAAGCTATTAAGTAAATTTATTCGTGCAAAAAGGCTAATAATGACCTTTTAACGTTAAGTCTGTGGCTGTCACGACAAATGCTGAGCGGGCACCTTTTCGACACAATATCTAATTTATATTGTTTTGTGTATTATTATATTATTTTCTCTTGTGTGTCGAATAAACGTTTCTTTCTTTCTTTCTTTCTTTCTAAATTTTTTTACCCTACCACTGTTTCGGGACAATTTGTGGGCTGGTTCGGTACTTAATGTAAGCCCCTTTTCCAATAAGTACATCTAAATTTACAACACAGTATTTTGGGATATTAACCCCATGGATGAATTTTTCTTAGGACGCACTGAAAAACTTCCAAACTATTTGACTGATAGACGTCAAATGTATGTGGATACATTCGACGTCTTTCAGACAAATGAGACGGTTTCCCCTTAATGGCTGTTGGATAAAAACGGCTTTTATTTAGGTCGTGTCGTAACAAAGACTCGATTTAAATGATGGGAGCCTTTGTTTAAAGGGAGGCTTTTCAATTCCTTTTATTTTAGAGACAGATAAAATGTAAACGTGTAAACAATATTTTAGATAGTACTAGCACAAAAGCATAACGGTAAACCATTGTACAACTAACGGCACCGATCTCGAGCGCTGGGCGAAAGATTGGCAAAAGACCATTACGAATACGTGATTAGGTAGTCGCGTGACTCGCCCGTAGTGCCCGCACCCCGGCTGGGATTAAAACTCATTAATACTCATTTATTTAGTATATAGGCCCTCTTCCGGGAACTTATACACGTCCCAAAATTTTACTGGTTGCTTGCTCCGCGCATACGCGTCTCTGATACGATGATCGTCTCGTAAGATGCGCAGAGCGATTCCCACTCTTTTCTCCAGCGATCAAGATCCATGCCGGGGATTGTAGTAAATAGCAGAAAGTAGTGCGATTTTTAATGTTTCTTTAAAATGGCGTCAATGTGCCATATTGCACTGCGCTTCAAACCGCAGTTAGTTAGACTGATTAAGCATTTTAATTAATGAATTCTTATCGTAAAATGATGTGTCTGCCGAAAGAAAAAGTTAAATAATTTAAATATTATTAAACATGACTGCCGTTAATAATAGCATACTAAAAAGTTTGAAATTTGAATAACTTTCACTGCTTCATACAAACTGATGTCCGCTGGTCGGCGATATAGTATGGGAAAGTGATTTTTTTTTCAGGATTTCGATGTCAGTTGGTCCGATAGAAAAAGTTGTTTTATTTTAGCACCAGAATGAGCCCCTAGGTGGTTGTTGATGTTGTACAAATAACCCTGTATATTTTGTTTCAAAAAAAGGAGATTATCATTGAACTGCGAGGTTAATGTGTAAAGCTCATTACCATATTATCAATTATTTTTTTTGAATTAAAAAACAAGATTGAATCGTCATAATCAATTGGTCCAATAAGCCGAAAGCGATTGTGAACAAAAGGAAATTGGTTCTGAGGGTGAAGGGTCCTTGTGCCATTCCCGTTTGATTCAAATTTCGCGATATTAATTATTTTTCGGCACATTTTTATGAATATGGACGCCATGAGTAGTACCATTGATATTACTTTCTAAAGTTATTGCAGTAAGTTGAGTAAATGGAGTCTCATCTCACATACAACAGTCGTGAGTTGGAATCCCAGCACGTTATCTACGTTGATACTACTCTGATTCGAGCTGAGATAAGATTAAATAGATAGTAATAAAAAGAAAGAAAAAAAAAACATTAATAAAGTACTTACCTATAAAATGTTTACCAAAATAATGTTTAATGATTTAGTCCGATAGCAAACAAACCAGATAATTGTAAATTTTTACACTTTGATTTTTTTGGGACCTGTATTTAAAATAAATGTATTTTTAAACAGGTTTACTTTTCCAACAGCTATAAACAAGGTTTAAGAACTTTATTTCTCTTAAAGAATTACATTAATTCACTTACAGAGAAAATACAATATAATAATTAATGCTATTTGCAGACTAACGTAACAAAAATATCCAATACTTAACAATATTATCAAAGTGGAAACAAATAATTAAGTAGGGGTGGGTAGGTTGCAAATAGTAGCAACGAACGGTCGCGTCTTCATCGAGCGCTTGGGCGTCGTCCGGCAGGTTATTGTTTACAACTTACAAGCCGGACCAACACGGATGATAGAAAAACATCGAGCGTAGTTGGATTTTGGATGCGGCATGTCGGGGTTGTAATTTTTTTTAATATTTAAAAGGTACATTATTTATAGATTCAAACTTTTATTTTATTAGAATTTATTTATCTTTTAATAGATTTAGATTTAATTAGATTTAATAGATTTTATTCTTACAGTGTATATTGAATATTAATTATTTTTTAACTTCTCTTTACACCCTTGATTTTACTAAATGTATGTATTTATTATTTATGTTTTAATATGAATTTTAAGTTGTCTTTTAAAACTAGCTATTGATTTTGCATCTTTTATTTCTGTTGGTAATTTATTATATATTTTCACTCCTTCGAACTCGATATTTTTTTTGCCGTAATTCTTGGGGGACGCGATATAAGATGGTTTGCATTACGCAGTTTCATTCTTTGTATTTCCTGTTTTCTTCGGAATGAAAGTGATGTATGGATTTGCTTGTTTAAAATTTTGTAGATTAGAATGCATGTGTAGTATATGTATGTTTGTTGGATAGTCATAATTTTGGTATCTTCATATATTTTTTGGGTTGCTGTACGAAAGTCGTAATTAAATAATGATTTTATGAGTTTATTTTGAGCTATTTGTAATATATTTAAATTGGATTTGGCTGCTGTACCCCAGATTTCTATTAAATAGTCTATATGAGGTTTTACTAATGAATTGTATATACTATATTTGATGTTACGTGGTAGACAGTGGGCTACGCTACGCATGGTACCGGTTAACGATGTTAATTTAGTTTTCATTCTTTGTATGTGTTGTTTCCAATTAAGATTCTGGTCTAATATAATTCCAAGGTACTTTTCGCTAGATTTTTTTCCAAGTTTTTCATTATTTATTGTAAGTTGAAAGGTGTCATGAATTTTTTTGTTTTTTGCGGTGAATATTACGTAGTTAGTTTTAGATGCGTTGATTGTGAGCGAGTTAGACAAAAACCAGTTATTTAGTAACGTTAGATCAGTTTGTGCTTTTGCTGTGATGGTTTTAATTGACTCACCAAAGTAGAACAATCCTCTGTCGTCTGCATATAGTGAGACCTCGGCTTTTAGCCCTATATGTTGTATGCTGTTTATAAACATTTACATATAAACATCTTTTTCTGTGGATACAACGTAGAAATCACGTTTTTTTTGTTTGTTTCTCCATATCATAGTGTTAGTACTCTACCTCGATGATAAAACGAAGAAGTAACTTCTTTTTTCTTAATTTTGATGTTGCCCCTAAGTAAAAGTTGTTTGTGTTGAAAACACACCCAGCAAATTGTTTATGTTCCACAACATCAAAAGGTACCTACTCAAAGAAAATATTAAATTCTAAAATAAATTACAAAAATATCAATCTACAAACTTCAAACAAACCACAAAATACCTGCACCAGGTCCCCTTGACTCGTGGTGAGGGCGCCCTCGGGAATTCATTTTCTGAAACTGATTTGGGACGCTCGAGTGACATCCTGACGTTTTAAATGTAAGCTATGTTGGAGTAAGGTGACAACTGACAAGCCTCATTTTGTCTTTTGAAAGCGACACTGAATGTGTTTGTGGATGAGGGAGTTAGGAAAATAGAGACAGTATTAACCTGTTGCCTTTGACAACTGTTTCTCATTATTTTTAAAAGCACGAAACATGTCAAGTTTATTGTGCAACTCAAAATTTTATGCAAATAGTGTTTTTCCAATGGCGATAAAAATCTTTAATAAACTTAGAAGTAAAATTAATGGATGGCTTCTCGACAAATGTTATGATGATATTAATGATTACTTAAATGAAAAATAATGACAAAGAATATAATGAAAATGATAATGAAAATGACATATAAGTATTATTTTTACAGGCCAAAAACCTCTCGCCTCTTGGGCGGTAATGACCGGCAATATCACAGTTGGCCGGGATCAAGGCAAAAGAGAAAGAAATCGGCTGACGATGCGTGCGGTATCAAGCACCACCGCCTTCTGCATCTTTGCTGGAAGCGAGCCGCCGACGAGTCCCACTCTTTTCAGGTGTACACTTAATGTGACTGGGATTAACCCGTTTGCCGATATAACAATTGGTATGATTTCAGTGGACGCCACTTCCCACATTTCGGAAACCTCGTGTACTAGGTCCAAGTACTTGCGTTGCTTTTCGGTCTCAGCCTTCACAGGGTTCTTGTCATGAGGGATAGTGACGTCCACCAAAAACACCTTCGATTGCGCCCGGTCCATCAGCACTATATCAGGCTTATTCGCAAGAATAGTCCTGTCAGTGATGATGGGCCGGTCCCAGTAGAGCCGGATGCTGGCACTTTCAAGTACTGGTTCCGGCGATTTAAGTATTTTTATTATTACTATACTACAATTTGACATTATGTATTATTATGATTTTTTTCAATTTGAATGTTATTTTATTTTCTTTTTATTTAATGATTTGTTGTTATTAAAGACATTTGCACACCGGCACAATTCCCGGTAGAATGAAATTGAAACTGACTCTAATACAGAATACCTGTATTACTGTAACATTTGTTCTGCAAATAAATGATTTGATTTGATTTAATATAATAATTGATAATTTATTATGAATACTGAACATTTATAATAAATACTTGTTCCATACTTTCGTTAATTTTAGCTTAACAACATCATGGCACAAAAAATTTTTTTTCGTTATCTTTCAAATATCTCAGAGGCACAATCTCACTGCCTCAGCGCCCTAAAAAATTGCAGTGGCTGGTGCTGCCCCCTAAAAAATGTTATTACTTAACATCTCCACATTAACTTGTACGTACGCAGTGCGCAGGCTATTCCGAAAGCCTTTCCGAAATAAAGTATAAACAAAACTAAAATGCACAAATTATACTACGAATCGTTTAAGGTACCAGAACCGGCTAACAGACCGGAGGTACCCCGTACCATTTAAGAAGACACCGCATGGATATAAGGTGCAGTGCCTCTGATCTCAAAACAACAGTTTGAAGTAGGTTACCGTTACACTTCTTCTCATACATACTTTTGGACCTTCGGAGCTGATCTCGAATGGTTTAATAAACTGTCTTTTTGTATTTTAATGATATAGTGCTTCAAAAATTTATCTTTTCCCTTCATCTGTCCCTGGTAGTATTATTGTGAATGCAAAAAATAAAAAAAATAAAAATATATAATCTCATATTTTAAAAATCAACGCAAGTAGTACTCTTAAAACTGCACTTTAGACCACAGCAAAGGGTTCCCGGATCTGTTTTGGTAAATGAATCTGTAGTCGAGGGCTCTGTCCTCAGCCGAGGGCACTTGAGGATTTGTTGACAGAGTGTAGACAAGGGGATAGGGAGCAAGTTTGCTGCGTTGAAGCCTTTGCGTTTTATTTTGATTTTTTCATAGTCAGTTGAGTCCATACTATGGCAACTAAATAACGGATAAACATACCTAAATACGTACTAAATAAATATCCACGAGTTAGGTACATATTATGCTTGTGCTCATTCCATAAACGTTTGCCCCTTGCAAGATTCGATCCCGCAACCGCTTAGCTTTGGTGTCCGTAGCGCAACCTACTAAACCAGACGATCGTCAATTCGCAAACAGGTATCTTAATTTTTATTAATTTAATGGATGCCAAAAATCCTTGTTAATGTACTAAATCGGTAAGGTCTCGGGACAAACTATACAGTCAGTCTAATTTAACTAACGCTCATCATTTCAGCCATAGGACATCCATTGCTGATCATAAGCCTCCCCCAATGTCTTTCATTGGGGGGATTGCCAATACTCGCCACGCTTGGCAGACGGGTTGGCATACGCAGTTTTTTATAAGATTTTGCACGCAGATGCTGCTGCCCGTCTCGTGCTACAGGGATTAGTCGCTTCTTACGACACGCTTCCTGTTGGCGCTAGGGAAGTGTATTTTTTACGGTCGTCCCCATGTGACTAATGCTCTACCTCGATGATAATGCACGAAGCATCATTTTATTTACATGGTTTAGGTGTCGCCTGTAGTAAAAGTTGTTCATATTGATGAATACATTAATAAAATTGATTTTATTTTAATTCCGATTTAAAAAGGCGGTAAAAAAGCAAGATGCCCATCCAGACGAACTCTCACAGAGTTCTACTAACTGGTACGAGATTCTTACAAATACTAACAAACTTTAGTTTCAATCTGAAGCTGACAATTAATAGTGAAGTACCACTTTCATATTAAGTGGTACTATCAAAATCTCAGACAAGAATACTTCAGGAGTTCCAACTTTCCAGACCAACATACTTTCAGGCTATACATTTGATTCCATGTACTTAAACCACATAAATTGGTCGAGTTGAAACAAGTTTCGCTCGGGGACGAAGGTCGAGGGTCACTCCAACTAAAGGGTTTAAAGTTTCGACAATAATTGAGTTTAGGTTACCATTAGCGGGAATTATTCGCAAGATTCCACACATTACACGGATGGAGTTAATTGACTGTGATGTTGTTTAAAAGGTTTTTAGGCTTTTAGCCTTGATAGTGCTATGGGGGAAGTTAGAAAGGAATTGATTCTTGGGTGTCTGGAATTGCTTTTCTAGTTAATTGGTAAGTTTTAGTTAGGGTAACTAAGTAAAATCGACTCGCTGGTCCGAAGATGTTTTGCAGGTAACTAATTCTCATTGAAAACAGAACAAAGGTTTTTTTTTTAAAATAAAAGTTTATGTTGAGGCTTAACGACACTATTGTGATTTTGTGTGTGTGATAAGGCGAGGACAAAGAAGAGAAGAAGAAATGTACATTCTGGGGAATTGGTAATTACAACAAATTTGCTTAATATTAATACAAATGAAATAGAAAATGTTTTTTTTTATTTAGTCAGGGATTTGCTACTGCAGAGTAAACTTTTTCAGATAGCTTTACAATATCAACTGCTAAATGCCAAGAGTTCTTGACCAAATCGACTCGCCCCACCTACCTGGTCCTATCTATTAACAGAAATCTGCTCGCCGCGACCAATACTCAGGTTGCGTCCTACAAGCATGGCCAACCCGCTCCCAATTTTGGTGGTTACATTGTTAATTTCGGGTTCAGAACAACTTATTGTGGCATCTTATACTTAGTTTTAATTTAGTATAGAAAATAAAAAAAAAAAACTGTTTTGATTTTACAAGCAAAATAGAAGGCATCAAACATAATTGGCATACCTCAAGTTGCAAGTAACATTAAATAAAATTATTTTGGTGTACACCTATGAAACATGTTAATCGATAGAGAAAATAATTACAAACAACAAATAATCTTTGACAAAATGTCGTATATGAATACTTTGTTCAGAATTTCAGGGTAAGCATGTAATATTTATTTTTATATATATACATATATAAAAATAATTAAAATTCTGAACAAAGTATATCATTTACGACATTTTGTCAAAGAGTATTTGTTGTTTGTAATTATTTTCTCTTTCGATGAACATATGTTTCATAGGTGTACACCAAAATAGTATTATTTAAGGTTACTTGCAATTGATGTATGCCAGACTCCATACAAAAAAGTTCGAAGTCTTTTAGACAACTTAATAAATAATATTAAGGTTTGGGAGTTCAGCTCCAGGCCTACTTTCATAAGGACAGGGGCGTGTTGTTTGTTCGTCACCGAAGGCAGATGAGATCTGAGACAACACTGGCGCCATCTAGGGGGATTTGAATAAATTTGGGGTACACCTTCATTTGAAGGTGGGTTTGTCGGACTACTTTTAAAGTGGGTAGGTAATAAGGATTTGTCAGTCAAAAGAGGACAGTGGTAAAATTTTACATAGTGTCTGGAAAAAAAAGATTAATTTTATGATAATCTGTGTATTAAGTGTTACGGGGAAAACACTAGCTATCTTTTGCCTAAACTACAAAGATAAAATAAAAATTTACACTTTGTTTCTTGGATTTAGTGATCTCACAAGATCGCTGATTGATTTTAAATATGAACACTTCCACTGCGTGTCACTTAATATTACGTTTTCATTTTACCTGGAACAAATGAAAAGAGATATTAAATACAACCCAACATCATAAATGTATAAATGAGGAGTAGCAACATTTTTCATTGCTCAAATACATACAACTTTAATCTCAAAAACAGTTTTTTATTGGAAAGAAGATTGGACATTTAGTATGGAGAAGGATAATTTAATTAGGTCAATTGAAACACAATATTTTTTTTGACATTTCATTAGTACACTGACTTTTTATAAATTTTTATGACATTTGTATGCAGGCAAGGCTGATTACAGCAAGCACATTATTTATTATTATGTATAACATCAATTTTTACCTGTGTACCGCAAATAAATGATTTGATTTGATTTACTACGAAAATTTACGCATGAAAAGGTTTGAAAAGTTATAGGCGTTTTTCCAGTAAAGTTTTTGATTTGCACTAGCCACAGTATAATAATATGACCGGCCAGATATCAATTCCATTTCCAAACATTGGCTCTTCCAAATTCATTTTTGAAGTCAAAGGCGTTCGTTTCTAGGTAACAAGTCTGTCTGCTCAAACCAAATCAAGCCAAAAAATCTACGGACTTCGTCTGGTTTCCTAAAAGCATTAGGCCTACATTTGCGAATTGGCAGTGCCAATCTTATTATCGGAAGGAGCAGTAAAAAGTGGTGTAAAATGTTGGATACAGCTCAGCCAAATGGAGCTGGCCTCATAAAATATTCCTTGTGTACGTATTTAGGAGTAAATAATAGAAAGGAGGGTGACAAAATAGTATAGACATTATGTATAGTCTTTGTGGTATAACCTTCTTTTCAACCGACTTCATAAAAGGAGGTTCTCAATTCGACTAGTATTTGTTTTTTTTTTGTATGTATGTTACGCGATTACTCCGCCAATTGTGAATCGATTTTGATGATTTTGTTTTGTTTGGTAGATCATATTTCAGAGGTGGTCCCATGTAATTTTTATCGAAATTGGTTAAGTGCTTTTTGAGAAAATCAACAAATATACACTCAGATAATGTGCTGTTTCCTGCTTCTTGTACGAGTATTTATGTTACCCAATATCTTCGATAAATGTAAACCGATTTTGATGATTCTTATTTTATTGACATACTTGATTTACTTTAAGTCTTTGACTGCCACAAACTAGACACAATAGAAAATCTATTGTTCGCGGCTCACCAGTGAGCCACGTGGCGTTCAACGTGTTAAATATACTATAATATATTCCGAAAAAAAATCACCCTCACGGCTGGTAAAATCGGTGCTCAGCATTTAACTTTTGTTTGCACTCTTATGATTGATTTAATTTGTTTTGATTAGGATTTATCACTAAAAATAGATAAAATAAGTAAATTTTGAAGTCGGTTTTATATTATTTTCATAAAACCTACTTATGAATGTCATTTGTTGATTTTAACTTCGACTCGATTGACTTCGATAAAGGAAGAGGTTCACCATTTAGTGCGTGTGTTTTAACCTGCTTTAATTAACTTCACATGTAACTATGTAATTAAACCTTAAATATAAATGAATAAATATAAATATCGGACAAAATCACATACATTGCTTTGATCCTATGGTAAGTAGCCAAAGCACTTGTGTTACAGAAATCAGAAACAACAACGGTACCACAGCACCCAGATCCGAGAAAATATAGAAGAGTTATTTTTCTACATTGACCGACCGGGAATCGAACTCGGGACCTCAGATATAGCGACACACTCGCCTCTCGGCTAGACATACCGACCTCCTTAGACAGATGTCTATCTATGACGGTTCAAATGCTTGTGCTCATTACACAAACAATTGCCCCTTGCGGGATTCGAACCCGCAACTGCCAGGCTCTGCAGTCCGGTGCGCGAACCGCTACTTTACACCAGATGGTCAGACTAGAATGTAAGTAAGACGGTCTAAAGGAAATTGCCTTCTACATTGCAACAATAAAAAGGTTTGTGTCACTTTTTAAAACAATAACTCGTATCTGCGAGTAACAGACAAGCCTTATCTTTGACATAATTTTTTTTGACATATTTGCAGTTTATTAATTCCAGTATTTGTGTTATTCAGTTTGACATAATTTATTGTGACAATTTTTATTTATTTTTGTTATGATTATTATTGTATGTTTTTCCTTTTTAAAAGAATTCGAATACCTGTATAATGTTTAAAATGTATTAATTTAAGATTTTATTATTTCTAAAAATCACGAATGCCTTAGTAGGTCATACTGTAACAAAACGAACATCTTTCATACCTTTATTGTGTGGACGGTTACTGTATAAAAGTGAATACATGAATTATGAATTATGAATAGCGAAATAGGTTTCGACAAACACATTCTTTTACGACAAGGATTCACTGGTTAAAGTTTCCGAAAATAAAAAAGACAGACGTTCAATTGAGAGTTAAATTTCAACCCGAACACACTTCCCACTGTAACTCGTCACTCGTCTCCTGTTTATCAGTATTAATCACGGGATAGCACATGCGAGTCCTTTGATGTCATGTCTAAATGTGTTAACGAAGGCGTGTTGCCATCCTCCATTCGTAATGAGGAGAATGTTGACGCAATTTGAACTGATAAATAAACACTCAACTTGTGATACACCGGTCTTGAAATGGTACGCAATGGCTACACGATTTACATTTCCATCATAACCTGAACTCATGTTTAGTAGATTGTTGGCATAATTAAATAATAATAATAAAATAAATAAAATGATTTATTTCTCAATAATTGGGTTACAATCATTTGGTGAGACAGCTCCAGTGAGTTAGGAAATGAGACGGAACCTGCGAACTTCTGAACTTCTAATTGGAAACATAAAAAACCGGGCCCTAGTAGCTCCAATCGCAAAAAAATCGATAGAAAAGCCAAAAGAAAAAAGATTTAAAAAAATATCTTTCAAGTTCAATATCTCCATAGCGGTTAGGTTTCGGATACCATATTATAGGATCAATTCGATCAGAAATGACCTGAATAATAACGTCCTTCAATATTCTGTACGACTTTCCCTGTAACCCTGTATATGTGGCCTATTAATGGTGGTTTAAAATTGTTGAGATAGAAGGGATTTTAAGAAATCATTGGTTTCATAATTATTATTGCTATGTCTGCAATAATGTTCTATAAAAATAATATTAAAAAAAAAGCTAAACATTAATCAAGCACTCCAAACGCGTCTATCTTTATATTGAGAATACATACAAACGTCTAACTAGCATAACTATAAAGCATAGGGGAGACCGGGGATAGTCGACTATAGGGGTAAGTTGCCTAACTGACAAAAACTTGACCTATTTAAAAGTGTTCCATTATTTAACTAGGTGCCATTCGGTGGGGGGTAGTCGAACGAAAAGCATGGTCGATCTATTTTAATGGTGTTCTAATGTTTGGTGAAATGATAAAGATCTGAAACTATTGAATTATCATTGTATTCAACGCCGCATCGAGTGTCAAGTGACTTGTCTCAAGACAACTTGCTTTAGACCCGATAGCGTCTTGAAACCTGCTTCTACGGGAAAAGTAGCCTCCACTGAATCCATGGAAATATTATATCCATTAAAAAATATATATAAAGCATAGGGGAGACCGGGGATAGTCCAGGAAAATGTGTGAAGAAGGTTTGCTACATTTTATTTCACATTCATAGTTGGTTCGATTTTATCGCATCAAAGACCCTTCATGACAAACATCCTACAACTAAATACATACTTAGGCTTTGCCTAAAAACATACAACAACACAACAACAACAATATAAACCTACCTAGACTAGTTGAGCAACTACGGCAAAGTTTCATAACACTTTGAAGCATCATATAAAGTCCATGACAAAGTATCACCTTAAGAGAAATATTAATATTTTCCCTCCCGTACCGAAACTAGGGATAAAGTGTTCCCGTTTTATTACAGTCCTTCTTGATGTCTCTTTTGATATTTTTTCAATTTTCCCCTTCAATAAACTTTTAGATTTTATTTTCAACCCTAACTTCCAAGAAAACACAGCTAGCCATAAACAGCCAACGCACCAATTACAAAGCCTATTACTATGTATTGTGTAACTCAAAAGCTGCATAATTAAGTTGCTATAGAATAGAATATAACTTAATTGATGTAAACGTATTTGACGAAGATACAGTTATACAGATTTAGTTTTTAAAAAATGCCAAAGGATTGGAATGCAATATTAATATGTTAACCTTTTAAGCGCTTGGTTTGATATCAATTGCCGTGCCCCAAGCACGCGTCTAGCAATCGGTAAAATAAAATATGGAATTTTTTTCAAGCTCATAGAACAAAAAGAAACGTTGAACACGAATGCATTGTTGACGTATAAATCCGACACAAGCGATACGGGCACGCAAATACTTGTCGGATAAATCCGACAGAAGTAGTGATTGGGTTAAATAAATTAATATTAATCATAAAGTAACTTAAAATTTACTTTGCGGTGTAAAAGTGACTACTATTAAAAATGTCCTAAGCCAACATCTAAAGTGTAAAGTGCCTTATACTTCTTTCAACATTTACTGCAATGCCTGATCTATTTGAGCTGTAACAGTAGTTATTATGAAGGGAGACATATACTTGCTACATACAAGATGAAGTTGTGAAAGAGGAATAACTTAACTCGACGGCTGAGACACCAATATTTCCCTTACCACAGAATACCTAATAGTACATGAACAAAAAACTCGCTTACATGCCGCGTAGATTTGAAATCACGCCTCTCTTTCCATCTAACATACTTACGTTTGTTTGTGTGCTCACCCCGCCCGTTAATTTTTATTAACCTTTGCCGCGGCTTAGTTTTATTATAGAGGTATGTTATTGCGGACTGTTTTACAAACTATATATTTTCTTAAGGTAAAACTGCATTGGTTATAATTTAAGAGATTTTTTCTAAAAGTTTTTTTAAATTTGATGTTATAAATAATTTAATAAAATTTACATACACAAAAAATATGTCTATTTTATAGTAAATGAAACTTGTATTAATTGCGAGCTAACACAGACATAATAGATAATGGGTATCTTACCGTACTAACCTTGTTGGACTTCAGTAACGCCTTCAATAGTGTTGATTTTGATCTTCTGCTGGGAACACTGGGTTCGCTTAACATATCTCCAACGGTGCTTGACTGGTTTCATAGTTACTTGCATGGACGCCGGCAACGCATTCGTGCTGATGACTGTTTCTCTGCATGGTGTGACATCAGTGCCGGTGTTCCTCAAGGTGGCGTTCTGTCTCCTCTTCTATTTGCAATTTTTATTAATTCAATCACTCTCAAATTATCATCTTCCTTCCACTTGTATGCAGACGATCTCCAAATATATTCCCAAGGGCGCCTTGAAGACCTCTCTAGTGTAGTGAAGTTGATAAACACTGACTTGAACCGTATTCTCAGCTGGAGCAAGTCATACGGACTCAAGGTCAACCCCTCTAAGACGCAGGTTATAGTGCTGGGTGGCTCTCGGCGAATTGCCAGGATTGACTGGAGTGCCTTGCCACCCATCACATTCGACGGGGTCCTTATACCATACAGCAAAGTCGTAAAAAACCTTGGTCTTTACATGGATAGCGCACTAACCTGGACGACGCAGATTGCGGAGGTCAGCAGGAAGATGTTTGCAACGGCAGCGTCAATTAATAGACTACGCAACTTTTTACCAAAACCTACTAAAATTGCACTAGTACAGGCTTTACTTTTCCCCATTCTTGATTATGCAGACTGTAGCTACTTAGATCTCAACGAAAGTCTCCTAAGCAAGCTCGAGCGCCTTCAGAACTTCTGCATTCGTATAATTTATGGTCTGCGTAAGTACGACCATGTCTCAGAATACTGAGCTCTGCTAAAATGGCTACCTATTCGACGTCGGCGTGAATATCACATTCTTTCTTTTCTATTTTCTATTCTATTTAATCCTAAGTCACCGCCGTATCTAAAGGAGCGCTTTAATTTTTTGCAACCTGCCCTAGGTCACGAAATGCGGTCTTCCAATAAACTTCGCCTCGTTTTTCCACTCCATTCTTCTCAAACCTATTCCCACTCCTTCACTGTGCAATCCATCCGCCTATGGAACTCCTTGCCATTGTCTATTCGAGAATCTGAATCGCTTCACAGTTTCAAAACTAGACTTAAAACCTATCTCCTTTCACTGTAGTTTTCTCCTGTCTATTTTTCTTCTACTTTATTTATTTAGCCATTTTTCCTACATCTTGGTCACTAGATTCTTTTTCATGTTAATAGGGTATTTATTTATTTACATGTATTTATTTTAAGTATGTATTCATATTATGTCTGTATTATATAAGTATTTTACTATGTACATGTACTAGGTAGTATGTATTTTATTTTATTTGTTCTTATTTTATTTTATTTGTTTGTTTAATTAGTTTGTTAAATTTTTTGGACTTTTATGTTTTGGAACTCTTTACCGCCTCCCTTCTCTCAATATTAATTCAACTTTCCTCTACCTGAAGGTTGTCTGGAAGAGATCGCTTCCAGCGATAAGACCGCCTAAATTGTGCTATTCACTAACTACTTTCCTGTGATTTGTTTGTTTTGTGTGGTGTACAATAAAGAGTATCTATCTATCTATCTATAATATTGTAAAATTAGAGTCTGACTGGTGAATGATAAAAAAGGCCAAAACTGTATTATTGGTATTCATAATTGACCAGATTCACATTGTATTGTAGGTTGACTGTAGTAGAAGTTCTAAGCCAAGACGGTGAAATATGACTGGAAAATCTACAACAAATTAACTGTCTGTAGTTGCTGGACTGTGCTATTTTTTCCGTCGGGTTGGCTGTCGTATTTGGGATATGGCAGTAGTTTATTGCGAAGGGAGACATTTACACTTGCTACACTCCAGATAAAGTTATGAAGGAGGAATAACTTAACTCGATGGCTGAGGCTCGGAGGCGTTTCGCCCTCTTGCCTCCGGTTCCCCCATTTCTTATTCGCTTAGCTGAAAACATTTAATATTCGATCTTTTGTGATATTTCTAGGCATTTCGCGGTTACATGACCCGTGGCATTTAAGGTGAATTGTTTTGGAGAAAGATTAGTTTGTTTTATACTTTTTCTTGTATTGTTTATACAGTTATAAGCTAATAAATCTTCATTATAATCATCAGCCTTTGAAGTCCACAGCTAGACATAGGCGTGCCCTATAGAAAGCCACAACATGCGGCTAAGATAATAGGAAACAACGAAGGTACCACAACACCCAGGCCCGAGAATATATAGAAAAGTTCATATTCTACATTGTCTGACCGGGAATCGAACCCGGGACCTCAGAGATAGCGACACCAAGTCCGGTATGCTCGCCTCTCAGCTACGGAGGTCGTCATAAAAGAATAAATAAATAAATTGTTTTCACAATCACACCAATTATTTAGCCCTTGAACTAAGCAAAGCTTGTACTATGGCGACTAGATAACGGATAAATATACTTAAATACTTATAAACGTCCATGATTTAGGAACTTAGGTAGATTGGCTGGTAAGATAATATTATAACACTTGAAAAAATCAACTGCCTCAAATGAGAATCGAACTCACATCTCTTCGGGCGATTGCTTTTCTACTAAGCTACGAGGCTGTTAGGTTGCTTGTCAAAATTTAACAATTATTCGCACTGCTAAAATCAGCGTTGTCTGATCTGTTAAATGAATTTTGAACTTGACCTTCGCGATCCGCTTACCCGTGGCAGACCAGAAAAACAATGGAGAAAATTTTACGTGGCACTAGAAGGGATATATAACATCATCAAGCTAAAACCTTATCGTATTAAAACCGCAAAACAAAATTAGAGGTAAAACAGTAGATACTACGCCATGTTCCCGAGGGAGGAGGTATGAGATGGGTATCGGGTGAGTGGATTGCGAGCATTGTCTTCATAAACATACGGATATTGGAGACAGGATATAATCTACGTAAGAGACTCTTTTAGCCGAGTACGGAAAAGGACACAAGTATTTGTTTATATGAAAGACCATACATTTCTTGAAGCAGTTCAGGCCATTTTCGACCCCCTATAACTTCGTTGTGGATTTAACTAGAAGCCTGTATTTCTAGTAACCAAGCAAGCATTGTATAAATACGGTATATTTCAAATTTCATTCAATTTGAACCAGTAGTTTAAGAATTATGACTAGTCAAAGTTCTTAATTTTGTCACTCACTGACTGACCGATCATCCAAACTTTTTACGGTAGAACTGAGTTGCGAGACTTAGTTTTTTTACAAGTTTTGTTTTTGATGGCATTTTACTTTTTAGAATGGGTGAGTGAGAAATCCTTCATGACAACCCACAGTGGACAGACGAGCTGGTAAAGGTTGCGGACCGCTTACAACCCGCAAATCTGGAAGTCACTGGGGAAAGGCTATATTCAGCAGTGAACATTCTATGACTGAAATATAATGATGATGACTTTTGAGTTAAAATTTTCGGTAGCATACTGCTTACATATGTTGGCCATGCTGTGTGAACCTAATCTAAGTACTTATATACGCATGTTATTTAAATTATGTTTACCCGTTATTTAGTCGCCATAGTACAAGCTATGCTTAGTTTGGGCTAGCTAATTGGTGAGATTGTGGAAACAATTCAATTTAATTACTTTAATAATTATTCGGGTTGAACGAAAAATTCCCGGCTCGGGACAAATTATAAACTATGTTTTCTAAATTGGCTCAAGCCTAGGTAACTGGGAGACGTACCCGGTAAAATACTCGTACATTGTGATACCTTATCTTATAACACGGGGATGTCAATTTCTTACTTCGAGACCATGAAAGTTGGTGACTTATTCTTTGTGAAAAACCACGTCTCTGGGCTTATAACATTGTAGTGATGCCACAGACAATACAAAAACTTAGGTATCTCAACTTTTTGAAGATATAACCACGCGTTAAGTTAAGGGATACAATCCGAAATGAGGTCATCCGACAGAAGACTAAATAATGGACATAGACCAAAAATGTTGCAAACTAAAGTGGCAGTGGGTCACATCTATCGCAGAACCGATGAAAGGTGGGAGTAAACGGGTTCTCGAATGGAAACCCGGTAAACGTAGTTTAGGACGGCACCCAGCTCGATGGACCGACGACCTTAGGAATAGCTGGCAGTGGCTGTACAAAAAAAGATCATGCTCTTTGGAGCTCTTGGGAGGCTTGCATCCAGCAGTGGACTTAAATAGGTTAATATGATGATGATGATGATGAACTACCCGTATTTATTTTATTTAGTTATTGTTTTGCTATTTTTGTGTATTGTATTATGTAAGTATTTATTTATTTTGGATTATTTGACTTACGCACTCTTTTGCTCTCGCACTACGTTACCCCACTGTATTACAACTTAATTTCGTCTGCCTAAAGGTTGTCTGGAAGAGATCGCTTTTGGCGATAAGGCCGGCTGATTGTCTCGTGTGTAATAATCTTTAATGTTTTTGTGCAATAAAGTGTCTATCTATCTATATATCTATTCAGAAGTATTTAATCACTTTGTCTGCTCCAATATTGACGGCGAGTGTACTATGGTAACTAAATAACGAATAGACATAATCTGAATTTAATACTCGTTTGAAATCCGTGACTCAAATACAAAATATGCTTGTACTCATTACACAGGCTTGCTTTGTACTTCAGAGCACAAACTAAGACGGTCGTCTACAATTCTTGTCACTAATAGAAGCCAGTCAACAATACACTTGTACATAAATACTCGTAGTTAAACATAATCACATCTCTGCAAATACACTGTTCCCTTTCTCGGAACTCCCCGTCTGTATTGATGAGTTACTTCGAAACTAACTTCGGGCTATGAAATACTTTTTCCTACTTCGCAGGTTCATACCAATCATATACTTCGCAATAGAGCAACTTATAAGTTACAACTTAACACTTCAACATACTTTGTGTCAGAAAATATATGGAATATTTTTATGCTGCTATAATTTATTTTCTGCTGTGTGCTGTGTGGGGACAGCCGTAAAGAATACACTTCCCCACCGCCAACAGGAGGCGTGTCGTAAGAGTCGACTAATTCCTGTAGCACGAGACGGGCAGCAGCGTCTTCGTGCGAAATCTTATAAAAAAACTGCGCTCGCCAACCCGCTTGCCAAGCGTGGCGAGTATCTGCAATCCCCCCGATGATCAGCCATTGGGGGAGGCCTTTGTTCAGCAGTGGACTTCCTATGGCTGAAATGGTGATGATGATGATGATGATAATTTATTTGGGTGCACAATTATATAAACATACCTACTTGCTTAGTTAAGTCCATTACTATAGAATATGCATGTTTTTTTATTTGGTCCTAAAATAAATAGTACTTAATTATAATTAATAAAACTTTAAGAATTTTCGTAAAATATTGATAAATACCTGACTTACAGCCCATTAAAGTCGGGTGTTAGATAAGGTGATCCGATATGTACCGTGACGTCACATTACACGTCCGCCATACATTTTTCATAGTAAAAGTTGTTTTAGAAAGAGATACGAATATCTTAATTTCTAATCTAATACTATATTACGGTTATTCTTTGTCCAAAATCAATTTTGTTTTCACTACTAGCACTATAATTTAATATATTTTCATATAAATATAGTAAAAACAATATATTTTTTTCATGCATATTCCCTATTTATATAAGAAACAACCAAACATTGTAAGTTTTTAAAATATTTTATCTGATCAGAGTTCATAAATAAAATTCAGAGGAAATTAAATAAAAAACCATATATAGGAATTCGATGGGATTTTATTGTAAAGTAAAAATAAATTGGCCATACAAGGCTAGTTTTAAAGCCAGTGCAAACTTGTTTTGGGTGAGCTAGATGAAAAAAATGTTTTGATAATGTGTCATCATCATCATCATTTCAGCCATAGGACGCCTACTGCTGACCAAATTGGCCGGTTGGAACCTATAGCTTGATATACTGCTATGATTTTGAAATACTATGCTTTGCTTATTTGTTTAATAGGGTAGTTGACACTACCAATCAATTTAGAATTTGTATGGCAATAGCGGTCAGTGACGTCACTGTTTACCAAACTCAACTGACTATCTATTTATTAGTTTTAAAGCAATTAAAAATCTATCACAAGAAACAATTAAAAATTATGATCAACAAATTTATTAAATAAGGTGTTATTTAAAAAAAGAAGTGTCTCGGAGTTATTTATAAATGGTGTCGACATCCCAATCCCCAAAATTGTTTAATTTATTTATGGTTCTTGACATCTTATTTTTTAAAAGCTGACATTCTGTATTATTTTATGACTTGGAAAATTGTATTGTAGTTGACATTTATTTAATTTATTTAATTATGTAATATGATTGCATGACGATGTAAAAATATTTGCTTATTGTTATATCGATTAATCATGAATGCTCTTTCACAAATGTGTACATTATCTATACTACCATGTTTAATGAAAATAAAGATTTATCATTTATCGTTTTATCACCTTTTAGTCATCAACAAGGTTTGAATCGCCTTTTGCCCGATTGATCCAGAAGGCGGGTAATGTTTTCAACTCAACAACAGTAAACATGATAGTTTATGTCGACGACATTATTTCGTCCTTTGGTACAAAAAGTAAAAAAATCATAAACCCTGTGAAGACCCACAAGCCGTAACATTAAAAATAACCTATCACGCCCTACGGACGGCTCGACATCAAACGTTAAGGATTAACGCCGCAAAATACGCTTTGGCGTTTATTATTAGCGAGACGTCGTCTTAACACAAGCCCTTAAGGGCTGTGATGGCCGACCCTTCGCCAGTGCTGATCACTTGGGTGTGAGGTAGTGAAGTGATTCCGTTCTATGAGCGTCCATCGATAGGCAAAAGACGAGTATCGAATAATTTATCGATATTTTAATAAAATAAAATGTTCTATCACAGATACACTTTTTCTAGTGATTAGTTAAAATAAAAACCATTGAAAACTTAATAATAGTTTAAGTAGAATTATATAATAATAATAATAATAACCCCGCAGGGGCAGCTTGTGGCAAGCTGTAGGTGAGTGGCGACACCTCGGACCCCGATCCTCCAGAGGGCCCGTATTTATTTGGCCCTTGCCTCTTGTGCTTGCCTTAACTGGCCGGCCAAGAGTGGAGTTGCAAGAGCAGAACCTGTGCTCCAGGTTGGAAGTGTAAAATGTCATAACGCCGGGGGCCCGTTGACTGGTGCGTTTAGCACTGGGATCTTGCACCCCGCAGACTCACCTCTCTACAACCTTAGCCGTTCACACCAATGTTGCTACCCTTGCTACCTTCTGGTGGCTTTAATAGGGCGGCCCACTTAGTGAGCGGCGAGTCACCGTCTGCCCTGATTATCGAGATGAGACATTTGATATGGCAGGCGTCCCGTTGTCTCATCAATATCCCGGCAACCAGTCCATCAAGTTCCTTTCCATAGACCCGGTAGATATAGTTTCCATCTTTTCTGCAATAGTCCTTGCACCTAGCGGGTGCTGTCTTTGGCTGTATCTTCTCAATAGTACAGGCAGAGATAGTATCCGCTAAGTGTACATATCCCAACTCATTATCGTATCTCAAAGGGGCCTCTTCGTGTTGGATCTGTATCCCCACGAACGCCTTCCAAAAGGACCGGCCTTTGTGCCGTGATTTCCTGTAGGAGAGATACAATAATAATAATAATAAATTGTTTTTACAATCACACCAATTATTAGCCCCAAACTAAGCAACGCTTGTATTATGGCGACTAGATAACGGATAAACATACTTAAATACTTTTATAAACATCCATGACTTAGGTACAAATGCTCGTGCTCATCACACAAACATTTGCCCCTTGCGGGATTCGAACCCGCAACCGCTGGTTTTGTAGTCCGGAGCGCGAACCACTACACCAGACGGTCGTCTACATATATATATATATTATATATAGAGATAGATACTGTTAATAATTGAACACCACATAAAAAATTACAATATAGGAAAAAAAACTAAGAGTTGCTCGATTTAAGTGGTTTATCGTGATGAAATAATTTCCAGGCATATACTTTATAAGTATATATAGTATATATATATATATAGAGTATACTTTATACAAATAAATATACAGCTTAAAACTAAATATAAGACAAATAATAATATATTACAAAATGTACATAAAAGACATACAAAATAAAAAATGTATAAAACAAAAGTTTATCAAAACCTAACATCACCCATTCCCACAAAAATGTTAAAGGTGCCCAGAATACCAGCTGCATTACCTCGTTGAATGGCCAAGCTTATTCATTGGCCAAGGTAGTTACCGGCCCTCCGGTCACCAGAAACAAGTACAGAGTTATTTTTTAATTTTAAAAGGCCAATGTTTACGATTTTAGATAGATAATTAGTATTATCGTTTACAATTTTATCATAACCTGCACGAAGGTACATCGCAATAGGGCGACAAATAACACAGTTTAAATCACCAAGTTCTACTCAAGGTTAATTTCATAATTGAAAAATATCCATTGACATGAATAAGAAGTTTTACGTTCTGTTCATCATCATCATTTCAGCCATAGGACGTCTACTGCTGATCATAGGCCTCCCCCAGTGACTTTCAGATTGGCTGGTTGGAAGCGGCCTGAATCCATGCGGCTTGTTGCAACCTTTACCAGGCGTCTGTCTACTTTATGGGTGGACGTCCTGCGCTACGCTTGCCGGTACGTGGTCTCTACTCTAGAACCTTTCTACCCTATCGGTCGTCAGTTCTACGTGCTCTGTATATAGCCCAACGGATTAGCCAGCTAAAGTGGCAGTAGGCGGGGCACGTAGCACGTAGAAGTAATTTTCAACTGACACTAACTAGACTTACCACTATCGTGACTACCCTATAAACTGATTCAACATTTGTTTTTTTTAACCAAACTCTATCGATATCGATATTCGATACCAATATGCTAGCACCACACGGATCTAAGAGACCCGTCTAACGGCGCATAAACACCAGCCGGGTGGGTCTATGAGACCCCGCGCGGCTATCGCTTTGCATTCAATTCGACCTTTCTGGGCTCTTGGATTGTGGTAGTCACGGTCATAAGCGAAGCGGATTGAAAAAATCAAAAAGTCATAAATCCATGATGCTTGCAGTATACTTTTTTCGTTATAGTTTTTTTTGGAATATGAATTGGAAGACGCAGCGTGGGCATTGTCGCGAGGGACTGAAGACCTGCTCACGGTTGCGGGAAGCCGCTAGATTCAAACGGCCGAGGACCGCGATTAAGAACCGTTCGTTATCAAATTGTCAACCTAGTGACACAATATTATTTTGCATTGGTGTCACGTGACTTATCGGTTGTCAATTCGTAGTCGAAGGGTTCTGAATCGAGGAGTAGAGCCGCTCGCTGTGGCGTTCTAGCTAATATCTAGCAGTGGACTTCCAAAGGCTGATGATGAAATGGTTTACTTGAAGTTTCAATTGAAGTGTGGTTGTTTAAGTTTTGTGCGTAAATTTATTAAATTTTTAAAGGGATAATTAAAACCTAAAACTGATAATATAGGTTTATACTTATGTAAGTATATTGGTATGTAGTGTTTATTTTTATGAGTAGGTACCTAGTCTTGATAATGTCAGATACTTCATGCTCCGCCACAAACGATATTATCTCTATTACCTCAAGATTAACTAGGAGAGAATGCTGTATAACATGAAGTCCGCAAATTGTACCTACCTGTGTAATAAAGTTTAATAAATAAATTAGCTCGTTGGTATTCGAAAGTTTTAAAGTCTCATTCTCCGCTCCCTTCATTATAAAACCTTATTTTAGCGACTAAATATAAATAAAAGATTTTTTTGTAAAAGTAGTTAGCTATTTCGCTATTTACTAATGGTCAAGTTCGAAAGTTGTTTTAAGTTTGAGATTTTTTTCTAGAAATAATTTCTATTTTTAAATAATTTTGAAGAAATCGCTCACCTAATTTCTCAGCCCACACCCTAAGGGCCGGCAGTAAGATTATACAGTCGTAAAGACCGCCCCCAGCAGACACCACTTTGTCACACATCCTACGCGTAACACCCGAGTTTTTATTTCACAAATCCTCAAACTAAACCAACCTAGCGACTTTCAGCTTCAGCCATTGGAACCTAAGTCGCTTGTTTGCACCCAGGAACAGAACTCACCTTTTAATTTTATTACTTATTTTAAAATTATACAACACATACACTGCTCTGTTTCTAAGGTAAATCACTTAGTAGTAATAGTAGCTAGAAACAATGACGGTACCACAACACCCAGACCCGAGACAATATATAAAAGTTCGATTGGATATAGACCCGACCGGGAATCTTAACCAAGACCTAAAATACTGCGTGTAAGACCAATCTGGCACGCCATGCTCCCATGCCGAGATGTTGTAGCGAATATAACGAGAATGGTACAGCTGCTGATCTCTTCCACGATTCCCTACCCAGGGTTAGACGTACTTTAGCTGACTCCTTGGCATTAGCTAAATTATGATTGAACCCCGAATATATCTTACTATTTTAACTGTTAATTGTCCGTTGTATTCATTGTTATTTAAAATTCTAATTCTAAATTATAAGTATGTGCATGTTGTTACTTTCAGTGTTGTGTACGCCTATAATAGGCATATGTATAAGAATTGTATGACTTTATCCTATTTGTTACAAGTGTTGTATATATATGCTGTTGGTGTACCTTTTTAAATAAATAAATAAACATACACCTACATATGTGTGGCAATAAATTCTCAAAGGTGGCGACGCCAAGTCCTAGTCATTTCGGCTACGAAGGCCGACAAATCATATTTGGAATCATGTGATTTAAAATGATGTACAAACATGGTAAACAGATGTGTTACAATACATATTAAGTATCAATCACGTTAGTCAATTACAGAGGAATGCAAATAAAATGAAGAGAACATAGATTAAGTTATTAACCACTAAAACCTCTGTGACGTTTCCGTTCTTAGACTCATCTCATGCTCTCCCCCAGCATCCTAAGGACCAAGTGTAAGTTTTATAACGTATAAATTGAACGAAAAACGAGTGGTGGCGCCTATCCCTCTGCAAACATTATCGGTGATCGTCATTTCGAAAACAACTGTTCGTTTAATATAGCACGAAGGAAACTGCTTTTGCATGATTGCCAGAATTCGAGCAAATTTAATAATAATCTATGTTTAATGCTCTATATTTCTAGAAAAATGTATCTTATGGCTGAAATGATGAACCTGACTTTGTTTTATATATATAGATTTAAACCTGAAAATACTACTGTCTTGTTTTTTCTGTCCACAAAAATTTGGATGCAAATATCGCAGCTCTTACAACAAAGAGAAAACGTACTCCTTTTATAGAGAGAAATGCATTTATCGCTGTAATATAGGATGTTTTAATGCATTCCCTTTCGCGTTAGAACGCATTCCTCGATGCCGTATATCCAGAATTACTGTCCGCGTAAAGTGGAATTTACTGCTTGGAAATAAAGTTAGAATTCGGTTTGGATTTAACATAAAACGTAGACAACAAGTGGTGGAGTGGGCACTAGACTAGAAATTTTGAAGATATCTCGGCATCGGTACAGTTATCCTTTATTAAATTGTTCCATGCTCGTTACGTGGAATGACATAGAAAACTTCGTTAGATGGTTGGCCATTGTGGTAAAACATTCATTTCTTCGTCTCTGTTATCTGTTAGCGGACTTTATTTTCTGGTAACTCTATTTATTTTTCTTTGTGTACCATATTAAGTGTATTAACAACATTTACAAATAATATCACGATTTTCAAAGAAGCATCTTTAAATTTAAAACATTTAGTAATTCGTCATTATCTATGGAATTAAGCCACGTACCGGCAAGCGTAGAGTAGGATTTCCACCCACAAAGTGGACATACGACTTGGGTAAGGTTGCAGGAAGCCGCTGGATACAGGCCGCTTTTGACCGGCCAATCTAGAAATCACTGGGAGAGGCTTATGTTCAGCAGATTACGGCTGAAATGATGATGATGATGAATCATGCTAGAAAATCAATCATTTTGGCATCAGTCAAGACTAATAGGATTTACCTTTGAAATACGAATCGTGTAACCATGGAAGGTTAATAAGCTGTTAGCTTTAACATAAAAAACACAACCAACACATTTTTCTTCCCAAAATCCCTGCGATTCCTCTCAAGTAAGTCGTCACTCCTCATTTGTATGCGCGCGGACACACGCGCCGCCCTCATTACCCGTTGGCTCATTTACACCGTGACGTTTGAACTTTGCATTCTAATTTGTTACATGGTAACACACCTGTATCTTACTAAAATTTTTGGGATTTTCTCTTTGGAACAACATCTAATCTCCTCCATCTCCATTCTAAAACCATTCTGCCACATCGGACGTCAGGCCGCCCTCAATCATCATCATAATTTTAGCCATAGGACGTCCACTGCTGAATATAAGCCTCCTCCATTTCTCTCGTATACGAGTAAATACGACCTCATATAAATATAGGAAAATGTTGACCAGAAACTTACGTGACACTATAGGAATAGCATTAGTGTTATGAAACTTATGAATGATGATTGATTTCTTGGCTGTTAATTCATTGACTAACAGTTCTGAAGGGGGAACAGGTTAGACAATATTTAAAAAGAAAGAGTGTGTCCACTTACAATGTGGACAGACCACCTGGTAACGGTTGCGGGAAGTCGTTGGATGTAGGCCGCTTCCAACCGGCCAATCTGGAAATCCAGGGGAGGCCGTTCATAGGGAAATGTATTAGGATTTACAGACAGATTTTGTTCAACTACTATTTATACCGCATGTCAAGTTGATTTTCTTTAAAAAATGGTATTATACTAATGTTAAAATAACGAAAATGTTTTAAATTTAATACTGCCCTGATTGCATTGGTACAGTCAACATCAAATTTGCTTAGTATCTGAATTTTCTATAAGAATCTCATTGCAAAACATCAAAATTGTCTGACAAAACCTTTTGATTCTAAATGAACATACTATGTTTATATTACAAGATAAAATGTACATTCAGCATCAAAAGGAGATAACTACAACTAGTTGAAAAGAGGCTGAAAATAGTGACCGAGTTTCTTGTGCTGCTACTTCACGGCGATAGCCCACAATATTGTCGCAAAGCAGTGGTAGGTTAAGTAATATAATCAGGACGTTTAAAAAGATTAATTCAGGCCATTTTTCATAAAAAAAAAAGTTTTACTATGTACCGAAATCTTAAAAAACCGGACATGTGCGAGTCGAACTCGCCCACTGAGGGTTTCTAGGTCAGTACATATTTGAAATAGTTCAGGAATCTAATCTTGCAGTTATTTCCGAGCTTTTTCCGAAACTTTTAATAGAGACTATATTTTTTATGATTTAATTACAAATGTATAGTTTTCATATATTTTCTTGTATTTTTAGATGAAATTACTTGCCAATTTTCTAGGTCAACGAAAAGTACCCTACAAATTTTGATTACCTCGAGAGGGTCGAAATATACGTTCCTTCGGCTAAGCGGCCATATCTCTCATTACTTTATCTTAGAAGTTTGAAAGAAAGAAAAGACATTTATTATACATTGGACATCACACACAAATAGTACAAATGACACAAAAACAATATTTAAATTAAAACAAGAAAAAGAAAAACAAGTAATAATCTTTTTTAATTAAACACGAGTAAACCAAGCGGTGCCACTATGTGCCTGTGATGTCCGGGATAATGGGACCTCACTCAGCTAGAGCCACGGCCTGAGTAGGCCGCGACGCTGGTTTTCAGTAGGCCCCGCCGAGTGACACGGACGGACAGCCGACCTTATCACAGCTTCAAGGGACTTCAATACTTGAGTATATGGTTTTAATTTTATACCGATACCTCCACGCGTTGCCGAGATAGGGTGCTGACAGACATACGGACAGACAGACAAACGGAACAAAGTGACCTTTAAGGATTCCATTTTTTTCCTTTTCATGTAGGGAAAAAACCGACTTCAAAAGACTAAAAAGCTAAAAATAATATTAACACGTACTGAACCTTCTCCTGACAATAATTAACACAATAAACAAAGAATTTGTGAAATTGTTCCATCCGATTAGATTTTTATTAAATTATCAATTTGTATGCAAAATCTATAGTAGGTACCTATGTTATTCGATTAGAGTACCTAGACAGACTTAGGTACCTAATCAGTTACTTTTGGAGTCGGTGCAAACGAAAACATTGAATCTCTCATCGGCTGGCGCCGACTCCAAAAGTAACTGATTATGTATCTTACGTGTTAAAATTATTTTTATCTTTTTAATTTTTTGAAGTTGGTTTTATTTTTTTTATAAAATGTACTTATTCATTCTATTTTTAGTGATAAATCCAAATCAAAACAGATCATAAGAGAGCAAACAAAACTTAACTGCTGAACACCGATTTCATTTCCTATTATTCCACTCTTAAGGGCAAAAGTTTTTCCGCAAATTTTTATTATAGTATCTTTGAAGTATAAGCTATTCAATAATAAAAAATCATCAAAATCGGTTCACATTTGTCAAAGATATTGGGTAACATAAATACAAAAATCAGTTGGCGTGGTATGGAGTTCACGCAATGTTTGATGATTTTCTTATAGATCCCATCATCAGAATTTGACCAAATGTATGTGGGACTATTCTGAAAGTATTACCTTTCGAACAAAAAAAGAATTATCAAAATCGGTCAACGTAGTAACGAATGATCGCTGAACATACATAAAAAAAAGATTCCGGCGAATTGAGAACCTCCCCCCTTTTTTGAAGTCGGTTAAAAAAGGAACAACGTACCTACTTTGCCTGACTAACTCATCAAAATAATTGCGGCCTTTCAAATCTTATATCAAGTTGCAATAATCTTAGTAATGTAAGCGTTTACGGCCATTTGTGAGGTTCGGCTTCAAAATAATTAAGGGTCGGTATCCCGGGATATATTATTATTTATCCCGGTATAATAAAGGTAAGGGCCCAGGGCCTCGGAGGGACTAACTAAAGCCAAGTAAACGGATTAGCGAGTTACCGCTTTTTTGGGGGTATCTATTCGATAACGCTTTGTTCGTCGTAACGATAGTATCATGGGGGGTTATAACTAAATTACTTTGCCTAGACTAAAATCTATTTATATGAAACAAAGTCGGGTGAGTTACTCCATTTATAAGTCAAGAATGGCTGGACCGATTTTTATGATCTTTGGTTTGTTAGTTTTGTCACCGCTCCGATGAGGAGAATAACTACTAAAACATAGGAAAGATAACAAAGTTAGTTACACCATTTATAAGTCAAGAACGGCTGCTCCGATTTTCATGATCTTTGATTTGTTAGTTTTGTCATAACAAAATAAAATGCATAAAATGGCGGTAAGAAGTTTGCCGGGACAGCTAGTGTTTAATAAAATTTTAAACAAATCAAAATACAGGGTGGCACTGTCTAACTTTACGTCCACGATAAATACCTTTGATATTATGCAAACAGCAGCTCGTCAATTTACCAAAAAACGTCAAATTTTCTTAATTGATATTGATCTCTACGTGTCGGACTTTGGGTTGAAAATCGGTTAAAATTATTTTTTAGGTAGGACTTGCCGTTGACTGTACATAGCAAATTATATTAAATTTTGTACATAAAACAGACTGTACTCATATTATTTTAAAAGTAGCTTGATTGAGCTTATATTCTAAAGACTAGCCATAATCAAACACCGTAAATATTTTTAAATTAATAATTAAGTTAATAGTGTTTTATATAAAATTATAAGACTAATAATTGTGACTGTGACTAATTATCTTTAAATTGAATTCAAATATTGACATTTTAATTTTTAATTTATATAAATATTTGCATGACAATATTGTTAAACATGAGAACATGCACTAAAATAACATCTTTGTATCACCATGTTTTAAGCAAATAAATCATTTTCATTTTCATTTTTCATTTCATTTCATTTTCAATGAGTTTTCATTCATTCAGAATTAAAGTTTGTTAGTCTTTCATAAACTCTAGTATGGCTGGACTGGACCGATGGCTAATTTTGTTTTTGCAATATTTGTAGAAGTCCAAGGAATGTTTAACAGGTGGGAAAACATAAAGAAATTCCATGGAATTTAGAAAAAACAACTAGTTCATTTTCCTATACAAACTGTTTGTACCTGTCGAACAAGATGCGTTCAGAAACAATTTTTGCGACTAATTTTACATTTTATTAGCTAAATTAATACATTTTGCGGTAATTTAGGCTAGTGTAGGAAAGGCCCCCTCTTTTCCAGGGTTAGGTTAGATTAGAACATCTAGGTTAGGTTAGGTTAGAACAGTGACCATATAAATTTTACGTTTTTTTTACCATATAACCTTATAAAATTGATTTCTGTTTGATCTAAACTATTATTATATGTGTATAAGTAGTATTTAGATTTAGGTTGTCAGTTTACATAAAGTTTAAATTTTTATTTAAAAATATCTAAACTTATATACTATGGAATGTCTAATATATGCTATCTATATTGTAAACTATACCCGAAATAAGTAGTAGTTACGAATATTCCTTATAAAAAAAGTTAATCATTTTCTATTTTTTAAAATTCTAGTAATTAATCTTCCAATCAATCAAAATAATTGAACTTGAGATGATAAGATCTTTTTCATAAAATATTTATACCCCCCCTACATACATAATATAATAACCTTGCATTCAAACGGTTACGTCAATTCTTAGAATGAAGGTTTCTTTTATCGGAAATAAGACTGATGTATTGACATAACGCAATGAAAACATTAGATGTGAGTGAATCTAACTTGATGTAGAATTCTCTCTCATCTTTGAATGTTGTAATTTTAATGTTCCCTCTTTGGGTTTGAGCCAACCAAGTAAGCTAATAATTTTAATTAGATCAAAGTTGTTTTAAAGCCTGTCAGTTATGATTTAACTCGAATTTTGACTTGATAGGAATTTCGTTTGAGTTACATTAGAGGTTTGCTGTGTATTTCTATTTTTAAGAATCTTGGATATAATTAGATTTAGGTAAGCAAAATTGAATGCCTGGAAATTATCTTATTTACTAATCATCATTTACGTTTATTATATCAGGGAGTATTCAATTTACTTATTTCAAATCCTTGTTATATTTGTCTTTAGTTAGGCCCATTTATAATTAAAACGTAAACTCACCGTCAAGTAAGAAGAGCAGACGAAAAATGAGATGACAAATCCTTTTCATCTTGATCATTTGTTTCACTTTTCAAAACTTACAGGCAAATGGACATTGAACAACACGATAAACACAATTACACAGCAACTACAGCAATTTGGCAACAATTATTATTAATTATTACTAGCACTAAATAATTGAATTATTTTACAGACTACGCGTTTCGAGTTCGTAGCAGTCTACCGTAGGCGTTTCGACTGTCGTAGCAGCATTGTCGGAGCGGCCGACGCGCTGTCTCGCCGACGACTGACTGACGCTACGCCGCGTAGCATCCGCTTACTACGAGATTGCTCATTACGTAGCATAGGAGTAGCTCCGGTATTCCGTACATTATTTCGTTTAATAAAGTACGTCGTAGTGTATGCAGATGCGTTTACATAATATTATGGAATTTTAGAGGCAGCGTAAGGGTGCAAAATTAAACAGCTAGGCACAGCTCGTTGGATGGAATTTTAGAGAAACGGTAAACATTGAGCAAACTTCATTTTGAGCCGGAGGAAAGTTAGCTGCAGTTATGAGGGGATGAAATGAAGTAAAGTGCTTACTCGTCTCTTGTGTAAGCGACTCGGTAAAGTGGCTATTAAGTTGTAAGATTTTAAGTTAGAGTATTATATGCAGTAAAATTTTACGCTTATTTTATATTTATTCTGTTAGTGGCTCAATAAATGCAATGATTGTTTTTATACTTTTTTTGCAAATCCATTATTATTGTCACGGGCACTCAAAAGGTAAGTAAATAAACATATTCCGCCAAATATGATTGTAGGGCTCGTTGTAGGGTCCCGTAAAATCGAATTATTATTATTTTTGGATGTAATATTTTGTTAGTTTTGGAATACAGATCAAACTGAATTTCCTTAAAATGGTGAAGCTTTATAAAATAAAGTTTTTAATAGTTTAATTGTATTTTATATCTTAAAGCTAGCATTCACAGCTTACATACTACTATGATTTTTGTAAGTAACACCATTTAATTAATTTTTTTCATCCCTAATAAATATTTAACTTAAACAGCAATTAAGATTGTTTATAAAGCCTCCCATATTATGTTTATATTGTGTGTCGGCATTAGTATTAGCTGACATGAAACTTATTGCTTTGGGACCTATATTACAAATTAGAACTAGACTTGAGGTATATTGACAAACTATTAATGAGACTTGGTATATAAATACCAGCATGACAATAATAGACGAGACTTCATTTATGAGGAAATTACTGTAATATTTTCTCCATTTGCGTACTTCGCAAAACCTGGTGAGGTAACTTAAATATAGCTTAATGTTCTACCCACTGCCATTTTCATGTAACAGACTAATAAACAGAATTACGTAGGTAATAAACTGATTCTATTTGAAACGATTCTTCAAAGGCAGCACTGTTTTCGTTTAACATTTACTAAACGAATTGTATTTTTTAAAATTATTTACACTTCAAATGTCCACCACAAACAGCCACAAACAGTTTTAGTATTAATTTGGTGATTTGTAACACTAAGGGCCTCTTACACCTCTTGCTGATAAGTTCCAGATAACCTGTCTGGAACATTTTTGACAGCTAATTTTATGGGTTATCTGTCAAAACAATTGCCAGATAGATCTGGAACTTATCAGCAAGTGGTGTAAGAGGCCCTAAGCGTTACTATCGACGAAAGGTCGTAGCGTTTGTACACGTATTCGGTATTTCATGCTTGGAGCTTTTTTCGGTTGGACCTTTGGTTGATGACCTTCGAATGACCTCCGCAGCTACAACGGGAGAGTTTTGTAATAATAATAATTCATTATGTAGCTCTTGCTAACACTGAATATCTGCTTAAGCATAATCAAGCAGCCAAAATTCTCCACCAAGAGCTTGCCCTAAAGAACGGTTTGGTCAGGCAGAGACTACCCAATTATAAGTACTCGCTGGAACCAGTACTAAAAACTGACAGTATCCGGCTCTACTGGTACCAGCCCATCGTCACTAACAGGACTATTCTTGCGAATAAGCCTGTTAAAGTGCTGATGAACCGGGTGCAATTATAGGTGTTTTTGGTGGATGTAATTATTCCTCATGACGAGAACCTTGTGAAAGCTGAAACCGAAAAGCAACGCAAGTACTTACGACCTACTACACGAGGTTACCGAAATGTGGGAAGTGGTGTCTACCGAAATCGTCATCATCATTATTTCAGCCATAGGACGTTCATTGCTGAACATAGGCCTCCCCCATTGACTTCCAGATTGGCCGGTTGGAAGCGGCCTGCATCCAGCGTCTTCCTGCGACCCTTACCAGGACGTCTGACCACCTTGTGAGAGGACGCCAAACGCTGCACTTGCCGGTACGCGGCCGCCATTCCAGAACCTCTGCCCCATCGACCGTCAGTTATATGTGCTATGTGCTTCGCCCACTGCCACTTCAGCATGCTAATCCGTTGAGCTATGTCAGCGACTTTTGTTCGTTTACTGAACTCCTCATTTCTGATAGATCTCGCAAGGAAACACCGAACATAGCTCTTTCCATCCATCCGAAATCATACCAATTGTTATATCGGCAAACGGTTTAATTCCAGCAAATTTGGGTGTACATCTGAAAAGGCTGGGATTCGACGGCGGCTCGCTTCCAGAAAGATGCCGAAAGCGGTGGTGCTTGATACCGCACGCATCGTCCGCCGATTTCTCTCTCTTTTGCCCTGATCCCGGCCAACTGTACTATTAGCGGTCATGACCGCCCAAGAGGCAAGAGGTTTTTGGCCTACATAAAAATTATCAATTTATTCATAACATTGATCCACCAATGGTTAGTAACAAATGGACACAATAATATGTTTTAGCAAGCACTGAAAGTACCCAGCCTACAGCAGCCCCACTAGCAGTGATAGCAACGCCGCCGTGTGTGAGGCACGTCCGCGTCAGTGCCTCATACTGATTGGGTCATGTGGAGTGTAAAAGGACTACCACATGGCACATTCGCTAGTTCAGGGCCGTGACAGCCGGAACAGACTCTAGTCTACCTCAGAGGTTTTCCTCAGATAGACTTAACTCTAGCGGGCCCGATCTTGAGTCGGTCAGAACCTCACAGGTGTTCTTGTAGGCTTGGACCTCGGCTTGGTCATTGTCCGAAGGTTGGACAGGGTACTCTTGGTGGTTATTTGCTGCTTATCTATTCGATCTCCGTAGCCGAGAGACAAGTATACCGGACTGGTGTCGCTATCTCTGAGGTCCCGGGTTCGATTCCCGGTAGGTCAATGTAGAAAAAAAAAACTATATTGTTTTAGGTCTTGATGTTAAGGTACCATCGTTGTTTCTGATTTTTGTAAAACAAGACAGAAAGGGTCAATTCAGAAAGTAAACTTTTCTAATTGCCTTAGGTCTAAATGTTTTATGATTATATATAATCATTCTTAAATGAATTTACCTCACCTTGAAGCCAGGATAATTGTTGTGATGTTTGGCTTAAATATAATTTATTTGAGTAAATTTAAAATCACATTACTGACACACAACAGCTAGAAACATTCAGCTATAAAAACATTTATGAAAATCATCACCAAGAATATCAAAGACATAACCACACGTCAATCTAATAAGACGGGCTTTTAAAAAAATTGGATAAACAGAAAAACACTCAATTTTTATTTGTTTATAATACATTATTCGTATAGATTTGGAACGAGGCGGGGTTCATCGCAAACAATACTGCTTTTTTTACACCGAAAACGTGCCCCTACATAACTAAGTTTCATTTTGGATTCTCCACCAATAAACTTTTAAGCTAACCCTCAGTACTGAATCTCCCAAACTGTTAACAATACCTTGCTGGCTCGAAATCAACTTTAAATGCACATATCCATACAAAACCAGCAATGTCTGTAACGGAAATAGTAAAATGCGAATAATACATGAAACTGAATGAGGCCTCATATAAACGGCTCATTATGATAAAGGCGCACACACACGACAATCAGGCAGGCAAACATTCATTTGAGCGAGTGTGTAAGCCGCGCCGTGAATACTTTGCCGTTACAGTATTTAGGGGATGCGCACATTGTTACTTAATTTTGACAATATTAAGTAAATTTCGGAAACATAATCTTGGAGGGAAAAACCCTTTCCCATGCAAATCCGAAGACGATTTCCATAGCCGAGAAACGAGTAGGCCGGACTTTATCTTCGGGGTCCCGTGTTCGATTTTCGGTCGGGTCAATGTAGTATACGAACTTTCGTCTTTGTTTCTGATTTCTATTACACAAGTGTTTTAGCTACATACCTTTGGAACAATGTGTGTAATGTTGTCCAATAATTATTTTAAAAAAAATTGACATTAAGTAGATAAGTATAGTAAAGTCCGCTATTTTTTTTTCACTTAAAACCCGGAATTAAACAACATTCCGTCTCTATCGAACACAAAAAATAACATCATCATCATCATTATCATCATTTCAGCCATAGGACGCCCACTGCTGAACATAGGCCTCCCCCAGTGACTTCCAGATTGGCCGGTTGAAAGCGGCTCGCATCCAGCGGCTTCCTGCAACCTTTACCAGGTCGTCTGTCCACCTTGTAGGTGGACGTCCTACGCTGCGCTTGCCGGTACGTGGCCTCCATTCCAGAACCTTTCTGCCCCATCGGCCGTCAGTTCTACGTGCTATGTGCCCCGCCCACTGCCACTTCAGCTTGCTTATCCGTCAGGAATGAGGAGAATCGTAAACGAACAAAAGTTGCTGACATAGCCCAACGGATAAGCAAGGAAAAATAACATATTCTATAGAAATCCATTTTAAACCAAACTTCGGCTGAAAATTATCTGGAATTGGGCTAAAATAATGAATTTTTGGAAAAAGATTTTTCTCGAAAACAATCTTTTGAAATTTTTATTTGTATGCTGTTTTATAGTATCTTTGCCAATAAATAACAATCTCTTTTATTGACTGTAAAATAAATATTTTACTGTGTCAAAGTAAAGTTAAAATATTTTATGGTTTTAATCCCAACGCTTTGCATAAAAAATTATTGGAACTCTGCGTGTTTTCTGAAAAGTACAATATGTATGAATATTTGTATTTTTATTACGATGAAAATTACAATATGAATTAATATATATTTATTATGGCTTTACGCAGGATGCGGGCCGCTTCCGGCCATTTGTAAGTCACTGGTACATGCCTATGTTCAGAGTAGACGTCCTGTGGCTAAAATGATGATGATGATGATTATGGTTTTACGCACGTTGATATACAATAAATGTGTGTCAGAAAACACACCAATTATATGTGTCGAAGTAAGGAGGTACCAGACAATGTATATTTAATTTTGTCAGAGGTGTTTCAGTTCAGTAATTCAGAAAAGATAGTTATTTTTAATTGACCTAAACCGGGAATCGAACCTGGGACCCTTGACAATTACAGCTGCGGACTTGGCTGATTATAAACCAGTTCTTAATAAGGATATTTTTATTTATTTATTTTATCTTAATTTAGGCTGTAATTTGTCATTTTTCCATTTACTTAAACTGTTAAGTGTATACGTCAGTTTCCACATATTTTATGCATGCCGTGGTGGCCTTTAATTAAGGCAACACTATAAAATGTAAAATTTGAATTGTATTTTGTATTGTCTAGGTGTATGCTTTGTTGGCTGCCCTTAATTAAATAAAATAAATTAAATTAAATCTTTAAAAAGAATGTTAAGTGCCTATGCCTTATACTATGCCTATATACGTCCCACTGCAGGGCACAGGCCTCGCCTCAACTATGAGGTAATTTTGGGCCATAATCCACCACGCGGGCCCAGTGCGGTTCCGTAAAGGCCGGTAAGGCCAGTGATTTAACCTCAGTGTCAGATGTTACTCGTATTAAGCCGCCTAACTAACACAAGTATTATATTATTGTTTTAAAGAAATTGTTTTTCACAATCACACCAATTATCTAGCCCCAAACTAAGCAAAACTTGTACTATGGCGACTAGGTAACCAATAAACATACATAAATACTTTTCTAAACATCCATGACTTAGGTACAAATGCTCGTGCTCATTACACAAACATTTGCTCCTTGCGGGATTCAAACTCGCAACCGCTGGCTTTGTAGTCCGGAGCGCGAACCACTGCACCAAACGGTCGTCTTATTAAACTAAATACTAAATGCTATCATTAATTATTTATGTATAAAATACATTCATAAATAAATATATGTAAATTTGAACTGGTAGTTCAACAAAATTATGTGGTACTTTGTTGTAAATCCCCAAAAATATATTTTTGTGTAGACTGGGCTATTATATTCATGGACATTTACTACTAGAGATCATATCAAATCAAATCAAACGTCTATTCGCAAGAATGCAGTACATTTGTGATGTTTAAAAACCAAATACAGTTCAGTGCCCTTAACCAAAGAATTGCATGCAAAATGCAAATTTTATTAATTTTGTTTAGTAAATTGGCTAAATTGATAAAATTGATTGGTATGATGTCAATGAATTTACTAATTACAATTAATTATCTAAGTATGTATTCTTAAAATAACTTAACACTATAAAAGCAATGTTGCCATAGTCATTTTGTAAATTCAAGAATGAGGAAGCTTAATAAATATTAAATGATAACAATACGCCTTTACTTTCCTATTCACAATATTAAAAGAAGATGTCATACTTGGTCATCAGTGTAGCACCAGCTGAACCTCGTTCGTCAGTTGATTACTGATTGAATTTCAGTGAAACCGACGTTCGTTGTCCGATAGGATTTGACGTCCATAAGTGCTTGGGAGGCATAATTGATTTAGACTTTGATATTCGCACTGAAATAGATCTCATACATTCACGCGTTATGTGAGTGCCTACACAAACGTTAAACTGTATCTTATTATTACTCAAAAGAATACATCATTTATTTCTGTCCCCTAGCATGACTACCAAAACATGATATGATATACATAGTCAGGTCATAAGTTCTGTCACACAATAAAAACTTTTAAATTTAGAATGCTGGCCACAAAAAAGTTTATTGAATTCGAATTTCAAATTTTTCATGAAAATAAAAATGTGTACTTTTTAGAATTTTCCTCATTTTTAAATATGAATTTGACACTTAAAGCAGACCGTGTCGCGGTTATTGCGTTGCATCGTTGCGGTTACGCGCCAATTCAGATTTTCGACTTACTGGAAAAATTTGAATATAAACAAAAGATTCGTTTATCGTACCATAAAACGATACATAGAAGACTCTAGTGTAGATGACAGGTCAAGAAGTGGTTGCCCTCGCTCTGTTAGGACTCCAGCAGTGATAAAAGCTGTGAAGGAAGGAAAGCGCGAATTCAAAGAAATCCCATACGTAAGCAGAAACTGTTGGCCCTTCAGATGGGGTTAAGAAGGACCACGGTGAAAAGGGTGTTAAATGAAGACTTAGGGCTTAGGGCATATCGAAGCAAAACAAGACATCGTTTGGACGCTCGTTTAATGGACCTGAGACTGAAGAAGCGGTACGCGGGAAAAAAACATCGGGAAATTCTTTTTTCGGATGAAAAAATTTTCACCGTGGAAGAGAGCTACAACAAACAAAACAATAAGGTGTACGCACACAGCAGTGAAGAAGCTAGCAACCGTATTCTGCGTGTCTAACGAGGTCATTTTCCATCCTCGCTCATGGTTTGGTTGGGAGTCTCTTATTGAGGCTTAACTGAGGTCTATTTTTGTGAGAAAGGCGTAAAAACGAATGCAGTTGTGTATCAAAATACAGTCCTCAAGATCCCTGTGGAACCTGTTTCTCATACCATGTTTAATAACAGGCACTGGGTATTCCAACAAGATTCTGCGATGATCCAGCTCATAGAGCGAAAAGCACACAAGACTGGCTGGCGGCGCGTGAAATCGACTTCATCCGGCACGAAGACTGGCCCTCCTCCAGCCCAGATTTGAGTCCGTTAGATTACAACATATGGCAACACTTAGAGGAAAAGGCCTGCTCAAAGCCTCATCCTGATTTGGAGTCACTCAAGGCATCCTTAATTAAGGCAGCCGCCGATATTGACATGGACCTCGTTCGTGCTGCGATAGACGACTGGCCGCGCAGATTGAAGGCCTGTTTGATTGAAGTTCAAAATCGTGGGGGTCATTTTTAATAAACTTTATTACCATATGAATCTATGTTTTATTAAGTTCATTTTGCTATATAAATGGTTACATAAATAATAAAAATGTCTAAATTATTTCATATTACACATGTGACAGAACTTAATGACCTGTCTAGGTAGTGTTATATCGACACCAACTGTAAAAATGTGATAGATATAGCCGCTATTTTTTAATCGCCGTGCTGGTGACGTCACTCGTTACGATCGCTGTTTCGATAAAAATTTGAAAAATTTACTATCATATTTAAATGAATCTATTTTCTTCTATATTTATAAAACAAAGTCGGGTTAGTTACACTATTTATAACTCGAGAACGGCTGGACCGATTTTTATGATCTTTTATTTGTGGAATTTGTCTCCGCCCCGAATAGCAGAATAACTACCAAAATGCTGAATTTTTTGACAAAAAAAATATGTAAATAATTAATAAATAATTTTTTGACAAAAAAAAAATGTTACAGGATGTAATGTAATGAATGTAAAAAACTTACAGGATAAAATAAGGTCCGATTTAATAAGTTAATCTCCTTTTGGGCGGTGATTATAGTGTTCATAAACAATAACTTATACTATGGGTACAGAATAATGTACTATGGGTCCAGCATCGAAATTTTACAATAAATAAATCTTCTGTACGTTCGTTTGTCACCTAACTCCTCCTAAACAGCTAGACCGATTTGGATAAAATTACATTTCAAAGGGTTCTTAAAAATTTGATGGCGCTGCAATCGTGTTCTAGTACTGACAACAGATTTAGACAAGACAACGTCTTTTGGGACAGCTAGTATTAGTCACTTTTAAAGATTCGCGATTTTCACACATTACCAGTGTCGGAATAGGTAGATTGATTTGGGGTTAATGATCTCAAACATTGATGTTAATATGGACATGCCTCCCAGATTTCGGAATTTCTTTGTATCAGTTTAAAAAAAAAGACATATCCATATTATGCTAGCACGTACATCAAATCAATCCGACCGTACCGACCGACCGACCGACCGTTCGACGACCTCCGTAGCCGAGAAGCGAGCATACCGGACTTGGTGTCGCTATCTCTGAGGTTCCGGGTTCGATTCCCAGTCGGGTCAATGTAGAAAAATAACCTTTCTATATTGTCTCGGGTCTGGGTGTTGTGGTACCGTCGTTGTTTCTGATTTCTAACACAAGTGCTTCGGCTACTTACCACAGGATCAGAGCAATGTATGTGAAGTTGATGTTGTCCAATATTTCAGGGTGAAAATGTAAATGTAATCCACCTACTCCGATCACTGCACATTACATTACAACTAGTATTTAAATATTAAAAAACATTACAACAGCTGAGCGGCTGTTTGGTATAGTGGAATTAATTTTTATTTTCGCGACTTTTTGTTTGTGATCACTTTCTAAAGTTACAATTGCTTTTAGTACTTACGCTTAAAATTAGCATTTGTTTCCATACTAAGTCGCAAATTGTTTTCTACTAGAAAGTAAATCGCAAAGTAATATGCGATGAATAATAACTGCGAAAGCACAGCTGTGGTAATCGAACACAAATCAAGTAGAGACAGAAGGTTTGCTTTTAAAAAGCCATGAGTATTAATTTAAATTCAAATTGTTTATTTGCCATTAAGTAGGGTACAGTACATATAATGTGATCTTAAGTATTTAAATAAATAGTGCATTGACCTACTTAGCTATGTTAAACAGCATGCAAATATTTAATTACAAGATAATAAAAAATAATTCAAAGTTAACAGTAGTCAAATTAAATTAATTATGTCAGTAATTAATGGTTAACAATGTCAAAGAATACAATTGAAATATTACTTTAAGAACACAAAATATTTTTTTTGTTCGTAAACATTCAATGTGTCAAATTTGTGTATCATTTGGAGATGACGCGGTGCGTTGTTTTGCTATTGTACATAACGCCTATGTATCATCAAAAGTCGATAACCACATTCAGATTTTCAAAATCGCTATACACCATATTATACCTAAATTGCTCAGCATGACAGGCGCCAGGTTAGGTTTAATATGGTGTAGGTGCAAGGTCTGGGCTGTATGGCAGATGCAGTAATACCTCCTAGCCAATTTCTCTGTTTTTTTTTCTGAGTGGCTAAAGATGTGTGTGGCCTAGCGTTATCGTAATGAAAGACCACACACTTTCTGTTGATCAATTTCGGCCGCTTTCTCTCAACTTCTTGCTTTAATCTCATCAGTACTTGGCAGTATAGATCCAAATTGATGGTTTTACCCGGCGGTAAAAGCTCATAATGAAAAATTCCCCTAAAATCTATACACACAGCATCACCTTATTGCGAGTTAACCCAGATTTTGCCATAGTCTGTGAAGCCTGATCACCTTTGACCACGACCTCAGACATTCTATCGCCCGGGAACCATTTTTCATCACCAGTTATCAATCTTTTCAAAAACGGTTCGGTTTCATTACGTCTCAATAAAGAATTGCAAATGAATACACGGTTTATTAGGTTTCTTTCGGTGAGCTCGTGTGGCACCCAAGTATCAAGCTTTTTTGTGTACTTACCCAGCATTTTTCAAATGGGCAAAAACTGTTTTGAGTCTATTCCTAGATCTTCAGATATGTCATAACTACTTATACCGATACCGATCGCTTCATATTTTACAAAAATGGCGTCCATTTTATCCGTAACAGGTCGCCAGAGCAAGGTCTTTGCCATCATAATTCCCGGATTGAAAACGCTTAAACCAACGTTGTGCTACTGTTTTTTTTTTAATGACAGGTCCGCGGTAGACATACTTCTTGACAACTCTGAGTGCCACGCTTTCGACAGAGACCAGAGACGATATAGAAAAGTAATTTTTCTACATTAACCATTTCCAAATCGAACCCTGACCTCAGAGATAGCGACACCAAGTTCGGTATGCTCGCCTCTTGGCTAAGGAGAATATCGTCGTACTGTTTATGTTATGTAAAAAAAAAGGTTTTACGTCCGAGTACATTATTTTTTACCTTACTGCCAAGGAAGAATTATATAATTGTTGAATCGAATTCGTACACCAAACAAGCCTTCTGTCTTCTTCTATTTTGTGGTCCAAGTTATTAAATGGGCGCGGAGTTCGACAAATGAGTGGGCGCAAACAGATACTATCGACATCACGTCATGCTGTCGATACGAATGTGACAAGTTTAATATATTGGGCGACCAATCGGGATTTCAAAATTGTATCATTGAAGTTTATTAAATAATCATTTTAAAAGGGGGATCTACAAATACAATAAACGCATTTTTAAACGGCTGACCTAGAAGCAGTTCTATTTCTGAATTGACCGAAACCGAAAATCAAATCCAAGACCCTTGTGTTCAAGGCGTATGCCTCTATGACGCCAGTCTAAATTGGCTCGGGTTTAGGTGTACTGGGAGACGCTCTTGGAAAAACTTACTATTTCGTACCTCGTAAAACATAGATGATACGTTACTTCAAAGCAATTGCTATGTAATCTGAGGCATAGATAGATATTCTTTATTGTACACCATACAAAGAACTAGTGTTATAGAATGATGCAATATTTTGGTGGTCCTATCGCTAAATGCTATATAAAGGCATATTATTGGTTGAAAAATATCTCAGCTCAAAGCTCTAATAATTTACTTGGCATGTCCGATCAAAGAATCGACATATCGCACATGATATGCATGTGGGCGCAACGTGCATGTCGAGCCATGTCGCGTTTGCAAGTTGACACAGTGCCGACATTTCCAACCAGCTGACTACAATAGCTCATGTATGCCAACAAAAACAGCTAGTTATACTCGAAGGTATCAATACTATATTTTAAATTATGAGAAGGAACTGACAACAGTAGGAGAAAAAAGGTTTTCGAGTAGGAACAAACTGGAAGACGCATGGGCAGGCCTTCCACCCGATAGACCGACAACCTACTAAATGTTAGACTGACCCCATATTGGGCGCGCGCGTTCCTCAAGCGTGTGAACGACGCGAACGCCGCGTGCGAGCAGCGACATCGCGGCGTGAGCGTCGCGTTTTACCAGCGCGCGGCGTGTGTGCAGCGTGAACGCCGCTCGCATGCTGAGCTCACGTCGCGTTTTATGAGCGACCGTCTGAGAGAAATTAATATCGAAAACTATTTTCTTTTCTTTATATTAGCATCTATTTTGTTAGTGGTTGTAATAACGACAACGCGACGTAAGCTCAACATGCAGCCAGCATGCGCGATCACGCGACGCTGACGCCGCATTGTCGTGGCGTGCACGCGGCGTTCGCGTCCTTCACACGCTCTAGGAACGCGCATGCCCAATGTGGGGTCAGCCTTAGGGGCCGCTGCTCGGTTGGTTCGGTCTCTTCGTTCACCTTCACAGGTTTTCGTCATTTTTATTACGTGACTAATAGTGAAATCCATCAAAATTCAATAAAGAATCAAAATAAATCATCATCATCATCATGTAAATTCATTTTTTATTATTTTGTCTGAATTTGAAATGAAGTGAGTTTAATGTGCCATGTGGGGACGACCGTAAAGAATACACTTTCCTACCGCCAACAGGAGGCGTGTCGTAAGAGGTGACTAGTTCTTGTAGCATAAGACGGGCAGCAGCATCTTCGTGCGAAATCTTATAAAAAACTGCGCTCGTCACCCCGCTTGCCAAGCGTGGCAAGTATTGGCAATCCCCCCCGATGATGTCATTGGGGGAGGTCTTTGTTCAGCAGTGGACGTATTAGGGCTGAAATGATGATGATGATGATGAGTTCAATGTATTTCCCTGACTAATGAACTGTCGGTATTCCCCGAGCTGTGGCTCGTGTTCGGATGTTGGATGTTGTACGTGACGATCAGTCAATTGCAGTCAAACTGAGGTTACATGGACATACAATGTTGTGATCACTGTTAGCGCGTGGTATAAGGATACGTTTTTTAAAGCAATCATACAATTGAATATGTATTCTTATGATGTTTGAATTGGATAACTACTAGTCAAAATGCTGTTTGAATAGCAAATGCTCAAAAACGTTAACTGGTAAGATTTAGATCGATAAATCACAAATCATCAAAATCTCGAATTATCAATAATATCATACTCAACTAAGCAAGATGGCAGCAATTAAATTACCTATTTAGAATAGGTACTGTAACAGATCAAAGTAAGTTGTTTCTTTGAATACTTTTAATATTTTAGCATAAGTAACAAGGTAGTAAATTAAACTTCTATCACATTAAATATCTTAACTTCTTTTAAAAGTGATAAACAAATCGCCGTTATTACACATTAAATTAAATTAATAATTATGAATTGTTTTCACAATCACACCAATTATATAGTCCTAAACTAAGCAAAGCCTGTACTATGGCGACTAGATAACGAATAACGATTCTTATATACTTTATAAACATACATGACAAGTACGAATGCTCGTGCTCATCAGACACATTTGCCCCTTGGGGGGATTCGGACCCACAACCACCAGGCTTTGTAGTTAGGAGAGCGAACCACTAGACCATACACTCTTTGAAGACAATGAAAACAGATAATGAATAGGCAGCATCATCACCATTATAACCAAACCAGACCAAACGTGAGTCCAATGCTGAACATAGGTCCCTTCTATGCACACCAGTGAGCCTGATTATCGACTATTCTTTCCATTCTAGCAAACAGCTTTGCGTCTCCCTAAGATGCAGTTCCGTCTTTACCATAAGGGTACACGGGGCCTGTGCCCAGGGCCCCCGGCCTCACGAGAACCCCATAGCACTAAAACACGTTTGTAAACTAAGAAACACTATTAACTGTTAAAAGGGTCAAAGCCTAGAAAAAAGAAGGAAAAATTTAAAACTGTACTTCTAACGGAGATATGAAAATATTTTTTGGAAGTAATGAATTCATACCAACAGTATTTTATTTTTACTTTGCAATGGGGCCCCCAAATTCTAGTGTGCCCCAGGGCTCCGGGATATGTTAAAACGGCCCTGCTAAGATGGCCTACATTACAGATGAAATACTGATTGTTATTTAAACAATTTGTCCGAAATCTATCCCGCAACAAAGCGACTAATAACAAACTAACTTTGGGCGCGCAATCACGTTCACACACGCTCAACAATTAGCTCGCCCGTCCGCAGACGTGTCAACATGTCCGCGCCCGCACGTCTCGCACGTCCACACGTCGTGCCGTGTCCCACTCGCTCCTGGCTGTTCATTCGGATTGCTTTCGGGTTGTTATTGGACCTTTTTCGGTTTCATGTTAGTTGAAGATTGAATTGAGATGAGACGTTTTGTTTTGGATAACGTTAGATATTCGATATTGTAGTTGCTAAAAACGGTTTTATACGAGTAATATAATCGTTTTTGGCCACGTTTCTTGAAATATGGATTATTATTTTAACTACTTGTACATGAGGTGAATTTTTATCAAAGTTAAGTTCATCAGGATTTGTATAGACTTATGATACAAATTACTTTGCAGAAGAAACTAACTACCTATCGTCCGCGTACATGAATATTACTAAATAATTTATATAAGTAACAATCTGGAAGTCAATGGGGGAGGCCTATGTTCAGCAGTGGACGTCCTACGGCTGAAATGATGATGATGATAAGTACCAAAATTAGGTTGAGATGTAACTAGTTTCACCAGACCTGATATCCGAGCTTAAAACTAAAAAAAAATTAAGGAAAACCATTAAAAAGTACAAAACCCCCTCTACGCGACGTTGCGTTCAACTTGCGCTTGTCCGGTTTTTGTGACCATAAGTATCTGTAAAGTAAAACTTCCAACAGTTGAACGAAAATACAAATAAAGTGAAAAACATCAAGTGAATTCCTCTAAACACATAAAGAGATCGGTTAGTCTCCCTCAACGTCTAGTGTGAGAGGGCGCCGGCCGCTCGCTCCGCTCAGCTGGAAACGAGAGATTTTCAGCCCAGCTCGCTTATTATATGGAGTAATGGAATTTTCTAGACGGAATTCAGTGTCTATTTATTTTTACACGACTGCTAAAATAAAACTGTAGTGTTTATCAGGGTTTGTGTATGATTATGTCTTTTTCTATTAACAAAATTATTGATGACATGATTTTTTTGCATTTTTCTGCGTATTTTTCAGGCGAAAAAGTGATATATAATTCGTCTTTTGAATCCGTCTTGTGTTTAAATACAATCATCCTGCATTAAACTTACACAATTTAGTACTACTTATTTATTTAGACTTTATTGCACAGATTTTAAAAATCATACAAAAGGTGGACTTAATGCCATGAGGCATTCTCTACCAGACGACCATTAGGCTAAACAGAGACGTTTTGTGGGCGGTGCGATATAGGCGATACAAATTCAAATGAAAGGTCTGTGTAAATTATTTTAAAAGCATAAGCTACATACAGTAAATAACGATATACATATTTACATAATAATAATGATTGCAACGTATTTCTATTGTAAACTTGAAGGTGAGTTTTCAGTCTACTTGCTGACAGCTCAGCCTGAACCTTTCAACTGAAAATAACACGTCTCTGTGCCTTTCGCCTTTTACACGTCATTTGTGTTCTTTTGTAGAGAAGTGAAAAGTATTTTCACATATTTTTACTAAATTTACTTGTGGCATTAGTAATCTTGGAAGTCAAGTTGGCCCTATTCCTAATTGTCCTATATTTTTGAACTTAGTAGGTATGTGTAGGTTATCTGAATGTCAATACAGTTAGGTAAATAGTGTCGATTAAAAGTGGACAGATGATCTGGTAAAGGTTCGAGGAAGCCGCTGGATGCGGGTCACTTCCAACCGGCCAATTTGGATGTCACTGGGGGAGGCCTATGTTCAGCTGTAGAGTTGTAAAGTGTCCGTCACGTTATAAATGTCTGACCAATATGACCGAGCAAATTGGACATTTTCTCAATGTGACCGGACATTTTGGACATTTATTGTCACCAACGTCACAATCAATTCTATTGACAAACTATGAAGAAAAAAAAATGGTTACAAATAAGTGCATTATTATACGAAAGACAAGCTTTAGTAGTGATAATCTATAGCGAAATGAAATTTCTAAAATTAATTTATAACTTTCTGCACGAACAAGCTTAGAAGCATCGTATCATTACGCGCGAGTTTTTTTTTAGTTTAATCCAGATCAAATTACATGTTTTATTGTATGTTTTTACTGTCAAATACTTAACATTTAAGACTTACTTTAAAGGAATTCTTCTTTTTTTAAATTTATCCTAAAAAAAAATATGTGACCATCGTGACAATAAATGTCCAATGTGACCGAGCATTTATCATAAATGACGGACGCTTATAGCATATGACCGTCAATTTACAACTCTATTCAGCTGTGAACGTCCTATGGTTGAAATGATGATGGTCTACAATGTGTATTTTCGATACTTGATCAAACGAAATGTGCGGATACTAGACCCAAAATTATCGACAAAAAAAAAAAATTTTTTTTAAATAAAAATATTTTTTTCAGTTTGTAAAGTAAATCTTGAAGATTAAGGAAACATACAAAAAAGTACACCTCAAGGACCTAGTTTTAAAGTTACAGATCAAAATTTTAGAAGTTTAAAGTTTTTTGTTAGGTATGGCTGTTTTTTTTATCTTATTAGCTAGATAAACTGTTTAGCTTTCAAATGAGACTACTTTGAAAAAAATACACCGTTTCAATAAAAAGAAACGACGAAAAAATGAAAAGAAGAAATTTTAATTAAATAAAAAATTTCAACTGCTCGGTTTTAAAGATGGCTGACAATATTTTTTTTATTGATTTTACTGTCGATAATTTTAAGTCTAGTATCTGCACATTTTGTTTGATCAAGTATCGAAAATACACATTGTATATTGTCTCGACCCTGGGTGTTGTGATAACGTCGTTGTTTCTTATTTCGTAACACAAGTGATTTGGTTACTTACCTTATGATCAGAGCAATGTATGTGATGTAGTCAAATATTTATTTATTATTTTTTAATACTATCAAGCAGATTTGATGACAGAGGCAGAAGGTAAACAATCATTATCATCATTTCAGCCATAGGACGTCCACTGCTGAACATAGCTTCTCCCAGTGACTTCCAGATTGGCTGGTTGGAAGCGGCCTGCATCCAGTGGCTTCCTGCGACCTTTACCAAGCAAACAATAGAACCCAATCACTACTAGTAACACCTTGGTTTAATTAATTCGTTTACACGAGTCCCATACATATAAATAAATAAATATTGGACAACATCACATACATTGCTCTGATCCTATGATAAGTAGCTCAAGCACTTGTGTTACAGAAATCAGAAATAACAACGATACTTCAATACCCAGACCTGAGAACTAAGAGAAAAGTTATATTTCTACATGGGCCAACCGGGAATCGAACCCGGGACCTCAGTGATAGCGACAATAAGTCTGGTATGCTCGTCTCTTGGCTACTGAGGTCGTTTAAACGATATAAAATTGTGTGTTATAGTTTGTTGAACTAAAGTATTTAAATTATTGTACCTTATGCGACTTTGAGAAGCTTGCGTTGTTTTCATAACGTTTTAAAAATTATCTTAAATATTATGGCTTAAATGTTTTCAGGATTAATTTCCTTTATATTCTGGGCTACACCAATAAGTCAATTAATTACTTCGATTTACTTGTAGTAATTAACATGTTAATTATCTTAAAAGCTCTAATTAAGCTCGAAACCTTCATCGAAACATTGTGAAAGTTTTGATAATACTTTGAATATGTACCTAATATAAGAATAAGCTTTATAGTAAAACAACTTTCATCCCTTACAAGTAAAATAAAGATGTTTAAACTCAAAGAGTTAAATAGGTCCTTCGGAAATACTTAGGGTGTGTGACAAACATCTAAATCCAGGGATGTGTTTAGAAAACTGCGCTTGCCAACCCTGCCAACCCGCCTGCCAAGCGTGGCGAGTATTGGCAATCCCCCCCGATGATAATGTCACTAGAGGTGGCCTTTGTTCAGCAGTGGACGTCCTATGGCTGAAATGATGATGATGCTGATGAATGTGTTTAGAATATGATAAGCTTTAAAGTAGTAATTACTGTTAGAGTACATGCAGGAAAATGTCTCTGCAAAATTGTATTTACAGGTCAAAGAACACCTAATAATGCATTTACAAATCAAACAGAATTATTCGACTTAATCTCAATTGAAATGTTTTTTATGTTTTTTTTTTATAAACTATATTATTATTATTATTTCAGCCATAGGTAGTCCACTGCTGAACATAGGCCTCCCCCGATGACCTATCATCGGGGGGTTTGCCAATACTCGCCACGCTTGGCAGGAGAGCGCAGTTTTTTCTAAGATTTCCCACGAAGACGCTGCTGTCCGTCTCGTACTACAGGAATTAGTCGCCTCTTACAACACGCCTCCTGTTGGCGGTGGGGAAGTGTATTCTTTACGGCCGTCCCCACACGGCATATCTACATGTTGGGATTCGTCAAAACAAATATACCAATAGCTGTTTAATTATCCCGTTAACACCGCATAACAACAGAATTTATATTGTGTGTGTGTGTCTCGTTTACGTATGTTTGATCAGTTATATGAGTTCCGCTGTCCACCTGTGATGCGGTGGTTCGCCCTGAACGCAAAGGGTCATGTTTATTCCCATTTGGGGTCAGTCCAGAAAACGACCTTCTTGACTACCAGCTGCCTACTGGTTCGCGCTCCGGACTTAAAAGCCAGGCGGTTGCGGGGTCTAATCCCGCAAAGGGCAAATGTTTGTGTGATAAACACGACCATAGTACCTGAGTTTTGAATGTTTAAAATGTATTTAGAAGCCGCTTCACATTTTCAGCCCGTGACCTAATATTTCGAGCGCCTAATTTGCGACTTTGAGAAATATTTGAAGACTGTTAAATACAAGCAAACAATAGCCTAATCTTCTGTTTAGACGTTTAACCTATATATGCCCAGTGGGTCGTTTTTGTCTTGTAAAACAGGTACTTGGAAACGAGATATTTTTAGGAGGGAAATGCTTATTTGTGGTGTTTAGTGCTATTTGTCGAATGATAAAAGTACTACCTACTAAAACAAACGAATATTATTGATTATTAGGGTCAATTTGACATTTCTAGTAAAAGTTTAATCAATGAGTTGATTTTTTAATTTAAATCTATGAGTTGATTAAAAAAACACTCTCCCCCCGCTTTTACCTCAAATCTTCACTAAAGTCTTCATTAGAACCCTTAAAGAAATCATATTATACGCAAAAAAAATTGACCAAAACAAGTTCTGGGTGGGTGGTTCGTGTGGTTCAAAATATATGGGTTAATATTCTACATTTGCAAATAAAATCATTTTACATTTGTAAAATAATTCCCAAATATACTTCAAAACGTACGTTACGTAGGAAACAAATGTCTGGCCATGCCGCCACCGCCAGGTCCTGGCAAAAGGGGTAGACCTAAGAAATGCTGGCTTGACGTTGTGAGGGCTGACATGCGTGCCAATGATCTTACAACTAGAGACGCTCAAGACCGCGCGAAGTGGAGGAGCAAATCAAGGAAAGCGGACCCTGGGCTCCAAAGCAATGGCTTTGGACGCAACCGGGATTGACCGTATAGATGAAGAAGAAAAAGAAGACTTCCCAAATGCTGCCCAGCCAAGCCGCTCAAAGTTGTCTCTAAGTTATATCTCTGTTGTTTCTTTATTTACTCACAGTTGATAAAGTTAACCGTTAGCCTTGTAATAATAAGTCATAAAAAGCATATTTTATCACAAAAACTTAAACCCCGGTTCCATTTAAAACAAAAACATTCCCATATTTCATCCTCGAAAATAACTTTGTATTTTTACACAGGCTGTAATCGTTTAAAATATTTCAGTTCGATGCGCGAATAGTGTTGGTAAAAATGCTCTGCTGCTGGGTTCCGCATAATGTAAGAAGACCCAGTAAACATTAATTTCAATTCTGCAATTCTTTCTGCAACCTTTACCCTTTACCCTTACCAGCAGCTTAGTTGTATTTTCATTTATTTATTCATAAACAATATGCATTGTGTTTGAATATTTTCCATAATTTATAATAGATATGCATGCAACTAAATAACTAAAAATCTTCTACGCTATACAGACAGCTTTCCAATAGAAAATTCTTTAATTAAATTTTGTATGACGCAACACTTGCAAATAAGTCAAATTTTTGACAGTTAGTCAAACTACACCTTGAGTCAACTATCGCCAGTTTCTCCTACACTTGATCATAATCTTCTATGCGGCAAATCTTGTTATTACATTTGAAGCGATTGCCACCCGAAAGCCGCAACCTTTATCATCATCATTATCATCATTTCAGCCATAGGACGTCCACTGCTGAACGTAGGCTTCCCCCAGTGACTTTCAGATAGGCCAGTTGCGAGCTGCCTGCATCCAGCGGCTTCCTGCAACCTTTACCTGGTCGTCTGTCCATCTTGTTGGTGAATGGGTTGCGCTGCGCTTGCCGGTACGTGGCCTCCATTCTAGAACCTTTCTGACCCCATCGGCCGTCGGTTCTACGTGCTATACATCATAAGATAGGTATTTCTTAGAACAATACTTAGTATAGTGGCATTTTTGGATTCGTTGTCTGTTCTGCAATAGCCTTTTGGCAGCAGTCGCCTCCTAAGCGATGCATACGAGGGCTTATACCTTGTGCGCACTTGCATGGAGCGGTCCTTCTTTTCGTTTCTATTGTATGGATCGGTCTCAACGACCCCGAAGGGGGGCGCAGGGTGGTTGTCGCTTGCCAAATGTGGCCGTTGCGAGCGACACGCAGCGCGTTGTCGCCAACGGGACGTTTTTACACCGCATACTGTGTAAAGGTGCTTGCATATTGTATGAGGGATAAATTTAACTAGCAGATTTACTTATGCGTATTAAGCCCTTCGAAATACAAAGCTGAAGTAGCAGTGGGCTGGCCTCATCGTTCGCAGAGCTGTTGGAGAAGAAAGATTCTTTATTAACGACCAAGAACTGGAAGACGCATGATGGGCAGACCTTGCTAAGGTTGCTATAAGTTGCTGGATGTAAACGGCCTAGAGCCGTTCGTTGTAGCGTTCTGAAGGGGCTGCTTATGACCTGATAATAATGATAATTAAGCGTTGTTTTGGATAAGTGCCAAAAATAAACGGTTGTTATTCATGCACATCTTAAATAGTAAGCTCTTCTGGACAGCAAATAGTCAGTTATTTATTAAATTTTCAAATACCTAATACTAAATTTGTCCCAATTGACTGAAATGTCCATGGCTGACGTAAACAGTACTTCAAACTCATTGTTTGTAGGATTGTAAGATAATACCTATATGTATTCTAGTCTAAGGCGTAACCATTAACTGTAAACAGAGGTACCTACCGAAGCTATTTATACTTCAAACTAAATAAGGCTGATGTAAGTAATACGCATAAACAAAACCTTTGGTACTGTTTAGGGTAAGTTCATAGCTTTATTTTCATTTTATTTTATTTATCACAAGATCCACAGCTCTAATTACAATTTAGATGAACTCATAGAACTAAACTTAGAGCCAATAACTTTTCTAAATTGGCTCGATTCTGGGTGTTCTAAGATTGTATTACATCGTATTTCGGACAACGTGATTAAATAGGGCATATTTATAATACCCTAGCATTATATAAATACAACTTAATTTTAAGTAACATGTATGTTCTTAATTTAGTTTAAATGTGACCGTACCCCAAGAACACTGATCTGTCCCGCGCGGCATGTGGCTGGCTGCATCTTGCGTCGCGCATAATTGTCTAACTGAATCGCCGCGTTTTTTGGCATGAATTTACACAGTTCAAGTTATTATTGCTTTTGTGAATTGAGCCTGGGTGTTTTGGGAGCTGGAGATGATTGACTGAGTAATTTTACAGGGAATTGGCAACAGATATTTAGAATAATATATTATATTCTATTAAAATTAATAATTATGGTATAATTCTATTAGTTTACTTTTTCAAAATCAATTATCAACTTGCCTCATTCAATAACTGCTGCCAATTCAACTTAAAACTTAAAATTTGTATTTAAAATAAATTTAACACTCATAATATGCTAATCACTGCACTATTTGTATACCTATTTATCTAGTATTGTTAAAATAAAGCTGTTGAGTTTCCTATTAAATAAAAAAATAAAATATGTTGAAATTTTTTAAATCAAAGCAAGTGGCTTAAATCTATCTAATATCATCATTTCAGCCACGGACGTCCACTGCTGAACACAAGCCTCCCCCAATGACTTTCATCGGGGGGGATTGCCAATACTCGCCACGCTTGGCAGGCGGGTTGGCGAGATCGAGGAGGCGAAATCTATTTATAGTTATCGAGGAATTATCGAGGAAGGTTTAAGGTTACTTATATAACATCACGTTCCGACCATAACCAGCGGAGTATGTTGATGTAGCAATGGAAAAAGTTGCAAAAACGGAAATAAGTATTCTATTTGAGAGCTTCCGTTGCGTAGTTACGCAAAAATTAAGTATGGCTTAATTGTTTTACCGTGTCTGTGAGTAAATAAATGATTTGATTTGATTGTTTCCATTTAAAAGTTCTGAAAAAAAGTCCGTGACAGCATGTAATCTTTGCGGGTTGGGAAGATTCTACTAAGGACTAGACAGTTTAAAATAAAACAATTTTATCATTAGAAATAATTTTCTACGTGTTATGTGCGCCGCCCACTGCCAACTAGCCAATCTGGAAGTCACTGGGGGAGGCCTATGCTCAGCAGTGGACGTCCTATGGCTGAAATGATGACGATACATATATCATTTACATATATTATAGTTTCGACATATAATGAACAGCCGCTAACATAATCGTATTATAAATCCTGATCAGTATCATAATCTAGCTCTAAAATAGCAAATTATTTTTAAGTATACTTATTTAGAAATTCATTTAAAAAGCACTTAAGATGGCATGGCAGCTATCAAACATTAAATTGATAACACATAAAAATATGTACATTGAGGCTTAGCCTTATCACTTAAAACAAATCGTATAACATTAGAAAATTAAAATAATAAATCACACAGACATTTTAAAACTAAGAATTTAAGTAAAAACTTTTTACTTATTTTAAGATTTGCAGCGTTTTATCATTTAGACACAAAACTTTAACTGAAGACAGCCCTGAATTTATTGCCATTTCTTTGGTTTTTCGTTTAAAATAATTTGCGAACACTTACCTCGTTTTTTGGTCATTAATCCAAAATCTGTTACTAACTTGCAATGTAGATTTATTTCCATTCACAAACTACTAAAATGTAGATACCACGAAAATAGGTTTAAGATGCAAAGACGGTAATATTATAGCAATTTTTTAGATAATGACTTGATAAGAAATATTATATACCTACAAGTTTAATAGGCTAGTTTCCTAAAAAAATCTAATTAGTCCGTCAGTTGGATTAACAGAAAATATTGGACACGTTTTTTTTCTTTTCTCAATCAAACAAAAAATGATGAAGATATAACCCGTTAAAGTTCCGCGTAACGTCACGCCTTGCGACACTTTTTAGCATGGCGTGACGACACGTGCTCACTTTGATGCGCTTTAACTTTACGTAAAACTTACTTTACGCTTTTTTCTTTGTTGGTATCAGCTTCTATAAACAGTTTAAAATTATTTTCTTTAGAATCACATATCTTTGCAATGTGTTTCGAAGCAGGAAATCCCATTCAAAACTCTTTATTCGGTTCGCGCGTTCTCGCGGCGAGACGCAGGCTTCCGCGATACATCACGCACGGGATGCGGATCGCAGGTAATTCAGTTTAGGGCTGCCAATAGCACAGAATTTATATAATCTAAAGCAAATCCAAAACAAGCATTATACGTTTTGTAACAACGCTCCGATGGATCGTTGGGGTTGGGTTGTTATTTTTTTTAAATTGAATCTTTTTTGTGAGCATTCTAAATTAAACGCAAAGCGTCTCATCATACTTGGCAATCGTTTCTGACAGCATTGCAACGTCCGCGAGTCTTACTAAGTCGTTTATATTAGTGAGAGCGACTACTAGATTGTTTGTACGTAGTTATTTTATTGTTTAATCTTATATATTGTTCCGATAGTGCGTGAAGAAGATAATAAGGACATTGATTGGTAGTAGTTCGAAAAAATTAATAAAATCAGGGGACAAAATTTGTATCCAACTTCCTTATTACAGCCCCAACCCTTGAGGATGAGGAGGCACCTCAAGATATAACTGTACCGACTTTTTAAACTACACGAATTATTTCCTCTGATTGCCCATATTCGGCGTTATTTGATGTGCTTATATAGATACATATATAAGATATTATTTTCGATTTCGAGGGGTTGACAAATAAAATAAACAATTATGTGTTGCTCTGTAAACAAAGAAACGACAATTAAAGTTTATTCATTGTAATTCCAACAAAATCAATCCCAGTCATGAAAATTATTAATTGATTATTGACAGACGCCATTTGTCCCTTTCACCTTATAAACACGTCTTATTTATACTGACAGCACATAGAAAATACAATTACTATAAATAAACACATTCTCCTTACATCTCCCCCCCTAGGGAAGAAAATTTTTACGCAAAAATTTTCACAAAAACTCGTTCTCTTATTCTTCTTGTTCTTCTAATACAGGGATTGGTATAAGTTTTGTTACATGAAAAAGGTTTGATTTCATTTTTTTATGACCTGTGTTTATTCTGTATATTGAGTTGGAAATTTTTTCAACAATCTCATATGGTCCAACATTAATTTCATCTAGTTTCTTTCTGTTTAGTTTGTTTCCATTTTCCACGTATACTTTGTCTCCTACATTAAACTCAAAAAACTTTCTATTTTTATCAAATAGTGCTTTGTTGTATGTATGTGACTTTATTGTACTCTCAAGTGCTGTTTTTCTGTCTCTGATCCAATCACTATGTGATTTTTCTTTCTTTAGTTCTTTTGGTAAAATCGTGACATCTGTGCCGTATAAGAGATAACTAGGTGAAAAGCCAGTCACCGAGTGAACAGTTTCGTTGTATTTATTTACGCACTCTTGAGCTATTGTTGTCCAGGCCTTCTTTTTTCCTATTTCATTTATTTTGCATCTTATTTTGTTTACCAATGTTTGATTCAATCTTTCATTTAAGCCATTTGAGAACGGTGCATTTACTGCGGTAAATACAATAGGTATTTGCTTGTCATTTAAAAATGATTTGAATTCATTTGAATTAATTCCCGGATATTGATCACTAAGAAGCATACTAATGTCCTCTGTTTCTGTTATGTTCGTGATTAATTTTATAAAATCAATCGCACTCTGAGTTTTTGATGTTAGAATAAATGCATATTTAGTAAAGTGATCTACTAATAAATGTAGATATTTTTTTGTAGATCTTGTACCTCCAAAACCTCCTATTGTGTCTATTGATATTATCTCGAAAGGTTTTCTGGCCGGACCTAGATGAGACATAAATCCAATTTTATCGTGTCCCCTCGATTTATTTTTAATACAAATTTCACAACTTTTACATACTTTTTTAATGTTTTCCGTTAAATTATTTGCTGCGTAGAGTGGACTAATTGTCTTCTGCATTTGCCCAATCCCAATATGACATAGGCTTTCGTGTATGTTTTTTATAAGTTTGATGCTAAATTCTTCTGATAGAATAATTTTTTCTTTTCTTCCTACCTTTTTATAATATAAATTGTGTTTTTCAATGAATTTGTTTCTTTTGTTTTGGATTTCTTCATTTTTTATTTGATCTTCATGAATGTCTTCCAGTTTAATCAAATTCACAACTTTCAGTTGTTCATCTGTATTTTCATTCGTTTCCAATACGGGATTCCTGCTAAGGCAATCTGCTTCTAAGTTCTGTTTTCCAGGAGCATATTTTATTTTAAAGTCATATTGCGAGAGGTAATATGTCAAATCACCCAGTTCTTCATCTGGTCTAGATTTTAAATTCATATTTTCTAGTGGTTTGTGGTCCGAATAAACCGTAAATGATTTACCTATTAACCAGTATTGCCAGTACCTTACCGCTTCTTTAATAGCTAAACATTCTAAGTAAATAGCTTTTTTCTTCTTTTGAGCGTCATTTAGTTTTTTAGAAAAGTAGGCTACTGGTTTTTCTTTTCCATCAGGTTGTGTTTGTTTCAAAATGGCACCAATACCTACCAAAGAAGCATCTGTATAAATATTTATTGGTAAATCTTGATCAAAAATTTCCAGAACTGGTTGAGAGCACAGAAGGCTTTTTACCATCTCAAATGATTTTTGGCATTCATCTGACCAAACAAATTTTTGACTTTTTCTTAGTAAATTATGTAACGGATCTAGTATTATTGCACTCTTTGGTATATACTCGTGATAAAAGTTAATTTTTCCAAGAAACTGTCTGACATTCTTCTGTGTTTTTGGAATAGGAAAATTCCTTATTGAAACTAAGTTGTCTTTTACTGGTTTAATAGAATTATTTTGAATTATATAACCCAAATATTTTACTGAGTCTGATGCAAATGTGCATTTTGTGAATTTTAATCTAAAACCTTCCGTTTTGATTGCTTCTAGCAACTGTGTGAGATGATGAATGTGCTGGGAAAAGCTTTCAGAAAATATCAAAATATCATCTATATAATTGACAGCAAAATCAGTAAGTTTATACTTTCTCAATATATTACTTAATATCCTCTGAAAAATCGCTGATGACGTCTTTAGACCAAACGGTAGACACGTCCATTGGAAATGTCCTTCGTGTGTTACAAAACCAGTCTTCATTTTGTCTTCTATTCGTAAAGGTATACGAATAGAAGAATTTACATCTAGAGTCGAAAAAAATTTGCAATTTCTAGTCTTTATCATTGAGTCATCGATAAGTGGAAATGGTTGTGCCTGAGGTACTACTATTTTATTCAAGTCTCTGAAGTCTATACAAAGTCTCGATTTCTTGTTATCTTCTTTTTTAAATGCTAAAGTAACAGGTGCAGCAAATGGACTGTAAGATTCTTCTATCAGCTTATTATCTAGTAACTTTGCTATTTGTTCTTCTATCTCTTTTTTATCTTCTACAGTGCACTTGTAAGGTCTCTTACTGCAATACTTATCAATCAATAGGTCTATCCTTGCTTCGTATCCATTAACAGTACCAACATCGTATTTATGTTTTGCAAAAACTGAGTTATATTTGTTAATTAGTGTATTTATATCTGATTTCTGAACCTCATTTAAATGATCTATTTTTATTTCAAAGTTTTCTTCTTTGACATGTTCATTAAAATTTATTTTATATTCTTTCTGAGTATTATTTTTATTAATTTCCATAGTACTTTTTTTTATTAAACTTTTCTTTTCATTGCTCAAGAATTGCTTCTGAGTTATTTTTAAGTCTTCATTTTGGATCAGTTTGAAAGTTTTTATCAAGTCTAATCCAATCAAAAAATCATATTTGAAGTTTTGTTCATCAATAATATACACATCGACTCTTTCTTCTATTTCCAAGATTTTTATTTTTAAATTCGTCAAACCACTTGTCTTTTTAACACCATTAATCGTTACTAGATCTGCTTCATTCAAACTGTTTTCTTTTCCTGTAAGTTTCAATAAATTCGAATTGATCAGTGAAACATTTGACCCTGAATCATAAACTCTATTTATGTCTAATTTATCGTTCAATTGTAGTTTGACATAAATTAATGGTGTCACTATTCGTTTTTTTGGTTTGTTTCATTTAACTCTGCTTCTATCACTGAATTGTTTACATGTCTGATAAAATTTTTCTTTGCCTTGTCATCTTCTTTTGTTCTAAACCAACATATAGTTTCAGAATGATAACGATTACCTTTATTTAATTCTGAACAAATTTTACATGGGGTCTTATCTTCATTTTTATCATCAGTTCGTAAATTTCCGTATCTTTTTCTTGACATAAAACCTTTTTTATTTACCATGTGTTCATGCTTGCTAACCTCATTAAACAAATCTACGGTATCTTTAAGTGTTCCTCTATTAATCTTATTAAGTATAAATTCCGGTAAACCAGCTGCAATAAGGTCCACCAGAGTGCCTGTATCTATTGATCTTCGCATGTCCAGTAAAAGTTTTTCTTTCCTTATAGCATAATCTAACAATGAACCATCTTTATATTTGAATAATAGCGCATAAGTAACTGGATTCCATCCCTTGTTTGTAAATAATTCACAGAATTTGTTCTTCCATGTTGACCATTCTGAGTTCATCGTCAATTTTATGATCATGGAACTATACCAATCTACACAGCTCTTATCCATAAACAGCCGAAGTATTTCAATTTTCTTTTCATCGGTTGTTACATCAAAGTGCATGCATTCTTTTTCAAAAGTATCAATCCATTGATTTGCATTTGAATTTTTGCTTGTAAATTTTTCAATTACAAACTTTTCTGCAATGTGCTTTAAGCTTTGTTGTCTAATTTCCTGTGTATTTTCTACTAACTTCTCAATTATTTTCTCTAATGTACCTGTTTCTTTTTGTTCTGCAGAAGCATACTGTTCTTGATTCAATTCTTCTAGAAATATATCCATAAATTGTAAATTACCGTCTTCATCTATGTAAGTTTTTTTAAGTTCTTCCGTCATTGTTATCCAAACTCTTCTTACTTGGTATCTTTTCGTTAAACTATTCTTTACTTTATTAAAAGCAGCTGTTCTCAAAATTTCCTTATGATGATTTACTGATTGTAGTTCTTCTGGTATTACATATTCTTTATTGTCATCTGTCGTTATAGAAGTTATACAAAGAATATTGGATTTTCCATCACCTCCCGGCAACAATTTGAATTTGAACCGAAGTTTCTCCATTGTTATTCACTAAACAAAATTGTCGTTTTATAAGATATTATTTTCGATTTCGAGGGGTTGACAAATAAAATAAACAATTATGTGTTGCTCTGTAAACAAAGAAACGACAATTAAAGTTTATTCATTGCAATTCCAACAAAATCAATCCCAGTCATGAAAATTATTAATTGATTATTGACAGACGCCATTTGTCCCTTTCACCTTATAAACACGTCTTATTTATACTGACAGCACATAGAAAATACAATTACTATAAATAAACACATTCTCCTTACACATATATTCTCTTCATTGCACACCAATTATAACAAAGTGCCGGAAAAATATATTTAGAACTAGACAATTTAGTCAGTTTTATCGCTAAAAGTGATTTCAGCCAGAAAACCTTTAGTTAAACTTTTGAGGGGAAGCAATAGTGAATAATAGTATTTGAAGGAAGTAATATATTATCGACTTCTTTTTTTTTGTTGTTGGATAGAATACCTTATTAAAATCGATTTCATTTTCATTTTATTCAGTTGGCATAAGGTTATAAATACGAAAAAAATAATATAACTAAAATGAAGATTTTGACTTAAAAAGTACGTCCTATAAACTTAAAACATTTCATGTTATCTAACAGACTTAGTTCCATCTCCATTTCTGTTCATCTTCTTCATCTATACGGTCAATCCCGGTTGCGTCCAAAGCCATTGCTTTGGAGCCCAGGGTCCGCTTTCTTTGATTTACTCCTCCACTTCGCGCGGTCTTGAGCGAAATCATATCCATTTCTGTTATACAGTTCCAAATATTATCGTATCCGTTGTTCACAACCCCCTCCCCCCCCCCCCTTAATCTTGACTTGGCAGTCGTCGTACTGTCAAGTCACACTTCTTGAATAATTGCCGTTGTCCTCCATATTTCGCTTTGCGTTCCGCGAAGCAGATTAAAAACGCTCTCGGAGTAGGCACATGTCCAAACGACGTGTTTTGGTTTTAGAGATCCGTGGAAATTTCTCTAGTCAAGTTCCATGGCCAAAGAGAAGAATAGGTCCGGAAATAACAGTCTTATAAAATGACGAAGTGGGAGACGCAACGTGATCAGATCTACTACCGGGTGGAATTAGTCAAGTTTGCGGGAAACCGCTGGATGCAAACTATTGTTTTCTATGGGGGAGGTATATTATGTTTAGCACTGGATTTTTAAAGGCTGTTGTTTTGATGATGATAAATGAAGTTATTATTAACACGACGTGAAACAGAATAATACACACTTGTCCTGTTAGAGCTGGTCACATTTGCCATAGATAAAAACTACTATCAGTTATCAGTAAATGTGTGCTTCAGTGGAGACCACGACATAGTCAACGCCGCTTAGGCTGCCCTCCGACTACCATTATAATTATTGTGTTTAGTTTCATTATTGATTAAATATTTTAAATTTGCACGGAACCCTAACATGCTTATTAATCTTTCGCGTCTTTTACTTTAACAGCATGACGCGGACACAGAAAATGTTAAAACAAACATGGAAAATTTCACAGTTACAAGTTGAAACGGTTTAAAATAATTCGAAATTCTTTCTTGGTGAGTAATTTTAGCACGCGTTCCACTGGAGAGTAATGTGTGTACCCATCAGTGTTGATTTCATTTTAAATAGTTAAATTATTCTTTGCTATTAACGGAAGAGAATATAATAAATTCTGCACAATTTTTTATCATTATTATACCACTGCTTCATTTTAAAATAGGTTTAAGAAACATATTTTTTGTAAATTTTAAGTGCGAGTCAAAAAATACAGGACGACTGGTACATGGGATCCAGTACAACAGAAAGTACTGTGTCATACTGTGAGACTTGGGAGTCATCTTGTCCTTAATATTAGTTGTCACATAAGTCATTTATTCCAGTAACAAAATACATTATGTAGAAAAACATTGAAATCAATAGCATTAAACAATCATCAAAGTATATACGCATTACATTATTTATTACAGTAACATGATCATAAAATATATCGGGTCAGATTAAATATTAAAATATAGTTGATTAAATTAAACATTCAAAATATACTCATTATATAATTTTAATTTTAATTGGATTAATACTTATGTCAATGTCGTGAATTTAATTTAAACATTATTAACATAATCCTCTACACTATAAAAACAGTTTTCCAGTAGATAAACCCTCAGTCTGTTTCTAAATACATTCGGATTAGTTTCACTTTTGAGATCTTTTGGCAATTTGTTAAATAGTCTCACTGCCTGATATTTGACAGGTCAAGTTTAAATGATTTGAAACATTTCACATTTCTTTGTAACACCTTTGTGTACCATGTTTATGGCAAATAAAGTTTATTTTATTTTATTTTATTTCATGGTGTCACTATGCCTTTATCGTTTACTATTCTTTGTTTGATCACGGTGTCCCCTACGCAAGGTAAGTATACTCGTAACCACAGAATACCTAATAGTACTATGGTTTAACGTTTGCACGTTTTACACACGTTTGTGCCATGTGGGGGTAAAGAATACAATTCCCCACCAACAACAGGAGGCGTGTCGTAAGAGGCGACTAATTTTTGTAGCACGAGACAGGCAGCAGCGTTTTTGTGCGAAATTATATAAAAAACTGCGCTCGCCAACCCGCCTGCCAAGCGTGGCGAGTATTGGGAATCCCCCCCCCGAAGATAAGTAATTGGGGGAGGCCTTTGTTCAGAAGTGGACGTCCTATAGTATTTAATAAACGCTCGTTCCCTGGGAGCAGGGACGGGCTTTATTATGGGACGCAACTTGTGTCGATACTTTAGCCCTTCTCATCCTAGGGAATCAGCTGTAAAAGCTGGAGCTGCAGCGGAGTCCGCAGAAAATGCCAAGCGGCGCAAATACATTGAGACTTTTGGACCAAAGTCAAAGTCAAAAATCATTTACTTATTTAATTTAGGACAGAAAATTGTCACTTATGAACATAAATAATAACATTCATTGGCCCATAAGGGGCCATCTCTAAGTCTAGAATCCAGTAAAAAAAAAAATTTTATGCATTTTTTCTATTGTAATTTAACTCCTTCTTTTTTAACACCCTGTATAAATTGCAAAATACCACCCTGTATAAATTGTAAATTGTGCCGTGTGGGGACGGCCGTAAAGAATACACTTCCCCACCGCCAACAAGAGGCGTGTCGTAAGAGGCGACTCATTCCTATAGCACTAGACGGGCAGCAGCGTTTGCGTGCGAAATCTTATAAAAAAACTGCGCTCACCAACCCGCCTACCAAGCGTGGCGAGTATTGGCAATCCCCCCCAATGATAGGTCATTGGGGGAGGCCTGTGTTCAGCAGTGGACTTCATACGGCTGAAATGATGATGATGATAAATTGCAATAAAAAAATAAATACTGGACAACATCACATACATTGCTCTGATCCTATGATAAGTAGCTTAAGCACGTGTGTTACAGAAATCAGAAACAACGACGGTACCACAACACCCAGACCCGAGACAATATAGAAAAGTGAATTTTTCTACATTGACCGACCGGAAATCGAACCAGGAACCTCAGAGATGGCGACACCAAGTCCGGTATGTTGTACAATAAGGCTATGTGATATTTATTACTTCATAATGAATACATATTAAAATCCCATTAAAACGTGTTTGTCCAAATAATGACTCTTTCAATCAATTCAAGTGAACCCGCTGACTAAGCTGATACCTATATTTTAATCCCGTAAAAGCGTAAGGCGGGATACAAAAGTATTTGCTATTTACCCAATTATATCCAAAACCGGATTGGCAACGATAAAAAAACACAGACCCGCAGCGGCCCGACATAAGTAGGTATATGTAAAGATGCGGCTTATAATGAGCGGGTTATTAAAATATGAATTCTGTTTCCGTATATCGTAATTAGCCTTTAGAAGTACACTGCTAAACTAGGCCTCTATCGAACCCCACAACGAGCCTGACCAGGTAGTCAGTCCACCGGGTGGAAGGCGGGTCGTAGGCCCACATACTATAGGTATACATACAACTATTATATTAAATTCAACAAACAATAAAATTACCCTAGTTCCTTGACTGCAATGTCCAAAACTGACACTAAAAATATAATTTTTTTTTGTTAAAAATATATACAAAATATTTTGTTAAAAAACTTTTGTTACAAATATAGAAAAAAAAAACATTTCCGCAACCACCGGCTATCACCTGATAGCCGAGACTAGTAATTATTCTCAGGTATAAAGATGTGCAATTGTCTTCTTCATTTAAGATAACATTTAAATAGTGGCTTTAGGATGTATGCTCCGCTAACAATGCTCATTACCACCAAGTAGTAGTAGTAAGTGTATATACAAGCAAAAGACATGCTTGTTTGATGTCTTTTTAGCGTACCGATGGTAAAAATAAACAATTAAGATAGTGATCCCATTAAACGGTCAACGGCGCGAATAGCTGGCAAGATGGGCCATGATTTTTGGAGCGACATCACACTCTCAGACCAGATCTGAATAACCTTACTTAAACCGTATCCCCTTGCACCGGCCTACTTGGGTTTGGAATCTACAACATTTCCAGAATTTCCAAGTCAGTACGATTTCCAACGGCATGTCGTGTCTAAGCGAGAGTTGTTCAGTACACAAAATGAATAGATAAAGGGTGCAGGCTTTCTTGTAAGCTGTAGCAAATATTTAGTCATGCACACACACATATAACAACACACAGGTCCCAGGTTAGTGTGGAACACACACGGCTGATACTTGGCCGGTTTTTATAATATTGTCTTTTATTTCAGAGTATGCACTCGTTTTTAGTGAAATATAATCAGCATTTATTTTTGTCAACTTTGAGTCTTTCCTGAAGCAATAAATATTTTATCACTTCGCTCTTCTACGGCCCCGTCTTAAGACCGTTGGATCAGTTATTGAATATCTCAACCTCTATCCCGCTTCCTGTTTTCAATGGGCAGGGCTTTGCGGGATCCGCTCGTATTGATGGCGCGTCACATCAGGACCGCATTATGAATAAATGCTCTTTTTTTCTTCGCTTAACTCTGTTGCGGAATTTTCAGTGATGTATGGCTCTGTTTGGAGCGAAGGATTGTTTTTCGAGAGGTTTTTCTGTTGAGGTTTACAGGCTTACGCATTTAGGGTTTTAAGTAGGTACGGCAATGTTTTTAGTGACATCAATCTTTTTTTGTCTAAAAGTGAATTCAATACTTAACTAAAGATCTTAGGCCAAGATCTTACTCACATAACGCATATGACTAAGTATTTCTTTTACACCTTGAAAACATATTGTAATAAATCTGATACATACTTTACATAATATATTTACTAACCTATAATTTTTGACAACTCTATAGGCGTAGTGTCTTGGTGTTTTGACTGATACGCAAACGGCAAGGTGTTATGTATGACGCCCCTGGCAAAAAACCATATCTGGTACCTTGTAACATTATAATGTTAAATTCACATAATGTTAGGCCCCACTGCGCCCCGCTGAGTCATCAAATTTGGTCACTTTTTATGTATTTTACTATTACCATATAAAAGCGTCAATATAGAGACAATAATGTTCATGTGAGATATAAAATAATCCTTTTCCTATAATTCCGCGACATAACAAGTCGCGAAATAAACGTAACATATGCGCGGTATAATCCTCGAATCTTTATTTAAAAACAAACGTACAATATAAAATTAATTGCAATTTATACAGAAGCCCGGCTTACGCTGTCGTCCGTTCGGCCTACGTGACCACAATGTGCTATGATACAGTAGGTTTACTCCCCAAAATGTCTCATTTACGCGGTAGCTGCACACCTCTACGTAGGTTAAGCGCCAGTTTGATTAACCACGACTACAGAACATAGAGAGTAACATATATGAAGCTCATGTATGTACAGACAATGGCAGGTCAACCTACCAAAAAAGTTAAAGGTCATTGAAATGATTTTCAACTTTAAGTCAAACATGTAGAGATTAAAATCAGTTGATAAAATTTGACGTTTTGTGGTAGGTTGACGTGTTTTTTTTTTTTTTTTTTCTATATTAAGGAAACAAACAGCTATCAATATTACATTTGGCTTAAAAATTATGGATAGTACTTAAGCACTAAAGTTTCCACTGCTAGGTAATACAAGTAATTGTTAAAAAGACAAAATGCGGAACAAAAAAAAAGGGATACAAGAATATTAGTTACATAGAAATAGATGTACTATTCACTAGCTAAGCTAAGCTAAGCTAAAACCAATCTGTTGTCTGTTCTGAATTTTATCGGGCGAATTTTTAAGACGCGCTAAGGTTTGTCTACTTGGTGGAGGTAGCTACGCGAAATATTTAGTATATGTATAGGCTGAATGTAATGTTGTCGACTCAAAGTTAATATTTTTTTACGTTGGTATTTTCTGAAACACAATTCTATCCGATTTTTTTTTAAACTAACAATATTGTCATGTCAAAATACGTCATCATAGAACAAACTATATGTGTCTAATAAAATATTTTAAATCAATTTGATGAACTATAACATTAAAATTTTATTAAAGTATCTCTTTTTACGTCACACTGCATGGCACAGGCCTTACCTCAACTATGAGATGGTTTGGGCTTCACTCATCTACTCGGAACCAGTGCGGAAGTGTGATGTAAGGCCACAGTGACTAAAGCTTACTGTCAAATATAATATGATATACCATGGACTAGCAAGCTTGCTGTGTTTATCTCTATTGTGTCCCGATTCAATATGCGGCATAAATCCTGGAAGATTATAGCGTGTGTAACAGTATTCCCGTTTTTCGTGCAATAAGTTTGTGTCAATAGGAAGAGGCCTGCGGGTGCATTGGGCATGTGGTAGTCTCAAACTCAGCGGATATCAATAATAATTATAATTATAAGAATAAACATAGCATCATTATGTCAGCTAATTGCAATCCACTGCTGAATGTAAGAATAAACATATCCAATCAATAATGTTGGCAGACGCAGCGTAGGGCGCCCTCTGACAAGGTGAATCGATAATATTACGCAAAGCTGTTGCCAGTGGATGGAAAATAGCCGTGAATCGGGCTTAGAGCTGTGCTTTGGGAGATGCTATGTCCAGCCACTGTCAGCCATCTTCCTAAGGTCGTCAGCCCATCGAGCTGGGGGGCGATTACCGAGTCTTGGATGTTCATGGAGTATAATGAACGAAAAATTTCAAAATATTCTTGGCTGGCACCGACTGAAGAACTATTTTTAATAATTATTATTATTTATTTATTTGTTCAAGTAACATGACTCATTATTTGTTAGTTATAAAGGGCTTAACCTATGTTAGTACATAATTGAACATTTTATTTATATTTTTTGTTTTTTTTTAACTCGTTTGCACAACTCCTGCGGAGGTTGTACAACAGTAATTGATATAGCGGTAGTCCAGTCTAGTCGCTATCATAGACAGGATGCTGTTGGGGCCGGCCCGAACCCTGCACACCAGGAAGGCGCACCTCTTCCGCATGGTCGCGTAAAAGCAATCTACTCGCGCTTCAGCAAACATCCCCAATGCGCTGCAGTATCTGGGCAACAACCCCATCAGCACCCTGAACGCGTTGTTGAATTGGACTCACAGAGCGCCGTACGACGCACGCGAACAATTGGCCCACAGGCTGCACGTGTCAGAGTTAGTGCAATAGGCTCTGAAAAGAGTGACCTTCCTTCTGTTGAGCAAAGTGAGAACCTGCGGGCCACCATGTTCACCCTTACCGATAGCGCTCTGCTTGACCTCTCAACAACATAGGCATCTTTAAGATCAGGAGTGAATAGACTCCTTTGGCTGGCACCAACTTTAAAAATATTTGATTAGGTTTGACAAAACAATAACAAACCAGTGCCTTCTTATTATTTCGGCAAGTAGACCTGAATTAAGCACTTTTACTCGTCCCATTTTTTTCAAGACCTCTTCAAGAGCCTAATTTCAACCGACTTCAAAAAAGGAGGAGGTTCTCAATTCAACTGTATGTTTTTTTTTTGTATGTATGTTACGCGATTACTCCGCCAATTATGAATCGATTTTAATGATTTTTTTTTGTTTGGTAGATTATACTTCAGAGGTGGTCCCATAAAATTTTTATTGATTTAGAATTTTTTGAGAAAATCAACAAATATATACGCAGATAATATTTTGGTTGTGGTTCTTCTTACCTATCTTCGACAAATATAAGCCGATTTTGATGATTTTTGTTTTATTGAATAGTTTATACTTCAAAGATGCTATGATAAAACTTTGGAAAATAAAAATCACCCCTAAGGGTAGGAAAATAGGGGATAAAATCGGTGTTCAGCAGTTAGATTAGGATTTATCACTAAAAATAGATGAAATAAGTAAAATTTATTAAAAAAAATAAAACCGACTTCAAAACACTAAAATGCAAAAAATAATCTTAACACTTAAGTACCTAATCAGTTACTTTTGGAGTCGGTGCCAGCCGATGAGAGATTCAATGTTTTTGTTTGCACCGACTCCAAAATTAACTGATTAGGTACTTAAATGTAAAGGATTATTTTTTGCATTTTAGTATTTTGAAGTCGGTTTTATTTTTTTAAATAAAATTTACTTATATGTTTACTATAAATATTGTTTTCAACCAACTTCAAAAAGGTTCAGGTTTTCAATTCGACTGTATATTCATATAATAATATAACTACTTTTATAATGGTTCAAATTCTATTTTCCGCTGTCTCTAAGCATGCACCCTGTTATGAAACAATATCAAGATTACTACAGAGAATTGTTTACCAGCGATGGAGCAGCGTATTGAAGACTGCGACTGAAAATATTATATCATCGCATATCGAGTATTTTGTAGAAGGAGAATATTCTGAGTGCACTCAGTCCCTTTGTTCATGTAGGATTGTTTTGATAAACCTAGGCAAAAAAAATAGATTAGATTTTTTTCATGATCAGTAAATAGATACAAATCATTGTTATTGTTTTATTATATATTACACTAACTCGTTTTATTTATTATATTGGAAATCATCACGTAGGTACATTGCTCTGAGCCTAGTAAGTAACCAAAGCACTTGTGTTACAGAAATCACAAACAACGACGGTACCACAACTCCCAGAACCAAGACAATATAGAAAAGCTATTTTTCCTACATTGACCGACCGAGAATTATTAAACCCGGGACCTCAGAGATAGCGACACCAAGTCCGGTATGCTCGCCTCTCGGCTACGGAGTCATCCATGAATATTGGAAATGTTATAATGATTGCAATGTTTTTTTTTATATAATTAAATATTTGATTTGTCAAATTATTGTCTTCATATTGGTGTCCAAATTTTTATTTTTAAATTTTAATTTAAATTATATTGTTGTATTTTTACTAAGTGATATACCATTTTAATTTTTAATTATTGACGTGTTTTTGGATTTTAAATGTTTCATAATGTTCTGATTTTAATTTAATTTTATTTTATTTGTGAATTTTTGATGTCTTAGGTATAATTTTATGGATGCTATTATTACCTGAAATTACTTTATTTTATTTTATTTTATTTCAAAAGTTGTTTGTCGCTTTATCACGGTTAAAATCTTATCAATATTTTAATTAATAAGGCCCACAACGATTAAAATGTCCGACATCTCCCCAGTTTAGCCACCTCAGGATTTAAGCCGAAACTGCTCAACAGCTAACTCACTTAGCGAACTGTCAAAGTGTGGATTGATGTCATTACCTACGCGCCGCACTAATCCGCCACTGAAGGGATCAACCTGGCACTTGGGTGGAAGACCTGGGATTAAGCCAGGTATTTTGGTTTAGGGAGGATTAGGGTTTGAATTTGCTGTTACTTAAATTGTTTTTGGCTATAAAAATGCAGCAAATGTGTTGTTTAAGTGAAGTTTGGTACATTGCAAAGTCTTAGTGCTGAATTTAAAAGATAAGGTCTAGAAATTAGAAATCAGAAATATATACATTTGATATTTCTACATGTTAGGAACATAAAACCGCCCAAGTGCGAGTCGGACTCGCGCACCGAGGGTTCCGTACAAACCTGTAGGTACCTATTAAGTAAAAGTTCACCCATCACGACAATCAAGTCGTAGTTATGGTATTTTTATTTGCAAAATGAAATCCCTAACCTTACGAAGAGGTTTACAATTTATGACGTATTAAAAAAAAACTTTCTAGATCTCGTTCAAACCAAATATATTTTTTTTAGTTTTTTTATTTTCTTATTTTAGAAGTTACAGGGGGGGGGGGAAGTAATATATAAAATAAATAAAAAAAATTTTTGAGTTTCAGTTCTAAGTATGGGGAACCCCAATTTTTTTTTTTTTTTATGTGAAAATCTTAATGCGGTTCACAGAATACATCTACTTACCAAGTTTCAACAGTATAGTTCTTATAGTTTCGGAAAAAAGTGGCTGTGACATACGGACGGACAGACAGACAGACAGACAGACACGACGAATCCATAAGGGTTCCGTTTTTTGCCATTTGGCTATAAAGCTACTTTATGGTAATTAAAATTCTTCGTAAGTTTCAAATAAAATTTACTTTAAAAATTCCGAAAAAGGAACGCTCAGTTTAGACTGTACGGTATACGTACGTATGCTTATAATGCATACTTATACGACTTTGAGCTGACTTAGAGCATCTGTGGACTGCAGTAAACAGCAGCTCAATCTGCCCAAAAAGTTAAAGGTCATTGAACCGATTTTCAACTTTTTTTATTTATATTCATTTATTGCGTCATAAGTACCGGTCAATCTGGAAGTCACTGGGGAAGGCTTATGTCCAACTTATAATGAACACTGTTACTACTGTAAATACTTACAGTTCAGTGAATAGAATTCGTAATAAATTAAATAAAAGGCAAATGCCAAAGTATTTTTAATCGCATGAACGACTCTGGGTCGCAGGTGCGTCCTCTGGGACCCTCCTCATTCTTTCCATTCACAACCTCCGATATAATAATGCGATATTTTATTATATCGGTCCTTTGTACGCTCAGATCGAAATAGCTTTTATCGAATAACTTGCGCTAAGAAATAGCTTAGTTGGCGAGAAACAAAGCACAGCTTAGAAATAATGCAGAAGTTATTTTAAAGTATTTATTCTTTAATTTTGTAACTTTTTATCATATCATAAAGCATTTAATATTTTAATGGTATAAAAATTGTTTTATGGTAAATCACTGATCAACAGCTGAATGGATTTTGACAAAAACTAAAAAAAAAACACAACAGTCGTTAATAAAAGCGAACTAAGAAGTGCGAATTAAATTATGGATACAGAAATTGTAGGTACAGACAGCATCAACCTGCCACAAAAAGTAATTTTTTTTTTTTCCTGTGACAACAATAACATGTCCTTTACGCAAGAATTTTTTTGCCCCACTCTTAATTACAACGATATTCAACCTCGTCCTTTGATTCGCACATTTTCTACTCATACAAAAACAAAACAAATTGAATTCGCACTAAGAAAAAAATTCAATTTCCTATCTTAAAACCCCTATTATGTAAAAGACTAGCAATCCGGTGTGAAATTTGTTCGCGAGCACACATTAATAACGAAATCACTCGCTCAAACGCGACGCTTAGAATAAACATTCGTTAAAACGATTTACGCAAAAGAAAACGGCAAGCGTGGGAAAATACTTAAGAAAAGTTCCGCAGGAATAATAATTACTAAGAATTAGCCACAAGGTGGACAGACGACCTGGTAACAGTTGCAGGAAGAAGCTGGATTCAGGCCGCTTCCGGCCAGCCAATCTGGAAGTCAAGGGAGGCCTTTGTTCAGCAGTGGACATTCTATGGCTGAAATAATAATGATAATGATGATAAATAATAATATAAAATAAACATAGTCAAGTTCAAGAATCGGAGTCTCGCCTCACATCTGTAGTTTATAAGTTCGCATCCGACAGCACAAACCTCATGAATTTTCTTTGAATGGATTTATTCACTTACCTATATAATAGGTATGTTCTCTAGACACCTCGAGTTATAACTGTACCAATTTTTTAAACTCCACGAAGTCATTATTTTTTTCCCTAATTTCCCATATTCGGCTAAAATAACTTGTGTGTGTATGTGTAAATAAAACTATTATAAAACCACTTTTTGTGCAAAAATGCCTGAATTAGGCTTTTATACACTTCCATATTTGTTTACCCTACTGCTTCCAGATACAGTGTCTTTATTCACTTTCAGGTAATATTCAGGGTGTAAACATTCGCGATAAAACCAAATAAATGTAATTGAAATTTATTAAAAATTAACGATGTTTATTCTTTACCACAGAACCCTATAAAGTTTCCTGAGAAATCTGTTCATCTGCCACGAATAAAACATTCGTCGGGATCTTCTTAGATGGGCGAATGAATAAATTAGCCAAGCGAAAATAAGACAAGATAAGAATTAAACAGATTTTACAAAGCTCCATTTGGTTAAAATAAGAAATGCAAATATCAAATAAATAAATGGCAACACGCAAAATCAGCGTAGTTTGAACTTTTTTAATGATTTCAATCTAAACCACTTTTCAATTTTGTCTGCAACATAATTTTATTTGTAGAGTAAGTCTACCTTATAAACGAAACCCTTAATAACTACTTATTTGTACGACCACCTTGGAGAGTTGCCGACACGTTGTATTATATATGTATTTGATCCACACTACCTGGATGCCCACAATTCCTTCGCGCAGTCTCCATGACACAGACGAAAGAATACACACAGAGTAAACAGTCTGTTCTCTGAACTAATTCAGCTAATATCGTTATAGTAAAAGCAACCAATCGGCATAGCATTACTGGCTGAACATCAACCAGCACACTCGAGGCGACACTTAAATATGACACAGTGCTAAAATATGACAAGCGTGACGCTAGCTTGGCACGAAACGCTGCGTCGGCCACGCTCGTGCCAGCGCGATTTGATGCGAACATCGAGGTTTTTATGCGAAAACGGTATAAAATCGTTGAGATGTTTTAAGAGAATTTAAAATAGAAGTGAAAATTATGGTTGAGTTTGTGTTTCTGTAGCATATTTTGTGTCTCAGGCATCTCACAAATGGCAACACACGTTGTATCTTTACTGGAGCCCAGAATTCAAGAAAAAAGTACCTTATTACTTTATAAAGGTACTTTTTCTTGAATTTTGTGCTCCAGCTTTGTTCGCGAAGGAAAGCGTCAATCTAATTTTTTCGGCCCGACTTACGAAAACCATAGATCTGGGGCTGGTCCCTCTAAAATCTAAAAGGTGGTGGGGCAATTTGGATACCTAAATACATCAGTGAATGGCTAAAGTCGTCACAGGACAGGGCAAAATCTGTATTAAATATTTGTCTGTGTTTAAAATTACACTTTAAGAGGCACTAACAGTTATTTAGATTAAACAAGTATTGTTGAGGGTAATAAGAATAGCTTTATTTGGCACATGATAAAATATTAATAATTACATAACAAAAATTTAAAATAAAACAATAACAAAATTTACAAATGATCTAAAAACTAAATATGTTGTTGCTTCATAGAATCCGACAACTCAAATTAAGATTTTATTGCAACCAAGATAAATTTTTATTATGCACGATAGTATAATTAAGCTGATAAAATAGCATATAAAACTAAAAAATTTCCTGTAATTAGATTTCTAAATTAGTTTGGGTTTTATCATCTTGTGCGTTTACAGATCTATGACCTAAAATCGTATAGACTTTATGCATGAAAAATAAATCGTGATTCAGTCTAGATAATATCTGGGAATAATGGCTAAATTTATGATACGAGTGAAGCTGTAAGTATCTGGAAGGACACTAAAAGTTTATTGGGCAAAGATTTACGAGTTATTAAAGCCTTTTCGGAGATGTTTGGTTTATGATAAATACTAGCTTTTGCCCGCGACTTCGTCTGCGTTAATCTTACTCGGATAAAAAGTAGCCTATATGTTAATCCAGACCATGGTCTACCAATGCCAAATTACATCAAAATCCATTCAGTAGTTTTTGCGTGAAAGAGTAACTAAGATCCAGACATCCACACAAACTTTCGCATTTAAAATATTAGTAGGATTCTAGGGACTTGTCTCAAAATGAGTTACTCTTTATCTGAATGAGATGTTATACATATAAATACATTCAGTTTTTTGTTTCTATAATGCTGTTTATTTATTAATTTATTTTCCTTTATTTGGGACAACAAACAATTACATTGGCTGCTTAGGTACTAGAATGTAAGTTAAGTAAGTGTTACTCACAATGTAATCGACACCATTATCCACAGATAAGTTTAAACGAATTATAACAGGTTGTGAATTATAATATTGTGGTGTACACGCTGTGACATTATAAAGATACGGAATTACCCACACCCTAGGGTATGGATAATTTTGCAGACACTTTTCTTGAACGAAGCAGGTGAACTAGAGAAGAGTTCGACGTCAGTAAAGTATGCATTGTACAAGTCCATAGGTCTGCGCAGAGAAGATCGCTCACCTCTCTTATTGTTGTTAATATGTTGTCTATAAATTACTCGATTAAACCGCATTCATTAACTAAAAAGACAAGATTATCTCTCAAAAGAACCCTACTCACACAAAAACATATTGAAAATGGAAAACCACATAATTTAATAACCAAGGCGCCTTTATAATCGCGGCCGGCGGCACAGTAATAAATGCACATATGAAATTTAATAAAATGCGGCGAGTCCGCGTTATGGGACTGTTTTCGCAGTTACTACATTTAGTGATATTTCCTAGACCAGAATTTCCGACGATTTTTCTTCGGACACTTAAACAAAACTCTTTGTCGTAAAAGTGAAGTTGTTTTGGCAATGATCCATGATTAAATTCCACTTGTAGGTGTCGTAGCCAGATAGCATAATTGACCACTTTATTATTTTTTTTACTTACTATAGTATTTATAATAATGCTTTTTTCGGCTCCATATCATAACTTAATGCCAACTACTGAGCTACCACCTCTTAAGGTCATAAATTTAAATAAATTTGAATCATCAAGGTGATAAGATTGTGTAGCCTAGAAACTGCGTTACTAAGCCTCGCTGTTACTAAGAGCAGATCATGTTTCATTCAAGGCATTATCACTAAATCTATATTGTGGTTATGTATATGTATGTTGTGATTATTTCATGATGTGACCGATAATTTCATAAAATGGTGGTATTTCATGATATAGAACAGAATATCTTTTTCGGCTTACAACCTAACATCCTGTGTAATGGAATTTAATTCAACAAGTAATATACGCGTAACTATATGGGAATCGCCGTAAATCTGCTACTACACACCATTGAATTATCCCACTACAGGGCAAAGCTCTAAAAGAGATTTCTTTGTTGAGTGCTAGAGACCAGGAAAAAACTTCTATGACGTCACACTATCCATTCTTGCAAGAAGGTCTGCTTACCTCTTCGACTGCGTCCATCTGTGGGCCGCCGGTGGGTAACAATCTACTACCTTCCCCTGGGATCCATTTCAAAACATTAACAGCTAAAAATGTTCACGACGGATAAAGTCTGGTCTGAGTAATATTTTTAATTGGAGCTAAAACAAATAAACGCTGTAATACCATTAGTCGAGTTGCAGCGACGTTGTAGTCCAATGTTTGTTATTATTCTTACACTTTGTTTAAATGGAAAACAGGAATCCTAAACAAAATTAAAGCAGGGTGATTTTTGTAATCAAATAACATTCCCTAATAGCTCACTTGTTAATAAGTTGGAAACAGTATTTTGGTTTTTAAGACTTCAAATCCTACATAAAAGGCAATGAAGATGTTAAAGTTGGATGTGCGGCGTAACGAGGCTCAATAGAATCCACAACGAATACGTGTAAGGAAGCCTGGGAGTACGCGACATTGCCGACAAGATGCAGGGGAGTAGGCTGCGATGGTATGGTCATGTAAAGAGGAGGCCCTCGGATCACGTAGGAATTTGGCACTGCAGCTTTACCACCCCGGTCGAAGATCCGAGGAAGACCCAAGACAGAATGGGAGAGTGTGGTGCTAAAGGACATGAGGGAGTGCGAGGTTTCCGAAGACGATTTTGAGGACAGAACGAAGTGGAGAAGAAAGATACGGAAGGCTGACTCCACCACCATATGGGATATATAGCCAGGAAGAGTGAGACAAAGAGAGAGATCCTACATAAAAGGTTGTTTATTTGTGCACCAGAATCGGCATTTAAACTATTTGTGAATCAACCAGTGTGCCGTGTGAGGACTGCCGTAACGAATACACTTCCTCACCCCCAACAGGAGGTGTGTCGTAAGAGGCAACAAATTCCTGTAGCACGAGACAGGCAGCAGCGTCTGCGTGCGAAATGTTATAAAAAACTGCGCTCGCCAACCCGCCTGCCAAGCGTGGCGAGTATTGGCAATCCCCCCCAATGAAGGTCATTGGGGGAGGCCTGTGTTCAGCAGTGGACGTCCATGGCTGAAATGATGATGATGATGAATCAACCGTAACCCTGTATTTGCAACAAATTTAACACGGCTTTCGGATGCCATGGGTCTTGCGACACATGATGCGTTGCAAATACATTTAATGTACACAAGTCTCATTTAAATGTACAAATATTATTTTGTACGAAGTCGCAAAATGCGGTCATTTGAATAAAATAACAAGTTGTGACTCTCCTACCTAACGCAGCACAATAATGTCACCCAGTAAGCCACTTTCCTTTTCGCAATGAGCGGATTATTCCATTTTAATGCTAATGCGCGTGCACCGTGTCGCCAGTGTATTGTCGTTGCAGTTGAGAATTGTTGCCGCTATTCTGATATCACTCGATAAGGTTCACTATTCCAATTTTTTTCTCAAATTTGAAATTAAATTACTAACAAGCGCTACTTATGACGCTAAATAACTTTCTTTAACTTAAATTATTAAATTTCTTGGAGAATAAAAATATGTCAACTTTGACACCTGCGTGAAAAGTTAGTACGCTTTTGTATGTTCCAAATAAGATGAGATTCTGATTTAACATGTACTTCAAATAAGCGTCTTAAAAGAATGCGTCATAACTTCTCGTCGCCACTGCCACAATACCTGAAGAGAAGAATGCCGTGAGATGCAGTGGCTGACATGATGATGATGACTTAAAATAATAGTTCTTAAAGGTAGTTATAATTAAATAATATGATAGAACAATATATGGTATGCATAAAAGATTTTTGTACGTAATAAATATTTTAAAAAGTTTTAAAACTCGCTTTCAGATCATGTTTATAAAAATTTGAGGATAAATTTCAGGAAGTCATTTAATTAAGTAGAAACTTCAAAATTATCATGAGTATTTTGTCACTGAGTGGGATCTTTTATCTCAAAACATTAAATGTTTTTATCTTTCTAGCATAAAAAATCAAGTAAATGTAAGTTAAATAAACAAAATTGTAAGTTTATAGTGTATTATTTTAATTTTAACGCAGCTTCTATTTAAAGTCTCGGATATCTTTTTGAAACTGGTTTTGTAATAAACAAGGAAAATTGTGCATTATGTATTTGTTGACTTAAGAGTTATATGGAGAAGTCTATGACACACCACTCCATTACGAAACACCAAGGGAGTCATTAAGTATATTTTATTTAACATAATGATCACGACCCTCACCACTGGTCACCCCATAGCTTGAAATTAAAACGTACCAAAGTACCAAGAGACTAATTTTCTACCGATTCATTATTAGAGCCCAAATAAACCAGGTATTTTAATATGAGCGCAGGGCGCGACGCCATTGTGCCGCGTCTACGTTCCGCGGCGATTCTGTATGTAAGCGATTAGGTCCGTCTGAATATACTGTACTGACTGACAAAATTTTCTCTGTAATAAGCATCGAGGTGCTTGTAGCTCAGTTGCGGCAGTGTTTTGATAGTGATTACCAAAGTTAAGCCACCTACGCCGCGGTTGTGATTGGATGGATGACCATTCCAACTATGCTCAGCGATTTTTATCAATAGCATCTCCGTGCTTCGGAAGGCACGTTAAAAGTTGGTCCCGGCTAATATCGCTTGGTACTAGTCGTGAAGCCTAGTCGAAGACCTGAGGGCGGCCTAATAATATCTGACAGTAAAGATTAGTCACTGGTCTTATATCACCCCTCTACTAACCCGTACTGAGCCCGCGTGGCGGAGTAATCATAGTTGAGATGAGGCCTGTGCCCTGCAGTGGGACGTACTTAAGAGGCATATTTGTATGCATCTGTAATTGGCGATTCTAGTGGCTCTGTACTTCGCCTTAATCAAAGAATAGAATAAGAATAAGATTGTTTTTATTTGGCACACCGAAAAAAAATTAAGTACAGTCATTAAACAATAGTATTTTTTTTGTTTACCAACAATTTTCCATTTTGTGTTACGAGTTACGAGACAATTATGCTAGGGGCTTATTTACAAAAAAAATACTTTTTTTATCGACCAGTTACCGAAAATCAAACAAGAGGCACATTGCATTTAGGACGACATTACCATCAACACGCCTATTGGCTTGTTTTAACAATGTTTTAGACCATTGACCGTGTAACTGTGAACTTGTATCGTTAGGTATTATGGCCAAGAAATGTTCATGCTGCCGTTATTGGCTCAGTATCTCGGGAGAAAAGGTCCGGTTTACAGTTTTCTCAGTCGCCGCAGTTGAAAACAAACTTTTCTAAATAATTTTACAGAGTGCTAAGAAAAGCCCCACAAAATAGTTTTAATATAAGTTTTTAACCCCCGACCAAAAAGAGGGGTGTTATAAGTTTAACCTGTTTATCTGTGTATCTGTCTGTGGCATCGTAGCTCCCAAACAAATGGACCAATTTTGATGTAGTTTTTTTTTGTTTTAAAGCTGATATTACAGAGACGGATCTTTGCTATATTTTATGAAGATGTTCAGCCGTTTAAAGGTTATCAGCTCATTTCTACTTAACAAAAGGATTTTCAGCTTATTGAAAACTTTCACAGGTCCGTTTGATTATAAATGATGCATTATCTTAGTAGTATTTCTAAAGACATGACAACTTTGAACTGATGCTGCAGCATCAAGGAATTTGTGGGATTCCCAACTCCTAACTCTCACTCCCAGTTTGGGCTTATAATATCGGTCTCAATGAGCAGGTGTTAGATAAATATTGATCCAGGCCTTGAGCTGATGCTGCACATTTGTGCGGGGAATTTCTGAAATTTAATTTAGTTATCTAATAGGTACTTCGTTATAATGAGTGTTATTTTCTTACTTTGGAAGCTGTTTTCACATGCGTATGACCAATTTTGCGAGGTGGCAACGAACGGTTGCCAGGCAGTATTTTAACGGTTTAACGCCATGATTTCTTGATGTTCATAATTCCAGTCAAAGGAATTTTACTGCTGAACAAAGATCAAAGGATTGCCAATATTCACCACGCTTGGCAGGGGGGGGTGGCGAGCGCAGTTTTTTATAATATTACGTACGCAGATGCTGCTTCCCGTCTCGTGCTACAGAAATTAGTCGCCTGTTAGTGGTGGGGAAGCGTATTCTTCACGGCCGTTCCCACACGGCCCCTTGATGTTATTATAACACGAATCTGTAAAATAGTAATTAATTACTTCATTATCGTCATCATTTTAGCCATAGGAGGTATACTGCTGAACATAGGCCTCCCCAAGTGACTTCCTCATTGGCTAGGTTGGAAGCGACTTGCATCCAGCGGTTTCCTGCAATTCAAATTCAAGAATGCGACAGAAAAAACCTGCAACCTTTACCAGGTCACTTTGCAGGTCGATGTCCTACGCTGCGCTTGCTGATACGTGGCCTCTATTCCAGAATCTTTCTTCCCCATCGGCCGTCAGTTCTATGTGCCGTTGTAATCCGTTGGCTTATGTCAGCGACTTTGGTTCGGTAACGGATCTCCTCATTTCTGATTCGATCTCACAAAAAAAAAAACACCGAGCCCTTTAATAACAATCAATTGATTTTTCATTGTCAATGCAAGGCAATGGCATATTATACTAATAGTGAGGGGTTGCATTAGATCCTATACTTTTATGCCAATCCAGGGTTTCTGCTAATGTTAGCCTAGTCTACTATTAGTAGGCCGCGCGTGTACTCTGGTATTAATAATTATAGTCATAAAAATTAAGACTGACATTAATAGAATATGAATTTTATCTAAGGTACTATTAAACCAGTGATGTCATTCAAAAAGTTGTTATCAAACCTAATTTATACTGGCTGGAAACTTATCTCAGCTCGTAAGATTATTATGAGTGTACGAGTTTGTAGACTCTGTTAATTATGTTTAATGACAACGTTAAATATTGCTAAATAGTCACAGTTCATCTAAATGTTTAGAGTTAAGCCTAATTTTGACTTTGTCAAAGGCAGTTCGTAATTGTAGTCGTTGAGAATCGAAAACTCAAAGCTGTAATTACTTTTATTGCGTTGTGGATATAAGTGAAATATTTTAAAAGTTAAGTACTTGGTTATTAATGTTTTAACCTTATAATTGAAGTCTCTTCAAAGTCAATTTCAAATAGTTGAACAGAAGATACTGAGTATTAGATAATATTAGAGAGTCTTTAGCGTGCTTGCTCACAAAGCAACTTTTTAAGATAACAACTCTTGTTTAAGGCTTTAAGTACTCGTAGGTAAGTACAGATTATTAAGGACCCCTTTGAGCATTGCAATTTATTTGATATTTGGCAACAACAAAGATATTCAAACTAAAAACGGATATGCTAATGTCATCATAATTGCTTCAGCTAGTTATTTTTGATTCATAACAAAGCATTTTCACTGACATAGGACGTCCACTGCTAAACATCCTCCCCCAGTGTCTTTCAGATTGGCTGGTTGGGAGCGGACTGCATTCAGCGGCTTCCAGCAACTATTACCAGGTTGTCTGTCCACCTTGTGGGTGGACGTCCTACGATGCGCTTGCCGGTACGTGGCCTCTTTTTTAGAATCTTTCAGACCCATTGGCCTTCAATTCTACGTGATATGTGCCCCGCCCACTGCCACTCTTGCTAATCCGTTGGGCTTTGTCAGCGACTTTTGTTCGTTTACGAATCTCCTCATTCTTGATTCAATCTTACAAAGAAACACCGAGCATAGCCCTTCACAGACAAGCTCTAGTATATTAAATAATGGTTCAAAATACAATATTAGTTACAAGTAATTCTATATTCAAACAATACAGGTTAGTTGAAGCGAGTTTACTAATCCTCTCGCTTGACTAGCTTATCGGTTGGGGTCAACGCACCCGCGTTAATCACCTGTTATTGTGTGCGTTCATCAATCACGCGCAATCTCGACGAGCGATCCGCGCGCTCATGTGTGTGATAATTTGTCGAGCGGTAAGGATGCTGTGTTGTTTATTTTATGGAGTGACGCCGAAATTGAGTCTTTTTGAATGAATACTCGTTCGTTAATATTTTTTCTGTTTAACTTATTTTCAAACATCTAAACCTTTATATAATCATTCAAATTCAAAATTCAAATTCAAATTCAAAATATATTTATTGTGATCATCAAGCTTACGTAAATGAGACACAACAGAAATTTCATTGTTACGCGGTCTTATGATAACGCTTGTATGTTAACGGTTAATAGACACCAATTTCTACTATAGTAAAATATTGAGGTTTAGATCACAAAGTCAATCCAATTTTCCAATAGAATTTCGGTTTGTGTTTACTTATTACACAAAGTATCGAAATTTCGACCTCTGTAGTCGAGAGGCGTGTTCGATTCCCGGTCGGTCAATGTAGAAAAATAACTTTTCTATGTTGTCTAGGGTCTGGGTGTTGTGGTAACGTCGTTGTTTCTGATTTCTGTAACACAAGTGCAGAATCAGGTCAATGTATGTGATGTTGTCCAATATTTATTTATTTATTTATTCTGTTGTTTTAAAACAAAAACAAAACAAAAAAAATACTTATAAAGTAAAGATTACATTGACAGCTAGACTTCCCCGTAACAACAAAGCTACCAATTTCATATCTCTGGAAAGCATGTAACTGCAAAATTCGTTACGAAATCCTCTTTCAAACCACAACGTAAATGCATAAAGTGGTGTCACTCTCGCAATGCACAGGAAAGAAAGATGAGAAAACATTAATTTTAATAATACAGGTTTGACAGGTACGAACAGTTTGTATAGGAAAATAAAACAGTTGTTTTACTACTTTCCTTGCAGCTTTTTTATATTTTCTGACCTTTTAAATCTTCCCTGAACTTCCACAAATATTTCAAGATCAAAATTAGCCAAATCGGTCCAGCCATTCTCGAGTTTTAGCGAGACAAACGAACAGCAAATTATTTTTATATATAGAAATATAGATATAATTATGGTTAACCTGACGAGGGATTAGGAGTCATTGGCGATGGTTATAGGCTGGAGGAGAACTTTGCCCAGCAGTGGGATCATACTGAGTGTCCCGTACATCAAGGATAACCCTGTATCCACATATTCTACACAAGGTTACATTGCAAAGGGGTGCCAAATCTATAGGAGTGGGTCAGAATCAGTAAATTATAATACACTTATAATCTATCCGGCAATTTTTGACAGCTAATTGTATGGGCTATCTGTCAAAACAAGTGCCAGATAGGTTATTTGGAACTTATCAGCAAGTGATGAATCTGGCGCTAAATCTTTAATTAAATCAATTTAATGTGTCGGTGTGCCTAATTTAAGAAACACAGGTGATATTCTAGCAATTAGCAATGAGATGTGATGAGCCTACTATATCTTCGACTGTTGTATCCAAACTGCAGCAGAAGTAACAAATATTTTCAGAACTGAAGCGACCAATCGCTTTCACACAGGCGCTGTGAAAATGCCAGCGATAAAACGTGAACGCTGGCTTATGAGATTTGCACGCAACTGTGAAAGTAGGGCATTTTGGGAAGACAAACGTGTGGTTTAGCAAAAGATGGACGAGAAAGGGTAGAGTAAAATATTCAAGATCACTAAAAGTTTAAATAACAATTGAATATCAATACATAGTGATAGGTTATGCGTGTAACCTTAAAGAGGTAAGTGCTAACATATGCATAAAGTCAGCAACTTTCATTTCCTTACAAAACTTATGAACCGTTTATTATTTTATAAATATTTATCAAAATGTTGTATTGTAATCTTTCTAACATAGCCGTAGTATTTATAAGCATCTGTTAGCACATACCTTATTCGACTTAATAGGGTCACAACTATATAGGATGACTGAGGTTACTCTTCGTCAGTCTGTCTGTTTTCTCAGTTGAATTTACAAATCTTACATTATTTTATCTCTCCCTCTCTTACCTATATACTATTTTTGGGTACACTCTTCTGGTTTATAAGTACGACCATTTTTACCTGAATCACGAATGTGTTATGTATTTCGGTTTAAAGTAACTTTATTCACATAGAACCACTTACATGAGTGAAATTTAAAAAAATATTCTGTTTATTGTCCTGTGACGACGATGAATGCACACAAATATATAACAATTTACTATGTACTTTTCGTATCCGCTGGATCAGAAATCGGTAAGTACCTACTACTAAGTTCTACTCATAATTTACTTAGGACTACGTGGGTAGTATCGGTAATTAATGCATTATATATAAGTACACATCACATACATTGCTCTGATTCTATGATAAGTAGCTTAAGCACTTGTGTTACAGAAATCAGAAACAATGACGGTACCACAACACCCAGACCCAAAAAAATATAGAAAAGTAATTTTTCTACATTGACCGGCCGGGAATCGAACCCGGGGCCTCAAAGATATCGACACCATGTCTAATATACATCGCGTAAATATAACCATGTTTGCGGCGTCCTTTGAACCATTTCTGCCTAACTCTCTGCCCCCCTAGCATGACCAACAAAACAGGATAAGATATGATATGATATGATATAGCGATATATCGACACTAACTGTAAAAATATGATAGAAATAGCAGCCATTTTGACTTCTTATCGAAACAGCGATCATAATAAGTGATGTCACCGGCACAGCGATTTAACATAGCGGCTGTAACTATCATATTTTTACACTTGGTGTCGATATATCGCTATATCATATCATATCATGTTTTGGTGCTCATGCTGGCATTACGTAGTTATAATATTATTTTAATAAATTAATTATTTAATTCATTTCATTTCATTACCAAAATATGTACAAGCTATGCTTAATTTAAAGCTGGAATATTTGATTGTTGTAGGAATTGATTACTTTTACCTGTCTACTAAATAGTTTTAAAACTATTACAACTCTTTGTATAAAATCTACCCAAAAATACTGGCCACGTTAAATGCATATTTGATTCACATAAATATTAATCTGTAACATTATTTTTATAAAATAATTTGCAATAAAAACTTTCGAATCTAGATGATGATTGACAATAGTTTTAGCGGAACAATTAATGTTGTATTAGATGTACAAGAAACTAGTAACACAACATTTAAGTGATAGGAGAGACCTTTAGTGCGAGTTGTGTGCTCAGCGTCCTCACGTCTGACAAAGAGAATATATCGGAAGCTGGAGTGGGTGACAAAGCTTTCCTTTATTCGTAGAACTGGACTGGGACAAATGGTATTTATTATTGTTTATACCTGTATACATTTTTACCCCTTAACAACAAACGAACACTAAGAAACAATTATTTTATTTATTTATTAAAATACTTACAACGTCGTGACAGTAAATTCCAAAACAACATTGCAAGGAAAACATTTAAACATTGAACATTATTATTATGATGCCAGTGGTTATGCTTCCTATCTTGCAAATCACAACAATACTGCTTCACGAAAGAAATACTCGTAAATAAGGCTTCAGTGTCTTTGTGCCAAACTTGTGTAAAGTTCTATCACTATTAAGCTCACAGAACCGTTCGTTGTTATGCAGAATACACAGCGTGCAGGCAGCTAGCTTGGATTTTTTACAGATTTTTGAGCCGATTATTCATATTCTTCTTTTGCTGTAATGCTACACCTTTTTGGGTGGGGCTAACTTCGAAATCTTTTAAAAAACAAATTTCTATAGTATGTAACTAGCCACAGCTAAGTAGGAAGTTTTGTAAGAAAGTGTTTTTTATGGATTTCAAAGTTTGCAAGCAAAATGAAAATTATTTTGGTTTCGAAATCAACGTAAATTCACCGTTATAAGTCTCTTACATATAGTAAATGATTTTTAGATTCCGAAATGTCTTAAATTTGTCATAAACATGGCCACCGCAACAGCGACCGGGCGCGGGCGTGAGACAAACAGACAATATCGCGCGATTGTCTGCGCCCCCTGGCTTCGGCCGGACATGTACTAATGAAACGAAATTCCTACTGAAAGTAGAGTACTGGACCAGTCGATACCTATACAATCAAAAAGTACAAAAAATATTTGTGCAACTGAACATTTTGTGCTGAAGATATTTGTATAGAATGACAATAACTAATATTTTAATTAAAAGTGCTTTTAAAGACTCCTATATTAAATAATTGATGATATTGATAAGCATTTATACGTCGACACATACTCGAAAACGAAATATATCCTTTTACCGATTGAATGTCCGGGTCTACACGGGTGCACCTGGTGGAGCGAATGGGGTGGCCGTGGTCCTCTCCGAAGGATTGCAGAACGACATTCTGGAAGTGAAACGCTACAGCGATCGGCTGATGGTCGTGGGGGTGCTCGTCGAAGGGATTGTCACCCACTTGAGAAGTGCTTACGCGCCACAGGCCGGTTGTGGCGAGGCTGAGAGGATGGCGTTCTGGGGTCTGCTTGGTGGAGTGCTTAGCGGTATCCCGTTGTCGCAAGGGATTGTTGTGGGTGGCGATCTGAACGGTCATGTGGGTGAACGGTGTGAGGAGTTTGAGCGTGTTCATGGTGGTTTTGGGTACGGTGGTCGTAATGCAGAAGGAGGGCATATCCTCCAGACGTGTGCGGCTGCTGACCTTGTCATTGTGAACACGTATTTCAAAAAGAAAACCGAGCACCTTATCACCTACAGGAGCGGGAGGCACGCCACTCAGATCGATTTCTTGCTCACCAGGAGACACCACATCAGTAAAGTGGCCAACTGCAAAGTCATACCCGGTGAGAGTCTCGCTGCACAACACCGTCTACTTGTCATGGATCTCCGCGTAAAGCCCAAGATCAAGCGTATCGAGCGCTGCCGACGCCAAATCAGATGGTGGAAGCTTGATAAAGACACGTCCCAGAAGTTCGCCTTAACTATCGGCGACAAGTGCGACGGTAGTGATGGCGAACAAGTCCAAAAATACTGGGATAGGATTCAGGCAACCGTCACTGATGCAGCGAAAGCGGTGCTTGGCTTATCTTAGGGCGGTCGCAAATGTGACAAGGAGACTTGGTGGTGAACGACTCAGTCCAAGAGGAGATTAGGGTGAAGAAAGCCCTCTTTAAAAAGTGGCAAGCGTCCAGATCTCCTGAAGACCACGACGCGTACAAGGGTGCAAAACGCGCTGCTAAGAGAGCTGTTGCCAGAGCCAGGCGAGACCACTTTCATACGCTCTATGACAAGTTGGAATCGTCTGAGGGGCAAAACCTAATCTATAAGTTAGCGCGCTCCAGGGTCAAAGCGGCACAGGATATTTCCCAGTGTCGCTGTGTTAAAGACCCTGGGGGCAACCTGCTATGCGAGGACCTCGCGGTGAAGGAGAGATGGCGCTCTTATTTCCACGAGTTGCTGAATAAGCAGCACAAAGAGGTGCAGCCACCGGACCTCCCTCCGAATCAGAAACCAGTACCACCGGTAACGCCTGAAGAAGTCCAGTTTGCTCTTCGCCGCATGAAGAAACGTAAAGCTGTCGGAGCTGATGGAGTCCCAATCGAAGCCTGGAAGGCGATGGGCCCTCTTGGTGTGGACATCCTAACCTTCCTTTACAACCGCATACTCTTAAGCGGGCTGATCCCGAGCCAATGGAGAATGAGTATTATTACTCCGGTCTTCAAAGGCAAGGGATCAGTGCAAGAGTGCAGCAACTACCGCGGTATAAAGGTCATGTCCCACACCATGAAGCTCCTTGAGCGGATTGTGGACTCCCGGATCCGACAGGAGTGTGATGTCTCGGAATGTCAATATGGGTTTCGCCCTGGCAACGGTACTATGGACCCTGTCTTCGCCCTAAGGACCGTCATGGAGAGATACAGGGCGAAGAACACGCCTCTGCACTTGCTCTTTCTTGATCTGCAGAAGGCCTTCGACTGTGTCCCTCGAGTGGTGATCTGGTGGGCAGTGAGATCCAAAGTCGCCGAGGCATATATTGATTATTCGAGACATGTACCGCAGCTCCGATTCTATGGTTCGGACCGCTGTTGGTGACACCAAACCGTTCCCCATCACCGTTGGAGTACACCAGGGTTCCGTCCTCAGTCCGTTTCTATTCAGTGTGATATTAGACGTTGTGTCAGACAGCATCAGAGACTCACATGAGCAGCCACCATGGCTGCTGATGTATGCTGACGATATCGCACTGGTGGACGCGGACAGGAGCAGGCTGGTAAGACGGGTGAACGAGTGGAAGCAGTCGCTTGAGAGCGGTGGTCTAAAACTTAATGTGGCGAAGACCGAGTACCTGGCCTGTAACTCTACAGATCCAACACCCGTTCGCATAGGCGGAGACAAGGTCGAGCGCAAGGACCAGTTTAAATACCTTGAATCTGTACTTCACGCGTCCGGAGACATCGATTGCGACGTCAAAGCACGCATTGCTGCTGCGTGAGCCAAATGGCGAGAGGTGACTGGTGTCATTTGTGACCCCAGAATGCCGGTTAAGCTTAAAGGACAGATCTATAAGTCCATCATTAGGCCTGTCCTTTTATATGGCAGCGAAGCATGGCCGCTACTTGAGCGACACAAGCAGGAGCTGCGAGTCACGGAGATGAATATGCTGCGGTGGATGTGCGGAGTCACGCGTAAGGACCGCGTGAGGAACTCGCGCATCCGCGGTAGCCTTCGTGTCCGTGATATTGCAGACAAACTGCAGGAGAGTCGCCTACGCTGGTATGGCCATGTTTTGCGGAAACCGGCAAGCTACGTAGGAAACAAATGTCGGGCCATGCCGCCACCGCCAGGTCCTGGCAAAAGGGGTAGACCCAAGAAATGCTGGCTTGACGTTGTGAGGGCTGACATGCGTGCCAATGATCTCACAACTAGTGACGCTCAAGACCGCGCGAAGTGGAGAAGCAATTCAAGGAAAGCGGATCCTGGGCTCCAAAGCAATGGCTTTGGACGCAACCGGGATTGACCGTATAGATGATGATGATGACCAATTGAATGTCCTAACACCTTATCCGACGTGGATATTATCTCCTTGTAATACAGCTCAGAATTATATTGCAATCCCACTTTGTACTGAAAAGAAAAAGCTGAGGTATAATGTAACAATAACCAACTTCTAACTGCTTCTGTTTATAGACTCAAATAATTTTGTTGCGGAATTTAAGACTTTCCATGGAACTTTACCTTTAGTAGTTGAGTTCGGTTGAGTGGTCATGGTGTAGAATTCCACACAAGAGATGTAATGATAACGAAATTTTTACATCAAATCTTATAAATCTTTTAATTTAAAAAAAAGTTATATGCAAAAGTTTCATGCTAAGCAAAATATCAAAGCACCCTATAATTAAATCACCAACTCAATAACACACAATCTCTCAATCATCACAATAACATATTATTCGATCGCCTCTTTGTTCACAGAAGCAATATAATCCCGCGTGACAACTGGACAAAACCGATATTAACTGTCTAACGAATGCTCAGTGTTCCGCGCGTCGCTGTTATTAGGCTGTCTCAAGGAAGTATGTTGGGAACATAACATTTTTCTGTGTATATGTTTACTTTCTAACATCTGGAAGAATTTACTTAATATGTATTTTTTAATATTTTTGATAATTTAAATAAATTATTATAATAAAAGTGTCCGCTAGGAATTAGATTAATGGGATAGATAAGATCATGCTTGTGTTACAATTAGAATAATTTTTATTGCAGTTTTAGTGACGGCATAGGGATGCAAATGGTAAACTTTAAAAGGGTTGGGTTCCGTACAAATTTGTAGGTACATATTAAAAATAGTTCAGGAATCAAGTCTCGCTGTTTAAAATACAAATGTATCACAAAATTTAATAGAAAATGTACCGTTTTCATATCCCTGTGCTTGTATTATAAAACGATATGACTCACCAGTATAGTTCTACGTCAACAGAAAGTACACTATAAATTTTGTTTCCCATGAGAGTGTCGAAAATGTTTTTTGCGGCATAAGTGGCCTTTTTGCGTTAACTTGTAAGTTTGATTTTTTCACAGCTTCAAGAGGCTGTAAATCGTTTAATTAACTTTCACACGTTCCCGAGATGAAGGGTCTTGACAGACAGACAGACAAACGGACAACAAAGTGGTTTGTGGGTATAAGGGTTTGGTTTTTTCCATTTGAGGTACGGAACCCTAAAAAGCATTTTTAAAAGTTTATAAGATAAAAAACTTACCACGAGTCTTAATTTCTCCAATTTAATTATTGTCCAGTAATTAAACTTCTATTAAAGTTGAGAACAAAGCCATCAAATGTTAATTACATTTCTTAAAAGAAACTATTTTATGCTGCGATAACGTCTAATGCGAAGACAAAAGGAAAATAATTACGCGACAAACGTCCAAGCGAATAATTAGAATAGGAAAACGAATAAATACATTTAATTTAAGACTAGGGAACCCTAGAGACGCGTTTGGTTCCGCAAATAAATTAGGATTTATTCTTAAACGACGAGAAGATGCCAGTCGATTTTAAACCTTACTGATTTTAACCGACTTAAAAAAGGATGAAGTTCTCAATATTCGACGCGTGTAAATGATAATAATAACTCGAGTTCTTTAAACAATTCGTCAAATGAACCAAATGACTTTAATATATTCATTGCAAATTTTCAAAATAAAAAAATCCAGAGTATTTTTTTTTGTTCTTACAGAACGAGTATACCTGCAGAAAAAAAACAATTACCATTCCATTCCTCCACATGAGTAACTAAAACTCAGTAAAATGGGTAGGCTGGTATCAATGGAACCATTTTCTGACTTTTAGTTTTTTTCTGCCGGTATACTCGTTCTAATAGAACAAAAAAATTACCCTGGACTGTTTATAATATTTTTACCGCATTCTGTACTCGATTCTGAACCATATCGCCTAAAAATTTGACTTTTTTTAACATTCTGTATCTGCTTGCAAATAATTAATATCTAATAAGAAATTTCAAACTCAGGATTATTAACAAACACAAATTAATATTTCCCCAGACATCTGGAATCAAAAGACGAGAACCGGCGTGAGTTCTGAAAATAGCTAACCTTTCCTTATACTCGCCGTACCGAAAGGCAGACATTGCGTATGTGATAAATATCATTCTGAGGACGTATGAATTTATGTACCTGTGCGAATGTGTAATAATGTAGTTAATGACAATAGCTTAGTTTATCTGCAATTAGATTGCTATTTATTATATATTTTTTTGTTTTTTAGTTTATTTAAAAATGCTGTGTACGCCTATTATTGGCATAGGTATAAGAACTTATTAGTTCAAATAAGTATATTTTTTAAGAATGTACACAAACAGAATTATATAAATATATATAAATATATAATGCTGTTGGTGTACCTTATTGAATAAATAAAATAAAATAAAATGAACTGCTGAACACTTCTTACCTTCTTCTTTATTTTTTTCTAACCTATTCTAGGTCTATCAACTAGGCTTTACGTACTGACTAATTTGAGTGGTCATTTAGATTAAATAAATAAAAAAATTCGAGTTTATATTATTAATTATGAGTTTGAATAATTTTTTTATCGATTTATAATATATTGTTAGAATTTGTTTTCGGTATGAATTAATAATCTTGTTTTATTGAAATAAATACTTTTGTCTCGATATTTTTGGACCTACCACTACATGTCGGCTAGTTATGACAAGAAAAAAAAGCGAGTTATATATAGTTACTTATGAGATAAATGCTGAGAAGCCTTTTAATTACAGGTATATTATTACATATTTAAAAGACTATATAATAAGTGATTACAAGCCAGTTTACAGACAACGTCCATTCCTGTCTTTAATATCAGTAATCTATACTACATTATTTTTATTTGTAACTTGAACTTATAAAGAATTTTATTGGTAAAATAAGGGTTAGTTGTACAAATACTATTTGTATCTGCGTGAAAGGAGAAACCTTCAACTGATGACAAGTCATCTTTAGTAAACGCTGACAATCCGGCTCATCCGATATACCATCGACCTCACAATGTAAGGGAATTTGAGGGAAATAGGCAGCGATTTGACTTTCCTATCGCCGTCGCCCTTTCCGACAGATCACTCAGGTTTCAGTTACGTAATCTTTACGATAAATGAATTTAAACTCAAGATAGTTTCATCACATTCTTTGATTATAACTTTTTTTTGTGATATAATGTCCCAACCGCTTTAGAGCAGCAATTTCAAAATTTGGTTCCTCTATCTAAGGTCTGAGGTCTGAGGTGAGGTCTGATTGCAACCGCTCTAAATATTATTACTAGACTTACCGTTTGATACCAAAGAAGATAATGTCCCAACACTGAAAAACTCCGTCAGATCCTAGTGTTCTTAATGATTTTTACGTTGAGTTAACTGTTTTTTCCGAGTGTTTCTTTTTCGTTCTAGCACTTTTATTCGTATTTAGTCAGGTTACACTTGACCTTGACCTTGAATGTGGCAAGTCTGTTTCTTAGACAGTTATTAAATGAAAAGCGATTGCCACCTTGCCTCCGAAACCCTTGAACAGTGTAACCAGACCGTTAAGATCATGGCAACACCTTCAGAGTTATCTCACGACGAGAGAAGAGAGTTATTTCTTAAGTACAAAATGAGTGCTGTATTTTAATACTTTCTACTATGTTGATATGACTACTTAGTTTATAGATAGTAGAAACTAACGGAGCATTTCTCCGCTGCAAGTTCCCAACTAATTTTACTCGCGATTCTGAAAGAGTCACTACAAAACCTAACTCGATCTGCGACAAACTTTACTCATTAAACCCGGCTCATTCTTCAGTCTTGTTGTTGTTTCCAAATATATTTGGCACCAAATGGTGCACGCAAGCCGTTTAAAAGTCACACATATTTTTTAAACTTTCTAAAATGTAATTTACGTAGAGGTTTTTGCTGACGTGGCTAAAATGGTATACTAATTATTCCCCTGCTGCTGCTGAGTGAAATTATAAGCTTCATATTTTTTTGGGGAGGTCTATGATATGAAATAATAATGATGATGTTTTTTCGGACGTTTTAGAAGAGGCAAAAAATCTTGGTCTAGAGTGATAATTGTCAAAGTAGATTACTTACCACGGCTAACTTTCAAAAGGTGAATGCTACCCAAATGCAACAAGTATATTATTATTAATAAGTCTTTATTCAGGCAAATTACACCCATATTATTAATTCATACTCATATTCTCAAGTCACAACAATTGAATAATAAAAATAAAATTAAAATTATTAATATTGAATGTAAAGATCACTGCAATTAAAAATATTGAATAAATTAAAATAAAAAAAAAACATTAATAAATTTGGTATAAAATTAAAAATCAATAAATAAATAAATGTCGTACATATAACTTAATTAAAATAACAACTGCTTATCATGCTAATAAATTTTTTTCGGCATATGCACAGTAATATGCCTTTCACAACAATGCCGAAATATAAATTCAACATTAAAATTCTAAGAAAAGCTTACTTTCAAACACAATTTATAACATCTGATCGGTTTTGTCTTGGAACAAAAAATAGGCTAAAGAAGGTAAGACACTTCTTCCGTTTCTTTAAATTCTTACATTAAAAAGTAGGTAACTTTTTCACCTACGTAGTCGCCAATCTAAAACTGGCGTAATGAAGTTAAGAATTTTAAAAAAATGGCACTGGACTCACGTTTACCTTACACAAGATACTATCATTTATTTATTTTGCATAATTCATTTATAATTTACTGACATACCGGCCAGTTCTACATGCTATGTATCGTGTACGTGCTATGCATAGCACGTAGAACTGACGATCGATGGGGCAGAAAGGTTCTAGAGTAGAGGCTGCGTACCGGCAAGCGCAGCGTAGGACGTCCACTCACAAGGTGGTCAGACGACCTGGTAAGGGTCGCAGGAAGACGATGCAGGCCGCTTCCAACCAGCCAATCTGGTAGTCAATGGAGGATGGCAGTGGACGTCCTATGGCTGAAATTATGATGATGATGATGATGAACATTCCAGTAATTTTTAAGACCTTTGCAACTAATACTTCATGAGCAATGACGAAAATGATGTATTTTGTAAAAAAAAAACAATGAAGTGTATATTTATTTGTACCAAAACTTAGCCACGCTTTGCATATTGGCAGCTTCCAATCCACTCGCTTTGTACTTCGATCTCATGTGGGTAGTCCGATAAAGAATTCTCTTTTGGACGGCATTATGTCCGATAAAAAGATAATCTATATGGTCCCGGACGAAAGGACGCCCCAAATATCGCTTATTTTTCATACGCAGAAACCTACAGACATATTTTTCATCCGCTTAGCGGATAAATCCGTAAACACAGTTACATAAGCCTGGAAGAACATAAAAGAGCCTAAAGCATATCGGCTCTCGCCTTAATCTGCCATAAACAATCGCAACGAACAAAACCTCACAATAGTAAATTTCAGGAAAAGTCATCCGAGGGAGTAATGGTTGAATTTTCTGATCAGACACTCTCAGCATGCAAGAATCTACTCTAACTCTATTAGATACAGTTCAAAATAGATTGTAGTTACAAAAAAAGTTTGGTATAGATTCGGATTAGTGTCTAAGCTATTAAGAATCATACAGTGAGGTATTACGGGCGAGATTCGATTGAGAGGGTTCACGAACTCGTGATTCGGCGTTTAATCTGCCGCTGTTATTTTTCCGGTGATACATCAAAGTGGTGACTTTCTACGGCAAATTGTATCAAAGTCGCTGATCTATGGACGCGGCCCTTTCGTACTGACAGTCGTATATCATAGTTTATGTTTAGGGGAAGATCCCACTGAAGATTCCATCGACTCGATCGGTAAAGGGGACCAGGGAGATGAAGGGTTCTTGCTGCATGTCTGCGATCAAAAATTGGTTGTCCGAAATGATCCCCTTCCTCAAATAAGGCTGCTGTTGACATTGATGACAAGATGTGAGGGTAGCCAAGTCAAATGAGCTAATAAGAGAAGGAAAAGCGGCGCCATTGTGACGCTGAGTTAATACAAGTGGGCGACAACCCTTATTTGAATTGATATCGCTTTGTGAATAGATTGACCACGTCATTGTTTTGTTATTGATAGCGAGTTGTCTAAATGGGATGTTTGTGTTCTTTTGTGATAAAGTTTTCCTTTTGTCCAATTCCTACACGATAATCGGCCTGTATACACAATTAACTTAGTTCACTTTTCGCCTGGTTACTTTGCTATTAAGATTGGATTATTTCTTAATTAATTTAAGTGAAACTTTAGCTTTGATATGATTTAATTTTTGAGTAAAACACCGTATATAAATGTTTTTGGTTCTTCTACATTCTAACGCTTTACAGTTTCTAGTGTAACCTTTTCTGGACGAGCCCGCTATTTTATGAAGAAAAAAAAAGTTTTCAACACCCGGGGTGTTTGTAACATTATTATTTTAAAGCAAGAACGAAACGAGCGCGAATAATTCTGAAATTTCAACACAAAGTAAACAAAAAGATTAGGTAGATACGAATGTTTTGAGAACTATCAGTTGGGGTGACGTAATTAACTTAAAGACAAGCCGAATATCTCGAGAAATAAATATTACCTACCTGATTTAGTAATAGCAAGTAAAGTGAGCAGGATTAGCTTGTTTAGTAATTAATACAATTAATTACAAGACAAGACCTATCTAGTTGCTGAGAGGCGTGAGACAAGGAGATGTCATATCTCCGAAGTTGTTCACGATCACACTAGAAGATGTCTTCAAGACACTGGATTAGAAAGAAACGGGCAACAATGTCAACGGCGAATACATTACGCACCTTCGCTTTGCCGATGACACAGTCATCAAGGCGGAATCACTATTCAAAGAAATATATTATTTACTGTTTTAGGAATCAATAATCCTTTACTCTTTTTTCGCGGCAAATGTAGTCAGGGATTATCAAGAGTAGTACTTTTAAAATAAAGACAACAATTGAAATTCGTTTCGAATGTCTATATATCCGATAAAGTGAAAAGGAAATAATTTAAATCGTTTTATGGCAGATCGGTCGCTATCTGCAGGCCGTGACAAATTACTCTGTGATCTCATTTTTATAGCAACACTTCTGACGAGTTGACTGCTGATTTTAACGATCCTATCTCACTCAACGGGTCAGTGGAACCACTGACCTATACAGTTTAGTCATTGAAATGATGTCTTAAATTTGTTCGAGGGATTGTTTAACTTTTACTATAACTGAACAACATACAAGGTGTCCCAAAAATAGCTGTAAGCAGAAGTCCAGTGGTAGAGCCTCCCTAAGGGTACCATATAATTACCTCATTATATGATTTTTGAAGTTTTTGAGTTATGGGACATACTATACATGGCTACAAAACAAACACAATTACATACGTTTATAGATGATATGGTTTAAATATAAAATCAGATACAACTGATTATACTGTAATTAAAACTCAAACATGGCGAATAGGACTCGCGCCTCAAAGATTTTAGTCATGGTTCAACTGCAAATTTATGTTTATTATTTGTGGTATTAAATATAAATAGCCAATTTTAGAGGGTTTCTCTTCATTAGTGCTGTGGCTCCTTGCAAAATTTCATGACTCTTAGTCAACGAGAAATACGCTATTGCTGAGTATCAAATTACATATACAATATAATAATTATAAGTGAGTTTGCAAGTATCAAAATATGTAAAATAAAGTATATATTGATAGTGTTGACTTAGAAGCCTTCATTTGTTATACCTTCAATGGACTCACTATTTGATATTACTCTCAATTTCGTTTGACCTTTACCTGCCCGAGAAAAGGGGTCTTGACAAACAAATAGATTTGAGGTATTTAATAGTTTAAAAAAAACAGTTATTTGACAGCACCAGATGGCTAAATAAAACTAAAAATTTACTTAAAACATAAAAGTTCAGAATCCATATGTCGTAGCATCTGTGGCCATCATCACAAAAACAAAGCAACATATAAGCGTCTCTACCGGTGAGTAATGTAACGATTTTACGATATGATCACTAGTGTTTGGCCATTTCGTGAAGTAATCATGCGTTTGCTGTTTATATCAAACGCTGAGTATTCATTGATCTGGCCAGACTAGATTATGTAGGCAGCAGGTTCTTTCCTATATCATAAAATACCACGATTTTATGAAATGATTGGTCACATCATGAAGTGGTCAATTTTACGATCTGGCTATGACACATACATTCGGTTCCTATTTATAATCCTTTTCAAAGAACAAAGTTAATGCTAAAACTCCAACCCCATTTTCCGATTGACCGACCCCCAAAAACAAAAGCAATGCTAAACAGGAAATCGCGTCAAAAGTTGGGGGTATTAACTCACCAACAAACGGGCGAAATAAAGAGGGGGATCACTCGCCGCTTAATATTAGTAAGCATCACATGCGGAGGGGAGGGGGGATGTTAATGTTATAAGTTGAAGATATGTATCAGTCGGCGAAAACATGCTGGTTAGGCCGGTTGCAGAACTGCGAGCAAGGCATTTTTTATACGTTTTGTTTAATAAAATACAGCTTTACTTTAATTAGCGACTATTCTAAGGGTGTTGGGGTGGGGGTTTAAGTTCAATTTTCAGGTTTTTGCTCATTTGTCAAATACCTGTACGTTTAACATCATAATATTATTTCCTAGCGTAGCGCAGGATAGAGAGGAGGAGGCCTTCACCCAATCCGGGGTTCTTGCTGATTAAATTTAATCTACAATAAGAATATCTTTTTTGTATAATAAAAAATACATATATATACTAACAAACCTATTTTTAATTAAAGTAAATAACTAATCCAATAAAACTGAACATATTTTTCAAACTTTCATCATGTAGAAGCAAGAAATAAAAGGCTTATTTATTTATTTCCTAGTGTTAAAGATTCTACTTGAAATTTCCTACAAATGTAGTTGTCACTTTTACTTTATTGATGCTTTTAGACCTACAGGGTGTTATGTTCTCTGAATATGTTATTGTTACTTTTCTAATATTTTGTGACTGCAACACAACCTTAGCAATTTAGGCGATGAAAAAAGTGTAAATTATTGTTTTTGAAAAAAAAAACAAGGATATAGCAGCTATTTCAGCCATAACGAAATCAGGAGAAAGGATGTTTTTGGTGATACATCGTGCGCCCACTACTCGCTTGGGCACTGCTAGCTTGATCCTACCGATTTTGATACCTTCAACACCCCCCCCCCCCCTTTACACTCTTAGCACAGCCCGTAAGTCCCTTTAGATGTAGTATGTTCACCTGGTAATCGAGGTATAACTATTCCCAATTTTAAATGCTCATATTCGGCTTGATTATGTGGCTAATAATGTTATTCATGTTTTGCATAAATAAATACAGTTACCAAACAAGTGACTATTACAAAACAAATCTGCTATTAAATTGTCAAATCTAAAATTAAATTAAATGCCGTCCTAAACGTTAATCAAAAGGAAAAGGCGACATTTCGCAGAAAGATTTTATGAGGCACACGCCAGCTTTCCATTTAAAAATAAAGATTTGGCCGGTCGGTAATTATGAGGTATCCAATTTGAGCGAAAGACCTCTGGGTGAGAGTGGCACTGACACAACACAGAAAGGCTTAGAAGACGCGCCCACAAATAAGTTCATTGTCATTACTTCCTTCCCTCAGAGCAGCGAAAGGAAATTTGTTGTAGTGTTTGAGATACAATGGTAATTTTATTGTTAGGCCTTGGAGGTTTGAGCTTGACAGTAATCTAAGATGAACAATATTACATCTTTAAGAGCTAGAGATTCTGAATAAATATAAAATAAAATATATGAGGAGAATTCCCAAGATATAGCAAAGTGCAGGAGAGAGCGCAGGAAAGCAGAGTCCGTCCTAGGACGAGATATATGCTAGGAAGCAAAAAAGGAGACTTTTTTAATCAACTGACTTTAAAAAAGAAGGAGGTTCTCAATTCAACTGTTGCTTTTTTTTTATTACATGTTACGCGATTACTATGCGAATTATGAATCGATTTTGATGATTCTTCTTTTGTTTGGTAGATCAAACTTCAGAGGTGGTTCTATATAAATTGATTATCTAAATTGATTTAGCAGTTTTTAAGAAAATATCAAAATATATACCCAGATAATGTTTTGGTTCGTGATTCTTGTATCTGTCACCCAATATCTTCGACAAATGTTCACCGATTCTGATGTGTCTTTTTTATTGATTAGCTAATACTTCAAAGATACTATGGTAAAAATTTTCGGGAAAAAATTGCCCTAATAGATGAAATAAATAAATTTTATTAAAAAAAATAAAACCTTTTTAGTGTTTGAAGTCGGTTTTATTTTTTAAATTTTATTTCCATAGCCTGACAGGTTAAATAAACAAGAAAGATAAGTATTGCAACGACTTCCGTAGCCGAGAGGCGAGCATGCCGGACTTGGCGTCGCTATTTCTGAGGTCCCGGGTTCTATTTCAGGTTGTTCAATGTAGAAAAATAACTTTTCTATATTGTTTCGGGACTGGGTGTTGTGGTACCGTCGTTATTTCTGATTTCTGGAACACAGGTCTTGGCTACTTACCATAGACTCAAAGCAATGTTGTCTAATGTTTTATTTAATTATTATTTAGAGGCAGAATTAAGAGGACAGTCCTACCACTACATTATTTACTTCTGTTATTTAACAGGGGCATAAAATAAATATGCAAGTATAGAGTCGCAAATAGTTTTTAAAAAGCAGTCCTTGTTAGTTGATCTCGCTGATAGGTAATTTGAAGCAGCGAGTCTACTGCTCCTACTTACACTGTGCCTTTATTACCCGGCGGATCCCTGGAAATCCCCCGCCCTCCAAATGGCACTCGGGTCTTAACCTTAAAGTCCTGCGATGGATTTAAATCGGAAACGTTCTGATGAAAAAGTTCAGAACGTTTCAAATTTATTTTTATTTAAGTTTTGAAGGATCAGGTTTTTGTGAAATACTCTATAGTAATAGTATAAAATAAATATTCTGTAAAACCTGGCTGTTAAAAATAACAGACTTCGAAAAATGAAGAGGTTTTGAAAAAGGAGAGAATGAAATGAAAAAAATACTTTACGACTGCCTTAGTCTAGTGTATTTTAGGTAAGTACATAAACATTACTTTAGACGCTGTAGATATAGGATGCAACGGATTCTTCGACGATAGAAACATCGTGGGCCTCAGAGGAAAGCTCAAGGTTGCACAGCGTGCTATGGAAAGAGCTATGCTCGGCGTTTCTTTGCGGGATCGAATCAGGAATGAGGAGATTCGTAAACGAACAAAAGTTGCTGACATATCCCAACGGTTAAGCAAGCTGAAGTGGCAGTGGGCGGGGCACATAGCACGTAGAACTGACGGCCGATGGGGCAGAAAGGTTCTGGAATGGAGGCCACGTACCGGCAAGCGCAGCGTAGGACGTCCACCTACAAGGTGGACAGACGACCTGGTAAAGGTTGCAGGAAGCCGCTGGATGCGAGCCGCTTTCAACCAGCCAATCTGGAAGTCACTGGGGGAGGCCTATGTTCAGCAGTGGACGTCCTATGGCTGAAATGATGATGATGATGATGAGAAACATCGAGAAAATGAATACGCACATTTTTATTTATTTATTAGGGGTAACAACAGCCTGAATACAGTTTGATTCACTTACATAAAATTCTTTACCAAATAAGGCCTGTGGCATTTATTTTTACATTTAGAATTCTTGTTTTTCCAAACACGATATTTTATGAACGTCAGAACCACGGAACCGTGTCAAATATTTGCATGTTGAATAATGTAAGTAATCCTCTAACAATACTTCTTGGTACCTTTATTTAAAATGTTAGTACCTTTGTATATTTTGAAAGGGGCGGGGGGGGGGGGGCGACCCTTAGCACACCCAGACCAAAATCAATTAGGAACAGTTTATTTCGAGATTGACCTAACCAGGAATAATCCTTGCGCTCAAGATAAACCACTGGCACAAGTTGGACCGTTGAATGTTTTTTATTAATGCCTTAAGATATTCTACAGTGCGTTCCAGCCTTAGTCGCGGGGCTTGTAAGCCGTTTGCCCGCGCGAGCGCACCCGTATATCATCGTAATGTTTCTGTTTTGCGGCGACTCTAGCCTGCTAGAGATGATCGATGGCTGAGACAAGATATCGATAATTTTAGAAAATATATCGATAGTAACAAGTTGAGCTGTGGACTCTACAGGTATACTGGTCCGTATTTTAATAATTAAGGGATAATAACCAATTACATTACGTATGTATGACATGAAAATGAAATGAAATAGTTTATTCGTATAAAGCATGGTATAGATAGGATAGTGAAATTTATTAGGCTCAGCGTACTCTGTCCGCGTCAGACTGCGAATATTTTTTGTAAAAAAAATTAAAGCTAGGTACATTAGTCTGATAAACCACATTAAATTTAGTACAATAAGTATTTATTAGTAATAATATATATATTTTATTTATTTATTTATTTAATAATAAAAATAATGTATAGACTACTTATTATTATTGTAAGTAACCGAGCACTTTGGAATAAAATATTTATCGTGTATCCCTTTGCTGGGTTAAGAGTTTACAAAGGTATTTGTTTTGTTATGTAACATTGAAATATTTTAACAAACTAAAATATTTGAGTCTTTAGATTTTTTCCTGTTATGCCCACACAGGGGAATTTCAGTGATGGTAGGAGGTATTAAAACTCTGCTATAAATTACCCTCATAAAGCTTGGCAGTGTAACACACATGAGAGTTTGCATAAATTATGTTTTATCGCCATGGATACGTCAGCAACCGACACGTTAAAATATTATGATGTAGCGGCACAGTGTTTGTCGTTTCACACAAAAGGGCGCACAACAAACCTGCTGACATTTACTAACTTTAGTAACAACTTATGTCTTTGAATTATTTTTTGGTAACTAGAAAACCTACTAAACTTTTTGCTAACCTACAATTTAAATTATTTTAACGTTTGAAGATGTTTAAACGCATTTTAAGATGTTTCACCGTATGTATGCACTGAAGTTATTTTTTAGAGCTGGAGACTTTTTTTAAACTAAAAAAAGCGTAAGTAATTCACAAAATGCCGGAATTACAGTCCTTATTTGCCAATTTATAAAAAAAAAATCTGTGGTGGTCTTTAGTTTATTCATAATATAATATGCATTTAATATACATAATAATAACTTTAAATCAATTTCAAATATTTCACAGCTGTCGATAACACCAATATCGTCTTCCCAACCCTATTCCCCACTTTCTTCACAAACAACCGCCCTTCAGTACTGAGAGCTATTATTTTAATTGTATTGCTTCTCCGTTCCGAATAAAAGTGTCACACTAGAAATGGGATTATAAGACAAAATATGGGGAGAGATTGATCGTAGTGCCTAAAGGCGTGTGCAGACTAAATTGACCCAGAAAAATACGAGCCAAGAGCAAAATAATATTACGTCCTAGTTGAGCGAGTTGAGCCAAACAACGGTGACTCAGTTTACTGATTTTAATTTACAATTTAACTTTCGATCGTTACCTAATTATTAGAAATGTATTTTTATAAGTACATATGTTTATTAAAATTTAAAGCGTTTATTAGAGACACAATGCTACATAGTAAAGTAACAAATTACACAAGTCAGCTTAACTTATAAATACAAAAATCAAATAAATAAAAAATAAGATCTTTAATAAACTAGAACCTTAGGTCCCACGTTATTGAGTATATAGTTTTTATTAACATACATAGCCTATGTCATTTGGGAAAACGTAAGTATTTTGCTGCCGCCGTGTGGGGACGGCCGTAAAGAATACACTTCCCCACCGCTAGCAGGAGGCGTGACGTAAGAGGCGACTGATTCCTGTAGCACGAGACGGGCTGCAGCGTCTGCGTGCGAAATCTTATGAAAAACTGCGCTCGCCAACCCGCCTGCCAAGCGTGGCGAGTATTGGCAATGAAAGTAATTGAGGGAGGCCTATGTTCAGCAGTGGACGTCCTATATATGGCTTTAATGATGAAGCATTCTAACAAAACCTTAGATTATATAAAATTTGTTGTGATGGTCAAAATATAAAGAAACTTACACACTTACGTACATGAACCAATCTAAATAGCTATCTCCAAATTCAGAACGAAATTACAATCGAATTATTTTGCTAGTAAATCAATAATCGTAATCTCAGATTACCTTCGCGTCGCAAGTCGCGAGTGAAAATGTCAACCTCTTTCTTCACTACTTCAATTTACAAACTTGTTAAAATTCAATTTAAAATAAGCTGACTTCTGAGGTTTCTTCCAATCAACGGATTCACGGTCGTTTAATATTTAATCCGCTAAGAGCTTCGGGATATTATGTGTAGTTAAGCGAAGCCAAAGTTTCTCGGATTTGTTCAATTACTATTTTCGAAGAAAACGTGCATAATTAAAGTGCCAACAACTTATCGTTTCAAAGAATCTTGAGAGTTTAAAATAACTTTTTACAAAGAAATATAAGTAAATTTAAACAAAAAGAGTTAATTAATTGTACTTGTTATTACGGAGTCAGGTAAAGTCAAATGTAGGTGAATCCCATGCCAATAAAAATGATTCATCATCATTAGGTACTATAGAAATATCAGTAATCATCAAAACATCTCGGTTTAGCCAAATGGTCGACTGGCAGAGTTTGCCACATGGCATTAATTCCACCTTTTGTCCGATCTTTATCTGTGCAATGAAGTTTAAATAAATAAATCATTTATTCATTTGCACGCCATAAAAGATGGAATATAAGGCTTAAAGCTAGATAATTTATGGACCCTGTTGGGCACTGCAAACAATTTTATTTTATTACATTTATTTATTTTATTATATATATTTAATATTTTTGTGATAAGCACATAAAAGTATTTAGAACCGGCCAAGTGCGTGTCGGGCCACGCGCAATGTAGGGCTCCGTTGTTTCCCATCACAATATGTGGTAGTTGCTATCTCTTTTACTAATTAACATCATTAACTAAGTAACTGGAGGAGCCCAGTGACTTCTAGATTCTCCAGCTGAAAGCGGCCTGTATACGTGTCTTCCTGCCTTTACCAGGTCGTCTGTCCACCTTGAGCAATGTGCCAGTACTGGCAAGCGCAGCGTAGGACGTCCACGCTGCGCTTGCCAGTACTAGGACATTCATCATCATCATCATCATGACTTCAGCCGCAGGACATCCACTGCTGAACATTAGCCTCCTAGAAAAGGGGGAGAAATTGCTTATATCGTATCAACAAGACGTTAGGCAATGACTAAATTTGTACTATTTTATGCCGTGTTGGAACGGCCGTAAAGAATACACTTTCCCACCGTCAACAGGAGACGTGTTGCAAGAGGCGACTAATTCCTGTAGCACGAGACGGGCAGCAGCGTCTTCGTGCGAAATCTAATAAAAAAACTGCGCTCGCCAACCCACCTACCAAGCGTGGCGAGTATTGGCCACCGACCCCGATGATAAGTCACTGGGGGTGGCCTGTGTTCAGCAGTGGACGTCCTATCGCTGTCATAATCATGATGATGTACTATTTTATAATATAAGGTGTAAACAGAATGGTATGTAATATTGTATTAAGGTGAATTATAAAAATAACACTTTCAAACAAGTAGCCTATCGTATGGGACACTGCGCCGCGTAAAAAATAAGAATCACTGCCAAATCTCGCACGGCAAAGTTTTAACATAAAACTTTTTCCTTTCGCGCCAAACGTCACTGAACCAAGAGTAACTTTCAGACAAAAAACAACATTCCACATTCCCCAAAATCGTTGTAAAACTGTAGAACTATGACACAAACAGACGCGGCTTTCCAGTTTTTTTTTTTTGTGGAACTAAAAATTTACGGAAATTAAATCAGTTCTCTGGCAACGCTGCGAACTTGCCGGCAACATTCGCGCATATTTTTGCAAACATTTTGTCGCCTGACGACAAGTATAGTCGAGCGCATAAATATGTATGCACTTTTGGATCTTGCAGTGTTGGTCTGATGAAGCTCTAGACATGAAACATGTTCCTATACTTGGTATTGTTTTTCAATGTTTTTTTTTTGCGTAAACATTTTTAATTTAGCTTTTGCTGGAAACCGACCTAACTATACCTACTATGTATTCATTCAACAATATTTCATTCAATATTTGGTAATAATGACATTATTACCAAACCTTCGTTATTTTTAGTGTCTGGTCATTATGAATATTGCTTCGTATTGGTCAAGCAATTTGATAATTTAGGAACATTGCCTGCGGCCCACACAACTTAAAATATAAAGTTTGGTTTGCGATTCGCTGGTCGGTACCGCGGCACCATTCGCTTCGCTCGCTCAGCTCACTTGTAACTTCTTTGTATGGTGTACAATCATCATCATCATCATTTCAGCCATAGGACGTCTACTGCTGAACATAGGCCTCCCCCATTGACTTCCAAATTGGCCGGTTGGAAGCGGCCTGCATCCAGCGTCTTCATGCGACTCTTACCAGGTCGTCTGATCACCTTGTGAGTGGACGTCCTACGCTGCGCTTGCCGGTACGCGGCCTCCATTCTAGAACCTTTCTGCCCCATCGGCTGTCAGTTCTACGTCCTATGTGCCCCGCCCACTGCCATTTCAGCTTGCTATGTCAGCGACTTTTGTTCGTTTACGGATCTCCTCATTTCAAAATGTATTTCTTTGACTTTTTGAATGTATCAACTTTCCATACAAAATTACCAAACAGCCTATTGAATTTCTCTAGAAAGTTAAAAAATATATAATGCATAATTTTTAAGTCACAAAACTTTTTTTTTTACTATGATGTATTCAATATTGTGGTTACAGGGTTATACTTGATTTTCAAGAAATCCTGTAATTTTAATCATATTTATTACACAAAATTTGATGTATAATCAGCAGTGATCGGAATAGGTAGATTGATTTGATGTACTTTGGTAGTGCTAGCATAATATGGATATGATATTATATGACGGGCTGATTGGCGTAGTGGCGCGGTGAGTCGCTTTATACGCAAAGGGTCGGGTTTGTTTCCCGGTTCGGGTCATTAAATTAATTTCTACATTAAATTAATTTAAATTTGGCTCGGATTGGGGTGTGCTGAAAGACATCTCTAACTAATTACATTTTTAGTACCATGTCAATAAGAGTCTTGAGTCTACGCATATTTATTTATTTTTTCCAAAATAACGTTAAAAATCTTCAAATAATAAATGCTGAAGATAAATGTTATCTTAATAGCTTTTGTTAATCAAAGTTGTAGCGAGTTGTAACGCCATGTTTGTTTATGCCATAAGTTTTCCAAAGTCGATTTGACTGATTTACGCCCCTGACTGTACATAGCGGCATACACTTGCTACTCCGACAAGTTGCGAACTTCTGCAATAACATTTCTTGATAAATGCGAATCAAGCACGAGCGAACGAGCGCTTGAGATTGAAATATACTTCGAGCCGTAACGCATATTATATTAACGAGTTTATAAAACTAAATTATTATTAAACATAGTTATTTACATATTCCCTTAAATCCAGTTGTGCATCCTAGCCCCCCTAGTATGACCACATATACACGATATTATATAGCGCCTTATCAACCCAAACTATAAAAATATAATAAACGACCTACGTAGCCGAGAGGCGAGCATACCGGACTTGGTGTCGCTATCTCTGAGGTTCCGGGCTCGATTCCCGGTCGTTCAATGTAGAGAAAATACTTTTCTATATGTTGTGGACCGTCGTTGTTTTTAATTTTTGTAACACAAGTGCTTAAGCTACTTTTGATAGGATCAGAGGTATATGATGTTGTCCAATATTTATTTATTTATTTATTACTAGCTGCCCTGGTGAACTTCGTAACGCCCGTGCCGGTAACGTCACATGTTATGATCACTGTTTCGATAAAAATGATTACATATTTTTACAGTTGGTCGATAAATCGCTATATCATTATCGTGTTTTCGTGATCATGCTAGAGGGGCAGGTTAACAAATTTGATCCTGATCAACTTTATCTAACACGGTATTAATCGTCCCTTTAGTCAAAGTTTTTGTAGGTATATGTGCAGAGCTTAACCACCTTCTTTTACTCGTGTCGATAGAAATTTGTAAAATTTTTAGCTGCCTTTTTGTAAAAATAAAGTAAACTTTTCCTATAAACGTCCCACTGCAGGGCACAGGCCTCACCTTAACTATGAGGTGGTTTGGGCCACACTCCACCACGCGGGCCCAATGAGGATTAGTTGAAAGTCTGATGTTATTAAGCCGCCTTACGACCTTTGACTAGGTTTCACAATTAATATCAAGGGATATTAGCCAAAGGACCAACTTTTAACGTGCTTTCCGAAGCATGGAGATGCTTGTGATGTCACTAAATATGGTTGGAAGGTCACTCATCCAATCACTACCAAAACGTTACCGCAACTGACCTCGGTGGAAATATTAAACGTCGTGCAATTACCTTAGAAGATATGAAATGAAAGGTCAGCCAACTACTGATCTACTTTTAACTGTGGCTGGTTAAGGTCGGTAATCAATACCGCCACTAAACTAGCAAGAAATTTGAAAATTAAGTTTTATTACCAAGACAAAAAATAAAACCGACTTCAAAACACTGAAATGCTAAAAATAATCCTAACACTTAAGTACCTAATCAGTTACTTTTGGAGTCGGTGCAAACAAACACATTGAATCTCTCATCGGCTGGCACCGACTCCAAAAGTAACTGATTAGGTACTTAAGTGTTAGGATTATTTTTAGCATTTCAGTGTTTTGAAGTCAGTTTTATTTTTTTTTAATAAAATTTACTTATTTCATCTATTTTTAGTGATAAATCCTAATCTAACTGCTGAACACCGATTTCATCCCCTATTTTCCTACCCTTAGGGGTGATTTTTATTTTTCAAACTTTTATCATAGCATCTTCGAAGTATAAGCTATTCAATAAAACAAAAATCATCAAAATCGGCTCATATTTGTCGAAGATAGGTAACAAGAACCACAACCAAAATATTATCTGGGTATATATTTGTTGATTTTCTCAAAAAGTTCTAAATCAATTTCGATAAAATTTATATGGGACCACCTCTGAAGTATGATCTACCAAACAAAAAAAGAATCATTAAAATCGATTCATAATTGGCGGAGTAATCGCGTAACAAACATACAAAAAAAAAAAAAAAAAAAACATACAGTCGAATTGAGAACCTCCTCCTTTTTTGAAGTCGGTTGAAAATTTCTAACAAACAAGACGCTCTTCCAGATTATCTTGTCTCTTTAATCAAACACTCAACATCTGTCATAATATTTGACACTCGAGTGACACCGCCAGCGCTCACTCAATGATAACACAATTAATTTGTCTGGAAGTTCGTGTAATTGCGATCTCTTTAATTAAATCGTGTAAGCTGAAGATTTCGCAACTTATGTTTCAACTTTGTTTGATTTTCTGCAGACTTTTGGAAACATATGGGGAATGATTTAGCTTTAATTTTGTGGATACCTGATTTATTTCTACAAAAATACGAGACTTATTTAATTGAAACACGTCATCAACATTATTACATCATTTATTTAAAATTTTAAGCTAAAATTCAGCATAACAAATCACAGTAATGTATTTTATACAGTAAATCATTAAAGCTATTTTCAACCGACTTCAAAAAACGAGGAGGTTCTCAATTCGACTGTTTTTTTTTTTTTTTTTTTTTTGTATATTTGTTACGCGATTACTCCGCCAATTATGAATCGATTTTAATGATTCTTTTTTTGTTTAGTAGATCATACTTCAGAGGTGGTCCCATATAAATTTTATCGAAATTGATTTAGAACTTTTCGAGAAAATCAACAAATATATACCCAGATAGTATTTTGGTTGTGGTTCTTGTTACCTATCTTCGTCAAATATGAGCCGATTTTGATGATTTTTGTTTTATTGAATAGCTTATACTTCAAAGATAATATGCTAAAAGTTTACAAAATAAAAATCACCCCTAAGGGTAGGAAAATAGGGGATGAAATCGGTGTTCAGCAGTTAGATTAGGATTTATCACTAAAAATTGATGAAATAAGTAAATTTTATTAAAAAAAAAAAAAACCGACTTCAAAACACTGAAATGCTAAAAATAATCCTAACACTTAAGTACCTAATCAGTTACTTTTGGAGTCGGTGCAAACAAAAACATTGAATCTCTCATCGGCTGGCACCGACTCCAAAAGTAACTGATTAGGTACTTAAGTGTTAGGATTATTTTTAGCATTTTAGTGTTTTGAAGTCGGTTTTATTTTTTTTAATAAAATTTACTTATTGAAATTATTGTTTGATACTTTTTATTGAGTTAGGCCATAATATTTTTACCCGGCTGACCCAGAAGGAAGGTAATGTTGTTTAATACTAGATTTGTGCGATCTGTTTCGTGTCGCTGTTGCGTGTGTGTTTCATCACTTAAGTTACAAGTCCGGAGAAGGGTAGGAATATAATTTAATCTGAATCTTATTTAATGAAATACCTACGTTGAAGATATTTCAGTCTTGTTTTGTTTCATCTTCAAAGAGATTGACTCTATATGAGAGACGGATGGCTGACTATAGAAGCTGGTTAGTGGTCGACAAACTGTCAAAAACTTGACCTATTTAAAAAGTGTTCCGTCATCTAGCTAGGCGTGAGAAATGCGATGCAGCGTACCGGGAGACTAAGGCAATGGTTTTTTGCACCATTTACCTACCTTGTCTTGTTTTTGTGTGTATTTGTCTATTTTACGAAATAAAATGTCTATCTATCTATCTATCGTATCTGCTTTAATTTTTTCAATTCTGGCTTTTGTGAGATGTTCATATAATGAAAGCTTTTACAGTAAATTAACCTTATAATTGTTTAGCTCTATCATGTAATTATACAGCCCAGAAACTATATTTGTTCAGAGAATGTTTACAAGTATCCTCGTTTAAAGAACGCAGTGTTCATGTTCCAAACAATTGCCTGTGTGTACCCGCGACCATTCACATATCAAGAAATTATAACTACCAAATTCATCACTCAGTATTTTTCTAGCCTCTTCACTCCCTTTGAAACAAAAGTGCCTCTAATAAAGGCACAGCTACAAAGCTACATGTTAAACGCCAACCCCCAGGAGAGCCTTCAAAAAGCAAGAATTCACGTGAAATTCCATATTTTATTAAGGCACTCTTTACGCACAATTGTAATGCGTGCTAAGCCACTTAATGTCAAAAGGCTAGATAAAGAAAACCAAAAGAAAGTTAGAGTACAAAGAAATAATATTGGTACTTACAAGAGAAATCAATTCAGCTCATAGTAACAATGATCCTAGTTCTTATTGTGTGAAAAGCTACACAATTCACCTAACAGGAGGTGACCTTTAGACATTTATATATTTTGATAGGTCGTTTCACCAGACCTGAATACTAAAGTACGGAGTGTAACAACTCAAAATGAAAACAGAGGGAATATTTTTTGTTCTTAAATACAACGACCACGACAGTATTTGTTGGATTTTTTCTACAGTAAATTGATTGAATGAATTTTAATGATCTTAAATACAAATCAATATAAATTGAGAAAACTTGACGTTTTGAGGTGGTTGTCGAGCTGTTGTCTGTGCATATGTTTTAATATGTTGTTTAGTTCTTCTTTTTATTCCTTGCATTTTCCCATTATTTGGGGTCGGCCCTTCACGTTTTTAGACGCCAGGATGCTCTATCCTGGGTTGTCTGCGCAGTTAGCTGTGCCCGTTCCATGTCCCTGGTAACGGTTGTCCACCATGGCCAAGGGTCTCCCTCTGCCTCTTCTTATGATGTCCAGAGCCTTCCGAACAGCGTATTTTTCGTCTCGCCTCATCACATGTCCAAACCATCGCACCCGGCTTTCTAACATCGTATCCGCGATGGGAGCAATTTTGAAGGAGCCTCTGATGTACTCATTTTGTACTATATCAAGTCTCGTCACTCCCGCTGCCCATCGCAGCATATTCATCTCATTCGAGTGCATCTTTTGTTCGTGTTTTTTCTTGACGGCCCAGCACTCGGAACTATAACATCATGGCGGGTCTTACTGCAGTTTTATAGAGTTTAGTCTTTTGTCTTACTGACATTCGGCTGTCGCAGAGTACTCCCGTTAGAGTTCTCCATCTCAGCCACGCTTCATTGATTCTATGGGTTACATCTGCATCTATGTTTACATTGGTCCTAGGTATTTGAATTGATCAACTTGTTATAGTGGCTGGCCGTCAGTGATGCCAGATTTACTGATAAAGCAGTAGATCTACCTGATTTTAGAGATATCTACTGATCTACTAACTTATTTCAAAAAATTCGAGAAATCTATCTGCTTTTTTCTAAAATCTAAATCTATTTCATGGATAAATCCAAGCTACTAAATATACAATAAAAACCGACTTCAAAAAACTAAAACGCTAAAAATAATCTTAACACTTAAGTACCTAATCAGTTACTTTTTTAGTCGGTCCAAACGAAAACATTGGTCTCTCAATGACTGGCACCGACTCCAAAAGTAACTGATTAGGTACTTAAGTGTTAAGATTATTTTTAGCGTTTTAGTTTTTTGAAGTCGGTTTTTATTTTTGTATAAAATTAACTTATTTCATCCATTTTAGTGATAAATCCTAATCAAAACAAATCTTACGAGTGCAAACATAATTTAACTGCTGAACACCGATTTCATTTCCTATTTTTCAACCCTTAGGGGTGAAATTTTTTCCAAAAAATTTTATTATAGTATCTTTGAAGTATAAGCTATTCATTAAAAAAAGAATCATCAAAATCGGTCTACATTTGGCAGAGATATAGGTAAGATAGATACTAAAATCAGTTGGCGTGGTACGGAGTTTATGCAATGTTTGATGATTTTCTTATAGATCCCATAATCAGAATTTAACCAAATTTATATGGGACCATTCTGAAAGTATTACCTTTCAAACAAAAAAATAATTATCGAAATCGGTCAACGCAGTAACGAATGATCGCTGAACATACATAAAAAAAAAAAAAAAAGATACTGACGAATTGAGAACCTCCTCCTTTTTTGAAGTGGGTTGAAAAACGTGTCTGTTAGTGGTCATTGCCTACTCTGTGGCAGCGTCGTTTCCATCAGTCGAGGAGACAGAATGTTTAGAGTTTTGACATACTTCTGGTAAAGCAGCAGCCGTGTTATTATGTTCCCGAGGTTCAAGACTGACGACGAATGAACAACACGCATAGCACGGCAAATGTCAGAAGTATGTCAAATTGGTAGATCATACTTCAGAAGTTGTCCCATAATTTTTTTTATCAAAATCGATTGAGCACTTTTTGAGAAAAATAACAAAATATATACTCAGATATTGTTTTAGTTCGTGATTCCTGTATCTATGTTACCCAATGTCTTCGACAAATGTGAACCGATTTTCAACCGACTTCAAAAAAGGAGGAGGTTCTCAATTCGTCGGTATCTTTTTTTTTTTTTTTTATTTTTTTTATGTATGTTCAACAATCATTCGTTACTGCGTTGACCGATTTCGATAATTATTTTTTTGTTTGAAAGGTAATACTTTCAGAATGGTCCCATATCAATTTGGTTAAATTCTGATGATGGGATCTATAAGAAAATCATCAAACATTGCATAAACTCCGTACCACGCCAACTGATTTTAGTATCTATCTTACCTATATCTCTGCTAAATGTGGACCGATTTTGATGATTCTTTTTTTAATGAATAGCTTATACTTCAAAGATACTATAATAAAACATTTTTGGAAAAAATTTCACCCCTAAGGGTGGAAAAATAGGAAATGAAATCGGTGTTCAGCAGTTAAATTATGTTTGCACTCGTAAGATTTGTTCTGATTAGGATTTATCACTAAAATGGATGAAATAAGTTAATTTTATAAAAAAAATAAAAACCGACTTCAAAAAACTAAAACGCTAAAAATAATCTTAACACTTAAGTACCTAATCAGTTACTTTTGGAGTCGGTGTAAACGAAAACATTGGTCTCTCATTGACTGGCACCGACTCCAAAAGTAACTGATTAGGTACTTAAGTGTTAAGATTATTTTTAGCGTTTTAGTTTTTTGAAGTCGGTTTTTATTTTTGATGATTCTTTTTCTACTTATATTAGTATGAAATGACAATTTCTGCCAACCCTCGCCCATACAAAAACAGTAAAGATACAGATTAAAAATGGTGGAACATTTTGTCGAACAAATCATAAGACATTTCCATTCTATAGCCTAGGGTATGTGCTCCATTTATTTAAGGTATAATCTAAATGCGACAGTGGTAAGTGAAAAACATTTTCTTTTGGTGTGACAGCCGGCTTATGTGTATGTTACTAAGACTATTACATAAAATTACTGACGATATTTATGACTACAATATCAACTTTTACTGTCTACTGATTTTTTTTCTCAATTTCTACTGCTTTATTCGGATTTCATCTGGCAACACTGCTGGCCGTCAATACAGATTTCAGTATCGAGTGAAGACTGGTCGCCAAATCCGCACTTCAGGTAAATGGTTTTGCTTCGGCTGATGCGTAGGCCTCTTAGGTGCGTGTCTCCATTGCTGGAGGGTGACATTTAATTTAATATGCACAGTTTTAATATGTTGTTTAGTTAGTTAGTTAAATAAGAAAATGGAGTTACACATTTCTATAATATGGTAGTAATCTCGTGATGAACGTCATTTGAAGATATGCATAATGGTGTAAGGGGTGTTTACCTTAAAATAGTTATTTACGTATATTTAAACCCATAAGCTATTTTGATCTGGGATGGATTGTAATATGAATGCTGGTGAACCTAATAAATAAAAAAATACGATACCTCTGTTGTAATTTGTTGAGGAGATGGGTATCCTGAATCCTATATGTCGCAGAATGGATAGTCAAACAACGATGTCGTAGGCAGCTATCTCAACAGCTCATCGAAACAGCGATATCTAGGGATCCTCAAGCAATAAAAACCGACGTTCTTGATTTCCCTTCGAAAATAAGTCTTTTTGGCGGGATTATTCTTTTGTACATACCGATGTACCGATACCGATGCATCATGCCAAGGTTACCATGCGCATTCTCCTATTCGGTAGATACCACAATGTAAAGAAACTCATCCATATTTAGTCGCCTGCGCGGCGATCGGTTCCGTCGCTCCGTTCTCTATTTCGTTACTTTTTACCATTTTCGCTTGGACCTTTACGTTGCCATAGCCAAAAGAGATAAATAGGCTACATCTCACAAAGTAAATGCATTCTAAAAGTGTAGATAAGTATTTTACAACAGATAAAAAAACAAGTAAGAATCAGTTTTTGGGCAATATCGCTCAATTTTGTTCAGTACCTACACTTTTTGGGTTATATGTCGATTTTCAAGAATTTAGCTAGAACTTTTGTAATCGTAATAGCTGATTTATTATATTTATTACAAGACAATTTTAGACTTTTTTTGGAAAATTAAATGTAAACAGCTAGATAAATGGTGCTTTAAAAAAGGACATAGACTACTTTTTGTCGTGAAAGCTAAACCGATTTTGATGTAAGTTTAATCCACCTCCTAAGCAAGTAAAATATTCAATTCAATTCAATTCAATATATTTATTGCATTCTATAATGTTACACAGGTGGTATAAATAGATACATAAAACAGATCATTATAGGACCCTGTAGGGCACAACAATAAGATAGGTATTGTGGGCAGAGAGGATGACGCCATGCATAATTAGATCAATTTGTTTATTTTAAGAATATAATGTGTCAAACCGTATTTCACGCGAGCGAAGCCGCGGGCACAGCTAGTAAAATCTAAAACAAAACTATTAGTCAGTTTTTCTTGACTTGCCCGGCCGTTGTTTTCGGCCTGGATTCCCAGAGCTCCCGCTCGGCGGCTGCACTCTCCGACGTCATTTAATTGAATCCATTGTTTAAGCTTTTAAACAAATAACTTGGATCGCAGATAAAATATTCATTTAGATTATTAAGCCCCTTCCTAATTAAAAATGTAGTCACGAGAATTTTTTGAGCTAATCTCTTAGCGTCCTATTTTAAATAATTCAGCTTTTTAGTGGATGCTGAAGCTTTAGACGTTTTATAGAGATAATTCTATATTTTCGTATTTTAAATGTCTGCCCTATTGAAAACGTAGCGCATAAATATAAAACCTCTACAAAAATTGCAAGATAATTTCACATTCAGCACTGCGACAGTCATCAGTTCTGCGACAGATGTGGCCAGCCCACTGCCGCTTTAGCTTGATACTTTGGTCTTCTGCTGATTAACCTCGTTTCGGATTTTATACCTTAACGAAATTCCAAGCATCAACCTCTCCATAGCGCCTTGGCAAACGAAGTGTAGAACGCCTCCAGCTCGATGGACCGATGACCTTAGGAAGATGGCTGACAGTGGCCAGATGAAAAAAAGCGGGAGATCTTGCTCTGTGACCTTCTTTCACAGTGGACCATCCGTGCAGCAGTGGACTGCAAAAGGCTGAAATAATGATGATTACATTCAGCAACGGCTAGTCGGATTCCGTGATCATTTACGTTCTTTACGAAAAAATGAGAGTGAGCTGAACATGTGGGATGCAAGAATAGTAGTCACGGATTCTCACTTAATGGCTGCCTTACAAAACCTTGCCTTAAAATTAAGCGGAATTTATCATACCACAGTATAAAAACCATGCAGTAATCCAATGCCGTTACTGGTCCTACATTTAAAAGTTAGTATGCGGTCCAGGAATGCACATTGCACACGCTTTTCTTTACCAGAGTCCCATCGCTCAAAAACCCTGTCCACGTGTTTTTGTTTGATGACTGTATTGATTGTTTGACTATGGTCATATTGTAGACAAAGTTATGTTGAGTTAATTTATTAAAAACTTTGTTAGTATAGAACCTATACAAAGACGCTCGCTTTCGCTTATATTATTCAAGATTTGACGCCATTTAGCATCATTCCCCGCATTTTAAATAAACAAATACGCTTATAATGTCCGTACAAACGCCCCGTATTTATTCTAAGGCGGCTTTTTGAATGCTCTAAATGCAAATGACGCTATAAATCTACGCAAATGCGTCTAATTTGAGAAGACGCGAGCCGTCAGAGCGCAGATACTGTATGAGTGATGGGAGGTTCATGCGAAGTGTGCGGGTTCAGTATGTTTTTGTGCTTTGAGAACACACTCGACAGATATGTTACAGTAGATAAGTTGTTCAAAGAATTCTCGCTGTTCAGAGTTGAGATTAAAGAACCAGCTCATGGACTGGGGGATCCCTATGTGGAGCTGTGGATGTCCTATGCCTAAAATGATGATGATGATTCATAAGCTGACTGAGAACGTAAAGAATAAGAAAGTTATTAAGAGAGAGAACAAAGCACCAACAGTTTGAAACCATATACTCGCTCATGGATTTATGTGCCTTAGGGCTAGAGTGAGCAACCTTAGTCTTTTCAGAGTAAATAATGTTTGCACATACTTGCTGTGGTTCAGCTCTACGTCGCGTTCACCTTGCGATTCCGATATAATATCATCATCATCATCATTTCAGCCATAGGACGTCCACTGCTGAACATAGGCCTCCCTCAGTGACTTCTAGATTGGCCGGTTGGAAGCGGCCCGCATCCAGCGGCTTCCTGCAACCTTTATCAGGTCGTCTGTCCACCTTGTAGGTGGACATCCTATACTGCGCTTGCCGGTACGTGGCCTCCATTCCAGAACCTTTCTGCCCCATCAGCCGTCAGTTCTACGTGCTATGTGCCCCGCCCACTGCCACTTCAGCTTGCTTATCCGTTGGGTTATGTCAGCAACTTTTGTTCGTTTACGAATCTCCTAATTCTTGATTTGATTTCGCAAAGAAATACCGAGCATAGCCCTTTCCATAGCACGCTGTGCAATCTTGAGCTTTCTTATGATGCCCATAGTGAGAGGCCACGTTTCAGTTCCATATGTCATTACTGGTAACACATCACTAGTCCGATATAATAACTTCTTTATTATAATTTATTTTAGCAAACAGAAAACGGCACAGGTATTTAACCCTACATGTGCATGTTTGAAATGGACTTAGTGCCTATAATGCCTTGCTTATTTTATCAAAAGCCATGTAACACTGATGCATCACAGCTGCTTAGAGCATTTTCTTAAGGTGCAACAGGTTCAAGAGAACCCCCGCTTGATGTTATGCAAGCTAATCGACACTCTTTAAGTACAGATAATAACCTCTTATAGATCAACTAACGCGAGTTGTTTGTCACAAAAAATCTACAAGTCAAGAGAAAGTAGCATTGTTCACAGTTCTACAAGGTTTTGTTCTAATAATTGTGGAACTCTAAACTGTCAGTGGTCATGACATTATGAGTGATGTTACGAAACGTCTTTTTAGGTATACTAGGCGAAAAAAGTAAAAGCCTAGCTTTTTCCATGATACCGACTGAAAAACTTTGATTAGCATGTCTGTTTGAATGTAATTGTAAACCAATATAACACATAGTTTTGATAAAGACAGGTTAAGAAAGCTATTGAGTGGAGACCGTGATTAGGCAAGGGACACCTTAGTCACAAAAAATTGTGCTATCAGAATCGGTTCAGGTGGGGTCTCACTGATGTTTCAGTGTAAAATTAGCTTCACCAACTCCGTAAAGCAAAGCCCACATATCACCTAGCCTTACGTGCTCTGACACATGTACGTGGGAAGACGTTATGTATGCCACAGACAATGTCATTCGCGTAGCAATACGCTAAAAGAAAAAGCTATGAAAAGCAGAAGACAAATGAAAGCTTGAAAGCGGTCTATATCAAGCGCTGAACGATGACAAGCTGATTTGATTTAAAATACTTATCTGACTTTACCTTAGTACATGGTTTCTATATTATCAAAATAACTCTTTTATAAGTTATATCACTAATAATTAGGCACTATCTCAAATACATCAAATACATCTACTTACATTAATAACAAACAAACAATAAAAAAATTCAGTACTCTTACTTGGTTAGAACTAGCATCTTTTGCCACATCTGGATGAATGATGTTTAACTTTGTTGTTACTTATAATAAGAAACTTTGTACGAATACAAATTAAGCATGTTATGAAACTCTGTTATTGGCTAAGTGTCACTTTTGTTAAACTAGGCTAATATGTACATTGTAATAAAGCTGTTGAGTTTCTCAATAAATAAAATAAAATACAATAAAAATTAGAGATCCTATGGTTGTAAACGGCTTCCAACCGGCCAATCTGGAACTCATTGGGGAAAGCCTATGTATAGCTGTGGATTTCCTATGGCTGAAATGATGAAGAGACCATAAAAGTTTGATTTGGTTAATTTGAACCTAGGAAATGTATCTTCTACGTAAGATATTTATTCTATGTTCACGCACAAAATATCGCAAGCAAAAACTCGCACGGGACGTCCCGTCCCGGGGCGACGTGTCTTTTTGTAACACGCGTCTCTTTGACGCGAATTTTTTGTTAAAAGTAACACCGACTTGGTTGTTACGCGATTAGGAACACTTGGAGCGTTAAAGTTTTTGTTCTGAGGATAGAGTGTTCAGAATGTCTACTACGCTTTAGACTTTTTACAAGTCTTTTTTAACACTAGAATTAAACAGGTTATTTATAACCTCCTAAAAGGAAACGATTTTTGTAGCTTTAAAGCTAACACACAGTAAGTTTGTTCTAAAATAATGCATTGTTTGGTCGTTGTTAAAGATTTTGAGTGACAGACCTAACTCCACATGGGCAAAGCCGCGGGCGGAAGCTAGTTTCATTATATACGCCAGACAATACACTACGTAATTATCATGGTATCCTACTAAGGAATTAGCATCATTGTATCACGTGGTACGTGGCAACTAATATTCCTAGGGGCGTTTCCTAGCACCCCCAGGCCCGAACCAATTGAGAAAAGTTCAATAAATTAATTTATTTTACACGTCCCATTTTTTTTTACCCTACCACTGCTTCGGTGCAACATTATGGGCTGGCGCTGAGAAGATGCAGTGGAAGAAACTCGGTCACTGTTGTCAGCCTCTTTTAAAAAGTTTATTTACAATAAAATAATATGTACCTGTGCGAGCAGGGCAGTTTCGATTTCAATTTCAATTTCAATATATTTATTGCATTCTATAATGTTACACAGGTGTTATAATTAGATACATAAAATAGATCATTATAGACCCTGTAGGGCACAACAATAAGATAGGCATTGCGGGCAGAGAGGATGACGCCATGCATAATTAGATCAACTTGTTTATTTTAAGAAGTTGTAAAGAATTAAAATAATAAGGTAATCATATGATAATTATTGAATAATTTATTGAATAACATAATCAAATAAATAGTATTTTTAGGCATTTAAATATTTATTTATCTTTGGATTTCATTTATTGTTTTAGATTGTTGTCATTTAAGTATTCGTTTATTGTGTAATAACATTTTTTTATTAACATTAATTTTAATTGTTTTATAAATTTTAAATCATTTACTTCATTTTTCATAGGCTCCGGCAATCTGTTGTAAATTCGTATGGACATAACGTTATGTTATGTCGTATGGGCTGGAAGAATGAATCTTTAGACAGACAGTAGGTAGAATCAATTTATTTTTATATCTTAGCGAGTAATGTAGATTAGCGCGGTTTTGATATAAGTTTGGGTGTTTCCTAACAAATTTACACATTTCTAGAATGTACATACATGGCAGGGGGAGTATGTTAAACCTTTGAAAGTATGGTTTGCAGCTTTCAGTCTGTTTTATATAGGCTAAGATTCTAATAACTTTTTTCTGGAGAATGAAAAGGGTAGATGCGTCGGTACTATTTCCCCATAGAATGAGACCGTAGCTTAGCCATGCGTTTGCGTAGGCATAGTAAGTACTGAGTGCCGCTTAGTCATTATCAGTACAATATCGCTATCGTATCGTTTGTTTTCGGAACTAACCCGAACCGAGAATCGAATCCGAACCCTTTGTGTTCAAGGTGGATTACTGCACCACTATGCCAATTGAGTCTTCAAATACTGGACACAAAAAAAAGTAACATTAATCAGTCATCTTTCCAAGAAGTATGTGATACATTACTAAATCCACCAGCTTTCACTCGGCAAGTCAATGCAAATATCCTCCCGTTTTCAAAGTTCAATTAAGTTAGAGGCAAATCGTGAGGGCCGGAGCCGGAGTGCCATGTGTGACCTCCTTCCACTCGAGCTGGTTAGCTGCGACGGCAGTTGACTCAGTGGTCTCACTCCGAACTACTTATTGTTACTGTGAAACATTCCTTTCTTGAGAAGCAAAAATCTTTTTTGATACGAGAGCGATGGTTCACATCCCTTTATAGTTTTATATTGTTTTATGTATTTTTCTCTTGTGTCGTAAACGTTTTTATTTCTATTTATTTCTATTTACCCAATTACAGGTTTATTGCTAGATCTGTTCTCTGGTTAAATAGCAAAGTAACTAACCTAAATTAGGAACTTATTTTCTTATTTACTGATAGGTATAAGTACTATGTTGGTACCATATTGGGGCTAGTAAAAGTGCTTAATTAAAACTATTTACAGAAATCAATTGGGATTTATTGGTTTTTATCATGGATTCTAGAAGGTTCTAGAATGGAGGCCGCGTACCGGCAAGCGCAGCGTAGGACGTCCACTCACAAGGTGGTCAGACGACCTGGTAAAGGTCGCAGGAAGACGCTGGATGCAGGCCGCTTCCAACCGGCCAATCTGGAAGTCAATGGGGGAGGCCTATGTTCAGCAGTGGACGTCCTATGGCTGAAATGATGATGATGATGATGATCATGGATTCAAAAATAAAATAAAACTATTAATGGTAGAATATTGGTTTACTCGATGGCAGCATACAGGGTGTCCTGTAACTGTAACCACATAATCTATAGAACAACTTTTGTTCACGATAGAATAGCAAGTATAGAATTAGTGATTTATTTTATTTTATTACTCTAAACTCTTCACCGCCTCCCCTCATAACTTTTTTTTTATAACTTTCCTCTACCTGAAGGTTGTCTGGAAGAGATCGCTCTTAGCGATAAGACCGCCTTAATTGTACCATTATAAATTTATTGTTTCTCTGTACTGTTTTTTGTGTGGTGTGCAGTAAAGAGTATCTATCTATCTATATACAAACTATGAGTACAGAGTTATCATATAAACTAGATTAGCAGGTTATTGTTTAGTTACCTGTTTAACATGCTAGTAGAGTAAGTCATTAATGAATTAAAGACAATGAATATTAACCAATTTAAAACAAGTTTATTTAAATGGCTTGTCTCACGTACTTTTTATGAATTAAAGGATTTTCTAAATAATAAAAATAATAATTATATTTTATGACATGATTATGGACTATGATGACTGTTATTTAAGGAATTTAAATACTTAATTTATGTTAACCTGTAATTGGTTAAACATGATTAGTACTTGATTTTCTTTGTAACACCTTTGTATACCATGTTTATGGCAAATAAAGTTTATTTTATTTTTATTTTATTCTTTTGCTGTATTAGTAGGTACCTACTAACCTCGCATGGACACTAGTTTTATTAGTGTTGTCTTTGCAATTGCAAACTGGTCAACCTGACAAACTAACTGTCGATTCCGCTCTTACATATTATACAGTGACTGATGCAAAATGACAAATCTGCGGGATCCTGTTGCTGCCACCATTTGCAATCATTTGACAATCTGACCTGATTGTAGGTACTTTATTTTATTCACTTTCTTTATTTTCTTAACAAACCATGAAGATAAAGGGGATAATTATAGTGGCTTTATGTATATTTAATGCTTGGTGACGAGGGAGCTCTCTGTTTGCACTCGTATATTGTGTCGTGATGTGACGCGACATGGGTCAAACTGAGCCCAAAGTTTGCAAAATGAATGTAACGCTGCGATGTTATGGGAGGTAGGATGTTCCAAGTTTTTACATGACAGTAAATTAATCCGGTGAGACATGTAAAAAGAGGTAGCCATTTTTAGGGTTTCGTACCTCAAAAGGAATAAAACGGAACCCTTATAGGGTCACTTTTTTATCCGTCTGTCTGTCAGTGTCAAGACCCTTTATCTCGGGAACGCGTGGAGGTATCAAGTTGAAATTAAAAACATATACTCAGGTCTACAGTCCTTAAAGTTGTAAAAAAGTCAAACTTCTAAGTTAACGTAAAAAAAGGTACCGCCGTTTATGCCTATTTCAACAGTCAGTCTTACACTACAAGTACAGGAAAATATCTGGAATATTTTCTAAATTAGTAGAATGTAAACGTATTCTTCTTCTTACTAACGCTTTCTTCGGTACAAAGTCGCGGTACGCTTGATAAAGATCCTATATGCGATAAGTCTGGTAATGACATTTTGGAGTGATTGGCCTCAGACCTCCGTAGCACACAGGTCGGCTGTGTGCTACACGTAAGTGCGCTGAAAGAACAGTACAGCAACGCGTTTAGGGTGATGCTTGGGTTGCCGCGCTACTGCAGCGCGTCAACCATTTTCGCAGAAAGACGAGTAGATGGCTTCCATGCCAACATATGAAAACGTTGTGCGTCTTTCCTAGATCGACTGCAGGGCAGCCCGAACCATATCCTGAACGCGTTGGCTAAACGGTGAGATTCACCGATACTGCTGCGCTGGGTGCGCCTGCACACACTCACTAATAGCGTGTGTACGCCCCCCATTCGGCGTTTCTGGTCATTACCCAAAATACATCAAAATAAATCCCAATTTAGTCTTAAGTTTTATACTAACACTAGTTTAAAAAAGTTAAAGTTTTTATATGTACTTACTAACAATTTTGGACTTAGTCCGAAATAAATATTGTTTATTATTATTATTAGGTACTTACAAATAAAGCAGGAAAAATATTGTTTTAAAATTCGTATTTCATTTGTTTTCACATCATTTGTTTGAGTTTCAACATTGCTATAACAACAACTATGGACAAAATGATAATTCGCGGTGTTCGCGGTATTTACGAATACGAGTTCCACCGTGGCATTGTGATGATCGCTTCCGATTGTCGTACTGGATACATTTCTCATCACAACTCACGATACGGTTCGAAATCCCCTCATTATTGTGACGATTGAGCAAAGAAACGCAGCAAGCGACGCATGTTTGTTGGTTTGCTTCAGTCAATTCGTGCGGTACCATTTATCGAGTTTTTGGACTTTTCTGATTTGGTGCAAATGGATAAGTATCGTTTTGTCACTTACGCCGAAGGCTAATTCAGAAGTGGTTTGAGATGGATCCGCTTCCAATATCGCCTTCAATTCTTCGTTATTCACTTGAGTATCAGGTCGTCCACGAGGCTCATTGTGTAAATCTAAATTTCCAGAACGGAAACGTTGAAATAAAAAATGTACCATTCGTTCATTAGCGGTGCCTGGTACGTACACGTCGTTAATTCTTCCAGTCGTTTCTGCAGCACTGGTGCCACGGTGGAACTCGTATTCGTAAATACCGCGAAATTTAATTTGTCCATAGTTGTTCTTATAGCAATGTCGAAGCTCAAACAAATGATGTGTATACCATCACCACCGAGCAAGTGGTATAAATCCGTACATAGATTACGAAAAGTCCAAAGAGACGTGCTGGGATGCAAACCTACGACCCACGGGTGTGGGCGAGACGCCCACCACTGTGCTGCCACTGCTCGTATTATAAATAAATAAATATTGGACAACATCTTGGCTTATGGCTTAGGCACTTTTGTTATAGAAATTAGAAACAAAACAACGACGCTACCACAACACCCAGATCCGAGACAACATAAAAATGTTCGTTTTCTTCATTACAGACCGATAATCGAATCCAGGACGTCAGAGGTGACGACGCCAAGTCTGGCGATCTCAATCGGTCAATAATTATTATAGATATTTTAACTTAATATTTAGACACGATACTTTTCAATCTGCAAATTGCTATTTCAGCAACAATCACGAAAACTAAACAAATACTTGACTATACCTTTTAAGTCATCGAAAATCTCAGAAAGAAATCAGAGATGAAATTAATAGTCTTCTTTTACGGCTTGCGGCATAAGTAAATAATATTGTACCCAGAGGGTGGAACGAAATTATAGCGGTCAGAATTCCACCCTGGGGCCGGCTTTTTTCAATTTTTGTTGCTATCTTTCATCCCTTATCGATTGATAATAAAGGGCAGTGGAGATAATAAAGGGATTTCTTTTCGGAGATAGTTTGTTGCGAAAGGGTATTGAAGGGAGGATTGCTTAGCGTTTTAAAATAATTCGTGTTTTTTATGAAAAACAAAATGATTAAATAAACCTCTGTTAATCGGTGTTGCTTAGTTTAGGTTAACGTTATTTTTTGCATTGGGCAAGATTTGTGTTTTTTAGAAAATACAATTAAAATAATATACAATATCGTAGGCAATGGATAAGCTTGGCCATTCAGCGAGGCTAGTAGTCTGGGGTCGGCGCAATATGTATTTTTCTTCCATGCAATCTGGTCACTCGTCATCTAGTCTTTCACTTCGTTCTCAGTCATATCTCTTCTCACACAATCCATCCATCTCTTCTTAGGTCGTCTTCTACTTCTCCACCCATAAATACTCATACCCGTCACTCTCCTCGTTACGTGCTCCTCTTCCCTTCTCATCACATGTCCATACCAAGATAAACTGTTTCCTTTCATCTTTTCTGCCAGGTGCCACTTTCATACTTCCTCTAATATCCTTATCTTGTCCATTCTCGTCACCCCACACATTCACCTTAACATTCTCAGTTCTGCTGCATGCAATCGCTTTTCATCTACCTTCTTAACGGCCCAGCATTAAGAGCCATATAGTAAAACAGGTCTTAAAATGGTTTTGCAATTTTTTTCCTTCAACTTTAAGGGCATCCGTGGGTCGCAAGTTGTTACTGTGATTTGTCGCCATTTCATCCAACCTGAGTTAATCCGATCCATAACGCAGGGACGTTGTCAATGTCAATATTAATGTCTATATACATTTTGTAAATATTATTTATAATATTTGCGCGTCCGCTTGCAGGCAGAATACTAATGCTTACCAAATATAATGAGTGAGACCTTAGTGTAAAACTGAATTCTTACAAATAAACATTTATTTTGATTTGATTTAGTTCATTTATTATTATTAGTTTTGAGTTATATATTTAATTGTATTTTATTGATAAACTAGCTTCTAAATAAGTCATTAATAAATCATCCCACGGGAAGACAAGAACGGGATTAATTATCTTAAAGATTTAGGATTGATCGACATCTTATATTATTATGTGTGCCAAATTTCAGTTTAAATTATTAAGTAATAAAGATACAAACATAGTTTTACATTTGCAATATCAGTAGATTAGAACTTTGAAAATGATTGGAAAGTTTTATGTCATTATATATAAATAAATATTAGACAACATCACATAAATTCCTCTGATCCTTTAATAAGTAGCTTAAGCACTTGTGTTACAGAAATAAGAAACAACGACGGTACCACAACTCCCAGACCCGAGACAATATCGAAAAATTTTTTTTCTATATTGACCGACCGGGAATCGATCCTCCGAGAGAGAGGATCCGACCAAGTCCGGTATGCTCGCCTCTCGGCTACGGAGGTCGTATTATTATATATTAAAATTTTTTTGCATAAGAACATTATTTTAATGTTTATTATTAGTATTGAATGAGCAAAAGTTTTGGATTTTAACTGGAGCATAAAATTATGAATAAGATAGATAGATACTCTTTATACAAACCCTACCAGAGACATACAGTTTAGATAATTCAATATAAATAAAATGCTAGACTCTCTCTCTCTCTGTGTGTGTGTGTGTGTGTGTGTAAATGCGTTAAAGATATTAGACTGTCTGTCTGTAAAAAATATTATCTTCAAAATTAGTGTAGGGTTTTGATACGGTTTTTAATAAAAGGAACTGATTCACGAGGAATAAAACTTATGTGTTTAATTTATTACCTACCTATTTACAATCAATCCGGGTCCATGCGAAACCGGGGCAAGTTGCTTGTTAATACAAACATGAACATTTCAATTCGTATGCGTTCGATTCATCCGATTGCGATCAAACTGGAAAGGTTTTTGGCTGGAAAAATCACAGAAAAACGTATTTGGCTAACGAAAACAAACTAAAAACGTACCTAAGCTAAACGATTTCACCGGGAACCCTCTAGTTAAATATAAAAATATTATATTAAGCATGTAAATGTTTTAATAATTTGGATGTGCTAATTAAGCGTAAAGATTCCTTACCCATTTATCGGATGGGACTAACTCATTAGGACCCTCATAATATGCTCTTAATGCCAGTTCGTTTATTTTATGACTAAAGCATAATGCCTGCGTATGTGTACTTCCAATGTATTTTTATTTATTTTTTTATAAAGGGTCTTGACAAACGGACGGACAACAAAGTGATCCTATTAGGGTTCCGTTTTTTCCTTTTGACGTACGGAACCCTAAAATAAAACTTCTTCTATAAAACATAACAAATGATGTCTGTTCACGTGTGCTTTATTGATTTCTATTTCATCATCGAGTGTAATTCTTTACGCATGATCATCATCATTATCGATTTTGCCGTTAGACGTCCACTGCTGAACATAGGCCTCCCCCATTGATTTCCTAATTGGGCCGGTTAGAAGCGGCCTGCATCCAGCGTATTCCTGCGACCTTTACCAGGTCGTCTGTCCACCTTGTGGGTGAACGTCCTACGCTGCGGTTGCCGGTACGCGGCCTCTATTCTAGAACCTTACTGCCCCATCGAGCGTCAGTTCTACATGCTATGTACCCCGCCCACTGCCACTTCAGCTTTACTTAAGACACAATAAATTTAATGAATCTAGTTTCTCCAACATTATGCGGATTAGGAGCGTCTTAAAGGTGGACTCAAGGATTGTTCGCAGTTTGGTGAAATCTACAACAATCTTGACTTACATATAGAAGTTTTAATAGTACAAAAAAAAACTCATCACAGTTATCATGCTTACCTGGATGGACTAGTTACAAGCCATCCAATAGGATATAAATTAATTTATATAACGCGGGATACAATTCAAAAGTTGTTACCGTTTGATCCTCATAATTAACTGATTGATACTTTATACATGTATTCGTATAACTACTCCATTGTGACTTTGTAAAAAGCGACGTCAAAAATCTTTCAATCTAAATCTTCTGATTATAATCAATTGAAACTAATATAAGGTTTACTTTTTCATTTTAATAAACTCGTTACGCCCTAAGCGTATATTATATCTCGTTTTGCAAGGCTAAGGGATTAAATATCATTACGAGTTGCTAAAACGCTTGAATACTTTTTCTTTAAAACGTTACCTGTTTTCTAAAAAAGAAAAGCAAAGCCTGAACTCTTTGAACTCGGACTAAGTTGAAGAACACATCAGATAACCCAGTGTTTATGCCAGAGACTGCAATATCTCGTAAACTCAAAAGCAGCGGCAGCAGCAGCTCAAAACACTATTTAGAAATAGCTCGTTTAAAACATTTGCATCAAAAATGGTCGTTGATAAGTGTTTAAAGATAAGAATATATTTTAGCTTCATATTTGTGAAGAATGTTTAAAAGCTTATTAGATAAGCTCAAAAAAAATGCAGAAATGTTATAAAATATTGTTTTCAAGTTTCCAGTACCTACTGTGATATTTGCAAATGATTTAATTCATGCAAGTGTCTAACTTAGTGTGATTATATTGCAGGCTATAAAAGTTATAATAAAAATCACACAGTATAAGTCTGGCTTGCGTTACGATCTCGAACGTAACGGAACCCTTAGGACTCAATCATCACATCACTCATTTCATTTCATTTCATTTCAAGTACGTCTCGCTCTTGACGTTTCAGTGGTTTTTCCCTTGTAGGTACGCCGCACTGCTTTTGATTTCTTCCCTAGTTCACCGCTGGACATGATGTATAAGCCTGTCCCAATGCACGTCCATTAACTGAACCTTGGTTATTTTCTTGGAACTTCATCTAGAAGTTGACAAAAAAAAACCTTTTAAACGGTGATTTTGGTGCTCAAATACCACAAAAAACTGTTTCTATGGAATATTGAACTCTCAACAAAAACACTTCTCTAACGGACCTTATAGTATGGGAAAGGAAAACTTTTTTTGGACTTGTTGGTCCCATAGAAAAAGTTGCTGTAGTTATTTAAGCACGAGATTTAGCCACTAAGAAGTTTTCATCATCATCTTCGTCATTTTAGCCATAGGACGTCCACTGCTGAACGTAGGCTGAATGACTTCAAGATTGACCGATTGAAAGCAGCCTGCATCCAGCGGCTTCCTGCCACCTTGACTTGGTCGTCTGTCCGCCCGCCGCCTACGCTGGGCTTGCCGGTATGGCCTTCATTCTAGAAGCGACATCGGCTGTATGTTCTACGTGCTATGTCGTGCTTGCTCAGTGCTAAGAAGTTTTGTTTTACACGTTGTAGTCACTTTTGGAATGGCGCTTGCGTCATTCTTAAGTAAAAAAAAAAAAACGGTCAAATTTTTTTGGTAAGAAATTGGACAAAACAGAACCTTGGCCTTTTCTGTGCATATAATAACACCTCCTTCGTCAATACCAATGAATAGTTCCACAGATAAAACCAGATTAACCCACATAAATCATACCGTAGTCGGATGAAAAGATTACGGAAACGGAAAAGATAATGCTAAGAAGTAAAGCTGCGCAAAGCGTAATAATTATAATTGGGCATTACGCGAGCCCCGGGAGTCCGTTTCCGGTGTCCGGTTTGTCCGGGAATTAGCGAGCCTTTTATTTATATTGTGGACAATATTATTTCGTATTCTAGAGCTTCGTCTTGCTGGTCCGACTATATTGTGCGAATGGCTGAGTCAAATCTGCAAAGATTGGCAGTAAAAACACAGAATTACAAGTAATAGGACTAGCTGTTGCCCGCGACTTCGTTCGCGTGGTCCTCAGTGTATTCTTAAATAATTTTCTTGTCAACTTTCTTAATTTTTACTTTCAAAAGAACCTTCTCCTTTAACTAACCTTCTCCTTTAACTAACACAACAAAAAAAGAATTAGCGAAATTGTTCGATCCGTTCATGCGTGATGCGATGACCAATAAAGATTAATTTATATGTATATAGAGAAAGTAAAACATAATTGTGTGCCAATAAATAAATATCAAAAACCGGCCAAGTGTGAGTCGGGCCGCGCGCAATGTCGGCTTCCGTTTTTTCTGATTTCTGTAACACAAGACTCTAAGTTGGGGCTTGACTCTAACAAAAAGCTTTATATTACGCAAACGGATCGATCGTAAGGTTTCCGTCTTGACTACGGAACCCTAAAAACGATCTATACCCAGCTGTGGGTAAATGTAATAATAAACAATAGTAATCAATTCTTCCAACAACCACACCAATTATTTAGCCCCAAACTAAGCATAGCTTGTACTATGCCGTCTATACAACAAATAAACATAATTAAATAAGTTTATGTTTATGTGGTACACTTACTACACATGGGCCCGTAGTCCAGTGTGGATTTGCGAAGAGGTGTTGTAAGGCCAGTGACTAAACCTTACTGACAGATGTAATCAAGCCGCCAAAACCTCTGAATAAGCTTTGCGACTATAGTAACAAGCGATATTAGCCTGGACCAACTTTGACTACATAACCTACCAAGCACAGAGATGGTTGTGATAAATCACTCACAACCACGACGTGGGTTGCTTAACTTTCGTAATTACTATAATGCGCTGCCGCCACTGAGCTGCATACACTTATTAGATCATTTATAACCACCTTAGATTTGATGCTGTTGCCAGCGCTAAAAATTAATAGCCAATGATCAGATCCAAGAGGCGTTCATTGGGAGTGCTTTTATTTACCCGGCAGTGGACTGACGTGGGTTTTATCATCATCACCATCATTTACCATAGGACGTCCACTGCTGAGCATAGGCCTCCCCCATTGACTTCCAGATTGGCCGGTTGGAAGTGAGTTTAATGAGAATATAAAAAGTCCTACAATTATGGTCGGCTTAAACAAAACTATTACTTGCAAAAAAAATCGGTGCACTCAAGCCATTCTCACGGCCTCCACATGTTAAGGAACTGAGTTAAACGAAAACAATTGAGTCCCTCTAGCCCTTCGGAGGTAAATGCCCTTTTTAAGGCGCTTAATGTCGGCAAAAACTCACGCGCCTCAGACAAATGACCGACAAGAAAAAATATATTACAGTTACCAACATCCACCTGAACGCGTACCCCGATTATACATCCCTGTGCACGAAAAAGTCAATATGTTACTTATACATTGAAGTGTTTTACAACATATTTAAAAATAAGAGAACAGTTAAGCAGAAATGTATTCAATATCGATGCTTTGTACTCGTAAATACATTGGTAGGGGTCCGTAAAATAACTTCGATTTCAAATATATTTACTTAGGAAGACATAAAATGAATTTCATTGAAGGAAACTTTATTTTCTTGGGGATAAAGACTGGGTAAAGTGCTATGGAGTCGTTTAGGCGCGTGTTGCTATTACTGCGAGTTTTGGGGTACCGTAATATTATGAAAAGAAAAAAAATATGGATTAAAACACATTGAATTAATCTTTTAATAAATGATACGATGTTATGTTTTTTTTTTTTTTAATATTTTGCACGAGTTGAGAATTTTTGACCACAGATTATATTATAATAAGATAAATCTTTTGACTTCATATTATTACCTTGTCTAGTAAAGAAAAGTTTTTGGTTTCGATTGCAAAATTATTATAAAACAAAACCAGTCAAGTGCGTGTCGGGCCACGCGCAACGTAGGGTTCTGTAGCTATCCGTCATAATGTGCGTATGCTACCTGTCATAATTAACTACATTATTATTTATTTATTTATCTAAGTTTTTTTTTTTAAGTAATTTTATTCTCCAAGTACAATTTATAAGTTTACTCTGTAACTTGTAAAGCTTCTTTCCTTTACCTGTGTTTAATTTGTTAATAAATATACTACCATATTGATTTGTTTCACATTTTTAAAGCAACTATAATGGGGCCGGCCCGCATCCGAAATGAAATGAGATTTGTGGCTAAACTCCTAATATTTCGCTCTAAAAACGAGACACAATTATTGATTCTAACAAAAAACCGCACCTTAAAGCTTAGTATTACGCAAACGGATTCATGAACAGAAAAGAGGTGTTTGCACCCACAATATTTTTAAACGACCGAACCAATAGGTTTTGTTTACTACGGTATCCTAAAAACCCTTCATCATTTTAAAATTGCTTTCTTCTCAGACTTACAAGAGTTAATACTAGGTATTTGATTATGATGACTGTATGAATGACTCAATGACGAATAACCGGATTACATGGAAGAGAAAAACATACTGCGCCGACAGATGACCTGGGCACCGGAAAGGCGAATGATGATGATGAAACGGTTTTAAATAACAACATCAATCCACACGGTTTACATGCGGGTGGGTTGTCACTGTCATTTATCACTGACGATCGTCTGGTGTAGTGGTTCGCGCTCCAGACTACAAAGACAGCGGTTGCGGGTTCGAATCCCGCAAGGGGCAAATGTCTGTGTGATGACTTGCACTTGTACCTAAGTCATGGATGTTTATAAGTATTTAAGTATGTTTCTCCGTTATCTAGTCGCAATAATACAAGCTTTGCTTAGTTTGGAGCTAGATAATTGGTGTGATTGTGAAAGCAATTTATTTGAAATTAAATGAAATGAAGATGAAATGAAATGAAAATTTCTTTATTAATTACACTGATTGAACTGCTCTCATATAAGGTTTATTTATTTATTTATATTATGAAGATCTAAAAGCAGCACGGATTCTGCGCTACAGCCGTGTGATTCATCATGTCAGCCTATTGCGGTCCACTGCTGGCCGTTAGCTTTCCCCCAAAGAGCACGATCTCCCACTTTTTTAATCCATCCACTGCCAGCCATCTTCCTAAGTTTCCTGGGTCCAATGAGCTGGGGGGCGTTGTCAAGACGTAGTTTCCACTTGAGAACCCGTTAACTCTGCCATTCATCGGTTCTGCGACAGATGTGGCCGGCCCACTGCCACTTTAGTTTGCTACATTTTAGGACAAATTTCCCTGAAACCGTCTAAACAATCCGCTTAGTATGATAAGATAAGATACGATTTTATTCAAAATATTCATTACATGTCAAGAAATAGTAAATTACATCATTAATTTAAATCAATTACGAATCCTAATCAAATTAACTTTAAAAAAATAATAATCGATTGGTAACAATTAAATGTCAATATATAATAAAATCAGGTGTTAAATAAAGTTACAATAAAATTGTTATGTCAAGATTAATAAAAATTTAATAATTAGATGTCAATGTCAAATTAATTAGTATTTTTAAATGTCAACATAATGTCAATTTAGTCACTGTGTTGCCCAAACATTTCGTCAACTTTGACTGATGACTATGACGTCTGACTATTTCGTCAACTATTACATCGCTCTTATGGTATATGTCTACGGAATCCCTGAAACAGCCGCCGACTCACACTTGCCAAGTTTTTATTCTAACCGCCTTGTAACGACTGTAATTCGCCCCGCCATTAGTTTTACTCTCCGTTTTACGTTGAATTAGTGTTTATTTCTCACTAAGGCCTAAGCAAACGACCGACTTTTTGCCCGTATTTACCCAAATGAAAGTAATGGTAACAAACTACCTATATTTACCTTGCTACTTGAAAGATGTAGAATTTTGGAACTCAAACATTAATCTCAATTACCTACTTTAATTTGGCATAGTGTACATCACCTAACCTGCCTTCAACAAATTTTATGCTCATTAAAGTTTAGGTATACGTATCCTAATGTATTGAACTGTGACTATTAATCTGTTTAAATACCATAACATTGACATTAAATTAAATTTTATCATGATTTCAGCCATAAGACGTAAACTGCTGAACATAGGCCTCCCCCATTGACTTTCGAATTGGCCGGTTGGAAGCGGCCTGCATCCAGCGTCTCCCTGCCACCTTTACCAGGTCGTCTGTCCACCTTGTGAATTAAATAAAATAATAATAAGTGATTTATGCATGCCACCCCGATGGCAAAACATGAGTCCTTTTAATGTATCATCTGTATTTACTCATGTTTTGTGCAAATAAAGGTTATTTCTATATCTCTGAGGTTCCGGGTTCGATTCCTGGTCGGTCAATGTAGAAAAATAACTTTTCTATATTATCTCGGGTCTGGGTGTTGTGGTACCGTCGTTATTTTTTATTTCTGTAACACAAGTGCGTAAGCTACTTATCATAGGATCAGATATTTATATTTTCTAAATTGACTCAGATGGCCAAGACCAATTAAACTCTTCAAGTATAATATAAAATACAAAATATAATAGGTGTTTAAATTTAATACACGAAAAAATATTTTAGAGTTGAATATTTATTAATTCAGTTTTATCAATAACAATCGCTCTCGCTCTTCATCTCTATCTTTCTATTGTTTACATAAATTCCACATTAAGCACTCCGCACCACCTTTCCTTTTTCTTCATGGTTATTGAAAGAAATTACTTTCAGCGATAAGACCGCCTAATTTCTTTAAACATCAACTGTTAATGTTTTCAACAACATTATTTTGAAAGATATCAATATTTTTTCCTCAAAATTCGGCCAACATCTTCTAAGTTTACCCTAGTGACTGACGAAAAGGTTCACTTGAGATAATCCGTCGTCCGTGTGGCCGTCGTCGTCAGGCCTTATGAGAGCTAAATGCTTCAGGCGGGATTCCGAATTTCAGGTCTTAGAATAAGACCGGCGAGGAGTGACAAAGGATTACGGAATGACTCATATTTTAGAAGAGCCAGTTTACTTTACAGACAATTTAGAATCTTACAGCTTTCTAATTCATTGTCTTAATTATTTTTTTTTTAATAAGTTTTATAACCCCAAACCAAATATCCACCACGCTAAAAACAAGGGCAAGCTCCAGGAGCTGGTGAGCCAGCCTTCAGTAATTAGGGAGGCAAGAAGGAAGTGTAGTGGTGATGTAACAATCCTTAGAAAGTTAAACGACATAACACTTAATCAATTTCACATAATATACCTATATAACTTTTTTATTATGGTAAAATTAAAACGAATGCGTTAAAATAATTGATTTGCGTCTTGAGATCGAACATAAACAAAATGTCAGTAAATACATAAATAATTTATCAGTAGTGTGATGGGTATGAGTGATGGGAGATGAAGAGGATGACCAAAGAAGATATGAATGGACTGTGTAAGAGATGAATGACTGAAATGGAAGTGGATGACTCGATAACGACTGACCAGGATGCTTGAAAAAACACTTTGGTTGGTCTCACTCAAGAAATCTTTTTCTTAAGGCGCAGGGTAAGGAGAATACACGTAAAAAAGGTTTTTGCATAAGTTTTCTGGCGAAAATACTGGATACAGGATCTGGAAATTAATGTATCATGTAACTTATATGTTGAAGTTTTTCCTGATGTATCTAAATACTAGTTATTAATTCTTATAAACATTAAAAAATATTTCAAAGTACCGCGAATATCGACGTACGACGTTTTTGTTTAGTTTCAAAGTTGGTTTAGTTATAACATTTCCCTTTAGATTAAAGTTTTTTTTTAAATAGTCAACAAATTAGGAATTATAAGGATTTTTAATGGATTTCACTCTTAGCGCCTACTTTTCCATGAGCGGATTTTTGCTCGCAATGATAATCTATTTGCACAGGAGCGCAAAGGATGGACGTTTAGTGTGCAATAAGCATTTGTACTATCATAGGCACGTAATAGATGTCGCTAAATGCTCAAAGTCACTTGCCTTACCCGTCGCCTTAACTGCAGTGCTAGAACAACGTGGCCGCACTGTGTTTTTTTTGTAATTATTGCAGCTCAAATAAAGTTATTAATTTAGAACAAAGCGTAATTGCATTAATATACGAGGCGCTAGCCTAACGCAAATTAAGAGCGATGTCAACCGCGCCACAACTCTACTCCAGTTCAAACTAATTTAATTTGCCTATCGCTAATTATTCAGGCCGTGACGAATTAATGTTAACTGTCCTTAATATCTCTATTCATTTCTGACAATCATGGTTTGCATTCTTTAATTTTCAAAAGCTATTTCTCTTACCATTATGTAATTTGGCTTTTGGCAGAAAAAACAAAACACTGTAACATAGAAAAGTCCTGTGGATCAAACTATAAAAAACCTGTCGTTACAAAACGGTAAACCTACCAAGAGGTGGCGCTGTCTGTGTCTTGCTGTGTCTTGTCAATGAACGACTGTTTCATTTCCAGAATACCAACGAAACAATTACTCAAATTGTTTCAGCAGAGACTAAGAAAGCCGTGGCTTCGTGCCAGGGGATTGTTTTTGGGAACCGCGATATTTTATCGCAAATTATAAAAGAGCGAAACAAATAAGAACTCATTACTGGGGCGGCATAATTTGGACGATGTTACCACAGACAAAAAATACAGCCAGAACACTTTTACCTTCTAATAATTGATTTAACAATCCCACCAATTATCTAGCCCCAAACTAAGCAAAGCTTGTACTATGGCGACTAGGTAACGGATCAACATACTTAAATACCTTTATAAACATCCATGACTTAGGTAAAAATACTCGTGCTCATCACACAAACATTTGCCCCTTGCGGGATTCGAACCCGCAACCGCTGGCTTTGTAGTCCGGAGCGCAAACCACTACACCAGACGGTCGTCCAAATAACAATGACAGTATTTTCTTTTAAGATATTTTTTTACATCAACAAGGCGTAACTACATAAATTTTCAACTTAATTATTTTTTTTAATTACCCGACTGATCCAAAGGGAGGGTAATGATTTTTATGAACTAAACAATAAAAATACTATACGCCTGTTTAAAAACTAAAATCGTAACGCGGAATACTCACTAGCGTAATTATAATGCGCAAACTGGCAACGTCACTTTTTTATTTTTCTCACAAGGCGCACGATGAGAAATAAGGGTCGGACGTTTTTATTTTTTATGTCTTTTTTAAAATTTTCTTAGTATGACGGGTTAACAGGAACGTTTTTCGTTTTATAACATACTGTATAGCATATTAAACTTCATAAACTTGGACTTAAAAGCAAAACGTTATCATTTCTCTTTATTTAAACCATTGTTTTAAAATTGACAAGATTGACCGCGCGAATAATTTGGCATGTTTCGCTTGACAATTATGCTAGTTGCATGAATTTAAAAAAAAACAATATTTTTCTGTGTGTTTGCTTTTCTCTCCATGATGTGGCGCCAGCCCAGTCTGAATAATTAGTTAATTAATTTAATGACATCCATAATGAGGCCGCCGTGTTCGCCCGCACACGTACTTTTGTGTTTATTTCTAAATGCCTATTCCTAGGCATGTGCTGTAATCACATTATTGTTGACACAAATAAACTTGTACTATACATAGAACATTTATAATGGTATGTTAATTCTTCTTATAAAGGTAGATAGATACTCTTTATTGTACACCATACAAAGAAGTTACAAGTGTTTACAGAATGTTTACAATTTAGGCAGTCTTATTATTAAAGTATTGTATAAATGATATCTATCATTTATACTTGAAAAAAAAAAATAACTGCCTTTGGTGCCATCAAATTGTGGTGAAAAGGGCTATAGTCGTCGATTAGAGCCTTTCTCTGTACCTTCATGGAGAAGGTAGGAGGAAAGGGGGAAGGGGGAGGTTTAACGCGTAACATGTATTTGTCCATGCAGCCACCGACACGCGGGCCAGTGGTTGCGCCGTAAAACTTCTCGCTACGACCTTAGGGCTACAAGAACAGCGATTGAAGTAGCTGTGTTATGTAAGCCAAATAATGATAATGTACCTAATATGAATATAGAGTTACAAGGTTTAGAGTCAGCAAAGACCAGGTGATGGCTAGACTCTGTTAACAGACTAAGCCACTTATTAGATTAACTATTTACATCACGATCTGAAGCACCTACATCTACCTACTACATGACCCAGTGAACAGAAAGTGCATTCCTATACAAAATCGTTAATTTCCTTTTTTCGGCTGTTGTCTTGGGTTCCCAAGATTCGCAAATTTCCTTCTTTTCTAAAGTATTAAAACACTGCAACAAAAAAGTTATTTTTTAAAACATCAATTATAATTTATAATCGATTTAAAAATAGGTATAAATTTTAAAACAAATATTTTTAAAAAATCTTTTTACTATATGCACAAAAGTTATTCCATTCTTTGCTAAAGAAATTTCAATAGTAGGTAGGTATAGGTTTGCTTTGCAACTTTGAGGTGGTTTTGGCATAAATCCTGAAATAAAATATTAAAATAAAGATGACAATCGCCTGATGTCTATCAGAATTTTTTTAACTTACATCTTAAATAACTTTTGTAATTGGAATTAAAAATATTTACAAATATTTAATAAGGCTTGGGGTTATCTCTCAAGTATATTGTTTTGCCACACTACAAACTGTTTAATTAAACCTCTTTTGGCCAACAAGCTGAAGGTGTAAAAATTATACTTTGATGCCTCTAAGTTGACTTTTTGTCGCTAGTCTCGTGGCCCTACTTGCGTCAGCGGTGCGGTGCGACTGCACCCGCCAACATGCATAATTGACTAAATAGCCGCCATTTTGAATATCTAACCGCGAAACTTTTTAACTTCGCCTAACTACTGAATATTTTTGCGGCAACTTCGCCGCCACATTTAAATCTCGCAAGGATTACTCTTGACTATTTTAACTTGACACGCCAGAAAACTTGTTACTAACAATTTAATTATCACGATAAGCCTATAAGCAATTAGAGCATTTTTTCTGTAATTAATTAAATGTATATGACGTTATAAATAGATGATTTCAACCACCAGAAAAATGACACCTTTAAACAGTTCGTCTAATGTATACTAATGCCTTATTGTAAGGGACTATTGGTAGTAAAATCGAGTGTTTTATCATGATCGTCATTATTTCCAGCCACGTTTACTACCGAATGTAGGCCTCCCCAGATTGCGTTTTAACAACTAATACATTTTATGAGAAAAATCAAGGTTGCACAACGTGCTATGAAATGAGGGGATCCGCAACCGAACAAACATATCCACTGAATAAATGAGTAATGTAGAGTATTCTAGTATTATAGAGTATTCTGTCGCTGGCATAGCCCCATGAATTAGTAAGCTTAAATGGATATTTAGGCGGGGCACATAGCAAGCAGAACTGATGCTGGGGACTGGTTGGCTGACTGCAAATGGGGCAGAAAGGTTCTAGAATGGAGGCCATATAGTGAAAAGCGCAAAGCAATGTAAGAGATCCCACAAGGTGCACAGACGACCTGGTAAAGGTTGCAGTAAGCCGCTGGATGCAGGCCGCTTACAACCGGCTAATCAGTCCATAGTCTCGAAGCAAGAAATAAAAAATATTGTGTTACGACACACCAGACAATGAATTCTCCAAGCACACTCAGATCCAAGCAACTTAGAAAGTTGTTTTTCACTTTCTACATAATATTTATTGTTTGCTGAGTAGTCTAATTACCTTCAAATTCATTCCAAATATCCATATGAGAATCAGAATGAGAATGAATGAGAATCATTTATTTGCCATTGAACAAGGTCCATTAATATAAGGATTAAAATTTGAAATTAGTTTCACATATCCAACTATAGACAATAGCATGCAAACATGTCAAAGGGTATAGGTAGATATAAGTAAGAGATACAATTCTGTAAAAATAAATTCTGAATTATTATTTTACAAAGTCCAAGATTAAAAATGCTTAACAAAATTACAAAAATTAATAATTGGAAAAATAAAGAAAATGTCTAATAAAAATAATAATTGTATTTTGGCAGATATCTTAAGTAAAACCTCAACATGTTTCCTTTTCCAAATAAATATGAGCCAGACGACAAACCAATAATTGTCATGGTCGCGAAGTAAGGCCTTAACATGCCTGTATTACGAGGACCAGACAACGGTTTTTTGACTGAAGGCGTCTCCCAGACTGGAGTGGAATATTCCCGAATTGTATTAATAATTTTCGATATCATTTTAAATAAATATCGAATAAAAACCTACATTGTACAAAACCTCCATTAAAAAAATAAAATACAGGAAAAGAAAAATAAAACACTGTTGAGAACGCAACACCACTAAGCGCGGGAGACGAGTGCGGGCGGCGGACACTGACGTCATCGCGAGATCATCGCGACCGCGCTCGGACACTCGCCTTCGGACACCCACCGTCGCCGGTTTACCATCGCGTATTTTTTATATTCATTGTAATTAAGAGGCGAGAATTACAGCACCTATATTTCTACAGTCCGCTAGTTTTATTACATCGATAGGACCCTAACAATGGTCCTTTAGGATATTCGCCGTCTTATTTGCGAGGATTACCGGAAATACCACTTCAAGGATAATTTCAAAATTCTAGACCTTAACTTTGGAGCTCTTCAGTTGTGGACTTCAGCTACGCTAGATACCTGCCGGAGCCTTCATAATTTCCAGCCAAGGATACTACGCAAGCATCCGCACACGCCCAAAAAAGTCATTTGAAAGTCATCGTGCGACGGACTTTGGACCCACCGTATATTCGAGTCATCGTGTCATCAAGATTGCACAGTTATCGTCATCAGTGATCTGTGTTAAGGATTTATTGAGGCTTTAAAAGATACGTGAGTTCGTTCCAATTATTCCTATATTCTTCCCTTTCTTTCCAGTGTTTAAATTGCTCAAATTTAGCGAACGCTTCCTAAATTTACTCATTTTCATACTTTTTCTTTCTTCATAATCATCTATCACGCTTTAATTATTAAGGTTTCGTTATTAAATTAATTTGCTAAGCCCATTTTAATCATAAATATATAAAATAAAACATCACAAACACACAAAGTTCTCATGATCAGCTGTTTACGCAGTGCACTCGCTTCTTACCTATAAGCTAAATAACGGTACCTACCCAGTGCGTTCGGCCGTCACAGCTGTTCTTTTGTTATCGCTGCTGGTTATTAAATCGCTGCACCTGTTCGCTACGTTTATTGTTGCGCTTATTATTTACAAACAACTTTCATCTTAGCTTTTTCTATCCTTCTTTTCAATCATGTCTGACCAAAAATTAACAAAGAAACGTAGTTGTATGAAAGCGAAGCTTACGATCTTTGGTAATTATTTAAAGGTTCTTAAAAGTACTGACGAACTAGGAAACCTGCAGCTAGTCGACTTAGAAACTCGCCTTACTAAGTTTGAAAGCTTATACTCCAAATTTGATGCGTTGCAGTGTAATATCGAGGAGTTATCGGAAGAACAAGATGACGAATGCCAGGAGCGAGAGCAATTCGAGGATACATACTACAAGCTGGTGGCAGAGGCGCGTATCCTACTAGGCGCTCGCCCCCGCCAGCAGCGCGATCTTCGAGGAGGAGCCGTGGCGAGTGACAATGATGAACAGGCGAGTGGTTTTAAATCTAATTGCGTAAGATTGCCTAAAATTGAATTGCCAATTTTTCACGGTAGCTATCAACACTGGTTAGAATTTAGGGATACCTTTATATCTTTAATTCATTCCAGAACTGACATAGATAACATAAATAAGCTTCATTATCTTCGTGCATCTTTGAAAGGTTGTGCTTCTCTTGTAATTGATAATTTAGATGTACGTGCAGAGAATTACGAGTCCGCTTGGAAGTTAGTATGCGATAGATATGATAACAAAAGGCTGCTCGTAAACAACCACGTCCAGGCATTGTTTAACGTCGAGCACATACAAACTGAGTCTTGTTCTGCAATTCGTTATCTTATTGATTCAACAAATAAAAATCTTAGAGCGTTGTCCACTTTAGGTCAGCCTACCCAGCATTGGGACACGCTCATTATCCATATGATGGCAGAAAAACTGGATACTATCACTCATAGGCAATGGGAGGAGCATAGAAATACGCTAAATAATTTCCCTTCATTGGATATTTTTATAAAATTTTTAAGTAACAGAGCAGATTTATTGGAGACATTACAAGAAAACAAAAATAATAGTACAAATAAAATAGAAACTTATAAACCTAATTCTTACCTACAAACTACAAAAAATAACCAAAATAAAAACAATAATAGTAATAAAAATGAGAATAAAACAAATAATATCAATTTCAAAAAATCATTGCAATGTATCATGTGTAAACAAAATCATTTCTTATTTAATTGCGAATCATTTAGAGCCCTTCCCATTGAAACCCGTATTCAAAAGGCATTAGACGCCAAAGTTTGCTTAAATTGCTTAAGACCAGGGCATGTTGAAAATAAATGCAGCCTTGTGCCTTGTAAATATTGCAAAAAATTGCATAACACGCTTTTGCATATACATGAGTCAACTCCCACCCCTGGACCTTCTGTCCCAATTAATAATTTTGCAAACTCCACTGATATTAATAAGCAGATTACTACTCCTCCACATGTTTTGCTTTCCACAGCGATGGTGAAGGTGTTGGACAGCAAGGGCGCCGTGCACCAGGCTCGAGTACTGCTCGATAACGGTAGCACGGCGAACTTCGTCACGCATGCATTGTGTGGTAAGCTGGGTTTGTCTCAATGGAGTGCTAGCGCCACGGTAACAGGAATTAACAATAATACTTCATTTAGTACACAATCTTGCAGCCTTACTATTATGTCAATTCATAATGATAGTTTTAAACTTACTCTTGACTGTCATATTTTACCACAAATCACAAAATCATTGCCGTCTTCATTTATTAATATTGAAAATATTCCTCTTCCACTGGGAATTCATCTTGCTGACCCGTCTTTTAATATACCATCAGCGATCGACATATTGGTCGGTGCTGATATATTCTGGTCAGTCTTATGTAATAACTCTATTGATTTGGGAAAAAAATAAACCCAAACTTTATGAAACCAAACTGGGTTGGCTTGTGTCAGGGTATGTCGCCCGCCTTAAGACACAACCACCTTCCCCTGTTTGCCATTTCTTAAGTCAACAATCTGACCCAGACTTAGCTCGATTCTGGGAGCTTGACAGTGTCTCTGACAAGCATTCCCTGTCCTCTGAGGAACGTAGGTGTGAGCAACATTTTTTAGAAAATACCTCTCGTAAGGATGACGGCCGATTTATTGTCAAAATGCCGCTGAAGCAAGATCCTTTAGTCTTAGGCGACTCTTATCAAAAAGCTAAATGCCGTTTCTTATCGTTAGAGAGGAAATTTGCCCGCGAGCCTGAATTCAAGATGAGGTACGTTGAGTTTATGGCTAAATATGAACATTTGGGTCACATGACATTGAATAAAGAGCCTTCACCTAACTTTCTTCAAAATCTTAATTTTTTTCTCCCTCATCACGGTGTAATTCGTGAAGAGAGCCTTACTACGAAGCTTCGTACTGTATTTGATGCGTCGGCTACATCCAGTACAGGTGTGTCATTAAATGACCTCCAGATGATAGGCCCCACAGTACAAGAAGATTTGACCTCCATATTACTTCGCTTTCGCCAACATAAATATGTTGTTACTGGTGACATTGAGAAAATGTATAGAGCGATTGAACTACATCCTTCACAACGCTCTCTTCAACAGATTCTTTTTCGATCCGACCCTTCTAAACCTATACAAACATTCACACTCAATACTTTGACCTATGGGACCTCATCGGCTCCATATTTAGCCACCAAGTGCTTAGTCAGTTTAGCCCCGACCGCTCACGATACTGACGTTCAAAAATCAATTGAACGAGATTTTTATGTCGACGATTATTTGGGGGGATCATCATCAAAAGAAAAAACAATTAAAATTTGCAAAGGGGTTATATCAACTTTACAATCAGCTCAGTTTAATTTACGAAAATTAAAATCAAACGATAACACAATTTTAACAGAGATTTCCGAATCAGCTCAAAATGGTAATAATAATAAATTAGAATTTGCAGATATTAATAAAAACATTTTATCTAAAACTCTAGGTTTACATTGGAATTGCAATAAAGATACTCTATCATATTCAATAAACATAGTAACATGTGAAAAACTGACAAAACGACACATACTATCTGTTATAAGTCAGATCTTCGACCCTTTAGGTCTCGTTAGCCCATGCATTGTTGAAGCCAAGATCATCATGCAGAGGTTATGGGTGGATAAGTATGACTGGGATGATGATGTCTCGTCGGAAATAAAAGAGTTGTGGTTTTCATTTTCGACAACTTTACCTCTTCTTAATAATTTGAAAATTCCACGGTGTGTTCTTAACGATAACTCTAATCATTATGAAATCCACGTCTTTTCAGACGCATCAGAGCGAGCATACGGCGTCGCTTTGTATGTTCGTTCAGTTAGTCATTCAGGGCTCGTTACAGTACATCTTTTGACGTCTAAGAGTAAGGTAGCGCCGATAAAGCCAACAACGATGCCGCGCCTTGAGCTTTGTGGAGCCTTGTTGGCTTCAAGATTGTGTAGCAAAGTTTTGGCTGCATTAAGCATTCCTATTGCTAATTGCACGTTTTGGTGTGACCATACCATCGTGTTAGGGTGGTTAAACACTCCACCTCTTCAACTTAAGAATTTCGTTCGCAATCGTATTAACGAAATCCAAGAAAGTACTACTGGTTACTCGTGGCGCTACGTACCTTCTAAGGACAATCCGGCGGATCATGTTTCTCGAGGGCTGAAGGCCGATTCCATCTGCTTTTCATCTTTGTGGTGGTCAGGTCCAAGTTTTCTGCTCAGAGACGACACCGAATGGCCGAAAAATCCTAATGATCGATATGATGAGAAACATAATCTACCTGAATTAGTCGCTTGTCCCACTGTTGTTAATGATGATTCAAATTCTGACCCCATCTCTCATTTAATAAAAAATAAATCTAACTTTACATATTTACAAAGATCAATGGCATATTTACAAAGGTTCGTTTATAATTGCAAAAATAAAGATAATAAATTAAATGGTCACTTATCTGTACAAGAGCTTCAAAATTCATTAAATATAATAATACACAAGGCACAACTTGAAATGTTTCATTCTGAATATGCTATTCTTAAGTCAGGAGAAGCACTCCCAAAAAAGAATCGTCTCACTTCCTTATCTCCATTCTTGGATAAAAACAATATCATTAGAGTTGGTGGGAGAATACAAAATTCCCCATATGGTTATGACATTAAACATCCTATTTTACTATGTTCAAAACATCATTTCACTGAAATTCTTTTTAATTATTTTCATTTAAAATGTTTACATGCTGGCCCACAGCTTCTTTTAGCCAACATCAGGCAAACTTATTGGCCGTTAGGTGGCAGGAACCTAGCCAAGGCCACAGTTCATAAATGTGTTCGGTGTTGCAGATTTAAGGCAGATATAGTTCAACCCATCATGGGCCAATTGCCTGCATCCCGGACCGAGCTAGAGTACCCCTTTTTACATTGTTGCGTTGATTACGCGGGCCCAGTGTTGATAGCAGACCGTAAGGGTCGTGGTTGCCGCCTTATTAAGTCATTTTTGGCAATTTTTATTTGCAATTCGATTAAAGCCTGTCACATTAAACTTGTTACGGCTCTGTCCTCTGAAGCTTACTTAGCCGCTTTAAATCGCTTTATTTCTAGACGGGGAAAGCCCCAAAGCATAACTTCCGATAATGGAACGAATTTCGTAGGTACTTTTAATGAACTTTCAAGATTCCTGGTTCAGTCTAACCTGGAAGGCCATGTTGCCCAGGAGGGTATCGAATTTAAGTTCGTTCCCCCTTATAGTCCCCATTTCAACGGGTTAGCAGAGGCAGCCGTTAAATCCACCAAGCACCACCTTAGAAGGTTATTACAAACCACTAACTTCACATTTGAAGAGATGGCCACATGCCTCGCTCAAATTGAAGCCATTTTAAACTCCCGTCCACTCCTCTCCTCTGTCTTCCGATCCTAACGACCTAACTGCCCTTACTCCTGCCCACTTTTTGATTGGACGACCACTGTCTTTTGTGCCTCATCCACAGATCCCGGCAGAGACCGACATCAACCGACTTCAGCGTTTCAAGAGAACAGAGCTCATCAAGCAGCATTTTTGGAACCGCTTCTCTCTTGAATATATAGCTCTCTTGCAACAGAAGGTGAAGTGGCGGTCGTCGAATACAGAGCTGAAGATTGGCTCTCTTGTACTTGTCAAAGATAGAGCTCTTCCTCCTCTGCTCTGGTCTATGGGGCGAGCCACTAAGCTCTACCCTGGCACCGACAATGTCTCCAGAGTCGCTGAGCTCAAGACAAAGAGTGGCACCATTCGAAGGGCCCTTATTAACATGTGCCCTCTTCCAGATCTTTGAAGCCTTCCTTGTCTTCAGACTTCAAGCCGGGGAGCATGTTGAGAACGCAACACCACTAAGCGCGGGAGACGAGTGCGGGCGGCGGACACTGACGTCATCGCGAGATCATCGCGACCGCGCTCGGACACTCGCCTTCGGACACCCACCGTCGCCGGTTTACCATCGCGTATTTTTTATATTCATTGTAATTAAGAGGGGAGAATTACAGCACCTATATTTCTACAGTCCGCTAGTTTTATTACATCGATAGGACCCTAACAACACTAAGTCAGTATGAGTACTTTTATCAGGAAAAACCTGTAAAAATATTCTCAAATATAGTATTGAGACAGTATTATTTGGTTGTGAATTTGTTTTATACCTATATAGTTACTTGATTTAATTTTTTTCAGCGGAAAAATATATATGAAAAAAGGCATTTAATACTCAATAATTTTATTGCATTCCAAAGGTTATTAAAGGTGTTACATAGTTTAATTACTGTAGTTTGAAAATTTAATATTAATTAAGTAGAGCTTCGATTGTGGATTTGAAACTTGAGTAGGTTGTATGCACAGCATAAAATAAATATAATATAAAATAAAATAAAATATTCACTATTAAAATAAACAATTACGTAATTGTTCTACTAGTGTCTTCAATTAGAAATTACTAACTGTTACTAATTCGTAGACCCTTTTGTCTTATTAAGTAATTTACTTGTCTTGAAAAATATTGTTGTTATTTTTTTTACAAATACACGGTTTTATTATTATTAAATGTTATAAATGTTATACTTATTATTTATTTTTAGTGGAGAAACCAATAAAAAGTCTTTGTAATTATTGATCTATCATTCAGTTTTTCAATTAATTCAAAGGACTCGTTTCTCAATCTGAAAACTACAATATTAAGAAACTTAAAGTTGTCTGAAACCAAGATTTTGTTGACTTAGTATTTTAACAACGCCTTTGAAAAGTTCTTTGAAAATATCTACTGAACTTAGTAGCATTTTACTACGAATTGTACTAGTAAAAATTATTTGACTAAAAGCTTCTCAAAGAAAATCTGATTATTAGTATAAGCTTCTATAAAAAAACTTATTTTATAATTTAGACACATGGCGTAGAACCATAGTCAATTTTTTGAACGACCATGTTTAGATATCATATAACGCAATAAATTTTGTGTGATAATAATTCTGCCTGAAAAAACATAATGATAATGAACAAACAAAAGCAAAAATACTGTCACAATATCAATCAGCAAAATCAGCGTCCCCGAAGAATCGGCCGGATAAAATTAACGAAGATAAATAATAATCAGGAGACAACACGACACCGCTGACTCAGCTGACGATAAAACGAGACCCTAATTGAATTAATAAAAAATATAGAACAATCTATAAATATGAGTCAGAGAATACGCTTTACGTAAGACACTAAACTGGATTGCAAGCTTTAATGAAAGCTTACTATTTAATAAAACGCTAAAAATAATCCTAACACTTAAGTACCTAATCAGTTACTTTTGGAGTCGGTGCCAGCCGATGAGAGCTTCAATGTTTTTGTTTGCACTGACTCCAAAAGTAACTGATTAGGTACTTAAGTGTTAGGATTAATTTTAGCAATTAAGTGTTTTGAAGTCGGTTTTATTTTTTTTAATAAAATTTACTTATTTCATCTATTTTTAGTGATAAATCCTAATCTAACTGCTGAACACCGATTTCATCCCCTATTTTCCTACACTTAGGGGTGATTTTTATTTTTCAAACTTTTATCATAGCATCTTTGAAGTACAAGCTATTCAATAAAACAAAAATCATCAAAATCGGCTCATATTTGTCGAAGATAGGTAACAAGAACCACAACCAAAATATTATCTGTGTATATATTTGTTGATTTTCTCAAAAATTTCTAAATCAATTTCGATAAAATTTATATGGGACCACCTCTGAAGTATGATTTACCAAACAAAAAAGAATCATTAAAATCGATTCATAATTGGCGAAGTAATCGCGTAACAAACATACAAAAAAAAAAAAAACATACAGTCGAATTGAGAACCTGTTGAACCTCCTCCTTTTTTGAAGTCGGTTGAAAATATCCGCTGTACCTTGAATAGTCACGTCTTCAGTTTCAAAGCTTGATGATTACGGCCTGTCATGATATTTTTGTCTGCTATAATTCGTTAATGAGCAACTATAATTATTCGAGATGCCGTTAATTTTAATTGGAAAGCACAAAAACCGGTTAATTGGTAAATGTTAACGTAAATGTTGTCACACAATAGGTATGTACTTATTATAAGCAGAAATTCAAAGTTTGCTACAATTATATTAAATTAAAATTGAATAAGAATCTATTGCGGTCAGCAAGCAAAAATATATTTGACTTCAAGAGGCATCAGCATACATCGTTAAATGATATAATATGTAGAAGACTGAGTATTAAAACAATGTTTACCTACCAATAAAAGTAATGCCAAAAAAAGGTAATTCATACAATTTTTACCCTCTCACATTAGCTTTACTACAAGTGCGTCAATACAAGTATATGAAGATCACCTCTTTGTAGGATACACTACAGCTAATCATGCTACCACACTGGCTTGTTCAGTATTGACAGTCGGTAGATGTTATCATGTGTTGATTAATACTCCCCGGGCCAGCAAAGCTACGTTGTATCTACAAAGAGCATGTCGAAACATGTCATCAGATGAGTGAATGTGTATGTGTATGTATGGTATTAGTATTTCGGTAAATTAAGTAAAGGACTAAATATTGATCCTTGTAGTACACCTAAAATGTATTGAAATTGATCTTGATAATTAAATAACAAAAAAAACTATGTAAATTAAATAGAAATCTTTAATGCAATAGTTGAAATCATGGCAGTTAAGTGGAAATTGGTGTTTCTACTAATAATGTTAATTAAATATATTTTCTAATATCGTTGAATTTCTTAGTCGAAAGATGCTATACGTATGTGCTTAGGCAGATTTCTAGCTTCTGCCCGCAACTTCGTCAAAAAAGGAATGAATAGTGATTCCACGGAATACAATAATCAGATAAAAAATATCACTTATTCTAAGCGAAATGACTATCTAAATTTGTGCCAAATTTCAGCTAATTTTGTTCACTAACAAATAAAGAAATATTCACATTAATTTATTAATTGTTAGAAGTAATCAAACAGTTAAAAACCGGCCAATCTGGAAGTCAATGGGGGAGGCCTATAATCAGCAGTGGACTTCATATGGCTGAAATGATAATGATGAATCAAACTGTTTACTTAAAAGTAAGTTTACTTTAAACAATCGACGCTCTCATGCAAATTACAACTTATGCTGTGAAGTTTTTCAAGCATTTGTTTCTGGCTAAAATCGGCGACCAAATCATGAATTCAGCAAATAAGCGAGAGAGAGCCGTATTCTTCCGGCATTCGCTGGCATTTGCGAGTTGTCTGTTTGCTCGCTAACTCGCGAGAGCGGCACTAACGAGGCACGACTGCGGCTAATTCAATACAGACTGGAAAAACTGGATCCGAATTAGTAATAGCATTGCGTTGCCACCGGGTAATGGACTGACTTGTGTGAATTGACTATGGTGACGCTTATTTACAATATGTATAATACCTAAACAACTGGATATATTTTTTACAATTAACTAAATATTCACCCATGTTTACTGCAAGCTTCGATCAAAAGTAATTTTCAATTCAATTCAATATATTTATTGCATTCTATAATGTTACACAGGTGTTATAATTAGATACATAAAATAGAATCCCGAAGCAGTGGTAGGGTAAAGCTATATTTTGGGACGTGTATAAGTGCCCGGAAGAGGGCCTATATACTGAATAAATGAGTATTAATGAGTATTAATGAGTATTAAGATCATTATAGACCCTGTAGGGCACAACAATAAGATAGGTATTGTGGGCAGAGAGGATGACGCCATGAGAGAGATGAGAGGATGAGTACAGTGTATTCTGCAAGACAATAGTTCTCATTAAGTTTATTGATAGAAAAATATTACACTCATTATTACAACACGACCAGGTACATGACGCGTATACGGTTTTTGTCTGCCTCATTATCATAATTGCATAATAAACTGTCTTGTTGCAACAGAGTCAAAACTTTGTATTAATGAAATTAATAATTTATAATGTATTAAGTAAATTCTCGTGTTTATTTACATTACTCAGACAAAACTTTGTCTAACATCAATTAGGTATACCTATTTTATAGTTCGCGTTTTAGCTTGATCACATTCGAGTAAATACCTCTCCAGCAAAAACGGTACTATCCGATTTTTTTGTTCCTAAGTTTGAAGTATCTTTCGAACGACTGTTATCGGAAATTTAGTCCGATTTGTTTGTATGCAGGCGACGTTTGCTGCGTGCTATTTAAACAAGCGGATGCATGTTACGTTTTGAAATTCTTTTACATTCATGGATAAAATGCTTTATTTTAGTTTGCAAGAGATAAAGATGACACCTAGAAGAGATGGTCTGATCTGATGATTCGCGCTCCAAAATTTATAGGCAGCGGTTGAGGATTCGAATCCCGCAATTACGTTTGTATTAAGTACAAGCGTTTCAAGTATCTAAGTCATGGATGTTTTATTTGTTATCTAATTGCATAAGTACAGGCTTTTCTAAGTTTACGTTAGTATATTTTTTTTCACAATCACGTAAATTATCTAGCCCCAAACTAAGCGCTAAGCTTGTACTATGGCGACTAGTTAATGCTCGTGCTCATCACATAAACATTTGCCCCTTGCGGGATTCGAACCCGTAACCGCTAGCTTTGTAGTCCGGAGCGCGAACCACCACACCAGACGGTCGTCGTTTAGTTAGTATAATTATCTGAAATGATATTATTTATTTATTGAAATATTATTATTTTCCAAATAGCAGGTGTTTCATGAAACGTCTTTTCATCAGAAATACTCTATTCATAACAACAATTCTTTGCAAATTGAACCGATTCTCATCTTCGGAGATGGTGTTTACAGGTGCAAAGATCTGCAATATATCTTATGATTTAATCCAGCTACCAGATTGAGCAGAGTCGCAAAGCAATTCCCCAATAGGAGTGTTGGTGCAAAATTCATTGGTACGTCCTGTCGCGCCGCGAGAGCTTCATAAATATTTGACGACATGTACGCGCTATCGAGAGAGCGGGACCGAACCACTCGCTTTGCGTTTTTTTATTCACTAACTACACGTACCACATACGAGCACCGAACCTCTCTCCTCGCACACAGAGCAGAAACTTCTGAACCAATATAGTGTAGTTTCATCAGCTTCGAAAAAGATACGAGGCGGCGTGGATAGGCTGCGGCGAAGAGTTATGATTGCGTTTATTGTGTGTAAGAGAACATCGATTTGAGCTCATCAATCAACAGTCAATATGAGAGTAGTTCAATTTAAAGGAGCGCTTTTTCTCGAGTGAATGGAGGGGGGAGCCATATTTGTCAACGTCTGAGAGCATTGGGCCCGCATTTGTTAGGAAATTTGGCCTGAATACTGTATTTTCCGATAACATTCCGGGCGGATCTTGTTACACGCTACGCGCTGACACGTACGATTTATTTTTGGTTGATATTTTTATGGTTCCGTGGCTTTGGTGACGGAAAATACTAAGATTTTGTTATTTACGTGAGTAATTTTCTTTGTTTCTGTGTCCCTGTTTAATTTAATTATAGCTGATAATAGAAGCTGATCACTAGCAGAACGTATGTAGCAAGTACCTATATTAGCTTAAAATCTCTAATGTAAATGTATTTTTTTTTAATTAATTGAATGAAAATTTTATAATGTTAATAAAAATTCAACAGCATGTTTACAATTTTCATACTACAATAACATCTAAATAAAACTCTAGCAAATTACAGAGTTCCACCACTTAAACAATATCAGTAGGAACACAAAAAAAGTATAAATATTATTGTGCCTATAAAGTATTTTTTTCTAATTACAGTACAGGCGATCCGATTGATTTAACAATTCATGGATATCATTAATTGTGTTATTTTACTAATTGGTTATTAATAAAATCTACAATAATTAGGTGTTACGATAGTTTTTAGGAAACTCTGCTAATGCGATTTTTACTTCGAGAAAGGGTAGTACCTAGATACATTTCTTTTCCTCAACTAAGTGAGCTCGTACTATTGTGGCTAAATAACGAAAAACATATTTAATTAATAAGATTTAATAATTTATTAAACTTTTATTTCCTTACAAAGATAAATATAGTTATACGACTAGCGTAATGACGTGGTGTTTTGTTTTAAACGCAAAGGTTATCGGGTTCGATTCAGGGCCCCGATTCAGAATCGTTTGATAACAAATTGTCGATCGGAAAACCATGTGACATTACAAAATTTAACAATATTGTCACGTGATTTAACGGTTGACAATTCATTATCGGTGGACTCTGAATCGGGGGCCAGGTCAATTTAAAACGATTGTTTCTAAATTGGCTCTGAAATGCCGGATGTTAATATCTTACTTTAAGAAGAGAATGTGTGTTATCTGGCACATATTCATAATATGGTTATAAATCTATGTAAAAAAGTTTAGAATAGGAGTGATTAGGTTTCGCCATCCCGCTGAACCCTAATCTGCAAGTAGGCACGACGCTTGGAAAGCTGATTATTATTTTTACAAAATGTCCTGTTAGTAGAAATATTTCGTCCCCTTGTTATCTTGATACATTTTAACAAATCGTATGTCTTATGATATTTTAATGATATAGTCTTCGTTCATACCTAATACTATACACTTATATTTTCAATAGTATTATATATACTTTATATACCTATATAGGTATACAGGGTGTAACGAAAAGGTGAAATAAAACTTTAAGGGGTTATTCTACGGCTAAATTACATCAACTTTTTCTATGGGACCAACATCGAAATCGCAAAAAAAAAACACTTTCCTATACTAAAACGCGACCAGCTGGCATCAGTTTGTATGGAAACGTCAATTTTTTTTTTAAATTTTGATGTGGTCCCATAGAAAAAGTTGATGTTATTTAGCCGTAGAATAACCCCTTAAAGTTTTATTTCACCTTTTCGTTACACCCTGTATATACTTTAAATTATATATTACTGGTCACTGATGGTCTTGACATCTCCTCGCATATATCAAGTAGTATTAAGTATGTTTAGTGTTTGTATGTATATTATTGTTTTATATTTATTTCATTTTATTTTAAATTTATTTGTTACTTTTGTATATACGTCTATGCCATAAAGTTTTGGAATCCTATTTGTAGCAGGTCAATTTAAAAATTATAAGAACTATGCACCACCTTCGCCTTTCTCTAATGGTTGTCCTCTACCTGAAGGTTGTCTGGAAGAGATCGCTATTAGCGATAAGACCGCCTAAATTGTACGCCTCTCTGTTAAAATCATGTATTTATGTGTAATTCACTTGTATGGTGTGCAATAAAGAGTATCTATCTATACTGAATATACTGACTTGACGACCGTCTGGTGTAGTAGTTCGCGCTCCGGACTACAAAGCCAGCGGTTGCGGGTTCAAATCCCGCAAAGGGCAAATGTTTGTGTGATGAGCACGAGCATTTGTACTTAAGTCATGGATGTTTATAAATGTATTTAAGTATATTTATCCGTTATCTAGTCGCCATAGTACAAGCTTTGCTTAGTTTGGGGCTAGCTAATTGGTGTGATTGTGGAAACAATTTTTTTTTTTTTTTAAACTTCGATACCTATATAAATTAGTTCTAAGTCACCATTGTTTTCATCTTTCTTTATTGCTGCCGATCTCTATTGGGAATCGTGTATAAGCTTCTCACAGGACAGGCATAGCCTACAGTAAGAAGTTTTGTATTTTTTCCAAACAAAATATCGAATAATCTATGCAAACTTGTGACATACCTAAATCGAATTGCTTGTTGTTATTGTACTTTTTGGTAAATAAATATTTTTATATTTTATTTATTTATTTATTGCAAACTTTACAGCATGTAAATTCAACATAAAAACACTTTGTATTAAATGCTTACATAGCCAATTAAAAAGTTTGTCACATTAAAATTAACATTTAAGGATATTTTTATTTATTTATTTTATAGAACTCGATTATGATCTCTCGGTGTTCGTTCACAGACGCTGATGACGTCAGGTCAAAGCTTATGAACCTGAAAGATTAACACTTTGAAAAAAGTAAACACTTCAACATTTTAACACTGTGTGAATACAAAATGGATTCAATTCTTTTTCGCTGACAAAACAAATGTTCCTTATCGTTATAGTTGATTGCCTGAGCAATTACACTTAACGGTGCTTGCTTTGTTTAGCTAATAACTAATTAACACAGTTAAATAGACTCAGTAGGCTCACTGGACCGCACGGATGATTAGTGATGTTTAGGGTTTTTGTCATAGACTATCGCGCCAGTAAAAGTTGTCTACTCCTTCTTTTTTGCATGTTGGTTATAGCAGAACAGGTATAATTGTTTGGACAGTTTGATTTCCATCCTGTATTTCCACCTCGTGAAGATTATTGAGTCGCTCTTATTTGTTTGCTTATTAACAGAGAAAACAAACATGTGGTTTGATTTTGATTAAAAATAGGCTAGTTTCCTAAAAAAATCTAATTAGTCCGTCAGTTGGATTAACAAAAAATATTGGACACGTATTTTTTCTTTTCTCAATCAAACAAAAAATTATGAAGATATAGCCCGTAAAAGTTTCGCGTAACGTCACGCCTTGCGATACTTTTTAGCAAGGGGTGACGTCATTCCCAAACTTTGATGCGCTTTATCTTCGTCATTTTTTGTTTGATTAACAAAAGACAAAATATGTGTCTACTGTCAACCACGTCTAATGTATAGTGCTCCTTATTTATGTAGGCAACTAACTAAATTAAATTAACTTTATTTCGACCAACATAGATCATAGTGTGTTAGTAGCAGATTATAGGTAATATTATAGACAAGTAAGTGTTACCAAAATAATGGTTTTATTAATAGAAGCCAGTCATTATTTAGAAGTGGTTCTTCTCGATTTTAGTCTATTGTGTCATTAAGTTTGACTAAACGGTGATCTTGCGGTTCAAACGTCTAACTATAAATGCAGAATATCTGTACCTAACAACCAGTGTGGTGACGACAAAGAACAAAATGAATCTACTGGTAAGTCACTATTTCATTTATTGATAAAATGTCTTAAAGTTTCCTATTAGTGTATTGGCCCAAATAAACCGTCAGTTAAATTTAATACTAGCTTTTGCCTACGACTTCGTCAGCGTTGACCTTACCTGGATAAAAAGTATCCTGTGTGTTAATCCAGGCTATGGTCTATATGTATGCCAAATTTCATTAAAATCTGTTCAGTAGTTTTTGCGTGAAAGAGTAACAAAGTTTCATACATCCATACTCAAAAACTTTCGCATTCATAATATTGGTAGGACTTTGTGGTTAAATATTCTTTGACATCCGTCTGTCTGTGTATTTGGAGCAATGCACGACCTTCGTAGCCGAGAAGCGAATATCCCGGACTTGGTGTCGCTATCTCTAAGGTCCCGGGTTCGATTTCCGGTCGGTCAATGTAGAAAAATAACTTTTCTATTATGTGTCGGGTCTGGGTGTTGGTACCGTCGTTGTTTCTGATTTTTGTAACACAAGTGCTTAAGCTTTTTATCATAAGATTAGAGCAATGTATGTGATGATGTCCAATATTTATATTTATTTAAAATAACATATAGCTAGCATTGCTAGAATAAAACCATGATTACTAAGCTTAATCTATACTCAAATCATGAAGACTGAATTTTTAATGTGTTTTTACAGATATATTTATGTGTGGGTATTGGCTTGTCGGTCGCGGCACCTTTAAATGAGCCTGTATTGATGATCGACCCAACGCCGCCTCCAGGCTATAGGCCTGGCCTGCAAGTAGTTCCAGAAGACATGCCCAGAGAACTCGGACCACGCGAGGACCCTAAGATCATGATTGACCCAACACCACCCGCCGGCTATGTTCCCACCATATGGGATATGCGCACAGACCCCACTATCAAACCCGAGCAACTAGGTTACGAATTGCAAAAAGACATCCCAAGAGAACTCAGACCTATAGTTGACCCTACTAGACCAGGCCAATACGAGCTACCAAACCAACCGGGGGTCATGGTAGACCCCACTCCACCCCCCGGTTATGTTCCTACCATATGGGATATGCGGACAGACCCCACGATGAAACCTGAGCAACTAGGCTACGAATTGCAAAAAGACATCCCAAGAGAACTCAGACCTATAGTTGACCCTACTAGACCAGGCCAATACGAGCTACCAAACCAACCGGGGGTCATGGTAGACCCCACTCCACCCCCCGGTTATGTTCCTACCATATGGGACATGCGGACAGACCCCACAATCAAACCCAAGCAGCCCCTCATCATGATTGATCCTCCACACTTCGATGAAGATAGCAGTGATGACGGGGAACCATATGACCCTGACTTTTTCAGTCTAAATTCAGGATTTGCTGATCTAGATAGAGAATGACCTGAATCTGAGTGAAGTAAGTGTTTAAGTGGGATTTTATTTCAGTAATTTCTCTAGCACGTTGAGCTGTTAAAATCACATGAATTAATTCTGCTCCACAAACATTAAATTGATTAATAAAACTAATGAGATTTTTCACTTTGAATTGTTTTTATTTTCTATGTAAATCATTTTATTCAGTCTAAAAAACAGAAGTTTAAATCAAGAATTTTACCTCTGTCTTAAGAGTCATTATAGTCATTTATTCCGTATATAGGCCCTCTTCCGGGCAACTTATACACATCCTAAATATATCACTTTGCCTTAACACTGCTTCGGTACTACATATCGGCTGGTAATAAGAAGAAACGGCGCAACAAACTTAGTCACTAGTCAGCCTCTATTACAGGAAATACAGTTATAAATCATGTAGTAAGTGCGAGCTAAGCAGGGTAAGTCTATGCACTCTTGTCGATTAAATAATCGTCTACTTTATAAATAGTCAACGTTACAATGATCAACTATCTTTATTTTATTTTATTTATTTATTTTATTTAAATTCAATTGCACACTCCACTAACAGCTTATAGCCAAAGCGTGGAGTGAGCCAGTTACAGTTTTATAATTTTTTTTACAAACACACATACTATCAATATTAGCTTAAAAAACTAACACAATGATTCACAATTTGTCTATGCCTATTATAAAACAAGTAGTTTATTTGTGTAGAGCGTCTTTGTCTATCATATAACCTCGCTAGGTTATCAGTCAGACATAATACCAGGATAAGATATTCAACTTACAAAACTGAAGCTAGTAACTCATAAAATATTGGAAATCGGATAGCTAAGTTACACATTTTTAAATTAATATTAAACTTGAAATAAAATTTTGAGAGCAAATAAAATTATAGAAGCATTACTAATCTAAATACTGCTTCCTCAGAACAAGATGTTAATAATAAGTTACTACAAATACAGTCACGAGTCACGAACAATAGTTAAGTAGACGATTTTTTAAAACATTTAATATCAACTTACTTAATTCACCCTTTATAATAAATCCATACTCACCGCTATTGTTATTGATTTGCAGTTTGTCATCGCATCAAAAAAATAGAGCGATCGACTTTGTTACAACGGGTTTCACTATTCAGTAAATGGATATTGATAACCCCTGCTTTGCATATTGCGATATCATTACACAAATTGATATTGATGCTTTGCGAGAAAAAGCCTTAGTGCGTGAACCTGACTCACCACTTTGCAGATTTTGTTTATATTTTAGGAGATGTTTTTTACCCGAAAACTAGAATGAATAGCGAGATGTCTTCATCTTAAACCTTCTCTGTTACCCTAATATATTTGGGACAGTGTGTGTGACGTAAAAAGAAGCAATGATGACCAGTCGAACGGTCGATTTGTCCAAACACGGGCCACAGTGTCTCCAAGGCCGCGACATTTTCGCATTAATCTTCAAACCTACCTGGGCTATTCCCTTCTCTCTACCCATACCCTTAACATCAATGCAGTAAGGCTGTAAATCGCGTGATAGAGTAGAAATGTTAGCAACATAAGGTCCAACAACAAATATAGGTGACGTCGTTATTCCCGCGAGATTTATAGGTTAATTTGTCAACGCGATGCCGAACGATTGTAAGAAAAATGGTGGATTTATTAATTTCTTCCCTCGGTCCCTTTGCGAGCGGCAGTCGGCGGGGATGTGCATTATCGATGCTTTACGACTTACCGATTGGAGATACTTTTTTGGGTTCCGAAGAAAGGCTCGTTTTGAACTTTTTTCTTGCCTGCGCTCCAGGTTCAAAACAAAGTTATTAAAAAAACCTAGAGGCTCGGGAAGACTTACGGCGGCATACTGACTAAAGCGCGTAATATCATTCAAAGGGATTTTCCGAAAAACCGACAACAGTTGCTCGTTGTCTGTGTGTCTGTTTCTCCGTACTGACGAATTACGCCCTATAACGTTGGTCAGTACCAGGGGCGTGCATTGGTTTCAGATGGGGGTAGGCTGTGAGTGAAAATTGAGTAAGTTTGCGTGAAACAGTAGGCGATCTCGCGGCAGCCTAACATTGGTTAAATTGCACAGTAACGATCTAAGTTGCGCGCTTTAGTAAGGAATAAGTACAGGTAGACGACAAAATGGTTACAGAATATTTATTGTTTATTGTTGAATAAGTAATTAATAATTATGGTTATCTGTCGGTTTTTTATGAAGGTAGGCTCTGCATAATAGCCTATATGGAATGCACGCCCCTGGTCAGTACTCACTTTTACTTGTCTTGCCTGTCATAAAAATATAATAATATTATTAACAGAAATATAGGATATTTGTAATCAAAAATCATATTTTAAATAATGAAATTATTATTACTATTCGATTTTGATTGAAGCACGTATATATAAAATCGTATTAAGTAATCAGAGCTTATACTTATAAGCTATCTATTTTGCTGTCAATCATGTAAAAACATCAGAGTTTGTATATTTAATAAATCAAGCAAAGGTATGCTTTATGTATGCGTATTCATTTTGGTAATTGTAACTTAATTCAGTTGACAGTAAATTCTGTCATTTTACTTCATTTCCATGCTTTACAATGAACAAGAGAATCGAGGAAGTGCTGAATTGACAATAATGCCATAAAAGTATTGATCAAATCAATTAAAATCAATCAATGGGTGACCACTATCTGCTACATTTTACAGAACGTGACTTAAAACTGTTGCTACTATATTTGCAGTTACTTCCCAATGTATTTATTGACCACTCCATTTAAAACTATCTGGCTGCCAAAACAAAGTAAATAAAACTGTACAAGTTTATAGCGAGTGTTTGCAATGGCGTCGCCTACTCCGTGCCAGCGCAGCGCTTCGATTTACTTCGTCTGAAACATGTGGACACTAGTAAGTGTATGTGACTGTGATCATGTAAAGAAAATTATAGATAACTAGCTGTTGCCCGCGATTTCGTTCGCGTGGTGTTTCATTTTTTTTTTAAAACCGCGCAACTTTCTTAACTTTTTCTTTCAAAAGAACCTTCTCCTGACAATAATTAACACAACAAAATAAAATTAGCAAAATTGTTCCACCCGATCAATTGATGCGATGACCAAGGGGAATAGAGATTCATTTTCAACCGACTTCAAAAAAGAAGGAGCTTCTCAATTCGACTATTTTTTGTATTTTTTTTTATTTGATTTTTCTGTGTATGTTACGCGATTACTCCGCCAATTATGAATTGATTTTGATGATTCTTTTTTGTTTGGTAGATCATACTTCAGAGGTGGTCCCATATAAATTTTATCGTAGGTAATTGATTCAGCAGTATTTGAGAAAATAACAAAATATATACCCAGATAATGTTTTGGTTCGTGATTCATGGATCTATGTTAACCAATATCTTCGACAAATGTAAACCGATTTTTTTTTATTGAATAGCTAATACTTCAAAGATACTATAGTAAAAAAATTTTTACCCCTAAGGGTGAAAAAAAAGGGGATGAAATCGGTGTTCAGCAGTTAGATTAGGATTTATCACTAAAAATAGATGAAATAAGTAAATTTTATTTAAAAAAAAAGACTTCAAAACACTAAAAAGCTAAAAATAATCCTAACACTTAAGTACCTAATCAGTTACTTTTGGAGTCGGTGCCAGCCGATGAGAGATTCAATGTTTTTGTTTGCACCGACTCCAAAATTAACTGATTAGGTTTTTAAGTGTTAGGATTATTTTTAGCATTTTAGTGTTTTTGCTCCAAAATATCGCAATGGTACGTTTTGTCAACTGACTTAAAATAAGTACATTTTATAAATATAACCGACATAAAAAAAAGCTAAAAATACATAATTACCTAATTAGTTACTTTTGGAGTTAGTGCAAACGAAAACGTTCAAACTCTCATCGGCTGGCACTTATGTGTTAATATAATTTTTTTGCTTTTTAATTTTATGAAGACGGATTAAAAAACATCTTATTTCCAGTCACACTATTGACAAGGTATCTCGTAACGATATCAAAAGCGCCACACTTCCAATAACGAGTCCTTATTAAACAATAACCGCTATTCGTCACGTTAACTAACGCTCACCGCTCATAATAACACGTCTTTGTGTCGAGTTGTTAACTGTTACCATATACAGTATGACCAAAGAAATATGGAGGAATGTATTTTATAAGATTTACCAATCTAAATTTTAATGTGACGTTGGACATCTATCTACACGGTGAAATTTTGTTGGTTTCGAAGCAAGTTCCCATACACCTTTTTTATAGGATCAACATCGAAATCTTAAAAAAAAACACTCCGTCATTATAATCGTAACACCTGATGGTAAATCTGTGGGGGAAAGTGATTTAAAAATATATATATGTTGGTCTTATACACAAAGATGATATATTTTTGAGTGAAACATCGCGTATAATATTTAAATGGTATGCAACTTGACCAAGTCGGCAATCGATCTGACACAAAAATGTACACCTTGTATTTTATAATGCCAGTTAATAAAATAATATCTCTTAAAATCATAAGTACAATGATACTGTGACGTAAAAGACGAAATATGGAAAATATTAAACAAATGTTTCGTACAATATTGTCGACTCTATCCATCGACACTAGAAAGAGCATGATTGATTTTACACTTGTCAGTTCCAAAATTTTAGTAAGTTTATTTTTTTTATTCAAATAGTAACATTTCCTATGTAGACCATAAGATTACTTTCTTTCCACATCCCATTAATATAGCACGCCCTGTATAACAGACCGTCATGTGACGCAAACGGCGCCCCAATCGCATTGTGGCGCCCCAATCGCATTGTGGCGCCCCCTGCTGCCGACAGGTCGAATGGCCAGAAAGCCTTTTGATTCTTGCCTCTTCGTATAAAAGTATCATTGTGCCCCAAACTAGGGTTGCCGACAAATTGTAATACATAGTTTGTTGAAGACAGAGGAAATAACAATTCTCTTTTGCTCACTTTCGTTCTAAATTTTAAAAAAGTTAGTATAGATAGTACAAACAACAGCTAGTCACCCTGTTGCCTGTAACACAGGTTTATATCCTACCATAGGCAACAGTTATAATTATCTCTTTAAATTAAATATTTGCATGCGTGTATACTTACTGTGCTGAACTTATTGTAGGAGAAATTGTACTTTAACTAAACTAAAGCATATTATAAGTAAATCAAACATGTCACTTTATGTATGCCCCTTGATTTGGTGTCAAAATATTATTGTATTGTGTGATGTAGAATAGCATTTAATTTTATTTATAAAAATTTCTCATAATTATTTTAAAAAAACACTCAAATTTTATTATAATTATATCCAACCCAGGTCGATAGTTTAATTTTCGTGTAAAAAGGACTCCCAAACGCTTTAAATGCGAGCCTTAAATGTAAATACATTGTGTTTATTTTGTATGGAAACACTATCAATACAATCGGCGACCCTACCTCGCCGCCCCCGCCCCGCCCCGGCGCACAAAGCCGTCTTGTGCCTCCTTTATTATATTTGCCATCCATCTTTTTAACAGTGACGTCACATTAAGGGCTAAATAAAATGTGCGCGAAATAATGCCGCGGTGATTTTGTAAAAGCTCACGTGTGTAGCCTTTGTCCGATAATACAGGGCCAAGAATTATGGATTAGTATTATAAGCTGCCTTACAGGAATACTAAGTATTACGTTTGAGTCGGAGCTGTGATTTATTAATTATACAGGGTTATTTGTAAAACATTAACAAACAATGAGGAAGTGTTTTTTTTTTGCGATTTCAATGTTGGTCCCAAAGAAAAAGTTCTTGTATTTGAGCACCAGAATCAGCCCCTAGGAAGTTGTTGATGTTTTACAAATAACCCTGTATATATTTTTAATTAGTCATGAGTTATTCTTTTTTTGTTGATTGTATCGTACTCTACTGATTACTTTTTAAAATTGCTAAAATTACTGTTTTTTACAAGATACTAATCATTAAAAATATAGATACATAAATATCCGTGTATCAAGTTTTTGTTGACTATCATGGCACATAGACCTACCAGGAATTGAAATATTTTACTAAATTAATGTTTTTCTTCATTTTATTTTTTATTTACCTATATCAACCTTTTATACTATTATTTGAAAAAATGTCATTTTTTAACATAAAAAATGTAATGACTTACTAACAAAATAATAATTAATATACCTAATATAAGTATCTACACGACTGTGTGCACAACCCAAACAAAATCGTTCCGGAAATGAAATCTCTGAGATCCTCGAAATATCCTTCTTCGAAACATACGCACTAACATATTATATAACACAAAATCCAGTAAACAGACCCATATTTAAGGAACAGATACATAACATAGAGAGGCACAGAAGACTCGCTTGCTTGAATAGATCAACCTCTCTCATCTCAACTTAAGTAGGTACCTATGTATTTAAAAGCTACAAAAAAATTATACTTAAAACTACAGTTTCTTCTCAGCACTTGCCAGATTGTCTGTATCTTGTCTCGAAGCGCTAGTAGGGCCCAAAAATTAATCATAATCATAATCATAAATCTTTATTGTGGAACACAGGTATACAACAAGGGTCTTATAAAATGCCATGCTAAGAACTAACCGTGTCCTGCCACTAGGGCGTACAATCAAATCATTTAAATACATTATCACGAGTATACCATTTAACATTATTATATTATCAAATCTTGCAGTAAATAATTTACACCAAACCATTAATATATTAAGTACTATTATTATGCAATCCTACAATAAAATTCATTAAAGGAATAATAGCATTTGTCGATCAAATAATTCATTAGTTTTGATTTAAAACAATTAATGTCATTTGTGTCTCGAATGGATTCTGGTATTCGGTTATAAATTTGTGGAGCAATACAAAATATACTTTTTCTGAATAACCTTGAATTGGCACGAATTGAGCACAGTTTATTTTTATGGCGAGCCCGTGATCTAAATTCGAATTTATCTATGTTTGATTTAATAAATATGGCACATTCCAGAATAAACAGACAAGGAAAGGTCAAGATTTTCTTATTAATGAAATATGGCTTGCAAGAATCATCCGATTTTAGACATAAGGAGACATGTTCTGCCCCATATGGGCCAATAATGTTATTATTGACGTTCATAAGTGGCAGTTTTCTGTCCTAAATTTAATACATGATTTTGACTTTTGACTTTGACAGGAATATAAATTTTAAATACCTCTACTTCAGAAGAAATATATTATGTAAAGTCTTAGCAGAAATATTTGATGAGTGTATGGCAACAACTCCTACCTTTTTTTGCTGAAATAGTTTGCCTGGAATAAAATAAAGTAAAATAAAGAAAATGTTTTTTCTTGAAATCTGAGGTTTAATTGTTTTATAAATAAAGATACTTTATACATTTTTGGGCAACTTCTTTCAAGTCTATCGACTAATGAAAATACCTGACATATGTATATATATATACATATTTTGTGTTTTGATTTTAGTTTACTTTTAGCTAATTGGAGTTAATCAAGGTCAGACAGGAAGACGCTGGATGCAGGCCGCTTCCAACCGGCCAATCTGGAAGTCAATGGGGGAGGCCTATGTTCAGCAGTGGACGTCCTATGGCTGAAATTATGATGATGATGAAGGTCAGACACCCTCTGCCACTCTGAGAAAAGAACCTACGTATCTCATCTATATTGTGCCAAAGTCTGAGATCGTATCTCAAGAGTTGAAGTTTATTTCATCTCAATATGCCAAGGAGTTGTTGAGTTAGATCGTAGCGTTTCTGTTTCAATCGACTACAAAGTTGCTCGGTGTTCCTCGTAAAATCAAAGCCATACAATATTTTTGTTTACGATACATTTTAGCGATATTGTTTGTCGGTCAATACTGAGAATAAACTGTATTTATTTAGAGAAGAACCAGATTTATTGTCTGTTAATCGCGTACAGTTTCAACGGAGCGTGTTATATAAACGTTTTTTAGTATGTATCCCGCTGCTCAGGCAACTTCAGACCTACTTTCCGAGTATGAGTAATGAAAATGTTTTTTTTCTTTTATTTGCTGTAGTCATGAATTTGGTATCTACTTTCCTCAAAACTCGTTCTATATAAGTACAGGGTGTACAAAACCAAATTACACTGGTTACAACTCGTAATCGGCTGCTTATTTACAACAACTTTTAATAATCTAGTAACATCGAAATCTAAAAAGAGGTTTTGATGCTCCATACAGGCGAACGCGCTACTTCAATCATGTTAATATGTCAGATACATCAGTGTTTTTAAAATTTGCAATATTACCACAATGTTTGTTTGTTAAAGATTAACCCTTCATATTCACAAATGAAATTTAAACAGAAAGAAAGTTATTTTTAGCAATAATTGTCAATTCAGAATTTTTTAACACTAGGTATTATTTTTTTATTTTTGCAACAAAACTGTTTCGATTTTGATTCTATTTGTCGTTTTTCCAGGCTAAGGAGTTAATATTGCTCTCATAGTAAAATAAAGTAGTTTAAACGAGTGTATCTTTTGAACCTCTCTATATACAACATACATATAACTCCGAAAAATATCATAGGGGCAGTATCTGGTGCTCAAATCCAAAATACAACAACGGACTAACATAGAAAAAAAAACCCATACAAACGATCACGTTGTGTCTTGTGGCTGTCACGACAAATGCTGAGCGGGCACCTTTTCGACACAATATCTAATTTATATTGTTTTGTGTATTATTATATTATTTTCTCTTGTGTGTCGAATAAACGTTTCTTTCTTTCTTTCTTTCTAATGTTGGTTGACAACGTTTCATTAGTTTTTAGTTTTTTTCCCGTAGAATAGGTTGTGGTTTTAGCTCCAGAACTAACCCACTAAGAGGTTTTAATAGTGATGTTATCGAAATTTCATCATTACACAACTAACCTCATTTCAGCTTAACTCCTTATCTTACTTGCCGTTTAATTTTATGGTGTTACTTAACACCGCAGACTTTAGATGTAAACATAATGGCGATTATCATAAGCAGTACAATTTCTGTGTGTCTTTTTTTTTTTTCTGTGGCAACACTGGCGGTAGTATCTTGTCCTGAGATAAATATAATAAATAATTGTTAAATCTTAATTTAGTGGCCAAATACTTATCGCAGAACATATCTAAATATACAGTTAGTGTATTTAAGCAATATATGTGATAAAAAGTGTGTGTACTAATAGGTGTATAGCATAATAATTTTCGCCGGTAGACGAAAGTGAATGACATTGCAATTTCAAACGTTTCACAGTGTAATTCATTGTTTCCTGTTTCAATTAATGTATATAGCAGCATAACACCAATGTGTTTGTGCTAGCAGATCCATTACTAAGCAGTAAGTCGACTTATTTTTTAAAGTTGTGATCACCACATCACCCGCGTTGAGGTTATATTTACTTATTGAAAATAACCTCATAAATTGATCTATCAATTCTTTGGAGTATATATATATTTTTTCTTGTGTTATAATAATGCTCACTCGCAAAGCCTCTGCTCGCCTAGAGGAGTCGAGACTTCTACTGGCTTTGAAGGAACTGAAGGCATCCAAAGAGTTGGTTGAGCAGTTAAATAACGAAAGAGAGGACAATGAAAGGGAACTGATGGAAGTTTTGAACAAATATACTAATTTAAAAAAAGAGACGGCTGAGCTGCACTCCAACTATATGCTAGTTGTTGACGAGCGGAACAAACTTCAATCCGTGATAGATAGGTTTGACCAGTGCAGCGAAGAATACGAGCTTAATTTAAAACGTATGTCTTTGCTTCACAAAGACCTCAACGATGCCCAGGACCACATCCTGCACCTGGAGACAGAGAAGCAAAAATCTATTGACTACCAAACCGATTGTTTATTTAATAAATTAGTTGACAGTGCGCCCAGCCTTCCTGAAACTCCTGAAACTTCTTCTAGCAATGGTCCTATTGTAACTATTGATTTAACTAGTGTTGACACTTTAAAATCTTCTAATTGTTGTGGCATTGCTAAATCAAGTAACAAAAAGCTTAAAAAATATGTAAAAATTAATAAGTTTATTAAAAAAACTCAAAAATTAATTAAACACCAAAAATGTATGCAATCTCACACTAAACAAATTAATGAAAGAAGAAAATTAGGTGACAAACTAGATATGTGCTCAATATTATTAGAAAAAAGTGTAAGTGATTATGAGAAAAATGTTCAAAGCTTAGAATTAGAATTATGTAAACTTAAAAAATCATTAGATGTAATGACTCAGCGATACATAAGCACAAAAAAGGAGTGTGGTGAACATATCTTGGCTTTGACGAGCCTTGTGTCTTCGTGTAGTTGCAATAATGTAACTATTAATGAAAGTTGCTCACTCGGCTCTCAGTTAGGATGTGAGTCACCAGTTACTCAAACATCAAAACACAAAGTAAATCTTAACCTATGTAATGTGTCCATTAGTTCCCAAGCAATGCATAATCATATAAACAGACCTGTAAAATCGAATATAGTTATGTTCAGCGATGAAATAGGAAAGAATAAGGGCCTCTTATTAAGCACATATTTAGGACAAAGTGCTATTAACCACTGCATGCCAGATTCCTCATATTTTGACATTATAAATAGTTTAGTTAATTACAAATTTGACAAAAATACAACTTTAATAATTTTGATAGGAAATAGGGGCAATGTAAACAAAAAGGAATTAATAAAATATTTTGACTCATTGCAATTGTTAAACGTAGATAAAATTGTAATGTTTACATTCCCTTACAGCAACAGTTTGCCACAGGAAGAAAATTCTATTCGCTACAAAATGAATTTATGTTTAAATACCTTGACATACAATTGTAATAAAATTCATATTATTGACATGAATAATTATATAACAAGTAATTTTTATTTGACCAGAGATAAATATTATCTTAGCAGTAAAATTAAACGACAGATAGCTATATCGCTATCCTTTTATATTATACATACAGCCAAGAACTTGGCTACCCAATCTGTCTCTATTGAGCAGAATAATGACATGGTAATTCACACCTTGGAATCAGTTCCAACATATAATATTTAAATTGAATATTACGACAATAGAGGAAATCTCTAGCACTCCAATTATAGCGACTAAGGAAAAGTCTAACTCCCTTAATATTGTTCATCAAAATATACAAGGCTTTTCCGGCAAAGAACTAGAAATCTCTTTATATTTACAAGACATGAATATACATGTCCTTTGTGTAACTGAGCACTGGCTTAAAAAATGTGAAGTGCTCATAGGTATTGAAAAGTGGGAAGTCATTAGCTTGTTAAGTAGAGAGTCAGCTATTCGAGGGGGGTCACTTATTCTAATTAAACAAAATCTTAAGTCCAAAGAACGCAAAGATATTGTGGCGCTCTCTATTGAACAAACTATTGAACTAGCATGTGCAGAGCTTTTTTTTTTTTTTTTTTTTTTTTTTTTTTCTTTATTTAAGGAGCTTTGTCACAATTGACTATGTCGCTCCATCATAGCCAAACTTTAAAGTTATTCCAAAACAATTTTAATACAATACCAGAGTTAACTCTTAATTAATTTAAAAAATCTGTACAAGGCTATTGCCTCGTCTGACATAGGCTCGGCCAGTATGCTATTGCAACTACCAATCTTACACATCGTACCATTATAGCGCATTAACTGCCTTCTATGTTGCTCGCCCCGGACACACTCCATCAGAACGTGATAGACGTCATCGATAATACCACATTCTTCACAAAGAGGTGATGGTGCTATACCCATTAAAAAGGTAAACTTTCTGGATGGAATGTGACCGGAGCGAAGTCTCATGGCAGTAACAATGGTTTCCCTATTCAGTGAGCAGCTGTCAATCCATGGTACTGTCAATGGTTCGGGTTGTATAGTCTTGTACCAGATACCCTTTTCCCTCGATCTAAGGTCAAAATATTCCTTCCACGATTGGTGACAATACTTCTTTACGTGGTGGAGGCAGTCAGAAAAGTAAGGCACCACCGCTAAAGGAACACCACAACGGTAAGCTTTTTTAGCAAGACAATCGGCCCTTTCGTTTCCAGAAATACCTACATGAGATGGTATCCACTGAAGTTTTATTAACTTAGATTTTTTTTGTAACTCCAAAAGTTGATTAATAATTGTGTAAGCTACCGGTGTTCCTCGAATAGTCGAGGTACACCGAGCTAAGTGTTGAAGAGCGCTTTTAGAGTCTGTTAATATTACAAACTTTTCATGATTAATAGAAGCTATATAGGATAAAGCCTCACTTATGGCAAACAATTCAATACACATTATAGAGGATTTGGGTTGCATTTTAAAAGTCATGTAGGTATCTTGTTGTGGATCATAAAAAGCTGCCCCAGCTTGGTCCTTTTCCTTTGAGCCGTCAGTAAAAACTTGGTAAAAGTCAATAAATTCAGAGTTTATGTATTCTAAACAAATGTTTTTCAAAATTGGTTTATGGTGTTGGTTTTTGGGTCTCGGTATTGTGTTTATTTCGTGACATATAAATTGTGTTAAATCTAACGAACTGACCCAAAAATTATACGTAAACATTTCCAAGTTTGGACTGCAATGTACTTGTAAAGATTTAAGATATTCGTGTGTAATGATTAAAATAGGTTTGTTTTTTCTAGCCCAATATCTTTTTAATAGTGTTAGATCATTCACTAAACATAAAGTTGCCGTATGAAACTGTAAAGATTTACTTTTTAGATAAAACTTTCCTGCTAAATAACATCTGCGTACATGAAGCGAAGGTAAGCTTAGCTCACTACCCATAACATGAATAGGAGTAGATTTAATAAAGCTTCCAATAACTCTCATCGCCTGGTTTTGAATTTTATCGAGTTTGTATAAATTAGATTGTGAGCTATCACCAAACAGAAAACTGGCATAATCTAAACGGCTTCTAAGGAGAGCGATATAAACTGTTTTTAAAAATTTAGGATGGATACCCCAAGAACCTCCTGCCAACGATTTTAGTACATTAAGAAATTTACAAGTTTTTTCGGCGACCTCATTGATATGTTTTCCCCATCTAAGGGAACGATCAAGCCAAAGGCCCAGATATTTAACATTTTCTACGACCTGAATATCTAAACTATTAATTTTAATATCTATTGTTTGTCTATTAATGCCTTTTTTAAAAACACAAATTTTAGTTTTGTCTGGTGAAATCTCCAATCCCAAATCACTTAATAACTTTGCAATTCGATTCAAAGCGTGTTGTACACATGAAGCAGCCTCAAATATATTTTTATTTACTGAATAAACTACGAAGTCGTCAGCATATTGTAGTATGTGTACATCTGAATTACTAGTTTTCTTAATAACATCAATGGTAGCGACATTAAATAGAAGCGGAGACAAAGGGTCACCCTGAGCTAAGCCTCGTCCTGTATTGCGGATTATGCTCGAATTATTGATTTTAATTTTAAGATGTCTCTCACGAAGGAATTCCCAAAGATACTGACAAATCTTACTGCCTACTCCCAGATCATCTAGCTTCTGTAACAATGCAATTATATCGACATTATTATAGGCGTTATCGATATCTATAAAACAGCCAACAGTAATACAGTTTTCACAAAATCCCTTCTGTATCCTGGTTGTAAGTCGGCATAAATTATCCAAGCAAGATCTACTTTTTCGGAAACCCAGGGTATCATCTGATAATATATGATTTTTTTCTATGTACCATTCTAGCCTTTTATGAATAATTGAGTGGAAAATCTTACACAGACACGATATGAGTGAGATTGGTCTAAGCGATGACACGGCATTTGGATCGCGACCTGGTTTGGGTATAGGTATTATACTTATATACCGCCACTGCTTCGGAACAAATCCCCTTGAAAGAAATATGTTATATAACTTTATTAAAATTGATTTGGCATTAATTGGCAAATTCTTAATCATTGAAAATGATATATCGTCATTCCCTGGGGCTGTATCCTTCGACTTTATACTATTGGACAGTTCTTTTAGAGTGATTGGTGCGTCTGAAATCAAATTTTCAGAACTAAACAATGGCTGTGGGGAACAAACGTAATCCGGTGTTAAACTACACAAAAGGGCGTCCGCTCTACTCTCATCAATATGCTGTTTCGGTGTGCTATATCCTTTCATCCACCTCATCTTACTCCACAAATCTCTAACAGAAGATTTTTCGTCTACACTTGAGCAAAATTCCTGCCATGATTGTCTTTGAGTGATTCGAAGGAGTCTCTGAGCTTCGCTTATCTTTCTTTTTAATATAATAAGGTTTTGTGGAGTAGGATTGCGTCTAAAATTAGCAAGTGCAAGACGACGGTATGCAACAGATCTAGAGAGTTCTGGGCACCAATAGGGCTTAGGGTGGAACCTAGTACTGGGATTAGTACCTATTTTAGTAACGGGAATAAAAATTTCAGCGGCACTTTGTATATGTTCCATAAAATGGTCGTATGTAGTCTGGGGGTCTTCAGCAAAACAAAAGTCACTAAAAGACTCATTCAAATGAGTTGAGAACTTACTCCATTCTGCGTTTTTAAATTTTCTTTTACTTTCTTTATGTATATTAGTGTTAAAGGACGTCGAGATTTTAATTACTAAATGATCACTACCCAGGGTCTCGTTAGTAACCGTCCAGGAGAAGCACAAAGCTATGTCAGAGGAAATCATTGTTATGTCCGGAGCAGATTTTCTGAGGACGCCCTCTACTAACTGTATGCGAGTAGGGCTTCCATCATTCAAAATCACATAGTTATGATCAATAATCGAATCTAAAATCTGAATTCCTCTCGCATCTGTTTTTTGGGACCAATTTGTGTGGTGGCCATTAAAATCACCTAACAATATTGTTTTGTTATTTCGAAGAGCGAAAAGGTAATCCCATATTCTTTGGTCTGTGTGAATATCTGGGGGGCAATAAGTGGCAATAATATTCTGTACCTGGTCACAATTAAATAGTTTGACATGGAGTATTTCCAAATCTGAGATGTTATTTTGGACTTGTACTTGCTGCGCCTGAATAGATTTGTGTGTCAATATTGCTACACCGCCTCCAAGGGTATCCCTATCCTGACGAAAGATGTTAAAATTATTAATTTTAACAAGGGTATCCGGATCAAGCCATGTCTCAGTTAGTGTAGCAACGTGGATTTCCTCTTGGATCAACAACTGCTCAAAACATTTTAATTTGGGCTTTAAACTACGGGCATTCCACTGTAATATATTAAGATTAACATTTTTCATATAGGGACTTTTATCCATTAAGAAACGAAAATAGTTTAGTTATAGGTGAAAAATCAGGAATAAGGTTCTTTAAAAAGTTATAAAACCAATCAATGCATATCTTAAAACATTCTTTTAGTTTAGTCAGTAGGCCGTGTTTTTTATCCAGAATGATCTCCCTCATCTTTTGGAGTAGGACTTTGAACGTGAAATCTTTATCCTGACATGTTGTGATAGGAGGATCGCAGTTCATAGTATCAGGGGTAACAGGAGACTCGTCGAGGGAGTTGTCATAATCCTCTTCAGAGTTTGAAAGCTCCATATCAGCAACGACGTTTTCAGAAAGATAGAAGGATTTTCTCTGTTTTTTTTTGCTTTTTCTATTTTTGTGGTCTTTGGTTTTTGTTTTATCTTCTAAAATGGGTTGAAGATTTCTTTGTACCATATCGGAATAAGATGGTCTAGAGTTTGATAAATCATTTACCATCTGAGTTGTAAAATCGTCCAAGTGGTTGGCAGGAGGAGTCTCAATCTCAGCATTCTCAGCATTATCAGCTATGTGTTGCCGAGGTGAGGGAGGAACATACGCTAATAAAGCCTTCTGATACGTACAGTTAAATTCCGACATTAATTCTCTTATTCGTTTTTCTTTTTTGTATGACGGGCAGTTTTTGGATAAAGCCATATGTCCTCCCGAGCAGTTGACGCATTTGAAAACTCGTAATTCACAGTTACTATGATTCTTACCGCATTTAGGGCAAATAACCTTATTTGATGGGCACATTTTCATAATATGCCCAAATCTCCAGCATTTCGCGCATTGCGTCACTGGAAATACGAAGGGCTCAACTTTAATTTTTATATCGATGAGATAGATGTAACTAGGTAGTGACGAACCTTTAAAGCCGATTCTGATTGTCTTATGGGGGGTGAAAGGAACAGGGAGTAAAGTTCCTCATCCCCCATTGAAAAGGGAGGATCCTCCGACCAGACGGGTGTTGTGTCTGGTGGGCAACTGCCCAACGGTTGTTTGTCGAGTTCTTGTATATATGTTTCAATCGCTCCGATAACTTTAATATCGCGATGTAGGATACGTCAGTTTAGTTCGTATGTGGCGAGATAGATGTCGCTACATCACTCCCCTCCGAGACCGGAGGTCGATAGCAGGTTGAGTCGTCCATTGTGATGCTTGCCGGGCCAGTGGAATGTTCCAGTGAGTCGGAACCAGATGCCGCATAGTTCACGGTGAGTCGGAACTGTCTGCGGTGATGCCCCAGTGAGTCGGGGTGATGCTGCAAATGCTCCAGTGAGTCGGAGTGGTGCAGTGCTGCGTAGTGGCTGGCTGCTGCGTCGACCAGGAGAGAAGTGCGTCTCTGCTTGCTGACCGGCCGAAGTGCAGTGTGCTGTGCCAAGGTCGCTGAGAAGGCTGTGGGTGATGACCAGGAATGCGCGTCCGCTGCATGCTGGTGGTCAGGATACCCGAAGTAGCCGTTGATGCTGGCTGGCTGTAGGACTCGCTGCTCGAAAGCTTGAGGAAGTGATGATGACGTCACGATAACGTAGCTTTGGGAAGGCTGCGCTGACGTTCATGCTCGGGGTCACCAGTATGGGGGGTGATGAGAGGTATAGGGTGTAAAGTTCCTCATCCCCCATTGAAAAGGGAGGATCCTCCGACCAGACGGGAGTTGTGTCTGGTGGGCAACTGCCCAACGGTTGTTTGTCGAGTTCTTGTATATATGTTTCAATCGCTCCGATAACTTTAATATCGCGATGTAGGATACGTCAGTTTAGTTCGTATGTGGCGAGATAGATGTCGCTACAGTCTCACTCGGTGTCCATCCTGCTTCAATTTTTCTATTAAGCCGTTTAATCATTAAGACTTCCTTGTCAGATATAATGTATTTTAAAAGCTCCTCATCTGATAAATCAATATCTATATCTCGAATAATACCGTATGAAAGCCCAACTTCCCATGTTTTTTGTTTTCGCCATCCCATGTTATGAAATTCCGGACACGCAATAAATTTTTCGGCACTAGTTTCACTTTCAAAAGTCAGCAACAATTTATAGGGGTTCACGTATTTAACTTTAGTTACTTCCCCAATATTGTGCTGTTGTAATAATTTCGCCAACGCGAACTGCTTAGGTAATTTTTCCTTAGCAGTCACACATATCTGTATCGGAAAACATTCAGATTGTGATTCGGGATCTCTTGTCTTCTTTTTTGAATTTCTAGAAACTGTTTGCCAAATCTCCTCGTTATTCTTCTCCCTAGGTCGTTTGTTGTGTTTGTCTTCGCTCAAGTGCATAGCGTTTTCCGGTATTTGTGTTAAATCCTCTTCATACAATACAACTGAGTCTAACGTAGCATTCATGTTATTCTCGCTATTATCGCAAATCATTATTCGCTCGTCAGTCATCGGTGATAAAGCTCATATTTGTTGTTTACGCGGCACGATAATGCGGCCGGCGTACGATCGCACGGCGCGTGGAACCGGTTCCCTTCTCGCACTTGTTTACCGAGCTTGTATCGAACGATGCGTACGATTCGAACGAACTCCGCTTGAGCACTGATGTGCAGAGCTAGAGCAGTATAATATTATTGTTAGTGACTACAGACCCCCATCAGCTAATTACCTTCTTTTTGAGTCCACTATGGAAGAGGTGTTAAAAAAGATAAGCAAATCAAATAAGAAGTTAGTTGTATGTGGAGATTTTAACATTGATTTATTAACAGAAACACAAAATTCTGTAAGGTTCCTAAATCTTTTTAAATCTTATAATTTAAGGAATCTTTTTAATGAACCTACAAGAATCACTCCTACATCAGCTACTTGCTTAGATAATATTTTCTGTAATTGTAAAGTAATAGATAAATCAATTATAAATTGTCTCCGATCGGATCATAGTGGACAAATAGCACCATCATGTCTCGCCTATGGTGGATATTGTTTGTAGGCCAGTCACTGCTAGCCAATTGGATAGATTTAAGAGTAGTATTGATTCTGGAATAAATCTATTACCACCTCCCAACAGTAATACTGTAGATGTATCATATGGAAATCTGTTTTGGCTGGTCAAAGATCAATTTAATAATATATTTAAACAGAAACATGTTAAAATAAATACAAATAAATGTAAATTTAGTGACTGGGCCACGACTGGTATTCATAAAAGTAGAAAAAAATTGTACGAACTATATGACCTAAAAGCGCACACTCAAGACCCCAATGTTATAGAATATGTTAAAAAATTCTCAAAAATCTTCAAAAAAGTCTGTTCAGTGGCTAAAGCTAATTATATTCGTGATGTTAGATAGATAGATAGATAGATACTCTTTATTGCACACCATACAAGTAAAATACACATGATTTTTACAGAAAGATGTACAATTTAGGCGGTCTTATCGCTAATAGCGATCTCTTCCAGACAACCTTTAGGTTTAGATGTTATTGTTACCTCCAAAAATAAAATAAAAACTACTTGGAGTATTATTAATAGAGAAGCATGTAAAAACAGACAATCGGATCGCTCAATTAGCCTTAATGTTAATGATAAAATTATTAAATCAGACAGTGAAGTAGCAAACGCGTTTAATTTTTTCTTTTCTAATATACCAATTGCTACAACCAGTTCATTAAACTCTTCGACAGATCTTGCAGAAACTTTTTTGAAATCGAATGTGGATGAATGCAAATCTTCTCTAACGTTTAGACATATTAATCCTGACATTATTGTTAAAACTTTTAGAGAGTTAAATATGAAAAAAACAGAAGATTTATGGGGCATTTCGACTAATATAATTAACCATATTATTGATAGTATAGCAACTCATCTTGCTAGTATATTTAATCAGTGTATTGATGAAGGTTCGTTTCCCAATTTAATGAAGTACAGTAAAATTATACCTTTATTTAAATCCGGTGATAAAAGTGATCCCTCTAACTTTAGACCTATATCAATATTACCAGCTCTTAGTAAAATATTTGAAAAAATAGTCTTCAATCAACTCCTATCTCATTTCAGAATTAACACACTATTGCATGAGAAGCAGTTCGGTTTCACCAAAGGTAGAAACACAACTGATGCGGGAGTTGCCCTTATTAAGCATATCTACGATGCCTTTGAAAGAAAGAAAGGTGCAATAGGGGTTTTTTGTGATTTCTCTAAGGCTTTCGATTGTGTAGATCACATGACATTATTAATGAAATTACGGCATTATGGTGTTTCAAATGATTCTGGAAAATTGTTACAGTCATACCTCACAGACAGAATGCAAAAAGTTAATGTTAATGGAACTGACTCTTCTGGAGCTCCATTACGCATGGGTGTACCCCAGGGCTCTATATTGGGACCTCTATTATTTTTAATCTATATAAATGACCTTCCTTACTTTACTAAAGACCTTTGTGAGATGGTATTGTTTGCAGATGATACATCATTGCTTTTTAAAACTGACAGAGGTAAAGCTACCTTTGACGATGTAAATAGTGCTCTCTCTCAAGTACTACGCTGGTTTACAGCGAACAACCTATTACTAAATGCAAAAAAAACTAAATGCATTAAATTCACTATGCCCAATGTGAGGCAGGTCAGTACGCATATTAATATGTCAGATGATCATATAGATGCAGTCGATTCTACCACTTTTTTGGGAATCACATTAAACTCCCGGCTGCAATGGGGTCCCCATATAATTGCCTTGTCAGGAAGGCTCAGTTCAGCGGCTTATGCTGTGAGGAAAATAAGGCTTTTAACTGATGTCGAAACGGCAAGACTAGTATACTTTAGTTATTTTCATAGTTTGTTGTCTTATGGTTTAATGTTATGGGGTTCTGCTGCTAAAACCAATAAAACCAATAAAAACCAATAAAACCAATTTATTTCTGTAAATAGGCCTAAATTAAGCTCTTTTACACGTCCCAGTATATTTTTTTACCCTACCACTGCTTCGGGACAATATTGTGGGCTAGTGCCGAGAAGAAGCAGCGCAAGAAACTCGGTCACTATTGTCAGCCTCTTTTTAAATAGTGTGTTTACATTACAAGATAAAATGAACCTGTGAGAGCACGGCAGTATTTAATTCCATACATTTTTATCATTTAAATAGTCATTTACAGTGTAATAACCTTTTTTCATTAAAATCATCTTGACATGCGATTTAAATTCATACATAGGCAGTTCAGCAATGGACTGTGGTAATTTGTTAAAAAAGCGAATACATTTTCCCATAAACGAATTACCCACTTTATTCAGTCTGAAATTTGGAACGGCAAGTTTATCTTTATTCCGGGTATTAATATTATGCATGTCACTCTTTTTAGGAAATAGATGCAGGTTTTTGCGAATATACATGATATTTTCATAAATGAATTGAGAAGCCACTGTTAGTATATTAATTTCCTTGAACAGTTCCTTCAACGAGTCTCGGGGTCTGAGGTCGTAAATTGCCCGTACAGCTCTCTTTTGTAGCACAAAAATAGATTCAATATCTGCTGCTGAGCCCCATAATAATATTCCATATGACATTATACTGTGAAAATAGCTAAAGTACACCAATCTTGCCGTTCCAACATCAGTCAACTGTCTTATCTTTCTCACGGCATAAGCAGCTGAACTAAGTCTTCCCGATAGAGTCTCAATATGAGCACCCCATTGCAAACGGGAATCTAAAGTGATGCTGACATTGAATCAATCTTTGTGTTGCAGAAAAGAGCCGTACGCGCCATATACTGTCTTGGACCTCGTGACTCACTGAGGGAGATTTTTAAAGATATTAATATATTAACAGTAGCCTCTCAATACATTTTTGAAAATATTATGTACGTTCGAAAAAATCTTAGTTTGTTTAGCCTAAAAAGTGATTTTCATCAATATAATACTCGAAATAAAAATAATCTTGCCGTTCCGAGCTTCAGACTACACAAAGTTGGTGATTCATTCTTGGGGAAATGTATTAAATTTTTCAATAAAGTACCACGTACTCTTGTTGAATTACCTGTACATGAATTCAAAATTCACATTAAAAAAATCCTTATGAAAAAAGGATATTATAAAATAGACAATTATTTAAACGACAAGAGTGCATGGACTTAACCTGCTTGGCTCACACTTACTACATGTCTTGTAAACTGTATTTCATGTAAAATAAGGCTGACAAAGGTGACTGAGTTTGTTGCGCCGTTTCTTCTCATCACCAGCCAATATGTAGTCCCGAAGCGGTGGTAGGACTAAGCTATACTTTTGGGACGTGTATAAGTGCCCGGAAGAGGGCCTATGTACAAAATAAATGAGTATTATTGAGTATTATTGTGTGACATCGATACAGTTGGACCAGTCGAATCGTTACGTACCGTTAACACATAGCATACTGCGTACAATTCACTGTGGACTATTTCAGCGCATATTTAACTGCTTTTGATTGATAATACAGTATTCTGATAAAATATCTGTGTTGATATTATGTTTCTGAAAAAAACACTAAATATTTGTAAAAACCGCATCAAAATTCACGTGTTAAGCTTCAGAAGCTTCAGGCAGAAGCAGTTCTTAGTTTCCTTCTAATGTCATTGTGCTACCTACTAATAACATGTAAAATGTAACCTTGTAATTGGCCTTACTTTATACAACATACTCATCATCTTATTATACTTTTGTAACGCTGTATGGTTTCTAAATAAATATAATAAAATTAAAATAAAGATTATTTCTAGAAACAACTTGCTTAGCCGTCTCACGTCTACCGCATGGAGGAGCAACCCGCACAGGTTTTTACTCGCCAGGTGAATTGGCCAGCCCAGTGAGGCACCAAACTACCGAACCGAACTACTTACTAACGTAATCAAATATTGCAACATGCCATAACATAATATAAATATATAGGTATTATACACACACACTATTAATAGTAATAGGCACGAAGCAAGTTTTCTTAGATCTTTCTCTTCTTATTTTGTGTCGGCTCAAAATATTTAAGTACTTGTAACGCGAGTCACGTTTCCACTGGTTTCCTTAGAATAATGAGAGTTATTTTAATAACCGACAGCAATAATTGTCTATCACAACTTCAGAGATCTGTTTAAAGCCGCGATGAATTTGTTAAGTTTCGACACAGTTCATAAATAACAGCCAGGACAATGACAGTTATATTATTACAAAGCAAGTGGTTTGCAATATAGCAATATAGTTGCAAATTGTGATAAAGAACTTCAGTTATTTTCAATGAACTATCATCTTAAAATATAAAAATTACATTCACTAAAGCAACATTGAGACTCCTCTGTGTACTTATTAACTGATGAATTCAAACACTAAGTATATTGGTGTATGATTAAATAAATTTAATTCAATTGAATATTTTAACTAACTTGACTTTTTATTTTTATGTGGCTATTTTCCAACTGTTGATTTCAGTAAAGTCGATGCCATCAAAAACAAAACTTGTAAAAAAAAACAAGTCTCGCAACTCAGTTCTTTCGTAAAAAGTTGTGAGATCCATGTAATACAAAGTCGGTTGATTGATTCAGTCCCTACTTAAGGGACCTTCTGTCTTAAGTTATTACGTAATTAGCTAATCTAACAACAACTTATAGTGACCACATTAATATAAAAAATCTTTTATATTTAAATAAAATAGATTGACTTGGCCATCGCATGAAAACACAATGTCAATTACAAGCAATACATATTATAGTAAATAAGATTGTTTAGTACGATTGCAAAATTGCGCTGACTGAGTTGCGAGGCTTGGGTTTTTTTTACAAGTTTTGTTTTTTTTAAGACAGAAGGTCCCTTAAGGACTGAATCAATCAACCGAATTTGTATTACATGGATCTCACAACTTTTTACGGTAGAAGAACTAAGTTGCATGACTTGTTTTTTTACAAGTTTTGTTTTTGATGGCATTATTATTACTACTTACAATGTGATGTGTTGTCTCTCCTTGGGATGTGGTTTGAGGTTCAGTGAGAACGTCATTGAGTTACTGATGGGGTTACGAAGTTCAAAAGTATATTATAGCGGCCAAGTTATAACTAGTTTATTTTAAGTACTTTAAGGCGAGGGGATTAACAAATATGAATAGTTATAATCCAGCAATCCGAAGAGTGCCAGGAATTCTCGATTTTATTAATAAAGTTGGTAATTGTTGTATTCAAACATGGTTTTTCTCTATTTAAGAAAAGTAAAAATAAACTATGTAGTGTCAGCGGGGAATCGATTGCTGGGAACATTTCCTATGAGCGGTTCCCGGCACTAGCAATCAGCTGTCATCGGAGTGGATTTCTTCATGCGTCGTAATTGTGCTTTCGCGCGTTTTCTGTTTCAATATAATTAAGATAATACACCGTATTATTTAGAAGATCCATTCTAAGTTATAAGTAGGTACTAGCTTTTGCCTGTGAATTCGTCTGCGTTACCGGATAAAAAGTAAGTGAACATGGAAGATAAAAACATACTGCGCCGACCCCAGATGACCTGTGAATAGGGCAGGCGAATAATGATAATACGCGGAAAAGTTCAAAGATGGAAAATGGAAACTGAAACTTCTCAATATAACAAAATTCAAATCCTAATAAGAGTAATTAGGTTGTAAAGAGAACTCACCCATGCTAGCGTATATTTATTAAAAAACAAAAAAAAACTATTATGCAGTTTTATCAATTCAAGCCTTTGCCACAGGAAAAACTCATTTTCAAGGTACAAATGACGGGCGCGAGGTGAAAGCATCGTAACTCGATAAGTGGTTGCAATTAACGCAGTAAGACGGGATCTTATCACAAGATACAAAAGTACAGAAAGACCGATCTTCTTCGTACTTGTTTATAAAATAAGTCGCCCAGCAGCTGCAGCTGTAGCACATCAATAGTCTTAGTATCTGTTTTGCTGAAAAATTACGTTACACTCTTTAAACGAAAATTAACAAGAATCATTGATACAAAGAGAGAGGTCCGCTTCTAGCGTCGAAATTACTATCTGGCGTTCTTGTGCAACCCTTGTACGAGTTAAACGCAGTTCGTCTCAGTTTTTTTATTTATTCACAGTGTCGTTCCATGATAATGTTGTTCAATACGAAAACGAGTATTTTTATTTGCCTTTCAAAAACTATTTTCATTGCCAATACCGAAGAATTTATTACAGTGAGACCAATATCACATCATCATTTAAACATTGAAATCGCAGAAAAAGAAAATTAACTCCGTTCAAACTACTGGCAGAGTATTCCGAGATTTCGCGTCTTAAATGATGTCTTTATGTGCGTTTTTCTTTGCGTCTGTTTCAAACGCCTAATCAAATACGTCACCACCGCCCAACAGCGACACCTACTGCCAGCAGGAGGCATGTCGTAACAGGCGACTAATTCCTGTAGCACAAGACAAGAAGCAGCGTCTGTGTGCGAAATCTTATAAAGAAACTGCACGTGCCAACCCGCCTGCCAAGCGTGCGGGTATTGATAATCCCCCCCTAGCTGAAATGATAATGATGATGATGAATCAAATACGAGACTACTGAACTTGCCTGTATTATAATCCCGCTCACAATTAAAACTTACCGGTTTATTATCTATCCGCCAACTTTCTCACTTATTCATTTCGCGAGAAAAAACTTCGCGTTTTAACTGTAGATCAGAATTAAAGCCTTGAGTTATACCGATGAGTTCCAGCGAATCTCGGCGAGTTTAATTAGATTCATTCGTTTGCGATTATACCTGCTTATTTAGTTAAGTAGGTCAAGATGGCGGGATGTTCTTATGCTTTATGATTTTAATGGTGTCCTCTTTTCTTAGATTTTAGGAAAGAGTTTTGGGTTTCGCGATGAATGAATGTGAGAGTACCTAGTTCATACCCTAATTGAATGATTAGCAAGGCTTTTTAATTTTATAAGAATAAATGAAATAATGTATTATGCGTTTTACCAAAAACTAATAAAAATATAATAGTCTTCATACACGGCTGGCTGAGGAGGTCCGTGTAATTATCAGGGCCGCTTCTTTTGATGCTATTCGCAGTCTTATTGGACGAGATAAGGCTTTGTTTCGTAATGAACGGACGGGGCTCGCCGCTACAATTAATCCTGCCTTTATTTTTATTTAATTATACCCAGATAGCGATTATAATTGTGTTTACGGATTGTTTACGCAAGCAGAAATAAAATCAAGCGACCAAAAGTATCGTGAAACAACTCATGGGTATAAAATCACGTCGATTGTGTTCTCAGCAACGTTAAAATCAAGCAGAATGTTTCACAAAGACTTATTCCTATTCTTCGGATTAATTTGTGACACTAAAATCAACAAACAATGTTTAAGAGACTTTGAGTTTAGATTCCTAAATTAATATGAGCCTTTTAAGTTCATTACGGATCAATACGATTACTAATGAACTTGAAATTGTATTGTATTTACAATGATAAAACAATATTTTTATAAGTATTCAATTACATTCCTTATTTGCAATATATTTGTTGATGATTTTACGGACCTAATTAGTACGATGACATCACGTCTTTTTTTTATCTCTCTCACTCATCCTGCTCTTTAAGCAGAGCGGTGATTCTGCCAACGTCGAGTGTATATTGATATAGTTTATAATAAATAACGGGTGTTTATTTTTATTGCCTATCTTTGATTCAGTAGAGGCTACTCTTCCCGTAGAAGCAGGTTTCAAGACGCTATCGGGTCTAAAGCAAGTTGTCTTGAGACAAGTCACTTGACACTCGATGCGGCGTTGAATACAATGATATATCAATAATTTCAGATTTTTATCACTTCACAAAACATTAGAACACAAACTACACCAAATTTACACTCTAAAACTCTTTAAATTATAAATAAACATTATTAAAATGGATCGACCATGTTTTTCGTTCGACTACCTCCCACCGAATCCGACATAACGTCTTGAAATGATTATATCAAGATAACTCCAAAACAATCGCGATGACTACTTGACAAACTAAAATCTAAAGATTGCTGTTGTCACCGGTTAGAGGGTAAATGGGTTCGTCGGCACTATTACATCTTATTCTATTAACTTTGATGTTAAGTTCTCGGCAATTAAATTCCGTTATATGAATAACGGGAATTTAATTAGAGAAACTATAAAGGTTCCATTTTGACTACGGAACCCTATAAATGTGGCATACACAGCCGAGTCTTTTGATTCCGTTTACTTAGAAAGTTGTTTTTTTTCACAGATGGAGACATGTTTGAAAATAATTTCAACTTGATACTTATGGAGGAGGTAGATGCGTAGAAGTGTCTTGACAGACATACAGACGAACAATACAGTGATCATAGATGTGTTTCTTTTTACCTTTTGAGGTACATAACCCTAAAATGCATAACCATTTGTCTTAAGTTTATGAAAAATGATGTTTTGCGTGATTATCTATTAAGAAATTTTAAAACTTAACGATGACAAGATCGTTAAGTTTAAAAATTTCTTAATGAAAAAATGAACACAAGAAATAATGTTATTTATATTATTAATAACGTATAACATTAACATCAACTCATCCAAAAGGAGACCAAAAATCGACCTCGCGTAAAATTTAAATTTATATACAAATACATTATTGTGAAATAGCACTTAGATTCGAACAAACTCCTAGTAAGAAATATAAGATCTGTAAACATTTATTTATTTATTTTATCAGGACAAGCACAATTACAAGCAAATTGGTAAGACATGCAAATATTGGCTATAGACTAAGTGCCGTCTTGATAACAGGTTGCCACGGCATGCAATAATGGATTACATATTTTTTTTGTTTTAAGTGACCTTAATTATATTAACATCATGTGATTTTATCAAAGTTACTAGTAAATAAAAATTCATTCAAATTCGAACAATTTTAAATTTAATTTTAAAACAAAATATTACAAAATAGTTATAAAAATTCGATTGCAATGTATTATTCTTTTATATACTCGACTAACTCTAATATTCCTGGGAAAAGCTCTATTATACCAGTGCACTGTAGCAAAAGAAATTAATTAGATGAATTAGTGTAATTTTTTATAACAAAACCACAAAAAAGCAATCTCAAATCTGCTTAAGGATTCGTATTAATTAATTTGATATTTTGTAAAATCAATGTCCGGCTTACTGGCTTTCATCAAAATATTAATGAAGAACATAAAATTAATAACGATAACCTACCAGTGCTGTTAATATTTAATATTCGATTAAAGTGGCATGAAATATTTTATGGTATGAAATAAACATACTCACTTTTTTGCTTTTTAATGATGAAAGAAAACATGCGGACTACCAAATTATAAATTGTCAAAAGTAAAGAACTACAAACTTTGCGATTTCCTGGTTTTTATAACACCTATTTCTGATATTTATCTGATTTATTTAGGGATATTTTTAATTGCACCTCTGTTAAAATATTATGCAAACATAACAATTTCCTCTAATAAACTAATTGCACATTAGAAAAAAAACATAAAAAACATATCTCCTAAAAACATAAAAAGAATATCAAAACCAGCTTATCTTTTTTAATCAATTTACAACTAAAATCTAGTTCAAACAGCAGACACTGTAATACTTTTTATTCTTCTATTATTATGAAAAGTTAGGTTACTGACTAAATTGGTTAGGTTTGGTTAGAAACAGTGACCACACACAAAAACTAAGCATAAATTCTAAGGATAAGGATGAAAGATTAATAATTATAATATTGGAAGCATTTTTCTGGAAACTAAATCATCTAACATTAATAGCTTTGGAAAATGATGAGTAAAATTTTAAAACATAGAATTTAAAAGAATTAACAGTCGAAAATCAGAATATCAGAGGCCCAATTCCCGTAATTTGACAATTGTCGCAATCCGGTGTCGATCCGGTCCCAGTAACATTACTATCACAAACGGTATTCTCGTAAACTTTCAATTTGAAGTAAAATTATTAAAACTATCCCAATAAGACTAAAAACACAGAGCAAAAAAATATCTTATTTTGGTTTCTTCCATTTTCAGTCGCGTTACGAACAATAATTGAATTTTTTGGGTTTACGAGAATACCGTTTGGGATCGTAATGTTACTGGGAGCGGATCGATACCGGTTTGCGACTATTGTCAAATTACGGGAATTGACCCTCTGATGTAAATAATGTTTTCGGTACCTATAATAAAAAATAGGGAAAATGAAAAGACGGCAAAATGTTTTCGGAAAAATAAAATTCGTAATTTTTTTTTTTTTTAAATAGAGTTACCACGCTGTTGTGCATATATATCATTATGCCCATTTATTAATTTTATGTGTGCTTAGGTAGATATGCATGACAGATAAAATGATGTTCAATTTAGAATAAATGATGTTCGTTTCAGAATAAGTGATGTTTGAATTTGTTTAAATAGATTGACATATTTTGTTATACGAATAAATTATTAGATCTGCATTCCGAAAACAGATGAGCATGCTATTCAAATAGTTTTGCTTAGACCAGAAAACTAATGCCCAGTTTGAATTACATAGAGTGCGTTTTTAATGTGTAAGTCAGTACTTTTGGTATTATTTTTGATTTATTTTGTTTGACAAGATGGAATTATAAGTTAGGTGATTAAATACAAGCTATTTATTTATATTTTTTCATTTGCAAATTGGGTTCGCATTTGTTAGTTAAGCTTCTAGTCCTTAGGACTAGCTAATCTAATATTTTCTTAAATGTATTGTAGTATTATTTGCTGGCATACCTAAAATGTCATTAATAGTCTATGATGTTTGATCATGAAGATGAAGCTACCGCTTCATGTGTGTAACAGATTTTCTATTTGAAGTATCTAAAATTTTCCATGTCCACCAGGAAGAAGACAAGTGAACGGTCAGGTGAGCACAGATAAGTGTCACAGATACATGTTAGACGAACAGGACAAGGTGCGGCATACAGCAGCGAATGACAGCGAGCAAAGTTCGGCTCGCGACCACGAGTGAACTTGGTTACTCGGTCAAACGCTCTCATAAATGACTTTTCTGTGAGGGGTCACTGTTACTTGCAATAAATAACGAAAATATACTTCTCATGTCGAATGCAACAAAATTTTGTTTAACCAATACTAATGGCAAACCTAGCAATACATTAACTGTCACATTTGTTTAACATCTACTGACATTAAATTACTTATATTTAAAACAGATTTTAAAAAATATTATGTGCATTTTGTCTCTAAGCATTAAGTTTGCATACTGTTCTGTTATATCTGTTATCTGGTTTGAGACAAATCAATACATTTTTATTCTTCTTATTCTTAAACTGACATTAAAATTACTTTCTTAATTATTTTTTTCCGCATTTATTTCAAGGTATGTATAAAAAAAATGTTTTCGAACAGCCGTTTAATTACCCACTGAGGAAAATAGTAAAATTAATAAATTTTAAGTACCTACATAATAATTATTACCCACATTTACAATCAATACATTTACCAGTGCATTTGACATACCTACTATATAAAATTTTATTCCGACGTCACGATAAACCAGTTACAGCACGATTGCGTAAATTTAACGTTACAAATAAAATTGGTATTCCAATTTTTTGCTGCACTCGTCGGCGGCAATGAGCGAGTTCATTTGCATCGCTCGCTTTTTTCGCTTCGCGCTAATCCGTCGTTTGTACGCGAAGGCACGCGGGCGGTAATTAGATCGGACACGACCGGAGTCGCGCGGCGAACTAGTCTGCCGGTGACCGCGGTGCAATTAGCAATTGACTTTTATTTTATTTAATTTAAATAAACAATGTAAAAAGGTTGTCTTAGCTGTGCAAGAAATCCGTTACGAAATACCACTATTGTTAGAGAAAAGTAAACGTTACTATATGCGAGAAAACTGTGTGTTTTATTGAATAACCGTGATCTACTTCAGTCAGACTTCGTTAATAAGTTAATTTTACAAAAAAAATAAAAACCGACTTCAAAAAACTAAAACGCTAAAAATAATCTTAACACTTAAGTACCTAATCAGTTATTTTTGGAGTCGGTGCAAACGAAAACATTATTAGCGTTTTAGTTTTTTGAAGTCGGTTTTTATTTTTTTTATAAAATTAACTTATTTCATCCATTTTAGTGATAAATCCTAATCAAAACAAATCTTACGAGTGCAAACATAATTTAACTGCTGAATACCGATTTCATTTCCTATTTTTCCACCCTTAGGGGTGAAATTTTTTCCAAAAATGTTTTATTATAGTATCTTTGAAGTATAAGCTATTCATTAAAAAAAATAATCATCAAAATCGGTCTACATTTGGCTGAGATATAGGTAAGATAGATACTAAAATCAGTTGGCGTGGTACGGAGTTTATGCAATGTTTGATAATTTTCTTATAGATCCCATCATCAGAATTTAACCAAATTTATATGAAACCATTCTGAAAGTATTACCTTTCAAACAAAAAAATAATTATCGAAATCGGTCAACGCAGTAACGAATGATCGCTGAACATACATAAAAAAAAAATTAAAAAAAAGATACCGACGAATTGAGAACCTCCTCCTTTTTGAAGTCGGTTGAAAAACAAAATTTTACAAAAAAAGTTACATACTCGTAATCATAACGTGATGAAAAAAAAATGAAACATAGTATGTTTCCTACCTCTAGTTTAGTTTTTAGCTTTTAGTTAGTTACATGGAAAGCTAATAAAGGTGTGTTAAAAATAAAGTGCCGTGTGGAGGCGGCCGTAAAAAATATACTTCCTCACCGCTAACAGGAGGCGTGTCGTATGAGGCGACTAATTCCTGTAGCACGAAACGGGTAGCAGCGGCTGCGTGCGAAATATTATAAACCACTGCGCTCGCCAACCCGCCTCTAAGCGTGGCGAGTATTGGTAATCATCCTCGATGATTTATTGGGGGAGGACTTTATTCAGCAGTGAAGGTTCTATAACTGAAATGATAATGATGATGATGATGAAAATAAATAACAAGTACTCGTATCTAACTGCAAAGTTATGATACAATGACAAAAAAAAGTTCTGACAAAACTGAAAAATAGAACACATTATTAAAAAAAATAAAACCGACTTCAAAACACTAAAATGCTAAAAATAATCCTAACACTTAAGTACCTAATCAGTTACTTTTGGAGTCGGTGCCAGCCGATGAGAGATTCAATGTTTTTGTTTGCACCGACTCCAAAAGTAACTGATTAGGTACTTAAGTGTTAGGATTATTTTTAGCATTTTAGTGTTTTGAAGTCGGTTTTATTTTTTTTAATAAAATTTACTTATTTCATCTATTTTCAGTGATAAATCCTAATCTAACTGCTGAACACCGATTTCATCCCCTATTTTCCTACCCTTAGGGGTGATTTTTATTTTTCAAACTTCTATCATAGCATCTTTGAAGTATAAGCTATTCAATAAAACAAAAATCATCAAAATCGGGTCATATTTGTCGAAGATAGGTAACAAGAACCACAACCAAAATATTATCTGGGTATATATTTGTAGACTTTCTCAAAAAGTTCGAAATCAATTTCGATAAAATTTATATGGGACCACCTCTGAAGTATGATCTACCAAACAAAAAAAGAATCATTAAAATCGATTCATAATTGGCGGAGTAATCGCGTAACAAACATACAAAAAAAAACATACAGTCGAATTGAGAACCTCCTCGTTTTTTGAAGTCGGTTGAAAATTGAAGCTCTTTCCCTGAAAATATAATTACGCGCCCCTTTTATATTCCCTCCAAAAATCCTTGTTTTCGGCCTCATTCCTGAAACGGAGCAGTCAATTATCGGCGATAGGTATAATTGTGATTTGTGAGATGTCCAAATTAAGTGAGGTCCCGCGGGACAGGTGAGAGGAGGGAGAGGACCTCGTTAGTCGCCGCGGACGCGTAGCGAAGCAGGCAAGTGTTATCGATATCTTTTTTGTCGATAATTTGTATCGATTTTTATTAAATTAGTAATTTCATTTTACATGTCTTTTTAATGTAACGGTGGAAACTAAACTAGCTTTTGTACTATCTCTTTTGTGTGTGTTTATTTAAATGTTTGTTGCAAATATTTCTGAAATAAAAAATAAACCAAATTAAATATTTGGATACACCAAACAGAAATGGCAGCATCCAATGCAAGTTCACAAGCTGTCGATATAACCAAATGATTCGGCACTCGCCTCACTTAAAACACGTCATTGAAAGCTGTCCAAAGCTCGGCTTCGGCCTCCCGCTGTCAATGACGCGCTGAGCCGACGCCGGCGCGTGGTCGGCTGCTTCCGTATCTGTCGGCCTCGGCACTCAAAGAGATTCGGGCAAATGTCACATGCGCCACGTGAAATTGGCATATCGACTGGCTTCGGAACGTCAGAGAGTTAGTTGAAAATAGAGTAAGGAAATAAATCAGACGATCCAATTGGCGTAGTGGCGATTCACCTTGAACGCAAAGAGTCCAGGGTTCGATTTGCGGTTAGGGTCAATTCAGAAATGATCTTTTCTAAATAGGATCAGGTTTGGATGTGCTGGGGGACAGCAGCATTGGTTGGTACCCTGTAAGACAAATGTCTATATTAAATTCCTACTTCGGGACCATTGCTGACAGACAACATATTATTTGTTATTATGTAGTACGAGTATGGTGGCAGCGCTTTGGTAGTGATTACCAAAGTTAAGCCACCTACGCCGCGGTTGTGATTGGATGGGTGACCATTCCGACCATATTTAGTGGCATTTATCACAAGCATCTCCGTGCTTCGGAAGGCAGGTAAAAAGTTGGTCTTGTATAGCTTGATACTAGCCATAAAAGCTAGTCAGAGGCCTTAGGGCAGCTTAATAACACTTGACAGTTAGGTTAAGTCACTGGCCTTACAACATCTCTCCTGCAATCCGCACTGGGCCCGCGTTGTGGAGTATGGCTTAAATCACCTCATTTGAGGTGAGGCCTGAGCCCTGCATTGGGACGTAAGTATAAAGGCATATTTTTTATGTTACGAGTATGTACTAACTTAATGAAATAAACGTACATTATAGGGTGTTACTGCAATGAATCTTTAAGGCATGATTCTATGTTCATTCGATGTTATGTTGTATTCATGCAAATAAATGATTTGATTTGATACTGCAAAAATATATACCGCCGACCAGCTAACATCAGTTTGTATAGAGAAGTGTTTGAGATTTCGATGTTGATCCCATAGAAAAAGCTATTGTATTCGAGCAGTACAATCCCCCCTTAAAGTTCCACTGCACCTTTTTGTTACACCCTGTATAGTGAGTCGATATTTTTATTAGATAACTATTAATAAATAATAATAAATAGCAACATCCTGAAATATATAAATACAGCTGTATCACTCAGTCACACTCACACTTGTACTTAAAACTTACTAACAACTTTACTTCCTCCACCTCGCAAACTGCCAGTCACTCCTTCGGGTTTTGAGTGATTGTCATCCACCGGAGTATTACAATAAGAGTGATGATTAGAACGCGTTTCTTCGCTCTGTGCAGATTGGGCGTTTTTTACACGCGTACAAGATTGTTTTTTACCCGCTCGTTTTTCGCTGGCTGGAGACACTCTTAATAAACTCGACTCTCGTGAAAAAGTTACGGTCGTTCTTTAGACCCTCATTATTTTACTGTTAAAAAGTGTTTTATTGACCAATGGGCTAGTTTTCTAAAAAAATCTAATTAGTCCGTCAGTTGGATTAACAAAAAATATTGGACACCTATTTTTTTCTTTTCTCAATCAAAGAAAAAATTATAAAGATATAGCCCGTTAAAGGTCTGCGTAACGTCACACCTTGCGACAATTTTTAGCAAGGCGTGACGTCACATGCTCACTTTGATGCGCTTTATCTTCGCCATTTTTTGTTCGATTGACAAAAGACAAAATATGGGTCCAATATTTTTTGATAATCTAACTGACGGACTAAACAGAATAATCTTTTTTTGACCCAGGAAACTAGCCTATTATTTATTACACTTTAATGGTGCCTTTAAGTTTCGACGACTGTTATAACTGTAAGCGTAAGATGAGATAAGACAAGATAATTTTTATTTACGTAAACATGTGTGAGATATACAAAGCATTGGCCGACATATTTAATTGGCGTGTGTGTGCTTGTGCATATAAAATAAATAAATAAATTGTTTCTATAATCACACCAATTTGCTCTCCCCAAACTAAGCAAAGCTTGTACTATGGCGACTAGATAACGGATAAACATACTTAAATACTTTTTAAGCATCCATATGACTTAAATTCACCAATAACAATGAACGCTTAATCTGTATACAAGCAAGTCTACAATACGCGCTGACTCGGCGATTATGATCGGGGGAATTAACTAATCATTCGCCTAGAGGCTTTCACTGTTATGGTAATTTGAGAAAGTATAATAGCGAAAGACGAAAATGAATTTGACGTTTTTCAAGCTGGAGAAAAGTGGAGGTTTTTGTTTGATAAAAAATACCCGGTGTCGATAACCGGTTGTTACGTAAACAAGGAACTTCGAAATTCCTTACACCGATAAATTACTTAGAGAAAGTTGTGTTTAGACTGCCCTAGTCTTAGTGGTTAAATTGTAGAGGATTTTTTGTTTGTTAACATAGTCCTGAAATAAAGTATTGGCTGACTGAGCGTGTTTACGTTTATTGTGTATTTTGTAAGTGCATTATTTATGTGCTACCTCAACTCCCCGCTCCCCATAAATTTTCCAGAGGCCCAATTCCCATAATTTGACAATAGTCGCAAACCGTCGTCGATCCGCTCCTAGTAAAATTACAATCACAAACGGTGTTCTCGTGAACCCAAAAAATGCAATTATAGTTCGTAATGCGATTAAAAACGGAATAAACCAAAATTAGATTTTTTTGCTCTATTTTCAGCTGTATTGGGATAGTTTTGATAATATTACGTTAAATTAAAAGTTTACGAGAATACCGTTTGTGATCATAATGTTACTGGGAGCGGATCGACAACGGATTGCGACTATTGTCAAATTACGGAAATTAGGCCTCTGATCTTTGATATCACAATAGAGAAACAAAAGCAAACCTCATCCTACATCACAACAATGTGACAAACGATCCGGCTCACTCGCCACTCGTCGGACGTCCATCGCTAGTCGTGCGTGACGTGCAATTGGAAAAATTTATGTGTCACTCTTTTACCGACTGGTTGATAATGTCGAAGTCACGGGATAAAGCCGACAAAATTATCCGACATTTTTTTGTATAGGCGAGCGTTGACAGGAGTTGTTATTTCATACTAAATGTAAGTGACAAATCACTTACTAGTTTCGGAGTAAGATGGTTTGTATTGCTACTCTATAGGGTATGTACTCGATGTCTATTTCAAACAAGATTGCATGCATGGCTTTTGGACAAAAATTTTAATAGCGTTAAGGAATTAATTAATTGAATAATTTTGTCATTTTTTTTATTTTTTATTTATTGTACTTACCAATTTTGTCATTTTAATACAATTTATCTTTTAATTTGTGACATTGATAAATATTTTACATGCCATTGAATGGCGAAACATGCTGGATTTTTGTATTTTTATAATATCTTTATGTACCATGTTTGCATGTAAATAAATGAATTTGAATATTGATGGCCGCTTTAGACAAAACTTGGTAAAATGGAGTTTGAGGACCTAGCGGCAAAGTGAGTGTGACTGTGGTGCGGACCCACAAACTATGGCTCGACTACTGTCCTGCCCTTTGTGTCCCTACACCTGCATGGTGACCTAAACAGAGTAACAGAAAATGCCGTAAAAGTTGCCAAGATTTGGTTGAAGTCCGTCTAGGGTCCATTGATACGGGTTGATCAGAGTCACCTCCACGTGCGGCGACGTGTTACTAATTACACTCGGTTACGATCGCGTGTAAGGAGTAGCATCCTGCCCTAGTTCATCCTGGGCAACGGGGGTTAGTAATTTCCTTTGGGTATTGCTAGCTCACGACTAAACTCTGCGGGGGGGGGGGGCTATGTGCGAGGCGCTCCCGGCGGGCTAGGGCAGCCCGCTTGTGGATGCGTCTTCGCAAAGGCGGCACGTGTGGGGGGTGAGGACTCCCTGCTAGTGCGGCCTAGACGGTGGCCGCGGGGTCCTGACCCTGCGGTTGGTGGAAGTCTCTCGCTTCCCAGTATGGTGCAAGCTATACTGGGCGGCGAGAGGGCGTGAGACGCGAGAGCGGCCTTTTGTGGCGGCACCGTTTCGTCGCAAAGGGTGGCCGCGGATCGGGCTGGGAAGGATAACCTCTTGCTGACCCGATCCGGAGTCGTAAGAGGGGGAGGGGGGGGGGGAGGCGTTTCGCCGAACTTAACTTTTCCCCTCTAGTAGGCTAGTGAGCGCGGAGCGCGGGCCTCTTGCTTGCATTGCACAGCCTGCCAGACTGGGGTGATCCGGTGTGGACAGGATCACCTATATCCTATGCCTGAGGCCCGCCATGAGCCGTACGTAGGCGATGTATGGAAGTTGTCCTTAATGGGTTCCCATGCATCGTTAACACACGTTGCGTAGTTGGTACACCGCAGGTTTTTAGTGGGTGATACCTTGTCGTTTTGACGAGGAAGTCCTACATAACCTATCGCTGCCCCCGCGGTGGTAGGTATGCGAAATGCACTTTTCCTGCGAGAAAAAAAAAAGGGTCCATTGATACGACAGAAGATGAAAAACAAAGACAACTACAGCTTAATTTTTTTTTTAATTTAAGTTTTTTTCCTCTTCGCTGAGCAAGTGTTTTAAATCTACATCATCATCTCAGCCATAGGACGTCCACTGCTGAACACAGGCTTCATTCATTGGGGGGGATCGCCAATACTCGCCACGCTTGGCAGGCGGGTTGGCGAGCGCAGTTTTTTATAACATTTCGCACGCGGACGCTGCTGCCCGTCTCGTGCTACATGAATTAGTGGTCTCTTACGATACGCCTCCTGTTGGCGGTGGGGAAGTGTATTCTTTACGGCCGTCCCCACAGGGCACTTTATTTTTAACACACCTTTATTAGCATCAGATGTAGATAGCTAACTAAAAAAAATTGCTCCTGAAAAATTCAGGGATACGTGCCGATATAGGGATACCTTTATATTGTTTTATTTAAGCAAGAATTTTCGTATCAACAGTTGATAAACCCAATAAATAAATAAAATATCCGAAAGAATGACCTACGCACATCCGTAGGTAATTCTTTCGGATATTTTAAGTGAAACTCCAAGTCCTGAACAATTCCCCGTCTTATTAAAATAAGACAAAATCGAACTTTTAAGGAAAATTGTTTCCATATTTTTGGTCTAACTTTACAAACCATCAAAAAATAAGTAAATACCGTTTTTAAAATGTTATTTTATTTAAATTATCGACGTCCTTGATTAAGGGTTTCTGTTGCACGGTCACACCCGACTGAGTGATAACGTGATTACTAAATGCACGCTCACGAACGCAAACCATTCAATTGACAACGCATCACGGATAAATAATGTGGATTCTTATTTGACTGGCACTTATAGATTTGTTATTCTTATACCGTTAAATCTTACTTTGCCTGATAAAATATTCACAGGACAACATAATTTTGCTCAAAGTGTCGTTATGTCGCGATGTATATTGTTTTAATGTAAGTTCTATTTAAAATACGTGTCTATCTTTCTAAATCTCTATCAATTAATAAAAACTGACCTTTACGTGTTTGAAAATATCTAGCTTTGCCAGCGGCTTCGCTCGCGTGTAATACGGTTTATCACACCCTTTACTCATTTAGGAGGTGGAATAAAAATCGTCTTTTCTAGGGTTCAAGCTTTTTCGTACAAAATTTTATCATAATCGATTAAGGTTTCACAACAAAAGTATCCTATGTCCTTTCCTAATCTCTAGTCTATCTCTGTATCAAATCTTATTAAAATTGGTTCAGTAGTTTAGCTGTGAAAGTGAAACAGACAGACATTACAGACAGAGATACTTTCGCATTTGTGATTATTATTAAGTATGGCTTAATTGTTTATTTTTCATATTGCTTGGCGTGTCCAATCACAGATAATGCTACACTGGGCTTACCACATAAACTTAATTTTGCTATTGACACGCTCACAAGAAGAAAATTAAATCTGTCCCGAAGCACCATTCGCTTAATCGAAGAACAAGATTCCTTAAATAGGACATTGTAAGCGATGTTTCATAACATTCGCGAGTGCGCTCACAAAAGAAGACAAGTTATTACGTCGAATAAGCTTAAATGTTATCAGGGACTTTATGTGCGCAGTAAAGTATTCGTAATCGTATTACCTTATGAGACTGTTTGTCGCGCGTCAATGCCGCAACATTGTGAAATATCGCTGGCGTCAGCGCGACGTCGCGCGCCCGCATAAATCTACTGGAGTTTGCGAACAAATATTTTCTAATCTTTTAGTTCCTCCGATTTGGCATGATGCTTCTATCGGTTTCCGTTTTATTGTTTTACTGCACTATCTTGGTTTGTTTCTTTTCATTTCATTCAATTGCACATTTTTTTTGTTACGAACGAAAAATCATGTGTTTTGTACGACCGTCTGGTCTAGTGGTTTGTGCCCCAGACTATAAAGTCAGGTGGTTGCGGGATCGATTCCCGCAAGGCGCAAAAGTTTGTTTGAAGAGAACAAGCGTTTGTACAGTCAACGGTAGATCAGCATTCCCAAAAAGTTAAAGGTCATTGAACCGATTTTAAATCCGACACGTAGAGATGAATATCAATTGAGAAAATTTGACGTTATGTGGTAGGTCGACGAGCTGTTGTCTGTACCTAAGTCATGGATGCATATAAAGCGTAACACATACAGAGAGCGTGCGCAGGACGGAGATGGGTCACGACAGGAGTACGGCGGGTCTATTCACATAGGTTTAAATGGGCGCCACACACAACCGGCGTGCGCGGCGAGTCGTCCCGCTCACGCCCGCTGTCTGTGGGCGCCCATTTAAAGTATGTTATTAGACCCACCGTACTACCGACTCGACCCGTCGCCGTCCCGATCATGCCTTCTGTGTGTTATGCTTATATGTATTTAAGTATGTTTTTCTGTTATCTAGTCGCCATAGTACAAGCTTTGCTTAGTTTGGGGCTAGCTAATTGGTGTGATTTGGAAGAATTGATTTATATTCTAACAGTTGCAGTTATTAAACTCAAGAGCAAGCGAACGATGTCGCGGGCAACAGTTTGTGTTACATATTTGTACATTCAAAAACGATTGCCAACTGAACAGCTATATCTAACGGTAAGAAGCGGCATCTTTATAGACAGTGATCTGAAATCCCACGGAAATCGTATATTTTTCCGAGATAAACAGTAACCTATCTGCTTCTCCGGGCTATAATCCATTTCTGTACCAAATATCATCTAGATCCGTTCAGCCGTTATAGGTTAAGTAAAAAACCTTCATCCATCCAAACTTATAATATTAAAAAGATAAGATTAATTTATGGAAGTCAATGGGGAAGGCCTATGTTCAGTATGGACGTCCTATGGCTGAAATGATGATGATGATGATGAAGAATAATTAGTAGGCCTGGTAAAGGTTGCAGGAAGACGCTGGATGCAGGCCGCTTCCAACCGGCTAACCTGGAAGTCAATGGAGGAGGCCTATGTACAGTAGTGGAAGTCCTATGGCTGAAATGGTGATGATGATGAAGATTGATTTTAGTTTATGCGCCAGATATCAACAGTTGTTGTGGTCTCAAAGTAGGGAATTAAAATCCTTGTTTTACGAAGTACTAGACGGTAATATTTGCCAGGGCCCAGGTATCGCAGCACACCCAGGGTAATTTAGAAAATTTCGTATTTGGAATTGACATGAACCAAGAATCTAAGACCAATACTTCCGGGCCTATAGCAAAAGGGCACAATTTTTTTTTTTAAGCCGACAGAAATTAAGTTTTTAGGTATGCGCCTTTTTCTGATTCCGAATATGTGTTTATCGACTTCCCAAAAAATATAACTTGCTTCCTTTTTCGTAACGGCGGCAGAATTGCATGGTACGAGTATCATTGCATTGCATCAATACAAAATAATAAATATTTGAGGTAAAATGTAAGAACTTAACGTATATTATTTACTAGCTTTTTCCCGCGGCTTCGCTCGCGTTAGATTTGATTTTGAGTGATGTATGAATGTCAAACTCAGTAATTTTAAGAAAACTCTACAAAACTTCTTTAAAGACAATATTTTTTACTAATACAGCCCCCCTAGCATGACCATCAAAACACGATATGATATGATGTAAAACAGCGATTTATCAATTTTAGGATAACGCGGGTCTCGTTCTATACATCAAATGCAAAAATAGAACCTTTGTGTTGGGATCACGTGTGAACTGCCTGTCAGTCCGTCTGTTACAACCGATTAGCTCCGAAATTACTGGGCCGATTGAATTGCAATTTGGCACAATTAATTTCAAAAAAATTCATCCCCTAAATTACCCCCTTAGGGCTATAATTTCCAAAAAAACCCTTTCTTAATAGATGTCTACACTGTATAAGGTAAGGCTGTGCGTTGATACAATTTGTGCGTTGGGGAACAATTAGTCAGTTTACCATTTTATATAAATAGATAACTGAAATATAAAGTTTTCACCTACTTAAGGGTTGAATTCAAGAATTTTTTATGTCCACAATATTTAATTTCCAAATTGATGTCATTTTCGTAATTAACATCCGAAAAAACCATAAAATATTGATATTTAGACATTTCAACCCCATCGCACCCCAACAGGGGGATGATAACGTCCGCAACGTTGTATTTTTAAATCGTTGTTGTTTTCGTAATCAGCGACCCGATAAACCATAGAAACAATACCCATGTTGATTTTCAGACTTTTTCACCCCTTTTACCCCCTTTAGGGGTGGATTTCGCAAAAAACCTGAAACACGTGTTTATTCATTTATTGTTAGGAATACTCCTGTAAAGTTTCGAATAAAATAGTCTAACTAATCTTGTTTCCCCATACAAACTTTGGGCCCCCATTTCACCCCTTTAGAGGGTGAATTTTGCAAAACCCTTTCTTAGTGCACCCCTAGACTTTTTAAGAAACCTACATGCCAAATTTGGAATCTCTAGCACCAGCGGTTTGGGCTGTGCGTTGATATGTCAGTCAGTCAGTCAGTCAGTCAGTTTCTTCTTTTATATATATAGATTTAATTAAATACTGGACATTAACTTCTGATTTTCTTGTTTTTGTTACCTACGTCAAAATTTCCTGATAATTTTTGATAATAGCCCAAGCTATCAAGGGATTTCAAAATATTCTTTGGATTTGAATTATTGTATGATTGTGATAAAACCCAGGAACGTTACGCCTAATGTTTGTCATGGCATGAGAAAAGAAGTACCTAGTCGAATGGGTGGTATGTAAACGACTGGATCGTCTCGGAAACTGTTACATAATAATTATATAATATATTTTAATTATTACCAAAGAAAATCTACAACAGCTGTTAAAAACAAATAAATAAATATTGGACAAAATCACATACATTGCTCTGATTCTAAGGTAAGTAGCTAAAGCACTTAAGTACCACAACTCCTAGACGTCGGGTCTGGGAGTTGTGGTACTTAAGTTCTAACATATAATAGAAGATTTTGTTTTCTACATTGACCCGACCGAGAATCGAACCCGGGACCTTAGAAATGGCGACGCCATCCGGCGTAGGTCCTCGCCTCTTTGCTACGGAGGTCGTTAAAATTTTATTAAATCTGACATAGTAACTCTTTCCAGATAAAAACTAATTTTGGATCATTTTTTCAAATTGTAAATATTAAATTAATTTGACATCGTAAATGCGGTGTTAATTTTCCATTTTGTAACTAAACTAAATATCGGAACATGCATTACACTGCTGTTACTCTTGGAGCACAATGTCATAGCCGTGTTAAGTAAATGTTGTTACCGCCGGCCGCTAACAATGGCGCCGGGTGACAGTCAGGAGCGAGCGAAGTGAAGCGAGCCGCTGAGCTGTGACCACTAGAGGTATGTTATTGCGAGACCAGAAAGCATGACCACCACAATACGATATGATAGATACCTAGCGATTTCTCGACAATATGAGATTTATAGCCGCCATTTTGACGTCGCCGGCACGGTGATGAGCAAAATTTAAAAAATAAATCCCTTATTGGCAGTAAGTTTAGTTTTACAATAATCTGAAACAATAAATGAAATCCAAAGATAAATAAATATTTAAATGCCTAAAAATACTATTTATTTGATTATATTATTCAATATATTATTCCATAATTATCATATGATTTCTTAATGTATTTTAATTCTTTACAACTTCTTAAATTAAACAAATTGATCTAATTATGCATGGCGTCATCCTCTCTGCCCACAATACCTATCTTATTGTTGTGCCCTACAGGGTCTATAATGATCTGTTTTATGTACCTATTTATAACACCTGTGTAACATTATAGAATGCAATAAATATATTGAATTGAATTGAATTGGATTCTTAGATGAAAAATTGTAATGAGAGCTGAGGATCTTGTAATAAAATAAAATAACAGTTGGTGTCGATAAATTGCTCTAACATATCGTGGTGGTCATGCTAGAGGGGCTGGAGTATGATACTACAAGGTGTAAGTTTCATAACGAATATCCTCTTAACTGTCTCTCCTCCTTATATATACGAGTAACTAAATTTTTGACAACCGACTTTAAAAAGTAGGAGGTTCTTTATTTGACAATATATTTTATAGAACCAGCCCTTGGATTTAGAACCGTTGGATGTTTTAATAGTGTCACGTGATTTATCGGTTGTCTGTTTGTGTTTTTTCTATACAAAAAGTTGTTGTATTTGAACACCAGAGTCAGCTCTTAAGGGAATGTGCGTTATTTAAGTATTTACCTGCTAAATACTGTACATAGTAGAAAATTTGTTGTTGGGAGACATTGGTGACTGGCTGGAATTCCAGTTATAAGTTACACTATACAATATAGTACACTATGAGTATGTATGTTAGATAAATTATTTGATTCTGATTGATTCCTGTTTAAAAAATATTTTCATTCCACCACATTTGACGACATCAAATCCAATACAAAATTCACATACCGCTCACAGTAAAGCCCAAGCCGCATTATCACTAAATTAATGTTCACTGTTAATTTCGTTCACGCTCTATTGCGCTGAATTCGCAGAAACGACTCACTCGTTCATGAACGAATGTAAATGATAACAACCGTTCCGCTCGGTTAATGAAGCGCCCGCTCACCGTAGTTTTGAGCTTTTCCAGAAAACTTCAGTTCTCTCCGCTGCAGAAATGATTAAAGGTGTCATTTAGTTTAAATACCCGAAAGCTGTTCTACCGTTGTACATTTGTGAAAGTAAAAGGTTTCTTACACGTACGAGTAGCTAGTATAAAATGATAATTTGTTATTTGGTTAGGTACTGTCTTCGTTTTCGGTTAACCGTGTGTTCTGTTAAATATATAATAGAATACACACGCAAACAACACAGACACACACAATCTCATTTCTTTGCTAATAAACTAACTGAATTAGTTTACAAACGCCAGAGATATTGCTGATACAGACACAAAAAATATATAAAAGGTTTGAGAACCTTCTGCTTTTTGCACGTCTGTTAAAAATAAGAAGTAAAACGCGTTTATACATTATGAAAGTTTTCATAATTGATTTAAAAAGTAAAGATACGGCTGACAGAACAATTCACATTAAACTTTCGCCATACATGACACACTAACGCCATCTATTAGACTTTAATGTCATCTGTTAAACCGCATCACAGATGTAACCTTGTCAGAGCGGCTTATAATTAAAGAGGAACTCAGTAAAAAAAACTTTTCTATTTTATTAAATATATTATAAAGAGTTATCATAGTAAATATGTAAAAAACTTTTTCTTGCTTAAATAAAAATACAACGCCATGTCTCATTTTGCCAAGGATCAGTAGAAAATCAATTAAAAACGTAGTTATTTCTATACTACGTTAAGACACACGTTAGTTTGATTTAGATAAATCAAAACTTCAGATATTTTACCATCATAAAACATAGTATTTGTACGACATCACCTAAAACTATGATAGTGCTCACAGTGTAGAACTAATGCACGCCGCTACAAAGTTATATCGGACATTCGTACGGTAAATATGGCGTCGCTTCGTATAATTGACAAGAACGATAAAAAAATATTAAAGTAATGTAAATAATTATCAAATTTACGATTTACCGGTAAAATGTAATATTAGAATTATTTTTGGTGAACTTTCTGTCGTAATTGACACAATTCTTAGAAGAACATCCAGGCATAATAGTTTTTCTTAGGACACCGGCTCCCGATGACAGCCGACCACTGACTACGTCACTTCGGCCCTAGGTAGGGTCAGAGTAGGGCCCGGTTATAGGCAACAGCCTGACTTCGGTCCGCCCTGTCCTTACGAAATAATATAATAAGTCAATGATTTCATATTATTATTTTCATCTTCTCAATAATTACTCTAGCGACAACCTTTTAATAGTTCCATCTCCTTAAGAAATCATTTATAAATACTTACATTTATGGTTGACCAACACGCTGTCATTTGGGGGGGGGAGATTGCCAATACTCGCCACGCTTGGCAGGCGGGTTGGCGAGCGAAGTTTTTGTTTTGCAGCTGGCAGTGGGCAGGACACATAGCACGTAGATCTGGCGGCCGATGGGGCAGAAAGGTTCTAGAATGGAGGCCACGTACCGGTAAGCGCAGCGTCGGACCTTCACCCACATGGTGGACAGACAAATACAAATATGTACAAATGAAAATTTATAAAAAAAAACAAAGTCTTTCATATTATGCTCATCGTATATATTATGTTGTTATTGATCTATAGTAACACAAACACACAGTAGGTAGTTTGCGTTACCTTTATAAACAGTACGTACGTTTACATACAACACAATTTCACATCACAGATAAATGTATTAAAAGAGTTAACAGTATCTTTAACATGACATCTCAAAATCTTTTTCCTGAAAGAAGAAAATTCATTTGTCAGCAAATTTAACCGGCAACATTTCACTAGCATCGCTATTGCTTCAACATGTTATTCTGTCAATTGGCGCGGAACGGAGGCGTATCTCCGCTTTATTGTTAGTGAATGAATGAACGGAGGAATCGGTAAAGTAAATTATCGGCTATCGGCAATTCGCTGAGTCGCGCGCCTCGGCGCCGACGCAATGATATTATGTCGAGTGCGGTGCGGAGATACACGGTGAGTTACAAGCGATAGCGATAGCGGGAATAAATCGCTAGCCACTAAAATACTATAATTATCCTAAATTAAACGACCGTCCGATCTAGTGGACTTCGCGCACCGGACTATAATATAAAGGGGTTCAATTCCTGAAAGGGGCGAATGTTTGTATGGTGATCACAAAAAAATTTTTTACCTAAGTCATGTATATTTATTAATGTATTTAAATAATATTATCTATCCCTGGCCCAACCGTTAAGGTACAAGCTTTGCTTAGTTTGAGGCTAAATAATCACAAATAAACGATTGAATTTGAATTTCTATAATGTGGTAACAGTAGTTATTACGGTTAAGAAACCAGTGAAGCCACGTTGCGGTTTATATGTACGAGTGTGGTTTCATTGGTCTTTTTATTTTTGAACTATCTTTTTATGTACTAACTTTATTATTTTAAGTATATACTACAATCGCAGAATCAATTCAAACATGAGTTAGACTTCAAAAACGATAACGTAATAAAAAAATCTATGTCGCATAAATATTGCAACAAACAGATAAACTGGTTGGTAGGTGAAAGTTTTTGACAGCGATTACTTGCCTTTCGTCCAATTAGTTATTATCATTGAGATTGCCAGCATAATTTCTCCTATCTACACTTTTCATCCCGCGTCCGCTCACATCCTGGCCAGTCACGACGAGTTTTTGATCAAGAAATAACTGCATTTAACAAAGATATTAATATCAGACATGTTTTAAAGTTACCTGCTAAATATAAGCGGTTGGAACGATATTGTGTGCTATACTTACTTTATTGTCGTAGCAAACTTAATTATAACGTGCTAGCGTCGTGATACAACATAATAAGTCACGTAAACCTTTTAAAAATATAATAATTACTAACAACAGTTTCAATTGCACCACGCGCTACTCTGTTGGACAAACGGAGAAATATTGTCGAATTAAACAATGTGCGGTGGAGTTTTAAAGTAATTGGATGACTCGAAGGATTACGCGCTTTGCGGATGAATGTAATCACCGCCTTCAGTGGGGCCCCGGCTTTATGTCCACGTAGAGGTCCCTAAGAATGTTTTTTTTTTAAAGATTTATTTACCTTTTTTTAGATTTTTATTTTGATGCCGTGGCTTTAACATAATTTTTAAAGTTATTCAAATGTATTGCAAGTGTTTAACGTTTTTGTCATAGACATTTGAAATATATTAGAAAAAATATATCATCATCATAATCAGCCCACGTCAGTCCACTGCTGGACAAAGGCCTCTCCCAATGCACGCCACTGAGCCTGATCCTCGGCTATTCTTTTCAATCCACGGCCAGCAGCCTTGCGTATATCGTCGCTCCACCTTGCCAGAGGGCGACCCACGCTGCGCTTGCCTAGTCACGGTCGACTCGAGAACACGACCTTCCCCATCGGTTATTGGTTCTAGGGCACGGTTTTTACGGTAAAAAAGAAATTACTTAGCACAATAAACAATGAAACTACTTAAATATATATATATATATAATATTGCACAATTGTTACTTTTTATTAAAATGTTGTACACTTTCAGATAGTATAATTATGTTACATTACTTATGTAATTATATTTTATTTTATTTTTATTTTATTGGAAAGGTACACCAACAGTACATATATAAAAACATTTAAAACTAAAACTACTATAACATAAGCTTCTTATATATATACCTCTTACAGGCGTACACGGCATTTATAACAAACAGTACTTGTTAGGCGTTTATACAGAAGTTACAGTAAGGTATTTTTAACCTATTAGAAAGCTCCCTGCACGATTTAACAACACTTGTTCAGTTTTTCCTATCGGTAATTATTATAAAGTATCCGACCATTAAATTGACACTTCAGTCTGATTATCTATGAGCTCAATTCATTTCTTTGAGTTGCTTATCATAACTAAGATTAGTTTAAGTTAGAATGTCTAGAAAAATCAAGTAAATCAATGATATTGAATGGAAAAGAATAGTCTAAGATTGCGCTCAGTAGTATGCATTTAAAGAGGCTTATTTTAGCAGATTTTAGATTAGTTAGAATGTCTAGAAAAATCAAGTAAATCAATGATATTGAATGGAAAAGAATAGTCTAAGATTGCGCTCAGTAGTATGCATTTAAAGAGGCTTATTTTAGCAGTAGACTAACAAGAGCTGATTACACACGACTTTGAAGAATCCCTTAATTAGAAAATTCCTTCAAAAGCCCCACTCAATCACTTAAAAACAGTATCACTCACCACTTCCTTGAACATGCGCCTCTAAATTCAATTTGCGTTCCTTCCACTCAAAACATACTCACGAATTCTTTTTCCGGGTCTCTTTAAAAAACAATGAACCTACCTCCCTGTTTGTTACGTGGCGTCTTTGAATTAGGGAAGCGATACGGAGTGATGGCGCTCAATAAAAAACCGCTGAAACGCCGCGTCAGCGCGATCCACAAAAGATATGCAAATACGGGCTCTGATTGAGGACAAACACCCTCAGCCCTCACATGCCCTCCCCCACTTATTACGATTAGTTCGATTGTCCGCCCGCCCGTATGACTGCACCTGATTATCTCGCAGAGACGAACAAAATGAGAAACGAGAATTCGTTACGCTCTTGAGACGTATTTTTGAAACATTAGAAATAATAGAAATAAATCACATAGCACGTAGAACTGACGGCCGATGGGGCAGAAAGGTTCTAGAATGGAGACCACGTACCGGCAATCACAGCGTAGGACGTCCACCCACAAGGTGGACAGACGACCTGGTAAAGGTTGCAAGAAGACGCTGGATGCAGGCCGCTTCTAACCGGCCAATCTGAAAGTCAATGGGGGAGGCCTATGTTCAGCAGTGGACGTCCTATGGCTGAAATGATGATAATGATAAATAAATCTTGAATTCGAACACGAAAACAAGTCCTGTATCAAATTAACTTCTTTTACTCACGCTTTTACGCATTTTTGCTAAATGCTATGTATTTTCGTTTTACGCACAAAATATTAAAAACAGTAATTCAAAAACTCATTGATTTTAAAAACCGGTAATGAATGGATTAAAACGGAACGTAAATAAAAAGTTATTTTGTCAGTGTCAATGTCATTTTTCCGTCCTTTTTACTAGTAGAAATCGAAAAACGAGTAGTAGGACCACTCGTAGCAAAATACACAGAAGAAATTTTCAAAATTAGTAATTTTAGGAATTAGTATTCATTTTTAGCGATTTTGTATGCGGATTGGAATTCGAATGATTCAAGAATACGTCTCCTGATTCAATTCTTGTACTGCTAAAGAGTTCGGCGCTCTTTTTCTATGTCGTTGTGATTCTTTTAACGTTTGAATACATTTTTTATTAGAGACGACTTTGATTGTCTTCTCTTTGATTTGGTTCGATGTAACTCTTTATATTTTGTATTTAATAATGTCATGAGCGTTTTTTCAGCAGCCTTGACGAACTCCTATAGTTAAAAGTCTACATCATTATTTAGGACTTTGACTCAATACAATGAAAACAAAAATAATAAATAATAAATATGAAGATACTATCGTAAAGAATATACTATCCCACCGCCAACAGGAGGCGTGTCGTACGAGGCGACTAATTTTTGTAGCACGAGACGGGCAGCAGCGTCTTTGTGCGAAATCTTATCAAAAACTGCGCTCGCCAACCCACCTGCCAACCGTGGCGAGTATTGGCAATCCCCCCCCGATGATAAGTCATTAGGGGAGGCCTTTGTTCAGCAGTGGACGTCCTATGGCTGAAATGATGATAATGATGATGAAAACATGAAATATGTTAAAACAAATTGAAAGCAGGCATGCAGAGCATTCAAAGGAAAAGGCAGTCAAAAGCAAGAATATCAGATTTCAACTAGAGTTGCCGACCTTGATAGAAAAACTGCAAAACTAAAATGGAACTGGGTTAGGCATGTGAACCGAATGCGTTTCGAGAGATGGTCGCAGACTGTCTCCCGCTTACTCCCCACGGACTGACGAGGTCAGAGAAGCAAACCCAAGAAAAGAGAAAAGATGGCGTGACGATTTGGACGGTTTCTCCCGAGAGAAACAGACTTTGGCCCCAGAAGAATAAATTGAATAATGCTTTACAAACTTGGCGACCCGTAGCTGGGAAATAAAACGCGATCATTTTTTTACCAACGTTTCTCGCCTGCCTCATTTTTGTTGGCCTGTTCTCATATTCAAACACCCATTCACATGATTGCTGTTTTTTTTCGAGTTCCAAACAATAAATCCACGTTTCGTCTCCTGTGATAATGTCATAAACAGCATTAGAATGTCCGTGGTCGTACTTCAGTAGCATCTGTAGCACCATTCCACGCGAGCCCGCTTCTGCTCCGCTGTCAGTTCATGAAGGATCCATCGACAGCAAAGTTTCCGAATTTTTAATTCTTCGTGTAAAATTTTCTGTATTTGACTCATACCAATCCCCAGTAGTCCTCGAATTGTCTCATAGGTAATCCGCGGGTTTTCTTCAATTAGCCGCTTAACAGTAGCCACATTATTTTCGTTGACAGCAGTTGAAGGCCGCCCTTCACGAAATTCATCATGTAAAGAAACTCGACCTCTCTCAAATTCAGCAAACCATTGCCTCACGGTACTCAAACAAGGTGCTTCTCTCCCAAAAGCATTTTGAAGACGAGCGGCACAGTCTTGCGGAGAGAGAGATCTTTTAAAATCATAAAAAATCATCGCTCAAAAATCTTTTCGAGTTAATTCCATTTTCGTTGCGTACGTAGAACTTTGATGTGTGATAAAAAACATTTTGACAAATCATTTCCCGCCAATTGTTTTTTTTTATTACTAACGAGGTTGCAACGTTTAAAAAAATATAACATTCGAAATTCAAACAGTTCCGATTAGCTAGAAGTGCAAAACTTTTAGTGTGCCCCATGTATATTGGTCCTAAAATTGTAACATATTGAGGATTATCAATAAATAAATACATTATTACTACTTCGGTGGCTATTTAAAGCATAGACACTCTATTTAAGTTACAAGAAATTTTCAAATGAAATTTCCAATAGAAATTGAGTGGGTAAGACGTCTTGCTTTTTCCCATTCGCGTTTTGTTGTCATATCTTAATCATTTGGTCGGTACAGGAAGCCAGGAATTGCTGAATACATATGACTTATTATGAAAATTTACATATTATGAAAAGGGGAGACGCGGGCACATCGGGGTCAAACTGGTAGGTACTGTGATGCAAAACACTGCTAATCAGGCTGCATTTGTCTGCCAATAAAAGTATGCTGGTGGCATAAGATTTGTTTTTGTTTTATTATCAAATCTACGATTTGAGTTTAACATAATATTTAATTTTTAATTTAAATTGAAGATTTTTTAAATTAATAACCATGTTAACTGTATCTTAACTATATCTTAACTGTTTATAAGCAAGAAGATCATGGTAAATAAATAAAAATATATCATAATGTTTATAATACATCATCATCATCATCATTTCAGCCATAAGACGTCCACTGCTGGACATAGGCCCCAATGACTCTGAATTAGGGGGGGATTGCCAATAGTCGTCAGGCTTGCCAGGCGACTGGGGGGCGCAGTTTTTTATAATATTTCACACGCAGACGCTGTTGCCCGTCTCGTGCTACAAGAATTAGTCGCCTCTTACGACACGCCACCTGTTGGCGTTAGGAAAGTGTATTCATTACGGCCGCTTTTACACGATACAATGTTTTTGTGTATAGTTATTGTAACCAAAGTACTCTATCTTTATTTTGTGCTAAATCAAGTACGCTATGCGACATCGAGTAATTTATTAAAAAAATAAATGAGATCTTAATGAGTCTAAGGATTGTCAGCTGAGGCTTAATTTACGGTGCGTGTTGCGTCCGGCGGGACCAGGTGGGGGGAGGGGGGCAATTAGTGGCGATGAGATAAAACGTGCGAAGTCCGCGAACGATTTAAGTTTTACAATTAAAAGTTGGCGGCGCCACACGCGCTCGCACCGAGGAGATGTGGATGTGGTAATTGTTCACTTGTATTTTATCCGACTGCTAAAATAAGGGAAAGGTTTTTGAGTACATAACAATTATGTTTGTCATAACATAAACAGCTTTATTAAGTTTGTCTAAGGTCTAGAAAATAGAGGCGATGTTTTTGAGTACATAACAATTGTTTGTCATAACATACACAGCTTTATTAAGCTAAGCTAAGAAATAATTTATTGTGACAATTTTTAGTTATTTTTGTTATGATCATTATTTTATGTTTTTCCTTTTTAATAGAATTCAAATACCTTTATAATGTTTAAAATGTATTAATTTAAGATTTTATTATTTCTAAAAATCACAATTGCCTTAGTAGGTCATACTGTAACAAAACGAACATCTTTTATACCTTTATTGTGTGGACTACTGTTACTGTATGAAAGTGAATAAATGAATTATGAATTATTATTCAACTTCATTCAAAGACCTGTCACTTCTTTTCTTCAATCGAAATCGTGTAACTTAGAACCTTATAGTAAGTAACAACTGATTGTGAAAACGTCGCATAATTTAAAAAAGAGTTGAACAATTACGCTCTTTTATAAAACCTTTGTAACTTAGTGAAGTATGCCTATATGAACATCCCACTGTAGGGCAAAGGCCTCATCTCAACTATAATGTGGTTTGGGCAATATGCCACCACGCGGGCCCAGTGCGGTGCGGTGCAGGGTTATTGTAGGGCAAGTGACTAAACCTTACTGTCAAATGTAATCAAGCCGCCATAAGGCCCCTGACTAGGTGTCACGACTAGTATCAAGCGTTATTACCCAGGACCAACTTTTAACGTGTTTCTCGAGACACTGAATACGGTCGGAATGATCATGTACAAAGCAAGCTCTTGAAACAGAAAATTTTATTTATTTTTAACCAATAGGTTAATACTTATGAGTTTTTTTTTGGGAATTTGATGTTGGTTCCGAAAAAGTATTTTACCACCAGAACCGACCTCTTAAAAGTTTTGCTTATTTGACGTTACACGTTTACAAAGAAATTAATTAAGTGATGTAGTAATTTGGTTCTAAATTAACCTGTCAAATACAGTTTACTTAACGCGGGCTTTGATGTGTATGTTTATTTGCTACAAATTATGATAATCCACAATTTAAATTATATCTACGAATTAGATTAGATGAATTAACTATAAATAAGCTATGATTACTTTGGCTAAAGAATCGTGCTACAGTAATTAACCGTAGCCTCTTGCTACGAAACCACACTCGTAGCGTCGTAGCTACGAAACCGCTCTCGTAGCTCCACGCTGCCATTTTATTCTCGCTCGACTCTGAATCATAATCCGATCCGCGATAACGCCGCAACTTATTATTACGAAAATTGTCTCCGAAATTGATGTTGTTCGTCATTTACAAGTATAATTAGGCGCGTGCCTCGCGTGTCGAACTCGTCCGTGAACTAATCTCAGGTAACAATCGCACGCCTGCGAACTAGCAACTTGTCGACTGAACAACTCCATCGCGGTAATACGATGAAATAATTTAACTTTTATGTTGACGTGTACTGTTAATTATAATCTGAAGTTGATATAATGTACGCACTTGCTTATTTGGTATAACTATTAAAAACGTTCTTGATCACAATCAAATTCATGTCATAATCATAATTCATAATTCATTTATTCACTTTCATACAGTAACAGTAGTCCACACAATAAAGGTATAAAAGACGTTCGTTTTGTTACAGTATGACCTACTAAGGCATTCGTGATTTTTAGAAATAATAAAATCTTAAATTAATACATTTTGAATATCATAAAGGCATTCGAATTTTAAAAAGGAAAAAACGTAAAATAAAAATCATAACAAAATAACTAAAAATTGACACAATACATTATTTCAAACTGAATAACACAAATGCTGGTATTGGTAAATTGCAAATATGTCAAAAATAAATTAATGTCAAAGATAAGGCTTGTCTGTCAATAATTCCATTTTACAATTATTATTACGAGTATATCAATTTATCATCAAAGAATTCTTTTAAATTATAATACGATCAAAACACAAATATCAAAACAAAACAATGTTTCTCAAATTGATAAAAGAGACAGTATTTAATGTATCTATCTATTAGGCTTTAATGCAAAACATTTATGAATCTGGACTTATCTTAAACCTGTTTTAAAAGGTTATCATTTTAATCTCATTTAAGATTGATACAGGCGAATTGATTTTTAAATACAGATTAAACTAAATTCAGATAGATGTGAAAACACAATTAAAGTGCTCACAATTTATTATAGTTAATTAAGTCGTCACTGTATTAAGTATACATAGTATTTATAACTACTAATGTAGACACACGAAAATACTCTATAATAATACTCTATCGGTACTTAAGACAGGCTAATGAACAAGTATTTATTCATGCCACCGCCACAGCAATACAACCACTAATTGGCATCCATAATTAAGCTCTTCGGTGTTTCGAGGCGCAGGTTGCATTGTGGGGCTCTCCAATAAATTATAAGACAGCATATATGTACAAATAATTACAGAAAACTTGAGATTAATTTAAAATCTAGATACACACTTTACATTCTAAAGAAGTACTTGGTAAGTATACTTTTTTTAACGAAGAAATGTTTTTAAAAATGTTTCCATATCCACGAAACGGTTCTGTTGTCGCCAAAATATTTAAGATTCTTTGCAATTCAAGGGTCGTGTCGCCAAGTGTTGTATATTTTCTGAAAATAGGCTACTGTACGTTGCCTGTAAGGGCACTTACGCCATTGTGTGCTTATGTCATCAAACGGGGTAAAGGGGTTGAAAAATTGTCTTGTAGTTGACTCTTCGTGACCAAAGAATTACCTATTCATAAATTAGCAAAATTCAAATTTACAATAAAGGTTACTCGACTTTTTTGAACGTCATTACGTGGATATTGAGGTGTTCTAAATAACCTATTATGACGCATATAGCACCAATCGCACTATTTTATAGAAAATGTCTAATTTGGGTAGGTATGCAGCTTAAGCGGTATATTGCGGCTACGATTAAATACCTACATTCATATAAAGGCAAGTTACATTTCTTTAAATTATCTTCTATACCGTACCCAGAAATGTTTTGTGAAATGAAGAAATGAGTGACGTTTATTTTGCTGCCACAAAATGTAGTACATAATAAACACAGGAAGCATTACACATTCTTAATACAGTAAGCAGTGTTGCAGCAGCAAAAAGGTTTTCACGACAAAATAACTATTGTAGTAATACTGCTCACCCCTGTTTTTTATAAACCCATTGAATCTCACTGCTGGCTTTTTTAGATCCCCCCCAAAAAGGTCCACCCCCCCTTGCTATACCAACTCAACTTCAACTTCTAGCTGGCACTCGTGATCTCACTGCTGGCTTTTCCAAGTTCCCCAAAAAGGTACTCTTTCCCCCTTGCTATACCAACTCTACTTCAACTTCCAGCTGACACTCGTGTGTGTAGGGTTACTAGTAAACTACGAAGGCTTTAGAAATTGCCACGCAACAGGAGAATGGAGCTCAACTGGCGGCGCTGTGTTCACTAACGCTCATAAGCCGCCCGTCAACTTGTGGCTCAATGGGAGCCGTTCGTAATTAATAACCGATGCCTTGGGCCACGAGCCACTTCCTTTGCGAGGACATCTCTTATGATTTATTCGCGGGAATAATGTGATTGAAACTAATGACACGAAAACAGGGATGCCACGTTGATGCATGTAGTTTAAGTTTACAATTTAATATTTTTGTAAGAACACTCAACTCATTAAAAAATCGAAATGGGAAACAAAAGGACCAGATAACGAATAAATGGAAGTGTATTTAATATCCCACCAAAAACATAAATGTGAAAATAGGAGCCAAGTTCAATTTTATGATATGGTCTGGTTGTCGACTTCTTCGACAAAATAATTGAGACCAAATGGTTGCCAATTTATTTAGAAGAACTTATAACGTTCTTAAGCACTATCTTTTGTTTTTATACTGTATATTATAAATATTTGGAAGAATACAACCTTACAATATTATTATGAAAACCATAACTTGCGTATAACATAAAGATGATAAATTGATAAGTCAAATATAAAATTACTACTAAATGAAAACAAGCCAGCCCCCCTAGCATGACCACCAAAACACGATATGATATGATATGATATAGTAATATATCGACACTAACTGTAAAAATATGATAGATATAGCCACCATTTTGAATTTTTATTGAAACAGTGATCATAGTATGTGATGCCACATAGCGGCTATATCTATTAAATATTTACAGTTGGTGTCGATATATCGCTATATCATATCATATCATATCGTGTTTTGGTGCTCATGCTAGGAAGGCAGGTCAATGTTGAGGTTTAATAGATCATAACTTATTAATTTTGTGTAAATAATTCGACTATTGAAATTTAAAAGGTCATTTTTATAAAGCAAACATTGTTGTAGCATGATAAAAACCAGAGTTAAAGGTATGAGTGATTTAGCTCGTGATGAATTTACATGTTTTGTACTTACAATGATCTGTGGATATGTTAGTTTGACAGCTGCAAAAATTATCCATACTGACTTTGAAAGAATATTTTGAACTTGTGCCTAATTAACCATATTCTTTTAAAAAAAAAACTTATCTTTAGGTTAAAATCAAAATTAGCTCACAATGGAAATGTATAGCATAATATGTAGCTACGTGTACAAACCGACCGCCGTTGTTGACAGCGCCGTTTAATTAAATTAACGCGACACTCATTGCCGTGCTTCACTAATCGATAATCATTAATAGGTGATGCTGCAGCCCTGACGGTGATGGACGAGCGGAGTCAAACCTCTCCGTCATGCAGTCAGCTGCCGGCTGCGGCTTACTGCGAATGGGGATTTGCTATCATCACTTTCGCGTTTCGGGATTATTCCCCTTGTTACAACTTTGCTGGCTTTGCTTTTGTCTGTATTTAATTCGAACCATTTTTTCTTTTTGTCAAGTACACTCGGTGACGTCATTCAACATCACTGTGTGTAATTAAATATGAACAGCGAAAATGCCGTATCGCAAGTAAAGACCGCACTTTATCCCAAATATAATTAGTAAAATAAATAAATAAAAACATTTATGTTAGACTAAGTCTACAATTGTTAGTGCGTATAAAAACTCTTAAAAAACTAGTGTTAGTAATAAACTTAAGAGTTTTAGGATATATTTCAATATACCAATTTTACTTAGGTTATCACCAGAAGGGCGTACAGTCGCTATTTGTGATTGTGTGCAGGCGCAGTCAGCGCAGCAGCATCGGTGAAAGCCACCGTTCAGCCTACGCGTTCAGGATGCAGTTCGAGCTGCCCCGTAGTCGATCTAAGAAAGATGCACAACGATTCCTTATGAAAAAAAAAACGTATGCCTTCAGGGCATTGTTGAGGCTGCCACGACACTGTAGTGCCTCAAGCATGTTCGCGTACGCAGATGTCGACAGTTTCCCGGCCATACTGCGCATAAAAGCCGGCTTTGTTCGTGGCAGCCGTAACAGTGTTCTACACGTCATAGCCGACAGTGGGGACTGTCCACTGGGTAAAATAACTAGGTCACTTTTAACTATTAAGTACTAACATAGTTGATAAACTTGCTGTTGCTAACAATAGATGTTTTGTAATCTAAATTATATTTTTTATTTTTGTTTTAATTTAGAATCTTAATGATTTCACTTCATGAAATATTCCACACGAGCGTTTTTTAACACTTAAAATTAATGCCTTAGAACCTTTACTTTATATTAATAAGTCTCTTTATACAGATCCATTCAATAATAAAGCTTTTAAGCAATAAGGTATCAAAGTAATGTGTACTTATTGCCCTAATAAGATAAGATTGTCTCTACATAATGTTTTGATACGATTTCAAGTTATGAAAGAGAGAAATATGGTACAAAATATTCTCATAAATAAACAAACCGCGTAAATCGCTGTTCATTTTAAAAGAGCATTTGCGTGAGACATTCCGCACAATCTCCGCCATCGACTCCAATCCAATGCTTTATTACACACAAGTGGATCGAAAAATGTCTTCTGCTGCTCACTCACTTAGCGATCAGCCCTCAGTGACATACACTGAATTTTCAGCCTTATGTCAAACAAGTAAGAAGGGTATTAGCGTGACGTGTGCGCGAGAGTGCGTGTAGCGAGGTTTATAATGCGAGCAATAACACTTGAGGCAGATAGCGTATACGAGCCCCCATGCAGTGGGGGGCGGAAAAAGTAAATAGGTTATCAATCGCCTGTTGGGCAGATATTTGGCCTATAAACTTTTTCTGATTGATGATTTAAGATTTCATAGTTTACTTCTTTGATTATTGTTCTTAGAATGAGATGACGTTTAATTATTCAAACAGAAATAAAATCTTTTAATTAATCATTATACTGCGCCGGTATGTTTGGACACTCTGGTATTTAGAAGTACCATAATTTTTATGCAATAAATACTATTTCTAGTTACTGTCATCTAAATTTGTTTTGATTTTGTAAATATTTAAATAAATCTGCCTGGTCTTCTAAATTGGTAAAAACGTTTTACGTTATAAAAACAAATATTAATAAAAAATGTTTTTAAAAGTATTAAAACCTCTCGTTCAAAAACGAACAGTTTACTTAATATTAAACTGTATGAAAGTGAATAAATGAATTATGAATTATGAAACACGGCAGCGTTTCGTACGTTATTGTTTCCGCTTGGATTACCGCGTTCACAGTTGTAACTCACTTTAGAGGATTTACATCACACCGACCTCTGAGAGGAGAGGTGTGGAGGTAAGCTGAGTCGGCAAACAACAAATACAATATTAATTATGTCCCCGGAGCTGTAAGACGACCGCAAGACCCCAGGCTAACCAGAGCAGCCCTTTTGATTCGTCTAAGCCCCCGTAAGCTACGCTCATATTACTAAGAGAGAAGAAGGCAAACGAACTAACGATCTATTCGAAGGAAAGGTACCTACTATAGTTATTTATTTATTACATTGCACATGACTTAGATGCTAAATACATAACATAGGTAAGTATATAACTCCCAATATTCATATGCACCTTGATAGGCACAGCAACGTGGAAGAGAGAAAGGCAGATATTTTGTCGTGCAATAGTATAATTTTATGTAGATATTTAGTTACCCAAGATAACCTTTTATTAGGGTAAAAATAATTAATAATGTGATCAATTTGCTTGTGTTTGATTGGCTGGCAAGACATCCAAAAAACCTGTCTGTCAATGTTATCTTAAATAACTAAAGCAAAACGTTTTTAGTGCATCCTACGATATTTTTATTAGTTGGGTTGTTTTGTTATCGTATTAATTGGTCTCTCGTGTAGCAAGATCCGTATTTTGAGATAAGACTTAGAACCAGATTTCGAAAATCACATAAAAGTATTGTCTCTCTAAGAATTATTATTAAATAACCAAAAAAGAATAACCACAATTTTCAAAGCACAAAAACGAAAATACTTAACGTCTAATTAATCAAAGCGTGCGAAATAGATTTAAAGTCTTAACCGGGTCTTACTATTTCAAGCTTGAGGCGTAGTGATAAACGTCACTAAATAGTACTACCGACCGCATCGTTTTACAGTATGTCGTGTCGTGTGTGTGTCGCGACCACTTTGGTAATCACTACAAAAGCTCTAAGCTGCCACTATTGACCTATCCTATAACACTAGATAAATTGAGCATATTTATTACTAAGGCATATTTACCCCCGTCACAGAGCTGATTAATCCGCCGGATTAGCTGATCTCTGTGGCGTGTGCCGGAAAGACAACCGCAAGTGTGTGGGGAGGGGCGGCGACATCAAAGTGGTCGGCGCCTTTGTGCCGACGCGACTATCCGCTAATTATCATACTAACTAGCTAATAATTACGGCCGCTGCCCGCTTTGTCCCGCTTTTGTGTGTCTAGTTTTACATCCTGAAATGCAGCTCTTGGATTGTTCAATGTTAAATGTTTTTTTTTAGCTCAAAATGTGGCTAGAATAAAGTCCTGACCTGTCGTTTGCAGTGAAAAGTAAATGCTAACTTATAGCATTTCACTGCAAACAACAGGTCTTACCGCAACAGTACCTAGTAATGAGTATGTATCCTTTGTCAGTTTGTCACAACTATTGGGAGAATATGGTCCTTTAAATGAAGGGAAGCGAATAGACTTTTTCGGCGGTAGGTGTGAAAAACGTTTAAAAGCTCTTCCAAAATTAATATTGTTTTTAATTGGAAAAAAACTAATTTTCTTAATAATTTCGGTCTTTATTGTCACATAAGAATACAATTGAATACATACATTGTTGGGAACTTCATCCATGAAGATTTAGTGTAGTTCACTGCTTCCACCTGCCGGCCAGCTGTTTCACTATCACTAAAACCGTCAAGAACCACATACTGCTTATTATGGCTACTCTAGAGCAGATCACCGAGACACAACGTTCTTTGGAAAACACTCTGATGCAACGTATGGCAGAGTTTGAGTCGCAACTTCATGGACCAGCAACTTCACCCTCTCCGTCAGACAGCGCCGGCCTACTGCGAAAGGATTTCTATGCCTTTAAGGAGCTTGTTGGTAACATTCTTGGTCTACTGCGCCAACAGATTTCAGAGCTTTGCAAGAGTGTTGATATCATTGAGACTCGGCACCGCCGTAAGTTCTTAGTCATTAATGGAATACCAGAGTCAAGTAACAGTGATCCAAAAAGCCAGCTTATGGACATTCTTCATGTTCGCCTCCAGTTGAAGGACATCGGCCCCACTGACATCGTGTCATGCCACAGACTGGGTAACTTATCAGAAGGCCACAATCGTCCAATACTAGCTAAATTCACTGACACAAATACCAAGGCCCTGATCTGGCGCAAGAAAACATTGCTTCGAGGATCTTCTGTGGTGTTCAGTGAATTTCTGACGCGACCCCGACAAGCGGTTTTTCTAGCCGCCCGGAAACATTTTGGTATGCGTAGTGTGTGGACAACAGATGGCATTATTTCTATTAAACTGCCAGACAACACTCGCCGACGTATCGCCAGCACTTCTGAGTTGGACGCTCTCATTGCCTCCCATCCTGGGGACCAGGGTAGCAGCCAGAAGAAAACAGACGCGGCGGCAGCGGCGTCGACTAGCAGAGCTGTTACTCCAACCAAATCAAAGTTGCAGCCCGGTAACAAATTACAAACCTCTGACCCTGCCAAAACTAAGCGGTCCACTAGAAAGTAGCATATTTTAATTGATAGATTTTCCGCTACATAATCTTTTTTTATTTTTGTGATATTACGGATAGTTGAAATGCAATATTATTGCCACAATTACCCTCTAGTAATAGGTAACTTCACTTTTTTACTTGTTTATTGTCTTTTAAAATTTGCCATATGTCAAAAGTGTCATTTTTGGAACTACGGTCCGAATCAATAGGTGTTTGTAAATTGAAAAACAATTTAAAATTTTAAGCGTTTATTGTAAACAGTTGGCCGGCCGGAAAAGTCAGTTTTGTTGTTTTAACATATATTTTTTTAATTTATATTATTAATTTTGTTTATAATTATTTAAATTTGTATATATCATATCATTATTCCCTGGAAGTCTAGCGATGAGTGACGACGACGACTCATTTTATTCAGCCCACAACTCCAATAACTCTTTTTTTTCCACGTCTTGTAATAGTAGTATCGTTGATCATCAGGATACACTTGCAAACCGGATACATCACATATTTTCTAATAACAGTAGCAATGCTTTCAATGTTTGCCATATAAATGCTCAAAGCATACCTAGTCACTACGATGAACTTTTAGATTCCTTTCCTGACAGTAGTAACTTTCATGCAATTCTTGTTTCTGAAACCTGGCTGAAACCAAATTTATCTTCTACTAGTTATAGTTTACCTGGTTTTATAATTATTCGAAATGATCGCATAGGTAAGGGTGGCGGTGGTGTTGCCATCTACTTACGTAGTCATATCCCATACAAAATTTTGGCCGCATCGCCCTCACAATATTCTCACTCCATGGAATTTCTTTTTCTGGAGATCGTTCTGAAGGGTGTTAGGGCCTTTCTTGGAGTAATATACTGTCCTCCTACCGTAAATTTTCTTCCTTCACTCGAATCAGTACTGGAATCTGTCAGTACAGACTATTCCCATCATATAATAATGGGTGATTTTAACGTCAATCTTCTTAAAACTACACAACAATCGTCAAAACTTCGTTCTATAATCGAAGCAGTAAATTTATCTATACTACCTTTATTACCCACGCATCATAATCTCGATACTTCTGATTCTTTGATTGATTTGATGCTTACGTCTTCTGCTGATCTCATACTGCAACATGGCCAGATTTTTGCACCTGGCTTCTCCCGTCACGACCTTATTTATATGTGCTACAAAATAACTCCGCCGAAGCCCAAACCCACTATTGTGACTTTAAGAAATTTTTCTAAGATAGACCACGAAAAACTCATAGCTGACGCGTCTGCCATTGATTGGTCTCCAGTGTATTCAGCGCCTACAGTTGATGGCAAGGTTGCTCTGTTGAATTCTACTATTCTAAAGTTATATGACGTACATGCTCCCTTGCGATCAGTCAGGGTAAGGCGACCTCCTGCACCCTGGATTACAACTGGTGTGCGGATGGCTATGTCGAGGCGCGATCGTTGTTTCAGGGCTTACAAACGCAACCGTTGCGAGGAAACTTGGGAGTCGTTCAAGACGGCCAGAAATTGTTGCAACCGGATTGTTAGAGCAGCTAAACGTCGCTACATCCATGTCAGTATTCAAAACTCCTCTCATGCAGATACCTGGAAGTTTCTAAAATCTCTGGGTATAGGTAAAGTAGCTCCTGCCATGAACTGTGATCCGTTTTCTCTCAACGATATCAATTCTCATTTCTCTTCGTCTCCGATGTTGCATGGCAGTATCAAAACTTCCACGATCTCGTCTGTTTTATCTTTACCAAAACTTGATATTGATTCTTTCTCTCTTTCTCCGGTGTCAGAGGACGAGATCCGCAAGTCGATTACTGCAATCAAATCGAAGGCCGTGGGCTGTGACGATGTTAGTAGAACTATGATTTTTCTGGTGCTTGCTCAACTTATTCCAGTCATAACACACGTCATCAACATATCTTTAAGCACTGGGGTATTTCCCAACACTTGGCGTAAAGCCTACGTACTTCCTCTTCCTAAAGTCTCAAACCCTAGTCAGCTAAATCATTTTCGCCCTATTTCTATTCTTCCCTTTCTTTCTAAAGTCTTAGAGGCCGCTGTCCATAAACAGCTCTCTAGGTTTGTACTCAGTAATAACTTAATTAGCGAATTCCAGTCCGGCTTTCGTCCAGGTCACAGTACCGCGACTGCCTTGTTGAAGGTTACTGAGGACATTCGTGAGGGAATGGAGAAATCTATGGTCACTGTCTTGGTCCTGACAGACTTTTCGAATGCGTTTAATACAGTGAATCACGATGTACTTCTCTCAATCCTGTCTCACTTGCGGGTCTCGCCCGAAGCATTAGAATGGTTCAAATCTTACCTTCACGGACGCCAACAGTCTGTGCGTGTCGGCCGCCAGTTTTCCGTTTGGAACGATTTGGCGGCCGGTGTCCCCCAGGGTGGCATCCTTTCACCTCTTCTCTTTTCAGTTTTTATTAACCTTATAACCCCCAAACTTAAGTGCTCTCATCATTTGTATGCAGACGATCTGCAACTTTATACTCAAGCAAACGTGGAAAACCTGGACGCTGCTATATCTGCCCTGAATGGCGATCTTGCCTACATTGCTGAATGGTCTCGCAAATTCGGTATTTTAGTAAACCCTACTAAATGCCAGGCTATAGTGGTGGGTAGCTCGAGGCAATTAGCCAAAATCAACTTACCGGCGATTAACCCCATATTATTTAATGACATAGTAGTTCCTTACAGTGATAGTGTCAAAAATCTCGGGTTAATCATAGACAACACTCTTTGCTGGAGTAAGCAGATCCTTGAGGTCAGCAGAAAGGTTACTGCAACGTTATGCGCCCTTTACAAGTTTAAAAACTTTCTTCCACCTCACACAAAGATCCTGCTAGTTCAAGCTCTCGTCCTTCCCCTCATTGATTACGCCGATGTGTGCTGCTCAAACCTCTCTCAAGCCTATCTTGATAAGCTTGACCGCCTCCTTAATAATGCTATCCGCTTCATCTTCGGGCTTCGTAAATATGATCACGTCTCTTCTTTTCGTACCAAGCTAAAATGGTTACCCATCCATCAACGGAGAGATCTAAGGACCCTAAGCACGCTCTTTGGCATCCTACATGACCCTAACTCCCCAAGTTATATGAAACAACGTTTCATCTACCTGGGTACCACCACTTCGCGCAATCTTCGCTCCTCTCACAACCTTTCTCTTTATACTCCCCTTCATAAATCCGGGTTCTTATCCGATTCTTTTACTATCTCAGCTATCCGTCTTTGGAATTCTCTCCCTCTCCGTATCAAACAATCGTCATCTAAATTTGTTTTCAAAAAATCACTTTTTGAGCATTATCTTAGCACCCTTCGGAACTGATCATTTTCATGTGTCTCCTGTTTTCTACTTCTTTGTTTTTTTTTTTTTTTTTTCTTCTCTTTTTCTCTCTTTAGACCTTCACCCATCAATGTTAGACTTCCCCGTATGTATGTATTCTTATTATTATTTATGTATGTGTATTTAGTATATATGTATATCTAGTTTTTATAAAATATTTACTTATGTGTATTAGCATGTAATGTTTATTTTAATTAGAGTATTTTCTCATGTAATAAACATGTCAGTTACTTCATACTCCGCCACAAACTTCACTATCTGCACTACCTCAAGGTTGACTGGTAGAGAATGCTGTATAGCATTAAGTCCGCCAATTGTACCCACCTGTGCAATAAAGTTTAAATAAAAATAAATAAATACACATGATTAACACCGTAGTTCATGACACTCTAAGGAAGAGGTTTATGTTGATAATACGTAAAGCTATTTTATTTGATAAGTTCTTATTTTAATCACCGAGATTTTGTGCAACTTTATTTTTATATCAATGACACTACTTATTGCTGAATTTGTTACTGTTCACATCAATTATTACAACGATATTAAAATAGCATCAGCTATTACTTTCAGAGCATGACATTACCTGTGGGCAATGTATTACTGTGGTGATTAAGTAAACAGATATCTCTCACAGTCATCAGTCATCATTACCGTAATGAAAGTTTAATTTTAAACAGATGGCAACAAATTCACTCGATTTTATATTAACCGATGATATAAGGAACGGAGGAAAAATGAGGAAAACATGATAGATAGATAGACATTTTATTGCACAAAAAAACATCAAAGCTTATTTCAAACAAGACACAGTCATGTACAATCAGGCGATCTTATCGCCAAAAGCGATCTCTTCCAGACAACCTTTGTGCAGAGGAAATTAAGTTAGTAAGTAGGTAGGTATTTTATATGTAAAATGTGTCTAACTATAAAATGGAAATCCGTTATTGGCCGTATGTTTATAATGTAAATAAATAAATATAAATATAAATATTGGACAACATCACATACATTGCTCTGATCCTATGGTAGGTAGCCAAAGCACTTGTGTTACAGAAATCAGAATCAACGACGGTACCACAACACCCAGACCCAAGACAATATAGAAAAGTTAATTTCCTACATTGACCGACCAGGAATCGAACCCGGGACCTCAGAGATAGCGATACCAAGTCCGATATACTCGCCTATGTAAGTATTCTAACTCTGTTATTTAAGGGCTGTTGATTTTGTGTAAAATAAAATAAAAGAAGCATGGTAAATATTTTATCTAACTATTTAGGTATCTATTCAATTCAATTCAATTCAATATATTTATTGCATTCTGTAATGTTACACAAGTGTTATAAATAAGTACATAAAACAGATCTAAAAAATCTGTTCATCAATCTAATTGTTCAAAAGTAAGAGACAAATAGAGTAACTATTGCGTTAATAATTTTAGTGTATCAATCTAAGCTATCCTTACACTGAATTTAACCAATTGATTTCGGTTAATCAGTTCAGTGGTGCAAACGCAGCTGAGATAGTTAATTTCGCATATTTACTCGTAAGTATGGATTACTCGTACCATATATTACTTACTATTACTGACTCTACATCTAAGCGACTCGCGTCTGAGAGACTCACTTTTTGCAAACTACAGGAGACGCCTTTTTAAATCATTTGAATTCCATCTGCATACGATTTGAACGAATACGACTACGAATTCTTCAAATTAATACTTTTTAGGGTTCCGTGTTGATTACGGAACCCATTATAGTTTCGCCACGTACGTCCGTCTGTCTGTCTATCCGCGAGTTACCTCAGAGACCTTTTGTACAAGAAAGCCGTAATTTCGCTTAACCAAACACGTCACCAAAGTGGTAGAATAAAATAAATTTAAAATATTTTTTAGGGTACACGCACATTGATATTTACTTTAGTCTATCCCATGGCGCGTGGTGTAGTTGGATAGGTCGTTTAAAAATATTTTGAGTGTGTAAACACTATTTATCGGTTAGGCAATAATAAACTTTAAAATGCATTTTTGTGTTAGAGTCAGTGTCTTGGTTGATTCATATAAAGCCAATTCTGACGCTCTTCATAGTGACCGATTTAGGTATAATATGGTGTATAGCGATTTTGAAAATATAAATGTGGTCATGGACTTTTGATACTGACCGTTCGTACTAATTCTCTGCGTTGAACAAAAATAGTTACAAGATTCTGATCAAGCGTATGTAAACGAGACGCAATTGAAATTCCATTGTTTTGCGGTCTCATGAGACCGCTTGGATGTTAACGGGTTAATTAAAAAAAAATATGAGTGTTTCTCAAATAGGTAGAAACGGAAGCGACAAAGTTTATCAATTTCACACACGAATCGTATTCGTGTTCAAATTTAAGATTAATTTCGAATGCTTCAAAAATACCTCTCCAGACTTTTGCGAGCAAAGAGCTTGACCACTGGCGCCGAGCATGCATGCATAGTAGACAAGCATTAAAGAGGAATTAATAAAGAATATGATCAAAAAGAAAACTAGCTTCCATTAAAGCTTGCTCTATAATGTATTTTAAATAGTAAATGAACTAAAGCAATGAAACATTTCTTTGTTCCTTGAATTAATCTTGTTCCTTTGAGCACAATTAATTGTATTGCACTGCAGACAAAAGGTATTATTTGAGGCACACACTTGATGACTTGTTGCCTTCTTTATTTTATTTTAACAACCTTCTTAGCCAAGGGGCAAGCATACCGGACTTGGTGTCTCTATCTCTGAGCTTCCGGGTTCGATTACCGGTCGGTCAGTGTAGAAAAATAACTTTTCTATATTGTCTCGGGTCTGGGTGTTGTGGTACCGTCGTTGTTTCTGATTTCTGTGACACAAGTGTTTAAGCTACTTATCATAGGACCAGAGAAATGTATGTGATGTTGTCCAATATTTATTCATTTTCTTAGAAGAAGATTATAAAAAAGTAGCCTATTTAGTGAAAGCGTAACAAACAACCTGTTTGTCAGAATTACTTAAATACAGTGATTAGTTTTTTTTTTAAATTAGATATAGATTAGATATGGGTGACGTGTGGGGTCAGCCGTAAAGAATACTCTTCCCCACCGCCAACAGGAGGAGTGTCGTAAGAGTCGACTAATTCCTATAGCACGAGACGGGAAGCAGCGTCTGCGTGCGAAGTGGCGAGTATTGGCAATCACCCCCATTGGGGGAGGCCTGTGTTCAGCAGTGGACGTCCTATGGCTGAAAGATGATTGATTATGTGATATGAATCGATGTGGCTACGATAATTATGTTTGTACAATTACAGATTACTTTAAAGGCATAATATAATTTTATATTCAGACCTTTGCTCGACTAAGATACGTATTCATCACTCATACGAGCGAACGTTTAATCAAAATTGCTCTTTAATCTTTATTCAAACTTCTAAACGATTTCGCAAACTCAAAGTTAGACAAAGGCGCGAAACACCGGGGGCTAATGCTTGCTAATACGCAGTCAGGTGTCATCACCGCAGTTTTAATTGACACCGAAGCAATTGAGCGTCCCTCCCCATACTAGTGCTGTCGCTTGACAAAGTATCGATAGATGTAACGATATTTTCGACGATAATATGAAATAAATTGCCAGAACTGTTGATAAATAAGTAAATTTTATAAATAAAAAATAACCAACTTCAAAACACTAAAATGCTAAAAATAATCCTAACACTTAAGTACCTAATCAGTTACTTTTGGAGTCGGTGCCAGCCGATGAGAGATTCAATGTTTTTGTTTGCACCGACTCCAAAAGTAACTGATTAGGTACTTAAGTGTTAGGATTATTTTTAGCATTTTAGTGTTTTGAAGTCAGTTTTTTTTTTTTTATAAAATTTACTTATTTCATCTATTTTTAGTCATAAATCCTAATCTAACTGCTGAACACCGATTTCATCCCCTATTTCCCTACCCTTAGGGGTGATTTTTATTATGCAAACTTTTATAATATTATCTTTGAAGTATAAGCTATTCAATAAAACAAAAATCATCAAAATCGGCTCATATTTGTCGAAGATAGGTAACAAGAACCACAACCAAAATATTATCTGGGTATATATTTGTTGATTTTCTCAAAAAGCTCTAAATCAATTTCGATAAAATTTATATGGGACCACCTCTGAAGTATGATCTACCAAACAAAAAAATAATAATTAAAATCGATTCATAATTGGCGGAGTAATCGTGTAACAAACATACAAAAAAAAAAAAAAACATACAGTCGAATTGAGAACCTCCTCCTTTTTTGAAGTCGGTTGAAAAAACAAGGCAAGGGGATTTGCATGATGCGCAGTAAATAATTTTGAATATTTTAGCTAGCGACAAAAAACATAGATTTTTAGTTAACATAGATTTACAGGCACGACCCATTCAATTTCCCAAAAGAATACTTAATTTGGCTACATTCGTTACAAGTAAACAGTTAGAGCATACTTCTTCTTCTAATTTAGGCTTTGTTAATAAAAGCAATGATAATTATATACTTACATAATATGCGAAAACAATTAACTATAAGCCGTGTAAAAACATGGCTATTTTTCATTGCTCATAAATTGCCAAAATATTTTGTATGGTAATTTTATTTTGTATGCTTATACCTCCAAACGAACGAAATATTTTCGTAATAGGCCTACTAGATTGATCCATCGATCGATCGAATGATTAGTTGTTCCTCTCTGTATGAGATGTTCATAAATACTTAGACACTGAGCAGTCGGTCAAAGTTTGAGTAACTTTCGATATTTCGATATGTCGGCATCACTGCCCTTTACATGCCTCACTCGCTTGTGTCGGTATGCTCCCTCAGGCCTTTTGATTATACAAAGAGAATATTTGTTGTGAACTTGAATGTCGGCTCGAATTAATTCGCGTCGGGAATATTAGCTGGAAAGAGGCACTAAACACACAGTGCAAATGGTTTTTTCTTTAGTAAAATTACTTTGCCAATGTTTCCGTCTTTTGCGTCTTGATGTCTAAATTATGTTTTTATTCTAGAAACATTACGAAACATAATTTTAACATATACATATATAAGATAGCACAAAATCAGTAAATTTGATTGTTTTTTTTTTCTTATCAAAGCGAAAGTAACTAAGAAAGTACTAAGTTCTTCATCTGTATCTGTGTCTCTGATTGTTTAGTTTTAGAGAAGATTGGCCGATTCGGATGTTTTTTTATGAAGAGAAATAAGAAAAATATTTAACTGTCTTAATAATTGTGTAACTCCAAAATAAACATAAATAGATAACACAAGCTTCTTGGCTTGCTGACTTACATTAATTTCTTACGAGCTAATTTCAATATTCTTGTAGTCGACAGCGAAATAAGCGAATAGCCTGCACACAAGCCAGCTGCGACTTCAATGAATCATATTGCAGGAAACAATGTATTTTATTCCCAACGGAGCGATTCTTATTAGCATTCAGAGCGTCTTCGGGCTTATGCAACAAAGTTTGAGAAACAATATGCAAGACAAAGCAGCATTATTTGTCTCTTTTTCTTGATACATTTATGTATCTTTTGATGATGGAAACTCATCAAAACTATTTGTAACATTATTACAATAGCATTGCTATGAATGTTTCAAGTAGTTTCCGGTATATTACGTTGTGTTCAGCACAATATAGATTAGTAGGCTCACATAATATTTACTCACGGTAAGTTCTATGATTTATTTTTGTATGGACATTTTATGTACGTAGCGAACAATATTGAATTATTTTCTATGCCTAGATATACCTCTTCGAGAATCATCATTATTCGCCTGCCCTGTTCCCAGGTCATCTGGGGTCGGCGCAGTATGTCTTTCTCTTCCATGCAATCTGATCACTCGTCATTGAGTCATTCTCAGTCATATAGAAAGAAAGAAAGAAAGAAAGAAACGTTTATTCGACACACAAGAGAAAATAATATAATAATACACAAAACAATATAAATTAGATATTGTGTCGCTCAGCATTTGTCGTGACAGCCACAGACTTATCACGACGCTGATTTTCGGCGGGAACCTCCGACGCTGGAACGTGCAGCGAGTGACGCAGCGGCACATCGGACCACCAGAGAATCCCAAATCCCTCCAACGGACTCCAGGCCCATGAGGAGCACAAGATCGGTCGGAGAAAACCTGGAACCCCCGATAGGCCGATGCACCGCCGCCCACAAGCACGGTGCCAGACGGGACAACATATTAACACGAAATTATAGGTACACGCCACACGGTGTCATTTGGACAGAGCGGAGTATCAGTCCGGACGAGTAAGGTACGCCAAAATCGATTTCGGTCCGATTCGGATATCGGAACGCGCCTTCACTTAATCTGTCATCTGACTGACACTTCGCCCGAACGAAAAACATTTTAACCTACACACATAAAATAAAATTTAAGAAAATGCCAGCAAGTTCCGGCATGCATGTGCTTTACAGTTTTCGCTGTATTTTTATTAAGTAACCGTGAAGTGAAGTGAGCAGACACAATGTGTACAGTGGTCAGTGCCGTGGTCAGATGAGGATACAAATTACAATCATACAAGCAACAAGGTTATTGGGCTGCAGTGCAGTTCGAACAGCTTCTCACACAATCCATCCATCTCATCATTTTTATCTAGTAAATGTTACTATAGCATAAATGAATATTTTATCGATAATACATACATAGGTTATACCAAATAGCTCAATTTTAATTATATTGTATATTTATAATATAATAAACAAAATGTCAATAACACATACCTAGATGCGCGCGCTTCCTCTCTCCTAGCCCCCAAGTTGCGTGCCCAACAGGGTCCATAACACTGGTTCTTTAATTTGTAACATCTATTTGTACATTATGGCATTGCAATAAATTATTGAGTATTGAGTATTGAATATCTCTTTTTAGGTAATCCTCTACCTCTTCGCCCATTAACATTCATACCCATCACACCGATAAAATACTTAGTACTTTTCTGGCAATAACATTTTACTAATTAGCTACCGTAATCCTATAATAACCATTCTAGTATAAATAAAAGTAGAATAAATAAAATGGACAGAAACTTTTTTCACCTCTACTTTAGATTAAACTAGAAATAATAAAGCTTAAAATCCTTGATAAAATTGTGAAAATCGTTATTTTATACAAACACCGGCGCTCATTCGTCCTCATTTAAGCTGGAATATGATCCGTCGCTCATTAGCACTGAGCGCCCGCCACTAATAAAACAAACCGACACTTTCATCCACTCCCCGTAGTGGGCCGAGATCCAGTAGACTAAACACAACTGCTGGAGCGGCAGTGGGCGCACATAGCACGCAGAACTGACGGCCGATGGGGCTGAAAGGTTTTGGAATGGGTTCCACGTACCGGCAAGCGCAGCGTAAGACGACCAACCACGAGGTGGACATACGACCTGGTAAAGGTTGCAGGAAGCCGCTGGATGCTAGTCAGCAACCGGCCAATCTGAATATCACTGGGGGCCTCCCCCAGTAACTAATGAACATAGGCCTCTATATTCATTAGTGGACGTCCTGTTGCTGAAATGATGATGATGATGACACACAACTAATAACAAAACTCTGTTTTATTGCGACTTGCCCGTGAGTATAACACGAGTTGATGAAGTCGACCTTTTTGCAAATAATGAACATATTATGTTTAAAATAAGATTCAACGAGAACTTTAATGAACGAACGATTTTTCCCAGAGTCCTTCAAAATTTAAAAAACTTATTTTAAAAAACTTATTATAGAAATCATAAATTAACACAGAATTGTATATTTCTTTTATGTTTCTTTCTTCTTCTCATTTTCAAAGCTGTATCAAAACTGTACATGTATTGGAATTGTAGTAGCTACAAAAAAAAATAAAAAAAATGCTGTTTTATGTTTACGTTTTTTACCTCGTTTGTATTAAAATCCATACACCTACACGTGGATTACGTAGTGGGATGTGTTACTAATTTTATTACTTAAGTTTAGCAATAAGTTAACTATGTAACTCATTTGTTTGTAATCCCTAAAAATAAAATATATAAATAAATAAATATAGTCATATAGGGACCGACTGAAGCATTTCGGAATGAGTTTGCTAGAGAAGCGTAGGGAAATGTTAGATTTGGTTTTCCTCAAGAAATTAACAACAGGTCACTTTACTTGTCCTGATTTGCTGAACAAAGTGGCATTTAACATACCGCGCGGTCTGCCGAGGAAATCAAATATAAAGTTGTTTTGCATGCCAAAAAGTCGCACTAACTTAAAAAAGCATAGATCGTTGTCCAGGATGTATGCATTGTACAATGACCATGAAGCTTTTATCGATCTAAATGTTACTTCAATATTTGGTATAAAGAAGGCCATTCTCACTTTAAAGTAAGCTGTACTATTTGTATAAGTTCGTTTTTAGGTTGAGTATTTTTGTTGTTAAGTAGACAAACACATTATGCATGGTTACTTAGGTAACATTATTAATATTTACTACGTACACAATTATTTGTACATGCAGTGCTTTTCTTTAAGTGATGGGGCACTTAGACAATTAAGTTATGTGCATTATGATTTTTTGTTTGTAATAGTGTACTCATTGTTGAAGAGCCTAATAAATAAAATAAAATAAAATAAAATAAGGCTTGTAAAAGTATTAATAAAATCGTTAGGAGTATATATTGAGAAACTAACAGTTTCTTAATAATTATTCTTGGTGTTCGCATTGATAAGTTTGTTGTTTGTTCCTTTGACTGTAATATTCGCTTCTCCGCGACTTTTCTAACTAAAGTTTTTTTTAAGAAAACAGAACAACAAAATTAAGACTCCTGTATCCATGTTTGTTGTGACTCAGTCAACTACATCATACATTTCAAATAATTACCACGAGAGAAAGCTATGGCGAACCATTTAATTAAGGCGCGAAAGTTCAAGCACGATTGTGAAAGGTCTTTACTCTTTCAGGACACGCAATTTCACTCATTAAAGTCATTTATTTTTCACGCTTTCGCTAAAGGAGATGCTTGATGACACACTGACACACTTTCCCCTACACAGACAATAGGCAGTTGTACAAATGGATGATACACAATGACAATATTGTGTTTGCAATTTGCAAGATCCTAATATTATGTACACATGAATTTTCTGCCTTCTTTTGTATAAAGTTCTAGCTTACTGTTACTATAAGAGGCGATTAATTCCTATTTTATTTTATTTTATTTTATTTATTTTAGGAAGATTTACAGTTTCAATAATACAGTAAACTAGTACAATATACTCTGGTTCAATACTAATTACAAATCGATATATATCACGATCGATCGATCTATAGCACGAGACGTGCAGCAGCATCTTCGTGCGAAATCTTATAAAAAACTGCGCTCGCCAACCCGCCTTCCAAGCGTGGCGAGTATTGATCCCCCCAGATGATTAATCATTAGGGGAGGCATTGATTGCAAATAAATCATGCAAAAAATTATTTAACTACAAATGTGCTTTTTAAATAATGTAAAATGATTAACCAAAAATTTTACTAAAAAAAATAAAACCGACTTCAAAACACTAAAAAGCTAAAAATAATCCTAACACTTAATTACCTAATCAGTTACTTTTGGAGTCGGTGCCAGCCGATGAGAGATTCAATGTTTTTGTTTGCACCGACTCCAAAAGTAACTGATTAGGTAATTAAGTGTTAGGATTATTTTTAGCTTTTTAGTGTTTTGAAGTCGGTTTTATTTTTTTTAATAAAATTTACCTATTTCGTCTATTTTTAGTGATAAATCCTAATCTAACTGCTGATCACCGATTTCATCCTCTTTTTTTTCCGCCTTAGGGGTATTTTTTTTCCGAAATTTTTTACTATAGTATCTTTGAAGCTTAAGCTATTAGCTATTCAATAAAAAAAACATCAAAATCGGTTTACATTTGTCGAAGAATATTGGTTAACATAGATCCATGAATCACGAACCAAAACATTATCTGGGTATATATTTTGTTATTTTCTCAAAAACTGCTGAATCAATTACGATAAAATTTATATGGGACCACCTCTGAAGTATGATCTACCAAACAAAAAAAGAATAATCAAAATCAATTCATAATTGGCGGAGTAATCGGGTAACATACATACAACAAAAAAAACAGTCGAATTGAGAACCTCCTCCTTTTTTGAAGTCGGTTGAAAATATACGTTGCGGTGCGGTCCCTACCTCGAACAGAGGTCAATAGATTTGCTATTCCGTTCACTATCACCTTATTAGACCTTCTGTATTTCCTGTTTTGCACCTTCAAAGTTTTCATTGTATTGTTGTACCTTCACCTGTTTTTATTGTATTATAAGTATCTATTAAAAACATTACCCTCTTTTTGGGTCAGTCTGGTAAAAACTAATACACTCGTGTAGGCGGTTGAATTTTTTTATTAGGTAAATGCTGTGTTTTCATACGTGTAAAATTCAATTTGCTAGTACTCGGTATACCTACGTCTTAATATTTCTAGCATGAAAAAAGCTACGTGCAATATTACGTAATAACTTAATTCCTTTTATGTGTAGGAAAACATGGAAGAAGCATTTGCAGTGGACCGTTCAATAGGCTGACAGGGAAACATTTTTATTTATTACGCTCTGTGGCTTTGGCATCAACAACTTCCCTGATCACTATTTCCATCTGTACGCAATTTTTATAACAATACAATAAGGATTAAAATAATATTAAATCTATTAGTTAGATAAACAGCTGAATACTGAAAGAAACAAAACAATTAACTTCACACGACATTAATACACTCTAATGGTTTTCTCGCAATCCTGACGCAACATCTATATATATAAAAGAAGAAACTGACTGACTGACTGACTGACTGACTGACTGACTGACTGACTGACATATCAACGCACAGCCCAAACCGCTGGTGCTAGAGATTCCAAATTTGGCACGTAGGTTCCTTATAAGGTCTAGGGGTGCACTAAGAAAGGGTTTTTCAAAATTCACCCCCTAAAGGGGTGAAATGGGGGCCCAAAGTTTGTATGGGGAAACAAGATTAGTTAGACTATTTTATTCGAAACTTCACAGGAGTATTCCTAACAATAAATGATTAAATACCTGTTTCAGGTTTTTTGCGAATTCCACCGCTAAAAGGGGGTAAAAAGGGTGACAAAGTCTGAAAATCAACATAGGTATTGTTTCTATGGTTTATCGGGTCGCTGATTACGAAAACAATTTTAAAATACAACGTTGCGGACGTGAAATATCATCCCCCTGTTGGGGTGCGATAGGGTTGAAATGTCTAAATATTAATATGGGTGTCGTTTTTATGGTTTTTTGGGATGTTAATTACAAAAATGACATCGATTTGGAAATTTAATAATTATGGACAAAAAATCTTGAACTCAACTCTATCTATCTATTTATATAAAATGGTAAACTGACTAATTGTTGATATATCAACGCGCAGCCTTACCTTATACAGTGTAGACATCCATTAAGGAAGGTTTTTTTTGGAAATTATAGCCCTATGGGGGTAAAATAGGAGATGAAAATTTAAATGAAAGCATATCAGTTTCAAATAATAATCTTCAAATTTTGTATTTATAGTGACAATTGAAAACAAATTTATGTATTACAGCGTTCTTGATTATTCAATCCCCGAAGGGGTGAAAAAGGAGATTAAGTTATAATCACTAAACTTATGTTTATAGTAAACTTACTCAACTTAAATTGTTGGTGTCAGAATTTCAAAAGGAATAAAAATTTTGTTATTATCGAATTAATAATCACCAAATATATTATCTCGGCTTATGGTTGCAAACTAACCCAACATACATTGTTATTATCACTCGACTGCCGTAGGAGGGTTATGTTTTTCGAGCGTATGTATGTGTGTTTATAATTTTTTGGCACGCTCTACAGCCTAAGCCGTTAGAGATGTATTTCACTATATGAGATTCTTCTCAGTTGTGGAAGTGACATAAAGTATATCGTTTTCCGGAATTCCCATGGGACATAGGAATTACGCAGAGAACTCTGATCTCTAACGCTACTTACCTGATTTCAACCTTCGATGAAGGTCTGCTTTAGATTAGTTTAAATGCTGTTAAAGTGTCCCAGGGACGCTACCTGGGGTCTACGGGGGCCAAAATTTGGTTTGTTTTTAGCTAGGACGTACCGTTTTCGAGATATTAAGGCGCTGCGTACACGACGTAGCAGAGCGGGCCGGACCATTTTGCCGCGAACAATAGGCCAAAGGGAATCGTATACTGCAACCAGGGGCGTGCATTGGTTTCAGATGGGGGTAGGCTGTGAGTGAAAATTGAGTAAGTTTGTGTGAAACAGTAGGCGATCTCGCGGCAGCCTAACATTGGTTAAATTGCACAGGAACGATCTAAGTTGCGCGCTTTAGTAAGGAATAAGTATAGGTAGACGAAAAATGGTTACAGAATATTTATTGTTTATTGTTGAATACGTAATTAATAATTATGGTTAGCTGTTCTGTCAGTTTTTTATGAAGGTAGGCTCTGCATAATAGCCTATATGGGATGCACGCCCCTGACTGCAACGCACACGGTGGTCATTAAGACCGCGCCGCCAGTGCCCGCCCCGCGCCGCGGCATGTCCATGGTTGCCCGCCGTGAATCGCACAAACCAGTTTGCATACACTAACGCAGACGGCGGCGCGGGCAGCTAGCTTAATCTGCGCCGCGCGCTCTACTAGAAAGGTTGCAAGTCCTGAACTGATCGTCGTGTGCGTTGAGTACGCGGCGCGGGCAGCCGCGGGCATCGATGGGCAGACGCGGTTTTTATTGCTTCACGGTCAAAAAGACCGCACCACTGCGTTGTATGCGCAGCACCTTACTCCATACCATATTAATTAATCTATATACATATATAAAAGGCAAAAGTGATTGACTGATGTATCAACGCACAGCCCAAACCGCTGGTTCTAGAGATTCCAAATTTGACACGTAGGTATCTTATAAGAAGGGGTCACTAAAAAAGGATTTTTCAAAATTCACCCCCTAAAGGGGTGGAATGGGGGTCCAAAGTTTGTATGGGTAAACAAGATTAGTCAGACTATTTTATTCGAAACTTCACAGGAATAGATACTCTTTACGATAATTGAGTAAACATGTGTTTCAGATTTTTTGAAATGTCAACCCCTAAAAAGGGGCTGACAAAGTCTGAAAATCAACATGGGTATTGTTTCTACGGTTTATCGAGTCACTGATTACGAAAACAACAACGATTTTAAAATTTAACGTTGCGGACGTGAAATACCATCTCCCCATGTTGGGATGCGATGGGATTGAAATATCTATTAGGGTGTAGATTTTATGGTTTTTTGGGATGTTGATTTAAAAATTGAATATTGTGAACATGAAAATTCTCTAGCATGCTGTATTAGTAAATAATGTTGTCTATAAAGAAGTTTTGTAGAGTTTTTTTTTATTACTGAGTTTGACATTCATACATTCACTCAAAATCAAATCTAACGCGAGCGAAGCCGCGGGAAAAAGCTATTATTTGATGTAATTATCCTCCCTTTTACTCGTCTTGTCTCTAATGTCGATATTTAAATAAACCATATTATCATTAAGCGGCTATGCGTATTTGGTGGTACATGTTGTATACCTATCCCGAAATATAGCTTACATTATATGTTAAACCTAGTATACATACCCCTAATAAGGGTCGATTCAACAAATTTTTAATAATTGCCAATTAACAATCAATTTTTTGTGTTAAATTTTATTTTTATTTAAGAATGCCAGACTGTCAGTTTTTTATTTTTTTAAAAGTCATTAAGAAATTATTATATGCCTATTAGGCGGAACATAGTGATACTATCACTAATTTTATAAGTACCTGCAATAACCTATGATCCACAATAAATATTTCTGATTCTGATTCTAAACACAGTTACACCAGAATAACTACTACGGGTATAATTTTACTCCTTGAATTTACTCTTAGATAACTTCATTTACATTTTTCCACCTTAATTGAGAAATACACTTTACTTAGTATTGTTATTCTTTGGTTCAAGTATAAATGATGAACGAATGTATAAACCTACTAAAATCCATGTAATCCATTTCTTCTAGGTTGACTTAAAATACTACAACAATATAATTTTGTAGGATAATAGAGTGTCAATGCTAGATGTTGACAACTTGTCAGTTTTTAGGTGACAAGTGCCAACCTTGACATCAACTTGGCCATCACTCACCCTTTTAAATATTTACTCGTATTTATTTACCTTATTCTTAGATAAGTTGATAGTAAAATGCAAATTCAGCTTACTCTAGAATAAGCCGTGGTTTACTCTCGAGTTAAAACTTACTCCAGTTGGTCGAATCGAGTCTTAGGAGAAAAAATGAAAATTTAGTCTACTAATGTAACAGAACTTAGGCCATTAACTTGTAATAATGCCGCTGAACGATGTGCCCTCATTTTCGACCACGCTTTGAAAATCAGAGAATATCTACGAAAATCCACAAAACTTTAACGCTGAATGTAGTCCCAGAATATTAGAATAATTCATTAGTTCGTAATTGAATGCTAAACAGCGCAGGTCTTGTCCGTGGCAGTTTGTCAAAATTATTAGATCCCGGGACGTTCTCAAACGGCCGCTAAATGATTCACGCCGGAAAAATACACAGAGGCCGCATAAACAATGCAAGAGCCCGGCCGAGGCGCAGCGCGGAGAGAACAGCCATTACGTTCAATTGGACTTATTAATATGTGCTCGAAGTTAGGTTACGTTACCAATGACGCTAACAATCTTAGTATAACCTCTTTGGTCTGTAACCTGCAACGTACTTGTAATGTTTTTAAGTATTTAATAAGTCCACTATGTCATTGACTCATCACATAATACTATGCCTATGATAATTATCATGATATTTTTACAGAAAAGAGCTATTCGTGCTATATACAAACTTAGTCCGCGTGAATCCCTGAGAGATTTCTTTAAAGAAATTAACATACTCACTGTGGCCTCTCAATACATATTTGATAATATCATGTACGTACGCAAAAATTTTGATCTTTTTATAAAGAAAAGTGATATTCATTCATATAACACCAGAAACAAAAACAAACTTGTAGTCCCAAACTTTAGATTGGCCAAAACAAGTAATTCATTCTTGGGAAATTGTATTAAATTTTTCAATAATATACCTCACAATGTTACCAAACTTCCTATTAATAAATTTAAGTCACATGTCAAAGCTACACTGATGTCTAAGGGGTATTATAAAATTCAAGACTATCTTGATGACAAGAATGTATGGTCAGTCCAGCCTGCACTAAACTGATGTACCTACCTGTTTATTTTGATTTATATTTTTTGTGTGGCAGCTAGTGGTGACTAAGTTTGTTCCGGCGTTTCTTCTCAGCACTTGCCAGATTGTCTGTGTCTTGTCTCGAAGCGCTAGTAGGGCCCAAAAAATAAGGAGACATGTTCTGGCCCCCTAGGGGCCTATAATGTTGTTATTGACGTTCATAAGTGGCAATTTTGTCCTGAATTGAATAAATGATTTTTGACTTGACTTGACTTTTGACTTTTGACTTGACTTGCACTAAATACTGAGTTACAACTTAAATACAGTAATATAGCACAATCTAATACCATGAGCTTTAACTATGCTGCAATTTTATTGTCAACTTAGAAAAAAATATTATAATAATTGTTTACGTGTGTATGAAGAATCTAACCTAAACCATTCAAATAAAATTATTCATCATTTTAAATGATGTGGCTGCTCTTACAAGCTGTGGTGCGCTGTGTGCTGGGAATGGGCTCTGCTAATTCGGGAGCGTCATTGTACAACAGAATTTCTTAGTAACAGCCCATTATTGTCCCACTGCTGGGACTCGACCAGACGCAGTCATTCTTCTATGGGCTCTATTGTGACTTGTACAATTACCAACTCACGAAAAATTACTACGACAAAATAAATAAGTAATGTTGCTAGACTGTTTTTATTTTGCGTTAGGTATTTTGTACTGATATTTGAAATACCAAATTACTGGTACGACTAAACTTAAATTTGCTCCAAAGCGCTGTTAGGTGGACAAAATGTTTTGACTTGACATTATAATTATATCGTCTGGAATAATAGATTTATCTTATCATCTATTATTCCAAACTGAAGGAATATAATGTAGACTGGCAAGTTGGATGGTTTTTTGTTGCCTTTGACAAAAGTAAGGTCGTCTTATTAATTAATTACTGGATAAAATAGCACTCGTAGGTAACAAACCTTCGGAGCTTAACAACTATAGTCATAGATTGCTTTAGTCTCCAAGAGCCTATAAATCTTCTAGAAAACTTAAACAGGAATACCGACGCGAACGTTGCTGCTCGTTAAAACATTACACTTATATCGTATTCCTAAGTTACATGCTCGAAATTTTCCTAAAAGAAAAATGTTTTGAGAGTCTCACAATAAAAGCAAATCTGCATTACACTCGGCCTTGGGCGGCATAAATATTTGACTATGAATCGAAACTACTCCGGGCCCGGTCAGGCGTGAACCCGCGGGCCACGCCGCGTTTTCCTCTAAACGTGCCAAGAACTAACAACGTAAACTGAACTTAGCTACATAATAAATAGCGTACGAATTGGCTTGCGACGCGACCTGGCAGAACGATTTAATCTGGCAGTTATTTTTCCGGGCATACATCAAAGCGGCGCGCGGCAAATTGTATCGAGCGGTGATGTATCGCGGTCGTGTTAGGGCGCGCTTACACTCGCTCGCGGTCGTCCGTGGCGTGGCGTGTAGTGCCTATCCATCTTGATTTACGCTCGCTTGCTGTTCTACTCGTAGTGTCGCTTTCAATAGTTGACGCTCTGATTCAACCTAAAGACAGTTAATTAGCTAAGAGTGGTTTATTTCGTTCGTTTTAATAACGATCATGTAATAGTAGTAAGATGATAATCTTCTTTATTAAAATGTTGTTTGCCTTATTATTACGGATACGATCTACCCAACTTTTTGTTCTCACCAACCAGCTTCTTTATCAATTATCCTTATAATACTGTATGTTCAAATGAAATCGTTTGAGTTTCGGGTCAAAAGGCGTATAATTGCAACAACGTATTTTATCATCATCATTATTATCATCATAATTTTATAAAAAAGTATTGAATTGTACCTATTCTGTAGTTGTGCCTTTAAATAAAAAACATTACGCTTTTTGGCATTCAGGTAATGAAATAAAGTCACAGCCATAGGACGTCCACTGCTGATCATAGACCTTCCCTAGTGAATTCAACCGGCAATCTGGCAAATTTTGTGCTACTTTGCAATTAACACAATGTAGTATTTAATTTTACAGCAGCCTAATGACTTCTCTAAAAGAAAACATCATCATTAACATTATTTTTAACCAGATTGGCATAGTGCTACGGTGATTTACCGTGAATGAAAAGGGTCCCGGGTTCGATTCCCAGTCCGACTAAATTCAGAGAAATAACTTTTCTTAATAAGCTCTGGTCTTACTAGATGGTGCTCCTAGAAATAACCATTTTCTGGTACCACATAATACAAGGATGTTAAGTCTTTATCTACTTCAGACCACGAAATTTATTGTTTTGTATGGCGCATATTTGTTTATTTATTCTAATCACATTTACCAATATTAGCTCAGTGTGAATCTCCTTTAAGCCGTGTTTCGGACGTGCACCGGTCCATTTGCACCGTGCCCATCCACCGCGGCCGCCGCATCCATCACGAGCGGGCCACGTGCACGTCACTCGCATCGCATCGCATCGCACGCTGACGCTTGACAACGTGCGTAAGCATCGGAAAGACGCTTTGTCTTACAGTGATTTAATAATAAAGTACTTAAAATATATTATAAAATTATTCATTTATTATTTGTCTTCAACCGTCTGGAAGCTAGTCTAGTCAAGTCGTGAGTTTGCACCCCACAACACGTACTCGTACCTCTGGATTTTTCGGATTCTATGTACAGATTTATACCAATTGCTCGACAGTGAGGGAAAACATCGTGAAGAAATTAGAACATTTAGATAACACTGGATGTGTAGCCATGACTTAGTATTCCATACATTGCTTAACAGTGACCTTGGTCCAAAAATGGCCTGGTAACGGAGTCTGGTGGTAATCTCTCCAAATGTTATAACTAGATATGCTGCGTTCAGGATCATAGTCAAGCATGTCCCGTCTAAAAACGAGACAAAGCTCTAGCAAGGATTATTGGTCGTCAATCTACTTGCCAATTCGCCAGGCACTGACAAAAAGATAGGTACTGGGAATGAAAATAATTCGACTTCTTCAGTGCTGCAGCAAACCAACTGCTGGGCTGGAGACAGGAGCTGCATGTTCCATCTTCTTCTTCGTGCTTTTTGAAGATGCCAATATGTACGAGCTACGATAGTAAATTTGTCTGCTGCGCCATCAGCGACCTACAAACCGGCGGATGACCCATGGACCCTGCACATGCACCGTCGGCACACAATGTGATAACCTTTAAAATGTTTACATACTGTAGGGACACAGTGGTTACATACATTTTGCTGAATAGACAATTTGTACTAGTTTATCGAATGCGCTCGACGGCGAAGCCAGTCGTTCCCGCGCACCCTCCACGTAAGGCCGCCACCATTGTAACATAAATAATCTACCGTAAGTACCTAAATTCTGTGCAAGTTAATAGAGAATCATCAGTGACTTTTGTGACTTTCATTTATTTATTTAATAGGCACCTTAGGCACCTTCTGTGAGTCAGTGCGGGCACATAGTTAATAGACAGTACATTCCAACAGACCCATCTCGTTATACAGCCAGCCCGCACAATACTATAATTTTTGTGTTTAAACATGATAATCAGATATCAAACATCTGTGTTGGCACTCATTTCCTTCCGCTGCGGCCAAGACTATCTCAACCGTCACTATGATCAGTCTGGTGAGTCTGCCAGACTGGCAGCGGGTCCACATCACCTACCTACCATCCTAACGCTGCTACCCTAGAAGACCTGGAAGCAGCTCTCATACTCCTTCCTATATCCTTTACTATATTTACGCATTTATTGTTAGGTGGGACTAGGGCTCTAGGGACTTCTTGTCTTGCGGTAAAGGAACTCGACGCGCACTTGGGAGTTAGTACCCTGTCTGACCTTATATTCTGGACATCGAGAGCGGTGCCTTAGCGGTATTTGCTTCCCACCTGTTCTCAACTATAACGATTCATTTGAGCAACCCCTTCCAAAACCTTGCATTTTCGAAACGATCTAATTCTAGTTCATTTGCGACTGAACCCGTTGCCGTAGCTCTGAGTCAGCACCTATCGCCGCATACAGACACGCTTATCTCTCACCGAAGAAAGTCAACTTAACGAACCATCTGAGCTCGTCTGGCGATATAGATTTACATTTTACAAAGAGCCCTTGCCTCTCTCACCCGACCGGGGCCTCGGAGGCTGTAACGTGACGCTTCCTCATTATAACCCGCGAGCATCGCGGCTAGTGTTCAGTAATCGCGTCGCGCCCAAACTTTTAATTGAGGCCCTTTGACGCCGGCCGCCCACTAATGAGCGAAGGACGTGCCCTAAGCCCCGCAAAAATTCACTTAAAAATAATTACTCTGAAATACAAACACCCCATTGTTGGATATTTGTTTGCACTTTAATATTCCAAAGCGCAATCTCAGAAATGGACAATTGTTTCTTTAATCGCCGGGAGATTCCTTTCGCAATTAAAGTTTTGAATAATGCGACTGGGACGAAATAATTCAAGATGCGCGAATCGGCGGCGGGAGGCAACGGGGGGAGGCAATTTCCTGAAAAATACTCCGGTAACGAACGCGGCAACATACCCGCCGCGCGGCCGCCGTGCGCGCGCAGCGTACGGCGGCGATGAGCGATAGCGATTTCTATCCTGCAAAAAATCTAAAAGTATGTTTACTGCTTTAATACCCAGTACGACAGGTATCATGTCAGCCTATTGCAGTCCACTGCTGGACAGAGCTACCGTGCAAATCCAATACACTGTATCTCGAAAAAGTTGATTTCGAGAAAAAAATGTTTAAAGTTATTTTTAGTATTTTGCTGTTTTAAGCATTAGATTAATATTTTTTCCACTTTTATTTATGTTCATCGGAAAGGTATTTTCATCCTCTTTTCAGCCATGTATATTTCATATTAATTATGATGGATACTTAATAGATATAACTAGAAACTTGTTTTGTCAGGATAGGTAAAATTATTTATGCGAAACATTGTTATGGCAAAACACGGTAAAATGACTTACAGTGTATTGGTGTTTTAGGATGATCATGTTTTTGAAATACCATAACAATGTATAATTCTTTACAGTGTTTCACCGTGTTTGTTTTAGGTACATGTGAATAGATAAAACAAGCATAAAGTTTTATCAAAATTTATTTTAAACGTAGGCAATTAAACTCTACTATGTTACAGTAGAAATCAAAACAAAAATGTGTAAAAATCAACTTTAACATAGTTACAGACGTTTGAATGAGAGGCATGCTTTGAAAAGTTGCACGAATGAATGTCTACAACTTTTAATATAAACGTTAGAAGATTGAGAATGTTGGTGTGATAGGTATCTTTTATGTTATGTCATGTTATTTACTAGAAGAATCTAAAAATTTGAAAATTAAGAGAACATTTATCTGTGATTAATGTTTAATGACTAACAAAAGCCAAAAGAAATAATCAAAGCTAATAATAAGAGTTTAAAGAAATTGACCTTTTTTATCAAAATAATAAATAATTGTTACATATTTAAGTAATCAAACAAAGAAAAAAAAGTTCTAAGAAAAAACTCACAATCAAACCTTTTGTAAAAAGTAAGAATATTTTAAACTTATAAGTCTATACTCATAATATGCTCACAAATATCTGGAGAATCGGCCACTGCAAGGTTTTCATAAAATCTAACTCTTGACGAAGGCAATGCCTTTTTCTTCGACTCGTTTATGCCTCTCGGCTGAGTTTCTCTATCTATCCTTTCCAAAAGATCACTTTCCTTATTTTCTATTCTGTGTTTTAACTCTTTTTCAACGCTTTTTTTCAGAAACTGAATTTCTCTATAGTCTTTTGTATAATCATTTTTCGCAAATATACTTAAGTGGCCCCTTCGAAATTCTATTACTTTTAAATTTTGGATGTTATAACCTTTTGGGAATACTTGCTTGGAGTCATTGCTAAGTTTAATCATGTCTTTGTGGTCTAACACATCAACTTCAATATTTTTACGAGATTTCTTGATATTGTCCACAAAATCATTAAAGTCATATATTTCTCTTGACGATGTATTTTTTTTGTGATAGCAGCATGAACAGCGTCTGCTGCCATGAATTTATGCCCAGGTTCAAAGTATTCTAGTCTTAGTGCATCTATCTGTGTCATATTATTATTTATTATTCTCACTAAGGCTGATAATAAAGTTTTATTTTTGTTCTGAGCGTTACAATTATCCAGGAAAAAATATACGCATTTTTGGTCTCGACAAAGAAAGTAAACATATGTTGTGGCAATATTATAGGCTTGCCTATAAATATTTCACACACTCAATTTTCATCTATTTTCCATATCAAAGTATTGTGACTTCTTGATAGCTTCTTTGTGGTTTGAACCGAAGGACGAATTCTCTCTATATTCCTAGATATAAAATCTCTACGACGTTGTCTGTCTAATTGCCAAAACTGTTTCCAAATAGTTTCTCTTACGGTTTAAGGGGTTTTATCAAAGCATTTTTTTTTACAATTACAAGGAGGCAGTAAAGGATGCCTATTTCTTTGTTTTGCTAAAATTGCTGAAGGAGTTTGAAACCTTTTAATTTTTTTAGTCTTTTCTGTGCTTTCTAGTTGTGAAATAATAGATGTATCTGTATGGGCAGATGTTTCACGTAATTGACTTTGAGATTCATCGGTACAAGAAGAGGTTCGTGCAGACCTTGTATGTTTTGCCTTTTTTGCAGGAGAAGATTTATCTGGTGAATTGTTTGATGACTTCGCCCGGAAAGATACATCTCGTTGGACACTGTAGCGACGAGATTGCTTTTTTTAAAATTTTTACAGGGTATCTAGCTGAGGTGGTTGAGGTGTTTGTTTGAGCAAATGTGTTACTTGAACGACGCAGAAGATCGTCACTACAAGCAAAAGTATGTGGAGATTGGTGCTTCTTAGTTTTTTTTACAGAAGGTTTAGTTGGCGAGGTTGTAGATGTGTCTGTCCAAGCAGATGTGTTACGTGAATGGTCCTGAAGATCAACACTACAAGTAGAGAGACGTGAAGATAGCTTCTTCTTAATTTTTTTTGCAGAAAACCTAACTGACGAAGTGGTCGACGTGTCAGTCTGAGCAGATGTATCACGTAAATGGCCCAGAAGATTGTCACTATGAGCCGAGATACATTGAGATTGCTTCATCTTATTTTTTTTTACAAAAAACTTAGCTGTCGAAGTAGTTGACGTATCTGTTTGAGCAGAATGATCTAGAAGGTCATCAATGTAAGAAGAAGTACGTGGAGATTGCTTCTTCATAGATTTTACTGGCGAAGCAGTTGATGTATCTGTCCGAGCAGATGTGTTACGTGAATCGTTCTGAAGATAGCCACTAAAAGTAGAATTATGTGCAGACTGCTTCATTTTTCTATTTCTTCCAGGTTTAGCTGGCGACATGATTGACTTGTCTGAGTGGGTAGACGTATCTCGTGACAAATATAGAGAGTCGTCATTATAAGAGAAGCTCAGTGCAGACATCTTCTTTTTTTTGGCAGGAGGAGACATAATTGGCGATGAAAATTTTTGCGTAAACATACCTTTTGAATTTAGAACATCGTGGCTACCGGAACTCTGAAGTCCTTCGTCTGTCGCACTTATCACGTAAGTAGATAGTGCTTGAATACCGTCAGTAGTAAATGAACATTCCAACGAATTTGTAAATATATCTTGAAGGGATCCACCAACCACGGGTAAAAGTTCGGTGTAAACATTTTCGCCAATTTCTTCAGAAACGTATGAATTCAACTGTGATTCACTGAGACGTAATATTGGACTTATATGACGAGATGAGTATTCGACAAAAATATTTTCATATGGAACGTTTGCACTGGGATAGTTTTTGTAACTGTCATTAATTTTCCTTTTCGGTCATTAAATCATTTAACTTAGATTGATCAAATCAATTAAAACAAAACTAATTCAATAAGTTGTTACGTTTATATTATTAAAAGAAAGCCCATCTGCCAACTCTTTTCCGCATTTTACGGAACTATAAATCTGTCTCGCTTACACCTGAGTAACCGAGCACGCATCCATGTTTACCTTATGACCAAAACAATGTGTCTCGTTAAGCTCGCGCGGTGTGATGGCAAAACACTGTATTAAAGGAAACAGTGTTTTGCCGAATTTAGATCGTAATGATTCATGCAATACAGTGTTTTTTCGTGTCGATATCTCAGTAAATAATAGTGCAATCTTAACAAAAAAAATTGAGGATATTAAACACGGTCGGAGAAGCTGATTAAGCGCTATTAAGTTAAAACACTGTATTCGCACTTACAGTGAATTGGTTTTGCACATTAGCTGCCAAAGATCATGATCTTCCGCTTTTTTTATCCAGCTACTGCCAGCCATCTTCCTAAGGTTGTCGGTCGATCGAGCCGAGGGGGAGAGGGGGGGTCACACGCTACGTTTGCCAAGTCGCGGTCTCCACTCGAGAACCCATTTACTCCACCTTTCATCGGTTCTGGGACAGATGTGACCGGCCCACTACCACTTTATTATTATTATTTATTATTTTTATTTCATTAAATCAGACAACCCAGGTCCACTTTATTAGTAAGATCTTATAAGCTATATTAGTAACAACAAAAATACAAAACAATAAAACAGAGAGAAGTACAGATGGCAGCGGCGGGTCAGCCTGTGTTCCTCTTGTCCAGCACCCTGGCAAGATGGCGAGTTATAGGAGAGTCATATCTCCCCGCTATGGTCTTCAAGATGGACTTTAGCTTACACAGGTATGTTAATAGGAAACCATGTACCAACACTATGAAATGTTTACAAATAATAACCTGAGTTAATAGCAAACCACCTTATGACTAGAAGACGACCTGATTGGCGTAGCGGCGCGGTTATTTGCCTTGAATTTGGAGGGTTTCGAGTTCGAATCCCGGTTTGAGTCAATTCGGAAAACGATATTTCCCAAATTGGCTCAGGTCTGGGTGTGGTGGGAGATTCCTTACTTCGAGACCATGACGATTGGTGTGTTGTCTGGCGCATAGTTATTTATTTATTTACTAAAGCTTGTTTATTTATTTATTTATTTAATTAAGGACAGCCAACAAAGCATACACCTAGACAATACAAAATACAATTCAAATTTTACATTTTATAGTGTTGCCTTAATTAAAGGCCACCACGGCATGCATAAAAATTTAAAATGTGGAAACTGACGTATACACTTAACAGTTTAAGTAAATGGAAAAATGACAAATTACAGCCTTTTTTTTATTTTAATGAAGACATATGTTCATGCAATATATATTTGAATTTACGTTGAATTAATTAAACATAATAAAATTCCAACAATCATACCAATTTAATACCCCTAAACTGAGCAGAACTTGCACAATGGTGATAAGTCTATATATATAAAAATGAATCTCTATTTCCCTTGGTCATCGCATCACGCGTGAACGGATGGAACAATTTCGCAAATTATTTTTTTGTTGTGTTAATTATTGTCAGGAGAAGGTACTTTTAAACGAAAAAATGAAAATTGCGCAGAAAATTATTTATAAATAAACTGAATACCACGCGAAAGAAGTCGCGGGCTAGTAACAGATAAATATACTAAAATACATTAAATGACATCCATGGCTCGCGTACAAATGCTTGTGTTTATCGAACAAACACTTGCATATGATATGTTTTTATAGCATTGAAGAAATTTTTGACATGAAATGATATTGATGGACCATTTATTTTATTTTATAAATTAATTAGTAAAGTCTTAATTGTTTATTTTCATTGAATTTTGTGACGGTACCTATATTAACTATGACTATTAATATGTGTAATTACCGTTACCATTGACATTTAATTTAATTTAATAATAATATGTGTTACAATTTTTGCTTGCCACCACGATGGTAAAACATGAGTTCTTTTTCGTTTTATTGTATCATCTATGTTTTTGCAAATAAAGAATATTATGTAGTAATGAAATAAGCCAACTAAAGTTTAAAATGGCCAATGGGTATTTCCCCAGCTCCGCTCCGCTCGAGCGTTGGTCACTCCGCTCCGCCCGTGCCTTTGCCCGCGCCCGCGGCTGTTATTTTCACAATCTTTTCAAAGTCCTTGGCGGTTAAAAAGGTAAACAAAAGAAGTCTTTTCTTTAGCGAATATTTATTTAAGGTGGGCCCCGTTGAGTCGAGAAGCGCCATAATGAATGCAACGCCGCACGCTAACGAGCCCGCACGCTGTCCCGCTCGCACTGTCCCGTCCTGGTTTGGTACCTTGTCCCTTTAACGCACTAACCTTATACACCCTTAAACGGGACCGTACTTTGTACTGCTCGCACTGTCCCGCCCTGCTCGTACGACGCATCTGTCCCACTCTCGCATTACATCGAAATAAGTTTATGCTCGTTATGAAAACCGTGTGGGACTTTCTATCCCGTCCCGCTCTTTCAAAGTCCTGTACTACGCTGGCCAATAATTATTAAAACCTTGCGTAGGACACTATATGCGCAAGACATAGGCTACGTTTTTGGCTCGGACGTTATAATTGGTTACATTATTATCGACGATTCTCTGTAAACTCATAATGTGGGTTATGTTTTATTTTTAAAATACTTGAATCTCAAAATGTACAGCTTATGTTCTATAGATAAACGATTAATTAAAAATAATATAAAAATAAAGACTACACATTGAAAGTCACGGTCCTGAAGTAAGTAAAATTCTTGTGTTACGAGATAACAGACCTCGATTTTTTGGCCGTGGTCATCTCCCAGCTCTCCTAGACCCAACCCAATTTAGAAAAAGACGTTTTCTTAATTGACCCAAACCGGGAATCCTTTGCATTCGAGGCAAATTACACTGCCACGTTTTGTCAAAAAATAATAAAATTGAAAGTAACCCAAAAGTAGTAACAGATTAAAAATGTACAAGGTTGTCAAGCTGCAACAGTCTCCATGACATACTCGGATAGCAAGAAAGAAGGAATAATTTAACACTTAGAATGTTAGATAACACTAAATATCGGTATCGTAATAATACAAAGTGTACTGATAAAACCCTAAAGCGCATTGTGCTGACTAAAGCCATGTTGCTGTTAGTGTTGAGCTTCTGAATTTGCGTTGCTAAGCCAGTGCTCGGCGCAATTTGCGGGCGGAAGAGCAATTGGAAAACCAATGTAATCCTTTCAGCAAGTTTTTGTTTGGTCAAGTATTTGAGTTCTTCCTAAGAGTACATACGTGATTGCTACAGTTCTGCGATACTAAAACTGTTTTGCTGACTAAATATTGTAGAATAAATGAGAAGAACATTATTCAGAACCATTTAATTTTTCAATTTATTCTAATATTACAAATATAATCACGGGCTTACACATTTACATAATTATTATGTCATTTTATTCATTCAATTCAAACAATCATTTATTGCACTTTGACGATAAATAAGCAAAGACCATGCATAACAAATCACTTCGAATACACAAACCTCTTAGAGAATGAAGAAAGATTTTTCTCGCACCTCTCCATCATCTCTCTCGCATCATCAGCACCGACTTAACACTGAATGGTTGTTGCTTGTTTTCTATATGCTTTTAAGTTTGTTCTCTGTAGCTGTGCTGTTCTGTGCTGTGCCTTTTTATAAAGAAATAAAAAATAAAATAAAAATTCGCCATAGGACCATTGACTTCCAGATTGGCCGGTTGGAAGCACAAATTTTTACAATCAAATACAATGATTTGACCATGAATTTAATATGGGCAGTTATTTGGTTTTTGTTACAGATCACGTACATAGGGTGATTTTGTATTAGTGTAAAATACTTAAGGGTTTGTTTATAGACTCATTATAACAAACGACTTTACCTATACCTAATAAACTAATTAGCTCAATTTTGTTAGGGTTAATAACCAAAATAATTTAAGATAGGTAACTAGTTTCTTTGGCAAAGTTGTTGTCTATCATGAGTATAAATATACAGGTAGACAACCTGATAGTACTATATAACTATTAAATTTCAGAAAAAAAGAATGAAATATTAGTAAGTCTGGCACAATAATTTGGTGTAACTCATTACATCAGGCTTTTTGGGTGCTCGACTTGAATAGACTCGAATCAGTGTTGCCGAAATTCCGTTAATCCACGTCCATCGTAATGCGGCCCATCGGCCCCAGCGGCAAAGCCAATTGCGGCCACGATGGATTCAATAAAACGCCTTCCCTCCCCCCTCGCCCCGCGGCCTGCACTGTTCCGTAAGCATCGTTGATTAAAAAAGTTCATCAACGCATCTCTTTTAGTTTTTTCACCGCGAACGCCTTTCTCCGCCGAACTTTACTAATAAAAAGTTTCCCCAAGTTCAGCGCGGCCGCAGAATGGATACTCAAATATGCAGATATTATTATTCTTAAGGCCGTAACTTTTAAATATATCCGTTCTCGTTTAACAAAGTTTATTTTGCTCGAGATATACACGCTACATGATAGACAACTTTTCAGTTAAACAAAGAGGCGGGCGCGCGCGGAAATGCTACGTTATTACGAGTGTAATCCTTAATCAGGCTGAGAGCGGGAGGTGCTTTAAATGAATTTCGCATTCATTTCATCATCTCGTCGAGGCCGCAAGGAGTCGCGGCGACATTCGACGCAGAGGCGCCTCGTCACTTCGGCACAAAAGCCAACAAAGAGCGACTAATACACTTTATTAAGTTTCATCGCATCGCAAACAGGCAGCGACGTCCGAGCAAACGTGTTCGTTTCAGATCTCGCATAAAATCCTTCTTAGCTATAATATTATGTAAATTCGAGAGGATAGTGAACAGAAGTCCGGAACGAACAGCCCTTTTGTGCTCTGAACAAATTGTTTTATATTCCAGAACCGGCGACGAGGCGCCTCCCCTCCCCCCGGCGGATACTGAGCTGTGAACTTACTGATGACAGTTTTATGAACCCGGCATTTACATTTAAATTGAAAGTGAGGATTTTGATGTCGACATCCAGTCGAAAAGAAAACTGTGTTCCTGGCTATTGTCGTTTAGTATTCGCGGGTTGGCCACACTATACTAATGCCTTATTAGCATTTGCTAACCCCCCCCCCTCCCCTCCCCTCTCTCCATTGCTCCTTCTTTACCACAAAATAAAAAGGTACAGAAGCCCTCCATACTTTTAAGCGCTAACCTAAAGCGCATTTAAGGAAAGATGATGATTGATTTTTTTTAACGTGAGATTTCCAACTTATATAAGTGTCTATCATTAATCTTTTCAATGTACAGACAACCGCTCGTCAACGTACCACAAAACAACAAAGTTTCTCAATGATATTAATCTCTGCATGTCGGACTTAAAGTTGAAAATCGGTTCAGTGATCTTTAACTTTTAGGGTAGGTTCAAATTCAAATTCAAATTCAAACGTTTATTGCATGTCACATTACAATTTTGCGGTGTTAGATAAATAAAGGTATACATGTGACGCCCTGCAAGGGCATAGCAAACAAGAGAGTGACATATACACATAGGTATATATTGACCTGCCGTTGACTGCACTTTGTACAGAATGGGCCTTCTTTGTCTATTCTTGCTGTAGCACTCATTCTCGCTGTTCACGCTTCTCGATTATGATATCGCGTTAAAATAATTGCGGCACTCGGAGAACTAATTAGGTGGTGCAATCTTCTTGAACATTGTGCTTAGAGGAATATTGACTCGGAATCAGTTCACCAGATTTATCAGGCTACTGTCTTATTTACTTCAGATAGAAATCAAGACTGCAACTTAATAATGTGTCTTTTGACACATTTTTTATTTTTTTTTATTTATCTTTATTAAGGAAACATACAGCATTTTAATAATACATATAGCTAACATTAAATTAATTATACATGAGCGTTTAAAGTTTCCAATGCTAATTGGTACATTTTATGTTGATAAGAGACACATGCGGGAAAGAAAAAAAAAATCGAGCCACAACAACCAAACAAAACTACATCGATTAAACAATAAAACATGCCTAACTTAAATAGAAGGCAGAAGAAGGTAGGTGTGCGGTTAGGGCTTACGTGGATTTCAAAAGACGACGAAACCTCGCCATACGCTCACTAAAAATGTCTATGTGACTGAAAGCTGCATTGTATTTGTTTGTAGCTCTTACAATAAATCTATTTTTCCGGTACTTGGACCTACAAACGGGTGCAATAAAAGTGCTTTTATGTCGTGATCGAAGACTTGAACACTTAAAAACTATTTTGCTCAGTAGGTAAGAACTGTCAACTACATTGTTGATTATTTTATACAAAAATATTTGATCCCTATGTTCTCGGCGGTTCACCAGAGACTGAAATTTACCATCATTACAATTTTTAAACTTATATTTTAAACGTCTTATAAACTTTGCCTGAATGCCCTCCAACAGGTTAATATACTTTAAATACTGTGGATTCCATACAACGGACGCGTACTCCAACTGAGATCTAACATACGCGTTATACAGTAATATTAGGGTGTTCTCCTTCTTAAAATCTGTACCTTGACGGAAAATGAAACCAAGCAGCTGGTATGCCTTAGCAGTGATCTTATTAATATGTGATTCAAAGTACATTCCACTGTCCAACTGCACACCGAGATCTCTAACCTCCTGGACCCTTTTTAAATTCTTGTCAAAAAGCGTGTAACTAAAATGGATAGGTTTCTTTTTTCTAGTAAAAGTTATGGTACAGCATTTGTCTACATTTAAAAACATCTATTTCATTATATAAACAAATAATGAAATATTGGACAATATCTCATACATGGCTCTGATCTTAAGGTAAGTAGTCAAAGCACTTGTGCTATATAAATCAGAAACAACGACCGTACCACAGCACCCAGACCCGAGACAATATACAAAAGTTAGTTTTCTACATCGACCCGTCTGGGAACCGAACTTAGGACCTCAGAGATGGTGACGCCAAGTCCGGTGTGGGCCTCTTGGCTACGAAGCTCGTCACGATAATTTTGTCTTATTTTGTACTATAATAAACAATTCAATTGAAGCGATACATTGTAAGTTAAACTTTCCCAAAAATAACCCTACAATTTAGTCGTGTGTACCTATTATACACCGTGAATTTTTAATTACCCGAGAAAATTTACTAAACATACTCAGATATACATCGAATTTGGCGAATAAAAAAAACTTTATTATTTTTTTATGAGAAATTGTGGACTTTTATTTGTGGAGCGAGATCAAGCGCCGAGTGTTTGTGAGTGAACCTACTAGTGTTGGTGATTTGCGAAACCGAATCATTGCGGCTTTTCAAGAGGTTCAAGCTCAAAGAAACGTGCTTATTTCTTTAAAGAATAACTTGCGGAAAAGAGCACGTGTTTGTATCTCGGCGAGAGGAGGACATTTTGAAAAAATACTGCAATATGTGTAAGGTATGTTGATATTTGTTTTAAGGTTTTTAGGTATTTGTATTATTTGTTAATCTTGTAAATACCTAGTGGATTTCATATTTTAAAATACACTTTAACTAAGTAATTAAAATAAACAATTTACTAAGCAGATAAAATAACTCGTGAAAAGTGCTATTTTTATTACTTCGTAATGGCCACAACATACAAATCAACAGATATCACGTTTATTAAATGCTAGTGCAGGATGCGAACCCGCGATGCTTTGCGATCTTGATAATCGTTGGCACTAGGCGTAGCAGACGCGCATGCGCGGGAGACTGCGCGAGCGCCGCGCGAGTTTGAATGAATGCATGCGTCTCTCTCTCTCTCTCTCATTAAACAAATACTACGAAGATGGTTTACATGTTTTGGTGCATTAACAGGATTTATTTGAAGTCCTATAAAACGATATTTTTGTATGAACGCTATAATATTTGTGTGTTACTTACTGATATACATATTTTTATAAATGCAAATTTTAGTTTTCTCGGGTAATTAAAAAAGTCACGGTTTATAGGTACAATTACGTGTACTAACCGCCCAAACGTTTGGCCGTGGTAAGTATTCGTCACAATAAGAACTGATCAAAAACATCAATTACCATTACACCATCATGTCTCATACTATAGCATTTGGCAACTATACGATTGCTATCATTGTATCGAAGACACTATTTAGGGCTGGCATTGTCCGGGGTGGGACATTAAAACGCTGTTAGTGTGTATCGATGGGCTCCAATCAGCCGCGCCAGCGGGCAGCGCGCCAGCAACTCGGGCTGCCTTAAATCTACTTAGTTTTGCTTTCTTTGCAACTACTTGCTACTGCTCTTATAGTTCGCACAATAGCAATTTTGAAAATAGCAAAATATTTATGAGTCACCTATTGATTTTTTTCAAACTTTAACTACCCAAAACAGGTTTAGTAACCTAACCGCAAAAAATAAGGTTTGTGTAATTTTTAGGGTTCCGTAAGTCCAATAAATGACAAAACGTAACCCTTATAGGATCACTCGTGTGTCTGTCTGTCCGTCTATCACAGCCAATTTGCTACAAATCGACTAGTCCGATTCAGTTGAAATTTTGTACACATATAAATATATATGACCCAAACATGCACGTGTAATAAAAACAAACAAATTCAAAGTCAAAAAAGTCAAAAATCATTTATTCAGTTTAGGGCAGAAAACTGCCACTTATGAACGTCAATAATAACATTATTGGCCCATATGGGGCAGAACATGTCTCCTTATTTTTTGGGCCCTACTAGTAATTATTAATATAAGGGTCAATTTTGGGGGGCAGTAGATTTTAAAAAAGTTTTGAAAGCTGTACTGTGTTGCATATCAAATGAAAGAGCTTTTTGTGAATAAATCAAATAAATGTTTATTAATAATATAAAATAAATAATTGTACAAGTTATTTAACTAAATGGACGAAAATCGTTGATGTTTGAAATCGATTATTGTGTAAAACTATGTAAAATAGAGATGGCACGCATAGATTGAAAAGAGACGCACACATAGATTGGGAATAGATGCACACATAGATTGGAAACAGATGCACATATAGATCGAAAAGAGACGCCGTGTGCACGTAATACACGTACTCAATACTAAACTACTCTACTGAAACGTCCATTATGAAATTCATCTGCGTTTAGAATTTTATACCTACACCTTAACCGTCGTCACACAGTTCACTATCTACCAGGTATTAAAATTTTTTTTAGGGTTCCGTACCTCTAAAGCTTAGGTTTATACTACGGCCGTTTATTCAGCAAAAAAAAAACGTATATTTCGATACTCTCAAAAGAATCAAAATTTATAGGGTACTTTCCGTTGACCTAGAACTATGAGGCAACTAATATCGTCTTATACCTACTACATGTATGGGGGAAAATCTGAAACTATACCTTTGTGATTAATTTGTAATCAAACTGCGGGACTCGGTTCCTGAACTATCTATATTATGTACAGTCAACGGAAGGTCAACCTACCCAAAAAGTCAAAGGCCATTGAACTGATTTTTAAATAAGTCTGACATGTAGAAATCAATATCGATTCAGGAAATTCGACGGTTTGTGGTAGGTTGACCAGCTGTCGTCTGTACCTACAAATTTATACGGAACCCTCGGTGGGCGAATCCGACTCGCATTTGTCCGGTTTTTTAACTTTAAGGGTACCTTACATCCTTATGATAAAACGAAACCCAAGGATCACTCGTGTGTCTGTCTGTCACAGTCTATTTGCTCCGAATCCATTGGACCGATGCAGTTGAAATTCTGTACACCTAATTATGTATATTCTATAAACTAAACATGCATGTGAAACGAAAACAAACAAATTTCGAAAATTAATTAAAAGTTTAAAAAAACTTTCTGAAGACAAGCTTTTATTGAGTAAAAAGTGAAGTAAAAGGAATAAAATAAATTAAAATGACATTCGTCATACACGTAGATAGGTAAGTTCTACACGTCTTTTAAAAATGTAAAATATGCTTATACTTCAAAAGCTTGAGGCACTAATATCGTATAGAAAACTTGTACAACGGCATATAGCATTGATACACGTTTTTATGTATAGGGAAAGCCTATGTCCGGCAGTGGACATCTAGAGACGGATGATCATGATAACGATAGCTTTGGAGTCTGAAACTTCCTTCTCATTATTATGCTCCAGTTTCTCAATTATATCATTTAGATTGAGTGGTTTTCGTAAACTCATGTACTAAATAAATATGCATTAGAGATGGTAGTACATTTTCCTACTGTGTCTTTCACGGAACCTACAAAATAATTAAACATGCACTATGAAAATATTATAAAATAACATATTTTTCGAAATTTGTAGAAACCGAATATAGGTAATCAAGCCGAAAACTGATAAAAAACAGCATTAAACAATGTGTCAACTCACATTGAATTACTAATTGAAATTAACACAAAACTCAACTCTTGTTCACACTAGTAACATAAACTGCAGCTTACAGTCAACACGTCACAATGAATGTCTATTGCATTAACATTTAATAGCGACACAGAACAAAAAATCTCAGGTTGTGGGGGGGTTTGGTGCGGCGGTGTTTCACCGATAGACCGATAAACTTTGAAAGTTTTATTACGAACGCAACTATTCTGTTTAACAATGAGATCGATACTACTCCACGGAACACTACTCAAAGCCTTCAGTATACGACCTCCGCGGAGATGCGATATACATGCAGCAATGTATAGTGCACGCTATACGTCCTTGTCTCAACAAACTGTCTCAGCTGGTGTGAAAGCAGTAGTTTGTACATAAGACGTACCCTAATTAGGATAACAAACAATAATCATACGGGATGTCTTATGGCTAGGGAAAATCGAAGTCCTTGCGCAGGTCAACCTACACCCAGCGCCATCTAGCGGTGTAAGTAGGAAACAACTTCGCCTTGAGTAAACCTTACTGTTGGATGTTGGGTTGTTGTTGCAGTGTTACAGTCTCCCCCTCTGTCTACGCGGTCGACCCGACGAGTAAGACAGCTATGGTTGTTATAAAACATCTATGGTAGTCTTATTGTTTCCGTGGTCGTCCCCGTTCCCTTATTGGTACAGAAGGTTAAGGCAGAGGCCCACTTCCATCGGTTTGAAATGGACGCAAGGCCGATGCGTGATAAATTCCAACAATCTCGTTTTTATCGGGGTGAGCAATCTCAAAAGAACTAGGACCATGACGACGTTTGATAATGTATGGTCCATCACGTCGCGGTGCAAATTTAGAGCTGAACCATTGGCTAGATTTGCTAAGTGTGTGCGTGTTAACTAACACAGGATCTCCAATTGCATAAGGCGGGCGTGGTTTTCTCATCTTGTCTACATATTCCTTTCTTGTTTCCTCCTTCATCTCTTGTACTTCCTTCGCTCGTTTGAGGGTGTCTGCCAGTAACAGGAGTCGGGGAGTTATTTCTGCCAAAAAATGCTCGTCTTGAATGATTTGTCGGAAGTCATGCTCGACATCATCTGGAGTACGAAGGATGCGGCCAAAAGTCAAATAAGCCGGGGAGAAACCCGTTGAGCTACAGACAGCGGTATTAATGGCGAACCGAATACTGGGCAGCTTATCACTCCAAGTCGTGTGGTCATCGTCCACCAGAATTGCCAGTTGCGTCTTCAGGTCGCGATTTCTACGTTCGAAAGGATTGGTCTCCGGATGATAGACAGGGGTGAGCCCGTGGTGAATGCCGAGGCAAAATGTCAATTGTTGCATAACGCTGCTCACAAACTGTGTGCCATTATCGCTAAGGAAACGACGCGGAGTACCATATCGGAGGATTATCTCGTTTAGTAGTATTTTTGCGCATTCTTCCGCGGTCGCATATTGCATAGCAAACAGCTCAACCCAACGTGTGGCAACGTCTTCTATGATAAAGATCCAACTATGGTTATTTGGAGTGCGAGGTAGAGGGCCAAAGAGATCAAAAGCTACCACTTCAAACCTCTGGTTACTAGCGGTTGTCTGAAGTAATCCTGATGGTCTCTGATTTGACGCTTTATAGCGCTGACACTGCAAACACTTTCGTGCATAGGCTTCTATCTGACCTCTCATTCCTTTCCAGAAATATCGGCGTGTTATTCGTTCGATTGTTTTCTCAGCGCCGTAGTGTCCTGCCGTCGCCTCGTCGTGATAAGTTCGAATAACTTTTTCTTGCTCATGTTTGGGGACTATCAGCAATCCGTTTTCTCCCTTACCATATTATCATATACATAAATGATCTCCCTAAATGTACGCAATACCCGGTCACACTCTTTGCAGATGATATATCTGTAACGATTGACAAAAACCTGATAAAAATTACAACAATGAAATTAACAGTGAGATAAATAAAATAGGTAATTGGCTGACACAAAACAATTTAATTATAAACGCGAAAAAAACAAATTTCATTCAATTTTTCAACAAAAACGCTAAACCACAGCAGCTATCCGTACACCATCGGAATGATGCCATAGCAGAAACCGCGTCTACGACTTTTCTTGGTATTGTGATGGATTCGGGACTGACTTGGCATCACCATATTGACATGATATGCCAGAAGATGAATAGATTTGTATATGCTCTATACCGCCTATCACAATTGGCGAATCAAAATACAGCGCTAATGGCATATCATGGATATGTGGGTTCTCTGCTGAGGTACGGACTGATTATGTGGGGAAATTCAACAACCATTAATCGGGTTTTCATATTGCAGAAAAAGTGTATAAGATCTATTTGTGGCGTCGGACAGCTGGAATCATGCAAACCTCTCTTTAAGCAAATGAATATACTCGCGCTACCATCCTTATATATTTTCGAAACACTATTGTTTGCAAAGAAGAACATCAATCTTTTCACAAAAAAACGAGAGGACTGCAATTTTAATACAAGGTACCCACACAAATTAACAATCCCATCTGCAAGTACAACCTGTTTTAGCAAAAATAGTTACAGCATGTGTGTCAGGTTGTTTAACTTACTTCCGGATTGAATCCAAACTCTGCCATTGCTTGTTTTTAAAAGAATTGTATTCAGAATCTTAGCAAGGAATTGTTTTTATAGCGTCGATGAATTTATGCAATTTTGTCGTAATGATGGCCTCAAAAAATGATATAATAACTTATTCTCAAATAATTGATATTGATGCTTTGTGACTTTGTTAACATTTGACCGCAGATTAAGGATATGCATTTGACTGATTCCCTATTTTTGTATAATGGACGGACATTTATTAATTTATTTTTTGTTTAATGAACTGACATTTTGTTTTTGTATAATAGGCTTGGATTTGAATTGTAATTGAATTGAAATTATTCTAAATGTACTTACTTCAATCGCATATTAAGTGTTTAATGTTTTTATTAACTTTTTAGTCAACTAGTTACGCATGACGATATCATAACATTTGTATATCGATAAATCGATTAAACATGTATGCAAGATACCTAAAAATAAGAACCAAAAATGTACCATGTTTATACAAATAAATATCTTATCTTATCTTATCTTATCTTATCTTATTATCCTGATCATATCGATACAGCAGCCCATTGCCCATAAAATAGCCCTTTCTACTCCAGTATTCCGCATCTTCCTCGATGTCTCCCTCTAGACACTTAGCTATTTTGACTATGAGCTCATCTTTGAACTGCTCTTCTCTTATTTCCTTTTCATCCTTTCGAGGCATATCCACAGCAATTGTGCATACACCACAATTGTCTTTTGTATCCGAATCGCAAGTAGGGTGCGAGAGTAAGTCAGCAACAACATTGGTTCTACCAGTTATATATTTGATAGTGATGTCGTAGGCTTGGAGCTGTAGAGCCCATCTAGCTAGTCGGCCTGTTGGGGATTTGAGAGACATAAGCCACTTTAGCGCCTGATGATCGGTCAAGACTGTTACTTTTATGCCTTCTATATAGCCTCGAAATTTGCTGAGTGCCCATACTACTGCCAGCGCTTCTCTTTCCGTGGTATTATAATTGCGTTCTGCCGCGGTCAAGAGTCGGCTCGCATACTCGACCGGATGCTCCTTCTCCCCCTCCCCCTGTACTAGAACTGCACCGATAGCGTAGTTGCTAGCGTCGGTCTTTAGGGTGTAGGGCATAGTCACATCGGCCTGGGTCAGCACTGGAGGACTAGTCAGTAGCTTGCGCAGCTCTTCAAATGCTAGCTTTTGGTCATCTCCCCACGTTCATACAGCGTTCTTCTTAGTCAGACGCGTGAGGGGTTTAGATACTTTGGCAAAGTTGGGTATGAAACGCCTATACCATGAGCACATCTGGATAAAGGACATCAGATGTTTCAAATTTCGCGGAGGTGGCATCTTAAGTATAGCGCTGGTCTTTTCTGGGTCTACTTCCAAACCAACTGAAGTAATATAGTGACCCAGGTACTTTATCCGTGAGCAACAGAAACTGCATTTTTCTTTGTTTACAGTTAGGTTAAACTCTTTGAGTCTATCAAATACCTATTGAAGGTCTCGGATATGCTGCTCACTGGACGGCGAGAGCACAATCAGGTCGTCGAGGTAGATCAGGAGCCTGATGTGACTTAGAGTTATACGAAAGCGATCCATCATTCTTTGGAATGTCGCTGGAGCGTTTCGTAATCCAAAGAGCATCCTTTTGTATCGGAACATTCCAAATGGTGTGACAAATGCTGTTTTGTCCATATCTTCCTCCTTTATTGTTATCTGCCATTAGCCTGCGCGGAGATCAATAGTGCTCATGTACGGCGTTGGTTTAGTACTGTGGAGCAAATCGTCGATGCGAGGCATTGGATAGGCATCAGGGACAGTTACGGAATTCAACCGCCGGTAATCGATACACACCCTTATACTTCCGTCTTTTTTAGGTACCATCACTACAGGTGAGGCCCATGGGGACGTACAAGGCTCGATAACGTCTTCCTGTATCATTTTCGCTATTTCTTTCTTAAGAATATCACATTTGATAGGCGACAAACGATAGGGTGGGACTGATATGGGCTTGTGGTCCCCGGTATCGATGGCATGTTCCACTTCATTTGCTGGGAATCCATTAGGTTGAAATACGCTTTCGTTTTGTTCGAGGAGAGACTTCAGACTAGGATGCTCTTTCCTGTGCATCTTAGTAGAGTGCGTCCATAACGGGTGAATACCCGTCAAAAAGTCTAGTGCAATGTCTTTTGTCGTCTGGATAAGCAGCACCTTCTTCATCCAACTTGAACTTGAGTGGTCGTGTTTTTTCACCACCAGCTTGTGCGTTAAAGGTTTTTGGAACTTGTGCAGTTACTGAGGATAGTGTTTCGGTAGTGGTTATTGAAGCTAGATTGACATTTTCTTGGAACGTAACAAAACCTTCATCATACAGTTCCATCTCTATATCCGGATTTTCGAGGAAGTAATAGGTATTTTGCGGAAGATTCAATATCATGTGCGAGTCTTGCAGAAAGCCGACACCAAGGAGGCTATGATTATTTCGCGATTCTGGAAAAACTAGAAATGTAGTCAAGATAGACTTGTTGTGGAATTTGACCGGTACCCTTGTTACTAATACCTTCTGTTTTTTCTTAATTCCGTCTGCCAATGTCACGCCGACATCCACTTCTTTAAAACGGTAGCCTTTGCTTCTAAGTTGGTTATACAGGGTGTATGAAGCGATGCTTGTTTTGGCACCACTATCTATGAAGGCCGACGTAATAATACCGCCTACTTCAAAGTAAACCATAGGCCTGTCTCTACTATCAGTCGGTGTATCGACAGCGCAAATTCCAATGTCACTGGCTCGTCGTTCCTTGCTCTTATGACAGGTCGAACAGTTACTGCGAACCACTCCAGGCGCGCCACAGCCATAACAACTAAATTTTGGCGTAGAGGGTGACGGAGCTTGCGTAACCGCTTCTACCTTGTCGGAGGGATTAGATTCGTTTACATTCTTTTTGTCTTCTGCGAACTGCTTTTTCCGACAGGTTTCGATAGTGTGACCAAGGTTTTTGCAAAACTTGCATCGTTTCTTCTGGTTCCCTGGCTTTGATACAGGTGGATTTACTTCCGGTGCAGCCACCTTTTCCAAAAAGACATGTTCAGCAGCTCGAGCTGATCTTATCAGGTCTTCGAACGTGTGGATACTGCTACGGGAGATTTTATCCCGAATTTCCAGACTAAGGATTCCATAAATAATATCCAACTGCAGAGTTTCCGTTAAAGCAGGGTTCGACAGCTGAGAGAACAAGAATCTCTTGCGGTGGATGAAGTCCTCAGTTGATACACCCTGTCCTTGTTTGATTTGAGTGATCTCGTGAAATATGAGGTAAGCTTCTCTCTTAGGCGCAAAGTTATCTCTAAGGCGTGATTCGAACTTATCCCAGGAGTCTACTTCGTTCTTGACACCCTGCCACCATATACCAGCTTCATCTTTGAGAAGAAGCGGCAGTTCCTCTAAAGCGGCTTGATCGGTGATATTCTCTCTGCGCTTGAAGATGTTCACCGCAGACAGGAATGCTTCCACCACATCGCTACTATTGCGTCCATTGTAGCTGTAGTTACATGTAGCAAAAGACCCTGAACTTGGTTGTGGTGGTCTACTCGGAGTTAGTTGCGTCACTAATCTTTCGAGAATATCTTTAGTTAATGCGTAGAGTTTAGTTTGTTGAGCCATTTCGATAGTAGTTACGCGTCCTGATTTAGTGAAGTAAGTTAAGGGATCGAAGTACTCTTCAAAGTTGAGTTCGTTTTCTTCACTCATCTAAGTCCAGCGTTCTTTTAGAAACACCGTCCGTGTTATTCCTCGACGTTTTGCAAATGTTTATGCGTTGACTCGAGGCCCGAAGTTGGAGCGCCAATTGTGGGGGGGTTGGTGCGGCTGTGTTTCACCGAACGATAGACCGATAAACTTTGAAAGTTTTATTACGAACGCAACTATTCTGTTTAACAATGAGATCGATACTACTCCACGGAACACTACTCAAAGCCTTCAGTATACGACCTCCGCGGAGATGCGATATACATGCAGCAATGTATAGTGCACGCTATACGTCCTTGTCTCAACAAACTGTCTCAGCTGGTGTGAAAGCAGTAGTTTGTACATAAGACGTACCCTAATTAGGATAACAAACAATAATCATACGGGATGTCTTATGGCTAGGGAAAATCGAAGTCCTTGCGCGGGTCAACCTACACCCAGCGCCATCTAGCGGTGTAAGTAGGAAACAGCTTCGCCTTGAGTAAACCTTTCTGTTGGATGTTGGGTTGATGTTGCAGTGTTACAAGGTTTAAATCGAACCTAACCAAGGCGAAGCAAGTTCCTGGAAATCTAACCTATACATTTTAAGACAAGGTAAAATTTCAAACAAAAACAAACCAAACCAAAAAGGTCACTTTACGTCTCATCGAGTTAGGTTTTGAATCGAACCTAACCCAAAGCAAAGTAAGGTCCAGGAAACCTAACCTTTACATTTTTGGGAATTTTTTGGTTAGGTCTCACACGAAACCTAACAAAGGTCTCATTAGGTCTCATCGAGTTAGGTTTTGAATCGAACCTAATCCAATCAAATTAACGTCCAGGAAACCTAACCTTCACATTTTTGGGACTTTTTGAGTTAGGTCTCAAACGAAACCTAACCTAGGTCTCATTAGGTCTCATCGAGTTAGGTTTTGAATCTAACCTAATCCAATCAAATTAACGTCCAGGAAACCTAACCTTCACATTTTTGGGACTTTTAAGGTTAGGTCTCAAACGAAACCTAACCTAGGTCTCATTAGGTCTCATCGAGTTAGGTTTCGAATCGAACCTAATCTAATCAAATTAGCCTCCAGGAAACCTAACCTTCACATTTTTGGGACTTTTTAGGTTAGGTCTCAAACGAAACCTAACCTAGGTCTCATTAGGTCTCATCGAGTTAGGTTTTGAATCGAACCTAATCCAATCAAATTAACGTCCAGGAAACCTAACCTTCACATTTTTGGGACTTTTTGAGTTAGGTTTCAAACGAAAACTAACCTAGGTCTCATTAGGTCTCATCGAGTTAGGTTTCGAATCGAACCTAACCCAAGCCAAGTAAGGTCCAGGAAACCTAACCTTCACATTTTTGGGACATTTTAGGTTAGGTCTCAAAGGAAACCTAACCTAGGTCTCATCGAGTTAGGTTTTGAATCGAACCTAATCGTATCAAATTAACGCCCAGGAAACCTAACTTTCACATTTTTGGGACTTTTTAGGTTAGGTCTCAAACGAAACCTAACCTAGGTCTCATTAGGTCTCATCGAGTTAGGTTTCGAATCGAACCTAACCCAAGCCAAGTAAGGTCCAGGAAACCTAACCTTCACATTTTTGGGACTTTTTAGGTTAGGTCTCAAAGGAAACCTAACCTAGGTCTCATTAGGTCTCATCGAGTTAGGTTTTGAATCGAACCTAATCCAATCAAATTAACGTCCAGGAAACCTAACCTTCACATTTTTGGGACTTTTTAGGTTAGGTCTCAAACGAAACCTAACCTAGGTCTCATTAGGTCTCATCGAGTTAGGTTTCGAATCGAACCTAACCCAAGCCAAGTAAGGTCCAGGAAACCTAACCTTCACATTTTTGGGACATTTTAGGTTAGGTCTCAAAGGAAACCTAACCTAGGTCTCATCGAGTTAGGTTTTGAATCGAACCTAATCGTATCAAATTAACGCCCAGGAAACCTAACTTTCACATTTTTGGGACTTTTTAGGTTAGGTCTCAAACGAAACCTAACCTAGGTCTCATTAGGTCTCATCGAGTTAGGTTTCGAATCGAACCTAACCCAAGCCAAGTAAGGTCCAGGAAACCTAACCTTCACATTTTTGGGACATTTTAGGTTAGGTCTCAAAGGAAACCTAACCTAGGTCTCATCGAGTAAGGTTTTGAATCGAACCTAATCGTATCAAATTAACGCCCAGGAAACCTAACTCACATTTTTGGGACTTTTTAGGTTAGGTCTCAAACGAAACCTAACCTAGGTCTCATTAGGTCTCATCGAGTTAGGTTTCGAATCGAACCTAATCCAATCAAATTAGCCTCCAGGAAACCTAACCTTCACATTTTTGGGACTTTTTAGGTTAGGTCTCAAACGAAACCTAACCTAGGTCTCATTAGGTCTCATCGAGTTAGGTTTCGAACCGAACCTAACCCAAGCCAAGTAAGGTCCAGGAAACCTAACCTTCACATTTTTGGGACTTTTTAGGTTAGGTCTCAAAGGAAACCTAACCTAGGTCTCATTAGGTCTCATCGAGTTAGGTTTCGAATCGAACCTAATCTAATCAAATTAGCCTCCAGGAAACCTAACCTTCACATTTTTGGGACTTTTTAGGTTAGGTCTCAAACGAAACCTAACCTAGGTCTCATTAGGTCTCATCGAGTTAGGTTTTGAATCGAACCTAATCCAATCAAATTAACGTCCAGGAAACCTAACCTTCACATTTTTGGGACTTTTTGAGTTAGGTTTCAAACGAAAACTAACCTAGGTCTCATTAGGTCTCATCGAGTTAGGTTTCGAATCGAACCTAACCCAAGCCAAGTAAGGTCCAGGAAACCTAACCTTCACATTTTTGGGACTTTTTAGGTTAGGTCTCAAACGAAACCTAACCTAGGTCTCATTAGGTCTCATCGAGTTAGGTTTTGAATCGAACCTAATCCAATCAAATTAACGACCAGGAAACCTAACCTTCACATTTTTGGGACTTTTTGAGTTAGGTTTCAAACGAAAACTAACCTAGGTCTCATTAGGTCTCATCGAGTTAGGTTTCGAATCGAACCTAACCCAAGCCAAGTAAGGTCCAGGAAACCTAACCTTCACATTTTTGGGACTTTTTAGGTTAGGTCTCAAACGAAACCTAACCTAGGTCTCATTAGGTCTCATCGAGTTAGGTTTCAAACGAAAACTAACCTAGGTCTCATTAGGTCTCATCGAGTTAGGTTTCGAATCGAACCTAACCCAAGCCAAGTAAGGTCCAGGAAACCTAACCTTCACATTTTTGGGACTTTTTAGGTTAGGTCTCAAACGAAACCTAACCTAGGTCTCATTAGGTCTCATCGAGTTAGGTTTTGAATCTAACCTAATCCAATCAAATTAACGTCCAGGAAACCTAACCTTCACATTTTTGGGACTTTTAAGGTTAGGTCTCAAACGAAACCTAACCTAGGTCTCATTAGGTCTCATCGAGTTAGGTTTCGAATCGAACCTAATCCAATCAAATTAGCCTCCAGGAAACCTAACCTTCACATTTTTGGGACTTTTTAGGTTAGGTCTCAAACGAAACCTAACCTAGGTCTCATTAGGTCTCATCGAGTTAGGTTTTGAATCGAACCTAATCCAATCAAATTAACGTCCAGGAAACCTAACCTTCACATTTTTGGGACTTTTTGAGTTAGGTTTCAAACGAAAACTAACCTAGGTCTCATTAGGTCTCATCGAGTTAGGTTTCGAATCGAACCTAACCCAAGCCAAGTAAGGTCCAGGAAACCTAACCTTCACATTTTTGGGACATTTTAGGTTAGGTCTCAAAGGAAACCTAACCTAGGTCTCATCGAGTTAGGTTTTGAATCGAACCTAATCGTATCAAATTAACGCCCAGGAAACCTAACTTTCACATTTTTGGGACTTTTTAGGTTAGGTTAGGTTAGGTTAGGTTAGGTTAGGTTAGGTTAGGTTAGGTTAGGTTGGGTTATGCGGGTTATGCAGCGGAGTCACCTCCTAGAGCGACGGGGTGTTATTGGTTACATCCGGTTACGATCGGATGTAAGAAATAGCATCCTGTCCTGGTGCATCCCGGGCAACGGCGGTTAGCAATTCCTTCGGGGATTGGTAGCCGACGGCTAAACTCTGCCAGTGTCGCTCCTTGTGCTGCTATGACTAGCATAGCGGCGCAAGGATGTGTTCACGAAGTACACCGTAATCCGCAACGGGCTACCGGCGGGACGGGGGTCCAGTTTACCTGGACCGCGAGGCGGAACCCTCTTTAAAAACTACCACGCGCGGCTCAGCCCGCCCATAGTCAGCCGTCGCTGACTGGCGGGTCGCCGGGCAACTCGTTACCCCGTGGGGGCCGAGGGCTGTCGGGGGCACTTCGTCCGGGCCGAGAGGAAGGAAAACCTCAATAAAAAACCCAGGCTTACCGTAACCCGCCTTCACGGGCGGGCCGGGGGTTGCGGGGCTTTTGTCCGGACCGCGAGGAAGGAAAACCTCTCTAAAAAACCCCTGTACACCGTTACCCCAATCGGGGCCGGGGGCCTTTCGGGGCTGCGAGGATGGTAAACTCAATAAAACTTCCCCCTAGTTCTGGAGTCTGCAAGGAGGCTCCAGGGCGTATGACTGGTAGGGTTACATACCGGTCGATTTCCTTGCACCATACCGTTCTGCCCTTTTCAGGGCGGGGCGGGGGCCCTGCCTGCCAGGGCTGCGGGGAGTAAACCCCAAAGGGAGCGTTTGGGGGCTGGGTCTGTTGCGGCGGAGTTCGGTGTGGGAAATGGGATGTGCGCGGCTTCTTCGGTGTTGACATGGTTTTAGAGGTTCTGTCCCTCCCTTGTCAACACTGTCGCGGTCGCTTAGCATCCCAGGACTCATCACCGCACTGTGCCCCTTCAGCCCTTGACCCCAAATGTTCTCAAAAATCCTTCAATTCCCGTCGTTGGGGCGCCCTACGGGGCCTCGCGCGGCGACGGGGTCTCTGACCTTGCGCGGAGCAAGGCGGAGTGGTTGGCGTAGTGGGATCAACCAGCTAGCGGCCACCCTGGGGGGAGCCCGACCTCTCAGGAGTACCTAGGGTTATCTGGTTACTCGGGGATCTCTGACCAGATGGACCATTTATATCTCCCCGACTCGTGGGTACTATATGGACTCTTTTTCACGTGGGGATTTTGGGGGGGATGAGGACGACGTGATCGACCTCAATTCGATAAATGACGGCGCCGAGGCTTCAGGCCAACGCGCATCTACCAGGACTGACACCGCGCGCTCGCGTGCGAATACCGGATTTGACAACTCGCGTCAGCGAGATCCACGGAGAGACAGGAGCGTGCCCCAGAGGCGCGAAAATTCGGGCAGAGAGGAAGACAGCTCCTTCGCCCTCGCCAAAGTGGCTAAATTCCCACGCGGCAGAGGCGCTATAAGGCAGGCTGCCGCCACCATCAGAAAGATTAGGGCCGCTTCTGCGCAGCTTGCGGCTGCGCAGGCAGCGGCTCAATCTGACCCTCAACCCGGCCCTTCAAGGCCGATGATGGGCGACCAGCGGGATGCGGAGAACGAACCAGAAGTGGAGCTGGCAAGTGATCTGGCTAATAAAATCCAGCGCAGTGTTGCGGTCATCCACGACATCACAGACTCGCCGTTGCTTCGGAATTCATCCGAAGCCGAAACGCTGATGGGTATCGCCGAAGTCATCGGCATCACAGTGGAGACGTTGAAGACTCGTGCACTTGGCACTGAATCCCTTCACACCGAGTTTGAGGAAGTCCAGAAGCTTCGAGCTAGAATCGTCACGCTCGAGGCTTCCTGCGAATACGGCCGCAACGCGTATTGCACCTTGCAGGAGAAAAATCGGAAACTCGATGACGAGATTTCCGATTTACGCCAGGAGAATCTCCGCCTCCAGCAAGACATGCGCAGCTTGCGGCAAGAGATGGGCCGTAGCAAGAGCGGTACCCGAAAACCCGGCAAGGCTGTTGGCATCCAGACCGACGCTGCGCCGGCACCGAGGGAGGGTGGCTCAGCCCACGACCCATCGCCGACTCCTCGGCCAAAATCAGCGGCGCATCCCGCTGATGAAGTAGACGCCAAGCTGGAGCGATTCGCTCGCATGGTGATGACGCAGGTGGGCGACCTCATGAACGCCAGGCTGGATGCTCTCAAAGAGCATCTCCCTCCAGCCCCGTCCGTTCGCCCACCCCTCAGGCAAAAGTCCCAGGGCGCCACCTCTGCGCCGGCTCAGTCCGGATCAAGTCGCGCCCAGGTTTTCACTGCCTCCACAAAGGGGAAAGGAATCGGGAAGGGCGCCTCGAACGCCTACCCGAAACCCGGACCCTCCACCAGACCTGACATGCCCCCTCCGGCCGAGCCCTGGTCGGAGGTGGTAAAGCGCGGACGGAAGCGCGGCAAGGCTAAGGCCAAACCCGCACCGCCCGCCCAAGGTAATTCTGCCGCCCCAGCGGCTAAGACCAACCAGCGCGGGCCCACTCAGGCCGCCGCGAGTGCTCCTAGCGCCGCCAAGGAGAAGAGGAAGCGTCCTCCTAGGCTCCGCCCGCCGAAATCGGCGGCGGTGGTCCTGGAGTTGACCACTCAGGGCAAGGAGTCGGGGCTGAACATCAGCAACCTCCTGCGCGACGCGAAGGCGACCATGGGTCCGACCTGGATGACGGAGGCCGGCCTCGTGGACCGGCTCAGTATCCGTGCATCGAGAATGACGGGAAACCGAGTGTTTGAGGTTAGGGCAACCAAAGACAGCCCGCCCGGGGAGGCCTGTGAAAAGGCGGATACCCTCGCGGCGGCGCTCATCTCGGTTTTCCCGCGAGACACTGTCAGGGTCACGCGGCCTGTCAAGAGTGCCGACATACGCCTCATGGGGCTCGGAGATGACGCGACTCCAGAGGAGGTTGCTAAGGCTGTAGCCGAACAGGGCGGCTGCGAACCAGCCAATGTGAGAGTGGGCAGGCCTGGAGAGACCAGGCTTGGCGGTTCCGTCGTTGTGCGGTGCCCTGTTGCGGCAGCCAAAAACCTGGTGAAGTTAAAGAGGTTGCGCGTCGGTTGGATCTCCGTCCGAGTCCAACTGCTGCCGCCGAGGGCCTTGAGATGCTCAAGGTGCCTCGGCGAGAGTCATGGCCGGGCCATTTGCAAGGCCGCAGAGGATCGCAGCAACGTCTGCATCCGATGCGGCCAGCCCGGCCACAAGGCCGCCGGATGTGTGGCCCCGTACCGCTGCTGCCTTTGTGCGGCGGCTGGTCGGAGGGCGGACCACCGACTCGGTTCGTCGAAGGAATGTCCCCGACCGAAGATTGCGCGAGTCACACCCCCGACAGCCCCAATGGCGCGTTCGCGCCGAGGAACGGGGAGTAGCCGCAGGGAGGAGCCGATGGAGACCGTCGGCGCGGGGGCAGACAGCCCAACCCTCCCTGGCCCTAGTGGTAGAGACTCGTCTCCCAGTTACTAGGGCCCAGCGGCCGGCCGTTCCGACGGCTAGCGCAGACCATCTGCGCGAGAGGCGACCCGGGGGTTTTTACTGCAGAGCAGTTTCCCCCTATAAAAAAAGGGTTATGCAGCGGAGTCACCTCCTAGAGCGACGGGATGTTATTGGTTACATCCGGTTACGATCGGATGTAAGAAATAGCATCCTGTCCTGGTGCATCCCGGGCAACGGCGGTTAGCAATTTCCTTCGGGGATTGGTAGCCGACGGCTAAACTCTGCCAGTGTCGCTCCTTGTGCTGCTATGACTAGCATAGCGGCGCAAGGATGTGTTCACGAAGCACACCGTAATCCGCAACGGGCTACCGGCGGGACGGGGGTCCAGTTTACCTGGACCGCGAGGCGGAACCCTCTTTAAAAACTACCACGCGCGGCTCAGCCCGCCCATAGTCAGCCGCCGCTGACTGGCGGGTCGCCGGGCAACTCGTTACCCCGTGGGGGCCGAGGGCTGTCGGGGGCACTTCGTCCGGGCCGAGAGGAAGGAAAACCTCAATAAAAAACCCAGGCTTCCGTAACCCGCCTTCACGGGCGGGCCGGGGGTTGCGGGGCTTTTGTCCGGACCGCGAGGAAGGAAAACCTCTCTAAAAAACCCCTGTACACCGTTACCCCAATCGGGGCCGGGGGCCTCTCGGGGCCGCGAGGATGGTAAACTCAATAAAACTTCCCCCTAGTTCTGGAGTCTCGCAAGGGGGCTCCAGGGCGTATGACTGGTAGGGTTACATACCGGTCGATTTCCTTGCACCATACCGTTCTGCCCTTTTCAGGGCGGGGCGGGGGCCCTGCCTGCCAGGGCTGCGGGGAGTAAACCCCAAAGGGAGTGTTTGGGGGCTGGGTCTGTTGCGGCGGAGTGTGGTGGTGATAATGGGACGTGCGCGGCTTCTTCGGTGTTGACATGGTTTTAGAGGTTCTGCCCCTCCCTTGTCAACACTGTCGCGGTCGCTTAGCGTCCCAGGACTCATCACCGCACTGTGCCCCTTCAGCCCTTGACCCCAAATGTTCCTAAAAATCCTTCAATTCCCGTCGTTGGGGCGCCCTACGGGGCCTCGCGCGGCGACGGGGTCTCTGACCTTGCGCGGAGCAAGGCGGAGTGGTTGGCGTAGTGGGATCAACCGGCTAGCGGCCACCCTGGGGGGAGCCCGACCTCTCAGGCGTATGTAGGGTTATCTGGCTATTCGGGGATCTCTGGCCAGATGGACCACTTATATCTCCCCGACTCGTGGGAATCAGATGGATTATAGACACATTGGGGATTCAGGGGGGGAAGAGGACGATAGGGTCCATACGGACGTGGATAGTGCTGCGGCTTCTAGTCGTGGCACTCATCGAGTTGACAGTACCTCGCGCGAGCGAGCGGAAAGAACCACAAGTGGCTCAAACGCGCCTAGGCGTAACACATCGGGAAACGACGACGACGGGGACACGTTTGGCCTTGCCAAAGTGGCAAAGTTGACCACTGGCAGAGGCGGTCTCAAACAGGCCCCCGTCCACACACGAACCATCTCTGCCTCTAGGCAGACTACATCCAGTCCGCAACCTGGTCCATCTGGACCATACACAAGCGGAAGACGCGACCTACCCGACGTCTCGGCAGAACACCAGCCGGACGTCGAACGAATTAGCGACGACGAAGCCCAGCAGGGCAGCCCACACGATGTGGCGGCTGACCGCTTGGCCAACCAAGTTCAGGAGGATGTCGAGAAGATCTTCAAGATCGGCGCCTCCTCCAGTGTTGACCTACGGCCACGAGTCAGAATGGCCATCAAAAGTATCGCTGAGTCAATCTCGAGCAACGTGGAAGAACTGCGTAGCCGTCTTGCTGCAACCGAGAGCCAAGACAGGGAGGTGTCGAAGCTCAGACGCCTGTCGACGGCTACGCTGAAACTCAACGCGACACTCCAAAAGGAAGTATCCCTGGTGCGTGCTCAAAATGAAAGCCTCATCAGGGACGTTGAAAAACTGCGCTCGGATATGGCCTCACTCTTACGCGCCCCGAAGCGCAAAATCGAGACCGTCCGGAGTTCTGGAGTCTCGACAGCAGTACAAACGGAGCTGTCCACATCGCGACCTACCGTAGCAACAGCGGACCCAACCACAAAGGTTGACAACGCGGAGTTAGGCGCGATCACTGACCACATCCTCCGCCACGTCGGTGACGCTTTGGGCGCCAGGCTGGAGGCTCGGCTTGAAGCTTTCGAGTCTCGCCTCCCTCCAGCGCCACTTTTGAGACCGCCCCTCGGGGTGAAAGCAGCTGCGAGAGCGCCTGCCGCGCCGGCAAATATGGCCGGCTCCAGTAGCGCCCCGGCTAAGTCGTCGAAGGGGAAGGGAGTGGGGAAGAGGTCTAAGGCCTCCGAACCGGCACCCGCCCCGACCACGACCCGGACTGACACACCCGCTCAGCCAGGCTGTTCCACCTGGTCTGAGGTGGTTCGCGGCCGCAAGGGCAAGAAGGGGAAAGCTCCAACCGCCCTGCCCGCCCCAAGAGACAACGCCGCCGCCCAGGCGAAACCCGGTCCCTCTAAACCAGGAGCAGCAAAGCCAGGAAAGGCTACTCAAGGAGAATCCGCCCCTAGGGCGAAGAAGAAGCCCCCCAGGCTCCGCCCTCCCAAGACGGCTGCGGTCGTCTTGGAGTTAACTGCGGAGGCCAAGACGGCGGGCAAAAGCCTCGCGATACTCCTTCGTGAAGCCCGAAAGGACCTTGGTCCAGACTGGGCTCAAGAGTCGGGTCTCGTCGACCGCCTAAAACTTCGGCCCTCCCGGATGACGGGCAACAGCATCCTTGAGGTCAGGGCTCTCAAGGATGACTCGCCCGGGGAGGCCGGCGAGAAGGCCGATACGCTTGCGGCCGCCCTACTTTCTGTTTTTCCGCCTGGTGCGGTAAATGTTAACCGCCCCGTCAAATGCGCGGACCTGCGCTTGATGGGTTTAGAGGAGTGCGCCACCGCTGATGATATCGCGGATGCGATAGCGGACCAGGGAGGCTGCGATAAAGCCCACGTAAAGGTTGGCCGGATGGGAGTAGGAGGGTCAGGCGGCTCCACAGTCGTCCGCTGCCCCGTCCAGGCGGCTAGAACTCTAGCCAAACAAAAACGTATCCGCATCGGCTGGCTCTCTATTAGGGTCCAGCTGCTGCCGCCCAGGGCACTGCGTTGTTCGCGCTGTCTTGGCGAGAGCCATGGCCGGGCCGTCTGCAAGGCCGCGGAGGATCGGAGTAATATCTGTATCCGATGCGGCCAGCCCGGTCACAAGGCCGCCGGTTGCGTGGCCGCGTACAGCTGCTGCCTCTGTGCGGCAGCAGGTCGTAAGGCAGACCATCGCCTCGGGACCAGTTCATGTCCGCGACCGAAGATCGCCAGGGAGAAGTCCACGATTGCCCCTAGAGCGCGTTCGCGTTGAGGAACGAGGACCAAGCCAAGGGGAGCAGCCGTTTACGGTGGCAGGACGCAGAGGTCCTTAAGTCTCCCAGGTGTCCAGGGGTGACGGCGCGTGATGCCTCCCCGGTACTGGAACCGAGCGGGTTGCCGTCTTGACGGACAAGCGCTGCCATAGGGGCTCATGGGGTGGTGACCCCTATGGGTTCTTATGGGACATCTGCGCGAGAGGTGACCCGGGGGTTTTCACTGCAGAGCAGTTTCCCCCTAAAATAAAAAAGGGTTATGCAGCGGAGTCACCTCCTAGAGCGACGGGGTGTTATTGGTTACATCCGGTTACGATCGGATGTAAGAAATAGCATCCTGTCCTGGTGCATCCCGGGCAACGGCGGTTAGCAATTTCCTTCGGGGATTGGTAGCCGACGGCTAAACTCTGCCAGTGTCGCTCCTTGTGCTGCTATGACTAGCATAGCCGCGCAAGGATGTGTGCACAAAGCATACCGTAATCCGCAACGGGCTACCGGCGGGACGGGGGTCCAGTTTACCTGGACTGCGAGGCGGAACCCTCTTTAAAAACTACCACGCGCGGCTCAACCCGCCCATAGTCAGCCGCCGCTGACTGGCGGGTCGCCGGGCAACTCGTTACCCCGTGGGGGCCGAGGGCTGTCGGGGGCACTTCGTCCGGGCCGAGAGGAAGGAAAACCTCAATAAAAAACCCAGGCTTACCGTAACCCGCCCTCACGGGCGGGCCGGGGGTTGCGGGGCTTTTGTCCGGACCGCGAGGAAGGAAAACCTCTCTAAAAAACCCCTGTACACCGTTACCCCAATCGGGGCCGGGGGCCTTTCGGGGCCGCGAGGATGGTAAACTCAATAAAACTTCCCCCTAGTTCTGGAGTCTCGCAAGGGGGCTCCAGGGCGTATGACTGGTAGGGTTACATACCGGTCGATTTCCTTGCACCATACCGTTCTGCCCTTTTCAGGGCGGGGCGGGGGCCCTGCTTGCCAGGGCTGCGGGGAGTAAACCCCAAAGGGAGTGTTTGGGGGCTGGGTCTGTTGCGGCGGAGTGTGGTGGTGATAATGGGATGTGCGCGGCTTCTTCGGTGTTGGCATGGTTTTAGAGGTTCTGCCCCTCCCTTGTCAACACTGTCGCGGTCGCTTAGCATCCCAGGACTCATCACCGCACTGTGCCCCTTCAGCCCTTGACCCCAAATGTTCCTAAAAATCCTTCAATTCCCGTCGTTGGGGCGCCCTACGGGGCCTCGCGCGGCGACGGGGTCTCTGACCTTGCGCGGAGCAAGGCGGAGTGGTTGGCGTAGTGGGATCAACCGGCTAGCGGCCACCCTGGGGGGAGCCCGACCCCTCGAGGCGTATTTAGGGTTACCTGGGTATCGCGGGATCTCTGCCCAGGCGGACCTTCTTTTCTCCCGCACTCGTGGGAACTATATGGCTTCTAAAAACTATGGGGATTTTGGGGGGGATGAGGAAGACGTCGTCGACCTCTGCTCGGATATGACACAACCTGGACGTGACAATGCGCATTCGCGCACAACTGGAAATGACGGCTCGCATTTGCGAGCAAATACTCGGAGAGACAGAAGCGCGTCTCGGCGCGGTAACTCGGGACAAGAGGAGGACAGGACGTTTGCTCTTGCCAAGGTTGCGAAGTTCCCTCGCGGCAGAGGCGCCATCAGGCAGGCTGCTGCGACAATTCGCAAACTTCGTGCTGCTTCGGCTCAGCTTGCCGCTGCGCAGGCTGCAGCTCAAGCCGACCCAGAACCCGGTCCGTCCAGACCGATGACGGGTCAGAACTCGGACGCCGACAGTGAGCCAGAAGTGGAGCTGGCTGCTGATCTGGCGAATAAGGTCCAGCGTAGCGTCGCGGTTCTACATGACCTCGCTGAAGCGCCTTCGCTGCGGGATACTCCCTCAGCTGAAACCATAGTGGGCGTCGCCGAAATAATTGGCATGACCGTCGAGGAGCTGCGGACTCGGACCACTGGTTCCGAGACTGAAAGTTTGGAGAGGGAGCTGCACAAGCTCCGAGGTCGCATAGTGACTCTCGAGGGCTACTGCGGTAACCACCGCAAAGCCTATTCGTCACTGGAGGAGGAGAACAAGAAACTCCAGTCAGAAATGACGGCGCTGAAGGAGGAGAATCTCCACCTCCGTGACGAACTGCATAGCCTGCGGAAGGATGTTGGCCGCCTCCAAAGCGGGACCAGACGACCCGGCCACGCCATCGGCACCCAGACCGACAGCGTACCGGCCCCGAGACGTGGCAGTGTTGCCACCCGGCCGCTGGCGCCTTCACCGGCTCCAGCGTCCACTTCTGATGAGACGGACGCGAAGCTTGAACGCTTCACCCGTCAAATCATTTCACAGGTGGGCGACATAATGAACGCCCGGCTGGCTGCTCTTCAAGAGCGTCTCCCTCCAGCCCCGGTGGTTCGCCCACCTCTTCGAGCGAGTTCCCACGGCGTGACTACTGCACCGGCTCTGCCTGGACCTAGTCGCGCCGCGGATAAAACGCCAAAGGGTAAGGGTGTTGGGAAGGGCTCTAGCAATAGAGCTGTCCCAGCGCCCGGCCCCAGTACCGGACTTGACCCACCACCTCTAACAGAGCCCTGGACGGAGGTGGTTAAACGCGGACGAAAACGCAAGATGGGAAAGGCGAAAGCCCCACCCGCACCGTCCGCCCCAGGAAAAACGGCTGCTTCTGCAGCCAAACCAACCCAGCGAGGGCCAACCAAGACCGCCAAAGAGGACGCCAATGCCAAGGCGAAGAAAAAGCGCGCCCCCAGGATCCGCCCGCCGAAATCGGCGGCTGTGGTCCTGGAGCTTACTCCAGAAGCCAAAGCCTCTGGGCATATGCTTTCGGCCCTGCTCCGAGAGGCCAAGGAGACCATCGGCCCAGGTTTTATGTCGCAGTCCGGTCTGGTGGACCGACTGAAACTGAGGCCGTCGAGGATGACGGGGAACCGAATCTTTGAGGTGAGGGCACTCAAAGATAGCCCGCCCGGGGAGGCCTGTGAAAAGGCGGACACCCTCGCGGCGGCGCTCATTTCGGCTTTCCCGTCGGGCGCAGTAAAAGTTACACGCCCTGTGAAATGCGCCGAACTCCGGCTCATGGGACTGGGGGACGACACGACCGCGGAGGAAATCGCGCAGGCCGTCGTAGAGCAGGGTGGCTGTGAGTCAGCCCACGTAAGAGTTGGAAGGCCAGGTGAAACCAGGCTAGGTGGCTCCGTCGTCGTACGGTGCCCCGTAGTGGCAGCCAGGAACCTGGCCAAACTAAAGAGGATGCGTGTTGGCTGGCTCTCAGTCAGAGTCCAACTCCTGCCGCCGAGGACCTTGCGCTGCTCGAGGTGCCTAGGCGCGAGTCATGGCCGGGCCATTTGTAAAGCCGCGGAGGATCGCAGCAACGTCTGCATCCGCTGCGGCGAGCTCGGCCACAAGGGCGCAACTTGTGTGGCCCCCTATCGCTGCTGCCTCTGTGCGGCGGCGGGCCGGAAGGCAGACCACCGTCTGGGATCGACGAAGGAATGCCCCCGGCCGAAGATTGCCAGTGAGAGGCCCCAGAGAGCCCCAAGAGCGCAGCAGCGCCGAGGAACTGGGGAGCGAACAGAGGCGCCGATGGTGATCGGTGAGGCGGCATATGGCCGCGACCTCTCAGCAGGCCCTAGTACACGTCGAGACGAGTCTCCCGGATACTAGGGCCGTGTTGACCGGCCGTGAAAATGGCAAGCGCTGCCATTGGGGCGCATCGGGTGGTGACCCCTATGCGTTCCCAATGGACACACTCAGCGCGAGTGGCTACCCAGGAGGTTTTCTGTAGTAAAATACAGTTCCTCCTTAAAAAAAAAAAAAAAAAAAAAAAAGGGTTATGCAGCGGAGTCACCTCCTAGAGCGACGGGGTGTTATTGGTTACATCCGGTTACGATCGGATGTAAGAAATAGCATCCTGTCCTGGTGCATCCCGGGCAACGGCGGTTAGCAATTTCCTTCGGGGATTGGTAGCCGACGGCTAAACTCTGCCAGTGTCGCTCCTTGTGCTGCTATGACTAACATAGCGGCGCAAGGATGTGTTCACATAGTACACCGTAAGCTGCCCTTTTCAGGGCGGACCGGGGACCCAGTTTAGCTGGGTCGCGAGGCGGAAGCCTCTATAAAAACTATCACGCGCGGCAGCGCCCGCCTATAGTCAGCCGTCGCTGACTGGCGGGTCGCCGGGCAACCCGTTACCCCATGGAGGGGCCGGGGGCCGTCGGGGCATCTGCCCGGGCTACGAGGAAGGACCATCTCAATAAAAAACCCACGCATACCGTTACCTGCTCTTCGGGGCAGGCCGGGGGCCGTCGGGGCATCTGCCCGGGCCACGAGGAAGGACCACCTCAATAAAAAACCCACGCATACCGTTACCTGCTCTTCGGGGCAGGCCGGGAGTCGTCGGGGTATTTTCCCGGACTAAGAGGAAGGAAAACCTCAATAAAAAACCCTCGAAGGGTTTTATCCTAGTTTCCCGAAAAAACTGGGCCGCATGTTCTTGCCGTGTGCGGGGACCCGTAATTCCGGGAGAGGGGGATCCTGGGCGTTGAGCCTGTGGCAGACCACCCAGGCAACACACTCCTTTGGCCCCTAATTCTGGTAACACGGGCGGTCCTGGTGTAGCCGCATCAGGATCAATCGGCTTTGGGCGAACGGCTTAACCTTCGCCCTAGGTTAGAGGGGGGTTCGGGGGACAGGGCCAGCGGCGGGCTCGGTGAAGCGCTAGTTTTGGTCGACTAGTGCCAACCTTGCCCTAACCGTCTGCGCCAAAGATCCCGTTCGGCGGTTCCACTCTGAGAGGATGGGTGGAATCCCCTCTATGTCTGGCGGGCAGCTCTGGGCTGCGGCTCCCCACTGTGGGCTCCAAGGAGGGTGGAGACCCCGCCGGATGAAGACGCAGTAGAGGCTTAAGAAGAAATATGGACTCCTTAAACATTAAATTCTCGACCAAACCCCGAGCGCGAGGCGTTCAAAACCCCACGGCCGAACCAGCATTGCTGATGAATTCGGCGGAGAACAGGAGGAACAGGACCGAAACCGGCTCACGGTTGAACTCGGCCGAAAATTTAGCGAATGCAGCGGGTAGCTCCCGCCAATCGGATTACAATACGGCATCGGAAGATGGCCGCAGTCGCTCTCGGAGCCGCAAGCGCTCCCGGAGCCCCAGGCGGAGACCATCCGATAGCCGAGCAAGATCGGACGAATGTTTGTTCGCGCGGGGCGGGTTTTCCGAGTCTGAGGGCGAAGGCTCTCAGTCTCGGAAAATCAGCACCGCGAAAAGAGGCAGAAGTAGGGGCCAAAAATCGGTCCATACTAATGCCAAGCAGTTCCTTAGGGACAAAGAGGAGGAAGCATGTGAAGAGGCCTTCAACCGCGCCCTTGAGCGGAGGACGAGGTCCCCCACTATGCTCGTTGAGCCCACAGTCTCCGAGCCTCTCAAATGCCCGGATCTCCCAGAGGACCTAAGCCGACTCGACATGACGGAGATGAAACAGATGGCCCACCAGTGCTTGGGCGCTGTCTCGACCGTGAAGTCGAAGTCTGGCAACCTCCAAGGCAGGATGCAGAAGGCCTTGAATGATGCCACAAAAACGCTCAAAGACCTGATCGGAGAAATGACGACCAGGTCAATGAACGACGAGCACAGGCGTATCGCGGCTGCCAACAAGAACCTCAGAGAGGAGGTTGCCAACCTCAAGACTGAGGTCCGCAGCCTCCGGAGAGAGTTCTCCGAGAGGGCAACCAGCGCTACGCCCGCTCCCCCCCTGGACTTGACACGCATGGATACCCATGGGAAAGAGACCCTCCTGCAGTCCATCGCGGCGCTCATCGACTCCCGCCTCGAGAGTCGGTTCGCATGCCTCGAGGGACGGCTGGATCGTCTCAATCCGCTTCCAGCACCACGACCACCTCTAAGGTCGGATGGTGTCAACTTGGCCCCCACTCCAAATGCCTCCAGCTCGGCGGCTCCTATGCCCAGCACCTCTGGAGCGGCTGGCAAGGCCAAGAAGACGAAACCGGCCAAAACACCCAACCCTGCACCTGTGGCTGGCCCTTCAAGGGTCCCGCCGACATTCGCTGCCGTTGCAGCAAGGCAGAATACTGCCAGGCCGCAGCCTAAAACTGTGGCGAGTGTGTCTGCCCCACGAACCCGACAGGCCACAGCAGCTGGCCCCGCCGCAAAACAAGCGAGCACAAGCCAGAGCCGAAGTGACCCGGCCCCACCCTCTGTCCCGAACGAGGACAACTGGGTCCAGGTCACAAGACGGAAACGGCCTAAGAAGGGGAAGCGGCCCCGTAACTCCTCCACTGCAGCCGGAAACAAAATACTGTCTCAGGCCCCTAAGCCCAAGACCAAAGGTCCCTCCCTTACTCCCCCTCGATCATCAGCAGTCGTCCTGTCGCTGCAGCCTGAGGCGATAGAGAAAGGTATCAGCTACACCGAGGCCCTCAAACAGGCAAAGGAGGTCTTGTCCCTCCCGGACCTAGGCCTAGAGGGCGTTAGGTGTAGTAAAACTGCTACGGGAGCTAGGATGCTCGAGGTCTCCGGCCCTGAGCATGGCGATAAGGCCGACAAACTGGCGGCCAAAATTAGAGAGGTCCTGGACGGTGTGGTCAACGTGGCCCGCCCCGTGAAGCGCGCGGACGTCAGAGTCACCGAGCTGGATGACTCGGTGTCCAGCGCTGAAGTTGCGGCGGCCATCGCGACCAAATGTGGATGTTCTCCGGACTTGATCCGGGTAGGAGAAATCCGCCCTGGACCGAGGGGTGTGGGTGCGGCTATTGCCTCCTGCCCAGTTGCTGCGGCCAAAGTGCTTGTCACTGGCCGCCTGCTGGTCGGCTGGTCTTCGGCCAAAGCCACACTCCTGGAAGCGCGGCCTCTCCGGTGCTTCAGATGCATGGGCCTAGGGCATGCCAGGCAGATGTGCCCCTCCATCAAGGTCCGAAGCGATCTGTGCTTCAGGTGTGGGCAACCTGACCACAGATCCACCGCCTGCTCCGCGAAGCCGAGATGCGCAATTTGCGCGGACTCCGGCCGGGCGTCGGATCACATCATGGGGGGGAAGACTTGCAGGCCCCCCCAGATCAGAGGCAAGGCCATGGTCGTGCAGACTCCGACCGCCACCCAACCCAGAGCAGGAAGCCATCCCAGGCCGCTGGAGGAAGAGATGCAGGTTGTAGACAACAATGCAAAATAGGTCCCCCATCTCTCTCCTCCAGACGAACCTCAATCACGCTGCCAGGGCCCAGGACTTGTTCGTGGCAAACTTGACAGCGTGGAACATTGATTTGGCAGTCGCGGCGGAGCCTTATTATATCCCCTCCAACTGGGCTGGCTCCACCGACGAGACCGTGGCCATCGCCACGCAACCGGGCCCTCAATCCTCCCCCCTGGTAACCCTGGAGAGAGGACAAGGTTTTGTAGCGGCTAAGTGGAAGGGCATAGCACTCGTGGGGGTATATTTTTCCCCTAACTTGCCCCTCTCCCAGTTTGAGGCCTTTATGGCAACCCTAGGCCCTGTGGTTGGCCGACTTTCGCCTCTCCAGGTGGTTTTATTGGGCGACCTCAACGCGAAGTCGGCAGCCTGGGGGTGCCCACGACCAAACGCTCGCGGTGGCATCCTGGAGCAATGGGCCTCCGAACAGGGACTAGTCCTCTTAAACCGAGGTAATGCGCCGACCTGCGTGCGTCGACAGGGGGGATCTGTGGTGGACATAACGTTCGCTACCCCTGCCCTCGCGCGCAGGCTCGGGGATTGGAGGGTGCTCGAAGGGGAGGAGACACTCTCGGATCACACCTACATCCGGTTCGAGACTGTCTCCTCTCAAACCCAACCGGCTCAGGCTTCCCACCGCCAACTGCCACGCTGGGCCCTTACCCGACTGGACGTGGACATGGCCGAGGAGGCAGCACTAGTCCAGGACTGGAACTACCCCTCGGACCCCGGATCCGATGTGGACGAGGCTGTCGGCTACCTACAAGCTGCGCTGGCCCAAGTCTGCGACGCGTCGATGCCCCGGACGCGACCCCGCCCTCCGCGCAAACAGGTGTACTGGTGGAGCGAAGAGATTTCCGCTCTTCGGGCCACCAGTAACGCCGCGCGCAGGGCTCTCGTCAGAAGTCGACGCCGGAGCAATCGTGCCGCGGATGAGGAAGACCAGCTCTATGCAGCCCACAGGGAGGCGAAGAAGGCCTTCCAGAAGGCCATCTGTATGGCGAAGGAACGGGCCCACGAAGAGATGCTCGAGGACCTTGATAGAGACCCATGGGGGCGGCCGTACAAAGCCGCGCGGAACAAATTCCGCCCGATGTCCGCCCCCATCACAGAAACTCTCGATCCCCCTGTCCTCGAGAGAGTGATCGATGGGCTCTTCCCAGACTGCGAGCCACACCCGCCGGAACGGTTGAGGCCACCCCGAATCCCTGCCGAATCTCCCGTCCCACCCATCACTGATGGAGAGATGGAGATGGCCAGGGAAAGGCTTAAAGGGAAGACCACGGCCCCTGGACCGGACGGCATCCCTGGCCGTGTCCTACGCACAGCCCTACTCCACCTGGGCGACAGACTACGGGACATATTCAACAGATCCCTCCTGTCAGGAAGATTCCCGAAGGCGTGGAAGGTGGGTCACCTCTGTCTGATCCCCAAGGAGGGGAGACCACCAGACTCACCTTCCGCCTACAGGCCCATTGTGCTGCTCGATGAGACGGGAAAACTCCTGGAGAAAATCCTGGCGTCCCGTCTTATCGAGCACATGGAGGAGACTGGCCCGAACCTGTCGAGCAACCAGTTCGGCTTTAGAACTGGTCGTTCGACAATGGACTCCTTACTGGCCCTAAAAACCTTTGCCGAAGAGGCAGTTGAGAATGCTGACCGGGTACTGGCAGTGTCAATTGACATTGCCAACGCTTTCAACAGCCTCCCCTTTTCCACCATCGTCGAGGCGCTCCGGTTTCATGGAGTGCCTCCGTACCTCGGGAGGCTGCTGGAAGACTACCTGAGTCAGAGGGAGGTAGTGTACACGGTTGCGGGGGGGATGCTGGAGCGGAGAGCGATGCGGTGCGGTGTCCCGCAGGGATCGGTCCTAGGGCCAACCCTGTGGAACATCGGATTTGACTTCGTTCTCCGGAACCGGCCTCTCCCGCGCACCCGTGTTCTTTGCTACGCTGATGACACCCTTGTTGTGGCTCGGGGGGGGAGCCTTGACGAGGTGTGTCGTCGCAGCGAGGCTGCCGTCTCAGCGGTGGTTGATGCCACTCGGCGTCTCGGCCTTACGGTGAATGCCGCAAAGACCGAAGCCCTGCTCTTCCACGGCCCTCGACAGGGCCCACCACCTGGAGCTCGAATAGTGGTCGACGGTGTTGTCGTCGGGATTGGGACCCAGATGAAATATCTGGGTCTCACTCTCGACGGCAAATGGAGTTTTGCCGCACATTTTGCGCGTCTGCAGCCCCGGCTGGTCCGGACAGCGGCGGCTCTTAGTCGTCTGCTGCCTAATGTCGGCGGCCCCAGCATCAGCTGTCGCAGGCTGTATGCTGGGGTTACAAAGAGCATGGCCCTCTACGGCGCCCCAGTCTGGCACCCACTTCGTGGGGATGCGAAGAGCCTGCTGAACAGGCCGCAACGCACTCTAGCGCTGCGAGCGATCAGGGCATACCACACGGTGTCTCTCGATGCGGCTCTTACCATCGCCGGTCTCCCTCCGTGGGACCTGGAGGCGGAGATTTTGGCCACGATGCACGAGTGGCGAACAGAAAGGAGGTCGACGGGTGAACGCCCTACCCCGGAAGAGTCAGCCCGCATCAGAACCTGCGCTCAGCGGCATCTGATGCGGCGCTGGGCTCTTAGATTGGAGTCCGGTCGCTTCGGGGGCCTGGCGGACCGCACGATTAGTGCGATCCGTCCGGTGCTCGGGGACTGGATGACAAGGCGTCATGGCTCTCTCACTTTCCGTCTGGTGCAGGTCCTAACCGGGCACGGTTGCTTTGGTTGGTACCTGCATCACATAGCGAGGAGAGAGCCGACCCCTGAGTGTCACGAATGCGGTGCCGCGGAGGACACTGTTGACCACACCCTTCAGGTGTGCTCAGCATGGGTCCAGCAGCGCCGTATTCTGACCTCAGTGGTTGGGGATAACCTCTCGCTTCCCAGCATAGTGCGAGCTATGTTGGGAAGCGAGAGGGCATGGGAGGGTATGGTCTCCTTTTGCGAGGACGTGGTGTCGCAAAAGGAGGCTGCGGAGCGGGTCAGGGAGGACGATCCTCATGCTGATCCGATCCGCAGACGAAGGAGGGGGAGAAGGCGGAGGCATTACGCCCTCCGTCATCTCAACCCTCTAGCAGGCTAGTGAGTGAAGGGTCAAGGGGCCCTATGCTCGCATTGCACAGCCCGCCAGCCTTGGGGTGATCCTGTGTGTACTGGATCACCTTATTCCATATGCCTGAGGCCCGGCATAGCCGTACGTGGGTGATGCATGGAAGTCATACATTGGGTCCCCATGCATCACCAACATACGTTGAGGTGTACACCGCAGGTTTTTTAGTATGGTATGCTTGCCGAGAGACAGCGACTAGCGCTGCCTCCCGGCAAGAGAGTCCGTACATAACCTCCCGCTTGCCCTGACGCGGTTGGTATGCTAACGCATTTTTCCTGCGCAAAAAAAAAAAAAAAAAAAAAAAAAAAAAAAAAAAAAAAAAAAAAAAAAGGTTGGGTTATGCAGCGGAGTCACCTCCTAGAGCGACGGGGTGTTATTGGCTACATCCGGTTACGATCGGATGTAAGAAATAGCATCCTGTCCTGGTGCATCCCGGGCAACGGCGGTTAGCAATTTCCTTCGGGGATTGGTAGCCGACGGCTAAACTCTGCCAGTGTCGCTCCTTGTGCTGCTATGACTAGCATAGCGGCGCAAGGATGTGTTCACGAAGTACACCGTAATCCGCAACGGGCTACCGGCGGGACGGGGGTCCAGTTTACCTGGACCGCGAGGCGGAACCCTCTTTAAAAACTACCACGCGCGGCTCAGCCCGCCCATAGTCAGCCGTCGCTGACTGGCGGGTCGCCGGGCAACTCGTTACCCCGTGGGGGCCGAGGGCTGTCGGGGGCACTTCGTCCGGGCCGAGAGGAAGGAAAACCTCAATAAAAAACCCAGGCTTACCGTAACCCGCCTTCACGGGCGGGCCGGGGGTTGCGGGGCTTTTGTCCGGACCGCGAGGAAGGAAAACCTCTCTAAAAAACCCCTGTACACCGTTACCCCAATCGGGGCCGGGGGCCTTTCGGGGCCGCGAGGATGGTAAACTCAATAAAACTTCCCCCTAGTTCTGGAGTCTGCAAGGAGGCTCCAGGGCGTATGACTGGTAGGGTTACATACCGGTCGATTTCCTTGCACCATACCGTTCTGCCCTTTTCAGGGCGGGGCGGGGGCCCTGCTTGCCAGGGCTGCGGGGAGTAAACCCCAAAGGGAGTGTTTGGGGGCTGGGTCTGTTGCGGCGGAGTGTGGTGGTGATAATGGGATGTGCGCGGCTTCTTCGGTGTTGACATGGTTTTAGAGGTTCTGCCCCTCCCTTGTCAACACTGTCGCGGTCGCTTAGCATCCCAGGACTCATCACCGCACTGTGCCCCTTCAGCCCTTGACCCCAAATGTTCCTAAAAATCCTTCAATTCCCGTCGTTGGGGCGCCCTACGGGGCCTCGCGCGGCGACGGGGTCTCTGACCTTGCGCGGAGCAAGGCGGAGTGGTTGGCGTAGTGGGATCAACCGGCTAGCGGCCACCCTGGGGGGAGCCCGACCCCTCGAGGCGTATATAGGGTTACCTGGGCATCGCGGGATCTCTGCCCAGGCGGACTTACTCTTCTCCCGCACTCGTGGGTCTCTTATGGATTTTACAAACAATGGGGATTTTAGGGGGGGTGAGGTTGACAGGGTTGACCTCAGCAGCGACGAAGACGGCGTCAGAAATGATGCTGTCCGTGACAGAAGTACCTCGCATAGCTTGCAGAGGGAATTCGAGAGAGGCACGAGCGCGCTTCGGCGCGAAGTTTCGGGCTCCGGAGACAACGGGGATACCTTTGGCCTCGCCAAAGTGGCTAAATTTACCACTGGCAGAGGCGGTCTAAGGCAATCCCCTGCACCAACAAGACCAAACCCTGCTTTTATGCAGGCGACCACCGACCCACAACCCGGTCCGTCCAGACTGGCAGTGGATAGTAGACACGAGGCGCAACATGTTTCGGCAGACCATCAGCCAGACACTGCTGACGCCCAAGACGACGACACCACCGGTCACTTTAAACCCAACCCGCTTGAGGTTATGGCTGACCGGTTGGCTAATAAAGTGCAGGAGGACGTAGACAAGATCTGCAAGATCGGCGCCTCCTCTTCAGTGGATCTTAGGCCAAGAGTTCGCATGGCCATACAAAGCATCGCCGAATCCATTTCGGAGGCGGTTGAGGAGATGCGAGGCCAATTAGCCGCCGTCGAGAGCCAGGAGCAGGAGGTGTCCAAGCTCAGGCGTCTATCCACAGCCACACTAAAGTTAAACGCCACCCTCCAAAAGGAGGTGAAGCTAGTGCGAGCGGAAAACCAACGCCTAAGCGAGGACCTGGGGAAGTTGCGCTCGGAAGTCGCCACGCTGTCTCGCGCACCGAAGCGTAAAATTTACCACCAGAGCTCTGGCGTCTCCACTGAGACCCAAACGGATGCGACGCAACCTAACTCTGCCCAAATCCGCGAAAACGACCTGGAGAAGCTTACCTCTTCCATTCTTCGCCAGGTCGGCGATGCACTTGGTGCCAGACTGGAGGCTAGGTTAGAAGCCTTCGAGGCTCGCCTTCCTCCGGCTCCATCGCTGAGACCGCCCCTCGGGGCTCAATCTGCTACAAGTGCGCATGCCGCGCCGGTATCTATGGCCGGCCCTAATAGCGCCCCAGCTAAGTCGTTGAAGGGGAAGGGAGTGGGGAAGAGGTCAAAGACCTCTGAACCGGCACCCACCTCGACAACGACCCTTACTGTGACACCCGCTCAGCCAGGCACCTCTACCTGGTCTGAAGTGGTTCGCGGACGAAGGGGCAAGAAGGGGAAAGCCCCAGCCGCCTCATCCGCCCAAAGAAACACCGCCACCGCCCAGGCTAAACCCGGAAAACGTAAAACCGGACCGAGCAAGCCCGAACAGGCCCAGCAGGGTGATTCCGCCCCCAAGGCGAAGAAGAAGCCCCCCAGGCTCCGCCCTCCCAAGTCGGCTGCGGTCGTCTTGGAGCTGACTGCGGAGGCCAAGACGGCGGGCAAGAAGCTTTCGGAGTTTCTCCGGGAAGCCCGAAGGGAACTTGGTCCCGACTGGGCACAGGAATCGGGTCTCGTCGACCGACTCAAGCTCCGGCCCTCCCGGATGACGGGCAACAGCATCCTTGAAGTTAGGGCTGTCAAGGATAGCTCGCCCGGGGAGGCCGGCGAGAAGGCCGACACGCTTGCGGCCGCCCTTATTTCCGTGTTTCCGCCTGGTGCGGTTTCCGTGAGTCGCCCCGTAAAGTGCGCAGACTTGCGCCTGATGGGCCTGGAGGAGTGCACCACCGCTGACGACATAGCGGAGGCCATAGCGCAACAGGGTGGCTGCGACAAAGCCCAAATTAAGGTAGGCCGGATGGGAGTAGGAGGATCGGGTGGCTCCACAGTCGTCCGCTGCCCCGTCCAGGCGGCCAAAACACTGGCCAAACAAAAACGCGTCCGCATCGGCTGGCTCTCCATAAGGGTCAAGCTGCTGCCGCCCAGGGCACTGCGTTGCTCGCGCTGTCTTGGCGAGAGCCATGGCCGGGCCGTCTGCAAGGCCGCAGAGGATCGGAGTAATATCTGTATCCGATGCGGCCAGCCCGGTCATAAGGCCGCCGGTTGCGTGGCCGCGTACAGCTGCTGCCTTTGTGCGGCGGCCGGTCGCCAGGCAGACCATCGCCTGGGCACGCAAGCGTGTCCGCGACCGAAGATTGCCAGGGAGCAATCCTCGATAGCCCCCAGAGCGCGTTCGCGCTGAGGAAGACGAGGATCACGCCACGGGAGCAGCCGTTTACGGTGGCAGGACGCAGAGGTCCGAAAGTCTCCCAGGTGTCCAGGGGTGACGGCGACATTGATGCCTCCCCGGAACTGGAACCGAGTGGGTTGCCGTCTTCTCACGGACAAGCGCTGCCATTGGAGCTCATGGGGTGGTGACCCTCATGGGTTCTAATGGGACAGCTGTGCAAGAGGCGACCCGGGGGTTTTTACTGCAGAGCAGTTTCCCCCTAAAACAAAAAAGGGTTATGCAGCGGAGTCACCTCCTAGAGCGACGGGGTGTTATTGGTTACATCCGGTTACGATCGGATGTAAGAAATAGCATCCTGTCCTGGTGCATCCCGGGCAACGGCGGTTAGCAATTTCCTTCGGGGATTGGTAGCCGACGGCTAAACTCTGCCAGTGTCGCTCCTTGTGCTGCTATGACTAGCATAGCGGCGCAAGGATGTGTTCACGAAGCACACCGTAATCCGCAACGGGCTACCGGCGGGACGGGGGTCCAGTTTACCTGGACTGCGAGGCGGAACCCTCTTTAAAAACTACCACGCGCGGCTCAGCCCGCCCATAGTCAGCCGTCGCTGACTGGCGGGTCGCCGGGCAACTCGTTACCCCGTGGGGGCCGAGGGCTGTCGGGGGCACTTCGTCCGGGCCGAGAGGAAGGAAAACCTCAATAAAAAACCCAGGCTTACCGTAACCCGCCTTCACGGGCGGGCCGGGGGTTGCGGGGCTTTTGTCCGGACCGCGAGGAAGGAAAACCTCTCTAAAAAACCCCTGTACACCGTTACCCCAATCGGGGCCGGGGGCCTTTCGGGGCCGCGAGGATGGTAAACTCAATAAAACTTCCCCCTAGTTCTGGAGTCTGCAAGGAGGCTCCAGGGCGTATGACTGGTAGGGTTACATACCGGTCGATTTCCTTGCACCACACCGTTCTGCCCTTTTCAGGGCGGGGCGGGGGCCCTGCTTGCCAGGGCTGCGGGGAGTAAACCCCAAAGGGAGCGTTTGGGGGCTGGGTCTGTTGCGGCGGAGTTCGGTGTGGGAAATGGGATGTGCGCGGCTTCTTCGGTGTTGACATGGTTTTAGAGGTTCTGTCCCTCCCTTGTCAACACTGTCGCGGTCGCTTAGCATCCCAGGACTCATCACCGCACTGTGCCCCTTCAGCCCTTGACCCCAAATGTTCTCAAAAATCCTTCAATTCCCGTCGTTGGGGCGCCCTACGGGGCCTCGCGCGGCGACGGGGTCTCTGACCTTGCGCGGAGCAAGGCGGAGTGGTTGGCGTAGTGGGATCAACCGGCTAGCGGCCACCCTGGGGGGAGCCCGACCCCTCGAGGCGTACATAGGGTTACCTGGGTATCGCGGGATCTCTGCCCAGGTGGACCTTCTTTTCTCCCGCACTCGTGGGATTCATATGGATCGAAATACTCGTGGGGATATTGGGGGGGATGAGGAAGACGTCGTCGACCTCTGCTCGGATTTGACAAGAACTGGACGTGACAATGCGCATTTGCGCACCACCGGAAATGACGGCTCGCTACAGCGAGCAAACACTCGGAGAGACACAAACGCGTCTCGGCGCGGTGGTTCGGGACAAGAGGAGGACAAGACTTTTGCTCTTGCCAAGGTTGCGAAGTTTCCTCGCGGCAGAGGCGCCATCAGGCAGGCTGCCGCGACAATCCGCAAACTTCGCGCCGCTTCGGCCCAGCTTGCCTCTGCACAGGCTGCAGCACGAGCTGCCCCAGAACCTGGTCCGTCAAGACTAACAAGGGGCGAGAATTCGGACGCCGAAAGTGAGCCAGAAGTGGAGCTGGCTGCTGATCTGGCGAATAAGGTCCAGCGTAGCGTCGCGGTTCTACATGACCTCGCTGAAGCGCCTTCGCTGCGGGATACTCCCTCAGCTGAAACCATAGTGGGCGTCGCCGAAATAATTGGCATGACCGTCGAGGAGCTGCGGACTCGGACCACTGGTTCCGAGACTGAAAGTTTGGAGAGGGAGCTGCACAAGCTCCGAGGTCGCATCGTGACTCTCGAGGGCTACTGCGGTAACCACCGCAAAGCCTATTCGTCACTGGAGGAGGAGAACAAGAAACTCCAGTCAGAAATGACGGCGCTGAAGGAGGAGAATCTCCACCTCCGTGACGAACTGCATAGCCTGCGGAAGGATGTTGGCCGCCTCCAAAGCGGGACCAGACGACCCGGCCACGCCATCGGCACCCAGACCGACAGCGTACCGGCCCCGAGACGTGGCAGTGTTGCCACCCGGCCGCTGGCGCCTTCACCGGCTCCAGCGTCCACTTCTGATGAGACGGACGCGAAGCTTGAACGCTTCACCCGTCAAATCATTTCACAGGTGGGCGACATAATGAACGCCCGGCTGGCTGCTCTTCAAGAGCGTCTCCCTCCAGCCCCGGTGGTTCGCCCACCTCTTCGAGCGAGTTCCCACGGCGTGACTACTGCACCGGCTCTGCCTGGACCTAGTCGCGCCGCGGATAAAACGCCAAAGGGTAAGGGTGTTGGGAAGGGCTCTAGCAATAGAGCTGTCCCAGCGCCCGGCCCCAGTACCGGACATGACCCACCACCTCTAACAGAGCCCTGGACGGAGGTGGTTAAACGCGGACGAAAACGCAAGATGGGAAAGGCGAAAGCCCCACCCGCACCGTCCGCCCCAGGAAAAACGGCTGCTTCTGCAGCCAAACCAACCCAGCGAGGGCCAACCAAGACCGCCAAAGAGGACGCCAATGCCAAGGCGAAGAAAAAGCGCGCCCCCAGGATCCGCCCGCCGAAATCGGCGGCTGTGGTCCTGGAGCTTACTCCAGAAGCCAAAGCCTCTGGGCATATGCTTTCGGCCCTGCTCCGAGAGGCCAAGGAGACCATCGGCCCAGGTTTTATGACGCAGTCCGGTCTGGTGGACCGACTGAAACTGAGGCCGTCGAGGATGACGGGGAACCGAATCTTTGAGGTGAGGGCACTCAAAGATAGCCCGCCCGGGGAGGCCTGTGAAAAGGCGGACACCCTCGCGGCGGCGCTCATTTCGGCTTTCCCGTCGGGCGCAGTAAAAGTTACACGCCCTGTGAAATGCGCCGAACTCCGGCTCATGGGACTGGGGGACGACACGACCGCGGAGGAAATCGCGCAGGCCGTCGTAGAGCAGGGTGGCTGTGAGTCAGCCCACGTAAGAGTTGGAAGGCCAGGTGAAACCAGGCTAGGTGGCTCCGTCGTTGTACGGTGCCCCGTAGTGGCAGCCAGGAACCTGGCTAAACTAAAGAGGATGCGTGTTGGCTGGCTCTCAGTCAGAGTCCAACTCCTGCCGCCGAGGACCTTGCGCTGTTCGAGGTGCCTAGGCGCGAGTCATGGCCGGGCTATTTGTAAAGCCGCGGAGGATCGCAGCAACGTCTGCATCCGCTGCGGCGAGCTCGGCCACAAGGGCGCAACCTGTGTGGCCCCCTATCGCTGCTGCCTCTGTGCGGCGGCGGGCCGGAAGGCAGACCACCGTCTGGGATCGACGAAGGAATGCCCCCGGCCGAAGATTGCCAGTGAGAGGCCCCAGAGAGCCCCAAGAGCGCAGCAGCGCCGTGGAACTGGGGAGCGAACGGAGGCGCCGATGGTTATCGGTGAGGCGGCATATGGCCGCGACCTCTCAGCAGGCCCTGGTACACGTCGAGACGAGTCTCCCGGATACTAGGGCCGTGTTGACCGGCCGTGAAAATGGCAAGCGCTGCCATTGGGGCGCATCGGGTGGTGACCCTTATGCGTTCCCAATGGACACTCTCAGCGCGAGTGGCTACCCAGGAGGTTTTCTGTAGTAAAATACAGTTCCTCCTTAAAAAAAAGGGTTATGCAGCGGAGTCACCTCCTAGAGCGACGGGGTGTTATTGGTTACATCCGGTTACGATCGGATGTAAGAAATAGCATCCTGTCCTGGTGCATCCCGGGCAACGGCGGTTAGCAATTTCCTTCGGGGATTGGTAGCCGACGGCTAAACTCTGCCAGTGTCGCTCCTTGTGCTGCTATGACTAGCATAGCGGCGCAAGGATGTGTTCACGAAGCACACCGTAATCCGCAACGGGCTACCGGCGGGACGGGGGTCCAGTTTACCTGGACCGCGAGGCGGAACCCTCTTTAAAAACTACCACGCGCGGCTCAGCCCGCCCATAGTCAGCCGTCGCTGACTGGCGGGTCGCCGGGCAACTCGTTACCCCGTGGGGGCCGAGGGCTGTCGGGGGCACTTCGTCCGGGCCGAGAGGAAGGGAAACCTCAATAAAAAACCCAGGCTTACCGTAACCCGCCTTCACGGGCGGGCCGGGGGTTGCGGGGCTTTTGTCCGGACCGCGAGGAAGGAAAACCTCTCTAAAAAACCCCTGTACACCGTTACCCCAATCGGGGCCGGGGGCCTTTCGGGGCCGCGAGGATGGTAAACTCAATAAAACTTCCCCCTAGTTCTGGAGTCTGCAAGGAGGCTCCAGGGCGCATGACTGGTAGGGTTACATACCGGTCGATTTCCTTGCACCATACCGTTCTGCCCTTTTCAGGGCGGGGCGGGGGCCCTGCTTGCCAGGGCTGCGGGGAGTAAACCCCAAAGGGAGCGTTTGGGGGCTGGGTCTGTTGCGGCGGAGTGTGGTGGTGATAATGGGATGTGCGCGGCTTCTTCGGTGTTGACATGGTTTTAGAGGTTCTGCCCCTCCCTTGTCAACACTGTCGCGGTCGCTTAGCATCCCAGGACTCATCACCGCACTGTGCCCCTTCAGCCCTTGACCCCAAATGTTCCTAAAAATCCTTCAATTCCCGTCGTTGGGGCGCCCTACGGGGCCTCGCGCGGCGACGGGGTCTCTGACCTTGCGCGGAGCAAGGCGGAGTGGTTGGCGTAGTGGGATCAACCGGCTAGCGGCCACCCTGGGGGGAGCCCGACCCTTCAGGTGTAAGTAGGGTTATCTGGGTATTGCGGGATCTCTGCCCAGACGGACCGTCTTTTCTCCCGCACTCGTGGGTATCAAATGGAATACAAAAACACTAGGGATATTGGGGGGGATGATGTTGGAGGGGAAGGCAGCAGAGCTTCGCGTGGCAGGACTGCGCGCAGCAGAGCTGCGGCGAGAGCCAATCTGAAGGAGGTGGAGGCAGTGTCCGCGGGTTCCTCCCGCACCGTGTCTCCCTCTATCAGCATTGGCAGCAGACACGACAGTCGGGATAGCTCCTTAGCTCGGGTTGGCGCTAAGCGCCGGTTGCCCGATCAGGTTCCTGAACCTGAACCAGAGCTGTCCGCTGACGATATCGTGAATCTGTGTTCGGCTGTGGATCAAGTCGAAGCCTCACTCAGGGGTGACGACCTCGGACGAGACGAATCCGCGCTTCGGCGCGATGTACCGGATTGTGACAGGGCTGTGCGTTCGCGCAGCAACTCGGGCAGCAGGGGCGAGGGGACTTTTGGTCTCCCCAAAGTCGCCAAGTTGAAAAAGGGCAGGGGCGGTCTGCGGCAGGTTTCTTCTTCTGCCGTGGCCCCAACCCGTAATCAACCGCGACCTCCCCGGTCTCTCTACAGAGACTCAAGTGTGGCTAACCCAGCCCAAAATGTAGAGACGCAGCAGCCAAGCGCGTCGGACGAGTCAGTGGTGGAGTTGGCAAACCGGGTCGAGAAGGATGTTGCGACAATTTTCGACATCGCGGAGAGGTCCTCCTCGAAACTGGAGAGCGGCCAAGTCGATGCCCTCCAGACCGCCGCCATGTCCATTGTCGAGGCGGTCCAAGCACTCCGGAGTCGAACGGACGCTGACAGGACCACAAAGTTGGAGAATGAGCTCTCCGAGCTTCGGTCCGAAATGGCCAACATGCGCGGCGAAAACCGCCGTCTGCATGATGAGCTTAGGGCCTTACGCGAGGAAATGGCGGATATGCGCGATCACCGCGCGACAGACCGCCATAGCTCCCAACAAGACGAGGATGCGGATGGCGTGACCATGGACACGTCCACGGCACCGCCACCCACACCACCCGGATTCCAAATTCCGGAAGGTATTACCGACCCCAACCTCGTTAAGCTGTACCGTCTCGCTGCAGGTCGCATCAGCGAGATGATGGACGCTAAGTTGGGGGGCTTGAAAGACCGGCTAACTCCGGTAAAGAGTGTTCGTCCGCCACTGCGTGCGGATCTTAAAAAGACCGCGCCCTCTGTGCCGGTGGCCACACCAGGCCCCAGCAAAGAGGCGCCGAAAACCGCGAAGGGAAAGGGTAAAGGCAAAGGGTCCAGCAACAAAGCTGCCCAACCGCCCAAACCCAATCCCCCGTCGAGTCAGACTTCTCCCTCGAACACGTGGGCAGAGGTGACTAAGCGCGGGAAGCGGGGCAAAGCCAAGGGTAGCACCCAGGCCTCCCCCGCCCAAACCCAGCCTACCCAGGGCAAGCCCGCTGCGGCAGGGCCCAACAAGGGTAAACCAGCTGCCAGCAGGGCGAAGGTGCCCGCTAAGCAGCCGGAGAAAGAGGCGAAACCTCCCAGAGTCCGATTGCCCAAAACAGCGGCGATCGTGGTTGAGGTTTCGCCAGACGGAGAAGCGGAATTCGCCCGCTACTTAAAAGAGGCCAAGGCTCTTGCATGTGAGCAAGAGCCCAATATCGTGGGGAGACTTCGGTTTCGGCGCTCCCGAACTACAGGGAGCCGCGTGATCGAGATCGCGACCCTCGAAGGAGGTAACATGGAGGAGGCCGGTGAGAAGGCAGATGCCCTCGCCGCCGTTTTCGTCTCCGTGTTCCCTCCAACCGTCAAAGTCTCCCGCCCCGTAAAGACGGCCGATCTACGGCTCACCGGATTGGACGAGTCGGTGACTGCTCCAGCTTTGTCTGAAGCGGTCGCCAAGCATGGCGGGTGCTCGCCGGCGAGCGTCAGAGTGGGGAGGATCAGCCGCGGTGGCTCCGGTGACTCAGTCATCGTTAGCTGCCCGGCTGCCGCCGCCAAAAAGATAGCGCAGATGAAGCGCGTGCTAATAGAGTGGGTCTCGGTGAGGGTCACCCCTCTGAGACCGAGACCCATGCGGTGCTCTAGGTGCCTTGGTGTGGGACACGGTCGGGCGATGTGCAAGGCGGTCTATGACCGCACCAACACGTGCCTTCGGTGTGGCGAGCCCGACCACAAGGCTGCCAACTGCGCGGCCGCGTTCAAATGCGCACTCTGTGCGTCTGCCGGCCGACAGGCCAACCACCGGTTGGGGACGGGCAACTGCCCCCAACCCAGAACCAGGAGAGGGAGACCCTCAGCTGCCCCGGAGACGCCTTTGCGTGGGGGCGCTGAGGAAGGGGAGATGTCGGTGGACCCCACCGACCGACGGACTGAGAAGTCCTGTCCTCCCCGCCAGCCCGCGCGGTTGAGACCCGTCTCCCGCAGGTAGGGTAGGCAGCAAAATTTGGAGTGGTGCCGAACATCGGGACGTGCCGCAAGGCACATGTGGCAACCCGGGGGGTTTTCACCGCAGAGCGGTTTCCCTCCTAAAAAAAAAAAGGGTTATGCAGCGGAGTCACCTCCTAGAGCGACGGGGTGTTATTGGCTACATCCGGTTACGATCGGATGTAAGAAATAGCATCCTGTCCTGGTGCATCCCGGGCAACGGCGGTTAGCAATTTCCTTCGGGGATTGGTAGCCGACGGCTAAACTCTGCCAGTGTCGCTCCTTGTGCTGCTATGACTAGCATAGCGGCGCAAGGATGTGTTCACGAAGTACACCGTAATCCGCAACGGGCTACCGGCGGGACGGGGGTCCAGTTTACCTGGACCGCGAGGCGGAACCCTCTTTAAAAACTACCACGCGCGGCTCAGCCCGCCCATAGTCAGCCGTCGCTGACTGGCGGGTCGCCGGGCAACTCGTTACCCCGTGGGGGCCGAGGGCTGTCGGGGGCACTTCGTCCGGGCCGAGAGGAAGGAAAACCTCAATAAAAAACCCAGGCTTACCGTAACCCGCCTTCACGGGCGGGCCGGGGGTTGCGGGGCTTTTGTCCGGACCGCGAGGAAGGAAAACCTCTCTAAAAAACCCCTGTACACCGTTACCCCAATCGGGGCCGGGGGCCTTTCGGGGCCGCGAGGATGGTAAACTCAATAAAACTTCCCCCTAGTTCTGGAGTCTGCAAGGAGGCTCCAGGGCGTATGACTGGTAGGGTTACATACCGGTCGATTTCCTTGCACCATACCGTTCTGCCCTTTTCAGGGCGGGGCCCTGCTTGCCAGGGCTGCGGGGAGTAAACCCCAAAGGGAGTGTTTGGGGGCTGGGTCTGTTGCGGCGGAGTGTGGTGGTGATAATGGGATGTGCGCGGCTTCTTCGGTGTTGACATGGTTTTAGAGGTTCTGCCCCTCCCTTGTCAACACTGTCGCGGTCGCTTAGCATCCCAGGACTCATCACCGCACTGTGCCCCTTCAGCCCTTGACCCCAAATGTTCCTAAAAATCCTTCAATTCCCGTCGTTGGGGCGCCCTACGGGGCCTCGCGCGGCGACGGGGTCTCTGACCTTGCGCGGAGCAAGGCGGAGTGGTTGGCGTAGTGGGATCAACCGGCTAGCGGCCACCCTGGGGGGAGCCCGACCCCTCGAGGCGTATATAGGGTTACCTGGGCATCGCGGGATCTCTGCCCAGGCGGACTTACTCTTCTCCCGCACTCGTGGGTCTCTTATGGATTTTACAAACAATGGGGATTTTAGGGGGGGTGAGGTTGACAGGGTTGACCTCAGCAGCGACGAAGACGGCGTCAGAAATGATGCTGTCCGTGACAGAAGTACCTCGCATAGCTTGCAGAGGGAATTCGAGAGAGGCACGAGCGCGCTTCGGCGCGAAGTTTCGGGCTCCGGAGACAACGGGGATACCTTTGGCCTCGCCAAAGTGGCTAAATTTACCACTGGCAGAGGCGGTCTAAGGCAATCCCCTGCACCAACAAGACCAAACCCTGCTTTTATGCAGGCGACCACCGACCCACAACCCGGTCCGTCCAGACTGGCAGTGGATAGTAGACACGAGGCGCAACATGTTTCGGCAGACCATCAGCCAGACACTGCTGACGCCCAAGACGACGACACCACCGGTCACTTTAAACCCAACCCGCTTGAGGTTATGGCTGACCGGTTGGCTAATAAAGTGCAGGAGGACGTAGACAAGATCTGCAAGATCGGCGCCTCCTCTTCAGTGGATCTTAGGCCAAGAGTTCGCATGGCCATACAAAGCATCGCCGAATCCATTTCGGAGGCGGTTGAGGAGATGCGAGGCCAATTAGCCGCCGTCGAGAGCCAGGAGCAGGAGGTGTCCAAGCTCAGGCGTCTATCCACAGCCACACTAAAGTTAAACGCCACCCTCCAAAAGGAGGTGAAGCTAGTGCGAGCGGAAAACCAACGCCTAAGCGAGGACCTGGGGAAGTTGCGCTCGGAAGTCGCCACGCTGTCTCGCGCACCGAAGCGTAAAATTTACCACCAGAGCTCTGGCGTCTCCACTGAGACCCAAACGGATGCGACGCAACCTAACTCTGCCCAAATCCGCGAAAACGACCTGGAGAAGCTTACCTCTTCCATTCTTCGCCAGGTCGGCGATGCACTTGGTGCCAGACTGGAGGCTAGGTTAGAAGCCTTCGAGGCTCGCCTTCCTCCGGCTCCATCGCTGAGACCGCCCCTCGGGGCTCAATCTGCTGCAAGTGCGCATGCCGCGCCGGTATCTATGGCCGGCCCTAATAGCGCCCCAGCTAAGTCGTTGAAGGGGAAGGGAGTGGGGAAGAGGTCAAAGACCTCTGAACCGGCACCCACCTCGACAACGACCCTTACTGTGACACCCGCTCAGCCAGGCACCTCTACCTGGTCTGAAGTGGTTCGCGGACGAAGGGGCAAGAAGGGGAAAGCCCCAGCCGCCTCATCCGCCCAAAGAAACACCGCCACCGCCCAGGCTAAACCCGGAAAACGTAAAACCGGACCGAGCAAGCCCGAACAGGCCCAGCAGGGTGATTCCGCCCCCAAGGCGAAGAAGAAGCCCCCCAGGCTCCGCCCTCCCAAGTCGGCTGCGGTCGTCTTGGAGCTGACTGCGGAGGCCAAGACGGCGGGCAAGAAGCTTTCGGAGTTTCTCCGGGAAGCCCGAAGGGAACTTGGTCCCGACTGGGCACAGGAATCGGGTCTCGTCGACCGACTCAAGCTCCGGCCCTCCCGGATGACGGGCAACAGCATCCTTGAAGTTAGGGCTGTCAAGGATAGCTCGCCCGGGGAGGCCGGCGAGAAGGCCGACACGCTTGCGGCCGCCCTTATTTCCGTGTTTCCGCCTGGTGCGGTTTCCGTGAGTCGCCCCGTAAAGTGCGCAGACTTGCGCCTGATGGGCCTGGAGGAGTGCACCACCGCTGACGACATAGCGGAGGCCATAGCGCAACAGGGTGGCTGCGACAAAGCCCAAATTAAGGTAGGCCGGATGGGAGTAGGAGGATCGGGTGGCTCCACAGTCGTCCGCTGCCCCGTCCAGGCGGCCAAAACACTGGCCAAACAAAAACGCGTCCGCATCGGCTGGCTCTCCATAAGGGTCAAGCTGCTGCCGCCCAGGGCACTGCGTTGCTCGCGCTGTCTTGGCGAGAGCCATGGCCGGGCCGTCTGCAAGGCCGCAGAGGATCGGAGTAATATCTGTATCCGATGCGGCCAGCCCGGTCATAAGGCCGCCGGTTGCGTGGCCGCGTACAGCTGCTGCCTTTGTGCGGCGGCCGGTCGCCAGGCAGACCATCGCCTGGGCACGCAAGCGTGTCCGCGACCGAAGATTGCCAGGGAGCAATCCTCGATAGCCCCCAGAGCGCGTTCGCGCTGAGGAAGACGAGGATCACGCCACGGGAGCAGCCGTTTACGGTGGCAGGACGCAGAGGTCCGAAAGTCTCCCAGGTGTCCAGGGGTGACGGCGACATTGATGCCTCCCCGGAACTGGAACCGAGTGGGTTGCCGTCTTCTCACGGACAAGCGCTGCCATTGGAGCTCATGGGGTGGTGACCCTCATGGGTTCTAATGGGACAGCTGTGCAAGAGGCGACCCGGGGGTTTTTACTGCAGAGCAGTTTCCCCCTAAAACAAAAAAGGGTTATGCAGCGGAGTCACCTCCTAGAGCGACGGGGTGTTATTGGTTACATCCGGTTACGATCGGATGTAAGGAATAGCATCCTGTCCTGGTGCATCCCGGGCAACGGCGGTTAGCAATTTCCTTCGGGGATTGGTAGCCGACGGCTAAACTCTGCCAGTGTCGCTCCTTGCACCGCTATGTTAAGCATAGCGGTGCAAGGATGTGGCACGAAGCACACCGTAATCCGTTCGAGCTATCGACGGGACGGGGGCCCAGTTTACCTGGGCCGCGAGGCGGAACCCTCTTTAAAAACTACCACGCGCGGCTCAACCCGCCCATAGTCAGCCGCCGCTGACTGGCGGGTCGCCGGGCAACTCGTTACCCCGTGGGGGCCGAGGGCTGTCGGGGGCACTTCGTCCGGGCCGAGAGGAAGGAAAACCTCAATAAAAAACCCAGGCTTACCGTAACCCGTCCTCACGGGCGGGCCGGGGGTTGCGGGGCTTTTGTCCGGACCGCGAGGAAGGAAAACCTCTCTAAAAAACCCCTGTACACCGTTACCCCAATCGGGGCCGGGGGCCTTTCGGGGCCGCGAGTATGGTAAACTCAATAAAACTTCCCCCTAGTTCTGGAGTCTCGCAAGGGGGCTCCAGGGCGTATGACTGGTAGGGTTACATACCGGTCGATTTCCTTGCACCATACCGTTTTGCCCTTTTCAGGGCGGGGCGGGGGCCCTGCTTGCCAGGGCTGCGGGGAGTAAACCCCAAAGGGAGTGTTTGGGGGCTGGGTCTGTTGCGGCGGAGTGTGGTGGTGATAATGGGATGTGCGCGGCTTCTTCGGTGTTGACATGGTTTTAGAGGTTCTGTCCCTCCCTTGTCAACACTGTCGCGGTCGCTTAGCATCCCAGGACTCATCACCGCACTGTGCCCCTTCAGCCCTTGACCCCAAATATTCTCAAAAATCCTCCAATTCCCGTCGTTGGGGCGCCCTACGGGGTCCTGCGCGGCGACGGGGTCTCTGACCTTGCGCGGAGTGAGGCAGAGTGGTTGGCAGAGTTGGACCAACCAGCTAGCGGCCACCCCGGGGTTTCCCGCCGCCCCGGGCGTACCCTAGGGTCATTCGGTTATTCTGGGACCTCTGGCCGAATGGAATCTTAGTTCTCCCAGACTCGTGGGATTTTAATGGAAAAATCAAAGAAAGGGAATTTGGGGGGGAAAGCGACGAAGGAACCCACCTTCGAATCTCGCCTTAAGGGCATGTTCGGTGGGTCGACCAAAAAGATAGGGAAGGGTGGCAATGCTACCACCGGGAGTGATCCCAAGTCTTTGCCTAGTACGAGCGGCATATCTCTCGCCTATCGTACCGGAGACAAGGCAGACGACCAAAACAAGGGAAAACCTGGAAACAGAGAGAAAGAGAGAAGGAGCAGCTCCAGCAGGAGTAGAGACAGCTCCCGCGCAAGCGGTAGAGCTAAAACAGGCGCATCCAAGGACAAGGCAGGAGACTCGGGAGAGAGTGCCGAGTCCGATAGAACCGCTACCTGGGAGAACACATACTTCGTCAATGATGATGAGGATGTGTTCTCCGTGGATAGCGACGACTACGACGACAGCCGACCCGGATCCAAGAGGAAACTCGCGGATGACATTACGTCACCCGAGGATAACTTGGACCGGGACACGCCCAACACCCCCAAGGCAACTAAACTGCCCGGAGGTCGCAGAGGTAGACAACCTACACGCGGAAAGTCCCGTGCCAGACGAGCATCTCCAGTGTTCGACTGCATCGAGGACAAGTACGCATACTACCAGGAGTTGGCAGAGAGGGAACTGGCGGATAGCCCGGTCACTCCCTCACCGGACAGGACGCAATCGGGCAAGGACAAACCTGACGATGTGTCAGGGCGTCCTACCTCACCGGTGTTTGGCGATGGCTCCAGGGACTCCGTCCTGATGCCACCCCCGACACCACCTCCGACGTCCCGCACACCGTCGGCAACTCGCAGACGAAGAGAGGCCCTCAGGGATTTACCCTCTGAAGCTGGTCCCCCAGACCTGACCGGCGACCTGTACTTAAAAATACAGGGGTGCTGCGAGTGGGTAAGAGACCTTGCCCAAACTTCGGGCAACCTTAAAGGGACATACGTCCGCGACTTCTAAAAGGCCGCGGGCGACATTGAAGAATACGCCTACGCAATGCGCAACCGCACCGTCACCAGCGAAAACTGCACGCTGGAGATGGAGCTTGCGCATTTGCGAAACCAGCTGTCGGCGACTCGAGTGAGAGAAGAGCGGATTCGCAGGGAATTCGCTGAGATGAGGGTGGAGAACCACCATCTGACGGCTGAAGTCAGCACCCTCAGAGCGGAGATAAAACATCTCCGGGACCAAGGCGGATCCCAAGCCCCTCCCCGGACATCGACGGTACATTCATCTCGCCCCGTAGGGGAGGGTGGAGTTGAGGATTTTACTCGCTCCATTCTCCTTCATGTGGGCGAGATGATAAGGGACAGTTTTGAGGCGTACGAGAGGAGGCGAGCTCCTGTCGTGGAGAGCATGCGTCCCCCTCCTTGTGAGCGGGATCTAGCTCGTCCCGCGACTAGCCAGGCCGAAACTCCAACGCCTCAACCCCAACCCAACACAAAGGGCAAAGGCAAGGGAAAGGGGAAGACCTCTAAACCGGCGGTCACCCCCACTCCCGTTCCACCTGCCACCGCGATGGAAGTAACCCCCCAGCCCGAAACGTGGACTGAGGTGGTTAGACGTGGGAAGAAGCGAGGCAGGGCAGCCGGCCCAACAGCAGTCCCGGCCGCAGCCCGGCCCACTCAACCTGCCAGAGCGGCTCCCCCTAACAACTCGGGGAAGAAAGAGAAGAAGCAGAGGAAGGCCCAGGGCGCTCCGACGCCGGCTCCTACTGCCCGAAAGCACCAACCTGTGGAGAGGTCGAAGCTTCCTGCAACGTCTAGCAAGAAGAAACCCTCCAAACTGGGAAACCCTTCTCGACTTCGAGCACCGCGCTCTGCCGCTATTGTGCTGGAAATGCAGCAGGAGGGCATAGCCGCAGGACTGAGCCTGAGTGGTTTCCTCAAGGAGGCCAGGGCTCGACTGGACGCGAACCAACTGGGCGTCGCGGGCCGACTTCACTTTAAGAAGTCGGTCCCAACAACCAGTTATATTTTGGAAATCACCGCCCTGGCGGGTCAGAGCGTAGACGAGGCGAACGAGAAGGCGGACCAAATGGCCTCTCAGCTCGCCGGCATCTACCCGCCAGGAGCGATTAAGATATCTAGGCCGATTAAGTCAACCGACATCAGACTGATCGGCCTTGATGTGACAATAACCGCCGCAGAGGTCGCTGTAGCAGTGGCCAGACACGGTGAATGCCAGGTGGAGAAAATCCGGGTTGGCCGGATCTCGGAGGGCAATACTAGCGGCAGTGTCGTTGTACGCTGCCCCATACAGACCGCGAAGAAGCTGGCCAACAGCAAATTCACCGTCGGCTGGACCACGGTCAAGGCCGTACTCCTGAAGCCACGGCGCTTCAGGTGTTCTAGGTGCCTAGGAGAAGGCCACGGCCGCACCAGATGTGCTGCGCTTGTAGACCATAGCAACACATGTCTCAGGTGCGGCGAAGCCGGCCACAAGGCAGCTGGGTGCACACGAGGAGTCCGCTGCATACTCTGTGCATCCATTGGCCAAAATGACCAGCATCGGTTGGGGTCGCGCGACTGCCCCCAACCGACCAAACGAGACGCGACAAACCCTCCGGTTGAAGAACCAAGAACGCAGCAGCGTGAGGTCTCCCGGAGGGCACGGGAGGCGCCAGCAGAGAAATCTGCAGGCGTCCGGGACAGGAGCCCGTTATCCCGTAGGCCTAGAGGATCGGACGCGGGGGCGTCCGAAGCCTCTACTTCAAAGGCCTGAGTGGGCGCGCGCGGTGTACCCGCGTGGCCCTCCAGAGCGGCAAGAGCAGCTTTGACTGCTTACGAGTGGGTCATGTTTTGACATGCGCACGTGACGGTGTATGAGACGCAGTCCTACGGGCTTACCCTTCACCGTCACGTAACATGCGCGAGAGGTACACGGAGGGTGGGTTTAGTGGGTATGGCCCGTTAAATAGGGCGAGTCCCACACCGTCCTGCGGTGGCTCCCCCGAGCTGCCGTAGGCAGTGCGTAAACGCATTCCCCCCGCCTAAAAAAAAAAAAAAAAAAAAAAAAAAAGGTTAGGTTAGGTTAGGTTAGGTTAGGTTAGGTTAGGTTAGGTTAGGTTAGGTTGGGGGTGGGAGTGAAGCTACGTCCCCGTTCGTCATCCCTGGATACCAGTCACGTGCGGTAACGCAGCACTGACTGGTAACTGAGCGCTTCACAGAGCACGATTATCTACTTACGCAACATGTCGAATATGTCGAACGCAACTTTGTGTGACGCGGCTGGCACGCCCGTGACTCCCAATCGGGATAAGCGCCCTTCTCAGGGCGGGTCCGGACTGCCAGTTTGCAGTGGTGTGGTTTCCCCTCCGATTGTCAGTGGATCGGAGGTCTACTTTTCGCCACCGGACGAGATAGAGATGTCTCAGCCGTCTCTGGATCCCCCTCTTATCCCCCTGACGGAAAGAAGGACGTCCAAAAGACTGAAAAGGGAGGTTGCCAAGGGCGAGTCAGACTCGGAAACGGCCTCTGAGGCGGACCGAGAGCGCTCACAGACCCCAGCGAAGATTAACACAGCCCGCAGGGGCCGCGGAAAGGTGTCCAACCATGCGAATCGTGCTCAGGCCGAATATGACCGTCTGTGTCGTGAGCCGTTCGTTTCCTTAGAGAAACTGCCGGTGTCGGAAACGCTCCAGTCTGACAATGAGGTGCGTGACCGGTCCCCTCAGGCTCAGGGCTCCTATGCTGAATTGGTAGAGGAATCTACGATACCTTGTGACTCACTAAGCGCGGCGGCCGTGCGTGAACGGGCGCTTAGAGAGACTGCCAACATTGAGCGCGTATCCAAGGTATCGAAAGGACTCCAGGGCAGGATGGCGGCAACTCTCAACAAAGCCGCAAAGGTGCTTAGGGATGCAGTCGAGTCGTTGGCATGCCGCAATGTTACCGAGGAGACATGCCGCCTGATAGCTGAAAATACACGACTAAACCGCATCGTAATGGAACTACGGGCTGAGGCGGAGGCAGCGCGCAAAGACGCTGCAGAAAGGGAGAACGCGGCCCATGAAGCCACCGCAATCGCACCTGTCCGGGCTAACAAGAAAAATCTGTCAGATGAGGATTTCGCGGCAAGGCTTGAGCGATCAATCGCCATATCTGTCGGAAAAATTATGGATGCTCGCTTTGCCAACCTGGAGGACCGGCTTCTACCGCCAAAAATCGTTCGGCCTCCCCTGGCGGCAGATCGTAGGATGACGCCGACCTTGGCTAGAAGTCTTCCTACTCCTCCGGTCGCGCCAGGCCCAGTAGCACCCACCTCGGCCGTGAAATCACTGTCTCAACCCCGCACTTGGGCAAATGTTGCTGGCCCTTCTTCAGCGCCGCATCAACCTAGTGGTTATGAAGCGCCACCCGAGTCTGGTGTCGAGTCCGATACCTGGGCAACGATTACCCGTAAAGGGAAAAAGAGGAGGAAGGCGGCTAGATCCGCTCCAGCGTCGCAAGTGGCACCGGCAACGGCGCCCATTCTAGCCGCAAAAAAGTCAGCTCAAACCACCAAGGCGATTCCTGTAGCGGCCCCGGGTTCCAAACCTGTACCCAAGCCCAAACTAATTGAGCCAAAATCCTCTGTGGTGGTTATCACCCTAACCCCAGAAGCACAAGAGAAAGGCGTAACCTACCCAGAGGTAATTGAGAGAGCAAAAGGCGCTGTTTCGTTGGAGGAACTGGGAATCGAGGGTGGCGTTCGATTTAAGCGAGCAGTTTCTGGGGGCGTTATCCTTGAGATCCCAGGTGCCGAAACCGGGATAAAGGCCGACTTACTTGCCGGCAAAATTAAGGAGGCTCTGGCCGACATAGCCAAAGTGGTTCGCCCACTTAAATGTGCGGACCTACGCATTTCTGGGTTAGATGATGCCACCCGCAAAGACGAGGTCGCCACTGCGGTGGCCTCCAAAGGTGGGTGCGCCCTTGAACAGGTGCGGGTCGGAGATATAAAGATGGGACCAAGAGGCGTTGGAGTGGTTGTTGTACAGTGCCCTGTGACAGCCGCAAAAATCCTGTCAGAAGCGGGCAGGCTCCTCATTGGATGGAGCTCCACTCATGTTCAGGCACTCGAAGCTAAGCCCCTTCGGTGCTTCAAGTGCATGTGCCTCGGACATACTCGGCCACAATGCACAGCATCGGAAGACCGTGGCGTCTTGTGCTACCGCTGTGGTCTTGCAGGACACAAATCTGAGTCCTGCACAGCGGAGCCTCGTTGTGCCGTATGCGCTAGCGCGGGACGTCCCGCCGGCCACATAATGGGTGGTCGCAGCTGTGAGCCCCCAACTTCAAAGGGTGCCAACGTTGGTGCAAGGCAAGCCGGCAATGCTAGACCTGTGACGAGCTCTAATAGACCCGCCGGGGAATTCCAGTCAAGAGACCAATCACAAGCTATGGCTACGGACTGACTAGGCGTAGTCAATGCTAGCGGCCGCAACGTCTTGCAAACAAACTTAAACCACTGTGCCGGTGCTCAGGACTTGCTCCTGCAGTACATGGGCGAGCAATCGCTTGACGTTGCTGTCGTTGCGGAGCCCTACAGCATTTATGACCGCGACAATTGGGCAGGCGATCTAAGTGGCCTGGTGGTTATTATCACCCCAGCGTCACGGGATGCCACTCCTCTCTCTGTCAGAGAAAGAGGTCACGGATTTGTTGCGGCTGTGTGGGGGGAAATTGCCCTTGTCGGCGTCTACTTCTCCCCAAATCGAAGCGTGGCCGAGTTCGAGACCTATCTCCACGATCTTGGTGCGGCTGTTCGGAGACTGGCCCCATTGCAAGTCCTAGTCATGGGGGACCTGAATGCCTGGTCAACGTTGTGGGGCTCCCCCAAGACGACTGTCAGGGGTGAATTGGTAGAGGACTGGGCAGCCGGACTAGGCCTGTGCCTTCTGAACCGGGGCAATGTCAATACCTGTGTCCAAAACCAGGGAGGGTCAATTGTCGACCTGACATTCGGTACCCCCCCCGTCGCTGCCCGCATCAACAATTGGCGCGTTGAGGACAAGGTGGAGAATCTTTCGAACCATCACTACATCAGGTTTGAGATCTCCACCTCCGGAACGACTTCTGCAAGACAGAACATGCCCGCTAGTCGTAAGGCGGTTTTTCTCCGCTGGGCCCTCGGTCGCCTTAATAAAGAGGACGCGGAATGTGCAGCGATAGTTGCCAGCTGGCCTGCTGTTGCGCACAACACGTCAGACGTCGACGAGGCAGCACGTCATCTACGCAAAACCCTTACCGCTATTTGCGATGCAGCTATGCCCCGGTCTGTTGCCCGCCCCTCTAAGAAGGCGGTGTACTGGTGGACGCAGGACATCGCTAACTTACGATCAGCTTGCATGACGGCTCGAAGGGCTTATCAGCGCCATCGTTCTAGAAGGCCCACTGTAGTAGATGAGGAGGAAGAGGCTCGTCTTTATGAGTTGTACCGCCAGGCGAAAAAGACTCTGCAGGTCGAAATAAATAAAGCCAAAGAGTCTGCCTGGCGGGAATTTGTGGAAGAACTTGACAGAGACCCGTGGGGCCGACCGTACCGTGTAGTACGCAAAAAAATGAGCTGTCAGGTGCCTCCAACAGAGACTATGGACCCTCAGCTCCTAAACGACGTCGTCGTAGGTCTCTTCCCAGAGCGAGCTGAGCACTCCCCTCCCACCATGACCTCCGACGATAATGAGCGGGAAATGTCCGGGGAAGCCCCCCCGATCACAGAAGCTGAATTTAGTACCGCAATTCTCCGCCTTAAGGGAAAGAAAACGGCTCCCGGCCCAGATGGCGTCCCCAGTCGGGTACTAGTGCTGGCGTCGAAACACCTGGGGAACCATCTCATCGACCTCTTTAACGAGTGTCTAGATGTAGGCCGATTCCCCAAGATGTGGAAGGACGGTCGGCTGGTCCTGTTGCGGAAAGAGGGGAGACCCGCAGAGTCCCCTTCAGGCTATCGACCAATCGTCCTCCTGGATGAGGTGGCTAAGGTGTTTGAACGCATTCTTGTCGCCCGCCTTGCCAAACACCTGCGCGACGTCGGCCCTGACCTCTCAGACCAGCAATACGGTTTTAGGTCAGGGCGTTCCACTGTGGATGCCATCACGGCGCTGAAGGGTCTAGCAACTGAAGCGGTTGCTAGTGGGGAGAGTGTTATGGCAGTGTCATTGGACATTGCCAATGCTTTTAACTCTCTCCCCTTTAGCTGCATAGAGGAGGCGCTTCGCTACCACGGCGTGCCTCTCTATTTGCGTAGAGTCGTAGAGCACTACCTCAGAGAGAGAGATGTGCTCTACACTGATAGAAATGGTTGCCTCCGCACGAGGTCGATGTCATGCGGCGTTCCCCAGGGCTCTGTTATGGGCCCTCTGTTGTGGAACGTCGCATATGACTGGGTTCTACGTGCCCCACGGCTCCCCGGGACACACGTCATTTGTTATGCTGACGACACGCTTGTGGCCGCAACGGCGAGCAGCTTCCGCGAAGCGGCAAGACTGGCTTCGGCAGGGGCCACGGACGTTGTTGATCGCATCCGGCAGCTCGGTCTAGAGGTGGCCCTCGCCAAAACCGAGGCCTTGTTCTTTCATGGGCCGAGACGCAAGCCTCCGGCGGGTGCGTACGTTCTCGTAGACGGTACTCGCGTGGCTGTCAAGGCCCATGTTAAATATCTCGGGCTAATCCTCGACGGGCGTTGGAAATTTGGGGAACATTTCCGCCAACTTGCCCCAAAATTAATAAAGACGGCGTCCTCACTGAGCGGCCTTCTCCCGAACCTTGGAGGGCCGAACTCTAGTTGCCGCCGCCTGTACCTGGGCGTCGTGCGGAGTATGGCGTTGTACGGGGCTCCCATATGGGTAGATGCCCTCTCGCGCCCAAACAGAGCCGTGCTTCGCAGACCACAACGCTTGCTGGCCATACGGGCCACAAGAGGGTACCGCACAGTTTCAGGCGGCGCTGCGTGTGCGCTAGCCGCTTCCCCTCCCTGGGAGCTAGAAGCGGTTATCCTCTCAGAGGTATATAAGTATCGGGCCGAGGCGCGGGCGCGCGGCGAGCTACCCGCCCTCGAGGAAATTGAACATGTCCGGGAGCTAGCGCACCAGGACATGATCCTCCGCTGGCAAGAAAGCCTGGAGAGTCCGTCATACGGTTTATGGACGTTGGAGGCCCTACGCCCTTGCCTCCCTGAGTGGGTGAGCCGCCGCCACGGGCACATCTCCTATAGGCTTGTGCAGGTACTGACTGGGCATGGGTGCTTCGGTCGCTACCTGCACAAGGTCGCTAGGAGAGAGGCGACACCGAGGTGCCACCACTGTTACGCTGTGGAAGACACGGCCAAGCACACGCTATCAGAGTGCATAGCGTGGGCCTCGCAGCGTCAGTCGCTGGTGGCGGCGGTCGGCACTGACCTCTCACTGTCGAGCGTTATCGCCGCAATGCTCGGCAGTGAGCAGGCGTGGGAGGCAACCGCCTCCTTCTGTGAAGAAGTCATGACAGAGAAGGAGGCGGCGGAGCGGGCCAGGGAAGAGGATGCTCAGGCTGACCCGCTCCGACGCAGGCGGTTGGGAGCTCGGAGGAGGCGTTACAATCGCTTCCAGGCTCCCTGTGGACCCAGCGGCGATGGGGGTGGGGACCCCCGTCGACCGCCTTGCACGGGTCCACCCGTCAGAGGGGATGTCTCGAGGTTCCCGAGGCATCCCCAGGGCGTAAGGCCTGCACCGTAAGGTGCGGGCCACCGCTGGGGTGGCGGAGAGAATGCGATGAGCGAACCTCCGTCGCCCCCCGATAGCGGCACGATGGAACTCGAGGTTGGTTTTAGTGGGTATACTTGACGACTGGCGGCGACTAGCGCCCCCACTCGTCAAGGGAGTCCCACATAACCCGCTGCTGTCCCCACGGCAGCGGGTATGCGAAGAGCATTTCCACCTCGTAAAAAAAAAAAAAAAAAAAAAAAAAAAAAAAAAAAAAAAAAAAAAAAAAAAAAAAAAAAAAAAAAAAAAAAAAAAAAAAAAAAGGTTAGGTTAGGTTAGGTTGGGCAGTAGCCCACCAGACAACACCCGTCTGGTCGGAGGATCCTTCCTTTTCAATGGTGGATGAGGAACTCAACAACCCCCTCCTCACACCTCCAAACTGGTGACCCCGACGTGATCCAATAAGTTATGTAAAAGATTAAGAAGGTTAGGTTAGGTTAGGTTAGGTTCTCATGTCGTGCCCAGCGTGGGCGAGGGAGCGCGATGTCCTCACCGCGGTGGTCGGTCGGGACCTGTCCCTTGAGACAATAGTGTCCCGCATGGTGGGAAGCGAGGAGGCTTGGCGAGCGGTGCGCACCTTCTGCGAGGATGTCATCTCGCAGAAGGAAGCAGCGGAGAGGGAGCGAGAGGCTATGGCTGACGCCCCAATGATCCGCCGCCCACGCCATGGGCGCCGCAGGAGGCTCTACGGCCTTCAATCGTCCCTCCTTGACGGGCCTCGGGCGGCTGGCACGGGGGTGCCGACCGTCCGCTAAAGGAGGCCCGCGACGGCAGTGCGTGTGTCCAGCACGCCGTTCGCTGGAGTCCGGGGGGAGACTACCTTCCCCTCGAAGCCGGGTGGCGCTCGCTGTCAAGCGAGCCACAGCCAGAGTCGAGACTGTGGACGAATGCCCATGGCTAAGGCCTGGGGCGCTAACCCACAGCTCCCGTCTCACTTAATGGCACCGGGGACACCGTCTGGTTTTTAGTGGGTAGGCGGGCTCCTTCTGAGCCCGGAGTCCCACACACCCCTCCAGCCGTCCCCCCGCGGCTGGAGGATAGTGCGTGACAGCATTTTCCAGACGATAAAAAAAAAAAAAAAAAAAAAAAAAAAAAAAAAAAAAAAAAAAGGTTAGGTTAGGTTAGGTTAGGTTAGGTTAGGTTAGGTTAGGTTAGGTTAGGTTAGGTTAGGTTAGGTTAGGTTAGGTTAGGTTAGGTTAGGTTAGGTTTTTTTTTTTTTTTTTTTTTTTTTTTTTTTTTTTTATTTTTTTTTTTCTTCTTATTCCCACTGGCATGGGGGACCAGTGTCTTTTATAATACTATTTATTTCTTATGTATCTATTTTATAATTACCTTTTTCTCTTATAATATAATATTTCTGTAGGTCAATCTACTTAACTTTTTCTATACCAAATCTGCAAAAAATATCTACAGTTTTTTAATAATATACTTCTTGCTATGTAACATTTTATCTATTACTTTATCTTACTTCCTTATTACTATTTTACTATTTTAAATTTTTATTCTATGTTATGCCTTTTTCATGTTTCTTAATATTTAGTGTATTTATACTTATTCTATTTATTTCTTTTTACTATATATATTTTTAGTTAACGTGTATTATATACTTCCATTTATATAAACAAGTTAAACTATTTTGTTACGTTTTATTTTTATTTACAACTTTTTTAGCTATGCCTTTACAGTATTTTATAAACTTGCTTCTTACTTTACTCTCTTTCATTATTTCGGCTATATTATCTACGGTTATTTCTTTGTTTATGTCTATCTCTAAATCGTATCTTTCCTTTCCAAATATAGGGCACTCGACTAACAGGTGCTTTACATTCTCTTCCTTTTCAGGGTCGCAGTCGCACGACGGACTCTCCTTGCACTTGAATCGATTCAAGTACCCGGAGAATCCGCCGTGCCCCGTCAACACCTGCACCAGCAGCGGATCCAACTCCATCTTTCTTACGGATTTGTAGGCCTCAATCGCGTTTGGGAAAAACATTTTCGTCACTCCCGCCGTTTGTTCCTCCTTATAGCGCGATTCCCATTTGACAAGCGTATCTTGTCGAATGATACGCTTGACAAATGACACCGGGCACTGATCGTAGTCCGGTTTCGTCTTCAACCTCAGCGCAGCCTCCTTCGCCAGTTCATCGGCTCGTTCGTTTCCTTCCATCCCTGCATGGGCTTTAATCCAGTAGAGATTAATGGTCTTACCACTAAGCACCATGTTGTGGATTTTTTGCCTGGTCTTTACGGCTAAGGGATGGAAGGAATTTCCGCTGGTCAGCGTTTCTAGCGCGGATCTGGAGTCGCTGTAGATGTTGAAGACGGCACCGGTCCTACAATTCCCTACGAGCTCGACTGACTTGGCAAGAGCCAAAAGTTCGGCCTGAAAAACGGTGCAGAATTGTTCCAACTTTAATTTTTTGGATTTTGTCTCCGCCCCATTATCCCACAGGGATATTGCTGCGCCGACCTTTCCCTCGATTCTGCTCCCGTCAGTAAAAATCTTTGGGCCTCCATTTTCACTTTGGGACAACTCTGCACCGCTCGTAATGAGCTCGAACTTAAGCCTCCCCTGAGTCGCTGGGTGTGGCGTGTCGATGTAGCGCATCGGAGTCTCGACGTCTCGGTCTTCTATTACTCTCCGGGAGTGTCCTCTCTTTACTTCATAAAGAGAGGCTGCTTCCTTGATCCTGAGATCAAGTGGAAGCAGACCGGAGAGTATTAGAGCCGAGTTTAGGGACGTGGTCCTATACGCCTTTACCATTTTTTGCGCAAATCCTCGCTGCACCTCATTAAGGTGTTTTTTAACACCTAACTTATCCGCTGCCGGGGCCCACGCACTCGCAGCGTACATTATAATTGGCTCGATTACCGCCACGTATATCGTCCGGATTATCTCCGGAGACAGTCCCCACTCTACTTTGGCCGCTCTGGCCAGCTGTTTATAGATGCCTAGGGCCTTCCGACAGACATTTGCAACGTGACCGTTGAATGTGAGCTGGTTGTCTATCGTTAGGCCCAGCATTTTTATGTCCTTTGACATGGCAATGTCCTCCCCTCCCATGCGTAGGAGTGGTGTGTCGTATTTAAGCTTGTTTGTGATGATCATAGCTTTGGTCTTATGCGGCGCAAACTTGAGCTTATTCACGACACCCCACTCCCGAACATGGCTAAGGGCCTCGTTAGCCTGTCTCTGGACGTCCAGAGCGGTTTCTCCGGAGAAAATCAACACGACGTCATCAGCAAAGGCCTGGCAGTAATCTCCCCGTGCCTCCAGTTCTTTAAGCAGTGGGTCCAACAAGAGGTTCCAAAACGTCGGACCCCCTACCGACCCCTGCACGCATCCCTTTGTGGTCTCAGCAACGTGTTCTGCCCCTGCGTATCTTACCCCAACCCTTCGGTTTGTCAGGTAACTATCGATGACCCTACGGATGTTGATTGGACAGCTTGTTTCCGCTAATCGGCATCTGATCGCGGGCCACCACGCGCTATCGAAGGCTCCCTCTATGTCTAGCGACACCATAACCATTAACTTCTTTTTCTTGAGCTGGTTTCTTACGTGGGCCATCATATCATAGAGGGAGTCCTCGGTGCTGCGCTGTGGTGTGAATCCGTATTGCCTTTCGCTCAAGCTGCCAATGGTGTGCCATCTGATCCGACGGATGAGCATTTTTTCCCAAATCTTACCCAATATTGGCAATAGGCCAATCGGTCTATAAGATTTGGGATGTGTGTAGTCATCCTTTCCGGGTTTGGGCAAGATAACGACCACCGCGTCCTTCCAGGCTGAGGGAAAGTGGGAGAGTTCGAGGCACTTATTTAAGATGTCTAGGAAGAGTTCTGGGTTTTCGTTTATGGCCGCTCCACATATATCTGCCGTTAATCCGTCTATCCCAGGTGCCTTTTTAGGGTTGAAACTACAAGCTGCCCATCGCAGCTCCTCCAAAGTAAACGGGGGGTCAAATGTCTCACCATCTCCACCCCCATTTACCCGGTCAGCGGTCTGCCTAATGAGCTTGTGGGCATCGTTGTCCACTTGTGTCTCATCCCTGGGATAAAAGGTCTCCGACAGGACTTTGGCGGACTCGGCTCCCTCCAGAACTCTACCCTCACGAACAAGTGGGATGTCCTCCTGCCTGTTCGCGGTTCGGCCTATTACCCTATAAATCCCTTCCCACATAGTTTCCCTCTCCTGTTTTCCGCAGAAATCCTTCCAGCTCTGCGTCTTGGTCTTACTTAGAAGCTGCGCGTATTCGTCCTTTGCTTTCAGATACTCCTGCAGGACCCTCTCACGACGTACCGGTGCTGCGTTTGGTATGCGTCGTTTGAACTTCTTGACCTCCGCTTTTTTGAGTGTCAATTCGTCCGTCCACCAAGGCAATCCTTTTCTCTTCTTTTCAGAAATGTTTGGTATATGTTTCTCACTAGCTTTTACTATTCCCTCTGTGTATATTCCGATTATCCTATCTATTTCCTCCTTTGTCTTTAAATTCCTGATTGCTTCCCTATTAATATTTTCCCTTCCCCAATTTTGAGTTAATTCATTTTTAAAATCTTGCCAATTTGCTTTTCGTGTGTTAAACTTTCTAGTGGTTCTTTTTATGTCTATACCCTTCGATTTTGACATATTTACTTCAAAGAGGATTGCCCTGTGGTCGGACACTGTCAAATTTGCATCCAGTCTCCAGTTCTCGACTTTGTCAAGCATGTCAGAACTGCACACAGTGACGTCCACGCTGCTCTTATACCTTCTACCTCCTCGGTAGTAGTCAAAGGTGGGATCCGTGCCTCGGTTCAAAATATGTAAACCCATCTCGTCGAGTGCTCCTCCCAAACTCTCCCCTCTACGATTTGTCTCTACACTTCCCCACCAAATGCTCCAGGCATTCACATCGCCTCCCAGTATCACGCGCCTGTTTCCTACACCATCCATGACCTTCTGTATGTGATTTTGATCCTCTTCGATATTCCCACCACCCTCCAGGTACACCGAGATGACCACGATTTCCCAGGCTTCCGTCCTCAGTCGAGCCACAACGATATTTTCAGTGGTTAACGTTGGACAGTGGGTAACGTCGATCGTGTCATCGAACAGCACAATGGCGGACTTGATGGTCTTGTCCGTGTTTGATTCGCATTGCACTGTTCGGGTGCCCTGGTAGGTCTTCATTTTTTGGATGGTACCGGTGTATGGCTCCTGTACAAGCGCGAACGAGACACGGCGTTTTACTGCCTCCATAATCAGCTCGTCCGTCGCTTGACTACACCTCTGTAGATTCGCCTGTAGCGCGCGATACTGGGCACCTTCTGGGGCCGATGTGTTTTTTCTGCCTTCCGTGTTTTTGCCCGGTGCAAGTTTAGCAGTACGCCACTGCCGACCTGGCTATGCTGTCCCATTTACGTCGCACCGGGCACTCCGAGCTAAAGGCATTGTGCTCAGTGTCGGCCAGTTTTGCCCTCTGGCAGTTTCTGCAAGTCGGGGTCTCGGCTGCGAGGTAGTCTGCACATTGCGTGCGGAGGTGTGGGCCTCCACAGTGCGAGCACGAGTCCTCGGCCTCCCGGCAGGTCTTTCTGCTGTGCCCATAGCCCAGGCAGCGCGAGCATTGTACCAGTGGAGACTGGTCCTCTGCCTTGAGGCGCTGCATGTCAATATGGACACATTTTGCCTCCACTAGTAAGTGCCAGACTAGCGGCGACACACTAAGCACCACGTGCATCTGGTGGGGGTTCCTGGCATTCTTTTTGTAACGTACTACTGCTCTGAATTCCTCTTCCGTTACTTCTTTTAATATGTTTTTGTTCTGTGTATGTAGTGCTTTCAATATGTCCTCTTCTGTATTGTATTTGTTAACATTTTTAATTATTATTAGTGGGTCTTTATTTTTTATTTCTTCTACCTTTAAATTTTTTCCTTCATTTCTTATTTTTTCCTTAACTCTATCTACTTCTGCCTTTGTTTTACATCCAAGAATAACTTTTCTGTCTCTTCCTTTTCGAATCCTATCTATTTGAAATCCTTCATCTCTTGCTTTTACCACTTTCCTTATTTTGTCCATCACCTGATCCCCCGTCTCTGTCTCATCGGCAGATGTAATAACGACCGAGTGTACCGCGGCATGCTCCGGGGATTGTCTCCTCGGAGAAGCAGCGGCAACGCTCGCGTACGTCGCCTTATTTTCCCTATCGTGTTTACTCCTCTCCATCACTCCCTTTAGTTTCTCCATTTCCCTTTTATTTTCCTCTATTTGTTTACTATGCTCTATCATTCTCTCTATGAGCTCCTTCTCTATTTTTGTCCTTTCATTATCTATTTCCTTGTATACTCTGCTCTCCCTTTCCGGTTCTCTGGACTCGATGGTCTCCGTTTCCTTGCTGTCCAATTTTCGGTCGGCCTCTGCCTCCTTTACCAATTGGTACAGCCGCTCCAGTGCCTGAGTGACCTCTACTTTTATATCAGTCCTGATATTCTTCGAGTTCCTCAGGTGGAGCTTGGCTTTCGTGAGCATGGCTTTGGCCTCTGATGTCCTGTTCAGGTATTTAGGCTCGACCCGCGGGGAGACACTGAAGGTCTCCGTTGATGGTCTGCGGGCGGCCGTCAGTTTGCTGTCCTGTGACAGGGCCTTTGTTTTAGCTGGCCGGGCTGCAGGGACCACCTTCCTTGGTGAGCTTGGGGATTTGGGGTTTCCGTCCACCTTCCCTGCCTCCCATTCGCCAGTGAGCCGTCTAACCATCGAGTCCTGCGTCGCGTTTGAGGGCCCCGCCCTCTGTCCGTCGTTCCGCGGGCTGCTTGAGCCAGCTTTTGTCGGTTCCGCGGTCATTCTTTTTACAGGGGTGTGGATGCCGAGCATGCTTGTGGGAACGCGTCAAAAGGTAGTATAAAGTACTGTAAGTTAATACTTTCGTAAGTAAAATGTAAATAATTGTAAATAAAAGTTTTCCTTATCCTAATAATAGTAACACAATAGTGTTACTATCGTCTGTGTCAGGTTGTGATACTTTTTAGGCACACCCTGTGTCCCTCTGCTTGTCTCCGTCAAATTTACACGCAACTTTGGATTCGCCCCCTCGACCGAGTCTTGATGGTAAAGCGCCAAAGGGTGGGCGGGCGGGCGAATTTTTGCCCTTGATGACGTCGCAGGGGTGCGTGAGTGGTGTCCTGGGATAGGTCTCGCGAAGCCGGATCGAATAGAACAAATTTTTTCAGTAGGCCTGATAAACTGAAATTTGTGCAAATTTAGAAGTTTAAAAAATTTCTAATAAAATAACTAAGGGTCGCAGCTCGCTGAAAACAACGGGGTCGTGCTTATATAGCCTTAGTCCACAATATAGATTGAAAAAATTTTGAAAATCTAGCAACTTTAGAAAAAGTTAAAATTTTTGTATGGAGATTTAAGTCAAATATGTAAATAAGCCGAAAATGAAAGTAAATAAGATAATATATGTATTCTTACGCGTTAATATAGCTGAAACTACTAATTAGAATCTTTGATAAGCGCAAGAGTGTCTGTATTTCAGTTTACAGGTGTCAAATTTGTTAATTTCCTATGAAAAACGCGCCGCTTACGAAGACTCGGTTTAGGTATTAAGGCAAATTTTAAAGAGAAAAGGGCGAATATCTACCCTTGATGACGTCGCAGGGGTGCGTGAGTGGTGTCCTGGGATAGGTCTCGCGAAGCCGGATCGAATGGCGATTAAAGAACACCGGGTGTCAGAACAAATTTTTTCAGTAGGCCTGATAAACTGAAATTTGTGCAAATTTAGAAGTTTAAAAAATTTCTAATAAAATAACTAAGGGTCGCAGCTCGCTGAAAACAACGGGGTCGTGCTTATATAGCCTTAGTCCACAATATAGATTGAAAAAATTTTGAAAATCTAGCAACTTTAGAAAAAGTTAAAATTTTTGTATGGAGATTTAAGTCAAATATGTAAATAAGCCGAAAATGAAAGTAAATAAGATAATATATGTATTCTTACGCGTTAATATAGCTGAAACTACTAATTAGAATCTTTGATAAGCGCAAGAGTGTCTGTATTTCAGTTTACAGGTGTCAAATTTGTTAATTTCCTATGAAAAACGCGCCGCTTACGAAGACTCGGTTTAGGTATTAAGGCAAATTTTAAAGAGAAAAGGGCGAATATCTACCCTTGATGACGTCGCAGGGGTGCGTGAGTGGTGTCCTGGGATAGGTCTCGCGAAGCCGGATCGAATGGCGATTAAAGAACACCGGGTGTCAGAACAAATTTTTTCAGTAGGCCTGATAAACTGAAATTTGTGCAAATTTAGAAGTTTAAAAAATTTCTAATAAAATAACTAAGGGTCGCAGCTCGCTGAAAACAACGGGGTCGTGCTTATATAGCCTTAGTCCACAATATAGATTGAAAAAATTTTGAAAATCTAGCAACTTTAGAAAAAGTTAAAATTTTTGTATGGAGATTTAAGTCAAATATGTAAATAAGCCGAAAATGAAAGTAAATAAGATAATATATGTATTCTTACGCGTTAATATAGCTGAAACTACTAATTAGAATCTTTGATAAGCGCAAGAGTGTCTGTATTTCAGTTTACAGGTGTCAAATTTGTTAATTTCCTATGAAAAACGCGCCGCTTACGAAGACTCGGTTTAGGTATTAAGGCAAATTTTAAAGAGAAAAGGGCGAATATCTACCCTTGATGACGTCGCAGGGGTGCGTGAGTGGTGTCCTGGGATAGGTCTCGCGAAGCCGGATCGAATGGCGATTAAAGAACACCGGGTGTCAGAACAAATTTTTTCAGTAGGCCTGATAAACTGAAATTTGTGCAAATTTAGAAGTTTAAAAAATTTCTAATAAAATAACTAAGGGTCGCAGCTCGCTGAAAACAACGGGGTCGTGCTTATATAGCCTTAGTCCACAATATAGATTGAAAAAATTTTGAAAATCTAGCAACTTTAGAAAAAGTTAAAATTTTTGTATGGAGATTTAAGTCAAATATGTAAATAAGCCGAAAATGAAAGTAAATAAGATAATATATGTATTCTTACGCGTTAATATAGCTGAAACTACTAATTAGAATCTTTGATAAGCGCAAGAGTGTCTGTATTTCAGTTTACAGGTGTCAAATTTGTTAATTTCCTATGAAAAACGCGCCGCTTACGAAGACTCGGTTTAGGTATTAAGGCAAATTTTAAAGAGAAAAGGGCGAATATCTACCCTTGATGACGTCGCAGGGGTGCGTGAGTGGTGTCCTGGGATAGGTCTCGCGAAGCCGGATCGAATGGCGATTAAAGAACACCGGGTGTCAGAACAAATTTTTTCAGTAGGCCTGATAAACTGAAATTTGTGCAAATTTAGAAGTTTAAAAAATTTCTAATAAAATAACTAAGGGTCGCAGCTCGCTGAAAACAACGGGGTCGTGCTTATATAGCCTTAGTCCACAATATAGATTGAAAAAATTTTGAAAATCTAGCAACTTTAGAAAAAGTTAAAATTTTTGTATGGAGATTTAAGTCAAATATGTAAATAAGCCGAAAATGAAAGTAAATAAGATAATATATGTATTCTTACGCGTTAATATAGCTGAAACTACTAATTAGAATCTTTGATAAGCGCAAGAGTGTCTGTATTTCAGTTTACAGGTGTCAAATTTGTTAATTTCCTATGAAAAACGCGCCGCTTACGAAGACTCGGTTTAGGTATTAAGGCAAATTTTAAAGAGAAAAGGGCGAATATCTACCCTTGATGACGTCGCAGGGGTGCGTGAGTGGTGTCCTGGGATAGGTCTCGCGAAGCCGGATCGAATGGCGATTAAAGAACACCGGGTGTCAGAACAAATTTTTTCAGTAGGCCTGATAAACTGAAATTTGTGCAAATTTAGAAGTTTAAAAAATTTCTAATAAAATAACTAAGGGTCGCAGCTCGCTGAAAACAACGGGGTCGTGCTTATATAGCCTTAGTCCACAATATAGATTGAAAAAATTTTGAAAATCTAGCAACTTTAGAAAAAGTTAAAATTTTTGTATGGAGATTTAAGTCAAATATGTAAATAAGCCGAAAATGAAAGTAAATAAGATAATATATGTATTCTTACGCGTTAATATAGCTGAAACTACTAATTAGAATCTTTGATAAGCGCAAGAGTGTCTGTATTTCAGTTTACAGGTGTCAAATTTGTTAATTTCCTATGAAAAACGCGCCGCTTACGAAGACTCGGTTTAGGTATTAAGGCAAATTTTAAAGAGAAAAGGGCGAATATCTACCCTTGATGACGTCGCAGGGGTGCGTGAGTGGTGTCCTGGGATAGGTCTCGCGAAGCCGGATCGAATGGCGATTAAAGAACACCGGGTGTCAGAACAAATTTTTTCAGTAGGCCTGATAAACTGAAATTTGTGCAAATTTAGAAGTTTAAAAAATTTCTAATAAAATAACTAAGGGTCGCAGCTCGCTGAAAACAACGGGGTCGTGCTTATATAGCCTTAGTCCACAATATAGATTGAAAAAATTTTGAAAATCTAGCAACTTTAGAAAAAGTTAAAATTTTTGTATGGAGATTTAAGTCAAATATGTAAATAAGCCGAAAATGAAAGTAAATAAGATAATATATGTATTCTTACGCGTTAATATAGCTGAAACTACTAATTAGAATCTTTGATAAGCGCAAGAGTGTCTGTATTTCAGTTTACAGGTGTCAAATTTGTTAATTTCCTATGAAAAACGCGCCGCTTACGAAGACTCGGTTTAGGTATTAAGGCAAATTTTAAAGAGAAAAGGGCGAATATCTACCCTTGATGACGTCGCAGGGGTGCGTGAGTGGTGTCCTGGGATAGGTCTCGCGAAGCCGGATCGAATGGCGATTAAAGAACACCGGGTGTCAGAACAAATTTTTTCAGTAGGCCTGATAAACTGAAATTTGTGCAAATTTAGAAGTTTAAAAAATTTCTAATAAAATAACTAAGGGTCGCAGCTCGCTGAAAACAACGGGGTCGTGCTTATATAGCCTTAGTCCACAATATAGATTGAAAAAATTTTGAAAATCTAGCAACTTTAGAAAAAGTTAAAATTTTTGTATGGAGATTTAAGTCAAATATGTAAATAAGCCGAAAATGAAAGTAAATAAGATAATATATGTATTCTTACGCGTTAATATAGCTGAAACTACTAATTAGAATCTTTGATAAGCGCAAGAGTGTCTGTATTTCAGTTTACAGGTGTCAAATTTGTTAATTTCCTATGAAAAACGCGCCGCTTACGAAGACTCGGTTTAGGTATTAAGGCAAATTTTAAAGAGAAAAGGGCGAATATCTACCCTTGATGACGTCGCAGGGGTGCGTGAGTGGTGTCCTGGGATAGGTCTCGCGAAGCCGGATCGAATGGCGATTAAAGAACACCGGGTGTCAGAACAAATTTTTTCAGTAGGCCTGATAAACTGAAATTTGTGCAAATTTAGAAGTTTAAAAAATTTCTAATAAAATAACTAAGGGTCGCAGCTCGCTGAAAACAACGGGGTCGTGCTTATATAGCCTTAGTCCACAATATAGATTGAAAAAATTTTGAAAATCTAGCAACTTTAGAAAAAGTTAAAATTTTTGTATGGAGATTTAAGTCAAATATGTAAATAAGCCGAAAATGAAAGTAAATAAGATAATATATGTATTCTTACGCGTTAATATAGCTGAAACTACTAATTAGAATCTTTGATAAGCGCAAGAGTGTCTGTATTTCAGTTTACAGGTGTCAAATTTGTTAATTTCCTATGAAAAACGCGCCGCTTACGAAGACTCGGTTTAGGTATTAAGGCAAATTTTAAAGAGAAAAGGGCGAATATCTACCCTTGATGACGTCGCAGGGGTGCGTGAGTGGTGTCCTGGGATAGGTCTCGCGAAGCCGGATCGAATGGCGATTAAAGAACACCGGGTGTCAGAACAAATTTTTTCAGTAGGCCTGATAAACTGAAATTTGTGCAAATTTAGAAGTTTAAAAAATTTCTAATAAAATAACTAAGGGTCGCAGCTCGCTGAAAACAACGGGGTCGTGCTTATATAGCCTTAGTCCACAATATAGATTGAAAAAATTTTGAAAATCTAGCAACTTTAGAAAAAGTTAAAATTTTTGTATGGAGATTTAAGTCAAATATGTAAATAAGCCGAAAATGAAAGTAAATAAGATAATATATGTATTCTTACGCGTTAATATAGCTGAAACTACTAATTAGAATCTTTGATAAGCGCAAGAGTGTCTGTATTTCAGTTTACAGGTGTCAAATTTGTTAATTTCCTATGAAAAACGCGCCGCTTACGAAGACTCGGTTTAGGTATTAAGGCAAATTTTAAAGAGAAAAGGGCGAATATCTACCCTTGATGACGTCGCAGGGGTGCGTGAGTGGTGTCCTGGGATAGGTCTCGCGAAGCCGGATCGAATGGCGATTAAAGAACACCGGGTGTCAGAACAAATTTTTTCAGTAGGCCTGATAAACTGAAATTTGTGCAAATTTAGAAGTTTAAAAAATTTCTAATAAAATAACTAAGGGTCGCAGCTCGCTGAAAACAACGGGGTCGTGCTTATATAGCCTTAGTCCACAATATAGATTGAAAAAATTTTGAAAATCTAGCAACTTTAGAAAAAGTTAAAATTTTTGTATGGAGATTTAAGTCAAATATGTAAATAAGCCGAAAATGAAAGTAAATAAGATAATATATGTATTCTTACGCGTTAATATAGCTGAAACTACTAATTAGAATCTTTGATAAGCGCAAGAGTGTCTGTATTTCAGTTTACAGGTGTCAAATTTGTTAATTTCCTATGAAAAACGCGCCGCTTACGAAGACTCGGTTTAGGTATTAAGGCAAATTTTAAAGAGAAAAGGGCGAATATCTACCCTTGATGACGTCGCAGGGGTGCGTGAGTGGTGTCCTGGGATAGGTCTCGCGAAGCCGGATCGAATGGCGATTAAAGAACACCGGGTGTCAGAACAAATTTTTTCAGTAGGCCTGATAAACTGAAATTTGTGCAAATTTAGAAGTTTAAAAAATTTCTAATAAAATAACTAAGGGTCGCAGCTCGCTGAAAACAACGGGGTCGTGCTTATATAGCCTTAGTCCACAATATAGATTGAAAAAATTTTGAAAATCTAGCAACTTTAGAAAAAGTTAAAATTTTTGTATGGAGATTTAAGTCAAATATGTAAATAAGCCGAAAATGAAAGTAAATAAGATAATATATGTATTCTTACGCGTTAATATAGCTGAAACTACTAATTAGAATCTTTGATAAGCGCAAGAGTGTCTGTATTTCAGTTTACAGGTGTCAAATTTGTTAATTTCCTATGAAAAACGCGCCGCTTACGAAGACTCGGTTTAGGTATTAAGGCAAATTTTAAAGAGAAAAGGGCGAATATCTACCCTTGATGACGTCGCAGGGGTGCGTGAGTGGTGTCCTGGGATAGGTCTCGCGAAGCCGGATCGAATGGCGATTAAAGAACACCGGGTGTCAGAACAAATTTTTTCAGTAGGCCTGATAAACTGAAATTTGTGCAAATTTAGAAGTTTAAAAAATTTCTAATAAAATAACTAAGGGTCGCAGCTCGCTGAAAACAACGGGGTCGTGCTTATATAGCCTTAGTCCACAATATAGATTGAAAAAATTTTGAAAATCTAGCAACTTTAGAAAAAGTTAAAATTTTTGTATGGAGATTTAAGTCAAATATGTAAATAAGCCGAAAATGAAAGTAAATAAGATAATATATGTATTCTTACGCGTTAATATAGCTGAAACTACTAATTAGAATCTTTGATAAGCGCAAGAGTGTCTGTATTTCAGTTTACAGGTGTCAAATTTGTTAATTTCCTATGAAAAACGCGCCGCTTACGAAGACTCGGTTTAGGTATTAAGGCAAATTTTAAAGAGAAAAGGGCGAATATCTACCCTTGATGACGTCGCAGGGGTGCGTGAGTGGTGTCCTGGGATAGGTCTCGCGAAGCCGGATCGAATGGCGATTAAAGAACACCGGGTGTCAGAACAAATTTTTTCAGTAGGCCTGATAAACTGAAATTTGTGCAAATTTAGAAGTTTAAAAAATTTCTAATAAAATAACTAAGGGTCGCAGCTCGCTGAAAACAACGGGGTCGTGCTTATATAGCCTTAGTCCACAATATAGATTGAAAAAATTTTGAAAATCTAGCAACTTTAGAAAAAGTTAAAATTTTTGTATGGAGATTTAAGTCAAATATGTAAATAAGCCGAAAATGAAAGTAAATAAGATAATATATGTATTCTTACGCGTTAATATAGCTGAAACTACTAATTAGAATCTTTGATAAGCGCAAGAGTGTCTGTATTTCAGTTTACAGGTGTCAAATTTGTTAATTTCCTATGAAAAACGCGCCGCTTACGAAGACTCGGTTTAGGTATTAAGGCAAATTTTAAAGAGAAAAGGGCGAATATCTACCCTTGATGACGTCGCAGGGGTGCGTGAGTGGTGTCCTGGGATAGGTCTCGCGAAGCCGGATCGAATGGCGATTAAAGAACACCGGGTGTCAGAACAAATTTTTTCAGTAGGCCTGATAAACTGAAATTTGTGCAAATTTAGAAGTTTAAAAAATTTCTAATAAAATAACTAAGGGTCGCAGCTCGCTGAAAACAACGGGGTCGTGCTTATATAGCCTTAGTCCACAATATAGATTGAAAAAATTTTGAAAATCTAGCAACTTTAGAAAAAGTTAAAATTTTTGTATGGAGATTTAAGTCAAATATGTAAATAAGCCGAAAATGAAAGTAAATAAGATAATATATGTATTCTTACGCGTTAATATAGCTGAAACTACTAATTAGAATCTTTGATAAGCGCAAGAGTGTCTGTATTTCAGTTTACAGGTGTCAAATTTGTTAATTTCCTATGAAAAACGCGCCGCTTACGAAGACTCGGTTTAGGTATTAAGGCAAATTTTAAAGAGAAAAGGGCGAATATCTACCCTTGATGACGTCGCAGGGGTGCGTGAGTGGTGTCCTGGGATAGGTCTCGCGAAGCCGGATCGAATGGCGATTAAAGAACACCGGGTGTCAGAACAAATTTTTTCAGTAGGCCTGATAAACTGAAATTTGTGCAAATTTAGAAGTTTAAAAAATTTCTAATAAAATAACTAAGGGTCGCAGCTCGCTGAAAACAACGGGGTCGTGCTTATATAGCCTTAGTCCACAATATAGATTGAAAAAATTTTGAAAATCTAGCAACTTTAGAAAAAGTTAAAATTTTTGTATGGAGATTTAAGTCAAATATGTAAATAAGCCGAAAATGAAAGTAAATAAGATAATATATGTATTCTTACGCGTTAATATAGCTGAAACTACTAATTAGAATCTTTGATAAGCGCAAGAGTGTCTGTATTTCAGTTTACAGGTGTCAAATTTGTTAATTTCCTATGAAAAACGCGCCGCTTACGAAGACTCGGTTTAGGTATTAAGGCAAATTTTAAAGAGAAAAGGGCGAATATCTACCCTTGATGACGTCGCAGGGGTGCGTGAGTGGTGTCCTGGGATAGGTCTCGCGAAGCCGGATCGAATGGCGATTAAAGAACACCGGGTGTCAGAACAAATTTTTTCAGTAGGCCTGATAAACTGAAATTTGTGCAAATTTAGAAGTTTAAAAAATTTCTAATAAAATAACTAAGGGTCGCAGCTCGCTGAAAACAACGGGGTCGTGCTTATATAGCCTTAGTCCACAATATAGATTGAAAAAATTTTGAAAATCTAGCAACTTTAGAAAAAGTTAAAATTTTTGTATGGAGATTTAAGTCAAATATGTAAATAAGCCGAAAATGAAAGTAAATAAGATAATATATGTATTCTTACGCGTTAATATAGCTGAAACTACTAATTAGAATCTTTGATAAGCGCAAGAGTGTCTGTATTTCAGTTTACAGGTGTCAAATTTGTTAATTTCCTATGAAAAACGCGCCGCTTACGAAGACTCGGTTTAGGTATTAAGGCAAATTTTAAAGAGAAAAGGGCGAATATCTACCCTTGATGACGTCGCAGGGGTGCGTGAGTGGTGTCCTGGGATAGGTCTCGCGAAGCCGGATCGAATGGCGATTAAAGAACACCGGGTGTCAGAACAAATTTTTTCAGTAGGCCTGATAAACTGAAATTTGTGCAAATTTAGAAGTTTAAAAAATTTCTAATAAAATAACTAAGGGTCGCAGCTCGCTGAAAACAACGGGGTCGTGCTTATATAGCCTTAGTCCACAATATAGATTGAAAAAATTTTGAAAATCTAGCAACTTTAGAAAAAGTTAAAATTTTTGTATGGAGATTTAAGTCAAATATGTAAATAAGCCGAAAATGAAAGTAAATAAGATAATATATGTATTCTTACGCGTTAATATAGCTGAAACTACTAATTAGAATCTTTGATAAGCGCAAGAGTGTCTGTATTTCAGTTTACAGGTGTCAAATTTGTTAATTTCCTATGAAAAACGCGCCGCTTACGAAGACTCGGTTTAGGTATTAAGGCAAATTTTAAAGAGAAAAGGGCGAATATCTACCCTTGATGACGTCGCAGGGGTGCGTGAGTGGTGTCCTGGGATAGGTCTCGCGAAGCCGGATCGAATGGCGATTAAAGAACACCGGGTGTCAGAACAAATTTTTTCAGTAGGCCTGATAAACTGAAATTTGTGCAAATTTTGAAGTTTAAAAAATTTCTAATAAAATAACTAAGGGTCGCAGCTCGCTGAAAACAACGGGGTCGTGCTTATATAGCCTTAGTCCACAATATAGATTGAAAAAATTTTGAAAATCTAGCAACTTTAGAAAAAGTTAAAATTTTTGTATGGAGATTTAAGTCAAATATGTAAATAAGCCGAAAATGAAAGTAAATAAGATAATATATGTATTCTTACGCGTTAATATAGCTGAAACTACTAATTAGAATCTTTGATAAGCGCAAGAGTGTCTGTATTTCAGTTTACAGGTGTCAAATTTGTTAATTTCCTATGAAAAACGCGCCGCTTACGAAGACTCGGTTTAGGTATTAAGGCAAATTTTAAAGAGAAAAGGGCGAATATCTACCCTTGATGACGTCGCAGGGGTGCGTGAGTGGTGTCCTGGGATAGGTCTCGCGAAGCCGGATCGAATGGCGATTAAAGAACACCGGGTGTCAGAACAAATTTTTTCAGTAGGCCTGATAAACTGAAATTTGTGCAAATTTAGAAGTTTAAAAAATTTCTAATAAAATAACTAAGGGTCGCAGCTCGCTGAAAACAACGGGGTCGTGCTTATATAGCCTTAGTCCACAATATAGATTGAAAAAATTTTGAAAATCTAGCAACTTTAGAAAAAGTTAAAATTTTTGTATGGAGATTTAAGTCAAATATGTAAATAAGCCGAAAATGAAAGTAAATAAGATAATATATGTATTCTTACGCGTTAATATAGCTGAAACTACTAATTAGAATCTTTGATAAGCGCAAGAGTGTCTGTATTTCAGTTTACAGGTGTCAAATTTGTTAATTTCCTATGAAAAACGCGCCGCTTACGAAGACTCGGTTTAGGTATTAAGGCAAATTTTAAAGAGAAAAGGGCGAATATCTACCCTTGATGACGTCGCAGGGGTGCGTGAGTGGTGTCCTGGGATAGGTCTCGCGAAGCCGGATCGAATGGCGATTAAAGAACACCGGGTGTCAGAACAAATTTTTTCAGTAGGCCTGATAAACTGAAATTTGTGCAAATTTAGAAGTTTAAAAAATTTCTAATAAAATAACTAAGGGTCGCAGCTCGCTGAAAACAACGGGGTCGTGCTTATATAGCCTTAGTCCACAATATAGATTGAAAAAATTTTGAAAATCTAGCAACTTTAGAAAAAGTTAAAATTTTTGTATGGAGATTTAAGTCAAATATGTAAATAAGCCGAAAATGAAAGTAAATAAGATAATATATGTATTCTTACGCGTTAATATAGCTGAAACTACTAATTAGAATCTTTGATAAGCGCAAGAGTGTCTGTATTTCAGTTTACAGGTGTCAAATTTGTTAATTTCCTATGAAAAACGCGCCGCTTACGAAGACTCGGTTTAGGTATTAAGGCAAATTTTAAAGAGAAAAGGGCGAATATCTACCCTTGATGACGTCGCAGGGGTGCGTGAGTGGTGTCCTGGGATAGGTCTCGCGAAGCCGGATCGAATGGCGATTAAAGAACACCGGGTGTCAGAACAAATTTTTTCAGTAGGCCTGATAAACTGAAATTTGTGCAAATTTAGAAGTTTAAAAAATTTCTAATAAAATAACTAAGGGTCGCAGCTCGCTGAAAACAACGGGGTCGTGCTTATATAGCCTTAGTCCACAATATAGATTGAAAAAATTTTGAAAATCTAGCAACTTTAGAAAAAGTTAAAATTTTTGTATGGAGATTTAAGTCAAATATGTAAATAAGCCGAAAATGAAAGTAAATAAGATAATATATGTATTCTTACGCGTTAATATAGCTGAAACTACTAATTAGAATCTTTGATAAGCGCAAGAGTGTCTGTATTTCAGTTTACAGGTGTCAAATTTGTTAATTTCCTATGAAAAACGCGCCGCTTACGAAGACTCGGTTTAGGTATTAAGGCAAATTTTAAAGAGAAAAGGGCGAATATCTACCCTTGATGACGTCGCAGGGGTGCGTGAGTGGTGTCCTGGGATAGGTCTCGCGAAGCCGGATCGAATGGCGATTAAAGAACACCGGGTGTCAGAACAAATTTTTTCAGTAGGCCTGATAAACTGAAATTTGTGCAAATTTAGAAGTTTAAAAAATTTCTAATAAAATAACTAAGGGTCGCAGCTCGCTGAAAACAACGGGGTCGTGCTTATATAGCCTTAGTCCACAATATAGATTGAAAAAATTTTGAAAATCTAGCAACTTTAGAAAAAGTTAAAATTTTTGTATGGAGATTTAAGTCAAATATGTAAATAAGCCGAAAATGAAAGTAAATAAGATAATATATGTATTCTTACGCGTTAATATAGCTGAAACTACTAATTAGAATCTTTGATAAGCGCAAGAGTGTCTGTATTTCAGTTTACAGGTGTCAAATTTGTTAATTTCCTATGAAAAACGCGCCGCTTACGAAGACTCGGTTTAGGTATTAAGGCAAATTTTAAAGAGAAAAGGGCGAATATCTACCCTTGATGACGTCGCAGGGGTGCGTGAGTGGTGTCCTGGGATAGGTCTCGCGAAGCCGGATCGAATGGCGATTAAAGAACACCGGGTGTCAGAACAAATTTTTTCAGTAGGCCTGATAAACTGAAATTTGTGCAAATTTAGAAGTTTAAAAAATTTCTAATAAAATAACTAAGGGTCGCAGCTCGCTGAAAACAACGGGGTCGTGCTTATATAGCCTTAGTCCACAATATAGATTGAAAAAATTTTGAAAATCTAGCAACTTTAGAAAAAGTTAAAATTTTTGTATGGAGATTTAAGTCAAATATGTAAATAAGCCGAAAATGAAAGTAAATAAGATAATATATGTATTCTTACGCGTTAATATAGCTGAAACTACTAATTAGAATCTTTGATAAGCGCAAGAGTGTCTGTATTTCAGTTTACAGGTGTCAAATTTGTTAATTTCCTATGAAAAACGCGCCGCTTACGAAGACTCGGTTTAGGTATTAAGGCAAATTTTAAAGAGAAAAGGGCGAATATCTACCCTTGATGACGTCGCAGGGGTGCGTGAGTGGTGTCCTGGGATAGGTCTCGCGAAGCCGGATCGAATGGCGATTAAAGAACACCGGGTGTCAGAACAAATTTTTTCAGTAGGCCTGATAAACTGAAATTTGTGCAAATTTAGAAGTTTAAAAAATTTCTAATAAAATAACTAAGGGTCGCAGCTCGCTGAAAACAACGGGGTCGTGCTTATATAGCCTTAGTCCACAATATAGATTGAAAAAATTTTGAAAATCTAGCAACTTTAGAAAAAGTTAAAATTTTTGTATGGAGATTTAAGTCAAATATGTAAATAAGCCGAAAATGAAAGTAAATAAGATAATATATGTATTCTTACGCGTTAATATAGCTGAAACTACTAATTAGAATCTTTGATAAGCGCAAGAGTGTCTGTATTTCAGTTTACAGGTGTCAAATTTGTTAATTTCCTATGAAAAACGCGCCGCTTACGAAGACTCGGTTTAGGTATTAAGGCAAATTTTAAAGAGAAAAGGGCGAATATCTACCCTTGATGACGTCGCAGGGGTGCGTGAGTGGTGTCCTGGGATAGGTCTCGCGAAGCCGGATCGAATGGCGATTAAAGAACACCGGGTGTCAGAACAAATTTTTTCAGTAGGCCTGATAAACTGAAATTTGTGCAAATTTAGAAGTTTAAAAAATTTCTAATAAAATAACTAAGGGTCGCAGCTCGCTGAAAACAACGGGGTCGTGCTTATATAGCCTTAGTCCACAATATAGATTGAAAAAATTTTGAAAATCTAGCAACTTTAGAAAAAGTTAAAATTTTTGTATGGAGATTTAAGTCAAATATGTAAATAAGCCGAAAATGAAAGTAAATAAGATAATATATGTATTCTTACGCGTTAATATAGCTGAAACTACTAATTAGAATCTTTGATAAGCGCAAGAGTGTCTGTATTTCAGTTTACAGGTGTCAAATTTGTTAATTTCCTATGAAAAACGCGCCGCTTACGAAGACTCGGTTTAGGTATTAAGGCAAATTTTAAAGAGAAAAGGGCGAATATCTACCCTTGATGACGTCGCAGGGGTGCGTGAGTGGTGTCCTGGGATAGGTCTCGCGAAGCCGGATCGAATGGCGATTAAAGAACACCGGGTGTCAGAACAAATTTTTTCAGTAGGCCTGATAAACTGAAATTTGTGCAAATTTAGAAGTTTAAAAAATTTCTAATAAAATAACTAAGGGTCGCAGCTCGCTGAAAACAACGGGGTCGTGCTTATATAGCCTTAGTCCACAATATAGATTGAAAAAATTTTGAAAATCTAGCAACTTTAGAAAAAGTTAAAATTTTTGTATGGAGATTTAAGTCAAATATGTAAATAAGCCGAAAATGAAAGTAAATAAGATAATATATGTATTCTTACGCGTTAATATAGCTGAAACTACTAATTAGAATCTTTGATAAGCGCAAGAGTGTCTGTATTTCAGTTTACAGGTGTCAAATTTGTTAATTTCCTATGAAAAACGCGCCGCTTACGAAGACTCGGTTTAGGTATTAAGGCAAATTTTAAAGAGAAAAGGGCGAATATCTACCCTTGATGACGTCGCAGGGGTGCGTGAGTGGTGTCCTGGGATAGGTCTCGCGAAGCCGGATCGAATGGCGATTAAAGAACACCGGGTGTCAGAACAAATTTTTTCAGTAGGCCTGATAAACTGAAATTTGTGCAAATTTAGAAGTTTAAAAAATTTCTAATAAAATAACTAAGGGTCGCAGCTCGCTGAAAACAACGGGGTCGTGCTTATATAGCCTTAGTCCACAATATAGATTGAAAAAATTTTGAAAATCTAGCAACTTTAGAAAAAGTTAAAATTTTTGTATGGAGATTTAAGTCAAATATGTAAATAAGCCGAAAATGAAAGTAAATAAGATAATATATGTATTCTTACGCGTTAATATAGCTGAAACTACTAATTAGAATCTTTGATAAGCGCAAGAGTGTCTGTATTTCAGTTTACAGGTGTCAAATTTGTTAATTTCCTATGAAAAACGCGCCGCTTACGAAGACTCGGTTTAGGTATTAAGGCAAATTTTAAAGAGAAAAGGGCGAATATCTACCCTTGATGACGTCGCAGGGGTGCGTGAGTGGTGTCCTGGGATAGGTCTCGCGAAGCCGGATCGAATGGCGATTAAAGAACACCGGGTGTCAGAACAAATTTTTTCAGTAGGCCTGATAAACTGAAATTTGTGCAAATTTAGAAGTTTAAAAAATTTCTAATAAAATAACTAAGGGTCGCAGCTCGCTGAAAACAACGGGGTCGTGCTTATATAGCCTTAGTCCACAATATAGATTGAAAAAATTTTGAAAATCTAGCAACTTTAGAAAAAGTTAAAATTTTTGTATGGAGATTTAAGTCAAATATGTAAATAAGCCGAAAATGAAAGTAAATAAGATAATATATGTATTCTTACGCGTTAATATAGCTGAAACTACTAATTAGAATCTTTGATAAGCGCAAGAGTGTCTGTATTTCAGTTTACAGGTGTCAAATTTGTTAATTTCCTATGAAAAACGCGCCGCTTACGAAGACTCGGTTTAGGTATTAAGGCAAATTTTAAAGAGAAAAGGGCGAATATCTACCCTTGATGACGTCGCAGGGGTGCGTGAGTGGTGTCCTGGGATAGGTCTCGCGAAGCCGGATCGAATGGCGATTAAAGAACACCGGGTGTCAGAACAAATTTTTTCAGTAGGCCTGATAAACTGAAATTTGTGCAAATTTAGAAGTTTAAAAAATTTCTAATAAAATAACTAAGGGTCGCAGCTCGCTGAAAACAACGGGGTCGTGCTTATATAGCCTTAGTCCACAATATAGATTGAAAAAATTTTGAAAATCTAGCAACTTTAGAAAAAGTTAAAATTTTTGTATGGAGATTTAAGTCAAATATGTAAATAAGCCGAAAATGAAAGTAAATAAGATAATATATGTATTCTTACGCGTTAATATAGCTGAAACTACTAATTAGAATCTTTGATAAGCGCAAGAGTGTCTGTATTTCAGTTTACAGGTGTCAAATTTGTTAATTTCCTATGAAAAACGCGCCGCTTACGAAGACTCGGTTTAGGTATTAAGGCAAATTTTAAAGAGAAAAGGGCGAATATCTACCCTTGATGACGTCGCAGGGGTGCGTGAGTGGTGTCCTGGGATAGGTCTCGCGAAGCCGGATCGAATGGCGATTAAAGAACACCGGGTGTCAGAACAAATTTTTTCAGTAGGCCTGATAAACTGAAATTTGTGCAAATTTAGAAGTTTAAAAAATTTCTAATAAAATAACTAAGGGTCGCAGCTCGCTGAAAACAACGGGGTCGTGCTTATATAGCCTTAGTCCACAATATAGATTGAAAAAATTTTGAAAATCTAGCAACTTTAGAAAAAGTTAAAATTTTTGTATGGAGATTTAAGTCAAATATGTAAATAAGCCGAAAATGAAAGTAAATAAGATAATATATGTATTCTTACGCGTTAATATAGCTGAAACTACTAATTAGAATCTTTGATAAGCGCAAGAGTGTCTGTATTTCAGTTTACAGGTGTCAAATTTGTTAATTTCCTATGAAAAACGCGCCGCTTACGAAGACTCGGTTTAGGTATTAAGGCAAATTTTAAAGAGAAAAGGGCGAATATCTACCCTTGATGACGTCGCAGGGGTGCGTGAGTGGTGTCCTGGGATAGGTCTCGCGAAGCCGGATCGAATGGCGATTAAAGAACACCGGGTGTCAGAACAAATTTTTTCAGTAGGCCTGATAAACTGAAATTTGTGCAAATTTAGAAGTTTAAAAAATTTCTAATAAAATAACTAAGGGTCGCAGCTCGCTGAAAACAACGGGGTCGTGCTTATATAGCCTTAGTCCACAATATAGATTGAAAAAATTTTGAAAATCTAGCAACTTTAGAAAAAGTTAAAATTTTTGTATGGAGATTTAAGTCAAATATGTAAATAAGCCGAAAATGAAAGTAAATAAGATAATATATGTATTCTTACGCGTTAATATAGCTGAAACTACTAATTAGAATCTTTGATAAGCGCAAGAGTGTCTGTATTTCAGTTTACAGGTGTCAAATTTGTTAATTTCCTATGAAAAACGCGCCGCTTACGAAGACTCGGTTTAGGTATTAAGGCAAATTTTAAAGAGAAAAGGGCGAATATCTACCCTTGATGACGTCGCAGGGGTGCGTGAGTGGTGTCCTGGGATAGGTCTCGCGAAGCCGGATCGAATGGCGATTAAAGAACACCGGGTGTCAGAACAAATTTTTTCAGTAGGCCTGATAAACTGAAATTTGTGCAAATTTAGAAGTTTAAAAAATTTCTAATAAAATAACTAAGGGTCGCAGCTCGCTGAAAACAACGGGGTCGTGCTTATATAGCCTTAGTCCACAATATAGATTGAAAAAATTTTGAAAATCTAGCAACTTTAGAAAAAGTTAAAATTTTTGTATGGAGATTTAAGTCAAATATGTAAATAAGCCGAAAATGAAAGTAAATAAGATAATATATGTATTCTTACGCGTTAATATAGCTGAAACTACTAATTAGAATCTTTGATAAGCGCAAGAGTGTCTGTATTTCAGTTTACAGGTGTCAAATTTGTTAATTTCCTATGAAAAACGCGCCGCTTACGAAGACTCGGTTTAGGTATTAAGGCAAATTTTAAAGAGAAAAGGGCGAATATCTACCCTTGATGACGTCGCAGGGGTGCGTGAGTGGTGTCCTGGGATAGGTCTCGCGAAGCCGGATCGAATGGCGATTAAAGAACACCGGGTGTCAGAACAAATTTTTTCAGTAGGCCTGATAAACTGAAATTTGTGCAAATTTAGAAGTTTAAAAAATTTCTAATAAAATAACTAAGGGTCGCAGCTCGCTGAAAACAACGGGGTCGTGCTTATATAGCCTTAGTCCACAATATAGATTGAAAAAATTTTGAAAATCTAGCAACTTTAGAAAAAGTTAAAATTTTTGTATGGAGATTTAAGTCAAATATGTAAATAAGCCGAAAATGAAAGTAAATAAGATAATATATGTATTCTTACGCGTTAATATAGCTGAAACTACTAATTAGAATCTTTGATAAGCGCAAGAGTGTCTGTATTTCAGTTTACAGGTGTCAAATTTGTTAATTTCCTATGAAAAACGCGCCGCTTACGAAGACTCGGTTTAGGTATTAAGGCAAATTTTAAAGAGAAAAGGGCGAATATCTACCCTTGATGACGTCGCAGGGGTGCGTGAGTGGTGTCCTGGGATAGGTCTCGCGAAGCCGGATCGAATGGCGATTAAAGAACACCGGGTGTCAGAACAAATTTTTTCAGTAGGCCTGATAAACTGAAATTTGTGCAAATTTAGAAGTTTAAAAAATTTCTAATAAAATAACTAAGGGTCGCAGCTCGCTGAAAACAACGGGGTCGTGCTTATATAGCCTTAGTCCACAATATAGATTGAAAAAATTTTGAAAATCTAGCAACTTTAGAAAAAGTTAAAATTTTTGTATGGAGATTTAAGTCAAATATGTAAATAAGCCGAAAATGAAAGTAAATAAGATAATATATGTATTCTTACGCGTTAATATAGCTGAAACTACTAATTAGAATCTTTGATAAGCGCAAGAGTGTCTGTATTTCAGTTTACAGGTGTCAAATTTGTTAATTTCCTATGAAAAACGCGCCGCTTACGAAGACTCGGTTTAGGTATTAAGGCAAATTTTAAAGAGAAAAGGGCGAATATCTACCCTTGATGACGTCGCAGGGGTGCGTGAGTGGTGTCCTGGGATAGGTCTCGCGAAGCCGGATCGAATGGCGATTAAAGAACACCGGGTGTCAGAACAAATTTTTTCAGTAGGCCTGATAAACTGAAATTTGTGCAAATTTAGAAGTTTAAAAAATTTCTAATAAAATAACTAAGGGTCGCAGCTCGCTGAAAACAACGGGGTCGTGCTTATATAGCCTTAGTCCACAATATAGATTGAAAAAATTTTGAAAATCTAGCAACTTTAGAAAAAGTTAAAATTTTTGTATGGAGATTTAAGTCAAATATGTAAATAAGCCGAAAATGAAAGTAAATAAGATAATATATGTATTCTTACGCGTTAATATAGCTGAAACTACTAATTAGAATCTTTGATAAGCGCAAGAGTGTCTGTATTTCAGTTTACAGGTGTCAAATTTGTTAATTTCCTATGAAAAACGCGCCGCTTACGAAGACTCGGTTTAGGTATTAAGGCAAATTTTAAAGAGAAAAGGGCGAATATCTACCCTTGATGACGTCGCAGGGGTGCGTGAGTGGTGTCCTGGGATAGGTCTCGCGAAGCCGGATCGAATGGCGATTAAAGAACACCGGGTGTCAGAACAAATTTTTTCAGTAGGCCTGATAAACTGAAATTTGTGCAAATTTAGAAGTTTAAAAAATTTCTAATAAAATAACTAAGGGTCGCAGCTCGCTGAAAACAACGGGGTCGTGCTTATATAGCCTTAGTCCACAATATAGATTGAAAAAATTTTGAAAATCTAGCAACTTTAGAAAAAGTTAAAATTTTTGTATGGAGATTTAAGTCAAATATGTAAATAAGCCGAAAATGAAAGTAAATAAGATAATATATGTATTCTTACGCGTTAATATAGCTGAAACTACTAATTAGAATCTTTGATAAGCGCAAGAGTGTCTGTATTTCAGTTTACAGGTGTCAAATTTGTTAATTTCCTATGAAAAACGCGCCGCTTACGAAGACTCGGTTTAGGTATTAAGGCAAATTTTAAAGAGAAAAGGGCGAATATCTACCCTTGATGACGTCGCAGGGGTGCGTGAGTGGTGTCCTGGGATAGGTCTCGCGAAGCCGGATCGAATGGCGATTAAAGAACACCGGGTGTCAGAACAAATTTTTTCAGTAGGCCTGATAAACTGAAATTTGTGCAAATTTAGAAGTTTAAAAAATTTCTAATAAAATAACTAAGGGTCGCAGCTCGCTGAAAACAACGGGGTCGTGCTTATATAGCCTTAGTCCACAATATAGATTGAAAAAATTTTGAAAATCTAGCAACTTTAGAAAAAGTTAAAATTTTTGTATGGAGATTTAAGTCAAATATGTAAATAAGCCGAAAATGAAAGTAAATAAGATAATATATGTATTCTTACGCGTTAATATAGCTGAAACTACTAATTAGAATCTTTGATAAGCGCAAGAGTGTCTGTATTTCAGTTTACAGGTGTCAAATTTGTTAATTTCCTATGAAAAACGCGCCGCTTACGAAGACTCGGTTTAGGTATTAAGGCAAATTTTAAAGAGAAAAGGGCGAATATCTACCCTTGATGACGTCGCAGGGGTGCGTGAGTGGTGTCCTGGGATAGGTCTCGCGAAGCCGGATCGAATGGCGATTAAAGAACACCGGGTGTCAGAACAAATTTTTTCAGTAGGCCTGATAAACTGAAATTTGTGCAAATTTAGAAGTTTAAAAAATTTCTAATAAAATAACTAAGGGTCGCAGCTCGCTGAAAACAACGGGGTCGTGCTTATATAGCCTTAGTCCACAATATAGATTGAAAAAATTTTGAAAATCTAGCAACTTTAGAAAAAGTTAAAATTTTTGTATGGAGATTTAAGTCAAATATGTAAATAAGCCGAAAATGAAAGTAAATAAGATAATATATGTATTCTTACGCGTTAATATAGCTGAAACTACTAATTAGAATCTTTGATAAGCGCAAGAGTGTCTGTATTTCAGTTTACAGGTGTCAAATTTGTTAATTTCCTATGAAAAACGCGCCGCTTACGAAGACTCGGTTTAGGTATTAAGGCAAATTTTAAAGAGAAAAGGGCGAATATCTACCCTTGATGACGTCGCAGGGGTGCGTGAGTGGTGTCCTGGGATAGGTCTCGCGAAGCCGGATCGAATGGCGATTAAAGAACACCGGGTGTCAGAACAAATTTTTTCAGTAGGCCTGATAAACTGAAATTTGTGCAAATTTAGAAGTTTAAAAAATTTCTAATAAAATAACTAAGGGTCGCAGCTCGCTGAAAACAACGGGGTCGTGCTTATATAGCCTTAGTCCACAATATAGATTGAAAAAATTTTGAAAATCTAGCAACTTTAGAAAAAGTTAAAATTTTTGTATGGAGATTTAAGTCAAATATGTAAATAAGCCGAAAATGAAAGTAAATAAGATAATATATGTATTCTTACGCGTTAATATAGCTGAAACTACTAATTAGAATCTTTGATAAGCGCAAGAGTGTCTGTATTTCAGTTTACAGGTGTCAAATTTGTTAATTTCCTATGAAAAACGCGCCGCTTACGAAGACTCGGTTTAGGTATTAAGGCAAATTTTAAAGAGAAAAGGGCGAATATCTACCCTTGATGACGTCGCAGGGGTGCGTGAGTGGTGTCCTGGGATAGGTCTCGCGAAGCCGGATCGAATGGCGATTAAAGAACACCGGGTGTCAGAACAAATTTTTTCAGTAGGCCTGATAAACTGAAATTTGTGCAAATTTAGAAGTTTAAAAAATTTCTAATAAAATAACTAAGGGTCGCAGCTCGCTGAAAACAACGGGGTCGTGCTTATATAGCCTTAGTCCACAATATAGATTGAAAAAATTTTGAAAATCTAGCAACTTTAGAAAAAGTTAAAATTTTGTATGGAGATTTAAGTCAAATATGTAAATAAGCCGAAAATGAAAGTAAATAAGATAATATATGTATTCTTACGCGTTAATATAGCTGAAACTACTAATTAGAATCTTTGATAAGCGCAAGAGTGTCTGTATTTCAGTTTACAGGTGTCAAATTTGTTAATTTCCTATGAAAAACGCGCCGCTTACGAAGACTCGGTTTAGGTATTAAGGCAAATTTTAAAGAGAAAAGGGCGAATATCTACCCTTGATGACGTCGCAGGGGTGCGTGAGTGGTGTCCTGGGATAGGTCTCGCGAAGCCGGATCGAATGGCGATTAAAGAACACCGGGTGTCAGAACAATTTTTTCAGTAGGCCTGATAAACTGAAATTTGTGCAAATTTAGAAGTTTAAAAAATTTCTAATAAAATAACTAAGGGTCGCAGCTCGCTGAAAACAACGGGGTCGTGCTTATATAGCCTTAGTCCACAATATAGATTGAAAAAATTTTGAAAATCTAGCAACTTTAGAAAAAGTTAAAATTTTTGTATGGAGATTTAAGTCAAATATGTAAATAAGCCGAAAATGAAAGTAAATAAGATAATATATGTATTCTTACGCGTTAATATAGCTGAAACTACTAATTAGAATCTTTGATAAGCGCAAGAGTGTCTGTATTTCAGTTTACAGGTGTCAAATTTGTTAATTTCCTATGAAAAACGCGCCGCTTACGAAGACTCGGTTTAGGTATTAAGGCAAATTTTAAAGAGAAAAGGGCGAATATCTACCCTTGATGACGTCGCAGGGGTGCGTGAGTGGTGTCCTGGGATAGGTCTCGCGAAGCCGGATCGAATGGCGATTAAAGAACACCGGGTGTCAGAACAAATTTTTTCAGTAGGCCTGATAAACTGAAATTTGTGCAAATTTAGAAGTTTAAAAAATTTCTAATAAAATAACTAAGGGTCGCAGCTCGCTGAAAACAACGGGGTCGTGCTTATATAGCCTTAGTCCACAATATAGATTGAAAAAATTTTGAAAATCTAGCAACTTTAGAAAAAGTTAAAATTTTTGTATGGAGATTTAAGTCAAATATGTAAATAAGCCGAAAATGAAAGTAAATAAGATAATATATGTATTCTTACGCGTTAATATAGCTGAAACTACTAATTAGAATCTTTGATAAGCGCAAGAGTGTCTGTATTTCAGTTTACAGGTGTCAAATTTGTTAATTTCCTATGAAAAACGCGCCGCTTACGAAGACTCGGTTTAGGTATTAAGGCAAATTTTAAAGAGAAAAGGGCGAATATCTACCCTTGATGACGTCGCAGGGTGCGTGAGTGGTGTCCTGGGATAGGTCTCGCGAAGCCGGATCGAATGGCGATTAAAGAACACCGGGTGTCAGAACAAATTTTTTCAGTAGGCCTGATAAACTGAAATTTGTGCAAATTTAGAAGTTTAAAAAATTTCTAATAAAATAACTAAGGGTCGCAGCTCGCTGAAAACAACGGGGTCGTGCTTATATAGCCTTAGTCCACAATATAGATTGAAAAAATTTTGAAAATCTAGCAACTTTAGAAAAAGTTAAAATTTTTGTATGGAGATTTAAGTCAAATATGTAAATAAGCCGAAAATGAAAGTAAATAAGATAATATATGTATTCTTACGCGTTAATATAGCTGAAACTACTAATTAGAATCTTTGATAAGCGCAAGAGTGTCTGTATTTCAGTTTACAGGTGTCAAATTTGTTAATTTCCTATGAAAAACGCGCCGCTTACGAAGACTCGGATTAGGTATTAAGGCAAATTTTAAAGAGAAAAGGGCGAATATCTACCCTTGATGACGTCGCAGGGGTGCGTGAGTGGTGTCCTGGGATAGGTCTCGCGAAGCCGGATCGAATGGCGATTAAAGAACACCGGGTGTCAGAACAATTTTTTCAGTAGGCCTGATAAACTGAAATTTGTGCAAATTTAGAAGTTTAAAAAATTTCTAATAAAATAACTAAGGGTCGCAGCTCGCTGAAAACAACGGGGTCGTGCTTATATAGCCTTAGTCCACAATATAGATTGAAAAAATTTTGAAAATCTAGCAACTTTAGAAAAAGTTAAAATTTTTGTATGGAGATTTAAGTCAAATATGTAAATAAGCCGAAAATGAAAGTAAATAAGATAATATATGTATTCTTACGCGTTAATATAGCTGAAACTACTAATTAGAATCTTTGATAAGCGCAAGAGTGTCTGTATTTCAGTTTACAGGTGTCAAATTTGTTAATTTCCTATGAAAAACGCGCCGCTTACGAAGACTCGGTTTAGGTATTAAGGCAAATTTTAAAGAGAAAAGGGCGAATATCTACCCTTGATGACGTCGCAGGGGTGCGTGAGTGGTGTCCTGGGATAGGTCTCGCGAAGCCGGATCGAATGGCGATTAAAGAACACCGGGTGTCAGAACAAATTTTTTCAGTAGGCCTGATAAACTGAAATTTGTGCAAATTTAGAAGTTTAAAAAATTTCTAATAAAATAACCTAAGGGTCGCAGCTCGCTGAAAACAACGGGGTCGTGCTTATATAGCCTTAG